>OX031008.1:77432541-87432541 GCA_943735925.1 Pollenia amentaria | reverse complement strand
CAATTATACATGTTTTAATTATTTTATTTTAAACGAAAAAAATCAATTAACATTTCTTGTTATTTAATTAATATTTTAATTAAAAAATTATTTCAAAACAATTTCAATATTAATTAAATCAAAATTATATATTTAATTTTCTTTCAACTAATAAAATAATTGGTTCAATTATCATATTAATTAAATTCAAATACTTTTTAACCCATTTTCTTAATTGATAAAAAACTTTTTTCTGTGTTTTCAAATCAAATTTTATATGAAAATTTTCCTTACTTAGGTTAGCCCCCTTTATGAATACGGGGGCTAATAGTTATATATAATGCAATTTTTTAGAGATTAACTGCCTGTTTTTCTATCTCCGAACGAATCTTAACTTACATTTATTTAAATAAAAACTTTAAATTATTGTTTTTCTATGTTAAGCGAACAAAGTCTTCGTTCGAAATCGACAAACAGGCCATTAATTCGTGATAAATTCAATTGGAAAACCATTTTTAAATTATTCTGTCCAGACTTTTATTTTTTATATACTTCATACTTTAAGTACTAGATATACCTTTGTTAAGAACTAGCGGGCATGTTCTAGAAGTCGAAATGAAGTGGATATCTAATCGAGCGAATTTTAAAAACAACCCTGCACTAAAGGTTAACAAAAACATTCCATTTTATCTACTGCACTGTTTACCAACCCGTTAACTTTACAAGAACAACTCTTAAAACCAGGAAGAACTACTATTATTTAAATTGAACTTTATATCTCTTTCAATATCAATTTCAACATATTTCGGTTTAAAGAACATGCCTGTTAATTTCAAATCACGAACAATTCCTAATATTTTTACAGAAATTTACTTTAATGTCTCCATCGATATACGTTCTATACGACTTCGATTTTCATAACATGGTCAATTGACATGATAAATGTATCCAAGTTGGTGTTTCGTTTGAATTTTTACTTTTGTTTTAAAGATTCGGCAGGACCAAATAAAGTCTTCCTACATGTTACTATACCCACACTACCATAGAGGAGAGGGAATTATACGTTTGTGCTAATGTATGTAAAACCGAAAAATATAAATTTTAGGCCCACCTTATACAGCCATGTAATAGAGTACAATACCGTTCGGAACCGAAACAAAAGCATATTTTTTTGTTGATAGAAAGTATATTTTGATAGTTTATTTTGCCTTTATTGCACAGGAAACTCCCACTCCTTTCATGAAAACAAAAATGGTTTCATTCAGCAAAGTTTTTTCGTAATTTTCTGAAGCACAAAAATACAGAATAAGTTCCGTTTCCGAACAGAATTGTACTCTTTGACATGACTGTATCTTTTTCTGAGTTGCTCTAACTAAGTCCGCCTGGCATTCTGGGTTTCGAACCATTTAACCTTGATGCCAAAGTGCAGGTCGCAAAAGATGAAAATCGGTATGTTATTACACATTCCTCCCATACAAATTTTTGGAATATGGTCTTGCACCCATATACCAACTTCTTATGTTGCTTTATAATTAGAATATGGACGAAATATATCGTAATGCAACCTTAATGAATTCACCAAATGTTTTTGGATCCGTTAGCTCCCATACTTATAACAGTAAAGAAAATATGTGCTAGTGCATTAACTTCCTTTTAAATGTCGATATTGATATAAAATTTGGCGTCGATAACTTTTATAATTAGTACCATATTATGGCAAATTTATAATTTTTACTTAAATCCCGTTTCTGAAAAAACTTTGAAGTGCTTTAAATTTTATATTAATATATTTATCTAGCCCATATTTAAGACAAAGCACTTTTATGTGAAACTTAACCTTCCGTCGCCCTGAAACATAAACAAATTTGCAACCTTTGGTTAGAAATTTGCTATTGTTGACCTCTCAACGGAGTTCAAAAGTAAAACTAAATAAAAAATGATAATTTGGTTTGGAATAAGAGTAAATACTGATGGTTCAATAAAGGGTAGATAAATCAACTTCGGTATGGTTAAAAGTTCTAAAATTTTGCTTTATATTCTAAAGTGAGAAAGTCGTCCTCGAGAAAGTCGTCCTCCCGATATTTTCGGCTGATTGCGCCTCAACAGCACTTTTATGTAAAACTTAATCTTATTACGTAATTTTGTTCCATGATTGCCCATGGGTACGATTTGGAAAGTTTGTTTGTAAATTCTTGTTCTTAAATTGCTCATAACTTGTGTAATCTAAAATTTGATATCATAAATCAGTTCCAAAAACAAAATCATATAAAAATTAATCAATAGCTTGCTGACCAAGTGAACAAATAAACCGAGTAATTATTTATTTGCTTTAATGAATAATATGTAGTTTTACCATTAAATACTTGTGTGGTTTGAAGTACATATCAATATGTATTGCTGTGCAGAGCTTTTAAATATCGATCAGAACTAGAAATAACAGCAAAAACAATAACAACAAGCGCCACCGTCATAGAGTTTGAAACCTGAGAGAGGATTACAACAAAAAATTTTACTTACATACACATACAAACTCTTTTGCAATAATTTTACTTACATACACATACAAACTCTTTTGCAAAAATAAATACATCGCTGTATAATGCAGGACAACAAAGCGGTATTTACTTACATACACATACAAACTCTTTTGCAGAAATAAATACATCGCTGTATAATGCAGGACAACAAAGCGGTATTTACATATTTGACATGTGCAATGCAACTGCTTGCAGGTTAACCCTTAAACCTTCAATCAACGTCTGCTGATAATAATATTCAGTTGTTTTGTACTAACAACCGAACACATGTCAACATGTGCTTTGCATACAATTATTCATTAATGTCAAGTGTAGCATGTGAGCTTATGAATTATGCAGCTGTTAAATTCACCACAATTTTAAATAAATTATGCTGTTTGAAAGAAATACGACAATGCATATTTTGAAGCGAATGAATTTACCCCCATAATGGCATATATTGACATACGGTCGCTTAAGCAAAAGAAGCTCAAAATTACGGGATTTGGAACATTTTACACAATTTTATTGACAGGTTACTTAGGAAACAACCATAGATTTTGCGGAACAGGACTTTAAAAGATTTTCATCATATTTATTAGAAATTATACAAACAAACATTTTTATAAAATAAGTAAAAACTATATATCCGGCAGTACCCTCCCCGAAAATGGAAATATTTTAGGAGTTTTAAAGACTATTTCAAAAATACGCTTCACATTAAAGCTATTTTCAACTATAGGCCGACAATAACTACGTTTTATGATTTTATATTAAGTCATAGAAAAGTTTGGACTAAGTCCCTATAAAATATAATAATTCGCCTCGGTTTTAGGCATATTAGAGTGCTTTTCCGAAGGAGATTTTACATTATATCGGTCTACAATTACAATTAGGTAGAATAAAAGAGAATGGGTTTTATATGAGGGTCATGGGAAAAACTAGCGAGCAAAATACAATGTGAAATTTGCTACTGTAAAGCCCGTTGGTACTTTAAGAAATGTATCAAATCACTTTGTATCCAAAAGAATGTTCTACAAAATTTAACTTTTGGTTGCACACTTGGGAAAAATTGGTACATAATGATGAATGAGCAAAAAAAAAAATAAATGTGTATCTTACTTTTTCTAGAGATTAATTGATTTTCTTTATACCCACATTCCACATCTGCTAATTCTCGGTCAATGCGTTCTGCAGATTCGTCACTAAAGCATCCATGCTCTGAAGTAATTCTGAATTTTCGTAAATGATTCAATAAAAAGATTCGGCTTTGCAAGTTTATGAGTACCTGTAATATTGAAATCTTCGGATACAAAATTCCATTGTTTTAAACGGCATCCATTTTTTCGAAACGCTACTGTCTCGTATCAACTCATTAGTATTAACTTGTATCACGAAATAAGGGACTGACGGGCAAATTCCGATGAAGGTAGCTCTATGGTCGATTTCAAGCGATCATTGATGTGGAAAATTTTTTGAAAACGCCCACATTATAACTTACTTGTACTTTATTAACGGACGCAACATCGGAGTCCAACAGTTTTTATCGAGAAAAAAATAGCAAAATTCGGGAGAATGTTAAGTTTCTTGCAGTCAAACTGTGGGTCGGACATACTTAATTAATATAACAATAACAATATTCACAAAAAAGTTGGGGTGCGTACCACATGTGAACATATGAAATAATGAAAAATTCTACAAAGCATTTATTTACAAAGCTTTTGCTAACATTACTCAAATATTTTTTTTAAAGCAAATAAACCACAGACGAAGCGAAAATTGTTGCGATTCGGACATTTAATATAAGATAAAATATTTTTCAGAAAAACTTTCCCTTACACGTTTTTCTTTTTTTTATGAGAGAATTTTAGTCTAAATTTACTACGGTATTCATTTAATCGGGCTTTTGCTTTAATCGGTTAAGCGCACGATTAATTAACCAAGGTTTTGGTTAAATCGGTTAATAATCGGTTAATATTGTAATTGATCGGTTAACCGAATTATAAGGTTTTTTTTATAAATTAAGTAATTTCAATAAATAAAAATGCATAAATTATTTATTATTTGGAGTAAACATAACAAACATTCCAGCGGGAAAACTCAGAAGACCTTCTTACTTCAGACCTTATTGAAGGCCTGCTTATAATTTTTTTTATTCAATTACTATTCTGATTTAACTTATCAAGAAGGCCTCATAGAAGGCCTCGGCTCTTTTGTATAAAAGATTAGATACACATTACATACTCCCTGTGAGAAGGAAGAAAAGAAGGAGTAGGATTTTTTTTTTGCCGAAGCAAGAGTAAAAGAATTATTTTTTTTCTATCCAGTTTCCATTCTTATGTCCCTGCCATAGAAGCGAGGGCGGAAGGCCTACTCGGCAATAACAACGCGTGTAAGAAAGATGTGAGTATGACATGGAGCGAGCAGGACTTCTACATCCAAAAGAAGGAGTACAGAGGCCTTCTATAATTGATTTCGACTCCTTCTTGTTTCCGCTGGGATAACAATTCAAATACATAAATATTATGTAGGAATTAAAAAATAAAATGTAAGATAATTTTTTTTTTTTTATTTCAATAGTTTAAAAAATAATCTTTTAGAAAAATAATTTGCTTTAAATGTTTAGGATTTAAGCGATTATTTTTTTTTACTTCACTTATCGGTAATGTTAGAGAAATCGAAAGCAATCCATTATACAGAGTATATAATTTTTCTGGCTTTTTCTAAACGTATTAAATCTTCCATTATGTCATTAGAGTCCTGCTTTAATATTGTAGAATTTTTAACTCTTCTAATTGCTTCGGCTAATTCTGTTAAAAGATTGATATGAGAAAATATGAGAAGAAACAAATAACCAAACCCATCCACATAAAAATAATGCGAAACAAAAAGCTGTTGACAGCAAACACCTATTTAAAATGAAGATCACTAAACACCTTCTTTGTTTGTATGAAACAATATTTTCTAAACACAAACCTTTTGTATATAAGATGAAACAAATAATTAGTCATATAGCGTTTATTATTGAATCATATTATGACCAAATATATTCGTAATATTACATCATAATTTTTTTCCATTAATCCTAATTGGTTTTTATAACATCCTATTATAATTTAATGTATTCATATTATTACCATGTTAGTCATAATTAGTTAAAAAGTAAACATGTTAATCATAATAATATGTAGATTAAATCTAAAACCGAAAAATATTTTTAATATATAAGTTAGCGACACAGCTAATGCCACCGTCAAAAATAATTTAGCTGAACAAGCTTAATTATTTTTGTAAACATTCACCCGCGTATCCGAACTAATTGCAAAATACTAAAGGTGTCAAGTAACCTGAGAATGCATTTTGTGCTATATCAGCGTCTTCATACTTGCGCATGTTGGTGCAGCGTGATTGAATAACTGTAAAGACAACGGGGTTGACTAACGATGGGCAGTCTTGGCTACAGCGCGTTCGCATTCGGTTAACTAATTATATTTCTCTTAAACTAATAAATTCGGTAAATTAGAATAAATAAAATAATTTTAGTTAAATAAAAATAAAAGTGTTTATTTGAAAGTTAAAAGTGTTTTATTTGAAAGGCGCCGTCGAATGCGCCTATATTTTTTTAAACTATCGAGAGGTAAGATCCTTAACTGGCGCCCGAGCAGGGACCGTGCTAATTAAAGTCACGGTTCATAATAAATTAATAACGTGCCTGCGATCTCTACGGAGCACTCCAGGACCTATAATAAACTAGATAGCGATAAAAAATTAACGTGCCTGCGATCTCTACGGAGCACTCCAGGACCTATAATAAAAATAACAAAAAATTTGTAACCACAGAAGGATTTTGCCACTCGATCGCGTCGCGCCGCGGTACGTAGCTAAGGCTCACATAAAAAAATATATATAATAAAAATAAGGAAGAGAGTAATTTTAAATATTTCTTAAAAGAAAAAATATACCTAAAAAATAAAAAGTAAAAAAAAAAAAAAAGGAAATATACATAAGGAAAAAGAAGGAAAAAAAATTTGAAATATTTCCTCAAAAAAGGAAAAAAGATATAGAAAATAAAAAATAATAAAAAAAAAAGAGTGAAAAAGGAAAGATATTTCCTTGAAAAAGAAAAAGAAGTTATAAAAAAGTGTTGTGACTATTGAGGACGGTCCAGGTGAAAGGTGAGTGAATTTTTCTTTATTTTGCCTTTTTTCCGTCAGCAACTATGGAGGAAATGAAAAACACAGTGACTACCTTGACGGGAGCTATAAATAGGTTCATGGAACAGATTAAGTCTGTCGAAGGAAGAATGACCCGAATTGAGACCGCACTAGAGGGGGGTGCCTATGAGCAGGTAATAAAAAGATTAGAAGAACTCGAAAAAACACGGGAAAATATCGCCGGTACTACCGACGATGATGCTAGACCACTTCAGCGACCGCGGACGGAGGACGATTTGAAAGATATAAGTCGGTTGCCAGACAGTGTCAAAGAACTGAGAACCTTCGATGGGAACCCGACACAATACATATCATGGGTCCACTCGGTTGAGACCATATTAGGAAACTTTGAAATCGTTAGGGACAAACCCATTTTCAGGGCAATCGTCCAAAGCATTCGTCAAAAGATCGTAGGGGCAGCAGACGCTGCTTTAGTGTCTTATAACGTGTTCGACAGTAGTTGGTCGGAAATGAAAGAAGTCCTTTCCCTCCATTACGCGGATAAGCGCGATCTCCAAACTTTGGAGCATCAGCTTAATCAGTTAACTCAGGGCCCATTAT
Source organism: Pollenia amentaria (assembly GCA_943735925.1). Taxonomy (NCBI): domain Eukaryota; kingdom Metazoa; phylum Arthropoda; class Insecta; order Diptera; family Polleniidae; genus Pollenia; species Pollenia amentaria. Next base: position 87,425,271 of record OX031008.1, on the reverse strand, counting down.
CAGTTGACGAACTCTACTCCGCAGTGAACCATCAGCTTTCCCTAATTGTAAATAAAATAAAAACCGAGTCTTATAGCGAGGAGACAGTGAGAGCTCTTGTCGAAACTTATAGGAATAGGTCGCTAGATGTTTTTATTAGAGGGTTGAAGCCGGACTTATCTCGTATGATAATCATACAGCGACCAAGAACCCTGCCAGAGGCATATTCTGCCTGCTTAGAACTACAGAATGTGTCTCTAAGAAATAACAGTACCTTTCCCAATAGGGCAGTAGAATCTTTGCCTGCTGTGAATCGACCGGATCCCACGAGATCACTTTTTACGCGACAAGCACAAAATTTCCGATCACGACATTGGTATAATCCCTCAGGAAGAACCGGGAATTACTACCAGAGCGCCAAGCCGGCGCTGCCTCCAAGACGTCCCGCAATCAAGCATGAACCTATGGATGTAGATAGGTCGATTCAATCTCGGAGAGTGAACTATATTAATAACCCGAGAGCGGCTGATAAGAGGGGAGCATCGGGATCAGGCCCAACAAATAAACAACCGCGCTTGTACCATATAGAGAGCGACATCGTACAGGAACAAGACGTACAGGATGAAGTAAATTTTATGGCGGCAGACAATCTAGTCTGCCCTACATAATATATCAAATAGGGAACATTAAATTACAATTTTTAATAGATACGGGCTCGACTAAGAACTTTTGTAGCCCGCTGCTGTCCAATGGTAGTAAGCCTTTGGATAAGCCAATGACAATAAGATCAGTAGGGGGTAACGTCACCATCGAGAGGAAGGTGTCTGGTAAATTTTTTAAGTTCGCGGGCCTGGACGAAACCATCACCTTTTTCGTTCTACCAAATCTGCGAACATTTGATGGGATAATTGGGGATGACACACTAAAGGAATTGGACGCTGTAGTAGACCGTAAGGGAAACGTTTTAATTTTGAAACAAGATAAGGTGATCCCCTTACAAGAAAAATTTTAAGGTGAGGTAAAATATATCTTGAATGAAGAAATGTCACCAAACATGAAAGGGATGATAGAAAAACTTGTAAACAAGTACAATCCGCTTTTCGGTCCATTGGATGGTAGTGAATTGGCATCTACAAATGTCCGGGCGGAAATAAGGACAAGTACAGAAGAACCAATCTATACGAAAAGTTATCCGTACCCTGTATGTATGAGACATGAGGTAGATAGGCAGATTGAAGAACTACTTTCTGAAGGCGTTATCAGACCTTCGAAGAGTCCTTACAACTCTCCAATCTGGGTAGTGCCAAAAAAACCAAAGCCTAATGGTGAAAAGCAGTACCGAATGGTTGTCGATTTTAAGCGACTTAATGCGGTAACGATTTCCGACACTTACCCGATTCCCGACATTACGTGTACACTAGCTAGTTTAGGAGATGCAAGGTATTTTACTACAATTGATTTAACATCGGGTTTCCACCAAATAGCTATGGAACCAAAGGACATTCCAAAAACAGCCTTTTCTACTATAAACGGAAAATTTGAATTTCTAAGACTACCTTTTGGCCTCAAAAATGCGCCTGCCATTTTCCAGAGGATGATTGATGATGTCCTTAGGGAATACATAGGGAAGATTTGTTACGTGTACATCGACGACATCATCGTGATAGGTAAAAGTGTAGAGGATCATTTAAAGAATGTAGATACTGTATTTTCTAGGCTACTTGAGGCGAAACTAAAGGTCAACCTTGACAAAACACATTTTTTCAAGCAAGAAGTCGAGTTTTTAGGATATATTGTAGGAGCTAATGGTATAAAACCCGATCAAAATAAAGTAAAATCTATAGAGAATTTGCTTCCTCCTTTAAACCTCAAAGATTTAAAAAAGCTTTTTGGGAATGACTTCGTATTATAGAAGATTCATTCGAGATTATGCAAAAGTGGCTAAACCACTAACAAATTTGACTAGGGGCGAATACTCGCAAGTAAAAGCTAGCCAGTCGAGGAAGGTACCCATAATTTTAGACAGTGAAGCCAAAAAGGCGTTTGAATCTCTAAAAACGATGTTGACGACAGCGGAGGTTTTGGCTTTTCCTGATTTCGAGCAACCTTTCAATCTGACCACAGACGCCTCCAACTTGGCCATTGGCGCAGTTTTGTCACAAGGGGAAATTGGTAAGGACAAACCTATAGCTTATATATCCCGGTCGCTCAGCAAAACCGAAGAAAATTACGCGACCAACGAAAAGGAAATGTTGGCCATTGTCTGGGCGCTTGATAACCTCAGGAATTATCTGTACGGGGCGAAAAAGATAAAAATATATACGGATCATCAACCTCTCACGTTTGCTTTAGGGAATAGAAATTTCAACGCGAAATTAAAAAGGTGGAAAGCGCGTATTGAGGAATATAACCACGAGTTGATTTACAAGCCTGGTAAATCGAACCACGTGGCCGATGCACTTTCCAGATTACCTATTTCGAGTTACTTATATCACTCTTCCAATGACACAGCTAGCGAAGGAAGAGCCGATCATGAGAACTCAGATGCAACACTAACAGCCTCTGAGGGTAATGCAAATATATCAGATGATACACTGACTGCGTCGGAAGGACAAGATAACGATGATATTTCATCAGGGGCTACAATTCATAGTGCTGATCAAGATTCCTCAGATCTGATACCTCATGTAGAGGCACCAATCAATGTTTTTAGGAATCAGATTATAATAGGCCAAGGAACGGATATAACTGCAGTCGAGGAACCCCATCGTGGATACCATAGACATTTTATGTCTTCGAAACAATGGGATAGGCCTACGCTCATAACCACCCTGAAGGAGAGATTACAACCTAATATTGTAAACGGTATTAAGATGCCAGAAAGCTTACTGGGTGAAATGCAAGAAATTTATATCGACCATTTCTCTCAATACAAAATACGTCTTACTCAAAAAATGGTGGCAGATATTACCTCAAAAGAACGCCAGTTTGAGATTATAGAGACTGAACATAGGAGAGCTCACCGTAACTCTAGGGAAAATAAAGAACAAATTTTAGAACGATTTTATTTTCCCCAAATGAATGCTAGTATTAGGAAGTATGTAGCTGACTGCGATGTCTGCAATCGTTGTAAATACGATAGAAATCCTCCGCGTCCGCATCATCAAAAAACTCCTGATCCCAGATACCCATGTGAAATACTTCACATGGATATTATGGAAATCCAGGGACAGAAATTTATAACATGCATTGATAAGTTCTCAAAATTTGCGAAGTTTTTTAGTATTAAAAATAGGTCTCTATTGCAAGTTAGGAGGAAACTAATAAAAGTTTTACATTTTTTCACTGCACCTAAGATTCTCGTCACGGATAACGAAAGTAGCTTCATAAGTCCATTAGTAGAAACGTTCATTAAATCACTAGGAATTCAGTTATACCTTACCCCTTCCCAACGCAGTGAGGTTAACGGGCAAGTCGAAAGGTTGCACTCAACGATAATTGAGATATATAGATGCTTAAAAACAGAATATCCAAATATGACGGTAAAAGAATTGATTGAAATTTGCGTTGACAGATATAATAACACCATCCATTCGGTGACAAAGAAAAGACCTCGAGATATATTTTTTAACAGAACCAAGGGAACAAATTATGAGAAACTGCTGTCCGAACAAGCAAAAATCAATAAAGATCTCAGACATCTCTTGAAACGAAACATGGCTGCTCGTAATGCTAGGGTGAATATGAAAAAACAAAGAAATACAGAAGGGGGGATAAAATATACGTAGCTGTAAAGACAATTAAGGGCAAGAATAAAGCCTTATATAGGAAAGAAACTGTTGCAAAGGACAATAGAGTGACTGTGCTGACGGAAAGTGGAAGAAGAATTCACAAACAGCATATTAAGAATCTGCTATCACCTAGCAAAAAAACACGATCTCCATGAATGGAAATCACAGGGGTCCTTGATCGTCTCACACACGCAATTAACTAAATATACCTTAAACAAATGGGCCCAGAATTTTAGTGGTAAGCGTACATTTACGCAGGGGTTCAAATCCCCATGGGCACCATGAGAATATAAGGTACACAGAAAAAATTATCAGTAGTTTTACCAATTAAAGAGTTGTTTTAAAAATGATTCAATGTAATTACTGCAATGTTCGAATCAATTATAGAAAAAATTGAAATGGGTAATTTTGATTTAGATAACATTTTAGTTTTTTCAAAATAAATTTTTAATTGAGATAATAATTAAATATCGGAAAAATCTTAATTGATTTTTAAAATAATTTAGACTTGTAGAATTGTTGTTGGGAATTGTCAGAACCCGAGCTGTATTTTTTTGAATCAAATAACACATTGTTTGAAATGGCAAAGGTTTTGGATCATATTTCTAATTAAAATTAAAAAATACCATTTATTGAAAAATTCTTTTTTTTTCTCAAAATTTTAAATCTTAACAATTTTTGGTAATTAATATAATCATTTTGGTAACAAGAACAAAAAGCAGCAAATTGTTTACTTGATTTTGTGAATTTAAATCAATTCTTAGTTTTTTCTGTGTATTATACAAAATTCAAACAAAAAATGAAATTTTTTTTTTTTTTTTTTTTACAAAGGCTAATTAGCACCTTATTTAGATGATCAAGCAAATGCACATAACCCAATAAAAATAATTGGTATTCTTTTACATAACGTGTAATAAAAAATAAAAAGTACAGTAAGAATGATAATATAATTGAATATAAGACTGACTTGCGCAATTAACAAAAAAAATTAAAAGAAAAAAAAAAAAAAAGAAAAAAGGGGGAAGGGTACTTTTTATGTATTCACCCATATTAATGATACTTATGTAAGGTACTTTTAAATTTCTTACTAATTCTCTTTTCAGAATAATATAAGACATGTATTTTACAATAATAACTTTCATAGCTCTTAAGATTATAGCCTTCGGCGACGCTGTACAAGTATACCACTATGAAACACCAATAGTATCCCTAAAAACTGGCAATGGGTGGATTGTTGATGGAAACTTTAAGCTAGTACATGTTATAGATTTTGACAGTTACACAGCAACCTTGACCAACATATCATCCACTGTTCAGAAGCTAATTCCACCAAGCAAGAACAAGGAATTCATCCTGCACCACTTATCTCAGACGAATGAACGCCTCGAGGAACTTAAAAATGCAAAGGGAAGAGCGCCCCGGTCAATCGATTGGATTGGCTCCGCATGGAAATGGGTGGCTGGAAACCCAGATGCCGCAGATTGGAATTCGATACTTATGAGCCAGGACAATATAATTAACAATAATAATGAGCAATACAAAATAAATAATAAACTCCAACAAGAAACGGATCATGTTGTGAAGAAGATCAATGAGGTTGTTGCTAGAATAAACAATGTAACGAATGGGAAGGACTTGAACCAAGTCGAACAAATTACAATAAACGAATTATTGGTTTTAAAGGATGAAGTACATGAGATCATCCGAGCTTGCCAGTTGGCAAAGCAGGGAATTATCAACACAAATTTACTTAACCAGGAAGAGATTAATAAAATCATTGGCGAGCTAGAAAGCTAGAAACCTAGAGCTAGAGTCCTAAGAGGGGGCTCCGCCAAATGCAACTATAAGCTTAGCAACGAGGAAATTATTGAACTATTAACTGAGGATGTCATCTATGTCACAAATTTCGAAGGATGGTTAAAATACGATGGTGAAACAAGGTTCCTAAACGGTACTTACCTTCTCCAAATTTTCAACGAATCTTTAACGATAAAGAATCATACATATTCGAGTGCCTCAATTACAAGGACACAGGCTCTACCACCGGTGCTTGCGAATATAACTCACGATAATCTACTACTAGACATCGAGTACGTCCATGGTATAAGTCTCAGTAACATAAACAGACTTGATCAGTTGGGAACAAGATTTAATCATTCCTTCGGCATAAATGTTATTATCATTGTCCTGATCATGATCAGTGTCGGCTGGCTTTGGCACCAACAGACAAAGAAGCTGAATCTCCCGGAGATACTCCTACCGCCTTCCACTTGCCAATCTATGATCTGCGGGACGCAGACATTTAAGGAGGGAGGAGTTAGCGACACAGCTAATGCCACCGTCAAAAATAATTTAGCTGAACAAGCTTAATTATTTTTGTAAACATTCACACGCGTATCCGAACTAATTGCAAAATACTAAAGGTGTCAAGTAACCTGAGAATGCATTTTGTGCTATATCAGCGTCTTCATACTTGCGCATGTTGGTGCAGCGTGATTGAATAACTGTAAAGACAACGGGGTTGACTAACGATGGGCAGTCTTGGCTACAGCGCGTTCGCATTCGGTTAACTAATTATATTTCTCTTAAACTAATAAATTCGGTAAATTAGAATAAATAAAATAATTTTAGTTAAATAAAAATAAAAGTGTTTATTTGAAAGTTAAAAGTGTTTTATTTGAAAGGCGCCGTCGAATGCGCCTATATTTTTTTAAACTATCGAGAGGTAAGATCCTTAACTTATATATATATATTTATGCTTATTTACTTACTGGCAACCTTAATGTAAAACTGTTATAGATATTTTACATTATAATATGATGCATCTTTAAACATTATATTTTTAACTTTTTTTTTCGTAGATCGCAATTATTTATAAATTTTTTTATAGTATTTTCATTATTTTTCTCTAAAATCACACAAAACTATGGTCAATATTTTTGCACCATTTTCAAACAATATTAAAATTTTGTTAGAATTGATATTTTATTTTGTGACACTTTACAATTTATTTTAATGTACCTACAATTTCTTTAAAGTTTGTTTTTTTAATGGGTATTTTTTTAATTGTTTTACCACTGAATAACAACTAATTCGACAGGCATATGTAAAACAAACGACACAACTGATGCAAAATTATTATTATACAAATGGCGATAACAAAATATTATTAGAGTAAATATATTTTGTTTGCATATAAAACATATAATGACTACACGTATAGGAAGTTATCATGTTATGGCTATTAAATATCATTATGGTTGTGAGGAATATAATATGCTTTCAAAGTTATCATTATTTGGTAATTATAAAAATGATTATTTTTCAGTGAACCATACTTAAATTTAAAATTACTCTAAAAAATAACATGTTTACAGTAGCTATAATATTGTTGATATTAAATAAAAATAACAATCTTTTGTGTACGACAACAATATATTGTTAGAACAAATATAGTGTAGTTGGCGTAACCATGCCCAACTATATTCTTTCTCTGCATACATTTAAAAATATAAGCACCTACATGCAATGTGATGAAAATTTGATGAAATGGGTCTTTTCGGTTCATTATTTCACCAAGCTCCTTTACAAATTACCCAACATACTAAAACATGGAGCATAACAGCGGTTACACAGAAAGGGAAATAATATTAAAAGTGAATCAAAGAGATATATTATTAGCCTCCTTAAAACTTTTATTAAAGGTTATGACTAATACCGGTCACAAAGGAATATATAGTACTACGAAATTTGGGAGAAATACTTCTGCTTATAATTGTATTTAATACTTTTTATATTGGTTAAATCAATAATTTTTGTTTCACATATCTCCCATACGAAATTGCAACAATTCTTCACAAACCCCCCAACAAATGGCTACTGCCGACAAGCTGTTGTATTGAGCAGACGGTCAGTATACCTTTCTTGATCAAAGTTAATAGATTCCTCTTTATTGAAAACTTTTAATTTATATACTTACATTGAAATTTTCTAGAAAATATTTTAGTTGGTTAACGAATTAAACTGTTACCATGTTGAGTCATAAAACCATGTTGAGTCATAATTTTATGCACTGAACTGTGGTTCAGTATGATACGCGAGCATTGACTTTGTTCTTTTATATTTTAAAATATTGGATTACAAATTCTTACTACAATATTTTTGTTTTTAAAACATGGAACAGAATTTTACTACTGACCTATCTTAACACAATCTAATACTATTTGTTAGTAGTGGTAATATGGGTTTCAAGTTTATTGACTTTTGTTTACATTTTTTGTTTGTGTGGTTGTTTTTGAAGTTTTTGTTGTGACGATCAAAGTGAAATCTATTGATATACTAAACTGCGTATGAGTAGTATTGCAAATATTACTCATACGTACGGGTAAGTAAAGTTTACAAACATTTTAAATTTCTATATTCATAAAAATATTTTAAATATGATAAAGATTTTCAAAACAAATTTTATAGGAACATTTTCTTCAATAAACGGTTGATAAATTAAATAATCGTTTATGAATACCGTGGCTAATAGTAATATACCCAGCAATTTTCTAAAGATCAAGTTAAAGCCCGATTGAATAAGAAAAAAAATGTTAAAACTATTCTGTTGAGAAAACTATTCTCTTTTATATATTTTATACTTTAAGGACCAGATCAATTTTTTTAAGAACTAAATTTTGAGTCACCAAGAACTTCTGATATTTTTACAGAAATTGCCAATTAACATGATCAATATATCCAAATGACCGTTTGCTTTCTGTTTTTACCTTTTGTTGGTAAAGATTTTGAAGGACGAAATAAAGATTACCCATTTGTTATTATATCCATACTACCACAGAGGAGAGGGAATTACGAATCTGTGATAATATGTGTAACACTTAAAAATATAAGTTGATGACCCACCATATGGTATCGTTTTCCGAGTCGATCTAACGGTGTCCGTCGGGCTTGTAAGCGTTGAACACTAAATACAGGTCGCTATTCATGATGTCGAATCCTTTTGAAAATGGTAAGAGTCTGTCCGTAATTACTCACAGAAAAGATTAAAAATTGATTTTAATCACAAGGCTCCACCATCCGGGCGTTTGAACCAGCTCTAGCCAGCTTATCAGCCCCTACATTAGCCGGGACCCCTGAATGACCCGGCGCCCAGAAAAGCGTCATCCTATTTTATGCGCCTAGCACTCGTAGCCCTTCCCGACATTCCTCTTCCAATTTCAAGGACATCTTCCAGGAAGAGAGTGCTTTAACGTCCGCTTGACTACCACTTAAAATTACAATACTGCCGCAAACCAGTCCTTTTCCTAGAATGACATTCCAATACATATCAATAGCGCAAATCTCGGCCTGAAATACACTAGATGTTTTGCCCATGGTCATTGAGATTCGCGTATTTGGTGTAAATGTATTTTATGTTAGAGCTCTATAGTGTTTTTAATTCGATTTTTACTAAGGAACTATTAATAAAACGATTAAGTCATGTGTTCGTTTCAATATATATAAAATTAATATCTTAAATATAAATTTTGTGGTCCTGGAAAGAACCATTTGTAAATGTTTCATGAAAACTAGGTAAACAAATTTTAAAAACATTATTAAATATCTTTACACAAATATCAAAATTGAAATACAGTTCTCTTTAAAAAGTACTAACTTTTCCTTACATATGTAGGTTTTTTTTTTTTTTTTTGCAGTATTTATTTATTGAATCTTCATATATTAAATATGAACTAACAATAATTAATCAAATCTTATCCTAATATTTACTTAATGTCCTGCCAGTGCCAGACAAAAAGATTTAGTCATCACGGTTTCTGTTCACATATGTAGGTGTTTATCGCTCATCTGATTGGGTGAGTGCTGCAGTGTCTCTTCTCCTTAATCGAGTGTGGCCGCCATAATTTAAAATATTTCGAGCTAATGGATTAGGGTGCAGTTCCAGCCTTTTTAAATATTTTACTGCATATTTCGTTATCATGGTTTTTACCAATGGCACATTGAGATCCTTGTGGATATTTGAGTTTTTGACATACCAGGGAGCGGCTGTTATTATTCGAAGAAGTTTATTTTGGCGCCTTTGAGTTTTTTCGATATTAGAAGCCGAGGCAGTGCCCCATAACTGAATACCGTAGCACCAAATTGGTTTTAAGATAGAGTTGTAAAGTAGAAGTTTGCAATCGAGGCTGAGAACAGAATTTCTTCCAATGAGCCAATTAATTTGAATTGCTTTTAGTTTCATTTGAGTTAATTTTGCTTCTATGTGCCATTTCCACGTTAAACGCCGATCTAGATGTATTCCGAGGTATTTTACATGCGATGGTTGGGGTATTATTTGATTATTGATTTTAATAGGGGGGCATGTTTCCCGACGCAATGTGAATGTTATATGTGCGCATTTTTGCTCATTGATCTTTATCCTCCATTGTTTTAACCACCTTTCCAGTTCAAATATGTGATCCTGTAAGTAACGAGATGCTTCTTGACAGTTTTCATGTACGCTTAGGAAAGCTGTGTCATCCGCAAATGTTGAGGTTTGTGTGTAGCTGTTTGTTGGCATGTCCGAAGTATAAATTAAGTACAATAGAGGGCCCAGGATGCTGCCTTGTGGGACTCAAGCGTTAACTGGCTGAGGAGAACTTAAAAAATCGCCTTCTTTAGTAATAAATTGACGACCGACTAAGTAGCTTTCTAACAGCTTGTGTATGTTTGCTGGCAAGTTTTCCTGCAATTTCAGTAGTAAACCTTCATGCCAGACTTTATCAAAAGCTTGAGACACATCGATGAAGAGTGCTGAGCAATATTTTTTTTCTTCAAAGGCTTTTCTTATTACATTTACTATTCGATGAGTTTGTTCAATTGTGCTATGCTTTCTTCTAAACCCAAATTGATGATTAGGAATACATCTATTTTCATTTAAAATCGGCGTTAATTTTGCCACTAGTAGTTTCTCAAATAGCTTTGAAATATTAGATAATAAGCTAATAGGCCTGTATGACTCAACTTTTGTGTGATCCTTTCCTGGCTTTGGTATCATGGTTACTAAGGATACCTTCCATTTATGAGGGTAGTATTGAAGTCGTAAAATAGCATTAAAAATAAAAAGAATAATTTTCTTTGCTGTACTTGGTAGCTCCAAAAGCATTTTATTACTGTTTTATTACTGTTTAAATTACAAATAGCCTTTTCGATTTCTCTAAACTCGAATCTTAGGGGAATAGCTGCTCTAACATTTACAGACGGTAAATCGACTGCTATATCGTGAAATATATTATGGGTAAATACTAGGGAGATCGATTATTCGACTTTTTTCAATAACCGGTTTTCGAATATTACGAATAGTTGCTAATTTAAAAAAACCGGTTTTCGGTTAAACATTTTTGAACTAACCGGTTAACCGGTTTTAATTCGAATACATAAAAACACCTACAAAATACATATATATGACTTAAGATATATTCAGACCTAGCAAATATTTGACGATAAAATCCAAAAAAACGAGACCAGTAAAATGATCAAACCTTAACCGCATTTTTAACAATTTCTATTTATTTACTAATCTGTTTTTGTAAGACGATAATTGTATAATATTATTTAAAAACTATTAAATGATGTTTGATCTAGCCAAACGTTTTGCAAGAGCAAATAAAATATTACAGCAATTTAATATATTTATTATTTGAGATATTCTCCTAAATTTATTTTAAATGAGTTTTAATTTGTTGGTGAATAAGCCATCTCTATGTGAATCAGTAGACTTCAACCATATTTTTGGAAATTTGCAAACAAAACCTCTAAGCCTGGATTATATATATCAAACGATATTGTTTCAACATTATATAAACGATTAGTAAGATGAAAATGCTTTTTGTATGAAATATTTGTCAATTTGTCGATAACAATTTGAAACCTTCCATGACATTGTTTGATTTCTCAATTTTGTTTTTTAGTTCTTGGTATTTTAATAAATAAAACTGATGAATTATTTCTATATCGTTGATTCCGCCGGAATGTTGTAGTTTTAGGCAAAACGAAAAATTTAAACGAACTATTTAAGTGTTTTGAGTACCTTATGGGGCATTCTGTCCTCGGCAACACAACGGGTTTATTTTTCATCTAATGATTCATTTTTGGCAGCGTATTTTAGTAAAGTATTATTTGTCGACTCTTTAGACCTACTTCGATCGGGGCTACGTTTTATTTAGGGCACATTAATGTCAACCATATAGACTAATTAATTTTATTATATAAATTAATAAATTGTGACGTGGAAACCCCTTCGCCACTTATCACTTTAGGACACTTTAAGAGCCTAACTTTGTCTGTTTAATGCCGTTCGAAATATCTCTAGAGATAAAATCTATATAAAAATATTTTTAATATTTAGAAAACGGTCGCACAAATTAAATACTATTTACTTTTTAACTGCACACGTTTTTGTAGTATTTTGAAAAGTTTTAGGTTTTTTTTACAAGAACACACGCATTCATAAGTGGTTTTTATTTACAGTGTTAAAATGTTTTTTTACTTTAGTTACATTTTGTTTTGACCTTATTTATTAAAAGTTTAAATTTGCCTAATATAGAATTAGAAAAATACTTAAATTACGGTGGAGTGCAATAATGCCTTACGAAATAAGGCCTTTAAGGCTTTATTTCACTTTCAATTGAGAAATAAGGCCTTTATTTGCAAAAAGGCTTTATTGCACTTTGAAAGTGAAATAAGGCCTTTATTTAAATTTAGCCAATTGTGCAATAAAGCCTTTATTTTATATTTTTTGATTCTCTTGCCACCTAAATCTTCACTTATTAAAGTTTTTCTGCGTGGCGGCCTGCGGCCGATCTTAGGGGTTTTCTCCTCCATAGGACGCGGCAGGTGGCTTCGCTGAACACAGTTTTCCTGCGCGCGTCTCATTATCTTCCCTAGTGTGACGCGCGCAAGGAAACTTTATTCAGCGAAGCCACCTGCCGCGTCCTATGGAGGAGAAAATCCCTAAGATCGGCCGCAGGCCGCCACGCAGAAAAACTTTATTAAGTGAAGATTTTCAATATTGTTGCGGTTAAATTAATATTTGTGTATGCTTTTTTTTTCTTTTTTTCTCATTTTGGTGGGATTCATTTCGTTTCCAGAAGTTGGATTAATTATTAATGTTCTATTAATTTTTGTTAAAATGAAATTTTTTTATAATTTTTCAATAAAATATAAGAAAAATAAAAAATTTTATTGCTTTATTAAAAAAAAAATTTAAGTGCAATAAGGCCTTTAAGGCTTTATTTCACTTTCAATTGAGAAATAAGGCCTTTATTTGCAAAAAGGCTTTATTGCACTTTGAAAGTGAAATAAAGCCTTAAAGGCCTTATTTCGTAAGGCATTATTGCACTCCACCTTAAATTACGGGTACATTTACAACAAGAGTAAGAAAAATGTATATAAATTACACATTATTAAAATAACCGGTTTATTATACCAAAATAACCGGTTTATTCGATATTCGAAAAATGGACATTTTAAAATAACCGACTTGAGCAAAGCTAAACTAACCGGTTAAAACCGGTCGAATAATAACCGTTCGATCTCCCTAGTAAATACATTTTTCAGATGATTAGCAAACAGATTTCCTTTTTCAATATCATTTCTTGCCCAACTTCCATTCAAGTTTCTCAATGGTGGCTTAGAGATAACTGGTCTATTGAGGCTTCTAGCTGCACGCCGTAATGAGTAATCTGATTGTGGAGTTGCATCAAGTCCCTTGAGATATTTTTCCAGGGAAGCCGTTTTCTGAGACTGCAGTAACTTTCTCAGCCTTTTTGTGCACTCTTTTAATAAAGTCTTAAGTTTGGGGGATCTGTGCAATTGCCACTCTCTACTTTTTTCAGTCAATAGACGCTCGACATCTGTAGAATATATGATTTTGTTTTTGGTTTTTTTGAGTGTTATGCTGGAATGTTGAACAGCTAGTTTGAGATAACTGTCAAAATTAACAATAGCGAGATCCACGTTCTCCAGTGTGCTAAGCGGAATATTTTCTGTGCAATGGGCACTCAGATATTTTTTATATTTTAACCAATTTATTTGTGAGGCTGATGTCGATAAGTAACCTATGTAGGTAACATATGTAGGTAAAAAAAATTTTACACGAATTCAGTTAGTCAAACAATTATATTCAAAATATTAATACCAATTTTATAGTTTTCTTTAATATTATATCGTTAAATTAAATAAAAAAAATTAAATTTAAAAACAAAATCTGCTAGAATAAAACTTCAGTCTGCTTACACTCCGACTGAAATCAAGAAACGTCTTGTCCTACAGTTAATTCTACCTCCTATCACTACTTCTGCGGTGGTGTATAGTAAATTGGACTCGTGCGCACTACATAAATTACAAGTCTCGTTTAACAATGCTACTCGTTATGTTTATGGTATTCACAGATTTAGTAGTGTTTCATCCTGGAGGACAATGCTTCTTGGTTGCGACTTAGTGGACTACCTTCGTATGAGAAACCTTCTATTTCTACACAAATTACTAAATGATCGATCACCGACATACCTGTTCGACAAAATTTCATTCGGCAGGTCGACCAGGGGTGTGACCTTAATACCACCACGATATAACTATCTAAACACAAGCAGATTTTTCTTCATCAACGCCATAAAGCTTTGGAACTCGTTGCCCTCAAATATAAAACTAATTGTTGAAAGACAGAAATTCAAGAAAACTCTTATGGATTATGTTTCACAAAATTGCTAGCCTATAACTTCATCCTTCTCTTTATATTATCTTTCTTTTTATTTCGTCTACCAAGAAGTCTTATTGTAATTGATTTTTTTTTTTACTAATCGTTATGTTTAATACAGGATTTTATAATTATATTTTTATTATCATTTTTAATATTGTTACTATTATTATTATTAGTATTATTATTATTATTATTATTATTATTATTATTATTATTATTATTATTATTATTATTATTATTATTATTATTATTATTATTATTATTATTATTATTACCTTTGTTACTATTATTACTATTATAATCATGAATATTATTAATACTATTACTAGTGGTGTTCATTATGTAATCCTCTGGACTATAAAAGAATTTTATTCTTAAAGTCCTTACAGTTGAAATAAATAAAATAAATAAAATAAAAAACTTATTCCTTCTATTTGACAGTTTTTTAAAATATTTTGAATTTTTTTTTACTTTGAAAATAACTGTTTGACTAACTGTATGTTAAAAAACTCTTTTTTAATTTAAAGAAAAACGCACGCTCTTTCTTAACAAAATTGAGGTCAAAAATGCATCTCTTTTTCAAAATTATTTTATGGTCCTGAAAAGGACCGATTGTTTGAAAATACATATACCTGAGTTGATGGTATAGGTGGTTCTATTCTGGCTTATTGGATGTCTTTTGGCATAATTGTAACACGTTTAGCAGGAAAGGCACAAAAATTTGTATCTTCGAATGGACCAACCAAAGCAGCTTCACTGTCTTTTTTTTAGAGCTACAACAGCAGAACTGTTGAAACGTAAATCGGGTTTGAAATCTTGAGCAATTTCATTAGCTAAACGTTGGAAAGGCGATTTGCGAATTAACAATTCTGTACTCTGGGTTGTTGATTTAATTCGGCAGTAGGTCATGAGTTTTAAACCAATTTAAAAAAAAATATATCCTTTTATTTTCCCAATATTTCGGTCAACGTTGTTGACCATCTTTAGGGGTTCTATATAAAAATACAAAAATGTTACAAAAATTATTTTAAAAATTAGACAAAACATTTAGAAAAACGAAAAATGTAATCACTTTGAAAATAAATAAAAATAAAATAATAAACAAAAATTCTACTTTACTGTTGCTGTAAGCCTTTGTCAGTTGATAACTATTTTGGTCTTTTTCTCTTTTGACAACGACGAATTTCGCGCAAAGCACCAGGGTGGCTTCTAACAATATTTATTACTATAAGTTTTTTGAAATTTTGAATTTTTTTTTTTAATAAGTGATATCTTCAACATCTGATCAGCTAACTGTCGTGCTAGTTGATTTAACTTTAAAAATTATTCACAAAAAAATCGATATTTTCAATTCAATCTCCTCAGGTAAAATTTTAATTGTGTGAATTAATATGTATAATTAAAATTGGAAATAAAATTTAGTTTATTTAGATGTAATTGTAATGTAATTTTGGTATGATCGGTCTATATTTTTCCATAGATCCCATATAAAGCCTACTCATGGGGAACACTTGAATACATCTAAAACTGAAACAAAAATTATGTTGTGGTGAAATTTTGTTCAATATAGTTTCCTGAGATTAGAAATCACACTAAACGGCTTTTGTGATAGTCGATACATAAATTGTCATACGATCCACATTAAGCCAAATTTCGAAAATCATTTAATGATACTTTATTTCCGAAGTTTTTCTTAAATATAATATGTATAATAAAGTTCAATATCGTTACCGTTCTAATTATATATTTTATAGTCTAGAAGCTTTATTGGCAATTTCATATTTTAATCATAAATTATTAAGAGCATTGCTAAAACAAATATTATTATTTATTTTTGATTATTAATATTATAATTAGATTATTTTTGATAAATAAAGCTTATGGTTTGGCAATAACCTATACGATAATATCAATTTTTACAATTTTAAGGCCCGCTTTCAGAACTTACCGATAGCTACAAAAAGTTTCAACAACTGTACTTCAATCTTCCCTTAACTTATCGCTCACTTTAGGTTAATGTTAAGTTTTATTAATGTAAGACATTTTGAAATTCTGATTTATTTAATAAAAATTTTAATTGCATTTTTAACCATTAATTAAATGTATGTTTTTAATAAAGAAAATAAATAATTCAACTAACACATTATTTTCATAAAATGTATTTAATTGGTAAAAAAAAGAGACTGCAGATTATTTTTGTAAACATATCTCACATACGAAGCTCTTTTTGGAATTAAGTCTTGTGTCCATAAGCCAACTTTTTATGTTGCTTTGTTGTTAAAATTTGGACGAAATATATTTTATTGCACCTAAACCAATTTACCAAATCTTTATATCCCATACTAATACCAGTTCTGAAAAATCTGCAAATGCTTTTGCTTCCTTTTAAATGTCAGTATTGAAATACAATTTAACGACAATTACTTTTATAATAAATACTATATTTATTGTGCAAATTTGTGTTACTTGGTGCAGAAATTGCCATAGTTTCCATTTAAATTTCAAACTGATTATTAATTGTGTTATATAAAATTTTATATCATAAATCAGTCGCAAAAACAAAATCTTATTAAAATGAATAAATAGTTTGCTGGCCAAGTGAATAAAAAAATCAATAAATTAATAATTTCCTAAAACATACGATATAAAGTTCCGCCATTAAATACTTGTGCGTTTTGAATTATATATCAATATGTCATCAAAAACATGTTTCAACAAAAACAAGCTCCACTGTTACAGATGCTGCAACCTGAAAGCAAATAACAACCACAAATTTTATATACATGCATATACAAACACTTTTGCGAAAACAAATATATCACAGTATAATAAAGAACATCAAAGCGGTATTTCAATATTTAACATGTGCAATGCAACTTCTTGCAGGTGTACCCTTAAACCATCATTCAACCAATCAACGTCTGCTGATAATAATATTCAGTTGATTTGTACTTACAAGCGAACACATGTTAACATTGTATTGCATTGATGTCAAGTGTATATGAATTATGCATCTGTGATATTCATCACAATTTTAAATAAGTGTTGCTGTTGGAAATGGAAAAAACGCCACAATGCATACTTTCAAGCGAATGAAAATACCCCCATAGTGACATATATTGACATACGCTCGCTTAAGCAATATAAGCTCATAATAACATGTTTCGGAACTGTTTAGATACACTTATTGACAGCTTACTTAGGGTACATTCATAGATTTAGCGGAACAGGGTTTTACAAAAATCGTAATTATTAGAAATTAAAATAAATTAAAAAATAAATAAAACCACAATTTTTATAAAACAAGTAAAATTTTTATATCCGGATGTGCCAAATATTTAATACCATTCACCGAAAATAGAAACTTTTAGGAGTGGGCTTTATATGGCAATTAGGCGTTTTAAAGTCAATTCCAAAAATACGATTAAAAATAACTGGAAACAATTATTAAGTAAGAAGAAAAAAAGGTGCACAGAAAAAATTTAAATTTAAATCTAATCAGCAAATTTATAGAATCAAGCAAACAATTTGTTGATTTTGCACGTATTATTAAAAATATTATATTTTGATTACTATAAATTGTAAAAATTTTAATTTTTTTAATAAATTATATTAAAAAAATGATCAATTATAAAAAAAATGATTAATTAAAAAAATGATCAAAAAACATTCAAACAATGTGTTAATTTATTTATTTTATTTATTTAATTTTCCAGTCTATAGATTAAAAATCCTTACAGACATTAGTGCTTAAATTATAGTACATATAATAAATATAGAATAATGATATTAACTAATTTGAATTTAAATAAACAATAATTTTTCTTTTTAAGGCATCATTACTATCAGAAAAGTCAATTAGATTATATAGATTATTAAATTTCAAGCAAATTTGACGAAAGGAGTCGTTGTTAGCGTACACAGAACGGTAATACGTTAAATTTAACGGCTGAAAATTTCGTGTAGGTCTCACTGGAACATTAAAGTTAATTTTGCTTAACAAGTAACCGGAATCGACATCACCGCGTATTAGACCCATTAAAAACGAAATACTAAGCATTGTTCTTCGGCTTTTTAACGTCGGTAACTTAATAAGACCAAGTCTGCTTTCATATGAAGGTAGTGCAAGCGAATTCCATCCAAGACCTCTTAAACAAAATAAAAGGAACTGTTTCTGTACAGATTCAATGCTGTTGATATATATATTAAAGTATGGATCCCACACAATTGATCCATATTCCAGGATAGGGCGAACCAGAGACGTATATAAGTGTTTAGTTACATATGGATCAGAAAATTCTTTTGACCAACGTTTCAAAAAACCAAGAACTCCATTAGCTTTATTGACCATTAATGAAATGTGATCACAGTATTTTAGTTTGTGATCCAATAAAATACCGAGATCACCAATAGTGTGAACTTTATCCAGTAATGTTCCATTTAGAAAATAGCTAGTGTCAAGTTTAAATGAGCGGAAAAATGACATGTGTTTACATTTTTTTATATTTAAATCCAATAAGTTGTAATTACACCATTGAGAGAAAAGTTCAATGTCAGACCGCAAAATAGATTGATCAATAATATCGTTAAAAGAATTAAAAATTTTAACATCATCAGCATACATGAGTATGTTAGAGTGCTGAACAACCGATGGCAGATCGTTAATAAATAATGTAAATAAAACAGGACCAAGATGACTTCCTTGAGGCACACCCGAGAGAACATCGATGAATTTTGATGTAGCATTTTTAAATTTTACTTGTTGGGTTCTATCTAAAAGATATGATTTAAGCCATTGTATTGCGTTGTTGCTAAATCCCATACGTGATAACTTGTAAAGTAAAATATCGTGGTTGACTTTATCAAATGCTTTGCTAAAATCCGTGTAAATAACGTCTGTTTGTTTATTATTAACAAAACCTTCATTTACAATAGTTGTTAATTGTAAAATGTTAGTAGCAGTGGAACGTGATTTCCTGAAACCATGTTGACAAGGTGATAAAAGGGAAGAGATTTGATGATATAAACTATCAGTTAATATTTTTTCTAAAAGTTTGGGAATCGCATTCAGCTTTGCAATTCCTCTATAATTCGATATTTCCAGTTTACTTCCACTTTTAAACAACGGAGTAATATAAGATTTTTTCCATTCAGGTGGTAAGTAACCAAGTTCAATAGATTTATTGAAGATAATTGTAAGAGGAACATATAAGGATTCTGCACAATTTTTTAAAATACAATTAGGTACACCATCCGGGCCAGGATTAAGAGAACACCGCAGAGACTTTAAATTTAATAGTACTGTTTCAGTGTCAATAAATGAAAAGTTGATACCTGTAGAATGAGGTATGCTATAGGGATAAGAAGTTTGACTATCAAATGACTTTTTTGAATACGTGGTTGCAAAAAAATCAGCAAATAAGTTGCTAATAGAAACATCATCTTCAGCACTCCGAGATCCAAATTTCAAATAATTAGGATACGCACTTGCACGACGCTTACTGTTGATACATTGATTTAATTAAATTGATTTAATAAAATATATAGATTAGGATTTGACAATTCCCAACAACAATTCTACAAGTTAAAATTTTTTTTTTAATAAAAAATCAATTAAGATATTTTATTACTTAATTAATATTTGAATTTCAAATTTATTTCAAAACAACTAAAATGGTTATGTATTATCACATTAATTAAATTGGAAAACTTTTTAAACTATTTTTTTTATTGATAAAATCACTACTGATAATTTTTTCTGTGTACGGTGGATATGCACATGATGCTGACATTACTGAAATTTATATATTATTTAGTCGCTGATGTTGCTCGCAGACCCTCTACTTATATCCAAACTTACTTTCTGGATTATCTTAAAAGAGCCTCTCTTATTTCCCAGTTACAATATTATGCAAAAAACAGCAATTTTTTTGTAGCGCTAACGCAGCAATAACGTCCTCCACAGTTGGCTTTCGATGGAGCGCTCTGTTTTATGTAGTTTTTAATGAACTGGTTTCACAATTTTTTTACGTTAATCATAAATCTCCATTAAATGTCCCCATACACGACAAGTTGTTGACATCTGACTTGTTAACTTTTTAAGCCACATGTAATGCAGTCTGTCTAAATTGTTGTTTTACAAAAAGTTTATGGTATTGCTTCTGGCATAGTCTCTGTTCTTTTCGCATAGTTTTTGCGGAATCTAAAGTATTTCTTGTTTTCAAAAAAACGAGTTGTCGGCACAAACATTTTTATTTGCACCTGTTTTTGTCTTCGTGGTCGTGATTAAAAGATATAAATTGCGCACGGTCTTCAGGTGAACAGATTGTTAGCGTTGCTGGCATGCTGCCGTTTAACTCCGCTCAGGCTTGCCGTCTTGGGGTGGAGTTCTTGCCAACCAACCAGCCTTATTACTACTGAACAACGAACAAAAAAATCATGCCAGCCTCTTAGGGCGTGAACAAATAAAAAAAGTATAGGATCCGGAGAAAAAAAGAAACCAAAACTAAATTCGAAGCTCCAGCTACTTACTGGTACCTTTTATCCTTTTCACAGATACTTTGTTTGGTGGATATTTTATCAACTACGGCTGCCCTCCCTATTGGAACCCCTTTCGATTCCAGCATGAAAACTCGGCGTCAATATCATAGAGTTAGCCCTTGCCATCCCTACTCTTAATCTTTAACCATCACCTATTGTATTGTTCAAAATTCAATTAGCAACTCATGTTTCTTCAAAAATTAAATTTTTCAATTTAAAATTCAAAATTAACAAGTTTTAATATTCAAAACAATATAAATATTTAAAAATTTGCATAAGAAAAGGAAAAAAAGGATTGTTAAAATCCTTTATTGGGAATAAATATTTAAATAACCAAACTAAATGTGGCAAATCGAAATGAGAAGAAATCTAAACGTAAAATGTACAATGCAATTAAAAAAAATTCATATAAAATTACATTACAATTTTAAACTATAATTTTATGGTCTTTCTTTTGTTCAATTCTACGTCTTCTTTACCAGGTCTTTCCAGATTCCGCAGATCCTTTTCCCTTCGATCCACTAACTATGTCCCTAGTGCTTGTCGGAATTGTCGTCCGTCAAATGACCAAAGTTCGGGTAGTTAGATTTTTCTTAAAATCGCTAAATAACCTTTTGTTGAGGTAAACACCCTATTCACAGGCAAGCTTCCTTTCACGAAAACCATACCTAGGTTGAGCTCAGACTAACAACGCGCACCTTTCGTTGAATTTACAAAAGGGAATGAAATGGGTATGGATTTGTGTCCCTAAGAAGTTTTATCAAAGCGAAGTTCAAAGGTAAGGACTAATATAAATATATAAGAACAGAGATGGAGTGAATTGATAAAGTCTCGATGGACTGGCTTGGTACTTACTTTAAATTTATTTACTTTGTACTTGTAAATTTTGTTTTCGAACTTAAAATAAATTCAAGGTTTTTTCTCAAATTTAGGGTTTGAGAAATAACCCAGATTTAAGTTTATTTAAACACTTTAAAATTCACTTCAAACATAGCCTTTGTATTTGTCATATAGCATAAAAAACGTTTGTATATTATTAGCTTTAACCAAATTTTCAATACCAAAATAAACGGCTTAAGTCTTTATGTATATTTTAGATCTTTGAGTTGGTTTTTCTTTTATTTTTTATTTTTGTTTTATATTAAATATTCGCGAAGCCAACAGTCACGAATTACCTCACACAAGTCTTCAAAATCAAAAGGGCCAACATCTTCTCTTTTCGTTCCAAGAAACCTCGGGATGCTTTCCCACCTTTTCCCTATAATTCTTTTTCAGCAATTGAAAACATAAACAATCCACTCCTTCCCTATATTTTTTTTTGTTTCTTCATATATTTTTGGTTTTTACTAAACAAAACCTAACTTTATGAGTAGCCTTTTTTGGCACTGTATTACCATCTACAGGGTGAACATAACAAACCACTTTAAATGTTAACCATATTATGATTTATTTCAGCCATTTATACAATTTTAATTTAAGTTCAAATTTATAATTTTATTCAGTTTCTTATTCCTGTTACGTTCCACTTTTATAAGCAGTCTAATTTAAATAATTGTCCAGCCTTTCTTGGCCTTCATTAGCAATCCTTCTGTTTTACTGGTTCATACTTTTACGTAAATTTATATATTTTAATCAATAATTAAAATAAATTTAGTGAGAATTTAAGCAAACCAAGAAAGTGTGCAATTGAAAAGCATTTAACTATTGTAGAGAGCAAAAAAACATTATATTATTTATTAAGAATTTTTTTTTTTTCTTTCTATCCTCTTGCAACTACAATTCGTGTTGAAAAAAAAACCAGCCAATTGTAGAGGAATGTAAGAAAGAAAAATTCACTGTTTATTGTTGTGGCTTTGTTGAAGCTTTGATATTGTTACAATTTATTCACTTTATGGTCTTACTTGTATAATATTTTTAGATTTCTAAAATATTTGGAAAAGATTCCTGACGAGCAGGCCTAAGCAACCAGCGAAATTTGCATAGAAACTAGCTTTACCACAACAATAAATTTCAGTGTTTTTAATCATAAATAAAGATTGGGATTATTAGCACATCATTAATAAATGAATTAAATAATTATATTGTTCTATTTAAAAAATATATTTGCTTTAAGTGTACATTCTATGTATATTTATACACGTGCGTACTTTATAAAAGTATTTTTAAACAATTTGAAAATAAAATTTTTGGATATCTAAGATTGAAAATTTCTAGCTACCCAGGAGTTAAATTTAAATCGTTAAATATGTGAACTATCAATAGTCATGCAATTTTGCATATCCTCTTTGTCTCTCCTTCTTTTGCATTTATTTGTTCGATTCAATTTGTTATAACACATAAATGTTGCATACTTTAAAATATTACAGACACTTTGAACCATTTCTATAAAAACATGAGGTTTATGTGAAGTTTGTCTAATTTGTTATGACAAAATTTCGTAATTGATGCTATGCAATTATCAGCAACATCATCAGAACCGTCGCTGACAAATCAGCAAAATGAGTGAACGAAATATCAGCTTTGTGGGTATAGTGTGGAGTAATATTGGCGCACCTAATGCATAAAAGCATATAACATACGTGAAAAAAATTTTAGAAAGGAAAACGAAAATGTGCCTTCAGCTAGACTTTTTTTTTTTGGCTTAAAACATTTTAAATGTGACTGTATATACGTTTGAACTTACACTTCTTATAGGGAATATTTAATTTTCATTTAAGAAATATTTTTTTACTTAGCCTTAGAATTTTTTGATACTTAAGAATAATAAACCATGAAAATATTTGCATATAAAATAAAAAAAAATGTCAAGAAAGATAAATTTGCTAGGTAATTATTAATTCTTAGGCGTTAACCTTTATGTCAACAGCAGAAAAGTTATACTTACGTCAACAGTATGCATACCCGGGTATGCAAGCGCATTTTATATGGGAATTCACATGTTTTGTTGTTTTTTTGTTTTATTTGTATTTTTTTTTGTGTTTCTCCCACTTTGATTTGTTTTAGTGCAGGAATGCTAAAAATAGCGGTAGTTTTAGCAGACTTATAAAACCCTATATATTATGAAATAAACTTGCAATATTACTTTATTTTAATTTTTTCATATACATACCCGGGTATGGTAGGGATGAAAAAAAGCCGATGTACATGGTCTGGTTTGTCCAATTTTGTTCAAACCTTAGAATTAGTTAGAAAACACTTCTAGTGGGTATATCATGAAATTTAAAAGCGATATGAAAGCCACTTTCAGAGATACAGCGTTATTAATATTCAAAACATACCCGGGTATGCAGTTGTTGACGTAAGGGATAGGAATTAAAAAATGACCACATCCATGGTCTGCTTAGTCCAATTTTATTCAAACATCAGAATATGTTAGAAAACACTGCAAGTGAGGATATCATGAAATTTCAGAGCGATATAAAAGTCACTTTCAGACATACAGCGTTTTTAAAATTCAAAACATACCCAGGTATGTAGCTGTTGACATAAAGGTTAAATAGGTTACAACAATATTGTTGCAGTAGATTCAAATCTAAAGTTTGTACAATTTATTTAATAAACATTAATTTTTGTATATATTTCATACATATTTAAATAAACTAATGTAAATTTAGTAAATTGTCCAAACTAATTATTAGCAGGTCGTAATAAATCTTCGTAGATTTTAAATAAACTATCAAAGTTGTTTGTGGGAATACAATTATTTTTTAAAAGATTTTATTTGTTGTGCTTAATTCCTTATTTTTATTCTTGATAAAACAACTGAAAATTTATTATTGGATGATATGATGTTTTAATGCGCATTTCACTGGTTGCTTAGGCCAGTGAACAACAGGTACAACAAGACAAAAATAACAGGCACTTTGTTTTTATATTTTCTACCGGGACGTAAAAGATAAGAGCAACACTGTGCCTTCAGCAACACTAAATAAAAACACAAATTGTAAAAAAGAACAAAACACATTAACGAAAAAAATTGCACTACCTCTTTATAAACAAACATGAAAAATGTAAACAAACATGAACAGTTTTTGAAATTTGGGGTTTAACTGGGGTAAACAGCTGACAATAATATGGGCGACGACTCTAGCTTGTGTAGTTGACCCATGGGCCAGATTATCAGGAAACATTTTTCCCAAAAATTTTATTTTGTTTGTAATTCTCATTTCCTCTGTAGTTTTATGGGCTGATATTTTCTAAAAATTTTTGGGCAAAACGTTTCCTGATGATCAGACCTAAGCAACCAGAGAAATGCGCATAGAAACAGCTTATCCTCCAAAAATAAATTCGTTTTGTCAAGAATACAAATAGGATATTTAGCACAAGAGATAAAACATTTTAATTTATACATTAACTTTATTTTTGAATTAATTCAATTGTGAGCTGCTAAAGCGGTACACAAACTTTACGTATTAACAATATTATTAGAACTACCAATTCAAGAACAAGTATACGTACATTAACACTGCGCAAATAGATCAGCTTAAAAGTATGCAATTTTTTATTGTATGTCTTATATGTCATTGCATGCGTAAGTTGTATATATATGTATTGAGCTTATATTATTTGTTCTACAATTAAATATCAAGTACGAGCGCACGAGTTAAATAATGTGTCAAAGCGGGCAATTTTGTTTAATTTAAACCATTCACTACTTTAAACATCTGCAAATTTAAACAATTTTTTTTTATTTATTTAATAACACATTTATAAAATAACACATTAGTATTTCTCCATAAAGTTTACAATGAAGAGCAAGTTTTGAGATCCTGCCTATTAACCATGTGAGTTGCACCAGTTTTAATTTTATTTGTGTAAATGTTGCCTCTAATTGGGGTTTCCATGTAAGCTGGCGAGCAAGATGAATACCGAGATATTTTACTTTGGAATGCTGGGGTATATATTGGTTGTGGATTTGAAGGCAAGTTTTCTTTCTGACCGTAAACGTGACGTGAATGCACTTTTGTTCATTAACTTTAATCCTCCAGTAGTTTAACCATACTTGCAATTATTCCGTTGTAAGGGCATATATACTCTGCGTGGAACTCGTGACCACCCGGAATTGACAAATCATCTCCATAAGCCGATGTAAGCATGACTTTATTTAAATGAATATCCGCTTTAAAGAAAGTATACAGAAGGAGACCCAATATACCACCCTGACGCACACCAGGTTCTTTATCCTGTGTTGATCTCACAAATTTTTATACAAAATTCTATTTAAAATTTTCTGAATTCAAAACAATGTGCCTATAGTTGTAACCAGGGTAAGAAACTTCATGCAATTACATGTTTGATCTCGATACTCTGAGACCCACCTAAACCTAAACTCCTATATTCATAAAGATACGAGTATTTTAAATTTCATAAAGCTTTTGAAAAACAAATTTCTATGTTAAATTTTAAAAGTGTTTATGAAAACGGGGGAATATTTCAACGAATTACACAATTTCCAGTAAAATAACATAATATTGTTAGTTCATATTTTTGCATATTTTTCTTTTAATGTATGTTTTTGTCATATTTTATTTTAAATGCCTATTATTCGTCATACTTTAATTCTGTTAATTAATTTTTAAATGTATTCTTTCGCCACAACCAACGCTAACTGGTTGGTGGTATCGGAGTATTCGGCCAAGAATTTTGAAGAATTTAAAGATGTGGATAAAAGATAGTGTTCAGTCGCTTGGTTTACTAAGCCCAAATATAAAAAAAAGAATCTGGAGCTGGGAAACGGCTGCTAAAATATGCATTTATTAACAAGTTGACATAATATGTTTGTACATATGCTTGTAAGTTCTCTCGTGAAGAAGTAACGGAAAGGAAAAAGGTTGTCAAAAAGTGTCATCAGCTGCATTAAGGTCCAGTTACACTGGTGCAGCAAAAGAAAGTTGCACGGTTGTTTTACACTGCATTAACATAGTTGTGATATATTTTATTTCGCGTTTTTGAAAATGTTACACGACGTAACAGCTATATACATAGGTTAGTATTTGTTAATTAAAATTATGCACAAAAACAAAAAATATAGGTAATTTTACCAATGTCTGCATAGGTAATTTATTTTTATATAAAAACAAAAACTAAATTTGACTGGCTAAGCTAATTTAAACTTATGTTACTATTACTAATTGAGTTAGGTATTATTTCCATTTAATTTTATTTTCAATTAGACATAATTTTTTGTGAAAAAAATGATTAACATAATTTCAAGGCTAATTCATTACATGTGATATTAAAAGCTCTGCTGAAAACTTTTTTTCTTTAGCTTTATAATGTTGGATGTCAAAATTTTGTTTATTATCTTTGTTTAGGTTTTTGACATTATACAATGATTTTACAAAAAAAAATTGGTTGTGGTTTTTGTACGAGTTGTACTTGTTGTACTACCGAGATTACCTGGAATGAATTCGCCTTGCATAACTTAAAATTAACTCAAAAATAAAAATAAATTTTAAAAAGAAACAACGTACATATAAAAATATAAAGGGTATGGTAAATTTCAAATTTAAATTCATCATAAATAACGAAATATGTGTATTTTTAGATTCAATATCAATCTGTAGATATTTTAAGCAAGGAAGAATTCACGATATGTTTTCATTTGATTTATAGTATCCACAGTTTCGTGGAATTTGGCATAAAGACCTTGAATTTTATGCTGACTGGCGGTGCTCATAAGGAAGTTGATTCTAAGTGCATCATATACCTAGACATCAATGCTGCTTATGTTTCTGTCGCCAGAAACATAGATAATTTTTCAAACGTGGAAATTACCTAAATTTATAGTAATATTACATAAGATACTGCCATTCTACCCTTGCGCTAAGTTAATTTTATACCACATTTTTGGGTAGTGTTACCGATGGTTTTTTTTGTGTGGGCTTCCAGTCGAGACAACTTGATGCCGTCATTTAAAAAAATAAGAGAAGAAAAAATTAAAAATCAAACTTGATGCTGTTTTCAAAAAGAATACTGGATTATTGGTACTTACTTACTAAACTTACTTTTCTATATTATACAAAATAATAAACCACTTTGACATATGCACATTTTCATTGCTTAAAACTGGTTTAAAACCAAAGAGAATGAGTTTCACATTTGACATATAAAGAAAAAAATATTTATTTATTTTAAAAAAATATACTACGTTTTACCCCTTTTTAAAAAATTGTTTGCATTCTTTAAGACTTATGGTTAAAAAATTCAATTTTATTTATAAAGTTTTTTTATTTTTGCATTTTTTGCGGTTTTCAATGCAACTTTTATCTGCATTCTTTGCAAATGTATGTGCATGAACTTCCTTTCCATGGTTATAACATATTGAAAATGCACTTGTTGATTGTAGCTCTAACAAATGCGATGGTCTTAAGTTTCAAAACTCTAAGTACTGTGAAAATACTGCAATAACTTTTATATAATTATTTAATAAACTTTCAAAATTAAAAAAAATAAACTACGGCTATAATTATATAAGGCAGTGTATGTATGTAAATGTATATTTCGTTTAAAATTATTTTGCTGAAATGTCAAGTTAAATATGTATCATAAATTTTTGCATATCTTATCAGCCAGCCACTCAAGTAGTGATTACCCAGAATGACATTTGAAAATTTTTCACGCAAAAAACGAATACGAAAGATGGCTTTTAAAGTAGACTCTTTATTACACTGTTTTCATGTATCCATTCACATAATGGTGGTACCATATTTCAACAGAACTTATTTTTTCAACCATTGCACCTCAAAATGGATGACGAAAAGGCAGTAGGAAGAACTTTGTGGGATAAACGCAGAAGTGATTTAAAAATTTAATGAATAGCTTCTCCTTTACAAAATATTTGAACATAATTTGTTGATTTTATAAATTTTAGATTATTTTTTAGTTAAAATATTTTGTAAGCTAAAGCTATGTTCATACCTATCAAATATTTGACGTCCTACACTTAACCACTAGTTTTTTTAAAAAACGTTTGCTCGATAAAACACCATTTAACAGTTTCTGTATTGAATTATACAATTATATTCTTACAAATAAAGATAAGTGTTAAATAGACAACACGATCTTTCCCTTTTAAAGTCTTAGACCAACATATATATAACGTAACCTAAATTAAAATTGTCTTATTACTTAACTCTATCTGCCTGCATTTTATGTGGTATGCATGTGTAGTAGATACTTAAACTATTAATCGTTTCCTTATATTAAGGAAAATTCCACTAAGATATGATTATCTCTAATTGTAAGAAACCGCATGTATGTTCTATACCTTACAACACACCACAAACAATCTCTATCTATATGATCAGTTATTATACATGTACACGATCTAATACCAACTAATCTTAAAATATATGTACAGTCCTAAAGATACAACAAAAGTATCTTTCTACTTCATTTTAAACATTTTTAAGCTTAAGATTAAAAAATTAGGAAGTCTATAAAAATTGTTAAAAATTAAGCGGATTTGTAATAAAATATTAAAATCTTAAAGCCTTAAAATTTAAATTTTGCCTTCTGAATGTAGTCCCGATTACTTTTTTTTAATTTTGTTTTAATGTTGCCTCCAATATTAGGCATATGTATTATATTCAGCTAGCTGAATACGCCTAAAAGAACAATTCCGAAATATCTTGTTAAATTTCTTGAGTTCTTACCTCTTTAAATTTAAATAAAACTACTGCTGAATAGCTGAATATCTTCAGCCATAATATAATTTCCTAAAAAAATTTGTAAACTTTTAAACCGTTGGAGTTTTGAGCTTAAATTCAAATGTCTGAATAGAATTTCAAACATTTCATAATATTTAATTGTTATAATATTTTCTTTACCACTGTAAATTAAGCCTTCCTTATATGCTTTTAAATAATTGCTAAGTCGTTAAACAATATTTGCTTGCCTAATTGTAAATTCATCTAGTTACACATTCATTTCTAAAGCATTGTTTATTTTCATTAATTGAGTTATATATCAGCTATAATTAAACACTTAACATAATAAATACTTATTTTACCAGTCCAGCTGGCGGAGTATGCTATAAATGTCAATTAAGAAGATTCAGCTAAAATTATTTAATTTTTCTACTCGCATACGTATGCAGTTCAATTTTATAACAGTGGCTTTAATTAGCTAACTAAATAAATCTTTCTAAAATATTTCTTTACATAATTTGAAAAATATTAGTTGCTCAGCTTGCTGAATTTAATCTTAAAGCATTACCTAACATTTTATTACCTTTAAAGCTGACATTTAAAATTACAAATGAATTACTGGTGCCACAATTCCTTTTGATAATTTTATTTTCAAAAGATGTATATATTTATTTCTATTATCGAAAATGATTCATATGACTGTGTTTAATCTGGACCGATCCAAATAAAGTTATCGGAGCGATTTATGTTTAAATTCAGTTAACTCTTATAAATTTATAACGAGTATTATTCAGTTCAAATATTTGCATTTTTAGAAGAATAATGCGAGAAATAGTTCGCATGGGGAATATATTGATCTAAAATGCAAATGCACAGTTTTCTTAACCTTTTTGGATAATAAAGCCAATGTTACACGGCCAAAGTAAAACATAAATTGTTATTACCCATAAAACAAAAAATAAACATTATATTTAAAAGACTTTATCTCCTAACCTCGTAAACTTGAATGTACTTTTATGTCAAGTCTATTATTAACGTAAACGTACCATTTAATCTTGAAGTGAAATCACAACAGTAGACTTTATATTTTTATTTCCGTTTTCAGTTCAAAAAGATGGAAGGACGATGACGCTAAAAATGTGACGATGATGAACAGAATGTTCTTTATTAGTAGGTGTTATACTATGCGTATGTGTGTGCACGAACAACAACATGATTGATGGGAGACAAAAGTTCTGCATCCAGGTACACACGTACATATATATGCACATAAGTATGCACAAGTGTTTAAGAAAACCCAAATACAGAAAATATTTTGATTTAATACACTAGTATGGTCAATTGTGTATGGGTGTGTGAGCATTTTCACTTCCATTTACTTATAAAAATATTAATACTACTAACCAATTACAGTTAAGTAAACTTACAACACGAAAGGTGGATATGATTAAACTTGAAACTTATAAGGACCTCGTCACGTTTGTTGGCTCATTGGATTAAAAGTTTCCAATTGTATGGTTTTTCAAACTCTAAGGAGTATCTGGAATCGCTATATGTATGACATCCAAATGTAATAAGTGCCACTTCGTCGCCTTTTCTACGCATCCATGATACATTTTTTATGTTTTGTTTATTGTTGTTGTTGTTGGCTGTCATAAACGACACAGAGCATATGAAAGAAAATTGAGAAGAATAATAAATAAATAGTCGAATGTATGAACAAATTGTACAAAAGTAAGCACAAGATAAAAATAATAACAAAATACTGAAAAATATTTAACCCGGCAATTCCCATACTTCAGTAATGAAAACAAGACTGATTTTTCTTCAAATAATATAAGAAAAAAAATCAAATTAAAAAAAAATATTGCTTATTCCGATTTTATAGGGGTGTTTCTTGTAAGGGACACTGAGCATAATTAAGTACAAATTTTTAACATTCGGCTCACAAAGTGATCGAAGTTAGCTTTATGTATGTCTTTACCTCTCCATCCGTTACCTCTCCATCCACAAGAGGGTACAGTATGATGACACCAGGGTCGTCTTCAGCGTCTAGTATTTTTATTATCGCTATATATCGCTATATCGTTACCTATAGGTGACACTGGGAATTACCGGGTTAAAATAAAAAAATTCTCAGAAAGTACGTGTTGTCCCGAAACTTGACTGATTTTAGTACAAACAAACCTCAGAAACCAAAAAAAGACATAAACA
The DNA here is from genome assembly GCA_943735925.1 of Pollenia amentaria. NCBI lineage: Eukaryota > Metazoa > Arthropoda > Insecta > Diptera > Polleniidae > Pollenia > Pollenia amentaria. The sequence goes on along the minus strand of OX031008.1, from coordinate 87,393,358 downwards.
ACATAGCAGAGCAGAAAGTGACCGCAATGTTGCCAGTAAATTTTTTATTTAAAGTCTCCAAAAATAACCATATTAAAAGCAATCAGGTATCATATATAATACCTGATATAAATGGTAATTTATTTGTATTTTGAACTAACAAATTAAGACTAAAATTCAAAAATGGATTATTAAACTATTAAACTCAATTGTTTTGAAATCGATCGATTTGCAACACATACCTCAAGTTTTGTCCTTAATTTATAATTATTGCATAAAATAAATATCAATTATTAACTTTAAATGAAATTTATTTACTTCTATTAACATTGAAAACTTTAAGAGTTTAATGAAAGTGCTTACAAATTGTTGTCCTGTCTTTTCTATAACATCTGTTTTTTAATTGAAAATCGATTTTGAAAAATAAAAAGTCATCACAATTTTTTAATATTTGCTTTAAAGTTTTCAAAACTATTTGTTATTGCAGCAGTAAATTTTATCAATATAATGGCTATTTTTGAATATAATCAACTTTGGATTCATTGGCAAATAAAAACCCTTAAGTTGGAGTAATACATATCTTAAAATGTTGTTAACAATTATTCGTAAAATCCAATGCAACAAACTAAGAAAGGAGAGGCAAGAGATAAAAGAATTTACGAAATTTTATTTCAAAAAATTAAAATGTTGCAAATTAAAATATATCCTCACGAAAATCGGTCCGCAGTTAAGATCCCCAAAACTAGCAAGTTAAGTATATCGACAGTATTTAACTGTGATATATGAAATTATCCCTGAATTCAATTGTGAGGAACTAATTAAGCAAGAAAATTGTTCTAAAATTTTAGAGAAAATTAATTAGTTTAATGTTATTAAAAATTATAAATATAATTTTTGCCTTGTAAACAAAAACAAGAAACAGGTAGATAATAATATGTTCATACCTATCAAATATTTGACGTCCTACACTTAACCACTAGTTTTTTTAAAAAAACGTTTGCTCGATAAAACACCATTTAACAGTTTCTGTATTGAATTATACAATTATATTCTTACAAATAAAGATAAGTGTTAAATAGAGAACACGATCTTTCCCTTTTAAAGTCTTAGACCGAACTGCTCTTTATTAACCAACTTATATATAACGTAACCTAAAAGAACATTGTCTTATTACTAAACTCTATCTACCTGCATTCCATGTGGTATGCATGTGTAGTAGATACTTAAACTATTAATCGTTTTCTTATCTTAAGGAAAATTCCACTTAGATATGATTATCTCTAATTGTAAGATATGATTATCTCTAATTGTAAGAAACCGCATGTATGTTCTATACCTTACAACACACCACAAACAATCTCTATCTATATGATCAGTTATTATACATGTACACGATCTAATACCAACTAATCTTAAAATATATGTACAGTCCTAAAGATACAACAAAAGTATCTTTCTACTTCATTTTAAACATTTTTAAGCTTAAGATTAAAAAATTAGGAAGTCTATAAAAATTGTTAAAAATTAAGCGGATTTGTAATAAAATATTAAAATCTTAAAGCCTTAAAATTTAAATTTTGCCTTCTGAATGTAGTCCCGATTACTTTTTTTTAATTTTGTTTTAATGTTGCCTCCAATATTAGGCATATGTATTATATTCAGCTAGCTGAATACGCCTAAAAGAACAATTCCGAAATATCTTGTTAAATTTCTTGAGTTCTTACCTCTTTAAATTTAAATAAAACTACTGCTGAATAGCTGAATATCTTCAGCCATAATATAATTTCCTAAAAAAATTTGTAAACTTTTAAACCGTTGGAGCTTTGAGCTTAAATTCAAATGTCTGAATAGAATTTCAAACATTTCATAATATTTAATTGTTATAATATTTTCTTTACCACTGTAAATTAAGCCTTCCTTATATGCTTTCAAATAATTGCTAAGTCGTTAAACAATATTTGCTTGCCTAATTGTAAATTCATCTAGTTACACATTCATTTCTAAAGCATTGTTTATTTTCATTAATTGAGTTATATATCAGCTATAATTAAACACTTAACATAATAAATACTTATTTTACCAGTCCAGCTGGCGGAGTATGCTATAAATGTCAATTAAGAAGATTCAGCTAAAATTATTTAATTTTTCTACTCGCATACGTATGCAGTTCAATTTTATAACAGTGGCTTTAATAAGCTAACTAAATAAATCTTTCTAAAATATTTCTTTACATAATTTGAAAAATATTAGTTGCTCAGCTTGCTGAATTTAATCTTAAAGCATTACCTAACATTTTATTACCTTTAAAGCTGACATTTAAAATTACAAATGAATTACTGGTGCCACAATTCCTTTTGATAATTTTATTTTCAAAAGATGTATATATTTATTTCTATTATCGAAAATGATTCATATGACTGTGTTTAATCTGGACCGATCCAAATAAAGTTATCGGAGCGATTTATGTTTAAATTCAGTTAACTCTTATAAATTTATAACGAGTATTATTCAGTTCAAATATTTGCATTTTTAGAAGAATAATGCGAGAAATAGTTCGCATGGGGAATATATTGATCTAAAATGCAAATGCACAATTTTCTTAACCTTTTTGGATAATAAAGCCAATGTTACACGGCCAAAGTAAAACATAAATTGTTATTACCCATAAAACAAAAAATAAACATTATATTTAAAAGACTTTATCTCCTAACCTCGTAAACTTGAATGTACTTTTATGTCAAGTCTATTATTAACGTAAACGTACCATTTAATCTTGAAGTGAAATCACAACAGTAGACTTTATATTTTTATTTCCGTTTTCAGTTCAAAAAGATGGAAGGACGATGACGCTAAAAATGTGACGATGATGAACAGAATGTTCTTTATTAGTAGGTGTTATACTATGCGTATGTGTGTGCACGAACAACAACATGATTGATGGGAGACAAAAGTTCTGCATCCAGGTACACACGTACATATATATGCACATAAGTATGCACAAGTGTTTAAGAAAACCCAAATACAGAAAATATTTTGATTTAATACACTAGTATGGTCAATTGTGTATGGGTGTGTGAGCATTTTCACTTCCATTTACTTATAAAAATATTAATACTACTAACCAATTACAGTTAAGTAAACTTACAACACGAAAGGTGGATATGATTAAACTTGAAACTTATAAGGACCTCGTCACGTTTGTTGGCTCATTGGATTAAAAGTTTCCAATTGTATGGTTTTTCAAACTCTAAGGAGTATCTGGAATCGCTATATGTATGACATCCAAATGTAATAAGTGCCACTTCGTCGCCTTTTCTACGCATCCATGATACATTTTTTATGTTTTGTTTATTGTTGTTGTTGTTGGCTGTCATAAACGACACAGAGCATATGAAAGAAAATTGAGAAGAATAATAAATAAATAGTCGAATGTATGAACAAATTGTACAAAAGTAAGCACAAGATAAAAATAATAACAAAATACTGAAAAATATTTAACCCGGCAATTCCCATACTTCAGTAATGAAAACAAGACTGATTTTTCTTCAAATAATATAAGAAAAAAAATCAAATTAAAAAAAAATATTGCTTATTCCGATTTTATAGGGGTGTTTCTTGTAAGGGACACTGAGCATAATTAACTACAAATTTTTAACATTCGGCTCACAAAGTGATCGAAGTTAGCTTTATGTGTGTCTTTACCTCTCCATACGTTACCTCCCCATCCACAAGAGGGTACAGTATGATGACACCAGGGTCGTCTTCAGCGTCTAGTATTTTTATTATCGCTATATATCGCTATATCGTTACCTATAGGTGACACTGGGAATTACCGGGTTAAAATAAAAAAATTCTCAGAAAGTACGTGTTGTCCCGAAACTTGACTGATTTTAGTACAAACAAACCTCAGAAACCAAAAAAAGACATAAACAACATAGCAGAGCAGAAAGTGACCGCAATGTTGCCAGTAAATTTTTTATTTAAAGTCTCCAAAAATAACCATATTAAAAGCAATCAGGTATCATATATAATACCTGATATAAATGGTAATTTATTTGTATTTTGAACTAACAAATTAAGACTAAAATTCAAAAATGGATTATTAAACTATTAAACTCAATTGTTTTGAAATCGATCGATTTGCAACACATACCTCAAGTTTTGTCCTTAATTTATAATTATTGCATAAAATAAATATCAATTATTAACTTTAAATGAAATTTATTTACTTCTATTAACATTGAAAACTTTAAGAGTTTAATGAAAGTGCTTACAAATTGTTGTCCTGTCTTTTCTATAACATCTGTTTTTTAATTGAAAATCGATTTTGAAAAATAAAAAGTCATCACAATTTTTTAATATTTGCTTTAAAGTTTTCAAAACTATTTGTTATTGCAGCAGTAAATTTTATCAATATAATGGCTATTTTTGAATATAATCAACTTTGGATTCATTGGCAAATAAAAACCCTTAAGTTGGAGTAATACATATCTTAAAATGTTGTTAACAATTATTCGTAAAATCCAATGCAACAAACTAAGAAAGGAGAGGCAAGAGATAAAAGAATTTACGAAATTTTATTTCAAAAAATTAAAATGTTGCAAATTAAAATATATCCTCACGAAAATCGGTCCGCAGTTAAGATCCCCAAAACTAGCAAGTTAAGTATATCGACAGTATTTAACTGTGATATATGAAATTATCCCTGAATTCAATTGTGAGGAACTAATTAAGCAAGAAAATTGTTCTAAAATTTTAGAGAAAATTAATTAGTTTAATGTTATTAAAAATTATAAATATAATTTTTGCCTTGTAAACAAAAACAAGAAACAGGTAGATAATAATAATTTTCTGTTATTGAACATACCTACTAACATCGTCACACATTTTTTATATTCTTCATACTTAAGTTTTTTTGACAAGAGACTTAGGTTTTTGACAGCCCAGCTATTATCTATGCTTTAGGATTTGATTTTTAACCCTTTCAGTGTTTTTGTCAAATATATTCGACATTGCATTGTACTCTGTTTCTACGCACTTTTACTTTGTAAAAATATACAGTAAATTATATTTTTTTGTTTTATCTGAAAGAGGGACACTTTTGATATTTTTTAATTAATTTTTATTATAGTAGACATTGACTTTCTTTTCTTATTATTGAGTGCATAGTCGTACCCAAGTCAGGAAATTTGTAAAAATCTTAGATTTAGGAAGAAAGAAAAAAATAATAATTTTGAATGAATTTTTTTAGGTTAGCGAAATTGTGCTATAATAAAAAGGCTGTTTTGGTTAGATTTTACTCAACGTCAAATTTAATTGTACTGAATAGTTGGGAATAAGAATTGAAATTGAATTTTCTATGACTTTTAATTTCGGCTAATTAATAAAATTTTTGTATTAATTTTTTTTGTCTTAAATAAATTTCGGTATGGAGTTTATACTTTAACAGCCCCTGAGTAAAAGTCAAATGTAATTATACTCAAGGTTATATACACACATATGTAAATACATGCAATTGTTTTACTGATAATTTAAATAATTTTTTATGTAAACACATTTACATAAAACACATTAAAGAAGATTGTGTATGTGTTATATGAGTGTCTGTAAACAGAAATGTATTCTTTTTCTCGATAGTGATCGGCAGGATGTAAGGGTATACATATCCATTTAGCATTTTGCAGGTATTGGTGTAAGTATTTATACTTCATTTTTGGTTGTTTGCAAAAGATAACAGGTGAAGTCAATTATAAGTTTTTGTTTCTTTTGCAACAAATTTAACCACCAAATATGTATATCTACATACAAATATAACTATCTGGTGGTTATTTTACTATAGCAGTTTCTTGTAGGAATATACTAGAGCAGTAAGTAAATTAACTTAATTAAATATTTTGTTAGATTTGGCTTACCTCAGTAGGTCATCGTCCAGTCTTGCAATTATTGCTGCAGCAATTCTTGAGTTTATTGGTGAGTGGGGTGAGAGGATTGGGTGGGGTACTCAGTTTCATGTACTCTACAATTTCGTTTTGTTTTGGAATTCTCACAGTTTTTGACTTGAAGTTGGCTGTAATTGTATTTGTATTTGTAACAAAATAAAAATTTTGAGAGTATTCTTTACTTAGGTACCCATCTATTACACATTGTTATTGACTACTTTATTGTTGTTATTATTGTCGTTTTCAATAAGTTGCGAAACATAAGAATAAATATGGCACAATTTATCATTCAGCTCAAACGTGACCAGATCTTAAAATTTTTTACAGCTAAAATATTTTTTTTTAAAATTTATTATAATATGTACTAGGGTGTTCAGCCGATTTATTCTTGTTCAATAAATCGAATAACAATATGGGTATTTCTCTGAAATGGTCCACCGTGACTTAAAAAATCAAAGCGCTCGCATAATTTTTTCCAAGGAAAAAATTAAGTTGGATTAATTTTGTAGTATATTTTTATTTTTTATTTTTAATTTTTGAATAAAAGTTTAATTTTTTTGTTAAAAACTTCTGAAAATATATGTAAAATTACTAAAATATGTATGAAGGTAAAAAGTGTCACGTGCGTAATGTCACGTGCGTAATTTACAATTTATTTTTTTCTTCGCCAACCCATGCATATTTGCTTTTGAACAAAACATGATTATAAAGGCCCATTACTAACGTTTATAAAAACATTTTTTCCGAAATAAAAACTTCCTACAATTCACTTACTTTCGCACTTTTTCTTACGGTCCTAAAAGGCACTTCTATTTTTGTCACGTGAGTAAGTCAACTTTGATTGCATGGCATTTGGGTACCCAGTGCTCAATTTACCATTATATATACTTTTTAGAAAGAACTCATCACAAACAATGTAACGATTCTAGAATTCATTCTAAAATTCCAATCCACTTCTATTTTTTTAATATTCAAACACAATAAAACGCGTACAAATGTCGCGTGCATAACCAGAGAAACACCCATATATATGTTGTTTTTCTGTCAAATGTATAATTTTTTAAAGTTTTAAGTCAAATAATCAAACCAAATGTATGTGCGCGTAGGAATGAAAAAAAAAAACAGTCATGTTTAGTGAGTAATTCACATACATGCGCGTACTGCTTACTATAAATTTTCAGTAACTGTTTACTAACACAATGCAGTAATCCGTTAATTTTTACTTATTATTGAAACAAATGCAAAAAAATATTTTTAACCCTGGAGCCACACGTTCAAAAAATCACTTTCAAGTTGTTCACAAAAACTGCTTGTCAAACTTGTTTGAATTGGCAGCTGTGTCACAGCCTGTACTCTATTTGATAGTCAATTTCATTTTAAAAATGCCCCCAACGAAGAAACAACTCAAAAAAGTAGCAGAACTCTAAGTATTTTGTAAAAAAAAGCACACGAAATTTTTAGAACACATTTTTTTTTAATAAAGCACAATTATTTTTTTAGAAATATTTTTTTTATAAACAAAGCGCCAAACTTAATATGTGGACAGTTGTATGTGGTCAGAGTATAGCAAATAAAAAGGAAAGACAAAACTTGATCGTGTTGTTTCCAAGTAAATAAAAACATTTTAACAACATTTAATTTTAAAAGATAATTTTAAAAGATCTGTTTATTTATTTGTACATATAAAATTATATGATCTCAACACATGTTTTATTTTTTTATCGTTGCAAAGGTTTTATCAATTAGTATGAATTGTTACTTTTGTTCTGTTTTTTTGTTGATAAAATATTAAAATACTTGTAATTAAGAATGTTTATTTACTCAAGTACCAATTTTTTTTTAAATTATCGATAAAAAAAATCTCTTAATTTATTAAATTTCAGGATTTTGAATTATTCGATATAATCGATGAATTTTAAAATTTTATTCGTTTAATCGAATAAGTCAAAAATGCCAAATATCGATTAATTGCTTGAACGAACAAAGACCGATTAATTGAATACCCTTATATGTACATAAACAAAAACTTAAAACTATTCCTTAACACAATTAATAAATATGCTAAATATAATGTCAAATGCGAAATGAAAATGCTTCATCAAAAGTTTTTCTTGGAATACAAAATATATTACTAATAAGATTTCTCTATGACGTACTAAATTCCCAATTCTTATTTTTGATAAAAACACTGAAAGTTATTGTTGAGGGAAAGCTAGTTTCTATGTGCATTTCATTGGCTGTTTTGGCCAGCTCTTCTGGAAACCTTTTTGCAAAGACCTTGGAAAAGCTAAAAATTCATAAAAATCAGAAATTAAAAGATATTTGAAAAAATATGAACATTACAAAATATTTCATTTCGCGCAATATCAAAATACTTTTTTTTTATTTTATCCACCATGTTGGGCCAACTACTTATAAATATAATATATGGGGTGATCCATTTAGAGATACTTTTTTCAATAGCCTTTTTTTGACAGACCACGTATGAGTCGTGTCATGTTATTTTTGTTTAGTATTGTTTGGCATTTTATAACTGAAGCCGCTCGACCTTCCCAAGCGACATCGCTTTGCTCTATGGGCTCTTGAAAAGTTCCAAGAAGATCCGACGTTTTGTTCAGTGATGAGGCCCATTTCTGGCTGAATGGGTATGTAAACAAACAAAATTCCCGCATTTGGGACGAATAGCAACCTGAAGAGATTCAAGAACTGCCACTTCATCCAGAAAAAACAACTGTTTGGTGTGGTTTGTGGGCCGGTGGAATCATCGGTCCATATTTCTTTAAAAATGATGCCGGTGCGAACGTAACCGTCAATGGCGACCGTTATGGTGCCATGATAACCAACTATTTGATGCCTGAATTGTAGCCCTTAAAAAATTACTTTAGGAGTGCTTTATTTGCATGTTTTATTATGTTAAAAGAAGCGCTTATTGTCAGCAGAAAATAGTCCTCCAAACCGGGAACACCCCATACAAAAATCAGGCATCCCGTCAGCAGGTTTGAAGCGATTTAAAGTATAAATTCATACACGAAACCTGCTCCTTTTGGAGCACATTTTTTACTGGGTAATTTCACGATTTGGGTCGGTTGATTGGCCCCCAAGATCGTGTGATATCACACCGTTAGACTTTTTCCTGTGAGGATATGTAAAGTTTAAAATTTATGCGGACAAACCCGCTTCGATTCAGGCCTTAGAGGAAAACATCACGCGTGTCATTCGCCAGTTACCAGTCGAAATGCTTGAACGATTCATCGAAAATTGGACGCAACGGATGGACCATCAGCGACGTAGCAACGGCCATATAGACATAATCTTAACCCTTATGTGTGTGGAAAAAAAACACCTTCTATAGGGTGGATAGGTACCTGGGTACCTTCATGCAAATTGTATGAGAAATCTAATTTTTTGTCTTGTATTGTACAAAAAATCGATGGTTAATGATATAATATTAGAATTTTACTCTGGTTTTCCCCTTTTCATATATTTTTTAAAATCCTACACCCAAAAAAAAAAAAAATTATAATATCAGCAACTTTTTTGCTGGGAGGATCTTTGCAGAAAAAGTTGCTAACATTAGCAAAAAAAATTGCTAAACTCAGCAAGTTTTTTGCTGAATTTAACAACTTTTGCTGAATTTCGCAACTTTTTCTGCTAGATTATCACACGTTAATAAAGCAACTAATTAATTTTTTTCATGTGCCTCCATATAAAACGTATACAGGTACCCAGGTACCTATTCACCCTATTAAGGGTGCAAAAAGCAAATTGATATGCCACGCCCCCCCCCCCCCAACTGATATTGTATATAAACACCTATGAAAATATAATAATAGCAAAAAGTTAGGAGTTCTCATGAAATTGTAGAATTGTAGACTAAAATCTTATATAAAAAATTTCGATTTGAAAACGCAATAGGTACACAGGTACCTGTCCACACACATAAGGGTTAAAAAATAAATGCTAAATAATGTTCTTTCAAATGATAATAAGCATTCCCCATTAAATTTGAATTTTCTGTGTTTTTTTCTTTTAAAAAGTAGGGAACCTCGAAATCGATCACTCTTTACATACAGCCAAGCTTAATATGCATTATTAAACTGAAATATTGCAAATATACGTGAATTTTTATTTAGAAAATAAGTAACTATTGCTTATATAAAGGATTTTCTATTTTAACAAAATTTTCCTCCTACCCTCGTTTTTGTAAGTATGTTTAAGAATTTATAGAACACAAGAATTAATTATTTTGTGTGAGTGAATTTACTCCTGCACGTTTGTTGTATTACAAATGAATGTGTGCACAAACGTTGGTTAACCATAGCCAATATTTGTTGTAAAGACCACATTACAAATAAAAAACCAAGTGTATGAGAATATATGTGTTGTTACATTAGGGCAGTGAAAATGCAATTAAATAACATTTCGAAGTAAAAATTACATACAGAATACATTCGAACTGTTTTGTTCACTAGCTCGTCGTATCTGGAAATATTGTGGCGAAATTCTTATTCTGGGGAACATTTATTTACGGAGGCTTAGTAAAATCATTTTGTCCAAATTTCGGCTTTCTCCCACTGGGACTAGCGATTATCAAGTGTACGCATATCTTGGATGTGACATACATCCAAAATGATAGGTCTCTTGAAGTCTTTATCGTTTATTGAGTTCCAGGTATTCACCAGAGCTGCTTTTGGTCTGCCACGCTACGGGAGTCAGTAGTCCGCGTTGGGTAGAATTCACCGATCTGACTATTGGTAGACGCTCCCGTTAGTATACTGATTGCAAGAAATACCTCCTGTCTTTTGGGATAGTTGTCTTTGCGGAAGCCTTGCTTTGCTGATGGAAAGTTTCCTTTGTTGACCAGAAGAGAACTTATTTGCGGAGATATGGCTTATACCCAAAACCGCAGGAGGTAGACTTCCACATGGAAGGCTGATTTTTCACCCTTGTGAGAAAATTCGGCCCGTGGATGTTCTTTTGTTACTGTTGTTATTTGACAGATGCTGTTGGATTTTAATATGGCATTGGAGGTTAAATAGCTCTACCTCCCAAACAAGGGGCAAGTGTAAAATTTTTGTAGGATTTTACAATGAAAATTTTAAACTATGTGTGAAGTTTACGAGCACACACGGGAGCATTTGGTAAATGTTTAATTACCACCAAGTGGTTAAGGTCTTATTAATTAATTAAACCATATGACAGGTGCTCATGTTTATCTGTTCCAACGTTTGTTCTAAGCCGTTATTATTAAAAACAGTTTTTATGAAAAAAATAATTGAATGATTTAATCAAAAGATAAATAAATTCTGTCTAGTTCAACAATTTAAAAAGACTCGCCAGAAAACCTGGATTATAAGACACGTTAATGGTTATAACTAAATATCTTTGATTACAAATTATACTAAGACTACATTCATACATACATATACACTATATGCTATATGCTATACTAAGACTTTCACACTCTCTGGCATGTCGCATAAAAATATTTCACGAAACAAAAGATATGGAAGAATGGCGTAGCTACGCTTGCAAGGTAACCAATGTAGCACGAAAAGGGAAACTAAAGTTTTAAAGTTTCGCTTTAATAAGTTTTGTACAAATTTGGAATATTTAATATTTATATTGGATTTTAATAGAAAAAGGTAAAATTTTAACTTCTGGCCTGCAACAAAAACGTAAACTCTGAACGTAAACGAGTTGTTGAAGGTACACCAAACAAAATACTTAGTTTGTTGCAAGGTTATGTCAAATATTCTGAAACTGGTATATCGTCAATACTTGACATAATAGATATTATGTCAGTTCTTTTTTTTTAGCAAAAAACAACTAAGCAAGGTTAATTTAGAAGAAAATTAAAAACATAAAAACACTTGTAAAGCAAGGACCGTAGCATTTAGAAGTAATATCAAATAAGTTATTTTATATCAGATATTTTGCGAATCAAAAACAAAAATATCCATCTAAAACAGTAACTTTTCAATGTGAAAATTAAAGGTAGAATAAAGCTCTTATTTATTTTATTATTATATTTAGACGTCATAAAATAAAACTTATTCAAAGAGTTTGCTTTTTTCCCATCATTCAATAAAACTCATTTAATGTTAATTGGCACCCAAAGCTTGCCGCTGGTCACAGCATTACAATTGAAAAAGCAGTGTAATATCAACTATTGAAAACAAGAAGAAAATTAAAAAAATTACACAGAAAAAACTGTTTTATTAATTAAAAAAATGGTTTAAAAAGTATTTAAATTTAATTAATGTGATAGTTGAATCAATTATTTTTTTAGTTGAAAGAAAATAAAAAATTTAATTTTGATTTAATTAACATTTTAGTTGTTTCTAAATAAATTTTCAATTAAAATTTTAATTAAATAACAAAAAATCTTAATTGACTTTTTTCGTTTAAAATAAAATAATTTAAACATGTAGAATTGTTGTTGGGAATTGTCAATATTTATTTAAATAAATTAACACATTGTTTAAAATGGCAAAGTTTTTTGATCACTTTTTTAATTAAAATTAAAAATATCATTTGTTGAAAATATTTTTTCAAAATTTTAAAATTTTTAGTAATCAATATAATCATTTTGGTAATAGGTGCAAAATCAACGACTTGTTTGCTTGATATTATGAATTCAGAACAAATTTAGTGATTGGAGAAATTTAATAATTTTTTCTGTGTAGTTTTATTTAAATCGAAATAATAAAACTTCTTAAAAAAGTGTTATTCTATGTGAGAGATCCACTTTGAATCGACTTTACTAATGTAAATTTGTATTTTAACTTAACTAGAATTGTTTGTGCAGAGTAGAGAATAGAGAAGTCATATATTATTGCTTACTCAAAATCCTTATATAGAAAGATCTCTTCTTCGGAATCTCGGTCCAGTTTTCCTTTTTTAAACACACTTTTGCATACCAAATCTTTAGCTAACCTTCCTATCATGTTTTTCGCCTATACCTTGTAATCCTAAACCCTTTTTTTCCAAATTAACATGAGTACAACGATTTAATAAAAACATTTCCTAATTTTACACACTTAAGTACAAAATCTCTCTTCAAAAAGATTAATGCCCAGCTGCATGGTGATTTCAAGCAACAGAATGATCTTGCCAGACACTGGTTTACAGCCACAAAATACCAAGAACGCCACACGCCTAGATAAGTTACTTGAGACCTCCTAAACACGAAAAACGTTGAAATTTTTTTTTCTAAGTACCGTTTTTTAGATAACGGTACTTTTGTGTTTTTCGGTGTATGGTCCCACTCAAACCCTTATGGAGCCCAACCGAGAAGTCCGATTAATGGCATATCGTTGCAAAGGTAATTGAATACCTTTTTTGTCGATATACTGCAAATTTCTATCTGATAAGAACTGGCTGAGTTATGATACCTAAAAGTTAAAAATTTGCCAATTTTTAAGTTTTTTCAAAATATTTCATTTTTATTTCGTTTTTTTTCTACGTTTTAGTAAAGATCTGGAATGTTTTATTTTTTTACCAAATAGTTTATTTAATTACCAACATTTTAAGCGTAATCGGATGAAAAATAAAGTTTTTATTAAGGATTTTGTGAAACGACAATATTTTCCTCTTCATTGCTCACACACTATATTTGGCGTAAATTCAAAAAATTTAAATTAAAATGACGAGTGACTTGAACTTTTGCGTTTTTTTTCGGATGGATCTTCGCGAATGAGGAACCAAGAATAGTCCGCCATAATTTTTTCATCCCACCAGCCTTTGTAACGTCTCTAATAAATTTTTTGCGTTTTTCGTGTTCAGGAGGTCCCAATTAACTTATCTAGGCGTGTGGTGTTCTTGGTATTTTTCCAAATATAAAATTTGTAAAGCAGTGTTATACATGGCGTACATATTATAAGGTATTCAATTACTTTTTCTTAGCTGAATTTTGGATATACGAATTAACGAGAGTTTTAACGAGTTTTTCTGCAAATTAGTTTCACTATTAGTAGAGACATTAAATTTGACCAATTATATTTTGGTAATTCTTTTGGAACTTTAAATTTTCTATATTTTTGAACCATTCTAATATATATTTATTTATACAAATACCAAAAACAATACAAACAAACTTTTCAAATCTGCTTGAACTTATGAAGTGATGCGTGACAAAGTGTGGTAAGCCGCAAAAACAGGTTACATTTCTATTTTGTGGATAGGTATGTTTTTATATACACACAACATATGCGTACTTATTATACTAGTCGCGTATAACCTTAAGCTCTTTCTATAACTATAAGCTATACACTTCGCATATTCTTTTTTAATAATGCAAGTACCTTCTTTAAGTCAAACAAAAAATTTGTATGAACTGACCAAAGATATTTATAGTTTTTTGTAGTTCATATTCGAAAGCTTTGTACCAATGTTAATTATGCTCCATGTAAGTGAATTGTTTCCTTCTAATGCATATGGAACTTATATTTTTTAATTTAAATTATTTTAGCAGGTATTCATTTCACGAATATGGAAAATGTCAGCCATTCAGAACACGTCTTAACACACAATAGCAAAACAAAGAAAGGAACATGTGATTGTATACCATTTCAGCAATTAAACGTTATGGCGATGTTTTATGTCAGTGCTGTTGATGTTTTCTACGTCAACGTGTTGTAAAAGATAAAAGACAAAATTACATCAACACAATTAACTATCAGTGTTGCTGCTAGCCATAGGTATCCATCTTCAAAGGTATTGCCATTCACTTTTTTTTATCCTGTGCTAATCCCGTGAAGCTCTACGCTTGTCGCAATCCCGGCGTTAATACACTAGCTCACCACCAACTAGCCTACCGAAGCACCGGGGCTATAACCATACTGATTCATAAGTGTTATTTACATACAATTCTAAAATTTACAACATTTCAGTTATATAAAATTATGTATTTAAATACGGTAAAAAATTTTAATGATATAAAAACTCCACAAATTATGAATTGCGAATAGTAAGCTCTACCAGTAAGGTGCCCAGGTTGTTACAATTTGCGACTCTTACAGTTTATTCAATAGAGTTAAGGAAAACAAAATGTTTTTAAAAAATAAATCGCAATTTAATTTGAACAATGATCCCAAAAGTATAAAAATGATCGCTTTATGGTACTTTACTATTTTGTTTTTTAATAGCGAATATCACGAATACGAACGCTTATTTTGAAATACTACTAGCACAGTTAACTTCAGCATGCTCAAATTAGCTTTACCGGAACAATGTCCAGCTTGTTAAAAGAAGTGTCAAATTCAAGCACATTATAAAAGTTATAATTCTGTGGTAATAAAGAAAAAATGATTTACAGGCCTGTTCTAAAAATCAGTTTAATTCTTATCACGATTCTGTCTGTCGCGCTTGTTGAAGATAGACGTGTTTTCTAAGCTCGGCATACGGTTTATTTTTTTTTTATAAAAACGTGAACAAATAGAGTATTAAAAAAAGTAAATACAAGAAAAAGATAAAGAAAAAAATACATGTATGTACATACATACATACATAAACACACATTTTTTTATTCTCGGTGTTGATAAACAATAACAAATAAGAAGAGCACAACTGTAAAGAGTAAAAAAAAAAAAAAAAAAAAAACTCTTATGAGTTCAAACAGTAGAAATGCATATATCACAGTGAGTGTTAACGAAACAAATGCAGAAATAAAAAAAAGAATCGATGATAGCAAATACCTAACGGCTTAACCTATTACTCGCGCGCGATCCCTCTCACCTTTAGTATTTAATAATACGGTACTAACAAATATAAAACCTTTAACCGTTGCCTCAACGGCAAAAACAATTTTAATAAGTGATACAAATATTAACCCTCAATCAGGCATAATAGAAAACTCAGTATCACCTTCGGTGTCTAATAATACGGTTGATTCTAACACAATAAAAAATATAGAACCTACAAGCGGTGCCTCAGCGGCAAAAACGATTTCAATAAGTGATGAAAATATTACCCCCAAATCAGGCATGATGGAAAACTCAGCTCCACAAGTAAAAAGTGGTCAAAAGCCTCCAGTACAAGTAGGTATTGATAGGTACATAACAGTGCTTAAACGGGGTCGCAGCCCAACCTCTTCAGCAGTTGCTTCGGTCTCAAAAGTCTTAAAAGATGGTACAGCTGATAAAACAAGTTTACAAAATCGATTTGCAATTCTGGATGAGGAGCACAAAATGTTATCAAAACTTCTAAGCCACCGCCGATATATCTTAGAGAGCAGAACTCAAATGAATTAATAAAGAATTTGATCTCGGTAATAGGTGAAAATTCTTTTTATGTAGCTGCAATAAAACGGGGTAGTATTAATGAGACAAAAATACAAGTTAATCGTGAAGATGATTTTCGTAAGGTAATAACAAAATTTGAAGCACTTAATAAGAATTTTTATACATATCAACTGAAGAGCAGTAAAGGTCTTCAGGTAGTGATTAAGGGCATTGACTAATGCGTAGACCCAGGTGAGATAAAAACGTTTTTAGAAGATAAGGGCTTCAAAATAAAAAATGTAATAAACATTAAAAATAGAGAAAAAATCCCCAGCCACTATTTAGAGTGGAGTTAGAACCCTGCGACATTAAGCTTAAAAAGAACGAAACGCACCCCATTTACAATCTGAAATATATCCTGTATAGAAAAATAACAATAGAGGAGCCGCACAAAAGGAATGGTCCCGTGCAATGTTTAAACTGCCAAGAATTTGGTCACACTAAGGCATATTGTCATTTAACCCCTGTTTGCGTCGTATGTGGAGAATTACATGGTACAGCTCTCTGCGATAAGTCTAAAAACGACCCCAATGTAAAAAAATGTAGCAACTGCGGTGGTAATCACACGGCCAACTATAGAGGATGCCCTGTATACTCTATCGTCAAGCGCTCGGTTGGACCGAAACCTAATCCCCCTCAAATGCAGGCAACAAATCAAGTTTACATTAATGACGTTCAGGTACCGCAGCCTAGTAATAACAGAACATCCTACGCTAACGTCCTAAAATCAAACCATATGCCAATGCAAGGTGAGTTGCCAAATAATGATGAAACTCCAGTTTCTTACTTAAGTCGTCTAGAGAAAACCATGGAAACATTAGTACAAACAGTAAATAACTTTACAAACACAATGGGTAATATGATGCAGGAAATGTTAAGAAGGCAATCTATGTTATTGCAAGCTGTACTAAACAAGCCATGAACTGTTTAAAAATTTGCTTTTGGAACGCAAACGGCATCCGCCAACATAAAAATGAACTAGAATACTTCCTTAAAAATAAACAAATTGATGTTATGATGGTTTCTGAAACTCATCTGACCTCAAGAAACACGTTTAAAGTCAATGGTTATATATTATATGATACCAAGGACCCTCGAGGTAGAACTTGTGGAAGTTCTGCTATTTTGATAAAAAACCGAGTAAAACACTACTTAATGTGTGATCATCGTGAAGATTATCTCCAAGCAACGAGCATTTGCGTTGAGGAATTATCTCGAAACCTAGTAATTTCATCTTTATACTCCCCACCTAGATTTTCAATATCAGAAAGCCAATATAATAAATACTTCAAATCATTAGGACCCTGCTTCCTGGCTGCTGGCGATTATAACGCTAAACACACTTTCTGGGGGTCACGACTTATTACACCTTAGGGTCGTGTTTTGTTTAACACAATTTGTAAAATGGACCTAAATGTGGTCGCGAGCGGACAACCAACATATTGGCCTACTGATCAGCAAAAAGTTCCAGATGTCATAGATTTTGGGGTGGTTAATAACATCCCCATAGACACAATTCATGTGAAAGCGTCCCTAGAATTATCTTCAGATCAAACACCTACAATTGTTACTATAATGAATCCAAATAGAATCGTATCTCCGTCTGGTTACTTATCGACATCAGCCTCACAAATAAATTGGTTAAAATATAAAAAATATCTGAGTGCCCATTGCACAGAAAATATTCCGCTTAGCACACCGGAGAACGTGGATCTCGCTATTGTTAATTTTGACAGTTATCTCAAACTAGCTGTTCAACATTCCAGC
Organism: Pollenia amentaria; assembly: GCA_943735925.1. NCBI lineage: Eukaryota > Metazoa > Arthropoda > Insecta > Diptera > Polleniidae > Pollenia > Pollenia amentaria. Next base: position 87,375,390 of record OX031008.1, on the reverse strand, counting down.
ATAACCCTCAAAAAACCGAAAACAAAATCATATATTCTACAGATGTCGAGCGTCTATTGACTGAAAAAAGAAGAGTTCGAAGAGAGTGGCAATTGCACAGATCCCCCCAACTTAAGACTTTATTAAAAGAGTGCACAAAAAGGCTGAGAAAGTTACTGCAGTCTCAGAAAACGGCTTCCCTGGAAAAATATCTTAAAGGACTTGATGAAACTCCACAATCAGACTACTCATTATGGCGTGCAGCTAGAAGCCTCAATAGACCAGTTATCTCTAAGCCACCATTGAGAAACTTGAATGGAAGTTGGGCAAGAAATGATATTGAAAAAGGAAATCTGTTTGCTAATCACCTGAAAAATGTATTTACCCATAATATATTTTATGATATAGCAGTCGAGTTACCGCCAGTAAATGTTAGAGCAGCTATTCCCCTAAGATTCGAGTTTAAAGAAATCGAAAAGGCTATTCGGGATTTAAACACCAAGAAGGCACCCGGTATTGATAAGATCAGTAATAAAATGCTTTTGGAGCTACCAAGTATAGCGAAGAAAATTATTCTTTTTATTTTTAATGCTATTTTACGCCTTCAATACTACCCTCATAAATGGAAGGTTTCCTTAGTAACCATGATACCAAAGCCAGGAAAGGATCACACAAAAGTTGAGTCATACAGGCCTATTAGCTTATTATCTAATATTTCAAAGCTATTTGAGAAACTACTAGTGGCAAAATTAACGCCGATTTTAAATGAAAATAGATGTATTCCTAATCATCAATTTGGGTTTAGAAGAAAGCATAGCACAATTGAACAAACTCATCGAATAGTAAATGTAATAAGAAAAGCCTTTGAAGGAAAAAAATATTGCTCAGCACTCTTCATCGATGTGTCTCAAGCTTTTGATAAAGTCTGGCATGAAGGTTTACTACTGAAATTGCAGCAAAACTTACCAGCAAACATACACAAGCTGTTAGAAAGCTACTTAGTCGGTCGTCAATTTATTATAAAAGAAGGCGATTTTTTAAGTTCTCCTCAGCCAGTTAACGCTGGAGTCCCACAAGGCAGCATCCTGGGCCCTCTATTATACTTAATTTATACTTCGGACATGCCAACAAACAGCTACACGCAAACCTCAACATTTGCGGATGACACAGCTTTCCTAAGCGTTTATGCAAACTGTCAAGCAGCATCTCGTTACTTACAGGATCACATATTTGAACTGGAAATGTGGTTAAAACAATGGAGGATAAAGATCAATGAGCAAAAATGCGCACATATAACATTCACATTGCGTCGGGAAACATGCCCCCATATTAAAATCAATAATCAAATAATACCCCAACACTCGCATGTAAAATATCTCGGTATACATCTAGATCGGCGTTTAACGTGGAAATGGCACATAGAAGCAAAATTAACTCAAATGAAATTAAAAGCAATTCAAATTAATTGGCTCATTGGAAGAAATTCTGTTCTTAGTCTCGATTGCAAACTTCTACTTTACAACTCTATCTTAAAGCCAATTTGGTACTACGTTATTCAGTTATGGGGCACTGCCTCTGCTTCTTATATCGAACAAATTCAAAGGCGCCAAAATAAACTTCTTCGAATAATCACAGCCGCTCCGTGGTATGTCAAAAACTCAAATATCCACAAGGATCTCAATGTGCCATTGGTAAAAACTATGATAACGAAATATGCAGTAAAATATTTAAAAAGGCTGGAACTGCACCCAAATCCATTAGCTCGAAATATTTTAAATTATGGCGGCCACACTCGCTTAAGAAGATAAACACCTATATATGTAAACAGAAACCGTGATGACTAAATCTTTTTTGTCTGGCACTGGCAGGACATAAAGTAAATATTAGGATAAGATTTGATTAATTATTGTTAGTTCATATTTAATATATGAAGATTCAATAAATAAAAACTGATAAAAAAAAAAAAAAAATTCTTATCACGTGTTTTAAAATCACATGTGCTTTTTACAGCCTCACATGTCATATTTTAGTATTCCGTTTCTGTGTTTTCGGTGTGATTTTCAATTACTGAAAGCGAATTTTAAGTTTGTTTCATACAAATTTTACTACTGGAATCAATCGTCGGTATTTTGGAAACCGCACTTTAATATTTTAAACTAATATCAAGTCCTTTTTCAGATTCCAATGACGTCACTCAAGTAGTGCAGTATACTCCGTTAACTACCATTAACGGTAAATGTTCGTCATGACCATAAATAATTTTTTAAACTTATCTTGTTTTTTTTAGATTCCACTGACGTCACTCAAATAAAACTGAATACTCCCTTAACTAATACACAACAACTACACTACACAACACCAAACCAGCACCATCCGGCAGATAACGCGACTGGTATGATAACATTATAAACAAACTTATCGGTTTATTTAAAATATATAGCTTGTATTTTCATTATTTCTTTCAGATAGTACAAATAAGATGTTAGCAAAAATGTTAGGGGAAATGTGTGCCCAAAAGCAGGTTAACAGAAGAAGTGGTAACCCTAAGAAATGAGGTGCGTCAGCTGAAATGCAATTTTTTTGAAGACATTAAACCCAATTAAGTGCTAACTTTACCACTAACAACTGTAAAACAGTTAGAAGAATTGCATGAACAATTACAACAAAACGAGGATCTTGTTGTCCAGTAGGTATGTCTATCTATTTATACATATTCATGTATCTATCTATTTGAAAAATTATATCTGTCTATTTACCTATCTGCCTAATAATCTATCTATATCTTTCTTTACAGAAATACGTTATTGGTTAAGTTGGTGGCGACGGCTCCAACTCATTAATCAGAAATGACATACAAAAAATCCTGAATGACGAAGTGGCTGCAAAGTTAAGCGTGGGGCAAAGCGGGGAACAAACAACAAGCCCAGCTTTCAACAATTTCGTATTAAGCAAATTATAACAAGTAAGTGCTTTTTATTGGATGCATTCAAATTGTCTTTCTTTTTCTATTCAAAGATGTCTGTCATTCGAAATTTCCTAAAGCTGATGATGCAGGGATGAATAAAGTATTACAGCAACACTTTGCACATGCTGGTGACCGATTACGAAAGATTAACAGAGCCAAATAGGTTGACGGAACCTAATATGTATATAGTATTAAAGTGTACATATAATAATTAAATTTATTTAATTTTTTTTTATTTACATACATACGCATTAATGTACATTAATTTTTGACCTCAACATGGGTTTTTTTTATCTATTATTAAAGAATAATAAAACACAAAAAATGCTTCTTATTTTGTACCTCACTGTTAGGCAATTTAGGATCAATTGAAGGTATTTTTTTTCAAGATTATTTTAAAGTAGGATTTAAAGAATCTTACACGATTATTTTTGGCGCGTCGTAGAAAACTCCCTATGGCGATTTAGTCAAGGCTCGTTTAAATTTGGAATTAAAGAGTCTTACACCATTCCTTTAGGCGCATCGTAAACGACCCATATGGAAGAGTCGCAGTTGGGACACAGTTTCTCCCGTTGTACTGAACTTGCGCGATCAGAGTACGATATCGCTGACGATTAATTTAATCGCCTCCTCTGATCGCGAAAGATTCTTCTACGAACGAAAATGCTAGCTGGGTATATATATAAATTTTAAAAAACCCAGCTAGCATTTTCAATCGCTAGGAGTCTACTGGGAATCTCATGACGAGTGTTTTTGATCGTCGACGGGCTCATTTTTTAATTGTAGACGATTCCTCGCACGGGAGAAACTGTTACACGTGCTGATTCGTATGAGAGATTCTTCCATAACACAGCAAACGACTCTTATATTAATCCTTAAGGGAATCGTTTATGATATATGTAGAGATTATCTAACGAATCTTTCCAAGGGTCGTATGAGACTCACGTACGGATTATTTTACGACTCGTGAAATGCTCAGCCGTATAACTGAGCTGCCTAAATAAGGGCATCATGCGTGTTTTTCATGTGAAAACGTCTAATTTTCATACAATTTGTATCAAACAAACCTTAAGGTCGCGAAATCAACACCATCCTGTCGGAAAAAATAATTTAACGGATCCTTAGGTCGGTTTGTTTTATTGAAATTGTATTAGCAATAGATTTTTCATATTTCAAAAACGCTCTTATTTAGGTAGCTCAGTAATTCTTATTTGACTCTTACAGAGAGTCGCAAAAGGTTCATTCCAAGGTGTTTTTAATCTGCGTGTCAAAAATATATTAAAAAGTAATAATTAAAAAAATGTAGATGTTTTTGTTTTTGTAACTCGCCAGATAATCATCAGAAGACCCTTGTAGGAGTTGTATATTGAACATAATCGTCTAACGAACAGCCTGTGCTAGCTGGGCATTTAATAAGAGAAACACATTTTAAGAGTTACCGTTTGAACACAATTGCACGGTATGAACGAAGTAGCGTAGATGTAGATACTTTGTCAAATAAAAACGTGTAATATGTAATCCAAAAGCACACAACAGTTGGCGCAATCGTAAAAGCGTATATGCGTCGTACCTCGAATTAGACCTAATTCTATTTCATACGACAAAAAGAAATAAATAAAAAAATTAAATAATTTTTGTGTTTTCAAATTGAATATTTGAAAGCAAATAAAAATTTCCTTCAAAAAAAAATTTCAATAAATTTGGATTTTTCTAGTATTTTTTTTAAAGAAAAACAAAATACTTCTACGATGAGATTGTGGGTACCTACATAGATTGTGTTTTTAGAAACTTATGGTGTTACGTCCTTCGTTCTTACGACGTACGACCCAGTTGTGTCCCTAACATAAAACGCTTTTTATAAGCTTAAAAATATATTTGTGTTGGTTTTTTTATACCACCCAGTATTACCTCTGTTTCTTTACTCTACTTTGGGATCACTCGGGATCCCAATTTGCACGAAAAGCGTTCCCGTACTTGAAATTTGTGTAAAAGAGAGCGAGTTTGAGATAATAAAATTCTTCTTCTTCTTGCACGAAACAGCCCAAACTTTTTCTTCGTGTAAATTGTTAAACAGCTGTAAAACATAAACAAAACAAAAAAAGGTATGGACAAAATGCCTTTGAACAAAATTTTGGAAAGCGTTGTGGAATAAAATAGTGTTATTAAATAAAAAGGTTTTATATTAAAATATCAAGAAAAATAATGTAAGTTATTGTAAAAGTGTTTGTATTGTTCTATTTTTGGTAATATATAGTTTATTTCTGCAGATAATATGCAATTTTTCAAAAGTGGCGCAAATTTTTATTGGTTTGTTAAGACTGTCAAAACACTTTAACTTTTTATTTTGTGCTAAAAATGGTTTATTTCTGTTCCCGTACTTTTGTGTAATTTTGTATCTTTGTGAGAGAAATTTATGCTAGCTCTCATTTTCACGAACTTTACCCAAAAAGTAAAGAAACAAAGCTATTGTTGATATCTCTGTTATTATAAAAAATGGGAACACAAACATTTTTTTTTGACTATTTCTGTAGCATGAAACTTTTCTCTAAGTCTTGTAAATCTTGTCTCAAAACTTTTTCATATACAAGAAGCTACCTATTTCAATATGTCTCGAAAAAAGTTTTTTTCGTACAAATTGAAACAGATTGTAAAAACTTTTCGAATTTGTTTTTGCTTAATGGTTGGCGAAAAAAAAACTTCTTTCGCACATCGTGAAATAGGCAGTAAATTTGTTAATCAAACAATTTCATCTCATCTAAAACAATTTTCCTCCGTAATTATGCAACCAAATATTTGTAAATTTTTTTATATTTCGAGAATCTGAATGTTAAAAACTTTTTGTTAGCCTCTGTTTTCTTATCTTAAACCCATAGTAATATTCCTTCTTATAGAAAACGAAACTTAATGCGTAAGTTACAAGAAGAGAAAGAAATAAATAAGTTCTACATAAATTTTTATGAGTAGATTTAAATCCCCAAATATTTAAAGATATATGTATTTGTTTAAAAGTTTTTATAAGATATAAAATGTTTCAAATGGTTTAAAATTTTTTTTAAGAGCTAATCTATTTCCGTTAATAGCTCAAAAAGGCTTAAATTCGGCAGTGACCAAATATTTTTAACCCATCAACGAAACAAAAAAACAGTGCCATACTAAAATTTTTTTCTATTTTTCATTACTTTCAGAAACTAACTGCTGTATTCATAAAAAATAAAATAGATTTCAAACGTATTTTAAAACAAAATTTCCATACAAATTTTCCTTAAAATAGTTTTCATATCCAATTAAGTTTTTTATGAATACGGCAGTAAAACTTTTAAAATTTATTCATGCCTTGCTGTAACCCAACATTGCCTTAGTAAAGAAAGTATTTAGGCATGAGGTACTTAAATTTTCCTCAGATTAAACTTTATAGCTTTGCCTCTATAAAATTTGAGTATTTATCTATTTTGTTGAATGATTTGCAACAAATAAAGCAATATTAATTTTCTTTGAGTATTAAAGTTAATAAACTATGTAATGATTTGGAAATTTTATGCACCAATATATGTGTGGCCTGTCCTCAATGTGCAGACTCACGTACACACACAAAAAAGAACGTTTCCAATAGTCATCTAAACCACTGGTTAACCTATTGTGTTATGTAACAGTACACGCAGAGAAAAAATATTTTTCAATATTGTCACCTCCAACAAAACTATGTTAAACGAAAATTTTAAACATGTTATGGTTAATTGAAACATATTATTGTTACTGGCAACCATATTATGGTTAAATAAGTCCTCCATCACTAAGCCACAACCATATTATTGTTGCCTCTAAACATTTTATGGTTAAATATGACAATATTTTGTTTTTAAATTAACAATAGTATTTTCCTCTTTTCCAAGAGAAATATACTATGGTTGAAAAACAACCATGCTATTATAAGTGATAAACATATTTTTGTTATAATTAACCATAACATGTTTGAAGGCAACCATAATATGGTTCAGGCTTCTTGATGGAGGTCAAATTTAACCATAATATGGTTCCCGATGACAATAATATGGTTAAATTAACAATAACATGCTTAAAAATTTACTTTAAAAATAGTTTTGTTGGAGGTGACAATATTGAAAAATATTTTTTCTCTGCGTGTATATGCATGTTTAAGATCTCTAAAGTAATTTTATGTACAGACATGTGCAAGTGTAACTTTATAGATAAACTTTTTATGTGAAACGCTTGAGGCTCTGGATGCATAAGCAATTTATAACTACAGACACCTGCACACACACACACAAACAAGAGCTCGCAATAAAAATATAAAATATTTGTGATAACTTATTTATTATAAATTTACTATGATAGGAAATTTGATTGTTATCAGATAAGACAAAGTCTAAAGTGAGTTAGAAACAGTAATATCGTAACGATATTTATGTTAAGACCTTTTTCCGGAAAACATTTATTGGAAGTTAAATTCGTTAATTTATACTAAAACAATTGTTTTTAAATATTAAGCCCTATGGTACTCTAACTGTTACACGTATAGTATCAAAAGTATAACACCAGAATATTGGTATACATCAATATGAAACATCGATCCTGTCTTTTTTAAAGCATCATAGGTGGTTTAGGCGGGGCTGGGTTTGCCTGTCTTTACATTTTTGCTTGTTTTTAACTGATTTTATCCTCTTTCAATAATATAAAGGCGATACTGCTTATTCGTTTGTATAAGTAATGTAGCAGTTGTAGTAATGCCTTAACCGACCAGAGCATCTCTCCATTAAGCCTCTACGAATGACGTAAATTTGTAATAACAATACCAATGCCTTGGTAGTAAGCTAGATACCAATTTGATACCTTGTATTTTCCAAGCTCTGTTTTGTAAACCTTCTGAAATTATTTTTTATTTCAGACTAATTTTTTAGCTTGTTGTTTGCTATAATTTATTTGTTTAGAACAAAACGACTATTAAAACCAAATTTAAAGGCATCGCACAAAATGACCCTAAAGAACTTACATCTATACAAAAACCCAAAAAAAAATTAGAAATTTCCTATTTGTTTTTTGCAAGTTTTACACTGAGCTAAGCTCTCATCTAAGCCAACCAGTATAGAAAAAATGAGAAAATTTTAGTGGATACAACTGATTTTATCTAGTGCGTTGAATCAGACATTCTAACATGAATATGTCAAATTTTTTGATCCATAGCTCAGAACCTGCCCTTTACGACTTTTAAAAGTTCCAGATGATGTTCTTTTAGAACAGTGAATAATTTGTTTTGTATTAGAGCGACCCATCAAAACGAAATCAATAAGAGATATAAACTATTGAAATAATTTTATTAACGCATTGTCTAGGAAACACTACAAAAATATAACAAAAATATTGATGTGGTTGTTTCTCAGATACCAACCTTAATATTGACGAGGTTGTCTTGAATACACTTTTCTGCTCAGCTCGACGCGTACATTCTATTTGATCGTGTTCGTCAAGCCAACGTTCACATGAAAACGTATTAAGAAGGTACTGAAAGCGTGAGAGAAAAATGCGTTTTTCCGTACTGAATGGTTGTGAGCTATTTACTTCATATAATAAAATTAGTAACGCGAAATTGAACGTTGCGTTAAACAGCATAGTCCGGTGCGTGTATGGACTTAATAGGCGTTCTAGTGTATCTTTGTTTTAACTCGGCTTTATGGTCCTTCTTTAGATAATCTGCTTTTTTTAGTTTTAAGTTCGTTTTTTTACATAAGATATTATACAACCGTTTTTTCAGTTTTAAGTTAGTTTTTTTTTACATAATAGATTATACACCTGCAAACCTGACCACCTGTACGGCAAACTTTGTATATCTAATATAAGCAGGGGAAAAAGAATTAGATCGTTTGAATACAAAAGCTTAATTTCTGAGTGGCATTTTTAGCTTTCAACTTTTAAGAAACGCATGAAAATTTAAGGAAAATATTTTTAAACTGTTTTCAGCATAACAATTTGAAACATAATTACTTGAGATTATAATGCAAATGATTAAGTTATTTATATTTTTGTACTGTTAAATGTTAATTGTTTTTGCTTTTTTATATAAAAATTGTAATTAGTTGTTAAGATGTTAATTAGTTAATGATTTTTAGTTTTACATATTCTCAGTTCCATACTGCAAAATAAGACTCTTAGGCTCGATTACACAACTTAAATAATCGCTTACTTTAGGTTAAAGTGAAGTTGTTATAATAGCCCACTTTTTATATGGCCGATAAAATCTTTCCTTTAGCTATCGGTGAAAATAGAATTCACCATATGTGGCTAAAAAACTGGGAAGGTTTTTCATGCTTCTTGTTAAAAAAAATGTTTTTTCATTTTTTTTCATGTTGTTTTGTTAATGCTTTATCTGCATATTTTTGCATATTTTTGTACTAAGCAATGAAGTTTTTAACAAAGATATTCTGTTTTCATTTTCATTCACAAAAAAAAAAAAATATATATATATAAATACATATACATTCATATAGATATATATATATATATGTTTTCCTCTTACTGCCACTGAAGCATATGGCGCCAATAACAGCAGACCGCCATCGGACCTAGGTTTTTGCAATATAATTTAGTTAATTCCAGGCTATGACTAGATAGTTTATTTCGGATTCCGTGGAACGTCGCCATGTATTACGTACTCTACCAGCTTTCCGACCAGCCAGGTGAAATGCGTTCCATCGTTAAGCTTGCTTGGCCAGGTTATCGTCATCTTTACGCATAGTATGTCCATTTTGTGGCATCGGCTCACAAAAGTCTGGAGTCGGTGGTTATTGCTACGACCAAGTTTCAAGGTTGTACAACCATAGAGAAGTAGCGACTTGTCGTTTGCTTCAAAGATTCGCAGTGCAGTGCTTAGTCTGATTTTATTACTTTGCCATATTAGGGTCAATATGCCAAGAAATGCTCTTGCATTATTGATCGTTTGTACATACAAAGTTTTATACATAAATAAATAACCTTTGGGTCTACATGTTGGGCACTTAGAAGCTCAATTGTGGGGAATTCCGGATAAACTTGAAATTCAAAATGATTCTACATACCTCTTAGTACTTGGACTCATTTAAAACATCGTTCCTTATGTAATCAGTAATTGTGACTAGGGATGGTAATAATCCAAAAATTAGATATAAGCTTTTCAAAGTCTAATGTTCTGCACTCTTAATTCCTCAAACCTGGTCCGAATATCACATTAAAGAATTGAAGATGGCAAATGGTTTAAATGGAGAACATTTAAACGAAAATATCCAGAATATAGCATTTAAGGCGAAAGTTTAATTTACCACCATGGCATTACAATTTCTAAAAAAGTACAGTCGTTCATGCTTGGTTATGTGAAAGCCAAGGCCACAGTATTTTTACTGACAAAATTTTAGTTAGTATGACCGCAAAGAATAATAAGATGTGAAATCTTACCAAACTCGAACTTTGTTTGTTTGTTCAAAATATTTTTAGTTTTACCCTTCAGTTTTAGACCACGCAAGAGCGGGCCTAACGACTAACTTAAGCCATATGCTCACTTCTTGCAAAACTATTCTAGAAACTAGCATTAGTTTTCTTTAAATATAAAATTTCAATCTGCTTTTCATGTTAAAATACTCATTATTAAGACGGTTCTTCTCTGCTTTTGCTTTTCATAAGAAAAATAAAAATACACCTTAAAACTTTTCAATTTAATTGCAGACTTACTGTTTTGCTTTGCAAATCATTGACGCGACAATGCAGGTACACAACTTTTTACCTCCCATTTTTATTTGCCCCAAGTTGTGTGCTTACGGTTGTAAGCGGATCAGCGAAAAATGGAAATGGTTCATGTGTTGTTGTTTCCGTTATTTCTAGTTCCTCATCTTCCGTGTTTCAGTGAATGGTAATGAAAATTCTTGCCAAAAATTTTTGGAAATGTATCAAATGGATGACCAGCATGCGGCCGTTTTACTACAATAAAATTGAAACAAAAAGCAGATGATATATAAAACAAAATTAAGAGATTAAAATTTAAATTTCAATTTTATAATTGAAATTTTTTTAAATTTTAATTTTCATTGTTGATCCATTTAGATTATTAACTCATTCATATTTTCTTATTTACATTAACAAGCAAGTTAAAGAAATATTTACAATTGTATATAGACAAACACACACATGTAAATAATTATGTATGTGTAATTAAAATATAGAGATATACTTACAGGGTGCTGAACAGGATACAAAATGCTGGATTGTTGAATAAACAATGGCAAATATCCAAATTGTTGTTGCTTCCATATCTGAAAACACTAAAAGAAAAATATTTACAAAATTTTAACCCCCATATTCATAAAAAATATGTTTGATTAATAAAACGTTTATTACACAAATTTTCATAGAAAATTCGTTTCATAAACTTCCAATAAACCTAAAATATTTTTTAAGAATATGGGTGTAAAAATTTAAAGTTTAAAAAGTAACTTTTAGTTACTCGAATGAATATTTAACCCATAAACCTAATATTCTTGCAAAATGTTAAATTTATAACTTTAGTCCAGAATAAAAAACAATTGTCGATTTTATTTTAAATTGGGTATCAATATTTGAGCAATAAACGAATTATTTTGGCATTCAAATCTTACATACTTTTTTCTGAAGAATATTTAGGAAAACATTTGAAATTTTTCAGTAATAAGTTAAGATTTTAAAATTTTTATTTTTCGAAATAAAATAAAAAGGTAAATTTTTTTTTGTTATAAAGAAAACCTTTTTTGTCCGACGATATTTTTAGCCATTCCTACTTATTCAGGCGGCTGAAAGAGAAGTTAACAATTCAAATCACATATGTGCCGTTATCTGATAAATGTGCCGTCATGGAAGAAAACTGAGTTCATTGAGCATGCCCAAAAACATACGAATCAAGTGGAAGGGTTAATAAACGTTTAAAAAGAGTTATGCAATACTCACAGTATTGCATAATTCCTTATAAATGTTGGTATTGATATAGAATTTGGCGATTATAAGGCTAATGTCAGAGTGTGCGCTATAAGCGAAGCGAATATAAAAGCGATAATAGTCTATGCTATACCAATGCTATAAAATGTCAGAGGAACCCCATATTTAACAAAGAGATTTATTTTGTTTTTAACAAATTTTAAGCACTTTCATATGAAAGATGGATTCTGGCGATCGGTCATTCATGTCAATTAATACTTTAATACATTTTTGGTAAAAAAAAGAAATACAGATAACGATTTTTAGTACTTCAAAACTATCTTATTGTATTATACAAATTTCTTTTACTTTGTTTAATATTTTTTTATTTAATTTGGCACACAAAATTTTATCAAATGATTACAAATTCACAAAGGAAATGATTGCTAAAAACCACTTTAAAATACGCTAAAAGAAAAAACGGGAAAAAGCCATGAAAGAAAAACAAAAATCAAAGAGAACAAACTACAACGTGCTTAAAACGATTACATAGCCTGCCTTCTTACACAAAATTGCATTAAGTTTCGCTCTCACTTTGGCATCTTTTGAGCCAATACATAAAAAAAACATAAGCAGAGGTTTCTAGCGCCATGTACTGTCATCTTATATTACGTATTCTAGCGGCCACTTCGTCATTAGCCTAACTTCTATAGTGGCTACTGGAGCATGTCATCATTTTAGGATGGTCAGTCTAGAATTGACCACAGGTCTCATAAAAATTATGCCCCTTAAACTACCTTACGACGAAAAATTTCTTGTTGACGTTGATATCCTGATAATATTCGGCAAAAATAACTCTTTACCTTATAATTTAACTTTGTTCTGGTAGGCCCATAGGTAACCATGGGCTTTAAAATATTGTTTAACAATTGGTCAGACTGAACGCGTAAATGTTTTGGTTTATTTTTTTTTTGTCAGTATTATACTAACAATTTTATAACTAATTTATTGAAGTGACATTTTCATGTATCTCTCGTTCCGTTTTAATAAAATTAGTTTAAGTGTTTATTCCTGTAAATGGAAAATTTGTCTTCATGTCTATGCTGTAAAATACAGTCAAATAAAATAATTTATTTTGTTGCAAAAATCATTTTTGCAATATTTTCTTATATTTGTGTTAAGCAATTGTCTTTAGGATTGATTGATGTTATGGCAAAATTATCTATTTACCTAGTAAATTATGCATGCATTACATTAAATAGCTACAACTTCTTTACGTACATACATATCGCAGTAATTCAACAATAGTGTATTAACGCAAAAACTTTAAAACTCTGAGTTGAAGCAAAATAATTTTTAATTTTACATTAAAGGCTTATGAAAAAGAATTTTTAAACCAACCAGTTCATTTGCGAAAAGTAGACAAAATAGGACAATATTTTTACAGCGGTTAGATATTAATGTATCGATTATTTCCAAAAAATTAAAAAATATAAATGTTGAGTTAATACAGTTAATGTCCTAATATCTATCTATCGTTACAGTATGGTTCTCAACTGTAAAGCCTTTGTAGATTTTTGTTAACCTGAAGAATAGCAACAAATTTGGTTCTTGTCGCTCCCGTACTTTTTATTTCTCATTTAAATCAGATCTACTTTATTGATAATGAAGGAATCTGTAGCAAATTTAGATATTTCTACTATTATCCTTTTCTAAATATGAAAAAAGGTATATCGTCCTTGCATAGGATATTTCACGCTCAAAATTCCAATTTTTGAAGCTTTTACTTAACCGTTCTCCAAATATACTGTAATTTATATTGTCTGTGCATTGAAGGTGTCACAAATATCAGGAAATTACTGTGAAAATCGGTTCAGCCCAGCAAAATTATTTCAAGATTTGGAAGCAATAAAAACGTATACTGCATCCCAAGTGCTTCCTATTTTGTTTCTTAAATTGAGTGCCTTCCGCTAGTGCTATAAGGCATATAATCCTGCAATATTTAAGTGCGGTGCTAAGTACTAGAAGTGAATCGCTGTTTATTGGTTTTTTTGTTAAGTTTACATTTTCTACTGCTTCATTGGAACAGTAAAATCTTTTATTCTTTCGAAAAAAAGAAATTAAAAAATTTGAACTATATTTTACAGCAATAAAATATAATGTAAATAATGTAAATATAATGTATATAAAACTTTAACCCTCTTATTCCAAAAAAATATTTTGGATTTATAAAAAGCTTTATCCACGCTGAAACAAAATTTTTTCCAATGCTTAAATTTTTCACATTTTTTATTCACGTAAATAATGTCCGTTTTCAAGGCGTGAAATAAGTATATTTCAGATCCCTAAAGCAGACCTTCTACGCGAGGAATTCCATAAAAAAGTCATGTAACATTTCAAAGAAGTGTGAGGGCTTTACTTTGAATTCTCCCTTACATTACTGCTTCTGAAGAAGCACCAGTTTTTGCTGGAAGTAGCTTAGTAGTATCTAGGGAACAACCAATCACGCATGTTCATTTTTATATATATAAAAGAAGAAAATGTCTAACATAATTAAAAATTAAATCTTATGCTTTATTAAAAGTATCAATTTATACCAATTTTTATTGTTAAATTAGTTTCACTTTTTTACATTTTTTTAATGATGTCATAACATCCAACGCAGCTTTGATTTATTTTTATATAGGGTGATTTTTATTGAGATATACTAATTTTCAATGGAATAAAACAAAGATAATTTTTTTACTTTATTCGAAAGAATATCTTCTGGAGATCCAATTTTCGATGACTTTTTCAAACATTTGTGGCAATAACGTGGCGAATGTTGCCCTCCAAGTGGTCAGCCCTTGCTGGCTTATCAGAGCTTTTAAGTTTTTCTGAAGTTAACGGTATCTCAACATATACTCGAGAATTATCATAACTTCAAGTGCGGCAGTTTTATTTATTGACGTATCCATTCAAACGAAATTGAGCCTCATCGCTTAACAAAATTCGACCGATTCGTTTTTCGAACAGAACTAAGATTTTCACAATAAATTTGCACAATTTGGAGGCATTGTTCAGGCGTGCCAAGCCAAACTAAACATAAATCACTTATCTGCTGATAAAATGGCCGTCAGTTAAAAAAGTGCTGCCAACTTATTTTTTTACCAATAAAAAAAACACACTGCACAATAAATTTTTTTTAAACCCCCTTTACCACCACGAGTGGTAGATGATGGTTTATTAGGTTAATTATTTCCTATGCTACACCAACAGATATTTATCTTAAATCTTATACAGTACAGATAATCTGGTAACTTTTGTAATTGTAAGGGCTCAGTTAGGCGAACGTTGCTGTACCGTATCTGTACTGTATCAATCAGCTGTTCGCTTTTTGGTATATGGAAAGCAATGCAAAAGCTTACCTAAATGTAATGTACCGTAGTTGTAACGTTTCATTCTGTATAAAATAGAATTTCTTGCCGTCGTTACGTGACAGTTGTAAAGCAGTAATGGCCTGCTTGTATATTAAATTGAATGCGGGTATTTTCGCTCTTTTTTTTGGTACTTTTGGACTTTCGACAAAACGACTTACAATACAACATATTTTCATATATATAAATATACTTATGCTTAGATGTACAAAATAAACAAATGCATATGCACATACAATAGAAATGAGAAATATATAAAAGGCTTTAAATGGTTACAAAATATGGATTTGTCTATGCACATTTACAAAATAATATATGTAAATGTGTATGTATATGCTAAAATACATATTTGTTTATTGTAAATCTATAATATAAATATCAGATATTAAATTATTAATGTTTTTTTACTTACACTAAATACTGTTTTAATACCATTTTAATCACATGGTACTTTTTCTGCACAACGGTCAACATTTAAACCTTTTGATTTCCCATCACTGTGTGTGTTGTTTTATGTATACTATTGCTTTTTTGTTTATGTATGTGAAAAACATATGACACGTTTTTAGATGTTCTATAAGTGCACCAACGTTCAAGCGGTCCGTTACAGTAAGTTACGGGAACAGCAATGTTCGCCTAACTCAGCCTTTAAGGCCTCGTTACTCTTTACGTAAATGTTGCGGATACGTAAACGTTGCGGTCGACTTCAATGGTTGGTAGTTACTAAAAATACGTAAACGTATCATATGTTCTTAAAGTGTGTTAAAAAAAACAGAGAAAATGAAATAAAAAAATCGCCAATACATAACGATATCGACGCTTTTCTAAAAAAGAAGTAGAAAAGTAGAATATACATATGTGCATATGTATATTTACAGATATGTTTGTATATACAGCACTGAAAAAATGGTATAACATAAAAACTTTTGATGTAGTTTTGTGCACCTAAGCCCCTAATTAAGGAGTTATGGACTTTAAAATTTTTTAAGACTTTATTAATATCTCTTTAAGAACAAATTTGATCTCACTTATATGGGTATCAGTAAAAAGAGCCCGGGGACAAACCATCAAAATTACTGAATAAACGTGCTTACAAAAAAGTACCAAAAGTTCGAATTTTTACCCTGTTAGCCCTTAAATGTACTTTATTTGTTTGCTACCTGTATGTGAAAGAAAAAAGGTTTTAAGTTTGCGCAAAATTATTTTGAAAAAAAAGAAAACGTGTTTACAAAAGGTACGAATTTTTACCGTTTTGTGCCTAGAATTAAGCATTTGTTATATATGTATGTATGTACCTAGTAATAGTTTTAGCGTGAAATAATTAATAGCCTATTTCCGATGTTCGAAAGAATTCTTTCTTTCGAACAACTACATTTAAAGCAAAACCAAACTTTTTAGAATTTGTACGAATGTAGTTGTACGAACGAAAGAATTCTTTCGCACATCGGAAATAGGCCGTAAACTTTTCAAATTTTGCAGTATAAATGAGCTAAATTAAAATATCCCAAAAATTCCTTATTTTACCCACTTTAAGGGGGTAAACCTTTACGCACTTTTATGCGACATTGTAAAATTCATTCAAACATCGACAAAATATTTAAAACAAAATTTTAACCTGTTTTGTCCCTTTAAGTTAAAATTTTTCAAACCTATATCCCTAATGGTAGCTTAAGCCAAAAAAAAAAAATTTACTTTTAAAATTTTGCAGTCTAAATTGACCTAATGCCGATTAGGAATTCGTACGAAAAAAACCGGTTGTTGCTAATTTTGTAACATTTAATTCCTCCCTGCTCCAAAATTCCAGAAAAATATAGCCTATAGTAATTTCGCTGTAATATTCTATCTTCTTACCAAGTTTAATCAAAAACGGGTTTTGGGCGTTATTGTAAAACAAACAAACTAATATACATATATTTATATTTATTTATATATGTATGTATATGTATGTATGTAATGTTTATATTCTTTATATTTATGTTTTAAAAAGAGAATCTTATTAATAAAATTTTAAAGTAAACCGCCGGCTAATACGTTTTGTTGACAACACTGCTTGAAAACAAAAATAAAATTCTTGAGAGCGGATACGTAAAAACGGAGAGAAATTTTAATTTTATCAGGTTCATCCGCAACGCAACGTTACGTTTACGTAAGAGTACCTATTTATACATAGACTTGGTAAGAAAAACGGAACAGCTGATCAGCAACGTATACGTTTACGTAAGAGTAACGAGGCCTTAAGTCAGTGATGTCCATTTAAGCAAACAATTTTTTAGAAGCCCCACCCCTTTATTTTTTACGCTCATTCATTTAGTTGCTCTTCAGAGATCGATGAATGCACATGTACGCAAGGTGTGTTGATGGAATTATAAAAATATTTTAATGCTTGTAGGAAGCTGTCATAAAGGCATAAATAAAGCAGATTAAATTGCAGTTTTCTTAGATATTATTCTTACTTTTTATTTTCATGCCCGCAGTTCCCAATGTTCTTTTTACTAGGTAAAATTGGAAAATTTTCAAACATTTTCTGCCAGGCCCACAATGTCGACAAGAACATTTCTTTCGCATTTTTATATTGAAAACAATAATAACAAATTTATATTTGTTTTTGTTTTCAATATAAATATAAGAAAGAAATGTTCTTGTCGACATAGTGGGCCAGGCAGTTTGTTTTTTTTAAATGTCAATAGTTTAAAAGTCAATTTAAAAAATAAAAAATTTAGTTTGGACACTATTTTTATAAATGTTTTATAACTAAAACAATTTCTTCATATCAAGTGTTTATAAAAATCTATGCGCTTAGTTTTGCGTGTCACTGTACTTTAAAATTCTCTAGCAATACATATGCAAAACATTTTGGAACACCAATATTCTAAGTCACTTAAGACGTGTCTGTCTGTGTGTCGTCAAGAACATTTCTTTCGCATTTTTATATTGAAAACAATAATAACAAATTTATATTTGTTTTTGTTTTCAATATAAATATAAGAAAGAAATGTTCTTGTCGACATAGTGGGCCAGGCAGTTTGTTTTTTTTAAATGTCAATAGTTTAAAAGTCAATTTAAAAAATAAAAAATTTAGTTTGGACACTATTTTTATAAATGTTTTATAACTAAAACAATTTCTTCATAACAAGTGTTTATAAAAATCTATGCGCTTAGTTTTGCGTGTCACTGTACTTTAAAATTCTCTAGCAATACATATGCAAAACATTTTGGAACACCAATATTCTAAGTCACTTAAGACGTGTCTGTCTGTGTGTCGTAAAAAAAAATAATCCCAGTTTGTTTTGTGGATCAACCTTCTTAATAATTAACATTTATTTTTTATTTAAAAAGTATTTACTATTTATTTATTTTATTTAGTTATTCATTTCATTGGCTGTCCAATGTAAAAAGATTAAATCTTATTATTACAGCATAGGATTTTATAAAGCTAAACAGGTTAATTTGTTGTTGATAAAAGTTACATATAAAATTCAGAATAAAATGAAATAATATGATATAGAATATAAATAATACCTAATTTAAACATTAAATAATTTCGAAAAAGAAAAAAAATTTAATTTATTTTCATAAAAATAATCAAAAAAAAAATATAATAATAATAAAAGTCATGAATTAAAAATCATTATAAAATTTGAGCGAATGATTTCACAACTTCAATTTCAAATTTCGATGCGTTACTGTAAACCTGGATTTTATATGACAAATCGCTCCAAAGTCGTATGGCATTGATAAAAAGTTATCACTCAGATACAAGCGTTCATATCTTATAGCGATAATTCTTTTACCCCTACTGGATATTCCAAATCGAAGTAAGTCATTTAGACACTTTGGTGTTTTCTCATAGACAATCTTGTGCAAACACAAAAGAGTTCGTAGATTAAGGAGGTTTTCCAACGAGATTCCAAAAAGATTAGTGTTAAATATGGTGACTGAGCCATATCTTCTTATACCAAAGAAATATCTCACAATATTTCTGTAAATGGATTTTAGCTTACGCTTACAAACAGCATCGCAATTTGAGAGAATTTCACATCAGTAGAGCTAAGAAAGTATTAAATAAGCCTTAGCAAGAAAGAAGCATTCTAATGTTTAATGGGGTGCAGTGTTGGGTGGCCCAGAGTGTTCTCAACATTCCATATGTTTTTTCCACAACACTGTTGACGTTATTTGTCCAGGAGTGGATGTCGTTGAATATAATTCCAAAGTTTTTAACACAGGTTACGACTTTGATTGAGATGTTATTTAGCTCAACGTCAAAAACACGATCAGATTAAGTAATCGTTTATGAATTACGATGCATTTCGATTTTTTCGGGTTGACACAAACCCCATTTGCAGCTGCCCATTAATGTATGTTACGTAAGTCATAATTTAGCTTGGAGGTTGTTGTAGTCAGCACTTTAACTGTGCTACTGAGATATACCTGGACGTCCACAGCGTACATATGTATACTACAATATTTAAGTTTAACTGGTAGATTTGTATATATGGAAAATAAAAGAGGCCCCAAAATTGATTGCTGAGACATACCTAAACCTAAATTAGTTGCTTTATATTAAACTCCGAGCGATATATTGTTTTCATTAAAAAAAATTAGCTGTGCATTGCAAAATAGTCGCACAATCTACCGTAGCTCCTATAGAAATGTAGAAAACCGTAACGAATAATAGCACTGTTATAAAATTTTACACACTTTTCCACAATTTATCACTGATTCTATATAAAGTCCACTGTAGAATAAATCCAGTTGTTGACGAAGGGTATCAAAAAGATTAGGCACATCCGTCTTGCTTGTTTCTTTGTCTGTTCATATAATAATTAAGCCAGATCAATGCACTCAGGGAATGTGGGTGTAAAGCGTACTCAATTTTACTTTTGATATAGAGCTTAGTTATTGGGAAAAGAGACGTAAATATTTCAAAATTGCAACTTAAAAAAACGAATTCATACGCACCTCAACTACTATCTCTGCTTGCCTTTCGCTGATTTAAACTCTCATTAATTTTGTTTTACTTGTTCAAAATAACATAATCAATAACATTGATAAATGTATAACCTTTTTTCAAATTGAATACTCTTTGATATATGGTGATAAATGTTGTTTATTAAAGCAAATACTCCACAGAAATAAATACAAATGAGTGGGCAAAAAAGTACGGAACAGATAAAATTATTAAAAATATTTTCTTTAAACTAGCAAAATTTAAGTTTTTAAAGGAGAGAAGTAAAACAATTCTTAACAAAAATTATGGCACAAAATGCGTTATTTTCGAATTAAAAAAAACCTTGTTGTTTACACCATATGGTTCAATGACTTAGTGAGAAATATAAACAGATGTATCGCCTCCAAATAACTATACGAAATATTTAAAATATAAGCCATTAGTAAAAAATACGCAATCATTTTTTATTCAGCACTTTTTTGTTATATATCCACGCTACTGAAAATTATGGACCAATAATGATACAATTTGATTTAATGATTTTTGTTGTTTTTAAAATTGATGCGACCAAATTAGATTAAAAATTTATTGTTATTGTTTAAAGCGTATTAAGTGATTTTCAGCAGGAAGCTTTAAATAGAATCTATGGCAAATTATGGACCGCACGTCATTAAAATTGCTTGTGATATTTCTTATAAAAAATTGTGTAGAATATCAATATTTTAGAGAACTTGATCTATAAATTGGTTTATAATATTTCTTCTACTGAATCGCCGGATTTCAATTCCAAACTGCTAAAAAAAGGTCATATGAAGGCCTCACGGGCGTTTTAGGAAACAATTGGATTTCGGTTGGATTTTTTTTAGAGTACTAGGTTAAATAAAGGACCTGCTGTACCCTTTGTGCTGAATATAAAATGAATATATATTTGCTTGTACATACACATTAAGTTTACCTGATCAGTTTATATAAGAAGAGTATTTTTAATCTTTTCTTTTTTCTTAAACTAGATTTAACCTCGTGAAGAATACAATCAATAAAAAAGAAAAACAAATTTGACTTATACTGTCAGCTTTGTACCAAATTGTATTTTTTTTTTCATACTACTCTCCACAAATCTGCAGACTGTATAAATCAATATTTATTTGTATGAACCTTAGTTCTGTCTTAAATCCTCTGGCTCTTCGGTGATCGAATTTTTCAAAAACCTTAATTGTGGGAGGTTATTTAGATATATATGCAGACTTAAAAATATGGGGGTCTGTAGAAAAAACCGATATTTTATAGTGGTTCATTATGAAAAAACCGGAAGAAACACGTAGTATATGGTAACAAGTTTAAAAGTATTAAAAAAAATTCAGCATAATCTGCACTTCGTTTAGGAAGCTAAACGAATAACGTTGTAAAACCCATATTGGAGATATCTTTGAAGATTTTTTTTCCATACAAAATCTTTTTAGCCCTTATCGTTTCGTTTTAAAAAGACACACGTTTATAAGAATTAAGCCATTTAAATTTATGATAATTTTATGTAGTTGGTTATATTCGTTTTAATTTCAATAAGAACGAAGCCTATTGAATATGGCGAGAATCGTTACAAACTTCTTTTCGGAATAGAGTTGTCTGCCTACAATCCATCTTATTATACTGATATTAAAATATGTTATTGCAATCTAAATCATTTTAGCAAATATTATTGGAATCGGCTTATATCTGACCTTAGCTTCCAAACAATTACCACTCCCGGAAATAGCCTTAATTTCCATAACTTAGTTTAAAGTTTGGTGACAATAATATCTATAATAGCTTCTAGGTCATGCAGAATTTAGCATTGGGTCCAAACACCCTCCCAAATATCAATTTTAGATGAAAATATATCCATACTTTTCAAAATTTAATGAAGTCAATTAAAATTTAATTGATACTATTGATTTGTTAACTGGTGTAAATTTTATTTATTTTTTAATTAATATCACAAATTTTTAATTGAAATCAATTTTTATATTTTTCTGTGTTCATTTATTATCATTTAAAGAGTGATAGTACGTATTAGGTTTTTCAGCCGATTAACTCTTGTTCGACTAATCGAACAATTTTAGACGGTTAATGGTTCGACTAATTTAAAATTGATGATTTCGATTAAAGGATAAATCGAAGAATTTATGCCGATCAGTCGAATAACAATACATATATGGTTTTTCTGCAAATGTATAATTTTTTAAAGTTGTATGTCAAATAAATAAACCAGATGTGTGTGTACGTTGGAATTAAAAAAAACAGTCATGTTTAGTGAGTAACTCACATACATGGGCGTACTGTTTACTGAACAAAATTCAGTAATCCATTAATTTTTACTTATTATTGAAACAAATGCAAAAAAATATTTTTAACCCTGGAGCCACACGTTCAATTAATCACATTCATGTTGTTCACAAAAACTGCTTATCAAAACTTGTTTGATTTGACAGCTGTGTCATAGGCTGCACTCAATTTTATAGTGAATTTCATTTTAAAAATGCCCCCGACGAAAAAACAACTCAAAGAAATTAATCAAAGTATTTTGTAAAAAAGCACAAGAATTATTTAGAACACATTTTTTTTTAATAAGGCACATTTAGTTTTTAAGAAATACATTTAAGAAAGCTCCAAAGTTAATTTGTGGTCGGTTGTTAAATTGAACGTAAAATTGGCAAACAAATGGAAAAGTAAAATTGAGAGCAATCTCGTGGTCAATTAAAAAAGTGTGAGTACGTTAGTAAAAAAAGTGAGAGAGTATAGCAAATTAAAAGGAAAGACAAAAATTGATATTTTGGCTTCCAAGTAAAGCAAAACATTTCAACAACATTTAATTTTTAAAAGATGTGTTTAATTGTTTGTACATATAAAATTATATGATCTCAAAGCATGTTTTATTTTTTTATCGTTGTAAAGGTTTTATCAATTTGTCTGAATTGTTACGTTTCTTTTGTTTTTTTTTGTTAATAAAATATTAAAATACTTGTAATTAATAATGTTTATTTACTCAAGTACCAATTTTTTCTAAAATCATCGAAAAAAAAAATCTCGTAATTTATCAAATTTCTGGATTTTTAATTATTCGATTAATCGATAAATTTAAAAATTGTATTCGTTTAATCGAATAAGTCAAAAATGCCAAATATCGATTAATCGTTTAATCGAACAAAAATAAGCCGATTAATTGAACACCCTAGTACGTATACTTTATATTTTCAATGACATGTTTAATTAAATTAAAAATTCCGCATACGCATAGAGTGGCATTTAGCTAAAAAGAAGATTGCATGCTGTTATGAGGTTAATGATGATATCCGTGCACTTATTTTATAATAAGTTTATTATAAGTGTAAAGAATAGTACATGTACTATTTAATTAAATCTTGTTAATTTTTATTATATTTGAGGAAAATATTATATTTATTTTTTTAAGTGCTTAGGATATAAAAGTTTTTCTTGGATTAAAAAAAAAGTTAAGTCAAATTTAAATTTATAAAAAAATTTTTAAAATATATTTATAAAGGTACGGTCACATATGGCAAATATTAGCCCCAAATATGTTTGCCTTTATTTGGCAATTTTTTTTTTAAAACAATGTAGGTTTCATTTTGTGGTCACACTGCGCACATTTATTTGTTCATATTTGTTTGCTCGAACAGATGTCAAATAGCGGCAAACACACATATTAGCAAACATGTTTTCCATATGGTCACACTTAAAAAAATATTTGCCGAAGCAAAATATTTGACCAAACTGTCAAAATATATAAATTTATTTGCCAAAACACTATTATACAAATTGTGATGGAAAATATAGAGGAATTTCTTTCAATTAGAGCGTGTTCTATTTTGATCTGGCAAACCATCTGACATCAGCTGTTTTGCAAGTCGTCTGTTTGTGGAGGCAAATATATATTAAAATCTATTTACTTACACATATTCTTAAAAAAAAACAAAATTTTTAATTAACTAAAATACAATAAAAAGTGAATATAAATATAAATCAGTAAATAGTTTGCTAATATGAATGTTTTTATGTTGTCAGGTGAAACCAAAAAGGAACGTGTTAAAGCAAAAATGATTAACCTTCTGTAATTGTCAATTTTGACAGACATGTGAAATTACATATGGACTTTACATCTGACAAACCCACCGCAAAATAAATATCGTGTAAAATTGCTTAAACATTTTTGAAAGGTTGAGTTTAAAATCGATTATACATATATGATTTCAGTGTTCTTTTTATATTTCGTAATCCATTTTTGAAATCTTAAAATGGTAATTACTCAAAAAATGGTTTTATACAATAACTAGCATTTAACCCGCTACTTCGTTAGTATCTCCTTTTCTTTCGTGGACATATTACGCCAAAGTTTTTGTTTCTAGATTTTAACCAGCTACTTTGTAATAGGTACGATTTTCACCTCTTAAACATTCGAATTGCGAAAATGTACCAAATTTTTATTTGTATTTTTTAGATACGTTGTGAATGTGATATAGTTTTTATTTTAATGTTTATTGGTTTAAAAGATAGATGGCATAGCAAAAAGTTTAAAAATACAAGTTTTACCCGTTTACTCCCCAAAAAGGCCGAATTTCAAAAAAGTACCAAGCACCTGTCCGCTTATTTCTTTTTTATTGAACAACAATAAGTACTAAATTTTTGACTAAAAAAAATGTTTTGTAAAAAAGTACCAAAAATAGTTACGGTTGTCCGAATTTCGAATAAGTACCAAATTCGTATTTGGATTTTTTAGTTAAGTTTCAAATGTGATATAACCCTTATTTCTATGTTTATAGGTTTAAAAGATAGATGGGGTGACAAAAAAGTCCAAAATACAGATTTTACCCGTTTACTCACTATTTCCCCTTTTTTGTACTTTTTTCCCCCCATTGAAGCATAAAAAAATTTAAATATTGTAGTGGGAGCCCATAATTTAATACGTCTATGTCAATAAATAAAAACAATGTTTTGTAAAAAAGTACCAAAAATAGTTACGCTTTTTACCCCTTAAACGTCCGAATTTCGAAAAAGTACGAAATTTGTATTTGGATTTTTTAGATAAGTTTCAAATGTGATATAACCCTTATTTCTCTTATTATGGGTTTAAAAGATAGGTGGGGTGACAAAAAAGTACCAAAATACAGGTTTTACCCGTTTACTCCGTTAAAGGGCTGAATTTCCAAAAAGTACCAGACACCTGTCCGCTTATTTTTCTAAAGAACAACGATAAGTATGAAATTTTAGTTTTAGAGATATAAGGTTACCGAATTTACCCGTTTTTACCCCCTAAACATTCGAATTCCAAAAATCCCGTCTTTGTGATCGATTTGGGGAGAGACCAACCCCTGGTCCAAATTTCAAGTTTTTACCTTCAGTCGTTTAGGCTGTGCGATGATGAATCAGTGAGTGAATCATTAACGGTACAATTTTATATATATAGATTAGATAACTTTTTATCTTTGATCCAAGGCACTGAAAATCAAAAACGAATTTAATGTAATTCCAAAATCATGTGTTTTTTTTTTAATAAATATTAGATAAATGTTAAATTTTACAAAAATATTATTACAATACTTTGTAATTTGCAGTTATTTGCTACTGTTTGCTCTTACAAAATAATTGTAAGAACAAATATTTGTTTGCTTAAAATACAGGCAAATATTTGTTTTTGAGTGGTCACATTAAAAGCATTTTTGTTTGAGACCAAACAAATTTATTAGCCCAAAATCAGCTGTTTTCCTGTTTGTCGCAAATAAATATTTTGTGGTCACATTACGGCAAACAAATATTTGACGTTTTTCGGCAAATGTTTGCCATATCTGACCGTACCTTAAGTCTTGCAAAGTCTTTGTTTTCGCTTTAAACTCTACAAACGACATAATTTTAATTTAAAACCAATTTTATTAATTAGTAAATAAATATAGTTTTTTCTGGCAAGCTGCTTTATTTAAGCAACTTGTTTTTTTTTAATTTTGTTTTTTTCTTTCTATCCTCTTACAACTACAATTCGTGTTGGAAAAAAACCAGCCAATTGTAGGGGAATGTCAGAATGAAAAATTGACGGTTTATTGTTGTGTCTTTGTTGAAGCTTTGATATTGTTACATGTAGGACCTGAGTGTTTTAAAATTCTTATTCACTTTATGGTCTTACTTGTGTAATATTTTTAGCTTTTCTAAAGTATTTGGAAAAAGTTTCCTGACGACCTGGCCTAAGCAACCAGCGAAATGCGCATAGAAACTAGCTTTCCCACAACAATAAATTTCAGTGTTTTCATTCAAAAATTGGGATTATTAGCACATCATTAATAAATGAATTAATTAATAAAATATTTCATTCCCGAAAATAATTTTTGTTATTCTTATAGTTTTTATGTCAAGTGGTAAATAAAGGAATTCTAAATTTTTTATTCGGTATGTTACCCTAGGAAATATTCATCTAAAAAAACACATTACGTAAATTTAGCCATGTTCATTTGTGAACATGAAGCTTACTTCCCACCGACTCAACACAATCAATTTGATGGCACATAGATAGAGTCTAGTTTTCCTATGTAGTTTGGGATTGAAATCCAGCACCATCGGTTATATATAAAAATATGTATCAGCCTTCCTAAAAAATTTTTTTTTTTTTTTCTTCATTATTTATTTATTGAATCTTCATATATTAAATATGAACTAACAATAATTAATCAAATCTTATACTAATACTTTATTTTTGTCCTGCCAATGCTAGACGAAAATTTTTCTCCTCACGGTTTCTGTTCACATTTGTAGATGTTTAGCGGTCTTCCCTTCGGATGAGTCCTGCGGTATCTCTTCTCCTTAATCTAGAGTGTCCACTGTCATTTAAAATATTTCGAGCAAGTGGATTTGGGTGCGACTCAAGCCTTTTTAAATATTTTGCTGCGTACTTCGTTATAATAGTTTTTACTAATGGCACATTGAGATCCTTGTGAATATTTGAGTTTTTAACATACCAGGGAGCGGCTGTGATTATTCGAAGAAGTTTATTTTAGCGCCTTTGAATTTTTTCGATATTAGAAGCCGAGGCAGTGCCCCATAACTGAATACCGTAGCACCAAATTGGTTTTAAGATAGAGTTGTAAAGGAGAAGTTTACAATCGAGACTAAGAACAGAGTTTCTTCCAATAAGCCAATTAAGTTGAATTGCTTTTAGTTTCATTTGTGTTAGTTTTGCTTCTATATGCCATTTCCATGTTAACACCGATTTAGATGAATTCCGAGATATTTTACATGCCATTGTTGGGGCACTAATTGATTATTGATTTTAATAGGGGGACATGAATCCCGACGTAAGGTGAATGTTATATGTACGCATTTTTGCTCATTAACCTTTATCCTCCATTGTTTTAGCCACTTTTCCAGTTCAAATATATGATCCTGCAAGTAACGGGATGCTTCATGACAGTTTTCGTGTTCGCTTAAAAAAGCTGTATCATCAGCAAATGTTGAAGTAAGGGTGTGGTTGTTTGTTGGCTTGTCTGAGGTATATATAAGGTATAAGAGTGGGCCCATGATGCTTCCCTGAGGGACTCTAGCGTCAATTGGCAGAGGAGAACTTATAAAATCACATTCTTTAATAATGAACTTTCGGCCGACTAAGTAGCTTTCTAACAGCTTGTGTGTGTTGAATGGTAAGTTTAGCTTCAATTTATGTAATAACCCTTCATGCCAGACTTTATCAAAAGCTTGAGAAACATCGATGAAGAGGGCGGAACAATATTTTTTTTCTTCAAAGGCTTTTCTTATGGCGTTTACTATACGATGGGTTTGTTCGATTGTGCTATGTTCTCTTCTGAAGCCGAATTGATGGTTAGGAATACATCTATTTACATTTAAAATTGGGGCTAATTTTGACACTAACAGCTTCTCAAACAGCTTTGATATATTAGACAATAAGCTTATAGGTCTATATGACTCAACTTTTGTAGGATCCTTTCCTGGCTTAGGTATCATTGTAACTAAGGATACTTTCCATTCTTGTGGGTAGTATTCAAGGCGTAAAATAGCATTAAAAATTAAAAGAATAATTTTCTTTGCTATGCTGGGTAGCTCTAAAAGCATTTTGTTGCTGATCTTATCAAAACCAGGGGCTTTCTTGGGGTTTAAATTATGAATAGCCTTTTCGATTTCTTTTATCTCAAATCTAAGTGGAACGGCAGCTCTAACAGCAACTGGTGGCAACTCGACTACAATATCGGGAGATGTATGCGGGGTAAATACGTTTTTCAAATGATTAACAAAAAGATTTCCTTTTTCTTCATCATTTCGTGCCCAACTTCCATTTAAGTTTCTTAATGGTGGTTTAGTAATAACTGGTCTATTAAGATTTCTAGCTGCACGCCATAATGAGTAGTCTGATTGAGAAGTTGCATCAAGTTCCTTAAGATATTTTTCCAGGGAAGCCGTTTTCTGAGACTGCAGTAACTTTCTTAGCCTTTTTGTGCACTCTTTTAGTAAATTCTTAAGTTGAGGGGATCTATGCAATTGCCATTTTCTTCGAGCTCTTCTTTTTTCAGTCAAGAGACGCTCAACATCTGCAGAATATATTTTACTATTTTTGGTTTTTTTGAGGGTTATACTAGAATGTTGAACAGCTAGTTTCAGATAACTGTCAAAATTTACAATAGAAATATCCACATTCTCCGGTGTATTAAGCGGAATATTTCCAGTGCAGTGGGTACTGAGATATTTTTTATATTTTAACCAATTTATTTGAGTGGCTGACGTCACTGAGTTATCAGACGGAGATACAATTCTATTAGGATTTGTTATAGTAAGAATTGTAGGTGTGTGATCAGAAGATAATTCTAAGGAAGCTTCAACATAAATCGTTTCTGCGGGGATGTTTTTAACCACTCCAAAACCGATGACATCTGAAACTTTTTGCTGATTAGTAGGCCAATATGTTGGTTGTCCGCTCGCGACCACATTTAGATCCATTTTACAAATTGTGTTAAACAAAACACGACCCTTAGGTGTAATAACTCGTGACCCCCAGAAAGTGTGTTTAGCGTTATAATCGCCAGCAGCCAGGAAGCAGGGTCCTAATGATTTGAAATATTTATTATATTGGCTTTCTGATATAGAAAATCTAGGTGGGGAGTATAATGATGAAATTACTATGTTTCGATTTAATTCCTCAACGCAAATGTTCGTTGCTTGGAGATAATCTTCACAATGATCACTCATTAAGTAGTGTTCTACTCTGTTCTTTATCAAAATGGCAGAACCGCCACAAGCTCTGTCTCGAGGGTCCTTGGTATCATATAATATATAACCATTGATTTTAAACGTATTTCTTGAGGTCAGATGAGTTTCAGAAACCATCATAGCATCAATTTGTTTATTTTTAAGAAAGTATTCTAGTTCACTTTTGTGTTGGCGGATGCCGTTTGCGTTCCAAAAGCAAATTTTTAAACAGTTCATGGCTTGTTTAGTACAGCTTGCAATAACATCGATTGCATTCTTAACATTTCTTGCATCATGTTACCCATTGTGTTGGTAAAATTGTTAACGGTTTGCACTAATGTTTCCATAGTTTTTTCTAGCCGAGTTAAATTAGAAATGGGAATTTTGTCGTTATTTGGTACCTCACCTTGCAGTTGCATAGGATTAGATTTTAATACATTAGCGTACGAGGTTCTGCTATTATTTGGCTGAGGCATCTGGACGCCGTACGTGTTTCCTTGATTAGTTGCCTGCGTTTGAGGGGGGTTAAGTTTCTGTCCAACAGAACGCTTGACAATCGAATATACCGGGCATCCTCTATAGTTGGCAGTGTAGTTACCACCACAGTTGCTACATTTTTTACATTAGGGTCATTTTTGGACTTATCGCACCGGACGGTACCATGTAATTTTCCACATACGACGCAAACAGGGGGTAAATGGCAGTATGCCCTAGTATGACCAAATTCTTGGCAGTTTAAACACTGAACGGGCCCATTTCTTTTGTGTGGCTCCTCTATCGTGATTTTTCTGTACAGAATGTATTTTAAACTGTAAATGGAATGCGTTTAATTTTTTTTTAGCTTAACATCGCCGGGCTCTAACTCCACTCGAAATAGTGGTTGGGGATTTTTTTTCCCTATTTTTAATATTTGTAACATTTTTTATTTTGAAGCCCTTTTCTTCTAAAAATGTTTTTATTTAGTCTGGGTCCACGCATGAGTCAATGCCCTTTATCACAACCTGAAGACCTTTGCTGCTTTTCAGTTGGTATGTATAGAAACTTTTTTTAAGTGCTTCAAACTTATTAATTATTTTACGAAAATCATTCTCGTGATTAACCTGTATTTTTGTTTCGTTTATATTACCACGCTTGATTGCAGCTACGTAAAACGAATTTTCACCTATCACCGAGATTAAACTTTTTATTAGCTCACTTGAGTTTTGCTCTCTAAGATATATCGAGGGTGGTTTTGATGTTTTTATGACGTAAGGTGCTTCAGAAGATTCATCCTCCAGAATTGCAAAACGATTTTGTGAATTTATTCTATCAAAAGATGGAACTTTCGAGGCCGAGGCTACAGCTGAAGAGGCAGGGCTGCGACCATGTTTAAGCACTTTTACATACCTGTCCATAACAACTTGCACTTGTGGTTTTTGACAAATTTTTTCTTGTTTGTTTTCCATTGCGTCTTTGTTCGAGTTCATGTTGTCAATGGTAACGCTTGTTTTGTTTTCTGTTGTTGTATTTATTTCCACATTGCTTTCACTAGCATGAGTATCATTTATTTTTGTTGTTGTTTCATTGTTATTACTCATATAGAGTTGTTTTTGTTTTTTTCACCGTTTTTTTATTTTTTTATTATTGTTGATTGTGCTCTTTTTATTATATATAATATTGTTACACCGAGATAATAAAAGAAAAAAAAATAAATATTTTTTTTGCACAGATTATTTGCAAGTATGTATGTGCGTACATACTACATATGTAGGTATATTTTTTTACTTGTATATTTTTTTTCTTAATTTTTTTTTTTTTTATAGTTATTCTATTGTTCACTTTTATATTGAGCGTCCAAATTCGCCTGTTAAACTGATATTATTAACTAATTTATGTTAAAAGAAACACGTATTTTCTCATCGAGCACGATCGACTGAATGATTATCCTAAAATTAATAACTTTTTCGACCAGTGATACATCAGAAAAACCCTTTTTCCTCATTTTAAATTCCCAAAAACTTATTTACCGCTATCGTGTGCGGCTAGAAGCCCAAAAAGTATATTTTATTATCTGTGACGATATAAATAGGAAAGTGTGATTATTTATGTATATGAAAATAACAAAAATTATATCAAACAAATTTTTTTTGGATAGAAAAATGCAAGCAAATGGAATTTCACCTGCATTTGTGTACGCAACATCGGTATGCAAAATCACGATCGCATGTTACTTCCTCAAGAAGATAAAGAGAATATACTGCCAGATGATCCAAACTAAGGAACAAAAAATAGGCGATTTTTTTCCTGAAAAATATTCGGGATCCCTTTTTTCCGAGAAAATCCCGTATTCAATATTCTTAAAAAGCTCTCATATTAAATAAAGGTTTAAAAAATAATAATTTTTTGGAAATTAAATTTGATATAAGTTTATTAAATTAAAAAATCGTTTTAGGATACGTTATGTTATTTGACAGTTCCATTAGCAAAAATCTGATCTAATGCTCAAAGGCGTTATTTCGAAGTAGAAATATTGCCTCAGTAAAACCATAAAGGAAATTTCATCTTATTTGCTCAGTCATGATTGAAGAGCTTAAATGTGTAGGTATTGCTATATCAAAGGATGTGAAAATGTATGTGTGTGTGTATGTAAAATGAGTTTGTGTGATTGCGTGTACGTGTTTGCGGGTATGAAGCGATGCGTGAAAATGAAAAGTATTTATCTATTTGATTGAGTACTTAATGTTCATGAAAATAAATGTAAGTGTGCGTGTGTATAAAAACATTTCTAGCTTAAGTACCCTGCAGAAAATCTGGGATCAAGTGTCCCCAAGTCGCTATTTTCGTGACAATTTCAGTGACACCGTCAACAAAGTAAGATTTTTTGAAAGCTGTAATGCTAAATTTATATAATAGGTAAAGTTTTTTTCATAAAATAATTTCATGCAGAAAAATAAAACAAAATAAGGCCCCAATATTTAGGGACTTATTTCATATGAAATAAATCCCCAATTCCAGAAATGAAATAACTCCCCAATATAATACATATTGTTCAGTTTGGGTTCTAAAATTTGCGCGATAGATAGCATGGTTAAGATTTCGGCCGGGCGCAAAGACTTTTTCCTCTATGGTATTCCAAACATCGGCTTCGCTAACTAAAGTTTTTCGGTTTAGCCGGCCTTCGGCCGGGCGTAAGGATTTTCTCCTCTATAGTATAACAAACACCGATTTCGCTAACTAAAGCTTTTCTGCATAGCCGGTCTTCGGTCGTCCCTTTTTTATGTATGTTAAACGTATGCAGTGAATATAACAAAACACAATTTGCCAAAATATGTAATTTAAAAATTTAATAAGTCCCCAAAATATTGTTAGGGACTTATTTCGTTTCAGATTTTGGGACTTATTTCATATGAAATAACTCGCCAATATAAAAATGAAATAAAACCCCAAAAAACGTTGTTGTTGCCTCTCATATATTTTTTTGGGGAGATATTTCATTTCCGTTTTGGGGACTTATTTCGTGGGAGTTATTTCGTGCCGCCAAAATTAATAAGCACCAAAATATTATATAAATTTGACAAACTGGCAAAAACACGGAAAACAATATTTTATTGTTAAAATATATATTATTAATTTTTGCATACTCATTTTTAAAATATTTTTTTGAATATTAAAATTTTTAATTAAAAAAGATTTTTTTTATATTGAAGAATTGTGTTGTTGGTGCGTTTTCAATGAAAAAATTAATTATATTGACGAATATGGTATTCATTTTGAAAATTGATTTGTAGTATTTTTTTCTCTGTATTAATTAAAGTGGCACGTAAAAATGTCCGTAATTTAAAAGTGTTTAAATGCCCATTGATGCTAAGACACTTTTAAAAGTGTCATAAGGTTCTCGGGCATTAATATCCAGGGTCATTATGACACTTTCAAATGTGTCACAATGCAAATGGGACACAACACCTTTAAGTGTCCCACTAAGCAATATGACATGTCACCTTAATTAAACATCTTAAACAAAATATGCGAGTTAGATTTAATGAAATGCCAAATCCATTTATATTTTTAATGCGAATATCTAATAAAAATATTCAAAAATCTAGACTAGAATTATTAACATGAACTAATGAATCTCTGATTCTAATGGTACCACAAGATCTGCCTAGTCCTAGATAAGTATTTGATTTTCAATGATAAGCACATCCTTAATGTATATAGCATAAGATATTGTGTGGCCTACATTTGGCCAGTAGTGCTGGTGACAAATTCAATAGTGAATCAGTACAATTTCATAACTGAATTTTCTTATAGGGTATATACTGGTTTTATTTAATATCTAACCAGGAATATTTATATTAAAAATGAATAATAAATAATACAAATTTTAACGTTTTTGGTATAAAATTGAATTAACATTAACACAGATGTTTCATAAATATAATGTACAAAAGTATATTCACGCCAACACAGATATGCTCAAGTGCATTAAATGGAAATAGAAATGCTTTAATAGCGCTTAAAAATACAATTTGAAATTAACATTAAACAAAGATCTTATGCCATAAATGACTAGATTTTAATTGTCAAATTATGCATTACTTCTAACATTTAGTGGATTGATCTGTGCGATAATTACACTGTGCACGAATTTCACACTTTTATTGAAAATTTGGGTACCCTACCAGTAAAGCAGATTTGAGTGCGCTGCATTTAATGATGCTAATGATTTTTCAAAGTAAGCGCTCGTATTCGCGATTAAAAATGTTAGTACAAATGTATCAAAAAACTATATTTTTCGTACTCTTGATACCCGTATCATTGTTCAATAAAATTCAGTTTAACCCTGTTTTCGGTTTTTTGTGTAAAATTTTTTTTCTGATTTTTCTCAAAGAATTTTTTTGTTAACTCTATTGAATACACCGTGTTAGTGGTAAATTGTAACACATGGAGGGAACCCCAATACTATGTATAATTTTTTTTTGTTTTTTTTTTTTGTATATATTCACAAAAAGGCTTAGAAAAATATTCAATAAAGTTAAGCAAAAAGAAATTTTTTTTTTAAAAATAGTGAAAAAAATGTTTCTCGAAAAAAAGAGGAAAAATTTTAATAAAAAGAATTTAGTTTATTTAAATTGAACCATGAAGACAAAAGTATAAAAATATCGTTTTATGGTACAGTCCGGGAGCCAACTTTTAAAAACGGATATCACCATTAAATTCAGCGTACTTGAATTAGCTTTCGCAGTAGGGTGACCAGCTTGTTTAAATTGCGACTGACACAGTGTCATTAACTTCATTGATAATTTTTATTTAAAGATTTGAAAAAAAAAATTTTTCGTTTAAAGTCAAGAAATTACTAAACAAATTAAAAAAAGTCATATTCACACTTTACTCGGTAACTGTTGCATTGTTAAAACTATAATTTTTTAGTAGTAAATGTTAAATAAGCATCGCATTTTTTTAAATCAAGCACTTTTTATTTTTGCCAAAAATTTATTTCATTTAGTTTTTCTTTTCTTGTTTTGCAATTTGTCAAATGAAAGAAAAATGTCTTAACCACTTGCACACACCTACTAGCACTTGATAGGCAATGTAAACGTTCATCACAACATTACACACATATTTGTATAACAAAAAACAATAAATATCTACATCCTTAAGACATACAACAGAAAGAGGGAATATAAGTAAACGGATATTTACCCTTATATTTACTACGAAGGAAGTAATTTTTTTTTTTTTTTTTTTGTGTGTTAAATAAAATTTAAGTATTTGTTTGACATCTTATTGGAAAGTTACAAATAATATGAAAATAAATAATTTTTTTTTTAAATTTATAAATACTCGTAGAAATAATTCTTGTTGTATTGTTATTTTTTTTTTTTTTAAACCAGAACTTAAAATGATTTGAGTGGATTTAAATTAGGAAAAATTAATTAACTACCCTTATCTCTTGAAGTGCGTTCAATTTTTGATTTGTTAACTTTAAAGTCATCTACTTTCTTATATGAGGGGCAAAGATGGAAGCTTATTTCCATTATAAAAAAAATGCATTAAAGTTTCTGTTTCAGTAATCAATTAATAAACGCCATTTAGAACCAACATGATATCGTTTAAACTTTGACAATAATCTACTAACATCGTTGGTAAAAGCTACTCAATACTTCGTTTTGACTTTACAGAAAATTTCATTTATTGCGAAAGACAAATATAACAATCCACGGCATGATTCATTGACTTCGTGCATAACAAATAGCGTAACAAATGGAAATTTTTAGTTGTTCCATTATACCAATCATTCAGATTTGTAACATCTTTAGCAACGCTCCATTCCATACTCATATCTTTTTTACACACCGTGTCATTGCGGGGTAGGCCTTCCGCTATGTCTTTTATAGAAAAGAACAGTGTTAGAGATTATAAATATTGAGATCGCAAGCCCGTTCAAACCAGACCTGCAGTGGAAAATAGTCTCTCAGATGCGATAGAACTAATTTTAAAACTAAAAGAATTATGCACCAAGCGTGTCTGCGTCTCTAGAAATATTAGGAGATCTAAGGTATATATCGACTTCTTCTTTACCAAAACCACAGCTGAGCATAGACAGAGGCTCATACTCCTTGGATTTTTCTATAATTTATTCTTAAACGCTCCAAAGTCCATTATAGTTTTTCGGTACGATTGAAGCCGATTGTCTTTAAAATATTCGAAGAATTTTGGATAAACAATAGGTTTCATTCTCTAAGTCCTCAGATCTTTCATTCTGATCTAATTCTAAGTTATTTGCCAATTTTTCATTTATTATTTTTTCTAATAATGTTTGAAAACTGTTAACTAACGGAATAATGTCAGACAATGAAGCAGTGGCCTTGCTTATGGAGTTTGTAGCCTTCTCGAAGTAACCCAACATTTTAAGCAAAATAATTATTATTCTCACAAATATTTCATTAAAAATAAGCATAAAAACCAATAAATTTGCAAAATTTTTTCGTTTTTTGTACTAGAAATACATAAAAGATTAAGTAGTGCGTGAGCATTGCACTACTATGTTGCGAAGCAAATAGGTTAAAGCTGGAGGTCCACACAACGCTTTCAATAGGTTGATGCGTTAAAACATCTGTCAAAAAGGTAAAATCAGTGTAAAATGTTATAGACAAGATACACAGCAAATGCGTATAATGCACATACCTATAGAACGCATTATGTGGGATTACTATCCACATTTGCAGCGTGTTGACAGTACCAAATGCAAAGATCGCGTGGTGTGGACCTCTAGCTAAAGCATTAAAATAAACAATATATTGTTGTATTTTGATTTTATGTTCTGCCTTTAAATGCATTATATTATTTAGTTGCTATGCAAAAACTAAGCATTGAAAATTAAATAGATTTTTCAAAAAATTTTTAAAAAATGTATTGTCGTAAAGATAGTAAAATATCGCCGATACCGGTAAAATAAAATAACAAACAAATAACATTTATATTTAACATACATAGGCAAATACAAATGTATTTATTTATCATAATTTAATACAAAATATTACGCATAAATAAAATTACCCAAAATGCTTTACCATTTCTTTAATTTAGAAAGGTGTTTTCCCTTATTACATATAGTTACGCAATGCATAGTATGCAAGTGTGTACATTCATATGTACGTACTTTGTACAGCTATGCTTTAAAATAGCCTTTTTTTTAATAAAGGTGTTGGCGTCTGGCTGGTGTGAACCGGCCATTATTTTGATTGTGTGAAACCGGACTACATGTGACGGCATCTGGCAACACCTCATGTGGTGTGTAGCCCAGCTGTGCTGTTAACGTCACCTTAAAAAAATTAATTCGTTTTTACTCACAGCCATACCTAAACAAGAGCGAAACGCGTTTTCTAGCTGTCAAAAAACCTCATGCCCATACAGTTTGTATGAAGCATCCCTAAATAGCGCGGCGTCAACGCTTTGCGATAGGAAAATCCGATTTTGAAAGCGCGTTAAAATAAGCAGGGTTGTTATATTTGTTGTTTTTACAGCCCTGTCTTAATCTTTTGATAATAAATAATGGCAAATTAGCTATTGTTAAGGTACGGCTGTCACTCGCTTCTTAAAACCTCAACAGCCAGACGCCGGCCAGTAACTAAAAATTAAATAAAATAAAGACTAACGCCCGTATTTATAAACGATTATTAAATTTAACAAACGTTTATTAAGTAAAATTTTCATAGAAAATTTGTTTCGTAAACCTTTATTAAATTTAAAATATTTTTATGAATACGGCACTAAATGTAAAAAACCCTGAAGAAAAGTGAAGAAAGTGTTTTGTTATTTCAAAAGAGCCACAAACAGAAAGGGCTAGTGAGCCACAGGAAATAAGGGTTGTTTTGCATAGCAGCCTGCGGTGTGTGTCTGCTACATACACTTGACCTATCACAACCAGCCAAGTACTAAGGTCCCCGGACAACGCTCGATTGTGCCGCAGTCTACCCAGTGCATTCATCCAGAACCTAGTAACCTCATTTTACACCCAAACAAAAGGTTTAAAATTAGAAATGGTTAAAATATAATAAAAAAAATTTCAATAAATGAATATAGTAAATGTATGTTAACAACGATGTTAATGAACGATACATCGAAGTTTTCTTAGCATCGTTTGCATCCCCAATCACGACTGCCGGAATAAGCGACTAGTACTGTAAAGAAGTTTTAGAAGTTAGCTATTAAATCAGAAATCAAAAATTTTCTGACTGCTGATTTCCACAATTAAAGGTAGATTAATCATAATAATTCATATAGATGTCGGAAATTAGAAGCAGTGCTTTTAATATGCAATAAGAATCGACAGTGCATTTTAACTTTAATCCTTAAGATCTCGATTTAAACGTAACTAAATCTGACATCAGCTATAGCAAATCCAATACAGCAATTTCTAATACCTATCAGAAAGCAAAAAACTGGGCTTCACACAGATATTAATATTCATATTCATTATTCATAATGTAGCAACGCAAATAAAAATCTACGCTAACTGCAGAAATAATTAAAGAAAACCTAAGTTTTTTTATAAAGAACTTTCAAAAAATTATGACGATATATTTCGATTAAGTGGCGGATGGATGGCTTTCCAACTTTGAGAGAGAAATGACATTCGGTTCTTAAAAATTGGTGGCGAGGTTCTTTCTAGAGACGTTGACGCAGTCAATCCATTCATTCACAAATTTCGTGCTAAAGTCGCATAGATGGGTCTAATAGACTTACAATTATGTATATAATGTCAGTATTTCTAAATGTGATGAGTTCCATAGCCAATTTCATTAAGTTCAGTTATAACTAACTATCAGTTATAGCTATCAGAAACATGTTATTAACTAGAAATTAAAATAGGTTTGTTATAACTGAACTTGCTGAAATTGGCTGTTAATAAATTTTTTTGTCTATTTTCCTTTTAGGTTGTTTTTTATTTTAAAAAAACAAACTTTGTAAGTTAGAACTTTTCGTAAGTTAGACCTACCCCAAAAACGAAGAGGTTATAATTTACACGCGTCTACTGTATCCCTACTTCCATATGTAATATGCCTACAGGTATTAATAATAAGTCAACCTCTTTATAAAATAATATGGTGTTGAGTAGTGTAATGAGTCTTTATAGCAATTTCTTAAAAATATGTTAAGCCTGACTTAATTGATACAAATGGTGATGTAGGTGTAAATAAGTTTTATTGATGATCTATGTTTTTTTTTATTTCTTTGTGTAAAACCAAATAAAAAAATTGTTTATTGGGTAACACGTCTATACATATATGCTTACAAATTCAACAATATTACTAACAATAAAAAAATATGATTTATTTTACTTAAATACAGTCAAAGAGGTTGTAGGCATAAATCTATCGAAATTTCCACATGTGTACTCGTATACTGCATGTGTGAGTGAAAACACTTTTTTTTTTTAAACGTATATACATACTTATGTTTTACGCTTAAGTCCCCAAAGAAAACAAAATGTCTAAAATAGCAAAAATAACAAAAAGGAAACAAAAATGTTGTTGAATTGAAAGAAGGGGAAGACTTAAAAGAAAAAAAAAATAATCAGAAATAAAATGCCTTATTTAAAAATTTACCCATCGTCGCTGCGACTTGCAATTTGCGGATTTTTAAATAAAGAACAAAAAATAAAAAAAATAATAATAAAATAAAAAAGCGAAAAAAAAGAAAAAAAAAATATTTCAAAATTTTTAACAATAAACAAACTCGTAAAAAGGAAAGTTTGTGATTTAAGAAATTAACGCAGTGTCCTAGCAAACAGAATGAACAAAAATAGCAAGAAAATATTTTTAAAGATAAATTTTGAAAAAATGTACAAGAAGGAAAATATTTGAAATCTATTAAATAAAGGCTTGCAAATGTTGAACTTTACAACATAGCGACATGTGTCACATCATGCAATTGTCAGATCATGCAATGCCGATCATACATGTTTGACAACGACAAATGAAGACAAAACCGAATAAATTTAAATTAAATAGTGTTTACTGCGATTTTGCACAAATGAATATAGAAAATTAACATGTCAACATATGCGACACATACGACATATGCAGCATTTCTTCCTAATAGTGCACTCTTATAATTTTTATGGCTAATTATATGCGATAAAACTGCAAATTTCAGCAAATTATTGATTATGATTGTTATTACTTTCAAGGAATTACATTTGAAACTATATAAAAAAAAATTGTGCACATTTTTGAAGCCATCGAGTGCAAACTCCTTCTCGTTTGGAATTTCTCGAAGTCCTTATAGAAAAATTATGGCCTCATGTGTAATTTTGCTAAAGCCTGATTTTTCTGAAGAACTTTTAAATTTCGACTATATTTCAGAAACCTAATGGGATTTTGTGCTGCCTTTAACACAATTGTAGCTATTGACTAGGACAAAAAAAAAGTGTTAAACAAACTGGCCCGAAAAAACTACATCTAATGCATCAAAATTACTAAAACTATAAAAAACTTTATTTTTATATCTTTTTTCATTTTTTTTGACCCATAACTGCCAAACAGTAGAAAATTAATTTCAGAAACCAACACACCAAGGAAAAAGGTCAAAGATAACTAGACTAATTTAAACGAAAACATTTACTACATATTTTTGTCATAGCGACTACATTTATTATGGCTAAATCAGTCTTCCACAATCATATTATGGTTTTCTAGGTTCATGTTATTGTTATTGACACCTTTAATATATTACAACTATAACACGTTGCTCTATATAATAAAATTTTAAAGAAATTAATGGTAACAATAAAAACAAATATTGTTGTGAGCAACCATAATATTTATATCAGTATCACCGGAGCTTTGCAAATTACACCTACTGCGGCACAAGATGTAATCCTGAACCTACAACCGATTCATCTAGTAGTGAAAGGGACTGCAAGGAAATCTGCGATACGCTTAAAAGCGACGGGACAACTTGTGTATAGACCTTACGGTCCCAGTAGTATTATAAGGGGTATTGACAGGTAATTTTTTTTTTTTGATAGTTAAATTATATAAAATAGCTGAAAATTCATTTGTTTTTACGGAATTCGTCGGTAATTTTTTTGATAGTTAATTTTAATAAAATAACTAAAAATTCATTTGTTTTTACGAAATTCGCAGTTGAATTTTTGACAGTAAAAATTAAATGAACTTTTCGTTAAAAATAAATGAACTGAATATTCATTTATTTTTTATTACAATTTCAGTTAATTTTACGTACAGAATATTGTGAGTGTATAGATGGTTTCAAAATGGAAGAGGGAGTTGGAGCTGCAGTTTACTGTCAGGAACTGGGTATTCGGGAATCTTATAATCTTCCCGACTAGTATACTATTTTCCAGGCGGAAATTTTGAGGCTAAAATGCCTGCTGACTTAGCTGGTAATTCTAGTACTAGAAATGCACATATTAATTTCTGTATAGATAGTCAGATAGCCATCACGGCGATATCCGCTGAATATGCATACTCTTCGATCGATGTAAGGACTCAATGGAGAGACTTGGTGCCAACAGAAGACTACACAACTTTTTGGTCCGTGGCCAGAGCTTAGAAGGTAATGAGGTGGCAGACGAATTAGGGAAACTGGGGTTCAATTACCGTATAACAGAGCTATTGGCATTCCAATTTCAATTTGAATATAAAGGGAGATACAGACTCTACAGACTATCTGAAGCGGTTTGGAGAAACACCGAAACGTGCAAGGTATCCAAAGTTATGTGGGGATCCTAAATTCCAAGTCTACTAAGCTTCTTCTGTCGCTACTGAGAAGTGAGCGTAGGCTTCTGGTAGGTTTTATAGCGGGTCACAGGTAGACGGCAGTATACGCCAAATGAGAGGGGCAACTGACAAGTGACAATTGTAAATATTGTGGGTAACCAGGGGAGAAAAAGACGGTGGAGCTTATACTCTGCTACTGTTCGGCACTCTTACGCTGCAGAGAGAAATGTCTGGGAGACCATTACTTCCAACATCTAGGGGAAATCTCTGGAATTGGACTATTGAGACTCCTGGCATTTGCCAGGAGGATATGGATTACTCTGGGTATAATCATAACCTTTTCAATTGAAGATTATCGTACATGGTGGTAACGCTAGGGACCTAATCGATATTTGCGGGGTCTTTATAACCGGCCACTTAACCTAGCCTAACCATAATATGAGTGTCTAAGAAGGAAAATAGTATGTTTTAAGAGATTATAATATTTTTAATTTTCTTCAGATATACTGATTGCCAGTGACCATATCGAGACATATTTTTTTGTGTGGTATACTTAAAAAACTTATTACATATAAAAGGAACAATTTAGTTTGCTTGACACTGTATTTATATATTAAAGAAACCCATCTTAGCAACAGTAAAAAAATATGTGTATATTTATATAAACATATAAAATACTACCAGCAAGATGAAAGTCTTAGAAAAATATAACAAGAGGAAAAAAGAAATAACTGACACAGTGGTAGGTAATTTGTCATTTAATCCCAGGAGTCGCATTCTAAATGTCATCGACCATGTTGAGGACTTAGTATTTTTACGCATCACT
Organism: Pollenia amentaria; assembly: GCA_943735925.1. Taxonomy (NCBI): domain Eukaryota; kingdom Metazoa; phylum Arthropoda; class Insecta; order Diptera; family Polleniidae; genus Pollenia; species Pollenia amentaria. The sequence goes on along the minus strand of OX031008.1, from coordinate 87,332,870 downwards.
TATGTGTGTGTGTGTATTTGTTTGGGTTTGAATTTTTGGAGGCATAAGAACTAATTGCTTTTTATACTGCCAGTATCACTTTGGGCTGTATTGTACTACAATTTTTGATACCGGCGGGACTAAAATTGGATTTTATGTAAGAAAATAAAACTACAATATCAAAAGACAAGGATTTCACATGCTTGTATCTTTAGGTGCTAAGAAATGTTTTAATTTAGTAGATTGCATCAATCTATGTGTTAACTTAATAATCAATATTTATATAATAAATTCATTAATGGGACAACACATTGGCATCACAGAAATGATGAATCGCAGTCGGTTTTATAAAGCAATCAGTGCAATGACAAACTGTCATCAAATTGAGTCATTGTAATTGACCTTGAGTCAAATTGAGAGAATATCATTAAACCGTTACCGTTTTTTTTCACTTTTGTTGTGTTCCGCCCTTTGTTAACAGAATTTTCAATTATAAGACATCAGCAGCATGCCCAATATGGTTTTCGTAATAATTATTCTTTAAAAATTTGGTATATTTTAATAAATAATTAAAAAAAAGAATATGGGAATTTTTGCTTTTAATTTTACTTTTTAAGCATGAAAATAATGACAGTATGTATATTATGACATTATATCATCGCACTGATGACATGATATATTATGTCGTCGCACTGAAGAGAGCTTGTCATCGCACTTATGGCAGCCTGTAATCGCACTGATGGCATGAAATATTATGTCATCGCAAAAATGACAGTTTGTCATTACACTGATGCCAAATTGTCAGTACTGATGTCAAAATATATCACCCTTATGACGCCTTTTCTATCAGCGTACACAAAATGTGGCATCAAATTGATGTCACTGTAGTCATAGCGCAGATGATGCTTAAAATATAACAATATTTTAGAATGACGTTCGTCATTGGATTGATGTATTTTTTTCATTGTTGCCATTTCTAATAACATGATGTTAAGGCATCATCAATATGAAGATGCATATTTCTATGAGTGTTAAGTTATACAACCGGATAAACGAACTAGTTTTTACCCACATCAGCAATTACAGCTGTAATTTTTTTCTTTTTTGATAAAGAAATTAAAACACGTCTACAATTTATGCAGTTTTGCGTGTTATTAACTTTAAATTTAGTTACATGACCTTCCAATATTCCTCACACCTTAAAGTCTTTTAAATGATATATTTTGCGTGTCACAATTAGTAAAGGAAGTTAATAAGAGGAACATAATAGGTATATCCTTTGATTGGTAACATAACTTAGTTCTTACTTTTTGGAACGAATTTGTGCAAAATCTCATATCAATATATGCATTTTGGCACTACTTATGCCACTTTTTGTAACAAAATTATCCATTTTTTATGGTGGTTGTTCCATATTTTTATTCATAAATCAAACCGATTTGGCTGGACTTCAATCCCAATCTGCTTAGGAGAACTATAAACAATTTGACACCAATATTGTTCTTATCGTTTGAGTCGATCGAAAGTAAGCTTGATTTCAACAGAAGGACAGACAGATGGACATAGCTAACTCGAGTTAGAATTACTCAAGGACCCAGAAAAAATATACTTTATGGGGTCTAAGATGAATATTTAAAAAGTCTCACACGGAATGAAAAACTTTGTATATCCTCTTCACAACTAGTTGTGGTGGAGGGTATACAAAAACAACCAAAAATTATATCTATTTTAATTTGATTAACCAAATAATACCAAATAGTAATGTAGACCCTTAGGACATTGGAGTAAATCAGAGAGTAAGTCTTTTGCAGAATTAAGCATTTAACCCCTACACTGATAAAGCTCACTACCAATTATCGAATTACGTCATTATAAATTATGTATCTTTGAAAATTGTTAATATTCTTGAAACATATTTCTTTTATTATCTTCCATATAAAATGTCTAGCGAATTTTTGAATAAAGTATTAGAGCGTAAATATTTTTGTTATGTTTTTACGCATCAAATATTTTTTGAATAATAAGAGCAGAATATTTTCGTAAACTAACTGAAATTGGGTTACAACAAAGCAGAGAATTTGTAATACTTAATTTAAATATACAATAGTTATTAGGGAATTCTGTTTAATATTCTATTATTAGTTTGGACTTAAAAAGTTATAAGAATATATTTAAAATCTTCAGTACCGACTCACATCCCAGTAACAAAAATTTTAATTTTTTGAAGCACTTAAGAGAAAAAGCGCATAATTGATATACAAAGAGCAACTATTTTAGTGCTGACAACGAAGAAGGTTTTAAAGCGAAAAAATAAAAATATATAATGATTAACGAAAATGCTTAAAAAAAGGCATTTAAACCAGTATAAGCAAAACATTAATGAATATGTTAATTTCGTTAGCCTTTAAAAAAGCATTTTGGGAGTGCGTTATTTGCCTGTTTCTATTATGTTAAAATAAGCGCTTATTGTCAGCAGAAAATAGTCCTCCCAACCGGGAACACCCAATACAAAAGTCAGGCATTCCATAAGCAGGTTTGAAGCAATTTGAGGTATGAATTCATATATAAAACCTGCTCCTTTTGGACCACATTTTTTACTGGGGTAGAATCCAAAGTAATACGTCGCTTTGTTCGTATTATTAAAAAACACATTTTTTCATATTGTCCTCGGTCATATTATAGTTAAATTAGTCCTCTGTCAAGAAGCCGGATCCATTGTGTGGTTGGTTCCGAATATTTTATGGTTAATAACAGAGTTCCAAATATTCACTCACTGTTCACTCATGGGTAGGAACAAAAAAGTGTATACACTGTTGAGTGCTGTTTTATTCGTGTTTAAAAACACAAAAAAAATTTTGCTTTATTCGTTCTTGTATAAAAGTATTTTCATTATTTTTCGTTTCTACAAAACACATGAGATAATAATAGAGATTTTTTTTTTACATTTGTACATGAGAGAATTGTTTTTTTTTAACTTCTTTTGTTCATCTTGCATTCATATACATACCTCCACATATTCACTTGCTATTCACATCATAATCTCTGTTGTGTTTTGCTTTATTCGTGTTTAAAAACAAAAAAAATCTCTTGCTTTATTTGTTTTTATATTTGTATAGTTTTTTGTTTCCATGATACAAAGACACCAAAATAGCTCATTCAGCTTTTAAAAATGAAATGTAGAAACACAAGTAAACAAACATGTGTATAATGTGCTGATGTGACTTAATATTAAACAGTTAAATTCTGTAAATAATAAAAAAACATGCGCAATGCGTAATCTGTGTTTATATCATTCATGGGTTGTTTTACAAAAAACATGAGATTAGACAAATTATTTATTATAAATGTTTGAATTTTACTATACATACCTACGTAAATATTTATGAACGTTGAAAATAAACAAATTTTCAACAATTAGTGTCACGATTAGTTTTTTTTATGTCTTTTTTTGAAGTGCAAATTTAGAGAAAAAAAAATGTTTAAGTGAAAATACTGCTCATAAAAAAAACAAAAAAAAAATAGGTATGATTTATTTTATATTTTTTTTATTAAAGCCTTAAAAAACATTATACAACACTTTGAAAATAAGTAATTCATTGAAAATTTGTACTGTTGTTATATTTACAATTGTTCAAAATAAAGTTGCAAGTGTTTTTATTTTCTTAATGTATGAAAAAACTACGAATAAACGACGCTTAAAAAAACATTTTTATCATGTACAAATCAAGGCTACAAATACTATTAAACAAGAACAAATGAAGCAAAAGATATTTTGTGTTTTTAAACACGAATAAAGCAAAACACAAAAGAGATTATGATGTGAATAGCAAGTAAATATTTGGAACTATTTTTATTAAAAACAATAATGAGAGCAACGATTAGCCTCTCATATTTTAGTATTGACAATTTTGTACTTTTCTTTATTCACAAACGTGCATATGTACAAACTGGAAAATAAAAAACAAAAGTATTCATGTGCTTAAAAATAAAAAAATTCTTAGCTATTCATTTTACAGTGTGAGAATAAAACCAAAAATTTTGCAAGCATTATTCATGACAATTTATCATGAATGTTGGAATTTTAGAATTCATGAATGAATATTTCTAAACTCTGGGTTATAATAACAATTATATGTTAACCACTAATAATTGGAGATTATGGTGTATCGCCTAATTTGAAATAAAGTTTAAAGTACTTTTTCAAAAAAATGTCTGATTCTTAATGATGTGTTACAAATATTTGATTTTAAAAATTTTGCTGAAGTGGTTAATGTAAAAGTCTTCTTAAAAGATGAAGAAGTTATTTTGAAATTTTAAAACAAAAAAAGAATAAAAAGCAAATATCGGAAAACTGGTTCAAGTATACCATACTGATCCTAATGAACCAGTCTATGATAAAATCTATTGATTTGTAAAATTTTGGTTATTAGTTTTTCGAGTTTTTTTTTTTTTGATATTTATTTTTTCGAGCTAAATGAACATTAATTTTTTACTTCTTATTTGTTTGTGCACGTACATTTCTTCACAGAATAACTTTTATGTTTGCTCGAAAAAAATAACAATCAAAAAATATATGTTTTTTTGTTAAAAAAAAAAAAAAAAAAACAAATCAAAAACTTATTGTTATTTTTGCTCAAAAAAAAAGAAGTTCAAAATATCTGCTCTTTTTGCTCTAAATAATCAAAAACAAAATCTTTTAATCTGGCTTTGATAAAAACGGAATAATTATTACGGAGCCTGGGTTAAACCCATTCTTAGAAATACAATTTTGGTAAAGCTGCAATGGCTTATAAATCTATACTGACGAAATTTAGTACAGTTGTTCATGTTTAATGAAAACTAAGCGCAATTGATTATGTCCCAAAAATTAAAGTTTAAAGAGATTTAAATGGGTGGAAGTCTATTTCGGCAGATCATATATAGGCAAAAAATTGCACTGATTAACACCAAATTAAAAAAGCTTCTTCGTTGTATTAAAAAAAATCATATATTGCAGCTTCAAAATAGTGATGTCGTTTTTTTTTTTTTTTTCTTGTCACAAGGTCCAGCCAGGCTGCTTCCCATTGTTAATTGATTAAACAAATGATTGTAAAACGATTGAAACATTAACAACTGGATCAGCAAAAGCACAAAATATTCTCTACAACACTGCACAAAAGTTTACAATTAAATTTACAGTAAATTTCCATAATGGTATTTAAAAAAGTTTTTTGCATTTTAACTTCCGTTTTTTAGATATACAAATTTTTCGTAAGCTCACCACAAACAAAATTCTAAAAAACTTTACAGGCAATAAAGAATGACAACAATCTAAGCTTGGTTTGTCTTCTTAAAATTTCTAAGTGTTTTTATTTTCTTTTTTAAATTATGATTATGAAATATGAATCTTAAAGGAAAAGATTTTCCCCCAACAAATCTTTATGTTAATAGGGAAGATTTATAATAAAATTGTATTCCATATAGACAAAACAAAGGAAAGAAAATAAATAAAAGAACAAATTCATAATATAAACCGTAAGAATAGTTGTAAAGGATACACCTTAATTACAGGCAAACCTGCTAGGAATGTTTAAATTATTGTTTCTATTATGTTTCTTTGTGAGATGCAGGGCTGTGGAGTCGGAGTCGGAGTTGAAGAGTCGGAGTTGAGGTTTTTGTACCGGAGTCGGAGTCGCAGTACCCAAAAAAACGCGCGACTCCGACTCCAAAATTTTTCGGCATAAAAAATTAAAAAAAAAATTCTAATATTTTCCAATATAAAAATTCTTCGAAATTGGCGATGCAATATTTTGCAGATCAATATGAATAAGTAGATTTTAATGTATTTTATGAGAAATAGTTGATTTAAGTACTTTACTATTTAAGTATATTTAGGTATATTTTTTATACGTGCGGGAAAAAGTCTAAATTACATTAGCAAAACTTATACTCAGTTATTGATCTAGTTGAAAAAGATGTGTGATTTTCTAAATAATTTACTCATGCTAAAAAATGTTAATGACAGGAATTGCCAATAATTTTAATATCAGAATTTTTTAACCATCAACGCTGAAATATTTTCAACATTGTACAGAATAAGTGTTGCTATAGCGCATAAATACTAGTATGTATTAGAAAAATTGTGACGTAAAATTATTTCTCTTTTGTGTAGAAACATCTTTATCGGCCTGCCTTTAATTCCTACCATAACACTTATGTTTTTCTTATGCACATTACGCGGGGATTCCCATAATTCGTTTAATAAAGATGTTTCTACACAAGAGAGAAATAATTTTACGTCTCATTCATTTCGCATCACGGTTAGAGTAGGAGTCGGAGTTGGAGTCGTGAGTCCGAGTCGGAGTCGCACTTAAAAAATTTCAGCGTTTGGAGTCGGAGTCGGAGTTAGTACTTTTTTCGGACGACTCCACAGCCCTGGTGAGAAGGCTACTGAACTCAGTTTTTGCTCTCTGCTAACTTTTCTTGGTATTGTTCTTCTAAATCCCCAAAAACTTTGGTGTATGTGTGTGTCTATGGGAAGTAAGTTAAATGATAAGATACATTTAGTTTAAATAAGGTTTTAGTTCTAATTATTGGAAATTTACATAAACACATAAAATTGTGACTTGACTTTTAACGATTGGCTTGAGCTAAACAACATTAATGTAGAACAATTTTTAACATTTTATTTTAGGCAGAACTAGAAAACAATTTTTTTTTTTGATTTGAAGAAAAATCATTATTGTTTTTTTTAATTTATTTTTGTTCAAAATTTTTTTTTTACATTTTCCGGAATGAAACTCCCGTTTTTAACGATTCTGAACTACTTTTGGTTCAAATACATATTTGAACAATCATGATGTTTTAGCCAAAAGCTCTAAACTTCTTTTTATACCCTCCACCACTGGTGAATGAAGATATATTTAGTTTGAAATTCAGTGCAAAACTTTTTCAATATTCAGTTTATGTCTCATTAAGTATATATTCTTAATCCTTCAGTAATTCTAAGTAAATGTTCGCCCGTTTGTCTAATTGTCTGTCCAAATCACGCCTACTTCTAAACGACTCAACAGATATAATAATTTTGATATAAAATTGTGTCTAATTTCCCTAAGCAGTATAGGAAAGGAGTTATTTATTCAAATCTAGAAGCACCCCTAAAAACCAACTCGTTTTATATGACTTGAAATCAGACATAATATTAAATTATGCTATGGGGATAGAATTGATAAGACTAAAAACGATAAGACTAAAAATAACACAACCTAATTTTATCAAACAAACTTTCCAACTCACCATAAGCATGCCTACATAAACAATTATTTTTTGTCCTGTGAAAACAAGAACAAATGGGTTAAAGGTTCTGATTGTAAACGAATTTGTAGCTGCTATAAAAAAAAACATAAAAATGGGTCGCAGTTGTTGTCTGCTGTCATTGACTTTCTTGAGTTTGTTTTATTTTTTGGCCAAAAATGGTCAAAGCAAATGTCTTAAACTTAAAAAAAAAAATATAATTTTTTTTAAGAAAGCATTCTAAGTAAAACTAATTCAAACCAGCTTTTAAGTATCTGCAGTAGTGCTTGAGTTATAGCACTTTATAGTTAAATTTTTGAAAACTTGAATTTTCTTCTTTGAAGTTTGTAAAATATGCATGTACATTTAAGGGTTTAACAACTCAATAGTGACGAAAGCACAACTTTTTTGTTAATGCAGTTTTAAGCTTCATATATTTCTTGAACATTAATGCTGTTTTTGTTGCCATGAGCTTGGTAAATGTTGATGACAGCTATGATAAATTAAGTTCAAAAGAAAATGCAAAATTATTTCGTAAATTACACATATGACAGTCAGCAACTTTCGAACCCCGCAAAAGTTAAGCGTTCTTTGTGCTTTTTTTAATTGAAGGATATAAGGGAAGGATACGAATCCTTGTACGGTTATAAAACAAATTAACAACCTTTTAATCTATTATCGCTTATAAGTGTCTCATGCATACGATTTCAGTACGCTAAGCGCACATTTCTTATTTTTAAGTTTTAGGTTTTATGGGAAATCCACGAAGCATTGTGTGGTTATATAACATATTAAAAATTTTTTTTTTTCTAATAGCGATTTTAAGACATGCATCAAATTTCATCACTCTGCATTAACTCCTGCTTTTTTTGCCCACTCGTTATATGAAGACATAACACAGTTCAATGTTAAGATGAACAAGTACCCACGATGGTAAAATGTTTTTTCTTCGCTTCAGTGTACACCTTTCTAGTAACTTAAGCTTTCAACATTCCATTGTCATCTTTAATTGCATTTGTTGGCCAAATATTCTAAAAATTAAATAAACAGGGATTACACAGTTCAAATTGTTCTTTCTTTCTGGTTACTTTTTCCTCTTACTTTTGTTCAAAAAGGATTTTAAACTAATATAATGAAAAAAGGGATTGAAAATGTAAAACACTTAATGACTGAAAGGCCAAGACATCAGTTTAAGGAAAAACGAAGAGCGACACAGAAAACATTTTAACTTGAATTTTTTTTGGTAGAATGTCAAGTTTGATAAAATAATAGCAATCTGATGTTATGGTATAGGCTTTTAAAGAAGTCTAAATATTTTTATAATTTCTCTTTTTGCTTTGCAATGAAAAACTCATTAATTTTGTTTTGTTTTGATAAATCAAGACTGTGGTAAATGTTACATTTGCATGAGGAAAACGTATATAAGGAATTTTTTTAAATTCTTTAAATTGTTGATACTTTTTTGAATTCGCTAAAAAAAATGCTATTAAATAGAGATTATTGTAGTTGCTTTAGATTGTAATTTTCTAAGTTTTATGCCTCTGCCTAAAATTGTACATGCCCAATTTGTTTCTATAACGAATATGAAAATTTGCGAAAAAAATTCATTTCTAACATATTAAAAAAAAATTGTTTCTGAAAAATCAAAGCCACATTTTTAAAAAAAATAACTATCAAAGTTATTTTTGGGAGCATAATTTTTTTTCATTAATAATTTTTAGTGTATTGATCAAGAATAAAAATTGGGAACTAGGCACAACAAAAAAAATCTTATTAATAAAAAATTAATTTCAAAAATCTATTTTAAATAACAAATCGATGATATTTTAATGTAAAGCTTCAATACTACCGTTGTTATAACTCAATATAACAAAACCATTATCGGTATTTACGTAGTCAGTGGTTATTAACAAAACTCATCTGTAGTGCAATAAATTTTTAAAAATTTTTCGGGGCTTAGGAAAATATACAATTTTTTATTGGTTGCGTAGCTATTTTTTATAAAATTTTTCTGGCAACACTGATGGATACCAACTTGTTCGCAAAACGTATAACTGTAAAGCCTAGTTCTGTGGTCTTGCATCGCAGCATTTGCAAAATGTTATAGTATATTTTTGGTCTACACCAAAAAAATATACAGCAATGGAAGTTGCTACTCTTTTGATAATATGCAAGACTTGAAACCAATTGCTTATATTTACTCGACTCATGCAGTACTTGATTGCAAACCGGCAGTTAATACTCAGTGAACCAAACCGAAAGCTTGCAATCGGTGGCTTAACGCCGTCGCTTACCACTCACTCATACCCACGACTAATAACTTTGTTCTGTCGCCGCCGCCGATGTCGATACTCTGACTTGGTTTACTTTTCTAACAATAACAAAACAAAAATTAAAAAGAAAAAAAATAACAAATAGTACCATTAAAATTGGTCAAAAGATAATTGTTCATTAACCCTAAGATTAAGGTCTGGCCAGATCAAATATGTGTTTTGCTTGCAAAATTTTTCGAGTATAACAAAAAATCAAAAACAGGGACTTGAATATGTTCTTAATCGAATGAAACTAATTTGGATTCGATTGGAGCAAGTAAGTAGGGTTAAATTCCATTTTTATGTAAAGGTCAACGAAATTACCCTCATAATCTGACCAGACCAAATTTTTTTTTTTTTTTTTTTTTTCTGCTTGCCATATCTTTCAAATAGGACAAAATATCAAGAAACAGACACGTGAATTCTATGAATGATGTGTCCTAAATCGAATGAATTAAGTTTGAATCAAATCAGAAAACTACGCCTATTATGCGCTTAGTTCAATTTAACTAAATAAAAACAAAACTCGTTTCAGCTGTGGAAATGTGCGAAATTAAAGTCTACATTTTCGACGACTTGCACGTGCAATACAATAATTAATTAAAAAATATATTTATTTGCTTAAATTGGGTTGTTAAGCTGTTCTTTTGTGGTCTGGCCAGACCAAGATAAGAACTTAGTGGCAAAAAGTTACCAAGTATCCTTGGGTTAAAAAAATTCTTAGACATACCCATTTGTTAGGTTAAAACATCAGTAGAAAATAATAATAATTGGTAACATCTGTGATTTTCATATTTTGCAACAAGCGTTAGTGCCTTTTTACATTATAAGATTTATGTCGCTGAAACTTTTGTTGGTTTCTCTTAAAAATTAATTTTGAATTTACATTGTGCAATTTTCATCACATCAACTCTTTCTGTGTGACCAAATTTTAATAAGCCTTTTTCGTCAAATAAGAGAACGAATAAACGAACAAAATAAGTCGAAGATTAAACTCGCACCGCTTTTAATTCCTTTCACCCTTCACGTCCAAGATGTAAGAATCGCAGCGACAAAAATCGTACAATGTACAAGGGCACTTACAAGCTAAACCAAAGAGTGCATTCACAATTGATAGCAAATATTGGCAACTGCATTAATTTGAAATCTCAAACTTCACAAGATCATGAATTGGGCTTTTTGGTTCGTTGTTTTTAAAATTTCATCAAAATATTTTTAAAATTGTGATTTTTACTTTGTTTTACACGACAGACGATGTTGGATCGATAAATAGAATAATTATGAGTCAATCGACAGACTGAAATGTGTATTCAAACTTCAACTCAAATTTAAAGCTCTCTTCTCTTCAACAGCAGGTACCGTTATAATTATTTCTTTTTTCATAATAGTCAGATTTTATTTTTTCGAGAAAAAATAATAATTATTTATTGATGTTTATTTTTCGAGCAAAAATTAAAGTTATTTTCTAAAGAAATGTACTTTTTGTTATATTTAAGGTGACTTTAAATATTTATTTTCAAATGAAACTCTTAGAATAGTACATGTCATAAGAAAAGCCTTTAAAGAAAAAAAATATTTCTCAGCACTCTTTATCGGTATTTCGAAAGCCTTTGATAAACTCTGGTATGAAGGCTTATTACATAAATTGAAGCAAAACATAACAGCAAACACACAGAAGCTATAACAAAGCTACTAAGTCGTAAATTTATTATTTAGGAAGGCGATTTTTTAAGTTCTCCTCAACCAGTTGACGCTGGAGTCCCAAAAGGCAGCATTCAGGCCCTCTATTATACTTAATTTAGACTTCGTAAATGCAAACAAACAATTACACCCAAACTTTAACATTTGCGGATGATAAAACTATTCTTACCAAAAACTGTCGTAAAGCATCTCGTTACTTACAGGATCTTATATTTCAACTAGAAATGTGGTTAAAACAATGGAGGATAAAGGTCAATGTGCAAAAATGCGTACATATGCAATTTACTTTGCGTCGGGAAACATGCCGCCCTAATAAAATCAATAATCAAATAATACCACAACACTCGCATGTAAAATACCTCGGTATAAATCTAGATCGGCGTTTATCATGGAAATGACATATAGAAGCAAAATTATCTCAAATGAAACTAAAAGCAATTCAAATTAAATGGTTTATTGGAAGAAATTCTGTTCTTAGTCTCGATTGCAAACTTCTACTTTACAACTCTATCTTAAAGCCAAACTGGTTTTACGGTATTAAGATATGGGGCACTGCCTCCGACTCTAATATCGAAAAAATTCAAAGGCGCCAAAATAAACTTATTCGAATAATCACAGTTGCTCCCTGGAATGTCAAAAACTCAAATATTCAAAATGATCTCAATGTGCCATTAGTAAAGACTTTGATAACGAAATATGCAGTAAAATATTTAAAACGGCTTGAACTGCATCCAAACCCATTAGCTCGAAATATTTTAAATTATGGCGGCCACACTCGCTTAAGCAGAATTTAAACTGCAGGACTTATTCAATTAAAAGAGTGCTAAACACCTTAAAATGTAAAAATAAACCATGAAGAGAAACATTTTCGTTCGGCACTGGCAGAACATAAAACAACGTATAAGAATAAGATTTGATTAATTATTGTTAGTTCATATTTAAAATATGAAGATTCAATAAATAAATAATGAAAAAAAAAATCATGAGGATTTACTATGCATATATTAAATATATTTTTTTGGTGGGGCGGGGTGGGAGTGAGTATTAATGTTTCCTCCCCTGCATCCCCAACTGCACTACTAAATATAATAAATATGTGTCTTACAAGGCGTCACAAACAATTATTATTTTATTATAGTTTGAATATCATTTCTATCTTTATTACTTAAGAAGATAAATGGGTTACACAAAAGTACTCAAATTATATTTTTGCCCTTTTTCGTCCCCAAAATGTACAAATTTCAAAAAATAACCAATCACATGAATGGTTAATTACTAACTAGGTTTAAAAATAATGTCCTTAGTTACAGGTAAAATTTTGAACGAAAAGTCATAACTTACTTTTATTTAAAAGTACAAAATCTATTTTAAAAACCCTTAAATTATGGGAAAACAATTATCCACTTTACTCCATTATTAACAGCAACATAGTTATTCAAGACCCAAAGTAAGGAATGAGTTGTTTGTTTTGAAGTGTTAGTGATTAGTTTATGAAAAAAAAAAATTATTAAAAAAGCTATAATCTGTCATCAAAATTTTATTTAAATTAAAAAAAAAATCATTTTTGGCCGGAATTGACCAATGTTCAGTGGAAGGATATTTTAAATTACTAAATGATACAAACGAAATGGTTTTGCAAGGAATACGTTTTTCAAGCCGCATGCGTAGTGGAAAAACATTTGAACTGACATCGCGATGGTGGATATGAAAGGTGTTTCCACTAAAAAAAATTATAAACCGTAAATTCCCATGTAATTAATAATTAAAATTTCTTGATGTTTTGCATAATAGTTTTTATAATCTTTATTTTTGATAACCTAAAAACAAAAAAAAAATTAAATATAAATAATACTGCCTTTGAAAAAGGTATTTTGCTCCACTGAAAAATAATTATTTCGTTACTTACAGCATTTTTCGCTGCTGTACTTCAATTAACTAGGCCAATTTTTAGCATTTTTTATTTGCCTTCAAACCACTGTATTAACTGCATATTGTTTTTGCTATCTAAGCCAAAAATTTAAAAAAGGTTTAGACATAATTTAAAAAGCCAGAAAATTAATTGCTTTTTGGTTTTAGCACTGCAAATACATTCAAAATTAAGCGCAGCTGTTATCGGAATTCTTAAAATCTATGAGGTCGTTTTATAGGAATTTTTGAAAATGACGCGTTACAAGATTAGCTATTAATCAAAAAGCAAAGAGATAAATAAACAAAGATGCTTGTTATTCTGCCCTTCTTCTATTATTTAAAATTTTCGATTTTGTTGCTTTTTTATTGTTGATGCTACTGATTTCTTTTGTATCTTGCTGTGCTCCGTTATCAATGCAATAGTTCAACTATTACAGACATTGTAGTTTTTATAACTTCAGTTGATGCTGCTTGTATTTTAAGTGTGAATGTTATGAAACGGCGTTCTTACGAAAGAATGTCTAAAATGGAAATTGGCGAAACGATAGAAAGTAAATTATCTCCTGAAATAGGAAATTAATAAAAAAACAAATTATGATTGTAGTTGTTTGCTCATTTATTGACGAGAAGATTTAAAAATTATTGTTTTCTATCAACATTGGCCATTAATGTTGTCATTTGAATAGAAATTAACAGTAACATCATATGCCACAAAAAATTGTTTTGAGATGATCGACTTTTAAAGATAAAAAACAATACTAAAAATAGGTCTTTAAAAAAATTCTAGTGTACAATCTTTTAAGATCTTTTTTAAGTTAAATTTTACTTTCACATACATTTCGTTCGACAACAGCAACATTGCAGAACACGCTGTATTTGTTAGTTAATGTGGCTTATGATGTTACTGCACACAATTTTTAAAATTATTAAATATTTTTATTTTAATATAAAATGGGCTTATGATGTTACTGTAGAGATTTTTTTTAATATTTTTCTAAACAAAAAACAATATGAATTGGATAACAAGTTTTTCTTTGTGCAATAACTTTATAAGCAGGGGAACCATAAATATGCAATTGATTATTTTTTCCAAGAAACAATATATTTATCCGTTTTGGGGTTTAAAGAGAATTTTTGCAGCATTTTTTTAGTTTATAGAGCATAATTTGGCTTTTTAGGCATATTTTGATACATGTCAATTTTGTTAAATGTCAACAAGAGCTTTCGCAGCAAATAGAAAAAATTTTATTTTTCAAAATTCTGGTTGCTCTTTTTTAAATATACATATGACTATATACCCAAGGTATTGTTTCAATTTCCTCATCAAAATTTAATATTTAGTCTAAAATTGTAAGTTAAAGCAGGTTGGCATTAGAGATAAATGTTATTTAAAATTTTCAAGTTGTATTTCTATATAAGCACAAATTAAGGAAAAAGCAATTATATACGTTTTTGGTGATGTAAAACATAGAAATCTGGACCAGGCTTTTTGTAAACCGACAGACTCAGAACCAATTTTTAAAGTGATCTAACGATGTCCATCCGTCCGTTTGGCTGGGTGTCTGTCCGAGTTAACTTTGTGCGCAACGTACAAGTTGCAATTTTGTAGTTAATTTTATCAAACATTTTAATTGTATTAAGGACGAAGTCTATTTGAATGGTGATAATCGGTCAATAATTTCATATATAAACCATAAAAACTTCCCTCCAAATAAGACTTTTGTATCCGTAAACTATGTAATTATGTTGGTATTTAGATTAAATTCGCCGCAATAATATTTTACTGCATATTAAATTCTTTTCGAATCGGCTCACATTTGCCCAAAGCTTCCATCTACAAATAGCTGTAACTTTCTTATAAATGTGAACATTAATAAGCAATGAAATCTATTTAAGACAAAAATCTCATATGGATGTTAATATCTAGATAATATTCGCCAAAAATAACTCTTGCATGGACTTTAACCTCAAAACATAACTCTGTTTTTGTGAGCCCATTAATTCCCATCGTTTCTAAATATCGTCTTTACCGATTATAATTTTTGGATTGATTTTTTTAAATGCAAGTGTTTATAAATTGTTGAATGTTTTGTTATCAAATGAGCAATTTTTAATTTTTTTGGGGCACATTTTTAACAATCAAGACATATTTTTGAGTTTTTACTGCATATTCAATGCACATAAAACGTATTTTTTGGCGCATGTTTCTAGTTTCCCTGGTTATAAGCCTTCAAAGTTAAAAAAAAACATCATAACTCACTTCTGAGATTAATTCATCGTTGTTTCACAAGACGCCGTTGTTTGCCCACACATTAATGAGTGATTAAAGAAAATCATGAATTTCATACATAACTTTATCGAAAATCAAAACTTTGTTCTTAGCTGTAAAAATAGGTGTGGCTTCTACAAAAAAATTTATATGTTAAGTCAATTATCGTCTAATTCAGAAACTAATTGGAAAACAGCTGAACTCTTTTGCGGGGATGTTGGGATGGGTTTAATCTATTGGACAAATACATAAACCCAGTTGCTCAATTCGGATGGCTTATGATGTTATAACAATAACCCGTGCAATTATGTATCAACATTGTAGTTTGTTTTAAATTCCCGCTTTAAGCTATTTTTTTTAACTATAGTAAATTTACGTTAGACTCTTTCCTTAACCGATTTTAACTCAGTTGCTTAAAATTTTATTTCGTTATTATATTGCCAGTTTACTTGGTGCGGCGAAAAATGTCTAGTCTTAATAAACTGTAATAGGTTTAGTTTTACAACAATTTTTACGAGAGTGGGGTTTATATGAGGTTATATGATGATTAGATAAAATTTAACCCAAAGCGAATTTTTTGTTACGCTTTTAGCGATACAAATATGATTTCCGACAGTGGACTTTATATGGGGCCTAGGGTAATTATGGACCGATCTTTACGAAATTTTGTGACATATTTGTGAAAATTTAATGAGAATCGTTGCTGCATTCCTTCACCATGTGTTTGTAAATTCTTTAGGGAGGCTGTTCCACATTTAGGTGCAAAACTTTTTTTCTACTAAACCTATTCTGCTGCATTTTATCGATCGCAAACTGCTTAGCACTAGAAAAAAAGAAAAAAGTTATGGTATCAGGTTATTTTCCGACGAAGATACTTATGGGTAATACGTGTTGTTAAGATTATCTGCTATATTATTTACTGCCATGAGGTTTAACACCTATATCCATAAAATTAAAACAGCTCTCATTTTCTAACCGGACGACTGAGCGATTATACATCAGGGATATTTCTATCTTAAGGCATATATATATAGCACATACATGGAGACATTTTGATAGAGAAGATTGTTAGGTTTTGACTCGAGTTTACCGATTCCACTGGATTTAAAACGCATAGCGGTACTTTATCACTCTTGTAAAATTATACTTCGGCATTTGAATATCGATTTCACCGATTACAGAGATGTATCGAAAATCCCGATTGTAATATTGTCTCACATAGATGACAAACGCTCTATAGGTCTATTTTCGATGACCAGGAAGGATGCGTATCTTCTGGTATCAGTTTTATACGCAGGCATGCATAGTCTCTAGGGGATATATTTTTGCGAAAAAGTTCCTAGCTAAATTTGGATCTGATTTTTCAAATCACCGTTTCTGTTCTTGGCATTGAGTTAGAGAATATTTGGAACTTCTTCAAAAGATCGGGTTGATTCTACGGCAGGAATTCTGTTAAAACAATTCCATGGTACCACAATGGAATGCTTTTTTTTAGTTCGTATATCTTCAAAGTTTTCATTGTAATATTGATCGGGATTTTACTATCCGGTGTTTTTTTTTTTAGCTGGATGAGTACTTTTGATGTCGATAATTATACTTTGACAGCTGAGAATGTTAGACTGTATTGGAATTTTTTTCAGTATGGTTTGGCAAGTCATCATGAATCGCATAACGGTAGGAAAACGCTTTCAAATGGTGGAAATTTTCTTAAAAAAAATATATCTCTTCGCGAAGTTCATAGAACATTTCGTCCCTTTTGCGACTCTCATTTCTGGTTAAATGGCTACGTCAATAAGCAAAATTTCCGTATTTGCAGCGAAGACAATACTCAAGCCGTTAACGAATCACCATTACATCCATTTAAATTCACTGTTTCGTCTGGTTTACACACCCTTTCGAAATGATCAAGGAGCTGCCTTTACAGTCAATGGCAAGCGCTATCTTCCCATGCTGACTGAATTTTTGTTTCCAAAGTTTAATCAGCTTATCCATAAAAAAAAAAAATAAAGTTGACAATTTTTTCCAGATTTTTCAGTACCTCCAGATTAATTTATGTAAATTAATGCATGTAAAAAAAAAACAATAAATTTCAGTGTTTCTATCAAAAATAAAAATCTGGAATTTAGCACGTCATTAATAAATAAATTTTGTACTCCCGAAAATAACTTTTGATAATATTGCTTTATATTTAGCAATACACAATTGACTCAAAACATTCAGAATTTTTTTAACAATTTTAAAGATCTTTTTGCTTTTTCTTTCTATTCAGTTAGCTGAATATGTCGATATTTTTGTAATATAGTAACAGGCTAAGCACCTAAAGCTGGAAAGTTGAAATTTAGGCCGGTGGGTGGTATCTCGTCAGATCGATCCACTAAGAAGGGATTCTTGGAAATTCGAATGCTTAGGGGGCGAAAAAGGTAAAACGTGAAAATTAGCCAACATAATATCTCCTAAGCTGAAAGAAGTAATAAAAAAATAATACTTATCGTTGTTCACTAAAAAAAATAAGCGGACAAGTTTCTGGTACTTTTTTGGAATTCAGCCATTTTGTGGAGTATACGGGTAAAACTTCTATTTTGTTACCCCATTAATCTTTTAAACCAATAAACATAGAAATTAAAATTATATCACATCCGAAACATATCTAAACAACACAAATATGAATTTGACACTTTTTCAAAATTTAATCTTTTAATGGGTAACAATCGTACATATTTATGAATTTTTTGTCTGATTGACTGACCGATTCATAAGCATAATTGTTGCGTCCTAAGTGAATGAGAACCTACAAGTTGAAATATTTTTATACTTTATACTAAAGCTAATACCTAGAAAAATAAACTTTTGCATATTAATATGTCCATGAAAGAATGGGAGATGCTAACAAAGTAGCGGGTTAAATGGTAGTTTGTCTATAAACCTTTCAAACGATATCATATATTAATCGATGTTTAGCTTTTCAGCATAACGTTATTCAAATATTTGCTTTAACATACGCTTAGTAAAATTATTTGTATACAAACTTTACTTATGTCTCTATATTGATGTACATACATACATATATAAAAACTTTTATCTTTATTACCATTTCATCACTTTTTTCACTTTCTTAGCTGTTTTTTTTTTTTTTTTTTTTAAATAATGACTTACCGTTAAAAATTCCATTACTTGATTGGCATTGCAACTGCAAACATTTGGTGATTATCATTATCATCATTATTCTTTTAAGAATTTTCTTACTTTTTGTTTAATGTATTGCTGGCTGTTTTTATATTTTTCTGTCTTGGTATCTGCTAGCTCTGCAAAAACAATAAAATACACACAACGTTAAGATGAGAATAAAGTCAATGGTAAAAAAATGAGTGAGTGAACAGGTAATATGTAAAGATATTTAAGATATACACTGTTGCCAAATTTTTTTTACCACTTTCCGTCAAATGGTATTTTAAAAACAGCTAGAAGATGTTAATTTTTTTTATTTAGTGTGAAAATGTTTAAAAATAATATCTAAAACCAAAAATTCTGCCAAATGTTTATACAAAACAGTATATTGGGTATTTCCGAAGACTCAGTTTCTCTATTTCCCTGATTTTTTTAATTTCGTAGGAGTCAATACGGCAAACGTAGGTGCCGGAGTCATGTAATGGTTAAAGAGCTTGCCTGCACAACCAAGCACCCCTGGGTCGATCCCTGACAGAGACTGACCAAATAATCCATCCAAGAAGCACCCTGACCTCCCCTCCCCATGGAAAAGAGGATAACATCGTGGCAAAGGTCAGGCCGGCACCACCCCTTGGGAAAAAGGTAGGAATCGAAGATTAGCAAGGTTTCCCACCACTATACCAAATACACGGAGGGCGTTGTTTCTTGGCAACGACAGATGGCAGCCCCATTATCTTAGGACCTGCTACAGCAGACCCGTCATCTACTTAGCTGGAACAACAGCCGATTTACGAAACTGACACAGAGCAAAAATAAAAATAGACTGGATCGTTACTCAAAGAACTTGAACAGTGAAATCTTACATGGGAAGATGCGAACATAACTGCAACAAATCTTCTTAGGTGGAGATGCTTTGTGAAAGCCAGATACTTCCAAGAGGGATAATGGAGAAGAAAAAAACGAACAAAACTGTAATTTCGTACTCGTGTCAACTGTTGATGCGGGCTTCTAAAACTTTAAGCATAAATTTTGGCCCTTAAGTCTACTAAATATAAGTGCCTGAACAGTGGTTACCCTGTGATGTTTTTTTGTATTTTACGTATTTTGCATAAAAGAAATTAAGCTAAGATAGCAATATTACCCATATCGTAAAGGAAGAAAATAGCATTGTGGTATTTTCATAATGACTGAATATGGGGCGACGTTTGCACGGTAAGTAAAATTTTGTATGTTTACAAGTGAATAAATACTATATTGTGTTTAAATGTATATTGATGAAGAATAGCATGATTGTATTATGTATAAACGTTTCATTATTGAATTTAAGTTTTGTTGTTGTGACACCTTAAAGTTTGGTGACCTATATGTAGGACATTGGGAATATAATATGCTATATGGTTTGTCCCATATTCATTGCCAAGATAACAACTTCCTAAATCCCTCTAATAATTTCGCCAAAGTTAGGCCACTCTTTGCGCATTAGAATAAAAAGTTTATGGAAAATCCCTATGTTATAAGAGGAACACAACGTAGATGAAGCCATGGTTCAATACACTGGTAGGCATAGTTGCAATATACTGCTTGCAACCATGTTTACCTGTGTTTATGGTAAACCAATTCGTTATGGCTTCAATGGTGGAGTGGATCGTTCTGATCAGAACATAAGCTTCTGCCGCAATGCTATAAGAGAAAAAAATTACGGTACATAATGCCTTGCAGATTCACAACCATAATGGGGGGAATTTCGGATGAATTGTCTGTTGGTTCACCAAAAGGGCCATTCATCGCTTAGTCGAAATAATGAATTGCGTTATTATCGATTGGACCATTGGGTAATTTCACAGGAAAAACAAACAAGATGTGGAGCCTGTCATCAAAAATACTTAACTAGATGCCGAAAATGTGACATAAGATTAGATGTAAAATGTTTTGTGTCGTATCACACCCAATATGTCATGTGCTCAATGTCCTTTATATAGGACGGCTTCAAAAACCACTTTTTTCTATAAATCTTTAAAAAACCTATAATTGCACTGTTTTAATTTTTCATTTGATTCCAAAATAACATAAAAGTACTTTTAAAATGATCATGCTTAAGCAATGGGCATATCTAGGTTAAACAAATTAACGTAGTGTCTTTACGAGGTGCGTTCGTTTAACTTTGCTGCTTATGTTGGTAGTTTAAACAAGTACCCTTACTAACTTTATTTTTGTATCTAACTAGCCTTTTAGCAAACTTTATATATTAAAATTTAATGTAATCCTTTTCAGATATTTTGTGGGTAATATAACGCCTAAGCCGATATGACGGAGTGCTATTGCATATTTTCTCTAGCTCTTGTAGCTATAACACATCTTATGGGGCGGAAATCGTGCCAAAAACATTATTCCAGAGGCGCGTTAAAATAGAAGATAATGGTGTTTTCTTTTCTACAAAAAACGTGACATTTTATTTTAAAAAATGTGACATTTTATTTAAAAAAATGCAATTTGGTGTTCGTTTCTTAAAAATACTTCGCTCTCTAAGGGTGGCTTGTTTTATTCTAAAAAATACACCCTTACTAATGGCATAAGGCATTGCACTTTATGCCCCGTATAAATCGACAGTGTTGATAATTCCCTGTAAAAAGGTGGCTTCTGTTTATATATAGGGTTACCAGACTAAGTTGGGAAAAAATCGCCTCTAATCAGACAGTAAAAATCTAAAATTTTAATAGTTATTTTTTCTATTATTTAATAGTAAAAACCTAAAAAGTATTTCATTGCTAATGATAGATTGTCAGTGATATAAAATTTAAGTGGATTTGGTCTTATAAAATTGTTTTTGAAAAAAAACGTCAAATTAAGAAATCTGGCAAAGGTATTTCCTTGTTTACATATTTTATAAAAAACAAACTAAAGAAATTGGAATTTCGTCATTCATTTTGTTCATTTATTTAATATCAATCTATTAACAAATTTTGGTTTATGTATATTTTTTTTTATATTTTGAAGAAAAAACTTTTTAATTTATGTACATATGTTTTATATTTTGAAGAACAAACTTTTTGTCAGCTGTTAAAAACAGGGCGGTCCAATTTTGTGTTTTGTTCTCGTCACATAAAAAATTGCATTATTACAGGGTCGGCAAGACATTTTATACATGTACATTTTAACAAGGTGGTATTTTTTTTTTGTAGAAAAGAAAACACCATAAGTTATACAAAAATTTAACCAACATTTTCATAAATTTTTAAATAAATTAAACATGCCATATGTAATAGTTAATAACATTATCAACCTTTCAACAAATAAGTGTATGGTAGAGTATAACAAATAATTATGCAATCATTAAAGATGGTACTCATTATTTTTAATGATTAGATTGGTTCATTATTTATTACAGATTTCATAAAAAGTTCACTCCCGAAAAACTCTATATGTGGGTGGTAGGTATCCAAAGTTTGGCTTATCCGAATATACCATTCTTACTGCTTTAGTTTTTCTCAATAATTATTTTTTGTAACTATTCTTGTTGCTTCTGCTAATGTTCTTGCTCGGTATTGTTATTTTTGTTGAAACCATTATTTTTACTAGCTTTTTTTATATTTTCTTAATGTGCGAATACCTTTTTGTATCCATCCGAAAGATTATGCAAATTGGTATTTGTGTTTGTCTTTGGGTTTCTAAATGTTAATGTTTGTAGACATATATAAAAAGCATTGTTGTCAAAATTTCCCCTATTATCTTTAAGGATATTAACGAATTTATGTTACAAATTTTCCAAATTTAATTAACATTTGATTTACGGACTATAAAATTATTCAATATAAGGTATGTGTGTTTGTTGTTGTTTTGTTGTGTTGTGTAATTTACATTTATTTAAATATTACAGCCAAAAAGAAACAAATGCTTCTGAAGTAGCTAAAAAAATATAATGAAGTTTTGAATAAAATATGCTTAATTATGGTTGTTGCTGATTTTGGATTTTTTCATTAGATTTCGGTAAATTTATTATTTGACATTGAATGTGTCAATTTACTTACTACGACTTTTAAAACTTCGGCTTCCTACCCATGAAATTTTGTGGTTTCATAATAAATATCGTGCAACTGTTAAACTTATGCCAACATATTTCCTTGACAGGTGCGTGAAAGAGCAGAGGAAATTCAGAAAAAGAATAACTTTTGAAATATCGTTACTATACAAAAAATCAAAAGGAAACATGTATTACACTTATAAAAAATCCAAATGGAAAAGCTGTAAAACTATTTGAAAAAATTAAAAAAATTTTTTTCCTTCGCATGTCATGTTTAATTAAAAACAAAAGAGATATTTAGTTTTTATATGCTTTGCAGCACAGAAATTTTATCATGCATTACCCCGGGGTGCAATTTTTTACGATATCTTTTATCGCAAATCTCACTAAGCTTACAACAACCTTTTATTGCAGTTGCACCTAATGACGTATCCGTATGCTCAGGCAGCAATTGTTTTTGGTACAATTCTAGTAAGTATGGTAATGCAGGATAACTGTTCTTTTGCCACTCAACACTGATGTACAGGACTCGTGTATGCAAAACAAATGCCACAATCTCATTTTCCTAATATATAGTAGATGCATTCAAAAATGTTCAGCCTTGTAGACGATATAAATAGTATGAAATTTTTTTCTTAAAATCTAAATTGGTACAGCTGTACCAACAAGGATATAAAAGAAGGATTACGAAGTATAAATTTTTTGTCACCTAAAATTCAAAAGGGTACAATTTGTTAGTAAAAATTTCGTATAGAAATAATAATCTCTACTTTGTACTTGATTGACAACACTTGCAAATCTGAAACACTCTCTTTTATTTGTCCTTTTCTTTACACTTATTACTAAAAAATAAATGTTTTTAGCTTCTCTTAAGATGTACAGAGCACATGAATATTAATCCGGTTGTTTTTCTTTAGTTTGTGGTATTTGCCACAACACCATTTAATAATTTCGCCCATTCCATATGGTAAACAAATTTGTTCCAGTTAAATTGTAGAGAACTACGTGTCACGCTACGAATCGGTCAATAATTTACCATGGGAACCATATAAAACCCACACTAAGAAAATATTTTCATAAGCCAAAAACCGTAAAAAGGAATGTTCTTTTGCTAAAATTTATTTAAATTCAGTTTTGCATGACTAGAAATAACACCATTAAGTTTGTAATGATCGAATCATAATAAAACTCCCTTATAAATTTGGCACACTTTATTTTCATATGACTTAAAATTGTGATACTTAATTTAATATTGATTTTACCACAGATCCCATATAAAGTCCACTTCTGCAAAATTCTTATTCTTACTGGAGGATATCTTGCTCTTTTTCTTATTGATCTTTGTAATGGTGGTATGAGTAATATTGCAATAAAAAATATTACTCATACGTACTGATAAACGAAACAGGTCCCTGTTTTTTTAACTTATAATTGCTTTTGAGCACTTTTGCGGTATTTTACTACCACTACTTATTCAAATGATAATTTTATATACTAAGAGGGTGTTGGTAAAAAATCTTTGTTGTACCATTTATTGCCATATTTGCGATTCGATATGAGTATACGTATTCAACATTTCCCTGGAGTTTGATGTTATACCTCAACACTGAAGTGTGTATTACAAAGCTTTTTATACACATTCTTCATTTTGGTTAATTATATAAAGAATCAACGAAATATTTTTTTTAGTATTTCTTTCTCGTTTGTATTTCATTTTTATTTTTACACTCTTTTCGCGTCGTCTTCATTAACCACATGTGACGGCATGAGGTCTATTAAAAAACAATATTTGATTAAATTTTTCGTTCTTGTTTTTCATCCGTATTTGGTTGTTTCTACAAGAACTTTATATTCAGATGACTATACGATGACTAGCAGAAACTTTTTCTTTAATTTGTTAATTATATTTTTTTGATTAAAATGCGAAATATTAAGGTCTCATGTAAAAAAGTTCTGAACATCTTTAAAGTCATTTTAAAGTGAGCCTTTTTTTACCACGCACCAGAAGAAGTGTAAGAGCAAATAATTTAGTCAATTGTAAAGTGTCTCTTAGTGCATTTTTTCTTCTATCTATGGGTGACAAATTTTTTCCAAAAGAAGAATTGTAATAGCATGCTTTTTAAAAAAGTGAGTTTTAGTTCTCTTAAGAACTTTGATATGAATACGTAGAGAAAATTATATCTAGTATAAAAGTTTCTAACCAAAATGCGGAGCGAGTTTCGAAAAATGTATATCTGACGAATAGGATTTTCGAAGCTTTGTCTATAGAATTGATCCTCGTTTCAATCTCATTTTACCAAATCACCTTGTACAGATAAAGCGTTTAAAACTGACCCTAATTGTTATCAATTCTCATCAATAATCATCAAATTTCTAGATGGATGGGTACGCCTGCAAATCAAAGTGTCGAATTTCGGACAATAAAAATCTATATGACAGGCAGTGTAATGCATCCCGAAAAAGTCACTTTTTGGTGCGGAATATGTAGTGGCGACGCCTTCTATCTATATTTCCTTAAGAATGACTATTACCGTCAACAGCACCCGCAACAGGCCCAACCTGAGTTTGCATATAAGATCGGTAACAAGAAATAATAAAAACAACTTTTATAATGATCGGTATACAATTTACCATAAATTGTTTATAAAGCCGCATTCAGAGAATCACTATCATGGGCAGAAAACTTTGGTCCAACATTGGTCCAATATTCAATACCGATTTTTAAAATTGTAACGAATAATAATAGTTTGGATCTATTCATAATTTTCTATATGAATAAAAATTGTAATGTCAAATTTCATCGCAATCGAATTTGTCCTGACCATCACAGTCAGCGGGTAGAGCAGCAGGTTGATGATTATCCATTTATTTTGACCTGCATTGGAAGATATGGACACCAACGATATTTGGCTTTAAGAGTACTGCGCGACGAGCCACACAGCTTATACTTAATTTGACATTATTCAAGATAGCTTTGATGGTATGATCGTTTTTCATGGAGGTGATTGTTTCTCGACAATGTTATCTTGCAAATAAACTTTTTCTTATAAAATAACCCATGCCACCCATAAAATTAAACTTGCGTCAATTTCAGAAGTCTTGTACAAATACGTTCCATAAGGTAGAAATTAAAATGTAAAATTGTACACTCATAAAATTATTACAGTAACTGATTGTAGATTATTAAATTCGTTGTTCGTACTGTTAAAATTTAATTAAAATATAGTTTTCTTACGAATGAATTTCCTTTTTTAACATTTATGTTTGTTATTCAATGAACAAACTACCAAAAACGACTGTTTTTCTGTACTAATATTGGTATGTAGTTTGATTCTTTGTCAGTTAAATTATATTTTTTTTAGAGCAACAAGTGTTAAATTTAACGGAATATATTGGTAAATAAAAAAAATTCAACAATTTATGTAAAATTCATTTATTTAAATGAAATGATCCGTCTTTTTAATAAATTTTAAGTTGTTTGAAATTAATTTTCTGTGGAATTTACCTACATAATATTTTGAGTGTAGCGGCCATTGTTCATGTACTTTATATTAGGAATACCAATTAGCCGCGTATAAAATAGTAAGAAGGAAATTTATTTTTAAACACAAATTTATTTAACTTTATAATGAAATGACAAGATAAAACCCACTCCGGATAATCGCTTTAGCGCATATGAAATCGCAACAAATATAATTTTTCTATTTAACTTTTTTGTTTCCCAAAGTTGCGTTTTTTCAGAACCGATTTTATTAAGCTGATTTGATTTTGTTAATTCTGATAAAACTGATTTTAGTTAGAGGTATCAACGTTTTGGCTAAGCGAAGTAAAATAATATATAATTTACTTTTTGCACTTGTAAGTACAAAAGAAGCCCGAAACAAAATTGTATATGAAAAATTTAAACACTCATTAAATTTAATTATACAATTGGTTCTGCTTCCTTTCAGCTACTTTTGACGCCTTAAGTAATGAACGTTGCGAAATGAGCCATAAATTGTATCATAATTTAATAATAATAATTTCGTAAAAAAAAAATGAAAAAGAGAGAGAAAAAAATTAAGAAATTGAAAATACAGTGAAAAAAGAATTCAATTACTGTTTTCTTTTTTTGTAATGCAAAGTGCCAGTGGCATAAAAGTAGGACAAATAGTTAAGTTTTAAAAAAATTATTCAATATTCGCTTGTTCCGGATATTTTATACCCTTCACCAACAATTATAATTTTTCGGAAGTACCCTTAAATAGAATGGGCGATAAATAATAAACCAATCATCTTAGGATTTATTAGATATAAATTGTTAATGATACAACTGTAAAATTAAATTATTACTTGTCAACAAAAACACTTGTTAATTTTTATTTAGTTAAGTTGTCTATGAAAAGAAAATAATTTTATAAAGAAACATTTATGTCAATAAAATAAATTCTATTATTCTACTTTTAAACTTCAATAAAGTTGGTTGTAATTTCTTTGGTTCCAATAGGTTATGGGCCCAGATCGTAAATAATTTAAGGCGTAGAATCGGTTAAAAAAAAATTTGTGAATAATGGAACAGAAGTGTGTATTTCCTTTGTTATATATATATATATATGTGTTCCTCTAACTCCCATTGGAGCATAGGGCGCCTTTGTTAAGCCCTACTAACTATTTTACGTGGAAATTCAAAATGCAGATGCATTTGGTTCAGATGGATTTATGGGATATTGTGGAAAAGCTATGATTTTATAAAATTAGATCAAAAAGCAAGAGCTGCAATTGCGATGTGTGTGGAAAATTCTCAAGTTCATCTTATAAGAATGGCAGCTTCAGCAAAATCTATGTGGATGATGATAGAAACAACATACGAGAGGAAGACAATGACATCAAAGTTACATCTATGCGAAAGTTGTATGACAAAAGAATGATATAAGGTATAAGAAAGTATGCAAGAACACATTAATAGTTTAAATCTTTAAAGAGCTCAACTGCTTGATAGAGGCAAGGACATTAAGGAAAATGCAATGGTAGCTATTATGCTAAATAGTCTACCGAAATCCTTTGGAGCATTAGTTACATCAATTGAAGGTCAGCCGGAGGATTCTATTAAATTAGAATATGTTCAAAAAAAATTACTAGATGAAGCAGATAGACGAGGTGAGTCTGGAAATCATTTGAATGCTGCTGAAAATGAAGCTTTAAAGAGCCATCAAGGTAAATTCAAGAACAAAAAGCAAATTAAATATTATCATTGCAATAAATTTGGCCACATCAAAAAAGATTGTTACAAACTGAAAAAAGAGAAAGATGTGAGTAATGAAGCATCAACGCAAATTGGTTTGAATGTTTGTGAAATTAAGAAAGGCTGGGTAATTGATTCGGGAGCTTCTATACACATGACGAATGATTCTAATTTTATTAATTAAATGGAGAAAAAGAATAGCAAAGTACATATCGCTGATGGTATAGCACTCGATTCTATTAGAATTGGTAAAGGAGTGATACATGGTATTTATAATGAAATTAAACTTCAAAATGTATTTAATGTGCCGGGTCTTAATGGTAGCTTAATGTCAGTCAAAGCCATGACTGCTTAGGCTTGCAAAATATTATTTGAGGCAAATATTTGTAAAATAATAAAAGGAGAGAGGTTAATCGCTGAGGGAAATTTTAAACGCCCGGGAGACTATCAAATAAATACATCAATCACATAGTTGTGTGCGTGCAGTCGTTCTTTTTCGGGTACACATACGCGTTGTCGGCAATGCTTGATGAAAATCAAAAAGTTTTGATTTTTTTATTTGATGGCTGATTATTTGATAGTCTCCTGTTGTGATTGACAAAAAAAAATTATTTTCTTTGTGTTTGTTGTCATGAAAAATATAAATATTTTGGTTTTTTACAAAATACAATTGTTGATTGCCGTGTTTATTTGTACGTCTCCGAAAAAGCCTCAAATAAACGACACTAACATATATGCACTGATTGACGGGTTTATTTGACAGTCTCCAGAGCCCTTTAAAGATAACTTATATATATATTTTAAATTGTGTAAGTAAATAAAAATACAACGTACAGCCAAAGACTATAGATTTATAAAGATGTTGCACTTAGTACATTTGGAATTGACAAAAATGTTGTGCTTCTTAACGATGAGGGGGGGAAGTAACAAGGAAAGCAAAAACTTCGTGCTCACATTTAGAAAACTGGAGAGAGCAAAAAACCACATGCATTAATACATGCATACACATGTTTTTTGTTTTTGTCAACCAACGTGTTGTGCGTATGTTTTTTTCGTTAAAACCGGTTTTCATGCTCACATTCAGAAAACTGAAGAGAGCAAAAAACCACATACATGCATCAATACATACATACATACACATGTTTTCTGTTTTTGCAAACCAACGTGTGTGTGTATGTTTTTTTCGTTAAAACAGGTTTTTGGTATTTTTATTTTTTAAGTGATTTTGTTTTGTTTGCAAGCAATTTATGTGCAAATAACCTACGTAAGAACAAATGCGACCGATTGCTTAATTGGTAGGGTAAGAATATGTGTTTTATTGTTGTAAAAATGAAATTATAACGATTCGAACCGAATTATTATTAAAATTTTTAGACAATTCAACTATGTAGGTATGTTCTTATAATATGTGTATGTATGTATCAAACGAATTTATTATAAAACAAGTGTGTTTTCTTAGGACGTGTGTGAGGCGATAGAAAAGAGCGAATGCAAGTAAAATGTTGACACTTCTGAAATTAATGAAATTTCAATAGCCCTGGGGGCTAGTAGAAATTTTAAAACAACCAACAAAATTTCTGACAAGCAGCAAATCGCAAATTGTAATTGAAAAAGTCAAATAAAAACGTTTAAAAAATTTTGTGAATTCAAAACAAAAATATAATATAAAATACATAGAGCCACCTGCAAAAAAATTTTATTTTCCTAATTTGTTCATTATTTTATACAGTACTTTTCGTTTATAGTCATTTCCATTGTTAGTCACATTATCTATATAGTCCATTTAATCTTTATTTTTGCCGCTATACAGAAGATTAATAGAAAGTATTTACGTTATAGTCCATTTAGCGATATAAGCACATTTACAAAAGTAAAGCAAATTATTAACGTTTAGTCACATAAGCCTAAGTTTTTTATTTGTTTCTGAAGTTACAAACCATATCAAAGAATCAAGAAATTAATCGTTTACTTTTTCTTATCAACTCTCCAATCGAAAAAAATTAGTTTTTGTGTTTGGTAACAGTGATGAAATATCTTATTATTGTTGTAACTTTACAGTTTGCAACTCTGTTGCAAAGCTATAATCCCGCTGTCAGTGTTGTTAATATGAATTTTTATTTTATAAATTCATATTAAATTCGCCAAAAATCTGCAAAAAATTTTCAATATTTAGCATTATTCCAGTAGTGTGTTTTTATTATAGTTTTTTGAACGATTTAAAATAAATCGGGCATGCTCTGATAATCGTAAAACGCTTAACATTCTTACTTGAAATCGTATAATATGTGTTCTGTAAATCGCAATAGCACGAAGTTTGGCGAATTAAAATTACAAAAGTATGCTGAAGGAAACTAGAATTTTTGTAAGAAACTATGGCAGATCGCAAGCATAACGCAAGAGTTTCCGAACACTGTAAAATAAATCTGGTGTTTTGCTTTTTTAAATCTTGCGAATATCATAACAAGGCTGAATATCTTAAAACTTAGAACTTGAGAGATCAGTGAATTGAATTTTGCAAAAATATTAATTTTAAGAAATTTTTAAAATTCCATTTAATATACAATCAAACGCGATTAAATTTTTAGAATTTATTTTCCATGAAAATCAAATAAAGCTTAAGCTTTATTCCAAGTTTCTAAAGCAACCATTTTTAAATGTGTTTAATGTAATTATCTGGCAATATTATCAATTTTTTATCTAAAACATTTTCATTCGTATTGCGATTTTAAAATTTGTTAGAAATTTAAAGAAAAAACTATAGCCTTGCTGATAATTTTTTTTATATAATTAAGAAAGAAAGGTAAATTGCTTTTCATAAATCGCTAACTTTTTTAAATTTTTCCAAAAATTTACATATGTGGCACACATTTACACATGTGAACTTGGCGTATAGTCATTCTAGCGATATAGTCCACGATTTGTGACTATAAGCAAAAAGTACTGTACATAGTATTTTTTTAAATATTTTAACACAACGTCAAAAAAGATATAATTTTTTCCAACGATATTTTTCAAAAAAGTTCTTATAATGTAGACCATAACCAAACAAATAGTAGTTAATATGACATACACTGTCCCGTGTTCGAGCACTAGTATATTTACAATCATAAAATCTAAGGTGTTTCTTTTAGGAATTTTGATAAATTAACTTGTAAGTACTGCAATATATACATAGCTATGTGTTAGTATAATTAAAATGGGAAATAGCTTAGAAACAAAAGAAAAGTTTTAGGCACCATATCGGCGTAGCCACCATTTTTTTTAATATATTAGCTTGGCAACATGTTGTTATCCCTAAATGGATTAACATAGGTATGTAATTTAATTGCAGTTTATTTTGTTGACTCGTCTATAAATGTGGTATACTACCGTAGTCCCATATTTTGAATATATCCTTATTTATCTAGGTATACGATGAAAACGCATTCTTTATTTCGTTAAAATATATCATTTCACACAGCAGAAACATGAATTTTTTCCCCACATGGAAATACTTTGTTACCATAGTACTTTGCTATTGTTTCACACACGCCCTAACTATTTACCACGAGTATTTAGGTAATAATTTTACTTATAGGCTCTTTACAAGCTTAATGGTTACAAATTTTAACTTTTTCAGTATGTAATCGATGATTTGAAGGTATTTAAATGTTTCCCATGTGTATTGCTTCCGTCATAATATAAGGAAGGACTAGTAAATTTAACATCTCCATCCTGTCTTTATAACATACGTTATTCTCCGCAAACCAAAAACAATAAATAATTTAATAAATTCTTCATTTTCATTGCTTTGGGTGCGTTCGTAAATGCATCATGCATAAAATGCATAATCAGAAAAGCAAACTTTTTTTAATGCCAATAAAAAAGCAATTAGGTATAATTTTTTTTATTGTGTGACTATTATTTTTGTGGAGTATTTGACAATTTTTTGGTCCACATCTACTTCATTCATATATACATATATAAGCATTTTAAATCACTGATGCAGCGCAGTGATGCATTTACGAACGCACCCTTTATCTTGTAAAAATATTTTTGCAGACCTTTATAAGAATTTTACAAACTTCTTAAAGGTAGACTTCCAAAGCCTGACTATTTTTCATAATTTGTAATAATTATTTGTTGTAATAATAAACAAAATTGGATTTTTCATCGGAAACAATTTAATAATTTGTCAAATAATACAATTTTAATAAAAAAAACATTGAAAATCAAGTTTTCATACATTTTTAAACAAAAAATAAATAAAATTTCAAGAAATTACGTGCACACACATCAAACTGGCTGCAAATTTTTATGAAAATCAAAAGCATTTTGATTATGTCGCCATGTCGCTTTAGTAAACATAAAATATCTTTTATAAACAAAGCAGTTAATTTTTTTTAGAAAAATTATTTCTAATATTCCTACAATTGTTTAAATTTAAACAATAACAGCATTTGAACTTCGGTGCAAACCGATATACTTTCATCTGTACAACAATAAAACACATATTATTGCCCTACAATTAAAAATCAGTCACATTTGCGTTTACATAGGTTTTTTGCACATAAATGGCGTGCAAACAAAACTTCTTTTATTACTTGAATGTGTTTTCAACGAGAAAAACAAGACTTCTTTTAGTTTTTTCTATATTTTTTTCATTGCCATGTACACACGAGTACATACACACACGCATGCACGCACATATGCGCTGATAGATGAGAATAAAAAGTTCTCTGAGAGTAAAAACAAAGACTATAATTTACTCTCACAAGTGGATTTAGCGCCTAAATCCACCAGAAAAATTAATATAGACAGAAAAATGTATGAACTTTGTATGGCAGTGCAATATCTTTATAAATCTATAGTCTTTGGTACAGCGCTCAGTATTCATTGGAATGTGTTTATTTATGGCATAGAAGAATAGGTCATCGCAATTTAGTAGATGTTAATAAATTAGAAAAGTTGGCAAATGGTATCGTAATTCAAAACTGTCAGGAAGACGTACTTTGTGATATTTGTGCGAAAACAAAGTACACGAGATTCCCGTTTCCTAAGAAAAGTAATACAAAATCTAATGAGATTCTTTACCCTGTACATTCAGATGTGTGTGGACCAAGTAAAATCTTGGATGCTGCTTCAAAAACTCTTTTCGATGATACCAAATTTTATTTATGACGTCTTAAAGCAAAGTACAAAAAAATTCGAAAAACTGAAAAAAGACCTTTTTTAAAAATGGTCCAGCTCACGGATGGTCAACGCTAGAACCAAAATATTTTGGGAATCATCATAAAACATATCAAGCTTTATTTTCAGAGGGGTAACAAAAACCCTTTTTTCAGCTCCATACAAGGTAAGTCGGTTTAATGTATGTATATAATTTTACGTCGAAGTATTAACCAATAAAACAGACGGGATGCTAATGAAGGCCGTATACGCTGGAAAATGATTTAAATGGGATTGGTTATAAAAGTGGAACGAAAACGTAACAGGAATAAATATAACTAAATAAAATAATAAATTTACACTTTAATTTAAGTTGAAAAAATGGCTAAAATAAATAAAAATAATATGGTTAAAATTTACTATATTATTGTATATTCTGACCATAATATCGTTAATTTTGTCCATATTCTGAAAAATATTATTGGTTAATTTTGACCAATAT
Source organism: Pollenia amentaria (assembly GCA_943735925.1). Lineage (NCBI taxonomy): Eukaryota > Metazoa > Arthropoda > Insecta > Diptera > Polleniidae > Pollenia > Pollenia amentaria. Next base: position 87,299,375 of record OX031008.1, on the reverse strand, counting down.
TATAGTTGAACTTGAACAAATTATGGTTAACTTTAACAATATTGTGGTTGATTTCGGGAATTTTTTGTTATTTTTAACCATATTATGGTAATTTTTATCCATAATATGGTAACCTGCAAGCATAAACATTGTAAAAATCCAAGCATAGTATATTACTCTTAGAATATGGTTATTTCCAAGTCTTCTTATTATACCCAGAATAACGATAAGTATATAGAATTTTCTGTACCGCTCCATGCATTTGACTTACTAGATTTAAAAAAAAACTGTGGACAAATGCATTTTTTCCAAATCAATTTGATTGGTATCTGATGTCGTTCGGTTTCCGATTTGCACTAACTTCATAAATTTGTTACATTAAAAATATGGTTAAGAGACAAAATTTAGTAAAATTCGTTTTTCTGTGTAGCAAGAAAATTATAAATTTTTTTGCGACTGAATAACAAAATTGTATTTGATTTTCTTGTAGATTTCGTCAGGCAAGCCTAGTAATGCTCTTTATTGCGATTTTCAATTGAGGCTATCGTTTCTTTGCAGAGAACACTACGTAGTATGGAGAAAACAAAAAATATAATTTTTTCTATAGATGTTTTTTGGGGTTGGCTGGTTGTCACAATAATAATGAAAACGAAAAACTAAAGAAGCTGCCGCATCTGAAATTACAACAAATAAAATTTTTCAATGTTTCTTTTTTTTCTGATGCAGAGACATGGAGTGCTTGTGTAAGCGGATTTTTGCTTTTATTTACTTCGCTTAAACATCGGTTTGCTTTGTTGTCTGTTGCGCTTTTAGGCATATTCCTTTCCACTTTCATCCTCCAAGTCCTGTTTTTATTAAAACAGTGATATAAAAAATAGAAAAATGTGTTTAAAAATGTAAGAATGAATTAAATTGCAATGCGAGATGATATCTTTTTTTTAACCATGATGGCTTCTGGCAATTAGTTAAACAACTAGAATCTTATTAAATTGAGTATTTTTATAAAAAAAAATGTTTCTTCATTTATTGAAATAATCAGCATTGCCAGGTTTTATGTACACGAATCTTATTTAATTTATTTTTATACATACAATTTAAAATAGACAAAATTAAATGAAATTTATTGTTCATAAATTTGGTTAATAGAAAAGTCATTCTAATTCAAAAGATTTCTAAGTCGGGTAACAATTTCGGAGATAATTTTTATATCTTAGATCTATTTATATATAACTAAAAAAACCAATTTAATAATTTTATTTTTGGTAACAACTGCTATTAATTGTTTCGAGAGAAATAAATTTTTAGTCAACTGCCTCAAAGCTAAATAAATAGTAAATAAAATCTTTTATTTGAAGGTTAGCTTTTAAGTTCGTTATATCGTCTGTTGATAATTTAAATGTCGTATGTGGATTTTTTGCAGTTTTGAGTTAAGATCGATTCCTTAGGTTTTCCGACCTGATCTTTCATTTGGCGTAATTAGTTTTGCGATACCTCATACGGGTTTCGAGATATGGAGTGTTGAGTTTGTCGTAAGTGGAATTTGCTGAAGCAATTTTCAAATTAAATGTCGTATGTAACTACCACATACGACAAATTTCCATATAAAATGACCAACAAATTAATTTGTTATTTAAATGTCGCAAGTGGATTTTATAAGAGTTCAAACTTCAAACTCAATTTACTCGAAACTATCGGAATCCACATACGACAATTAAATTATCAGCCGACGATATAACAAAAAAGAAAAAAATAGGGTTTGAAACGCTGATATGATGTCAAGTCTTATTTCATTTAAATCGTGTTTTTCTTCATCTCAAGTGCAATTTCAAATTGTTTTTGGTGGAATACTGATTATTTAAATGTTTAATATTTTTCTTTTTCTTTCAACCAGCAAGAATAAAAACAATTTGTGGGCTCATGGGTGACTCATAAGATCAATAAAAAATTTCGAAACTATTTTACAAAGTCAGTGCTCAATGACATTGTTAAGAATTTGATAATGTTATTTGCTGTAAATTTCCTACTGGGAAGTAGTTGTTTGTCAAAACGCATTTTTGGTGGTACCAACAAAGTTATAAAGTAAATAATAATTGTTTCGACTTTTTTTTATATGTATATATTTATTGTGCATTTGTCACCGTTGATCGCGACAAACAACAAAGAATACACAAACATTGTGTAGCTTGACAAACAGTTACTTCACCTTTAATGTAAATTAAAAAGAAAAGCGAATTTTTTGGTTCTAGATGTTAGTCAGTTGGCTAGCGACAATCAAAGTAATTTGTTTGTAGTTGATTTAGATAATACAGTCCATACAATTAAATATTAAATTTAGTGAATTTTCATGAATTAAATAAAGATTGGATAATATTTTTTAACAAAATTTATTAAATTAAGTAAAGTTGGTTTAAATCATTTTTTGCTTTGTGAGCAGAAAAAAGCTTCTGTTCTCTTCCAAGGTCCTTCGAGCCGGATCCATTTAAACCGTCCAGAGCTAGTCAATTCAAATGTCAAAGGAAAACGATTCGTTGCTGGGGGTGCAAACTCCAACAGCAATTAGTTCGGGCAATAGTATACGTGTAAAAGAACTGCAACGTAATCAAATAATATCGCAAATGTTGTCCTACAAGGATAATCTATCCCAATTTGAGTTAATGAACCTCCATCAACTGGAGGTGAAGTTAGCCATGTTGGAACGTTCATGTGACTCTTTTGAAAAAATTCAGTTACAACTAGAAGCTTTAGATGAGTCGCAGTTCGATAATAATCATCGCAACATATTTGAAGAATCATATTTTACTATTAAATCTATCATATTGGAACGTATTGCAAACTTACGAGCTACTTCTCACCAACAAGATCCGTTTCTTACAAGCACTCGGATGCAGCAGACAACTACACATTCTACAAAAATACATTTACCTACCCTGCAACTTACAAAATTTAATGGAAATCGAACAGAGTGGCTTGATTTCTATAATACTTTTTGTGTTCTTGTACACAACAACCCAGATTTATCAGCTGTATCAAAGTTTCAGTACCTACGTTCCTGTTTAGTGGAATCTGCGGCAAAACTTGTCCAATCTCTAGAAGTCACTGAGGAAAACTACGAAAAGGCGTTAGATTTACTCATATCTAGGTATGAGAACAAATTTGAAATATTCCAGTCCCACATGAAACGTATATTCGAAATTCAAAAAATAAGACAACATAGTGTAGCAGCACTTCGTGATTTCATTGATAGTATTAACGCTGATTTAAGAGCTTTAGAATCTATAGCAACCAAATCTCAAATTGCCGACGGTATCATCTTATATATGGTTGTATCGAAATTAGATACCGACACTCAAGCAAAATGGGAGGAGGAATCGTCAACTACTTTAGTAAGAACATCATCACCAACATTACTCAACCTCCCAACGTGGGAAAATCTCGCACAGTTTTTAGAAAGACGTTGTAAAGCTTTGACTATCGTCAACAACATTTCGTCATCCAACAGGCATCAAGCCGCTAACCACTTTGTCGCTTCAAAAAATCGATCATCGTCTGCACTACTGGTATCCAACCAACCGCAGTTTTGTAATATTTGTAATTCATCGCCAAATCACAACGCATATCGTTGCGCTAAATTTGTTGACATGAGCATTCAAAACCGTTTTGCTGCCGTTAAACATCACAGACTTTGTTTAAATTGTCTTGGTCACAACCACATCGCATCATCCTGTCCATCATCAAATCGCTGTCGTTATTGTAATGCTTCACACCATTCCCTCTTACATAGAACAGAATCCACAAAGGCTCCAACCAATAAGTCGCCGACCTCAACCTATAGCACGAATTCAATCCCTACTGAACCCAAAAGTAAAAATTCTTCTATTGAACCAACAGAAACGGTTAGTTTACAAGTCGTAAAAGAAAGAAGCCTAGTTATCTTGGCTACCGCCACAGTAGAATTGTGTAATGATACTGGCGTATCCATAGTTGCTCGCGCGTTATTAGATTCATGCTCACAGCTTAATTTTATCACCAAACACATGGCGCAGTTTTTAAAACCATCTGCAAAAAAGGTAAATATTAATATATCTGGACTAGGAAATAATTCAGTATCTGCAAATCACGAATGCTCCATCGTCGTGAAGTCACTAACCACCGGGTTTAGTGCCCCAATTGATGTCGTAGTTATCCCTTTTATTACGTCAAATCATCCACAACAGCAAATTAATACCACCAATTGGCATATTCCGCCAAATATCAGTCTTGCCGACAAAAACTTTAATTGCCCGGGCCCGATAGATCTATTGATTGGTGCAGATTTTTTCTGGGACGTATTAATGGTTGGCAGAATTAAAGTTGAAAATCAACCAAATTTTATTAAAACAAAACTAGGATGGGTTGTCAGTGGATCAGCTGTTACATATAATTCGCCGCAAAAATCATCACTTTGCAACACTATGACATCTGTGAAACTTAAACATAAAGCCACTTTACCACCAACTAATTCACCACGGTACTCAGCTGACAATGTTAGTAACATAAATTTAGCTACTAGTTTATCAACACAAATAAAAGCTCACACGTCACCATCAAGTAAAGCACAAGAAATATCAACAGACAAAGATTCAACAGCACAATCAAATTCGCTTCAAAGCTCAACTTTTGGCATTTCTTTAACATCAGTCAATAACAACATATTGCCTGTTAGTAGTATGACGTCAGAAGAACAAAACAGAATTAATTTAAAGGCCCCTACAGCTGATCGTAAGAAATTAAATAATTGTAGGCAGAAGATAAGTTACCAATCGTTTGTTGTGGTGTCTGATCAACCATCATTAGAAACTTTACTCGAAAAATTTTGGAAAATAGATGATCTGCCTGTAAGTAATAAAGAAAAACTATCTTCTGAAGAATTGCTGTGTGAAAAATATTTTAATGAAACTACAGAGAGATGTCCCCAAACAAATAAATTTATTGTACGATTACCCTTTAAATTAGACCCCCTAACACTTGGACAATCCTTTGAATTAGCTAAGCGAAGGTTTTTCTACTTGGAGTCAAAGTTTTTACGTGACGAAACCATGCATCAAGAGTACAATAAATTCATGGATGAATACTCGGATTTAAACCATATGCAGTCGGCTGCTTCCATTGAAGATGTGAGGTACTATATACCACACCACTGTGTTGTAAAGCCGGACAGTACAACCACCCGTTTAAGAGTCGTTTTCGATGCGTCCTGTTGCACAACAAGTGGAAAATCATTGAATGACGTCCTTTGCGTTGGGCCAACATTACAGTGCGACATTTTCACAATGCTCAATCGATTTAGATACCACAAATACGTTCTTGTAGCGGACATAGCGAAAATGTACAGGCAGGTACTTCTGCATAATGATGATACAAAGTGGCAAGGAATTTTATGGCGAAAAGAGCCTACAGCGCCAATAGTTCCATATAAATTACAAACTTTGACATATGGGACCAGCTGCGCACCGTATCTGGCGGTTAAGTGCTTGCAACATCTGGCGATAGAAATGTCGGAATTATATCCAATTGGTGCCACAGTAACCCTGAATGACTTCTACGTAGATAATTTAATGACTGGGGGAGAAACCGAACACAAGGTAATCGAAATCAAAAGACAAGTTGTAGAGCTTTTACGATGTGGAGGTTTTCCCTTACGTAAATTTGCCTCGAATTCCGACATTGTATTAGCTGACATCCCTAAAGAGGATAAGGATGAAATTGTACAGCTTGATGATATGAATTACATTAAAACTTTAGGACTTAAGTGGTCGCCAAAAGAGGATTTTTTTAGTTTCTCATACACCCCGCAAGTTAAGAGCGTAAAAACTACTAAAAGGACAATACTTGCTCACACAGCTGCCTTTTTCGATCCCTTAGGGCTCATAAATCCAATTATTGTAAAAGCGAAGATTTTGTTACAAAAATTATGGGCACTCAAACTTCACTGGGACGAAAGTGTTCCACTAGACGTGTTTCATGAATGGGAGCAAATTCGGATCCAGCTTCAATATTCTAACAATATTAAAATTCCCAGGTTTGTGTTTATTAATTCGTTTACTAACATACATGCATTTGCAGATGCCAGCAAGAGGGCTTACGGGGCCTGCATCTATGTGGTTAATAAATCCGAAAAGGGGATAAGCTCTGCTCTTATGTGCGCTAAGTCTAGAGTGGCGCCAACAAAGGATATTTCTCTTCCTAGATTAGAACTGTGTGCAGCGCTGCTATGTGTGCAACTATTGCAGTCCGTTCGGAAGGGATTTCCTACCCAACCTATTAAAACATACTGTTGGTCCGACTCTACTATAACATTAGCATGGATAGCAGGAGAATCACATGGTCGCCCAACATTCGTAGCTAATAGAATAACGAAAATCCAACAGCTTTCAAGGGATGTAAAGTGGAACCATGTCCCTTCAGAACAAAACCCCGCAGACCTATTATCTAGAGGCGCAACAGCTAAAGGCTTAACAGAAACCGATTTTTGGTTCAGTGGTCCTAAATTTTTGAGAGAAATGCCATCCACATGGCCATCACAACCATGTACATTTATAAATTTTGAGGAAAATGTTACAACTTTAATTGCGAAAAACTGTAATTCCACAACACACGTAGATATTTTGAAACAACATAAGTTCATCAACTCATTTGAAAAAATGTTGCGTGTAATGACATATGTTGAGCGTTTTATATCACCCTGTACGTCAAAAAAAGGTTCTGGCCCAATTACCACTGCAGAAATGTCAAACGCTTTAATACTAAGTTGTAAAATCATACAAAATTCATGTTTTCCTGCGGAAATAAAACAACTCAAGAACGGGCGATCACTGGAAAATTGTAAAATAAGGCAATTGTCACCATTTCTAATGGATGGTCTGATACGTGTAGGAGGAAGATTAAAAAATTCTTCACTCTCGTTTTCTGCAAAACACCCAATTTTGTTGCCCAACAATCATCCATTTGTACAAACGTTAATCACTTTTTATCACAGAAAGAATTTCCATGCCGGAGCACTTACACTCCACAACATATTGAGGGAACAGTTTTGGATCTTAAATGCTAAGAATATTATAAAACGCATTATACATTCATGTGTTTTATGCTTCAGGTATGGTCCAAAAACCCAACAACAAATAATGGCAGCACTTCCCGCAGATCGAGTGCAAGAAACTTTTCCTTTCCAAATCTGCGGAGTAGATTACTGTGGGCCATTCCAAATAACCCAGAAAGTTCGTGGTCGTCCGCCAATAAAGGGATATATTGCTTTATTTATTTGTTTTTCGACAAAAGCGGTTCACATGGAACTGGTGCCAGATCTTACAACATCCTCTTTCATAGCTGCTTTAAAAAGATTTATTGCAAGAAGAGGTCGATGTTCAACAATATACTCCGACAACGCCACAAATTTTATTGGAGCCAATAGGGAATTAAGAACGTTGTTAAATGACTTTCTATCTGAAGGCCACAAAGCAGCCGTTCGAGAAGCTTGTAAAGAAGATGGCATTACGTGGAACTTTATACCACCCCGATCACCCCACTTCGGTGGACTATGGGAAAGCGGAGTCAAGCAGGCCAAATTTTTGCTGCGACGTGCCATTGGTAATAACACTCTAAGCTATGATGAACTCAATACCGTTATATGCCAAGCTGAAGCCATACTCAACAGTCGACCTTTGACACCCCTTTCGAGTGATCCAAACGACCTGCGTCCTTTAACTCCTGCCCATTTCTTAATAGGGCGCCCTATTACCGCATTTCCTGAGCCTAATGTAACCAAATTAAACATCGCATCCGTTAAAGGCTACAAACTGGTTCAGTGGGTACAACAACATTTTTGGGAGCGCTGGCGAAAGGAATATTTAAACTGCTTGCAGCAAAGAACAAAGTGGACCCTTAGGAAACCTAATATAGAAGTCAACGACTTAGTAATGCTAAAGGACGAAAACCTTCCACCCCTAAAATGGCCACTCGCTAGAGTTGTAGAAGTTAGCAGCGGCGACGATGGCTGCGTTCGTGTTGCTACGGTTAAATCGAAGGACGGAATATTTAAAAGAGCAATTACTAAATTATGTAAACTTCCTGTTGAAAGTGACTAACTTATTTTGAAAGCTTAACTTTCAAAGGGGGGGAGGATGTTAAGAATTTGATAATGTTATTTGCTGTAAATTTCCTACTGGGAAGTAGTTGTTTGTCAAAACGCATTTTTGGTGGTACCAACAAAGTTATAAAGTAAATAATAATTGTTTCGACTTTTTTTTATATGTATATATTTATTGTGCATTTGTCACCGTTGATCGCGACAAACAACAAAGAATACACAAACATTGTGTAGCTTGACAAACAGTTACTTCACCTTTAATGTAAATTAAAAAGAAAAGCGAATTTTTTGGTTCTAGATGTTAGTCAGTTGGCTAGCGACAATCAAAGTAATTTGTTTGTAGTTGATTTAGATAATACAGTCCATACAATTAAATATTAAATTAAGTGAATTTTCATGAATTAAATAAAGATTGGATAATATTTTTTAACAAAATTTATTAAATTAAGTAAAGTTGGTTTAAATCATTTTTTGCTTTGTGAGCAGAAAAAAGCTTCTGTTCTCTTCCAGACATGTTACATTAGCCATAAAATTTAACCCTAGTCGGACGGAAGAATTTTACAACGCTTAAAGGCGGTACAGGTACAATTATACCTACATAGAATTTTCACTATAGATTAGACTTTTCACGGTTAATAAGTTTAATCATTGTACACAAAAATTATTAATTTCTGAAAATACAGACAAATGTATAAAATAAAGTCATAATTTACTTTAATAATCGAAATTTCTTAAGCACACTTTATAGAAAAACTTTTAGATTTGAATTTAGTAATGTAACTTCTAATAATATTAAAACGGGGAATAGCTACAATAAACCTGTGACACAAAGAAGTTGTGTTTTGTTTGTATAACTCACTTTCTAAAAAGGGGATACCCAAAAAATAGTCAGTCGTTGTTAAAAAAAAAACACACACACACAAACAAACATATATATGTATGTGAACTTGTGCAGTTTATTGTTTTACGTACGCTGAGAGAGGTGGATTTGATAAGCAATTAACTTACAAAAATACATAAAATTGTGATTAATTTACTAAGCCATTACATAAAATTGTGATAAATTCACTAATTTATTATGAGTGGTATCGAAACTGGAGCTAGTACAAGTCTTTATCGTGTTTGTAGGTAAGTACCAATTCCGATTAAATAAGGAAAATGATTGAATGTTCAGAGGCAACGCTTAATCTGGAAGCTGGTTCCAAAGTACCTTATCGTAGACTTGGCTCCACTCCAGTCGTTGGCAGTTGTTGTGTTTGCCAATGTAACAAACGTAAGCAACGTAAGACAAGAAAGTCATGTGTGATCTGCGTGAAACCTTTTTGCGATGAACACTCAACACTCAAAAAAAATTCAACATGCGTATCATGCACACAAATTCAATAAAAATATTTCTAATTTCTCATGTAAATTCAAGTGTTCATGTATATTGAAGCGTATTTATAAAATAACTAAATATAATAAAATTAATTTTAATTCGCTTTCTTTGCTTATTTTCATATGATATATGAAGGTACAATTGTACCTTGTCAGCCTTTTAAGGGTATCGAATCAAATTGGCCTTATAAAAAAGGTAAGGCATTGACATATTTTCCTGACATTTTAAAAATATTAATTGTTACCAAAAGTTTGAAGATGTCACAGAACTTTAGATATCTTTTATTTGAAGAACAAAAGTTATTGCAATTTAAAAACGGAAAAGGTACAATTGTACCTGTTCCGTCCGACTAGGGTTAAAAAACAGAAGTTTTGAGAAGTATGTAGTTGATTCACTTAATAGTATAGAAATAATAAATAGTTAAAATTTCTTAAAAAAAAGTAAGACAGTTATATTAATATGGTTTTATCCTTTAAAGTTTGACGGCTTTCTACAACTGTTTGTTTTGTCGTTTTTTTTTTTGAAGCCATTTAGTTTCAGCCACTTGCAAGGGCAACTATTTCTCTTCTTCATCATTTGTCAAAATCTTATTAATCTCTTCAAACATTTTGACACGACGCCCAACTGCACCATTTACAACTTTAAAGTTTTTTTGCTATTAATTTGGATGTGTATACAGAAAAAATTATTAAATTTCTACAATCACCAAATTTATTCCAAATCCATAATATCAAGCAAACAGTTGTTGATTTTGTACCTATTACCAAAATGATTATATTGATTACTAAAAATTGTAAAATTGTGAATATTTTTTTTTCAATAAATTATATTTTTAATTTTAATTAAAAAAGTGATAAAAAAACTTTGCCATTTCAAACAGTGTGTTAATTTATTTAAATAAATATTGACAATTCCCAACAACAATTCTACATGTATAAATTATTTTATTTTAAACGAAAAAAGTCAATTTAGATTTGTTGTTATTTAATTAAAATTTTAATTGATAATTTATTTCAAAACATCTAAAGTGTAAATAAAATCTAAATTAAATTTTAAATTTTCTTTCAACTAAAAAAACAATTGATTCAATTATCACATTAATTAAATTTAAATACTTTTAAAGCCATTTTTTTAATTGATAAAACACTTTTTTCTGTGAGGACAAAAAGTAGGCTGACAATCCATGTTCCTCTTCCTTATTCAATACATTTTCCTTTTAAGACGATAAAAACAAGGAGCATTAAATTTTTGGCATAGTACGGGCATCAGCTAAGGTAAAAAAGTGGGTGACCTGGGGCGTAGGCCGAGTTTGACATTTTTGGGCGGCCCTAATGTATATTCGCACAAGTACAACAACTGTTAATTAATTATTGTACTTTGCAACGATAATACTTTTTTTAATGTTGTTTTTTTTATATTTTGTTTTGCCCTTTAGTATACAAACAATGATATTTAATGTCCTTCACCGGAAATAGTGAGATATTAAACTGATTTTTTTATTATTTTTATTTTTATGAGGTAAAAATGAAATAACTTAAATAATGGTTATATATGTATACATATCCGTCAGTATGTTTGGATATAGTTAAAAGAAAGCGCGGGTCTCTGTTTTCATAAAAATGTGTATAATACAGATGACTTTTGCAGTTAATATAGGCCCACTCTCAAATCCCTTCTGAATACCATAAATCTACGAAATCTGAAATGTAAAAAGCAGCTTATGAGGACTGCTAGGAGAGGCATTTCGAAGTTGTTGGCAATATTAAAGGGCCATTAGCTGCTAGGATTTCGTTGCGACGACCGTCATAAGGATTCAGGAGACAAAGCTTCCTGGCTTCTAGGCACTGATCAACCTTTCAACGATAATGGCCATTAGGATTGTGGACTTACTAGGATATCTTTGGGCAACAGACTGGATCAAGTACATCGCACACTGAGATTACATCATGCTTTCGGCGAGTATTGGGATCATTTCAAAACGGAATCACCCTTAAGACTCTACTATTTTTCACACATCTCCTCTTTCTTTTTCTAGTTGTTAGTCCAGCCGTTGTATTTTACCTTAACCAACTATACGTCTCTTTTACTGTTAATGGAAACACTTTTTTTTGTTAAAAATTTTGTTGTTTTGTATATGCCTGCTTATAACTTTCTCTATTACAACATGTTGGTTTATTTTTCCAGTTAAAATTTTTTTCTGCTTTTATTTTCCGCCTTATATGACTTTCTGTTATAGTTATTGCTATTGTAGCTTTTGGTGGGTTGCCGCAAAAGAAATTAGTATCTAGTCTGACAATAACTACAAACTATTAACATTTACAGGCAAAGTATATAATTTGTATTCATATAAGTTTTAAAGGCAGCACTATAAGTCTTTTAAGCCAAATTAGAATAATCTAATTGAGCCTCCATGGAGTAATGTAAAGGCTATTTTTAATTATTCTATAACACAACGTCTGTTAGAAAGTTTTTTATTGGCAGAATAAATAAGTTAAAGGGGTATTACAGCAAATCGCTAGAATCCTATTTTGTGGAGTAAAAAAATAGCAAATGGTATAAGCAAAATTTGATACAATTTCTTTCCTGTTGTAAAATTCTGCTTTTAAAGGGAAGTCAGCAAAATTAGGAATGAATTTGGTGACTTCCGCCATAAGCTTTATTATCTAAATACGTCAATACGTGATTTGTATCATACAGATAAAAATCTTGCCTTTTATTTGGAAAAATTAAAATAACATTTGTATTGTGGTCCACAAAGGCTGATGCTGAGGGACGTACAACGTAGATTTTTACTTACTGCAAGAGCTGCTGCTTCAACGATAAGTGAAATGCTTTATGTCCAATCTTTATTGGTGATAAAAAGTGTCCATTACACTGTACTCGAATTTGACACTTTTTTTTAAGCCTGGCCTTATAACATAATTCGAGTACGCTGAATCTAGTGGTGCTAACCGTTTTAGAGGTTACCTCTTGTTTTCGAGATATACCGTTATTTTGAAAATGAAGGAGGTTGCACAACACATGTTTGGTAACTCAAAAACGGTTCACTTAATTGAACAAACTAAAAAAACCAAAATTACAGAATTTAATTATATTTTATTGAAGTTAAACTTTTTTTTAAAAATTCTTTTTAAAAATTCTTGCAATTTACGGCATTCGTAAAGCATATTTGAACCGAGGTAGATACATTATTATCACTTTTTGGTTATATTTCCTAAATTAGTAGAATTTTTTAAAGAAAATCTTTGAATTTTTTAACATTATGCTGTAGCATGAGCGCAACTGTTTTCCAAATGATTGGCCATATTCATTAACATAATTTTTTTTTGCATTTTTTCAAAATGCTTCTATGAGTCAAATTGTCACTTATAAAGCTTTCTAACAATAGTCCTATTCCCACAATATTTCAAATACTTATGCTTAAGGCAACCTTTAGTTTACATTAAAGCTTAATATATATATTTACATATACTTAGGAATGATTCTTTACATTACCAAAATAGACACGCATTTGAAATAAAAATATGGTTAAATATAAACATAATATGTTTAAGATTTTATCTAAAAATAATTTTGTTCGAGGTGACCATAATATTAAAAAATAATAAAAAATTAGTCTATTGCTCCTCGCTAAATGTCCATAAAAAATATTGTTGTATAAATTTAACATAATTTAATCTTAAAACTCCACAGTTTAACCAATTATATTCAAATTTGCTGAAGACAAACAGCTGATGTTGACTTTCAACACTCTACTCCGCTATTACCATATCGAAAACCTTTTGAAATTGAGAGCTTATGGCTAACCATTTCACACAAACCTTGACGGGGCCTGGATAGGCCCAGGTTATATGAATATGAAGAAAATTTTATTTTGCACAATTGCCACGCATATGGTTTTGAAATTTACATAAACTTTTATTTTTTTATAAGAAAAAAATTTGCATTGATGAATGCATAAAGTAACGTTAAAAAATCTTCAATATTTATATAAACAAATTTTAAAAGAAGCAAAAAAAAAGATTGTTCGGCCCAGATATCCTGCCAAGGGTTAAATTGTTTTTTAAACAATTAAGTAGAAGTTTGTGTAAATATGAAAAATCTGCTTCCAATTATCACAAAAGAACTTTTTTAACCGTTTTGCAACAAACATTTTCTCATAAAAAGATATAATTTTTTAAAACAGTTTTTAATTTCTGGCATCTCTAATTTTGATTAGGTTAGGTTAGGTTAGAGTGGCCGGTCGCAAAGACCCCGCGTAGACCAAATAGGTCCCTAGCGTTACCACGTTGTACGATAACCCGCAAAAGAACGTTATAAATAAGAGAGGTCATGCCGATGTGATGGTACTCAGAGTTCCCCACACTCTCTTGACGAAAGCCAGGAGTCTCGTTAACCCAATTCCAGGTATTTCCCCGAGATTTTGGAAGTAATGATCTCCCAGACAGTTCGCCCTGGAGCGCACGAGTGCCGGACAGTAGCAGAGTATATGCTCCACTGTGTCCTTTTCCCCTGGTACCCCACAGAATCTACAATTGTCACTATTCAGCCGCCCCGCCCTCTTGGCGTATACCGCAGTCCAACAGTGACCCGTTATAAAACCTACCAGAAGTCTACAATCACTTCTCGATAGTGACAGAAGTATTTTCGTCGACTCCGGATCATAGGATCCCCACATTACCTTGGAAACCCTGCACGTTTCGGTGTTTTCCCAAATTGCCTCTGATCTCCTCCGTATAGCAGAGTCCGTATCTCTCCTAATATTCCGAATTGGAGCCGGGATGGCCATCACCCTATCGAATGGTAACTGGACCCCCCGTTTCGCCAATTCGTCCGCCGCCTCGTTGCCCTCTATGCCCTGGTGCCCGCGAACCCAGTAGATGTGCACCCTTCTATTGGTACAGAGTCTATCTATCGAGTCCCTACACTCCTGGACGATAGAAGAGTATGAAAATTTGGCGGATATCGCTCTGATCGCCGCCTGACTATCGATGAAAAAGTTTATGTGTGAGTTCCTTGTACTGGAGCTACGCGCCAAATCAGCAGCCATCTTGGTCGCAAATATCTCCGCCTGCAAAATGCTGGCGTAATCGGGGAGCTTATACGATTCCCGAATACCAAGTTCCCGGCAGTAGACTGCAGCTCCAACTCCGTCTTCCATTTTGGATCCATCAGTGTAGAAACTGAAGGTCCTGTGGCCAGATCGGAGCCCTGCCAACCAGCCGTCCTCCTCCAGGGTAACTCGCGGTTTTCATCCAAGTGACAGCCTCGGAATGGTGTAGTCACTGCTACAATCTATTCCCCTTATAATACTGCCGTGACCATAAGGTCTGTATACAAATTGTCCCGTCGCCTTTAAGCGGATCGCAGACTTCCTCGCAGTTCCTTCTGCCACTAGATGAATCGGCTGCAAGTCCAGGATCACATCCAGTGCCGCAGTCGGCGTACTACGCAAAGCACCGGTGATGCTGAGTTCGGCGAGTCTCTGCACGCCCATTAGCATCTTCCGGTACGATATCTTCCTCAAGGCCGTCCACCACACAAGTATCCCGTAGAGTAAGATTGGTCTTGCAACCGCCGTGTAGACCCAATGTGTAAGAGCAGGAGTTAGACCCCACGTTTTGCCCAGCATTTTCTTACATGCGTAGAGCGCATTCGTTGCCTATTTCACCCTTTCTTCCACATTCAATCTCCACGATAGTTTGCTTTTCAGTATTACTCCCAGGTACTTTGTGTGGTGCTTAAGTTCCAGGATAGTACCCCCTAGTTTAGGCTTCCTCCATGGGCCAATTTTGTACCTATTCGTAAATAGGATTAGGTCCGTCTTCTCGGGATTTACTCCCAGTCCTACTCCGGCCGCCCACTGGCTGACCAACGCCAATGTAGCCTCCATTACAGAACTAATAGTATTCAGATCCTTGCCAGCAACTATTACCGCCACGTCATCTGCGTATGCAGTTATCTTTGCTGCCCCGTCCTGAAGTCCATTGAGAAGTTCGTTGACGACAAGCGTTCAAAGCATTGGTGAGAGGACCCCTCCCTGGGAAGTTCCCCGGTGTGCTCTCCTCGTTATCCTGGCGTTACCCCACGCCGCAGATATAGTTCTGCACCTTAGCAGGTTACCGATCCAGTTTTTAGCGTGTGGGTGTGCTCCCGTACGCGACAAGCTAGCCAAAATTGCCTCTGTGGACACATTATTGAAAGCTCCCGCGATATCCAGGAACACGCCCATAGCGAAATCCTTGTATCCCAGGGTCTTCTCAATCAGTGAGACAACTGAATGGAGCGCCGTCTCAGTTGATTTGCCCCTCGTGTAAGCGTGCTGATTTACAGAGAGAATAGTCGGCCCCATGTTACCCTTGACATGATAGTCCAAAATTCTCTCCAGCGTTTTCAACAGGAATGATGTGAGACTAATAGGTCTGAAATCTTTCGGGTACATGTGATTGCTCTTACCCGATTTCGGTAAAAATACAATCTTAGATATCCTCCAAGATTTCGGCACATAGTTTATTCTCAGACATCCCTTAAAGATTTTAACCAGCCATGGTATTATCCGTTGTCTACCCCGCTGTAGTTGCACCGGGATGATTCCGTCAAGACCAGGCGACTTGTATGGCTGGAACGAGTCAATGGCCCATTCCACCCCCTCGTAAGAGATAATGTCGTTATCACCATTTGATACAAAGGAAATTTCGTCCGTTGGAATAGGAACCTCAGAACAGCCCGGAAAGTGTGTATCAACGAGTACATCCAGCGTCTCCATGCTGCTCTTTGTCCATTCTCCGTTATCCCTACAAACTGTACTTGGCATTACTGGACAGCCCACTAGCAGCCTCCGCAGTCTTGCCGTTTCAGCCGTCTCTTCTATGTTATCGCAGAAACTCTTCCACGAAGTTCGTTTGGCTCTTCGCACGTCGCGCTTATACACCCTAAGAGCGTCCCTATACTCCCCCCAGCATTCAGACCGGTCGACAATTTTCGCCAGTTTGAATAGCTCACGAATTTCGCGTCTTCCACAGTCCAGCTGTTTATTCCACCAAGGTGGTCTGGACTTACGCCTAGCTCGTGTGGGACGACACGACTTTTCATAGGATCTAATAACGCCCGATGTCAATGTGTCTATAGCAGAATCTATGTCCTCCGAACTAGCCAGTGTTCCCGAGTGACCTAGGTCCCTATTAAGAAGTAAGGAGTATTTGGCCCAATCTGTATTTCTTGGGTTCCTAAACACTGTTTCAGTAGGTACATTGTAATTTAACACAAAGGATATATAGGAGTGATCAGAGAAGGATGGCTGCGTAGGCACCTTCCAATCATCTATCACTGTTTTATAATCCGTATAAAGCGTCACATCAAGCACATTTTCCGACGTGGGACACTTATACGTTGGGACCTCACCTCGATTCGCAATTTGTATATTATTCTGTAATATAAAAGCAATAAGATCCTCACCTCTATTGTTGATGTCTTTACTGCCCCATATTGTGTGATGAGCGTTAGCATCCGTGCCCACCACCAGATTTTGCTTCCTTCTACAAGCTTCTTCGACTAGTCTTTGGAGTTCTACTGGGGGGGCATCTCTGTCGTGTGGCATTTAGGATGATGCAAATATTATTGTGTCATCTCTGCCATCTTCCAAGGCCACTACTGTTAGATCGTCAGTGCTGTAATTATAAAGAATGTATGAATAAAGATTCTTCCTAACAAGTATTGAAGATCGTATTCTACCTACCACTTTTGGGAAGTACGTGTTAAAATTACGTGACTTCAGTCCAGATACCCGATTTCCTGTGGAGATCCACGGTTCCTGGATTAAAGCCACGTCGTAGCGACCCTCCTCTAGCGTGAGGAGGAGTTCGACCGAAGCCATCTTACTGTGCTGGAGGTTGACTTGCAGGATCTTTAGCGTCATCGACTAAGATCACCCGCTCGGGGTCGGCTCCATCATCCTTGGCCGTCTCACCCAGACTCAGTCCAGAAGTGGCCGCAGTGGCAGCTGCCAGATCTCGCTCCACTTCATCGACCTCCAGTGTGTTGTGGTTGGAGTCTTGTGGATGTCGTTTCTTCAACCGGAGAAACACACTTCCTACTCCCCAAGACATTTTTCCATACCGTGGATACAAAAGGTCTTCTGCCTCTTTTGTAATCTGGAGTATGTAATTCTGCCCGTCTTTGTTGCCTTTTTGTACATGCAGAATCCTCCATTCTTTGGTGGGAATGTCAGGATTCTGATTTTGTAGGAGACGAAGAGCGACTTCCGGTTTTACTATGCGCGGAAAGTTCACCTTCGCCTTCGGTACAGCCGGAATGTGCGATCTATCCACAATCTTGAGTTGTGCATCCGACCACAGGCCCTTGAGTTTCGTAATGACTCCTTTAAGCCATTCCAGCGTCATTTCGTTTTTACAGCTGATGAGCTTTACTCCGTTGAACCATCCAGCCCCATCAAATGAGGGCAGCGGTCTTCCGGGTTCGGCTTCCATCTTAGCGACAATTTCATTGAAGATCTTAGACTCCACGATCTTCCACCGCTCTGTGGCCATTTGACCAAAAGGGTTGCTCATGTCGAGAAGTGCCACGCTCAGAGGACGTTTGGCCACTTCACTGACTCTTGCAGCCTTTGGCAACGGTACAGTGGCAGCTTTTGAAGTCGAGGGTCTGATCTCCTCGGTGTTTTTATTTGGCTTTTTTGTCTCCTTAGGATTTGCGGCAGATGGAGACTCATCAACTGACCGCTGTCTTTTACTCTGCATGCTCTTAATCACGGCTTCCTGAATGCAATTGTGGAAACCCTGATTTTTGGCAGCGTACTTGGGGTTCGTTGAAAAGTGAGCTCGGCCTTCTGCAATCGCACCCGTTGCCCACTTCATCCGCTCTTTCTCCTCGTTAGAGAGGTTGGATTGGGATCCAAGCCTAATTGTTCCTAATTGTGGAATGGGTTCCCCGAGATGTTCCAGGCGAACTTAGCAGCTCACGTTCCTCTTTAGTGGTGATCGTTTTGACACTATCAAGATCCGAGTCTGAATCGACAACGGCATCCGTGCATGTCATATTTGTCTTTTTGGCTTTATTACTTCCACCGTAAGGCGCCTTAACCACGGCAGAGAATGTGTGACCGCTGGCGACACGTAGAGGAGATACTGGTTCTCCCCCGTGCCCGCCGGTGGTCGCAGTCACTGCTAACACCGACGTTTGGGCGTATATTACCGCCCGGCTTTTTTCCTTTTTTTCTTCCATTGCATATTCGTCATTTTGGGTTGGTCCGCTGGTTGGTCTACCGACCAACAGGTCATATACCTCCAATGACCTTCCTCATGTCGCCAGTATGAGGACACGCCTTAGGCACCCAACCTGCATTTTATACATGCTGCCATGTCCATAAATAACGCCGATCCACCGGATAAACAGAAGCGCACCAGGAAGCCGCCCAATATGGGAACAGACGCGCCTGGGTTTTAAAAATCGTGGAGTCATCTCCGACCCGTAAGCCGCCCAATTTGGGGAACAGATGCCCGGACCGAATCAAACCCCACGATTACCTCCTACCTATGATCAGGACCCATCACAGTAATGTGACAATAGGCATTACATCGTGACACTATGCTCAAAACCCTGATCTTGGCCGTGTACCCACTGGTACCCGTTTCCAGCCGGCACCCACGTGGAGGGTTCAGTAGAAGGATTTTCAAATGATTACATTTTATTTAAAAAAACAATTTATTCGAGTTTCGTAATCTATAGAGCCTACCAGAGCGGAATTGATTAAAGGGCATATCTGCTTACTTTCCTATCGTTAAACAATTAAAAAAAAATATGTTTTATACCTTATGATAGGTTTATTTAAATTAAAATATACATGGTCATAACATGCCGTTCAGCATTTTTTCAACACAATTTAAGCATAACCATAAAGATGTCATGGATAGTTGCCTGAAAGCTTTTAATATTAATAACTGGGCAAAGTGTTTTATAGATTTTATTTTTGTTCAACTTTCCTTGTTGTTGTAAACTTGAATGCCGTTGTTTAAGCAACCGTAAGTAAACAACACATAAATACCAGCAGCAACAACTGCTGTAATAAATTTAAGGAAGTAATAATCATAGTGACAACAAAGGAGCATATATGGATGATGATAATGATGACCCTGTCATTGTATAACAAACACAGTTCAAAAAATTCTTGTAACAATCAACAATAAAACTTGTTTCATAAATTCCTTCTATCGTACACATATGATCTGAAAAATTATTTAAAATGGAATTCAACAACTGTTTGATGATTTTTATGAAAATGAAGTTTTCACAATGATTGACAAAGTACCAATTCACATATGCACACACAAAAACGATCATAAATGGAAGTAACATATAAACAGCTAATCAAAGTAATTGGCTGGAAATTATTCATTTGATGTATAAACGAACGAATCATAAAATGTTTAGTAGAATTATTTAAAAATTTTGAATTTTTTTTTTTAATACAGATATTGTGCTTTTTAGTTGTTAAAATTTAAAATTAATTTTTAAAAACATGACCAAAATCTATTTTTATCCTTAAAGTTTAAATTTGTTTGTTTTTCTGCTTGAATTATTTTAAAAGTTCATCGAACTATTATTAATAAAGTTTGTGGTGTTTGTTAGCAACGTTTTAGTACAATTTTTTTTTTTATTTTGCCTCAAAAACAAAAAACAAAAAAAAAATTTCTTTTATATATTTTCTTTTGCGAAAAACTTTTATTTTCTAAGGTAACAGATGCCAACATATTGATGATTGGTCATAAATAGAAAAAATTTGTTTTATTATTAAAATTTTAATGAGAAATAAATAAAAAACTTTTTGTTCATGATAGACAAATTTCTGGTGGGATTTTATTTGCTTGAAAACATATAGTTCTTCTTTTTTATGTAAATACATTTTGCACAATTGTGTTTAAATTGGGAAATCTTTATTCATCAAAAAAATTTTTCATTATTTTCTAAAAGATTTTTGCCAATAAACAAAATAATCGTTACAGAATTCATGGTCTTCTAAGAAGTCTTAGACTCTAAAAATCGTTAAAATTTAAAACAAAGATGATCGCAATATATGCATAATCAAAGAACGACATAGTTGGCTAATTTAAAAAGCCTAAATCGTTCTGTTATTTTAGCCTTCTTATATACGTATGTCCTTCCAGAAGTGGACTCCGTAGGAAAGTATTCATAAAATTAAAAAAAAAATGAGAATATATAGCAATTTTTGTATTACTACTACTACTGTATTCGCGTTTTCATAGAAGTACAAACTTACATTTTAAGAGTCGCAGAGTTTTTAAATTTCGTTTGCTGCTGTTATATCAACAGGTCAATTTTAAATCGTGGTATGTCCACTTAGCATGTTTTTTTACGTTTGTGAATTTGTTCAACCTAAATTCTGTTTAATTTTGGTATTAATCGGCTAATCGAATCCAAAGTTATGCATAAAAAACCATTAACATACAACTGAATATCACCCGTAAATTTAAAGAGCTTCTCCAGCAAAACTCACTTTTTCGACTTAGAATTTTTTAAAATTGAACTGCCGATATTTAAAATCAAAAACCAATGGTTGCAAACTATACATTTTAAGCATATAGTTAACAGCAACAGCAGCAGAGATAGCAGAAGATACATTAAAACAGCATCTGAGGTAGCATTGAATGTAGGAATAAAGTAGCATATGATGTAGCATCATGTCGCATACGATGCAGCAATAAGGTATTAGCAATCAAATAGAAATTTTCGCATATTTAACAATGATATCTTCACTATTAATTTTGTTACAATATTATTATTCGTTGCAATTTGAAACATATTTTTATGTGTTATTGTTATTAGTTGTGGTACAAAAAATCTTCGAAATGACAATGATTGGTAGGAAAACGTTAAAGTTTTCATAAAATCTTAAGGTTGCTTTATTATAACTCAACGTTTGTTAATCCATTAAAGCCATTTAGTTGAGGCTGCCATGCTTTTATACCCTCCACCAACACTATGAATGAGGGTGTACTAAGTTTGTCATTCCGTGTGAAACTTTTTTTATATTCATCTCAGACCCCATAAAGAATATATATTTTTATATCCTTGATTAATCATAGGTCGATTTAGCCATGTCCAACTATTTGCCCGTCTGTTGAAAACACGCCCACTTTTGAACCAATCAAAAGAAAGAACGAAATTTGTGTCAAATTGCTTCTAGTTATCTTAAGCAGTTTGGGATTGAAAGCCAGCCAGATCGGTTCAGTAGGATAAGAGTTATGAATCTAAATCTGGAACCACCACCGTAAAAAATTGATACCTTTGTTACAAAAACTAACATAAATAGTGGTTTAATGCGTGGATTCATATAAGAATTGGCACGAATTCATTCTATATGACTAGAAATCAAACTGTTAAATTTCGTAAAGAATGGTCCATAATTTATCATAGACCCTTAATCCAAAATCTGGTACGCCACAGTCTTGTAAGAATAAACATCATACTGTTAAATTTCATGTGGATCGGTCAATACTTTACCATAGGCTTCATATAAAGCAAACTCTCAGAAAACAGTTTGTTTGAACCGTTTTAAAGAAAAGTTTTTAAGGTCTTAAAATCACACTGTTTAATTTCGTGAATATCGATCCATAATTTACCATAGGCCCTGTATAAAGCCAGCGCTCAGAAAAGAGTTGAGTAAGCCTTAAGCCGTAAATAATAACCCTTGTACGCCACAATTTTATAAGACTAATTATCACACTGCTAAATTTCATGAAGATCGGCCTACAATTTGCCATAGGTCCCATATAAAGTCTACTCTTGGGAAAGTTCTTAGTAAATCTAAAACTATAAGCAATAATGATACTGTTGTAAAATTAAGTACGTCAAACTTTCTAAAGATTGGTCCACAGCTTAACATAGCATCCAAATAAAGCCAATTCTCGGAAAACAGTTTCGTATGCCTAAAGCCGCAACGAATAAAGTTTTTGTAGCAGAATTTGGTCTCTCGTAGTTTCATAAGGCTCCAAATCACATTTTTGCACACCAGATATCACTCTACTGAATTTTGTTATGATTGGCGCATAATTAATCATGGGTCCAATATAAACTCCCCTTTCGAAAATAATTTTAGTTCGGTTGAAACTATAAACAATTATGATATTTATTTAAATTAATGGTGTTTTCTTTTCTACAAAAAATGTGACATTTTATTTAAAAAAATGCAAATTGGTGTTCGTTTCTTAAAAAATGCTTTGCTCTCTAAAAGGGTGGCTTGTTTTATTCTAAAAAATGTACCCTTACTAATGGGATAAGCCATTGCACTTTACGCCCCGTATAAATCGACAGTGTTGATAATGCCCTGTAAAAAGGTGGTTTCTGTTTATATATAGGGTTACCAGACGAAGTTGGGAAAAAATCGCCTCTTATCAGGACAGTAAAAATAATTTTAATAGTTATTTTTTCTATTATTTAATAGTAAAAACATAAGAAAGCATTACCTTGTTAATGATAGGTTGTCAGTGATATAACATTAAAGTAGATTCGGTATTATAAAAATGTTTTTGAAAAAAAAACGTCAAATCAAGAAATCTGAAAAACTTGGTGTTAATAAATCAGCAGTCTGGCAAAGGCATTTTCTTGTTTACATATTTTATAAAATTCAAACTAAAGAAGTTGGAACTTCGTCATTCATTTTGTTCATTTATTTATTTATGTAATATCAATCTATTAACAAATTTTGGTTTATGTATGTTTTTTATATTTTGAAGAACAAACTTTTTGCCAGCTGTTAAAAACTGGGCGGTCCAATTTTGTGTTTTGTTCTTGTTAAATAAAAACCTGCAATTTTTCAGGGTCGGAAAGACATTTTATACATGTACCTTTTAACAAGGTGGTAATTTTTTTTTTTTTTTTTTTGTAGAAAAGAAAACACCATAAGTTTTACAGGACTAGAAATAAAAGCATAAAGCTTTCTCATTGTCGGCCAATAATTTAACCCTAAACCGAAGTCAATATTTTTATAAAGATTTATTAATTATTTATAGATCCTATGGCACTCGCCTGAAATATTCTAACTGTCGGTGGAGGGTATTAAAGTTACGGCAAAGCCGAATATAGCACTCTTACTAGCAAAGAAAAAACATGATTAAGGAATGGTCACTACGACCATCTTTATTCATATTTACCTAATATGTTTACCCTAATAAATTTATTATAGTCATAATATAACCTTAAAAATTGTAATTTATCCCTAACATTTTTAAATTCGCTATAATAATATTATATGGTCTCTTACACCTAAAAAGTTACTCTGATCTAGCTAACCATTTTAAATTATTTAATATGTTTGCTACTATAATATATGTATTTTCAACTATACAATTAAAATCATAATATTGCTGCACACAAAAGGTATTTTTAATACCATAATTTTTGTGTGCTTTAAAGCACATTCTCTTTATGAGCCATTCAACAATACAGCACATTCTCTTTATTGTCGAAACAACTAGTCGAAACTTACCATCCGTGAGCGTTAGTTAATCATGAAACATGAATGATTACAAAATAATTAAAACATTTTTCGGGGAGAAAATGCCACGCTGCCTTGCAAAATTAACGATATAAATTATTATGCATTTATTGGAACAGGTAAGTTATTTATATATAATTATAAAAATATATTAATAAGCACTTCCTTTGTCTTTCTTGCAGCCAAAGAACCTACAACACTGAAACCAGCATAGAAATTTCGGCACAAGATGGTGTCATTAGCCCCGATTTTTTTTCAATAACTGTTCAACAGCATATTGATATAGTATATTTCATAAAAGAAATAAAAGGTAAATTTAATTTTACTTTATCTTAACAAATCTCAAGTGGGCGGATAAAAATAATGAAAAGTGTTAATGCATGTCGAAGTAAGGCTACATAGATCTTTTTTTTGGATAAATTTGTACCACAAAATATAATTTATAATTTAAAAATTAACACACACGGATGTATATAAATGTATGTATTTTATTTTATTTTTAAATATAAACTATATTTTATTTATTAATATACATATGCTGTATATTTGTAATAAAATATAAATTTTTGAAATTAATTTTTTTATTGTTTTTATTGCGAGAACCATATTACATGTTGAAATAGACATTTTGTATGGGGTTGAAAAATAAAGAAACATGGTCTGAAAGATCGTTTGCGTTGTTCTTCTGAACATAATAATATGTTTGAGACAATAATTAGCTAAAAACATTCTATCTGAACATATATTGTTGCTGAAGACGTGTTTGACACAATCATAACCACAAACATTGATGATAGTTTGCGATTGTGATTGTATCAATCATGTTTTTTCTTTGCGTGTAATTGTTTATTTTTTTTAAATAATTTTTTAAAAGATTTTCGATTGGATTTCAAATCATTTTCAATTTGAAATCAATTTATCGGCTCGAGTGGTTAGGCAAAAACATTTTTTCTCTGCTCAGTTTTTCTTTCGAAATTACTAAGATACGAACTTGTATGCGTTCTACAGACATTTTTTTGTATTACACCAAACATCAAATAAATTTTCAATAACTTTAGATATTTTCATTAGATCTCAGCGCAGTCAAGAATGAAAAATTATCAATACAATTTTAATTAATTTCATGTTGTAAAATTCCTGTCTTCAAAAAAATAATTAAATGAAAATTAAATTCAATGAACTTAAGCATTATTAAAATATCTAAATTTGGATTAAAAACCATTAACAGTACAATAAAATAGCCACAATACTAATATTTTCAATAACTTTTATCATCTTAGCGTAAATAAAAGCCTGTTCCACCGCTGTACAGTGGGATAATTTAGAAAAAAATGGAAATAATTATGAATTTTCTTAAATTCCAATTTGAACAAAATTTCAGGCGTTAATTAATGACTTGTATTCGACTTTTGTTTTGGATGTGTGGTAAACCTGAAAGTTTCCAATCTGACTAACCGTTTACAAAGTCCAGAATTGTTTTCATTTTTTTCTTCAATCTTCCACTGTGCGATATTTTAACTTTATCTTGCAAAGTATAAGCATGTTTTTGATTCTGTATAGAAAAACAGGGGAAAGTGAAAAAAACAGGTTTTGTAAAGTAGTTTATCTTTGTATCAAAATATCTGTCATGAAATGAACATACTTATATGCACTAAAAACGATATTATCTTTAAGCTGACAATAAATAAATTTTGATTCCAAGAAAATACTGACAAGTGCAAACTTAATCCCTTGCAAAATGTAATTTTAAATATGAATTGTTCAACAATTAACAGATTCAGTTGAAGTGTTTGGCAACATATAATTCGTTTAGTCATTTATTATATTAATAAAATGAAATTATTTCAAATCTGATAACAAAAGCTTAATTGTTACAGAAAAATTTGAGAAAATTTAAACAATAAACTAAATATGAACAATAATAAAATGCACATATTATACCTATTCAAAATATGTTTCATACTTTTAACTGTTGTTACAATTAGTTGAGTAATTCGACTACAACTATTTACTTGTTAAGTACAAAGGTTAAATGCCAGATTATTGCATAATATAAATACAAAAACACTTTCTTAGTGCAATGGACAAACCAACGTTTCGTATTACATGTTTACACCCATTTGTTCATTTTTGTATAGAACACGTGAAAATTTTATTTTAGGCTGTACCGAATTGTAGATACTCTCCACCAAGAGCTGGATTTTTTTGGGAGTGGAGTGCGATAAATTATAAATCAATATTGATGAAATTTTATATTACATTTGCTAGTCATATATAGGACGAATATGTGCCAAATTCAGTATTGCCAACTCTCTACCACTAATTATAGCTAAATTTTTAGAAAAAATGGCTTAGCAAAATTTAATTACAAAAGACCCCTCACCATTTAAAAAAAATAAAATTACACTGGTTACACTAATAAAATATAATTTTGTTTGCATTAATTTATTTTAAGTAACTATAAAATAAACTAAAGAAAAATTAAACTATCAGTTGTAGTATAGTAATTAAAAATAAAACAAGTTAGAGTGCTATACTCGGCTGTGCCGAATCGTTGATACCCTCCACTGACAGGAGTGTGCTCTATATAATAAATACATATGTATTATTAACTAAGCTTCACAAAAACGAACGTAAGGATTAAAATTGGTTGCGATTTAGACCTGAATTAAATTATTGACCAACAATAAGAAAATTTTATGAGTTTCTTGTTAGAATTTTGAGCTGGATTGCGTAAAATATCATGATTCGTAAAAATTTTAGCCGAACTAAAATAATTTTTAGGAGGGTAATTTGTATTGGACCAATTATGGACCAATCATCTCAAAATTCTGAAAACTGATTTCCATTATTAGAACAAATTAATAAGAATAAATTTCAATACAGCAGTGTAATTAGTTTTAGCGTTAACAGTAAATTTCACAAATTTGCATGATATTTTTTCTTGCCATATGAATTTAAGTAAAAAATTTCACCGCAATATCTATATCTGCGATGGTTTTAGGCGAATTTGATTATTTTCCCAAGGTGGGCTTTATTTGGTTTTAGGCGCAATAAACTGTTTCCGAGAGCAGGGTTTATATGGGGCCTAGGGTAAATTATGGACCAATCTTTAATAAATTTGGCACTGTGATTTCTCGTCCTATAAAACTGCTACATTCCGAATTTTAATTTGATTGCATTATTTATTACGGTTTTAGGCGTACTAAACTGTTTTCCGGGAGTAAGCTTTATATGGGACCTAGTGTAAATTATGAACTGATCTTCAAAAAAATTTACAGTGTGATTTCTGGTCCTATAAAACAGTGACGTACCACATTTAAGTATGCTAGCGTTATTTATTGCGGTTTTAGGCGTACTAAACTGTTTTCCGCGAGAAAGGTTTATATGGAGCCTACTATGGACCGATCTTCTCGAAATTTAACGCTATGATTTTCAGTTGTATATAGCGAATTCGTGCAATTTTATATCATTTCGTTCATTATTCCACCATTTATCTTAGTTTTGGTATAGATATTAGGAATTATTTCTTTTCATAAGCTAATTTAATATAATCAATATTTTTTTTTTCGAATTTATTCTATGAGTTAAATATCAGTTATGTATTTTATAAAGATTTTTGTAATAGTTCTATTCCTTAAATATTTAGTAATGACTTTATACACTACCAGACTATTATCTTGTATCTTCTTGTTACATTTTACCTTAGCTATCCATTGGATAGCAATGAAATATATTGTATGTACAGAAAAATTTACAATTATTATTATAACAAGAAGATCCAAAATAATAGTCTGGTAGTGTATAAAGTCATTACTAAATATTTAAGGAATAGAACTATTACAAAAAGCTTTATAAAATACATAACTGAAATTTAACTCATAGAATAAATTCGAAAAATAAAAAATGTTGACTTTAGTTTTTGTATCAAAATTATCCATTTTTTAGCGTGATGGTTCCACATTTTGATTCATAGTTGTGATCCTACTGAACCGATGTTGCTGGATTTCAATCCCAAACTGCTTAGGGTAATAACAAGCAATTTAAGACATAGTTTGTTCTTTTCTTTTGCGTTTTCCGAAAGTGAGCGTGTTTTCAACAGACGGATAGACAGACGGATAAAGCTAAATCGACTCAGAATTTCTCAAGGAGCAAGTATATATATATTCTTTATGGGGTCTTAGATGTATTTAAAAAAAGTTTCACACGGAATGACAAAATAAGTACACCCTCATTCACCACAGTGATGGTGGAGGGTATAAAAATATCCTACCATGTTTCTGTTTGGGTAAAATGTTTTGGGGTAGAAAGCGACTTGGTTAGTAGCGGCGTTTTTGCTTAAAGTTGTAATATTAACAAATTTGTAAATTGCTTCACAGAATTTAGTTAGCTTACAACCACGAATACAATTAACATTGTCCATAAACCTCTTCAGCACGCAATGCTGGTCACCTCTATTTTTTCAACTTATTTATTACTAACAAAAATAAATAAACTCTCATTCTAATACTTTATTTTATGTCTGTCAGTGCGCAACGAAAATTTTTCCCATCATGGTGTCTGTTCCCATATGTTGGCATTTAACGCTCTTGTAATGGATTTTATCAAAACTATTTTTAACGAAAACGTTTTAACACATTGTGGCTACTTTGACCATATTTTTGTCACCAGCAACCATTTTATGGTTAAATTAGGCCACCATCATGTTGCTTTCAAACATATTATGGCTAATATTAATAATAATACGTTTACCACCAATTATGGTTATGGTTGTGTGGCATAATTAAAAATATGTTTGAAAAATTCTGTAATTGTCCTAATACTCGCATGTCGTTTAGGATGCCGTTTGGTTAAACGGCTGCACCTGTATTTATTTATAAATGAAATAAACATACTTACAAATTAAATTCTTATATGATCATACGTACCTAAAAAGAAATTGAAAAGAGAGTAGTTAGAACACAAAACTGATTTCTAAATTATAATTATAATTAAATTATAATTGCGCACTTTAATTAAAAAATGTCTTGCACATTTTATATCAAAAATGAAAGAAATATATGAGAAATTTAGCAAAAGGCAAAATATTATGCATTAAACAATAACAGGTTTTTATTTGCCTTTTGTTTTATTTTTAATACATTTATCAAATTTTCGATGTAAAATACAATATAAAAATCCGCGATTGTTACAAATTTTACATTTTTTTTGTGTGAATTTTCTATTTTTAATGATAAAGTTAAGACTTCTAACCATAAAATTGAATCTATGTTTATATGGTTGTTGTTTTTGTAGAAAAGACGTCACTTTATAACTACATGATAATGCCATAAATATATATTGTTACGAAAATAGATTTGTCTAAGAATTATTTATGGTTTTAGTTATAAGTTATCTTGTAAATTATAGTTTTATGTCATATTAGTAACTATTTTTATGAACGCCACTGTATTAAATATTCTAGCAATTGTAATTGTAGACTTTAGATTTAGATGTATAAGTTATTTTAAAATAATTCGAACACAACTTTCTAGAAAATACTAGACGGTTCTTGAATCAACTAGAAATAGTTTTGAACTATAAATACAGGCTAACTCATTAAAGTTTAGTTTAGTTTGATTGGAGACATTAAACGGTTCAAATCGATACATACAATAGTGGTTAAAATTTTGTGAATATTAATTTCAATAATGTTTGTTAAGTTGAATTCGTGTGTGTATTTATTTTGATTTGCAATTAAAAGAACTCTAAGGTTTATTATAAAGGGAATAAATCTTAACGCGTTTCATTAAGTAAAAACGTAACAATATTATTGTTGAACTTTATAAAAAATATTTATCTTTTTATGCAGTTTTTAGAATTTACAAGCAAATATTGTAAGCACTTTAAATGAGTGTTATTTTGACCTTTCGATATATTTCAAAAATAAAAAAATTTTGTTGAGCTTGTTAATAAATTATGCAGGAAACTTAATAACATATTTTTTGGTATTGGTAATAAATACATTTATAAATTTAATTTTTTATTGCATATTATGAATTTTGTTTTTTGCACTAGTCTATCAAAAAATTCAGTTTTTTGTGAGCTTAATGATAAAATATTAATAATATTGCAGAAAATTACTTTGTTAATTATTTTATTTTCACGTCCGTTAGTATATACATACACGCATTAAAAAAAATGTTTAAAATTTGTCACATCCAACAAAACTATTTTTAAAGAAAATTTTTAAAAATATTATGTTTAATTTAACCATATTATTGTCACCGACAAACATATTATTCTTAAATTGGTCTCCCATCAAGAAGCCACAAGCATAGTATGGTTGTCTTTAAACATGTTTTGGTAAAATATGACAATAATTTGATTTTAAATTAACAATAGTCTTTTCCTCTTTTCCAAGACCAACATGCTATGGTTGAAAACCAGCCATGCTATTACAAGTATTAAGCATATTTTAGTTATTATTAACAAAAATCTGTTTGGAGGCAACCATAATACGGTTGTGGCTTCTTGATGGAGGACAAATTTAACCATAATATATTTGCCGGTGGCAAAAGTATGATTAAATTAAATATAATGTGTTTAAAATTTTTCTTTTAAAAGAAATTTTAATAAAAGTTTGTGCTATTTAAAAAAGAAGACAATGAATAGCCGTGAAATAATTGTAAAAGTAAAAAATAAACAAATGCTTATATACTCTATCGTCCAAGGTATCTATTTTTATAATATGAAAAAAATTTTCAAATAACATTTTTTTTACGAATTTTCGCAACGAATTCTTGCAAACGAATTCGCCGTGCTATGCTAAGTTTGTCGTTTGCCCCAGTTATGTTTATACCATTACTCATAAAGAGTAAAAC
This sequence comes from Pollenia amentaria, assembly GCA_943735925.1. Taxonomy (NCBI): domain Eukaryota; kingdom Metazoa; phylum Arthropoda; class Insecta; order Diptera; family Polleniidae; genus Pollenia; species Pollenia amentaria. The sequence goes on along the minus strand of OX031008.1, from coordinate 87,268,503 downwards.
ATGTTTACAAATAGGTTTATTTAAAAAAATAATAATAATAAAGAATTCGTTTCGGCTTTAAGTCTAGCATACCGAAATTTTTTAAGTTTTCTTTAAATAGCGAATTGCAGTTTCTTTAAAATTTATGGATTCGTAAATTTAGAACTTGTTAAGATTATTAAATATATTCCACAAAAATCCTTAGTGAAAGCATGTTATTGTTTAAGTACAGTGGAATATTTAATGACCGGTCAACAAAGGGACCATTTAAATGTGTCCCTACAAGAACTCAAATCGGAACCATGGATCTGTGTCTATCGAATTACGTTGAATACGTGGAATACGTTGCACTGTATTCCTAATTTAAATTTATCAGCAAAAGAATTAAAGAGTTTGTTATGTCACCGCTACAAACAAAAAATTAAATCTTAATTGAAAATTATTTAATCTATAAAACTATAATTATTATTTTTATTCCGTTTAATTTAAAAAATGAAAAAATGCTCTTGAAACTGTATACATTTTTAGTCAAAATACATATATACAGTGAAATTAGGTATGACAAATGGAAAAAGTGACCATTTAAACGTGTTCATATAAGAGGGATTTTTTTTCTCAAAGAACTCAATGCGTTCCATAAAAACGCTGTTGGGGCCAGGGTAGTGTATCTATTGAAAGAGTGTGACAGCTTAAGAGAGGTAGCCGTTATGGGAGATTACACTGTGCTCTTAAAATTTAAAAGTTTGTTATGTCACTGCTATGAAACAAAATTTGACCTTAATTCAAAATTATTTAATCTATGAAACTAAAATTATTATTCCAAATTTAAATATTTTTAAATTGGCTTAAGTTCATTGAATTAAATTTTCATTAAATTATTTTTATGAAGATTATTTTTATGTCTTCATAAAAATAATTTAATGAACATTAAATTCAATGAACTGAAGCATAATTAAAAATATCAAAATTTGGATTAAACCATTAACAGTTCAATAAAATAACCACAATACCAATTATTAAAATTATTATTTTTAATAATTATATAATCCATATAATTTTTAATATGGATTATTATCCAAATTTTTATATATTAATAATTCTTAAGCTCATCAAATTTAATCTTTATTTAATTATTTTTAATGAGGAAAGGAATTTAAAACATAAAATGAATAACAATTAATTGACAGTTTTACATTCATGACTGAAGCTGGGATTTTACCCACGAACAGGTTGATTTCACATGTTTCGATAGTAGCCACACTATCTCTTCAGAAATCTTTGTCGTTAAACACTAACCGCCATTGACGACGGCTGTTAGTCAATAGTCAAGTTATTATTTTTATACCATTTGAATAAAAGAGGAAAAAATACTCTTGAAGATGTAAAAGTTTTAAGTTGAAGTATTTACATTGAAATTTCGCACAATCAAACACAGAAGGGAAAATTTAAACGTGTCCATATAACGGCGATCTTTTTTTCAAAAGAACTTAATGCGTTCCATAAAAACGCTGTTGGGACCAGGGAACTGTGTATGTTGAAAGAGGGTGACAGCTTGAGAAAGGTGGCCGTCAAGGGAGATTATACTGTGATCGTAAAATTCTAGAATTGCTATACCACCGCTTTAAAACGAAAACTAAAAATAAATTGAAAATGACCGAACCCCAAAGAAACCATTTTAACGTATCCATTAATGGAGGATTTTCTGTTTAAACCTTGCCAGGACCAGCGAAACGTGTCTTTCGAAACAGAGTGTCCGCTTAAGGAAAGTACCTGTTAAGGGAGATTACACTGTGTTCGTATTAAGCTTAAATTTAAAATTATTTAATCCGTGAAACTAAAATTATTATTTTTATTTCAGTTGAATAAAAAAAAGAAAAATACCCTTGAAATTGTATAAATATTTTACTTGAAATATATATGTAAATATATCGCAATTTTGTTTTATAGTATTTTCAGCTGGTATTTTAATATAAAAAGTTTGTATTAAGAGCACAACAAAGTCATATTTTTTGAATAATATAAAAAAGTTTATAAAAACAATATTTTGAAAATAAAAACCTAAAAGTTTATTGTCTGACTTAAATCATCAAACTACTTTAATTAAAATAAACATAAAACACAAATACAAAAAACAAACCTTTTTTTTTTGAAAAATTTAAACTACCGGAAATGAAAAATGCTTAGGAAATTTTAAAACAAAATTTAAAAATATTTGTTTTCTATTTGAACAATAATCCAATATGTGTATTTAAGTTTAATGACACATGGGTCTTTGCAGCATCATTATTTGTTTAGTTACAAATAGAAGCCTTTAATGCAAAAAACTGAAATAGGGTCATCCATTTTAAAACATTATACTTACAAATCCGTTTAATGGCCATACGACAATATTTTAAAAACATGTGTTTTAAGGTTTTATTTTGCTTATGAATAGCGATCGTATTTTAATACTTTTAAAACCATCTTTTTGTGTTTTCTTTATCGGGATTATCTACAGTTCGAAGGTCACCAGAGGCTAAAAATAACCGACAATTTGAGGCTTTGAGAAACCTGAATACAGTTAATTAGCGGTTACATTGGTAGTAACTTGTAAATAACAATAAGAGCTAAGCCTCGAATACATATTGTAGATTTCGACAAGAAAATTAATAATAAGATTCAATAATAAAAAATAAACAAATATAAAAATTAAAAAAACTTTTGATAAAAAAATTTTATTTTTCCGTCTGGATTATTTTTCCTTTTCTTTTCAAAACAAAATTAAATAAAAATAATTTATGATATTTAACACAAAAGTTGAAAATTAGATGGAACTGACGGATAAATAGATTCACACAAATATACACAGATGAACACTACAAACTTGTAACATCCCTCTTTGTTCGAATCTTAGTTGCTTTATACTGTATGTACAAATGTATAAATGTATAAGAATTTTTTGTTTTGAAAAAAATTTGAATTTAAAATTAAAAAAGTTTTAAAAAAATAATTTTTTGACAATTTTTTTTCGATAATTATCGTTTAAGGACTTTTATTTTTTCATCATGATTAATATTTATATTTGAAAATAAATATCAATGTTTTATTTTTTCAATACACGAAAATAAATTTTTGTCAACAGACAATACATACATACACATGTATTTACATGATATGGAAGTAAAAAATAAAAAGTTTTCGGGTCTCTGCTAAAAACCCCATATACACCCAACTCCAAGGTTACTTTTTTTCTTTTCAAAACGTAACGAATAATGCTTCGATGTCAAAAGCCGTTTTAATTTAGTTTCATAAGGCAAGAAGTCAGGGGGCAAATTATGGCAGTCGTGATCGAATACTTTTTCGATTCGAAGGCAATTTTATTTCTAATTCTTTCAGTTAATATTGAACGAAACGAAATTATCATTTCAGTGTTGTAAATCATTAACTTGTTGTTACAAGAATGAAAAAATAATTTCGACTAGACTGAAAGAATACGAAATAAAATTGGTTTCGAACCGCAAAAGAGTTCGATCCCGACTGCCATAATTTTCCCCCAGATTACTTAATTTCTTAAAGGTAAGTAAACAATTAACAGCAGGTCCTATATAAAGCCCAAACTAGGAGAATATTTAAATACGTCTAAAACTGCGAGAAATAGCGGTGTTCTAGTGAAAATTAGTTTAAAAAAGTTTTGTAGGACAAACAATTACAATAAATTAATTTTGTAATGTTCGATCCAGAATTCAACAAAGATACAATATGAAGCATATTCCAAGAATAGACTTATGTTCCAAAATCCGAAACAAATTATAATACTGTGTGGTCAGGTATTACAAAAATTTGAATATTCTTACTACCTTTGGAGAGTATTGAGGATTCGGCACAGCCGAATATAGCATTTTTATTTGTTCATATTATTTCTCACAAACAATTATCGCGCACTCCCTGGAATAAAAGCAAAATTTTAAGCTGTTCCGCGATTGAAAATAGTTGAAAATCTAGTAAAAGGATAAGTGTAAGTTTTATTTGGTACTACAAATAATCCAAATCCGTTGTACACGAAATTTTTTAAAGAAAATAACGATGGGCTATATTTAGCTCATTTTTTGTCTTGTATTCCGAAATGATTTTCAATTGCTTTTATTAGACATCATCAATTAAAATTGTAGTATTCTTGCCCAGAGGTAGTATTTGACTAACTATAAAAAGTTAAATTGATAGAGTCGGAGATGTAAAAATTGCTTTTCTGTCTCCTATTCATGCTAGGTTTGAAAGAATATAAGGCGTGTGTAGATCGATCTACGTATGTTTTTTCGTATTCCGAGCTTTGAAAATTATGATCTGTCTATGATTAAAATTTCATCAAAATTGGTTGTATATTTTCGCAGAGCTAGTTGCTTTTATATTTAAGAAGCCTATATTTTCAATTTGATAAAAATCGGTAAGGCTTTTGCATGTGCTACGCTTTATCGACTAAATATAAAGCGTAGCATACAGCTATGTCGAATTTTTCTCTTTTTCTTTAACTTATGCTATACACAGGTTTAATTGATACATTTGCAAAACGAATCAACGTATTAACTGAAGTAGTTTTCGAATCCTTTCAGATTCGTTATATCAGCGTTTAACTGTATAAATGTGGAAGTTGTTTCAAGCAAAGCCCACGTTTCATAGAACTTTTTGCATTCGATTGGTTAAAGCTAAATCTTTAATTTATAAAATACTTCGAGCCGTGTATTCACATGTTAAATAATAAGTCACACAAAGTTTTTGTTTGAGAAAAAATCTTAAATAGCTTTTTTTACAATTCCTAACTAATCTTTTATGCTTTAAAAGAAAACTTTTCGTAAAATCTAAAACTTTTGTAACACCATTGTTTTGGTGAAGTTAATTTTGTTATAAATAGAAAAAATATAGTATTTTCTTGAATTTTAATAAGGTATATTTTTATTTCAATTTGAAACTTGCAAGGATCACAGAATCCAAAAACATGAACTGTGAAAATAAAACAAAAATCATTTTTGGACACAAACATTACACAAAAGTCTTGTTAGTTACTCGAGCAACAACAAAATCTACAAAAACTGTATAAAGCGAACTAAAGTATGTCGCAACAGTGTGTTCGAATGGACTAAAATTGTACGTGTTAGTTTACGGTTACATGTGTGCCTGGAAGTAACACGTTTCGCGCTAAAACAAATGCATGGCACACAAAAATCATACAAACAAAACCTTATACATTTTTACCCAGTCAACATGTTATGAAACTAATGAGCAAATCAACAATCATAAACGAGCCTTGGTTCTGGTTAATAAATTTACTTTTAATGACAGCAAATGCTACCCTTCATGCGTGTTTTCTCAAAGAGTCATTTATTACCCGTTTTTCTGGCCAGTTCTTGACATGAAAAAAGTATAGTGTTCTAAGAAGCCGTTTTTCAGTTATTTAATATTATATGAGCCAGTTTTAATCGTTTGAAAATACTTGTCCTCTAAAAGTCAGTAGTATTTTTGATTGTTTAAGCTAGTTCTTCAGCTTTCTATCACTGTATGTTAATGCATTTTTATGTTAACCAACAAAAATTTAAAGTTTACAAACATTCTGCATTTTACTTAAATTGTCCACATTAAAATTAAAAAAAAGAACAGTCTTTGATTATCTGGGTGAGCAAAATTCATTCCTATAAACAACCGTTAGAAACGGTCATATTTTCAATCATATTTTGCGGCTACTTATCTTTTTTTAGTATACCAAAATAAAATATATAAATAAAAATTTATAAAAAAAATACAGTACAACAATTAATTATTCATCGTCAAACTGAGTTTTCAAAGAACCTTTAAAAAAAAGTCACATTTAAAGCGCCTGCATATTTATAATTATTTTATGCTTTGCTCATCATCAAAAGAGCTATAAAACATGTAAAACCTTTATACTCGGCTAGGCCGAATCATCAATACCTCCCACCAGCAGTAAGAAAGTTTCAGTGCATGGTTTTATATGGGACCAATCTTCATAAAAATGGACATTTCATTATTATAATTTGTTCCTGGAGTACACTTTGATGATAAATTATGCGCCAATCATCACAAAGTTCTATGACATTATTTTTGGAAAATTTTGTTGGGCCTTATTTCAATAAAATATCATGATTTTTAGAATAGGTACTTCAAAAAGACCAATAGTATGAAAAATATACTGAATAAAATTTTAATACAGTGGTGTGACTTGTTAGCATTTTATGCTTTTTGAAAAGCGTTTTTATATGGGACCTATGGTAATATTCTAAATTTATTCTATTTTGTATCTCAGTAGCTCTGCACCGATTCCCACAAAATTTTGTTGTGTAATTTTTAGTCTTATAAAGCTAAATTTAACTATATTTCTCCACAACATCATAAACTATAGACCAATCTTGACGAGATTTGGCATTGTGATTTGTATTTGAATACAAAAGCATCAGTTTCGGTGTTTTCCGATAATGAGATTTTCAGGATTTAACATATCGATTATAATTCGATCTTCACGATATTCAGTAGTATGAGTTTTAGGCTTATTTCTGCAAAATTTAATAACAATCGGTGCATTTCGCAACAAATTCATGTTAGTTATTATAATTAAAATATCAACATTTAATTGAGGTTTTTGCACATTTTGGTCCAAACCTCTTTACCTACTGCCCTGATTATGCAAACTTTGAATCCTAAACTGCTAAGGCAAAGTACAAACAATTTTGCATTACAATTTTAATTTTTTGTTCAGTGATCCGAAGGTTAGATGGATTTAAACAGACGAACAACGGGACAGACGGACATGGCTAAATCTTTTAAGAATTACTCTAGAACCTAGAATACTTAATGGGGTATTTTGTCTAAATATTTAAAAGGTTTCACAAGAATTAACTCTTCACCATTTCTTTGAAATTTCATTGAATTAAGGAATTCATATTTAAAATATTTGTTGTTGTAGCAGCGACATTTGAATAACCGGTCTTGCTGAGTTGACAATCCTTTATCTGTATTCGTTGAACTCCGAGTCGTTCAGGTGCGTAGAACTGATAATCGTGGTACATCTTTCAAATGGTAGTTGGATGCGATGTACATACAATTTTCCATTTGTTTGATTTCAAATTTGTATGAATTTGTGCATATAGGACCATTGCTTTTATGAATTCTAAGAAGCATAGTTAACACATACTACACTTATATAATATTGCATTTTTATATGAAGGCAATTTGTAAATCTTATTTTAAAAAATACCATATATTCGCAGATCTTGGGCCCAGTTGTTGTTGCAGAGTATGAAATGCAATTTAAAAATTGATTTAAACAATACCTGAGAAATTGATTAATTTTTAATATTTACTTTAAACATAAATTTTAGTATATTATGGATTCTATGTCATTTTTACTAAATAATTGGCTCAAGTGAAAAACCGAATGGAAGAAATTTCTTCAAGTTCGAATTTGTCAATTAAAAATATTTTTTATAACTTCGAAATATTTTTTTAAGTGGCAAAAATCTATGCTATTAAAAAATATACAGCCGCAAAATTTATAAGAAAGTTATGGACTTAGAAGCTTTTTCGGGTGTTGTATTTGTATCGGAGCTATTGTTAAATATGAATCGAATTTTGTAAGGTGATTAAGGTGTCAAAAAATATTTTAAGGCCAAATTTTAAATTAATACCGACATAATAAGAGTATTTATCATTACACATACTTTATTTTAGTAATATTAAATATTAAAAAAAAATAACTTTGTATTATTTCACTGTCGTAGGTTTTTAGTTGTTATCAGTGCTGCCACGACTAATACAATTTTTCAACCAAAATTTTTTAAAAAGTAACCGATTGTGAAAAAATATAACCAAATTGTCAATTTTTGTCAATTGAGAAAAACATTAAATTCGTTGTTGCATTGTAAAACAAGAGTTATTTGCACTTTTATATAAATTACAAATTAAGAAAAGAAAACTAGAAATGTAATCCTTTTACATATTAAAAAAATTACGAGCAAAATAAATCAAAAGTTTTTATTTATTTGAGAATTTTTTCATAAAAAATATTTTTATTTTATAAGAGTTAAACCCGTCAAATTTCCATACAAAATTCAGTATATTGAAAGATAATAAATAAAATTTTTTTGAATATGTCCCTTACAATAAACGAAATTTGTACTTCACAGATACAAATAACAATAACTGTCAGTGACAGGACTGTAAAATGTGGCAATTTGCTAATCCCTTTGGCGATGGAAATTTACGATTGGCGATATGGCAAAATTGTAAAGTGTTGGCGATATGCGTAAAAATGGATAAAATTTCTTGTAAATTGTATTTTAAACTTATAATTGCTATTATTACTGTTTCAAAATTGTTTTATTTAAAATATTTTGTGAATTATTGTATAATATTTTAGCGAATATAAACAAATTCGTATTTCAAAACGTACATTGAATGGGCAAAAAGTTTTTTTTATAAATTAAAAATCATTATCTAAAAACCATTAAATAAATATACATACCAACAGGTTATAAACAGAAAAATTTTTACTAACTCCCGTTCATTTGAAACAAATAATGAGAAAATCGTATTGCAAAGTACACATTATTCGAAGTCGTAAATCCCTTCGAATAGAAATACGCAATGCAAGTGTATTAAGAAAAACATATTCATACGTATTTTATATTTTAGAAAAATGTAACCAAAATGAAAAAAATATTCACATCTCCACATTGAGAAAAAAAATTACCAAATTTTGATTAGAAATAACCACAAACTGTAGCTCTGGTTGTAATCTTAGTTGCTTATGCTTTATAACAGTTTTAATTGAATAAAAAAATATTACTCATACGTTCGTATTTCCAAACAAGTTCAATAACAAAAACTATTGCCTACATTTTGGACAGTTTTGGTATTCGGTGCGTATATTGAATAATTAATTGATGTGCATTAATCATACTTTCTGTACGCAACATGAGGTCTACATTTTATTAACACAGGCTTAAAAAACGATTAGTGATTTTAAAAAGAAAAATAATTAAATATGTTTGAAAGATAACTTAAACAACGAGTCGGATATTGATTCCAACAGAATAATAGTTATAAAATTAAATTTAAGACAATCACGGAACTATACATGTTTTGAAAAATTAAACAGGTCAAAAAAAATTTTTGGTTTCTCTGGGCTGGGTTTTTGTGTTTTAAGTTAATCTGAAAACAGATTTTTACAGAACAGCTTAGTTTTGCTTAAAATGTTGGTCTTTAGCGAAATAATAAAAAAAAATTAATTAAATTTTTCCGGAAAAACCCTAGTTTCATAAGACGTTAAAGTTGTTTAAGGCTTAACCCATATCTCAAAAACCCAGCCTTAGTTTATGTTTTCAAGCTATATACACAGATAGCAACGAATTCTTACACAGAAAAAATTATTAAATTTCTCCAATCACCAAATTTGTTCTAAATTCATAATATCAAGCAAACAATTTGTTGATTTTGCTCCTATTACCAAAATGATTATATTGATTACTAAAAATTTAAAAATTTTAAAAAAAGATTTTCAATAAATGATATTTTTAGTTTTAATTAAATAAGTGATCAAAAAACTTTGCCATTTCAAACAATGTGTTAATTTATTGAAATAAATATTGACAACTCCCAACAACAATTCTACATGTTTAAATTATTTTATTTTAAAGGAAAAAGTCAATTAAGATTTTTTGTTATTTAATTAAAATTTTAATTGAAAATTTATTTCAAAACAACTAAAATGTTAATTAAATCAAAATTAAATTTTTAATTAAATCAAAATTAAACTTTTAATTTTCTTTCAACAAAAAAAATAATTGATTCAATTATCACATTAATTATATTTAAATACTTTTAAAATAATTTTTTTAATTGATAAAACACTTTTTTCTGTGTAACGAATGTTGTGAATTTTTTCTTGTTCTTTTATGTATCATGCACAATTGCTTGATGCAAAATGGCATCACATAACGAGATTCTAAGGACGGCTATAAAAAATGATAGATTCGCTTTTGCTGTCACTCATATTTTCAACGCTTTTATTTTATTTTTTAACAACGACCTGTGCTTGTTTAACCCTAGTTAGATAACGTTATTTTTATGTACAGACAAGATAACGTTACGCCTGAAAGACGTTTGCTAGTTTATATCCTTTAAAAGACATCACCGAAAATAATATTGATAAATTTTTTTGTTAAAATCGTTTATTTATTCAATATCTTTTAAAATAAGGTAATTTTTAAACAGAAAAAAATAATAATAAAAATAAAATCAAAAATAAAATGCAAAATATCACAACTTAAAGAGTTATTTATAAAGGACTTCAGTTCGGCTCTAAAAACTAAAGCAAATCCTTTTGTTATAATTTGCTTATATAATAATATGTGTACCAAAACATAATAATAAATTCAAATAGCATTATATGCAAGGTTTACAAACTAAATATTTGTGGTCGACACATACAGGTGCATTACATTTTAAACATACCATTTTGGACGTACGTCGAATATTTGATGGACAGAAACCACAGTATTTCTCTTTTTGTTATTCAGGCTGTTCTCCACTGCTACTGCAATTATTGTTTATTGTCATCTGGTAAATCTTTTTCAATATTGCCGTGCAAAGTTTTCGAGAAAGTAGAAATTTCTAGCCTTTTCTTTGGTGCATTGAACAATTTCTGAAATTATTTCGGTAGTAACAAAAATACCGAAGCATGAAATTGGGTCGTACAGCTATTCACATTCCCAAATTAGTCCTCTGGCCGTTCGAACTATATTCATTGAAAAAAATCGGTCAACGCTTTGATCCTTTGATGAAGTCCAGCATTGCTTACTTTTACGTCTTATAGTGGTATAATTTACCGTAATAATTGGCTATCAACAGAAGTAGTAAAATTATCAGGTTCTTGAAGATTTTCCTTAGTTGGTAGTATATTCTCATTAGCATCAATGAGGCCAACAAGCTTGCCTTATACATCACTTTGAACGTTATCCCATTTATTCATCTTCTGATTTGCTCACATTTTCTAGTGAATTTGAGTCGTCCAACAGACTTTTCAAGAGCAGAAATTTTTGCGTCGTCCAAGCCGCGCTATACAGCTAATTTAAATAACAAATACCTTAAAATTTAACCAAAACAAGAAGTTATTTTTGCTACAAAAGTTACACTAAAGATAACGATACGTCTCTCAGATGTATGTTGTGTTTATTTGTGCTTATATTTCAAAGAAAACATAACTTAACGCACAAAGAAAACCACCACCAACAAGCTGATGCTAACGACTGAGATAATTGAGCGCGAGAAAGTTGTATGTTAACAAATGTGAGACTATGAGCACAACATTGAAAAAGCATACGTCTCGCAGACGTACCTTATCTATCTAGGGTAAATTGTTATTTACACGTTCCTTTTTTAAGTGCCGTTAGCAATAATTAGCTTTTTTGCAAACCACTCAAATGATTCGTTCGATAAGAAAGTGACAAATAAAACTCTTTGAAATAGCTATTAATTGCTAAATCGAAAATTTTCTTTTTTAGCTTTACATTTTAATAGAATGAATAACTCCTAGACTATGTAAAATTAATGCCACAAAATAAAAACTTAATTTATTTGTAAAGATATGTATATATATTGCAAATAGTATGAATAAACAGAATTTGCAAGCAAGAACATGCATTCGGAAAAAACGCATGTTGCAGTGAATAGTGATATCGCAATCTGCAGATACTGAAGGACTCATCCGACTAGAAGAGCGACTTATTATTTGAGTGGCATATTTTATTGTTGTCAATTAAAGGCAATGCAAGAACAATGAATTTCAGAATAGGCAGCAAATTTGAATTTATTCAATCTGCACTCTGGTGGTGTGCAAGGAACTATAATATTATTTAGTTGAATTCTAGAGTTTAAATAACCAGTTCGTCGTCGTTTCTTTAATATAACAAAACACATAGTTTTTTCTCAGCTGAGTTGTTTATGGCTCTTTCTTTTTTTATCATATCAAACATTTACAGTTTACTTTGAATATTTTTTGCACGTGTGTATATTTTTTTCTCTTTTAATTCAGTTAAGAAATTTCAAAAAATTGAATATACATATGCTACTCCGAATTTCTTCCAGTGCCCTCAAGATACACCAACCCCTGCACACACAATTTAAACTGCACCTCCTTATTCTGCCATTTATTGCTAACTCTTAAAAGAAGCTTAGTTTTTAAAAAACATCTGTTTTTTATTTCTTAACTTTAAACTGTTGCAGTGCTCTTTGGCTGCTTAAATTTGTTGTCTAACATTTGCTATTTGTACCATAATCTTTTGCAGGTATTTTTAACTCGTTTTTATTCAAAATGTTTTTTGCACACATGTGTTATGCATAGTATATCGTAACTAGGGCATTTCTCTGAATATTCCTAACCACTTTAATATATTCGACGATTTAAAACCAGTATTGAAGCTATTCAACAACAAAGCTAGTTTATTTCGCTTTAATAACTTCTCTATGTCAAAAACTGGTGAAGAAGACATTTCCAAAACCCAACTTAAGATGTTTGCTATATAAAATTGTCCATTATTTCATGGCATATGAAATTAAGATTTTCAATCGAAACAAATTTAAAAAATAAGGACCAAAATGAAACTACTTATTTGTTAAAAAGAAAAAAAATGTGTTTATCAATCATTTAAAAGCTTAAAAAATCTTAAATTTTTCAAAACCATTCTCTTTCTACTTAAGGCGTAATCTTTAAGGACATACTAAGTCAAACAAAACTTTTATTTTTATAGGACGTATTTAGTGTAAAAATTGTCAAAGGAAAAAAAACATCGATATGCATATTTTTGTAAATGTTTTGCATTATTGCATATTTCGAGGTCCCGTGCGAGATTAAAAACCAATATTTGTTATCAGCGTGTCAATAGTAAATGTGGAAAGCTTATCAAGTATTGGGAACAGACAAACATTTTCTCAAAATAACAAAAATATAAAAGTTACAGAAAACGTAAAAGGTCTGCGCACTTGCACAACCTTCATATGCAAGGTTTGTCACGTGCGACATCGTTGATGTAAAATAGCAAAATTTAAAAATTTTTTTCTTCCAAAATGATCTATTATTTAAAAAATATGCTTCAAAAGTATTTTAATCTAAAGTCGGTTGTATAAAATTTTAAGTCTTGTTATGGAAAAAGCTCTCAAAAAGGACTTCAGTTCGCAACAGAAAATTGGTCCAATTCAAATGTTATGGTCTTTAAATCAGTGTTTATAAACTATTATCTAAATTTGTATAATTGCCAACTATAAAAAAAAGAAAGTTGCTTATAAAATAAACTACAGCATTACTTATGCACCATCCTGTATTTGAATAAAGTTTTCTAATACAGATCAGTCCATTATATCACTTAGCTTCCATATAAATTATTTTTCTGAATAGACGGATCCTGTTGAAATTTATTGAAATCAGATTTTTCTGAATAGACGGATACCGAGAAATTATATGCATAAATGATTCCTAGAAATTAACATGAAAACCTTGATCAAGGTACATGATAAAATTCTTATGGGTGGTTTAAATAATGTTTTTAAATTAAAGGCATAGTCTCAATACATAGAAAACATAGTCGTTTTAAAAGCTCAGACTCATCAACAAAGTATACTTTTTTGAGTATACTTTTTTGTGAGAGTCTTACGAAATATGGCTTTTGATGAGTCAACACATAATCATTGCTCTTATATAAGTCCCATAACTTGAATCTTAACACAAATCACTACGTTTCGTTACGACAGATAAACAATTGGACATAACTGCAATTAAGGTCCTCTTTCAAAAAAAGCTTTTGACCTCATTAAACTTTTCAAAACAATTCTACTGAAACTAATTTTGTAGTTATTATAAGATTTAATGAATTCACAATATTTCTATAGGATAAGCACATAGTTTACAAAATATTCCATAAAAAAACTTTTTCCCAAAAATGTATTTAACCAGCATAAAAATCTTTATTAACAGGAAAAATTTAGAACTTAGTCCTAAATATCATTTGAATTGTCAGAAACGAGATTTAACTAAATAAATTCTAAGAATTAGGGATAAAGTGAGACTTTATATATATATTTTTTTATAGTTTCTATATCTTTAACTTTATATTTACACAATTTCTTCATTTAAAGTTTGGTTATTTGTTTATTTAAGGACTCTTTCTTCTTAAAGCGTAATCTTTAAGGACATACTTAGACAAAACAAAACTTTTATTTTAATAAGACTTTTTTTAGAGTACAAATTGTGAAAAGAACATCTACTTGTATCATGTTTGTGTTCAGTCATATTAAATTTAAAGAATGATTCATTCTGAAGAGTTTAAATAATGTTTGTTTGCTTGTGTGAGGGTAAATGTGTATTTGTATGTGTGTGATTATTCATTTAAAAGAAAAAGTGTTGGTGTATTTATTAAAGAACATTTCGTATATATTGTAACAAATTAAAAATATGATTTTGGCATTTCCGTAAATTTGATGCAGCTAATCAGTCTGTTTTCTATTTTAAATAAAAATTATTTGAAAATAAAACGCGTTAAGGCTTATTTTCTTTCTAATAAACCTTTGAGTTCTTTTAATTGCAAATTAAAATTGATGCACACACGAATTCAACTTAACAAACTTTATTGAAATTAATTATAATGTTCACAAAATTTAACCACTATTATAAGCAACGATCTGAAGCGTTTAATGTCTCTAATCAAACTAAACTAAACTTTTATGAGTTAGCCTGTATTTATAGTTCAAAACTATTCCTAGTTGGTTCAAGAACCGTCTAGTAGTTTCCAGAAAATAATGTTCGAATATTTTAAATCTAAAGTCTACAATTACAATTGCTAGAAAATTTAGTTACAGTGGCGTTCATAAAAATAGTAACTTATATGACATAAAACTATAATTAACAAGATAACTTATAACTAAAACCATAAATAATTCTTAGACAAATCTAATTTCGTAACAATATACATAAGCATATGTTCATACATTGATTTACTTAGATTAGAAAATAGCCCTTTTTTTCGTAAAAACACAAACAATTTTAAATAAAAGTCTTCGAAAACTATATTTTATCATAGTTTCATGGGGAATGACTCAAACATGATATTTTTCATTAATCTTTCATTTTTAATTTTACTGAGATTTAAAAAAAAAATCATAAAGAAAACCTCCTTATGCATATTTTTGTAAATGTTTTCTTTGCATTATCGCATATTTTGTATTAAGGGTTGTTACTAGTGTATCCTTTTAATCGAACCTTTGCTTTAATCGGTTAATCGCTCGATTAATTAACCGTTGTTTTGATTTAATCGGTTAATAATCGGTTAATCTTGTTATTGATCGGTTAACCCATTAATAAAGTTTTTTTATAAATTAAGCAATTTCAATAAATAAAAATGCATAAAATATTTATTATTTGGAGGTTATTAGTACAAAAAAGCAATAACATAACACACATAACAATTCTTGAACTACAACGAGCAACCAAAAATTATAATTAATAAATATGAAATACATATTTTTTAAATAATACATATTATGTATTATTAAAAAAACTAACTGTGAGATCGCTTTATAATTTATTTCAATAGTTTAAGGAGATCTTATAAAATAATCTTTCAGGCTAATAATTTGGTTTAAACGTTAGGACTAAATTTTTTTCATCAGTTTTGATAAAACTTGACTTGAAAATTTTTTTTTCATATATCGTAGATATTGGAGACATCGAAAGCAACCCTTAATACAGAATGTCATAATATACACAAATATCATAATCGAATCTTTTAGGAAACGGATCTAAGAGCAAAATAACCGCATATGAACTAATTTTTCGACCATAAATAATACCCTCGTTGTGAGAAAATGGTACCCTACCGATGAATCACATCAAAAAATCAATTGTAATACAATTTGATAATTTGATCATATGAATGAATCATTTGTAAATCCTTTTTCAATCGCTCTAGTGATAAATCAGTTTTTAAGCATTTAGAAATCATTATTTGAACATACGAATCAGTTTTTTATCTTAAAAGTAATATTTAAAGGCTAATATAGGTTATTTTTAAAAAAAAATTAGCACCCAAATGCTAGCTCGGTTATTTAGAATCACTGAACATTTCTTTTTATGTATGAAAAAATATTTTCTAAAGACATACCTTTTGTATATGAGACAGCAAATAATTCAAAACACAAAAAAAAATTTATAATACTACAAAAATCTACTGAAATTAACTGGTTTAATCGTAAATCGAAAAAAGCAAATTTTAAATTAACCGATCAGTTAATCGGGAAGTAAATAATCGGTTAACCGATTAACGGTGAATGAATACCCAAGTTGTTAGTGATACATAAACACTAAAAAATAGATATCGTTTATGGGTATGTGTACCGCCCGATAAATAATGTTCGATTTATTTTTAAACACTGGATGGAACACAGTGAAAACAGCCCTTGTTTTAATATTAATCATTTTTGAAGCAGTTCATTATTTCTTTATACATTAACTTTTCCTTATTATATAGTGTTGGTTTTGAATTCTACTATTTAAAATTCTTTTTTTAAACTTAACGGATATTCTACGTATTTTAGTTCAATACAACCCTGTCAAATATTATGAATACCTTTTTATACAACTTGGTTTATGTTAATTGTTAGTACTTATTTTTACACTCATGTTTGAAATTAGTATAAAAGCAGCACCAAATGCGTGAATAAAGTCACTTTGATTTCTGCCTGCAACCAATCAACAACTTTGTTTAGTTCCCAGCAAAAACCTCTGCTTCGCCCGAAGCGAGAGTGTTAGCGAGAGTGGTTGGTTGTTGTTGTGATTCATGCTTCGAAAAGCGCTTCCAAAAGGCATGATTTTTGTTCACAATGTTCCACTTTGGAGCTCTCTTTTTTTGACATAAAAGTTCACAGCATCACAAATGAAACTAAATCATGTTTCTTTTCTGCACTTCTATAAAAGCAAAAAAATGCTCTGAAACCATACCTCTTTTCTGCGTTTCTTTAAAACAGTGGTGTCAATTATGATTGTGTTGGTGCGATTACTCTTGTCTCTTACAATCCCAGCGGGAGAAACATACATATTTTGCTATGAAGACTTTAGAGCAATTAATAATAATACAATTATCGAAAAATGTTGAGTTATGGACAGACACAATCAGTTATTATTTAAATAAATTTAATTTGGAACCTGCATTTCGCAGAAACATTGCTTATTTTTTGGAAAAATTGAGCATTTGACAATATTTGAAGTCTTTTTACAACCTTATACAATTCCTTCCAAAATTTTTAATTTGGTGCTCAACATATCTTTGCGAATGCCAACAATGAAAATTCATTTGCACATACTAATGCAAATAATAACTCCATTAAGTTTAAAAATATTCTATAATTATTTACCACCATTATAAAAAGAGAAGATTTTACTAGCCTATAAAAATATATTAATATAAAACATAAAAGACATTGAAAATCATTAAATGCATTTTTAATCATAAAATATTTTTTATATGGCATCATTTATCTTTTTTTTTTAATAAACTAACCCGCTTGCATGCTCGTTATCGCTGTCTACAAGACTACTTAATAAAATTCAAATTTGAAGTTTACAGAAGCTCAATAAACACAACATCAAGGCGAATTCATCACAGTTATTATTGATACTACAACAAGTACACCTCGTACAAAAACCACAAGCATTTTGTTTTTTTTTTTAAATCATTGTACAATGTTAAAAACAGAAATAAAACATACAGAAACAAAGATAATAAATAATAAATATACTATTTCTGTTTAGAGGCCTCAAAACAGGCCGTGCGATATTTCCCGCTGAATGAGAGTGTTTTGCAGTAAACAATTATATTTTACGCTCCCAAAATAAAAGAGCGTAAGCGTACATGTGAGTTTTGCTTACACAATTGTGTATGACGCTGACATTCCTGCTTTAAAACAGGGATTTCCAAAAATTTTTTGGTTGTGTATTAGTGAGTACCAGAGAGTAAAAAAATTGAGAGAATGCATTCATTTACAGCCGAAATAAAATTTTAGTAATATATTCTAGGTATAAGTTGTATAACACAAAGGTACAAAATTAAAAATTTTTTGTGTTGATAAAAAATTTGTAGCAATTCTTTACCAATTCAATGTCGCTGATTTTAAAACTGCACTTTTTTTTCATTCGGAAGCTTTTTGACTCTAAATCAGTTTTAAATATCTTATCAAACAATTGTAAAAAAATTAAAGATTTTTATGTTTTAAAAATTCATAAAAAATAAATATTGCACGCAAATCATACGTTTAATAACATATTCCGTTCCTTCCTTAAATGTTGCATACCATATAAGGCATTGGATGTTACCAAAAGCGTTTTTGACCGCACAATATTTTTTAAGTGCCATCATAAAGTTTTTTCTGTTAACCTGAAACAAAAATATGTATTGAGGTACGTTCAGACGAATGAAATATTTGACGAAAATATTTGTTCTGATATTTGCTTCAAACTGTGTGAAACAAAAAAATATTTTGTTTAATGTTCTAACTAAGCTCAAACATTTGACAATTTTTGTTTGATGAAACAGTTGGCAAAAAGTGTTAAATAAAATAAATTAATTCATGTTTGCCATGCGTTCAGACTAAAATAAATATTTGCATCAAATAATTATTTAATGAAAGTGTTCAAAAATAATAATATATTTCACAAATAGTAAAAATGAGCGCAAAAGCTAATTTATTTTTTTTATTCTGTGGAGCAGCATCTTTCATAGTGTTAGAACAGGAGAATGTAAAATATAAAAAAACTGGAAGACAATTGGTAACGGGAACATGGCTAAAATTTGCGAAAAATTGCAAACTTGGATATAAACCCTTAAATATATTTGAAGTCTCTAAATCAGTTAAAAAACAAAATGTCGGGAAAAAAATTTTTGCAAAAATAGCGAAAATTCGCGACAAAAATTTAGATATTTCAAACAAGCCATAAAATTTATTAAAAGTGCCTAAAACTAAAAGGAATGGCAAAAATTCGATAAAAATTGCTAAATTAGCGGAAATTCGCAAAAATTTGATAATAGCGGTATGATAGCAAAGCCTAATAATTATTAAAAATCGTTAAAGCTCTAAAGATTTACAGTGAAAAATCGCTTCTTCGCGAGCATGGCTAAAATTCGCCAAAAATTGCAAACTTGGAAACAAACCCTAAAATATATTTGAAATTGCTAAATCGGTTAAAAAACAAAATGTAGATAAAAACAAAAAAAAAAATGTTGCAGAAATAGCGAAAATCGCGAACCATTTTAATATTTCAAACAAGCCATAAAATTTAGTAAAAGTGCCTAAAACTATAAGGAATGGCAAACATTTGCTAATAGCGGCACGATACAAAGTCTAATAATTATAAAAAATCTTTAAAATTGTAAAGAATCCAAAAACTTACAGGAAACATTGCTTCTATCCGGAACATGGCTAAAATTATTTGTCGTTGTTTGCTCTTACAATTTTTTTGTAATATCAAATAAATGTTTGCCCAAAAATTACTAAAATATTTGATTTTTTGTGTTCACACTATGTTCACATTGGACAAATATTTGTTTGCCGGCAAATACTTTTATTTGCTCAAAATCAGCTGTTATTTTATTTGATACTCAAAAATATTTTGTGTTTAGACTACGTTAATGAAATATTTGATGTTTGCTTTCAAATATTTCACCAGTCTGAACGTACCTTTAGTAGTGGTATACACAATTGTGCATAGAAATGGATTTCCCTGGTCTATTTTTTCAAAAATAAAATAAATTACATGAGAACTATAACGTGAAAAAGTTATTTTAGTAAAAAGTTAGGGGATTCATAGTGGTAAGTAAAATAGAAAGGGTATTCACGTTGTTGGGTTACTCATACTTCAAACATCTGTGCATACATTTTAATTCTAGCTAATAGTATATCATAACTTTTTACAAAATACCAAATGCGCACCTGAGTTTGCCTGCAAAAATGTATAGTCATTGTAACAGGTCAAAGTTACGTTAAATAAATACCATAAATTAGTAAGGTTAACTCTTTGGACTCGGTCATATAATTGTATCATAAAAAAGTAAGCAATAAAAATAGTGCTAAACAATAAAGTTTCATTAATACATCAATAAAACACATCTTCTTACCCAAAAATGTTACCTGCTGTCACATTTGCTTTTATATGTATAGGTTTACACATAAATTGTAGGAATACAAGACTTTTTAACTTGTTTTTTAAATATTTTTACTTACTTAAAAAAGTGTTTTCAAAGAAAAAAAACCTACCGACGCGATTGGTACAGAAACAAAAATATTTTTACAAGCACAAAATACCAACAAATTCTTGTGGCTATTTTTTTTCTTAATAATTTCTGCATTTAGGTACGTCTTTTTTACGAAAGAAAAATGGACCCTTTTACAGGCATTAAAGATTTTTTTTCACAAACAAAACACATATCGTTAGCTTAAATGCAAAACAATGTAGATATTATTTGAAAATTTGAAAGTTTTGTTGATTTGGATTCACGTAACATATGTATTTTTATATAATTTTAAGTTATTTACAAAATTATAAATGACGTATCATCAAATAAATATATAATTTTTTTAACAGCATAATGTATAATCACAATCAATAAAACAATTAGCAGAGGTTTTAATTCTTTTTATAAGAACACATTAATATTTTTAAACACAAAAACTGGGTAATCGGTTTTATAACGATTACCACGGTGTTAGTGGAATTAGTGATCAGATAATAATTTATAATAATAATTTTTAGTATTGCATAAGAAAAAATAAAAAAAGTGTTGTAAAATTATAAGAACCGAATCCATATACGAATGTAAAATAAAACATATAATAAATGTGACTTTCAGCTTCTTCCACATAGGACTGTTAGACATTTTAAAATTTTTTATCTGAAATATTAAAAATTGCTTTTAAATCTCAAATAATTACCATTTTACAAAGTTCTTTGCTTTGCATGTAAACTTATGAAATGTTACATTATTCTACATTTTAGTCTTAAAATTTAAACTCTAAATAAAAATTGCACGCAAGGCATTGGATGTTACCAAAAGCATTTTTGACCGCACAATATTTGTTGAGTGTAAGCTGAAACAAAATAATATAGCATCCGCTAGACATGCACACTTGTCGAAGTCACATCGACGACTGAATTGAAGAGTATAAAAATATGTGTTAGTAGTGGTGCGCACAATTGTGCAAAGAAATGGAAACCCCTGCTTTAAAAGCACCAAAGCTGGGATGAAATCATGTCTCTTTTCTGCGCTTCTTTAAAAGCATCAAAGATGCACTCATATCATGACTGTTTGATACTGTCCTGGAAGAGCGTCAGTGGTGCTTTTGAAGCATTTTGTTAATTTTTACCGAGACATGTAGTAATCTGAAAAGAAAATTTTTTTAAATCTTGCGTACATATATGTACATACATATTGTAATTTATTTATTTACATATTGATACATGTACACAAAAACAAATTTTCAGTTGTTTTTTTATCAATTAAAAAAAAATTGTAGAATTATTGTATGGTAATTGTAATTAATTAATATTTCATTTTTTGTTTGTTCAGTTAAAAAGAACAAAATATACATATGTACATGAATTAAGAATTAATAAATGAGATCAATTCATATTTAAATTAATGGAAAAAAATTTTAAAAAATTATTGTAATTCATTGATACATATATGTATCTATTTAGCTTATCAATAAAATAGCTTCAAAATTAAAAAATGCTAATTTTTAAAAACAGAAAATGACTTTAGTTTTAAATAAAAAAATATGTACTATTCATGGAAAAAAGAGTTTCCTTTTTCTCCATTCTCTTTCTCTGCGCCAGTTTTAGGTTTATAATATCGGTTTTTGGCCAGTCGAATTGACTTTCGTAACTGTTCTAAAAATAAGTTTTTAGATATGCATTCATTATCCATAAATAAATAAAACTGATAGTAAAATAAAACAGTTAACAAGTAAAAAAAACACACTTTTTTTATTTTCAAAACTGCACAAACAATATAGGTCATTAACTTTCAGTAATTCAATCACAACTGAATGTCACATTCTTTTTATTCGTCATCTAATGGTATCATCTTGATTATATGAAACCGTTGAACAACAACAACAACAAGAACACTTTAATGCAATAATTGAAAATTATAAAATCTGTGCTTTAAAACAAATCAAGAGATCTCTCCCTTCTATTTGTGCACCCTTGTAAGCGCTTCAAAGCACCGGAACCTGTAAGCATGAAAATTGCTTACTGCTTCCAGAAACCTAAACATTTTTTGCTGGGTCTAGTTTACCGGACGAGTTGTAAATTCTTTGAAGTTCTTGAAGAATTGTTGAAAAAACGTTTGCGTTTAAATCGTCGATTTGTTCAATTAAATGAACAGGTCATATAATCTTAGAAACAAGATTATTACAGTTTCTAATTAACCATAGTGCTGATACGATTTCTTGATTGTATATAAAAACTTAAATTTAAGTACGAAAAAATGGATTTGGAATGAAAAATAAACGATCGCCTTTATATGCCAAATTGTGTAGGATATCATTGATCGACTTTCCTCTTTTTACCTTATCATTATATTTTACCTTATTATTATAAAGCGAAAATAAAACATAATTTTTAATGCATTATATGCTTCCTACAGTAGTGTTTTTGAGTTCAAGCTAAATATTTCTTATTATGGTTAGTTAAGCTTTGCATTGACGTGTAACAACTTTTGCTATTTTCTGTTGCTTGTTATTTACCCCATCAAACAAGAACGTTTTCATTACGACATTACAATTATGACAGTTAAAGAAATGTGAAATCATATACATGTAACAGACAAATAAAAACAAACAAACATACAAAAACTTTACTTTGAGAAAAAATTTTTTTCACACTTGTAGTAGAGAACAGTGGACCAAAATAATATCTGACTTGCTTATGGTATATTAAATATTTGATATTTTTTAAATCAAGCTAAAGTTCATCAAAGTTAATTTTCATTTATTTATTTTTAATGAAGGAATGCACTTTACAACATGAATTTTTTTAAAATTTATTGACAAATTTCATTCTTGACATAAACAGGGCTCGAATTTATATGTTTCGAAAACAACCATATTCTCATCATCAGAATTCTTTGCAATTTTGCCTTTTCCGCCACTGCAACGCCTGGCAGTCTTTACTCAAACATCAATTATTTGAACAATGGAATTCTCTTGGTAAATGGAAATTTGATGTAATTGATTAACTTTTTCAATTTATTTACATGTTTCTTCTGGTAAAAATTAGTTTAGGGATAAATTTGCTTTGTATTGAAAATATATCAAATCTGTCTTTAATTGAACAAATCAAATAACCTCCAGAATGGAATGTTTCTAGGGCTATAAATTGCTTTATTTTTTATAAGCGGTTTTATTTCAAATTAAAGCTTTGTCCTACTGTGCTATTGAACATTTTAACTGTTAAGTTTACGACACATGCAATCATGCAATAATAGGCCACTAGTGTAAGGGCAC
This sequence comes from Pollenia amentaria, assembly GCA_943735925.1. Taxonomy (NCBI): domain Eukaryota; kingdom Metazoa; phylum Arthropoda; class Insecta; order Diptera; family Polleniidae; genus Pollenia; species Pollenia amentaria. The sequence goes on along the minus strand of OX031008.1, from coordinate 87,244,935 downwards.
TAAACATAAACTAACACAACGGCATAGTTTTATGACTACCGTATAAATAACTTGTCGCAACGTGGGTGTAAGTGCGTGTGTGTGTATATAAGTTGTATTTGTTGTTAAATTGAGAATGTACTGGATTTGAACATATATATGTGTGTAAGACTGTTATCCCAGCTAACATTTAGATGATATTTTTTAGTAAAAATCACCTAAATGAGTCTTTTTAGATCACTTTTTATTATTAAAAACTGATTTATCACTTGACCGATTGAAAAAGGATTTACATATGAAGGGCTTCAAGCACAAGGACCTTAAATGCTTTTATTTAAATTGATATTACATTTGTAATTCAAATATTTACAGTGAAATTTCGCATGAGCAAGCACCGAAGGGACAATTTAAACGTGTCTATATAACGGCGATTTTTTTCTCAAAAGAATTTAATTCCATAAAAATGCTGTTGGGACCAAGGAACTGTGTATGTTGAAAGAGCATGATAGCTTGAGAAATGTGGCAGTTAAGGGAGATTACATTGTGCTCGTAAGATTTTGGAGTTTGAAATATCACCGCTATAAAACAAAAGAAAAACTTAAATTGCATATTGTTAAATCTATGACTCTCTATTGTTATTTGAATAAAATTACCAAAAACTGAACTTGAAATTGTACAAATTTTTACTTGAAAAGTATACAGTGAAATCACGCATGACCAAAAACCGAAGGAAGCATTAAAACGTGTCCATAAATGGAGACCTCGTCGGGACCAGCGAACTGTGTATTTTGAAAGAGGGTGTCCTATTAAAGAAGTCATCTTTTAAGGATATTACACTGTGTTTGTGTTTTAATTCTACCAACATTAAAATATTAGAGTTTGTTATGTCACCGCTATAAAACAAAATTAAGCTTCAATTGAGAATTATTTAATCCGTGAAACTAAAATTATTATTTTTACTCCATTTGAATATAAAAAAGAAAAAATACCCTTGAAATTATACAAATTTTTTACTTAAAATATAAAAATATATCGCAATTTTGTATTTTTAGCATTTTAAGCTGGTATTATAATATAAAAAAGTTTGTATTAAAAGCACAATAAAGTCGTATTTTTTTGATTAATATACAAAAGTTTATAAATACAATATTTTAAACATAAAAACCTAAAAGTTTTTTTGTCTGATTTTAATCATCAACCATAATTAAAATAAACATAAAAGGGCTTTTTGTATTTGGCTAAGAATTTTTTTTATAAATTTAAACTACCGGAAATAAAAATTGCCTAGGAAGGTTTAATACAAAATTTAATTTTTTCTTGAAAATTTTGTTGAAACACATTTGTTTCCTATTTAAAAAATTATCCAAAATGTGTACTTAAGTTTAATGACATATGAGTTTTTGCAGTATCATTGTTTGTTTGATTGCAGATAGGAACCTTCAATGCAAGAACCTGAAAAGGGTCATTAACTCATTTTAAAACATTATACTAACAAATCCGTTTAAGGCCCATCAACAGCAATAAATACTGGCTATTAGAAAATATTTTAAAAATAAAATGTTTTAAGGTTTTGCTCAGCTTTTTTAATGATGTAGTTCTTCTGACATTGTTTTCTTTCATTTTGTAATAACATTGTTTTTAAGAACACATTTGTACATTAGAACGGAGTTATTTGTTGGGGCTAAAAATCTTGAAAAAGCTTATAGCAGAAACGTATTTCGCGGAAAATAAAAAAAATTTCCGAAGAAACCATGGATCTAAAATCAGAATACAGCCTCCACTATTGCACTTGAAAATTTTTATTAATTTTTCCTGTCTTCATAAAAATAATTTAATGAAAATTAAATTCCATGAACTTAAGCCTACTTAAAAATATCTAAATTTGGATTAAAAACCATTAACAGTTCAATAAAATAACCACAATACTAATTATTGTTAACAGCTAAGGCACGAGCTATGTTTACATTTGTCCTTCAAGTTGTGCTGAAAAAGGTCAACAAGAAAAAAGAAAGACAAAAACATGAAAAACAAAAATGTACTTTGGATTTCAAGAAGAATTCTTGACAAAAAGTACGAAAAAACAGAAGTTAGGAAGAACATGTAAATCAATTAAAATAGATAATCATTCATTCAAAAAGCAAATTTCGATCCACCAAGGTGAAATACCATGTGGTTTAAAGATTGATGTTTGACTATTGACGTCATCCGGCTGCAATAGCCGAGTGAGTAAGACGGCAAACCCAACTGAAGAGATTGCGTGGTTACAATCGAAACTAGTCTGGGCAACCTGTCCGTGAACGCCTGGGTTCAAATCTCAGCGCAGTCAAGAATGAAAAATTATCAACAAAAAAATTGTAATTAATTTCATGTTGTAAAATTCCTGTGTTCATAAAAATAATTTAATGAAAATTAAATTCAATGAACTTAAGCCTAATTAAAAATATCTAAATTTGGATTGAAAACCATTAACAGTTCAATAAAATAACCACAATACTAATTATTAATTTTTAATAAATTTCTGTAAGTACAGTTTTTGATTTTTTGTGCATTTGTTTTTGCTTTTTGTAAATTATTTTTATTAACTGCAAAAGTAAACACTGTATTTTCGAAGAAGCCCCGCTGAGACCTTGCAAAAAATCTTCTATAAACATTTATTGCTCGCAACTTAGACTTATTTGGTGATAGCATTTTGTCTCAGCCGGTATTCACTGCAAACATCACATACGATCATTTGTTAATGTACGTAGAATTTGAGCACCCACCACTGACTAATACAGAAATACCGGTGCATATTAAGGGAACTGAGCGCTTCGTTCAGTTGCTTAAAATTGTTGCTCGGCATGCATGATATTATAAGGTACTGTTGAAAGCATTAACAGAATACCACGATTTGAAAGCACAAAAAACCTTAAATCTAAGCTTCCGCTAGAGCTCAAAAGCTCAATTTAATGGTTGTTTTCAAAAAATTAAAACTTATTTATTTGTGAGTCCTTGAGTCTGGCCGAGGGTTGGCTATGAATATAAGCTTTAGATATTTAGCCATTCGGGATTTTCGAATTCAGGATTTTAAATTTGGTCAAAATAAGAACGCGAAGAATCACTTAAAAATGATTGTCATTGATTTTTCATATATTACTTTGGGTGATTTTTCTGGCAGGCATTGATTTTCAATAATTGATTACATGTTTTATAATTTAAGCCCTCTACTAATAGGGGTGAAGGCCAAACTAAAGCGAAGAGTGCAGCGAATATAAAAGCCCACATGCGTTTTGACGTCATTACAAAACCACAAAATTACAACAGATCAAAATACGCATGTGGATTTTAACATTTCGTGTGCTCTAGGCCTAAGCATTAGTTTCTCATTGCTTTAATATTCATCTAGGACCCCAAAAGTATATGTATATATGTGGGATTTCATGCCAAGTGGCTTTTGAAATCGATGTCTTCCGATTTGGATGAAATTTGCACCAAGGTTAGTCCTATCGGTCAACAAGTTTCTGAGTTAGAGGGTTCAAAATTTGACATTTTGGCTAAACAGGTGTTCTTTCTTATCCATGTAACTTATTATCTATTGGTGTTAGCAATATTTTTCCCAAAAACATTAGGTAGCTATTTCTTCAATCTTTCGAAAAAAGTTTTTTTTGTTTTTTTTTAATTTTTTTTTTTAAATTTTAAACTTTTTTTTTATTTTTTTTAAGCGGGTTTTTTTTTTTTTTCTTTTTTTTTTGCTCAAAAGAAAACTTATTTCTTTTCCTTTAAGGTAGTTTGGGCCGCTAGTGGGTTATGTATAAAAAAAAATAATTTCTAAGTCAAGACGAGTATTTTTGAATTTTTAGCATATGCACTATTTTGAATTTGTTCCTATTTGTGTGTAAGTGTTTCTAAAATCTTAAAAAGAAAACTTATTCTGAGAAACTAGACAAATAAACCTTTCCGACCTAACTAGCATTTCGATACTGTAATACCCACAATATGTTAATCCCAGGAATAAAATCACTTTTTTTCTATAAAAATGTTGACAAATTAAATTTTCTTATGTATTTGTAATAATAATTAAATTAATATAAAATAATAATAATAACAACAAAAAAAAAATAAAAAATCTAAAAAATTTAATCTTAATCACATAAGCTCCTTTTATAAAATGTTGTTTGTTTTTTTTAATTTTTTTTTTAAATTTAAAACTTTTTTTAAATTTTTTTTAAGGGGGTACTTTTTTTTTTTGCTCAAAAGAAAGCTAAGGTCTATTCCTTTAAGGTAGTTCTGGCCTTTTTTGGGCCGCGAGTGGGTTATGTATAACTTGAGTCTTCCATCGACAAGCGGTATAAAAGCATGGTATTTGGGACAAATTTTGCTAACACGAATATATAATAAGTTTCGTGGATGAGAAAGAACTTCTGTTTGGCCAAAATGTTAAATTTTGACCCCCTCTAACTCAGAAACTTTTTGACCGATCTTGTCAAAACTACTATCCAATAGGACTAACCCTGGTGCAAATTTCAAAATCGGAAGACATCGATTTCAAAAGTTGGGTCACTTGACATAAAATCCTCCATATATATAAACATTCTGGGTTCTTGAGTTGTTCTGAGGCCCGTTTTCACAACTTACCGAAAGCTAAAGGTAGGATTATTTTAGCCATATAAAAACTGTTCCATAATTATAATTATAATTTTGCTTTAACCTTCGAGATAGGAAGAACATTTCTTTAAGTTATCACTAACTTTAGGTAAAAGTGAAGTTGTAAAAATGGAACTCTTTTGATATGGCCGATAAAATTCTATCTTTAGCTATCGGTAAGTTTCGAAAATGTGCCTTAGACGGCTAAGCCATGTCCGTCGGCCTGTCTATCTGTATGTCTGTCACGCTCACTTCCGAAAGACACAACAGAAAAGAACAATTTTGGTGTTAAATTGCTTCTTGTTATCCTTAGCAAATTGGGATTGAACTATAGCACAAATATCGGTCAATCATTTGCAAAAAGCCTTTTATAAAGCTTACTCTTGGAAAACACTTTTGCACACCTAAAACGGTGATAGTAATGCTTAAGTGCTAAAATTCGGTCCAGTTAGTGTTTTCGGTTCATTTATAAGTCATATTACTATTAATTAACCACAGGCCCCATATGAAGCTCAATCTAGAAAAATACTTAAATAAGTCTAAAAGAATTAATGGTGTTGTGGTGAAATTTGAATTTAATTGAGTTTTGTAAAATAACACTAAAGAAATTTTGTATAACCGGTCCTGAACTTAACATAGATGCCATATAAAGCGTTTTCTCGGAATAAACTAAAGTTGGTCTTAAACCGTTACAAATTATAATACTGCGAGGTCAGGTTTGCACAACGTATCAATAGATTTAACAAAGTAGTTTTTGATTCCATTCAGATTCGTTATATCAAAATTAAACTGTATTTATGTCAAAGTGGTTTCAAGCAAAGCACACGTTTCATAAATTTTTTTGTATTCGATTGCCTAAACATTAATCTTTGATTTACAAAATACTTCGAGCACTGTATTCACGTGCGAAATAATAAATCACACAACTTCTTTTTGTTTGAGAGAAAATCTTAAATAGTTTTGTTTTACAATTCCTAAATAATCTTTTATTCTTTAAAGGAAAACTTTTCACAAAATCTAAAACTTTTGGTGTTTTTAATTTTGTTATAAAAAGAGAAAATATATAATTTTCTTAAAGTGTAAAAAAGTATATTCTTATCTCAATTTGAAACTTGCAAGGGTCACAGAATACAAAAACAAAGAAAAGCAAACTGTGAAAATAAAAAAAGAACAATTTCTAGACACAACCATTAGATAAAAAGCCTTGTTAGTAATACAAGCAACAACAAAATCATGTCTGTCGCAACAGTATGTTTGAATGAACTGAAATTGTACGTGTTAGTTAACGGTTAGATGAGTTTGCCTGGAAGTAACACGTTTCGCTTTAAAACAAATGCATGCATACGAAAACCATTCAAATAAAATTTTATACATTTTTACCCAGTCAGCATTTCCTAAAACTAATGATCATATATGGATTTTTATTGCCTCGTCTGCATGATGAAATTTATAATGAGTTTTGTTTTTAATTATTTAATTTACTGCTATCCGCAGAAAGTGCCAGGTACCCATTTGTTTCTTCTCAAAGGGCCTTTTCTTACCCGTCTGCTAAGCTCTCGACTTTGAAATATGTCAATTTCAAGTCGAGTTTTGATCGTTTACAAATTTTTTTGAGGTCGTGTTTGGAAACATATACAAGACTTACAAGTACTATTATAGGAAATATAGTAAAATCGCAAATGCATTTTTCTGGAAGTCATTTTTGTGTAGAGATTTAATATTATTTAAGCCAGTTTTATTCGTAATTTGTTATTGTTCTTTAGCTTTCTATCGTTTTATGTAGATGATTTTTTATGTTAACTAATAATCACTTTGAATTTGCAAGCATTCTGTACTTCTCTGGATAATTTCATTATTTAGCAAAATATATCCCTATAAAAAACAGTCACATTTAAAAAATCTGCATCTTTTTTTTGCGGCTGCTTACCTCTTTTCAATATAAAAAATAAAAATAACAATACAACAATCAATTGGTTATCATCAAACTGAGCAAAATTTAATTTTACGGAACGTTTAAAAAAAGTCACATTTAAAGTAATTTTTTGCATTTCTTATTAAATAGTTTTTGCCTGCCCCCAAATTATTAGTTATTCTTTTTCAATTGCGCTAAAAAAAATGAGTAGTTTTTAATCATCAAAAGAACTATAAAACATGCAAAAGCTTTATATTTTGCTGCTCCGAATGTTTAATAAACTCCACCATCAGCAAGAATGTTTTAGGAATGGGTTTTATATGGATGCATAAACTATTAACTATTATTTTTTAACTATCTTCATAAGACTTGACCTTACAGTATTATAATTTGTTCTTGTAGATCACTTTGATGATAAATTATGCGCCGATCATCACAAAGTTGTTTGATATTATTTTTGTCATACAAAATGTAATTGGGCATTATTTCAATGAAATATAATGATTTTAGGAACAGGTATTTCAAATGGACCCATATTAAATTACCGACCGATGGCCACAAAATTCGGTAAAATATACTGAATCAAATTGCAATACAGTAGTGTGACGTGTTCGCATTTTATGCGTTTTAATTGCTTTTTGAACGATGGTTTTATATGCGACCTATTGTAATATTCTTAGTATATTTAATTTTAAAAATCGGTACCGATACCCACAAAATTCTTTTAGTGTGATGTATATTTGTGATTAACCCAAATTTTACTACAATATTTCAAACTATTTATCGATATTTACGAAATTTGGTAGTCTGTTTTTTATTTTACTACCAAACACTAAGTTGCGTTGTAGACGTACTAAAGTATTTTCCTGTAATGTGGTTTTTATGATTTAACATAGACTATATTCAGTAGTGTGATTTAATGTTAAAATTTAAACATATTATTGTCACCGACAACCATATTATTGTTTAGTTAGTCCTCCATCAAGAAGCCACAACTATATTATGGTTGCCACTAAACATGTTATAGTTAAATTTGACAAAAATTTACTTTTAAATTAACCCTAGGATTCTCGGTAACTTTTTACGACTAAGTTCCCCTCTTGATTTGGCCTAAACAGATAAGTGAACACCTAGTATAATATAATCTGCTCACCAGCAGGTAATCAGGATTTCGACAGAAACACAAGCTTTAATTGATGTTACTGAAGATATACGTTGTTCTATTGACGGTAGGAATTTAACACTTTTGGTTCAGCTAGATCACTCGAAAGCTTTTGATTCCGTCGATCATTCCATATTTTGTTCAAAACTTTATCATCAATTCTCGTTCTGTGACACATCAGTATCATTAATTAAATCGTACCTTGAAGGTCGATCTCAATCCTTGTTCTTAAATGCCTGTTATTCTGGAGCTTTATCTGTTACCCGAGAAGTACCACATGGTTCAATTCTGGGTCCACTTTTATTTTCTTTGTACGTTAATGTTTTAAATAATATTGTATCCCATAGTAAAATTCATTTATATGCTGACGACGTACAGCTATACACCAACACATCGCTTAAGACTATAAATGAAAATGTTAGTAAGCTTAATTCTGATCTTGACAGCATATATTGCTGGGCATCACAAAATGGTCTATGCCTGAACCCACAAAATCTAAATGTTTAATAATTCGTAAAAAATCTTTAAAACAAAATATTAATGTAGACATTCGTATTAACAATGAAAAAATTGAAATCGTAACTTCAGCAAAGAATTTGGGCATTACATTCAGCAGTACGCTCAGCTGGGATAATCACGTCAATATTGTAGTAGGTAAAACGTACTCAATGCTTCGTACTCTCTGGGCAACACACTTTTGTACTCCTATTAACATTAGAATGCTAATTGCTAAAACTTATTTGATGCCGGTACTTATATATGGATGCGAAGTATATGCTTATAGTGATTCCACTAGTAAGAAGAAGTTGAATACTCTTTTTAACAATATTGCTAGATATGTATTTGGTGTTCACACTCTTGGTGGAATTGCAACCTTAAGTAAAAAACTTTACAACTTGACTTTTAATAATCTTGTGAACATCAGGACACTTACGCTTCAGCACAAAATCATGTACACAATAGTGCCGTCATATTTATACGATCGGATAACTTTTGCAAGGTCCAATAGGGGGAATAAGGTTATACCAATAGCACACAGAAGTAAGATAACGGAATGGCAATTTTTTTATAAAGCAATCCATCTATGGAACAGACTTCCGAATAAAGCTCAAACAAACAGCAACGTGAACACTTTTAAAACCGAAATAACAAAACATTTGAACAATAATATAATGTAACTTCACTCTTTAAACTAAATATTGTATTTACTATAAGTATTTTTGATAGCTAATAATTAATTTGCTCTATTGTTAAATTTTGTTATTTTTGTTGTTTTTAAATTGATTTTTATTTAATTTAATTTTTTTTTGATTTTTAAAATTTTGCAATTTTTTATATTTCTTTTTAAATTGTAGTAAATTTGTAAAATTGTATTAAACTATAACTTCTTCTAGTTCCATACTATAATTAAAAGATGTATGTCTTGTTGTATGGAAATACAGATATATAAAAATAAATAAATAAAATAAAATTTTTTATTTCGATTGGTCTACATCCGTGCTCACATTTACTTGTATTGGATTCTAATATAAAATTGCTTAGAAAAACTGGAAACAATTCGGTATCAAATCCGAAAACCAAAATGAATTTTTTTAGAGACGGGAAACAGAAACGACACAAAATATCTTCAGCTTTATGAGGTCTTAAATTCAATCGCACTTCAATCACATACAATCATTGGATTAATTTTGTTGCAATTTTCAACTTAATAAAGCACTTTTTGGCAGTGAACGAATTTCTGTTGCATAAAAATTTTATTTCGATTTTACTATTTTCATAATACCTCTTAGTTATGGTGTATTGGTTGGTGTTCACAATAACAAAATATTGGCGTAATAATTTGTACTGAGATCGTATTTATTTACTTTCATTGATGTCAGATATCGTTGTGTAATTACTTTTTTTTTAAAATCGCTGTTTTATCAAGATCAAATTATCGACCATTGCAGTCCACACGACTTAAATATGTTTATTGTCAGAATATAGCGATGGCTTATTATAAAGCGTTTCTGACAGTAGATTATTTTTGGGAGTGGAGATTATTTTGGCTTCCGTAAAACTTCTGTTATGCTTAATATTATCTTGATTTAATTATTTTTGCGGGATTTTTTTGCCAGTAGAAGCTACTTTCGGAGGAAGGGCTTAATAAATTTTATAGAATGTGGTTCATTATGGTCCTTACTCCCTAAAATTTATGGATGAGGTTATGGTTTGCACAAAAGTTTTTAAAATTAAATTAAGTAAAACTGTATATCCAGAATTTGATATTTATAATTATATTTTTGTGATTTTAGTGGGGTAGTATAATTTATTATAGGGCGACTACTAATAAACTTTGTGAAAAGTGTGATTCTTGACGAAAGGGCTTAAGGCCAAACACAATGTGCATAAGCTGACTTAAGCAAATATGCGAATAAATGCAAATCATATGTTACAAACCATATTGAACTTAAAGAAACTTGTTGTTAAGTTTTACTATTTTATTTTTATTTTTAAAATAAAAATTAAAAACTGTAATTTGCTTTAGCGAATTGCGCACATTCCGTACGGAATCAGATGTTTTCTTATTCTGTTTTTTTTAAATACATTTTGGAGGCCTTGGAGCTCATTCATGTTATAGTTGTCCTCTATATTAAAGATATGGGTATCAATGGACCCATCTATACCAAAGTTTTGAGGGGCGATTTAATTTCGTTGTTAATTACTTTTCATGTAAAAATTATATCCATTTCGAAATTTACGAGCAATGGAGTATTATTCAAGGTTGTATTTGTGTATTGTAGGCTAAGCAAATCGTTTATTAAATTTTTACCTACTTACTCATTAACCGAAAAACATGTTTATAAAATGTTTATTAAAAACATTTTTATGAATATTCGTTATGGCTTAAAGTCTACTGTACTAAACTCTTTTTAGTTTTCTTGAAATTGCGAATTGCAGTTCCTTAAACCCTTATGTACGCAGCAAGGTACGCAGGTACCTTTGGCGTTTGAAACAGAAATTTTCTTATTGAAATTGACAATCTGCATGTCTGAAACTTTTAAATAAACTAAAAACTTTAAAATAAACTTGTATTTTTTCCGCGCAGCAATGTACCCGGTTACCTGTACGTGTTTTATATGGGAATGCGGTCATTGTAGGTAAATTCTTTGAAATGGGCAGTAGCTCTGCACATAAGAAATATAAACGTGAAGAACTTATTTCATAAAATAGAGAAACGGAAACATAAAGAAAACCAAAACTCAATAAATAATAAGAACAAAAGAAATTAAATTGTAGTGCAGATTTTTCGAGCATTTTGTTCATATTGGACGATAAATGGAATTCTTAATAATTGTCTGATGACGGTATTTCTGTAAAATTTGCGCGCCGTTTTAAGAAGTAAGAATTAGAACTGTCAGCTCCGAACCATTTACTACCACAAGAGGTCTCAGATAATGGGACAACTTATTATGCAATTTTTTCAACCTTTTAATAAAAAAAATATGGAATAAAATGGCAACGCTGAAGATAAAAGTATATGCTCGTCACTTATCCAGATGATATCGGCATCATTGAAATACACATTCAAGATGTAACGTTTGTATATGAGAAGAATGAGAAAGATTCAGCTAAAAGGGGTCTGGGTATAAACGAGGAAAAAAAGAAAGATATTGTTTGCAGCTGCAGAAAAATCAACGCAAGTAAAACATGGCGACGAAGTTCAAGCAGGCAGTTATAAATTTGAGATAGTAGAAGAATAAATCTATTCAGCTTTGAAAAGCTGAACGCAGAATAAGAGACATTCCAGAATCAATATGAAAGAAAGCGTAAACGGAGAAGACCCAAAAATCCCTAGTGAATCAAACTGGAGACAACGTTCAAATGATTGAATTGCATGGAGAATTTTTTTTAGCAGGCCGAGATCAATAGGATATTGTAGTGGAATCCCAGGAAATAAATAAGTATCTTTTGTCAAGTTTATTAATATTTTACACCTTTTTAACTAGGTATTTCGGCTGTAAAGCTTGTTTTCTACGTATTTTTCATATATGTACCCAGGGTTTTTGCCGCGCAATGTAAGGTCTTTTCTTTCCCGCGCACTTAAGGGTTTAAATTAATGGATTTGTAGGTTTAAAACATTTAGTGCATTTTTAAATGTATTCCGCAATAATCTTTAGTAAAAATATATTATTATTAAAGTACAATCTTTTATGACCGAACAGCAAAGGAACCATTTAAATGTGTCCCTACAACAACGCAATGCCTTCCACTAAAACGCTTTTGGATCTAAGAAACTGTGTCTACACAGGAAAAGTTTAAAATTTTCTCTGATCACCAAATTTTTAAAAAAATCATGGAATTGTTGATTCTGCACCTATTTTCAAAATGATTATATTGATTACTAAATATTTTAAAAATTTTTTATATTTTTTTTTTCAATAAATTATATTTTGATTTTTTTATTAAAAAAATTATCAAAAAACTATGCCATTTCAAACAATGTGATACTTGATTTCATTAAATATAGATCAGGTTTTGATAATTCCCAACAACAGTTCTACAAGTTTAAATTATTTTATTTTAAACGAAAATAATCAATTGAGATTTTTATTTAATTATTATTTTAATAAACAATTTATTTAAAAACAATATAATATAAAAATTTTCTTTCAAATAAAACAATAATTGATTCAAATATCACATTAATTAAATTGAAATACTTTTTAAACAATTTTTTTAATTGATAAAAAACTAATGATAATTTTTTTCTTTGTATCGAAATGGAGTGTCCACTCTAGGAAAGTGGTTGTAAAGGAAGAGTGCACTGTATTTATATTTAAATTCTCTCAAAATACAAATTTTAGAGTTTGTTACGTCAGTGCTATAAAATAAAAATTAAACCTCAATTGAAAATTATTTACCCCCATATTCATAAAAAATATTTTTGATTAAAAAAGGTTTATTAAAAAATTTTCATAGAAAATTCATTTCATAAGCCTGCTATAAACCTTAAATATTTTTATGAATATGGGGGTTAGTCTATAAAACTATATTTATTTTTGTAATTCTATTTGAATAAAAAAAAGGAAGCAAATACGCTTGAAATCTACAGTGAAATCTCGCGTAACTAAACACAAAAAGGACAATATAATTTTTTCATATAAGGGGAATGATGTCTCAGAAGAACTCGTTTCATTAAAATCTTCTTAGAACCAGAGAACGGTGTCTGTCCAAAAAGGGTGTCCGCTAAAGGAAGGTAATTGTTAAGGGAGATTACACTGTATTTGTATTTTTATTCTGCCAACATTAAAATTTTAGAGTTTTTAATGTCACCGCTATAAAACAATAATTAGGCTTCAATTTAAAATAATTTAATCCCTGAAACTAATGTGCCTATTATGAACTTAATTCGGTTTTCAAAAGCAGTCGAAATAGTTGATCGAACGAATTTTCATTTGGTATTATGGCGCACATTCGATAAAAAAGTACTATTGTGATTTAGTTTATTCACAGTAAATACATTTTCTATCAGCTGTCACTTTAAATAATAAAATTTTGTTAACAATTTTAAAAAATAAAACTAATATAATACATGAGAACGACGGAATTATGGTACAACGATGTATCTGATGAATATGAACGCTTACTGGAACTGGCCTGTACCTGTAGCCTGAACTTTTGTAAAAATTCCTTTTGCCAACAAAGGACTTTGTTCCATAAGGGAAACAAGCTTTTCCAACTGCTGCTTTTCCAACACTGTATGAAGGCAATTTGTCAATTTTAGCTTTTTGTAATAGCTCTATTCCTTAAATTTTTTTAGAAATGACTTTATACACTACCAGACTATTATATTGTATTTTCTTGTTACATTCTACCTTAGCTTTCCGTTGGATAGCAATGAAGTATATTTATGTACAGAAAAATTTACAATTATTAGACACCAGCAGAATGTTATGCATTTTCTAGCCCGCTACGGCCTTCGTCAGCATTCTTTGTGTCACACTGGATAGTGATACTTTATAAATTGAATGTATTTAACTCAACTATTTTAACAAATAGATATTGGGAATTATTTCTTTTTCATAAGCAACTTTATTATATTCAACATTTTTCATTGCTTTCCAACGGAAAGCTAAGGTAAAATGTAACAAGAAAATACAATATAATAGTCTGGTAGTGTATAAAGTCATTTCTAAAAAAATTTAAGGAATAGAGCTATTACAAAAAGCTTTATAAAATACATAACTGAAATTTAACTCATAGAATAAATTCGAAAAATGAAAAATGTTGAATATTACTAAAAATTTAAAATTTTTTTTTTTTTTCAATAAATGATATAAATATTTAATTTTAATTAAAAAAGTGATCAAAAAACTTTGCCATTTCAAACAACGTGTTAATTTATTTTATTAAATATTGATAATTCCGAACAACAATTTTACAAGTTTAAATTATTTGATTTTAAACGAAAAAAATCATAATGTTTTTTGATATTTAATTATTATTTTAATTAAAAATTTATTTCAAAACAACTAAAATGTTAATTAAATCAGAATTATATTTTAAATTTTCTTTCAAATAAAAAATAATTGATTTACACAATTAAATTTAAATACTTTATAAACCATTTATTTAATTGATAAAAAAAATTTTTCTGTGTAAGTTATTTTACTTTCGTGGGATTTTAGTTGTAATCTTAGTTGCGTATACTTTATAACAGTTTTAATAAAATAAAAAAATTTTACTCATACGTTTAAACTTCGAAACAAGTTGCTTAACAAAAAGCATTGCATACATTTTGAAACGTTCAATACGGTGCGTATACTGAATAATTAATTGATATGTATTAATCATACTTTCGATTCGCAATATGAGGACTACATTTTATTTACACAGGCCTAAAAACGATAAATGAATTAAAAAAAAATCTTATTAAATACATTTGAATGAGAACTTGAACAACGAATCGAGTATTGAGTCCAAAGATCGACAGTTATACAAGAAAGGAGTAGAGAACGGATGGGCAATAAATATCGATATTTCAAAATATCGATATATCAAAAATTTTTAATCGATATATACCGCCGATAATAATAATACCCATAAATCGATACATCGATATTTATCTACGACTATCGAATTTCAAATTTTTAAGATCTCTTAATAATAAAATTCATCATTTTAACCGTTGATCAACTGCATACGTTACTGTTGTTTTTTAAGAATTGCATCATATGTTTTTTAACTAATATTAAGAAAATAACGGCGATTTTCCATTGTACATTTTCGTCGATTACACAGTTCAGTTTTGTCTCGGTTTTTTAAGAGATGACAACAAAAAAATAAGCTCGGAAAAAATATTCTGGAAATGGTTCATAGAATTATGCAAAGAATCGCCTTAATTATGGCGCATTAGCAGCAATATACTCATAAAAGTTGGAATGTTAATAATAAAAAAAATATTAATCAAAGTTGTTTTTGGGAATACTATTATTTATTAAAAGATTTTGTTTTTTGTGCTAAATTCCCTTTTTTTAATAATTGATATAAAAATACTGAAATTTATTGTTGGAGGATAAGCTGTTCCTATGCGCATTTCACTGGTTGCTTAGGCCAGATGATCAGGAAACTTTCTCCTAAATCATTTTAGAAAAGCCAAAGCTATCAGCAAACAAGACTACATAGGGAATGAGAATTACCTACAAACACTCAAAAAGTCTTTTTTGCAACGATATCAAAGCTAAAACAAAATACCAAACAATAAATCAGTGATGAGTTTATCTTTTCTTACATTTCCCGCTACAATTATTTGGAATTCTCCCAACATTAATTGTAGTTGTAAGTGGGTAAAGAAAAAACATATTAAAAACAAAAACAAAGTGCTTTTATTGTTTTCGCAAGAAATCAAAATAAAAACAATTTGTCTGTTCAGTTTTTTATGCACGTGCACTTGCAAAAATTTATTAATAAAGTTGTTTTTGGGAATACTATTATTTATTAAAAGATTTTGTTTGTTGGGCTTAATTCCCTTTTTTAATAATTGATAAAAAATACTGAAATTTATTGTTGGAGGATAAGCTGTCCTTCACTGGCAGCACCCATAGAAAAAACATTTTTCAATATGGTCACCTCAAATAAACCAATTTTTAAAGTAAATTTTTAAGCATGTTATTGTTAAATTTAACCATATTATTGTCACCGACAACCATATTATGATTAAATTTATCCTCAAACAAGGTTTCCCCAATCTTTCTCATTGCCATATGCTTTTGTAAAATATTTTAACCCGTTTAATTTTTGCTTAAGAGATATTTTCCTGTGCCCATCTGTTAATGCACAGGACAACAAATGCCAGTACAGTCTAATGTTTATCTACCGAATTCGTAAAAATAATTTAGATTTCAAACGCATTTTAAAACCAAATTTCCATTTAAGTTTTTTTTTTAATTTGTTCCCGGCCCCTGCTTTCAGAATCAGTTTTTAGAAGTTTCTATTGTGCGGTATAATATTATGTTCGCTTTGTATGATAAAACTTATTCATTTTGGCCTTGTTACGGCAGGGAGTTTTCAATCTTTTAGTGTACTATATTCTAAGTCGTGGTGAAGGGCATCTACGACTCATTATTGCCGAATACAACATTCTAACTTATTTTATATTGTCTAAATACTTTAAAAGTGCTTACAATTTATAGAGTATTCGAATAATTGTACTTAACTTACCGTTATATAGAAAATTCCTTTACTCCTTCTTAAATATGTGATGCTGGGTTTTGAAAATCCTTTTGTAGTTCTTGTAACTGCCACTTAAAGAGGAAACGTGAATTGGATTATAAATTGCTATGTGTTGTTATTGTTTATGCTGTATCCTGAACCAGCACTGATACAACGCCTAGTACAAAGACAACAAACAGAACCAACAGCTGCAGCAACAACAAGTATAAAACACTTAACAATATTCAGTTGTTATAGCTAAAGCTGTAAATTTAACACGATCCACTGCATGTGAGGGCACTTATACTTCTATGAAAGCATACACTGAAACATTAACAAGCAACTATGTATGTTTGTAATGGGGTACTGATAACTTTATATAAAAGTAGAATATCTGTACTGCATTAGCAAGTCAACAAGATGTTGTTTTTTATATACGTGTATAATTTTATATTTTGGTTGTTATTTTTTTTTTTTATTTTTTTTTTGCAATAGATGTTATTTAGTTGTTGTGGTCGTTATTACTTTTTATTCCTTTCAGTTAACTTGTTGTTTCTCTGCGTATTTATTTGCATTTTTTAGCACTGCCATTAATTTATTTTTTTTAATTTACACTTAACTGCTCTTGTATAGTTATCCTTTTTTATTTTTTTTTGCCTATTGTATTATTTTTTTCAGTTATGTTTCGTACTTCCCTATTTTTATACTTACTTAAATATAGGTCACTTTAAGTTACTCATTTACTTGTGCATGGCATATCTTTCTATTTTCGCTGCTGCACATCTTAGTTTCCATTCCCAAACTCTTTGAAAAAACATTTAAAACGTTAATAGAAATTCCTTAAATATTTAAGCAGCTTTTTGTATCTAACTGACAAAACCAAAACGACTTTTTATAACACCACCATACAACATCATCACAACACTAATAATCTTTAAAGATTAAACAACAAACAAATTATTATGTTGTTTAGCAAACGTAATTGTATTTATTGGTTTTACATCTCATGAATTAAAAAAAATGCGGGTCTGTTTTAGCAGAATTGCTACACCAATAAACAAGTACTACCGTACGATTTCACACAGCAACCGTCAATTGTAACATTAAAAATTGTACTACTGCTTCTAGTTGCCATTAAGCCGGAGTAACTCCAAACAACTACAATATTAACTACAAAATACACACTCATACACATACACATACTTATATGACAGCTTGTTGTTGCTGTAGTATTTGTAAAATAGCTCTTAAAGCTAACAGTACTTATCTTTACTTTCCACAAAATACACTCACGTCCTTTTGCAGAAAGGCAAACAAAATAGCCATGCTCTTTAAATTTACAGAGAAACACTTTACAGAGAAGAGAATAACAAACTCTTATAATTAAAGTCTTAAGAGTTGCTTAAGTCTATAGTTTTTTTTTTTCAACATTGTGAAGTTGGAACAATACTTATCTTTACTTTCCACAAAATACACTCACGTCCTTTTGCAGAAAAGCAAACAAAATAGCCATGCTCTTTAAATCTACAGAGAAACACTTTGCAGAGAAGAGAATAACAAACTCTTATAATAAAAATCTTAAGAGTTGCTTAAGTCTTTAATTTTTTTTTTAAGCTTTGTGAAGTTGGAAAAACTTGGGTATAACCTAAAAACCATGAAATGTTTGAAAGTTATTTAAGCTTAATTTAGTTTTATTTAATATGAATCTTAGGTTCAATGCAAATATAAAACATATAAAAGAGCTTTTTTTTTGGCTGTGCCGGATCTTTGGGTATCAAAGAGTAAAAATAATTCAGGAGTGGGATTTATAAGGGATCTATAAATTATGAACGAATCTTTATAAAAGCTGACCTCGTAGTATTATATAGTATTATTTTCTCTCACAATCTTTTTTTTTTTTTTTTATTTTTTTTTTGATAATTTGATAATTTGATTTTGTATCAGCCTGAACTTTCATTCCGAGGTTTGCTAAAAAGCATTAAAATGTGAAACCGCGGTTTCGGTTTTAAAATTATTAAAACCGGTCGGTTGCTGTTCGATTTTCGGATTTTCTGACAAATCTTGCATATTGTTGGGTTTGACTGGTGGTCTAAATATTTGAAATGTTTCCAAACACCAGATTTTTCCAGACATTTCTGAAATAAAATTAATGTAATAAAATAATTAAACAATGTTTAATATACTGCCAAATTGTATTGGTAATTAATATGGCTGCGATTTCCATGCAAAAGCAGGCTTTTTGTCGATAGTCTTATTTGCGTTAAAATGGCATCAATTTGTTATGCATATTGTTGCATATTTTGATTTTCAATGCATATTTTGATATTTTACCGTGATTTTTTTTTTTAATTTCCATATTATAAAAAGAAGTCCTTCAAAAAATTTATATACACAAAAAATTTTCAAAAAAAAAAAAAAAAAAATCTATAAATAAATTATTTTGGAGCTTTGCTTAAAATACAAGATGTTTTAAGATTTCGACAAAATATCCTTCTATTTTTAGCTGATGCAGCACCTTCTCAGTACTTTTATTTTATTTTAAGAATCAAAAAAACCATGAATAGTTCAACAAAATAACCACAATACTAATTATTTTTAAGAATCTTAAAAACACCTTGCCATTGTTGTCGGCTGTAATGTATTAACTTTTTTTATGAGAAGTACGTGTGCTATGTTTAATTTGCAATTTCTTTAAGCATAAATATATTTAAAAAGAAGAAGCTGAAAACCGGCGTTTTTTCATCGGTTTTCGGTTTCGGTCTTTAGGCATAAGAAATCGCGGTTTCAATTTCGGTTAAAACCGAACATCAATCCTTATTTCATTCAATACTTTTATTTTTATAAGCTTTATTCCAAGTGATTTAAGCCAGAAAATAAATACATAGGTATTTATTTTTATCGAATTAAGTAGTGATTAAGGATACTGCTAAAAAATACTGCTAAAAAAAAATTTACAATTCGAAAGCTGGATGTCGACACCATGCATTCAATGCGTTAAGGCAAATTTCAAAAAGTACAATCAGTATAAAGATTGACTTAAATACCTATAAAACCTATATTCAAAATGCTTTCTAAAATATTACCTACTTTTGTCCCACATCAGCTATAGTGGGTAAACCAAGTGTTAAAAATAATTTTTTAAATAGCAACGGGATAATATTCAGTTAAAATAAGTAACAAAATTTAAAAAAAAAATGTTGTACCTTTTTAATTAAATTGGTTTCAGTAATTCTTTTTAATTTAATTTAAAGTTTATGTTGCTTAAATTGCTTTTATATTAAAACAAATTTTTTTTATTTAAATATAGTTATTTATGCAACAAAAAATAGTTAAAAGTCACATTAGTTAAATAATACATTGAGGCCATACACTTTTGCTAGGCCTAATGTCTTGGTTAACTAAGTTGAACTCTAACTTTTTTGCATAAGGAGTTGTTTCGATTATAACTAGATGTATTAATTTAAATTCCGAGAGTACGTTTTATATGGGACCTATGTGTGTTACAATTTGGGCCGATTATCACAAATAAAATTGATTTTATTTCTAGTCATATGAAACTTAATTATTTCTTATTTCTATAAAATAACATAGTTAGGCATTTCACTGAGTGTTCTATTGTGTCATGTTCGTAGTATTTGCTATAATTTAAAAACGTCAGTTTCATCAAATTATGGTAAATAGGACTTATATGACACAATAGAACAATTTTTGAATTGCCTAAGGCTTTTTCGGTTTTAAGCGTATTGATGGTTTTTTCAGGAGGGTATTTTATATTCAAAATATTATAAGCCAGCTTTTGCCCGTGACTTTGTTCACGTGAAAAATAAAGCAAGATTTAAAGAAAATGGTTAATCGTATACAAACTTTACAGAAAGTTTATTTTTTTTGTGCATCTGTACTTATTCTATGTTAAAATATTTCTATAAATAACATAATTCGAATTATTATTATATCTCGCCAACACATAAGTTTCGCGCGCTCGATAATCAAGGCCAACCGACATTCAACTATCCATATGGAAAGCAATATGTTTATACCGTCCGCTGAACCGTTTGCAATCTATATACCAAATATATCAAAGCGAGAAAAGAGTACAAAAAGAGAACAAAAAATAATTTTATCCCTCCTTATATCATAAAATGTAATATGGGCCATATGCTATAACTATAACAATTTTTTAGCCAAGAGCAAAAATACCAAAGTTAAAAGAGTACTTGATTTTTTTAATTTTAGGCCCTTGAAAACACACTGTATGTTAATATAGGCTTTAATCTGTATGTATATCAAATTTATCGAAAAGAAAAACTGTACAATTTTTATCCCGAATTTACTCAAATAAAAGTACCAATTTTTTCCTTAAAAAGTATCTTATATTTTAATCCTGACCATAGGCAATATGCATGCCAAATTTATTTAAAAGGCAAAAACTTTCGAAGTATCAATATGTTCAACGATTTCACTGTTTAAAAGTACCTTATATCTGTGGGTTTCAGGGGTAACCGCGTATGCCAATTTTTTTCGATTTTGAGATGTTGATACCAAAATGCTTAATTTTAAACGACCTTTACATGGTTCTTAAAATTTCTGAAAAATTATGGACCAATTTCAATTTTTTTCGTAATGACCAATTTCAAAAAGTTCAATACCTACCCAATAGTTTGATCTAGAATGTTTTTTCCGCTCTCCTGAAAAATTTGATTTTAAGACATACCACAGATAACGTGGTAACGCTAGGGACCTATTTGGTCTATGCGAGGTCTTTGCGACCGTCCACTCTAACCTAACCCAACCATAACCTAACCATACCACAGATAAATGAATATGCTTTCTTAAAAATAGATTTTGAGCGCAGATAAAAATATAGAGTTTTTGTTTTAGGCAAACGAACATATCGACTATTTAAAAGCACATACAGTTAAAAGAATTTTAAAAGTTAGCTGAGCTTATCTTCACTTATATTTTATTTAAAAAAACCCAACATTTTAGATGTTTTCTCACTTCTGATAACAGCGATCAAAAATAAATCAAACTGGTTTTAAAATTATACAATTCTAATCTCAGTGTCTAAAATTATACAAGTACTACCAATTTAGCATCAACTATAACTATTGCTCCATAAATATTCTCTAGCAGCAGCAATAGAATTAATATGTTTTGTAGATATTTATATATTATTACTATTTCTAAATATAATACAAATGTAAGTAGGAATAGAAGAATAATAATAAAACATAAACTTTCAACAAATTTTTGTCTTCACGGTTTCTGTTCACATTTGTAGATGTTTCTCGGTCTTCTCGTCGGATGAGTCCTGCAGTATCTCTTCTCCTTAATCTAGAGTGGCTGCTGTCATTTAAAATATTTCGAGCTAGTGGATTTGGGTGCGACTCAAGACTTTTTAAACGAATCAAAATAAAAAATTGTCAGTGTTATAAAGCATTTTTTGAGTGTTTACAACGCTGAAAAATATCGACGGAAAAGGATGGGAAAGGAGAAATAAAATTGCGTTCGAATCGAGAAAGTGCTCGATCATAACTGCCAGAATTAGACGCAGGCAACAATAAAAGTAATTGTTGATGAAGCAATAAAATATTAGAAAACGAAAATCCTCATCATCTGATTCATCATGAATAATGTTTCCTTGCTGGAGAATTGGGTTTTTAAATGTAGAAAAAATGTAGAAGAAATTTGTAAAATTTTCTACTCTTAATTTTTTTAATTTTTTGCTACCAACAAAACTATTGCTTTGAAACTGTAAACGTAAAAATATTGGTAGCAAAAATATGGCTCCAAGCACTTTCTATTTTTTTTTTATCTAGACTTAATTTTCGCTGCTAATGAGGCTTTAAGTCTATTATGTTAAGCACTGCACTATGTGTTCTTTTTCAATTTTAAAGGTAATAATTCAGATATTCAACTTTCGATTTTGAAACAAAAATTATGATCCTATTCCTTTAACGACAAAAATACCAAAAATGTATTCTAGTTAGAAGCTCAGATGTTATATAAACTGCTGTAAAAATTAAAATTTTTTTGTCGTTTTTAAACTGCTGAGTGGCGCAAAATTGCAATAAGGAAAAGGTAATTTTTGTAAAAAATTAGTTATACTTAAATGGAATATAAAACTGGAGTTGTGATTTTAAGAAAACATTAAAATATTTTACTAGTTTGTTTAACTTTTTAACCTTTTTTCAAGCTGGAGCAGTGATGCCAAGAGAAATTTCAAAAAAATCCCTACGTGTCTAAATAAAATTCCCTCTTTTTCCCTACAAACAAAAAAATTATCCCAAACTCGGTACCAAATAAAAGGGAAGGCTTTGTTGAATATAAAAAAAATCTTTATTTCAAAATTTTAAAAAAAATTCCTTTTAAATATATATCCTTCCACATTCTTAAAAGTTTTCATTAAAATTTTTTAAAAATTCCAAATTGTATGACTTTATTTCTCTTTGTTTCATTCATTAAACATTCTCCTTTAATATTCGCATATATTTTTAGCGAATGTGAGAGCAAATGCAAATAACAAAAATAAGCGATTAGTTCGCAAATGTGAACCCAAATATTCGGCTCCCCTAATACATACGTACATGATTGTGGCACTAGTTGAAGATTGCCCGGCTATTAGGGCTCTTAGTAAAATACTACATTTGTACCTAAATGCTATGGTATATGAAAAATTTTAAATTTTAAATGAAAATAATACGAATATTTACGTATTTTAACACAATATATTGAAAATTAGACAATATTTTGAAAATTCCCTACATTTGCCTTAAAATAAAATATCTGTCTTTTTTTCCCTACGCCGTAAATTTTCCGAAAAAATCCCTACAAAAAGGGAAAATTCCCTTTTATTGGCATCACTGAGCTGGAGGTCTGTTTTTATTCGTAAAACTCTTTATTTTTCAATATTTCGACATCCTTTGGACGTTCTTAACGTGTCACAAAAATACACAACAATTAATTTATAGGTCTATAATAACCTACAAACAAATAATTAATGTTAGTAACTGAATATTGTTAGTGAACAATTAGAAGTCCCTGTAAGTTATTTGAAAAAAACAAAAATAGTTAGAACACGTCAAACCATCACGAAAAAATAGAATTTTCGGCATCATCAAATTCAATGAAATTCAACACAAATATCACACACTATAAAAGTATAATTAAACAAAAAAAATTTGACCCCAGATTCTCTCGGGTTCCAAAATATGACGTCATAAAAGATGTGAAAAATTTTAAAAAATCACAAAAGTCTCCTTACAAAAGGGGATAGAACTTCTAAACTATGCAAGATAATTTAGTTTTTTTGGTATCGTTTTAAAGGTGAAAGTGCATCCTTTAAAATTATATACATATTGTGTTTTTTTAAGAAAAGGTCAAAGGTCATTTTTGGGGTCTTGAGTATAAAGGACCATATCTGAAAAAGTATATTTTTTAAAATTCTTAAAAAAATATATGTCAAGTATTAGACCCTCTTCTACATTCGCGGAAAATTTTAAGGTGGAGACTCGATTGGTGTCAAAGTTTTAGACCAGAACGTGATCCTAAGTATGTTTTGTGTTCATATTCAATTGATTGTTTGTTTTGTACAAGCTGAAGTATATATGTGCACACTTTCTGTTTCGATTGTTTTTGCAGTTTTTTTTTAATAAATCAAAAAATTTTGTAAATGTGTGCTATTATAAGGAAGATTTGGATACGATGCTGAATGGTACTTTTTCGCTACTAGCCATGGAAAAGGTCATAATGACGATTTTTTGGGCTACGCACAATTACAGGTACACAAAAATATCATTGCTTAATTCCTGAAGGAGAAAATAAGTTTAGCGTAAAGATTTTTCAAATGATAGTCATAATATTTCGGAAGCCGGAAGAATCTGGGGTCTGAAAATTTATGTGTTGTTAAAGTCCAATAACATACAACAGTTGTGATAAATTTCATTGAAATCATAGGTGTTGTATCCGAACGGCATAATTGTTTGACATGTTTTCACTCAAAAAAAAAATTGTTTCAATAAATGAGCACGAAAAAGCTATTTATTGGCAAAAAATTTTAATATTCGGCGAACTCTTAGTTTTATTATTGCCATATATGGTTAAGAGGTATCACAAAGTGTGAATTTAGTTGGCCAACAACTAATGATACCTGTTTTTGAGAGCCCACTGATTTTCAGAATTTTTTGAGGCCCATAAAAATATTTGTATATGTATTTATTATTAATAATTGCCTTTCTAAAGCAACAAGATATAAAATCTTATGAATGATAGCTCTAGAATCAGATGATTTATCTGATATAATATTGGTAATATAACATTTGTTGAAGATATACTAATCTAGAGTAATTTGAAATAAATAAACATTACACATTAATAACATTTAAACATTTTAAACTTGGAGTACAAAGTAGTATAAAATAATGAAATAAACAGAAGATAATATATAATAAAAACCTTATGCATAGTACGTCATTAACATTTTTTCGAATCTCATTGCGTTGCTGGTGAGTTGAATATATGTAGGAAGATTGTTCCAGAGATGTATTGTTTAAACGAAAAATTGTTTAAAAGATGCGCTGTTTCTATATGTAAAGGTGATAGTGCTATTATTTCTTGCAGACGCAGTAAATGTTAGCTTTTTTTATAGGTAGCTGGGTTCCTTAGTAAGAAGAATTTTGTGTAGAAAAAGTAAATTCTTAAACTTCAGATAGTTATCGAAAGTCATTCCAATGATTCGTCTGGAGTATGTTGTTGCACTCGCAAACCTGGGTATAGCATAAATGTAACGTAAAATGTTATTAAACGTAGTATTTAGCTTTCGTTTGTCAATAGTATTGCACCCGGCGAAAACTTCAGAGGAATAAGTAAGGTTTGGTATTAGGTATGTCCTAGCTATCATTATTCTTATTTTCGGTAATGTGCACGGTTGACTATACCATAGACATACCATATACTCTGCCGCACGTTTGATTAATGTGGTCAGACCAGGTAAGTGTGCTATTGAAAACGACACCCAGATTTTTAGCCGAGTTGACCAACTTAATTTTATTTCCAGCAAGATATATACCCACGTCATCAACGATTTTCATGCTTTTCTTTGAAATGATTAGATATTTCGATTTTTTTTTTTTTTTTTTTTGAATTTAGGCATAGGCCATTTGCTGTGGCCCAGTTATAAGTCTTGTTGAGATCGTAGTTAAGATTTCCAACTTTAATACTCACTGATGTTTTGGAGCAGTCAATGTATAGCTGGACATCATCGGCATACATATGCATGTTTGAGTGCTTGATCTGAGAAGGTAGGTCGTTGGCATACTTCGAGTAAAGAAGCGGAACAAGTATCGACCCCTGAAGAACGCTTCTCGGCTTGGACAAAGGGCTGGATACAGTTCCATTGTTTGCTACAACTTGCCATCTCTTTGAAAGATATGACGCAACTAGTTTCGATGGGGTGTCAGAAAAGTTGAACATTTTCAATAGTTTCATGATCAGCATTTGGTGATCTACCGTATCGAAGGCCTTTGAGTGGTCAAGTAAAATTAGAGAGGTAATTTTACTTTCATCCATGCTCTTACGAATATTTTCGCTTGCTTCAGATAAGGCTGTAGTGCAGCTATGGCCACGTCTGAAGCCAGATTGGCGATCAGTAATGAGATTGCTGTCAAGAGTATACTTATAAGTCTGGTTATATATGAGCCGTTCAAAAAATAAATAAATAATTAAACAATTTAAAATAGCTTTATTCGGCTCTGTCGAATCCCTAATACTCTCCAATAAGTACTAAAGTTTTCAAAAAATCTGACATCAATATAACGATTCATTACGGTATTAGACATTTTCGAGGGTGTTACGAAAATTTGATTATATTGGAATTGTTGCAAGTTAAAGACATATCATTACAAAATTCGCGATGTGATTTATAGACCTTAACTGAAGGAAACCAAAATTATCTCGAAATAATTTAATAACAAGTGTCTCACAAAACTTCAATACAAGATAATTAGTTCTAAGCATTTAAATCGTATTAAATTGATTTTCGGAAGACGATTTTATATGTTGAGCCTGTGCTGAGTACCGGGTCACTGCAACATCACCGGAAATGAGATGGCTGATGAGTTCGTGAGATTGGTGTCGAAAAGGGAGTATCCTGACTGTTTGGAGGAGGTCAGACCCCCAATAGGCTTCTATTTTGGAGGGATCAGGGAATGGGTTCTGAGCGGGACTAATCGTGTCCAGTGCTTAGAAAGGATATGTCTTGTCGGATATGTGCGCATTTTGAGAGGAACCGGAGTAGTTGGTGATAGTTGAAAACGTTCTTTGTCACTGTCCCATGCCGCAGAACAGCAGGCTGAGTTGGCTAGGTAGGTGATTCTTAGATAAATTTGGAGATAATCTATAAAAAATTGCGAGCCAATCACCATGAAAGTTAGTAGTTTAATTGCTAACCATGGGAGAAAGGGTCAATAAGACTACGGCTTTTTAATTCTGTATTTATTTTAAGTAAAATTGCTCCTGTCAAAGGCATTTGTCAGTTCACTCCTGTTAAAATTTAAATAGGCTGCATCATTTAGCTTATATTTTACATCCATTGGTAGCATAGTATCTCGTAATTTGTACACCCAGAGAAAAACTATGTTTAAATATGGTCACCTCTAACAAAACTATTTTTAAAGAAAATTTTAAACATATTATGGTTAAATTTAACCATATTATTATCACCGACAACCACATTATGGTTAAATGTGTCCTTCATTAAGAAGGCACAACCATATTATGGATGCCTCCGAACATGTGTAGGTTAGTAATAACTAAAATATGTTTAACACTTATAATAGCATGGTTGGTTTTCAACCATAGCATGTTGCTCTTGGAGAAGAGGAAAATACTATTGTTAATTTAAAAACAAATAATTGTCATATTTAACCATAACATATTTAGTGGCAACCATAATATGGTATTGACTTCTTGATTAAGGACACATTTAACCATAATTTGGTTGGCGGTGATAATAATATGGTTAAATTTAAACATTAAATGTTTAAAATTTTGTGTAAAAATAGTTTTGTTGGAGGTGACCATATTTAAACATGCGTGTACAAAAAAAATGAGAAAAAGGCTTAGCTTGATAAATATTGTGTGAACTCTGAACCATCAATTTAATTAAGTTCGTTGTGGCCGGACAAGCCCGAAAGATGCCACGTGTTCTGTAGGTTAAGTTGAGGTCTTTACGCCTGCAATAATTGAAAAAAGTTCAGGATATGGTATAAGCCGATCGGAGAATGAAAGTGCGAGAGATTGTGCAAGCGATTTGCAACTCACATAAATCTGTGGTTCTAACATTGAATGATTGCTTGGGCATAAAAAAGCGTTCTGCAACCACTCCGCATGCGGCAAATTAATTTTTTACTGGAGCAACTTTATATAGTTAGAACACATTATAAAATTTAATTTTTATTGCGTTTTTAAAAGTATGTACTTTCTACAAAACCGATAGCGCTCGATCTCAACTGCGAACTACTGAGGAAAACAAGAAACCAGGACTAAATCAACTTGGAATTACGTGAATGCTTCTTGCTGTTACATATTTAACAATGCGGCGCCTAAAAGGGCAGTGGAGAACTTTCGTCCGGCATCGTCGGGACGTAAACATAAGAATAAGAGCTGATTTGTTGTTATTGGTTCATGTATTAATATAATTGCGAATGGCACAAAAGGGGGTAATTAACAAGTTTGCGGTCAAGAAATATAATATTTTTGAATTTCCGGCAACCAAACTGAACTGAATGTATTATACGTAACTATAACGATCTTTTTTTCTTTTCTAATGGTGTATAAAGTAGCAGTACTCTTATTTTTCTACGTTCGTTCACTCTTCCGTAATTTTCAATAATATGCATTTAAAAAACATGAAAATCGAATGTAATACATTTTGTGAAATGCGTTGACTGTATACGTAAAACAAAAGGCAACATTGCTGTAAGACAAAAGAATTAAATGGAATCTTGTTGTTGCTGCTGGTAAATATTATGCGAATGTGTAAGTGTGATATATTTTTATGGATGGTATTTAATTTAATTTTTATTTTATTTCATCGACTGTCCTATGCAACAAGATTAAATCTTATAATTACAGCATTGGATTTTATAAAGCTAAACAGGTTAATTTGTTGTTTGTAAGAATTACATATAAAATTCAAAATAAAATTATATAATATACAATATGAAAGTATATATAATGTAAATAATATCTAATTTAAACATTAAACATTATGACAAAAAGAAAAAACAAAAAAAAAAAAAATAAATAAATTAGAATTTATTATCAAAAAGATAATCAGAAAAAAAAAAAAAATAAAGAAAATCATAAAAATCATGAAACAAAAATCATTAAACAAAATCATTATTAAAGTTAAGCGAATGATTTCAGAACTTCGATTTATAATTTTGATGCGTTACTATGTAGCTGGATGTGATATGGCAATTCGTTCCAAAGTCGTATGGCGTTGATAAAAAATTGCCACTCAGATACAAGCGTTCTATACCTAATGGCGATAATTCTTTTACCCCTACTGGATCTCCCAAATCTAAGTAAGTCATGTAGATACTTTGGTGTTCTCTGATAAACAATCTTGTGCAAACACAAAAGAGTTCGTAATTTGAGGAGGTTTTCAAACGAGATTCCAAAAAGTTTATTGTTAAACATGGTGACTGAGCCATATCTTCTAATACCGAAGACATATCTCACAATATTTCTGTAAATGGAATTAAGTTTACGTTTGCTAACAGCATCGCATAGAGCAAAGATGGTATTAAATAAGCCTTGGCAAGAAGCATTCTAATGTTTAATGGAGTACAGTATTGAGTGGCCCAGAGTGTTCTCAACATACCATATGTTTTTCCCACAACACTGTTGACGTGATTTGTCCAGGAGAGGATGTCATTGAATATAATTCCAAAGTTTTTAACACAGGTTACGACTTCGATTATTTTGTTATTTAGCTTAACCTCAAAAACACGATCAAGATTAAGTAATCGTTTATGAATTACGATGCATTTTGATTTTTTTGGATTGAGACAAAGCCCATTTGCAGCTGCCCATTTATGTATATTACTTAAATCATAATTAAGCTTGGAGATTGTTGTATTTAGCATTTTGACTGTGCTACTGAGATATACCTGGACGTCGTCAGCGTACATATGTATATTACAATATTTAAGTTTAACTGGAAGGTCATTAGCATATATGGAGAATAAAAGAGGCCCTAAAATCGAACCCTGAGGCACACCTCTTGATACAGTGACTCTGTTAGACATACGGTTATGTAGAAACACTGATTGTGAACGATCAGATAGGTACGAATACATAAGTTTAGCCGAGGTGTTACTGAAATTAAACATGTGTTTCAGCTTTTCACATAAAATAAAGTGATCTACCGTATCAAAGGCTTTTGAGTGATCGAGTAATACCAAGAGAACCACTTTTCCACTATCAATTTGTTGCCTTATCTCTTCAGAAACGCTCAACAGAGTTGTGACACAGCTATGCTTTGGCCGCAATCCTGATTGTCTTTCAGTAAGTAAGTTATTTCTTTTGACAAAATCGCTTATTTGGGAATGTAACAGCTTTTCAAAAACTTTAGAAAGAAATGGAAGCATTGCAATTGGCCTAAATTCCTTGTTTGATTTTGGTATCGGTATAATCTTCGCATATTTCCACTTAAGAGGGTAAGAACTTGTTGTTATGATGTTATTGAAAAGATATGTTATGTAAGGTAAAAGAAATGGCAAAAGGATTTTTATAAATTTTGGGTGCATATTGTCGAATCCAACTGCATTTGACTTGATTCTTGAAAAGCAAAAAACGACATCAAACTGATTTACACATTTGAATTCAAATATTTCACCTAAATCAGTGTGTAAATATGAGTCATGGTGGTTGACAGTTGAACTATTTTCCATTGAATTAAGGATTAAATTTGTGGTTTGTAAATTTGTTGGTGAGGAATTGTTGAAATTGTAGTATTCAGGGTTGGAATCAACCAAAGGTATGTTCATAAAAGTGTTGCTAATTTGGTCCACGTCAGCCGATAAATAACTGTTATTTTCTACTTTTCCTATACCTATTTCCTTTATAGTCTGCCATGTTCTTTTGGAGCTTAGCGCACTGGAAAAACGTTGAGAATAATATTCAGATTTTTTTATTCTAATTAGACTAGTAGTTTCTCTTCTTAGTCGACGATACTCATCGTGCAACTCCGTGGTTTTATAACGTTTCCACCTTGTGTATGCAATATCTCTTAGCTCAATCAGATGCCTAATTTCTTGATTGAACCGAGGTTTAGAGTTGTTTGAAATACGTTTTATTTTTATTGGAACAAATAAGTCATACAGATGTTGTATATTATATTCGATAAACGACAATTGTGAGTCAACTGAGGGAATGGTGTAAATCTCATTCCAGTCAATACTTAAAAACTTGTTGATTAAAAGTTGCACATTTAAGTTTTTAAAATCACGATAAGTGTGCAGTTCTTCTTCCCGTATCAATTTAAAATCATAACATGCAAATATCAAGTCATGTTTAGAAAAACATGGAGCTGCAATTTGATCGTAGAGAAGAATAGACGAAACATTACCAACAAAAAATACATCAAGAAGGCTATTTCTTGTTGATGTAAAGTGCGTTGGAAGGCAAATATTTATAGGAAATAGCCCAATTGACATCATATTATCAGCTAAAAATGTTTGAGTTAGCATATCTGAGTTGAAATCTCCAGAAATAAAGATGTCAGTAAATGGCAAAGTTATAGTTTCTAATTTTTTCATAAACTTAGTCATATTAACGTTACGATTAGGTCTATAAACACAACCAAAAAGCATTTTTTACCAAGTGATAAAACCTCCACAAAAATATATTCAACCAAATCTTTTTCTTTTTTTTCTTCGTCTTTCTTCTTATCAACCTCTTTCCTCTTATCAACCTTTTTCCTCTCATTCTCAATTTTATCATCCTCTATTACATCATCCTCATCGTTTTCTTCATCCTCATCACCAGACTTACAATAAAACTTACAGGGAATATTGTTTCTCACAAAGATGGCAACGCCACCAGCTCGAGTCTTTCTATCAGAACGGAAAGTATTGTATCCCTTGAGTGAAATAAGACTTTCAGGTGTTTTTTCATCCAGCCAAGTTTCAGATACGCATACAACATCCATTGCAGAGCCTTCAAAAGTAAATTTAAACTCATCAATCTTATTATTTAAGCTCTGTGCATTAATATGACATATTTTGACACCATTCTTTTGCTTAGCAAGAATGCGAACCATATTCATTGTCATATCTTTGGAACCGCTTATCGCACTATTTAAATCTGACATTGTTTTAATATAAAGAATGGCCAGCCCTAATAGTAACGCATTTATTATTATGGGTATGGGAAAAAACAGAGTTTTTACAATAAAAATGATTTTGTTTAAGGGAAATAGTATTAAAAACAAATTTGTTAAAAAAAATTAAAAAAGTTAAGAACAAATGATAATTTGTTATATATAAAAGTTTAATTGAAAGCATTATTGGTGTTTGAGGTATTATTACGCGGTTCACAGTTTCCATCGGCTCCAGGAAAAATATCATTCAACTGATTAATATATCAACACGGATAGGCTGATCGGTAATTGTACGTTTAACATAAACTATGTAGATGTTTATTTAATTTCGACGCTTCCAAAAGTATTCTATAGTTTTTAATGGTAAGACTTTCATTTACGTAAAAATAATTACTGGAATCAAAGCCAATAAGATCCAGTTTAAGCTGCTTACATTCGGTTTGTTTTTTGAACATAGCAATGGATTTTAAAACAAAGTTTTTATCGTAGGGAGAAAACAAGTTTACAATGATTGCAGCATCTGGGGAATTCACTTTTTCTTTGTTGTTTTTATTGCCCAATCTGTAGATACATTTCACAGATGGAGTTTGTATATTTACTGCTTGGCATATGCTATTAAAAATACCAAAAACGTCTTCATTTTGCGTAAATGGTACGGCATTTATGCGTAGATCACAAGCCACAGATAAATTATGTTGCTTCATAGCTTGCAGTTTTAATTCATCTTTTTGTGCTTTCAAATCTATTATTTCAATCGCAGATGATTCAATAGTTTCAATACGCTGATTAACACAGGCAACTTTTTTTTGTAAATTGTCTATTATATTTAAGTGTTTACTTTCGCGCTCTTCCCATAACACTCTTATCTGTTGAATATGCTCATCCAATCTCTTATCAATCAATTGTAAAATACTGATTCGATTATTTGAGTCGAAATGCGAGTTTCTTGGTGTTTGTGAGAAACGGACAGATTTACTAATACTCACTGGAGAATCTTGATGGAGTTCTCTTAAACGTTTAGCTTGGTTACTAAACTCAGGACTAATATTTTCATTATTTGCATTTTTATTTACTGATTGTTCAACGTTTTCGTAAGGCATGTTGTTTGTATATAATTTTATTTTGTTTTGAATATTTTGTTGCTACTTTTTGTTTATAATTTTTTTTTTTTTTTGTTTGTTTTGTTTATTTTCTTCTTGTGTTTATTTTTTTTTTTTTTGTTTTTTATAAATAAACAATCACAATTTGTATTATTACACCCAGTTTACATGATGAATTTTATGACGTCCAATTTTGGACGTCATTTTTTGTTTGGTAGCAAGCGGTGTAGAGAAGAAAGAGGGGTAGAAAAATAGACTTGATTTCTGTTTTCATGGTTTTTTTTTGACAATTCGCTTTAAACTGTTTTCTGTTCTTTCTGTTACGTTTAATTTTTATATTCTCATCAACTGGATTGAATGAAAATGAAAAAAAAATTAGACGTCCAAAAAAAACCATCGTATAAATTTGAGTAGTTTTTGGTAGCAACTTCAAAAGGGAATTAAGAAAATTGGACGTCATAAAATTCATCATGTAAATTGGGTGTAACACTCGTGGCCATGTCGCACGAAAAGGTGCGACACAAAAAAACCGTTATAACTGCAAAATTAGGGACCAAAATAAAGTCGCGAGTAGTCAAAACTTATTTTTAGGCACTAAGAAACAAAAAAGAACAAAAATAAGTTGTTGGCCTCAGGTGGCCAAAATTGTTAAATGACACTGCTACTGAACGATCAAAATTCTAAAAAGGCTTTGGCAGTCAACGTGTTAAGTGCGACATAGTTTCATATACCAATGTGATGCACCAATAGCCCAAAAGTTTGAAACTTTAACCCCGCTAAAATAAATTTCCGATGTTTTCTTCCAAAACGTAATTAAACATATATTTTTTTATTGTCTCCTCTACTAGAATTAAATGTCAGAACTCCGTTATTTAAGAGAAAGTTTGAACAGTTTAATCTTTAAAATTACGCCGTTTACTTTACGCAAAAGGCTTACATGGGCAAACGTCGCACGAAAATGTGCGACAGTAATTATATTATACTAGTTATGAACTTGCGCGTTCCATACTTCATCAAAATACCAACCTTGTTGGAACATTACGGGCCAACAAAAATAATTGTCTGGCAGAAGTTATTAAAGCTAATCTGAAAAGAGGCGAGATGGTAGCCCGTGAGGAGGAAAATGGAGTGGTTGTGTTAAAGTGGAAGGATACCAGAGATGTTAGGATACTTTCGACGAAACACCTTCCTATTATGGTAGCCACGTTGAGCCATCCAAATGTAGACAGTAATGAACCAGCCACCAGTACCAACAACCCACCATCCACCAGGAATCGAAAGCAACGAGCTATTGAAAAACCTCTTGCTGTTTTTGATTACAATAAAGCCAAATTAGGTGTTGACATATCCGATCAGATGACCTCCTACACCACCACCCTCAGAAGAGGTGTTAAGTGGTACCGCAAAGTGGCTTTTGAACTGTTACTTGGAATGTCTGTCGTAAATGCCTCTATAATATATAAAAAGGCTACAAACAAACAAATTTCAATAACCAAGTTTCGGCAAGAAATTTCAAATGCTTTGTTGGACTTCATGTCTCCAGAACCCATAACAAAAGGAAAACATTTCATAGAAAAAAGAAAGGACGATAACGGAAAAACAATAAGGCGTGCTTGCGTATTGTGTTATGCCATGTCAAAAAAATTTTCTGTTACTGCTGTTACCCGCCAGAAAGAGCTTAAAAAGGACCACCACCTACTGTCCAATATGCCCCAATAAGCCGCAACTATGTGTAGAATGTTTTCCTAAATATTCCCACCAGAAAAATTAACTTTGATAAATTTACATTATTTTTGCACTGATCATTTAATTTTTAATATTTAGTTTATTGTTTTTCTACTGATCTCCAAATTGAATTTCTAATTTTAAGTTTATTGTTTTTAATTTTAAGTTTATTGTTTTTCTACTGATCTCCAAATTGAATTTCTAATTTTAAGTTTATGGTTTTTCTACTGATTTCCATTTGGATTTACATACATATATATTTTTATATTTTTTTTTTGCTCATAAATGAATTGATTTAAAAGAATTAATAAAAAGACAAATCGAAATTTCCAACTTTTTTATTATCCAAAAAAAAATACCATTAAAACTACACAGCGGCCATGGGAAATACACCAAAATGTTCACCACAGGCCAGAGAATTCAAATTCCATGTAAAATTCCATATTAAAATGTTCGAAAATGTGCGACGTGGCCTCTGGAGGTAGACATATTATATCTCACAGATTAGGAAATTGTGAACTGATTAAAAAATATAGGTAATAATTGTAAAATTAAGAATACGGGAATTATTTCTTTTTCATAAGTTACTTTTCGAATGTATTCCATGAGCTAAATTTTAAATATGTATGTATTTTATAAAGCTTTTTATAATAGTTCTATTCCTTAAATTTTTAGGAATGACTTTATACACTACCAGACTATTTTCTTGTATCTTCTTGTTACATTGTACCTTCGCTATCCTTTGGATAGCAATGAAGTATATTGTATGTACAGATTTAAAGATTTACAATTATTAGACACCAGCAGATTTACAGTCATTAGACACCAGCAAAATGAAATGCATTTTCTGGCCCGCTACGGCCTTCGTCAGTATTCTTTGTGTCATACTGGATAGTAATAATTTTAACAAATAGAATCTGGGAATTTTTTTTTTTTAATAAGTAACTTTATTATATTCAACATTTTTTATTTTTCGAATGTTTTTCATGAGCTAAATTTTAGTTATGTATTTTGCAGAGCTTTTTGTAATAGTTCTATTCCTTAATTTTTTAGAAATGACCTTATAAATTTAGCTCATAGAATACATTAGCAAAATAAAAAATATTGAATAATTGTAAAATTAATTGAAGTTAAAATGCAAGTGCGAAAAATTTATATAAGAACGACAAAATTGAGTGCAAAAATTTTTTAGGTAATCAATATCCTAAAATCATCCGTTTGTGTTTAAACATCAAAATTATTCAAACACACATACTCGTTGCTGCTTTTAATCATTCCAATCATTTGGTTGTTGTTGGCTCTGTAATTTATTTCATGTGGCTCTGTAATTTATTTAGGGTGTTTGCCCATAATTTCACTTTCGTACGAATTTGGTTTCTGTACCACACCTGATTACGATTATTTTTTTTAAATTAATTTTGGAACTATATTATTGCGGGGTTTTTCATAAAATTAATTTGTACCGGATTTTTTATAAAAAAAAGTTGCAAGTTCATTTTATTTCAATACAATTGGTCCATTATGGGTACACAAAACAGAAATGTTGATTAAACCGAGAATATATTTATAAGAGTAAAATTGATATTTGAAAATTGATCTTATATTCGTAACTAATTTTTGACGAAAACATTTTTGCTTAAGTTAATACAACTTGAGCGTTCGTATAAAATAATTTTCTTTAAATTGATTAGATACATATCCGGATTTGTGCTCGTTACACAATTTTATACCTTCTTTTGTGGTGAATGAAACATTTGGGGGCTCTTTAAAACTAAGCCTTTAAGGCCATAATTCTAAGTTTTTATTAAAAACGCTACATTAATTTAATAAGAAATTCCTAGTAACTTCAAACTTTATTTCAGAGAATTTATCTGAGGCTTAACAAACCAAAAACACAAAGCAAGATCTTGTAAATACATTTGCATGTCCGAGTACTCGAATATTAGTGTATAAGAACTTGTGCGTAAAACATATATACGAGTTGTAAAAGTGTTATAAATTAAATGCTTTTAATTACACAGAAAGAAATTAGTAATACCAAATGAATTTAACATGAACCCAAATAGAATTGGCAGTCCAATCGTTCGAAATAGCAAATGAAAAACCCTTCTTCCAAAAAATTGCCTTTGCCGCAAATTCGTTTGAGCAAACCTAATTGCTTATGCCCCAATTATAATTCGGCAAATACAAGAATTGTCTTACCAAATGCAATTAATTGTCTTTCTCCCAAATACAATTCCGCAAATGTAAAAACCCTTTTTACATTTTTAGATTTTTTTATAAAGAATACATTCAATTCTCAAAAGGCAATTTTTTTTATTTAATTCGTACAACTGTGCTAACATTACTTAACAGGACTGTTTTTGAAAACATTTTTTGTGCTTTCTAACCCCCAGGAAAATGTCATGCATTATGCCACTTACGAAATTGTCGGCAAAGTGGAAATCGAACAAAGAGTTCTATATAGAACTAAATGAAGCTGATGTTTCTCTTTTAAATTTTTCCAATTCGCTGGCATATTTAATATTATTTCTCAGTTTTCTTGGATCTTCTACATAACTTTTTGTATAAGATCCAAATTTATAAATTCAAAACTTCTTTAAGACTCAAGTTGTCACCCACCATTTGACCAATGTGATAATAAAAGCATTAAGAGAGCCAGATAGAAATATATAACTTAATTAGGATATTGATGCTGTAGAATAACTTGAACTCACAAATAAATACCACTCGTGGCCTGCTGATGAGTGCCAATCGGGTCGTTTATTTAAAAATGGTCAGAGTAGAGCTGCGATCGGCAACCTACACAATTACATTTTGCGATTGTTTGAATTTGTATGAATTTTACATTTGTTGTTGTTAATGCTGTAAAATTCTCTTCAATGTGTGTGCACACGGACGTAATAAAAGAGAAAACGCGGCGCCCTGATTTTGCCGATCGCAGGAGTAAGTAATATTGGAAAAACGATCTTTTCACCAAAAATGGTGAGCCTTTGAATGCAATTTTGGTTCAATTTATTTTATGTAGTTAATGAATTTATATTTATATCCCAAGGATGAGCAGCAATATAATTGGTGATTCAAAATATTTTTAGAGTTTTACAGAGCAAAGGAAGTCTTTCATTACGCCCACAGAAAAATTTCATTTAAATTTCTACTGTATTCAGTAGATTTACTATGGACCGGATTTTTTGAATACTCTGTTAGATTCTCGTAAAAATATTGCATTTTAAGTTCAATAAAAGGTAAAAACTGCTCAAAGGCTTGCACCAAAGCCAAGACTATTTGATTGCCAGCATCATTCAAGTAGAGGGATTATTATTGCGAGCAATATAAGGATTTTCATGAAGTTTTAGTGCAAGTTGTATGAAATTGGTAGTCATTACTTTTCTTACTTACATTTGATTTTACTTAATTGCTGTAGACACCTCTTTTCAAATCCAACCACATCTCCTTTAATGAATATTCCAAATTTAATGAAATTAATTTGCTCTTATCAAATGCAATTTTGCTGTTGCGATAAACGCAGTGAATTCGCCGCAAATTTTTGTGGTATATAAACTATCATTTGAAGCAACTACTTTTTGCGACAAATACAAAATGGTCAACTTCAAAAAATATTTGTCATTTGTCAACTACATTTTTTTCTGTGTAGAGTGGTTCACATTTTAAACTTTGTCTTAATAGTAATAGAGTATGTGGCAACATAAATTTTAGGATATCTTGCACAGCATATGAAGATGTAAATCTGTGCAGCATTAAAAACTATTTAGGTGCGGTTTAATACATATATCATTCTACTTTTATACACAAAGTTTAAGAAATTTGCTGTAAGGAAACAAAACATGTATAAAGTTTTATTTCTTGTGCTTATTTCACTGGCAGCTTAGGCATGTTATGTTGTAGAGATGACCACCTTAAGTGGAATTTTTGTACGAAATAATTTTTAAGTCCATGCGTATTAGTTCGTAACGGTACTGGTGTTAAGAAAAATTTATCATTTCGCATTTTAATACAGTTGTGAATTCTAAGCGGGCGTGAAATCTTAACTCGTAGTTTTAGAATGTTCTGAGAAAATTTTTTCTTAGATAAATTAATTTTTTACTACCTGTTTTAATAAAATCGAGATATATTTATTTGCTTATGTCCAAAAAGGAGCTAAACACGTGCGTTTATCTCTCCCTCTCTCTATTTGACACGAAAAACTTGCAAGAGAGAAAGTTTTAATTCTCAATTAGTTTTTTATTGTAAATTTTCTATTGCTTTATTTATTTAACAAAGAATAGTTACCTATTACCTACCACTTCAGTAAAGAGTTTTCCGTAATTCTATGCCATCAGGATAGGGAATAAAAAATAAATAAGAACACGAAATTCAAAATAAACCCAATCGTTCCTTGTGTAAATGAGGCTTCTTGCAAACGGGGCTACGTGAGATATGCTATGCATCGAATTTTGACCTAAAGTTTGTTTAAATTTAATAATGGCCTTTGATTTCTAGAGGAACAAAATCGCATATCATTCCATATACATTTTTTTCTTTAGTTGCACTGTTTGCATTTGCATAAAAAACAAAATTTTTCTTACTGGCACTCATACATTTGAAATAAAAATATAATACAGCAAAAACATTTCTTTAAAAAACTTGGTATTTAGAAAGTTAATAGAAAATATTTTAAGCTGAAATTTCGTGAAGATACTTGAAGATTTAAATATCTTAAATTATTTCCAATAAATATAAATTTTTTTCATTTAAATTTACCTTTTTAAACTTATAGCTACGGTCACCATTATGTCTGCAATACATAACAGTACTGTATTTTTAAGCATTGGTCTGGGATTTTTTTTTTTTAAAAAACCCTAAATTATTCTGTATTGAAATAAATGGTTTATATTTGCACTGTATTTAATATAACAGAATAGCTAAATAAATAGATTCCCAATTAATTTGGCTTTTCTCATTGCTGGAAATTTATAACTTATTTTCTTTTTTTCTTGAAAATTTATAAAAGTAATTAGATTCTACTTAATGTCAAATTTGTTCTAAGGAACAGACCATAATTGACACCATCGAAATAGCAATTTGAAATATTTGAACAAAAAAACACTGAGATATTCGATTTCTAAAAAAGTTTATTATATAATTTCGAAATGTGTACTACACATTGACCATATTATAAATAATTTGCTTGCTAATAATTAAATATCTAATTTAAAATCGCCTTTTAACTTTTTTAACATTAGGTTCATATCGGTTTTTTTTATTTGCTTAAAATTCGAAATTTTGTTAAAACAAGAAATAATACAAATAGCATGTTTTTTATGCGATGGATTAATTCTAGAAGTATAAAAGCAACATTTAAGACTTCTTTTCCTGCGTGGTTTTTATTGCTTGGCCACTTTTGTGTGCCTTTAGCAAATATTTGAACAACTGTTCCGTATTTTGGTTTTAAAAATATAGTCTCCATACTTATAGCCCGTTTACACTGAAACAAAATCTAGTACTTACGAAATTTCGAGCAATATCTAGTTGTTTCTAAATAGATTTCATATAGATTTTAAAAATGTTTTTGCATATAGCTCAAAAAAATTTCCCTGCACAAGAAAAAATTACATTTTATTAAAATATAAAACAAATATTATGGCAGCTTTTTTTCTTCCTATACTAATCCCGCGAAGCTCTACGCTTGTCTTCAGGAAAGAAACCAGAGTCTCTGGCGGGAATCGAACCCGCAGCCCCAGCGTTGATATACTAGCGCACTACCAACTACCTAACCGGAATACCCTTTGTTAAAACTGTTAACCAATTTAACAATTTTAAGGAAATAGTACAAAATGGAACATACAAATCGACAGAAAATGTTCAATACACTCTCAGTCGAAAAATGTAAGTTTTTCAGGAGAAGCTCTTAAAGTTTAAGGGCGATACAACATTCAGTTGTATGCCTAGTACTTTTATGTTGAAAAATTTGACAAAGTTAAATTCAACATGCTAAAAAATATTAAAAACATGCTAAATTAACTTAGCATATTTTGAAATTGACCTGTCGAAATAATACCGATAAAATAAATGAAGTTGATTATAGATAAAAGGCAAAGCAAATGTGTATTACCAATTTCATTATTTGTTAGTATGTGTTACACAAAAATAAAATCTCGCTAATGTCAAAAAAGTATAAATCAAATCGACTAGAATTTTTTGTAATGTAAACTGGATATTTGTAGAATACTGGTAGTCGAAATTAGCGAAATCGGTTTATAAATTAAAGTTTTGCCCTGACTGAGTACCATTTGCTTCCACCGAATGAAAACATTCTGAGTGGAGTACGCTTCACTGTAGAACAGGGCATTCTAAATTGACTTGATTCGTTCTTGTTTTCAAAAAGTTTACATATGCTTTTATTAAAAAACCAATTTTGAAGCAAAAACATCAAGAACGGTTCATCTGAATAATAAAGGTTTAACATTTATAAATTGATATCTCTC
The DNA here is from genome assembly GCA_943735925.1 of Pollenia amentaria. Taxonomy (NCBI): domain Eukaryota; kingdom Metazoa; phylum Arthropoda; class Insecta; order Diptera; family Polleniidae; genus Pollenia; species Pollenia amentaria. Next base: position 87,203,867 of record OX031008.1, on the reverse strand, counting down.
TGCTCTCACAGCCAATACAAAATTGTGTTGAAGGGATAAAAACATATTGAGCTACAGGCCTTAAAATTTAAGAAAAGTTTATTTTTTGACGTTTTGCAAAAAACTATTATTTTACATTAATCCATTAGCATGAGAAAATATACTAAGTATGTGTTTTTGCGGGCAGTATTTCATAGATAATTTTGTGACGATCACATGATGTATAAAATTTGCAAACTTTGCAAAAAATTTCTAAGCCAATAGGAAAAATCCGATTTTTTTTACACAAAAAGCTGTAAATTAGTTTAAAGGATAAAAACAAATTTGTGATGAAAGCAAATTTTGTATGGAAAATCTAATCGGCTTTTTCAATTAAATGCGTAGAGCTTTCTTATTTCTTGTCAGATCTCCTCGGCTTTAACTCATTTTTGTTCAGCACAAAATTGTTTTTTTATCTGTAGGCTTAAAATAAATTAATTAATTAATACAATTTTCATATTAGCTAAGCAACTTTAAATAAAGTTCATAAAATTACTCCAACTTCCAGCCCTGGAAAAAATCCATACACATATGTTGGAAAATAAAAAAAAAAATTTTTGTATAAAGGTATTTGCAACATTCTGGAGGTATTCTATAATTTTCTTCATACACCGATACTCCACCCTAATGTACATACGTATATATAAGAAGAAAAATAGAAACTAGGAAGGCAATCCGGTGATTATGATATTGAAAAAAAGGAAAGACAAAAACTGTAGCAAATTAATGCTACAATTTAATAGCTGTGACAATGGAAAAAACTTATTTTATTTACGATTTGGGACTATCAAATAAAATTTCAGTTTCTGCTACGCTTATGAGGCGTACATAGATAAAGTATGGATAAAGTACAACACACAAATGTAAATGAATATGAACTTTTTATATGCTGGAGAAAAATCAAAAGGCCCCATTATACCTGTGCTTTTAATATCATGGAATTTGTTAATAAAAAATCTTGTATGTTTACAGGTCTGTGGCAGATTTTCCTTCCTACTAAAACTAAAGTAAGATGTAAGTTTTCTAGAAAAATTTAAATGAAATTTCAGTTTTTTTTAGAAAGAGTATCAAATAAAAATGATTGTAAATATGCGACTATGTGCTAATAGCAGATGCTTTATGTCTACTTAGTAAGGCTTTTCGTAAGGACTTTTAATACATTACTCTTCGTATATACAATATTACTATCTGCAAAATAAAAATGAATGAAAATAATAAAAATAATAAAAAAAGAAAAAAATAACACTGAATATGGATACAATGAAATAAAAATAAAGCAAATACCCAACATTTTTATTATAGTAAAACAAAGAAATAGGTATACTACAGTCGGTTACAGTTGAGGGTAAAATAATAACAGTTTTTATAATACAAAAATTGTATTAAGATTTAATTTAAAAAATATTAAGAGAGTACAATTCAATCACTAAGCCAAGAAACCATTATAAAAAGTGTCATCTTAGGCAACTTCAAATTAAAGTCACTTTTCCCCTTAACGAACAAAGAACATAAAACTTGCATTTATTTAAACTCTGTTTCAATTGATTATCTCAAAATGACTGTTTTGAAGTCGTTCCCTTCCTATACTTAGCGATTCAATTGTAATGAACTAACTAATGAAATATTAATTGCTTATTTGGAACATTGACATTTATATATGGTAGTCGGTACAAAATTGGGTCCAAATATCATTTCACAGATTGACAAAAGTATAATTATACCAACACCACTATATTGGAGGGTCCGTCCATCCGGCCGGCTCTCCTTGTAAACTTTGCGCGTAAAGTACATATCGCAATTTTGAGCATAACTTGATGAAATGTGTATTTTGATTATTATAAGAACGAATCCTATTAAAAATAGAGAGACTTTGTCCATTAACTCACAAAGTTCCTCGTAAAATTCTTTCCGGAATATAGTCTTTGTGTCCATAAACCCTTTTGTAATTTTGGTATTTATATTAAATTTGGCTTAAAGATATTCTACTACAACCTCTTACTCAATTTTATCGGAATCGGTCTTATTTCAGCCATTAAAATACAACGTTAAAACCTTTTCATATTCATATTGGTATTGATATAAAATCTTGCGACTATAACTGTTATAACAGAATAGACCATAGGCCTCATGCAAACCCCCTTCCAAAAATGACTTAAAGGCAAACAAAGCTCATACACACAAAGATATCTAAATAATATTCGGCACAAAGAACTCTTGTATGAATCTTTACAGAATAACATAATTTTATTTTGCCGGGTCCATGATTGTCATTGGGTACCAAATATTGTGCACTGTCGAAAGTTTTTTGTACAAACTGTCGTGTAGGGTTTCAAATGGTCGGGCTTAACCGACTATGCAATTTGTATACTTATTTCAAATACATTTACACGAAAAGATTAAATAAAATTAGGTAACATTTGTTTTAAATACTTTTTCTATTCAAATTTTAATCAAAAGCTTTAAAGCTATCAAGTAAAATGAATTATATAACTTGATTTAAAAATGTTATTCAAACTTATTTGTTTCGTCGGAAACGTAGTAGTACTTTGGAAAATCCATTGTGCTCTTTTCTTAGGGATTACTGTTTTAAATAACCTTCAAACTATATCATTCAACTATTACGAGGTGAACGGCTTTATATTCACCTTTTTATATTTAAATAATGTGTATCATATCTATAATTTTTCTTGTTTTTTTCACTTTTTTTCGTTCTTTGTCTTTGGCTGTTCAGCTAGTGTGATGCGATGTCGGAAGTAAATGACACCTAATAGTTGTACATAATGGCTAACGATAAAAGAGTTTTTCAATCTAAATCTTACTTGTTGGTGTTATATTTACAATGAATAGCATTAAAAATAATAAAATAAGCAATAGAAACACCGATTGAAGAAGTATCACATGGTCGTAAAGAGTATTAGAAATAGACTTTTGTGGTTTCTTACACATCGAAATAACAAAAACCATAAGGCTACTTGCATGTTCAAAGCAAAATATTCCAGCGCGGAATTCTGCTTGTTTTTATCGTAGCACAACGCAGACTGATGAAACAAGCCTTGTTATATCTGAAATTATCTTGTATACCATGTTAAACAAAAGGGTTTCCCTACCAGCATATTGAGAGTCTCTTTTTTTTGAAACAATGAGACCTTCTTTGCGTGCAAGTGTTCTCAGTTCCAGAGTTGTTGGCCAATAGAAAGTTTTAATTTCATTTTAGTGTGAAAATAGCTTTCTCAATTTCTGAGCATAATGAGATCTGTAGACCAGCAATTTAAGGAGATTCAAAAAGTTCGGCGTAAAAGTTGATACAGATTTGCTATTCGTATTCCGATTCAGAGACCTCAAATGGTATCTATTCCGGATTCTTATAAAATTCTTTAACGATTTAGCCTTGACCGCTCGTCTGCCATTCCATGTGAGACTTTTTTAGAATTAATGTCTGACCCCTGAAGAATATTGTACATTCTGGGTACTGGAGCAATTCTATGTTGATTAAGTTATGTCAGTCTGTCTGTCATTCTATTGAAATAACGCAAAATGTGGAACGACTTTTTTGAGTCTTTAAATCCTTAACGCCTTATTAAATCGTTGCCAGTAACTTTAAATTGTCTCTCATTTATAAGTTATTATGCTCTATTAATGTAAAGCAACCAGTCTAAAAAATGGATATTTTTGGCACTAAAACTGGTATTAATTGTGTATCGAATGCACCGATTGTTATCATATTTTGCACGAATTTTTTAACTAGAAATAATATGACTAAGTCTAGTGCAGATCAGTCCATAATTTACTATAGGTTCTTGAAAAAGCTTTATCGAAAAAAATTTTAGCAAGTCTAAAACTTTTGTGTGACTAAAACTCATACTAAATATCACAAAGATTAAACGATAATTTACCATACGCCCAATATAAAGCATAATTTTTACTGTGCGTTCTCAAAATTTTTGCCTTTTTTCTAATCACTGTGTTTATATATTATATAGATATGGCATAAATTTTTTTTTTTTTTTTTTTTTGTAATGGGCAGAAAGAAAGAGGGAGTGGTGCTGGTGTGCATGTTTATTCCACATACGAACATTCCAGCAAAAAACGAATTTTCCCTCTAGTGCGTAGTACGATTCGCCAGCCAATCGACCACAAAAGGCTGGGCTCTTTAGGAAAACGTGTATTACGAACAAACGTAAGGCGCTCAGAAACCAGATCCCTTATTTCATCAGAACACATTCCGTTGAAGTAACGATAAAACAGGCAAATTCAACCCACATTGCGTCGGTGCCTAAGGGAGTCAATATAATAAGATACCCTACTGTCACCAATGAGAAACTCTTATGCACGAGGTCGAGAAGCTCCAAAGTAGACTTTGAAGCACCGGCCCACACATGAGAGTTGTGTTCCAATAGGAGTCGGATATAAGTGGCATAAATTGTAAGGATTTTACAAAACGAGGTACTTGATTGCTTTTTTCTACACCTTAAATATATGCTTTGTCCATCAGATATCATATTGTATCTTCATGCCCAAAACATCAAGAGATTCTGATTCTTCAATAATTATACCACCCATAGTTATAGATGAGGCTCCCTGATCCGTTACGCGTTTATATGTTAGCATGTAACATTGGGTCCTTCGGGCATTAAACTCATTATAGTAAGGCCACAATGCCCTGGATACGGAGCAGGTGGATCTTGTGCGATCCATCCTTAGACCCCTTAGAGTATATAATTTAAAATCCCTCTGTCCGTCTGTTAAAATCACGCTCACTTCCTAACGACTCAAAAGTAAAGGACAATTTGGCTATTTCTATTGAATTGAATTGATCTAAATTAAACAATTATCCCAAAAGTATAAAAAATGTTTTTATGGTACTTTAGTATGGAAATTTATAATGTGAATATCGCGAGTACGAGCAGTAAAAATTGGATTTGCTGTACGCGAATTATGTTTACCAGTAGAATGCCCAGCTTGTAAAAATGTTTTATAATTTGATGATACTTATAAGAATCCCGAATGTTTCTCTCTTTGCAGGTTTCTCTTCGGTATATGTTTACAAACAAAACATTCAAACACGCGTTGAATGTTCTAGTTCAGTTTTAATGTTCTATTTCATCTTTGTTCTGATTCCAACATTATGCTATTGCAGTTTTGTTCTATTCCTCAATATTTTTATCGTAAGCAAAACAAATATTTTTGGAATCATGGGTTTTATAATGAGAGAGTAATATACACATTTGTACTAGTTTAAATTTAATGAGATTGCTTGTAAGCCGTTTTTCTTGTGCTTGTGCAGCTCTTTACTAAAACCAATAACATGGTTTATGGGCCGTCTCCACTATCGTGCTGTGGGTATGAAAATTTTAATATAAAAAATCTAAAGATGGTTTAAAAAAAATGCTGGTGAGCTCTTTCCATACGTTTTCTTAGAGTACAACTCAATTATGTTTGCGCTTGTATTATGGAATTTCTTTTTCAAAAATTAAAACTCCCCTTCACTCTCATCATTATGCTTTCTATATCTTTATGTTTGAAACTGAGAGTTGTAAAAGTAGTATACGATATACACAGCATCTATGAAGTAAAAATACCATATTGCATTATTGTTAATATCAAACATATATTATGAACTTACAGATAAATTGTTGCATTATATTGTGTATATATTAGAGTTTAATTTCAATAAAAGTTATCAATACGTTTTCACTTGTATCTGTATTTTTCTTTTTGAGTTCGTAGATGTATTTTTCTTTTTCTTACAACGTACATACATATTGATATGTTTTACCTACACTTACGCACAAATAAATACAATAGTATTGTGGTGTTTATAAAATGCAGATTTATTTACTTTATTTTTATACTCTTTCATATTGTTATGATACAATGACAAGATATATCTACTTGAGGATAAAAATTAATCACAAAATGTTTAAGGACTAAAGGGATTTATTGGAATTGTTTTAAAAAGACCTTAGATATGCTTGTGAGTTCTAGTAAATACATCAAAAAAAGGTATTAACGGCCATGTTCTGGAAATCGAAATCACGTGAAATTGAAATCGAACAAATTTTAAATTCTATCCTGTGCTTAAAGTTCATAAAAATATTTCCTTTTCATACTTTGAGGACCACATACCTACTAAAACTACGTTTGAAATCAGCAAAAGCTATGTTCATTTTTAAAAACATTGAACATAAAATTTTTACTGATTTCAATTTCACGTGATTTCGATTTACAGAACATGGGGGTAAGTAGAATAATAAGCTATTTATATTCTTTGGTGTTTCTTACTTACTTTTGCAAGAAAAATATTATTTACTAAGATTTTTGTTAAATATTATATTGGAAATATTTCTTCTTACATATTTTTTTTAATCCAAAATATTATATTTAATTCGGGTTTGAGTTCATAAAATTAAATTTTAATGAAGAAAGGAATTTTACAACATCAAATGAACTAAAATTTATTGATAATTTTTCAATCTTGACTAAACACGGGATTGAACCCACGTTTATGGACAGGTTAGTTTAACATGTTTCGATAGTAACCACACTATATCTTCAGAAATCTTTGCCATTTAACAGTCACCGCCATTGACGATGGCTGGCAGTCAATAGTGAACGATAATCTATTTTCAATTTCTTTGCATTATTATTCATACATATTGAAGATTATTCATTCAGTCGGTCGTGCTCGATGAGAAAAGACGTGTTTCTTTTAACTCCGCATACGGTTCTTTTTTTTAACATAAATTAGTTAATAATATCAGTTTAACAAGCGAATTTGGACGCTCAATATAAAAGTGAACAAACGAATAACTATAAAAAAATTAAGAAAAAAAAAAAGTAAAAAAAATATACCTACATATGTATGTACGTACGCACATACATACTTGCAAATAATCTGTGCAAAAAACACGTTTAAGAGATAGCTTGCAAAACTCTTTCATTGCTAATGCTTGCAAAACTCCGCGCTTAGCTGAGTCCCCCCTTAAGTTTGTTACAATAATGGACAAACGTTTTGATAAACTTACAGAGCAAATAGAGACAATAATTCAAAATAAGTTTAGTGAGTACAAAGAAGATCTCTTAAAAGAACTTGATAAGAGATTTAATACAATTCAAACTGATATAAAAAATATAACTGAAAGAGTTGTGAAACTAGAAACGGTCGCGGTTGACTTTTTAAGTCTTCAACAAGAAATTAACACCTTAAAAACCAAAATAAAGCGTCAAGAAAATAACACTGTCGCGTGTGATCTACGTTTAAATGAAATTCCTTTTTCGGAAGAAGAAGACTTATTTGGAATTTTTACTAAAATCTGCAGCACTATTGAAATAAATGTCCCAGCAATAAAATCTATTTATCGGTTGCAAAACCAAAACAATAAAAATAAAACTAACTCTAAAGATGCTGTTATTATTGTAAAAATGTGGTCGCCATACGACAAAAACTTTTTTCTGAAATCGCTAGCTAATTTCAGAAAGGCCAATAAAGACTTTTATTTTTGTTTGAAACATATCGGGCTAAATTCAAATAACAAATTTTACGTCAACGAGAATCTAACAGCAACTAATTTTCGAATCTTGCGTGCTGCAATCCACTTAAGGAAAAATAAATACATATACAGTGCTTTTACTTTACGTGGATTGGTTTACATTAAAAAAAATGCCAATGATAATCTTATGCTAATTTATGAGATAAATCGCTTATACGAGTTATTTCCTGATTCTGAAAACTTCCAGTCTGATTCTTATGATCCTCAAACTGCTGCTGTTTAAACATGAATTTTTCCTTTTTTACTATCATTATTTAACTTTCCTTATAGTATTTTATTCAGGCATCAGAAATTAAGAACCGAAAACTTAAAATTTAAGTTTTTCATTTGAAAAATTCAAAACTCATGCGTACAAAATAAATTTTTTTTTCTATCAGTTAAAAAAAAAAAGGAAACACAAAAAAGATATTTATTTTTAAAGTACAATATGTGTTTTACACATGAAAAGAAACAAAAAACAAAAATTTGAAAAATACACAAAAACGTTTTTTTATTTTTTTTGAAAAATATTTATCATTGGTGTTCAAAACATGTTTTCAACTGTACAAAAAAAAAAAAAAAAAAAAATTATTTTGTTTTATTTGTTCTTCAAAGTTCAAAATAATAAAGTTCTTAAAAAAAAAACGTTTTTGAGAAAAATATTTTTTTTTTTTGTTTTTAGAAACTAACAATAAAAACTCAATTTGAAGTTAAAATTCTGAATTTTAATTAAAATTATAATATAAAATTGTGTTTAAAATTGCAAATGCAAAAAATCCTTAGAGATTCTTAATTATCAAAACTAGCTGCTGTTGCATTAGCTGTACCCGCAACATAGGTATCTCTGGAGACAGCCTTCAGTGCTTTGCCAATTATTATGACCAAAAATAGAAGGAATTTAAGTTCTGAGCATGCAGAAAATTTATTGTTGCTCAAACTCAACATCAAGCTAATTAATAAGATTACTATTTAGTTCTAGGATAATCTTTATCATGTTATAACTACTAATTGTTAATTAGCTTTATAATTTTTACAATAATTTTGTACGTATGAGTTTAAATTCAATTTTAAGTTTTCGGTTCTTTTTTTTTCATGTACAAAATAATATTGTACTGAAAAAATAAATATCTTTTTTTTGTGTTTGCTTTTATTTTTTTAAACTGATGAAAACAAATTATGTATTTTGTACGCATGATTTTTAAATTTTTAAAAAGAAAAAATTAAGTTTTCGGTTCGTAATTTTTTGTACAAAAGAACAAAAAAAAAATATTTTTGCAAAAACGTTTTTTTTAAGAACTTTATTATTTTGAACTTAAAGAAACAATATCAAACAAAATATTTATATTTATTTTTGGTTAATGTACAATTTAAAATATTTTTCGAACACCAATGATAAATATTTTTTTAAAAACATAAAAAAAAAAACGTTTTCCGGTCCTTGATTTTATTTATTTATTTTTAACAATGTTAATTCAATCATAGCGTCGTCAATGTTTATACTTTTTCTTTTTTTGAACTCTGGCCATTTTTGGTGCATTATTTTTGCTGTAATGATTTTATATGATTTTGAGAGATAATAATGGAGATTTTTCTAGGGACGGTACTGCTAATATGATAAGAATCTTAGCCAATCAACGAGTTGGTTTTAAAATATGTCACATAAATGCACAAAGCCTTGTAAATAAAATAGATGAGTTTAGATACTTATTCGAAAATTCTGAAATTGACATCATTTGCGTATCGGAAACGTGGTTTCACAAGGATATCAGTGATATATCTGTATGTCTGAGTGATTATAATCTTTGTAGGGTTGATAGGGAAAAACATGCTGGCGGTGTTGCAGTGTACGTTAGGAAGGGTATAATGTTTAATGTTGTATGTTGTTCCGGCATTGCTGGGGCGAATGAGGTTGTTGATAATGAAGATGGATATGAGAATTTTCAAGCTAACTTGGTTGAATATCTATTCGTAGAAGTAATCAGTGAGGGAGGCAAGTTACTTGTGGGTAGCGTTTATAGGCCAAATAGTAGAATATGTACTCAACGTTTTTTGAGAAGTCTTGAAACACTTACAGCTTCCTATGATAACATTATAATAGCAGGTGACTTTAATTCAAACCTTTTAACTGAATGTACTCTTTCCAATAATATGATATCTCTTGGGCTTTTTACGCCAAACACTTGCACGCCTACGCATTTTACATCAACAAATAACTCGTTGCTTGATCTGTTTTTTGTCAGTAATCTGTCGCATGTTTTGCTTTATGACCAACTTTCTGCATCTTGTTTTTCCAGGCACGATCTTATTTTCTTGGCATATGATTTTAGTTTACAGGTACCTGAGCAATTGATAACTTACCGTGACTTCAAACATTTGAACTATCAAACCCTTGAGAATGAATTCATCAAGTTAAATTGGAATAGTTTGCGTAATATGGCTTCAGTTGATGATCAACTTTCCTTTTTTGAGTTAAACCTTAAAAATCTTTTTAATCTATCTGTTCCACTCAGAACGAAAACTATTAGTAAACGGAGAAAACCATGGTTTTCTTCGGATATTAAACGAGCTATACGTTATAGGGATTTGTCTTTTTCACGATGGAAACGTTTCAAAACTGACCAACTTTATGAAGAATATCGTATTGCCAGAAGAGTAACAAACAGGATGATTAAAAAGGCTAAATCAGATTTTTTTTCTGCCAAGTTCACTTCCGCCTTAGGTTCTAAGAGAACATGGCAAACTATTCGCGAAATTGGTATTGGTAAAGTTACTGCACAGAAACCGATTACTGTGGATGTTGATTCAGTTAATGAGAATTTCCTGAACATACCCATGGTCGAGGCAGACTGTAACTACTACCATGACTATAATGTTGTTCATGTAAGTGACGAATTTGTTTTTAAAACTGTGGATCAATGTGATGTACTTTGTAGTTGTTTGTCTATTAAGTCCAACGCTGTTGGCGATGATGGTATTCATCCAAGATTTATAAAAATCCTTCTTCCCAGTTTACTACCTTTTATAACATTAATTTTCAATAACATTCTTACTTCCAGCTTATTTCCCACAAAATGGAAAAATGCTAAGATAATTCCGATACCTAAAACGAAATCTGAATACCGCCCAATCGCGATTCTACCATACCTTTCTAAAGTTTTTGAAAGGCTTGTTCATACACAAATAAGTAAATTTTTAGACAATAATAATTTGTTAACTAACCGACAATCCGGTTTTCGTAAAGGACATAGTTGCACAACTGCTTTGGTAGATGTTGCTGAGGAAATTAGAAAAGAGATTGAAAGCAATAATATCACTTTTTTAGTACTTTTGGATCATTCAAAAGCGTTCGATACAGTCGATCATAACATTTTATGCTTTAAATTAAGAAAAATGTTTAATTTTTCTCGAACAGCTACGCATTTAATCTCAACGTATCTTGGGGGTAGATCACAATATGTTGAGTCATCTAATGCTAAATCAAGCTCCCTCCTGGTAACTTGGGGTGTACCACAAGGGTCGATTCTTGGACCTCTTCTGTTCTCAGTCTATTCAAATGATCTCCCGGATACACTTCAGCTGTGTAAATCTAGAATGTATGCGGATGATGTCCAACTTCATGTTAGTTGTAAGGTAAATTCAATTGATTTATGCGTGAAAAATCTAAATCGTGAACTGCACAGAATTTTTATATGGGCCTCAGCAAATGGTCTTAGCATAAACCCAAGGAAATCAAAATGCCTAGTAATTAGGAAGCGGTTAACAGTCATCAATTTTGTACCTGTCATAACTCTTAATGATCAACAAATTGAAATAGTAGACTCCGTGAAGAATCTTGGAGTATATTTCAATAACACTCTCACGTGGTCTGACCATATTAATTATGCTTGTGGTCGGACTTTTTCCATGTTAAGAACGCTCTGGCAAACACAGCACTGCACGCCAATAAATATTAGAAAACTTCTTGCTAAAACCTATTTAATACCTACTCTCTTATATGGATGTGAAATTTTTGCTAGTTGTGACACACAGAGTAAAAGAAAACTTAACGTCGTTTTTAATAATATCGCCCGATATGTCTATGGTTTGAAACGATTTGATAGGGTCTCAGCGTTTTCGATAAGGTTGTATGGCATAAGTTTTGATAGTCTTCTTAAAACTAGAATATTACTATTCCTACATAAGATTATTTACACTAAACAACCACAGCATTTATATGATCGATTAAATTTTTCAAGATCCAATAGGGGAAGAAGATTGATACTCTTTAGACATCATAGTTTGATATCCGAATGGCAATTCTTTTTATACGCTACTCGTCTCTGGAATAAACTTCCATATGACTCTCAAGTTATAAGTAATGCACTTCAGTTCAAAAATAACATTATTTGCTTATTCAAATGAAGAAACTGTATTTTTGTTTTTTATTTGGTTATGTTAAATTAATTATTATATGATTTTCTACATACTATGTTTAATTAATTTTTTGTTTATGTATTTATGTTTTTTTTTTTTTTGTTTCCAATTTGAAAATTTTCTAAATTGATTATACATATGTAATATTTTTATTTTATTAGTTTTTAAGTTTTTAATAACAAAACCTGTAATTTTTACAAAAGCTCAGTTCTGTACTGTAATATGAGACTCTAAGTCTTGTGTATGGAACATCAAAATAAATATATAATAATAATATATAATAATAATAATAAAAAAATATTTATTCTTTTTTTCTTTTATTATCTCGGTGTAACAACATTATACATAATAAAAAGAGCACAGTCAACAAAAAAAATAAAAACAAAAAAATAAAAAAACGGTGAAAAAAACAAAAACAACTCTATATGAGTAATAACAATGAAACAACAACAAAAGTAAATGATATTCATGCTAGTGAAAGCAATGTGGAAATAAACACAACAACAGAAAACAATACAAGCGTTACCACTGTTACCATAATCCTAAACATAGACGCAATGGTAAACAAACAAGAAAAAAGTTGTCAAAAACCACAAGTGCAAGTTGGTATGGATAGGTATATAACAGTGCTTAAACGTGGTCGCAGCCCTGCCTCTTCAGCTGTTGCCTCTGCCTCGAAGGTCTTTTGATAGAATAAACTCGCAAAATCGTTTTGCAATTCTGGAGGATGAATCTTCTGAAACACCCAACGTCATAAAATCGTCGAAGCCACCCCCGATATATCTTAGAGAGCAAAACTCAAGTGAGCTAATAAAAAGTTTAATATCGGTGATAGGTGAAAATTCGTTTTACGTAGCTGCAATCAAGCGTGGTAATATTAACGAAACAAAAATACAGATTAATAATGAGAATGATTTTCGTAAATTAATTAATAAGTTTGAAGCACTTAAAAAAAGCTTCTATACTTACCAGCTGAAAAGCAGCAAAGGTCTGCAGGTTGTGATAAAGGGCATTGACTCATGCGTGGACCCAGACGAAATAAAAACATTTTTAGAAGAAAAGGATTTCAAAATTAAAAATGTTACAAATATTAAAAATAGGGAAAAAAATCCCCAACCACTATTTCGAGTGGAGTTAGAGCCCGGCGACGTTAAGCTAAAAAAAAATGAAACGCATCCCATTTACAGTTTAAAATACATCCTGTACAGGAAAATAACGATAGAAGAGCCGCACAAAAGAAATGGGCCCGTTCAGTGTTTAAACTGCCAAGAATTTGGTCATACTAGAGCATACTGCTATTTACCCCCTGTTTGTGTCGTATGTGGAGAACTACATGGTACCGTTCAGTGTGATAAGTCAAAAAATGACCCTAATGTAAAAAAATGTAGCAACTGTGGTGGTAATCACACTGCCAACTATAGAGGATGTCCGGTATATTCTATTGTCAAGCGTTCTGTTGGACAGAAACTTAATCCCCCTCAAACGCAGGCAACTTATCAAGAAAACACTAACGGCGTTCAAATACCGCAGCCAAATAATAACAGAACCTCGTACGCTAATGTCTTAAAATCTAATCATATGCCATTGCAAGGTAATTTACCAAATAATGACGAAATTCCCACTTCTAATTTAACTCGGCTAGAAAAAACCATGGAAACATTAGTGCAAACCGTTAACAATTTTACCAACACAATGGGTAACATGATGCAAGAAATGTTAAGAATGCAATCGATGTTATTGCAAGCTGTACTAAATAAGCCATGAACTGTCTAAAAATTTGCTTTTGGAACGCAAACGGCATCCGCCAACATAAAAATGAACTAGAATACTTCCTTACACAGGGTCTCCACCTGAGATAATATCTGATATAATATGTGAGAGAACGTCGGCAGAATGAGAGAGCACATTTCTTCATGTTAATCTTAATCTTAAACAAAGGGAACACGTATATTATAAGATTTCATAATTTACTGATTTTCGTAAAGTAAACTTGTGTCGTTTTTGATTCTTTTTTTAGTTTTTTCTCTGTTTTTAGTGTTTAATATTATTTTTTAAGCACTTTTCACAAGAATTCAACTATTTTCACTTAAAAAATTAAACATTTTAATGATAGCGTCTTATTATTAATTTATGTGTATGTATGTATGTGTATTTTTGACAGCTCATCTTATAAGATAGTTGTTATAAGATTTCTCATAACAACTGTCTCATAACATTTATTATAATATAATTACTAACACTATTTGAGAGTCCACACGTAAGATAATACTCTCTGCGATTGAATTTGACGTTTGCTAATATAAAAATCTTATATCTTATATCAGGTGGAGACCCTGTGTTAAAAATAAACAAATCGATGTTATGATGGTTTCTGAAACTCATCTGACCTCGAGAAATACGTTTAAAATCAATGGTTATATATTATATGATACCAAGGACCCTCGAGGTAGAGCTTGTGGAGGTTCTGCCATTTTGATAAAAAACCGCGTAAAACACTACTTAATGTGCGATCATCGTGAAGATTATCTCCAAGCAACGAGCATTTGCGTTGAGGAATTAAATCGAAACCTAGTTATTTCATCAATTTATTCACCACCTAGATTTTCAATATCAGAAAGCCAATATAATAAATACTTCAAAGCATTAGGACCCTGCTTCCTGGCTGCTGGCGATTATAACGCTAAACATACTTTCTGGGGGTCACGACTTATTACGCCTAAGGGTCGTGTTTTGTTTATCACAATTCGTAAAATGGATCTAAATGTGGTCGCGAGCGGTGAACCAACATATTGGCCTACTGATCAGCAAAAAGTTCCAGATGTCATAGATTTTGTAGTGGTTAAAAACATCCCCGCAGAAACGATTTATGTTGAGGCTTCCTTAGAATTATCTTCCGACCACACACCTACAATTGTTACTAAAATGATTCCAAATAGAATCGTATCGCCGTCTGGGTACTTATCCAAATCACCCTCACAAATAAATTGGTTAAAATATAAAAAATATCTTAGTGCCCATTGCACAGAAAATATTCCGCTTAGCACACCGGAGAGCGTGGATCTCGCTATTGTTAATTTTGACAGTTATCTCAAACTAGCTGTTCAACATTCCAGCACAACCCTCAAAAAAACCAAAAACAATATCATATATTCTGTAGATGTCGAGCGTCTATTGACTGAAAAAAGGAGAGTTCGAAGAGAGTGGCAATTGCACAGATCCCCCCAACTTAAGACTTTATTAAAAGAGTGCACAAAAAGGCTAAGAAAGTTACTGCAGTCCCAAAAAACTGCATCCTTTGAAAAATATCTTAAGGAACTTGATGCAACTCCACAATCAGACTACTCATTATGGCGTGCAGCTAGAAATCTTAAAAGACCAGTTATAACTAAACCACCATTAAGAAACTTAAACGGAAGTTGGGCAAGAAATGATATAGAAAAAGGAAATCTTTTTGTTAATCATTTGAAAACCGTATTTACCGCTCACACATCTCTCGATATGGCGGTCGAGTTACCACCTGTTGCTGTTAGAGCAGCTGTTCCCCTAAGATTTGAGATAAGAGAAATCGAAAAGGCTATTCATGATTTAAACCCGAAGAAAGCCTCTGGTTTTGATAAGATCAGTAACAAAATGCTTTTGGAGCTACCCAGCACAGCAAAGAAAATTATTCTCTTTATTTTTAATGCTATTTTACGCCTTGAATACTACCCTCAGGAATGGAAAGTATCATTAGTTACCATGATACCTAAATCAGGAAAGGATCCTACAAAAGTTGAGTCATATAGACCTATAAGCTTATTGTCTAATATATCAAAGCTGTTTGAGAAGCTGTTAGTGTCAAAATTAACCCCAATTTTAAATGTAAATAGATGTATTCCAAACCATCAATTCGGCTTTAGAAGAGAACATAGCACAATTGAACAAACCCATCGTATAGTAAACGCCATAAGAAAAACCTTTGAAGAAAAAAAATATTGTTCCGCCCTCTTCATCGATGTTTCTCAAGCTTTTGATAAAGTCTGGCATGAAGGGTTATTACATAAATTGAAGCTAAACTTACCAGTAAACACACACAAGCTGTTAGAAAGCTACTTAGTCGGTCGAAAGTTTATTATTAAAGAAGGTGCTTTTATAAGTTCTCCTCAGCCAATTGACGCTGGAGTCCCTCAGCGAAGCATCATGGGCCCACTGTTATACCTAATATATACCTCAGACATGCCAACAAACAACCACACCCTAACTTCAACATTTGCTGATGATACAGCTTTTTTAAGCGTGCACGAAAACTGTCATGAAGCTTCTCGCTACTTGCAAGATCATATATTTGAACTGGAAAAGTGGTTAAAACAATGGAGGATAAAGGTTAATGAGCAAAAATGCGTACATATAACATTCACCTTGCGTCGGGAGTCATGTCCCCCTATTAAAATCAATAATCAATTAGTGCCTCAACAATCGCATGTAAAATATCTCGGAATTCATCTAGATCGGCGTTTAACATGGAAATGCCATATAGAAGCAAAACTAACACAAATGAAACTAAAAGCAATTCAACTTAATTGGCTTATTGGAAGAAACTCTGTTCTTAGTCTCGATTGTAAACTTCTACTTTACAACGCTATCTTAAAACCAATTTGGTGCTACGGTATTCAGTTATGGGGCACTGCCTCGGCTTCTAATATCGAAAAAATTCAAAGGCGACAAAATAAACTTCTTCGAATAATCACAGCCGCTCCCTGGTATGTTAAAAACTCTAATATTCACAAGGATCTCAATGTGCCGTTAGTAAAAACTATTATTACGAAGTATGCAGTAAAATATTTAAAAAGACTTGAGTCGCACCCAAATCCACTAGCTCGAAATATTTTAAATTACAGGGGCCACTCTAGATTAAGAAGAAGAGATACAGCAGGACTCATCAGACAAGAAGAGCGCTAAACATCTACATATGTGAACAGAAACCTTGAAGAGAAAAATTTTCGTCTAGCATTGGCAGGACAAAAATAAAGTATTAGTATAAGATTTGATTAATTATTGTTAGTTCATATTTAATATATGAAGATTCAATAAATAAATAATGAGGAAAAAAAAAAAATTTCACGTGATTTCGATTTACAGAACATGGGGGTAAGTAGAATAATAAGCTATTTATATTCTTTGGTGTTTCTTACTTACTTTTGCAAGAAAAATATTATTTACTAAGATTTTTGTTAAATATTATATTGGAAATATTTCTTCTTACATATTTTTTTTAATCCAAAATATTATATTTAATTCGGGTTTGAGTTCATAAAATTAAATTTTAATGAAGAAAGGAATTTTACAACATCAAATGAACTAAAATTTATTGATAATTTTTCAATCTTGACTAAACACGGGATTGAACCCACGTTTATGGACAGGTTAGTTTTACATGTTTCGATAGTAACCACACTATATCTTCAGAAATCTTTGCCATTTAACAGGCACCGCCATTGACGATGGCTGGCAGTCAATAGTGAACGATAATCTATTTTCAATTTCTTTGCATTATTATTCATACATATTGAAGATTAGTTTCCTTTATTAAAATTGATTAGAATGGCCCGGAAATATCGTTCTAAATTATTATAAATTTCCTTCTAAGCCGATTACGGTAGATAACAATTCCAAACTGTTTAGGAGAACTAGAAATAATTTGATACCAAATTTTTCTTTAGTTTTTGTTCGTTTTAAAGTGAGTGTAATTTCAACAGGTGGGTTTATCAACTTAAAATTACTCAAGGACCACTAGTAGTGAAGGGTATACAAATATGTATTAATTTATAGAGCTGTTATCTGATATGTATTGCTTGGCAAAACAAAAAATATTTCATATATAAGAACAAAGAAGAGGTAATGATTTTTATTTTATATGAAGGGGAGTTACAGAAATTTTAAAATGTTCAATATTAATTGTTGACTTGTGCCGATTATCTATGTTGTTGTTTATTTGTTTGGCTTAAGGTCATAAAAAATTTCAAAATGTTTGTATTTTTAATTTTGTTTTCATTTTTTCATCCAATATTGCGACCATACTTCGATGGTCATTTTCAGGGTCTACAAAATACACATATATCTAACATTTAAATTTTATAACATAATAACACAAGATAACGATTTTATACATACATTTTAAAATGTTAATTTTTAATTTCAACGTCCTTGAATATAATAAATTAAGCTGAATTTATGAAGGAGAACTTTTAGAGTTTTGCAGTAACCTGATAAACATTTTCGTTGGCCCAATCTCATACATCTTCGAATCTAGCTTTAGCTTATCCGCATCCCGGGAAGAAACATGTTTGATTATTTGTCAAATTTATTAATTTATTTATTACTATTACTTACAATATATAATTATTGTAACTAACATAAAATAGACAGGAGTACTAGCTGCTGTGGCTTTCAACTCCGAAATTATATTAAAGCTATATTAGGTGTTGTAAATTGTTTACTGAGATAAATTCCCAAATTAATTTTAAATTTTTATCACAGGTAGTTTTTAAGAAATTAGTAGGTCGATTTGTTCCAAACATGTATTTCTGAATGAGCTGTACTTTGGACACTCATCTAGGACATGTAAAATGTTTAGTTGTGTGTTGCAGAGTGTACACATTGGAGTTGATAATTTTTCCAGTATATGCTTGTGGGAAAAATTGCAGTGCCCAATTCTGAGCCGGACGATGGTTGATGTTACATTTCTGGGGCAGCTTTTTGGGTAGTTGGGTTTTTTGCCTTCAGGATTAAAAATTTTGTAGTTGTGTTGGTATTCTGACCATTTTTTATGGTTTAAGAAGTTGAAGTGCGATAGAATAGCGTTAAATATGTCACGACTTTCCCATGTTTGGAATGCAAATAGTGGTCTAGGTTTAGCTACAGAAGCCGCAGTGTCTGCATACTCGTAACCGGAAATGCCAACATGCGAAGGAACCCACATAAGTTTTGTTCTATTCGAGGACTTACCAAGAATATGTCGGATGCCGTTTATTAATGGAGAGTCGTATTTCGAGCTTGGTATGGCGTTTATAGATGATAGACTATCTGTACAGATGATATGCTTTCCTGAGCTAAGAGCAGCTGACTCCGCCGCAAGAAATATGGCAAATGTCTCAGCAGTAAAAATGGAACAGTGGTTAGAGATATCTCCCGTTTTTATAAGTTGATTGTCTGCTTGCTGTATATCGAAAGTTGTGGAGTCGTGAGACTTAGCGCCATCAGTGAATAACAAATTCCAGTTGTCGTTGATATATGGTTGCACAATACTACCGAATGTCTGCCTAAAGACCACAGGTGGAGTTGTTGCTTTTGGACCATAGATAGGATAAACGACGATTTTTTAACTGACCAGGGTAGATCGATATTTGAGTCACGAAAGAAGTTTACACATCTATCAATAACAGACTAAAGTCTGTAAAATCTTTTTCGTTGGATGGATTTCTTTACTTCTTCGAACAGAATTTTATTACGGCAGATAAAGAGTTTGGGGATTAGTTTGTATGTCAAAAATGAGACTCTGTCTGCAATTGATGGAAATTCAGATTCGGCTAATATATTGGTGATTGGGCTTGTACGAAAGGTACCGATGCTACGTCGTATTGCCGCATCGTAGGGCCCTTGAATTAATTTTAAGTTGGAAGGAGCGCACCAGCCATAGATGGGGAAAGCATAGTCAATTTTAGAGAGTATTAGTGATCGAGTTATGTTCAGCATTGTATTAACATGTATTCTGACATTCTTTGACGTAAGATATTTTATAACATTTAATCGTGAGTTTAAGTTTATTCGTAGTTCTGAGCAATGTTTATGGAATGTAAATCGTTTGTCAAAAATTACACCTAATATACGAAGGTTTATGCTAACATTCTTGAATTCGATATCAAACGTGTTACAGTTTTGTTGTTACAAATGTGTAATAAATTGCACATTTCTAATGAAAGTTTCGCCCCAGATGATTGACACCAATTATTGATATCTCTAAGGACATTAAAAAAAATTTCTTTTACATTATTATTATCCTTTAGTTTTGTAAATATTACAGCATCATCAGGGTACATCATGTTCGATGTGCTTGTGCTTAGAGATAATATTGCTGAACATGTTAAAGGAAATAATGAAAAGGGTCACTTACAGGGGTGATCCTTGAGGTATTCCATTATGGAGTGGAAAAATATTGGAGTGTTGATGGTTTACTCGTACCTTGAATTTACGGTTGCTTAGAAAGTTCTTAATTATGTAGTACATGTTTTTGCCGATTTTCCATTCTTTTAGCTGTTGAAGTATCACGTGAACACCAATGCTATCAAATGCTCTCTCAAAGTCAGTTGAGAGGATGTTTACATGGTTTTTGCTTGACAGTGCTCTGCTTAAAAAATGTTGAATGTGTATAAGGACGTCATCGGTACTCTGCTTTTTCATGAAAGCAACTTGATTTTCTGAAATAAAATTATTGGTTTTTAAAAACCACATTAATCTCTTTGCAATTATTTTTTCCGATATTTTGCTTAAACATGGTAAGAGGGAGATTGGTCTGTACCCGGATACCGAAAACTGGTCTTTGTTTGGTTTTGGGATTGGGAATATGGTTGCAATTTTCCAATACTGCGGATATGGATGGGTGGAAAAAATATTGTTGTAGGTAAAAAGAATGTAATGTTTTGCACACAGAGGCATATTCTTTAGCATAGGGTATGATTTACGATCATCACCTGGAGTTTTGCCTTTGGTTGAGAATAATGCATCTTCAAGTTCTACCAAAGATATGGGTATCTCGACTTTTTTAGAGTGGGTATTTAACAATTGGGGGTTATAAATATGATTTGATGTATTTAGTTTGTTGTTTTGAAAACTTGCGGGAAAATTTTTGTTTTCAGATAATTTAGAAAAGTGTTTGGCGAAACAGTTGGCAATGCCATTTGGAGATGTCAGCATGTTGTCTTCAAATTGTATATATTTTATTGTGTTGAAAGATTTGTTACCTACTAGAAACGTGATATCATTCCAAATACGTTTTGGTGAAGAATTAGGGTTGATGTTGGAGGCGAATTTTTGCATGCAGGCGGCTTTGCTACTTTTCATAGCTCTTCTAAACTTAGCCTTGTATTTTTTATATAAGATCAAAGTACTTTCACTTCTTGTCCTTTTAAAAGCACGCCACAGACATTGCTTCTGTTCTCTAAGATGTTGGAGATCGGAATTCCACCACACAGTGTTGTACCTGTGTGAAAATCCATTTGTTTGCGGTATACTTACGTTTGCTGCGGTTCTGATAGATCTTTTTATCAGAGCAGCTTGTTGGTTAACGTTAATATGTTCGGGTTTAGGGAAGTATGTGGAACAGTGACTCTGGTATAAAGGCCAGTTGGCAGCGTCAGTTTTGTATATTGGTATTCGAGGGGTGCGATCTGTGATGTGCATAAAGATACATCGACATGTGAAAAAGTATTGTGTGTGCTGAAGTGCATTGGATTTCCATTATTTAGAATAATAAGATCTTCGTTAACAATAAAATTTTCAAGAATTTTTCCACGCAAGTTTGATTCTATAGAGCCCCAGAGAGTGCTCCATCAATTGAAATCCCCGGTCCAGGGGAGTGGTGTATTTATTTTTCGGAGGATATTTCTTAAATCAGCTTCAGAAAAGTTTTGATGCGGTGGGATGTATGTATTTATTAGAGTAAATTTTAAATCGAAATCTATTTCTATAGCAATGGAAGCAGTGTTAGTGTCTTGATAAATTATTTTATGGGATATAGTTCTTTTAACCAGAATAGCAAGTCCTTTTTTGGCTGTGAGGTTGTTCGGCAAATTATGAAAAAAAACCGTTGCACTGTTTTGGATATATTATGTTGTTATTTCTGTGAGGTATGTGTATTTCCTGTATTGAAATGATGTCTGAATATGGTATTTTATTAAAAGTTGTAATTCGTGGTAATTGTTAATTATACCATTAATATTCCACTGTATAATTTTAAAATCCATGTTAGCAAAGTAGTGTATAGAGTATTCGTTATCTACAAACATTATTTCTTCTTGTTCATTATAGCTATTATTATGGGGTGTTGTAGTTGTAGATTTAGGTAAATCTAAATGGTTATTTTGTGTTAAATTAAGAGTTTCCATAGTTATTTTTAAATTTTTTGTTGTTGGGTTGTTTGCAAGAGTTTTAGTCATGGAGCGAGTTATAACTGATGATACTGTTTTGTTATTACTGTTATTATTGTTGTTTGTTGTTGGGTTTTTTTTTCAATTTGATTTCATGTGTGTTTGCTTTTTTTGTGTAACTACAGTTTAACGTTACATTGTTTGTTGTTTTAGTTTTTGAATTTTGTTTGGTTGCTGTATTTTCAAGAGCAATGTTTTTATTGCATTATCATTGTTAGTTGTTTTAGTGATAATTGTTTTTTGGTATATATTGTTTTTGCCTATGATATCAGAGAATGTTTGTGTAAACGGTTCAGCTTATACTTGTAATTTGTATTTTTCTTTTGCAGCTTTTAGAGAACATTTGTCTTTTGTTTTGATTTTAAGTATTTCTTTTTGTTGCTTAAATACTTTGCATTCTTTAGAAGATGATGGGTGCTCATCAGAACAGTTAGCGCAAAAAGTACGTGAACATTCATCTGGTATGTGAGATGGAAGGGCACAAGACTCGCACAATGGAGAATTTTTGCACCATTTTTTCGTATGGCCGAGTAATTGGCAATTTTTACATCGCATTGGGTTTGGATAGAATTGTCGTACCTTAACTTTATGCCATGATATGTCTAGTTTTTCGGGAATGCAATATCTATCAAATGTAAGGAGAATTACACCACATGGTTTCTTAACACCATCGGCATTTTTTCTGGTATTTATAAATGTCAATTACTCCTTGTGAGCTAAGTTCATCGATAATTTCAGCGTCGGAAATTTCGTTCAAGTATGGAGCATAAATAGTGCCTTTAGTGGAGTTTAAATTGGAGTGATATTTGCATTCAATATTACATATTCCTGGCAGAGTTTTAGTAGTTAATAATTTTTCTGCGTTAGATTTGTTACCAATAAGTAGTAAGAGGTTTCAGTTCCTTAACTCGGAAACAGACAGGATGTAAAGCTCGGTGGACTGAGAAACAGGACTGTTGTTGTAAATTTTTTTCACCAGAAGTTGCAGAGATAACAACAAACTTAGGATCGGGTTGACGAACTATTGGTAGCTCGGGGAAGACTTCAAGAATGTTCTGATTTGAACGTTTCTTTTTGGCGCGGGAGGCATCCGCTAGTAGTGAAAACCGGTTGTCCCCCAAGTTGGGTGGACCGGACATCTGCACTATCTATTATTGTATATGAAGTTTAGGCACAGTCGGCTGGACATTTTTTTAATTCACTGTACTATATTAAAAAAATTAAACAAAAGTTGTAAAAAACTGATAAGTAATAAGACAGAATGAAATACAACCGCACGGCGGGGGAGTTAGTCGAAGAATGTGTACTTTGTGAAATAAAAGGTCTAGTTAGTATATTTTTAAAAACGAATCATAGCTGCATTTAAGGATCTTGTGAAATTAAATTACACTCAAAAGAAAAATGAAATCCATCCGTACTTAAATCAAGCCGAGCGGTGTTAATAGCACGGTAAATACCGACTTCCTTAAATTCAGTGCAGAATGCTTTTGTAAGTACGGATTAAACAAGTGACCCGTACTTAAAATGATCCGAAAACGGAATCGATGTAAATAAAAGTAAGATTAATGTGAATCTTAAACTGTGCTTGACTTACCTGTTACAGAGTGTCAAAAAGGTGCCAAATATACCCCATCAAGGACATCGCCTTATTAAAGTGACAAGTCCCCTTTATATAAAGTGTTAGAACTGGAACCTGTCCCTACTATTTATAACTGTCACGTGACAAGTTTGGTGTTAGTTCCATTTCTCTTAAGGATGTTCAAAATATTTTGCTGATTAAAATTGTTCACATTCAATAAATATTTTTAAAAATGAGTTTGTAACATTAACTGCAAATTTCACAAAGTTTAGTTATAACTAACTATCAGTTATAACTGTCAAAATAATATGTTAACTGGAAGTTATAGTGAAACTTAGTTTTAACTGAGCTTGGTGAAATTGGCCGTAAATAAAATATTTCTTAGCAATCAAATAAAAATTATTATTCCAAAATTTATCATATTCCCAAAATGTTTTGTTGCTCATTAGATTTGAAAAAAGTATTGAAATTTTTATAGAAGGAAATGCATCAAAAATGTTGATATAATTAATTTTCTTATTTAAATATAATAAAAATCTCATCACAAATATATTTAACAGAATTAGAAGTGGTTGCAGAAGAACGCGGGCACAAAACGTATTTTTGACACAATCATCAACTATAATTGGAAAGCTAGAATTAATAAAACCGCGTTAAAATTTCGATTAAATGTTTTAAATTTTAGTTTTACTTGCCCCTTAGATAGATTCAGTTGTCAATAACAGCTCTATCATTTATTCTTTACGAGATTAAAAGCACAAAAAAATACATTTTTAAATTTTGTATTATGGTACAAGTACACAAGGTAGACTCGTTGGCCCAGATGTTTGTCAGCTGTTTACACCAGTTTGAACCTAAAAGTCAAAAGTTGTTTATGTTTTTTTACATACTCAGTTGAATTAAAAAAAATTGTGAAAAACATTGATTTTGGAAAAATTTTAATTAAATTGAAAATTATTGTGATTTTTAATTAAATTTGTGAAAAAATTTAAGTTTCAAGTGATTCATATTTTAAAAACGCTTTCCGCTGTTGTTTATGTTGGCCTGTAATAGATAACTTAAATAAGATAGGAATAACTATACATATTCATACTGTTTTGCAAAGTTTCCTACGATGGCGTGTTGGTTTTGAAGCAGGGCTACTGCTTTAATTTAGAAATTGCCCATCCAAAGGAAATCAGTCATTTGAAGAAAGAGAAAACCGAAAAAGGCATAACAACTCACATCGACTGCACCGAAAGTATAGCGCTAGAAAAACGTCACTACATCTTACCCAAAGTAACTGGAGCTTTAAAAGCACTTTATCAAAATCATTCTTCCTTTGGACCTACCGTCATGATAGCCAAAAGATGGCTCTACAGTCAACTGATCGATGATGGTCTTTGGCCTGAAGAATGCACGGAATTGCTGATAGCATCACAGTATTTAAAAACCGCTGCTAAATGCATTACAAATACTCCACAAACTGGTTTAATAAGATTTTTACAGTTACTTTCCCAAACCGATTGGAAATCAGAATTGTTTCTAATAAATTTCAATGGAGCCATGGACGGTAATTAATAAAAACCATTTTTTTTTTATATATATTGGATAAAAATTTTATTTGATTATTTGTTATTAGAATCTGATATATCTAACTTAGAACAACATTTTTCCAACGAACGCGATACATTCCCATCTTTGTGCCTGGTCACGTCATATGATCAAAAACATTATGGTAAAATATGGAGCTCAGAACAGCAACCAAATGTTCAGGTTTTAGCCAGAGTAACTCTGTTAGCTCGCCCATCTGTGGAAATTATAGAATCGACGTTATTGTCCTCCAACCTGAAAAATAAAAACAAATAAAGAAAACATTTTGAAAACATCCTCATTTTTTTATTTTAATGGAATTGATCAGTTAGCAAAGGTATACATGTAGTTTAAACTATTTGATAAAATTATAACAATTAATAATGGAATTACCCTTCTTCATATAAACTTTTAAAAAATTTTCGTTTAAGTTCTTCATTTTTAGCTTTAAGTTTATATAATATCTGATCTTTTTTCTCCAATTGTTCTGGGCGAATTTGAATGGCTTTTTTAAGACTAGCCCATTGATTAAGTTCTTTATTTTTAGCCAACAGTATCTAAAAAAAAAATTAATTAGCATAATTTTTGTTCACAGTTTATTTTTCAAAGTAATCACCTCTTCTATAGTTAAACCAAAATCGTTTGGAGCTGTTTCTACATACTTAAAACGACACGGCGTATCACCAATTATATTCTCACAATCAAGTTTATAGTATTCGTCAATATATTCTCCATAAGTTTTTTAATCTTCAGGATCAAACACAGGTTTTTCAGATTTAATAATTTCCATAAAGCGATCACGTCTGCCCTTGCGACCACCCCTTCGTTTTTTATTATTTTCAATAAGTTCTTTTTGTAAATCTTCTTTTGCTTTAGCCGGATCATAGTCACAATCCATATTAAAATCTTCATCATCGCAATGAGGTTCATTATAAACATAATCATTAAATTCTTCTTCTTGTTGTGGATCATAGTTATCCCAATCAGCGACTTTTAACTCATCTATATCTGAGGGACATTCAGGCTTTTCCTCACCCTCATCCACCTTATAGTATTCGTCATTAAAAAGCTCCTGCATTCTACGGTCATGAGCATATGAATCAAAATCTTCTTCCAAGTCGTCATCCTTAAAGCCTAATTCATCGTTGCCAGTGACCATTTTAAATTTTTCAATTTTTTCCTGAATTTCTTTACGTCTCATTTCCTTAACCATTTCTAATTCCTTCAATTTTTGTTGTTTTTCGGTGAAATATATTTAAATGTATTATTTCCTGCAAACACACTTTATTTTTATGCTTGACAAATCGTTTCAGCTCTTATTATTTTCAACTGCACGTGTTGTTTTTTTTTCAATTTGTGTTTTTATTTTGAAGGCACAGTGTTGCTTTTATTTTTGACGGCTTGGTTCAAATACAAAAACAATTTCGCCTGTTGTTTTTGTCTTGTTGTACTTTTTGTAGCAACGAGTTTACCTTGTGTAGTTGTACCATGTTTTGTATTGAAAAATATTGACAGAAAATGATATTGTTTTTTAAACTAAACAAATTATTAATATGTCAATTTACAAACAATTTAATTAAGAAAATTGTTAAAAAAAAATTTAAAAGTTTTAAGAAATGTTATTTATTATTAATTCTTGTTTTTTTCTGAAGGTATATATTCTTGGTCCTTATGAGTAGCGAAATTGATTTATGGGGGTCCGTCACGTTCTCAGAAGACCCCAAATGCAATAAAATCTATGCTGGTATATATTTATATCACATATAGCCCGAAATAAGTTGTTTTTGAAATTCAACCTAACCGGCACACAAATAGCTAAGATAT
Organism: Pollenia amentaria; assembly: GCA_943735925.1. Taxonomy (NCBI): domain Eukaryota; kingdom Metazoa; phylum Arthropoda; class Insecta; order Diptera; family Polleniidae; genus Pollenia; species Pollenia amentaria. The sequence continues at coordinate 87,176,751 of OX031008.1, read as the reverse complement.
GTTCATAAAACCTCGACAACCCCTAATACGTTCCCATAATTCTATAATTTTTATTCATAAACCTTTACTTTTTGGCTGCTTTTTAACTCGTTTCGTTCTAGCGATTTTTTTTTTTTTAATATTTTTTGAATAGATAATTTGGGACTAAGAGACTCGAATCTGAAGTCCAATTTTTTTAGATATTTTGTTTTTGAGAAAAATGGTGTTCTATTAATCGAACATTGGGCACTATTTTTGTTTTATTGTTCCTGTAAATATGAAAGAACTAAGTTTTTTATAAACTCAAACTAATTGGTTGTAATAGTTAAAGAAAAATAAGTCAAGGCATTTATTTAAACTAAAAATATACAGTTCAACCTCGATTATTTGACGCGCACAGGACCGGGCTGAGCATGGATAATATGTTTGCATATGTATGAAAGAGAGAAAAAAAAACTTATGTGTCCTGCATGGACAATAGAGTTAAAGAGCTAAACTCATATATAGATGTTAAACAAAGCAAGCAGCGTGCAAGTTAAAAGATGTAATTGATTAATAGAGGCACGGGTAACCGGGGTTTAACTGTATATTATTTTCCTTCATGATATGGGCAAAAATGTGTATCACACGCAACAATGCATGTTTTGCATATTACGGCTTATGACGGTGCTCACAAGTTGTAAAAAATGTGCCCTTTTCCCTACGTCCAGTTAAAAAACCACATAACTGCTTACACTTCTATATCTTATTGTGCTCTATTTTTACTATATTATTATTTTTCTTATAGAAAGTCATTTATTAAAAGTCGTGGTGATTCAAAATCTTAATGTTCTATGATTAAGGATTTGGCAAGTCCTACTCGAAATTCCTTATGGTTTTGGTAACGACGACGGAAACAATCAAGTTTACAAGTATTCACGAAGGAAGAATTTCAAATAGAGATCTATAAAGGCCAACTCCATTTGTTTGCTTGAAATGCAACGCGATACTTTTGTACACCTTGTCATGAAACCCCATTCCTCCTTTTCTCGGGTTGTATTTTTTTTTAAAAGTTGGGATTTGTTATGATTCACGAAGTGACCGTGCTCTATTATTCTGCCATCACTATGTTTTCTTTTTCCATTTTTTCACTGGCACAGTGCGGTAGAGGTGATCAAATTTGGTGGCTACTTTAAATTCTTGATTGTGTTGCCAGCGGCAATTAAAGTTTTATTTTTGCTATTAATCGGAAAATCATGTTTGCCTCTTTCCAAACTTTATCTAAGCTCCAGCTCAGCTCCCGTGATTCTATTTGCTAACACAATACTTTTTGCACACAATCTTCTCTCATTCAGTAGGCACATGAGGAAGCAAGAGGTAATAAAGCGATATGGCTATCTGCAAACTCTATATTTTCTAACAATTGATGAACAGATGCACCATAATTTATAACGGACATAAATTGGCTTACCGCGTACAAACCTTTTGCAAGAATTTAGTCCAAAATATATCACTTTTGGCCTACCAAATTAAAAGAATGAACTTTTTATGGCTCAGCTCGTACAAAGGACGAATAATAAAAAATTACTTTACATAAAAAAAGAATACATTTATTTTATTAATTAATTCATTTATTAAAAACGCGCTAAGCTCCCAATTTTTATTTTTGATAAAAATACTGAAATTTATTATTGTGCTTATGCCAGCTCGTCAATAAACAGAAAAGCAAAGACTTTAGAAAAGCTAAAAATATTATACAAATAAGACCATAAAGTAAATAAGAATTTTAAATACTCAGGTACCTGTAACAATATCAAATATTTTTTTCGTTAATTCAAATTCGTGAAAAATTATAATACGCGATGATTCAGTTAGCCCTTCTGAGAAAAAAACAAAAGTACTATATAGTGCTTTTTAAAATCAAATTAAAACAACGCAAGTGAAAAACACCTACATTTTTGGCTGTTGTTGAAAGTTTAGTCGTTTTTCAATTTAACTACATTTTCACTTTTTTTATTTTTTTATATTTTATACAACGTTTTTAGTTTTTGAAATTATGCTAAACTTTATATTTTTTCTTCCCTCTTGTTATAAAAGAGAGGAGTGCAGAGTTGGTAAGAACTTATATTTTTGTATTTGTAGCTAACCACTTGCAATATATAATTATTTCAAAAAAAAATCTTCTTTTTTTTTACCTAATAAGAGTAAAAAATAATACAAAAACGTTTGGACGATATGGGTTAATCTATGAACTTTATTTTTCAGTTTGACGCTTAGTAAATATATTAGAATACTGATTGTGATAATTAACAATATTATTTTTTAATTGAAGAAATTATGGACAAACAACTACTTTTTTTTCCAAAATAATAAATTGGATACATTAGCGCCCCTACAATGTGAGCAAGGAGGACCAAATTTTGGTTTGAATATAAGAAGTATTAAACATTTAACCCTTGTTAGATAAGGTTCGTCTGCGAGACGTACGCTTTTTCAATTTTGTGCTCCTACTCTCACATTTGTTAATATACAACTTTCTCGCGCTGAATTATCTCAGTCGTTAGCATCAGCTTGTTGGTGGTGGATTTTTTTATGCATTAAGTTATGCTTTCTTTGAGAAATAAACACAAATAAAAACAACATACGTCTGCGAGACCACTATAAGACGTAAAAGTAAGCACTGCTGGACTACATCATAGGTTCAAAGCGCTGGCCGAATTTCTTCAATGAATATAGTTCGAACGGCAAGAGGACTAATTTGGGAATGTAAATCACTGTACCCAATCTCATGCTTCGCTATTTTTTTTTTACTACCGAAATAATTTCAGAAATTGTTGAATGCACGAAACAAAAGGCTAGAAATTCCTACTTTATCGAAAACTTTGCGCGGCAACATTAAAAATAATTTACCAGATGAAGTCAACAATAATTACAGTAGCAGTGGAGAACAGCCAGAATAACAAAAAGGGAAAATACTGTGGTTTCTGTCCATCAAAAATTCGACGTACGTCCAAAATGGTATGTTTAAAATGCAATGCACCTATATGTGGCGACCACAAATATTTAGTTTGTAAGTCTTGCATATAATGCTATTTGTATTTATTATTTTTTTTTTTTTTTTGGTACAGATATTATTATCTAAGCAAAGTACAACAAAATTACCTATTTTAGTTTTTAGAGCCGAACTGAAGTCCTTTACAAATAACTCTTTAAGTTGTGATATTTTTTTTTTGACCTATTGCATTTTATTTTTAATTAAATTTCTATTATTTTTTTCTGTTTAAAAATTACTTCATTTTAAAAGAAATTGAATAAATAAATCATTTTAACAAAAAAATGTATTAATATTATTTTCGGTGTTGTCCTTTAAAGGATATAAACTGGCACACGTCTTTCAGGCGTAACGTTATCTTTTCAGTACAAAAAAATAACGTTATCTAACTAGGGTTAAAATGTGTCAAATCGGTCCATTATTTTACGTAGCCCCTGTTCAAATGTCCTTCCGAATTAAGAGTACTATAGGGCCCATATAAATCAAAATAGGTTGATAAAATTGAGATTTGTTTGGTTCCAAAAATCAGCGGAATTGACCTTTTATAGTACATAGCGCCGGAATAAGAATTTTGACATAACAGTGCTTTTCAATTTTATGAAGAAAGGTGTAATAATATTCGTCACAGCCCTTTTACTTGTTTTTATTTTTAAAGAAAAATATCCACTAGTTTTTTTAACTGTAATACAAATGCCATCTTAATATGAAGCAATTAAGGCACAATAAAACGTCGATCCATTTCATTTTCGAAATTATTGCCCGAAATCAAATTTGGCAGAAAATAAAAGATTTGGTTGAAATTAATATTGTGATTTCACTTCTGTATTTGATATGAAAATTGATTAAAATTGTACTGTAAAGCCATAAAAATGTCTTAAAGGAAACTTTCGTAATAAAATTAAACAGAACTTTAAAATAAATCTGTAAATTTTTATAACAAAAATATAGACAAAGTTTTTTATTATTTTCTTAATTGCCATAAAAAATTAATTTATTTTAAGTTATTAAAAATGTCAGCAAAATAAATCAATTTTATTACTTTTACGACTTATAAATCTGTAATAAAAAAAGACAATCCAGACGTATAATCTGCAAAACGCCTCCTTGCTAATTTAAGCAAATTAAAAATATTAAAAATAATTTTAATGACATTTCTGGGGCAACTTTTTGGCCTTTTCTTTATTAAGTGCATGTAATTTTTAGTGTTGTCACGCAAAGTCTATTAACTTGTTAATTTTGTAAATTTTATGAGGCACTACTAAGACATGGAGACTTGTTAATGGTTGTCAATATTTTGCTTTTTTGTTATTTTCGTTCTTTCTTTTACACCTTAAATGTAGAGACAAAAGTTCCTTCTTCTGAAAGTGCACAGATGTTTAGCAAAGGACTAACAAACTGTTTTCTTAGTGCTGTCTGCCAACAAAAATACAAAAACGTATTTTGCTTACATATTCAGACACCCACATTTATACACCGTAGTTTAAATTGTTAATAGCAGTGTAACCACCAGCAAATTTCAAATGCTTGAAATGAACCAAAATTACCATTTTAAAATGAGATTACACCCGTTATCAAATCAACGTTTAACAGTTTAGTAGCTTATTTTCACACCAGTCATTTGCTTTTAACGCTTGAAGAAGCATCGTTTGAGACTTGTTTAAATTAGAATAATAACCGGACAAAAGTTATTTCATCATATTAAAATTTGCTACACTTTGATCAAACTTAAAATGTATTCGAGCACTTTTTATAAAGGTTAAATAGATTTGCGAGATTTTTTATTATCATTGTAATTACAGACATATAAGCGAGTTTTTAAAGATGCATCTCTCGCTTAAATACAGTATAAAAAGTGCAAACTATGAATGCATATTAGCGATTAAAACTGTATATTATAAAAAACTCTAACAAATGTGAAAAACTTTTTTATGGAGATCAATATGTATCAATCTATTTAGATTCATATAATTACTCAAAACAACTTAAAATAAACTAATAAAAAAATAGATTACGAATTCTACTTCTACGTTTAGCTGCATATGTTTTGTATACCTTCTTTAGCAAATAAAATTGTTTTGATTTCAGATCTTTAGGTTTGAAAACACTTTTAGGCTCAAATTTATTGAAATCTAAGGCCTTATGCTGACGGCATTCATTATCAAGCGTTTGTAAATCTACATTAAACAATGGAAATCTTTTCCTAAAAAAACCGTGACTTTGGTTTAGAAGGCTGTGAATTTTCTAATCAATTATATCTAAAATGTTCTAAATTTCATCACTGAATTCAAATTATGATCTTATTTAGATAACTACTTTATTATGAATTTCTTTACAGTTTTTAACTATAATTGTCCTTTCGAAGAATGACAAAGACTCGTATAAAAAAATACCAATTCATATTTTTTTTTTTTTCGTTTAAAAATAAATAATTTTAAATAATTCAATTAAAAATTGGAGTGTTGGTGTTTTAAAACGAAAGATTTTCAAATTAAATCTGATTTTCAACTAAAACAAATTGCACTACGTGACGATTTTTTGACCAAATGAATCTGACACCTTATTTTCGCTGAATCCGAAAATGAAGTCAGAATTGTCAAAAGTAGAACAGTTTTCGAGATGTTCCGAAAAATCGTTATTTGTGTTTTTAAAAAAGATGATGTCCCTTATATGCAAATATTTGCAAAAACGTTAGACGGAATATGAATGTATTTGGTTTTTATGAAAAACAATAAAATTACTAAAATAACCACGGGTCGTTTGTAAACATTGGTCAAGAAATTACAGAATTACAGTGGACAAAATTTGAAAATTTTTTAAAAATTTTATGATTTTTTGCAATTTTGTTCTTTTGAAGTTATTTTTTTTAAACCGAACAAATTAAAAGTTTAATGTTTTATAACATGGAACATTAGTTTATTTTGATATGAATATTTTGCACCCAACGATACTCATTTCTGTGCAAAAATGACAAAGCAACAGGAGATTTGATGAATTAACCCACTTTTCGCTTTTTATTGAATCAAAAACGCAAAGGAAGTAAATACGCAGAATTTGAAAAACGAACGCTGTGAATAATAAAAACATTGAATTTTGTAAAAAAAAAATCACTAAAAAAAGCTTATGTTAATAATAATAATGCGTGAGAAAATATTTCTAAGAATGGAAGAGGGTAAAAAGCGCCACTCCATAAAGATTTTTGACACTGCCTTTTTTGCTGACATTATTTTTATGGACAGCTTACAATTGCAAATTATTTGGTAAAAGCTTTGATTTCCTTGTAACATATAATTCGATCTAACAAGAACAAAATGCATAGTGTTTTTATCTGCAAGAACAATCTAAACAAGTTTGGTTTTGCTTGTGGAGTTTATAGTATTGCGCAGCCATTAGATTTTTCAAGGCAATTACAAAATGCATTTTGGCTGTATTTTAAAGTCAATCTGGAAAATATTTCGAAATCTTGGACCCCAAATACTTTATGCAATTCATGCAAAACTCGTGTAACTATGTGGATGTCGGGCGCAAAGTAAGTATGCATTTCTTAATTTTGTGTTTAAAAAATTTGCCTTCAGAATCTTAGGTTAATTTCCTATACCGCAGTCGGTATACGCCATTTGATTATTCTGCAATTTGGCGTAAACCTACGAACCACGACTTTGACTATTATTTTTGCTTAGCCAAGGTAAAGCAAAATGGACGTCATAAGTCTGTTCAATATGCAGATGTAAACTCATTCACAAAACCAACTCCTAATATGCCTGGATTAAATTAATTTTTATATCTTACTTAAAAAAGGAGCAAATATGTATTTAGAAATACACCTTTTGCGTTCACACTTAAATTTCTTCCCAAAAAATCTTGGCCAACAAATAAAACAAATGGAGCGTCGGTATCAAGGGGCGTATGATGAGGCGATGTTGGGCGACTATATTTGGTTCCGTTTGCGAGAGGCAATCACAATAGGCAAAGCCATTCAACAGTTTTAAGCCATTTTTAATATTAATTGTTACTATCATTAGCTTTGTCTATTTACTGTTCTGTTTTTTTTTTTTTTTTGTTTATTTGATAAAAACCGAAGGTAGGATAATTCAATTTATCTGCTGTAACTTTTTGCACCTATCTAGATCCTATGCAGCACAAAATGTTGGTATTGCAATAAACTAACGTAATAAATGACAACACTTAGAAAATTCATTGTTTGGTTTAAAAAAACAGATGTTGAAAAAAAGCAAAATTCCAAAAATTCATTAAAATTTTTGTGAAATTTTAAATTTGGTCCACTGTAAGTCAGTCATTTCTTGACCAATATTTACAAACAACTTGTGGTTGTATTGATAATTTTGTTATCTTTTAACAAGAATAAACATATAAAACAGCGATTGAATATTTTCGAAGATATTTTTGTGAAACTGACATCATCTTTTTTAAAAATGCAAGAAGCGGTAATTTTGCAATATCTCGAAAACTGTTCTACTTTTGACCATTCTGATTCAGCGTACAATTTTACATGAGGATTGGCTGTCAGATTCATTTGGTCACGACTTCGTTGAAAATTTGTGATGCAGTTTTACCCACGCCCTACACACGATAGTAAAAAATAACATCCAATTCCGGTTATTTCCCAAGTGGCAACACTGTTTAATAGTATTGTAATTTTGGAAGAAAAATTAAAACATAAATTTTTCCGTATTCATAAACGATTTTTAGATGTTACAAACGTTTATTAAGTAAAATTTTCATAAAAAATTTATTTTGTAAAGCCTGGTTCAACGTGAAATTTTTTTTTTATTTTGTTTATTTCTACCCTAATCCCGCGAAGTTCTTCGCTTGTCTGCAGGAGACCAGAGTCTCTGTCGGGAATCGAACCCGCAACCCCGGTACTGAAAGACTAGCTCACTATCAGCTAGCCTACCGGGAAACCCAAATGCTGTTAAAACTGATATAAAAAAAACTTGAGCGGAATATCTATGAAATAATGTTGATAGAATTGTACTCTGTTCATGTTGTAAAAACTTAACGAAATGTTTCTGACAAGATTTTCGTACAACTGCGAAATAATTTAAGTTGCACTTATTTCGCGTTAAAGCAAAATTTTGAATAACACAAATTTTAACTGTTTATTAAAAAAATACTTTCAAGTAAAATACATGTGAGTTTTGTTGACATATGCAAAACAATGTCGCATACTTTGAAGGAACAACAAAATTCAAGTTGTGCAAAATCGCGAGATACGTAACAAAGGTACATGTCAAAGTTTTCGTATTAAATAATATATTGTTACGAAAGTAACTTTAGTTAAGAATAAGTTTAATTTATAATTTATCTTGTATTTATTAGTTATATTGTATTTGTTAGTAATTCTATTAGCTTAAATTGTGATTGTATTGGTTATGCATATTTCTAATGTAAAAAATCACTGCACAAAATTTTCTAGCACAAATGTTATGTTAAAATTGTATTTCAAACCCACTATAATTTTCGATATAGATAGTTATTAAGCCTTAAAGTATACTTCAGTTTACTGATATACACGAGTAATAGCTCAATTTTAATTCAAACATAGCGTTAATGCATAATGCTATAAGTTGTTAAGATAATAAAAGCACGAATGGTCCAGACAGTTCGAAAGCTTGGGATAGAGTGTCAAGACCACATTCAGATGGCAATAAAAAGTCAGGTGTTAGTAAAAACGTGTGCAGATAACAGAGGTCGCAATTAGTTTCTAAAAGCTATAAATAAAGATTGTGAAAGTGACAAAGCTCTAAATAAAGTTTGTGAACTGAAAAAGTGACTAAAGTGTTGTGCTTATTTTATTCTATTAAAGTTGCAAGAAAAGAACTGAAGGGGTTTATTATAAAGGAAATAAACCAAAAACGTTATTAAAAAGGCAGTCACGTAACAATATATTGCTCAACATTTTTCATAAATTTAAACAGAGTACTAAGCTTAAGCCTTTATTAAATTAGAAATATTTTTTTTGAATACGGCAGTAAATCTTTAAAGAAATTACAACTAGACTTTATAATATATATGGTTTGTCTTTTCCAAATTCTAAAATTTTTGATTTCAGTCCTTTCTGGTTTGCAATTATTTAAAACAATATATTGAAGTTGCTTACAAACCATCAAATTTAGAACGAAATTGTATTACAAACAAGACCCCAGTAACTGAAATTTCTTTTAACATTTGAAAAAAAAAATTTTGGAAAATATTTACCATAAAATTCTTTAATGATAAACATCTTCTTAATTTTGAATAACAGTTTAAACTTACAAGCCTTTGTATAGCAACAAGACCTTCTCACATTCACACGTGTCAATTTCTCTTAAAACTTCAGTGTCGTTAATGTAATTACAACTAACGGTATTTTGGCACTTAATATTATTGATTCTCACAGGCAGCAGATGAAAGTCGAAGAGCCCGTGAAGTGTAATACTGGTTTTTTTACTGCTACATCTGCTTAATAAAACTAAGCCAGAAAAATTGTAGATGCGTTTGACGTGGTAATATTTATGTGTGTTACTAAATGCCTTGAGTTTTTATATATAACATTTTTTGAAGCAAAATGTAGTCAAAAAAAAGTTTTTTTATTGTTAAAAATTTACATGTGTTTATTTCATTATCATTTTAGATATAAATTAATGTTGTGTTAAGATCGCTCATTTGTAGCACAGAAAAAATGATGAGTAGTACTTTATAAATTAAAAAGATTGATTAAAAAGTATTTAAATTTATTATTGTGATAATTGAATCAGTTTTTTTTTTTTAGTTGAAAGAAAATTAAAAATATAATTTTGATTTAATTTATATTTTAGTTGTTTTGAAATAAATTTTTAATTAAAATATTAATTAAATAACAAAAAATCTTAATTGATTTTCTCATTTAAAATAAAATATTTTTAATATCAATCAATATTTTAGAATTGTTGTTGGGAATTGTTAAAACCTGAGCTATATATAATGAAATCAGTTAACACATTGTTTGATATAGAAAAGTTTTTTGATAATTTTTTTAAATTAATATTAAAAATATCATTTATGGAAAAAAAAAATTTTTAGTAATCAATACAATCATTTTGGTAATAGGTGCGAAATCAACATATTGTTTGCTTAATTCTATGAATTTGGCATGAATTTGGTGATTAGATAAAATTTTTAATTTTTTCTGTGAGTGAAATCATACACTAACATTTATTAAAAAGTTATTTTTTAACACTTTCAAATAGATTTTTAAATAAAACACATGTTGCTTCTGCAACTCCTGACCAACAACTGGCCTTTAATTTTATTTAAACTTCTGTACATAAAGTAACTTATATACATAGATGTTTTAGTATGTCTGGCCCTATACCTTTCATATGAAAATTGTTATGCGTCCGCAACTCGTCTCCTCTCATAAATCTCTTATTAAAAAAAGAAACAAAAATTAAACCCAAATAAATTCCATATGATTTATATTATTATAGACTTTTTTTGACCCCGTTAAACCCAACTCGGTTAAACTATATTATCTCCAAATTAATAACGGTATCACAGTCGGAACTACTCGTATAAAAATATATGGGAAAATACGTGATCGGTGCTTAAATGAGCCAACCTTACGTATAGAAGTCGGCAGCAGTTTGAAAAAAACTGATTTTGTAAAAAGTGTCGACCTTATGAAACTACCTTAAAGAATTTTTTATTGTCATCACTGTTTTATTGTTTGGTATTTTGTTTAAGCTTTGATATCGTTGCAAATAAAACTTTTTGAGGGAATTGTAGGTAATTCTCATTCCTTCTGTAGTTTTGTTTGCTGATAGCTTTGGCTTTTCTAAAATTATTTAGGAGAACGTTTCCTGACGATCTGGCATAAGCAACCATTGAAATGCGCATAGGAACAGCTTATCCTCCAACAATAAATTTCAGTATTTTTATCAATTATTAAAAAAGGGAATTAAGCACAACAAACAAAATCTTTTAATAAATATTTGTATTCCCAAAAACAACTTTGATAAGAATTTGTAAACATGAAAAAAATGTATTGTTGTTTTGTAATTCAATGTCTCTATTTGAAAAGTCCCTGTACAATGGAAGGCGAGCTGGATTTAACTATAAGAAAAGTCTTCATTCACGAATATACAATGTGAAAAGAGGCCGTACGTACTTCTAAGACGTATTTCATAATAATCGACCTCTTGGGTGTCCACGCCGGAAACGGATAAGACAATTTACAATATATTATTAAATGATCGCCGGATGAAGGTTGTGATCTATCCGACATTACAGACATTCCGAAAAGTGTTAAAAGTGAGAAAACAATGGAAAAAGGCGTCATGAAAATATTTCAATAGATATTTTGGAGATATTTCCCCGCAATTAAACCGAGCGTTTACGTCGATTCAGAATCAGTGATGGATGCCACATCGATTCACCACTTCATGCAAGGGACAAAGGAATAGAAAACATAGTGGACTAGAATGGGACAATTTTCTTCAAAGAAAGCAAAGAGAGTTTCATTTGTAGGCAAGGACTTAACGTCTGTTTTTTGGAATGCGGATGAGATAATTTTTATTGACTATATTTAACCCTAGAAAGATAATATCCGTAAATTTGACGCATGCACTTTCGAAATATTGCGATTTCTTATTAATTAGCCTGAATCCGTAGCTATGCACTGCAGATATCCCAATCGTTACGTAAACCTATTCTGTGGGACATACACATAAAGAATTCTAGGTTTTGCCAATTCCGAAACATAGCAACTTTCTGAGTCAAATTGAGTCAAAATGAGGCAGATTAGTGATCAGTTTTCAAAGGAGTGCGATTTTCTGTTAATTTCTGACGATTTTGATTACTTTAGAAGTTTTTTTTGTTCTTTCTTTTAAAAAATATGTATACAAATATTTTAATTTGTCGTATTTTCCGTATAATCCACATTAGTTTGTTCCCAATACATCAAATAAAACATCACGTTTAAATAATGCGTCAGTTTTACGCATGATTATCTGTTATGACCTTTCTAGGGTTAAAAAAAGGAAAATAAATCAACGGCGAGTATTTTTCTTACTTATCGCAGCTTTCAAGTGATGAAATTAAGGAAAAAGGCCGCAGTTGGCGAGTTGTTCTTCATCCAGACAAGGCGCCAGTTCACACATCCACTATGGCAATCGACAAAATCAATAAAGAAAAGTTCCAACGAATGGGTTGGTGGTAAAAGATTTGCCAGCTTAAAGCGGCTTAAGGTTTCATCAAGGAGCTGGACGGTTTTGACTATAACCAGCGTATCACAACTTTTAAATAGTGCTGGAAAAAATGTAATTTTTTCTGAATTTATTATATTTTCTTTGGCAGTTTGGATAATTTCAGAACAGGTCTCGTAAATCTGCACATTTTAAGCAGAATGTTTGATTTTTATAACTTTTTACACATCGTAGTCGAGTTTAATTAACTCAAATAAATTTCATATAATAAGAAATTGCAAAAATCATTATGAATAAGTTTATTGTCATAAAATTTATTGCCCATAATTTTTAAAATTTGAAAATTTTCTCCCACCACTCTCATTATGAATATGTTCTGAACTTTCGTGAAGAGTATTAACGATTCGGTGTATGGTTACTTCTTTTTTTTTAATCGATCACCAAGAAAATTGGGAATATATTTACTCTTTCTTTCCCTTTCATGTTTTTAATGTTAAAAGTCTATGACGTATTCTTTCGTCCATTTCGAGGTTCCCTACTTTTTTAGAGAAAAAAAACACAGAAAATTCAAATCTAATGGGAAATGTTTATGTCATTAGAAATCCAGTTTCGAATATTAAACCCAGCTTGACGATGAATGTAAGAAACATCCGAAATAAGTTTTGAGGCTTCCTTTGCATTATCAACGGAATCAAGAAAATCATCGACTTAATGATTTTCTCTTATTGTCTTAGCAGCCGTAGGAAACTCATTTTCGAATTTGGTTGCATTAATATTTTTTATGTATTGAGATATACAAGGAGCGCACGAAGCACCAAAAATCATAACATCCATTACGTATACATCAGGAGATCTGTCCTGGTGACAGTCGCGCCAAAGAAAACGTTGAACATCTCGATCTTCTGGTCGTATATATACTTGGTGGAACATCTCCTCGAATTCTCCACACACAGCTACGGCTTTTTCTCGAAATTTAAACAGAATTGATGGCAAAGAGGTCAAATAATCAGGTCCTTTAAGCAAATATGAATTTAAAGACACGCCATTAGATTTGGCAGCTGCATCCCAGACGACCGGATTTACCCGGCTTATTTTTATTAAAAACTGCAAAAATGGGAAGGTACCAAACCTTTTTATCTACACAATCAACTTCGTGAGAACTCAACTTACGTATGTATCCTTTAGAAATATATTTAGCTATTGTCTCCTTAAAAATGTTAAAGAGATCTATATTAAGTTTTAATTTCCTTTCCAAGCAAGTTAACCTTTTTAAGGCCATTTCATAACTAGGTGGCATCTCAATTAAATCAAATTTCCATAATAGTGGAACCTCATAATGCCCACTAGGCTTCTGTTTTGTAAATTTGTTTAAAAGACCTATAGCTCTTTTATCATTATCAGACTCTAGCAGAGGTTTTGAGCCCGTTATGGGTTTACCTATCACGCTTTCCAGCGAATAAAAACTTCTAACAAACTGGTCTAACTCTTCAACAGTTGTTGGAAATTAAACTTACTTGTTTTATTTTCCCCGACAGCTCCATAAACCAGCCATCCAAGTTTCGTACGAATCGCAATGGGCTCTTGTGGTGATCCCTCACGAGTTTTACTTGAAACGCCTAAATCAAAATGATTTAAGCCAATTAATATTTGTGGTAGAGCAGTTTCATAACTTTCAATTGGCAGGTTGCGCAAGTGGCGATAGCGTTCTGACAATTTGTCATAATTAATTGATTGTACAGGCAAATTTAATGATTTAACTGTAGATAAATTCATTAAAACAAGCTTGTTATTTCCTCCTGAAATACAAATTTTTAATCTTTTTTAATTTTCTTCGTTGCGTTCTATACCTCCTGTCCACCGTAAACACAAAGGATTTGTAGTTCCATTAATAGCTAATTCATTTGCCAATGATTCGTTCATTAAACTGATAGACGATCCCTCGTCTATGAAGGCAAATGTATTTATTATTTTATTTTTTCCATAAATTTTGATAGGAATTATTCTAAATAAAATTTCTTTTAGTGGTTCGCTATGTGTGTTGTTAATAACTACCTCTTGTTCTTCACGTTTAGTTGTATTTGCATCAACATTGTCTTGTTTAGATATCGATGCAATGAAGGATGATGAAAATATTCGCAGCCCTCTTCCCCACACGCAGAGAAAAAACTTGTTTAAATATGGTCACCTCCAACAAAACTATTTTTAAAGAAAATTTTAAACAAATTATGGTTAAATTTAACCATATTATTATCACCGACAACCATATTATGGTTAAATGTGTCCTCCATCAAGAAGCCACAACCATATTATGGTTTCCTCTAAACATGTTATGGTTAAATATGACAATAATTTGTTTTTAAATTAACAATAGTATTTTCCTCTTCTCCAAGAGCAACAAGCTATGGTTGAAAACCAACCATGCTATTATAAGTGTTAAACATATTTTAGTTATTATTGACCAAAACATGTTCGGAGGCAACCATAATATGGTTGTGCCTTCTGGATGAAGGACACATTTAACCATAATATGGTTGTCGGTGATAATAATATGGTTTAATTTAACCATAATATGCTTAAAATTTTCTTTAAAAATAGTTTTGTTGGAGGTGACCATATTTAAACATAGTTTTTCTCTGGGTGCACACTTTTTCTTTCTATTACAATCACCACTGTGTTTAACTAAACAAAATTTACATAAATTGTATTTACGTCCAATATTCCACTTCTCCCCGCGATCGAGTGATTTATATGCTGAACAATTAGTTATTGTTTTACAATTGTTGTTGTTACACACTGCACATGCACGTTGACTGTGAGAATGAATAAAAGCTCTTTTGCTTTTTGTTTTATTTTTGTTCGTCATTACTTTTTCTTCGTTACCTTTATTGACACAGTCAACTGTTATACTGCAAGCTGTTATACCTATACTAAAAAACCACTTATCAAATTCGTACAAATTTGGTTTTTTGTTTTGGTTGATCAGCTGCATTTTTTGTGTTGCCCATTGCATCTGATATGAACTGGGAAGTTTTTGAACCAGATCGTGAAGAAGTGATGAATTATTTATTTCATATTGTAAATTACTTGCAGTAATAGTGGAAATTAAACTGCGAACTGCTACAGCCATGGTGGTAAGTGTTTTCAAATTATTTTCATCAACAAATTGTATTTTATTTTTTATGGAATTTATTATTTTTTCAGGTTGACCAAACAACAAATAAAGAACGTGCATAACGTCTGGTACGTTTGAAGGATGAATAAGCATATGGGTAACGCTGTTAAATACTTCTCCCTTTAGTGCTTTTTCCAGGCGAATAAGATTTTCTTCATTGGTAAAGGCGCAGGAGGCGGTGGACCATTCATATGTTGAGCAAAATATAGGCCATTCTTCAGGTTCACCGGAAAAGATGGGAAGATCTTTTGGCAGCGACTGTCGTGAAGAAATATTTGTTTGTGTAAGGCTGTTCGGTTGTGGTAAATAAAGAGGTGGATATACCATCGGACGCTTTGGCGTATTAGAATTAAAATAAGATGTAGAAGAAATTGGTTGCCTATAAATAAATTCTTGTGGAAACGAATAATTGTGCATGTTATAGTTCTTATTTGGAGCAGAATATGTACGTCCATAATCGGGATTATTAATTGTCACTGTGGGTCTTGCAGACTGCATTCGTTCAAAGCCACTAAAGGTGGAAATGTTCGCCGTACAATTTGGTACTACGGACACAGGTAGGTGCGAATTTATAGCAGCATTGCTGACCGTTGGTGCAACAAATGTGACGTGGTTTTGTGTTGCTACAGTAGAGCCGCTACACGTTGTTGTTGCTCTAGTTGCTTGAGGTGTATCAATGTTATAAGTTTGGTTTGGCAAACGGGATGTTTGTAAGTTTGAGTTGTTGCTTACATCTTTAGCTAAGGGTTGTTGAGACATAGTCTCTGTAGAGGCGAGCCAGTTATTGACAGTTCGGTATTTCTCTGACGAGACATCTGAGAGATCTTCAGCTTCTTCTAGAAGTTGATATTTTTTATTTAAATACTCCTGATTAAGTTTTCGTTCTTCTTCTAGTTTTTTAAGTTGCAAATCAATTTTTTGTGATTGCGACTGGCGAGAACGGCTTTTAGAACTTAGTGTAGGAGAATTTGGCCTTATAGATGAACATGAAAGGCATTTAAATAGCGTATCGTCTACGACATTAACACAAATTTTATGAAAAACGTTGTGGCATTGAATACAAGTCGACATATTTTCGTCAGACGGATTATGGCAATGTGAACATTCTTGATTTTGTTGTTCAATTTGCTGTTGACCGCTTAAGTTTTGTAAAGACATTTTGTACTTACTGCGTGATTGGCAAGTTTTCTTCAGAAATACAGATGACCAAAAAAAGAATTTTAAAAATTGCTGAGAAGGCAACAGTCCTAGCTAGGGCTTCCAATGGATTTTGAATAATAAGTACACCAGGCGTATAAATTCAATTCACAGGTTTATTTACAGATGTATTTATATATTAAAATTCCTAAATAAGTACAATATTATTGTCGAATTAAATAATTTTAAGAGCCAACTACATACTTTTTTGTATGCAAACCGCTAGATGTTTTAAGATTTTACATTAATTAAATCTTTTAACTATTCTTATTAGTATCGTACGTGAGGCAGACTTTAAATAAAATGGCCGAGGCCACAGGACGCTTCTTGACAATTTATATCGACCCTTTTGACAATTAATTATATTTATAATTTTGACAATTGTTTATATTCAGTACTTAAACTAATGATGCCAGATTTAATAGCTAGATCATGGGGATTTTTGAAGTGGCGTTAACATTAACTTTTTTTGTTTAATTTTTTTTTTTTTACATTCAGTATACACAGAAATAAATAAACAATAACCAGACAACTCGAAAATGTCACCTGTATGAATTTGCGTTGGTTTTGACTATAACCAATAAAAATAATATAAAATTTTAGAAGTTTGAATTATTTTAACAGACACCAATCAAAGAAAAAAAAGCGATTTTCTCCGTTTTTTTCAAACATCGGTTCTCACGCATTCAGGTACTTCTTAATAAGTTTTCATGTGTACGTTGGCGTGACGAACGCGATCAAATAGAGCAGAAAAGTGTCTTCAAGATAACCACATCGATATTAAGGTAGGTGTCTGAAAAACAACAACATCAATATTTTTGTCAGTAAAATTGCTTAAATATTTTAGACCTCTTCATATTCATTTTGATGGGTCGCACTAATACAAAACAATTTCTTCATTGTTTTAGGAGACCATCATCTGGAACTTTTAAAAGTTCCAGCAGATTCTGAGCTTTGGACCAAACAATTTGACATATCAATGTTATCATATCTGCTTCGATGCACTAAAAAAAATCAGTTGTATCTTTTTAATTAACCATTTAAAGTTTCCCATTTTTTTATACTGCTTGGCTCAGATGTGAATCAACCTAGTGTAAAACTTGTAAAAAAAAACAAATAGGAAAGTTTAAATTAATTTTTTTTTTTTTTTTTGTTTTTGTATAGATGTAAGTTCTTTAGGGACATTTTGTGCCATGCCATTAAAAAGGGTTTAAAATTAATTGTCGCTTTGTTCTCAGAAATAAATTACAGCAAATAACAAGCTGTAACATTAGTCTAAAATAAAAAATTATTTCAGAAGGTTTACAAAACAGAACTTGGAAAATATAAGCCATCAAAATGGTGTCAGAGTTTTTTCATTGGAATTGTTATTATAAAGTCACGTCAGTTGCAGAGGGTTAAGACTTTGATTTATTAAACTAATATTTTAATTACATTTTTATTTTTAAGCAATTAAAATGTTAATTAAATCAAATATACATTTTTACTTTTTGTTCAATTAAAACAATTATTGGAAGAAAGCCGTCTTAAAATAGAACTTTTGTTAAATGTTTTTTAACATGGGCCGAACTGATCAATAATTATAAATAGTCCACATATAAATGAATCCTAATTTATAAAGGTTTTTGACATATATGATCAGAAACAAGTTGAGTGCTATATCTGTGCCGAATCTTTGATACCCTCCACCGACAGGAGTGGGCTCTATATGATAAATACATATATATTATTAACTAAGCTTCCAAAAATTAACGTCAGCATTCAAATTGGTTGAGGTTTAGACCTATATTAAATTATTGACCGACAATAAGAAAGTTGTATGAGTTTATTGTTAGAACTTTGAACTGGCTTGAGTAAAATATCATGATCCGGAACAGTTTTAGCCGAACTAAAATTATTTTTAGGAGGGTAATTTGTAATGGACCTATGGTAAATTATGGACCAATCAACCCAAAATTCTGAAGACTGATTTATGGTATTACAAAAAATAAATTAGAATAAATTTCAATACAGCAGTGTAATTAGTTTTAGCGTTAACAGTGAATTTCACATAATTGCATGATTTTTTTTCTGGCCATAGGAAGAAATTTTACCGCAATATCTATATCTGTTATGTCTTTAGGCGAATTTAATTATTTTCCAAAGTGGACTTTATTTGGTTTTAGGCGCAATAAACTGTTTTCCGGGAGTAGGGCTTATATGGGGCCTAGGGTAAATTATGGACCGATCTTCACGATATTTAACAGTGTGATTTGCAGTCACATAAAACTGCGACGTACCAAAATTTATTATGATAGCGTTATATATTACGGTTTTAGGCGTACTAAACTGTTTTGCGGGAGTAGAGTTTATATGGGGTCTGGGGTTAATTATGGACCGATTTTCACGAAATTTTGTAGTGTGATTTCTAGACCTACACAACTGTACCGTACCGAATTTAATTATAATAGCATGATTAATTACGGTTTAAGGCGTATAAACTCTTTTCCGGGAGTAGGGTTTATATGGGGCATAGTGTAAATTATGGACCGATCTTCAAAAAAATTTAAAGTGTGATTTCTTGTATTGTATACCTGTACCATACCAAATTTAATTATGATAGCATTATTTATTACGGCTTTAGTCATACTAAGCTGCTTTCCGGGAGTAGGGTTAATATGGGGCCTAGTGCAAATTATGGACCAATGTTCAAAAAATTTTACAGTGTGATTTCTCTTCCTACAAAACTGTGACGTACCAAATTTTAGTATGATAGCGTTATTTATGTCGGTTTTAGGGTTAATATGGGGCCTATGGTCAATTATGGACCACATATCTTCACCAGTATGATTTGCAGTCGCTTAAAGCGAATTCGTGCAAAATTTTATTTCATTCCTTGCATTATTCCACCATTTATGGTAGTTTTTGTCTCCAAATTATCAACTTTTTTTAGGGTGGTGTTTCCACATTTTGACTCATAGTTCTGATCCTACTAAACCGATGTTGCTGGATTTCAATCCAAAACTGCTTAGGAGAACTACAAGTAATTTGTGACCAAGTTTGTTCTTTTCTTTTGCGTTTTTCGAAAGTGACCGTGTTTTCAACAGACCGACAGATAGACGGACATGGCTAAGTCGACTTAGAATTACTCAAGAATCCATAATATATATACTTTATGGGGTCTTAGACGTATAATAAACAAGTTACGGAATGACAAACTTAGAATACCCTTATTCACCACTAGTGGTAGAATGATAGAAACGCATATATCACAGTGAGTGTTAACGAAACAAATGCAGAAATAAAAACAAGAATCGATGATAGCAAATACCTAGCGGCTAAACCTATTACTCGCACGCGATCCCTCTCACCCTCTATTTTAAATAATACCATTGATACACTAACAAATATAAAACCTGCAATCCTTGCCTCAACGGCAAAAGCAATTTTAATAAGTGATAAAAATATTAACTCCAAATCGGACAAAATAGAAAACTCAGTATCACCATCTGTGTCTAATAATACGGTTGATTTCAATACAATAAAAAATATTAAACCTGCAAGCGTCGCCTCAGCGGCAAAAACAATTTTAATAAGTGATGAAAAGATTACTCCTAAAGCAGGCATAATGGAAAACTCAGAATCACAGGTAAAAAGTGGTCAAAAGCCTCAAGTGCAAGTTGGTATTGATAGGTACATAACAGTGCTTAAACGGGGTCGCAGCCCAACCTCTTCTGCGGTTGCTTCGGTCCAAAAAGTTTTAAAAGAGGGTACAGCTGATAGAATAAGTTCACAAAATCGTTTTGCAATTTAGGACGAGGAATCCTCGGAAGCACAAAACGTTATCAAATCTTCTAAGCCACCCCCAATATATCTTAGAGAGCAAAACTCAAGTGAATTAATAAAGAATTTGATCACGGTAATAGGTGAAAATTCTTTTTATTTAGCCGCAATAAATCGTGGAAGCGTGGAAGAGCAGTAAAGGTCTTCAGGTAGTGATAAGGGTCATTGACTCATACGTAGACCCAGGTGAGATAAAAACGTTTTTAGAAGAGAAGGGCTTCAAAATAAAAAATGTAGTAAATATTAAAAATAGAGAAAAAAATCCCCAGCCATTATTTCGAGTGGAGTTAAAACCCGGCGACGTTAAGCTTTAAAAACGAAACTCATCCCATCTACAGTCTGAAAAATATCCTAAATAGGAAAATAACGATAGAGGAGCCGCACAAAAGGAATGGTCCCGTGCAATGTTTAAACTGCCAAGAATTTGGTCACACTAAGGCATACTGCCATTTAACCCCTGTTTGCGTTGTATGTGGAGAATTGCATGGTGCAGCTATCTTACGACCCCAATGTAAAAAAATTTTGCAATTGTGGTGGTAATCACACTGTCAACTACAGAGAATGCCTTGTATACTCTATAGTCAAGCGCTCGATTGGATCGAAAACTAATCCCCCTCTAATGAAGGTAACAAATCAAGTTAGCACTAATGACATCCAGGTACCGCAGCCTAGTAATAACAGAACATCCTACGCTAACGTCCTAAAATCAAACCATATGCCAATGCAAGGTGATATGCCAAATAATGATGAGACTCCAGTTTCTAATTTAAGTCGTCTAGAAAAGATCATGGAAACACTAGTGCAAACCGTAACTAACTTTACGAACACAATGGGTAATATGATGCAGGAAATGGTATGAATGCAATCGATGTTATTGCAAGCTGTACTTAACAAGCCATGAATTGTTTAAAAATTTGTTTTTGGAACGCAAACGGCATTCGCCAACATAAAAATGAACTAGAATACTTTCTTAAAAGTAAACAGATTGATGTAATGATGGTTTCTGAAACTCATTTGACCTCAAGAAATACGTTTAAAATCAATGGTTATATATTATATGATACCAAGGACCCTCAAGATAGAGCTTGTGGAGGTTCTGCTATTTTGATAAAAGCCCAAATTAAACACTACTTAATGTGTGATCATCGTGAAGATTATCTGCAAGCAACGAACATTGGTGTTGAAGAGCTAAATCGAAACTTAGTACTTTCATCTTTATACTCTCCACCTAGATTTTCAATATCTGAAAGCCAATGTTATAAATATTTTAAATCATTATGACCCTGTTTCCTAGCCGCTGGCGATTACAACGCTAAAAATACCTTCTGGGGGTCACGGCTCATAACACCAAAGGGTTTTGTACAATAACACCAAAGGGTTTTGTACAATACAATCTCTAAAATGGATTTAAATGTGGTCGCGAGCGCACAACCAACTTATTGGCCTACTGATCAGGAAAAAATTCCAGATGTCATCGATTTTGACGTGGTTAAAAACATCCCCGCAGAAACGATTCATGTTGAAGCTTCCTTAGAACTATCTTCCGATCACACACCTACAATTGTAACTTTAATGAGCCCAAATAGAATTGTATCTGCGTCTGGTTACTTAGCGACGTCAGCCACACAAATAAATTGGTTAAAATATAAAAAATATTTTAGTGCCCATTGCACAGAAAATATTCCGCTTAGTACACCTGAGAACGTAGATCTCGCTATTGTTAATTTTGGCAGTTATATCAAACTAGCTGTTCAACATTCCAGCATAACCCTCAAAAAAACCAAAAATAATGACATATATTCTACAGATGTCGAGCGTCTCTTGACTGAAAAAAGGAGAGTTCGAAGAGAGTGGCAATTGTACAGATCCCCCCAACTTAAGACTTTATTAAAAGAGTGCAAGAAAGTTACTGCAGTCTCATAAAACGGCTTCCCTGGAAAAATATCTTAAGGAACTTGATGCAACTCCACTATCAGACTACTCATTATGGCGTGCAGCTAGAAGTCTCAATATACCAGTTATATCTAAGCCACCATTAAGAAACTTGAATGGAAGTTGGGCAAGAGATGACATTGAAAAAGGAAATCTGTTTGTTCATCGTCTGAAAAACGTATTTACCCTTAATACATCTCACGATATAGCAGTCGAGCTACCGCCTGTAAATGTTAGAGCAGCTATTCCCCTAAGATTCGAGTTTAGAGAAATCGAAAAGGTTATTTGTGATTTAAACACCAAGAAGGCTCCCGGTATTGATAAAATCAGTAAAAAAAATGCTTTTGGAGCTACCAAGTATAGCAAAAAAAATTATTATTATTATTTTTAATGCTATATTACGCCTTCAATACTACCCTCAAGAATGGAAAGTCTCCTTAGTAACCATGATACCAAAGCCAGGAAAGGATCACACAAAAGTTGAGTCATACAGGCCTATTAGCTTATTATCTTATATTTCAAAGCTATTTGAGAAAATACTAGTGTCAAAACTAACACCGATTTTAAATGAAAATAGATGTATTCCTTACCATCAATTCGGTTTTAGAAAAAAGCACAGCACAATTGAACAAACTCATCGAATAGTAAATGTCATAAGAAAAGCCTTTGAAGAAAAAAAATATTGCTTAGCACTCTTCATCGATGTGTCTCAATCTTTTGAAAAAGTCTAGCATGAAGGTTTACTACTGTTACTATTTTTTTTAATAATACTATGACTTGTTTTTTTTGTCATATTGTGTCAAACAATTACCAAAATTTATTTAGTAATATCTATTTTACTAGGGTTCCCTTCCCTTATAATTATTTAAACTTCTAGCATGATAGATATTCAACGTTGTATTGCAACCTGCATTGCCTCTCACTTTACAATATATTTATTTAGTTGAGTATACATATATGGGGGATTTCATGTCAAGTGACCCAACTTTTGAAATCGATGTCTTCCGATTTGGATGAAATTTGCACCAAGGTTAGTCTTATTGGATAGTAGTTTAGACACAAATTTTCAACAAGATCGGTCAAAAAGTTTCTGAGTTAGAGGGGGTCAAAATTTGGCATTTTGGGCAAACCGGTGTTCTTTCTCATCCATGTAACTTATTATCTATTGGTGTTAGCAAAATTTGTCCCAAACAAATTAGATAGCTATTTCTTCAAGCTTTCGAACAAAAAATTTTTTGTATTTTTTAAAATTTTTAAAAATTTTTTTTTTTTTAAATTTAAAACTTATTTTTTTTTTGAAAACGGTATTTTTTTTTTTTTTTTTTTTTTTTTGCACAACTCCATGTCGATGGAGCAAGCGTAAGAAGTTGAACTCTTTCAGCTCTACTCTCTGACGTTTTGTATTTCTCTTTTATTTGTTCAAGAACTTCTACTGCATCCTTATGATATTTGTTTTGACACTCATTCTTTGAACGTATACCTTCTACTGAAAAGTCATCATCATCAACAGTTCTGTCATCATTCTCAGAATTACTTTTGTCTTCATCTGGAATACCTTCAGCGCAAGGCTCATTACTATTCAAATCCGGCAATTTGTTTAACTTTCCTAGCTCTTTCCTGCATTGTCCACAAATTTTCATCCGTTTTGACAGCGTAGGGAATTTTTTTAATAAGCCTTCGGAAATATTTCGTATATCCGATGATCTGTGCATTTTTTTGTTAAAGGGATTAAAACAAAAAGTAAAAAATATATCACTTTGAAGCTTGGCCATTTTAGGAGCTGTAGACATTGTAAATAACACACGTCTACGCTTTAACGCTGTTTCAAAAAAACTGATTTACGAATGTCTTCAGAATGACAATAAATAGTTTTTTAAGATCATATAGGTAGTGCATTTTAATGAATGTGTCTAATTTTTTATAAGGGTGAAGAAGGGCTTAGTCTGGGTTAACTGCATGTTCCATAATAAAAATAATAAAGTACCTTTTTTAACCAATGATTACTAATAATATTAAAAATAAGCCACCTGTTAATTTTGACCTTTTAAAAATAATATTAAAAAAAACTACCTGTTAACTTCTATTTCTCGACCCACGTTTTAAAGGCAAATGTCATAAAATAATAAAAAAACTGCTATTTCGGAGAATGGACACAACATATTTCCACCTGATTTAAAAACTTGTCTCTGGGGCACCTGATATTTTGACAATAAAAATCACATTTATTATTACGTGCGCTCAAAACTACATATAAAACAGGAAAATTTTAGCGTTGGAAAATGATTGGCGGTCGACCCTGCATTACGAAATCAACAGCTGAACGTAGTAAAAAAAAAGTAAACAATAAAGGCAATAAAAAGGGAGAAGGTAAGACTGGGTATTTGAAAATTTGCAAAACTTAAACACTTCATTAGCTACAATAAATTAAGTGTAAAAATAGTTATGATATAAAAGAATCTTATGTGATTAAGATTAAATGTTATTAGATTATTTATCTTTGTGTTTTTATTATTATTATTTTATATTAATTTAATTATTATTACAAATAAATAAAAAAATTTAATTTGTCAACATCTCTATAGAAAAAGTGATTTTATTCCTGGGATTAACATATTGTGGGTATTGAAGTATTGAGGGAATGAAATGCTAGTTAGGTATGTTATATACCGTCGGAAAGGATAATTTTTCTAGTTTCTCAGCATAAGTTTTATTTTTAAGGTTATAGAAACACTTACACACAAAAAGGAAAACATTCAAAATAGTGCATATTTTTTTTATACATATCCCACTCTCATCCCACTAAGCGACCAAAACTACCTAAAAGGAAAATACATAAGCTTTCTTTTGAGCAAAAAAAAAAAAAAAAAAATACCGTTTTCAAAAAAAATAAAAAATAAGTTTTAAATTTAAAAAAAAAAATTTTAAAAAATACAAAAAATTTTTTGTTCGAAAGCTTGAAGAAATAGCTATCTAATTTGTTTGGGACAAATTTTGCTAACACCAATAGATAATAAGTTACATGGATGAGAAAGAACACCGGTTTGCCCAAAATGTCAAATTTTGACCCCCTCCAACTCAGAAACTTTTTGACCGATCTTGTTGTTGTGTCTAAACTGCTATCCTTGGTGCAAATTTCATCCAAATCGGAAGACAGCGATTTCAAAAGTTGGGTCACTTGACATGAAATCCCCCATATACATATTATCATGTAATCGCACATTCAATAACATCAACGTCTCATTGGAAAGTTAATACGCAGTTATTAAATTCTGGGGTAACGCAATTTAGTTAGTTACCCATTTTCTTAAAACACAAAATTCATTCTTTACTTGGAAGTGGTCAATGTAAGAGGTGTTAATAATTCAAATCGGCAAAGGTGCCAAATAATTACATAAATTGTCCACGTGGACATTTTAGTAAAATTTATACATAATATTTCAATTGATGTTAAATTATTGAGCGAAGACATTTTTTTTTCTGAAGTCATTCGCACATGTTTCTTAAAAATACGCCCTAATTGTGGTATTGTTTTCAACGTGGCCTAAAAAAAGAAAGGACTTCCCCAAGATCGAACCTTGCGAGGAAGAAGCACTCTTGAGTCGATCATAAAAGCTGGAACTGCTGCACAAGTGATAAGCTCCTTTTTGCAAAGTCCACAAAAAGGGATATGAGACCTGTTTAGGATTTTTTTTCCAAATATTGTCTGCAGCCAAGAATATCCGCAGAATAGGAGTTCGTCTCTAGCCTCCAAGGACAATTTTATAGACATCGTGCTAAGTATTATGATATAATTATATATATGTATGCATAAACATAAATCGAATATTCTGGATATCAAAATGTTTTAGGATTATATACAAAAAAAAAGTTACCTAAAACTGCCTTAATTCTATAGTAACCTATTAATTAAATAATCTTTTTAAGACTTTAAGTTTAAATATACAATATTTTTTGATAAACTTTTCTAATCGACTTATAAAATTAGTTGCTAAAATCTTAAAATTATATGGCACACTTTTAATAAAAATTAATAAATTAACACCAGTATAACTAAAAGTATCGAAACTTAATTCTAACAACTTCCCCAAATTTATATACATATAAAAATTTAAATATTGCTCCTACTTTCGTATGAAAGAATAATCCCTAATTATTTCCCGATAATAAAAAAAAGGAAGAAAAAAATCATTAACATAGACTATATTTAATTTTCATTACTATGAAACCAAATATGAAATTTAAATAATTCAATTTATTTTTTTTGATCATTTTTAAATACTTCATTTATTCGTGTATTTCCCAACTCTGAATTTTTTTTTAAATATAACTACTACTATTAATATTTAATTTAACGAATACATTCCCTTAGTTTATTTAAGTATATTTTTCATAAACTCTTTTTATTCCTTTTAATATACTTACTTATATGGTTTTTTTATTATTTTTTTTTATTTAAATACTAATTGCAAAATCATTTTTTTTTATTATGTACAATATCACATTGAGCAGTGATAAAACAACAACATTATGTACTCCTGAATGCTGGGCCCAACATCAAAGAGACATCGTGAATTGGAACAACTAAATCATCAATGATTTTGTGAATATGTAAATTGATTTTGATTATAAAAAAAATAAGGAAAAAAAATCTCTTATTACTAATTTAACTTTTGTCTTTCAGTCCGATTTCTATTTTGTCCCAATCATATATACATAGCTTCTCTCTGTTTTCTCTTACTTGTTTTTATTACTCCCTAAGAAAGAACACTTTTTTTTATAAAAATATTATTATTGAATATAAAAGTAAATACTATTTGTAATTTTTTTTGTTTAGTTTTGTTTACATATCATATTTCTTACATTATTTTTCTGGAATAAAATTATGAATGAATTGTTGTTGTAAAATGGAACACTAATTTCTTTTTTTTTTTTAAATGGGAAGGATAGCCAAAACAAAATGTAACTATAATTAACAAAAGGTCATATTTTTTTGGGACAGATTTAAATTTAGGGGTAATCTTTCTGTCAAGGTGTTTATTAATTGGTTGGGATAATTATACCTTATGGCGAGTCAACCAGCCACAAATTCGTGTAGGTTCATTTTATATTTTTTTTTTTTTTTAAAGGTCGAATTCCTTATAATTTTTTTACATATTCTGGTAATTCAATTGACATGAAATAGGTATTTTTATATGATTACGCGATTGGAATTCGGGTTAAGAACTATTTCTACCAAAGACCTAGCGGGAAAATCTTGTTCATACCTTTAACCATTCTTTTCAATTTTCGGTAAGACAAACGATGAAGATCAAATTTTTATTACTAATAGATATTAGCCGCGCGTAACACTACTGAAGTTGCAGCAAAACTTACCAGGAAACATACACAAGCTGTTAGAAAGTGACTTAGTCGGTCGTCAATTTATTATTAAAGAAGGCGTATTTTTCTCCACAGTTCTCCACAGTCAATTAACGCTGGAGTCCCACAAGGCAGCATCCTGGGCCCTATAACATATAACATTCACATTGCGTCGGGAAACATGCCCCCCTATTAAAATAAATAATCAAATAATACTTATTATTAATTATTTAAGCTTGAGGTCTTTTTATTTATAAAAAATATTATATTTACTTATTTTCTTAATATTTCGCTAACCTTTGGTTAGCATCTTCAGGAAATTAACAAAATTTTATATAACGAAAAAACAAACAATTACAAAATTATGAAAAAATTATTTGTCATAAATTAATTCAAAAACCTTTTTGTCATAAAAAATTTCAAAAACATAATAACAAAAAAATAATATCGTTACCTTAATATAAAAAGGCCCCAACTCATTATTTTTGGAAATCCGTTTTTTTATTGATTATTGTAGAATGGTTGCTAATACACATTCTATTAAAATTTCAAGCAAATTAGATTAAAAATAAAGAAGTTATAAGCAGAATACAAAAAGCCCTAACTCATACACACAATTTTTCTAAAGAAAAAAAGGCCTAACTCATACACACAATTTTTCGAAAGAAATACATATTATGTATTTCAATCTGAATTCCTCGTTTAATTTCAATAAAGATGTTTTTTGACAATGGTTGTGTAGCTATATTATTTCAGCTTTTATTAAGTTTTTTCCTTCTCCTGTAAAAAGTGTTTTTGATGAGTTGGGGCCTTTTTATATTAAGGTAACGATATATAACTAAAGTATAACAATTCATATAAACTGAAAAAATTTCTTATCTATAAACCTAATTCAATAACTATATTTTTAATAATAAAAAATAGTTTCACTAAAGAAAATTCATATAACATATAATAATTTTTTAGCTAAACTTATTTTTATCTTACATACTTATTAAAACATATTTAATTAAACTTATTTTTAATCTAACATACCCATATGTATATCGTGACCTAAGGACAAGAAGGTCGTAATTTTAATGTAATTTAGGTGCAAATTGAACCCTCTTGTTCCAAGGCTGCGATTGGTATATTTATATTATATCTAATCTTTTATCTCTTAATAACTAAATTCCTATAATTATTCGCTATGTGTTCTGTGTCTGCTTTTAAATTTATTCTTTGTGTCGTTGGTGTATTAAGTATGTGTAACATTTCTAAAATATATCTGCGTTTGTAGCTAGTTTTAGTGTTTAAAACCGATGCTTCTTCAAAATTTGGATAGTGATTAGATTGATGACAATGATGACTTATTGCTGTTTTTTTAAGGATTAATGTTCCTATATTTTATTTATGTCCTGCAACCCTAGTCCTTAATTTGTTCTTGGTTGTACCTATGTAAACCTGGTTGCATCTTTCATTATCATTTCCCTTACAAAGAATTTTATAGAAAATGTTCGACATATCCCATTTACTAGTTCTTTCTTTTGTCTATGGCAACTGAGTAGACATTTTTGTTTGCTGTGCGATTTTTTTTATTTCTTAATTAAATTTGTTGAGTTTTAAAAATAAATTAAATTATAAAAACGTGCTAAATAAAAAATTATATATTATTAAATATTATTAAAATAATTAATTTATTATAACATAAATTAAAATTTTGAGAACATAACCTCAGTTTTTACATCTGCTACGTTCATTAAATATATATCTACATAAATGATGGATGGTAAATGTGATCATTGCGATAAAAATTTTAATAAAAATGATGGTCGTATGAGATGTGCTTTTTGTGATTCCCTCTTTCATCCAGAATGTGCTACTATACTTACTCCATCTCTAACCCAAACTGTTTTGGAAAGTGTCAAGAAAACAAGTGGAAGCCTTACATACAAGTGCAACAAGTGTCTTACAACGCGCAAAAGTGGGTCAGATGGTGTTTCTAGTAAACTTGATAACTTGGAAAAGTACATGCAAGAAATAACTGCGCAACTAACCGAAATAAAAAAAGATCTTGCCAGTAACATGATTCGCAATGAGAATTTTGAAAAAACTTTTACATCTTAGATAAAAAGACTTGAAGCTGACAACAATTACCTTAGAAAACAAATGAATCGTGCTGATATTATTATTACGGGTTTACCGTCAACTACTGCCAATACGCATTTATACTTTGTAGTAATAGACTTGGCGAAAGTGCTTGGAGTAGAAATTGAATTATCTCATATAAATTTTTGTACTTGGATTGGCAAAAAATCTGGGGTTTTGGTGAAGTTTAACAATGTTTTGATAAGGGATTTAATATTGAAAAGTTATCGCATTAATTATGATTTGACACTGAAGCAAATAATGCCAACCGAAAAGGAGGATTCTAGAATATATCTTAACGATCATCACACACCAATTGTGTCTAAATTCCGATATTATTGTCGTAAACTGGTTGGGAAAAAGATACGTAAATTTGAAATGGTAAATTGGGACATTCCTTGTGCTAAATTTTTTTTTTGGATGGAAAACAAGAGGAAGGTGATTTGGGATACGTGGTAAAACTTAACATGACATTAAGCGCTTCTAATGACGCAAATACACAGCCTGTTGATGTAATTGAAACTGCTAATGTGAATGGTGAATGATTGCGGGGATAGACATTGAGTCGACGTAAGATGAAATAATAATTAATTGAATTCTTGTACTATATTTTTATTAAAAAAAAAAAAAAAAAAAAAAAATTATTATTCCTTCTTCGTTAATATTTTTATCATCAATTTTTATGAATATTTAACATTTTTACTTTCTTCTCATTTGCGCGCAATTTTATTAACATTCCTCTTTTGCTGTGACTGTTATCATACCCTGCTTTAATTTTTGTATTATGTTTTGCTCAACTATAAAAAGGTTGCTTATATGATTAAAAATTGAGTGTTTTGGTTTTTGCTTAAATTTTTACAGGGTTTGAGCAAATATTCATTTAAATTAATGCATTGTTGTTTTCTCTCTTTGTATTATTACTTTTGTAAAAAATGTATACAGTGATGGTAAAAACTAGAGATGAGCGATATTTCAGTACCTGTGATTTAATCACGGTTACTGAAAAATCACGAATCACAGTTGTGACCAAATTTGTCAAGTAACAGGTACTTTCTAAGTCGTTCTTTTTTATTTTGTTACATATGCAAATTTATGATATTTCTCTGTTTGTGTGGGTAATAGCTTTTTTTGAATGAAATGTCGAATGATATTGCTGCTCCTTTCATTCTCTCTTCTATCTTATTAGAATTTTTTTATGCCAAAATTTATTTGTTCAAGTATGTATGTTAATGAAAGTAAACAGATTTGAAAGCTCTTACAATTTGTTGTTGTTTCTTTGTAAAGTGCTTACAAAAGCTCTTGCAAAAGCTCGCGCATTGTACATATAGCTTGGCCGCAATTGCTTTAAAAGAACAGAAAACTGATAAACCGTGATCACAATCACAGTTTAAAGGAGCAGTGATTTTTAAATCACATTCACTAATCACGATGATTTTTAAAAATCGCGGGATCGCTCATCTCTAGTAAAAACGGTGGAATTTGATTATAGTATTTGATCCAATGTGATTTGGAGCAGGAGAAATTAATGAGAATCATAGAGACGTTCTTTTTTGTTGTTGTAAGAGGAATTGGCAACAAGATAATAATTGTTTTCTTTCTGTGTTTGCTGCCATTTGCATCAGTTCTATTTTGATTCCTCTGTTTCGATGTTATATTGAATCAAATACTGTTGCATTATGTTGTATTTTTGCTAGCGTAAATTTTTGTTTGTTTTTATATAAATTTTAAAATTTACTTAATTATAAATTTAATTTTAACTCAATTAATTTAATTTTACTTATTTCCATTTTGTTTTTTTAATTCGCACAGTAAGTGATTTTGTAAGTGGTTATGTATAATTTTATAATGAAATTAAACATTGAAGTTATTTTTATAAGTTTTGGGGAATATTGTATATTAAGTGCACAAATTTTGAGAGTAACAACGCAATGCAATAATTATGTTGTTAGATAACTTGGGTCCAGTGATTGACGTCAAACGTATAAACAGCAACTTAAGTATTGATAACTTTAATGTATGTCATTTCAACGCCCAAAGTTTGGTACCATGTAGTAGATCCATCAAATTTGGAGAAGTTGAACATTTAATTGAGAACAGCTTATATGATGTCGTCGGTGTTAGCGAATCGTGGTTTAAGCGGGAGACATCTGATAATGCAGTAGCATTTTCGGGATATCAAGTGTTTAGAAATGATAGGATATGGAGAAGAGCTGGTGGCGTGTGCCTTTATATATCCAATAAATTTAAGGCCAGGGTTGTATGTTCTAAAATGGAAGAGGGCGATATAGAAAGTTTGTTTGTTGAGGTGGATTTAGGCAAATCTGAGAGAATTGTGGTTGGTGTCGTGTACCTTCCTGCAGGTAATTTTAGAAAATTTGAAGATTTTTTGGGAGACGTAACAAGCCGATTTTCAAACATTATTATGATGGGAGATTTTAATACAGATTTATTTGTAAAGGGACAACAAGTGCGAGATTTTACATCAAGAACAGGCTTATCTATTGTCCATAATGGTATACCTACTCATTTTTGTGAGAGTAGAAATTGTACAACATTAATTGATTATTTTTTGGTATCAGAACCTGAGTTAATTGTTGACAAAACCCAATATCAAATGCCAGTTTTGAATTCAAACCATGCCTTTATATAAATTTCTTATAAAATAGACTTGGTGAGATTGTCGTCAGATTTTTGGTTTAGAGATTATCAGCCTGTTTTTAGAAAATGAAAATATTTGTTCGTTCGTAAAAAAAACGAACGAAAACTGATTTAGGTTTTCATAAAATTAAAACACATTTAAGGTGAGTGACTGAAAAAGCTTTCATTTTTTCCATACACGTTTGGTTCTTATAAAATGAACATCTTCGTAATAAATGAACACAAATGCCAAAATAAGACGATAAGAAAAAGGCATTCGTTTAAAAAAATAAATAGAAAATAAAAAGGATATTTTACTGAAAGAACCCTTTATTATTTACAATATTATTAAAGGTTTGTGTATCTATATATATGTATATGTATATAGAATTGTAACATTATTGATTGATTGATTTATGATCGCACAGCCTAAACGCCTGAAGCTAAAAACTTGAAATTGTACCGGTGGCTGGACTCTTCCCAAATAGATCCACTAAAACGGTATTTTTGGAAAGTCGAATGTTTAAGGGGTAACAAGGGTAAATTCGTTAACCTTATATTTCCAAAACTTAGAGAGATACAATGAAATGTATCTCTTTAAAAAAAATAAGTGGACGAGTGTCTGGTACTTTTTTGAAATTCTCCTCTTTCAGGGAGTATTTTGGTACTTTTTTTGTCATCCCCCTATCTTTTAAGCCAATAAACATAGAAATAAAAGTTATATCACATTCGAAACTTATCTAAAAAATGCAAAATCAGATTTGGTACTTTTTTAAAATTCAAACGTTTAAGGGGCGAAAATCGTAATTTCTTTTTTTGTACTTTTTAAAAAAAAAAAAACATTTTTCTCCATTCCCACTACAATATTGAAATTGTTAATAGTTCAACGGGGAGAAAAAAGTATCAAAAAGGATATACCTATACGAGAAACTAAATGTCTTTATTTTACTCTTCTGTTCTGCGTATGGTACTTTTTGAATTTGTTATAATATTGAAGAGACTCAAAATTAAGCTGCAAGGTCCTGAGTGATTATCATCCCATTAGATAAAAAATGTTAGTAGCAGAACTGTAATCTTTGGCACACAAATATGATCATAAAAAGGACTGGACAAAGTAGCGGGTTAAATGCTAGTATTTAGACAAGTTAAAACTTAGAAAAATAAATTTCACATAAAATTATGCTTTCGAAAGAAAATGAGACGTTAATGAAGTAGCGGGTTAAATGCTACTAATTACATAAATATGTATTTACAGGTTCACAAAATTCTAGAAACAAGTATGTACATAAGTATGTATGTATGTGTGTATGTAAGTTCTTCCATACATATGTTTGAAAAAATTAGTGCTATCACGCAAATACCTTCACCATTTCTATATGTTGATGTTTAGCAAAAAATCGTCTTCATATATTGCGTTTATTTATTGCAATTTTTGTAAACATTTTAATTCAACATTTTTAGTTTTTAACAATTTACTACCATTTTTAATAGTATTTTTGTTTTTTAAATTTATAATTTATTTTTGTAAACAAAAGCCAGGGTTAACCTTGAACACAAAATCTTTACATGCAAGAAGCAAGAAAAGGTACGAAAATAAACGCATTGGCAATAATGTTGTTTAACGATAGAAAAAAGCTCTAGTTATGTCAAACATGAATAGACGAAAGCTTTTAAATGTTTTTTAAAAACCAATTTTAAAACGTTTTAGTTTTAATACGAAAACTTCAAGTGAGAACACTAGTGTTTTACAAAAACAGGCTGTATAATTCATTAAATTTAGAACAATGTTTTTCTCAATTGCAATCGATGGACTTTTCGTATATATATAATAGTACAAGAGTGGATGATCAAGTTGCTTTTTTTAATGCTGCTATTTCTGAAATTTATAACCAACATGTTCCTTTAAAAAAAGCGACTCCATCAGCCCAATCAGAGTATGATAAATGGATGACCTGCCGAGAAATAGAAATTGCTCGAGTAAAACGTAATTTAGCTTTTCGTGCCTACAGAGAGAATAATTCTGATTATAATCGTAGTTTATACAATAAAAATAGAAATAAATTAAAGAATGTGATAAGGAAGCATAGAAGAAGAGCGAGTATAAATTACTTTTCTAATTGTAATCAATCTCAATTGTGGCGTAGATTGAGGGCAGAGGGTGCATTAGGGCGTTCTCAATTTGTAAGTTCAATTGATGTTGAGGAATTCAATGGTATGTCAATATTACCTCCGTTTGATAATGCTGATATCTCTTTGAGTCAGAATGTTTTGTTTGATGAAAATGGGTTTTCTTTTAGAATAGTGGATGAGTTAGAGGTAATTAATGCAATCTGCAGCATTAAATCGAATGCTATGGGTCATGACGGGATTCCTATTAGGTTTATAAAATTAATTTTCCCTATGATTGCCAGACATTTAGTTTTTATACTGAATTCGGTTATAACTTCCTCAAATTTTCCAAATATTTGGAAAATTGGGCGAGTCATACCTGTTCCAAAGATAAAATCGCCGCGGACATTATTAGATTATCGGCCAATAAATGTTTTATGTAGTGGTTCCAAAATTCTGGAAATATTGCTAAGAAGTCAGATGCAAGAGCATTTAAAGTCATATAATTTTGTCAATAAATTTCAGTCAGGTTTCAGAAAAGGTTACAGTACAACGGGATTGACATTGGATGTCGTGGAAAAGTTGAGAGAAAACATGGATAAAAAATTTAATTCTGTTGTTGTATTACTTGATTTTTCTAAGGCGTTCGATTCTTTGAATCAGTACTTATTAATAAATAAACTAAGTAATCAATTTATGTTTGGCAATTCGTCATGTCGGTTGCTGAGGTCTTATCTTACTGGTCGTAGTCAATTTACAGACTCGGGATGTATGGTATAGTCAGTTTTGAGTACGTACAGGGAGGTACCTCAGGGGTCCGTATTGGGTCCCCTTCTGTGTTATGATTTTTCTTGAAGTGGGTTTTTTGCAAACTGAAACCCTAGCAGAGGAATGAAAGGTAGATTTAATAGCATGAGATATTTTTTTCTTCTTTGTTTAATACATTATCTCTTATACACGAATTTGAATTGCGTATTAATTTATCACAATTAGATAAGTTGGAAAGAGATGCTCAAATTGAACCATTAAATTTTGAGAAAAAAAAAAAGAAGAAAAAAAAATACACATTGAATCCCGTTTATTTTCTTATATACCTTATTGCGCCAAATATAAAAATAAAGAAAAAAAAACATATAGTAGGGCTTAATGATGTTCTATACTTGGTTTTAGATCTTATTTCAAGTTTGTGTTTCAAGAGGCAGAGACAATAATCGGAAGTTTTTTTTTAAGTGCTAAAAGTTGGTAAAATATTAAAGATAGTACATTTATGTACACGTGGAAATATTTAAAATTAAAATACCTACACAGTTTTCCTAATAGCAAAAGGGTAAAAATCCAACAAAGTGGAAATTAAAAATTTGACAATTTTTTCTAAATAAAACTTTTTATTTATTTAGAAACTAATACGAATCAAAAAACCTCGAGGCATCCAGATTTCTATGTACCAGTTGGGTAATAGGAATTTCTGGAACATTCTGCCTAGTTGGAATCACGTGTTTTATCACCTACTTTGGCAATACGAAAATTTAACCAAGTGGTATATCTACTATACATATATGTAAATGTCAAGAATCTGGGAAAATAAGTTCCAATCATCCTTACACCTAGTGGGTGTAGAAAGATCTACACAGGCTAAAGAGGACACAAATATGTATGTATGTTGGAAATTATGTTTGTTCAGCAATTAAAGTAATCACACCCTGAATTATAGTGATGCCTTTGCAAAAGTCCCCATTTTAATATCACCACAATAGTTTTGACTCATCAATACATAAGTACCACAATACGATTGAAAATTTCCTTATTATTTTTCATGCTAACCTAAGGTTAACAATTTATCATATACTTTAAACCCAACTATTTAACTAAAAATTTAATAAAACTACCTTAATTATTCTCCATTGTAAAATTATTCAAACACAAATTCTTACTTAATTTAAAACTGTTATTTAGTATGCATTTACCCTAAAGCCACTTTTAACATTTAATTTAAATCTAAATTAAAAATATTCAACAAAATCAATGAAATAATTAATACAAAAAAAAAAACTACCTAGTTCTAACACAATAGCTTCCTAACCTTAAATAATATATCAACAAAGCCTAATTCTAGTAATAAATTTACAATCCGTTAAATTAATTAATACTATGCAATCTACCTCTTGGTTGAAAATTATAAAAACATACATACATTTAACATTTACTTTCACATAATATACATACCTAATTGATAACATTTTTTTTTTTTATTCCTAAACTTACTTATAAATACTACCCATTTCAATATTTTTCCTTGTATAGCTAACCCTACTTAATCATTTTTTTGTTCTTTGGCATCTTTATTAATTTAATTCTATTTTTAGAAGTATCTAAAATTGAGAGTAGTTTTTTTATTATTATGAAACATCTTTAATTTCTTTTAGTATTTTGTTTTAAATCAAAATTATTTAGCTCCTCTTCATTCCTTGCTGGGCCCATCATTGGAACAAACATGAATTAAAACGTGTGGAAAAAAAAGAGCTGAGCATGTAAGTGAGATCACATTAATTACTCTTAATTTTAGCAACAAATTATAACTTAGATTTTATTTTATTTAATTCCACGGCAGTTTGCATTGGAAGTTTATTGTTTTGCGAATATTTTCTATTTTTTTATTTTTCCTTTGCTTAAGAAAACATTCGTTTAAAATAATGAATTCGTAAATAAGTAAATTTAATTTATTTTATAGGATCTTATTAGTTCCAATGAATTGTAATATTAATACAAAATCAATTTAATATTATTTTTTTTTAAAGAATTATTTAAATAAAAACAATGAATTGCTAAACTTTAAAATAATGGGAATGACAATGCGTTTGAAATATAAATAGAATTATGGTAATCTAGGCTTCTTTAGGGACATTCGTGGAAATTAAAAGGTGTTAAGAATGTCATCGGTGTATTAGACAATAAAACAGGGTAGGGAAAAGTGCACCTTATGTGGCTTTACATCGAGCCGTGTCAAATAAACTTTTAGTATACTTTTTTTTGGCATATAAAGTATACCTTATATGTCTACGCGTTTAAATCCAGGGTTAAGAACCATTTACTCTTTGCTAGCTGGGTAACATCATTTATGCCACCTAACTTTGAATTTTAATAGGGACTTAGAAACGGAATATTGCAACTGAATAAGTTTGTAGTCTAAGCAGCGCGTAACATATATGGCGCCCAACGTAAAGGCCTAACTAAAGGCCTCAATAGAAGCTTTGAATTTTATTAGGTTTACTTATTTTTTTTATAAGATATATATTATTGTCTTAATGTTTTGGTAAAATATATTTAAATATTAAGATTTTTTTGGTACAAGTTTTATTGTATAAGTCCTAGTATTTTGGAGAATTTCTTCTACAATTTCTAAATCTAGTTGCGATACAGGCATAAATTGTGTATTTTAAGTCCGTACTATAGTCGCTTATGCCGACGGTTATCTCTTTAGTCGAATTGAAACCACAATTTCAAATTTGTTGCAGAAAGAATTTTTAATAGAAATTACTATGCTTTTCAAGTCCATTTCATATAGTTGTAAATACTTTAAAATGATGCAGATAGGCATGTATGTATTTAAGAAGGCTTAGTAAATTTGAAGTAGAAGCCTAGACAATTAATTTCTAAATGTATTTCATAATCATTTGTCATTCCCATTTAATATTAAGAAAAAAATAGGAAACAATTAAATAATACTCGATAATTATTGCCTTACACTTTTTTTAATTTATTTATTATATGTAATTAAATTACTAAATCAGGCGATTTACTGTTACTTGTCGGTATGAATACCCGAAATAGGGGAGCTCAAAATAGTACATCTTCTTCACGAGGACGTAATAGGAGCTTAGATACTTCAAGAAATAATATATCCATAGAATTACAAGAACCACCTACCACTTCCAATAATCGTGTGGCGCATTCCCCAGTTGTAAAGAATACTCCGAAGTCAACCAAACAAGTTCCTCGTGCCCAAAGTTTTACCAATCTACCCACAAACTTGTATGACCCTGAAGCTAATATCATGGATAATAACCCAAATTTATTACCATCTAATTTTGTCCCTAAGGGTCAACAAAGTACGAGTAGTGTGGCCAATATTCAGTTTAAAGAAAATCCACCTGTTGCATTGGCAAACGATAGTAGCTCAAATTCTAGCACTCCTTTTGACACCCTGATAACAATAATGGAGGAGACCATGAAAAATACTAGGGAAGAATTTAGAAGGGAACTCTCCTCAATAAGGGATAGCATATCACAAATAGGTAACGCCAGTGATTCGGCTTCATATAGAAGACCAGTTATACAGGCAAACGCAACTTATTTCAATTCTAATTCAGACTCTAATATTCCTTCTGACGCAACCAGGGCATTTTCACATAGCGAATCAAATCTTAAGCTCGAAAAATGGAAAATTGTATATGACGGCTCTGGCTCTGTTTCTGACTTTTTATTTAAAGTCGAGACACTAACATCTCGAACAAAGTGTTCAGATGAACACCTATTATCGAACTTTCACGTGCTTCTGTGGTACTGGCTATTCATGAGGCAGAACCGCCAAGTAACCTATCCCATCTTAAGACATGCTTTAACCAAAGAATTTGGTTATCTTGAGTCGGAGCACGATATTCTCCTAAAAATTTCGCTGCGAAAGCAGCAGCACAAGGAATCCTATGACGAATTCCATAGTGCAATTGTATCTATGAATTTAAGATTACAAAATCCATTGCCGGACTATACATTAGTAGATATAATTAAAAGAAATATTCAGCCCAATTTAAGATTTTTACTGTTTAGTTCTGATTCTAGAACATTGAATGATTTTAGAGATTTAGCACGTAAGGCTGAAAGGGTACTTCGGGAAAATAGATCGGCTGTACCGATTAGTGGTCCAAACCGCAATGTTAGTGAAATTGAATCTTCAGTGGACGAGTCGCGTAATCCTGAAATAACTGACCCCCAGATTGAGGCTCTTAAATTTTCGAAAAACTATGTAAAGATAGATTACACGAAAATTAAATGTTGGAACTGTCTATCAAATGGACATTCCTATATTTATTGTGATAAAGGTATATCACAACCCTTTTGTTTTAAGTGTGGGCAAAAGGGAGTATTGACGCCTTCGTGCCCTAACAGGCATATCTTTCAGGGAAACCAACAAACGGGCGAAGTGGCTACCGGGGACATTCGTCCATCCCGTCAACCCCCGAGTTCAAACTAGGAACAGAGTTCAAGACTAGTACATTAGTAAATCACAAATCCAACATTATTTTATCTAATATTACCGTAACGGAGGACAAAGCCTCTCAAACTGATTATTGTGGAAGTACTATAAAAACGTATTTTAAATATAAAATATATGATAAATCAATTTTATTGCATAACAACCCCTGTAAAAGAATAGCAAAATGTAGAGAACGCTTTAAAAAACGAAGGTATTTTCGGAGATTATTAGCATCCACAATACTACATGGCTCGGACGATAGACCATTTGCCAAAGTGAAGGTATTTAATGTATCCTTAATTGGATTGTTAGACTCAGGCGCTAACGTGTCTGTATTGGGAGAAAACTGTTTAGATTTTTTAAAAGAGAATAACGTTTCTTATAAACAAATTCAATCCGAAATGTCTACAGCTAACGGCTCAAAACAAAAAGTAGTTGGCTACTGTATATTACCAGTCACTTTTAAAAATGTAACAAAGAATATAGTTTTTTATTTAGTTCCTTCTTTGAGCCAAAAGGCCTACTTTGGGGTAGACTTTTGGCGAGAATTTGGCCTTGCTCCTGAAATTATCCCTTCAATATCTTCAGTGGAAGCAAAATTTTCAGGAAACAGTGACAACCCTTCAAAATTTCACGAATTAAACCCCGAACAACAAATTATTTTGGAAAGAACCATTTTAGAGTTTCCCTCTTTTGAAAAGCTTGGGTTAGGCTGCACAGACCTTCTCGAGCACGATATTGATACGGGAGACGAGGCTCCTGTTAAGTCTAAACATTATCCCTTATCACCACCCCGCCAGGAAGAGGCGTACCGGGAAATTGAAAGACTATTAAGTATGGGTGTGATAGAGGAATCTAACTCCCCCTGGTGTTCGCCGGTCGTATTGGTTCGAAAACCAGGAAAGGTTCGTTTATGCATCGACTCGCGTAAACTAAATGCAATCACAAAAAAGGACTCGTATCCGCTTCCGCATATAAACGGTTTACTCAGCCGATTAAAGGACACTTTTTTCAT
Source organism: Pollenia amentaria (assembly GCA_943735925.1). Lineage (NCBI taxonomy): Eukaryota > Metazoa > Arthropoda > Insecta > Diptera > Polleniidae > Pollenia > Pollenia amentaria. The sequence continues at coordinate 87,135,939 of OX031008.1, read as the reverse complement.
TACTGGCATTGACCTTAAAGACGCCTTTTTACAGATTAGACTTACAAAATCCGCAAAAGAAAAAACTGCTTTTGTTGTTCCGGGGAAGCCCCTGTACCAGTACAAGTACATGCCATTTGGTCTTTGCAATGGTCCTCAAACCATGTGCCGACTCATGGACAAGGTGGTGCCCTCTAGATTACGCGAAAATGTTTTTATTTACTTGGACGATCTACTCGTCTGTAGCCCTGATTTCGAATCACATATAAAGGTCTTACGAGAAGTTGCTTATTGCCTTAGGACTGCAAAACTGACAATAAATGTAAGTAAGAGCAAGTTTTGCCAAAAAGAAATTCGGTATCTTGGTTACATAGTGGGAAATGGGTGTTTAAAAGTAGACCCAGAAAAGGTAGCTTCAATTAGAGATTTTACTCTTCCGAAAACACCAAAACAAGTTAGAAGATTCATTGGCATGGCCAACTGGTATCGTTCTTTTATCAGCAACTTCGCTGATCTAGCAGGACCCCTGACGGATTGTCTAAGAAAAAGTTCAAAGCCCTTTTCATTGACTGATGAGGCAAAAGAGTCTTTTGAAAAATTGAAAAACGCGTTATCGTCTGCCCCTGTGTTAGTTCAACCTAATTTTAACCGCGAGTTCATTATACAGTGTGACGCTTCAAAAACCGGTGTAGGAGGTGTTTTATTTCAATTCGACGAGTTTGGTAAGGAACACCCCATAGCATTTGTTTCTCAGAAATTAAATAGATCTCAACGTAATTATACAGTAACTGAGCTCGAATGCATGGCGGCAGTAGTATGCGTTAATCGTTTCAGACCCTATATTGAGGGTCTTCCCTTTCGAATCTTAACAGATCATTCCTCTTTAAAATGGTTAATGTCGCAAAAAGACTTAAGTGGGAGGTTGGCCAGGTGGAGCCTTAAATTGCAACGTTACGACTTTAGGATTGAACACCGTAAAGGTTCTTTAAATGTCGTCCCTGATTGTCTTTCTCGTATGAATTTAGATGAAATAATATCATTTGACCCACCTGTTGAAATCGACTTAGATGCACCTGACTTTAGTAGTGATGAATACGTAAAGCTAGTTGATATTATCTCAAGTAAAGGCAATGTTCTGCCTGACGTTGTCTTATCTGGAAATAATTTAATTTTAAAGCGCGTTCAAACCGTGCAAAACAGTGAAGAGGAGGAGAATGTATGGCGTCTCTGGATCCCTAACTCATTAGCAATTAAAGTAATAAAAGCTTCCCATGATTCAATAACATCTTGTCATGGTGGAATTGCAAAAACCCTTGCAAGAATAAGGCAAAAGTATTTTTGGCCAACTATGGTTAATGATGTTAAGTCATATGTCACTAATTGTGAAAAATGTAAAATTTTAAAATCTTCTAACCAAATCAGTAAACCTCCAATGGGTAACCAATTTGTTACAAATCGTCCATTTGAGAGATTTTATTGTGACTTCCTAGGTCCGTATCCCCTAACAAAGGTAAAAAACTCAATGATATTTGTGTGTTTAGACCATTTAACGAAGTTTATTTTTTTGACACCATTTAAAGCAGCTACATCTGCCAACGTAATCGCTTATTTTCAGAACGAAATTTTCCCCACTTTTGGCGTGCCAAGATTTGTTCACAGCGATAACGGAAAACAATTTGTTTCCAAGGAAATTACTGAGTTTTTTAATTTATATAATATAGAACACATAAAAACAGGATTCTATGCACCTCAATCTAATGCATCAGAAAGGGCAAATAGGGAAATAATAACAAAAATTAGGTATTTTCTAGAGGATCACAAGGATCACAGTTGTTGGGACAGATTCTTACCACAAATTTTGTCTACTCTACGCAGTGATTACCACTCGTCCATAAAATGTTCCCCATATTACGCGGCTTTCGGCCAGAATATGATACAACATGGCTCTACATACAAAATTTTAGATAAACTTGGATGTCTGTCTGGTGAGGATTGCAAAATTTTGGAAAAGGTGGATAAATTACAAAAGGTTAGAAGCAACGTTAGACAAAATTTACGATTAGCACACGAGCGAGCAGTTAAATCGTACAACCTCAGAACAAGGCCTATCCAGTTTAAAAAGGGGCAAATTGTTTATAGAAAAAATCATGTTTTGAGTAACATGCCCAAAGCCGTGAGTAAAAAGTTTTATCCCAAGTTCATTAAATGCAGGATAAGAGAAAAGATTGGTAATAGCCTTTATGACATCGAAGACTTAAAGGGAGCTTACATGGGGAGATTTCATACCTCTGACCTTAAATCCTGAATTTTACCCGGCTTATCGTGGGTCGAGCCACACGTTCTGTGAACTAACTGATGTTAATACTCGGATATTAGGACCATTGAAAGGGAAAATTGTTTTCCTGTTCGTCATTTGATATGAAATCAATGGACGAAGCAGGTTTGTTATGATTTTTCTTGAAGTGGGTTTTTTGCAAACTGAAACCCTAGCAGAGGAATGAAAGGTAGATTTAATAGCATGAGATATTTTTTTTCTTCTTTGTTTAATACATTATCTCTTATACACGAATTTGAATTGCGTATTAATTTATCACAATTAGATAAGTTGGAAAGAGATGCTCAAATTGAACCATTAAATTTTGAGAAAAAAAAAAAGAAGAAAAAAAAATACACATTGAATCCCGTTTATTTTCTTATATACCTTATTGCGCCAAATATAAAAATAAAGAAAAAAAAACATATAGTAGGGCTTAATGATGTTCTATACTTGGTTTTAGATCTTATTTCAAGTTTGTGTTTCAAGAGGCAGAGACAATAATCGGAAGTTTTTTTTTAAGTGCTAAAAGTTGGTAAAATATTAAAGATAGTACATTTATGTACACGTGGAAATATTTAAAATTAAAATACCTACACAGTTTTCCTAATAGCAAAAGGGTAAAAATCCAACAAAGTGGAAATTAAAAATTTGACAATTTTTTCTAAATAAAACTTTTTATTTATTTAGAAACTAATACGAATCAAAAAACCTCGAGGCATCCAGATTTCTATGTACCAGTTGGGTAATAGGAATTTCTGGAACATTCTGCCTAGTTGGAATCACGTGTTTTATCACCTACTTTGGCAATACGAAAATTTAACCAAGTGGTATATCTACTATACATATATGTAAATGTCAAGAATCTGGGAAAATAAGTTCCAATCATCCTTACACCTAGTGGGTGTAGAAAGATCTACACAGGCTAAAGAGGACACAAATATGTATGTTGGAAATTATGTTTGTTCAGCAATTAAAGTAATCACACCCTGAATTATAGTGATGCCTTTGCAAAAGTCCCCATTTTAATATCACCACAATAGTTTTGACTCATCAATACATAAGTACCACAATACGATTGAAAATTTCCTTATTATTTTTCATGCTAACCTAAGGTTAACAATTTATCATATACTTTAAACCCAACTATTTAACTAAAAATTTAATAAAACTACCTTAATTATTCTCCATTGTAAAATTATTCAAACACAAATTCTTACTTAATTTAAAACTGTTATTTAGTATGCATTTACCCTAAAGCCACTTTTAACATTTAATTTAAATCTAAATTAAAAATATTCAACAAAATCAATGAAATAATTAATACAAAAAAAAAAACTACCTAGTTCTAACACAATAGCTTCCTAACCTTAAATAATATATCAACAAAGCCTAATTCTAGTAATAAATTTACAATCCGTTAAATTAATTAATACTATGCAATCTACCTCTTGGTTGAAAATTATAAAAACATACATACATTTAACATTTACTTTCACATAATATACATACCTAATTGATAACATTTTTTTTTTTTATTCCTAAACTTACTTATAAATACTACCCATTTCAATATTTTTCCTTGTATAGCTAACCCTACTTAATCATTTTTTTGTTCTTTGGCATCTTTATTAATTTAATTCTATTTTTAGAAGTATCTAAAATTGAGAGTAGTTTTTTTATTATTATGAAACATCTTTAATTTCTTTTAGTATTTTGTTTTAAATCAAAATTATTTAGCTCCTCTTCATTCCTTGCTGGGCCCATCATTGGAACAAACATGAATTAAAACGTGTGGAAAAAAAAGAGCTGAGCATGTAAGTGAGATCACATTAATTACTCTTAATTTTAGCAACAAATTATAACTTAGATTTTATTTTATTTAATTCCACGGCAGTTTGCATTGGAAGTTTATTGTTTTGCGAATATTTTCTATTTTTTTATTTTTCCTTTGCTTAAGAAAACATTCGTTTAAAATAATGAATTCGTAAATAAGTAAATTTAATTTATTTTATAGGATCTTATTAGTTCCAATGAATTGTAATATTAATACAAAATCAATTTAATATTATTTTTTTTTAAAGAATTATTTAAATAAAAACACTGAATTGCTAAACTTTAAAATAATGGGAATGACAATGCGTTTGAAATATAAATAGAATTATGGTAATCTAGGCTTCTTTAGGGACATTCGTGGAAATTAAAAGGTGTTAAGAATGTCATCGGTGTATTAGACAATAAAACAGGGTAGGGAAAAGTGCACCTTATGTGGCTTTACATCGAGCCGTGTCAAATAAACTTTTAGTATACTTTTTTTTGGCATATAAAGTATACCTTATATGTCTACGCGTTTAAATCCAGGGTTAAGAACCATTTACTCTTTGCTAGCTGGGTAACATCATTTATGCCACCTAACTTTGAATTTTAATAGGGACTTAGAAACGGAATATTGCAACTGAATAAGTTTGTAGTCTAAGCAGCGCGTAACATCTGTTCATGCTGTATGTTAATGATGTATTTCAACAGGTTGATCATGGATTATGCTATACTTATGCTGATGATATGCAGACTATTGCAGGTGATGATGGAAATGGTCTTAGTCACCTAAGGTTAAACGTAAATATCGTTTTGCAACGAATTTTAGAATGGTCAAATAGAAACTTCTTAAACCTTAATCCTTCAAAGACAAGAGCAATACTTTTTTCACATGATCTTGTTATATTAATTTGGGTGGTGAAGCTATTGAATTTGTATCCTACTATAAATCACTTGGGTTTTACCTTGACAAAGATTTAGATTTTGGAGTACAAGTCAATCATATTATTTCTAGGATATCTTTTTTGTTAAAACGGTTTTACACGTTAGGTTGCTATCTGCCTCTTAACGTTAAAAAGCGATTGGTTTTTTCTGTTTGTTTACCTCTTTTTTTGTATGGCATAGAAATTTACAGTGGAACTTCCCAAAATAACATAACAAAGCTTGAGCACTGCTTTAATAGAATTGTTAGGTATGTATATGGTCTTAATTATAGAACACGTATGACCTCTCATGTTATGAAATTTATTGGATGTGATTTTCAGAATTTTATTAATACAAGACTGCTTCTTTTAATGTACAAAATAATTAAGTACGATTGTCCTCCATATTTGAGTGAAAGATTTCAATTTGGTAGTTCTACTAGAACGCATATTTTAATTCCGCCGAGATTCATGACGCTAGCTATGAAAAGATCTTTTGTTGTTCGGAGTGTTGGACTTTGGAACTCTGTAGTTCCTTACAATGATAGAAAGTTCTCACATTTTATTAACAAGTTTAAAAAAGTTGTTAGGAAAAATATTTAGGTACGTACATATTTTGTTTATGCTGGGGGATGTCATCACTCCATTTTATCTGATGCATTTTTGTTTTGTTGGTGCTCTCAATATTTGTGCATGCGGGGGGGTTTATTATTATACATAAATATTTTTATTTAGGATTAACATTATTAAACATATAAAATTTATAGAATTAAGACTTAAAATTGTTATGCCATATGAATTTTACTGGTTTTATTTGGCCCTAAGGGCTTAAAAACTATTGAACGAATAAATAAAATAAAATAAAAGATATTATTATTATCTCTGATACCCTCCACCAACAGAAGTGGGCTCTATATTGTAAATACATATATATTATTAACTAAGCTTCACAAAAACGAACGTCAGCATTGAAATTGGTTGCGGTTTAGACCTATATTATAGTATTGACAGTATTGAAAGTTTTATTCGTTTCTTATTAGAACTTTGAACTGGCTTGAGTAAAATATCATGATTCGTAACAGTTTTAGCCGGACTAAAATAATTTTTTGTAGGGTAATTTCTATTGGACCTATGGAAAATTATGGAACAATCAACCCAAAGTTCTGAAGACTGTTTTCTGGTATTACAAAAAATAAATTAGAATAAATTTCAATACAGCAGTGTAATAAGTTTTAGCGTTAACAGTGAATTTCACAAAATTGCATAATATTTTTTCTGGCTATATAAATCTTACTTGGAAGAAATTTTACTGCAATATCTATAACTGTTATGATTTTAGGCGAATTTAATTATTTTTCCAAAGCGGACTTTATTTGGTTTTAGGCGCAATGAACTATTTTCCAAGAGTAGAGTTTATATGGGGCCTAGTTTAAATTATGCACCGATCTTCAAAAAATTTTACAGTGTGATTTTAGGTCGTAAAATACTGTGACGTACCAAATTTTAGTAAAATAGCGTTATTCATTACAGTTTTAGGCTTACTAAACTGTTTTCTGGGAGTAGGGTTTATATGTTTCCTATGGTCAATTATTGACCGATCTTCACGAAATTTACCAGTATGATTTGCAGTTATATAAAGCAAATTCGTGCAATTTTATATCATTCCGTGCATTACTCCACCTTTTATGTAATTTTTTGTATCAGCATTTTAAATTTTTTTATGGTGGTGGTTCCACATTTTGATTCATAGTTCTGATCCTACTGAACCGATATTGCTGGATTTCAATCCCAAACTGCTTAGGATAACTACAAGCAATTTGAGACCAAGTTTGTTCTTTTCTTTTGCGTTTTTCGCAAGTGAGCGTGTTTTCAACAGACGGACATGGCTAAATCGACTTCGAATTACTCAAGGAGCCAGAGTATATATACCAGAGTACGGAGAGTGCTCGAATTAAACTCGCTCGCGAGCGAGTCCAATTCGAGCGAGTTTTATTTTCAACATTGAAAAGAATTATTCTTTACTGCTCGCGAGTTTAAAAAATAAAACTCGCGAGCGAGTTCAAAAATATTGCTCGCGAAAAGAATTCTAATTTTTAGAGTCAAAAATAAAACTCAACTCGCGAGTAGAGCTAAAAAGAATTGTTCGCGAGTTTTATTTTTGCGTATGAATTTTTTTTAATTAAAAATAGATTTTTCCTGTTTATTTGTTTGTATGTGTGGATAAATGTGTGTATGTATGAATATTTCATCGAAACATAGAACAGCATTAGCAAATGGATCAGAAGTAAAGTGGGAAAAGGTATTTATTGATACAGCAAATATTACGTTGTGACAAGTATAACTAACCATGAAGAAGAAATAGCAAAGGAAAGGATTCGTTTAAAAGAATGCAATCATGTTATACGTTTCGAAAATATAAAAAAGGCAGTTCATTATTTTCCTATGAATCGTAAACACTTCTATGTAAGTCACTAATGAACGCATACATTTTATTACACATCATTCAAAATTTAACATTTATACGTATTGCACATATATTTTAAAACACACTTATCTACCTGTTTATGAGCAGCATTCACTTGTGTGCATTTTTTTTAGTATAAACATTACTTTTACAACCCTTTTCCACACGTCTTGCCAGCCATTTTACCATAAACATTAATATAATAAGTTTTTCAGACCCATTGCACTGACATTTAAACACTCACTAGGGATCAAACAAACATATCAATGATCACATTTTCTATAAATAGTCGTGATTGTTTACTACCTGCTGATGTTTTCTATAAGAATCAACTAATTTGGTTGTCACAAGACAATTATGTGATGGCTTTTGCTACCCTAAAAAACTCTTAATTCATTTATAACACTGGTCTTCAAAAACTAATGTAAGTCTTTAAATAAAAACATATAAAATATAAAGATTTTGAAGCGGTTAATTTAAATCCGTTTGCAGTTTCAAATTTTTTTATGGGCTTGCCTAATATTCCGCCCGAAATAAGGGCCGATTTTTATAAAAGCACCAACAAATGATTATAAATAATATTTCCTTTAAGTCAAACGAATAACATTTTTTATATTTTCCACTGTTTCGGACATTTTCAGAAATTAGTGGCGATAAACTTTTTTTTTCAAGCAAAATTAGTACTATTTTTTGTTTTCAAAAATTTGTTAACAAATTTAGAACAATTTTTTTTATTATTTATCAGAAAGCCAGATATATTGCGAATAAAATGAGCCATAAACCATGAAAATCGATTGACAAATGTTTATTTTATTCATAATTATTAAAGGCAGCTTTTATGAAAATAATATGTTACCAATCTCAAACACTTTTATTTAAGTCATTTAAGAACGCATACATTTTATTACACATCATTAAACATTTTGCAGGTTTACATATTTTTAAACAAGAAAACATTTATACATACAAACACACATACATTCTTATCAACATGGTTATGCCCAGCATTCATATGTGTGCATATGTTTTTATAACCCCTTCCTACACATTTGCCTGCCCTTCGTTTTTAAAAATTCATATGTATGTATATTTTTACTTCGCACAAGCAAACATTAATTTTTTTAAACGAGTTGCTCGATTTCAACTCGTATGCGCTCGTTTTCTGCTCGCATAAAATTTGTACTTACGAGTTGAAAAATAAAACTCGTAAGCACAAATTTTAAAACGAGTTGTTATCTGCTTACGAGTCGAGCACAAAAATCTTATGACTCGTAAAAAATTTGTGCTCGCGAGTTTAAAAATAAAACTCGCGAGCACAAATTTTAAAATGAGAGAGTTGACTCGAATTGTGCTCGCGAGTAGAATTTTTTCCTACCTTAATATATACTTTATGGGGTCTTAGATGTATAATAAAAAAGTTTCACACGGAATGACAAACTTAGTATACTCTTATTCACCACTAGTGGTGGTGGAGGGTATAAAAAGATAAATAATTTAATAAAATTTTATCTTAATCACATTAGATCCTTTTACATCATAACTATTTTTACACTTAATTTATTGTAGCTGATGAAGTGTCTAAGATTTGCAAATTTTCAAATACAATGTCTTTCATCCTACCTATTTAGCGCTTTTATTTTCTGCTATTTGTAGCATTCCTATCTTGGCGTTGCTAGGTTATGCTGTTGATTTCGCTGCTGGTTTCTGAAGGTGTGCAATGCGAGGCCGACCGCAATTAATTTTCCAACGCCAACATTTTTCCTAAGTTTTTTATATGCCTTTCATTGCGGTTTTTTTTTTCAATCCTATAAGTAGTTTTGAGCGCACGTAATACTTAATGTGATTTTTTTTTCAAAATATCAGGTACCATAGAGACAAGTTTAAGAGAGATAGAAGTTAACGGGTAGTTTTTTTTAATACTATGTTTCAAAGGTAAAAATTAACAGGTGGCTTATTATTATTAGTAATTTTTGTTTAACAAAGATACTTTATTATTTTTATTATGTAACATGCGGTTAACCCACAGTAAGCCCTTCTTGACCCTAATAAAAGATTTAAGACTCATTCATTAAATTGCACTCCCTATATGATCTTAAAAAACTATTTATTGTCATTCTGAAGACATTCGAAATCAGTTTTTTAGGCTGGGATCACACGATTGATGCAATGCACAAATGTTCACACTTTTTAATACCCCAATCGTGTGACTGCACATTTTAATGACTCATGAATCAATCAGGGACAATATTGGGATTACCAATAAAATGCTACCCTGGTGCGGCAATCGTGTGGCTACATGATATGCAACCGCGCGTCAATAAAAATAAGAAAAATCTAACAATATTTATTGTGTTCTTGTGCGGAAATTTAAAAACGCAATACCCGCCAATATTTGCTTATTTTAAAAAAATTAACTTCTGTGTGTTTTTTTAGTTGGTAACAAAGATATACAAATATATTTATTATGGATTATAAATATATAGTTTTTTTCAAACTAGTGCTGTTAACAAAATATGAATGTTCATAACAATAGCTGTTCAGGATGAATATTTTTATTCAAGATATTTAATAAAATTTAAATAAAACTGAATACAATTTATTTTTAAGGAATATTCAGGTATGTGATGAAAATCGATTAAATGCAAAACGATAAAAATTCATTAATTTCGAGCGATTTTAACATCTATTTCTGAATTATATTATATATTCTTAATGTTTGTTCAAACCACAGCTCAAATAATGTATATAATAAGCAATTGAAAATAATATATGTATACAGCAAAACAGAGGAATATTTATTGAAATTCTTTTAAGCTAAATTATTTAATTTTGTATAACAAATAGAATGTGAGAATTATTTCTGTTTAAATTTTTATTATATTAACCATTTTTAAAAATATTTCAACTTTGACGTTTTTACATTTTTGTCGAAATTTGTCATTAATATTTCTTAAAGAAAATATTAGTTTACTATTTAACTTGAAAACAAACGATATCGGTAGTTAAATTCAAAAAGTTACAGAATTGAGGTACCGATATTTAAATAATATTATTTTGAACCTAAATTTCAATTAGCTAAAGCGATACAAATATTTTTAATTTTTAATCTTAAATTTTGTATAAACATATATTTGAAAATAAAATTGTTCTTTCTTTAATATGTTGTTTAAATAATTATATTCTTTGTAACTCTTTACGTATAAGTTCGCGCAATTCGGGTGTTGTTATTATTCTCTCCACCGGTATCAATTCATGTTCTTTTGACAACATATACAATCTATGGGGCTGAAGCGCTCGACTACTGGGACCAGCATTGCCTTTGCCTTTTTCACAGTCGCATGTACCAGGCTTACCGTCAATGCCGGGTTCGCCGCGCAAGCCTTGTTCGCCGCGCAAGCCTTGTATGCCTTGTTCGCCGCGCAAGCCTTGTATGCCTTGTTCGCCGCGCAAGCCTTGTATGCCTTGTTCGCCGCGCAAGCCTTGTATGCCTTGTTCGCCGGGAAATCCTTGTATGCCTTGTTCGCCGCGCAAGCCTTGTATGCCTTGTTCGCCGCGCAAGCCTTGCAAGCCTTGTACGCCGGGCAAGCCTTGTTCGCCGGGAAATCCTCTTTCGCCGGGCAAGCCTTGTACGCCGGGCAAGCCTTGTCCACCGGGCAGGCCTTGTTTGCCGGGTATGCCGTTATTGCCGGGTATGCCGTTTTTTCCATCGACGCCGTCTTTGCCATCGATGCCTTTGGGGCCCATTGGGCCTTGGGGACCCTGGATACCTTGTTCACCTTTCGGACCTTGGAGCCCCTGAGGACCTTCAGGACCTATTGGACCATTAGCACCCTGTATACCTTGGGGACCTGGAAGACCATTGGCACCCTGTAAACCCCGTGCACCTTTTGGACCCTGGGGGCCGACCTCACCCTTAGGACCGATTTTACCGGGACGACCCGGATGACCTTTAAAATGTTGAGAGCCTTTGGGACCAAAACAACAAACGCGCTGGCTTATAACGCTCTGACAACTTAAACCTGTAAGAAAAATTGTGTAAATATTTGAAACAACGTTTAACATTTAAATGTTATACAAATTTACCTAATAATATTATTATTGTATTAATTGGTTTCATTTATTGAAACTGCCGCTTTTCTTTAAAAGAGTAGTTGTATACTTTCCACAACCTCTAGTAGCAAAGTGATATGCGACCCCAGACGTTAGTGGGTTTTATACCAATAGATCGTAACATAATTATGGCAGTGAGAACTTATTGCTATGCACTAGGGCTTCCAATCGGGAAATCCCCATTTTCGGGATTTCAGATTTTTAGTCCCAGGATTTTCGGGATTCAGATTTTTTTTATATTTTTTATTATTTTATTAAATATTAAAAAACAATTATACCAACGAATGTAGAGTGCGAAAGATGTTTTCAACTGCATCATATCTTAATAACAGGATTCGTTCGAGTTTAGCAGATACAACATTGGACGCTTTAATATTCTTAAAAAGCTACTTGAAATCTTCTCAACTTAGTATTTAATATACGTCTTTTAAAAGTTAAAGCTACATTATTTCCAAATATGTTTTAAAACTTTCCAAATGTATTTTAAAATGTTCCAACTGTATTTTTAAATCATTCATATGTATTTTAAAATTTGCCCAGTGGTATTTTAAAAATTTCCAAGTTTTTTTGTTGAAATTGTCAAATTGTATTTTAAAATTGTCCAAATGTTTTCAGTTCACAATTATTTAAAACACATTTGGAAAATTTTAAAATACAATTGGACAATTTAAATATACAGCTGGAAAATTTATTATAAATAAAAAATACTGTTTTTGAATATTGGGGTTAGTGTGCATGTACTTACTATGTATTTCTTTGTGTTTATATATAACTGATATTACTAAATATTTGGTCATAAAAATTTAAAATAATTACACTGTGCTAGTTGAAAAAATATACTGGAAGGCTACCTGGCATTTTAACATAATTCGGGTTCGCTGAGTCCAGTGGTGCTTACCTTGTTTTGAGCTATACCGTTATTTCGAAAATGGAGGAGGTTGCACAACATATATTCCCGTAACTCAAAAACGGGAATATAACATAATTATGATAGTAAGAACTTATTGCTATGCACTAGGGCTTTGTTGAAATTGTCCAATTGTATTTTAAAATTGTCTAAATGTTTTCAGAACACAATTTTTTAAAATACATTTGGATTATTTTAAAATACAATTGGACAATTTAAGAATACATTTGAAAAGTTTAAAATACAATGGGACAGTTTTAAAATACATTTGGATAGTTTTAAAATACATATGGAGATGTTTAAAATACATTTACAAATTTTTAAAATACATTTGGAAAATTTTAAGCTATATTTGTAAAATTTTGAAATATATTTGCATAATTTTGAAACACATATGGAAAATTTTCAAAACATGGAAAATTTTATTTTGTTTTTGAAAATTTTAAATTATATTTGGACAATTTAAAAAATATTTGGACAATTTTAAAATGTATTTATAAAATTTTAAAATACAATTGGAATGGTGTAAATTTTAATATCAATAATCAAAAATGGATAAAACAAGATTTTTATGTTATTTTATATGTTTCTTATAACATGATCTTTGTGAATTTTGATCAATTAGCAATTTAAGTTTGTTTTTATTATGTGAGTTTGTTCTTATTATATTTTAACATATAAATAATACATATATCGCACTTGTTCAACAATACTGTATGAAGTCAAAATATAAAAATTTTTAGTAGATGTAAGACAATTTTTAATTTTATTTTAAAGGCATATGAAAAAGAAGTTTTTAACCAACCGTTTCATTACCAAAAAATTACAATAGTAGCACGATATTTTAACAGCGGTTAGATATCAATATTATATATCAATTTTTCCCAAAAAGTGCAAAAATAAACATTTTAGTTAATACACTATTGTTGAACATGTGCGAAAATTAAGTTGTTTTTCATACAGTTTGAAAAGCTATTATATATAATATATAAATTAATAAAGTAATTAAAAACAAGCTCGGAAAATACCGAACATTTTCAAAATCCCCGTATTATTTCTTTAATTCCTAATCCCGGGATTCAGAAAAAACCAATCCCGATTGGAAGCCCTACTATACACACAATGGAAAAGAGAGTGACAAATTTATAAATTAGTTTTGTTTTAATTAACGCTACCTGCTTAAGATACGACTACGTTTACCCTTTTTTTTTTGTTATCGTTTCCTTTTGTTTGTTGTAAAAAAAATTTCTTATGCTTATGCTCAGTATTCTTATTGGCCTATCACACACGGGCAGCGTTGCCAGAATAATGAATTTATCATATTTTTTTATGATATCTTGACCAAAATATGTTTTAATGATTTTTTTCTAAAATTATGATTTTTTCATTAAAAAAATATGATATTATACTTTTAGTATGTTTGTACAAAATACACAATTTGCCTACCGTTTTTCTAAACAGTCTATTTTTTAAACCATAAAGTTTTGTTTAAGATTGTTAATTGCTTTTGTATGCTTTATACTTTTTTACCCAGTGTCTAGCATAAACAAAAATGCTTCATTGTTTCTGGGCATACACGATACTAAAAAAAGAATATTAGAATAGCGTTTTTTTTCATTTTAAGAATATTGATAAAAAAAAATTATGTGAAAAGAAAAAATTTACTTAGATAAAGTTGTATGCTTTGTGGTTCATCAGGAAAAACCAACACATTTTAAAATGAAAAACTGCATAAATTCCAAATACAGATAGAATAAAAAAATTTTGCTCTGCAGAAAAATTATAAATACTTCCAGAGACAATTTTAAAAGAAAAAAAATTTTATGGCAATGCATTGCAACTGTACTTTTTTGTATTCAAGTATAAAATTCTTCTTAATTTTTTGGTTCAAAAGAATCAGCGTTGTCAACTTTTACCATTTAGGGTGCTTTTTTAAATTTTGTGTGCGAAAAATTTTTTTGTTGGTACGTGGTGCGCTTTTTTTAATTTTCGGTGCGTTTTTTAATTTTTGGCAAGCAAATTCAACACAACTTTTTGGTTCAGTGTGAGAAAAAAAATCTTTGTACAATAAAAAAAACCTGTTTCAATACCATTTCATTCAACAGTGCAAAATGTTTACTAACAATACAGACTACAATAAGAAAAACAAGCGAGGATGTTTAAGACGTACCAAAACATATGCACAAAAAAAATGGTCTTGTTGCTGTAGATGATTGGTATTCTGTAAAGAAAAATATTAATTTATAATTTTAAATAAAAAGTAAATTTTAATCTTGGTGCATTTTTCCTTAAATGGCTCATTTGTTCCATTTCGGTGCGTTTTGAAATTTCAAAGTTGACAACGCTGAAAATAATAACATTTTGCATTTTTAACTTAAACAGTAGGCGGTCCGAAAGCTAAAGAAAAAACCTCCATTAAATGCAATCCGTCAACAGCAGCGCCTTCAATTTGTTAAAGATCATACGACATTGGATGTACAAAAAAACTAAGTGATAAGGATACAATTAAAGCACAGCCGCAAATAACGTTGTAAAAGCCACTTTTTGCAAAAACTGTTTTTTCTCTAACTCGGCTTAAACATCAAATATCCCAAAATTATGCACCTTAGTGCCTTCGAAATGCGATACAAAGCGTCAGCCAGTGGAAGAGCGTTGTAAGTTACTAACAAAATGATACAAACGAAATGGATTTTCAACGTGGAATAACGTTTTAAAAGCCACTTGTGTTGTGGAAAAACGTTTTTACTGACATTGCTATTGTGGACATGTAACGTTTTTCCACTAAAAAAAAATTGTAAACTGTAAGTTTGCATGTAATTTAATATTCTAATTTCTTGATATTTTGCATAAAATTTTTTATCATTATTTTTAATAATCCAAAAAAGAAAAATTAAAAAATAAATAAACCTGTCTGTTAAATACGTGTTTTGCTCTCCTGAGAAATTCACGACTGTGCTTCAATTATAAAAATAAAAAAAAGTTACCAGCAGGGCTTTTAAGATTAATTGGATTTGAAATCAATTTTAGGAAAAATTTGTATTGAAAATTTTATAGTTAAATTAAAATACATATTTTTAATTTTGTATAAATACGGTAGTTATATATGTATGTATGCATTTATTTTGCTTTTATACTACAATGTCTAAATTAAAAACAATTTGAAGATTTTTCTCTTCAAACTATGATTTTTATCGCCAAATGATGACTTTATTCCCGAAGCTTCTGGCAACGCTGCAGACAGGCATAATTGTGCTGGCACAAATGACAGTTTGTAGGCAAGAAAGGCAGGGGAATTGTTGCTTGCTGTGATAATTTTTCAACCACCTTCAATTCCTCATTAAAACCAATGCATAAACAACACAAAACCAATACAAGCACATTTATAAAACAACAGGGCTAGAATTTTTATTTTACAGCGCATATTTATCAGTGATGGAAAATTTAAAAATTGGGGTGGTATTGACCACCAAGCCACGGGGATATTTATTTAACATTTTGGTACTTTTAAAAAAAAAAATATTTTTTATTGAAAATTTAGCTCAAAAAAACAACAATATATTAAAATAAAAAACTAAAAAATGTTAATATAAAAAGTCTAAAAATTTTAGTTAATAAATTAATTCATATTAATATAAAAATATATGTAAATGAACGTGTACCAGTGATTTTATACGTAGGGAAAAATCCCTATTCGTAAGGATTTTCTCCTTAAAAATAGCAATAGGGAAAAAATTACAGAATTTTTAAGTCAATAAAATGTAGGGACTTATGATTAATGTGGCTAAACCGCATCTATTTGGCGACCTTTTTCGAATTTGTGATAGCATACTTCTAAAATTGTTCATACGGCAACATTAAAAATTGTTAACATTTTTTAGGTAGGTTTGTAAAAATGGAGATATTAAGCACTTAATTCTCCAGAGCAAGAAATATATCATTTTTAAAAGATGGCCACCGCTCTTTTTTACAAGACAATTGTAAAAATTATTATACTTTCCAGTGTACCAATCTTATAAAAAAATTACCCTTTAACTGTGTACGATTGTTAGGAAAGCACCATTCAATATTGATACGGGCAAAGAATTAATTTTTCTATTATCCAAATAAAATCCAAAAGTACATACACAGAAAAAAGTGGTTTATCAATTAAAAAAATGGTTTAAAAAGTATTTAAATTTAATTAATGTGATAATTGAATCAATTATTTTTTTAGTTGAAAGAAAATTAAAAATTTAATTTTGACTTAATTAACATTTTACTTGTTTTGAAATAAATTTTTAATTAAAATTTTAATTAAATAACAAAAACTCTTAATTGACTTTTTTCATTTAAAATAAAATAATTTTTGTTGGGAATTGTCAATATTTTATTAAATAAATTAACACATTGTTTGATCATTTTTTTAATTAAATTAAAAATATTATTTTTTGAAAACAAATATTCAAAATTTTATAGTTTTTAGTAATCATTATAATCATTTTGGTAATAGGTGCAAAATCAACAAATTGTTTGCTTGTTATTATGAATTTGGTATAAATTTGGTGATTGGAGAAAATTAATAATTTGTTCTGTGTAAATGTGATTTTAAGTGTTTATTTGGTTTTAAATTTATAAAAATAACTGATTTAAGAGTTCATAGCCAGTGTGGCCAGATCTACACAATTTTTACAGCTAAATCTGGCATTAGACATGGCCAAAAAATGCCAAAAATTATTTAAAAAAAAGGCCCAAAAAATAATGCTAAAATTTTTTAAAGAAATTTGTTAAACATTTATTGAAAATTTATTCGATGCAAAATAAATTTAAGGGACTTATTTTTTAACGAAATTTAAATAAATGGTAATATTAACACAAGTGGTAAAGTACCTGATACACATATATATGCGGCACAGTTACTTGAGATTAAATTTTAAATTTAGGGGCCCGCAAACCCCTGATACATGTTAAATTAAAACGACTTGTTTCTATGATACGCGTATACAAATTGTTTAGGTCATTTTATTTTTTATAGTTTAAAAAAAGTTGAAGCTTTAGAATTATAATTTTTCATCAGTTTAGAGCAAAAATTTTTCACACATTTACACTATTGAATTTTTATCTTAATACAATTTGTATTAAGATAAAACGTTTATATCGTAATATCAAAGGGCAAATAATATTTTAAATCAACATGATAAGGACATTTCGAATATTCCCTGAATATTTTATTTTTTTAACAAGACATGTAAGATATTTCTTAACATAAGAATTATCCCTTTTTATACGAAATTATTTTAGGTACGACTATTTGAAGTCAAAAATTATTATAATTTCTAAAAAAATTTAACAAATAGATATTGGGAATTATTTCTTTTCATAAGCAACTTTATTATATTCAAAATTTTTTATTTTTCGAATTTATTCTATGAGTTAAATTTCAGTTATGTATTTTATAAAGCTTTTTGTAATAGCTCTATTCCTTAAATTTTTTTAGGAATGATTTTATACACTACGGCATAGTACCATGAGATCAACCATGTCCTAGTAACCACGAAAATCATAATATTTTATAATTGTTCTCAAAAAAGTTCACGCACGAATTGGTTTTTCTAAACAGGTATATAAAAATTTATTTATTTTTAAATTACTCAAAGTTACATATATATGTATGTATAACAAAAACCAGAAAAATTATGAGGTAGTTATTGAAAGATAAAAATTTAAGATTTAAAGTTCGAGGAGATTTACAGAAAGGATTAATATCCTGAACAACTTTAATGGCACGCTCCGCACAGATATTACTTCTTTCTTGGTTTCGGATTATTGAATCATATTTTTTCCGATGCTTAATAAGGCAGTTGTTGGCAGCTTCAAATCTTAAAATTGATGGATATAAAACTTCGAAGTTGTCGTCGCGAAATCTTTGGTCTGAAAACAATATGTCAAACCATTTTCCGCAGATAAACTCGCATATCGGATGCAAGTCCTTCTGATATTTTGGTATTAATAAATAAGCTAAGATCGTTAAAATGGCTCAAGAGTTCCTATGGGCGTTACTTTTTGGGGGTATAGGTTTAAAAATTATATATGGGAATTTTTTGGTTTCTTGAAAGATTCTAAATGCAGTTCGTAGTTCAAACAAATACGGCATGTTGTCGCGCCATTTAATATTTTTAATATCAAGCATTTCACTATTTTGAATGTAGCTCTGTTTTAAGTTGTTTTAATTCGAAATCAATTCCCTTACAAAACTGTAACATATATCTGGAGAGGATATCTTACCACCGAGCAACTCATCCATTACGTGCCTGAATGACAAATCCAAAATATGGTATTGACAACCAATATATTGTGGTATTTCCAATCAGAGGCTTTTAAAAAATTTCTGCAACTGTGTAACCACACCATTTATATTACCGGTGTTAACTTAGGTTGGATCACAAATGACCATTTTTATATTGTTCCATAAATAAAACTTGTAGAGTAATTCTCTAATGCCATTAAATATAGTATTTGCCTTTCCATCATTTAAAACAAGTACTACCAGATATATTTCTTCAGATTCTTTTTTTAGAACTATCAGTTGAATTTCGTTTCCGTTAATTCTTTTTCCATCGAAGTGAAGACACCAAAGCTCTTTCTTAAATTGTTCTTTTAACTTTTATTCTCTTTGTTCAGCCGATTTAATAACAGCCTTGTAAATTACTGGTTGAGAGGGTGTAGAAATAGTTACACCAGAATCGGAGAGTTCTTTACAAATTGTTGTTTCTTTTTTACTAGTAGTACTAATATGTACCTTAATCACCAATGTTACAGCTGGATGTGTAGTAGAGAGTTTGTGCTTAAGATGAGCTGGGGGTATATATTTTTTTGATTCTTTAGATAAATAATTTTCATCAAAATCGCAACAAGAAATTGACCGAAAATCACTTTGTATGGAAGGTAAATATTCTGAGTGGAAATCACTGTTTATTTTAGTAACATCAAAAACATTCTTCAAATCATCACAATCTTTTGGTCTTTTAATACTTTTGTCGTATAATGTTATGAAATTTTCAATTCTTCTGTTTACTGATCTCACGGATACCGTTAGTAGATTCATATTTTTCATAAATCACACATTTCATTTGTTATTGTTTTAATTCTATTACTTTTGTACACTTGGGATTGAGTTAAGCCATTATATCTGCCAATTATTATTTCCTTGGTAGGCATTTTACTGAAATAATTTAGTCCAAAATCAATGTTAACATTTAACATAATTGTACAAATTTTAAAATTTCTGACCTTATAATATTTTTTAAATTAAATTTGGCACAAAAAATTTTACCGCCACTCATTTCTAAACATCTTCGAATCTAGGTGAATGTGCACTAAATTATTTTAGATTTAGCAGTGATGTAAAACATTTTATTTAGACCAAAAGGTGAGACATTTCTATTGAACTCTAATTTCGGAATATATTCGAATCAATACAGCTCCCGGAATTAAATCTAATGAAACACCTTTTGTTGCATAAAACAGCAAAAATTGGCCAAATAAGCGTAAAACTGATAAACTTTTACGCATTTTTATAAAAAAAAAAAATATTTAAACGTTCTCGGTACTAGAAAAGTCAGGGAAAATAAGAACCTAACTATATAATTATAATCAAAAAAGCATTCTATATCTTAATTTTTATGAGCATTTGGCAAAATATTTAGATTTTAGAGATATTTTTAAGACATTTTACGCTAAATAAAAAATTTAACGGTTTTTGAAGTGCAATTTGACGGGAAGTCTTCTAAAAAAGTTGGCAACAATGCAGGTGTTTTGTAATTGAAATTCTGTAAGGTGTAAAACGGGTAAGAGTTGCCAATTTAGCGCATTAGGAGCTGGATTTAGTGCTTTTTAACTGTCACAACGGCGCATATTTTTCCCTTAGGACTTTTTTAAAAAAAAAAAGCGCTGAATTAGCGATTTCTGTTAAAATTTTTAACATACATTAAAATAATGGCACATTAAACGCCGTTTTTCAAATCCTTTTGATATATAGTATACTGAAATGTAAACTATTTACCATTTTTCTTACAAACCAAACATTTTCTTGGATTGTTGATATAAACATGGATGTTGCAATAACGAAATGTAGGCGCCTATATTACATTAGTAGCACGTTACTTTGACCGTGTTAGTTTCATAAAAAATAGTTTTTTCATCTTATTTTAGCTTCGCAGACAGATGACTTTAAAAAATTTTCTTTTTATAAAAACTTTTCTATCGCCAAACAATATGCTTTTAAAATTTTTTTATAGGATTGGCAAAAGTCGGCGCTAACGTTTTGTACTGTTGGTAAGCTTAAAACTTTACTTAGCAATGAAATTGACTTATTTTACATTAAATGCGCATGTCACTCACTTTCTTTACATTTGTTAACGTTACGCATTTAAGGGCTGCAGGAACAAATTCATTCATAAACATTCTGAAATGTTTATCCACTGAAGTTCGTGTTCAAATACAATTCAGATAACTGAACAGACTATTGTTTTTTCCAAAGACTTTGTTCAATGAAACAACTTTTGTCATAGATTACATAGATATGAAACTCCCTTAAAATTGAAAAAAAAATATACTTACCTCTTCACACATATAGGAACATGGTGAAATTACTAGAAGGTGGCAGCACTACGGAATCTAATATTTTTTGCTTATCCATGGTGAAAGAGTTATTGTGTCAAAATTATTTGTTTATTCATAGCAAGTGTCAAAATATTGATTGATAACGTTAATTTATTTCAAAAAATTATTTGCGAAATAAAAAAACAATTTGTTCGGTACTATTGTGTTTAAAATAAATAGTTAAAACAATTGAAATAAAACATAAAAAAAGATGTATTGTAGTTATAATAAAAAAAACTTGTGAGTTGTATTAAAACTAATCGTTTGTAAAAGATACATTCTGTTGTGAAAGTTTTGCAAATAGTTTGAAATATAACTTAAATTAAATACGTATTGTATTATAAAAGTGGTTTTTATTTGTTGCGAAAAGCAACTAGTGTTTTAAATTACAAATTACAGCCAATCGTTTATAACGTAGCTTTTTGCATCGTGGTGGAGGACCAACAAAAAAACTCATTTGCAAAAGAAAACTTTTATTTAAATAAAAAATCAAACCTTTTTTAATTGTGAAGCCTTTGTGCGTGCTTTTCAAAAATGCTCTGCATAGACGGCCTTTGCCCATGGGCAAGGATTCTCTCCTCATTAGTATAACATAAACATAAAGAAGGTTTTACTTGTATTTTGATTAAAATTCTTAAACAAATAAGTATATACATCATTAAAGAATTAAAAAAAAAAGAATAAAATGCCAAAACCATCAAATTCCACCAGTTTTTTATCGACTTCTGTTTGAATTTTAATGTGTACAAGCGTCAAAACCAGGGTCAGATCATCTACAATATTACCTAAAAAGTTTATGTATTCACTGACATCTAAAATTGACTGGCTGATATTGATATGCACTTTGATTGCACTTTACACTTTGCAGAAAGTTGACTTGTACTGCTGCATTTATGAATGTAAGTAATTTAACTTGCTATTTCTAATATAAAACATAATAATTATGTTTTTTTACTTTGTATAAATTTGTTTTACTAAGTATGTGTTTATATGGCTTTTATTTTGTGAGGAATTGACGTTTCAATAAGAATAATATTTTGATGTGTTGAAAATTCATATTTTTGACACACTTAACTTTTTTACACAAACAAATTTGCCTGTTTTTGTTGTATTGTTGTACAACAAATCCTAGTGCTGCCACCTTGTAGTAATTTCACCATGTATAGGAACTGTGTGAATTCAACACACTTGTAAAAGTTCACCTCAATTTTTTGACAAATATTTTGCAAACAATAAACAATTAAAAAAAAATTTCTTATAAAATTTTTTTACATATGTGTTTCTTTACAATTTTTTAAAATAAATTTTAATATATTGAATTTAAAACAATGCCTAAAATTTTATTCCGTACTATCCTTGGTTCCTTATAATTATAAAACGTAGAAAAACAAGTCACATTCGCCTTCTTAATTGTTTCCGTGGGTTGTTCGTACTCGTGTTGAGCATAGTATACATAGTATAGAACAGGGATTTTAAAGTTGGTACAATTGTACTTTTTTTGGTACATATTGACCATCTAAAATTCCGTGGTACTACCGCGACTCATTTGGTACCATTTAAAAATTTGTCATAGTTCCCCCTTTTTGAATTTTAATTATAGCAAAGAAATTATTGAGTCCTTTTCATTGAGTTTATGTTGTACAACAATTCGTTAATGTAATGGGCGCTTAAATATGCGACTAGTATTGTGGTGTCTTGAGCTCTTAGTCCCCTTTTATAATGTAGCGACGCTGTATGTGTGGCACACTTTACTTTTTTCCTCTCTCGCCTACAAACTTCGTCTGTCTGCCTTTCACTTACCACATTGTAAAAGGGGACTTATGGTACCCACAGACGAGGCAACATTAGTGAAAACATGAAATTTATTGCGGAACAGAAGCGGTTTCATATCTTCAAATAATATAATTATTGATATTGTTAAAGAAATTAAAGACGACGCAAAACAATTTTATATACAATTTTGCGAAGTTTTAAGAACCAAAGTCAAATTTAATAACAAAGTTTTAATGTGGTTCCATAAATTTACTCCTGAAAATTTTATTTCAGGTAAAACAAGTTGTATTGTTCCTCTTCTAGTAAAAATGTTTCCGAATGAAATTGCAGATTTTGATTCAATCAGTAATCAATTTAGAGCCTTAGCTGATGTCGAGCAACTCCAGTGGTTTAAAACTGAAAGAATTTGTAGTTTTTGGTAGGTAGTAGCTAATTTACAAAATGAGCTGAATATCCATATGTTGCTGACAGTCGTTGCTGGAATTTTATCTATTCCACATTCGTCTGCAAATGTGGAAAGAGTTTTTTCTTTTCAAAATATAATAAAAACTTGGGAAAGAAACAGACTGCATGTGCCAACATTATCAAGTATCATGCAAACAAAGGATTGGCTAATATCGACAAGTTGATGCTGCTATGATGTAAAAATTCCAAATAGTTTATTAACCCTAGGATTGCCGTCTTGGTCTGGCCAGAACAAATTTGTGTTTTTTCCTTGCAATATTTTTCGCATATAACAAAAAATCAAAAAAACAGGGACGTGACTTCTATAAATGATATGTTCTGAATCGAATGAAACTAATTTGTATTCGATTGGAGCAAATTAGTGGGCTTAAATTCCATTTCTATGTAAAAGTCTATGAAGTTACCCTCTTGGTCTGGCCAGACCAAATTTTTTTTAATTGCAATATCTTTCAAAAAGAACAAAATATCAAAAAAACAGAAACGTGAATTCTATAAATGGTATGTTCTGAATCGAATGAAACAAGTTTGAATCAAATCAGAAAACTACGGGTAATTATGCGCTCAGTTCAATCTAACTTTAAAAACCAAACGCAAAACTCATTTAAGGTGTGGTAGATGCAAAAAAGCAATGGGCGAAATTAAAGACTAAATTTGTGGAATAAAATAATGAAATAATAAAATTATATAATAAATTCGTATAATCTAAAGTAACAATCATACGTTCAATAAAAATGTATTTATTTACTTTTCATTTAATTGAATTTTTTGGCTGTTCTAATTGTGGTCTGGCCAGACCAAGAGGAGATCTTAATGGTAAAAAGTTACCGAGAATCCTAGGGTTAACTAAACATATAAGTGCCTGATTTTGATCTCATATGTTTTATGACTTTCATGAACCTTATTTTATTCATACATATAATGTATGTTAATGTTAAGTTTTGTTTTTTTTTTTGTGCACAATTGAATTTTTATTTACTTTTTTGTTGTTTCAATAAATTAAAAAAAATGGTGCCGTGAAGGTCGAAAAAGTTCATTTTGTTTTTTGAAAGTTGGTACCAAATTTAAAACCCCATTTAACATCCCTGGTATACAACTAGTATATGCCAACTGGTGAGAGCGTTCTCAATTTTTTAGTTCACCCCTCACACATATACGTTATGTGTGAATTCAACACACATAAAAAAAAACCAAATTTGAAATTTTTCTATTTAAAATTTTTCACAATATATAAATTTTTGCTTAATTTTATGACAGAAACACATAATAAATAATGTTTTCCAACACATTTTGCTTATTTGCTTTTGCAAAATGTTTTTAGTTTTCACAAACTAAAAATTTTTAAATAAATTTTTTTGACAGAAATTTTTTTCTACTACTGTTATTAAGGCCAGCAGAATAGTATTTTGAAATCTTAAGTTATATAAATATTTTCCGATATTGCAGAATAAAAATTACGAAAACATTGTTTTTTAAGTTTATAAATGAAGACAGCATTAAATAAATTGAAAATTTTTCGAATTAAGAAAATTTTATTTTAGAAATTTGTTATTGCCACATTCTATGCGATTTTATGTAACTATGATTTAGGGTGAAAATTGTTTTGAGCACCAATACATCTAAAACCAGTTTTACTTATATAAACATATATTGGTACTTGACATTTGAGTTAGGCACCTGTCAAAGAGTCGGCGTACTACATAGTTGTATACTATGGTGTTGAGGAGCTTGTTCTTTAGGCATGGCTCTCTGGGTAAAACTGCAGTCTTTATCTCCAGGTTTCACAGCATAGATCTTACACATTTAATAAACCGCGGTTAAACAAAGTCGCATCTCGAATTATGGTGACCAGTAAGTATGCTCACTCCACCATACGTGAAAAGGGTGTTATGGGATTGTGCTAATATGTGTAACATATAAAAATATTGGTTTTCGACCCTTTATTTTAGCATATTGATCAGCTAAGAATTACCTTCTGAATGGACCTAACGATGTCCGTTCATTCGGCTGGCTGTATAACCTTTGTACGCAAATTAAAGTTCACAATTTTGATGAAATTTGGTACAAATTATTAAATGTTCATAAAGGCGAATAACAGGAATCGGTCCCTACCTTCTTAAAGTCCCCATATATACTTCTTTTCACAATGGAGTCTTCTTTCATATAAGCCATATTATGCTGGTATTTCGATTTAACTTGGCCCAGAAATATTTTATTACAACCTTAATCATTTGACCACATTTTTAATTGAATCGGACTATATTTGACCACAGCTCCCACAAAAATACCGTCCCCCAATAAAGTTTTTAATGCCATAACAATCGTATAACTATTGGTAGTGACAAAAAATATGTAGACGATAACTTCAATGTCATGACATGACGCTTTCCAAAAAATCTTATTCAGATGTTGATATCTAGATAATATTCGGCACAAAGAACTCGTATATGTCCATTAATATTAAAATATTAACATAATTTTGTTTTGTCGCGTCCATGATTGCACATTAGTCCCAAATACACTCTCGAAAATTTGTGTTTGGTATAGGCTATTATGTAGCGGGCTTTATCATTTGTTTTTCATAATTATGTAAATTATATATGTGGTGTTCTGTAAATCACACCGTTTTTGTGTTTTTTTGGTATGATTTTCAATTGTCGAAAGCACAAGCAAACACAGGTTCTTAACACCTGCTTGTTCTACAAAGGCCTAGCTCATTTTTTAACGCTTTTTATGTTATATTCCGATAATTTGTTTTTTTAGCCGATTTGGCGATCTCAAGTTGGTTTTAGGGCTGGTTTAAAATTTTGCAATTTTTCGCGAATTTTAGCCATGTTCGCTATAGAAACGATTTGTTCCTGTAAATTTTTTGATTATTTACAGCTTTAAAGATTTATAATAAATAGAAGACTCTTCTATCTTGCCGCTGTTAGCAAATTTTTGCGAATTTCCACTAATTTATAAATTTTAACCGAATTTATGTCATTCCTTATAGTTTTAGGGACTTTTAATCAATTTTATGGCTTGTTTGTAATATTAAAAATTTTCGCGAATTTTGGCTATTTTTGCAAAAATATTTTGTTATTTTCCGATATTTTTTTTTAGCCCATTTAGCGATTTCAAATTAGTTTTAGGGTTTGTTTACATGTTTGAAATTTTTCGTGAATTCTTGCCATGTTCGCGGATAGAAGCGATTTTTTCCTGTGATTCTTCACAGCTTTTACGATTTTTAATAATATTAGACTTTGCTATCATGTCGCTGTTAGCAAATTAGCGATATTTTATTCAACTAAAAAGACAAGCCTGAAATTACAACAGAAGTCACAAAAGCAAATTTTATTTTCGTACTGTCGCCGAGTTTTCTTAATTCTAAATTTGTTGTAAATAAAACAGTTTATTGCATAAAAAAATTAATAAACAACACATTGAATATTTTATTAGGTAATTTATTATGACGGTCATCTTACAATAGTCGCAAAAAATAAAAATTTGAATGTTTTACAGATGCTGACTGGGGCTGTGACTCAAATGATAGGAAATCGTATTCTGGTCATGTTATGTTTTTAAGTGGTGGCCCCGTTGCTTGGGAGTACCGTAAGCAGTCCATAGTAGCATTAAGTACAATGGAAGCAGAGTACATTGCTTTCTGCCATGGTACAAAAGATGTAATCTTTCACCGTAACCTTTTGAATGAGCTGTGTTTCGATGAGTATACCACCAACCCGACTACCATATTTTGCGTCGACCAAAGTGCTAACTTTATGGTAAAAAATCCTGCTGTGCACAAGAGAAGTAAGCCCATTGATATTCTATATCATTATATACGAGAGGAATATGAGAAGAAGACTGTTGACATATGTTACGTTACCTCTGAAGAAAATGCAGCAGACATATTGACAAAAGTTTTATCTAAAAATAAACACTTAAATGGTTGTAAACTTTTAAACTTGAAATTGTTATCTTTCCTATTATTTTTGTATTTGCCTTGAGGGGGAGTTTGTTAAGAACTGGCAACACTTGTCACAAGCCTAATACATAAAACTGTTATACTTGTAAAATGTATACCTTTTACTTATTTTTGCATTTTAAATTATATTCATTCCAATAACTTTCATCGTTGAGTAAGGTCATAAAATTGAATTCTAAAACCTTAAATATAGTTAAATAAAAACTGAAATTCTTTTTATACTTGAATACCAACTCTAGTCTTTTTTATTGTTGAAATTCCACAAATACTTTTTGCTAAAGTATGTAAGATTAAAAATAAGTTTAATTAAATATGTTTTTATAAGTATGAAAGATAAAAAGTTTAGTTAAAAAATTGTTATATGTTATAGGAATTTTCTTTAGTCCAAATATTTTTTTTTTTTTGTAAATATAGTTTTTGAAGGGTTTTAAAGTTTATAGATAAGAAATTTTTTCAGTTTATATGAATTGTTATACTTTAGTTATATTTTTTTTTTTTTTTTTTTTTTTTTGTTATTATGTTTTTTGAAATTTTTTTATGACAAATAGGTTTTTAAATTTAATTTATGACATAAATTTTTTCATAATTTTGTAATTGTTTTTTTTTATGTATGTTTTTTATAGTTGACCTTTTGCGATATATATAAATTATTAGTTGTTTTTGTTTGGCTGTAGGTCCACGTAAATAAATAAAATAGAAAATAAAAATTCGTAATATTTTCGTTTTTTATATTTTTATTATTTTCCCAATATTTCGGTAAGCATCGCTAACCATCTTCAGGGGTCTGAATAAATAAATACAATAATTATTATTATTAACATTAAACTAAAAACACAAAACATAATATTACAAAGATAATTACATGTAAACAATTAAAAAATATAATAAATACAAAACTTCACAATAAACACTTGTGCCACTTCTTATTAGATTTTATTAACTAAATCTTTTTTATCGATCGTCTGTTTTTGTTTATCAATTGTCTGTATATGTGTGCACAATTTTTTTATTCTTGAAAAATTTTGTGAATTTGATTTCCTGACGATGCTAACCAAAGGTTAGCGAAATATCGATAAAAATAAATAAATTTTATATTTTATAAATAAAAAGACCTCAAGCCTAAACAAAAAAATAACTAAAAATATCAAATACCCGGCTACGAAAAATACATTTTTAATGCAATAAAAAGACCGAAACAAGATTAAGAAAAACGAACAAAGTAAACATTACTTTAGTTTAACAGACTATAAAATGATCTGAAAGCTAATTCCTAGTACAATTATACTTACTGAAGAATTTGTTTGTACGTTCGGTTCCATAACGATTCAGCTGTTTTGTTTCTGTTCAATTGAAAGTCTGTTTGTGTGGTTTGTTTTTCCTTTTTCGTTCTATTCTGTTGTGGACAAATCTGTTGAAAATAGAATTCAACTTTAAGTTACGGCCAAAGTGTGTATTTATAAGTGTTTTGTGATATGAAAACTTGTAGTTTTTTGTTTAAAGAACGAAACATTTTTTTGTATTATGATTTTGTAAAAATTTACGTATTTTTGACACAGAATATTAATTTTTTATATTTTACGAAAAGTTTTTTTTATAATTTCAATGTTTTTCTTTTTTCATCCAGCTGATTCCTTTAACAGAAAAAGTAATTACAAAATATTTCTTACAGAAAGGAACGAAACAGAACGGCAACAGAAAGATAAAACTAATGAGGCCTTTAGTGAGGCGAGACTAATTATTTTTGTTTTTGTCCTGATAATTTACATTTCGGTCCCGTCTGCTTAACTTAATGCGGATATTTAATATAGGCATTTAGCTCAAATTTTTAAAATAATTTTTTATTTATTTATTATATTTTTGACTTTTTAGTAACGGCAATTTTTGTGAGAATTGCACGCCAGTTCTGAAAAACTTTTTAAACCAATATATTGTTCCTGGAAATCGAGTGAAATTGAAATCGATGGAGATTCTCAGGTACATTTTTTTTTAAAAATCTAGTGTTGTTTTTCCTGATTTTAATAGAAGTTTTGGTAAAGATAAGAACTCAAAATATATACTATATAAAAGGAATTATTTTGTAAACTTTTAAAACTGGATTGTTTTCCAAATTTGTTCGATTCCAATTTCAATTGTACGTATTGGATTTCCAGAACATGACTGATAGCTTATATATACATTAGACCGTCTAAGTTTTTCGAAATTTCTTCATGAACATCAATTTTCTTTATCTACTATAAAAACCAAGAATTTTGGTGTATAACACTTAAATATTGATGAATGGGAAGTGGTCTCTCAAATCGTTTTTTAATTTTTTTAGGCAAAATACCTTTTTTCTAAAAAATTAAAAATTCTTGATTTAGCAATTTGCCTCAAACTCAAGCAGTTCTGAATGGATTTGAACATCATTTCATGCATAAGAAAGCTTATTCAATTTCCTAAATGTTTCTTAAAGCAACATTGCCATTTTGTTCGATGGTTTCTTATTCATAGCACTACAAATTCAGATTTTCAAATACAAACTTAACATTTTTTTTTAATTTTTGCTTACCTTTTCATATATAAAAATTGAACGAGGCAAAACTTTTATATTCTGTAATTGCAGTATGGTAGGAAATTTTTAAGTTAAGATTTTGGTGTAAATATCAGTCGTATTCTGTTAAGAAAAACTGCAGTTTTAGTTGAAATGAGTAAAGTTGTTTATTTCTAAATTTGCTTCTATTTCATAAATACATTATAAAGTAAGAACATATTGGTGTTTTTATTTTTTCAAATTTGCTAAGATTGTGCTTTTGTTGGAGTTTGGATGCGTTTTGTGAAAATTCTCGATGAGTTGAATTAAATCATTTTGGATGTGGCGATTCCCATACAAAGACGTTATACATTTCTGTATATCTGGAGAACGAAGCGAGCTAAAGTTCCCAAATTAGGTACAAACATATCGGTTATCAATACACAGCATCCCACAAAATATGGGCGGGATTGAAAAAGTGGGCATGGTAACTCCCGTACAAAGACATTATTGAAAATACTTAAAATTTTAAATTTTAGAGCTCTAGTATGACATATGAACACGTTTTATATATCAAAATATCAGAATATATTTCCCGAAAACCCTGCAAGTTGTTCCCAAAAATGGAAGAGTAATGCCTATAATAATGGTTAAGTTATTAGCAAAATACTCCAAAAATGGGCTAAAAAGCATCAACATTTTTATAAAAAATTTTAGAGCTGTTATATGACTTATGGAAACGTCTAATATATCAAAAGATCGGAAATCTTTAGCAGAACATATTTGCTGAAAAACTCGGAAAAATCGGTTTAGATACAAAAAAGTTATAACCAAAATATTATTTTTTTTTTTATATTTAGAAATAAACAACTTTACTCATTTCAACTAAAACTGTAGTGTTTCTTAACAGAATACGACTATTATTTACACCAAAATCTTTATTTTAAAATTTTTTACCATAGTGCATTTACAGAATATAAAAGTTTTGCCTCGTTCAATTTTTATATATGAAAAGGTAAGCAACAATTAAAAAAAATGTTAAGTTTGTATTTGAAAATCTGAATTTGTAGTGCTATGAATAAGAAACCATCGAACAAAATGGCAATGTTGCTTTAAGAAACATTTAGGAAATTTAATAAGCTTTCTAATGCATTCATAACTGCTTGAGTTTGAGGCAAATTGCTAAATCAAGAATTTTTAATTTTTTGGAAAAAAGGCATTTTGGCTAAAAAAAATTAAAAAACGATTTGAGAGACCACTTCCCGTTCATCAATATTTAAGTGTTATACACCAAAATTCTTGGTCTTTATAGTAGATAAAGAAAATCGATGTTCATGAAGGAATTTCAAAAAAAGTATAAAAACTGAGACGGTCTAATATACATACATATATATTTTTGTAGTCCCCTTTTAGCATTTTTTTTTTAAAATCTACTCTAAAGGTTTGGTTAATTTATTTTTTAAAGTATTTATATTTCCATCCAATAATGAGTCACTTCGTTTTTAAACAAGGACACTTTGGTTTTTAAGACGAATTTAACGATAACCTAAATGTAAAAATCCAGCCGATTAGAAGATACTAGGTAATAAAGAAATTGACAGTCGGGCTAAAACTGGTAGCCTATAATCTGACAGTCATGGTTTACACATTTATTTCTTCTTACGATAACTGTCAAACTATATATTAAAAATATGCTATTGAAGTACCAAATTTCTAACGTATGGAATTTGGCGTTTTATCACATTTTCCACATCTAAAAAAGAAGCCTGCAAGAATTCAAATAAGTTTGGCTAACCCTGTTGTGGTTGATGCCTAGATTAATTTTAATGGAGCCAACTGACTTTTTTTTTACATTGCACATTAGGTCAAATGGCAGCTTTTTCTGTGCTAAACTGATACAAATCAAAGTGGCATTTTACTATTGTTGTTGTTGTTTTTTAATTAAAAATGCTTCAAAACAAAGACGTGTGATGTTTTTTTGTAGTAAAAAGAAAGCACCGTTACACATTTGTGCGTCAAAGTCAATCAATGCAATTTTTTCTACAAACGTGCTAGATTGTTCAATAGTGCAAGGTAAACTTAAAGTTTGCATTTCTCGATTTGTGTTTATTATAATTTTTTTTAATTTAAATGGAAAATAAAGTGACAGTAAAGTAACTGCTTTATATTTATGACGATATACTTGAAAAGAACTTATTAGACAACATTGCCTTAAAATGGTTCAGTTTTTTTTAAACTTTTACATTCCGTAATTTTTTGACCCCATTTGACCTCTATCAAATTGAAAAAGTGGATTAAATAAAATGTAATGAGCTAATTTTGGTTTGTGACAAATTGCGATTATTAGCGCTTTATGAGTTATGCCTTTTCTTGTTGGTCACCTCTGGATCAAAAAACAAAAATATAATATTTCGATTCAAAATCATTTGGGTTTGCTTATCTTGCCTGTTCAAAATCGATTCAAATAAATTCGAAATAAATTGCTTTGAAACAGCAAAACGTTTCCAGAGGCTGTATCCCTGGTTGCCATAAACTGCCACGGTCCATAAAGTGTTCATACACTCAAAACTAATAATAGAAAACAGGACACTACCAATAGGTTTTCTGGAGAAGAAGCTTCTGAACCGCGTGACAAAATATACAAAGGCGATCGGTTGCATCACGCCCGCAAAAATAGCCGCACCAATAACCTGTAAGATGTATTTGATTGGGTTGTTGCTACTTCAGATCCATTAGTTTCCACAACATTTTTAACCAGACGCTTACAAAAGCGTAAACGTTCTTCACATCCACCTGAAGTTATTGAGTTATTATGTTGCAGCGAATAGAAGAATTTCAGCTTAGCAACCAAGACGAAGAAATTAATGAAATTGTTGATATTAAGGAAAGTGAAGAACCCCTTTTTGATTAAAATTTCAAAAATTAATTAGATATAAGCAATTTCTAAATGTTATAATATAATAAAAAAAAATTAATACAGTGTATTATGTTTGTTTTAATGGTTGAAAAAGGGTTAATTATTGGTCGTAAATGGGTTCCATTCCATTTTTTTAAATAGGGTTACACTTACTTATGGAATTCTTACAGGTTTTGGTTTGAATACCATGTTTTTGTAGTAGTTATTAATTTCGCACAGAAAAATTTCCATTTGACCTATAGTGCATTGCCATGTCTTAGGAAATAGTCAATTGTCCGACTCTGTATGACTTTCTAACTTACTTAGTGCTGAGGAAAAGAAATGTCATTCTCTTTTTCCTTCTCTCATAAAAGCTCCAGACTTTACGGCTACAACTTGAACAGTGTGAACCAGCACTTAAAGGTAGCTTCTTAGTAGTTAGCTTAAAGTTAGTCAAGGCTAGTTTACAGTATCCCGCAAGTCTTACGTATATCATAATACTTTGTGAGATAGAAATCTAATGAATTTTTTTGCGACTGTCAAAAGTCTAATTTAACACTACAGTTTGTATTCACACTAGCACACATAAACCAGCTTTTGTTAAAATGCAACCCTGATCAAATGAAAAGGTTGAAGTCGTATGGGATGTAAAATGTTTTTTTGTTATACTTGTCATTTTCATTACACATTGCATGCACACTTATACATATAACTTGAGTTTTAATATAGTGTAAACTAGCCTTTATTCAAAGCAAACACCAGTTAATAGAAGAAAGAAATGAAAGCATACAAAAAAAAAAAATCAAACAATTCATGTGCACAGAATACACTCGCATTGATTTGAGGGAATTTCTGCATTTATTTGTAGTTCTCTTATAGCTAGTTGTTACAAACCTGACTATAAATGGATTCTTTTTGAAGTCGACTACCCAACTGCTAGCAAGGTACTTAAAAATGTTCAAAAGTATGTGTAATGAGTATAAGTGCAGAAGTTAACAATATTTAATATAAGTTTTAGGTACTTAAGCAGTTGGAAATCGAAAAAAAATATTTTTATATAAAAATAGTAGAATTTTCTAGGAAGTTACTCGTAATCTCAATAGATTAATTGATATAAATTGTTCGAAAGGTATTATATTGTAGGTAGTAATTGGCCAAATTATAAGCGATTACTTTTGGGATATCGCGAACAAAAATAAGTGTTTTTTCTAGTAGAAAAATAAGGAGTCTATTCGTCCAGTTCCCATTGTTTTTCTGCTTATTTTGTAAGAAATGTTTTTTTTGGATAACAATTTTAACAAATGCAATCACAAAAAGCAACGAAAAAGTTTCGTATTTTTATTTACATATCGTACTTGATCATAAAGAGGTTATTAACTCAAAATTTTACTGAGAGTTTCATTACCAAAAAGGAGACAGAATAGCACAATATTTTTGCAGCGAGAAAATAGATATGAATATGAAAAAATAAAAATTGTGAGTAACCACTAGGGAGATCGAACGGTTATTATTCGACCGGTTTTAACCGGTTATTTGAGCATTGCCCAAGTCGGTTATTTGAAAATGCCCATTTTTCGAATATCGAATAAACCGGTTATTTTGGTATAATAAACCGGTTATTTTAATAATGTGTAATTAATATACATTTTCCCTACTCTTGCTGTAGATGTACCCATAATTTAAGTATTTTCTAATCGAATATTGCTAAAAAAAATATCAAAACAAAATGAAACAAATGTCAAAAAAACATTATGAACATTGTAAATACAAATCGCTTATAAAAGCGTGTGTTCTTGTAGAAAAAAAAACCAAAAACTATTCAAAATACTACAAAAACGTGGGCAGTTAATGAGTAAATAGTAATTTGTGCAAGAGTTTTCTAAAAATTAAATATATTTTTATATAAAGATTATCTCTAGATATTTTTCGAACGCGATTAAAAAGACAAAGTTAGGTGCTTGAAGTGCCCTAAAATAATAAGTTGCAAAGGGTTTTCCTTTAATTAGTCCACATGCTTGACATTAATGTGATCCAAATGAAACTTAACTCCGTTCGAAGTAGTTCTAAGGAGACTACAAATAATACTTTTCTAAAATACGCTGCAAAAAATGAATCATTGGGTGAAATATTAGCCCGTTGTGTTGCCGAGGTCGAAATGCCCATTAAGGCACTAAAAACTCTTAAGTAGTTCTAGCATCTCTTCATGCTGAAAACTACAACTTTACGGCGTAATCAACGATATGGGAAAATTTTCTACCAGTTTTATTTATTAAAACACCAAGAACTAAACAGCAAAATTGAAGAAATCAAACAATGTCATGGAATGTTTTAAATTGTAGTCGACGAATTGATAAATATTTTACACAAAAATAATGTTCAGTTCACTATCCGTTTCTATGTATAATGCTGAAACAAAAAAATTTTAAATAGATAATCCAGGCTAAGAGGTTTTGTTTGCAACTTTTGAAAAATATGGTTGATTTATATGGATAGCTTAACCACCAACAAATTAAAACTGATTCAAAATAGATTTGGTAGAATATTTCAAATAATAACTTTATCAAATTCCTATAATTTATTTGCTTTTGCAAAACGTACATATGTCTAGATCAAATATCATTCAACCGTTTCTAAATTACATTATACAAATATCTTCTTACAAATTAAGTTTAGTAAATCAATAACAAATATCGTAAAATATTTGTTAGGTCTGATCTAAGTCATATTTATGTATTTTGTGGGTCCTTACCTTTGCAAATTGTTTTGTTTTTATTCAAATTAAGGTTTTATTTTAAAAACTTATTTGATTTTTGTGTTTTTAAGTATTCGGTTATTTAAAATTTGCTTAACCGAAAACTGGGTTTTTTAAAATACCAAATATTCGTAATATTCGAAAACCGGTTATTGAAAAAAGTCTAATAATCGATCTCCCTAGTAACCACTTTCTTTGGGATTTAGTGATATGATTTGTATATTCTTAAAGTAAACAAAAAACTTAAATAAATAAAAAAGAATAAGGAATGATAAAAAAAAAGGTTTTTTATAAACCGTTAATTCAAGGTATGTCCATATTTCTCGATCAGCCTTATCTCAAAAAATTAAAAAATCACAATAAAGTGCAGTGTCGGCCTTACAGACAACGAAAATAGACAAGAAGGTTAAGCAATTTTTTTTTTTTTTTTTTAATTTTACTCTTTTAAACACTTTTTAATCGGATATTATAAACCTTACATCACCACCCTGCTTCTATAAATTAATAACAATTCTAAATTTGTAAACATTCAACTGTTGAAATTCAACACTACAACACAAAAAAAGTTGAAAATAGTCACACTTTAAACACTCGCGTCTTCTTTTTGGCGACTGCGAAACGTTTTGAAGCACGAAAAACAAAAATTACCTCACAATAATAATAAATAATATTTTCGAAACAACTTTTGTCATGTTTAGTCACATTTCAAACTTCATCAACGGATATAATTTTACAACGTTGGTGGTATGGGTACAATTGTACCTGTATATGAAAACGCACTTACCTGCTAACTAAACCATTTTAGGTTTAAATTTATAATTGCTACAACATTAGCTAAAAATCTTTTAGAATTAAAAATTTATTTCTATTTCGAAGTACATCTATAATATCTATTTGAACACTTTAAATTAAAATATAGAAAGTAAAGGATACTATTTACTAATGAACACAGAATTTGTGTAATAATCAATCAATATAGTACTTTTTCTATACTTAAATATGCAAAATGGGGAATCCCCGAAAAGACCTACTTTAAAGTGCAGTAGTAATATGTTTGGGCAAACGTATTATTGTAGCAGCATAACCAGAAGATGCGCCGAAAGCATAATATCGCAGTCGTAGATCCTTTGACGTCTTTGGAAGATGTTTTATTTGCCAATGTTACCACGAAGACAACGCAAAACTAGAAAGTCATGTATGGTCTGTACTAGTTCCCGGGGTGCCACGGTTTGCTAGTTGATAGTGAGCTTGTCTCTCAGTGCGGGGGTTGCGGTTTCGATTCCCACCAGAGACTCTGGTATTCTACATACAAGTGTAGAGCTGCGGGATTAGCATAAGAAAAAAATCTGTGCACGCAGATAAAAAACATGATTACTGAATGGTCACTAAGACCATTTTTATTCATATTTGCCCAATATGTTTACCATAATAAAATTATTCTAGACCTAATAAAACTAAAAAAAATTGTTTTTTGTCTTTAACAATTTATAATTCACTACAATAATATTATATGATGTTTTACACCTAAAAATTACTCTGATCTAGCTAAACATATTAAATTATTTTATATGTTTGCTACTATAATATATATATTTTCAATTTTAAAATTAAAATCATAATATAAGTTGCACACAAAAGGTATATTTAACATCATAATTTTTGTTTACTTTAAAACACATTATCTTAATGAGCAAACATTTATTGTCAAAACAAACAGTGTGTGCTTCTAAAGAAAAGAAAATTTCCTGCGTCAGTTAAGCAGGAAACATGAATGATTAGAAAATAATTAAAACATTTTTCGGGGAGCAAAAGTTCATGCTGCCTTGCTAAACTAACGAAAATAATTATTATACGTCTATTGAAGCAGGTAAGTTATTTATATATAATTATAAACATATTTTAATATGCAATTACTTTATCTTTCTTGCAGCAAAAAAATTTACAACATTGAAACCGGCGTAGAAATTTTAACGCATAACTGTTCCATATCTGTGCAACAGTACACTGATAGTATCTTAATAAAGTTGATTTCATAAAAGAAATAAAAGGTAAGTTTGGGTGCGACTTTATTTTTACAAGTCTTAAGTGCACGGATAAAAATATTAAAAAGTATTATTGCATGCCGAAGTAAGGCAACAGAGAATTGTTATTTTTTATATATTTGTACCACAAAACATAATATAAAATTTATAAATTAAAACACACACACATGCATATAAATATATGTATTTAATTTAATTTTTTAATATATGCCTGTATATTTGTAATAAAACATACATTTTTTGAAATTAAATTTTTTATTGTTTTTATTGTGGGAACCAAATAACTTGTTGAAAAAGACATTTTGTATGGTTTGTATGGTTGAACGATTGTTTGCGTTTTTCTTCTGAACATAATAATATTATTTTCCTTATTATTATTAATCGACCTTTTTATGATTATATTTTCAAAAGTTCAAGAAATCTACTGGAAAAAATTTATAGCATATCAAAAATGCAGAGGCAAAATTGTACCCTTTCCGATCGACGAGGTTAAAACTCACTCTGGATATGTTTTGTACATTTTGTTATACTGTTTTTCAAAAATAATAAATAAATTTTTATGTATAGGCTCAAGTTAGTATGTATTTATCAAAAGTAAAAATAAACATTTTCGGTCACTTTGTTAAAAAAATTATCTTTTAAATGGTACCTGAGTACCTTCTTAGCTGTTTCTTAGTTAATTTTTTTTTATTGTTTGTACGATGGAATAAACTAAAATACCACCTGCTTCGCATGTTTTCTAAGGATTATAAAAATACTTTTTAGTTTTAAGATTTTTATTTCTTAAAAACCCAATTTATTGTTATGGTTTTTGTTATTGTTTTCGAGTAACATATCTGTTCTCTTTGGAAAATTGTGTACATACATACATACATACATATTTAAAATGTTTTGTTTTACTTCAGGGGTATAAAAACAAAGGCTTTCATCTCTTTATTTAAAATAATCTAATAGTGACATAACCAGCATAACCCAAGATCTCTACCTACTGATCTTTAAAAGTATTGTTATATATTCAGGTGTAGCAACACAGATTTTTTTTTAGTCTATTTTCCTGTTTTCTCATGCTATTTAAATTTCATTAGTTGTCAATTTCTTTTTTTACGTGGAAAGTAGTTGAAATAATTAGTACTAGGTGCCAGAGCAGTCATAGGTAGTAAAGTCGAACTAACCATTTTGTATTTATAAAGAATGTAATTCGGTATACTCAAAAGTAAAAACAAAGTAATTTGCTTGTGTTTGTATAACTAAGGCCCTTTTTGCAACTTATCGATAGCTAAAGGTATAACTTTATCAGCCGTATAAATAGTATTATATTATAACAACTTTACATTAACCAACCAAGTAGGATGAACATAACTTTAACTTATCGCTCACTTAAAGTTAAAGTAAAGTTTAAATAAAGCAAATTTTTTTATACGGCTGATAAAATCCTCCCTTTAGTTATTGGTAAGTTGTGAAAACAGCGTACAAATACTTTTTGACTACAAATAATTGCGAAATGATATATGGCATACTAAAAAGGCCATGTAAAACCCAACGCTTCGCCAAATAATAACATTGAAAGCACAAACAATGTCATAAATATTTTGTAATTTTGTTGTTGCTTCCTACAGAAATTCACAATGCGTTTTAAAATTTCAAACGCACCATTGCTTGTGGCGTTGAAAATCTTAAAACGGTACATGAATTTTTGTAGAAAGCAACAACAAAATAACAAAATATTTTTGACATTGTTTGTGCTTTCAATGTTATTCTTTGGCGTTGCGTTGCGTTTTACATAATTAGGGCATTAATTCATTTCATGTTGTAAATTCCTTCCTATAATAAAAATAATTTTATGAAAATTAAATAAATTTGATGAACCTAAGCCTAATTAAAATATCAAAATTGCAATTAAAAACAATTAAAAACCAACAGTCACAATGATTTTTAATTTTGCAAAATTAAACTTTTTATTTTTTCTTTTCACTCATGTATATCAGGGTTGGAAACTATGGTGCCGTTATACTTTTTTTAAACATTGGTGGATATCTTTAACAATGTTCGTAATAAATAAAAAGTATTTTTTCAAGAGATGAGCCAGAAAATATATAATTGGTACCATCATAGTCCCAAAACTACATTTTGTTATTAAAGTTGGTACAAAATCCGAAATTCCATCCCTGATACGTATGTATTTGCTGCGTTGCCAATATAAAAATGTCTCTGACAATGATGCATTGTTAGACGCATAAGCTTCGCACAGCTGACAATAACATATAAGCTTCCAACGTGTAACAATAATTGGCCAATGGCAACGAAAAGTGTTCACACGATTGTCAAATATCTAATAATATTGTAGTCTTGCAATGGACTGACAATGCTTTTTCTGACATAGTTGTCAAAATAAAATTGCACGTTCACACGGTTGCAAAACATTTTTAGCACATTTTGCTGACAACGAAGCTAAAAGGAAAAAAAATTGCATTAACGAATAAATATTCAAACGTGAGTATTTCTTCTTAATGTTTAATTGAAAGCAGCTGAAAATTAGAATATACATGAGCAAGAGCAAGGCGAATTCATTTATCAGATGGCATTGAAAGCACAGCTGTGCTATTTTTTTTTTTTCTTACTTAGAGAGAGAAATGTCAAAAGTTGCTTGTGTTTTTGATAAATCGATCAACAAAAGCAACAAAAAAATACATTGCTGTGTTATGCATTAAACACATTCGAGACAGCAGGCAACACGAAGCCACGACTACAAATGCTGCAGGTTGCAATTGTAGTCGCGTAATCAGCTACTGAATTATTTTGAAGACGACAGCTACAATTGAAAAAATATAAACAGCTGTGTTTTTTATTATGTATTTACATTTCAGTGGTGCCACTATCATTTTTAATTTTTATAAATTTAACAACATGCCTAATTGCAGACTCGTACACAAACTTAATTTAAGCCTACAAAAATATATGTAAATACTTATTTATGATAAATTTTTTAACGTAAAAACAAATGAATTTAATAAAAAACATTTAAAATATTTTAAATTTATTGTTTTTGGAACTCATAAAGAATATCATCTTCATGGCAGGTTAAATAAAAAAATCCTAATATACAGTATAATCGCGAAAAAGTAAACTGCAATGTCCTAAGGGTTGTTAACTTTTTCGTCTTATTTATTAACTTTTCTAAATTGTAAAAAAATGCAATAATAAACATATGTACCTATATTTTTTGCAATGACTTAGTTTTCATCTGTACAAAAAGGAAACTTAGATCTTATTTGTACCGGCTACAATTTATAATTAATAATTATACAATCGGTCATGTATTATTTGTTAGGTGCTACATATGACGTTTGTCAGAAAATAAGTTCTTGAAAAATTTTCAGATAGCGAATTCTGGGTATTTTCTAAACATTTGCCAGCCATCTATTACTGACATTATTGTCTTTTCAGGTTGCAGTTACACGAACTCGCACTTACCTATTGATATTGAAAATAGAACAGTGATTGCGCAATTACGTTTTCGATGCTTCAATAAAACATTTGTACAAACTTGCTTTACGATCGGCATATTTTGGTCTTTGTAATGTTTTCCTATATGCTTTTTCCTATTAATTCTTCAAAGCCTCGAAAATTTTGTGACGTTTCGTTTTTATTTTTGAGATGGCAACTTCAGATATACAATAATACAACGCCGATAGTTTTTCTTTAATGTATTTCTCAATTTTGTTTGAACTCTCAACTTTCAGCTTAAAATTTAATCTCATTTGTTATCGTTTGTACAAATCAGTACTTTTACTAATACGGACTGAAAAGTTAACTTAGAGTTAACGTTTAGAGCGGCACAGAAGCGCTAAAATTTGGTTAACTTGACCGCAAGATTACTGTATCGCGATTCTACTGTAATTTTTTAGTTCAACGCACTAAGTTTATGAATTATAGGTCGTAAAGTTTTCAGAGCACTTCATCAATAGTATAGGAAGAAAAATATAATCTGAATCTTTAAAGTATTGGTATCATAATAAAGTCTTTCGAAACACATTCAATATGATGTATTAAATATACCGATTTATTAACCCCTTAAGAGGATTTATCTTAAAATTTTGTCGATATGTATAATAATGTTTCCTCAAATATAATATGTTATAGAGAACACCCCAAGTGTTTGTATGCTATATTTTTAGAAAGTTCATCATATAAAATTTTAAAGTTATTAGGGTTAAAAAGATTTTATTTTGGAAAACTTCACAATTTATTTATAAGTTTGAGTTAAAATATATAGTATATAGTTTATGCACTTGTTACATATTGAAATATAGTAATATGTAAATATTTGAGATGTGTTCCGGAAGGCTGAAAACCCGCAATACAGAAAAACTTTATTAATCAAAGTCCTAATAACTTTTGTAACATGCGCTTATTTTCTCCGCAAGTTACAGGGTGGCAATAGGATAATTTAATGCAGATCAAGTTTACATTACACAAATTAAAATAATGACAATTATAAATTTAATAATTAAAATTTATTTCTTTTATTTATATTTTAATCAATGTAATATCTATACACATTAAAAATATTCCCCTGAAGAAGTCAACAAAAAATTGACGAAACGTTGGGAAAAAATTGTAATTAAATGTGTTTTTAATTTACAATGGAAGAAAAAAAATGAGGCCCTATTAGCTTACTAAAATATCTAAAACTTCAAATTTAACACCTTGGCTAAAAAATAAATAAATAACAAATTTATTTAGTTAATAAGATTTATGGCAAACATTTAATGAAAAAATTAACTTTTAAGTTTACCGCAACACTAGTTAATAATATTTAAGTAAGTAAATAACATTATCAAACATAACAATATTACTAAATACATCTTTTGCACAAAATAAAACGTTTGTTGAACCAATGCTTTAGTTAAACATGGTTATTTTTTTTTTTTTTTTTTTGTTTTGATCACTCAATTTGTGTTGATTGTTCCGGCTTTTTTTTACACAATGCAACTTCACTACCAAAAAAAAAACGGTTTTTGTCTCATTCTTCGGAAGCTGCCCTCGCAATTGATTTCGTCCTTTTTCACACGTCACTTTTTACATATCTTTGTGTAATCTGTGGTTGATGTGAAACACTCGAAGTGACTAGACGTGCGCGGAAGAATTATTTATAACTTAAATTTTTTTTTATATTTTATTATGTTATTATGTAATGTTAAATAAATAAATTGTATACATAACCTGACAAACGTGTTTAATTTTATATAAGAAACGACTTCTTCTTATAGTTCAGAAGTGGGATAAGTCGCCCAATAATCGTGAAAAAAAATGTTTTAGCAAAGGAGTATTGTCGCGACTCAATACACAAGTATACAAAAAAAAAAAAAATGTTTCAATTGAAAGAGTTCCATAGCAACTTAACGCGCCCATATAAAAATAACGATTCTATGCAAACGGTCTCGTAGCAACTCAATAGACAAGTACCTATATGAATATAAAAAAAAGTTTCAATTGAAAATAGTATTGTAGTAAGTCAACGCGGACAAGTTTACGAATAAAAAAAATTCAAATACTTCTATGAGACCTGAGTCTTATAGCAGCTTACTGCACAAGCATACGAAAATAAAAAACGTTTAAAAACAAAGAGTTCCGTTAAAACTCAACGCGCACAAGTTTACGAATCTAAAAATGTTTCAATATGTATGTGTATAAAAAATGTTCTTATAGATCAGTGGTGTCAATTATGATTGTGTTGGT
The DNA here is from genome assembly GCA_943735925.1 of Pollenia amentaria. Taxonomy (NCBI): domain Eukaryota; kingdom Metazoa; phylum Arthropoda; class Insecta; order Diptera; family Polleniidae; genus Pollenia; species Pollenia amentaria. The sequence goes on along the minus strand of OX031008.1, from coordinate 87,092,650 downwards.
GCGAATGCTCTTGTCTCTTACATTACCAGCGGGAGGAATCTGCGGTTGCGAGGCCTATTACGAGGCCTAATTAACATACATATTTTGCTATGAAGACTTTAGAGCAATTAATAATAATACAATTATCGAAAAATGTTGAGTTATGGACAGACACAATCAGTTATTATTTAAATAAATTTAATTTGGAACCTGCATTTCGCAGAAACTTTGCTTATTTTTTGGAAAAATTGAGCATTTGACAATAATTGAAGTCTTTTTACAACCTTATACAATTCCTTCCAAAATTTTTAATTTGGTGCTCAACATATCTTTGCGAATGCCAACAATGAAAATTCATTAGCACATACTAATGCAAATAATAACCCCATTAAGTTTAAAAATATTCTATAATTATTAACCACCATTACAAAAAGAGAAGATTTTACTAGCCTATAAAAATATACTTTTATTTACCAATAATATCTTCTAAATTTATATTGCAGTTTTGAAACAACAACACATTTTTTAGGTTTGCGGACGTTAATTTATTGCGTTGTTTTGAGCAAATGAATTTAAAATCGGAAAATATTTGTTCGCAAAGATATATTGAGGAAAAAAGCGACAAACATTTGAAGGAATTTTTTTTTAATACAGGATATAGTGCCCCGTCTAAATTTTTCCAGAACTCAATAATATTTTTCCTATCTGGATTATTAAATTTTTAATAAACTCATCCGCTTGTATGCTCGTTATCGCTGTCTACAAGACTAATTAATAAAATTCAGAAGCTCAATAAACACAACATCAAGGCGAATTCATCACAGTTATTCTTGATACTACAACAAGTACACTACACCTCGTACAAAAACCACAAGCAATTTGTTTTTTTAAAATCATTGTACAATGTTAAAAACAGAAATAAAACAAAACAGAAACAAAGATAATTAATAATAAATATATTATTTCTGTTTAGAGGCCTCAAAACAGGCCGTGCGATAGTGCGATATTTCCCGCTGAATGAGAGTGTTTTGCAGTAAACAATTATATTTTACGCTCGCAAAATAAAAGAGCGTAAGCGTACATGTGAGTTTTGCTGACACAATTGTGTATGACGCTGACATCCCTGTTATAGATACAAATCGTCTCATAGAAATTTTCACGCAAACGCATATGTGTATAAAGTGTTTATACGGAAAAAAAAACTTAACAAAAAACCTTGAAAAACGAATTTTTGTACAACAAACGAAACGAATCAACAAAATAAACTGTGTGAAAATAATATGAAAATATGTTGCTACATATGAACGAAAAAAAAAAAAAATTGTAACCGAAAGTATTGGTTTGCATTTAATGATTAATAATTAATGCTAAAACGAAATATTAGTTGAACAGTGCAAAACTAATTTTACTAAACCAAATAAATATCGGTTTAACGGTTAAAAACTCATATTTATTAAACGATAACGATTAATACTCAGCGGACTTAAAGAAACGGTAATTCGCAATGCAACAAATTTATACTTTAAATGTAAACGATCTCAAGAAGCTTTTGGGGGAACGAGATTTACCAACGCAAGGTGCAAAAGCGGAAGGAAATAGCGGATACTCTCCCAGAATACGACCAAATAAAAGATTAAATTTTCGGCTTGGAGTAGTTTATCGACAGAGTTGAAAAGTCAATGCGAGCATACGATAATGGCGAAAGCTGTATGATGTTAGCGGCTTATAGCCAGTTAAAAGGTCCTGCAAAGCTTTGGCTTGACGTTTCGGCGGATATATACTTAACATGGCGTGAACTAGCAATGACGTTGAAAGAGGAGTTTGGTATTCTACCGGATGAAGCTGACATACATTCTATGATGTCGAAAGCATTACAAAGACCTGATGAGGACATTAATAAATATTGGTCTAGGATGAGTGCTTTATGTCGACGCTACGTCTTAAGTGAGTCTTCGATTATAAAATACACTCGTGACGGACTGAGACATCGTAAGTGTGAGGTGGCAATTGCTACAGTTCGATTTAGATCGATGAGAGAAATGCGCGTAGCACTGGGTGAATATTTTGCGGACATGGCAAGTTACTCGTCTAGCGGTAAGCAAACGACTGCACTGAGACGTATTGATTATGGCAGTGGAAATGTCGACAAAATCTCTGGGAATAAGAATAAGATCGTAAAGGAACGCCAGCCAATAGTATGCCTAAACAGTTCGGAAACGGAACTTATATCTAGTGCACGTACAAAACTACAACGACGTAAAAGATGCAAAGATTGTCAACGTCTTCATCTAAAGAAATCACCTGAAAACTGCGGTAAGCGTATTGTTTGAAATGTAAACCGCATAAGAAAATATGATACTGGTAAAAAGGTTATAATAAACGGTATGGAGATGTATGCATTGATTGATATCGGCAGTGAATGCAGAATGATATAAAAAATCAACAGCAGCAAACATCGTCAGTGAAAGAAAATTGTGTAACGTACGTATTAATGGAGCTTGCGCTGGAAAACGAACATTAAACGAAAGTCTCAGGGTTAATATTGCTATTGATGGTATTGAACTCGTAGCAGATTTACATGTAGCAAATGACAATATATTAACGACAGATATTATAATCGGTAACCTCATTTTTACGGAAAATAACGTACGCCTGATTTATATGAGCGATTTGAACACTTAAATACGGTTGAAACGGAAACTAACAGGTCAGCGCAGGTCAAAATACCAGAGTTAGAAACCTTGAAAATTATGTAACGATGCATACGAATTTATTGAAGCCGAGTGACTAAATCCCTAAAGTTTTCGACAAAAAACCAAACGAAATCGAGCTAACGCACTTAATGCAAATAAAAACTAGCTTAACGACAAATGAGACCACAGTGACGAAATTGTGCCGTCTTTCTGAAGTGGAAAGGGAATCACACAGTTCCGACACTACATCATTACTAATTGCGAAAACAACGGTTAGCGAAGATGATCTCTTATTATCCATGCAACTTCAAGACGACAGCAATTGTAAAATCATTGAGAAGATAAGGTCTGGCGAAAAGGAAATTTGTAAGGATTACATAATTGAGATAGAACGACTTTTTCGCAAAGTGAACGATAAACGCTTGTGGGTGGTTCCAAAGGCTATACGATTGCTCGTCATACAAAGACAGCATGATAACGCGGGCCACCTAGGTATAGAAAAAACAATGAGCGGCCTTCAGAAACATTTTTGGTTTCCTCGAATGCGAAGCGCAGTAAAATCGCACATAAATTCATGTGTAGAATGTGCACTTAGTAAAGCACCAGGCGGAAAACGTAAGGGTGAGTACGGTAAAAGTATTCCCATCCCGCATCACTCGATCTACATGGATCATTTGGGCCCATTCCCAAAATCATCAAAACGTAACGAGCATATCCTAGTAATTGAGGATTCGTTTACGAAATTCACCATCATTAAAGCCGTGAAAACAACGACCAGCAAACACGTTATTTCCATTTTAAACCTGGTCAGCGAATATCTCGGCATAAATAAAAACAAGACATATACTCAATGCCGCACGAACAGCTCGAGCTAACGGACAGGTAGAGCGAACAAACCGTAATAGAACACAGCGAAATTATAAATCCGTATATGCATCTGACAAACTCAAGAAACGGTATATTTCTCCAGCGTTAGAAGATGACTCGCTAAATGATGATGACCCTGCCCCAATCGAGGTGGATTGTAATAAAAGGATGGCCGACTGTAAGCGCATAAATGTTGAAAATCCATTGTTGACGGAGTAGACGAGAAACACTCGAAGTGAATAGACGTTCGGGGAAGAATTATTTATAACTTTCCTTTTTTTCTATATTATATGTTTTCTTTTTTAATGTTAAATAAATAGATTATCGGGCATGTTCTGAAAATCACGTGACTTCAAATCACGTGCTTTTAAAATCACGCGTATGATTCTGTGGTGTTCTGAAAAACATTTCGTTTTTATGTTTCTCGGTATGCTTTCGGCAATTGAAAATTACGCCAAAACATACACAAACGCAACACAAAAATATCAAACGTGAGATTTTAAAAGGCACATGTGATTTGAAATCACGTGATTTGAATAAAAGTGATTTTCAGAAGAGGCATGTATGTACATTAGGGGTTATAACCAAAAAAAATACCTATCACGACGGGGTTGCCACTGATGTATATATCAAGAAAACAGTTTTTTGAGATCAATTTGGATAAAAAACCTCCCCCCAAACCGTTTTTTCTAAAAGCTTCCAAAAAATAATAATATTTGAATTTTTATTTTTTAAATACTTTACTTACAGTCATGAACTATATACTAACTTCAGATACTAAAAATTATCTTTGTTCAAAGTGCGTGTTGCTCTGCAATGTTGAAAAATATTTTGCACAAAGAAACAAAATAAAAACAAAACAAATGAAAATAAAAGTAAACAATTGGGATTGTGAGGTTGGTTCCATTTTGTTCAAAAAAAGTGTTTCCGTGTTATTTTAACATACTTTTAACTGTTTGGATATAGTATTAGCAGTAGCAGCTGGTGTTTCAAAGGAAACACAAAAGAAAACCATACGGTCAGGTGTGGCCAGATTGTTGACGGCGCTGGCATGCTGGCGTAAGTCCGGCTAGGGCTCGCCGTATTGGGGTGGTTCTTGCCAACCAATCAGGCACTTGGCTGCTACAAAAAAAAATCATGCCAGCCAATTTGGGATATAAAAGCAAAGGTTAAATAAAAGGAGCCCGAAAGTGAACGCAGTTAAGACAAAAAAACACATTTTGCACCGTGTACTCACCTGTGAGTGGAACCATTTACCTGAGAGTGGAGTTGGCGGGTGTTATGCCAACTTCTGCCCTCCCACTTGAAACCCATTCGGACTTCACCGTGATGACCTGGAAAAAAATGTGATCATCCCAAAATCTACCGTCTACGTTACCATCACCCTCCTATTGTGTTCACCCTAATGAGTTTAACTGCTCATTATTTTTAAAGAAAACGCATTAAAATTTTATTTTCAAATTCATTATACAAAAAAAATGTAAAGCTTTGTTGAAAAATTATTTGACTTCAATCCATATGAAAAAGAAGCAATAAAAACAATTTTTAATAATAAAAAAAAGGAATTATTTAACACAAACTGATAACAATGGAACCATAAAAATTTCTCTTAAATTTTTCAAAAGGAACACAATAATTTCCAAATAGAAAACTTTATTTAATATTTATTATTTTTTTTTTCTCCTTTCTTTCCCCCCCAGAATAAGCTGGATGACAGGAGCTGCCGTCAGTCCGTAAAGTGTCCTAATTAATTATTGCGGTACGAGGTGAGTATGGTCTCATTTCAATAAAAAAAATCAATACATATATAAGTTTATTTCTTTCTTCTAGAATAAGGAAAACAACTATTACCTCCTGGGCAACTACCCTACGACTTACAGGCCTGAGCTCAACCCTATTTTTACGCGCACCTGGGCAAATACGCCACTAGGGACTGACTGGGAAGGTAAAAAAAAAAAGTCTGTTTCCCCTACTTATCAAACTAATATATATATTTTATATATTTCGTCCGTTTAGTTGTCCGTCGTATCAGTCCGGGTCAAAACAAATGGCAGAATACCTGAACCCTGATAGAGATGGTGTGTAGCTGAGAGATTCCTGTCCCACGATGGATGTGGCGGCGATGAGGTGGTGGCTGTTAGTTATATTTTTAGTTTTAAGTTCACTTTTAACTTTCGCATTAAATCTTTTCTTTCTGCTTTACAAACTTTACAAATTATAGTTTTAAGCTTTTTGATTTTACCAAATGTTTGTTTAACTTTAGATTTTAAATTCTTGATGCAAGTTTTAATTCTTTAGTCATTGAATTTTTTTATATTTTAATTGGCATCATTTGATGCTATTTATCTATTTTTTGTTCTTTAACCGTTAAATAAACTTCTTTTTCTTGACTTGTTGTTTTTTTTTTTTCCTTTTTTTTCTTTTCTTTTTTTAATGAAATGAAATTTTACCAGATTTACTGGCCATTAACCAACTTTTCACTTAAAACTTTTCTTTTCTTTAAATTAGTCTTTTGCCCACAATTAGTATTTTATTTAGCCACCACTTACCACATCATTTCTGGACCTCCGAAAAAGCAAAAAAGGGCCGACATTTTGCTCTTTGGCAACCAAGAAACCTCGGTCGAGCAAAATGTCGTCCAATATAACTTTCCAAGCAAAAACTTTCAGCAATTTAGTTTTTATCCTGTTTGTTTGCTTGTGTATTTATTTGTTTACTTTTCCTCTTCTTGCTACAATTTCTACTTCATCTCTTTTCTCTGCCCTACCTTTGTCTCTTTCTATCTATTTACAGCGTTACCAACTTCTTCATTCATTAACCCTCTAGAGGGTACACACGACAATAGTATAATTGGTGGTATAAGTCTTATTTGCGAAATAGCATAAAAATATAAATGAATGGTTTGTGTTTTCACAATAAGGATATTGTATTTTTAATAAACAACAAAAATCCAAATACTAAACTTAAAAGTGATTTGGGGGGGGGGAACTTTTTTAACGCCCGCGAAAAAGTGACTCCACTTTTCATCATAGATTTTCATGGTCTATATGGCATGGATAGGTATTTTTTGATAATTTAAAAAATTGTTCGAAAGTTATACCCCTAATGTACATATCCTGACAAACGTGTTAAATATTATTTAAGAAACGACTTCTTCTTAAATACGGAATAAAAACAATATATCATTAAAAAAATTAGTAAAGACTCCTGAATATACCCAGCAAAAACTTTGCTTACAAAATAAGCAGAAAAATAAGGAGAACTTAAGGCAAAGAGTACTTATTTTTCTACTAGAAAAAGTACTTTTTTGTTCGCGATGTCCCAAAAGTAATCCTTTATAATTTGGACAATTACAACCTAAAAAATAATACCTTTATTTTCTACTTAAAAGTTGTATAAAAATATGTAGTTACCAAAAGAGACAAGAAATAAGCACTTTCAAATTAACTTTGAAAAAGGTTAAAACACACTAATTAAAATTACTCTGAAATGTAATGGAATTGAATTTGAAAAAAAGTACACAATAAAGAGTGCTTCGGCTGCACAAAATCATTTATAATAGCTCGGAATGAAATCGCTTTTAATTTTTCGATCCAAAAAAGTTTTTGTTTTGGTTTGCACAATATTGCCACATTTAACTTAAAAATAACAAAACTAAAATTTATTAGATTTACGAAAATCGATCGAATTGAAAATACGGATTCAAAACAATTCCGAACAATTGCTGTGACAGGGGATTATGTTCTTCAAAAAAAACCTCTTTGACATTAGATTGATATCACTAATAACGAAAATATATTGTGTTGGTAATTTTGGAACATATTTATGTATATATTTACATACATTTGATTGGTTTTTTTTTATTTCCATGTATTTCACATCGAAATTATTCTGAAAATTTTATAATATTACCGGATATCTAACAAATATTAATATAACATATTGCAAATTGATTTAAAAAATTATTTAAAATCATATAATAACAACTTATTTAAGTCATTATACCAAATTTTTTTTTTTGTAATGTATAATCATGACTTATTTAAGATATTATAATAAAGCTTTTATTTTATATATAACTTATAATGATAAAAGTGGCGAATAAAGCTACAAAGCAATGAATTAAAGAAGTCAATAAAAGTAGCATTGTAAGTTAAGTTTTTGCTGGTAAGTAACGACTACTGAATTAAAAAAAAAGACAATAATCTCCAATTACGTAATTGATTTTACTCCCAACCTCGAAATGAATTTTGTTTCAACGTGATTGATATCTTCCTTCTTCTAGTTTGTTTGTAACAAATAGCAAAACTTCATATTGAAAATGCAAATATCTGTGAAGATATTGGTTTTTGATATTTATTATAAAAACTAGAAACATTGAGATAGCAGCTTTTGTTTCTATACCCGTCACTAGCTAAATAAGATATTTTTATTCAGGTGAGCAAATTTTATTTATGTGTAAAAGATATTAGCTCTTTAAACCCGGCGCATTAAGGTGCTTGGAAAAATTATGTTATATAAATTTTTGTAAAGCTAACAAAGTACCTTCAATAGATTTGTAAGTAAGATTCACCATTTTTACATTTTGTTTACAGTGGAGGGCATCAATTTTTACTAAAAAATTGCCAAAAATTTATTTCTTAAAGTATTATTTTCCAACTTAGTATTTTTACTTACCACGATAAGTAAAAATGGGGAAATGTTGGTTAGTAAATAAAATATTACTGAGAAAAATTCTTTTATTATCGTAAACTTTGAGATTTTCTTATTGGAACTTTACGAAATCGCTTTAGTTTAGTAGAATATAATTTACTAATTTTTCAGATTACGTATATTTTGATTACAAAATTTGAAAGCTTATAGGCTTAGAAGTGGCACCAGTCGAGTTTTCATTCAAAATAAGCGTTTTCGACCGTTTTCCTAGCTCTATTCATAACTTAGTCAATAACCACGTTGTATTTATTTTTTGACAAAATAATTTTAGAGAAAAATTTCCAAACTTTTTACTTCCGTGTGCAATTACCATAAGTTCCGGTTATATTGTTACCCATTAAGGTACCATATATTAAATTTGTTTGTAACTTTTAGATAAATTCTGTTAAAAACTGTTTATAACTTCTAAAATTTCTTTAAAAGGTTTAAATCTAGTGATGCAATTTTAAAGATGAATAGATTCTAAACCATTGAAAAAAATAGAATATGGTGTTACCCATTGTCCAATGAATAGGTCCATGCAAATCACCACAAATAACAATATTCATCACACTTCAGCAACGGTGGGATTCCATTGACAAGTCCAATTTTTCCACAAAACCACAAGATTGTTGAAAATATTATTATAATTATTAAATTATACGCGAAGGTTAAAATAATTTTATTGGAGGCCAGCTTGAAGACATAAATACAACCAAGAGACGATTATAAAGAATTGCTTCATCTGAGCCTGATCTGTTTGGGTGATAGATCTAAGCCCTTTCCAACAGTAAAAGCTCTAGGAGCTATTAATTGGGCCCGCTGCATGAAGAAAATTATATATTTTTTAAAAATATTCATTTGTCGAAACCAGCTGCCATAGATTACTGGATATGAAACTTGGTTGTCAAAAACCTAATTTTGTTGTCAAAAAAAAACTTAAGTGATGAGAATGTGTTAGTAAAAATGTTTAATAATGTTTGTATGCAATGGGGAACCGCATATACAAATTAAAGTTTGAAAATATTATTTTCATTTTTAAAGAAATTCAGAAAAATTGTACCTTTTTTTTGAGTATGCTACTATTTTTTAATGCTTTTTGATCATTTTATATCAATATATATTTAAGAATGGGCTTAACTTAATATCATTATTGATTTTACATCCAGCTTCATTATTTTCTGGTAAAGCCTAAAAAAAAAAAAAGTGAAAGAGCCCGACTACATGATACCGTACTTAAAATACTGTGGTGTAGAGTATCATATAGAAAACCTCTCGAAGGTATACAGTATTAGAGACTAATATTATATAAGAGCAATCACGGACGCGTCAAACAAAATTATGTTACGAGGTTAAGGTTAATTTCTTTCTGCCGAATATTTTCTAGCTATCAACATCTGTATAAAGTCTTTTTTAGAAGGCGATTGTGTCGAAACTTTGGTCAAATCTTGACCTACTTGGCATGATATATAATTTATCGACACCAGATTTGATGTAAATACTAATCTTTATAAGGTTGTTATGGCATTAAAAACAATTTTCGGTGTGCTTTTTTTATAGCAGCTTTGGTCATATATAGACCGATTCAAAAAAATTTGGTTAAATGATTTCGGTTGGAATAAAATATTTTTGGGTCAAATTCAATCTAAATTCCAGCATAACAAGATGGCTAATAGGCACAAAGACTCTGTTCGAAAGAAGTTTCTGTGGGAGCTATGTGAAGTTATAGGCCGATCGTGCTATTCGTCCTTATGACAATTTAAACATTTGTACTAAATTTCATAAAATTGTCTCAAAAATTTTGAACTGTAGTACTTTGCGTACAAAGTTTATACAGCCAGCCGGATGGACGGACATCGTTTAACCGGATGGACGTTGATGCTAGAGGCATCAACACAAACCCAAAATACCCTTTCCACGTATGTCAAAGTGAGTATAATTAGCCCTTAATTAGTAATCTTATAGACTTTTTGAAAAAGTCCCTATGCAGCCCGAAAAAAACCATATTTTTCCCTACGCGCTCAAGAAATTTTACCTACGAAAATCCGACCAACTCTTAAATAAAGCCATTGGTGTACATTCGTCTCGTTTAAAAGTGCAAGCAATGCAAATTGAAGACACAATTTAATGACTAAAGGTATGTTCAGATCCAACAAATATTTGACGAAAAATTAGTTCATGTGTTGGATCAATCTACAGCTTTATTTTTAACAATTTTTATTGATTTATTAAACATTATTTGTAAGAAGATAATTGCATGGTGTAATTTAGGAACTGATACAGAAAACATTTCGCTATCTCTATTAGAATGTGGCAGTGATAAATATAAAAGAGCTTATTTCGCCTAAAGGGGGAAAATTAAATTTTCATTAAAATTTTTCATTTTGGTGACTTTACTCCAAAAGTTGTTGATGCCCATCTTAACCCGGCGACGGGGGGGTGAATTTTAGCTACAAGGACATGGGGGTTGGGTCATAATGACCCACTTATTAAACTCGAGGTTTTTTGCTATATTTACGAAAAAATATATACAATTTAGATTGAATCTAACCTTATTAAGGAAATAAAACATGACTTTGTTAAAAAATAACATATTTATTTTTATTTTTAAACAAAAAACATTTCATATTAAAAAAGTTAACAAAGGAGGCTTCTTCTAGCTCAAATATAATAAACACTTATTTTTTTATTAGTCTTTAAATTAAATTGACATTTTTATGCCATTATGACTAATTAATGCTTATAAAAAAATAAGAAAAAATCATTTTGAAGGATCATCGTTAATGCAGTCGGCGCAAAGAGGTATGATATGTTCCGGACAAATATACTTATTGCAACTTTGACACGTATGATTGGTTTTTCGGTCTTTATTGGCAGGACACACCTGACATCTTTTACGAACATTGGGTCTCTTTATTGGTGGCTCTTCTGATGACTGCTCAGTAAATATTCCGATTTTCTTGCGCACATCTCGAGGTAAACGTGTAACATTTTGACGGGTTTTTAGATGATCACTGACAAGAGCAAGGCCTAAATTCTTCAAGTACTGCCGTCTTTTTTGGTTTGAGTTACTATTTATTCGATATATTATAGCTCCGTTAATGGCAGACATATTTAAAATAGAGTAAAATATTGTCAATGGCCACTTCTTTGAGTTACGTCACACGTTATATGAAGCGCACAGTTCGTCAGCCACGTCTACCCCACATTTTGTCAAGTTGTAATATGTTTTAATTTCTGGTTTTTTCTTTTCTCCCGTTGATTCATCAATATTGTCATCGTGATGGAGGCTTGACATCAGCAACACAATTTTATTTTTCTGGGTACATGTGAAACCAGAGTAATATCCTTCTGAAATCCAAAACGAGATGAAAAAACTTCAACTCCACGAGTTTTAGTGAATTCGGGAGGGACCTGTCTTTTATTCTTACGCACTGTACCAACTGATGTCAGCTTGTGTTCAATGAGCAAATGTTGAACGAGCTCGTAGCTCGTAAACCAGTTATCAAATGTGACGTTGCGGTTTGTTTTTGATATAGGTTGCACAATGCGATTTACAACATCGTAGGGCTTGTTGCTTACACAATATGGTCCATTTGGTTGTTTTCCGGGATATATTTCGAGATTTTTTATGTAATAATTTCGTGCATCTACTAGAGCGAATATCTTGAGGCCGTATTTTGCTAGCTTCGACGGTATATACTGCCGAAACTTACATCGGCCTCGGAAACTTATTAACATTTCGTCAATAGTTAAACAATCACTTGGGATGTAGGAAGTTTTGCAGTGTTCTACGAAAGCTTCAAATAGTTCTCTTATTGGTGCTAGATTATCTATTAGCTTCCTCTGGTCTTGCGTACTGCAGTCATCAAAGGCCAAGTTGCTTTGAATAAAGTGAAATCGATGTTGAGACATCACAAGCCTAAATATTTCTACTCCTGTGCCATCAGCAGCCCACAAATCGTCTGTATTCAGCCTTCCAGAGCGGTAGAGACCAACAATATACAGAAGCCCTATAAAAGCTTTTAGTTCACTCATTTCGCATTCTTTTATATGAGTGTACTTAGATAAATTAGTACATGCAACAATTTTTTGTCTAATCCTTGCGTTTGTATATACGAGAATGTTTTGCAACATATCATTAGTAAAAAACAAGCTCCAGCATGCGATTTCAGATTTAGCAGAACTAGCTTCTGGTACAACACCTGGCAACTGTCTAATTATATTTTCAACTCTTGTACGAACGTTTGTACGAAAATGTTTTTTAGCCCAAACTGTACCATCTTTACCAACATATTGCGAAAATTGTACCTCACGAATCGAAGCATTTTCTATTTGTGATGAAGCATTCCCCTGAAGTGGCGGCGAGTGAAATGTTGATAGATGGAATCTTATATCAGATAGGGGGATATTGTCTTCACCATCAGATACATCCTGCTCAGTGTCACTCGTCATACTACGCTCACTGACGTTATCGCCCTCTTCCATTGACTGCGGATCAGACAATGCGACATCCGAGTCAGATTCTTCGAGAATTGACAAAATACGCTGCAGTTGTTTTTCTTCTTTGTCCATCTTTATTCAAACTACCAACTATATAGAAAAAACTAAATTACTTTATAGCACAAAAAATAATAATATACCGTTATATTGAACAATAATGAAAAGTTTTCTAACTAAAAATAGTATTTGATATGCAAGATACATAAAATACAAATGGCGCAAAATAGCTACGTTGACTGTGGGGATGGGTCATATTTACCTTTTTTAACTTTGAGCACGTGTTACTCGAAGTACAATTGCCATGCAACTGATTTGAAATTTATAACATTCAGGGAGATTCAATATCACCAGCTACTGAGAAGAGCGTAGAGAAGAGAAGTACATTTTTAAAACCACAATCCATTCGAAAAGTGACGGGTAATTTTGACCCATCCCCCCCGGCGCCGGGTTAAGAAAGTTAACAATTTATTGCTCTGAAAAATTTAATTCTTGTTAAAGAGATTTATTTCCAAAGAAAATTCTGGCGTCGAGCTTGATTAATTTTTATTTATTTAAAATTCGAAAGGTCGAATAATAACATGTTTGATTAGATTTTTACAAATTTACATTAAAATCTTAGTTGAAAGGGGGGCAAGCGATGACTTAAAGAAATTTAACAGTTTGTAATGTTGCTGGTTCAACAATTTTCTTAGAATCTTGTCACAAATCGAAGAAGATTACCAAATATATAAAATTTTGAAAAGTCCCTACATATTAAAAATTGTAAAATATCTGTCCTTCATTTCCCGACGGTTTTTTTCGAAGTAAAACCCTCGAATAGAATAAGAAAATAAAACAATATCATTTAACTTATGCTAGGAACACAACTGAGCCGAACGACGAATTTCGCCCAACACGACGAACTTTTCCGTAAAAATTCGCTGAGTAAATTCGTCGTATGAAGCACAATACCGACGAATAAAAAGCAGCTTTTATAATTGAGAGAGTTGAATGCTGTTTGTGTAAAGAGAGAGAAATAGTGTGACCATATTTAAAAAAATAATGCTTAAAAATAAAAACATAATCAAAAACACAACCCAAAATTATTTTTATAGCAAAATACTTTGTATACTTATTTTATGTGTTATACAATAAAAAAAAAAAACAATTATTAAAGTAACAAGTAACTTTATTTACTAAACTACTTCTTAACTAAAACCAAACATGGTCACCTAGTACTGATTTGTTCGTCGTTCGCCGGCGTCTGAAATAGAATTAAATCTATTTAAAGTTCGCCGCGTCTGGCGAATTTTCGCCGGCGCCCTGATTGTGTGCATTTTCATATACTCAAACGTCTTTTATTTTTGGAGACGAATATTCGCGGCCAAAAATTCGTCGTTCGCCCCAGTTGTGTTCCTAGCATTAAATTTTATTTATTTCCCCCCTTAGTTTTTTGGCATTTTTATAGAAATGTTTGCACCGAATGAAACCAAATTATTTTAAAATCACTTATTAAATTTTAATACCATATTATCATTAATGCAATGGAAACATAGTTTAAAAAAAGGATATATGGGAGGTAGGCATGTCCTTGCACCGATTGCAACCAAATTTTCAACAACGCTATGTAAATGTAAATCTTTGAAAACAGATACTAGTTTTTGCTACATTCTTACATAAATTGTGGGTAAAAATCAAAATGTTTAATTCAGGATGTATTGGAGGAAGGCATATCTTTACACCGATTTTTCTCAAACTTCAAATTATTCTTAACTTAGACATTAAGACCCAAATCATATAAAACGCAGCGCAACGCCAAAGAATAACATTGAAAGCACAGAAATTCATATACCGTTTTAAAATTTTCAAAGCCACAAGCTATGGAGCGTTTGAGATTTTAAAACGCAATGTGAACTTCTGTGCAAGGCGTTGCGCTGCGTCTTATATGATTAAGGCCTAAGTATCAGTATACTTAATTTTGTCGTTCTATGATAAAAACTCTAGTTTTGCCGATTCACTTTATGGGGACAGAGCACTGTGTGGCGTGGCTTTGGTGTTTTTTTTTTAGTTTTAGGCTTGTATTATTCTCCCTCAGTTCAATTGTTTTCTTAAAAATTAATTTTTCGAGTTTAAATTTTTAATTGATTTTGGATTTTAATGTAATTTATTTGAATTTTTAAACTTTGTAAATTTTATTTAAAATTTTCTAATTTTCACAAAAATAGGTTCAAATGTTTTTTTTCAATATAAAATCACAAAAACTTTACTTTTTGTATCACTTTGTATGTTGCTGGGGGGTTTTTTTTTCTAAATATTAAAATTCTGCATCAACGTTGGCCACTTACTCCATCTACTTCTTACCGCCGCCAAAAGAAAGGTAAAAACGACCGCCATTTTGGTTTTTATCTCCCAAGAAACCTTGCCCAAGCCAATATAGTTCCTTCGGCATTTAAAGTTATATTCTTTTTCAGCCATTTATCTACACAAATAAATTTGTTATGCCTGCCTTTTGTTATTGTTTACGTTTATTGTTTTATTTCCACTGGCCATAATATTTCCCTGTTTTTGCGCTACTATTTTCTTCTTTTTTTTAACTTGTGAAGACCTACAGGATGTACCGGTTATTTTAATAATGTTTTCCTTACTCTTGTTGTAAATGTACCCGTATATTCAAGTATTTTTTTAATTGAATTTTGGCAAACTTGATTTTTTTATGAAGAATGTCAAAACAAAATATAACAAAAGTCAAACACCATTATGAACAATGTAAATACAAATCACTTATAGAAGCGTGTTTTCTTCTAAAAACCAAAAACAATTCAAAATTCTACAAAAACGTGTTCAGTGAGTATTCTTAATATTATTATAGATGTTATCTCTAGATATATTTCGATCGGGATTAAAAAGACAAACTACCGATTCATATAGACATGCTTAACCACTAACAAATTAAAACTCATTTAAAATAAATTTGGGAGAATATCTCAACTAATAAATTTATTAAATTCCTATAATTTTTTATTTTCTTTTGCAAAACGCTTGTCTAGATCAAACTTTATTTGGCAGTTTCTAAATTACATTATACAATTATCTTCTTACAAATAAAGCTTAAGGTATCTTCAGTTCAAACAAATATTTGACGAACAAATACAAAAAACATGACCAGGAAATTTATCAAACTGAAGCTTTATTTTTACCTATTTTAATGCACTTTCTTATTTTTGTTTGTAAGAAGATAATTGTATAATGCAATTAAGAAACTGTTAAATGATGTTTGATCCAGGAAACGTTTTGGAAAAGCAAACAGTTTTTTAACAAAACAAGTGGTTAGGTGTAGGACGTCAAATATTTAATAGGTGTGAACATAGCTTTAGTAAATAAATAGAAACAGTTAAAAATTAAGCTTAAGTTTGATCAATTTACAGGTCACACTATTGTTGGATTTTATCGTATTTTGTTGGTGCCTTACCTTTGTGAATTGTTTTCTTTTTATTTAAATTAACTTTTTATTACAAGAACTTATTTGATTTTGAAAAAAGTCGAATAATCGATCTCCCTAGTAATAAGGATCTTTGCGATAAATATGCAAAGCCCTTAACACTAAAAATTAACTCCAATAAATTAAATTAACTACAAAATAGTGATTCAGAAACAACCATACGACAAACACAAAAGCGTTTATGAAGGTCCATATGTAGTCAAAAGTATTGACGATTGTAACGTAATAGTCTATGATAAAATAACAAAGAAAGAAAAACCATACATAAAAACAGAATTAGAAAATCATAACAAATAAACATAATTATATTATTTTTATTTAAAAAAAGGAATGAAAAGAGTCACTGTAAATGCTACAAAATTTAATTTTTTAAATACGAGTTTTATACATAAAAGAAAAAAAAACAATTCTAATTTTGTTAAAGAAAAAGAATAATAAAAATAAACATACCTAGGATATTACAAATTTATAAATATAAATTTAATAAAATTCTGTTAACTACATTCGTACTTTCCAAATATATTGGTTTATGTCCTAATTTTAAATTTAGCAAATTTGCAAAATATTGTTACATACATTCATACCTTTAAAATACTTTCAATCAAAAATAGTTGTAAGTTTCGAAAAAGAGAGAATTAAGGACGGTACCCCTTGCGAACTTCTTTCTTCTTATTATAAAAAGGGAGGTGTAGTTCATCCCTGATAGTCATAATTACTAATCACACCCAATTAATTTTAAACCCCATATGCTACTATAATTATCTATTTATAATCGTAAAGTAAATCTATCTATTAATAACACTATGCTAGTTGAAAAAACAGACAAGCCGGGCACATGGCGTTTTAACATAATTCGGGTACGCTGAATCCAGTGGTGCCCGCGGTTTTTAAGATTGGCTCTGGTTTTCGAGATATACCGTTATTCCAAAAATTAAGGAGGTTGCACAACATATGTTCGTGTAACTCAAAAACGCTTTAGCTTATTGAAAAAGCTTAAAAAACCGAAATTCCGCAATAAAGCTAAAACTTCTTTCTAATATCCGCAGTCGTTTTAGAAACATAATTTTTTTTTTGGAAAAAAAAAATGATTTTTTTTAACAAAATTTCGAAATTTTTGTTTTTTAAAAATTCATAAAAAATTGGAAAATGCAGCTATGCTTCTAATTTTTTGCAGACGTATAAAAAACGAAGTTCCAAACAAAACAAGCCATAAATGATTTAAATCTGTTTGCAACTTTTGATTTTATTCACAAAAGTCGACAAATTTTAATTAATTTTAGGGGGGCTCCCATACAAATATTGCGTTTTATGAAATTCTTAAATTAATTAAAATTTGTTGATTTTCCAATTTTTTATGAATTTTTAAAAAACAAAAATTTCGAAATTTTGTTAAAAAAATCATTTTTTTTTCCAAAAAAAAAAAATTTTTATATGAATTTTTAAAAAACAAAAATTTCGAAATTTTGTTAAAAAAATCATTTTTTTTTCCAAAAAAAAATTATGTTTCTAAAACGACTGCGGATATTAGAAAGAAGTTTTACCTTTCTTAAAGGAAAAATATTGCGGAATTTCGGTTTTTTAAGTTTTTTCAATAAGCTAAAGCGTTTTTGAGTTAAACGAACATATGTTGTGCAACCTCCTCCATTTTTTAAATAACGGTATATCTCGAAAACCAGAGCCAATCTTAAAAAACCGCGGGCACCACTGGATTCAGCGTACCCGAATTATGTTAAAACGCCAGGTGCCCAGCTTGTCACGAAAAAAAAGTGTCAATTTCGTGCACAGTGTAATCACTAGTAACTTAGTGAATTCACCCTGGTTACTACCCAATAAAAAATGGAGCTTCCAACGAAGCAGGTTCGTAAGGGAGAAACGTAAAAGTTTCGCTTACCATATCGCTTACGGAAGGCATGAATTTTATATGGCGAGTTCCCACCTTGAAGCAATACATTTTTGGCACAGAAAGCGCTTTATTCAGCGCATATAAAAATTAGTGAACGTAACGATCAGCTTTGCACACTGAATTTTTCGTTACCGTTATTCCTTAATATGCTCCCTTACAAACCTGCTTCGTGGTAAGGGAATGTCGTAGCTCTTCAAATTTTATATATATATTTTTTAATTTATTAAGAATTCGTTCACTTATCTGACTGCATCTCCGTATGTCTTATTGCGTAGCGCATAAATGTGTGCTTACTTTTTAAAATGTACCATTAGTGCTTCGCAAAATAAGAAAATTTTTTATTGGGTAGGTATATAAACATGTAAATAAACGAAGGACGAGAGAGTTGATATTAAACAGTGATCGACGTGTGTTTTGCACCGCTAATACTGCGGTGCAGGGTATCATATGGACGGGCTTGACCGAACATACTTTTATTGCTTCAAGAGATTGTGGAAAGTATATCACTACAGTTAGTTTCATTTTATGAAACTGCCGCTATTTCTAGAAAGTGTAGTTTTGTGATATACTTTCCACAATCTCTTCAAGCAAAGTAATATGTAAAACTAGACGTTACCGGGTTCTTATACAAAAATTTGGTAACATTACAATGCTAACGGTCATTGTTAGGTTACCAATCCACCAACCCAGATTATAACGAAATTTATTGACATACACACAAAAGAGCTATTTGTACTGAGGTGTAACCAGCGTTACCGTTGGATATTTTCAAAAATTACCAAAAAAAAAAGCGGATTTTTACAAAATAAGTGCCACCAAGAGGGTGATTTAAGAAAAAAAAAGGCGGCACATGTTTTAAAATAGGAAGAAGTACACAAAATAATGTTTTTGCATGTGCTTTGTTTAATTTATTTAAAATTTCGAATAACATTTTTAAATGGTAAAAAAAAAATTCCAGAAAATATTATATCAGATGTAAGCAAAAACTTTTTTATGTGATTTTAACTGACCTTACCTTGCTGAATCCAAATCTGTTCAATCATTGGTTCTATCAGGTCTAGTTTTTTAAAAGCCTTTGAGTCACCCACATAAATTTTTTTTATATTTTAAATTGTTTCGGCAATAAATTTTTTGCATAAATAGTACTATTTTTGTTTTTAAAAATTCATACAAAAGTTATAAGGATTTTAATCATTAATCTAAAAGAAATATTAATTTATTGTATTATTCATTGTTGGCATGATGCTTATATGTATATTTCATCATGACTTGGGAGCGATATTTCATATTTGGATGCTATTATTAGCGAATGATTTGAAATTAAACTCCCTTTTAGGCATCACACCAATAGTTTTTTATATTTTCAACAGTTTCGGAGATATGAAAAAAGTGGATACATTTTTCAAAACAAAATAAGTTTTCAAAAATAGGTATATAAGGAATAAAATAAGCCATAAACCATGAAAATGTTTATTTAAGTGTTATATAAAAATCAAATATTGCGATTTTTTGCGAATTTTTTATAACAAAAATTTAAAGATAATTAAATTTGTGGAATTTGGACGATTTTCGGTGTCTAATTGTTCCTGAAAATATCTGACAACCCTGATTTATACAGGCAAAAGTATATGTCATGGTACAAGTATTTATTTCATCAAGAGAACTTGCTTGCGAATAATTAATATGTACACATGTTACATAATATATTCGCAATAAATGCATAAGCTTATCACGATAGACAAAAAATTATTTCATAAAAGATTGCTCACATATATATATTCAAACACTTACAGCTTATATTAAAGCTGGAAGTTTTAATAAAACAGAAAGTTCAAAAAGTATCTCATCATTTAGTAAAAAGTACCAAAAATGTGGCAAGAATTACAAAAAGTATCACATTTGGGTGCATTTTGTAAAATTAGCAAACTAGTATCCAAGCAATCGAAAACGTAGCAAATTGCTTCTTTAGTACCACCAACGGTAACGCTGGGTGTCACGAATCTTATGAACCCTCAATTATAACATTGAAAATCCATAAAAAAGACTGTTTTCAGTGATTTTTAGAAATGTTTAAATACTACCTGGGCATATTCTTTGCATTGATTTCAAAGAATGTAGATTTCCATTGTCATTTTATTTTTGTATTCATTTTATCAATATTGAATAAATAAATAAAACCTTTTTTAGAATCGGACAAATAATTTTATTCTTACAAGATTTTTAAAAAACCTAATTTATTGATAACGATTAATGTAAGGGTTGGTTGTTTTGTAATTTGTTTGATTTCAGTTAGTTTTTAATTTTATGATTTGATTTTTTGTTTGTTATCAAGTTACATATTTTTTGGTTTTGGAAAATTATTAGGCAATTTATTTTATGTACATATTAATGTTGTTTACGAAACCTTAAAAGTAACTTAAATGATCTGTTTCACTTGTAGTAAACAAAATATTAAGACAGGTAGAAAAATTGTATTAGAAATTTATATCAGGTATTCTTTTTGAATTGGATGAACTTAAGGATTCGAGTTGACAAAAAAAAAATTTTTTTAAAATGTAAAAGTGGCGAGAAAAATATAATAGAAAACATTAAAGAAAACTATAGGAATTGTTTACTATGACATTAAAAAAAAAAAATATTGTAAAAACTGTGGGAAAAGAACCCGATTAAAAAAGAAGAACTAAACAAAACGCAAAAAAAACATAAATGCACTAAAAAATAAAATAAAAATGTTTTTATTTCCATATTGTGACACTTAAAAATATTTTTTAATGTACAATTGGCTTATTTTTTTTAATTTCTTTAAACTTTTAATTTTGTCTTTATTTGGGTGTTATTTTTTATAACTTTTGTCTCAACGGCTACATACCCGGATATGTTTTGAATTTAAAAAAAGTGGCCATATCGCCCAGAAATTTCATGATATCCTCACTAGAAGTGTTTTCTGGCATATTCTGATGTTTTAATAGAATTGGACTAATCAGACCATGGATTTGGTAATTTTTTCATTCATACTATACCTGTTTATGTACACAAAAAATTTAAATAATATAATATTGCATGTTTATTCATAGAATTTAAGAACTCCTGTTATTTTAAGTACTCATGCATAAAAACAAAAAACACAAACAAAATACAAATAAAAAAACAAGTAAAAGAGCTATATTCGACTATGCCGAATCCTGTATATCCTTCACCATAGTTGGGAAAGAATAGAAGTTTATATATATATCTATATATTTGTATATATTAGGGTATTCATTCGGTTAACCGTTAATCGATTAATTACTACGCGATAAACTGCCTATTTTCGATTAACGTTTAAACCGATTAATTTCAGTGGATTAACCGATTACCCGATGTAACCAAATTTTTAACCTTTTGTAGTATTATTACATATTTTTTGTGTTTTTAATTAATTTGTTTCTCCCCTTTACAATAGGTACGTGTTCAAAAAATAATTTTACATACAAACAGAGAAGGTGTTCAGTGATCTTCATTTTAAATAAGTGTTTGCTGTCAACAGCTTTTTGTTTTACGTACTGTTTGTATGTATGCGTTTAGTTATTTGTTTCTTCTCATATCAATCTTTTAACAGCATTAACCGAAATAATGCGAAGTGTGAAAACTTTAAAAAAAATTAAAACATGAACATCCTGGAAGAGGACTAGCTTTTGATTTCTCGAACATCTACGATAAATGAAAGAATGTTTTCAAAATCAAGTTTAATGAAAACTAAAGAAAATAAAGCTGAAATCCTAAGCATTTAAGCCAAATTATTTGAATAATTTTATAAGATTTTCTTAAACTATTGAAATAACTAATAAAATGATCTTACAGTTTATTGTTTAATTAATACATATTATGTAATATGTATTAATTAAAAAATATGTATTAAGTATTTATTAAATATTCTTTTGTTTGCTCGTTTTAGTTCTAGAATTGTTATGTTTGTTATGTTTTTGGTTTTTTTTTTACTAATAAGCTCCAAACAACAAATAATGCCTAATGCATTTTTATATACTGAATTTACCTTAAATAAAAAAAAAAACTTTATTAATCGGTTTACCGATCAATAACAAAATTAATCGATTATTAACCGAATAAACCAAAGCCTCGCTTAATTAATCGAGCGATTAAGCGATTATATGGGGTATATATGGGGAATTTCATGTCAAGTGACCCAACTTTTTAAATTGATGTCTTCCGATTTGGATGAAATTTTCAGGTTAGTCCTATTGAATAGTAGTTTAGACCAAATTTTTAACACGATTGGTCAAAAGGTTTCTGAGTTAGAGGGGGTCAACATTTGACATTTTGTAAAATAGCACATAAATCATATAATACAGTTGGTAAATTATTCACTAGGACTAAGGATAAAGTACATAAATTAGAAATGTTGAATGTGGTTTATAAAATACCTTGTAAGGGAAATGATAATGGACAATGCAACAAAGTATATGTAGGTACGACAAAGAACAAACTGAAAACTAGAATTTCGGGTCACAAATCAAATCAAAAGTTTAGGGATATTTCATCACAAAAAACAGCATTAACAGCCCACTGTGCCAGTTTAAATCACTCTCCGGACTTTGAGAATGTATCAGTTTTAAACACAGAAAACAATTATAAGCGACGTTTAATGCTAGAAATGTTGCAAATCATTAAAGTACCAGAATTGTTAAGAATTAATTTTAGATCGGACACGGAAAATGTAGCACAAAACTATAGAAATTTAGTTTATAAAAACAAAACAGGAAATTAAAAAAAAAAAAAAAAAAAAAAAAAAAAAAAAAAAAATTTTTAGAATGTAATGGATTATTTGTATTAAAAATTTTTTTAATTGTAAATAATTTTTTCTATTTGACAATTGTTATCATAGTATATAACTAGTATGCCGACTGGTGAGAACGTTCTCTTTTTTTTTATAACTCTCATCACACATATAGGTTCTGTGTGAATTCAACACACTTAAGAACAACAAAAACAAAACAACATTTGAAATTTTTTAATTTAAAATTTTTCACAATATAACACTTCATGTTTAATTTTATGACTTAAACACATAATTAATAATTTTTTTCAATACATTTTGCTAATTTGCTTTTACAAAATGTTTTTATTTTTCACAAACTAAAAATTTTTAAATAAATTTTTTTGACACTAAATTTTTTCTGTTGTTAATATTATTAAAGCCAGCAGAGTAGCATTTTGTGGTATAAAAATAATATTTTAAATCATTAATTATTTATATATTATCCGATATTGCAGAATAAAAATTTAGCAAACATGGCTTTTAAAAGTTTATAAATGCAGCCAGCATTCAATAAATTGAAAATTTATTGAACTAAGAAAATTTTATTTTGGAAAAAAAAATTGTTGTCACATTCTATACGATTTTATGCAACTATGTTTAGTGGTGGAAATAGTTTTATACACCAATACATTTGAAAAAAATCTTACTAATACAAACATAAAAATGTACCACTGACAGTTGAGTTATGTACCTGTCAAAGAGTCGGCATACTAGTTGTATACTATGATTGTTATTATTTTTTCATTATTTTTTTGTGAACGTTATTTTTATTTGTTTAATCTGTTCCCTGACGATGATACACATTGCTGTATCGAAATATTGGAGTTGAAATAAATTTATAAAAATTTTTATATAAAAAAGAAAAACCTCAAGCTTAATAAATTATATTGCAATTTAAATAAAGGTTGAATAAAATAAAAATTTTATACAAAATGAAGAGCACATCAAGAATCAATTATAACTATCTTAAGAGAAGCCAGGAAGTGAGAAGAATTATTAACAGATACAGACTGTTAGGGATAAGTTAATAAAAACTAAAGGCCTCGTTACTCTTACGTAAACGTATACGTTGATGATCAGCTGTTCCGTTTTCATTACCAAGTCTATGTATAAATAGGTACTCTTACGTAAACGTAACGTTGCGTTGCGGACGAACCTGATAAAATTAAAATTTCTCTCCGTTTTTACGTATCCGCTCTCAAGAATTTTATTTTTGTTTTCAAGCAGTGTTGTCAACAAAACGTATTAGCCGGCGGTTTACTTTTAGATTTTATTAATAAGATTCTCTTTTTAAAATATAAATTTAAAGAATATAAACATTACATACATACATACATATACATATACATATATAAATAAATATAAATATATGTATATTAGTTTATTTGTTTTTGATTAAACTTGGTAAGAAGATAGAATGTTACAGCGAAATTACTATAGGCTATATTTTTCCAGAATTTTGGAGCAGGGAGGAATAAAATGGTTAAAAATTAGCAAAAACCGATTTTTTGGAAATAACCCTACAATCATAAATCTAAATTTGTTCGTACGAATTCCTAATCGGAAAATCGGCATTAAAAAGGCAAATTTCAGGTCAATTTTGATCAATTTTAACTACAAAATTTTAAAAGTAAATTTATTTTTTGGCTTAAGCTACCATTAGGGATATAGGTTTGAAAAATGTTAACTTAACGGGACAAAACAGGGTAAAACTTTGTTTTAAATATTTTGGCGATGTTTGAATGAATTTTACATTGTCGCATAAAAGTACATTTTGAAAGTCGTCGCCTTTAAGGTTTACCCCCTTTAAGTGGGTAATATAAGGAATTTTTGGGATATTTTAATTAAGCTCATTTATACTGCAAAATTTGAAAAGTTTACGGATTATTTCCGATGTGCGAAAGAATTCTTTCGTTCGTACAACTGCATTCGTACAAATTCTAAAGTTTGTTTTTATTTTAAATGTAGTTGTTCGAAAGAAAGAATTCTTTCAAACATCGGAAATAGGCTATTAATTATTTCATGCTAAAACTATCACTAGGGACATACATATATAACAAATACTAAATTTTTCCACATAAAGGTAGCAAAGAAATAAAGTACATTTTAGGGTAAACAGGGTAAAAATTCGTACTCTTGGTACTTTTTTGTGAACTCGTTTTTTGCAGTAATTTTGACTGTTTTTCCCCGGGCATCTCCGGAATTTATCCCATATAAGTGAGGTCAACTTTGTACTTAAAAAGATATTAATAAAGTCTTAAAAAAATTTTAAGGTCCATAACTCCTTAACTAGCTGCTTAGGTGCAAAAACACTATATCAAAAGTTTTTATGTTATATCATTTTTCAGTGCTGTACATACAAACATATCTGTGAATATACATATACACATATATTTTACTTCTTTTTTAGAAAACCGTCGATATCGTTATGTATTGGCGATTTCAAACAAGAACATTAACAACATGCTTTAAACCAACACTGAGTGCAAAATCAAAACAAAACAAAATTTTTTATTTCATTCTCTTTGTTTTTTAACACACTTTAAGAACATATGATACGTTTACGTATTTTTAGTAACTACCAACCATTGACGTCGACCGCAACGTTTACGTATCCGCAACATTTACGTAAAGAGTAACGAGGCCTTAAGGCTACAATTACCTTTTTGATTCGTTGCAGAAATGTAGGTATCATACCAAAATTTATACGAAATTCTACTAAAAATATATTTAATATTTTCCATGAAAATGAGCATCTTCAATCATCTCAATGGAGAATATCACGAAGAATATCCAACTATAGGGAAGAATTACATAATAAAATTTTAGGCTTAACAATCAAACAGAAGCATGAATCGATGAAGGACATTCAAAATGAATTAATGATGACTGTAAATAATTTAAGAATATTTTTTAATGAAGAGGAGATTGAAAACTTTTTGGAACACGAAGATAAATTGGCAACAAATTTCAATGAAAGGGTCAAGCATAGACATAGGAAAAAGTTTGAAGAACTTAGGAATATACAAAGGAAGGAATTAGGAATAAGATTAAATAAAAAATGGTTTGTAAACAAATCTAGTGTTAATATTCCAATAGACACACAGTGGGTTCTTTCATTAGGACATAAACATTCACTACCAATTAAAAGGAATCAATTTCCGACTTTGAAAATTATAGCTGAGGGAGAAGACTTAGTACAGACATTAAGTAGTAAAGAAGAACAGGAAAGGGCCAGAATGAAATTTACAACAAATGTTGATAATTATATTAATGGAATAAGACTGAATAATAGAGACAAATTCATTCTGGAAAAAGTAAGAGATACGAAAAAATTTTTAAAACTTAATAATGACATTCTTATTTTAAATGCCGATAAGGGTAATACTACAGTAGCTATGGACAAATGTGATTATGATATGAGGATTAATAGTATTGTGCAGGACAATTTGACATATAGGAAATTAAATAAGGATCCCACAAACAAATTACAAAAGATGAATAATGATATTATTCAGGAACTTTTCAATAAGAACATAATCACATCTACGGAGAGGAACAGACTAAAAATAAACGTGGCAATTGCTCCAAGATTGTATGGAGTTCCTAAAATTCATAAGAGAGACTATCCATTACGACCTATTTGCTCAAGTATCAATTCTCCATCATATGACCTTTGTAAATATATTACAACAATTCTTAAGAATGTAACAATAAATTCTAAATATAATGTAAAGGATTCTCTTCAATTTAAGGATAAAATAAGACATGTTAGGTTATTTAACAATGAAAAATTGGTTTCTTTCGACGTGATTTCATTATTTCCGAGTATACCAATAGATCTTGCTATAGATATAATAGAGGAAAAATGGAATATAATTAAGGAATTTACAAAAAATGGAAAGGGAACTGTTTTTACGTATTCTTAGATTCTGTATAATAGATAATAGATACTTTCAATTGGAGAATAACATATATGTCCAACAAAAGGGACTTCCAATGGGATCCCCAGCATCACCAATTATAGCTGATATAGTTATGGAGAAATTATTAGATACTTGTATTGCAAAATTGACTATTAAACCAAAAGTTATGACAAAATATGTTGATGATTTATTTTGCATTATTGAAGAATCGGAAATAGAAAATGTTTTAGAAACTTTTAACTCATTTCATCCGGACATAAGGTTTACTATTGAGAAAGAGTGTAACTTAAAACTTCCATATTTAGATACTTTGTTAATAAGAAAAAGGGATAAATTATTTCTCAAAACATCCAAAGAGGGTTATAATTAATACTGCAAAAAATCTTATAGAAAGAATACTGAGAATAAGTGACTTAGAATTTCATAACAGGAATTTAAAAAGAATTAGGGATATTTTGAGGGATAATTGTTTTCCAATGGAACTGATATCAAATTTAATAGGACAATGCAATAACCATAGGGCAAACAACTTGAATATAATTGCAGAACCAAAAATTTACAAATCACTAACATATATTCCTAAAATATCGGAACGTTTAGAAAAGTCAAAAATATTCGACACAAGGACATGTAAAATAGCACATAAATCATATAATACAGTTGGTAAATTATTCACTAGGACTAAGGATAAAGTACATAAATTAGAAATGTCGAATGTGGTTTATAAAATACCTTGTAAGGGAAATGATAATGGACAATGCAACAAAGTATATGTAGGTACGACAAAGAACAAACTGAAAACTAGAATTTCGGGTCACAAATCAAATCAAAAGTTTAGGGATATTTCATCACAAAAAACAGCATTAACAGCCCACTGTGCCAGTTTAAATCACTCTCCGGACTTTGAGAATGTATCAGTTTTACACAGAAAACAATTATAAGCGACGTTTAATGCTAGAAATGTTGCAAATCATTAAAGTACCAGAATTGTTAAGAATTAATTTTAGATCGGACACGGAAAATGTAGCACAAAACTATAGAAATTTAGTTTATAAAAACAAAACAGGAAATTAAAAAAAAAAAAAAAAAAAAAAAAAAAAAAAATTTTTAGAATGTAATGGATTATTTGTATTAAAAATTTTTTTAATTGTAAATAATTTTTTCTATTTGACAATTGTTATTATTTTTTCATTATTTTTTTGTGAACGTTATTTTTATTTGTTTAATCTGTTCCCTGACGATGATACACATTGCTGTATCGAAATATTGGAGTTGAAATAAATTTTTAAAAATTTTTATATAAAAAAGAAAAACCTCAAGCTTAATAAATTATATTGCAATTTAAATAAGGGTTGAATAAAATAAAAATTTTATAAAAAAAACAATATAAAAAACAAATTATGAAAGGAAATTATGTGATTAAGATTAAATTTTTTCAGATTTTTTTGTTTTTATTATTATTATTATTTTATATTAATGTTATTATTATTACAAATAAATAAAAAAAATTTTATTTGTCAACATCTCTATAGAAAAAAAGTGATTTTATTCCTGGGATTAACATATTGTGGGTATTACAGTATTGAGGGTATGAAACGCTAGTTAGGTATGTTATATACTGTCAGAAAGGTTAATTTGTTTTTTTCTCAGCATTAGTTTTATTTTTAAGATTTTAGAAACACTTACCCCCTAATTTTATAAAACACTTCAACTCACTTAAAAAATATTTTCATATAAATTTTTGAAAATTCAAAAAATTTTATATAAAAAATTTAATCCAAATCGGAAGACATCAATTTAAAAAATTGGGTTACTTAAAATGAAATCCCCCCTATATATATATATATATCCTAATGTATTTATGTTTTATTTTTCTTTAATTGTATTTTATTATTTGTACATATTTTCGCGCTATTAAATACATTGGAAGTTTAATTAATTCTTAGCAAGCTTGGTTTTGATTGAATTATTTTGGTAATTTTTTTTGTAATCGACTTAGATATGAAAATTTTGATTAAACTTGCTTTATATTGTATATATGTATATCAGAGAACTTCAACAATACATAATACTTGCGAGCGCACTCGCTGTTTACTAAATCATTTTTAGTCTCGAATACCTTTAAGCACTCGCTTTTACTAATATGTTGGCTCGTTGGCTCGTTCTTCATACAAAGCGAGCTTCATGCATGAAAATATTACACAATAACGTTTTACTTGTACATGTGTTAACTGCATAAAGTAGTAAGAGCCCAGAAAAAAGTATGAACAATAGCACAACCACTCAAAGCAAAGTTTCGTGTTCTTTCTATTTTAATGTTCGGTAACTTCTTTGTATTTAACTTACTCGACCAGCTCGTAACAACAACATTCACGGCATATTCATTTAGTATATGTTCGTGTATTTAAAATTCAACATTAAGTGAAAACGTGGCTGCCAGATTTTATGATTTGTCGTAGGTTAGACGATTGTAGGCGTTTAAAAGATTTAGTGCATGTTTTGTTATTTATTTTATGGATGAAAACTTGTAATGCTTTTTTAAAGTATTTTATTTATTATTATCTATAAAATTACATTTCGCCATGATACATACATATATTGAACCACCTGCTGTCATGAAAACTGATGAACTAAATATAAGATATTAAAACAATTTTCTTAAAGAAAAAACTCAATTAGCAGCCGATAGTTACCGTTAATAAAGAGCGCACTCAGCCATTTAAAAAAATGTTCTTATGTGCATATTTAGCATCATAGAATATAATTGTGTGTTTGTTGTAAAATTTGTTGTCAAAAATGTATAAATATATAAAAAGTAAATTCTGTGTCTACGTCGCACAATGAAATAACGGACTGCGCTGCGTTGCCATTGGTCAATATTTTTGTAAAAATATTTACATATAAATGAAATTGACGTAAAAAAAAATTGTGATTAATAAGCCTGTCGCATTCGTTATATATTTTAATTAAAATTTTCCACAAACATTTTTCTTATAATAACTTTTAATTTAATTTTATTTCATAATGATTTTAACCCTACATGTTTACTTAAATATACGATCATTGATTTTTTTTTAACCCTCTGGCAACGCTGCTTTAAGTATTACTACGAATGACGAATTCTGCGAGTAAACAAGCGCCCTCCGCTGCTCTAGGTAATAATGTACAAGTGTGTTTTCCAATTCCTACACAAACATTTCTTGTGTTGTTTATCAGCAGTACGAGTGCTATTGCCGAATGTTGAAAAAATATATTTACGAAACAATACAAAACAGAACCCATATAAATTTCATTGCGTTTGCTAAAGGCTCGTATATTGCAAACACAATTTCTTACGAGCCTGGCGAGCACACACAAAAGCAATAGGCAGTATCATGAAACAAAGAAAACAAGATAGTGCATTGTGCAGGTCCGTTAACTTTTTGCTCTCATTTTGACGTCATTTTTACGCAACTGTAGTAAAGAGAATTAATTGTAAACAAACATTCAGCATAGCACATACACGTGTTTGTGTGATCATGTTTGTGCTCATTTGCTACTATGACGTACATGCGCAGAAAAAGAATGTTTTTTTAAATTTCGTGCACTATCTTGTTTTCTTTGTTTCATGAGGCTGTATTAACTACACCGCTTGTTGCAGTTCTCTGATATATATAATCTATTTATACACATACATAAATACATATCCTTGCGGGAAATTTGTGGCAATTGTTTCAATAGACTGGTACTGGGATTAGTGAAAATAGAACAAGTACAAAAAGAAACAACTCATGACCAGTGAAAGGAGAACCAATCCTTTAACTGGTTTATGAAGAAACGAAAGGCAGAAAAAGTAATGAATTACAGTACTTCCTAAAATTTGGTTCTTATATTAAGACTTGTTGTATTAAAATAATAATATATTGTATTGAAATAATACTCCATTGTTGTAACTTGAACCGGTCTCTACCATCAAAAACCTATCAAGGGACTACTTTGGTGTCAGTTCGCTTCCCCCTATGAATATACATATATGTACATTAGACCGACTCAAAAAACAATTGTTGATGTACCCCCTCAAAACTAACTCTTGCATGTTTTCTGAAGATTCCCAAAATATTTTGGCTCTAGCGATTATCTCCCGTGAGCTAAACCCCGTCAAAAAAGTGTTCAAAAATGGTATTTTTCATAAATATAAAATTCAGAAATATTTTTTTTTGTCAAATGAATGACCAAGTATAATGGGTATTTAGAAATTCTTTGATTCTGCATTAAAACATTTTAAAAATCTAACTACCGGCTAGAGATAGCGAGATGTTTATGTCAGTTCTTAAATGCTTTTCAATTCGATTTTTATTGAAATTTAATTTTTTGTCCGATTTTTATCTCCTGTACGTCGTTAGAAAGCTTGAGAATTTAGTCAAAAGTTAACCCTTTACTGCACTATATTAATTTTTTATAACATTCTGTTACACCTTATTCAAAACCGATTTTATAACCACATTTTTGCAGAAAACACATTTTATTAAATTTAGCTACTATTAAATTGACCCGTTCATGAAAAACATTTTTAAGAGGACATTAAAAAAAATTGTGGAAATAATTTAAATCCATTCGAATACTTCAAAAAACAATATATAATTGCTATAAAGGCATATTTAACAAGACATCATTAAAAACCAGTTTATATCCAAAAAGTGTCTCGTGTAGGAAATACTTTCATTTTATATCAAATAGTGACAATATTTAACTCTTTTATTGCCAAAATTTTTTTTGATGAAATATTTTTTGGTAATCATTGAATAATTACCCTTTCGTGCCACTAGCTGAAGTATTATTTACCAAGAAATTACAAAATTATTAATTTCTTCCCTAAAATCACAACAAAAATGTTTCAAGGTTTTTCAGATTTTCATTCAAGCAAGAATTCTTGGTATTAAGCTGCATTATAGTATTTGTTAAATTTTAATACCTAAAAATTATATATAAAAAAAATCTGGATAGCCTTAAAAAATTTTTGTTGCGATTTTAGGGAAGAAATTAATAGTTTTGTTATTTCTTGGCAATTAATATTTCAGCTAGTGGCACAGAAGAGTAATTATTCAATGCTTTAAAAAAATATTGCTAAAAAATGTCCTCAAAAAGAATAGGACTATTGCAAGAAAGCTTTATAAATTGAAATTTGATTTTTTAAACACATTCGGAAAATAGAAAATGGTTTATATAATATTAAGAAATGTTATTAATAGGGCATTTACATTACATCGAAATCTAGTAGATTTCATTTGAAATCTTAATCCAAATCTAGTTCGATTTCATTATACTTGTTTGACATTAGCGAGATTTGGTTTTCACAACAAAAACCGCCGACTGAAAGTTTTTTGTGTAACACATACTTACATATAAAGAAATAGGCATTTAAAAATTTGCATTACATTTTCTTTATAATCAACTTCATTTATTTTATCAATATTATTTGTCATTTGCATTTATTTTTTATTTAACAAAATTTTTTAATTTTTTTAACAATTTTAACAAGCAGCTATTATTGTTTTTGTTTTGTTTTTTGTTAAAATGTCATTTTTTTCTTGTGCAGGGGGGGAAAAACAGTGCTATATGGGGAAAAACATAGTTGCATCAATAAGTACTACTAGATTTCGAATAGATTTCGTCAAAATCAAGTTACGGAGTAGATTTTATTTTGTACGGGAAATCTAGCCAAAAACAACTAGATTTGACTCGAAATCTCGAAAGTACTAGATTTCGTTGTAATGTAAATTGGCTATAAAACAATATAATGAACAAAACAGTAGAGTTCATATTTGTTTGACATCTGTTTAATTTCTTTTAATTCTTATTTTATTAATACATGGAATGCACCTTTCATCAAAGAGAAAAGTATAACTGCAGGAAAAAATAAAGACTGTGAAAAAGTACATTTTGATAAAAAAAATAATTAAAAAGTTAAGTACGCCCCAATTTTTTAGAACCCAATTTCTTGGATAAAAAAAAAACTTATGCAACCTAGTTCATTTCTTCGAAGAGATTTCAAGCCATACACAGGGTGGAGCAGAATGAGCTATATGGTTTGAATTTTTTATAACCTTTTTAAGTATTAATTCAGAATAATCGAATAAAAATAATAACACCTGAAATTTGGGGAAAAGTTATGGAAAATTTATAGGATAGCATATTTAAAAGCTCATTGGAATAAAATCCCCAATAATATACTGTATTTAAAAAAATTATAAGCCATTTAAGCCGTATTGCTGATTCTGCACCACCCACCTTTATAAAAATACCAAAAAACCAGTTTTTCCAAAAAGTACGTTTTGTTTTGCGGCTCTGAATAATTCAGTGAAGCCAGTGGTAGTTAAAACAATTTCTTGGTGTCTAAAAAAAATAATCCCTTTTTCCGTACAACCAGAAAATGTCTACCTGCATTTTTCGCAACGCTAAAAATTTATAACAGGTACTGTTGCCAATTTAGAGATTTTCCCGCTAAATCTAGAGTTTTTTAAGTTGCAATCGCGGGTAAAAATGCACACAGCGAAACAATGTATGTATTATTCTTTGTATGTGCAACATTGATTAGTTGGTTTTTTCGTATGTAGTATGGTTTATTGTAATACATAAAATATGCAAATGTCACTCTATTCAATGAGCTGTTACCAGTTCATGGAAAAATTGTATGCCAGACCAACTTGAATTTTTAGTTAACGAAACTTATAATTGGTGTGCACGTAGTTACGTACGGCAGCAAAGTTATAAACACATATATGAGGCCATTAATGATGAACAGGTAAATTTAATTGTAATTTTTTTTTCAAATATACATTATATGTATTTATTTCTATTATTATATTCTATTATTAAAAATCACCAATATTTGTGATATGCGATGGCTATCGATTGAAACTTCAATTTCAAGAATAGTATACAAATGGATTGAGCTTGAAACACATTTTGGAATTGCAAAGAATTTTGAAAGATGTTTCATGGCATCTAAATTACATGATTTATATAAAAGTAATTTAAACCTTTTGTACCTTCTGTTTCTAAAACCTATCTTAACCAAAATACAAACATTGAGCAAAAGCTTTCAGAGCCAAAACGCAGACACTACAAAAATTTTAAACGATATGGAAGCTGTTATTTATTTTCTTTAACAGTTTGTTTTAAGCCCAACAATTGAAATTATGTTCACATAATTTCCTTACATAACTATTATTTTTTTAATTAAATTGCAGATATGGACTTAAGCTTAGTAGCAGATGCTGCTATGAATATGAAATTTCAGATTCTCTTGTGAAAGAAGTGGGAACAATGGCTTCATATAGGCAAAATACAGAAGACTGGCTCTCTGTTTTTGATAATATATAAATCAATTATAATTATAAATAATATATATAACACTGCGGAACAGCCATTTTGCGGCCTGGAACTTTGTTTAATTTTTTTACTAATTTGAGGTCGCTGATTCCAAATCTAACCTTCATTTTTCTCTATCAGCTCCAGCTTTAGAGATATACCGTTATGTCCAAAATTAAGGCACTTTCAGCACATATATTGAAATAACATGAAAATGGTGCATCATATTCCCTTAAGAAAAAAAAAAAACCGAAATTCGCTAACAATATTATCTTTAAGACGTACTAATATTGTTTTAAATTTGGCCAGTAATTTCAGAGATATCGTTGAAGTTTTTAAAAAAACAAATAAAAATTTAAGAAAAAAAAAATTTTTTTGTTCTTTAAAAATTCATGAAAAATAAATGTGCAACAAAAATCACAGTTTGGGTCTAAAAGCATTTAGTTCAACATATTTCGAATGAAATGAGCTTTATTTCATTGCAATCGGTGCACAAATTTTGATTGTGTGATATTTTAGTTATTTTTGACCAAAACATGTTTGGAGGCAACCATAATATGGTTGTACCTTCTTGATGGAGGACACATTTAACCATAATATAGTTGTCGGTGATAATTATATGGTTAAATTAACCATAATATGTTTACAATTTTGTTTAAAAATAGTTTTGTTGGAGGTGACCATATTAAAACATAGTTTTTCTCTGGCTGTATAAGTGGAATTGTAAGTACATTGGTAAATGTAAGTAAATTTGTAAGTGTTTATGTAAGGGTATTGGTAAGTATAAATGTAGTATTTAATGATAATTACATGTTAATTTTTTATAATAATTATTATCATATATAATAATATATTAATATACAATAATTTATTAACATATGTTAATAAATTATTTATTGATAAATACGAGAGAAATAAATAAAGTGTAAAATTGCTGAAAATTAATATATATGCACTAAAGACCTGCACGAGTGCACCATAAAGTATTGTCAAAACAGATACACCAGATATGTACCTGTTACTATTGATATCAATGAGAGAATGAGTGTAACTGATATTGTATGGTTTTGCTTTTGTCCACTCACCATATCCAAAAAACCAAAACAGTTGCTTATGGTATTGGATTGAATATATCATAACCTTTTTTTTTGCTCACAAATATCTGTTGTCACCATGGTATTTTAACAATACTTATTGTTATCTGTTGTATTTTCAAATATTGTTGGAGAGTTGATGCAAATAACAGAGCTAATAAAAATTTATATACGATCTCAACCAGGGGTGCCAGATGGTTTTGGTAAGAAATCTGCATATCATCAAAAACAAATCGGCAATTTAATTTAAAAAAATCGGCATATTAAAATACCTTTTTTAAACACAATAAAACATATTTTAATGACAAAAAAGAACAAAGCAACAATTTACCATTACCTAATGCTTTTAACATAAAAATCAATACAAATAAAAGTTTTATAAATAAATATTAGTTAATTAAAAATTTATATGAATTTTCCATATTAGAGCCAACGGAGACATACTGTCTTTTAGAATCTATGGTGATCTAGAAAAAACGATCTCAACTCCACAGTTAAGACAAATTTTTCAACGAATATATAAAAGTTCGGATTAAACAATAAAAGTAGAGTTTTCTCTCTAAAAAAATTAAATAAAACTTGAGGAGTTTTCAGCCTAAAATAAAACTCACTTGGCTGTCAACAAATAAAACTCTTTTAAGGATTTATATTTTTACGTCTTTAATAACCAGTGATGCCATTAGGATACGAAAGATACATTTTTCGTACCTTTTGATGACTTCAGGTACCATGTATAATCCTGATATTTTTCGTATCTTTTGAATCTGTGCGCAAAATGTACAGAAATCAAATTTTAAACTTTCCTACTCTGACAAAGTTTATTTAAGTTATCATTTCGTTATGCATGCTAAAAAAAAAACAGTGACAACTAAATACAAAAATAACATGTATTTTGTTTTTAGGTTTTCTAAGTTCTTCTGTAGCTTGCTTATTCTTGTGTATGTGTGTTAAGATGAAATTTTAGAAGAAAACTTTATATGATCTTTTTGATCGCCTTAGTATATACGCCTTAAATCGTATATTAATTTTTACAAAAATGAATTTGTTTTGATAACATCCAAAGATAGTGACATATAATGAATTTTAAAGTTTGCTTACTGTATTTTTAAATTTACATACCTAATATTTATGACTTAAATAAATATAAAAATTAATTTATATGATATCATTTTCTTTATAATATTCATTAACTATGTAAAAAAAATGTTACGTTAATAAATGTTAAACGTTAAAAATGGATTTTCAAATGTTTTCCAATATGTATCATATTGGAAAAAAAAGCGTATCTCTTTGGAAACTAAAATGTATCTTTCTCGAAATTTCACTGGCAACACTGATAATAACACTCATTTTGTTTTTCTTCTTTTTTTAATGACAATTTAATTGCAGCACAAGCTGATTAGATAATACTGCTATACAAAATGTAAAGATCTGACCAGCGGCAAGCTTTGAGTGTCGATCTTTTATTCCTCAACTGAGTTTTAATTTATTATTTATTATTTTATATTTACGTTAAAGAGATAACTGTTTAAAAAGGACTTTTTTGTATTTAATTCACAAAATAACTCCGGGACTGAAAATAATAATAATTATTATTTTTTTGAAAGGCTATGAAAAAATTCCTTTATTTCCAGTTAGGAATTTTTAACCATTATCGCTACATATATTTTATTTGAGTTATCGTACCCAATTAAAGTAAAAATTTTTTTTTTTTTTGTTATTGATAACCATTTTTTCAACCAAAAAATTTTTCGGTTAGAAATATGTATTATAAAAAAGCATTTATTTTTCCATTATAAACAAATAATTTATTTTTTTGGTTGCAATTATCCATTACAAACAAATAAGAAAGTAGTATGCATGCCCGACCCTACGATGCTCCACACCACAATATGTAGAGATAACTTTTCAAGAGTGTAGCTTAGGGACCCATGGGCAATCATGGACCACGCCATTATTTTATGAAGTTAAGATTCATGTCAAAGTTCTCACCATTGACAATATGCTTGTTCCTTAGGACAATTAGAACCTTTGTACCAAATTTCAGCAATTTATTTTCAAAACTGCGACCTGAACTTTACGTACAACGTTTACATAGACAGCCATTTTTTCTATGATTTTTTTGGTCGCTTATTTTATAACTGTTACGATCCTTGAAATAACTGTTATTTAAGAACTTTTTTGATACCAGTTATAACTGCCACCGTTCCTGGTTAATTGTTTTTATGGATATAAAAAGTTTTTGTTTTAATTTTTTTATTATTATACATATATGAGTTTGACACTTTTATTAAATAACTTTAAATATAAGCATAAAAATCGAATTATTAAATTTGAAATAATCTTTAAAAAAAATAATTCCTTGCAAAGATTAATTTTTCAGTGGATATCGAAATTTAATTTTAAGGTGCAAGAATTCTCGCATTTTAAATCTGATTTTCTTTTTGCAAAAAAACTTGAATATTTACTTTACTTTCTTAAATTAAATTGGCTACCGGAGGTATAAGCCTTATCCTCAATTGCATATAATCCTATAAAATTAAATATTTACATTGACAGTGAATATAAATTAAGCTTAACTTTACTCTTTTGTAAGTAATAATCCCTTTTTCCTTTAGAAAAATAAATTATCTCTTCATTTAGCTTTGGTCAAAAAATCGTTAAGTTTTTTTCTTTCATTTGGAGTTAATGCTTTTATTCTTTATACCTAGTTGAATATTTTTCATAATGTGTGTGTGTGGTGGGTTATACAAACACTACATATGTACATATATGGAATAAATCTAACCCATTTTCCTTAAGTATAAGCGCTGAATTAATAACAGTTGTCTCTTTGTAACGTTAAAAGTTATCCAAAATTAAAAATGTATATAACACAAACCAAAAGCTACCGTGTTTTAAGTTTTTATCAAAAAATCGGTAAATAGGCACTTTGATAATTTAGAGAAAAAAATCGGCAAAATACCGATAAATCGGTAAATATGGCAGGCCTGATCGCAACGCTTCTCGCTTGTTTTGTTGTTGTTGCTCAGCAATTTTCAATACCACAGCACGAAAAAGACCCATCCTTTTAAGGGCATCAATGAATTTGTAACAAAAACAAAATACATGTGTGGTTTTTTTGGTCATTTTTTTTTATTATATTTTTCAATAATTTTTGTCTACATGTCTTTTGAACGAATAAACGCCATCCTTTTAAGGGCATCAAAGAATTTGTTACAAAAACAAAATACATGTGGTTTTTTTTTGGTAATTTTTTTTCAATAATTTTTGTCTACATGTCTCTTGTACGAAAAGACCCGATCCATTTAAGGGCATCAAAGAATTTGTTACAAAAACAAAATATTTTCGTTGAAAGACAATTGAAAAAAACGGCATCGTACAATAAGTAACTCATTGTATTCGATCAGTATCAACTAGTATCTGCTTTTGTAAAACAGATATAAACAGATATGTTACTCTCATTCTCTTTTTATCAACTCATATCCACTATGTTACAAAAAATATCCATATCAACTTATATCAGAAACACTCGACAACTCATCCATACACACTCACTTTAGTAAACACACAGAAACTTGTACAAACAGATATATCCGTGCACGTCTTTAATATGCACATGTTTTTCCCTTTTCTTTTTTTATATTTACGCTTGTCGCTGGGCCGCCACCGCTGTAGTTTCTGATGCCGTTGAAGCTGTTTTCAATGATGCTTTTGTTGCTATGTCTCGTTGTCATTGTTACAGATGATCGTTGTTTGTTGTTGTTTTCATATTTTATGTTGTCACACTTTTTGTTGTTTTTAATTATTTGTAGTTCTTAAAATGTTTCCACTTTGTTAGACGTATTTAATTTTTCCTTTTATTTTTTTCTTTTCCAACTTTAGCTGTTATATAGTTATGTTGTAGCCAAATCGAAACACCAATTTTAAATTTTCCACAACACATTTTATCAAAAATTGCTTCTATTGCCTCTGCTAAAAATTGTTTTACAATCACCATCCAGCTTTTTTTCCCCCTCCTTTAATTTGTTGCAATTAAGAGAGAGCTTTATGAATTTTTAAATTATTTTCCTTGCTTTAAGACAAAATTAGCGAGTCTCTTTTGGTTTTGTAGGTTTTTATCTCTACCTTTAACAAACTCACTTTAATTCACGATGCTTTATTATATTAATTTTGTTTCAGAAAAAAATTTTTCTTTTAAATTTGATTAATTGTTTATGAATTTTTTTTTCCTGTAGTCATTTGTTTTCTTTTATTATATTGTCCCGGTCGCCATGTAATAACTCTTGCCAATAAAGTAAAACACACTTCGATCACTGTTTTAAATCAACTCTGTCGTCCTTCGTTTATATACCTCTTAACCTGGGCAAATTCACTAGTAAATTAACTTAACGATTATTAGTAGATAATTATTGTAGTATATGGGGCTTAAAATTAATTGGGTATGGTGAGTAATTACGACTATCAGGGATGCACTATAGTATCATTTTTTCGGCCCACGGGCAATCGTACACCCGCCAAAACAACTTTATATTATTAGGCTAGGGTTCATAACAGAGTTCTTTGTGTCAAATAGTTCCATGATATTTACATCTATATGAGTTTTTTCATCTTAAAGCGTAAAAAAGTAAGTAAATTGGGCCCTATGGTCAACTCTGAAACAATTAGCACCAAATTTTGGTATGACATATCCAACATATGCATATAAGGAAGCTAAGAGACTTAAAGCTATTTTTGAAAGAGGTATTTGTATGGACACTTTGGTCAAATATAAAAAAAAAAATCAAAAAAATATTTGGTAAGACGATTTAGGTTTGTGATAAACGATTTTTGGGCCAAATTTATTTTAAATACGAACATATTTAGATAGCTTATGGCAAAAGTGGCGCTATTGCGGGAAGAATATTGTATACGGCTAAGTGAAACTATAGTGCGATTTTCACTATTTTCAATATGTGTCGTCCTTATGACAATCAAAACAACCAGTCGGATGGACGGACATTGTCAGGTCGCCTCAGAAAGTATTTTTGAGTCGATTGTTATGTATTGTTTTCGATTTATATATTGCACACATTAGCACAAACGCATAATACTTCCTCTCCTATTGTGGTGTGGGTATAAAAACCCAGGATTAAATTTGACCCTACGCCCTGGTTAGCCAGCCATTAACCTTCTATTACAATGTAAAGAATTGACATTTTCTTCGTATGTTAATTTTTTGGATCTTCATATTTGGAAATATGACCTAACAATAACACAGGCAAAGACATTTTTAACCCATTTCACCAGAGTATACTTTTCTAAAATTTGGAATTGCGCTGACTCCGAATTTCTCCATTGCATTGGTTTTCGCGATATCTTCGTTATATTTTCAAAATTAAAAAAAATCATAAAAAATACCAAAATTAAGTCAAAACTAAAAAAAATGGCGAAAATACAATGAATATAGCGAAAAATTAGATTTTCCAAATTTCATGTTAAGATTTCTCGGAGAAGGAATAAGATATCACAAAGATTAAACATTTATTTTAAAGGTAAGTGGTACGACTTTCAGACACACAGAAAAAAGTTTTTTATCAATTAAAAAATGGTTTAAGAAGTATTTTATTTTAATTAATGTTTTAAAATGTTTTTTGATCACTTTTTTAATTAAAATTATCATTTCGAGGGCCTATATTCAAAACCCTCTATCTTTGATTTTCATGAAAGTTACTTTTTAATGGTAAAATGTTCAGTTAAACAACCCTCATCTATGGTGTGATTTTCATAACCAAAAATATTTTTTTTTTGCTGTTTTATTTATCTTACACAATTAATTTTTCTGAATGCAAAACCCTCTATCTTTTCTAATAATTAATTTTCGAATATTTTTTGGAATAATTTGTTCTTGCAATACATGTTTTTTTTTTACTATTTTTTTGCAAGCTAAACATGAATTTGACATTATACCACCGGAATACCATTATTTTTGCGATCATTTACACCAATCAAGCTCCAAACAAACTTAAAAAAGCAAAAACAAAAAAAAAAATTGTTGCTATAACTTTTTGTTTAATTGTTAATTTTTTTATCTTATGTTGTATTATCTTAAATTAACCACGTTAAACACCGACAGATGGCATAAATAAAATCAAAATAATTTATTTTTATTAATATGCAAAACCCTCTTTTCATTTTCATACATACATATTGAATATTTTTGAGAAGCAAAACCCTCCCCCAATAATGCAAAATTTTATGAACCAATTATCTGTGGGATTCAGTAGTTGATTTAAAAAATATTGTAGAGTAGCGAATTTTAATAACTCAAGTTATACGCGAAAAAAACAGTTTTTTGGCTCTCCTGAAAAGTTTTGTTTTTTAAGATAGAGGATTTTGAATATAGGCCCTCGATTTATTGATAAAAAATTTTAAAATTTTTTTTTTAGTAATCAATATAATCATTTCGGTACTAGGTGCAAAATCACCAAACTGTTTGCTTGATATTATGAATTTTGAATAAATTTGGTGATTAGAGAAAACTTTTAATTTTTTTTGTTTGACATATTAGGTTTTATAAGAAAGTATCAGTTCGCGCAGTTAAAACATCTCGGATGTGGCGAAAACCACGGGTTTTTTATACTTTAAGCGAAGAAATTTTGAATGCAGATAAAATATCTGTTTAATTATCAAAATCTTATTTGAATACTTAAGTTAACGTCGTGCCAATGCCAGATGAAAATTCTCTTAATCACGGTTCACGCGTTCAAATATTTAGATGTTTACCGCCATATCTATTCTCCTTAAACGAGTGTGGCCGGCATAATTTTAAATATTTCGAATAGTTGATTTGGGTGCGATTAAAGCATTCGGCAAATCGGCAATTTGATCATTTATAGGCCAAAAATCGGCAAATATGACAATACTGTTTAATGGTGTGTAAAAGCTTTTATTTTTTTATGAATAACGGGTTGTTGGCTATGCTAAAGACTCTTGTTTTTAAGAAATGTAAAAGTTAAAAACAGCATACTTCAAATATTAGCGGTATTCACCCTTTGTATTAAGTGTACAACTCTGTTATATTTAATACGATTTTATACTTCAAAGCGTGAGTGTCTTTTTCGTATGCATTGTAAATTAATGAATTTGCTGAGTGAGAGAAAGAGACAAGAGTAGTATAGTTTAGTGTAATACATTTTGTTGTTGCAGTGTTGTATAAGTTAGTATTTTTACTAAAATTATAAGATTAACAAGGTCTACAAGGGACTTTACTACCAAGGGTGAATTCCGCTATTGATTCAAATATTAGTTGTATAC
The DNA here is from genome assembly GCA_943735925.1 of Pollenia amentaria. Taxonomy (NCBI): domain Eukaryota; kingdom Metazoa; phylum Arthropoda; class Insecta; order Diptera; family Polleniidae; genus Pollenia; species Pollenia amentaria. The sequence continues at coordinate 87,050,053 of OX031008.1, read as the reverse complement.
ATAGCAGCCAGATAAAATTGATCGAAAATCGCCAAATTTTGAGAAAAAAAACCGTGAAATTGAAAAACCTTAATAACAAACAATATTTAAATACTGGAGAATTTTATTAATAATATGACCCCAGCGCTACCTACAGTGTCAGCATTTTATAAGGAAATCTATTTTTGTTTATTAAATCCAAAATCGCATCATAAGTTAAAAAAAATTAAATATCACGACAACAGCACAACCTTTCTGGATCAACCTTCAGGGAAACCTAGCTTCTGATTAAACAAATATACTGTCCAAGTTTGGTGTCAATCGGTCCAGCGGTTCTAGAGTTTTAGAAACACGTGCCAAACATCTGCATGGGCATAGAAAAAACTGTCTTGGTAATATTACTCAATTTTTTAAGCTTGTCTTTCTTGTTCTCAAAATATGAGTAATTGTCAATACCGACGCATTTGAGGAAATTTACTCACAAAATGATAAAAGTGAGATCGATGAAAATCTTGTATGCAGAGACACAACAAAGTGAATGTGTGTGCGCGTGTCAGATTTTTTTTGTATGCACACACTGACTTACATAAACAAAATAGTTTATTTTCGTTTATCTATATAGTGAGTAAATTATTCGGTTTTGAGAACATCAGAATGCACAAAATCTTACAAGACAAAATGAGATTTGTGCTAAAATGAGCATATCGATGAGTTCCCGATATTATCATTTCTTAATAACTAAAGATAATAAATATTTTATTTAAGCAAGAAAAGAAAAAATTATATTATTTGTGTTTTGAATAAGCAAGTACTTGTGTTGCCTTTTGAGAACACGTACCCGGAACAAGCGGACCATCAATAATATACTGTTTAAATTTCGTTAAGATCAGTTCATCGGTTACAGAAGAATAATTAAACATAATAATTGTATGGGAGGTGCAACGCTGACTTTACCAACCCCACCCAGATTTTGTCAGATGTTGTGTATTGAAAACCAAGATATTCGTACTAAATTTGAAAACTAAAGCTCTTATCGTTATACAGATATACATATATCTATATTGGCTTTTTATGGTACCTCCAACTCCACGCATACTTGAAATTTCCAAAAATATATAGGGTATACCACCTCCCAGACCATCATTAATATACTATACGAGTTTCATAAAGATCGGTTCACATGTTACGGAGATTGGCTATGTCTTTGTATGGGAGGTGCCACGCCCACCTTCACAATCCCGCCCAGATTTTGTAAGGTTTTGTGTTATTAATAACCAAGAAATTTGTAGCAAATTTTTTAGCTGTTGTCATTGTAACGATATCTATAAATCTATAATGTCTTTGTATGGGAGTTGTATGAGATTTAAACTTTTCTTAAATTGAAATAATTCCTTTTTTTTCAATTTTTAATTTTATTAAAATTAAACGCAATAATTTTACATATGTAGGTATATAGGGTACTTCAGAAACCCTTATATCAATTTATTTTATTTAATTATTTAAACTATTGTGTATGATGTAAAAATTAGTCTATAAGCAGCAAGGCAGAAAACGCAAGTGAACAAAATCAAAAAATATTAATTTTTAAGAAGAGCTTAAAAATATTTGTAACAGTACTCGATAATTGTTTGTTGCTTACGCATATTACATACTTAATTACAAGCATATCATATATATGTAATGCACAAGTGCGTATGTAAACAAAAACCAGTATTTTTATTATTACTTTAATGCATTTACTTTAATGAGAGGAATCGAAATCTCATTTAAGTAAATTAGCAGAGAACAACAAAAATCTACTGCGTAAGCTTTCATATGTTGTTCACACTAGCCATGAGAAAAAAAATAAGAAAATAAAATGCTCAATTATAGAAACAAGAAAAAATATGAAATATATGGAACATAAAATAAATGTTAGATTTAAAATAAAGTTGTTCACCAACATTCTGCCCCACTAAGGACGACAGTGCTTAATCCTTTGAAGAATCATCAACAGCAGGATGTTTAAAGCTGGAATTGTTCTGCATACTATCCAAGCAATCATTTGTAGGTAGAAGAGCAATTTTAGAAATTGGTCGTTTAAAGTTCTTTCCGTTCGAGAATAGAGTGACTACCCGTACACAACCATCTTTGCCGGGATGAATATCTTGGATGCGAGCCAGCGGCCATTCGCCAGGAGAGCATCTTTCATCAATTACGACCACTAAATCACCAATCTTAGGGTTTTGTGCTAACTTAAGCCATTTTGGCCTAGCTTGAAGTCTACACAACCATTCGTTTGACCAACGGCGCCAAAAATGCTGTTTTAGCTTCTCAATGGTTTTCCACCTGTTTAACCGGTCAATGTTGACATCGAGCAAATCCTCATCCGGCACGCATAGAGTAGGCTCCCCAATCAAGAAATGAGCTGGAGTAAGGGCGTTGCAGTCAGTTGGTTCTGAGCTTAGAGGGCACAACGGTCTAGAATTTAAACAGCTTTCAATTTGAGCTAAAAGCGTGGTAAGCTCTTCAAATGTCAAAATACGATTTTTCATCACTCTCTTTAAATGGTATTTTGTGGACTTAACGCCGGCCTCCCAAAGCCCACCAAAGTTTGGAGATGCTGGCGGTATAAAATGCCATTTTGTACCATTTGCGGCAAGACGATCAGTAATTTCAACTGGGATTGATGATTTACTACGATTATAAAGAATTTGTAGCTCTTTATTAGCTCCAACAAAATTAGTGCCACAGTCTGAATACAAATCAGTACAGGGACCACGACGGGACACAAAACGCTTAAAGGCAGCCAAAAATGCATCGGTTGACAAGTTCGTTACTGCTTCCAAATGTAGTGCTTTTGTAACCATGCATATAAACAAACAAATGTAACCTTTTGCAGTTACTGAATTTCTTACAGTTGATTGCTTAATTATAATTGGACCGGCATGATCGATACCACTGTGCTTAAATGAGCGCGCAGGTTTAAGTCGAACACTAGGAAGATTTCCCATTATCTGTTGGGCTGCTTTCGCTTTATATTTAAAACATGTTACACATTTCCGCAAGATTTGCTTGGCAATGCTTCTGCTGGATATTACCCAATATTCACGTGAGACGTAAGCTTGCATTTGAATCAAACCGCCATGCAAAGTTTTGATATGAGCATCTAGAAATAATAATTTTGTTAAAGGGTTTTGTTTCTTGAGTAAAATTGGGTGTTTGGAACAGTAATCAAGATCAGAGCTTTGAATTCTACCACCAACTCTAAGTAATTGAGAGGAGTCAAAAAATGGGCACAGTTGTGCCAGAGCGCGGTTTTTTAGAATTTTACCTTTCTTTTGAAGTTCTGAGATTTCCTCTGAAAAATCTACATCTTGTGAAAGTTTCACAAGTTTTACGCGAGAAAGTTTTAGCTCCTCGGTTGAAAGAAACCCTATCATCTTACTATTGCCTTCAATTTGTGGATTTTGAGCATTATGTTTAAAACGAAAAATGTATGCAGTTACGCGTATTAATTTTGAAAGGGAGGAACATTTTGTTAATAGGTCTGGGTATTGCTTTACGTCTGCTACAATTGAGTGCATATTCAAAATTTGTTCATTAGGAATTTCATAATTTTCATAAAGATTTAATTTAGGCTGGTTTGGCCAATTTTCTGCAGATTTAGTTAGCCATTTAGGGCCATGCCACCATAGTTCATGTTTAACTAATTCATTTGAAGATATACCACGTGAAGCACAATCAGCAGGATTTTCACGTGTAGATATGTATCGCCATTGAGAATTACGGGTTCTGCGTTGGATTTCTGCAACTCTGTTTCCAACGTATACGGGCCACCTAGATGACTGACCACGTATCCATGACAGCACAGTTGTGCTATCAGTCCAATAATAAATATTTGAAATTTCATGATCAAGTGAAGAGGTTATTCGATCTACTAGTTTTGCCAATAAAGTTGCTCCACATAATTCCATTCGTGGTATTGTCAGCCGCTTTATAGGACCCACTTTAGTTTTTGCTTGGATTAAGTACACTTTTGTAACTGAATCTGAAATCGTTTTAGCGTAGACAGCAGCAGCGTAAGCTAATTTTGATGAGTCCGAAAACCCATGAATTTCAACTTTTACACCTTTTTGTGTACCAAGCCAACGAGGAATTTTAAGATTTTCGAGGTATTTTAAATTATTTCGATATATTAACCATCTGTTTGCAATAGTATCAGGCAGGCGATCATTCCAGTCAATGCCAAGCAACCATAAATTTTGGAATTCAATTTTTGCAAGAATTGTAGTAAGGGAGAGCCAGCCTTGAGGATCATAAAGCTTAGCTGAATCTGAGAGCAAACTTCTTTTCGTAACTACTGATGTATTTTCAAAATTTATTTTAAAAGAAAAGCAATCGTCTACCGTGTTCCATTCGAGACCAAGTGCCTTAACTGTATTAGGTTGATTTAGTTCAAATATATCTGATTTTTCCCTGAACTCCACAGGAATCAATGCTAGCAATTCTTTTGAGTTTGTTGTCCATTTACGTAAGTTAAAGTTGCCTTCATTAAGCAGACTGCATAATTGAGTATGTAATTGGTAAGCATCGGATAAACTATCAGCACCAGAAATAACGTCATCGACATAAGTATCCGAACTAAGCACGCTACAAGCCAATGGATATTTTTCCTTTTCATCCAAAGCTAGTTGTTGTAAAACCCTTATTGAAAGAAAAGGTGCAGGTGTTGTGCCATAGGTAACTGTCGAAAGCTCGTAAATTGATATCTCGTTAGAGCCAACATTTCGCCACAAAATCTTTTGAAACTTTCGTTGTTCCTGAGCCACAAGTATTTGTCTGAACATTTTCTCCAAATCTGCCCGAAAGCCAATTTTGAAACGTCTCCATCGATTTATTATTGTAGGCAAATCATTTTGCAAGGCAGGGCCAGCTGGGAGTTCCTCATTCAGCGATGTGCTGGCAGACCTTTTACAACTACCATCGAAGACAACTCTTAATTTAGTAGTAGAACTACTTTCCTTTAAAACACCATGATGAGGCAGGAAAAACCCATTCTCAACCAAATCACGAGGATAAGCGCCAACTTTTTTCATATGTCCAAGAAGTTCGTACTCTTTCATAAATTCTGTATAAAGCTTTCCAAAGTTTTTGTTTAATTTACATTTTGATTCTACGTTTTTCAAACGAGATAGTGCTGCATAATCTGTATGCTTAAAAACAGGAAGTGGAAGACCCTTAAGTTGCAATTTAAATGGTAGGGAAACAGTGTAACGTCCAGATGAATCACGAAAAGTAGTATTTTTAAAATGCTGTTCGCACAGAATTTCTTCTTCCGTAAAAGCTTTTTTCTCTAAAAGTTCTTCCTGTTCCCAAAACGATTGCAATTGCTTATCTAATGAACAAACATTTATGCTTATAGTATGCTGATTATAATTATCAGGAATAGGGCCCGATACTATCCACCCGAAATGTGTAAGTTGTACGAATAAGCCATCGTCAACTTTATGTTGTTGAGGTAACACAATATCTCCGTAAACATCTCCCACTAACAGTAGGTCAACCTCACCAGGTTTGGAAAAATAAGGATCAGCTAACGAAAATTTTCTTAAGTCAGGTAATGATTTTTCATTAAGAGCCACAGGTTGATATCCCGTTATTTTTGGTAGTACTAGGGCTTCACAATCAATTTTAAAATTGGTTTCAATTCTTGAGAAGATAGACAAATTAACATAATTTCTTGAAATCAGAGGTTGATTTCCACCTACTCCGGTTATTTCAACAAAATCTTTTTTATAGATTAAACATAATGCATCTGCAGCCTTTTTAGTGATAAATGAAGCCTGGGCGCATTGATCAAGTAGAGCACGCAAAACCAAATCGCCCTGAGATGTTTTTAGCACGACACGCATTGTCGCAAGGAGTACCTGGGGCCTTTTTCTACTTCTAAATATGTCACCTTGGTCAACGACATGAGCGGCGACGTTCTCAGCCACTTGCGAAGACGAGGATGTTTGAGATGTCATAACAGCTTCAGGGAGCACGATGTCAGTAGAACGGTTTGCAAAATACTCGTTATGCAGAGTGGTATGGTGGTTTTGTTGACAGACTTGACAACGAGAAGCTAAATGGCACTTGTTACTAAAGTGGCCTGGTGTTAAACAATTCCGACATATTCGCTTAGAATTCAAAAAATCTCTTTTTTCAGCAGAGGACAAAGCACTAAACTTGAAACACTTGAAAAGAAAATGACGCTTGTGGCAGCAGGGGCAGTTAGAGTCAGTATTGGTATTAGAAACGTTATTTACATAATGCCGAACATTCGGCTTACTTTTATTTTGACGCTGTGGGTTTTTCGGTCTTGAAAAAGATGCATCAGGGCTTGAATCAGTCTGATCAGAAATAGTTTCTAATGTTCGAAATGTTGCTTCCAAAAATTTAAATAGATCTTCTATAGGAGGAATCTGAGTTGATGCTTTGAGAGATTGCTCCCATTCCTTGCGCGTCTGTACATCTAACTTATTTACAGTCATGTAAATAAGCATAGCATGTTCCCCCTCGGTGTTAACTTCTAAAGTACGCAGCAGAGCAATACTAGTTCGGGTTGTATCCAAAATCATTTGGATACTTTTAAAAGAACCATCAGAAGCAGGTATAGAAAATAATTTTTTAAAAATAGTATCAACTATTTTTCTTTTGTTGTGGTACCTATTTTGAAGTGCGGTCCACGCTAAAGCATAGCTTGAATCCGTTGCGGGATATTCATTTACGATGTCCAATGGAGTTTCCTTACAAGAACTTTTCAGAAAACAAAATTTTTAAACATCAGTTAGGCCAGAATTATTATGCACTAAAGAAATAAACATATCCTGATAAGACATCCACGTTAAATAATCACCACTGAAAACTGGCAAATCAATTTTTGGTAAACGGGCCTGAGACGAAAATGTTTCATTTCTAGAATGAGAGGGACCAGCAAAGGTACTGGATTGAATTCCAGGGGAATGAGACCCAGAAGTTTCCAAATAATCAAGCAACTGGCTCTTAAGGGCAAAGAACTCGTCAAGAAATTGAAAATAAACATCATCTTTAAAATAAGGAATATCTTCTGTATTAACGGTGTTCTCACGGACTACAGAAGATAATTGGGTATTTCCAGCTTTAAATTGGAAAACGATAGATTCTGTCTCGTCTAAGACAGATTGTGCAAATCCATGTGTCTTTTGCTGTCTTGAAATATACACCCTAGCAGTTCGCTTTAAGTTATTAAACAAATCCTTTTGTTCCTCAACAAGATGGTGAATATCCGCCATTTTATTTTATTCAAAACACCCTCTTACTTTTCACAGATTTATTATATAATATTAAATTTCATGCATACATACAGTTTTCCAGAAAACCACAAACTTCGGCAACAGTAACGCAGAGTTTCAAACCTTATTATATAGCCAAATCCACCTCAAGAAGTCATCCAAGATCAAACTTTCTAGAGCCAAGTCCAAATTTCACAGCAAACAGTTCCAAAAGCAAAAAAAAAAGTGGCAAGTCAATTTCCGAATTTACAATGACTTATTTACTAATCCCGGGTTTCGGCACCAAATAATGTATGAGATTTAAACTTTTCTTAAATTGAAATAATTCCTTTTATTTCAATTTTTAATTTTATTAAAATTAAACGCAATAATTTTACATATGTAGGTATATAGGGTACTTCAGAAACCCTTATATCAATTTATTTTATTTAATTATTTAAACTATTGTGTATGATGTAAAAATTAGTCTATAAGCAGCAAGGCAGAAAACGCAAGTGAACAAAATCAAAAAATATATATTTTTAAGAAGAGCTTAAAAATATTTGTAACAGTACTCGATAATTGTTTGTTGCTTACGCATATTACATACTTAATTACAAGCATATCATATATATGTAATGCACAAGTGCGTATGTAAACAAAAACCAGTATTTTTATTATTACTTTAATGCATTTACTTTAATGAGAGGAATCGAAATCTCATTTAAGTAAATTAGCAGAGAACAACAAAAATCTACTGCGTAAGCTTTCATATGTTGTTCACACTAGCCATGAGAAAAAAAATAAGAAAATAAAATGCTCAATTATAGAAACAAGAAAAAATATAAAATATATGGAACATAAAATAAATGTTAGATTTAAAATAAAGTTGTTCACCAACATTCTGCCCCACTAAGGACGACAGTGCTTAATCCTTTAAAGAATCATCAACAGCAGGATGTTTAAAGCTGGAATTGTTCTGCATACTATCCAAGCAATCATTTGTAGGTAGAAGAGCAATTTTAGAAATTGGTCGTTTTAAGTTCTTTCCGTTCGAGAATAGAGTGACTACCCGTACACAACCATCTTTGCCGGGATGAATATCTTGGATGCGAGCCAGCGGCCATTCTCCAGGAGAGCCTCTTTCATTAATTACGAGCCTCTTCCATCAATGTTGACATCGAGCAAATCCTCATCTGGCACGCATAGAGTAGGCTCCCCAATCAAGAAATGAGCTGGAGTAAGGGCGTTGCAGTCAGTTGGTTCTGAGCTTAGAGGGCACAACGGTCTAGAATTTAAACAGCTTTCAATTTGAGCTAAAAGCGTGGTAAGCTCTTCAAATGTCAAAATACGATTTTTCATCACTCTCTTTAAATGGTATTTTGTGGACTTAACGCCGGCCTCCCAAAGCCCACCAAAGTTTGGAGATGCTGGCGGTATAAAATGCCATTTTGTACAATTTGCGGCAAGACGATCAGTAATTTCAACTGGGATTGATGATTTACTACGATTATAAAGAATTTGTAGCTCTTTATTAGCTCCAACAAAATTAGTGCCACAGTCTGAATACAAATCAGTACAGGGACCACGACGGGACACAAAACGCTTAAAGGCAGCCAAAAATGCATCGGTTGACAAGTTTGTTACTGCTTCCAAATGTAGTGCTTTTGTAACCATGCATATAAGCAAACAAATGTAACCTTTTGCAGTTACTGAATTTCTTACAGTTGATTGCTTAATTATAATTGGACCGGCATAATCGACACCACTGTGCTTAAATGAGCGCGCAGGTTTAAGTCGAACACTAGGAAGATTTCCCATTATCTGTTGGGCTGCTTTCGCGTTATATTTAAAACATGTTACACATTTCCGCAAGATTTGCTTGGTAATGCTTCTGCTGGATATTACCCAATATTCACGTGAGACGTAAGCTTGCATGTGAATCAAACTGCCATGCAAAGTTTTGATATGAGCATCTAGAAATAATAATTTTGTTAAAGGGTTTTGTTTCTTGAGTAAAATTGGGTGTTTGGAACAGTAATCAAGATCAGAGCTTTGAATTCTACCACCAACTCTAAGTAATTGAGAGGAGTCAAAAAATGGCCACAGTTGTGCCAGAGCGCGGTTTTTTAGAATTTGACCTTTCTTTTGAAGTTCTGAGATTTTCTCTGAAAAATCTACATCTTGTGAAAGTTTCACAAGTTTTACGCGAGAAAGTTTTAGCTCCTCGGTTGAAAGAAACCCTATCATCTTACTATTGCCTTCAATTTGTGGATTTTAAGCATTATGTTTAAAACGAAAAATGTATGCAGTTACGCGTATTAATTTTGAAAGGGAGGAAAATTTTGTTAATAGGTCTGGGTATTGCTTTACGTCTGCTACAATTGAGTGCATATTCAAAATTTGTTCATTAGGAATTTCATAATTTTCATAAAGATTTAATTTAGGCTGGTTTGGCCAATTTTCTGCAGATTTAGTTAGCCATTTAGGGCCATGCCACCATAGTTCATGTTTAACTAATTCATTTGAAGATATACCACGTGAACCACAATCAGAAGGATTTTCACGTGTAGATATGTATCGCCATTGAGAATTACGGGTTCTGCGTTGGATTTCTGCAACTCTGTTTCCAACGTATACGGGCCACCTAGATGACTGACCACGTATCCATGACAGCACAGTTGTGCTATCAGTAAAATAATAAATATTTGAAATTTCATGATCAAGTGAAGAAGTTATTCGATCTACTAGTTTTGCCAATAAAGTTGCTCCACATAATTCCATTCGTGGTATTGTCAGCCGCTTTATAGGACCCACTTTAGTTTTTGCTTGGATTAAGTACACTTTTGTAACTGAATCTGAAATCGTTTTAGCGTAGACAGCAGCAGCGTAAGCTAATTTTGATGAGTCCGAAAACCCATGAATTTCAAGTTTTACACCTTTTTGTGTACCAAACCAACGAGGAATTTTAAGATTTTCGAGGTATTTTAAATTATTTCGATATATTAACCATCTGTTTGCAATAGTATCAGGCAGGCGATCATTCCAGTCAATGCCAAGCAACCATAAATTTTGGAATTCAATTTTTGCAAGAATTGTAGTAGGGGAAAGCCAGCCTTGAGGATCATAAAGCTTAGCTGAATCTGAGAGCAAACTTCTTTTCGTAACTACTGATGTATTTTCAAAATTTATTTTAAAAGAAAAGCAATCGTCTACCGTGTTCCATTCGAGACCAAGTGCCTTAACTGTATTAGGTTGATTTAGTTCAAATATATCTGATTTTTCCCTGAACTCCACAGGAATCAATGCTAGCAATTCTTTTGAGTTTGTTGTCCATTTACGTAAATTAAACTTGCCTTCATTAAGCAGACTGCATAATTGAGTATGTAATTGGTAAGCATCGGATAAACTATCAGCACCAGAAATAACGTCATCGACATAAGTATCCGAACTAAGCACGCTACAAGCCAATGGATATTTTTCCTTTTCATCCAAAGCTAGTTGTTGTAAAACCCTTATTGAAAGAAAAGGTGCAGGTGTTGTGCCATAGGTAACTGTCGAAAGCTCGTAAATTGATATCTCGTTAGAGCCAACATTTCGCCACAAAATCTTTTGAAACTTTCGTTGTTCCTGAGCCACAAGTATTTGTCTGAACATTTTCTCCAAATCTGCCCGAAAGCCAATTTTGAAACGTCTCCATCGATTTATTATTGTAGGCAAATCATTTTGCAAGGCAGGGCCAGCTGGGAGTTCCTCATTCAGCGATGTGCTGGCAGACCTTTTACAACTACCATCGAAGACAACTCTTAATTTAGTAGTAGAACTACTTTCCTTTAAAACACCATGATGAGGCAGGAAAAACCCATTCTCAACCAAATCACGAGGATAAGCGCCAACTTTTTTCATATGTCCAAGAAGTTCGTACTCTTTCATAAATTCTGTATAAAGCTTTCCAAAGTTTTTGTTTAATTTACATTTTGATTCTACGTTTTTCAAACGAGATAGTGCTGCATAATCTGTATGCTTAAAAACAGGAAGTGGAAGACCCTTAAGTTGCAATTTAAATGGTAGGGAAACAGTGTAACGTCCAGATGAATCACGAAAAGTAGTATTTTTAAAATGCTGTTCGCACAGAATTTCTTCTTCCGTAAAAGCTTTTTTCTCTAAAAGTTCTTCCTGTTCCCAAAACGATTGCAATTGCTTATCTAATGAACAAACATTTATGCTTATAGTATGCTGATTATAATTATCAGGAATAGGGCCCGATACTATCCACCCGAAATGTGTAAGTTGTACGAATAAGCCATCGTCAACTTTATGTTGTTGAGGTAACACAATATCTCCGTAAACATCTCCCACTAACAGTAGGTCAACCTCACCAGGTTTGGAAAAATAAGGATCAGCTAACGAAAATTTTCTTAAGTCAGGTAATGATTTTTCATTAAGAGCCACAGGTTGATATCCCGTTATTTTTGGTAGTACTAGGGCTTCACAATCAATTTTAAAATTGGTTTCAATTCTTGAGAAGATAGACAAATTAACATAATTTCTTGAAATCAGAGGTTGATTTCCACCTACTCCGGTTATTTCAACAAAATCTTTTTTATAGATTAAACATAATGCATCTGCAGCCTTTTTAGTGATAAATGAAGCCTGGGCGCATTGATCAAGTAGAGCACGCAAAACCAAATCGCCCTGAGATGTTTTTAGCACGACACGCATTGTCGCAAGGAGTACCTGGGGCCTTTTTCTACTTCTAAATATGTCACCTTGGTCAACGACATGAGCGGCGACGTTCTCAGCCACTTGCGAAGACGAGGATGTTTGAGATGTCATAACAGCTTCAGGGAGCACGATGTCAGTAGAACGGTTTGCAAAATACTCGTTATGCAGAGTGGTATGGTGGTTTTGTTGACAGACTTGACAACGAGAAGCTAAATGGCACTTGTTACTAAAGTGGCCTGGTGTTAAACAATTCCGACATATTCGCTTAGAATTCAAAAAATCTCTTTTTTCAGCAGAGGACAAAGCACTAAACTTGAAACACTTGAAAAGAAAATGACGCTTGTGGCAGCAGGGGCAGTTAGAGTCAGTATTGGTATTAGAAACGTTATTTACATAATGCCGAACATTCGGCTTACTTTTATTTTGACGCTGTGGGTTTTTCGGTCTTGAAAAAGATGCATCAGGGCTTGAATCAGTCTGATCAGAAATAGTTTCTAATGTTCGAAATGTTGCTTCCAAAAATTTAAATAGATCTTCTATAGGAGGAATCTGAGTTGATGCTTTGAGAGATTGCTCCCATTCCTTGCGCGTCTGTACATCTAACTTATTTACAGTCATGTAAATAAGCATAGCATGTTCCCCCTCGGTGTTAACTTCTAAAGTACGCAGCAGAGCAATACTAGTTCGGGTTGTATCCAAAATCATTTGGATACTTTTAAAAGAACCATCAGAAGCAGGTATAGAAAATAATTTTTTAAAAATAGTATCAACTATTTTTCTTTTGTTGTGGTACCTATTTTGAAGTGCGGTCCACGCTAAAGCATAGCTTGAATCCGTTGCGGGATATTCATTTACGATGTCCAATGGAGTTTCCTTACAAGAACTTTTCAGAAAACAAAATTTTTAAACATCAGTTAGGCCAGAATTATTATGCACTAAAGAAATAAACATATCCTGATAAGACATCCACGTTAAATAATCACCACTGAAAACTGGCAAATCAATTTTTGGTAAACGGGCCTGAGACGAAAATGTTTCATTTCTAGAATGAGAGGGACCAGCAAAGGTACTGGATTGAATTCCAGGGGAATGAGACCCAGAAGTTTCCAAATAATCAAGCAACTGGCTCTTAAGGGCAAAGAACTCGTCAAGAAATTGAAAATAAACATCATCTTTAAAATAAGGAATATCTTCTGTATTAACGGTGTTCTCACGGACTACAGAAGATAATTGGGTATTTCCAGCTTTAAATTGGAAAACGATAGATTCTGTCTCGTCTAAGACAGATTGTGCAAATCCATGTGTCTTTTGCTGTCTTGAAATATACACCCTAGCAGTTCGCTTTAAGTTATTAAACAAATCCTTTTGTTCCTCAACAAGATGGTGAATATCCGCCATTTTATTTTATTCAAAACACCCTCTTACTTTTCACAGATTTATTATATAATATTAAATTTCATGCATACATACAGTTTTCCAGAAAACCACAAACTTCGGCAACAGTAACGCAGAGTTTCAAACCTTATTATATAGCCAAATCCACCTCAAGAAGTCATCCAAGATCAAACTTTCTAGAGCCAAGTCCAAATTTCACAGCAAACAGTTCCAAAAGCAAAAAAAAAAGTGGCAAGTCAATTTCCGAATTTACAATGACTTATTTACTAATCCCGGGTTTCGGCACCAAATAATGTATGAGATTTAAACTTTTCTTAAATTGAAATAATTCCTTTTATTTCAATTTTTAATTTTATTAAAATTAAACGCAATAATTTTACATATGTAGGTATATAGGGTACTTCAGAAACCCTTATATCAATTTATTTTATTTAATTATTTAAACTATTGTGTATGATGTAAAAATTAGTCTATAAGCAGCAAGGCAGAAAACGCAAGTGAACAAAATCAAAAAATATATATTTTTAAGAAGAGCTTAAAAATATTTGTAACAGTACTCGATAATTGTTTGTTGCTTACGCATATTACATACTTAATTAGAAGCATATCATATATATGTAATGCACAAGTGCGTATGTAAACAAAAACCAGTATTTTTATTATTACTTTAATGCATTTACTTTAATGAGAGGAATCGAAATCTCATTTAAGTAAATTAGCAGAGAACAACAAAAATCTACTGCGTAAGCTTTCATATGTTGTTCACACTAGCCATGAGAAAAAAAATAAGAAAATAAAATGCTCAATTATAGAAACAAGAAAAAATATGAAATATATGGAACATAAAATAAATGTTAGATTTAAAATAAAGTTGTTCACCAACAGGAGTTGCCCCACCCAATTTCAATTTCCAAAAAATATATAGCCTATAGCACCTCCCAGACCATCAGTAATATATTGTAAAAGTTTCATAAAATTCAGAGTAGCGGCTATGAAGATTACCTCCTACAAACAAACAAACAAAAAAACGAGCATTACCTCTTTATAATATTAGTATAGATACATAAATACATATGTATATATATTTTTTTAATAGGTTAGAAATAAAAATAGGTTAGAAATAAAAATAAAATTGCGTTAAACAAAATAAAATTTTTTCTCAAAAAAAGTTTTTTCTCTTCACAGTCGGTGCGCATTGAAATTACCAGTTGTTTTTAATGTACATTTAACACTTCTGTGTATTTATTTGTTGAACAATGGTTTTATCACTCTGCTGTTTCCTTGGTATCTTTATTTACCTAACACTAAATTACAACTAGCACTACAATCACTATTCGCGATTAAAAAAATGCAATATCGTACACTTTTTAGCATCTTGCACACACGTCTAGTATGTTCCTTCAAATAGCATTGCATACTTTGTGGATCACTAATAGTTCATGACGATTGGTTGCGTATACTTAATTTTCAGCTCTTTGCATTACGTTAGTTATGCAACATAATTACTATATATAAAAAAAAAATGGAAATAATTCTGGATTTTATAAAGTGTCAGGCGGATTGAAATAAAATTGCAGGTGCCTAATAAGGACTTTCTTTTAAGTTTAGATTTGGGATACTTAGACTTCACAGAAAATAGTTTTTTATCAATTAAACAAATGGGTTAAAAAGTGGTTCAAATACTTTTTATGAATGTGCTAATTGAATCAATTATTTTTTTGGTTAAAAGAAAATTAAAAATATAATTTTGATTTAATTAACATTTTAGTTGTTTTTAATTCAATTTTTAATTAAAATATCAATTAAATATTAAAAAAATAGTAATTGATTTTTTTTTGTTTCAAATTAAATAATTTAAACTTGTAGAATTATTGTTGGGAATTGTCAATATTTATTTAAATAACTTAACGCTTTGTTTGAAATGGCAAAGTTTTTTGATCATTTTTTTAATTAAAATTAAAAATATCATTTATTAAAAAAAAATTTTAAAAATTTTAAAATTTTTAGTAATCAATATAATCATTTCGGTACTAGGTGCAAAATCAACAAACTGTTTGCTTGATATTATGAATTTTGAATAAATTTGGTGATTAGAGAAAACTTTTAATTTTTTTTGTTTGACATATTAGGTTTTATAAGAAAGTATCAGTTCACGCAGTTAAAACGTCTCGGATGTGGCGAAAACCACGGGTTTTTTATACTTTAAGCGAAGAAATTTTGAATGCAGATAAAATATCTGTTTAATTATCAAAATCTTATTTGAATACTTAAGTTAACGTCGTGCCAATGCCAGATGAAAATTCTCTTAATCACGGTTCACGCGTTCAAATATTTAGATGTTTACCGCCATATCTATTCTCCTTAAACGAGTGTGGCCGGCATAATTTTAAATATTTCGAATAGTTGATTTGGGTGCGATTAAAGCATTCGGCAAATCGGCACTTTGATAATTTATAGGCCAAAAATCTGCAAATATGACAATACTGTTTAATGGTGTGTAAAAGCTTTTATTTTTATATGAATAACGGGTTGTTGGCTATGCTAAAGACTCTTGTTTTTAAGAAATGTAAAAGTTAAAAACAGCATAGTTCAAATATTAGCGGTATTCACCCTTTGTATTAAGTGTACAACTCTGTTATATTTAATACGATTTTATACTTCAAAGCGTGAGTGTCTTTTTCGTATGCATTGTAAATTAATGAATTTGCTGAGTGAGAGAAAGAGACAGATAAAGTTTCTTCAACTGTTTTATTCTGTTAAATTCACACACTTTGTTTACTACTGCTTTTTGTGGGATTTTTCAAACACAGCGTAGTATAGTTTAGTGTAATACATTTTGTTGTTGCAGTGTTGTATAAGTTAGTATTTTTACTAAAATTATAAGATTAACAAGGTCTACAAGGGACTTTACTGCCAGATAAAATTGATCGAAAATCGCCAAATTTTGAGAAAAAAAAACCGTGAAATTGAAAAACCTAAATCGTCACAAAAATCGTCATTGTACCTTCTTTTTGATAATTTATTATTTTACAATTATGTGGTTTTTACAATTATGTTATGGCTTATAAAATTAAAACATATTAAAACAAATCCGAAAATAAATATCGCGCCTTTATTAACTACCCAGCAAAAAATTGGTAGTCACTTGCAATTACTGAAAAACTTACTTTGCAATGACAACTTCATACCACCTGCATTACATAGAAGTAATTTAGTAATGACTGATATATAATCTGATACATAAGCACTTGCTTATTAGCTGATTAACGAAATTTATATTATTCATAATAATTCATAATAAAATGCATTCGAGGTTTTATTTATTCAAATCTAATACAAATTGATTTTATTGTTCTTACAGTATTTTTTATTTCTTATTAACGAAAAACTAAAACTAGTTGTAGTAGATTTGAATTCATACCAAATTCATAGAATCAAGCAAACAATTTGTTGATTTTGCAGCTATTACTAAAATGATTATATTGATTACTGAAAATTCTAAAATTCTAAAATTTTAATTAAAAAACTGATTAAAAAAACTTTGATATTTCAAACAATGTGTTAATTTATTTAATTAAATATTTACAATTCCCAGCAACAATTCTACAAGTTTAACTAATTTTATTTTAAACGAAAAAGTCAATTAATAATTTTTGATATTAAATTAAAATTTTAATTAAAAATTTATTTCCAAACAATTTAAATATTAATTAAATTAAAATTATATTATTAATTTTCTTCCACTAAAAAATAATTGATTCAATTATCATATTAATTAAATTTAAATACTTTTTGAACCATTTGTTTATTGATAAAAACTTGTTTCTATGTATGAAAAATTTAAATACTTAATTGATGTCCTTAATGACTACCGTGCAAATTTTGCATTAAATAGTAAATTACATTAAAAACACAATTTGTGTGATTTTTTTTTTCAGTAATCAGTACTTTTTACTGAATACTGATTTTTGTTTTCAGTAATCAGTACTTTTTTACTGAATACTGATTTTTGTTTTCAGTAATCAGTACTTTTTACTGAATACTGATTTTTGTTTTCAGTAATCAGTACTTTTTACTGAATACTAATTTTTGTTTTCAGTAATCAGTACTTTTTATTGAATACTGATTTTTGTTTTCAGTAATCAGTACTTTTTACTGAATACTGATTTTTTTTTTCAGTAAGCAGTAAAATTATTCAGTAAATTTTTTTTTTTCAGTAGTCAGTAAAAAAAGAAAATACTGAAAAAGTACTGGTACTGAAAAATGCCCATCTATGGCACTCGGTTACCTTTGGCGTTTTCAACCAAAATGTTATCATTGAAATTGATAATATGCATATCTGAAACTTCTTGAGAACTACTAATTTTCAAACAATTTTGATTTTTTGCCGCTATACAGATATAATTTTTTGTTTTGTAATTTGCGTAAGAGCCCAATTTACTCTTAACACCTTTAACTGCGCACCAAGGTACCCGCCATTGCCGCATTCCCATGAAGTTTAGCTCTGCGTAAATAAATAAAAGTATATAAAATATAAACGTAAGCAATATATTTAATGAAATAAGAAAACAGAAACGTAAAACCAACAAGACTTCAATAAATAACAAAAACAAAAAATATAAAATTTTAGCGCAGATCTTTCGAGCAGTTTATATGTTAAAGTGTCTCCCACAATTCCCCTAACACGGGCAAACATAATCTAAAATGAATACATACATACAAATGTATATCATTAACCTGTTTGAATGCAAGTTATTGCGAAAATTAAATTCTACTTTTTTATTATTTAAGATGCATATTATTGCGAAAATTAAACTTTTTTTTTCCAAATTCAAACCCAGACATTTTTCTTGGGAATTGGTACCTAATCAATTGTATTTCCGTTCTCATAACAGAAATGCAATTCCATTATTTCATTTCCCCAAAGAATTATTTATTGGTAAATTAACCTTTAACATAAGTTTGTGTTGTTCTCAGCGGAAACAAAACACACTTATGCTGAGTAGGCAAAAAACGACGAAGAAAACATTTTTTTTTTATAATTACACTGTGCTTGTTGAAAAAACATATAAGCCGGGGTCCTGGCGCTTTAACATAATTCGGGTACGCTGAATGCAGTGGTGCTAACCGTTTTTTTAGGTTAGCTCTGGTTTTGAGATATACCGTTATTTCGAAAATGGAGGAGGTTGCACAACATATGTTAGCGTAACTCAAAAATGATTTAGTTTATTGAACAAACTCTTTTCTCATATGCGCATTCGTGTTAGAAACAAAATTTTTTATTGCAAAAAAAATTAATTTTTAGCTACATTTTGAAATTGTTGTTTTTTGAAATTCATCAAAAATGGGAAAGTGCAGCTAAGCTTCTAATTTATCGAGACATATAAAAAACGAAGTTGCAAACAAAATAAGCCATAAACGATTGAAATATGTTAGCAACTTTTTTTTTATTTACAGAAGACGAAACATTTTAATTAATTTAAGCACTTCATAAAACGCAATATTTGAATGGGAGCTCCCTAAGAAGTGGAGATAAAGGGCAAGTATGTCTCGAGAAAATATTAAGGACAAACTACTAATTGAGGTTGGTCATACATTATATTCCACTAGGGGCGACTCCTGGCACTTTATCTTCAATATATTTCTAGTCTGTATTGAACATTATGTATGGGAGCACCCTTAATGAATGGAGATAGTGGGTTGTTATGTTAGAAATAAATGATTGGATATGAAAACAAAGTGATGTTGGTCATACATTTGAACCATCTAGGGGCATCCTAGGCACTGCAGGGTCCAAATTTAAGAATTTAAAGAAACCGCAATATTTGTATGGGAGCCACCTTATGGGATAGAGATAAAGGGCAAGTATTTTTTGAGAAAATATTAGGGACAAAAAACTGGCGGTCGGTCATACATATATCCCACTAGGGGCGACTCCTGGGCAGTTATGGGACTTTTTTTCCACTATATTTTTAGTCTGTATTGAACATTATGTATGGGAGGCACATAAGGAATGGAGCTAGTGGCTTGGTATGTTTCAATTGGTATGTATTCAATAATTATTGAATAAGCAAAAATCAATTGTAAAATTAGCATATAAGAAAAAAATTAAAATTAAATAAAGTTAGTCTGGATTTAAACATCAAACAAAATAATTGTTTTTTATTTTAAAATTACCTTGGATTCAAAACTTTTATACACATTGGTCGACGAAAGTTCATTGCAGATACAAGCTTAACGAGTTTTTCTCTGCTTCTTACGTAGCTGCGAGCAAACGTGACAACTTCCTACTACTGGACTTCCTACTTGTCCTTTGTTTGTAAACTTCAAAGTCTTGTGTATACAAATTTTTATTGCGGATGCCGTCGATGACTGTGAACTAATTTTTGTATTTTTAGCATATCGTTCTATATTTTTTAGTGACACAGATTAATGCTTAAAACTTTTACAAATTGTCTACGATGATCAGTAGACTTATGTATGTTGGGTATTAAATTCCATATATCGTCACCTTAAGGCGAAATAACCTATCTACAGTTTTCAAGAGTTTACAGGAGAGGGACAAAACGTTATAAAATTGGAACTATTTACAATATTAAAACGAAAATTACATATTTTGATTAAAATAAAACCTGAATTATATATCGGTTGAGAAAATGTTGTTTTTCTAAACACAGCTTATGTAATGTCACATAGGTTATTTGGAATTGTTAAAATCTGAAACCAAATAACCCATCATTAGTACTAATTAGTATGAATATTGATGAATATTATATACATACATTAAATAATGACAGTTATACTTTCTTTTACTCGTTTAAGCTAAAAAAAAAAGTACTTAATGTTTGTTTAAAGTACACTATGCAACAAAATTAAGCTTTAATCGTGATTTTTGATGATTTATTTTTCTTTTTTTTTGTGCGTAACGGTCCTCTAGGAACAAAACTGTCGAGATTTAAATTCTAGGGATAAAGATTTTTAAAAAAGGTTATAAGTGTTTTTATATAGAAATTCATTTGTATTTATTGTAATGTTAATGATTAAATAAAAAGTTATTTTACTAAATAAAAAAGTACATTATTTCATTGAATAATAAATGAAAAATTCTACAAAAAATTACTCAAAAAAAAAAAACACAAAGAATAACAAATAAAATATCGAGGGCCTATATTCAAAATCCTCTATCTTAAAAAACACAACTTTTCAGAAGAGCCAAAAAACTGCTTTTTTCGCGCATTACTTGAGTTATTAAAATTCGGAATTCTACAACATTTTTTAAATCAACTACTGAATCCCGCAGATAATTGGTTCATAAAATTTTGCATTATTGGGGACTTTATGCGAGATAGAGGGTTTTGCTTCTCAAAAATATTCAATATGTACATATGTATGTATGAAAATGAAAAGATAGAGGGTTTTGCATTTTATTAAAACTAAATTATTTTGATTTTATTCATGCCATCTGTCGGTGTTTAACGTGGTTTATTTAAGATAAAGGCTAATAATACAACATAAAATAAAAAAAAATTAACAATTAACCATTAACTGTTAAAAAATTTTATTAAAAAAATCTTATTATTAAACTAAATTTTAAACTTACTATTATATAAGTTTATCACACGATAATAATATTTTAATTACATACGATTTTAAATATCCTATAAATTACTTATTGTTTTGACAATAATATCATAGATGACACTTTAAAAGAAGACACTTTTTTAAGCAAATTCCAACCTTAACCATTTATTTTTATGCCATGGACATTATATTTTCCAAGAACAAGCATGTAAAATATTTTCATGGTAATTCAGTTCAGAATCGGCTTTCGCTATTTTGATAAACCATTAAAAATGTCAAATTCATGTTCAGCTTGCAAAAAATAGTAAAAAAGAACATGTATTGCAAGAACAAGTTATTCCAAAAATATTTGGAAATTAATTATTAGAAAAGATAGAGGGTTTTGCATTCAGAAAAATTAATTGTGTAAGATAGAGAAAATACAAAAATGCAAATAAAACAGCAAAATAAAATATGTTTGTTATGAAAATCACACCATAGATGAGGGTTGTTTTACTGAACATTTTACCATTAAAAAGTCATTTTCGTGAAAATCAAAGATAGAGGGTTTTGAATATATGCCCTCGATATAACTTAATTTCAAAAAAAAGTAAATTAAACAAATAGTTACTTAGGTTATTTGGTTTAAGAAACTGTTCACTTGCTGATAGGTTATTTGGTAATTTTTATATTACATGTATAACATTTTGCACACATATGCGTTATGATATAGGGAATAAAAATCCATAAAAAACTTAATTTTGAAATTTTTGCAGATAGGTTATTAGGTCTTTAAGATGACGATAGATAATATATGATGCTAAAGTTGCTATCTCAATAGCATTAAAAAATAGTGACAACGGCCATCGACTTGTTCGCGTTTGCACGTATATTCACCCCATAATTTATCGATATTATCAACCCCTCCTTAAGGTTAATAGCATAACTACTGCGATCTTCTTTTTTGGCACCAAGGAACATAAAGTTGCCTCTTTTCTTAAGGCGAAATTTGTAGGGTATAATGATCTGAAATATATATCAAACCATGTACCAAAAATTTATAATAAGATAAAGTTTAACTTGGATCATATAAGCCAATCAATAATATATATAAGTATGTTGTGGTCAAACATTCTAAAATAATACTAACCTTTCCCTATTTGCTTGCATATTTGGTGGTAAAAACCTTTTATTTTTTCGTACCGCGCCGACAATTATCATGTTCCATGCGCTCAAAGCTCTTGCTAGGTCCAAAGGCGTAAACAAATTGCCTGCAGTAACGTTTCTTCCAGACTTTTTATAGGATAACCAGATCTAAAACTGTTTTTCACCTATTTTATTTTGACGCTCACCTTCTGGTGGTTGGCCGGTATACAATTGGCCATGCAAAGGGTAAGAGTTACGTGGATCGCAAGCCCAAAATATTTGTATGCCATATTTTTCAGGCTTTGACGGCATGTACTGGGTAAAATGGGTACGTCCGCGTTATCCAGTTGCTCATCAATAGTTATACATTCACTAGGCTCATAAATTTGACCTAATTTGGCGTTTAGCATCGTAAAGCAGCTGCTTTATCAGACTTTGAGTTATATTATTATCAAAACGTATACAGCGTAAAATCATTCTGATTCTATTGTATGGCATTGCTGCCCGATACAATGGTAAATTAGTTGGTTTTCACCATTCAGATACATGTTCTCTGTTGGATTTGTGAACACCAGAGTAAATAAAAATACCAAAAAAGCACTGAGTTCTTCTTCTCCAAAAGGAACGAATATTTTTTTATTTTGTTCCGTTTTTTTCTTTTATTATATTCTTTTGTAATTTGCTGTCCTTTACGATTTGTTTCTTTAAGAATTACGTCACAAATTTCACTTGCTAAAATACTTTAAAATAATTCTTTAACTGATAATAACTTACATTTTTGGGGTGCACCCGCACGTTGTCGTAAAATATTTTTTTTCGCAGTCTGTGGTTCTAGAAATGGACTTAGTTGCCAGCAAGTTCCCTCTTTACCACAAAGTTTTCTTCTTGTCTGAACTTCGTTATTCTCACAATCATTGCTTTCCTCCGAGTCAAACAACTCACCATTTTCTTCTATACTACCTGCCACTTCAATATCTGAAGCTTCCAATATTATTTCGTTTAGCGGTGGAAAATATTCTTCATCGCCATCAGAGTAGCTAAAATCTTCTTCATCGCTTTCTATTTCATTTAATATATTATTTATGTCAGAAGAATTAAATCGTTTAGAAAGAAATCTTGCATTGGAATTTATTTCGTTTGTTTTACGCAAAAAAAAGTTACCATCACCGCTCAGAAGATAAGCAGAACTAAAAATAATAAGGACAGCACTACTTAAAGTTTTGTATTTATTCTTTTTGGGGAATCACCAACTTTATATTCGTATTAAATATGATTTGAAAACTTCATCTTTTTTACACATACAAGAAAGAAGCTGTTAAATTTAAAATTAATCTTATACTACATTTACACCTACACAAAATCTAGTACTTAAGGGATTTTGAGCGAAATCTTGTTCATTTCTACTAGATTTCCCATAAAAAACCAAATCTAGTTCAAGGCGAATTCAACTACAGGTGGTGTCGAAACGCCATCTGAATTTTACAGTTCGAGCTACTTTGTTTTGATTTGTTAGTGTTTTGTTAGGAATGGTTGACATTTTGGACAGTAAACACTAACAATGCAATGGAAAAAACCCTGTGTTGTTTCTGTTGTTTTTGGATTGTTGTAGTATCGACACCACATGTAGTTGAATTCGCCTTGATCTAGTTCGTCACTAGATTTTGGCAAAATCTCACGAAATCTAGCAATGCTCAACGATACAACTATGAACTGCATACTAATGTACTAAAAAATACAGCTCTGTAGCCCGTTTCCGTATTTTTTATGTCATCGAAAAATTTCCCGCATGAAACTTTTAAATTACGATAAAACCAATGCAATATGAAACAAAAAATGGTTTTTCTAAAATAAGTGTTTCTGTATCTTTACTTTAGGAGAATTATCTGTCATTTAAATAATTTTCCAG
This sequence comes from Pollenia amentaria, assembly GCA_943735925.1. Classification (NCBI taxonomy): domain Eukaryota; kingdom Metazoa; phylum Arthropoda; class Insecta; order Diptera; family Polleniidae; genus Pollenia; species Pollenia amentaria. The sequence continues at coordinate 87,026,068 of OX031008.1, read as the reverse complement.
CAATTATTGGAAGGATGTGAGAAAAAGTGTTTCTGTATCAATATTTTGCTAAACGTTTCTCACAAGAACTGTCAAAATAAGTCACATTTAAAATTGATGCGAAAAAAAAAAATCAAAAAATGGAGCACAAATTATGCTGTATGTACACAAGAATATACATATATTTTTTTTATTTGAAGAGAAAGAATTTAAATGATTAAAATAAATAAAACACAATTGTTATATTTTGTTATTTTAATTTTTTTTTAGCGATTTATTGTTTTCGTTTTATGCAGGGCTGCCAGATAAATTTGTGGAAAAATCGTTAATTTTGTAAGAAAAAAAAATCGTCTATTTCGTTTTAAAAAATCGGACAATTTAAATCAATTTTGACAAATTTTGTTCGATTGTCATTAAAACACAATAAAAAAAAATAAAAGTTCATAGGTAAAATACATATTTTATACATACATACATACTTTAGCTTGAGGTCTATTTATATACAACTATTTTTTTTATTTTTTCTTTAATCCGATAACAATTTAAAATTTCAGATTGTTTTTTTTTTCCTGAAAAAATCACGCAAAATCGAGAAAAAATATCTTATTGAAATAAAACTAACACTTTTGGCCAAAAAAAGGCAAAAATTTCCTATAGTGAATTGACTGAAAAATGGGGTAATACGGGCCTGTTCTGAAAATCACGTGATTTCAAATCACATGTGCTTTTAAAATCACACGTTTGTTCTGCAAAGCGGGTGTTAACGCTTTTTATGTTATTTTCCGATAATTTGTTTTTTTAACCGATTTGGCGATCTCAAGTTGGTTTTAGGTATTGTTTCAAAATTTGCAATTTTTCGCGAATTTTAGCCATTTTCGCGATATAAGCGATTTGTTCCTGTAAGTTTTCTGATTCTTTACAGCTTTAAAGATTTATAATAAATAGACTCTGCTATCTTGCCGCTGTTAGCAAATTTTTGAGAATTTCCACTAATTTTGCAATTTTTACCGAATTTTTGCCATCCCTTATTGTTTTAGGGACTTTTAATCAATTTTATGGCTTTTTGCAAAAATATTTTGTTATTTTCCGATATTTTGTTTTTTTAAGCCCATTTAGCGATTTCAAATAAGTTTTAGTGTTTGTTTACAAGTTTGCAGTTTTTCGTGAATTCTAACCATGTTCGCGGATAGAAGTGCCTGTTCCTGCGATTCTTCACAGCTTTTATGATTTTTAATAAATATTAGACTTTGCTATCATGCTGCTTTCAGCAAATTAGCCATATTTAATTCAACTAAAAAACAGGCCTGAAATTACAACAGAAGTCACAAAAGCAAATTTTATTTTTGTACTGTCGAGTGTTCTTAATTTTAAATGATTTGTTGTAAATAAAATAGCGTATTGCATTAAAAAATTAATAAACAACACATTGAATATTTTATTAATTAATTTATTATGATGGTCATCTTACAATAGCCGCAAAAATATCAAAGTGATTTTAAAAAGTTGTGTACGTAGCTGGACGTTCTCAAATCACAAAATAATTTGACCAGAACATTTTTCTTGTGGTTTCAAATCACTTTGATAAAATATGATTTTCAGAACAGGCCTGATAGTTTAATGTTTTTATCACACACAGAAATTTATTAAATAATCTAAGGAAATAAAAATTAAACAGTTTTCCTTCGAAATTTTGATTTTACCGATAAATTTTTTAAGCAGCCTTTTTTTTAAGATATCGTGCCTAATACACAAACATATACAACTATTTAAAATTATTTTATTTCGAAGAAAAAATCGGCAAATCGGCACTATGCCAATTTTGGAAAAAAACATCGTCAAAACGACGATAAATCGTCAAATCTGGCAACCCCATTTTTATTGTATCTATTTTTTTCGTTGACGTTTCGCTTGCATTTGACACTTAATTAAAGTATTGCAGTTAAAACAGAATCTGTGTTGTCTGTTTTCGCATTCAAATACAGAAACACTTTTTTCTCACAAATCGAGAAACGATGGAATTTTTTGTTTCAGACTTAATGTGAGAAATTTTGCGATGCGATAAATACAGAAACGAGCTACTGAACAAGAAAAATCTGAGTTTGAAAAAATTAAAAGAATATATAAAAAGAGCGGGGAAATATTAATTTGCGGTAAATTAATAATATACATACAAAAATAAACATTTGTGAAAATGAATAAACCAATAATAAATAAAGGATATGTAAATTGTAATAATATAAACTGTGTAGCCTTACAAAGCCCTTAATTTACAGAAAACTTACATACAAAAAGAAAAGGCAGTGGAATTCCAACGAAGAGGCGCTTTTAATACTTTTAATATTGTTTTTTAAGTTTTTATTTGTTTTTGTATGTTTTGCAATAAGATTGTTACATTTAAAAATTTGCAATTTTGTGTCTTATTTGTTTACCTTTTGGGTTATAGTCATTTGGCTGCTTTTTTCAGTATCAATCGTCTTTTCCCAGGAATCATTTATTGCGGGTAATACATTTGCAGAAGTTTGTGAAACCTTATATTTAACAAATGCTGGTGTTTTTCTACTCTACGCAACAATCTTAATTCCGATAAAAAAAATTAGTTTTTGGCTTTCCATTTTGGCTAATAAAAGTTTACAATACAATTTCTTTCCTTTTTCAATCAGCTGTTTTTATTATGAAAATGAAGTCCGACAATTTGTCAAAAGGCAGTAGTGTAAACGCCAAAAAATTTCTTTAAGATTTTAACTAAAATCTACTAGATTTTGAGTAGGTGTTAATGTAGTATTAAGTAATTTTCAGTATGATGTGCTGCACACCTTAAAGAGTTAAGAAAAAATATTTAATATATCTGTTGCCAACGATGCCAACGTTTGAACTAGATATTTAGTGCGAAAATGCTTGTTTTCTACGTAACTTCCATATAGGTACCCAGGTACCTTGCAGCACATTATAAGGTATTTTTTTTTTGCCGCGGTTAAATAATAATTGCAATAATTTAACCACTGCTGATGACTAAGGGCTAATAAATCAGAGCAAGTTAAACTCTCTATTTGGTTTAAAATGTGTTTAAGCCAACAAATCTATAAATCAGAAAACATATAAACCATCTTTAAACGCATAAAATTGGTCGTTTAAACTACCAACACAAACCACATGAATTTGTCAACATTTATCGTAGTGCTGCCACATGTTACTTTTTAAACTACATATAATACATGGGGCACTGATTTACAACTGTTGAGTTTAAACTACATATAAATTTAAGTTTAGTTCAACTAAACTAGCGTTTAAATACTCACTGATTTATTAGCCATAAGTGTTATTTAAAAAAAAATTGTAAACTATAATTAAAGCATTGCAAAATTATCAGATTTCGAATAGTTGATTTGAGTGCGATTTGAGAGCCATTTAAATATTTAACCGAATATTTTTTGTTTATTCGAGTTTCACATATACCAAGGGTGGCTGTGATTATTCCAAGAATTTTGGTTTGGCTCTTTAAATTATCACCATGTATGAGTCCAAGGCACTGCCATATAACTACATAAATAACTCAGCACCTGATTGGCTTTAAGATAGAGTTGTAAAGTAGAAGTTTGCAATCGAGACTAAGTACAGAATTTCATCCAATAAGCAAATTAATTTGATTTTTTTTAGTGTTATTTGATTTAATTTAACCTCTATAGGGCATATTCACTTTGAACGTCGATCTAGATGTATGCAGATGTATGCAGTTTACATGCAAATGTTGAGATACTATTTAGTTTTTGATTGCAATAGAGGTGCATGATTCCCTATGCAGAATGATTAAATTATGTACACATTTTTGTTTCTTCACCTTCATATTCCATTCTTTAAACCACGTTTCCAATTGAAATATATGGTCCTGCAGGTATGGGGATGATTCATAACGGTTTTCGTGGATTCTAAGAAAAGCTATATCATCAGCAAAAGTAGATGTTCGTTGCCATGTCTGAAGTTCAAAATGTCCTGAATTTCACCCCTGTGGAGCTCCAGCGTTAATCGGTGGAAAAGAAAGTGAAAAATGTCCGTCTTCAGTACCAAATTTTCTACCATTCAAATATTTAGTTTTCGAACATCTTGTGATTATTTATGTTCAAGTTAAGCTTCAGTTTATGTATTAAGCCTTCATGTCTCCCCTTATCAAAAGCTTGGGACAAATCCTTTAAGTTGTAGAAAAATTATTTTTTTTTTCAAAAGCTTTTCTTTGTGTTTTCTCGTTTGTCCTAAGTTTTCTTATAAATCCAGTTGGAGACTTGGAATACCTTCATTTTCATCCAGTATCGCGGTTAATTTAGAAACTTAAAGTTTCTTATATAGCTTTTACATGTTAGATAATAAGCTCATAGGCCTAACTATTTTTCTTCATAGTTATTTTTTTATTGGATTTCTTTATGCTTATAAAATAAGAGCTAACAAAAACACAGGTGGACATTGGAAAAGTTTTTTTTAACTATTCCAACCGATTCTTATGTTTCCTGTCATGCTTAAGCCGAATTTGCGCTCAGTTTTCTCATATCACGTCTCATTTATTCGATAGCGGTACATTTGTGTTTCTCGCTGTATACTTCTCTTTCAGCTCTTTATAGTTAGTGTTCAAACAGAAATGAGTCTTCAACTTCTGGCAAAAATCCTAAAGCCCATAATTAAAACTTTGGCAGTAACATCACATTCTCTCTCCTTGCGTTGTTATGAGAATAAGTGTCAATATGTATGAGCACTTGAGAAAAACGTTCTCAAAATAAAATTGACTTTATTTCAAAAACACATTCTCTGGCAAAATTTTATGTCAAACTGTTTGGAAAACATCGTTTAGCCCCAGTTCTATTTCATCATTTTATTTCACAACTGCATTCTACTACAAATTTTTATGCCAAAATGTATAAAATGTGGTCTCGACGGAGTTCTGTTTAAACACTTATTGAAACTTAAAAATTTCTAGTTAAAAATAATATTTTAAAATAACGGGAATTTAATGCTTGAGGTAAAAGAGCTTTGCAGAGGAAATCATGCGCTGTGCATTTGAGAATTGTTGTAGTAGTGTGCAAAAGCTTTTATCCGTAAATGGATAAATAGTTGTTGGCTATGCTAAAGGCTCTTGTTTTAAAGAAATGTAAAAGTTAAAAACAGGATACTACAATGTTAGTTATATTTAGAAAGGTGACATGGGTGTTGCCAACTTAATTGTGTCAGAAGTTATAAATTACAAAACGTTAATAAAGACAATAATTTTAAAAATTTAAGGTTCGTCCTACAGAACTTGTGATTATAAAGATGGCTAAGGGAGCAATTAGAGTAAATTATTTTGTTTTTACCATGTGCCTATTAGATGGTCATACTTGGTATGACATATTTGGTATGCTGAGAGAGATTACCCTACAAGAAATCAATAGCCAAAAAATAAAAATAAAACATTTTTTACTAACACACAGTGTTGTGAACTCGGTGCGTTTTCGCACCATTTTGGGTGCTTTTTTATATTTTGTGTGCGAAAAATTACTTTGTTGGTCCGTGGTGCACTTTTTTCAAATTTCGGTGCGTTTTTTAATTTTTGGTGATTCCACGGCAAATTCAACACAGCTTTTTGTTTCAATGTGAGAAAAAAATCTTTGTACAGTAAAATACACCTCTTTCAATACCATTTCATTCAACAGTGCAAAATTTTTCCTAATAATTTTTCAGACCAAAATAAGAATAACAAATAATGATGTTGAATATGTACAAAATCGTATGCACAAAGTAAAACATTCTTGTTGTTGTATATAATTGGTATTATGTAGAGAAAACTTTAATTAATAATTTTAAATAAAAAATAAACTTTAAACTTGGTGCGTTCTTTTCTCTATTCCGGTGTGTTTTTAAATTTCCGGTTTCTTGATAAATACTTAAACCACGGTAACTTTGCTTGTTAACGTGTAATTTATTAATTTTGGGTAACTTTGGAGCACTTGTATAACCTATACAGCCAAATGGAAAGTCTTTTTAAAACTGTATTAACTAATTTTATAAAAAACTATTTAAAAATTTAATTTACTTAACGGAATTTATGAACACAAAGAATTTTTTGAACTCTGATGAGGAGCTAATGAGTTACTCTCAAAACTTAAAGAAAGCGAAATTAACAAAATTGTTAATAACTGTATTAATATAGAACTTGTAAACCATATATTAAAACGTTTTGATTTTGAACAAAAATCTTATAAATCGTTAAATATGATTAACCCTAACAAAATTATGAAAAAGAAAAATATTTCTTTTATGGAAATTCTGAAAGAGTTCCCAGCTTTATTTCTGAAAAAGAAAAACAAATTTTAGACTCCGAATGTCGAGAGTTAAAATTTTTAAGAAGATTTAAATGGAATTGAAGTAAATTTGCAAACTTTTTGGCAAAAAATTTCAGACTTAAAACGTGGGGATTCTACGGATGAACTTCCAGTGCTGTTAAGTTTGTACAACAGTTAAGAATTTGTAGCTAAGTGAACCTTAATAAAACCAAATTTCGATGTTCCCTGGAAAATAAATCCTTGCAAGGAATTCTTTTTTCTAAAGATTACTTAAAATTTAATAATTCAAACTGTTTTGATGTTGATATTAAAATGGATTTAATTAAACTATTGAACTCAAATATGTATCAAATATGTATATGTTAAAATAAAATCTTGAAAAAATTTTTTCAACTATATTTCAACAATTTTAACCTAATGTACAAAATTTTATAAATTAACTACAATTTATTTATAAAAATATTCTTTTTAATTTATTTTTATGTTTTGTATGTAAGTTAATGCTGAATTATTTTGTTTTGCTATTTTTTGTGTTAATAAAAATATGTTTCATTGTTCTTAAAACGGATATTATTAATTTGCCGATTTTTTTAATTGAAGTGCCGATAATGCCGATTTCTTTTCGAAAATATGCAGATTTTATGTCAAAATTATCTGGCACCCCTGGCAACAACACATGTACACAAGGTTTCGGCCTCTTTTTTAATTTTGCTTTTAATAAAGTAATAGAAACTATAACCAATATATCGAGCAGTGATGCCATTAGGATACGAAATATACATTTTTCGTATCTTATGATGACTTCATGTAGAATGAATATTCCTGACATTTTTCGTATCTTTTGAATCTGTACGCAAAATGTACAGAAATAACATATCAAACTTTCCGTATCTGACAAAATTTCGCTAAGAATACTTAAAAAAAAAACAGTGACAACTAAATAAAATTCGTACAGACGGTGGTCAGATCTTACAATATTCGTAAGCCGCGTTGCTTAAATTGCATTAAAATTTACTAAAAATGTATTGCTACTGTGTGAACATTGTAAGCTCATTTGTATTTGGCACACGTGTAAAATTAATGCATCTGACAATGGCACCATTGACAGAGAAATATTTCTATTGGAAACCATGCTTACAATATTGAATGATATGACCACCGCACAGTGGGAAATTGTACGAGAAGGCGGCCAAAATTCCATAACTTTTGACTGGATCGGTATTTTTTTATGCGATTTTTTTTGCTCGATAGGTGCGATATTAGGCTTTAATTTGCGCTATAAAACGTAAAATTCGGGGAGTTCAAAATGCATTTTCATTTTTTTGTTGAGTTTCGGTGTAAAAGTTGAATATTTCAAATATGAATTTTTTTATAATTTATCATTATTTCTCTTGTATTTTACAACTGATACTTATTTTTTATTGTCGAACTAAGATCCTGTCAGAAAATGCCAATATTTGGCCCCTGTAAATTTTTTAGTTCCAATATTCACAGGGGCCAAAGGTTGGCTTTTTTGGGACGAGACGAGTTGTTATAAGGATAAAACTGAAAAGGAATATTTTAAAAAATGCCCAAATAGCATTCTTGGCTATCGATAACATTTTAGGTAATTCAAATTTTGTTTTTGGTTTGAGATGTATGTGTATTTTATTTTTATATATTAATACAAATATATACTTAAATAAAAAACAAATTATAATCTATAAACAATTTTAAATTAAACAATATAGTAAAAATAGTAATAAGATCTTTATAGTACAACATCTGGACATTTTTCTTGTATTATGCTCGCGGAAGAATATGTAGTCTTTGTTCCTTTTTTCTTGCGCTTCTTCAGATAGATCTCCAATTGGTAGGATATTGTGTTGAACTATTTGTTCCCCATGGTATAACATTTTATGAACTGTGGTTGGCATATGTCTCCAAGAATATTTTTTGTTACATGATATAACTTGTAAAATGATCTGGAATCGTTTTATTAATTCAAAATGTACTCTTGTGATAGATGCTGCAGTTTCTGGATCGGAAAAGAATCTCCTTGCAGTGTTTCCATCATTTGAATTTCCTTCTCCTTGTTTTGGCTGATCAATTATAAGGCCTAGGTAGAGGTATTTTTCTTGAACTTGTTTTTTTCTTTGCTTCCTTTTTTCCACATTTTCTTTGTTTTTTCTCACTGTTTCACCTAACGGGCCAAATTCCAAATCATAACCCAATTTAAGAATATGCTTCATTGAAACTATTGTCCTGTGATGGGGGTTGGCTTAATTGACTTGATGTCTTTTGGCATATGGTACAGCTTGACGAAGACTTTGTTTCGGTTAATGCTTGTGCAACTTTTCCATCGATCATTGTAAGGAACATTTGAAAATTAATTTCAATGCATTGGTCATCAAATTTAAATATTGCCGGTTGAAGTTCTTTAATTTGATCTTTTATTTTTCGAACTTCTTCAGTTATGACATCTTTAGTTTCCTTTTTGTAAACAAACTTTATTGGTCTGCAATACTTTGTTGAAGAGGGAATTTCATTTTTCCATACATCCATTTCTGTAACTCTACTGGTTGACGGCTCTAAGCCAATATAAGTTTTTCTTAAACTTAATGGAACGAAAGATACCATGAATAAGTAAGCATCAGATGAGTTTTCTGAATTACATTGCTTGTATTGTTTCTGACCAGAGCTTCCATCACATCCCCATTTAGAAAATAAAGTGATGCTGCAATTTTTAAGTTTTTTTAAACAGTCAGCATCAAGTGTATTTAATAATCGTTCTGCAGTGTGTTCGAGAAGAGCCTGCAATTTTACTTCTGCTGAACTTGAAGTTACACTAATAGCCGTTTGTGAAGGTAAGCACTCTTTTTTGACAGAAACTAAATCTCGATATGCTGGAAAGATTCCACAATTTTTTTCATTGGTTCGCTTTCGCAGTTCTGTATACTGATTTTTTGTCAGTTTTAAATCCAAAAATAGTGCAGATGCTTCTTCTGGAGTAAATTTCATTTCTTCAGTTGGTGTAGGCATACTTTTTAAAATCCTCTTTGTGCGTTTAGGGCTCGCTTCCACTATTTTTTCAATTATTGCAATTTTTGTTTTTTTATTTTGCGTTGGTTGAATTTGATGCAGAAATTAATCCTTTATCATACTATGAGAAATTTCTTCATTGATATTTGCAAGCTTGTGTCTTCGTGATCTTTCACTGCAATTGTCAATTTGTTTTGCGGGCCGACCCACTTTTTCAGTTTCCTTAGCGGTAATTGACAGCTTCTTAAAAATCAGATCATTTGTTAGCCATTTTTCGTTGCGTAAGTAAAAAATTTTCTTGTTTCTAGAACATTTAAGGTACCGTTTTCTTAATGTAAATGAAAAATGTTTAATTTTTATCTTATGAATTTTGATTTCTTGTTCGTTGCATAATTTAAAGAATGGATTATTCATTATGTGTAACACAAAATCTTTTTCATCTTTCTGTTGAAAATATATATCTGCGAGAACTTTATAACTGAACTTAGCCATTGTTTAAACAATAATGAGGGTAAAATTATGAGTGCATGCATTTTTATACTCTTGATAGAAGTTTTTTTAAATGATCTTTTGTTACCACTTCTTGGAAACATAAAAACCCTTTTTTAAATACAAATTTAATCTTTTATTACCATTTCTTTGAAACATAAAAAAACCCCTGTTTTTACACTTTTTAAAAGGATAACATACCGGCAATAAATTAACAGGTAACATGTAGGTAATTTTCACGTAAAATATAACTGCTCTTCCATTTTTTTAAATTAAGTTGCAATTTTCAGGTAATTAAACTATGTAGTTTATGTTGCGGCTATTGACTAACGTTTAACCTTTTAACTTACTCAAAAATCTAACGTGTTAGTCTATTTATGTCGCCTATTCGTTTTACTGCATCCGTTCACCCACAATAAGTTTATAACAATGGCAATACCTTTACCTTCTCAAAATTAATTGATAACCTGCCGTGCTAGATAATTTATGTGGCCTGAACTGCTTTATTTGTCGAAAATTCTTTAAGATTCACCTTCTTTAATTTCAGTAATGTTTCCTTGCAGGACTTATTTTTTGAACCGAATATCTTACCTTGGGTCACAGAAATTGCTGTAGTTCGCAAGATCGCATCCAGATGTGTGTACAATGGGGTATAGAATTGTAGGTTAGATTCTGGACTACAAGAGAGTATAGATTTTTTTGACGCGTTTTGACGGGCAGGACTTATGTTCTATAAAATAGGAAATTTCCGGGAAATTTTGACATGAAAAAAAAAGAAAATTAAATAGTTATACAGGTCGCAGAGTTTAATGCTTTAAACCACGTATAGCTAATAAGATAAACTAATACACAAAACTTATTCTGTCAAAAAATCTTGAAAAATAAAAAAGTTATGAGCATTTCAACTTCAAAAGTTTACTCAGAAATTCAAAACTATAACCAAATACTGAGAAAGTCCATTTTGGACCACCCTGTTCTCAATGAAATAGTTGAAATAGGGTTGAAATTTTTTGGTTCCCGAGGTTCACTAGTATTTACTTTCACATGAATAAAAAAATTTCAAAAACGGAGAACATAAAAAAAAATAGTTTTGGCCGCCTTCTCAAAATATGAACCAGTGTGCACCGTCTGTACGAAGCTATACAAAAAAAAAACATGTATTTTGATGTTAGATTTTCTAAGTTCTTCTGTGTTAAAATAACATTTTAGAAGAAAATTTAATGTGAACTTTTTGATATAATCGCCTTTGTATTAACGCCTTAACTCGTAAATATATTAATTTTTACAAAAATTAATTTGTTTTGATAACATCCAAAGATAGTAACATATAATTAATTAAAAAAGTTTGCTTACAATATTTTTAAAAATTACATTCCTAATATTAATGACTTAAAATATATAAAAATTAATATATATGATATAATTTTCTTTGCAATATTCGTTAAATATGAAACAAAAATGTTATGTTAATATATAAAGCCATAACAGCAAAAAAAAGCTCCTGCGTCAAAAACAAAATTTTACAGGAGAAGGTTTTTTTTATTATATTTCATTAAAGTTTTGTATGAAAATTGACGCTTAAACTAAAATTGTTTTTGCTATAAAATTGTAACGGTGCCTAGGAGATGATACAAGTGTTGCCAATAAATTAATATATTAAAAATAACGAAAACTGAAAATGTTGTCGCTTAAGCTTTTTTTTGCGGTTATGGCTCGATATGTTCAACGTTAAAAATGGATTTTAAAATTTTTTTCAATATGTATCTATTTGGGAAAAAGTGTATCTTTTTGGAAACTAAAATGTATCTTTCTTGAAATTTCACTGGCAACAATGATATCGAGTAGCATTAGTAAAAATCTAACAAGAAAAATGACCGGTAGTTTTCTTGTAGGGTACTTTGCGAATAGATTATTATACCAAGTATGTTATACATCATTACAAAACAAGCGTTTAAAAATGAAGGTTGTCTATATGATGGGGCGTGAATTAGTTGCTGCTTTGGTAATTGATGAGTTATTGGCGGACGAGAACGTAATGTATTTATTTTTTTCTTTGCTGTTCCAATTTTTTATTATTCATTTATTAACAGAGAATATCACTTTTTATATTCCATAAATCTTCCAGAGCTTTGTATTCCTCAATAAAACCTAATACAAATTCGCGCCCTAACCAAGCCATCGTTAACGCTTGCCTTCAAAAATTCAAATGAAATTTGTACTGAGTATTTCGGAATTTCTATTGCACGAGTATGATGGTATGATGGCATACACAAAATTGAAAGTTTTTGATTTTCAACATACCAAACTGACATACACGCATTTTCGCTATTACACTAGTATGAAAGTATGATGTTATACCATTCGCACATACAACGTATGATCGTCTAATAGGCGCTTTAAAAACTTTGAATGTGAAAGCAAAATATCGGAGGCCGTCATCAATTGAAGTTTAACATAATAGACAAATCGAAAACAAACTTTAATTGTTTCAAAGATATTTCGGCAAAATGCTTTTATACGTATGTATATAGGTTACATGGGAGTCCATAATTGATTATTGAGAAGTTTCCTAACAAAACGCAGTCACTTTGCTCTTATTTTTTTCACATTAATTTTATGTTGTTTCAAGATATGAATTAACCTAAAATTTGAACATATGAGTACATTCAATTAGACAAAAAAAAAATTACAATCTATTTGAACATTTTTACAAATTATATATGTATGTATGCATATCTAATTTAGTAGATCATTTTATATTTTTTGAATAAAAAAACTCTTAGCCCATATTCCGTTGGACGATCTAGGACGAACTTTCTTCTCTACATATTTGACCTTTAACATATTAATTTCTATAAATCAATAATGGTTGTTGTCTTTGATTATGGCACTTAATATCATTAAATATTTGATTCAGTAAAATTATTGTGGAGGTTTTTAAATATCAAAACAGACGAACACAATTTTGTAGTCTTGTTGAATATTTTTATATTGAAAATGTTTTCTTTTGTTGGATTTTAGATTGAACAAGGAAGTATTCCAAAATGTATTGCTCTTGGTAACCCTTTAAACGGCAAAAACCTAACCTAACACAACATTAAGAGGGGCAATATTTTGAAACATTTTAGCGACAGGTACACATGCAGAATAAGATGTTATTACGATGCTTTAGGGGTACAACTACCATCAGTTGCACACCCTATACAGAAAAATTACAATGCATTCGCATTACTAAAATGATAACGCCAATTGACAGTATTCCGGCTCTTATTTTCAATCTTACAATATTTATGTTATTTTAAATTTACGATGTAGTCGATATGTTAAATTTAAACTAAATAACCGTCTTTTGAATATTCGGTACAACGTCGCTAAAATACATACATATGTACATACGTATATACTCGTATAAGTTCAATGCTTTAGTTTAACAAATTGAAGACATTAGAACGCTGCAGATATGTATAACAAATGAAAATACTGTTTTTCTAACTTAAAAACTGATTTGCTTATTTCTTCGCAACAGTGATTGAAATGAGTTTTTTTTTTGAAACAAAAGTAAAAATATGTATAGCTTTAGAAAACTAAGATAAAAATTTTGAGCTTATAGTGTTGAAGGCGTGCAGGAAAACTTTGTGTGGTAATGCAAACTTAATTCATATTTTTTAGTAGTACTGTGATGACACAACATTTGACGAAAATTCTTAATTTTGTACTTATAGTGTTACTGTAGTACTTCATTTTTATAAAAAAAAACCTATACCTGTTGGTAACGAATTTCTTGGATGCGTTTCTCAGGCGAGCATGTGCCGCAGTTCGAATGAAAAGTTTTCATTGATAATCTTTAATTTTTTTCAATAGAAGAAAATGTTGTTAAAAAAATTTTTACATTTATTTATGTATTTGTCAAGTTTCTTTAAAACATTATTGCCGAACCATTTAAGTATAAATATTTAAATCAAAGCGTAGCAGAAACATTTTAAAATTTCAACAAAATAAATAACTTGGCAATAATAACATGAAAATGCCATAAATCATAGACACAAACCATACGAGTATAATATAGATGAAAATTCGACTTATTTTCTTCTTTAGACAAGACGACATAATTGTCTAATAGAATTGGGGTATTAAAATTTCAAGTTTAAGTTAAATAATAGTGTTCAGGCGAAAAAGGTTATACTGCAGTGCATTACAAATGTGTTAGTATCGAACTACGTAAAATACCTCCGGTAGTTTGGGAGTCTATTGGGAACATACTAATACACAAACAAACTTATTTTAGTTTTTTAAATACTTTTTTTATTGAAAAATTCTTGAACACAAAGATTCTTATGATAATCACTCAAAGATTTAAGCTAGTTCTTATAATCTAATTAAAATAAACATTAAATTGTACTTTACCAGGGCAGGTTTTTCATGCTTTTTGCATGAAAAATATGCTTTTGCATACTTTTTCCCAAAAAAAAATAATTTTTGATAAATTAAACATAAACTTTCATATTACGCAGGTTGGCAGCCGTTTTTTACAAAAAAGAATTTTGAGTCAATTTGTTGCAATTACAAAATGTGAATATATCGGTCCATTTCTTTCATATGTATTTTATTATTTGGAAATTTTTTGACAAGAACTAAAAGAAATTACATCGGGTTGAGTTTTTTTTAAAAAATGGTCAGTGAATAATATTAACGGTTGGTGAATAATATTAAAATAAACTTAAAAAATATTAATGCTCGTATGGTGAGGGATTACCGATGTTAAGTTTTGATTGTTCCGTTCTGTCTTCTGTGCTTTACATGAAAGTTTATTCGCCATAAAAGACGTAAAAGAAACACTTTTGAATAACAGAAAAAAAATATTTATTAAAAAACTTAACAAAACTTTTAATCGAAATGTTGGTCATCAAGGGTTGACCAAGTTAATTTGACCCAGCTTTTAAAATGCGAGTAAAAACAGCATTTTATGTAAAAAAATGCATTTATTAAATATTTAGAAAAACAATGTTTAAAAAAAATTAATAATCCCCTATTGCCTGAAACTACAACGACCACGGGATGGAAACAACTGCTCATCCACAGCTCCGCTTTCATGCATATTATAATACATCGTAAGCTGATTGCACCACTTGTCCCAAATGTGTCTTATAGAAGCCAGTTTGTTAAATCAAGAAATTTTAAAAACTTGCTGTTAATAAATCAGCAATCTGACAAATGTATTTTCTTGTTTACATATTTTATAAAAAAACAAACTAAAGAAATTGGAATTTCGTCATTCATTTTGTTCATTTATTTATTTATTTATTTAATATCAATCTATTAACAAATTTTGGTTTATGTATATTTTTTTTATATTTTGAAAAACAAATTTTTTAATTTATGTACATATTTTTTTTTTATCTTGATGAACAAACTTTTTGTCAGATTTTAAAAACAGGGCGGCCCAATTTTGAGTTTTATTCTCGTCAAATAAAAAATTGCATTAAAACAGGGTCGGCAAGACATTTTATACATGAGCCTTTTAACAAGGTGGTATTTTTTTTTGTAGAAAAGAAAACACCATAACCCACCTCGAAATGCTCCAAAAACGTTTAAGACTCAAAGTCGCTCGAAAAATTAGCCTGCCGTGTTTTTCTTTCCATAAGCTTATCAGACTTTTACTATGAGATTTGCGTACACTAGCCATTATTTGCAAACTAATTTGGGCTTCAAGCTCTGTAACATCCAATTTTTCCCATCTATATCCGTAAACTTCTAATCCCTTTAGATAAGTAATTTCCACCACAATATTTTTTATACTTGGAGACATAAATAGTTCAAATGAAGATTTTATGTCTGTAACTTTGGAAGTAGCACTTTGGGTTGGTACATGCTTGCTTTTGATTATTCGATTCTTTGGTATCAGAGAACAGTTTTGTCTTTGGACAAATATAACGAGGAACAATAAGAGTCTGGAAAATCTGCGTCTTCAAATGACACGCTATTTATGCTTATGTCTGATGAGGAAGATGATTCTATTTCGTCATAAAGTTCAAAGTTTTCTTTATTTATTTTTATTAATAATTTTTTGCAATTGGTGATCAGTAAGAATCTATCACTACAAAATATATACGTATATGTACTATATGCATGTTTGAGCCTATACATGTTTATATGTATTTGAAAATCCATCCCACACAACTTATTTTTCTTTTATATGCCATTTCTTAAAATATAATCAAATTTACAAACCTCTACTCTCACTTTGATAACTAAACATAAACTGAAGCAAAGCTCAAATGCAATGTTTTGCATACAGGGTTACCGTTTGCCCGACTAAAGTCACAATTTAACCATTTTTTTAGCAGTCTGCGACTTTTTGTGAGACATTTTTTTATTCACCGACTATTACGACTTATTTAATTTTGTTGCGACTTTTTACCCTTTTTTTAAAGTTTCTCACAAGAAGCATTTAATTTTCAGCGGCCTTATCTCGGCAACCAATTAGAATTTTGTTTTCCTGACTTCGGCATAATTATAGCTACAGACCAGGAGCAAAAAAGAAATATGCATATAGCGCCTTAAAATTGCTATAATGGCGAACAATCTTAATATTTTACCTTTTTCCTTTTTCACCATTTTTGGCCCATACTAAATACTTAATAAACATGTGTTGCACTCAACAAAAAAAAAAAAAAATAATTAAAAAATATCAGACTTGACAAGACTTAATGGACACAAATTATGAACCACCGTAATTTCTAGAAAATTCACTGTTATCTACTTCTTCTTTAATTATAGATTTTTTTCTTGAGGTATTATATCTCAAGCCATTTTAACTCCCGCGAGTAAAAGGCTCTGCTTTAAAAGTCCACCATTAAGTGTATTTTGAGGTATGCTTAGGATCGCTATCACACTGAAACCTCCAATCCAAAGGCATCTTTCCTCTGCAAAAGCTAATATCCAGATGTTTAAAATTTCTGCGTTAAGCATTCTTAATATCTTTTATGTGATGAATTGGACCGATTCCTTACCAGGAAAACAATTCCAGACCACAATTTTACGACCTCCATATTTCGTAGTTGCTGTAAAATACTTCTTATTTATTCTATGGCCGATAAGATTTCTTACTCGTCTGATACCTTCGGAGTTTTTGAAATTATACTTTGAATCATAAGAAAAAAAAATATTTTTTTAAATCTGGCTCCTTGAGTAAGTTCAATTCCATTTAGCTATTTCCGTCTGTCCGTCTGTTGAAAACACGCTCACTTTCGAAAAACGCAAAATAAAAGAACAA
Organism: Pollenia amentaria; assembly: GCA_943735925.1. Taxonomy (NCBI): domain Eukaryota; kingdom Metazoa; phylum Arthropoda; class Insecta; order Diptera; family Polleniidae; genus Pollenia; species Pollenia amentaria. Next base: position 87,009,004 of record OX031008.1, on the reverse strand, counting down.
GTATGGTGTCAACTTGCTTGAATTTATGCATAGGGTTAAAATCCAGCAACATCGGTTCAGTAGGATCAGAGCTATGAATCAAAATGTGGATCATCTACCTTAAAAAATTGATAATTTTGTAACAAAAACAAAAATATATCGTGGAATAATGCACGGAATTATATACGATTATGAACCAACGCTATCATAGTAAAATTTCGTACGTCGCTGTTTTATAGGACTAAAAATTACACTGTAAAATTTCGTGAAGATCGGTCCGTAATTTACCCTAGGCCCCCTATATCTCTTACTCCCGGAAAACAGTTTAGTACGCCTAAAACCTTAATAAATAATGCTATCAAAATAAAATGTTGTACGTTACGGTTTTATAGGACGAGAAATTACACTGTCGAATTTCGTGTAAAACGGTCCATAATTGACTCTAGGGCCCAAATATTTTCTGCCCAACGGTAATATCTAATATGGAGCTCTGGAGAAAGGCAAACCTAACACCCTTGAAATGTGAAATCCTAAAAAGAAAATGGAATTAGCTGGGTCATATTCTGAGAAGACCACCAAAATATATTGCACGAATGACAATTTCTTTGGAACCCACAAGGCAGTAGACGACAAGGAATGCCTACCAGAACATGGAGAGGAATATAGCACTTTTACTTGCTACTGTTCATTAAAAAATTTTACAAAGGCACTTTGACATTTGCGGTCTCAATTCTAGCAACAAAATGTTCTCTTTACTGCTGCATTGTTGTAGTACTGAGATCATTTATTAATATATTTTGGTCCAGCATAGGTATGCTTGGGCAAACTCCATCCAAGCTTCTCGATTCTATGGTTAAATATAGAGTTTTCGAAATTGTTTAAAGGGGGTTTTTTTTTTGTTCTTATAAATCGGTCTTTTGTATGTTTTTTTTTAATCTATGAAAGAACTTTAGACACATAAAATTCTTGTCAATTGAATGATAAACATATAAATAGAAAGCATTTAAAATCCTACTTATCCTTTGTGGCCTACTATGCGACTCAAGAAAGGCATGTCGTAAAAATTTGAACTAGACAACTCCTCTGCAATCCACAAGTTAAATTTCAAGTCAATCGGTTTGGCCATTAAAAAATCGCATATTAATTTTGAAAAAACTTTTTTTCCCCCTGAACAATGCATTATAATTTCAAACAAAGTACACGGAAATTTTATAAATTGCGGACTTCTTTTAATTAACTTAACTTAACAAATAAGCAAAGCACAATTCATTATTTTAATTTAATTTATATAAATATTTAACTTTCGCTTCAATATCAAATTTAAGCAATAAATTCAAATCTCCCAAGCATTTATTATTAGGACAATATAAAATTTAGTTTCTCTAATAAACACATTTGCTAAATTGTTAAGTTGAAATTTATTTGAAATTTTTGTTAAATAATAGTAAGCTTGGGTGTTTGTCCTTATGGCTTAAAAACAGAAACTATTTAAATGTAATTTTCATTCAGCTTATACATGTTTTTTCTAGCAGAAAGTACCAAATAATACTAACGATACAAATACACAAATACATTTGAAAATTACATATAAATTATTTGGTTGTTGTGCACAAATGTTTTATATTCTAATGTTTTAATTGACAAAAATTTAGCTGATCTCAGGGGAAAACCGAACGATAACTTCAGCTGCTGACACTGATGTTATACACTTTTTTGAAAAGTCCTTACGCAGAACGAAAAAAATCCTTATTTTTTCCTACGCGTTTAAAACTTAGCTCTACAAAAATCCCTACAACTTTTAAATGGTTAAAAATCAAAACAAATAAAACCATTTGTAGTAATGTATATAAATTTTATTTAAAGTCGTCTCCCCTAGCATTTGGGTGATTATTTTTTTGTAAAAATCACCTAAATCAGTCTTCTGAGATCACTTTCGGTTATTAAAAACTGAGCGATTGAAAAAGGGTCCATATATGATTCATTGCCGAAAAAATAAAAAGAATGGCTAACAAATAAGCCCAAAAATTATTGTCAATTAATGAAAATAAATAAAAGCGCGAATGGATTCTTCTTTGTTTGCGAGAGCCCAATAACTTTTGTTTAATTGAAAATAAAATTTGTTCAAATAATAAAAAGCCATAATGGTGCTGCTTTTATCGGAGAAAAATTAAAATCATGACGCTTAAAAAATGATTTGAAATATAATAGAAAACCATATACATATGTAAATTACGTTTGAAAAATACGGAAAATACTCGAAATTATTATTAAAGCTACCATTGAATTGGGATCAGAAAATGGTATCACAAATGATTCATATTGAGAGTATCATTTATGTTTTTGAAAATTAAGTCATATGCGGCTATTTCGCTCGAGAAGCTGATTCCTGAAATATTTGATTATGGTACGAAATGCTAGCTGGGCTATACACGCATACATATATAAAAACTCTTTTACGTATCTCAGATAGCATTTTGTATCATAATCAAATCATTTAGGAATCAGCTTCACGAGCAAAATACCCGTATATGATACTCTCGTTGTGAGAAAATGGTACCCTGCCGATGAATCACCTGAAAGAATCATTTGTGATACACTTTTATGATTCCTTTCTAATCAAATTGCTGTCCTAGTTGTTTAGTAATCCTTTTTTGATCACTTTGCAGTCGTAATCTGTTGGCTTGCAAGTCCTTCGCAGCTACTACTTTCTATTTTAATCGAATCATTTAGAAATCATCTTCTGAGCTCTTTTTTCAATCAGAAATTATACCTTTGTTGTGAGAAAATGCTACCCCACCGATGAATCATCATTATAATTTTTTATAGTTATATAAAGTTTTTAAAGTGTTTGTTTAAAATCAGTCTAATTAACAATAATAATAAAGGGAAAACAGTTTACAGTAAAGTAAAATATAAGTTGACAAGAATTATTTAATAAAAAGTAAATAATAAATCCATGATGTAAGCATCCGCTTCATGTGCATTCGATGCTGTCTCATCGAAGACTAAATTAAAGAGGCTAAGAATGCGTGTGAAATCTCTCAGCACAATTGTGCCATGGAGCGCCCACCATTGTTTTAGATTGGGTACGTTCATAAGACGTAGCTGTTGAGCTCAACTGCTAGAAAACAGTTGACAACTGTTGAGCCGAACATTTTCGTCTTAGAAACGGCATTATGAGTATAATGCAAAATTAACAGCTGATAAACATAAACAATTGAAAAAAATAAAGGTTGAGGTTTAGCACAACATGTTGACTTTAGGTAGCTAAAAAATTTTATGATGGAATAATTGGCCTCAAATACCCAACTGTTGTGTTGAGCGTAAATGCTCAACTTTGTGTTTCTAAGACAAACACTAAACGGTTACACAACAGTTACGCCTTATGGACGTGACCATTGGCTCTTGTTTTCGAGATATGCTGTTGTTTCGAAAATGGAGAAGGTTGAACAACATATATTTGCGTAACTCAAAAACGTTTAAGTCTATGAAACAAACTAAAAAACCGGAACGCCGCAATAAAATTTCCTTTAATAAAGGTTAAACCATTTTCTAATATGATCAGTCGTTTTAGAAACAACATTGTTTTTGACAAAAAATAAATAATTTTTTGACAAAATTTCGAAATTTTTGTTTTTCAAAACTTCATAAAAAATTGGAAAGTGCAGCTTTGCTTCCAATTTTTTCTAGACATATAAAAAATGAACTTGCCATAGTGATAAAAATCTGTTTACAACTTTTGATTTTATTCACAAAAGACGAGCAATTTTAATTAAATTTGAGAATTTAATAAAAAAAAATTTCCAAATTTTAAAATTTTTAGTAATCAATATAATCATTTTGGTATTATGTGAAATATCAACAACTTGTTTGCTTGATATTATGAATTTGGTATAAATTTGGTGATTAGAGAAAATTTTTAATTTTTTCTGTGTATTGAAAATGTTGTATGGCAATCCCTTACGAAATGGAGATAGCGGGTAGGTATGCTAGAAATTAATAATGGAGATGAAAAATCAAGGGGGGTTAGTCATACATTTGACCCATACAGGACGTCCTAGGCGCTGCAGGGGCAAAATTCAAGAACTTCAACCATTCAAATATAGCGGTTTAATGAAATTCTTGAATTTGGCTCATGCAGCGCCCACGATGCCTTTAGACGGGTCAAATGTAAAGCGTGACCCATTTCGAGGTTCCCTAATTTTTTTAAAGAAAACAACACAGAAAATTAAAATTTAATGGGGAATGTTTATTACCATTTGGTAGAACATTCTTTGGCATTTATTTTTTGAAGATTATGTCTATCAAATGTTGGCCGTTGCTACGTCGCAGATGGCCCATCCGTTGAGTCCAATATTCGATGACTCGTTCAAGCATTTAGACTGGTAACTGGCGAATGACACGCGTGATATTTTCCTCCAAGGCCTGAATCGTAGCGGACTTGTCCGCAAAAAATTTAGACTTTACATATCCCCACAGGAAAAAGTCTAACGGTAGGATATCACACGATCGTGGTGAAAAATCGACCGGCCCAAAACGTGAAATTATTTGATCACCGAAGTGTTCTCTCAATAAATCCATTGATTGATGCGATGTGTGGGAAGGGGCGCCGTCTTGCTGAAACCAAATTTCAACAAGATCACGAGCTTCAATTTCTGGCATCAAGTAGTCGGTTATCATGGCACGATAACGGTCGCCATTGCTGCGAACGGCGTCGAATCGATTCTAAACGGTCTTCGTGTACACTCTCAGCTACGGCCGCTATATTATTTCGGTCGAATATTATCCAATAATGAATGCTGGGTCTCAAAATGGGTGATGGTTTTGCGAATAGTACGCTCAGTAGGCCGATTATGTTGACCATAAGTTGAGCGAGGTGCACGAAACACATTCCTCACAGAACGTGAATTTTCGTAATAAAGTTGAACGATTTGTAAACGTTGTTCAGGCGTAAGTTTTTCCATTATGAAATGCCAAACAATACTAAACAAAAATAATATGACAGCATGACACGAGTCACACGTGATCTGTCAAAAAAAGGCTATTGAAAAAAGTATCTCTACTTGAATCACCTTCTATGACCAACCCCACTTTATTTTTAATCCTCATAATTAATTTTTTTTTGTGAATAAAATCCAAAGCTATTAACAGATTTTAATCATTTATGTCTTGTTTTGTTTTTGCAACTTCGTTATTATATGCCTAGAAGCAGTGCTGCATTTTCCAATTTTTTATGAATTTTAAAAAAAGAAAATTTTGGAATGATGCTAAAAATAATATTTTTGTCAAAAAAAAAAATTTTATTACGTTTTTAAAACGACTGCGCGTATTAAATAAGGAAGTAAATAAAAATTGCTAAAAAAATAACGCTAAAGTTTGATCTGTTTCCTGGTCATGTTTTTTTTTTTGGATTTTTTCGTCAAATATTTGTTAACACTACTGGATTCAGCATACCCGAATTAGGTTAAAACGCAAAGTGACTCGCTTGTCTCAAAAAAGTGTCAAATTCAAGCACAGTTTAATTTTTACTACCAAAAATATCTTGTAAATATGGTTTTGCGGCGAAATTTTTCAAAACCAACTTCTTTAATAGCTGGTATATAAAGGTCAAATGTTGTGTCAGTAGGTCCAGAAGTGACCATTAGTCCCATATAGACCAAATTCCGAAAATCATTAAAATAAACAAATCTTATATAAAATAAGGCGCAAATAAATTTTAAATAAACCTTACCACATATTTGTCACATATAACAAAATAAACACAGAAAAAATATTCACAAGTTTTTTTTATCAATTAAATACATTGTGTGAAAAGAATTTTAATTTAATTAATGTGTTAATTGAATCAATTATATTTTTCATTAAACAAAAATTAAAAATAAATTTTTGATTTAATAAGTATTTTAATTGTTTTCAAAATAAAATGCTATTAAAATATTTATTAAATAAATCAAAACCTTAATTGATTTTTTCGTTTAAGATAAAAAAATTTTATAATTGTAAAATTGGGTATTATGTCAAAACTGACTTTTTCAAAAAAATGTTTAATTTAATAATTGGTAATTTTTTTTTCTTAAATACTCGTTAGAATATACGTTTGATTGGTTTTGTATTTAAATAAATCAATGGCATTAAAGTCTCATTAAAGTTAACTGTGTTTTGTGTTGATACCGTGCAATTGTCATCAGTTCTTCTGAATATTTCCGCCAGGTTTTTGTTACGTCTACGCAATATTCATTAAGGTTTAGGAGTTCTTGAGTAAGTTGCTTGAATTTTATCTCGCTTTCAAAAATGCAATTTTAAGAAAGCCACAAACTTCGTTTAATGTTCTGATGACACAGCGCTATGCCGAACACAAACGGAGATACAGCAATTTAAGACTATTTACCCCCTTACGGATATTAGAAAGTTTCTACTGCAAAATTGAAGTGTTTCCAAATGTTATGCTTATGGAAACAAGAAATCTATTGAACAAAAAGCAACTGATTTTTCAAATATCTGCAAACAATATGATATACTAAATGCCGCGTGCTTAAAGTATAACATAGCTATGCATGTACATATGTAAGTATTCATGTTCATATGATTATATTATACATATGTATTTGGGGCACATTTCTGAAATATAATTTAATGATTCATTTCGGCTTTAAGCTATTCAGGAGGGAGTTTTATATTGGACCTTTGGTAGATTATGGAACGAACATCACATAATTTTATAGAGCGAAAAAGTTGCTGAATTTCAATACAAACTAATTTGCTAGCCTTTTAGGAGTTATAGAGTGCTTTTCTGGAGCGGATTTTAATGGAACCTGTGGTAGTTTCTGGACCGATCATGATAAAAGTTTCTTAGTGTAATTTCTTAGATAAATTAATATTTTATTTTATTATATATATATATATATATATATATATATAGTATATATATATATATTATTGATTAATCTTTATAAAAACGGACGTCAGAATTAAAATTGTTTGCGTTTTTAACCTATATTAAATTAATGACCGACAATAAGAAAGTTTTATGCGTTTCTTGTTCGAGCTTTGAACTGGCTTGAGTAAAAAATCATGATTCGTAACAGTTTTTGCCGAACTAAAATTATTTTCAGGTGGTTAATTTATATTGGACCCATGGTAAATTATGGACCAATTCTCGATTTTTGGTATTAAAAAACATAAATAAAAATAAATTTAAATACATCAGTGAAATTCGACTTAGCGTTTACAGTGAATATGAGAAGGCTGCTTAATATGGGATCTAGGGTAAACTACACAGAAAGAAAAACGCTCGGTATAAATTAAGCTTTTTATACTTACTTTGAGTACGAGTCGTATTCAAAAATTCAAGTACGAATAACACTAAAATGTACTCACAACAATCCTAAATGGGATAACTTTCGAAAATCAATCCCGGAATTTCTTAAAGTAAGTATAAAATTCTTAAACCAAGTATAAAAAAGATTGAACTTTTCGTTGGTACTGCCACTCTGAGAGTAAAATTACAAAATTAACTTTTTAATCTCATATAACGTATTCAAATTTATTGTAGCCACTACAACAGCACCACACAAGTAGCTAAAAAACGATTTGCTTGTTGTGTGTAGAAACAAAAAAAACCACAGAACAAGAAGAAAATACATTATTTTCATGTTTAAATCTTAATCAATTTTACTTTTTAAACTATAAAAAGAAAAATTTTCTTGCCTTCAATTTCTCCCTTCTCATTTAGTTTATATTCTTAGCTAAATATGAACATTAAGTTTTTAAAGTAAAAATCATATCGGGCATGATGTTAGTGTTTTATAATTGGAACTTTGTAAGGTGTGAAACAGGTAAGTAAATTAATTATAATAATATTCTTCTTCTAATTTCAGTTTTGATTTATTTAAAGTACGAATTCGGGATTAAATCAACTTTATAACATTTTGAGATTGATTCAATCTCAGTTTTACAATCAATCTAATTTTCGGATTATTGTACGATGTCATTATTTATTGCGGTTTTAGGCGTACTAAACTCTTTTCGGGGAGTAGGGGTTATATGGAGCCTATGGTAAATTATAGACCGATCATCACGAAATTTTACACTTATTAAACGAATTTGTGCAAAATCTTATATAATTCCGTGCATTATTCCACCGTTTATGTCAGTTTTTGTAACAATATTATCATTATTTTAAGGTGGTGGTTCCACATTTTGATTCATAGCTTTGATCATACTAAACCGATTTAAGTGCATTCCCTTTTCAAACTGCTTTGGGTAACTGCAATCAGTTTAACACCTAGTGTGATCTTTTCTTTTGAGGTTTTCGAAAGTGAGCGTGTTTTCAACAGACGGACAGACAGATGGACATGGCTAAATCGACTAAGGGCTAATAAATCAGAGCAAGTTAAACTCAAAAAGATTTGGTTTAAAATGTGTTTAAGCCAACAAATCGATAAATCAGAAAACATATAAACCATCTTTAAACGCATAAAATTGGGCGTTTAAACTACCAATACAAACCATATGAATTTGTCAACATTTATCGTAGTGCTGCCACGTGTTACTTTTTGAACTACATATAATACATGGGACACTGATTTACAACTGTTCAACTAAACCAGCGTTTAAACCAGAGGTAATCACAAAGAGAGGCGGTTGAAAATGTGTTTGTAGTGGTGAGTGTATTTTGGGTGCACTGAAAGAAATTTCTAGATAAACATGTCGAAAACAAATTTTTTGTGTATTAAACATATTTTTTGTTATATAACTGTAAAAAACTATAATTTTATTCAGTTGTATGCTAGCTTTGAAACAAGCAGGCCGCCGTCGCTTTTGTTATTTAAAAACAAAAACAAAACACATAGTTAATATCTTAACTGAGTACTTTTATTTGTCTCTCTTTTTCAGAATTTCAAATATTTTCAGTACACTTTGAATATTTTTCTACTATTGCATTTGTTTATTAAAATGTGGAAAATAAAGTGGGGAAAAGGTTTTAATTTTCATTTAATATTTTGAATAAAGCTGCATGCCTTGTATACAATCAGAATTAAAAAAAAAAATGACTGCATACATGCATTTATATAACAAAAAATATGTTTAATACACACAAAATTGGTTTCGACATGTTTATCTAGAAATTTCTTTCAGTGCACCCAAAATACACTCACCACTACAAACACATTTTTAACCGCCTCTCTTTGTGATTACCTCTGGTTTAAACACTCACTAATTTATTAGCCATAAGAATTACTCAATGGAGTCTTAGATGTATTATAAAAAAGTTTAACGCGGAATGACAAACTTCGTGTACCCTAATTCACCACTAGTGGAGGTGGAGTAAGTAAAAAGGTTTAAAGATTTCTCATTCTCATTCTGCGCCATCCTGTACTTATAAGTATTTTAATTAAAAAATTTTAAAATGTTTTAGTATTTTTATAGAATTTGTGCTACAATTTTTTTTCTGTTTATTTAAATATATTTAACCAAGCATTTACCAGTCACTTGATATAGTAACAAAAATAACAGACATCTAATAAATACGCACTAAATATATTTATGTTGTTATAACAAAAACTTTGGAAATGTTGTAGTTAATTTAAAAATGTTGTAGAAAAAAGTTTACAATAAAAAGTGTTAACTTTAAAAAATATATTCTAGTTTGTATTATTATTTTACATATTTAATAATTTTATGAGTGCCAAAAACTATTAACGATAAACACAGAACACAACTACTACAACAAAAACAGATAATTTGTTAGAAAACACTATATACATACATATGCACGTAAATTTATGGAGGCTTTAAAATGAAAATTTAATTAAATAGTTTAAATTATATTAAATGAAAATATTTGAGTATTTTCACCTCGAGCTTGAGTATTTTCATTTAATATTGAATTTTAAAGGTCGAATAAAAATATAACTTAAAGAAAAAAATATATATATATATATATTTTAAATAATTCAATATCGCTTCATTGGACATTTAAGTATTTATATTTCGTTGAAATTTCAGAATCAAGGCGAATTCATTACAGGTGATCCTAAAAGCCCTGCTGATAACTTTTTTTCTTTAGCTTTATATTTGTTGGATGTCAAAATTTTGTTTATTATCTTTGTTTCAGTTTTGATTTGTTTCCGTTTTTGACATTGTACAATGATTTTACAAAAACATATTGTTTGTGGTTTTGAAATACAATGCCATTTAAATAACCGCCTCTAGGTTAGTTGAAGAAATCGATTCTTTTGAGGCAGTTTTCGACCACTTTTTCGCGCATTTCGGGTGGTATCTCGGCAAAAACTTAACGAATGTTGGTTTTTAAATGCTCCAACGTAAGGAGATTATCCGCGTAGACACGGTCTTTGAGATAGCCCTACAAAAAATCGCATCTTGCTGGTCCAGATCTTAAAGTTAAATTGCAGGCCAAAAAAGTTCGGCTATCATACGGCCACAGCGCTCTTAATTGACGATAATGGTTCTGTCCTATAGTTTTGATACTTTCGACGATATTTTCGGCATTGCGCACATTGCCTCTGTGCAGCTTCCAGTATCTTGAAATTTCTTTACAATCTTTCCAATTCCTTGCACAATAGGTCGATTAGGACGACCAAATTATACTCATAATGCTTGAAAAGTGGCCATGTTTGAACTAGCACTTTTGTAGTAAGTTTTAACGATTTTAACGCATTTTTCAGCTGTTAAACCATCCATATTCGTAAATGGAAAATCTAAAGTTGCATAAATGCCATTTCAGATGAGAGATATTTAACAGCTGGCAGCGTGGCTAGACTGGAGGCTTTGAAACCACTAATTGAATAACCCTGTATAAAAATATTTAACTCATAACAAAATCATGTGTTGTAAGGACTATTTTTTAAAGGTCCTATATTCGATAAGCTAGTTAAATTTATTATATTATTTGGTCAATGTGACCCGAATTTACTTTCTTACTCGTTTATAGGGACAGACATATAAACAAGTAACCACCAACGGTGGTCTAAATTCGAGTCTTATTCAGTCAAGAATTGCAAGATATCCATAACAGATTTAATACAATATTGACTTAAAACAAGTTATAGGGTTATATTCGGCTGTGCCGAAACTTATATGCCTTTCACCATAATATTTAAAAGTAATTTGTCTATAACTCGGTCATTTACAAACCGATTTTTCTTAGTTTCACTTCCACTATTCTGCTAAGTAAACTTAAGGTGAAAGTGAAATAACGAAGTGTATAAACTTTAAGGACTTTAAAAAGAAAAGGTTTATTTGTAAAAATATGAAATAAATGCTCATATTTTAGCCATTTGTGGACTGATTTGGCTAAAATTCCAACGGAAACTATTCCGGACTATATGTTATATGGATATATTATATATTATTATATATAATTATTTCAACTGACACGGACGAAATTCTCGATACATAAGGAAGCAGAATATTTATAAATTTTATGGTCTAAGATCAATATTACAGAAATTACACACGGAATGACTTATATATTATCCCCTTTCTCTTAGGCAATTCTTATAAGGACAAAACCTTTTAGTCAGTCCAAACTTTTACATACTCCTCATACAAATTTCTATCCAGAAAAGCGTATTTGTGTCTGAAAACTATTTAATTATGTCAGTATTTAGAAAAGTATGAGTCGCAAAATACTTTATGCAACCTAAACAAACATCACAAATTTAATTCGATACGGCCCATATTTGAGTACAGCTACAAACCCTTCTAAAAATATATTTTATTGTCATGACTTTCTCATGAATGTTAGTTTTTATACAGGCGTGTCACAGCCCAGCTAGCAATTTTAATCGTGTAAGAGTCTATTGGAAATCTCTTGAAGAACATTTATGATCGTCGATGAGCGCATTTTTTTATTTGTAAGAGATTCCTGGCACGGGAAAAACTGTTACACAAGCTGATTCCTATGATTAATATAAGCAAAAGACGCTTATATTAATCATAGAGACAATCGTTTGCGATGTGTGTAGAGATAATCTAACGAGTCTTTCAGAAAGCATGTCATGAATCGTATGAGGCTCGTGTTGGGATTACATTATAACTCGTGAAATGCTTAGCCGTATAACTGAGCTACCTCCATAAAAACGTCAACCGCACTTTTCATGCCAACACTTCTCATTTTCATAAAATTTATACAAAACAAATCCTTAGATCGCCTACTCAACTACACCGGGTTGGAAAATCTTATTCGGCAGATCCTTTGGTCCCTTTGTTTTATTAAAATTGAATTGACAATAGACTTTTCATATTTAAAAAAATGCTCTTATTTAGGTAGCTCAGTAATTGTTATATGATTCATGCAGAGGGTCGCAAAAGGCTCATTCCAAGATTAAAAGACTAGCGTGTCAGGATATTTATAAAAAAAGTAATAAATAAAAAATAATTAGATGTTTTTGTTATTTTAAGCCATCAGATAATCATCAGAAGATTCTTTTGGGAGTTGTATATTAAACATAATCGTCTAGCAAACAGCCTATGCTAGCTTGGAGAAAGTGGAAGTGATTTCGTATTTTGCCTCTCCAAAAACGAAATCACTTTCGATCGGAATTAATTTCTGTGACAGGCCTGATAAAATTTTATACTCTTATAGATGTTGTGGATACATAGATACAGTTTAGCAGAAATAACTCTTACACTTAGTACGATATTGTGTACACTTTCGATATTTGTTTCTAAGCGGCAGTGTTACCTTTTTAGTTATTAAGTGGGCCATTTTTTATTTTGTTTAGTCATGAAAGAATCAATTTTGACATTATCCATTTTTATTTAGATAAATTTTCTTCAAATTTTTAAGACCAAATGATGTTATAAGTGCAGCATTATTTGTGTTGTAAAGTTAAATTTTTTTTTTGTTAACGCAAATGACTTTTACAATAAAAAAATCCATTTTATCGATAATTTGTACGTTTCGTTATCCGAAAATTTTTCTTATGTTTAGTTTATTGTTATTTAAAATGTATAAATACAAGCAAAATAATCTCTTTTAAGCAAGTTTAGTGTACTAAACCAATTATGTAGTTAGTAATGAGTTGGCATCACTAATAAACACTGTGTTATATATGAAGAAGTGCAAGCATGACCGACTTATTGTTTGTTTTTCATTACTTATTATTATTTCTTACTTATTGGATGATTTTCCTAGTATGTTTATAAAGATGTTAATAATGCGACTTATTATTAGTTATTAGTTAAATGTTATTTGTTTTTTTAATTATGCGAAAATAGTTATAGTTATATTCTTAATAATAAAAGAGGAACTAATATATATGAAGTATAAATGCACAAATATAAAGGAAGCTTAAGGAATGCATAAATTACTAATGACTATTTTATTGTTTACGTATATTTGTTGCTGTAAATAATTTGCAATCTGTTATTAACGGCGATGAATATAAATTATAAATTATGTTTAATTTTATTCTTAAATTTACTTATTGCACATTAATTCTTAAACAGTCACAATTCAACATTCATCGAAATCGTTTTTTTTTTTTATAAGACAGTTCACAAATCAAATCTCTCGATTTCGTCACTGTCTTTTTTAAATGAAAAAATACTGTTACTGTGGAACTCAATTTGAGTATAAAATTACAACCATGTTCTTGAAATCATGGTTTTGCCTCTCCTGAACATTTGAGAATTTTGAGCTGTGAATGTTTACGATTTAGTGTGAGCAAAATAAGAGCAAATCACAGAAACAGTCCACCAATCAAAAATTTTTTTATATTAATAAAATAAAATTTTTTTTAAAGTATATTGGACAAGATGTACAATTGCACATGTATAAAAAAATTTATTTCGGTGCTCATTAATAAAAAATTATTAGCAAATTCCCAAAGTTGGGGATTTCATGCAAGCAAAAAGACAAAGAAAGTTATTTGGGGATTGGGGTTTTTGGGGTTTAAAAAAAAATTCGGGGATTTTTTGGGGATTTTAAGAAATTTTAATATATTTCCCTTTTTTTATTATTTACGCTTATTTTTATTTGTTTCGTATATAAAATATAAAAAAAAGACCAAAACTTTTATCTTACTTTTATCCACAATTTATACGGTGTTAAGGGTCCTAAGTAAGATTACCTTTTTTTGTTTAATGTGTAAAAGGTACTTAATAAACTTTTGTTATCACTTTTCTGAGTCAGTGTTTTAAAAAAGAAGAATCTTAAAAAAATAATCTGAACGCGTTGACAACACATACAATTTTCGATTTTTTAAAAGAAAATGTTCAAGTAAATATGCATTCCCCTCAAAATAAGTAAATATGAATGACAAAATAATAAAGTTTGGGAAAAAAGAAAGCTGGGCTATTGGTCAGTACTTATGATGCATCGAAGTATTAAATAAATGGCGGATATATGTATTTTTATTGTTGATTTAAAGAACGGCTAAAACCGATTAATCAAGCTTCAAATTCTTATATATTGGCTCATTCGTCTTTAAAAACATAAAAAGCATATTGCTCTGCTCGTAATTTCTCTCAGGAGTCGCATAGAGCGAATATTTTCGGCAATGAACTAAAACAAAGCTTTGTACGAACTTTTAGAGGCACTCCTAAGATAAACATCTAGCATAATATCTACAATATATGTTGCCAAAATTGTATTCCAATTAAAGAAATGATATAAAAATTTAATGCCCAAACTAGTACAATATCAGTGAATCTTAAGACGTTGATTGTGAAACAGAAGTTTATGAATTATTAAATTTTTAGTAAGTGTTTTCCTTTAAAAATATTCAATGTAAAAGTACCAAATATCTTAAATATATCTTATTCACTTAAACTAATAATATTAAATAAAAAATTTTTATTTGGGAATTTTTGGGGAATTTGGAAAAAAATTTGTTATTTTTCCTATTATTTAAAAAAAAAATTTAAATTTCATCAGAGAAAAAACAAACAAAAAATATTAATTTTTTAAGCGTTTGTTTGATTTCGGGATTTTTGGGGATTTATTTTCAATTTTTTGGAGACAAGGGGAAAAAGTACCTGGCAGCCCAGTCTGGAAAAAAATCATAAAATATTCTGATGATCGGTCCAAAGTTACCATTCGAACCAGCGTTCTTTGAAACTATGCCTAAGACCGCAATAAACTATAAGACTGTGACTTCCGCTTTTATATTCTTACTTTCGGTGCAGAGTAAAATATGATTCGTCACAGCCGAATAAAGTACTTTAACTCGTTCTTTATATTTTTGATTTTTCTTAAGATTTTTTGTACAATAGATATTTTTTTCAACGAGTAAAATTTTTTCCATTAATATTTGCACATTTTTTATTGCTTACTGTTTAAACATTTAAGCAATTCTTTCTCAATATTATTAAAACATTTTCTACTTTTTCCTTTGATTTTTTAAATATTAAATCAAGTGCATAATTGCTCATATTCCCTGTACAAATTTGAACACTGACTAATTGCTTTTGAAACTTTAAATTGGCGGACATTGAAGACGTTGTGTATAGTTTTGCAATCCAATGTAGGGAGAAAAGAACACAATGAAATGTTAATGGCATTTAAAAGTAATTGCAGTTGGTTAAAATAAAATTTGTGCAAAATAAAACAAGACACTGAACATGACAATACTTTTTATTACAATTTTAATTAAAGTCAAACCCATAAACTTGTGGCTTTTCTTATAAATTTTATGGCTGCTCGTTTTTCTATATTTACTTTTTCGCTGATTTCGCTTTCTCTAATAATAAAATTTGTAGACACAATCACGAAGTTGAATGCAATACAAAGTTAAATGCTATTTCAACAGAAACGGCAGCATCAGTGGCAGAATAAAGTATCACTGCTTGGCTTGAGTGGCTTTACGATGTGGCAAATTTGCAATTGCAGCCATGTGGCTGATTCTGTATACTGGATTTTGAGCAAATTTAAAATTTCATTATATTCAATTTACATAATCAGAGATAACCTGTACTGTGGAAAAACTATTGACATATAGCATTTGACTTGAATATAGCATTTTCAAAATCACTGGAAGGTATTCAACTTGCAAACGTCAGAGAAAGTTCAATTTGTTAGTTAGAAGGGGAACAAATTTTAAAAGGTAAGGATTTTACAATTGCTAAATTATACCCTAGAAAATACGAGGGCTGTATGTATTTATTAATTTTTGACTGATACTTAAGTAGTCCCGTGATATACTCTTTGGTGGCATAGACCGGTCCAAGTTCTAACACTTTAAATTTATGGGACCAATTACTTTTACTTGGGGCTGTCATTGTCAATTGACACCTAACAGCCACCATTTGACCAGTCATACATATATTCTACTAGTATTAAGTTACTGCAATGCTACACGCAAATAAAAAACATGTCTAAATATGGTCACCTCCAAAAAATCTATTTTTAAAGAAAATTTGAAACATATTATGTGTTATTTAACCATATTAATGTCACAGACAACCATATTATGCTTAAGTTAGAACTCCATCAAGCAGCCACACCCATATGATGGTTGCTTTTAAACATGTTAGGGTTAAGTATATAAATAATTTGTTTTTAAATTAACAATAGTAATTCCCTCTTTTCCAAGAGCAACATGATATGGTTGAAAACCAACCATTATATTGTGTTAAATATACTTTAGTTATTATTAACCATTATATGTTCGAAGGCAACCATAATATGCTTGTGGCTTTTTGATGGAGGTTAAATTTAACCATAATATGGTTTTCGGTGACAATAATATGGAGCAATTCCATATGAAAACGATCAAAATTGGCAAATTTTTGGACGACCCCTCTCCGATTTTAAAATAAATAGTCTCAATCGATTGCCCAGCAAAAAATAATGTACCTACATATTTTTTTTTTTTTTATAGTGACTGGTTTAGTGGTGGTGTACACCACTGTCATGTGACAAAATTGAAGAATTCTTCATAAGGGACCTCATTGAAAGTTGTTTAAAAAAAAAAACTACTAAAGCGATCGCAACGAGTGATAGCTCGTTGGAAAGGTATTGAATCAGGCTTTAATTGAAAAATAAAATTTTCCTAATTTTTCTTAGAAATTTACCTTTAAATTTTCCCAAGAAAATTAAATTTTCCGATTTTCCACAGAAGCTCCTAAATTTTCCGGCTAATTTTTTTTTTTTGGATTCCTCATAATTTTTGCTTTAAGAATCAGCAATAAAAAAATGGGCCCCGACTAGGGAGATCGAACGGTTATTATTCGACCGGTTTTAACCGGTTAGTTTCGGTTTGCCCAAGTCGGTTATTTTAAAATGTCCATTTTTCGAATATCGAATAAACCGGTTATTTTGGTATAATTAACCGGTTATTTTAGTAATGTGTAATTTATATACATTTTCCTTACTCTTGTTGTAGATGTACCCGTAATTTAAGTATTTTCTAATTGAATATTGGCTAAACTTAAACTTTTTATGAAGAATGTCACAACAAAATGTAACAAAGGTCAAAAAATATTATGAACACTGTAAATACAAATCGCTTATAAAAGCGTATGTTTTTATAGAAAAAAAAAACCAAAAACTATTCAAAATACTACAAAAACGTGTTCAGTTAAAAAGTAAATAGTAATTTGTGCAAGAGTATTCTAAATATTAAATATATTTTTATATAAATGATATCTCTAGATATTTTTCGAATGCGATTAAAAAGACAAAGTTAAGTGCTTGAAGTGCCCTAAAATGAAAAGTTACAAAGGTTCTTCCATGTCACGACTTATTAATCACCTTTCATAAGTGTACATGCTTTACATTAATGTGATCCAAATGAAACTTAACTCCGTTCGAAGAAGTTCTAAAAAGACGACAAATAATACTTTACTTAAATACGCTGCAAAAAATGAATTATTGGGTGAAATATAAGCCAGTTGTGTTGCCGAGGACGAAATGCCCAATAATGCACTTAAAACTCTTAAGTAGTTCTAGCATCTCTTCATGCTGAAAACTACAACATTCCGGCGGAATCAACGATATGGGAAAAATTTCTACCAGTTTTATTTATTAAAACACCAAGAACTAAAAAACAAAATTGAAGAAATCAAATAATATCATGGAATGTTTTAAATTGTAGTCGACGAATTGACAAATATTTTACACAAAAAAAATGTTCAGTTCACTATTCGTTTCTATAGAAATATATATAAAAATATATATATAATGCTGAAACAAAATAATTTGAAATAGATAATAGATCCTGGCTAAGAGGTTTTGTTTGCAACTTTTAAAAAATTTGGTTGATTAATATAGATAGCTTAACCACCAACAAATTAAAATTCATTTAAAATAAATTTCAGAGAATGTTTCAAAAAATAACTATAAAATTCCTATAATTTATTTGCTTTTGCAAAACATTTGTCTAGATCAAATATCATTCAACCGTTTCTAAATTACATTATACAAATATCTTCTTACAAATTAAGTTTAGTAAATCATTAACAAATATCGTAAAATATTTGTTAGGTCTGATCTAAGTCATATTTATGTATTTTGTGGGTCCTTACCTTTGCAAATTGTTTTGTTTTTATTCAAATTAACGTTTTATTTTATTTTATATTATTATTTTTAAAATTCAATAATAAAGATAGTTGAAAAGTAGCTCTTTTTGCAATTTCAGCAATATTGTGATCAATAAATTATTACAACTAGATGACCCGTGCGAATATTTCGCACCGTTAGTTGTCATTTTTGTAACATAAAATGAAAATTTAGATATTTTTAATTAGGCTTAAGTTCATTGAATTTAATTTTCATTAAATTATTTTTATGAAGGCAGGAATTTTTACAACATGAAATTAATTAAAATTTTATTGATAATTTTTCATTCTTGACTGCGCTGAGATTCGAACCCAGGCTTTCACGGACAGGTTGCCCATACTAGTTTCGATTGTAACCACACAATCTCGTCAGTGGGGTTTGCCGTTTTACCCACTCGGCTATTGAAGCCGGATGACGCCAATAGCCAAACATCAATCCTTAAACCAAATGGTATTTCACTTTGGTAGATCGAAATTTGCTTTTGAATGAATGATTATATATTTTAATTGATTTACATGTTCTTCCTAACTTCTGTTTTTTCGTACTTTTTGTCAAGAATTCTTCTTGAAATCCAAAGTTGTCATCATTGCAGTAAAAATCTTGAATCAATTCCACCGTTGCTTCGCTGAGGGTCCTTGAGCCAAATTTCTTGGTGGGAGTCGCCAATATGCCCTTCTGTCGAACTAATTCTTTGCTTCTTCTCGCGATGTAAAAAGATGTTTGAAACTGTTCAGAAATCTTGCGTATAGACTATGATTGAGGCAGCACAGATAAAATGAGATATTTCTCCGGAAAAGTGGTCGCTAAATTGAATTTTCTTTTCAACTGCTCAATCATTTGTTTGCCGTCATCAACGTCATCTGCTTGACTGCATTCGTTATCAGAGCCTTCTTCAAATATTGTCGCGATTGCACTCATAACCTTGCATTTTTTCTCTTTCCTGTATGTTTCACTTCGCAACTTTCTTTTTCTAATAGGCGTTTCACCTAAAGTGGTAATAGCCTCATTCAAAGGACTCAAAGACATATTGACCATCGGAATGTCTGCCTCACTATCAGATGAAACATTTTGTTCACTTGTCATTTCACTCTCGGATTGTGGCTGCATTTGCTTGTTGAGACAAATCGATTTTACACTTGGGGCAAATGAATTCTGCTTCTTCACCGTATTGTATATTTAATTCATTCATGTATCGCTTCGAACGATACATGTCCACTCTTGTTAAACGGATTGCAGCAAAATTTATTCATTTTACTTTAAATTGTCTTTACAGCTTCACTCTTTACTTTACAAAAAAAAAACACTTTAACACTTTCACGTTTAGTATTCAACTGAAATTTGACTCAGAGTGTGTGAAGTATTTATATTTATTTTTTGGTAAAAAATAGGTAAAAAAAAATAAGCGGTATTTGCTTTTCTTTAATAGGAAAATTTGCGTGAACTACTGGTTATAAAATGTTTTTTAAAAGGGACTTAATTGGTTACTGCCAATAAGCCGACCACAGGTCATAAAATGTTTTGCAAATTTTTTAAATTACCAGGTAATAAATATTTCGCCATATTTATGGAAAATCCGTGTTTTATGACTTGTTTCTGCACGTGTCATTTTAGGCGAAATATTTATTACCTGGTAATTTAAAAAATTTACAAAACATTTTATGACCTGTAGCCTCAGTCGGGTTTGGTGTGCCATTACATGCCACTGCTGCTATTATCCATGGATTTATGGCCGATCTTGTGAAGGCAGGCAGACCATATTCACTACACAGTCAACTTGGGGCTCTTAAAAAAAAATTGATTTTTTCTTCATAAATGTATTTTTAACTGTAAAATAATTTTTAAAATGTATTTTTAACAAGGTGGTCTCTTAAATGCTCTTCTCCTGTCCAAACAAGGAGTCGGGCCCATTTTTTTATTGCTGATTCTTAAAGCAAAAATTATGAGGAATACAAAAAATTAGCCGGAAAATTTAGAAGCTTCTGTGGAAAATCGGAAAATTTAATTTTCTTGGGAAAATTTAAAGGTAAATTTCTAAGAAAAATTAGGAAAATTTTATTTTTCAATTAAAGCCTGATATACCTTTCCAACGAGCTATCACTCGTTTCGATCGCTTTAGTAGTTTTTTTTAAAACAACTTTCAATGAGGTCCCTTATGAAGAATTCTTCAATTTTGTCACATGACAGTGGTGTACACCACCACTAAACCAGTCACTATAAAAAAAAAATATGTAGGTACATTATTTTTTGCTGGGCAATCGATTGAGACTATTTATTTTAAAATCGGAGAGGGGTCGTCCAAAAGGTGATCGCTTTCATATGGAATTGCTCTATGGTAAAAATAAAACATAATATGTTTATAATTTTCTTTAAAAATAGTTTTGTTGGAGGTGACCATATTTAAACATTTTTTTCTCTGGGTGTAGTCCTTAGTGGTCTTCTAATAAAAATGTCATATAATTCATTTTAAGAACAAATTTTTAAATAGACACAAAGAAATGTATCACAACACCGGTGAATACTGAACCTGTAGCCCGTTTCTGTATTTCTCGCATCGAAAAATTTCCCGCATGAAACAAATGAATTATGACAAAAACAGTGCAATATGAAACAAAAAATGGTTTTTCTCACATAAGTGTTTCTGTATCTTTACTTTGGGAGAATTATCTGTCATTTAAATAATTTTCCAGCAATTATTGGAAGGATGTGAGAAAAAGTGTTTCTGTATCAATATTTTGCTAAACGTTTCTCACAAGAACTGTCAAAATAAGTCACATTTGAAATTGATGCGAGAAAAATAAAATTTCAAAAAATGGAGCACAAATTATGTATGTATTTACACAAGAATGTGTTTTTTTTTTTTTTTATTTTTATATAGAGAAAGAATTTAAATGATTAAAATAAATAAAACACAATTGTTATATTTTGTTATTTTACTGCCTGGCCCACTATGTCGACAAGAACATTTCTCTCTTATATTTAAATTGAAAGCAAAAACAAATTTAAATTTGTTATTATTCTTTTCAATATAAAAATGCGAAAGAAATGTTCTTGTCGACATTGTGGGCCTGGCAGTTAATTTTTTTAAGCCCTTCATTGCTTTCGTTTTATGCAGGGCTGCCAGATAAATTTGTGAAAAAATCGTTAATTTCCTATCGTCTATTTTGTTTTAAAAAATAGGAAAATTTAGAATTAATTTTGACAAATTTTGTTCGACTTTTATTAAAACATAATCCAAAAAAAAAAAAAAATAGTTAAAGTTCATGGGTAAACTACATACTTAAGCTTGAGGTCTATTTTAATCAAATTATTTATTTTATTTTTTCTTTAATCTTTAATTTTTTTTTTGTTGAAAAAATCACACAAAGGCGTGACAATATATCATATTGAACTCAAACTAACACTTTTGGCAAAAAAAAGGCAAACATTTCCTATAATGCATTGACTGAAAAGTGGGGTAATAGTGTAATGTTTTGATCACATAAATAAATGTATTAAATAATCTAAGGAAATAAAAATTAAACAGTTTTCCTTCAAAATTTAGATTTTGGCAATAAATTTTTAAGGCTGCCTTGTTTTTAAAGATATTATTTTTCTGTGGTGCCTAATATACAAACATATTAAACTATTTAAAATTATTTTATTTCGAAGACTGAATAATATCGCCACTAGAAAAAATCAGCAAATCGGCACTTTGCCAATCGTGAAATCTGGCAGCCCTACTTTTATTATATCTATTTCTTTCGTTGACGTTTCGCTTGCATTTGGCACTTAATTACTGGAAGTATTCCAGTTAAAACAGAATCTGCGTTGTCTGTTCTCGCATTCAAATACAGAAACACTTTTTTTCTCACAAATCGAGAAACGATGGAATTTTTTGTTTCACACTTAATGT
This sequence comes from Pollenia amentaria, assembly GCA_943735925.1. Taxonomy (NCBI): domain Eukaryota; kingdom Metazoa; phylum Arthropoda; class Insecta; order Diptera; family Polleniidae; genus Pollenia; species Pollenia amentaria. Next base: position 86,986,604 of record OX031008.1, on the reverse strand, counting down.
GAGAAATTTTGCGATGCGAGAAATACAGAAACGTGCTACTGGTACAAAAACGGTCGTAATAAATAAATAAAAAATTATTAAATTATCAAAAAAATATTAAAACAAAATTAATACAAAATTAAAAAATTTCACTTTTTGTTCTTACTTAATTATCCAGTTAAGTGATTAGTTCTGCTTTAACAAGTCATTAATTATTTCTTTTTGTTCTTTTTTTTCACAAATCCTAGGACCAGTTCTGTTGGAGCAATTGACACAAATTTCCAGCCGGATACTTATGGACTAATTTTAGAAAATTTTAAAATACGCTATAAAGTAAAATTAATGCCTCTCAATATGGGTTTTATTTAGGGGCCAATATGAGGGCGATTTAATATAAAACGAATGTAATTGTGTTGCTTTAAAAATCTTGTCGAATTACTGTAGCTGGCCTTTACTATAAGCAATGTAATTCTAACGAAGTTTTTCTTCATTCTTCTTTATTTGCAAATATAACAAATTATTATAATAATAATTTGATTATTTATCTTACAACTTATTTAGATCTTAAGCCGTACGTTAAATTTATTTCACTTTGTTTGCTCTCATCTTCGTCTTTCCTCTAGGACATATTTCACAGACTGTTTAGCTAGTCACCATAAAGTTCTTTCAGCTTATCGGGTGCCCCCGTAGGCTAGTTGGTAGTGAGCTAGTCTATCAGCGCCAGGGTTGCGGGTTCGATTCCCGCCAAAGACTCTGGCTTCTTTCATGCAGACAAGCGTAGAGCTTCGCGGGGTTGGCATAGGAAAAAACATTTAATATATATATATTGTTACGTTTTTACTTTATAAAACGCGTTAAGGTGTATTCCCTTTATAATAAACCTTTGAGTTCTTTTAATTGCAAATAAAAATAAATACACACGCGAATTCAACTTAACAAAATTTATTGAAATTAATTATAATGTTCACAAATTTTAACCACTATTGTAAGTAACGATCTGAACCGTTTAATGTCTCCAATCGAACTGAACTAAACTTTAATGAGTCAGCCTGTATTTATAGTTCAAAACTATTCCTAGTTGGTTCAAGAACCGTCTAGTAGTTTCTAGAAAATTATGTTCGAATTATTTTAAATCTAAAGTCTACAATTACAATTGCTAGAAAATTTAGTTACAGTGGCGTTCATAAAAATAGTAACTTATATGACATAAAACTATAATTAACAAGATAACTTATAACTAAAACCATAAATAATTCTTAGACAAATCTAATTTCGTAACACACACCACGTCATTCAGTTTCTTTATCACCTTATATGGTCCATCCCAACGAGTCTGCAGCTTGGGAGATAATCCTTTCTTGCGCTGTGGATTAAAAAGTAGAACCAACTGGCCTTCTGTAAAGCCTTCCGAATTTGCCGCTCGTTCGTATCTGACTTTCATCTTATCATTTGATGAATTGACACGGCTCCGTCTTAACTCGTTTTTCTGCTCTTGGGAAGAGCTCTTACTATCCGCTGGTACGGATTGCTCACCAAAGTTGTACTGCTGTGGCGATGTTATACTCTCTCTAATTGGACTCTTTTAGTTTCTTTATAGTTTTTGTTACGCTTAGATATCCACCATTAGTACCGTTGTGGAATCTCTTCACGACTTCGCATACTTTTGAAGACGGTACTACAATAAGGTTTTTAGCCGATTTGCCATCAGTACTTTCCCATGTGCGGTATAGGCAATCATTTGCCACCTTCAGACTATTCCACTGCGCCCAATACGATGTCATCAGTGGACCCTCCAATGTGATTTTTTTATAAGTCGGTATTTTACCTTCTTTCTTAGCCTTTATAATTCGCCCCAATATGGGATCATTTTTCTGCGCCGTTCACCAGTGTTCTCTGGGTTCCACATGTAATAGGCTAATTGCATTGGTGCAGTTCTTGTTTTCAGCCTCCATGCATTGCTTTCTCATATATTTACTTGGCCGTCTTGAGTGTGTGCTCGGCCCACCACGTTTTTTATCGTCTTTCTGGGATGACAATTTCTTACGACTACAAGTGACTAGTTGTCTTACAAGGGCATCACTTCCGTTTCCAACGTTAAGGGGTACTTCTAGACCATACCAATTCATTATTTGTCGACCCATATCTAGACTTATGTTTTGACGAATCATAAAATCTGCCCCGATTATGACCTCGTCCAGAATTTCAGCAACAATAAATTCATCAAAAACGATCATATCGCAAAGTGCAAAATCCTGTAGCGTCTCGTTTGCCTTTTGTACTCTGCCCCGTAATTCCATTCTGAATATTTCTTTTCTATGTTCACCACCATACTTACGTTGCAGTGCCACCATAATGTCGTCATAATTGTTTCTGCAACTTACTGGTACACTTTCTAGAATTTCAGCTGCAGTTCCTTTTAAAGCCAGAATCAACTCTATGGCTTTTTCTTCATTGTTCCAGGCATTTTTGTTGGCAACTGTGTCAAACTGGAACTTGAACACATTCAATGGTGAGCTGCCGTCAAAACTTGGAGCTCTTATTCTATTCGAGACTTCTGGAAAAAACTCCCACCGCTCCCTCTTGGTATTGAAGACTATTTACTTTTTCTTCCAGATGATGTAGCTTTCCATCAAAAACCGTGACTTGAGTTTTTACATCAGTGACTTGTGTTTTTACATCAAACATCTTCTGGTTGAATTCTATCTCCATATCGTCTACTCTTTCATTTATAGCAGTAGAAATTTCTTGAAGCTTCTCAAGTTTTTCATTAGTAGCCTGGAGTTTCGCGTTCGTCACCCTCGAATTTTCTTGAATTTCGGCAAGAATGGTGCTCGAATTTTCTTTAGCCATTCTCTCCATGTTTTCCTCCATTTTTCTAGAATTTTCTTCCATTTTTCTAGAACTTTCAGCCGAATTTTCTTTTACCTTTCTCTCCATGTTTTTAGAATTTTCTTCCATTTTCTGCATCATAGCAGCAAACATTGTGCTAAGATCAATGTTGCTTGTTACTGGGCGGGTAGCAACTTCTATTTCTTCTTTTTCTTTAAATTCATAAGCTGCGATGTCAATATTGCGTCGCGTTCATAAAAATAGTAACTTATATTACATAAAACTATAATTAACAAGATAACTTATAACTAAAACCATAAATAATTCTTAGACAAATCTAATATCGTAACAATATATATAAACAAGTAAGAGTGCTATATTCGGCTGTACCGAATCTTTGATACCCCCCACCGACAGGAGTGGGCTCTATATAATAAATACATATATATTATTAACTTAGGTTCGTAAAAACGTACGTCAGCATTAAAATTGGTCCAAGATGTAGATTAGAAAAACCCAAACAACGTATTGACCACATGGGAGGTGTAAAATGTAATGAATTACAATGAGTTAAAGTCCTGTAAGAGAATTTCATTGTTCAAAGAATATTTATGTTCAATATTGGAAGCACCTTTGATGTTAGTTATTTATATTTATTAAAATTTTATTTGAAACACAATTTTATTTTCCTAAAATTTTTTTTTTCTTTTTTTCCCCTTTTTTTAAATTAAATGTTACAATTTTAACTAACCTAATTACCTTGTATTTTGTAGAAAAAAGTTTAAGAATCAGCCAACGCTTCCTCAATAATGCATAAGGGCGCTGAGAACAAATTTTTTGTACAAATAAACATTAAATATATAAAAAAAAACTTTAAATTGGCTTGAGTAAAATATTATGATTTGTAACAGTTTTACCGAACTAAAATTATTATCAGGAGGGTAATTTGTATTGGACCTATGGTAAATTATGGACCAATCATCCCAAAATTCTGAAGACTGATTTCTGGGATTATAAAAAATTAATTAGAATAAATTTCAATACAGCAGTGTAATTAGTTTGAGCGTTAGCAGTGATTATCAAAAGGCTGCTTAATATGGGATCTATGGGAAATTATGGACCGTATATCACAAAATTGGCCATATGAATCCAAGTTGGAAGAAATTTTGCCGCAATATCTATATCTGTTACGGCTTTATATGGTTTTAGGCGTAATAAACTGTTTCCGGGAGTAGGGCTTATATAGGGCTTAGGGAAAATCTAGGGTTAACAAGTTTGTTCTTTTCTTTTGTTTTTTTCGAAAGTGAGCGTGTTTACAACAGAAGGACAGACAGACGGACATGGCCAAATCGACTTAGAGTTACTGAAGGAGCCAGAATATATATACTTCAGATGTATAATAAAAAAGTTTCACACGGAATGACAAACTTAGTGTACCCTCATTCACCACTAGTGGTGATGGAGGGTATAAAAAAATAAAAAGTACATAATACATGCGAAAAGGTGCATATGCGTACAGGTGCATATATTTTTCCATAAAATGTATCTCTTAATTAACCTAAGGACAGCTAAAACTGCCTGTGCAATTATCCATTTCTTTTCTTTAGAGCCTGAATTCTCTTTGTCGAGCGAGGGCCCGGTTTCTAGACTGCTATAAGTTTAATGTACACTCAGAAACAGTTTTGCTAAGAATTAGGTCGATAATACAAGGGAACAATGTTTTTTTTTGAATCAGAACTGAATGTTGTTTTTAAGGTTATTAAGGATGCTGAATCCAAATTTGCACTTAGTTTTTGTCTAATAACTTTAAGCGATATACTATTATGTCCATAATTAAGACACTTCCGCTTCATATATTGGAATAACTTGAAACTGGTTCACCATATTCAGTAAAAAAACAAATTGAAAATTCGTCAACAATATTATCTTTAACCCGTTCTTACATCGATTTTAAATTTGCCCAGTTGCCTTAGAGATATCGTTGAAGTTTAAAAAAGAACAATGGAAAAAAAATAATTTAATTTTTGTTCTTTAAAAATTCATAGCAATAAAAATGCGACAAAAACCGAAGTTTTGGTCTAAAAACAATTAGTTGAATATATTTTGAATGAAATTAGTATTATTTAATGGTAATCGGTGCACAACTTTTGATTTTATACTCAATTTTCTGAGAAAACTGAATTGATAAAAATCCCGATTTCCATATAAAAGTAAAATTTTTTAGTGTGTTTGTGTTTGCTGCGGTTCTATTTACTTAAAAATGAAGTACCTTCACTTAAGTGTGAATAAAAGCGAAACGCTTTCACCTTTTTTATGATCTATATCTCATTTTGTTCATAGATTATGTGACTTTATGTGAAAGCAATAAGACTACTTTTTCCCGTTTTGGATTTTTCATGATTTTTAAAAATACAAAATTTGTAATTATATCTTTTTTTTATGGAAACTACCACTACTCAGCCAGTTTTTGGTGATTTTCAAAAGGGAAACTGTTTATCAAAGCAAACCATTCTATACTTCTTTAAAAAAAAGAAAAATTTTGAAAATCGCTTAATGAAGAGGAAAGTTATGATGCTTTAATTTTATTTATTATGATGCTAAATAAATTCAAAATTACGATTATTACCTGTAACTTTAAAATGCGAGCTGATGAAGAAAAACGGAGATTATATTTTTGAAATCAGCGTCCTCAAATTAGTAAAACAATTGATTCAATCCTCCAATCAACACATAAAAAGTTGAATTTTGTTTTCTTCTGAAATAGTGGGCAACAATTTACAGACTACTTTCGACCTAAAATTACACAATTCATTTAATTTTGTACAAAAAATGTTTAATTGTTTTACGCAATACGTATGATTTACTACATTTCTTAAATCTGAAAATAAGCCTAACCTACCATCTGTGGATATTAGGGTATTCATGCGGTTAACCGTTAATCGGATAACCGTTTAACTGATCGGTTAATATAAAATTGGCTAATTTCGATTAACGATAAAACCGGTTAATTGCAGTCGATTAACCGATGTAGCGAAATATTTATTTTTTTTTTTTATTATAACACAGTTCTTGTGTTTTTAATTTTTTGTTACGTTTCATATACAAAAGGTATGTGAATCGGGGAATTATTTCTTTTTCATTAGTTACTTTATTATATTCAAAATTTTTTATTTTTCGATTTATTCAATGAGCTAAATTTCAGTTATGTATTTTATAAATATTTTTGTAATAGTTCTATTCCCTAAATTTTTCAGGAATAACTTTATACACTAAAAACATAACGAAAGGTATGTGTTTAGAAAATATTTTATCATAGAAAAGAAGGTGATTAGTGATCTTCATTTCAAAAAGGTGTTTGAAGATTTTTGTTTCTCGTACTTTTTATATGTATCGAGAATGTTCTGGAAATCGAAATCACGTGGAATTGAAATCGAACCTATTTTGGAAACTCTACCGTGTTCAAAGTACATTAAAATATGTCCTGTTCTATATCTCATACGTTGAGCACCAACTTCTGCTACCTAAACTACTTTTGAAATATGGAATCGTTACGGTTATTTGAATAAAAATTCAATTGAAAATCTATATCGATTTAAATTTCGCGTAACTTCGATTTTCGGAACAAGGACGTTTGTGTTTAGTTATTTGTTTCTTTTTATATTTTCTCATATCAATCTTTGAACAAAATTAGTCGAAGCAATTAGAAGAGTTAAAAATGAAAAAAGTTAAAAATTAAAACAGCAAAAAGAGAAATCCAGAAAAAGGACTGTGTAATTAAATAATCTGTATTATGGGTTGCGTTAGATTTCTCCAACATCAAGGAGAAGTGAACGAATTTGTTCAAGTCAAGCTTTAACAAAAGTAAAGGAAATAATCGCTAAAATCCTAATCATTTTTCTAAAAGATTATTTTTTAAGGTTTCCTTAAGCTATTGAATTAACTAATAAAATTATCTTACAGTTTAATTTTTAATTACTACATAATATTTATGTATTAATTAAAAAATATGTATAACATATTTGTGAATTGTTTTTTTGTTTGCTTATTTTATTTCAAGAATTTTTATGTTTGTTATGTAATTATTTTTTTTCGAAAAAATTCATTTTTATTATTGAAATTACTAAATTTATAATAAAAAACTTTATTAATTGGTTAACCGATCAATTACAAAATTAACCGATTATTAACCGATTAAACCAAAACCTCGGTTAATAAATCGAGCGATTAACCGATTAAAGCAAAATCCCCAATTAAATGAATACCCTAATGGATATCCATGGGGTTACTACTTCTGCAAAAAAATAGAAATTTAGGGTGTTATGGTTTTAAATTTAGGGTGTTATAATTTAAACAGTAGTACGCAAATTTTTTTTTTAATTTTATCATATAAATTTATAAATTTTTATGTATACAAAAGCAAGCTGTTGTAATAATGACAGACTTTTTATACGGCCGATAGAATCCGAACTTTCGCAATCGCTAAGTAACGAAAATGGGGGTAAGTATAATTAGGATTAGTTATGGTCGTAGAAAGATATCTACACGATTCTTCTACATTGAAGCTATAGTACTTAACATTTACATATTGATACAGTCTCATGAATTCTCTGTTCGTTAAAAACATTAATTTTGTCTTACCATCATTCTATAACAGACCTACTTTTGCTGATTTCTTCTTAATTCTCGCAATGACCGCAGTTTTCTCCCGAAATAATTAACCAAAGATATCGCTGTAGTCTTTTTATTTAAGAGTCACACAGTTATTTATGTCGATTTTATTTGTGCTTCTAGTTGCAGCTTCTCCCGTTACCTAAAAGAAGACAAATTTTTCACATCATATTTAATACTAGTCTAATAATTTGATACACATATTTCGATAAAAATTTGTATCGATAAACTTGCAATAATGCTTATTTCTTTTGCTCTCCCCCTACAACAATTCCCAATATAAAAATATATTTCAATTTAATTATTTTTATTTTTTTATTTAATAATTCAGCAAAAAAAAAAAAAAAAACAATTGTTGTACTATAAATTCAAAAATACTATATGTGGCAGCTCAACTCAACTAATATATACAAACTGAAAAAAGTGGCATCTCAGTTAATTTTGTTTTGATCAAGAATTAAAATAAAACTAATTCAAGAAAAAACTTGCCGAACAAAATAATTTTTCTCTCTCTCTCTCAAAAGTAAGACGTCAAACTCAATATATAAAAAAATGTTGTCCGGACAAAAATATTGTTCGGAACGCATGGGTGAATCGAGCTTAAATTTCAATACAAATTCTATTTTTTGCATATATTGGGAAATTTTAAATCCTCAGTGTCGCAGTAAATGTAAAAGTAACATACGTTAAAAAAGTTAAATGATAAAAATTATGGTAAGAACAAAAATTTTTTCAATTGTTATTTAAACATTTTTCAAGCTATCATATTTTAAAACGAAACTTTTACCAAGGTTACATAAATTTGCCAAATTTAAGGCTATAAATTATTAACTGTCTTGCAAATTCATTTCGGTTTAATCTTTGAACATAATTTCTAAATACATGACATAAATTTTAAGATTACCTTCGAAAGTATGTGGTCTATGAACTTTGAACACTATTGCTCTAGTCTAACAGCCGTACGAACATCACAGCAACTAAAAACCTTTATCATTCATGTCTGTATCTACATGAATATGTTTTGTTTTTGCGTTAACTAGATTTTGTTTTTATTTTAGCCACCATGGCGACACGATAACAAATTTAAATCTTAAATTCTCACTTGTGCACGTTCTGTAGTTTTAGTTTAACCAGCTAAATGTTATTTACACCTGATGTTGTTTGTTGCTGCAATTGCTCTAGTAGTAAATACGGGTACCGCTTGTTTTAATTGTTATAGTTTGTTGAAAACAAAAAAAAAAAATATATTATTGATTTTAAGTACACTTACATTTAAAAGTTAGTACTGGGTGTTTAAAGAATTGTAAGATTTAAAGATTTCCTTAATAAATATTAGGTTGTGCCGAACTTTTTATACTCTCCACCGACAGTTCAAACATTTAAGGAGGCTTTTTATGGGAGCTATGATAAATTACGAACCGTAGAATAACAAATTTTCGTGCTGTGTTAGCCGTATTTAATTAAAGTCCGGACATACGTTAAATTATGGGCCAATTATGGCAAAGTTTTATGCTTTAAATTCTACCCAGTAAAAAATATGCTCCAAAAGGAGCAGCTTTTATGCTGAATTCATACATCCAAACGCTTCAAATCTGCTGATGGGATGCCAGATTTTTGCATGGGGTGTTCCCGTTTTGGAGGAATATTTTCTGCTGACTATAAGCGCTTATTTTAACATAATCAAACATGCTAAGAAAGCACCCCTAAAGTGCTTTTTTAAGAGCAAACTATACTAACATATTCATTAATTTTTTGCTTTTAGTTGTTTTAATGCCTTTTTTCGATCATTTTTCGTACACCATAATATATTTTATTTTTTTTTTTCACTTTAAAACAGTGGTGTCAATTATGATTGTGTTGGTGCGAATACTCTTGTCTCTTACATTCCCAGCGGGAGGAATCTGCGGTTGCGAGGCCTATTACGAGGCCTAATTAACATACATATTTTGCTAAGAAGACTTTAGAGCAATTAATAATAATACAATTATCGAAAAATGTTGAGTTATGGACAGACACAATCAGTTATTATTTAAATAAATTTAATTTGGAACCTGCATTTCGCAGAAACTTTGCTTATTTTTTGGAAAAATTGAGCATTTGACAATATTTGAAGTCTTTTTACAACCTTATACAATTCTTTCCAAAATTTTTAATTTGGTGCTCAACATATCTTTGCGAATGTCAACAATGAAAATTCATTTGCACATACTAATGCAAATAATAACCCCATTAAGTTTAAAAATATTCTATAATTATTAACCACCATTATAAAAAGAGAAGATTTTACTAGCCTATAAAAATATACTTTTATTTACCAATAATATCTTCTAAATTTATATTGCAGTTTCGAAACAACAAAACATTTTTTAGGTTTGCGGACGTTAATTTATTGCGTTGTTTTGAGCAAATGTATTTCAAATCGGAAAATATTTGTTCGCAAAGATATATTGAGGAAAAAAAGCGACAAACATTTGAAGGAATTTTTTTTTAATACTGGATATAGTGCCCCGTCTAAATTTTTCCAGAACTCAATAATATTTTCCCTATCTGGATGATTAAATTTTTAATAAACTCATGCTCGTTATCGCTGTCTACAAGACTAATTAATAAAATTCAAATTTGAAGTTTACAGAAGCTCAATAAACACAACATCAAGGCGATTTCATCACAGTTATTCTTGATACTACAACAAGTACACTACACCTCGTACAAAAACCACAAGCAATTTGTTTTTTTTTAAATCATTTTACAATGTTAAAAACAGAAATAAAACAAAACAGAAACAAAGATAATAAATAATAAATATATTATTTCTGTTTAGAGGCCTCAAAACAGGCCGTGCGATCGTGCGATATTTCCCGCTGAATGAGAGTGTTTTGCAGTAAACAATTATATTTTACGCTCGCAAAATAAAAGAGCGTAAGCGTACATGTGAGTTTTGCTGACACAATTGTGTATGACGCTGACATCCCTGCTTTAAAACCTATTTTGTTGCCAGCTTTTTTTGTGTATATATTGCGTTATCATTTACTGCTGTATAAGAGCTCTCTCTCTCTCTCTGTTATTGAAGCGCCCGATTATGCATCTTTTCTCTTAAGTGCTTCAAGAAACACAATTTTTTTTAGTGGGATATAGTTTGAGGCAGAGCAAAGGTTTCCAAAGATGAGAGTTTTAATTCACCACACATTTTGAACGTTTTGAAAACACTGTTTCAACAAATTTTAGCTAGTAGAAATAATCTTATATTAATGTCCGTAATTTCTACAAAATGAAATCTAGCTGTGTATAGAAATCTATGGTGTAAAAGCTGTCATATTTTAAAAGAAAGCTTAAGGTAAAAAATGTGAGCCAAATAAACGTTGAAATAGGTAAAGATAACTGTTAGGTACTAACACGACCAGCTTTCTTCTTCTAGAAATTACGGACATAACGTGGGTTGATTATTTAAATGTCGTATGTGGATTTTTTGCGGTTTTGAGTTAAGACCGATTCCTTAGGTTTTCCGACCTGATATTTTATTTGGCGTTATCAGTTTTTCGATACCTCATACGGTTTTCGAGATATGGAGTGTTGAGTTTGTCGTTTGTGGTATTTGCTGCAGCAATTTTCAAATTAAATGTGTTCAAACTCAATGTACTCGAAACTATCGGAATCCACATACGACAATTAAATTATCAGCCGACGATAAGTCAAGAAAATTTTAAGTAGAACTCCAAGCGAAATCTTTTTAATAATTTAAATTAATATTTACATAGCTTGTACATATAAACAAATGCAAATTATATTTTTAGCCATCCGCATTCAATTTTCAACTCCTGTAATCAATCAACATCTTTTTATTGAAAGTTGAAATAAAATACAAACTAATATCAAAGTTTTAATAAAAAAACCACGCAATCTATTTGAATACATATAAGACTTTTTATTTCTGGAATTGAATTTTAGTTTTTATGTGACAAAACCCCAAAGGTAAATAAATAACAACATATTTGAAAAGTTTTAACTTGTTTGTTGACTACATGTGTATATTTTTTCATAACAAACATTTTGCAAACATTAGTAAAAACAAGTAAGAGTGCTATATTCGGCTGTGCCGAATCTTTGATACCCTCCACCGACAGGAGTGGGTTCTATATGATAAGTACGATAAGTATTATTAACTAAGCTTCACAAAAACGAAAAATTGGTTGCGGTTTAGACCTATATTAAATTGTTGACCGACAATAAGAAAGCTTTATGCGTTTCTTGTTAGAACTTTGAACTTGGTTGAGTAAAATATCATGCAAGTTTTAACCGAAATAAAATGATTTTAAGGAGGGTAATTTGTATTGGACCTATGGTAAATTATGGACCAATCATACTATATACTATACTTTAATAGACTGATTTCTGGTATTACAAAAAATAAATTAGAATACATTTAAATACAGCAGTGTAGTTAGTTTTAGCGTTAACAGTGAATTTCACGAAGTTGCATGATATTTTTTCTGGCCATATGAATCTAAGTTGGAAGAAATTTTACCGTAATATCTATATCTGTTATGGTTTTAGGCGAATTTATTTATTTTCCCAAAAAGGGCTTTATTTAGTTTAAGGCGCAATTAACTGTTTTCCGAGAGTTTGGTTTATATGGGGCCTATAAAACTGTGATGTTCCAAATTTTAGTATGATAGCGTTATTGAATACGGTTTTAGGCGAACTTAGATGTTTTCCGGGAGTAGGGTTTATATGGGGTCTAGGGTTAAATATGGACCGATCTTCACAAAATTTAGCAGTGTGATTTCTGGTCCTCTAAAACTAGGACGTACCAAATTTAAGTACGATAGGGTTATCTATTACGGCTTTAGGCGCCCTAAACAGTTTTCCGCGAATGGGGTGTATATGGGGCCTATGGTCAATTATGGACCGATTTTCACGAAATTTAACAGTCGTGCAAATTTTATATCATTCCGTGCATTATTCCACCATTTATGCTAGTTTTTGTATCAAAATTATCAATTTTTTTTAGGGTGGTGGAACCACATTTTGATCTAGGCCTACTGAACTGCTGTTGGTGGATTTCAATCCTAAGCTGCTTACGATTATTACAAGCAATTTGAGCCAAGTTTGTTCTTTTCTTTTGCGTTTTTCGAAAGTGAGCGTGATTTCAACAGACGGACAGACAGACGGACAGACAGACGGACATGGTTAAATCGACTTAGAATAACTCAAGGAGCCAGAATATATATATACTTTGTGGGGTCTTAGATGTATGATAAAAAAGTTTCAAACGGAATTACAAACTTAATATACCCTTATTCACCACTAGTGGTGGTGGAGGGTATATAAATATAAAAGATAACAAATTATAGAAAGGGCTCATTTAAATAAAAAAATGCTTTAACTAAATGTGTGAATAAAGAATGTTACCAACAATGTATAAAAATAATAATGAGACCCCATTAAGTGATTTCCACTTTTCGTTGCAATCTTTTAAGCCTTCGGAGATCTATACTGACCTCCTAAAAAAGCAAGTCACATCTCCATTTAAGTAGTTTTGGGAAATTTAGGTTTTATGATTTTTATCATTCGCGTCTTAAAATGTAATATTTTTGAAAAATCTCAAAAATGATTAAAAAATATTTTATTTGATTCGATTTTATTACCGTAACAGGCAGAGGAAATTTTGATAATAAAGTAGAGAAAATGGACATATGACATTATTGCCTAGTATAGTCTCTCAAAAAAAAAAAAAAAAAAAAAATCTTACGAAAACCGAATTATACAAATAAGTTTAAAATTTGGAGATGTTCTTTAAAAATTTTTTTTCCTAGTTAAGCCATTTTTGCCAGTTGAACATATGAAAATGGTGATGAAAGACGCAAGGCATGTTTTACAGTTATTATTATATTTTGTTCAATATTAGGCAATGGTGACTGTGACGTTGACGGTATGATTTGATGAGCAGATGATAGCGATGGTATAGCAAGATTTTTCGGGGATGTATAACTTAGCAGTTGTTCTTTTAGTGGTGCGAATGATGGCTCATTATCACAATTTTCTTTATTCATTTCTTTTTTTTTCTGTTATGCTGCTAACGTTCATCCTATTATTTTTTTTCGCGAGGTCGGAGTTTTTAATTGCTAAAAGTGCAAAGTTATATAACATAAATTACGTATGACTTAAAGTCACACAAATAAAAATTAATACATTTTTATTAAAAATTAAAAATATAGAAACACTTAAAACCAAAAAGCAGCAAACATTTTGTAAATTAAGTCTTAAACATGCTAAGTCGATTTAGCATGTTTTTAAGTTTTTCACGTTCTTGAACTAAGTTTTAATGATGTCAAATTTTGGTGTAAGCCGATCTATCCAAGCCATAGTTATGCACAAAAAAGTAACGTTGTATACAACTTAATGTTATACGATATATGGACAGATACTTTAAGAGCTGCTTCTGCAAAACTCACTTTTTAGACTTAGCATGTTTTGGAATTGAGATGTCGATACTATTTTTAACTCACTCTCTATTACTTCGAGATGATATTCGCGGTCCAAGAACAAAATTCTCTGGGTTCTTAAAGTTATTCGTACTTGTCGGTGTTTGGAAGATCTTGCCCGTAGTATTGCACACACAAAGAAGAAAACTCATACTATCAAAAATTAAAGATGCTAAGGAAAAAAGTCTTAAGAACTTGAAATTTTGGTCAATGTAACTTTTTATCGTAGTAAGTGGCAGACAAGACTTTTTTGTGGTAGATGTGACCATTTTGCTTAACGTTTTTCAGTCATTTACAAGAAAAAATGGGTGTTTCAAGCTTAACACAAAAATCAGAAACATATTCACTGTTCCAAATCTGCCCTTATCTCAATTTTGGAATTTTGGCACTTGTGACTTTCTTTCTTAGGAGGGTGGTATAGTCTTCAGCTAACAAAATTTCGGCATTATTATTTAAAAAAAATATCAATATTTCTTTTACTTCTATACGGTCTAAAGTACTTTTCATACCGAACATCAAGGGTTTCATAATCTCCATATTTTTTCCATTCCCAGAAGAGCTTAAGATTTTCTTTTCGACAACTCCGGAAAAGTTGTATATCAAAAATAATATGAAAAAGTATATAAAATGTGTTAACAGTTAATATTCATACAACAATTACTTTTCATTAAACTTACTTCATAACAGAGCAAACTAAATCTTTTGTATTGATTTGAATATATTTGAGACACTTGAGTTTAACAGAAGTCACTTAGTTTGCTCTTAGTTTGAAAATGCTAGACATTGAAGTCAAATAATCTCATTGCATCACAAATGATTGCAAAAAATACCTATTTTAATATTTATTTAGTTATTAATAACAAGTTATAAACCGAGCAATAGTAATATACCCCTTCAGCCCGTTGTAGTGTGAACTGATATTATTCACAGAAAAAATTATTACTTTTCTCCAATCACCAAATTTATACCAAATTCATAATATCAAGCAAAAAATTTGTTGATTTTCCACCTATTATCAAATTGATTATATTGATTACTAAAAATGGTAAAATTGTGAACATTTTTTTTTCAATAAATGATATTTTTAATATTATAATTAATATTGTGGTTATTTTATTGAACTGTTAATGGTTTTTAATCCAAATTTAGATATTTTTTAATTAGGCTGAAGTTCATTGAATTTAATTTTCATTAAATTATTTTTATGAAGACAGGAATTTTACAACATGAAATTAATTAAAATTTTTATTGATAATTTTTCATTCTTGACTGCGCTGAGATTTGAACCCAGGCGTTCACGGACAGGTTGCCCAGACTAGTTTCGATTGTAACCACACAATCTCTTCAGTGGGGTTTGCCGTCTTACTCACTCGGCTATTGCAGCTTGATGACGTCAATAGTCAAACATCAATCTTTAAACCAAATGGTATTTCACCTTGGTAGATCGAAATTTGCTTTTGAATGAATGATTATCTATTTTAATTGATTTACATGTTATTCCTTACTTCTGTTTTTTCGTACTTTTTGTCAAGAATTCTTCTTGAAATTTTTGTTTTTCATGTTTTTGTCTTTCTTTTTTTTTTCCTTGTTTACCTTTTTCAGCACAACTTGAAGGACAAATGTAAAAAAAAAAAAAAAAAAAAAAAAAAAAAAAAAAAAAAAAGACAAAAAATATTTGTCATTCAAGTTGTGCTGAAAAAGGTAAACAAGGAAAAAAAAAAAGAAAGACAAAAACATGAAAAACAAAAATGTACTTTGGATTTCAAGAAGATTTCTTGACAAAAAGTACGAAAAAACAGAAGTTAGGAATAACATGTAAATCAATTAAAATAGATAATCATTCATTCAAAAGCAAATTTCGATCCACCAAGGTGAAATACCATTTGGTTTAAAGATTGATGTTTGACTATTGACGTCATCCAGCTGCAATAGCCGAGTGAGTAAGACGGCAAACCCCACTGAAGAGATTGTGTGGTTACAATCGAAACTAGTCTGGGCAACCTGTCCGTGAACGCCTGGGTTCAAATCTCAGCGCAGTCAAGAATGAAAAATTATCAATAAAAATTTTAATTAATTTCATGTTGTAAAATTCCTGTCTTCATAAAAATAATTTAATGAAAATTAAATTCAATGAACTTAAGCCTTATTAAAAAATATCTAAATTTTTAATATTAATTAAAAAAATTACCAAAAAACTTTGCCATTTCAAACAATGTGTTAATTTATTTAATAAAATTTTGACAATTCCCAACAACAATTCTTCATGTTTTAATTATTTTATTTTAATCGAAAAAAAGCAATTAAGATTTTTTGTTATTTATTAAAAATTTTAATTGAAAATGTATAACAAAACAACTAAGATGTTAATTAAATCAAAATAAAATTTTTAATTTTCTTTCAACTAAAAAAAATAATTGATTCAATTATCACATTAATTAAATTTAATTACTTTTTAAACAATTTTTTTAATTGATAAAACTCTTTTTTCTGTATTCAGTATTTGCTTAAAATTAGAAATTTTGAATTCGAACAAAATGTCAAACATCATGGTTCATTCAAACGTCGTTAATATACTTTTAAGTTTTCTTTTCCCAAATTGAGACGCTTTCCTTTCTTCAACCTATTGATATACCCTCTAGGCTCTAATGGTTTCTTTCAAGTACGTTTTGTTAAAAACTTGATTTATTTCGACCATTCATTGCGTCATATATAATATTTATTTTCCGGTTGAGTCCGCCATTCGTTGCTGTATTTTTTGGTTTGTACAAATAAAATTCTGCTTCAATTTCGTTCTACATTGATGTCGCTTGATTTCATTTAACGTTACAAAAACTTTAATTAAGTCAACAAAAAAAAAAAAAAAAAAAAAAAAAATATTAAAAAACATTATTAAAAAAATACCGTTTGAAAATTACAAGAAATTTTTTAATCAAAATTTGATTTTTACTTAAATCAGCTTTAAGTTCATCGTATTTATATTCCATGAAGCAATTTTCACCCATTTCGACCCAAATATAATCTATAAGTAAGTATATTAAAGAAACTTTATTGCTGTAGTTCTTATGCCGTGTTTTTGAGATGTGGATTAAGCTCAAACTTAAATTTACTCTTAAATTCGGATTTTTGCAGCGAAATGAGATTCTTTGTGAAACTAAGCTGTTCTGGCAAAATTTTGCATACTAACTTAGTAATGGCGGCACAAATCTGGTTTCAGCTTAGCTAAGCCTAGTTTAACTGCGATCTTAAAAGGCCAGCCTTAGAAGCTGAATAAATATTTTTAAGAAAAAAATTTAAAAAAAAAAATTCTTCGGTTCGAAAAAATGGCTATCCCCAAATAGGGCCAATGAGTTCATACGTGAAATTATTCAAAACATCCTCTTTCGATGCTGAGTGATTTAATGCATTTATTACATTGACAATGGGCTTTACTGTAGCCAACGGCAGATCGTATTTGGCTTGCAAATTTGTGAGGGATGTGGCCAATTTTATCTAAGTTATACCTGATACCCCTGATGAAGGCTTGCACCGCCTTCATCATCTAAAAATGCGTAAAAGCATCCACGCATATATTAACATGTATAAAAGTAGAGTCAGTCAAGCCCGACCATAGGATACCCTTCACTCATGGGTAATCACGCACCCGCCTAAACATATTTATGCTATGAGGTTATGATTCATGTAAAAGTTCTTTTTGCCGAATATTATTTAGATATCTTCATCTATATGAGATTTTAGGATGGGGTTTATAATGGACCTATGGTCAGTTTTGGACCTACCAGAAAAAAATTTTATTTGCATAGTAGCTATCGTAAAAGTTATTATCGTCAATTTCTATGTTAATAACAACATTTATAACGAAGTTATTGCAGAAAAAGCAGGGCTGGCTGCCCACTGAGTAACCTAGAAAAAACCACACAGGATTTAATGGGTATTATGTTTATACAAATTTTTGATTTATACAAAGATTGCATAATGAAAAATATTTTTATTTACAGAAAAATAAATTAGAATGATTATAAGATTCATACAATGTATTTATATACCCATTACATACCCATAGTACATTAGGGCGGGTCCTAATCTAGGATTATAAATAAGAAACTTTTCCCAAGGAACCATACCTCTAAAATGAATTCTGATGTTCTTATTTTGACCCAAAGTCAAATTTTGAAAAATCGCACTTTGACCCATTGAAAGTTCCGCAATCGAGTGACCGACCCCCCCCCCCCACTAACTTTGGAGGGCCTACCCACCCTTGTCACTTGGGTGATTTTTAAATCGACCCGCTCTAGTGTACATATTTGTTATCAATTTTTTTTAAAGAAAAATCTGCAAGGAAAACATCTGTCGGGTTACTTGGTTACGTATGAGTATTATTAAATTCCAATTTATTAACATGCATACGCCATGTGGAACTACTAATAAATCAAACTTTTAAAAATGCAATAAGGGAAAAATAAGACTTTTTGTAAAATTAGGGTTTTTTCTAAAATTCTTGGCTTGCTGTAGAATAGAGTGACTTTAAAAAAAATTAGTTTTAAAATAACTCTAACTTTCTTGAAAAATGTGGTGAAAGTTTACGGAATTTTGAAAAAAGTTACTTTTTTTTAGGAAATAGTCACTTTTAGTGAAAACGAGACACTTTTAGTGACAAAGATACACTTTTATTGAACCAAATGTGACTTGTCGTGAAAAAAGTCACGCCACAAAGAGTTTTTGCACGATCAACATAATTAGAAAAGACTAAAGATGATCCACCATTTAATGACCTAAACATTCCGTTCCATATACAAGGAACGGAACAACATGTTCAATTATTAGCTAGAGTTTCCAAATGTATACGCTGTTATGGCGACAACATCAGAAAACCGTGCGAAATTGCCCAGAATTGAGAACAAAAAAGATTTCAAATTATAATTTTTTTTAGTTTCTTTTCTATTATTAAGTTGTATTAAAATAAATAAAAAAACTCCAAAACTAACAAACATAGCAATTGCTCTGATTGTTTAATGTAGAGTGCCAAAAATGTTGATTTTTTTAAATTTTTGTTCCAGGGGATGTACCACTAGCATGGGTGGGTCAGCCCTCCAAAGTTAGTGGGGGTCGGTCATACATTTATACTTGATTGGGGCACTTTAAATGGGTCAAAGTGGAATTTTTAAAAATGTTACCTTTGGGTCAATATAAGGAATATTAGAACCCTTCTCAAGAAGAAGTAGCCCTGCTGCGGGACGGAGTCACAAATCTCTTGGACTGTCCTAATCTATAAATGGACGTCCATGTGTGAAGGAGCTCACGTTTAATGTTACTGGTAGGGACGCTGACGAAAACCTCAGGGCCTATAAATGGGCGACGAGCGCCCCTGTCTGCTAAGCAGTCAGCCCTTTCGTTGCCCACATGGCCCTCATGGTCTGGTACCCAACAGAAATTCAATTCGATATGCTTCCACAGATCGTTCAGAGATGCAAAACAGTCTCTGACCAACCATGACTTCTCTTCTATAGAAGATGGGGCTCTAAGAGCGGCCTGGCTATCCGACATTATAAACATCCTCAAGCCCTTTGCCCTTCTATTCAGACATTCGCCAGCTTATACAAGGAAAGCGTAGATTTCTTTCTGGAAGATCGAAGGCGGTTTGCCCAGTGGCAAGCCCCTTTGGAAACCCGGGCCCATAATGCCCGCTCCAGTATCACCATTCGTCTGTTTCGAACCATCGGTGAACCAGACCTGGTCCGCGCGCCCTCGCCACCAGGATTGGTCCGCCTATTGGTCCATATCAGGAATAAGGACATAAAAGTTCCTATCCAATATGAGACTAGGCAGCATGTGATCACTTACCGAGATAGATGGATCGTTGTCGAGAATTTTAAGGATCCGCATTTGACCTACATATTCCCCTGCCCTGTATTCGGCAACGCGCGGCATCCTGCTGTCATACCTAGAGGCCACCTCCTTTATAGATATGTGTAGCATACCAATGTGCAGGATAGCCCCTAAAGCTAGAGTGGGACAGGTCTTCATGGCGCCCGTGATCGATATGCAGATCAGGAGATAGACCTTATTGAGTATCACTCTAACTTTGATATGTTCGGTTTCTGTCCACCACGCTAGGACGGCATATAATCCTCGTTACCCTTCTGGTGATATGGGATTTCTGAGTGTTTCAGTTAAGGGATTTATAAAGTTTGATCCCTTCCCCTCATTAGAGAATCCTATAACCGTACCGTTCAAGACCGTTTCTTTAAGTTTCAGAACTCTACGTCTGGTGAATGATACAAGAGTAGTTAATATTAAGCGCCCTTTCTCTGCCTTAGCCGTGTGTCAAGTTAAGGTATGCTGCATCGCCTCCGAAATAGTTGCGTCATCGAATCCAGTCAGAGATAGAAGTAGATCGTCTGCGTAGCCATAAGTTCGGAAGCCCAGGTCATTAAGGATCTCCAATTGCTCATCGATGACTAATGTCTACAGAAGAGGCAATAGGACGCAAACCTATGGGCAACCTATGGTTGCTTCAATGGTCCTCGATGAGCCAATGGTCCTCGATTTGCTACAAATATATTATTTCCACAAATGCATTCAAGTAAACATTCACCTCGTTTATTGATGTCCGTGCTATCCCCAGACAGTGTTAAGAGCATTTGCATCACATCCAATAATCTAGCTGAGGCCAAGTTTTTGGCAATACAGTACCAGCCCACTGACCTAAAGTATGAGGCAATGTCTGTGTCCCCCGGCAGCTAGGTAGAGGCGATTACGACCTAATGCTCTCCCGCAATGGTTGGGATCCTCGTCCTAATAGCAACTAGATCCCCGTGAAAAAATTCTGAAAGAGGTAAAAAGATTAGATCTTTTCTGACGAAGATAGTCTTGCCTTGATCATTGTGGAGCCCCTGTGTGGGTCCAGAGTAAACTCATGGACCCATACAGGTAGCAAACATCCAGGAGGCTAGTAGTGAACCTACGGCATAGCAAATCAGACGCCGCCTAGGCGGGATGTAAGTTCACCTGAAGGCACTTGAGGTGCCTAGTACCTACATTGCGAGTGTTGGGATCCAAAAACCCTAACACAGTATCATTAGTGTCCATTGGGAAATGTGTTTTGATTGCATTTTAAAATTTTTCAACCATGTTCGGTTTTCTTTCATCAGAGCCTCATACCCTAGGTGAGTACAAGTTACAACCGAGACATTGCCATTACTGGAGGCCACAGTTCGGATAACATCGGGGATTGCAGGTTTTTATGTTTAGCTATAGCAGAGGCGCCTCGTGCAGGTTGTGATACTGCATCATGCATGGACGGTTATTGGTATACTGAAAAAGGCTGCGGCTCTATCAATTGACAAGCAATATGGCGCTTGCCTCCCTTATATACTGCTGATAGTATACTACATACTTATGTACATATTTGTAACTTCAAATTCGGTATTTTCCAAAACAAATTCAGGTTGTTCAAAATCAAATTTACCCTTTTTCAAATCAAGTTCGACATTTAAAAAATGAAATTCAGCGCCCAAATTACGGCATTCGATGTCGATCGAAATTCTAATTAAAATTGTATTGTAATTTCGATCGATATCGAATGATGTAATTTGGCCCCAGAATTTTTGAAATGAATTTGTTTCACCATATGGTGATTTTGATATTTCAAGTGCCGAATTTGATTTGGAAAATGCGCAATATGACTTGTTTGAGTATTTTACAAATCATATTCCGCATTTTCCAAATCAAATTCGGCACTTGAAATATCAAAATCACCATTTGGTGAAACAAATACATTTTAAAAATTCTGGGTCTGATTTCGAAAAATCTGAATTTGTTTTTTAAAACCCCGAATTTGATTTTGAAAATTCAGACTTTTAAGTAAAAGTTCTATACGTAGAAAATTACATGAAAATAATTAAAAAATTCATGTGCTACTAAACATTAGAATTTATTTTAAATTTGTTACAAGAGCTAATGCTTTTTCCAATCCAAGACGATTTCTAAGGTTGTTCCATATTAAACAATGAGATGAAATTTTTTTTCTATTTATGCTGAACTAGCAGGACAATTAATTACTGAAGTGAACAAATCGTAAAAGTTTGCTGATTAAACTTTTGAATTTTTGCCGTTTAATATTTCCACCATTGTTGTTCATTTAATTTGATAAGTACTTCTTCCTTTAATAAACATTAAGGGTATTCAGCTTAGATTTTTTTTATTATTGCAAAAAGAGAAAAATTGAAAATTCTACTCATGTTAAAGTACGCGGTCTTTATTATAATTTAAAAGTATAAAAAATAAAGGTTTTTTTTTTTTATTATTCCTTCACTAAAGCCCTCGAAGCTTTTCGCTTGTCTGCAGGAAACCAGAGTCTCTGGCGGGAATCGAACCCGCAACCCCGATACTGATAGACTAGCTCACTACCAGCTAGCCTACGGGGGCACTTACAAAAAATTAGTGCTTATTTTCAATAATTGTTACAAGTGACTGTTCACGTACTCGAAAAACTTGCAAGGAAAGAAGGAAAAAGATCATAAAAATTTGATGGACAAAAAATTTGTTGAAAATTTCTTATAGTAAAATTTCTACTAGCATGAATTATTCAACCACATGTTTCATGTTTTTGTTTGCAAAACAGAAATAATTTTCATAATTTTAAAATGAAGAGTTTTTCAATAAAATGGGATCTTTTTTTAAAATGTAAGAATAATATTCTTGCGCGAAAAGTTGAAATCAATTAAATTTAATAAGAAATAATCTCGTATCTTCCAGCTGAATATTGTCAATATACCTAACTTGCTAGTTTTTGCTGATAAAGCGCTTGGTAAATGCTTATCAGTCGCTTTTCAACAAAATCCCGTTTTGACAATAGTATATATAATATTGTTCAACAAATTACAACAAATTTCAGCGGCCGTTGCAATTGTAGCGGAGTCACTTTGTAAACCATTTAGAGCTTTTTAAAATTGGAGTACCATATTTTGGAGAATAAAAGCTTCATTATAAAACTGAACTCTGTCATTTAAATGTTCCGATCTTATTTGGGCATAAAAGTTCAGAAAAATTCCACTGTACATCACTTGACAGCTAAGGCATATATAGCATTTCTTTTAACCAAACATGCATATGATGATGATGCCATAAAAAAAGATTAACGATTTCCTTGCTAAATCTGTACCGAAAAGGGCTGAGTTGACAACATTGCTTTGACGAATTACAAGAGCATTACACAAAAAACCATAAAGCCACATAAAGCCAAATAAAAACCAAATCCCATGAAACACCCCGGTAGGTTGGGTGTTTTATAAAAAAGCTGATTAAAAGCTATTTTCGGGAGTAGTATTTGTATCGAAGCTATGGTCTGATATGGACGGATTCTAATAAAACATGGTAAGATGATTTTTATTACAATAAAATAAGTTTGAACCAAATTTAATGTAAATACCAACATAAAAAGATGGTTTATAGGCACAAAGACCCTATTCCCAAAAGAAGCTTGTTTAGGGGATATGTGAAATTATGGACCGATTCGCTCCATTTTAAATAGCCTTGGTCCTTGTGCCAATTAGAACTTATGTTCCAAATTTCAGCAACTTATCTCCCAAATTAAGACCTGCACTTTGCGCATAATGTGTACATGGAGAGCCAGACAGACGGACATTGTTAATTCGACTCTCAAAGTGATTCTGAGCCGATCGGTATACTCTAAGGTGGGCCTTGGACCAATATTTAAGGGTGTTACAAACATCAGAACCAATGCATCATACCCTCTTCGCTATTGTTGTGTGAGTATAAAAATTATAGCGTAGCTTTGAATAATTCCAGTTCTTCAGAGATATGAATTGAACCTCCAATCATAATCAATTTAAAGACACACTTTTTAATGCACATTTGCTTATAATTAAAATTTAATATATCGGAACTGAGTATTGTGGCCATATAAGCAACCGCCCTCATATGAATACGCCGGGCGTAAATGGGTTAATGAAGGAAGGAATATAACAACATGAAATAAATTAAAATGTATTGATAATATTTATTCTTGATTGAAACTGGGTTCGAACTCATCAGAGTTTTTTGCATGTTTCACCTTACCGCCAAAGCGTCCACCGACGGTCTGTAGTCAAACCTCAATCTTTTAACGAATTGTATATTTGGTGGAGCGAAATTGGGTATAACTAATTATCTATTTTTAATTTTACATCTTTCTTCCTCACTTGTTTTTTTCGTACTTTCGGCAAGCCTTTTTCTCGAATACTCAGGACATTTTTTGTTGTTAGTTTTTTTTTTTTTTTTTGTTTTTCTATTGTCATTTTTCCGCAACTTGAAAGTCAAATGTAAACATATAAAGCTCGTGCCATAGCTTTATAAAAATATGTTTTTTGTGGTAAATTGAACTGTTGATGGCTTCTTTTTTAATATATGATTTTTTTTATCTTATCAAATTTAATTTACAATCAAAAAATTTTTTTGCCGAGGATTTCTGAAAATGTTCTTTTTGCGTGTTCCGCTATCACCGAAAAGATAGGAGAATATTGAGTTTGCCGTTCTGTATGCTACACATTTCAAACATTAGACCCTTTAAATGTTTTTATATTAAATATCACTAAGAACTCTAAGACGATATTCAAGTATCGGTCCGTCTGTCTGTTGAAATCAAGGAAGGGCTCGAAAGATTGAACCTTGAGACATGAGAATTGGCAAAATAGACCACCTTTAAGACCACCGGGTCGTTAGATATAATGCAATAGTGGTAACACAAAATGACTTAAAAATAAAGCTTGCTTGTTTCCTAATGCACAGTAAGTTCAGCTACACAGAAAAAATTATTAAATTTCTCTTATCAGCAAATTTGTTCTAATTTCATAATATCAAGCAAACAAGTTGTTGATTTTGCACCTATTACCAAAATGATTATATTGATTACTAAAAATTTTAAAATTTTGATAAAATATTTTTAATAAATGATATTTTTAATTTTAATTAAAAAAATGATCAAAAAACTTTGAAATTTTAAACAATGTGCTAATTTATTTAAATAAATATTGACAATTCCCAACAACAATTCTACATTTTTAAATTATTTTATTTTAAACGAAAAAAGTCAATTAAGATTTTTTTGTTATTTAATTAAAATTTTAATTGAAAATTTATTTCAAAACAACTTAAATGTTAATTAAATCAAAATTTAATTTTCAAATTGTTTCAGCTAAAAAAATTATTGATTCAATTATCACATTAATTAAATAAAAATACTTTTTAAACCATTTTTTTAATTGATAAAACACTTTTTTCTGTGTAGTATTTTGAAGAATGTTAAAAATGAGCCATGTTAATTTTGATTATAACTTGTGAGAAAAATATGGTGTGAATGTTCTTTAAATACAAAAATTATCCAGCAATGCAAAATTTAATATAAAAGGGCTTTGAAAGGTACAAGACCCGTATGAGTAATACCAAATGCTTTATCCGACTGTACCAAATCGTTGAAAATCTCCACCAAAAAAGAAAAGTTTTAGAGTTTTTTTAGGGAACTTTATATGTGAGCTGTGATTATTTATAAACAATTTTCATAGAATTTGATTCTAACATTTCTAGTTATTTCAAAATAATGTGTGCCAGTTTTTGATTAAAGAATTGTTAAGCGTTACGGTTTAATGATCTTGTTAACGTGTTTTATTAGAAAGGTGTTTATATGGCAATTTGGGAGATTATGAACTGATTATCACAAAATTTAGAAATGTGATTTCTAAGTATATAAAAAGAATTTAAACAGATCGAACAAATACCATTATTTTTCCAGATTTTACGCGTACTATTATTATTTTTATTAAGTAGACTATATATTGAATATTATAATTTTCTCTAATACATAATTTACCTGAACCAAATTGTTTACAAATTCAATTACTTTTTTTATTAATAGGACAAGCACTTAGCGGATCTATGAAAATATATTATGGCAAGGAGGCTAGAGGGAGGAGTGCTTGTGGGTATTTTATTTAAACTTATTCCTGTTGCAAGTGAGATGGAAGACTTCTGCAGGAAGGTTATTCCACATACAAACAATTCGGCCAAAAAAGGAATTTTCCCTGTAATGTGTTGTATGATGAACTGGCCAATCGACCACAAAATGATAGACTTGAGGAAAAACGCGTGTTACGAATAGACGTATGAGTTTCGGGAACCAGATCCACAATTTCATCAGAACACATCCCATTGTAGGAACGATAAAACAATGAAAAGCAAACCACATTGCGACGGTGCTTAAGCGAGCCATGGGAATTTGATATCCTGCTGCCACCAATGAGAACCTCCGTCCTCGTTGTACGCAGTCGCAAAGCTCCTAAATAGAGTTTAAAGTGCCGGCCCACAAATGAGAGTTGCACTCCATTCTCGTTCGGATATAGGTGGTATAAATTTCGAGGATATCAGATGGAGTGCAGGATCTCTTACACCGTTTTAAGAAAATCAAGGAGGCACTTGAATGCTTCTTTCAAGATCTTGAATATATGTTTTATCCATTGGACATCACATTATAATTATTTATATTCCCAGAGCATCAAGATCTTCTGACTGTTCAATAATAATCACCCAAATATACATATAAGGCACTTTGATTCGTCGCTCATAACTTCTTAGTGTTTTAGGAGTATTCAAATATTTTGCGAAAATGGGGTTTTATGGTACCCACAGGTTTGGGAAAAATAAGTGCAGTGATGTATTTGAAATATAAAATACATTTAATGGTGTATTTAAAATACAAAATATTAAGTCGTGTATTCGAAATACGAACTTTCATAATGAGCTCAGTTTTTTGACATTTATAATCCGTATACCTTTGCAAATCATCAGAAATTTGTATGGCTCACGGCTAATGTTTGGCTTAACGGGTTTGTTAAAAATAAAATTGCCACATATAGAGTGGAACCACAGACTGTAATTTATTCAGAAAAACGATCCGTTTTTTGCGGCTTAAATAATTTCTTCAAGAACGAAGGAAATTGGATATTTATTGGACTACGTTGCTCATTGGTACGAATCCCGAATTTAGCGGGATACGAGTCATAAATGTGAGCGCGCTCTTATCCTATTTCTTATTTTCGTTCTCAGGTTTTGTTGTAGTTTGTCAAGAAAATAAGAGTGTATTCGATCAACTTGTATGCCTGGTAGAATAAGAACAAGGTATAGTCATTACAAATGTTGTTCTCAATTTTAAACGTTAAACAAAATAAAATAAGGAACAAAATTAAAACAAGCGTCAAAATTCAAATGAATTAAGTTGATATTATATATGTAAATAATGACAACTCTCCCTAATGAACATACCTGGTACTTATTATACTATGCTTGTATGTATAGCCGAGCGAGAAATTTTACAAATAAATATTTGAATTGTTTACAGAAATAGATTTTTGTTGCTATGATATGGAGGATTAAAAGTTCTTAAGGTACCAATGATAAAATACTTTAGCAATATATATTTATTTTATTTTAATAAGATTAATAGCATATTTTTACATTTCAAAGTTTGCCCAAAGATGTGAGTGTTTCTGAAACTTTTACAATCGTTAAAGGTCCGCCCGAAGAAGAGGCTATCGATTGCTATTAGAATTCTTAAACCAAGTAGTAGACAACTTTTCAGAGAATAAGTTTATGTATAATTTGTAATAAATTCTAACCAATTCTGCTGTTTTTTTGCTTTGGTGTAAAAAATGATCTATATAAAAATGGGTAATGTTATATGGGTTATAGGTTCTGTTAATACAGTGCCAACCATTTTTAACTTTTTTATGCATCTTCAGCTTCCAGATATATCTTTATCAAGTTAATCAAAAATATCCCTTCTTTTGTTCTATTGTAGGTTTAAATAATTTGGTAGCCAATTTTTAAATAATATATTTTTTATTATATGCAAATAAAACAAAACATTATGAGACAAATAAATAATAAATAAGTCAAGTTAGTATATGGGCATTTCCTCCGAATAGTCAACCAGGCTGGAAAAATAAAATGTTGATAATCTTCGTGTTTTATTGTTCATAATTATAAAAAAAGTCTATTTTTTTATAATAGAATGGTATACATCCTATGCTACGATATCTCAGCTGTTTTACTTGAGGAAATTGGGCTGGAAACTGGAAAATTTAATATTTTCATTTTAAGCTACTTCTGAAGACATTTTTCTATTTAATTATTTTACATGCAAAACAATTTGTTATATGTGCACTCTTTCTTTAAAATATATCTATAACAGTCAATTAAGAAGAGAAAAGTATAAGGACAACAAAAATAGGTCGATTAACGGTTAATTAACGGTTAAAACATATGGAAAAATCGTACGTTCGCCACCGGTACTTAAGCTAAATAAACAAAAACCAATAGAGATATTTTATTGTGTAAATACTGGATAGAGACCTACATTAATACGCTTTTAAAATAAATTAATCATGTTTGAATATTCCGTTCCATTTCGCAGATTTTTACATTTCACTACTGTCAGCCAAAGTTGACTTCTATTTTGCGTACGTTCGTGACCTCATTATTGTTACTATCATTATGAAAACCTAAACTCGAGAAATTCATTATTTGCACTAAATAAAGAGCTACCAAAATGCTATCGAATAGCAAAAAAATGCTAGGAAAAGTTTTGTTTTCTATATTATTTGTACATCAAACGCGTACGAACGTACGTTCGAGACCCCAGGAAATGCCCATATAGAAGTAAAATTTTTTTTATTTTATATTCGTTAAAGCTTAACTGTATTGTAAATCATAAATATCTTATACTCTAAAACATTTCTGTTTTAAGCAACAATGAAAAAAAATTATTAAATTGATTACTTATTTACAAAAAAAAAATCTCGAATATTAAACTCAAAAAATTTTTTTAAATGAAATTTGGAAATAAAATTTTTTAATAATTTCCAAAATTGGAAAATCACTGAAACATTAAAAGCTAATGCGAATTTGTTGATATTATATAAAAACTCCATTATATTTCCTTAAAAAATTGAGCTACAATTTTTAACTATTTTCTTCGAATTCAGTAGCCCAAAAATCATAGACTTACCATTAAATAATTTTGTCCAGCTTGATTCGAGATTCGTCCCACTCTGCGTTGCCTGCAATGAAAAAGTTCTGAAAATCAGGAACCCTAATACGCATATATGTATGTGTGTATACATACAAGCGGTATTTCACCAAGTAGCAATTGAACCTCTCAACAGACAATAAAACCAATTTATTTTGTGTTAAAAAAAAATATATTCTGTATCTGTATATAGATACATAAGTATGTATACTTTTACATAAATATAGAACAGTTAGCATAAAATAACATTTTTATAAATTTTCAAAAATATGGAATACTCACACAAAAACTACACAAAATACATGTGTGTGTGTGTGTAAGTTTATAAAAGTGAACAAATATTTAAATATCAAAGTTTTCAAAACAAAAAAAAAAATATAGTTTTATTTTTGCAATGAATTTGAATTTGAACATTTAAATGGGTGTTTTGTTCCAAATGTTTGGATATTTCAAAAACGTTTGTAATAGTTGGATCTGTGTGAGTTTGTTTGCGTGCATGTAAATAACTAGAAGTGTTTTCAAAAAGTAAAACTTTATAAACAAGTGCATGCGGTTGCACAAACCAACATTAGATGTAAATACAGACTTAGGTGTAAACTCAGAAGTACTTTTTTTATATAGAAAATATCATTAAGTTATTGATTCTGAATAGACCTTATTTTTTAAGTCAGAAGTAAGAACAACTAAGTTCACCAAATGTTAACATTTTATCAATCAAATTGAGATTTTTATAATAATTAATAACAAACTAGCACGAAGCACGCAAAGTTATCTTTATGGAAGGCAGCTAAACATATTAAACGATGGTACCTGGACTTATAGTTCGACTGATACGGCGTTGTTGTTATCAGAACATTTAGGTGGAGTTTTCCACCCAAATGCTCCAACAAATGGCCTTGTGCTGCCACAATCCGGAGTACAATCAAATATGCATTCTGAAGTTATCTCAATAAGTCAAGAAGATATTCAAACTGTTATAAAAGACAGCATTTTTTTTTTTTTTGTCTTTCATTATTTATTTATTGAATCTTCATATATTAAATATGAACTAACAATAATTAATCAAATCTTATACTAATACTTTATTTTTGTCCTGCCAATGCTAGACGAAAATTTTTCTCTTCACGGTTTCTATTCACATATGTAGATTTTTAGCGGTCTTCTCGTCGGATGAGTCCTGCAGTATCTCTTCTCCTTAGTCTAGAGTGGCCGCTGTCATTTAAAATATTTCGAGCTAGTGGATTTGGGTGCGACTCAAGCCTTTTTAAATATTTTGCAGCATTATCCACAAAAAGTAGTGCATATTTCACCATTTCTATTTAAATATCAATTCAAATTTAAATATAGTTTTTCATACAATTTTATTTGACAGAAAAACTAGTTTTTAACATAAATTGATATTTAAATAGAATTGATGAAATAGGCCCTTATCAACACCATAAATGATCATGATTTTGCCTTCCGTTTCAAGAGCTGTACTCAACTTACTATTCAATATAATCTTAACACTTTGAATTTTTCCGAAAAATTGGAATATATCCCAAATTATAATGATACCAAAGCCAGCAAAAGACCTAGCAGCATCATACATACCAATCAGTTAACTTTCCTGTTTGTCGAAAGTTTTCGAAAAAATGTTACACAAACATCATTGCCGTCCATCAGTTTTGTTTTCGTCAATAACATGGTGCCATTGAACAAGTCAACCGTATAATTGGAGAGATCAGTAGGACTTAATGTAACACAGGAAATAAAGGCCTTATATACAAAATTTTAGATAATTATCTTACGTTATGTCCACTAGGGTATTCAGTAATCGGGCTTTTAATTTAATCGGTTAATCGCTCGATTAATTAACCGAGGTTTTGGTTGAGTCGGTTGAACCGATTAATAAAGTTTTTTTTTATAAATATAGTAATTTTAGTAAAGAAAAATTTATAAATTAATTATTATTTGGAGTTTGTTAGTAAAAAAAAAAACAATAACATAACAAACATAAAAATTCTTGAACAAAAGCGAATATTTTTTAATTAACACATAATATGTTAGATAATTTTATTAGTTATTTCAATAGTTTAAGGAAATCTTATTATATAATCTTTTAGATAAATAATTTTGTTATAATATTTAGGATTTAAGCGATTCTTTTTTTAGTTTTGATAAATCTTTACCAGCAAAGATATCTTCTATTTATCGTAGATGTTAATGAAATCGAAAGCAACCCATAACACAGAATATCTTATTTCTCAGTCCTTTTGGATTTCCCTAAACATATAAAACCTTCCGTTATGCCATTATCACTGTTTTAATTTTGTTTTAATGTTTAGCACTTCTAATTGTTTCGGTTAATTCTGTTAAAAGATTGAAATGAGAAGATATGAGAAAAGACAACTATCTAAACACATACATATAAAAATAGGTGAAACAAAAATCTGTTGACAGCAAACACTTCCCAGCGAGCATTTTGTATCGTAATCGAATATTTTAGGAATCAGCTTCAAGCTTCAAAATAACCGCATATAGGCTAATTTTTCGATCATAACTGATACTCTCGTTGTGAGAAAATGTTACCCTACCGATGAATCACCTCAAAGAATCATTTGTGATAAAATTTGCCGATTGCTTTTTGATCAAATAAATGAATCATTCTTGAATCCTTTTTCAATGGCTCTAGTGATAAATCAGTTTTAAATTAAAAACATTTAGAAATCATTATTTGAACATATGAATGAATCAATTTTCAATCGCTCAAGTCGTAAATCAGTTTTTAATCTCAATAATAATCTGAAACGGCTCATTTAGGTTATTTTTACAAAAAATTATCACCCAAATGCTAGCTGGGTTATTTAAAATAAAGATCACTGAACACCTTCTTTGTTTGTATAAAAACATATTATCTTAACGCATATCTTTTGTAAATGAGACGCAACAAATAATTAGAAACTCAAAAACTATGTTATAATACAAACTACAAAAAATTAAAAATTTTGTTACGTCGTTAAAACGGTTAATCGACTAAAATTAACCGGTACAATCGTTAATCGAAAATAGCCAATTTAAGTTAATTAACCGATCAGTTAATCGGGTAGTAATTAATCGGTTAACCGATTAACGGTTAACTGAATGAATATCCTAATGTCCACACTTGTTTTTTTAAACGCGCTTAAGCAAAATTTTGATTAAGTTAATCAATGCCGTTAACATTACATTTTATATGATAAAAATTACAGCTGATTAATAAAAAAAACGCAACAAACAAATATATATTTCTTTAAAGTATTACCCCCATGATTAATAAAAGGTTTATTTAACTAATTTTCATAGAAAATTCGATTCGTAAACCTGCAATAAATCTTAAATAGTTTTTTAAGAATATGGGGGTTAGCAATTGATAAAAATATTTTAATAAAATTATCAGAAGAATACTTTAGCCATTTTAATGATTAAATTGTGAAAATTTATGGATTATTTAAAAAACATTAAGAAGAAATCGTGATCGGTTATACACGTGCGAGGTGCGTTTATTGTGGCCGATGCTACATCATACACAGTTTCAGGTATGTTCAGAGGATTCCATCTGATTAATTAAATGATTTAGTTTTAAACATGAAAATGTGCAGTTTTATTGCAAAATGAAAATTTCAGTAACCATTAAAGTTTTTACTGATTATTGCAAAAACTAAACAGTAAAATTTTACTGGTAACTGAAATTTTTTTTGTAGGCAGTACATATTTTATATTTTGAATGCGTTATTGTGTTCTGGAGTACGCCCTTCTATGTTCTAAGATCGATTTTATTAATTTTCGATTATATCAAACCCTCCTTGGCACTTTTCTAACTTCAAGTTTATATGGTGATTTTTTGGGTTGAATTTCAATATATTTAAAAGAAGAAATGAGATTGCAATTTTCGAAAGCTTTTAATAAAAATCTTGGTTATAAATCGGTCTAAATTTGTAAAATAGGCTCATGGTTGACGCATTTCGGCAAAGCCAATCAATATGATCTATTTGAATTACACTAAATTTTTGTGCTTTTTATTTTACCCATCACATATTTTGCTTGGTTTGCGATCCCATTTCGAATCAACAGCATCACAATGATAGCAACGACCTCTTAGTGGTAGCTGACCAGTTTTATCCAGCTTGGATGTTTCCGATAGGTCTACATCATCCTGAGAAACTTCCCTAGCGATGGTTTCATTTGTTGGTAGTGAGGGAGATGCTCGTAGGCGTATCTTCTCATATGATTGTCATTGGCTCTATTTGATCTTTTCAGTTGCCAATTACACACCAAGTGATGTCAAAAAACTAGAACGGGTGCTTCGAGCTTGTTTGGCACTTGGATTGAGGCTAGAGAATATAAAAAATGCATCTAAAGCAGCGACGTTAAACATATTAAAGGGCCAAGGGCCAGCTATTAGCTTTACGGTTAGTTCTATATTTCGACACGATTAGGTCTATAACATCAGTTGCGCCTATTGTTCTATTCTAATAATCATGTATGTCTTTCTTTTCGTTAAAAGCTGGCTCCCCTCGAGTATAGTGCCTTCACGACAAAAAAAAATAAACACTTTTCTTCTTCTTCTTCTTTACAACAGACAAAAGTGCCCCGCTGCTTCTAAAATCATATCGTGGTGTTTCTACACTCCGTTGCGTTTGGCCGTAGCTCCTTCGGAATATGGGCAAATCCTGCGTGACGAATGCTACATTCGTATGCGTTTTCTAATTAATATATAAACATTTTTTGATCTTTCAAAAGAGATACCTTCATCTTGTGCATAGTGCTTAGTGATATTACTGTGTACCATCGAATGGCATATATCTTTATTTCTTAGCAGGTATTTGCTGCTAAATAATTGATCACATAGTTTTGTGAAGCACGCTACAAAAAGTGGAAGTACCTTTAAAAGTTGAACTGTATTTGCGTATTTTTTAGCGAATTTCGCATAATAAAATACACAAAATCTTATCGTTAAATAAATAATGAACATAAGAGAATTAGAAAATAACTTATTTGCAGTCAAAAAATGTTGCCGTTTTTTTTTATCAAATGCCGTGAACCCATTGTGACGCATGCAACGCAACGCATGTACATTTTTTCCAGTAACATATAAAGAAACACAATTGTATTTAGTTTTACAAATAAAAATTTATATTTGTTTTTATTAACATTTTTAAAAACAAATTTTTTATTTATTAATGCATTTATCAATGAATGTAAATTTGTTTATTAAAGAATTTTATATTTTGATGGCTGGATGTCCATGTAAACTTTGTGCGCAAAGTATAAGTTGCAATTTTGGATATAACTAAATGAAATTTAGAAACATGCCTATTGAAAATGGTGACAATCACTCGATAATTATAATACCCTAATTTCCCTATAACTGTTGGTAATACAAATATGACGACAACACTATCACGATAGCTATTATGTTATTCTAATATGTTGTGCTGGTGGGTCTAGAATTTACCAAAGATGTCAGATAAACCCCCTCCCTAAAATCTCTTAGGGCTTATAATTCAGTCCACGTTCAGTCTCTTTTTTGTTTAAAATGTGCTTAAGCTAGCAAATCTTTAAATCAGTAAAAATATAAACCATCTCTATACGCATGAAAATGGTGTTTAAACTCCTAATATGAGTATGAGTTTGACAACAATTATCGTTGGGCTTCCGCATTATTATTTTTTAAACTACAAATTATATATGGGGCACTGTT
Source organism: Pollenia amentaria (assembly GCA_943735925.1). Classification (NCBI taxonomy): domain Eukaryota; kingdom Metazoa; phylum Arthropoda; class Insecta; order Diptera; family Polleniidae; genus Pollenia; species Pollenia amentaria. Next base: position 86,951,848 of record OX031008.1, on the reverse strand, counting down.
TACAGCTGTTGAGTTTAAGCTGTGTTTAAACATTCACTGATTTATTATTCATAAAAGTCGAAAAAATTCATACTGATAGATTTATTTTCGGTGGGTGGACAGTTTCTGGGACTTGCCCATATATGCTTTGTTTTGACCGACAAGACTTATTCCTCTCATATCTGTCGTAAACGAATTATCGGTTGTTATATTTAATTACTCCACAATGTACAAAACGTCGATTTTCTAAGGTTTATATTATGCAATGATACCAGTACAAGGTTAGGTATAAAAATTAATTTATTCTAAATAAAATAAAAAACAAAAACTTCTGTTTTCTTTGCTCTGTCTATATAAAATGCTTTAACCTAGACATGGGTACCTATTTATCCTTATCAGGAGTCTACGTATAAAAATTTTAGTACAGTTAGGGTTAAGTAAACTTTAAGGAAAGATTTTATTTTACCTAAAACCGCAGCAAATAATAATAATGTGAGGTCATTTGTTATAAAAATTGGTCAGGCCTGCCATGTTTCCGATTTATCGGCTTTTGCCGATTTTTTGCCTTTAAATTAGCAAAGTGCCGATTTGCCGATTTCTGCTCCATTTTTTGTTAAACACTTAAACCGCGTTAACTTTGAGCACTTGTCATAACCTACACAACCAAATGGAGAGTATTTTTTTTAACTGTATTATTATTCCCACCAGAGACTCTGCGGACAAGCGTTGAGCTTTGCGAGATTAGCATAAGAAAAAAAATGTGGTTAACATCAAATTCAAACAAACTTCTTAGACTGCCCTCATTTAAAGACAATTTTTTTTTTGTGTGTTTAAAAATGAATCAAGTAAGAACGTAGAATTTGTGTGTATTTTTTATAATTTTTTTTAAAATGAATTAAAGAATGCAAACTATATATCGGTTAAGTTTAATTAAGTTTCAGTTGCAAAGTTATTTAACTTTTGTTATTGTTTTCAGAGTCTGATTCATTTTTTGTTCTACAAAGATAAAAAGACTAAATTTTATTAACTCTTGCTATTGTTAGAACATTTGTATGCATTTATGTGTTTGAACTAAATTTTAGATTCTGTTTGTACTCGAACGGTGTAAAATAAAAATAAAATTGGATTTTTTAGATTAATAAATAAAAAAACAAAGTTAAAGACATGTTTATATTATATTACTTATTTATATTTTTTCTTATATTCTCATCAACTTTTAAATACAATATATTTTAAACTTTACAGGAATTACTTGAATTTTTGTAAATTAAAAATCTAACCAAAATATAAAATTAAGGAATGTATATATATGCACACACAGGCGGACATCGTTAAATAAACTTCGCTACTCCTGAGGATGAAGAAATTATATATTAGAAGTGTCACGTTACGCCACCAAGCAATTAATCTTGTATTTTAGACCAGCACTGTTCAAATTTTGTCTCTCTTTCACTTAATTGTGCTTATCACTAAAATATAACAAAATAAAATAATATAGAAATTATTCTTTGAGAAACAATTTCAAATGCTTGGTGGAGTTACATGACAAAAATTAGTCTTTCCTGTGGAAATACCCATAAACCCTTTCCACCTGTAGAGGAAAAATAGTACTAATCGAATAAGTAAAAAAGTTGTTAACAATACAAACCATATAGGACTTTCTGCAATACGCTATTAAAAAGTAGACAGAGTCACATGTAAAGCGGGAACTAATTAATGGACCCACGTGAGTTGGACTTGATTACGGCTGCCAATGGAACCTAAACAGGCATGAATAATCAAAGAATAATTAGTATGGTGAAGAACAGACGGATCTTCAAAATATTTTGAAGTTGGACTTGTAGTCTTAAATATTTTCAACAAGTTTATTTCAACAATAAGTCATAAAATAAACGCCAGTTCTTATAACATTTTATAAAAATAAAAACCGGTAAACTTGAAAATTAAAAAATAAATAGAAGGCTGCAAATATTTTTAATAATATTTCCACCAGCGTTTGTTTAAAACTAAAGCATTTATACACATTTTGAGAGCTTGTATGATTATCTTGACTAATAAATTTAAACAATTTTTAATTATTGGAAATATAATGCACCTTAACCTTTTTCGCCTGTAAAGTCCTTAAAGATCGTTTTTTAAAAATTATTTTAGATTTTAAGGGTGTATTTAAGAAAATCGAAAATTTAAAAAATGATCTTATCTAATCTAAAACATTTATAATTTGCGTCTTTTCATTTTAAAAGTGTATTTGCTTTTGCCATACCTTCATACAAATGGAATCTCGGAAAGTAAACATGGTATAATTTTAAATTTTAGCTTATAATTTTATGAATATTTTTTTTTTTTTGTTGCTTAAAGGATTAAGCTAATTTAAGTTGCTGAATAATTTGAAATTGTCTTAAGGATTGATGTTTGACTATTGACTGCCAGCCGTCGCCAATGGCGGTGAGTGTTAAGCGGCAAAAATTTCTGAAGAGATAGTGTGGTTACTAACGAAACATGTCAAATCAACCTGTGGGTTCAATCTCAGCTTCAGTCAAAAATTATAAATGATCCATACATTTTTTATTAATTTCATGTCTTAAATTCCTTTTTTTATTAAAAATAATTTAATGCAAATTAAATTTGATGAACTCAAGCCTGGATAAAATATAATAATTTGGAATAAAAACAATAAGCAGTTCAATAAAATAACGATAAAACTAATTATTGGTGAAATAATTTCTATGATTTCGCCTAGCCCGCATATTAGAGACCTCAGAATCTTGTAACACCCAATATAAATAATTTTCATACAAACAAAAATGACTTCGCAAAACTTGGCTAATAACATGCAGCTTTTAATCATTGCCTATATATGAGGGACTTAAAGCACGGGGGGCTTAAGTGCTTTTTTTTAAATTGAGATTACATATGGAATTAGTAGGTGAAGCTCAGAGAAGTTCAGAACACAAGAGTTGAATGTGGTATTCTCATCCAGTAGCGAGATATGGCGACCATTTTAGCAGTTGTCAGTGAAAAACCTGTCATTAAAATACCTTGTTGCCCACGGGGTATAAAAGCACTTAATCTCAATTTTTTAAAAAATGCACTTGTGCTTTAAGCCCCTCATAGGAGACTCATCCTCTAAAATAGGGTCTTATTCTTAGTGAATGTATGTATCAAAATAAAAATGAGGAGGAATATCATATATGCAAATTAACTCTACATAATTTCGTTCCATGACCAAAACACGCTGCAGCGTTTCATTATTGGCAGTAGATCCTATATAGACTTATATACGTACATTAAAACCGCTCTTGAATTAATAAGTCATCATTTGTAGTATTCAGATAAGCAATTTAACTGGAATAACACAAAGTTGGCTATAAAAATCTCTATATACCATAGTGGAGTAGGCTATCATAGTTTCAAAAAGGCTTCTATCGTAATAAAATTCCTTTTCCGGAGGACGCTGTTGTGCAGGACTTTAAATACGAAGGCGGGTTAATAAGTCAAACTCTTTTTAAATGAAACACAGTTTTTTTGATAACAAGAAATCATTCTATTTTTCAAAGAAGTGTTCTTTGAGCTTTATACATTTGGTCCAACTTTTCTCTAGTTTATTTATCCCTTCACGGAAACAATTAAAAATTGTCTCCAATCACCAAATTCATACCGAATTTACAGAATCAAGAAAACAATTTGTTGATTTTGCAACTTGTATTACAAAAATGATTATATTGATTACTTAAAATTTAAATTTGTAAATATTTATTTTTTTTTTTTCAATAAATGATATTTTTAATTTTAATTAAAAAAATTATCAAAAAACTTTGCAGTTTCAAACAATGTGTTAATTGATTAAATTAAATATAGCTCAGGTTTTGACAATTCCCTACAAAAATCCTACGATTTTAAATTATTTTATTTAAACGTAAAATCAATTAAAATTTTTTATTACTTAATTAATATTTTAATAAAAAATTTATGTCAAAACAACTAACATGTGAATGTACGGCTTTTCAGTTCAGTGGAGGAAAATTCAAAATGTCACAGGCTTATTGACCTGTCCTCGTATATACTATGCAAAAAGTCAAATCCTGTATTTAATATTTTTTTTTTCTTTGAATTTATTATTTAAAAATATGTTCTTTTTAGCAAACATATCCTATTACCATTTTTTATTTATTAAATTTTATTTGAAATTAAAAATGTATGCCTTTTGCATACATGAATTTAAATTTACTTAATTACATAGAAATGAATTTACCAAAATACGTAGAAATTGTAAGAATTTACACACAAATATACACATGCATACACACACACTTTAAAAGAAAACAAGTACTGCAAGCACTTAAGTCTCTACCTTTGAATTACTTGTTACTCATGTAAAGACAATTTGTCTACATAATTGTTGCAACATAAGTTCGTTTGTATGAATAAATAAATTTTTACAATTTTAAAACAATTTATGTTTATCTTTAGAACAAAGGATTATTAGTTACATGTTACTTAATCCTGTGTAGGTAAATGTGTATGAATTGGAAAATTTTATAAATTTAATTTATTGGAGTATTCTGTTATTTTATTTTGTTTTTCTTAAATAATATACGTAGAACAAATGACAAAAACAATAAGTCTGAAAGTACGTCGTCATCCCCGACCGTTTGACCACAGTATATAAGGACAAATTTTCGCCAGTTTACCCTTTTTGGGAACCATGGGCAATCTTGGACCCGTCAGAACAAGACTATGCTGCGAGGGTTAGATTCTAGAAAAGTTATATGTGCACGCAGAGAAAAAACATTAATGAAAAATTCTAAAATAAATAACCATAATATGGCTATAACATTGGTCATATTATTGATAAGATGGCATAAGATGGTTACTTCTGTCCAAAATCTGGAAAATGTTGACCAAAGCAAAACAAAATAGCGGCAGCCGTTGTATAAATAAGAAAAATTTTGTTTTTTTTAAATCGAAAGGAGGAAAATACTTGAAAAACATTTGAGTAGTACATATATTTTAATTCTTGAAACTTGTCAACAGATGACTTTGTTTGGCTTGTATTGTTCAGGATATATTTATATTTTTATAATGAACTGCTTACAATAACTGTCATCTAAATAAACATAAGTACCCAAAAAGTTATTCTAAAATACGAAATATTACTCAACATTTTTCTAAATTAGTACAAAACTTGTCATTTGAAAAATCGTCAAATTCAGGGTATAAATCAATGTTTAATTTTGGGCCCTCAAAATCTTCAAAATTACGTTAAATCGGCAAATCTGGGAGCCGTCATTAATATGTATATTTATAAGGGTGTGTCAATTTTTTTTTTGTAAATAGGCATATAGCAAAAAAGTAATCTACAACAAATTCTAAGAAAACTTGACCACTTTTAAAACACGTTCCCTCATCTCGGAAATTTCGGAAAATCGTTTAAATTTGACAGCAGTGTTTTGACATTAATGTTGCTATCACAAAAAGTACTTAAGATGCAGATCTCAGTTAGGTTTCAATTAATAGGTTAAGAGAGCAAAAAAACTGTCTTATGCAAAAAATACCAAATTTTTCGGTAATGGTGGGCCTAATTCTGCTTCATCTTGCCAAACCTTATTTGAGACACCTTTATTTAGAAAATTTGCCTAAAAACTTAAGTTTTTACTGAACAATCAGAAGAACTCAATTTTTTAACCCTACGATTATCGGTAACTCTTTATCACTAAGTTCTCCTCTTGGTCTGGCCAGACGACAATTAGAATAGCTAAAGAACCCAATTAAATTAAAATTAAATAAAAATTTTTTTTATTGAACGTATGCTTATTATATTAGATTATACGAATTTATTATATAATTTTAATTTGCCATTATTTTATTCTACATGCAAGTCATCTAAAATTTAGTATTTAATTTCTCAAGTTGCTTTTTCGCATCTACCACAGAAGAAACGAGTTTTGCATTTGGTTTTGTTAGTTAAATTGAGCTAAGCGAAGAATTCACTTTTTTGTTTTGTTTTATATGTTGTCCTATTTGAAAGATATTGCATGCAAAAAAAATTTTGTTCTAGCCAGACCAAGAGGGTAATTTGAAAGACGTTTACATAAAAATCGAATTTCACCCCGCTAATTTGCTCGAATCGAATCCAAATTAGTTTCATTCATCACATATCATTTAAAGAATTCACGTCCCTGTTTTTTCGATTTTTTGTTATATTCAAAAAATATTGCAAGCAAAATACAAATGTGGTCTGGCCAGAACAAAAAGAACAATTAATGTTTTATTTTGTAATTCAAACAACAGAACCTAAGTCTTTTTTATAATCCATTTGGTGTGTTTTGGTTCGACTTTGTAAAGTCACAACCGTCACGATTTTTTGCAATTACTCATCGTGAGACATGCGTTAGCAACTACACACATCGCTCGGTTCCCTGGATGTGCGACGGAACTCCTGGATCTGGCAGTGGAACATCATCAGATTAAATATACTCCAACAGGTGCTCGTGTGCGATGCTTGCAGTAAATCGAGGCTCAGATAATATCTTGTCAATTGAAATAAACGGCATGCTTTTTATAAGCCCTGAGTTGAGTTGAGTCATACAATTGTTCACGACAATACAAAATTTTGTTAATGCCTCTTTCACGAACAGGTTTCCTTTCGTCGAAAAGCATTCGTAATTCCTATAAAAACTAAAACATAATATCGATACATGACCAATGTGCCATATTACTTGAGCGATACTTTATTTGCGTTTGATATACCGGAAGTAGCTATTTTTTATTTTTCATAATCAAACCTCTCGGCGGGGGCTATAATATGTTGACAAATTAAATATTTTTTATATATGTATTTTTATTTATGAATGTTACTTTTTAATTTTTGATATGGCTGTGACATCTCCACACTTATTAAACACAGTGTTTTTTTTGAATTTTTTAAAAACTATCATGGGACTTCCCCTAATAATAATAGGGCTTGTTTAATTTAAAACCTTTAGGAGGCTATATGGGTACAATTGTACCTTCGCATATTTTGTATGCAAAGACGCAAGCAAACAAAATAAAGCGCTTTGATAATGAAGATTTTTTTAATTTAAGAAGAAGCACACAATGTGCAAATATGAACATAAATAATAAAAAATATACATACTAAGATTCTTTGCATGAAACACATGTTGTACCTGTTAGTGAGTGTTCATCACAGACGGGATAAGTACACCTTCGAACGAAGGCTGAGGCTCCACGACTGGCATATTGTGCTTCAATTTTTGGCTCTATATTAATGCGCCTTCCGAAAACCATTTCTACTGAACCTTGAAGGAAATATATTCCAGTAACTAATTAATTTTTGATACTTTTATAAACTGTGTCTTTTTAGGCATTCCCCGTTTTGCACACCTAACCCTCTGCGACAGACGTGACTTTGTAATAACAATTCCAATGACGCTATACACAATTTTGTAAAACTGTTACAATTATTTTTTATTTAAGACTAATTTTGTTAATGGCTCTTTCACGAACAGGTTTCCTTTCGCCGAAAAGCATTCGTAATTCCTATAAAAACTAAAACATAATATCGATACATGACCAATGTGCCATATTACTTGAGCGATACTTTATTTGCGTTTGATATACCGGAAGTAGCTATTTTTTATTTTTCATAATCAAACCTCTCGGCGGGGGCTATAATATGTTGACAAATTAAATATTTTTTATGTATGTATTTTTATTTATGAATGTTACTTTTTAATTTTTGATATGGCTGTGACATCTCCACACTTATTAAACACAGTGTTTTTTTTGAATTTTTTAAAAACTATCATGGGACTTCCCCTAATAATAATAGGGCTTGTTTAATTTAAAACCTTTAGGAGGCTATATGGGTACAATTGTACCTTCGCATATTTTGTATGCAAAGACGCAAGCAAACAAAATAAAGCGCTTTGATAATGATGATTTTTTTAATTTAAGAAGAAGCACACAATGTGCAAATATGAACAAAAATAATAAAAAATATACATACTAAGATTCTTTGCATGAAACACATGTTGTACCTGTTAGTGAGTGTTCATCACAGACGGGATAAGTACACCTTCGAACGAAGGCTGAGGCTCCACGACTGGCATATTGTGCTTCAATTTTTGGCTCTATATTAATGCGCCTTCCGAAAACCATTTCTACTGAACCTTGAAGGAAATATATTCCAGTAACTAATTAATTTTTGATACTTTTATAAACTGTGTCTTTTTAGGCATTCCCCGTTTTGCACACCTAACCCTCTGCGACAGACGTGACTTTGTAATAACAATTCCAATGACGCTATACACAATTTTGTAAAACTGTTAAAATTATTTTTTATTTAAGACTAATGTTATAGCTTGTTATTTGCTTTTTTTTTTGAGAACAAACCGACAATTAATTTGAAACCACATTTAAGGTCATGGCACAAAATGGCCTCATAGAATTTACATCTATACAAAAAATTAAAAATTTCTTATTTGTTTTTTATAAGTTTTACATTTGGTTGAGTTCACATCTGAGCTAAGCAGTATACAAAAAATGAGAAAATTCAAATGGTCAAATAAAAGGATACAACTGGTTGTATCTACTGCATTAAACCAGACATTCTGACATGGATATGTCAAATTGTTTGATCTAGAGCTCAGAAGCTGCTTTTCACTGCTTTTAAAAGTTCCAGATGAAGTTCTCTTAGAACAATGATCAATTTGTCTTGTATTAGAGCGACCCATAAAAATAATAAGAGATATGGGCATTTCCTGGGTACACGAACGTACGTTCGTACACTTTTGATGTACAAATAATATGGAAAACAACACTTTTCCTAGCATTTTTTTTTTGCAATTCGATCGCATTTTGGTAGCTGTATGTTTAGTGCAAAAGATGGATTTCATCGAGTTTAAGTTTTCATAATGATAATTATAAACATGTGGTCACGAACGTACCCAAAATTAGAAGTCAACTTTGGCTGACAGTAGTGAAATGTAAAAATCTGCGAAATGGAACGGAATATTCAAACGTGATTAATTTATTTTAAAAGTGTATTAATGTAGGTCTCTATCCAGTATTTACACAGTAAAATATCTCTATTGGTTTTTATTTAATTGGCTTAAGTACCGGTCGCGAACGTACGGGTGGCGAACGTACGATTTTTCCATGTGTTTTAACCGTTAATTAACCCTTAATCGAACTTTTTATCTTCTCCTTACACTTTTCTCTTCTTAATTGATTGTAATAGAGAGATTTTAAAGAAAGAGTGCAAACATAAAAATTTTTTTTGCATGTAAAATAATAAAATATAAAAATGTCTTTAGAAGTAGCTTAACACGAAAATATTAAATTTTCCAGTTTCCAGCCCAATTTCCTCAAGTAAAACAGCTAAGATATCATAGAATATCATATATAGCATTCTATTATAAAAACATAGACTTTTTTTTATAATTATAAACAATAAAACACGATGATTTTCAACATTTTATTTTTCCATCCTGGTTGACCACTCGAAGGAAATGCCCATATATAATTTTTGATCGAGTTCGTCTATACAACGTACACATAAAAACGTATTAAGAAGGTACTGAATGCGTGAGAGCCGATGTTTGAAAAAGAAAGGAGAAAATCCCTTTTTTCTTTCAATGGTGTCTGTTAGACAAACAAGTCTGTCGCAGAGGGTTAAGTGTAGACCAATCAATAATTAATGAATTGCTTATGTATTACATTTCTATTCCTTCATAAGTGTCCTTTAATAAAAGAAACGTTTACTTTGTACCTATATTTAAGTTTGAATTGTTTAAATAGGAATGCCTTTTTGGTTTTTCTTTTTGTTTTGTAAATATCAAAAGACATTTTTTTCTTTAATTAATTTTCTTCTTTAATTATTCTGAGCACTTCTCACATTAAAATTTCTTTATTATGGTTGGACACGCTTAAAAGGAGTAACAAAGTTTAATTTATTTCTTTCCTTTTTATTAACATTATTTACATTTATAAAAATAAAAAATTGGTACCCCTCAATCGTTTGGATCTCTTTTTCCTTTAAGAAAATTGGGCAATTTGCGTTGTTGAGTGAGTGATTTGTGTTCTCTTGGTGGCTTTGAATGCAGTTAATGCATGATACTAATTCAGTACAGATCTCGTTGTTTTCTAAGTTAATGTGGATATTGTTTAAGCATATACTACAGAGTTTGCAAAGCTATGGAAATAATAACCAAAACGTAAATAATACTTGCATTTTAAAGGGAGTGGAAGATCATTGAAGCTTATTACTCCGCGGACAAAGTTTAGAGAACTGTGCCCTGTTACTTCAACTATGATATTTTTATTAAAAGAGCATAACTGAATTAATTTTTGTTTTTGAATGAAATGTTTTGTTTTTAATAATATTGTGCCATTTCTCAGTTTTTTGTGCATATCCACTTCTCGCCCACATATGCTGTCAACGACCTTCTTTATCAGAAAAGGTAAACTCACGCGGAGAAAAACAAGTTTAAATATGGTCACCTCCAACAAAACTATTTTTAAAGAAAATTTTAAATATACTGTGTTTAATTTAACCATAACATTCTTATCGACAACCATATTATTGTTAAATTAGTCCTCCATCAAGAAGTCACGAACATATTTGCATCATAGTTGCATCTAAACATGTTTTAGTTTAATATGACAATAATTTGTTTTCAAATTAACAATAGCATTTTCCTCTTTTCCAATAGCAACATGCTATGGTTGAAATACAACAATCCTATTATAAGTGTTAAACTTATTTTAGTTATTATTAACCATAACATGTTCGAAGGCATCCATAATATGGTAGTGGTTTCTTGATGGAGGTCTAATTGTCGGTGACAATATTATGATTAAATTAAACATATACAATTTTCATTAAAAATAGTTTTGTTGAAGGTGGCCTTATTTAAACATATTTTGTCTCTGGGTGATGTTAGCAAGAGTGGGCTCTGTTTTGTTTTCATTGTTCATTTCTATATTATCATCGGTTATACGTTTGATAATTAAATATTTTGGATCCGTAGCCAAAACTGTAAGTTTTTCGAAAGACCCCACATCAGGGGGTCTTTAAAAATTTAAAGATGAACTGTATTTATTTAATAAAAGGAAATTTATTAGTAAAGAAATTCAAAACCAATAATTCACTTTTTTATCACTTTTGCGCTACGAAATCTGTATGTGTTCTTCCTTCGAAGGACAGACACGAACTGTGTTTGTTTTTTATTTCAAATCTTAAAAAGCTTAAACTTTATTCCAAATTTCTATAGCAACAATTTTTCAATGTTTTCCAGGTAATTATCTGACATTATTATTAATTTATCGTACTAATACATTTTTATTAATAAATAAGAAAAAAGAAGAAGATATAATACATTTTAGAAATCGCCAAATATTCGCCCACTTTTTCTAATATCGCAATGTAGCCAAACACAAAATTTCATCGCCAAACAGGTCAAGAAATCGCCGCGTGTGGCGAGAAGTGACGGCATCTTACAACCCTGATAGGTGTATGTATCTACTTTTTGTACTTAAATGAAATTAAAAAAATAAATAAATAAATAAAGATATATGTAGTTATGTATTGGCATTTCACAAAGTATTATATTGTGTCATATTGGCTGTATGAATACTAAGGTGAGTCGAAAAAATATGTGCCAGTCAACCCCTTCAATGAAACATACATATATCAATGAAGTTTTTAAAACAGAAAACATTTTTTTCCAAGCCCCGAAATACAGCTTTTTTTAATATTTTATAAATAGCGCTGCCATTTCAAATCCGATCTCATCAAATCGCGTGTCTTTGTTTATGACTTTTTATTCTGACATCAAGTTCTGGGCGCCATTTATGCCATCTCTAATCCTTGACCCTTCCAACTAATTTTTGGGCGGGCTGAGAAAATTTTTCCTAAATTTAATATGTCTAGCTTTATGTCACGCCTCAAAACTGACTCCTTTTTTTATTTCTCACACACATATAACATTAAACCAGGTAGAACGCAAGACCAAACATTAAAAAAATTCATCAGACACGCCCCTTCAAATCTATGAAGTTTAAAGAACTTCAAAATTTTTTAACACGCCCTCAAGATGCAATGATTTTTGTTTTTTATATGTGTATACTGCATCACCATTTAAAGGCCAATCATATCGTATCGTCTGCTCCTACTGAGCAGTAGAACTGGGACTGTTAGGAACTTTTGTGATATGTCCCTAACGGATCAGGTTGCCATTGGTGGATATTGCTTTTTCGCACAAAGGATCAGGGATAACGTGGCAAATAGGGTCGATATTGGGCATTTGTCGGGGATTGACTTACCATCTAAGTAGAGGTGGCCAGGTCAGGGTAGATTATATGACGCATTTTCCATTTTTACGGATTGCTCAATGTTAAGTTGTAAGGATGCAGGCGCCTACCTTTAGGATATAGATATTATAAGGTCAGGCTTCCTGAACACTGAAGTATTTTCTTGGCGGATGTTCTAGGGATTTTAAAAGCCATAGAATCAATAAGTGGTTACATTTCTGGTGGCTTGACGGTCGCAATATATGTGGACATTCAGGTCGATCCTAGGGACTTGATTGGCTGATTTGTGGAATCCAAGCTAGTGGGTGATTGTAGAAGAGCTCTAACGGAAGTCTTAGGGTAGTATGTAGTGAGCCTATGGGAACCGCGTCAGTATACATCACCTATTTTAAACTGTGGAAGACAGACAGACCAATAATGTCCTTTCATTTGTGGACTTCACATATGGGCAAATCCTAGAAACTGTCCACCAACCGAAAATTTTTCATATTAATCTAATACATTTTTTTAATGTAATATTGGACTTGATGTATAACTTCAGACATTTAAAAAAAACATGTATTTCGATGATCATAAATACAAAAATTATATATAAATCTTACTCTACATCAGATCTCTTAATGTTATGCTAGAAATTAAAATTTTTTTAGGTGTTCATAAAAATACTTTGGTGTTAATATAGATGCTCCGATTGTAAGCTATATTTTTATTCACTCAATTGTCTTAAATTTTGGTATAAAATTATTTGTTTTCCTTTATTTTTGGCCACTTACTTTTATTTATATTTGTATATTTCCTTATATATACTTAGCTGGTGAGGCCTAACTCCATTTGTGAAAATAAAAATGCAAAATTTTTTATTCCATTTTTCCCGACGTTTCGTGAATTTTATGTTCACTTCTTCAGGGGATTCGTCTATTATTATAAAATAAAAACATCAACATTTAATAATACAATAAATTGAATGTAACTAACTTACATTGAAAAAACAATTTTGTATCACATTTAGAGTTAGGAGTTAGGCCTCACCAGCTAAGTATATATAAGCAAATATACAAATATAAATAAAATTATTTTGTTTACTATTTTGGAAAGATTGATATTATGTATGAAATATCAGGTCCGAGGGTTGTAGCGTGCGTGACGAAAAATAAGGTTTTTTTATATTGCGAGTAGAATGAATTTTTTTTTCATGTCGTATATATTTTTAATTCAATTTAATTACCTCCTTTTAAGCAAATAAAAAATTTTAATTCTACAATAAGAAAATAAAAAAAATTTGCTTATTAGATTCTGTAGCGTGCGTTACGATTTGAGTTCTTTCAAAAATTGTATTAAAAACCGATTCAATAGTTATTTTCTTTTCTTATATCTTCGCTTCTTCTCAATTTTCTTCAGAATTTGTGTTGTGAAGCGAAATATTTGGCATATTTTTGACAAAATTTTATATAAATAGCATTTATGTATATTATGTAAGCATATAGATATATAAAAGCCAATAAGAAAGTTTAGTCGGTCAAGCCAAACCATATGACACCCTACCCATGGGCAATCATTGAGCCGCTACAACAAAAATATGTTTTAAGCTTAAGACTCATATACGAGTCCGATGTATTACATTATTTAGATAAATAAATGTATCAGTATGAATTTTTTTCGACTTTTATGACTAATAAATCAGTGAATGTTTAAACACAGCTTAAACTCAACAGCTGTAAACAGTGCCCCATATATAATTTGTAGTTTAAAAAATAATAATGCGGAAGCCCAACGATAATTGATGTCAAACTCATACGGTCTGTATTAGGAATTCAAAAACCAGTTTCATGGCTTATATTTTTACTGATTTAAAGATTTGCTAGCTTAAACACATTTTAAACCAAAAGAGAGCTTAACTTGGACTGATTTTTAAGCCCCAAGATATTTTAGGGAGGGGAATTATCTGGCATCTTTGGTAAATTCTAGGCCCACCAGCCCAACATATTGGAATAACATAGAAGCTATCGTAAAAGTATTTTCGGCATATTTTTACTACCAACAGTAATAAGGAAATTAGGGTACTACAATATTTTTTTCGATAGTGTTATTTGTATGTGAGCTACGGTCAAATATAGACCGATTTCAATAAACTTTGGTAGGATGATAAAAAATATTTTTGGACCAAATTTCATATAAATATCAACGTAATAAGATGGTTAATAGGCACAAAGTGCTCTTGTCCGAAAAGCAGCTTGTATGGAGGCTATGTGAAAGTATCGAGTGATTGTCACCATTTTCAATAGGTATGGTTCTTATGACAATGTAAACGCACATACCAAATTTCATTTAGTTATATCCAAAATTGCAACTTGTACTTTGCGCACAAGGTTTACATGGACATCCAGCCATCAAAATATAAAATTCTTTAATAAACAAATTTACATTCATTGATAAATGCATTTATAAACAAAATATTTGTATTAAAAAATGTTAATAACAACAAATATAAATTTTTATTTGTTAAACTAAATACAATTGTGTTTCTTTATATGTTACTGGAATAAATGTAACGTGTGTTGCGTAGAGAGCATCACAGTGGGTTCACGGCATTTGATAAAAACAACGGCAACATTTTTTGAGCGCAAATAAGTTATTTTTTAATTCTCTTATGTCCATTATTAAGATTTTGTGTATTTTATTATGCGAAATTCGCTAAAAAATACGCAAATACAGTTCAACTTTTAAAGGTACTTCCACTTTTTGTAGCGTGCTTCACAAAACTATGTGATCAATTATTTAGCAGCAAATACCTGCTAAGAAATTAAGATATATGCCATTCGATGGTACACAGTAATGTCACTATGCACTATGTATAAGATGAAGCTATCTCTTTTTAAAGATCAAAAAATGTTTATATAGTAATCAGAAAATGCGTACGTATGTAGCGTTAGTCACGCAGGATTTTCCCTTAAGGCAATAAAGTCAGCGGGGACAATAATTTGGTTTTTCTTCATAGCTCTTCAATTTACATATGGCCGAGTTCAAGGATCGTTTCAGCAATAGCAATTTTACCTTGGGCCAATAGATGTTGGAAAGCATTGCTTATCACAAATCGCTATAAAATAGGATTTCACAGTACAACATTTTTCAGTTAATTGATTGCCAACTCAATTCTGTGAACTGTATGTGAAATTAGACCCAAAAAGAAGAATTTCTGCATCATTCGTTTTGTCTTCTTACCTGCGATTTGAAGTTAGTATCGATTTGAAGTTAGTACTATCGTATAGGGGAATTTATCACGTTTTAGGCCCTGTTGTTTGACATAGCTCGACAACCACTAGCCCAATTTAGTTGAAATAAATTTTAAAAAATTAAGAATTACAATTCCCTTAATCTGTTCATATATTGTTTTCCTATACAAGTAACACTTTCGAAGTTAAAAATGAATGTATGAAGGGAAAAAATTATTTTTTGCCTAAAAATTTAAATTTTTTTTTTTTAAAAATACATAAAAAATCCAAAATGGAAAAAAGTTTCAAGTCTAGTTATTTTTTCGCAAAGTCACATAACCTATGAGCAAAATGAGACAAAGATCATAAAAATCGATGCACGCGTTTCGCTTTTATTCGCAATTGAGTAAATGTATGAATTTCAAAAATTTGCTCGAGATATGCACAACATTATTTGGAGAAAACATTGACACCTTTTTCATGATTCTGAGAATTAAAAAAAAAGGAATAAACAAAAGGTTATTTGATTTTTATGATTGCGGTAATAAATGTACGTGGACAATTAAACGGAAAGTGGACCTTTTTATTATTTGGGTTTTTCCGGTGGCTACCTATATGATTTTTTTACAGAAATTGCACCCACATTTAAGGGTGGTCATTATTTGGAAAGTTTTGCACAGTTTGAAACGTACAAGTGCTGAATCATTTATAAGTACCTGGCAGTAAAATATTCAAAAATACGTAGTATTTATAGGTGTGCATTGATAGATTTTTGGCATTCAGCCAGTGCCGACGAACGCGAACAGTAAAAGTGATTTTTCTCCAGTTTTTTAAAAGTGAATAACAACAAAACATAAAATATATCAATATGGAAAACAACAAGTGCCCATATTTGGATGAATATTGTTACGTTTGTGGTCATATCGTCCGAAAAATACAGAAAAAAGATCGAAAAAATTTGTTTACTGAGCAATTCAAAACCGCGTATTGTAATTATTTCGATGAAGCAGATTTAAGTGGTGCAAATTTTACGCCGAACACAGTGTGCAACAGTTGTTATACTACCCTTCTAAAATGGATTCACGGAAAAAGTAGAAAGTTATCTTTTATGAAGCCAGTAATTTGGGTGGAAGACACAACTGGACATGATGAATCCAGGTGCTATGCATGCATAAATTTTCGTCCTGGATTAAACAGACAACAATTGAAAACAAAAGTATACACTGCTGCATTTACTGCCACACTTCCAGTGCAACGCCCTGCTGATACCGATGCACCTAAACCTCCGAGTGCGGATACTGTGTCCCTGCTAGCCGAAACCGTTTTCACCAATCCGACCGATTTGGATGATGCTGATTGGATACCCGATATTGAAAATAGTGCACCACAACCGCTACCACAAATCGAAATGGATTACATTGTGGCCAAGCTGGGACTATCACAACACGACTCCGAATGGCTGACATCATTTTTGAAGAGAAGAAAACTCACACAGCAAAATGTCAGCGCAACATCATACCGACAACGCCAAGCTGATTTTCAGAAATTTTATTCCGTTGACGAAGCAAATACGTTCACGTACTGCCATGATATCCCAGGTTTAGTGAAAAAATTGGGAATGGATTATATCGCTGGCGACTGGCGTTTATTCATCGATGGTTCAGTTACTAGTTTGAAGGCTGTGCTGCTGCACAAAAAAAATAAAAAACCATGCATTCCATTGGGATTCAGCACAACTATGAAGGAAACGTATGAAGCATTGGGCGAAATTTTGAAGAAAATCAAATACGATGAACACAAATGGAACATTTGTTGCGATCTGAAGGTGGTCAACATACTACAAGGGATTATAGAAAAGGGCGGATATCCAAAATACTTCTGCTTCCTTTGTAATTGGGATTCACGATACAAAGGAAATCAATATCAATGTAAAGATTGGAAAGGAAGAACTCCCGAGCTCAACAAACAATTAAAATTACGCAATGAACCTATAATAAAGGACCTGGATGATATTTTGTTGCCACCGCTCCACATGAAACTGGGAATAGCTGGGAAATTCGTTGAAGTGGTGGTCAAAAAAGTTAACGGCGCCTTTGACTGTTTGAAATCCATCTTTCCGAAACTCAGTGATGAGAAAATTAAAAACGGTACGTATCGTACTCTGTATTTCAATATTGTCATATCTAAATTTGTTAATTTCTATACATTCGCATTACCAATAATTTTTTCGTTTTTCTTATGTATTTAAAACAGGTCTTCTCAATGGACCTGATATTCGGAAATTGATCAAAAGTGATTCTCTCACACATTTGCTTTCAGAGCATCACGACCACCAACATGCATGGAACGCATTGAAAGAAGTAATAAAAGGCGTTCTAGGAAAGAACCGTGTCCAGCGAGAAGAGATACAGCAACGAGTGGACAGGTTGCTGTTTTATTTCGAAAAAATCGGTGCATCCATGACGCTGAAATTGCATTTCTTGCACCACCACCTCGATACTTTTTTGGCACAATCACCTCAGGAATCAGACGAACAAGGAGAGAGGTTCCACCAGGTGACCATGCCATTTGAAAAGCGGTTCAAAAGCAAAAAATTGGATGCATTGCTTGCGGAGGTTTGTTGGTGGAGTTCCACAATTATGCAGTTTGAAGAAAGCACCGAAGATGAAGACATTGAAATTGGTGGACACAGTGAAAGAAATACGCCCTTGAATAGTATGTGTATCTCGGATGACGATACAGACTCAGACCATGAATATGAACAACCTACGAAGAAAACAAGATCATCAGAACCACAAGCGTCAACTTCTACAAGGATGGATATTGCCAATAATTGAAAAATGTTCTAAATTTTGTTTTTATGCATATTATAATTGCGTATTAATTGCATATTATTTTATTTTCATTAAGTTTTGATAAATAAAGTTTTTTTTTGCATGATAATTTTTTAATTTATATTTTTATTTTAAGGGTGGTGGCTATAACTGATTTTTGAAATTCATACATTTACTCAATTGCGAATAAAAGCGAAACGCGTGCATCGATTTTTATGATCTTTGTCTCATTTTGCTCATAGGTTATGTGACTATGCGAAAAAATAACAAGACTTGAAACTTTTTTCCATTTTGGATTTTTTATGTATTTTTAAAAAAAAAAATTTAAATTTTTAGGCAAAAAATGATTTTTTCCCTTCATACATTCATTTTTAACTTCGAAAGTGTTACTTGTATAGGAAAACAATATATGAACAGATTAAGGGAATTGTAATTCTTAATTTTTTAAAATTTATTTCAACTAAATTGGGCTAGTGGTTGTCGAGCTATGTCAAACAACAGGGCCTAAAACGTGATAAATTCCCCTATACGATAGTACTAACTTCAAATCGATACTAACTTCAAATCGCAGGTAAGAAGACAAAACGAATGATGCAGAAATTCTTCTTTTTGGGTCTAATTTCACATACAGTTCACAGAATTGAGTTGGCAAATCATGTGTTGTACTGTGTTTTTAGAGGCATGTTATACCCCGGAAGGTTTTTTTTCCGATAAAATAAATCTTAATGCGAATTTGTCAGCACTTCATTTAATCAAAAATTTTAACCCAACACACAAACTTAAAAAAAAGATGCGAAATTTGGTATGATTTGCTTAAAACATCCAAACCAAAAGAGCAAAAGCTAAAAATGAAGTTTGATAATTTGCAAAAAATACTAGATTCATTTTATTTTACTTATTTAAAAGCTTTCATCCAACAAGTGTTAATATTTTGTTATAAAATTTTATATTAAAAGAGAACCTAGCGCTTTTTCTTTAATATTATTAGACCAAGCACTTTTACTTAATATTGCAAAACAACAAATTAAACATAAACAATAGTTTGTTTTTTGGAAACTATTTTTTTTTTTTTTTTTGTGTAAACTCCATTGAACTGCATCAAAAACTGAATTCTTATAAATGTGGACTTAGTTGCTTAACGAGTGAAGGTAACGAATTTTCCGATAAGTTTTATTATTAACTTTATTGCTGGGAATACAGCCCAACTTGCATTACAATTTATGACATAAGTTTTCGTTTCAATTTGATCGTAACTTTCAATAAGAAAATTAAGTTAAATCATGCGATTCTAGTTCAAAACCAACATACTTGGGTTATTTTATAAGTTTTAGCAACAAATGAAAAAAGTTTTCAAATAGACCTTTGAAAATGAAAGACAAAACGAAAAATATTTGTTTTAGAATGAAATAAGTTTTTTTGTTCATTTTTTTTATTTATACTCATTCCATAATATATTGTATTCAATATGCATAAATTTTTAGGTAAATTTAGGTGTATGTATGTGTGTGTTAGGGTGTACATAAGTAAACAAGGATATAAAACTCCTTGTTTATTTGTCTGTGTTCATATAGCTTACAACTTTGTTATTCTAATAAATAAAAAAATTTTGTTTTCTTTATTTTGTTTTATTATTCTGTTTATGACACTGAAAGTTTGATAAATTTTTAAAGTCATTTTTTAATTAATTTAGTATATTTTCTTTTTTTATTTTATATTCATTATGTTTGTATTAGTGTTTGGTTTTCATGAGTTTATGAATTTCTTTTTTTTTAACTAAGACTTGTTTTTAAAAGGATCTTGGTTTCTTTTCATTAAACAATAAAGAGAAAAGAATAATGAGAAAAACATTTTTAAATAAAGATAGAAAAATATTTACAATTTACATTCAAAACACTGATACGTACAGTTATAAACTACATTTAGAAAAAACTAAAACTTACAACAATATTTGTCTTTAATGAGAAAGCAACAAAAAAAAAAGTTAAATAAAGGATACAATATACATGTTGCACATATAAACTACACATATGTATGAGTATTTCTACAAAATGAAAGTGAAAACTTTGTTTATTAACTAAATTTTTTTTTGTATATTTTGTCGCTTGTCTCAGCCAACATTTCTCAACCAACTTTTTTTAGAACAAAAAAAAGAGTAACAAATATAAAAACTTGCAAACTTTCACATATCTACACATATTTGTGGTTAGAAAAGTAGCGGTAATAACGAAATATTTCTAACTTCAACTAAAGCTGCAAACATTTTTGCAATTCTATGGCTATTTAAAAATCCTAGTGCTGACAAAAAGTGCGGCTATAGAAGTAAATTGTTAGTCCTGACATAGTCTTCACCAAGAAATACCCGATGATCTCAACTACTTTGTCATTTCGCAAGACATAGCAACATAGAGCAATCTAACTATGTCTGCCTAACTGTCTGGAAGAAAATCTAGAGGGACCAACGTACTTTTAAGACGACGCACATAGGGGCTTTTTGCCAATCTAGCCGGACATTACTTTTTTTTCTAGTTTATATTGCTTCTTAAAAGTTATTGAGTGACCCTAGATTGATGAAACTTGGCAGAAATATGTGTTATTGTCATAGGCAGGTAAAGATCAAAAATACTTAAAATCGGACCAAGGGGGAAAAAGTTCCCCATAGAAAAACTAGTCCTACCTCTGAAAAATTCAATTTTTTTAAAGTTTTCCTATACTTTTGTTTGGCAAATACAACTTTTAACATCGGCAAAAATTAAAAACCCTAAAATTGGACCCATGAGATCGTAAAATTTCACTTTTCTCCCCGCCCTTTTTGTGGGCGGTTACATAAAATAATATTTAAAAAAAAATGTAAATATTAAAAGAAAAAGGTTACTAACGCCTTAATTCTATAAAAATTAAATTTTTGAACTTTTATTGGCAGGGGGAGGTATCCCTCCTAACCCACCCCCCGGAACGACCCTGTCAAAAAAAAATTTTTTTTTGCTAATTTCCAAAAAATATTCATTTTTAAGATTTTATGTGACTTTTATGTATTTTATAGTATTTAATTTATATGAAAAGAATTTATTTATTCGTAATTATAACTAATTTATAATAGTGACAACTAATTTTATTTAAAATAATAACTTATTTATTTACAAGGCGCCCTATGCTCCAGTGGGAGTTAAAGGAACATATATATATATATATTTACAATAACTTCTCTTTTGCACTAAGATGATGATGAGTGCCATGGTTCTTCTTCGTCTGTTTCTTCAAAATCCTCTTCCGAATCGGAATTCTCTTCAGAGCCAAGTACAGGTGGAAGCATAAAAGAAATTGCTTCTTTCGTAAAGGGTAATGACTTTTTTTTGGAGTTGGTATATAGTAAAAAAACTAAGTACCTGGACCCCAGATTTGATTTTTTAAATATTATTTTTGTGGTTAATAATTTTAAAAGTTATGCAAAACAGGTACATTTATTTTGCTCCATAAAATAACGTCATTTAGCTGCCGCACAGGTGGTTAAAAACCGTTACGTACTGTTCGCACATTCCTTTTTTTACACAGGTAATATTATTCTAAGATGTAATAATTTAAATAAAAAACATCTACGTACAACCAAAACATTTTATGACTGACGAAAGGGTCTCTTTTATTTTGCTCCATAAAATAACGCCATTTAGCTGCTGCACAGGTGGTTAAAAACCGTTACGTACTGTTCGCACATTCCTTTTTTTACGCAGGTAATATTACTCTTAGATGTAATAATTTAAATAAAAAATATCTACGTACAACCAAAACATTTTATGACTGACGAAAGGGTTTATATCATATGTACCTATGCAAGATGAGCAAAAACAGAAAAAAGGTGAAATTTTCAAAAAATCATTAAAAAAAATGGCGCAACAACGCGCAAGGTTTTTTTCTTGAATTTAAAAGTAGAGATCTCAAATTTTAACGTGATGTTTAACATTTTTATGGACTCTAAGGGTTGCACCTTCAAAAACCTTTAAATTTTTTTTTTTTTTTACAAAAAAGTGAACAAAAAAATCGTTTTTTTAATTACGAACGATTTTTTTTACCATAAAAATTGCTAATAAAATTTTTCTAAAAATTTTTATAAGTAGCTAATAATATAGTAAAATCAATGTAAAATCTTTATTCGTTTACCCACAAAAAAATATATTGTAAACCTCCCAAAACCGTAAAATGTCAATAAATACGCATCCAATTTACTCAACTTTCTTGACTTTAACCGTGTCCCAAAACCACAAGTCTCAAGCAAATGACTTGAAAATTCACTATACGATGCAGAATTTTGTTGTCTGTCGAGCTGCGTACTTACATTTTTACATTTCTTAAATTTAATTTTTCGCCTAATGTCCGGCTAGATTGGCAAAAAGCCCCTATGTGCGACGGAGCAGTTTCTTATTGGTCTCAAAAGATAAGCTTTGGGAAAAGGGTTCGCCTGTATAACAATTATGTATTCCATCATTGGGGGATGAATTTTGCCTCTATTATTTCGTTCTGTTGAGGTTAGTTTTGTTTTGAAAATAGGAGAAAGTGCTACTTCAACGGTAGCCTTAAAAATGGTTCCCGGAAAAGGGATTTTGAAAAAATATTGAAGTACATTTTTGGGACCATTACGGACATAGCTGGAATTTAAAACTTTTAAGAAAAAAAAAACTCGCAATAAAGCTTAGTTAAATATGCATACATAGGTAGTATGTTAGTCTCTATTAAAAGGCTTCTTATTTCCATGGCTTTTCCTCTTTCTGAGAAAGCATAACTTATTTACTATATCATTTTTGTAATGAATAATATAAAGAAGTATATAAGGCATGATCAATTATGGTAATTTTATGCAACAAAGTGTTTAGAAACAAGCAAAAGCGTTTGTAATTTTTAGAGGATGTTTCAAAGTCCTTGAAAGCAGGTTTCAGAAATATTCATGTATGAATACTAAAATTAAGCCATTAATGATAAATTGTCATGAATAATACTTGCAAAATTGTTTGTTTTATTTTTGCACTGTAAAATGAATAGCTAATAATTTTATTATGTTTCAGCGCATGTATATGAATACATTTGCTTTTTCTTCCTAGTAATGGGTGATTCAAGTAGAGATACTTTTTTCAAAAGCGTTTTTTCGACAGATCACGTGTGAGTCGTGTCATGCTGTCATGTTATTTTTGTTTAGTATTGTTTGGCATTTCATAATGAAAAGACTTACGCCTGAACAACGTTTAAAACTCGTTCAACTTTATTACGAAAATTCACGTTCTGTAAGGAATGTGTTACGTGCACTTCGCTCAACTTATGGTCAACATAATCGGCCTACTGAGTGTACTATTCGCAACACCATCACCCACTTTGAGAACCAGCATTCATTATTGGATAATATTCGACCGAATAGACCACGTCCAGCACGCTGTGAAGAAAATATAGCGGCCGTAGCTGAGAGTATACACGAAGACCGTGGAGAGTCGATTCGGCGCCGTTCGTAGTAACTCGGACTGACGTATGGAACGACTTGGCGCATTTTACGTCGAGATCTTAAATTGAAAGCGAACAAAATACAGCTTGTGCAACAACTGAAGCCGCTCGACCTTTCCAACCGACATCGCTTCGCTCTATGGGCTCTTACAAAATTCCAAGAAGATCCGATCTCGGCTGCATTTGGTTTCAGCAAGACGGCGCCACTTCCCACACATCGCATCAATCAATGGATTTATTAAGAGAACACTTCGGTGAGCACATAATTTCACATTTTGGGCCGATCGATTGGTCACCAAGATTGCGTGATATCACACCGTTAGACTTTTTCCTGTGGGGATATGTAAAGTCTAAAGTTTATGCGGGCAAACCGGCTTCGATTCAGGCCTTGAAGGAAAACATCACGCGTGTCATTCGCCAGTTACCAGTCGAAATGCTCAAACTAGTCATCAAAAATTGGACTCAACGGATGGACCATCTGCGACGTAGCAACGGCCAACATTTGATAGACATAAACTTCAAAAATTAAATGCCAAAGAATGTTCTTTCAAATGATAATAAACATTCCGCATTAAACTTCAATTTTCTGGGTTTTTTTTATTTAAAAAATTAGGGAACCTCGAAATGGATCAATAAATAAGAAATATATACGTATTAGAAATAGCGAACATGCTTATGAATGATGTAATTAGAGTAGCTGCACCTTCAAAGTCTTAAGACATTTTGTAACAAAAACTTTTAACGAACATAACTAGTTTTTAGGAATGTGCATTCTATAGTTTGTTATTAGTTTTTTCACTTGGGTATCACAGCGGTAACGCTGTACAAGAAGGAATAAAGCAAAAGATTTGTTGTCTTTTTAAACACGAATAATATTTGTTCATAGTCATGTATGAATAGTGAATGCATATTGGGAACTTTGTGTATGAATGCACGATGAATAAGCGAAGTTTAAAAAAACAATTCTCTCATGTTCAAATGTAAGAGACAAAATTCCTCTTATTAAATTTTTTTTGTATGTTTTAAGCCTTACACAATACATATTAAACATTTTTGTTCGTAACCATGAGCGAATAGTGACTGAATATATAAAACTCTGCATGAAAGGCTTCTATTTTATCAATATTTTTCTTGAGATATACAAATTCAATTGCAAGCTATATTCAAATTTTATTAACCCGGCAATAGTTTCACTAAAATATTTTGAATGAATACTTCAGACCAAAGTCGTTGGTAGGCATCGAACACGCGACCCTCGCGCTGATAGACTAGCTCACTACCGGAGAATACAAAGCAGTCATGTTTCGCATCGTCGTATAATCTTTTCATTGGTTAACAAAAGATTGCAGAAAACAAATCGTGATGAAGCTTCTTATTTTAGTATGTAAAACATTCTATAAAAATTCTATTGGATATCACATTCTCGTCCAAAAGTCGTATACATATTATCAGATTTTTGCAAAATTAAACGTGGTATTCATTAGTCTTATAATTCCGATAAAGTGCTTTAGCCACAAGGTGTTTTAAAATAATGTTGAAAAGCCAATACTGGTGTGAGAATTTACAATTCGCTAAGCTGCCGTATCATTTGCTCGGGTTAAACAATTAGATTGTTTATTTGGTATAGATAAACTGGACGTTAGTAGAATAAGTTGACACAAAAACTGAAATTTTAGAAGAAAGCATTAGAAAGAAATTTAAAAAATTGGGAAACTTTTTTCTAAATAGAAACCCTACTTCAATAGTCATTAGGTGTGTTCATTTACTTTACTAGCAGAAACTTGCAACGAGAAAGTGAATTTAAAATTTACAAATTTTTTCTTAAAATTACTCAAAAAAAATAAAAAAGCAAATGAACGCTTTACCAGCAAAACTAGCAAGTTAGGTATACTGACAATATTCAGCTGGAAGATGCGAAATTATTTTTTAATAAATTAAATTGATTTCAACTATTTGCGCAAGAATATTGTTCTTACATAATGATCCTATTTTATTGAAAAACTTTTAATTTTAAAATTATGAAAATTATTTTTGTTTTGTGAACAAAAATATGAACAAATTTTACTATCAGAAATTTTCAAAAAATATTTTGTCTCTCAAATTTTTGTGCTCTTTTTCGAGTACGTGAACACTTACTAGTAACAATTATTGAGAACAAGCAATAACTTTCTGTAAATGAACACACCTATTCATTCTTTGAAAATCGAAATTTGTCTCAATTATTTCCTAAAAACAGAGTTGTTTAATAACTAGAAGTCAGCTTTTATTTTATATAAATTATATACAATTGGCTTCCTTAATATGGAGTTGTCATATGCTAGGGGCTTCTGAATTTTTCTTTCCGACTTTTCACATTTATTTTTTTCTTGATTTTGTGTTAAAATTCATCCAAATTGTTAAATGTTTTTCTACTTAGCCTTAAAGCCTTTATGCGTTATTTTTTTTCGGTTTTATCACATATTGTTGTTATTTTTGGAGGATCAATCCTTGTCATCTAGGAGAAAATAAAGAAGACGAAGAAGAAAAAAATATAAGACGTATATTTCAGGATTGTGGAGTCGTCAACAGATAGTTCTTTCTCCGATTCCGACTCCAACAGCGGAAATTTTTTTAATCCGACTCCGACTCCAACTCCGACTCCTACTCTTACATTAATGTTAAATGTATATGTGACTGGTCCTTATTTGATTTTAAACTCTTTTTTTGATGCAGTACCTTTTAAATGGTTAAATATAGCAAGAAAATTATTCTGCAAAAATTTCAAATCTCAAATTATTGTTTGTTTTTGGCATATCTTTATACCTTTCATTACCGGTGCTACACGGCCGGTATGGAGGCGATGCTGGCAGTCCCAGTTCCAAAATCGGATTTTGCAGTCCAATAAGCTGCTCATCTTAATATATATTTATATATTAAGAAAACCAGATGGCCCTATAATTCTCAATATATCGAACATAAAAAAATAATCACCGGTAAATAGTGTATGATTTTTTTTGTTTCTCAAAATATAATACAAATTTTCACTTGGGAATTTATAGTGAAACAACAATATATAAAACCTCGAATTTATTTTTGTTTTCAATGTTAATTTCTAAACAAAACTATTTATTTTAGTTTCAAAAAGCCAGTTAATTGGGCTCCTACCGAGTTGGCCTAATGAAAAGGTGGTCTTAACTACTGGACAACAAACAATGCGTTTAACAACCGCCCCTGTGTTGTAAAGCAACCAGCACACGCAAGTCGCAATAAGAGTTTGTTAGCCGCCATAATTATACACTCTGCCCTTGTTTAGAAGCAGGAACTAGCCAATCTCCGCTGTTTTAGCAATAGCCAGCAGCATCTTTGCGAAAGCAACAGTATTTAGGGATGGTTCGCTCCTCACCCAAAGTGTCCCACAAGTGATGAACAGACAGAACTTGAACTTCATCATTTCCGTTCCCGTGACTTTGGGCTTAAACTGCGTCTTCCACATGATACCCAAGAATATAAAAGAATATATTCGTCATAAAATTTTATTTTCTGTTAAAGTGCATCATTTGCGCAAAGGTACATTCCCCCCAGCAAAATATACTGCTGGATCGGAAGCACCTTTATACGGCTTCCGTATTTTATAAAATATTACTTGATTTTTGTATTCAATTACTCTCGAAAAAGATCTGCCCTATTCGGCATTAATTTTTGTAAGCTATAAATTTTTGTCGGCACAATAGGAAGCAACAAGATTAATCGCACTTGTTTCTCTAAACAGCGTCAATTCAAAATGTTTCAATTTTCACTTTTTGCAAGAAAACGATAAACAGTGGCCATATCTACCCACTGTAAAAATCTTAGATCTATTTCTCTAGTATTTTGCCTAAAAAAATGCAGTTTTATCTTCACTTGTAATATAAGAATACATATAAAAAAAAAGTTTCTTGTTTCTACTAAAAATTTGTATATTTTGAGTTGACTCTGTTTCGAGGACCAATATGTATTGCTTCTTAATCAAGATGATATTTTGCTGGGCATAAGATAGAAGTCTTCTTTTTCTTTTCTTCTCCTTCTTCCCCTCTTCCTCTTTTTCTTTATTTCATTCGTAATTTCTAAAGTATTGATCTTAGACCTTAGTTCCCGTCCGTCTGTCTATGTCTTGATTTATTTTATATGTGCTTCCTTAAATTTTGCTTAAGAAATTCCACAAGATAGGTCTACAAATGGCGGAGATATGAACAAAAAACCACGACTGCCTCGAATTTTTACCCAGCATTCTTACTAATTTTACCTTTTTAACGTCTCCTTAAAATCAACGAACTTTATTTTTAATTTAACCTGAAATAAATTAAGTCGAATACAAGTAGTAAAATTAACAATATCAGTTTATAAATGACCGAGTTTAACACATTTTTCATCGAGCGGTGATTATAATCAACAGCACTCACACCCTTTTTTTGTTTCAATGTTTTTTTTCTGTCATTTACTTAAAATCTTATTTCGTTATTATATAGACAGTTTACTTGGTGCGGCGAAAAATAGGTTAAGACAAATAACTGCTTTTTCCTTTCAAAAATAAGGGGTTTGTCACAATAGCGGTAATACTGTATGATCCAGGAGTAACAAATTTGGCTCAGGTATTTCTTTTGTTTAAGGAGTATGAAATACTGAAAATATTCGATTCATTATTTTCCCTGGCCCCCAACACCTGCATTCCTGAATTTAGTGCCTTGGTACGAGCTTTACTATTATAGTGAAGGGTTTATAAGATTCGCTACAATCGAATATAGCACTTTTACTTGTTTTTATTCAACCCTACTAGCCTAAACCGGTGCGCTTCGCTAATCTGTCAAACCAATTGCTATATGATTACCGATTTAAACCGTTCTTTCGATTTTAAATTTCATTACGTACATATATATTTCCAAATATAAATATATATTTTTTTTTTCAAAAAAGTAGTAAAAGGAGATCTTATTTTTTTGTTTTTTGTCCAAATCCGTTTAATTTTAAGTTCTATTTAAATAACTGTAAACGTTTTTGGGGCCATAATATGCATGTTTTAAATGATTTTACCCCAAATAAGTATCAGACACTTATCCGCTTATTTTTTTCGTACTTTAAAACACAGTTTAGCTTAATTTTCTATCTATAGTGGTCCAGGAGATATGCGACAACCGATTCTACCAATTTTCCTCTCTAAATATTTTAATTTCCAAAAATCTCTTTTCAGTGGATCTATTCGTTGGGAGGCTTATCCACTGTCCAAAATTATTGTCTCTATTTTTGTGTGGGCTGCGCGATGATGAATGAGTCACTTGACTAAATTATAAATTTGATTCAACAATTGTGTACTGCTCCCCTACCCCTATCGACAAAATATGAAGTCTATTTTATTTTTGGGGCTCACAGGATGCATCTGTAAAAAATTTATTACTCCCCCTGCATTAGGGGGTACTGCTCCTCCTACATCTACCCCGCCCACTTTTATTTTGAAATTTATAGTTTACCATAATAGTTGCCTTAACCAAGTTTGTAGACTCTCGCTATAAAAGTTCTTCAGTTACGCGATATTTAATATATGCATCCTATTGATGGTATTGCTCCCCCTGCGCCTACCCTCTTTATTTGGTAAAGTTAACCATAAGATTTCCTCCTATCAAGTTTGAACATTCTCGCTATAACATTTCTTAAGATATTTAACATTGTCATCCTACGCACTACTTGCCCTGCGCACCACTTGCCCTGCTGCTATCTTATTTTAATTTCGGGGCTCACCGGAAAAATAAGTAGCCTATTTTATTTTCGGGGCTAGCGTGATGTTACTGTAAAAAAATTTCAGGAAAATCGGTTCAGTAGCTTAGGAGTCTATAAGCCAGCAGACAAACAGACAACAAACATTTTTCATTTTTATATATGTAGATCGTCTGGCCACACCAAATCTGTGTGAATTATATAATTGATATGTACTGGACCGAATAAAACTAAATTGGAATAAATTGCAGCAAATTACTGTGGTGAAATTCCATTTTAATGTAAGATTGTTTGCTTGAAATATCTTTCAAATAGAACAAAATATTAAAAAAAAAAAAAAAAAAAAAAAAAAAAAAAAATAAATCAGAAACGTGAATTCTAAAAATAATGTACTGATTCGAATGGATAAAATTTGAATCGAATCAATAATTTACCGCCCAGAAAGCGTAAAGTTCAATTTAACTACAAAAACGCAGTCGTTTCAGCTGTGGTAGATAGGAAAAAGCAATGTGCGAAATGAAAGGCTACATTTTCGATGACTATCATCTGGTATTAAAAAAAAAAAAAATTTTAATAAAATTATATAATAAATTCGTATAATTTAATATAATAAGCCGACGTTCAATGAAAAATCTATTTATTTACTTTCTATCCGATTGGGATTCTTAGCTACTGTAATTGTGGTCCGGCCAGATCAAGAGGAGAACTTAGTGCTAAAAAGTTGCCGACAACGCTTGGGTTAAAAAATTTTTAACTAATGCATTTGTATTCCTTCGCGATCCTTTAAGTTAAATTTCTAGAGGATTTTGTGTTGGTCTACGGACTTAGGAAAAGACAAGTTTACTGTATAAACACATTCATTAAAGTTTTTAGAAGTGTAGCAGCCACTGGAGATGGGCTAATCGCAAAAGTTTTATGAAGATAAGAGAAGATAAAAATAAGTAATATTATTAAGATAAGAAAAGATTACTTGAAAATAGAGCTATACAAGTTCGGTCAAGTGAGTATGTATGTATGTATGTATGTATGTATATTTGATATAGATTAATAGAAAACTAGTTTTTTACCCACAACTGTTTTTTAAATTTGTAAGTGTATTCCAAACGGTAAAGTAAGAACATTTCATATTTTTGCGAAACATTTTTTTAGGAAAAATATAATTATGACTTTTGTCAACTGTTTCTCTTGACTTTACTTTTCTCCTATTTCAGTTAAAGTTCCTTTAATTTTTTTTTATTTTTTTTTTTTGCCATAATGAAATTTGTTCAAACAACAAAAACAAAACAAAAGGACACTTTAGAGCAAAAGGAAGCACATCAAAAAGTAGGAAAAGTTATATTCGTCTTATTGCTACGGAAATGAGTGAAAGTATAACAAATTCATTGCGCAAAGGATGTCTTTAAGTATTTAATTATTTCTAAAATTATACACTTTATAATTTTGGAGACCCTTGATTTTCGGTTTCTTTTTTACGGATTGTTTGCAAATGTATATAATTTAAGTAGCAAGCTGGTGGTGTTAATTGGTTGTTGACTGTTATAATTAAAAGAAAAAGTAGATTTTTATACTTTTTCTTAGCTTATTATATACTTTATTATTATTTTACTTTTTTTTTATTTATAATTTTATTATTATTTTTTTTTTAAGGTTTTGTTATTTTCATCTTTTTATTGTTGTTATTTCTTTGTTGCATGTTGATGCCTGCTACAGCAATTGCTTTAATTAACTTAATTACTGCAATTATCAACTGTTTTTGCAGCCACATCAAGGCTGCTGCTTTTACGTATTACAACATCATTTAGTTTATAAGGAAGTAGGCAGCTGTTTCATAGATCCAATATAATTTCATCAATTCTCTTATGCTTATGTTGCATACAACAACAGCTGCAGCTGAATTATGTTGCACAGCTGCTGGTAATTCACCTGTAATAAAAGAGAAAATAATAATAATAATAAAAAGTCGTAGTAAAAAGTTTTTCAAGTATGTTAAAAATGTAGTAATTAGTTAATTAAACTCACATTCCTAAATGTTCAAAGAATATTTTTAATAAAATTTGGAAAAAAATTTATTTGTGTCACACGTTGTGGCATGATATGCTTGTTAGTTAAAGTTTCTTGTAGTAAACTAATTTAATTACAAGGATGATAAAATTCATTATTTTGCCAAACTTTATAGTTAGATGATTCATACAAAATCTGAAGTGATGGGAAATTATTTAGATTTTTTTTCAACTTATGAATGTCACATTTTTATTTTTAAGATACAAATCTGTTTTATGAAGAAACGAAAAACACAGCCAAATAAAAAAAAAAATTATTAAACATTTTAGAATATTAATTTAGTGCTATAAATTATTTATCTTTTGGTTAACAGAAGCTGTGTTCCTTTACTAAAAATTGTTACGAATTTTTAACAATTGTTACTGGAAGGTGTTCATTAACCCAAAAGTTGAGAGCGTCAAATGCGAGAAAAAATTCTTGCAAATTTTTACTGGTAAACTTTTTACTTGCAAGAATTTTTGAAACAGCTGTTTCATGGTTTTGTTTATAAAACAAACTTTTCCAAAAGTAGTTTTAAATAAGGATATTTTGCAAAATTTATTAGTTAATGTTGATTTTTAAAATTATTAAAAATATTTATGCGATAAGAAATCCTACTTTTGTTTAACATAGGACAGATATTTCGACATTTTTACTGCTAAATAAAATAACGAACTTGTTAAAAAAATCCCTTATGTATTTTGTTTTGCTTTTTACCGATCAGGTGTTGTTATTAGTACTGTGAGTATAATGGTTACCTAGATACCCGATACTTAACACTATTGCAGTATAATACCCCATTAGTTATTAATTATAAAATAATTTGAGATATTCTCATTGTTTACTTTATGACCGTCTTGTTTATTATGAAACAAACACCAAAGAAATGCATTTGGACCAAATAAAACAACCACAAAGTAGATAATGAGAATATCTAAAATTTTTTTATAAATAACAATAATTTAACCCGCTACCTCGTTACTTTTCTTCGTGGTCATATTTAAATGCCAAAGTTTATATTTCTAAGTTTTAAAAAAAATTACCAACGTTAAGGTTCTCATTCACTCAGAACCCTTGCACCTATAATTTTATGTTTCTAATATATATTATAGCAAATTAAAAAGAAACCACTTGCAGGACGTAAAAATAAACAAAGACATTTCAAGATATTAAGAAGCCCCGTTTTTATTTCTATGTTTATTGGCTTTAATTGAAAAATTAATGGTTTAATTTTAATTCTTGTTCAGAACAAAATGAACTGCGATGCACTTTTTTTCTATTTGTACATAAAAGTTGAATTGATCTGCCACATCATATAGTGCTATTTGCTGAATAATTAAATAAAAAAATAAATATAATTAAAGATAATGAATTCACTTTCCTTTTTTCGTCCATTTTCTTAGCACATTTTTAGAAAACAATTCAATATAAGTAGTTTGCTTTAGATCTGTAGGTGAATAGGTGAATCGTTCTGAAGAACACTCTCAATAAAAATAATTATTCTTCGGACAGAAATATTATGGCTGAATCCACGTTTAGTTTTTTAGTTATGAGGTTAGTGAATTTACTCGTTTTTACACAATTGATCCCCTAAACATTAGAATTTCTAAATTTCGCAATGCACTTAATTTGTTGATTAACACACACACAATTTTCGTACTATTAGGCAATTTCTTCGATTTTTAGTGGATCGATTTAGCGATAGACCACCATCCGGTTCAAATTTCAACCTTATAACTCACGGCGTTAAGGCTGTGCGAAGATGAATCCGTCAGTCAGTCAGTGATAGGCTATACATAGATTGTTAAATTAAATATTTTGTTTTACTTTATAAATACTACAGGGTTTCTTACAAAGGGTTTTTTATCTTTTATTATTGATGAAAACCTGAATTCTTCTTTCACCTCCTAAATAAAAAAAATCCAATTCATGATTCATTTTATTCAACAGAAACAAATATAAATTAATAAAATCACATTATTTTTACCATAATAGAAAAGTCTTAGTCTTAGAATAATTAATGGGTACTCAAATATTCCTGTATATTCGTCACTACTTTAACTTGCAAATTTTGGATGGCAAACTGTTCATTTTCTTTTTATTAATTTTGAGAGCAATTTCTTTAAATTACTACTTACTCTCTTTTTTGCCAGTTTCTGCTAGTAAAGTAAATGAACACAACTAGAAACACATTAACATTTCTAAGTCGGTGCGTATGAGTAATATTTGCACATTAGAAAAAATAGGTACTCATACGTATTATATCCATAAAAAATATGTTAAAATTAAAATACGTTTGTTTGTTCCCTAGAAACTCCTAATCCAAAATTTCTCAAAAACCTAAAGAAAATTTTTGTATATATAAATGGCTAATGGCAAAATTAAGTGTTTCGTAGCTAAGCGTGATGAAAAATGGCTATGTCTAGCCAATGAATACCTAAATTGGTAACACTGCCTCTCAAACAAAGACAGAAAAAGAAATAACACAAACAAATGGACCAAAAACCTTCCAGAAGACAGAAGCACCAAAAGCAGTATGCAGAGTACAACACGCCACTACAAATACAAAGATGGCTGCACAAAAACATAACGTAAAAATCAATGCATAAATATAGCAATATATAGCCAATACAACCATGCAGATAGCAAAATAATATAATAACCTCTAGTAAAATAATAATTTGATTTTATTAGTTTAAACTTCTTACTAGAGCTAGCGCCCAAGTGTTAAAATATTTCTCAAGAAATATAATATCTTATTTATAAATACGGGAACAATTTTTTTATTTTATATTTTTAAGTATCTTATCGTCCACCGATTTTAATGAAATATACATCGTCTTAAAGGTATTTTTGTCTTAATGTTTAGGATTAAAGTGTTTAAAAAGTGTTTAAAAAGGTTAAAAAGTGCAAGCACACACACAGATACAAAAATTTTTTGTTTTTGTAAATAAAATAAAAATTTTCGTTCAGAAATTTATATTTTTTTATTGTTGTTGCAATATACAAATTGTTTTTTTTTTTTTTTTTTTTTTTTTAAGAACAGGCAGTTTATACTTTATTTTACCCTTTATACTCGAAACTACAATAAAGTAAAATAGTAAATAAATGCTTTAATAATAAAGAATAAAAGGAAATATGAAAAGACATTTGTTATATTCTTAAATTTAGGTAGCCCTTCGTAATAAGAATTGAATATTCCATACTTGCATTAAAGGATTAATTTTAACTGTAAATGTTAAAATGACCTGGCGGTCGTAGTATAAATTAAATGTGTAGTATAATTAAATGGCGTGAACAAAACTATAGAGTGATTTTTTAGCTGCATGATAAATTAAAATGATAATACAAGACAGACATTTTGTTGGAATGAATTTTTTCTATTATAATCTGGTAGATAATATATGACATTTATTTTTTTTAATTCGATCTATTCGATCAGAACAATTTTTGACTACGTTTCCGAATAAGTCTGGCCGCATGGAGTCATTGTTGACTTGAATATTGGCTTCATACGCTTCAAGAGTTGCTGGCTTGTCAGAATAAAACAATGACTTATCATAGCCCTGTAAAAAGCAATTCAGGGGTGTTAAATCACACAAAAAAGGAGGTTGGTAAACAGGGCCATTTCTGGAAATATATAGTTGTCACCAAATTGATTTTGTACGGTAGCGTACTGTATGGAAAGTTACGTCATCTCGTTGGACCCAAATACCGTTAATGTTGATGGCAGTTTCTTGTTTATTTCGAAAGAGAGTGTAAACCGACCCAAATACTCACATTTAATGAATGTTATTGTGATTCGTTGACGGCTTGAGGTTTGTCTTCGCTCCAAACACGGTAATTTTGCTTATTGACGTAGCCATTTAACCAAATATGAGCTTTGTAAAATGGAAAAATTTCTATATGAACTGCGCGAACAGATTTTTTCAATGTAAATTTCCACAATTTGGAAGCATTCATGATGGCTTGCCAAACCTTACTGACCAAAAATGTCAACACAGTTTGACATTCTTAAGTGTCAACCAAGTGTATATATACCAACATATACATTAAATATCAAATATTTTCGTTTATTTCTTCGTGCTTACAATAAAAATACATAAGTTCGCAAAAGTGACAACCCAATAAAAAATTTTCCTATTATGCGAAGCACTAGTGGTGCATTTTAGCACACACGCGACGCAATAAGACATACAGAGATGCAGTATGGTAAGTGAAAGGCATCTTAATACATATATAAAATTTGAATGAGCCACGACATTCCCTTACTACGAAGCAGGTTTGTAAGGGAGCATATAAAAGAATAACGGTTACAAAAAATTCAGTGTACAAAGCTGATCGTTACATTCACTAATTTTTATATGCGCTGAATAAAGCACTTTCCGTGTCAAAAATGTATTGCTTCAAATTGGGAACTCGCCACATAAAAATCATGTCTCCCGTAAGCGATATGGTAAGCGAAACGTTTACGTTTCTCCCTTACAAACCTGCTTCGTTGGAAGTTCCATTTTTTATTAGGAAATAACTTACAAAACTCTTGAAACTCTTTTTCTAACCCACAAAGTTAGGAATTTTCAAAAATTTTATATTATTTGTAGTAATTGCTAAAAATTTTAAAAATTGAAAATTTTGATTTTTTCAATAAATGTTATTTTTACTTTTAATTAAAAAAATTATTAAAAAAACTTCAATTGATTTAATAAAATATAGCTCAGGTTTTGGCAATTCCCAAAAACAAGTTAAAGTTATTTTATTTTAATCGAAAAAATTAATTAAGATTTTTTGTTATTTAATTAATATTTAAATTTAAAATTTATTTCAAAACAACTAAAATGTTAATTAAATATAATATTGATATAATTTTTTAATTTTCTTTACAACTAAACAAATAATTTATTCAAGTATCACATTAATTTAGTTGAAATACTTTTCCATCAATTTTTTTAATTGACAAAAAAACTACTGAAAATTCTTTCTGTGATTATTTGGTGCAAATTGAACAAATTGAATTACTAAAATAATTCAATTAACCAAACTAGTAATCAAATTATTTATAAGATACAATTAAAATTTTTATTGAATGAATTAAAATGTTTAATTGAAATTTGTACTTAAAATTAGTTAATTTAGTTTTGTACATCTAGAAATAACACCACATAATCTTGTTATGATCGGTCCATATTTTAACATAGGTCTAATATCATGTCCACTCATGGAAAACACTTAACCATGTATAAAACTAAAATATATTATGTTGTGGTGAAAGTGGATCCAATTATATTTCCTGAAACTAGAAATCATACTAAAAAGCTTTTGTGATAGTCGATTCAGAATTTACCATAAGACCTACATTAGGCCGAATTCCGAAAAGCACTTTAATATGCCTAAGACAGAAACCAATCGTCATATTTAATTGAAGAAATGTTTCTAATAATATTCCATATTACTACCATTCCAATAATTCCTTTCATAATATGAAAGCTTTATTAACAATTGATTAGATTAAGATAAAACAAAAAATAATAAATATTGTACTTAAATTATTTTTGATAAATAAAGCTCATGTTTTGACTATAACTAATATAAGTTATATCCAATTTTACAAGTTGAAGCTATTTTTTTTAATCGAAAAAATCAATTAAGATTTTGATTGATTTAATTAATATTTCAATTACAAATTTTTTAAAACAACTGAAATGTGAATTTAATCAAAATTATATCATTTTCATCCGCCTTTTATTAATCAAATAATTTTTTTTTAATATTATAACTTAAATAATGTGTTAGTTGAATCAATTATTTTTAATTGAACAAAAACTAAAAACATATATTTGATTCAATAAAGCATTAAATTATTTAAAATAAATATGTAATTGAAATATTAATTTTATAATAGAAAATATTAATTGATTTTTTTTTTGTAGTAAAATAATTTAAGGTTCTAAAATTGTATATTGTTTATATTGATTACTGTCAAAATATGGGTTTTATTTATCAAAAATAATTTTTACTAATATAATTGATATCTTTTTCAAAATCATAGAAACTGCCAATAAAATTTCCACATTATAAAAGGTATAACTAGAACGGTAATAATATTTAAGTTTATTTTACATAATATATTTTAGAAAAATCTCTGATATAAAATATGATTCATTTCTGTTAGATATATTAAAGTGCTGTTCGGATGGTGCTCTGTATGTGACGTGTGACAAATTCTGGATCGAGTATCACAAAAGCCTTTTAGTGCGATATCTCGTCTCAGGAAAATAAATTGGACCAAATTTCACCACAATATCGTTTTGGCTTTAGTTTTAGACGTTTCTAAGTGTATTGTATGTAGAGTTTGTTTTTTTTTTCAATTGTTTTCTATTTCCGCTTTCCCGGGAATTAATTGCGGGATTCCCGGGAAATTTTGAAGACAATCTTTTTCTTAAGCTTTAGTAAATCTATGTCGGACTTCTGTCTTTAGTAGATTAATCCAACTTAATATCACCACAATATTTACATTTGCTACTGTTAAAGGCTTATTAATGGTTTGAGAATGGGCTTTATATAGGGCCAATGATAAATTATAGACCTATTTTCAACAAATTTTATTTCTTTTCTTATCAAACTGAAGTGTAAATTTTACAATAATACTATGTATAAGTTTTTGCGGTTAAGGGCGTAGTAAAGTGTTTTCCAAGATTGTGCTTTATATGCGGCATTTCAAGTACTTTTGAGTCTTATGAAAGTACATTATGCTAAATTGCACAACAAAAGCATTATTCGTTACGCTTTAAGCCATACTTACATGATTAACGAGGTTAATCTGAACATGGAGCCGTAGGTAAATTATGGATCGATATTCACGAAATTTGGTGCCTTATTAAACGAACTTGTTGAAATTTAATGACAAAAGGTGCATTCGCCACAAATTTATGTTAGTTTTTGTTGATATTTTAGGGAGGTAGTTCCACATTTAAGGACATAACTTTTTTCCTACTGAAGCGATTCTGCACGAATTCAATCCCAATCAGCCTAGAAGATCTAGAAACAATTTGACTCCCATATGGCTAAATCGGCTAAGAACGAATGAAGAACTCACAATACAAATCCTTTATCGGACCTTAGATGAATATTAAAAAAATATTCACATCGAATGACAAACTTAGTATACCTTCATACACCACTTCTGATTATGGGTTATAAAATTGTAAAAAATATAGTATTAAATATATGTAGTAAATAAAATTTCTCCTTTCTGCTGAATTTTTTAAACCGTAAAATAATTTCAGAATTCCTACTTCGTAATGTTGTGGTTTCAGTTCCTAATCGCCCTTCCGAAAACTGTATACCACTAAGACTTCAAAACTTTCATTCTAATTATGCAAATACTATTGGCATTAAAATAACCCCTTAAGGGCTAATAAATCAGAGCAAGTTAAACTCTATTTTTGGTTTAAAATGTGTTTAAGCCAACAAATCTATAAATCAGAAAACATATAAACCATCTTTAAACGCATAAAATTGGGCGTTTAAACTACCAATACAAACCATATGAATTTGTCAACATTTATTGTAGTGCTGCCACATGTTACTTTTTACACTACATATAATACATGGGACACTGATTTACAACTGTTGAGTTTAAACTACATATAAATTTAAGTTAAGTTCAACTAAACCAGCGTTTAAACACTCACTGTCCTAAATTTAATTTAATCTTGAATAATTTACGTTTTTGGTATATAAAAGATACTAGATTTAATTATTTTAAGCGTAATAGCCAGTAAGAAATATTAGTTTCATTAGAGAAATAAGTAAATAAATAAACAAAAAAAATTTGGGCGGGAATACCGGGATCCCGGGAATTCGATTTTTTATTCTCGCTTTCCCGGGAATCCAAAAAGTGCGGGAATAAAAAAACTCTAATTGTATGAGTTCTATACCAAAATATCAAAAATCATTTTTTGATATTACTAAACAAATTTATTTTTGATTCAGATTTAAATTATTTATTTTAATTAATTTAATACTTGGATCATTTTTAATTCATCAAATCAAATTAATTTAATTGCTCAACTCAATTACTTT
Source organism: Pollenia amentaria (assembly GCA_943735925.1). Taxonomy (NCBI): domain Eukaryota; kingdom Metazoa; phylum Arthropoda; class Insecta; order Diptera; family Polleniidae; genus Pollenia; species Pollenia amentaria. The sequence goes on along the minus strand of OX031008.1, from coordinate 86,912,184 downwards.
AATATTTATTTATAATAATTTTATAATTGAATTAAATATAGATATTTTGTTAACAATTTTTTTTAAGTTAAACCAATCACCGTGTCTGAAATCAGTCGCATTTTTTTATCATATTTTTAATAAAAATTAAAAATATCATTTATTTTTATTAAAAAAAAAAAAAAATCACAATTTAAAATTTTTAAATTTTAAGTAATAAATATAATCATTTTGGCAATAGGTGCAAAATCAACAAATTGTTTGCATGATTCTACGAATTTTGTTATTAAAACTAATTTAAAGTTATTCAAAATTATAATCAGAGTACACACAGACTCCTATAATTTTGATGAACTAAAAGAAATGACTGGAGCATCATTTCATAGGCTATTAACAATACCTTAAGGATTGTCTATACCTTAGCACGTGGTCTAAATTGTGGTTTCAAAAATTTGGCCATCATAGCAGTACTATGCCTTGTTTATAATTAAGGAGAATTTTACTGAGCAAATATATGAATGGAAAAATATTTTGAAATTTGGGTGCGTATTATTAACTGCATTCGATTTCTGACTGCAGCCAAATTATCTGATCAAACAAATTTTCATTTGGTTTGATAAAAAAAGAACTATTGTGAATTACACTATTACATTTTTATCAGCTGGCATTTGCAATAAAAAAATTTTTGTTTACAAATTTAAAAAAAATAAAAATTAATCACGACGAACTTGTTGCTTTATAATTTCTCTGATAAAGATTAACACTTACTGTAACTGGTAAGGACCAAAAAAAAGGTGTAGACATGCTTCCTACATTGTGGAAAAGCACACCACTTCGTTAGTTTGTCCCAAGCATATTGAAATTTGCAACTGTTTTGTGTGCTGGCAAGGAACTGTACCAACTTTGGCCTGGAAAATAAGCAATTTAGCTCTTGTGAAATCTTATCGGAATAATAAAGACAGTGGTTTTAAGCCCACCAAAACAAAATAGTAAATAACAAATACTTACATTTGTAGCGTCGTAAGCAAAATGGTTTTTGTTCGTCAACTCAAAATACCAGTTTAAGATTTGATTGTCGATAGCCAGCGAAAATCGTTTGTCGACTGCAACTCAAATTAAAACCCTTAATTTTTAAAAATTCATGTATTTTATTTCATTTATAAGAGTCCCGCAAATCAAATCTTTAAGAAAATGTGTATAAGTTTATTCACAAAAAAGAAAATAAAAAATAACTTATAGGTTATATAACTCGATGTGTTTCAGCGGTACCCGAAAACATACCATCACAATTATGTGCCTGTGGTCGAAGCAGTAAAACATGAAGTTATAATTTTGAGTAGTTTTAAAAAGTTCGGTAGCGACATCTTACTCAACAATATCTTACTAGCAACTTATTTGATTATCTTTGTTGAAATATAAACAAAACAACAGCCGAATGTTCGTCATCGGTGTCTACACGAATAATTTTATGGCGTACGTATGTCGGCGTTGCTGCAACAGCATTTCCTGCCCTATTTAATATAACAACAGCTGATGACGTACGATTTATGTAAATTTTATAAACAACAATCACAGGTATGTTTTATGGTTTTAAAAAACTCCAATTTAAATTGAAATATTTATTATTTCATAACAAAACAATGTATTTATTTGACATTTTTACTAAATTGCTAATGGGTACGGGTACGCGAAGAATGTTTCTATTTGACAAATCCTAAATAAAAATAAACCTATAGATCTACGTTTATTATTAAAACCATCATAAATATTTTAATAATAGCTTAAAAAAAAAAATAATAAAAAAAAAACATACATACATAGAAATAATAAAAATATTACACTCATTATAAACTTACCTGTCAACACTTGCACCTGTACAATGGCCGTAAACAGTCTTCCAATTGAACATGAATAATTACCACTGTCAGTTATTTTTGCATCGGTGATTGTAACTCGACTCGTAAGCCATTTATCGTTCGAACTGTAAAATAAACATATAGAAAATACACAAACATTTGTACAAATAAGTTTTGCCAAAGTTACATAGTTACAAAGTTTCATAGATGGTATGTCAGTTATTACGTTTGCGTGTTTGTGTGAGATTATTCAATTGAATTAAATTACCAACATGTGGTATATGTAGATGTGTACATATGTATGCGTTTTGTTTGTATACAGTATAGTAAATGTGAGGGCAAGTGTGATCCACAGAGCAGTATGTCATTATGTCAAAAACAATTTAGATAAAAGAAAAGCATGTATTTTACAAATGTTTTACTATTGTAGTTCTAAATACAGTGATGAAGATAAACGGAAAGCAGTATTAGATGATTTAATAGCATAAGTCCTGATACGATATGATATTATTTTGGATGGAGATAATATTAAAGCTGTCAATTGTGGCTCAAAAAAGTGATGAAGGATTAAAAATGAATTTTGTCTCGATAATATCTTTAATGTCGTCGTTTGTAATTTTCTAAAGACATTTTTAATTTCCGGGAGTGAATCAACCGTTTTTTTACACCGGGTAGATGTGAATAACACTAGATTCAGAACGTGATTTTTTTCATGTTTTTTAAGACATGATTGTTGGTGTTTGTTGGCGAACGGAGTAGAGAAGCAACCGGGGTAGGGAAATAATCAAGTTTTCTGTTCCCCATACATTCGTATTTTTGATATTTCAATGTTGCGACATCTCTTTACAATACAAAACATGGAGCGCATTTAAACTGTTTGGTTTTACAAATAAGCAAGTCAAAAAGTATTACCGATTATGGGGAAAAAATCAACCCTAAAATCACGGGGAAAAAATCTTCGTTTGAATCTGTTGTTTTTTCGGAAGCACCTTTTAAAAGGAATTAAAGAAACACATGATTTTTAAATCATGGTCTGAGTCTAGTGTATTACTTGTTAATTTTTAAAAATTGTTTGTTAATGATAAAGTGCTAAAGTGATATATTCTTTAACAATAATCCAAAAAAAAAATTAAAGTAGTTTTTTTTGCTAAAAAATAGATCGTTTCTAATTTCTGTTATGGCCGAGGTTCCCTTCTTTCGGTACCTATGGCGGCCCTCCTGATATGTCTATAAGCCCCATATTCAAAAACTTTAGCTCAAAAACAACTCATTAATTGCCACAAACATATAATTTTATTCCTATCGGACTTAGGGTTTATACAATCCAGAACTATTTCCATTTTTTTAAATCTCCCACTGTGCGTTACACATTTACTTTGAAGTAAAATAAAATATTGTGCTTTATATCGTAGGGTAAACATAGATTAATATTTTAAATAGAATTTGGGCACTTTAAAATTTTCAAATTTTGTGAGATAAAAGTAGTTTGTGTCACATTTTATAGAGATATCAAAATATATAATTGATTGAATCAATAATAGGTATTTTTGAAGGTGGAGACTATATATAGTCTATATTGAAATGGCTTGAAATGGCAGTTTTTCAATTTTTAGTAATCAATGTAATCATTTTGGTAATAGGAGCAAACTCAACAACTTTTATGCATGATATTATGAATTTAGTATAAATTTGGTGATTAGAGAAAATTTTTAACTTTTTCTGTGTATTCAAATATGTCAGTCATTACTAAACTACTTCTATGTAATGCAGATGTTATCAAGTTGTCATTGAAAAGTAAGTTGTTCTGTAATTGCAAGTCATTACCAATTTTTTGCTGGGTATATTATATATATTATGTGTATAAGGTAAACCAAAGTCTTTTATATGCCACATTTTGTAGCGATATCAATATCTATAACAAATGAGGAGCTTAAAGCCCAAGAGGCTTAAGTATTTTTTTTTAATTGAGATTACATATGGTATTAGTAGGTGAAGTTCAGAACACAAGAGGTGAATGTGGAATTCTCATCCGGTAGTGAGATATGACGATCAATTCTAACAGTTGTCATTAAAATATGAGCCCTTTATCTCAATTTTTTACAAAAAAGGCACTTAAGCCCCTTGTGCTTTAAGCCTCTCAAATTTAATGGAGGAAACTAAACTAGCGTTAATGTAAACTATGTGAAAATTATATACGGTTTTTCCCCGGTGAATTTTTCATTTATATTCTCTTTTAACAAAATGATAGAGAATTCACTTCAACTCACTTGTATATGCTGATAAAAATTATTTTTTTGTGTTTATTAGAAAATTACCAAATAACAGGAACTGTAAGTGATTAGTTGACAAAAAAGTGACAGCTGGAGATTTATCAGCCGTTGAAATTGAAAGCATAAAAATTTTCGTCAAATTACTTAAAAATTGTATTAAAGTATAAAGCATTTTTGTTAAAAAAAAATTTTTTTATTTGTATCAATTGTTATTTATTTATGTATATGTTTAATTCTCATTTTATTTTATTTTATTGTGCCACATATGTATAACATTAATTCTACAGTACTTTAATATAAGACACCGTTCTTGTTGTACTCTCTTATCTAATAAAGAGTCAATCAATCAATCAATCTAAGCAGTACTAATGTTTGTAAGCAACTATATTATAGTCAAACATATACATAAAATGTTTAAAACTAATAACATTTTGTCTTAATTAATCATAATTTAGTCGAAATTAGCCATAATTTTGTCCAAATTAACCATAATTTGGCAACAATTTAAATCTATATGGGGAAGTCACTTGTATACATGATTAATTTTATTTTTGATATGTTACAAATGTCTTGATTATGTATGGCAACTGATCTTTAGTTGAGTTACCAGTTGCTGAAAATATTTCACAGATAGCAACTGCTGTCGATGTCAGTCGCCAATAAATAAATATTTAGGCGGCCTTCAAATGCTGGATTTAAACAAAAAGGCATCATCAGCTAAAAATATATACGATTTTTTGTTTAAATTTTATATTTTATTACATATTTCTTATTTTGGTTAGCAGAATGGATAAAATTACCACCGGATATGGAATTTAATTCGGGTACATATTAAAAATGTTTAACAGTGGATCTATTACTGTTCACCGATATGTTTGTGCTCAAGTTTTATTCCCTCTACTCGATAAGTCACAACATCTTTGAAAAGGCACAAATATGCCCTAAAGCATGAAAATTTGTTTAGAAGTACAGACGACGGGGATTCTAGCTGATAATAATTGCCCCTCAAATGCTGCCTAATAGAATTTTAAGCATCGAAAAAAAAAGAACGGAACTAATTGTATCTTATTTTTTAAAATATTATCGATTTTTTGAATTGAAAACGCAGCAATTCTAAAATGTTGACAAGGCTTATATATTAAATCTAAGCATTAGCAGAAATAATTTTAATGTGAAATAAATTGCTACAAAAAATTTTTGAAGGATTTATTATAAAGAAAATACAGAAAGCCACACAGAAAAAAATGTTTTATCAATTATAAAAATGATTTAGAAAGTATTTAAATTTAATTAATGTGATAATTGTATCAATTATTTTTTTAGTTGAAAGAAAATTAAAAATATAATTTTGATAGTTATTTTGAATTACATTTTTAATTTAAATATTATTTATATATCAAAAAATATTAATTGATTTTTTTCGTTTAAAATAAAATAATTTTTTTTTACAATTTTTAGTAATCAATATAATCATTTTGGTATTAGAAGCAAAATCAACAAATTGTTTGCTTGACATTATGAATTCGGTATAAATTTGGTGATTAGAAAAAATAAATTTTTTCTGTGCACTCAATATTTTTTTTTAAATAGTGAATGTTGTCTTCCTATGATTTCTATTTAAACAAAATTAACTATCCAAATTTTGATATTTTAATCAGGCTTAAGTTCATTGAATTTAATTTTCATTAAATTATTTTTATGAAGAAAGGAATTTTACAACATGAAATGAATTAAAATTCACTGATAATTTATCATTCTTGACTGAGCTCCCACCTCATAAATATGAATAAATTTTAATTCATTTCATGTTGTAAAATTCCTTTCTTAATTAAAAAAAATTTAATGAAAATTAAATTTAATGAACTTAAGCCTGATTAAAATATCAACATTTGGATTCAAAACCATTAACAGTTCAATAAAATAACCACAATTATCAAAATTAACTATTTTAGGTAGAAAGATCCATAAATAATCGTGGTGCAGATTAATGTTCGTCCCATCGCATGTAATTTCTATAAAAATTAGAATCGGGGAAAAATGAGAATTTCGTGTTAACTTGAATAACTTAACTATATCCTACTGAAAGCAACGTTTTATTCTTTAGTGGTGCAAATACCATCTGTTCAGAATTTAGTCGGTCAAGCCTGGCTTATAGTATTTTGCACCATTCTTTCACTTTCTAACTTGTTAAGTTTTTCCCCATTTTGATTTGACAAAGACTTTTTATTATTTAATAAGATACGATTTGATTTTCACTGTTCACTAGATATAAATGTTTGGACAAAATATTGTTGTTACAAACTACAACAATAATTTATTGATATCTTTGTTTAGCATGCTTGTAGATGGAATGTAAATATATGACCTGCTTGGTCCAGCATTTGTATAATTTTGTAGTGTGAAAGATTAATTTGTATGCAGACATGGCTTTAAAGGAAATTAATTAGTTTGTTAGTTTTCCTAAGATTCTTGTTTAAAATACCATGTTTATACTAAAAAATGCAGTTGCATTTAGGAAAATATGACAATTATGTATTAAAAAATTAAATAGGGTATTTTAAAATTAATAGTTCTTAAAATCAGCATTAAGTGTTAAATTATATTTCCTAAATTCGACCATACACTCAAAAAATCATTACAGTAACTATTTGTAGTATATTAGAATCGTTTTCTGTTCAGTTAAAATATAATGAAACCATAGTTAATTTACGTCTTAGTCTATATTTTAACTATGTTGTTTAAAAAGCTAACTACCAAAATATACTGATTTTCCGTATAGTTAATATACTCATTTAATTTTCTTTTAAATTAAAAATAACTCCACACAGAAAAAAGTTTTTCAGCAATTAAAAAATGGTTTAAAAAGTATTTTAATTTAATTAATGTGATAATCGAATCAATTATTTTTCTAGTTGAAAGAAAATTAAAAATATTATTCTGATTTAGTTAATATTTGAGTTGTTTTGAAATAAATTTTTAATTAAAATATTAATTGAATATCAAAAAGATATTAATTGACTTTTTCGTTTAAAAGAAAATAATTTAAACTTGTAGAATTGTTGTTGGGAATTGTCAATATTTTATTAAATATATAAACACATTGTTTGCAATTGAAAAGTTTTTGATCCTTTTTTTAATTAAAATTAAAAATATCATTGATTGGAAAAAAAATCTTCGAAATTTTAAAATTTTTAGTAATCAATATAATTATTTTGGTAAAAGGTACAAAATGAACAACTTGTTTGCTTGATATTATGAATTTGGTATAAATTTGGTTATTAGAGAAAATGTTTAATATTTTCTGTGCATATAATACCTTTGCAATATAAGCTACCTTAAATAATAAAATAATATACATATCATACTATAATACGTACAAGGTATGATCCAAGGCGAATTCATTTTTAAGGTGGCATTGAATTTTTCTTACTTAGAGGGAGAAATGTCACAAGTTGCTTGTGTTTTTAAAATATCGATCAACGAAAGCAATTAAAAAATACATTGTTGTGTTTTTGGTGTTGTTACTTTTTGTAGTATCGATACCACCGTGAACATTAATTCGCCATGGTATGTTCATTAGGAAGATATTTATCCATGTAATGTTAAGGTTTTTACATATTTACTTTTGTTTGACGTATGTATGTATATGAGTAGGAGGCCATAAGCAACACGACCCAGAGGATCATTTGTGCAGCCCATGTAACTCACCATGTCAGGCTTTAGGCCACGTACAAAGTCTATTACCCTGCCTTGTGTAAGATCATAAATTTCAGTTGGGCTTATCATTAGCCCCCCGAAATATTTCCGCCTGGTAGTACCCAAGACGGGTCAGAGCTAGTGGTATCTAAAACCACAGTGTCCTGTGAGCAGGCCAACAAGCAGTCTAAGTTCCGCCTTCCCGATCAGAAGTAGCCTACCTGCCCTGCCACGGAACAATGTCACAAATCTCTTGGACTGTCTTAAACCAGAAGTGGACATCCATGTATGAAGGAATTCATGTTCGAACCATTTCCGTAACGTGCCCTTATGTGACCGACAGTGACGCCGAAGAAGGGCTCAGGGCCTAGGAATGAGCGGCGAGCGTTCCTGTTTGCTAAGCAGTCAGCCCTTTCGTTGCCCGCATGGCACTCATGGCCAGGCACCCCACACAAATTCAAGTCATTGTGTATCCCCAAGTTGTTTAGAGACGTGAAACAGTCCATGACTAACCTGGAGCGGCTTGGCTATCTGAAATTATAAATAATCTCAAGCCCTTTCTCCTTCTCCTCAGATATTCCCCGTCTGAAAGATCGTGGGCTGTTTGCCCATAGGCAAGCCCCTTTATAACCCCGGGCATATTATGGTTGCTCCAGTATCACAATTCGTCTGTTTTGAACCGTCGGTGAACCAGACCTGGTCCGCGAACCCGCACCACCAGGATTGGTACACCCATTGGTCCCTATTTGGCACGAGGACATTTAAATTCATATCCAATACCAGAATTAGCAGCATATAATCCCCAACCAGAATGGATGGATCATTCATAAGGATTTCAAGGATCCGCATGTGGCCCACAAAGTTGTACTGAGCAATGCGCGGTATCCTGCTAGCACACCTGCAGGCCTCCTCCTTTACAGATATGTGTAATGGAGAAATGTGCATGATAGCTCCTAAAGCGAGAGTGGGGCAGGCCATCATGGCGCCCGTGACCGAAACGCAGATCAGGCGATAGACTCTATCGAGTTTAACTCTAGCTTTAACCTGTCTTAGTCAAGGCATTTTGGTGATATGGGATAACTGGGCGTTCCAGTTAAGGGCTCTATCCAGAATGATCCTCAAGTATTTCACTTCGTTAGAGATTTCGATAACCGCCCCCGTTCAGAGCCGCCTCCGAAGTTGTCGCACCATCAAATCCAGTCAGAGATATAACCAGATCGTCAGCATAGCATGGATGAAACATGGATCCATTACAACTCTCCGGAGACCAAGCAGCAGTCTAAACAAGGTGTTACTCCCGTTGAACCGGCACCGAAGAAGGCCGATTTAACGCGGATTTTAAAAAAACGACGGCATATGGCCAAGAAAAAAGTTCGTTTTCATCAAGGTAACACACGGGTGCAAACGTGTGCAGTCCCAATGGCAAAATTACATGAATTGGGCTACGAATTGGTTCCTCAACCGCCATATTCTCCGGATTTAGTCCCCAGGGACTATTTCCTATTTCCGAACCTAAAGAACTGGCGCGGTGGAAAGGGATTTAGCTCCAACGATAAAATTATTGGTCAAACAAATGCCTATTTTATGGACCTCGAAAAATCCTATTTTTTGGATGGGATACACAAATTGGAGAAACGTTGGACAAAGTGTATTGAGCTAAAAGGAGATTATGTTGAAAATCTGTGTTTCATTCAAAAAGTCCCTAACTTCTTGAAAAATATTTTGAATTTAAAAATAAAAATATTTAAAAAATCACAGATATAACCAGATCGTCAGTATAGCCATAAGGTCATTAAGTATCTTCAGTAGCTCATCGATAACCAAGGTCCACAAAAGAGGCGATAAAACAGCAACCTTTAGTTGCTTCAATGGTTCAATGGTTTGTCGTTAAATATGTTTTAAAATTGAGAACAAAATTTCTAATGTAGTTATTCTACTAATACATATGAAAATATTTTAAATTGAATAAAAAACAACTGTGTGCCATAAAATAAAATAATAAATTATTCAAAATTTCAAATTAGTTAAAAGTTGGTAAGTTTTTGGATAAAATTGTTTATATTATATAAGAATTAAGATACATTTACGTCTGTTGGACTGGTTGCGCCAACGCTTTTTGTAAATTTTGCGTGAGAAAATGCGATAAAATAGTACATATGAATGTAAGTGTTTTAATTTGCATGAAGCATTAAACACATTTTACAGTTCCCTGTATTTTCGTGCATCGTTCATCTGTCTTAGCTTTTAGGTGTTGAGGATGATTAAACTGAAAATCCAGGGTTTGCTTTAGAAAAATATAAGAACGTTCACTTAGTAACATAACCATATACATACATAATAAACATTAGAGTTATAGATTGCCTAAATGAATATACATATGCATTTAAGTACATATAGATATAACATATGGACTAGCCCTAATATGAGCTCTTCAAAAGACTTCATTGAAATAAGTGTCACATATGTAAGCACCAGAGTTCCAATATTGTTTTACGTTAAACTGATTCTTATAGTTACTAATTACATCTGCTCTAAAAATAACCCCATCTAGTTTATTGCGATAAAGTTAACCGTATGTAAAAATTGACAATTTATAGAATAACGTAGATAGTTAATAACTGAAAATTTTGTATAGTTTCTTAATATAATGTATATTAGTCGATAATTTTTTATCTGAAATTTTGTATCTTTAATTTTTTTCAGACCTTTGTACGGATATGAGCCACAAGGATATTGAAGCGCCAAACATATTTTTTTTTTATCTTTATTTCTTAAATACTTAGAATATTTTTTTCAATATTTTGTATTTGTTTGAATATAAATTAAAAAAAAAACTAACGAATGATACAACAGTAATTTCGACTATTATGGTAGGTAAAATTTTGTAAGTTAAACTCATTGAAAAATCAATTATTTTAAACAATTTGGAAGGTAGGAATTTGGAAGATAAATATACTGATAAAACATTTGATTCTGTTATTTTTTAAGTTATACTTAATAAAAAATTTTTTAATTTTATAGAACATTGAAGTTATAAAATTAACTTATAAAATCTATTGAGGAAAATTATTCAATTCAAATGAAATGTAAATTATCCGTTTTTTTAATAAAATTTCAGTTGTTATTAATAAATTTTCCTTTCAATTTAGCTATATAATTTATAGAGTGTAAGGGTGAATTTTTTAGAATAAAACATGCCACCCCTTTAAGAGAGCAAAACATTTTTAAGATAAGAAACAAACACCAAATTTCATTTTCTAAATAAAATGTCACCTTTTTGTGGAAAAGAAAACACCATTATATTTTAAGCCACGCCACTTATTAAATGACATCTACTTTTTGACTGATTTTGTGCATTGCCAACCCAGCTATGTGTACTAAATTCAAACAATTTTTCTTGTCCCATTCCATAGATATAAAGAAATCTGTTTTGTGATACGACCACACCTCGAATCCCGCCTATTCTCTGCCAGATGTTCTGCGTTGACATCAAAGCTATTTGAACTAATTTGGAAACCTTTACTGCTTCGGTTCTCCAGCTACACAGAAATCTATTGTGAATTTGTAATGGAGCAGGTACTCCTACTTTTCCAATCCCGCCCAGGTTTTGTCGGATGTTGTGTTTTGAAAATCAAGATGCTTGTACCTAATATGGAAACTTTGATTTTTGCCGTTCTCCAGATAAACAGAAATCTATAATGTCTTTGTGTGAGGAGTGCCATGCTCACATCAGCCATTCTAGCCACATTTTTTCGGATGCTGTGTACTGATAACCAAGATGCTGGTACCTGATTTGGAAACTTTGGCTCGGCCGCTCTCCATATTTACAAAAAAAATCAGCAAGGGATTTGTGAGTAGAATTAGAGGCAGTCCTGGTTTTTGTTCATATCTCAGCGATTTGTATACCGATCTGGCTTAGTTTTATTAGCAAACTTTTTGGGACTATATGAGATATAAATATATTACAACCTAGTCCCTATAATTTCTAGGGTCTTAGGAAAACTCATTTCAACGGACACTCAGACAGACGGACATAGATAAATCAACTTCGCTACTCATCAGATCAGTTCACAGATAAATATTGTAGCAATTACAAACGGAAGGACAATCTTATATAAAATATGTAAACACACTTTAACCCAGCAGTGGACGCGCATCTAAATGAGACAACAGTGGTCGCACAGACTACACACGTAGTCCATTTTCAAATTGAAATAACTTTGGTTTTTTATATAACTTCTTTATTTTACTTATGAAATTATACTCAGTACAGTATGCTTAACTATATAAAACCAGCAAAACTTAGTTTTAAATTCTTTTTTTATAACTATTAAACAAAAACAAAAATACTTTCTTAATTGGAACAAAAATAACAGCCTTCGTACAATTATCTGATCATCAACGAAAGTGACATGCAGTCTTTAATAGCAGTCTCTTGTCTGGATATTCCTTTATGCCTATGGGTTCTTTCTATGTTTTTTTAGGAATCGTCTTAGACCTCATTGTGTCATCAACTCCGATGTAATAATCATCACAGTATAATAATCATCGTTATTGGTTGCGCGGACTACGTGTGTAGTCCTGGAATTTTGCGGAGCTTATAATAATGCGCTCGCACGTGACCGGCGCTCGCGATGGACTGCGTACGTCCACTGATTAATCATTTGGAAGTACTTGAAACCATAGCTGGGGAATTTCGATTAGAATTAGAAATCATTACGATTAGAGAAATTAAATAATCTAATCATTAGAATTGAATTTTGATAAAAATTTCAGATTACTAATTGATTTGATTAGAAATAATCAAAAATCTAATCACAATTAGTGACGATTAGCATTTCTAATCAAAACTAATCCAAAAAATAATTGATTAGATTTCTTGATTATTTTTGATTAGATATGATTAGATCAACTATTTTTAACTATTTTTGTGAAAAGAAAATATTTATTTATCACATTTGTTGCTTTATTTACATAATGTAACAGTTTTTAAATATTGCATATATTTTATGAAATGAAATTTTATTGCGGAGTTTCGGTTTTTTTAGCAATTTAAATAAACTAAACCGTTTTTGGGTTACGCGAACAAATGTTGTGCAACCTTCTCCATTTTCGAAATAACGGTATATCTCGAAAACCAGAGCCAATCTTAAAAAACCGCGGCACCACTGGATTCAGCGTACCCGAATTATGTTAAAACGCCATGTGCCCGGCTTGTCTGTTTTTTCAACTAGCATAGTGTAATCATTAGGATTTCTAACCATTATTCCCAAGCTATGTTTGAAACACACAAAGCACGAATCTCATGAATCGCTCGCTCTTATAAATCTTGTAAACTAAGAAAGTCTTACAGCACGAACAGAAATTGTGTTATTGTATGGAAATTTGGAAGCTTTTAGAATTTTAATATTAGAAATTACTCTACCAAATTTTGTTGTGGTCCGTCCATAATTTATTATTATTATTTCTTTGGTGCATAGTGCCAAGATTAATTTATTATAGGTCCAATATAAATTCTCCTCCGGAAAATCACCAAAATTAAAAAGAATCTTTATATATTATTTACTCTTCGTCGAACTGATTAAGAACAATTTTAACTTCTCTAATTTTAAATTGTAATATCTTTTTTCTCGTAAGAAAACACACACCTGCAATGGGATTCTGTAACTTTTAAAACTAACAAGTGTTATTACAATTGTCAACCTGTTTTGTTGTTTCCACTAACGATTATTCGATTCTGTAGATTATTCATAACAACATAGATACAAATTAACGTCAAGTGGTATCACTGTCAAAAAATGGCAAAATAAAGAAAATAGCCCAAAAAAACTAATAAAATTATTAAAATTAAATAGATTTTATTTATTTTTTTTTATAAGAGGGTAAGTAAAACATATTAACTGTAAAATTAAATGCAAAATATGCAAATGCTATTTTCAAGCTATATTTTTTCTTTAAACAATTTTTTTTTGGCGATTTCAAGCAATAAATAAACAACACTAAAAAAGTTGTCGTTAACTTAACACAAACAGCTGACTTTACGATAACAAGTTTTGTTTAAAATATTACTGTATTGCTAAATCTTTAATTACCATAGGGGGATTTCATGTCAAGTGACCCAACTTTTGAAATCGATGTCTTCTGATTTGGATGAAATTTGCACCAAGGTTAGTCTTATTGGATAGTAGTTTAGATTTAAAAAGATTTAATTTGTCAACATCTCTATAGAAAAAATGATTTTATTCCTGGGATTAACATATTGTGGGTATTACAGTATCGAGGGAATAAAATGCTAGTTCGGTATGTTATATACCGTCGGAAAGGTAAATTTGTGTAGTTTCTCAGCATAAGTTTTATTTTTAAGATTTTAGAAACACTTACACATAAAAAGGAAAAATTTCAAAATAGTGCATATGCTAAAAATTGAAAAAACCCTCGTCTTGAGTTAGAAATTATTTTTTTTATACATATCCCACTCTCATCCCACTAAGCGACCAAAACTACCTAAAAGAAAACTACATAAGCTTTCTTTTGAGCAAAAAAAAAAAAAAAAAAAAAAAAATATAGTTTCCAAAAAAAAAAATAAAAAATAAGTTTTAAATTTAAAAAAAAAAGTTTTAAAAAATTTTAAAAAATACAAAAAATTTGATAGCTTGAAGAAATAGCTATCTAATTTGTTTGGGACAAATGTTGCTAACACCAATAGATAATAAGTTACATGGATGAGAAAGAACACCGGTTTGCCCAAAATGTCAAATTTTGACCCCCTCTAACTCAGAAACTTTTTGACCGATCTTGTTGAAAATTTGTGTTTAAACTACTATCCAATAAGACTAACCTTGGTGCAAATTTCATCGAAATAGGAAGACATCGATTTCAAAAGTTGGGTCACTTGACATGAAATCCCCCCATAGTAATTTGTTTAACAATGACAACACTATTTTTAAAATTGTTTACAGAGTCACAATACTGAAGTTTTGCGAAATCTTGCTACTTTTAACTGTTAATATATTTCGGATATTTTAACGGTTTCCTCCTGAATTAGGGCCCTGGTTAATTAACACCTATTAAAGACTGTATAGGTTTAATTTGACATTCATAGAGTTTGAATGAAAATGTAATAAAACAAAATAAAATTTGTTTTTCGTTATTATTGGCCACTTTCTTTTGTTTATATTTGTATATATTAACTGGTGAGGCCTAACATCGTTTACTATTTTATTCAAGATTTTGCTTTTTCTTAAGCAAAAGATTCTATACTTTTTTTTACAAAAAAAAACATTTTTCTGTCTACTTTGAGTGTTCATATCAAATTGCTTTTATACAGTTTTTACATGATTTCTTGTCTTATATTGTTAATAAATGTTATTGAACGTGACTAAGTGTTATTGATTTTTGAAGTTAAGGCTTCTTAACAATAATTTTGTTGGAACTGCTTTCTTCAATCTTAGGCATACAAAGCTGTTTTGAAAATTTTTAAGTAACTTTCTTTATTATCAAAGTTGTTTTTGGGAATACTATTATTTATTAAAAGATTTAGTTTGTTGTGCTTAATTCCCTTTTTAAATAATTGATAAAAAATACTGAAATTTATTGTTGGAGGATAAGCTGTTCCTACGCGCATTTCACTGGTTGCTTAGGCCAGATCATCAGGAAACGTTCTCCTAAATAATTTTAGAAAAACCAAAGCTATCAGCAAACAAAACTACATCTGGCCTAAGCAACCAGTGAAATGCGCATAGGAACAGCTTATCCTCCAACAATAAATTTCAGTATTTTTTATCAATTATTTAAAAAGGGAATTAAGCACAACAAACAAAATCTTTTAGTAACTTTCTTTTTTTAAATTTTGTTTTTTAGATGGTGCTCTCTATTGATTATATAGGACGCTATACCAGCGATGAAAATCATGCTAATCAATAAAACAGGAAGCCGGCGCAATGTTCAAAATTCAACTTCTTTTGTTGGATGCATAGTAGATAATGAAACCACAACTTTTTTTCTACATATGAACAAATTGTTGCATCAATTTTAGGTTGAATTTATATCTCTTTTTTTGATGGCTACATGCTTTATCAAAACTTGTTTATCTTAGCGTAACAACTATTGTCATTTTTCAGAAGACCTCCTAATTGCAAAGTAGTAAAAGAATTGTCTGCGGTTACATTTCGTATTGAAGAATTGCAGTAGAATTATTGTGCCTCATTTGGTTGATATTTTTAATAATATTATTGCTACAAAAACGTATCCGGATGTTTTAAAAATACATAAAGTAATAGCAATACCAAAAGGTTTAAATTGTACTATTATTGATCAATTTCGTCCAATATCAGTATTACCAATAACAAATAACATTTTTGAAAAAATAATACATTGCCAACTATCAGAGTATTTAGAAGTAAACAAATTGCTTAATGACTGTCAGTATGGCTTTCGAAGAGGATGTGGTACAGAGGAAGCATTAATTAGTGTCCAAAATTCTATATGTAAAATGCTAGATGAAGGTTATAGTGGAGTTACTGGCATTTTCTTTGACTTGTCGAAAGCGTTTGATATGATTGACTAAAAGATCTTGATTCAAAAACTTCAATATTATGGAGTTCGTGGTAATGATCTGTTGCTATTTCAGTCCTACTTAGAAAAAAGGATGCAGTTTGTACAGGTCAATAAACATAAGAGCAGCTTAGGTCAAGTTAAGCATGGAGTGCCTCAGGGAAGCGTATTGGGACCCCTGCTTTTTGTTATATATATAAATGACATCCAAAAATTAGAGCTAACGGGAAAGATGTTTATCTATGCTGATGACATATCTCTTTTTTATCCGTATAGGTATGAGCCTGCAGTCAAACCTTACATAGAGCGTGATGCTTCTCTTATAATTGAGTATATGCGGATAAACAAACTTTTTATTAATCCAGGAAAAACTAAATTAATTCGATTTAGACCACATGTCCATTTTAACACTAATTTCAGCATATATATTGATGGTAAACAAATTCATGAGATATCCACAGTTAAGTATTTGGAACTACATTTACAATCTAATCTTGCATGGGATCAACATATAAGACACCTAAAGTCTAAAATATCACCTGCGATTGGACTTTTATATAAGTTTAAATACAAATTTGACCAAAACACCAAGTTATTGATTTACCAATGCCTGATTCAAAGTAATATTAACTATTTAGCTCTTATATATGCACACAAGAAAAGTGTTGAAATACGTTCTCTGCAACGACTTCAGAATAGAGCATTAAAAACTGTTGCAAACTTGCCAATGATATATTCAACAAATTCATTATATACTGAGAATTTTCCGTCTATTTTGCCAATATGTGGAACTTATAAGTTAAAAACTATCTTTCTGTATACAAAAGTCTCTATAGCATAGGCCATCATACAATACATTTCGCTAGAGATCAGAATTCATACAATACTCGCAATAGTCAACAATTAAGAGTGGCATTTTGCCGTACAGAAACAACTAAACAACGTATTGAATACTCTGGTAGTAAAGAATTAAACAACTTACCTCAACTTTTAAAAATATGTCCTACTCTTTCAAATTTCAAAATATTGTTAAAAGAATTTTTAAAATCAAATATTCAAGATATGTTATAAAACTACTTCTTCTGATATACCCTTGTTTGTTTATGCGCATGTAATTTCCTTTTTATACTTAAATTAATTAAAAAAAAAAAAACACAATATTAATATTTTAAAAAAAAATTTTTTTTTTCTCCTCTTATTTTTTTATTATTAATTACATTTTTGTAACTTACTTAAGCAAAGAGTTCTAGCTACCTTTAATATGTATAAATTGTAATATTACTAAGGAAAATAACTAATGTGAATTAAGTTTTGCCAACTAGCCTCTACAATGCCAACTGGCGCACAGTGTGACTTTTGTTACCTTTAGGATGCCAAAAGAAAGAAAATAATGTTCTCCGATTTTAATAACTTTATGCTATGTAATAGTAAAATGTACAACTATTACGAATATATACTAAAAACAAATCAAAAAAACAACAATTAACATGAAAACAGTTATCAAACTTGTGTCACTGTGACAAGTGTAGTAAATCTATTTATAGTTTTAATTTTTTGTTGAACTTTGCGGTGGCATTACTTTTGTTTCGCAAAATATTTTTACAAAAGTCTTTTTGCTTTAATTAAGTTGGAACCTTTTCTATAAAGACTGGTAAGCTTCTGAAGCTTTAACGTTATTATTTTTATTTTTAATCAATGAAAATATGCAATCACTAAAATTGAGTGATTTCCAAAAATGTTTGTTTTTCGATAGAGAAAAACTTGCATGATTCTGCAGAATTCTGTTAAGTGATTATATGGAGATTGAAGCTTTATATATCTAGTTTCAGATTCAACAATAAGTTTTTGCTTCTTTTAGCTCCTTTCTGCGATATTTTGAAAAACATCTAGAATTGAAAGTAATTTGGATTTGTTGCACATATTACTGATATCGTTAGACCCGTTTATATGCAGCTTGCGGAAAGCGACTAAGACAAAGCGACGAACATTACCAGAGAAGTTATTGGCTTATTATCCGTACCGGAATATGGAAATGATATTGACTCGGAGTAATTATTTTTATTTCCAGATTGCTATTTTTTAATATTAAATTTAAATTTGTTTTCAAAAATATATATTAATCATCTCAAAACAACTACTAATTAAAGGCATTTGTGTGTATCTAAAAATTTAATGAAATTAAAATTATTTTTATTCTATTCCGCCATAATAAGTACTATTAAATTAGAAATTATGGTATTTAGAAAATACACCTTATATGGGGGGTGGCCAAAAAAGTGGGCGGATCACGCCCACTTTTTGTATCCAATGCCATATCGATCTCATTATTATTATTGCTAAATTTCATTGGCATATCTACTTTTATTTGACTGTTACGACTTTTGGCATCCTAAAAGTAACAAAAGTCACACTGTGTGGCGCTGAGGCACTACTTTTTCATTTTGCACACCTTTGTAATTGAATTTAAATTAAATAAAAATAAAAAAATATTAAAAAAAAAATAACGGCCCTACAACGGATACCAGGCTTCACAGGCCCAACATATTGTTGTTTGAATTTGTTAAGCTTGAATTTGTATTTGCGCATACCTAAACAAATTTAAAATTCATGCTAATTTTTTTTTGCGCTTATCTATTATTTTTAATAATTTAATAATTTTGGCATTAGAAATTTATTTATGTAGTAATAAATGTAAGAAGTTACAATTGCACCTACCCCGTCATTTAACCTTGTTTGACCCTGCATAGTTACTGTTCGTCGAATCGAAGAAGCTCATTTAGATTTTATGATATAACTTTGTTTTGTGTATTCAAATTTCGCTCTTTTTTCAACACGAAAGCTTTAAAAAAAAATAAATTTTAAAACACAAAAAGGAGTTTAAATTCGTATCAAATTTTGAGCGAGAAGAAAAAATTTTATTTTTGATGCCATATTTAATTTAATTTTTTAAGAAAATGCCTAACTAAAATTTTTTTATTAATTTTTTACTTTAAAAATCGTTCCGCTAAAATGTTCTTTAAATAGCTCGTCGATCCGATGAAGAGTAAACCTAGTGTACTGAAATTAAGAGTAACCTTTCTGGGTTAATTTCTCAGTTCGACGAGGATTAAATTTGGTCAGATCAAGTTTTATTGTTCCATAATATACTGCATATTCCATATAATGCGTACTTTAAGAATAGGAGTCAGTTTTTGTTAAAATGTATTCATTAATATTGCCTTCGAAAGCCCACCTTTGAAATAACTTTACTCTCGGTGGAGGGTATAAGAGACTCGGACAACCAAATTTACCACTCTAACTGGTTTTTACATATATGTATATTGATGTCTATTTTTGAAAACGCGCCGAAGAAGTGAACATTTACATGAAAAAGAAACAAAATTTACGAAAATGGTTTTTGTTCTCTATACACTTCTAAAATTAAATTAACTTGAGAGGCTTAACGCGTTTCTGTCTCTTTTAAAAAGTGTAAATTTTGTATGATAAACAAATATGTATTCGAAATAAAATCGGTTAACCGGTTATTTTTAAAATTTTTAACCGAAAACCGGGTTTTTTAAATAGCAACTATTTGTAATATTCGAAAACCGGTTATTGAAAAAAGGCGAATAATCGATCTCCCTATTAAATACACTCTGCTAGTTGAAAAAACAGACAAGCCGGGGACATGGCGTTTTAACGTAATTAGGGAACTCTTAATCCAGTGATGCTAACCGTTTTTTTTTAAGGTTAGCTCTGGTTTTCGAGATACATCGTTATGGATTCAGCGTACCCGAACTAGGCTGAAACGCCAGGTTCCCAGATTGTCTCAAAAACAGTGTAAATTCTAGTACAGTGATATTATTTAACCATGTATGGGAACACGTAGTGTCAAACACATAGTCTTTCACACACTTACACACAATTGATGACTAAATGTGCATATGTTTGTGGTAAAGGTTTTGAGGTTTTTGTGTGAAAAAATTATACTCCTGTGCAGAAATCTCTTTTAAGATTGAACATTAATAACATATACTTTTGATTAAGTATAATAAATTACTACAGATTTTCTTAGCTACACACACACACACATGTTGAAGAAAATTATTTAGATTATTGAATTTTACACATAGAGAAAACATATTTTACTGTTTCCTCTACACGTAAAGACAGCACATTTGTTTAAATAGTGGTCACCTCCAACAAAACTAAGTAAAGGGTGGTTAAATTAAGGGCCGATGTGATTTTGAATAAAACACGAATTATTTAGGAAATTTTTTTCATTTCTTTTCTTATGATAATATTGGTATGGTTCAATTATGTTGGAACAAAATATCGGCCAAATGGCCGCCACGACCTCGGCGTCACACTGAGGTATAACTGAGGTTCTATGCCGTCAATGTGCCGAATTATATCTTCCGTTAGCTCTTGAATTGTTGCTGGCTTATCGACGTACACCTTTTCTTTCAAATAACCCCAAAGAAAGAAAACCAACGGTGTCAAATCACATTGTCTTGGCGACCAATTGACATCGTCACCACGTGAGATAGCACGGCCATTGAATTTGTCGCGAAAAAGAGCCATTGTTTCGTTAGCTGTGTAGCAAGTGGCAGCGTCCTGTTGAAACCACATATCGTCCACATCCATATCTTCCAATTCGGGCCATTAAAAGTTCGTTTTCATCTCACGTTAGCGAACACCATTCACAGCAACTGCCTGACCGGCCTCATTTTGGAAAAAATACGGGCCGATCATGCCGCCAGCCCATAAGCCGCGCCAAACAGTCACTCTTTGTTGGTGCATTAGTTTTTCGACAATCACTCAGCCAAATGCGGCAATTCTGCTTATTGACGAATCCACTGAGATAAAAATGTGCCTCATCACTGAAGATGATTTTCACGATATCCATTATGATTTGACCGCCCATTTTTATATTAAGCCTGAATAACTTTAACGCGGTGCACCATTGTGTATCTTTCCATGGTTCAAATTGAGTTAGTCTAAAATTGAGACTAAAAAACTTGACATTTAGGTGTGGTTCATATTCCACATGGGCCCTTAAAATTTAACCAACCGTTATTTTGAAAGATAAACGTTTACGCACATAATGTTTACCTTTACCATATTTTTGTCACCAGCAAACATATTATGGTCTAATTTGTCCTCCGTAACGAAGCCATAACATGTTATGGTAAATAATAACACATAATGGTTAGTGGCATGGGGTTTTTTTTTTAACCTCAACATGTTGCTTGTTGAAAAGTTGTTTCTATAATATATTTTTCTTTAAATATAATAAATTACTACATAATTTAATTTTTTTTTTTGTTCATATGTAGATCGATGCATACATATACATATCTGTATATGTGGCACAAATCATATCCGTACATACATTTTTCACATGCGCCCTGTGAGCATACAAATACTTTGCTTTAGCCTTTAAACATACAGCTCAACAAGCAATTCAATTCAATTTCGACTTGCCAATAAGTGATAAATGATAACATTTATATACGTACATATATACACTTGTATGGTTGTTAGACTTGTATGGTATAAATAAATATATTATATAATTTAATACATTAGACTGGCCCCTTCAAAGATATTTTTTTTAAGGGTTGTCTAATTTTGTTCAGTAGTATCTGAAAATTATTGGTTAAAAATTTAAATCAATCGGATAATGGAAACCATTTCAGAGAATTGATAAAAAGTTGAAACGTCGTATAAAATATATCATTTTTTCATACCCTCAAATAAATCTTCCTAACAAAGTATAAAAAGTATAAATCAAAGAAGAAAAAAAGTAATTTTAAACTCATGTTATTAAAACAAAAAGTTAAATAAAATGCAAATAATTCATATAAACTTATGGGAAAATTATGTTGTGTGTGCATTATAACCCCAATAAAAATAAAAATTGTTTACCAAAAGTATTTTTTGGGAATACAAAATTTATTATTAATAAGATTTCTCTTTGACGTGCTAAATTCCCAAATTTTATTTTTGATAAATACTCTGAAATGTATGGTTAAGGAAAGCTTGTTTCTATGCGCGTTTCACTGGGTAATTATTGTTTTATATTTCGCAAGCGGACGTTTTTCTTCTAAATTCATAAATTTGTTTGCTTTTTTGGTCCATTTAAGTGAATTTTGAGTACCGGTCAATTTCTGGCGTATGGGACAAATATATTGCAAATTGAATGATAAAACCTATATTTCTCCAACGGTTTTATGCAAATTTTTGGTATTTGACTCATTAATAGCTCTACGGACTATAACCGAAAATATAAACGTTAGTTAAGAACCGGGTACCCCGGAACTCCTTTGTAGATTTTTTACTTTGAAATTAGAAGTTATGGTTTAAAGTTTAATTATATAAAAGCAACGTATATAAAAGCAATTAAACTCAATAACATGCGTCAAATTTGTTTATGAGCCACACATATTATCTTCTATACCGAGCAACAATGGGCATTAACAGATTACCGTCACTACTACATTTTATACTCTTCGATGATGAAAACACCAGAGTTAAAAGAATACTTACGGATAAATAATGCTCAATAAAAATTTTTCATACCCTTTGACATCATATTTTGAATAAAGCAATGTTTTTCTTATAAGTTTCATTGCACGTATAAATCCATAATAATAATATTATTTACTTAGTATTATATAAAACATATCTAGATTTAAAAATACGGAGAAAAATAGAAAAATATATATTATTTAAGTACTAGAGCGCCCGTCAAGGGACAGTGTATGTTTATAAATTAAGATATATGAACTATTTGTTTATTTATAGTATAAATACAGTAACTTATTTTCAAATAAATAAACATTTTATAAAAAAAAAAAAAAATAAAAATAAAAATCTTTCAGCAAATTACAAACCCAGCGAGAATCCTTCAATCGATGAACAGATCTTCCCATACCGCAGCATAACTAAGTTCACACAATACATACCCTTAAAGACTTGTGACGCAAATATTTCGAACTCGGCTTGAAGGGCAACAATATACCGGGAAAACAGCAATGGATTTTGAGATTTGACAAGGAGAAGAGTGGCCTAAGATCTAACAGGCCCTTTCTATTTAAGTTGACTCTAGATCCTTGTGATCATTTTTTTACAATACTTAATTTGGCGGAACTATCATACAAATTGACAATGGTGGGAAAGCTGTGCAAAAATAAAATTTACATTCCTGATATAATGAAGGATAAAACACATGCTATGGGATCCTCAAAATTTGTGTACATACGCGCAAAGGAAATCAGTTTATGTAATTCTATTATCTATAATGAACAACAACTTTGGCAGTAATATAAAACCAGATATGGTCACATTTTATAACCAAACAAAAGGTGGCGTGTGGATGTCATGGAACAAATGCTGGGCAAACAAACAGGTGGCCAAAAGTTATTTCCGGGAATACAAAATTTATTATTAATTTATTAATGACTTGCTAAATTACCTATTTTTATTTAAAAAAAAAAAAAAAATAATGAAATTTATTGTTGTAAGAAAGCTAGTTTCTATGCGCATTTCGCTGGTTGCTGAGGTCAGCTCGTCAGGAAACTTTTCCCAAAGAAAAGCTTAAAATATTATACAAATAAGACCAAAAAGTGAATAAGAATTTTAAACACTCAGTTCTAACATGTAACAATATCAAAGCTTCAACAAAGCCACAACAATAAACAGTGAATTTATCTCTTCTTACATTCCTTTTTGTGACCTTTGTCACTCTTTTTTAGCATAGTAGAGTCTGATATCAGTTTTATTTTATGCATATGTTATGATTATATAGAAATACACAAAGGAAATGCTTTTCTCAGGGGCTTAGCGAGTTTGGATTCCTCTTATTGAAGAACGAGCTGCAAATAGCTAAATTACTGTCCATTTTTCATTCCGATCTGTTATAGGCAAACCGATACTAACAAATATTGCATATAAACAGCAGTTACACTACCAGGAAAAAGAAAAAAAATCAGAAAACTATGCAACGTGTGCCATAAGCGGATATGCCACCATCGTACCTATGCTATTTCAAAACGTTTTGAAAGTTTATATGTGTTTTTTCAATCAAAGTATAAGTTGTAACGAAACACAAATACATAATTTTAGGGGTACCGCCTTACTGGGCCATTTGCTCGCTTAGGTGTCGAATATTAAGATTTTGAACAAAGATCTGGCTATGTATATATTCTTGTTCTTCTTTTAAATATGTTTTAGGTCCTTAATATCGACGAACTGAAGTTTCATCACCATATTTTCACTGTGAAAGAATTGCGAGCATTTTTAAGGTAAAAAAAGTTACCCGGGTACCCGGTTATTGACCGTAGGGATAGTTTTTATGATGCAGCGGCTGCCTAAGGCGGATTAAGCATTTCTTTTATTTATCGCTAGGATACAATAATATATATAAATATAAATAGAATATTAATTGTTTACATCGCACATTAAAATGGGTTCGTGTCGCTCTTGTCACTCATATTTAAAATAATATTGCTCAAAAAAAAACGTCTTTTGAATTAAGAAATTCGGTCAAATACTTCAATCATTTTAATTACAATATCTCATTATTTTTAAAAGTGATGTCCACATTAGAAAGAATTTTTATTTCACTAAAAAGAAACTATTTTGCAAGGCTTCAACCTAAAAAGCTCAAAAAAAAGTCTATAATTGTAAATCTCAAATCTTGTCCACTACTGCACGTACAAGAATCTAATATAGACAAACATAAATCTCTCCTTGTTAAAAAGATGCCCCAATTGAGAATTGGGCTTGGCTACAGCCAATTGAACTAATTGCATATGCGAATTACCGTCATGTAACGTAATGCTACGAGTAGCGATTAGGTATGAAAGATAATGTGTTTAGGAAGTTGTTACTAAGGTATTTATTGGTAAAAAGTAAGTGAAGTTTTTGCCGGGTATACCACTGTATGCAGTGGTTTTATGGTAACTCGTTTTTGCTCTGTAGTTACTTGTCACGTAAAAGTTCTTAAGTAGTGGGGATCCGTTCTAGTTCTTACACTTTATATGAAGGGGACCTGTCATTTAAACTACACTTTCTCATTACTTTGTAAATGGTCACTGAAAAACCCTAAATGGACACATTCAATTTCGGATAAAATAATGCCTGCCGCAGATTTGTCCTGACTGGATAGTTACGAAAGTAATAAAACCTAAGAGAATAAGTAAATGCCATCACATAATCCAGCCACATGACTTGTTTTTTTGTCAACTTCCTTTCCGCTGGACTATCTACAGTTTAAATACCAGTTAAGTGATATGTCTTGTTTTCACATATTACACATTGTGCATTAAAAACAATTGACACAAATTTTGCGCAGGGATATTATTGTAGTTGTTCAGCATTCTTATTTATTTATTTATTAATGTGCTTATTAATTTATTTCTTTATTTACTAATTTATGGTAAAAGTTTAGAGTCCCGATAATTCGTTTCCGAAGGGGCCAAGTGTTTTTAACGAATAAAAGAAGTTTTCGAAAATAACGGTTTTTTATTTAACGAGGTTCAAATAAAAAAAAAGAACGATTTATAGGGGTTAGAACTTATTGAGGCTTAAACAAAAAGACAGGTGACTAGAAAAAGTTTTTTTTTAAATGTTTACGTCGCAGTCTTTACAAAAACTAAAAACAAACTAATCTTGAGAAACACAAAAAATTCCCGAAAGAAAACTATTGGCAATCGAAAATAAATTAAAAAAAAAAAAACATTAAGGGTTTTTGTGCAAATGGGCAAACCTGCGACAACTAGTTTTAAACAATAAATGACAGTTTCAAAGATACGTCAATACACAAATATATTAAAAAAAAAATTAAATCAACCTCTCCGTGGGTTCAATCCCACCTTCAGTCAAGAATGACAAATTATCAAAAAATTTTATTTTATGTTGTAAATTCCTCTCTTCATTAAAAATAATTTAATGAAAATTAAATTTGATGAACTTAAGCCTGATTTAAACATAAAGATTTGGATTAAAAACCATAAACAGTTAAATAAAGTAATCACGATACTAATTATAAAAATTAAAATTACAATTTGTGCCTAAAAAGTGAAATTTTTTGTTAAAATGCCAAAAAAAAAAAAAAAATATTTGCTCAGATAATTCCAAGAATTTGTGGCTTGTGAATTTTTTTACGGGACAAAATTTTGCTGCAAATTTACAAAGTTTGTGTTTGTGAATTTTCATAAATTTTTAGGCAGTTTAATTGCAACGCGTACAAATGCAC
The DNA here is from genome assembly GCA_943735925.1 of Pollenia amentaria. Taxonomy (NCBI): domain Eukaryota; kingdom Metazoa; phylum Arthropoda; class Insecta; order Diptera; family Polleniidae; genus Pollenia; species Pollenia amentaria. The sequence continues at coordinate 86,885,587 of OX031008.1, read as the reverse complement.
AGATTGCGAGACTTTTAAGCGATATCAGGAAATGCCTTATTGCTTTTACATTTTTTTTTAAACATATTGTTTCCTTTTACGAATTATAAGAGTTTATTTACGAGTGAGTAGGATTTGGAGAGGTCTCGGTAAATTTTGAATTACAGAAAAAGAATACGAATTAACGAGGGAAAGAAAATGTACGGAAATTTTGCGAATTAAAGAGTTTTCTCCAGGCACCAGCCGTTTTTTCGAATTTTTGCGGTTGAACTTAACTATATGTCATATATGAGAGCAGAATTCTTATAAATAATATAAAACATTTACGAAACTTTTTTAACAAAGGTAGGGCTCATAACTTTTGTCCTCCTAATATGATTTTGCTGGATTATAATCCAAAACTTCTTAGGCCGTGATTTTGAGCTGACACTCTGATTTTTCTGGCGAAATGTGATTTTTTTTCTATTATTTCATTACAGACCTGCATTTTAAGCAAAGCTAAGCTGTTCCGTCAATATTTTGCATACAAACTTTTTAATGTTGGCACAAATCTGTTTTCAGATTAACAAAATCTAGTTTAACTGAGATCTCAAAACCCCAGCATTAGGAAAATAAGAAAACTTTTGTAAACAACTTCTATGAAGTGAGAGTGTGGGATTGTATTTTTAAGATATTTCGACAGGCAGCCGGACTGAGCTAAATCATAAGAGACTTTTTTTTCAGTAAAGTTTTATTCGTTATGCAATATATTTTTAATTTGATTTCCGGTACGGGTACCTGTTAGCCCAATAACTGAAAATTTTACCCCGGTTTTGGATACTAATGAACAGAATTGGTGTTTTTTAATGGGCAGGTCTTATGTACAAAATTGTATATACAAAATAAATATTAAAGTATGTGTGTGAATTTCTGAAAATTAAATTTGTACTAAAAATTGTTGACAAGGACCAAACCAATAAATTTTCATAGCTCTAAGCATTTCCTTTTGATTAATAGTTAAGCTATCGTCCCATGCCTGGATATACTTAAATTACAAGAAGAAAGAATGCCTACACACATATGTATGCATATTCATCGGAATATTAACATGTATGTTTTTATCCATGTAATTCAATTAAGAAAGAATTTTCGACAAAGCCCAATCATATGATACCCTATACCACAGTATTCAAAAGAAAATCTTTGAGAGTGCACCCTATTTGGAAAGTATGGGCAATCATGGATCCGCCAGAAACAATATTATGTTCTGAAGTTAAAATTCATGTAAAAGTTCTTTGTGCCTACACCCAGGGAAAAACTTGTTTTAAATATGGTCACCTCCAACAAAACTATTTTTAGACAAAATTTTAAACATATTATGTTTAAATTTAAACATATTATTATCACCGGCAAACATATGATGGTTAAATGTGTCCTCCATCAATAAGGCACAATCATATTATGGTTGCCTCCGAACATGTTTTGGTCAATAATAACTAAAATATGTTTAACACTTATAATAGCATGGTTGATTTTCAACCATAGCATATTGCTCTTGGAGAAGAGGAAAATACTATTTTAATTTAAAAACAAATTATTGCCATATTTAACCATAACATGTTTAGAGGCAACCATAATATGGTTTCTTGATGGAGGACTATTTAAACAATAATATGGTTGTCGGTGACAATAATATGGTTAAATCTAAACATAATATGTTTAAAATTTTGTCTAAAAATAGTTTTGTTGGAGGTGACCATATGTTAACATTTTTTTTCTCTGCGTGTAGGATTATTTAGATATCTTCATCTATATGAGAATTGTTTGCCTTTAAGTGATGTTAGGATGGGGATTTATATGGGACATACGGTTAGTTTTGGACCCACCAGCACAATATTTTGTCATAATACTATGATATAGTAAAACTTATTGTCGCCAATTTTTAAGTAAAAACCAACATTTATGTAGAATTTATGGCATCAAGAGATATTTTTGGGAGTACTATTTGTATGGGAGCTATTTCAATAAAATTCGGTAAAATTATTAAGATTGCAATCAAATAAGTTTGAACCAAATTTAATCTAAATGCCAATACCAACAATACCAACAATATATGCCTCTCTATTTTGGTTGGTTACATTTATTTTGTTACAGAAAATCCCATTTATTTATATGTAATTATCATTATCATCGTCATCGTCACAATTAACATTAATATTAAATAGACCGAACTTTTATATTTTTACTAAAATACTTGCTTACAAAGACAGTTGGCCGTAGATATTTTGTAGCATGTAATCAATTGGTCACTGACCTGCTAACGAGGCAATAAAGTATTTATATTAAGTTGCATTGGTTATAACATGAAGTGTGGTAATAGAATATAGTTAAACCTTGTCAAATCCAATTTGTGTAAAAAATTGTTTAGATAAATTTAATTTATTGCATTAAAACGCCTGAACAGAAGATTAAGAACATAATGCGTACAAGCGGCTATTATAAATATATAACAATAGATTTGAAATATTCTTGCATCTTTTAATAAGATTTATTAACGCAAAAGTAATTTTCAAGAGCAGAATTTTTGGTGCGATAATGGAAAATCGACCACAAAAAGAAACTTTGATATAGTCAGTCGATAGAGAAACCATAATTTTATGGGTTATATAGATAATTACCGGGGCTTTATAAAGTACTACTGGGTTCTTTAAAAAAACTGGAGCATTAAAACTTTGAAAGCTTCTTTTGAGTGTCTAGTTTCGTTAAAAAGACAAGGCAAGAGGGAAGAAGACCTTGATACCGAATTGGATTATCAACATATTTGTGCGATAAGTGGTATCTACTATTTACTTTAATTACCCATCTTAAGCCTTTGTTTTTATGTTGGTACTCAGATTAAATTTGGAACAAATTTGTATTGCTGTAATTTCACATTACCAAACGCTATTGAAAGCGGTTCATATTTGACCATAGTTCCCACAGTAATATCCCCTTGTTCATCAGGTGCAATATGAATTCTAAAGGGTGGTCCAACCAAAACTCACGATATTAATTGTAAAGAAAACAAAAAGTTTTCAGATAATTATTTTAATATTTTTTATTGTGATAGAAGGATCTACTGTAATTATTTGTGAAATAAAATATGGGTCAAATGCTTCGGTGGCATAAATCTATCCGATGGTCCATAATTTCAATGACTCTGAGATATAATTGAGGTTCTATGTCGTTAATGTGCCGAGTTTTTCATCCTTTAGCTCTTGAATTGTTCTGGGCTTATTGGCGCACAATTTTTCTTTTAAATATCTCCAAATAACGAAGTCAAACAGGGTAAAATAACATGATCGTGGCGGCCTGTTAACATCACCAAGACGTGAAATAACACTGCATTGAATTTATCACGCAAAAGAGCAGTTGTTTCATTGGTTATGTGGCAAGTGGCACCATCTTGTTGGAAGAACATATCGCTCAGGTCCATACCCTAAATTTCTGGAAACTAGAAGGCCGTTATCATGTCGCGAAAGCGAACACCGTTCACGTTAACTGCTTGGCTGGCATCGTTTTTGAAAAAGTACGGCCCGATGAAGCCGCCAGCCCATATACCAGCCCATACACAGGTGTTTTCACATTTCCTCGATTATGCTGACCAACGCGAACTGCACGAAATTGATTTCGATTTCAAAACCCATTTTCGTCAAAGGTTTCGACAAGCGTAAGGTAAAGGTTTAAAATTAAAATCAGTAAAAACTGAAATTTTAATTTTGTATTTTGGTATTTTGTTATTAATTTATAATATATTATAAATTAACATTTTTAACGATGTATTTTATAATAATTGAGTAGAAAATCATTAAAGGAATTTATTTGCATCAAAATTAAAAAGGGGCATTTCTTGAACATGGCAGTATATTATGTACCATATTTTTTCGGCAAGTTTATTACACTTTTTTATGTTTTATATTTTCTGATATTTTAACTATAAAATAGTTTTACTACTTTAAAGTGCAATTTATCGTTAAATTTTGCATATGAATTAATAAAATTGTATTTTGTTTGAAATAAATAAATTAAAAATGTTCAATTGTTCACATTTTACGACAAAAAGTTCGTGTTCGGCTGAAAAATTTACCGAAGTGCGGATTTGGGTAAGGGTTCGTTCTAAAAAGGTGAGTTCGGTCGGTCACTAGTAATTGATCAAATTCTCCGGGCATCCTTGTTTTAGATTTCTAGCTAAAGTACCTTAAGCATTAAATTTGGGCTCATTCAGTAGACAGAGATGATAAAAACAAAAAAAAATTTAAAAAAAAACTATATGGTAACCGGGATCAGGCACGTTATCCAGGAAGTTCAAAACAGTTTGAGCCACCATACAAAATACAGTAGAATAAATCTCCACTTTTAGAGCACATGAAACATGACTTAAATCCAAAGCGGATTGGTTTCCCCTTAAATAAGTTTTTCCCGATCGTTCCTAGTTTGGTTGACGATCGAGAAAAACTTGTATCAAATTTTTATTGACAATATCAACAAGCAGTGCTTTCGGCCAGTGGCCGATTTTTCGAACAACAAAGAGTATGGGTACTTACAAGTAAGAAAACTTGTCAATTATAAATTCATTTTTTATCGATTTTTATAAAATTCTATTTATGCTTTAAAAATAGTGAATAATAAAAAATTTAATTTTATTTTTCTTCATATATTTTTTAATTGGAAAAACATGTTAAAAAAATTGCTTTTTAAATCCTCTTACCGAAATATTTTTCATAGTTTTTAGGAAATCAATTTATTGTGAAAACAGATCAAAAACATTATAGCGAACCTTGAAGTTATACGTTAATATACATACTGGTCGAAAAATCGAAAATTGGTAGAAAATGGGTTAAAGACAAAATCTAAATAATATTCGGCACAAAGGACATCTTTTAATAAGTAGTTTTTTTCTACCCTTTACTAAACAATAATTTAAATAAATGATAATATGGATTGTGCTAATCTACTTAATTTGAGAAGGAAGAATGTAAACCTTGCGACCACCGATTGATTAATAATTTTTATACCCATAATTTGTTAGTGTAAATAGGTATTTTATTTTTAAAACTTTGCTTTTGAATTATTTAAAAAGTTATGTTTAAAATATATAAATATAAAAATTGTTCAATAGCAGAAACTATTTTAAATATCTACAAACAGCGACTCCTAAATCAAGAAAACAGACAAAAAAAAAACGTGTGAGTCAGCAACTATAAAATCTCCTTTCTGCGACGCTGTTATCCTTAAAGGATAATATTTAATAAGGAGTCCACAACCTATTACCCAAATGCGGACCTTGGCCCACCGCGATATAATACTGCATTGTATTTCTGCAAATTTTTTTTTTTTTTTTTTTTTGAATTTTTAAAAAATATTGATGTTGTATTAGAACTTCAAAACATGTAGTTACAAATCTCGGTCACAATGAACGGCCTACTTTGATCGTTGGAGTGCCGGGCGGTTAGCATATTTTGTTATTAGTTTTAAATACAATTATTTGTCTTTTTGAACAAAGATATCGAGATAGGATTATTTTTGATATTTGTCATATGGGTAATTCCATGTCAAATCGACCAATAGTGGGACCCGACCCCTTTCGATTTGAATGAAATTTGTTGTGAAGGTTCCTGTCATCCTATAAGGAACAAGAAGATGAAGTTTTACATATTTTAATATATTCATTCATATTCAAAAGAGCCAAAAAAAAAATCGATTTCGCTAATATAATGTATAAAACTCATTTAATTTCTTGGAGAAGTAACGTGACAAAAAGTGAACTTTTCTTTGAAAGTGCCCACATTGAGTTCCAACAAAAAATGCAACAAATAAACATAAAAACTTTATCAAAGTCGTTACTTTTTTTAAACACCTAAAATCAGACAAATCAGATTTAATAAATACTTATTGCTCAAAATTACAAAATTAAAATTTTATTTTAGGATTATTTTTTACAGGTTGCAAAAGAAAAAAATGATATCTTAAAAAAGAAAAAAAAACACCTCGATCAAAGTTTCAGGATTTTTAAAGAACAGTTTGAGGAATTACATAAAAAAAATCAGCAAAACAAAAATTATGTGTTTGACTTAGTCCATTTTTAAAATTTAATAGTTTGTAGATATTACATTTTTTTAAAAAAAAAAATTATTTTTAAAGTATTGTTTGTAGCCCCAAGTATTCTCTTTATAATGACAAACAAATCATCTTCGTATGTGCAGTAGTTTTTGAGATATTGAAAAAATAAGCTCAACACATTCAGCTAATTCGGTGAAATTATGACGTTTTGAATATGACGTAACTTTTGAAAAAAAAAAATTTAAACTTTTTTTTCGTTAATATATGTTCCTTGTAGACTGAAGGGAACCTTTAGATCAAATTTCATTCAAATCGAAAGGGAATTGCCCATATAAATTTAATTTTTCTTCGGTCGTTGAAAACTGATGCTCTTTTTAGCCAACCACATAGTTTTGGTAATTTTGACCGCATCGTCTATATAAAATGTCTGGTATATAAAGTTAAAGAAAAAAATATAACGATTTTAAAATAGTACAAAGTTCGGTAAACTGCTGATTTTTTTAAGTATGGTGTGGTATACCATTAAAGGGTCCTATTATATAGATCTACCGAAATTAAATAAAGCCATCATTCTTTGGTCAATATATGCTTAGCGCTCACTGGATAGCACAGATTTGCTGAAAATACTAAAGAAGGCAGTCAGTAAAAAAGGAACCTAAACTAATGTACCGTTAAAAAAAACTCGATTTGTTCATTTTTGTTCATTTGCCGATTTTTCTTAGAAAAACAAAAAAAAAATTTTTTTTGGGAATACTTTGAAACTATATGTAAGACTTAAGCGGTTCCTATAGCAGTAGTATATCTCAAATATCTCAAAGAAAGGCATTTAAATTCCCATTTAGTAAAATAATTTAAATTTTCAAACATGTAAATTTTTCATATAAAAGTAAGTGTAAAATATATGTAACTGCTTATTTTGATATCAGTTAAAACGGTCTTTTTTTTTTTTACTTTAACCACTTCAAAACCAACATTTTGAACCATTATATTCCACATATAATGGCAACAAGAGTATTTAAAACCATTTGCTCGTCTATATTAATAAGATACCAAAGTAAAATGAAAATCAGACAAGTCTGTGTATTCGTAAGTATTGTGTACAAATATTATTACTTTTTAATTTGCCCAAGTACTTTCCATTGTACTCGTACTGTATGGAGTATCGTATCACATATTGAATTATTTATAAACAGCAATAAGTATGTTTGCTTGCATAAATACAAGGGCAGGCTGGAAAATCTACTTTAAGAATAATATAAACTAAATAAGTAGAATTTTTATTGCATTGTAATTAGTAACTGCAAAATTGTAATACCGATAGTTTTGCATACATATATAGTAGGGTATTTATTCGATTAACTGTTAATCGTTTAACCGATTAATTACTACCCGATTAATTGATCGGTTGATTTAAAATTGGCCATTTTCCATTACCGAATAAACCGGTTAATTTCAGTCGATTAATCGACATAACCAAATTTTAAATTTTTAGTAGTATTATAACATATTTTTTTGAGCTTTTTATTATTTATTTCGTCTCATATACAAAAGTTATGTGTTTAGAAAATATTTTTCATACAATCCAAGAAGGTATTCAGTGATCTTCATTTTACTATGTGTTTGCTGTCAACAGCTTTTTGGTTCGCGTACTTTTTATATTTATGTGTATAGTTATTTGTTTCTTCTCATATCTTCTCATATCAATCTTTTAACAGAATTAACCGAAACAATTAGAAGAGTTAAACATTTAAAAAAAATTAAAACAGGACTCTAATGGCATAATCGAAGATTATCTACGTTTTAAGAAATCCATGAAAAGGACTAAGAAATTAGATATTCTGTATTATGGGTTGCTTTTGATTTCTCTAATATCAACGATAAGTGAAACAATTTTCCAAGTCAAGTTTTATCAATACTAATTAAATCGCTTAAATCCTAAACATTTAAACCAATTTTTTTTAAAAGACTGTTTTATGAGATGTCTTTTAACTATTTAAATAACTAATAAAATGATCTAACAGTTTATTTTTTAGTTACAGTCGAACTTCCCTATAACGGGACCATAAAATCACTTCATTGTATAGAAACTTCATTATAAAGATATTATATTTTTTCAATTTTTATTAAAAATGATCATGTGTTTTAGTTTGGATTACACTCGTAAACGTGCGGCGCGCCGTTTCATATTTTGAGAAGGCGGCCAAAACTATTTTTTTTTATGTTCTCCGATTTTAAAATTTTTTTATTCATGTGAAAGTAAATACTAGTGAACCTCGGGAGCCAAAAAATTTCAACCCTATTTCAACTATTTCATTGAGAACAGGGTGGTCCCAAATGGACTTTCGCAGTATTTGGTTATAGTTTTGAATTTCTGAGTAAACTTTTGAAGTTGAAATGCTCATAACTTTTTTGTTTTTCAAGATTTTTTGACAGAATAAGTTTTGTATATTAGTTGATCTTATTAGCTATACGTGGTTTAAAGCATTAAACTCTGCGACCTGTAGAACTATTTAATTTTTTTTTTTTTTTAATGTCAAAATATCCCGGAAATTTCCTATTTTATAGAACATAAGTCCTGCCCGTCAAAACGCGTCAAAAAAAAATATATACTCTCTTGTAGTCCAGAATCTAACCTACATTTCTATACCCCATTGTACACACATCTGGATACGATCTTGCGAACTACAGCAATTTCTGTGACCCAAGGTATGATATTCGGTTCAAAAAATAAGTCCTGCAAGGAAACATTACTGAAATTAAAGAAGGTGAATCTTAAAGAATTTTCGACAAATAAAGCAGTTCAGGCCACATAAATTATCTAGCACGTCAGGTTATCAATTAATTTGGAGAAGGTAAAGGTATTGCCATTGTTATGAACTTATTGTGGGTGAACGGATGCTGTAAAACGAATAGGCGACATAAATAGATTAACACGTTAGATTTTTGAGTAAGTTAAAAGGTTAAACATTAGAAAATAGCCGCAACATAAACTACATAGTTTAATTACCTGAAAATTGCAACTTAATTTAAAAAAATGGAAGAGCAGTTATATTTTACGTGAAAATTACCTACATGTTACCTGTTAATTTATTGCCGGTATGTTATCCTTTTAAAAAGTGTAAAAAAGGGGTTTTTTTATGTTTCAAAGAAATGGTAATAAAAGATTAAATTTGTAATTAAAAAAGGGTTTTATATGTTTCCAAGAAGTGGTAACAAAAGATCATTTAAAAAAACTTCTATCAAGAGTATAAAAATGCATGCATTCATAATTTTACCTTCATTATTGTTTAAACAATGGCTAAGTTCAGTTATAAAGTTCTCGCAGATATATATTTTCAACAGAAAGATGAAAAAGATTTTGTGTTACACATAATGAATAATCCATTCTTTAAATTATGCAACGAACAAGAAATCAAAATTCATATGATAAAAATTAAAAATTTTTCATTTACATTAAGAAAACGGTACCTTAAATGTTCTAGAAACAAGAAAATTTTTTACTTACGCAACGAAAAATGGCTAACAAATGATCTGATTTTTAAGAAGCTGTCAATTACCGCTAAGGAAACTGAAAAAGTGGGTCGGCCCGCAAAACAAATTGACAATTGCAGTGAAAGATCACGAAGACGCAAGCTTGCAAATATCAATGAAGAAATTTCTCATAGTATGATAAAGGATTCATTTCTGCATCAAATTCAACCAACGCAAAATAAGAAAACAAAAATTGCAATAATTGAAAAAATAGTGGAAGCGAGCCCTAAACGCACAAAGAGGATTTTAAAAAGTATGCCTACACCAACTGAAGAAATGAAATTTACTCAAGAAGAAGCATTTGCACTATTTTTGGATTTAAAACTGACAAAAAATCAGTATACAGAACTGCGAAAGCGAACCAATGAAAAAAATTGTGGAATCTTTCCAGCATATCGAGATTTAGTTTCTGTCAAAAAAGAGTACTTACCTTCACAAACGGCTATTAGTGTAACTTCAAGTTCAGCAGAAGTTAAATTGCAGGCTCTTCTCGAACACACTGCAGAACGATTATTAAATACACTTGATGCTGACTGTTTAAAAAAACATAAAAATTGCAGCATCACTTTATTTTCTAAATGGGGATGTGATGGAAGCTCTGGTCAGAAACAATACAAGCAATGTAATTCAGAAAACTCATCTAATGCTAACTTATTCATGGTATCTTTCGTTCCATTACGTTTAAGAAAAACTTATATTGGCTTAGAGCCGTCAACCAGTAGAGTTACAGCAATGGATGTATGGAAAAATGAAATTCCCTCTTCAACAAAGTATTGCAGATCAATAAAGTTTGTTTACAAAAAGGAAACTAAAGATGTCATAACTGAAGAAGTTCGAAAAATAAAAGATCAAATTTAAGAACTTCAACCGGCAATATTTAAATTTGATGACCAATGCATTGAAATTAATTTTCAAATGTTCCTTACAATGATCGATGGAAAAGTTGCACAACCATTAACCGAAACAAAGTCTTCGTCAAGCTGCACCATATGTCAAAAGACATCAAGTCAATTAAGCCAACCCCCATCACAACACAATAGTTTCAATGAAGCATACGAATTTGGAATGTCCCCTCTTCATACTAGAATTCGTTTCATGGAGCATATTCCTAAATTGGGTTATGATTTGGAATTTGGCCCGTTGGGCGAAACAGTGAGAAAAAACAAAGAAAATGTGGAAAAAAGGAAGCAAAGAAAAAAAAAATTCAAGAAAAATACCTTCACCTAGGCCTTATAATTGATCAGCCAAAACAAGGAGAAGGAAATTCAAATGATGGAAACACTGCAAGGAGATTCTTTTCCGATCCAGAAACTGCAGCATCTATCACAGGAGTACATTTTGAATTAATAAGACGATTCCAGATCATTTTACAAGTTATATCATGTAGCAGAAAGATAAATGCAAAAAAATTTGGCCAGTATGCAAATGAAACAGCAATTCTTTATAACAAAAAATACTCTTGGAGACATATGCCAACCACAGTTCATAAAATTTTATACCATGGGGAACAAATAGTTCAACACAATATCCTACCAATTGGAGATCTATCTGAAGAAGCGCAAGAAAAAAGGAACAAAGACTACAGATTCTTCCGCGAGCATAATACAAGAAAAATGTCCAGATGTTGAACTAATGAAGATCTTATTACTATTTTGTTGTGCACATCAGATCCATATATGTCCAGTATTCGACAAAAATGGAAATCAACCTCAATCGAATTAGAGGAAGAAGCTAAACAACTTCTGGAAAATGAAACCCAAAGCTATTTAGAAGAAATTTTTACTAATATTGTTTAATTTAAAATTGTTTATAGATTATAATTTGTTTTTGATTTAAGTATATATTTGTATTAATATATAAAAATAAAATACCCATACATCTCAAACCCAAAATAAAAGTTGAATTACCTAAAATGTTATCGATAGCCAAGAATGCTATTTGGGCATTTTTCAAAATATTCCTTTTCAGTTTTATCCTTATAACAACTCGTCTCGTCCCAAAAAAAGCCAACCTTTGGCCCCTGTGAATATTGGGACTGAAAAATTTACAGGGGCCAAATATTGGCATTTTCTGACAGGATCTAAGTTCGACAATAAAAAATAAGTATCAGTTGTAAAATACAAGAGAAATAATGATAAATTAAAAAAACTCATATTTGAAATATTCAACTTAAACACCGAAACTCAACAAAAAAATGAAAATGCATTTTGAACTCCCCATAACTTTTGCTCCTATCAGTCGAATTTTACGTTTTATAGCGCAAATTAAAGCCTAATATCGCACCTATCGAGCAAAAAAAATCGCATAAAAAAATACCGATCAAGTCAAAAGTTATGGAATTTTGACCGCCTTCTCGTAAAATTTCCCACTGTGCGGCGGCTATTCATTTTAACATTGTTTCTCAAATTCCTCAAAAAGGCAGGATCGGAGGTTTTTGTGTTTAATGGTTATTAGCTTGTCCTCTACATTTTTAGGATAACTGCATTTTTCTTTTTTTTTTTCTTTTTTGATAAAATGCTGCTTGGCTTTTTTTGTTATTGTTGCTCATTCTTCAACTTTATTAAATACTACTAACTTTTTTCAAGAGATGTGCTACTTTGGTGCGAAACTTAAGTTCACTAAGCACAACGGATTGCTGTCAAAATTGTTTGAACATATTCATTATATGGAGACAAAAATGCATGAAAGTCAAATTTATATGTGAAAAGTTTGTTCATTTTAAAGAAAAATTGGCTGTATGGAAGTTCATTATAAATGGATCAAATTACACTAAAATTTAAATGAAAAAGCTGTGTTCAATTCATGAAAGGGAGACTTTCATTGTATAGAAATTCACTATAGAGCAGTTCGACTGTAATACATTAATGTATTAATTAAAAAATATATACTTTCTATTTATAAATTATTTTTTGTTTGCTCCTTTTAGTCAATAATTGTTGTTATTGTTTTGTTTACTAATAATTTATGAATTTTTATTTATTGAAATTGCTTAATTTATCGGTTAACCGATAATATCAAAATTAATTGATTATTAACCGATGAAACCAAAACCTCGGCTAATTAATCGAGCGATTAACCTATTAAATTAAAAGCCCGACTAAATGAATACCCAAATATAAAGGCTATTTTTTTTAGCTGTATGAGAATTTAAAATGATAATAAAAGGCATACATATTGTTAAAATGAAATTTTATATTATAATCAGGTAGATAACTTCATGGTATTTATTTTTCAATATGGTTTCCCGCATATATCCGCCACGGCAGCTAGTTACATGATCCATTCGATCAGCCTAATTTTTGACTAGTTTTTTTTCCAATAAATCTGGCCGTATATCGTCAATAGTGGCTTAAATATTGGCAAGTTACGTCTTCTTTTTCGAACCAAATGGCGCTGGTGTTTAGCTTATTCATTTTTGGAAACAACGCTTCATTCAGCATGGGTCGATAGTGCTCGCCATTCACTGTAACGGCAGCTTCTTGCTACTTTCGAAAGAGCCTGTAAACCGAACCAAACTGTCAATCTTAATGGATGTAATGGTGATTCATTAACGGCTTGAGGATTTCCTTTACTACAAATACGGAACTTTTGCTTATTGACGTAGTCATTAATCCAGAAATGAATTTTGTTAAATTCGCGAACATATTTAATTTTTCAAAGTAAATTTTCACAATAAGGAAGCGTTGTTCTGTCTTTAAACGATTCATGATGACTTGCCCAACCTTACTGAACAGAAATGTCCAAACAGTTTGACATTCTAAGCTGTTAGAATCTTAGATCAGTTTTACTAGTATTTGCAAAAAAAAAACAGGCAAATTAGAGAACATTAAGTATAAACCGAACGGGGGTTTGTCTCTATATAAGCAAACCAAGCAAACATATAATTTATAAAATTAAACATGTGCAGGCTCACAGTACCGATAAAGTAACGTGAACTTTAACTTTAAATTGCATACACTCTAGAAAAATGCTCCTTCATATTGATGATACCCTAAAATCAGAATTATGACATCAATGTCATTACAAATGGCATCAATGAGGCAAAAAGTGACATCAATCCAATGACGAACGTCATCATTAAATTTTGTCATTTTTTATGCGTCATCTATGCTATAACTACAGCAACCTCAATTCGATCCCACATTTTGTGTATAATTAACATTGTTTGCAATAATTAAAAAGTAAAATGAGAAGCAAAAACTCCCATATTCTATTTTTTTAATTTTTTAGTTAAATATACAAAATTTTAAAAGTAGAATGATTACGAGAACCATTTTGGGCATGCTGTTGGTTCTTCTGTAAATGAAGGGCAGAATACAAAAGAGGGAAACAAACATGTGTAACGGGAAAGTAAATAATAGTATTCTCTCACTCCGACTTATGTCAATCCCAATTTTTAAACTTAATGGCAGTTTGTCATTAAATTAAGTCTAGTGACATCTTTCATTAAATGGACTCTGATTCGTCATTTCTATGATGCCAATGTGTCATCCCATTTATTACATAATTTCAATGTTTGAGCGTGATAACTATTTGGCCAATTGATGCTAAGGCTGACATCACAATAATGAAAAGTGTCAAGAGTTCAAAAACAAAGACACTTGTCATGGTACTGATTTCAAAATACATCAGCGCTATGACGCCTTTTCTATCAGTGTAAGACAGACAATGCTTAGACTATTATATTATTGTTGTATTTCATAAAAGCTAATAGCTAAATTTTATTTTAACATTATATTATAAAATTTAACTGAGGAAACAATTTGTTTTTGTTTTGAATGCGAAAATAAAATAGGCCTTATCCGTGTTAGCTAATAGACGGTTATGTATTAAATTTAATTTAATTATCTTGAAAATTGGGACCCGTACTTTGAAGCCATTGTGATTTTTTGAACTATGATCGTTAAGGGTATATGAAGTAACATCCATACCGACTGAGCGGACTGTTTTCTTCCGCTTATCTCTTAGGCTGAAATACCACACCTAAACAAAAGCGGCCACATTCAGTCAAGAGCAGTAGTGTTAACTTTCATGTTTAATAAAACCTACATAATAGAAATAAAAAATGGGTAGATTCACCTAAAAACAGCTAAATTGCCTTTAATTATTAACAATAGCGGCCAACTTCACTATTAAAAGCGCAGCCAAATCGGATTTTCCCATTGCAAAGCGTTGTCTCAGCGTTATTTCCGTATGCTACATACAAACTGTATGGGCATAAGAACTTTTACAGCTAGAAAACGCTTTCCGCTCAAAGAAATTTAACAGTTTGTAATCAGAGCTGTAAATGAATCATTCTTTTTTGGTTTTAATTCGTTACGAATTAGATAAATTTTTAATTAATTCTTTTCACAACAAAAAAGAATTTAATGCAATTTGGATCAATTCAAACGAATAAGGCAGAAATGATTAAAATTCATGTTAAATTCAAATGAATCTGTAAAATGAATTGCAATTCGCTTCCAATTCAAATGAATCTTTTAAAGTGAATTGCAAGTAATTCAAATGAATGAAATAAAAAATGCGTTGCAATCAATTAAATTTAAGAGCAGATCTAGGGGAAATGAAAAATGGAAATTTCTCTTACCATAATGAAAAATATTCAGTACAAAAATGTAAAAGCCTTGCCATGGATCTTATTGCATATTCTCTTTGACGACTCAAGGACATTATACACCTGTTCGTTTACTTACTACAATTTACTATATTTACTACAGCTGGAAGTTTTCAATCCAAAAGTATATAAATTTTTGCAATTGTAGTAAAAGTAATAAGAATTTCAGGGTAACGAACACAGCTTTGCAGCAAAAATTGTTATGTTGAAATTGAAAGTTGCTAGAATCTTTAAAATTCGATTCAAAATTAAAAAAAAAATCCACAATATGCAAATATGAGATTATTTCAACAAAAAATTATTGTTAAACACACCTTTAATAATATTTTCACACTATTTTATAAGAATACAAATTTAAGTTTCTTTTAGCAAATAAACACCGATTCCTCATAATTCAATTCCTATTCTGCCGCTACCTAACAATTCCAGTATATCATGGGAATTTAATATCTAAGAATTTTTTGTCTTTGGACTATAATAGGTAATATACAAAACGAGAGTAATGCTTGCTGTAGATTTAATTACAAAATCAATTCATTCATTTGAATTAAATTGATTTTGAATTGAAATTCACTTTGACAAGTTCAAATTAATTGGAAATGAATTGTAATTCTCTTTGACAAATTCATTTGAATTGGAAATGAATCGCAATTCATATTTAGCAAATTCATTTGAATTTACTCAAATTTCATTCAATTAATTTTTTTGTGTGAAAAGAATTAATTCAAAATTTGCTAATTCAGATCATGAATGATTCGCGAATTAATTCAAACATGAATGATTCATTTACACATCTGTTTGTAATGTTGCCGTATCAACAATTTGGTAGTATTTTGTAGCAAATCGAAAAAGATTGCCAAATATATACAGTTTTGTTACATATTTAAAAAGCTCCTACATTTTAATGATTTTAAAATATATGTCCTTCTTTTCCCTGCGTCCATTTTTTAAAACGAAAATCCCTACGAATAGAGATTTTTCCCTTTATATGACATCACTGACTGTAACTGACTTTCTGTACCATCCTATTGTATATGTATTTTTAAATATAAATAGTAGTGTTCAAGTTGAAAGCAAATTGTTGCTGTTGCATAACTTTTTCTTTTTAATTTTACTCTACTCTTAGTGTCGAACTTCATTTTCGTTATTAGTGTCTATTGAGACTTATGATTGACCGCATATATAGATACTCGTTCAAACACATTCATTAAAAATCCATTATTTTGCAAATTTCACACAAATGCATTAAAAATTCTCAACAGTTTTGCATTATCATTATCATTAAATGTTTTAAATGATATTTAAGCTAACGAAGTTTGTATTATTTAATATTGTTAATGATTGTGTCAGAGAATTGTTGCATCTGTGGAAATGTAAAGCGTATTTATCTGGTTATATCGTTTGTCAGACAGTTTCATTATTTGCGATTTAAAAAAAACATATACAGAGATAAAAGGAAATTGTAGCACTGATATTATTAAAAAAAAATGTTCAGTGGGGTTGGCGGTTTTTTTTTTTTATTTTTTTTTAAGTACTTAAAAAAGGACCATTGGGAGGTTTTAAATTCTTTACTTCTTCAGAAATATAAAACAATTTTTTTTTTTTTTTTTTGTGGTAGAACATTTTTAAAACGTTTTAAAACTTTGCAGAAAGTTATTTAAACCAAGGCATACTGATTAATACCGGCCATAAATTATTTTTTTTTAATATTTCAAAATAACTATGTTACTGTTAATACTGGAGCAAAGTGAATAATTTTTTTCTGGTAACCTTAAGGTTTTTAACGCTAATTTTTGTTATTTGAAATAAAATTAACACCGTTTAAACGGTGTTAGTAATTCATAAGTTGTAAAGGATAAGTTGTAATGTTTATACATACCACTTGAATTACTAGCAAATGTATGTGCATACCCCTGTGTAGCGTTATAACAAAATTCCATACAATAGATGACATCTATATAGCCCTGTCTAATTACTAACACAAAATTTATTACGACGCTTCTGTGGTTTTCAGGGGCAGCCGCGTATTTCCACTTTTTTGGATTATGAGATATTTTAAGCACTCTTTACATGGCTCTAAATATATCTGAAAAGAGATGAAACAATTCCTACTTTTTATAATAATGACCAAGTTCAAAAAGTTTAATACCTAGCCCATAGTTGTATCTATAATGATTCTGGAAAATTTGATTTTAAATATGCACGGTTGCCTATGAAAGCCACAGACTTGTCACTTGAAATAGAGTGAAAGGATATATTCAAAGCGGAGAAATGAAAGCAACAATCTGATTGGTAGACAAACAGTATGACAAATTTCGTAGTTTCAGTATAACAGTTGTTAAATTTATATACAACTATCCCTCGATTTACATGATAGATGCGTTCCTGAAAAAATCGTGTAAATCGAAATGAAATATTTTTGTATGAGAAATCGTGTAAATCGAAAAAAATACCCAAATGAAAATACAAAAAATAAATAAAATTTTGTTAAGAAAATTCATTTATTTTAAAGTAAATTAAATTCGATTTGTCTGCATTGAAGACTTTATTAGGAGTGTATTAATTGGCAGCAATAATTTCAGGATATTTTTCGCGATATTCTTTATTTTAGACTATATAAGGAATGTCTTTGCTTTAATTTTTCAAACCTACCATGACTTGCGGAAAATATTTTTTTTGCAGTTGATTAGATGGTAGCTGATCAAAGTTTTTTATAAGTCCTTAAAGGTTTATTTGCAATAGCATTAGTATCAATTGAGATTCAGTTTTAGGTTTTATCTTCTATACAGATCATTAGTTACTTTTCCATATTTTTATTGTAATGTTACGAAAGTATGAAGTTGTACGAAGACTCGTTTTAATTCCAGATGCTACACTTCCCCTAATTATGTTTTCCTTTTTTTGTCGCTCCGCTAATGGAAATAAATTTAGAAACTGTTTTTTGCTTTGTCTCCTTTACATACTCTATAAAAAATCTGAATTTTGGTTTCAAAAATCTTACTTGTCCTTTCGCCTGGTTTTTATTAATATTTTTAGAAATGGAAAAAATTTTCATAAAAATTATACCATACGAATTTCGCAAAACCAACTTCACAAATATTTTTATATTTCTAATAAAAAATAGTTCTACGATACACACCTTTATTCTGTTCTTGAACACTTGTTCTACTACAGTTTTTATCCTCTATAAGCATTTCACAATTTGACCGTTTTTGTTTCTTTTAAACGAGTAATGCATTTCTAAAAACTCGCTCATATGCATATCAGCATCATTAAAAAGTTATTTTACTTGCATCGAAAGTGCATGAATAAATTCAAAGTTTTATCAATATTAACCAAATTTAGTTTTGATGAAACAACTTTTGTGCGTTTTTTATGGTATTTGACGCAGGTTTAAAGCGATGCGTATATGAGAATTGCTATGCAATTTATTAAAATTGTATTATGTTAATTGTGATGCTTAAATACGGGATATGCAAATAAGCAAATGCTTATGCACGGAACATTTTTGGATATTTTCAAAAGAAAACTGTAATTGCAAAGTTTGGATGCATAAGAGCGTAATATGCTTATAACCGGTGTGCAAGTAAGTGATAAATATTGTATTGATTTTTTTATTATATTTTTATGCTTCTTGTGTGTGTGTAGGGAAAAAAGGGAACAACCTTTTTATATTTAATGCTAGGGGCACCATACGAAAATCCACCCTCTTAAATGAAATAAATATTTTTGATATTTGTGCAGGATATATTTTCTTAAAAAATGTAGATTTTGCTATAAATATTAAAAACAAAAAACACACAACAATAAATTTCAGTGTTTTAATCATAAATAAAGATTGGGATTATTAGCACATCATTAATAAATGAATTAATTAATAAAAAATCGTGTAAATTGAGGTAATTTGTACATCCCTCGATGTAAACGATAACCAAAAAAATCGTGTGAATGTGAAATCGTACCAAAAAAGTATCGTACAAATCGAGGGATAGGTGTACAAGGAAGAATTTAAGAGATAATAAAACAAAATGAATCTTAACTGTTAACACCTCTTTAGCTGTGAACTTTTTTAAGCAACAGCTTACTTTTCTGTCCATATGGACACACGAGGTCAATTCGGGTAAAACGCTGAATGTGAAAGTTTGCGAATCTCCTGAAACTCTGAATCACTTATTACTTTGTTTAAGTTTTTACAGCCAATTTTATTTGTTAAGGCCTAAAGCAATATAAAATTTGGGGCATTAACAAGTTGTTTTATCAGGTCATATCGTTATAATGTCCCAAGTAATATTTTACAATTGTTTAAAACAAAATATTGTTGTGTTTCGAACAAAATAAAATTTTTAATGCTGTGTTCATTGATTCATCATAAATGTATTGTAGAAACCCAAATTATAAGCGGTTACCAACAGTTGTCATATATATTTCTTATAATTATTTTAAGACATCTGACTTGACAACTTTATGACTACCTTGTGAATGCCCAAATAAACGTTAAAGTATAACTAAATAGATTATATTTTTGCCCGTTCATTAGCGACTCACTCTAAAAATAACTTAATATAATTTTTTGTTTAACCACCATATATAATATCGAATTCGATACTCGTAGATAAATATCGATGTATCGATTTATGGGTATTTTGAATATCGGTGAAATATATCGATTATAATTTTTTTTAATATCGATATTTTGATATATCGATATTTATTGCCGATCCCTATTCTCAGGTTCAAAAATACAAAGTGTTCAGGAGACACAAAAAAAATTAATATCTCCTAAATCATTTGATTTTTGAAGCAGACTTTTTTTCCTAAAATTGTAAGACTGTTTATGTTTTTATTGTAACAACAAAAAACTATTTATAGTAATAATTGAATGAGAAAATGGTCATTACAGTTTCCGGAGATGACCCCCTTTTCGAAAATTATTTATTAATTTTTTCTGGTTTACGTAGGAATATAGTATCTTTAGTGTATCCAATTTATTTAAACACACAAATACTTAAAAAATCTATAACTTTTAAATAAATTTTTGCATTATAAGATAAGATAGACCTCTTTGAAGATTGATTAAAAACTCTAAAATTTTAATAAAAGCGGACAACATTTTCAACCAAAGCTTTTTGTTACAAAGGAACAATAAGAACATTTTTTATCCGTTTATTAAGATTACAAATTAGAAAACAGATACATTTAAAGAACAAAAATTAAAATATTTCATCAAGATAAACATATGAATAAGAAATATTGTTCTTTCTATATGTTCCTGTGAATACATGCCGATTGGCCATTGCAGAATATCTTCATAAAAATTATGGAAATCGTCGATCTGGATATCATTATACTCCGAGCAGATACATTCATACATTTTCAAAATAAAGCTAAACAAAAACTGTTATTATTATTTTAATTTTTCTTCTGAAACGGTGTTTACTATTCAAATTTTTTTAACAAAAGCCAAATCAAAAATAATGTTTTTTAATAAAGTTGCCTCTCACTTCAAAAATTATGATTTGTTTTCAATTGCTAACTAGAACACACATAAAATATTCCAAATAAATATGGAAATTAAATTTATAAAGCCACCAGCGTATCTCCGCTATGTAAGGGGTATATAACCTTTCATTCTCACAGTACATCGGTCTAAACGCGTACCTCCATAAACAACAAAAACTCAGTTTCCAAAACTTTAACCTGAGCCCTTTTCGAAATAAATGATTCAATTATTATCGTAAATATAAAACAACAAAAATCTTTAATAATAGTTATGGATAAGAAAAAATATATATTTATCGATTTAATTAGTTATAAGCAGTGAAAAAAAGTTATTAACTGAATAAAATAGTTTTGTCCAACAGATATTTAATTATATTAATTTATAATAATTAAAACTAATTTTTATAAAATATTTCTAAAAATGATAATTTTGAAGTATTTGTAAAATTAGCATAATTATTATTTTAGGTTCTCGATTTTAACACATTATTCCCAAATTTTTTTGTAAAATTGAAAATTTTTTTATATACTTTAAATGCATAACTACTGTATCTGTTTGATTGATACTCATATGATTCATATCTATAAAATGCCAAAAGGGTAGATTATATTAAACAATCATACCACAATACATTTACACGCAGAGAAAAAACATGATTAATGAATGGTCACTACGACAATTTTTATTCATATTTGCCTAATATGTTTACCCTAATAAACTTATTATAATCCTTATTTAACTTGTAAAAATATTTTTTCTCCTTAACATTTTTTAATTCACTATAATAATATTATATGGTGCTTTACACCTAAAAAGTTACCATGATCTAGCTAAACATATTAATTTATGTGAAATATTTGCTTCTATAATGTATATATTTTCAACTATATAATTAAAATCATAATATTAGCTTTACACAAAAGGTATGATTGATATCATCATTTTTGTTCGCTTTAAAATACATTCTCTAAATGAGCAAACATTTATTGTCAAAACAAACAGTGTGTGCTTATAAAGCAAATAAAATCTTCTTCCATGTCATTTTCCGTCTGCGAGAGTCAGTAAACCGAGAAACATGAATGACTGAAGTTTTTCGGGAGAAAAAGGCCATGCATGAATGCAATATTAAGGAAATAAACTATTATACGTTTATTGAAACAGGTAAATTATATATATATATATATATAAATATTTGTATTTAATTTTATTTATTAAAATATGCTAAGTTGTAAATGCATGTATTTTTAATAAAACATAAAATTTTTGAAATAAATTTTTTTATTGGTTTTATTGTGAGAACCATATTGCATGGTGTTAGGAAAATTAGAAACATAATAATAATAATATTTTTGAGATAATAATAAGCTACAAACATGTCTGAACATATATTGTTACTGAAGACGTGTTTGGTACAATCATAACCACAAACATTAATGATAGTTTGCGATTGTGATTGTATCAACCATGTTTTTTCTTGGCGTGTACGTATGTATATTGTTTTTCATGTTTTCCCAATTTCAATATTATTATGTTAAATGCATTAATACAGTTTAAAGTGAAAAATTTAAATTCTTGTGGTCTGAACTCTTTAAAATGATGATGAAGCTCTGGCAATGCATTTGTTATGTTTTAGGTCTATTTCCATTTATTTTTCTCTTGCGGAGATACAATTTTTGTAGATACATACATAAAACTACACACACACACACACACTAAAAGTGAGACAAATATAAAAATCTTATTTTAATATAATTGGTGCTTAAAATAAGATCTTCAGTTTATTATAAACATTTTCATTTAGTCGGAAAAAGTGCTAAGTCCACTTTACATCGAAATTGAGAATTTTTTGCCAGTATAGTTCAAAATACATCATTTACAAGCAAAAATAATAGCAGTGGTAGGCAAAAAAAAAAAAATTTTAAAAAGTAAGAAAATATTTTTTTTTTAATAAAGTCTTTTCTTTTCAAGTTTGATTATAAAGAATTACAGCAATTTGGCAATAGCTACAATATTAAATATCTACTTTGCATTTCATATAATTCGTTATATCAAAGAGATTACAGTTTTAAATGCTTTTGCATGCATTGACAATTTTGGATATTTTCAATATTTTTTTCGTCCTTGTTATAACCACACATCTAAATATAATCTTAAGTATTTACTGTCTTTAGTCGAATTATATACAGGTTTGTGAATTTTAAAACATATAAAATATTGCAAGGTACCATAATTATACAGTTTTTTGACGCCGAAGGTAACTATTTATTGTATCTGCGAAACCTTCGTTAATTATAAATTTTGTTAGATATTTGCCATGGACTCTGCTGAGAAAAATAACTACAATTGTGAAGATAATGGAATTGAGTCGGATGATGAATTTAAAGGTCTGGCTCCCTATGGATTTAACAGTAATTCCGATGATTCGTATGAGTTACTATCGACATAAAAAAAAACGCAAGAGGAGAGGTCGTGTATAAAACCCTGCTTAGTTTGGGCCAAGAAATAAAAAAACGGCGAGAAAGATGAAGGGAAGCTGATAGTGTACACTCAATCATCGAACGTGCAATTAAAATAGAAATATTGCTGTCCCTGCTGAATACATTGATTTATGCAGAACAGCCTGGAAAAAGCCTGAACCATACGACGTTACATAATTTGACTTTTCGTTTTTTAAACGTGTCAACACCTTGCAATTTTGTAAAAGCAATCGGCCTGGACGAGGTAAAGGAGATCACAAGGTAACGGATATTCGGGCAATTAAAAATTCACCAAATTGTGAAATAAAGTATAAACTTCGTTTCACCGAAGAGTGGAAGAATTTACCACAGAAAATAAATAAAAATATAAAACCTATTCATTTTTCGAGTTTGGAACCACTCTACAACGAAAGAAAGAAAATAACGGCAAGAAAATATGAAGACATGCAATTTTTAAAACTGACTTTACCCAAGGACCAACACCGTTTTTATGATGATGTACCTCATCTGTGATTTGTTTTTCTAAATATTCTGTACCTATTTTTTTTTAACATAGGAAGCTTCCGGTTAAAATAAATACACTATTGAATTCAACATAATCGTATAATTTGAAGCAATTGGATGTTCCCTTTATCGCAAAAGTATAGCTTTTTATTATTATTTATTTCTTTTTCATTGAACTAATATTTCTAGTTCTAATTTATAGTTAACCACTTATAATTTTGTTAATCAACACCAATAAAATAACTACATTCTTGTAAGCACCAAATACATTTACTTTTTTAATAGTTTTATTGAGCTTTTTTTCATTATTATTCCTACACTAAATCCCGCGAAGCTTTTCGCTTGTCTGCACTAGACCAGAGTCTCTGGCGGGAATCGAACCCGCAACCCCGGTACTGATAGACTAGCTCACTACCAGCTAGCCTACCGGGGCACCCGGTTAAAGCGAACACCGCTGTAACGAATTATGCTTCATAAGGAACAATTCTTTAAATTCAATTCCAGAAATAAAAGAAAACATATATAAGGAAAATATGCTAAGTCCCTACTAAAATAATGAAATTGCAAAGAGCAAATGTGCTAAGTCCAAAAAAGCCTATAAGTCCGAAAATGATTTATTTTAAAATCCCACGACTAATTTAAGATGGACCAAATAAAAAAAAACTGTATTTACAGATTTTCAAAAAGTCTACAAAAAAAAAAAAAAAATTTTTTTTGTCTCTCCTGAATAATTTGAAAAAATGGGCTTAGCACTTTTTCCGACTATGAATTATGTGCATTAAATTATCCCACTTTAATTCATACTTGCATAAAACTTTTAACTTAAAATATATATACTAAGTATTTTTATGTGGTGGCCCACTTATATTGTCAGTAGCTGTATGTATTTCTTGCATCAAATTAAGCACATCTAATACTCTATTTTCATGTTAAAAGATTTCTTGTCTATGTGAAAAGCATTTAATTAAAATAGAAAATAAAATTGATTTGCTGGAAATTTATAAAGAAAAATAAGCTGTTGAGAGTTAAAGTTATTTTCTGAGTGGAGCTTATATGAGATCTAGGTGAATTTTGAATCAATGGCAAATATAACTTTGTTATGCAGCTAGGGAGATCGAACGGTTATTATTCGACCGGTTTTAACCGGTTATTTTAGCTTTGCCCAAGTCGGTTATTTTAAAATGTCCATTTTTCGAATATCGAATAAACCGGTTATTTTGGTATAATTAACCGGTTATTTTAGTAATTTGTAATTTATATACATTTTCCTTACTCTTGTTGTAGATGTACCCGTAATTTAAGTATTTTCTAATTGAATATTGGCTAAACTTGAACTTTTTATGAAATATGTCAAAACAAAATGTAACAAAGGTCAAAAAATATTACGAGTACTGTAAATACAAAGCGCTTATAAAAGCGTGTGTTTTTGTAGAAAAAAACTACAAAACTGTTCAAAATACTACAAAAACGTGTTCAGTTAAAAAGTAAATAGTAATTTGTGCAAGAGTATTTTAAATATTAAATATATTTTTATATAAATGATATCTCTAGATATTTTTCGAATTCGATTAAAAAGACAAAGTTAAGTGCTTGAAGTGCCCTAAAATTATAAGTTACAAAGGTTCTTCCATGTCACGACTTATTAATCACCTTTAATTAGTGTAAATGCTTGACATTAATGTCATCCAAATGAAACTTAACTCCGTTCGAAGGAGTTCTAAGAAGACGAAAAATAATACTTTACTTAAATAAAATGAATTATTGGGTGATATATAAGCCAGTTGTGTTGCCGAGGACGAAATGCCCGATAATGCACTTAAAACTCTTAAGCAGTTCTAGCATCCCTTCATGCTGAAAACAACAAAAATACGGCGGAATCAACGATATGGGAAAAATTTCTACCAGTTTTATTTATTAAAAAACCAGGAACTAAAAAACAAAATTGAAGAAATCAAGCAATGTCATGAAATGTTTTAAATTGTAGTCGAGGAATTGACAAATATTTTACACAAAAAAAAGGTTTAGTTCACTATTCGCTTCTATAATGCTGAAACAAAATAATTTGAAATAGATAATAGATCCTGGCTAAGAGGTTTTGTTTGCAACTTTTAAAAAATTTGGTTGATTAATATGATTAACAAATTAAAATTCATTTAAAATAAATTTGAGAGAATGTTTCAAAAAATAACTTTATAAAATTCCTATGATTTATTTGCTTTTGCAAAACGTTTGTCTAGATCAAATATCATTCAACCGTTTCTAAATTACATTATAAAAATATCTTCTTACAAATTAAGATTAGTAAATCAATAAAAAATATTGTAAAATATTTGTTAAGTCTGATCTAAGTCATATTTATGTATTTTGTGGGTCCTTACCTTTGCAAATTGTTTTGTTTTTATTCAAATTAACCTTTTTATTTTAAAAACTTATTTGATTTTTGTGTTTTTAAGTATTCGAATTAAAACCGGTTAACCGGTTATTTAAAAATTGCTTAACCGAAAACCGGGTTTTTTAAAATAGCAACTATTCGTAATATTCGAAAACCGGTTATTGAAAAAAGTCGAATAATCGATCTCCCTATATGCAGCTGAAATAAATATTCTTGCATAATTTTATGTTTGTGAGGATTCAACAAAAAAAATTATTTGAGTGAGCTATAAACCTTGCAATGTGGGACAAAGGTCTTCTTTTACATAAAAGTTATTTGTGATGAATTTTATTTAGCCCTTATGTAAATTACAAAGTACCCGAGTACCTATTGCATTTTGAAATTGATTTTTTTTATAAAAGTACTAACTCTCGACCCTGAAACTTCTGGGTTAAGGGCCATTATTACAACTTGCTGTAAGTTAAAGAAAGGATTTTTAAAGTGAAAAACTTTGCAATAAACTAAAGTGAGCAATATGTTAAAGGCAATATAAGCCTACCGGGTAGGTCAAAATAAATTTGAAATTGTAAATAACTTGTAATAAGTCCGACAAAATCCTACCTTTAACTAACGGCAAGTTGTAATATGGGCCCTATAAATTAAAAGAGACGCCTCATGCCAATCTTTTCCCACAACCTTACCGTACACTCATAGAAAAATTCATCTTCATATTGATGATACTCTTACATTGTGACATCAATGTTATTACAAATGGCATCAATGAGGCAAAAAGTAACATCAATCCAATGACAAACGTCATCCTCAAATTTTGTCATATTTTATGCGTCATCTACGCTATGACAACAATTACATCAATTCGACGCCACATTTTGTGTACATTGATATAAAAGGCGTCATAAAGCTGATGTATTTTTATATCACTACAGACAAACTGTCATCAGTGCTATGACAAACTGTCATCAATGCGATGACATAATATATCATGTAATTATATATTATTAACATTATTTTCATATTTAATAAGTAAAACTAGAAGCAAAAATTCCCAGATTCTATTTTTTTTAATTATTTATTTAAACACATCAAATTTTTTAAGTAGAATTATTACGAAAACCACATCGGACATGCTACTGGTGTCAAATAATTGAGAGTTCTTCTATTAACAAAGGGCGGAATACATCAAAAGTGAAACAAACATGTGTAACGGGTAAGTTAATAATGATATTCTCTTAATTTGACTTAAGGCCAATTACAATGACTCAATTTGATGAGAGTTTGTCATCGCACTGATCACATGCTTTATAAACCGACTCTGATTCGCCATTTCTGTGATGCCAATCTGTCATACCATTCATGACATAATCTAAATTGTGACCCTAACGGCAATTTAGCCAAGTGATGTTAAGGCTGACATCACAGTGATGTAAAGTGTCATGGGGTCAAACACGACTGCAGTTCTCATAGTACTGAAGTCATCAGCGTTATGACGCATTTTCTATCAGTGTACGACGAGGTACACGGACACATTTATATATTTATATTCTATTTTATTCTAGACCAGTGCTCTTAAACTAATTTTATATTTAAAAAAAAATTCTTCGACCAACTAACTTCACTGCATGGATTCAAAAGAAAAATAATCCATACAATGTTATCTCTCGGGTCCAGTATTATTCCTTTTTTTCATTAATGATTAACCATCGCGTAATAAATATTCGAAAATATTTATGTATGCCGATGATGTAAAACTTTTCCTTAGCTATACAGAAAGAATTATCAGTAGTTTTTATCAATAAAAAAATTGTTTAAAAAGTATTTCAATTTAATTAATGTGATAATTAAACAATTATTTTTTTAGGTTAAAGGATATAAAATTTATGGCCAATTTTCAGGATTGACATTAAAACACATTTATGTTTAAAATCGTTTTAAATACAAAATTCTCTTCTTCACTAAACACTTAAAGGAAACTTAAGTCACCGATGTGGTACATTTAAATTCAACTTAAGTTTCCATTGGATTAACTTAGCAAGGTGGCCTCAATATCACAACAATACAAAAACAACAGACAAACTAATAAGAACCAGCTGTTTTCTGAGACCACCTTGTAAATAACTACATTTTTTTTATGATATTTTTTTGTATTTAGTAGTGCTACCATACTTTAATCTTAATTAAATAAGACTTTTCATATAAAACTCAAAAAATCAATCTGTAATTAAATACGATTTAAGTTTTTATAAAAATTAACATAATATAGATTTAAATACTATCCTGAAAATTGGGCATTAATCATTTTTTTAATAACATTTTAATTGTTTTGAAATAAATTTTTAATTAAAATATTATTTTAATAAAAAACATTTTTATATTAATTCGAATGTGTATTCTAAGTCAAATTACAATTTAAAAAGCTTTTTCACTTTAAAAGTATTATTCCTTCAATATTTTCCAGGAATATTTTCTATGCACTATCACAATTCTGTTTGTTTGTTTGTGCATGGAAAATAAAAATGAAACTCAACATGAGAACTTAAATTCCCAAATTCTATTGGTTAATAACAAAAAATCATAATTGATTTTTTCGTTTAAAGTAAAATAATTTAAGCTTGTTGAATTGTTGTTGGGAATTGTCAAAACCTGAACTATATTTAATTAACTCAATTAGCACATTGTTTGAAACGGCAAAGTTTTTTGATCATTTTTTTTTTCATGAAAAACAAAAAATATTCACAATTTTAAAATATAATGATTTTGGTAATGGGTGCAAAATCAGTAACTTGATTGCTTGATTCTATGAATTTGGTATACATTTTGTAATTACAGACAATTTTTAATTTTTTCTGTGTACAAAAACTCACTATATCTTCCTTACTCCAAGATGATCTAAACAGCTTGAACACATGCACTATAGGAAATTTCCCCTTTTTTTTGGCCAAAAGTACTTAATTTTTTTCTTGGAGTTTTTGATTTTTTTTTTCACTATGTACTTAAAAACATACTAAAAAAAGCATCCCCGAAGAATAAAGCATCAATGATGCTTTACCGTTATTTTATAAATGCAAAAACATGAGGTTTGTTTATTAAACAAAACGAGGAAGTTACTATATTAAATTAGACGTGTATTTAAGTTTAAAGTTTTTATTCAAAAAATTCATGTAAAAAAAGTGAAAAATGAACAATAATGCTAAAAGTGAGTACTTTTATAGTAGTTAAATAGATATTCAACTTTTTTTTTAATTTGGGTAAATCGAAGGAAAGAAAAAGACCTTGATGTTATATACTGTAATAATAAATTGCAACTTTACTAAGCTCCGAAAAAAAATGATTAAAAGTGATAGATATAACACTTACGCATTTCGATAGAGCCATAAGTTGTCATCCATTCGCAATTTATTTCAGCTGCATATACTTGCATATGTCTTAAAAAAAGCGTATTTTTCCAGGTAACTTCAGCGTACCAAATGCAGACTTGCGCGTGACAAACTTTTTTCCCCGTGACGGTGCGTGACTAAAAATTTATTAGCTTAAGGAGGAACACTTCCAAAAAGCGAATCTAAAAAATCATTTAGGAGGAACACTTCCAAAAAGCGAATCTAAAAAATCATTTAGTTTGGCCCACTCGTTTGGCTAAAAATTAGTTTTGGCCAAAAAAAAGGGAAAATTTCCTATAGTGACATGGTGCGATATAAATGTGATGAGCCGGAACTCGAAAAAATGCAAAAATATGTTATTCTACAGAAGAAGTCCAGTAGTAGTAGTAGTAGGAAGTCTTTATTTTTAGATAATTATTTCATTTACATTATTAATTTTTTACAATTTCAAATATTATAAAGATTATACAGCTATGACATATAGTCGTCAGCGGAAGAAGTCCAGTACTCTGTAGCTAAACACTAAATAAACGCCAACTTGAGAGAGTAGAGACATTTCTAGATCTGGGTGTTTTACTTGATCATAAATTGTGTTTTATTGCGCATGTATGGCAGACAATCAACAAGGCCAAAGGTGTCCTTGGTTTTATCAAACGTTGGTAGAAGGAGTTTGAAGATCCCTATGTCATAAGACAATTACATATTTCATTAGTGAGGCATATTCTGGAATACGCCTCGGTCGTGTGGGACCCCCATTATGAGGTTTATACTAATAAATTGGAATCCGTAAAGAAGCAATTTCTTTTATTTGGTCTTCGAAAACTGCGTTGGAATGGAAATATCCATTTACCTCCGTATGGAAACCATTTAAAACTAATTAACCAACCTAAAAAAATCGGAGGAGATATGTGAACATCTCTTTCATGCTGAGTTTGCTAAACGGTAAAATTATCTAAGAATTCCTACTTAATTTTTTTTTTTTTTTTTTTTTTTTTTTTTTTTATTGAATCTTCATATATTAAATATGAACTAACAATAATTAATCAAATCTTATACTAATACTTTATTTTTGTCCTGCCAATGCTAGACGAAAATTTTTCTCTCCACGGTTTCTGTTCACATATGTAGATGTTTAGCGCTTTTCTTGTCTGATGAGTCCTGCTGTATCTCTTCTCCTTAATCTAGAGTGGCCGCTGTAATTTAAAATATTTCGAGCTAGTGGATTTGGGTGCGACTCAAGTCTTTTTAAATATTTTACTGCATAGTTCGTAATAATAGTTTTTACTAACGGCACATTGAGATCCTTGTGAATATTTGAGTTTTTAAATACCAGGGAGCGGCTGTTATTATTCGAAGAAGTTTATTTTGTCGCCTTTGAATTTTTTCGATATTAGAAGCCGAGGAAGTGCCCCATAACTGAATACCGTAGCACCAAATTGGTTTTAAGATAGAGTTGTAAAGTAGAAGTTTACAATCGAGACAAGAACAGAGTTTCTTCCAATAAGCCAATTAAGTTGAATTGCTTTTAGTTTCATTTGTGTTAGTTTTGCTTCTATATGGCATTTCCATGTTAAACGCCGATCTAGATGAATTCCGAGATATTTTACATGCGATTGTTGGGGCACTAATTGATTATTGATTTTAATAGGGGAACATGACTCCCGACGCAAGGTGAATGTTATATGTACGCATTTTTGCTCATTAACCTTTATCCTCCATTGTTTTAACCACTTTTCCAGTTCAAATATATGATCCTGCAAGTAGCGAGAAGCTTCATAACAGTTTTCGTGCACGCTTAAAAAAGCTGTATCATCAGCAAATGTTGAAGTTAGGGTGTGGTTGTTTGTTGGCATGTCTGAGGTATATATGAGGTATAACAGTGGGCCCATGATGCTTCCCTGAGGGACTCCAGCGTCAATTGGCTGAGGAGAACTTATAAAAGCACCTTCTTTAATAATAAACTTTCGACCGACTAAGTAGCTTTCTAACAGCTTGTGTGTGTTTAGTGGTAAATTTAGCTTCAATTTATGTAATAAGCCTTCATGCCAGACTTTATCAAAAGCTTGAGAAACATCGATGAAGAGGGCGGAACAATATTTTTTTTCTTCAAAGGTTTTTCTTATGGCGTTTACTATACGATGGGTTTGTTCAATTGTGCTATGTTCTCTTCTAAAGCCGAATTGATGGTTTGGAATACATCTATTTACATTTAAAATTGGGATTAATTTTGACACTAACAGCTTCTCAAACAGCTTTGATATATTTGACAATAAGCTTATAGGTCTATATGACTCAACTTTTGTAGGATCCTTTCCTGATTTAGGTATCATGGTAACTAATGATACTTTCCATTCCTGAGGGTAGTATTCAAGGCGTAAAATAGCATTAAAAATAAAGAGAATAATTTTCTTTGCTATGCTGGGTAGCTCCAAAAGCATTTTGTTACTGATCTTATCAAAACCAGCGGCTTTCTTCGGGTTTAAATCATGAATAGCCTTTTCGATTTCTCTTATCTCAAATCTTAGTGGAACAGCTGCTCTAACAGCAACAGGTGGTAACTCGACCGCCATATCGAGAGATGTGTGAGCGGTAAATACGGTTTTCAAATGATTAACAAAAAGATTTCCTTTTTCTATATCATTTCTTGCCCAACTTCCGTTTAAGTTTCTTAATGGTGGTTTAGTGATAACTGGTCTTTTAAGATTTCTAGCTGCACGCCATAATGAGTAGTCTGATTGTGGAGTTGCATCAAGTTCCTTAAGATATTTTTCAAAGGATGCAGTTTTTTGGGACTGCAGTAACTTTCTTAGCCTTTTTGTGCACTCTTTTAATAAAGTCTTAAGTTGGGGGGATCTGTGCAATTGCCACTCTCTTCGAACTCTCCTTTTTTCGGTCAATAGACGCTCGACATCTACAGAATATATGATATTGTTTTTGGTTTTTTTGAGGGTTGTGCTGGAATGTTGAACAGCTAGTTTGAGATAACTGTCAAAATTAACAATAGCGAGATCCACGCTCTCCGGTGTGCTAAGCGGAATATTTTCTGTGCAATGGGCACAAAGATATTTTTTATATTTTAACCAATTTATTTGTGAGGGTGATTTGGATAAGTACCCAGACGGCGATACGATTCTATTTGGAATCATTATAGTAACAATTGTAGGTGTGTGGTCGGAAGATAATTCTAAGGAAGCCTCAACATAAATCGTTTCTGCGGGGATGTTTTTAACCACTCCAAAATCTATGACATCTGGAACTTTTTGCTGATCAGTAGGCCAATATGTTGGTTCACCGCTCGCGACCACATTTAGATCCATTTTACGAATTGTGTTAAACAAAACACGACCCTTAGGCGTAATAAGTCGTGAACCCCAGAAAGTGTGTTTAGCGTTATAATCGCCAGCAGCCAGGAAGCAGGGTCCTAATGATTTGAAATATTTATTATATTGGCTTTCTGATATTGAAAATCTAGGTGGGGAGTATAATGATGAAATTACTATGTTTCGATTTAATTCCTCAACG
Source organism: Pollenia amentaria (assembly GCA_943735925.1). NCBI lineage: Eukaryota > Metazoa > Arthropoda > Insecta > Diptera > Polleniidae > Pollenia > Pollenia amentaria. The sequence continues at coordinate 86,852,616 of OX031008.1, read as the reverse complement.
CAAATGGTCGTTGCTTGGAGATAATCTTCACGATGATCACACATTAAGTAGTGTTTTACTCGGGTTTTTATCAAAATAGCAGAACCTCCACAAGCTCTACCTCGAGGGTCCTTGGTATCATATAATATATAATCATTGACTTTAAACGTGTTGCTTGAGGTCAGATGAGTTTCAGAAACCATCATAACATCGATTTGTTTATTTTTAAGGAAGTATTATAGTTCATTTTTATGTTGGCGGATGCCTTTTGCGTTCCACAAGCAAATTTTTAGACAGTTCATGGCTTATTTAGTACAGCTTGCAATAACATCGATTGCATTCTTAACATTTCTTGCATCATGTTACCCATTGTGTTGGTAAAATTGTTAACGGTTTGCACTAATGTTTCCTACTTCATAAGGTTGAGTTTTCCATTCCTATTTGTCTTTCCAGAAATAAAATGCCCCATAGACTTTAATGCTTTCAGTGTTATTATGCAAATGTTGGTCCTAACAATTTTAATACATATATTGATTGCACTGATCCTATTGGCGTTAAAAATAACCTCTCAAATGTCTTAAAATAAACTAAGTGCTAACTTTTTCCTTTTATGTTATGTTCTTAAGTATCTATATTTATTTAGTTTGCATTGGAGAATTAAATAAATATATAAATTAAAAAAGTAGTTAGAAAATATTTTGCTAACGTACGCTATGTATCAACATATATCTGCTAGTACGGGAAATGTCCTACTTAAACTTATTTTCACCTGATGATTGAGTTCTAAAATATGAGGAAAACCCCAAATAACATACGTACAACTGTTATAAATGTATGTACTTTTTGTAACTTTATTTGCAATTAATGTTGTTAAAAAAAAAAAATAAATAAAAAAAATAAAAATAGATTTCAATTAAAAAAAAATTATATTAAAAATATAATTAAATTTGCACCAGTAAACAAATTAAACGTTTAATTCACTTGATTAAACGTTCAATTCACTTGATTAATTTTTAAATTAAAACTGATTTTATTTTTGATTAATGCTTTAATTGGTTAATTTTGAATTTTTTCTGTGTATGAGATTAGTATGAAGATACCCTACTCCCTTGTCTGACAAGCTAATGTAAGGGGTAAATACTTTGTTTTTGTTCAAAAGTTTTTGTTAATGTTAGGAGGATTACGACTTTCTTATATGGATGGTTATTTCTATTATGGACTACGATCCGAAAATACAGTAATGGGTATTTGTCTTGTATAAATATTACTGTTGCCCTAATTGAACGCAATATCAACTCTTTGTAAGAACTTTGTCAGTCAAATTCTACAAAATTCGGAGCAAGCTCCTTTTAATTACTTTTTTAAAAACATAACTAACTCAACCGTTGTCGGTTAGGATAACTTCATAATCGACTGCACCATTCATATAGGCTCCATTTCCAAAAATCGTTTCAAGCATACATTTCTAAAAAAAATGTTATGTTAAGTAAAAAAAACAATTCGTTTATATTGTTACAAAATTGGATTAAGCTAAGAACTATTCATATTTTTAGTAATAAATTATCTTAAAAGTTGAAATTGTAAGTTGTATAAGTGTAAAATTGTTATGGATAATTATATTGTAACTCCACTGTATGGAGTTTTCTACAGATGGCTAAATACTTGTTATTCCAAAAAGTAGACCTTAGGGCAACAAGGTTACATATATTTACACCAATACTGGATTTGACAAAACTAAGGTTGGAATATTATTAATCGGCTTACATAGTCCGTTTCCAATTAGCTTGAAAACAGTTTATGAATAATTTCTCTTTAATCCTGAAATATTATTATCCTTTTAGAAATATCCATTTATTAGTTTTTGCATAAATATAGTCTCAAAAAACCAATAGAACTCTGTTGCTCAACGATGAGGCACATAAATTTGCGACAGCATGGTTCTAATAGAAATTTGTTTTACTGTAAGAAATAATTTTTGTAGACACAACCATATGTTTTTAGGAAAGTTCAAATTCCGAAAGTTAAAAAAATTAATAAGCATAAGGATAATGCAATGAGAGTGCCAATTGTTTTTTAATATACATACATATTTTACAATATTCTTTTGTATTCTTTAAAATGATTTAAAGAAAAAATTGTTTTTTTTATTAAGACAAATTTTTGGCATGGCATTAAGGGGGTTTAAAGACCTAAGCAGAATAACAAGCCTAAGCTACTGTCAAAAATTTGCGAAAAGCCTCAATGACTCCAAACTTATAAAATTTCTAATAACGAATCTGACTACCAGGCCAATGAAAAATTGTCTTATTTCGCGAAGCACTACCCAGCAAAAACTTACGTAGAAAAGAAATGAGGTAAAAAGCTAATATAACTACTATTGACTACTTATACATTGGCATTTCAACTCATTATTTTAACACGGTGATGTCATTGGAGGCAAGTACTTACCACCCTCGCTTACAAATATGGAGTTAAATAAGTCATTACCACATTTGCTTACAAATAGGGAGTTAAATAAGTCATTACCAGGTTTGCTTAAAAATAGTTAGTTAACATTGGTATCAACAAAACTGAAAATATCAACTAAATTGTGTTTTTGATTTAATTTACTTTCTAATTTGACTACCCTGCATTAAGGACATCAATTAAGTATTAAAATTATTCATATTCAATTCTATTACAAATAGTTCTTCATTTATAAGAAATAAAAAAAGCAAATTGCAAGAACAAATATGTATTTAAAGCCAATTTGTATTAGATTTGAATAAATAAAACCTTAAATGCATTTTAATATGAATTAATTATACATTTCGTTAATCAGATAATAAACAAGTGCTTATGTATCAGATTATATGTCAGCCATTACTCAACTAGTTCCATGTAATGCAGATGGTATGAAGTTCTCATTGAAAAGTAAGTGTTTCAGTAATTGCAATTCATTACCTAGTTTATGCTGGGTAATGGTACCATTTAAATTGCAGGTCCACATTTGCATGCCACGGAATAAGACTAAGGAAATTAAGAGAACGAATACTTTAATATAACATTTAAAGGTCCACAGCATTTTATTACTACGAAGCAGGTTTGTAAAGTATAATATTAAAGAATTTTTGTAACAACAAAAAATTCAGCACGAAAAGCTGATCGTGACCTTTACCAGTTTTTATATGCGTTGAATAAAGCGGTTTTTGTATGGTATTCGTCATACAAAGTTTATGTCTTCCTTGACCGAGATGGTAAGTGTAACTTTCTCCCTTATCTCCCATATCTGCCTTACAAGCCTGCTGCGTTGAAGCTCCGTTTTCACTGGGATGGATCTTTTCGCAATTAAAATTGTTGTAAAGTTATTCAACAATATAAATGTTAATAAATTGAATAAATCTACTTTTTAAACTCGAAGTAGATTTAGTTACAGTTGAGTTATTAGATACTTATGTAAGTCTTTGTAAGAACGTACAACATTGACCACTACTATAAATACCGCTAGGTAAGGCAACCGTTTTGAAAAAGTTTTAAGACAGTATGTTCTATTTTTGATATATAAATTGTTCAATCTGAACAAGATGGTTTTATTTGCAATTAAAGTTTCCACACATAGGCTTTCTAAGATAAAAAGGTTCTATCAGTGAGTTAGAACCCTCTTAACTGAATCTCAAACCAAAAACGTGTTGTTAGAACCTAGTTATAAAAAATATCTCAGAAGCTGTTATATATAGACCAAAACTAAGAACGCTAATCGAAAGACCGTAGTCGAATAATAGCGATGTGACATACCCAGCAAAAACTAGGTAATGCCTTGAAATTACTTAGCAACTTAGTTTTCAATGACTACTTCATACCATCTGTATTACATTGAACTAGTTAAGTAATGGTTGTCATATAATCTGATACATAAGCACTTGTTTATGAGTTGATGAACGAAATTTATAATAAATTCTTAATAAAATACATTTAAGGTTTTATTTATTAAAATCTAATACAAATTGATTTAAAATACATATTTGTTCTTACAATTTGTTTTTTTAATATTTGAATATATAAGAATTTGAATATGAAAAACTTAAATACTTAATTAACATTCATAAAGTCTTCGGGTCAAATTTGACCCATTTTGGAAGCAAAATTTAGTTATTCCCAAAAGTGATATTTTTGATATTTTAGGTCTTTTATTTTATTTAAAATGTAAACAACTAAGTTAGGGTTTTAGAATAAAATACTGGCAAGAAAATTATTTATAAAGTTTTTTGCACTTAAGGGGTTTGGGTCATATTTGACCTGGAGCAAAAATCTTTAATTTTTGTTAAGCACAATTCTTTTAAAATGATTTAATATGAGGAAGAATATCAAATGATATTAAATTTTTACGTTTGTTCAGAAATTAAAAATTATCTGGAATATGTTGAGCCATCTGACAGTTCTTGTGGGGATGAAATTTATGTAGCGCCCAAACCAGCAATTGCATCAAAAAGTGGTGAAATAATATATTTCAAGCAACATATTGCCAATATGCATGAAAGAATCCGAACGCAGAACATTATTACTGTGACGGTAGGCTTGACAAGCAGTTCTTTTTTAAGAATTACAAAGGCAGAGATTTCCAGTGCTCAACTATTTTTTCTACCTCCTGCGTTGAACACTATTTTGAAATATAGGGAAGGTAAACGTGGATTTGGTATTGATTTGATTAAAGTTGACGACACCGAAATGTTCGCATTTATTGGTTTACGTTTGTTAGATGGAGTGTATTGATCAAACAATAAAAGTGCTGAAAGTGTGTGGGATTCAGAGAAAGGAAGACATTCTTTTAGAGCAATCCTGCCGTGGATAAAATAATAAATTTTGACAAGAAGGATACTCGCAGTGAATGCCGAGTTTTTGACAAGTTTGCGCTGATACACTAGCTTTGGAATTTGTGGGTTGAAATATTGTCCAAACTTTAACATTTTTCTCAAGAAATGTTATTCAGAGAAAGATGGATGTTTTGGCAGTATATACCACCAAAACCAACGATTCGACCACTAGCTATGCCTGGAATATACAACCGTATACAGCCAAAGAAATAGGATCTATGCGTAAAAGAAACCGAGCTATGCGTATATGTCTTAAGTTGATAATTGGTCTGAATGGTCACAATGTGACTGCGGATATTTTTTGCACCCTGCCAATTGGGATAAAAAGTGCTAGAGAATTATTGTAGTAGGAATTGCCACTAAGGATACTACCATTTTTTCATATGTATATTCACAAAAAGAAGCAATTTTCTTCAGCTCAGAAATTAGTAATCGCGAGGACAAAAAATGCAAATAATATTAGCTTATAAAATTTTAAAGGAGGAAACAATGTTGTATTGTGTTATTCTTCCAAAGGAAGACTAATCAATGGCCTCAATATGTATTTAACTGCCATAGCTTTTATATTATTTACATCAGCTAACCATTTCTGGAGCGATAGCTGTCTTGCAAACGTTTCACGTTCAGGTTTGCAACTTTTCACGTTCAATATAAAACAGCGATAAACATTATCCAGAGCCTAATTTTCGCTAGAAATTGGAAATTAGCTGCGCGTAGTAGCTGAGCAGAAACAGTAACCAACAAAAAATATGTGAACCAATAAAAAATATATTTTAATATAAAATTTTCTACTTGGGTCATATTTGACCCGAAGATCGTTAACGTCTGTAAATTTGAAGACCTTTTATTTTGATATGTATTTTAAAATTAAAGTTTTGAATAAAAACTACAATAATCAATCAACCAAAAGATATTATTACGATATCATCTAGGTGATATAAATTATATTATATGATATCGATCTTGCATCATAAACGATAGTATTTAAATTGTACATTTCCTTATAATATCGGTTTTCCATGAAAATATCATATGGTTTTTGAAATCATATCGTTCTCTGGTTTATTAGATATGAATATGTCCTTGATGTAGGGTAGTAAAATTTTGCATTAGAAAGCAAATTAAATTAAAGACGTAATTTGTTTGACAAATTCAGTTTTGTTGATAACAATGTGAAGTGCCAATTCGTTAGCGAATGTGGTAATGACTTATTTAACTCCCTATTTGTAAGCGAGGGTGGTAAGTACTCGCCTCCAATGACATCACCTTGTTAAAATAATGAGTTAAAATGCCAATATATAAGTAGTGAAGATTAGTTATATTAGCTTTTTAGCTCATTACTTTGCAATGTAAGTTTTTGCTGGGTAGTTGTCCTAATGTCAGGAGTAATAGTGTAATAATTGGTACATATTTGCTATAATTTTACATAAAGAGTTAAGGCGAAGCTTTTAAAACTACTAGAATTTAAGATTAGTTAGTAATTACAGGAATACACACTTGCGAAACATCAGATTTATTTGAGTCGTTGTGTTTTTCAGTTTATTACTATCCGAATTGGATAAAATTTGTTACGTTACGTGAAATTTTGTATATTTAATTTAATTTTTTATCTCCCAAATTTTTGTGCTGCTTTTGAAACTCTCTCGTTGAAGGTTTTTCGAGTTCTTGAACACTAGTAACAATAATCAATCATTTTCTGTTATTTAAGAACCCTATTATTGCAATGGGGTACGGATTGTCACAGAGGTTGCAACCTCTCTGTCTGCTATCCACTTGGGAGTACCAAAAAGCGATTCCTCTCTCTGAAATTTTATAGCATCGTGCAGCTTCCGGTCTTAGACCAGGAAGTCCCTGGTAATATTTTTCAGACATCCGTCTGATGGCAGCTAAGCTGCGAAGGCGTATAGTACTAAGTATCCAGAGTGCATACCTGTGCATTTCTGAAAACTAGGTGATAATCCAATAACAGTTAGCCGCTGAAACTTAATAAATTAAGCTGGCCTAGCTGTATATTAGCAGCCCCAACTCTGGGATTGGAAACTTTGGCCTAATCAGTCAATCTTCCTAAATTCAAATGATTACAGAAACCTCAACATATCTGAAGTTATTTTTCTTAGAAAATAATGGATGTAAATCTACAAAAAAAAATAATTATAAATTAATAAAACTTTGTGTGATAAATAAATCAAATTTATCTGTTATATAAAAAAATCAATATAACACAAAACCACTTTAAAAGCTCATGTTCACCTTAAACTTGCACAAACATGCAACACAGCCTGATGAAAACAAAAAATAAAGAAGAGAAATTCCCTTTGGAACATCTGCGGCATCCTTAGTAAATCTCACATACTGTACAAATATGAACATTGATGTTAATACCGACAGCAATAACAACCCAAAACTGTCAACCAAGTTGTCGTTTAAAACTAGGATAATAGACTGGGAAATTTCAGCAGCACGAAGAGAAAAATAACTTTAAAGTGTCAACATTTTAGAACAACTTAATTATAATTGTGTTTTCATTGAATTAAACTTCAGGTGAGCATGCCAAATAATATATGGGCAAATCTTATACAATTGATTTCAGTTTAACATACAAAAATTTACTGGCACACTTAATAATTTTAAGTATAAAGGTGAACCTGTTCTTCATAAACTAGTTTGAGGTATTTTATTTCTGCGTGGAGTGCAAGTGTTCAGCATTTTTAAGTGGGAGATTTAAAAAAGTTGGAAGGAAACATATTTGTGTGAAACTCCCCATACATTTGTTTATATAACCAATCATCGCGATTTTTATACCCACACCACCATAGCGGAGAGGATCCCATTTTTTTATTTTTCATTCATTCTATATATATCATTATAAGAGAGCTTATTTCATTATAATATTTAATATTTATGTATGTATATTAGAGCGACTCAAAAAAAAGTGATTTTGTTGCCCCCTCGGAAAATAAAGCTTGATATGTTTTATGATGATTCCCAAAATATTTTGGTTCTAGCGTTGACCATCCGTAAGCTGGACCATTTTTACCAAAGGTCTTTTTCAGTTTTTCGAATTTTTTTGTACTTTGCTCCAAGAAGACATAAATAAAATTTGGTATCATCGAAAAGAGTTGTTGAAGCAGCATCCAATGGTATATAAAATTTGACCACTTGCGACCTACTAATTGAGATATTAAGCTAAATACATATTTTCGTTTCGGGTTTTCATACAAATTCTACGTATGTGGAAGTAATGTTCTGCTTTTCATCTGTTTTATCTCTGAATCTGTTTTAAAATAATGTTAATTTACAATTTGTTGGTAATTATTCACATAAAACGCGATATATTTTATCTTTTTTCATATATAGGCAATATGGGTATCAATTATTGAAATAATTATTGAAATATCAATATTGAAATATGACCTGGTCGATTACTTTCGATAACAGAAAGACATGATTAGCTTACTAGCTTATTAAATCGTTCCGTGTTTTGCGAATGGCATGGGAAATGTAAATTGATTTTGGTTAAAGAAGCAGTTAATTGTATCTCTATAAACAGTTTTAAAATTGTGAGTTTACCTGGTATTTCAATAATTTCTTCAGAATCACAAAGATCTTTAACATACTGATGGCAATAAAATTGTATACAAGGTGGTTCAGTAATGCGACCAATTTTATTCAAATTTATCATTTCTTTTAAGGACTCGCCCTCGAACAAAATTTTTGGAATACTGAATTGTCGAATATCATCAATATTACTCCATATGACTGGTAATTGCACTGCTGTCGCAAAAATAACAATTGCTGGATTATGTCACAGTTTGTCGGAAGCTTAGTTTTGTTTAGCTGAACAGTAGAAAAATTAATTTTCAGTGTTTTCGGACATTTATTTTTAAGTCTTATATTATAAATTTGTCTGTTATTAATAGATTAATATGTTTTTAATTAAAAAATTAATATTTAAGAACTTAAATTTAGCTCACAGCATCCAGTGTTTGAAAACGGATCTTTTGCTTATCACCAGGTTATTATAATTGAAAAATCAAACATATTGATACCCATATTGCCTATATATATGAAAAATATAAAATAGATCAAATATATCGCAATTTTCGCGTTTTATGTGAATAATTACAAAAAAAAAAAAAAAAAAGTACATTATTTTAAAACAGATTCAATTTGAAAAGCAGAACATTACTTCCACATACGTAGAATTTGTATGAAAACCATAAACGAAGTGGTCAAGTTTTATATACCATTGGATGCTGCTTCAAAAACTCTTTTCGATGATACCAAATTTTATTTATGTCGTCTTGAAGCAAAGTACAAACAAATTCGAAAAACTGAAAAAAGACCTTTGTAAAAAATGGTCCAGCTCACGGATGGTCAACGCTAGAACCAAAATATTTTGGGAATCGTCATAAAACATATCAAGCTTTATTTTCAGAGGGGTAACTAAAACACTTTTTTCAGCTCCATACAACTTGAGTCGGTCTAATGTATATATATATATATAAAAAATTACTAATAAATAAATTAGTGGTATTATTATTGGGTCATTATTAAACAATTTTAAACAGTTTGTTTAACTTGGACTAATCTGTTGTACCCAATAGTCGTGTTGGCATATCATTGTAGATGTAAGGAAGTATAACTTTCAAGGTTCTATCACCATAGCTGTCCCTTGTTTTTTTTTTTATTTTAAATCGACCCTGTGAACGAAGCCGGGTATTGTATCGATGGTTTATAAGTTGTAGAAGCCGGGAGTCGCTTAGATCAGTCCGTATTGTTAGTCGATATATATTTTTTACGTTAAGCACATTTAGTAGGCGTGGCAGGTTTTATGATATATTGTTGCTTTTGATTGTATAGTTGTTATGAGTATTTTGTGTGTATGAGTATTCGACGTTGTGAGCATTTGCATTGTTAAATAAATTATTATTTGCTAGATCTAAACGAAGGTTGGTGTTGCTGATTGTATTTTCTTCTTTTTGGTATAGTGTTTTGAGCAAATGATTTTGGCACCGCTAGAGATTCTTAAAGTGGGAAGAGTTTTCCCAGGCCGCTATGCCGTGACGTATATAAGATTCAGCTAGGGAGAGTTAGACTTGGCGGAGTACGGTGCTTGTTGCCGCGTATCTTTGATTCAATTACCATTCTTACGTAACTGGTAAAGAATGCCTCATAGAAGGCCTCGGCTCCTTCGTATAAAATATAAAATACACATTACACACTTGCTTATATGAGAATGGAGAAGAGAAGCAGTACAATTTTTTTTTTTTGATTTTTTGCCAAAGCAAAAGCAAAATTATTAGTTTTTCTATCCAGTTGTCATTCTTATGTAACTGCTTAAGAAGCGAGAGCGGAAGGCCTATCCCGCAATGACAACGTATGCAAAAAAGATATGAGCATGGAGGCGAGCAGGCCTTGTTCATCCAAAAGAAGGAGTACAGACGCCATATAGAAAACATCCGCACTCCATCTTTTTCCCGCTGTTATATTAAATTATAATAATAAAAACAATACACCCTCTTAAGGTAAATGTGGATTATATTCGACAACCGAAAAGGGTCCACAAAAGAACTTGCCTGTTATTCTTGCAGTATTTTTTTCAAGCAAACACCTTTTCACGCATGTATCAATACTTAATTTTTTTTTTAATATCGCCCGATCACCGAAATTATTTTTTTTTGCTTCCTAAATATAATATTTATACAAATTTCATGATTAGTGTACGACAATGCACTCAATAATAAGAAAAGAAAGTTAATGCCTACTATAATAACAATTCAAAAGACCAAAATTGTTTCTATTTCAGATAAAACAAAAAAAAATATTATTATTTTTATGAGCTGAATTTCATTTGTGTAATTTATAGAGCTTTTTGTAATAGTACTATTCCTTAAATTTTTAGGAATAACTTTATACACTACCAGACTATTATCTTGTATCTTCTAGCTAATAGAATAAATTTGAAAAATAAAAAAATTGTGAATATAATAAAGTAACTTACATATAAAAATATATAATTATTTTTTTTAGAAATATGTACAGTTAAAGAGCGTAGGAACAGGGTACAATGTAATGTGTACAATGTACAATGAAAAGGTTAAATATGTAAAGAAAATCTTTAAGTAATATTTTTTGTCAATAGAGGCTTTTTGTTCAGTCCATTCATTCACCTAATGTACGGCACGAATAATGATCATGAGGCTACTCATAATGAATGACGAAAAAAAACGTATCTCAAAACAACCGATAACTGTCATTTTAAGATCTCTTCCTTGAAAATAGCAGTCAACATATTTAACGATCCCACCACCCGAAGGCATAACAAAAAATATTTCAAGCTGTTTAAAATTTTTTCTCATTACAGCTTATTTTACAAAACATTAAGTCAAAGCTCATAAGTTTTAGGTTGGGTTATGTTAGGTTATGTAAGGTAGAAAACGCAGTCCGCATCCAACCTAGACCCAATGATGCATTTAGAAACCATGGAGTTCCACTAAATAGACAACCCACCAATAAAGTCAAAAAAAAAAATTCTGCACTAAAATTTTGTTTGCAAGCTCCTTCTATATTCTAGTCGTTAAATAAAAAAAATCGTTAAAACTGCGTGTGTTTCACATGAAAAGCTAATTTTATTTTTCCCAAAATTTTTTACTTTCTTACCCCGTTAAGGGAAAGTCATTATGACACATTCCAACTTTGCACGATTCCTTTAAACTAAAGGGCTTAAAAACTCCGCCGCAAATTGTTAAAGAATGATAATCCAGAGCACAAAAATTTTAGGCTTATGTCAGAGTGACCGGTTGAAGCGAGGCCGAGATAGAAGCAATAATAATTTATGCCATATCAAGGCTAGAATGCGTTAAAGAGAGTGAACGCTAGATATATTGAACAAAGCGCTTTCTTTTTTTTATATTATTTTTAAATGTCTTATAAGTGCTTTTGTCTGAAACATGGATTTTTCATGTCACTTAATACTTTCCATTAATTTTTTGTGAAAAAAAGAAATACAGGTAACGATTTCCATTACTTCAAAGCTTTTTTATTTAACACACAAGTTATTTTTATTTTTTAAACTCTTCACAATGGACCGCATTGGTCCCCGAGTGGAGGTGTGCATAACCTTCCCTAACCTCACCTACTTTTGTTTTGTTACATATCTTTTTTATTTAATTTAACATAAACAAATTTACCAAATGATCACAAATTCACCAAGAAAGTGAAGTCTTAAAATCGCCTTTTTAATGCACAAACAGTAGAAAAAGAAAAAAATATGACAGAGCAACAAAATCCAATAAGAAGAAACTACAACGTGCAAGAAACTATGACACAACCTGCTTTGTAGCACAATCCAGAAGTAAGTTTCGCCCTAACTCTGACATGTTATGAGCAAATACATAAGAAAAACAGAGGCTGTGTAGCACCATCTTATGTTTAAGATTCTAGTGGCCAAATCAGAATCAGCCTAGTGAGACAATACTCAACAACTTTGTAAAAATCTTTAACTTGAGTCAACAATAACAACCCTGCGGGAAATTTGTGCAATTTCTCTTAAAGCACTTATCCCGTGACCAGTGAACAAAATTTTATAATTAAAAGGAACGAATTGTGATAGGTGAAAACAAGACCTATCACTTAACTGGTAATAATGTGTTCAGAGTGTAGTTGGTCCAGAGGAAAGGTAATTTGCACAAAACTATTCATGTGACTGGATTTTATGCGGGTAGTGGATGATTCTGTCTAGTTCTATTACTTTATATGAAGGGGATCTAACATATTTAGTCAATTCACAAGGTATCCTAACATGTCATATTGTCAAAATGTCCTAATATTTCACAATGGTTTAAAAATATTGTTGTACGGCTCAGCCGCTCAGCGCTGGACTTTTCTGATTAATTACGACAGCACAATAAACACAGCAAGCAACGTTCTATTTATTTAAGACACTTTTTGTTAACAAACCAACAACAATATTTTTAAACCATTGTGAAATATTAGGACATTTTGACAATATGACATGTTAGGATACCTTGTGAATTGACTAATTGACATGGCTCATTTAGGACATTATCTGCGACAGGCATTATTTTAACCTAAATTGGAAGGTTATTTCAGGTGCCAATAAACCCCCTTGTAGGACATCGCCATGTTAAAGTGACTTGACAACTGACAAGTTGAGAGTTAGTTCCCTTTCCCTTAGGAAATTAGAGTTAGATGATCCTGAAAAATGGTACATCTATTGTTATTCGAAATCTGTAAACACCTTGGCCATTGCAAGTACATCAATAAAAAATATATCGAGAAATGAGTTTAATAAAAAAAAAAAATAATAATAAATAATAAGAACAACCCATATGTTTTTAAGTATTTTATTGTTATTAAGGAAAAATTTGTTTTGTTAAACCTACCTTATACGTTTTAAGGCCGTCGGCGGAAGTTCTTCATCATCTTTAGACCAAAAGACTAAATTACTGAATTGTTTTTCAAGAGCAATTCCCTGCTTGTCAGCGGATGTTGCAGATTGGTTTATATTTTGCAATAAATCATTGTTAAAAGTACCAAAGCCAGTGGTGGCGTTTGCAGAATTCGAGGGCGAAGAGATTCCATTCATGTTGATAGCTGAGCTAACATGTTTATTATTATTTTTGTTGGCAGTCATTTTAGTTTGATTCTTGTTGTTATTGTTGTTACTGTAGCTAGGGTTTAAAGTGTTGCTACTATTTCCACTTGTACTGCTACTGTTGCCACGAAAACTACTGCTTGTCGTTGTTATAGATGTAGTGCTGGTGGTGGTATTGGTGGTGATGCTGTCATTGTGTACATTTAAAGGCTTAAGGGATTTTAAAATATTTTGTTTTTCTTTGTATAAAAAGCTACGGGATACTTGACACTGCAAGTCAATGGTGCTGCCAGTTTTATAGTAACGATCGCCAACATCTCGTTCTTGGTCATCAATTAAACGCAAAGGAGGTTCTGCAAGGAAATAACGCCAAAAAAACATGAGTTAAATTGGCAGCGAGATAACGAAATAGCTATATAAGAATTCTTGCATTCATGTTGGTCTTTACGAATTAAGGTCGCTATTTTTTTTTTCTTTTTTTGTTTTTATGGTTAACAAAAAGCAAATGGGCAAATCCTATAAATTGTTTAATTAATAAAACTTTTTTTTACCATTAATATTATTGCTTTCTACTTTACTTAATGTTTTGTACTTAAATTTATTGTTTTAGTTAGGACAGCCATTAAATAAAGAAAATGATAAATAAAATTTATACAACTTATGTCACCTTCAAATATATTAGCTTTGACTTTGGTATTATTGAAATGGATGGCTTTATAATGCTTTAAATACATTTCTGATAAAATTTATTAAATGAAATTAATTGAAGTTAGAATTAAGTTATTTATATCCTTATTATATATCAAGAGTGGTGGTTAAGGATATATTAAGTTTGTCATTCCTTGTGTAACACCAGGATATATTCAATAAAAACATAAAAAAAATAGTCTCGAGCCTTAAGTAATTCAAAGTGGATTCAGTTGGATTTGTCTGTTGAAAACAAGCACACTTGCGAACTGAATTACGCAAAATATGTTTTTTTGCACCAAATGTCATTCAACCTTTAAAAATTTCTATTTAAATCCAGTTTACAAATTATTTATTATTTGGAACAAATTTATTTGTATTACTTTTTATGTATTCTAGCGATATATTCAAATAAAAAAAATGGACGGGCGCTACACCAAAAATACCTTAAAACAAGCATAAAAGCGATAACCGAGTGTATGTTCTGTCATAAAATTCGAAGTAAACTCGTTTTCTTCAACTAGAAATTATACTACAGACTTTTATTATGATCGGTTCGTGATTTATAATAGATACCATATATAGCCCAGTTCCAAAATAATTATTTCTACCAAATGCGACTCAACTCAAAATAATAATATTCTCTTGGAATTAAGTACAAATCCATTTTATTTGACAAAAATGATACTACCAAAATTTTTGATGATCGACCCATAATTTGCCATATGTCCAATTAACTTCCTTTTGCGATAAACTTCACAATAACACTTAAACTGTTATGTGTAATAATCAAGGCCCGGACTTGTATGCAGTTAAAATCGCGTTTTATGTGCATAAAACGTGCAATAAAAACAGAAAACTATGCGCTAAAAATTGAAACAATATACACTTTAATTTTTTTTAATACATTTATTAATTAAAAAAAAAAACATTAAAATAACAAGAAGAAAAAAATAACATAAAAATGCAGTTTCATAAAAGAAAATAAGGTACAATAATCACAAAAGTACAAGTTTAAGGCAAAATAATCATGTAAATTAAGTCACTTGTTATGCTAGGAACACAACTGGGGCGAACGACGAATTTTTGGCCGCGAATATTCGTCGCCAAAAATAAAAGACGTTTGAGTATATGAAAATGCACACAATCAGGGCGGCGGCGAAAATTCGCCAGACGCGGCGAACTTTAAATAGATTTAATTCTATTTCAGACGCCGGCGAACAACGAACAAATCAGTACTAGGTGACCATGTTTGGTTTTAGTTAAGAAGTAGTTTAGTAAATAAAGTTACTTGTTACTTTAATAATTGTTTTTTTTTTTTTGAATAATACATAAAATAAGTATACAAAGTATTTTGCTATAAAAATAATTTTGAGTTGTGTTTTTGATTATGATTTTATTTTTAAGCATTATTTTTTTGAATATGGTCACACTATTTCTCTCTCTTTACACAAACAGCATTCAACTCTCTCAATTATAAAAGCTGCTTTTTATTCGTCGGTATTGTGCTTCGGAAAAGTTCGTCGTGTTGGGCGAAATTCGTCGTTCGTCTCAGTTGTGTTCCTAGCATTATATAGATATTTGAACCTACATTTAGAATAAATTAAGAACAAATTTTGTTTATATAAATATATAAAATTTTTGGTTAATTTCAAGTCAAACCAACCAAGATTGGGACCCGACTTCTTTCGATTTTAATGAAATTTGGTGTAAAGATTCCTTTCATCCCATAAGGGACATATATTAATGGAAAAAAATTTAAAAATTTTTTATTCAAAAGTTACGTCATATTCAAGATGTCATAATTTCGCCGAATTAGCCGAATATGTTGAGTTTATTTTTTCGATATCAGAAAAAGTCCTTCCCATACGAAGATGATTTGTATGTCATTTTAAAGAGAACATTTGGGGCTACAAAAAAAAAGCGACATTGATAAACTTTTTAATATTTATTTGTTGCATTTTTTGTTGGAGCTCAATGTGTGTACTTTCAAAAAAAAGTACACTTTTTGTCACGTTACGTCTCTAAGAAATTAAAAGAGTTTTATACATTATTTGGCTTCGCTCGGAAGCGGCTAAGCCTCAAAACCTTTTAAATATGTAAAATTTCCATGAATAGACGGAAGTGATCGGTACACTATTAAATGCTGAGGTCTCTAATTTCAATAGTCTCAGAGATAAATCCATAATTTTAAGACACAAACATTATCCGAGCTTTTATATTTGATAAAAGCTAGATAATAAAAAAAGTTAGACAACCTCTGCGTGGTTGTCTAACAGACACCAATGAAAAAAAAAATGGGATTTTCTCCGTTCTTTTTCAAACATCGGCTCTCACGTGTACGTTGGCGTGATGAACGCGATCAAATAAAGCGTACGCGATTGTCTTCAAGACAATCGTGTCAATATTAAGGTAGGTGCCTGAGGAACAACCACATCACTATTTTTGTCATATTTTTGTTATATTTTTGTAGTGGCTCCTAAACAACACGACAACAAAACTTTTTCAATATTTTATATCTCTTATTATTTTTATTTTCAGTGGTCGCTTTAATACAAGACAAATTCTTCATTGTTCTAAGAGAACATCATCTAGAACTTTTAAACGCAGTGAAGAACACAATCTGAGCTTTGGATCAACCAATTTGACATATCGATGCTAGAATATCTGGTAAAATGCACTAGATAAACTCAGTTGTATCTTTTTATTTAACCTTTAAAATTTTCTAATTTTTTCTATACTGGTTAACTCAGATGTGAAATCAACCTAGTAACTTGTAAAAAAACAAATAGGAAATTTATTATTAAAGTTGTTTTTGGGAATACTATTATTTATTAAAATATAGGAATACTTTTATTTATTAAAAAAGAGAATTAAGCACAACAAGCAAAATCTTTTACAAATAGGAAATTTTGTATTTTTTATAGATGTAAGTCCTTTAGGGCCATTTTATGCAATGCAATTAACTGTGGTTTAAAATTAATTGTCGTTTTGTTCTCAAAAATATATTACAGCAAAAAACGAGCCATAGCATTAATCAAAACAGAACTTGGAAAATATAATCCACCAAAATGGTGTCTAGCGTACTACCACGTCATTGGCATTGTTATTACAAAGTCACGTCAGTAGCAGAGGGTATATGAAAGTGCATCACTATCGTTGAATCCTTCCACCACATCCTTGAATTGGTCAAAGTATTCAGCATAATACATAGCTGCAAGAAATAACCGGAATAAATAAATCGGGATAATTCTCTTTTTTCCCATAAGAAATCAATGAATCAATATAATCGAAGTTTCCTCTTATCTCTTCTGCATACGGGCGCATCACAAAATAAAACAAGTTTTGTTATCATAATATGAAACAAAAATATGCAACGTAAGCAATATATGCAAAAGTATATATTTAAAGCAAAATATGCAAAAATATGCAATAACAAATTGATGCCATTTTACTTGAAATTTCATGATTCGCAAAGAGATTTAGTTTATGTTGATCTCAGACTGACGACAAATAATATGCAATTGCGTAAAACTCCGGGCCTTGGTAATAATGTATAATGGTAGTAACGTTGGGCTCAATTAATGATGATATGTTCATACTTTTCCATACATAGGTCTCGTTTATATGGCACAACCGAAAAAAAAACATGAAATCAAAAATCACTTTAAGGCGAACCAGTTTTATTCATAATTTAAATTCGACAAAAATGATTCCTATATAAACATCACAAGACAAAATGTTATGCCTATGTGTCTCAAATTGTCAATAAGTCCCAAACAGGGTCTTAGCTCGAAAATGTTTTCGTCAATGGTCATAGATAGAAAAGTGTATCATAACTTGTTAAAATAATATGCACGCTTTAAGTACTTAAAACCGTATTTATAAAGGTCAGCTAAGGTCGCTAGAGAACAGGAACTCCAAAAATATTTAGAAATATAAAATATTTTAGATTAATTATCAAAGTTGTTTTTGGGAATGTAAGAAAAGATAAACTCATCACTGTTTTATTGTTTGGTATTTTGTTTAAGCTTTGATATCGTTGCAAATAAATTTTTTGAGTGTATGTAGGTAATTCTCATTCCCTCTGTAGTTTTGTTTGCTGATAGCTTTGGCTTTTCTAAAATTATTTAGAAGAACGTTTCCTGATGATCTGGCCAAAGCAACCAGTGAAATGCGCATAGAATCAGCTTATCCTCCAACAATAAATTTCAGTATTGTTTATCAATTATTGAAATAAGGGAGTTAACACAACAAACAAAATATTTTAGATTAATTATATTTCAAAACAATAAATAAATAAAATTGCACTTTATTTGGAAATGCACTTTATGAACCAATTTCCATAAAATCTGACATTTCAAGTTTTTGTGATTTGAAACTAATGTATGCCAAATTTTCGTGTTCAAAATACATTTATTCCGATTGTTGGCTTTATACAGGAACTATGGACCGAATATCACAAAATTGAGCAGTGCAATTGTCAGTCTTCTATATAAAAATCGTTCGAAAATTCGTTACAACATCCATATTTATTAGCGTTTTGAACCGAGAAGGGGTTTCATCACAAAATTGGTAGCGTAATTTTAAGTCCTCTTAAACTTAACCGAAATTTTTATTACAATATCCTTAAGCGTATGCAGATAGTACTATTAAGGAATATTTACCCTAATGCAGCCAACATATTGTCGTGCCGATTCTGCCTTCACGTATGTATATCACAAAATTAAAATAAATGAGGTAACACCTTTTCCTGTGTTATATTGAACAGGAATCTGTCTCTTAAGGAACTCCCCTCCTGGCTTGCACGAAGAAAGTTGATGTTTAAGGTTCGTCTTTCCTTGCGGAATTTTTTGTTATATACTTGAAGTTAATTTCGGACGACGATATATCTCTTAAACACATTTATGATTTTAAAATATTATAACTTCTTTAAATATAAGTAATACTTCTTGCTGCTCTTTGAATGCCTTCTTTAATGTGCTTTAGATTTTTAAATTTCTAGTTTAAATTAAATTTTGTATTTATATCTTATAAATGATTAATGTGCTAAAGCCTGTCACAATATGCTTAGAAGGCATTTACGGCAGCTTTAACAATTATAACTTCAAATGAGATTATAAAAGTCGTTGTCGATATCGACATTAATTTTAAACCGTGGTCACATTAAATCCAAAACTTCTTTACTTGGACGTTAATGTGTTATTTTAGAAGGATGTTGCGTCGAATAGTTATTGAAAATCTGACAAAAAAATCACATCTCCGATTTTTTTTTTGTGCTTTATGATTATAGCTAATTTTTTAACACTATTGATGCTCTTCTCTGACATTTTGTTGAATTTTACCGATTTAGAAATTATAAATAAATTTTTAAGTTTGATTTCGCATTTTTTTATCTTTTGCAATGTTGGCGATATAAGCGATTTTTTACTGTACGTTTTCAGAATCTTTACAGTTTTAACGATTATTAATAAATATACAAAAACTTCAAAATATTAAAGTGACTGTCAATAGTAATCGATTATTATCAAAACCGTCTAAGAAAATACATTTACTGTTCCGATAGTGCCGACTTGTATTGAATACGACTTTCATAATAGGGATGGGATTAGTAAACACGAAAATAAGGTTTTATAATGGAAGCCCATTACGTTGTTTATGTACTTGATTTTTAATTCTTAATCAGGGGGAAAATTATGGCAATCGTGATCGAATACGTTTTCGATTTCAAAGCAATTTTGTTTCTAATTCTGTGAGTTAATACTGAACGAATCGAAATTATTTTTTCAGTGTTGTAAAGCATTAACTTGCGCTTTCACAACAATGAAAAAATAGTTTCGAATAGACTGAAAGAATTTAAAATAAAATTGCTTTCGAATCGCAAAAGTATTCGATCACGACTACCATAATTTGACCCCAGAAGGATTTGATGAGAAGTTTGCTCCCATTCGTGATATTTGGGAAAGTATCAAAAAAAAAAAAAAAAAACTTGCTTAAGGTATATACACCTGGTGTTTACTTAAATAGACATTCCGGAAAATTCACGTTCTGTTTGGAATGTGTTTCGTGCACTTCGCGCAACTTAGGGTCAACATAATCGGACTACTGAGCGTACTATTCGCAACACCATCACGCATTTTGAGACCCAGCATTCATTATTGGATAATATTCGGCCGAATAGACTACGTCCAGCACGGTGTGAAAAAATATAGCGGTCGTAGCTGAGAGTTTACACGAAGACCGTGGAGAGTCGATTCGGCGCCGTTCGCAGCAACTCGGACTGACGTATGGAACGACTTGGCGCATTTTACGTCGATATCTTAAATTGAAAGCGTACAAAATATAGCTTGTCCAACACCTGAAGCCGCTCGACCTTCCCAAGCGACATCGCTTCGCTCTATGAGCTCTTGAAACGTTCCAAGAAGATCCGACGTTTTCGAGCCAAATTTTGTTCAGCGATGAGGCCCATTTCTGGCTCAATGGGTATAAAAACAAACAAAATTGCCAAATTTGGGACGAAGAGCAATCTGAAAATATTCAAGAACTGCAACTTCATCCAGAAAAAACAACGGTTTGGTGTGGTTTGTGAGCCGGCGGAATCATCGGTCCATATTTCTTTAAAAATTATGCCGGTGCGAACGTAACCGTCAATGGCGACCGTTAGCTTGCCATGATAACCGACTATTTTATGGCTGAAATTGAAGCTTGTGATATCGGCAACATTTGGGTTTCAGCAAGACGGCGCCACTTCCCACACATCGCATCAATCAATAGATTTATTGAGAGAACACTTCGGTGAGCACATAACTTCACGTTTTGGGCCGGTCGATTGGCCACCAATATCGTGTGATATCACACCGTTAGCCCTTTTCCTGAGGGGATATGTAAAGTCTAAAGTTTATGCGGACAAACCCGCTTCGATTCAGGCCTTGGAGGAAAACATCACGCATGTCATTCGCCAGTTACCAGTCGAAATGCTTGAACGAGTCATCGAAAATTGGACTCAACGGATGGGCCATCTGCGACGTAACAACGGCCAACATTTGATAGATATAATCTTCAAAAAATAAATGCCAAAGAATGTTCTTTCAAATGATAATAAACATTCCCCATTAAATTTGAATTTTCTGTGTTTTTTTCTTTAAAAAAGTAGGGAACCTCGAAATGGATCACGCTTTATATTACAACTTTCTCACGTCATTTGAATAAGTTGAACAGTTTTTTTTTTCAAAGGCATAGCCTGTGCTGGTCCACTGAAAAAGAATAAGAGCCAAGTTCATTAAATCAGGTTAATATGCGACGTATATGACGTACATATGTATCCACCCAAGCTATGCAGAATTCTCAAGCAGTCTTGCAGAATTTGTCTATAAAAATACTTGAAACCAGGGCTACCGCACATCGACTAAATTCGCAATTTGACCCTTATTGGCGGCCTGTTACTTTTAGGGCGACTTTTTACTATTATCTGATTTTACGACTTTTTTAGCTTTTTGTTGCGACATTTAAATAAAAAAATCTTCAAAAGAAAGAGCAAAAATCTAGTTCGGCATCGCCGTCATAAAATTAAAAGCAGTCAACAAATTATTCTTTGCTTGGCAACATCGTTTTATATATTTTTTGATACATTGACATGGATAAAATAAAATTTTAGAGAAGTTCTACAAAAATAAATACATACATATATAATATTTTTTGAAAAAATTGATTTAAAACATAAAAACATTTAACCAACTTACGTTAAATGTTTTTTTGTTTTGTTTTGTTTGATTCGTTTTATATTTGCTATATTTTATTGTATAAATAAATAAAAGGCTTTAGAAACGGTTAGCGCCTTTTATTTTCCTAAAATAGTTTTTTGTGTGACCCTGTGCGACCCTGCTTGCAACGACCGATCATTGTTCAAAACTTTCCGTTTGCTAAAATGGATTTCATGTAAAATTAAAAAAAAAATTTGCAAAATAAATATAAATTTATATATAAATCCTTCGAATGTGCCTCTTAAGCCTGGTACTATGTTCCCTATTTCGAGAGATATGTTGTCAAACTTAATATAAAAAAAATTCTGTGAAATACATACATACGAAAAAGTGTTGATAGAATTGTACTCTGTTTATTTGCGAAAAAAACACTCGAAATGTTTCTAGCAATATTTTTGTTTTCCGTATTGATTTTCACGGAACTTTAAACAGCGGCTGATACTTTTTTGTAGTTTTTAATTTTTGTGGTTTTATATTCATGTTTTTGTATAGTGTAACAAGCATTAAAAAAAAATGATAAGGGAAAAAAGTTTTTGGTTTTGTTTACCTTCGCAAAACAATTTTATATACTTGTTACTAATAAGCACTATAATTTTTACAAAATCTCGAGATAGATAATAATGATACGTGCCAAAATTTTATAAAATAACCAATTCACAATTTTCGCAAGTTCGAACAAAGTACGAGGCTTTATGCACATTTTCACTGGATTTATTACAAAATTTTCCTGCCATGATTAAGATTTAAAGGTTTTACAGTAATGGCCTTTATATGGGACCTATGGTGAAAATTAAAGAAGTAAAGAAAAACTATTTTGGTTACTTTAACCAAATTGATGTCATCAGCTTTCATATTACGTTTTAATTAGTTCTCAATCGAGAGGCCACAAACGTATAATGATTGTCTTCGAATATGTTATGGGTTATTATAATAATAATATGCTTACCACTAAAAAAAATTTCTGTTGTTTTTCAACCATAACAGGTTGCTCTTGAAAATAAAAGAAAATGTTATAGTTAGTTTAAAACCATACAATTATTGGTGCTAAGTAAATTGTTGTTATTAGTAACCACTACGTGTTCTGAGGTAACCATAATTTGCATGTGGCTTCTTGATAGTTTTGTTTAAGGTGACCATAACGAAAAAGTGTTTTCTTTGAGTGTAAAGTAATATGAGCTAACTTAGACCAAATTATTCAACAATAGCATTGACATACTCGACTATGGACTGCTCAGGTACTAAGAATATACATAAATACATGCTTTACAGGGTCCTGGATGAATATTTCTTGACATAATCTGTTCACCACTCGTGGTGGCTTTAAAAATTTTATACTGACTAAATATAACATCATAAAAGAAATATCTTAAGAAATTAGTAAAAAAAATTAAATGCTTCACAGAAAAAAGTTTTTTATCAATTAAAAAAAATGGTTTAAAAAGTATTTAAATTTAATTAATGTGATAATTGAATCAATTATTTTTTTAGTTGAAAGAAAATTAAAAATTTAATTTTGATTTAATTAACATTTTAATTGTTTGGAAATAAATTTTCAATTAAAATTTTAATTAAATAACAAAAAATCTTAATTGACTTTTTTCGTTTAAAATAAAATAATTTAAACATGTAGAATTGTTGTTGGGAATTGTTAATATTTATTTAAATAAATTAACACATTGTTTAAAGTGGCAAAGTTTTTTGATCACTTTTTTAATTAAAATTATTGAAAATATTTTTTCAAAATTTTAAAGTTTTTAGTAATCAATATAATCATTTTGGTAATAGGTGCAAAATCAGCAACTTGTTTGCTTGATATTAGGAATTTGGAATAAATTTGGTGATTGGAGAAATCGAATATTTTTTCTGTGTTTATAAGAATGCATTCTGGGACTCAACTCAAATAGTATTAAAAATTCTTAAAATGTTAAGATTTTAAATAATTTTTTTAAGAAAATTTCCTGTATTTTTAGTCGTTTATCTAATTTTTTTGTAAAAGAATATTCCACGTTTAGTCTCTGTATATAAGAATTATTTCACTTACCTTATTTTGTCGTTTTTTTTTTGTCTTGTCTTACCTATAACTGTTAAATTTGTTGTAAAAACCCGTGGTGGATGTGTCGATACTTGGCACATATAAATGCCAGCATCATCCCATTGAGTGGGATTTATCAGCAGTCGCCAGTTGTTGGGATATTGAAATTTTACACGTATTCTTGGGTCACTGCTATAGGTGACATTGCCCACAGTCAACAGTGATACTTTTTCAGATGTACGTCTCACCCACATGACCTGAAAAAAAATCAACACAAAAAGGAGAAAAAATAATGATCAGATACACATTCACATACAAATGTAAAATATTTAAATAAACAAAAACCTCAAACATATGCAGCCACAGGCAAACATGGGTATCCAAGAGAGTTTTACTGCAAGTGTGAAAATATAATATGTGTAGAAATTAACAATAAAAGCAAACAACAGTCACCAGCCAACCGCAACAACAATATCAACAATAGCAACTACAATGACAACGGCAACAGAAACCCCAATACCAATCAGTGAAAAAACATTGCAAAGGAAATTTAATTTCCCCTTCTCAATCCATGCATGTATACGAGTACTAGTGTGGGTTATATTCCACTGTATTTTCTCTGCATTATTAATGTGTGTGCTTATAAAAGGGTATTTTAAATTTCTATAAAACATATAAGTTATGAGATATTATCAAAATTTTTTATTCCATTAAATGGCTTATCAATGTCATTATGTATGGAATGTAATACCGTACAAATGTCCTCCATAGATGTTGATTTCAACACTTAAAGTGCGGATGTCCCTATTGAAAGACCCTTTATATGCTTGTAAAATATTAGGGGTTTTAAAATGGCTTTGATTCGGAAACAATAAAACCAATAGCTGTAATGTGGTTGTTGTATTATTCGGGTAAAAATATAAAAATATATATTATAAAACTATTTTTTAAAACAAGCGGCAATCTAAGCCACCAGAGAAATGCGCATAGAAACTAGTTTTCCCTCAACAATAAATTTCAGTGTTTTTATCAAAAATAAAAATTGGGAATTTAACACTTCATAGAGGAATCTTATTAATAATAAATTTTGTATTCCCGAAAACAACTTTTAATAATAAATTTGCATGTGCCCGGCAAAAAAAAACTGAACTGGCATGTTGCTTTATTAAGAAATTGGTTTTTAATTTTGTTTTTTCTTTTTACCCTAAGATAAATCCAGTGTTTATTGTGGTGGAATTGTTGAAGCTTTGATATTGTTATAAGTAAGACCTGGGTGTTTAAAATTCTTATTCACTTAACAGTCTTATTTGTATAATTTTTTTAGCTCTTCTAAAGTCTTTGGAAAACGTTTCCTGACTAGCTGGCCTAAGCAACCAGCCAAATGCGCATCGAAACTAGCTTTCCCTCAATAATAAATGTCATTTTATTTATCAAAAATAAAAATTGGGAGTTTAGCACGTCATAGAGAAATGTTATTATAAATTTTGTGTTCCCGAAAATAATTTTTGAGAATAAAAAGGAGTTATATACCCTCCACCATTAGTTGTTTGTTATTCTCTGTGAAAATTTCTTTAATATTCATCTAAGGCCCTATAAAGTGTATATTTATTTTCGGTCCTTGAGTAATTCTAAATATATTAAGCCATGCCCTTATGTCTGTCCATCAGTTGAAAACACGCTCACTTCCCAAACACTTCACAGAAAAGAGACATTTTAGTTTCAAACTATACGTCGACAAGCTCTGTAATCATAGCATTGCCTTGGCTATTGCTTTCTTAGATAACAGTTGGCAAATTGTAGGTTTTCGTTTTTTAGTCTTGCCTCTTATGAAATAAAGAAATAATTTATTCTTAATATTGGTAGCCAAAAAGCAAAAACCACGTAACTAACAGTTCTAATATTTTACACTAGGAACAAAATATATTTTATATTGAAAAATAAATGAAATTTTGGCAATAAAATATTGCAGATATACTAAATATAGAACGATTAATTAATTTCTGGAATAAAAATAATATTTTATTAATGTTTAAATAAGTTATTTAGTTCTTTTGAACTCATATTTTCTAAAGCGCGTAACTACAATGAAATTTTGTTAAGTTCTGACTAAATAAAGTTTGTTTGCCATTCGTAATATTAAGAATAATTAAATACTAGCAGATACACGGCGTAGTCCTAGTTTTGAAAAATTACATGGCTAATGCGTCCATATCAATAGAGATCTATCTTTCTTTTTTTTTCAAATTTCATTGAAATCTGTAAGGTAGCTGCGGATAACCAGAATTTGCCACCTACCTCCCCTCGTGGTTCTAGTTTTGAAAAATATTTAGCCGAAAACCATCTTTGTAATGCGCAAAAAGGTTTAAGAGCTGTTAATTTCTAATTCTTTGCAGAAGCTCCTTATACTTATCTGTTATATTTACAAATATATTATTCCACGAATCATTTTGCCAGTGGGATCTTGAACCTATTTACCGATCGATAACAAATCTTGATATAAGTCTTTCTTTGGAACAATATAAATAATACGTTATCTGGTTCATAAGTTACGAAATGGAATGGTTGAAATTGCTTACAAATCTCACACGCAAAGAAAAAACATGTTTTAATATGGTCACCTCTTACAAAGCAATTTTCAAGACAATTTTAAGTATAAGCATATTATTGTTATGGTTAAATAAGCCCTAAATAAAGAAGCTACAATCATATTATGGTTGCCTATAAACTTGTTATGATTAAATATGACAAAATTCTGTTTTTAAATTAACAATATTAATATTCTCTTTCCCAAGAGCAAAATGCTATGGTTGAAAAACAACCATGCTATTATAAGTGTTAAACATATTTTTGTTATTATTAATCATAACATGTTCGGATGCAACCATAATATAGTTGTGGCCTCTTGATGTAGGACTAATTTAACCATAATATAGTTGTCGCTGACAGTTATATGGTTAAATTTAACATAATATGCTTAAGATTTTCTTTACAAAATGTTTTGTTGGATGTGGCCATATTGAAACATTTTTCTCTGGGTGCAATGATAAGAAATATATGTTACCTTGTTCATCGTCATATGATTGTGAACTGTCTCTATACAGGGCATAGGCCATCTATAATTTGACTTCATCTTGGTCGACGTGTGGATATATCTCTGATATATCTGATAGCGTTGAAGGTTCTTCCAAGACTTTGGGATATGGAATGCATTTTCTGAAGTGTTGATCATCTGCAGGGGGCTTTGAGCAGTCCCCCTTTTCTTCTTTATTGGGGGTTGTAAACGAGACCGTGGTGGAAAATTACTTCAGATAGTTTTCGGAGTGTATACCTTACCCAGCCATATATTTTTTGACCAAAATCATCGTTAATATTACCCATATCAGAAAAGATCTGGTATGGGGGATAATGGTAACAAATGCGTTATAAAAATTCAAAACTTCAATGTAAATAAAAATTTGTTATTGACTGTTTTCAAGCAGCACGTATGTAGTTACGTGATTTTGTCTAAATTATACTTGTACTCATAGATACGTACTTTTTCGGTTAAAAAATTTCTAATATTCAATATCTGACAATTAAAATTGGAGAGGACGTAGATGATATTGATAGGCATCATTATCAACCAAAAACCCGATTTCGCATTTTATTTGTTAAGTACGTGGTTTTGATTTCAGCTGACGATATGTAAATATTCTTTAAAGTATAAATAAACCCAAAAATGTATATGTCGATGGGTTATGTGCTGTTTTCACAATACAAGTGATTGAACGTGTAGTAAAATTTATATGAAAAACACTCAGTTTTTTGAGGATTTTTCATATAAATTTTACTAGACGTTCAATCACTTGTGTTGTAAAAATAGCACATTAATATAAAAAGGCGCAACTCGTTTTTCTGTATTTGCTTGTTTATGCGAAGAGAAAACAACTTAATGAAATCCATGAATTTTTCGACATAAAAAACTTTTAATGCAATTTGTAATAAAAAGATGCTACAGATTTTGTAATATAGCCCTAAGATCGAAAGCAAAATACGTTTGGTATTTGGCTGCCAGAATAAGCTTAAAAAGCTATTTAAAAACATTAATGTGCTATTTTCACAACACAAGTGATTGAACGTGTAGTACAGCTTATATAGTAATCACTCAGTTTTTGGAGTGTCACTTCTGTTGTGAAAACAGCACATAAGGTTCGCCTTTTTTACATTAAGCCATCGATATGTACATATATGTATATATATATGTATTTTTAACTTTTGATCTCACTGGAGCTTGAAAGGGATTTAATGTTTTTAATTTATAAAGTATTATTCTTAATATGGTACTCTTTATAGATTGCAAAAAAAATACATGAAAATAAAGAAAATATTGAGTAGTTAACCTAAGCAATTTGGGATTGAAGTATATGTGGAATAAACACCCTAAACAAATTAATTTTTCTGTTATAAAACTAACATAAATTGGGGGCAAAATGCGTCGATTGTCATTAAAATCAGAGGAAATTCGTTTTACATACCTAGAAATTATATGAATAAATTTCGTGAGAATATGCTTAAAATTTAGCATAGACCCCATATAAGGCTCACTCTCGGAAAATATTTTCCTACGCCTAAAACCATAATCAATTATACTATTATATATAGTGAAAATTGGTCTTTTATAGTTGCATAAGACCGTTCATTACACAGACTTCAGTGAAGATCAGTTAGTAATTTACCACTCTCGC
The DNA here is from genome assembly GCA_943735925.1 of Pollenia amentaria. Lineage (NCBI taxonomy): Eukaryota > Metazoa > Arthropoda > Insecta > Diptera > Polleniidae > Pollenia > Pollenia amentaria. The sequence continues at coordinate 86,823,964 of OX031008.1, read as the reverse complement.
AAACAGTTTAGTGTGCCGAAAGACGTAACACATAATGCTTTTGTCTATTCTAGTGCCATAAGACTAATGGCATAAGGACCAGTTGATAATTTATCATAGGCCCCATATAATGCTCTCTCTCTCTTTGGGAAAACATTTGAGTGCTAAACAAACTCTAGCGAATTTATGTACTATTGTAGTCAAACTTGTTATGTCATAGTTTTATAAGACTGGAAAATGCACGACCAAATTTCATGAAGATCGGTCAATTATTTACCGTAGGCCTTATATAAAGCCAATTCACGAAAACGTTCTTAAACCGCAGCGGATTTTAGCACTGTAAAGCTTTATTTTTAAGATTGGCTCATATCTTATAGATTCCATATAAATCCCACTTCTGAAATATTCTTACTCTCAGTGGAGGGTAGCTAAGTCTCGGCCAGTAGATTATAGCACTCTTACTTGTTTAAATTTAGTTTACAAGCGCAAAAAACTAAGAAGCAGATTTCTCGTGTTGACTATTTCTACAAAACAATAGCGGAATTAAGTGATTGGAGCAAATGGTCTTACGAAAGGTCAAATGCAAAAAGTCGTAGCTCCCAGATAAATTCTAAAGGAAAAACTGTGTATTTTGTTGTTGGATTAATTAAAAGATCTACGATATTTTGAATTTGCTCTTTGGCTAATTTAATTAAAAAATGTACATTTATATTCTTTCAAAGTATTTAACAGAGTTGAATTGATTTAAATTGAACGCTGATCTGAAAAGTATAAAAAATATCGTTTTACGAAAATTTTTATATCGCGATTACGAGCGTACTCGAATTAGTTTTACCAGTAGGGTGCCCAGCTTGTTAAAATTTGCGACTAAGACAGTGCAATTACCAAAACAAAAATAATAGTTTCCTTAAAACCACATTCCTGCGATTATAAATTTAGAAAAATTCAGAATCAGAAGAGAATTTATTCCATTTGGTTGCTCCAAAATTTCTAAAATCCTACATAATGGAGTTGTCATGAAGAGGAAGAAGAGTTAACTGTGTTTAATCTCCAAAGCAATATTCGGGAAGAGATACCTGAGGAAACGATTGTTGAACCGTTTGGAAGATCTTTCTGAGATATATAGAACTAAAGTTGCCGTTTTATAAGGAAAACAAATTGGTTTGAACCTGCAGTAACTCCTATGGATTAGCCACCCTTTAAAATTGACAATGGCGATAGGTGTCACAAAAAAACCACTGTGGGACCAAACTGAGCTGCCTTCTAGAAAACTTTCCATGGAACATAACCTAATATATATTTTATAACTGAACAGTATAAATATATCGCATTTGTAATGGATGAACTGCTAAAAACTAGCATACAAAGTCTTACAATAAAGCCGAAAATGCTTACTAAATACGTTGACGACCTGTTTGGGATTATACATGAAAGTGCAATAGAAGAAACATGGGCACAATTAAACAGTTTTCACAAACAAATAAAATTCACTATGAGAAAGAAGAAAACGGACGACTGCCTTATTTGGATACTTTTCTTATAAGCAGAGGAAATAAACTAAAAACAGATTGGTACCAAAAACCAACATCATCTGGTAGAATTGTCAACTTTTTTTCATGTCAACCAAGGTATATTATAATAAATACGGCGGTAAACTTAAAACGACGAATTTTGACAATTAGTGACAAACAATTCCACAGAGAGAATATTATTAAAATTAAGGACATATTGCGAAAAAATTCATTTCCCGAAAAACTCATGAGTTATTTGATCAACAAGAACAAGAACATTAGAAAGCAGACTGAAGAAACCGACGATAAAAATACGAAAATATACAAGACAATAACATATATACCAGGCATATCGGAAAGAGTAAAAAACTCCAAAATATACAACGATGAGAAATATAAAATAGTACCGAGGACCGATAACACGATAAGAAAACTTTTCTCATGCACCAAAGCTAAAGTGGACATATTTGACAGAGCTGATTTAATTTATCAGATAAAATGCAACAGCACTAGTAGCCCACTGTAAAGAAAGAGAACATACACAAAACTTTGAAGATGTTAAAATATTACAAACGGAAGAGAAATATAATAGAAGATATACACTGGAGATGCTACACATAATCAACATACCGTTACATAAGAGAATGAATTTTAAGAGTGACACTGATAACTGCGCCCAAAGTTACAGACATATTATTAACAAAGGGAAAAAGAAAAGCTACAATTAGTGCAATAATAGACCTACAAGATAATTGTTGTGTTTTTTCGTGACTCGTGACTCGGTATATTCATATCGACCCCTTGTAAAAATGTCATGCAATATTGTTTGTTAATGACACTGTTAGTTTAAAAAGCCTTTTTCATATACCTTTAATGTTAATTTAAATTTAAAAATTGATTTGCTTCTACTCAAAATTTTAGATTGTGAGTTACTAGAGTATTGTTGAACAAAGGCGATATATTAAATCTAGCCATACATGTTTAAATTAAGAAATACTTAAAATTTCAATAATTTTTGTACACTGAGAAAATAAAGACCCTTTAGAATTGTCAGGAATAGTAGATATTTTAATAGTTTTGACAGCTTTTGTTGTTGTATAATATATAACAAAACATCAAAGTAAACGAATGCTGTTTTACTTTGTATAATAAAAACCGATATGTTTAAAATTAAAAAATACAATGTAAAACACTGTGTTGTTAAAACGAAAACATCTTGTTGTTAAATTTAAGCAATATAAATAGGGTACCGCTTGCCAAATAATACTGTAATTTAAAACTGTCTATTAGGTAAAAGAACAACCTACCCCAAATCATGTCATTAGAAATTTCTAGAGACTTAAATGTCTTTGAAAAATTATATTATTGGCAAAGTTCTTAAAATCTTAAATAATTATTTGTAACTGCTTTTTAAGGTAGATTTAACAAAATATTTTTCCCGTTTAAAAAGGTAAATTGTAATTTTTCTTAAAAGTTTGTTTAATAAAGTCCACATTTATTTAATGGCAAAAAAGTTACAATAACTTATTCATTTTGCTTCAAGTTATTAATAACCCCTTCACGGTTTAGAATTTCCACTTTAAGGCCTCAGGAAAAAAATTAAATAAAATAATTTTAAAAAAATAGGACACATTAAGAATTACATATGTTATCGCCTTTAAGTCCGCATTAATTTCCAAAACAAATTAAGTAATTAAAAAAAGCTAGATCACTGTGAAAATTAATTTGGCTAATCATTTATACACCCAATATCATATATTCATCGCAAAAACTATAAAATCTTAAGCTCTATTTTGATAAATTTTAGTTGAAATATAAATAAAAGATACCAAGAAAATATTAGATTTTTTATAACACTGGGTGGTGTCCCTTTGCAACGCATGTCAATTCATGTTGCAGTTTCCAGTGATGTCATGGTATAGTTGTTTATTAGACCAGCTCGTTGTTTACGTTAAAATTGTATTTTTCACTTTACTCTTAATAAATTGGTGGTGGGTTTTTCGACAATTTATTAAGGTTATCCTTAAATTTATGACTTAATTTTCTTGTTTAGCAATACAAAAAAAAAATAAAAAAAAAAAAAATAAATATTTCTAAAAACTGCTAAATTAAATACCAAGACTATTTCAAAAACTGAAATTACTTTGTTTCGTTATCAGGACTAATTAAGCTTTAGTTTTTATAAGGACAGTTGACATTTCTAATATATTTGCGGAAAACTGATGTTAAATCAGATAAAATTAATTAAGATTTTAAAATTTCTCCGTTGACATTTCCTCTTTGTGGAGAAAAAAAAACATTTTTTTTAGATATGTATCTATTTGTGAATTGCTTTAGTAAAGCAAAACTTAAAATCATGTTAAATGGTTTCATAAACAAAAAATTTAAAAAGCAAGCAAAAAATTTTTAAATTAAAAATAAATAAATAAATAATTAAACCAAAAAAAATATAAAGAAAATAAGCAACGAAAGCTTAAATTTGGGATTAAATTTTTCATACTTTAATTTAAGAAATGAGCTTACAACACTTTATTTTATTTGTTTCGCTAAATCAGCTATTTAAATATACAAAATGGGTGTTCGATGTCCTTTGGCTATAATTCATATTAGAGGTGGTTCATCGAATTAGCTTTTGTTGTGCACATAGTTATTTTTTGTTTTCAGTGCATTACATAGTGTTTATCTTTCTCATTGCTAGAACGATTAAAAGAACTGAATTGTTGTTTGCCAAATACTTTTAGATACATAAGTAGTCACAGCCTAAAAGCTTCTTAAAAAAATTTAATTTTCAAATATGTGAACAAACAAATATACATCGGAACACGAAAAAACAAGCACAGCAAAGATTATATGCACTTTATGTAGTTTAAGGAGTATTTACAAATCATGTTAAAATATGTGCTAACAAGTTCGACTGTATATAATTATGTATGTAGAAGACAAAACACCATTGTCTTTGTAATATTTACCCTTCTTCGTATGTTGTGGTAAAAGCCAATGCGAACAATTAAAATAACAAAAACAATTTTTGTTTTACGAAAGCAAGTAAAAATAAAATTTCATTTGTCAAGATCAGCTGATTTATTTAAACTCTACTTGTGATGCTAACAAAAGTAGAAATTAAACCTACTTTTCGCAGTCAACACCTCAATGTAACTTTTTACCTATGACTGCACAGATTCTGATTTTTTGCATACATAGGCGTACTGCAGTAAAAAAATGCATTAAAAATTTAAAATTACCTCTTACTAAAAAACTTTTCAGTTATCAGTAAAATTTTTCAGTAGTCAGTAAAATATTACTGGTTACTGAAATTTGCTTTAGTAAGCACAAAACATTTAGTGGTTACTGAAAAACTTTCCACTAAGCAGTAAAACTTCACTGGTTACTGCTATACAAAATGCAGTGCAAATGTAATGTAGTACGCCCATGTATGCTTTTTTGACAGCAGCGTTGATAGCGAAAACATAGAAATATATTAATTTACATGGAAAAGAGGAATAACACAATCAGTTTAATTCGACAAATTTGTTGTTCACAAAAATTATTTAATTTTCGTTGATTTGATACTTCAATAAGTGTTCATACCTTGCCACTACACATTTTCTTCTCGTATACAAATATATTTGTGCAGATCTCTAGTTCAAATGGGGCCAAGTTTTAACACTTTTACATGTGTTTGAAAATATCGATTGTGTACGCTAATAACAGAGCTTTTTTGGTATTTATATTTATAAATTATACATTACATATTCTAAAAATCGCATAATTCAGTTCAATAGTTTTTTAAAAAAGGATACGTAAGTGCAGGAGATATCGTGCATGATTTGAGGCTACTGATATTTAAAAAAAATATAAAATGGCTTTTCATATTTACTAAAATTCCTTACTTTTATTTTGCCATAAAATAATAAAAACAAGTAAAAAGTATAGTCGGTCAAGCCCGACCTATGATACCCTACACCGCTGTATGTAAAAAAAAATTCTTGCAAGTGTAGCTTTTTGGGGCATAGTTATAAAAGGATACTAATTGCGAGTCCCTCCTCAACGTCAGCTATTTGTCCAACTTAATTTGACATTTCCTTGTTTTACGAAATTGAGCAGCTTGATATTTTGAGGCCTTTTACGAAAATCTTTATTTTTTTTGATGGCATATTCGACCTCAGTGGGTTCGTTAACAAGCAGAATTGCCGCACAGCAATCACTCTGTTTGATGCGGTTTATGGGCTACCGCCATCATTGGGCCGTACTTCTTCGAAAATGAGGTCTGCCAAGCAGTTACCGTGAATGGTGCTCGCCTTTGCGAGATGATAATAGACTTTTTGTAGCCAGAAATTGAGAATATGAACCTGGACGATATGTAGTTCCAGCAGGATATGGTCACTTGTCACACCGCCAACGAAACAGTGTCTATTTTTCGTGAGATATTCAATGGCCGTGTTATCTCAAGTCGCGGCTATGGTAATTGGCCGTCACGATCATGTGATTTGACACCATTGTACTTCCTTCTTTGGGGAAATTTAAAAGAAAAAGTGTACGTCAAGCCAAGCACAATTCAAGAGCTGAAGGATGAGATATTTCGGCGCATTAACGACAGGGTAGTATTCCGGCGGGAATCTCGGATCGTAGGAGTATGACCTTTGATTTTGGTGTAAACCACCGGTGGAGTTCCCGGATAGGGAAGTTTTCTTGAGGGGTGGGCATTATATACGGACGGGTCCAAGATGGACACTGGCACTGGGGCTGGTATTTTTATTGCTGACACTAACGTGAAAAGGTCATTCAGACTCCCGGATGAGTGCATTGTCTTCCAAGCTGAGATCCTAGAGATCTGGAGGGCGAAGGAGGTGATACTGGAACGTAGGGTGATCTGTGGTGACAATCTACGTCGATAGTCAGACGGTGAGATCGTGCCTGCTCGCACGGTGTAGAAATGCTCTAAGAGAGCTCATGTTGGCATTAATTTGGTGAGCATTTGGTCGATACTTTGTTTCACACGTTATTATAATAGATCCTTCTATCATAATAAAAAGTTTAAAGATAGTTCCCTGAAAACTTTTTTTTTTGTTTACAATTAACATCGTGCGTTTTGGTTGGACCTCCCATTACATGTGTGTTTGCAAGTACAAAACGAAATAGGAAGTGCACTTTTTTGTTGCTTTTCAAGCGAATTTGATATGCTATTTTACTACATAAATACTAACGGCCTAAGTTATAAAAATTAAAACAGGTTAATAAAGGGTTTATGAAACGGATTTTAATACAAATAATAATAAAAAAAAAATCAATATTGGTGGACGAAATCCCGTACAAAAAATATGTGCCGTATTTGTGCAGGATAGCACATAGTGAACGTCATAAATAAATAAGTGAATACAGGTTTTGTTTACGTTTAATTTGGTTTTTTAGTTTGCTTAATTTGGTTTTACTTTTCAGTGTAAACATTGAAAAAATGGGGTAAATTATGATGGAAAGGCTCAGCAGAGAACAAAGACCCAAAGTTGCTCTAAATGATTTGAAAGTCACCATACGATTATTCAGACACAAATATCATATGCAAAAATTGGCGCTGAGACCCTTTTTCACCTCACTGGTCACCTAAATAAAAATCTGGGACCCAAAATCCAAGATTATTTGGTGAACATCAAATGCGACCACGTGAATGCACAGTATGATGTGGGATGACTTCAGAAAAGATAATTCGATCACATGTTGTCAAAAAAGATGGACAAGTTGCGGTTTATGTGAGTGGCATTTAAGCCAAGAACAGTAATGTTAGTCGATTCCATTAACAGCGATTTACATTTACATAGACAGCATTTTTTTGAATTGCACGATTACTTTGTGCTCCTGTGTATTCTCAGTCGCCTTTGTTCTCTTCTTGGGAACATTCGCATTTCTTAACCCTGAACAGTTACTCTTCATTTTAGTACATTAAAGTTACTCTTTGTCGAATCGACGAACTTTTTTAAAAATAATTCTAGCGGCAATATTTTTAAAGTAAAAAATCAGCAAAAAAATTAAACAAAGCAAAACATAAAAAAGTTTTTCTTCTCCTTCAAAATTTTATACGAATTTTTAATCAATTTTGTGTTTTAAAATTTATTATTTTTTTAATGCTTTCGCCATCAGCTAACGTTGTTGAAAAAAGAGCGTAGTTTGAATACGCATAAAAATGTTATATTATAAAGTGTGAATGAGCTTCGTCGATTCGACGAACAGTAACCATCTAGGGTTTAGAAAGTATTGTTTTTGCTTTAAATTTCAAATGTTGGGTTAGTCTAATCCACTAACGGTTAGTGCTTATGTAACTTTTACTGATTGGCCCACGATGTCGAACATAAAATTATTTTCTATATTCACATTGAAAACAAAAAACAAATTTTTAATTTTTATTATTGTTTTCAATATTAATATACGAAAGAAATGGCCCAGGCGAAAAGTGTTCTGTTTTTAAACGTTATTAATTTTTTTTTTATAGGAGAGAAGTAAATGAGTTTTAAAAAAGGCTTGACTGATGATTTCATAACGAATTTCTTAGACTTGTGAAGTGAAAGTGATAATAAATAGGCTAATGATAAACATGAAACACTGAAAGAAAAACTAAATATGTACGAAATTGATTAAAGCTTAAAGATTGATTAAATATGAACTAACAATAATTAATCAAATCTTATACTAATACTTTATTTTTGTCCTGCCAATGCTAGACGAAAATTTTTCTCTTCACGGTTTCTGTTCACATATGTAGATGTTTAGCGCTCTTCTTGTCTGATGAGTCCTGCTGTATCTCTTCTCCTTAATCTAGAGTGGCCGCTGTAATTTAAAATATTTCGAGCTAGTGGATTTGGGTGCGACTCAAGTCTTTTTAAATATTTTACTGCATAGTTCGTAATAATAGTTTTTACTAACGGCACATTGAGATCCTTGTGAATATTTGAGTTTTTAACATACCAGGGAGCGGCTGTGATTATTCGAAGAAGTTTATTTTGTCGCCTTTGAATTTTTTCGATATTAGAAGCCGAGGCAGTGCCCCATAACTGAATACCGTAGCACCAAATTGGTTGTAAAGTAGAAGTTTACAATCGAGACAAGAACAGAGTTTCTTCCAATAAGCCAATTAAGTTGAATTGCTTTTAGTTTCATTTGTGTTAGTTTTGCTTCTATATGGCATTTCCAGAAGCTTCATGACAGTTTTCGTGCACGCTTAAAAAAGCTGTATCATCAGCAAATGTTGAAGTTAGGGTGTGGTTGTTTGTTGGCATGTCTGAGGTATATATTAGGTATAACAGTGGGCCCATGATGCTTCCCTGAGGGACTCCAGCGTCAATTGGCTGAGGAGAACTTATAAAAGCACCTTCTTTAATAATAAACTTTCGACCGACTAAGTAGCTTTCTAACAGCTTGTGTGTGTTTACTGGTAAGTTTAGCTTCAATTTATGTAATAACCCTTCATGCCAGACTTTATCAAAAGCTTGAGAAACATCGATGAAGAGGGCGGAACAATATTTTTGTTCTTCAAAGGCTTTTCTTATGGCGTTTACTATACGATGGGTTTGTTCAATTGTGCTATGTTCTCTTCTAAAGCCGAATTAATGGTTTGGAATACATCTATTTACATTTAAAATTGGGGCTAATTTTGACACTAACAGCTTCTCAAACAGCTTTGATATATTAGACAATAAGCTTATAGGTCTATATGACTCAACTTTTGTAGGATCCTTTCCTGATTTAGTTATCATGGTAACTAATGATACTTTCCATTCCTGAGGGTAGTATTCAAGGCGTAAAATAGCATTAAAAATAAAGAGAATAATTTTCTTTGCCATGCTGGGTAGCTCCAAAAGCATTTTGTTACTGAACTTATCAAAACCAGGGGCTTTCTTCGGGTTTAAATCATGAATAGCCTTTTCGATTTCTCTTATCTCAAATCTTAGTGGAACAGCTGCTCTAACAGCAACAGGTGGTAACGCGACCGCCATATCGAGAGATGTGTGAGCGGTAAATACGGTTTTCAAATGATTAACAAAAAGATTTCCTTTTTCTATATCATTTCTTGCCCAACTTCCGTTTAAGTTTCTTAATGGTGGTTTAGTGATAACTGGTCTTTTAAGATTTCTAGCTGCACGCCATAATGAGTAGTCTGATTGTGGATTTGCATCAAGTTCCTTAAGATATTTTTCAAAGGATGCAGTTTTTTGGGACTGCAGTAACTTTCTTAGCCTTTTTGTGCACTCTTTTAATAAAGTCTTAAGTTGGGGGGATCTGTGCAATTGCCACTCTCTTCGAACTCTCCTTTTTTCGGTCAATAGACGCTCGACATCTACAGAATATATGATATTGTTTTTGGTTTTTTTGAGGGTTGTGCTGGAATGTTGAACAGCTAGTTTGAGATAACTGTCAAAATTAACAATAGCGAGATCCACGCTCTCCGGTGTGCTAAGCGGAATATTTTCTGTGCAAGGGGCACTAAGATATTTTTTATATATTAACCAATTTATTTGTGAGGGTGATTTCGATAAGTACCCAGATGGCGATACGATTCTATTTGGAATCATTATAGTAACAATTGTAGGTGTGTGGTCGGAAGATAATTCTAAGGAAGCCTCAACATAAATCGTTTCTGCGGGGATGTTTTTAACCACTCCAAAATCTATGACATCTGGAACTTTTTGCTGATCAGTAGGCCAATATGTTGGTTCACCGCTCGCGACCACACTTAGATCCATTTTACGAATTGTGTTAAACAAAACACGACCCTTAGGCGTAATAAGTCGTGATCCCCAGAAAGTATGTTTAGGGTTATAATCGCCAGCAGCCAGGAAGCAGGGTCCTAATGATTTGAAGTATTTATTATATTGGCTTTCTGATATTGAAAATCTAGGTGGGGAGTATAAAGATGAAATTACTAGGTTTCGAGATAATTCCTCAACGCAAATGATCGTTGCTTGGAGATAATCTTCACGATGATCATACATTAAGTAGTGTTTTACTCGGGTTTTTATCAAAATAGCAGAACCTCCACAAGCTCTACCTCGAGGGTCCTTGGTATCATATAATATATAACCATTGACTTTAAACGTGTTTCTTGAGGTCAGATGAGTTTCAGAAACCATCATAACATCGATTTGTTTATTTTTAAGGAAGTATTATAGTTCATTTTTATATTGGCGGATGCCATTTGCGTTCCAAAAGCAAATTTTTAGACAGTTCATGGCTTATTTAGTACAGCTTGCAATAACATCGATTGCATTCTTAACATTTCTTGCATCATGTTACCCATTGTGTTGGTAAAATTGTTAACGGTTTGCACTAATGTTTCCATGGTTTTTTCTAGCCGAGTTAAATTAGAAATGGGAATTTCGTCATTATTTGGTAAATCACCTTGCAATGGCATATTATAAGATTTTAAGACATTAGCGTACGAGGTTCTGTTATTATTTGGCTGCGGTATTTGAACGCCGTTAGTGTTTTCTTGATAAGTTGCCTGCGTTTGAGGGGGATTAAGTTTCTGTCCAACAGAACGCTTGACAATCGAATATACCGGACATCCTCTATAGTTGGCAGTGTGATTACCACCACAGTTGCTACATTTTTTTACATTAGGGTCATTTTTTGACTTATCACACTAGACGGTACCATGTAGTTCTCCACATACGACACAAGCAGGGGGTAAATACCAGTATGCCCTAGTATGACCAAATTCTTGGCAGTTTAAACACTGAACGGGCCCATTTCTTTTGTGGGGCTCTTCTATCGTTATTTTCCTGTACAGGATGTATTTTAAACTGTAAATGGGATGCGTTTCATTTTTTTTTAGCTTAACGTCGCCGGGCTCTAACTCCACTCGAAATAGTGGTTGGGGATTTTTTTCCCTATTTTTAATATTTGTAACATTTTTAATTTTGAAACCCTTTTCTTCTAAAAATGTTTTTATTTCGTCTGGGTCCACGCATGAGTCAATGCCCTTTATCACAACCTGCAGACCTTTGCTGCTTTTCAGCTGGTAAGTATAGAAGCTTTTTTTAAGTGCTTCAAACTTATTAATTAATTTACGAAAATCATTCTCATTATTAATCTGTATTTTTGTTTCGTTAATATTACCACGCTTGATTGCAGCTACGTAAAACGAATTTTCACCTATCACCGATATTAAACTTTTTATTAGCTCACTTGAGTTTTGCTCTCTAAGATATATCGGGGGTGGCTTCGACGATTTTATGACGTTGGGTGTTTCAGAAGATTCATCCTCCAGAATTGCAAAACGATTTTGCGAGTTTATTCTATCAAAAGATGGAACTTTCGAGGCAGAGGCAACAGCTGAAGAGGCAGGGCTGCGACCACGTTTAAGCACTGTTATATACCTATCCATACCAACTTGCACTTGTGGTTTTTGACAACTTTTTTCTTGTTTGTTTAACATTGCGTCTATGTTTGGGATTATGGTATCAGTGGTAACGCTTGTATTGTTTTCTGTTGTTGTGTTTATTTCCACATTGCTTTCACTAGCATGAATATCATTTACTTTTGTTGTTGTTTCATTGTTATTACTCATATAGAGTTGTTTTTGTTTTTTCACCGTTTTTTTATTTTTTTTTGACTGTGCTCTTTTTATTATGTATAATGTTGTTACACCGAGATAATAAAAGAAAAAAAGAATAAATATTTTTTTGCACAGATTATTTGCAAGTATGTATGTGCGTACATACATACATATGTAGGTATATTTTTTTTACTTGTATTTTTTTTTTTCTTAATTTTTTATATTTTTTTATAGTTATTCTATTGTTCACTTTTATATTGAGCGTCCAAATTCGCTTGTTAAACTGATACTATTAACTAATTTATGTTAAAAAAAAACCGTATGCGGAGTTAAAAGAAACACGTCTTTTCTCATCGAGCACGACCGACTGAATGTGATTATTTACTTATTATTAAGTAAAGTTTTTTTTTAATGATCACTGAATTTATTGATTGCAGTATTACGATTTTGTTATTATTTTTTTCATTAAAACAGCGATCTCAAACACTGTTCAATAAAAATGTACATAATAAATATTTAAAAAATGCATTATTCACAATAGAAAAACAAAAACTATTGAAAGCTTAAGGATCCAACAAAACATAAAAAGTACGATGAATCTAAAAGAAGATATTGTTAACAAATGTTATGTTTTTATAAAATAGACGTATCCCCAGAAGAAGTCGACAAAAAATCGACGAAACGTCGGGAAAAAAAGTATTTAAAGTGTTTTGATTACATTAAAGATTTTAGGCCGTATTAGCTCGATAAGGAAATACAAATGAATTTAAAAATTGGCCAAATAGAAAAACAACAAAAAAATTCTTGTTTGATTTCAATTCAAAGCATAATAAAAAATATATATATGTTAGTCGGTTCGACTACATAGTGATAAGTGTTTATGAATATAAATAACGTTTGGGATCTAGGGTTAATAGGGGGTAATGATTGGAAATTTATTTAAGCCCGAGGTAGAGAACAATCCAGAATTGTGTTTCCAATTAGGTGGAGCCACAGTTTTTCCAACTATATCTCTTTTTTTTTGGCAATCATAACGTTGTATGATATTTATGGAGATCGAAAGCTATAATTGATTATGAACCTGCCATTACAAAATTTAATATATTAAAGAATTTTATTATTAATAGTCGTTTATATTATTTTACGCTGATCATTAGAACTCTATTATAAAAAAACAATACTTTTAAATCTTTGTTCTGTGTAAATTATTTTAGTAGAAAAATCTGTAATTGTTATGTTTTTAATTTACTGCCTATCCCACGATTTCAGTCGAAAATTTCGCCCGCTTAGCTTTCATTTAAAACAAAACCAAATTTTAAAATTTGGTTAATGTTCTATACTTGTAACGTATTTACAAAAATAGCTTAAACAAAAACATGACAAGGCGCTACGAACTAAGTCGCTAATGAAATAAGCCACGAAAACCAAATGTTTTGATTAATTAATTTTTTATAACTGATGATGTTTATTACTTAATTAACCAATCTCACGTCAAAATATTAAAACGTTTACTCGCTCCCGGTCTGTCAGACCGATGTTTGCAGAGCCTTATAAATATTAGTAAAAAAAAATTTTTAATTAACTCCATTTACTTTAAGAAGCGTACCTTTTTAGAAATATAAACAAATAATTTAAAAAAAATAACTTTTTTATTTATAACAAATCTGTGGTTTTCTTGGGTAACCGCGTATGTCCTTTTCTTCGATTTTGAGATGTTGATGCCATATTGTTTAATTTTTAACGCTATTTACGTGCTTCTTAAAATTTCTGAAAAATTATGGACCAGTCCGACTTTTTTATGTAATGACCAATTTCAGAAAGTTCAGTACCTCGCCCATAGTTCGATCTAGAATGTTTTTTCCGCTCTCCTGAAAAATTTGATTTTAAAACATACGCGGTTAACCATGAAAACCACAAAAATTTTAGTCTTTGTAAAATATGGTTAAATTTTTAACAGATGAAAAACATCAAAAAATATTTTTCTAATAGAAATGTCACTCTCGCCGACCAAATATTGCTATATGCGCACATCTGTCTTGCTTTCATTAACTTCGAAACCACTCTAAATTGAAGTCTATTAACCTTAGATTGGTATAAACTTCGTCGAATCGACGAACATCATATTTAAACGATTTTATTTTCTTTCCAAAACATTTTTAAGTAATAAAAATGAACATTTTCAAAAATTTTTGTTTTATTTATTTACTTTTTATTGTAATAAAAATTAGCCTTAAAGTTGGTTTTGCTTCACATATACTTTTCAAAAAGGAACGGATATTAAACTCATTGTGAAAAAATTTTTTTTTTACATTTCTCTTTTCTTCTTTAAATAGATATATTAAGTATTACTAAAATGAAAAAATAAAACAATTTTGCATTAAAGTTGCACATGACCTGCAAGATTTAATTTAATTCTTTTTTGGAGAAATTGAAGGCAAATTTTGTCATTCGACTTTTTTTTGTGGAAAAAGCTTACAACTGCTTCTTTTGTTGCAAGTTTTTGGAATTTGCTGGGGTTTCTGGAATTTCAGGTTTCAAAAGCATCTTGTATTTTTTTTCTTTAATTAGTTTGCAATATAGGAATAATCAGTATTTTCGTTACTTTAAATGATATTCTTTGTCAAAGCGACGAAGTGAGTTCCAGGAATTAAAAAATAAGTGTACTTTTAAGCATCGACCAATAACGTATGACCACACACAACAAAAGCAGGCTCTTGATTAGAGCTACAAAATAAATCAGAGTGTTACGTGTAAAGAGACAAAAGAAAACACAAATATAAAAAAAGGTGTTCGTCGATTAGACGAATGTGTACCAATCTATCATGGTTTTTAATAATAGTTAAAAATATAAAATAAATTTAATTACATAAAAGATCTTACAGACCATGTGCGAGAGTATAGGAAGGTTTAAAAATAAATATTTTAACAATAATTTAAAACACTTTTGTGTATTTATGTTTGCAAAAATCTTTTTACATTTTCTATTGTATTATTTCTTATTAATCATGTCAAAAAATGTGTACAAGGGCGTAAATACATTATTTAAATTAAATGTATAAACAACAATTCGAGTTCATTTACAAAAAGGAAAAATGTAACCATTATTTTTATTTTTAGAATGTATTGAGATTATATATAATTGTGTACTGTTTTATTTATAAACATACATTTATATTATTGTTTTCGCCACATATGGATTAAATTAACAACGCCAACATAACTTTTGATATTCTTTAATATTCTACCACGTGTTAACGCTAATGGGAAAGAACATTTATAATGTCAAACAAAATTAGAGAGATAATTCACTTTTTGAATTAAATAAAACTATTTAACGGGTGTTTTTTTTAGCCATATCCATAACGATAACTATGGTTTGTCAGCTGAGAATGTTAAACTGTGTTGACATTTCTGTTCAGTAAGGCTTGGCAAGCTACCATGAATGGCTGAACGCTAAAAGAACGCTTCTACATTGTGAAAATTTCTTTGAAAAAAGTAAATCTGCTTGCGAAGTGCATTGAGCACATCTTCCATTTAACGAAGCCTATGTCTGATTAAGTCGCTACTTAAAAAAGCAAAATTTCCGTATTTAGAGTGAAGAATATGCGTTAACGAATCACCATTAAATCTACAAAAGTGGACTGCTTCCCAGCAAAAACTAGGCAATGACTTGAAAATACTGAACAACTTACTTTTCAATGACTACTTCATACCATCTGCATTACACAGAAATAGTTAAGAAATGGTTGACATATAATCTGATACATAAGCACTTGTTTGTTTATGAGATGATTAACGAAATTTATAATTAATTCATAATAAAATACATTTAAGGTTTTATTTATTCAAATCGAATACAAATTGGTTTTAAATACATATTTGTTCTTAAAATTTTTTTTTTTTATTTGTTATAAATGAATATGAATTTGAATATGAAAAATTTAAATACTTAATTGATTTCGGCATTTATTTTAAAATTAAAATTTTGAATAAAAACTACACTAATCAATCAACCAAACGATATCGTCTGGGTGATATAAATTATAATGTATGATATCGATCTTGTATCATAAACGGTAGTATTTAAATTGTACCTTTCCTTATAATATCGTTTTTCCATGAAAATATCATATAAAAATCAATGTGGTGACAACTTTATTTCCAGAAGTGGTCCTGTTCACTAGCTTCAACGTTCTTGTGATTAAACGCCTCTGGACTACTTTTAATGGCGCTTTGGTAAGGTCGACAAATTAGAAAATCTTAAAGCATTGGTAGCCAGTATTAACAGCCTGATTTTGTAAAACACAAGTGTTCTCACTTGAAGTTTTCGTATTAAAACGAAAACGTTTTAAATATGGTTTTTCAAAAACATTTAAAAGCTTTCGTCTATTCATGCTTGACATAAATAGAGCTTTTTTCTATCGTTAAATAACGTTATTGCCAATGCGTTTATTTTCGTACCTTTTCATGCTTTTTACATATAAGGATTTAGTGTTCAAGGTTAACCCTGGCTTTTGTTTACAAAACTAAATTATAAATTTAAAAAACAAAAACTTCTATAAAAAAATATTAGTAAATGTAAAAAGTAAAAATGTTGAATTAAAATGTTTACAAAAACTGCAATAAATAAACGCAATAACGATTTTTTGCTACACATCAACATATAGAAATGGTAAAGGTATTTGCGTGATAGCTCTAATTTTTTTAAACATATGGAAGAACTTACATACACACATACATACATACTTATGTACATACTTGTTTCTAGAATTTTTTGAACCTGTAAATACATATTTATGTAATTAGTAGCATTAACAGCCTGTTTTTAGAAAATGAAAATATTTGTTCGTTCGTAAAAAAAACGAACAAAAACTTATTTAGGTTTTCATAAAATTAAAACACATTTTAGGTGAGTGACTGAAAAAGCTTTCATTTTTTCCACACACGTTTGGTTCTTATAAAATGAACATCTTCGTAATAAATGAACACAAATGCCAAAATAAGACGATAAGTAAAAGGCATTCGTTTAAAAAAATAAATAAAATAAATAGAAAATAAAAAGGATATTTTACTGAAAGAAGCCTAAATTATTTACAATATTATTAAAGGTTTGTGTATCTATATATATGTATATTTATCAGGGACCGTAACGGTTATGAGTGATATCAAAAAAGTAATTTTTTAACAGTTATTTTAAAAATTAAAAAGAAAACTCAATCTTTAACAGTTATTTTTCAACGTAAAAATAAAAGGTCGAATAAACTCTTAAAAATGGAGTTTTATTTTGCCATTTTCTGTCTAAAATAAAACTCATTTTTGGAGTTTTATTTTTTCCGTCTAAAATAAAACTCATTTTAGGAGTTTTATTTTTTCCGTCTGAAGTAAAACTCATTTTAGGAGTTTTATTTTTTCCGTCTGAAGTAGAACTCATTTTAGGAGTTTTATTTTTTCCGTCTAAAATAAAAATCATTTTAGGAGTTTTATTTTTTCCGTCAAAAAATAAAACTCGTTTGAGTTTTATTTTTTCCGTCTCGTTTGAGTTTTATTTTTTCCGTCAGAAACAATTTTGCATATTAATACAATTTATTTTGCACTAATTTCATTGCAAAAATCTGATTTTTTTCAATAAATTAATTTGTTTTTGACATTTAAAAATATTTTCAAGCAAATAAATTTTCAATTATCAAACACCAGCAGATTGGTCAGCTATATTTTCGTTAATTTGGCAACTTTTGTTTCTTTTTTGAATTTAGTTATGTTTTACTCATAGTGAAATAAGTAAAAGGTATGTTAACTGCGGAGAGTTGTCATATACGCTTGTTGTAATATTATGGGTTTTAAAATTGAGAACAAATTTTATAATGACTATTCCTAGTATTTATTCGGTCAAGGTTTTAATTATGATGCAGTAAGGGGGTGGGCTCACAAGGCCAGCTGTTTGCAGTGTTTTTCTTCGTGGTGTCTCTTAATTTTTGTTTATTTATATTGTTTGTAAAGTCATTTTGATATTTGCAATATGCCTGTTGTTTTTAGTGTTGTTCCATTTTTGTTGTACTGAGGTCACTTTACTAATGCACTTTGACTTTAATAAACATAAATGTGAGATTTTTGCTTCGTCATCTTTCTTATTGCTGTACACCCAATCCTGTTTTTACGCGGTAGATACGTTCCAAAGGATACCATGTAAAAAAAATCATGTAAAAAAGACACCTAGAATATACATATGTACGTGTGTTTATGATATTTCTTTTCAAATATCAATAGGAAATAAAGGCCCCTATTACTGAGTTGAGTTGTAATTTCTTAATTTTTGTATAATGGTTTACAACTTTGCTATATTGCAGTGAACAAAAACATAACAAAAATTATAACTGATCACAACCAGTTGTCTAAATAACAACTCAACTGACGTAATAGTGGCCAAAATATAAAAAGAAGTGCTACTAAGAACCCTTAAATATAAATGTAAAAAATACCGGGTAAAAACAGGATTGGGTGTACTTTGTGTAAGTGTTTTTTTTTATTGTTCGTATTTATCTCATGAAGTAGTATTACTTAACGTATGGTCACATATAGCAAACATTTGACTAAAAAAGCGTAACAAACAGACAAACTTAGTTTATTTTCTTTGATTTTAATATATTTTTTTTTAATTTAATATGTATTCAGATTTATTAAAACTTATGTAAATGTAGCCTTGTTCAGCATAATCGATCTTGTTTTGTAATATAGAATACCATTTAAATTAAAAAATTAATTAAAAAATTAAATTTTTTCGTCAACTGTTTGCCAAATGTGACCGTACCTTAAAGATCAAAACAACATTTGCAAAAAAAAGAGACCACATTAAAGTGCGTTAAATATTTCATACAAAAGCTATTAAAAGTTGAAACCAATAAAACGCGTTCATCATTTTTTTTATAGTTTTCAAAATTTTTGGAGCTTAAATAAAAATAACAATCAAACAAAACTATTAATAGAAACAGTAAAAAAATTTATAGAAATTTAAAGAAAATTTAAAACAAATAAGTTTGTTAAAATTGTGAATATGGGTCGTAATTCCGATATTACAAGTCGTAAATTTTTTGAAAAAGTTGATAATACAAATGTATGCCGGCTGTGTAATAAAGTTTTTACACAAAAAAAAACATCATATCCTTACTTGTATAAATTGGCAAAAACTGTGCAATGTGTTCCTGCAACCCAAGTAAGCGTGGAAAGAGCATTCTCTGTTCTTAAGTTGGTAATGAGCTACCTGCGGTCAAATCTTTCACCAGAAAATTTGGAAAAAATAATGTTTGTTAAATTAAACAAATAAAAATAAGTCTGTTAAAAAAAAGTAAACAAATGAATTTTAATTAAGACAAAAAAATTAATCTCTTCAAAAGAGTTTTATTTTATGAAGGCGAAATTAGTTTTATTTAAGACGAAAAAATACTCGTAAAATGAGTTTTACTTTATACGGAAAAAATAAAAGTCCTCAAATGAGTTTTACTTTAGACGGATAAAATAAAACTCCACAGATAAGTTTTATTTTAGACGGAAAAAATAAAACTCCTGAATTGAGTTTTATTTTAGACGGATAAAATAAAACTCCACAGATAAGTTTTATTTTAGACGGAAAAAATAAAACTCCTGAATTGAGTTTTATTTTAGACGGATAAAATAAAACTCCACAGATAAGTTTTATTTTAGACGGAAAAAATAAAACTCCTGAAATGAGTTTTATTTTAGACGCAAATTTGGCACTTTTTCGAAATTCAAACGTTTAAGGGGCGAAATTGGTAATTTCTTTTTTGGTACTTTGAAGAGACTCAAAATTAAGCTGCAAGGTCCTGAGTGATTATCATCCCATAAGATAAAAAATGTTAGTAGCAGAATTATAACTTCTGGCACAAAAATATGATCATAAAAAAAGGACCCGACAAAGTAGCGAATTAAATGCTAGCGTTTAAACAAGTCAAAACATAGGAAAATAAACTTTGGCATAAAAATATGCTTACGAAAGAAAAGGAGACGTTAATAAAGTAGCGGGTTAACAGCCTGTTTTATGAAAACCTAAATAAGTTTTTGTTCGTTTGTAAAAAAATATATTTTCATTTTCTAAAAACAGGCTGTAAATCCACTATTGATACGATACGGGTTTGAAAAAATTAGTCAAAAATTGGACTGGTCGAATGAACCATGTGATTCGTAGTGGCGGTGGCCATATGCCATAAATCTTATTTAAAAAATAAATGACATAAAATTAACTAGCAGATTATAATAAAGAAAATGTCATTCCAAAAATATTTATATATTTTATTACATACACGGAGGCAGTTGTTCCTAGGCAACGACAGATAGCAGCCCTTTTATACTAGGTTTGGCTACAGCAGCATATTTAAGCCATAGTCATGAATAATGATATGCAACATTTTGCGTTCGGAATACAACTGACGTCGCTGCATAAAAAAAAACTAAAAGAATTGTATCCAGAGGCGTAGCAAACAATTTATTTCTGTAATTGCTTTGAACTAATTTTTAATCATGTGAGTTACTGGCTCAACTTCTTCTTTGTATGGGGACCGAACTACTTTAAGGTACAGTATTCACGGCTTGTATAACAGATTTCTTTGGGATTATTTAAGATTTGCTTCTTTAAATTAGATCAAGGAATTGTTTTATTGGAATAATAGCAAGGACTTTCGTTTTAGTAACTTACACTAAGCACGTTCACTTATAATAGATGTGTGACAAGCCAAGTGGTAGCTGTTATGTGTAAATTTATTCCCTACAATAACAACATACATAGCTGGAACAACAACCGATTCAAAATGACAGAAGGCAAAACAATAATGCGGAATGGATTGCTACACCAAGAACTAGGACTGTGAAATCTTACATGGAAAGACGCAAAAAAAAGTGCCACAAATTGTGTAAGATGAAGATGCTTTGTGGAAGTCATATGCCCCCAAAAGGGGAAATGGAGAAACAAAAATTATCATTTAAGGTTCTTATGCAGCTAAAAAAATGCACATAATGCATTAGTTGTTAATGTAGACTGGAGTTGTATGTTATTATATCCTTCTGAAACAAGCTGAGCTATGGACCACATATTTAAGGTATTCTATAATATTTTTTTTATTTTTTTGGACTTATATATTCCAAAACATTTAATAAAATTAAAATCCATCCCACCTTTTATTAAAAGGCAATTATCTCGGGCTAAAAAGAATAAAAAAAAAAAAAAATAAATGATACAAAATATTTAAATGATCTGGATCTTCTTCGGTTAAATCAATATCGTTTCTCGAGAACCACACTGTTGAAAACGGAAAAAAGCTACAATTTTCATATACATATGGTTCTGATAAAATTCCGAGTAGTATTTTTATTACACGTGAAACGTCTTCCCTAGGGGAAAGGGAACTAACACTTAACTTGTCACGTGATAAGTTGTTTTAACATGGCGATGTCCAACGACGGGTTCATTGGCACCTTTATGACACTTTGTAACAGGTCACAGAAATAACCTTAATGAACACATCCAATTTCGGCTAAAATAATGCCTGTCGCAGATATATTTTCACAAATGAACCATGTTTATATTATAAATCCCCTTCATATAAAATAATACAACTAGAGAGAATCAGCCACTACCCGCACAAAATCCAGTGACATGAATAGTTTTGTGCTAATTACATTTCCTCTGGACCAACTACACTCTAAACACATTATCACCAGTTTAGTGATAGGTCTTGTTTTCACCTATTACAATTCGTTCCTTTTAATTATAAAATTTTGTTCACTGGTCACGGGATAAGTGCTTTAAGAGCAATTGACACAAATTTCCCGCAGAGTTAGTTATAGCTTTGACCGTATTGTTTAATAGATCAACAAAATTTGGGTATTTTCCGAAAATTTGGAGAGAATCTTTTATTGTCCCATTCCTTAAGTCCGACACTAGTTCTGATATTGAAAATAACCTTGGTATTGCAAAATTTAATACCATACCTAAAGTTTTAAGTCTCAAACAACGCGGATTTAAAAAAGGATCCTGTACCGCAACAAACCTTCTTAAACTTAACTGAATATCTTTTTCTTTCGACCTTTTAACTTTTAAATGTATTATATAAATAATCAGGCACGAGGACTGTCTTAAACTTAGAATTGCTATCGTAGTTTTATTTTATAAGACCGTGTTCAGATATGCAACTTAATTGAGTTTTGCGCAATAAATACCATTATTGAGCTCAATTATCCATATAAAATTTCAATTTAGTTATTGTTAAATTTTTACGAATTTTGTAAATTAAATTGCAACACTGTAAGAAGTGGGCTTAGTGAGCAAATCACAACTCACTAAACAAAGTGTTTTGACATTTGGCAACTGAAATGCCAACAAAACAAAAGTCCATCCATAAGGTCTGCGCAAGAAGCCAGATGTTAATTCCTTAAATATGTCAAAAGTTGTTTAAATTTTTCTTATACATGTATATTTTTGTTTAGGTTTTTGGTTTTTTTTACCACATTTACATGCATACAGAACAAGTTTTTCCTTTTTTCCACACTGTCAAACGCTAACTGAATTAGCTAAATTGTGTATGTGAACAGAAAGATGATTTTTTTAAAAAACCCAACATTAACTCAATAAGAAATGTATATATGAACACCATATAAGGAATCAAACAAGATTTTATTTACACTAATTTAAGCAAAGCTTTAACTCTTATTAATTGAACCGTCCAGTTCAATAAAACCTTTTAGGACAATAAATGTGCCATCAGGAATACCCCAGGGTAGCCACCTTGAACCGTTTTTTTTTTTGATGAATTATTCGGCTGCAGTTATAAAGTTTCCAAATGATCTTATGTATGTTGACGATGTAAAAAGTTTTTTAACTTATAACCAAGTTTAAGATCATCGCCGCTTCAAAATAATCTAAGTTCTTACAATGAATAGTGTGAAGCAAACTAATTGCAGTAAATTATTCAATTACAGTATATTATTTCCTAGGAGGTATTCAAGTTGCGTTAGTTGAAAACCTATTGGATCTTAGGATACTGCTTAACCTTAAACCAAACTTTATTTCGCCTTTTACGCTTATGATAAATAAACATGAAGACAAACTTGGATACATAAAACGGTGCGCAATGGAGTTAAATGATCCGTATATTATAAAAAGCGTATATATGGCACTTGCTAGGCCGGTTCTAGAATATGGATCGTTTATATGAATACTTATTACCAAAAGTATTCTATTGCCTTCATAAACAGCTTTAAAAAGCCGTAGAATAATGCTGTGTGTATCGTTTACTTTGAACATAGTTTACCCTTATGTGATTGTGAAGGTACCCGGTTACCTACTGTAGTAACGATAAAACGATAAAACAAGCAAATACAACACACATTCCAACGGTGCTCAAGGGAGATAATATAATTGGATACCCTACTATCACCAATGAGAACCTTCGCCCTCTCATGCACACGGCCGAGAAGCTCCAAAATAGGTTTTGAAGCACCAGCCCATACATGGGAGTTGTTTTCCATTCGCGGTCGGATATAGGTGGTATAAATAGTAAGGAGATCAGATGGAGTGAAGTATGTCTTACACCGTTTCAAAAAGACGAAGCACTTTAATGCTTGTTTCGACACCTTAAATATATGTTCTGTCCATCGGACATCACATTGTATCTTCATGCCCAGAACATCAATAGATTCTGACTCCTCAATGATTATACCATCTATATATACAGATGATGATTGCGTTAGCACGCAACACTGTATTTTTTGGGCATTAAAATCGACCCTATTTAAGCGACCCCATTCCGGCCAAACGTATCATTCATGTTCTACTTGAAACTTGTTGAGAGCTCCTTCCTGACTTTTGACAATAAAGTAATTTAAACAGGTTTAAAAAAGAAAAGTAATTTATATTGACGTTGCATGCCAACTTTCTTTCAACACCCCTAACGCTACGATAACGTACCCTTGTGCCTTTATGCGTTTCTATACAAAAGGTGTTTAGCATACGTATGTGTATTTGAGCGGGCCGACTTGTAATGACAAAAATTTATAGCTGTTAAGATAAAAAAAGCTGGGAAGGTCCAGACAGTTCGAAAACGTCGAATGTTCTAGAACCATTTAGACGTCAGCACTCGAACAGAGTAAATACTCGTGAAGGTTAGCATCGTTAGTCAGTTTATGACAAACTAAGTGAAAATAAAAGTTTTGAATTGTAAAAAGTGTTTTTGAAGTGCTGTGTTTTGTTTATTTTAGCCCGACCATATGATACTCCACAGTATATAAGGATTTCATATACACATAAAAGCTCTTTGTTCCAAATATTATTTAGATATCTTCATCTATATGAAAATTGTTGGTCTTTAAGTGATTTAATGAAGGGGATTTATATGGGATTATTGTTAATTTTTGACCCACCAGCACAACATATTGTCACGACATAGTTGCTAGCGTAAAAGTTATTGGCGCCGAAATTTACGTAAATACTAACATTTATTGGGAATTTATGCCATTAAAAGCTATTTTCTGGAGTTGTGTTTGTATCGGAGCCGTCAATATTAACCGATTCCAATAAAATTTAGTCAGATGGTTTCGAGTACAATAAAATCAGTTTGGGCCAAATTTAACGCCCGATATAACTTAAAATTATAAATATTATGCCCCAAAACAGATTAATTTGTTTCCGTTAATTCTGGAGGTTCAATTAAGCATTTTTAATTACAGACTTTTTTATGTAAAGGAGTAATCTTTTAAATTTCTCGTTCTTATTTCTTTAACAAAACCTCATGGTATGTACATCCTTCGCAATCTTGTGAATCCTGCTGAGCAGGATTCTTTTCAAAATCCATTTAAACCGATTGTAGTTTATTTTTCCTCTTATATATATTTTTTTGTTTTATCATTTTTTACATTTTTTATACAGCAGTGAAACAAAGTATATTTTAATATCACATGTATACGACAACATATGAGGAGCTCCACAAAGGCTTTTTTACATGGTAGTACGACATATTGTATTGTATTAAGACGTGTCAAAAAAAAAAAAGAAGTAGAATGAAAAAATCTTATCAGGCAAAAGCAAAATGTATTGAGTAAGAGAGAATACGGAAACGGTAAATATTTATTTTCTAAACACTTTAGAAACTTATTAATTCTAATCACATCAGAGGTGTATCTTAAAGTTAACATTAGGTGCGTTCGAGAACACAGAAGTTTTTACTATTTATTACTGAACTTGCATTTTATGCATTTAACAAAATTGCGTTCGCGTACACAGAATACAGAAAATGAGTTTGTTTTTTTCTTTTTATTTTTTTTTTAAGAGCTAGTTCAGATAAACTAACGATAATTGTTATCAAAATTGGAGATGATATTACACTTTTCCTATTTCGCAGCATATTTCAAAATGAAATAACCTGTTTCGCTTTCAAAATTGTGTATGGCAAAACATTTTGTTTCAATCATGTTTGGGGCGCGAAACAGGATCGGAAGAGCGAAACACGAATACTGGTGTCCGTGTGAACATGGTATTACTTTTGTTCAAGTATTGTCCCTGGGATTATCGGTATCTCTTTACCACTAAGTGCTCCTCCTGGTCTGGCCAGACCCTAATTAGAATAGTTAAAAAAAACCAATTAAATAAAAAGTAAATAAATATGTTTTTTATTGAACGTATGCTTTTTATATTAGATTATACGAATTAATTATTTAGTTTTAATTTTTCATTATTTTATTCTACATGCAAGTTATCGAAAATTTTGTCTTTAATTTCTTAAGTTGCTTTTTCGCATCTACCACAGATTAAACGAGTTTTGTAGTTAAATTGAACTAAGTGCAGTGTTGGCCGTAGTTTTCTGATTTGAATCAAACTTGATTCATTAGATTCAGAACATATCATTAATATAATTCCCGTTTTTGTTTTTTTTATATGTTGTCCTATTTGAAAGATATTGCATGCAAAAAAAATTTTGGTCTGGTCAGACCATGTGGGTAAATTGAAAGACTTTTACATAAAAATCGAATTCCACCCCGCTAATTTCGAAAAATATTGCAAGCAAAACACACATTTGGTCTGGCCAGACCTAAACGGTAATCCTAGGGTTAAGTAACATATTAAAAAAAAGAAACTTTAAAAATTGCTTTTATCAGTTTCTTATGTATATCCTCATATGTTCTTATTTACTATGTAGTTTTTCTTTAGTTTTTTTTTCTGTCTTCATGTAGTGCAACATAAGAAGGCCAACAAACACATCATTCATATATTTTTGTTAGAACTCGCCTTTAGCGTTATTTTAAAATGTTTTCTTCTTTCCCTGGTTCAAAAATGAGGACGAAAAATTTACAGTAAATTTTGCGAACACAAACTCTTTAAAATAATTACTTTTTAAGATGTACCGAATCTAAAAAAGAAGAAAAAAGAAGACGTACGTTGATAAAATCCAAAAAAATACGCGTCATTGGAATGTTTTACATTTGAACAGCCTGCAGGACATTGTCAAGTGTCATGTGCTTACTTGAAATCTCTAATGGAAGTTACATTTGGGAATATTTTTCGAATTGTATTTTTTTTCAAATGTAAGCTGCACACACTTCACTTTAGTTTACTTCTGTCACTCACAAATAAATTTTTATCCAGTTAAAAAAGAAAGATTTTTTCCTGAATCTAAATAAAGGCCGTACCATACTTTCGTAAATGTATATCTTGTCAACTCTTACGTAAACGTGCGTGTTTGTTTATGTTTATTTAGTTAGCGTCCTCGAATTTAAGACATTCGTATATTTTTATACAAAAGCTAAAATTTATGACAAGTGTATTTTTTTAAAATAATTGTTTTAAACTTTGGCACTTTTTCTGTTTTCTTTTTAACTAATTCTTAAACCATATGCCAAGTTAACATATTTTAAGCTGCTACTACTAACTTATGACGTCAGACGTAACACTTACCTGTACGCAACAGTTATGTAAAAATTACGAGGCCTTAAGACTCTAGAAAGTATTGCCTTATTTAGATTTAAAAAAACTTGAAATTCGTATCTATATTTTCTATGATCTGTGAAAATGGCGTATTTTAACCTGCATAGGCTGTTTTTTTTTGAGCAATCAGTCAAACTTGGATTAGTTAATCTGAAAACAGATTTGTTTCGGCATTACCGAGTTTGTATACAAAATGTTTCTTAATATGGTGTATAATTAAATAATAAAAAAAATTACATTTTGCCGGGAAGATCCGAGTTTCAGAGTACGTTAAACTAAGTTTAATCTTAATCCACATCGCAAAAACCCGGCCGTAGTTGTCGTCAAAAAATAATTTTTGTTTATTTAAAATTTAAAGCTTTTTAATATTGAATGAAGAAATTAAAAATATGTACATATTTTTAAAAAATTAAAATTATATTCCAATATAATTTTTTCCCTATTTCTAGTAACGTTTCCTATATTCATGCGAAATAATTGTGCAAAATGACTTGATTCCTTTGTGAAAACGATTTTGCAGCGTATATGTAATTTTTGATCGAGGGTCAGGTTGGCGATGAGATTGCGTTTGCACCATTATAAAATATGGAAGACAGTGGTAGCTTCGTACCAAATTTAAGTTCTAGTGGTCGGCTTACTGCTCATAATATTAAGGAAAACTACGAATTAAGATCAAATTTTTGACAATCTGGAGACTACTGTTCCATGATACAATTTTAAAACATATGCAAAAGTGTACCAAGGCTAAGGCTCACTGAACACTTGACGATAGAAATTGGGCTATCTCTTTGCAAGGGAACAATTCATCTCTATGGGGATCAAAACAATTTAATAATTATGTCTTAAGACTGATTCAAACAATGAAATATGTATATAAATTTTGAAGTGGGCGCACAAAGGTATACTTTGAACAAATAAGTTTGTATTGAGTTCACATGTCCCGAATAGCTCTGTTGAGAGCTGAAAGTTATGCTACAGTTCAGGTGATAGCATCATTACAGACGAACAAATTTTTCCAACAAAAGCAAGGGGCGAATTTTCATACTATTTCTGACAAATATCGTATAAAATGTTGGTTTTTTTTTAACACTCATAGCAAAAAGCATCTTCATATTAATGATGCCCTTACATCAGAATTCTGATATAAATGTTATTACAAATGGCATCAATGAGGCAAAAGGTGACATCGATCAATGACGAAAGTCATCATAAAATGTTGACATATTTTATGTGACCACAGTGAGATCAATTCGATGCCACATTCTGTGTATTATTGACATTTTTTTATGTTGAAAAAGTAAAATTAGAAGCAAAAATTCCCTTACTCTATTCTTTAAATTGTTTAGTTAAATACATCAAATTTTTAAAGTAAAATGATGACAAAAATCGTATCGGCCCTGCTGATGGTGTCTTATAATTGAGAGTTCTTCTGTAAACTAGCGGCGTTGTACAAAAAAAACTTGAAACAAACGTGTGTAAAGGATAAGTAAGTAATAATATGCTCGCACTTTGACTTAAGAGTTAATCCCTATGACAAACTGTCATTAAATTTAGCCTAATGAGTCGTTTCTACGATGTTATTGAGTCATCGCACTGATGACATGTTTTAAATTAAACTGGCTCCGATTCATTGTTTCTATAATGCCGATGTGTCAATGCGTTGATGACACAATTTCAATTTTTGACCCTGATGACAATTTGGGCAAGTGATATTAAGGATGACATCACAATGATGAAAAGGGCCATGTGCTCAAAAACGATGACACTTGTTATAGTAGTGACGCATTTTATATCAGGAGATGTTAACTCAGAATATCATCCCTACGGTTTTCCATAATTGGGAGGAAAGGGTCATCGTACACAAAAGTTAATGCTGGTAGACGATAGTGTAATGCATCGAATTAAACATTACCTAAATAAATCAAGAAATGTGTCCAACCTAGGAGAAATAACTTTTAATGTGACAGTTCTAAAGTGTTAGTAACCAGTTCGAGTTTTTTCACTTCTGCTCTCTAAGCACATAACTGTAAACGGCATTGTAAACAGAGCAAGACATGGTGTCATTCCACAGTATGTTGAAAAATCAAAGTTTAAATTGTTTGCTATTGAAGTTTTTAAAACGGAAAATAATCAACATCTTTTGATAGTTTATCAAGTAAACAGGTACAAAAAAATAATCAACATCTTTTGATAGTTTATCAAGTAAACAGGTACAAAAATGTTTTATTCTTGACAATATCAAGATATGTTCCATATGCTGCATGCGTATTAGGTACATTTTTATGCAGGGTATAAAATAAAAATTATTTTGTAGGTAGTTTTTAAAAACATCTACTATTTGTCTTTCAAATATTATGGGACATTGTTACAACTTACCGATTGTAAAAGGATTTTGTCCCGTGTATAAAAAAATGTCACTGTTACAACTTTGATTTAACGGCAAGTTCGTCCTACCGGGTAGGTCAAAGCTAAGTAGGAATAATAAAAAACTTCTTATACGTCCGACAGAATCCTACCTTTAACTAACGGCAAGTTGTAAATCAAATTAAATAGTCGGCCATGTGCTGAAAATCGCATGATTTGAAAATCACATGCGATCTTAAAATCGCCAATTTTATTTAAGCATGTGCTAGAGTTCACGCGTTTTGTTTCTTTTTTCGAAGTAGTGGTCGAAAAATAAAACATAATTTTCTCTAAAGATTATGAGTTTTTAAAATAAATGGAAAAGAAAAACATTAAATTTCCTTTTTATATGCTATTTATTGATGTTGAAAATAAATTTTAAAGGAAATTTACAAGTTCACATGTGGATCACATTACTGTAAGCTTGTGATTTAAAATCGCCAAATTTAACGCGATTACGAACTCCAGCACACCTTCTTTGCGATTTCAAATCGTAATCACAACTTTCTTGCGATTTGCGATTTCTAGCACATAGGCGAGTATTTTTTTTTTTTGTTATAAAAAACCAATTTCGTCTTTTAAGTATTGTCGATTTTATTATTGCTTAAGTGAAATTTTTCGAGCTTAAGTGAAATTTGTGTAGAAACGAGTTTACTTAAGGGAGCTTAGCTAAATATGTGGTACTCGCAGAAGAAAACATAAGCGGTCATGCATCAAGCACTTTTTACTCATCATATTCATCATAATTTTATTTGAAAAATAAACTTAAATTTGTGCACAACCTGCAGCGAATTACAGCATTAGATATTGATGTGTTTTTTGTGTGGTACACCAGTTAAGGTAGGAATCCGAGTGTAAAAACAGTTTTTTTTTGTATTTACCAATCCTACAATAAAGATAAAATATAAAAACAATTTTTTAAATTCCATAAAAAAATCCTAGTAGGATTTATTAATAAATATTATGTGTACAAGAAAATTTTCTTATCAACCAGTAACCACCAAAATTTTTTACAGGAAAACCTGAAATTTTAAGACCTTGATTTGTCCTCAAACAGGAGAGGCGTTTTTCGCGTGGCACACTCTCGATTTTGAAAGACTTCACTCCGTGATTATTTCAACAAGTAGGAATATTATATTGGCCTGTACCGCATTTTTGATACCCTCCGCGGAGAATTATAATTTTCCAGGCATAATTTGTGATCTATGATTAATTATTAACTAATTTTTAAAAAACCTTACCTCACAACATTCGCTGCGGTTTTTTCCTCTGGTAAATTATAAGCCGATTATTAAAAAGTTTTATGATTTGATTTTTAGTTATATAAAACTTAATTGGGCTTGATTTTAATATAATATCAGAATTCGTTTTGGTTTTAGGCGAAAGGCTTTTATATTGGATCTGTGGTAAATTGTGGGCCGATTATCAAAAAATTCTTATAGATTTATGTTTAGTAATAATATTTCAGCATCTAAGGCGTTTCAAAGTTCTTTCGGAAGGCAGCTTTATATATACCCTATAGTAAATTCAATACCGATCATCAGAAAGGTCTTTGTTGTTTCGTTAAACTAAATTGGATCTTATTTTATCACAAAATAATTATTTGTCTATGTCACCATTATTACTTTGTGTCAATTCTCCTGTAAAAAACTTCATTCCGACAGGATGTTTGTATGAGGGATAAATGAAATAAGACTGTGCTAGAAATTAATACTTTTTTTTTTTTTTTATTCAAGCTATGCACCTGGCATTTATACATAATTCGGGTAAGCTAAATCCAGTGGCCCCAATCGTTTTTTTTTTTAGGTTAGCTGTGGTTTTCGAGATATGACGTTATTTCGTACATGGAGAAGGTTGCACAACATATGTATGTTCGCGTAACACAAAAACGATTTCGTTTAGTAAGCAAACTCGAAAAATTCCACAATAAAATTTTTTTTAAGAACGGTTAAAGTTTTTTCTCAAATGCGTATTCGTGTTAGAAACAAAATTAAATTATTTTTTTAGCAACATTTTAAAATTTTTATTTTTTAAAAATTCATTTATAATGGGAAAATCCAGCTATGCTTCTAATTTTTTCTGACATATAAAAAACGAAGTTGCAAACAAATCAAGCCATAGACGATTACAATCTGTGAACAACTTTTGATTTTATTCACAAAAGACGAAAAACTTTAATTCATTTAAGCATTTCACAAAACGCAATATTTGTATGGAAGCCGCCCTAAGAATTGGTGATAAAGGGCAAGTATGTCTCGAGAAAATATAAAGGACAAAAAACTAATTGAGGTCGGTCATTCATTATATCCCTCTAGGGGTGACTCGTGGGCATTTCTTTTTATGCCTGCCAAAAATAATGGTGTGGTTCTCTTCTTCTTAGATATGTTGCTTTTAAAAAAGAGGAAAATGTATATGTTAACAAACAACCATAAAATTTCTTGTGCTAAACATTTCCTTTATAACGGGGGGATATTTGTATGGAGAATAGTCATCCAAAAACTGTTTTTACCAAATATTATTATCATCTATTGCAAGCACCATCTGTTGAACTCTTCACAAACGAATACGAATGAAAATCAATAGATCGTCCAAAATTTTACAAGCATCCAAAATATACACATATTCTCAATATCGTATCTGGTGATTTTTTTTGACATGTTACAAACGCAATAATAAAGAATATTTGGTGTTGGCTATAAAAACAGATCCTATAATTATTTATTTAAAAAAAATATATATAAAAACAATTTTAATAACTTAAAACCTTTTTTGTAACAACGTGTAATATTTTACTCGTAATAAAATATACTTAAAAATAATTATATATTTGTTAAAATTGGTTTACACAAATGTTGCCATGATACACAACAATAAAGAGGAAAATAAGAAATTATTTCAAATGTACATATTGTATTTGTTGCCGTTGTGGCTCTGAGCCAATATATTTTTGTTAAAGTTATTTTTTACAGTTTGTTTATGTCTGTTGCTAACAATGTATATTTTAAATTATTATCTTTTGTGGAGAATTTTTTTCTTAACTCTCACTTTTTACTGCTGGAAAACGATTATTAGAATTATTATTTTTAAGACAATACGATTGGGGATTAAAATATTTTTTGTTAACAAATATTTGTTTTTCCTAATATTTTATTAGCAATAATTGGGAAAAGTACCTTATAATATAGAAGACTACAAAGAGAAAAAGGCCAGAGTGTATTACATTTTGTTGTATAATACGTAGTTATATTTGCGAACCACAGGATACACGTTTACAAAAAATATCCAAATGTATTTATTCATAAGGTATTTTTTTTAAAAAATATTTCAGTCTTGAAAAAAGTTTATTTAATGAATTTTCAATGAAAATGTGGTTAATAAATCTTTTATAAATCTAAAATATTTTTCATTAATATAAGATTGACATTTTAGAAAAGTTTTATATATCTCCTAAACTTATTAAAGACAAAATCAAGCAATTGGCCGGCTTAGGGATAACAAATTTAGCAATATGCCAAAATCGACTTTTTGCGAAAAAGAACTTTTTTATTGTTGAAAATGGTTCTTAAGGGTATCAGAAGCAACTTTTGTTCCGCGACTTTTTTATATTTCGTTATTTACAAAATTACCGTTATTTTTAGGGTCTTGAAGAAAATCAAAATTTTGACCGTTAAATTTCCAGAATTCGACCAAATGTTGTTTGGCAACTTTGTACAAAATCATATGGCGAGTGCTTTGCAGAACATATGAACTCAAAATATTTGCAAATGCAGGGTGTTTTGATGCATTTTTCAAAAAAATTAATTTTACGACATTTATCGGCAATAATTTGTACTAATAATATTCAACAATTAGAAAGGTAATTTGAATACCTTTCCAACAAAAAAAAACTTGAAAATCGGATGAAAAATAACCGAATGAGAAAGAAAAGATCTATAAGATAATGAAATAGTATCAAATTTATATTAAAATATGTATGTAACTTTTATTAAATTGATCATTTAAGTTTACATTTTTAGTTTTGCGAAAAAAATTTAAGTTATTTTACTAGAATTGTATTTAACAGAAATCTTTATTATTTATTCTTTATTATATTTTTTTTGTTATATTTTTTTGCATATGCCATCGAATTGAAGGTTTAAAAAGATCTCTTTAGACTTTTTGGTGCATTGCAATTTAAAGTAATCAAATTTCCGCAGCACTGTTCTTCTTTCGAGAGGACCTTCTACTTCGTTTAAAAATTCAAAAATTGTATCTTTATCGTGCATTTATATTTTTAACCATAAAAAGTTTAAAAAAGTCAAACACATCACTATTTTTCAAAACATTTTTCCATTTTAAATGACTGTAAGTATCTTTATATAAACAATTTAAAGAAGCTTTACAAATTTGATATATTTTTAAACGATTTTTAAAGAAAACAGAAATGGAAAAAAATTAAAAAACCACGGTCTTTTTACTTGACTTTTAGTTAATCAATGAAGAATAAATTTTAAAAGATAATAACAAATTATTATCGTTGCACCTATGCAATAATTAGCATGCAATTCTGATATTATTGATCACACTAATAAAGATGCTCTCATCAATTAATTGTATATTCTAAGAGTAAATAAGAGCTAATCAGTAAAAAATGTTCTAAATAAAAGCATTGATACAAAGAAAAACAATAAAAAAACAATAACATAAAAAAGTTGTAACGGACTATTTACAATGAAACAATTTGAGGAAGACAAGGTAATGACAACTTTTGAATATTATCAATTTTATTGAATTATTGAAAGTGAAGTAAACGACCGTTGACGTTTATTTTTTCGTCTGTTTTTTATTTAGTAAATCATTTGAGAAAAGATAATAAGAGATTGGTGATACAGGCCCACAAAATATAAAAAAAATTATGACCCAGAAACTAATCCTTATGTATTTTGACCTTCTGAATTCGATTCCGTCATTAGAAATGAATTCAATTGTTGGGTTTTTCTGTAATTTACAAGGACAGTCCACAAAGTAAACCTTCCCGGTTTCTTTGAAAATTTGACTTATTGTTAGTTAAAATTTTTTAAAATTTTATTTCTTTATGTAAGATCAAGTCTGATTTATTACGAAAAAAAAGAGGTGTTTTAATAAAATCTGTCAAAAATCTGAAAAGTAGCATGCATTTAAACAAACACTTTTTAACATGGTCAAATTTACAAATTAGGTAAGTTCACTTTGCGGACTTTCCTTGTAAATAATATGAAAACCCAACGATAGAATTCAATTCTTATGGCGGCATCGCATTCAGGAGGTCATAATACATAAGGATTGGTGGGTCTGGTTTCTGGGTCAGAACCTTTTTATATTTTTGTGAAGCTGTGTAATTAATAAGCACGCAAAGGTGACGGCTAAAATATCTACTGCCGCTTTATCGCAATAGTAAATGAAATATAAGTATATTTACTTATCACATGGAAAGGAATTTTGTTTCCCAAAGTGAAAACAGAGTCTATGTTCTTAATTACTAATGTATAGCTAATTTCAGTAGCATAAATTTACGTTTTTCTTTTTAAAAATTCACCCTTTTTTTTTAATCAATTAAAAAAATTTGTCGAAAATAGGCTATACTGTTTGTAATACGGCACAAATTCGGCTGAATATTATGCCTTGGGAGACAACATAGTTTTTGATGACTAAAATATCTAAAATTCTGCGGTGGTGCTTGAAGATAACACTCTTACTTCAAAAGTTATAAGTGAATGAAGGTCAAAAAACCCCATTTTTTTAATTTTTTTCGCCTTTTTTACATTTTCCTAAGTTTCTTGTAAACGAAAAATGCGATCGCCACGCACCACCGCAGAATTTTAGATTTTGATGTAATTAACAACTGTGTTGCATGGCAAGCCATAATATTCAGGCCAATTTATGCCGCGCTAAATGTTAGAAGTAGTATTTTCTTACTTCCAAATATTGTTGCTGCCTCTTTGTTTTTTTTTCAGTGTATTATTCCAACAAAACCAAAAATGGAAGATTACTACCCAAACTAACTATTCAACACATAAAAACATAGATTTTGTAGCTATTAACATAAATACTGCGTTAAATTCATAAAAAGTCAAAAAATCCAAGTTTTAAGGGCCACCCAAAATATCCGTTTTATGACAAGTGAGGGGCACTCTAATAAGCAAGTAGGGTACTTGACTCTACTCCCGAAGAATTAAAAATCATTCGGCATTCATAGCTTGAAAATGAAAAAGTTCATTTTTTTGGCATATTGCTAAACAAATTACGAGATAGTCAACAATAATCAGGCTATGTATACGTATGAATAATTTTTATATATTAAGATGTAGAAATATTACTCATACGCACACAAAATTAAAAATTATTGCATACAATCAGGGTTGTGAGATTTGTTTCACCTTCATCGCCAAATATTATACCGAAAATCGCCAAACAGCAGTAGAAGTGTATTTTAACTTTATTTAAATATTAACGGCCGTATTCATAAAAAAATAAATTGGATATGAAATCTATTTTAAGAAAAATTTGTGTGGAAATTTGTTTTTAAAATACGTTTGAAATCTATTTTATTTTTTATGAATACGGCAGTAAATATTTAGCCTTATTCTCTAAGTGGGCTTATTCGTTAGTATTTTAAACGTTTTACATAAATCGGGGATGTTTTGACAATTGCAAAACGCTTAACATTCGCGATTCTGACTTGCAACCAAACAATAGGTGTTTTGTAAATCGCAATTGCAACAAGTTTGGCGACTTTAAATTGCAAAAGTACGCTGAAGAGAACTACAATATTTTTAATAAATTATGGCAGATCGAAACACCGTAAAATTTCACCGTGCGATTGTTATAACAAGGCTGAATATCGTAAAACCTAAAACCTGTGAGATCAGTTACATAATTGAATTTTACAGAAATATTCATTTTATCAAGTATACAAAATGAATAGAGTATGTTGAAAAAAAAGCAGTTTTTAAAAGCGTGATTTTCTATGTGAAAATAAGTCAGAATATGGTAAAATTTTGTATTCGATTTTCAATGAAACATAATGTTACTTTGACCTGAAATGAAGCAAAGGATAAATGTCTTAAATGTTGTATTCAAATTTGATATTTGAAATTGGATGGAAATACTTAAAGTCAACTAGGTCTTTTTAACAATTTCATTACATGAATTGTTTTTGAAAATCAACTTCTAACACAGATTCGTTCTCGATTCTATATAAAATCAAAGTTTTAAAAAATTTAGAGTTAATTTTTTTTTTTTTTTGTTTTCAATTTTCTAAGTATGTTTATAAGCAATTTTTGGTTTTATTTCGTAAAAAATCAAGTCCAAATATATAAAACAAAGTGACTTTCCTTCTGTACGCCACATTAAATAATACGCTTGACAATATTATATAAAACCTGATATCAATGCAAATTTTTATTATTGTTAAAATTTTAAAAATTTAACAAACGGCTCAGTCTTAAGAATTTTTTCCCAAAATAAATTGAAAATTGACTCGTTTTCGGTGGAGATCCGATGACTTCTGATAAGGAAAATGTCTGAAAAGCATAAAATAAAGCTTAATTTCTATAGCAACAATTTTGTAATGTTTTTGTCTGACAATATTATAAATTTATCAGCTAAAACAATCGCATTTGTATTGTGATTTAAAAATTTGTTAGAAATTCAAAGAAAAAACGTAAACCGTACTCATAAATTTTTTCATATAAGAAGGAAAAATGTAAAATGCGTCTTAGAAATCGCCGAAGTATTCGCCAACTTTTTTTTATTTCAACAAAAAATCCCTATGTCGCCAAACACAAGATTTCATCGCCACATGGGTTTATAAATCGCCACGTTTCGCGAAAAATCGACACATCTGACATACAATTTGTACACCCTTCATCACTAGGGGTAAATGTTGAATTCTTTGTTTGTCCTTACGTGTCTGTCTGTCCATCTGTACAAATCACGGTCGCTTCCGAAGTACTCAACAGAAAAGAACAATTTGGATAATAAATTAAGAAACAAATGTGAAACAACTTTCCAAAAAACTCAGCTGGCCCCCGATTTCAAACGAAAACTCAAGCGAGCGACACCAAGTCAATTATTATCATTCTCTTAAGCAGCCCACTAACTATCAACTTGTCGGTTTTACGTTTCTAGCGTAATTCATTTATTTATTGCCAAATGACGGTAATTCTATAAATAAAACGCTGGTTTGGAAATAAAGATCGACAAAACATATAAATTAAGCCATGAAAATACAAATAAAGCAGAATAGAAAATAAAGGAGTAAAACAAAAACAAGCAAAGCAGCAAAGAAAAAAAATATTGAATAGAATTTGATAAACATATTGCAAAACCCAATTTCATTTTATAAGTGGTGGTGTTTTAAAAAAAATATAATAATAGAAAAAATATTTACCCCCCTTATGCAACAAAAACTAAAAGTTCACATTAGTTAACCAACACATTAATCCCATTAACTTTTGCTGGGTTTAAGGGTAAGTGTTTGTGTGACAAGTGTCTGATTATGACATTTGTGGTCGCATCATATATCTTAGTGGGCCGCAAATTTTTATGAAAACTACTACGTTAACGGTCGCTTGCAGCTGTCAGTCGTTGGGCCAGACTGTTAATGTCACAAAAATAAAACGAATGTTATACAAATTCATTTCATATAACCTGAAATCACACCACAATATTTTGTAATGGGAGGTCCATAATTTACCATTATTCCGACTATCGGAAAGCACCTAAGCACGCCGAAAATCTGAAACGTAAAATAAAATTTGGTGCAATAAAGTTAAGAGCTATAGGTATTACATAAAGCCCACTCTCGAAAATCACTAGCCCCTATAGCCGAAACACATAATCACATTATGATAACATTAAGATCTAAAGGGTGATTCAAGTAGAGATCACGTGTGAGTCGTGTAATGCTGTCATGTTATTTTTGTTTAGTATTGTTTGGCATTTCATAATGGAAAGACTTGCGCCTGAACAACGTTTACAAATCATTCAACTTTATTAGGAAAATTCACGTTCTATGAGGAATGTGTTTCGTGCACTTCGAGAAAAATTTTGTTCAGCGATGAGGCCCATTTCTGGCTCAATGGGTATGTAAACAAACAAAATTGCCGTATGTGGGACGATGAACAACCTGAAGAGATTCACGAACTGCCATTGGTCCATATTTCTTTAAAAATGATGCCGGTGCGAACGTAACCGTCAATGGCGACCGTTATCGTGCCATGATAACCGACTATTTGAGGCCTGATATTGAAGCTCGTGATCTCGTAGATATTTGGTTTCAGAAAGTCGAAATGCTGGAACGAGTCATGGAAAATTGGACTCATCGGATGGACGTCTACGACGTAGCAACGGCCAATATTTGATAGACATTATCTTCAAAAAAGAAATGCAAAAGAATCTTCTTTCAAATGATAATAAACATTCCCCATTAAATTTGAATTTTCTGTGTTTATTTCTTTAAAAAAGTAGAGAACCTCGAAATGGATCACGCTGTACTTAGCTTTTTGATGCAATTTTTTGATAATCGATACATAATTTGTCAGAAGCCCCATACATAGCATCCCTTAAAACGTATAAAAAGCGCTTATAGATTTTATTATTGTATTAAACTGCAGTTCATTTAATTTATTTTGTAATACTAGAAATTTCGTGATAATTGTTAACCATAGGTCAAATATATTTTACAGAAATTAGATTCAATTTATTCTTATATGACTACATAAAAATAAAATCATAAAATTTTGTAATGCTCGGCCCAGAATTTACCATTTTGAGCATAAGCTTGGACTAGACTTTTATGCGCCTAAGGTTGCAACAAATTTTAATACAGTGAGGTAAAGGCCTGCATAACTGCCAACAAAAATAATATATGCGTATTTCATCATGTCGAACGAGGCTGTCGTTTTTTTAAGTTTTGAACGAAAGGCTAATTACATATTGCAGTTGTATATATATATATATATCTAGGTACGAAAAAAGGATCATCGGCGTTACCTTTAAGTCATTAATATATTAAAAAAATGCAAATTACTAAATAACTACTACTATTATGAAATAGTTATAGTAACAAATCCGGAGTTTATATAAGACTTCTCTGTACTGAATTTGATCGCTGTATCTGTACCACAATCTCGAATATTGAAAGACGAATAGTAACGTCGCACAATTTAAAGAGTAAAAACTGTTGTCTGTAGTTTTTGCGAGAATTTGTTATGTTTACTTGTTTGTCGTTAATGGCGTACGCATGCAAAGAATGTTTTTTGCAAAGAGATGTTGTTGCATTATTATCAAAGAAATTAGCATACAAAATATTTTCGACACACATATCCTTAACTCACATTAAAAAAAAAATCTTGTTTATTTTTAATTTTATGTCCCATTGATGCGTATATTTCTAATTTTCTTGTTAATTTTAGAGAGTATTTTTTATACCCACTTTGCATTTGACTTCCATTGTAGTGAAACATTTCCATTTTACTTCTATATGTTCACACAGTATTTGTTTGTTACAATGGCAATACAGTGTAGAGTTTAAAATTTTTTCAATGAATTTAATCTTTGTTCTAATGGAACTGTGCAGAATCAATTGTGAGGTAAGATTTTATAAAAATTGGCTCATAGTTTATCATAAATCTCATATAAAGAAGCCTTCTTTTAAAGTATTTTAACTCTCGGTGGGGTTTTTCTTATATTCGGAATAAAGGCATAAGCGCCAACATTTTCCATTTTCGTTTTTTTTTTAATAAATAAATTTATTGGCAACACTTGCATCATCTCCTAAAATCTCATGGTCACAGTAAGTACCGTCACGTTTTTATAGCAAAAACCATTTTAGCTTAAGCGCCAATTGTCATACAATATTTTCATGAAATATAATAAAAAAAACCTTCTCCTGTAAAATTTTGTTTTAGTCGCTTGAGGTTTTTTTGCGGTTATGGCTCGATATATATTTTCAGTTTTGTAGTCCTTTTATTTGCACCACATCGTAATAGATTTTGGAGAGCTTAAACAATATAAATCATTAAAACATTACGAAGAAACCTTTAAATTAAACTATTTGAAATATGAACATATGTATTTACTATGCAATAAATGAATAATTGAAGATTCATTTTTACTTTTTACGCTACCCAAACATCCCAAATGTGCCCAAGAAGAGTAACTAAGAAGTGACTGATAAGAAACTTCAAGATATTATTAAAAATGCTTTAAAATTTGTTACTTAAGTTCTTCCACTATTTCTCACATGCTTTTCTTATTACAGAAACCTTAAGGCGTAGAACTACAATAAAACAAAGGTTTTTATTCAACTATTTTTTGCTTATGTCTGACAGCATTTTTACGTTTTTTTTTTCAACACGAAAACGATTTCATGGCAGGCAATGTTTTGAAGTCTACAATAGCACATTCAATGCCAATAGTAGTGAAAAAGGACTAAGACAAAAAATTACATAAA
Organism: Pollenia amentaria; assembly: GCA_943735925.1. Lineage (NCBI taxonomy): Eukaryota > Metazoa > Arthropoda > Insecta > Diptera > Polleniidae > Pollenia > Pollenia amentaria. The sequence goes on along the minus strand of OX031008.1, from coordinate 86,783,072 downwards.
AACAATCGAAAACATGTCAATCGCTTAAAGTAATTCTTGAATTTTGGCTAAATGGATCTGTTTTGTTATTTTGCAAACACGTCAGATGTTAAACTTGTAGCCGCAAAAATGTTAGAAAATGTATCCTGTCATCAAAAAATAACAACAAAAACGTTTTTTCCTACACAATGTATGGCTAACAGCAAAAATTCTAAAATAAAAATGAAAATACTATATAAACGCTAACAATATAAGAAAAATAAACATCTATGCTTAACAACACTATTAAAACACACATCTACAAATACATAAAAAATTTAATTTATGAAAAGTAGAATTAAGTAAAATCTATTTCAGCTCAAACTTAAATAAGAAGGTCATATGCGGAATCTTTAATACTCTCCACCCAGAATTGGAAAATTGTTTTGAAAAAAGACATCGCTATATTGCAAAATTAAACTATTTTAGAATATTTTTATTAAATTAAGCCATTATCTTTAGATATTATAATATGTTTTTCGGATGTAAATTCAAAGACGGATCAATCCTATGAATTTGGTTTGGTTTGCACGGTTTTTTTTCATATAACGTTATTATTTTATTAGACTTTACCAGCAACTACCTGTGTAATAACTGGACGCATTATCTTCTAGTGATGGGATAAAAATACCCATATATTGATACATCGATATTTATCGACGACTATCGAATTCGATATTTTTAAGATCTCTTTATAATAAAGTTCAACATTTTAACCGTTGCTCAACAGCCTACAATACTATTCTTTTTTAAGCATTGCATCATATGTTTTTTAACTAATAATTGTAATTTTACATTTGTACATTTTCATACATACAAAGTTCATTTTTGTCTCGGGTTTTTAAGAGATGACAAATAAAAAAAAAAAAAAAAAAAGCGCAGGAAAAAATTTTCTGGAAAGGGTTCCTAGAATTATGCAAAGAATGGCCTTAATCATGGCGTATTAGCAGCAAAGACTCATGAAAGTTGGAATGTTAATAATAAAAAAAATATTTTGTTTTATTTTTTTATTTCAGCATGTTTTTATATATTAAAAATAAAATATTGCATAGTTTACTTGTATAGTATGTGTCACAAGTTTCGTTTAGCGGCAGTATATAATCTGGCAGTATATATATGTAATTCAAATAATTTCTTTTTTAGATTGCGTATGGCGGATGAATAAAAATTTTTTTGTATTCTTTACTCTTTTTTCTAATTTTTTTTTTACTGTAGAATTAACTGCCGGTCCTTCGATTTGAAACGAAAACTTCGTTCGCATAACTTAACTTAAAAACTAAATTTAAAAATTGGTTTTTGTTTTAAATAAAAGTTAAGCGAATGAAAGTTTCGTTCGAAATCGAGGGACAGGCAGTAAATTTGAAATTAAAAGAAACAATAAAAAATTAGAATAGAATTACATGTTATATGGTTGTACATATGTAAATATGTATTGACATAGGTATATTAAGTTTTTTGGTAATAATTTTAGCCTAATACGTTCGATATATCGATTCTTTTAATTAATAAATATCGATACTCTTAAAAAATATCGAAACGATATATATCGATATATTTTTTTCAATTTGCCCATCCCTATTATCTTCCATACTCTCGCGTTATTTACCCAGTCATTCGCATATATACGTATATCAGTTGGCTAAAGCTCAAAATTAAACAACCATAAATGGGAATACTGCACTAATTAAATAAAGCATTAATACTTTTAAATTTACTGCTTACTGACATTTTTCAGTAACCAGTAAGTTTTTACAGTTTACTTCAAAAATTTTCCAGTCGGCTGAAGCGATTATCATATTTTTCTCCAATTTGTTCAAATAAAGTTTTGTTTGACTAGAAATAAAAGCCAGTCAATTATGTTGACTGCAACCAATTTTAATATTGGCTTCGGTTTTAATAAAGATTAATTAATGATTTATAGATCCGATATAGGGCCCACGCCTGAAATTTTCTAACTGTCGGTATAGCACCCTTACTTGTTTTTACTAAATAATATATACTTGTGTAATGTATAGTTATTCCAAAAAATATATAAATATCGCCTATAACACTCACTGTAAAACAATTTCAAACTTTTTCCAAAATTACCGGGCTCTGACAACTGAGGAGACTAAAAAATATATACGTGTATCGGCGTTTTGAAATATCACATCGGAATATTATTGTAAAGGTGGTTAAAACTTCCCAGCCTTAGAATTTTCAGCATATCGGTATATAAAACAATGTTTTCTTTACATCTGAGGTACTGAGGTGAACATACCAGCAACTTTGTAGAAAATGTTATGGAAACAATTTTTTCGAGCATATTGGCCCTTTAACTCCCCCTCATAACGGTGTTTTTTTTGGCTCTAACAAATCATAAAAAAGCAGCAAAAAGGGGAGGGCGGGAATGAAGTGTTCTACAAAAATTTTGGTCATCAAATTTTACAATATATGTTGGAACAGACCAAAGCCCAAAACTTGACACAAATACCAAAAACCTGTCAAATTCAAGATTGCTTATTAAGGGTAAATACTTTTGTATCTACGTCACTATGCCTTTAGTTTTGTGGTAAAGACCTGAATGAATGATATCATTCATAGAACCACAGTGAGTTTATATTCATAATGTGTTAGCATTCATTATACACATACACAATATCGAAAAATTAAATAAATGACCGCAGACGATCGATCATCCAAATGTTCAAGTCACAGCAAAAATTGGGTTTCTATAACCCATTCGAAAAACTGCACACAAATAACTGAGGAAAGATTTCATGGGAAATTGTAAGAAAAATCTTGTTTATAATGGGGTTTCTCGCGTTTTGTTTCCAATGGGCTTCCCTCAATTAATCCTTAGTTGACCGGTGTTTAAACCCACTGTTCGCTATTTAAAGGCCGATCTCATCGTATTGCATATCTTTGTTTATGGTTTGATCATGGCTTAACAACGATATGCAATATTATTCCAGTTTAAGAAACTTCATTGACATATCTTTTATTCTAGGGGGTGACTGTTTGGAGTGGTTGTTCAAGGGTTAAAATCATTTCTTTAGACTGCGATTCAAGATTATCTTTAATAAGGCATCAACAGTAATCTGCGAGTATAGCTGACTCCCAACTGCAATGAAAACGCATTTCAAATGCAGCGAAATCTTTGTTCGTCACTGACTAACCCCATATTTTCAAGAAACAAAAATTAAGTGCGAGTGAAGAAAAGGCAATTCTAGTGAAATATAGCATCCCATTATACAGCAGCAGTACAGCAAAAATTTTCTTTTTCGCAAAAATTATCTGATTTGCTTTTGTTACCCAGGAAATTCTTTATGACCTCAATAAGAGCATTTAATGTTTCGTTAACAGTAGATGTTGAAGATGAATCTTAAATAAGTTTTTTCTTTTTGAGGAATCCGTAAATAAAAGCCCCTCAGTAGCCAAATGGTTTTGTCCAATCTGCGACATTAATACATTCAAATCATTGTTAAAAACCAAACCGCCTTTTTTGAATTATACGGAACTAGTAAGCTATTTCTTTTCTGATAAAAAAAGTCACCTTTACATATGATTAATAAAGATTACATTATTGCAATCTTGAACTCAATAGTGCAGCATTTTCAATTGCTTTAATTTAATTTAGTTTCAAGTCATTAGGCCTAGTTTGATACCCTTAAACTGGTGTTGATGCATTGTCAGAGACTTAGTTTGGATCCCCTAAATTGTTAATATCCGTAAGACTTGAATTAAATTTTAAACGAACTGCGTTAGACAAAAATAGCAATCCAATCATGTGTCGTTGACTCTAAATACCACTGGCGTACCAAATAGCATCTTTATAGTAGTTCAGCAGTTTTTGCTGTTTAGATTTGTTTAACATCAAAGGCACCACGCTTCAGCAACCAACGTTTATTTTAATTTATTATCACATGGTTGAAATAAGCTAAAGATGACTACTTAATAACCAACTTTTGTTTGGTTTATTCTTTAACTTAATATCTTTGAAGGATATCTATGTTTCGTTATCCCTTCGCGCTTGGAAGGATTTTCGATAAGTTCCAAAATAGACCATATCTTAAATTATATAAAAAATTTAGTTTGTTATACACAAACTGTTTCTATTGAGGGGAAATCTCCCCGCTCTCTTAGGAAACAAAAATGTTCCTAAATTCTAAAGTCTGAAGTACCATCAACAATCCTTGTGGTAATTTAACTTAACATTAGGCAGAAACATTTAGCAATTTAGGCAAGATTTAATATAATCGTGAACAAAAGTACAATACACCCGTAATTAAATGTTGGATGCTTATCACTTTATTTGAAACGCTATGACTGGTTCAAGGTCCCGGAAGGCTGGTTGGTAGTGAGCTAGTCTATCAGCGCCAGGGTTGCGGGTTTGATTCCAGCCCGAGACTCTGGTTTCTTTCCTGCCGACAAGCATAGACCTTCGAAGCAATAGCGAATTCAATTTGGCGTAGTTAATTTGCAGTAAACAAAACTTATCAAAATTTTTAAACGGTATTCAAGGCGTATTCACTACATGTGAACTCGAGCTGCTGACTATCGTTTGTTTAGTGCACTTTGTTCTAATTTGTCAAAAATATTAATTTGCCTTGGGTTTTCCACAAATAAACTAGGTATTTTTCAGATCGAATTCGGTGGAATCTACCTGTTATGAAGTTGCCTTGACGGTATTTGAAAGTTCGGCGTTCCAAATAAAATGGTCTTAAATAGTCAGGCAAACTAACATCCAGGTGGCCTTATACCTGGATGTCAGTTTGCCTTTGGTTGGTTGAACCTTACTCAAATAAACAGGAAAAACTCTTGCTTGTCTTTTCATGTGTAACAAAAGTATTAGAGTCCTAAAGGTATTTTATTTTATTGCGAAACTGCCATCAACATAGTATTTCAAATACTCTATTTGAATGTCAAGTATGCAGGTATCCGCACATCAAAAACGTTTTGCTGCATATTCAAAGCACTTCACTTAGTATTCAAAAGTCCCTACAAATTTCAAATGTATAACATTTTAACCTTAATGTTAACTTTAAAAGTCTGCTTTTATGATTTATTTTTTTGTCTTTAATATATATCTCATACAAAAGTTACGATTTTCTTGTATTCATGAATTGAGTAGTCCGCTTGCAAACACTAAGGTAAAAAAAAAAATTCTGAGAAAATCGATTAAAACAGTTTTTTAAATGGAAATGCCAAGAAATATAGAGAGTTTTGAAAAGTATTGAATATTTAAACAGAAATTGCGCGTTACATACCGAGTTTTGAACGAGATTGATAAAGGCTTAGGGAGGCATTTTAAAAACAAATAAAATGGTGGCCTTTACATAATTTTTATTTGTTTTTTAACTCAGCGTGTTTCCAAGTGGATGACTCAATGCTTATATTATTCCAAAAACAAACATATCAGCCCACTTGTAGGTAAACTAACCAACTCATATCTCAGAAACCAACCACTCCATTTTCTTGAAGCTTAAAATATATTTTAGCTAGACCAAAAATATAAGTGCGAAGTTGCCAAACTATCATCGGACGCGTCTTCAGGTGGCGGATAGGAGGAGGCTTAGTACACACTAGAAGTGATTATTGTAGGCGCCTTGATGGTGCATATAATTTTTAACCGTTGGTAGGCACATAGTAGGGAGATCGATTATTCGATTTTTTTCAATAACCGGTTTTCGAATATTTCGAATAGTTGCTATTTTCAAAAACCTGGTTTTCGGTGAAGCAATTTTTAAATAACCGGTTAACCGGTTTTAATTCGAATACTTGAAAACACAAAAATCAAATAACTTTTTAAAATAAAACCTTAATTTGATCAGACCTAACAAATATTTGAGGATAAAATCGAAGAAAAGTGGGACCAGTAAATTGATCAAACTTTAGCTAAATTTTCAACAATTTTTTATTGATTTACTAAACTTTATTTGTAAGAAGATAGTTGTATAATGCAATTTAGAAACTGCTGAATGATATTTGATCTAGAAGTTTTGCACAAGCAAGTAGATTATTACTATTTGAAATATTCTCCCAAATTTATTTTGAATGAGTTTTAATTTGTTGGAGGTTAAGCTACGAGTATCTATATAAATTAACCATATTTTTCAAAAGTTGAAAACAAAACCTCTTAGCCAGGATTTCAAATTATTTTGTTTCAGCATTATAGAAACAAATAGTGAACTGAACATTCTTTTTGTGTAAAATATTTGTCAATTCGTCGACTACAATTTAAAACATGCCATGACATTGTTTGATTTCTTCAATTTGGTTTTTTAGTTCTTGGTGTTTTAATTAATAAAACTGGTAGAAATTTTTCCCATAACGTTGATTCCGCGTAATGTTGTAGTTTTCAGCATGAAGGGATGCTAGAACTACTTAAGAGTTTTTAGTGCCTACTTAAGAGAGTTAGTTTCGTCCTCGGCAACACAACGTGCTAATATTTCACCCAATGATTCATTTTTTGCAGCGTATTTTAGAAAAGTATTATTTGCAGTCTCCTTAGAACTACATCGAACGGAGTTAAGTTTCAATTGGATCACATTAATGTCAAGCATGTGGACTAATTAAAGGTGATTAATAGTCGTGACGGGGAAAAACCTTTGCAACTTATCATTTTAGGGCACTTCAAGCACCTAACTTTGTCTTTTTAATCGCGTTTATATAAAAATATATTTAATATTTAGAATACTCTTGCACAAATTACTTTTTAACTGCACACATTTTTGTAGCATTTTGAATAGTTTTTGGTTTTTTTTTCTACAAGAACACACGCTTTTATAAGCGATTTGTATTTACAGTGTTCGTAATGTTTTTTTTTTTTGACATTTGTTACATTTTGTTTGGATATTCTTCATAAAAAGTTTAAGTTTGGCCAATATTCAATTATAAAATACTTAAATTACGGGTACATCTACAACAAGAGAAGGGAAAATGTATATAAATTACACATTATTAAAATAACCGGTTTATTATACCAAAATAACCGGTTTATTCGATATTCGAAAAATGGGCATTTTATAATAACCGACTTGGGCAATGCGGAACGGTTATTATTCGACCAAGTTCGATCTCGCTAGCACATAGTATCTGGGCGTGACTTATCATTCCCGCGGACCAAAATTGGATAAGGGTGGTTCCCTGAAAAAGTAACCAAACCTGGTGCCCATTCTCGTAAAAAACACGCCTATTACTGAAACGTCAACACACTCAATAAACTCACAAACCCCCTCCCAAACGACGACTCTCGGCTTTAAACAAAGGATTATGATTGGAACATGGAATGTTCGAACTCTTTCTGAACCAACCCGACTTTTACAAGTTTGCAAAGAAATGTCATCCTACAACATTGACATACTGGGTATAACTGAAGCAAGTTGGCCAAAAAGCTGTGAATCAAATCTTCAAACAGGGCACTACTTTATGTTCTCCGGAAACGAAAATCGTAAGATCGACGGTGTGGCAATAGTAATGTCAAATAAGGCAAAAAAAAAACAATAATAGAGTACAAAGTCATGTCGAAAAGAATTATTACAGCAAGATTCAGCACAAAATTCCGAAAAATGTCAGCAGTTCAGTGCTTTGCTCCAACTAAACTTGCTGATAACGACATAAAAGACTCATTTTATCACCAACTCGACATGGTTCTCTGCAACACCCCTAAAGGCGATATAAAAATTATTAGCGGTGATCTTAGGGAATAGGCTGGGAAAGAAAATTCCAACGTACAACACCATCATGGGTAAACACGGACTCGCATGTAGCAGAAACAGCAATGGCGATAGGTTGGTCGATCACTGTTCCCCGCACCATCTATTCATAGGTGGCACGAAATTCCTACAAATACACATGGGAGTCCCCAGATTGTGTATGCGAAACCAAATTGACAATGGAAGCGATCACGTACTGCTTGTTGAAACCTTCAACCTCCGGCCAGCTGCCGTGAAAAAGACTATTTAGCTTCCGGCATTAACAAACTCAATTCCCCGGACGTAATTCCTTAATGGTGTCCAGGTTTGGATCTTAATTCGAAAAAACCTGACAGTGGCAGAGAAAGTGTTCCAGCGACTCGGTCGCCCTGACTCACGCTCTGTACTCGTCTGATTCCGCCCTTCCAATTCGGTGTCGTTGTGCCCGTAGTCCTGCATGACGAGCCAGAATACGCAATATCATACTTCGGACCAACGAAGTCCACCAGATTAAAGAAACGATGGAAAAATTTAATTCAGTAAAAATTATACTATAAATTCCAAAAAAAAATATGTGTTAATTTCAAAGAATATAGTAGAGTTAAAAAAATAGTTTTTTCTTCTACTGACTTTACCTAAAGTCTCATAGGCGTCATTGAAATAGTCATTTTGACAACCATCTACGATAATAAACTTAATTCAATGCAGTAAAAATAAATATACTAAGCGAATACATAAGAATATAATAGCAGAACAACAACAATTGTGACAACTTTATTTATGATATAAAAACCCGTCCTAAATGTCACATCTTACAATTTTATATGACAACTTATTAAGTTTCTTAAATAATATTGGCAATACACTAAACGCTTGTAGTTTGAGTTTTGCGTTGGTCGACTAAATCGAGTAAAAGGAGCCACAAAACAAATTGATATTTGTGGCAATTTATTGTTGTTCTAATGTGGGGTCTTAGCACACAGATTCTGTGTGCAAAACAAAATCCTTGTCATAAAAAGTTTTCGTCTTTATTACCAACAACGTTATAAAGCTTAGCCAAAAATGGATGAAAAAGGGAAAGTTAAAGAAAACCGTTGAAACATAATAAATACGAACGAAGGCTTAAGTAGACCGTGTCGAATCTATGATACCCACTACAATTAGTACAAATAATATGATGTAAACATAAGGAACATAAAAATAGTCAGTTTAAAATATTACTAGAAAAATATGTAGAATAAGTAGGTTTTGTGAAAAAATTCAGTGATTTAACTCATTAAGGCCAAGTTACATTTCACATTTACAGAATATTGGTTAAAAAAAAATTTTTGTTAGAGCAAATCTATCAAAATACCAAATTTCACTGTCGGTAGCACTGAAAAGATAACGAAATGTTGTAGAAAACAACAACTGGCAGTGTGACTGCTAAACAAAAAGAATATGCGTAGCAGCTTCTGTGTACAATTTTTAATAGTAATTTTCCAGGAAAAGACAAAAACAAATGAAAAAAATAATTTTCAATGGAAGAGCTGTTGTCTAACTAGTAGCTAACAAACAACATCTGATAATTTGCTAATGGTTAACAAAAAACTGGAAATAAATTTTTTTTGGTTAAACAATTGATATTTGCTAACTAATGACTGTACATTTGGGCCTAAAAGTATCAAACAAATTATTAACATAGAAGTTTTTGTCGCAAATTTCTTAGCATGTTCTTTGTGACCGATATCGGGCCAGAATCCCATCTAAAAATTACTATCTTCGAGGAGGTTATACAATATAATTTATTGATATATGTCAAATTATGTATCCGCACAGTGTTGTGAGGTTATCCATAAATGGTTCAACTTAAAGGCTGAAAATAGAATAACTAATGAATGAGTTTTAAATAACATATCCTTGGCAATGTATACTTAAAATGCTTTAAGATATAGCTTTTTAAAGAGAAAGTTTTTTTTATTCTTTTTATTCTGTTACAAATAATATTATCTCAATTACGATCAGTCCTGTTAGATAAATAAGATGAAGGGCACGGCTACGGGGGACTTCCCGATGACTGCAGTGTATTGCAGCGGAGGCTCTGGGGGTTCTCTAACATTGCCAAGGGCTCGGAGGTGACTATATATGTGGACAGCCAGTCGGCTCTTATGGCATTGATGAGCTGTTATGTGAACTCCAGGCTAGTGGGCGATTGCAGGAGAGCTCTAGGAGAAATCTTAGGGAATTATATTGTGTGGCTCTGCTGGGTACCGGGTCGCTGCAACATCACCGGCAACGAGATAGCTGATGAGTTGGTGAGACTGGGCTCGGAAATGGAGGATCCTGACCGTTTGCAGGTGGTCAGGCCTCCAATTAAGTTCTACTTTGGGAGAATTAGGGAATGGGCTCTGAGCGGGACTAATCGGGTTTGGCTGCGCCGAACGGACTGCCGAGTATCGCGCACGCTGTGGAAGATGCTCAGTAGGTCGAACTCGGACGCGCTGCTGGGTAAGAGTAGGGCCTGCGCCAGGACCATGATAAGTATTTTCACGGGCCACTGTATTATAGGCAGAATGGCGGGGAGAATGGGGTTTGGCTTATCGGATATATGTAGGTTGTGTGAAGAAGCTGGAGCAGTTGATCACTTTCGGTTTCACCGTCCCAGGCTACAGAACAGCAGGCTGAGGTGGCTGGGTAGCAGATTCCTGCACGAATTGGGAGATGTGTCGGGCTGCGGGCTTGAGAATCTGACGGGAATCGTAATAGAATGACCTGGCTGCGCGGCAGGAGGTTGGGGACTGGGAACATGTAGTGAAGTTTTCCTGTTTGGTAGGCTCGTTTATGTTTAGATAGCTTTTAAATGCCTTTATGTATTTTAGATTTCTTGGAATTATTGTGATTTGTTTTTAATTTTTGTGTAATTTAATTGACATTTTAATTTAATTTTATTATGAACATATTTATTAAAATTTTTTAATTATTTTTTTGCTGTTAAGTACTATGTACTAATTTACTAAATTATTTTTAAATTTTTTTTGCTTTTGTAAAGTAGAAATTTGGAAGCCGATTATGGCCCATCGGCTAGGTTACTGGAATTTAGTAAATAAATACATTTGTTTTTGGACTGACCATATAATAAAGTCGGGTCAATAATGTATTTGTAGATATTAAAAGAGGATATTTTTTCGCTTCAAATTACCTTAAATCTTGAGTTCGCAACATGCCACATACATCAGTTACATATAAGTACTAATTTTTTTACGTGTTTGCAAATGGACATATTTGAGCTAAGCATATCGGTGATCAAAATTTAAGAAAAATTTGTTAAGGCTATAAAGTTCATTATACTTAATGTAGGCGTAAAATTTCAAGGAGCACATTTTTCCTCTCCTTTATACAACATTTTAGCTTTAGGATATATGGGAATGACTCGCATCCTTGCTCCGACATGGTGGAAATTTTTATTGTTTTTTTATTTTATTAATATAAATCAGTGTGCTAAATTTTATTTATGGACACTCGTTATATGAAATGTTGACACTGTGGGCCGTCGTTGTGACAAATTTCTTATTCTGGTCTATTTTAGCACCAAATTTTAAAAGTCAAAATGCGGCGTTTGAGCTCATTTAATATGAGAATTTGCTTTTTGTTCCATCATACAAAAATTCTTATTTCAGGGAACATTTATATGGGCGCTATGTGAAACAATAGACCGATTGATCCATTTTTAATGCCGAGCAAATTTGTTGTCCAAAAATTGTTTTTAATTCACATGGTTCAGAAATGTGTATGATTTATGGAAGCTTTAATGGTTTTTTCAATGTTTAACAAACTTAATAACAAAATCATTATTCCTTTAGAATTTTGGTGGTGGGTATAGAAAAAGCCAACCTGAAGGTGGAAAATTTAAAGAGAAGGTTTTAAGAAATTTTTAGTTTTTACAAAAAGGAAAAATTATGACATCCATGTGTTTGTATAAAAATATGCCAAAGTTGGAAAAAGATAAAGGACGACAACTTTTTCAGGATATTTTGTTGTTACTTTGCCATTGCCAGCTACAAAACACAAACATACATAAATACTTACAACTTAAGCACTTATATTACTTACAAATACCCATACAAACATTCATATTTAAAAATGCACTGCCTCAATAGACTAACATATTTTAAGGTATATTTAGTGGCAGTGTTTGTTGTAAGAAAATAGCTAGTGGCCATTTTAAAGGACATGTGGCAATATATAGCAGTGTTTGTATTACCACTTCTTACAGCAAACATCAACCAATGACATCAGATATTTTTAGTCTATAACGCCTCATTGCCAATGTTAAAGAGAATAATGGAGTAGAGAAGAAAAATAAAATAAGAAAATTGTACGTTTAATGAGCCAACCTTTGTAAATATTTTAACCAGTTTTTTGAAGGAGTATTTTCTTAAGAATGAAACTATTTTTGTTAATTTTGAAATTATCAGCTGACTATAAATCTAGTGTGAGTAACAATGGTGCAAACCATTTTGCAATTTGTATTTATAGTAAGCTTTATGTATGCCACCAGAGGTAGGCTAAATGTATGCATATCAATAGAGTTCTTGTTATTAACCTGCATGTTGCAACTTTAAAGCTAATTTCACCCCAAAATATTCGAATATTAGCCAAAACCCCTTCACGAAAGACTTTTTTGGCCCAAGCTGACTGCAATAGCAACGAATAAAGCAAACAAGTCAAAACTTAAATTCTACGAAGGAAATAAGATGGTTTAGGCATACCATACGGAAGCCGGTGGGTGACATCACAGAAGCACCCATTTAATGAATCCCACAGAAAAGCCGACGCAGTGGAAGACCAGCAAATAGATAGAGGATATGTGGGAGTCAACCGAAATTATTAACAACGGGTAGATTTCAATGGAAGGAATTTGTATATATGGCAACATAAATAAAAAGTTTTGTACTTTACTACTAGTTTATAGTAGTATAATTATTAGGATATAAAAATTAAAAATGAGAGCTAATGAGCTGAGTTCTTTACCAGCTCTGCATGCAGCTTATTGCAAAGTCAGCAATAGAACAAACTTAGAAGACTTCATGACCGAAATATTTTTTTGTAAGCTTATCGGTTCAGTTGTACATTTTTTTTTTTTTAGTTTTACTATGTGAAATTGAGGATTCACATAAATGAGTGACTGTTGTGTTTATGTGATGGAATGATAGAAAATATTTTTATACATATAACACCATTTTCCACAGTAATTTAAAATAAAAATTAAACTGTTATATTAATTTCAAAAACTTAAAACAATAAATATAATATACAATAATTGAAATTAAAATTTTTTTATTCACCCTTATCGCGAAACTTAAGGGAATAAATTCTAGGGAATAATTTTTTTATTCCCATGAACAATAAATTGATATCGCCAATTATTAGGGAATAAGATAAACATCGTTGGCAAGTCTAACGTTCTATTGTGAATTTATGTTATTTTACTTGTTATGTGTATTTTTGTAGTTTTCTTAATAACTTGTCTTATTCAATAAAACGCATAGTATTTCTCTCCGATTTATGTTATAAGAAGAAAAAAAATTGGTGCAAATAATAAAAAGAAGAAATTTGTGATTTATTTTTTTTCAATCAAAATGTTTGTGAAAAAAGTCCCATCTTTACTGGGGGAAAAGTCCTCGGGAATAAAAATGGGCGATGCCAAATTTCTTTTGAACATGCGAGATTTTTTACGTGGAAATAATTTACGATTGCAACTTTAGGGAAAAGGGAAATATTTCGAGGGAGCGAATATTCACAATAGACCGCATTATATTTACTGTGTTGTTTACACAACATAATTGATTGAACGTGAAGTAAAATGGATATGAAACACTCGACCTGCTTGAAAAATGTTCTCCATGCGCTTCGATATTTTTCGCGGTGTCTTCAGTTAAATAAGCCAAGGATTTTAAAGTCTTCTTTAACTCTATCCACCGGAGTCTTGGTCTTCCCCGTTTACGCTTTCTTTCATTTAGATCCTCGAATATCTCTCGTACTGGAAAAATTCGCGTTCATTCCCAGTCTGCGTAATTGTATATTGAATCTCATAATGCTAATGGCTAATTTTTCGCCTATACTCTCCCTCATTGCATATCAGCCCATAAATGTAACGAATTATTTTCGCACTCTTATATATAAAGCATCTTTATCAGTTATTGCATGTAACCATGTTTTGGCACTGTAGAACAGCTTCTTAAAATGTTTTATAAAATGTGCTTTTCGTTTTCCAGGAGATGTCTTTACTTTTTAAATGCTTGCTTAGTCCATAAGAACTCCTCTTTTCACTCTGCTTGTTTCTTGGAGTTGTAAGAAATATCTTTGTTTTGTTCTCGTTCGCAAGGCTATTTTAGCTAATTCCTTCTCAATCTTCTTATAGACAACAGTTACATTTCTAATGTGTCTTTCAATATTGTAAATATCATTTGCATAAACGAGGAGCATTGAAGCTTTATGAAAATTCCATGACAAATGATCCCCTTGTCTGCAACCTCTTGTTGTAGTAAATAGCTCGGAGATGTCAGTTCCAATTCTTTTTCAGAGTTTTTTGTCACTAAACGTCATTATGCAAAGAAGCACTACTTTTGCAGAGATGCCGTAATAATACAACGTACATATTCTGCTTTATTATAAAACATTCGATTAATCGTCCAATATGTACAAACTGCACGGAAGATCTTCACTTATATTTTATTTCTTTTGTTATTTCTAAACGCAGAGAAAAGACATGTTTAGATATGGTGACCTCCAACAAAACTATTTTTAGACAAGATTTTAAACATATTATGTTTCAATTGACCCATATTATTGTCACCGACAACCATATTATTGTTTAATAAGTCCTCCATCAAGAAGGCACAACCATATTATGGTTGCCTCTAAACATGTTATTGTTAAATATGACAATAATTTGTTTTTAAATTAACAATAGTATTTTCTTCTTCTCCAAGAGCAACATGATATGGTTGAAAACCAACCATGCTATTATAAGTATTGAACATATTTTAGTAATTATTGCCCAAAACATGTTCGGAGGCCAACCACGGTATGATTGTGCCTTCTTGATGGAGGACACATTCAACCATAATATGGTTGTCGGTGATAATAATGTAGTTAAATTAACCATAATATGTTTACAATTTTCTTTAAAAATAGTTTTGTTGGAGGTGACCATATTTAAACATAGTTTTTCTCTGGGTGTATTTTTTGAATTATTATTTTTTATGTTTGTGTTTTTCTATTTCATAAAATAAATTGTTTACATTCTTATTTTATATATTATTCATGTAGACTTTCTTTAATTCATGCAGAGCTACTAGCAACTTAACCCATTTTTGGCCGCTACTATAGCACACACAAATTTTTTAAATGCCTTGCTGGGAAGTGCTTTTGAGACTTCAATTAAGAATATTATTCAAACAGTTTTGGTCGAAAAATCGAACAATGGCGTTAATTACGTTAATTATCAAGTAAATCCAAAACAGTTTGAGCCACCATATAAAATACTGTAGAATAAATATCCACTTTCAGAGCATATGCATAATTTTTTAAATCCAAAACGGGCTAGTTTTCTCTTAACGAACATTTTGCAGGAGTGCCACCCAACATTGGAATTATTTGCATAAGCTACATAAAATGTTTATTGAACATCCACAATTGTGCGAACTTTGACAAAACAATATGTTGTATCTTAACGACTATTATCTGCACCTTTAAGATGTTCTGAGCCGATTACCAATATGTGTTAATGCTATTGTAGTGCTTCCGGCCAGTGGTAGATTTGTCGACCCCCAAAGATTATGGGCATGTAGAAGTCAGAAAACTTATCAACAAAAAATTGATTTTTTCCGGTTCTTATAGTAAACTATTTATGCTTTAAAAATAATAAAAAACTAAAAATTTAATTTTCTATTTTTGAATATATTTCTTAGTTGGAAAAAAGTGTTAAAAATGGGCTTTTTTAATCCTAATACCAAAATATTTTAACAAATCTCTAGAAAATCAAATTATAACTTAAGTACAAAAAATCATTCCAGATTTTATTTATGTGACAACATATCAAAAAAATTATAGTAAACGTTGAAGATATATGATAAATATACCTACAATATTCGTATTCCCATATAAAACACGTATAGGTACCCGGGTAACTTTTTGCAAATTTATGGGTGTTAAGAATAAACTGGTCTCTAATGCAAACTGCAAAACTAGTTTCAACTGTAAAGCTACAGAAATACTTAACTTTTTTAATTGTAGTTCTTAAGAAATTTCAGATATTTCTAGCGAAAAGTCTACTTTTTGTAAAGTAACGCCAGACGAAAACAAGCTTTGTTTTAAGGCCCATGCTGCTCCAATTTTATTCCTAATAGCAGATTTTTTTAAATTTTAGATTGAAGGCTCAGGATAAAACAATAAAAAAGCAAATCGAGTTTTGAAAACATTGTTTCTGCAATTTCGTTTACACAGTTCTTTAAAATACGTAGTAGAACGTGAAATTATATCAACGGTGAGATATTGACCGATTTCTCAGGAGAACCGTTTCTGACGTCACAACAATTTAATGATTTCCGTTTAGTTTTTTTTCCTTTTTCTCTTTTTGATCGTAAAAATCATTACGGGTATAAATTACAAAGTGAGAAGAAAAATTAAAATAAGTCCAAAATCATCAAAGTTTTAAAAGTGATTGTACAAAAATGATCAGCGAAGAGTTTTTTAAATTGGGAAAATATACAATCAAATGTTAATATTTTGTTAAAAATTTCCATTACTTAAATACCCACATGGTGTAATCAATCCATGAATTTCATGCATCAAACTCGCTTAAATATAATATTAGCATCTTATTTGTAACAACCATTATCACCTTTTTATAAGAGCAGAAGACATCCGATGGTATCATATATAATTTCTATTGCCTAAGTACAAACAACATTATCTTCAGAATTTTATTATATCCATCAAGAGAAGCCATCTAAATTTTAATAGAATAATGATCATCATTATAATCAACATCCTTAACCTCACTATCAACATTTAACATCATCATCATCTTAACTCTAATAAGTATCATATTAAATATGTCCCTTAAATCCTTAAATATACTATTTTATAAATTACTGTTTATCAACGTAAGGAATATATAATAGTCTAAAACTAATTTTTTATTAACACTTAACCCATAGTGCAGATTTTTGTTTCAAGTCGAAAGAATAAAATTTATTAATTATACATATTATATATGACAGTACAAACTAGTTAGTGTAATAATCGACAGAGGATCATGCTGTTCGATTTGTTCATCGACAATAAGAAAAGAGATGAAGAAGAATATAAATTATAAAAAAAAAATTACTTAGTTTAATATTGTGTAAAAATACCAATAATCAATAAATTTCATATTTTATAAATAAACAAAACAAAAAAAAAAAAAAAAAAAAATAAAATAAAAAACTAGCTTCATTAACAAGTTTCATACACCTTTTTGCAAATTTTATATTATCAGAATACAGGAAATTAATTTCTGCTCTTTTTTAAATGATATTTACTAAGGTTAATTACACTGGTTTACAGCCAAAAAATACCAAGAACGCCACACGCCTAGATAGTTAATTGGGACCTCCTGAACACGAAAAACGCTGTAATTTTTTTTCTAAGTACCGTTTTTTAGATAACGGTACTTTTGTGTTTTTCGCATTCAATTACCTTTGCAACGATATGCCATTTATCTCGATCGGACTTTTCGGTTGGGCTCCATAAGGGTTTGAGTGAGACAATACACCGAAAAACACAAAAGTACCGTTATCAAAAAAACGGTACTTATTAAAAACTTAGTAAAAATTACAGCGTTTTTCGTGTTCAGGAGGTCCCAGTTAACTCATCTAGGCATGTGGTGTTCTTGGTATTTTTCCAAATTAAAAATGTGTAAAGCAGTGTTATAAATATAATAAATTTTATTTTTACGAGCTAATGTAAAATAATTTGATATCTAATAGGGTATTCATTTAATCGGGCTTTTGTTTTAATCGGTTAATCCCTCGATTTATTAACCGAGGTTTTGGTTTAATCTGTTAATAATCCGTTAATTTGGTTATTGATCAGTTAACCGATTAATAAAGTTTTTTTATAAATTAAGTAATTTCGAAATATAAAAATGCATAAATTATTTATTATTTGGAGTTTATTTCTTAAAAAAACCAATAACATAACAAATATAACAATGCTTGAACTAAAACGAGCAAACAATTGAATAATTCATAAATATGTAATACATATTTTTCATTTAATACGTTTTATGTATTAATTAAAAAATAAACTGTAAGATCATTTTATTAGTTTTTTCAATAGTTTAAGTAGATCTTATAATATAATCTTTTATACAAATAATTTGGATTAAATGTTAAATTGAAAATGAAAAATTCTTTCATTTATCGTAGGTATTGAAGAAATCAAAAGCGATACAAAATACAGAATATCTCATTTCTGAGTCTTCTTTCTGGATTTTTCTAAACATATAAAATCTCCCATTATGTCCTGTTTTAATTTTTTTTTTAAATTTTTAGCACCTCTAACTAGCCGTAGTTCTATTAAAACAAATAACTAAACGCATATATAAAAAGTACGTGAAACAAAAAGCTGTTGACAGTAAACACTTATTTAAAATGTGCTTAGAGACGAAACAGAAAATTAAAAACACAACAAAAGTGTTATATTCAGGGCTGTGGAGTCGGAGTCGGAGTTGAAGAGTCGGAGTTGAGGTTTTTGTACCGGAGTCGGATTCGCAGTACCCAAAAAAACGCGCGACTCCGACTCCAAAATTTTTCGGCATAAAAAATTAAAAAAAATTTCTAATATTTTCCAATATAAAAATTCTTCGAAATTGGCGATGCAATATTTTGCAGATCAATATGAATAAGTAGATTTTAATTTATTTTATGAGAAATAGTTGATTCAAGTACTTTACTATTTAAGTATATTTAGGCATATTTTTTATACGTGCGGGAAAAAGTCTAAATTACATTAGCAAAACTTATACTCAGTTATTGATCTAGTTGAAAAAGATGTATGATTTTTTAAATAATTTACTCATGCTAAAAAATGTCAATGACAGGAATTGCAAATAATTTTAATATCAGAATTTTTTAATCATCAACGCTGAAATATTTTCAACATTGTACAGAACAAGTGTTGCTATAGCGCATAAATACTAGTATGTATTGGAAAAATTGTGACGTAAAATTATTTCTCTTTTGTGTAGAAACATCTTTATCGGCCTGCCTTTAATTCCTACCATAACACTCATGTTTTTCTTATGCACATTACGTGGGGATTCCCATAATTCGTTTAATAAAGATGTTTCTACACAAAAGAGAAATAATTTTACGTCTCATTCATTTCGCATCACGGTTAGAGTAGGAGTCGGAGTCGTGAGTCGGAGTCGGAGTCGGAGTCGCACTTAAAAAATTTCAGCGTTTGGAGTCGGAGTCGGAGTTAGTACTTTTTTCGGAAGACTCCACAGCCCTGGTTATATTACTACAAAAATTTAAAAATTTTGTTGCATCGGTTAATCGGTTAATCGACTGAAATTAGCCGGTTTAATCGTTAATCGAAAATTTGCAATTTTAAATTAACCGATCAGTTAATCGGGTAGTTATTAATCGGTTAACCGATTACGACTCAAATTAGTTGGTTAAAGTACCCTTAGAGACAAGACCAGTTTCTCTGATACTGATTTAGTTGGTATTTATTTCTTATTGTTGGAGGCCATCAAATATTAATGTTGGTGTTTATAGTATTCGTTATAATTTCGATGATAATGGCCCCTATAAACTACATGTTGTGATATCATGTATTTTAACTAGGGTATTCATTCGGTTAACCGATTAATTACCACCCGATTAACTGATCGGTTAATTTAAAATTGCCGTTTTTCGATTAACGATTAAAATGGTTAATTTCAGTCGATTAACCGATGTAACAAAATTTTTAACTTTTTGTAGTATTATAACATATTTTTTGTGCTTTTAATTATTTGTTTCGTCTCATATACAAAAGGTTGTGTTTAGAAAACATTTTTTCATACAAACGAAGAAGGTATTTAGTGATCTAATAATAAATGAATAAATGTTTGTTGTCAACAGCTTCTTGTTTCACTTACTTTTTATATGTATGCGTTTAGTTATTTGTTTCTTCTCATATCAATATTTTAAAAGAATTAACCGAAACAATTAGAAGTTTTAAAAATTTCTAAAAATTAAAACAGGACTCTAATGGTATAATAGAAATTTTATATGTTTAGAGCAATCCGGGAAAAGGACTGAGAAATAAGATATTCTGTATTATGGGTTGCTTTCGATTTCTCCAAGATCTACGGTAAATGAAAGAATTTTTTCCAAATCAAGTTTAATCAAAACTAATGAAAATAATCGCATAAATTCTAGACATTTATTCCAAATTGTTTTTCTAAAATATTTTTTTATAAGATCTCCTTAAATTATTGAAATAACTTATAAAATGATCTCACAGTTTGTTAAAAATATGGATTACATACATATGAATTATTTTTTTGTCTGCTCGATTTGGTCCAAGAATTGTTATGCTTGTTATGTTATTGTTTTTTTTTACTAATAAACTCCAAATAACAAATAATTTATGCATTTTTATTTATTAAAATGACTTAATTTATAAAAAAAACTTAATTAATAGGTAAACCGATCAATTGCAAAATTAACCGATTAACCCAAATCCTCGAATAATTAATGGAGCGATTAACCGATTAAAGCCAAAGCCCGATTATATGTATACCCTAATCTTAACAGAAATAATCTTGCAAGTAACAAACTTGTTTGATTTAATATCTTTGTGCGTAGTTTATTTTATAAAATAAATGATTTCCTATTTATGTTTGTCTATATTTTTTCTCAGTTTAACTAACCTTTTCCTAATTTTAAATTTATTCTTTTTTTAAATTTGTGTGGTAATAGACCAAATGCTCTTTTTCAATTACCTAATAAGGATTCTTAGTTTAAAATTTTGTCTTCTGAATTTAATGTTAAAGAATTTCATTTCAGAATGTTGTTGCTTTTTAAATAAATTGAAAAAAAGACAGAATTTGATGTGACTTTTCCTTAATACCATTGAAATACTTTTATTTACGCTTGAAAATGGTGTAGTATATCACACAAATACGAAATCATTCTTGTACATGTACAACGGCCTCAAATACTTGTACACACTGACTTAGAAATATGTTGAATTTTTGTTCATTTTCAAATGCTGCCCCAACCGCTAGCAGTACCAACGTCATCTTCATCATCAGTCTGCATTAGACCTTAGGTATTTGGACATTGTTAGATGTTAAAACTAAGAAATAACTCAAAACTACAACACAACAGTAAAACAAATATAACAACAACAATCATAAGTGTTTTAGTAAGTTCATGTACATTCAAGTATGTTGCCAAACGACAACAAAAATGGAATCAAAAGCTAAAAAATACACACACACACATTCTTTTTTGCTCATACCATTCGGAAAAATATCTTAAAAACCCTCATAATAAAAATGACTCTAACAAACCAGGTCAGCCATGAGTGAGTGCCATAAGGACAAGTGCTTGAACAGAGAGTCAACTGGGAATTAGTTTTGAAAAGCAGAGTTTTATTATGAAATATTTTGTTCTGTTTTAGTATATTTAAGGTTATTTGGAGAACCCAGAAATAAAATGCAAAGTCTTTTTTGTTATTTTGTGTGTTTAATATTATTGCTAATATTAATTTGAAATCAAGTTTGAAGAAAATTACAGTTTAATGAAGATAATTTATAAAATATGGTATGACGTATTTTATTTGAAAAGAAGAACGAAAATGATAAAAAGCATGATTAATAGTTTCAATAAATATTGGATGAACATGACATAGTTCTCAACAATAAAGACAATATGTTGCAACTATTTGGGAAGTTTTAATTAACGACTATTCAAAGTATGCAGCACTTGTACAAGTTGTGTTTATTTTAAATCTAAAACCAATAATATTTTATTTTCAATACATCCTTAGCAAAATTTATAAGTCAACCCTCGCAATCGACCGCAATTTCCTGCACAATAATACTTTTGGCAGGACAGACGAAATATGGAGTGAGTAAAGGACATAGTTATGAATAAAAACTTAATTTACATAAGAAGTGCTCTATAATAAAAAATTTTTCCAAGAGAGCGCGTGACCAACTTTTTGCCCGTGACAGTGCGTGCCAAAAAATGTATGGGCCTTAAGAGCACGGGAGACTTCCAAAGATCGAATCCCACAAAATTATTTAATTTGAGCATTTGGCTAAAAATTATTTTTGGCCAAAAAAGGAAAAATTTCCTTTAGTGCGATGATATTCTCGATGTGTTACAAGCAAAAAGAAAAGATCAAAATAATTCCTACTTTTTTTGTGGTGAATATACAAAACAGTTTATATATTAACATATAAAATTGTAACGTGAATGACCGATTCATCATCTCACAGCTTAAGCGCCTGACTCTAAAAACTTTAAATTTCCAGTGGTTTTGTCCTTCGCCAAATATTTAGTTCTAACTAAGACAGAATTTTTTAATTCGAAAGCTTAGGGGGTAAAACGGGTAAAAAAACGTGTAAATTCGTAAGCACATATTTCTAAAACTAAAAGCGCACGAGGTTTCCATGCACATCCAGTTAGATCGATACGGAATCACACTCTGAGTCGGTATAGTTAAAGTTGGGTATAGGACCAATAGTTTAAAAATTATATCACATTCGTAACTTATCTAAAAAATACAAATATAGATTTGGTACTTTTTCCAAAATCAAACTTTAAGGGGATGAAAATCGTACCTAATTTTAGTACTTTTTTGCAAACATTTTTCTCCATTCATTGGCATATACGTACAAAATTGTGGGCTCCCACTACAATATGAAAAATTTTGATACTTAAATGTTGAGAAAAAATGTATAAAAATGGGGAAATACGGAATATTAAATTTTCGTTCTTTAACTTTTCTGTGCTGCATGTGGTAATATTTGAACTTTTTATAGTATTGATTGTAGAAATATATAATATAAGGTGCATGGTTCTGAGTGTATGAGAAACTTAAAGATGAAAAATGTTGGAACTTTTTTGCTAAAACCTAGAAAATTATTAACATTGGCATATACAAATGTCCACCAAAAAAAGGGAGACGCTACCGAATTAGCTGGCTAATTGCTCGTATACTATAAATAAGCACGGAATAAAATATCAAATTTTAAGTGCACTTTCTCTTTCGCTCACTAACGCAACTACAGTTAAAGTCTAGTGTACTTCTGCTGTTGGCGAACCTTTTGATATAATGATTATCTCAATTAAATTTTTAAGGGTTAATTCAAGCATCTTCTGAAAAAAGCTTAATAAGTGTTCTTAATATCTTTTCCTTGATATAAAAGAACTACCGTATAAGACAAACGTCTCAAAATAACGTGAACTGCTATATTATCCATAAAAAGGCATAGTGGGTGTTTTCGGCAGAAAATTTAACAAAATATTTTTCATTAAAATTAATATGTTTCACAATGGGGCAAGTGTCAAATACAGTTTACCTGTGGTATATGCTGTCTTATCATCAGGCCGGCCTAAGCAGTTATTTTTCACTTGGTTTTAAAATAACTTTATTTCTTGACAGGGCTAGTAGGTAAAATAACTAAATTATATTTTAGTTTAAATTAAATCAAATTTCATACATTGCAGATTTCATAAGTTGTCTTATATATTTAAAAAGATTTTCAGTCTTAATAGCAGAGTAGTGTTATTTGCAGCTGCTGCCGACACAGTGGCAACAGCAATTCACACTGTCATTTACAATTATAAGTATTTTTGTATTCTCCTTTTTCTTCTTCCTTCTTTGTTTTCCTTTGCTGGCTGATTTTAATGTCTTTTTTTTTGCAAGCATATACCATTTTTTTAAAATAAATGTATTTTTTATATATTTTTTTTTTATTGAAAACCACCTCCTTTAAGTACAGCTAAGCTTTTAGTCAAATTAAATGTTGCCTTTGGGTGACTTAAATACTTTTGTATGTTTAAAAAGGGCATGAGCAGACTTGTACTTACTTGCATTTGTATTAGTGAGCGGAAGTGTGAGTAAAAGTGTTGCCAATAAAGCCGTTTTTTCATCTTTTTATATCCTCCGCAACTTGTTGTGAAGAGGGTATACTAAGTCAGTCATTCATGTGACACCTTTTTACTATCAATTTAAGGCTTCTTAAGGAGTACACATTCTGTGTTCTCGAGTATTTCTAAATTTTTCTGTTGAAATAAAGTATAAAATGAATTGAGTAAATTGATGTTTAAATGCATCAATTGTTATTAAATGAAGATCTCATATAAATCCCATTCTCGGCAAACACTTTAGTTTATCTAAAACCGAAACGAATAATGCTATTGTAGTAAAAGTTTGTCTTTCATAGTTTTATAGGACGAGTAATGGCATCGTCAAATTTTGTTCGGTTCATCATTTACCATAAGACCCATATAAAGCGTACACAGAAAATATTGCAGCCATTTTTTTATAATTAAACCATTAATCATAATACCAGAGACTGGAATTGTTGGAAACTGCGAGACTATGATCCCCGAAGAGGGATCATGGTGGAGTGGAACTTTGGGGCAAACAGCTCTCGGGATATGTCGCTACACAGACCGCTCTTTACAGGGGAATAAAACGGGCATAGGGGTCTATTTTGAGAACCCGGAAAGGTCTGGGATCTTATTAGACTGTAGGAAGGTCATTACCAAATTCTCCTCGGTGGTTGGTACCGTATCATAATCGGAAACAAAAGGGCCAATACACTCGCTATCGGGAAAAGAGAACTCGAAGCAAATAACCTGGCAAATGCGAAGCCGTTTAGGGCAACGAAGGCAAATTTGAAGACGTGGGTTAGGGAGACCCACACGGCTAGTTGTAACAGTGGGACTGTGGATAGGATCATTAAGATTTTATGGGTTAACGCAGACGAGGGGAGGGCAAGAAACATCCTCAACGGGAGTAAATCAAAAGTAAGTATGATAATGCGTATTCCGACTGGTCATGCAGGACTACGCGCATAACTACACCAAATTGGACGTGCTGAATCTGACGAGTGTAGAGCGTGTGGCGAGGAGAGTGAGCCGCAGCACTATCCACCGAAATCCTCCATGTTTCTTCTTAAGGAACAAACAACAGGCCCGATAGTGGCCTACGTGTATATCGTACAGATATGAGGTTATATCTTGGTGCTTCGTCGTCGTTTCGACCTAACATAACCTAACCTAAACCATTAATCAAAAATACAATCACTTTTAATTAAACATTTAATAGAGTGAATTACACGTTTACTTATATCAACAACATTACTTTAGAAAATGTTGTTGATATCAAAAAAATATTAAATTAATACAATTTTATTTACTTTTTGAACAAAAATTAATAAATGCCGGAATAATTAAAATGTAAGGCTGATTTCCTTGGTCGAAAATTTGGCTTATTAGGTATTGAAAATTGTTTTTCTACAGTTTTTGTTTCAAAAATGTTAACTTTATCCTACTCGAGCAAAGGTGGAAGGGGTTGTGCAACATGGCTGATTTTTGTAGTGCATTAGTCCTACATTTTAGCAATTTCTGAGTTGATTGGGCCATGTTCGTATGGTCGGCCAGTTTGCTAGCAGTCTGGATGGCAAACTGGCTGTCTACATGTCCATGTAAAATTTGTCAACAAAGTACAGCTTGTCATTTTACAATTTTTTCGGTACGATAAAAGTTTGCTGGTCTTAGAACGAATCCAATTGAAAATTGTGAAGATTGGTCTCTGTTTCACCTAGTCTCCATAACAATATCCTCCTAGAATATAGCATTTCTGCCCATACACCTTCTTACTAAATTATGGCTTGTATTAAACTCAGCCCATACTTTGTAGGATGCTGTCTAATGATAACCAAGATGCCTGTACCTAATTTGAAAACCTTAGCTCTTGCCGTTCTCTAGATATACAAAACAAACAACAAGGGATATATACGTAAAGTTTAAGGTAGTCGTGGTTTTTTGCTCATATCTCATTCATTTATGGACCGATCGCTCAATTTTACGTTAAACTTGAACGGAGTATACGTCACGTAAATATACAACAATCTATTCTACCTAGTCTCCAGAAACCCCATTTCAACATGCACACGAAAATACAGATTGACATCGTTAAATCAAATTCGCTTCTCATACAGAACCCGAATATTTATATTTTTAGGGTTTCTAATGGTGAAGGGCATACACATTATTTAGAATCGGATCATATTTGACAATAGCTTTCATACAAGAAAGAATCCCGAAAATTGCTTTTACTGTTATAAATTCCTTATAAATGTCTGTACTGAAATTAAGTTTGTCAGAAAAAGGGAAAATTTTATGAAATTGTAGATTGTTCTTTAAAAATAAAATAATTTTAAGCAAAGTATATTAAACAATTTTTCATAGAAAGTTCCTTGCATACCCTTTAATAAACCTGTTTTATTTTTCAAAGATAAAACCTGCTCCTTTTGGAACACATTATTTACTGGGTATTTTTTATTTTTTACCTATTGTTAAGTTAAGTTCTTTCGAATAAGTTATGAATTTAAAAAAAAAAAAAATTAATTCTTGTTTATTTTTCCATTCAAAACATACCCAGCAAAAACTTGGTAATGACTTGCAATTACTTAACAACTTACTTTTAATTGACTACTTCATACCATCTACATTACAAAGAAGCATTGTTGCCAAGACTTGGCACCCAAAAATGGCAAAATTTTCCGTAAAAACAATGGCTAAAAATTCGTTAAAAAATAGCTAACATTTTTTTTTTCAACAAAAACACATTAAAATTCAATAACGAAACAAAAATAAATCATTAAACGTTTTTTACAATGAAATTGTAAATTGAGAGCCCCGGTAGGCTAGCTGGTAGTGCGCTAGTCTATCAGTACCGGGGTTGCGGGTTCGATTCCCGCCAGAGATTCTGGTCTCCTGCAGACAAGCAAAAAGCTTCGCGGGAATTAGTGTAGGAATAATAATAAAAAAAAAAACAAAAAAAAAAAAAAGATAAATTTGTAACTTAAAAAAAAACAAAAATTAAATATTTTTTTTTAGCATTTAAGAAATAAAATCGTCGATAAATTCGATGTCGTTATTGTTCATCTCATAGGACTCACTTGTACCTCTTAGCTTTAAATATTTTGAAGGAAAATCATAACCATGACAACATTTACCCAACCTTTTGAGTCCAAATCTCCAAAAAAATAAATAAAAAGTGATACAAATATTTTATGGTTTTGGTAAAAATATTTACATAATTGATAATATTTATTATTTTCAAAGAAAAAACGTAAAACAATTGTATGGCTAAACAAGTAGGAAAATGGGTAAGGAATGGCTAGCTGCTAAACTCATTTTTTAGTGGCTAAATAAGCTGAAAAATGGCTAAATCTAGCCATTGAATGGCTAAATTGGCAACACTACATAGAAGTAGTTTAGTAATGGCTGACATATAATCGAATACATAAGCATTTGCTTATGAGTTGGTTAACGAAATTTATAATTAATTTATATTAAAATTTATTTAAGGTTTTATTTATTCAAATCTAATACAAATTAATTTTAAATATATATTTGCTTTTAATTTTTTTTATTTGTAATATATGAAGAACAATTTGTAATAGACTTACTGCCTATTTCACTAAATGCGAACGATGTATTTGTGCGAACGAAAGCGTTCGTTCGTATTTAGTGAAATAGGCAGTTAATTATGAAAACTTAAAATACTTAATTGGTTTTGATATGTATTTTAAAATTAAAAATTTGAATAAAAACTACATTACACAATCAACCGATACAACAAAACGATATTATAACGATATTGTCTAAGTGATATAAATTATAATAAATGATATCGATCTTGTATCATAAACGATAGTAATTAAATTGTACCTTTCCTATATCATATCCTTTTTGCAATCATAAAATTTTTGGGTTTATTGGGAATGAATATGTTTTTAATGGAGCGTAGTAAAATTTTGCATTAGAAAGTAAATTAAATTAAAACACATTTTTTTTTTGCAAACTAAGTTTTGTTTATACCAATTTGAAGTACCTATTTGTAAGCAAACATGGTAATGACCTATTTGACTCCGTATTTGTAAGCGAATGTGGTAATGACTTATTTAACTCCCTATTTGTAAGCGAATGTGGCAATGACTTATTTAACTACCTATTTGTAAGCGAATGTGGTAATAACTTATTAAACTCCCTATTTGTAAGCGAGGATGGTAAGTTCTTGCCTTCAAAGAAATCACGGTATTAAAATAATGAGTTAAAATGACAATGTACCCAGCAAAAACTAGGTAATGGCTTGAAATTACTGAGCAACTTATTTTTCAATGACTAGTTCATACCATCTGCCTTACATAGAAGAAGTTAAGTAATGGCTGATATATAATCTGAAATTTATAATTATTTTTTTTTTGATTGATGACCTCTCCTAGTGTGTTGCATTGTGTTGGCACTAGGAAAATAGGTTATGGGAAGGCAGAAAGAGGGAGTAGTGCTTGTGAACATTCGACTTCAATTTATTCGTATTGAAAGTGAGAGGGAAGACTTCAGCTGGAAGGTTATTCCACATACGAACAGTACGGTCAAAAAACGAATTTTTCCTGTAATGCGTTGTACGATTCCCCGGCCAATCGACCACAAAAGGATGGGCTCTTGAGGAAAAACGAGTATTACGAACAAACACACGAGTTTCCAGATCCCTAAATTCATCAGAACACATCCCATTATAGTAACGATAATACAGCCAAATACAACCCACATTGCGATGGTGCTCAAGGGAGTCAATAGAATTGGATACCCTACTGTCGCCAATGAGAACCTTTGCCCTCTCCTGCACGCGGTCGAGAAGTTCCAAAATAGACTTTGAAGCACCCGCATACATATGAGCGTTGTATTCCATTCGCAGTCGGATATAAGTGGTATAAATAGTAAGGAGATCAGATGGAGTGAAGTATGTCTTACACCGTTTCAAGAAGCCGAGGCACTTTAATGCTTCTTTCGACACCTTAAATATATGTTCTGTCCAGCGGACATCTCATTGTATCCTTATACCCAGAACATCAAGAGACTCTGATTCCTCAATGATTATACCACCCATATATACAGATGAGGCACCTTGATCCGCCGCGCGTTTATGCGTCATGAACATTTCATTCCTAGCGTTATAACATTTTCAATAATTTTCGCATTGGCATTGATGTCATTGTCAAGGAAACAAAGTTTCCAATTTAAATGCCGGAAAAAAGTCGTTGAGTTCTTATCATCGTGCTTTTCCGTAAACTAATATTTATGATTTCATAGCCTGTCGTAAACGTTCCGAAGTTCATAATAAAATACATTTAAGGTTTTATTTATTCAAATCTAATAAAAATTTATATTTCAATATTTGTACTTACAATTTGTTTTTTTTTTTAATTTGTTATAAAGGAATATGAATTTGAATATGAAGAATTTAAATACTTAATTGGTTTTGGTATGTATTTAAAAATTAAAATTTTGAATAAAAACTACACTACTAAATTAACCAAACGATATTATAACGATATCGTCTAGGTGATATAAATTATAATATATGATATCGATTTTGTATCATAACCGATAGTATTTGAATTGTACCTGTCCTTATAATATTGTTTTTCCATGAAAATATCATATCGTTTTTGCAATCATATCGTTCTCTGGTTTATTTGGTATGAATATGTCCTTGATGCAGGGTAGTAAAATTTTTCATTAGAAAGAAAATTTAATTAAAGGCGCAATTTTTTTGACAAATTCAGTTTTGTTGATAACAATGTGAAGGGCTTATTTGTAAGCAACTCCCTATTTGTAAGCGAGGGTGGTAAGTACTTGCCTCAAATGACATCAACGTGATAAAATAATGAGTTAAAATGCCAATGTATAAGTAGTGAAAAGTAGTTATAGTAGCTTTTTAACTAATTGCTTTTCAATGTAAGTTTTTGCTGGATATAAGTATTGACGAGTAGTTATATTTACTTTTAACTCATTTTTTTGCAATGTTAGTTTTTTCTGGTAAGCGAACTAATTTTTTTTTTACCAATCAACAAACAGTTTGTTTAAAGATACGGAAATAATCGGTTGTGTTTATATGTTAGTTGTTCCGACTAATGGTTAGTGTTTTCGTAAACAACAATTCTATTGATGAATCGAAAGTGAAAATTAATGATGATTTAAATCGAATTCATTATTGGGCTTCGGGAAATGGGCTAAGCCTTAATCCTGCTAAATCTAAATACATGGTACTCCATAAAAGAACCCTTAATCTAAATCGAGATTTTAGTGTTTTTCTAAACAACCAGAAGATTAAATTTGTTAAATATTTAAATAGAGTTGTCGGCAGGATATATAGCATGCTACGAACATTATGGTCAACACATTATTTTACACTACTAAAAACAAGAATTATTATTGCGAAGACTTAGCTAATGCCTTGTTTACTTTATGGCTGTGTAATATTTGCCAACTGCGACTCGACCAGCATGGGGAAACTTAATAAGGTATACAATAATATTATTAGATATGTTTATGGTCTGAAAAAGTATGACAGTATTTCTTCGCATGACTCTAAACTTTACGGTGTTACTTTTGAAAATTTTCTCAAAATTAGAAGCCTCAATTGTATATATAAAACTATATATGATAAAGTACCCGCATACCTTTATGAACGAATTTCATTCACCAGATCAAATAGGGGAAAGATATTTGAAATATTTGAAAGATATAAATATAATTTCATCATTTAAAAGAGAGGTTAAAGATTATTTATTACAACACATAGAAGAGATATTAATGTAGTAGGTATAAATGTCAAATTTATGGAAATTTATATATGTACATTAGGGATATAACCATTTGCATTTTTTTGCAAATATCAAAAAGGACCTATCATAGTGAGATAGTGCATAAAAAAATATGAACAAATGTGCCTTCCTTTTTTCGCGAGCGTTCAAAAAGGGTCGGCACCGATCGCGATGAAGTTTTAGCTTATAATTTTTTTCAGTTTTACAGGAAATCCATAATTTTAACGTCGAAAGCCATGCTGGTCCTTGCATTTCGTGTTTTTTTTTATGAAATGGCGATTCCTTGCATTCCAAAAAAAGAAACCAAAAAAAAGGTACAAGGGAAGGATACCCACCATAAAAATTTATATTACAATTTATGCGACAAAAATATAACGTAAAAATACATATATTTTTATTAATATTAACTTCTTAGATGTTCCCACAAATATTTTTTGGGGAAGGACTCCCACCAAAAAAACATTAATAGCGGGCGGTGAAAGTTGTTCAAGACATTTTTCCGTTCTGTAAATCAACACTCTCAATTTGAAGTTTATAATGTACAACAATAATGTATAAGTTATTTAATTAAGCTTGTTGTAATTTTTTTACTTTGTAATAAAAATTAAAAAAAAAAAAAAAAAAAATGTTTGGTGTTTTAGAAATTGCATTCGGTGCCGAAGGTTTTTGGACCGAAATGACCCCTCATATCGATTTTTAATATCAGTATAACATTGCCCATACCGTAATGATAGGTTCTTATTTTGGTTATACCCCTAATGTACATGCATTACTTTTTTTTTTCAATTAGTTTAAATAATTTACAACTGTTAATTTTGTAGTATTTAATTGCCAACTCGCCTATAAAATGCCTTTTAGGCGTAGAGGCATCAAAGTTATGATGAATTATTTAAAATGAAATAAATAATAATAAAAAAAAAAAAAAAAAATAAGATAATTCCTTTGAGATACCGAACTCTTGTCTCTTCCTGGCACTTTTTCACCGGAACTATCAGACTTTGGAACTCATTACCTTCCAACATTATGCAAAATAGTAATGCATTCAAGTTTAAAAAAGAAATACTTAAATTGTATTCTACAACTTAACTTTGTTATTGTTATTTATCATATTTGTCATGTATTCAGACAAAGATTCTGCATTTAAATTCTTGAATTTCACTTTTTAATTATAATCTTTAAATTAATTAATTTATAAGTATTTATATGTAAAATCTGTTGATTAATTTATCATCAACATGTTTATTCTAAATAAAATTTCTATGCTGTAATAATAAGATCTAATCTTGTTGCATAGGAAAGACATAAATAAATAAAATAAAGAAAAAATTCTATTGAAACATACTTATTTTTGTCAATTTTCTTAAATTTTGCGTCTCTGTAATAAAACCTTTAGCCGGTTTTTTTCTTTTGCTATAAATTAAGCCATTTATAGTAAAGATTTGGCAACAGTGGTGAGTTAGTATAATGGATTTTTAAAATCCTTTTTTATTGCAGTTGTGTAGGAGCAGAGCTATAAAAAACTGAAATCAATTAAAATAATTTTATTTTTGATTTCAGATTTGGCAATGACTTCAAAATCATTCTTTTTAGAAAACATCGAATGCATTCAATTTGATTGCAATCACATTTTAATTGAAAGCATGTGTTTTCAATCACTTTCCTTTGCAATCACAACTTAAGTGAAAGGCCAACGAAATTATATAAACTTGGAGTCAAGAGATTCTAAACAAAAACTGCCATTGTTGGAAATTGAAAAGTATCAGATTCAGCTTTGTTTTTGGAAGAAGGAGTTACATTTCAAGAGAATAAATATTTTGTTTCTGATTTAATTTTACTTGCAATTACTGGATTTTATTGCAATTAAATCAATTGCAATCACATTATTATATCAAATGATCTAAAAAAAATTATTGTATTTAAAACCGGAAATTTGAAGGCAATTACATCATTTGATTTCAAAAAAATCTATTGCATTCATAATCAGAAAACTGACTATGATTTTATATTAAAATCATTAAATTAATTTTCCGATTTTGAATACAATTTAAAAATTTGCAATAATAACCTGAAATTGCAATTAAATCAACTGCAATCGTTTACAGCTCTGTGTAGGAGTAATTCCAGAGTTTTAACTTGTCTTTTTTTTTTGCAAATATTATCATATATTTTTTATGAATTTTAATGTAATGACTCTATTATTTGACTTCTTATTTTTTGCGTTTTTGTGTCTTACACTTTGACTTCCTGTATCTTTGCATTACTTTAAGTCTTTTCTTTTTTTGACAGAATTATTATTTGTGTTAATGTTGTTTTTTTTTATTCTTTTATTTCTTGTCGTTGCTGTAAATTATAACACATTGAACCAAATATAATGATATGAAAAAAAAATATTATTTAAAAAGTCAGAAAAATAAAACTCACATACGAACAAGCAAAAACACTTTGTATATTTTATAAATAATGGGTTTAAGGACATACCGTTTTGTCTTTTAGCATTCCAACTCGACAGTTAAGTACAGCTTCCGTATAGAGATGGGCTGTTGTTATACTATTATCGCCTGAGGTTGTTGAGTTGAGTGGCTCTTCAAAAAATGGTCCCCAATGACGTTCATGATGATGTTTGTTGCGAAATATGCGCGGTCTTTCCGTTTCCGTCGCCGATGATGAAGACGTTAGTGATGATGACGAAAACGCTGATATGGATGATGATGATGATGATGAAGAAGACGACGACGTCACAGATGATAAAGAGGACAGTCTAAAATTGAGGCTACCGCCATTACCAATATTCCCACTACTTGTGCCACCAATACCTGCAGCTACTTCTCCATTAAGAGCAGCATCTGTAAATGTGACAAGAAAAGATAATGAATGTACCAACCCAAATTCATCTTAACTCAAGTGTATCAAAACAGAACGGAAAACAACTGAAAGACAAAAACAAATACACGTTTCGAAATACTACTTATTATTTTAAATACGTTATACAAATGCAAATTTTATTTAATGTAATAGCATGAAGCAAAATATGCTTTCTTGTCTTTTTAGGCATTTGTATTTTTTTTTTTTTGAGATACGTGTGTCCATTGTTTTTATAGGTTAATCAAGGGATAACTTCTTAGCCCTGGGAGATATTTCGATTTGAATTTTTAAAAACATTAAAAAAGTAAGAATATTTAGCGCGTCTACTACGACCAAAAGTAACCCTTACTATTTTCGTTTGTATTTAGTTTTTTTCTTTATTTTTATTCCTTACCTAATCACGCCAAGCTTGTCTACAGGAGACCAGAGTCTCTGGCGGCAATGGAACCCGCAACCCCGGCACTGATGGACTAGCTCACTACCAACTAGTCTACCGGGGTACCCAAAGACGTACACAAGAAAAATTTTGAATTTAACTGTTTTATGAGTAAAATTGTTAACAAATGCATTGTACAATAATTTCGAGCTTTTTCCAAAAAAAAAAATTACGTGTGCCGGCGTTTTAAACATTGGCATTTTATTTAAGGGCCTTTTCGTCCTGTTCGTGCAGCATAAAGGTATATTAAACTTTGTGTTCTTTACATCTGAGGTATAAACTATGTTCAGCAAGTCTTTGGGACATATTAACTCAACAACTCCCATTTATAATGGTAATTTTTGGTAATTTCTAAATAATCCTAAAAAATACTTCTAAGAAGGTTGAGGGCGGAGATGAAAAGCTACAAAAATGTTGGTCACAAAATTCTATTACATACGTCAGAAGACACCAAAGTCCAAAACCTAACACAAACAGCAGGAAACAGCCAACCTCAAGAGTCAATAAAAATACGTCAATCGGTTGGGTTGTACCGCATTTTTATTTCATTTATTAGGTGAAAGAAGGGAGGTAGACCTAAGATATATAGTAGGTTAGGAAAAATTACCCTTAATCACGCCTTTATAATGTAAATTTTTTATATTTATTTGTACTGAACTTATTTTAACATCAGAATTTGTAATATATAATATTTTCTTGACTTTTCAGAAAGTGAAAACAAGCAGATGCTCTGCGTTGTTAGGACTTAATAACGATAAGAATAAAATTCTAAGAGCTAATTCTGGCAGTCGTCAACGAATACTTTTTCGATTCGAATCCATTTTTATTTCTTATTCGAATAAACCAAAATAATTTTTTCAGTGTTTAAAAGCATTTATTTAAGTTTTCACAACACTGAAAAAACTATTTCGATTCGCTCTGTGTCGACTGAAAGAATTGGAAATAAAATTGCTTTCGAATCGAAAAAGTATTCCGTGACGACTGCCAGAATTAGGACCCTGTTATAATAAGTTAAATAATTAAGAAATTAAACATAACATAACACAAATGCAAAAAAAAAAATGCTAAATACCCGCATTGCTTGTCAATGAAATAAAGTCCAAATAAACCTTTTAAGACTAAAAGTCAATGATCGGTCCACAAATTACAAGAGGTCCAATATAAAGCCCCGTCTTGAAATTAAACTTTAAACAATAATTTTATTTTTATGAAATAAGATTAAAAGATAAGAGCTTTAAATTTGGTTCTGTCGAATCTGATATACTCTTCATTAGAGTTTTAAGTTTTTTAAACCCTTCACTACAGGTGGAAGAGGCATATAAAGGCCGATGTTGATTTTGAATAAAACACAAATTATTTAGGAAATTATTGTCATTTCTTTTTATTATGATAATACTAGTATGGTTCAATTATATTTGGAACAAAATATCGGCCAAATGGCCGCCGCGACCTCGGCGGCACACCTCAATCCGATGGTCCAAATTTTCGATGACGCAGAGTCATAATTAAGGTTCTATAATGTTAACCCTTATGTATGTGGACAGGTACCTGTGTACCTATTGCGTTTTCAAATCGAAATTTTTTATATAAGATTTTAGTCTACAATTCTACAATTTCATGAGAACTCCTAACTTTTTGTTATTATTATATTTTCATAGGTGTTTATATACAATATCAGTTGGGGGGGGGGGGGCGTGGCATATCAATTTGCTTTTTGCACCCTTAATAGGGTGAATAGGTACCTGGGTACCTGTATACGTTTTATATGGAGGCACATGAAAAAAATTAATTAGTTGCTTTATTAACGTGTGATAATCAAGCAGAAAAAAATTCAGCAAAACTTGCTAAATTCAGCAAAAAACTTGCTGAGTTTAGCAATTTTTTTTGCTAATGTTAGCATCTTTTTCTGCAAAGATCCTCCCAGCAAAAAAGTTGCTGATATTACAATTTTTTTTTTTTGGGTGTAGGATTTTAAAAAATATATGAAAAGGGGAAAACCAGAGTATAATTCTAATATTATATCATTAACCATCGATTT
This sequence comes from Pollenia amentaria, assembly GCA_943735925.1. Classification (NCBI taxonomy): domain Eukaryota; kingdom Metazoa; phylum Arthropoda; class Insecta; order Diptera; family Polleniidae; genus Pollenia; species Pollenia amentaria. Next base: position 86,747,097 of record OX031008.1, on the reverse strand, counting down.
TTTGCACAATACAAGACAAAAAATAAGATTTCTCATACAATTTGCATGAAGGTACCCAGGTACCTATCCACCCTATAGAAGGTGTTTTTTTTTCCACACACATAAGGGTTAATGTGCCGAATTATTGCTGGCTTATCGACGTACACCTTTTCTCTCAAATAACCCCAAAGAAAGAAGTCCAACGGTGTCAAATCACATGATCTTGGCGGCCAATTAACTTCGCCAACATGTGAGATAACACGGTCATTGAATTTGTCGCGCAAAAGAGCCATTGTTTTATTAGCTGTGTGGCAAGTGCCAACGTCCTGTAGAAACCACATATCGTCCACATCCATATCTTCCAATTCGGGCCATAAAAAGTTCGTAATCATCTCACGACAGCGAACACCATTCACAGTAACTGCCTGACCGGCCTCATTTTGGAAAAATACTGCCCGGGGATTCCGCCAGCCCATAAACCGCACCAAACAGTCACTCTTTGTTGGTGCATTGGTTTTTCAACAGTCATTCGCCTAAATGCGGCAATTCTGCTTTTTACCGAATCCACTGAGGTGAAAATGTGCCTCATCACTGAAGATGATTTTCACGATATACATTTTGATTTGAACGCCCATTTTCATAATAAGCCTGAATAACTTTAACGCGTTGCTCGATTGTGTATCTTTCCATGGTTCAAATTGAGAAAGTTTTTAATTTGCTTTAACCACATAGAGAAAAATAAAGATATATTCTCTTCATATGGGAAAAGTGTGAAATAAACATGTAAATGAATTTTATACACAATTTAAAGAAAAACATAGCGAACAATTTTGCATCACTAACTCCAAAATAGAATTTTTTGAGTTATTTTCGTTTTTTATATAAGTTTGCCATTCCATTTGAATTTATAAAATTAATATAGTACTTTTACTTGTTCCTGGATTAAAAAAAGTTCTGTGTTTTTTTAAAAATTAATATTTCTCAAAATCGTGCCGCAAGATCTTAAGTTAAGTCTTAAAAATTACTACTAGTATTCTTTTATAATTATTTAATATAAAAGTAAGGAAATACAATTTATAAATTGCAAAACATTTGATTTGAAATTTTTCTCAAAAATGTACAGTGTACTTTTTTGAATTTAGCGAGATTTTGTTTGCATAACAAAAACGCTGACTGAAAGTTTTTTGTGTAACACAAAGTATCATATAAAGAAATACCCATTTAAAAATTTTTGCATTACCCTTTATTTTTAACTAACTTTATTTATTTTAACAATATTATTTTCTTTCTTTACTATTTTCTCAAAATTGTTGAATTTTTTTAACAGCTTTAACAAGCCGTCATTATTATTTTCGTTTTGTTATACCGTTTGCCGAAGATAAAAGGGTATATATAACATTGTCATTCCGCTTGTAATTTCTGAAATATTGCTCTTATACCCTTTAAAGTATATATATTCCGGTTCCTTATGGGAAGAGAAGTTCAAATCCGGTTGTCCTTCTGTCCGTCCGGCTGTTGAAATGGGGTTTCCGAAGACCCCAGATATGATGGGGATTTGGTTGGTGTATATTTATGTCAGATATGCGCATTATAATTTTGCGATTAACATTCAGCCAGACCGGTCTATAAATAGCTGAGATATGAGCAAAAAACTACGACTACCTCTAATTTTTCCCATAAATCCCTTACTGTTTTTGTTTTTTATTACTTTTATTTTTATATCTGGAGAACGGCAAGAGCTAGGCCTTTAAAATTCGATACAAGCATCTTGGTTATCAATACACCATCGCTCTAAAAAAAATTACAAAGACATTATATATTTCTGTATATCTAGAAAACGAAAACAGCTAAACATATCGGTTATCAGTACACCGCATACCACAAAATATGGGCGGGATTGGAGAAGTGGGCGTGGTACTTCGCATACAAATACATTTAGCAACAAGCATCTTGGTTTTCAATAGGCAACATCCGACAAAATAGATTTGCTTATATCTGAAGAACGGTAACAGAAAATTATCCAAATTTTAAACACATATCGGGGTAATCAATAAAAACTTCTCTAAAACAATGGTTTCTCTAAATGGCTGTAAGGAAATGAAGGACAGATATTTTGAAATCATTAAAATATAGGGACTATTCAAAAATGTGGCAAAACTGTATATATTTGGCAATGTTTTTCAGTTTGTGACAAAATACTTATAAAATTGTTGATACGCCAACATTACAATTCAGATAAATTCTTGGATTCATCGCTTGCCCCCCATTTCAACTTTGATTTTAAGGTAAATGTGCGAAATTCTTTTTTAAATGAATTTAATTTTTCAGAGCAATAAATAGAAAACTTGTTTAAGATGAGTATCAAAAACTTTTGGAGTAAAGTAACCGAAATAAAAAATTTTAATTAAAATTTAATTTTCCCCCTTAAGTCGAAATAAGCTATCTTTGATTTATCACTGCCACATGATACTGCAGAAAGCGAAAAGTCTTTATACACCTATTAACTGTTTGTCATCCCACATGCAACCACTATTTTTATTAAAAAAATATTTGCTTTTGCAACACGTTTGGCTAGATCAAACATCATTTAACCGTTTCAAAGTAAGATTAAACAATTACTTCTTACAAATAAAGTAAGTTAAACAAAAGAATTTGGTAAAGCTAAAGATTGTTTAATTTACTGGTCATGCTTTTTGGATATTTTTCCTCCAATAATTGTTAGATCTAAACATACCTTGAGTCATAAAATTGTATAATCAATTTGCATTGTCCGCTATTTTTTACAAGACGAATGCATCTTCATTTAAAAAATGGTACCCTTACGACTGTACGATTGCTAGAAAATCACAAGTCAAAACTTATACAGACAAACAATTAATTTTTCTAGTACACAAATAAAATCCAAAGGTACAAAATACACATATTTTTCTCTTTTTCCTCTTTTTTTTCAACTAAAAAACTAATGTGATTTAAAGTAAATATCACTTGAGATTTATTTAATTTTTTTTACTTTTAAAGAAGAACTGATTTAATGGGGTATGCATTGTGTAACAACTTTCAATAAAATGTATTTACAATAACAGGAACGGTATTATTTGCATTGATGTATTATAATTTAAAAGTTGTAGGAATTTTTGTATGGACAATTTTTTGAGCGCGTAGGGAAAAATAGGGATTTTTTCGGGCTGCACAGTGAATTTTCAAAAAATTCTTTCACATCACTCACCTATGGACACGTTTTATATATCAAAATATCTTTATTTTTTATATATATTTTTAGCGACATACATTTTTAAAAAAGTTGAAATTTTTCCAAAATTGAAAGAGTTATGCCCAAAATAAAATTTTTATATTAAACATATCCATTTTCGAGAAACACAGATCTTTGCGAGACAAAGGTTCACATTCCAAATTAATGGAACATTTTTTCTTAAACACGTCGGTATAGGAATCTGTCAAACCAGTTTAAAACTGGCCAAGTTATGAGATATTATTGTATTTTAGAGCTGTTATATGACATATGGATACGTCTTGTATATCAATAGATCGGAAATCTTAAGTAGAACTTATTTGCTGTAAAACTCGGAAAAATCGGTTTAGATACAAACAAGTTATTACCAAGATATACATTTTTTTAAGTCCAAGTTTTATCACCAAAGTTAATAGGAAATTTCTTCTTAAACATGTCGGTATATACGACCAAAATACTGAAGTCCCAAAAATAATTTTTTTTTATACTTAAGTTTGTTTATATACACGCAGAGAAAAACCATTTTTCAATATGATCACCTCAAACAAGACTATGATTACCGAAAAATTTTAAACATATTATGGTTAATTTAACCATATTATATTCACCAGCAACCATATTATGGTTAAATTAGTCATCCATCACGAAGCCACAACCATATTATGGTTGCCTCCAGACATGTTATAGTTAATTATAATTAAAATATGTTTAACACTTATAATAGCATGGCTGTTTTTCAACCATAGTATGTTGCTCTTAGAAATGAGGAAAATACAATTGTTAATTTAAAAACAAATTATTGTCATATTTAACCATAACAAGTTTAGAGGCAACCATAATATGGTTGTAGCTTCGTGATGGATGACTAATTTAACCATAATATGGTTGCTGGTGAATATAATATGGTTAAATTAACCATAATATGTTTAAAATGTTTCGGTAATCATAGTCTTGTTTGAGGTGATCATATTGAAAAATGGTTTTTTTCTGCGTGTATGTGTAAGTAGATATATATTTATATATATATATATAAGGGCGGGTCGATTTGAAGGGACGCAAAAAAATCGCCCAAGTGACAAGGAAAATCGTATTCTAGGGATCAAAATAAGAAACTTTGCCCAAGGAACCATACCTCTAAAATTAATTCTGTAGTGCGATTCACTACCTTTTTTACTATAATCGAATCGTTCAGATATAACGAAAATTTATCGAATTTGGTTTTCAGTAACATTTTTAACGATACTCCCTGTCGATTAAAGTCAGCTGTTACTTATGCATTTTTTCCATTATTTTAATGACAATTATTTACGTTGTGGTTATTTAATCGATGAAGTGTGTTTTATATTTAAAGTTGGTGAGGCCCGAATTCTTACACACATACTGCATACATATACACATATGTATATGTATGAATAAAAACAAAATTCTAAATTCAAAATATACAAAAAAAAGAAGCAAATTATGAACAAAAACGAAATTCTTAATGTAAAATTTACGAAATAAAATATAAAAACAGTAAATTAAGCACCATGTTAATTATTTTTTCTTTATTCTCTTTTGTGCTTTTAATTTATTTTAAAATTTTTTAGACAGAGATGTTACAAAAACTACAGATGTTTACAATCGTTAAAAATAAATTACAGAATCACACTATCGCTACTGCAAGCGAATATATTTGTCGACAAAAATTACGATTGTCGGATCGCTAAAAGTTAGTGAGTCGCACCACTGATGTTCCTTATTTTGACCCAAAGGTCAAATTTTGAAAAATCCCACTGTGACCAATTTAAAGTATCCCAATCGAGTCTAAATGTATGACCGACCCCCACTAACTTTGGTGGGCCGACCCACCCTTGTCACTTGGGCGATTTTTAAATCGACCCGCCCTAGAGTACATATATGTTATCTATTTTTTTTTAAGAAAAATCTGCAAGGAAAACATCTGTCAAGTTACTTGGTTACGTATGAGTATCATTTAATTCCAATTTATTAATATACATACGCCATGTGGTACAACTAATAAATTTAACTTTTAAAACAGCAATAAGTGAAAAATAAAACTTTTTGTAAAAGTAGGGATTTTTCGGAAGAAAGACATGTAAAATTAGGCTTTTTCTAAAATCCTTGGCTTGTTGTATAATAGATTGACTTTTTTTTAACAAAAAATTGATTTTTATAATTACTCTAACTTTCTTGAAAAAATGTGGTGAAAGCTTACGGACTTTTGAAAAAAAGTTATTTTTTTTTAGGAAATAATCACCTTTAGTGAAAAAATTTGACTTATTGTGAAAAAAGACACTTTTAGTGAACAAAATGTGACTTATTGTGAAAAAAGTCACGCATCAAAGAGTTTAACATAATTAGAGAGACTAACATATCCCACTCGCATCCCACTAAGCGACCAGAACTACCTTAAAGGAAAATACCTAAGCTTTCTTTTGAGCAAAAAAAAAAATTAAAAAAATACCCTCTTCAAAAAAAAAAATATACAAAAATAGTTTTAAATTAATAAAAAAAAAAAAAAATTTATTAAGGGACTTATGTGATTAAGATTGAATTTTGTAGATTATTTATCTTTTTGTTTTTATTATTATTATTTTATATTAATTTAATTATTATTACAAATAAATAAAAAAATTTAATTTGTCAACATCTCTATAGAAAAAGTGATTTTATTCCTGGGATTAACATATTGTGGGTATTACAGTATCGAGGGAATGAAATGCTAGTTAGGTATGTTATATACCGTCGGAGAGGTTAATTTGCTTAAATTTTATTTTTAAGATTTTAGAAACACACAAAAAAAGGAAAAAATTCAAAATAGTGCATATGCTAAAAATTGAAAAACCCTTGTCTTGAGTTAGAAATTATTTTTTTTATACATATCCCACTCTCATCCCACTAAGCGACCAAAACCACCTAAAAGGAAAATACATAAGCTTTCTTTTGAGCAAAAAAAAAAAAAAAAAAAAAAGTACCGTTTAAAAAAAAAATAAGAAATAAGTTTTAAATTTAAAATAAAAAAAAGTTTTAAAAAATGTAAAAAAATACAAAAAAATTTTTTTTTTCGAAAGCTTGAGGAAATAGCTATCTTTTCTTTGGGACAAATTTTGCTAACACCAATAGATAATAAGTTACATGGATGAGAAAGAACACCGGTTTGGCCAAAATGTCAAATTTTGACCCCCTCTAACTCAGAAACTTTTTGACTGATCTTGCTGAAAATATGTGTCTAAACTGCTATCCAAATCGGAAGACATCGATTTCAAAAGTTGGGTCACTTGACATGAAATTCCCCATATACAATATATAAATGTATTTATATTTAGTCAATTCACAAGGTATCCTAACATGTCATATTGTCAAAATGTCCTAATATTTCACAATGGTTTAAAAATATTGTTGTTGGTTTGTTAACAAAAAGTGTCTTAAATAAATAGAACGTTGCTTGCTGTGTTTATTGTGCTGTCGTAATTAATCAGAAAAGTCCAGCGCTGAGCGGCTGAGCCGTACAACAATATTTTTAAACCATTGTGAAATATTAGGACATTTTGACAATATGACATGTTAGGATACCTTGTGAATTGACTAATTGTATTTATCGCTTAATTGTATTTTATTATTTGCACATGTTTTCATGCTATTAAACATATTGGAAGTTCAATTAATATTTAGCAAACTAGGTTTTGATTGAATTATATGATTTTTTTCGACTCAGATATGAAAATTTTTATTAAACTTGCAGATTTTTGTAAATATATTATACTAGCACAATTGCACATTAATTTTTCTCCACGCTTTAGGGTCACTTAATATCCTAATCAAACGTAAAAAATTACTTTGTATAACACATTTTTGGTTATTCGGTTTAACAATTATTCTTATTTAAAAACAGACTTGATACCACTAAACAAAATAAGCTTTTTTGCTGGTAATATAAATTTAAAAATATATATTTCTTAAAATTACTTTATTCATTTAAATTTAGCACAACCAATTTAAATGGAATCAAAAGCTTTTTGGTAAAAAATACCTTTACTTTCGCAAGCAAATAAAGCAAAAAAATAAAAAAATATATTTTATGTATGAATCCTTCACTAATATTTAACAACCACTCCTTGCCACTCAATTGCCATACAATAGCAATAGCACACGGTCTATACAAACATTGGTGGTCTGGTTAGCTGCACCTAAAGGGAATAAAGGAATACAGAATCAATTTTATAGTTGATTTCCCTCTAAAAAATAGCAGACGAGAAAAAATGTGAAATAGCAAATATAGCAAGTAGAAAACTAGAAATTGTAAAACAATCAACAGCTAAGAAGAATCAAAAGTGAATGTGGTTTAGTTTTAAGGTATAAGAACCGTAAATAAGCTGACAAAAGCAAAATTTAAAAATTAGAAATAAAATATAAAAAAAACTATGAAAGAAAAAATTTTTTTCACATTTTTTTTATTTACATACCCATTTAATACTTGGTTAGACATTTCAATAAGCTAAAAAAAGAAATTCTTCACTGTACGAAAGGCGAACGTTTGTAAAAACTGAGACACAGCGGCAGGTTTTTTTTGGCCTATTTAACAAAAACGAAAAAATCACTCATATTGCAGATCCTTGCTGTGAGTTTTATTAAAACTACCTTCGTTCATATAATTCGTTTCAGCTTTTCATTGAAGTAAACGAAAAAAGCCAAGTTAATTAAATTTCACTTCAACCCACTATGAATAACATAATCAAGAATTCTATAAAAATATTACAAAAAAAAAAAAATGGGATCAGCATAAAACTCAAAATAATTTGAATATAATTTAATAGACGACATAAAGCAAAACACTTCATTTTGGAATATTCGCATCATTCATACATTTTTCATTAAACAGATGTGTGCTGTGGAAGTAATGAAATTATGATGCAGCCTCATGGTGTCTAAAGAAGAATAAGTGCATTAATATTTTTAAAAAGAGATAATTTAAATAGGGGAAAACAATAATTTACTTAAATTTAATACTCTTATTACTTATGCTTTTATTATATGATCAAATATAATATTAACATTCTTTTATAAGTATAATTACATTACGTATTGATTACTAAGATGGCCCACTTTCATGCATTCATTATACGAAGGTTTTTACAAACAACATATTTTTTCATTGAATAATAAATGGAAAATTCTAAAATTACCAAAAAAAATTTTGGTTCGTTACGGTAAGTTCTCCAAGAAATCTTTCTAAAATGAACTAACAGATTTTTTTAAGTGTAAAAAGAATTAGGAAAGGCTAAGTCAACGAGTACAGTCAACATTACAGCAAAATATGCACTGTGCTCAGGTCAAACCATTGCCCTAGTGCGGTACATATTTATTGAGATCAGAAGGGTCTTCTGTTACATGAGCTTTTTAAAGCTAGTCTTACCTTTACATAAGAACGTAACAGACAACAATTCTTGGGTTTAAGGACAACAATCATTATCCAGAATATTGTATGGTAACCAGTGTCCGAAAATACAAATTATATACTGTGCTTTAGTGTTATATACGGCAGAAATGTGGAAAACATAAACGCTTATACTGTTTGCGTAGAAAATAACCTCAAAAAAGAACGTTTCTCTATTTGTGATCCTCGTACACAAAAAAAATACTGTACTTATCTATCTCAACGTAAAGTGGAGAACATTTTATTGCGTTCTGTTTTTCGTAAAAAACCAAAACTTCGTTGTGTTCGGCTTATCACATTAATGTTCGTTTGATTCAGTTATGTTTAGCGCCCTTTTAGCTGGTAAAGAAAACAAAAAAATGTTTTTAATAGCAAAAATAAAAACCAACAAAAAATTTTTAAAAACAAGCAAAGCATGTACACAATACACAGACAGGCTATTCGTGCTGTGTTCGCGCAAATACTACTGAGAGAACTCTACAGAACATTTAAAATTGGGAGATAAAAATACGCCTTTTTGCTAATTCGATACCGAAACCGATACTAAACGAGAAATATCGCCCAAAACGATACCAATATGAATATTAAATTTAAATTCAAGGTAAAATATCTTTTTCATAAACAATTACAGTGTAAGAGATAATTAATATTTAAAAATGATTTTAACAAGATTTTAAAAACAACGAAATTAATTTAAATTAAAAAAATTGATTTAATTTTTAAACATAAAAACAGTGTACGAGATTATTATTAATTAGATTAGTATTAATAAAATTTTTGTTTAAAAAACAAAGTATTCTTAACTTTTACGGTGATAATTTTGCAACTGCGTTTAAAGCTGACCTGCAGTAAAAATTTTTTTTTCAGATGTGACTGAACTCATTTCACAACTTAAGTATTTTTGCGCCATAATCTAAAATTTTGTGTATAGTATTTATTTGCGCCAGTAAACAAGCGGATCTGCGTCTCTAAAAAATTAGTAGATCTAAGGTATATCTTATATAGCAGAACTACAGCGTAGGAAGGACAGAGGATCATTCTACTCCAAACATTCTTTTAAGATTTTCACAAACGTTCCAAAGGTAAGTTCTTGTAGACTTATCAAAACTTTTACTGGCTGGAGGGATGACCGTGTCTTCAATAAGACGTTTTGTCGATCTTTTGTCTTTGAAATTTTCTAGCTTTGTATCGAAGATAGAGAATTGTAGATAAACGATAAATTTCGTTATTCTTTAAACATTAAAATCTTTTATTCATGCTACGTATATCGCCAATTTTTTGGAATCTTAACTATCCTGCATCTCAGTTCATTCATTTGTCATTTGTTTCTAATAATGTTCTAAATAGTGTCAGAAAATGTAGCAGTGGCTTTGCTTATCGATTTTGTGATATTTTTAAATTGGCCCAAACTTTGTAGCGAAATTATTTTTATTATGTATGTATATACAAAAATCATTAAAAATTATCAGAAAACTCTAAAACATGCAATTACATATTTTTCAATGGGAGAACGTTTTACCATTACGGTACAAAGCAATACGGCTGATGATGCAGGTCCACACAAAGCGTTCAATGCCTTTATGCATCAGTTCGAAAAGTCGTAGTGTTAAATTGTATTTAAAAGTTACACAGCAAACGCGTCAAATGCATATACGTATAGAAATCATTAAATAGGATTAATTTATACTTAAGCATGCGTCCCTCCAGTTAAAGAATTAAAAGAAATAATTTTTTATTCTGTTTGATTTTTTGCTATCAGTTGTTATGCAAAAAATAAGCATGGAAAACTTAATTGCTTGTTCAAAAAAACTGTAAAAAAATTATCGCCGTATCGACAGTAAAATATCGCCGATACCGGTATATCGGCAAACGTCAAGTATTGCGGATATATCGGCAAACGTGAAGTATCGCCGATCTATCGGTATTCGTTACTTCCTTAATTTAAATATAATATATGTCTACAGAACTACTTCAATTGTACTGTTTTAAAACGAAAAACAGAACACTTCATAATGTTTTGTACTTTCCTGAAAATATTTATTAAATTACTTATACACAAACTCAAAATAAAAATAAAAAAAAAAATAATGTTTCTGGTGGTGTGAAACTTATGCTAAGTAATGTTCGGTGTATTTTCGAACACTGACGAACACCAAGCTATAATATTCTACAATGATAATACTTCATTATTTCACCCGGCCACTCCAGGGTTACCAGGGTTTGGTTATTAACAGTTTCTAGTTTCTCCAGTGATTTTTTTTTGGAAAGTTGTCGTATAAATATTGTTAAGCTTCAAAACACTGTTAAAGCATTCGCTGCCATTGCTGTTTTTATAAAAGCATCCCCTGAGGCCAGTGCAAGTTTTTTATTCATGGCGATAAATAATAATTTATTATTTATCGCATTATAATGCGATAATATTGTTAAAGAAACAATAAAATATTTTTTACTACGAGATATATCGTAGATGGCCCCACTAAAAAAAACCAAGTTTCCCACTCCGACCTAGTATTATTTTTGAATAAGATTTGCTTGATGTGGAAATAAATAAACTGCAATATAATAAAAGAAAAATATTCATAAAAAATAAAAATTCAATATAAACATAAAGATTACATTGATATACATAAGTATAATTCATATATTATTTTAATTTTGGTGATAAATTCTAAAATAGGCATCCACACAAAGAGCTGGCTTTTCTGGAGAGACTGCGCATATATATCTAGATTCTTCTCTTTTCTTTGCCTTATTGTAAATTCAACATTGTCTTAGTTGGAAACTGTTTCATTTCAGTTGGGGGAATAGCTTCCAGGAAGTGAAAATTTTTTGGTATTATCAGATACTGAAGAGGGCTCTTCATTTTCATCAGCTAAATTTTCAATTTTGCTCAAAATTGCAATCTCGTCAAGTTTGGAAGTGACTGATTTTTTTCGGTATAAAGCAAATAGGCATTATGGATGAACATTTCGAAAAATTGGAAACCCAATTACAATTATTACTATCGAAGAGACTTTCTTAAGGATGAATAGTACGAAATGTTCTGATCTCCTCGATCAACTCCTGCCATTCTTAAGGTATAGTCACGGATTATATATGGCTTTTAAAAAACTTTTTTATTTCTATAAGTGACTTCAACCATGTCACCGTTATGCTTGTTTGATATTGTTAATACTTCTCGTTTATTTTTCCATTTGCAAACGATAACTTAATCTGACCGAGCCCATGTTGATTCTCGCCTTTTTAGTTTCTTTCACAGTTAGATTTGTTGGATTTTCCACGCTATTAGAACGTAGAGTACCACAAACATAGGTAGACCTCTCTGTAAGTTCTTTTGTTAAACTTACGGAATTATAAAAATCGTCCATATATAATACATGGCCTTTGTCGAGAAATCCTTCCATTAAATTAATTACAACATTTCTTGCATGATTTTTTCCGGAGAACGCATCCAGCATTTTGCCTTCATATATTTGGATCCTTAAAATCATTCCCTTTGATACGCAAAGCTCAAATAGTTTGATGTCATATTTATGTTTCTTGCTTTTAATATACTGACGAAAAATACACCTTCCCCTCCAGAGAAGCATAGACTCATCAATACACAGACCGGTTCATTGTTTTGTTAAAGTGTTATTTAACAGGATTTATTTTAAACAAACGATTATTTGGTTGTAGCTCATTATTTAAAAAGTGAAGAAATCTAATAAGCATTTGAAACCGATTCCTTGACATTCTGTTTTTAACAAATTTCAAGTCGTAACGCTTGTTAGTGTTCCAGCAATGAGATACTGTAGGTAATTTTATCGTCCCCATATGAAGTACCAGACCGAAAAACACTCGAAGCTCTTTAGTGTTTGTTTCTTTCCAATAATTCAATCGAAATGAACTCAATAGTTGGGTCTTAGCACTTTCTAAAATTGCTCGACAATAATATACTTACCACTACGAGTTATCTCTTAGGGCTCTTTGCAATAGTTAAATCAAACAATTCTCTATGCCAAAATAACTAAATGAAGTCAACTTGACATGCCATATTAAAAATATACTATGTGTAATAAACTCATTATTACTACGAGTTATCTCGTAGCCGGCCTCATCGATATGGATGTCGACTAGGGAGATCGATTATTCGACTTTTTTCAATAACCGGTTTTCGAATATTACGAATAGTTGCTATTTTAAAAAAACCCGGTTTTCGTTAAGCAATTTTTAAATAACCGGTTAACCGGTTTTAATTCGAATACTTAAAAACACAAAAACCAAATAAGTTTTTAAAATAAAACGTTAATTTGAATAAAAACCACACAATTTGCAAAGGTAAGGAACCAACAAAATACATAGATATGACTTAGATCAGACCTAACAAATATTTTACGATAAAATCCAAGAAAAATGGGACCAGTAAATGGATCAAACTTTAGCTAAGTTTTCAACAATTTTTTATTGATTTACTAAACTTTATTTGTAAGAAGATATTTGTATAATGCAATTTAGAAACAGTTGAATGATATTTGATCTAGACAAACGTCTTGCAAAAGCAAATAAATTATAGGAATTTTATAAAGTTATTTTTTGAAATATTCTCCCAAATTTATTTTGAATGAGTTTTAATTTGTTGGTGGTTAAGCTACGAGTATCTATATTAGTCAACCATATTTTTCAAAAATTGCAAACAGAACCTCTTAGCCAGAATTATCTATTTCGAATTATATTGTTTCAGCATTATAGAAACGAATTGTGAACTGAACATTCTTTTTGTGTAAAATATTTGTCAATTCGTCGACTACAAATTAAAACATTCCATGACATTGCTTGATTTCTTCATTTTTGTTTTTTAGTTCTTGGCATTTTAATAAATAAAACTGGTAGAAATTTTTCCCATATGGTTGATTCCGCCGTAATGTTGTAGTTTTCAGCATGAAGAGATGCTAGAACTACTTAAGAGTTTTTAGTGCCCTAACGGGCATTTCGTCCTCGGCAACACAACGGGCTAATATTTCCCCCAATGATTCATTTTTGGCAGCGTATTTTTACAAAGTATTATTTGTCGTCTCCTTAGAACTACTTCGAGTTAAGATTCATTTAGATCACAATAATGTCCAGCATGTATACTAATTAAAGGTGATTAATAAGTCGAGACATGGCACTTATCACTCAAGAAAAGATCTATTTATAACCTTTATATAAAAATATATTTAATATTTAGAATACTCTTGCACAAATCTCTATTTACTTTTTAACTGCACACGTTTTTGTAGTATTTTGAATAGTTTTTGGTTTTTTTTCTACAAGAACACACGCTTTTATAAGCGATTTGTATTAAGAGTATTCGTAATGTTTTTTGACCTTTGTTACATTTTGTTTTGACATTTTTCATAAAAAGTTTAAGTTTGGCCAATATTCAATTAGAAAATACGTAAATTACGGGTACATCTACAACAAGAGTAAGGAAAATGTATATAAATTACACATTACTTAAATAACCGGTTTATTATACCAAAATAACCGGTTTATACGATATTCGAAAAATGGGCATTTTAAAATACCCGACTTGGGCAAAGCTAAAATAACCGGTTAAAACCGGTCGAATAATAACCGTTCGATCTCCCTAATGTCGACCACAAGATAACTCGTAGTTGGCTGTGAATGCGTTAACATCATTAAAAAATTAATTTACGTAACTATGCTAAATAAGGTAAAATCAGTTTTAAGGAAAATTAATATTTTGGTATCGGATGCACCAATGCATTATGCAATAAATCATGTTTGGTAAATCTGCTAGATGTATAATTTTAATTTTGCTGTTTTTACAAAAATATCTTTATATGCACGCAGAGAAAAAACATGATTAATGAATGGTCACTGCGACCATTTTTATTCATATTTGCCTAATATGTTTACCGTAATAAACTTATTGTAATCCTTATTTAACTTGAAAAAATATTTTTTCCCCTTAACATTTTTTAATTCATTATAATAATATTATATGGTGTTTTACACCTAAAAAGTTACCATGATCTAGCTAAACATATTAAATTAGGTGAAATATTTGCTACTATAATGTATATATTTTCAACTATACAATTAAAATCATAATATTAGCTGTACACAAAAGATATGTTTGATACCATCATTTTTGTTCGCTTTAAAACACATTCTCTAAATGAGCAAACATTTATTGTCAAAACAGTGTCTGTTTAAAAAGCAAATACAATATTCTTCCACATCATTTTCAGTCTGCGAGAGTCAGTTAATCGGGAAACATGAATGACTTCAAAATTATTAAAAGTTTTTCGGGAGAAAAAGGGGTTGCATTATTGCAAAATTAATTATCATACATTTATTGAAACAGGTAAAGCTATTAGTATATATACATATATATATAAATGTATGTATTGAATTTTATTTATTGTTATATGCTTAGCTGCATTTATATGTATGTTGTAATTTTATTAAAACATGAAATTTTTGAAATTGATTTTTTTATTGGTTTTATTGTTCAAATAGACATTTTGCATGGTATTGGGAAAAATATATACATGCTTAGGAAGATCATTTGTGTTTTTCTTCTAAACATAATAATATTTTTGAGACAATAATAAGCTATAAACATGTCTGAACATATATTGTTACTGAAGACGTGTTTGACACAATCATAACCACAAACATTAATGATAGTTTGCGATTGTGATTGTATCAACCATGTTTTTTCTTTGCGTGTGTAAATATGTGAACACAAATACCGTGATCAGGCAATAAAAAAATGTATCACTTAGCATCAACAAAATGATTGCAATAATTTTGCACTATCCCTAAATGTGGGCTTAAACTGCAAAGTTAGTGACCTACCCCCATCCAGATATTTAGAAAAGAAAACGACAATCTGTTTATCATTTACTCCACAAGAGGACTCAGACAACAGGATAACTTATCGTGCAATTTTTTCATGAAAAACATTTAAAGGGTAACGCTGAAGACAAAAGTCATTTCTCCCCGATTATACAGACTATATTGATATTTTTGAAAGACGCATGTGAGATGTAACTGCTGTCTATGAGATTCAGCTAAAATTGGTAAAGCGTTAAACGAGGAAAAATTAACACTAATAAAATATGTTGATGGATATTAAGCACACGCAGAGAAAATACATGTTTAAATATGCTCACCTCCAACAAAACTATTTTTAAAGAAATTTTTAAACATATTATGTTTAATTTTACCATATTATTATCACCGACAACCATATTATTGTTAAATTAGTCCTCCATCAAGAAGCCACAACAATATTATGGTTGCCTCCGAACATATTTAGGGTAATAATAACTAAAATATGTAAGTTTAACACATATAGAAGCATGTTTGGTTTTCAACAATAGCATGTTCGTTTTGGAAAAGAAGAAAATACTATTGTTAATTTAAAAATAAATAATTGTCAAAATTAGCCATAAAATGTTTATGTGAAGACAACGTACAAACGATTGAAGCGCATCGAGAGCATTTTTAAAGCAGGCCGAGACCAACAGCAGGGTAAAGTGCCAAATAAGTAAGTAATTAAGTGTATGTTGCCAAGTCCATTAATATATTACAGCGCTATGTCCATATAGGTACCGTTCAAAAGTACGCAAGGGTAAAATTTCAACTATTTTGTTCAAGTTTTCAGGAAGTTATAAAATGACTCTTTGTGTATCTTTTTTTGATGTGCAATAATATTTGGAATTAAAACTTAAGTTCAGCGAATAACAAATACAGTGGTCATAATCATGCTTTTTGAGTGACCAGTAACCGGGATATCATTTGCTCATCTAAGACGGTTTGATTTCACTGTTTTGGTTGTCCAAAACTTTCTTTAAAAATATATTGCATGATTTTCTGGACTGATTCCAAAAACTATTAAGCTACTTAAGCTCCAAAGCCAACGTTATTGTCGTATGGTGAAGCTGTCATCATATCAGCATATGGATTAGCTTCAAAGAAATATCTAGTAACGATTGATATTTTCCATAAGCAAATCTTAATTCAAGAAACAAATATATGACTTTTTATTGAGAACATCGTCAGTAGTGGGCGAAGAAGAAATGGAGAAAAGTGATTTGCATGCAATAAGCCATTGTTGCGCTTTCGCAATAAGGATTTTAAAAAGATTTTATTGAATAAATGGGATTATATGTTCATTTATGGTTTTTTTGATAAACGGTTTTCCATGCTATTACTATCTAAATTAAGAAGCGAAAACATTTTTTTTTTTTTTTTTTTTTTTGTTTAAAGATATATTACGTCGTTTTTGAAAAAAGTATTTTGTGACCCGCTTTTAAAGCTTGACGATCTTACTAAATATTATTTTTAAAGTGTGAGCGTAATAGTAAAGCCCCTACACTAAACGATAAAAAAAAAACTAAATCATTAAGACGCAGTGTTTAAGCCGGTTCTATATGCATCTAAAGATGGTGTTGCGAAAACGCAACGGCGGTACAAAATGTGTTAAAATCAATTTTAAATATTAATAGTCTCTTATACTATAATTTTTTTTAATGAAAATTACTCTCCTCGAGTTTAGTTCATTTTATCTAGAATTTAAATTTAATATTCGTATCGGTATCGGTGTCGGCGATATTTCTCTTTGAGTATCGGTATCGGTATCTAGAGATAAAAAGGCGTATCGTTACATCCCAAGTTAAAACTGTTTCATTGTTTACCGCCATCACTAACTACCCTGTTCACAAAAGTGGCATATAAAAAACATTACGATACTATCGTGTGATTTATGCTATCGAAATGATCGATTAGGCCAAATATTGATAGTTATGCAGCTCTGGTGATAAAAGTACATCTACGCATGTGATTCAGTTAGTTTACAATAACCCCCAGATCGGAAAAATGATGCAAAAATGATCGACAATTAGCAAGACAAACAGTGTACAATATTTCAAATCACTTCTAGAGCCTGGTACTCTGTTCAACAGTGCAAGCTCGCGACATAGGTAACATTGATAGATGTCAAAATTTTCTTATGAAATAATACATGCTGCTAAGCATTTTTCACAAATTGGAACAGAGTACTAGGCTTAAAGCGTAAAAATAATTTAAATTTTAAAATTTTAAACTTAACAATTTTAAATTTAAAAAAAAAGACTGCTGTTGACACGCATATTTCCAAGCCTGACAACTTCATCTTCTGGGTTTGTTTCAGTGAATTTTTATTAATACAAAAATTTAAAACTTTATTGTATACGTATCATGCTTAATTTTTATTTACTTTCAAACAATATTTGGATCAGACACCTATTTTTGTCAAAATACGCAAGACTTGTGTGATAGTGTAAAACATCCTTTAATAATACTGTGCCATTTTTTTGAAGTTATCGAGTAGTTTCTCTCTCTAATGTAGAATTGATCGATATACCCTATTTAGATTTCCAAAGTTAAGCTGACGTTTGAATTTTATGGTCTAATGAATATTTTGGCTTAAACTGGATTTTTCATAGGGACATGAAATTTTTCTCACGTCTATATCACGGAAGCAAATTGAGATTGGCATAAATGCAGGTATAAACTATTTAAGTTACATGTCATTCTTATAAGAATAATAAAGTTACTTTAAAAATTCATAAGTTGTATAAACTCTTCCAAGTTAAGTGAGCTTGAAAAAGGTAATCTAAGAATAGTTTCAGACTTTATTAATCGCACAAATTTGCATGTTATTCCTTGAAAATTTTTATTTGATCTAATTAAGTTCTACTAATAACAACAAATAAAAATAGTGTTGTTGCATTACGGCGTGGCATTTGCATTTGGGTGTTTCTTCGTTGCATAAGAAGTGTTATGTTAATTTTATTTTTATAAAAAAACTTTATTGACTTACCTGAATTTGTCCAATGATTCTTTGAGAATGTAAAGTCAAGCGGAAAAAACTGTTGTTCCTGTTCTTGCTGTTTGTCATTATTATAAAATCTGCTGGTCTGACTTCTGCTCCCATCGCTGTTACTACCTTTTATGGTACTTTGGCTTTTCTTACCACTTTTAAATGTTGATAATCCAGAAGTACTGCTGAACCCACTTCCATCACCGCTACTACTTCTTGGTATGTACGAACTTAAACTAGTTTGTTGTATACCAACCGAATTGGTACCTAAATTATTAATACTAACATCATTGTAGCGACTACTGCTGCTTCTACTGGTGGCTCTGGTCTTAAGCGTAGTGCGTATTTGGTTTATCGTTTGGGTTGGGTTAATACTGTTGATGTTGCTCATAATTCTAGAAGTCTTAGTATTGTGAAAACCAGACATTGTTGTTGTTGTAGTAGGATATGCTGCGGATGATATTACAGAAGGTGAGACAAATTTTTGTTGTTTATGCACTGTGCTGGATTCCATAGCCATAGTTGGTGATGATGGTAAATATGATGATGACCAGGACGATGAAGACGACGGCGATGAGGCAAATGTTGTACGTGTTGTATCGAAAGCATTGAATTGTAAACTTTCAGTTAATGCGGCTGTAGCTTCAACTACTGCCTGCGTTTGTGGTAAGGCTACTGCCACAGCTGTTACTGTTTTAGTTATTGTATCTAACCAGAAAAAAAAATTAAAGAAAAAGAAAATAATGAAAAGTATAAAAACGAAAACAAAGAGAAATTGAAATCCAATTAGAAAATACATAAATTTTAAATTAAATACTAGAAGCAAATTGTTAAGAGTAATAAAGATTTCAGTTGCATCCATTATTTGACCTGTCTTACTATTTTTCCATTCTTTCTTTGTCCACCTCCTTAAAGAAGTATATAAAAAATTCTAAGTTAAAGCAATGGAAAAATATCTTCCTCACTACACTGAATACAGGGACTTAATATTTTTAGATGTAAAGACAAGAAAGTATTTTACTCATTATAAGTATTTGTTGGTATTTTAACTATCTCTTAGTTGGTTATTAAGAAAAAATCATTATATTAAAGACATTTTTATTATGTTAAAAAAAAGCTTTTATCTTTTAAGAGTTTCACTTCACTTCTGATTAGGTATGAAAGAAATTATAATCCAGTTAAATTGTTTCCTAATCTGCTAGTAAATTTAAACAGAATTATTGCTTGAAGAAAAATAAAATTTGCAAAAATTTGTGAAAGTTAACATTAATAATAAACTACAATATACATATCGCACTTGATCATAAATAAAAATGTACAGTGGATGTAAAAAAGAATTTTTAAACCAGCCGTTTCATTACCAAGTAGGCGAAATAACACAATATTTTTTTTTTTTATTTATTTTTTTAATTTTCCAGTCTATAGATTAAAAATCCTTACAGACATAAGTGCTTAAATTATAGTATATATAATAAATATAGAATAATGATATTAACTAATTTGAATTTAAATACACAATAATTTTTCTTTTTAAGGCATCATTACGATCAGAAAAGTCAATTAGATTATATAGATTATTAAATTTCAAGCAAATTTGACGAAAGGAGTCGTTGTTAGTGTAAACAGAACGGTAATACGTTAAATTTAACGGCTGAAAATTTCGTGTAGGTCTCACTGGAACATTAAAGTTAATTTTGCTTAACAAGTAACCGGAATCGACATCACCGCGTATTAGACCCCTTAATAACGAAACACTAAGCATTGTTCTTCGGCTTTTTAACGTCGGTAACTTAATAAGACCAAGTCTGCTTTCATATGAAGGTATTGTAAGCGAATTCCATCCAAGACCTCTTAAACAAAATAAAAGGATCTGTTTCTGTACAGATTCAAAGCTGTTGATATATATATTAAAGTATGGATCCCATACAATTGATCCACATTCCAGGATGGGGCGAACCAGAGACGTATATAAGTGTTTAGTGACGTATGGATCAGAAAATTCTTTTGACGAACGTTTAAACAAACAGCGGAAAAAAGAAAGTGAAAACGTAAAGAATATGAAGTAATATGCTTTTGATGTTGTGCGATATCGTCGTGCCAATTTTATCCTGTAGTATATCACAACATTTTTTTTTTTTTTTTTTTTTTTGAGAAATCGAATCTAAAGGTTCGAAATTCCATATACAAAAACGTACTTCACAAAAGGGGTCCATTATTTTTGTCAGATATTGTGTTTGAAGTTCTTTATCGACTTATGTTAAAATATCCAAGGTCATGGGAAAACATTTTTAAATTATAGACATTGTCACATCCGAAAAACAATTTTCAAATGCCACTTTTTGCGAAATTTTTTTGTTTGTGCGATACACGTCAAAATAAGGTGACAAAAACGGCATTCATGTGTTTCACCAAAATTATAATTTAAGTTATAATAATTTTCGAAACGAAAATTTATGCTAGAGTGACGAATATATTTACGTATAGTTATAGTTTTTATATTATATTATCAAATTTTATTTTGTATGAATACTTTTTATGTTTACTATTACTATCGGTATTGATCGTGGGTTTGATTTATAATGTAAAATCAACCCATAAATTTGAAAGTGAACTTATAACTTTTATTATTGGTTAAAAGAACTCCTTATGGCATTTTCTGTTTGAAAATGATATCATGTAAATGTAGGCCATGACTACGTCTGTTGTGTTCCATTCGGAAAGTCCTATTTTATGCGACTCGGTCGAGCATAGAGCAAGAGTAGGGTTGGCTTCCAAAGCGTCAATCGTAGCTGGCTTATTCCTAGACACCTCCGCCATTACATATCATCAAATGAAATAGTCCAAAGGTGTGATATCGCACGATCGAGGTGGCCAATTTACCGTAGCAAAACGTGAAGTAAGTGCTCACCAAAAATCTTTATAAACAAGGACACTGTTTCGTAGCACCGTCTTGTTGAAACCAGAGCTTACCGAGACCATGAGCTTGAATTTCAGGAAGCACATAGTCCGTTAACATGGTGCGATAACTGTTACCATTGACGGTAACATTCTGATTTTCCTCTTTTTTGAAGAACACACCAAACGTGTTGGATGTAGTCTAAGTCCCAATTTACATTATACGATTTTTGTCGTTGCGATTATTGTCGTTTCTTCTTTGAAGTCGGTCTTATATTTACATTGTACGATTTTTGTCGTTACAACTTCTTGTGTATACATATAATTTGACACTACGAATGAAAGAACAAAACGAATCGATGAGTACACTCGCTTGTGTACCCCTTTTAATACCTCTCACCTCTCTCGCCTATAAGATAAGAATCGCAACGACAAAAATCGTTTAATGTAAATTGGGTCTAACCGGTCGAGTATCATCCGCTAATGAAAATAGAGACTCATATTTGGGAATGCTGTTGGCAATAGTGGTTTCAGTAGGTCAATTATGCTTACCGTAAGTTCCTCGAATCGCACGAAAAACATGGCGCTGCGATATATAGCCCCAAAACAAAAATAAAAATGGACCCTGAATTTGGGGCTATTTTTTATAATGCAATATGGGCCCATTTTTTTTTTTTTTGTAAAATAAAAATTACCCTAAAGAAATGAAATATAGCCCTAAAAAGAAACTGAAATATGTCCCCAAGTTTGGGGTCATTCTTCAACATGAAAAATTTTCTCAAAATGTTTAATGAATTTTAACCCCAAAAAAGTTAACATTCAAAATACAAAGAATGTTATATTAAACATTTGTGTTCGGTTCATATGCCCGAGACTTAAAATCCGGAATTTAAAAATCCGCAGTTTAAAAGAATTTCAAAATACTGATTTTTAAAAATCTGAATAATCATACAGTTTTGGTTGTAAAATTCGCACGATATATAACATGGTTTTCTCCTCTATGGTATAGCGTAAAAATTTTTTTTTTACAATTTTACAAAATTTTTATAAAATGTTTTCTTAAATTTTATAATTTATCAAATAGATATTGGGAATTATTTCTTTTCATAAGCAACTTTTTCTTATATTCAACATTTTTTTTTATTTTTCGAATTTATTCTATGAGTTAAATTTCAGTTATGTATTTTATAAAGCTTTTTTGTAATAGTTCGATTCCTTAAATTTTTAGGAATGACTTTATACACTACCAGACTATTATCTTGTATCTTCTTGATACATTTTACCTTAGCTTTCCGTTGTATAGAAATGAAGTATATTGTATGTACAGAATAATTTACAATTATTAGACACCAGCAGAATGTAATGCGAAGGCTACGGCCTTCGTCAGCATTCTTTGTGTCACACTGGATAGTGATACTTTAAAAATATAATGTATTTAACTCAACTATTTTAACAAGTAGATATTGGGAATTATTTCTTTTCATAAGCAGCTTTTTATTATATTCAACATTTTTTTTTTATTTTTCGAATTTATTCTATGAGTTAAATTTTAGTTATTTATTTTATTGCTATCCAACGGATAGCTAAGGTAAAATGTAAGTAAAGTATTTTTCTAATTGCAATATATATAAATTGCAATACGTTAAAGATTTTATGAAGAATGTCAATACAAAATGTAACAAAAGTCAAATAATATAATGAACAATGCAAATACAAATACCTTGTAAAAGAGCGTTTGTTTTGTAAAAAAAAAACAAATTCAAATCAAAATACTATAAAAACAAGTTAGAGTGCTATATTCGGCTTTTCCAAATCTTTAATACCCTCCACCGACAGTTCGAAAATTTCAGAAATGCGCTCTATATGATATACATATGTATATGTATATATTATTAATAAATCTTTTAAAACAGAAGTCAGCATTAAAATTGGTTGCGGCTTAGACCTATATTAAATTATTGACCGACCATCAGAGAGATGGTCTTTTTAGAGATTAGAATAAGCTTGAGTAAAAAAGTTTTAGCCGAATTAATATTATTTCAAGGAGGGGTATTTATATTCCGAATCATCCCAATTTCTGGTATAAAAAAACATAAAATAGAATAAATTTCAATACAGCAGTGAAATTAGTTTTAGCGTTTAGAGTAAATTTTGAAAGGCTGCTTAATATGGTAAGGTAAATTATGGACCGTATATCAGAAAATTGCAAAACATTCTTTATGGCCATTTGAAGCTAAGATGGAACATATATAACCGCAATGTCTATATCTACTACGGTTTTAGACGTATTTAATTAATTTCCCAGAGCTGGCTTTATATGGGGCATATGCCAAATTATGGACTGATCATCACGAAATTTATTACTTCTAGTCCTTTAAAACTGGGAAGTATTAAATTTTATTGCGATAGCACTATTTATTACAGTTCAAGGCGTAACAAACTGTTTTCGGAGAGTAGGATTTATATGGAGCCTATAGCAAATTATGGACCGATCTTCACGAAATTTGACAGTCTGAATTCTAGTTCTATGAAACTGTGACGTACCAAATTTAATTATAATTGTACTACGTATTACGGGTTTAGGCGTACTAAACTGTTTTCGGAGAGTAGTGTTTATACCGGGCCTATAGTTAATTATGGACCGATCTTCACGAAATTTGACAGTGTGAATTTTAGTTCTGTGACGTACCAAATTTTATTATATTACGTATTATGGGTTTAGGCGTACTAAACTGTTTTCGGAGAGTAGTGTTTATACCGGGCCTATAGTTAATTATGGACCGATCTTCGCAAAATTTCACATGCGCGATTTCTAGTCATATAAAACAGCCCAAATGTAATTTTAATAGCAATCTTTTATTACTGCTTAAGACGTACTAAACTGTTTTCCGAAAGTAGGGCTTATATGGGGCTTAGGTTAAATTAGACACCGATTTTCACGAAATTTGACAGTGCGACTTCTAGTCTTATAAAACTGTGACGCACTAAATTTTATTATGATAGCATTATTTATTACGGTCAAAGGCATGCTAAACTATTTTCCGGGAGTAGGCTTTATATTTATATGGTAAATTATTGGCCGATCTTTACGAAATTTAACCAAATTATTTATATCGAAATTTATATCATTTCGTGCAATTTTCCACTTTAAATGTTAGTTTTTGTAACAAAATTATAATAATTTTAGGGTGGTGGTTCCACATTTTGATTTATAGCTCTGATCCTACTGAACCGATTTTGCTGGATACCAAGTCCCAGTACCAAGCTGCTTAGGATAAGTACAAGCAATTTAACTCCAAGTTTGTTCTTTTCTTTTGAGTTTTTCAAAAGTAAGTGCGTTTTCAACAGATGGACAGACAGACGGACATGGCTAAATCGACTTAGAATTATTCAAGGTGCCGGTGTAGTATGTTTGACTAGTCGTTGTTGCCATACCTTCTGTATGTAACACGAGCTTCACACTTTGCTTGTAGCTAAAAAGTCCATATTAGCCAATCCCATCGCTGAGAATATGTGAGTCAGCATATTCTCAGCGATCACTTAAAATTTTATGCTTAAGTTGCATTTTTGTATGCATTAGTATTAGAGTATTCTTAAGTGCTTAGTCTTAAGAATTAATATGTAAAAATAATATTAAATAACTTCTCAAACAGAACAGTCGCACAAGCGACTGTTCAGCTGATAACCGTAATAAATAAAAAGTAAATTTTAAAAGTTTAAAAATTATTGTGTTTTCCTCGTAACCTTTTTGTAACATGGTGATCCTTAAAAACTTAAATATTTCATGGCGATCCTGCCAAAACAATTAAAAAATGAAAAATAACACAAACAAAATCTGTTACTAACTATATAAATTCGTAATAATGATTGTATAAATTTGTAATAGTGAATGTAACAACTATAAAAATCATAGCAGCAGAAATAGTGAAAGAAAAGTTTGCCAAATAATATGAAGGAAATTTTGAAATTCATAAAAGCATCTCTAACTACATCTTAATGATTACATCTGTCGGAATTTATTGCTTGATTTCACCATTCATATTGATGATAATAGGAGCCATTACAACTTTGAAGGAAGATGGTCGGCCAAGGACCAAACATCTTCACTTTTAAATAAAATGATATCTGAGAAGGAAGTCACGATCATCAAAAATGACGAAGTAAATAACCACATCTTACATCTATATTCAACTTTTAGATCACATCTTTCAAAAAAAAATTAATCTAAGGTAAATAAATTTAAAGAGAAGAAAAAAAAAAAGTACCGCAAACAAACAAAAACATTTATTTTAAATACAAGAATTTTTTCAAAGATTTTGTTCTATTTAATTTTCAAAACAAATTTCAATTTTAAGGAAGATTGACTTAAACATTTTTGTGAATTATTGAAAATAAATCTCATTATCAAAATTTACTTAAAATAAAATTGAAATGGTAAAAAAAAAAAAAAAAATTTGGTAAAGAAAAAATCCTTCAACCATGCAATTTATTTTAAAAACTTTTTATATAATTTATGTATTTTTACAACATAAAAGAAAAATAATAATAAAAATGATAAATATTAGACCTAACTAAAAATAAAGATTGGAATGAAATGAAGTCTTTTTGTTTGTGAAAAATTTTTTTTTTAACTCATTTTTTTAATACATGATACATAGTTCAATATTACAAATTTTATGTCTTTTTATTTTTGAAATAAAATTAATAAACACAAAAAAAAAAATTTTAATTAATTAAAATCTTATCTTAAGAACTTTAACTAACATTAACAAAAAAAATATAATAACATAACTAATAAATAACCACTAGCAAAGTGGTATAATAAAAATAAAACTACATAATTAAATAATATTATACTAAAAACTAAATCACCGCTGTATACATACGTGTCCCTGCAGTGGTATAACATAAAAGGACTAAACCGTTTCGATCATCAATTGGTGATGACCGACGTATGCCATTACCACTACTCACCCTGCAACAATGGTGACGGTCGTAATGACATAAGTTCCCTTAAAATATAAGTATTAACACGCCCCAGGACGAAAAAGACATACTAACAAGTCGCTGGCCGTGTAAACTTAATTTAAGTAAAACATATTGTAAACTTGCCTTTTGTAATTGTAAACGGTCAAGCTTCTAACGAACGTAACAGTTCTAAAAAAAAAGCTTATTCCAATCCTTCAAAATAGTTTCTTGTAATTGCAAAGAATTCTTTGTGTTTTTAGTTGTTCATTCATGTTATAAATTACAGAATAAACTTAATACACGCTCAAGTTGCGTAACAAAAATTTAATTTATTTTAGTTTTCTTTGACCGCGTTCTTTTGCCTAACTAAAACAAGAAACGGCCAAAAATATTTTACCACGTATGTTTTGGGCATACAAATAATTCTTCAGCAGTTAATCCTCTGCTCGATTTGGAGCATAATCACTAGGCTAAGATCTTTAGTTTATAGTATCTTCTTTAAACATATATTAAATTAGAATTTTTTTAGTTTAATTCATCATCGTTATCATTGGTTAGATTTAAAGGTTTAAATAACTTTGTTATTACTTTAAACTTAAGACCACCTATTTTGGGTAATTTACATAAACTTAATCTTAACTATAGGCCTCGTCAGGTTCACTAGTTTCTTCGAACTCTTCGGTTGGATTATATCCATTAATTCTTTAGTGATATTAAAACATATCTTATTCTCATTAATTTCTTTATTAAATTAGAAAAACTCTAGATTTTAGAACATAATACCCTAAGAGACTAAGAATTTTACCTTCATTTTTATTTAATTTATTATTTTTAACAATACAACATAATTTTGGAAATGATCCTGATTTCAACATCTGCTTAAATTATTGTTAGCAAAATCCCCTATAGTACTAACTCTGTTACAACGTGGTGGTAGACGTTTTCTATAGTACTATAGTTGCTAAACTAATTTATATAAACCACCAAAATCGTTTTCTTAAAAATACATGTTTAATATTTTATGAAATAAATCCATTTTATTAATAAGTAGAAGTACACAATTATATTTTTAAAATATATATGTATTTAAAGAAAATACCAAAGAAACTAAAAATCTTTATCTCTAGTTATTTCATGAAAAGTTAAAAATATTTTATAAAACCACTGAAAATATAAAATTTTAAAAGGTTTGCTCTGAAATATTTAGTGTTTAATGCACTTTTTAAATTAAAAGACAATCTCGTTTTATTTCTGTTGATTATTATTTCTATTTAAAATGGGTGGTACTGATTCAAAGGTTGAAAAACTTAACGCTAATGTCGTAAATGACATCGTAGTCAAAGTTGAATTCCCAGCCGTTTATTTTATAATAATTATCTGCCTTATAGCTATGCAACTCTTAGTTACTCTATACCAATTACACAAAAGATCTTTGAGAAAGTCTTACACTAGAGCAGCATTCTTAGCGACTAATTTGGACAAAGTCTAACTATTATATTTCTATCAGTCATCCTAAAATAAACTTTTAAATACATTGAAAGAAATATACAATTTTAAATTTTATTCCACGTTCCAGTCGTGTAACCCTCTTATGCAATTTGCTTAACATTTTCCTAATTCATGGAATGGGAAACAATTGTATTTAAAGCTAAAGCAATAAGAGAGGAATTTCTTAAATCCCATAACTGCTTAAATGTTGACAGGAATACAAAACCCGAAACTGTCAATAAGCATATAAACATTCTCCAACATCAATTAGAAAAACTTAGAGTACTACTAAATACCAATTATAG
Organism: Pollenia amentaria; assembly: GCA_943735925.1. NCBI lineage: Eukaryota > Metazoa > Arthropoda > Insecta > Diptera > Polleniidae > Pollenia > Pollenia amentaria. The sequence goes on along the minus strand of OX031008.1, from coordinate 86,718,913 downwards.
TAGGTTAACAAAAGCACATCAAACATCTGCTGAAAACTTTTATTCTGACGTACGTGAAAAATTAATTTCCGTAAGTTATAGGAAAAATATTAAAGTTTTTGTTCCACATTCTCTTCATGAACCAATAGTGTTCAATCGACTACCCGAAATAGAACAAAAACAAAAATCCACCATGCCACAGACACTCATAGAATTTTTAAATACTGCCTCAAGGTTAATCCCAGATTTCGATGGAAATTCTGAAAACCTTTAGAGCTTTATCGATGCTATCAACCTCGTAGATTCGATAAAGGAAACTCACGAGTCAGTAGCTGTAAACCTCATTAAAAAAAACTAAAAGGAACAGCAAGAAACTTAATTTCTTCAGAAACAACTTTAGCTGATATAATTTACAAACTTAAAACAACAGTTAAAGGAGAATCTGTAGATGTTATTAACGCAAAACTTATGAGCGTTAGACAAAGCGGGAAGAATGTCAACTCCTATGCAAAAGAAATGGAACACTTGACGAAAAAACTTGAAACAGCGTATATCAGAGATGGATTACCTCATGAGGTAGCCAATAAATACGCCACCCGCTCAGCCGTAACGGCAATAACTAAAAACGCTTCTAATGATAGAGTCAAGCTGATCATGGAATCAGGAATATTTAATAATATGAATGAAGTTTTAACTAAATTTATAAGCAGTTGCACTGAAATATATGGTCAGGAAAATTCTATTCTGTCTTATGGTTTCAAACGCCAAGGCTACAATAACAATAATAGTAACCAAGGTAATCGTAGAAACCCAAATATCAACCAACCTAGAAATGCCCCAACAAATAGAAGCTACTTCAACCACAATAGGAACAGTAACGGATCCTATAATTATAACAATAGCAACCGTAACTATAACAATAATTCTGGTTCATATCGTAATAATAACGATAACAGAAACCGTAATTTTAATCGCAATAACTTACCAAATAGAAATATAAATGTAACAGCAACAGACAACTCGGGAAACGGGGAAGCACCCCTAAATACTCAGTAGGATCTAAAACCTACAATATTAATTTAAATCTATGTAGCTACCTGCGCTGTAGAACTACGCTAAATGATACCACTTCAACCTTTTTAATAGATACTGGCGCTGATATCTCAATTATCAAACACAATCAGGTCTTAAATGAATCTGTAAATGTTTACAATAGAAAAAATCTAAATGGCATTGGCCAAGGCATAATCACAACACTAAAAGTAGACCGATACTTAATTAAACATGTTTTTCAGGTAGTAAAAGATGATTTTCAAATACAGGTAGATGGAATTATTGGAATGGATTTCATACGAAAGTATAATTGCATCCTACAATATTCTAATGATAAAGACTTACTTATCCTTCGATCAAATGAAATTGATCATGATATTGGAATACCACTTAGCAATGGCCCAACTATAAATTCTATATCAATCCCTGCCAGATCTGAAGTAATAAGAACCGTACCAATAGAATCATCAGAACAAAATGTTTTAATTCCTTATCAAACCATTCAAAATGGCGTTTACGTCGCAAATACCATAACTTCCACTTCAAATCCTTTAGTAAAAATAATTAATACTACTGAACAAGATTTAATAATTACTGATATTAAACTTGTTACTGAAAATCTTAAAGATTACAAGATAGCCAAACAAAATTTTATGCCTGCCAACTCCAAAGAGAAATTGGAAAGACTTTCAAGAAACTTTCCATCATTCGTTGAAACTGATTTGAAATCCCTATGTAAAGAATTCATAGATATTTTTGCATTAGAATCTGAAAACATAACAGTCAATAATTTTTACAAACAAAAGCTTAAAGTAAATAACACACAACCTGTCTACATCAAAAACTATAGAATACCTCATTCCCAAAAAGAGGAAGTCAATAATCAGGTTGATAAGCTCATTAAAGACGATATTGTTGAACCATCGATTTCAGATCACAATAGCCCCATACTCTTAGTACCAAAGAAACCTTTACCCGGTACCACACAAAAGAGATGGATATTAGTGGTAGACTACAGAGCAGTAAACAAAAAACTGGTAGCCGATAAATTCCCTTTACCTCGAATAGACGATATTCTTGATCAGTTAGGTAGAGCTAAATTCTTCTCTTGTCTTGACCTGATGTCAGGTTTTCATCAAATAGAACTTGAAGAAGAATCTAGAGATATTACATCCTTTTCCACGGATAAAGGATCCTTCAGATTTAAAAGATTGCCGTATGGTATTAAAATAGCTCCTAATTCTTTCCAACGTATGATGTCATTATCCTTCTCAGGTCTATCTCCAGCACAAGCATTCGTGTATATGGATGACCTAGTAGTAATTGGTTGTTCCAAAGAACATATGCTACGTAATCTAAAAAACGTATTTGAGTTATGCAGAAAATATAATCTGAAGTTACACCCAGATAAATGTTCATTTTTCTGTACACAAGTAACATTTTTAGGCCACAAATGTACCGATCAAGGTATTCTGCCTGATGATAGCAAGTTTTCTATAGTACAAAACTATCCTACACCAAAAAATGGTGATGAAGCTAAACGCTTCGTAGCCTTTTGTAATTATTACCGAAGGTTCATACCAAATTTTGCAGAATCATCCCGACATATCACCAGATTGTCAAGAAAAAATGTACCTTTTGAATGGAACAAAGATTGTGAAAAATCTTTCCAGTACCTAAAATCCCAATTACTAAGCCCGAAAATTTTACAATACCCTGATTTTTCTAAAGAATTTTTTATTACTACAGACGCAAGCAAACATGCTTGTGGTGCTGTCCTTAGCCAAGAAAAACAAGGTATTCTAATGCCAATTTCATACGCTTCTAGATCCTTCACTAAGGGTGAAAGCAACAAATCTACCATAGAGCAGGAACTCACTGCAATACATTGGGCTATAAAATATTTTAGACCATACATTTACGGCAAAAAGTTTGTAATCTAAAGTGATCACAGACCACTTACCTACCTATTTTCACTAAAGAATCCCTCTTCAAAGCTCACCCGTATGAGACTCGACCTCGAGGAATACGACTTTGTAGTCGAGTATATTAGGGGTCAGGAAAATACAGTGGCAGACGCACTGTCACGCATAGAGTTTCAGGATATAAAGAACATTGAAGTCAATACAGTACTGAAGGTTACAACCAGACTTCAGACAAAAACAAGCGGAGCAAGTGCTAGTAAAACTGCTCCATCGCTTACAGAATCGCCCAAGTTAAACATATATGAGGCTATAAATGCCCAGGAGCACCGTAAAATACCTCGATTGTATTTTACTAAGGATAATGCGATTATCCATAAGGGAAAGCAAGTTCTTTCCGAATTTAAGTTGAAAGACCTCATTATTAATAGAAAAGTCGACCTAGGTCACCTCTTTCTAAAGCTTGAAAAAATAGCTAATAACAAAGGCCTTACAACATTGCTACTCTCACTAGATGACAGTATGCTTACTTACCTAGGAATTGATATTAATACCTTCAAAAGTAAAGGTGATGAAATCTTGCAAGATTCTAATTTAACAATAGTGCTCGTACCGAAACTTATTAAAGTTTCAGCTGATTCTGATAAACTGCGAATTATGCAAAAATATCATGATGATCCAATTACTGGTGGACATCCAGGCATAACTCGTATGATTAAGAAAATAAGACTTCAATATCATTGGAAAGGCATGACTAGAGACATCTCTAGATACGTCAAAAAATGCCTTGAATGCCAAACCAACAAAACCACGGTTAACCTTTATGTCAACAGCTACATACCTGGGTATGTTTTGAATTTTAAAAACGCTGTATGTCTGAAAGTGACTTTTATATCGCTCTGAAATTTCATGATATCCTCACTTGCAGTGTTTTCTAACATATTCTGATGTTTGAATAAAATTGGACTAAGCAGACCATGGATGTGGTCATTTTTTAATTCCTATCCCTTACGTCAACAACTGCATACCCGGGTATGTTTTGAATATTAATAACGCTGTATCTCTGAAAGTGGCTTTCATATCGCTTTTAAATTTCATGATATACCCACTAGAAGTGTTTTCTAACTAATTCTAAGGTTTGAACAAAATTGGACAAACCAGACCATGTACATCGGCTTTTTTTCATCCCTACCATACCCGGGTATGTATATCAAAAAATTAAAATAAAGTAATATTGCAAGTTTATTTCATAATATATAGGGTTTTATAAGTCTGCTAAAACTACCGCTATTTTTAGCATTCCTGCACTAAAACAAATCAAAGTGGGAGAAACACAAAAAAAAAATACAAATAAAACAAAAAAACAACAAAACATGTGAATTCCCATATAAAATGCGCTTGCATACCCGGGTATGCATACTGTTGACGTAAGTATAACTTTTCTGCTGTTGACATAAAGGTTAAAGGCAAGGAGTCCCTCGTTTTAACACCAACTCCTCTAAAAGCTTTTCAAAGAGTAATAATCGACACAATAGGACCTCTTCCACGGTCTGATTCACAGAACGAATACGCTGTAACCATTATGTGCGATTTAACCAAATATCTAGTGGCAATCCCAGTAATAAATAAATCAGCCAGAAATGTTGCGAAAGCCATTATGGAAAATTTTATCTTAATATACGATGAATACCATTGTAACGGACCAGGGTACTGAATACATGAATCAAGTACTCACGGAACTATGCAAACTGATGAAGATAGAGAAACTACATTCTACTGCCTATCATCATGAGACACTCGGTACTGTTGAGAGATCTCACAGAACTTTTAACGAGTATTTAAGATCTTATGTTTCATCAGACAAATCTGATTGGGATAATTGGTTAAAATTTTTTGTATATTGTTACAATACAACTCCCTCAACAGCTCACGGATATTGTCCATTTGAATTAATCTATGAAAAAATTCCAAAAGAGTTAGATTTTACCAATAACAACCGCATAGAACCCCTTTACAACGTTGATGCTTACGAAAAGGAAGTTAAATTTAGACTCCAAGTAGCCCAACGTAGAGCCGCTAGTCTGATTGAAAATGCTAAACTTCTTAGACAGAAGATATCCAATGATAATGCCAACCCTATCACACTCTATGTAAATGATTCTGTTCTAGTCCGCAACGAAGCAGGACACAAACTAGATGCGGTCTACAAAGGACCCTTCATAGTAAAAGAAATTGATATTTTTAACAATGTCACATTAATGGACACCCAGGGTAAACTTTTTACTGTCCATAAGAATAGAGTCAAAAGACTTCCCAATTAATAACCGAGAGAAAAAGTCGCTTTGCTGTAACAAATATTGTATTAAATCAATGAAATTATTGTATGGCAAAAGAGCCAAATAAGTTTCTTTGTATATTTATTTCTTCATTTTTCATATAATTATACTTTTATAAAATTTTATGTTTAATTTAAGAGTTTCCTTATTGCAATTCACAATAATGGATAGAGCGGCACTTGCAACCGACTATCGTAATTTGAATAATGTTGTGAAAATATAAACAAAGCAGCACACAAACTGATTGTTTTCTAATCTTGAATAATTGCATACACCAAGTTATGTTAAGTGATTGATCACCAAACGTACATATGTAACAAATGGAAATACTTTTAAAATTACTCAATAATTTTTATTCTTTCTACCAAAAAGAATACATTTTTTTTTACTTTAGCCTATATTTTTATTAATTCAGGAAATTATTTTCTGTTGTTTTTTTAGAAAACATTTAACCTATATTTTATTAATTCAGGAAATTATTTTCCGTTATTTTTTTAGAAGGACACTTGGGTTCACTAATGTACCTAAACAAATTTCTTCAAATTTCTTACCTATAAAAAGGGAGGGGAATAGGTCAAAATTAGAACTGGACCATACTGTCCCCCTATTCTAAGAAAAAAAATTTTGTATATATTTCATCGTTATATTATATAAAAGAATAATCAACCTAGTATTGATTATTCTTTTCCGAAAAAGGGAGGTGTAGTATGTTTGACTAGTCGTTGTTGCCATACCTTCTGTATGTAACACGAGCTTCACACTTTGCTTGTAGCTAAAAAGTCCATATTAGCCAATCCCATCGCTGAGAATATGTGAGTCAGCATATTCTCAGCGATCACTTAAAATTTTATGCTTAAGTTGCATTTTTGTATGCATTAGTATTAGAGTATTCTTAAGTGCTTAGTCTTAAGAATTAATATGTAAAAATAATATTAAATAACTTCTCAAACAGAACAGTCGCACAAGCGACTGTTCAGCTGATAACCGTAATAAATAAAATGTAAATTTTAAAAGTTTAAAAATTATTGTGTTTTCCTCGTAACCTTTTTGTAACATGGTGATCCTTAAAAACTTAAATATTTCACCGGAATATATCCAGCGTTTGCTGCAATAGAGTCATAACTCCTGATTTTTGAGCTAGTGTATTTAATTCTTTAATTCCCAGTGGAATTTTTTAATTTGCTACTAGCTAATAAGACCTTCAATATGTACAAGGGGTACCTACAATAGCAAACCGTAAATTCCGCTTGTCTGTGCCAAATTTCAAGATAGTATTATTATGCGATACGGTATCATGCGTACACATAGAGAAAAAAATATGATGTGCGGTAACGCACATTCTAAGAGCAACAGACTATGGATGGATCTTAACTTAATTTACCCATATTGTGGCCAAATTGTATCAAAATGGGTTAAAAATAATGTGATTAAAATAAATATAGTTTTGTCAATATTGATCATATAATGGTTATTTATTAAAAACATTTTTAAATGTGCTATTTTAGGTGTAATTTTATTTAATCTTTTTAAATTTTATTTAATCTTTTATTTAAGCTTTTTTATTTTTCTTGAAATATTAAGAACTAACTAGATTTAAAAAGTAAGAAATACCTATTCAATTCAAATACATGTTTGGCCTTTGAAATTAAGTAACCACACTCAAAAGAAAAATCAACCCACCCCTACTTAAATCAATCCGAACCGGTGTCATGTTACGGTAAGTACGGATTTTCTTGTATCAAGAGCAGAAAGATGAATTAAAGTAAGGATTATTCAAGTGCAATGAACTAAATGGGAACTTTTGCTTTTTATTTTACTTTAGTTACTTATAGAAAACTTAATCTGAATTAGGAAAATTTTGATTGATTTTCTTGATATGTAGATTTAAATAAAAATTATATAAATTAAATCCAGTTTTAATTTATTTATTTATTTAGTTTTCTTGAATATTTTCCGAAAAAATATAAAAAAAACCCCAGTATTTGTTTCTTGATGCAAGAAATCCGATTCTATTTAAAAATCAAGAAAACCAGACTAAAACCAAATAAATTCAGCTTAAACTCAGGAATTTATTTTTTATTAAAAAAAAAAAAACTAGCTACTTTTGTATTTCCAGCTACGCGAAGTTTTTGATCATGAGAATTTTTTTTTTTTTTTTTTTTACTAAATACGAAGAAAATAAGTTGAAATACAGAAATTAGTTTTGGATTTTAGATTTTCTTGTTTTAAGAAATCAAATTGATTACTTTCGGAAATAAAGTTCTTTCCTTGTATGTCATCAGAATATAGTAAAACAAGTAATTAATTTTTGTTCGGCTAAGGTGCATATATGATTTAAAAAAAATTTTAACTTCTTTGCTTGTGAATATTAAATGTTTTTCTATTTCAGGAATTAAACTTGGCCGAATATATAAAAATTGAACACTATACAATTGCGCAAAGAACTAAGATTGTTTTTCTATTGCTTGACATAATCGTTCGATAGTTACAGACAGAAGCATACCAAAGTTTTTATGGTGTAAGGACTGATCTAACTGATCCACCCATTTGTTTGTTGGTGGATAATTTTGCTGAATTTGGGACTGTCGGAGATGTAAGATGTACGGGCAGGCCTCAAACTGGCAGGTGAGCCGAAAATATTGATGCTGTGATAAAGGGCGTTAAAAAAATCCGGAGATATCAACGAGAACACGATCTGCCTAGTTGCAGCTTTTTGACCGCATTCTTCGGCGAATTTTGAAGCACGATTTGCACCTCTTCAAGATAGTGCAAAACCATACAACCCCGTACATTGATGGAATTAATGGGACAACAATTTTCAAATCGAATAATTTCTAAAAACGGCCATTTGAGATGGCTACAACGATCACCTGATTTGACTGCACCAGTTTTTATCTCAAAGCCAAAGTTTATGTGAATAAACTCCAAAGCTTGCAGCAACTTAATTAAGGACGATATTCAAGAAGAAATTGATCGTATAACATAAGAAACACCCAACAAAGTTATGGAAAAAGCTATAAAAAGAGCACATTTTTGCGTTAGAGGAATGGGTTCTCATTTAACCGACATTATTTTTCATAATTAATGTAAAAAAATAATATATTTTTATCATAAATTGTTTTGTTTTTTTCATTCCATTCAATATTTATTTCAAAAAAAAAACAAATCACATATTTACTTTATTCGCACCCTGTAGATAATACAGTATAAACAGAATAAACAAATTCACATTTTGGTCTTTAATGCTTTTCCTACTAAATGAATTATGCTGGATTGCAATTACAAAAAGGACACGAGTCCAGCAACTTTTAATTTTTTATTTTTTCGTTAAGTCGTTCGAAATTGTTTTAAACAGACGAACAGATAGATAACGATGGATTAATAGTTTTAGATTGATGCTAAATCTAACATAGGAAAAAAAAACTAACTATGCATTTGCTTATTATTTGTAAAATTCACTCTTAATTATTGTGCAAAATAAAATTTAAAAAGGTATGGGTTAATTTTGATTTTAAGAAATTAAATGTGCATGACCTCAAAATTTTGAGTGGCTTGTAAAATTCAAGATCCTTTTGCTTTAAACCACGTGCTAATAAATTCTTACTTATTGCTCGTTACCCCCATTATTCAAAACCATAATCGCGGTTAACCCTTATCCTGTAAAAAAAAAAAAATTAAATGCATGTGGTAGTTGTAGGCAAATTGATTTCATACATTTATTAATTCTGTTTGTTTTTTTAACATTCAATGCAAAAGTTTCGGAGCGATTTTTACATAAATTTCTAAAATGCTGTACATTGGTTTATATATGTGACAGCTCATAGAGAAAGGGACCAGTAAGGTGAAGAGAACAGTAAAAATCAACTACACAAAACAAGAGGTAGGGACGACCTACGCGCGTTTTCAAGGTTGACCAACACGTTCCTGACGTCATGAGATGTGTCGCTTTCAAATGAGACCAATACCAACACGCTCAGTGATGGTACACCAATGATACACGTATTTAAATCTTTAAAATAGCTCTACTGAACAAAACCCTTAGGTCCCTTTCTATTTTGCGCGTCACATATATTGAATTGACTAATTAGTGTTGGAAAATTGTGATCCATGTTTACACAATCCATAATTTTTTCGTCAGACATTACGAAAAGCCTAGAAATAAAATATTTTATGCATATATACATACTAGTTATTTAATAAAAAAAAAATTGTACATAAATTGCAAAAAAAAATAGTTGAAATTTTTTTAAAATAATGAGCAATAAAAACTGTTTGCACAATTTTGACCCATAAATACAGGATAAAAGTTTAGAATGGTTTATGAAGGGCTCCCGGTTTTATGCTACATTGACAAGCTGGCCGTTGTTAATTTAAAATGTCACAAATTCAAAGAACTTATAGAAAAATTCCTTAATATTATAATTCACCCAAGCTTGTTAATATAATTCGCCTTGGTTTTTTATTTTGATCCGGATTATTGTGTATGTAACAGGCCAACCTAAATCAGCGTGTAAAGCGCATTCGAATGCTCATGCAAAATGTATGAAGTTAACCCAAATGGCGTGGCGTCTACGCTCTGCAATTGGATAACCCGATTTTGACAGCGACTTAATTAGTGAAGTTGGATGCTTTTGTCAAAAAGTAATGGCAATTCAACTATTTTTTGGTTTGTATCCATTTTAATTCCTATTTTGTTGGTTAAATGAATGAATATAAGTTCACATTACTGTTTACGACACAGCGTTGACGCTATAATTTTAGTTTGTTAGTGTAGCGTTAAGTCTAGCCGCTAGAAAATCGTACCCCTTAAGTTCTAGTTAAGGCCGGTCTTTTAGTTTTATGAGCTTTAGTTTGTTTTAAAATTTAAAATTTTATAGATAAATAAAAATAATCTGGCAAATTCTCATGTATCTTTTGACAAATTATTAAAATTTTTGAAAATTCTTTGTTACAAGTATGACCGTCTAACCGTTAGAGTTCGTTGTATTTATGTTCTACTGTAACCAGTAAGTGGCCTTTTGTAAAAATGTTGCAATCTTTAAATAATTTTAATCTCGAGCAACAAAATTACTCTGTTTGTAACAAAATTTGGCTTATCAGTAAAAGTGGTATATTTTTCATTATTTCATATTATGTTCCAATTATGGAGATATTTGTAAAAAAAAAAAATGTTTTAACATGCAAGGATTTAACCAATCTAGGTACTTTATTCTTTTCAAAAACTATTAGTACTAGTGACTTTTTGAAGAGCAACCACAAATAAACTTTGGAATTTTTTGCGGCTTAAGCTGTTCAAAGCTCACAAAGCCTTCATGCATGCAGCCTACGAAATTGCTATTTATTATATTGCTTTCATAAATATTTAAGCGTATTAAAGCAGCTTTTTTTTGGCTTACGAACTAGTTATATTGAAAAAAATGTGTATGTGTTCTGACTCATAGCAATTTTTCTCTTTCAACCACAACCAATGCGACGGTTTTTCTTTATTAATCGCCATCATCATAAACGTTTTAATACAATTATTTTTACCAGTTATATACTACATATGTGAAGGGAATGTGTATGATTTTAGTCAATGGTCGGGGTGCACTCCGTTGCTGCCATCACTGAACAATAAGTCATACGACAGTTTTGTCAAAATTGTGGAAAACAATATGAAATTACACAATTAAATTTTTTTAAAAAATTGTGTACTCTGCATTTGTACTTTGAGTGTATGTATAAATATACCTTAGAAATCTTTTAAATCTTTTTTTTGCAATAGGAACATGGCATGTTAAATGCTATACGAAAAAGCACAGCCACTATCTTAAATATTTTATTCAAGAAGCAATTTTTAATTTTTGTAAAATGTTAAATTCAAAAGTTAGACAAAGAATTGGAAACAGCACAGTTTTTGAATAACTCGACTGTGGCAACGCTGGTGCATACAGAGTAGGAAGTCAGTTGGTTATGGGTAGAAATGTATGCCTGTGTATGAATGTGAGGAATGTGTTTTAAGTTGGCCTTTTGTGATTTAACCATAAATCAAATGAATCAATTAATAAAGTCAAACTATAAATACTTAAGAGGCTTGAAATATTGCATTTATAAAAAGGCACCACATCGATATTTATGTCATGACATTTATCACTGACCTCCACAATTTATTAGGCAGATTAAAGTTAGTTAAAAAAAAAATATTTAAATTTGTATATAATTTAATTTAATTAATTGCACTTTAATCTTTTAACCGAAAGCAATTTTAATGTTATTTGTGTTCTTTTTGTAAATACATACATATAAGTACGGTAACCATCCGATACAGAACAGTTCTCTATTTAGAAGGGATGTTATTTGTTATTCAGTGTAAAAAACATCCTTTGGCAAGTCATCATGGAAAGACTCACACTATAAAAGCGTCTCCAAATTGGGATCTGGGAAAACTCAATTAAAATCCCATGTTTTATCGTGAAATTATGTTCGGTAATGAAGCATATTCCTTGCTCAACGGATACGTTAATGCAGAAAATTGCCGTATTTGGTCTGATGAGCAACACGAAGAGTACCTAGAGCTACCATTGAATCCATTAAAGACAGCGGTATGGTGTCGTTTGTAGAATGGTAGAATCATTAGTCCATATCCCTTCAAAAATTAGGAAAATCAAAATGTAGCCTTCAATGGTCACCTTTATCGCACAATGTTAACGGACTATTTGCTTCCTGAAATTCAATCTCATGGTCCCGGTGATCTCTGTTTTCAACAAGACAACCATAAAACAATGACCTTGTTCAAAAATCATTTTGGTTAGCACTGAATTTCACGTTCTGCTACGGTAAATTGGCCATCTAGGACGAGTGATATCACACTTTCTCTGGGGAAAGTCTGAGGTCTTCATGAATAAGCCAGCTACGATTGACGGTTTGGAAGCCAACATTACTCATGTAGTTCTCAAGGTACCAGTCGCTATGCTCGAATGAGTCGCCTAAAATTAGACCTTCCGAATAGACGAACTCGGATGTAGTCATGTGTAACATTTACCCAATGTAATTTCCAAACAGTAAATACTATAAATTGTTCTTTTAAACGATAATAAAAATTTTAAGTTCACTTTCAAATTTATGTGCTTTATTTTAGATTATAAATCAAACCTCACGATAATTCATCTCGTATATTGAGTTGTGGGTAACGTACCGACATCAAATTTGTAATAGTCTCCTTAAATATTGGTTTCTACGGAATTTAGGAAACAATTTTTTTGAGCTTAAATTTACGAGTAAGTTTTAAAATAACCACCTTTAATTTACAACAAGCATTCCCCGGAATTCTTGTAATAGAGATTGGAAACTGCTGGTAAAAATTACTAAAAAAAAACCTTTTTATTAAATTCTAGTTCAAACTTTAATTTAATATGTTTTTCTCTTTAATGTAAATTATGCACAAATTTTAAATTCTTACATTTAAATGATCATAAATTAACTTTTGAATGACAAGATATTAATAGAGGTTCCTTTTTTAAATTTGTATAATAAATTCACTGCGAATGGTCACACTCCAGTCGTGAGTAGCTTGGTGATGCCCCATTAACGTTTTTACAGCGTAAAATGTTAAAATGTAAAACCAGAGTATGCATACGTCCTTTTTTATCTGTAGGCATAAAGGCTTAGCATTTTCTAAATGTTTTGCTGGGTGTTAGTTTTCAAATCACTTGTTTCAATACGGTTCAAATTCTTTTTTATGTTTGACAAAACTCTCGTTGATACTCATTCCATTTCTAAGTTTATATCGTTGTTTATTCTCTTAAAATCCGCAATTTTTGAAAACATTAAATTTCGACAATATAGAATGGTTTTGTTGAAAGTTCTTGTTTTCACAATAATTTTAAGGAATGAAATCTTGGTACCCTCATCGCTGCAAAACCTTTAACCCTAGATGGGTGCACATTTGTCGAATCGACGAACACCTTTTTTATATTAGTGTTCTCTTTTTTCTCTTTGCACGTAACACTCCGATTTTCTCTGTAGCTATAGTCAACAATCTACTTTGTTGTGTTAGGTCATACGTTGTTGTTCGACGCTTAAAAGTAAGTTTTTTTTTTTAAATTCATGGAACTCAATTCGTCGCTTCGACGAAAAATACCATTTATGTAAAGTTTTTACATTGGTGTTTAATTTTTTTTTTTTTTTTTGTCAAGGTTTTAGAGCAGATATTCAATATGACATCTAAACGTTTCCTGGATGATGAAATCGAAAAATTTTTATACAGTATTGAATCTGAGAGTGAGCTGGATGATATTTCTACCAGCAATTAAAACATTTGTGGAGATCACTTTGTTCATTTTAGTGATGTCGAAAATATTCAATACAACAGTGACAATGAAAGTTTATACAGTATTGAATCTGAGAGTGAGCTGGATGATATTTCTACCAGCAATTAAAACATTTGTGGAGATCACTTTGTTCATTTTAGTGATGTCGAAAATATTCAATACAACAGTGACAATGAAAGTTTAGAGGAAGCTGAACAACCATTGGAGGATATTGAGCACTTATCAGATGATGACGACGTCCCGTTGAACATATTATAGGAAGCTGTAAAAAAAAATATTGTGCACACAATTCGTGGTCTTTCAAAAGATCGTAAGGATGTTACGGATCCTCTCCTGTTTCAAAAAGTTTTTTAATGACGAAATTATATATAAGAGCGTTCAATGGGCCAATGTTGAGTTTAAAATAAAAATGCGTACTGATTCTGATCCGGTATATAAAGAAATTAATGCGGTATTGTTAGTACTTATGTTGTCAGCTTCTACGAACAATAACCATCTCGCTGTTTCTGAGTTATTTTCTTCAACATACTCTGGTTCAAGATACGTATCAGTAATGAACGGTAAACGGTTTTCAACGTTATTGGGAGCCTTGCGATTTGATGACAAATCTGATTGAGTATTGAGAATATCTGGCAAACTTGCTCCAATACGAAAGGTATGGTATTTATTTATCGGAAACTGCTGCTCGAATTATAAATAGGACCATATTCGACAATCGATGAACAGCTTTTGGCTTTCATGGGAAGAGCGTCCCTTAAAATGTATATACCAAATAAACCGGCAAGATATGGTTTACAAATTAAGAAGTTAAGTGACAGCGGCACTAAGTATATGCTTAACGATATTCCATACTTCGGCAAGGGTTGGAATACCACAACTTTACCGCTTGCTGAATATTTTGTAAAAGACCTATCTAAGCCTATTTATGTCTTAAATAGAAAAATCATAATGGATAACTGGTTTACATCTCTACCTTTAGCAAAAAAACTTTTAAAGGACCCATATAAATTGACAAATGTGTCAACTTTGCTAGCCAATAAACCAGAAATCCCAACAGAGTTTCGCAACAACAAAAATCGCCCAATCAATACTTCTATGTTTTGCTACGATATGATATCGAGCTTACATTACTATCCTTTAAACCAAAGCCAGACAAGATCGTTTATTGGATGTCATCATGTAATGAAGTTGGAACCGTTAGTGATTCGAATAAAAAGCCAACGATGTAGAGTTCTATAACTCCACAAAAGGAGGTGTTGATACCTTTGACCAAATTTGTAGTATAATGCCATGCTCCCGCAAGACTAATCGATGGCAAATGTGTCTTTTTTACGGAATGGTCAATATGGCTATCATAAATAGCTACACAATATATAGCCATAATGTATTAGATAATAAGAAAAAGCCCTTATCTCGTAGAGAATTTGCAAAAAAAAAACTGCATTTTTATCTTGTCAAAGAACTCGTAACGAATGTACTGACTATTCCTACATTGCAAACTAGCTTAAAAAGATGTTTTGGAGCCTGAAATTCCAGAAACACCAGAAAATTATATAACTTGCAATAAAAGAAACAATTGCAAGCTCTGCAAACGTCGAAGGAAAAAATTGCCTGCAATTTCTGCAAAAAAAAAGTATATGTGGCGAGCCTAAAATTGAAGTTTGCAGTTCATGTGCATATTTAATGCAAAATTAATAACATTCTTTGTTTTTGTAATACTTAATGTACATATTTAAAGAAAAAAGCGTAAAAAAATTTTTTTTTTAGCAGTTAGTTGAATTTACGCTCCATTTTTTAAAAGTACACTCAGGTCTTTTTTTATGCGGTAGATGCGTTCCAAAAAAACCCGCATAAATGAAATCCGCATAAAAAAGACTCCATTTTCACACAAAACGTATGATTCGTTCCGAAAAGTTAAAAAACCGCATAACTTGAAATTTGGGCGTAAAAGTTAGACCAAAACCGCATAAAAAAAGTCATTATATAAAAAAATTAACCAAAAACAATTCATTTATTTATTATGTACCTGTAAAGCAAAGCCAAATTTTAAGTTAATTTTTATTACAATTAAAATGAAATAAATAAAACAAAAATTTTTGAAAATGTTTATTATTATCATTTAGGAAAAAAACAAAACATGCATGGTTACGTAACTATGTTAATGTAAATTTGATGTTCGTCGAATCGACGAAGTTTACCAACAACGGTGTAAATTTAAGTGTACCAATCTAGGGTTAAACAAAATAAATTTAATGCTGTTATTCAAGTTCCATACTTTCCAATAAATACTACTTGAGTGACCTAAGTCAAAAGTTCCAGAGTGGTTTAAGAAGAGCTCACAAAAATAGCTAAAATCATGTCTAAAATCGAGGAAAAATTTAAAGATTATAAAGACGTTGAACTGTGCGCATTGTTTTTAATGGAATGGATGAATTTAGGTATAATAAGAGAGATATTGGGAATGTCTTTTCATGCGTGGCTTCCTGAGCCACTTAATGATAATTATAGTGAAACTCTGTTCAGTATCTAGGTTTTGAAAATGTGTTCACCGTACATATAAGGTATGTTTGCACCTTATAGATGCCTAAACATCTTAACCGTTCTGTATGTAACTTATAGTAGGGACATTAACTAGGCTATATTTTTTCGAAATTTCAAGTGGGCACAAAGTATATATTCTTAGATTGATTGATATTTAAAGTCTAAAAGTAAATGGAAGTCTTTTTGGATATAATATTCATTTAAATTTCTCTATTCTTTTTTATGTATAAATAAAAAAAGGTTTTAATAACATCAGATCCACACAAAAATCTTTTTGTTGTTATTAGAAGACAGCATATTTAACTATGCTTTGCAGTGCATTAAATTAAATTTAATAACCTTAAAAAGATTTCATTGAAGAATACCTAAAGTGCTGTCATTAAAAATATTTATTTCTCCACAACTTTAATGAAACATATTTTTTTCGCTTTTTGTTCACATTCATTTGTGTAATTAAGCGGTTATTAATTTTCAACACATTTTCGTAATTAATATTAAACATTTCCTTTTTTATTATTATTCTTTTTTTGTTATTGTATTTTATGGGATATAAAAAGCATGAAAAACTTTTCATTTTCATTTTATTTTAGCTTAACCCTTATTCTTGTATATGTTATAACAAATTAGAAGAAAAGCCCAACAATGATACCATACATCACTTGCTAATATAAAGTGTTCCACTAAGAGCTGGAAAAGTATGAAGTACTGGATACCAAGTATCGAATATTTGTCCTTTTTTGGAGTACTCAATGCTCAAAAGTAGTTACTCAATATTTTCCGAATTGTATTTTTTAAATTAGATTCACTGGAAAATTTAAAACACAATCCAACCTAAAAATACATCTGCAAAATTTAACCAATAGTAAATAACCGGGTAACCCAAAAAAAAAAACGTTGCACAGTGGAAGATTTTGGAAAAAAATATGAAAATAATTCTGGAATTTTGAAGCAGTTAGTCCGATTGGAATAAAATTGGAATGACTTTTATTTAAGTTTAGTTTTTTTACTTGGCATCTGTAGACATATCAGGAGGGCCGCCATATGTGACTTGTATTTTAGTTTAATTGTTGTAATTGGGATATTAAGATATATCAGGGGGGCCGCCATATGTTCTTAATATCAGAACTGCCGCCATAAGTTCTCAAAGTAGGGCACCTTGGAATTACAATAATTAGAAACCATCCAGAATTCTTAATATTAGTAAAGTTTAAAAAATTTTTCAATTAAATTATGCAATCGAGTTATACCATAAAGCAAACGACACGCATTGTTTATCTCTAATGGTTTATAACTTTAAAAATTAAAACTTGCTATTTTTTACCGTCCTTGGTCTAGTGTTTTTCAAATATAAGATTTAAAGTTTTTCCGGACTCGTTTTTAAATTTGTTTTTCTGTGCTACCAGCAAATCGATAAATATTCTATATTGTAGAAATAATTTTTATAAACGGATTGTTCTTAATTATAATACCCGAGGTGCACAACTTTGGCAAACTATGCCAGTCCACACGACATTTCTTTAGACCCAAAATACCAAAATTTAATTTTAAACAGGTTTGAAATTTTAACATTTGGATTCTTATTGAAATCAGACTAAAAATGCAGAATTATTAAAAGTTTTTATATTCAGCATTTTTATTTTTCGAATGAATTCATCGCTTGCCAAAGGATAGCTAAAGTGAAATCTGTAACAGGGAGATACAAGATACTCGTAGTCTGGTAGTGTATAAAATCATTTCTTAACCCTAGCTCTGACACCAATTTTTTTCTACGAATTCTGGCACTATTTACATTTGTAAATATGTTTATTGTCAAGTGCTTTTCGTTTGTGGCTTTGCAAACTATTTTGTGTTTTTATTAAAATGTGTTCCCGTACGACCAAAACTCTGTTGTTTCTATCAGGCGCGGAAGCAGGGGGGGGGGGGGTGTTAAATGGGATATTCCCATTTAATTTTTTTTTAATTTTTTTTTTATTTTTCCACGAAAGATAAGAAATTAGTCACTGAGTCCAAAAAAATTCAAGATCGGATCAAAAATATAAAAGTTATTGCGTTTTTAAAATCCATATATTTACATACGTAAATAGTGCCAGAGCTAGGGTTAATATATAATTAACCAAAGGTTGGCTTAGGCAAAAACAGTATATGAATTATTGAAGGAATTTAACTATGACAGCAAAGCTTCATAAAATTAAAATTTACCTCATCGAATTCACTCGAAAAATAAAAATGTTGAATATAAAAAAGTAATTTAAAAAAAGGACTAATTCCTACGTCCTATTAAATTTGTTCCCACAATCGCCCATTGTGCGTTGATTAAAAACTTAAAAAAGATAACTGTAAGTACTCAGCAGTATTGAGTATCTAAACGTAATTTATTGTATTCTATTGGGAAAAATTTGAGCTATCTAAACAAAGAAGGAGCTCCAAAGCAAACAGATACTCGTACTCAATAAAATGAATCTATTATTTTTAAACCCTTCATCACTAGTTAGATTGTCATTCCGTGTGAAACTTTATTAATATTTATGTATGACCCCATAAAGGATATAATATATTTTATGTCCTTCAGTAATTCGAAGTCGATAAAGCCATGTCCGTCTGTCTGTCCGTCTGTTAAAAACACGCTTACTTTCGAAAAACTTTAAAGAAAAGAACAAAATTGATTTCGAATTGATTGTAGTTGGCTCAGTAAGATAAGAGTTATGAATAAAAAATTGATCATTTTGATACATAAACTAACATAAATGGTGGCATAATGCATGGATATTAAGCCCACTCTCGGAAAACAGGCTAGCACGCCTAAAGCCGTAATGAATAAAGTTTTAAAAACATTTAGTTTGTCGTAGTTTTATAGGTTTAGAAATCATACTGTCAATTTTCGTTAAGATTGGGCTATAATTGACCATTGATGCCAAATAAAGCCCACTCTCAGAAGACACTTAAGTACGCGGAAAACCGTAACGATTTTGGTCTTTCTCAAAACAGCTTGTTTTTTGGATTATATTAAAAATTATTCCCAAAAACTAAAATTTTTACATAAAAATGCCAGGGGCTTTTGTTTTACTTTATATACAATTGCGGAGACAAGAAAGGACTTGAAGTTTTTGGATAAGTTATTTAATTTTTTTTTTTGTATTAATAATTGTTAAAAAAATAAATATTTTTTTTTTATTAAATTGAATAAAGAGCATTTTAAACTAAAAACCAAAATTTTGTTTTTGTTAAAAATGTGATCACATATAATTTTCACCAACCTCTTTCTACTCTAATGGAAAACGAATTAAAACTTGTGGATGCGAATTGCAGAACACCACAAATGCCGAAGTAATCCACTTTCGAGTGAACTCGGATTCTGGAACATACACGATTATAATGAGAAATTTTGTTTAGACAAAAAAAGAATAATTGTCTAAGTTCAGATGCGAGCCCAGACTACCACAACCAATGTCTATGGTTGTAAAGAGCCAAATAATCTTGAAATATAAGACGAAATTTAAAAGTTTAAGAAACCTTTTGCATTGTTTATTGACTTGTTTGTACAAAAGCTTTAACCTTTAACTGTGGAGGTAAAAATTTTGGGACATGCTTAATGACGTGCTGGTAAATTTTACCCCTCTTAATTTTACTAAAAAAAAGTAGTACAAAATATTTTTTTATAATTATTTGTTCTTGAAAAATAGGGTACCATATTTTTAATCACAAAAAATAAAAAAAAACCAAAAATTATTTTTATATGTTTAACCGAAACAGGTACTTTACTTCACAAACCTTTTTTTTTAATATAAAAAAAGATATCAAAAACTTATTAAAAAAATATTAATGAAACCAAAAACTTAAAGCGCATTTTTTCACAGCGAAATGTATACACTTAAAGATGTAAAAGAGATCATGAAAAAAAATAATTACGTGTAGAAACTATAGGTCAACCTTTTGGAGGGTTTTAACTCATCAAAATCTGAATCCTATAAACATTGGCTAACTACATTGCAGACAAATCGGCAAATGCTAAAGATTCCAACTTTGGTCGAAATATCTAGGTTACCAATACACAATATCCGACAAAATGTGGGTTTATGGCACAGCATAAATTTTGTTGCATCTAATAAACGGTAAGAGAAAAATTGTCTATATTTGGTACACACAACTGGATTTTCAATAAACAACAGTTCTACAAAAATGGGCGAGATTGAAGAAGTGATTATAGATTTCTGTATAACTGGAGAATGGTAACAGTAAGAATATTCAAACTTGTTGCAGCTTCCTAAACAATAGACGAGACCTGTGTTTAATAAAATCTACTTATTTTATTTAAATAAGGGTAGCAAAGCGCACTGAGTTAAGCTTGTATTATATAAAATATTTTTTACAAACAAGAAAACGAACGAGTGGTAAAAATAATTCCATGAAAATATTACCTTAATTTTGATGTGGGGTAAATTATTTTCTACTAAATACTTACGCTGACGTGGTGGTAAAATATTTTCAAAGAAAAAATTACGTAAATGATGACGAGTGGTAATTTTGACACCAGCATGTCCGTAGCTCCGCTCTTGCTAAGTCGAGCTCAGTCAAAACACAAGTGAATAACGACGATTACGATATTAGAAGATACTAAGAAAATTAAACTTATAGAGCGCAATGGAAGAAAGTATTTTAAAAAAAATGTAGGGAGAGTTAAAGGTTAAGCATGTTTGAATTTCTATTTTCCTTTAATGATGATGAACAGTCGCAAAACTGATTACGCTGTGTTGTGCTTATTATAATACTTTCAGTAAAAATTTTGCATGTGTATGAACTAAAGGAGTGCAAATGGGCTAGAAAAATATATTTTAAAATAATTTATTGAACAATTATGTGCTGTTTCCAGGTGATAGGCAATTGATTGTGTAGTAAAATTAATATGAAAAGCACCCAAAAAACTAAGTGATTTTTGAAACAATTACTTGCCACCTGGAAACACCACATTTATGTTTGTATCGAATTATATTTGTGTCGTTTTTTTGCAAACAGACTTATTGTCCAGAATCTTACGGACTGCTCCTTGTTTACATTAAATAATTGACTGTGTAAAATTAAGTCTATACGCAAGTATAAATCTTAGTGTTTGTATGAAAATTCAATGACCCAGCTGAGATTTGCTGATTTGCATATGCGCATCACTGTATAAATTCCGATAAAGTGCCTTATTTATTGGTTTAATGTAATGCTGCGATAAGGTATAAAAGATAATGGTTTTCGGAAATTATTCCATACGTAGTATGTAATGAAAGAAAAGTTTTTTGTTGGGTAAAAAGCTTACACGTTAATCTTGGCATCATTTAAAGAGAATTTATTTTACTGAAACAGCAACAGTTTTCTTAAAAGAATATCATTGAATATTCTGACAATCTGTATTACACTTCTGTTTATATTAGAAAGTGTTTTATACATACACACATATTTTTTGTATGACTGGTTTTACATAAGGGCGTACTAAAGAATTGTAAATTTTTATATATATAACTTAAAGATAAGTAAAAAATTTGTCTTAAAGCAACAAACCTCTAATACTTTTCCTTGTCTGTCACAAACAGAATAAATCGGGCATGCACACTTGTCAAAATATTAAATCTTAAGTCTTCTGCTCTCATATAAACAAAGTCCTAAAATATAAGAGATAGACATGCATCCTCTTAACTGCGTCAATATTCGCCGAATACAAATATCTATTTTGAAGCTTACCGCCCCACGATATTTCACATTTTATTAAAAAAATCTCTCATTAGAAAACAATTGACACACCACTAAATGTATTTAACATTATTATGACATTCCGATAACTGAATTTGAAATAATCAAGTTCGCACCTGATTTGAATAGGAAATTATATTTGAGCGCAACTATTTGTAATCAAAATTTATAAAAGTTTATAAAAAAAAACTTTCAGTTAAGCAATAAAACTATTTCTCCAAACTTTAGATAAAGCTAAAAAGAAGCGGAACATATTTTATAAAAATTCTAAATAAAATGCCAAAATTTATTATCAAAGTTGTTTGTGGGAATACAATTATTTATTAAAAGATTTTATTTGTTGTGCTTAATTCCCTATTTGTATTCTTTATAAAACAACTGAAAACTTATTGTTGGAGGATAAGCTGTTTCTATGCGCATTTCACTGGTTGCTTAGGTTAAATCATCAGGAATTGTGTTTGCCAAAAAATTTTAGAAAAGCCAAAAATATCAGCAAGTAAGACTACAGAGAGAATGAGAATTGCAAACACTCAAAAAGTCTTAATTGTAACGATATAAAAGCTTAAACAAAATTCCAACAATAAAACAGTGTCTTTATCTTTTCTTACATTCCCCACTACAATTAGTTGGAATTGTCCCAACAATAACTGAAGTTGTAAGTTTAAAAACAAAAACAAATTGCTTTTATAGTTTTCGCAAGAAATCAAAATAAAAACAATTTGCCAGTTTAATTTTTTATGCACGTGAACTTGCAAAATTTTATTAGCAAAGTTTTTTTTTGGGAATACCATTATTTATTAAAAGATTTTATTTTTTGTACTTAATTCCCTATTTTTGAAAATTTATTGTTGGAGGATAAGCTGTTTCTATGCGCATTTCACTGGTTGCTAAGGCCAGATAATCAGGAAATGTTTTTCCCAAAAAATTTTAGAAAAGCCAAAAATATCAGCAAGTAAGACTACAGAGGGAATGAGAATTACAAACACTCAAAAAGTCTTACTTGCAACGATATCAGCTTAAACAAAATTTAACAATAAAACAGTGTGTTTATCTTTTCTTACATTCCCCACAACAATCAGTTAGAATTCTCGCAACATTAATTGTAGTCTTAGTGGTTTTATCAAGAATAAGAATAGGGAATTAAGTATAACAAATAAATTTTTTTAATAAAATGCCAAAATGCTAAAAGAAAGCAGCTAAATCAAAATTTTTAATGATACATTTAACTGCTGATCTTTCTACTTAAATACTTTAACCCTGCTGTTACGTTTAGTCCATTTTGGTCAATTTTTTTATTTATATTTGCAATATCAACCGAAAACGTCAGTTAATGTATTATTTTTCGATTTAAATGTGTTTTGTAAGTTTTTAGCTGTCTAGGATAAAATAGAACAGAACAAAATTAAAGAATAAAAACTTTTAGGCAATGGACCATTATGGTTATTGCGTTTTTTTAATTGGGTATATGAGTAAAAGTAATTAAAAATAATTATGGCTCATGTTTACTGTTGGAGCAAGATGAAAAAATTGTTTTCCGATTTAATTTGCATACAAATCTATTGCATAAAGTGAATTTGGCATCACATTTGGATTTACAGCAATTGCAAATTTCCGGTTTCCTAGAAGCTGATATTTTTATTTCACTGCTTGTAGATGGTACACACTTAAGGGACGAAGGTTATTATTGAGCCAATAGCTCTGCTGTAAATGGATTTTTAGGTTTGACTGTCCTTTTCAACGTGTATGGATTCTTCTTATGATACGTGTAAACTGATGTGAAAACTCAGGTCTTCTGCGATTTAAATCACTTGCAGCCCATAAAATAAATGCTTTCAAAGCCTACCTTTTTCCATCGATTTGTTTTTTTTTATTGCTAAGGTAGCTAGTTATCTGTTCAGTTCACCAAAAGTGGCATTTTCATGACAGTTATAAAACATTAAAAGAAGAGCTTCCCAATTGTCCCATAAATAGGAATAGGAGCAAAGCTGTCATTTATCATTTTACTAATACTAATCATTTTAAAAATTAAATCGTTTTTTCTTTTATATAATAATTTGTTTAGCACATTTTAAAGCATTTTTTTGATAGTTTTTAAAATGTTTTCACAAAAATCTAGCATTTTTCATTGAACTAAATGTGAAAGCCAAATGGAAAGATTTAGAAAAAATCTTTGTGGACATATGTATATTGGTGTTTTAATTCCTGCTGGGGTTTATTGGTATATAAAATATTTTTGATCTTGTGTATACGTAATGTGCTACTATTAATAATTTTGTACAGAGGCAAAAACGAAAACTTGTATGGTGTGTTTGAAGCATGGTTTGGTCGTACAATACTCCAGTCCATTATGGCATAAAATAACATGAATCACCGCCAATTTTACCATGTGCAGTTAAAGCTAACTATTACTTTAACATCAAGTTAACGGTATGTTTTCGACAGTTATAACTCATAGTTAATTATAACTGAACTTGGTGAAATTGGCCGTTAGTAATTCACAGAAAAAAGTGTTTTATCAATTAAAAAATTAATTTAAAAAGTATTTATATTTTATTAATGTGATAATTATATCAATTATTTTTTTGTTGAAAGAAAATTAAAAATTTAATTTTGATTTAATAAACATTTTAGTTGCTTTGAAATAAATTATCAATTAAAATTTTAATTAAGTAACAAAAAATTTTAATTGACTTTTTTCGGTAAAAATAAAATAATTTAAACATGTAGAATTGTTGTTGGGTATTGTCAATAGTTAATTAAATAAATTAACACATTGTTTGAAATGGCAAAGTTTTTTGATCACTTTTTTAATTAAAATTAAAAAATATCATTTATTGAAAATATTTTTTCAAAACTTTAAAATTTTTAGTAATAAACATAATCATCAATTGGATCCATATCATTACAAATTTTAAACTTTTCAAAATGTGGACGGTTATTGCTAAACAAATTAAGCAAATCTCAAAAATAATGTTTTAAGCTGATAGAATTAAATTAAAAACTTATAACTTTTATTACCTATGAAATATTGGTTTATTAAATGAAAATAATATTTAAAAAAAATAATTTTGAAACACTTAACTGAGAAATATACATAGCTGCCTTAAGGCCATTTACAATCTTCATATATATTTATAGATATGCATATCTGCTTGTTTACTGGCGCAGTGAATGTTAAACCCAGACTTGAAGAAAATGGCGCAGAAATAACTAAGTTCTCAAATAATTTCTGTCGCATCTTCGAGATATTTTTCCACTACATGTATGGCTTAAACGTATCGTTTATTTTCTTAAAAGTTGTGAATCCTTTGGTTTTTAAACAAAAAGCTTATTAATCTCAGTTTTAAGTAATAATAAGTTGTTTCACTGGTTTGTTGTTCAAAAAAAATTATTATTTTTTTGTTTTTTGTTTAATTTTTTTATATAAATTTTAAATATTAATAATATATTTCGCTATTATTTTGAATAATAGAAAAATTAATCTACTTGGCTTTTTTAGGCGTATCGTTACATCTATACTACTATTATAAAGCTAAAAAGTTTGTATGTTTATATGTTTGTAAGATATAATCTTCAGAACTGCAGGTCCGTTCTGAACAAAATGAAGAATGTAACCGCCTAGGGCGCTAAGCCTCCTATACTAAGAACATATTAATTATCGTTTTAGAAGAGATTGTTTTCGTAATCACAAAAAAACAAAGCTATTTTACCGTGAGTACGCTGTTCACCTTCCAATCTATCTGGCCGTTCCACCGTTCTCTAACCGAATGCGAAAGTAACTTTTACAATTGCTACGTTTTATCGGCTAAATTGCTGAACCGAATTTGATAAAATTTGAAATATAGACCTTTTTCTCAAAACTAAGGGCAAGAGGAGGACGTAAGGAGAATTACTGCGTCTTCAAGAATATTTAACACACTTTGATGAAATTTGAATTATAGATAGATCAACGTAAATAAAACACACAGGGTTTACATTTTTTTTAAACCTTGGACCAATAGGAGATATTTTTCTTTTATAGTTAGTAAAAAAATTAACCTTGGCTGGGCAACGCCGCGGGCTCGGCTAGTCCCTAATAAAAACGGTCTACTGGTTGTTCCAATCACTTTTCATGTAGACAAAGTGTCGTTTAATATTATAATTGTGTGAAAATTTGGTTTTAAAACACATTCCAAGCGTTATTAAATTATTGATTATATCTATGGCAATAACAAATAATGGCTTTCGTGTTTTGAGATATTAAGGGTATTGTCTAAAATAAGTTGTGGTTGGTTTTTATTTAAAATTTTTAGCCATAGAGAAAGATGCGTATTTATTTAGAACAAAACTATTAATTTTATAAAAAAAATTTTATTAGTTAATAGTCGTTGTTTTTTAGTTCGGATGTTATGAAAAAATCCATTGGCAGAAAAATAAAAACAAAAGTGAACTTAAGCTACTATATTAGAAGGCAAAATAAGTTTTGTTGATAGTAAGTCGAGATAACAGCTTTAGATTAAATTAAGTTAAATTTAAAGTTAAGCTTAGGTAAACATAAGGTTTTTTGTTTATGAGGAATTATTTGAATGGGCCGTTAGTTATTGAACTCAAGTGTATACAAGTTTTAATGCTCAAACATTTGAATATTGATGTAGCTACCTTAAAAAATTAAGTTGTATTAAGATGTTATGGCTTATGAATTATTTTCCAAAAAGACTTCAGTTAAAATATAAATGTGTATATTTTTATTAATAATTACATTTTATACTTGAAATTTAGCTGAGTGATAGATTTTCAAGAAGAAAATAAGACTATGTAAAAGAATGAAAAAGCAGTTATGTCAACTTAAGCTATTATTATTAATTATAACATATATATATTGCAGCAAATGTATGTATATCAGTTGCCTGGATATATGTTAGCTATCGAGATCAATGATATAGTACATTTTGCCGTGCATTAATGTAATCCCGACAAAAGATATCAGCATACCTCCATGGTATTGATGGTTAAGGTTTGGTTATATAACTGTATGTATGTTATGTAATCCATGATTTACATACAAAAACAGACTAGCATTGAAATTAATACATATAATTTTTAAACATAAGTTTGCCTTAAAAGGGTTTAAGCATCGCACATAATAGGCAGCAACATTTTCACTGATGTTCATAATACAGCAAAAATGTTTTTCTCAACCACACACATTTTTCATTACGAAACCGATTGAAAATTTTTCCCACAAGAATATTACGTATTTATTATTATTTTTTAAAACATTTTGCTAAAATTTTCATTCAAAACTAAATAACATTATTATAAACGTCATATACATTTTCATACAAATTGTTGCTGAAGTAGAAAATGCAAAAATTTAGCAAAAGTTTTTTTTTAAAAATTGAGTCTACTTCTACTTCAGCAACAATTTGTATAAAATTGTTGATGACGTTTATAAACATTTTATTTAGTTTTGAACAAAACTTTTGACGAAATATTTTAAAAAATAATAATAAATACGTAATTTGCTTCTGGGAAAAAATATTTTTCTCTATTATGAACACCAGTGAAAATGTTGCTGTCTATTGTAAATTGATATGAAAAAATTTTCTGCATTGTACTAACTTATTATAATTGTATAAAATTAATTGTTTTGTTCTATTTTCTTTTTTAAAAATATATAAAACCTTCCAAAAATTCATAAATAAATAAAAAAAGTATTTTTTTTATAAAAAAGTCGTATATTAAAGAAACACATTGATCCCGACATCGCGGTTATTCCCGGGAGCCGAAAAATCCTGGGATCCGAAAAGCTTCAAACTTCCGAGATTTACATGACCCCGAATCCCGGGATTTTCAAACATCAATCCCAGTTGCCATCCCTACTTAAATTCATGTTAATTTTTTCAAATTTTTAATATTTTTTGCTAGTCAATATATTTGAATAAAACTTATTTATTATAAGGGGTGGTTAAATTTTAAGGGCCGATGTTGATTTTGAATAAAACACAAATTATTTAGGAAATTATTGTCATTTCTTCTTGTTATGATTATATTGGTATGGTTCAATTATGTATGGAACAAAATATCGGCCAAATGGTCCAAATTTTCGATGACGCTGTGGCATAATTGCGGTTCTATGCCGTTATTGTGCCGAATTATCTCATCCTTTAGCTCTTGAATTGTTGCTGGCTTATCGACGTACACCTTTTCTTTTAAATAACCCCAAAGAAAGAAGTCCAACGGTGTCAAATCACATGATCTTGTCGGCCAATTGACATCGCCACCACGTGAGATAACATTGAATTTGTCGCGCAAAAGAGCCATTGTTTCGTTAGCTGTGTGGAAAGTAGCACCGTCCTGTTGAAACCACATATCGTCCACATCCATATCTTCCAATTCGGGCCATAAAAAATTCGTTATCATCTCACGATAGGGAATACCACTCACAGTAAATGCCTGGCCGGCCTCATTTTAGAAAAAATGCGGGCGGATGGTGCCTCCAGTCGCTCTTTGTGGGTGCATTGGTTTTTCGACAATCACTCTTGGATTATCATTCGACCAAATGTGGAAATTCTGCTTATTGACGAATCCACAAAGGTGAAAATGTGCCTCATCAGTGAAGATGATTTTCACGATATGCATTTTGAATTGAACGCGTTGCTCGATTGTGTATCTTTCCATGTTTCAAATTGAGTTAGTCTGAAATTGAGAAATGTCAAATGATATGCAGAAAAAAACTTGACGTTTAGGTGTTGTTCACATTCAACTTCATCCAAATTTAACCACCCGTTACATGCACTGGTATGCATTTATTTCATGTACCCCAGCATTCACAGAAATAGGCAGAATTTTTGTTGGATTTTATTCCCTTCAACGAATGTTAAAGGGTGTATAACTTTGTCATTTCGATTATAACTTCTGGAATATTGATCTTAGGCTCTATAAAGTATAAACATATATGTACTCTGGGTCCTTATGACAAGATAAGTTCAAATCAGGTTGACCATCTGTCCCACTGTCCGTCCGGGTGTCCATTGAGAATTGATTTCCGATGTCCCCAGCTATGATGGGAATGCGGTTGTTATATAATTATATAACATATAGTCCGAATTGTTCTTAAAAATTCAGACAAATCTGTATAAAAATGGCTGAGACATGAGCATGTTGTTTTTTATACCCATCACTAAAAGTAACAATGTATAAGTTTTATATTTTGCGTTTTTTTATACACAGCAAATACATACATGTACAGCGCAGTTGATTTAACGATATCCGTCAGCTTTTCTGTATATCTGGAAAATCTTGGTTAGCAATAGACAACGTCCGACAAGAGGTGGGCTGGAGTGGAGAATTGGGCAAGGCTCAAAATAGATGTATTTATATCTAAATAACGGAAACATTTTTAAAATTTGGAAGATATCAATATCAATTTTATAAAAGTGGAGAAGTGGGCGTGGCAAGACATTATAGAGTTCTGTACATCTGGAGAACGGCTAGAGCCAAAGTTTCGAAGTTAGGTACAAGCATCTTGGTTATAAATACACAACATCCGACAAATGTGGGCGGCATTGGAGAAGTGTAAAACTTTCTGTTCTTATCACACCATAGTGAAGGGTATATAAAGTTCGCCATAGCCGAATATAGAACTTTTACATGTTTATATTTATATTTCTTCCATCATTTTATAGCTTGTGAAATTTCAAATGGCGTTCTCAAATATATTGGCATGCATATAAAAATATTTTTTGTTATTTCTACATTTTTCAGAAGTACGTACAATCATACTTTATTAAGGAATTGAGGCTATTTCTTGCTAAAAAAAAACAATATGAATGCATTTTTATAGTAACCCTCAATAAAAATCATAATATTAATTTTTTTTATTTTTTTACTATTGGTAGAGTAACTTGTTTTATAACAATTTTTGTAGAACAAAATTTTTTATTTACGTACAAAAATTTTTGTTTTGTTGCCCTCGAATATGAAGTGAAATATTGCAACGAGAACATTATTTTAGAAAAATATGGAGATTTGCTAGAAAAAAAAAGAAATCTTGTATTTTTTAAGGTCTTTTGTATTTTCCATTTAATAAAATGAAATTTTAGAGGGTTTTCTTACATTTTTTTTTTTTTTAGATCAGCTTTTTTTAAAATTTTTTTAATATTACGTTTGTTTACTGTGTTAGGCACACATTTGTAGTTGTGAGAAATTGATTTCGGTATAACCTGCAATATAATTATGCAAATTTGGCTGAATCAAATCTCAATGCATCTTTTTTGCAGGGCTGTGGAGTTGGAGTCGGAGTTAAGGTTTTTGTTTCGGAGTCGGAGTCTAAGTACCCACAAAAACTCGCAACTCCGACTCCAAAATTTTTCGACATAAAAAATTTAATTAAAATTTCTAATTTTTTCCAAAATAAAAATTCTTCGAAATTGTCGATGCAATATTTAAAATATCTATTTGAAATTTTTACAATATAATTCTGTTGCTATATTTAACCATTTAAAGGGTGTACTGCTTAAAAAAAAAGAATTTAAAGTCAAATAAGGACCAGTCTCATATACATTTAGCATCAATATAAGATTAGGATTCGGAGTTGGAGTCGGACTAAAAGAATTTCAGCGGTTAGAGTCGGAGTCAAAACTATTTTTGACGACTCCGCAGACCTGCTTTTTGGTCTTTTTTTGATAGTCGCACTTTTACAGCTTTTTTTACATTTAAACTACATCAAAGAGTTGGGTCATTATTTTATCATTTTAACAAAATCAAATTGTGTCTTTCCGGATTAAGAATTTTGTTTTAAATTGTTCTTTTAAGATATTAATATCCAAATATAGTATAATAAAATTATGCGTTTATGTTGATGTGTGTAAATTAAGAAACCACCTTTTAGTATCCCTATCGCATCAGAATCACTTTCAAAGTCCATTTAACAATTTCCATCCGGCCGTATGACTGACAAGTTGACCATCTGGCTGGTTTTATGCTCAGATAGAACTGTGCTCAAAGTACATATCGCAATTTTGATGAAATTAGATCTATACGTTTGTATTGTTATAAGGCCAACTTTTTTTCGGAAAAATCTTTGTACCAATTAACCCTTTCGGTACTTCTTTTTTGTTTTTGATTTTAAAAATAATTTTTTTCGATTTAATAACTGTTAACCCTTACACTATAGACAATCAAAAAGAATTTTTTTAAATTTTGTTCCAAAAAAAACTACTTCTGCTAATGGGTAATAATCTTGTCGCGATGCGAAGGCTTAAGTACAAGCACGCTTAGAGTCATGCTAGCGGTAGTGACATTAGCCAAGACCGACAGGGCCTCCCATGCCAGAAGGGTTTTAACCGAGTACGAACCCCCTGTCTAAAATCGCTTGTTTCTCGTAGTTGGAGCGGCTAATGCCAATGCTTCCGCTGGCGGTCAACGGTCAACATTTTGGCCTTCTGAGGGCTGTCGGTCCGCAATCAAACCTACCAATAAAATATGTTCTCATTAATTAATTCATTTTTTAATGATGTGCTAATAATCCCAATTTTTGAATGAAAACACTGATATTTATTGTTGTGGGAAAGCTAGTTTCTATGAGCATTTCGCTGGTTGCTTAGGCCAGCTCGTCAGAAAACTTTTTCCAAATACTTTAGAAAGGCTAAAAATATTATACAAGAAAGACCATAAAGTGAATAAGAATTTTAAAACACTCCGGTCTAAAGCTAGATTTACACGATTGAAATTTTCTTCAAAATTGCTCTTCAAAATGCTTCAAACTCGTGTAAACAGCAAAATTTCTTCAAAATTTATTGATCAATATTATTGAAATCTATCTTTACATGTAACAATATCAAAGCATCAACAAAGACACAACAATAAACCGTCAATTTTTCTTTCTTACATTCCCCTACAATTGGCTGGTTTTTTTCCAACACGAATTGTAGTTGTAAGAGGATAGAAAGAAAAAACAAAATTAAAAGAAACAAGTTGCTTAAATAAAGCAGCTTGCCATTTCAGTTTTTTATTTGCCGGGCACATGCAAATTTATTATCAAAAATTATTTTCGGGAATGAAACATTTTATTAATTAATTCATTTATTAATGATGTGCTAATAATCCCAATTTTTGAATGAAAACTCATTTTGAGCGACTGATGGTCTTCGTCTGTCTTCGCCCGGCAGTTAGGCATAAAATGCCATCCCCACTTGTAACCCCCCGAATGTCAGAAAATTTAGACGCTACATATCCGTTAAAGGGCTTAAAAATCTGCGGATTCCCTACTATTACGAGATCGGTATTAGGCTGTAGTATGTTGACAGCAACTGAGACCCCGTCTAGCAAAGTGGTGGCGTCAAGCTCTGCTAGACGGTCTGCGGCTAGTGCGCATAAACTCATTTCGACTAAGCCTTCAGGCGGTCATAAAGCTTGGTAGAAGGTTGTTCGAAAGTAGATACCTTAAAGGCTTCCCAAGGTCCGGACGGTAGGACAACCTGTCAAAACCCCTTTCTCGGGTGCTATCTTAACGGTACAGACTCAGTTTGCCGAAAACCCAATTTCCCTCGTGCCGAAGCCTGTTCAAAGAGAGCATGCGAAGAAAGATTCGATGCCCTCTGCTGTACCTCCCCAGCCTCTACGGCATCTATAAACAAAACCCATAGGCACCTAAATCTATCCAAACGGGCGTTCACTACTAAGCGTTCCACCTACAAAATCATAAGTCCGCTTGGTGAAACAAGTTTCCAGTGACGTTACCAGGACATAATTTTCTTCTTTTTCTTTATCTTATATTATTAGTCGGAGTTAACAAAATTTACTAAAATGTTGTCAATTTGATCAACATAAGCTTGTTAAGCATTTTTACGTAACGTTCGCTTTGACTGTAATCAACGAATGAAAAATTTCCCTTGAATAAAATCTATGCCAAATGGCATAGTATGATATACAAAAAGATCGGACATCTTCTTTGAACAACCCTGGGATAATCTGCTTAATAACTTATATAAGTTATAAAATAATCAACATTTTTTATTTTCGAATTTATTCCATGAGTTAAATTTCAGTTATGTATTTTATAAAGCTTTTTGTAATAGCTCTATTCCATAAAATTCTTTTTTTTTAGGAATGACTTTATACACTACCAGACTATTATATTGTATTTTCTTGTTACATTTTACCTTATTTTTCCGTTGGATAGCAATGAAGTATATTTATGTACAGAAAATTTTACAATTATTAGACACCAGCAGAATGTAATGCATTTTCTGGACCGCTACGGCCTTCCTCAGCATTCCTTGTGTCACACTGGATAGTGATACTTTATTAATTGAATGTATTTACCTCAACTATTTTAACAAATAGATATTGGGAATTACTTATTTTTCATAAGCAACTTTATTACATTCAACATATTTTATTTTTCGAATTTATTCTATGAGTTAAATTTTAGTTATGTATTTTATTAAGCTTTTTGTAATAGCTCTATTCCTTAAATTTTTTAATTTTTTTAAATTCGAAAAATAAAAAATGTTGAATATAATAAAGTTGCTTATGAAAAAGAAATAATTCCCAATAACTATGTTATAAAACAATATTATTTTCGTAATAAAATTTACAAAGTGACTTTGTTTTCGTCAATTACAAATCTCGAAAGGCATGTTTACTTTCTGGCGCATCATAATGCACTGGATCAAAATATTTTATTTTTCAATTTTAATAAAAAGCATAACATTTTTTTTTTCATTATTTATTTATTGAATCTTCATATATTAAATATGAACTAACAATAATTATTCAAATCTTATACTAATACGTTATTTTTGTTCTGCCAATGGCAGACGAAAATTTTTCTCCTCGCGGTTTCTGTTTACATATGTAGATGTTAAGCTCTCTTCTCGTCGGATGAGTCCTGCTATATCTCTTCTCCTTAATCTATAGGGGCCGCTGTCATTTAAAATATTTCGAACTAGTGGATTTGGGGGCGACTAAAGCCTTTTCAAATATATTACTGCATACTTCGTTATAATTGTTATTACTAATGGCACATTGAGATCCTTGTGAATATTTGAGTTTTTAACATACCAGGGAGCGACTGTGCAAACAGAAATAGCAATATTTGCTTACGGTGTTCGTAGTTGCGACGAAGGTTGAGTGTGTAAAGTAAATAAGTTTTATTGTTTATAAAATCTTACTTTAAAAGCGTTTTTAGTTGTGCATTCACTTTATGAAGTATTATATATTTGCATATATAAAAATGAAATTGCGTTTGTTTGTTTGTTCCCTATAATCTCCTAAACTAAGCAACCAGTTTTCCTGTAATTTTTGCAGAATTAGTATGACTTTCGGGCACTTCAAATAGGCTTTAAATATTTCTAAAATGTTAAGTGAGTGTGGCACTTATCATAGAAAAATAATGAAGATTTCTATTTATCGCTTATTTGCTGTAACATCGTAACATAGCTTAAAAATCAAAAGTTATTTTCGGGAATACAACATACAACAATTAATTCATTAATTAATGACGTGTTTTAAATTAACACACAACACAATGGAAATAACATCTTTATAACATCTTCATATCAAATAATAACCACTTCATAATATCTGCTATGCGTTAGTAATATTAAGTCATTTTTAACTTACGATGTTTTTGCAGCAAACGAGCGATATCTAGAGCACTTCAACAGTAAAAGTGTCAATATATAGTACAAAGAGCTTGGCTATCAATACAAAACATTTGACGAGTTCCACTACAAAATGCAACAATTCCATTTTTAAAAACGCAACAATTCCAAATTTTTTTTCTAAATAACTTAATAACAAACTGCCATACAAACTAATTTATTTATGAATTGTTTTAGTGTTAATAAACTCTTTTACAAAAACAAGTCTTAAAAAGAGCCATCGATCTGGCTATTGTTATGTTTTTTGCCAAAAATTTTATAGTGGAATGATTGCGTTTTGTTATTGAGCTCCTAATTTGTAAAAAAAATGGTCTGGGTTTTAGAAGTGGGCTGGGTACCTCCTATACAAAGATTATATAAATTTCCATACATCTGGAGAATCAGTTATCAAGACCAAATATATAGAAATATATTTCTGTAAGTCTGGAGAATGCTGAAGGAAAAAGTAATCAGTTATCAAAAAAACAGATCCTAAAAATAAAGTTCTAGAGACTATTTTGATCTCCAGCGAAAGTAATATGAATTTGAAAATTCTTGAAGTAGCTTTAACCCAGGAACCAAGAGACCACGATACCAAGAAACGGTTTTTTAGGAAAAAAATAATTTTTTAGAAGGTTTTCGTGGTGGATACTTTAGAAAATAAGATGATTGAATTGATGTGGAGCTCTATTTTTATTTTATTATAAAAAAAAAAAAAAAAAAAAAAAAAAAATTCGTTTTCGACCCTATGACACTTTACATCACTGTGATGTCAGCCTTAGCATCACTTGACCAAATTGTCATCAGGGTCAAAAATATATATTATGTCATCAATGGGATGAAACATTGGCATCACCGAAATGACGAAAAGGAGGTTGTGTTATAAAACATGTCATCAGTGCGATGACAAACTTTCATCAAATTGCGTCATTGTTATTGACCTTAAGCCAAATTGAGGGAATATCATTATTTACTTACCTGTTCAACAGGTCTGTTTCACTTTTTTTGTATTCCGCTCTTTGTTAACAGAAATTATAAGGCACCAGCAGCATGCCCGATATGGTTTTCGCAATAATTCTACTTTTAAAATTTTATGTATTTAAATAAATAATTTAAAAATAATAGAATGTGGGAATTGTTGCTTCTAATTTTACTTTTAAAACCTGTAAATATATTATGACATGTTATAGTATGTCATCGCACTGATGACAGTTTATCAGCGCACTCATGACATGATATATAACGTAATCGTACTGATGACAGCTTGTAATCGCACTGATGACAGTTTGTCAGTACTGATGTCAAAATACATCAGCGTTATGATGCCTTTTCTATCAGTGTACACAAAATTTGGCATCGAATTGATGTCGCTATAGTCATAGCATATCTGCCGCATAAAATATGACCAAATTTTATGATGACGTTCGTCAATGGATTAGGGTCACTTTTTACCTTATTGATGACATTTGTAATAATACTGATGTCCCAATTCTGATGTTAGGGCATCCTCAATATGAAGGCGCTTTTTTCTATGAGTGTGCGTCACGATTACTTTAGCACGACCAATGTAAAATAATGGATCAATAATGCCTCAAAGTATTTAACTGAGCGTTTATAGCGCTGAAATGTTTATTTCGAGGCGACATTAATATGGGATCTATACATCGTTACCTAAAGCGCAAAAGGCCCTAACTAACTTTAATGCAACAGTATAAAATGCATAATTAAACTAATCAATTCTCAAGTTTTTTTTAGCCTTATAAAGTGCAAAAATAGGGTTTTCGCGAATATCAGGAAAACGCTTCTTGATAAAAACAATTGCATACCATATTCGCCTTCAGCAGGGCTAATTTAGCTTAAAAAACACCTCGTTTTTGAGGTTCTTTTTTTTATGGCATAGTGTAATAATTTCGATGTATTACAATGAACGAGAGAATCAATACTTCCCTTTTTGAAGATACATACATATGTAGTCGTAAAAAGAAAAATAATGGCAAGGAAGTTTTGAATTATTTATTTATATGTACATATGTATATTATTATATTAATTTTTCAAAATATTTTGACATTTATTTGAAGTTAAAAGAAATAGCAATTCAGTTGATAACAGATGCTTCATAATACAGAAACAAAATTAAAATTTGCATGTGTTTTTTTATGTATTTTAAATATGAATAAGGCAAGCACTTGTAAGTATAACTAAAATTGAATTTTCTCATACATACAAAGAACTTCTTAATACATTTTTACATATATGTATGTTTGTATGTAAAATAAATTTTCAATATTTATGTATAAATAAGTTTGACTATATTGTACGGAGGTTTTCAAATATAGATGTATGTATTCGATCATAAAGTAATACAAATTTTAAATTTTATTTATGTATGAAACAGATTGTCGTTATTATTATTATTGGCTTGTCTGTTTGTTTGTGAAGATGAGTAAGTGATAAAAGACTTCAGAAATGAGAATTGGCTCAAAATGTGTACTAATGTAATGAAATTTTCCAAATAAATTGTGATACATGGTATTTATGTATGTCAGAGAAAATAGTATACAATTTCAATAGGGGTCATTGTTTGTGATTCAATAGGTCTAGTAGGGTTGAGTTCTTCAGTATGTAACACCAAAAACTCCTCTATTTTCCCCATGTTAGAATTTGAATATTTATTTGCCAAGATTTTTGATTCCGCCCTATTATGTACGATTTTTACCCTCACTGTATTTTTTTTATTTTACATCCAAGTATATGATTTGTTTATTAAAACCGTATACCTGTATTAAGAATAAATTTAGGATTGAATTAAATATCTATCTATTGATATCAATATACTCACGTATTAAATGAAAATTTTTTAGGACTAGAATGGTTTTCTAAAAACAAAAACCATCAAAGGAATATGTGACTGTTTTATTTAACAAGTTAGACCGCAAAGTCGGGTGATGCTGACTATGTGATACAAAATAGCACATTTGGAATTATGGGTAGTTTTAGACCCAGTAACCAGTGTGACCAATGAAGATTTCGGATATTAAACATGACTGTGTCCTAAAAATTAATTAAACAGCATAATTTTTCATCCAATTAATAACACTGTGCAAGAAATTGACACTTTTTTTCGTGACAAGCTGGGCACCTAGCGTTTTAACATAATTCGGGTACGCTGAATCCAGTGGTACCCACGGTTTTTTTAGATTGGCTCTGGTTTTCGAGATATACCGTGGGAAAAAAAACAAAATTTCGAAATTTTTGTTTTTTAAAAATTCATAAAAAAATTGGAAAATGCAGCTTTGCTTCTAATTTTTTGCAGTAGCCGTTTGTTTTCTTAAATGAAATTTTATTGCGGAATTTCGGTTTTTCAATTTTTTTTAATAAACTAAACCGTTTTTGAGCTACGCGAACATATGTTGTGCAACCTCCTCCATTTTCGAAATAACGGTATATCTCGAAAACCAGAGCCAATCTTAAAAAACCGCGGGCACCACTGGATTTAGCGTACCCGAATTATGTTAAAACGCCATGTGCCCGGCTTGTCTGTTTTTTCTACTAGCATAATGTAATTAAGGGCACAGTCACACACAAAACGAAAAATATGCTGTGATAGAATGAATTTGCCTTGTTCAACCTTATTGGTATTTGATGTTTGCTATTAAATGGTTATGTTTACAGAAAAGCAAAGATTTCCAATAACTGAAATTAGAAAGTAATGGATCCGATTATATGCAATAACTAAAGCAGAAGAAAAGTTCAAAATTGTATACAAGCCTATAAATTTAAAAAATTCGCTTGAAATGGTTCTGCTTCATGCAAACAAATTTATTGGCTTTATTTTATTTAAAAAAATAAAACAAATAAAATAAAACAAAAGCTGAAATGCGCAAAACTGCAATAGAAAATAGTACCAAATCTAGTGATTGATACTCTTTAATGCGAATGTGTATTTGTCTTTCGGATCATGTTCTTTTTTTCTTTATTTACATAAGTAAACATTTCAGTATTGTCAATCTGCTCAATCTTTAATTTTTGTTGCCAGCGTTGCTTCATTTTCATTTTGCGAAAGCGTAAGAAAGCAACATATTGGCATTTGGCATTCGAATCGAAATTGTATTAGCATCACAATAGAGAGTAGCCCAAATTTCCCACTGCAAAATACATACATGTCGTGTGTTGCACTTTTAACATAGCTTCTGTATAAGTCAGAGTCTGACATTAGCTGTGATGTTTACGACCGAATATTAATCTTTAACTGTGAGGTGAAGTTTTGAGACATACTTAATTTTGAAAAATAAGGTACCAAATTTTTAATCACAAAAACAAAAAAAAGAAACCAAAAATTATTTTTATTTGTTTAAAAAAAACAGGTACATTACTTTACAAACCTTTTTTATATAAAAAATTATATATCAAAAATAAAATATGAATTTAAAAAAAAACAAAAACTAAAATGGCATTATTTTTACAGCCAAATGTATAAACTTAAAGATATAAAAGAGAACCTAAAAAAAAAATAATTAGGTGGAGAAACTACAGGTTAACCTTTTCGAGGTTTTTTGCTCATTAAAATCTTCATCCCATACACATTGGTTCATTACATTGCAGACAAGTGGGCCAGAGCTAAAGCTTTTAACCTTGGTCGAAATATCTTGTCTATCAATACACAACATCTGACAATATCTGGGCGGTAGAAGTGGGCGTGGCACTTTTAGGTACAAGCATTTGGTTAGCAATACACAACATTCGATAAAATGTGGGTGGAATTAGAGAATTGGGCGTGGCACAAAATATTTTTTTTGTATCTCATGAACGGTAAGAGAAAAATGTTCCATATTACACACAGCTGGGTTATCAATAAGCAACGCTTCTAAAATGGGCGGGATTGGAGAAGCGGGCGTGGAACCTCCCATACAAAGAGATTATAGATTTCTGTATAACTGAAGAATGGTACCAGCAGGAGTACTAAAACTTGGTACAAACAGCTTCGTAAACAATGCACGAGACCTGTATATAATAAAATCTACTTATAATATTTTATTTACAGTTGACTGTAATGCAGAATTACATTTGAGTGGAAAAGTTGAGAAATCAGACGTAAAAAACATGTCGTGTATGAAAGGCTTTACCAAATTTGATAAGTACACACAGATGAACAGGCAAATAGGCAGACGGACATACTTTAAATTGGCTCAAAAAGTTATACTCAGTATATCGGCTATAATAAAAGTTTGGTTTAAGGCTTATACTTTTTGCATAACATAATTAAACTAAATCCCATAATATCTTCCCACCGCCTATGATGGTGTAGTGGATACAAAGAAATACTGAATATGATTTTTGTTGGTAATACATTAACAAAATTTCGAATTGTTCAAAGAACATGACTTTCCTTTTCAAATTCTCTCTCGTCTCATCAACATTAACCGTTTTAGCAAAATAATGCTGATTATGTATAATTTTAGGAAATCATGTTATTGAATTAATAAATGATTTATAACAGAGTTAAAAGCAAATTTTGATTGCACATCATCCCATTTGCAAGTTGTTTGGATTGTGCTAGACATGTTATCTCTTGTCTTTTCATTTAACTTTATGTTAATAAAGAGCAGAGGAAATTTTGGATTTTAGCAATCTATAAGAACATGAATTTTGTATCATGTATCAATATTATATATTATTATTAACCATTCAACTGTTATACATTATGATTTACCTAGTCAATGAATTCAATAGAGCGAACCTGTGGTCGAAGGGAAAATGTTTGATTGGTAATTATTTTTGTTTATACGATAAACTAATAAAGATTTTAGGTCAAGACCAAAATACATTATTAGAATATTTACATGTTTGTTTGTTATTTAAGTTATAATCACAATTCTTCCTGCCAGTCACTAGAAAGTAAATGATTATCCTTAAGAAAAACACACAGTGGGTGTATTTCTTTACTTGTTGGATAAACTTCGGATAACTGGAAGCAGTAGGAAATTCCTTTTCAAACCAACTAACGGAAAAAATCAGCTTTTAAATATATATATATCTCTTGATTTAAATGCAGAGTTAAAGAACAGTTGCCACCTGTCGTTTTCGCACTAAGATTTGTGAAATGGGATGTTGGAAATCTATTGCTTATTTAATCCGCATAAATGCGGATAAATTACCAATTTGGTTTATACCATTTGGTTTATAACAAAATACTTACAAAGCTACCCCGCTATTTAACGAATTGTGTACTAAGAAAGCCTGTCTAGTTACCTACGCAAGGAACACGTTACACAAAAGTTGAGTCATATGGGCCTATAAGGTAAGCATATTATAGAACATTTTAAACCTATTTGAAAAAAATAATAACTTCCTAATTACTCACACTACTAAAAGAAAAAAGATGAATTCCAGATCATCAATATGGTTTCAGAAAAAAACAGAAAAATCGAACAAACACATAGACTAGTAAACGTCATAAGAAAAATCTTTAAAAAAAAAAACAAGTAAGGGTGCTACATTCGACGAAGCCGAATTTTATATACCCTTCACCATGGTGTGATAAAGACAGAAAAATATATAAATACCATTCTTTAGATATAATTAAATATATTTTGTGCCACGCCCTCTTGTATAATTCCGTTTTGTGTTGTGTGTTGATACCCAAGTTATTTGTACCTAATTTGGAAACTTTGGCTCTTACCGTTTCCCTGATATTAACCACCCAAGCCACACCCACTTCTTCAATCCCACCTATATTTTGTCGGATGTTATTTATTGATAACCAAGATGCTTTTACCCAATTTGGAAACTTTGGCTGCTGCCGTTCTGCAGGTATATAGAAAAAAAAGTAATAAAAAAACAGCAAAAACAATGAATTGTTGGGTAAAGTTAGAGGCAGTTGTGGTTTTTGCTCGCATCTCAGCCATCTATGGACCGATCTGGCTGAATTTCGATTGCAAACTTTAACGGAGTATATGTGACATAAATATATAACAAACTAATCCCCATTATTTCTTGGGTCTTCAGAAAACCCATTTCAAAAGATAGACGATCAGACGGATATCGTTAAATCAACATCGCTACTCATAAGGACCCAGAATATATATACTTTATAGGATCTATGAGTAATATTGTAGAAATTACAAACGGAATCAAGAACTTATATGTACCCTTTTCCACGTTCGATGTAGGGTACATATATTGACCTGAAGACTAAATACATAAACTGAAGCTAAGCTTATCCGTTAATACCCACAAGCTAGCTCTTCAACAGCCTGTGGGTATTAACGGATAAGCTTAGCTTCAGTTTGACTGGTCGAAAAGTAATTATTAAAGAAGGAAATTTTTGAATTGTTTTTCAACAGATTAATGCTGAAGTCCCACAGGGTAGCAATCTACGACCTCTATTGACATGCCAATCAACAACAACACCTTTGCATGTCTGACATGTTATTACTGCCTTTGCTGATGATACAGCTTTTCTAAGCGTCCACGTAAACCGCTATGAAGCATCACGATACAGGACCCTATATTTCATTCAGAAACATGGTTAAAACTATAGAAAATCAAGGCCAAGGCACAAAAAATATGTACATATAGCAATAACTTTGCGTAGACAATCATGCCCTCTCATAAAAATCAAAATATCGTGGTAGACGTCTTTATCAATGTTTAACAAAAAATGAAATCCAGAAGCAAAACTTAATCATATGAAACTTAAAACAATTCCAAAAAATTGCCTCATTTTAAGAAATTCTGCCCTTATAAACTCCTACTCTAAAACTCTATCTTAAATCCAATATCTTGCTAAGGTATTCAGCTATGCGGAACAGCTTCGGCCTTCAATATAGAACAAATCTAAAGGCGGCACAACAAAACTCTTCGAGACATCACAAGGACCTCAATTTGCCATCAGTTAAACCAAGTAAAATTTCCTAAAAGGCTTATATTGAACCCAAATCCACAAGTGCTTAATATTTTAACGGCCAAATTCGCTTAAGGAGAAGAGACACTGCAACACTTGTCCAATCAGTATAGATCTAATTATCTATGCTTACCAAAATTTTCCTCAGACATTGGCAGGACGTTAGTTTAGTTATCAGAAAAGAATTTGGTTAATAGCACTATGCAGCAAATCTGAGGGCAAATAATGGCAGTCCTGATCGAATAATTTTGCGCTTCGAAAGCAATTTTATTTCGAATGCTAAAAATAACTGGATGGAACAACAATGTTTAGAAATTTAAAATTTGCAAGCTATCCACGACGAATTTAATCTGCATAAAAAGATTAAAGACGTATGTAATATTAGAAAAAATATTCATGCAAATATCCTGGTAAACTAGCTTAATGAAATAGTTTCAGAACCATCTGATAAAAAAGAAATATGGATACAATATGTAAAAGACCTTTTTTCAGATGATTCTAGATCTGTTAATACCAACCCATTGCAAATTTCGGCATTAGAAGGTCCAGTAATTACAAAGACAGAAATAGTTAAAGCTATAAATCAATCCAAAAATAATAAATCAGTAGGGAGTGACGAATTACCAACAGAAATACTAAAACTCCTTGATGAAAAAGGCACTAAAATACTTGAGAAAGTTTTTAATCATCTATATAATATAGGCAGCTTTCCAGACAAATGGCTAAAATCTACGTTTATATCACTGCCAAAAAAGAATAATACAAAAAGATGTCAGGATTTCAGATTAATTAGTTTAATGTGTCATTCACTTAAAATATTTTTAAAAATTATACATCAACGTATATACAAAAAATGTGAATTGTATATGGGGAGAACACAGTTTGGTTTTACAAGTGCTAATACAAAATTGCAAGAATGTACAAAAATACGTATTTCTTTGCTTTATTGCTTACGAGAAAGCATTTGACAGAGTCCAACATGATAAGTTAATAGAAATACTAAGATTAATTAATATAGACAGTAAGAATATTAACTGTATAAAATCTTTATATTGGAATCAAGATGCCGAAGTC
Organism: Pollenia amentaria; assembly: GCA_943735925.1. Taxonomy (NCBI): domain Eukaryota; kingdom Metazoa; phylum Arthropoda; class Insecta; order Diptera; family Polleniidae; genus Pollenia; species Pollenia amentaria. The sequence goes on along the minus strand of OX031008.1, from coordinate 86,675,436 downwards.
CGTGTTGGAGATCTCGTGACTGATGCATTCTATCTCCATTGCTTTTAAATATTTGTTCAGAATGCATATTTGAAGAAACTCCTAATCATATGGACATTGGAATAAATGTTAATGGGCAACATATAAACAATATTCGCCACGCAGATGATACAACACTATTGGCAGATAACATGAATAATCTGCAGCGTCTCTTTAGCGCCGCTAATGGCAAAAACAACCAATACGGACTTAAAATGAATAATGAAAAAACAAAATATATGATATTCAGCAGAAATAAAAATCCATACACTGGTTGCAATATACATATTAACAACGAACCTATTGAACGAGTTTCAAAATTTAAATATCTTGGCTGTTGGCTACAAGAAACTTGGGAATGTGACAAATCAATTAATGTACGTATAGAAATGGCTAGAAGCTAATTTATTAACAAGCCGTGACATTAATATAAATCTCCGTATTAGATTTATGAAATGTTATGTGTGGTCAGTACTATTGTACGGAGTCGAAGCATGGACACTAAAAGTTGTTAACATGAATAAATTAGAAGCATTTGAAATGTGGTTCTATCGCAGATTATTAAAAATTCCATGGACTGACCGAGCAACGAACACAGAAGTATTAAATAGACTACAAAAATAACGTGAAATTCTAAAAACTATAAAACGTCGAAAAACCTCCTATCTCGGCCACATCATAAGAGGTAATAAATACGAACTGCTACAACTGATCGTACAAGGCAGAATTGAGGGAAGAAGAGGCATTGGGCGAAAGCAAATGTCGTGGTTGAGAAACATAAGAAACTTGACTGGTTTAAGAACAATAGGTGAATTAGTACTAGTATTGTGGTTATTTTGTTGAAGTGTTAATGGTTTTTAATCCAAATTTAGATGTTTTTTTTTTTAATTAGGCTTAAGTTTATTTATTCATCATATTGTTATCCTATACAACAAGACATAAAAGTCTTATAATTACAGTACAGGATTAGAAAAGGTTAATGGCAATGTGTAAAGCTACGTTTAACAAACAATATTAAATATTACATACATATTTGATAATAACAAAATAAAGAATACATAAATAGTAAAAAAAAATAAAAATAAAGAGAACAATGATATTTGTATATGTGTATTTGTTAATGAAATAAGTTATAAATAGCCCTTTTAAAATGCATTGGACTACTAGTAAATTGAATACTTGAGGGTAATAAGTTCCAAAGACGAATTGAGTGGGTATAAAATTGCCACGATGACTGTAATGTCCGGTATCTGACATGCATCAACTCATTGGATCTTTGTGAACGGGTAAACGAGAGTCTTCTATAGAGATATATAGGTATACGTTTATAAATAATTTTGTGCAACAGAGTTAATGTTCTTATTTTCAACAAGTTGACATAAGTAACTCCATATAAGTCACTTGCAAATGGTGTGATATGATCAAATCTCCTTAAACCATACACATATCTAATTACAGCATTATAACTTAGTTCCAATTTCCTGAAGCTACTTGCATCACTACTTCCAAAAATTTCACATCCATATAACAAGGTAGGTATTAAATAGGTTTTTGCAAGAAGTTGACGAATTCTTAAGGGTGTAAATTTTTGCGTTCTCCATAGCGTTCGCAAAAGACCATATGTTCTTCCAGAAGCTATATTAATTTGGTCATTCCACGTTAGAGTATTGTTAAAAATTATGCCTAGATTTTTTGCTGTCCTAACAACTTCAATTCTTTGACTGTTTAATACAACTTCCGGAGAAAAGTTAGCTCTAGACGATTTACTTTTAATAGCTAAGCACCTTGATTTGCACGGGTTTATGCAGAGACCGTTTGCAGTTGCCCATGAGTATACGCGCGTAAGATCAGCATTTAACTTACTTACACAGTCATCAATATATTTCTCAGGAGAACTTATGTATATTTGTACATCATCAGCATAGATATGAATGTTGCAATATAATAATTGGTTTGCTAAGTCGTTTATATACATAGTGAAAAGCAATGGTCCAAGTATGGAACCTTGTGGAACACCTTTTGTTACGTTTATTGATTTAGATCTAATGTTATTGACAAATACTGACTGTCTTCTATCTGTGAGGTATGAGTTTATTAGACGTACAGAAGCGTTAGAGAAATTAAACATTGTATTTAGTTTTTTGCAGAGTATACCATGATCGACCATATCAAAGGCTTTTGAATTATCCAATAGGACAAGTAGCGAAACATGAGCACAGTCAATACTTTTACGTATTTCCTCAGAAACATCAATAAGTGCACTAACACAACTATGACCAGGTCGAAAACCAGATTGCCTCTCAGTTATTAAGTTATTATTATTAATATGTTTGTAAATCTGCTTATAAACCAGTTTTTCAAAAACTTTAGATAGGTATGGAAGAATTGCAATCGGACGAAAATCACAATTAGATTTAGGTATAGGTATTATTTTCACATACTTCCAGTTCTCGGGGAACGTGCTCTTTGTTATTATATTATTAAATATATACGTTATATATGGTATTATAACAGGCAGGATAAATTTCAGAAACTTTGGATGAATATTGTCAAAACCAACCGCATTGGATTTGATATTGAGACAACTAAAAAACACGTCGGCCTCAGTTACACAATCAAAACTAAATTGGCATGATGTTGTAGGGAAATAAGTGTTCCAGTCGTAGTAATTATCATACACAGGTACGGGTGGAAGCATGACGAACTTTTTATTTAAGACTTCAACTTCAACTCCTGATTCTACTGGTGCTTTAGATTTACCAATTCCAATTTTACGTATATTCTTCCAAGTTTTTTTAGAATCCAGGGAAGAACTAAAGACTCTTAGATAAAAAGTAGTCTTGGCGCTTTTTATTTTCCGATTTACCAGCCTTCTTGCCTTACAGTATTCTTCATGTAAATTACTTGTTTTAAAACGCTTCCATGAGGCAAACAATTTATCTCTTTCGAGGATAGCACTTTTTATTTCCGCATTAAACCACGGTTTCTTTCTGTTTGTAATCGATACTGTTTTTAAGGGTACAGTTGCATTTAAAACATGATCGAGGCTTCTTTCCAAGAATTCGAGTTGGTTTTCAACAGTAGGCATAAAATATATAGATTCCCAGTCAACGAGGGATAACTCACAGGCAACAGCATCATAATTCAGCATCATAGTTCATTGAATTTAATTTTCATTAAATTATTTTTATGAAGACAGGAATTAAACAACATGAAATCAATTAACATTTTTATTATTACAATCTCGTCATTGGGGTTTGCAAACCCCACTGACGAGATTGTGTGGTTACAATCGAAACTAGTATGGGCAACCTGTCCGTGAAAGCCTGGGTTCAAATATCAGCGCAGTCAAGAATGAAAAATTATCAATAAAAATTTTAATTGATTTCATGTTGTTAAATTCCTGTCTTCATAAAAATAATTTAATGAAAAAAAAGGTGAATTAGTTCATACAGCGAGGAACAGAGAAGAATTTATACAAATAGTCAATAATGTTATATAAATTAAGTTTTAGTTATACATTGTATATACATATGTTATACCTAACTTTAAGTTCTTTTCAAATTTAATAGTTTACTGATTTTTAACTTGCATGTAATCGCTTATATTCAGAATTGGATATGCAATAAAAGAAGAAGAAGATATGTATGTGCACAATCGACGAAAATAACTCTGAGACTTATAATATATGTTCATTTTCAGTAACATTTCAAGATTTTGTAAATACCCTGGCTTATGCAACGTATTACTGCTTAGATATGCAAATTGGAAATTTTACGTTGATATTTTTCTATGCATATCAACGTAAGTAAATGTAAAACAAAAAAGCTTTTAAATATTATTCCGATGATTTGCCTTAATGCAAAGATACGGAAGTTAAGCCCTTTTATGTTTATTGTAACAATAAAGGGGAAAATATAATAAACGATTGCAGCCGTGTTTAAGAATTAGATGCTTTTATAGGAATTCTTATTCACGCTGTCGTTCACAAGTCAAAAAGAGAACACATCACAGTGGTGTTGCCACTTTGCGGGTAATTACCCGAATTAAGTGTAATTTTTACTGTCGTGGGTAGAGCGTGGATAATTGGTTGCGGGTGTATTTCAGGTGTAATTTGAAATTCTTTCGTTTTAAAACAAAAAAAAATTTAAATCTTTAATTAAAAAAAAAAAAACGTATACCATTTAAAATATTGTTTCTTATTACGAAAATGTTTCAATCGGCTATAAACCCGAAGCTTATTGGAAAAAGGTATTCAAACTAAACTATATGTTTTTCATATTTTAGAAAGGAATCAATTTCATATTATTTTGCTAATACCAAATGCTTTATTTGGGAGAATATTTAGCGCCCTTAACAGTTGTAACACTGATTTAAGAAACAGACTATTGTCTAAAACCGTTAAGGATATTTCCTAAAGCCCATAAAACTTGAAATTGTAAAAAAGGTATAAAATAAATTTTATTAAAAAGACAATTCGACGACATTAACATTTGAAAAGCATTCGGCCATATTATGGGCCACCTTTTTAAAGAATTTCTGGCGGTAGGTCACGAATAATGTTCCTTCAATTGTTGCTGGTTTACCAACATAAACCAGTGAACTCACGTCATAAGCGAGAGGTTTCAAATCGCACAAGCTTGGAGGCTAATTGGCAGGTCTTTTTCGCAAAATCAATATTTTGGCCTCATTTAATGAAAATGATGACGATGATGACACTTGCGTGTAAACTGCACCAAAAGGTGTGTCTGTTGTAGATTGGTCTGACTTCATATGCGGCAGATTTGTTCATAACAAACCTGGTCATATAGACGATTATGTCAATTATAAATTTTTAAAAAATAAAAGTTAATTTTATAAAAGGTGTACTATTAGTTAAATCCGGTAATTTTTCTTCATCTCAAGTGTAATTTTGAATTTTGCTGGTGGTAACACTGCATCACAGAGTTGTGGAAACATACTCATTTGCCGTTTGTACGGACAGCAATGTCTACCTGCAGATGCAAAATGATGCTACAGTGCATACATTTTAATAATAATGAAACCCGCATATTACGAGCAGAAATTAGTAAAGCTGCTACTTTTCAGGATACTTGGACATGGTGAATGAGAATAAACGTCAGAGTTTTATACCTTTTTGTCTTGCGATGCATTAAACTCTACATGGGAAGTTCTACACTGACAAACCAATGACAATTGTTAATAGGCATTTAACAAATTGTCCAATGTGCACAAATTCTTCGCGAAGCGATCAATGAAAAATCATTTGCCGCTAAGTGTTAACTTCTATATGTTTTTTTTTATTTATGTATTCTATTTATGAAAAAAGAAAAAGTTGTTTTGTATGTTTTTCTTTTACCAAATAAAGGTATTGATCTTAAATATTAGTAACATTTTGATTTTTAATATTTTTATTTGTATACTCAATTTCGAGGCAGCTCCGTTGCTCATCTTCGGGGGATCTAATCAAAAATATAAACACAAATTTATTGTTTATAAATTATTAGAAAAAACACCAAACAATAAAAACATACTTATTTAAATAAAAAACAAATTGAAAAATTAAAAAATTTATTGTTGTCACTGTAAGCTTTGGATTGCTAGTGTTGTTTTGTCTGTCATTTATATCTATACTTGGTTATGGTCTATTTAAGAATCTGAGCTACTTTCTCAGTGTTTTTTTGTAGTTTAATTTCTTCTCTTCTGGTAAGTTTGTAATGTGCAGCATTTCAAGTGTATATCTTCTATTGTAATTATTCTCTTGTACCAATACTTCTACATTTTCAAAATCAGGCTGATGTCCGCTCAATGAACAGTGGGCTGCCATTGCAGTTTTTTGTTCCAGTGGCTTGTTTACCGCCTTAATGTCCGATTTGTGCGATGAAATCCTAGTTTTTAATTTGGATTTGGTTGTGCCTACATATGCCTTTTGGCATACATTAGACTTGTCACCTTTACACGTTATTTTGTAAACCAGGTTGGATTTTTCCTCCTTTGCTAATCTTTATTTAGTATTGTTAAATAATTTGTAAATTGTGTCATATGTTTGCAGAGCTAGTTCATAGTTGTCTTTGTCATAAATGTCTGAATGTTTTAATCTTTCCGAAAAACCAGGGACATATGTAATGGATTTGTACATATTTTGTGGTTTATCTTGTAGTTCTAAAAGGCTTTTAGTTTTAACGTATTTGGTAAAATTTTAAATCGTTTTTCTCGGAAAGTCATTCATACCTAATATATTATTTATTTTTATAACGTTTTGTTTTTGGAAAATTTTATCGCTGACTTCTAAAACTCTGTTAATAAAACTTATAGCCGTATTCATTATTATTCTCCGTAATTTGTTATTTATTGTTTGGTGTTTTTTCTAATAATTTATAAACAATAAATTTGTGTTTATGTGAGCAACGGAGTTGCCTCGAAATATTGGGTACAAAAATAAAAATATTTAAAATTAAAATCAAAATTGTTTTTTAATTTATAATAAATGACCTCAAGCCAAACCAAATATAAACTACAACAACAAAAAAAGGCCAACAATACATACTGTTAATATTTTAGTAACATTTCATTAAAAATATACTTGCAATAATCGTCGTTTGATATTTAATGTATGAATGTACCCTGGTACCCTGCCATTTTGAAACAATTTTTAAGCTAAAATCTAACGATTATTTAAAATTAGTTAATAGTTAGGAGTTCTCAAGAAGTTTTAGCTACGTGGATAACCTGCTTCTATAAAAAAATTAAGCTGAAAACGTCAAAGGTACCCGGGTACCTTCCCATTCAAATAAGGGTTCAATAGAAAATAAGGTATATAAAAATAATTAATTAAACTATTTATTAATACTTACATAGAAAATGATGTTGTAAACCGATGACCAAAGCAAAGGTTAACAAATTTTGTATAACAAATGAGATATTCCAATATGACGTGCCACTCTTCATCCTTTAAATCTGTTGATAATATTGTAGTAAATAAACCCGACCTTAAATTTCAAATGCTTCATTTTATCCCGAGTGAATTGATGTCCTGCGTTACACACCTCACAATCAAAAGGGGTTAGTATTATTGCTGTTGAGTTTTTTTTAGTTTCACTTGGCTGTTGGAAAAAGTTAATATTAATAATCTGTCTGCAATTTCTGAAGTCTGATTGTTAGCGTAGATACTTTTATTTTATGGAAAAAAGTTTTTGTAGATCTGTTTATTTGTGCAAATTTTTGTTGTGTTCCTTTTTTTTTTTTTTTTTTTTTTTTTTTTTTTTTTTTGGCTGATATTTATGTTGACGTGACTCCGTTTCCTCTCGTCTAGATATTTTTAAACTCCCTTTTCGTGATGTGGTTTGTTAATGAATATTTTTGTTACGCTTGTCATTTCGTTTGCGGTTAGTGCTGAAACAAAAATTCATTATCAAATTTCTGTTGTTTTTGTGAATTTTTTTAATGTTTCATCTCTCAATACTTTCATCTCAAATCTTTGCTTATTTTTGCTTTTAATTCCCTTCTTTATCTAAGTTTTAGAAATATAAGATTTCAGATGTTGTGGCGCAATCTTATTGTTAATACTTTCTGTTTCTCTTTGCAAGTTTTTTATGAAGTGAGTTCTAGCCTTGTTCTTTGAAATGAGAATTTATATGAATCCTTAACTAAAGTTGTTATTTGCTTCAATTTGTTCAAAAAGTTTCTCGGTCATGAACTCATTTCGTGGCAACACGTATGAATGTGTGTGTACATTTGTTTATTTCTTCTCACACGGATACGGATGTTGTTTGTTATTCGAAGTGGTATTGGAAGTTGCTGTAGTTCAATTTAAATTGCGTATTTATAGTTTAAACAAAAATTCTTTAGATAATTCAATGTTGCTGCATACAATAGCCCCACTTTTTCTGCTTTTGTTATTTTCTAGATATTCTCGTCTGAAATGAAAAATAAATAAAAGAATGTAAAACATTGAATTGAAAGAAATAGAACTGAAAACTCTTCAATAAATAGGATTTTTTTCAATCTTAACTAAACTCATTCAGAGTATTTCTTTCGTGTACTTTATCTAACAATAAATATTGTGTTTGAAGTTAAGGCAAAAACAGCAGTAGTAGCAGTAGTTGCAGGATGAATAAGACTTAGACCCTAATTGGAATTTTTTCCTTGATGCTTTATACTGTTTTCATTTACTTAAAATTTTTTTAATTTAATTCTTATTTCGTTTTAAAAAAGATTTTAAACTACAAATTCTATTCCTTAATTTTTTTTACCTAGAGTGTTACAAGAAGTCTTTGTTTAAAATACTCAATACATTCTATTGGTCTTAACCATTTGACCGTATATATAACCTTAAAAAAAGGTATTTCTATTATCTCTATTATGTAAACACACTTTTTTTTAATATAAATTTCAAGCAAAGAACTAGTGTGAGTAATTTGATTTTCAAATTTAAAGCTTGATTAAAAACATTCGGCTATGCCGATAAATCTAATATCTCACGAGTGGGCTTTATATGGGATATATAAAGAGTAAGCTAATCTTTATAAAACCTGACCTCACAGTATTATTATTCCTTGTCTAATTGATATAATATATCATGATTTGTTCCAAAAATTTTATTAGGCGTGTTAAAGAAAATTCGCAGGAAGGGATTTTATATTGCACCTATCGTAAATAATAAATCTTTCATTACAAAATTCGGCTGAAGTGATTACCACCGAGCTTGAACAAAGCAATACAATTATTTTTTAATTTAATTTAAAGAATTTTAGCCACAGGAAGACAAATTAAATTTATCCAAATAAATATTAATCGTTGTTCAGCAGCTCAATATCTTCTGACTCAGACTATCTGGGAACTGAAAATTGATGTTACTATAATAAGCGAAGAGTACCAGGACCTAGATTAGAACATGTGGGAAAAGGACTTATCCGGAAAGGCAGCCGTAAAGCATGTTGAACTCTGGTCATTGAAGAAGGAATAAAACATTAAAGAGAAAAGAGAATTGTTCTCTAGAATCAAGTTCGGAGGAATCTATGTATTCAGTTGCTATATTTCCCCAAATTTAGGGCTACTGGCCTTCAAGATAATAATTGTATACGATGGAAGTCGGCACAATCCGATTATTATTGGCGGTGAATTTAATGCCGAAGCCACAGACTGGGGTTGCCAAAAGACGAACAATAGAGAAGGGATCTTTTCGCGGGCTTTGCCCATCTCGACCATATGCAGCTGAAATACTGGAAATATACAAACATTTAGGAGATCTAGGTACGGATTAGTATTTGACAAATTCTATTTAGCAATGCGTTGGCAAATGATGTGAAGTGGAAGGTGAGCCAGGACTACACCCACAGTGACTACCAGGTAATCCAGTTAAATATAAACAGACGAAAGGCAGCAAGAATTCAACAAAACAGGCCTACGTTCCAGGGCTGGGCAAGTAATAAACTGAACTCTGCTACCTTTGCAGAATCATTCGCTAACCAACAAGTTAACGGTGGAATGGTCAACGATATGAGGGAGAGATTGGTGGAAGCCATGAAGACCTCTTGCGATATATCAATGTCACGAAGACAATAGTGCAACACAAGAAGAGAAAACTACTGGTGGAATCAGGAAATATCCGCCCTAAGAAGAAATTCCTTAATAGCCAGACGCAGATACCAAAGGGGAAGGTCTAGACCCGACTTCGAAACTAAAACAGAAGCCTACAAAAGGCCATATGCACAATTCGAATGCTTTAAAAGACTGTGCAATGAAGTCAATGCTAACCCATGTGGAAGGTTATACGAATTTGTAATGTCTCGGCTGAAGAATGGAAAATAAGCTCAGGTAACTGAAGAAAATATAAGCAACTCTATTTCCACAGGAAGAATGACTGCAGAAACTATACTGAGCTACACTGCAGAACACGTCTGACCGAGGCCTTACAAACTAGGAGGAATTACTAAAAATGTGCACACAAATTAGTGGCAGAAGACCCCTGGACTCTATGTTATCTCAAACAGGGCCCTCTTTATTGCGATTAGAACATCAACACACCTGTTCGTTAAGCTTTCTGATAAGAGTTTAGAAGATGGGCTTTTCCAACTATTTAGAAGAGGCAAAAGCTCATCCTTATACCGAAACCATGAAAAACTTTTGGAGAACCTCAATCATATACACCGATTTGCCTTCTGACTACAGCGGGAAAATGTCTGGAGAAGGTTATATATAACAGAATTCTAAAGGCTGTAGAAGAAGCCCGAGGTATCTCGCATATGCAGTTTAGATTTAGAAAAGCGAGATCGACAGTGGATGCCATTAACATGGTTGTATACACTGCGAAGAAAGCAATATTAGGTATATATTCCAGAGTACATACTACTACTGTATGAAGGAATTTTTTGGCTAAAAGTATCTGATGAAATAAAAATCGTAGGGTTTGCGGATAGTGTCGCAGTAGTCATTCAAGCTCGTAAGTTGGACGTAATACAACTATATGCAAGTGAGGCAATTAGGAGTGTAAAAAAATGGTTGGAATCTGCAAACCTTGAATTGATAGAACATAAGACAAGTAGTAAGAGCGCAAGGGAAGTTCTCAGGATACGCGTAATCAGAGCAGAAGTTGTCTCGACTGGGGCTATAAAATACCTAGGAGTTGTGATAGACGACCGACTAAACTTTATGCAACATACCGAATATTCCCGCCAAAAAGCGAGTTATTCATTGTCTACGATAATGCCAAATATAGGTGGACCGAGACAGAGCCGCAGACTTGTGCTCCTCAGAGCGGCAATTTCAATTTTTCTATATGGATCAACCGTTTGGGAGCCCCCATTCCGCAGAAATTGCATCCGTGTCTGCAACGGATATTGCACCATATCCCTTGAGCCAGCACGTGTTGTAGCGGGAATGACACCAATAGATCTTATGGCACGAGAATTTAAAAACATATATGACAAAAGAGTAGGCGAGACAACGTACAGATCAATACGCCAGACGGCAAGTAGGCAGACAATAATAAGCTGGCAAAGTAGGTAGGAAAACTATATATCAAGAAGATATACATAATTATTAAATATATTAAAACGAAACTTTATTAATTCCTCAAGCGAAGTGTTTTTTACAAGAAAACGAGAAAAAGTGTAAATTTAAACACCGTGGGCATGGCAATTTGCTTAATGAAAATTGGGTGCATATTGTATTCACCTGGGCCTGTCCAGGCCCTGTCCTAATATGTACTGTAGTAAATAAGATCAAAACGACACGAATCAAAAAGCAGACGCAACAAATAAAAATTATTTCTTTACTTTCATTTCGAGCCATAAAACTCCATACATAAAAAAGAAGTCCCAGCTAGGGCCAGGGATTAGTTAGTGTGAGTTGTTTCGATAGCCACACAACACTCCATACAAAATACAAGCGGTCCCAGCAGGCCAAGGTGGCAGCTTGTGCCACACAAATTATTAAGAGTTAAAAATACTTTTTGTAATCGATATCGATTTCGTTGTTCTTTATTCTCCATTTTTATGACGTCGTCTTATTGTTTTTAAAAGTAAAAATTTCTTTAAAAAAAAGTAGTAAAATAAGGAATTCGTTACTAGTGCAAATACTTTTTGTGCAAAACAAAAAGTACTTCATTAAATATTTTTTGGGGAAAAATTTCAATATTACAATTTTACCTTTTTACCGGGCATATTTTGCATTTAAAAACCGCAATATAGGATCGATATGAAATATTATGATAATATTAAACCTGTTGATTTTTGACTGAAATTGGACATTGCATCGTATCATTTTTATCATATCAATTATAATTATAGTAATTATTATACTATTTTCTATTATTCACTTGATAAAAATAACGAAAAAAATTACAAATTTCGCAGGTCTAACACAGGTGTGTTTGTAATTACCAAAATAAAACGAACCAAGCAACATAACAACAACAATAATAACAACACAAATGTACTCGTACAGAATGTATGAGCATACACAGGTATGCTGCTGTTGACGTCAGCGTTATTGATGTTAGGAGGAAAGAATTTACAACATGAACTGAACACGGGATTGAACTCGGGTCGAATTTACATGTTTCGAGATTAAGCACATTCCCATCATTAGAATACTTTGCATTCTACGGTTCGCGCCACTGTGGCGCCTGCCAGTCTATAATCAAACATACATTGAGACTATTGTTAAAAAATTTATAAATGAAAATACATTTCATAGAAGCACATTCGAAAAAATTCCCATATTCTATTTGTTTTAATTAAACTATTAATTAAATAACAAAAAATCTAATTTAAACTTGTAGAATTGTTGTTGGGAACTGTCAAAACCTGAGCTGTATTTAATAAAATCAATTAAGGCAGTGTTTGAAACGGCAAAGTTTTTTGAACATTTTTTAAATTAAAATTAAAAAAAAAAATTAAATTTGGTGATAAGAGACAATATCTAATTTTTTTCTGTGCGTTATAAAACAAATAACCGTAGACAAAAACACAAATTCGTGGTAGTTTTAACAAATATTATTTAAACGTTTCGAATGCTATACCAAAAAAATATCTCTTTGTGATAGGAAAAGAATATCTTGTGCTTGGTTTTTTATCGTATAAATTTCAATATGCTCAGTGTAGTGGAAAAATATATTTTTTTTTAACAATTTCTCTGCCATTATTATACATTTTAATTACAACATAAGAGCTTTTGTAATTTTGAAAACTTTTGCTGTTATGCAGCTTTGGCAATTTTTTAAAAGGAACTCTTTGCTGAATTAAGCCACAACTTAAAATCTTTAATACTTTCAATTAAATAATTAAGAAATTTTTCTTCATTTTAGGTTAGTTTAAAATCTTTTTCTTTTCCTAATTATTCAAGTGCAAAATTATAAAATCAATTTCAGAAATTGTGTCAAAATACTTTTCATTATCTTGAAATAAAAATACGAAAGTTGTGTATAATTAAACGTACGGAAGCAGAAAACAATTTGTACAAATCAATTTTAAGTCTTTACATCAAAGTATTATCTATGGATTGTACGAATTATGTGTGTGTGTGTGTGTGTGTGTATTAAATCAACAATAGAATTTTACACAGAAATGTTATTACTTTTCCTTTTATGAGTTTTGGTAAACAAACAAAATCTAAAATTTGAACAATTGAACAGTAAGAACGTAATGTACAAACAAACAAAGTAAAAATTTGATGGAAAATTTTTTGAAAAATTTCCACACATTCATGCATATTCGTATGTTAAAACCCACTCGAGTTCAGAAGTGTATTTGAAGGCATTTGATATGAAATTTCGTAGTGCAATCAATTGTAATTAAGGCATTAGAAAAAAGTACTAACTTGAGTTTCTTTTATCTAGACAAGAGCATAATAAGTGTGTAGTTTGCAGAGCATAAAAATAATAATTTTGTTACAATTTTAAGTATACTAAAAATAAGTTCTTAAAGAAATTTTTTAAAATGACCGAAGAAAAATAACATAATGTTACGGTATTAAATAATAATCTTTAAAATGGTTTATTCAATGTTTTATTTGTATATCGTTTTCCACAGGAGAAATGGATATAGAATTATATATGTATGGGCGATTAATCCTGAGGTTTGATTTATAATGTAAAATAAAACACATATATTTGAAAGTCAATTTAAAATTTGTATTATAGTTCAAATGGACAATTTATGGCATTTACTGTAATTTACTGTAACGAGTAATGTTCGCTCGCAAAGCGTTAATCGTAGCAGGGTTCTTCCTGAAACCTCAGAATTTATATATCCCTAGGAAAATAGTCAAAAGGTGTGCTATCGCATGATGCAGGTGGCCAATTTACCGAAGCAAAACGTGAAATTAAGTGCTCACCAAAATGATTTCTCAAGAAAGTAATTGCTTCACCCGCTGTTGGGCTTGTAGCGTCGTCTTGTTTCTTTTTTTTTAACTATGATATTCCCGCGATTCCAGAGTCTTTGGCGGGAATCGAACCCGCAACCCCGGCACTGATAGAATAGCTCACTACCAGCTAGCCTACCGGGACACCCCGGTAGAGCTTTCACCGAGACCGAGATCCTTACGTAAAATACGCCAAGTTAACGAACACGACAAGTTTAGCTGCTGAGAACAACAACGATTCGAAACGTCACGGTATTCGTGTACACTCTCACCTACAGCTGCTATATGGGCGTTTCCTGGGGTCCAGAACGTACGTTTGTACGCTTTTGATGTACAAATAATATCGATGCCTTACTTTCTCAGCCTCGTAACTTAAAAAAATACGGTTTTGACTTTTTCATATTAATAGAACACAAAAATAGCAATCGTTTAATATGAAAAAGTCAAAACCGTATTTTTTTAAGTTACGAGGTTGAGAAAGTAAGGCATCGATATGGAAAACAAAACTTTTCCTAGCATTTTTTTTGCGATCCGATAGCTTTTTGGTAGCTCTATTTTTAGTGCAAAAGATAGATTTCAACGAGTTTAAGTTTTCATAATTATAGTTATAAACATGTAGCCACGAACGTACGCAAATTAGAAGTCAACTCTGGCTGACAGTAGTGAAATGTAAAATTTTGCGAAATGAAACGGAATATGAAAAAGTGATTAATTTATTTTAAAAGTGTATTAATGTGTGTGTCGGTCTCTATTCAGTACCCTGTCGGAAAATGAGTTAGCTTAAAGTTAACTCATGGTCAACCAGAAGTTAGTCAGAGGTGACTCACAAGCTAACTCATTTACATGGTTAAAGCTATTCAGTTTTTACACGCAATGTCCGCAGTACGAATCAGTACTCACTCACACTGCATAACTTTAAGATAACCATAAGTTAGCTCATTATGAGTTAGCTTGTGGTGCATACAATATGTTGACTTTAATAAGAGAATAAAAAAAAAATACGTATTTTGCTTTATTTATTTTTTAAAGAGTGACAGAGACTATTACACATATGTTTTCTTTCACTTTTGTTGTATTTCCCCTTTGTCTACAGAAAAACTCTCAGTTATAAGACACCAGCAGCATGCCCGATATGACCAAAACCGGTTTTCATAATAATTCTACTTTGAAAATGTGATATATTTAACTAAATGATATTAACAAAGAGAATATGGGAACTTTTGCTTATTATTTAACTTTGAAAAAGTACACAAAACAAGCAAAACGTTTTTTTTACCAAAGTCCACTGCATCAGCTTTGAGTTAGCCAAACGCTAGTTCAATTGTTATCGAGAAGAAGTCAGTCGCACAAAACACAAGTGACTCATATCTGCACCAAATATGAGTTAGTTTACAAGTCAGTTGTAAATAAGTTAGCTTAAAGTCAACTAAATGTTGAGCTAGCTAATAAAAATCCGACAGGGTATTTACACAATAAAATAACCTCTATTGGTTTTTGTTTAATTGGCTTAAGTACCGGTCGCGAACGTACGGGTCGCGAACGTACGATTTTTTCATATGTTTAAGCCGTTGATTAACCGTTAATCGAACTTTTTTTGTTCTCCTTACACTTTTCTCTTCTTAGTTGTTTGTAATGGAGAGATTTTGAAGGAAGAGTGCAAACATAACATATATTTTTGCATGTAAAATAACTAGATATAAAAATGTCTTTAGAAGTAGATTAAAAAGAAAATATATAATTTTCGAGTTTCCAGCCCAATTTCTTCAAGTAAAACAGCTGAGATATTATAGCATATCATATTTACTATTCTATTATAAAAACATAGACTTTTTTATAGTTATAAACAATAAAACAGGAGGATTATCAACATTTTATTTTTCCATCCTGGTTGACCATTCGGAGGAAATGTCAATATTCAACTTCGCTACATGGTGGATGTGGTCTAGCCGGTCGAGTGAAATACACTTATGTTAAGTGGGACTCAAATTTGGGCATAGTGTTGGCAATAGTGGTGTTTCAGTAGGTCGATTATGCGCAGGTTTTTTGAGTCTCACGATAAATATTTCTCACAGAACGCTATTGAACATTTCAAGAATCGATCCATATAAAATTCCTTCCTGAATAGAGCATTTTTATTCGTACCTAAAATTAATTTGGCCTTAAAATAGTTTATCGCATTCTAAACAATCGTACTATTTTTTTTAACCCGGCAATTCCCAGTGTCTCCTATAGTAACGATGATTAGCGATTTTCTCTAGCATATCTATGAAACTATTTTAAGCATACATTTATTACTTAAACGAAGGTAATATCTTAAATTATTTGTCAGTTTTTTTGAGAACTCTGGAATTACATTAACTGTAAAACTTTTTTAACTTTTTTCAAACAGTTTTTTGTTTTCTACTTTCTGACTTGTGTTATGATAACTTAATTGTTGTACAAATATCGAAAGGGTAAAAACCGAAATAATATGTTTATTCATACTGTAAGATACCCAAACCTATAATATGAGTGATTAAAGTCAATACATAGATTGCCTTAAAGTTAAAAATAAGCCCAGAATGTCAATTCATATACTTAACTATATGTTGATATAAATATATAGTACTTAACAAAACTTATATTGTGATAAATTGTATTATTTTGCTAAAGCTTGAAATTGAATGAAATAATGGAAATACAAGAGGCTGGAAATGGCTCTGGCGCATTCATACTGTAACCATATGTGAAAGAAGAAGTAACCGCTGGAGAAGTGGAGGCGAAAATGAGGCTAACTGCGATCACCTTCTAAGCCAAATGTTAAAAATGTTCCATAAATTATGCCCAGTGTCACCTGTAAGTGTTACGCCTATAAAATCGGAAGTAGCAAAAAAATTTTAATTCGACTTTTTGTTTAGTGTAAACTCGACGTCTTTATATTATTTAAAAAGAAAAATTAGGTTTGTTTTCATTATTCTAGGTATGTGAATTTCCGGGTTAAATTGGTCCGTATTTGTAATGGCTTTAAATGCCATAGCTTGCAAATGCTGGTATTAAGAACATTTAAAATAGCTACAATGTCAAGTCAATTTTGTATTGGTAAGGTTGGAATAACCCAGCAGCCTAATATAAGGTACACTCTCAAAAATTTATCTGTAAATTTTATTGTGTAGTTTACCATATGGTCGGGCGTGCCCGACTTTACTTTCTTACATGTTTTTTTGTGAGATATTTAGATGTTCAGTTCTAAATTTGGTCACGATATAATCTTTTATATGTAAATTATTCCACTAACAGGTTTTTATTTCACAGAAAGACTTTTTTATTGCTCGCAAAATACAAATATGGAATAGTTTAAATTATATAGGATGTTTGTAAGGGGGCAAGTTAGACCGATTTTAGCCCTTTCAGTGTTTTTGTCGAATATATTCGACATTACATTGTACTCTGTTTCTACACCCTTTTACTGTATAAAAATGTACAGTTAATTATATTTTTTGTTTTATCTGAAAGTAAAACACTTTTGCTACTTTAAATTGACTTTGTTTTCTTATTATTGAGTGCATTGTCTTACACTAGTCAGGCAATTTGTAAAAAGTTATATATTGGGGAAAAAAATAATAATTTCGGTGATCGGGCGATATTAAATTAAATTTTAAGTATTTAAACATGCGTAAATAAGGCCCTAATCATGTAAAACGCAACGCAACAGCAAAGAATTATATTAAAAGCAGAAACAATGTATTAAATATTTTGTAATTTTTTTGTTGCTTTTTACAGAAATTCATGTACCGTTTTAAAAATTTCAACGCCTCAACCCATACAGCATTTGAAATTTCAAAACGCAATGTGAATTTCTGTAGAAAGCAACAACAAAATTACAAAATATTTATGACATTGTTTGTGCTTTTAATATAATTCTTTGCTGTTGCGTTGCGTTTTACATGATTAGGGCCTAAGTATTTACTTGAAAATAATATTGCAAAAATAAAAGGTTCTTTTGTGGACCTATGAAGGTCAATTTTAAATATATTCGCCATTCCCTAAAAACCAGGCGAGCTGTATGAGACGAGGACTATTATTTTTCCTGGCTTTAGATTTTTATCTCGTCACAAATTATTTTTGACCCTGAAAGGGTTGAATATAAAAATGTAGGCTTCATCACTGAGCCAAAAAGCTCATTTGCCAAATATTTTTGAATTATGTTGAAATTGATGCAGAAGTGATTAGACTTGAATCTTCTGGCATAATGAAAGATGTGTTAAAGATCCTTCTACGATGATGAAGACTGAGGGTGGTTTTTTATATTTCTGCGAAGAAAACTGTACCAAACATTCTGTTTAAAATTTTTAAGTACATACGGCTTAAATAGCAAAACCAAATATTTTTTATATGCTCAATAGTTATATTAAATTTATAAGCTATAATTAAATATTAACAGGTATGCACAGATTACAAATAAAGCTTTTCTACACAATTTGTTCAAAAACCTATTTGGGCAAGGTGGCGTATAAACCAGGCAAACATTTGTTAATTAATGTTTTTATTTGAACATGTGTGAAATAATTAATATCTTTTAATTTTCACACTCTCATTAACATTTAATTATACGCAAATACAAACGCATGTACTCACTAACACAGAAATGTGTTTGTTTTCCAATCGTTCGGAGTGTGAAGTCAGCCAGTCGTTCATAGCCTGTTTGTAAGAGTAAATACAAACGAAATTTTCACGCTGATATGCCTCCTACTTTCATGATACACATACACAAATGACATAAAATATAATTTATTTGTGGGTTTAACTCATACAAGTGAAACATGAAATATGTAAAAATATATAGTCGGTCAAGCCCGAAGATATTATACCCTACATCAGAATTAGCCATATGTTCTTTATAAGCGCACTCCCTAAGATCATTTCAAGACAAAAAACTTCCAAATTGATGTAGATATCTATATAATATTCGAAGAAAAGGACTCTTGTATGAATCTTAGCCTCATAACATAGAATTATTATGGGGAGATATGATTGCCCATGGGTCCCAAATATGGCACACCCTTAAACATTTGTCTGTAAATACTGCGGTGTAGGGTGTCATATGTTCGGGCTTGATGGACTACACTTTCTAACTTTCTGTGTTTTTATTTAGTTACATAGGCATGCAAACTTTGGAAAGGTTCGAAACCCTGGGACTACCATATTTTTAAAGGGACTACCAAATTTTTAAAGGGTTTGGGTAGCGGTAAATCGGAATCTTTGCTCAACATTTCACATCAGATTTTCGATTCTTGTATTTTTCAAGGTTTTTTTAGTTTTTGACATCACAAAAAAGTTTTAAAAATTAAGAAAATTAAAAAAATACATAAATCAAATAGAAACTATTAAATAAAAATCAAATTGAAATTATGAAAAAACTAACAAAAAAAAAAAAAACATTATTTAAGGTCTAATTGTGTAAAACGCAACACCAAAAATTTCATTGAAGCAAAAACAAATTCAAAAACATTTTAAAATTTTGTTGTTGCATTTTACAGAAATTCATATTGTTTTTTAAAATTTTCAACGCCATAAAGTATGAAGTGCTTGAATTTTAAAAATTCAATGTGAGTTCCCGTTGAAAGCAACAACAAAATTATAAAATATTTTTGAATTTGTTTTCGCTTTCAATGAAATTTTTGGCGTTGCGTTGTGTTTTACACAATTAGACCCTTAACATATCTGAACAAATGAACAAGATATAACTACGGCTACATATTTATTTTAAAGGAAATTGGTAGGACTTTCAGACGACATATCGCACTTAATCAACAAGAGGGTATTATCTCAAAATTTTTATTTTTCCACTTTTTCGAAAAAATCTACACGCTATATTCATATCTGCCCGCTGTAAAAATATCTTGCTATTTTGTATACTTTTTGGTAATGAAACGGTTGATTTAAAAATTCATTTCCATATGCCTTCAATGTTAAATTAAAAATTGTTTTGCTTCTACTGAAAATGTTTAAATTTTGAGTTAATACCCTCTTGTTGATTAAGTGCGATATCAGTTTTTATAAATAAAGCTGAATCGACAAAGGTATAAATTCTCGAATAAGGCGAAAAATTGGGCTATTTTAACTTAAAGCCATAGAGTGTCCATCACTTGGAGGCCAATTATGGTAGTCATGCTTTTTCGATTCCAAAGAAATTTTATTTCTAATTCATGCAGTCTACACTATATTTTCAGAGTTGTAAAAACTCAAATAAATGCTTTTCAACACTGAAAAAATTATTTCGATTCGAATAGTATCGACCGAAAAAATTAGAAATAAAGTTGTTTACAAATTGAAAAAGCATTAAATCATGAGGCAGAATGAGGCCCCTGAAGTGATGTTGAATTTCTGAATAAAGATCCGGATCCAGCGCAACACTAACTCTAAAAAAAGTATACTCTGGTCTATGGGTTAAAAATCTATTGGCCTGTGTAATTTGGCATAATTTGTATTTAAAGTTTTTTGTTACTTTTTTGTTTAATCTATAAAATACTTCTAACATTTTTTAGTACGTTCACCCATTTTCGGCTACTGTTCGTACTTGCGAACAGTAAATTTACTGAATCTGATTGCCAAGTTACAAAGTTTTGTAAATTTATTTGTTGCAATTCAATGTTTCCATTATTAAATATAAAGTCTTAATTTTAATTAGCCGTTATCAAAAAATAAAAAATGTATTTTATGTTTTGCCTGCAAGGGTATTTTTGAGGACTCTTTTTAGGAAGGTTTTTATATAACTGCACAAAAAAAATTAATTGTTAAAAAATGATTAAACTAAATAAAGAGAATTTGTCTTAATAATTTAAATGACCAAATATAAATAAAAAACCTAAATGCTTTTTGGAGAATACGCTTCTTTGTTGCAATGTTGTTTTAAAGCTGTGCTGATCATAAACAAAAACAGAATCCCCTGTCACGCAACTAACAACAATTGTATATCCAGAAAAAACCAATTCGTTTTGGGTTCAAGATTTGGTGTTTGTGTTCGAGTGGGGGTTATTTGTGTAGTTGTATACCATATTCTGGTTCGAGTGACAACAACGATCGTCAAATTGGCTTGAGTGCAGAGGAGGTTATAAGACGATTGGGATGTGTAAAAGATCCCATTATCTATTAAATTTATTTTGACAACTTTTTCACATCATATTATTTGATGTGCCTTTTAAGTGAAAAAATATTTTGCACCACGGAAACCGTTCGACGCAATCGTATTGCAAAAGCCCCACTACGCATAGGAAATTAGCTGAAGCGAGGAGAAAGTGACTATCAATATGATAGAAAAAATTCTATATTGGTTTGTCGTTGGGCAGATAACAAAGAGGTAACGGTGTTCACAAACTTCGAACAAATTCAACCGATGCGCAGAGTGAAGCGATGGAAAAAGGATGTAAAAAATATGAGAATGTACCACAACCATTGCTTCTCAACTCCTACAATAATGGGATGGGGGGCGGAGACCTTCACGACTATGCCGTCTCAAGTTACAGAATAAATATAGGTTAGGTTCCATTGGCAGCCATCGAGAGACAGCTCACTTGGGTCCTCCAGCATCATCGCATTGAGTAGGTGGCCCTGGATTCTACTTGCAGATCGTCCAGAACACTTCCATCAATTTTTGTTTCACCAAGTCCCACTTGGTATGAGAGATGGCACCATTATCAATACCTCTGTCGATGATAGCCCGCACAAGGTGACCTTTGGCCTCCTAGCTGAAGGACTTATTCATCGATTTCGATGCAATTTTGCGACGTTTCGTCCCTGGTTGCTGTTCCACGGCTGCAGCTTCCACTTGCGAACGTTGCCGTTTAGGCATTGCCACCTGCGCAGGGACTGAAAGAGTAGCACTTGGCAAAGAAGTGGTGTTGGCCTTTATTTATTTCTGTTCTAGGCCCCTCACTCACTAATTCTTAGAAACTGCACTGCTTCTTGAAACAAGACGACAAGAAAAGTATGCTATCTCAAAAACAATTCAGAGTAAGCGTAAGCAAAGCTTTGCTACTTAGTTCTTAACAGATGCTGAATCCGCTCAGGAAAGATCCGACAAAAGCGTTGGTTATCAATTGACAAATATTGTAGGGGAGCATATTTCAATAGTTCAGCCACAAGGAAAACCTCGCAGGTGCCAACTTAAAGATGATACATTAATGCAACGTGCACTTGCATCCAAAATGCTTTGAAAAATTTCATATAAAATAAGACATTATTATTTTATAACCCTAATAAATATATTTTGAAACATTGCTCATTTGTTATTATCTTAATTTTAACTTTTTATAAATGAACAAAAATTTGTTGATTTGCAAATTCATCTCAAATATCAGCCAGTGCCCGCTCTTGCGAACACCCATTTCCGGGACTCATGGATTTGGATTCAGAAGACCCAAATTACTATAAAAAGAGTATACATTTTTAAAAATATCACGTTTGAATTTTCATGGCTGAATATGGGTTAATAGATTTATTGTATTTTAAATACACGTACTTCAATGATTCGATCTTATATAAAAAAACAGTACAAATTTTGCAAACTTATGCAAAAAATTTCGCTGTGTGAAATATCAGTCTTAGAATTATTAAAAACTGTCACAGTTAGAGCAAATGTTTTTGCGACTACTGACCATTTGTAATGTTCAAAACAAAATCAGCATGAGGGTTAAAAGTTTTTCATTGTCCAAACGAAAAATTAAAGTAATTCACGTCACCCGTTGCACCCTTGCAAAAAAGTAAAAGTGTAAAAATATAACAACAACCACATCAACCATTATTTTTACACAAATAATTGTCTATGTGGTTGTTATGTTTTTGCACTTTTGCCTTTTCGCAAGGGTGCAACTTGTGACGTAAATAACACAAAACTGCAGTCAATAAAGTCGCATGCCAAACTCCTTAATGATCAACTTAAAACTTATGTAAATTTTGTTCTTGTATTTCAATTAATCTTGCATTTCATAATGGCGAATGAATTTTAAGGAATTGTTTCCAACTCGCAAGTCATAAATCAGTTTTTATTCATTAAAAGTACTTGAAGAATAATAGGCAGCATAGTAATTTTTTCAATTGCTTGCTGGGAATCCTGTGCTGACGTTTTGTTATAACCACAGCATAATAGTGGAGAAGGTATATGTGTTTGTGCTGATGTGTGGAACACATACACCTATTAGTATACCGATCGACTTACAATCACTTTCTGAGTCGATCAATGATGTCCATCTGCCTTGCTGTCTGGTTGGTTGTCTGTAAAGATTTGGGCAAAGGACAGGTCGCAATTGTGAAGATAATTAGATGGAATTTGGTTAATATATTTCGATTGTTATAGAAGCGAATATTTTTAAAAATCGTGAGAATCGCTTCACATCGCCTCTATATAAACAGAATACACTTTCTTATTATGTTGGTATTTCGATTAAATTTGGTCCAAAAATATTTTGTTGCAACATAATTCACTTCATCACTTCCGAAAATAGCTTTAAGTGTCATTACTTTCTTATAAATATAGGTATTGATAAAATTAAGGGACGATGTCTATTATAATTACTACAATATCATGACAAAATTTTGTACTGGTAAGCCCAGATATAGGTCCCATATAAAACTCCTTCCGAAGTTCGCTCTGAGACGAAAAAATCTCATTTGGATCTAGAGAGTATTTGGCACAAAGAACTGCCATATGAATTTTACCTCGCAACAGAATTTTATTTTGCCGGGTTCACGATTACGTATGGCTGCCAGATATGTTACAGTCCCGAAAAATTGTCTTTTTATACTGGGGTATAGAGAATCAAATAGTCGGGTATGTCCGATTATAATTTTGTACTGGTTTTAAAGTGTGACTATGTGTGTCAGCATTTACGTGCTCGTCTGCAATATTCGTTTGTGATGTTAAACTGTCACTTTTCATCGAAGTGCTAAAAACATAAATGTGTAACATAGATTATTTAATATGCTTCGTGTACTATGTTGTGCTTAATAATAATAGGATGTTATTAAATGAAACCACCTTTCATAAAACATTCATTATACATGCATCCAACATGTATACATAAATAGCTACGTGTGTTGAATAATATTCACTTAAACAAACATTTGTGAATGCTTATTTAGATTTTGCATTATTTAAACGGCGAAACATGTTTTGTGCTAAGAAAAATATCGGTAGCGTATGTTTAATATAATTTGATGCATAAGAAAAACTTGTCCCCTGAGCCAAATGCCACTGAAATTTGTAAACGTCTGGACTTTGTAGATTTCGTTTTATATGAATATGTCTAGTATTCTCAACGACATCATAATTATGTAATATTAACTTGTACTTATTCTATTAGTACAATGGCCTAATACTTTTTTGGCAAACATTAGCAGTCCTTTCGTTTTATCACAACCACCAAGGACATAATAACCATTAAAAAGTACTAGACTCTTTATAAAATTTCGCTTTTAAAATAAAATTGTTAAAATTAACACAAAAATTTTTTTTTAATCCAAAATGTTGCTCTTCGAAGAAATCAATGTATAAGGTATTCTAGATGTAATGGATCTTGTAGGATATGAAGTAGGGTATTCATTCGGTTAACCGTTAATCAGTTAACCGATTAATTACTACCCGATTGACTGATCGGTTAATTTTAAATTGGCTTTTTTCGATTAACGATTAAACAGGTTAATTTCAGTCGATTAACCCATTAACCGACGTAACAAAATTTTTAATTTTTAGTGGTATTATAACATATTTTTTTGTGTTTTTAATTATTTTTTTCGTCTCATGTGCAAAAGGTAAGCGGTGATAAAATATTTTTTCATACAAACAAAGAAGGGATGTTCATCTTAAACAGGTCTTTGCTGTTTTTGTTTCGCGTACTTTTTATATGGGCATTTCCAATATGACGCGACGTGATATATGTACGACAAAATGTAAAAAATTTAAATGAAGAAGTCAAATTTGAAAAATGATTTTTTTAATTTACAAAGTACGAGTAATAAAGCAGCACTAAGAATTTACAACAATCAACCCTAAGGATTTGAAGATATTAAAAAAAAATATGCGCCGGCGGACACTGGTTCATATTTTGCGACGGCGGCCAAAACTATTTTTTTTTATGTTCTCCGATTTTGAAATTTTTTTATTCATGTGAAAGTAAATACTAGTGAACCTCGGGAGCCAAAAAATTTCAACCCTATTTCAACTATTTCATTGAGAACAGGGTGGTCCCAAATGGACTTTCTCAGTATTTGGTTATAGTTTTGAATTTCTGAGTAAACTTTTGAAGTTTAAATGCTCATAACTTTTTTGTTTTTCAAGATTTTTTGACAGAATAAGTTTTGTGTATTAGTTTATCTTATTAGCTATACGTGGTTTAAAGCATTAAACTCTGCGACCTGTAGAACTATTTAATTTTCTTTTTTTTTTTAATGTCAAAATTTCCCGGAAATTTCCTATTTTATAGAACATAAGTCCTGCCCGTCAAAACGCGTCAAAAAAAAATCTATACTCTCTTGCAGTCCAGAATCTAACCTACATTTCTATACCCCATTGTACACACATCTGGATACGATCTTGCGAACTACAGCAATTTCTGTGACCCAAGGTAAGATATTCGGTTCAAAAAATAAGTCCTGCAAGGAAACATTACTGAAATTGAAGAAGGTGAATCTTAAAGAATTTTCGACAAATAAAGCAGTTCAGGCCACATAAATTATCTAGCACGTCAGGTTATCAATTAATTTTGAGAAGGTAAAGGTATTGCCATTGTTATAAACTTATTGTGGGTGAACGGATGCTGTAAAACGAATAGGCGACATAAATAGACTAACACGTTAGATTTTTGAGTAAGTTAAAAGGTTAAACATTAGTAAATAGCCGCAACATAAACTACATAGTTTAATTACCTGAAAATTGCAACTTAGTTTAAAAAAATGGAAGAGCAGTTATATTTTACGTGAAAATTACATACATGTTACCTGTTAATTTATTGCCGGTATGTTATCCTTTTAAAAAGTGTAAAAACAGGGGTTTTTTTATGTTTCAAAGAAATGGTAATAAAAGATTAAATTTGTAATTAAAAAAGGGTTTTATATGTTTCCAAGAAGTGGTAACAAAAGATCATTTAAAAAAACTTCTATCAAGAGTATAAAAATGCATGCATTCATAATTTTACCTTCATTATTGTTTAAACAATGGCTAAGTTCATTTATAAAGTTCTCGCAGATATATATTTTCAACAGAAAGATGAAAAAGATTTTGTGTTACACATAATGAATAATTCATTCTTTAAATTATGCAACGAAAAAGAAATCAAAATTCATAAGATAAAAATTAAAAATTTTTCATTTACCTTAAGAAAACGGTACCTTAAATGTTCTAGAAACAAGAAAATTTTTTACTTACGCAACGAAAAATGGCTAACAAATGATCTGATTTTTAAGAAGCTGTCAATTACCGCTAAGGAAACTGAAAAAGTGGGTCGTCCCGCAAAACAAATTGACAATTGCAGTGAAAGATCACGAAGACGCAAGCTTGCGAATATCAATGAAGAAATTTCTCCTAGTATGATAAAGGATTCATTTCTGCATCAAATTCAACCAACGCAAAATAGGAAAACAAAAATTGCAGTAATTGAAAAAATAGTGGAAGCGAGCCCTAAACGCACAAAGAGGATTTTAAAAAGTATGCCCACACCAACTGAAGAAATGAAATTTACTCCAGAAGAAGCATTTGCACTATTTTTGGATTTAAAACTGACAAAAAATCAGTATACAGAGCTGCGAAAGCGAACCAATGAAAAAAATTGTGGATTCTTTCCAGCATATCGAGATTTAGTTTCTGTCAAAAAAGAGTGCTTACCTTCACAAACGGCTATTAGTGTAACTTCAAGTTCAGCAGACGTAAAATTGCAGGCTCTTCCCGAACACACTGCAGAACGATTACTAAATACACTTGATTCTGACTGTTTAAAAAAACTTAAAAATTGCAGCATCACTTTATTTTCTAAATGGGGATGTGATGGAAGCTCTGGTCAGAAACAATACAAGCAATGTAATTCAGAAAACTCATCTGATGCTAACTTATTCATGGTATCTTTCGTTCCTCTTCAACAAAGTATTGCAGACCAATAAAGTTTGTTTACAAAAAGGAAACTAAAGATGTCATAACTGAAGAAGTTCGAAAAATAAAAGATCAAATTAAAGAACTTCAACCGGCAATATTTAAATTTGATGACCAATGCATTGAAATTAATTTTCAAATGTTCCTTACAATGATCGATGGAAAAGTTGCACAAGCATTAACCGAAACAAAGTCTTCGTCAAGCTGTACCATATGTCAAAAGACATCAAGTCAATTAAGCCAACCCCCATCACAACACAATAGTTTCAATGAAGCATACGAATTTGGAATGTCCCCTCTTCATACTAGAATTCGTTTCATGGAGCATATTCTTAAATTGGGTTATGATTTGGAATTTGGCCCGTTAGGCGAAACAGTGAGCAAAAACAAAGAAAATGTGGAAAAAAGGAAGCAAAGAATAAAACAAATTCAAGAAAAATACCTTCACCTAGGCCTTATAATTGATCAGCCAAAACAAGGAGAAGGAAATTCAAATGATGGAAACACTGCAAGGAGATTCTTTTCCGATCCAGAAACTGCAGCATCTATCACAGGAGTACATTTTGAATTAATAAGACGATTCCAGATCATTTTACAAGTTATATCATGTAGCAGAAAGATAAATGCAAAAAAATTTGGCCAGTATGCAAATGAAACAGCAATTCTTTATAACAAAAAATACTCTTGGAGACATATGCCAACCACAGTTCTTAAAATTTTATACCATGGGGAACAAATAGTTCAACACAATATCCTACCAATTGGAGATCTATCTGAAGAAGCGCAAGAAAAAAGGAACAAAGACTACAGATTCTTCCGCGAGCATAATACAAGAAAAATGTCCAGACGTTGTACTAATGAAGATCTTATTACTATTTTGTTGTGCACATCAGATCCATATATGTCCAGTACTCGACAAAAATGGAAATCAACCTCAATCGAATTAGAGGAAGAAGCTAAACAACTTCTGGAAAATGAAACCCAAAGCTATTTAGAAGAAATTTTTACTAATATTGTTTAATTTAAAATTGTTTATAGATTATAATTTGTTTTTGATTTAAGTATATATTTGTATTAATATATAAAAATAAAATACAAATACATCTCAAACCAAAAATAAAAGTTGAATTACCTAAAATGTTATCGATAGCCAAGAATGCTATTTGGGCATTTTTCAAAATATTCCTTTTCAGTTTTGTCCTTATAACAACTCGTCTCGTCCCAAAAAAAGCCAACCTTTGGCCCCTGTGAATATTGGGACTAAAAAATTTACAGGGGCCAAATATTGGCATTTTCTGACAGGATCTAAGTTCGACAATAAAAAATAAGTATCAGTTGTAAAATAAAAGAGAAATAATGATAAATTATAAAAAAAACTCATATTTGAAATATTCAACTTTTACACCGAAACTCAACAAAAAAATGAAAATGCATTTTGAACTCCCCATAACTTTTGCTCCTATCAGTCGAATTTTACGTTTTAATTAAAGCCTAATATCGCACCTATCGAGCAAAAAAAATCGCATAAAAAAATACCGATCCAGTCAAAAGTTATGGAATTTTGACCGCCTTCTCGTAAAATTTCCCACTGTGCGGCGTGACGTTAAAAAAAACAGAAGTAGATTTTGACCTGCATTACAAAACTGCATAAGTCTGCGAATTGAGCAAGACTTTTTGTATAAAACCTTTTTTAATAAGCTTTGGACTTATAAAGATTTATTTTCCATGTAATCATATTTAAAAATCTTTGCTTGTTTAAGGTACATAAGGAAATTTCCAGCGAAAAGTCTAGTTTTTGTAATATAACGCCAGCAAGCGAATAAGCTTGTATTTTAGGACCATGTTGTTCAAAAGTTATCCCTTTTGTAACTTAATGTAGAGCTAGTTGCGCTTTACACAACATATAAAAAAAAGTAAATTATACATAAACAATTTTTCATAAACGATTTAAATTACTTCTGGCGTTACGTTACAAAAGGAGACTTTTCGCTAAAACTTCCCATATGTATGTATGTGTTTAGTTATTTGTTTCTTCTCATATTTTCTCATATGAATCTTTTAACAGAATTAACCCAAATAATTAGAAATGTTGAAAATTTAAAAAAATTAAAACAGGACTCTAATGACATAATCGAAGATTTTATACGTTTAGAGAAATCCAGGCAAAGGACTGAGAAATTAGATATTCTCTTTTATGGATTGCGCTCGATTTCTCCAACATCAACCATAAGTGAAAGAATTTTTCCAAGTCAAGAATTATCAAAACTTAAGAAAAGAATCGCAAAAATACTAAACACTTTTTTAAAAGATTATTATAATAAAATTATCAAACAGTTTATTTTTTAATTACTACATAATATTTATGTATTAATTAAAAAATATTTAAGTAGGGAAATGGGGAGGCAGCAAAAATTCTGCCTCCCCATTCTATATTCCACAGAGGGAGCATTTTGCTTTTTTATTTAAAGCAGCAAAATTCTGCCTCCCCATTCCATATACCACAGAGGGAGCATTTTGCTTTTTATTTAAAGCAGCAAAAATTCTGCCTACCCATTCCATATACCACAGAGGGAGCATTTTGCTTTTTATTTAAAGCAGCAAAAATTCTGCCTACCCATTAGTTTTTTTCCCATATACCACAGAGGGAGCATTTTTTTTTGCTTTTTATTTAAAGCAGCAAAAATTCTGCCTACCCATTAGTTTTTTTTCCCCAATGTATTTTTCCATAAGGAGGAGTTTTGAATATAAATAAAATAAAGAATTTTTTGAGTAGTTTTAAATATAAAAAGGAGTAATATTAAGTTGATCATATTTATATTTTCTTCAATGAAGAGAAATTTAAAAAATTCTGTAATATGTTTAAATGTATTGTTTGAGTATTTTAAAAAAGAGAGAGTAATATGTAATATAGTTTAAATATTCAACATATGTAAGTATATAAATAAACTCAATTTGTACTCTAACCTTAGCAAGTATGCCATTAATATAAAAAGGCTTTCGGGAGTATATTCAACATCATTACCCTAATTGCCACTTAAATTAACCTTGAACATTTAAAAAATTCTGTAATATGTTTAAATGTATTGTTAAATTTAAAAAATTATGTAATATGTATAAATGTATTGTTTATTTAATTTTAATCAAAGCATATTTTGAAAATGATCTATGGTCATTGAACTTTTTAGAACCTTCCGTTCAATAGGGTAAAAAATGCAATAGTATGCATTTTTAAAGTTTAAAAATTAACCTTGAACATTTGTTAAATATATTTATTTTATTAGTCCATAGACTACTTTCAAAGCGTGTAAACATTTATTAAAAAAAATTAAGCTTATATACTATAACATGGCATCGTTCAACTGCAAATTTTGTAAATCGGTTTTCGAGGAAAAGGATATGCTCGACACTCATGAAGACCATCACTGCCGTGAATGCTTCAAATTTTTCTCCAAAATAAATCATCTAAGGGAGCATGAAAAGTCGCATGCTACTACATCTCTGAGATGTAATAGTGGAGAACAGGTGATTGAAATGTCCAATTTAAAAAACCTTAAATGTGTGAAAAGGGCATTTAAGGATAGAATTGTCACATACCTCTATGAAAATCAAAAGGAAGAGATTCTACATCCACAAGAGTTTTTCAACGGAATTCTTGTGGATCTTTTAAAAATTCTCAATGGAAGTCTAAAAAAACACGTAACCTTAAAGTACAATCTAGAGCTGGAATGCGAATATATACAAATAAAAAATGAAGATATTTACATTCGGTCTATTACGCACAGATCTAAAATGCAATTCCTGACTTTAAGCGACGACGTGGAGGACTCCCTCAAAAATCAATTTTTGAATATATGTACAAAAATGTCCGAATTTCAGGAGAGGGATAGCGGGTGGTCTCTATTAAAAATAAAAATTTTGGAAATTAATATAAATAAATCATCGTTTATGAGAGGTGCCAAATATATTCCAACACCACAGTGGATAAAAAAAAAACAGGGAGTTTTTAATTTTCAAAATGATGATGACTACTGCTTTAAATGGAGTATTATTGCTTCATTTTTAGGCAATAATCCAGATTTACTGAAAGAAGTAAATATATTAGAGGAGAAGATACAAATAAAAGATAGTCTGATCAATTTTCAAACATTGGAGTTCCCTCTAAAATTGAAGGATATTAAGATATTTGAGCAAATGAACTCAAATATAAGTATTAATGTATTTGGTTGTGAGGGAAGTCAAATTGTGGGGCCATATTACCTTACCAGTGAAATGAAAGCTCATCATATAAATCTACTTCTTTTAACGGATGAAGAATGGTCCCATTATGTATTAATAACAGATATTTCAAGGTAAAAAATATAAATTACAAAATTTTAATTCAAAATATTAATTTTGTTTATTGTATACACATTTTAGGCTAATAAGAAGTAGCTTAACTTCTCATAAGGGACGGATATATCTTTGCAACGCATGTCTTCAATACTCTTCAAATGAGAAAATTATGAAAGATCATGAAGAAGGTTGTAAGAAAGTTGTCTCAAAAATGCCGAAGGCGGACGAATGTGTGTTACAGTTTAAAAACTACCATAAACAATTAGATGTACCATTCGTCATATATGCAGATTTTGAGGCTTACTTGGAGAAAATTGATGGCAGTGATGAGCATGGTAATATTCAAAAACACGTAGCGTGTGCCTTTAGTTATTACATTAAGTGTAGTTTTAATAATAATTTAGACAAATTTAATATTTATTTTGGTGAAGATGCTCCCAACGTATTTATTGACAATTTAATTAAGGACAGTAAAGAAATTTTCACGGACTACTTATCTAAACATCAAACCATGACAGCACTTTCTAATGTTGAGATAACTTCACATAATCTCGCAACAAATTGTCATATTTGTGAAAAAAGCTTAGGGAGTGACAAAGTAAAGGATCACTGTCATTTGACTGGTAAATACAGAGGAGCAGCGCATAACTCTTGTAATCTTCTACACCAAATTGGTAAGTTTATACCAGTATTCTTTCATAATTTTTCTTCCTACGATTGCCACTTATTTGTAAAAGAATTATCAAAATTTGAGGGTGATATAAAAGTAATACCTCTCAACAAGGAATTATATATATCATTATCAAAATTTATACCAATGCAAAATAATAATAGCTTTGAAATTCGGTTTTTAGATTCTTTTCGATTTATGGCATCTAGTTTAGAATCTCTTGCAAATAATTTAAATGACAATGATTTTCAAATTCTCAATAAAGTGTTTCAACAGAAAAATGAATTTAATTTAATAAGAAGGAAGGGAGTATTTCCTTACTCTTACATTGATTCAATGGAACGCTTTAATGAAACAAATCTTCCCACTAAAGAAAAATTTTACAATATTTTAAATAATACTAACTGCACTAATGAAGACTATGAGCATGCTCAAGCTGTTTGGAGAACTTTTAAATGTACTAACTTATTAGATTACACAAAATTATATTTAAAAACAGACGTTCTTTTATTAACTGACATTTTTCAAAATTTTCGGCACATTTGTAAAAGTATTTATAAACTTGACCCATGCCAATATTATACTGCCCCAGGACTATCATGGGATGCTATGTTAAGAACAACTAAAATAGAGTTAGAACTGCTAAGTGATGTCAATATGTACAATTTTATACAAGATGGTATTAGGGGAGGCTTAGTTCAATGCTCAAAGAGATATTCTAAAGCAAATAACAAATATTTAGAAGACTTTGACAGTAGTAAGCCTTCAGAGTATTTAATGTACCTCGATGCTAATAACTTGTATGGATGGGCAATGTCAGAATATCTTCCGTATGGAGAATTCGAATGGAATTATGAAGAAGACATTTTAAATATGTTGGATGTTGCTAATATATCAGATACGTCTGAAATTGGTTATTTCTTGGAGGTAGACTTAGAATACCCCGAATACTTACATGAAACACATAATGATTTACCATTTTGTCCAGAAAATAAAATAGTTGGTGAATCTAAATATAGAAAGCTAATTGCAGACTTAACATCAAAAACAAAATATAAAATTCATTATAGGGTTCTTAAACAGTGTTTGAAAAATGGATTAAAATTAAAAAAAATTCATAGAGCGTTAAAGTTTAAACAATCTCCATGGCTAAAAAAGTATATAGATTTAAACACATACCATAGAACATTAGCAAAAAATTCGTTTGAAAAAGATTTTTTCAAACTTCTTAACAATGCTGTTTATGGGAAAACCATGGAAAACGTTCTTAATCGTACAGATGTTAAAATAGTTAGTGATTGGGAAACTACAAATCGTAATCATTTAGGAGCTAGAGCACTAATTTCTAAGCCAAATTTCTCGAGTATTACACAATTTTCCAACAATATGTTTGCAATTCAATTAAAACTTATGCAAATAACTTACAACAAACCAATTTTTTTAGGCTTTGCTGTGCTAGAACTCTCTAAATGGAAAATGTACGATTTTCATTATCAGTACATGAAGCCAAAATTTCAATCCAATTTAGCCTTAAATTATATGGATACAGATTCATTTATCTACACAATAAAAACAGAGGATTTTTATGCTGATATTTATGATGACATTGCTTCAAGGTTTGACACATCTGAGTATCATCCGAATAATATTTTTAACCTGCCATTATTAAATAAAAAAGTTTTAGGTATGATGAAGGATGAAAATAGTGGAAAAATTATGAAAGAGTTTGTTGGACTTCGATCAAAAATGTATTCATTTAAAACAGTTGGTATGAATGAAATAAAAAAGTCTAAAGGTGTTAAAAAGTCGTGCATAAAAAACCTTTCAATGGCAGACTATAAAAAATCATTGTTTGAAAAAGTAATACTCTCTGACACAATGAATACATTTAGATCTAAGTTTCATCAGCTGTATACTCAAAAATTACACAAGATTGTCTTGAGTTATGCGGATGACAAAAGAATTATCGCTTCGGACCAAATAAATACTTATGCACGAGGGCATTTTAGACTTCAGTCTAACTTTGACAACTTGTTTACAGAAATAGACAATTTTTTAAATGACTCATCTGACGATGAATATTTAATGAACATAGATATTTAAATTAATATTTAATAATTATGATACCATATAAATGTACAAAATTTATATTACATACATATATAAAATAATTTTTGAATTTAAAAAATATAAATAAAAAAATAAATAAAACAATACACATATGTTAATAAATATACTTTTATTAAAAAATTTGGAATTTTATTTCTAAAATAAATTTTTAAACATTTTGCCATATTACATTTTCAGTATCGTAATCTAATTTCTTTCGATTTCTTGTTACACGAGGAGAGTATTGATAAGGTAAAGTGGATTGTTTCATATTTGAATAGTTATCAGTTTTGGATAATATTCTAATTTTTGGAGTTCCTTTTTCCGAAAAGCTTTTAAGACGCTTAGCTACGGAAGATGCAGAAGAAGGATTTAATTTTTGTATTGTTGTATCCATATCGTTCTGGCCATCATTATTTGTGTAAATATCTTCAGGCAAATTCAAATCTGTTTGCAGTGCTATACTACTCGATTGAGGTGTAATTGTTTGAGTTTCAATATGCTTTTTATACACCTTTCTAGTTTGAGTTTCATTATCGCGCAAATTATACTTTGTTGATAGCTTATTCTGATTAGATGATCGTTGGGATCCAATTAAATATTTAGCAAGTTCTTGTTTAATGTAATACCATTTGTTTATATCCTTTAGTGTATGTGAACCATATATTGGTAAGAGTTTCCGATGTAAAAAATCTGAATCAGTATATTTAACTTTAAATTTTTCGTAAGTTGATGGATGAAGAACTATAAGTTTTGATAATTTATTTGACATTTTCTAAAATTTTTCCAATGACTCCACTTAATATTGACGTAATAATAATGGGTAAAAATCCTCCCTTTTGAATAAGATGTTTCCTCTTTTGACGCATAGAGGTTTGTGATGAGCAAACTTTCCTCAAAGTATTTTTATATGGTCTAAGTTTTTCAAACACATTTTTGTTTATTTTATGATTTCTGTTTATAATATTTAAAATAATTTCATTTAAAGTTTTGATAACTACATTGTCAACATTTTTCAAAATTGCATTTCGTAGTTTGTGATCCGCTTTTTTAAGAACATAGAGAATATGTTTGTTCTCCTTCAGTAACTTCAGATTTGAAGTCATTGTTTATATTCGCATATATATAGTAATCTGTATCAAAAATATTTGATCTAAATCTTAAAGCGTTAGGTATTTCTTGAGTAAGATCAACTATTAAATAACCATGAGCCTGTTGTGTACAATGATTATATACATCTACTAAAGATTTTGAGTTTTCTGGATAAACTTGACGGGCTAAATGGTGGAATTGTGTCTTATCTCTTGGATTTTTAAACATAACTATATATTTGGAGTTTAATGAAATGTCTCTCGAATAAGTCCCTTTATGAAAAATATTTTGTGTAACTAAAATTACACTTAAGTTTCTATGATGAGATCCTTTTGTAAATAGTTCACAAACTTTCTTATTTGATGATTCAAGCATTAAATCATCCAATATAATTAAAGTAGATTCTTCGTCATTCGTATTGAAAGTCTCTGGAATTCCTTTAACAAACTCTACATTTTCTATATTTGGAAGTGAATTTTTTTCTGAATAACACCATATGATTCGGTCTATATCTTTAGATATTAAGTTTTGATTTTTAATTAAATTTTTAATAAAAGTAGATTTTCCACAGCCTGAGGGACCACAAACCATCATTGTAAATGGGTATATAAACTGATGAAACATGTTTGCGCTCTTAAAAACCATTTGTTAATAAATTAAAAAGGAAGAATATTTTAATTAATATGAGTAAAAAAAATCTTATTGACGAAATTCATAGTCAAGCTAGAAAAAACTTTAAGCGACGTAGGTTTATTCAAAAGGGAATTTTAGATACTTGGCAAATAGACTTGGTGGAGATGATACCATATGCAAAATTTAATAAAGGTTTCAAGTATATGCTTACGGTAATAGATGTTTTCTCAAAATATGCCTACGCTCTGCCATTAAAAACTAAAACAGGATTTGAGGTTTCAAAATCATTTAAAAGCATTATAAAGTTAAACAGTAATAAAGCTCCTAAAAACCTACATTCAGATCAAGGAAAAGAATTTTACAACAAATATTTCAAAACTCTTATGAAAGAGCTAAATATTAATCATTATCATACATATTCAAACTTAAAAGCGTCAATAGTTGAACGATTTAATAGAACTTTAAAAAATAAAATGTGGAAACAATTTAGTATGCAAGGAAACTATAACTGGATAGATGTATTAGATAAACTGTTGAAAGAATATAATTCATCTTATCATCGAAGTATAAAGATGAAACCTAATTTAGTTAACAAGCGAAATGAAAAAAAACTTTTAAAAACTGTATATAATAACTTAAAAGTTTTTAAAAATGGAAAATTTAATATTAACGATTTTGTTCGCATAAGCAAATATAAAAATGTTTTTGAAAAGGGATATACACCAAATTGGTCTACAGAAGTTTTTAAAGTAAATAAAATTAATGCAACAAACCCTGTCACCTACCAGCTAAAAGATTTTAATGGAAATATAATTAAAGGCGGATTTTATCAAGAGGAGTTATTAAAAACTAAAGTTCCTAACATCTTTTTAGTTGAAAAAGTCTTAAAACGTAGAGGTGAAAAACTATTTGTAAAATGGTTGGGTTTCGGAAAAGAATATAATTCATGGATTAATCAAACAGATTTTAGTTGATAAACTAAATTTTTTATATATGTATAACACACAACTTATAATATTTAACATTTCTAATAAATATGTCATCAAGCACAGAGGATAATAGTATTTATGTTACTTTATTAAGTAACGATTCAGTAAATTTATATAAAAACACTTCTAGTACTTTCACAAATTTATTAAAGCAATCTCTTACCATGAGTGACCAGTGGGAAGTCGGATTATCAGATATATCCTTTTCGATAACAAATAAACAACTAAATATGAATCAAAATATACTTAAACGTAAAAAACGCAACATTTCAAATTTTAATAATCAATCTGTAAAAACATTGAAAATTGACTCTAATAATGAATATGATGAAATTAAAACAAAATTTAAAGAACTAATGAAAGCATCCGACGAGCTAAAACTAAAAAATATTAATAAAACTTCAAAACTTTTAAATACATCAAACATGCAAATTGACTCTAAAAACGAATATGATGAAATTAAAACAAAATTTAAAGATCTAATGGAAACATCTGACGAGCTGAAACTAAAAAATATTAATAAAACTTCAAAACTTTTAAATACATTAAACATTTCTAATATATCTACAAAAGAAAAAGATACTCGTAATGTAAATATAAAAAGTTCAAACATAGAACAAAATGTTCAAATTACTAGTCCAGAGTCTACAACAACTTATGAAAAAGATCCCATATTATCGTCAACAAATTATATATTCGAAAAATCTTTGAACAAATTCTCTGACAACATAAATCAGTTTATCAATAAAATTGAATCTTCTGATATAAATGAAAACATATTTATTTATACTGATATAATAAAACCTCGACATGTTGGTAGTAAAAAAATTAAATGTTTAAAAATGTTTTCAGTAACAACATTGAAAAACTATATACATTTCAATAGAATTGAATATTTTCCTCTTGAAGCCTATAATATAAATGATATTTCCATAATGATTCGAAATGATGAAGGAGAAGAGATAAACTTTAATAAATTAGTTCCCGTTTATTGTACTCTACACATTAAAAAAAAAAAAATGTATATTAAATAGTTGCGTAACAAAACAAAATTAATCATTTTTATTACAACCATGGATGCGATTTATACAAGTTATTATAATAATCAGTCTGGAGAAAATATACAAAATATTGGTGAAATATATCACGCACCAAGAATTTTACAATACGGTCGTGGTATTGGATCCATATTTTCAGCTGTATTTTCACATCTAAAACCCATATTTAAAACGGGGATGAATATATTAAAGAATAAATCATTAGATATTGGAAAGGAAATTTTAGAAGAAATTGGAACAAAGCCAATAAAAGAAATCTTACTAAACAAAGGAAAAAAGGTCATACAAAATATAAAAGAAGCTACTATTGATAAAATGAAAACAATGCAGAAAGGTAAAGGTCGACGTATAAAACTTAAACGTTTAAAGCAAAAGCAACAGATTAAATCAAAACGTTGTAGAGGAAAGAACTTTAAGGATATTTTTGGAAATTGGAAATGTCAGGATTTATAGAATGTATGAAGAGTGAGTTGGATTTATTTGAATCTCCTCCAATTCAAACCAGCGTTGTTAAAACCGAAGAAATATGCTACAATCCAATTGCCTCACTAGATAATTCGAGCACAATTGAATTTGTATCACTAGGCAATGGTGAAACATATCGAGATCTGAACAGTATTTATCTTCGACTTGTCATTGAATTAAAAGGAAACGGAGGAGTAGTTAATAACTTACTGCACTCCTTGTTTAGAAATTGTATTGTACACCTTAACAATAAAAATGTATCACAACCTGACAATAACTATCACTATAGGGCTTATATTGAAAAATTGTTAAATTATGGAAATGATGCCAGATCTACACATCTTGAATCATGTGGCTGGGCTATTGATACAAATAAAATAAATTCATTAGTTGATAAAGAAAATCCTGGTTTAGACAAGAGAAAAAAACTATTTAAGGATGGGAAGAAAGTAGAGCTTTTTGGAAAACTTCATGTTGATGTATTTAACCAACAAAAATACTTGCTTAATAATGTTGATCTAAAGGTAACATTAAATTTGGAAAAACCGGAATTTTACATTTTAGAAGGTGGCGATAAAAATGAATCTTATATTAAAATACATGAAGCTAATTTATATATAAATCATCTTACTATTAATAATAACATTTTAATGGCTCATCATAATGTATTACAATCAAGAAATGCCATTTATCCTTATAAGAGAGTAGAAATAAAAACGTTTACAATACACCCTGGAAATCATTCTTTAACTTTAGATAACGTTATACTAGGACAATTACCAAATTTTTTAATTTTTGGAATGGTATCTAATAAAGCATATACTGGAGAGAAAAAAGAAAATCCATTTAACTTTCAACATTTTAACTTACAAAGATTTAATTTGGTTGTAAATGGAGTGCAATTTCCTGCGCAACCAATTGAACTTAACTATAATAACGGAGGAATAATAAGTACTCGTGGTTATCAAACACTATTTAAAGGAACTGGAATTCATCATTTCGACAAAGGTCATCAAATAACAAAAGAACTTTTTGATAACGGCTATTTTTTACTAGCTTTCGATTTAACACCAGATCATAATAATAATTCCAATTGCGGTAACTTAATAAACCAGGGGACTATTCGTATTGAAGGGCGTTTTGGAAAACCAATTATTGAAGCAATAACGTGCTTAGTATACTGTGAATTTGATAGTGTTATAGAAATTGATAGATCGCGTAATATTATTCAAACACTATGAATTCAATTAATATTAAAGATACTCTGAACTCCAATAATTTAACAAAATATAAATTTAAAGGTGTATTTGCATGTAATAAATTACCAACACACCCAGTTTTAAAACCGTCATTTTACGTTGCTAACACTGATCCATCACATAAGCCTGGAGAGCATTGGGTTGCTTTTTATTTTCCTAAAAACAAACCTGCTGAGTACTTT
The DNA here is from genome assembly GCA_943735925.1 of Pollenia amentaria. Lineage (NCBI taxonomy): Eukaryota > Metazoa > Arthropoda > Insecta > Diptera > Polleniidae > Pollenia > Pollenia amentaria. Next base: position 86,635,652 of record OX031008.1, on the reverse strand, counting down.
TGTTCTGCTGGTCAATATCCAAATAAATACTTTAGATTATTTTTAAATAAAAATTGTAAAACTTTTACTTATAATAGTCTTCGAATTCAGAGTGAAACTTCAATTTTATGTGGTGTTTATTGTTGTGTTTTTATTTACTTGAGATGTAAAAACATAAGTTTCAAACTAATTTTAAAATTATTTAATTATTTTAATTTATATTACAATGATATTTTAGTTTTAAGTTTATTTAAATATATTTTTAAGAATTTTTAAGAATAAATAAAAAAAAAAAAAAAAAAAAATTAGAAAATATAGTTATTGTTTTTCTTCCCAATTCCTTATCGTATCCAAGAGGATTTTATCCATGTCGTCATGCAGTAGCCATATCGGTGGTATAGATCTGAAAACGTCGTCCTGCCCGTCATACATCGCCAGGAATATCGGACTTATTTTTATCGGAAATAAAGGAGGAGGACGATTTAATAAGACAATTTATGGAGGAGGAGGATGACTTATTTTTATCAGAAATAAAGGAGGAGGACTTTAAATTTTAAATTTTTTAATGTAAAATTATTTTTTAATAAAAAATATAATAATATAATATAATATATATATAATAAAATGGAATATAAAAAAAAAAAAAAAAAAAAAAAAAATCTTGTTTTTTGTTTTATTATATTTATCTTTATTGTAAGGATTTCTTTTCAGAGTTTAGACATAATTTAAATCAAATATTGCAGGACCATTTGGTAATTGACGCCCCTTGTAAATAATTGTCCAAACTTTATCATTCATCTGAGTTAAGTATGGATCCTCCTTGTTTAAAAATTTCATCATTCTATGGGGAAGATAAAAATATTTATTGTCATCTAAATTGGCAATGACTTTAAGACCATATTGTGTTTCTTTCCATTCAAAATTCACAATTTTCAAAGATTGGTGTAAAGGTATATCATCTATTCTAATATACTCGGGCTTAATACCTTGGGCAATATTTACAATTTTTTTATACATCTAAAAACAAACAAGAAAAAAATAATAAAAATAAATAATTAAATATAAGATTTTTATATAGGAATTTCTTACCATTTTTATTAAGTTTCCTTTAAAGTGGCAATTAGGGTAATGATGTTGAATATACTCCCGAAAGCCTTTTTATATTAATGGCATACTTGCTAAGGTTAGAGTACAAATTGAGTTTATTTATATACTTACATATGTTGAATATTTAAACTATATTACATATTACTCTCTCTTTTTTAAAATACTCAAACAATACATTTAAACATATTACAGAATTTTTTAAATTTCTCTTCATTGAAGAAAATATAAATATGATCAACTTAATATTACTCCTTTTTATATTTAAAACTACTCAAAAAATTCTTTATTTTATTTATATTCAAAACTCCTCCTTATGGAAAAATACATTGGGGAAAAAAAACTAATGGGTAGGCAGAATTTTTGCTGCTTTAAATAAAAAGCAAAAAAAAATGCTCCCTCTGTGGTATATGGGAAAAAAACTAATGGGTAGGCAGAATTTTTGCTGCTTTAAATAAAAAGCAAAATGCTCCCTCTGTGGTATATGGAATGGGTAGGCAGAATTTTTGCTGCTTTAAATAAAAAGCAAAATGCTCCCTCTGTGGTATATGGAATGGGGAGGCAGAATTTTGCTGCTTTAAATAAAAAAGCAAAATGCTCCCTCTGTGGAATATAGAATGGGGAGGCAGAATTTTTGCTGCCTCCCCATTTCCCTACTACTTATTTATTACATATTTATGAAATATTTTTTTGTTTGCTCGTGTTAGTTCAAGAATTGTAATGTTTGTTATGTTATTGCTTTTTTTTAAATAAACTCAAAATAATAAATAATTTATGCATTTTTAAGTATTGAAATTACTTAATTTATAAAAAAAAAACTTTATTGATCGGTTAACCGATCAATTACTAAATTAACCGATTATTAACCGATTAAACCAAAACCTCGGTTAATCAATCTAGCGATTAACCGATTAAAGCAAAACGCGAATCCAATCCACTTTTTTTAACCCTAGCTGGTAACTGTTCGTCGAATCGACGAAGCTCAGTTACACTTTATCATATAACTTTTTTATGTGTATTAAAATTACGCTCTATTTTTCAACAACGTTAGCTGATGACAGAAGCTTTAAAAAATAATAAATTTTAGAACACAAAAATGAGTAAAAATTCGTATCAAATTTTGAAAAAAAAACTTTTATATTTTATGCTTAATTTAATTTAATGTTTTAATAAAACACAATAAAAATTAAAAAATTGTCTCTAATCGCCAAATTCATACCAATTTCATAGAATCAAGCAAACAATTTGTTAATTTTGCTCCTATTACCAAAATTATTATAAGGATCACATAAAATTTAATAAATTGAAAAAAAAATGATCACAAAACTTTGCCGTTTCAAATAATGTGTTAATTGATTTCATTAAATATAGCTCATGTTTTGACAATTCCCAACAAGAATTATACAAGTTAAAATTATTGTACTTTAGCTTAATCAATTAAGATTTGCTGTTATTGATTGCGTATATATAATTTAAAAATGTATTTCATAACAACTAAAATGTTAATGAAATCAAAATTATATTTTAAATTATCTTTCAATAAAAAACTAATTGATTCAATTATCACATTAATTAAATTAAAATACATTTTAATCAATTTTTTAATTGATAAAAAACTGCTGATTATTTTTCTGTGAATGCTCAACTAGTGAACACTTTGATAGTGGATACATACCTTGAATTTGAGAGAGTACGCATTTTGGACAAAGAGAAGAGCGAAGGCAAAAGATATACGTTAGAAAGCTTGAGGATACATCAAAAATCGAGAATTGCAGTAAACTCTTAAGAAGACCGTGATAAAACTAATGCAAATTACATTATCTTATTAATTTAGTTGCAATAAGTCTGTGATCAAAACAAGTAAAAAGTCTACTGTGATATTACATTTTGGTTAACAATTGTTTCAATTTATTTATTTAAGTTTTGTGTTGTGTTGTCCAACTTTACAAATACAAAACTGTGATATAAATTTAAGAATAATGTAGACTGAAAGAAAAAAGATAATTTGTAAATTGGTTTCTTATATGTTTTGATTATTTTGACGATTTGTTTTATTTTGGTAACTAGAATATGTTTATCTTTTGTATTTATTTATTGTTGCCAGACCAATCCCTGAGAAAGTTGGAAAACCCAACGAAACGTAAGAAATACATTGATAAAATGAGATAAATTGTCTTTTATTTAATTAAGAATAAAAACAAAGATCTTGAAAGCCTGTTTTGAAAATAAAAATTTTTTTTGTTGATTTTTTACTTTAAAAATTGTTCCCCTAGAATTTTTTTTAAAAATTCGTCGATTAGATAAAGAGTAACTTTATTGTGCTAAAATGAAGAGTAACCTTTCAGGATTTAGAATTTGGTAGTGTTATTCAAGCGTGAATCTATTTGTGATGTGATGACAGCCAACCCTATCGTAAATTCTATCGGTCTTAAAAACCAGTTGAAACGTGCTTTGCAGCTTGTTGCAATTATTTTAACAGATACACTTAGAACTACTACAACGAAGGCAAAGTTCACAATTATAAACTGTTACCCCCACAATGCGCTTTAGTCATAGAAAGGGTTGGAACCATAACGACTATGGACATGCCACATTTAGGGTATTATTATTTGGGTAAGATGTTGTACGGATTACAAAAATTCTGAACCTGTTTCCAATCCGCATTTTTTGAGAAACATAAAATATATAGCTTAATATAACAATTTCCTCCATCTTGGGAAAATTTCAACTAAATCTACAACTTTCCATCATGCTACGAGATAACTGTATAAAAATCCACGCCGCAGAATAAATTCAGTGTCATAGTAAATTGAAAAGAAGCATACATTTACCTCCTAATATCAAAGTGGCCATTAGATCCTTTTAGAGCGTACACACAATTTTTCCAGGTGCTTATTGAATAAATTGCGAGACATTCGATGGTATCCATTACATAGGTTACTGCATATGGAAAAATAAAAAAAATTCAATGGTAAAAATTACATAGGTTCCTTGGTATGGAGAAATTTGGCAACAAAAGAAGCGACGCGCAGTAGCTGAAAATTAAATTTCATCGGCCAGAAGTCCAATTTTTTATTATCACCGATTTCAAAAATGGTAATGCCATTCGGTAGCAAATATTATAGAACAAAGGCGTTCAAAAAACTGGATCAAAATATTGGTAATTGGGGGAGTGGCTGGAAACAAATAGTTTATGTTATTATAGACTAAATAAAATTTTTGTAAATTTGATCAGAATTAAATTATTATTTCTGCAAACTATTATCAATAATGGGTTGAAATTTTTTGTTATATTATTGGTATATCAGTCTTTAAGAAATGGTTCGCATTATTGCTATACTTATGACACCTAATGTATTATTAAAAGTTTTCCCAGGCTCTATATTAGTAAAATCCGAATTTCAATGGAATAGAACTTGTTAGGGTCAAAAGGATTTGATAACCTTCAGAAAACTTTAAGTGTCATCTTTAACCCTATATATACTTTGGCAACTGTTTGGAACTGTCTACAGAACACTTTTTTCATTTGAATGAAATTACATGCAACATTTTTTTTTTTTTTTGCTGTTTTTATTTTACTGAAATATAACGCAATGGTTTACGAACGTTTTGTTTTGAATAATAATTCTGCAACTGATGCAATTCTTCAAACTGTCGGGCAACTTTTGAGTTGATTTGAAAGAATACGGGTCCATAGAAGGTGGGGAGAGTGACTTTTGGGCTTATAATATAAGTAACCTCGGATATTCAAACTTATGAAAAATTCGCCAAAAATATATGCATTTATGGGTAGCAAAAAAATTAGACTTAAGCTGACCTGATAAAAAATATGCTTAGATGTTTAGGTTATCTTCTTTGCCTTTAGAGATATTCGGATAAAACGGATTTTTTGGGTTGATTTTTTAACGATTTTTCGAGTTTTTTAATCGGATGTATTATGTTTAATATCAATCTGTTATCAATAGTGGGTTAAACATTTTTTATATTGGTAGGAAAGCAGACTTTTAGCCATGGTATGTCGTATTTATAAATATTTATGCATTTTTCAATTAGTGTAGTGGTATATATATTTAAAGGGTATGTATATGCGTATAAAGGTAATACATATGAATACTCGTTTCTACTATTCACCAAAAGATTTCCATGTTCTTTCGCTAATAAAAAATTATTTTTTCCAATATAAAAATGTTAATATTTTTTGAAAGAAAATGTTATTAGTGTGCTTCTAGAAGCAATATTTCACATGGTCAAATGCCCTATCAAAAAGAAAAATATTTCATTTATCAAACAAAAATTTAAGTAAAAAATTCAATTAATTCAACACACCGATTTTTATAAAATTAGAACAGTAATGTTTTCTAATATGTCCATAATTTTCTGGAAAACTCTGATCAATATCGAGTGGTATAGACTGCAAAGGCATGAAAGAGTTTTATCATTCTCAAAATGCCTCTATGGTGTCTCATTTGAAAACTTAATATATATAAAAATGCTCACATTTTTGCATAAAATCAGTAACAGTAAAGTAACATCTAGTTTATTTAATTTATTTCGCAAGATCCTCAAAAGGCAAATGGTTGATAATACCTGTGCATCGATGCCTTATATCGGAAAGGCGATTTTTCATCGATGCTGCACGTCTTTGGAATTTTCTTCCTCCTATCATATAGCAAGTGAGCAACTCAACACAATTCAAACAATTCTTTTTAATTTATCTTATAAATAGACTACAGGTCATCTTAATTTCCTATTGTTTAACTAAATTATAATTAACTGCTTGTTTAACGATTTCGAACGTTAACATTCGCATAGCAAATAACATTTAAAACAAAAACAAATTTTATTTTTCGATATTTCGATGATTTATTTCTTATAGTTGATGAGAATGAGATAAATACCTTGCTATCAATATTTAATTCATTTGATCAGAATATTAAGTTCACTATTGAAAGGGAATTGAATTATTCAAATCCATATTTGGATACGTTGGTGATAAGGAAAGGAAATAGATTATTGATAGATTAGTATCAAAAACCAACCTTATCAGGTAGAATTTTAAATTATTACTCGAAACACCCGAAGAGAATTATTATTAATACAGCTAGGAATCTAATATATAGGATATTTACAATTAGTGATAATAGATTTCATAGGAAAAATAAGGTGATTATGGGAAATATTTTGAGGAATAATAATTTTCCTAACGAATTTATTTGCAAATTAATAAGACAATATAATATAAGAAGATCTCGTCATATGGATGAAATTTTGGAACCAAAAATTTATAAAACATTTGCTTATGTACCAGGGGTTTCGGAAAGAATAGAAAACTCAAATATATATGACGGAGGGAAATACAGAATGGCACATAAGGTGAATAATAATGTTGGGAGATTATTCACCAAAACTAAGGATTGATTACGAAAGCCGGATATGTCTAACTTAGTTTATGAAATTAATTGTGGTGGGAATGATAATGAACAATGTAGGAAAATATATGTAGGAACAACTGGGACAAAATTGAAAACTAGATTAGCAGGACATAAACATGACCAAAAATATAGAAATTATAATTTGACCCATGGAACGGCATTGTCAAAACATTGCAGAGATTTTAATCATTATACTGATTTTGAAAACACATCTATTTTGAATATAGAAAATTTTAAGAAACGTAGATATATGCTAGAAATGTTACAGATTAACAATGTTCCATTTTAGAAAAGATACTGAGGGATTAGCTCAGATTTGTAGACATTTGTTGAATTAAATAAATAGGTTGATGGAAGGGAAAATTATAAATAGGTATTTGTCTTTGATTATTTATAAAATTTAGTTCAGCTGGCACAGCACAGACTGAAAATATATATTAGATAAAAATAAATATATTGACGGAAAGGAAATTAAAATAGGTTTTAGGTTTTGAATATTTCTAAAAATTTTGTTTGGTTTCCTCTTTTTATTTTAAATTTGTAATTGAAATTTTAAATTTATTTTCCCATTTGTTATTTTTCCGTTTATTGTCAAAAATAATTTTGTAATTTTATATTATTTTAAAAATTTCCTGAAGAAGATTTCCAACGGAAATCGAAATATCGAAAAATAAATAATATTTAAATTGTTTTTTATTAAAAAGTGACCTATAGCTTAATAACAATATATTAAAATATAATATTTTATATAATTGTAAAACCAATTTTGTCTTAATTTTGTACTCTTTAATTTAATTAAATATAAATATTTCTTTTCTTTCCTTTATAATGTATAAATTATCAAATTTTTGAGGCTTTATTTTTATTAATATTATACCGCTTGCTCTATAATTATAAGATACGTTCTTGTTGAGCAGGATTTCGATAAATAAATAAATAGATAAATAAAATAAATACATATGTACAGTACATATGTAGGTTGTCCCAAAAAAAATAAAAATTTGGATTTTCTCGGAAGATCTTTCCTAATTTGGATACTCATAAGGTAAAGTATTTTTGAGAATTTTATCAGATTTTTCGGAAGTGCTTTAGAGGTCGCGCAAACTGATTTTGTACCAAAAATCTAGCGTTTTTGACTTTTATTGAATTATTATTGAAAATTGCTAAAAAATCGGTATTTTTCGGCTTCTGAGTAAATATTCTTAAAGAAAATTTTCCGATCTTTAATTTTATGTGCATAAATAATAATTTTCGTCAGGGATTTTCCACATTTTGATACATTATATATCAGTTTTTCGTAAATTTTCAGCAAATATGAAAAAAAATGCTTTATAACTTTTAAAATTTGTATTAAGACTAAAAAAACTAATGATGCAGTTTAAAAGATTATGAAGTTTTAAATAAATTAGCAAAAAAAAAATGAATTTTCTCTCACCGTTCTCGAGTTATACCCTTTTAAAGCTTTGTTAATCTGAAGTTTTATTGCTCCGGTAAGTTGAAATTATCATAAAGTAGTCCAAGAAATATTGGGTAATATTTTTTTTAAAATAGATATGCCTTTGTCGAATACAAGGAATGTGTGGTGTGTGGGCAAAATGATTGATGACCTTGATACTGCCAAACCGCCGACAAAAAACCAAATACTGCAAAGATTTTTTAAATTGCATTTAGTGGAAAAGTGCACTATTTCCAAAAGCGCCAGAATAATAGCAAAGAGTTTGAGAGATTTGTGGAATCCAAATCAGGAACTATGCAATATTTCTCGCAAAATAATAATATTGCACTCGAAGTGGGCAAAGTTATGTAAGGGTAAGTCTAGAAAAACCAAACTCGAAATTAAAAAAAAAAAACTTCAGATTAACAAAATATTTTAATTAAAAAGACGGGACTTCTTGTAATAATTACATATGTTATTGTTATGTATGACTGGTAAGTAACTATTATTTTATTTGTAAAACATTTTCTAAATCCAATTATTTAAAGTTTAAAGCAATGCAAACCTGGTTCACACCTTATAGTATTATACATTTCATACAATGTGTACAAAGCTTTAAAAGGGTATAACTCGAGAACGGTGAGAGAAAATTCATTTTTTTTTTGCTAATTTATTTAAAACTTCATAATCTTTTAAACTGCATCATTAGTTTTTTTAGTCTTAATACAAATTTTAAAAGTTATAAAGCATTTTTTTTCATATTTGCTGAAAATTTACGAAAAACTGTTATATAATGTATCAAAATGTGGAAAATCCCCGACGAAACTTATTATTTCGATTTTTGGTACAAAATCAATTTGCGCGACCTCTAAACCACCTCCGAAAAATCGGAAAAAAATCTCAAAAATTCTTAGCCTTATGAGTATTCAAATTAAGAATGATCCCCAAAATTTTTTTTTTAATGGGACACACTAATGTACACAGAAAAAATTATTAAATTTCTCCAATCACCAAATTTATACCAAATTCATAATATTAAGCAAACAATTTGTTGATTTTGCACCTATTACCAAAATGATTATATTGATTATAATGATTGATTATATAAAAATTGTAAAATTTTGAGTATTTTTTTTTTCAATAAATTATATTTTTAATTTTAATTAAAAAAATGATCAAAAAACTTTGCTATTTCAAACATTGTGTTAATTTATTTAAATATATATTGGAAATTCCCGACAACAATTCTACATTAGACCGTCTCAGTTTTTATATTTTTTTTCGAAATTCCTTCATGAACATCGATTTTCTTTATCTACTATAAAAACCAAGAATTTTGGTGTATTACACTTAAATATTGATGAACGGGAAGTGGTCTTTCAAATCGTTTTTTAATTTTTTTAGGCAAAATGCCTTTTTTCCAAAAAATTAAAAAATCTTGGTTTAGTAATTCGCCGCAAACTCAAGCAGTTCTAAATGGATTTGAACATCATTACATGCATTAGAAAGCTTATTAAATTTCCTAAATGTTTCTTAAAGCAACATTGCCACTTTGTTCGAAGGTTTTTTATTCATAGCACTACAAATTCAGATTTTCAAATACAAACTTAACATTTTTTTTTAATTTTTGCTTACCTTTTCATATATAAATATTGAACGAGGCAAAACTTTTATATTCTGTAAATGCAGTTTGGTAAGAAATTTTAAAATAAAGATTTTGGTGTAAATAACAGTTGCATTCTGTTAAGAAAAACTGCAGTTTTAGTTGAAATTAGTAAAGTTGTTTATTTCTAAATTTGCTTCTGTTTCATAAATACATTATAAAGTAAGAACATATTGGTCTTTTTATTTTTTTAAATTTGCTAAAATTGGGCTTTTGTTGGAGTTTGGATGCGTTTTGCGAAAATTCTCGATGACTTGAATTAAATAATTTTGGATGTGGCACTTCTCATGGAGAACGAACCGAGCTAAAGTTCCCAAATTAGGTACAAACATATCGGTTATCAATACACAGCATCCCACAAAATAAGGGCGGGATTGAAAAAGTGGGCATGGTACATCCCGTACAAAGACATTATTGAAAATACCCAAAATTTTAAATTTTAGGGCTCTAGTATGACATATGAACACGTTTTATATAACAAAATATCAGAAATTTTTAGCAGAATATATTTCTCGAAAACTCTGCAAGTTTTTTCCCAAAAATGGAAGAGAAATGCGCAAAATAAAATTAATTTTTTTTTTAACATACCCATTTTCGGGAACAATAGATCTTTCCGAGTCAAATGTTATTATCTAAGTAAATGGTAAATTTCTGCTTTAAGGGGTGGGTATATAAATCTGCCAAATCGGTTAAGAAATGGTTAAGTTATTAGCAAAATACTCCAAAAATGGGCTAAAAAGCATCAACATTTTTATAAAAACTAAAATTTTAGAGCTGTCATATGACCTATGGATACGTGTAATTATCAAAAGATTGGAAATTTTTAGTAGAACATATTTGCTGAAAAATTCGGAAAAATCGGTTCAGATACAAAAAAAGTTATTACCAAAATATATTTATTTTTTTTAAATTTAGATTAAATCTGATCCAAACTTATTTAATATACTTTCTTAATTAATTTATGTATGCTGGTATTGAGATTGAATTTGGCCTGAAAATATTTTTTTGCAACGTAAAGGTTTTATTGCAACGTAAGGTTAGCAAATTTTAAATATAAAATAACTACTTCCGAGAATAGCTTTCAATGCCATAACAAAAATAAATTTTTGCTATAAATAACAAACTTATTAATGATTGAGATTCCAAGGCAACGCCAAAAATTACATTAAAAGCTAAAATAAAGTCGAACATTTTTTATAGTGTTACTGTTGCTTTCTACAGAAATTCATATTGCCTTTTAAAGTTTTCAATGCCACAAGAAATGCAGCGTTTGAAATTTAAAAATTTAATTAAATTTTTGTAGACAGCAAGAACAAAATTATTAAATATTTTTGACTTTGTTTTTGCTTTCAATGTAATTTTTGGCGTTGCGATGCGTTTTGCACAATAAGGGCCTAAGTCTTTACTTTCAAATTATAAGAAATTTTATTATTAATAAATCGAAAAATCTATACTAATGTGCTTTTTTCGCAACACAAATGATTGCACGTTTAGGAAAATTAAAAAAAACTGGGTGCTTTCATATAAATTTTACTACACGTTCAATCACTTGTGTTGTTAAAACAGCACTTAAGTTGAAGTATCGAAGTTGTATGTTAAATTAAATTTATCTATATTTTCTTAAAAAGGAAATAAAGGAGCAAAATTTAGTTCATTCGATGTGTGTCACAGTTTTCTATTTAACAGTTAAGCTAAGTTTAGTAAATTTCTTTGGAAAAAGTTGAAAAAAAATAAGATATTAAAAGCTTGATTTTCTCCATATTTTAGGTTTTGCACATATAACCTTGTACTATTGTGCCAGCGAAATGGCTTCTAACGGTGGCAGCTCTTAAAGGGTTTGAATAGAAAATAATTGCTTTTATAACTTTAACTCAACGTAATTCTCTACAGTCTTTTTATTTGCAATGAATTCTTCAAATTATTTTAAAGCCTTTTTAGACACATATACGTGCCTTTATTTAATCTTTACTTCATATTTACAATAAAGAATAAAAATGTTTTCAGGACAATGAAAATTTTCATTATTTTCGCAAAAAAAAAAAGCATAGACACATTTGTATGAATTCAGCCAGAAATCTTTATCAGACATATCGGTACATAATCTACCACTGACAATTCCACATGAAATCTATCCGAAAGTAGCCAGATAATACGAACATTGAATTAATGACAGAAATCCGCACAAAGTCTCTAAGAACGAAGTCAGACATTTGCAAGAAATGTCAGACAATTTTAATTTATCTTGGCATGTATAATAAATTTCAAATTCTTTTTCAAATACATATATACATTAGACTGGTCCTTATATGACCATAAATTTTTTTTTTTAATATTTTTAATTCAGCACCCTTTTAAATTGTTAATTATAGTAAAAATATGATTCTGTAAAAATTTCAAGTCGATATCTTAAAATTAACACGTGCCGCATTGATCTTTAAAACATTAATTTACATATGTATAAAACATTATAGGTTCTTCTATGCTAACATTTCGAAATGCCGTTATATTCTCTGGTAGTTTTTTGTCAAAGCTAATGTGAATGCTTTTTTTTTTTGTAAAGTTAATATTAATTCTCTCCAAAAGAACGCTGGAATTTTTTTGCATAGCAATACCTTTAAAAATCATTTGTTGTCCAGCAGTCAATTACATTAAACGTATTTAAAATGCCACGACAAAAAATGTATTTAAGTGGTGCAAGACAAATCAAATTCTTGGTAGTATACTTCCTTCACAAATAGATTTTTTAAAAATTTTATTTTATAATATGTGCGTCGTTAATATGAATTTGTCGAATGCAGCTAATTTAGTCATAGAGGAGTGTTTAATTTTTTGGAAGAAAGCACGGATTCCAACTAGAGATCGAAGTGGCTGTGTGTTAAAATTAAAAAAATTATATGAAACTTGGAGGAATTTAGAAAAAAAGTTGTAAACGATTGAGTGAGATTCAAAAATCGAAAGAAACATTGTTTGCCGAAGATTTAAATAACTTGTTTGACATAGCGCATGCAAATGCTTTAAATTTAATATATATTGAAGAGGATAAATATTTTTTAGTTGCGTAAACAAAGCCAAATCGGGAAGGTAGTATGGCTGGAATCGATTTAACGCTTGCAGGAGCTGAAAGAAAAAAAATAGTGAAAACTAATGAAATATCATTTACAAGGTAAAGTATATCGAAGAACTATTAAAATATCGATTTGGTTATATATTAATGAATGCAAGTCACTCAATATTGCAACTGTAAGTCGAATCATTTTTACTTATTTTTAGTTCCAGAGCAGAGAACTTTCAACATAGATTCAGAAACCTCGGATGTTGACGAACAAATGAATAGTTCACGCAGTTCCGACATTTATTATAATATTTCCAAACAACCATCTAGTTCGGTGGCAATCCGAGGTAAAAAGTTAATTTTGAATCGTAGATTGTCAGCCGCTATGGGCAAATGTAAACTAAGCGATAGAGATGCGTGCGTAGAAAGCTTATTTTTGAATCCAATGGATTATATTATAAATCGATCTTCAATCAGAAGAGCCCGTCAACAATATCGCGAAGATATAGCGAGAAATATTCAATCTGAGTTTACAGAGTTAAATGATGATTTTGGTGTTGTTCATTGGGATACAAAGTTTCTCCCAAATGTGACAGGAATGGAGAAACAAAATTGATTGCCCGTTATTATCAAAACGCCTTATACAGAACAGCTCCTAGCTGTTCCGCACATTCCTTCGGGATCGGGCAAAGAAATTTCTAGTGCAGTTTTTGATACTTTGGAGAAATGGGGTTTGCTGGAAAAAGTTCAAACTCTCGTATTTGACACAACATCTTCGAACACCGGCAGATTTAATAAAGCTTGCACATTTCTAGAGATGAAATTGGGACGAAATATGTTGTTTCTGGCATGTCGCCACCATATTTTTGAAATAATTATACAAACTGCAATTTCATCAGTGCAGTTGTATTCCTCATGCGGTCCCGACATTCCTTTATTTAAAAAGTTTAAAGCATCTTTTCCAAAGAATAACGCTTACAATATCTCAGACTACACTACGAGTAGCGAACTGGTTGAACTTATTGGTGAAAACCAGCAAGAAATACTTTTATTATGTCTTAAAACCCTTAGAAGTTACCAGCAGCCTCGTCATGATTACACAGAGTTCTTAGAACTCGTCGTCATCCTTTTGGGAGGCATTCTTCCAAAAGGAAATAAGATACGAAAACCCGGCGCTTGTCATCAGGCCCGATGGATGACCAAGGCTATTTATTCAATCAAAATATTTCTCTTAAGAAAAGAATTTACAATTACGGAAGCTGAGACAAAAGCATTATGTAGGAAATGTGGCTTTATTGTAGTTAATTACATAAAACCATGGTTTAATACAAATAAAAGCATTGAAGAGCCATGGAACGACATTCAACTTTAAAAAAATTTTAATAAATAAAAAGAATTCATTAGTTGCTGAAGGCTGCTTGCAAAAGTTTTTAAATCATCTTTGGTACTTAGCTGTTGAGCCAGTTCTCTTTTCACTTTTTGGCGAAAATGTACCACTTGAAGCTAAACAACGAATGACCAAAAAATTGCGGGAACTAATTAATAATAAAGAAATTGAAGGTGTTGAAGAAAACGATTATTATTATCTTATAGCGACTTGAACGAATTTTTGGAAAATGATTTACCATGTAGCTTAATCACAAAAAGTCCTTTATGTTTTTGAGCGTTTTAAAATAAACACATCGTTTATTGAAACTGATGCCAGCGAATGATCTCGCAATGGATATTTTAACAAAGGAATGGAAGTATTAAAATCAATAAACGTTGTTAATGACTCAGCTGAAAGTGGAGTCAAATTGATGGAAGAGTTTAACACATCATTCACTAAAAATTAAAACCAAAAACAGTTTATTTTACAAGTAACAACAGAATATTGTAATTTTTTTATATATATAATCTACTTCATATGCAATTTTTCAGATCGTGCAAAACTACCGAATGAAATACCCGCAACATACGAGAAAAGCCATGAGTTTTACTTATTAATTAAAATACACATAAATAAATAAATGTACCTATGCACGTATAAATTTATAATTTGAGTTTTTTTATATAAAAATGCAAAAATATTAGTCTTGATACAGAAACATGCCAAATGCATGTGTTAGGTGGACTTACATATGTACGTAACTTTAAATCCTAATGCGGCACGTGTTAATATCAAAATATCAACTTGAAACTTTTACATAACGATTTTTTTGCTAAAAATTAAATTTTAAGAGGGTGCTGCATTAAAAATTTTGAAGTCAGAAAATAAGGACCAGTCTAATATACATACATTAAAAACGATTTTGTTTTCTTTGATAATTTATTTTCCATCTTTAAAACACTCTGCTCGAACAAAATTAGTCCAATAGAAAAAAATCACTAATATAATACATAAATTCAGCATACCTCAGATATACCGAAATATATAACACACACTCACTGCAATTGAGACACAAATATGATCCAGTAAAGAAAAATAATAAATTTTCAAATGTAATACCAGTGACCCAGATAAACTACACACCCATTTCCAGGATACGCCTTATTAAGCATTTACATTGATACAAATGTTACATACATGACGCAAGTATTTATGCTCTTTCAAGGATGCGTATTTAAGGAGTAAGAACGACTACATACATACTGTATATATAAAAAGAAAAATAGCAAACATTAATTTTACGCTACCAGCAAAGTAGTCGAGACGTGAAGTATTAATAAAGTAATGTGTGACAAAGGCCACAAAATCCTTAAAAAGGCTACAAATAAAGGAAACTCAGCTAAGTCTACGGCTGTTGGATTTTTTCGCACAAAAAATGCAGAGTTTTTTTTTTTTTATACAAACGCACATACACAAACGTAGTGGAAGACATGTTTCAACAAAAAGGGATATACAATGTTTATGTAAGTGTTGTTGTGTTAGTTGGTACGAGTACCTTAATGTTTAGAACGTGTACAAGTCAAACGATCTGTAAAGATGGATTTAATTTAGTACGTTCTTTTATATAAAATGTGTTTATTTTCAGCAAAACAAAAAAAAAAAAAAAAAAATCTAAGCCTTATATCCTCATACACTACATGAAGGTTATAAAAAAAGGACTTGAATAAAAATGTTAAGAACGGAAAAAGTAATATTTTGTGTATAGAAAATACATTAAAATTATAAAACGCATAAACACTCTAGCACAACAATTAAGTATATTAAAGTGTCTTGAAAATAGACCAACACATATTTTTAAACTTAAACTGAACTTAATCTTAGACAGTCAGTGTTGTCCTTTTTAGGATTTTTATGTTTTTAAAATGTTTAAAACTCCTTGTGCAATTTAAAGTAAAGCCATATACAAATTTGTTATTTGTATAAAAGGATTTCACTTCACCTTTAGGATGGTTGTGGATTTTTTTATATACATTAAAATAATTCATCTTTATATCTGTCAGATTACTTTCTTGAAACCATGTAGGAGCTTTAAGCAATGAAAGTATTAAAGTTTTATTTCTAGACGATAGATTCTTTGGTATATCGATAAGGAGTTTATCTTTAAATAAAACAATAAAAAAGAACTATGCAATACTATAGCTATTTCTATATAAAACCTTTCTGCTGTAAAAAAGTTGTGTCAAATCGGCTTTTTCTTTACCCAGTTCCCATACAATTGTTTCTATAATAATAACGGGTTTGCCAGAATAACAGCCATACAGAATCAGTTTTAACATCGAATTAATAACTTTCTATGCCCGCCATAAAAAAGATGAAACATTTTAAAACGATCGTAAGAGACCCTATATTTTGGTCAATTTAGTGATATTTGTCCGTCAATCTATGGAAGGAAAGATATAGCTATTGAAAGAGATTCTGAAAAAAATACATTTGCTAAAAAAAATTTCAAGACTACTAATTCTGTCGGTGTGGTAACGAACTCAAAAAAAAAAAACAAATTTCATACACAAATATTGCTTGATATCAAAATGGACTATACTGGTCTATTATTATTATTCCTTGGCTCCGTACACAAATGTTCGATGAACTAACACTTTTGCAACCGTAGAGGTAAGGCAGAATAAACTTTAGCCACGAAATATGCCAAAAACACTTCCTTTAATTGAAGATTAATAAATATTTAAAATAAACTGTAATGATCTGTTATTTTAACAAAATAGATCTCATAAAGATGTCTTTTCGATTCCCGAACTTAGAGGTTTGGTTTAAAGATTGGATAAAACTGATCTAGAACTCTGGTTCTAAGGCGTATACTTATTATTTGTAATAATGTTATACTTATACGCATGTTTTGAGAAAATTTTAATTTATTTTTAATACATAATTTTTAAGTTATTATCAGATTACTATGGATTATTTTGCACTATAAGTTTTCTAAAATAAATTGGTAAAAATCTCCATGTTCAAGATGAGTTAGAATGTTTATATTATTGTAAAACTAACCCATGTATATAAAACAATTTTATTAAATCTAAAATATTTGGATTAAAACTAGTGAAATTAGCTGCAGAACAGGTAAAAAAAAAATTTTTGCTACGGAGAACTTAAAATTGTTAGTCTTTTACTATTTCTGTGACAGTCAATTTAACAGTTTTCGGTTACATTGATGGTAATTTGGTTTGGAAATTTATCATTAATTCCTAAGGCTAGAGCAGCTTTTGTAAATTGTTCAAATTCATAAAACATAATCAAAAAAAAAAAAAAAAAAAAAAAATATATATATATTATTAAAGTTCATGTGGGTAAAATATATATTTTTTTAACATACAAATTATTTATTTTATTTTTTCTTTAATCCGATAACAATTTAAAATTTCAGATTGTTTTTTTTTTTCCTAAAAAAATCACACAAAGGCGTTACAAAATATCATATTGAACTGAAACTAAATTTTTTTGCCAAAAAAGAGCCAAAAATTTCCTATAGTGCATTGACTGAAAAATGGGGTAATAGTTTAATGTTTTGATCACATAAACAAATTTATTAAATAATCTAGGACATAAAAATTAAAGTTTTCCTCCAAAATTTAGATTTTGCCGATAGTTTTTTAAGCTGCCTTGTTTTTAAAGATATCGTTTTTCTGTGGTGCCCAATATACAAACATATTAACCTTTATGTCAACAGCTACATACCTGGGTATGTTTTGAATTTTAAAAACGCTGTATGTCTGAAAGTGACTTTTATATCGCTCTGAAATTTCATGATATCCTCACTTGCAGTGTTTTCTAACATATTCTGATGTTTGAATAAAATTGGACTAAGCAGACCATGGATGTGGTCATTTTTTAATTCCTATCCCTTACGTCAACAACTGCATACCCGGGTATGTTTTGAATATTAATAACGCTGTATCTCTGAAAGTGGCTTTCATATCGCTTTTAAATTTCATGATATACCCACTAGAAGTGTTTTCTAACTAATTCTAAGGTTTGAACAAAATTGGACAAACCAGACCATGTACATCGGCTTTTTTTCATCCCTACCATACCCGGGTATGTATATGAAAAAATTAAAATAAAGTAATATTGCAAGTTTATTTCATAATATATAGGGTTTTATAAGTCTGCTAAAACTACCGCTATTTTTAGCATTCCTGCACTAAAACAAATCAAAGTGGGAGAAACACAAAAAAAAAATACAAATAAAACAAAAAAACAACAAAACATGTGAATTCCCATATAAAATGCGCTTGCATACCCGGGTATGCATACTGTTGACGTAAGTATAACTTTTCTGCTGTTGACATAAAGGTTAAACTATTTAAAATTATTTTACTTCGAAGACTGAATAATATCGCCAGTAGAAAAAATCAGCAAATTGGCACTTTGCCATTTTTGGAACAAAAAATCGTCAAACTGACGGTAAATTTTGAAATCTGGCAGCCCTATTTATATTATATCTATTTCTTTCGTTGACGTTTCGCCTGCATTTGACACTTAATTACTGGAAGTATTCCAGTTAAAACAGAATCTGTGTTGTCTGTTCTCGCATTCAA
The DNA here is from genome assembly GCA_943735925.1 of Pollenia amentaria. Lineage (NCBI taxonomy): Eukaryota > Metazoa > Arthropoda > Insecta > Diptera > Polleniidae > Pollenia > Pollenia amentaria. Next base: position 86,617,005 of record OX031008.1, on the reverse strand, counting down.
ATACAGAAACACTTTTTTCTCACAACTCGAGCAACGATGGAATTTTTTGTTTCACACTTAATGTGAGAAATTTTGCGATGCGAGAAATACAGAAACGAGCTACTGGTTAGTTTAGATGTAAACGCAACCTTAAACTTGTAAAAAACAAATAGGAAACTTTTAATTTTTTTTTTTTTGGTTCTTGTATAGATGTAAATTCTTTAGGGTCATTTTGTACCATTAAATATGGTTTAAAATTAATTGTCGTTTTTTCTCAAAAATAAATTGCAGCAAGTAAAAACCAATAACATTAATTTAAAATAAAAAATAGTTTCAGAAGGTTTACAAGACATATCTTGAAAAAATAAGCCATGCTGTCTAGCGTACTGCCACGCCATGGCAATTATTATTACAAAGTCACGTCAGTCGCAGATGGTTAAACAAAGATTGGAATACAACAAAAGTGAGACAAATAACGAGTAAGTAAATAATAATATTTTCTCTATCTCTGGTTCTATAGGGTAAGTAAGTAATTTGGGATTAAAGTAGCTTGGAAATTCTTGAATCAAGCACAGTTCGAAATTAACTTTCATTTCACTTTAACTTAAGCCAATGCTGTTTTCGGATAACTTTAAGTACGGGGCACTTGAATAACCCGTACTTGAATCAAGCATTATGTACTAGATTTAAGAAACTCTACACTTACCGTACTATTGAAACCGTTTTGGCTTGATTTAAGTACGGATGGCTTGCTTATTCTTTCAGTGTGGTTATCAGCAGAAAAAACTTTCAAAACACCACTACGCTGAGAATGAAAAACATGGAAATCGAACGGGTGAATTCTTTTAATTATTTAGTAGTTTTGAAAAATAATCAATGGGCCCATCAAGGAAGATAATATATCTTATAGAAATTGCAGAGACGCATTTGTCAAATATTGAAAGGTTTAGGCCAGCCATGAAATAAATCTTGCGACAAAGTCCCGATTCAATAAATGAAACGTTTAGTCCGTTCTATTGTATGCGGTAGAAGTATGAACAAATAAAACAAATGATGAGAAAAAATAGGAATCTTTTGAAATGTTGTTGTACCGACGTATATTGAAGTAATGAAAATTAATAAAAACCGTCAGATATATTATTTGGGAAAAGACAAATATAAATTTCTGCAAGCAACACTCAAGAGAAAAATTTCAAGTAAACGTACTAAAGGCAGAAAATAAATTTCATGGAAATAAATAATTTTCAGTAATGGACTGGATATCGTGAGGAACAAAGTTTTCTTAATACCGCCAAAAATAGAGAGCTGGACATTGCAAGAAGTAGAAGAAAAAAGATTTCTTAAAATATTTGTGTGACTAATTCTTGTATTATTGTGAGATCGCTTATATTCGAATAATGGATGGACAACTAAAAGAAGAACAGGTGATAGTACTATATTCGGCTGTGCTGAATATTTGGTACCCTCCACCGACAACTAGGATATTTCAGGACCTGTGGTAAATTATGAACCGATCTTCACGAAATTTAAAAGCGTAATTCATATAAAACTGCGACAGAGCAAATTTTATTACAATTGCATTATGTATTATTATTTTAGGCATACTAAAGTGTTTTTCGAGAGTGGCTTTATATGGGGCTTTTCGTAAATTATGAACCGATATATATTAATTTTAAATATAAATAATGAATTACATTGTTTTTTTTTTTTTTTTTTTTTTTTTGGTTGTTTAAAAAATAAATTAATTTTTGTTAATTTTGACATGAATTCAAATTCAATTCGATGTTTTTAAAATCTTATTAAAATAAATTTTAAATATTAATAATCTCTTACACTGTAATTTTGTATAATAAATAAACTGATCTACTAAAGGTTTGGTAATGTTATCTTGATTTTAAATTCTATATTCGTATCGGTATCGCCGGCCGTCAGCCAGAAGGAGACACAGGGGGACTTACATGATCTTTGTATCGTGCCGTATCTGTGTCTCACTTCCGGAAGTGCGACTATACTCTCCACGTGAGGGCGGCTGGAAACAGATCCTTAGCACGGTCATGTCTCTGCTTTGGATGCTGGCTAATGATAGTCGGGCGTAGAGAAGAAAACTCTATTAAAAATTACCCCAATCTACGGTGGAACAGCTTACGCCAATAGATGCATGGCCAAAGGGAAGTTTTGGTCTTTAGTAAGCGGACTCTGGATACCTGTCGACCTCCAGTTTAAATTAAGACTTCCCATGGTACACGGGCTCTGCCATGGGTGACCATCCCCATCCCTAACAGAAATAATAATATATGGAAAAAGAATTTAAAACAAATAATGAGTTGGATGATACTCTAAAAACATCTGCATTGGAGATGGCGGAGGCGCCGAGCTCCAGTACCAGCATCAGCGGAGCCACTGGGCACGCCGATGTTAGTACCAAGCTTCAGAAAACAGACACGTGGTCTGTTGATGTAGGAGAAAATAAATCGACCTTAGTGGTCGGAAATCCGCAGAAGGAAACACTGCTTTCCCGCTCGGATGGAGGTATTAACCTGAGGACGACGGACATGAGGTCCCCGACTGCGACAATCAGTGTCACGACAGGAACGCCCAGGTTACCACAGCAGGAGATATTGTCTTCTAGCTCAGAAAGCGATACCGTGGAGCAGGACGTTGCGTGCAGCCAGGGCTCGGTGGAGTCAGGCAGCACAGTACGAGACGTCAACCTTCAGGGGCTTAGCCTGAAATCTGGAGTGGGTTTTGTGAAGCTCAACTCTAGGGAACGGCGGCTATTTAAAGCAGCAATTAAAAAAGGACTGCCGAGGGAAGACGCCCTAAAAGAAGCCACTAGGGCTCCGGCAGCTGCCACACTTAAAAGGGGACGTTCGCAGAACTCTCCCACAGATGGAGCTCCTGCCAAGCGCGCCTGTGCGAAGCAGACAAAGATCCAGACGGTTCAAATGCCAAAGGGCATCAGACTGGGCTTTGTCTCAGCATTGGAGGCTCCGTCACTTACCGCCGACCAGATCGAGAGGGTCAAGAGTGCAATTTTGCAGGCGGTCATCGAGAAATCAGGAAATTTCAAACCGCAGTTTGAGAGCTGTCTACGGCGCACTGATTGGTTGATGCTTGTGTGCGTCAATAATGAGACGGCGGAGTGGACAAAGGCCAACCTTGGATTCATCCAAGCCAAATCAGGTGTTGACTGCAAGATAGTCCCTGAGGAAGAATTCCCTCGCACACATTTTGTGCGCGGGTACTTCCCACACAGTCTGGAGCTGCCAAATGAAAAGGTGTTGGCCTTCATAACAGCTCAGAATGACTTGGCTGCTGCACATTGGGCGGTGGTACAAAGGCAGACGCATGGTGAATTCCTTCACCTCCGTCTGGCAGTGGATGGCTGCTCCTACCAGAAGCTGGTTACGCTGGGAGGTAAGATCAGCTATTGCTTTGGGCAGGTCAGGCTACATCTCAAGAGCGCTGGCTCGAGAGACGTAGCCAACAAACAAGAAAAGCCTGCTGGGGCCAAAACTGAAGGAGTCGAGGAACCACCCCAGAAAAACCAAATACCCACCCCACACGATGGCCCGTCTACCAGTGGAGCGGCGATCGCTCGCGAGAGGAAACGGGCAGATGAGAGGGTGGAAAACAAACGAAAGCCTCAGCCTTCGGCCAATCGCAGCACAAACAACCCTCAGGAAAGGCCGGAAAAACCGACCAAAGGTTCTAGAGGGAAGGGACCCCGACGCAATAGGCTTGGGGATTTGGTGCAGCGATCCATAAAAGATGGAGATGAGTACCATTAGGGTGCTGCAGGCGAACCTACACCACGCCAAAGGGGCGTCGGCCACACTGTGTAGGATATTCGCCGAGGAGAACATCGGTCTTGCGCTTTTGCAAGAGCCGTGGGTCAGTGGTGGCCTGGTCCGGGGACTACAATCCCTCTCAAGTAAGTTGATCTATGATCGGTCAGTGGACAAACCACGCACTGCGTTACTTGTCGACAAGAGTGTTGAAATTATTCCATTGACAAATTTTATTTTCAGAGATCTAGTGGCTGCACAGATCAATATACCCACAGAATGGGGGTCGTCGGAGATCGTCGTAGCGACGGCATACTTCCCCGGCGAAGAAGAATTTGCTCCACCGAAGGAGGTGGTGGACCTGGTACGTCACTGCAGTATGCATGGTAAGCAGATAATTCTTGGCTGCGATGCCAACGCTCATCACACCGTTTGGGGTAGCAGTGACATAAACAAAAGAGGTGAGTTATTACTGGACTATCTGGTAGGTACTAACTTAGACATAGCTAACGTCGGCTGCAAGCCGACCTTTATTAATGCAATCAGAGAGGAGGTACTGGACCTCACACTGGTCAGCGGCGCCCTGCGAGACTCAATTCGTAACTGGCGGGTAACGGATGAGGCCTCGCTGTCGGACCATCAACATATACGGTTCGACATACCGGGTAGGGCGGATCTGCGCAAAGGCGCTCTTAATTCTAGACGAACGGACTGGAAGGAGTTCCAGTTCCTCGTCAGCCGAAAGGCTGGGCTCCTAATGACCGACATCGGGTCAGTCGATGATATTGAGCTAGCAGCCAACCTTGTAGAGGATACACTGATCTCATCCTTTCGGGAGAGCACGACCATACGCAACTTCAGCTCCAGCCGTAGAACTCCATGGTGGAACGACACGCTCGAACTGAAACGGCGACAGGTCAGAAGGTTATTCAACAAGGCAAAGAAGACTTAGAATTGGCAGGAGTACAAATGTGCTCTTACTGATTACAACAGATCCTTACGCAAATCCAAAAGGGATACATGGAGGAGCTTTTGCAGTGGCATAGCAAACCTCCCTGATGCGGCAAGGCTGCATAGGGTAATGGCCAAAGGACACTCCAATGGAGTGGGCCTAGTGGAGAGAACAGATGGTACCTTCACTACAAATCGTAGGGAAACTCTGGAAACCCTGCTACAAGTTCATTTCCCAGGCTCTACTATTGTGACGGGCAATGAACACGCGGAGATCGAAGCGGCAATCCCAGGAGCTGGACGAGCCACGGGATTGGCCGGTAGAATTTTCGACAAGGATAGGGTTCGCTGGGCAGTTGGCTCCTTTAGCCCTTATAAGTCACCAGGTGGTGACGGGATTTTCCCGGTATTACTACAGGAAAGTCTTAATATTATAATGGACCCGCTAATTGGTCTGTTTAAGGCTAGCTTCACCTGGGGTCATATTCCGACCGCGTGGAGAGCGGTCAGAGTGGTGTTTATCCCCAAATCTGGCAACAAGCCGCTAGAGAAGCCGAAGTCCTATAGGCCTATTAGCCTCACATCATTTCTGCTTAAAACTGTTGAGCGGCTACTGGACCTGCACATCCGGGACGAGCTGAGAATCTCCGCGCCATTGCACGGAACGCAGTTCGCCTATCAGAAGGGTAGGTCGACGGAAGTAGCATTGCACCATCTGGTTGCGCAAATAGAGAAGGCACATAACAACAAGGATATTGCACTATGTGCTTTTCTTGACGTGGAGGGTGCCTTCGACAACACAAGTTACGACTCTATCAAGGATGCTTTGTCGCAAAAACGGATAGATGATTATACCATTAATTGGATCGGCGCCATGCTGAGACAACGGAGAATTACCGCCTCGTGGGATGACGCTAGCGTCAGCATTAGTGCTGTTAAAGGTTGTCCACAGGGTGGGGTACTTTCTCCCCTGCTATGGTGCCTTGTGATTGATGACCTGCTCGTCAGACTTGAGGAATTCGAGAGAACAATCACTGAGGTGATGCAGGGTGCTCTCGACAAGGTTCTCAAATGGTGCCATGAAAGGGGGCTGAACATCAACCCCCAAAAAGCGGTCGTGGTCCCGTTCACGAGAAGATATAAGCACAGATTGGGTAGACTGTCAGTGAATGGGACGGAAATCGAGTACTCCAATGAAGTCAAGTACCTGGGAATTGTCCTGGATAAGCGGCTAAATTGGAACTCGCACTTGGATGCGACCCTGAAGAAGGCACTTAGGGCCTTCTGGGCCTGTAAGAGCTTCTTTGGGAAGACCTGGGGCTTTGGCCCTAGCATGATTAAGTGGCTTTATTTCATGATGATTAGACCGATAATCACCTATGGATCCCTGGTATGGTGGCCAAAGATCCAGCAGGTGTCGGCGATTCAAAAGTGCGGAAGGCTACAGAGAATGGTCTGTGTAGCTCTGGGTGATGCGCACATGTCCAACAGCGGCACTTGAAACTATTTTGGGCATCTTGCCATTACACATCCATATAAGGAAGGTCGCAATATCGAGTCTCCTTAGGATCCAACAAACATCCGGACTGGCAGATGGGGTCAACGGACACGCTGGTCTGATGAAATTAGCTCCTAGTCTATCGGTCTGCACAAGGGCGGACATTAAGACCACGGAACTGAGCTTTAACAGAAGGTTTAGCACGATCATCCCAAATGGGGGAGCTTGGGACAGTGGAAATCCCTGTGATGGTAACCAGGGACTACGCTGGTATACTGATGGATCCAAATCGGAGCACGGGGTGGGTGCTGGGGTATTTGGACCAAACACGCGAATCTCGATAGCCATGGGAAGAACACCAAGTGTATTCCAGGCCGAGATCCACGCCATCGATGTGTGCTGTAGCAACATTCTTAACAAGGGAATGATAGGAAACAGCATTGCGATATTCACTGATAGCCAAGCGGCCATTAAGGCACTCTCTTCCTGGAAATTGTCCTCGAAGTTGGTGGCGGAATGCCGGGGAAGGCTACAGGAGCTGGGCTCAAGAAACAGAGTGACACTCTGTTGGGTGCCGGGACACTCAGGGGTTCCGGGTAACGATAGGGCTGATGAACTGGCTAGGGCTGGAGCAAATGCCCAAATGGTGGGTCCCGAGCCCTTTTGTGGGTTAAGCTGGGCCACTACCCAATCCCTATTGGGGGAATGGGCTCAGCGAGCACAGAAAATACTGGGTATCGCTACCGGGAATGCGTCAGGCGAAGGAATTTATATTTCCCGGAAGTACACTGGAGACAAAGGGTCTCAACAGACGAGAATTACGGCTGTTGGTGGCTTATTTGACGGGCCACCATACGGTCAAGCACCACCTCTTTCGGATGGGTCTGGCAGAGGACCAAGAATGTAGACTATGCCGTGAAGAGGACGAAACTACAAAGCACCTACTGTGTGACTGCCCCGCGCTGGCATGGGCCAGAAGGAGACACTTGGGGCACGGTACGATGGGCGCGTCCCGAGTCGGTGTAATACCGGCAAAAGACCTTCTTGGGTTTCTCTGGGAAGCAGAGGGTCTTTTGGCCAACTAAAGGGGGGTGGGTACAATAGACCTGGTTTGGTCGCGGTACCGTCTCCGTTGGGAGAAATCTCCCCGCTCTCTCTCGAAAAAAAAAAAAAAATCGGTATCGCCGAAATAACTTTTTGAGTATCGGTAACGTATCGGCAAAAAGGCGTATCGTTACTTCCCTACTTTAAAAGTTTGACTCTTCAACTCTATGTTAACGAAATGTTTATTTCATTTTTTCCATGACAAACACTCACAGTCTAAATGCATCATGAAACATTTCATTAACGGGGCCAATAAATTCTTCATTAAATCGATGAAACGTTACATAGGTTGACTTTTATTATAACTTTTCAGTAGACTGATGTCAAAATCCATTGGATATGTGAAGAAAATTCTTTCTGTGTAATGAGATTACTTCTTATATAAGAACTCAAAAATCTAATACCGGATCACCAATTCGAATTCAGGCATCAACATGGTACGCCTGAACAATGTCATCGTATTGTTAGGGAAATTACGTAAGCTTTGGAAAGTAAATTATATTGTTCAGCTGTATTTTTGGGTATTCAGCAGGCATTTGACAAAGTGTGACATTATGAACTTCTTTACAAACTAAACTTCCTCCTGCACTTCTTCCTGCATTATTTAACTTATTAATAAAGTCTTATTTTAAAAAGAGGTCTTTCTGCGTAAGCGTTACAGGGAAATGTTTTGCGTCTACTTTTGTATGCGCACTAGCGATGGTTTGACCACGGCAATGTATGCTGGGTATTTCTAATAAATACCCAAATGAAGCAGCAGCCATGGTCCAAAGACATGATTGGAAATGGTTCACAGAAATTAAATATGCAATTTTTTTTTTGTAGAAAAATCGGTTCACGTAACTTTAACATTGAGAAAAAATTAATGCCAGGAAGTAAATTTAAACGTAACTGCTATTCCTAATTATAAAAGTGTTAAATACTAAGGCGTTTATTTAGACAGAAGACTCACATGAAACCATGATGTAAAACCGAAAAGAAAGCTTCTATATAGTAAAACCAAGAAAATATATTGGCTCTTAGCTCCTAAATAAGAATTGAGTTTAGAAAATTAAGTCATTATGTACAAAAAAAATTATAAAAACAATATAGACTGATGGTGCTCCACTTAAGGGAATTACTAGTAATTCGACCATTTAAAATTCACAGCGATCTTGGAATCCCAATAGTAAAAAAATAATGCAATTGTTTTAGTAAAAGAAACTTACAAAGTCTAAGTTATCATTCTCATATTTTAGCGATCATCCTGTTAAATGACAGTAATGAGATTTGGAAACTAAAAAGGAACTATTTGTTTGAATTGCTTTTTAGGAAGTAATATACGTTTATTATCACTAATATTATCTTTTTGTATTACTTTTCTTTTTATTGAGTTCATCGGAAAAATAAATTTACAAATTTTGTTGTTGGTGCGCTCTTAATTTAAAGGTAAGTTGTATTCACGAATATGGTATACAATATGACAACTTATATGTTGTAGTTTTTTTTCGTGTACTCTTTAAAATGTTTTTATTTTCCCAAATTGTGTTTATAATTCATAATTTAAAGACTAACATTATAACAGTTATACTATAGATGTTTACCACCCTTGACAACAAAATTGCCAACAACTTAAATTTGGCATGTTATTTTTACATGTAAACTGTTACAAATTCTTGACAATTTAAGATTTAATGTAAATGAACTATAAATACTATAAACTACATATTTACAAATGAGTGTACATCAGTTTTATATACAATATATAACATAAAACTTACAAAAACACGTACTATAGATATCTATATACTATTTTTCTATATTAAAAGGATAAACCTAAAAAAGACTTCAAGCTCATAAACATCAGCATCACAAAAAATATTTCTGAAAAAATTTTTGCAAAGCATGTTTGAAGTGCCACTGCTTGTGTGAATGTAAACATACGAGGGTAGAGTAGTAAACTTGATAATAAAAATTAAACTTTTTTAATTTAGCAGTTTTGCCTTATGTTATTAAGCTGAAGGTTTAATTTTTGAATAAAGGACATACAAAATATATTTTATTTATGCTTTGTAAGATAGTATTTTCCCTCAAGTTCGTCTATAAAAGACACATTGCACTTCTGACGTGTTTTCATGCTAAATAAATTTGAGATGGAATTTTTTTGAAACATTTCTCAAATAATAATTCTTTGACTAGCGAAACAAAATTTTGTAGAAACAGATTTTTTTTTAACATAATTCTGATACTAGCATTTTTTTAGTGGTTAATGATTAAGCGAATATTATGATCGGAAACTGTACTGTAAGAAAAATTTAAAGACAACTTTATTATATTATTAATGTTTTAATATTGTGAAATTAAAACAAGAAATAAAGAAAAGATAGTCAAGCCTGACAATTTAACATTTTTTAAACTACATTTTATCTAAATAGCAACATGGTTTGTGGATACAAATACTTTATTGTTGAAAGAAGTTAGTATAAGAGCTATGTTAACTTAAACATTCTCACTATTTTAGGGCGAAGCATAGCCCTTTTGACAATTAAAATATATTTATGTAAATTTCATTAAATTATCTTCATAATTGCGACCTGCTACTTTTTTTACACAAGGTTAACATGGACAGACCACCAGCCAGCTGGTAGTACAGATATCGTTAGATCGACTCTGTTAGTAATTCTTAGTGGATCGGTATAAGAAAAGGTGAGTCTATAACCAATATTTTTATGTGTTACACACATCAGCACAAACGCATGTTACTCTCTATTTACTACTGTGGTAGTGGTATATATATGCTAACTTTTCTAGCTAAACTCCCCTGAAAAAGATGTTTCGCTACAAATTTTACTTAGACTCGAAAAGGAATTGTTCCTATAAGTAGATTTGAAGAAGGCCATACGCACCGCGACCCAGAGGATCTTTTGTGCAGCAAAATGTGAAATTAAATAAGCCTACAGATTTATTTTAAGAATACAGAAAAGTAAGGGGCTGATTCTCGCGAAATTTTGTTATATTATTACTAAGCAGATAATGCTTTATTGCACGAATTTTTGCCACTGTATGTCCTGAGGTAATCTATGGACCGATCGTAACGAAATGTGGTGGATTGATTTTTTTTGATATTAAGCTAAACAAGACTTATTTAATTTTTTTAATTTGTTAAGGTTTTAAGCGTATTAAATTAATTAGTTATAGTGAGCGTTATATGACCCCAGGAAATATGGCCCCAAAAAGAAAATGAAGAATGGTCCCAAAATTTTACATGAGACACAACAACACGCAATTTTGTAACAATTTTTTAGTTTTTTTTTGCGGCTCTTTTTCATTTTTTCGTTGGGGGTGTTTTTGCACTTTAAGTGAAATTAAAAATTACCCCAATATCACGGAATAAAAAATGGCCCCAAATAAAATTACAATTTTATCTTTGGGGCTATTTTTCATTTACTATATGAACTGTAAATTGTAAGAAATGAAAGCTGACCCCAAAAAATGTTATATAAATTTTGTAAAATTTTATGAAAGAGTTCCTAGGAACAGTATATAAATCCCGATTTCTTATACCAAAGTGGAAAAAACATTGTTGTCGTTCAAACGAAATAAAAATTGTAGTGTTGTGTTCATTGATTCGACATAATTGTAGAGTAGAAATCTAAATTTTAGCCGGTTGCCCACAGCAGTCATATATATTTCTAGTAATTATTTTAATACATCTGGCCTTACAACTTTATGACTACCTTGTGCATCACCCAAATATAATTTATAGTTTAACATATCCAGTTGAAGGCCTCAGTAGCCATTGCTCTAATAAGTTATCTTAATTTTTTTTATAAGTTATAATAACTAATAAATAAATAAATAAAATAAATAATTTATAGTTACAAACTCAGGCATACTTAATTATTTTTTTATGCTCTATGTTAAATTCGGCATCATACTTTGTGTGGAGCTTCATAAAAATACCACTGCTCCTCTAACGATTTTATATCCACTATTTACCATTTTTTTCGTATACATGCATAAAAATAGAGCAATTTGTGACATAACTCCTACCTAAGTGGGCATTTCAAAAAATTGTTGACCGTTGTTAGAATTAATTGACACGTTGAACCGTTTTCCCGAACCTTTCACAGTTATTTCCCTACCAAACGGCGCTTAACATTTGATCAACGTATGCTAAACATATTTGTGATTTTTTAAGTGGGCAAGGCATCCCCTAAACAAAGACAATATTGACGAATTCCCGCCAAAAAGCCAATGATATCCCACCAACATATTGTGCAAACACACCAGTAGAAGATGGCTGACGGATTCCCGCAAAAAGCAAATTATATCCCACCAACGAATGGTGCAAAAACCCACCAGTACTAAGCAACTCCAAACAGTTCAAGCAAAACAAACAAAACGCCGCATGTGTAGAAGGTAGCACAAGAAACAGTAAGCAAAAATAAAAATAATAATAACACCATGTGTAGTTAATCTACAGTAAATGACCACACAGCAAATTTATCCCACTGTACGATCAGATATTGACGAAAGGGTTACAGTAAAAGTTTTCAAATTCGGAACAATTAGTTTTGTGATCAGTACAAAACATCTTTCAAAAAAAAAGGTGAAATAGAAAAGTGAGCGTGAAACCTCCCATAAAAGGACAATATAAACGACTAAAAATCAGATATTGACGAAAAGGTTACAGTAAAAGTTTTCAAATTCGGAACAGTTAGTTTGGTGATCAGTAAAGGCATCTTTCACAAAAAAAGGTGAATTAGAAAAGTGAGCGTGGAACCTCCCATAAAAGGACAATATAAACGCCTAAAAATCAGATATTGACGAAAAGGTTACAGTAAAAGTTTTCAAATTCGGAACAATTAGTTTGGTGATCAGTACAGACATCTTTCACAAAAAAAGGTGAATTAGAAAAGTGAGCGTGGAACCTCCCATAAAAGGACAATATAAACGACTAAATATCTGGCCATTTAGTGGATAGATTTAGACATTTTTCATCTCGTATGGTCTTGCAAAAATCAATTTAACTATCAGCCTTTTTTTGTATCCATTTTTATTTACCAAAATTTTCTAGATTTTTGATATTAAAAAATCTTATAATTGTGCCATTAATTATGTTGCAACATTTAAATTTTCTTGGCTAGTTAACGCAAATGACTTTTGCACTAAAAAGAATAAATTTTATCGATAATTTGAGCTTCTCGGTAAAGGCTAGTTTACACGGTAATACAATTTATTACGACATGTCAAAAAATGATGTAGAATGAGCAAAATCTTATCATGTAAAAGCAAAATGCTTTGAGTAATAGAGAATGCGGACACAAAATTTGAAAAGCGGTCGGTAAATGCTCATTTTTTAAACAATTTTAGAAACTTATGTATTATCATCACACCAGAGGTGCATTTTAACAATATATATGGAGGGTGGTAAAATGTTTATACAATTACAAAAACAACCAAAATCAACTCAGAAAATATTTATGTTGTTTTTGGAATTATTGTAAAACTGTAACCATCTGCTTTTTTGTTTTTACCCAGCTGTTTAATATCTTAACTTGGATTTTACTTATACCATCTGTGTAAATATGAAAAATACTAACAACAGGTTTAAATTTTTTTATTTTAAAAACGTAGAGAATTTCATAATATTTAGATTCTACAAAGCCGTAATACATTGTGTTACCTTGTAAACTAGCCTTAACAGTGTGGCCATTTTTTTCCTGCAGCTAAATTTGGCATTTAAAACTATGGTCTAGCTGCAAAATTTTCATTTAGTATTTGATATTTTATTAAGTATTTTTATAAAAAGTTTTAGCTATTTTATCTTAATTTTAAAAGTTTGTAGACATATTTTTATTGATTAACTGAAATATTTTTGATTAATTTTTATATGCAAATGGATAATTTTAACTTTTAAATAATTTACTGGCCTTTTCTAAAAACGACTAACTTGTAAAAAATTTAAAGATCTGGTTCCCCGTTAGTTATTCAAAAATGTTTATAATGTTTATTAAATTACAAATTTTATGGAAAAATGTATTAATACAAACAATATACTCACTTATGCGCCAATTCAGTTTCCTTTTTTAAAATTGATACGGTTTTGTAATAAAATCTTGTTTAGCAATTTTTAAGATATTTTTTACTTAAAATTTAGACATGTTTAGTAGGGAAGAGTTGGCAAAGCTGTTCTATAAGTACTTATAAAAATGTTACTAATATTTTTAAAAGAGATTTCCAGGCTCACTGTTCCAACAGTTATTATTCGACTGGTTTTAACCGGTTATTTTAGTTTTTTCCAAGCAGATTATTTTAAAATTTCCATTTTTCGAATATCGAATTAACCGGTTATTTTGATATAATAAATCGGTTATTTTAATAATGTGTAAATTATACACGTCTTCCTTACACTTGTTGTTAATGTACCAGTAATTAAAGTATTTTTATAATTGAATGAATATAAGGCAAATTTAAACTTTTTTTTAAGAATTTCAAAACAAAATGTAAAAAATATATACAGGTGTGTCATGAAAATCGGTCGATTTTAAATCGATCGTTTTTGAAAGGTGCGATAAATTTCGAGCGATCTTAAAATAAATTTCTGAATTAAGGACTTAATTTGTTGGTCAAAATACAGTTCAATTAACATATCGATGCCTTACTTTCTCAACCTCGTAACTTAAAAAAATACGGTTTTAACTTTTTCATATTAAACGATTGCTATTTTTGTGTTCTATAACTGCAACAACTTAATATTTTAATATTTTGTCTCAATTCTGTAAATATTAAATTATTATTGAAATAATAAGTTTTTGCAGTAATAGAAAAAAAAACAATTGTTTTATATGAAAAAGTCCAAACCGTGTTTTTTAAAGATACGAGGTTGAGAAAGTAAGGCATCGATATATAATATTAAATTTTAAAAAGAAATTATACAGATAATAAGAGGAAAATGTTTTAGAAATCAATATTAAAAGATACTGAAAGCGATATTATCGATCTTAAGCCGTTTCGTTTTCAAAATTGAATTCCATCACATGCCTTGTTATGAACAATGTAAATACAAATCGCTTATAAAAGCGTGCATTCTTATAACACAGAAAAAAAGTGTTTTATCAATTAAAAATGGTTTAAAAAGTATTTTAATTTAATTAATGTGATTATTGAATCAATTATTATTTTTTTTTTAAAGAATATTAAAAATTTAATTTTGATTTAATTAACATTTTAGTTGTTTTGAAATAAATATTCAATTAGAATTTTAATTAAATAACAAAAAATCTTAATTAACTTTTTTCGTTAAAAATAAAATAATTTAAACATGTAGAATTGTTGTTGGGAATTGTACATATTTTTTTAAATAAATTAACACAATGTTTGAAATGGCAAAGTTTTTTGATCATTTTTTGAATTAAAATAAAAAATATAATTTATTGAAAAAAAAAAATATTCAAAATTTTACAATTTTTAGTAATCAATATAATCATTTTGGTAATAGGTGCAAAATCAACAACTTGTTTGCTTGATATTATGAATTTGGAATAAATTTTGGTGATTGGAAAAATTTAATAATTTTTTCTGTGAAGAAACAAACTAAAAACAATTCAAAATACCACAAAAAAATGATAAGTTTAAAATAAGCAATTTGTGTTCTAGTATTTTAAATATAAAATATATTTTTATGCAGATGTCGTCGTTGGAGATATTTCGAACGGGGTTTAAAAGAAAATGGTGTTTGAGTCACCCTAAAATAATAAGAACGGAATGCCCGGCCTTCTTGCAAATAAGCCTTAGTAGATTAATAGAAATTGTTAAAAATAAAGCCAAGCTTTTATCAGTTTACTGGTAACGCTTTTTTTTTGGATTTTATTGTCAAATATTTGTTAGGTCTGAACATACCTTATGTCAAGTCTCTGTATTTTGTGCTTTCCTTACCTTTGTGGAGTGTTTTATTTTTTTATTCAAATTAACTTTTTATTATAAAAACCAATTTTATTCTTGTGTTTTTATGTATTCGAATTAAAACCGGTTAGTTTTAAAATGCTTAATCGACAACCGGGTTTTTTAAAATAGCTGTTATTCGGAATATTCGAAAACGGTTTTTCGAAAATGTCGAATAATCGATCACCCTACTAAACGGGTTGAGCTAGCTGAAAGCCCTGCAGTTAGAGTAAAACAATTACGATTCTTAAGTAAAGCTTCATTTTGTTTTATAAAACAGTAAATGATTTAAAGCGTGTTTTTTAAAAACTAAAGTAACACATACAAGTGTGATAGCGTATGGCATTCACGCGTTCTGAAAAAAATTAGGCGTAGCGGGTCGTTGTAGATCTCACTGAAGGCTGAAGAGTCCAAATATCATAGCTAATAATTTATTATTTTTTAAAAATGAAAAAACGCTTCTGGAAAGAAAATTTACTTAAGAATAAATCGGTTTATAAATAGACGTACCAAAATGGTCCTAAGCCTAATATTTGTAACTTTAATTTTTCTTATCTTTCTATATAAAACAGAAAATATAAAAAAAAATTTTAGAAGCTATAAATTATAAAACTGAAGCTTTAAGTTCACAGGTACCAAAATGGGTCATACCTAAATTTTTTAAGTTTTGGTCTATATTTTGGTTTATAACTTTTGTTTTCATATGCTAATTAAAATAAAATTAAACAGTTTGAAGCCAAAGTAATACTATTTAATTAAGCCAAAGCCAAATAGATTTATAGATTTACCACGATACAGAGTGGTGTTACAAACTACATATACCCTTATTAACAACTTGTGGTGCTGTGGGCTATAACATGATACTACTTACCACATGATATGAATTTATTAATTGGACAGGAAAGTTTGAATAGGAGTGCTTAGTTAATGAAATTTAAATCCCCCTCGTATCTATACCATAAAAGTTGTGTGAACTATAGTTGTTGAAAGTGTATGTATTCTACATTTGTTTATGTTTGTGTTTAAGCTTTTATATGTGTTTAGCAGAATGGCGCCCTCATAACATAATATTTTTTTTTCTTTTGCTTTGGCCATTGTTGTTATTTTTGATTTTCATTTTGTTATTTTTGATGACTCTCGTGTCCATCCTTTTAAATGTCACGCATGACAGACAGTCAAATAACTACACTTTGTTTATTAGTCATAAAAATTGTCCGTCCATTCTTACAGCCAGCCACATTTTAACCAAAGTCATCACAACTTAACACGCACGTAAATGTCTTCTCATCTGTGAAATCCTTAAAACTTTTTATATTTCATTTTCGTAGAAAATTCATAAGCACAATGAAAAATATGTGTTGTTGAAATATTTATGTTTGTCCTATTTTCAAGAACTCTTCTATTCACAAATTCACAAAAAAAACATATTTGTCCTTAAAATAAAGCCAACAAAAAAATTTATAAACAGTGCGTTGTAATAAAAAAGGGGTAAATTGAGAAGGGTTTTGCATTATTAAATATGGCAATATTTTTCCTAGTGCAAATTTTTTCATTTGATTTGGCACTTTATTTACTTTAAACGTCAAAGCGTGTAAAAGCACAAGACCTTTATGGAAGCCAAAGATTAAAAGGCTTTATTTCTTGAAAAACCTATAAAAAGTTAAGGTTCTCAAGGTGTTTATAAACAATTGTCGGACACAATAATAGTGAGCAGCCTACCGGTTTATGGCTTTTTAACTCCTACAGATGTTGGCTGAAAATGGTTTGTGTTATAAATTTTTAAGTGTCCCATTAAATATGCTTTGGGTAATCAATTTAATGATGATAAAGTGATATTAATTAACTTGTGTAGCCGAAGAAAACACTTAATAGTAGCCACTCAAGTTAAATGTTTTAAATAAATTTATGAAGAAATGACAAAATGTTAATGAATTTTTTAAGCTTTATCACCTTTTTTGGTTTTGTTTATTTATGTGGGGAACAGGAAATGAAATAAGTGTCCTTTTTTAAATGTTTTTTTTAACAATTAAAAATTTATATTTTATTAAGTTTCCCCAGAGGTAGTTTTTAAATAGCTACAAAGATAAAGGGTCGGCTTAATATTAATTGGATTTTTAATATACAAACATAGAAGGAAATGCCTTCCATAAATAAGAAAAAAAAATGCAAAATTTCCTAAGCTTTACTATTAATGCGCAGCTGAGTTTGTCGGTTACAGCTACGTCATAGCATTTTTATGTGTGCTTTGAATAAAGACCAACTCTAGCCAGTGATGGGCGGATACTGATAAAACGTTATGACTTTACTTGAGGTCATATGAATTTACTTGTGTATAACCATTAGATTGCTCCTAAAAATTAACTTGCGAATTTCACCGACCCCCTTCTAGAATTGTTCCATTTATTGTAGATACACGTTGTGTAAAATATTAGGATTAGGATAAATGGCGCCGTAACTACGCTAAAATTTAAAAGTGCAGTTACAAGTGGAAAAATACATTTTTTCCATTTTGGTAAACATTTTGCGATTAAGAAATTTATTTTTTAATTAAATATAAAAGAATCGAAATAGAAATGTGTTCGTTATTATCGCTTTAATGACATATCAAAGACTAAATTTGTTTTAGAAATGTAAAATTTATTAAAATTTCCCCTGACCATTGACGTGTCTCAGGCCACGTGACCAAGAAATATAGGAAAAAAAATTTACATAATTTGAGAAATATTTGAAAAAGAGCTAATTTTTTCTTAAAATATACCCATATTTACTTATATCTGTCTCCATTATCTAATTTTTGAATAATTTGTGTGACAAATTTCAGATATTCATCACATTGGAATAAATTTAAATTTTTCGATGTTCCTACTCTTATGAACTTCAAGTAAAAATTATGCAGAATATTATTGTCCAGATAATTTAAAATATACTCTGATAATTTAACTAAAATCGGAAAACATAAAGCCTAAAATCATGAAGGTCAAAAGTCAAATTTTGTATATTTTCGTGCCGATTTTTATGAAACTGCAGAAAAAAAATATATCATTAAGTCATACGAAGACATAACAGTGCTAAAATGGAGATTAACCCCTAAATGCACTTGGGGTCGAAATGACCTCAAACTTTTTGAACTTAAACAAATCTGTCAATTCGATGTACAACACATTTGATGTATATTGATGTCGATAATTTCAGAGTGCCATTTGCAAGATAAATTGATGGCATTCATTATAAAGGTTTGTATTGGCCTAAGAGCATGCCCTTAGATATGTTTAGTATCGGTCAAAGATTTCGCCTAGCCCCCTTATCTAGCACAAATGCTCCATCTGGAAAATTTAAGCCAGAAGTTGCATTTACATAAACTTTAATCTTACGTTATTAATTAACTTTATTATTTATATTCGACATGTATGATCGATTTTTTTAGTTTATATCTTCCAAAAGTGCACACTTTTGTATGTTTTATAACTACTAGGGTATTCATTTAATCGGGCTTATTCTTTAATGGGTTAATTGTTCGATTAGTTAACCGGGGTTTTGTATTAATCGGCAAATAATCGGTTAATTTTGTTATTGATCGGTTAACCGATTAATAAAGGTTTTTTATAAATTAAGTAATATCAATCATTGAAAATGCATAAATTATTTATAAAGCAATAACATAAAAAAGATAACTATTCTTAAACTAAAACGAGCAAACAAAAAAATAAATCACAAATATTGATTAAAAATAAACTGTAAGATAATTTAAGAAGATCTTTTAAAATTATCTTTTAGACAACTAATTTGGTTTAAATGTTTAGGGTTAAAACGACTGTTTTCTTTAGCTTGGATAAAACTTGAATCGGAAAGAATTGGTTCATTTATCGTTGATGTTGGAGAAATAGAAAGCGACCCATAATTCAGAATATATTATTTCTCAGTCCTCTTCCTGGATTTATCTAAATATAAAAATCTTCCATTATGCCATTAGAGTCCTGTTTTAATTTTTTTTAATTTTTAACACTTGTAATTGTTTCGGTTAATTCTGTTAAAAAAATTGATATGCAAAGATACGAGAAGATACAAATAATTAAACACATATATATAAAAACAACTTGAAACTAAAAGGCCTACGTAACAACTGAAATGTCAAAAGTGCACATTCACGGATTCATGCTAGTTAAAAGAAATCGCCATTTTTCGAAAGTACATGCGTAAAATTTACGCAGATTTTCTTTCTTGGGCTAGATCAACTATTCAGACGCGTATTAGATGAAGACATGTTTCCAGGTGAATTGAAATATTGATACTAACAAAGGGATACAGGGGTTAATGTAGCAACGGGCGAGGCATTTCATTAGTGACATCTGTCATGAAAATTTTTACAGCGTAATTTTAAATAGAATTATTGAACCACTAGATAATCAAATAAGTAAAACACAAGTCGGATTCTGCCCAAACAGGTCATGCGTCGACCTCATCAACACCATGAGAATCCTCATTGAATCGTTATTAAACAATCAGCCGAATTAAATGCACCACTTTACATGCCACTCATCGATTTTGAAAAATCTTTTGATGCTATAAGCCTCGAATTCGCTTGGAAATATCTGAGTTCTAGAGCAATCCCAAAAAATGTGACATCAATTCGATGCCACATTTTGTGAACACTTATAAAAAAGGTGTCATAACGCTGATGTATTTTGACATCAGTACAGGCAAAGTGTCATCAGTGCGATGACAAACAAAAAGGCATTAGTGCGATGACAAACTATCAACAGTGCGATGACATAATATACCAAGCCATCAGTGTGATGACAACTGTCATCAGTGCAATGACAATCTGTCATCAGTGCAATGACAATCTGTCATCATTGCAATGAAAAAGTGTCATCAGTGCAGTGACAAGCTGTCATCAGTGCGATGATACAATGGTGGCTATTCTTGAAAACGCGCCGAAGGAGTGAACATTTACATGAAAACAAAATTTTCGAAAAATTTTTTTTTACACTTCTAATATTAAATAAACGTGAGAGATTTAACGCGTTTCTCTCTCTTTTAAAAACTGTAAATTTTGTATGATAAACAAAAACCATTTTTGTTAATTTGTTTTTGTTTTTCATGTCATAATATATTATTAACATTATTTTCATGCTAAAAAAGTAAACTTAGAAGAAAAAATTCCCATATTCTATTTTTTTAATTATTTATTTAAATACATCAAATTTTTCAAGTAGAATTAATACGCAACCCACATCGGGCATGCTGCTGGTGTCTTATAATTGAGAGTTCTTCTGTTAACAGAGGGCGGAATACAACAAAAGTGAAACAAACATGTGTAACGGGTAAGTAAATAATGATATTCTCTCAATTAGACTTAAGTTCAATTGCAATGACTAAATTTGATGACAGTTTGTCATCGCATTGATGACATTATTAATAAAACCGACTATGATTCGTTTTCTGTGATGCCAGTGTATTATCCCATTGATGATATAATATAAATTTTCGACCCTTATGCCAATTTAGCCAAGTGATGTTAAGGCTGATGTCACAGTGATGTAAAGTGTCATGGGACACTTGGCATAGTACTGATGTTAAAATACATCAGCCTAATGACATCTTTTCTATCAGTGTATAGCAACAGAGTGTAGCATGACGGAGCTCTAAGCGAACAACTCCATTCCATCAGTGGAGTTAAACAAGGTTGTGAATTATCGCTCTTACTTTATATAACAGCTCTTGACGCTATCTTTGAAGCAGCACACTGACAATAACTCTGTCTGAACTGGAAGCATAACGAAAAATTTGGCGATCTTGCTTATATAGGCAGAGCGAAGTGCAACAAAAGTTAACGCTTATCGCAAATGGAGCAAGTAAGGTGGGTCTCCGAGTAAATATTGGAAAAATCAACGTCATGAGAATGAACTTCAACACAAACATACTTTCTCTTAATCAATAAAAACGCACTTGAAGAGGTAGAGAAATTCGATTTCTCTCGGAATCTAATGGCCCCGTATTATATATAACGCACATCTATGTCTTACGACAGAGAAAATTACGACCGGAAAGGAGATATTAAAACGAAAACACTGGTGGATTTGACACACTTTAACTTTTATGTAAACAACTAAAAAATTATACTTACGGCAACAGCAAGTTTCCACGGGTATGCGAGCACATTTTATATGCGAATTAACACGTTATTCTTTTTGTTGTTGTTTTTTTTTTATTATTATTTTTTATCTGTGTTTTTTTCGTACTTTAATTTGCTTTTATGCATGAATACTAAAAATAACGAGATCTTTAGAAAGCTTGTGCAACCCTTAAATTTTATGAACCAACATGCAATATCATTTTATTTTAATTGGTTTTCATATATATACACATATGGAAGGAATGACAAAATAACCATATCCATGGTCTGATTTGCCCAATTTTGCTTAAACAAGAAAACATTGTTAGTGAGGATATCATGAAATTTCAGAGCGATATGATGGCCACTTGCAGAGATACAGAGTTTTTAAAATTTAAAACATACCCGGGTATGTACCTGTTGACATAAAGGTTAAGCAAGCCGTCTTCTGAATTTTTCAATGCTGCATACCAGTGAAGTACGCCAGGAGCAAGAAGCATAGGTCGCCCTAGGGACGCATGGATAAGAACGGTACAGACAGAGACGAACAAATCGCTTAACAAATTATGAATTCTAGCGAGAAATAGAGATGCATGGAAAATCTGGACTAAGATTTTTTAATATATATTTATGAGCATGTCAATAAATAAATAAATTAAACATTGGCAAGTGGTCCAAAGCTTAAAACTTCGGTGAAGTCAATATTTAATCACCATTTGTGAAAGTGTGTTAAACTGCGTTGGCTTTAGAGAGTCCCATTTGTTAATAACTTTAATGCTTTAAGCAATTTGACATCCATCAAAAGGATTGGGGTTTATACGCTCATAAAATCATCTTGTTCAAAAAAAAAAACTCCATATAACTGGAATTCTTAGTGTTAGTGTTCAATATAAAAACAAATGTATGTATTTATGTGTTTCATATGATGGATACTTTTTATGGAAGTCTTTAATACACAAATGGATTTACGACAAACAACTGTTGACGAACTTTTCAATGTTCGTGTTTAAAGTACGTTGCGAATATTAAGCCTAAAGTATTATGCTTCTCACTTCTCACCAAATGATAGCAAGAGACATATCTGTAAAACCTTGATAATAATGTAATAAAGCGAATATATTTCTATAAGACTGTCATAAAAATGTAAAATACGTTAATGTAGTTTTTCTAAATTCTAAGTGAAAATGTTGTGAGTTGATTTATACCTACAAAGGAGATATTTATCGTCTTTGTGTCATATTAATTTTAAGCATTTTCTTAAGAAGACATATGCCAAGCGAAAAATTTATTTGCTAAGATCGTATATTTAAATCGAAATTTTTTTGAAATATAAATAAGCTTTTAAGTAGAATTACTGAAAATTTTTACAAGGATTGCCATAACATAATTTCGAATTTGAAAAATTAGCTTAATGATAACTCAAGATTCCATTCAGGTAACAAGCAACGTCCATACTTGTTATTGAGCTACCTAAATAGGAGCGTCAGGCGTTTTGTCTTTTTTAAGAATTATCAGTTTCAAACAGTTTATACGAAACAAATCTTAAGAGCCCGAATTCAAATCCACCCGGTTGAAAAATCGTGTATAATCGGTTTTTTATTAGAAATGTATCGGCAATAAAATTATCATGTTTTAAAAAGGGTTTGACGTTCTTATTTAAGTAGCTCAGTTAGTCTTGTACCTAACTCATTATTTAATTAAGTGTTTGCGGGATTTACAGACCTTGTCTGTGGCTTTGTAAAAAACAAAGTTAAGCAGACTGATTGCTCATCAACACTTTAGCTAAAAATTGGTCACCGATTTCAACGTCCGAGAGCTCGTACCCTCGGGGGTACTAGCTACTGTCTCCGTGGCATAATCAAGTGCCAGTACCTGGGATTCGGAAAAATCCAAAATTGCCAGATCTCAAGAGATCTGCACGAACTGGTGCGCCAAATCATTACTCGAATTAAAAAAATTAATCTTGTCAGATAGAATACATTTTTTATTGTACCAATTTTTATCAGCAGAAACTCAAAATTTAAAAACAAATTAGCATTTTTAAACTGTAACACCAACAGCAATATAATATAAAAAAAATACCGTGCCGAAATTAAATACAGCTACATAGTTTTATTAATTTCGGTTAGAATTTAAAGAATAACGGCCTTTGTTGTAAAAAAATAAAACTGGTTTATAAAAGGTTTATGAAACAGGTTTTCTATGAAAATTTGTTTAATAAACCTGTTTTATTTCCTAGAAATAAGGGGGTCAGTATTGTGCTGCGATTAAAGACTAGATTTAAGTAGAAAGATTTATAGGCATTTAATTAAAAGATACCCAGGAAAATCGAAAATATTCTCAAAGTGTGTTATGCGCATTAAATATGCAATAAAAACTTAAAAATATGTTTTAAATATATGCTATCACACAAGTCTTACGTATTTGGACGGAAATGCGTCTCTGATCTAATTATTGTTTGAAAATTTTCAAAAAACAATGGGCACGTTCATAAGGCGTAACTGTTGTGTAACCGTTTAGTGTTTGTCTTAGAAACGCATAGTTGAGCACTTCCGCTCAACACAACAGTTGGGTATTTGAGGTCATTTATTCCATCATAAAATTTTTTAGCTACCTAAAGTCAGCATGTTGTGCTCAACCTCAACCTTTATTTTTTTCAATTGTTTATGTTTATCAGCTGTTAATTTTGCATTATACTCATAATACCGTTTCTAAGACGAAAATGTTCGGCTCAACAGTTGTCAACAGTTTTCTAGCAGTTGAGCTCAACAGCTACGTGTTATGAACGTACCCACTAACAACTTATCATGACCAGGTTGTATTTTTTTTTAAATACGTAAGACTTGTGTGATAGTATAAAGCCGCTATAAGTAATATGTGCTTGTTATAAACAAGAAGAAAATATAGGCTGCCAAGCCTGACCATATGGTATCTTACACCGCAGTATTTAGTGAAAATTTTTTAAAAGTGGACCCTATTTGGGAGCCATAGACCCACCCGAATAAAATTGTGTTATGAGGTTAAGATTTATATAGCTGTAATTTGTGTCGATTGTTCACATTTTCAATAGGCGACCAGTTCTTAGCCCCCGTCAATTAGCCAGCTGGATCAGCGAACGGACATCGTTACATCGATTTAAAAAGTAATTCTGTGTTTATTGTGTATATTATTGATATACTAATGTGCTGTATTCAGAACACATGTGGTTGAACGTGTAGTAAAATTTATATGAAAAACGCTCAAAAAACTGAGTTCTTTTAATATTTTACTACACGTAAACTTGGGTATATAAACAATATTCCGTATTGCAAACCATAATTTAAAAATTAAATGAATATAATAATAATTACATTTAACGAATATCAAAATAGGCTTCAAAAAGCTTTAATATGCACTATAAACTTAATAAAATTTCTTTAAATAAAAATTTGTTACAATATGCACAAACAAATCAATGCCAAAATTCATAAAAATCTCTTAAACGGATAAACTTATTGTTCCTGCCTTCATTGGTCGCACAAGAAAAAATATGCAATTGTATGGTTTTTGATATGGTTTCCCTGGTTATATCGAATTCGTTAATATCAAAATGATCGAAATTTAAAAATTTTTCAAATTATAAAACTCTTGTTTTATGTGATACAGCTCCAGAAAAACACGTTTCCGAAAAGTTTTGTTTTTCTGTTTGAAATCTTTAAAATAACGAATAGCTTGTATGAAAACTAAAGAATATTTTCTAGGTGTACTTCCATATCATCTGGAAGTGCATCAATAGAACCATTTTAAGCATAAATAAAACCTAAAATTATTAAAAAAACTTACAATCTGCTTGTTAAGTAAAAAATAATTGATTGTCATTTGCAACGAATATTGAACATGATGCATATAGTAGTAGTTAAAGAAAACTCTTCACAGTTTTTACTTAGTTTATTCAATATTTCAATAAAATGTAAATTTAAATCCTTTTATTAAAATAATTTAACCCACATTCAAAATTATTGCTGGTGCTTAGGGTTTTTGTTCCAGACATTATAATTCCGGAGAAATCGTTTGGCAATTTTGAATTTCCAGAAATTCCGGGGAAAAAATGGTATCAAAAGAATTTGTTAAATATACTTATAAGATTTAAACAAATATTTTATACTCTTTTATAACCAATTGACGCTAAAATAAAATCTAGTAGTTACGAGATTTCGAGCCAAATCTAGTTGTTTTTGACAAGATTTTAATTGTAGAAGACTTTTTCGGCGAAAATTAGATATTATTTAATCATAAATTTTGTATTCCCAAAAAAACTTTTTGATAATAAATTTGCATGTGCCCGTGCAAAAAACTGAAATGGAAAGTTGCTTTATATTTGTTTTGCTTTTAACACATTTTGCCCAAATTGTAATCATCGATGGGTTGACACATCGGCATCGCAGAAATTACGAATCAGAGTTAGTTTAATAAAACGTGTCATCAGTGGTATGACTCAGTTACATCGTAGAAACGACTCATTAGGCTCAATTTAATGACATTGGGATTGACTTAAGTCAAGGTATTATTATTTACTTACCCGTTACAAAATTTTCTTCCACTTTTATTGTATTCCGCCCTTTGTTTACAGAAGAATTCTCAATTATAAGACACCAGCAACATACCCGATTTGGTTTTCGTAGGAGGATTTACTTTGAAAATTTGATGTATTTAACTAAATAATTAAAAAAAAAAATATGGGAATTTTTGCTTC
The DNA here is from genome assembly GCA_943735925.1 of Pollenia amentaria. Classification (NCBI taxonomy): domain Eukaryota; kingdom Metazoa; phylum Arthropoda; class Insecta; order Diptera; family Polleniidae; genus Pollenia; species Pollenia amentaria. The sequence continues at coordinate 86,590,912 of OX031008.1, read as the reverse complement.
TCATTTTACTTTTTAAACATGAAAATAGTGTTGATAATACAAAAGATATGGCATAGAATTGATGTCACTGTAGTCATAACAGAGGTGATGCATAAATTATGACAGCATTTTATGATGACGTTCGTCATTAGATTGATGTCACTTTTTGCCTCATTGATGCTATTTGCAATAGCATTGATGTCACAATTCTGATGTTGGGGCATCATCAATATGAAGATGAATTTTTCTATGAGTGTTTGGTTGTAGCTTAATTTTATTTTAATATTATATTCTTAGATCTATCTTCTTTGAAGTTTTTAGGGACACAGAAGAAATTATCACAAATTTATTTTTAATTAAACCATTAGTCAAAAATAAAATATGTTTTAATTCAAAATTAAGTCAATTGAATTAAACGTTTACTTATATCAACAACTTAACTGCAGAAAATTTGTTTAATTCAAAATATATTTAATTGATACTATTAGTTTATTAACTAGTGCAATTTAATTAAATTTAGCCTTCTAAATGTTATTTTGAAATTAAAAAAAAAGCTACGAAGTAAAGGCCAAAATTATAGCCTAAAAGATAAATAAAGCGGCTAAGTGTAGCCTCAAAAAAGCTTAGGTGCCTACACTTAAAGGAATATACGTTTCCTATAATTGTATCGAAATATATCGTTTGTTGTATAATCGGTACTATACAAAATTTGCAATTAAATGCGAACCCTAGACATATTCTTATTATGCATTATGTAAATAATGCAGAGATGTGATATTGTATTTAAAGATTGTCTACGAAATAAAATATAGTTTAACCTTTTTTTTTTTTGTCTTGTTGACTTAGGTTCCTTAAGTACATGTGTATATTTGCCAAAAGTTGCTTAAATAAAATTGTCTATAAAAACTTTAAGCAATATTTTCCATCCTATTTAACAAAATATGCATTAAGATAGGCATTATTTACAGTTTAATAAAATACGTACATACCACATGCCATAAATAAGGAACATCGTTATTTATAGAATAATCAACTCAAATTCAACTTCCACAAACAAGACAAACAAATACAAAGATTTACCTTTAAATCAATAAAAATATTTGCTAGATAAGTGGCCATAAAAATATGAAAAGATACCCAAAAAAAAAAAGTTTATAAAAATATTGACAAAAACTGTTATGAGAAGACGCTAAGTCACCAAATAATTCCATTTGCCAAAAACAACCAACAATTTGTGCATTATTTAAGTTTTGCTATTCTTGACATGTCAAAGTATTTACAAAATAAATGACTTCGAAAAATAAGCGAAATATAAAGGCACTGAACAGTCAAATCGGTATTGTAAATAAACTTTTATTGAATTTCATTGAACGTAAACACAAATTGTACTTCCAAAAGTATTTACTCAATTCACTGGTAAATAAATTCAGTGCACATTTATAACCAACATTGTTATGAAAGTTTTTAGCAAATACTTCTCATTGCCAAGTAAAAAATAAAGTCCGTACAATACGATAATTTGCAATAAGTCTTTAAATTATGCGATAAACTTTTTCTAAACTTTGGAATAAATTGCATAATTTTAATTTCGCTGAAGTATGAAATACTTTTAAAGTACTTAGTGGATCTGTTTTTCGTTCAATAGGTAAAACGTTATGTGATTGATTAAAAGGCATCACCACATGTTCAATGAAAATGTTCACAGCAATAAAATTAAAATTATACTAACATAAAAAAAGCCGAGGATTAATCCTATATATTTTTTAATGTGTAGAAAAACAGTAAAAAATTTTATTTCTATGGATTCATTTCTATTCGAAATTTTAGTTCTTTTAGGTAAAACGCAAAGCCACGCCAAAAATTACATTGTTGCTTTCAACAGAAATTCATGTTCACCCCTATTATGAATGTCGACGTCGAAATGAGTCGACGGCACCGGAAGAGTAAATGTATTTTCTGAGTAGTTATTGACAGTAATCGATTACTTTTGACAGTCACTTGATAGTTTCTAAGGCGCTTTTAAGTCAACGTAGAATTATCTCTATTTTAGTCGACAGGAAATTTTGCGACGACTTAAATGAAAGTTAAAGACATTTTAAGTAGATTGTAAACATATTAATCAAATACGTTAAAATGAAATATGGAAATTTAAAAGAAGTTATGGGCACGGGGTGTCTGGTAGTAGATTTATATTTTCAAACTTAAATAAAAAACGTAATTATTTTCACAAAGTTTTATTAAGAGCATTGACCGATAGAATGGAAATGCGGATTTTATTTTTTAAGGAGTATGTCATCCAGATGTCTTCCGTCGAGTTGAACACACTGTTCCAAACGGAGCCTTATATTCTGCGTAACTCACTGCCATAAATTTGGCTCAATTGAGCTGATTTCGCGACGACTATTTTCCTTTAAAGCCACAAGAGATTGGGGATTGTCTTTATAAACCCTCTCTTTGATGTAGACCCATAAAAAAAATCCATGGGAGTTAGATCGGGCGACCTCGGTGGCCATGGGATGTCCCTAAATCGACTGATCAGTTATTGGGGGAACTTTTCCCGAAGAAAATTCATCGAAGCTTTGGCTGTGTGTGCAGTCGCCCCTTCCTGTCGCCATTCGTCGCCTGACCTCTAGCATTTTCGAAAAAAAAGGGTCCAATTAACTCATGCGTGAATAAGGCACACCAAACAGTTATCCTGGGGAAATTCATTGATTTTTGATATTTCAATCGAGGGTGGCAGGTTCTTGGAGAACATCGTGACTGACAAGTCCGTACAATCGATAATTACAACGGCGCCACCCTCTCTCCGCGCCGGTTATTAATTTTTGAAATAATCGTATTTAGAAATATAGATTTGCCAGCAGACACCCAAAATACGGAAAATTTGCAAAAAATTTCAATTTAAGACGATTGCCTCTACAAAAGTAGCTAAAATTCGCAACATTTTTAATATTTCAAACAAGCCATAAAATTATAAGGAATGGCAAAAATTCGGTAAAATGTCTACATTAGCGGAAATTCGCCAACATTTCCTAACAGCGACATGATAGTAAAGTCTTATAATTATTAATAATCGTTAATGCTCTAAAGACTCAGAAAACTTTTTGCGAACATGGCAAAAATGCGCAAAAAATTCAAAATCGGAAACAAACTCTAAAATTAATTTGAAATCGCTATATCGGTTTAAAAAACTAAATGTCGGAAAATAACCTAAATAGCATTAAGAAATTAGTTTTAATTTTTTTTGTCAGTTTTTTGATAACTAGTCGACGTTGACAAAACTTTCTTAAAAAATACAAAATTAACGTCGATGTGATGTAGTCGTACACTTCGTGGCCTAAATTACATTTACACCTTTCAAACAAAATTTTTACATATATTCAACGGTTTAGAATTATTCAGACCGCAATATTAAAACTGGAATTTTTTTTCCAGATTATATAAAACCGAAAACGGCAACCACTTTTTTTTTACAAAATAATCATAAAATCACGTATATTTTTAATAAAATAACTTTGTTTTACAATAAAAAAAATTTACCATTTTTTAAATTGAAAATATTGATTTATCGAAAAAATTAAATTAATTAAATCACATAAAATCTGCCGTTTTATGTTCCTTCCATTTTTGCTAATAATGTACAATTCTCCAATCTTATAAGAGTTTAAAAAATGTGTTGCTTGTATCCAGGGGGATATCTAGGCAGTTTGGGGATATTTAACCCCTTAGTATTATATCCTCGGGGAAAAACGTTATTTACCTTGACACGGGAGTGTTAAAAATTCGCAAGTCTATCTTTCTGGAAAACGAATGACTAGAGAGATATCTGACACCACGAGTGGTAGTAGCCCGCGGAACTTTGAACATCGATAGGTTATTGATGAGGCTTTATCGGCCACTACTTAGTGGCTGTGGTCTATACCATTAAGGCTGAATTTGCAAATAATCTAAGAAAGCAGGCATATCACTCTAGATGCTTTTGTCTTTCAACAGAAGCTGCTAAGCAGTGGGTATTAAATAGTTCCAAATTCAATGGGACAAATGTATTGGTTTCTGCGAAAACCAAACACTAAAGTTGAAACCCCTGTGTATAGAGTAAAGCCATACTCCAGTATCCACCCTATGATTTAAAATGACGTGCGGAGAAGCCAACTTGGCAGGTACCATTATGAATTTTACGCATTCTTCATACTGTAAAAAAACAAATCTGTGATTTTACTATCAATTATACATCTGACAGGAGAAATTGAAATTTGAACATTGCGCTGGCCCCTTGCTTTATTTTATAAAATGATTGAAATCGCTTGTTTAGCGATGAAACCATTTAAAAAAAAAAACAATATATAAAAAAAAACTTCTGAAAGAATTTTCTAAGCAGACTCGTAGAAAAACGTAGAACTAACTAAATTATTTCGAACACACCTTTTAACAAAAAATTTATTGACTTTTTTCGTTTAAAATAAATTAATTTAAATATGTAGAATTGTTGTTGGGAATTGTCAATATATTATTAAAAAAATTAACACATTGTTTGAATTGTCAAAGTTTTTTAATTTTCTTTAATTAAAATTAAAAATATCATTTATTGAAAAAAAAAAATATTCACAATTTACAATTTTTAGTAATCAATATAATCATTTTGGTAATAGGTGCAAAATCAACAAATTGTTTGCTTGATATTATGAATTTGGTACAAATTTGGTGATAAGAGAAAATTAATAATTTTTTCTGTGCAAAACTCGATGACTAATTTTTTTAAATTTTAAAGTATACCATTGTCCCTTAGAGAAATTGTGTGTGATTTTAAAATTTTAATCACGCAAGAAATTTTTTATTATCACAATAATCACGAAAAAGTTCCGTCACGTATGCACCTCATTTTAGATGTAAATTTTTACTGTCACACTATGTTTTGTGTGGTTAGCATTTAAATGTGCATTGTGAAGACCATAACTTGACTTAGGACCTCTTTAGTCATAATATTAATATGGAAACATTAATATGTACAAAAATTTACCTTGAAATAGCAACAACAAAAAGTTTGTAGATTTGACAATTTTTTTCGTTCTGAACCATTTTTTTGGTGGTACCTAACAATTGTTTTTATATCTTTTCGGTTTTAAAGTCCACTTTTCTTAGATTACTGAATTCCTTGTATGAGATTGTAAATTATCTGCAAAAAAGGTAGTTTAACTACTCGTATTTTATCTGAAGCAACCTAAAATCTTGATTGAAATTTATCATTTTGGCATTGCTTTACAATTTGCAATAAAAATAAATTTATGCCGTATGCTCATAAGAATAAATTTATTTTTAAATTTAAATGCTATAAAATTCACATTAGTAATGCCATTTTCAGGTCATGAGAAAAAAAGCGAAATTTTTACGTGTCCTACTTAGGGACTACAGGCGCTTTAAAGGTACAGTTTTTATTTCCTTTTTTTACATCCAACATATAAATCGATGAGTTGTAAATGGCACAAGTCATAATATACATTTAAATATGAGCATTTATATGGAACTGTAAAAATGTTTATATGTGGTTTCTTTTTAATGCAAGATGGCTTGGGCCGTTTATTCACATGTGCTGCTTTTGCTAGAGACAAGCGCATACATATATAAATATCCTTCTAAGGGTGAGTGAGTGTAAAGCAGACCATAAAATATGGGAATTTTTTAAGCATCAAAAGGAAGTACATCAAGTTTATGCTAATAGCCATAAACACCAATATAAAGGTTTTTGCATTTTACATGTGGATGTGTTTTCTGTATATCCATAAGAGGTGGTTAACGTTGTACGGCCATTTTTCTAAGAGAATTCAAAATATTTCCCCTCAAGTGTATAAAAGTGTTAATTTCGATTTTTGTTTCCTCATGAAATTTTAACTACCAATTATAGAAAATTGTTCAGTCAACTTTCAGTAAAATATGAATATGCCGCACGATATTTTGTTATCAATTTCAAGAAATATATAAAATATCCTAAAAATTAAATTTTATTTTGTATATCATTCGATCTTTATAATATATAAATAAAAGAACTTATTTTGAGCTCGTGGGCTTTTCTAATTATGTTTATTTAATAATAATTTATTAAATTTTGCCGATATTTCGCTTTTCATTGAAAAACATCTTCTGGGCTATAATATTGAAAAAATTATTAAACAGAAAAAAATTAACTATTATTATGTTGTGTTAACATCGTCTAGTTGTGAACTCAAGTTTATAGCCCAGAATATATTTTTCAATGAAAAACGAAATACCGGCAAAATTTTTTAAGTTATTATAAAATAAAAATAATTAAAAAAAACCTCGAGCTCAAAATAAGTTCTTTTATTTATATCCTAAAAATTCACATTGGACATTGTCTTTTGGCCTTTATCTTCGTTTGTTTTTGACCAAACTTTCAGTAGTCCTCTCAGCTGGCGTCACAGAACTCTGAACAAAGATAATTGCAACTTAATAAATAAAGATGAACTTTACCCTTTTGATAAATTGTGCGCAAAAAATGCATTTTCCTCGAAATCCGTAAAAATAAAATCGTAACTCTACCCAAGTATTTCGGGGGATACTTGTCAAATTTTTAAATTATATTCTCTTAGATGTTTAAATCAAGTCCATGCTAATCAAATCTAAATTCTTTCGATTTTGTTGAAGCACATTGTTTAATTTGAATTCGGAGATTATAAAAACACCTCAAATACTTTGTCCGTTTTTGACATCATCTTAAAACAGGTTAACGCCATTGAAGAACATTTTTTTCCATATCTCACAATCTTGTGTCCTTTGAATAAATAAAATTATAGTGCACAAATCAATTTCCAATACCTTTAAGGTGTGTGCTCGAATTTCTCGGTCAAGCAATAATTGGTCATTTTGGGTTTTATTACCTTTTTGAAAACACAATTGTATCAACATTTCGATTAATTTATAATTTAGAATAAAAGTTTTACGACATATAAAAAATATGACAGAAACTAAAATAAGCTACTTTTTCGCCTTGTATTCAGTATTCAAATTTTCAGGCGATCTAAGTTTGGTGCCAACTTCATTTAAAACGTTTTTATTTTCGAAAGAACCAAATAAGTCAGACATTCCCTTAAGAATTCACTTTAATTTTTTTAATTTTTTTTTTTGAACACCTCTAATATCCATACATTCACATATACTTTGTACTTTGTGTAAGAATACACATTTGAATTTTATGCATATGCTTAAAAGGCTTTAAAAAGAAAAACATTTGAATTATGATTTCATATCATGATCATTTATTTCGAAAAGGGGTCAGGTAAACATTTTGGGAAATTCATTGTTTAACTGTTTTTGGAGGAACACGTATGGACCGATATACTGTGAGAATGAAAGGTTATATACTACTTCCATAGCGGTGAAAAACAGCTGGCTTTTTAAAATGAATTTCCATATTTATTTAGAATATTTATTATGTGTGTCTTAGTTTGCAACGAACAAACACTTTGCATTCCATGTTATGTTTTGAATATATGGTCAATTTGTTATGAAAAATAATTTTTGATTTTGACTTTATTGAAAAATCTGAATAGTGAATACTGGTTAAGGAGAAAAATATAAATTATTACATATTTTTTTTAACTTCATTTTGACTGAATCCAGGTGTTCGGAAGATAATTAAATAAAGATTGCCGATTTCCAAAATTTTTATGAAGACATTCTAATTTTTAATTTATATGTTTATCTTGATAATATAATTTCGTTTTTGCTATTTTATGAATGTATATGTTTTCTTATTTGAAGTCTGAATAATCAGATAAAAATGTACCGAAATGTTTTTATTGTTACTATATATTAAAAAGCTTTCGTTAAAAATTTTGTTTACCTTTATTTAAATTTTCGAGTTCAAACATAAAGCTTCAAATGGGTTATCTTATCTTAAAATGTAAAATATTTATTTAAGCGTTAAAGATAATCTGAATATTATTGTGTTTCAATAAATTTCATACACCAAAGATACCATTTTGATACTAAAACCACGAAAATTCAAAAATAATTTTCGAAAAGGGCGCATCTCCGGAAACTGGAGTGACAATCTTCAAATATCTGGTTTTTTTTAACAAGCACTTTGTTTTCTAAAACAAAATAAAAGAAAAAATTTAGATGAAAATGATTCGTATTTTTATTGTATTACGAAGAGTAAAGTTTGGCAATTATGAATGAAAATTATATGTGGCAAATGTCCATCACGAGCGCGCTGACAGATGTCGATGTTTTCATCAAGGTTTTAATCACTTTTTGGCAAAATGGCGAGTCCATTTCGTTAATCACATCACGGATTTTGAGTTTTAGGGCTGCAATCGATTCGATTGGCTTCTTAAAGACTCTGTTCTTAACATAGCCCCACAAAAAAATAATCCAGTGGTGTATAATCACACGATCTGGCTGTCCACTTAACAGCTGATGTTCGTGAAATTACGCGATAGGGAAATTTAGTTTGCAATAAATTGATCTTTTCATCGGCTGTGTAATATGTTACACCGTCCCTTTTTTTTTTTTTTTTTGTATCGAGCCTGTCAACACATATTTAACGCCCAAATTTACGAAATGCAACTTTAACAGAACCACAATTTTCATAGCGAATTTTAATTATTTAAAGCGATTTTCGAACGAGATTGAATTCATTGCAACAATTGCCAATGCATCTACTACGAATACGTCAGAAAAATTAATGTCAAAACTATCATGTTGTTGGTGTTGCGACAATTAAAAAACAAAGTTCTTGTTGAAAAATCCCTTCATAACTTAAAATAATTTTTGTTTTTAATGTTGTAACATAAGCAGAGTCTTACAGTTTCAGGAAAATACTCTGCTTCAAAAAGTCAAATGGTTTAATAGATATTCAGTTTATTGTGTCACCTGGACCCTTTGTATATTTCATGATTCAAATATAATTATATATTTTTTTAACTTAAAATTGTTGAATTTGTTTTCCATATATTTCAATATGTAAAGAAGTGTTTTCTCAGCTTCAAGATATTACATACCCAGCTATTTTTGTTAATTCTGGACTACATCTAGTTCCTTGAAATTTCCCGGTATGCGAAATGCACTGTGTTTTCGACTTGTTTCATCGGAATACGAATTCTGCCTGGGTTTTTTTAATTGCTTATCCAATGACCTTTTCTATTTTTGATAGGCAATTCGGCTTGATATACTCTATTATAAATAGAAAAGTGGTCGGTACACGAAGAGAACGCAAATTGTAGAACGAACAACGTAAGAATGAAAAATTTGATATTTTGTTTTGTTAATGTCACAAATACGGCTTACGATTCGCCCACCAAATTTCACACACAAGTAAAGGACTTTCATATACATATACAATTTTGATTTTCTGCTCCATGATATAATATTTGATTTGTTGAAAAATTGAGAAAAATTTAATTAAAAAAGAAAAATCAAACAAGACACTAAGACATTTGTTTACATATAACAAAACCAAACTGGACATATCGAGGGCCTATATTCAAAATCCTCTATCTTAAAAAACACAACTTTTCAGGAGAGCCAAAAAACTGCTTTTTTCGCGTATTACTTGAGTTATTAAAATTCGGTATTCTACAATATTTTTTAAATCAACTACTGAGTCCCACAGATAATTGGTTCATAAAATTTTGCATTATTGGAGACTGTATGCGAGATAGAGGGTTTTGCTTCTCAGAAATATTCAATATGTTTGCATGAAAATGAAAAGATAGAGGGGTTTGCATTTTATTAAAACTAAATTATTTTGATTTTTTTTATGTCGGTGTTTAAAGTGGTATATTTAAGATAAAGGCTAATAATACAACATAAGGTTAAAAAAAAATTTACAATTAACCATTAACTGTCACAAAAGTTTATTAATAAAATCTTATTATTAAACTAAATTTTAAACTTACTATTATATTAGTTTATCACACGATAATAATATTATAATTCCATACGATTTTAAATATCCTATAAATTATTTGACAATAATATCATAGATGACACTTTAAAAGAAGACACGTTTTTAAGTAAACTCCAACTTTAACCATTTATTTTTATGCCATGGACATTATATTTTCCAAACAAGCATGTACAATGGTAATTCAGTTCAGAATCGGCTTTCGCTATTTTGATAAACCATTAAAAATGTCAAATTCATGTTCAGCTTGCAAAAAATAGTAAAAAAATAACATGTATTGTAAGAACAAGTTATTCCAAAAATATTTGGAAATTAATTATTAGAAAAGATAGAGGGTTTTGCATTCGGAAAAAATAATTGTGTAAGATAGAGAAAATACAAAAATGCAAATAAAACAGCAAAAAAAAAATATGTTTGTTATGAAAATCACACCATAGATGAGGGTTGTTTTACTGAACATTTTACCATTAAAAAGTCATTTTCGTGAAAATCAAAGATAGAGGGTTTTGAATATAGGCCCTCGATATGTAAAATAGATAATGTAGTTTATGAAATAAAATGTGACGGAAACGAAAAGGAAAAGTGTAATATGGTTTGCATTGGAACAACAAAAAGAAGGTTAAAGACGAGAATTCATGAGCACAAATTAGACTTCAAAAAAGGATAGACAACGACGGCACTATCGCTACATGTAAAAGAGTGCAATCACAAAATGAATTTTGACAAGATACAAATATTAGACAGAGACTGGAGAGAGAACAAACGTTATACTCTCGAAAACTTACGAATTGAAGAGAAAATCAAAAATACAATGAACACGAAAGAAGACAAGGATAATACCAAACTGCAATACTCCGCTGCAATAGTTAATAATTAAAATAAGCTATAGTTCTGTGATATTAACATTAAGTTTGACTTTAATTCGGTGTTTGTGTTGTATTTTATTTATTATTTATATATTTATTTATGTGTCGTGTAGTCCAGTTTTTAGTATTAAATAGTTGAAAAGTGCAATACAAATGTTAACCCAAATTCGTAAGTTAAACTGTGATATTACAAAACTTCTAAAATTGATTATAATTATTATCTATTTGTCGCTAGATTATTATGGAATAAAAATAACCCCTGTTAAAGTTCGAAAAAGCGAACGAAACGTTGGGAAAAACAAAAAAAAAATTATTTACATTTGGTAAAAAAACTATTAATCATTATTAGCCCGTGAGGAAAACATAAAACCTCAATAATATGAAAAATTTCAAAATTAGGGGTTTTTATATTGTTATTTCAAATACATAGCTCGCAAACTCATATCATATCATGTCATATTATGTCATAATATGCAAAAATTCGTAGAAAATCTTAAGCCTTTGTTTTCGCCATTTACAAAACAAACGAAGAAATGTTAGTATTTTTGGCTAATCCAATGAAATTTATGATATCATGACACAATGAAACGATATAGCCATTATAAAAAAATACGAAAATTTAAAGATTATTCACACAAAGATATGACTGAAGGCAAAATATAATTTATATACTTTTGCGTCCAGTTGCCACATTTTTATTCTGATTTTCATAAGTGATATATAAATAAAAAGGCTGTAAAATTGTTTTGTTTACTGCGTCAACAGTTATTTCATTTAAAAGAAAAAGATATAAATTTGCCATTATTTGAAATTGTTCGAGTTTGGTATGTTTACAAAAAAATATATCAATATTAGCATTTGGTTCATAAGATTAGTAAATCAAATACCATAGTTAAAATCAAAGAGCTGTTAAAAAAACGTCCAAATATTTGTTTGAAAAAAATATTGGCTAAGGTATGTGACGTTTGTCATATGCCAGTCACGTTTATAATTTTGTATCGCCTGTTGACGTTATTATAACTCTGAAACTAATATTTTACCTCGTAGTCTGCACACTTACTTTCAGCAACAGTTACGATGCAAATGCCATTAAAACAACATCATTGAAAAATCAAGCTTTAAAATCATCTTATTCACGCCGGGTTTAAGTTTTCATATGCAACACATCGTTTTGCGCCCTCGTTCGTTATACAGCAAGTATGGAAAATTTTACCAGAAATTGAAAACAAAAAATCCGTAAATACAAAGATACACTCTTGCATTTGTTTGCGAAAACTTATTAGTGTGTTCCTCTGGGTATGTGTATGCACTTTACGGCAATGTAAAATAAGAACTTTTTTTTTCTCCTTTTTAAAATGTTTTAAGTTACAAATGTTATGGCAGCGAATTGCACATTTGCTTGAGTGCTCTTTCAGGGATAGATAATTGCACCAACTACACGATTGAATAAGTATGAACACTGTAAATAACTGGAGAACGGTGCAAATAGATTATTTGGGGAATTAATTTTAATTTTATTTAAGTCTATTTTACAAAGTACTAGATAGATATAGTTTTTGATAAATATCTAACACATTTTATAAAAAAATATCGAAAGGTTTTTAGATTCTATAAGGAGGATACAAGAGGCTAAGCGCTATTATTACAACTTGGGTTTAGCGTAAGACAGGATATTATCGGATGTATAAAAAGATTCTCATTATTATAACTTAGCTTTAATCTAAAAAGAACGATAAGTTATAGGCTAGTACTGTTTTCACACTCTTTTCATTCCCATTAGCTCATAAATAGGTGCGCTAAATCTGCTGTACTATTTTAGAAATTTTTAAGACATAAGAAAATAGTCGCTCAGTTTACGAACTGATATATCATACTTTTTGGAAAAATCGACACGAAATATTAATATCCAAATGCTATAAAATATCGTGCTATTTTGTATACTTTTTGTTATGAAACGGTTGGCTTTAAAATTATTTTTCATATGCCTTTAATATTAAATTAAAAGTGGCTTCCTTTCTACTGAAAATTTCTCAATTTTGAGTTAATAGCCACTTTATGATTTAGTGCGATACGCATTTTAACATTTTTTTAAGGGAAAAAACATTAATTTTCCTGTTGCTATATCCTGTTATTATATTTAACATTTCATTGTGTTTAAGTTGAAGGTTCTTTTGGCCAATAAGGCAAACACAATGTTCTCGACAAAAAGTCGGTAATATAATATTTAAGTCTGCTAAAAATACTTTTTCGGTCTTAAGCCTTATAAAGGGTGATTTTTATGAATAAGGTTTTTCGGGCTGGCAGCACTGGTTGGTAATTGTGTCAAACTACATCTGTGAAAGTGAAAAGTATTCAGTATGCTCTGCCACTTCATTATGGAGAAACTCACAAACGATCAACGACTGAAAATCGTTGAAATTTATTATCAAAATTCTCATTTTTGACTAAATGGATACGTAAACAAGCCAAACTGCCGCATCTGGGGTGAAGAACAGCCACATGCCGTACAAGAGTTACCGATACATCCCGAAAAAACGAAAGTTTGGTGTGGTTTATGGGCTGGTGATATCATTGGTCCATTTTTCTTCAAAGACAACCGTGGACGAAACATTGCCGTCAATGGCGAACGATATCGAGCCATGATACGCGACTTTTTTTTGCCCCAATTGGCTGAGTTGGAATTGGAGAATATGTGGTTTCAACAAGACGGTGCCACACAGCTCGTGAAACAATAGACATATTGAAGGATGAATTTGGTGAGCAGCTTATCTCTCGAAATGGCCCTGTGTGTTGGCCGCCAAGATCATGTGATTTGACGCCTCTTGACTAGTTTTTGTGGGGCTATGCGCAGTCGTTGGTCTATGTGGGCAAGCCAAACACGAATGAAGCCTCAGAGTATAACATAACACGTTTTATTCAAGGAACACAGGCCGAAATGCTCGAAAATGTGGTGCAAAATTGGACCTTACGAATGCACCATTTGAACCTGAGCCGCGGGCAACATTTACATGAAGTTATTTTTAAAAAGTAAATGGCAAATACCAATTTATCGATTCCAATAAAAATTTTGAATATATGATGCAAATTTGAGTGCAAATATTCTCGATTTCGTTGCGACGTAACGTGCAATATTTTATCACAATATGGACAACTTTTTTATACTACCAATATAAAATAACTTCATATTGTTCTAAAAGACAATTTCAAAACCTCTTAGAAATATCATATTTTATAAATTGACAATTCTAATAAAATTTTGGTAGGTGTTGTCTATCACTAATCAAATTAAGTGTTAAGATAAAAATGATTATTTTTATATCACCTTTTACGATTATTACTTTTATTCAAATCTTGAGAAGTTTTTCTTCATAAAAAATGTGAATAACGACAAAATAAAACAAACAGTGTTCCTTCAAACGGCATAAACTTAATCGACTAATGCTGGGTGTAGAAACTGATATGTAAAAGATGTCGGAGTATCTTTCAAGATGCATGTGTATGTCTTTTTAGTTTTTTCCCTTTTTTTTGTCCAAAATTATAGTAAAAGTTTATAAAGATAATATTTTGTAGGCTACCAATGAATAAAACATTTTGTTGTAGTTTTTTTACATATAACAATTCTTTTGCAAACAATTCGTAAACTGAACTTTCAAAAGTTTTCCGGCAGCATTAAAATTAATGTAACGTTATTTTGAATGTTTTTCAACTACCTTTTCCCTTTTTAAGCATAGAATTGTTTATATGTGTATATTAGGGAGGCAACTTTATAAAAATATTATTATAGGCCATTAAATATTTTTGCTTGGATTTTTTTTCTTGGGTAAATGTAGTTTTTTGCACCCCTAATGTAAATGTATATTTGTATGTGTGTGCGTAAACGTGTTTTCTGAAATACATTTGGAATAAGGCCAAGTTTTTCTTTCAGGAAAACTAACTATTATGACACACTTAACAAAAAATTTCCCAAAAAAATATATCTAAAAAAAAACTGGAAAAATATTATAAAGTTTTCTTTTTTTTAATTTTACAAGTGAAAGCTCCTTCTGTCGTTTACAATTTATATAGCCCCATTTAAAAATACAAAATTTTTTTTACAAAATATAAATCTGTATCTACTGCAAGCAAACAGCAAGCCGGTAATAAATGAGAAACTATTCTGTACATTATTATGGCCAGTGGCAAAATGTAGGAAGAGATTTGAAATGTATGTATATTATGGAACATAATCACCTTTAAAATTTTAAAGCGAGAAGCACATGCCAGCATGTATTGAATGAATTTTGTATACTTTTGCTCTTATGTACACTTACTCTCCTATCTGTACATAATCATGACCTTTGAATTTAATGCTGTTCATTTTTGTTCCACATAAATCCCCAAAGGTTAAAGTAATGTAGTGAAAAATTGTTTTTTTTTATTATTATTTTGATTTTATTATTATTTTTTTGCTACAGAGTGGCCCAATATGTGGTAAGCAATAAAGGGGCATTCTAAAAATTTATTACTTAACTTTAAAGAAAATGTTTTTCTAAAGCAATTTTTCTGCCCCAGGTTTATGCTCTTTAATTTTTCGTGTGGGAATTGGTATCCTCGTCAATGCTTAGAAATTTCCAAAAAAAATGTTAATATCTTCATTGAAATTAAATTGGTTATTTAATAGTTTTGTTTGTAGCCAATGTCGTATACACTTAAAATTTCGAAACTATATCGCAAAAAAAAAAAAAAAATATATGTATGTGTATCATATGTGACCTCAAGAAATACGTTTAAAATCAATGGTTATATACTATATGACACAAAGGACCCACGGGTTAGAGCTTGCGGTGGCTCGGTCATTTTAATAAAAGCTCAAATCTTGACCGACTAAACTTTCTATCTTATTGAATATAAAAGTGATGAACTCTTGATAGTATGCTCTTTTCGTATGGCGAAATGATGGTACAATTTGTGTCAATTTGGTACAATTTAGCCATTGAGACGGTCAAATTTAAGCATTGTCAGATCCCAACAGTGTTGTGAACAATGATCTTAAATGAAACTTGAAATTTTTCGATCATATAACTCAAATAATCAGGGGCGGTAACAATTTTGACAAGTACCTTAAAAATCGATATATATATAATTTTTAATAAGATTGTTCTCAGATGTGCTAAATTCCTAATTTTATTATTGATAACTGAAATTTATTGCTGGATGATAAGCTAGTTCTTATACCCATTTCACTGGTTGCTGAGGTTAGATCACCAGGAAACCTTTTTCCAAAGAATTTCAAAAAGCTAAAGATACAATACAGATTAAACTGTAAAGCGAATGAGAATTCCAAACACTAAAGTCTAACTTGCAATGATATCAAACATAGACAAAATACCAACAATAAGCAGTAAATTTATCTTTTCTTGCATTCCCGTACAATTGCTTGGCTTTTTTCCGACTCTAATTGTAGTTTAAGTGGGTTAAAAGTTCCATTTATTGTTTTCTAAGGAAACCAAAATAAAGCAATTCGTCAGTTGAGTTTTTTGCAGAGGCACCTGCAAATTTTTTATCAAAGTTATGTTCGGCAATACAAAATTTGCTGTTTTTGTATAAAAAAAATATTGCTCAAAAAAGATTGGAATTTATTATCGAGTGAGACTTATTGTCCCACCATTTGTTAAAAATGCAAGTTTTGTTTCTTTTGTGTGTGCAGCTCAGTGATGTTATGGAATTTTTTTAAAAGTCTATTTGCAGCCCGAAGAAAATCCCTATTTTCCCTACGCGCTCAAAAAATTGCCTCTGCATAAATCCCTACAACTTTTAAATGACAATATATCAATGCAAATAAAAGCGTTAGTTTAAAGTTGTTACACAAGTATTAAAAAATGTTTGATATTTATTAAATTTGAACCAGAAAACAAATCAGTTGTTGATAAAAAAAAAACTTGATTATATATATTATTACAACTTATTTTATTTTTGATTAACGGTGTAATGGAAAAAAATTGTAGGGAATTTTCTCTACTATTAAATCATTTTTTTATACTTAAAATAAAAACTAAATAAGCAAAAAAAAAACTGAAAAAAAACCATACAGAACAAGTTATATTAACTTAAAATCATATTGGTTAATGTATATGTGACTATGGATTTTGTGTGGACACTAGACAAATTAATTGTTTGTCCGTATTAATTTTGACTTGTGATTTTCTAAGAATCGTACAAGTGTAAGGATAAGACATTTGAAGATAAAATATTATGCCTAAATGACATAACAAATATTTGAGGATTAAATCCAAAAAAAGTATGACCAGTAAATTGATCAAACGTAAGCTTTATTTTTAAATTCTATTGATTCACTTACTTAATTTGTAAGAACATTTAAAAATTTTCAGTAGAAGAAAAACCATTTTTAATTCTACATTGAAGACATATGAAAAAAATACAATTTAAAACCAACCGATTCATTACCAAAAAGTTGGCAAAATAGAACGATATTTTTACAGCGGATAGATATAAATTTAACGTATAGATTTTATCGAAAAAGTAAAAAAACAAAATTTCGAGTTAATACCTAGGGTATTCATTTAATCGGGCTTTTGCTTTAATCGGTTAATCGCTCGATTAATTAACCTTGGTTTTGGTTTAACCGGGTTATAATGTAATTGATCGGTTAAATTATTAATAAAGTTTTTTTTATAAATTCAGAAATTTCAATAAATAAAATGCATATTTTTTTTTTTTTGGAGTTAATTAGTAAAAAAAAACAATATAACAAACATAATTAATTTTTACTAAAACGAGCAAACAAAAAAAGAAGGGTATGTTCTAGGGATGCCAATCGGGACTGATTTTTGAAAATCCTGGGATTCGGGATTTTGATATCCCGATCCCGAAATCCCGGGATTATGTGGATCCCGGGATTTTTTGGGATCAAATTGGGATCTTTAAAATGCTACTTTTTTTTAATAAACGACACTTTTTGAATATTCAAAAGGATTTATATACGTAACATAAATTTTTAAAAATAAAAACAACAAAACAATTTATTTTATACATATCTTTATTACACTCGCCTCACCCATGATCAAACTGATCAGATTCTGAAAAAAGCTTAAAAAAATATACGTATATCTTAGTTTTTCTAGATCAATTCATTTCGGTTTTTTGACAGCAATTCAATTTTTAATTTGAATTAGGTTGTGACGACATTAGTACACTGCAAAGTGTAGTCCCTCATCGATCTCGATAGCTGAGTTAAAAACTGTAAAACTATGTCGACTGCAGTGCAGTACACCTCCAGGGTGAGAGCGAGATTCATTATCAATAATTTAAGTACGTTTGAAATTTATTTTAAAACAAAATGTTTATACAAAAGTTTCTTAAAACAGATTTCCAGTTTAAATAATTTATTTATGAATACGTCAAATAGTGTTTATATATAAAAAAAATTATTTTATTTACCGTATGTTTTTTAAGCAAATTTTTTATTATTATTGGACCAGAAGGAATATGAGCTATTTCATCATTATTACAACTTAATTGTTATAATTGTATCAACTTTTATTCTTTTGTTTCTGAATAAAACTTTAATTGGATCCTGAATGATTTTTATTTTTTGCTTGATATATAACAATTATTTCTTGATTTCTATATTTTGCATAAAAATAATAATTTTTATTTGGAATTATGTCTTAAGCCAAAGCTGAACTTGCTAGACGTAATTGTAATAAAGGCAAGAGATGTGAGTCTGCAAATTTCGTTTCTACTTCAAATAATGGTTTTTATTATGCAAAATACAAAAATCCGGAAATAGTCGTCATATATCAAGCAAAAATTTAAAATTTTAAATACTCGCTGTGTTCCAAAAACAAAAATTAAACTCAAAAATAAGAATTATTTGCAATAAAAAATTTAACTCAAAAATAATTTTTAATAATTTTTTTTGTATATAGTATAAAAATTCAATAAAAACGAACAGTTTTGTACATAAAAGTTGATATGTTAAAAATCCCGGGATTTATTTTTATCATTTATCAATCCCGAAAAATCCCGGGATTTCGGGATTCGGGATTTCCCGTTTGGCATCCCTAGTATGTTCGTAAATGCATCACTGCGCTGCATCAGTAATTTCAAATGTTTATATCAATGAAGTAGAAATGGACCATAAAATTGTCAAATACTTTACAAAAATAATAGCTAGACAATAAAAAAAAAAAAATTAAAATTACTTTTTTATCGGCATTAAAAAAATTTTGCTTTTTCGAGCGCACCCTAATTCAAAAATAGGTATGTAATACATATTTTTTAATAATGACATAAATATTATGTCGGTATTAATTAAAAAATAAACTGTGGGATAATTTTATTAGTTATTTCAAAATAATTTTGTAAAAAAATTATTTGGCTTAAATGTCTAGAATTTAAGTAATTATTTTCTTTAGTTTTGATAAAAATTTTTTTAACGAAAGCAACCCATAATACAGAATATCTAATTTCTCAGTCATTTTTATGGATTTCTCTAAGTGTATAAAATCTTCCATTTTGCCATTATAACTGTCCTAATTGTTTCGGTTAATTCTGTTAAAAGATTGATATGAGAATACATGAGAAGAAACAAATAACTAAACACATACACATAAGAAGTACGTAAAACAAAACGCTGTTGACAGCAAACATTTATTTTAAATGAAGATCACTGAACACTTTCTTTGTTTGTATGAAAAAATATTTTCTAAACATATACCTTTTGTATATGAGACGGAACAAGTAATTCAAAACACAAAAATATTCTATAGTACTACAAAAAATTAAAAATTTCATTTCATCGGTTAATCGGTTAATGGACTAAAATTAACCGGTTTAATCGTTTATCGGAAATAGCCAATTTAAAATTAAGCCATCAGTTAATCGGGTAGTATTTAATCGGTTAACCGATTAGCGGTTAACCGAATGAATACCCTAGTTAATATCCTCTTGTTGATTAAGTGCGAATTGTTTAATCTTTTTTAGAAACTGTTAAATAATGTTCGATCCGAACGTTTTACAAGAGCAAATAATTTTTTAATAAAACAAGTTTTTACGTGTAGGACTTCAACTATTTAATACGTGCAAAAAAACTTTTCGCAGTCTGTACTGTCAAGTGGCAATGAAAAATCCATGATAGCTAATTTCGACTAAAGGGTGAAAATTTAATTTCCATTCAAATTTTTCGTTATGGTGGCTTTACTCCAAAAGTTGTTAATGCCCATCTTAAACAAGTTATCCATTTATTGCACTAAAAAATTAAATTCTTGTAAAAGAGAGTTTCACATATTTACCTTAAAACCAAAGTTCAAATGAGGGCAAGCCAACACTCAAATGAATTTAAAAATTTGTAATGTTACTGTATCAACGATTGTATTAGTATGTCATCACAAATCGAAAAAGATTGCGAAATATATACAGTTTTATCACCTTTTTCAAAAGTCCCTTTATTTTAATGATTTCAAAATATATGTCCTTCCTTTCCCTACGGCCAATTGTATAGAAGCAAATCCCTACGAGAAGGGATTTTGCCCTAACTATAACATCACTGGTGCAGATAGCTTTATTGGGCCATTATAACCCACCGTAAAAACTTATTGGGCTTATGTGTATATCCGAGGATAACGGTAGAAGCTCCGATGTCTCATTTATCCCAACCTTCTTATAAAATCCCCTTTAAATTAATTTGCCGTCAGAACTGAAAAAACCCAGATTTCGAAAAAAAAACTCCGGGGTACAAAAGGTTAAAATCAAAAATAGCAAAAAACAAATAAAAAAATAAGCAGGAGTTATTTTAAACAGCAATTGTTAAGGAATAAAGTTAGTTGTATTGAAATTTAAGAGTGAAAAGTTTTACAAATAAAACAAACAATTCAAATATTGATAGAACGAAAAAAACAATTAATATTATTAATTACTTGATACTCCAAATTATTTATACTCTTAATTTAAGTATAATACCCTCATTAGCTGTTATAAGTAAAAAAAAATACTCATTAGACTTTTTGCACTACTTCGGATATTTCCTTGTTTTGGTGGCACGCTTTACAATATAAAAGTATAGATAAGGACATCAAACTGCGGCGTCACAAAATAAGAACAAATTAAGAAAATTAAATAGCCCCCAATTTAGAAAAAAAAATTAAATAAATATCAAGAGAAAAATCTAAATAATACCCAATATGAATTAACCCCTAGTTAAATTAATAAATGATTGGGCTTTAATTTTAAAAAGTTGTTTCATAATAAAAAATAGAAATAAGGCCCAAAAAAATAATTACAAAAAAAAAAAATCAAACAGACTTATGTGCTGTTTCTAAGTGACAAGCAATTGATTGTGTACTGAAATTTATATGAAAATTACTCAGTGTTTTGAGTGCTCTAGGCGACGACCTAGAAACACCACATTAATCAATATTTCAATGAAATTTTATTTAAAAATGTTAAAAATATGGAGCTGGGGAATCTTAGCCTGGCCGAATGTCGACTATGCTGGAAAGTTCTAGTAAGCGAGGCTGGTGTTTATTATACCATAAGGGAGAAAATCTGTGATCCCGGCCTAAGGCCTGCTACGTAGACAAACTTTATTAAGCGAAGATTTGTTGGTGCAGAGAAGCTATTGTTAGCGCAAAGATATTTGTCTTCTATAAAAAAACCGGCTTCGCTAACTAAATTTATCTGCATAGTCCAAGTATTTTCTTCTCTATGGTATAACAGAAGGACTTCGGTAACTAAAGTTTCAATGCGTGGCCGGCCTTCGGGCCGGGCGCAAGTACCCTATGGGAAAGGGAACTAGCAATAAACTTGTCACGTGACAAGTCACTTTAACATATCGATGTCCTTCGAAGGGTTAATTGGCACCTTTTTAGCACTTTGTAACAGGTCACTGAAATAACATTAATGGACACATTCAATTTCGGTTAAAATAATGCCTGTCGCAGATATTGTCACAAATGAACCATGTCAATATGATAGATCCCCTTCATATAAAGTAATAGAACTAGAGAGAATCAGCCACAACCCACACAAAATCCAGTTACATGAATAGTTTTGTGCCAATTACCTTTCCTCTGGACTAACTACACTCTAAACACATTATCACCAGTTAAGTGATAGGTCTTGTTTTCACCTATCACAATTCGTTCCTTTTAATTATAAAATTTTGTTCACTGGTCACGG
This sequence comes from Pollenia amentaria, assembly GCA_943735925.1. Classification (NCBI taxonomy): domain Eukaryota; kingdom Metazoa; phylum Arthropoda; class Insecta; order Diptera; family Polleniidae; genus Pollenia; species Pollenia amentaria. The sequence continues at coordinate 86,568,967 of OX031008.1, read as the reverse complement.
GATAAGTGCTTTAAGAGCAATTGGCACAAATTTCCCGCAGGCTATTTTCTCCTCTTGGGTACAACAAACACTGACATTGCTAACTAAAGCTACACTGCATAGCCAGCCTTCGGCAGGGCCCCCATTACGCAGCGCCAAAAAAGTAAAAAAAAATTTTTATTAAGAACATGTAATAAGGCCCAAGTAAAATGAAAAAAAAAAAATTTTAAGTGAAATAAGCACCAATTAATTATGTTTTTAAAAAATGGCACTTCATAATTATTATTTCATTTTTATTGTGTTTATTTCATTTTCTTAATTGGGGACTATTTTGTGTCGCCTCAAACTTCTATTATCATATTTAAATAAATATATAAAAATATAAGGGTGCACAAAAATCCAAATCAAACGCTTTATAGCAATTGTAAAATTGTATTAAAGAGCCTCAAAAAAAAATTTTTGCGTGCAAAACATCGAAACCCCAACCTAAACATTTCAGGATTTTCACAAAAATCGCTAACCTAACAAAAACTAACAATAATTGTGGGTTTTTAAATTAAAGTTAAAGGAATTACTAAAAACTAAACAATAACAAACAATTATAAAAGCAAAATTGTAATATTTGATTATTAATATGATTAAATTTTATAACATACTAGAGTAACCCTTCCCTCTGTGCTAGACAATACAATAACATACGTTAACGTCTTTGCATTAAAAATTAAATTTTCTAGAAAGAATAGACATTTTCCTGAAAAGGAAGTGCAAAATAATATAAATTTTTTAAAGTGAGAACATCAAAAAGAAAAAAATTTATTGCAGATTCTAACTCTCACACTTTCAATACGTTCTTCCCTTTGTTCTTGATTTTGATTTGATATTGATCGTGCCAGTCGTTGCCTTGCTAATTCATTACTTTCTAATAGCTCTTCTTCATCCTGATTAGATCTATTTAAACATATTTGACTGCTGTTGCGTGTTCGTCGGCCAATTTGTAAACGTCTTCGTCGCGGCATTGTTGAATAATTTTTTTAATTTTTTTTTTTTTTTTTTTTGATGCAAAAGATTTAAATTTTAACTGAAGGATTACAAATCAATAATTATAAAATGACAATGCTCTCACTGTAAACTTAAATGACAATCAATAAACGTACAGAAATTAAATAAGTCAAATGACGCGAGGAAGCAGAGCCTTATACCGTCAAAATATAATTCTCGTAAGGAAAAAATTCATTTTATATAGAGAAAACACACCATCATAAAAGTGCGCGTATAACGCATATTCGTAGAAATTTTTCGATAGTTTTTTTTATAAACCATTAGTGAAAGTAGACCTTTCTCGTTTGAAAATCGGTTGAGTGGTTCTCGAGTTATAAAATTAAGAAAGTAGGACAACTTATTTTTATATATATAGATTTATATGACTTTAATAAATACCAAAATTTCTATAAATTCTCATAATAATGTTGTTAGCATTCCAACTGTCTTAGTTAAATCCACACCCAATATATCTAACCAGTGCCCATGTTCTGTAACTCCCGCGTCGAGAAACTTTTCGACTGAAATGTGAGATATGAAACAAAAATGCCATAAATTGAAACAAACAACTGTTTCTCACATAACTTCGTTTGTAAAATTTTTGGCGAATAAAGCCGTCACGTAAGGATATAACTCGCCAATTTACAGAAAAAGTGTGTTAGAATAATTTTTGTGAGAAAATAACCGCGTTGAGCTGTAAAATAAACTCACGCATAAAAACAGGGGGAAGAAAAATGTTAACTTCTTGTCAGATTTTTTCATTGTTTAATTATTTTGCTATTAACATTTTTGAAAAATATACGAATCTTTACAAAGCAATTTTGCAAACAACAAACATTAAAGTCGCACTCTACATTATTTCGTATAGCCGAAGGTGTACCTGGTGTTCTTAACGTTTGCAATTTCACATCTGCTTCAAGTGGAATATTATGGCATTTATAACTTAACGACGTAATCTGTATTGACAGTTTTTAACATGAGTTACAGACACACTTTTTTCTCACTTCTCAAAAAACGATGGAATATTTTGTTTCAAATCTTTTCGATGCGAGAAGTTCTCACCAAAGTTACAGAACATGTTTACAGGTACCTTAATAATTATTTCTTTTCCATATAAGTCAGATGATAACAGTTGAGCAAAAATAAAAGATATTTTTAAATTATTTTTCGTTCAAAATTAACAGTTATTTCTCAGATTAAATTTCTTTCAAACAAAAACAAAAGGTATTTTTAATATTTTAATTTTGTTGAGCTAAAATAAAAGTTAACGAAATGTATGTGTTTAAATTATTTAAATATTTATTTTAATGTGTGATCATCGCGGGGATTTCTTAAGGTCTGTTCCCGCTTAATAAGTTAAGTATCTTATCTAGTTCATAAGGATCAATGTGATGTTCATAAACCAATGTGATGTACATGAAGTTCTAAATTGGTTTTTTTAGTTTTAAAATTTTAAAATAACTGTTATTTTCGATCCATGTATCTAGACATTTTATTTTTTTTTCTTAATTCTTAAAACTTTATATATCGCACACTAAATTATAAACAGGCACAATTCAAAATTTATCAAAATCGTTTTTTTTCCATAAACCAACTCATAAAAAAATCTACAGCCACCACAAACATTTCGTTTGCATCAATTTAATATGTGTGAAACTCAATTTGATTAAAAAACTGCAGCCAATTTTTTGAAGCCAGTTTTCTGGCTCTCCTAAATATTTTTGTATTTTGAGTTGTACCTGTTTATAATTTAGTTATAATTAGCTCCTGCAAGGAGCATAGGCCCTCAAAAAAGTGGTTAGTCATATGCCTGCCTTATGCTAACGCTTTCACTTCACTCCAGCTTTTAATTATTGCAGCTATCTCCACATCGATTTGGCATCTCGACGTATGAGCTTGGCGTCACCTTTTTCTGCGTGTTGCACTCATTGACCTTTTGCAAGTATCGCCAATTAGCAGCAATTTACATGTTTTAATTCTTATGGCTATAGGTAGTTGACGGGACTGCTCCCTTAACTTTTTATTGTTCATCACCCGTAATTGCTGTTTTATTCCTTTAAAAAAAATTCTTAAATCACAAAACCTAAATTTGTATATATATTATTCAGTTAATATTTCCTATCAATATTCTGCTTCCTGTTTTATTGTAAGACTCATAATTTTAACCCTTATCCTGCTCTCGAAAAATAAAACGCATGTTGTAATTGTAGGTCAATTTGCCAATATATTTTGTATTGACTTTTCCTGTACTAAAAAAAAGTAAAACGCATGTGATATTTGTGGGTATATTTTACCATACATATGTTAATTCTGCGTAGTTTTTTTACATTGAATGAATTTAATGAATGTTTCATTACATGCTGTATATATGGGCAACTTTGACCCTTCTTTACATAATACGTAACTTTTTTGCTACAGGCATCACGAAAAAGCATTGAAATTAAACATTTTATATATAAATATTATTGAATAAAAAAATAGCAACCGTTTTGGCGGTTTTGACCCATGAATACAGGATAAGGGTTAAAGCAGTAATTGAGAGTATAACCCATATAGAAAAAATATTCATTATTTAAACAAAAGCACACACCACATTCATCAAGTTGATGAAAGCCTTCTTACAGAGGTGGATTCTCTGACATATAGTAAGATTGTTTTTCTTTCTTTTTTATTAATTATACCGTTCAATGAATTTTGCTCTCTTAAATTTTGTTAACGTTTAACTGTTAAGGTGAAATTTTGGGACATACTTAAAGACGTAGCGGTAAATTTTACCCATCAACATATTGCTAAAGAAAATTTTTAAATTAGAATCTGGGAATTTTAGTTGTCATGTTGAGTATCATTTTTATTATAAATTTTTATATGAATTCGAATGCGTATTATAAGTCAAATTACAATTTATATTCCTGGAAAATATTAAAACAGAACAGAAGGGTATATTAAGGTGTACCAATCTAGGGTTAATTAACCGAGCAATAGAAAGTGACCTATTCCTCAAGCCCGTTGTGAAAAAACCGACCAGAGTTGCTGGCGGAAATCGAACCCATAACCCGCCAACTAGCCATCAGGGGAACTGAACAAACTAATCGGTTATTAGTTCTTCAAGCTTAAGATATACTTTTTGATATTATTACCAAATACTTAAAGTTTAAACTTATTTCAGTTATTTGTCATTTAAAAATTACAATGATTCTTATTTTGATCTGTAGAAAATATAACTTCATTTTACTTTCTGATGCACCCTTTTTGTTCGTAAAAAAATAATAAAGGTCTTATTAAATAATTGAAGCACAGCCGCAAATAACGTTGTAAGTTACACAATAATAATTTTTTAGGAGAGCAAAAAAATGTATTCAAAATGCAGGATTATTTATTTTTAAGTTTTTTTTAGATTATCAAATATAAATTTTCATATCCACAATCGCGATGTCTTTTAAAACGCTTTTCCGCTAAGAAACGCCACTAATTAACGCCAACTTCAATGTAGAGTCAAAACTAAGTCAAACTGCGTGCTTGATTTTCATTTCCTCGTCTTCTGTCCTTTGTAAAGGTCTTAACCCTTTTCAAGAATACTTATCTTAAATAAATCTGTTAATAGAAGTATCTTATATTTTTTAGCAAGCTCGGCACCAAATAAAACTCTTTAAAATATTGACTTCAGTTGCCCTTAACAAAAAAAAAATTCCTTCTAAAAATAGTATATCCTTCCACATCCTTAAAAGTTTACATTAAATGTTTTTAAAAATTCCAAATTGTAGGATTTTATTGCTCTTAGTTTTTAAGGTGTGATTGTTTTTTCTCGGCTATGTATGCACTTTATTCATTAAATATTCTCTTTTAATATTTGCATACATTTTAGCGAATGCAATTAGTAGAAAAAGACAAAAATTCGGCGCGCCCTAATACTCGTATATAGTACATGGTTTTGCACTTGTTGAAGACTACCAGACTGTTAGGTCTCATAGTAAAATAATTAATCTGTACCTCAATGCTATTGTATATGAAAAATTTAAATTTTTAAATTAAAATAATATGTAATAATCTTGTTTCTAAGATTATATGAATTGTTCATTTAATTGAACAATTCGACGATTTAAACGCAAACTTTTCACTTAACAATACTTTTCCTCAAGACTTCAAAGAATCTAAAACTCGTCCGGTAAACTATTACTAAACAAAGCTGTTGATTGGTTGAAGGCAGAAAGCAAAGTGACTTTATTCCAGGGGTGTCAGCGTCATGCACAATTGTGTCAGCAAAACTCACATGTACGCTTACGCTCTTTTATTTTGCGAAACACTCTCATTCAGCGGGAAATATCGAAATATCGCACGGCCTGTTTTGAGGCCTCTAAACAGAAATAATATATTTATTATTTATTATCTTTGTTTATGTTTTGTTTTATTTCTGTTTTTGACATTGTACAATGATTGACAAATAATATCTACATTGTTTTGCATTTAAGCTAACGATATGTGTTTTGTTTGTGAAAAAAATTCTTTGTTGCCTTTTAAAGGGTCCCTTTTTCTTTCGTTAAAAAGACGTACCTAAATGCTGAAATTATTAATAAAAAAATAGCCACAAGAATTTGTTGGTATTTTGTGCTTGTTAAAATATTTTTCTTTCTGTACCAATCGCGTCAATGGGTTTTTTTTCCTTTGAAAACACTTTTCTCAAGTAAGTAAAAATATTTAAAAAAGTCTTGTTTTCCTACAATTTATGTGCAAACCTATACACATAAAAGCAAATGTGACAGCAGGTAAAATTTTTGGGTAAGAAGATGTGTATTATTAATGTATTAATGAAACTTTATTGTTTAACGTCCACAAACCTAAAAAATGTTTTGTTGTTTCGAAACTGCAATTTAAATTTAGAAGATATTATTGGTAAATAAAAGTATATTTTTATAGGCTAGTAAAATCTTCTCTTTTTATAATGGTGGTTAATAATTATAGAATATTTTTAAACTTAATGGGGTTATTATTTGCATTAGTATGTGCAAATGAATTTTCATTGTTGGCATTCGCAAAGATATGTTGAGCACCAAATTAAAAATTTTGGAAAGAATTGTATAAGGTTGTAAAAAGATTTCAAATATTGTCAAATGCTCAATTTTTCCAAAAAATATGCAAAGTTTCTGCGAAATGCAGGTTCCAAATTAAATTTATTTAAATAATAACTGAGTGTGTCTGTCCATAACTCAACATTTTTCGATAATTGTATTATTATTAATTGCTCTAAAGTCTTCATAGAAAAATATGTATGTTAGTTAGGCCTCGTAATAGGCCTCGCAACCGCAGATTCCTCCCACTGAGAATAAAAGAGACAAGAGTTTTCGCACCAATACAATCATAATTGACACCACTGCTTTATTCATGCATTTGGTGCTGCTTTTATACTAATTTCTAACATGAGTGTAAAAATAAGTACTAAACAATAAACATAAACAAAGTTGTATAAGAAGGTATTAATAATATTTGACAGGGTTGTATTTAACTAAAATACGTTGAATTTTCGTTAAGTTTAAAAAAAGAATATAAAAAAATAGAATTCAAAACCAACACTATATAATAAAGAAAAGGAAAAGTATATGTATAAAGAAATATAATAAATAAAGAAATAAATAAATAATGAACTGCATCAAATATTAATATTTTAACAATATATAGAAAATGATATAAATTTTTTAAAATATTTTTAATTTTAAGGCAAATGTAGGGAGTCTTAAATTTTTCTCTACGCTTTTCTAAAGAAATTACTACAAAAATTACTACTATTGGCATCACTGGGTCAATTAGTTTTCAAAAATTATTTTGAAAAAAAATTATGAAATAAATCTGAATAGTAAACACCGTTTCAGGAGAAAAATTAAAATAACAATACAATTTTTTTTGTTTATCTTCATTTTGAAATCCAGATTGTCGATTGCCAAAATTTCCAGATATTTTTGCAATTGCCAACCGACATGTTTTCGTGCCTCTGAATATAGAAAGAAGAAGATTGATAGTTCATATGTTTATATTGATGAAATATTTAAGTATTTGTTCTATGAATGTATGTGTTTTTTTATTTATAATCTTAATAATCTTAATAAAATATACCGAAATATTCTTATTGTTCCTCTATAATAAAAAGCTTTCGTTGAAAATGCTGTTTACATTTATTAAAATTTTATAGTTCTTAAATTAATCTTCAAAGAGGTTTATCTTATTTTAGAATAAAAAAAAAAAATATATTTAAACGTTACAGATTATCTGAATATTTGTGTGTTTCAATAAATTTCAAACACCAAAGTTACTAGTTTGCTACTAAAACCACGAAAATTCAAAAATAATTTAAGAAAAGGGCTCATCTCCAGAAACGGCAATGAACATTTTCTCTTTCAAATATTACTTAAATACTTTTTTGTTTTTACTATAATAACATTAACAGAGACTTGCAACTTTAGAAAAAAACTCTGCTAGAAAAAGTCAAATGGTTTAAGAGAAATTTAGTTTTTTCTGTCTCCTGAACACTTTGTATTTTTGTACCAGGCTCTTTTCGAAATAAATAATTAAATTATACAATATATTTTTAATAGGTTCAGTACTCATAAAGTTTCAGTCCAATATCTAATAAATGTATGCAAATTGTAATGAAATAGTTTTTATATGAAACTGTTTTTCCAGTTCGTTGTAGTTAAAGCTTCCAATTAGCATTTCTATACACGAAAAATAAAAAAGTATGCTTATAATATTTTATTTTTACATTTTGTTAAAAGTATAAAAACTGAAAAAAATTGTTCAAATATAAAAATTAAAATTTTTATTAAGCATGTAAATGTACGTGTCTTTTTTTTTTTTTTTTTTTTTTTGTACAACAGGGTATATTTATGTGAAAATTATGCGTTGATGTTGTCAGAAAATATGGTTTTATTTTGTTTGAATAAAATTTTATTCAAATTTCGTTAATGCTTTTTGTTTGAGAACATGCCAAGCTATTAAATGTTTTAATATTTTTATCTGTGGAAAGTTTTTACATTGTAGAGGATGTAGAAAGTTAAAGTTAAAATGCTAGAATACGATTTTATAAAATTTTTATTATTTTGCAAAAAATGTACCATGATAAAAGAGTAGACAAGCTACACTGTCTAATTAAAGAGGGAAATCTTAAAATTATTTTATATTTATTAAATGCCTTAAACATTGATTTAATATTTTTTTTTTTGTTTTTATTTTGTCCATTTTATTAATTTTTTCATTCTGCTGACAAAATAATTGAACTGAATGATGTTTAACGTTTCGGTTCATTAACTATAAAAATAAAAATGTAATTATGCAAGCATAATTTTTAAATTTATAGGAATTTATGCAAAAAAAAAAACAAACATAAAATCAAGTTTGTTTTTTAATATTTGTTTTTTTTTATCTAATTGCATCATTCAACAGAACGATAATTGACTTAAGTTAATGACAAAATGTAATAAATAATATTGTTTTATGCTGTTGAATAATATATTAAAAAAAGAGATAATTAAAACAAGTCAACAGCAGATTAATTAATCATTTTTTATTACTGAAAATTTAACAGGGATGGATAAGTGAGATGTTGAAATTAATATTAAAAATTTTCCTGGACTCCCATAAAAACGCTGTCTATTTTATACCCTTCGCTAACAAGTGGTGAAATTTTGAAACAGCGTTGGGCGTTAATCAATCTAAATAATTCTTGAGTATAGGACGATAAAAAACAGTTTTTAATATGGTCACCTTCAATCTAACCGTTTTTAACGAATATTTTTAAACATATAATGGCTAATTTTACCATATCATTGTAACCGGCAACCATATTATTTTTAAATAAGACCTCCATCACAAGGCCACAACCATATTAATGGCAGCCTCTAAAAATATTATGGTCTAATTTGACAAAAAAAACATTTTTTTAATAACCAATACACTCATAATATACTGTACGTAAAATTAACTAAAATTGTAATATAAAATAAATTAATATTCAGTTAAAACCCGGCCTATGTCAAAAATTCAACCTCGAATTCCGTAGAAACAAATGAACGTTCAGATATTTTATATTTTTTTTTTATTCCTACACTATATCCCGCGAAACTTTTTGCTTGTCTGCAGGAGACCAAAGTCTCTGGCGGGAATCGAACCCGCAACCCCGGTACTGATAGGCTAGCTCACTACCAGCTAGCCTACCGGGGTTTTACTCGTATTTCTAAAAAATACCGGATACCTGTCCGCTTGTTTTTCTAATGATAGAGATAAAATATATATTTTTATTTACTACCTCGTTAAACATGTTTGTTTTACATTTGTTGTGCTGACCACTTTGTTTACAGAAGAATTTTCAATTATAAGACACCAGCAGCATGATATGGTATTCGCAATTATTTTACTTTAAAAATTTTATGTATTTAACTAAATAATTTTAGAATCTGGGAATTATTTCTTTTTCATAAGTTACTTTAATATATTCAACATTTTTTTATTTTTCGAATTTATTCATGAGCTAAATATCAGGTATGTGTTTTATAAAGTTTTTTTAATTGTTCTAGTCCTTAGATTTTTAGGAATGACTTTATATAAGAAGATAATACTCTGGTAGTGTATAAAGTCATTCCTAAAAATTATAAAACATTAACTTATGTACCTGGGTTTTCGGAACGATTAGAAAATTCGAATATATATGACAAATGGAAATACATAATGGAACATAAGGTGAATAATAATGTTGGGAGATTATTCACAAAAACTAAGGATAGATAACAAAAGTCGGATATAGCTTATTCAGTTTATACAATTTAGAGTGGTGGCAATAATAATGAACAATGCAGGAAAAACTGTGACAAAACTGAAAACTAGATTAGCAAGTAGCAAGACATAAACATGACCAAAATTATATGAATTATAGTTCAGCCCATAGAACGGCACTATCAACACATTGTAGGGACTTAAATCACTATCCTGATTTTGAAAACATGATTTTGAACATAGAAAATTTTACGAAACGTTGACTTATGTTACAAATGTTGCAGATTAATAATGTTCCATTTGAGAAAAGGATTAATTTTAAAAAAGATACCGAGGGCTTAGCACAGATTTATAGACATTTATTGAATAAAATTAAATAGGTCGATGTAAGGGAAAATTATAAATAGGTATTTGTCTGTGATATTTGTAAAATTTATTTCAGATGGCATAGCTCAGATTGAAAATATGTATATGCATTTCATTTGACATTTCTCAATTTCAGACTAACTCAATTTGAACCATGGAGAGATACACAATCGAGCAACGCGTTAAAGTTATTCAGGCTTATTATGAAAATGGGCGTTCAAATCAAAATTCATATCCTGAAAATCATCTTCAGTGATGAGGCACATTTTCACCTCAAGGGATTCGTCGATAAGCAGAATTGCCGCATTTGGGTGAATGATAATCCAAAGGTGATTGTCGACAAACTAATGCACCAACAAAGAGTGACTGTTTGGTGCGGTTTATGGGGTGGCGGCATCATCGGTTCGTATTTTTTCCAAAATGAGGCCGGGCAGGCAGTTACTGTGAATGGTATTCGCTATCGTGAGGTAATAGCGAACTTTTTATGGCCCGAATTGGAAGATATGGATGTAGACGATATGTGGTTTCAACAGGATGGTGCCACTTGCTACACATCTAACGAAACAATGGCTGTTTTGGCGGACAAATTCAATGTCCTTGTTATCTCACGTGGTAGCGATGTCAATTGGCTGCCAAGAACATGTGATTTGACACCGTTGGATTTCTCTCTTTGGGGTTATTTGAAAGAAAAGGTGTATGGTGATAAGCAAGCAGAAATTCAAGAGCTAAAGGATGAGATAATTAGGCACATTAACGGCATAGAACCTCAATTACTCCTCAGCGTTATCGAAACTTTGGACCATCGGATGGAGGAGTGCCGCCGAAGTCGCGGCGGCCATTTTGCCGATATTTTGTTCCATACATAATTGAACCATACCAATATAAACATAATTAAAATAAATGGCAATATTTCCTAAATAATTTCTGTTTTATTCAAAATCAACATCGGTCCTTAAAATTTAACCACCCTTTATATTAAATAAAATAAATAGATTGACGAAAAGGGAAATTAAATTAGGTTTTACTGAGCTACCTAAACAAGGGCGTCAAGCGTTTTTTTAAACATGAAAATTATATTTCAAATACATTTTCAATAATACAAATCGACATAGCGATTTGTCAAATAGGATTTTCCAGCCTGGTGGTGTCGAATTCGCGTTGTAAAGGGTTTTTTCGTATAAACTTTATGCAAATGAAAAGTTTTGACATACAAAAAACGCTTACCGCTCTTATTTAGGTAGATCAGTTAGGCTTTGAATATTATTTTTTAAAAATTTGTTTGGTTTCTTCTTTTTATTTAAGGTTTGTTAATTCACATTTAAAATTTATTTTTCCAGCTTTTATTTTTCAATTTATTGGCAAAAGCAATTTTGTAATTTAATAGTATTTTAAAAAAATTCCTGAAAAAGAGTTCCAATGGAAATAGAAATATTGAAAATAGTGACCTAACGCTTAAAATTAAAATATACTATTTAACAACATAATTAATAAATTTTAAAATAAAGTATTTAACAATATAATTAATAAATTTTAAAATATAATATTTAACAACATAATTAATAAATTTTAAAATATAGTATTTAACAATATAATTAATAAATTTTAAAATATAATATTTAACAACATAATTAATAAATTTTGTTTCCAAAAGCTTGATATGGACATTTAGTTTTGGGTAAATATGAGCTTTATAGTTATAAAGAATACAAAGGTTTTTGTAAAAATTAACCTGGGAAAAATTTCCAATTTTTATTTTGCCATTTTAGTAAATGAAAAATGTTTCAATTATATTAATTTTTTTTTACAAATACCTTTTGCAGTTGAGAAATTTGTATTTGTTGCAAATAAAAAGTAGTTTTTTCAAATGATATTTTATTAATTACAAAAATTTGCGGCGAATGCGCTTAATTTATCGCAACAGCATAAGTGCAGCTGACAAAAATCAAGAGCAAAATAATTTGATCCAAATGCGATTTTCATTAAGATAAATATGATTACATTTGAAAATGCCTGTCAACAGCAATTTAGAAAAACCAAGTTTTTTTTATGTAAGATCATAAACTAATAACAACAAATTTTAAATAAAAGAAGCCTTATTGGTAAAAAAAATTATTTTCCGGTACAATCTCTATGTGGCGTATTATAATTAATTGAAAGTGTTTATACATCCATTTGTAAACAATGTAATGTTTCAATAGATAACAAACAAATGTTATTATACAAAGCCCATTTTTCGGAAATATCATATAAGTTTAAAATTTAATGAAAACAACAATGCACACAACGAAAAATGCGGCAAATGCGCTGGAACTTAAAACAATAAACATTTTTGTTTAAGAGTTTGTGTTAATTAAAAAAACGCTTTCATATAGAATTTCTTTTGTTTTAGAACGAGCAATTATTACTAGTGAGATAGATTATTCGACTTTTTTCAAAAACCGGTTTTCGGATATTCCGAATAGTTACTATTTTAAAAAAGCTGGCTTTCGGTTAAGCATTTTTACAATAAACGGTTAACCGGACTTAGCTCGAATATAAAAACACAAGAACCAAATAAGTTGTTGTAATAAATCGTTAATTTGAATAAAAACAAAACCATTCACAAGGGTAAGAACAAAATATATAGTTATAACTAAATTTATGTTCAGACCTAACAAATATTTTACGATAAAATCCAAGAAAATTGTGACCAGTAAATTGATCAAACTTTAGCTTTATTGTCTACAATTTGTAGTGATTTTATTTAACTTTTTTGAAATATATAGTTATATAGATAGTTATTTTACGTAATTAAGAAACTGTTAAATGATGTTTGATCTAGACAAACGTCTTGCAAAAGCAAATAAAAAATTATAGGAATTTAATTAATTTATTATTTGAGATATTCTCCCAAATTTATTTGAAATAAGTTTTCATTTGTTGGTGGTTAAGCTTGTCTATATGAATCAGTAGACTTTAACCATATTTTTCAAAATTTGCAAATAAAACCTCTTAGGATTATATATTTTAAATGATTTTGTTTCAGCACTATTGAGCATGCTTTTTGTTTGAAATATTTGTCAATTTGCGGACCATAATTTAAAACCTTCTGTTTAGGCACGAGAACCCTACATATTTTGCAGGGCATGGAAACCCTACATGGGTCACAATAGCGAGTACAGCTACTCGTCGTTTTTTTCTTAACATCAACAGGCAGTTGGATGATTTTTATTTATTATTCAAGTAATGAATTCTGTAGCCCGTTTCTGTATTTCTCGCATCATAAAATTTCCCGCATGAAACAAGTGAATTATGACAAAAACAGTGCAATATGAAACAAAAAATGGTTTTTCTCACATAAGTGTTTCTGTACTTTTACTTTGCGAGAATTATCTGTCATTTAAATAATTTTCCAGCAATTATTGGAAGGATGTGAGAACAAGTGTTTCTGTAACAATATTTTGCAAAAAGTTTCTCACAAGAACTGTCAAAATAAGTCATATTTGAAATTGGTGCGAGAAAACAAAATTTAAAAAAATGGAGCCCAAATTATGTATGTATGTACACAAGCATGTGTTTTATTTTATTTTATTTTAAAAGAAAGAATTTAAATGATGAAAACAAGTATATAAAACACAATTGTTATATTTTGTTATTTAAATTTTTTGGCCTTTCATTGTGTTTGTTTTATGCAGGGCTGCCAGATAAATTTGTGAAAAAAACGTCAATATCCTAAGAAAAAATAAAAAAATCGTCTATTTTTTCGGACAATTTAAAATTAATTTTGACGAATTTTGTTCGATTTTTATCATATAATCACAAATTGTTATCATATAAACACATAATCAAAAAAAAAAAAAAAAAAAATTAATTAAGTTCATGGGTAAAATACATATTTTATACATACATAAGCTTGGATCTATTTAAATAAAATTATTTATTTTATTTTCCTTAATCCGATAAGAGTTTAAAATGTCAGATTGTTATTTTTCCCTGCAGAAATCACACAAAGGAGTGACAAAATATCATATTGAAATAAACTAAACACTTTTGGACGAAGTAAAAGGCAAAAATGGGGTAATATTTTAATCTTTTGATCACACAAACAAATGTATTAAATAATCCAAGCAAATAAAAATTAAGCAGTTTCCGTTCGAAATTTTGCTTTTGCCGATACATTTTTAATCTGCCTTGTTTTTAAAGATATCGGTTTTCTGTGGTGCCTAATACACAAACATATAAAACTATTTAAAATTGTTTTATTTCAAAGACTGAATCGTCACTAGAAAAAAATCAGCAAATTGTCACTTTGCCAATTTTGGAACAAAAAAAAAAATCGTCAAAATGTCGATAAATCTTTAAATCTGGCAGCCTTATTTTTATTATATATATTTCTTTCGTTGACGTTTCGCTTGCATTTGACACTTAATTACTGGAAGTATTCCAGTTAAAACAAAATCTGTGTTGTCTGTTCTCGCATTTAAATACAGAAACACTTTTTTCTCACAAATCGAGAAACGATGGAATTTTTTGTTTCACACTTAATATGAGAAAATTTGCGATGCGAGAAATACAGAAACGAGCTACTGGTGTGTGAAGTTCAGTGGTTTTTTTTCTATAGCAGTGGTCTTTTAAATAAATAAACAAAAGAAAGTTTTCTTTGAGACAAGAATAATTACATAACTTCAAACGCAAAGTGTTATTCTATTTGTAACTAAACCCCAATCAAATAAAAATTGATATTTTTTTGAATGGTACCGTAATACCCAAATCAAAAGTGTTTTTCTTTTTGGTGGTATCTCCGACCGGGAGAAAATAAAATTAAATTGTGTTTTATTCTTCCGAAAGTGTCTTGTGCAGGTTATTTAAGAACACAAAGGGAATAGAAGAACCAAAGAGTTCCTCATATTCTAATCGTGTGGAAGTGTGTGATTACGTGAGTGTTACAGGCTTTAAACCCAGGGTTTTCTTGGACCACGGAAAATTAGGAAGACGTTGGGTATCGGCCACGCCACCCGCTGCCGCATCAACAACAACTCCAAGGGAAACACATTCATGTGAAAGGCTGGAACAGCCCCACTAGTAACGTGACGTCCCACAACTTCGCTTCAGCCACTCGACTGTGCCACACCATTGGCCTCCAAGGTTTGATTCCATCCACCTACCAGCGACAGTAGAATCCCAGCAACTACTACCAGCACCGGTAAGTACCATTCCTTGGTTTTTATCACCCCCTATATAATTTACCCCCGTGTACCCTTACACCTTCAATAACATTGTTTAATTTCTTCAATTTTGTTTTTTAGTTCTAAATGGTGTTTTAAAAAATAAACCCGATGAATTTTTTCGATATCGTTGTAGATTTAAGCATGAATATATGCTTGATCTGCTTAAGGGTTTTTAGTGCCTTCAAGGACATTCCGTCCTCGGAAACACAATGGGCTAATATTTCACCCAAATATTAGTTTTTGGAAGCGAATTTTAGTAAAGTACTATTTGTCGTCTCTTTAGAACAACTTCAAACGAGCACATCATTAATAAATGAATTAATTAATAAAATATTTTATTCCCGAAAATAATTTTTGAAGCGTAGATTTGTTTGCGTCCAATTTTATCATGGTGACCTGCATCAACCGATTCGGACTTCAATATGAAGAAGATATTAGAAAAAACAGAAGATGGAAAGGATGTTGTTTCAAAATATTTAGCCATCAACTCATTAGGCGAGCTGGATAAAACTCTGATAGTTTGAGTAATTCTAGACCACTGTATTTCCACAACAATAAATTTAACTAATCTTTTTTTGAACCGAAGGCGCTAAAACAAATTATGTTCCTCGATCCAAAAAAGAAGAATACTTCTGGCAAATTGTACGATCGGTACTACAACCAAAGGAATAAAAGGAAAAATACTGAAAATCTAGTTTCAGTGATATTATAAGGGGTGAATGATATTATCGATGACTCTCTAGTGGGAAAAACTGGTTGGCACACAAACCCATTGGAAGACTACATCAATCCTACGAATGAAGAAAACTAAATAATCAATAACAACGTAATGATTAGCCTAGATACAAAGATCGAAGCGGTTACACATTGATTGTCATCGATTTCGTAGCGAATTCAATCAATTTATGTAAAAGACAAGCGCAACATGCAATAGCTTGAGAAAATCAAAACAGCAACGGACCCAAGTAAGGTATACTTAAAGAAAATATGTAACATTATTTTTTTTTTAAATGCTAAGCTCCTCTACTTTTTCCACTTGCTACGTTAAATGATTCTTGCGCCTCGTGTTATTTAAACTTAAAACCGTCCATAGCCAATGCATTAAGTAACGTGATGAACTACTTACTCAATATTAATAATTTTATTCAAAAAAAGGACGAGCTCTCTTTGAGCAATCGACCATTAAACCTAAAATGTTCGTAATTGGAGAGGATGTAAACAAACTAACGTAGCCTTTTGTAACAGTTAATAGTTAAACTAACAATGTAGAGACACTTCTTTGCGCTCAGAGTTTAGTGATTAAAATATGTTTAATTTTCAATTTAAAATATTTGGCAAAAAGCAAATAAATAGGTGTGAGTGTTTTTACAAGAGTAAATTTTATAAATACTTTTAAAATATTTTTTAACAAAAATAAAATCTAATAAAAATGAAAAAAAAAATCGTTTTTGCCATTGTCGAATTGTATTTGGGACAAAAATAATTAATTGCATTTGGTAAGACTATTCTTGTATATGCCGAATTGCATTTGGGGCAAAAACCATTCCATTTGGTAAGTCCGCTTTTGTAGCTGTAGAATTGTATTGTCTTCAAAGGCAATAACTTTTGGTAGTTGCCAAAATATATTTCAGACAAAAGCTCTTTTGTAGTCGCAACAATTAACAACTGCTATTGGGAACGATTGGAATACAAATTCTATTTGGAGTAAGGCGAAAATCATTTGCCATTACACCTTTTTTTCTGTCTAGACTTTTATGTAAAGACAGCCTTGCAAGAATTTAGTATCGCGGAAGTTATTTCAGTTAAGAGAATAGTTAGCATGCATTTGTAAAACTGATTTGAAAAACAAATTTTACTTTGTTTCCATAAGAAACATTGGGCTTTGACTAATGATGGGAATGTATCCAAGGAACAATCGATAGTTAAAGAACATCGAACATTTCAAGTGCCATTTAAACTATTGATAGAGATAGGTTAGTGTTAAAAAATTTTCACAAAAATTGCAGAGACACAAAGTTTAATTTTTTTTTTTGTACTGCTTCAAGTGCTTGCAAGATTGTAGGTGGTGGGCTAGTGAAAAGGCGAATGTCGGCTGGAAGAATTGGATTGCTATCGTTTGTACAATTACAACAAGCGAATATTATTCGCACATCAACAATAGATGCAAAAAGAATCGTAAGACAAAACATTGAATAACCGGTTACAACAAACCAACTATCAAATATCTTTTTGGGCTGAAAGTAAGATCCAAATTCAATATATGTATAGATATCAAACGTGGCTTTAAAATATCTTATAATCGTAGTTTCAACGGTGCCTTATGAGAGAAGCTTCAATGATAGATGAACTCGCCCAACGCCAAGTTAAATTGGTATGCTTGATATGAATATGCAATACTTTCTTTTTACTGTTCTTTTTTAAATTTTTTTTTTAATAAAATGAAGGCGATAGTAATATCGATGTGAGCACTCTTCATAGTTTCCCATCACAAACTCCAACGGATTCGTAAAAATTTGTATTCTTTGTTTTGCTTTCCTTTTAGTAATAAACCCGAAGATAACCTCTATAACATTTAATCTATCACCAAAATACCATCAGGATAAATTTTAAGGTGTACTTAGTTAACAAAAAGACTAAAGGCCTAACCGTTATATGCATAAGCTAGCTTAATGCATAAACAAAAAGACTTTTAGGTGCGCATAATGTACTTATATAAACTTAAGATCTATGTTTCATATTTGTGCAATATATTGTTTTCTTGCGAGTACTTCAACTTAAACATTACCAAAAATTACAGCCCTCTATTTGTTTACTTTATGTTTTATTTAATTTGCAAGCAACGTTTTAAAAAGACAAAAAATGGTGATTGTTGTACATACCTATAAATAAAAAATTGATACAAATTTACAATATGTGAAATTCGTCTTTTTCTTTATTATAAATTTTTTTTATCCATTTTAATTTATTTTATTTCTTTAACAATGCAAAAACAGCTGATTCCGTACAGAATGTGCGTTCAATTTAGCACTTTGCTTAAGCAAATGACATTGGACGAAACTTAACAAAACGTTTCATTAAGTATATTATAGTTGGACACATATATTTTATATGTATTAACACAGTGGCTTTAGTTGACCTAAGCGATATTATGCATATTACGGTTGGCCCTTAAAAGTGATTTAAACTTTAGAATTACCATTAAGTTAACACAAATGCGAAAAAAAAAATTTCAAGCTATAATGTGAAATTTTAAAAAGTTTTGTATTGTTTTCCTATTTATCATAAAAAACGAAAATAAAATACACGCCAAGTTCTCTCCAATAACAACCAACGTTGTTGTGCTACACTACGTATAAGCATTATTAATATTTTTTTTTCTCGTATTTACAAGTAAATCATACGCAATGTCAACATTTATGTATTATGAGTTAAAAGTTTTCCTACTTATAAAAAAGGAGGAAAATAAATAATAAAAAAAAAATTGTTGCAGTAAATTTGTAAAGGAAGAAAAAAATAAACTTTTTTTTAATTAAAAAGAAAAAACTTTTAATATATAATTTATAAATGTAAATGTCATAATTCTGAATAAGATTCTGTAATGCCAACACACTCACACACACCCAGATTTGTATGCTAACAGAGCCCTGCAGTCATCTAGTCTTCCGTTAATAAGGCTGAATTACAGTGGAAGCGTCGTCTTTGGGATGCAAGTTAAACTTTTCAAGAAGACTATGGAGTATAATATAAGCAACTCGTTTTTTATAGTATAAAATGTTTAATTAAATACTGTAGAATAGATTTTTTTAAATGTAAAAATACGTAACACAAAAATTAAACTTGAGTATAAAAAAATTCAATATATTGCACTCATATTTTAAAATGGCTTAAGTCATATTGGCACCGTAGCTATTCTTGACAAGGCGGCGGATGTGGATAAGACCCTTTCGTGAACCGTGTTATCTAAATGGCATTAACACATTAATGACTGCACATGGATCTGATCGACAATGTTAACTGAAATTTTAAGTCCCTAGGAGTCCCTAGAAGTTGCTTGGAGTGAAAAAATCAGTTTTACCTCTTCCCGCTCCTGAAATAGGACATTGGAATTTAAATATCCAACTGGCTTTGGTGTGATATATTTTTTGATACTTTAAAATTTTTTGTTTTTTTTCAGTATAGATAATATTTTAGTTATTACTATGTGTGTATATAAATTATTTCAGCGTGACCATTTTCATTGATTTATCCCGTTGAAAACAACTAAAATATTGGTTATACCTGTATTTTTATTCTAAGGATTGCTTACCGCTTAGTAGTTTTGTTTTAAAAACTGAACTATCATCTTGAGATTACATTAGAAGACAATAAAATCATGGTCCGCAATTTACTCGACTATACATAGATTAATATTTTTGGACTTCAAAGAATTTGCCATTTTATTCCAATTTTCCTACAAAACTCACCAATAAACTTATTCGTGACTATGAAAATAGAATTGTAAACCGTTCGAAAGTTACTGACATATCCATGACGTATAAATCCCTTACCTATGTACCTGAAATATCAGAGAGGTTTGAAAAATCCAAACTTTTTAATGGTGAAAACTTTAGAATGGCACACAAAACGGACAACAATCTCTATAAATTATACAGCAAAACCAAAGATAAAATTCAGAACATGGAAAAATCAAATGTTATATATAATATACCCTGTATTGGAAATTTAAACGAAAGTTTTGACAAGGTTTATATCGGAACCACAAAAAACAAGCTAAAAACTAGGATTGCAGGACATAAATCCAAGAATGATAGAAGAAAGATTACGACAACACGAATCAAAAATTGAATTTTCTGCGCAGGTGGGTTAAATGACGTCACGAAACATACACGAATAGGTAACTCTAGCTTGGGTTAAGCTACGTCATCTAACGGGAAAACATGCGCATGGCGTAATCTCTTTTTATATCATTCTTGCCATAAATCTGATCAGAAATTAAAACTCAGTAGGGAAACACCAAAAACAGCACTTGTGGACCACTGCGTCAAAAACAAACACTCGCCTGATTTTAGTTATGTAGGTGTGTTACAAACAGAGTCGAATTAGTCCCAATTTCCACAATGCAAGTCTTATTGATCAGCTTGCTACTTTGTAGGCGAGAGTGACGAGGGGAAAAGAAACGAGTACTCAGCTTGCTGTACTCGCCATATACGTTTTGTTTTCTCATTCGCAATGTAAAAAACGCACACATACGTGTGTACTGCATACATAAAAGAGTAATATTTTAGCAATAAGATAAGCATTGTGAAAACGCCGAGGCTGATTCAAAGAAGAAAATGAGATAAGTTTATCAATAAGACTTGCATTGTGGAAATTGGGACTTACAAACGTCGATATATGCTTGAGATGCTTCACATCATAGCAACAAAAAAGAGCGTAAACTTCAAGAGCGACGTAGAGTGTTCGTGTGCTAATAACTACAGAGGCCTAGTAAATAAGATCAAACTGCAATAATAATTTTTAAGTTTAGTGTTATTTTAGATGTTGATATGTATACAATATATTTTTAAGTTTTTGTATTAATAAAAATTCGCTGTGAGTGTGTGTATATATTGTGAACGTATAAAACTGTTTAAAAAAAAAACAAAATTTGTGTGATTGTTGTCTATATATGTTGTTGCTATTTGTATGTTTATAATAATGATGTTTATACTTATGTGTTTTATTGTTCTTTTAATTAAATTTAAGGAAACAATCCCTGATGATGATCTTCAACGAAGATCGAAATATCGGAACTAAATAAAAAGGAATATTTATTTACAAAAAAACACTGGCCTCGAGCTTGATTAATTTTTATTTATTTATTTATTCCATGGAAATATAAAAGTTACATTTGCTTGCAAAAAGCACTGGTCTACTCACTGGGCACGTAATATAGACAAATTGAGTGAATAGATTTAGAATAAAATATAAAATTTATTTAATTCATGAAAAACGATATACAAATATAGGAAACTTTTAAAGCGTTTATGTGTCCCTATTAATTTTTCCGATACTGTACATATAACAAATAAAATAAAAATTATAAATATTTAATTCATATTCTTTGTCTGCCTTTTATTTTATTACATTTTTATTTATTCACATTTGATTGTCATAAATATTAAACAATATCAAATGTTATTGAAAAATTATTAACAAAAAAAAAAAAATCATTTATTTGAGTATGTGCATGTTTACGCGTTACTGTGAGCATTCATTATTTACATTTCTCACTTGATTATGTTCAGTATAATTTGATATTTAATCACCAGTTATTTTTGAAATATAATTAATACTCTTTGTATTTATGTTGTTCATTAAATATTTATTATTTAAGAGGTTGTATTTTGAGTGGTGGGGTGCTTTAAAACCATGGGAGATAAGGCCATGATGGCTTTATCTCTCATTTAAAAGGGAGATAAAGTCTTTTATTTTTTTTGTTCATTTGAATGGGAGATAAAGCCATCATGGCCTTATCTCACATTAGCGATATTAGAAAATGACTTTATCTCTCATTTCAGTTTTGAAGAACTTTTGCATTTTACATTGATTAATAGTTTTCACTTCCGGAAACACTAAAGTCAAGTATTTAAATCTGGCTTCGCATACTGAAGTTTTTCTGCGTGGCGGCCTGCGGCCGCGCTTAGTGGCAGGTGGCTTCTCTGAATAAAGTTTTTTGTTATTTTTTCAATGATAACTAAGGATTTTCCCTTTTACAGAATGTTTACACCATGCATAACAATATTCTGAGAAAATATGGTTTATTCTCTCATTTGCGAAAAAAAATATGGCTATATCTCTCATTTCGCAAAATTTTAAATATGACATTATCTCTCAATGATTGGGCAATAAGGCCATTATGGCTTTATCTCCCATTCAATTGAGCAATAAAGCCATCATGGCCTTATCTCCCATGGTTTTAAAGCACCCCACCTTTTGAGTTTAAACATAAACATGCTTAATTAATTTAGAAAAAAGAACAAGACGCCAGCATTATATTAAAACATTTTTCAATGATGTTTATCACAGCATTAAATTTCCTTCAGTCCTCTCGAATACTTTAGTATTCTGCAGGCAAAGAGTTGATAAACTTAGCGGATCTCGGTAAACAATAAAGCAACGTATGACACTATTCAGAAAATGTCACGAAAAAACGCATTGCATGTCTTATACAAATCTTAGATACTAAACTGCCAAAATTCAGCGGTTCCTTAAAGAATGGTATAAATGATTTAAATGCTAATTGTTACAATTTGTATTAAACAAATATTAAGCAACAAAGTTTTGGCTTTTGTTTGGAAAAAAAAATCTTAAGTAAAATTGCGAAAACCGTAAGTTTGCTTACGACAATTACAGAAATATATATTCAGCTACCCACACTATAAGTGGGACATATTGGGAAATTTTATGTTTCTATATTTGGTACTATAAAAATCCTAAGTTGAAGTTTTTAGTTTATTACTTAGGCTTTAGTTCATCAAATTAAATTTTCATAAAATTATTTTTAAAATTAAAATATTTTTTTGATAATTCTTGACTGAACACGGGAAACTTCCTTCCTTCAATAAAAATAAATTAATGAAAATTAAATTTGATGAACTTAAGCCTTATTAAAACATCAACAATTTCAACTACAAACCAACAGTTCAATTAAAAAATCACAATTGTTAAAAATCCTAACTTTAATTAAAAAATGTTCATTAAATATACTTCATTTTATATGATTATTTTGAATTCAATTATTAAAAATTAATTCAGACCTACATTAAATAATTATTTAACATAAAGTATGTAACCTAAGTATTTTTATTTGGAGAAATTTCACAGGTCGATAATGATTTTTTGTTTCTCTTAGTTACTGTATCTTTATCTAAACTGTGATACTAGACATCGAGACAAACATAGCAATAACTTACAGCATGGCGATGTCGACAGCTATCGACCGTTTGCATTGTCAATGAAAACAGTGGATTTGTGCTCTACTAACGATTTTCAGCACGACAAGTCCATCGACAATGCCTGCGAACGATAACGGAACAGTTTTCATACAAGTTTGCGGCCGACTAAGAAATATTATAAGGCCACTTATGTCACAAACAGTCACTTGTGTTGTGGTTGTCGACAGACGCATTTTGTTAAAATATTAGAGTCACTTAAGGTATTGTGGAACCCCTATTTTTGTTTTTGCAATCTTCAAAAAAGTATAATTCATCTCTTCATCGCACTAGTTGGAATATGTTTCTAAATCGTTTGCCTAAATAAGTGTATCACAAAGATTTAATTTTCTTAAAACCAAAAAAAGTTATAAATGAAAAATCTGAGGTACCTCAAGTACAGTGCTTTTAAAAATTAGAGGGTAATGTGGAACCCCCAGGTAGATAATATGGAATACTTTTACATTTTACCAGAAACAAGATATAGATTGATTCCTATGGCTTCAGGGTGGAACAAGGGGCCACAACAAAGGACTTTCCAATTAAGTTCGTTGCAGTTCCGATTTGTCTCCTCCATGCACTAGCTGGTCTGCCTCACAAACAAAATACTACTATAAAATCAAATTGAATTTGACATATAATTTTTTTATTTTAATTAATTGACCCTTCTTTGCATGATTTTTTCTTTTTTTCTGTACAATTAATCACAGAGATTTAATTAAAGTTCTAGATTATGGGAAAAAATTTTTCTAAAAATTTTATTATAAATAAATAGAATAATAGTAACAGTATGATGGAAATTTTAAATTCGCCTGTTAAGCTCAGTACTAAATAAATGAAAATCAAAATAATTGCGCTAATAATTACTTAGACATTTAAAACAATTCTTTTTTCCACTCATGCCGACTTTTAATTAACAAAGAAGTGTTAAAGCAGCTTTCAAAAATATATCACGAATTATGCAAATATTCTCTAACTTAACAAACCGCTGAGTAATGAGACATAACCAATAAATTTTAATGTTATGCTTCTTCTTTTTTCAACGCTATGATCCAGTGTATACAATAGTCATGAGAAATGATGTCAACAGCAAGCAATTTACAGTACTCCAGTTTGTGTGCGTTTTCTTCTTTAATAAATGTTATGATGAAAAGTTCCATCACCATGTAAAGAAGGTTTAAAAATATAAGACTTCCTTCTTAGGATAGATTGTTGTTTAAAAATAAAAATCCATTAAAGATTATCCTCAGTCTTTATGGCTTTTGTTGGAATGGGGTTCCACAATATCCGACTTCAGTTATTCAACAATCGGCTAGAGTGCCTAATTTTTCAAAACAAACCTTATAAACATTATAATACTTATTATATTGCCACACTTACCAATTAAAAAAATTTTTTTTTTTTTTTTTTTTCATTATTTATTTATTGAATCTTCATATATTAAATATGAACTAACAATAATTAATCAAATCTTATACTAATACTTTATTTTTGTCCTGCCAATGCTAGACGAAAATTTTTCTCCTCACTGTTTCTGTTCACATATGTAGATGTTTAGCGGTCTTCCCTTCGGATGAGTCCTGCGGTATCTCTTCTCCTTAATCTAGAGTGTCCACTGTCATTTAAAATATTTCGAGCAAGTGGATTTGGGTGCGACTCAAGCCTTTTTAAATATTTTGCTGCGTACTTCGTTATAATAGTTTTTACTAATGGCACATTGAGATCCTTGTGAATATTAGAGTTTTTAACATACCAGGGAGCGGCTGTGATTATTCGAAGAAGTTTATTTTGGCGCCTTTGAATTTTTTCGATATTTGAGGCCGAGGCAGTGCCCCATAGCTGAATACCGTAGCACCAGATTGGCTTCAATATAGAGTTATAAAGTAGAAGTTTGCAGTCGAGGCTAAGAACAGAATTTCTTCCAATAAGCCAATATATTTGAATTGCTTTTAGTTTCATTTGTGTTAGTTTTGCTTCTATATGGCATTTCCATGTCAAACGCCGATCTAGATGAATACCGAGATATTTTACATGCGATTGCTGGGGCACTAATTGATTATTGATTTTAATAGGGGGACATGACTCCCGACGCATGGTAAATGTTATATGTACGCATTTTTGCTCATTGACCTTTATCCTCCATTGTTTTAACCACTTTTCCAGTTCAAATATATGATCCTGCAAGTAACGGGATGCTTCATGACAGTTTTCGTGTACGCTTATAAAAGCTGTATCATCAGCAAATGTTGAAGTTAGGGTGTGGTTGTTTGTTGGCATGTCTGAGGTATATATAAGGTATAAGAGTGGGCCCATGATGCTTCCCTGAGGGACTCCAGCGTCAATTGGCTGAGGAGAACTTATAAAATCACATTCTTTAATAATAAACTTTCGGCCGACTAAGTAGCTTTCTAACAGCTTGTGTGTGTTTACTGGTAAGTTTAGCTTCAATTTATGTAATAACCCTTCATGCCAGACTTTATCAAAAGCTTGGGAAACATCGATGAAGAGGGCGGAACAATATTTTTTTTCTTCAAAGGCTTTTCTTATGGCGTTTACTATACGATGGGTTTGTTCGATTGTGCTATGTTCTCTTCTAAAGCCGAATTGATGGTTAGGAATACATCTATTTACATTTAAAATTGGGGCTAATTTTGACACTAACAGCTTCTCAAACAGCTTTGATATATTAGACAATAAGCTAATAGGTCTATATGACTCAACTTTTGTAGGATCCTTTCCTGGCTTAGGTATCATTGTAACTAAGGATACTTTCCATTCTTGTGGGTAGTATTCAAGGCGTAAAATGGCATTAAAAATTAAAAGAATAATTTTCTTTGCTATGCTGGGTAGCTCTAAAAGCATTTTGTTGCTGATCTTATCAAAACCAGGGGCTTTCTTGGGGTTTAAATTATGAATAGCCTTTTCGATTTCTTTTATCTCAAATCTAAGTGGAACAGCAGCTCTAACAGCAACTGGTGGCAACTCGACTACAATATCGGGAGATGTATGCGGGGTAAATACGTTTTTCAAATGATTAACAAAAAGATTTCCTTTTTCTTCATCATTTCGTGCCCAACTTCCATTTAAGTTTCTTAATGGTGGTTTAGTGATAACTGGTCTTTTAAGATTTCTAGCTGCACGCCATAATGAGTAGTCTGATTGAGTAGTTGCATCAAGTTCCTTAAGATATTTTTCCAGGGAAGCCGTTTTCTGAGACTGCAGTAACTTTCTTAGCCTTTTTGTGCACTCTTTTAGTAAATTCTTAAGTTGAGGGGATCTATGCAATTGCCATTCTCTTCGAGCTCTCCTTTTTTCAGTCAAGAGACGCTCAACATCTGCAGAATATATTTTACTATTTTTGGTTTTTTTGAGGGTTATACTAGAATGTTGAACAGCTAGTTTCAGATAACTGTCAAAATTTACAATAGAAATATCCACATTCTCCGGTGTACTAAGCGAAATATTTTCAGTGCAGTGGGTACTGAGATATTTTTTATATTTTAACCAATTTATTTGAGTGGCTGACGACACTAAGTTATCAGACGGAGATACAATTCGATTAGGATTTGTTATTGTAAGAATTGTAGGTGTGTGATCAGAAGATAGTTCTAAGGAAGCTTCAACATAAATCGTTTCTGCGGGGATGTTTTTAACCACTCCAAAATCGATAACATCTGGAACTTTTTGCTGATCAGTAGGCCAATATGTTGGTTGTCCGCTCGCGACCACATTTAGATCCATTTTACAAATTGTGTTAAACAAAACACGACCCTTAGGTGTAATAAGTCGTGAACCCCAGAAAGTGTGTTTAGCGTTATAATCGCCAGCAGCCAGGAAGCAAGGTCCCAATGATCCGAAATATTTATGATATTGGCTTTCTGATATAGAAAATCTAGGTGGGGAGTATAATGATGAAATTACTATGTTTCGATTTAATTCCTCAACGCAAATGTTCGTTGCTTGGAGAAAGTCTTCACGATGATCACTCATTAAGTAGTGTTTTACTCGGTTCTTTATCAAAATGGCAGAACCGCCACAAGCTCTGTCTCGAGGGTCCTTGGTATCATATAATATATAACCATTGATTTTAAACGTATTTCTTGAGGTCAGATGAGTTTCAGAAACCATCATAACATCAATTTGTTTATTTTTAAGGAAGTATTCTAGTTCATTTTTGTGTTGGCGGATGCCGTTTGCGTTCCAAAAGCAAATTTTTAAACAGTTCATGGCTTGTTTAGTACAGCTTGCAATAACATCGATTGCATTCTTAACATTTCTTGCATCATGTTACCCATTGTGTTAGTAAAATTGTTAACTGTTTGCACTAATGTTTCCATAGTTTTTTCTAGCCGAGTTAAATTAGAAATGGGAATTTCGTCGTTATTTGGTACATCACCTTGCAGTTGCATAGGATTAGATTTTAATACATTAGCGTACGAGGTTCTGTTATTATTTGGCTGAGGCATCTGGACGCCGTACGTGTTTGCTTGATTAGTTGCCTGCGTTTGAGGGGGATTAAGTTTCTGTCCAACAGAACGCTTGACAATCGAATATACCGGGCATCCTCTATAGTTGGCAGTGTGGTTGCCACCACAGTTGCTACATTTTTTTACATTAGGGTCATTTTTGGACTTATCGCACCGGACGGTACCATGTAATTCTCCACATACGACGCAAACAGGGGGTAAATGGCAGTATGCCCTAGTATGACCAAATTCTTGGCAGTTTAAACACTGAACGGGCCCATTTCTTTTGTGCGGCTCCTCTATCGTGATTTTTCTGTACAGAATGTATTTTAAACTGTAAATGGGATGCGTTTCATTTTTTTTTAGCTTAACATCGCCGGGCTCTAACTCCACTCGAAATAGAGGTTGGGGATTTTTTTCTTTATTTTTAATATTTGTAACATTTTTTATTTTGAAGCCTTTTTCTTCTAAAAATGTTTTTATTTCGTCGGGGTCCACGCATGAGTCAATGCCCTTAATCACAACTTGAAGACCTTTACTGCTTTTCAGTTGGTACGTATAGAAGCTTTTTTTAAGTGCTTCAAACTTATTAATTATTTTACGGAAATCATTCTCATGATTAATCTGTATTTTTGTCTCGTTTATATTTCCACGCTTGATTGCAGCAACGTAAAACGAATTTTCACCTATCACCGAGATTAAACTTTTTATAAGCTCACTTGAGTTTTGCTCTCTAAGATATATCGGGGGTGGCTTCGACGATTTTATGACGTTAGGTGCTTCAGAAGATTCATCCTCCAGAATTGCAAAACGATTTTGTGAATTTATTCTATCAAAAGATGGAACTTTAGAGGCCGAGGCTACAGCTGAAGAGGCTGGGCTGCGACCCCGTTTGAGAACTGTTATATACCTGTCCATACCAACTTGCACTTGTGGTTTTTGAAAATTTTTTACTTGTGTGTTTTCCGTTGCGTCTGTGTTTGAGTTCATGGTATCATTTCCTACTAGGAATGTCTTTTCAATGGTAACACTTGATGGTTTTGCCGTTAGGTTGTTGCTATTGTTTTCTGTTGTAATGTTTATTTCCACATTGCTTTCGCTAGCATGAGTATCATTTATTTTTGTTGTTGTTTCATTGATATTACTCATATAGAGTTGTTTTTGTTTTTTTCACCGTTTTTTTTTTTTTTATTTTTAATTTTTGTTAACTGTGCTCTTTTTATTATGTATAATGTTGTTACACCGAGATAATAAAAGAAAAAAGAATAAATATTTTTTTTGCACAGATTATTTGTAAGTATGTATGTGCGTACATACATACATATGTAGGTATATTTTTTTACTTGTATTTTTTTTTCCTTAATATTTTTTTTTTATTTTTTTTATTGTTCACTTTTATATTGAGCGTCCAAATTCGCTTGTTAAACTGATATTATTAACTAATTTATGTTAAAAAAAAAGAACCGTATGCGGAGTTAAAAGAAACACGTCTTTTCTCATCGAGCACGAAAAATTATTAACTAAAAATTTTTAAACCTTGTAAAAAAAAACAAATAAATATTAACATTTGGAGCATAATAGCGGTTTGAATATGTGCACAAAAAAAAAGGCGACAAAATCTGTTTTCACTTACAGACCGACAGAAAACCAACAGTGCGACCATTTGCATAACCAAAACCGTAAAGTTAATGTTAATATTTTTCTGTAATCTATGTTAACATACAGGGAGCGTTTCTAAATAACATTTAGCTTAGAACATAAAGGGGGGTTCTACATTACCCGCCCATTCAACAATACCCGAAGTTACTCTAAACGAAATTTTTTTAACACACCAGCACTAAATATTTTTTAAAATTGTATTACTTTAAAACAACATCACTAATAAAATTATTAAGTTCTATAAAATATTTTGCACAAAATTCTGTTCCATAATTTTTGTTTTCTGCTGTGTTTGTTTGTTTTTTGTTTACTTCTTCGTTTTGTATTCTGCTTTGTTTCTAGCACATTATTGTATTTTTATGGCTTAATTTATATTATTGCTGATTTTTTATTTTTAGGTCCTAATCATGTAAAACGCAGCGCAACGCCAAAGAATACCATTGAAAGCACAAACTATGTCATAAATATTTTGTGGTTTTGTTTTTGCTTTCCACAGAAATTCATGTACCGTTTTAAAATTTTCAACGACACAAGCAATGGAGCGTTTGCAATTTTAAAACGCAATGTGAATTTCTGTAGAAAGCAACAAAAAAATTACAAAATATTTATGACATTGTTCGTGCTTTCAATGTTATTCTTTGATGTTTCATATGATCAGGGCCTCAATCTAGCGTTTTGTTTGTGGAAATGTTGGTCTGACAATACATTCATTTGACAATACAATAAATGGATTACGTTAGAGTCGCAAAACCTGTCAACCAACAAGTCAATAATGAGTGATTTTTTGTCGGTCGCTTTAGTTGTCGATCGACATCGTCGGCAAGGCTGTTAAGCAAAACTGGTTGTTTGTAAGCTATACAGACACTCATAGAAAAATGTATCTTCATATGAATGATGCCGTTACATCAGAACTGTAACATCAAAATTATTACAAATGGCACCAATGACGAATGTCATCACAAAATTTTGTCATATTTTCTGCGTCAGCTATGCCATGACTACAGTGACGTCAATTCGATGCCACATTTTGTGTATTATTAACATTATGTTCATGTTTAAATAGTAAAATGAGAAGCAAAAATTCCCATATTCTTTTTTTTTATTATTTAGTTAAATACATAAAATATTCAAAGTAGAATGATTACAAAAACCATATCGGGCATGCTGCTGGTGTCTTATAAATGAGAGTTCTTCTGTTAACAAAATGCGGAATACAACAAAAGTGAACAAAAAAATGTATAAAATGTTAAGTTAATAATAATGTTCTCTCACTTTGACTTAAGTCAATCCCAATGACAAACTGTCATTAAATTGAGCCTAATGAGTCGTTGCTACGATGTTACTGAGTCATGGCACTGATGACATGTTTTACTAAACTGACTCCGATTTGTTATTTCTATGAAGCATAACATAATTTCAATTTTTGACCCTGATGACAATGCACAATGATGAACAGTGTCTTGGGGTCAAAAACATAGACACTGGTCATAGTACTGATGTCAAAATACATCAGCGTTATGACGCTTTTTCTATCAGTGCAGATATCGTAACGAATACTCAACAAGTGGTATGACCCTTTTCTTGTTCTTTCATGTGGCTTCATGTTATTTGATTGCTTGGAGTACATCATCACAATAATTGATTGTAAAAAAGGCCTAAATATTGTGTATATTTTTATGCGATAGCGCTCCTGTGTATGTATGTATGTTTTGCGACCATAAGGTGAATTTTAAATTTTAATAAATCAACATCAAACAACAGTTCTTGT
Source organism: Pollenia amentaria (assembly GCA_943735925.1). Classification (NCBI taxonomy): domain Eukaryota; kingdom Metazoa; phylum Arthropoda; class Insecta; order Diptera; family Polleniidae; genus Pollenia; species Pollenia amentaria. The sequence continues at coordinate 86,537,757 of OX031008.1, read as the reverse complement.
CAAACCACAAACAATGTTAACTTTAATTTTTAAAACAAAATTTGTTATCTATAAATATTCCAATTTATTTTTTATTATCATTTTAAAACATAAAATATTTTTTTTTTATGTTGAAATTTTATACTGTTGTAATACTTTATTTTTTATTTTTTAAACAAATTGTTATTTTGTTGTAAAAAAAACCCAATATTAAAATTTATGTCAAACGTGTGCCACGTGTTTTAAATTTGCAATAAAATATACAACGAAAACAAATAGAAAATGTTAATTTAAATAAAGTTATTTATCAAATTTTATGACAAAGTATGTAGTTTATTTTTTATTTACAATAAACATACAAATGTATATGTATTTGATTGGTACACTTCGTAACGCCCCTTAGAAAATTAGTATTTGTTTTGTAAGGCGGTTTAATGTAAGTATATATGATTATGTATGGAAATACCATGCAGGAAACCTGGGATCAAGTGTCCTCCAAGTCGCCCCTATTGTAGATTATGTTGTTGACTTTTGGTGATACTGTTGACAAAGCGTTCACACTTTTGTTAGAATTAGTAAGAAGGATTTTGCTTATGAAAAAATTACAGGTTTTTTTATTCATTAAACATGTTATTTTAATAATAGTATATGGATTCGATTTAATTATCTACTCATATTATGTGATAAAAAATCTAGTCAAAATATTCAAAATTGTAGACTATAACTATTAAAATGTACCAGTAAATCTCCGGGTACAGTCGCTTAATATGGGCCCAAAAGAACTGCCTAAGCAATCTTTTTAAAGTCAGTAGTTGACTTTCAATGACAAGCAAATGCTATTGCATGCGTACATTTCGTCAGTATCATCGGCTACAAAGTCAATAGTGAATCAGTACAGTTTTACTTTTCATATTTCCTACAGGATGTTATATATTTATCTTTATTTGTATATGTTAATAATTACCCTGTTGGAAATATGAATCAAGTATTTCCAGGTCTATAATTCTTTTGATTAGTTTGGTGACACTGACAACAAAGTGCCTATACTGGTAGCTACCTATGAGAAAAAATGGAAAGCTTCTGATAGTTGTAACTAGCTCTAGAATAAGGAAAAGGAATGCGACAATTTGTAGTGAAAGTTCGTGTTTCTATAATATGGCTATAAATTTATTTTATTAATTAAAAATTTTATTTAAAAAAAGTATACACATATTGAAATTAAAGTAATTGCCTAATTTACTTTCATATATTAGTGGGAATATCAAGTAAAATTATTCCAAAATCTAGACAAGAGCTATTAAAAGGCACTAGTGAATCTGTGGTTCCAAAATCAATATGGTCCCACAAGAACTACCTAGTTAATAGTTTCATGATCAGTAGTGAATTTTCAATGACAAGAGTATGCTAAATGTCTAAAGCGCTACAGTTTCACTATTGAAATTTCCTACAGGGTATATACAACTTATTATACATACATATCTTTACTTTATGCAAATATACATTGAAAGGGTGATCCAACCATAATAAAGGATGGTAATTTTGAGTCACATCTCAACGTCAAATTTTTGCTCAACTTATTTTGACATTTGTTTGTTTCAGTGTTGTAGAAAATGCAAAAATGGAAAGGGTTGAACAGTGCGTTAAGATTGTAGAAGCCTTTTACGAAAATAGGCGTTCAAATCAAAATGCATTTCTTGCACTTCATGATATTTTTGGCCAGCATCATCGACCAATTCAATTTTCAGAAAACCCGGTTTGTAGTAAATGTGAAAAAACTGTTTGGGCCAGTTTATGGGCCGGCGGACTTCTACGGTTCGACAATGCAGTTACCGCGGATGATGTTCGCTATCACGAGATGATAACGGACTTCTTGTGGCCAGAAATTGAGGATATGGACTTCGACGATGTGTAGTTTCAACAAGATGGTGCCACTTGCCACACAGCCATCGAAACAATGGCTCTTTCGTGCGAGAAATTTAATGGCGGTGTTATCTCATGTCATGGCGATGTTAATCGGCCACCAATATTTTATACTTTCATGTGATTTGACACCGTTGGACTTCTTTCTTTGTGGATATTTAAAAGAAAAAGTGAACGTCAATTAGCCAAGAACAATTCAAAAGCTAAAGGATGAGATAATTCGGCACATTAACGGCATTCATCCTCAATTAGTATAGAGGTATCCCACCGAAGCCGTGGCGAGTATTTGGGCTACATTTTGTTTCACAAATAATTGTGATAGATTTTTCTATCATAAGAAAAAAAAGGAAGACAAAAATAATGAAAAACAGGAAAATGTACTTTGGACTTCAAGAAGAATTTTTGACAAATAGTACAAAAAATTTAAATCAATTAAAATAGATAATCATTAAAAACAAATTTCGATCTATCATAGTTAAAAAACCATTTGGTTTAAAGATTGATGTTTGACTATTGACTGCCATCCGTCGTCAATGGCGGTGAGTGTTAAACGGCAAACCCCTCTGAAGAGATTATGTGGCTACAATCGAAACATGTCAGGTCAACCTGTCCGTGAAAACCTGGGTTCAACTTCCAGCGTACTGAAGAATGAAAAATGATCAATAAATGTTAATTCATTTCATATTGTAAAATTCCATGCTTCATAAAAATAATTTAATAAAAATTAAATTCAATGAACTTTAGCCTGATTTAAATATCAAAATTTGGATTATAAAACACAATAAAAAATATTTAGAGAATTCTCTATAAACTTTTTGTTTTATTTAGAAATAACATCATGCGTTTTGGTTGGACCACCCTTTATAAGTAAAATACATGCATATAAATATAAATTTTGGTTTTGGTTCGATTGAATACAAATTTTATATTATAATTTATTTACTACTTGTAGAGGTTGCTCTAAGGGCTGAGAAATGCTAACCAGAAAAACATTTAAAAAATGAAGTCGCACCAGAGAGATATATATTATTTGTATTTTGAAAGTTAATATGGGATCCGAAATTAATTTTTACAGCCATGTAACAGAGTAAAATTCCGTTGGGAATGATTCCATTCGAAACCGAAGAAACCATATTTGTATATTGATAGAAAGTATATTTTAATAGTTGTTTGGGCCTTTAAGATACAGAAAACGTCCATTCCGTTTATTAAAAAAAATGGTTTCATTCTTCAAAATTTGTTTCGTAATTTGCATTTTTATAATAGACAATATATTGAAAATAGCAAAACAAAAATGCATGTACTTAATAAATTTTCTGCAAATTTCATATTTTATTTTTTAACATAAATCCGCGCCAACAAATATTTGTTTATAGCGCTTGATAGAAAAAAATGTGTGTTTTCCATAAAACCAATTATGTAGTTTTAGTTTTAAACAAAACTTTTAATTTTTTTTTAGTTTGAAGAGAGAAAAAATTGTATTTGCTTTTAAATAAAATTTGTTTTGCTTAGTTGCTTATAAACATGGTAATATTGGAATTAAAAAAAGGACTGTTAAACTTTGTCTTTGGCTAGCAAAATACCTGCAAATCATTTTGATTTGATAGAGAAAAAGTGGAAAAAATTGCCATCGTATTTACGATGACGACAAATAAAACTAAAAGTAGTCCCAACTTTTTGCATTAATTTTCTACATTGATTGGAAAAAAATTTAACTCCATTTGTAAACTTATGTATAATTTAAAAAACTAGTTAATACCTAATTGGAAACAAATACATACACAGAAAAAATTATTAAATTTCTCCAATCACCAACATTATTCCAAATACATAATATCAAGCAAACAATTTGTGGATTTTGCACCTATTACCAAAATTATTATATTAATTACTAAAAATTTTTTCAATAAATTATATTTTTAATTTTAATTAAAAAAGTGATCAAAAAACTTTGCCATTTCAAACAATGTGTTAATTTATTTAAATAAATATTGACAAATCCCAACAACAATTCTACATGTTTAAATTATTTTATTTTAAACGAAAAAAGTCAATTAAGATTTTTTGTTATTTAATTAATATTTTAATTGAAAATTTATTTCAAAACAACTAACAAAATAAAATTTTTAATTTTCTTTCAACTAAAAAAATAATTGATCCAATTATCATATTAAGTAAATTTAAATACTTTTTAAACCATTTTTTAACTGATAAAACACTTTTTTCTGTGTAGAAAACATTCAACGGTATATTCAAAGAAAACAGCATGATCGGGCAATTTTGTCGCGTTTTTCGAATGTGTTGGTTGATTATAAAAGTTTAAATAAAAACAATTGAATTACGAACCAAAAAGTTTTAAATTTTTTTTAAATAAGTTTGTATAAAATTGTGATACTCGTAATATACCGATTAAAGAAATTTTGTAGATTAATGATTTTTACTAACTGCTACCGCCTGCTGGCGCTGCCTAGAGTTAATCCATTATGGACTTAAATATATAATTATAAAATTATTTTCTTGATTTTTATAGTAAATTAAGACACTTTATGAGTGCTTTATTTGATGCTTTGATTTTGCCTAATAATGACCCTATTTGTTCCAAAGTATTCAAGTCACTTTATTCGTTTTTCAAAATTAAATTTTAATGTAAAAAAAATTTCCGTTTTTTACCCTTTTAGTTCTATTAAGGAATTTTTTGATGCAAATGAAAAAGTGTTTACAAAAAAGTATCAGGAATTTTATTTTATTCTTTCAAATTATTATATGTTTTAGTTTCATGTTATTAAAATCATGGCGTTAAAATCAATATTCACTTCCTGACAAAAGTTGTCCGAACCTAATAGCTGACTTTATAAATAGGACTTTTATAAGACCTATCATAATAAGTTTATCGTGATCATAATTTACGTATTTGCGGAGCAATAAGTGATTCAGTGCTTATGAGACACATGTCGGTAGTTTATGTTGCATTTTTTTTTGTTTTGACTTATAAAAAATAGAATATTTAAGAATTTTAAATTTATATTGTTAAACTATACCAAGCAATTGTAAAAAAAAAAAATCAAGAAATTTGGTTGCGATATGCCGAGTATTTTCCCTTCCACGTTGAATTAAACATCAAAATGTGTCTCATAGACACCGGTTGGTAAGATTAGGGTTAAAAGTAATCTCCATGTACGACAATGTAGTTTTTTTTATTTTTTTTTTTTTTTTTTTGAACAAGGGAATAATTTAGAGAGACTAACAAATAATTATGGAACTACCTTTAACACAATATTTTCGAGGAAGTTTGAAGGGCTACAATAAAATTTTTTTCGGTTACGAGACTCATTTGTAAAATACATCATTGATTATTTTCAAAACATTTGTTAGAATGCCCCGGTAGGCTAGCTGGTAGTGAGAGAGTCTATCTGTAACTTGGTTGTGGGTTCGATTACCGCCAGAGACACTGGTCTCCTGCAGACAAGCGAAGAGCTTCTCGGGATTAGCGTAGGAATAAAAAAAAAGGTAAACGTGTGAATATAACAAAAGTATACATTATTCATTCATTCATATTCATATTTATTAATTCATATTAATTAATTCATATTGTCCATCAAAGCAAACTTAAGCTGCGGTCACACTTGGCAAATACATGACAAAAAACACGAAGAACAGGTAAACTATAATATAATTCCCTTTTAAATGTATTTTGATTATAATGCAACATCTTACAAAAAACAGTTTTTTGCTATGTGGTGCTTATTTGGTCAAATATTTTTAAGTGTAACCATAGCTTAGCGAAGCCTAAATATTTTTACGCCCTCCACTACCAGTGCTGAATGATGGTATATAAATTTGTCATTTCGTGCGACATTTCCCTAATCTTCATCTAAAACCCCAAAAATAATATAAATTGTGGGTCCTTGAGTAATTCCAGTCGGTTTAGCAATGTCCGCCTGTTGAAAACACACTGCCTTTCGCAAGACTCAACTAAGAAGAACAGTTTAGGTTTCCAATTATTTCTAGTTGTCCAAAAGGTGATTTTAGACGACACGTATTTAGCTTGTCAAATTTTCCACTGCAAAGTGTTTACAAGTCGTGTAAAAGCAAAAAAAAAAAAAATACTTTTGTTAATGCCAGCTAGAATTTGCAGAGTTTTTCTGTTCTATTTTGCACTGAAAATCCATCTGACAAAAGCTGCTTTATAAGTCATTTGTTTGTGGCGGCAAATATATATTAACATTTACATATTTATCTACACATATTCCTTTAGAAAACAACATTTTTAATAAACTCAAATACAATTAAAAGTGAACACAAATATAAATTAGTATATAATTGGCTGTTGTGAACTATTTTAGGTTATGTCAGATGAAACCTAAAACGAACATGTTAAAGCAAAAAATTATAAGCCTTCTGTATTTGTCAATTTCGATGGACATGTAATATTACATGTGGATTTTACATCTGACAAAGCCACTGCCTGGCGAAGCCAAAGCAATTTTGGATTGAAGTCCAGCATATTCCGTTCAGTAGGAAAAGAGTAATAATGAACCCAAATGTGGAAAAACCTTCGTAAAAAATCAGTATTTTTGATACAAAAACTAATATAAATTTTTGACGGCATGCACCGATTCTCAATAAATTTTTTACAAATCTGTTTTAAATAACTAGAAATTATGCTTCCAAGTTTACTGAAGATTGGTCCATAATTTACTAAATTCATTCTGCCAAATTTTGTAAATATCGGTCCATAATTTACCAAAGGCTGCATATAAAGCCAACCCCATATACCCCATATAAAGCGAGCACAACAAATTATCACATTGAGATGTCAGTTATTTTCATTTGCCCTACTTTTGTAGCACCGTGTTTAAGGAATGCGTTTTATACAGGATTTTTGACTGATTTGCAAAAAAATTAAGTAGTTATAAGGATTATTGTCTACAGAAGAGCTATTTGTAATAAGTTGTGCAAGCCAAATTGATTTTGAAAAACGATGTGTTTATTTAAATTAGAGTCAATATTGGATTTCGATGAAGGCTTTTTTTTGAATTTAATGAAAGTGAAATTACCTAGTGACGAACGTGTGCCACACGTACTTAAATACGTGTGGCATACTTTGTATGAACGGGGTACTCAGAACTCTATATACTTTTTAGGTTTACTTTTATATAGACATGGCCGCTTTTTCATTTATTACCAGCAACCCACAAAGTGTACATGAAAGTATCCGTCTTCATACAATTCAATATACTTTGTATTATCGTTTTGTTATCACAATAAGATATTTCTCACATAACTACTATACGGTGCAGTAATTAACATAATGTACTTGTTCATATACAAAGAATATGAACTCCATATTATGGAGTTTTGTAACAAATACACCCTACCGAAAATGTTAGAAACATTAAAATTTTTTTGTTTTGTATTTTATTGTTTATTTCTTTATTTATAATTAATTATGAATTTTTTTTTTTAGAATTATTTATAATAATACTAAAACAATTTCATTACAAGTACACAGATTAAAAAACTTAAATCGTTAATTGCAAAGGAATAATAAATTATTATGCAAAAACTAAACACATTGTTTGTATGGAAAAATCTTGTACAATAAGGGTATTCTCGTCAATTGCACTTTTGCGAAAAAGCAAAATATCAAACACATAAAAACAACCACATAGACAAATATTTGTACGACTAATATAATAGTACGACTAAGGATATGACACTGCAAAATAGCCCATAAATATCTACTCGAAAAACTACACCTCCAAAATGTGAATCTTGCAATAGAGCTTAAAATATCGTTCACATACTTGATGAGTGCCCAACATTCCATTTGTTCAGAATTAACATATTTGGAACCAGTTCTCCATCTGACCTCTTAAAAGTTGACAACGAAAAAAACATTAAATTAATTTGTAAATTTATTTAATGTTTTTTTTTAACATTCAGAGTCGAAAACCACGGTAGCTAGTACTCTTAGTTTAAGTTAGTTACAATAATAGCTTAAATTAGTTACAATAATTGTATTAATGTCATTAATAATAAATAAATAAATAAATAATATTTGTATGAAATAATTATCTGTGTGGTTGTTGTTATGTTTTTTTAATTTTGATTTTTCGCAAGAGTTCAAATTTTTACGTGAATACCTATGGAAAAAAATTTTAAATTCATTGAATAAATATTTTACTAAGTAACGAAAAACTAAAATGATGTTAACACATTTGCTTTGCGGTTTTTCTCACTTTTCTTATTTTCGTCATATTTTCTCCTGTAAATCCTGTTCTGAAGGGTCTTCATAGATTCACGAATATCTTTGACGTATTCGGTATGCGTCTAGCCATCATTTTTAGGTGCTTTTATGAAAAGTAAAAAGAAAAAGATGAAACTAAAGTACATTTTTTGAAATACATTCACTCCTGCTTACCGAAAAATGCCGCATTCAAAGACTTATATTATAAATATAATGCTCTTGTCACGGAGCCTATGAAAATTCTTACGTATTCCTCCAGGATTCAAAACTCACTTTATTACAGTTTTTTGGAAGAAAGCAGCAATAATTAAAAACAAATGGGAGAAATATACAGCGCAATTTGTTCGTTTATTATCTTCTGAGAGACGCTCCACAGTTTGTATTTGCTCTTCATTTTCAATGGGAAACACGGTTTGGAATACTGAAATGCACTTCTTGGATGTTTGCGTCAAACACGTTCACATTTTTGCTTGAATATCCAGCAATTTTTCTAATAAGAATTTTATTTTTCAAATTTTTTTTAATTATATATAATCGTTTGATAAATGAATGAATGAAGAAATTATTAAACTGTTTTTATTTTTATAAAAATTCAAATAAAATATCTCTGCCTGCAGTACTGTATCATGTACATTGTAAGCGAAAGCAAACTCTGTGTTACTATTTGCCTAACAATTCTAAGTACTCGGAATATTAGTAATTGGAAACGTTATAACTTAACCCCCATATTTATAAAATATATTTTAGGTTTATAGCAGGCTTATGAAATGAATTTTCTATGAAAATTTGTTTAATAAACCTTTTATTAATCAAAAATATTTTTGTATGAATTTGGGGGTAAGACTCTATATTATTTTGTTTAATAGGGTGACACATATAAAAAAAATGCTTCGTTATGAACCCTGGCACAAACATGTTCAGAAATTGCTTTGAATTTTGAAACAAATATAATTCCTGCCGGCTTGAATTTTTCAGCGTTTAAAAAACTACAGTCCCAGTTGAAAAACTGCCATTTCTTCCACTTCATTTGTCATTGGCAAAAAATAAACTGTTGCTTTTACTTCTGTTACTTTATATGTAAACAGTCGCTGTCAAACCAACTCAAAAAGCGAAAAGTTGAACACAAATTTTCCTTTTTTGTTCGACAGTTGTTGGGTTCGTTTGCAGTTTTTTAAGCCCAGGAATTTTCATACAAAGATTTTTATGAGATTAATAACACTGAAATTGATTTTTTAAGTGAAAATTTTTATTTTTTAAGAAGAGAGGAACTATGGTCCATTTTGGACCTACTATAACAATAAATAGTTTTTATTCGAATATCTGCACAGGTACACAAGATTGACCGAAATGCTGCTCATAAATCCTCAATGTATATATACAGAAATTGTTATTCAATTAAATGTTATTAAAATTGCAACCTATACTATAGAAACAAGCTTAACCTTCGCCTTACCAATAGATACCCACCCGGCTAACCATTTCGGTTTTATTTCTTTAATAACCTCTTCACTTTGCTTCAGTTGAAAGGAAATTTTATTCACTGAACAAATTGTTTTCTTTAAATAAACAAAAAATAAAAAAATTTGTATGACGAAAACTTGTTCTCATCGCTTATAAACATGCAATAACACCCGGATGGGTATTGGTGGGCGATGAACGAAAATATTTTTGCATAGGCGAAAGTTAAAGTATTATCAAGAAACGGCATTTCTTCTCGACATCATCACAAGTATATTGTACCAGGCGTCAAATTGAAAAAAGCAATACATAATATGTATGGCTCGATTAAGCAATCGATATTGTGCCATCAATTTTTCGATAGCTTTTGGCATCTGGAAAAAAAGTGCCACTACGACATATCAAAAAAAATAATTTTCGAGGCGCCCAAATTTCAATTTCTTGCCTTTTTCTCAACTTTTATTTTTAAGGTTTTTTTTAGCAGGAAAGAAAAAAAATTGGACGAATTAAGTTTTTTAAATATTACCTTTCCCATGTGAAATTGTACGCTAATAACGATGGCGATAGCAGTTTAAAAAAAAATTTCTTGAGGTTTTGGACGACTTTTTGTAGAAAAAAATTTTTAAGCGTTAATTTTTAAGGTTTTTTAGTAGGTGCGTCAAAAAATAACCGATTTCAAATTTTTTGAATATGCTATCCAAGGTAAAATCATACGCTTAAAACGATTGCGATATAATTTTTCTATTTTAAAGTCTTAATTGAAAGAAATAAAAATTGTATGACCAGAACTTGTTAAAAATAATTTTTTTCCAAAAATTGATATCACCATCGCTTTAAACGTGGGAATTTCTTTAGAAATGAGCTATTTCATGCGGGAAAAAATACAAAAACATTGGTATGGAGCCTTATCAATAACAACAAAAAAAAAAGTTTTTCGACAAAAACTCGTTAAAAACCCAAAAAATTTGTTTCTTGAATTTGTTTCTGTGGTATTAATTGAATAGTACTTAGTAATATAAAAGTTACGTTTATAGCTGATTTTCTGTGTAATTCTTGATTTATGAACACAAATCAAGATGGACCAAAAATAAAATAAAGAAACAACTAAATAATTTATATATAATATTATTAAATAAATTTCGTGACGACATTAACATGATAATGTTTTTTAAACCCAAAAATAAAGCTTTTTCATAAGATGTTTTCGCTTCGAGAACATTTGAAAAATAAACTTACAACTGACTGTGTAAATACTCAAGCAACTTGCAAGACTTTCGGCTATTTCTTCGACATTTTCGTTGATAATACATATACACTACTTGCAAGTAATTACTAGCATGTGTTAAGGCAGGGTTAGGCAAAAAAAAACAAGCCGGTACGCTTTAAATACCCTTTTATTGGCTCTAGACTAAGGAACCTTTCCTTTTAGTAATAATTTTTTAAAATATACAACAAAGACTGATACCAAAGAGCTTGGAAATAATTTATTTTTAAGAATGTTAAGTACAGACTTTTACCACAATGATTCAGATGATGAAGATGTTTTTTTAGACAAATAATAACCACCTTCTACCAGACCTTAACAAAAATAGTAAAAGTATTACAATTGTTAAAATATCAAAAAGAGATTCAAGTGTTATAATGGAAGACTAACAATTCTTAGAAAAGACAAGAAAAAGAACAGATAAATTGGATAATATTTATAACGCTCTACCTTAAATCACTCCAACTTTAACAATAAGTTAAAGAATCTTTTCTAAATCAAGTTTCATCAACACAAAAGAAAAAAATCGTTTAAAACAAAAACTTTTAAACGGCATACTCTTTTTGAAAGATTATTTTTGAAGATAAGCTAAAATTTGCATGCTATTTTTAATTCAAAAGTGTTCCTCTCTTATTACATGAAGTACCGTCTGTTAAATGGTTGTTTCTTTTTTAATAAAATTTTTATATTAAAAAACATAATTTTGGTCTTTTTTTAAAAATTTTAAACTAGGCAAAACTAAAATTGTTCGATTAACCGAAAAATATTAAAATGTTCGATTATTATTCGATTAAAATTTTACTTTGAATAATTGTTCGCGCGATTAATCGATTAAAACAAAACATCGATTTATTGAATACCCTAATACCTACTAAGAAAAACCTTAAAAAATAACGCGTATAAAAAAAATTTGGACAAAATTTTTTTTTTGGAAAAACTGATATCGACATCGTTTTAAGCGAACAATTTCACCTTGGAAAGATAATATTAAAAATAAAAATAATTAGCCAGCCAATTTTTTTTATTACTTATACAAAAAAACCTTAAAAATAAAAGTTGAGAATAAGTCAAAACGTTTAAATTTGAGCGCTTCGAAAATGATTTATTTCATATGTCGTAGTGGACCTTTTTTTCTCATTTCAAAAGCTATCGAAAAATCGATGGAACAATATCGATAATTTTTTGTCCTTACAAATCATCCCACTCTCATACATATATAAAATTTTTCTGTATTCAAATCTTCTTTTATTCGATACTAAGTTAGCTATTATAATCAATAGTTCTTATTGGTTTTAAAGATTTTACATTATTTTGATTAAGTCTTTACCAAACTTGTTTTTTGCTTGGAATTTTGCTAATTAATTTTGCACCTTTGATAAAGTTTTTTACCATCTTCAACCAAAGTTTTTGGTTAGCAACTTTTTTTTTCAACTGTCAACAAATAGTCTACAAATAATTAATTTATATCCGGATCACGTAGTAATATTTTGTATTAGGACTTTTTTTTCAATAATTGTCTAAATTGCTAACATATCTGAAAGATTCGTTGTAGTCAACGATTTAATCTTTTCTTTAGAAATAGAAAATGCTCAGGCAACAGTAAATATTTATTTAAAAAATATCACATTTGTAACAATTTTTCTTTGTGTGTGTGTTTCTTTTTTATTTTTATGTTTCGGCAACATTTTTCATTTATTAGCTTGAGGGGAGTTGTTTTTGTAAAGGTATTAATGTTTCAGGCAATTACCTTCCATTTAAAAATTGTAACACTAGTACCTTCAAATAATGAAAAAATCTCACACACATTCATACATATATTGTACCTTTTAAGCCATTTTAGCCATTTATCCATTCATTATATTCAGTACATGGCTTTAATAATTATCCTTTTTTATAGAAATTTGGTTGCTGGCTGGTTGGAGGGTTAGCTGGTAGAAAAGAAAAAATTGGAAAGAGTAAGCAAACTAAAATGTAAGCACATTTATTCAATACGTCTCTACGCCCATGCATTTATAATCCCAAATGGCACATACACACACCCATATAATATACCAATGTATAGCACAAAGGCAGTAAGTACACTTGGGGTAAACATTATAAGAACATCCTGGCAAATTAGCCCAGCTGTTAAATAAGGCTTAAAGTCACAAAAAAGAATAATAAGTATAATAATTTTTTCTTACTTTCATTTTCATTTCCCCTTGGACATTCTCTTAAACAAAATGTAAGTAGCCGAACATTCGTTCCCATTTTTCTGCCCCATTTCGATTTACATAAAAAGTAAATACTACAAATACTAAAAAATCTTATTTTGCATACAAATTTCCTTTTGGTACTAATTCTATCGTTTACGTTTTTTTTTTTTTTTTGTTAAAAGAAATTCAATGATAAAACGAAAATTATTTAACAAAATAAAAAAATGCAATACAATTTTGCTAAGTTGCTTTTGTAGTTCCTAATTTGATTAATTTTCTCTTGTTTATTTTTATTGGCCATAAATTATTTTATATTTTTCTTTCTTATGATTTGTTATTTTTTTTTTTCATTATTCATCCTTATTGCAAAAAATACAAAAAAGAAAGACTTTTATAACTTTCTCTGCTTAGTAAAACGTAATAATGAAAGAAACACATTTCCTTAAAGGCAATTAGTAAAAGTTTTCTGCAACAATTTTCTAATAAAAATTTACAAAAATATTGAAAGGTATCTATAGCATAAAAGGCGACAGTCTGAGAAATTTTTTATTTTTAAAAATTTTTGTTTATTACCCTCTTATTCATAAAAAATACTTCTGCTTTATAAAAGGTTTATTAAACAAATTGAAATATAAAATTTATTTAACAAAACTTTTATAAACCTAAAATATTTTTTTAATGAATACGCCATTATAATTTTAAACCTTCAGTCCTCAGTACGAGGGTAAGAGCGTTGGAAAAGCTTTGTAACACTAGATTAATATATATTTAAGGCCTGCATTAATGTGTTTGAAAACCAAACACGCAACAAAAATCAAATGTGTGTACAAAGCGTTTGTGTACAACCATAATTAACAATGCTATACAATACTGTTTGTTCGTCGTATATTCAATAGTGTTGTGATGGTACCAGAATTTAAAACTACATACACTTCAGGCAGTACTTGTTTTTTCCAAAGCCTTTCAATAAGGAAAACAAGTTTGCCCATACTTCTAGTATTTGAACATTACATCGTGCAGTCTGTGAGAATTTGTGGTGGTTCCTTGTCTGTCGTAAGTAGCGGACAAAGAATTGTTGTTACAATATTATCAAAGAAACAAAATAAAAAAAATTTGTGAGAGCAGTTTTTATACCGCACTTTCACTATAATAAAGTATTCGTTTTTTGCTCCTACACGTTCACACAATTTCGTAAATTGGTATCGCTTCACTTCTCTTCAGTATTTGTTTGTGAAAGCGACACAACAGTGTAGAGTTTCATAAATTTTCAACGATCTGAATGTGCGTTCAAATGGAATTGTGCAGGCCGCTAATACATTGAGCTTAAAAAAATAATTTATAATATAACTCAGAGTATATCAGAAGAATCTACAAAACTCACATTCCACATTTTAAAATATTTAAAATATATTTTTGTGTATTCTTAAAACTATGCCAATTACTTGCAAACGCTTAGAAGTTGGTCTTCTTATAATTGGTAATGCATCATGTGGTTGGATTTTCAATAGGCTTTTTTACAGATCACGCGTGACTCATATTAACCTGCTTTGCCATTTTTGTTTAGTTTCGTATGGCAAGTCTTCTTAGAAAGACTCACATCGCAACAGCGTCTCCAAATTGCGCTGCTATATAACGAAAATTAGCGTTTTGTGTGAAATTTTTTTCGTGCGATTCGGGAAACTTACGGTACCCATTATACCACTATAATTAACAAAATTGCCGGATTTAGGCTGATGAGCTACCCGAAGAGTACCAAAAGCTGCTACCATTACATCCATTAAAAACAACGGTATGGCGTGGCTGATGGGCTGGTAGATCCATTGGTCCAAATTTCTTCAAAAATGATGAAAATCAGAATTTTACCGTCAATGGAAACCCTTATCGCACCATGTTAACGGACTGTATGCTTCCTGAAATACAAACACATAGTCTCGGTGAGCTCCGGTTTCCTCAAGGCGGCAAAAAGAGCCATACAGCGCATCAAACAATGGCCTGGTTGAAAAATTATTTTGATGAGCACTTAATTTCTCGGTTTTCTACGGTATATTGGCCACTTAGAGCGTGCGATATCACACCTTTGGAGTATTTTCTATTGGCATATGTCTGAGGTCTTCAGAAATAATCCAGCTACGATTGACGCTTTAGAATCCCACATTACTCATATTATTTGCGAGTGACCAGATGTGGTCATGGCCAAAATTTACATGATATCATATTTAACCAGTAAATGCCAAAAATTATCTTTTAACCGATTATAAAAATTTTAAGTTCACTTTCAAATGTATGTGTTTTATTTTACATAATAAATTAAACATCATGTAAATCACCAGTTACAAATCGCCATAATACAAAAATGGATTTTAGCTTAAAAATTCAAACTGGCGAAAGCTTCAAAGAGAGAATATTTTACACAGAAAAAATTATAAATTTTCTCCAATCACTAAATTTATACCAAATTCATAATATCAAGCAAACAAGTTGTTGATTTTGCACCTATTACAAAAATGATTAGATTGTTGTAAAATTTTGAATATTTTTTTTTTCAATAAATGATCTTTTTAATTTTAATTAAAAAAGTGGTCGAAAAACTTTACCATTTCAAACAATGTGTTATTTTTTGCTTAATATTGACAATCCCCAACAACCATTCTACAAGTTTTAATTATATTATTTTAAACGAAAAAATCAGTTAATATTTTTTGATATATAGATATTGGGAATTATTTCCTTTTCATAAGCAACTTTATTATATTCAACATTTTTTATTTTTTTCCGAATTTAAAATTTTTTTTACAGGAATAGAGCTATTACAAAAAGCTTTATAAAATACATAACTGAAATTTAACTCATAGAATAAATTCGAAAAAAATAAAAAATGTTGAATATTTTTTGATATATATAATTGATTCAATTATCACATTTATTAATTTTAAATACTTTTAAAACCATTTTTTAATTGATAAAAAACTTTTTTCTGTGTATAATAAGAAAAGGTCGATACTTAAGTGTTGTACATCAGTATTATTCGAAATTCTGCAAATTTTAGAAGTCTCAATGAGAATGTTATAAATCTTATATTTCATTTTAATCTGTCTTTGTCAATATCCTGAAGTAAACAATAAGTTAGCAAAAATTCAACCGTATGACTTACATTTTTGGAATAAGGATGAGAAATTGCTTAATTTATGTAAATAATCAGGCTCGAGGTAAGTGCTTAAAACATTTTATTTATTTATTTTATTCAATATATCGGTAAGCATCATCAGGAAATCTATACAAAACTAATAATAATAAAACAAATAAATTTAATTTATATAACACGACAAAAACTTTTGTTTTTTTTTTTTGATATTGCACTAACTGATCTAATTATTTTTATTTATTATGTACGTATAACTCTTGGATAAATTTTCTATATCGGTGCGGTAATTTATTCTCTCTTCTTGTTCGACTTTGTTAATGTGTAATATTTCCAATGTAAATCTTCGTTTATATATTTCCTCTCGTTGTAAAATGTGTACGTTGTCAAAATCTGGTGTATGTCCTCTCATTGGACAGTGGGCCTCAAGTGTTGTTTTTAGTGTTGATGAGAAATTGCTTTTAATATTTGCTAACGAGTCATAGAGGTGTTCGAAAAAGTTTTTTTTCTAGCTACGTTTTTGCTATCAAGGGATAATCCTCACCCAGTTTCAAATGCAAATGATGCCCAGTAGGGTACACCTGCAATTTCATAAAGAGTATTTTGATTTTTCATTGGATTCTGGCTAAGAAGGAACCGAGGAAAGGCATATCCGGTGTAATGAAATTAAAATAATAAAAGAACGACCACAGTTTCATTATATCGGTTCACTTTAGATGAGTTTCGAAGAAAGTTAAAAAATTACATCTTCCCAAATTTGTTGTATTTCTTTATGTAAAGTCAGCTAATTTTGCGACCGCCCTCGAACATATCTTATTGGATTTAATACTATTTTCTAAAGTTGTTTATAAGTTTGCAATATTGAAAATATTACGATACTATAACATAATTAAGTTAATAATTACACTTATTTAAGAACTTTTTTTATAAACATATTATATTTGAAATGACGGCTAAATTTTTATATTCTATAATGCAGACTCTTTCATAGAAAAGATAAAACTTAATAAAATAATTCTAATAATTTATATCAACCTTACTGAAGCAAAGGCTTTTAGCAGCATTTGACTTAGTTTCCTTTATTTATATTTAAATATGTAAAAGTGCTAAATTCCGCTATACCGAATATTATATACCCTTTATCATAGTACTCGAACTCCTATTGTACACTAGATTATATGAAATTGGCGGCAGGTAACAAACAGGTCGATCTGACAGATTATTTTGAACCAAAGAATTCTCATGAATAGATAATATATGGACTAAATTGTGTATATAAGAAATATCTGAGCTACCCTTTTTCCTTTTTTCTCCTATTAAAAAAAATTTAGCTCATAGATTACAAGGAGACCCCAAACAGTGAGCCTTTATTGGTAAAACTTAGAGATTTTTGGTAAAAATTAAAGACAGCCGTTGATTTTTGCTTATATCTCGATCATTTGTATATCTATTATGCAGAATTTAATTGGCAAGCTATTCGGAACTATATTTGTTATAAATACATATATACTAACTAAATATATACTCGATCTACCAATACCATTGGTTAAAGATTTATGTTTGACTATAGACTGGTAGGCGGCGCATTTGCGCAAACGGTAGATCGCAAAGAATTCTGATGATGGGAATGTGGTTATTCTCGAAACATATAAGTTCGACTCGAGTTCAATCCCGTGTTCAGTCAAGAATTATAAAAAAAAAATAATAATAATTAATTTCATGTTGTAAATTCCTTCCTTCAATAAAAATAATTAAATGAAAATTAAAATTTATGAACTTAAGCCTAATTAAAAGAAAGAAAGTACGGGTGAGAAAATTTTCCCTCTTGGGTTACAGAGTTCTAGGTAAATAACGCTCACCTTTTTAGGGTATCCGAGGAATGAAGAAGTAAGTATGACGTTCGATGGTTTCAGATACTTCATTGTACACTCGAAAAGTGTTTCAAAATAGTGGTTTACAAATGGTAAGTAGGTTTATGGTTAAGTCAATTAGCATTTAGGTTAATTAGGTAAGTAGTTAAGCGCGAATTCAATACTACAATAAACTCGCAAGTTCAAGAGACAATAGCTAAGTAATTAATACATCGAGTTTCTAAACTTAGGAAACCTCGGATTTTGGTGAAACCGAAGGTTGGATAAATCTGACAATTCATAATTTCAGCGAGTACTTAAAGTACACTGAAAGAAATATAATTCAATAAAATTATAATGATTAATGACCTAAGTACTAACAAATGCAAATGATTTAATAATGCATAATTTAAACGATGTTAATTTTCATTAATATCGAAATTAGTATAATAAAAAGTGCTGTTTATTAGACGATTATGTTCAATATACAACTCCTAAAAGAGTCTTCTGATGATTATCTGACGAGATACAAAAACAAAAACATCTACATTTTTTTTATTTATTACTTTTTTTATATATTTTTGACACGCTCGTTTTTTAATCTTGGAATGAACCTTTTGCGACTCTCTGTAAGAGTCATATAAGAATTACTGAGCTACCTAAATAAGAGCATTTTTAAAATGTGAAAATTCTATTGCCAATACAATTTCAATAAAACAAACCGACCTAAGGATCTGTTAAATAAGATTTTTCGACAGGATGGTGTTGATTTCACGACCTTAAGGTTTGTTTGATATAGATTGTATGAAAATTAGAAGTTTTGACATGAAAAACACGCTTGTTGCCCTTATTTAGGTAGCTCAGTAATACGGCTGAGTATTTCCTGAGTTGTAAAATAATCTCTACGTGAGTCTCGTACGACTCTTGGCATGTTATTTGAAAGATTCGTTAGATAATCTCTGCATACATCATAAACGGTTCCCTTTTGGATTAATATAAGAGTCGTTTACTGTGTTATGGAAGAATCTCTCATACGAATCAGCACGTTTCTCCCGTGCGAGGAATCCTCTACAATTAAAAAAATTACCTCGTCGACGATCAGAAACACTCGTCATGAGATTCCCAGTAGACTCCTAGACGATTGAAAATTCTAGCTGGGTTGGTGCTTTGCCGATCTATTGCACTATTCAAGACTGCAAAGTGAGACTTCTCAAAAAATAAAACTCAGGCAGTACTTGCCGCTATAAGAAAAGTCTTGTTTATTAATGGCTGTAGTACCTAATTTATATAAACTTTTTTACATTTTTTTTTTTTTTTTTTTTCATTATTTATTTATTGAATCTTCATATATTAAATATGAACTAACAATAATTAATCAAATCTTATACTAATACTTTATTTTTGTCCTGCCAATGCTAGACGAAAATTTTTCTCTTCACGGTTTCTGTTCACATATGTAGATGTTTAGCGGTCTTCCCTTCGGATGAGTCCTGCGGTATCTCTTCTCCTTAATCTAGAGTGTCCACTGTCATTTAAAATATTTCGAGCAAGTGGATTTGGGTGCGACTCAAGCCTTTTTAAATATTTTGCTGCGTACTTCGTTATATTAGTTTTTACTAATGGCACATTGAGATCCTTGTGAATATTAGAGTTTTTAACATACCAGGGAGCGGCTGTGATTATTCGAAGAAGTTTATTTTGGCGCCTTTGAATTTTTTCGATATTTGAGGCCGAGGCCTAATTACATTGTAATTAGTTTTTCTCTCTCCATATTCGAATTAATTTTTATCTTTTTATTCTTTCTAACCTGCCAGTATTTTTATACATATAATTACTGCAATTATTTGTTAACAACTTAAAGAATTGACCAATCACAACAACTTTCAAATTGGGGATATGAGTGCTATTATCTAGTCCACTCAAATACCAGAAATGGTTTTTGGATGTGATTGACCATTTTAAGCATTTCTGTGTCTAAATATCAAAGTGAACTCTTTTGTATACTGCATATAGTGCGTACTCACAAGGGCATACAACAATACCCATTTATGGCTAATAAATCAGTGAAAATTTAAACGCTGGTTTAGTGGAACTGAACTGAAATTTATTTGTTGTTTAAGCTCAACAGCAGCAAATCAATGTCCCATATGTAATATGTAGTTTCAAAAATAATATTGTAGCAGCACCGATAAATGACGCCAAATTCATATGGTTTGTATTTTATGCGCTTAGAGATGATTTGTAAGTTAACTGATTTATAGATTTACTGGTTTAAAGACATTTTAAACCAAAAAGAAAGTTTAACTTGCACTGATTTATTATCCCTTAGTCCCCATCATATCCGAGGTTTCAGAAAACAAAATGCTTCTCAAAAGGAACTAGAATACATATGTACATACATACATACATACCTAGTATGTATATATTGTAGTGTTCAATTATTCGACTTTTGGTTTTGTAAGAATAAGGAATCAATCGATTTTTGAATTTTAGAATTGCTCGATTAGACGGATAATTGTTTAAAATTGTTTGAATTAATCGAATAATTCGTATATTTCAAATAATTCTATCCAATGGGAAAAACATATATCTCTATCTGAATTGATGCTGTTATTATATTAATAACAGTTTAATGCTAGGGATACCAATCGGGACTGGTTTGCGCAAATCCTGGGATTCAAGTTTTATTATTCATTTAATATTACAAAGTTAAATTTAATATTAACTTTGTAACTTAAGATGACAAAGTTAAATTACTAAAATTTTTAACAATTTAGAATTGTGATTTTTTTTCTTAATTAATGATTAATTTAATTAAATGTGATAAAAACAGCGTACGATTTCCAAAAATGTGTTAATTGATTCAATTAAAAAATAATAAGCATAAAATCTATATTTTATCCAATTACCTGAGTTGATTCAAACTACATAAATAAAAAAAATTAGAAAATAAAGTAATTGAATCGAGCAATCTAGTAATTGAATTAGTTATAAGGGTCTATTAAAATAATTATGAATGTGGTTATTTTGTTTATGGGGTTTAATCCAAATGTGTATTTTTAAATCGTTATTATTAAAACTTTTATTAAATGAATTAAGATGAATAGTTGAAATTTGATTTCGAAGTTAATTAACAAAACCAATTTGTTTAGTTTACCATAAAAATATTATCTAAACAAGAGCACATTTTTTACCCACCACCACTAGTGGTAGTAATTATATAGTGTATTAATTTAAATTTTTATATTAATTCTAATGTGTATTCTAAGGGATCAGGATTTCGGGATTGGCATCCCTATTTAATACATGCTACGAGTAAGTTGAATTGTAAGTACTTAAAGAATATATTTACTAGAAGCCAAAAATAGCTAGTTTTTATTAAGTTTATTAGTAAAAAAAGAAATTATAAACAAAAACAAGAATTAGAATCTGGGAATTTTAGTGCTTATGTTGAGTTTCAATTTTATTGTAAAAAAAAATTGTGATAGCGCATAGAAAAAAGTCCTCGAAAATATTGAAGGAATAAGACTATTTAAGTATAAAAGCTTTTTTAATTATAATTTGACTTAGAATATACATTCGAGTTAATATAAAAATTTATAAAAACAAGAATTTTTATATAAAACATTTTGAAACTGTTTATATAAAATATGAAATATCCGGGTTTAATTTTTAATCCAAATTTTAATATTTTTAATCAGGCTTAAGTTCATTGAATTTAATTTTCATTAAATTAGTTTTATGAAGAAAGGAATTTTACAACATGAAATTAATTAAAATTTATTGATAATTTTTCATTCTTTACTGAGCTGGGAATTGAACCCAGGTTTTCACGGACAGGTTGCCCTGACGTGTTTTGATTGTAACCACATAATCTCTTCCGTGGGTTTGCTGTTTAGCTCTCACCGCCATTGACGACGGATGACGTCATTAGTCAAACATCAATCTTTAAACCAAATGGTATTTTACCTTGGTAGATCGAAATTTGCTTTGAATGAATGATTACCTATTTTAATTGATCTACATGTTCTTCCCTACTGCTTGTTTTTTCGTTAAGAATTCTTCTTGAAATCCAAAGTACATTTTTTGTTTTTCATGTTTTTGTCTTTCTTTTTCCTTGTTGACATTTTTCAGCAGAACTTGAAGGACAAATGTAAACATATAGCTCATATAGTTTTACGCTTACGTTAATAAAGGAAATGCACTATACTTCTTCGAAGAGTCAGACAGCTTCACAAACATAGTAAGAGATTTAATTCTAATACCTTAAAAATAAATTCTTCGAATATTTTTGATTAAAGCTTATTGTGAAATAAAAAAAATGGCGCTTAATATTCAGTTCTGAAAACAACACAACTAATAAGCAAATATTTAGTAGCAAAAATAATAAAAGTAAAAAGTAGTTACCGATGTCATTACTAGTATCTACTAATTGAGGTTTTCAGAATAATGACAATTGTAATGACAACTACTTACCAAAATTCAAAAAGTTTTTCCTGGGAAGTATAATTTTCAAAGAAATTATTTTTAATAGATTATTTGACAAAAATTGTTAGAGTTATTCGTTATTCGATATTGCCTATTTTATCTATTAACGATTAACAACGATTAATCGAGTAGATACTCTAGTGTAAAACTTAACTTACTTTTAAAAAACCTAGGTAGTTACCATTGCTACTAGTTTCTAAACGGAGTATCTTTTATACCTAACCGCTACTCGTAGAATTACATTATACCAATCTTAAAAGCACTTTCTCGCGATTCACATAGTAACTCGCAAGCGCACGTAAACCAGTTTTCTAGAGCAAAAATCTACAAAAAAATTAGCTAAAAACAAGAGATCCAAGGTTAAAGCTCAACTAGGACAGTAAATTTTTTACACATATTAAGATTTTTGCTTGTATGTAAAAATCTCATGTTTACTATTATAGAAATCGTGCGTGAGAAGAGGCTTATTTTCACGACTAACTGTTATGAACGTTATCGTGGCAACTCGACAAACCTGTTTTTTATACAAATTTTTCTACTTACAAAATACGTGCTCCGAAGTAAAACAAAAATGCGCTGAAATGGACACATCCGTTGTAAAAATAATGAGTAATTGTAGTTAAAAGATAAATAGTTCTAAAAGGAATTTCTCATTACATTAGTAAGAGAAGTTTTTGCCGGGAATGACAACCTCATATATACCCATTCCACCTGTGGTGATAAGTATAGAAATTAATTGTTATCCTTATTTGTTTTTATATAATTGTGCTTGTGTTTTTCAATGCCATTTAATAATTAAAACCATAATTAAAATATTATAAAAATAATTAATTTTAATATAGAATATAAGAAGCATATAAAAAAAGCATATAATACCTGTATTTATCTACTTGTATTTATATACTTTAATGCGAAGTATACAAATATGGTTTTATTTGAAAATGAAATTAATACGTACATGCTGATGTACATATGTGTTATAACAAGTTATTACTACACATTAAAAAACCTTAATTCAAATAAAAATATATGATATTAATTAAAAATTAAATTGAATTTGCAACAGTTAACAAATTAATAGTATCCATTAAATATTTTTTGATATTAACAATAATTACTGCAGTTATGTTGTTGATATAAGTAAACGTTCGTGAATTCACTTGAATAAATTTTTAATTAAAACTCATTCTATTTTTGATTAATGGTTTAATTGAATAAAAAAATAATTAGCGTGAATTTTTCTGTGTACTCATTGGTGGGTACTTTCACTATATAGCACCTAAATCAATCCTTATATGCGAAGCAAAAAAAAAAACAATCATTTTCGCACGAAATATCTAGTTAGAACGTTCTATATTATTTAAAAAGTTCATTCTGTAGTATCTGTGTTCATTCTCCCGATGTGTCCCAACCAGTCAGCGTAATCGTAGTAACTTCATGTTCAGCTAATGATTCCTTTGTTGCCTATACTCTTCGTCAACATATATGACCCCATAAATTTTACGAATTATTTTGCTCTCAAAAATGCTTTACTCATTTTGACCGATTTTGTAAGTACTCATGTTTCGTTTCGGTACAGGTATCAATCAGTTTTCGTTTTCCTGTACATGGCTTTACTTTTGAAATGCTTGCTTAGTCTATAATAACACCTGTTTTATTTACTGGCTGGTGGTGTTATTTGCCTCATTTTAAGCAGACCCATATAAGGTAATTTCTCCTTATAACTCAAACTTACAATTGCCTGCTTGCACTTTGTTGCCATATTTTATTTCCTTTTAATTTTCTGCAGTTGCAATCAACATCTTTGTTTTGTTCTCGTTTAACGCCAGACCAGTTTTAGATATCTCCTTCACAATTTTCTCATAAACAGCAGTTATAACTCGCATTTATCTTTCAGTAATGTAAATATCATTTTCATAAGCGAGAAACATATGACTTTTGTCTTCAGCAATGCCATTTTATTCGAAATTTATTAATAGGTTTTATTAATATCGTAGTTTGAAAAAATTGCATGCACAGATAAAATTTAAAAATGTCTTTAACCATCAAATTCATAGAATCAAGCAAACAATTTGTTGATTTTGCACCTATTACCAAAATGTTTATATTGGTTACTAAAAATTGTAATTTTTTTTACAAATTGTGATTTTTTTTCATATAAATTATATTTTTAATTTTAATTTAAAAAATTATAAAAAAAAATTTTTGCCTTTTTAAACAATGCGTTAATTGATTTAATTAAATATGGATCAGGTTTTGACAATTGTTAACAATAATTCTTCAAGTTTAAATTTTTTTATTTTAAGCGAAGAAATCCGTTAAGATTTTTTGTTATCTAATTACTATTTTAATTAAAAATGTATTTCAAAACAATTGAAATATTAATTCAATCAAAAATTTTGCAATATTTACAATTTTTTTTCAACTTAAAAAAGTAATTGATTCAATTTACAAATAAATTAAGTTATAATACTTTTCAAACAATTTTTTTTTTGATCGATAACAACTTAACAAACAACTTAAAATTTTTTTCACAGTTCCAAGTTTTACTTTTAACAACGGTGCACTAATTTAACAGAAATACCTGGATCAGACATCAGATAAATCAATTATATACTTAAGCATTCCATTAATCGGCCCATGTGTACCAACTTCTCGAAAGATCTCCACTTAATTTGTATTTATTTTTTTTTTTATTATTTAATGGATTCTTGTTTTCTTTATGTTTCTGCTTCTCTATTTAATGAAAGACATTGTTAACGTCTTTATTTTATATATTAAGACTGGCATTAGTTTATGCAGAGCTACTAACAACTTCAAAAAATATACCTTCAACATTCCCATATAGAACACGTACAGGTATCCGGGTACTTTGATGCATATTTAAGGGTGTTTAGAAAAAATAGGTCTCTTAGTCATAAGGTTTATTAATTTCGATGAAAAATTTGAAAACTCCACAGGTACCGGGTTAATCCCGGGGTTCGGGATTTCAAAAATCATATGCCGGGATCCCGAAAAAATCCCGATTTTACGGGATCCGGGATTTTTCGTGATATCAGGATTTTTCGGGATTTGGGATTTTTCAAAGTAAAAAGATAAATGCTCTTTACAGATTTTTATTAAAAAAACCCCCTTTAAAAGAAGTTTACAAACAAAAATTTCATAATTCATTTCATATTACTTGAATTTGTAAAAATTTAAAATTGATATTTGTTTAATTAATGGTTTATTTAATTAACCCTTATGTTATTGACAAAAAAACTACTTGTTTTGTACGACAAGGTACCCGGGTACCTTTATACAAATCTTATAAAAAATTAGATCGGTTTGCAATTTTGGATCATGCTAAATGCCAATTTACGCCAAAGTAACAAGTCCGGTGAGTGTATAACTGCAGATGAGCGGTTATACGGATATTGTGGACGTACTCGTTTTACACAATATATGCCGACAAAGCCTGAATAGTTTGGGATAAAAAATATTTTGGTGATGCTCCTTTCCCTTACATGGCCAATTGTATACTGGTTAACCAACAGAAAGTGAGTGCCAGTGGGAGAGAGGAATGTCTTAGATCTTGCTAGTCCATATTAGAACTCAGGAAGGAATGTCACAACCGACAATTTTTTTACATCTCTTGAACTGTCAAAAGCATTAAGTTCGTGGTATTTCCCACTCGTTGGAACAGTGAGAAAAAATAAACGTTGCATACCAGCTAATATGCAGGCACATAAATAAAGATAAGTTTATTATTACATATTCATTTGACAAAGTCTTACTTGATAGAACTTATTCACGTTCATAGTTATAGTTTAGACAATTTTTAAAAGATCTCAGTGTTGTCTATTGAAAACATAAAGCGGCGTGCTTAAAATCCTAATTTGATGGCAAAGGCACACACACGAACAGCAATTGATATTATACTTGGAAAAGATCTTGATACTTCTGTACATCCAGATACCTCAAATGTACAAAGAGATAAAAGTGGCCGTATCGCAGTAGCAGGAAATTACAAAATCTATTCGAAACTTCGTCTAAAGCAAAGGAAAACACGCAAAACTTGTAGCAATTGCTCTATACCAATTTGCAATTCGCATTCAGTAAATCGTCCAGTATGCACAACTGCTTAAAGGACGATCAACC
Organism: Pollenia amentaria; assembly: GCA_943735925.1. Taxonomy (NCBI): domain Eukaryota; kingdom Metazoa; phylum Arthropoda; class Insecta; order Diptera; family Polleniidae; genus Pollenia; species Pollenia amentaria. Next base: position 86,511,074 of record OX031008.1, on the reverse strand, counting down.
TCAATACATGTACATAAATATGTACATGAATGATATATTCACATGAATGTAAATAGGAACATATGTATGTATACATTTTTTTCTTTTTTGTAAACATGTAAATATGAAGCTGAATTTTTATTACTTTTTGTCAATATAATTTACAATAAAAAAAGAAAAAAAAATTTACAGAGCATATTTTCATAGAATCGCATAGAGGTACCTGGGTTCCTAGTCGAACAGATAAGGGTGTTTGAAAAATGTTAACATGCTACGCCTAAATTTATAATTTTTTCAAAGGTCTGAAAATTAATAAAATATCGAAAGTTTGGAGCTCTCAAGAAGTTTCCAGTACTATGGTTGCCAAATTCTACAAAAAAAAAATTAGTTTCAAAACGCAAAAGGTACCCGGGTACCTTGTCAGTCTCATAAGGTTTAAAATATGATAAAAAAAAAAAAAAAACATATTATGATTTCGAACAATGTGTTAATTGATTCAATTAAATAATAAAGAAATATTTTATTCAATTAACTCAGTTGATTCAAACTACATAAACAAATAGTTAATATAGTAATTTAATAGAGCAAACTAATAAAGTAGTGCCATGTCACCTCTCGGAAAACACTTTAAGAAGCCTGATTCCGTAGAGAGTAAAGTTTAAGTTTTGCATTTGAATTCGGGATTCACTTAAACCCTCAAATCCCGGGTTTTTCGGGATCGGTATTACGGGATGGGCGTCCCTAGTTCGCACATAAGGGTTAATAAAATTAATATTTTATTTATTTGGCGTAAATATAAAAAAAACCGATGCTTAAGTAAATAACTTAAACAAATATTAACAATCAAAAACAAGTATACAAACACAACATCAAATTGAAATATTTATAACTTAAATTAATATTGCTAAATTAAATTTCCTTTAAACACTTTTTAAAAGCTAATCTTAAAAAAAAACTCCAAATGAATGTGCCAACTGCATATCTTGACTTAAAATTAATAAACTGTCTTGTATTTAATTGTCTCGAATACGTAGAATTTTGTTCTTCCGGTTCTATACGAACTATCAATCATACGTCACAAGTAAGTTTGACTTACAAAACAAATTGTTGTTACATACTTGTTTTTCTTTAACATTTTGCGATTTTCACAAATATTGCTTTTTTGCATCCACTTTTTGTCGTTTAGATGAGAACAAAGTTTTTCATGTTCTTGACAGAATGACAGAATTCCATCAATTCTAAGTGTATTAAATAAAAGTTCACTGAAATGGCATTTTAAGGATTATAAAGAAAGATTTATCAAAATTTAAAACGAAATATTTAAGGTAGAGTTTAAAATAGTTGGGAAAGAAGTGTGAGTTAAGGAACTGAACAATATGGCGGTCAAGTGCGGGTAAAGACTTATTTCGACAAAACAAAAGGTGCAAATACTTTGGCGAATATGTGTTTTTACTCTGAGCGCCGCTGAAGTGGATTCTGTCACCTCCTAATCATATCCTGGTAGTATTATTTACAGTACTGACGGTTAAAATGAAGACGTAAAATCATATTTATGTAAAGTTGAAGCTGCATTAAGTGTGCTCTCTTCGTTTACTACAGTCCACAAAAATACCCGGAGACACAAAACAAAAACATCTTCAATGACAACATGGAGCCCATAAAACCACGAATTGGAACAAATTAAAGTTTTTGTGAACTGCTGTCTGCCTAGAATTTCCGAATATTCTGGCCTAAGATCATCAGAAATAATGAGTTGGGCAAACTGACGCGGCAGTTACCGATTCACATAGACATCAAACGACGAATGTGGTCCTAGCAAGGGCACAGCTTCTGCAAATCACAAGATGATTTAACAAGGCAAGGTATAGATTGGGCACCTCAAGGAATCTGAAAAGAAGGGGTTGTCCTTCCAAAACTGGGCGCAGATTGGTAGAAATAAAATTTGTGGAGACTTCTGCATTCTGGAGCTAAATAAAATATATTGCTAACGGCAAACTCCTAAAAGGAATTACAGGAAATATTTATAAAAAATAGATTTGGACAACACTTAGTATATTTAAAACACCATTTAATTTTTATTTATTTCGGAAATTTTGGCCCAAAAAGGATCTTCACCCTATGCACATTGTGTCCCAAAATTTATTTGCGCTGTGTTCAGATCGAAATTTGATTGATATATTGTTTAATATAGTGAATGGGTTTTTGGACTTAATTACATACTTAGTTACTGGAAAAAGTCTGCGATTTTATCCCACTCTTAAACAAATATAAACATAAATTTTATTTGTATAGGTTCATAATTGATCACAAGTACTTCATAGGAATCCTTGCCAGAAATTGTGTTTGATAAAGCCATCTTTATATAAAGTCCACAAAGCATATAAGCGTGTTGCCACAATTTAAATAGGTAAAAACAATAATTTTACATCAAAAAATCTGCATCAAGATTTTTTAATCTTCAAAACACATTTTGTTTATTTTTTATCTATGTAGGGTATTTAGAACAATTAATTTCAAAATATAATAATACGGTATTAATATATTCTTTGTTTTAAAAACACGAAAACAGATGGCGCATAGTGGCTCAAAAAAATTCATACAAAATTTTATCCTTAAAGCACGTACTTTAGTTTTTAAGGAAAAAAACATATATTAAATAAAACTAGTGTTTGCCTAATGGTCAAAATTCGACCATAAATTTTTATGTAATTATGAAGAAAACATAGTACATCTAACATATATGAATTTACATATTTCGATAGAGCGAATGTTAAATTAAATTGTTTTAGTTCTACATAAAAAATATTAGGAAGTACCAATTGAAAAGCAAACTATGATCAAAAAGGCTTTTCCTTATCCACTCAGGACATTTAATTTTATTTTCATGTTTCTATGTCTAATATTGACGAAAATCGAATAAACTACAAGATGTAGAACGTACCAAAAAGCTCCCCTTACCTATTTTTATTCAAGCAGGACCATGCATGTTTAATTTTATGTTTCTAGATCCAATATTAACGAAAATTTAAAAAATATCAGTTAAAGAACAAAAAAGTACCAACATTTTACATCTTATGGTTTGTCACTTACTGGGGACCCTGCACCTATAATATTATGTTTCAAAGTTCAATATTATAGAAAATTTAAAAATTACCATATGCAGCACGGAAAAGTAAAACAAAGAAGTTTAATTTCAGTATTTCGCCTTTTTAGTACTTTTCTCTCCCCATTGGAGTTCGGTGGACATACAAAGCAGTAAAGTGTTCTTAACTGGATTGCTTTGCCGATTTATAAATATCATTTATATGTCGAAGTATTTGAACCCCGAAATAATCGGGGGACTCCTTTTTTTATTTTATAGAAAAACCTGTGTGTAATTTGCATACACAAATTTTTATATTTATGTGTCTTGCGTATGTGTAAATAGCATATTCGAACGCTTATAACTCCGAAAATATTGAACAGATTTTAACAAGATATATATTGTGCACTTCTGTAAGCAAATACCCTTAAAATGGTGTATTTTTTGTTTTAGTCGTTGGGCAAACAGAGGAGGAAAGTGTTCTGGATAGTTTTAAATTTTTTCGACCAAAACTCGTACAAAACCTTCAGAATTTTTTTTTGGGAGAACCTGCTATCGCCATTGTTTTTAGCTTACAATTTCACTTTGGAAAGGTAATATTTAAAAAAAAAATTAAATCAGCCGATTTTGTTAATTAACTACTAAAAAAGTCCTGAAAAATAAGAGTTGAGAAAAAGTCAAATAATTTAAATTTGGGCGCCTCGAAAATTGATTTTTTTTTTTGATATGTCGTAGTCGACGTTTTTTTCCTGATACCAAAAACAATCAAAAATAGATGGAAGGCATAAAATAATATAAACCCCGCAAAAAAATTAAATAACCCCCCACAATATCATTTCTTATACACTTCACCGAAGGTAAAAGGGTATATATATATGTTATTATATATTTCATTTTTAAATATATAACGAAAACGTTTTTGGGCGCAAGAATTTTCTTATCTTTGGTATAACAAGCACCGTCTTTACTAACTAAAGCTTCTCAGCATAGCCTTCGACCGGGCGCAAGGGTTTTCTCCTCTATGGTATACCAAGCCCCGATTTCGCTGAGTAAAGATGCTCTGCATAGCCGCCATTTTGCCGGGCGCAAGGCTTTTCACCTGGTACATCAAACACCGGCTTCGCTACTTAAAGCTTCTTTGCGTAGCCGGCCTTCGGTCGGGCACAAGACCGATTTTAGAAGCTTTAGTTAGCAATCCAGTGTTTGTTATACCGTAGAACAGAAGAGAAGATTAGTTAGAGAAGCCGGAGTTTGTTAAACAAGAGAAGGATCTGATGTTATTAAATTCTGTACTTTAGCAATAAGTGTGCAAATAATTCTACTTTAAAAAACTTTTTTTTTTATTTGAAATTTATCTATATGCCACTTTCTTATTCCAAAATATTTTCCGGAGGAAGAAGTACTAACAGCTAACCATAAGAAGTTAGGTTAGGTTAGGTTAGAAAGGCTGGTGTGAAACAAACTTCACACCCTCACCCAGAGACCAATATGGTCCATTGTGACGCCTTAATTAGTGAGAGAAAGAAGGAAAGAAGAGAACGAAATATAGTATGACAGAGTAGGAGAAGTAAATGGTGAAAGCACAGGAAAGGAAGATAGTGGAAGATAAGAAATCGGATAGAAGAAGCAAAAAAAACCCTACCAAACAGGAAAACTGCCCTACATGTTTCCAGTCCTCAGCCTCCTGCTTCACAGCCAGGTCGTTCCCATTACGAATCCCGTCAGATTCTCGAGCCCGCAACCCGAGACATCTCCCAATTCGTGCAGGAATCTGCTACCTAGCCACCTGTAGCCTGGGACAGTGGCACAGAAAGTGCTAAACTGTCTCCAACTCCTCTGGGTCCTCACACAGCCTACATATATCCGATAAGGCAGACCCCATTCTCACCACCATTCTGCCTATTATACAGTGGCCCGTGATAATACCTATCATGGTCCTGACGCAGGCTCTACTCTTACCCAGCAGCGGGTCCGAATTTGACCTACCAAGCATCGGCCATAGCGTGCGCGATACTCGGAAGTCCGTTCGGCCCCGCCAAGCAGGAGTAGTCCCGCTCAGAATCCATTCCCCAATTCTCCCAAAGTAAAAGCCCATTGGAGGCCTGACCGCCTGCAAACTGTCAGGATCCTCCATTTCCGAGCCCAGTCTTGCCAACTCATCAGCTATCTCGTTGCCGGTGATGTTGCAGTGACCCGGTACCCAGCAGAGCCTCACAACATAATTCCCTAAGATTCCTCCTAGAGCCCTCCTGCAATCGTCCACTAGCCTGGAGTTCACATAACAGCCCTTCATCTTCGAGCCATCAGTGAAAATAGCAAATCCCCTATAAAATCTGATCTGCCCTGACCAGCTCTCCCTAGAAGGAAATATCACCTCTGGCAAACGTCCAAAATCGACCTTAGTGACCAAATAATCCGTAGAGCCGGGTGAGCCTAGGTGGTAATCACTAGTACTAATTTCACTCAAGATCCGCGAGTGACCCTCCGTGAAATTTCCCAACAGTCCTAGCTCCCTCAGCCTAAGAATGCTTTTTTCTGCCATTCCCATCACATACCGCTCTATAGGCAGAAAATGAAGAATAACATCTAGAGCCGCCTGACGGGTACTTCTCAAGGCACCTGTCATGCAGATCGAAGCACACCTCTGAGCCTTAGACAGAAGGTCCCTCCGACTAGCTAGTTTCAATGCCTCCCACTAAACACAGCATGCATACGTAAGAATGGGTCTAACCCCCGCAGTGTACAGCCAACCCACAACTATTGGCCGGAGTCCCCAACTCCTACCTATCGACGATCTGCAAGCATAGAAGGCATTGAGACCCCTCTTTAGTCTCTCCTGAGTATTCCTTCTCCAGGACAGTTTACTGTCCAGAAAAACTCCTAGATACTTAGCACTATCAGATAGCCTAAGCTCTACTCCCCTTAGTACCGGAATCCTAAAATTCTCCACCTTGTACCTCCTAGTGAAAAGAACTAATTCTGTCTTCTCCGAATTAACTCCCAAACCCTTATCAGTCACCCATGCTGACAGTTCGCCCAGCGCCCCTTGCATGACATCGCTAATAGAACTTAAGAAGGTTATCTATTAATATAGCCCAATAATGGCCTTTATATATGTTTTCATTTTATACAATTTAGAGCTTCACGGGAAAACGCATACAAGTTTTAATTTTAAATTTTTTTGCATTCCTGCATGGGACCTAGGAGCACTAATGGACCACCATAAAAATTTCAAAGAACATTTGCTTTTATATAAAACTTGTTTCTGTTAAAATTTATCAAAATGTGATTAATTACATTGTGCACGTGTTATGAATCGATTATCGAACAGGTTTATTTTTAAATTCTTTCTATACCGACCACTGTACAATAGAGTAGATTGAGGTAAAAGCAAAAGCTTTTAACAATAACTCACGTGTATCGTCGTAAAGAGTTCTTGCCTGAGCCGAATTGTAACAGTGAAAAAAATATTGAACTTTAAGCTATATATGCCTATGTGTATATACACACTGTAACTGAATTACACTCAATTTTTATTTATCCTCCTCTTTATACTTCTTTATACTTCTTTAAGTTTTTTATTTTTTTTTTCTACCTGACGACCGCGATATAAAATAAAATTTTGATAAGTTTCCATTCATTGTCGTCAGTGATTTAGTAAAGATCAATAACGTCATCATATTGATACAAATAATTTGATAATTAAAAAGTTTAAGCAAGGAAGAAAATAAGAATTACATAATTTCAACGTGGTCTCCAATTTGAAGTTATTTATCGTTTATATCTGAGGAAAAAAAAAAAAACATATTTAATAAGAATCTTAACAAAACCTCGTGGGGAATATTATTAAAACCTTGAGTTGGAGGATACCACGTGTATACTGTTGGTGCGCCCTTAATCTAAGTGCATATTCCCACCCCTAAGCTTGGTACTTCCAACTACCAGCTGGGAAGTTATACCTTTTCAACGTAGATGATTTTACTGTCATTTTGTGGAAAACTACAATTTCTGCCACTTTCACAATACGTACGAAAGCGGGGCGGAAACTATATTGGTGCATTCCCTGTTCGGATCATCCAACCTGTAAACCCACTTTACCAGGTTGAAGCTACCTTACTTTTAGATTAAAAAGTAAAAGTAAAAAGAGTTTAAGCAAACCAATTTCGTATATGTTTTATCTATCCCTGATTAACGGATAAGTAGACATTATAGCAATAAGACTTAAATAGTATTAATTTGTATCTCTCCTTAAAAGCACAATACCTCAACATTTCCGGAGACCTGGCCAGCCAAAGGAAAGTACCTGAATAGCTACCAAATTGAAAGTAAGTGTGATTCAATAATTTTACATGTATAATATTATTAATTTCTTTTTGCTATAATCTACATATAAAAACAAAATTTATTCATATACATAAATTCATTACTACCTATATCCAATTGTCCACGTTATACTTAACTCTTTTTACTCCTACTCATTTATCGTTATAAAAGTCCTAAAACATTCAGCTTCTGAATCATAAAATTACATTAATAAGTTTTTTTTCGGTTTTTTTTTCTTTTGTTGTTCTTTTTATTTAACTATATATTTGTTTCGTAGTAATGTTGTGACGTCATCGTCAGAGAATATTTCTTTGCTTTATTTTAAAGTACAATTTTAATATTCAAAAAAAAAAATAAAGTTATTGTTGTTGGTATAAAATATGAGTGAGTAAATTGTTTTCTTCGTCGGCTTAGGCCTTTGATCGTTGTTGTATTAGGGGATTCTCTTTGAAACGATTATAGGATAAGGAGAATCGAAAGGTAGGGGGGGCAAACCAATTTAACAGGGAGAACAACAGCGAGCCCTGCATATTAGCTTATTTGTCTAAGTAGTTTCAGTTGGGGTATAATTCTAACCGCTAATTTAATGTTTTAAGGTACTAGATTTCAATTTTTGTAAAGGCATGTAGAATTTTGTTTACGGCCCAAGATGAAGGATTGCAAAGACTCACCCCGGTCGCCGACGAGCTAGTTCCTTTTCCAGTACGTGCCGAAGGCAATCCAACATTTTGAATATTAGGAAAGAGAGCCGTAACAAATGGCGCCCAACGTGGGGCCCGAGGTTGATTAGTAAGGTCAACCTGTTAAATGAAATTAAAATATAGAGCATTGTAACCTCGCTTAGAGTCCCACTTATTAAATTTTTTCGCTGTGAGGGTTGATTCGAGGGTAATTATTTGTTTTTCTGGAGTTGCTATGATAATTGCTTTGCTATTATTTAGACCGATTGACAGATACTACTTTCGCTATTAATATTCACTTCTGCAAATGGTTTTTTTATAAATTTTTTTTCGATATTTTAGACTTCATATTTTTGCAGGCGTAGTTTAGTTGTACGTGGAGTTACAGGGACGGATTTTTTTGTCTATTGTCCGGTAAAACTGTGCTTCGTTTCAATTATTAGAATTTTATAATAATCGAACATTAATAATGATTTTTTTTTTTTGACAAATAAACTAATGTGAAATTTAAATACACCGATCAATTGGCAAATTAAGTCGATATTTAAAATGTTTTGTGGATTTTCATTTGTGAAACTTTGTATGATAATTTAGTTAAATACTTGTGTATATATAGCTATATGAAAAAAAAAAAAAATGGCAGTTAGACATAGTGGAGATAATATCTCGGAAACGTTAGGCAATTTAGAAAGTTGTTCTGTGTGTTGTAGTTCTTTGGAAAATTCAGTTAATGTTGTTAGAACAATATGCCGACACTATTTTCATAAAAATTGTTTGGCTCAGTGGCTCAACAGTTCTGAAACTTGCCCACAATGTCGTCAGCCATGTAGGGAAGATACTTTGAATAATATACGTAGGGAAAAAGACACAGACTTGGTAGGCCCACAAGGAACTGGGGGAGCCATTCCTAGGATCTTACAGTCCAAAAGGGCTACTAGGTCGTCTAAAAAAACTCAAAACCCATTGGATTGGACACTTAATACGCAAAATCAGTCTACTCGAGCTTCATTGCCTATGGCTTCCAATACTTCTGCTAATCCAGTTGTTCAAGCTCAAATATCCCGGGTTGGGGATACAGATTCAAGAATATTAGGCTTGGAGAATAAATTTAATTCTGAATTTTCAAACATTCAAACCGCTTTAAGGGATTTAACTTTACAACTTAACCAACTGACGGTGCAGAACCAGGCCGAACCTGTATGGCCGAGGGATGAATTTCCTGCATTACGATCTGGTTCAGTACCTGCACAGAATCCAACCAGTTCTAATACAAATGAACGAAATTCTGGTACTATACCTACCAATGTAGAACGTACCCAAGGCTACCACGCTAGTTATCCTCAAAACAATTTTCAGCGAATTTCTACTACTTCTTCAATAGTTCATAATAGCGGTAGAATAGCACAGCTTATTCAGAGCTGGAATATTTCTTTTAGTGGTTGTTCAAGTAAAATGTCCGTTGATAAGTTTATTTACATTGTCACCTCTCTGACCAACAGTAGCTTAGGTGGAGATTTTGAAACTCTTTGTGAACATATTCACATTCTTTTTACTGGCAGATGTCTTGATTGGTATTGGCGGTTTACACAAACTGTTAATAGGATAAATTGGACTACTTTGTGTGAAGGTCTCAGATTTCATTTTCAAGATCATCTTTCTGATGATGATATAATAGAATTAATTCGTGAGAGGAAACAAAAGGAAAATGAAAGTTTTGACGAATATTATAATGCTGTGCATTATCTTTGCGACCGGTTAAGATATCCTCTTCGAGATCAGCAGCTATTGGAAATTATCCGCAGGAATCTTCGCCCGAAAATCAGAAGTGAATTATTTTATCAAAATATATCATCGGTAGCACATTTGAGGCATTTAATACTTCGAAGGGAGGCCTTAATGGATGATATGGAAAGGTCCAATGCTAGGCCCACTGGCAAACGAGTAAGTGAAGTAGAAATGAATGTTCATAATCTCGAGGGCTCTATGGAACTCGAAATTGGTGAAATAGACAAGACAAAATGCTGGAATTGTCGTAAACCAGGACATAGGTATGTAGATTGTCTTGAAGATCGTCAAATATTTTGTTATGGATGTGGAGCGGAAAATGTTTTAAAACCTAATTGTTCATTCTGTAAAAGTCGGGGAAACTATCAGGCGGGGGCGCAATTTTCAACTCGATTGTGCCCCAAGTAGACTTTATTGCTCAGAGTAAACCGAATAGTTCTACCCAAACAGACTGCTTCATTCTTAATAGAATCACAGACCAGCATAACAATAAACAAACACATCATTTTTATAATATTATACCATTCCACCAGCGTCTTCAAAACTATCAGAAAATAAGGTCAAGAATTTTTTGTGACAGTGTTCTTTCAATAGGTAGAAAAAATAGTAAAAGACTTCGGTCAAATTTACGAATGAAATCATATTGGAACAAGATCAGACATAGTAGAAGGAAATTAAGGCAATCTGTGTTTGCTTTTGGCCCTATGGAAACGGATCACCGACCTTATGTTCGTGTGAATTTACTCGGAAAAGAAGTTTATGCTATGTTAGATTCAGGTGCTTCTGTTACATGTCTCGGTAATCAGGCGGCAAGGGATTTTTTAGATAGTAAGGGGAAATTTAAGACTTTGAATGAATTTGTCAGGACGGCTGGTGGTCGCCAATGTAGAATTGTAGGCTGCGTTGAAACTGATATTACTTTTCGGGGAAAAACGCAAAGAATGAAAATTTATATAATCCCTGAACTATGCCAAAATTATTACCTTGGTGCCGATTTCTTTCAAAAATTTAACTTGTTAAGTAAAATTTTAGAATCTTTTTCATATGATGAAGGTAAACTTGAATGTTTTCCTGACATGCACGAATTAAATTCTTGTGAGCAAACTCGTATTAAAGCCGTTATTGATATGTTTCCTTCATATGAAAAGGAAGGGCTGGGTCGTACCCAATTGCTACAACATAAGATAGAATTATGCCATAATGCGAGGCCAGTGAAACAACGGTATTTCTCAGTATCTCCCGCGGTGGAAAGAAAGATTCACCAGGAAGTTGACCGCATGTTGGAGCTTAAAGTAATCGAGTTAGCTCCTCCCAATTGTCCTTGGAGTAGTCCAGTGGCTATTGCTAAACGGAATGGGAAGATAAGACTATGTTTGGATTCTAGGAAGCTTAATACGGTGACTATTAGGGACGCATACCCGATGCCTAAAATAGATGGTATTTTAAGTCGGCTTCCTAGAGCTAGGTATATTACTTCATTAGACCTCAAACATGCCTTCTGGCAGATAGAGCTGGAGGAAGAGTCCCGTAATTATACTGCTTTCACTGTCCCAAATCGTCCTTTGTATAGATTTGTTGTAATGCCCTTTGGACTAACCAATGCTCCAATGGCAATGTGTCGATTAATGGACCTTGTCATCCCTCCACAACTACGTAATACAGTCTTCGTATATTTAGATGACTTGTTATTAGTTTCGGATACGTTTGAAAGCCATCTTAATTTATTGACGCAAGTTTCACAACTTTTAAGGAGTGCAGGCCTTACTGTTAATGTCTCCAAGTGTAAGTTCTGTATGTCAGAGGTAAATTACCTAGGCTACGTTATAGGGAATGGGGTAATAAAACCAGATGTATCGAAGGTATCCGCAATAATGGATATGAAACCTCCAAGGACGGTGCGAGAACTTCGCAGATTTTTGGGTCTTGTGGGCTAGTATCGGCGCTTTATTGAAAACTTTGCCACGCTTACAGCGCCGCTTACAGACCTTACGTCTAAAAGTAGAAAATTCGAGTGGAATGAAAAAGCTCAAGCTTCTTTTGAGGCCCTTAAGAATCATCTTACATCGGCACCCTTGCTGATAACACCAGATTTTTCTCGCCCTTTTATTATTCAGTGTGATGCATCTACTTTAGGAGTAGGAGGAGTTCTTGCACAGGAAGATGAAAATGGGGTCGAAAGACCTATAGCTTACTTCTCTCATAAGCTTAATCGAGCGCAAAGGAATTACTCCATAACGGAATTAGAATGCTTGGCTGCTCTTTTATGTGTACAAAAGTTTAGAGAGTATGTAGAAGGTCATCCTTTTAAGGTGATAACGGATCATGCCTCATTACGTTGGTTAATGAGACAATCTGATTTAAATGGTAGGTTGGCGCGCTGGTCCTTAAAGTTGCAGGGATTCGATTTCTCCATAGAGCACCGAAAAGGTAGTTTAAATATAGTTCCCGACGTATTATCTAGGCTTGAACAGATTGATTCAATGGAATTCCAACCTTCTCCTTTGGTAGATTTGCAGTCGCCACATTTTCGTTCTGAAGAATATAGTAAGCTTTGTAATGTCATTTTAGAGAATAGGGAAAAGTTTCCGGACCTTATTGTGGTTGACAATTTTTTATATAGAAAGTCGGATTTTTCAAGAGGTAGTGTTTTATCTGAGGAATTGTGCTGGAAACTTTGGATTCCACAGGCTCTTACGGAGGAAATTATTAGAAATGCGCATTGTCCACCTTTGGCCAGTCATTGTGGTATCGCAAAGACCTTAGAAAAGATTCGCAGAAATCTATATTGGCCCAAGATGACGATTGATGTGAAGAGGTTTATTGGCGAATGCGAAGTCTGTCAGACCTCAAAGGCTTCTAACGTAAATATGAAACCTCCCATGGGAGCACAATCCAAATCTTCCCGTCCATTTGAGAAATTGTATATGGATCTTTTAGGTCCATATCCCCGGTCCATTAGGGGAAACACTGGCATCCTCATTATTATTGATCATTTTTCCAAATTTCCTATTTTAAAATCTCTTAGAAAATTTTCTTCTCAGAGTATTATTGACTTTTTAGAAGATTATGTTTTTACAGTTTTTGGCGTACCGGAGGTCATAGTAACCGATAATGGCAGCCAATTTAAGGCTTGTATTTTTGAAGATTTTCTCAAGAGATATGGTGTCTCACATACGTTTACCGCTGTCTATTCTCCTCAGGCAAATGCCTCAGAGAGAGTAAACAGATCCGTGATAACTGCAATTCGATCTTACTTGGACACAGATCAACGCGTATGGGATATGAATCTCAGTAAGATTTCTGCCGCCTTACGATGTGCTTACCACAGTTCTATTGGCTATTCGCCATACTACGTACTTTTTGGCCAGCAAATGATTTTACACGGCGCCGATTATGAGCTTTTACGAAGAATTGGACAACTGGAAGTTGGGGAAAGAATCGAACGTTCCGATAAGGTTCAATTGGTTAGGGATAACGTACTTGATAATCTTAGAAAGGCTTACGAAGCCAGTAAAAAACGATATAATTTACGTACCCGGCCTTTGAAAATTAAGCCAGGTGATATAGTTTTCCGAAAGAATTATGTTTTAAGTAATAAAATTAACAGCTTCAATGCCAAGCTGGCTCCTAAATTTGTAAAGTCGAAAGTCTTAAATAAAAGCGGTAATTGCTATTACGAGTTACAAGATGTAAAATCGGGTACAAGAAGAATTTATCACGGAAAAGATATTAAGGAAGTAAAAGAGTGTAAATAGTTTCTTTTTTTTCAGTTACTTTTAATTCCCTTACCAAATTAAGGTTAAAATTAACTGTGTTGTTATGAATCGATTATCGAACAGGTTTATTTTTAAATTCTTTCTATACCGACCACTGTACAATAGAGTAGATTGAGGTAAAAGCAAAAGCTTTTAACAATAACTCACGTGTATCGTCGTAAAGAGTTCTTGCCTGAGCCGAATTGTAACAGTGAAAAAAATATTGAACTTTAAGCTATATATGCCTATGTGTATATACACACTGTAACTGAATTACACTCAATTTTTATTTATCCTCCTCTTTAACTTCTTTATACTTCTTTAAGTTTTTTATTTTTTTTTCTACCTGACGACCGCGATATAAAATAAAATTTTGATAAGTTTCCATTCATTGTCGTCAGTGATTTAGTAAAGATCAATAACGTCATCATATTGATACAAATAATTTGATAATTAAAAAGTTTAAGCAAGGAAGAAAATAAGAATTACATAATTTCAACGTGGTCTCCAATTTGAAGTTATTTATCGTTTATATCTGAGGAAAAAAAAAAAACATATTTAATAAGAATCTTAACAAAACCTCGTGGGGAATATTATTAAAACCTTGAGTTGGAGGATACCACGTGTATACTGTTGGTGCGCCCTTAATCTAAGTGCATATTCCCACCCCTAAGCTTGGTACTTCCAACTACCAGCTGGGAAGTTATACCTTTTCAACGTAGATGATTTTACTGTCATTTTGTGGAAAACTACAATTTCTGCCACTTTCACAATACGTACGAAAGCGGGGCGGAAACTATATTGGTGCATTCCCTGTTCGGATCATCCAACCTGTAAACCCACTTTACCAGGTTGAAGCTACCTTACTTTTAGATTAAAAAGTAAAAGTAAAAAGAGTTTAAGCAAACCAATTTCGTATATGTTTTATCTATCCCTGATTAACGGATAAGTAGACATTATAGCAATAAGACTTAAATAGTATTAATTTGTATCTCTCCTTAAAAGCACAATACCTCAACATTTCCGGAGACCTGGCCAGCCAAAGGAAAGTACCTGAATAGCTACCAAATTGAAAGTAAGTGTGATTCAATAATTTTACATGTATAATATTATTAATTTCTTTTTGCTATAATCTACATATAAAAACAAAATTTATTCATATACATAAATTCATTACTACCTATATCCAATTGTCCACGTTATACTTAACTCTTTTTACTCCTACTCATTTATCGTTATAAAAGTCCTAAAACATTCAGCTTCTGAATCATAAAATTACATTAATAAGTTTTTTTTCGGTTTTTTTTTCTTTTGTTGTTCTTTTTATTTAACTATATATTTGTTTCGTAGTAATGTTGTGACGTCATCGTCAGAGAATATTTCTTTGCTTTATTTTAAAGTACAATTTTAATATTCAAAAAAAAAAATAAAGTTATTGTTGTTGGTATAAAATATGAGTGAGTAAATTGTTTTCTTCGTCGGCTTAGGCCTTTGATCGTTGTTGTATTAGGGGATTCTCTTTGAAACGATTATAGGATAAGGAGAATCGAAAGGTAGGGGGGGCAAACCAATTTAACAGGGAGAACAACAGCGAGCCCTGCATATTAGCTTATTTGTCTAAGTAGTTTCAGTTGGGGTATAATTCTAACCGCTAATTTAATGTTTTAAGGTACTAGATTTCAATTTTTGTAAAGGCATGTAGAATTTTGTTTACGGCCCAAGATGAAGGATTGCAAAGACTCACCCCGGTCGCCGTCGAGCTAGTTCCTTTTCCAGTACGTGCCGAAGGCAATCCAACATTTTGAATATTAGGAAAGAGAGCCGTAACACACGAAATTGACACTTTTTTTCGTGACAAGCTGGGCACCTGGCGTTTTAACATAATTCGGGTACGCTGAATCCAGTGGTGCCTGCGGTTTTTTAAGATTGGCTCTGATTTTCGAGATATACCGTTATTTCAAAAATGGAGGAGGTTGCACAACATATGTTCGTGTAACTCAAAACGCTTTAGCTTATTGAAAAAACTTAAAAAACCGAAATTCCGCAATAAAATTTCCTTTAAGAAAAGTAAAACTTCTTTCTAAAATCCGCAGTCGTTTTAGAAACATAATTTTTTTTTTGGAAAATAAAATAATTTTTTTAACAAAATTTCGAAATTTTTGTTATTTAAAAATTCAAAAAAAATTGGAAAATGCAGCTATGCTTCTTATTTATTGCAGACGTATAAAAAACGAAATTCCAAACAAAGCCATAAATGATTAAAATCTGTTCGCAACTTTTGAGTTTATTCACAAAAGTTGACAAATTTTAATTAATTTAAGAATTTCATAAAACGCAATATTTGTATGGGAGTTCCCCTAAAATTAATTAAAATTTGTCGACTTTTGTGAATAAAATCAAAAGTTGCAAACAGATTTAAATCATTTATGGCTTGTTTTGTTTGGAATTTCGTTCTTTATACGTCTGCAAAAAATTAGAAGCATAGCTGCATTTTTTTATAAATTTTTAAATAACAAAAATTTCGAAATTTTGTTAAAAAAATTATTTTATTTTCCAAAAAAAAAATTATGTTTCTAAAACGACTGTGGATATTAGAAAGAAGTTTTAGCTTTCTTAAAGGTAATTTTATTGTGGAATTTCGGTTTTTTAAGTTTTTTCAATAAGCTAAAGCGTTTTTGAGTTACACGAACATATGTTGTGCAACCTCCTCCATTTTTGAAATAACGGTATATCTCGAAAACCAGACCCAATCTTAAAAAACCGCGGGCACCACTGGATTCAGCGTACCCGAATTATGTTAAAACGCCATGTGCCCGGCTTGTCTGTTTTTTCAACTAGCATAGTGTTATTAGTCAGTTATATACGTTAAAGTCCACCTCCAGGAGGATATTTGTACGGAGGCTAGGTGAAATCATAAACCGATTATAGCCAAAGTTAGAAGGTTTTGTCCTTGGGCCCAAAAAGTACTGTGCACCAAATATCAATGGGACATGTTTAAAATTGCGACCTGTACTTTGATTAAAACATTTACATGGACAGACGGACAAACAAATAGATGGAGACGGAAAGACTGACGGACGGACAAAGCTAATTCAACTCAAAAATTAACTTCGTAAATACAAACAAATATAGCAAGCCTCATGATCATCAGATAATTTATGCAAAAGTTATAGAATTTTTACAATAAAAGATATATGGTAGGACCACGAGTCCTTGCTGCCATCGCAATAATAATTAACAGAAAGATTGTAAGCTCAAATACTGATTTCTAGATCAATTATGTAGCCCATTTTTAAAAAATTTTATTTTTATCATATATGGGAGGTAGGCGAGTCATTGGTCCGATTTTTTCAAAAAATTTAATTTTTCTTAACTTAAGATATTTTATATTGGCATACATAATTTCAAAATTCTACGACAAATTCTTCTGTTTTTGTGCCATCGACTGTGCGTCGTTCAAAAAGATAACCAAAGCAACTATCAAATTTTTATTGGGAGAATTTCCAAATAAGTGTATAAATTTATAAATACCGAGTAACATACCAATATTTTGATGAATTTGTACATGAAGTCAAAAAGTTGCCTTAATTGCAATAAGTTGCCTTTGTTAACAAAAATTTCCTGTTTTTTCAAAAATTTTACTTTATACAAAAAGTTGCACTTTATTTTACAAAAAGTTGCCTTTTTACAAAGTTGCATTTTATTAACATAGTTGTTATTGGGAATACAATTATTTATTAAAAGATTTTGTTTGTTGTGCTTAATTCCCTTTTTTAATAATTGATAAAAAAAAAATACTGAAATTTATTGTTGGAGGATGAGCTGTTCCTATGCCCATTTCACTGGTTGCTAAGGCCAGATCATCAAGAAACGTTCTCCTAAATAATTTTACAAAAGCCAAATCTATCAGCAAACAAGTCTACAGAGGGAATGAGAAAAAGTCTTATTTGCAACGATATCAAAGCTTAAACAAAATACCAAACAATAAAACATTGATGAGTTTATCTTTTCTTACATTCCATTTTTTAACAAAAAGTTGCAGTTTTTACTAAAGGTTACAGTTTTGCAAAAAGTTGACTTTATTTCATTAAGTTGCCTTTTTTAAAACAGTTTCCTTTTTACAAAAAGTTTCCTTCTTTGAAAATTTAAGTTTTACAAAATATTGATTTTATTACAATAAGTTGCTCCGCTGGGAGGATAACAGAAGAAGCAGAATAATTTATCATATATCTCATATAAAGCCATCTGAAATATGTGAACTTTCGGTGGAGGCTATCAAACATTCAGCACAGCCGAATATTTCCTTCTTACTTGTTGTATTCAAAATTAATATAAAAACTAATTTGACTTATAAAATAATTATATACAGCAAAAAAATCATAATTAATTTTTGCTTCCAAAGTTATCAAAAGTAAATGGTGTAAGAAACATTAAAACTTTTTTCACATTTCATGCTACAAAACCTGTTAAAACTGTAAAAGAATAATAAATATATTTATTTACACATGTGAAAAATCCTAAAGAAACTTTTGAAAGTCATGAAAAAATATTTGTTTTTTTTTTAACTTTTGCACATGTATGTAATTCACTCTTAAATAAATCCTTATGAAAAATAATGATGATAAAATAATGTAGAGAAATAAATTTTTATTTCTTATTAAATTATTCATACCTTTTCTGAAGCACACACACACATGTACACGTTCACAATGTCAGCTTAAACTTTAATATTCACAAACACAACAACAATTTGCTGAGTGGTGGGTGACCTTTAAATATTTGAATGGAGCAGGCAGCATCATCGCTATCATCATTGTCGTCTTCATGCTCCTATTTTACATAGTTTTCAGAAAAATGAATCCAGTCAGTGTACCAAAATACGAAACAGAAAACATAAAATAATAACAGAATTTGTAAAAACGTTTTAATCCTTATTTTATATTGTATACTGTTAGTCCTTTTTTTGTTGATTGTTATAAGTTTTTTTCTGCTTTAATAATTTTGGTTGAAACAAACAGTTGATTGGCATAAATGGATTAAGATGAGAAACGACAACAACCTCATTTTCATCAATATCATTAGCATTAGTCGGTATTGTTGCTTTATTAAGTCATAATTTTTATTTTTGATAAAGGGTTTGGCACTTCATAGTCTAAGGATTTATTTTTATTATTTATGCTTTCTTTTTCAGTTATATTTGCTTTTTTGTAGATTTTATTTTTATACTTTCACTTGATTAAAATTTATTTTGTATTTTTATTAAATTTTCTTCTAATCTTTATGTTTATTTTGATAATATTTATTTTATATATGTTTGTTTTTGAACTTTCTTTATTTGTTTTTACAATAAATTTTGCTTAATTTTATATTATGCGGTTGAACAAAAAACCTCTTAAAGAAACACATCCATCATAAATTTTATATTGACATACAGACATTTGAAACAGGTGACAAAGTATATGTTTTTTTTTTTAATAATTTGTTACTTATTTCTTTTAACGTAGTCTTTTATAAGCTAACAATTTTAAAACATATTTTTTTGCTTAAACATAAATTAAGAATATATCTAAATTTTGTTGACATTCTTTATATTGTGTCTTATACAAATGCTTACCAAGTAGCCTAAAATACTTTATAATACGCAGAAATATATTCAAATTATACACACACACAGAAAAATTAAGAATGGTTTTCAATCACCCAATTCATAGAATCAAGTAAATTTCATTAAATATGGCTCAGGTTTTGACCATTCCCAACAACAATTCTATAAGTTTAAATTATTTTATTTTAAGCGAAAAAAATCTATTAAGATTTTTGGTTATTTAATTAATATTTGAATAAAAAATTTATTTCAAAATAACGAACATGGTAATTAAATCAAAGTTATATATATATTGTTTTTTTTATCAACTAAAAAAAATATAGATTCAATTATCACATTAATTAAATTTTCCAACAATTTTTTTAATTAATAAAAAACTACTGAAAATTTTTTTTCTGTGTAGAAAAAAAAATAAAAATTGTTTTCAATTAAAAAATTTGTGATACTATTTAAAAAATTAATTAAATTTGCACCAGTAAACAAATAATAATATTAACAATTAAATATTTGATTAATGTAGACCTATCCCTCGTTTTACGCGATAGATGCGTTACTGAAAAATCGTGCAAATCGAAAAGGAAATTTTTGTATGAGAAATCGTGTAAGTCGAAAAAAACCAAATGCGAATAATATTAAAATTTGTTTAGAAAATTCATTTATTTAAAAGTAAATTAAATTTGATTTATCTGCATTGACGACTTGATCAGGAGTACATGAATTGGCAGCAATAATTTCATCAAATTTTTGGGATCTTCATTAGCAGCATTTATATCAGCTGAAGCTTGTCCCCCTTTTCATTTCAGATTACGTTAGGAATGTCATTGCTTAAGCTGTTTAAGCCAACCATGACCTGGCGAAAGGATGTTTTTTGTAGATGGTAGTTGATCGAAGGTTTTCATAGGCCCTCAAAGGTTTATTTCTAATATTATTAGTATTTCAGTTAGGATTAGCCTTTAAGCTTCATCTCCTATCCATATCATAATTGACTTTTCCATATTTTTAATTGTAGTGTCCGGAACGTATGACATTGTACGTTTTAGTTTCAGCTGCTACACTTTTCCTATCATCATGAAAAAAGTTATGTTACTTGCATCGAAAGTGCATAAATAAATTCAAAGTTTTATCAAAATAACGCCAATTAAATTTTAATTAAATAACTTTTGTGCGTTTTTTATTGTATTTGAGATATGAGAGTTTTTTCATTTCATATTATTTAAATTGTATAATGTATAAATACAGGATATATACATATAAACAAATGCGTATACACGAAACAATTGCTGCTTTTTTAAATAGCGAACTGTAAATGCTCAAGTTTGGATGCAAAAAAGCGTAAAAATTGTAAGTTGTATGTCGGCATCTGAGGGTGGTAATTTGGTTTATGTTGAGACGACAATGGATCGTGCTGTGTACTTGAACGTTTTCAAAAATAAGTGAAAAAGGTCGGCATCTAAAATGGGGGTCTCTTTAAACTAGTACTTTCAGCAATGTAACGACCCAAAGCATATTGCGGCCATTGTAAAGGAAAGGCTGCTATATAATGTACCAAGACAACTGCATTCTCCACTAAAGTCGACTAAATTAAACCCTATGGAAAATTTATGGGATGAATTGGGTCGCAGGATAAGAAAAACTACAATAAGGAACAAACAAGTCCTAAAATATGCTCTGAGCAAGGAATGATTTGAAATTTCTTTGGAAACTACCGCTTAACTTGCCTACTCAATAAGAAATCGTCTAAATGCCATATAAGAAACTAAAGGAAGTGCAACAAGATATTAGCAAATAAAAACTTTTTAATATATAGAATTATAAACTATGAAGTGTATATACTTTTCTGTGTACTAAAAATTTACTGCCTGTTCAACAATTTCGAACGTAAACGTTCGCATAGAATTTTATATTGAAAATGTTTTTAAAACTGAGTGTTTTTCATAAAAATTTTCGTTGAATAGGCAGTTAATTTATTTAATTTTTTTAATAAACTTCTTGTTTTCCTTAAATTTCTATTATTCAATTTTTTTTATTAGTTACAAGGAGTGATTCAATATAGTTTTTGTTGAAAATTAATATAAACTTTTACATGCGACACATTGTTTGGGGGGGTATGTATAGTTTTATGTGGCACTCTACATATGAATAAAAATAAAATTTATTTAAAAATATATACATAACACACACTTAATCATTACAAGCTCGACTTAAAATATATCAAAATCTTTATTTTTTTTTCATAAACCAGTTTAAAAATCAACGGCCTAAGTTATAAAAAATTAACCATGTCAATAAAGGGTTTATTGACATGCTTTATTAAGGCCGTATATCTATAACGACTACGAAAATTTCGTTTGCGTCACTGTCTTTTTTAAATTTTCTTATCAACATTTGTGAAACTATATTTAATTAAAAAATTGTTTTGAATGTTTGTCTGCCTCGCCTAAGCATTTTTGAATTTTGCGTATTGCCTATTTAGTATTAAGTGCGCGAAATGTACATATTTATATTTGTAGTTCAAAATGTTGTTGATCCCGATATCTTGAAGTTGCGAAAATCTTGTAACTAATAATATCAAAATTTCCTCTCTTTACAGGCACCAGCATCATACCCATTTTCGGGAACAATATATCTTCCCAGTCAACGTTTTATAATCGTCTTCCTTAAGATGTCTGTATATAAATCTGGCAAATCGGTTGAAAATGCCCTAGTTATGACCAAAATACTGAAATCCCAATATTTATTCTTTCTTATTTAGTAATATTATGTATATATTAAGTGGTTGTATTTGTTGTATTGATTTTTTTAAATATTTTCATGCTTCTGGTGTGTGTGAATAAAAAACGGGAACTCTCTTTTTATATTTACCGTTAGTCGTACCATACGAAAATACACGTTTGGAAATATTCGCTAATTTAAAAGCTTGATGTGTAGAAGCTTCGTGTGTAAAGGCTTCCTAATTCTAAAAACGTATATATTATAGAAATGAAATAAATATTTTTGATAATTGTGCAGAATATTTTCTCAAATAAATACTTTTTGCTAAAAATATTAAAAATAAAAAATCGTTTAAATTGAGGTAGTTTTCATATCCCTCGAAAACCATAAATCGAGGGATCGGTGTATTATTATAATTTCGGGTATCAGGAAATAAATAAATTTTTTTTTTGTTTGTTTTCTAGTTCAGATTATACACAGCTTAAAAAAGTATTGTATGCTCATGAAAATACAGTACATATTAGAGTTTTTGCGTAAAAAGATCGCCAATTTCTTTGTTTTATTTAAAAAACCTGCCGTTTTTTAAATTTTTTGATATGAACCATATTTTCTGTAGTCATGTTGTTGATATAAGTAAACGTTTAATTCACTTGATAAAATTTTTAAATTAAAACTGCTTTACTTTTTTATTAATGGTTTAATTGAAAAAAATGGCGAAAACTTTTACTTCGTACATACAAAATAAACATTTAAGACAATTTTTCTTTCGAGCTTAAAAATTTAAATTGTCAATTATAACCAGTATTACCACCAGAAAAATTATAAACAACACTTGAGATGACGAAAAATTACCCAGTTTAAATGAAATTACACCTGATATCAAATAAACATTTAATTATAAAAAAAACCTTTGCAAAAATGTTTAAGAGTGTTTCCTTGTTAGGTCTTGTATGCAATTATGGACCTATTAAAACAAAATTATGTAATGAGGTAAAAAGACTAATAATATAAGAAAAGCTATTGCCGAATATTCGGCGTTATTCTGGAAATCGAAAACGCAAGAAGTTTTAAGTTCTTTTTAATACACTCTTAACCCAATTTTTTATAATTTTCTTATATAATTCTGTTTTATAGAACAATATTTTTATTGTATTGTACTTGTATATAATAAAAACTTAGAATAATAAGTTCTACTTCATTGCCGTTCTTTCGTATACTTTATTTAGTAAATAAAATTCCTGTAATGACAGTCCGTTTCTCAAATCAGCTTAACAAATGTAAAGGGCGCTAAATATTTCTCACCTAAAGCATTTTAAATTGTAAAGCAAACACAAACTTCATTACTTTTTGTAATATTGGAAACATAAATTCCTCTAATGAGTTTCTTTTTAGTATAAATACCGTCTTTTTACACTAAACTTCGGGTTTTAAGTCACTATGAAGCTCACATTTATCAAAATCTAATTGTTCATCTCGCGCCAGTCACTATCAATCTTTTGCTTGATAAACAATGGAAATCTTTTTTTTTTAATAAACAGTGACTTTGGTTAAATATACTGTTAATTTTTAGATCAACAGTATCTTAAATGTTATTCATTTTATCAAATTATTATTTTATTTCTTTTGAATTGAAAGAATTTAAAATTACACCTGATCTACACCTCAAAGAAATTACCCACGCTCTACCCACGAGAGTAAAAATTACACCAAATTCGGGTAATTACCCACAAAGTAGCAACACTGATTATAACATAAGCGCTAAGTCGTCATCTTTTAGTGGTCCAGACGGTATACCAAGTTGTGTTTTAAAAAATTGCGCACCGGCTTTGGCGACACCTTTGTCTATAATCTTTAATGCATCTTTAAACTGTGGTTACTTTCCGAAGGCTTGGAAAGATTCTTATATAATTCCATTGTTTAAATCAGGAAATAAATCAGATATATGCAATTACAGAGGTATAGCTAAACTAAGTGATATACCAAAACTTTTTGAAAAATGTTTAATGGATTGCCTTACTCATCAAGTTTCTGCCTTGTTGTCACCACTGCAACATGGCTTTCGGAAAGGATTCTCTACTATGACTAACATTCTCCACTTTACAACGTTAGTTAATAAAGCTTTTGCCAACGGACATCACACTGACGTCATTTACACTGATTTCAGCAAGGCTTTCGACAAAGTCAACCATACGCTTTTGTTAAAAAAACTGGACGTCATGTGTTTCAATAGTAACGTCCTGAGCTGGATCAAATCATATATGTTGTGTAGAACTCAATCTGTAAAATTTAATTCTGCAGTTTCGAAAAAAATCAATGTAAAGTCTGGAGTACCTCAGGGTAGCCATATTGGTCCAATTCTGTTCCTTCTTTTTATTAATGATTTGCCTGAAGCAATTCAACATTGTAATGTGTTGATGTATGCAGACGACGTAAAATTATTTTTAAGTGTTAAACTTCCTTGTGATCAACAACATCTACAAAATGACCTGGATAGTTTTAACAAATGGTGTAAACTTAACCTGATGGAACTAAATTTAAAAAAATGCAAGCATATGCAATTTTCTAGAGTTAAAAAGAGTGCTTACTCCTACGTTCTTGATGGCTGTAATTTACAAACTGTTAGTGAAATAATGGATTTGGGAATATTGTTAGACAAAAAACTTAATTTTATTCAACATATAACGATGACTGTAAATAAATCACGCAGTGTTCTGGCTTTTATTAAAAGATGGGCAAAGGAATTTAATGATCCCTTAACCACAAAAAGGCTCTTTACTTCGCTCGTTAGACCAATTCTAGAATATGGCAGCATTATTTGGGACCCGATCTATAATATCCACAATGATCATATTGAATCAGTTCAAAAACAATTTCTTATTTTCTGCTTAAGAAATAATTGTAGAGGACGCCTGGTACTAGCTTCATACTCAACAAGTCTAGCCGAAATTAATTTACCAACTTTAAAAAGCCGTAGAAAGATGCTTAATATATCTTTTATGTTCAGTCTTATAAATGGTAGCACACATTCTGAATTTTTATTAAGTAACGTAACTTTTAGGCCCTAATCATGTACAACGCAGCGCAACGCCACAGAACTAACGCAACGCCAAAGAATAACATTGAAAGCACAAACAATGTCATAAATATTTTGTAATTTTGTTGTTGCTTTCTACAGAAATTCACATTGCGTCTTAAAATTTCAAACGCTCCATTGCTTGTGTCGTTGAAAATTTTAAAACGGTACATGAATTTCTGTTGAAAGCAACAACAAAATTACAAAATATTTATGACATTGCTTGTGCTTTCAATGTTATTCTTTGGCGTTGCGCTGCGTTGTACATGATTAGGGCCTTAATATCCCTCATCGCTCACTTCGTTTTTTCAGTCCTCTATATGTCAGGACATGCCGAACTAACTTTGCTATGTCAGATCCACTAAGAAAATTATGCAGCTGTTTTAATGAAATGTATAACTTTATCGACTATTCTCTAAACATTAACATCATAAAAAGCAATGTCATATTATTTTTAAATCAATAATGTTTATTATAATCTTTCTTTCTTTGCATATATGTAAAAAAAAAAAAAAAAAAAAAAAAAAAAAAAATATATTACTACACTAAGATAGTCTGTAAGGAATTTATCCATAGACTTAAATTAAATAAATAAAATAAATAAACACAAATAAATACAATATCTACTGCGGCAAATACAAAGCAAATTAATTTCTTTTTCAAGCATAGTAATAAATCAATCCTGAAACTGAAAAATCAAAATTTTTTTATTTTCATCTAGCAAAAACGACCGCTTGTACATGAACGTCGTCTTCCGAGCCCATATGAAATTTGTACAAATTTACAAATGCTTTTCTATAATTGTCAAAATTGCTAAAAATTTTAACTGCCTGTTTTTGTAATAAAAATAAAAATTTTCAATTGGGAATATACATTGAAACAACAATAAAGAAAACCCAAATTTGTTTTTATTTTCAATAATGTTGTTTCAATGTATAATTTTTTTTACAAAAAAGGCGGTAAGTCAACCATAAATTTTGTATGGATATACAAATTTAATAGAACTAATTTAAGCTCTATATTTGATAAATTGCTTTCTTCAAATAAAAATTTTGTGAATGTGCATGAAATGACAAGTCAATGAGCGCGCGTAATACAAAAAATTTTGTTAGTCAGCTCGTGCAAAATACAAAATTCTTGTGCGAGAGCATGCATGCATGATTAAGTTAACGTAGTCGTGAAGAAAAATCCACTCAAGCATACAGAAAAATAAACTGATAATACTACGCTTTTCTGTAAAATTTTCTATTGACGTCGTAAAATGTACATAACTAAATTTTTGTTAAGTAATTGATTGACAAATCTCAAAATATGCATTTGTATTTGTATTTTTTTTTTAAATTCTTGCGATATAAGCAAAACCTTATTTTGTTAGAAGAAAGCTTTAACCTTAGGATAACCGTCTTGGTCTGGCCAGGCCAACTGCCAGTTTTGCTAACAATATTTTTTGGAATATAAAAAAATCAAAAAAACAGGGACGTGAATTTTATTAATGATATGAGCTGAATCGAATGAAACTAATTTGGGCAAATTAGTGGAGTGAAATTCCATTTTTATGTACAAGTCTAGGAAATTGCTCTCTTGGCCTGGCCAGACCAAATTTTGTTTATGCTTGCAATGTATATATATTTCAAATAGGATAAAAATTAAAAAAAAAACAGAAACGTGAATTATATAAATGATATGTTCTGGATGAAATGAATCAAATCAGAATATTACGGCCCATTATGCACTTAATTCAACTACAAAAACCAATTTATTTACTTTTTATTTAATTTAATTTTATGAGCCTTTAAAAATAGTAATCACAACACTTTTCTAAGCTTAAGGCTTATGTTACTAAGCTTGCTACAAGTTCTTTCCAAATCGTTTTTGTTTGTTGGGTTAAATTTTTCTCACCAATGCAATTATAAGCCAAAGGCGCTTGTATTTATTTTAAGGTTAATGTTTTTAAACTGTCAGATTTTATTTATACATAAGCAGAAATTAAGAAAAAAAAAATAATTGTAATGTGTAAAACATAGAAATCTAGAACAATTTTTTAGTATACAGATTGAGTCAGAATCACTTTTTAAAGTGATCTAAAGATGTCCATCCGTCCGCCTGACTGGTTCTCTTCCCATGTAGACTTTGTGCGAAGAGTACAAGTTGCAATTTTGTTGATAATTTTATAAAACGTTCTTATTGTACTTAGCGTTTTTTTAGAGCATATTTGCGGTTTTCATTATAATTACAAATACGTATAAACACCAATAAGTACACACAGAAAAAAATCAATGTAAAATCGTCGAAATCAAGGTTAGTTTGACATTTAATGGTATTGCTTTTGGTTCTGAGTTACTTCATGTTAATTTATACAACAGCTTGCGAATATTAATTTTAATTAACTATAATTCATGTTAATTTAACACTCTAGTGAAGATAGTGCAACACGACATTGAAATTGAAATAACACTACGATTGAGTTGAATGAGCGTTATTTCAACTTGAAACGACATGAATTTGAATTTGACTCCACATGCAACCAAATTGGTTTTAGTGTGAAATAACACTGAGAAGAGGCTGCAGAGACAACATATGTATTTATTTAAGAATAGTTCTAAACACTTACCCGCGGAACCAGAGAGAGGAAAAAATATTATGATTTATTTTCCTATTGCACATGTTTCACATTTTTTGTATACCCCATTGTTTACAGAAGCACTCACAATTCAAAGACACCAGCAGAATGGCAAAATATGGTTTTCGGCATCATTCTACTTTGAAAATTTTATGTAGTTAATTTAATCATTTTAACAAAAAGAATACGGGAATTTTGCATTTTTTTATTAACTATTTTAAACACAAAAATAGAAAAATGCGCATAGAAACTAGCTTTCCCACAACAATAAATTTCAGAGTTTTCATTCAAAAATTGGGATTATTAGCACATCATTAATAAATGAATTAATTAATAATAAACTTTTCATTCCCGAAAATAATTTTTGATAATAAATTTGCATGTGCCCGGCAAATAAAAAACTGAAATGGCAAGCTGCTTTATTTAAGCAACTTGTTTTTTTTAATTTTGTTTTTTCTTTCTATCCTCTTACAACTACAATTCGTGTTGGAAAAAAACCAGCCAATTGTAGGGGAATGTAAGAAAGAAAAATTGTCGGTTTATTGTTGTGTCTTTGTTGAAGCTTTGATATTGTTACATGCAAGACCTGAGTGTTTAAAATTCTTATTCACTTTATGGTCTTACATGTATAATAATTTTAGCTTTTTTAAAGTATTTGGAAAAAGTTTCCTGACGAGCTGGCCTAAGCAATCAGCGAAATGCGCATAGAAACTAGCTTTCCCACAACAATAAATTTCAGTGTTTTCATCCAAAAATTGGGATTATTAGCACATCATTCATAAATGAATTAATTAATAATAAAATAAGAAAATAATTTTTGATAGAAAAACTAAGTTTTTCTTCTTAAAGTGTTGTTTCTATACAAAACAAGTGAAACGGCTTTTATGGATTAAATTTGAACAAATGTTATTTTTACATCTTTCACAGAAAAAAGGTTTTTATCAATTAAAAAATGACTTAAAAAGTATTTAAATTTAATTAATGTGATAATTGAATCAATTATTTTTTTAATTGAAAGAAAATGAAAAATTGAATTTTGATTTAATTAGCATTTTAGTTGTTTTGAAATAAATTTGAAATATTAATTAAATTACAAAAAATTGTAATTTACCTTTTTCGTTTAAAATAAAATAAATTAAACTTTTAGAATTGTTGTTGGAAATTGTCAATATTTAATTAAATAAATTAACACATTGTTAGAAATGGCAAAGTTTTTTAATAATTTTTTTTTTAATTAAAAATAAAAATATCATTTATTGAAAAAAATATATAAAATTTTGCAATTTTAGTAATCAATATAATCTTTTTGGTAATAGGTGCAAAATAAACAAATTGTTTGCTTGATATTATGAATTTGGTATTAATTTGGATATTAGAGAAATATTTAAATTTTTTCTGTGTTCAATTAAAATTATTATGAAATAATGATTAGTTTAAATAAAGACCATGCGTTTGCAGAAATTTACTATTAATATCAAATAACATTGCTCCATGTTAATTTAACATTGATATTTTTTTCTGTGTGTAGTAATCCTCGATACGCAAAATATAAAAGGTTTAGTGAATTTTTTTATTATTCAAATTATTTCAATGTTTGTTTAAAATTTAATTTAAATTAAAGTTTTTACATGAATTATTTTTTTCAATACCTTGCAGACTTTTTTTCTTCCATTTCTAAGGTTTTATTTGTGTATTGATTTTTTTTTTTTTTTTTTAATTCTCAATATTTACTAAAAGCTTTTAGAATATGTTTTTCTAAAAAAAAAATTACTATTGTGTGTGAATTAAGTTATTGTGAACAATAGCTCAACAATAACGTTTGTTAACTGTATTTGACCCTGAGGGACAGATAGATTCATTTAAAAATATTTTAAATAAAAAAATTGTTAAAATGCCATTAACCCATTAACCCATTACTGCCTGACCCACGAATTCGTTGTCTGATTTTGATAAAATTTCGCACAGATGCTATTTAGGCTATTTACATTGATATGGAATCATAATTTTTTTTTTTATCTGTGGTACCGGCACCTGTGGTGTCTGGGTATTTTTCTACCCACTTCGGCATAAATGTGTTCTAAATAAAATTTTTTTTAACACAATCTGGAAAACGTATGAGTGAAAAAATTTTTTGTGTGCTGGTTGCGAAGTTAAGTCGCGTGGAACGTAAACTTGAAAAAACGCTTGAAAAAACTCACAGAAATAATTTTTTTTTTTTT
Source organism: Pollenia amentaria (assembly GCA_943735925.1). Taxonomy (NCBI): domain Eukaryota; kingdom Metazoa; phylum Arthropoda; class Insecta; order Diptera; family Polleniidae; genus Pollenia; species Pollenia amentaria. Next base: position 86,481,241 of record OX031008.1, on the reverse strand, counting down.
TATAAAGTTTGACTATTTCAAACCCTATTTTGGCAAACCCTGTTTTAGCACTTTGTCTAAGTGTTTATTTTCTATCCATGAAAGGTGGCATCGCCATTACAAATAAATACGGGAATTCCCCTGTAGTAATTCAATACTACAAGAAACTTATTGTGTTAGTCAAAACTTGTCATTTTAGTGTGCGTCGCGATTGTGAAAAGTGCAAAACAATACTCAGTAAAGTAATATTGAAGTGATTTTTAATTACATAAAAATGTATCGAAGTCACAAGATTTTAACCGTTGCTGAACTTCAAGCTGAAATTGATGCATGGACCAGTGATGAGGAAGATAATTATGCGAACCATGAAGTAGATAAAGTGAGCATTATCATTATTCCACCGGATAAGGTTGATGATATCAGCGACAACGAAGACATTGATGAAAATGTCCAAGTTATAAATAATGAAATGGAATTGCCCAAAGAAATGCCTGGTCAGTTTGAAATAGAATACATTTATGAGGCAGATAATGTAAATTTACCAGTGGCATCAACAACAAAGAATGAGTCAAAAGATATTGACATTGACCGCTGTGATGTTAAGCCATCAACATCTAAACCAAGAAGACGTATTCCAGTAGAAAATAAACCTAAATGGTCTAAATCTAAAAAATTCAATTTCGAAAAACAACCTATAGATAACGAAAAGAAACTCCAAAAAACATTGTACGAGAAAATTGGTAAGAAATATGTTGTTCTATAAACCCTGAGAACTATATTTTCTTTCTGTAGGTTTTTACACACCATTGCAATTATGGGAATGCTTTTTCGATGACGAAGTCATGAACATGATCGTAGACAGCACGAATGAGTATGCTGGACAAAAAAATGTGCCTGGTTTTCTAACCACAGTGGGTGAAATAAGAACCTTTTAGGAATTCTGTATCTTACGGGATATAATACCTTGCCAACTACCAGATCATATTGGTCAAATCAGTCCACTTTAGGATGTCAATTTGTGAAAAATGCAATGAGTCGAGAACGATTTGAGAAAATAAAACAAAACTTACACGTTTGTGATAATAAAAATCTCGATGCGAGTGATAAATTTGCAAAAGTTACTCCACTGAATAATGTTTTAAATAAAAAATTTATGCAATTTGGTGTTTTTGATCACAACCTTTCGATAGATGAACAGATGATAGCTTATTACGGTCGCCATTCCTTGAAAATGTTTATTAGAGGCAAACCGATACGATTTGGCTACAAATATTGGGTTTTAGCTTCAGCGACAGGATACTGATACTTTTTTATTCCATATGCTGGTGCTTCTGCCAACAATGATGCTAATTATGGTCTTGGAGAAAACGTTGTACTGCGATTATTAGAAAATATATCGGATCCATCCCAACACAATGTAACATTTGATAACTTTTTTACAAGCCACAAGCTGCTGTGCACATTATCTCAAAAAGGCTACTTTGCGACAGGTACTGTTCGCGACAATCGAACCAATTACGCTTTACTGGAAGATCACAAGTTAATGAAAAAGAAACCTCGAGGTTCGTCTGATTTTTGTTTCGATAAAAGCAATAATTTGATCGCAGTGCGTTGGAATGATAATTCGGTAAGTATATAAATATTTATATAATCCTATATATACGTATATAGTAGATAGCACACTTCGATATATATTACTTTTGTTGTAGGTGGTCACTGTAATGTCCAATTTTTTGGGCTTGGAGCCAATGTGCCGTGCGAAGAGATTTGACCGTAAAAATCGGAAGATGGCCAATATTGAGCAACCATATCTAGTCCACGCATACAATCAGCGGATGGGTGGAGTTGATTTGTTCGACAATGCCATGAACAATTACCGCATCCGAGTTCGAGGGAAAAAATGGTATTGGCCGCTGCTCACAAATGCAATGGATGCAGCCATGGTGAATGCCTGGAAACTACACTGCATGAGTAGAAGATGTGAAGGTGCGACAATAATGAGCCAATTGGACTTTCGCTTGAGTGTTGTTGAGTCATTGGTAACAATTCCAGAAAGCCGATGTGGTGCTTCTGGAAAAAGTTTCACAAATGCACAACAAATTGCAAGGCGCACGGATAAATTTAATCACACAATAAATAAGATTGGAAAACGTAGCCGCTGTGGACAATGTGGGGGCAAGACAGAGTTCGGCTGCTCAAAATGTAATGTAAATTTACATCCAAAGGACTGTTTTGCACCCATGCCGTTATTTTTTACATATATTCCAAATGAGTGGAGCAACTAAAGTAAATATTTTTTTCATAACAGAGCATATATAGGGCTATGTAGGCCCAATAAGATTTATGGGATTTTCCTTTCCCCCCTTTTACAAAGCCGTCCCTTTTAAAAAAATTATGACATTACAAATTTTCCTACCTTTGACCTATTAAGTTTCCCTACAAAATTTAATGCTAAAAAATCACGTTAACCTGTTTTGCATGGTTCAATTCCTTGTCTATCAGTTTATCAAAGCATATTTCGATATGTCTTACCTAACTTTAAATATAATTTTTCTAAAAAGGCTCTTTTTTTGGGTATTTTTCTACCCATCCGGCGTTAATGGGTTAAGTTGTACTTCTCCCTAACAGCCCACTGGATAAAAAATTACACACGGGTACAAGGTTTTTGTTGATTTAGAACTGAATGTTGTTTTAAAGGTTACTTGGGACGCTGAGCCCAAATCCGCACTTAGTTTTTTTCTATCAGCTCGACTTTTCTCGATATACCGTGATGTCTAAAATTAAAGACACTTCCGCTTTATGTATATTGGAATAAATTGTGAAACTGCTCATCATATTCAGTAAAAAAAATTCAAAATATTGATATTTTTATCAGGCTAAAGCTCATTGAATTTAATTTTCATTTAATTATTTTTATGCAAAAAAAAAGGAATTGTAAAACATGAAATTAATTAATATTTATGGATAATTTTTCAACCTTAACTGAGATGGGAATTGAACCCAGGATTTCTCGGACAAGTTGCCCTGACAAAATTCCATTGTAACCACACAATCTCTGCAGAGGGGTTTGATGTTTACCACTCACCGCGATTGACACACATATTAAAATCTTTTAATGTTAGTGTGTTTGCTGCTGTTTTTTTCCTTCACTTAAAAATGAGGTACCTTCACTTAATTGTGACCAAAAGCAAAATGCCATCGTCGATTTTTATAATCTATTGGGGGATTCACAAGGTGTCATAAAGTCATATGTCTTAAAATAATAACATGAAAAAATACGACTGTTGTGAGCAACCCCTCATAATTTAATGTGCTATTAATTACGACAGCACAATAAACACAGCAAGCAACGTTCTATTTATTTAAGACACTTTTTGTTTACAAACCAACAACAATATTTTTCAATCATTGTTTAATTTTTTTATGTATAAGTGGTTTAATCTTTAATTAAAATTGTGAATTTTACTTCAATCCCGTATTCAGTCAAGAATTATCAAAAAAAAAAAAAAAAATATTAAGTAATTTCATGTTGTAAATTCCTTGCTTCAATATAAATAAATCAATCAAAATTACATTCGATGAACTTAAGCCTAATAGAAATATCAAAAACTTCAACCAAATCTTAAATAATAATTTTTCACAAAATTATAAAATATTTTTCACAGAATTCTTTAGATTAATTTATCATCAACATGTTTATTTTAAATTAAATTTATACGCTGTAATAATAAAATCTAATCCAATTCTATTGTTTACTACTTTGTTATAATTTGTAGCAAATTAAGTGGCATAAGCTGAATTTTTATGGCTTAATTAACATGTTTTGCCGATTTTTATTTTTTAACAAGCGTTGGGTTACGTTAGAAACATAAGACCATACGACCGATAAGTCGAAAGTTAGTGTAACGCTTATGAGAACGGTAATGATAGACTTGTTGTTGCTGCCTTGAGTTGCCGAGCAATAACGCTAAAAGGTAATGGCATCAGTTATATAACAAAATTTGACCAGTAGCAATATAAAGAAGCATTTTAAGTAACTAAAAATTGTGATTTAAGAAAAGTTTCTAAAAGCAATTTTGCGAATTGGGATTTCAGGAGCACTTTGAAATAATTTTTTTTTAATTATTGTATTGTAAAAACAAATTTAATGAAAGTAGGGAAAATGACTTGAGTCCTTAAAATTGTTCTACTTTGTATATTTGATCTTATTTAATATGAAAGTTAAGTGACGATAAAAAGTGAAACAATACAAATTTTTTTCTTTATTTTCCTGTTTGGTGTGTGTGGATTTTTTTTTTTTTTTTATATATTATTATTATTATCACTTTATTAAAGAGGATTTTTCCCTTTCATCGGGTGTTAACTTTTGACACACTTATTTGCTTTTTTCATTGAAATGCTTTAGAAAATATTTTATTCATGTATTTTTCCCCATTTTTTTTATCAATGACTTGAGTATTTTTTTGTTTTAATCACTAACACTCTGATTATCATTTGTGGCACAGACAACAATATTTCCGAGATGGGTTTTGATTATGATTTGTTTGTGTTTTCGTCATTAAAACTGTGTGATTTTTTTTTTTTTTTTTTTTCATTAGAAAACGTTTTGTAATTTTACACATTATTAAGTGTAATGTTTGTTAAACACTTGATTATAATAAATATAAACGAGACAATACTACAGAAATTAATTAATTACTTTTTTATCATTTGCTTTTATGTTTTAGCTTGCCTCTTGTGTTGTTTTAATTAATATTTCATACAAAAGAGATAATGAAGTGTTTTGCTCACAAATTAATATTTTTATTATTACTACTTGTAGGTTTATATTAAACTTTACACGAATATCTAAAAATTCACTAAATTTATAATGGCTATATTAATATTCAAGGGAGCTTTGCTTAAATTACTTTAACATAAAGACTTTTGGTTAAACACTAAACTCACATACTTATTCAATTTCCTTTTTTTTAACGTAGTGTGGCTTCTTGAAATTCTTTTTGTGCTTTGTTATTTCCATTACATATTCTTTTTTAAATCATTTGTTATTTAAGCCATAATTTTTTATTTATTTTGAGCACCAGCACAGCCAGCCATTCTCTGAGGCTCTACTTGTGACCATATAAACACAACAGTAATACAAATTCATATAATTTATTCACCAAAAATTTCACGTTTTATGTCCGTGATGTGTGTACGTATATCCTTGAATTCTTAAACGAACTGACTGCTAAATTGTATCAATGAACTGTGAAGTGAAAACCAGCACATGGAACTTTAGAAAACCCTAGCCAAAAACTTTAACATCCAGCATCCACAGACAGCATCAGCTGTTAACAGGCTGTTAGAGCAAAACAGTTTTAAACAAATTCACCACAATTATGTGCGCATTTACTCTGCAGAGTCTCTAAAGTGTAACATGATAACACCAGTAACAGCTTTTATAGGAAATACTTTAACCGAGACAAATTGAGTGAATTTTAAAATGTAAAAAATTTTACAGTTCCACAATTGTTGCGGCTAAAAATTTATATGCCTTTCTGAATATATTAGTTACTAACTAACTAATAAAAAAAAATAACATTTTATATTTATTAAAACCAACCGATAAAAATCTTAAGTTCAAATTAAAAAAAGCCGAAAATTTTTAAACTAAAGGGTGCTTTTTTTTATCTGCATGAGACCTAAAAATAAAAATACAGTACAGAAATACTATTGCAATGAAATGTTTTTGTTATAGATAATTTCTAGGCATGTATTTTTTAAATAGGATTTCTGGCATATGTTCGATTTTCGGGATTCAAGAGCTTAATTTTTTAATCCTGGTATTTTCAGGATTTAGTAAATCCCGAAATTGTTGACTTAATTTTTTTGCCACTAGTGCTGGTGGGTTTAAAAATGTGTTTTTGCTAAAATAAGATTTTTATGGTTGATTAAAAAAATTGATTTTGTTAATTAATTTCGAATTCAACTTAATTCATTTAATAAAAATCTTAATAGAATGTTCCAAATAAATCTATTTAAAGTTGTCGCTATTCAATTACTTTATTAATTATTTCTTAATTAACAATCAACTGAGGAAATTGAATAAAATATAGATTTTATGTTAATTATTTTTCATTGTTGGAAATCGTACGTTTTTTTTATTATCATATATATTTATATCATATATATTTAATTATTTTAATCATTAATTATGAAAAAAATCACAATTTTCAATATATAAAAATTGTAGTAATTAATAAAATCATCATACTGAGCTTTGTAATATTAAATTAATTAAAAAACTTTTGTTTAAAAACCCCTTCTAATGACTTTTTCCTAATAAATACATATCTATAATATGCATTTATCTTAAGCTTTCAAGAACCCCGAATCCCCAAAAATTCTGTAAAATCCCAATACCTCGAAAAATGCCGGGATCCCAGGATTTTCGAAAGACAGTCCCGATGGGCATCCCTAGTTTTCCCCAAATGGATTTTGCTATAAATCAATTATTAAGCGCGCTATATGGAAAGCTACAACGTTTTGTCATTGGTGTTTATAAACAAAGATTCAGTCAGTATAGCTCGATAGCTTTCGCCATTCTTCGTATCGTATCCGCCAGTGTGTAAGCCGCACCAAACAGTAAATTTTAATGGATGTAATGGTGATTTGTTACCGGCTTAAGGACTGTTTTCGCTCCAAATACGGCAATTTGCTTATTGACGTACCCATCAGAAATTAGCTTCATCATTCAATACAATTCGAAGGTCGTTTGGATTTTATATGCACTTAAGATCCATAAAATTTTCCATGTAGTCGAATTACTAAAAACAAAAGTGGTCTTACTAGATCTTACTGCCATTAGTTTTTACTGTATCATTGAAGCAGGAATCGTAACAGTTATAAGTGGCTTTTATAGCAGTTATTTTGTGAACTTAAAACAAGAAAACCATCTAAAACATTCATTTTTCAACGTAAAAATCTTAAAAATAAAAGATCGAATTAAACTCTTAAAAAGAGAGTTTTAGCATGCCGTCAAAAAATAATACTCATTGAAGGAACTAGATTTTTGTCCGTCATTGAATAAAACTAATTTTATGTAAATTGACACCCAATGCTTGCCGCCTTGTCAGGTCATTACAATTAGTAATGGAGTATTATGTTATCAGATTGCATTGAAATTTAATAAATCGTCATTAAAAAAAAGAAAATAAACAAAATAAGTTTCGGTGAAAAATAAGTCTTAATTGTGGAGTTGATATCGTTTTTCCAATATCACCGTAGATTTTAAAAGATCACTTCAATATGAATCTATTGGTATATGAGAGTATAGGTCTACGTTTACTATAATATGAAGAGTTTTTGAGTTTACATTTTCTGGATAACTGTTGTTTACGGTCCCTGCATTGAACAATTTGTCAAAATAGGAAAATGAAAACTAGCCCTAAAATGCTTATTTACCATGTTAAAATTGAATTGATACCCAATAATTGAGAAAAATCGTCCAAAAAATTGGGTAAAATTTCCTATGAAAAATCACCAATATTTGAATGGAAAATGTTTGGGCGATTTTTTAAGCAATTCTTTTGGCGATTTTGCGGGCAGCCTCACTAGGATACTGTGTAAACAAATTTTAAACATCGATCTTTATAGGTGCTAATTCTGATTTGGGTCAATAACTTCTTTGCAACTAAGTCAAGAGTACCGGATTTTAATTTTGCATTGGTTAAGAATAGTGGAAGTAATTAAGTATCAAAATCATTTTTTCCTTTGGAAGTGATAAACAGACGTACATACGAAATTAATAGTCTATGTGCAAGCTTTACGCTTGTGTGCAGAAGGCAAGAATTTCTCGCGGAATCGAACCCGCAACCCCCGCACTGATAGGTTAGCTCACCACCAACTAGCTTAAAGGGGCAATAAAACGAAAAGACCTCAGTTCTATAATTAATAAAAAATTAATATATCCTCATTACCTATTCGCGGTTACAGTCTCAGTGTATATAAGAACAATGCGTAATGAAGATTGCCACAAAAATAGTAACTGAAAATTAATATCAAAAATTTCGTGAGATTTGCTTCCAGATTTGAAATACTTCCGGTAATGTGGTTTGTTTCATATCCATTCAATTCATTATCATTAAATTTAGAACCCATTAATACTATGATTAGATATTATGATGTTACAATTATAAGATCGATCCATAAATAATAAAGTGCCCACCTTCAAAATTAAGAATGCATAAAATTATAAAATTTGATACATAAGTTGTTGCACAATAATACCAGAAATTGTGTTGTCAACTATTAAGTGTATCAAACCATAATAAGCCATTATTCTTCATTTCCTTATTTTGCAGTAGATCAAATGCTTCTTATAATTTTAATCTACATATATTAATATGGTGATTCTTGGTGGATAGTATTACCTTTTTTAGACGGTTTGAAACAGACGAATGGTCATGCTGGAAAGGGCATCATGGGCGCGGGTTTCAATAGGGGCTTGCCAATTAACAAACAGCCCACGATCTTTTAGGTGAAGATCTACGCCATCCTTATATGCGCTAGGGATTGTCTGAGTAGGAGGGCAAAGGGCTTGAGATTGTTTATTATGACGGATAGCTAAGCCACTCTTAGACCATTATCTTCTTTGGAGATAAAGTCCCAAACTAGTCATGGGCTGCTCTACATCTCTGAACACAATGACTTGAAGTAGTGTTGGGTGCCCGGCCATGAGGGGCAACAAAAGGGCTGACTGCTTGACAAATAGGGGCGCTCGCCGCGCATATTGAGCCTTTCTTCCGTGTCCCTGTCGGACATATTAGAGAGACGCTAAAAATGCTCCGACCGCGAATTCCTTCACACATGGATATCCACTTTTGGATTAAGACAGTCCAGGAGATTTGTGGCACTGTCTCGTGGCAGAGTTGGTAAGCGACTTCTGCTTGAAAAAGTGGAACTTAGACTGCTTGTTGGCCTATTTACGGGGCACTGTGGTTCTAGATACCACCAGTTTACAATGGGCTATGCATTTACCAAGATATGCAAATTGTGTGCGGTGAATAATGAAACGTTAAAACATCTGCTCTTCTGCTGTCCCGCTTTGGGGCCTTCCTGGCAGAAATTTTTCATGGTCAAATTATGAGCCCAATTGATGCTTATAACCACTCCCCAGGCAGGGTAATATGCTTTATACGTAGCCTGAACCTGACATAGTGAGATGTATGGGCTGCACAAAACATCCTCTGGGTCGTGGTGCTTATGGCCTCCTTTCATACCTACATACATTTTTAGCACAGCTAAATATAACATTTCAATTCGTTACATTTGCCAATTGAGTTTTCAATACCTGCCAACAGCTATTCTTAATCCTGACAATTGTTGGCATGTGCTATTTGTTTGTGTTTCCTTGGCGCTGTTATGTTTTTCAATTCCTGTCTAAGTATATTTAATTTATAATTGATAATTCAATTTATTTAAACATTGTTTTATTTTTAGAATAAATGTTTTATATCATAACTTTATTATTTTGTTGGTTAGAAAATAAGAATTTTAAATCCTTTATTTTAATTTCATTTAACATTATTTTAATAACAGCTTGAATAGTTATTGTTCAGTGGCATGGCTTTTGGGTCAGCTTTGTTAGAGTTTCAGTTCAAATGCCAAAAATTGCAATTCAACATTTCGCTTTGTGTTAGTGGAAAAGGAAACGTAACAAACTTTTTTTAATATAAGTTTGAAAGAGTTAGATTTTATTTGATTGCGCTTATTTAAAGAAATAACATAAATTAAAAATGAATTTTGTGCAGACAGTAGTTTTGATGCGCGTGGCATATAAACGCAATAAAATAAAAGCAGGCTTTTTTAAATTTGTTCTCTCTTATATTTAGATTTTTTTTTTTTTTTTTTTTTTGGTATTAATTAGCTTAATTGCTACTTTGTACATATTTTCGGGCTAAAATTTGTTTATTTTTTATAATGAAACGAGCTTAATTTAAAAACAAGCACCACCTTTTTTGATCTATAATTTTTATTGCTGACGTTTTTTTTCTATTTATTTAAGTTTTTTTTTCGCATTCTTAATAGTAGTAGTTATGATAGTTTTATTTTCAAGTTTTAATAAATTGCTGCTTTTCCTAAAAAGATAGCTTGGGTCATCGACTTTACTTTGCAAAATTATTATAAGCACAAATAAATTAAAACTTCAAGAAGTTTGTAAGTAACCCTAGACATCATTTTTAATTTCTATTTTTTTTTTTATAAATGAACCCAATGATAGCACCTGAATTATCTTTAAAAATTTCATGGTCGATGGAGGTAACATTAATTAATTAATAGTCACAACATTGTCACAGATACTAATAGTCCGACACGTCTGTTTGATTTTATACAATTTAGCTATGAATATATTGTTGAGTCCTTTCTTAGCATCAAATCAGATTCTGTAGGAAATGATGGTATCCACCCAAAATTCATTAAGCTTATTCTTTCCCACATTCTACCTTGTATAACACATATTTTTAACAACATTATAACCACGTCTTCTTACCCGTCTACATGGAAATTCGCAGAGAATATTCCCATACCGAAAACTGAAGGCATACCGACCGAAAGCAATTCATCCGTACCTATCAAAGATTTTTGAACGTCATATACATAATCAGATGACTAAATATTTGTACAGCAGTTGAATTACAACTGAAAGACAGTCTAGCTTTAGACCAGGGCATGGCTGCGTCTCTGCTTTGGTTTTCAGAAACTGCATAAAATTTGTGTCATTCTATGTTAGTGATAGATCCCAAGCAAGTTACCATGACTCAGATGTACCAAACACTTGCATACTAAGGAGAGGGGTACCACAGGGTTCAATACTTAGTCCTATCCTTTACTCGATACATTTGAATGACCTATCATCCCAATTAAAGTTTGCGAAATACAAATGTTCGCTGAAGATGTACAACTTTATGATACGAGCCAAATAATGTAATTGATTGTGTCAACAAATTAAATCATGATCTGAATAATATTTACAGCTGGGCATCTACTAACGGTCTTTGTTTAAATGCAAAAAAAATCGAAAGACATGATCATTGCCAAATCAATTTATCAATGAACTCTTTTCTAACTGTGATTCAGTATTCGAATCAACACTTAATGTGACCCTTAACAATATTGGTTAATATGTTTTTGCACGTAGACGTCTTGATGGTATCTCCGATTATTCAAAAGGAATCTACAATTTAACATTCGAAAACCTGTTGAAAGTTCTTTGATTATTGTTTCTACAAAATCTGATTTTTACTAAACAACCGGAATATTTATACAGAAGATTAACTTTTTCAAGATCTAACAGAGGAAAGAATATACACTCCATTCGTTACCGTAGTCTTATATCAGTTAGACATTTTTACGTCTCTACAATTCGTCTGTGGTACCGATTACCACCCCATATTCAAATCATTAGCAATGCAAACGGTTTCAAATCTGCCATTTTTTGTTAAATTTTTTTGTGAATAATTTTTATAATTTTTTATTATTTAAAATTTTTTAAATTAAGTTTTTTAATCTTTAACTTAATATTCATTAATACTCAATTTTATTTATTTGTATTAATTATTATTTATTAATATGTTATATTTTATTGTGCCATTATTCTGTAGAAAGCAACAACTAAATTACAAAATATTTATGACATTGTTTGTGCTTTCAATGTAATTCTTAAGCGTTGCATTGCGTTTTACACGATTTTTTTAAACTCGGTTATTTACATCAACTTACTCAACAACAATATTTTAAGATGCAATAGATAACAACAGATATTATTAAAATACTTACGGTGACAACAGATATTTGTGAGCAAAACGAAAGGTTTTGACATACTCAGTGCAAAACCACAAACAACTGTTTTTGTTTTTTAAGATATGGTGAGTGGGCCAAAGGAAAACCATACAATATCAGTTACACTCATTCTCTCATTTATATCTATAGAAAGAGATATGCATATGGTATACCTATTTATTTTGACAATACTTTATGATACACCCTTGCAGGTCTTTAGTGTGTAACATCTCAAAATCTTGATCCAAGCCCTACCTTTCGAACCTCTTTTTGCAAAGTACAATCGAAGTTTGGCAGAGAGTTTGATCAAATACTACTCTCGAATATATTTTTTAATACCATAACTCTATTATAAATGTTATTACTTAATACTGTTGCCAATTTAGAATTTTTAATGCTGGATCTAGCATTTTTTTAACTGATTTAGCTGGAAAAAGCGCTTCTAGCATTAAACACTTTTGTCAGCATTTCCCACAACACTTTTTTTCTATTTAGCTTTTTTAGTTTAAGTGATAAATTTTTTAAAATTTTTTAAACTAAACTGTGAATGTAAAGGAATTTAATTGTTTAAACCAAGTTAACTTTTAAATGTGATTCAATATAAATTTTTTAAAGCTGGGTTATTTTTTAAAATTGACTAAAGGTCAATTTTTGCATCTAATAAATGAGATTTTTATACCCTCTACCACTAGTGGTGAATAAGGGCTTACTTACTTTGTCATTCCGAAATTGGTTATTGTGCAATTCTTAATCGATTTAGTCATGTCCGCCTGTCTGTCCGTCTGTTAGAAACACGCTTATTTTGAAAGACTCAACAGGAAAGAACAATATTAATGTTTAACTCTTTCTTGTTCCCCTTAGCAGTTTGGGATTGAAATATATCCGAAATCAGCTAAGTAGAAAAATAGTTACGAACTCAAATGTGGAATAACCTCGCTCAGAAAAATTTGCAATAATTAAAATTGGTGACAGAATGACCGATTCTCATTAAATATTGGACAAATTCATTTTATATGAGTAGAAATTGTACTAAAATTTATGAAGATGGGTCGTGCTTCCTAAAATCTTTTAAATAAGAATTAAATTCTAATAAAATTGAGATCCTGCATTGAGATTAAGTTTAATAAAATTTTTTTTTAAATTTTTGATGATTGATCTATAATTTACTATCGGTTTACAATAAAATGTGCTACTGAAAATCAGTTTAATGCGCTTAATAATATTTCTGAAACAAATCAGGATATTTTATTTAACTTAGGTGACGAATTATACTACTGTGGTCTTATGAATATTGGCTTATAATTTATATATCCCATATGAAGCAAATGAAGCACAAGCCTGAATTATTCAAACTCTCGTTGAAGGGTATTAAAGATTCGGCCTGACCGAATATTGCACTTTTACTTCATTTATATATTATTTCCCAATTTAATTGTAAAATATTATAAAATACTAACGGCATATTTCACGAAGTTCAGTAATAATTAACTATCAGCTATAACTGTCGAAAACAAATCGTTAACTGGAAGTGAAAGTAATAGTTAGTTTAAACTGAACTAGGTAAAATTGACCGTAATTCGTGTTATTTTATACCATGCTAATAAATTTTTTATATAATATTTTTTTTAGCACTTTTTAAGCATTTTTTGGCATTTTTTTTAGCATTTTTCACACAAAAATTTAGCATCTTTCCCTCTTTAAGTTTTTGCAACACTGGTATTTACATACAATTTTGCGACAGTGACTTTGACTATAGCTTCTAGTTCGTGACAAATTTTGTGCTGCAGGTTCAGAATTGAAAATATAACCTGTAAAAGCCGCCCCCCTAAAACACTTTAAAACCAAAAAAATCTTATAAAGATGAAGTTATCTAAATAATATTCTGCACAATGAACTTTTGCATTAATCTTATGTGTTGTTTTCATAACACAAGTGATTGAGCGTGTAGTAAAATTTATATGAAAAGCACTCAGTTTTTTGAGTATTTTTAATATAAATTTTAGTACACGTTCAATCACGTGTGTTGTGAAAACAGCACATTAAACTCATAATATAATGGGCCATGGGTCACAAATTGGGTATACTCTCGAAAATGTGTATATACTCTACTACTTGTTTCGGATGCCAATCTGTCAAACTGCTTTATCTAATATAAATTTTTATTTCAGCTGGTTTGCCATTTAAGAACAAAACTTAAGTTTGGTTACAATATACATACATATTGCTTGTTCAAAACGAATCAAATCAAAGCGATCGCCATTATTCGCTCGATTTCGAATCAGATTGGATTCAACCATTTCGACCGCTTGCCCTTTCGAGTGTTAATATTTGTTACTTACGTATTAACAAAAATATAGTATTGCCATATAATTTTTTTCTATAATTTTTTTCGTTTTTGTTCAAAATATACTAATTTGCTTGATAACAAATACAACTGTGTGAAATTTTATCAGCTGTATAGAAATGTCAAAAAAAAAGGAATTTTTTATTGATACCAAAACTTAAAAAAGTGTAAGCAACGGTTAAATTTAATTTAAAACAAAATATGTAAACAAAAAAATAAATAAATCATGTAAACAAATAAGTAAACCAATTCAACAATTACAAAAGCAGCGTCCGATTAATTTTATGTACTAGGAAAGTTAAAAAGTTTCGTTTGTAAATACCGCGAACAGTTTTTTGCTTGCTTTTGTTGTTTTCCACAATTGTTGTTTTTGTCCTACATTTTAAATTTGCTCAATTCTGTATATGTATATAAATATTATTTCAAAATCAATTCAAGCCCATGGTTTTTTCAGCCTTAAAATATAATGTGGTTTACCATCTTCTACTCTGCAATAGAACACGTTGGTGGCCCAGTGGCTTTTAATTTTTGGCTTCTACTCTTCCATTGCTCGTCCATCGAAAATTTATTTGCTCCAGGCACTGGTGCACCTCTCGCCAACTCAAGGCATTCGTCCATGCATTGTCGACTTTTTATACCCACACCACAATAATGGAGAGGGTATTATGAATTTGTGCTGATGTGTGTAACACACTAAAATATGGGTCACATATCTACTTTAAAGTATACCGGTCGGCTCAGAATCATTCTGAATCTTGCAGAGTCATTCAAAGTCGATCCAACGATGTCCGACCAGCTGGCAGGCTGGCTGGCTGTCCATGTAACCTTGTATGCAAAGGACAGGTCGCAATTTTTGAGATAATTTGATGAAATTTGGCACATAGGTTCAAATTGGCACAAGTACCGAGCGTATTGGAATTGGGCCGAGTCGGTCTATAATTTTACTTAGCCCCCATACATGATTCTTTCCGGATAGGGATTTTGTTCCGATAAATGATCTTGTTATGTATTATGATAAGTTATGGTATTAAGATTAAATTTTGTCCACAATGACTTTTACGGTAGTTAATATGTCATAACAAAATTTTGTCCTGTGCCCCGCGGCGAGAAACTTTTCGATTGAAATGTGAGAAATGAAACAAAATGCTATAAATTGAAACAAACAGCTGTTTTTCTCACTTAACTGCGTCTTTAACATTTTTGGCGAGTAATAACTGTCACGTAAGGAAATTTCTCGCCAATATACTGAAAAACTGTGTCTATAAAATTTGTGTGAGAAAGTTCCCGCTTTGAACTTTCAAACAAACTCACTCATAAAAACGGGATGAGTAAAATTTTTAACACTAAAAAATATATTAAAAATGCAATGAATATTAACACGGAAAAGATAAGTATTTTGTTCTTGGCAGATTTTTTCATGGTTAATTGCAATTTGTAATTCAGCAAACATTAAAGTCGCACTTTACATTTTTTGGTATAGCCGACTGTTATTTTTTCGCCGCCGTCATTGAACATTTTTCAATTTTAGTCAAATTTGGTCGCCGTCAACGATATGTTTGACTGGCGTTCTCAACATCTGCAATTTCATATCGGCTTCCAGTGGAATATTATGACATTATAACGTAACGACGTAATCACTTTTGATAATTTTCGACAGGAATTACACACACACTTTTTTCTCACTTTGCGAGAAACGATGGAATATTTTGTTTCACAAGTTTTCGATGCGAGAAGCTCTCACCTAAGTTACAGAACATGGGTACTGGTTGGTCCAAAATAAACAATAGATCCCAAAATAAACACCCATCCTAAGATCTCATAAGCTTAGATGAATATATCTAAATAAAAATCGGTACAAAGAACTTTTAAATGAATCTTAGCCTCATAACATAATTTTGTTCAAGGTTGTCCATGATTGACCGTGGGTCCCAAATAGGGTACACTCTCAAAATTGTCGGGCTTGTCCGATTGTACTTTCTTACTTGTTTAAACTATAATTTTAAGCTTAAACAATCAATAAAATATTATTATTTTACATGTGTCCTTACTATTTGTTCTCTATTTTTATTTATTGTTTATTTAAATTACTCTTAACACTGCTTGATGTTAATCGTTTCGACCAACATTTTTACTTTTTCTCTGATTTTACTGATAGAGAACAGTAAATAATTTGATTATAAATAAAATAAAAAACAAAACAATAATAAATGTTTTTTCTTTTTATAAACAATAAGGTATAGTATTCTACTTTTTCAGTAACTTTTATGGATTAGGAGCTCCACCCGTTCCATAAAGTTCATATTTCGGGCATGTTAGTCGAATCGACTAACATAAGTCATAACGTATAAAAAATAATAATTTAATTTAAAATAATATTTAAATATTTTTGTTTTTTTTTTAATTCGACGATTCGACAACAAAACAACAAGTGAGTTGCTTTGACATTTGTGCTCGTAGTCTTGACAATACCTTCGATATTTATAAACCGCTTTTTGTATGAGAGTACTTATGTTTTCTTTCGAGTTGTCGTTCATACGAATGTTCGTATATAATAAAGTTAGTTGAAGCCAAATCAGTTTTCGATTGCTGACAATGCGATCGAAGTTGTTATTTCGAAATCGTTGAACAGGCCAATAATCAAGGCCTAAATTTATTAATTTTACCCAAAAATTTTTTTTTGTCGTAAAATATTTTAATTTATTTATATTCAATTGAATGGCTTAAATGTCTCGTTCTTTTCTAAAAAAAAAAATTTTTACAAGCAATCAGAGCACAACCACTTAAACGGTCAACCAGTTTAGTTTTGAACTTAATGAATGAAATATAAATGAATTAAACTTACGTTTTATAAAATTTGTTACCCAAAAAAAAAAAAAACCTCAAGAAGCTATTCGCACCCGAACAATGTCAACCACTTCAAAGTAACAACAATTTTATTTTCATTTTAGTTAAAAAAAAAAAGTTAGAACAAAAGGAGAAAAAAACACTTACTTACCTCAAGCACATATTTTTCAACAACTTGCTCATATTTTTCAGATATACTCGTAAATGGTAAATTAAATATTAACCCAAATCAAAAAAGTTTGTTAACTTTTTGTTTTCTCCTTTTTTTTGAGTTTTGTAATAGCGTAAATAATTTAATCATAATGATTATAAGCTGAAATAGAGTAGAGTGATAGAGAGAGAGAGAGAGGGAGGAAAGTTTTCTCGTTAAACTATTTCGTCAAAAACAAACAAAATTACAAGTTAACAAAATTATTGTATTTTATTTTGGCTTTCCTGCGACTTATTCGTTCAATGCAATGTAAAAATAATATGAAGAGTAGAATAAAACATCTCATTGCACTTAAATACCATCTTTAAAATTTTATGTTAAAGATGTTTATGATGATGATGATAATGAATGGTTTTCAGAAAAAAATTATTTTAAACTTGAGGGGAATTAAACTTTGCGCTAATACTTATGTATATAATATTGTCTTGTACATCAGCAGATTTTTTTACTTAGTTTTTTTTTACCATTAATAATTTGCTCAAATTAAATATTTTAATAAAATATTTATATTCTTTAAATAATTTTTTTATCTTTATTCACAGCTTTAATGTTGTCTGTTGAAAAAAGCAAAAACTGTGTCGCATTTTTATCGGTGGAAAATTTGCATATTCTCTCTTATTTGTTAAAAAAAAAATAAACAAGATTTTGTCAAGGGAAAATAAAAGTTTTCCTCTTGCATTCGCCGTATTCTTTGTCAAGATTGAAAGAAAGAAAAATTTGTCGTGTACAATCTCTGGAGATTTTAATTTAAAACAAACTTTATTTTAACATCATCTCTATAAGATATATATGTGGATAAAATATGTGTGTTAAATGTTTCTGATTCCATGTACTTTATAGACATATGGGATATACATATACGTTTTCTTGGTACATCAAAATCATTGGGACGTTTTGGTTACAAGTCCCACAGACAAAAATAATTTTTATTGGAACAAATTTCTTACAAATTTTGGTGGCAAGATAAAAATTACGCACAAATTACGCTCATGTCAGTCGTAATAAGTAGTAAGAACAAAATTAATTTTTCCTTGTTTTAATATACTACACCATTATAGGGAGGGTATAATGCGTTTGAGCTAATGTGTGTCAGATATTTGGAATACCGATCGAATCAGAATCACTTTAAGAATCGGTCGTACCAAGTCGCCCGGCTGGCTGGTTGTCTATCCATTTAACCCTTGTGCTCAAACTACTTGTCACAATTTTGAAGATTTAAGGATACCTTTTTGCTGGTTACTAGGGTAGGACATCGGGATCCAGTGTCGCCTTTATTTCTTTTCATAAAAATAAAATATGTACCAAGAAAAAATTAAAAATCGTCTCTTGCCACACAGAAACAATACAGAATTGTCTCCAATCACCTAATTCATACCACATTCATAGAATGATGCAAACAATTTTATGATTTAGCATCTATCATCAAATTGATTTTATTGATTACTAAAATTTATAAAAATTAAAAATTCTGATTGTTGTTTTTTCAATATATGATATTTTTAATTTTAATTAAAAAAATGATCAAAAAACTTTGCCGTTTTAAACAATATGTTAATTGATTTAATTAACCCTTATGTGCGCGGCAATTAAAACACCTTATATTGCGCGGCAAGGTACCTGGATACCTATATGAAAAATACGTAGAAAACTAGCATTTTAAGCGAAATACCTAGTTAAAATGCTGTAAAATATAAATATACTTATTAAAAAAATACTTATTTACTTCCTGAGATTGTACTACAACATGTTATTGATATCGTTGCCTCCAATTTGTATGTTTATACGTTGTATGCTTATACGTCGAACTATGTGCACAGTGGTGTAAATCGCATACAGGTCGTCACTCATTCATCGTCTACACTCTTTGTCAACGCATATGGGCTCTTATGTTTTACGAATTATTTTTCTCTCAAAAATGCCTAACATATATTTATCGATTTTTGCAAGTACCCATGTTTCGGAACGGGTATCACAAGTGGTTTGCGCTTCCCTGGAGATGGATGTGCTTTTGAAATGTTTGCCTAGTCCATAATACCACCTATTTGAAAGCGCTATTCTTCAGTTTATTTCAAGGATGATGTTATTTTCTCTTATTTACAGTATATCTTGATAGATTAATTCTTCTATTTTCTCGAAAGTATCACTGGCTGCTTGAACTTCGTCGCCATATTTTATTTGCGTTGATTTATCGGTAGTTGAAATCAATATCTTTCTTTTATCCTCGTTACTACCGAGACCTATTTTAGCTGAATCTTCCTCAATCTTTTCATATACAATAGCTAAAGTTCGAATGTGTCTTTCGATGATGCCAATATCATCTCTATAAGCGACGAGCATATGGCTTTTGTCTTCGGCATTTCCCTTTTATTCCAATTTTTTTTTTCACTAAAAGGTCGAAAAAATTGCAGGATAAGCTGTCCAATTGTTTGAGACCTTTTGTGGTAGTAAATGGTTCGGAGATGACAGTTCTAATTCTTACTTTATACAACGGCGCACTAATTTAACAGAAATACCATGATCAGACAATTATTAAGCAATTCATTTATCGTCCAGTCTGTACAAACTGCTCGAAAGATATGCACTATAATTTAATTTCTTTTGTTCTTATTATTTATTGAGTTCTGTTTTTCTTTATGTTTCCGTTTCTCTATTTCATAACATAAATTCTTCACGTTTATATTTATTATGTGTAGACTATTATTACTTTATGCCAAGCTACTAACAACTTCAAAAAATTTACTGCGCATTCAAGAGTATTAAGAGTAAATTGGTCTCTAACGCAGATGACAAAAAAAAAATTAGCTAGACGGCTGCAAAAATACAAAATTTTTTTAAAGTTATTAGTTCTCAAGAAATTTCAGATATGCAGATTATCAATTTCAATGAGAATATTTGGGTTGAAAACGCCAAAGGTACCCAGGTACCTTGTTGCGCACATAAGGGTTAAATAAAAGTCGAGTTTTGACCATTCCCAACAACAATTCTATATGTTTTAAATTTTTTATTTTAAACGAAAGAATCAATTAAGATTTTTTTTTATTTAATAAATATTTTAATTAAAAAGTTATTTGAAAACAACTGAAATGTTAATTAAATCAAAATTATATTTTTATTTGGAATCGGTCTACATTTGATTATATAAATACTTGCCCAAATTATATTTTCTTTTTATGTCTTATATATTATTTTTGTATCCTGTTCCTTTAAAGGTCAGACGTTTTCACATTAAGAAAAATTTTAGTATAAAAACCACTCGGAATAACTTTTTAAATATATTTAGCCACGCCCCTCCGTCTTTTTAGTTAGCTGGTAGAATTTCTGTTCATATAAACGTTTTTATTGTGATCGTTTTTATTTTGACAATTGCATAACCATTCCCCGTTGCCCTTTCAGGATAAATATGTCCAGCCAATACCTGGAGTCTTAGGACTGAAATTGTATTGAAACTTGCTCGGGAACCAATACTCACCAAGAAATCGCGAGAGGGTCGATTTTAAAAGATGAATGTCGACTGTGCTTATTTCTATTCTACAAAAGCTAATTCGATATGGAGGGTAGATAGTAGGGTATAAATTTCATCGGGGTTTTGCTTTAATCGATTAATCGCTCGGTTAATTTACCGAGATTTTGGTTTAGTCGGTTAATAAACGGTTAATTTTGTTTTTGATCGGTTAACCGATTAATACATTCTTTTTATAAACCAAGTAATGTCAATACATATAATTATATAAATTATTTATTATTTGGAGTTTATTAGTAAAAAAAAACCAATAACATAACAAACATACCAATTCTAGAACTAAAACGAACAAACAAAAAAAAAATTCATATATATGTAATACATATTTTTTTAATTAATACATATTAAGTATTAATTAAAAAAGTAACTGTTAGATCATTTTATTAGTTATTTCAATAGTTCAAGAAGATCTAATAAAATAATCTTTTATGCAAATCATTTTGTTTAAATGTTTAAGATTCAAGCGTTTATTTCCTTTAGTTTGGATGAAACTAGACTTTGAAAAAACTTCCATTTGTTGTAGAAGTCGAAGATATCAAAAGCAACCAATCTTATTTCTCTGTCCTTTTCCTCTATTTTTCTAAACATATTAAATCTTCCATTATTTTATAAGAGTCTTGTTTTAACTTTTTACAATTTTAAACACTTCTAATTGTTTTGTTTAATTCTGTTTAAAGATTGTTATCAGAAGATATGAAAAGAAACAAATAACTGAATATACATATAAATAGAACGTGAAACAAAAATCTGTTGACAGCAAACGTTTATTTAAAATGTAGATCACTGAATACCTTCTACGTTTGTATGAAAATGTGTTTTATAAGAATATCCTTTTGTATTGTATATGAGACGAAACAATTAAGTAATTAAGAGCCCAAAAAACATCTTTTAATACTACAAAAAGATAAAAATTTGGTTACATCGGTTAATCGACTTAAACTAACCGGTTTAATCGCTAAGCGAAAAGAGGCAGTTTTAAATTAACCGATCAGTTAATCGGGTAGTAATTAATCGGTTAACCGAATGAATACTCTAATAGGTAGCTCATAAGCAAGGTAAAATTTTCTTGCTTAAATAAAGTTCCTATACAACACAAACTGTCGAAAATAAGTTTTATTGCTACAAGTGCCGTTACTTACAAAAAAAATTATCACAAACAACATTTATGTTGACAAAATGTCATTATAATATGTCTAACATAAATACGACCCATTTAATTTTTATGTAGTGTAGGGTATTAATTCATCGGGTTTATTCTGACTAAAAATTCTTTAATAAAAGCTTGTTTAAGTATAACAGATATAAATGTTTAATAATATCAAACTTTTACTTGTGTTTTTTAAAACTGACATCTTTAATGCATATATTTATATCCAGCTCTCATAGTCTTTGGGGTATGTAAATATGAGGATGGTGACCTTATATTTTTAAATTTTTCTCATTTTCATATCTTTTAATGATGTGAAATTCTTTAAACGTTGCAATGCAGTATAAATTGAACATAATTTTTGGAAGAAAAAACAAAACAGAACGAAATAAAACAAACGATTATGAAAATGCAATTACTTAATAACTTTATAAATGTTATGATTTTATCATCAATTTAATCATTATATAAGGAGGGTAATTATTACGCGACCATTTTAGTCTGAGTTTCTACAAATTCGGAGCCTGCATCTTTAAATTTGTGTTTCTAGAGCAACGGTCACACTCATTAAATATTTGACCAAATAAGCCTAACCCCTACTTTTGTTTATAGTTAGAGAGATTTAACATGATCTTTATATGATAAAATAACACCAATTATACTTCTAGACATAGCAACAAACTGTTTTATGTAAGATGTGGTATTATAAGCAAAATAAATATTCAAATGAAGGGAAATTACATATTAGTTGGCTGGTGGTCCCGTTTTTTTTCGTCAAATATTTGACAAGTGTGACCTAGCTTAAGTTCATTATTACAAAAAATTCAAAACGTACCACGTGTAGAAGGGAAAGGTAAAATAAAGATTCTTAATATCCCGTATTTCACATTTTTGATAGTTTCTCCTTCCCATTTAAGTATTAAGCATTTCAATATTTTATTACAGTAAAAAAAGTACCAAAAAAAAAAAATAACGATTAGCGCCACTTAAACGATCGAACTTTGAAAAGGTTCCAAATTCATATTTTTGTTTTTTAAATAAGTTTTGTAATGAACATGATGTTATGGGATGTTAAAAATAAGTTGTTTAATGAACGTGATGTTATGTAAGCGCATTTATACTTTTTTACCCCTAAACATTCGAATTTCAAAAAATCTCGTCTAAGTGGATCGATTTGGCGAGGGACAAAGCTTTAGTCCAAATTTCAGCTTTAAGCGTTAAGGATGTGCGATGATGAATCATTCATGTAGTTAGTCACGTTACAACTTTATATATCGACAGCTCAACTCCAAAACATGCTATACAATACTCAGGCGATACAGTATTCATTTGAATTCTAGTTATTTTTTTGTGCATAACTTTGGATTGGATAAGCCGATCAACACCAAAATTTTACAGAATTTAAGTTGAAAAATACTCAATTCAATAAAGTAAATTAAAAACATGCTAAGTTAACTTAGCATTATATTATTTCGTTAACAATCTATTTAAATATGATTCAGTTCAATGGAAATTTTTAATTTCGAAACAGGTTGTTAAGTTTTTAAAATTTTTTTTTTTTACATATGTGTAGTACCACCCGGCTGGGTGTTGTTAACCGATGCACTTAAAACCTTTGGTAAGACGAAGTTTTAAAAAGGCATTCCACGTGCTAAGATTTTTTGTGCGTTGTCTTAAGTTCGATTCACCAATAAATTGTAGATTGTCTTCAACTTTTGCCATCGGAGCCTCGGTCATCCCCATTTACGCTTTCTTTCATGAAGTTCTTTGAATGTCGTTCGTGCTGAGTTATTCGCGTGCATTCTTTTGACGTGTCCCAGCCAGCGAAATCTTTGTATCTTGAGGAGTCTCATGTGGGCCCATAATCCTTATTTTTCTAAAAATGCCTAACACATCTGCGTTGGTTTTTGCAAGTAGCTGTATTTCCAAAACGGCACGAGTACCAGAATTGTATTATAAAGCATGCTTTTTGTTTTTCTGGGGATGGCTTTACTTCCGAAATGCTTGCTTAGTTCATAAAAACACCTCCTTTCTAGCACTATCCCTAGTTTTTTTGTGGCTAATATTATTTTCCTTATTAACAGCGGATCCAATTCTTCTACTAATTCGAAATGACAGTTGCCTGCTTCCACTTTGTCGCCATATCCTATTTTCGTTGTTTTTTTTTTTGTAGTTGACACTACTATCGTTGCTTTGTCATCGTTTATCACCAGACAAATTTTAGCTAATTCTATTTCAATATTCTCATAGACAGCAGTTATATCTCGCATGTTTATTTCAATAATATAAATATTATTTGCGCAAGGGAGGAGCATATCACATGTGTCTTCTGCGCAAAGATGTATTTAAGTATATACGAGGGTGGGCTCTATATGGGAACTTTAAATTTAAATTATTAAGAGTCATATAAAACTAAACTAAACCCTTTTTTTAATTTCGTCTGATCTATCGGCAAAAATTGTTAACTGGGTATTTCAATTGCAAAATTTTCTTGTTTTTATTTTTGAAAGTTTTATTTTTACAGAAGGGGAAAAAATAAATTCACTTTTTGTTCGTATGAGTCATGCAGACACATAAATTTAATTGTTCTAATGAATGTGTTTGTATTTAAAATTTATAAGTTAAAAGTTATTTTTTTTTTGGTTAAAAGTATTCTAACGGCTTTAGTTGTTTTTTTTTTTTTTTTTTTTTTTGTTAAAACAAAGTTTTTTTTATTTACAGTGGCTTAGATAGGAAAAAAAATGGCATACGATATAAAAAAAGACAAACATTTAATTTTTATAAAAGCCGAAAATATAATTTTATAAAGTTTAAACTAACTAAGTAAATTATTGTTCATAACACTGATCCTTTTCGGCAGAAAATGACCGTTTTTAAATAAAATATAATCAGATTTCGAGGGTGTCTACTGGGAAAGTGAAGCGAATTCAATTACAACGTATATTTGTACACATAGCCAATTCTTTCCAATTGACAATATCACCGTCTGTCCTGAATGGGCTCTGTCGAACGTCGGCCTGGGGGCATGTTGGCAGTCGCAGCACCAGGATTAAGTGGAGAAGTCCAATCAGCTACTACATCGTAAAAACGATTACAGTAACTGAAAAAAAGGAAAAACAAAAAAGATCTGATTTAATGATGACGACCTTCAGCATGAGAAAACGGTCTCGATTTGGAACCTGGAATGTAAGAACTCTTTTAGCACCATTGCGTTTAGCTCAGGTCTGCAGGGTTAAACACTACTCCTGAGAATAAGTGAACTTCGCTGGCCAGATTGTGGTGATAAAATTACAATCGAGGGACTCCGTCGCCTCTACACTGGTAAACTGCAACAAGATCATTTGGAATTAGCCTACTGTGGTCGAAAGAAGCCCACAATGCTATGACAAATTGGATAGACTAATCGCATTACGGCTTCGAACCCGTGCACCTAATACAATGCTATGCACCTAGAGATGTCTCAGACCAAACTGTCTTGACCATACAATATTGTCCTCCAACGTCGGCGAAATACTAGTGACTAAAGTGATGCAAATAAAAACTGAAAACTCAAACATCTTTATAATTGATAATGTCCCTCTGGACGAGATTAATTCGTTTTGTTACCTCGGGGCTGTCACCATAACATCAGGAGGGTCGGGTGCAGGTATAGCCAATCAAATAAAAGAGGCTACTCAAGCCTGTGGCCAACTTTATAAGATATGGAACTCTTCAAATCTCTCCCGTCGTATTAAACTAAATACGGCCCCTCGTGATATGCATGCCTTTCCAGTCTTTATAACCAAATGCCTTAGGAGAATTCTACGAATCTTATGACCACAATTCATATAAAACAACAGGCTATGGCATCAAACGAACCAATCTCCCATAACTATTGAAATACAAAGGAAAAAATTTAACCATACGAAAACCGGTCACAGATATTGCCAGAATAGCGATCGAGTGGATTCCTCAAGGCAGCCCAAGAAGAGGTCGACCAGCTCATACATGGCGAGGACAAATTTAAGCCGAAGCGTCGAATATGCGAACTATTTGGAATGAAATAAAAAAAATCGCTATGGAGAAATCAAGATGAAAAGATTTATGAGGCCTTATTATCCTTATAGGAATGAAGGAAAGATTATGAAGCAGAGTCAAACTAACACACACGATGTTAATTGTAAACCAAACAAAATATTTTAAGAGAACCATCTAATATTTTTAATTCTGATAGAAGAATTTATGACAATTATGTGTGGAAGAAAATATCGGTCAAATACTCGCCACGGTTTCCGTGGCATACTTCTATCTGATGGTTTAAATTTTCAATGACTCTGAGACATAATTGAGGTTCAATGTCGTTAATGTGTCGAGTTATCTGATCCTTTAGCTTCTGACTTGTTCTTGGCTTATTGAAGTGCACTCCAGCGATGTCAAATCCCTTGATCGTGGCGGCCAATTAACATAGCCGCGACGTTAGATAACAATGGCAACAAAGAGCCATTGTTTCGTTGGTCGCATTGCAAGTAGCACTATCCTGTTGCAACTACATATCGTGTAGGTCCATATTCTCAATTTTTGACTATAGGAAGTCCGTTATCATCTCGCTGTAGCGAACACTATTCACAGTAACTGCTTGGCTGACCTAATCGCAAGCAATAGCAATATTTTCTGCAGAACAAACTGTTCGAGCATGCACAGGTATTTTTAGTACGAAATAAATCTTTGCACTAGTAAACGGTGTTACGAGGGCTGATTAATAAGTTTGTGACTCTTCATACCGACTATTTCCTATTTCCAAACCTGAAAAAATGGCTCGGTGGCAAAATGATCCAACTAAGAAATCATCTCACAAACAAACACCTATTTTAATGGCCTGACAAATATTATATTTTGAAAGGGATACAGAATTTAAAGAAACGCTGGACAAAATGGATATGGCTTTGAGGAGACTACATTGAAAATAAAATCATTTTTCTACCTAAAAACCTGTGTTCCCTTTAAAAAGTCACGGACTTATTAAGCCGTCCACGTATATTTGATTTTTGAACTTTAAAAAATAAAATGGGCTATGAGTTTTTTTTTTGTAAATATGCACATGTTTTTAGTCGTGTTAGCTTAATCATTCAATGTTGCTATTATGATCTTGTACACATTAGTTTTTTTGATAAGTGAAGTTACTGTGATCTAGTTAAAAAAAAAGAAAGAAATGCTTTCAACCTTCCTATACTCACTCACGCATACTTTTGGAATTAAAATTTTTTCATTATTAAAGAAGAACTCGTGAGTATTGTGGTTTCTGTGAGCTTCATAATTCAAGATATGTTTGCGCCTTTAATAGAAATGTATTTTTTGATGTTTTTTTATCTCTTAAGAATTTAGCCATATATTACATAGACTGAACTGATAAACAATTAATCATAAATAAAAAAGTAATTTTCCCTAAAAGTTTGGTTTATATTACTAAAAACATATATTTCTAAAAGTAAATGGGATTTTATTAATTTTCTTTTCATAACTAATATAAATTTTAAAGGCTTTGCAAACATAAGTCTGGCAAAGCCGGAGCGAGTATAAGTGTTTCATATTTTGACGTAAGAAATGTTTAAAGCCAAATTTTGAAAGTCCAAAACAATTTAATAAATAAAGGGCTAGAAGAGATAAGGTATAAATAACATCTATTACAAAATTTTAGTAAATTTTGTTTAAGATGCTGAAGCAATAAATACTTATACATACCGCTATCTTTTTTGCTTCTAAAAATTACTGCCTTTCTCTAGTGCTTAATAAAAGAATAAAATCGTGGTGTATTCATATTTTTTAAAATTACATTTTCTACTGCTTCATTTATTCTTTTGAAAATAAATACAAAATTTTGATTAAATCTTACAACAATTAAATATAATTGAAATCATGATTTCCGAAAATGGCTCAGGTACACATTTTTTAAAATTTAAGTTATTTTTTTTTTTGAAGGTACATATATAGCATTTTCAGTTAAAATAAAACATTTTTTAAATAAAACGAAACCTTTTTCAAAATAAAAGAAACCTTTTTCAAAATAACCGAAACTTTATTCAAATACAGTTAAACATTTTTCGAAATAAATTAAACCATTTTTAAAATTTGTAGGGAATTTATTTGAACAATGTTTAACTGTATTTGAATAAAGTTTCGTTTATTTTGAAAAGGGTTTCTTTTATTTTGAAAAGGTTTTGTTTTATTTGAAAAATGTTTTATTTTAACTGAAAATGCTATACATAGCGGTGAAAAACAGGTGTATTTTTAAAATAAATTTCGAAAAGAGTTCATCTCCATTTTTATTTGGAATATTGTGTGTGTTTTTATTGCTAATGGAAAAAAACTTTTTTACAGTGAGAGTTAAGTTTAGAATATGTGGTCAGCTTGTAATGAAAAATTATTTTTGATTTTTCCATTATTAAAAAAAAATCGAACAGTGAACTTCGTTTCAGGAGAAAAATAGAATTATAAACTAAATTTCAGTATTTTTATCAAAAAAAAAAAAAAAAAAAATTAATTGAAAAGTTAGCACTTCATAGATAAATAAATCTCTTAATTAATAAATTTGTATTCCCAAAAATAACTTTTGATAATAAATTTGCGTGTGACCAACTGTAAGAAAAGATTAACTCATTGTTTATTGTTGTGGTTTTGTTGAAGCTTTGATATTGTTACAAATAAGACCTGAGTGTTTAAAATTCTTATTCACTTTATAATCTTATTTGTATAATATATTTAGTTTTTCTAAAGTCTTTGGAAAAAGTTTCCAAACGAGCTGGCCTAAGCAACCAGCGAAATGCGCATAGAAAATAGCTTTCCCTCGACAATCAATTTCAGTGTTTTTATCAAAAATAAGAATTGGAAATTTAGCACGTCATAGAGAAATCTTATTAATAAAGACTTAAGAAACTTATACTGCAGAAGTATAAGGATATTAAAGTTGCCGATTGTCAAAGTTTTTATGAAAACGTTTTGCAAGGCCAACCGACATATATTCGCAGGCAGATGTAGAAGAAGATTTCTTACTCAAAGTTTTCATTTGGTGAAATATTTTTTTTTTTTGTTATTTTATGAATGTACTATATCTATATGTTATGTAATTTGTGATCCTAATAAAAAACTAAAAATTTACCGAAATGTTTTAGTTGTTAGTTTAGAATAAACTAAATAAAGTTCATAAATGAATCTTCAAAGAGGTCAATCTAATCTTAAAATGCAAAATGTATATTAACCCCCTTATGCAAAAAAAAGCTCATACACTTTTGCTGGGCTTAGGCCCGTACCGATAGCTGAAGTTAGGATTGTATCAGCCTTATAATAAGTGCTCCATTATTACAATTTTACTTTAATATAAATTGATCGAAGAGTTAAAGGAAAGTTCATCCTTCCTGGTATGTTAAAGTAAAGTTGTTATAATAGAACATTTTTTATACGGCCGATAAAATCCTACCTTTACTATATGATGAGGGGCTAAAACTTTATAGATTATCTGAATATTTGTGTGTTACATACACACAAATATTGCTACTAAAACCACGAAAATTCGAAAATAGTTTTCGAAAAGGGCTCTTCCCCAGAAACTATAATGACCATTTTCTTTTACAAATATTACTAAAAATAGTTTTTTGTTTTTACTTTAATAACATAAAGAAAGGCTTTTAATTTTAGGAAAACCCTCTGCTGCAAAAAGTCATATCGCTAAAGATATATTCAGTTTTTTGTGTCTGCTAAACACATTGACCCATATTCATAGTCAAAAATAAAGTCGGCTTTTACAGTACTTAAGTCAATTACTTAAAAAAGTCTACTCTAACTCATTCATAGACAACTTAAAGTTGGTTTTTGACGTTAGAGTCGGCTTTTAATTTAAAACCAGATGAACCTGTTGTTAACTCAATTTACAATAACATCAGCTGTTCATTGTAAAGTTAAAAGATTTATTGAAAATTACAAAAATGTTAAGATATCAAGATATTGAAAGAGATTTTACAATAATTGGTGATTGTGAGGATGATTTTTGTGTAAGGAAGCCTAAAAATTACAAAAATAGATTTAATCCCTTCGACCTAAACGATGAGGATTTTTGTTTCTTTAGTTGCTTCATTTGCAATTTAAAAATTTCATCGGAATTTTCTATTTCTTTGGAACACCGTTTTTGGACGATGCATTGGGAAGACTTCTTAATTCCTTGATTGCCGACGAACATTTTTTATCTTCTTTTATTCCCTTGGCGGTATTTTTTGGTGGGGTGTTAGAGGATGACAAATCTTCTTCATCAATTAAATCAATACGTGAAATTTCTTCATGTGAAATTTCATTAAAGCAGGAGTTCTTGTCAATTAAAATTGTGTCCTCCTCTATCTCATGCGCAATCATTCCTTCAATGAGCATTTCTTCCGCACTTAGTTCGGGAATCGTGACAGAATTACCCGTCGCAATAGTATCTCTTTTAATGTTAGCAACAGATTTTTTGGTACTTACTTTCATCCGTACCCATTGAGCCTTTAGCTTACAAATCTCGCGGTCATAATCTGATGAAAGCATCGTTTCCCTTATAACTTTCCACGCATTCTTTTTTTTTTCTGTATTAATGAACTATCATTTCCTCTGTTTTCCACACATCCAAGTGTACGTTTACACACTCCCGGAGGCATTCTTTCTCAGAGGCACTCCAATTTGCCTCTCTTGGCTTCTTCAGTTTCTGAAAGCAAAACATTTATTAAATGCAAAACCAAAAATATATCACACATATGTATGTACATAAATATGTTCTGGAAACTTACCATTTCTGCTTTTTCCATTATTTTTAATAAGTTTGATTTAATGGACGCAAAAAGTTTTACAAATTTTTATTTATTTTTATTGTTTGTTTCAACAAAAGTAAACAACAGAAAAGCAGCTGATCAAGTTGCCACTTTTTATTTTTTAAATAGAAATTGTATGCCAGAGTTAAGCAAATAAGAGTTGACACCCATTTAAAGCCAGCTCAACTTAAAGTATACTTTTTTTTTGACTATGAATACCAAAAAGATAGTAAGAGCTTTTAACTTAAAGATTAACTTTAGTAAGAGTCTACTTTAGTGTGCGACTATGAATACAAGCCATTGTACTTTGGAGCCTGAGACCATTTCGAACTTTACATTGGTGCCTGAGACTAGTGTGAAGTTCATGGTTCAATTGTATATGAAACTATGAAGCCAACTATAAATTAAAATGCTCGGGAGTTTTTCCCTTCTTCCATTTTTCCTATTTAAATTCAACTGTAAGAATTAGAAAAGGAAATAAACTCTCATTCAAAAAAAAAAAAAAAAAAAAAAGATTTTAGATTTCAGGAAAGTTTTTATAAACGCTAAAATAACAATTTTTCCAATGTGTAATTTTTTCACTGACATTATTTACGTAATCATGTTAGTTTTCAAAGCAGAGTTTCTACGACAGGAATTCCAAACAAAAATTTGCAATATTTCATAGAAGTGTAAACGCTTCACACCGAATTCTCCAATACATTACTGCTTTCGAGGAAGCATTAGTTTTCGCTAGGTAGCAAGAAGAACAGTTTTAGTAAATTCGTCTATATATATGATCTATATCCAAAAACTACTAAAATTATATTAACAAAATATTTATCGATGCATAGTCTATGAATATGTCCCTTAATTATACCTTTAAAATCCATTTGCTATTTGAAATTGTTTTCGATGCACTTGGGACGCAAGTGCTTACTTGGCCAACCTCTGTATGTTTGCCGAGTAATAACAGATAGTTTATTCTATTGATTTAGCGGAATATAGATTTTGAATTGATGATTTTTGGTTGGAATTGACCACTGTGGCTTTGACTGGATGTAATGAATACTTTGAATTTTACTGTGTTTAAAATTATCTTCAATAAACTTTAAAATTTAATGGGATAAAGTGATTTTCCATAAATTTATCATATATTATTTTAAATTCAGAAATTACGCATTTATTACTTGAGAAAATGGAAATTAAAACCAGTTGAAGTACCGGGTAGGAGACCTTTTAGAAAAACCTTTGTAATGAATTTACTTTTAGTAATAGACTCATCGCTAAGTATTACTAATCGAAAATGAATCACTTTTTCATACTTTGTTCTTGTTAGGCTGACTGTCTGTGTATTCATGAAAACTTTGTGCATAAATAAATTTTTTTTTTTTTAAATTTAAAATCTTTTTATTTCTTTCACTTAAAGCCTGGTAGTCTTCTTAGTATTTCGGGGGAATGGTTTTCAAACTGAATATAAAAATATGTGAAATACATACGAAAAAATGTTAATAGAGTTGTTCTCAGTCATAAGGACTATTTCTTGCAACAGTTTTGTTTTCAATGCGAAACAAATGCAGCTCATATTGTTTCGTACGGAATTTAAGGCCACAACTGATAATTTATTTATATTTGGTAATTGTGTAGTGGTTTAATCATGAATCAAAAAAACAAGATGACGCATTCATGATTTGTGTGACGTAGAAAAAAACGATTAAGTTTAATCCTCAAGGCAAAATTTCATACAGTTTGGTCTTTTGTTACGTCAGTTACGGCATTAGATCAAAAAGAGGTATGCACAATCTGTATTTGTTGCTTCATGTGTTTTTATAACAAACGTTACAAAATTAAAAATTAAAACTGGAGAAAAGTTTTTTGTTATTAAAGTTGTTTTTGGGAATACAATTATTTATTAAAAGCTTTTGTTTGTTGTGTTTAATTCCCTTTTTTTAATAATTGATAAAAAAAAATTCTGAAATTTATTGTTGGAGGATAGGCTGTTCCTATGCGCATTTCACTGGTTGCTTAGGTCAGATCATCAGGAAACGTTCTCCCAAATAGTTTTAGAAAAGCCAGAGCTATCAGCAAACAAGACTACAGAGGGAATGACAATTACCTACATACACTCATAAAGTCTTATTTGCAACGACATCAAAGCTTAAACAAAATACCAACAATAAAACAGTGACTTAATCTTTTCTTACATTCCGCATAGGTAAAATTTATACATGTCAAAGTGTTCATGTGAAATAAACAATGTTCAACATTTTTCTCAAGGTTAAACAGAGTTCTTTCAAGCCTTGGATGAGTCAATGGTTAAGTTTAAAGGAAGATCGGCATTGAAGCAATACCTTCCAATGAAACCCATCAAACATGGAATTAAAATATGGGAAAGATCTGACTCATCCTCTGGCTATGTATATGACTTCAATATATATTGTGGAAAAGATTAGGAGAAAGGAATCGACAACTCGACCTTGGGCGAGAGAGTAGTCATATCGTTGACGAAAACTATCAAGCGGACCAATGTGGCACTTTTCTTTGATAGATTTTTTTCCTCAGTGTACTTATTCAACACCCTACCATTCCCTGCTGTCGGTACTGTTATTTCCAATTGCAAGCAGCTTCCTTCATGTACACAGAAATTGAAAAGAGGAGAGAGTGTTTGCTACCAAAATCAATTTGAAACCTCATGCGCGTTTTGGCAGGATACAAAACTTGTGACGGTAATGAGTAATTGTCATAGCGGAGAGATGGGATTGATCGAGCGCAAACAGAAAACCGGTAAAAAAAATCAGTTTCAACTGCCCAAAATCCATTGTCGACTACAACCAACATATGGGTGGGGTCGATTTGTCCGACCAAATGTCGCAGCATTACGATGTCAACCGAAAGTCCACAAAGTGGTGGAAAAAGGTATTTTATAAACTTTTCCAAACTACCTGTGTCAACACCTGGATAATATATAAAGAGACGCATCACTTGTCCAATCTTCCATATATTGATTTTATTATTGCTTTGGCGGAGGATATGATAAAGTCTGGGCTAGAGAAAAGTAAGGTGCCTAAGAAGAAAAAATCTGGACGTCATTTAAAGATTCGAGGCGTCAATTATGGTGTAATTGGCGATCATATGCCTATTGAAGGAAAAACGCGACGCCGATGCGTAAAGTGTTCAAAGGATAAAAAAGGTGGAAAAAACGACAAACGTACTTTCTTTACATGCAAGACATGCAAAGTTCCACTATGTTTTAAGTGTTTTACACCCTACCATATGTAAATTTTTTTTATAAATCAATAAAATTGATAAACTTTTTCTATTGAGGTTTTTTAATTATATGCACTGCTGGGACTTTATATCCCAAATTTTAATTTTAAAACACCGACTGGGATAATATATCCCAGCGCCCCCAGCGCCTCTGGTGACGAAATCTGAAATTCTGGCGTGGTAATATTCTTAACTTTTTTCTATTCTTTAAGGTTCACCTGGTACCAATATTGCAGTTTCAGCAGTTTTTTGTCGGTTCGAAAGGGTTACAGAACTTTATGTAAACAAAATAAAATGTTCTAATATCAGAACACTTTAATGATAATCACAAATGATCACAATTTAAAAAACTTTGAAAGATTTTTGAAAATAGAAGTGACTTTTATGAAAGTAATATGTTGCCTTTTTCAAGGGCCAAAATATTTGATAGTGTAAACGGAAAAAAAATATCATTCAATTAAAGACTCCATGAGAATTATTTCCCACTGTTATTGCAGTCCTTTTGGGCTTAAAGCAGCAGAAACTTTTCCACATTGAACGACAATAAGGATTTAACTTTAAACAATCAAAAACATACAAAACAATTTCAAAACTTTGCAATTTTTTTATTTTCTTCGTACTTGTACTCAATTCAGTGCTGATGTTGCTGCTAGTGTTGGGAAATAAAGTTTAGTTTGTTTACTGACTAGATGTATGTATGTGTACTTGTCTATGTACTTGTTAACAATATTATTATTATAACAACAGCTACAACAACAACAACAAAAAACGGCAACATTAGCAACAACATTTGTTAGGAACATCATAATTTTCTACGCTGATTGCTAATAATAGTCATCAACGTCGTTGTGAACATCAAAATTGTTCATACACTACAATCATCAACAATGAAACAGGTCCATCAGGGCCAGGCAACATCTGCTGGCTTGATAGATGGAGGGGGAGGGTGGCACTTCCTCTTAAATGTTAGTTCTCTAAAAATTAAGAGGGAGACAAGCAACAATAGCAAGTTGAAACCTAGGAAAAACATCTTAGTGGCACCTAGTTTAAGAAAAGCTAAAAGTAAACAAAACTATCTAAACATACAAAACGAAACTTAGTAGAGCAGAACTTTTGCTTTTTAAAAACGGATTTTTTTAAAACAACATATTTTTCAGAGTAAAAAATTTGTTTGAATGTATTTAAAAAGAAGGATTTATCCAAGAAAAAAAAAGAAACTTTTTTAAAGTATCTCTAAATATACTATGAAAAAGTTTCTTATATTTTATGTATATGCGGCTTAGTAAATAGATTATTTTAACTTCTTTATTTAAAACGAAAAAGTTATGCTAAATCACTTAAACCTTGAATTTAAATTTTAATGTAAGGAAGGAAAATTATGTCTTTAAAAACAGAAAAAATTAAAAATTGTGTCTAATCACCAAATTCATAGAATTAAGCAAACAATTTGTTGATTTTGCACCTATTACCGAAATGATTATATAGATTACTAAAAATTTTAAAAATTTTAAATTTTTAATATATATTTTAATAAATGCTATGTTTAATTCAATAAAAAACGTGATCAAAAAACGTTTCCGTTTCAAACAATGTGCTTATTGACTTAATTAAATATAGCTCAGGATTTGACAATTCCCAACAAAAATTCTTAAAACAACAAACAAGTTAAAATTTTTTTATTTTAAACGAAAAATCAATTAAGATTTTTTGTTATTTAATTAATATTTTAATTAAAAATTTATTTGAAAACACCTTAAATGTTAATTAAATCAAAATTATGTTTTTTATTCTTTCAACTAAATAAATAATTAATTCAATTATCACATTAATTAAATTGAAATACTTTTAAACAATTTTTTTAATTAATAAAAAACTATTGATAATTTTTTCTGTGAATAAAGAAATTACCATGAATGTTTTCTACACAATATTTTGGACGATTTTTAATACAAATAGATAGTTTTGCATGCATTTTTGTTAATTTTTTAACTAAAGATTTTTTGTTTTTGAAAATGGTTTCTTTTGTCCTCGAAAACAAGAGTTGTTATACGACTTCTTCAGATTTAGCTTATCCGAAAACTTATCGTTATTTTCCTGTTGTTGAAGAAAATCGCCAATTAGACCCTCCAAACCTCAAAATATGACTTAACAATGTTTTTTAAATTTTGTTTAAAACAGTTGCTTCTTTATTTTTTGTGAACATAACAACCTTGAAAAATTTCAAGTAAAGCCAAATTTGGTATCGTGTTTTTTAGCAAATACTGGATAAGCGCCATCTTGCAGTGGAATTCTAAAACAACTGGAAAAGCAATGAACAAGCTAAGTTTACAAGCCGTCCAGAAAGGTTTAACTTATGAAAATCGGTCAAAAATCTTGTCATCAATAGAAAAAGTATATAAGTTAAACCTAAGATTACTATAATTAAGAACGAAACAAGTGTGATTAAATTTGAAGAATTTGAATCAGAGATATATTCGTTTTTTTTTGTTATAAGATATTTAGCCGATTATACAATAAAGTTAGAAAGCTAACTACTAAAGGGCTGCGCAAAATATTCTTAATGTTCTGTGTTCTACTTCACACAACTATCAATCATATTATTTCACTGTAAACATACATAGCAAAACAAACATAACAACACATTACTCTCACCAAAACAAAACAAGCATAACTTGAAAAGTTTTTCTCTTCTGCTTTGTTAGTGCTTGTATTATCAAAACAAACAAAATATCAACACAAAAACAGACAATGAAATAAAGAAACGATAAATTATAGTAAAAGCATCGAGTGCACGTAATTAGGAATTTAAAAAATTTAAAGTGATCTTAGCTTATAACAGAAATTGATGCATTAAATGTAAGCAAAATTGATTTTTTTGAATTATTTCCTAAATATATATTTTATTTTAGTCGACCTTTATTATAATATTATAACTAAATTATCAAGCTTGATGTCTTTTTTATTTTTATATAAAACTTTAAACGTTTATTTAACCAATATATCTAATTAAAAAATTTTTTAATTTGTCAGTTATTGTTAAATTTGTTAAAAATTGTTGAAAATTTATAAAATAAGGAAGAAAAAACCCTGAAGAAGGCACTCAAAGGAGTGCCGAAATATTGGATAATAAACGTTTAAAGTTTTATATAAAAATAAAAAAAGACTTAAAGCTTAATAATTTAGTTATATTATTTCCTAAATTTTAAATAACTTTTTAAAGGAACCTAAAACCGAACCCATTGAAAACAACTCAAACGAAATTAAATCAAAAGTTTCTCCCTTTGCAATTTTCTCTTTGGTTTATGTTTACAATCAAAACATTCAAACATGCTTGGAATGTTCTATTTCTGTTTTAATGTTCTACTTCATCTTTGTTCTAATTTAGCTTTATTCTAGTTCAGCATTGTTCTAGTGCAGTTTTGTTCTATTCTTCTATATTTTGATCGTAAAGCAAAATAATTGTTTTTGGAAGTATGTGTTTTGTTATGAGAGAGTAATATACACCTACTATCTGAATTTAATGACATTGCTTGTAAGCAATATTTGTTATGCTTGTGCAGCTCTTTACTAACTACTTACAAAAGTATTTGGCACTTGGATAATCCGTACTTGAATCAGGCATCCTGTACTTGATTTAAGGAAATCTGTACTTACCGTACTATTGACGCCGCTTCGGCTTGATGTAAATACGGATGGATTGATTTGTCCTTACAGTCCATAAAGTATAAAATATTATTTAAATAATGAGTAGCGAACTTGATTTAACGATGTCCGTCTGTCCGTGTGTATGTTGAAATAGGTTTTCCGAAGACTGCCTCGAATTTTACCTATAAATCCCTTGTTGTTGTTTTTTATTTCTTTTTTCTGTGTTTCTGGAGAACGGCAAGAGCAAAAGTTTCCAAATTAGACACAAGCATCTTGGTTATCAGTACACTACCTCTCTAATATTGGTGGGATTGGAGAAGTGGCCGTGGCATATCCCGCACAAAGAAATTATAGAATTCTGTATATCTAGAGAACGACAACTGCCAAAATTTATAAATAAGGAACATGCATCTTGTCTATCAGTACATAAAATCCAACAAAATGTGGGCGTGATTAAAGAAGTAAGCGCCATATACAAAAAGGAATTAAAAAAAAATTAAATAAATATTACGGTATTTATATAACTTTCTGTACTTTACGCACCATGGTGAGGGTTTACAAGATTCAGTATAAATGAATATAGCACTCTATTAATAAAATGGCATTAGTGGCACAAAACATCATTGTTCATGCGAAATTTCATATTAGCGTTATGATTTTAAAAAAATCTTAGCTTTGGTCCACTGTGATACAGGCTCACTACCAACTAGCCCCGGTAGGGTCCTGGTAGTGAGCTAGTCTATCAGTGCCGGAATTGCGGTTTCGATTCCCGCCAGAGACTCTGGTTTCCTGCAGACATGCGTAGAGCTGCGAGGGATTAGCATATGGGGGAAAAAAACATTATTCTTTAAAAAAAAAGCCAATTAGCCACTATTCAACGCGTTTGTAGCCTTTAGACCGAAATATAACTCTTTTTAATTAAGTCGCCTTTTATTTCAGAGTGACGGCTAAAATAGCAGTATACAGCGAAAAAACAAATGTACCGTTATCTGATAAATGTGACGGAGTAACTTTGTAATATGTAGCCCAACATCTACATATTTTATATGAAATTATGCTAACAACTTTTTCAATGCCGTCAATGTATTATAACAATTAGGGAAGTAAGGAATACCGATATCGATATATCGGCGATACTTCACGTTTACCGATATATCGGTATCGGCGGTATTTTACTGTCGTTACGTCGATACTTTTTTTTATACTTTTTTTAAGATTCGATCTGGAACGCCTAGTTCCAAATAATATTACTCCCATGGCGAATTCATACAGGTGACCGCATTATGAGATAGAGCTATGCTAACTATCTCTTTTTTTTAAAAAAATACTATGTATTTTGTTTTTGTAAATAGTTAGAGTGAATATCAAATTTATTTGGTGAAAATATAAACAAAGGATTTTTTTTTTTTTGTTTATAAAATATACACAATTGCTGTAGAAGGTAAAACTTTTTCCTGTATTGCAAATTTATTGTAGCTCCATTTATTCCTTACGGCACTTTAAATTCACTGACTTTATATTTTATACTCACTTTTTTTATAAAATTTAAATAAGTATTTTTTCAAGTATTTGGATTTTTATTAAATTTTTTAATTTTAACAAATTTTTTCACAAAATGTAAGCAAAGCTTGACATTTAGTATACACACTAATAAATAAACAATAAACAGATGACTCGAAAATGTCACATTTATGAATTCGCCTTGCCTACTCCATAATATTACTATAAGACGAAACATTCTCACATAGACGTTTTTGTCATTTTTATAAGATAATAATTTACATTTTTTTTTACAAAAAAAAAGAGGTCTGTAACTTGTAATGTAACGTAATTATATGGCAACGCAAAACTAATGGCACACGGGGGATCTATTTAGAATTATGGTAAAATACAACAAGCAAAGAAGAAAATTGCACTTACATTTATTTTGTAAACAGCTTCTGAAGTAATACGAAATGTAAAAATTATTTTAAGTTTTTTTTTTTTTTTTTTTTAATCCCAAGTCTTTGGGATTAAGTTATTTTTACTCTCGAGTCGAAATAAAACTTATTCGGTTCTAATGAACGTTAGAAATGTTGATGGGAATGAGGTGCAATTTTAAATTCTAGTAAAAATACAATAAATACGGTTAAACATGAAGGAGGAAGTGTTACGGAGTGGGTCTTTTTGTCTTCATCGTGTGTAAAAAATACATTGAACCAATATGTCTTATTAGATATTTTGATGAATTAGATGTTTTAAAAAGTTATCTCCAAGAGGGTGAACGAAAAAATTTGCTATATTCAATAAGAGAAAACAGGTTTCTCTTCAAAATATTTAAATGGTAAACATTTCTTAACATTTTTAAGAGAATATACAGGCCTGTTCTGAAAATCACGTGATTACAAATCACATGTGCCTTCAAGATCACACGTATGATTTTGTAGTCTTCTGTAAATCACACCGTTTTGTGTTTTTCGGTGTGATTTTCAATTGTCGGAATTACAAGCAAACACAAGTTTTTAACAGCTGCTTGTTCTACAAAGGCGTAACATATTTTTTAATGCTTTTTATGTTATTTTCCAATAATTTGTTTTTAACCGATTTGGCGATCTCAAGTTGGTTTTAAGGCTTGTTTCAAATTTTGCAATTTTTCGGAAATTTAAGCCATGTTGCGATAGAAGCGATTTGTTCCTGTAAGTTTTCTAATTCCTTACAGCTTTAAAGATTTTTAATAAATAGAAGACTCTGCTAACTTGCCGCTGTTAGCCAATTTCCCAATTTTAACCGAATTTTTGCCATTCCTTATAGTTTTAGGGACTTTTAATCAATTTTATGGCTTGTTTGTAATAATAAAAATTTTCGCGAATTTTGGCTATTTTTGCAAAAATATTTTGTTATTTTCCGTTATTTTTTTTAGCCCATTTAGCGATTTCAAATAAGTTTTAGGGTTTGTTTACATGTTTGCAATTTTTCGTGAATTCTAGCCATCTTCGCGGATAGAAGCGATTTATTTCTGTCATTCTTCACAGTTTTTACGAATTTTAATAAATATTAGACTTTGCTATCATGCCGCTGTTAGCAAATTATCGATCTTTTATTCAACTAAAAAAACAAGCCAGAAATTACAACAGAAGTCACAAAAACAAATTTTATTTTTGTACTGTCGACGAATTTTCATAATTTTAAAGGATTTGTTGTAAATAAAACAGCTTATTGCATAAAAAAAATAATAAACAACACATTGAATATTTTAGTAAGTAATTTATTATGACGGTCATCTTAAAATAGTCACAAAAATAAAAATTTTTTTAAATTTGTTGACGTAGCTGAACGTTTTTGAAATCACAAAATAATTTGCCCAGAACACCTTCTTGTGGTTTTAAATATACTTTGATAAAATGTGATTTTCAGAACAGGCCTGATAGCAAAATTTATTGGTTTTTATAGACATGCCCTAAATTTTGTTTCACCAATTTAAAAAGTAACACAAATGTCTTAAGTTTGTTTCTTATTTAATGTACATATTTAATGTTTTGTTTTTCCATAAAAGAAAGAATTAAAAAAGTTTTTTTTTCATTATAATAGGTTTTTTTGTATTTCTTTTTCATATTTAAAATAATAAACAAAATTAAAAAATAAGTACTGCAGTGTCTTTAATTTTGCTAGCTACTACTGTATGTATATCTCCATCATTCTGGGCGCAAACGCCTGTTTTTTCTTTTAAATTTTGTCTACTGTGGTATGGGATATCATATGGCCGGTCTTATCCGACTTTTATAGAAAAACTTCAGCAAATGATGATTCGTTATTACAAAATTCGAAAGAAAAAAAATCGACTTTATTTTATTTATTTACTAGCGAACCCCCTGCACACTTCGTAGTGCAAAAAAGAAAATAAAAAAATCAATTAGAATTCATTTAAATCAGTGATAAATTGCTTTTATTGTAATGCTCTGTGGTAAACAACATTTGTCGTTTTTCCATTTTCGGTGTAAATATACAAAACCGATGGTTTGCCAACGCGCGAACAGGCTACATACAACTGTCCATGTGAGAAAACTGGATACTCTAAATTCACTCCAAAAATTCCTTGCGCCTTATTAATGGTAAACGCAAACGCAAGGCGAACAGGGAACTAAAGTCGTTAAAATTAAAATGGCATATCAGACGGAATCATTGGGATGCGTGGAATGAATACATTTTCGCCTAACATATAAGAAAGCTCATTGCCGTGCATAATGTATTTAAATATTTAAGTTTTTAGTGATGTGTTTATATGTAATTTATTTCATAGATCCCCGAAGTTGTGATTTACAATAGCTAAGTATATAAATTAAATTAATGGTTTGACTGAAATTGAATTGTAATGAATTTAAAAACGAATTGTATTTCAGTTTTTCAAAATATTAACCCAAATATTTCGAAATGAATGCAGTGTTCACTAAAATGACAGAGACCGTTTATACATAAAAACTTTGGTATTGACGTCACCTTTCATATAAACTTTGCAGAAACAAAATCGGTTCACGCATACCAGAGAACATCAATTACTAACACAATGCAACTTATTTATATATATATAGATTATTTTTACTTACAAAATATAATTATTGTTACTAACATAAAATAGACATTAGTACTAGCTGCTGTGGCTTTCAACTCCGAAATTATATTAAAGCTGTGTTAGGTTTTGTAAATTGTTTTCTGAGATAAATTCCCAAATTAATGTAAAACGTTTAGTTGTGTGTTGGCAGGGTGTACACATTGGGGTTGATAATTTTTCTAGTAGATGCTTATGGGATAAATTGCAGTGGCCATTTCTGAGTCGAACGATGGTTGACGTTACATTTCTGGGGGAGCTTTTTGGGCTGTATGGTGTTTTTCCTTCAGGATTAAAAATTCTGTAGTTTCAGGATTAAAAATTCTGTAGTTCTATTGGTAGTCGGACCATTTATTATGATGTAAGAAGTTGAAGTGGGATAGAATAGCGTTAGATATGTCACGATTTTCCCATGTTTGGAATTTAAGCAGTGGTCTAATTTTGGTCTTTTTGAAGATTTACCAAATATATGTAATGGAGAGTCGTATTTCGAGCTTTGTATGGCGTTTATGAATGATAAACTATTTGTAAAGATAATATACTTCTCTCAGCTTAGAGCAGCGAACAAAGCCTTAAGAAATATGGCAAATGCCTTAGCAGTAATATTGGAACACTGGTTAGATATATATCCAGATTTTATAAGTTAATAATCTGCTTGTACTATAGCAAATTTTGTGGAGTCGTGAGACTTAGAGCCATCAGTGAATAATAAATTCCAGTTGTCGTTGACACAATACTACCAAATGTTGGCTTATAGGCTAAATGTGGAATAGTTGCTTTAGGAAGTTGGATCATAGATATCATGAACGAAGATTGTTTAACTGACCAGGGTGGATCCAGTGTTTGTTTGACAAGTATATGGCTTGTCATAATGTTTGAGGCACGAGAGAAGATTACACACCTATCAATAACGGACTCAAGTCGGTAAAATCTTTTGTGTTGGATGAATTTTTTTAAGTTCTACAAATTTTATTATGGCAGATAAAGAGTTTTGGTATTA
Organism: Pollenia amentaria; assembly: GCA_943735925.1. Lineage (NCBI taxonomy): Eukaryota > Metazoa > Arthropoda > Insecta > Diptera > Polleniidae > Pollenia > Pollenia amentaria. The sequence goes on along the minus strand of OX031008.1, from coordinate 86,438,096 downwards.
GTTTATGTGTCAAAAAAGAAACTCTGTCTGCAATTGATGGAAATCTAGATTGGGCTAAGATATTGGTGATTCGGCTTGTACGAAAGGCACCGATGCTACTTCATATTGCCACATGGTAGGGCTTATGAATCAATTTTATATGGGAAGGTGCGCACCAGCCATAGATGGGGAGAGCATAGACAATTTAAGAGAGTACTAGGGGTCGAGTTATGTTCAGCATAGTATTAACATGTAACTTTAACTCAGGTTGAAATCGAAGAAATTTTAAAGGTCTACTTTGTTGATAATAACTAGATATTTGTGAATTAAGTCCATATTCCGAGAAATTATATACTAACCCCCTTATGAAAAACATTCACATTAGTTAACCAACACATTAAGCCTAGCAAAAGTAAATGTGTTTTTATGCATTGGTTAACTAATGTGAAGAATTTAATAAGTTTATTAACTTTTAAAGCAGGGCCGTTTCTAAAATTCTTTTGATGGCAATTTTATTCGAATTCGATTTGTAGAAACTTTAAAAAAATACATGTTATATTCAGTCCCTTGTAAACTTTTTTTAAGCATCCTTCCAAAAAATCTCAACTATAATCCTAAAAACATTTTACCACTTCTAACATGTTGCATTTACCCATACAGGAAAAAGTGTTTTATCAATTAAAAAAATGGTTTAAGAAGTATTTAAATATAATTAATGTGATAATTGAATCAATTATTTTTTTAGTTGAAAGGATATTAAATATTTAATTTGAATTAATTAACATTTTAGTTGTTTTGAAATAAATTTTCAATTAAAATTTTAATTAAATAACAAAAAATCTTAATTGACTTTTTTCGTTTAAAATAAAATATTTTAAACATGTAGAATTGTTGTTGGGAATTGTCAATATTTATTTAAATAAATTAACACATTGTTTGAAATGGCAAAGTTTTTTGATCACTTTTTTAATTAAAAATAAAAATATCATTTATTGCAAATATTTTTTCAAAATTTTAAAATTTTTAGTAATCAATATTAGTATTGTGGTTATTTTATTGAACTGTAAATGGGTTTTAATCCAAATTTAGATATTTTTAATTAGGCTTAAGTTCATTGAATTTAATTTTCATTAAATTATTTTTACGAAGACAGGAATTTGTACAACATGAAATTAAAAAAATTTTTTTTTTAGTTTTTTTTTATTGATAATTTTTCATTCTTGACTGCGCTGATTTTAAGTAATCAATATAATCATTTTGGTAATTGGTGCAAAATCAACAAATTTGGTGATTGGAGAAATTTAATAATTTTTTCTGTGCATTAAATAAAGACAAAATTTAATTTTTACACTGCTCATTATAATAGAAAAAAATTAAAAAAAAAAAAACTTGTTTACATGAAAAATTATCTGTAGATAAAGCAACCAAATGTAGTTACATACACATATATATTTAAACACATTCTAACGATAGCATAAAAAGCATTTATTATTCATTTAAACAACAGGGGAGAATTACTTCGTATAAACTTATTCATTATTTTCCCTTTCCAATTTTCCAAATAGTTTCTGTTGTCGCTGCTTTTTTTAGGGAAAATTAATTATTTTCCTGTAATTTGAGTTACCTACAGTTTTTCTGTCGCATTGTAAATATACATAAATTTTGTAAATTAATAATTTATGAGACGTTTCTCGCTCATTGTTCTGTTAAATTTTTGCACACTTATTTTCTGTGTTTCGCAAGTAATTATTAGTGGTATTATTTAATTTTCACTTTGCATTCAAGTTTATTTAAACAGTCTTTGGGGAGTTAGGCCAATTATTGATTTTGGCTTTAACGTAAATAAGAACAGAGTTTATTTAAGTAATAAAAATTAATGAACTTTTGGCATCACTAATTATGACTTTTATTTACTTGAATTTAATATCTTGAAGTTTTTTTTTAGAATTTTCTATGTATATACATATGTATGTATAACTAAAATTTATTTAAGAATAATGAGCAAAAATAATTATAAAAATTAACAAAATAAAAATGTCAAATTTAGAGACTGTTAAAAATCACGTGATTTCAAATCACGTGCTTTTAAAATCACATGAGTGATTTTGCGGTGTTCTAAAAGCAATACCGTTCTTATGTTTCTCGATGTGCTTTCGGCATTTGAAAATCACACCGTAACACACAAAATCGGAACACCAAAATATCACACGTGTAATTTTAAAAGGCACATGTGATTTGAAATCACGTGATTTGAGTTAAAGTGATTTTCAGAACAGACCTGTTTAATGCATTTTACAGTTTACAGAAATATTTTTGACATTCATAAATACTTTTTCTCGTTTAACACAAACGAGAAAAAATATAAAGTTCAACAATGACCCTGTAAAGTTCCACTTATATAGTTCAATAAGGTACTTGTGTACAGTAAGGAACCTTTGGTTACTCCGGGTTTTACGCTGAGATGCAACTCAGCCGCGTCAAGTGTCCTTTATTTGAATCTATTTAAAAATACCATTGCTTATGAATCTCTATTTTTCCTTTCACACCGGCCGCTACATAAACTCCAGCGCAGGCTGGAAACGGGTACCACAGGGCTGAAATCAGGCCTTTCACCATAGGTTTACAGTGTAATACCTATTATCAAAATACTGTGGTGGCTCTTGATCATAGGTAGGAGGTTATCGAGGACTTTTGAACTGATATTTATTTTTTTTACTGGAGAGAAAACTTTTTGAACTTTATTATGGTGTTAATTGTATTAAAATCGGCTTAGCAGTTTTTAAGAAATAGAAGGTCAAAATCGAAGATGTGTCTTAGTATTTAGTATGAAAATGCTTTTGATTGGGATTGAGAATATCCGAGGTTTCCAATTTAAGAGGTCAACAAGGCATTCTCCCTTAGAGCTGTAAATGAATCTTCCTTCTTTGATTTTAATTCGTTACAAATTGGATAAATTTTGAATATATTGTTTCCACAACAAAAAAGGATTGAATGCAATTTGAATCAATTCAAACGAATTAGTCAGAAATAATTTCAATTCGTTTCCAATTCAAATGAATTTGTAAAATGAATTGCAATTCGTTTTTAATTCAAATGCATCTGTAAAATAAATTGCAATTCGTTTCCAATTCAAATGAATTTGTTTAAGTGAATCGAAATTCATTCTACAAATTCATTTGAATTGCATTGATTTTGAATTCATTCAAATGAATTAGAACAATGAATTGTATTCAAATGAAGGAAATCAAAAATTAGTTCCAATCAATCAAATTCAAGAGCACGTCTAGAGGGAATGAAAAACGGAAATTTATCCTGCCATAATGAAAATATTCAGTACAAAAATTAAAAATCCTTGTCCTGGATCTGCGTCTGATCAAAGAATACATGGTGTTTGGAGTTTGGTTCTTCAAGAAGATCTGATTTTTATTTTGAAATACACAACGACAAACATTTTGGTAATATTTAACAAAATAGGACTATCTTTCACAAAAAACAAAAATCAGGAAAAATTACAATGTATGTAGTTCAAAACACAATTGTGTTTTATAACTACACATAATAAACGTACATATACATACTATATATACTAGAGTAATGCAATTCAAATATCAATCAATTCAATTCAAATGGAAATGAATTGCTAATTTTTTTTTTCTGATTCATTTAAATTAATTCAAAATCAATTCAATTCAAATGAATTTGTAGAATGAATTACAATTCACTTTAACAAATTCATTTGAATTGGAAACGAATTGCAATTCATTTTACGATTCATTTGAATTGGAAACGAATTGCAATTCATTTTACGATTCATTTGAATTGGAAATGAATTGCAATTCATTTTTAACAACTTCATTTGAATTGACTCAAATTTCATTCCATTAATTTTTTGTGTGAAAAGAATTAACTCAAAATTTGCTAATTCAGTGCATGAATGATTCACGAATTAATTCAAAAATGAATGATTCATTTACAGCTCTGTTCTCCCTACCCTCTATGTACCCGTGTTCTCTCAAATAAACTCAAAAGCTGCCCCGCTAAGAAAGTTTCAAGAAATGCATCAGTTGCAGAGTTATTTTTCAAAACAAAACGTTCGTAAGCCATTGTGTTATATTTCAGTAAAATAAAAAGATCCAAAATAATGTTGAGAGTAATTTTATTCAAATTAAAAAAGTGTTCAACAGAGAGCCCCAAACAGTTGCAAGCGTATATACTGGGTTAAAGAGGACACTTTCAGCTTTCTGATGATGCTAAAATCTCTTAAACCCCTTTTGACCCTAACAACTTTTTCCAAGTGTTGCGATAGTCAGCGAAGTGACCAAACGTCCTCTGAACATGGCACTTCTCGACATGAGCAGCCCTTTCGGTGCAATAGCCACAGAGTGTCGGAAGTTAGTTGAGCCTAAATTCTTCAACGAAATCATACCTATGATGGTGGCCGAACCTGAACCACCACTCTTTTGATCGGGCAGGATGGTTCAATGGAGTTAAGTTTATAAATTGCAGAGGCAAAACGACGCTGAAATGGCAAAAAGGAAATTCAAATTCCTGTGGTCGGATGCACAACTTATGATTGTTGATCGATCGCACACTCTTGCGAAACTGAAGGCAAAGGTGAAGTTTTCGCGTATTGTAATGCCGGAAGTTTCTCTCCGTCTCTAACAAAACCAGAATCCAGACAATCCCTCTAAAGAATGGAGAGTTCTCCGTGTTAAAAAGGGCAACAAATATGGAAAGAATTACATACTCCAGTTAACAAAAGAGGCTAAAGACCTTTTGTATCCGCGGTATGGAAAAATGTCTTTTAGAGGAGGAAGTGTGTTTCTCCAATTAAAGAAGCGGCATGCACAAGACTCCAACCACAACACCTTAGAGCTCCATAAAGTGTAATGCGATCTAGCGGCTATCACTACGGCCACTTCTGGACTGAGCCTGGGTGGCACGGACAAAGATGATCGAGCCGACCCCGAGTGATTTACCTTAGCTAATTACGCTAAATATCCTGCAAATCAACCTGCATCACATTAAAATGGCTTCGGTCAAACTCCTCTTCATGCTAGAGGAGGGTCGCTACGACGTGGCATTAATCCAAGAACCGTGGATCTCCGCAGAAAATCAGATTTCTGGGTTGAAGTCACGTTATTTTAATACATACTTCTCAAAAGTGGTAGGTAGAATCCAACCTGCTGTACTTCCTTGCACTAACGATCTCACGGTAGTGGCCATGGAGATGTCTCTAGTAGAACTCTATAGACTGGTCGTTGAAAGGAAGCTAAGTCTGGTGGTGGGTACGGACGCCTACGCTCATCATACCATATGGGGCAGTAAGGACATCACCGGCAGGGCTAAGTCTGTTATTGCTTTTATACTTCAAATAATAAACGAATCGCGAACAGAGGTGAGGTCCCGCCTTATAAGGGTCCAAACCCAGAATATGTTCTTAATTTGATGCTTTTTATGGATTGAAAAACATTTCTGATAATTTTTACATATCGTTTTTGTTAAACTTTATAATACCAAACTAAACTGTTTTAAGGAAGCCAAGCAATACAGATTGGGCAAAATACTCTTCACTTATCCATAGGAACCTAAGTTGCCAACGAGCACTTGCTAGTTCAGGGGATATGGATTCTACTACAGACAAATTAATAAAACGCGTAGTTAGATCCTATGAAATTTCGTGTCGTCCAAATCGAACTGAACGTAAGTCCAAGTAACCTTGGTGGAGTATACAGTTGGAGTGTTAATGGCCCAAACTTTGAGAGATATTCAGGCTGGTAAAATAATTGACCGGTCTGAATGCTGGGCAGGCGTGGACTCAGAGGGGGTGAACAAAGGAAATTCCCCCCCCCCCCCCTTAATTATAAAAATATGTTTTGCTTATTTCGATTATACTCGAATTCCCGAATGTATAAAATTTTTGAAAATCCCATCAAGTTTTTTTTGTTTTTTATTGAACCTCTAATCGAATTTTCAATAATTATCCAAGTGTTTATCCTAATAGTTATTTATTATATATTTGCAATGAAACATCTAGTTTACTGTATTTAAATACATATTATTATACATTCAATCCCTCTATCTATATCCGAAAAATAAACGTTTGGGTTGAAAATACGAGCGGTTGAATTATTAATATGCCTTAGTATATGCATTCTAAATTCCCATATATACATATGAATATATGTATTGGTCTAGTAAAAGTTCACCAAAGAAGAATTATATAACTGTTAAATTCCAAGTGCATTAATAAGAAAAGTTCTTTGATACACAAAAATACATAAAAATTAGTGAAACAATGGTGAGTCCGTAATTTTTTTTGGAATATAATGTACCTATGTACTTAAGTATATATAATTTAGTCGTATGTATATATAAATTTTATAGGAGAGAGAAAAAACTTTCTAAAGTCTTTAGTTCTGAATATATTTTAAGTCTGTAAATACAGTTTTGCTTCATTGATGACTCTTTATTGGCTTGCAAACCAACTAAAAATAATAAATTTATGTTTTACATAGCTTTTTGTGACTTATCACCTTTTCTATTATATATTTTATACTTTTAATCAGGGCTGTGGAGTCGTCCGAAAAAAAGTACTAACTCCGACTCCGACTCCAAACGCGGAAATTTTTTAAGTGCGACTCCGACTCACGACTCCGACTCCTACTTTAACCGTGATGCGAAATGAATGAGACGTAAAATTATTTCTCTTTTGTGAAGAAACATCTTTATTAAACGAATTATGGGAATCCCCGCGTGATGTGCATAAGAAAAACATGAGTGTTATGGTAGGAATTAAAGGCAGCCGATAAAGATGTTTCTACACAAAAGAGAAATAATTTTACGTCACAATTTTTCTAATACATACTAGTATTTACGCGCTATAGCAACACTTATTCTGTACAATGTTGAAAATATTTCAGCATTGATGGTTAAAAAATTCTGATATTAAAATTATTGGCAATTCCTGTCATTAACATTTTTTAGCATGAGTAAATTATTTAAAAAATCACACATCCTTTTTCAACTAGATCAATAACTGAGTATAAGTTTTGCTAATGTAATTTAGACTTTCTCCCGCACGTATAAAAAATATACCTAAATATACTTAAATAGTAAAGTACTTGAATCAACTATTTCTCATAAAATAAATTAAAATCTACTTATTCATATTGATCTGCAAAATATTGCATCGCCAATTTCGAAGAATTTTTATGTTGGAAAATATTAGAAATTTTTTATGCCGAAAAATTTTTTAGTCGCAGTCGCGCGTTTTTTGAGTACTGCGACTCCGACTCCGGAACAAAAACCTCAACTCCGACTCTTCAACTCCGACTCCGACTCCACAGCCCTGCTTTTAATGTACATTTTAGTATGTCAATTTGCAAAAAATAAAATACACTATAAGATTATTTTATTTATATCAATGTTGACTATTACCAAATATTAACAATTTTTTTTTTAAATTTTCACATTTTAATGGGTTTTTCTTTAGCATTTTTGGACTTAGAACTTTTACATATCGTTGCAAAACAAGAACTAGAAAAAAATGTTTGTATTTCTACTCTACTGAACTGCATCAAAAACTTAATTTTCAAAAATTAAAAATTAGCGCATTTACGACTGAAGGTATGCATGTATGTGCAGCCAAAATTATTTTTGTCTTTCCATTGTTATAAGCTTTAAAATTCCTTTCTAAATAAAAATAATTTAAATAAAAAAATTAACTGTAATCATTTTAAACCAGAATAATTATATATGTATCTTTAGATTAAAACCCAAACAGTTCGACTAAAATTCATAACTTAATTTTAAAATTAGGGAAGCATATTCCTTTTCTAAAATTTTGTTAACAATTGCATATGTTTTTTTGTTTTTGGTCGAAAAATTGTTCGAACATTTAAGTATGATGTAGTCAAATAAATTGTTTCAAATAAAAAACACATTAAATAAATAAAATTATTTTTATAGCAAAAACGTTATTTAAAAAGATTAATTTATTTTAATTTATATTGAACTGATTTTATATTTTATTTTACCTTATTGTTGAGTTTTTTTTAATACAATATAAACATATCGTTTTTAATAAACTTTTAAAAACAAATTTTTTACTTGTTTTGTATCATAAAAAATTTCCTCCCCTCCTAAGACTTAAGCTGGATCCGCGTCTGATGCTGGGGAAAGTATAAGGACGCTCTTATTCCAACTGGTACAACTTATACTACAGTAAATGGTGATAGCGATATTATCACCTATGAAAAGGTAAATTGCGCCATTAACTCTTTTCAACTATACAAGTCGCCTGGTCTTGATGGTAGCTTCCCAGCGAAACTAAAACGGGGTAGACAATAGATAGTACCATGGTTAGTGAAAATCTTTAGAGGACGTCGGGGACTGAGCTATGTGCCTCAATCTTGGAGAGTATCGAAGATTGTGTTTTAACCGAAATCAGGTAAAACAATCATATGTCCCCAAAAGATTTCAGATCTATTAGTCTCGCAGCATTCCTATGGTGGGAAATTTTAACTATAATATCAAAGGGAATATGGGGCCGAGAATTTTCTCTGATACATATACGTAGGGTTAATCAACTCAAACGGCACTTCATTTAGTTGTCTCACTGATTGAGAAGAAACTGAGCTATAAGGTCTTCGCTATGGGAGTGTTCCTAGTCATCGAGGGTGCTTTAAATAATTTGTCCGCAGAGGTAATTTGCCTAGCTTGGCTTGTACGGGAGCACACCCACATGTTAAGGACTGCATTGGTAACCTACTGCAGTGCAGAACTGTATCTGCGGGGTAGGGTTACTGCAACATAATGATCAATGTCAGTTTCTCAAGAAGAATTTCTACCACATTTTATTTATTTATTTATTTAATTTTACAATTTACAGTACAAAAATAACATGTTACATTTATAATTAAAACTAAATTTTTCAAACATAATTAGATAAAAAAAATTTGATAATATTTACATGACAAATACAAATATGTTAAAAATATTATGACAAATAATAAAAAAATAAGCTATATATGTAATTTATTAAGTAAAATATTTATATAATAACTTTTTAATTTGCGTTGCTTTTCTGACTGTTTGGATAGTATGTACTATTTGGTTCCAGAGACGAATGGCGTTGATAAAAAATGATGTTCTGAAGCAGTGAGACGATGCATTGGTGTTATTAACCTACTTCCTCTTCCAGGTCTACCAAACTGAATTTTATCAAAAAGATAACCAGGGCAACCACTATAGATTATTTTGTGAAGAAATACAAGAGTTCTTATCGTCATAAAATTTTCGAGTGTAACACCAAAAATATTTTTTAAGAAATTTAATACATGGCTGAACCTTCTAAGACCGTAGACAAATTTAACTGTGTTATTGTATGTCACATTAAGCCTGCGTGTGCTGTTCACGTCATATTTAGCAAAAAGTTCACATCCATATATCATTGCTGGAAATATATATTTTCAGCAAGAATCTCCAACAGCCGTTGTGCTGTATGGTACAAAAGATCATGTATATTGGCTTTCACAGAGACTTCCGTAAACTCAGTATGCAGTGGTTGTGAATCTATTTTGGCTTCAAAACATGGTTGTATCCGGCTATAATGTCAGCTTTATGTTGCCCGTAGTATCTCAAATTTCTCTTTAGAGAGTTCAAAGTCCATAAACAAGGCCAAAGCTTCTTCGGAACCATACTTTTTTGGGTTTTCGTTTGGAGGCGTGATAATCCTTTCATTAATTCTTAAAAGTCGCAGTCGGGTTTGCGTTTGCAACAGATTTTGTAATATGCGACCTTACTTTTTCATCATCCTTTGTATGTCTAATAGACAGCGCTTCGGATAATTTTTTCATGGTTAAATCATTGGCGGAATCAGCCAGTTTTCTCTTTCTTGAACAACTTCAACAATCCCCCATGTTTTTTGTTGGCCTTCATCTTACACGTCCGGTTGATATGCTGGGTTAATCTTCTATCAATGTATCCAGGATAGTATTATTATTAAGCCAATCCTGGTGTTTGTGGTCGTACGGCTTGCTTTTATCCATTTTGAGTTAAGACTGACATACATCATGAAAAGCTTATTTATTATATTTTTTCTGCTCTGTATATTGCCGTATTAACTATTAAGTTCCTCGGAGAAAGCTTCCATGATTTTTTTTTCTGTGGTTGACTTCTTAAAGAGGTCAAATAATTTAAAGTTGTTTAACGTCAACCTGTATATATATCCGTTACATAGTTTTCAAGATACGGCATCTGAAAGGTCCGCTAAAAATTGTCTGTTTTTTTTAACACACACTGAAAATCAGTCAACTTTGCAGGTCTATATCTTCCGAGCCAGAAATCTGATTGTAATAAGAGTAGCACATTTTCAATCGTTCGACAATTTCCTGTAAAATAGGTGTATCTAATATTTTTTTGGGGCACATGTAATTTTTGATTTTGGAAACCTCACTTGTTCTACAGGCGCCGCTGTGCGTCGGTGAGCAGTTCATCCGTTTTAACTATAGAAAAGTAAATAAATGTTTGCCTTGCAGGGGTAAATTAGGCTTTAAGGGTTACTAAAACTTTGCTAAATTTAATAATCCCTAATAAATACTGAATTTATAATTATTTGAATTTATAGACAAATGCCATACCTTTTAAATACATTTAAGTCAGGTGTGTGTTGCGTGGAAATATACTTAACATTTTTAAGTATTCAATAACATTTTTCTAAGAAACCATAAATGCATATTTCATATATCATTATCTTTTATGCTCCTTCATTCCCTTTTTGAAATAAAGTGGTCGAAAAAGGGGGTTTGACGAAAAAACGCTGTGTAACGGGATAAAGTTCTAGCTTAGAATGACATGGATAACTAAGTTAGAAAATAATTTGTAACATATTAAAAACAAATAATTTTGGTATTAATATTAAATATTAAAATCAATTAAACATCCTTTAATTAATTTAAAATACTTAAACACCTATAAATAAATACATTTTAATAACGCAGTATAAAATTAAATTAATTTAAATATGTAATTACTGTGTAATTAAAATTGCATATTATTTTCCGCAATAGCTAAAATTTATATACAAGTACTTGTGCATTAAAAAGTGTTACAGTTTTAAATAAAATATAATTTCAACGCTTGAACAGTTAAACTTTTAGTTATAAAATTGGTTATTAATTGGAAAATAATTTTTTTCATCCAATAAACGAATATTGATTATTTATATAATTTTTGTCTGTTTAATTCAGAAAAATACACTTTATTACGTACAAATTTGTATGAACAGAAAAATACATTAAATTGTCTAGTAATAAAAAGTAACTGCTTTAGAAATAGATTTTGCCTTTTTAGGCATATAAATATGGGATATGTATGTTTGAATGTCCATAAATTTCCGTTGCTTCACAATAGACCTGGGTAAAAATAAAAAAAATCCTTAATCGAATCATAATAGTAGGAAAAAGTTGCTAAACATTAATACACATTCGGAAAATTTTTTTTCAAATCGCAAAATATCTTCGGATCGCGCATCGCATTCGAAATTTGCAGATCTGAGCAAAAATACACAGATATATGAAAAAGTCCTAAGAGACGTAATTGATGTTAGATCAAGCTTATTTTTCGAGCGGAAGACGACATTTTAGCAAGTAATTAACTCTCGACCATAGCCCCTTAAGACCTTCTTTAAAGTGGTGCAAAAGTTATTTTTGTATGGCTTACCGTAATCACACATGTGACTAACATGACAGTTGATTTATCTAGCTGAATTTTTGTTTAATACGCCATGGAGATTTCCAATATCCTAAAGGGACTGTCGAGGTTTACTGAAGTTGTGCAACTTAGAACTCAGAAGGTAGCTGTAGAGCCAATCCAAAATAGGACATGAAAAAGTCCGCCTTAGCATTAAATTTTTGGATAACACTACGGTTTACGGTTAATGGAAAAGTGACGCGAATACAAATGAGTTATCATATTGTTCACACAGCCAATCCTTTTCAAATGACAACCTCACCCTCTGTCCCGAAAGGACTTGGTGACCCCTGTTTTTGACAAACGAGGCCCTGTCGACCGATCTTCGGCGGTATAACCTTAACAACCGCAAAGAGGAAATTCTGTTGCCAACCTGGAGTGTCAGCGAACCCTGAATGGCCAAAGTGCGTCTCAGGAAGTAGGAGATCCCGAATACTGGATCCTCTGAAACACTGGCTCCAAACACAGCACGTTTGGGTGCTTAGATAGCAGCCCTATCACCAAACTAGGGAACGAAGGCTAGCAACCTACGTTTCTGAACTTAAATTGCTAACGAATCGCTAAAAATAAATGAAAATAAAACGAATTACTTGATGACGACATTTGGCAATCGTATACGGACTATGATTGGAATCTGAAACGTAAGAACCCTGAGACCCAACCCAAATATGAATTCCAAATTCCTACAAGTTGAGCGCAAAATGCTAAGATATCGCATATCCATTTTGGGTCTCAGCGAAGTACGCTGGAATGGTGCAGGTGAATATAAGTCACCCACAGGTGACACTATATTCCTATATTCTGGTAAAGAAGTTGGAAGTAACCATGAATCCGGTGTTGGATTACTGCTATCTACCGAATCCCACCGAAGTCTTATGTCGTGGAAACCAATTTCCGACAGAATTATCACCGCCCGTTTTAAATCTAAGATCAGAAATTTATCCCTGATACAATGCTACGCCCCTACAGAAGGCGCATCAGAAGAGAAGAAGGACCGCTTTTATGGTCAGCTTAATGCGGTCTATGATACCATACCTCGTGGTGATATTATATGCGTATTGGGGGACCTTAATGCAAAGGTTGGTTCTGATAACGCCTCACTTAAGCACGTAATGGGTACTCATGGCTTGGGCACTCGCAATGATAATGGTGAACGATTTGTAGAATTCTGCAACGCAAGGAGAATGGTTATAGGTGGAATACTTTTTCAGCACAAGGACTTCCACAAGGTGACTTGGCGATCCAGTGATCAATATGGAACTGCCAATCAGATTGACCATTTCGCCATAAGTAGAAGATTTCAGAAATGTCTGTTAGACGTCCGAAGCAAAACTGGTGCTGATATTGGTCAAGCTAAAGACCATTTCTTAGTAATAGCAAAAATCCGTCTACGCACATATGCTATTCTTAAGAAAGCAATAGCAGTTCGCCCAACAAAACTTGCTGTTGAACGCCTAAAGAACGCCACCATTAGGTCAAACTTAAGTTCTCAGCTACGTGAAGCAGTTAACCAAAATGATATAACAGCTCAGGTCTTCGTCGCTGCCAATTGGAATGTGGTCCTATAGAGACATTTGTAAATTGTGCAAATGTCTCTATAGGACCGGAACCAAAAGGCAGACAACCGTGGATGACAGACAACACATGGGATACTATACAGGAGCGTATTGATATTAAATCAAAATTGTCTGCAACTGAACATCTTACGCCCGAAACTAAGACGCTCTTGGAGGCAAAATATAAATCCATGCAAAAAATTGTGCAGCGTGCTGTCCGAAGAGACAAACGAAGACATATCCATCTATTGGCTAGTGAAGCTGAAAATTCTGCCCAGGTAGGGGACACCCGTACTGTCTATAAGATCACCAAACAACTAGTCGACAGAAACATGACTATACAACATCCTGTCAAAGACAAAAATGGAAATCTTCTTAACACCGATGAAGAACAGTTGGCCCGATTGAGGCAACACTTCTCTGATCTGCTTAATACCGTGATTGATCCCACACAACATCAACATCATCAAGATCATCTACAAAACCACCAGTCAAATGCTAGAATCCGAACATCAACACCAAGCATCTCAGAAATAAGCGCTGCTATCAAACAGTTACCCAATGGGAAAGCTGCCGGAATCGATGGTATTCCTTCCGAAATATATAAGGCCGATTCTACTCTTAGTGCTGAAATTCTTTTTCCATTGATCGCCCAGGTGTGGGAGCGGGAGTCTTTTCCGAGCGAATGGAAGGACGGCATAATGGTGAAGATTGCGAAAAAAGGAAATTTGAAAGACTGCAACAATTGGTGGGGCATATGTGTTTTACCAGCAATTTCAAAGATTATAGCAAAAATAATACTAAATCGAATAAAGGAACACCTTGAAAACACAATAACATCAGCCCAAGCCGGCTTCCGTAGTGGTTTCTCGTGCGCAGATCACATAAACACCATTCGAATTATTATTGAACAGTGTGTCGAACATAATTCAACCTTTAATATACTTTTCATTGATTTTGAAAAAGCGTTCGACAGCATCAATCGTAATTACATCTGGAACGCTCTTCTTAAGAGAGGTATCCCGTCAAAACTAATAGCATTAATAAAGGAGAGCTATAATGATGCTAACTGCTATGCGTTACATAAGGGGTAGTTGTCTGAACATTTCTAGGTACTAAGTGGAGTGCGGCAAGGAAGCATACTATCGCCACTTCTGTTCTTGCTAGTCATTGAGGACGTACTGACATCAACCTCATTTCAGCGTAGGGGTGTTCAATGGCGTATAGATAACTCCTTTTTAAACTACCTTGCATATGCAGATGACATATGCCTTCTTTCGCATAGAGTTCGTGACCTGGAGATGTCGATGGCTGACCTCCAGTCAAAGTTGGATGGTACAGGTCTAAAAATAAACACAACAAAAACAAAAGGTCTCTCCATACAAGATAACTCTCCGGCATCTTTTAATGTAGGTGATAACAACTATGCCATTGTCAACGAATTTTGTTATTTGGGTAGCATGATTACCGCTGATGGAGGTACTGAGATTGACGTGGAGGCAAAAATCAGTAGAGCTAGAGCAGCATTTGGAATTCTAGCACCAATATGGCAAAACAACAACATTAGTCTTCGAACAAAACTGCGAATTTTTGAATCCAATGTAAAATCAGTTCTTTTGTACGGATGCACAACATGGAAGGTGACCAGTATAATTACAAGTCGTTTGCAAACATTCGTCAATCGCTGCCTCAGACGAATACTTCGAATCTTTTGGCCAAATGTTATATCAAATATTGAGCTACTTCGTAAATCAAATCAGATAGATGTGGCAACTGAGATTCAAAAACGAAAATGGCAATGGATTGGTCACACACTCCGATGTCCAGATGAAAATATCGCCAAGCATGCGTTACGTTGGAACCCGTTTCATCAAGCAGGACGAAGAGTTGGAAGGCCTAGAATAACTTGGAGACGTTCCACCGATGCCGAAATGAGATCTGTGGGTTTAACATGGAACGAAGCTAGAAATTAAGCCCAAAACTGAGTACGGTGGAGAACGACTATTGTTGGCGCCCTATGCTCCAGTGGGAGTAAAAGGAACATATATATATATATATATACTACGGTTCACAAAACAGAACTTGGAAAATATAAGCCATCAAAATGGTGTCTAGCGTACTACCACGTCATTGGAATTGTTATTGCAATGTCACGTCAGTCGCAGAGGGCTAAATCGTCAATACAAAATACTACCTGCCATCTCAGTATGCCAAAGAAGTGCCTCAGCCATTGAAATGTGTTGTGACTCAGACGACAAATATATTTATGGAAATAAACACTGATAGGCAAGCCGTCATAACGCTAACGCAGTTTGACATCTGTACTAGGATAAGTGTCTTCGTGTTTGAGCCCGTGACACTTTTTAGCATTGTGATGTCAGCGTTTACATCACTTTGACCAATTTTCATCAGGGTCAAAAATTAAAATTATGTCATCAATGGAATGACACATTGGCATCACAGAAATGACAAATCGGAGTCGGTGTTATAAATCATGTAATCAGTGCGATGCTAAACTGTCATCAAATTGAGTCATTGTAATTGGCCTTAAGTTAAATTGAGACAATATCATTATTTATCATTATTTATTTATTTGAGTTTTTAATTGTTGTTTCGCCTCATATACATAAGTTATGTGTTAAGAAAATATTTTTTTATAAAAACAAAAAAGGTGATTTTAATTTTAAATAAGTTTTTGCTGTCAGCAGCTTTTTGTTCACGAACTTTTTATATGTATGTGATTAGTAATTTGTTTCTTTCTTATATCTTCTCAAATCAATCTTTTAACAGAATTAACCGAAACAATTAGAAGTGCTTAACATTTTAAAAGATTTTCGAAGATTTTCTATGTTTTGAGAAATTCAGGAAAAGGACTGAGAAGTTATATATTCTATATTATGCCTTGCTTTTGTTTTCAGCAACATCTACGATAAATGATTTTTTTATTTGTTTGCTCGTTTTAGTTTAAGAATTGTTATTTTATTGCTCTTTATTACTAATAAACTCCAATTAATAAATCATTTATGAATTTATATTTATTGAAATTACTTAATTTATATAAAAATACTTTATTAATCGGTTAACCGGTTAATTAATCGAGCGATTAACCGATTTAAGCAACAGCCCGATTAAATGAATACTACATACTACATATATTTCGTCACCTAAAATGCAAAAGGTCATAACAACAAAAAGATTCAAAATAGAGTTTTTGATTGGTTTTTGTTCGTTTTATTAAACAAAATGTTCACAAAAAATCCCTGCGATCAAAAATGGCGACTTTATACACCTTGTTTTTATTGATATTGTAAAGTTTTTTGCTTCTTCTGTAAAAAAAATAAAGTGTTATAACGCCCTCCTGAATTTTAGGTGACGACCCAGGAAAAAAATTTTCAATTTTGGTAATAGGTCGTAGTTATTTCATACGTTACCTGGTAAGTAGTTGTCATTACAATTGTCATTATTCTGAAAACCTCAATAAGTACTTGCTAGTAATGACCTCAGTAAGTACTTTTCACTACTATTATTTTCAGTTATGAATATTTGCTTACTAATAATCAGCTAAATAACTACTTATTAGTTGTCTTGTTTTCAGTACTGAATATTTACTTAATGGTAACTAGCACCATAACTTTTTATTAGGTCTATTAACTAGCGCCAATTAAATAAAAACTAGTTATTTTTTGGCCTCTAGTAAGTATATTGTAAGTACTTACAATTCAACTTACTGGTAGTTAAATAATAACTAGATATTTTGTGACTTCTAGTAAGTATATTGTAACTACTGAAATCTGTGGACACCTCGAACAAAAATAAGTAGTTATTCAGCCGAAAAATAAGTAGTGTTCATATGTCTCCAATATTACTTGCTAACTTACCAGGTAAGTAAAGTTTTTGCTGGGGATATACAGTTAGTCAATAAAGTTTGGGCGCAACATGTCTCAAAAGATATCTGCCAATACATTTACATCCACTTAACTTAAAAAAAAATTTTTAACATATTTTTTACGTTGATCGTTTTACTGTTAATTCAGCGCAAAAATGTTTGCATATTGCATCATTTGTATCACACAACGCTTTGAAAACTAAAGGACAAAAAAATTCACATAAAAGAAGTGTAAGCACATAATTTTTCAGTAGCGATTTTCTGTACAAGATGATTAAACAGTAGCCAAGCTTAAAATGCAAAAAATTCTCAATATTGTATTTTTTGGCGCAAACAGCAAAATGAGCAATCGGTCAGAAATTTCCATAGTCGTCCACAAAATTATTATAAATCTTCCCGCGCGAGGATAATCATATAGCGAAATTGGTGTCATTGTACTAGTGTCAGAAATATTGTAAAGTATCTAAGCAGATGTAAAGGTAATGGACCGATCTATTTTGAAAGTCATGTTGTGCCTAAGCTTTATTGATTGACTGTTTATGTTTGTATGTTGCTCCCTCACCACTATATTTATTATTTTGATCTTTTTTACTTAAAATTGCAGGTGTAGCTGTAGAATAAAATAAAAAAAATATTTATTTTGCATCAATATGTCGATATGTATGTACATATGTAGTTGAAACAAAAGTAATTTTATTTATTTATAATATTTTTTTTTTTGACAATTTGTTCAAATATTTATTTTTCGGCCAAATAGTTATTTTTGTGGACACAGGTTAGCATGTTTTCCTATCTTTTATATGAAGTTATTTTATATTATACAAACAAAAATAGGAAAATAAATGCGCATAGTGTGACCAGAAAATTTAATTTTTATTGCTTTAAGTTAATTTTGGGCAAACACAGTCAAACAAAAATTGGAAAAATATTTGACGTAAAAAATCATATAATGTGACTATATTTTTATTCTTTTTTATTTTGCTCAAACAGCCAATATCTTATTTAGAAACTCTTCTATAAAAAAACTGAATTTTAGTTTTCTCAAAAGTGAATAATTTGATCAACAAAGTTCCGAAAAATAATAATTAGGTTTGTTTAATTTACAACATTTTGGAACTTATACCTTGTAAAACAACAACCTATCACAAAGTTAAAAGTTATTTCATAAAAAATTAACAATCCTTAAAGTCGTTGTGGTTATTCCCTGGATAAAAAAATATGGAAACTAGTCTATTTTGGCTTTCGGGACTTGGTTCATTGAAGACTTACTTCGTAGCGCCGTAGCTCACATGGTTTACCTGAACAGACAAGGAGTTATCCAGATGGACAAAAGGACAGATAATTATCATTACATCCCACTGCTATAGCGTATAACAAAAGTGTGGCAGATACAAATTACAATAAAAACCATATGTCAACCCAAAACTCATCGTAGCGTGTAATTTTTTGCACAAATTTGTCTGTTTCATTTTTGATTCCCAAACCACAACTGTTGTGGAATTTTATGAAAAATTGTAAAGGAATGTTGTCCACAAAATGTTGGCATGTTAACGCTAAATAAAAGATATTTATGTAGAAATTCATATTAAAATTACTGCGGTATGCCAAAGTTTATGTTCTGTGTTTAAGATGGCAAGTTGTTGTTATTTAATAAATATATGTTAAAGACGATTTAATAAATGTCTCTAAGAACTAAAAAGCTAAAGGGTATATTATGAACACAAGTTTTCGACAAAAATTAACGAAAAAAAACAATATAATTAATAATTAAAATCTCTGATAACTTATACTTTTCACCCGATATCGATTTATTAGGTTGAAACAGAATGAAAATTTGTGATGACATATCGTCGGTCACAGGTTGACAACTCTTAACTCGCAAAAAACCGAATCGGGGTTTTTTAAGACAAAAGACTGTGTTTGTCCTTCTGCATGTTAGCATGTTGTTTTCTTTACACCATCTTACAATAAATATCTCCTACTAATTTTGGTTTTTTTTTATTTACTTCAAACACGGTTTAGTAACGGAGTAACGTTTTTTTTTTGTTTCCTGAAAAGTACAAAAAACATGTTAAGAGTTGTCAACCTGTGACCGACGATATGTCGTATGCAAAAACTCGATCTTAAAGGCGATTTTATATGAAAACCTTAAAATTATCAACCAAAAAGAATACAAATCTGTAGTCCATTGTCCATAGGCGATTTATTTATTTTATTTATTTATTTATTGATTACACTATGCTAGTTGAAAAAAGAGACAAGCTCGGCACATAACGTTTTAACATAATTCGGGTACGCTGAATCCAGTGGTGCCCGCGGTTTTTTAAGATTGGCTCTGGTTTTCGAGATATACCGTTATTTCGAAAATGGAGGAGGTTGCACAACATATGTCGCGTAACTCAAAAACGCTTTAGCTTATTGAAAAAACTTAAAAAACAATAAAATTTCCTTTAAGAAAAGTAAAACCTCTTTCTAATATCCGCAGTCGTTTTAGAAACATAATTTTTTTTTTGGAAAAAAAATAATTTTTTAACAAAATTTAGAAATTTTTGTTTTTTTTAAAAATTCATAAAAAATGTGAAAATGCAGCTATGCTTCTAATTTTTTGCAGACGTTTAAACGTGATAAAAATCTGTTTGCAACTTTTGATTTTATTCACAAAAGTCGACAAATTTTAGTTAATTTAAGAATTTCATAAAACGCAATATTTGTATGGGAGCCCCCCTAAGAAGTGAAGATAAGGGGCAAGTATGTCTCGAGGAAATGTTAAGGATAAAAAATTAATTAAGGTCGGTCATACATTATATACCACTAGGGGCGACTGCATTGAACATTTTGTATGGAAGCCCCCTTAAGGAATGGAGATAGCGGGTGGGTATGTTAGAAATAAATGATTGAGATGAAAAATAAAGTGGGGTTGGTCATAGATTTGACCCATCTAGGGGCATCCTAAGCGCTGCAGGGGCCAAATTTAAGAATTTTATTAAACGGCCATATTTACATGGGAGCCTCCCTAAGGGGTGGAGATATATGGCAATGTTTTAAAAAAAATGTTAAGAACAATAAACATTGGAAGTCGGTCATACATTTTATCCCCCTAGGAGTGAATCCTAGGCCTTAGAAACAAATGACAAAAGACTAGAAATATATTGAAGAAAAAGTCCCATAAATTCCCAGAAGTCGCCCCTAGTGGTATATAATGTATGACCGACCTCAATTAATTTTTTGTCCTTAACATTTTCTCGAGACATACTTGCCCCCTATCTTCACTTCTTAGGGGGACTCCCATACAAATATTGCCTTTTATGAAATTCTTAAATTAATTAAAATTTGTCGACTTTTGTGAATAAAATCAATGAATTTAATTTTTTATACGTCTGAAAAAAATTAGAACAATAGCTGCATTTTCCAATTTTTTATGAATTTTTAAAAAACAAAAATTTCGAAATTTTGTTAAAAAAATTATTTTTTTTTCCAAAAAAAAGTTATGTTTCTAAAACTGAAGTTTTACTTTTCTTAAAGGAAATTTTATTGCGGAATTTCGTTTTTTTAAGTTTTTTCTACAAGCTGACGCGTTTTTGAGTAACGCGAACATATGTTGTGCAACCTCCTCCATTTTTGAAATAACGGTATTAAGCGTACCCGAATTATGTTAAAACGCCAGGTGCCCAGCTTGTCACGAAAAAAAAGTGTAAATTTCTTACACAGTGCTATCAATTCCTGCACAACAGAACTAAGTCTTATAATTACAGTGCAGGATTTTGTATGTGTACAAACTAGTTTCCAAATTTAATAAAGATAAACTTAAAAAAATATATGTTTATAAACATTTTATAATAAAAATTAAATATAAACCCCCATATTCATAAAAAATATTTTTGATTTATAAAAGGTTTATTAACCCTAGTTAGATAACGTTATTTTTTGTACTGAAAAGATAACGTTACGCGTGAAAGACGCGTGCTAGTTTATATCCTTTAAAGGGCATCACAGAAAATAATATTGATACATTTTTTTGTTAAAATCATTTATTTCCCAGGAAAAACTTTTAGAATTTTGGTAATAGGTCGTAGTTATTTCATACGTTACCTGGTAAGTAGTTGTCATTACAATTGCCATTATTCTGAAAACCTTAATAAGTACTTGCTAGTAATGACTTCAGTAAGTACATTTCACTACTATTATTTTCAGTTATGAATATTTGCTTACTAATAATCAGCTAATTAACTACTAAATAGCTGTCCTGTTTTTAGTACTGAATATTTACTTACTAGTAACTAGCTCCATAACTACTTATTAGGTCTAGTAACTAGCGCCAATTAAATAAAAACTAGTTATTTTTTGGCTTCTAGTAAGTACATTGTAAGTACTTACAATTCAACTTACTGGTAGTTAAATAAAATATATATATTTTTTTTCACTTCTAGTAAGTGCATTGTAACTACTGAATTCTGTGGACAACTCGAACAAAAATAAGTAGTTATTCAGCCGAAAAATAAGTAGTGTTCATATGTCTCCAATATTACTTGCTAACTTACCAGGTAAGTAAAGTTTTTGCTGGGTTATTAAATTTCTTTTAAAATAAAATATTTTTTAAACAGAAAACAATAATAAAAATGAAATTAAAAATAAAATGCAATAAGTCTTAAAAAAATATCACAACTTAAAGACTTATTTATAACGGACTTCAGTTCGGCTCTTTTGTTGATCCTTTTGTTGTACATTGCTTAGATAATAATATCTGTACCAAAAAAATAATAATAAATTCAAATAGCATTATATGCAAGACTTACAAACTAAATATTTGTGGTCGCCACATATAGGTGCATTGCATTTTAAACATACCATTTTGGACGTACGTCGAATTTTGGATGGACAGAAACCACAGTATTTT
This sequence comes from Pollenia amentaria, assembly GCA_943735925.1. NCBI lineage: Eukaryota > Metazoa > Arthropoda > Insecta > Diptera > Polleniidae > Pollenia > Pollenia amentaria. The sequence goes on along the minus strand of OX031008.1, from coordinate 86,416,027 downwards.
CTCTTTTTGTTATTCAGGCTGTTCTCCACGGCTACTGCAATTATTGTTTACTTCATCTGGTAAATCTTTTTTAATGTTACCGTGCAAAGTTTTCGATAAAGTAGGAATTTTTAGCCTTTTGTTTGGTGCATTGAACAATTTCTGAAATCATTTCGGTAGTAACATAAATGCCGAAGTATGAAATTGGGTTGTACAGTTATTTACATTCCCAAATTAGTCCTATTGCCGTTTGAACTATATTCATTGAAGAAATTCCGCCAGCGCTTTGACCCTTTGATGTAGTTCAGGAGTGCTTACTTTTACGTCTTATAGTGGGATAATATACCGTAATAATTGGCTATCGGCAGAAGTAGTAAAATGATCAGGTTCTTGAGGATTTTCCTTAGTCGGTGGTATATTCTCATCAGCACCAAGGATGTCAACAAGCTTTTCTTATACATCACTTTGAACACTATCCTCTATTTATTCATCTTCCGATTTGCTCACATTTTCCAGTGAATCTGAGTCGTCCAACACGCTTTTCAAGATCAGCAACTTCTGCGTCGTCCAAGCCGCGTTTACAAGACATTTTGACAGCTAATTTTAATAACAAATACCTTACAATTCAACCAAAACAAAAAGTTATTTTTGCTACAAAAGTTATACTAAAGATAACGATACGTCTCTCAGATGTATGTTGTGTTTATTTGTTCTTATTTCTCAAAGAAAACATAACTTAACGCACAAAAAAGCCACCACCAACAAGCTGATGCTAACGACTGAGATAATTGAGCGCGAAAAAATTGTATGTAACAAATGTGAGAGTAGGAGCACAAAATTAAAAAAGCATACGTCTCGCAGACGTACCTTATCTAACTAGGGTTAAACAAATTTTCATAGCAAATTTGTTTCATAAATCTGCTATAAAGCTAAAATATTTTTTATGAATATGGGGGAAAAAATTTAAAGAAAGAAAGAAAAGAAAAAGAAATAAATTTAAAACATAAATAAATTTTAACATTTAAAATTTAAATAAAATAAATTAGGCAAAATATTTGAAAAGGAATTCCCTAAAAGACATTGCGTTGATGTTTATTTGTTGGTCATAAGGTCCAAAGACGAATAGCGTTGATGAAAAATTGCGATTGAGAAACTAGGCATCGAAATTTCGGAAATATGATCCTTTTACCCCTTGGTGATCTAGCAAATCTTATTTTTTCAAAAAGGTATTTCGGCTTTTCAGTGTAAATCACTTTATGTAAGAACAAAAGAACCCGTATCTTAAGAAGGCTTTCGAAAGTAACTCCATAGAGAGTTTTTTTAGTCCATGAATATATTTATGATGTTGTTATATAATACTTCAAGTTTTTTGCACTAGTGGAATCGCAATGAGAAAACAACCACTCGCAGCCGTATGGCTTGGAACCAAATAAGCTTTTGCAAGTAGGATTCTGACACTCAGTATTGTACGGACCACAAAGATTCTTAGTTTAACATAAATTTGTCCCACCAGTGTATTTATATGGCTTGACCAAGTTAAGTTGCTGTTGAACACTAATCCCAGATTTTTGCCGTTTTTACGATGTCAATTTTCTCATTGTTTATTAGGATATCATTTTCGATTAAAGGTGTGATCTTTTTTTTGTGAATAACCAGATATTTTGTTTTACGTGGATTTAAACACAGACCATTTTGAGATGCCCAACGATGTATGTTTTTTAGGTCGTAATTGAGTTTGCCAATGTTTTCCTTAATTGATGCTTCTGGACTACTAAGGTATAATTGTACATCATCTGCATACATGTGGACATAGCAGTGAGTTAATTGTTGCGGCAGATCGTTAGCATAAATTGAAAATAATATTGGTCCTAAAATCGATCCTTAAGGAACATCACTGGACAGTAATAAGGGATAAGACGCTTTGTTGTTTACGAATACCGATTGAATACGGTTTGTAAGGTACGATGAAATTAGTTTTGTTGAGGAAGACGAAAAGTTAAAAAGAGTCCTTAACTTTATTCATAAAATTTGGTGGTTTACCATATCAAAATCCTTAGAGTGATGCAGTAGAACTAAAAATGAAGTTCTCGTCATCAAGTTCTCGCCGTATATTCTCCGAGACATCAATTAGAACAGTTTCGCAGATGTGTTTAGGACGAAAACCTGACTGTTTATCAGATAGTAAATGATTATCATAAACGTAAGAACTTATTTGGCGGTGCAAGACCTTTTCAATTACTTTTGACAGAAAGCTAACAATAACAATTGGTCGATATTCGGTGTTCGATTTTGAAATTGGAATTATTTTTGCCTGTTTCCAATTTACAGGAAAATTACTTGTAGTGATGATGGTGTTAAATAAATAGGTGATAAAAGGCAGGAAAACTGGTAAGATGGCTTTAATAAACCTGGGATGAATTATCATATCCTACAGTATTAGATTTTATTTCAATGCAACTAGTGAAGACATCAAGCTGGCTAACGCATGAGAACTCAAACATATTTTGTTCAGAAATATTGTTGTTACTGGTGTTAAATATATTGTTGTCGAGTACTGTATGGTTTGGTGTTACCATTGGACTATTAACAAACCTATTGTTGAGTTCATCAGCGTCAATAGAGGAGCTTATATTTTTAACAGGATTTTCCAAGTCCGTTTCGATTCAAGAGCATATCCAAATCGCTTAGAATAATACTCAGACTTTGCGATTCTTATTTGAGAATTGACTTCCTTCCTCGCGGAACGAAAATTTGACTTTAGACCTACTGTCTTAAAACGTTTCCACCGTGAGTACGCTAAATCCCTACGTTTTATTGCATGTCGAATAGTACAATTGAAACAATGGCTGTTTTTTGGTTTGATAGTTTTTGTTTGCAAAGGTACTGTTTCCTCATACAGTTGTAAAATATTATATTCAAGAAAGGATAGTTGCTCATCTACAGATGTCATGTTGTAGATATTACTCCCGTTTATCTGTAAAACGTTTAGTATGCAAAACTAAACAGTGGAATTATTCGCAAACTAATCACCCAAAAGCAAAAGAAATGAGAATTTGTAATAAATTTTAACTCATAAATTTTAAAGGCGATTTTACATATAGATCTAATAAGTAAACTAAACGTTCAAGAGCGAAATGAATGAAAAGTGTATTAAGGAATGAAGGCCGTGCATATGTTCTCGGGAGTATTATTTGTTTAACTCGTTTAAGGTTAAAACTTTTCTGACCCAAAATTCGATTCAAATGTCAACTATATTAGAAAGTCTTACGCACTATATCTTCTTTTTTAGATGGAATTTTTTTGATGCAGCGCAGTGATGCATTATAAGAGAGTAATGGTAACGGTAATCTGCAAAAAACAGGTTTTTTAATAGGTGGCTTTACAACGTTATTCTCGGCTTAGCTTAAATATTTCAAAACTTCTCGTTTTCTTATAATGGAATTACAGATAAACAAATATTGGATGTAATATTAAAAATAAGTAAAAGTTTGTATATCGCACTTAATCAACAAGAGGACTCAAAATTTAAAAATTTTCAGTAGAAGCAAAATATATTTTAATTTAACTTTGAAGGCGAATAAAAAAAAATTTAAAACCAACCGTTTCCTTACCAAACAGTATAACAAATAACGGGTAATTATGTATATAACGTGTAAACTTTATATAAAAATTTCGAGCTAATACACTCTTATTGATTAAGTCGTTAGTATAATTCGCAAAGACGCTAAGTCCACTGCTTTCCAAAATTGAGATTTTAATGCAAAACGGTAATACTATACAAAATACATATTTTACGACAACAAAATATGTCATTATATAGTTGAAAGTTGTTATAATTTTGTGGTTTGCAAAAACGCTAAGTCCACAAAACTACGAAAAATATTAAAAGCACGTGCTAACTCCACGAATATTAATTTGTTCAATTGAATTTGTTGTTTTCTGTTCCATTTATTTTTAAAGGGGTGAAAAGTGGAGATCTAAAAAGAATAAAGAAATACTTAAAAAAATATACTTAGCAATGCCCTGCTCAATGTGGCTATCAAACCTGGCATTGATATTGAGCAAAAAATTCCTGAAATTGGCCATACGCAAATGGAGGCAGATAGCGTTCATTCCACAATAGAAAGAGCTATGAAAAAAAGAGTAATTAACGGGCCTTCAGAATTCATAGATGTTTGTAAAGATGCTCGAAAAACCCCTAGACAAAATGATCTTATGTATTTAGATCATACATTTTTCAAAACAGTTGATAACGTTCAATTTCTTAAGAGACCTGGGCGTATGAAGGTGATAGTAAAGTTACAGATATTAGAGGTAGAAAGTTCACCCCAAGCAAAGATATATATTTTAAAATTCGTTTTTCTGATGTATGGAAATATTATAATTTATGATAAAATTGATCCTTTAGACCTTTATCAAGAAAGAAGAAAAATTACTGCGAGAAAGTATGAAGACTTACAATTTCCCAAATCAACCTTACCCAATGAACACCACAAATTTTACGATGATTTGCCTCACCTTTGCATTTTTTCTATTTTAAGTTTTGCAATAGGAATTAAAATGAGCTTAAAAATGTATATAGTTAGATTTTTGTATCTTTTTTATAGAAATGAACTGAACTAATTTTGTTTTTTTAATAAAATTAATATAGAAAATTAAATCAAACTTATTTTTAAAATTAAAACTGATTGTTAGGAAAATGCGCTAAGTCCACAATAAAACGAATAAGTTTACAAAGCAAAAATGCTAAGTCCCAAAAAGTTCGAATTTTCCTCCCAAGATTTTGTGGAAATGGATTTTTGATCTAAGTCATTAAAAGAGAGCTATTTTGTAAAAATAATTGCGTTGAAAAAGTTTACAAATTTTAAAAACTGAAAAGCTACAATGTTTTTTGTGTCTACTGTAAAATTTAAAAAAAGGGACTTAACACATTTGCGAATTAGACTAACGAAGTGTAGGCTTGCCGTTAATATTTTGTGAAAAAGAGGACACCAGCATAAAAAATGTAGGACATTTGCTAGAAAAGGGAGGACACTTTTTCAGCAACCTGATTTTTATAAATTTAACGACACCATAAAAATTAACAACCAAAATTTGTTTTTACAAAAAAACTTTATTTACAAAAATAAAAACTTAACAACACAGAAAAAAGTGTTTTATCAATTAAAAAAATGGTTTAAAAAGTATTTAAATTTAATTAACGTGATAAGTGAATCAATTATTTTTTTAGTTGAAATAAAATTAAAAATTTTTAGTTGTTTTGAAATAAATTTTCAATTAAAATTTTAATTAAATAAAAAAAAACCTTAATTGACTTTTTTCGTTTAAAATAAATTAATTTAAATATGTAAAATTGTTGTTGGGAATTGTCAATATTTATTTAAATAAACTAACACATTGTTTGAAATGGCAAAGTTTTCTGATCACTTTTTATTTAAAATTAAAAATATCATTTATTGAAAATATTTTTTCAAAATTTTAAAATTTTTAGTAATCAATATAATCATTTTGGTAATAGGTGCAAAATCAACAACTTGTTTGATTGATATTATGAATTTGGAAAAAATTTGGTGATTGGAGATATTTAATAATTTTTTCTTTGAATACTTATAACTTAACAATAATTTAAATTATTCAGTTGATGGCAAACATAATTTTTTAAAAAAAAAAAATGCACCAAAACTTATTGTCAGCAGTGTCAATGAATTTAAGTTTCTTACAAAGTTTTTCAGGACAAGAAATTCATGAAAAAAATTTCATCATTAACATCAATGTTAAAATTTTGTATAAACTCAACCGATTTTTGTACATCAGTCCAATTAACATCCTTCAAATTTTCAAAACATAACCAGACAAATACTTTCAAATCCTTGAGATGTAATGTCCATGATTCAAAAGAGTTTTTTTAGCGTTATTAAATGCTTAAGTCTTTTACATCAGAATACCTTTTTGTTCATTAGTCACATTTTTAATTAGTTCTTTAACTTTAATTGTAATAAAATTATGTTCTAATCTTTCATTTAGTTTTCTGATATTTCCTTTAAAATTTTCTTTACTTTAAGCAAGAAAAAAATTGGAATTTTATTCATTAATAAATGCATTAAAAACATATGCCTCGCTTATATTATTTATAAAAGAAAATATGTATAACCTTAGGTGATACAACATATGAAGAGGTACATGATGTTATATTAAAAATAAAGCCAAATAAAAGCGCTGGACATGATAATATTCTGCCCAAAGTTATATTGGGTAATAAGAATGAGTTTTTTACTATTTTGAAAGAATTTTGCACAATCGATAATTTACTAAATGATTTTCAATATGGATTCCGGGAAGCATGTGGTACAGAGGAAGCTGCCGTTAATGTTGTTAATTTTATTTGTAAAGGTTTAGATGATGGATATTGTGGCATGGCAGGTTTATTTTATGATCTAACAAAGGCATTTGATTTAATTGATCATAACATCCTGCTACAAAAACTTAAGTGTTATGGTATATGTGGAAAAGAACAATCTCTTTTGGGAAGTTATTTGAGAAATCGTAAACAGTTTGTCCAGATTGGTGCTCGTAAAAGTTCGCTTCGTGAAGTCGAATGTGGAGTTCCGCAAGGCAGTGAACTTGGATCTTTATTCTTTATTATTTATATTAATGACTTGAAAAATCTTGAACTTACTGGCAAAAAATTTTTATATATGCAGATGATATTAGTTTATTTTACCCTTACAAGCATGAAACGGTAGCCAAAGTACATATAGAGCGAGATGCGGCATTAATATCAGAGTTTATGAGAATAAATAAACTTTTCTTAAATGCTAACAAAACTCGATTTATGAGATTTAAGCCATATTCGGATCGTACCAACTTTAGTGTTTTTGTAGATGGAAAAGAAATCATGGAAGACAGTTCTTTTAAGTATTTAGGTATACAACTGCAGAGCAATCTTGCTTGGAGTCAACATATCCAAAATCTTAAGATTAAAACAGCCCATGCTGTTGGTTTTTTATACAAATTTAAGAACAAATTTGATAAAAACACGAAATTATTAATTTATAATGCACTAGTTCAAAGTCATTTTAATTATTTAGCCATTTTATATGGACATAAGAAAAGTTCTGAATTAAAAATGTTGCAACGTATGCAAAATAAAGCTTTAAAAGTGGTAGCTAATCTTCCAATTACACATTCAACTTTATCATTATACACCGACGTTTTTAAAACTGTATTAACTATTTATGGCACTTACAAAATGCAATTACTATTGTATGTCTTTAAGCGTTGGTCATCATACCATATACTCACTAAATACAAGAAATAATATGAACTTGGCAGTAACATGGTGTAGGCTAGAAACTACGAAGCAACGTATTGAGTACATGGGTAGTCGTGAATACAATGGTTTACCGTCAAATTTGAAAAATATAAATAGCATTTCTTTATTCAAAACTAGTTTAAAAAATTGTTTGCTTCAAAATATAGAGGAACTTTTAATGTAATTCTAATTCATATTGAATGTTAAAATATTATTTTTTTTTGTTTTTTTTTTTTGCTTCTTTTGATTTAAATATTTATATCCTGTTTGTAATTATAAAGTTATTGTTAACTAGAAATTATTTCATAAGTTATGCAATATATTATTGCCAACTCGCCTCTAAACCGCCTTAAAGGCGCTGAGGCACTAAAGAATAAAAGAAGGTGCGCCTTCTAGTTCCAAAAAATAGTTGTTTAAGGACTTAAATAATTTAAGTATTCGCTCAATAGCAGGATATAAACTAAGCCATCTTGTTCTACTAGTTATGATAAAATAGCTTTGCACATTCTATTTCTGACTGTTCACAAAATTCAATGTTTCCATTTCTACAGTATAAATAGAAAAATAATTGTAAATTTCCGTCACAATAGATTCCACATCTATAGACAATGTGTCACAACCCTTGTGAACTATGGGTTGGACAAACAATACCAATTATTTTTTTATGCGAAGCATTTGTTAATTTCGCGAATAACTTATTTTTTCCGTATCTGTGCATATTAACAAAATTAATATTGCAATTGTCACCACTTAAAGCCACAAAAACTGTGTCGATTTTCGTGGAACAATCTTAACTGGAAAAGCCCTTTTTATGCTTATGTGTCTCCAAATGATTATAGATGTCTTGTGCTCCTTCAAGGCCGGTATTCAATATCCTATTTAGTCGCACGATATGTCAAAAAAATAGTGCGTGCTAATAATGTATGACAGTGTGGCTTAAAAATTAATTGAATGGCAAATTTTTTTGACAAGTCTGTCCGACTTGCAAATGTTTATGAACATTTTCATAAAATGCTAGATTATATGCGATCAGAGTTGCATTTTCTTGTAAGGTATATGAGTCATTTGAGTTTGCATCTTTTTTGTGGGATAGTGTGGCATTGACAGCAGATTTTGCAGACATTTTTTATGTCGGATAGAATTCCGTCAGATTTTCGTGTGAATGAATCGTACGATTATGTAGGATAGTGAATACCGGCCTTTTGTTGCAATCGAAATTGTAAAATTGTAAAGTGTGCAATTGACTAACTAGTATTCGTTTCCTCTTTTCATAAAAGAAAACTTCTTTTTTAGGTCCTCGTTAAAGTGCACTGGCGTTTTGACATTCGAAAATTAGAAGATTAATCAATTTTTATACTATCAATTGTGTTGAAAATTTCCTTTTTTTGGAAGACAAACTTCAAACTAATGTTGTACAAAGAGACATTTTAGAATTGTACTTTTTCAAAACTAATTGTACGAGCACCTAATCCTTTTCTTATAAATTTTTTTACCTGTGATTTAAAGTTTAACTGCAAAAAAAAAATTTCAATGAAGGTGGAAAAAGCCGGACAACCCCACACTTGCTGAAAAAGAAGTAGGACTTCCCCGGATGCCCAAAAAAGAGGACAGTGTCCGGAGAAAAGAGGACGGATGGCAACCCTTATTAAGTGCGATATGTATAAATCCTATGTATGTGCCCAGAGGCCCAAGCAGATATATAATTGTCGGCGACTTGAAGAAAAATAGTCGGTGTAGGCTTTAAGCCGACTGAAGCCGGTTGTTTGGCAACTTTGGCATTCTTCGTTCCGTTTCAATTTTTTTCTTTCGATTGTATTTATTCTGCATTACACGGAGTGTCCACCTGAGAGAATATCTGATATAATACGTGAGAGAACGTCGACAGAATGAGAGAACACATTTCATTATGTTAATCTTAATCTTAAACCGGCGGAACATGTATCTTATAAGATTTAATAATTTACTGAATTTCGTACAGAAAACTTGGGTCGTATTTATTGTTTTTTTCTTTGTTTTTAGTGTAAAATATTGTTTTTTAAATACTTTTCACCAGACTTGCACTATTTGCACTAAAAAATTCAACATTTTAATGATTATTGTCTTATTATATTATTGTTTTATATGAATGTATGTATGGGTATTTTTGATAGCTCGTGAGAAATCTCATAATAACTATATCATAACATTTATTATATTATTAATACTTAAACTATTTAAGAGTCCCAATTTTAGATAATACTATCTGCGATTGAATTTGACGTTTGCTGATATAAAAATCTTATATCTTATCTCAGGTGGAGACACTGTGTTACCATCGTAGCTACGTTTTATCAAGTTGTTTATTTACTGACGGAAAGCTATTCGATTTTTTGTTTATTTCGCTTAAGAAATGTAAGTAAAATGTAAGAAAATTAATATTTGTTTTATTATTATTATTTTGTTTACTACTAATTTAAGAGTTCCATCATCGCAAGGCTGCAAATCTTGTCTTTTTCGTTTTCTTTCTATTAAGTTTTTTGGTGGAATTCCTTTTTTCGATTGATGCATAACTGATTGCGTGAACGTACTCGAAATACAGAACAAGGGTGTATATTTATTTGACCAAAACATCTCTGGCAGAATTTATGTTTTTCAAGTATATATCTCTTGTCTAGGTAACAATCTTGTCGTGATGCAAGGGCTTAAGTGCACCCCACGGTTCTGATCTACTGAGGTGATGTATCCAAATACGCCTTGGCAGGAGGCCACAAATACTGAAGGAGTGTGATTACTCATCTTGCCAGTATAATGAGGCGGTAGCACGACATGCCAGCACGCGGGTTCGCCCCTTGTACGTTGGGGGCTCTATCAGTGGTTTGTGCGCGACATATGCACTTTTAATGTCAATGGGGTGGAAGTAGTGCAGAGGGCTTGTGTAGATAGTTAGTGCGAAAAGAAACAAGTCGTTAACAGCTCCCCTCAGCGTCAGGGCAAGCGATGTTGTAAGCTAGTTGCCTAGTCGGCGCACGGCGCCACTCCGTGGTGCGGTCCGCATGAACGAGCATACTCGTGGGAACAAAAGTGAATCCAAAATTAAAAGAAAATATTCAAAATAAATTTAAACATAAAAAGACCGCGACGGTCGGGGTGACGGACGAGGGTCATTCGAACGTCATGGTCGGCGAATCGGGCCGAACCCTGTCGGCTGTTCATGATAGCGTCATTGAACGGGAACGACGGGTACTGACCGATATATATGTGGATGGTCTTCTTGGACTGTCGAGTGACCCCTGTGGTGAAACCGGGGCTACTCAGGGATTGGAGAGACTGACTCAACTCTCTGACGAAGAGCATGATATTGAAAGTATATCTGCTCACAGTCAGACTACAGAGCCTGCCCCACAGGTGAGGCTAGGGGACATCAAAGGGGACACTCGGGAGAAGACTGTCCAAAACTTGTTCGGCAGGCCGCCATGAAGGAGATGCCAAGCGCCCCCACACGTGGCATTAACAACAACAGCCGCACGAAGGAGGAGAAGGCGCGGGCCGGACGAGGAATTCTCTGGTGTAGCTTGACAAGATGGCTAAGAGATATCCTTCAACGTTCTGCGCGAAGGACAGGTTACTTCTGAGACGGAACCGGCACAGCATCGCTAAACTCGAAAGAACTTACGGCCCTGTCAGTACCCTTCTGGATTGGTCCTCTTCCAGGAAGAAGCAGGTGGATGCAGCTACCAACCCTAACTTTGCTCTGAAGAGTAAAGGGCGGGTGGCTTCATCAACCTACTGCATGGTAGGCAATTTGGAGGGTGCTGCCACAATGACCAAGGCGCTTATTATGAATAATGTGCGGAGGGCAAAGAAGCGACACCCAAGGAAGTAATGGGCAAAGTGGTCAATGCAACGGATAAGGGGAAGAAGGCTAGTAATCCTCAATCCAACTCCTCTATTGGTTTCCGCCCAGAGACCAGTATGGCAAAAGGCGAGGGACGAAAAAAGTCTTCCATACCAGGGTTGCCGGGGAAACCGAACTCTATGAAGAGGATTAAGATGAATGGGGAGCGTTGGCCTAGTTTTCATAGCTGCAGGCTGATCATCTCCAGATCTGACTCTCTCAATGGTCTCATTGTTGTTGTGTCCCTTAGGGACTAATATGGTAAGTATAATTGTTCGCGAAACCAACCGCAAGGCAAAAGAGGTGTATACTGCTTGGAATAAAAGGTACCCAACAAATTAACACATGAGTGGGAGCAAACACACGAAAAATAAATATATGATTTTTTGGATTGCTTTCATTTACCGGGGTTTTCAAATGTGCAACACAACCTGCTAAAGAATCACCATACCACCATGACTTTTTTAAGTATGCAATGTCATTTCTACCGTTCATCCGGTTTAACAACGCAAACACTAGTCCAATCTGCCAAGAATTGAGCAAATCAGCCGCAATAGACGATATTTGGATGATGTTTGTTGCGAATTAAGAATCCTCATACACTCCAGCTTTGAACAGTTTTTTCATTTTCAAGGACGTTCGCGAGAATTTTTTTACAAGTCTGACACTCTCACAGAGACTGACGGAAGTTCGTTTAGCTCTTGTTTGTACTGATCGCTGTAATAAAATCTTTGTGCCATATTTATTTAAAAATCAAGCAAACGTCAAGAATGCATAACCTTATTTGGCTCTCTGTTCGTATGTTCCCAAAAAGAAGAAGACCGTTATACCCTCTTCGGTCCTGGCGTGCAGCCCGCTGGACATTTTTCTAACGTATTTTATGAAATTTGTGAAAAGTTTTACATATTTATGACCATTTGTGCAGATAGCTGGAAACGTTGTTTTTTAAATCGTTTGGCAAGTTTTTAACTATCTGGCATCTACAAAAGCACATGTGGAAAATTCTTCATCAGTTGCATCAGCATTCGGTTTTTGCCTACCAGCTCCTAAAAAAGTGCATTTTTTACGGTTTTAATCTGGTTCTTACCTGTAATTGTTTTCGATTGACTGAATATACTTGTTTTCTGTATCTTCATAGTAAAGGTAAGCAATTTGATGTAAATTGTGGCCCATAATTAATGATATTGTATTCTGTCCAGCTGGCAGCAAGTTTGTAATAAATATTAAAAAAATGGCGGTAAAAAAGGACTGACGGAGCAAAAGCTCTTTGAGTTATTGATGGAAAGTGATTTGGAAGACTTTTCAGACGATGAAGGCGAAAACGAAATTTTTGATACCATTTTAGAGGACCAAGGGGAAGAGGATGTTGCCCTCGAAGCTGTGGAAGAAGTTCGCGAAATATTAAAGGGAACAATAAGAAATTTAAAATGGGTTTCGAAAAATTCATTTCTAACTATTTTTTTTTTTTGGTTAGGACCAGCACTCAGGGGATGGCCCCTACAAATGCAATGCATTGTGTTGGAACTAGGAAAAAAGGTTATGGGAAGGAGGATAGAGGGAGTAGTGTTTGTGAACATTCGACTTGAACTTATTCATGTTGAAAGTTAGAGGGAAGACTTCAGCAGGAAGGCTGTTCCACATACGAACAGTCCGGCCAAAAAACGAATTTTCTCTGTAATGCGTTGTACGATTTACCGGCCAATCGACCACAAAAGGATGGGCTCTTGTGGAAAAACGTGTATTACGGACAAACACACGGGTTTCGGGAACCAGATCCCTAATTTCATCAGAACACATCCCATTGTAGTAACGATAAAACAGGCAAATATAACCCACATTGCGACGGTGCTCAAGGGAGTCAATAGAATTGGATACCCTACTGTCACCAATGAGAACCTTCGCCCTCTCCTGCACACGGTCGAGAAGCTCCAAAATAGACTTTGAGGCACAGTCCCATACATGAGAGTAGTATTCCATTCGCGGTCGGATATAGGTGGTATAAATAGTAAGGAGATCCGATGGAGTGAAGTATGTCTTACACCGTTTCAAAAACCGAGGCACTTGAATGCTTCTTTCGACACGTTAAAGATATGTTCTGTCCATCGGACATCACATTGTATCCTCATGTCCAGAACATCAAGAGATTCTGATTCCTCAATGATTATACCACCCATATATACAGATGAGGCTCCTTGATCCGTCGCGCGTTTGTGCGTCAGCACGCAACATTGGGTTTTTCGGGCATTAAAATCGACCCTATTCGCGCGACCCAATGCGGAGTCGAAGATAAAAATAAATATATGAGATGCCGCAAAGAGGGCTGCCAACAAAAAACGCGATTCAAGTGTACTACTTGTAATATATTTCTCTGCATTGCCAAAGAAAGACAATGCTTTTTTGAATTTTATTCTTAAATAATTTTTTCAATTAATATTTCCTAATTTTTTTATTGTTTATTATTGATTTGTAATGAATTAATGCATAATTTTTGTTTTACTGCCCTAATAAATTGAACTTTATCAAAATTTATATTAAACTTTATACGTTTCAAATGTCCAGCTGACTGGACCTGTCATATCTCTATAGTCCTGCACCTGACAAGAAAAATTTTTACTAATTTTTCTAAATTGAATGCAGCCAGTTCAGAAAAAACATATTTTGAGAGTTTTTCTTCAGGAGGCCGCTTCCGGGACTGAAGAGGATACTTTTATCAACAGAGCATTACACAAATACCATCACGGAGTACATAACAGCGAAAGATGGGCCAGGTAGAGCAATCTGATTGAACGCTCCAAAAAAAAAACCTAACCAAATCATTGAATGTAACCAAAATATAAATGGAGTTGATACAATGGCTTATATGTTATCATACAAGAGCTGTAAACGTGGAAAAAAACGCTGGTCGCTGGCTATGCTTTATAATTTGCTGGACATATCTGATTTAGCTTCCTTTCTGATTAACAAGGACATGGTAAATCTAAAATCAGGAAATCACATTAACAAAATTTTATATGAATAACAAAAAAACAATTACAAAATTATAAAAAAAATTTTTGTCATAAATTAAATTCAAAAACCTATTTGTCATAAAAAAATTAAAAAAAAAATAATAACAAAAAAATAAAATATAGCTAAAGTATAACAATTCATATATAAAAAAAATAGTTGGACTAAAGAAAATTCCTATAACATATAACAATTTTTTAACTAAACTTATTTTTATATTAAACTAGCTTAACCCGGTGCGATTCGCTACACTGGCAAAAAAAAAAATAAGAAAAAAATTACAGTATTTGTTTTTGTGATATAATTTATATATATATACTTTTAACAAAAAAATTTATTTTATCTATATATATATTAATTTATATTATCAAAAGCAGCTAACTTAATTAAATAATTCTTATTATGTATGATTATTGTAATGCTTTATGATATACAATATTTTTGGTCTTTCCTTCAAGGGCGTAAACAAATAAATTTTTAGGGGTTCCTACACGTGAGCATGCAACGTAAAGTTGTCCATGAGAAAAACATAGGTTTGATAACCACGTTTGAAGACTCTCCCTTTAATAGTTCTTCAGTTGAGCGATATTTAATGTATGCATCCTATGGGAGGTATTTCACCCCCTGCGCCTACCCGCTTTATTTTTATTTTCAAAAGTGTAGTATACCATAAAAGCGACTTCTAGAAAGTTTGAACATTCTCACTATTACAGTTCTTAAGATATGCGATGTTAAACATTGGCGTCCTATGGGGTATTCCTATACCCCCGCTGCTATTTTATTTCAATTCCGGGGCTCAGAAGATCCTACTACAAAAAGTTCAGCAAAATGCGTGCAGCGGCTCTTAAGATATGCGATAATTAATATTGGCATCCTATGGGGGTACCAATTCCCCTGCCCCTATCGAAAAAATAAGTAGCCTATTTTATTTTTAGGGCTCACGTGATGTTACTGTAAAAATTTCAGGAAAATCGGTTCGATAATTAATATTGGCATCCTATGGGGGGTACCAATTCCCCTGCCCCTATCGAAAAAATAAGTAGCCTATTTTATTTTTAGGGCTCACGTGATGTTACTGTAAAAATTTCAGGAAAATCGGTTCGATAATTAATATTGGCATCCTATGGGGGGTACCAATTCCCCTGCCCCTATCGAAAAAATAAGTAGCCTATTTTATTTTTAGGGCTCACGTGATGTTACTGTAAAAATTTCAGGAAAATCGGTTCGATAATTAATATTGGCATCATATGGGGTGTACCAATTCCCCTGCCCCTATCGAAAAAATAAGTAGCCTATTTTATTTTTAGGGCTCACGTGATGTTACTGTAAAAATTTCAGGAAAATCGGTTCAGTAGTTTCGGAGTCTATAAAGCGACAAACAAACAAACATACATAATTCATTTTTATATATATAGAAGATAGAAGATAGATAGATAGATAGATAGATAGATAGATACTTATAAGAACATATTTAGTTAAATTTATTTTTTATCTCACATACTTATATTTATATCGTAACCTAAGGACAAGAAGGTCCTGATTTTTATGTAATTTAGGTGCAAATTCAACCCTCTTGTTCCAAGGCAGCGATTGGTGTATTTATATTATATCTAATCTTGTATCTCTTAGAGCCACTTTTTGGGTTAGAGATTAGCGATTAAATTAACTTTAATCTCCGTATTTACTTTTTGAGTTGTATTTTTTAAACTTTTTTTGCTAGTTTAAGCGGCCAATGGTGGTGGTTTAAACCTAATATTTAACTATCAATATACACATGTTTAACATAAACAGCTGTTGCAAAAATATAAGCAAAAAAGAATTTTAAGAAAATTAAAAAGAAATGGATTATTCAAGTGCGGAAGAAGATTTTAGTGATTTCGAAATGTATCAAAACCTTAATAAAACAATTACAAGCAGCCCAAGAACTATAAGAACACGACCAAATCACTTCCATTTGTACGATGACACAGAGTTAATTCAAAGGTTCCGGTTGTCCAAATCTTCAGCATACAATGTTTTAGAACTATTTGGCCCACACATAAAAAATTCCACAAATTTTCTTTATTTCTTTATTTTTTCTTTCAAACTTTTCTTAAGTAATTCTTTAAATACTTGTAGCTTGTAAACAATATTGAATTCACGCATTTTCTTCTTCTTCTTTGAAAACATCTATGTTGTTTTGATAAAAAATTTGACATTTGCAAAAAAATGTTGCCATTTATTTGTTTTCAGTATGGTAGCACTACATGGTTTAAGCCACCACCCAAAAATATCAAATTCAATTAATGCTAGTTAAACTTAGTTCTCAGATTAGCTAATTATAGAATAAGATTAAGTTTAATCTCAAACCCAAAAAGTGGCTCTTAGTGACTAAATTCCTATAATTATTCGCTATATGTTCTGTGTCTGCTTTTAAATTTATTTACATAGAATTTAAAATTTTTTTACAAAGAATAAATTTTAAAGCAGACACAGAACAATTTAAATATTTTGTATATAAAAAGACCTAAAGCATAAACAATAAAAAATAATTATAAAAAAAAGAAAGGTCAAATAAAATTAAATAACGATAAAAATATTTACTTCGGAGTTGCTTAAGTTTATGCCACTTCATTATATATTTGAAAGGCCCAGGTCTTAATTTCTCAATGTACCCCCCATCTTGAATTTTTTATTCTAACCAAAAAAATGTTTAGCTAAGTTGTTAAGTCAGCCGGAACATAGGCAGCGGTGTTAAGCTAACTTAGAGCCGACCAACTTGTACCTCTGCATGTGCCTCTTGAGCGCATCTTGACGGTTCGGTAAGTAATGAAACGATTTGATGTATTACAACAGACTGATCGTCAATGAATTTTAAAGCGGCATGAAATAACACCCAAGAATTTACCCAAAAAAAAGATAATTAAAAAAACCCCAAAACTTTGTACAGAGAACAACAACAACGATTTTTGGGGGTAATTTCATTTCATTTGGGGTGTTATTAAATTTTTTTTAATTGGGCGACTATTTCATATAAAATTTATTTTATGGTTATTTTCAAGGACCTTAAATTTACATACGTTGCCGTACCTTTGATCATTTTTTTTCGATGTGTTACAAACGGAATAGCAAAATCCATTAACTTTTTAATGCTTATTAAATTTCTTAAGTCGCTAGCAGCTGTAACTTATTTGCTTTATATTATAATATTTTTATTAATTTTAAGCGGATATAAAATTAAATATATAATATGTATAACCATTATTTAAATTATAATAAAAGAAATGTCTGCATATTATTTAACATCATATATCAACATTAAAAGAAAAATTAAAACAATATTGTTATTGAAATTGATTAACTTCGTAAATAAATTGTGCCACAGAAATTTATGTATGTACATTAAACATATGAGATTTAAATTAAGATAATTTGAGTACCTTTGAAACCGCATCATACACATAAACATACATAGTAACAACTTAAACATACAATACTAGTATAAGGCAATGCACAAGTGTGCGTTTAATGTCGTTTTTAACCTCACACAGGCATACACTTACACAACCTACAAGGCCACACACTCCCACGTGCAATACAATAAAGAACTCAGGTTTATTGTGGTTTTTATTTGAAGCGGTAATAAAATGAATTACAATCATCATAAAAATTGTAAAGTCAACAATATTCGATTCAGTCAACCAAAAATTGAATCAACCAAATAACTGCAAATAGTATTAAAAGCATTTAACTGTAAGTAAAATGTTACACACGTGTGTGCTCCTGCCTGTGTGAAAATGAATTTGCAAATTATATTATTTCGGCTATTTATTGCAGAAGTAATTAACTGGTTTTTTTTTATTATCGAATTTTGTTTGGTTTTGCTTATATAATATTTTTAACAACAAAAAATAAAACAGTTTATTGCAATTTGTAAAACATTAAAAAGAGATTAACACAAATGATTGCTTTTTTTAATTGAAGCCAACTAAATGCTTTCTAAAAAGAAATTACTTTTTATAATAAATTCGGTTTAAAATTTAAATTAATTAAGGAACTAAATAAGTATTAGATTTGTAGAGCATATTTGCGGGTTTTTGGCATTGGAATATGCACAGATTTTGCAAATTAGTTGTTAAATTTTCTTTATAATTTTTAAGAATTGTTTAAAAGCTGAATTTTTTTTGTAGATATACTAGCACTAAACGCACTACTTTCTTAGCGTCTCCTTTTCTTTCGTGGATATATTTTTACGCCAAAGTTTATGTTGCATTCACTCAGGTACTTGCATGTTTAATTTGATGTTTGTAAGCCAAATAATAACGGAAGTTCGAAAAGTACCAGTTAATGAAGAAAAAAAGTACCAAAGAGCCCTGTCTCATTCCCTCAGTACCTTGCCTGTTTAGTTTTATGTTTCTAGGTTCAATATTAACGTAAATTCAAAAAGTACCAGATAAAGCACAAAAAAGTTCCAAAAAGGTCCAATAATAACGGAAATTCAAAAAGTACCAGTTAAAGAACAAAAAAGTACCAAAAAGTTCCATCATAGATTCTTATTCACTTAGGACATTGCATTGCTGTAGTTTGTGTTTCGAGGTCCAATATTAACGATAAAAAAGTACTATTTGTAGAACCAAAAAGCTAAAGAACGAAATTAAATTTACCGTATTTCCCCTTATGGTACTTTTTTTCTCCCCATTGAAGCAAAAAAAAAATCAATATTTTAGTGGAAGCCTATGATTTAATACGTATATGTCAATGAATGGAGTAAAATTATTTGTAAAAAAGTACCAAAAATAGTAGCGGTTTTCACCCCTTAAATGTCTGAATTTCGAAAAAGTACTAAATTAGTATTTTTATTTTTTTAGATTGAATTCAAATATAATATAAACTTTAATTCTACGTTTATGGTTTTAAAAGATAGATGGGATCACAAAAAAGTACTAAAATACATGTTTTAACCGTTTACTCCCTAAAAGGCCGAAATTTCAAAAAAGACACCTGTCCGCTTATTTTTCTAAAGAACAACGATAAGTATTACATTTTTGTTGTATCTCTTTTAGTTTAGGAGATATAAGGTTACCGAATTTACCCATTTTCCCCCCTTAACATTCGAATTTCGAAAAATCCCGTCTTAGTGAATTGATTTGTGTAGAGGCCAACCTCTGGTCCAAATTTCAAGTTTTTAGCTTCAGGCGTTTAGGCTGTACGATAATGAATCAGTGACCAGTCAGTCAGTCAGTAACGTTAAACTTTTATATGTAAGTATGTATGTATAGAAGATATATTGATCCTACGTTACAAATACAATTTCAATTTATATTGTGAATTGATAGAACGGGAAATATTAAAGTAGACTTTCAGGCCGTTGAAGTGAAATAAGCAAGAGTCTATGTTTGGAATTGAACTCACAAGACTTACACTGATAGACGTGCTCTGTGTCAACTAGACTGTCGTAAATGATAATTAAGTAAAATTTTGTAGTCTAAGCTTATCTCTAAGAACTGCTATCTCCCCTAATATCTCGTGCTATGAATATAGAGAGTGTCCCAAAATTAACGAAAGATTTTAATTTGTTTTGATAAAAATTTTGGAACAGAAATTTAGGGTTAAACTTTACACAAAAGAACAACTTTTTTTTATTGTTTAAAAAAATTCCCAGAGACAATGAAAATTTGATGTTAGCTTGCTATGTGCCATGCCATAATGAACGTGTCACAAAGTACATGGACATTATGACACACAAAGAAGTGTCACAATGTCTATGGGTATTACGACAATTTTAAAACTGTCATAAGGTTCATGGACACTACGGTATAATCAGTCATTATCATATGTATCGTAATGTCCACTCTTCAAAAACAAAAACAACTTACGTTATAATTATAAGCGTATATACCTTTCTAGAAAAACCTTAATTATTGAATACAACAATTAATTTTTACAAACACAAACACATATATGTATGTTTATGCTTATAAACTCTCTTTTCCGGCTAACGACATAGTCAACGCCGTACATTCTTTTAAGTTTTATAATGTAATTTAAAAAAAAAAAAAAAAAAAAAAAACACATTATCGAATAAATAATTCTTACTACTACTACTACTACTATACCTTTCTTTGGAACACATTAAAATTGATTTAAAAAATTTGTCCACAATGAGGACTAAGCATGGGTAAATTATTATTTTTTTTTATTCGATGTTAAAATTTTTGAAACAGGTGGAGCATATTTTTAAATGTTTCCCATGGTAAATACCGCATTTGGGCAGTTTTCCTAAGTTTTATATTGCTTTTTATATATCCTCTGGCTATTTATTAAAATGTTTTACATATAATTGAAAATATATATTTTTCACAAATATTGTAGCTATTTTTTTTTTAAATTCATAATCAACCATTTTTTTAACACAATTTGGAATTAGACACATAAATAATGATTTGGAGATCAATACAAATTTTGGTTTCATAATTTGTTAGAGAAATAATAGGAAAATAGAGATGTCTCTATTTTTTATTATTATTTCCCTTACAAATTTTTAAACAAAATTTTTTGCTTTATTAAACTACATATTGACTTCTATTGATCAACATAATTTGATTAATGATTTCAAATCATTTCTACATTATGTTGAAACAGACTTTTACCCATTTATTTAAACCAAAATATTTTTAAATATACTCTGCCATGCTCTAGAAATCAACACAAAAAGAAATTTAAAATTGTCTCTATTCGCCAAATTTATACCAAATATCATAATATCAAGCAACGAAGTTGTTGACTTTTCACCTATTACCAAAATGATTACATTGATTTATAAAAATTTTAAAATTGTGAATATTTTTTATTTTTTCAATAAATGATATTCTTAATTTTAATTACCAAACCAAAAAAAAAAAAAAACATTGGCATTTCAAACTATGTGTTAATTTATATAATTAAATATTGACCAATCCCTACAACAATTCTACAAGTTTAATATATTTTATTGCAAACCAAAAAGTCAATTAATATTATTTGATATTTCATTAATTTTTAAATTAAAAATTTATTTCAAAACAACTTAAATATTAATTTAATCAAAATTATATTTTTAATTTTCTGTCAACTAAAAAAATAATTAATTCAATTATCACAAAATTTAATTTAAAATACTTTTTAAACCATTTTTTTTAATTGATAAAAAACCTTTTTCTGTGAAATTGTAATTAAATTTAAGTCGAAAAAATTGTCAAAACGATCCTACTTTAAAAGATAATATAAATACTTTGTTTTGCATGCTTTTTACTTTAAGTTGATATTTAATTGCTATGGCTATTAAAAAAAAAAAAAAAAACAGGAGATTTTTCCATCGATTTCAATTTTACTGGAATCGAGTAATATGAATAGGAACTTTCGAATAATACATTCGAAATATTTAACCCGGCGTGAATAGGGTCATATTTTTCACACTAACTATGAGGTCAATACAACATACCCCATAGTTCCATGCAATATTTTTGTTTTTATAATTATATAATAAAATTTTTTTCTTACCATATCGAGCCCTTAGAACAAAAAGGTAAAATTATATAAGTATTTGCACTTTTCTTTTTTTCTTTTAGATAGTAAGCAATTAAATCTCAGGCAACATACATACATAAGTAAAATTAACATCTTTAAAATTCATAGACTTTGCCACATCAGCTTAAAATCGTTTTTGAGCATTTGAATAGCCCTAAAAGAGAGTTTAACCTTTTTTCCCATTAGGTGAGTTCTTAGTAGACAACGTTTCATTTTCAATAGCACTATGAGCACTGTCTATCAATTGCATAGAGGATTATCCTGTGCCAAAAATTGAAGCAAACAACGGGTTTTCTCACTTAACAGCATCTGTAATATTTTTGGCGAGTAATAGCTGTCACGTAAGGAAATTACTCAACAATTTACAGAGAAAGGGTACCTGTAAAATTTTTTTGAGAAAGCTTCCGCTTTGAAATGTCAAATAAACTTACGAATAAAAACAGGATGAGAAAAATTTTTAACACAAAACTTTTTTATTAAAAATGCAATGAATAATAACACAGAAAGAAGAGGTACATACATAAGTATATTGTTGGCTGATTCTTTCCTTGTTAAAAATGTTTGCTTTTATCATTTTTGAAAAATAAAGGAATGTTTTGAAAGCTATTTTGTAACCAACAAACATTAAAGTCGCACTTTACATTATACGGTTTAGCCGGCGCACTGTGGCTGAAAATTGAATTTCATCGCCCAAAAGTCCAATTTTTTGTCATCACCAATTTCAAAAAGTTTCATGCCATTCGATAGCCAACATATTAAAACTAAGAAATTTATTTTATGGCACTTGTAACGTTACAAGTTTTTATAGTTTTTGACATGACTTACAGATCCATTTTTGTTTCGCAAATTTCGAGAACCGATGGAATATTTTGTTATACATTTTTTCGATGCGAGAAGTTCTCACCAAAGTTGCAGAACATGTGTATGTGGATTAAATATTTCATAGCTATTTCAGATACATGAGGATTATCTCGAAGAAAGTGTAAAATAGCCGAACTAATTTACGAATTTTGGCTTGAAGCGCACTCCGTTCATATTACACAATATTTGATTTTTGATGTACAGGGATTATCAGTTAAGGTGCATACTGGAAATTTTCTGTTGTAAAAAATGCGCTTATGCTCGTGGTAATTTATTTATTTATTTATTAATTGTCTATGGATTTTTCCTTACAGACATTTTAAAAATTTAAATTAACACGTTAATAAATAGACTATACTAACATTTAATTAGAATACATTTAATTTACTGCATATCAATTAAGAAAATCAATAATTAATCTACTTATTGACTTTGGTTCCAATGAAAAATCAATAAATCTAAATAATTGATTGAAGCTATTATACATTCTTCTAAGAGAGTCAGCATCGCCATAATTCGCTCTGAAAAATTCTACAGATAACGGAATGAAATTTCGAGATGCACGTTGCGGAATATTAAATGAAATCCCATTAATCAAATGTTATAGTAATGATATAACATTCTCCAAATCAAAGCACAGAATAGGAATTTCACAATTCATCTTGCCTTTTTTCTTTCTGCACGTATAGCCTTCTTCTTAATCGCATGTTGATTAACTTAAGTTTTAAGTTCCTTTGTCGAACTGTTAATGGGTTTTCACCCAAATTTTTATATTTTATTCAGGCTAAAGGTCATTAAATGTAATTTTTATGAAAAAAGGAATTTTACGACATGAAATTAATTAAAATTTATTCATAATTGTTCACTTTTCCCTGCCTGGGGGGGATCAAGACCTCATCCACGGACAGGTCGATTTGACATGCTTCGATAGTAACCACACTATCTCTTCAGAATTCTTTGCCGTTTAACACTCACCACAATTGCCGACGGCTGGCAGGCAATAGTTAAACATCAACCTTTAAACCAAATAGTATTTTTACTTGGTTGATCGAAATTCGTTGTTGTTGTTGTGAATGATTATATATTTTAATTGATTTACATTTACAGGCAGACTCGGCGTATTGTCGGTTAGTTCAACTTTAGTAAAACAAAGTAATTAATGTCAAATTTAACCTTTTTAACACGTTCACCACTGAAAATTTTTTTTGCTTTTTGCAAAGAAACTCAGGAACAAAAAATATGTCACATATATGTGACATAAGTATTGCAAAATATTTTCTTAATACAAACTGTGAGTCACCTTAAGTGACATGAGTTTTGAGAAAAATTAATTTCACATATATAAGTCACTTAATGGTTTGATTTTTATAAATAAGACAAATCAATAAATTTATAAAAATTTATTGCGATATCAATATGTATGTAGATAGTATGTTGACTGTGCTAAATTTTAAAAAACAAGTATATGAATATAATCCAATTAATTTACCACCTAAGACTCTACATACTGTAACGAAGATTTACATTCCCTTAAATCCCCGCAACATAAATTTTATATATATTTTTTACTATTATTTTATTTTATATTTAAGTTCTATACAATACATATACAATAATTAATTTCGGTTTCAAGTACATATGAAACCCCTTAATGTTACTTGGGTACATATGAAACCCCCTACAGTTATTTAGTTAATACCAGTTCGCTTAATAATTCTCATCTAGTTCATTTATAATGTTACATTAATACTTTAGGTTTAGTTACACTCGGGGCGATTTCATTGCACCAACGATCTAGCCATCTACTAAAGTAGACCTGGTTCCCGCCTTCTGCACGACGGTCGCCGACACCTGCACTTGTCTAGGTGTTGTTTTGTACTGCGGCTTCGGCTGACGGTTTTTGTACTGCGGCTTGGGCTGACGATTTTTGTACTGCGGCTTCGGCTGACAGTTTTTGTACTGCGGCTTCGGCTGACAGTTTTGGTACTGTGACTTCGGTCAACAGACCTCCCCTAGTTAAGTCAGTTTATTACATAAGGTTGAATTGTATTATTTAGATACCTAATCATAAGAACGAATTGTAGTATTGTAACAACTGCTGAAAACGAGCCATTTCATCACCGCCGAGCACTCAAGGAACCCGATCCTGACTCCCCACCCGATTCCGACCCGAATACACCAGCCGAGGAGAATCCGCCGAATTCCTGCCTGTTTGCTGTGCTGCTAGTAATTTTTAATGAAGTTGTTAACAAAGTATTGTAATTCAGTTGCTAATTAATCAATAATGTTAAGAGATTATTGTTAACCCCGAAAAGGTAAATCACCCGTGTTTTCACTTAAGGTTCGTGGATTCCGTAAGTCGACCCTGGACATCACTGGACTACCCCAGCCAACGACAAAACCACGTTACAATACTACGCATATACATACATATATACTAACTCCTCATAAAATATTGGTCTATTAGGGCTCCACTTCAATTCAATCATCTTCTTTTCTAACATATCAATCACGATTACCCTCTTAAGAATTATTTTTTCCAAACAATTGCAATTGTCTCATCGCTCTTAGTACCAGTCAAGATCAAAACAAGATCAAAATAAGTCTCTAGAATTTCCTCCTGAGTTTATGTTTTTCTCTTTTGTACCAAATTTTGATAATTTTTCTGATACCGTTATCCGGACATACAAAAATCTATATTTTCTTTGTATTGAAGGTTTTCATTTCTTCAATCCAGCCCACTTTGATAGATGTTTTCTTTTTATATTAAATTAGTTCATTTTTCTTGTATATGTTCTCCAGATGTACAGAAATTTATATTGTCTTTGTATAGAAAGTACCGCGCCCACTTCTCAAATCCAGCCCACTTCTCCGATTGCAGATGTTTTGTATTGAAAGTCAAGCTATATGTACTAAATTTGGATACTTTTTCTACTACCGCTTTCCAGATATCGCTGATTTGCTTCAACAACGACATAAGAAAAATATGTCAAATTTCGGTTTCATATCACTAATGCATTGTAAATCAAGTATTTTATGGAGTGGCTATTATTTTATATGAACAAATAGTAAACTCTACTCTTGAGAGAAGAATAAAATTTTCGTTTTCCATTATATTGTGGGTAAATTTAAAACTTTAAACTGGTTTTTTGTAAAACTAATATTTTTAAGCTACGACGGTGCTGCAGCAAATGGGCGATATACGGAAATCTATATTATATTTGTATTGTTGGTGCTACTCCCACTTAAAATTTTATTAATATATGTAGCCTATGTCAAGTGCTGGCAAGTCATACAAATTCTGGGAAATTTTAAGGAGTTTAAAAGGTGGAGTTTTTTGTAACCAAAAGTGTAGAGCAATAATTTTACAACAGTTCAAGAGCTTAAACACAACAGTATCGAGCAGATATCAACCATTGACAGCAGCTTATTGAAAAACGTGATTGAGAATTTTGGTAAAATATTAGGAGTATGCCGAGCCAGTGGGGTGTCACTTGACCGACATAATTTTTAATTGTTAACCGGAACCTATTTGTAATTAACTGATGTACAAATATTTTTTATATCTAAAAAAATCTCTTGCCTATAAAAATTAAAACGATGCATAAACTTTTAAACACCCTTTATTATAATATTAAGATGGCACATGGAACTGTTTATTCGTGAAAATTGTAGCACAACGTAGTTGAACCCATTTTTAACTGACAACGGCATTTTGACCAAAATGTGAGTTGGAACCCTTTTAATTCTAAGGGCTCGCTACATCAATATCGGCATCTGTTTGATATGATCAGCTAATCAAAAAACTTAAAGCTTTTTTCTATTTAAAATAAAAAAGTGGTTCCATTTTTATTAAAAAAAAAAAAAACTGACTTAGGCATCTCATAATATTTGGCTATGTTATGCCCCAGTCACGTTTGCTAATGTTTATCTCCCGTTGACCCTATCATAACTCTAAAACTAAAGTTTCCACCCGTTCTCTGCAATCTTACCTCCAGATACTGCAATGTTAGAAATGTCATCAGAACAATAACAATAAGAAATCAAGCTAAAAAATCATCTGGGGTATGAAATACCTCACCTTATTGGCGACGGGTTAAACGTTCTAGTTCGCAATTGGCTAAATCTATCATCAGATTTCTGATATTTTATAAATTTCTTCTGTATGCTCTAGCTCAATATTTTCTAATTATGATTTTCGTATTCTGTATTTATTTTTATCAAAATTATCAATGATTCTTTCGTTAAATCTTTCGTCTCAAAGCTTGAAAATGTTCGAAATAACAATTGATTATAACACATCAAAAATTGTCGCAAGGGTACAATTGTAACTTTTTCAATATTTATATGCTATAATTTTTTTCTTAATCATCAGATCCCTTCTCTACACTTATAATACACAGAACATTTTTTAAAAAAAAATATATCGTAAGGCTTTACCCTAATAATAGGACTTGGTTAATTTGTAACCCTTAAGAGGCTATATGGGTACAATTGTACCTTCGCATATTTTTTGTGAAAATAAGCGAAAAAACAAAACAAAACCATTTGGTAATGAAGACTTTTTTATTTAAAAAGTAGTAAACTATGCGCAAATATGAAGAGAAATAATTAAAAATATATTTACTGAGATTCTTTGCATGGATGAAATTGAGTGCCTGTTATCACAGACGGGATTAATACAGACCATACATGACTTTCTGCATATGCGTTGTACTTCTTGTATACATTAGCAAATATATCACCTTCCGACGAATGCTGATGCTCCACGACAGCCATTTGGCGTTTTCGGTCCATCTTCTGGTTCTGCTTCTGCAAGAAAAACCATATCTACTGCACTTCGAAGGAAATATTTTCTTATTACTAATTTATTTATGCTAAGTTCTAAATCCGTGCCTCTTCGGGTATTTGCCGTTTTATTTATTTTATTGTTAAACAATAAAATAAAAAGTTTTTAATTCGCTAAAGAGACAAAAACAAGATGAAGGAAATAAAATAAATATACTATAAACAATACTTCGGTTGAACAGACCATAAAATGATCTGAAAGCTAAAGTTTAAAACGTTCATTAGGTTCAGCAGCAATCGGGGTCCATTAATTTTATTTCAGTGTATAACTTGCAATTATTTTTCAGGCCTGCTATACTTAATACGGGAATTCAACATACCCAGCTAGCATTTTCAATCGTCTAGGAGTCTCCTGGGAATCTCATGACGAGTGTTTTTGATCGTCGACGAGCTCATTTTTTAATTGTAGACGATGGTTGGCACGGGAGAAACTGTTACACGTGCTGATTCGTATGAGAGATTCTTCCATAACACAGCAAACGACTCTTATATTAATCCTAAAGGGAATCGTTTATGATGTATGTAGAGATTATCTAACGAATCTTTCAAAAAACATGCCAAAAGTCGTATGAGACTCACGTAGGGATTATTTTACAACTCGTGAAATGCTCAGCCGTATAACTGAGCTACCTAAATAAGGGCATCAAACGTGTTTTTCATGACAAAACTTCTAATTTTCATACAATTTATATCAAACAAACCTTAAGGTCGCGAAATCAATACCATCCTGTCGGAAAATCTTATTTAACAGATCCTTAGGTCGGTTTGTTTTATTGAAATTGTATTGGCAATAGAATATTTATATTTCAAAAACTCTCTTATTTAGGTAGCTCAGTAATTCTTATATGACTCTTACAGAGAGTCGCAAAAGGTTCATTCCAAGATTAAAAAACGAGCGTGTCAAAAATATATGTATAAAATAGTAATAAATAAAAGCAATGTACATGTTTTTGTTTTTGTAACTCGTCAGATAATCATCAGAAGACTCTTTTAGGAGTTGTATATTGAACTTAATCGTCTAACAAATAGCCTATGCTAGCTGGGTAGTCTTTCATCTCATATTTTTATAAATTATTTTTAAATTATTTATTTTCTTCTAGTTAAACAAATTTATTATTCGTAATTCAATTAAACTAATTTATTGTTCCTGAAACTCTGGTTAAGATAAGAACTCAAAGTATGAAGAAACTTTTTAAAAGGAACGTTTTCAAAGTTTGTTCGATTTCAATTTTACTCATATGTATAGGTTATCATTAATTCAAAGCAAATTTCGATCTATCATGGTAAAATACCATTTGGTTTAAAGATTGATGTTTGACTAATGACGTCATCCGTCGTCAATAGCGGTGAGACCTAACGGCAAACCCCACTGAAGAGATTGTGTGGTTACAATCGAAACTAGTCTGGGCAACCTGTCCGTGAACGCCTGGGTTCAAGTCTCTGCGCAGTCAAGAATGAAAAATTATCAATAAAAATTTTAATTAATTTCATGTTGTAAAAATTCCTGTCTTCATAAAAATAATTTAATGAAAATTAAATTCAATGAACTTAAGCCTAATTAAAAATATCTAAATTTGGATTAAAAACCATTAATAGTTCAATAAAATAACCACAATACTAATTAAAAATATTTTTATATTAAAAAAGTAGAGTTTTCTAAGAAATTAATTTGAATCGATTAATTAACATAAACTGTTCGAGTTTTTATATTAAAAAAGTAGAGTTTTCTATAAAATTAATTTGAATCGATTAATTAACATAAACTGTTCGAGTTATTTGTTATTTGAAATTGGTTTTTTAAATTATTCGATCAAATAATGGCGAAAAATTTCTTCGATTAATCGAACAACGATTAATTGAGTGGATACTCTAATAGTAACGCTTATTTTCTACAATTGAATTTAAAGTGTTCATATGAGTATTAAATAGATGGGCTTTAAAATTAAAAATATAAATTAAATTCGCTTAGATTTTTAGCAATTATCAATTTAAGCATAAAATGGAATAATTATCTCTTTAAGAAATATTATGTACACACATGCATGTTCACCTTGGGCACTACGAGATACGCTTAAATTACTACTTTAGGGTTAGAACAATCCACATCTGATTATCAAGAATAAATTCGTCGTAGTGGCACCTCGCATTTTTGACTGAAGGCCTATTTTTTCAAAACGAGACTGATCTAGCAATTACCAATGCTCGATATCGCGACATTAAGAAATAAAGTTTTTTCTGCTGAAAGTGTTAGATGTTTCTAAGGAAATATGTGTATTGAGCAAAATGGTGCCACATGCTATAATCTTTGTCAAACAATTTAGTTGCTATACAGAACATTTCCATGTCGTGTATTTGATGAATAAAGACAATTTGGATTGTCCCCACAGGTCGTAACATAAAAGATTTTTATAGGGTTATTTAACATTAAAGGAATAAACTTAGTGCTGGTTGAATTTAAATCAGAAAATAACCATTATATATTAATTTTTATAATAAATGTACGAAAAACAGAAGTAAGTAAGAACATGTAATTCAATTAAAATAGGTAATCATTCATTCAAAGCAAATTTCGATCTACCGAGTTAAATTACCATTTGGTTTAAATATTGATGTTTGACTAATAACGTCATCCGTCTTCAATGGCGGTGAGACCTAACGGCAAACCCCACTGAAGAGATTGTGTAGTTATAACCGAAATATGTCAGGGCAACCTGTCTCTGAAAACCTGGGTTCAATTTTCAGCTCAGTCAAAAATGAAAAAATTATCAATAAATTTTAATTCATTTCATGTTGCAAAATTCCTTTCTTCATAAAAATAATTTAATGAAAATTAAATTCAATGAACTTAAGCCTGATTAAAATATCGAAATTTGGGTTAAAAACCATTAACAATTCTATAAAAGGACCACAATACTAATTATTATAAATGTCTTATTTTAGATTTAATTAAGGTAAACAAAAGAAATTTAATATGGATTTGGCTGTGTTGGAAACTGAAAAAAATTACAACAACTCAATTTTCGAAAAGAAAATCTTTTTGACTTTCAACAATTCATGAAATAATAGAGCTTAAAGTAAAATTACACATAGATTACACATGGAACTTATTGCACATGGGCTACCACATGCAAGTAAAAATTAGACACAATATTTGTAATTACACATGGATTGGCAACACTGATGTTGAGATTAAAGTTTTCTAGGTCAGTACGATTCATCTGACAACAGAAGCTGCAACATGCATAACACTTAATACTTAACACATACATACATTCATTGATATACATGTATGTGGGAATGTTTTGCATATTTTATCTATGTGAATTTTTTTATTTATTATGAGATTGTTTTTGCTACGGTTGTTTTGTTTTCCATTTTTCCAATTTGAGGTCGGATGTGAACCCGTAAAATATTGAAGGGAGTACAAATTCAAATAGAAAAGGAAAAACAAAAATATAAAAAAAGAGTAAGAGAACATAACAAGTGGGAATATAGTCCATATAGCTAAACCATTTACTAAATACTCTACACCACTTGTAAGTATTAACTTTTATAATAACTTTTTAAAGTGAATCCATTTTGAAACCTACTGTTCGTTGTCGTGGTCGAAGTCGTAGTCGTTCGAAATTTTTGTCGATATCTTTTAAATTGCACGACAACGACAATGTGAAACACCTAGAAAGTTTATCTTGTGTATGTCGTTTGCGACAAGCATAATACCAATTTTTATAAACCACTGGCTTTCGACTACGACAATGACACTCATAAAAGGCCGACTTATTTCTCAAGATCTGAGTGGGATTTAATCGTCTTGTATGGTCTATATCTAACTCACCGTCAATTCTGAACTTAATAAAAGAAAGTTATGCCATGAAATACTAGCTTTTATCTCAGTACCAACATAGAAGTAAAAGCGATATTCGAAAACTGTACTTCTATTGGATCTTTGATCAAATATTGGACGGTGTTAACAAAATTTTGTAACATCGTTAAAGTTGATTATAAAAGAGTGGACTTCTTATTACAATTTGCTTCGTTCTGATGACAATTAAAGCAAATGTAAAATTTCCTATTTTGTCTCACAAGATTTGCTACGACAAAACATGTTATACTATTGGCTGGTAAAGACAACAAAAAAAGTTTTACAAAAGTAAAATACATGTGTTTTTAGCAAAAACAAAAAGCGGAAAAAAAATTTTTCAAAAAACAAAACGTGTACACAAAACAAATACACACACATTCGTGTTGTGGTCATGCAAATTGCCAAACAACAACAAACAATAATTCCTTCATCAATGTGAAAAAAAAACACTTCAGAATATTAGAATAATGTATGTCTACAGAACAACTCCAATTGTACTGTTTTATAACTAAAAACAGAACACAACATAACGTTTGTTAGATCCCTTTTAGACTCGGCAAGTTAGTTCCGCAAGGTACTTGCCGATCACTACAAAGTCTGTACTAAATAATTTTTTTCTTAACCCGACCTTACCGCTGGCATCTACAAACCAAGTAACTTCCCGAGTCTGAAATGGGTCTTACTTTCGTGAAAATATATATGAACGTTATTAAGGATTCTGTCCTAATACACAAACACTAAAAAAAATATATATCGCTTCTGGGTGTGTTTACCGTACGCAAACGCTGCTATATAACAAATATTAATACCATTCTATTGTGGTATAGGGTATAATGATTAGCAACAATAAAAACAATTGGTGAATCCCAAAAGCAGGAGCATTACCAAAAATCCAGTTTGGCGATTTTTGGTAAATATTTTTGTTAGAATATTTTTCTTGTTGTTGTTTATGGTAGCTGTTGTCGTTGATCTCAAAGAAAATCTACATCAACAGGAAAAACGAGAAACAGGGATGAATTACATTATTCTTCTTTTTGTATTGGTCACTGTATTTAAATTAAATACATTTTTTA
This sequence comes from Pollenia amentaria, assembly GCA_943735925.1. Lineage (NCBI taxonomy): Eukaryota > Metazoa > Arthropoda > Insecta > Diptera > Polleniidae > Pollenia > Pollenia amentaria. The sequence goes on along the minus strand of OX031008.1, from coordinate 86,383,667 downwards.
TTTCCGAGTACGACAGTAAACAAAACCAAGCATTTGCTTTGGTTGTGTTCTTTGGAGTGAAACCAAAACAAACAAGAGAAACAAAAAATTAAACGATTTCTTTTATTTATTTAATTTTGCGTTCTTTCTTACTTTTAAACACAAACTATAAATTAACTGATCTCAGTGTTTGGTGCAAATGTTTTTGCGAAAGCGCAAATGCAAAATATATCATCCCTATTCTGGAACCTAACGGCAACTCTGCGTTAGGTTTCTTCGCAAGACCATTTGTACCAAATACTGTTAGTGAAAACATATTTAAAACATTTTGAGAATAAACTTTTTGCAAACTTTTGCTGATTAATTTGCTTGCCCGGATTTAGAAATTCGGTATTTTGGGGACGTGATTTTAGGTTTCGGGCATATGACCCCAACCCAACTAAGTATTTATGTATTAAACTTTAGACTTAAGTATTAAATTAACATTTTTAAAATAAAAGTTGGGTGATGTTCCATTATTTCTTGGGCCTGATTTCACAATTTTTAGATATAATTTCAATTTTTATTTTTTGGGCCATTAATGGATAGGGCGATTTTTTACATATTGCTTTGGGTAATTTTCCTGGCAGTCTAAATGTTGTACGGAATCGGCTTATTTTTAATTTGAAAAACTCTTATTATATATCCAAGACAAATTGTGTCCTCCTAGATCAAATGGAATTGATGCTTTTGAGTCGAAATCATTATTTCAGAAGAGAAAATAGTTTATTGCCTAGATATCGGTCATTTATAAACCGATTTTTTCATTTTCACTACTGAAGATAAAAGTAAAAAAATAGAGAACATGGTCTCATGGTCTAAAATAAGTGATTTATTGGAAAAAACTAGACTCTTTCGTGGTTTTTTCTTCCTTTTCTATTAAATAGCAAACAATTCCGGACTATATGTGACAAAAATTTATAACAATCTAGGTCCCATCGTATTTTCGGTTTTTGGAAAACAAATTTTTACATGCAAACGGACAGAGGGTTTGACAGACAACCGAACATCGTTAAATCAATTTGCTGCTCATAAGTAATGGAAACGGTCTTTCTGCTTGTCTTTTAAAGATTATTTGTTTTGCTTTTGTTCATATACTAAATTAAACGATTAAAAAAAAATTTGAATTTTTTTTTGACTTGGAAACATTTGCCAAATGTTTTGCTTGTTTTTACACACCGATTTATTTATAAAGTATATGTGTTTTACTTTTTATTTTTTTACAGATTAATGAAAACCAACAAACAAACAAAATTAAATTTTACAAAAAATTAAACAAATTCAACTATTACAGTTGATTATGCACTTAATGTTTTGCACAAATGACAATTTAAAGTCAATTTAAAAACAAGTCATTTCCATTAATTAAAGTTAAAATTCAGAGTTTCCGAAATGGTTTTCTAATGCAGCGTTAAAGTTTTGATGTTATTTTTGATGATACGTAATAAAATTGTTTATATGGAAATGTTGCATGAAAAAGTTTATCGATTAATATATTAGAGTCATTCCATGTCAAAACGACCAATAGTGGGATTCGACACCTCGCGATTTGAATGAAATTTGGTGTGAAGTTTCCTTTAATCCTATAAGGAAGATATATTAACGAAAAAAATTTTAATTTAATTTAAAAAGTTACATCATATTCAGAATGTCATAGTTTCGCCGAATTAGCCGAATGTGTTGATTTTATTTTTTCAATATCACAAAAACTACTTCACATACGAAGATAATTTGTATGTCATTGTAAAGAGAATACTTGGGGCTACAAACAGTATATTAAAAAATTTTTCTTTTAATTGTAATATCTACAAAATATTAAATTTTTAAAATGGAGTAAGTCAACACCCTAATTTTTTTTTTGGCTGAATTTTTTTATATAATTCCTCAATATGTTCTTTTAAAATCCTGAAACTTTGAAGGAAGTATTTTTTTTTTCTTTTTAAGATATGATATTTTTTCTCTCGCAACCTGTAAAAAATAATCCTAAAATAAAATTTTAATATTTTAATTTTGAGCAATAAGTATTTTTTAGATCTGAAAAAATTTAACGACATTGAAAAAGTTTTTTATATTTAATTGTTGCATTTTTTGTTGGAGCTCAATGTGGGCACTTTCAAAGAAAAGTACACATTTTGTCACGTTACGTCTCGCAGAAATTAAATGAGTTTTATACCTTAATTGGCTTCGCTTGGAAGTAATTTATTAATGAAAAATTAAAAGGAGGCAGTGTGTTGTGTTCTTAAAGTTTGCTAATACGGCAAAATTATGGTATTTTGAATATGACGTAACTTTTGAAAAAAAAAAAATTTTTATTTTATTTCTTTATTGGATGAAAAGAACCTTCACACCAAATTTCATTCAAATCGAAAGGGTTCGGGTCCCAGTCTTGGTCGATTTGACATGGAATTACCCATTAATAAGGGACTTGTACTTAACTATTGACCCATTATTAAATTTTGTAGTATAAAATTAAGTCGCACGACATATATTCCGCTATCGGCTTTATGAAAGGTTTAAGTTTTTTTTTCCCGTAAATACTTGAAATCATTGTTTCGAATCATTGGGATGAAGCGCCCATTTAAGTAGGCATATCAAATAATTCTCTTAAAGTTAGCTTAAAATAGTAAATAGAAACAACCTGACACCGAGGCGTTCCACCTGTTGAGGCAGATGAACAGACAGATAGAAAAATAAACGGATATGGCTTTATCGACTTAGAATTACACCCTCATTTTTACAACATATGGCTAAGGGTATTATATTGCAAAGAGCCAACTTGATAATTAATTACACTATGCTAGTTGAAAAAACAGACAAGCCGGGCACATGGCGTTTTAACATAATTCGGGTACGCTGAATCCAGTGGTGCCCGCGGTTTTTTCAGGTTGGCTCCGGCTTTCGAGATATACCGTTATTTCAAAAATGGAGGAGGTTGCACATCATATGTTCGCGTAACTCAATAACGCTTTAGCCTATTGAAAAAACTTAAAAAACCGAAATTCCGCAATAAAATATCCTTTAAGAAAAGTAAAACCTCTTTCTAATATCTGTACTCATTTTAGAAACATAATTTTTTTTTTGGAAAAACAAATAATTATATTATCAAAATTTCGAAATTTTTGTTTTTAAAAATGATAGCCCCTATATTTGTACAGCTGGTGCTAAAATATTAGCTCGTTTTAACTCTTTTGTCAAGAGAATGCTCTGTGTTTGAGATAATTTTAGACACCGTACCTAGTGGTATATATTGTATGACCGACCTCAATTAATTTTTTATCCTTAAAATTTTTTAGAGACATACTTGCCCCATATCTCCACTTCTTAGGGGGGCGCCCATAAAAATATTGCGTTTTATGAAATTCTTAAATTAATTAAAATTTGCCGACTTTTGTGAATAAAATCAAAAGTTGCTAACAGATTTTAATCATTTATGGCTTGTTTGGTTTGTAACTTCGTTTTTTATATGTCTGCAAATGAATTTATGAATTTTTAAAAAACAAAAATTTCGAAATTTTGATAAAAAAAAATTATTTTTTTTTCAAAAAAAAAATTATGTTTCTAAAACGACTACGGATATTAGAAAGAAGTTTTATTTTTCTTAAAGGAAATTTTATTGCGGAATTTCGTTTTTTTAAGTTTTTTCAATAGGCTAAAGCGTTTTTGAGTTACGCGAACATATGTTTTGCAACCTCCTCCATTTTTGAAATAACGGTATATCTCGAAAACCGGAGCCAATCTTAAAAAACCGCGGGCACCACTGGATTCAGCGTACCCGAATTATGTTAAAACGCCAGGTGCCCAGCTTGTCACGAAAAAAAAGTGAAAATTTCATGCACAGTGTTATTAAAAAATTTAGTTTCTCTAACAATGGCCCAATTAACTTTAACTTTGCGTATGAGCAATATTTTATATTACTCATACGCAGGGTTGTCAGATTTATTTTGACCTTTTTCGCCAAATCAATGTCAAAAATCGCCAAAGCATTTATTTTTAAGATTTTAAAAATAAAATATATTTTAAATTAATTAGTGTTGTGGTTATTTTATGGAACTGTTTATGATTTTTAATCAAAATTATTCATAAATTATTAAATAAATTATCAAAGTTATACTTGGGAATTCATAAATTTTCATTACTAAGATTTTGTTTGCTGTGCTTACTTCCCAATTTTTATTCTTGATAAATATACTGAAATTTACTGTTGGTGGATAAGCTAGTTGTTATGCCAATTTCACTGGTTGCTAAGGCCAGATCATTAGGAAACATTTTCCCAAAAAAATTTAGAAAAGCCGAATAATAATACAGCTTCAGAGTGAATGAGAATTAAATACACTCAAAAAGTCATATTTGCAATAATATCAAAACTTAAGCAATAAACCAACAATTCTCTTTTTCGAGAGAAGGATTTATATGGGGCCTATGGTAAATTATGGACCGAAATTTACCAGTGTTATTTCTAGTCATATGAAACTGTTATATATTAAAATATATTATGATGTCATTATATATTAGAGCTTTAGACGTAATGTGAACTGTTTTTCGGGAGCAGGGTTTATGGGGGGCCCAGGGTAAATTATGGACCGATCTTCATGAATTTGACCACGATAATTTTCATTCACACAAAACGAAGTTGTGCAAGATTTTATATCATTCCGTATATTATTTCACCCTCTACGTTAGTTTTTGAAACAATATTATAAATTTTTAATGGTGGTGGTTCCACATTTTGACTCAGAGCTCTGATCATACTTAACCGATTTTGCTGGATTTCGGTCCCAAACTAACTACAAGCAATTTGACACAGAGTTTGTTCTTTTCTTTTGAGTATTTTGAAAGTGAGCGTGTTTTCAACAGATGGACAGACGGAATGACGGTCAGACGGACAGACAGATGGACGTGGCTAAATCGACAAAGATTTACTCAAGGTGCCAGAATATACATATATAATTTAAGAGGTCTAAGATGTATAATAAAAAAGTTTTACACGGAATGGTGGTGGAGAGTATAAAAATGATAAAAAAAACTTTGCCGTTTCAAACAATGTGGTAACTGATTTCATTAAATATAGCTCAGGTTTTAACAATTCCCAAATCGAAAAAAATCAATTATGATTTTTTGCTATTTTTAGTTTTATTTAACTAAAATATTGATTGAATCAAAATCTTAATTTTTAATTTTCTTTCAACTTAAAAATAATTGATTCAATTATCACATTAACAAAACTGAAATACTTTTTAAACTATTTTTTTAATACATAAAAAACCACCAAGGCGAATTCATTCTAGGTTATATCGGTAGAAGAATAGGCACAACTCGTACAAAAACCACAAGCCATTTGTTTCTGTTAAATCATTGTACAATTTCATATACCGAACCAAATCAAAAATCAGGGCTTTTATGATCACTTGTAATGAATTCGCCTTGAAAACTACTGATAATTTTTTCTGTGCATACATTTGAAGGCATCAAATTTCATACATCAAAATACTAGATTAAAAATATTATTTCTTCGTATTGAATTTAACAAATTTCCAAACATATTCATGGCTAATTAAAAATAGCCAGCAAAATTGCCGTACTTTATTAATCGGTATATCGCCAAATCGTAAATTAGGTCGCCAAACAAGTTTGAAAGTCGCCAAGTTTTAGAAATCGCCACATCTGAAAGCACTGCTCGTACGTACTTCTGGATAAAAAGTGAAGAAAACCTTCTTAAATTCATACACGATATTGGCTTGGTAAAATACTCGTAGTCAAACAAATCGGCTGATATAAGACTTTAAAAAAAGGGGAACATTCTTTAGAATATGTTATAAGACAGGAATATTTATTTGTAAAAGTTGTAAAAATTATTATATATTATCTTAAAAATAGCGCATGAAAAGATTTCCTTTATATGCTTTATAGTCTGGATATCAACCAACCTGTTATCTAATGGCACTCATTTACAACTGAGATGGGCACACAAATCACGTGTCCTTGGTCAGAAAAATCTTCATATTTGTGCACTATAAAAGTCTTTCTATCGTTCTTTTGTCTTTGTTTTACACACAAAGTACAAAAACATTAATTTATACTCTTTCAGCTGTTGTTTTTTGTTTTTATAATGCAATAAGTGTGCCAACTTGCACTTGCAAGTTTCACTATCATAGAATATCTTTTGCCCACCACTGTTTTATAAAAATCAGATTGGAATATATAAGACTATAAGAAATTGTCTTAATTAATAGCCTTTGCTGCCTATTTTTTTGAACATAACAATAACAATTTTCTTTTACTCAAACCACATCTTAATTAAGAGCAAAAAAAAAATATATTTTGACAGTGAAGTGCAGGTAAATCTCTTCTACTTTCGAAAGTCAATTGGAGGTTACCACCAAGAAGGTAAAATTGTGTAGTCCGATAAGCTACATATCCATATCTTAATCTACGGCTTTTTTCTCTCTTGCTGTTATTATCTCTAGTAACCGCAATAAAGAATTCATATACTTCATTATTGGTAGGTTAGGTAAGGTTCGGTTCAACGCGCAGCCGATACGAGGACGGCTTACTTGGGTCCTTATAGCGGCCCCTTTGTTAGCAGAGTCAGCGAGTATTCACCAGAATAATCCCCAGACATCACTGCAGCCTCGAGCCACCCTGACTTCCTGCAGAACAAAGAGATCGCTTTCAGTCCTTCTCTATACATATCATTCAAACATGGCGATTCCGGTCTTCTTAAATGCCTAAACCTAATATCCCCGAGACCAGGGCATTGGCAGAGTAAATAAAATACCGTCTCCTCCTCATCATGACAACTTCTACAGAAGTCATTATAATCAAGACTCATTCTTCCTGCATGAGTCCCTATCACCCAGTGACCCTTTATGACCGATATCACTGAAACCAAGTAGCACGCGCGTTCTCCCCGCGTCGTGGCCAGAAAAGAGTCCTGGCCATCAAGTCCCCCTGCCATCTCCCCTGAGCCCTTCTGTTTGACTCATATCTCATAAGAGTCTTTTAGCGAGCCATTCAAATGCCGTTTAGGCCGTGGACAATATTGGTACGAGTTTTACAAGAGGTTTAATCAATGGTTATAGGCTTAATAGAAAAATGTAATTTCTTTAAATATAACAAACTTTTTAAACTAAATACTTTTTCCTCACTACTACATTAAATATATTTATTTGGCAGTTCTTTATTACTTTTTGTATTTTTCTCGATAGTTGTTTAAATATAAAAACAAATATTTGTGTATAAATAAAAACTGGTAAATAGATAAATATTTAAAATAATTTGTAATAATGTTTTCCTTCATTTAGTGGCTTTCATTACAATTAGAATATAACACAATTTTGCATGTTTTTTGAAAAAATATGTCATTAATGTAATTTAGTATTAATGAAATTTTTTTAAGTTAATAAATTGAAAAAAAAAAAAACATGTGAGAAGGATTAACGGCATTGTCAAATCAGTAATGCTATAATGTTGCACAGTGAGACAGACACACTATCTATGTATGTATAAAAAAAGTATTTTTAAAAAACTATCGTGACTTCGATTGGTGAATATTTTATCATTTAAGGACCCATTTTTCTTTTGGGGCTAGTTTTCTTTTAGCTGGCAATAAATCAAATTGGTATATTCAAAGTATATTGGTCAGATTGTATTTTACCAGTAGCGATTGCTGTTGTTGCAGCAGCCACACCTGAAGAACAGGTATTTACAAGTTGACAATCATTCATCGGTGTTCGTTGAACCCCGAGTTGTTCGGCTGCGTAAAACCAATTGCAGTGGACGCGCCAGTAGAAGTTAGATAGTAGTACTAGCAAATGCTACTATTTTTCATAACCCAATTATACTCAATGCATTTAATTTGGGGGCTAAATACTACTCAATATCGTCCAGACCAGGCGACTTAAAGCAATCAAAGCTCCTTATAGCCAAATTGAGACTTTCATAGCCACAATAAATAGATACAGGCCCAGGTTCTGACAACCAATTGATCTCACGAAGCGATGGCAGATAGTTGCCAGGAAAATGTGTATCACTTAACACCTCCAGCGTCTCCTGGCTATTTGTAGTCCAGCAACAATAAGCTTTCTGCATGAAGCAAGGGACAGTCATAATTTCACGTAACTGGATGGTCTCCGAGGAGCCTTCCACGCTACTAAAAAATTCCTCCAGGCATTCCGTTTCGCTGACTTAACTAAGTTGTTGAATCAATACAGCGCTGACTTGGTTTCCGTCCAGTTTGTCAGACGCTTACCTATATTGAATGGCCTACGAAGGACTGCGAGTACTCAGGGCTCCACCATGGTGGTTTACCCCTCCAATTCCTAGCAACTGGCTTACAAACCAGTAACATTGCCATTGCGATATCACCGTTAAAAAGTCCACCGCCATTTAAGCCTCTAGGGACTGAGCATAGAGAATCAGAGAGAAGATTAGCCTGATAAACACCACTTCATTCCTCTCCTATTTAGAAAAGTAAACGTCTCTAAAATATCCCTAAGACATAAGACTAATAAAAAATCAACCGTCCAGTTACCTATTAAGTCAGAGTGTATCGAGCTTACAAAAGTCACATCGAGAACTTCTTGCCTATAAGCTGCAATGAACGTAGGTTTCGAGCCTTTGATTGCTATCTCTAAGTTATAATTACAAATAAAAAAAATAGCGACTCACCTTTATTATCGGTGTAAGAGCTGCCCAATAGTTGTGGTGTCCATTAGTGCTACACAGATAGCCACCTAATGGAGTCAGCTTTGGCCACTATTCCACGGATGTACCTGTTGGGTGGCTCGGTACTATGATCGTGGCCATATAGCCCGAAACTATCCATATTGACTTATCGCCAATATCTAGGGCCGCAGATGTTTTAAGTTCATCGAGCAGATAATTTGTCTTCATCACATTATAGTTATTGTCAACAAGATTATCTGATATGTTTTTATAGATTCTTTTAAGCCTTTAAGTTAAAAACGCTATAATTTTCTCGCCCCAGGCTTCAATGCAAGTATGAATTTTCTTTCATTTAAAACTGTTTTTGTTTGCCATCAATAAAAATTTTTATTTGAGAGTTACCCATTTACTGTATAGGGCCTCCGATAATTATTTCTGTGAATGACAATATCAACATTCCTTTTGCTTTAATTGGTTAATTGCTCGGTTAATTAACCAAGGTTTGGGTTTAATCGGTTAATTTTCTTATTGATCGCTTAACCGAATAATAAAGTTTTTTTTATAAATAAAGTAACTTCAATATATGAATATAAGTTATTTGTTATTTGGAGTAAAAAAAAAACCAAAAGCATAACAAACATAACAACTCTTGAACTAAAACGAGCAAACAAAAGAAAAATTTATAAATATGTAATTCATATTTTTTAGTTTAAACATACGAATATTATATATTAATGAAACAATAAACTGTTATATCATTTTATTAGTTATTTCAATAGTTTAAGAAAATCTTATACAATAATCTTTTATACAAATAATTTGACTTAAATGTTTAGTATTTCAGTGTTTATTTTCCTTATTTTTTACACACTTCGCATTATTTTGGTTAATGCTGTCAAAAGATTGATATGAGAAGATATAAGAAGACGTGAAACAAAAAGCTGTTGACAGCAAACACTTATTTAATGAAAATCACTGAACACCTTCTTTGTTTGTATGAAAATATATTTTCCAAACACATCCCTTTGGTATATGAGGCAAAACAATTAATTAAAAACACAAAAAAATATGTAATAATACTACAAAATGAAGAAAATTTTGTTACATCGGTTAATCGACTAAAATTAACCGGTTTAATTGTTAATCGAAAAAAGGCAATTTTAAATTAACCGATCAGTTAATCGGGTAGTAATTAAGTATTTAAACCGAACGAATACCCTAATAATAATATATCCATAAGTTTAGGAGTTAAGCTTCGTACAAGATGGTGGTAAGATCTGACAATAATGTAAGGTCTACTCATGTGTTGACAATATACTGCCAAAGAAAAATTGCCCCCAAAAATAAAGGCAACTGCAGGTCAATATAAGTAAAACTTAAGAAAGCTATGCTCTCTTCAGTAAAATGAAAATTGTCAACAAAAGGGCAACAAAATTAGCTTGGGGACCTGCAAACTGCTGCTATATGTGGTGAAAGTGCCTTCATTTTTTACATAACGCAATATCGTCATAACTAGAGCAGATTGAAAATAATGTAGGGCAGATGCGCTGATTCTAGCAATTACTATAAACGTTGTGTAAAAAAAACATGAAAAGTTCAGTATCGAATATTCGTATACAATAAATAAAAATTCGGCTATAAATTTCTGTATTGTTATAAAATAAAATATATTTTATATCATGAACTACAAAAACTCAAATACACAAAATGTACTATATTGCTGCTAAGATCAATTAATTGTATATTGCGATAACAATTGTTATTAATTACTTATTAAATAAATTATTCATTTGACAGACATTTTATTTAACACAATAGTCGTAGTTTTTTTTAACAAAAACATAATTAATATAAAGTACAAGCTAATTTACACATACAAACCAATATAAATAAATTATTTATAAGATTTTGTGTTTTAATTCCCGAAAACTGTCAAAATAAATTAAGAATTGTATGACTTTGTAACATTAACATGGTTGGTAGCAGCAAAAAGTACAGTTCGAGATAAAATAAAATAACAATGGATATTTACATTTTCAACTCGAATTGAGCTGGCAAAAATAAATGACAGTGAAGTTGCAATTCGTTTAGAGAATTTCTCGATAAGACTAATAGGTACTAAACTTTGATTTTCCTAGATCATCAATGTGATCAACTTGTCTAGTTGTAATCATGCATAAATTTTTATCAAGAAAATCAATAATTGGAAGACGAATTTACAAAGCTGAAAACTATAAAACCTTTCAAAATTTTGGTCGGGTGATTTCCAGTCCTGTTAAACTAAATAGGCCCAAATTATATTACAATCAAGGCGAATTCCTACAGGTGACATTTTCGAGTCATATGTTTATTGTTTATTTATTTGTGTTTATACTGAATGTCAAGCTTTGTTTACATTTTGTGAAAAAAATTTGTTAAAATTTAAAATATAATAAAAATCCAAATACTACTTGAAAAAACTCATTTAAATTTTATAAAACAAAAAAGTGAATATAAAATATAAAGTCAGTGAATCAAAAGTGCCGTAAGGAATAAATGGAACAAGTAAGTACAGGAACAAGTTTTACCTTCTAAAGCAATTGTGTATATTTTTTAACAAAAAAATGTCCTTGTTTATATTTTCAACAAATAATTTTTACATTCACTCTAACTTTTTACAAAAACAAAATACATAGTATTTTTAAGAAAAAAAGAGATATCTAGCATAACTCTTGATTACAATATTATTATATTATTTGTTAGCAATTAAGGCTTGATTTTCTGGAGATTATTTTATATGGGACAAATAGTAAAGGGAACGATCATTACAAAACTGTATGCCGTTGTTTGTATTTAAATAAAATATATCTTTATCTTTATAATAAGATAAAGTATTAAATAAAATATAACTTAACCAAATTCTACCATAAAGGAAATATTTTTACGATTAAAAATGTTATTGGAGAGCATGATTTAATGAGACCTATGGTTGACTACGAACCGATCATCATTTACGTTGGTAAAATTATTTCTAGTCACATAAAGCAATTTTGTGCGAATTTCATGACAAATTGTACATTCCGCCACCAGCTTAATAGCATCATGGTCTTTGGGATGTAGGCGTGTCAAAATCTGTTTTTTTTTTAAACAATATATCTTTAGGACAATATATTGTTATAATAATTAAAAAAAGTAAAAAGTGTTGTTTTCTAACAGTAAATACTACGCAAACAGTATAGAAAAGTACTTTTTTTGGAAAGGAAGTGTCAAAGTATGTGCTATATTTAATTAAATCATTTAAGACATTGTTTGAAACAGCAAAGTTTTTAAATAATTTTTTTAATTAAAATTAAAAATATCATTTATTAAGGAAAAAAAATATATTCACAATTTTCAATTTTTACAATTTTTAAGAGGTGCAAAGTCAACAAATTGTTTGTTTGATTCTATAAATTTCGTGATTAAAGGAACTTTTTAAATTTTTCTGTGCTCTGAGTTCAAATGTTGCTTTTAGATTTAAAATAAGTTCCGGCAAGATTTTTATATTAAGAACAATGCCAGTATTTTTATAATAAACTTTATCGAAGATATTTTCAAAATCATTAAAATAGTAAATCCTATCGATGCCAATCTTCCAATCTAAAAAATTTTACTATTTTATTATAAAGGGTTAAATAAAAAAAAAATAAGTTAAATGCAATTCTCAACCACAAAACATCGTATCTGGGTCCCAATTTAAATGCTCATGAGTATGGGGAAAGAGTTTTCCATCTAAAAAACACTGTGTTTTAAAACTTAAAAATAGAAATGGCCCATAATTATACTTATACAATGAAGTCGGTTCTTTTTGAAAATAACTTTAAATTAAAAATTTTAACTTGTAATAATCCACTACAGTTAAAATAAAAGTAGTTTTTGAGTTGGGCCAGCTTTAGGTGGGTGTCTCATCAAATATAGAAAATTTTTTCATACAAACACAATAAAAATAAACTAAGTGGCATCTCTAAACAGCAGCTATTAAATATAAAAGAAATAATAACAAAGCGATATAATTTTTGGTGTAAACATTAAAAACAAGTTAAACAGGAATAAACATTTTTGTTTCTTTTTTTATATATTTTTAATTATTTTTATATTTATTTATTTTCTATGTTTTTGCTAAATATACATATTAACTTTTTGTTTTCTCATAAACAGCAAATGTAAAGTGTTTTTACATAAGTTAAAAATAACTTCAGTTAGCTAGAATTAATACCGGGTTTAACGTTCAAGGTATTCTTTTGTTGGTCTATAGTTGATCAAAAGCATATTTTTAATGCAAATTATTTTAGAACTCTTAGGCCGAGTTTTTGAGACCTTAGTTAAACTAGGTTTAGTTAGTATGAAAACAGATTTGTGCCGCCATTACCAAGTTTCTATACAAAAGTATAACGGAACAGCGGAGCTTTGCTTAAAATGTTGGTCTTTCATAAAATAATAAAAAAATCGCATTTCGCCGGAAAAATCCGAGTTTCAGAGTACGTAAAACTAAGTTCAAAATCAAACCACATCTAAAAAAACCCCACCTTAAAGTACATCTTGTTTATTACTATGGTTATGGGCCAATATGTTTCATTCTTTAAATTTAGATATACTTCCATTTTCCAATGCGTGTCTGAAAAGAATATTAAGCTAAGAGAAACTTTTATACACTGTCAACTGTATTCATGCGTTTATGTATATTTATTCTTCGTTATGTTTTTGTTCAATTAACGAACTTGTTCCCTTGTTATACATCACTTAAATATGGCATAAAGAAACGAATTTATTTTGCATACATAAATTACATTAGTCTGCTATTTATTCAAAGAATAAACTTTTGATGAAAAAAGGAAATTTTTTGTGGATGAAAAGCGTAACTTTTTTTTGTTCTTTCTCTGGCAACACTGAAACCTATTTGATAAAGATGCAAATTCAAGTGAAATATTTAACTTACGTTTGACCTTAATAGAACATAATAAAACACGCTATATTTAAAAATTATATAGATTAATAAGTACATTTCTACAACTTGAGTATTGAAAAATTCTATATTGACCAAAATCTTCAGCATTTTTAATATATTTATATATATGCTAGAGTAACCCTGCCCGCGTTGCTTGACAATACAATAACATACGTTTACGTCTTTGTATTATATACCGACAAAATGTAATTCTCATTTGGAAAAAAATACATTTTATATAAAGAAAACACACCATCATAAAAGTGCGCGTATAACGCATATTCGTAGAAATTTTTCGATGGTTTTTTTATAAACCATCAGTAAAAGTAGACCTTTCCAACGCATGTACTCTTTTGAAAATCGGTTGAGTGGATCTCGAGTTATAGGACAACTTATTTTTATATATATAGAAGAAGATATTAATTCCCATCATTCCAAATTTGGGGCTTTTACAAATCTATTCCATTGGCATCTGTAACAAGCTATTAGTTTAATTTAGTTTCATGATTTTCCTGAAGTGGCTACTTAACCTTTATGTGTTTGGGATTGTAAACTAACGTTGGCGGTCGGAAGTCTACATTTGTAGCAAATATGTATTTGTATGGAAACCTATGTCAAAATATGAAAAAAACACTAGTACGCAGATTGTTATACTTGAATGCATATTTATTAAGAAATATACATATAATTTTTAAAAAGTACAAAGTTAAGGTAAAAATGTTTAAATTAATTTCATGGTACAGCATTTACCCAAAGTATATGTGGTGGCATGTGTGTCACATACAGGTTTTTTACACCAACTGCAAATCTTGCGTGTAGTTTTACGCTTTCCATCTTCACAATATAGACAACGAACAGGGTGCATGGGCTGTATAGCGTTAGAAATATCAGGCAATTGGTTCATACTAATGCCAGAAACAGGAGAACTACCAAGTGCCATTTCAATAGCCAGACGTGTTGGAGCATGACCTAATAACCTTGGATTCTCAGAGCGCTGTTCAATTGCTGGCATGAAGAGTTGTTTTGCAAGGCTTCGCAGGAACTTTTCGTATCAAAACGAATGAACAGCAAAATTTCCTTGAATCGAAATTTCGGCATAACTGCACGGTAATAACAAACTGCTTCCGTACTCCACAATATATCTGTATCTTCATCGTTTGATTTATTAACGCCTGCCGAAAATAAAAGCCCTATAAATGCTCTAAATTCAATATTTGTCACTATATTCCACACCCACTCCTTTACGGTGCGGTTTTGTTCATTCCACTTTTGAAACGTTTTCTCGGCTTTTGAGTTAGTATCAATTAGAACTTGTTCGAGCATCGAAGGGGTGAAAATCAAATTAAATAGCGCTGACTCGATGAGCTCTTTGGTAGCACGAGATGGGCCAACAGCAGTGCCACAAAACACATTATCAGCACCCATTCGAATTGCTTGTTTAGGCAGATTGGAAAGCCAGATAGTGTTGTCTTTTGAAACCAACGCACCAAGAGGCTGTTCAAAAACTGCCTCCTCCTCGAAAGCCAAATTTTCCTCATAATCTGCTTCGAACAATTCGCCGTCTATCTGCTCATCGGATCGAGTATCGTCCTCTTTAAGTATCATTTCGTTTTCGGCATCAGATTCTTCGGGATTTACACCAATTGGACCACTTGCAGGAGCACCAGAAGCATCACTTGAACAGGATCTTGTATGGTGGTCAGGTGGTACGTAATCATCAGTCGAATCATGAAAATCTAGGCTCTCCTCTGCTTCTTCATCAACCTGGCTCAATAGAAACTCAATATGCTTTTGAAGCTCTTCGTACCCTAGCCTGTAATTACAATTTTCATTTATATCATCCATACCATAGAAAAATATACACCTACCGTTTAACGACTCATTTCGGACGGTTTGTCCGGAGGCATGTCCGGACGTGTTTATTGTTGTTTTTCCAAATATATTTCAAAACGATTAAGCACCTCGAAATGAAAAAAAGCTTGCAATCAGCTGATCATTGTAGAGATGAATATTGAATATGAATACATACACTAACAATTATTGCGAAAAACGCAAAAAAGTCATATGAGCAAGCACACGCATGTATACTCAAACGATCACAATAAAGCAAAGAGTAAACAAAAAACACGAAGTGACATGTTCGACATGCCGCATTCAAAAAAATTTGAGTTGAGTAAAAGAGTGGTGTGAATTTTCATAGATTTTATATTGTGCCTACATTTGTAGACTACCGGCCAGGAGATGGTAGTTTTTAAAAGTAGGGTCTCGAGGGTGCTGTTAATTATTCTTTTAATGTGTTAGTGGCCCAAACTGCTTAGAATTGATTTTTAGGATGCTACTGAAAATTTCGGAACCTATTGTTGTGGAAATTTTTTTTTATTCAACTTTTTCTGGAAAAATGCTACAAATGTAGACTACCGAGCACATAAAGGTTAAGAATCCAACTGCCTTCACCATGTGTGCGAGGGTCTTCCTTTTCTTCTAGTACCCTGTGGATGCGAGTCCACAGCTGCCCATGTTGGGTCATCTGCTGGTTAACGTAGTGTGTGACCAAGCCAATTTCACTTACGTCTTAGTATTTCGGTGCGCAGTTGAGCTTGATTTGTAACTGTCTATAGGTCGAGGTTGCCAAAATATTTTCCAAATTGTTCTCAGACATTTGTTGGTGAAAACTTGAAGTGAGGCTGTCTCGCAGGCAGTCATTCCAAATCTAACATCCATACAAAAGGGTTGACTTTACGCTCGAGTTAAAAAAGCTTATTTTCGTTTTTCTCGATATGTGGGAAGCTTTTAATATAGGACAGCAAAGGACCACCGGACACAGTTGATACGGTTTACTTTATCTTCACTAGATCCTCCATTGTTGGTGATAATGCTGTCGAGATAGCAGAATCTGTTAATATCCTCAAGCACGGTTTCGTTCAACGCAAGGGACTGCCGGTTTTCGGTATTAGCACGCATAGACTTAGTCTTGCCTATGTTTATTTTCAAACCTGCTTTCGCTGTGGCTGCCTATAGAAGCCTTAGCTTTCTAGACATGTCGCTGAACGTGTGTGACAAGAGTCAGATGTCATCGGCGTAATCGAAGTCACGTAGTCGCTTGTATAGGCCCTATTGAATTTCAGTTTTCTGCTGCGTTGTTAATAACTACATTAAGAGCAATGTTAAAAAGTACAGATGACATAACGCAATCCTGCCCTACCCCTGTGTTTACATATATTCCATTACCAAGGCTGTTTTATGGAGTAGTCTACATGTAGACCCACTGTATAAACTTCTAATAAGCGAGACAAGTTTCGGTGGGCTGCCTATACATTATAGTACCTTCCATATGGTGCCATGTGCGAGCTTATCAAATGCTTTTTCGAAGTCTATAAAAACAAAATATAAGGGAGATCTCTACTCCATAGACTGTTCAACAATTACCCTTATGGTATTCACTTGGTCACACAGGATTTTAGTGGTCGAAAGCCAGCTTGTTCCGGACAGAGTTCCGTTTCCAAGGCTGTGAGTCAGCCTGTGATGATATGCGCTACCACCTTATATATCATACTCAGAAGAGTTATTTCGCTCCAGTTGTTGCACTCCGCTAAATTTTCCTAAGCTCATTGTGAAGGCACTACGTACTCCAAAAATCTTCGATTCGCGGGAGGATTTATCGCTCACTGACGTTCGGATCTGCTACTAACATTTCTGGTGCTATGTTGTCGGTTCCCGGGGCTTTTTTATACATTATGGCATTGATAGCTTTGGTAGCTTCAATCACTGATGGACTTTCAATGGATATATCAGGCCTTACCGAATGTCCAGCACAGTTGCATATATTTGCGTTGAGTTGACTTGGTCCAAATCTCAAGTTGTTGAGTTTTCGAGGTAACTAGTTTGTCCGAGCTGTTCTTAGTGGCCTTGTGGAAGCAATATATTTAGTCGTAAATGTTTTCGCTATTTGGTAGAGATCTCTGGTGCACTTTGTAGCAGCTGCAGCTTCCACTTCCTTCGACAGACCGTCCGTATACGCTCTTTGTCTCGACGTGCACTTTTATGTAGTAAATTCTCATTCCCTCTGTTGGCCTGTTTGCTGATTGCTTTGGCTTTTCTAAAATTATTAAGGTGAACGTTTCCTGATGATCTGGCCTAAGCAAACAGTGAAATGCCCATAGGAACAGCTTATCCTCCAACAATAAATTTCAGTATTTTTTTTATCAATTATTAAAAAAGGGAATTAAGCACAACAAACAAAATATTTTAATAAATAATTGTATTCCCAAAAACAACTTTTATAATAAAATTTTTGCAAGTGCACGTGCATTAAAAACTGAACTGGCAAATTGTTTTTATTTTGATTTCTTGCGAAAACAATAAAAGCCATTTGTTTTTGTTTTTAATTTATTTTTTCTTTACCCACTTACAACTACAATTAATGTTGTGGAAAATTCCAAATAATTGTAGTGGGAAATGCAAGAAAAGATAAAGTCACTGTTTTCTTGTTGGTATTTGGTTTAAGCTTTGATATCGTTGCAAATAAAACTTTTTTGAGTGTATGTAGGTAATTCTCATTCCCTCTGCAGTCTTGTTTGCTGATAGCTTTGGCTTTTCTAAAATTATTTAGGAGAACGTTTCCTGATGATCTGGTCTAAGCAACCAGTGAAATGCCCATAGGAACAGCTTATCCTCCAACATAAAATTTCAGTATTTTTTTTTATCAATTATTAAAAAAAGGGAATTAAGCACAACAAACAAAATCTTTTATTTTTAATAGTTTTCAAGAACTACAGAGCTATTATATCAGTGTTCTTTGAAGCGAGAATTCACTGGATTCCGGGAAATTTAAATCTTTTTCCGTTTTCCGGGGAAGCGAAGTTTGGACGTAGAAACCCGTAGATAGCTAAAATAAATTACATATTTTAAAAAATTCCATACTCAACAAATTGTAGATATATGAAATCTGGAGATAACTAGTCTCATGATAAATTATCAAGACCACTTTTAAATTAAAAGTATATATAGACAATATACGTAATCTAATTTCGCCGCTATCAAGAAAATCTTTTTTGTGGGCTTCCCTTTTTTGGTTATTATATTATTTTCTTCAATTCTCTGCAAATAACCAATATTAGCTACTAGATGCACTATTCCCATATGTAAGAATGCATACACTTTTTATATCGCTAACAAAACATTTGACTGACACTTCAGCTCTTTTGAACCCAACTAAACATTGAAAATACAAACAATCTCTTACCAACATAAATATTTGTGTATTTGGTGTATAACGTGTGTATAAAATACGTTTTGCAATCGATTTTATTATTATTCAAGTATGTAACCAACAATATAGAAATGTAGTTTAAAAAAAATGTTGCTATGTTCAATGTTATATTCGGTTGTGCTGAATCTTGGATACCATAAATATGCAATACATTATTTAGATATTACCATCTATATAATACGAGTATTTTTGCCTTAAAGTGATTTTGCGACGGGGTTTATTTGAAATACGCCCAGTTTGGAGTTTACCATCACAAATGGCAAATTTGATACTACTACTACACGACACTTTTAACACCTTATGAATTTTTTTTTTTTTTAAATCAGCTCTTAATAAAATGGCAATGCTAAATGATGACAAAAGTCATTTGCGTTCACCTAGTATTGACATTATGGAAAGAAACATGCGTGATATAAAAATATAAGTGCGATAAAAATTTTACTTAAAGAAACAGCTGTGCTGTTTAGTGGTGAGTTCAATACTTATCTTTATTATTAATCTACTTAATATGTTACACTTAAAAAGATAAAAGTTAACAATAAAGTTAACAATATTCCTCAATCAAATAGATTAATAAAGAATAACAATTCTGCTTAATAATATCTACACAGAAGGAAAAATCCGGTACAAAAAAATTGATACCATCTATTGTCAAAAGTGAACCAACTACGTTTGTGTTCAATTTGATAACGTATGATGTCTAGATTTTCAAGCCACCTCGTTCTAACTTAATCACCTTTTGGTCTCATTTTGACAACAAGCTGTTAACATATTTACACCGTAATGGTCTCATTACGACAACATGTTGGTAACATTTTGATCACACAGCGTTAATGTATTGAAAATATGTATTTGTAATTTTTATAAAAGATAGTTCTCAGTCTCGTAAAGAGTAACACTATGTGAACCAAACCAATTTTAAACACATGAGATATATATTTTTCCATATTTATTTATGTACTATTGTTTAAAGTGAAATTAAAATCTACAGATTTCATTAAAAAAAAAAATTGCCATCGTTGCATATACATTAATAAAAGAAAATAAAGACCTTACCTCATATAAAAGTTTTCCATACCTGGAACTACATAATTAAAGATACAAGTGCCTTCATTTTTATTAAGCCACATTCTACCTTAGATGGTACTTAAACAGTTTCATCATCGATAAAAACAAATATTACAAATTATTTTTATATAAAATAAAAATTACACGTCAATATTATTTACTTGTGGTAGTTTTCATGGTAATAAATTGTCCCTTAATTTAACAAGGTCCAAGTGAGACACATCTACATTTAGATCTTCTCTGTTTAAGCCTTATGTTAATGGCAAAAACACCTTTAACAGCATTGGAAGGTACCCTGGTACCTTTATGGAAATAGTATAAGAAACCAAAATTTGTTTGTCTAAAATATGTGCATAATCACGAAAAATAACTCTGAGACTTACAATTGATGTTAATTTTCAGTAACATTTCAAGATTTTGTAAATACTCTGGCTTATGCAACGTATTACTGCTAAGATATGCAAATTGGAAATTTAACGTTGATATTTCTGTATGCATATCAAAGTTAGTAAATGTAGAACTAAAAAGCTTGTAAATATTCCCTTATTGCAAACATATACAAGTTAATACTTTTTATGTATATTGTAACCGTAAAGAGAACAAAATAATAAACGGCTACAACACAAAAATAGGCAGAAGAGCAAAAAATAACAACATCGGATCAATTCCGTGTAGAAGAATTAGATCCTTTTATAGAAATTCGTATTCGTGCTGTCGTTCACAAATCAAATAGAGAGCACATAACAGAGTTGTGTAAACCTAGTCACTTGCCATTGCTTCGACCAGCAATTTTATCTGCAGATTCAAAATGATTCTATTGTTGTAATTTTTGGCTTATGTAGAAGTTTTTTGGAATTAGCCTAACAAGTGTGTACCTCGGGTTTTAAAAATACCAAAATTTTTCTGGAATAAACATATAAGGGTGATATAAGTATTTGGCTGTGCCGAGAATTAAAATATTCCAGGACGCTTTATATGGAAACTATTATAAATTATAAGCCCCACTATTAGAATTTATCACGGTTTTAGTCGTATTGAGTTAAATTCTGTGAGAACGCTTTATGTATTTATATGGCATCTGTATACATTAGACCGACTCAAGTTGTATGGAGCCGAAAAAAGTGTTTTAGTTACCCCTCTGAAAATAAAGCTTGATATGTTTTATGATGATTCCCAAAATATTTTTGTTCTAGCGTTGACCATCCGTTTTCAAGCCCTGGATGCTGTGAGCTAAATTTAAGTTCTTAAATATTAATTTTTTTAATAAAAAAACATATTAGTCTATTAATAACAGACAAATTTATAATATTAGACTTAAAAATAAATATCCGAAAACACTAAAAATGGATTTTTCTACTGTTCAGCTGAACAAAGCTTCCGTCAAACTGTGACATAAACCATCAATTGTTATTTTTGCGACAGCAGTGCAATAACCAGCCATATAGAGTAATATTAATAGATAAATATGTTTTTATTAAAAAAATTAATATTAAAGAACTTAAATTTAGATCACAGCATCCAGGGTTTGAAAACGAATCTTTTGCTTATCACCAGGTTATTATAATTGTAAAATCAAACAATTTGATACCCATATTGTGAATAATTACACAAAAAATAATTAAATTACCATTATTTTAAAACAGATTCAATTTGAAAAGCAGAACATTACTGCCACATACGTAGAATTTGTATGAAAACCTGAAACGAAAATATGTATTTAGCTTAATATCTCCATTAGTAGGTCGCAAGTGGTCAAGTTTTATATATCATTGGATGCTGCTTCAAAAACTCTTTTCGATGATACCAAAGTTTATTTATGTCTTCTTGGAGCAAAGTACAAAAAATTCGAAAAACTGAAAAAGACCTTTTTTAAAAATGGTCCAGATCACGGATGGTCAACTCTAGAACCAAAATATTTTGGGAATCATCATAAAACATATCAACCTTAATTTTCAGAGGGGTAACAAAATCACTTTTTTTTTTGAGTCGCTCTAGTATACATACATACACATGTACTACATATGTACGAGTATGTTAAATAATGAGTCGATTATCACAAAGCTTAATTATTTTATTTCTATTAATAAAAAACTAAATTGTTTCTAGTTTATACTCGAACTATGGTTAATTTTAGGCGGATAATCACGAAATTTGGTTAACTAATTTCCGGTCTTATGAAACCAAATTAGACCATATTTCACCACTAAAGCATTACTCGTTACTGTTTTGGACCTACTGTTAATAATAGACCGATCTTCACGAAAATTGGTAGTATGATCTAGTTACAAAAATCGAGGTTGTACAAAATTTAATGGCAACCAGTGCAGTCCGCCAGCATTTTATGTTAGTTTTTGTAAAAGAAATGTCGATTCTTTCGTAAGGTTGTTTAATATTTGGATTTATAGCTCTTTTTCTACTATACAGATCCTAATGGATTTCAATCCCAAACTGCTCGGAAGAACTGTAACAAGCCAAATTTCTGAATCGATATACCAATATCCGTCCGGCTGGCCGTCCATGTTAACCTTATTCGCACAGTACAGGTCGCAATTTTGGAAATAATATAATTTAATTTGGTATTTAATTGTCATCAGAAGTAAAATGAATTGGTAAATAATTTCACATTGCTCCCATAAGAACTTCTTTTCAGAAAATTCTTCAAGCCAATAAACCATCTTATTAATTTCGTATTTAAAATTAATTTGCAGCCTTATTCACCTTATAAAGTATTATTGTAATCGGTACATTTTTACCAAAGCCCTTATACAAATACCACTTCTGTAACTAGCTTTTAATATTATAATGACCTTATAAATGTTGTTCTTGACGATAATTCCTATACATAATAGCGTGTATGTCAAATCATTGTCTAGGTAGGTCCATATAAACCCACTCCTTACAATCACTCCAAGATGGAAAAAATCTTTATGTGTCCCAAAGTGGGCACACTCTTTAAAATTGTTCTGTAAGTACAGATGCGCTATGCTTGAATTATATAATTAGTAATATAGATTCGTTTATTATACCCGTTTGAAATGCGGTTTTTATTTACTTAAGATAAATTTATTTTGTAACATATTGGATCATAGAGATAACACAAGAAATATTTTTACAAAATGATGCTTTTTTCGTCACTAAAAATGGTTTAATTTTGTTAATTTTTTAAAATTTTTTTTATCTTAAAACTTTTTATTTGACTCTGTTTGATCTTAAAAAAATTTTGTAAGAAAAAAAGTATTTATTTGACCAAAAACGAGGAAAATATTTGACACATGCTGGTCACATTAGAAAAATATTTGTTTGCTGACAAATAAATTTGTTTGCCCAAAATCAGCTGTTTATCTGTTTGCCCCTCTTAAATATTTTGTGGTCAGATTAAGGCAAACAAATATTAGACATTTTTTGTCAAATGTTTGCCGTATGTGACCGTACCTTAAGAATATAAAAAGTTTTTTGAGTTCCTTATCGTCCTTATCGTTCTTACTTTTGATTGCATTTTTCTTATAGACACTTAAGTTTTCTTCAAAAAGGTCTTTGTCGAACTTTCATGTTTTCACCAGTTAAATGTTTTTTTTTTTTTTGGTTAAGATGTTTTAGTTTTTTATTTTATCACTAATTTATTAGTTACTTATTAATAATTTGCAACTATTTTATATGTTATACTGCTAACAACGAGGGAAATTCACAACATAAGGATGTACATATGCTCTCTATATTGACAACCGGGCGTTTTCTATTTGACAGCAATGGTATTTTCCCCATCATTGGTTTTTATTTGGCAACGTTTTTTTTTTTAAATTTACAACATATGTTGTCGAAATATTGACAACACTTCTTTGACGTTTGAATACCATTGGTTGACTATTTTTTAACGTCTTTTTTCGCTCTGTGTAGAATTTCTTACACTTGCTTAAGTCGTAAACATTGATTTAAGCGAGAGTTTATTGTTCCACTAAAAATGCTTGGAAATACCATTTTTGACAATTAAAGTTCAATAAATTAGAATTTGCTGCAATACTTAAAAGTTCCTTAAAATATTATTGTACATTGATGTACTTGAGATATTCGATTTGATGGTGCAAAAAGATAGAAATAAACTGAAGTAGTCATGTATGCTTGTTTAGGAACAAATCGTCACACACAAATTCATACAAAAAAAATATAAGTTTTGCAATATAAATATTGTAGCGGATATAACTTTGTAACTGCAAGCAAATTTATTGTTTGCAACTGCCAAAAAAAAATCAAACCGAATAAAATATGGCGATAAATTGCATGCAATTGTAATTTCAAGGCAGAAGAAGGATACTGCCTGCAAAAAGGTGAACTATGGACTAGGCAAGTATTTCAAAAGGGAAGCCATCTCCAAGAAAAACAAGACATACGCTATATAACACACTTGTGATACCCAAGCTGTTAAATGGTGCCGAAATATTGTTACTTGCAAACACTGATAAAGATGTGTTAGGCATTTTTGAAAAAAAAACAAACCATTGAGCTGTATGCGATTTACTCCGACATGAATATAAGAATACGCATTAAGATACGCCGGCTGAGGTACGTCGGAAAAACGGACGTGTTTACTCCATCACGAAGGGCATCCGAGAATGCATATGAAGGAAATTGCAAACGGAGAACAGCGTGCCTGATGTGAAAAGAGATGAATAAAACATACAGATTTCTGGTTAATCGACCTGGAGGCAAATGAACAAATTCGAAGCGCTTAGAGAATATTTTTTAAGCGGGCCGAGACCAACAACAGATTGAAGTGGCACCTAAGTAAATCTGTTGCCAATTAATTGCCACATAATTTTCACAACGTTTCAACTGGATTCTTATTGCGAAAGTGCTTGTTTTCTATGCAACATCCACATATGTAGGTACCCGGGTTCCTTACAGCGCAATAGTTTATGTTAAGGAAGTAATGGCATTAAAAAATATTTTCGGGAGTAGTATTTGGAAGGGAGCTTTGATTAAATATGAACAAGCTCCAAAACAAACTTATAAAGATAATCAAGATTTTGTACTGAATTCTATATAAACACAATTATTGGGGGTATATACAAAAAGCTCTATTCCTGAATGAATTTTTAGTGGTACTACTTTGTAAAATTAGAATTGAATTCTCATATTAGAACAATCAGTTATGAAACAGACTAAGTCTTCAACTTCGGGCAATATCGCTGTGAAATAAACAAAGCCCATAATTCAATCGGCGGCAGTAACTCTCTAATTTAATTTTTTAATTTTTGATTTTTTTTTTTTTTTTTTTTGTTAAGTTTCTGTTTACAAAATGTATGAAATTTAATAAAAGTATTCTAGCATTTAAAGCCTGGACTCGTCCAAAATGTTTTCAAACTCAATATAATAAAATTTCTGTGAAATACAAACGAAAAAATGTTGATAGAGTTGTACTCTATTCATAGTACGAAAAACATTCGAAATGTTTCAAGCATCATTTTTATTTTCCGTGCGAAGCAAGTGCAGCTCATATTGTTTCGCACGCAATTTAAAGCAACAGCTTATCATTTATCGTAATTTTTTATTTTGTATTTTTAAAGTGGTTTTTATAACAAGCGTTTCACAAAGATAATTGTAGAAATTAATAATTAAATTGAATTTTTTCTGTTTTTTGATATGGGAAATTATATAAATAATATTGTTTTATTTTTTTAATGGCAATTAAAAATAACATGATTTTTGTTTACCTTCGCAAAACCATTTTGTATACTTGCAACTAATAAAGACGTTAAATTTTGAAAAATCGCGAGATAGATAATATTGATACATGTCAAAATTTTCGTGTAATCAATGTTGCTCAACATTTTTCGCAAGTTCGAACAGAGTACTAGGCTTTATTGACAAAATGATTGTCAATGAGTGAGACCATAAAAAAAAGTCTTAAAACAAAATGGATTCTATTTCACGACGGCCTTGTATGTCAAATTGTATGGAAAATATGGTTTCGACGCATTGTGCCTGAGCACTCTGTTGCACGACGGCCTTCTATGGATAATGTGTATTTAAAAATCATCGCAGTTCTGATTGACCATTTAAAATGAGTGTATTAAATTTTATAAAATTATATCAAACTGTGGCCTGCATTTTGCGCACAAGGTTTACGTGCACGGGCGGACATCGGTAAATCTGCTTAGATGCTACACCCACACAGTACAAACGCAAAATACGTAATTTAAATAAATTCTTATGTAAAGTTAAATCATTCTACATACATATTTAAAAAATATTTATATTTTCAAAGAGATTGTGATTAGTAATACGAATTTTTTATTTCAAGAAATAAAAATTCCAGATAACGTTATACGTCTTACGTATATTAAGTGTGTTAAAAAACAGATTTGAAAATTTTGTTTCCATATTGCCAATAGTTTTCATTATATAACCTTTTTTCATTTTCCTGTAAACTTTTGAAAAGCGATCATTTTTATTATATTTTCAAATCAAAATATATCGTATTACCTGTAACCGCGATTTATCAATAAATGAGAATACCGGAGAAAATTGTAATCGTAATTACAGTTTCAAATATATGACTAAATAAAACTGATATATTTTTACAGGACCTGAAATAAAAATTTCATGGTCGCACAGACAACATGATAAACCTGGTATACCAACATTTATTACTCGTGGTGGTGAAGGGGAAAAAATGTAGCGGTAATTGTCGGGATAGCGTGTAGAAAAGCATGTGTTTTATTGACATTTTTTTTTATTAAATTTAAGCTGGCTGTCTCTGTCAAGTTAAACAAAATATTAACCATTTTATTTCAATTTGTTGAGGTGGAAAATAACACACTCGAAGTGAAAGGATGAGTGTAAAACTCGTTGAAGTGTTTGCATATGTGTGTGGTAAGAAGCTTTGTGCTCAATGTATTATATGCGATAGTATTGTAATTTTGTAAACACCTGCTTTTCTACATGTAAAAAGTTATAACACTACCTATGTTCATGATATATGTATGTTAATTCTGTCTTTTTTTTAAATATATTTGTATTTATTTACAACTTATATTATTTTTGTTGTTATCCTAATATATCGTTACTTTAACTGACAAAAGCGCATCTTACCAATTTTTCAAACCAATTTTTCCAAACATTTTTCTTACCATTTTTCCATATTCTACTTTAATGCCCTCAAATACATATTCCCTTAATAAAATAAGAGATAAGTGCAAGAAAAAATAATTTTTCATAAAAACTTTACTTAAATGCGTATCTTATGTATTTAGAAAAATATTATCAAGGAAAAAAGTCCTAATTCGTTTTTAAATATGACAAATGAAGTCATTACATAAAAGGCTTTAATTATCTTTGCTAAAAAGTGTATTCCCACATATCAGTCTTTTTGTATTTGCATTAAAAAAACAAATTAAATTAAACTTAAAAATGTGGAGCAATTAATGATATGAATTATATGAACGATGACTAAAAAAATGGTTCGAAACTCAGCAAAGGCGGGAAAAGTCATTAGATTTGCGCTTTCAAACAACAAGAAACTTGGCAAATGGACGGAAGAATGAGTTACAACGATCCTTCTTGAAAAATTTTAAGAATTGTCAAAAATTTAATCGATTATCTTAGAAAAAATACTAGAAGAATGTACTTTCAAGCCAATTCTTCGTCATATCAAGAAATATTTCTCCTTTATGTGGAAGACTGTGATACAGACAAAGAAAATTGCAACTTAAAATTGTTATACCCAATTTATTGCAAATATTGTAAGAGAATCTAACTATTCGATATTCCAAAAAAAAACCAAAATTTTACAGATGATGAATATAAGAAAAACCGAGAATAAATCGAAATGAAGTGACTTGTGAAAAGTTATGAAATAATAATGCTGAATCAGGACTGTGGACATATTTTGTATGGATACACAAGCTGTGAAACTAGTGCCTAATTATATGCAAGGCCATCATATTTCAAACTAATAGTACAAGTCCATAATTTTGCAATATACAACGTCGTCGAGCATGAATCTCATAATTATGAATTTACAAAATGCATAGTTAACCCGGCGTCGGGCACGTGATAAAAGAAACACCGACAGTCAGGTGGGTAAATATGACCCTAGTTTTTTTGACATTGTATTTTGCATAATTTTCAAAATTTGATAAACGTATCTGTAAGCAATATATACATGACTCGTTTAGCTATTTCTTATATGCAAAAAAACCTTATACTGTTTTAAATTTTTTAATTTCTTAATTTAAAAAAAAAACAATAAACGAACTTAAATATATAAGGAACTTCAATCAGTCTAATGTCATAAACTTAAAATCTAAAAAAACAAAAAATAATTGCTAAATTCATCACATGGGTGTTAATTATATATTAAAAAGTGTAATTTTCTTTATCTTCCTGCAAGAAGTTTGAGCATTCGTTGCAATAAGGAGCTATATGTTCAGAGCAGGTTGGGTCATATTTACCTTTTCTTAGTTGACGGTCAACTATCTCTGCTCACGTTCAATCATCAACTGAAACGAAATAATAAACAACATGCGAAAACGATACACTCCAGCTACTGAGAAATTTGGCAACGTCGCAAAACGTTGAAAAAAGTTACACAGCAATTTAAGAGCATATGGGTCATAATGACCCAACCTGCATGACGCCGGGTTAACAGAGCTGTAAATATGTCATTCTTTTTCACAACACAAAAGAATTAGATGAAATTTGAGTCAATTCAAACGAATTGGGCAGAAATGAATTGCAATTCGTTTTCAATTTAAATGCATTTGTTAACGTGAATTGCAATTCATTCTATAAATTCATTTGAATTGATTTTAAATTTATTCAAATGAATTAGAACAATGAATTGCAATAATTTTTCCACAATATACAAATATGAGATTTTTTAAACAAAAAATGATTGTTATACACCATAACGTTTTCACACTTTTTGATAAAAATAAAAATTTAAATTTCTCTTAGCAAATAAACAAAATTTTCACATTTTGATAGGATTTTCCCCGATACATTATAATTCAATTCCTATTGCCTTTACCTGACAATTCCAGTATATCATGGGGATTTCAAATCTAAGAATTTTTTGCCTTTGGACTATACAAAGCGAGAGTAATGCTTGCTGTGTTTTACATAAAACATTAGTTGAATTACAAAATCAGTTCTAAATTCAATTAATTCAATTCAAATGAGTTGGAAATGAATTGCTAATTCTTTTTTCTAAATAATTTGAATTAATTCAAAATCAATTCAATTCAATTCATTTGAATTGGGAACGAATTGCAATTCATTTGAGTTGGAAATGAAATGCAAATTCATTTTTACCTAATTCATTTGAATTGACTCAAATTTCATTCAATTAATTTTTTTGTGTAAAAAGAAGTATGTATTTCAAAATATGCTAATTCAGTGCTTGAATGATTCGGGAATTAATTAAAAAATTAATCGAGAGGCCAGAAAATCTCCAGCTCTGCTGCAAGCAATCTAGCTGGATTAAATGTACCTTTTTTAAACTTCTAAAATCTACAAACAAAAAAAAAAAAATATTTTTCCATTGATCCAGGTACAAATTATTTCCATTTGCAGATGCTTATATGTATCTGATATTTTTAGCTGCATGAGGACTATCGATTACTATGGCTTGGCAGCTCAGAATATCAAACTGTTTTAATATTTATATTCAGTGAGGCTTGTCAAGTCGTCATGATTATAGAGTGCTAGATTATGTAGATTGTAAAAGGCCATACGCACCACGACCCAGAGGATCTTTTGTGAAGCATGTGTTTCTCACCATATCAGGTTCAGGCTACGTATGAAGCCCGTTATCCGGACCGGTGAAAGATCATAAATTTCTGTTGGGCTCATCAGCAGAGCAGATGTTTAACGTTTCGTGATCAGCCGCACAAAATCTACATATCTTGGTACTAATATTTCTTGGTCTTACGTCTCTGAACGGTCTGAGGAGACAAAAAGACTTGAATCTGTGTTGGGTGCCCGACCATGACGGCCATCTGGGCAACGAAAGGACTGACTGATTGGCAAACAGCAGTGCTCGCCGCCCATTTATTGGCCTTGAGCCTTTCTTCGGCATCCCTGGTGGTCATATTAGGAGGACGATCTAGACATGGTCCGAAAATGAATTCCTTCACATACGGACGTCCATTCCTGGGTTAAGACATTTTAAAAGTGTGTGACCTCGTCCGATGGCAAGGCAGATAGACTGCTCCGGCTTGATAAGGGGAAACTAAGGCTACTTGTTGGCCTATTTACGGG
Source organism: Pollenia amentaria (assembly GCA_943735925.1). Lineage (NCBI taxonomy): Eukaryota > Metazoa > Arthropoda > Insecta > Diptera > Polleniidae > Pollenia > Pollenia amentaria. The sequence continues at coordinate 86,353,425 of OX031008.1, read as the reverse complement.
ACACTGTGGTCTAAATAATCATATAATTCTAAGCAACGCTTCCAAATTGTGGACATTTGCTTTAAAAAAAAAGCTGTTTGCAAAGTTTATAGAGCAAACAGAAAAAATTTGTTTGAAAGGTTTATAGAGAACTACGTACATTTCACGGTCAATATAATCGGCCTACTGAGCAAGCGATTTGTGCAGATATTTATCGTCTTCGCACCAATTTTACTCTTTTCAACTCAACCCCATCAACAGGACAAAGAAATATGCGTACCGCAGAGAATATTGCTGCTGTAGCGCGAAGTATTGAAGAAGACGTAGAAATGTCGATTCGTCATCGTTCTCAATTTATTAGCATTTGTCCTTCGACTACATGGAAAATTTTACGCAAGGATCTTGGCCTACTTGCCTCTTAAATGCAGCTCGTGCAAAAATTGAAGACAAACGATCATCGTTTGCGTCGCGTTTTTGTTTATTGGGCTCACTGGAAACTCACCCAAGATGAGCATTTTTTCAAGGAATTTTGTTTACTGATGAAGCCCATTTCTGGTTTAATGGCTATGTCGATTAGCAAAATTGCCTTATTTGCAGCGAAGTTAACAAATCACCATCATAATCTTTAAAATTGACTGTTGGGTGCGGTTTGCATGCTCTTTTAAAATGAACAAGGAGCTGCCTGGCGCTCTCGAGCCAGGCTGACTGAATTTTTGCTTCCAAAAATTAATCAGCTGAACATCAATGATATTTAGTTCTAACAAGACGGCGCAACATGCCATACAGCGCGCTTACTAATCGATTTATTTCTATATGGTGAAAACTTTAATTCCTGTCCACTGGCCCCCTCGATGGTGCGATTTAACGCCCCTGATTTCCTTTTTATGTGGCTTTGTTAAGTCATTGGTTAATGCCAACAATCCAGCAAACCTTAAAGTATTGGAAACCAACATGAAGGCCATATGGCTAGATTTATTGGAAAAATTTGTCAAAAATTTTACTGATCGAATTGACCATGTAACTCGTAGCTGTGGACATAAGCCGAAAATCTTATTAAAAAATGAAAGCAATGAAATTTTAGAAAAAATTAAAGCAATGAAATTATAATAAAAAAATGTAATTCCAATAAAATTTCAGTCTGGCCCGTATTATCATTTTTATTTCACCTGCAGCTGAAAAAACCCCCTTAACTTTGTTCAGGCAGAAGCCAGTTAGTCTACCGTTAACAAGCTTCGAGCTTTGGTATATGACCATTGCGGATTAATATATTTTAAACTGATATATCGGGATAATATGAGCTTCGCCCGCAAAGGGTGAAAGGTCATTCTGCAGCAAATGCCCCTTGCAGCTAATTTGCAATAAAAAGTGGGATAATATACGAGAGCTTAGAAAAATGTTTCCCGCGGACTGTCACGGTTTTTATGATTATTTGCCGTATAAAATATAACTTAAAAGTATTTTGCTAGTTTTTTGTATAAATATTCCTTTTCATGACGTTTAAAATGCGTGATATTTAAAATTGAAGCCCTTTCTTATTTTTAATATGAGCTCTAATATAACTGTTGAGCCCGTTATTTTACGGACCAGAAATAACTCAGTTTATTTAATTTTATAACTTAACTTTATTAACAAAATATGGATGGCTCCTGCTGCTGCTGATACCAATTGACGACTCATTTATTTTCTTACAAGAAAAAAAAAGAACGCACTCTCCTTCTTGTATCTATACTAATTACAGCAGTCAGTGTTTCATCCTTATTAACAGTAAAGTGTTGCCAAACAATGCAACACTGTTTTTCATTTAAATAACAATATATATAAACAATATAATAATAACTTTATAAAAAATAAAGAAATTGTTTAAGACTTTATTTTCGTTCTTTTTAATTTTTAAAATCAACATACAGAAGAAAAAAATTTGACATTGGCTTTATCGTGCTGCGTCAACCACGAGGTTTTGTCCTCTATTTATAACCAAAATTAATTATAAAAAGTTTCGAAAATTGCAATCTTATTTCTTGTTTTTAAAAATTTTGGATTTTAACAAACAAAAAAAAAAAAAACCATATGCACTTGAAGTTAGAAAGGCGTGGAGGTGGGATTCGATAGTCGAAAAAGTACATAACCGATATTAGAACGAGATATTTTAGATTTAATACTCGCAAAAAAAGTTACATGTTTAATTGGTATTATTTCGAAATTCTGTTTGAAACTTTCTTTAAAACTAAAATCACAGTATCGTAGTGTCGAATAGAGTGTTTATGAGCATAAAGTGATACTTCGGGGAAATAAGGCATAAAGCAAGAATTTTTTTTTTTTTCTTAAATTTTTTCCAAAAAGAAAGAAATATTGGAAATGTATCTCTTTCAGTAATTTTACTTAAAACAGTTAAATAGAGAATATTTTATTAAATACAGCACCATTAAGTGAAACCCCTCACTTGAAAATAATTCCCACTGTATTATACAGAACAGCTCTAAAATACAGAATTGTTCTGAATAATACAGAATGGATGGCTAGTATATGTATCTCTAAGACATTGGATTTTTTTGAGTCATCCACCTGTACAGTTTTAACAATGTCAGATACGCCTTTTGTAAGTTAAAGCAGCGATATATTTACAAATTAAACATTTCTGTAGTTTGTGTGTATGTATTGCCGTGATCATTTTTAATAAATAATTTATGCATGTCACGTTTTTCAAACAATGAGAGTTTCAGTTACATTATTGCTTACTGTATAAAACGTTGCCAGATGGGTTGAAATTAACAAAGTTATTGAGATCCTGAAATTTTACCGCCTTATTTATAAAAAATAAAATAAAGTATATTAAACAAATTTTGATGGAAAATCCGTTTCTTAAAGCTTTTATAAACCTATTTAATTGTTTATATTTAAATCGGTAAAAATTTGTGCTTATTGATTTTGCGTTAATTTGTATCTACATTTCTTCTTTCGACTCCACCAAATTTTTATATCCTCCACATGAGTTGTTAGGAGTTCTCATTAAGAGCATATTAAATTTGTTATTTCGTGCATCAATTAATATTATTATTATATATTCTGGATCTTCAGTAATTATATGTATGTGAATTTGCCCGTTTGTTTGTTAGTTACCCCCTAAAAAATTGTGTATCTTTAACACATGCTTGTGGACATTAATAATTACATGACATTTTACAGGTTAAGCACATGGTATTGTAACGATACCACCATGGGAAAGTACTGCCTTGTAAGATATTTCTAAAAATTACCCAAATTTTAAACATGTAATAAAATCTTGAAAACTGCATTTCTCAGAAAATATTTTAAGGAACTTGCTACTAGAAATTCTAAGCGCCCATTGGGAACCTTGAACTTAAGTTAAGGGGAAAATGATGTTGAATAAAGAAATCGGTTTGCCGAGCATTCTAAATATGTATTTACCTGGAACGGCTTTAACCCCTAAGATTTGAGATAAGAAAAATCGGTAAGGCTTTTGCTGACTTCTATTAAAAACCTCAAAAAGCGCCCAGTATTAATAAGATTAGTAGCAAAATGCTTTTAAAGCTACCTCGAGTAGCAAAGAGAGTTTTTTTTTAAATTGTAACGCTATTTTACGTATGGAATATAACGGTATAAAATGGAGAGTTTCGCTGATTGTCATGCTACCGAAGCCAGGAAAAGGTCTTACAAAAGTTGTGTCGTATAGGCCTATTCGCTTATTGTCTGATAAATTCAAGCTATTTGAGAAATTTTTGGTGTCAAAATTAACCCCGATTTTAAATGAAGAGAGATGTATCGCAAACCATCAATTTGTTTTTAGAAGAAAACTTAGCAGACTCAAACAAACTCATGGATCAGTTAACAAGTTTTTCATGAAAAATATTCTTTTGCTTACACCAAAAGAAAAAATATGTTTAAAAATGTTTACCTCCAACAAAACTATTTTAAAAGAAAAATTTTAAACATATTATGTTTAACTTAACCATATTATTGTCATCGACAACCATATTATGGTTAAATGGGTCCGCCATCAAGAAGGCGCAACCATATTATGGTTGCCTCCAAACACGTTTTGGTTAATAATAACTAAAACATGTTTAACACTTATAATAGCATGGTTGGTTTTCAACAATAGCATGTTGCTCTTGGAGAAGATGAAAATACTATTGTTAATTTAAAAACAAATTATTGTCATATTTAACCAAAACACGTTTAAAGACAACCATACTATGGTTGTGGCTTCTTGATGGAGGACCAATTTAACAAAAGTATGGTTGTCGGTGACAATAGTATGGTTAAATTAAACATATTATGTTTAAAATTTTTCTTTTAAAATAGTTTTGTTGGAGGTGACCATTTTTAAACATATTTTTTTCTGCGTGTATTTTCAACGTTTTTCCAATAATATAAATGCTTTGCATAACTTTCCATATTACGCAAATTGACAGCAGTCTTTAACAAAAGAATTTCTTTTGAGTCAATCTGTTGCAAATACAAATTAAAAATATATCGGCCTTTTTCTTTCATATGCATTTTCCCATACATAAAGAAATTTTTAACAAGAACTATGTAAAAAAAATTACAACATTTTATTAAAAGATTTTGTTCGTTGTGCTTAATTCCCTTTTTTTAATAATTGATAAAAAAATATTGATATTAATTGTTGGAGGATAAGCTGTTCCTAAGCGCTTTTCTCTGGTTGCTTAGGCCAGATCATCGAAAACGTTCTCCTAAATCATTTTAGAAAAGCTAAAGCTATCAGCAAACAAGACTACAGAGGCAACAATAAATTTCAGTATATTTTTATCAATTATAATAAAAGGGAATTAAGCAGAACGAACAAAATCTTTTAATAAAAACCTGTATTCAAAAAAACAACTTTGATAATAAAATTACAACATTTTCTAAAAAACAATCACAGCTTTCGAACTTAGAGAAATAGAATCATAAAATTTCGAAGTCCAGTTCGAACCCCAGGTCTACACCAAATATAAATATCTCGGCAGTTTTGCAATAACGTTGGCAGAACAATAGATCAATAATTCTTATTGATCAGCTTATGCTAGAGGCATGAGAAAACGTATTTATATTAACTCATAAATTAAAAAAGGCAAGGAAGAAGGTTCAGTGTAAAAAGTGTAGCCATCTTGCAAAAATTATTTTTATTAATATACATTTTTTCTTATTCCACCTTTATTATTAAGATATGTATTAATTTCTTTAAACTTGAATTCTTTTTATATAAAAATATTAATATTAATTACTGTTGTGGTTATTTTATTGAACTGTTAATGGTTTTTAATCCAAATTTTGATATTTTGATCACGCTTAAGTTCATTGAATTTAATTTTAAATTTTTTAAATTTATGTAAGAAAGAAAAATTCACTGTTTATTGTTGTGACTTTGTTAAAGCTTTGATTTTGTAACAAGTACGACCTGAGTGTTTAAAATTCTTATTCACTTTATGGTCTTGCTGGTAAAATATTTTTAGCTTTTCTAAATTATTTGAAAAAAGTTTCCTGACGAGCTGGCCTAAGCAACCAGTGAAATGCGCATAGAAACTAGCTTTCCCACAAAAATAAATTTCAGTGTTTTAATCATAAATAAAGATTGGGAGTATTAGCACATCACTAATAAATAAATAAATTAATATTAAATTTTATTATATGTATATATATATATTTTTTTTTTTTTTTTTTTTTTTTGATAAAATAAAATTAAAATTTTTATTTAAAAAAGACCTCAAGTTAAAAAATTGTATATAAATTTTAATAATAAAGATCGAATCGGAAAAATTTATAATAAACAAAAATAATTTTTGCAATTTTATTTTAGTGTTTATTTAAAAAAAAAAAAACTATTTTAGTGCTTATTTTTAATTATTTAATTATTTTTCTTTAATTATAATTTGCTACCATTTCACAATCTTAATTTCTTTCCCACACAAATTGCTTCCATATTTTTGCTTCTTTTTTCAATTGAAAACCTATTTTGTCGTTATTTGTTAGCAATAATTGTAAACAAAAATTGAACAGCAATTATCGCAACATAATTTTCCGGCAATATTTATGTACAAAAATGTGCTGTCTACCTTAAAGATAACACAATTTTGACATTAACTGCAATATATGTTGCAAAATGTATGTATCTCTGGTATAGACGGGCAGTTATAGAGTGCGCTTAAGGCTTAATATTTTAATATTTTTATTATACTCTACGGAGCCTTCCCTTTTATTTGGTACCGAGCTTGCTAAAGAAAATAAGATACTCATTATAAAATAAGTTATTTGAAATAAGCATTCTTGAAAAATTTTAAGAGAGTAGAAACTTAAGTCCGCAGTTTAACTTTATAATTTTTCTCTATATTAAAGGATATATTGATATTTCTACCAAACAGAAAATATAATATTTGTCACACGGTATTATGGATAATATGTTTTTGCTAGAAATTTGTTTAGAAATACTAAAAGAAAATAAAGAAGAAATTAATGAGCGTCTGGTGAGAGATAACCCCGAATTTTAAGGGCTGATTATTCCGTTCTCTTTTGTATGCTTTGCAATTGTGTTAATAACAAACCTAAGTACTACCTTTTCATGAAAGCTTATCTGCCATAGAAGACGCAAAGGAAACAGTGTTTAATATTAAGAATAAAATTTTAATTCAAAAAGTTTGTAATCGAAATGTTGGCCTTCAAACGTAAACCACGATTACAAATAACATATGTATATATGTGTATGTCTATTGTTGAAAGCGAAACCGATAATTATATTGGCTACTATTTTCATGAGAACTAATGTTATTTAAGCAAGCGCCAGTCAAATCGGCTGATGTTGAAAGTATATTTTCAATATTCCACTTAATCGACAAGATGGTATTAATTTGAAATTGAAAATTGTTGAGTATAATTAACACGATTTTAAATTTAATATCACAGGCCCATGACAAAGAATTTTTAAACTAACCGTTTCATTGCCAAAAAATGGACAAAACAGCACGATATTTTCGCAGGGGTAAATTTGGATACTAAGTTTAACTTATTCTAAAAGTTAAAATAATAAAAATTTTGAGTATATACTCTTTAACTTGTATTGATCAAGTGCAATATATTCTATGTTGTTGTGTGTCAATCGAAGAGCTTTTTCAATTTGGAAACTTCAAAAAACATATGATTACATTTTGCAATAAACATTTGCTCAAATAAAACTAATCAAAATTTAACAGATTGTGTTTTTTCGAGTGCAATTCCCATACCTGGAGTATGTAAACAGAACTGATTTTTCTTTGTTTTGACGATAATTACTAATATTATAAGTATTATTATCTAGCAGTATGAATCAACAAATATTATTCCAGTTCTTACCGTTATGACATTTTTACAACAATTTATTTATCACAACAAAGGTCAGCAAGTAGATAACAAAAAACCGTTTGAAAACCCCTAAAAAGAAATTCAAAGTTATATTTATTTAATTCCAGAGTTTTCCAAAAATCTGACAAACACTTTAGGTTGTTAATTTTGTTCAAGGTTTAAATGTATGTCTTAAATAGTTTCATAGACATGCTATAAAAAATCAATAATCTTTGTCACCTATAGATGACACTGGTAATTGCCGGGTAAAGTTTTTTTTGAGAATATTTGAATGCACATTTTAAATACTTTTGTGCTTATTTAAGCCTTCCCTGGTTATAAGAAAATTTTTGAAGAAAAAAGATTTGATAAATTTTGGTATTAACTGAAGCTGTTTAAAAATATTCTAACAAATAAAAATATAAAAATATTCGGATACTTTTAACCAAAATTGGCTACTTTTTTCCTCAATCTGTACTTTTGTTCTTATTTTCCATTTTGGTAACTTTTTTCAACTGGAAAATAACCAAGTTTTTGTTTAACTTGGGGGGTTAGACGATCAAGTTAAAAACATCTTGTTTTAATATCCTAAAACTTTTTTTAACAATTCACCCATACTTTTTAAAATTGACACGAAATTGCTTTCAGTTTCTCTTTCAAGTTGAGAAGTTTAATTTACGTTAAAGAAAACAGTTAATTACAATTTTAATGAGCATATTTTTCGATTGTCTCTATAAGTTGTATTCTGTATGACATCCTGAAAATAAATTGGATTAAAATTGCGTGCAGCCTACATGAGTTAAAAATTTTTTTAATTTTGACAAGCAGTTTGTGTATAAAACCAAAAGAAACCCTTGATCCGCTTTTCTGCACATATATAATTGTGCATGGTATTGATGCATTTAACGTTTATACTATTTCTCACGTACTATAGAAAGATTTTTTTATGTAACCGATTAAGCCGTGTAAGCTATATGTACTGTAAAAGTAACCACTATCGTGAGCATCCTTTTATCTGCTCCTACCGAAGCAATATGTGCCTAATGTACAAAGATTTATAGTCTGTTGATTCAACAAAAGCTCTAACTCAAACAGTTTTGCAAATAGACTCAAACAAGTGGTAGATTGTTCGTTCCAGACCAGCAGTAACATACTTTCAAAGTCTAAAAAAAAATCGATCCAGAGGTTTATGTGTCTTTATGCATAAGACCGTCTCAGTTTTTATACTTTTTTCGAAATTCCTTCATGAACATCGATTTTCTTAATCTACTCTTAAAACCAAGAATTTTGGAGTCTAACACTTAAATATTGATAAACGGGAAGTGGTCTCTCAAAACGTTTTTTCGTTTTTTTAGGCAAAGTGTCTTTTTTCCAAAAAATTTAAAATTCTTGCTTTAGTAATTTGCCTCTAACTCAAGCAGTTCTTAACAGATTGGAACCTAATAACATGCATGAGATCTAATTAAATTTCCTTAATGTGTTTAAGGCAATATTGCCATTTTGTGCGATGGTTTTTTTATTCATAGCATTAGAAATTCAGATTTTCAAATACGAACTTATAATTTTTTCCATTTTTGCTTACTTTTTCTTATATAAAAATTGAACGAGGCAAAATTTTTATATTCTGTAAATGCAGTTTGGCAGGAAACTTTAAAATAAAGATTTTTGTTTAAATAATAGTAACATTCTGTTTAGAAAACTGCAGTTTTAGTTTAAATGATGAAGTGATTATAGTTGTTTATTTGTAAATTTGCTTTAACTTCATTAATGCATTAATATAACGTAAGAAGAAAGCTCTTTTTTATATTTTAAAATTTGCTAAAGTTGTACTTTTGTTGGAGTTTGGATGCGTTTTGTCAAAATGCTCGATACCTTTAATCAAATAATTTTGCTCATTGTTTTCCATCACTAGTGTGTTATTGACGGTTTCAGAAGGCCAATTGTACGCTCAGCATGGTCGTTTATTACTGTTAAGTTTATTGAAATTTATTCGAAATTTTCATTTTCTCGTCAACAGGAAGATGGACTTTGAATAAAGTCGTAATTGGTTACAATAATATCGAAAAAATTTTTGTGTTTTCAAATACCAGGTCAACGATTCTTTGAAAAAACACACATAACGAAACAAATTTTGCTGGTCTTTTGGACTATTCAAAACGGACGCCATTTCTTCAAACGTATTTAGTCGCCATTTCACTTAAATACGAAAAGTGGCGTGACATTATTTCCAAAGCAGCCTCCTCCACAGAAAAATTTATTTTGCTATGTTGCTGGATTAGATGTATCAAAAAAATATTGCGTGAAACTGTTTGGGACTAGGGGTAAAATTTCTGGGAATAAAATAATTGACCACATTGATTTGGAACTACAAACCCTTCATCCAATGCTGAAATTTATTGTCTTTGATTGCAGACATCTTTCAAATCAAAATGCAATTATACACAATCTTATTTTGATGAAGAGCAGACATATTAAACAAGTAAATATAGACCTCAAAATTAAATTTTTTCATCATTTCAACTAAAACTAAAGCTTTTCTTAACAGAATGCTTCTGTTATTTACACCAAAATCTTTATTTTAAAATGTCCTTTCATACTGCAATAACAGAATATAAAAATTTTGCCTCGCTCTATTTTTATATAAGAAAAGGCAAAAATGGAAAAAAATTATAAGTTCATATTTGAAAATCTGAATTTGTAATGCTATGAATAAAAAACCATCGTACAAAATGCCAATATTGCTTTAAAAAACAATTAGAAAATTTAATTAGATCTCTAATGCATTTAATTAGGTTCAAAGCAGTTAAGAAATGCTTGAGTTAGAGGCAAATTACTAAAGCAAGATTTTTTTATTTTTTTTTGAAAAAAGACATTTTACCTAAAAAAACGAAAAACGATTTTAGAGACCACTTCCCTCCCGTTCATCAATATTTAAGTGTTATACTCCAAAATTCTTCGTTTTTAGAGTAGATTAAGAAAATTGATGTTCATGAAGGAGTTTCGAAAAGAAATTTTAAGTGAGACGGTCTAATATGCATACTTATATATAATATTTTTTAACTGACGTGCAAATAAAATATAGTTTTACATACGAGTAAATATTTTGGTAACTATTTATTGCATTTGGTTATTTAATTTTTAAATTTGGTTTACAAATTTTTGTGGAAGTGACCCTACTGGAACCACCAAATACAGACCATTACTTTGGAGCTCTTGACTAAGTCAAGTTGACTTCAACTTCTGTGTAACCTTATTTCCATGCTTTTTGATGAATCTTGCTTTTTTAATGCAAAACTAATGAATTTGCAAGTTTTCCTTGAGCTTGCCAATAATCTGTATTTTTTTACTTATTTAAAAATATTAATTTATCTCTTTTTGGCTGACATGGCTGGTCTTTGCCTTTTGTATTTAAACTACACCTATGGAACAGTGAAATCCATCTCTTGCACGTAGATCGATGGTACATGTATAGGAAAAGCTTCGGTGAGCAATCGATGTTTTGAACAAGTTAATAAAAACTTCGCGCAAATAATGCTTTGTTGGCACAAAATTCGACATTTTTGAAACAAAAACCAAATTTTTATTTGCACTTTTTCATTCAACGACTTAGTAAAAAGAAATGACAAGTGGTTGCCTTTCAAATACAAATCAAAATACGCCATCTGTTGTGTATGCCATATTTCTAAACTTTTTGTCCTTTTTTTCTTGCTGTCTGACAAAAACTTAGTAATTTAAAGGTTTAAATTTTTGTTTTAATATAAAGTTTATCAACAATGAATTTCTTTCGTTTTAGTTGCCTTATTTATTTAAAACTTTAAGCAGAATTAGTAAGAATCTTTAGAATTCTATTCTTACTAATTCCACTAAAAGTTTTTCAGAAATAATTTTTTTTATAATAAAAAACATATGGCAATATTATTGCGTGTATTGATTGCCACTTTGCGAAACATTCATTGTAAGAATTTATAAATTTCAACTGTATCCGACTGTGAGTATTTAAAGAGTATTCAATACAGCCAACCCATTTCAATAAAAATCCAATTTAATACTTTTTAACACACATACAAAAACACATAAAGTAAAAGTAATCAAAAGGAACAGAGAAAGTTATAACACTTTTGTACATGTGCTAATAACAAAATATCGTCAAGATTTTTTTTTAATAACGTAATAAATCGTCACGTATAAATAACTTCTTAAACAAACCAAAACCGGCTCTGCAAAATATGGCCTTAGGAAATATGACCAAAAAATTAAAATAAAAACTATCGAAAATTTAGGGCTATTTTTCAAATGCAATATGATCCAATTTGTTAATCAAATTTTACCCAAAAAAATAAAAATAACCCTAAAAATAAAATATGAACCTAAATTATTGTTTATTTTTCCTTATGAAAAATAACTTTAAATTTTTTAAAGAAATTTTAACCTCAAACTAGTTAAATTTAAAAAAAAAACAGAATTAAAAGTAACTTAAAATCCCAAGTTCAAACGCATGAATTTCAAAATCCTGAGTTTTAAAATTAAGAATAATTGTAAAGTTTTCGTCTTAAGACTGGCACGATACACAGCATGGTTGTGCCTTCGGGCGGCAAAATTATTTTCTCTTCTATGGTATAACGATCACTGGCTTTGCTAACCAAAGCTTCTCTTCGGTCGGGAAAGATTTTCAACTCTATAGTAATGGGTTATTCAAGTAGAAATACTTTTTTCAATGGCTTTTTGGACAGATCACATGTGAGTCGTGTTATGCTGTCTTGTTATTTTTGTTTAGTATTGTTTGGCATTTCATAATGGAAAGACTTACGACTGAACAACGTTCACAAATCGCTCAACTTTATTACGAAAATTCACGTTCTGTGAGGAATGTGTTTCGTGCACTACGCTCAACTTATGGTCAACATAATCGGCCTACTGAGCGTACTATTCGCAACACCATCACCCATTTTGAGACCCAGCATTCATTATTGGATAATATTCGACCGAATAGACCACGTCTAGCACGCTGTGAAGAAAATATAGCGGCCGTAGCTAGAGTGTACACGAAGACCGTGGAGAGTCGATTCGGCGACGTTTGCAGTAACGCGGACCGTTATCGTGGCATGATAACCGACTATTTGATGCCTGAAATTAAAGCTCGTGATCTCGGCTACATTTGGTTTCAGCAAGACGGTGCCACTTCCCACGCATCGCATCAATCAATGGATTTATTGAGAGAACACTTCGATGAGCACATAACTTCACGTTTTGGGCCGGTCGATTGGCCACCAAGATCGTGTGCTATCACACCGTTAGACTTTTTCCTGTGGGGATATGTTAAGTCTAAAGTTTGTGCGGACAAACCCGCTTCGGTTCAGGCCTTGGAGGATCACGCGTGTCATTCGCCAGTTACCAGTCGAAATGCTCGAACGAGTCATCGAAAATTGGACTCAACGGATGGACCATCTGCGACGTACCAAAGGCCAACATTTGATAGACATAATCTTCAAAAAATAAATGCCACAGAATGCTCTCACAAATGATAATGAACATTCCCCATTAAATTTGAATTTTCTGTGTTTTTTTCTTTAAAAAAGTAGGGAACCTCGATATGGATCACGCTATATAAGAATTCGTTATTTTGATACTATACCTAGAAATATTCAATTTAAATTTTTTAATTGTTTTAAAATTCCAAATTAAACTATTTCTAAGGCGACGCACAGTGTCTCGACTAGTACAAGCTAGCGGGACAATATTATTTCTTCACTTATTTCAATTCTTTATATATATTCCAGGCATCTTAAGCTATTTTAAGAAAAAAAAAGTTGAAAAATGTGTATTGTTTTTAGCCCATTTTTTCAATATATGATGTTTTTGTATTTTTCACATTTATAATCCGATTCATTTCAAATTTAGCATAAATATATATCTTAAAAATGTTTACATGCCAAATTTTATTACGATCGGAAAATTTTTAGAGGTGTTATAGCGTTTTTAAGAAAATGGATATATGGAAGGACCTGGATTTGAATGAAAATGAACACACACGTTGCGAGTTGTACGAGTATGTATATCAGCATGACCACGTTTTGCAACTTTGTGGGCATTGTTGGAGCTAAAATGTAATTTTTCATTTTCAGGACACATGGAAGGTAGGCATGTCCTTGGAGCGAGTTCTCCAAAAATTCGAATTTTTCGGAACTAAGCTTTTTTATGCTAGTATACCAAATTTCTGACAACTCCCTACATTTTGGTCCCTTCGTTATTTGGGGACAAAGCAGTGTGCGACTCGTTCTGAAAAAAAAAAAATAAAATTATTTTACTTTCGGGCCTTTTCGGGGACTATAATATATATGCAGGTTAAGTCTGCCACAACGTCCGTTTTTTTGTTGTTTTTTGAATGTGTCCAGTTTCTAAATCCCACGAGTGTACACGTATACCAAGGATCATCTCGCACGGTGACGGCTTGCATGGACTCGGCTAAAACTACAACTGTACATTGCCATTAGCTTTAGAAGGACCAGTTTCTTTAACCACTTACGAGTCATCCAGGTCCTTGGCACTGCTATCAACCACCTTGACCTAAAAGTGGGGAAAGTGGAAATAAAAAGGGAGTATTAAAGGTGAAGGGAATAGAATGAGGAATGGATAACCCTTGGTCATGCTGGCCTTTAAGCGTCTGCCTTTAAACTTGTTCCGACTCGACTGTCCGGATTCAATTTCGAAGACAGACACTTCAGCCGACACTCAAGCTACCACATCGCGGCAAGAAAGATACCCAGGTGGTGGTTGTAGGTATTACATATATAGAAAAATTTAAATTTAAATTTTACAATTAATGTAAACATTTTTGGATTTATCGATACATTTACAAATTGATATTACACCAAAAGTATGCATAATTTTTATAAAAAATATAAGTCATAATAGAGTACATACCTTCAACAGAATATTCCATAACAAAAAAACTCGTTTTACTTTGCTACCAATTTTTAAATATATTATCACAAGTGTGCAAAAAAAGCAGCTGATTTGCAAATGAAAATGACCTCCCTTGTAAGGGTTACTCTGACCCCCTGATACAATGCGTGTATGAGGTGATAAACAAATTATTTCTTGGAATTCGATACCTGGGGGATGTTTACATGTTGTTATCAGTGGTTCCTGGAAATTACGTCATGAATGTTGTCCCGCTATCATGTGCGAAGCACTGTGCGACGCGAAGTGTTTTACAAAATTAGAAAAAAATAGTTCGCTTTGCATAAAGTAGTTAAAATGTTTATTAGAAAACAAAAAAAAGATTTACTGCAGGAATATTATTAAATACGCTAAAGTTCTACATTATATTTTAAGCTAAAAGAAAAATTTACAAACTTAGAAAACATAAGTCGTTTATGAAAGAAAAAACTTATATTTTAATTGAAATATAAAAATGATTTTACTTCAGAAATATTATTTTATGTTTTAATTGATCCTACTGCTACTTAAAAAGTACCGCATAATTTACTTCTGTATTGATCGTGAATTTTGATAAAATCTTATATATTTGTTAAAATGAAATGAAATTTTTACATTCAGCCACGTCACAGATTACAATTACGTTCGGAACCGCAGAAAACTTATTTGTTTATTGATAGAAAGTACATTTTGATAGTTATTTGGCCTCTTAGATACAGAAGCTCCCATTCCGTTCATTGAAAAAAAATGGTTTCATTCCGCAAAATATTTATCTTAATTTTCTGAAGCACCAAAATACGGAATAAATTCCGATTCCCAACGGAATTGTACTCTGTGACATGGCTGATTGAATTTTTGGGGTCATTTTTCATTTCTTAAAATTTAATTTAAATATTAGTAAACTTTTCAACAAAAAATGCCAAAAAAAAAAAAAAAACAAAACCAAAAAATTTTGTTGTTATGTTTCATGCAAAGTTTTGGGGCCATTCTTCATTTTCTTTTTGCGGCCATATTGCGCACCGCCACCAAAACCAATTTGAAATCAACACACACAAACACACTTTATTGTATTGTTATAAATATATTTTTTATACAAACATATATAGAGTAAAGGTATGTTCAGACCTAACAAATATTTGACGAACAAATCGAAAAAAGCGTGAACAGTTAATTGATCAAACTTTAGCTTTATTTAAAACAATTCTTATTTACTTACTTAACTTTATTTCTAAGAAGATAATTGTATAATTTGATTATAAACTGTTAAATGATGTTTGATCTAGCAAACGTTTTGCATAAGAAAACCTATTTTTTAATTAAAATAGTGGTTACGTGTAGGACGTTAAATATTTGATAGGTGTGAACATAGCTTTAGTATTTCTGTAGAAATTTATTATTTGAAATAAACTTTCAATACAATTGAAATTTAGTGAATATTCGAATGTGTGTTAGTATGTATAAGTTTATCCTTAACAAATTTTATGCAACAAGTGTCATAAATACTAAAATTAAATAAATGTTAAAATTGAAAAATCTATATAAAATACGATTAAGATCCGCAAACATTACAGTTTTTATTGTTTAATATAACATTTGAAAACTTGTATAGCAAAATCCATTGCACAACTATTTGCACACGTATCACTTTAATTGATTTATAATCGGTTTATTTAAGATTGGTTGAGTCGTTAACCCTGAAGGTTACTCTTCGTCGAATCGACGAACTATTTAAAAAAAAATTCTAGCGGAACGTTTATTAAGTAAAAAATAAAAAAACTTTTTGTATTCCCGAAAATAACTTTTAATAATAAATTGGCATGTACCCGGCAAATTAAAAACTGAAATAGAAAGTTGCTTTATTAAGTAATTTTTTTTTTTAATTTGGTTTTTTTTTACCCTTTTTCAACTAAAATTCGAGTTGGAAAAAAAGCAGCCAATTGTAGGGGAATGTAAGAAAAGATAAACTCACTGTTTACTGTTGTGGCCAGAGACCGAAAATAACAGTTATTTTGAAATTTTAAAACAAAAAAAGCATATAGAAGTAAATGCCGGCAAAGTTATTCAAGTATACCATATTGATCCTTATGAACTTTTCTTTGATAAAATATTATGATTTTTAGTTTTTTGATCAAAAATTACAGTTATTTTTTGAATTTTATTTTTTTGGACAAAAGTAACAGCTATTTTTTGATTTTTATTTTTTTGAACAAAAATAACAGTTATTTTTGATTTTTATTTTTTCGATCAAAAATAAGAGTTATTTTATGATTTTTATTTTTATGAACAAAAATAACAATTATTTTTTGATTTTTATTTTTCGAGCAAAAATTAAAATCATTCTTTAAAGATATGTACGTGTTATAATTATTGAGTTGTCTTTAAATATTTATTTAAATGTGTGATCATCATTGGGATATCTTATGCGCATTAAAATAAATATTTAAAGTCAACTAAATAATTAAAACACGTACATATATTTCTTTAAAGTATAATTTTTATTTTTGCTCGAAAAAATAAAAATCAGAAAATAACTATTATTTTTGATTGAAAAAATAAAAATCAAAAAATAACTGTTATTATTGTTCAAAAATATAAAAATCATAAAATAACTGTTATTTTTGATCGAAAATATAAAAATCCAAAAACAACTGTTATTTTTGTTCAAAAAAATAAAAATCAAAAAATAACTGTTATTTTTGTTCAAAATAATAAAAAACAAAAAATAACTGTTATCATCAGACTTTTATGAAAAAAGGAATAACTGTTACGGTCCCTGGTTGTGTCTTTGTTGAAGCTTTGATATTATTACAGGTAAGACCTGAGTGTTTAAAATTCTTATTCACTTTATAGTCTTTTTTGTATAATAGTTTTAGCTTTTCAAAAGCCGTTCGAAAAAGTTTCCTAACGAGCTGGCCTAAGCAACCACAAAAATGTGAATAGAAACTAGCTTTCCTACAACAATAAACTTCAGTATTTTTATCAAAAAAAAAAAAAAAAAAAAAAAAAAATGGAAATTTAGCACGTCATTAATAAATAAATAAACTGTTTTAGTTAATCATTTTATTAAGAAATAAAGTAAAATAAAGCATGAAAAATAGACGTTCTTTTTGAACACAAATAAAAGAGTTGTATGATAAGGAGGAAATGAGCTTCCTCGATTGGACGAACAGTAACCATCTAGGGTTAAATAATGTGTATATTATTATTTAAACTTTTAACAATAGTTTTTATTGGAGTACCTTGGCATTGTGTACGCTTATTGCATTGACAAATTATCAATAGACAAGTTCAAGGCGTTTTTAATAGGGTTGTAAGATTATATAGATTTGGTTGAATATATTAATTCTTTTTATCTTGCATAGTTCAAAACTAATTGCCTAGCTCAAAAAATCGTATAGCTAAATAGAAATTTTTCGAAAAATTGTTCATTAATAGTAATTCATTTAATTTTTGTATTTGGTGATTTTAATTTGCCTTGTATATCATGGGAATTTTCAGCTGAACATCGTTATTACTTACCCACGCAAAGTAATGATATTGGAGATGAAGTTTTTAAAAATATGTCAGATTTATATCTGCATCAAATAAATGGCCGAATGACCGAATATTTGAACCGTGTTGACCCTATTACTTTACCTGAGGATCTTTATCATCCTCCAATTGAAACAAGCTACATTTTATTTTCTAATAACATAGTAAAAAAAAATTCTACACAAAACGAAAAAGTTTTCTGTTTTAATCGAGCAAATTACATGGAACTTAACAATCGTCTAATTAACACTAACTAGCTTCAATTACTGACTGCTCCGAATAGCTTGCCTTGTTCTGTTGACGATTTGACTGATACTTTTTATAAAACTATGTTTATTTATATGGAGGAATTCATTCATAAGCACGTACCACGTAACAAATCTGGCCTACCCTGGAATACTTAACAATTTTCGGTTCTTAAGAATATAAAAAAAGCCACTTTTAAAAATATAAAACCACTAGATCTTCTTTTTACTATGCAAAATATTCAGTCGCTCGTGCAATGTAATTTGCTTAACACAGAACTGTACAAGATCTATATCCGTAATGTTAAGCGAAACTTTGTTCTATACACCTATCTACATTCATATTTATATAATCCTTTTATCACTGTATCTCCGGTTGTCTCTCTCGAATTCTACAACATAGGGAAGTAACAGAGTGACTTGAGTTAAATGTGGCGAATCGGTACTCTCTTTTTCCAACAAGGAAGCTTAGACAAGAAAAACTAATCAATGAGGGAAGAACAAAGATGAGCTTAATTAATATGAATATGTATACTGTTGTGAATAACTGAAAGATTAAAGCGAGAGCAAAATTATCTGGCAATACTCGGCTTAGAATACATATCAATATTGAAATCTGACATGAAAACAGATTAATCATACAATTTCAAAAAATTATATTAAAAGGTCCTGACGAGCTGTAAAATTACCATGGGGTAAATAAACCAGTGTTTAAAAAACTTAAGTCAAAAGTCGAAAAGTCGCAAAATTTTAACTTTTCAATGCTTTTACTTTTCTCTGCTTTTTAAAATCAAACATCGATTATGTTAAAACTTATGAAAACAATCGGCAGTCGTGTGCTAAGTTTTCTTCTGCTTTTGATAAGTTAAAAAAATCAAAATCGCAAGCAGTGTCTTTGCTTTTGAAAGTTGTCAGAAGTCGCAGTCTTAAAAGCAGGCAGTCTTTTAGTTTTGTACATTTTTAACAGAAAAATATTCTCTTTTCTCTTCTGTTTTTTTTACATTTATACTTACTCACACACAGGGTTGGTAAAAAATCGGCATATTTTCAAAAAAAAAAAATAAATATTTTAAACACAAAAAAACATGTTTTTAATGACAAAATCGAAAAATTCAGCATTACATATAAAAAGTAAACGTTTTACAACGGCTTATGTAAATTTATATTAGCGATACGGAACAAATTTTTTTTTTGGGATTTATAAAAAAATATTTTTAATTCTAAAAATACAAATATTTTTGTCAAAAACTAAAAAATAAATGCTATGGCGATTTTGGCGATTTTTGACATTGAATTTGGCGAAAAATTTCAAAATCATTCTGACAACCCTGATTGGGACTTTTTTCTTCTGCGACTGTTTGCGACTTACAAAAGCAAAGAGATTGATTTTACTTTTACTTGCGAAACTGTTCAAAATAAAAGAAAATCAAAATCACAATTTTTAAAACAACTGCTGGCAAAAGTTTCGTTCAACTGTTTGTTTTTCGTTTTGTGATTTTGCTTTGACTGAAACTGTTGTTGATTTCAGAAGCACAAGCAGAAGTCAAATCAAAAGAAATGAAAGTTATTGCAGTTTTTTAAACACTGAAATAAACAACCCCAACCAATATCCTATTATTACTACCCAGTTCAACTTTATCGAACAACGTTTCTATATTTCCTTCACAGAAAAATTGAAAATTGTCTCTAATCACCAAATTTATACCAAATTCATAATATCAAGCAAACAAGTTGTTGATTTTGGATCTATTAACAAAATGATTTTATTGCTTTTGTACCTGTATAAAATATAATTATTATTGAAAGATAACATATTTATTTTTTTAAAAAAGCTCTTGTTATTGCATTGAATTTAATAAAACTACATGCAAATTTGTTTCAGTCTTTTTACTTTTTTTGTTATTACTTACACGTGTTCAATAATACTGAATTAACTCAAAATTAAAAATTTTCAGGATAAGCAAAATAATTTTTAGTTTTACATTGAATGCATACGAAAAATATTTTTTAAACCAACCGTTTCATTACAAAGACGTTGATCAAATAGCACGATTTCTTTAAAGCAGTTAGATATGAACATTATGTGTTGATTTTGTCCAAACATTGAACAAATAAACATTTTGAGTTAATACACTATTGTTGAAAAAGTACAATATGCTCATAAAATTAGATTTTTTATTACTATTGTTTTTTCTTAGTTTTTAATGACTTAAACGTGTAGGGATTTTTGTAGGGAAAATTATTTCAACGTGTAGGAAAAAATCGTATTTTTTTTGTATGCGTAGGTACTTTTAAAAAAATCTTCCAGCAACACTGATACCAATATATATTAGGGCGGGTCGATTTGTAGGGACGCAAAAAATCGCCCAAGTGACAAGGAAAATCGTATTCTAGGGATTAAAAAACTCTGCCCAAGGAACCATACTTCTAAAGTGAATTCTGATGTTCTTTATTTTCACCCAAAGGCCAAATTTTGAAAAATCTCACTTTGACCCATTTAAAGTGCCCCCAATAATTTCTAAATGTATGACCGACCCCCACTTACTTCGGATGGCCGACCCACCCTTGTCCCTTGGGCGATTTTTAAATCGACCCGCCCTAGCGTACATATTTGTTATCTATTTTTTTTAAGACAAATCTGCAAGGAAAACATCTGCCAAGATACTTTGTTACGTATGAGTATTATTTAATTCCAATTTATTAATATCCATACGCCATGTGGTTCAACTAATAAATCAAACCTTTAAAAAACAATATGCGAAAAAATAAGATTTTTGTAAAAGAAGGTCTTTTTCTGAAGAAAGTCATGTTAAATTAGAGTGACTTTTTGTAAAAAAAAAATTGATTTGTATAATTACTCTAACTTTCTTGAAAAAATGTGGTGAAAGTTTAAATCAAAATTATATTTTAAATTTCCTTGCAATTAAAAAAATAATTGATTCAATTATCTCACAAATTAAATTTAATTACTTTTTAAGCCATTTTTTTAATTGATAAAAACATTTTTCTGTGTTCCTACATAAAATCATTGACTACCCGAAATTTAAATTTATCTGAAATATATAAACATTCTCCGACACCTCTCCTTCAATATCTGTCATTCCTTACAAGCCGATTTCCGTTTCGCCACAAATCTATCCGATCCAAAACTCTTCAGACGAGTCTCTGATACGAAAATCACACCATATCACTATAGTTATCAAAAACATGCTTTATTGCATCAAACTTTGATGAGCCACTTTTTGGGACAATGCTCGGCGTATTGAGATGGCAAATGTTTAAATCCATGGTACTTAGTAGTGTATTCATTAATTGGTTAAGCGATTAATTACTCGATAAACTGGTCGGTTAATTTAAAATTGGCTATTTTCGGTTAACGATTAAACCGGTTTACTTAAGTCGAATAACCGATTAATCGATGTAACAAAATTTTTAAATAATTTGTAGTATTATTTAATATTTTTTTGTGTTTTTAATTATTGAGACGAAACACTCATAAACAAAAGGTATATGTTTAAAAAATATTTTTTCATACAAACAAAGAAGGTCTTCATTTTAAATAATTGTTTGCTGTCAACAGCTTTTTGGTTTACGCACTTTTTATATGTATGTATAGAGTTATTTTTTTCTTCTCATATCTGCCCATATTAATCTTTAAACAGAATAAACCGAAATAATTAAAAGTGTTAAAAATTAAAAAAAAAATTAAAACAGGCCTCTTATGACATAATAGATTTTATATGTTTACAGAAATGTAGGAAAAGGACTGAAAAATTAGATATTCTGTATTATGAGTTGCTTGCGATTTCTCCAACATATACGATAAGTGGAAGAATTTTTCCAAGTCAAATTTTATCAAAACTTAAGAAAAAAATTATTTTTCTATAAGATTATTTTATAAGATCTCATTAAACTATTGAAATAACTAATAACTTGATCTCACACTTTATTTTTTAATCAAGAAAAAAAAAAATATTAATCGCTAAACCGATCAATAACAAAATTGATCGATTATAAACTTCGGTTAATTAATCGAGCGATTAACCGATTAATGTTCAAGCTCAATTATATGAATACCCCAGCACTTAGAGACGAATTCAAAGGTAAGCAACAAAGGACCTAAATTATCAAACATACTTATATCCATGTCACCTCAATTATTGTGCAAAAAAATGCTTAAAATTTCTATTCTCTTCACACAGTAATTACTATGGCAGAGTGCATCGATTGTCATAAAATTTGGCATAAAATCGTTTTATATTAGAAGAAATTAAACTACTACAATTCGTGAAAACACTTTTGGATGAATAATAATATTGTGGAAACAATTTGTCCAGTTGGTCCATAATTTATCATATGAGTGTTATAAAGCCCACTCTTGGAAACATTTTTGCACGCCCAAATCTGTAATGAAAAATGATATTGCATTAATAGTGTCATAACGCACAAAGCATGATATTTAACTAGTTTTGCAGCAATGGGCGTAATATCGTGATTAATATTGTTAAATGCAAGCCAAGAGCATTGATAAAAACTAAATAATTTAAATTATTTAAAAAAGTAATAAAACAACATTTACATAAGCATTTACAGAGTCGACAGTGCGGGAGTGGAGAAGTGGGCGTGTCACAAAATAAATCTAGATAGGGTAAGAGCAAAATTTTGCAAATGTGGTACGCATAGCTGGGTTATCAATACACAACCTCTCTAAAAAATGGTTGGGATTATCGAAGTGTGTGTGTCATCTCCCGTATAAAGACATGATAAATTTCTATTTATCTATCTGAGAACGGCAAGAGCCGAATATAGCACTCTTACTTGTTTTATTCAACAAATGTCCTGTCAATGTGAAACAAGTTCACTTCCGACGGATCCTGCCCTTAAAGTCAAAAGAGCAGAATATTATCCCTAGATAGCTGTGCTTTTTCACTCACCACTTCCTTCAAAAATTTGTAATTCCTTTCTTAAAGAAAACTATTTCCTTTGAATCGAATCAGCAGTTTCTTTAAAAGTTTCTGCACTCAAAATTTCCTCAAATCGAAATTTTTCACTATTGGCAACATCTGTTATATATAAAAATTTACAGTATTTTAAGAATCTAAACTAAAAGGTATTTTATGCAGCTGCCATAATTATATGAAAAAAATTCTGAGAATTTCTGCACAAATTAACCTGGATTTTTTTCCAAAAAATGTGCGTGATCCCCGAATTTTATTCCCGGGAATTTCCATAGGGAAAACGCTAGTAGTCGGGCATGTCTTTACGGTTAATACCCTACATCACAGATTGGCCTTTATTTGGGACCTATGGGTAATTATGAACCTTAGCACAAAGTTTTATTGTGGCACTAAGATAAGAGTTCTTTGTTCTACATTTCATTAAAATTTTTATTTAAACGTTGTTTTTTTTGAACGTCCCATATACAACTTATGTTTAATTTTGGATTTACTAGTACAAAATTTTTCAATTATCCTTTTTGTGCTCGGTAGTCTACATTTGTAGCATATTTGCAAAAAAAGATGAATAAATAAAATTTCCACAACAACAGGGTCCGAAATTTTCAGTGGCTTCCTAAAAATCAATTATAAACAGTTTTGGCCACTAACACGTTTAACAAAAATCACCATCTCCTGGCTGGAAGTCTACAAATGTAGACACCATATAAAATGTATGGAAATTCACATCACTTTTTTACTCAACTCGAATTTTTTTAATGCGTAATGTAGAAAACAACCTTTAGCATTTTTTTAATCTTTGCTTTCTTGTGTACGTTTCTGTATGCATTTCGCAATAATTGTTATTGTATTGATTCATATTCAATATTCATATTGTAGTGTTAAGTTGACAAACAAATATTTTTATATCGGGAAAGAACTAGATTTATGCAGTACATCCCATCGCGTGGCATAAAATTCTGGTTTGCAAGCGATGCAAAGTCATTCTATGCTCTCAATAGCGAGATTTATAGAGGAAAGAGCTCAAATGCAAGTGGTGCAACCAATGCAGGTGAGAATGTCGTGACTGCTTTACCCTTGGGAAAACACCGGAAAACCATTATCTGTGACAATTTTTTTACATCGCTGAATCTGGGTAGGCATTTGATATCTAAAAATCTCGGTCTTCTTGGTACTGTTCGTCAAAACAAAGCATTTGTGCCAAATGAAATGAAAGCATAGCGCAAACGAGCAGAAGAGGGTACAGCTTTTGGTTTTCTCGAATCCAAGTCTTTGATTTTGTACAACGTGCCAAAAAAGGGAAACGCAGTTGTACTTCTTCCCAGTACGCCTTTGACAAATGCTATTTTACCTAAGAAGAAAAACAAGCCACAATATACTCCTGACTACAACGCAAACAATGGAGGCGTAGATGCGATGATCACAATACTTTCTGCATATTTAACCAACGCATAAATTTGCGCTGGCCTTTGGCAATGTTTTTTAGCTTGCTACATTAACGTTCTGGATTTAATATGCGCCCAAGCCGCATTGATTATATATTCAGAAAACAACGACCACATCTACCAAACAGACAAATGACGAAAGTTACTGCGAAGCCTTGCAAAACAGCTCTTTCTGCCAGCAATTGAACAGCGCTCTGAAAAACCAAGGGTATCACGCCATGTTCCAACACGCCTGGCAATTGAAATTGCATTCGGTAGTTCTCCTGTTTCTAGCACTAGTATGAACCACTTGCCTTATATTTCTAACGACATACTGCCTATGTGCTCTGTTTGTTGTCTATATTGTGAAGTTGAAAAGCGTTTAACTACAGGCAAGATTTGCAGTTGGGTTAAAAAAACCTGTATCTGACACACATGCCACAACATATACTTTGAGTAAATGCTTTAAATAGAATGAATGAAATTTAAATATTTTCACCTTAACTTTGTATCTAAAAATCATATATTTGTTAATACATATTAATTCAAGAGTAATACAATGCGTACCTACAAGTGATTTATTCATATGTTGACAAGTTTTTCCATACAGATACATTCTACAAATGAAGACTTCCAAACGCCAACGTAAGTTTACAATCCCGAGAACTTAAAGGTTATATACTAGCTATAATAACATTTAATCTCAACACCAACATTTATAATACATTTTTGGCAGAAAAGGCAATGTCAGGAGTCGTATGTAATTTAGTTGTTAAACTTATTAAAAAGCCTGAGTTTAAAACCAAGCAAAATTGGTTCAGTAAAAGCATTGATCGGCCAAACCCGGTAATGTATCCAATAAAGATTTATTAATTTATGAAGAAATGATTACCGCAAAACTGTTTATGGGGCGGAGTATTATTTTTATTGAAGCTATGGTCAAATGTGCACTGGTTCCTTAATATTTGGTATTTATGAAAAATTGTGGCCCTCATCACATCAATTTGAGTAGGATTTGCCCTTATGGTAATATAAATATGTGTACCAAATTAAATGTAACAAACTCCCAAGTTGCAACCGTGTCTGCCAGATTTGACGATTTATCGTAATTTTGACGATTATTAGGTACAAAAATGGTATATTGACGATTGTACGATTTATACCCTAAACTTGACGGTTTTTGATATGATAAATTTTTTTTAAATTTACAAATGTTTTTAATAGAATTTCACAATTTATTTTAGCATCTTTCATTTATTTGATTGGCAGTAATTTTCATATCTTAACTGCTCATAATACAAAATACGATTTACTTTAGCATGATGCATATTTCTCGGAATTCAATTTATTCATTTAGTACTGTTTTATTACATTTATTTTACAACCACCGTCTTAAAGCACTTATTTTTCCCATATGGGTGCAGCAAACAAAACACTTGTTAACAAAGCTTTTAACTCTGCTGTTAGTTTAAAAAAAACTTACGAATGTTAGGTTAATGGACTATTTGGCCCTTACAAACAGCTTATGTAAAAAACTAGTTTGGTATTCCCCTTTTTCCAGTCAACACAGATTAAATATCTAAAAGACAATTGGGGGATCCCCCTTTTTTGATTTTTTTTTTTTTTTTTTTTTTTTGTTAAGAAGTACAAATGTAATTAGTGGCAGTAGCTAATTCAACTGATGAATTGGAAGTATCTATAAATGAAAATTTACGGCAAGTACAGACTTGTTGTCTAAATAATTTTATTAAATTAAACGCACAAAAGTCAAAAGCAATATTATTTGGTGATGCAGATTCACAAAGAGTACGTGGTATTATTGTTAGTGGAGAGCCTTTGAGCTTTGTTTTATATCAAAAAGTCTTGGGAATTTATGTTGACAACAAGTTACGTTTTAAAATCATATTAATTTAGTAATTTCTATGGTGGTGTTTAACTTGAGAAGATTGAATTCTGTTAGTTACCATTTCCCAATAAAGATTAGAAAGATAATTGCTCATGCTTTAACAAATGATGACAATTTTAATAGAATTAGGAAATGTTTCAATAAAATAATTAGATATGTGTATCACCTTTATTTGCGCGATCATGTTACATCCTATGCTATTGATTTTTTGAACTGCACCTTCGAAGATTTTTTAAATGTTAAGCTGCTAACTGTTTTCTCTAGGACAGTAAAATATGGCTTACCATCTTATCTTTCTTCTAAATTTGAATTTTTGAACTCAGCAAGAACATGCTCACTTAGAATACCTGCTTATAATTTGTCATGAAAAGATCTTCTCACTTATATTTCTAACGACATACTGCCTATGTGCTCTGTTTGTTGTCTATATTGTGAAGTTGAAAAGCGTTTAACTACACGCAAGATTTGCACTTGGGTTAAAAAACCTGTATCTGACACACATGCCACAACATACACTTTGAGTAAATGCTGTAAATACAATGAATGAAATTTAAATATTTTCACCTTAACTTTGTATCTAAAAATCATATATTTGTTAATAAATATTAATTCAAGAGTAATACAATGCGTACACCCAGAGAAAAAATATGTTTAAATTTGGTCACCCTTAAGTGTTGCTCGATTATGGAATTCTACTATCGCATACAGTAAAAGGGAATATTCAAAGTCAGTTGCGCAGTTCACTGGTCATGTTTTCGATCTGATATAAGTACTTAAGTTCATTGTTAAGCCAAAGAAATTAAAAATGCAGACCTATATTCGTGGAAAAAGGAAAAATTATGTTAACTTACTAAATTGAAATGTATTATATATCTGTTAAAAATGTGCTAAAATTTACACTGTTATCTGTTTTTGGCCTATAAAGGCTTTTGATTACGTTCAGTTGAATAAATAAATAAAATAAAATAAAAAATAAAAATAAGTTTGCACTGCTTGGTTCAATTTGTGCGTTGTCTTCGATATTTCAGACCTGTTTTACTTCCGACATGGAAAACTTGACTGAAGGTGATATTAGAGAAATGCTCAATGCAGAAAGTGACACCGATATTTCAGATTCGGAAATTGATTATATATCAGAAAATAGCAAAACTAGTTCTCCTGAAACAGATATTGAACGGGAACCCGTCCTAGGTGCAGCTATCTCTGTTGATCCGCTTTTATTGCTTAAAACAAAATGAATATTATCTCTACGCAGCCAGGACCATCTGAATTTTTAGTGTCCAGATGCACTTACACGCTGTCAGCTTTTTTGTTATTTTTCCGCCTCCAATAAAAATAATTATCATCGAAAATACTAATAAGTACTTCAGGGTCAAGTTTGTAGAAACTGCTCATCAAATGGTTGGTTCCTACAGCTCAAGACGCAAAACAAATCGATGGCCAAACATTTTTTTTGCAAACATGCTTAACATATCCGCTTTGAATGAGTACCTACTATTTTCTGAAATTTTAGTTTCATGAGCTCTAGCTGATCGGAATCGCAGGAAACTAGCGTTTTGCAGCAACTACCACTTTCTCTGGCTAAGGCGTATATGATGAAACGTACTAAATTACTGCAACAAGAGTTCTCAGCACAGTTATTGACTGATATACGATCACCTTACATAGTTCCAGTGACCTCTTCAGGTAATAATTAGGGAGATCGATTATTCGACTTTTTTCAATAACCGGTTTTCGAATATTACAAATAGTTGCTAATTTAAAAAAAACCGGTTTTCGGTTAAACATTTCTAAACTTACCGGTTAACCGGTTTTAATTCGAATACATAAAAACACCTACACAATACATATATATGACTTAAGGAATGGTCAGACCTAACAAATATTTGACGATAAAATCGAAAGAAACGAGACCAGTAAAATGATCAAACTTTAACCGCATTTTTAACAATTTCTATTTATTAACTAATCTGTTTCTTTAAGACGATAGTTGTTTAATATAATTTTATAACTATTAAATGATGTTTGATCTACCCAAACGTTTTGCAAGAGCAAATAAAATATTATAGGAATTTAATAAATTTATTATTTGAGATATTCTCCTAAATTTATTTTAAATAAGTTTTGATTTGTTGGTGATTAAGCCATCTCTATATGAATCAGTAGACTTCAACCATATTTTTGAAAAGTTGCAAACAAAACCTCTTAGCGTGGATTATATGTATCAAAAGATAATATTTCAGCATTATATAAACGATTAGTAAGATGAAAATGCTTTTAGTATAAAATATTTGTCAATTTGTCGACCACAATTTGAAACCTTCCATGACTTTGGTTGATTTCTCAATTTTGTTTTTTTTTAGTTCTTGGTGTTTTAATAAATAAAACTGATGAATTTTTTCCATATCGTTGATTCCGCCGGAATGTTGTAGTTTTAAGCATAAATAAATGCTGGAACTATTTAAGAGTTTTTAGTACCTTAAGGGGCAGTCCGTCCTCGGAAACACAACGGGCTTATTTTTCACCTAATGATTCATTCTTAGCAGCGTATTTTAGTACAGTCTAATTTGTCGACTCTTTAGACCTACTTCGAACGGGGTTAAGTTTTATTTGGAGCACATTAATGTCAACCATATGGACTAATTAAAGGTGATTAATAAATCGTGACGTGAAAAACCCTTCGCCACTTATCACTTAAGGACACTTCAAGAGCCTAATTTTGTCTTTTTAATCCCGTTCGAAATATCTCTAGAGATAACATCTATATAAAAATATTTTTAATGTTTAGAAAACGGTCGCACAAATTAAATAATATTTACTTTTTAACTGCACACGTTTTTGTAGTATTTTGAAAAGTTTTTGGTTTTTTTACAAGAACAAACGCATTCATAAGTAGTTTTTATTTACAGTGTTCAAATGTTTTTTTTTTTTTACTTTAGTTATATTTTGTTTAGACATTGTTCATAAAAAGTTTAAATTTGCCTAATATAGAATTAGAAAAATACTTAAATTACGGGTACATCTACAACAAGAGTAAGAAAAATGTATATAAATTACACATTATTAAAGTAGCCGGTTTATTAAACCAAAATAACCGGTTTATTTGATATTCAAAAAATGGACATTTTAAAATAACCGACTTGAGCAAAGCTAAAATAACCGGTTAAAACCGGTCGAATAATAACCGTTCGATCTCCCTAGTAATAATACTTCTAATTCAGGTGCTCGAAAGCGTGGAATTTGTAATTGCTGCAAGTCTAAGTCTGACATAAAATTCTCCGGCTAAAGCAAGAGTATTTGCAAAACTAACCGAAAAACATGTTGCTCATCATGCCATGAGAAATATTATAATGCAAACTAATAAATACTAAATTTTTTTAATTAAATGTAAAAAAATTAAACAAAAACAATGAAAATATACTATGGACCAAATGGTTCCTCAACATAAGATTCGTAATTTTTTATTATCTCAGTCCTTTTTTTTTTTTTGTATAAAACACCAAGTTAAAAAACTAAGTCAGTCACCGTTCAAAATGGGCTTAACCCAACAGCAGGGTTAACAGATTTTGTGGTTACTTCAATCGTCAAATTGTAACGGGCAACCATATTTTGGTTAAAACTATCAACATTAAAGAATCCACAATTATATTGTTGTTGGCTCCAGTCATGTAATGGTTAAGTTAAGTTAACCACAAATAATTGCATGGTTCTTTTGTATTGTATGTGTCACACACATCAGCACAACTGGATATAATGTGTTGAATGTTACTGTATATACAAATTTTCTATATTTTGAACCAACAGTTTGCTTAACAAAAAAAAAAATTTAATAATTTTTATATTCAACTTCAGAATACATTGAGCCCTACACTCTTCTAGTCGCAAATTTTAACAAGCTGGGTACCTACTGCTAAAGCTACCTATAGTAGTCTGAAATTTTTTGCTGATAGCTGTTTTTCAAAGTTAGCGCTCGTATTTGCGATTGCACATTTTAATTCTCCAAAACGTTCTCAAATAAGATTTACTGGTAGGGTAACCAGCTAGTTAAAAAAAAGTGTAAAATTCGAGCAGTGTTGTTTTTAGTTCATGTCTTATATATGAAGATTAAATAAAAAAAGATTTAACATACTAATTGATTTTTTTTTATAGGCACGAAATTATTTTTTTATTTTTACTAAAATTCGGCTGTGCCGAATCTTATTTACCCTTCACCATTGTTCGATAAGAGCAAAAATTTATATAAATGCCATTCTTTAGATATAAATAAATCTATTTTGTGCCACGGCCACTTCACAATCCAGCCCACATTTTGCGGGATGTTTTGTGTTCTTAACGAAGATGCTTGTACCTTATTGGAACCTTTGGCTCTAGCCCTTCTCCAGATATACGAAAATCTATAATGTCTTTGTACAAGAGGTGACACGCCCACTTCTCCAATCCCGTCCATATTTGTTAAGAGGTTGTGTACTAATAAACCAGATATGTTTACCAAATTTTGAAAAATGTTCTCTTACCGTTTTTATATATTAATAAATCTATTTTGTGCTACGCCCACTTTTCCAATACCGTCCACATTTGGTCGGATATTGTCTTTTGATAAACAAGATGCTTGTACCTAATTTGGAAGCTTTGGCTCTAGCCGTTCTCGAGATATTCAAAAATGTATAATGGTTTGTATGAGCTGTGCCACGCCCACTTCTCCAATCGTGCCCACAGTTTGTAGGATGCAGTGTATTGATAACCGTGATGTTGTCTGTACCTAATTTGGAAACTTAAGTTTTTCCGATCTCCAGATATACGAAAATGTTAATGTCTTTGTATGGGAACTACCACCTTCACCCCATTTTTAGGGAGTATTAATAACAGTGTTGTCAAACCGTGTATAATTACCAGAGAAGACCAATTTGCTTTTTTTGCTGTTTTGCTTCTTTTTTGCTGTTTTTGCCCATATTTGCTTTTTTTGCTGTTTTTGTTATTATGGTGCTGTAAAATAGCTTTTTTAACATAATTTTTACGTAAAAATATTTTTTTGAGAAAACATGAGAAAAAACAAATAATTGACAACTTTTTTCTGGGTTAAAACAAAAATATGTTAGTTGTGGACTCAACGTTTTTGGGCGCTTTATTACAACTAAAATTAATAAACTTACCATCCCAAAAAAACAGCCATGTTACTTATTTGAGTTTAAAACAAAATAAGTAAGCCGGCCGTTGTGAACGAAAAAATAATAAAAAAAAATGCCGAAAGAAAAGTCAGATATGTTATTTTTGTTAAAAATGGTAAAATTGTATCCTGAAGTTTTTAAAGTTGAAAAAGATTGGCTTTTTTGTAATTTGTGTTCGAGTAAAATTAATAGCGAAAAGAAGTGCAATGTGGAGCAACATTTTAGTACAAAAAACACAAATTAGCTGCTTGCCAAGAAAATCGTCCACAAAAACTTATAACGGAATTTCCTGTTACTATTACTGCTAATATATTTCACGAAGATATATGTAAATTTTTGTTGGAGACCAATATACCAGTAAAAAAAGTAAGTTATCCCAGTTTCAAAAACATCTTTCAAAAGTACGCCAATTTTTCAGTTCCAAGCAAAAGTTCTAATCGAGGTAAATACATACCTCAAATGTATACGGAAGCTATAAAAAAAGCTACAAACAGTTGGGTTAGCTATTCACGAAAGTGTAAATATTGTGTCAAATGTACGAAAAGCTCTTGAGAATCTACATGAAAAAATATATATGAAGAAATTTAATGCAGTATGTATTTCAAAGAAATCCGGGGTTCAAACAAATTTTACAAATAAACAGCATTCTTCAAACTGGTGCTAAACCTGATGACGAAATAAAATTTTGAAATATAAATCTGCTACAACATCCATTGACGTGCAAAGAAGTTTCTACTTATACAATTCACTTTTAACAGAAAGACGAAGAAAAATGACGTTTACAAATATAAAAGCCCACATGATTGGTTATTGTAACTGTTTTCACGAATCTGAAGAAATAGAATAACTGTAATTTTTTATATTTAAATGTATATATTAAAAAAATAAAAATGCTTTTTTTGCTGCTTTTTTTTCTAAATTTTTGTGCTTTTTTTATATATTTTTTTTGCTGTAAACACTTTGTTTTTTGCTTTTTTTTGTCTTCTCTGATAATTACATATATTGTGTGTAATTCCTACTTGCATGTCTAGCCCTGTTTCATATGTAATCTGTGTATAATTTTACTTTATGTTCTTTGTTTTCATTAATTTTTGACAGCCAAGTTTTTCACTTCAAACATTTCTGAAGAAATAATGTTTAACATAAACTATCAAATGTGGTTGTAATTTCCTTGACATTTGTTTTTTGCTCGAGATAATTAAAACAAGTTAGAGTGCTAAGTTTGGTTGTGCCGAATCTTTGATACCCTCCACCGACACGAGTGGGCTCTATATGATATCTACATACATATATATTATTAACTAATCTTCACAAAAACGAACGTCAGCATTAAAATTATTGGCAGCTTAGACCAATGTATGTATATTAAATTATAGACGGACAATCAGAAAGTTTTATGCGTTTCTTTTGAGAACTTTGAACTAGCTTAAGTAAAATACCATGATTCGAAAGAGTTTTAGCCGGACTAAAATGATTTTCAGTAGGGTTATTTGTATTGGACTTATGGTAAATTATGGACCAATCATCCCAAGATTCTGAAGACTAATTTCTGGCTATAAAAAAAAATTTATTAGTTTTAGCGTTAACAGTGAATTTCAGAAGGCTGCTTTTTTTGTGGCCATATAATCTAAGTTGGAAGAAATTTTACCGTAATATCTATATCTGCTACGGTTTTAGGCGAATTTTATTATTTTCCCGAAGTGGGCTTTATATGGGGCCTCTGGTAAATTATGGACCGACAATCACGAAATTTATTAGTGTGATTTATAGTCCTATAAAACTGTTAAATATTAAATGTTATTATGATATCATTATTTATTACGGCCTAAGGCGTTATAAACTGTTTTCCGGGACTGGGATTTATATGGGGCCTATGGTAAATTATAGACCGATCTTCACGAAATGATTTGTAGTATTACATAACACAGTATGATTTGTAGTCATAGAAAACGAATTTGTGCAAAGTCTTATATCATTCTGTGCATTATTCCACCATTTATGTTAGTGTTTGTAGCAATATTATAAATTTTTACGGGTGGTGGGTCAGCATTTGAATTCATAGCTCTGATCCTACTGAACTGATGTTGCTGGATGTCAATCCTATACTGCTTAGGGCAACCACAAGCAATTTGACACCAAGCGTTTTTCGAAAGTCAGCGGGTTTTCAACAGATGGACAGACAGACGGAAATGGCTACATCGACTTAGAATCACTCAAGGAGCCAGAATATATATACTTTATGGGGTCTTAGATGTATAATAAAAAAGTTTCACACGGAATGACAAACTTAGCCTACCCTCATTCACCACTACTGGAGGAGGAGGGTATAAAAAGTATGTACGTTCTATGCATTTTAGAATTTAATAGGTAAATTCCTAGTGCTAAGAAAATCGAGTAGGTAATAAATAAATACATAAATCTATGGCAAAAAGGGAAACGTG
The DNA here is from genome assembly GCA_943735925.1 of Pollenia amentaria. Lineage (NCBI taxonomy): Eukaryota > Metazoa > Arthropoda > Insecta > Diptera > Polleniidae > Pollenia > Pollenia amentaria. Next base: position 86,319,505 of record OX031008.1, on the reverse strand, counting down.
CTTAAGTCGTCTTAAGCAAAATTTAGGTTTATGCCACTTTCGCAATCTCCATGTAATGTAGCCATAAACAAACTTTCAATTATTTAAAACGATTTTTTAGGAAGTTATAGCAAAATTACTTTTTGCTTATTTTTTCAATGTGGAATAACATTTAAAATAAAAGGTTAAGTTTACATCCGATCTGTTACGTAGGAAGTATTTATAAACAAAGACTTAGAAAAAAACTTAGAAATTATGATTTTATTAGCATTAAAATATATTTCCACAAATTGTCTCTAACTTTTAAAATTGCTTTACAGAAAAACTAAAGAAATGGACCTAACCCTGCTGTTAGGTTAAGAAAAACTTACGAATCTTAGGTAAAGGACCATTTTTTATTAAGCTAAGAATTTTTTTTTACTCTTTTTTAATAGTCTGCAGACAAGAAGAGTTAATTTTCATATCTTTTTTTTAACCGATTTACAATTTTTTTTGATAGTCAAGTTTTGACAACAGGGATTCAAATGGTAATAGAAAGTTTATATGTAAGACTGTATTATATCGAAATATATTTGTGCTGCACCCAGTTTGTCATTTCAGCATTAAGTTGATATTATATCTATTATTCCCAAAATTTACTGTGTCATACCACTCGTCCTTGTCTTTCTTTAGTTTATATTCAATGTTTGACTGTTTTCTTTGCTAAAATAACAGGCTATCGACGATAAAACTGCTCACATCTAAATAAAAGCTTCTCTGATATTTGATATTCTGCGGCAGAAATCCTTCTAATTCAGAAAAAGAATATAATGCTACAGCTACCGTGACGTAGAAGAATTGTGTGTTGCAAAAAATTAAATGCAATGGACTACATCTCCATTACACAGGGATATAAGAATTTTAGCTGAAAATATCATATCCACACAACAGCGGCCAACAAGATTTGCCGTTTCCAGATGGGATGACATACTGCATTCGTTTTTTTATTTTCCCCCACCACTAGAAAAAATAATAATTTAAAATTCAAACAATTATGGCAGGGTGAAATCAACAAGAAATCGAGCGATCATAATACTGCAGAGGTCGATTGCAGCGATAAAAAGAAAAAGCCAGAAATACAGCCATGTCACAGAGTACAATTCCGTTCGGAAACGGAATTCATTCCGTATTTTGGTGCTTCAGAAAATTACGAAAACACTTTGCGGAATGAAACCATTTTTTTTTTTCATGAACGGTATGGGAGTTTTCTGTATCTCAAAGACCAAAAAAACTATCAAAATATACTTTCTATCAATAAACAAATATGTTTTCTTCAATTCCGAACGGAATCATTCCGACAAAACTATTTTTAAATAAAATTGTAAACATACTAAGTTTATTTTAACTATATTATTGTCATCGACAACCATGTTATGGTTAAATTAGTCCTCCTTCAAGAAGGCAGAACCATATTATGGTTGCCTCCGAACATGTTTTGGTTAATAATAAATAAATTATGTTCAACACTTATAATAGCATGGTTGATTTTTAATCATAGAATGTTACTTTTGGAAAAGAGGAAAATATAATCGTTTATTAAAAAACAAATTATTGTCATATTTAACCATAACATGTTTAGAGGCAATCATAATATGGTAGTGGCTTCTTGATGGAGAAATAACATAATAATAATATAGTTGTCGGTGACAATAATATGGTTACATTAAACAAAATATGATTAAATTTTTCTTTAAAAAAAAATAGTTTTGTTGGAGGTGACCATATTTAAACATGTTTTTTCATAAGTCGACAAATTTGATTCAATTAAATAGAACAATTTGCAGCGAATTTTAAACATTATTGATGCTTAAGCTTGAACAAAAATATTTTTGTACTGTTCTTCTGCCTACGTTATGGCATATGTTTGAGACGTGCCGTTAAAAATGTGCATACATTTCTTTTTTACTTTAGGAGTAATTTTTGCCATTATAACAATTTAATTGCAAACAAGGATTAACAAAAAGGTGATTCAGGGCGAATATTCTATCAAAGAAATCTTTTTCTTTTTATGTGTGTAATTTTGCTTAAAATGTGTAATTTGGGACCCAGTCATATGTAATTTCCGAATTCTTCATTGGCAACACTGATTGATAACCAAGAAGCTTGTACCGAATTGTAAAGCTTTGGCTCTTACTGTTCTCCAGAAATACCGAAAAAAGAAATAAAACAAGTTAGAGAGCTATATTCGGCTATGCCGAATCTTTGATACCCTCCACCGACAGGCTATATATGATAAATACATATATATTATTCATTAAGCTTCACAAAAACGAACGTCAGCATTAGAATTGGTTGCGGCTTAGACCTATTTTAAATTAGAATAAAGTTTTATGCGTGTCTTTTTTGAACTTTCAACTGGCTTCAGTAAAATATCATGATTCGTAACAGTTTTAGCCGAACTAAAATGATTTTCAGTAGGGTAATTTGTATTGGACTTATGGTAAATTATGGACCAATCATCCCAAAATTCTGAAGACTGATTTCTGGTATTACAAAAAGTTAATTAGAATAAATTTCAATACAGCAGTGTAATTAGTTTTAGCGTTAACAGTGAATTTCTCAAAATTGCATAATATATTTTGTGGCAATATGAATCTAAGTTGGAAGACATTTTACCGCAATATCTATATATGTTATGGTTTTAGGCGAATTTAATTATTTGCCTAAAGTGGGCTTTATTTGGTTTTAGGCGCAATTAACTGTTTTCCGAGAGTAGGGTACATTCTGGACCAATCTTAAAAAAATTTTACAGTGTATTTCTAGTCCTATAAAACTTTGACGAACAGAATTTCATTTTGATATCACTATTTATTATGGTTTTAGGCGAACTAAACGGGTTTCCGGGAGTATGGTTTATATGGGGCCTAGTGTAAATTATGGACCGATCTTCAAAAAATTTAACAGTGTGATTTCTAGTCCTATTAAACTGTGACGTAACGAATTTCATTATGATATCATTATTTATTACGGTTTTAGGCGTACTAAGGTATTTTCCGGGAGTAGGGTTAATATGGGGCCTATGGTCAATAATGACCGATCTTCACGAAATTTGACAGTATGATTTGCAGTCGAATAGAGTGAAATCGTGCATAAATCATCCCGTGCAGTATTTCACCATTTATGTTCGTTTTTGTATCAAAATTATCCATTTTATTAGGGTGGTGGTTCCACATTTTGATTCATAGTTCTGATCCTACTGAGCCGATGTTGCTGGATCTCAATCACAAACTGCTTAGGATAACTACAAGCAATTTGAGACCAAGTTTGTTCTTTTTTTTTGCGTTTTTCGAAAGTAAGCCTGTTTTCGACAGACGGACATGGCTAAATCGACTTAGAATTACTAAAGCAGCCAGAATATATACTTTATGGGATCTTAGATGTAAATAAAAAAAGTTTCACACGGAATGACAAACTTAGTACCTATACCCTCATTCACCACTAGTGGTGGTGGAGGGTATAAAAACAACAATATCAAGGGATTTGTGTGAAAAATTAGAGGCAGTCCTGAGTTTTATGTCATATCTCAGCTATTTACGAACCGATCTGGCTGAATTTTAATAGCTAAATTCAAATGAGCATATCTGACCTAAACAAGTCCCCATCATATCTGGGGCCTTCGGAAGCCCCATTTCAACAGACGTACATAGGGGCTTTTTGCCAATCTAGCCGGACATTAGGCGAAAAATTAAATTTAAGAAATGTAAAAATGTAAGTACGCAGCTCGACAGACAACAAAATTCTGCATCGTATAGTGAATTTTCAAGTCATTTGCTTGAGACTTGTGGTTTTGGGACACTGTTAAAGTCAAGAAAGTTGAGTAAATTGGATGCGTGTTTATTGACTTTTTACGGTTTTGGGAGGTTTACAATATATTTTTTTGTGGGTAAACGAATAAAGATTTTACATTGATTTTTTTTTTCTCTGAAAGACTATATTAACAGCTACTTATAAAAATTTTTAGAAAAATTTTATTAGCAATTTTTATGGTAAAAAAATCGTTCGTAATTAAAAAAACGATTTTTTTGTTCACTTTTTTGTAAAAAAAAATATTTAAAGGTTTTTGAAGGTGCAACCCTTAGAGTCCATAAAAATGTTAAACATCACGTTAAAATTTGAGATCTCTACTTTTAAATTCAAGAAAAAAACCTTGCGCGTTGTTGCGCCATTTTTTTTAATGATTTTTTGAAAATTTCACCTTTTTCTGTTTTTGCTCATCTTGCATAGGTACATATGATATAAACCCTTTCGTCAGTCATAAAATGTTTTGGTTGTACGTAGATATTTTTTATTTAAATTATTACATCTAAGATTAATATTACCTGTGTAAAAAAAGGAATGTGCGAACAGTACGTAACGGTTTTTAACCACCTGTGCAGCAGCTAAATGGCGTTATTTTATGGAGCAAAATAAAAGAGACCCTTTCGTCAGTCATAAAATGTTTTGGTTGTACGTAGATGTTTTTTATTTAAATTATTACATCTTAGAATAACATTACCTGTGTAAAAAAAGGAATGTGCGAACAGTACGTAACGGTTTTTAACCACCTGTGCGGCAGCTAAATGACGTTATTTTATGGAGCAAAATAAATGTACCTGTTTTGCATAACTTTTAAAATTATTAACCTCAAAAATAATATTTAAAAAATCAAATCTGGGGTCCAGGTACTTAGTTTTTTTACTATATATTGTGGTTATTGCATAAAATTGTTATCAGAATCATTTTGAAGCTTCGAGAGTAAAATGGAAAAAGTGTATACGAAATTAGAGTTATTTCAAATAGTACAAGAATGTGATGCTAAACTCGTTGAAGAGAAATTACAATTTTTAGTTAGAAAATTGTGCGAAATTTCAAAATGTCAGGGAGATAGTGATATATCAGTAGTAAATGAATGCTTAAAGAAATTCAAATATTATTTTAAAATATTTTGGCATTCAGCACAAAGAAAAAAGGATCGATTTGTAAGCATGCATTCCAAATGGCTGGAAGGAACAGTGACAATACCTATATTTGGGAGTTCGTCTTCAAATCGACTGCGAAAGCCGTTCGTTGAATTGACCGAAAGAAGTAAGAGAAGAAAAACTGAAATCTGGCGAACTCAATGCGATGCTGATTTATTGATGCATGCTGCCCAAACACAACTACAAACGTGTGGAAAAAGAGATGCCTCTGGTCTGCTTAAAGAAATTGTGTCTTCTCCGACAAGAGCTACAAAGTTAAAAAAAGCATACAAAGCTGCACAAGAGGAAAAAGTAAAGCAGCTAACCCCTCTAAAGGCTCTTTCAATATTTGTAGAAGCTGAACTTTCTCGAAAACAATATGAAATAATCCGAAGTGCCGATAAGAAGGTTTATCCTTGCTACAATATTCTGCAGAGAGAAAAAAGTGAATGCTATCCTCCAAAAGAATCATTTGAAGTAACGGAAACATGTGCTCAAATAAATCTTCAGGATTTGCTTAATCATACTGCAAGTAGATTACTTACATATTTAAAAGATGTTTTATGTGGTTTACAAATAGAAGAATGCAACTCCTTCGAGCTAATAAGCAAATGGGGCTGCGATGGCTCACACCAGGCACAATTTAAGCAAAAGATGGAAAATGATGCCTCTGATTCTCATATTTTTCAGAGCAGTTTCGTACCGCTTCGACTAATATATGGTGCAAAAAAGGAGCAAATATTATGGCAAAATCCAACTCCTTCATCGCCGCGATATTGTAGACCTATTCGCATTAGATTTGTTAAAGAAACTGTAGATGTAATCCAAGAAGAAATCAACTATGTACAAGATGCTGTTAGTATATTACAAAACACTAAAGGAAGGAAAGTTATATTCCATAAAACATACAATGGTATTTACAATGATAGATGCAAAAGTATGTAATGCCGCAACACAAATTACGTCCACCATGAAGTGCTATATTTGTGGGGCTACTTCAAAAGAATTTAACAATTTGAACATCAAAAGAGATGAAGACGTAGATGCAATTTCTTTCGGATTATCTACTTTGCATGCCAGAATTCGACTTTTTGAGAGCATATTACACCTGTCGTATAAACTCACAGTGAAAAAGTGGCAATTAAGATCGGATGAGGACAAAACTATTGTAAAAGAGAGGAAAAAAATATCCAAGAAAAATTTAGAAGTGAATTAGGGCTAATAGTGGATGTACCGAAGACTGGCTTTGGAAACAGCAACGATGGCAACACCAGCAGAAGATTTTTTTCCAATCCTGAATTAGCTGCAGAAATAACTGGAATTGCATTGGATTTCATCTACCGAATCAAAGTTATTATTGAAGTAATTACAAGTGGTCACAAAATCTATTTGCACGAGTTTGCCGATTATTGCTTAGACACTGCAAAACTTTACGTTACTCTATATCCCTGGCATCCTATGACACCTACAATGCATAAGATTTTAATACATGGTACAACTGTAATGAGCGAGGCATTATAGGCAACAATGCCTATAATCAGAAGAAGCGTCTGAGGCACAAAATAAGCATTTTCGGCTTTACAGGCAGAATTTTGCTAGAAAGTTTTCGAGGGTTCAGTGTAACAAAGATATTATAAATAGACTTTTGCTTAGTTCTGACCCACTGATTACTAGCATAAGACCAACTCCAAAAAAAAAGTCATTACCCTTTACGAAAGAAGCAATTTCTTTTATGCTTCCACCTGTACTTGGCTCTGAAGAGAATTCCGATTCGGAAGAGGATTTTGAAGAAACAGACGAAGAAGAACCATGGCACTCATCATCATCTTAGTGCAAAAGAGAAGTTATTGTAAATATATATATATGTTCCTTTAACTCCCACTGGAGCATAGGGCGCCTTGTAAATAAATAAGTTATTATTTTAAATAAAATTAGTTGTCACTATTATAAATTAGTTATAATTACGAATAAATAAATTCTTTTCATATAAATTAAATACTATAAAATACATAAAAGTCACATAAAATCTTAAAAATGAATATTTTTTGGAAATTAGCAAAAAAAAATTTTTTTTTGACAGGGTCGTTCCGGGGGGTGGGTTAGGTGGGATACCTCCCCCTGCCCATAAAAGTTCAAAAATTTAATTTTTATAGAATTAAGGCGTTAGTAACCTTTTTCTTTTAATATTTACATTTTTTTTTAAATATTATTTTATGTAACCGCCCACAAAAAGGGCGGGGAGAAAAGTGAAATTTTACGATCTCATGGGTCCAATTTTAGGGTTTTTAATTTTTGCCGATGTTAAAAGTTGTATTTGCCAAACAAAAGTATAGGAAAACTTTAAAAAAATTGAATTTTTCAGAGGTAGGACTAGTTTTTCTATGGGGAACTTTTTCCCCCTTGGTCCGATTTTAAGTATTTTTGATCTTTACCTGCCTATGACAATAACACATATTTCTGCCAAGTTTCATCAATCTAGGGTCACTCAATAACTTTTAAGAAGCAATATAAGCTAGAAAAAAAAGTAATGTCCGGCTAGATTGGCAAAAAGCCCCGCCGGTGAATAGAATAAAAAGCGGAAATATATGTAATTTATTATACCGCTTATTGAGATTGAAGTGTTAAATGTTTTTTTTTTTATTAATCATACGCCCAATAACAGCTCAAGGATTAAAACTAATTAAATGATCAAAACAACGTGATGAAAATCATATAAATCACCTGCAGATAAACTTGAAACCTACACACACACCTTAATATGACAACTTTAAATTTAGTTTTTTCTTTTAACTTAAGGTTCAATTATAAATAACTATTTGTATGAATATTCGTAGTAAAAATCTAATTTAATTAAAATTTTAATATTTAGTTTTTTCAACAAATAAAATGCTTTCAAATTATTTTTGCAATATAAACTTGTTACTTTTATCTAAAGGTCGTTTAGGTTTTTCACCTTGAACTACTCAACTTTATCCTTTTCTTAAGCTTTTTTTATATTTTTTCTGTACAAATCATGTTAAACAAAATTAAAATAACCTTTTTTTTGGAAATTTGCTAAACAAAACTCTATTAGAATTTTTGATTTTAAAAATTGATGCTTTTAATTAAATTGTTTTTCAATATATTCTGAGAAAACAAACCAAAAAATAGTTTATCTTTGAATCAAAATTTTCGACATGAGTACAAATTGAAACACAAATTTAATTTATTGGCAACGCAAAAAATCTAAATTGAATGAATAAATGAATGAATGAGTAAGTGAATGAATAAATTTCAGTTGACCAGACAGTAATTTAATTAAATCCGTACAATTTGCAATACAAAAGAGTAAAGAGATGACATCTTTGAACTAAATATTTACTAGACACATACATATAAATGCATGCAACATGCAACTTTTTTGCAAATCCAGTGAATATGGATTGTTAGTATGTAAAAGTCTGTGTGTGTTTGTGTGCATTTTTACATATTTTATTGTAATACGAGAAAATATAAAAGCATCTGCGTAATTGGATGCAAGTGTTGTATTCGCTTTTGAATTTCATTATAGTGAAAAATGAGTTTGTGGTTTTGTTTTTGGGAAATAAATACATTTTGTTTTTACTGACAATATATAAATTGCTAATAGCAACTCCATGTTTATCTTTAAAATATTTGAAACTGAATATCGCCGATGGTAATGGGTTGATATAAAATAGTCTTTAGCGTAATTTAGTTTAATTATATCTATTGACATGAAAAGCTTTAATTATATGTTTTACACTAGTTGGGAATGATGACTGAATTTTTATTGTAATGAATGTGAGCTTTTAACTTTTCAAGTTAAAATTTAAATATATAATTAACAAAAATTAAACAAGCAAAAAGACAAACAAATAAAAAACTCCATTTGGCCATACTAAAACTATGGCACTCGTTATCGAACAAAGACAAGCAAGAAAGTATAGCTAGTCGAGACCGACCATATAACAGCCTACAGTGTTAACAAAATAAAAAGCTTATATAAAATACAACTGCTAAATTCAGCTATGCTGAATCTTTGGTACCCCCAAACTTAGAGACATACAGCCGTATTCATAACGAAAATTTGACATGAAGTTAGCACAAAGTTTATTCATAATACACTTACCAAACTCTGGCTAACGATTTGCTAAACTCTTGTCAACAAGCTGCCAAACGTTTGCCAACTTGTAATAAACAGCTGTTTTATGTTGAATAATTTTGTTTTTTTTTTTAATACACTGTTTTTTTTAGTTTAGAGTCCTTTTTTAAATATATTTTAATTTAAAAACATTTAAAATTTTTATATAAAGAGGGAAAATAAAAAAAAAATTAAATGAAATGACAAAACCAGCGATGATTAATGCAAAACGTGTTGCATTTCTGAGTATTATAATGTGGCATCATTAATATTCATAGCTGATTTATTAAAAGTTAGCAAACGGATAAAATTTGTTATTAATAAACTCTGTGCCAACAAGCTGCTAAGCTTAATCGGCATTCTAGTTAGCCGCTCGTTGTACGTAGTGTACAAACTGTGGCTAACTTTTTGTTATGAATACGGCTGATAATTTTTTGGATTGGTTTTTATATTAATAAAATTTTTTTTACAGTATTATAATTCGTGTCGATGTCAGGCGTACTAAAGTCCATCCTAAAAGTAGGCTTTATTTGGGGCATATGGTAAATTATGAAATTTGACAGTGTGATTTCTAATCTTCTAAAACTATCTCAGACCAAATTTCGGTTTTAGGCGTACAAAAATGCTTTCCAGGAGTGGTGTTTACATGAGGCCTAAGTTGTATTATAGATCGATCTTCACAAATATTAGAAGCATGATTTCTTTTTATAACAAACGAATTTATGAAAAACCCAATGAGAATTGGTGCATTCCGACATCCATTTAAGTTAGTTGCTATAACAAAAATAAACATTTGTAAGAGAGGTTGTTCCACATTGTGTTCATAACACTTTTCCTACTGAACCGATTTTGTTGGATTTCAATCCCAAACTGCTTAGGGGAACTATATACAATTTTACATCAAAATTTTTGTTTTTTGTTTAAGTCCGTCTGCATGATGTATATATTAACCCTTTCAGGCACTTGTTGTTTTTGTAGAACAACAGTTTTTAAAGCAAATTCCACTTTTATAATGGTAGAGTTTTGCAAAATAAAATATTACAAACCAAAATCGTGATGAAGGGTATATCCATTGGAAGAGTAATTCTTATGTAAGTGTAAAAAAATCAAGAACATTTTCTTGAGATAGGTACAATAATATTTGAATATATTTCATAAAGGACTCATTTTCAAAAACTGTTTAGGCCACATAAGTTCGTTTAAATAATATCAAGACAAATAGTACATCAAAAACTAAATGTTTTATTTTTTAACACATATTCATTTTATAGCCTTATTATATTGTCAGTATGAAAAACGCTGCAGAAACCACCTACTATAATTTCTAGGGATGTAACGAATACCGGCGAAACTTCAGGGTTGTCTGGCGATACGACGATACTTTTGTTTTTAGTTTTTTGAACAAACCATTTAATTTTCAATGCTTATTTTTGTCATAACAACTAAAAGAGTTACATATTCAAAGCAAAGCACAAAAATCAAACAGTATAATAAATTGTTAATTTTAATTCTTAACCCGGCAATTCCCATACCTTGACTAATGAAAACAAGCCTGAATTTTCTTTCTAAATGCTATAAATACGCCGAGTTTACACTAAAAAAAGTTGAATTAATTAAAATATCGCAAATTCCGGTTTTATAGGGGTGTCACTTACAGGAGACACTGGGCATTATTTATTGCACAGTTAGCAAAATTTTCGTCGCCAGCTCTCCATCGGTTACCTCACCATCCACAAGGCGGTACAGTATGATGTCGCCAAAGGTCATCTCCAGCCTCTAGTTTTTCCATTAATTCATTCAATTTCAACCTTCCTGTTTATGTAAATATAAGTATGTAGATATGTGAAATACTGCCCAGTGTCACCTGCGGGTGCTATTGGAAAGATAAATAATATATAAAATATTGTTAGCCAGGAAATTTCTTTTCTAAATACATTGATTTTTTTCATTAACCCAAATAAAATATATAAAAAATATATAGAAAATATATAAAAAAAAATAAGTAAGAACTAATTTTGTGGAAAAAAAAATTAAATAATTTGTAGCTGGTATTTGGGGAAAAGTGATTGAGGAATTCATACCAAACTAATAAGTAACTTTATGTTATTACACTCAAAAGAAAAATCAATCCATCCGTACTCAAGTCAATCCGAAGCGGTATTAATAGTACGGTGAGTATGGATTTTCTTGAATCAAGTACAGAAAGATTGATTCAAGTACGGATTATGCAATCGAGAAATACTTAACTTACCTATATTCAATCCCGGATTCGTACTTAAAATAATCCGAAAATAAGATTGATTAAGTAAAACTGAGATTGAATCAATCTTAAAATACGTTTGATTCAAGAATTATAAAATTTATTTAATACCGAATTCTTACTAAAAATAATCCGAAAATGAGATTGATTTAAGTAAAACTGAGATTGAATCAATCTCAAAATGAACTTAAGTCAAGTGTTATAAAGTTGATTTAATCCCGAATTCGTACTTGAAATAAACCAAAACTGAAATTAGAAGAAGAATATTATTATAATTAATTTACTTACCTGTTTCACACCTTACAAAATTATAAAACACCCCCATCATGCCCGATATGATTTTTACTTTAAAAACTTAATATACATATTTGGCTTAGAATATAAACTAAATGAGAAGTGAGAAATTGAAGGCAAGACAATTTTTAAAATTTAAAAAGTAAAATTGATTAAGGTAACTTGAGCTTCTTGCTCTGTTGTTTTTGTTGTTTCTACACATAACAAGCAAATCGTTTTTTAGCTAATTGTGTGGTGTCGTTGTAGTGGCTACAATAAATTTGAATAAGTTATATGAGATTAAAACGCTAATTTTGTAATTTTACTCTCAGAGTGGCAGTACGAACAAAAAGTTCCATCTTTTTTGTACTTGGCTTAAGAATTTTATACTTACTTTAAGAAATTCCGGGATTGGTTTTCGAAAGTTATCCCATTTAGGATTGTTGAGACTACGTCTTAGTGTTATTCGTACTTAAATTTTTGAGTACGACTCGAAATCGAAGTAAGTATTAAAAGCTTAATTAATCCCGAGTGTTTTTCTTTCTGTGCATAAGAGTATCAGAATTCTTTAAAGGTAAGATATCCTGATGCATATAAAACAAGCCATTAAACTCTTTATTTTGTTTGTAAGTCATTAAAAGGCCTTGGTACCTCCGCGGACCATTGGCAAAAAATCAAAAGTTAATTTCAATAACTTCAAGATCTCCGTAAGGGAATGATTAAATAAAGCAAAGGTTGGCGTTGAGCTTAGAATATACTTGATATTACCCTTAACCCTTTGACGACCAATGGGACATATAAGTCCCATTTGGTTTTTTTCCTCTCACAAGCACATTTTTCTGCAAATTTTTACGAAATAAATTTTATTCAATAAAAAACAAATATGTCTTTTTAAAAATATGTAAAAGTTTAAGATTTTTTGTCCGAATTCATTTCAATGTCATCTCAAAGTCAAAAATTTGTGATTTTTTTTTTTAATTTTTGTTTGCTTAAATCTCGGAAACTGAATGATACACTTATGTAAAATTTTTGTTTTATATGCACCAAATCCTGATGTAACTAGAAACCCCAACGCCTTTTGATTTGCTTCAAAAGCTTTCTTGTGGGATCTGAAAATAAAATGGGACACATGTGTCCCATTGGTCCACAACGGTAAAAATAAAGGAAATTTTTTTTAATTATATATTTATTTTTTATTTCAATCGAATTGCACAAAAACAATAAAACATAAATATTTTAATAAAAACAAACATAAATCATAAAAACGACAAACTGAAAAAAATAATTCATTGTAAAATAAAAAAAAAACAATCATTTAAATATGGTTGGTACAGCAATCATTTGTGGTGGATTTCAAAACAATTTCGTTCCTTGGCATAGCAAAATTGTTTATTGCAAGTGAAGCAAATTGAATTTGTTCGATTGTCTATGCCATTTTTGGTGCAAAGAATACATCGCTTCCGCACGCCGTTATCCATTCTGGCGAGATAGTGACCAGATAATGGAATATTGGTTGTGGTCAGTCTTGCTCGTTTGGATCCAGCTCGTGACGTTGAGCTAGTTTCATATTTACGACTAGAGAAAGAATTTATCAACTGTGTGGCGAGCTGTGCACGAAATTCCAGGAGGGACATTGAAAATGGAGATGATATGTTCGTAGATAATTTGTTGTAAACAATGTAGGAATTTAGCACTCCTAAATCAATTAAATCGAAAAAAAGACGAAGGTAGAATTTGATCTTCGACTTTCGGCTGTGTTCATAATATGACTGAAAAGAAAGCGTTTCTTAGTAAATAAATTATATTTGTATACATATGTATATGCATATTTTGCTTAACAAATTACCTTTCTTTGATCCATAAGATCTACGCCTCCCATTCCTTTATTATATTGAGATATCATTTCAGGACATTTTACAATGATTCTCTCCGCTGAACCAGCTTGACGCCTTCTGACGGTTATTGTATTATTCGGATTTAAGAAATAAGATCCCATATGAACGGCTCGATTATCCATCCATTTAACAATAGTCACTCCTTCAGATTCGAAAGATATGAAATCGCCACGTTTAAATGTTTTGTCGGCGTCGAATTTTGGCATTTGTGCACGGTTGCGACGGAGAGTGCCACAAGCTCGAATACCATTAACTTTTAGTTTATGCAATAGCAATGGACTATTGAAAAAATTATCAAAATACAGCTCAATGCCCAAGTTCTCAAGACCGGAAGCCATATTCAAGACAACTGACTCACCAATACCAACTTCCTTCATTTGTTTTCTTCCTGTATAAATATCAATTTTATATAAATATCCAGTGCTGGCATCACAACGACACCATAATTTGAACCCCCAAGATATTGGCTTATCTTTCATGTATTGTTTCATTATATTTCGACCTTTAAATTTTACCATGTGCTTATCAATTGACTGGCATTTACTTTCGCTCATAGCATTCCCGAATGCCACATTAAAATGGTGCAAAACAGGACGTATTTTATATGCTCGATCATACGATGGGTCGTCACGGGTTGGCTGTCCATCGTTGTTTGCAAAATGCAAGTTGGAAAAAAGTCATAAATGCGTGCTCGATTGCTTTCGTTGCTGTCCAAACAATGAATAAATGCAAGAGCGTAAGAATATTGTTCGCTTTGTTCAGTTTTTTTCACTTTGTTCAGTGCAAAAAAAATTTCAGACTTTTTACACTTACCGACCAATGGGACATATATGTACCATGCTTTTTTTTCAATAAGGAGTAAATTTTTTTAAATTTTTTTTTTATAAAATACGTCCAAAAACATGAATTCAATTTACAGGCGGTTTAACTTTGGTCGTCAAAGGGTTAAACAAGACAAACAAACAGAACATTTAATTGTCGAAAATCGTCCCAAATACATTTTTCTATTTGTAACAACAATATTTGTAGGAACAATATCTAACAAAAAATATCTGCAATACGTAACGTTAATTTATCATCCATTGTTTCCCTAACTGTTTTTATTTATAACTTTATTTTTTTTATTATTATTTAAAAATCAATTATATTACTAGGTTACATTTTTTTTAGACAATAACATATCACATACATATTTACAGATACAAAAATATATTTTTCAGTGTAATGTAAAAAAAAAAAATACTAAACCAAAACCAAAGAATCTTCTTCGAACATCAGGCCTGTCCTCGTTGGAGTAAAAGTAAAATTTATGATAAGTCATATTTAAACTTAAAAGCAAAATTAAATAGCTATAAAAAGAAAACACTCAATTTAAAAAAAAAACCAACCCTTAAAATATATTTCCATTTGCTCAAAAATTCAGTTATTTATTTCGTCTAGCATTGGCAGGACAAAAATAAAGTATTAGTATAAGATTTGATTAATTGTTGTTAGTTCATATTTAATATATGAAGATTCAATAAATAAATAATGAGGAAAAAAAAAAAAAATTTATTTCTACTCAAAATATGGTATTTGAGTTAAACGTCAAGCATTTTATTTCGTTCCATTATTTTATTTTGTGCAACGACTTTGAGTAAATGTATTTGCATATTAACATTATTCAGTAAAATGCATCTAACACTTTTATTACGCTTTCATTTTAATAAGTTGATAATATTAATAAAATGTTGTTATAATTAATTATTATGCTTTATTGAGTTATTTATCTGATTCATGCAAGGTTAAGGTTGTAAACTAGGTAGTACATTTCGGGCTATTTATTTTAAAAATGTATCAGAATAGCATTGGTAAGGGTGGGTGTAGAACGATGGAGAGATAACAACATCTAAATCTCTTCACCTTTTTTCAATTCGAGTTTATTTTTTTTTTCCCGGGTGGAATTTAATTTATTTTGTCGATTGGAAAGCTACTTACACTTAAATTGTAATAGATCTTAATTCGAATTGTAAGGAAGAAGAACCTGTCCCAATATCCCTGAGCACGGCCGGAAAATCAGGTTTCAGTCCCTTCCGTTCGGAACTATAATATTTGGTCCGTTACACACTTGACAATCTATTTTTAACTAAAAAGCAATTTATGTATTGACGATTCTCTCATAAGTTTGAGTATCATACAGTATGAATCAAGAACTATTTTACAACAATTTATTTATCACAACACAAGTCAGCAAGTGGAAAACAAAAAACTGTTTAAAAAAAGTTAACAAATTTCACAGTTTTATTAGTATTGTGGTTATTTTATTGAACTATTAATAGTTTTTAATCCAAATTTAGATATTTTTAATAAGTCTTAAGTTCATTGAATTTTAATTTTCATTAAATTATTTTTATGAAGACAGGAATTTTACAACAAACAATTAATTAAAATTTTTATTGATAATTTTTCATTCTTGACTGCGCTGAGATTTGAACCCAGGCTTTCACGGACTGGTTGCCCATACAAGTTTCGATTGTAACCACGCAATTTCGTCAGTGGGGTTTGCCGTCTAACTCACTCGGCTATTGCAGCCGGATGACGTCAATAGTCAAACAGCAATCCTTAAACCAAATGATATTTCACTCTGGTAGATCGAAATTTGCTTTTGAATGAATGATTACACTGCGGAACAGCCATTTTGCGGCCTGGAACTTTGTGTAGTTTTTTTACTAATTTGAGGTCGCTGATTCCAAATCTAACCTTCATTTTTCTCTATCAGCTCCAGTTTTAGAGATATACCGTTATGTCCAAAATTAAGGCACTTTCAGCACATATATTGAAATAACATGAAAATGGTGCATCATATTCCCTTAAGAAAAAAACCGAAATTCGCTTACAATATTATCTTTAAGACGTACTTACATTGTTTTAAATTTGGCCAGTAATTTCAGAGATATCGTTGAAGTTTTTAAAAAAACAAATAAAAATTTAAGAAAAAAAAAATATTTTTTTGTTCTTTAAAAATTCATAAAAAATAAATGTGCAACAAAAGTCACAGTTTGGGTCTAAAAGCATTTAGTTCAACATATTTCGAATGAAATGAGCTTTATTTCATTGCAATCGGTGCACAACTTTTGATTGTGTTCACAATTTACCGAATTGATAAAAATTGCGATTTCCATAAAAAAAAACGTATTTTAATGTGTATGTGTGAACAAAAAAAAAAAATATACATTAAAATATGTTTTTTTTTATGGAAATCGCAATTTTTATCAATTCGGTAAATTGTGAACACAATCAAAAGTTGTGCACCGATTGCAATGAAATAAAGCTCATTTCATTCGAAATATGTTGAACTAAATGCTTTTAGACCCAAACTGTGATTTTTGTTGCACATTTATTTTTTATGAATTTTTAAAGAACAAAACAATTTTTTTTCTCTTAAATTTTTATTTGTTTTTTTAAAAACTTCAACAATATCTCTGAAATTACTGGCCAAATTTAAAACAATGTAAGTACGTCTTAAAGATAATATTGTAAGCGAATTTCGGTTTTTTTCTTAAGGGAATATGATGAACCATTTTCATGTTATTTCAATATATGTGCTGAAAGTACCTTAATTTTGGACATAACGGTATATCTCTAAAACTGGAGCTGATAGAGAAAAATGAAGGTTAGATTTGGAATCAGCGACCTCAAATTAGTAAAAAAAAATTACACAAAGTTCCCGGCCGCACAAAAAAAGTTCAATTTTGTTCCGCAGTGTTATCTATTTTAATTGATTTACATGTTCTTCCTAACTTCTGTTTTTTCGTACTTTTTGTCAAGAATTATTCTTGAAATCCAAAGTACATTTTTGTTTTATTCATGTTTTTGTCTTTCTTTTTTCTTGTTGACCTTTTTCAGCACAACTTGAAGGACATATGTAAACATAGCTCGTGCCTTAGCTGTTAACAATAATTAGTATTGTGGTTATTTTATTGAACTGTTAATGATTTTTAATCCAAATTTAGATATTTTTAATTCGGATTAACTTCATTGAATTTTAATTTTCATTAAATTATTTTTATGAAGACAGGAATTTTGCAACATGAATTAAATTAAAATTTTTATTTTATCACAGTTTATGTAATCTAGAGTCAAGAAAAAAATTTCCTTTTTCAAGACGCATGCCAAAGTAGAAAGTGATCAAACTTCAGGCTATTATACGTATATGCATTCTATGCGTTTGCTGTATAACTTCAATAGAATGTCAATACAATTCTACACTAGTACTTTTTGGACTGATGCAGAAACACATAGAACGCTTGAAAGCTTTAGTCGTCGTGCTTTGCGCCATAATAGAAAAACGTTCTCCCATTGATAAATCTTGTATGTATTTGTACGTTTTAAGATTTTTCTGCATATTTTTAATGATTTTTGTGAAAATTAAAATTATTTTGCTACAAATTTTGGGTTACTGAAAGCAAAGCCACTTCTACCTTTTCTGACCATATTTCGCTAGTTACCAGGCTTCGAACATTATTAGAATATACAATAAATGAATTAACTGAGGTGCAGTATATTTCAGAGTCCCAAATATGGGCGACTTACGTAGCATTAGCTCTGAATGAAAGATTTGAGGGATTAGAAAATATTTAAATCTATTGTTTATCTACAATTCTTTACCTTCGAAAAACAGATCGAAAAACATCTTACTAAGCTACTTAATATTACTCTGCATTCCGAAAGGGTTAAAGATACGGTCACCTCTGCACCTAGTAAAGACTCTGATAAGTCTACAAGAACTTAACTTTGGGGGCTTTGTGAAAATCTAAAAAGAAAATTTGGAGAAGGACTATCCTCTGTTCAGCTAAAAAAGAAGTCTAGATATACATTAGATACTCTTATTTTTCTAGAGAATCAGATCCGTTTGTTTACTGGCGCAATTAATTGTTAAACCCAAAATTTAGGAACATGGCGCATATATGTGACGCGACATGTCGAAAGGGACCTTATCTTGCCAGAGTAAAATTTTCAGTACAGGCCAAAACGTGAATTAAAGTCTAAATGTCATGTTTTGGGTTTTTGACACCTAACGCTACCTACATATCTCGTCGTGTATCTACATTATATTATCGGTCATTTTCTTTGGTTTAATGAGCTGTGTCTGACACTTTAGAACTTTTAACCATTAACAAAATATTGCCGTTCAATGTGAATTGAGTTGCTACAAAAGTGTATTTAGCGTGTTTTTACATATAAATAAAATGGATGAACATAAAAATGCCAAAATTATTGAAGATTAAAGGGTAAAATTCCCAAACGAAATCAAAATGAACACATGGACACTTCATAGGGCAGCCAAAATCCTAAAAAACACGTTCAAAATTATCTCGAAACTACCTTTTTTGAAATAAAAACTTCAAAATTCTGTTATTCGTCAATTTTTGCATGATTTGGGTGTCATTTTGTTCAGAACTTTGTCTCTTATCCATTGGTATCAAAAACTCGATTTTGACCCCAGGCAAGATAAGGTCCCTTTCGTCATGTCGCGTCACATATACATAAGTTGTCAAATTAGTTCAGCTACATCTGAGAGACCATTTCCCATTTCAAGTCTGCTTCAAGCGGAGTTGCGAATATCCGCAAAAGTTAAGAATACTTTGTTTTTAAACCAAAAATCTTATTAAAATCAATTTTAAAGATTAATATCTCTTACACTGTAATTTTGTATTATAATAAAAAAATTACTCTACTTTAGTTTTGTTAATTTGACCTTGAATTATAATCTACCATTCGTATATGTATCGGTATCGGTATCGCCGATTTTTCTTATTGAGTATCGGTATCGGCAAAAAGGCGTATCGTTACGACCCTCATAATTTCTTTGTTGTTTGAAATTAAATCTTAATTAAAATTTTAAATCTAACATTTAGTCATCAACACTGGGTTTCGTAATTAAATCAAAATAAAATTCAAGGTAAATAAAATTTACTTAAAACAATTTCGCTTGAATGCCAAAAGAAATCCAACCAAAGAAAAAAGTCATGATATTTTGTTGCACTTGACATATCATGCTGCACTTTTAACATAAAAACAATGCTCATTGTTCTTTCAAATATATAAAGTAGACATTATATTACTACATTATGTATAGTACGTGACACACAAAACATTCTTTACAAATTTGTATTTGAACTTTGTATAACAATGCTAGAAAGGCATCCAATTCCAAGATTATCCAGGGTCAAAACCCAGTATATAATATCTCTGTGATGGTGAAATGAAGTTGCTTTGCCCCCATTTTCTAACTCTTGAAAGCTGCCAAGCAATCTGCTAATAACTAAAACTTTTCTTTGTACAAAAATATTTTGTTGGTTATAAAAAGGGCTTTAATATTTAAAAAAGCACCTAACCAAAAACTCTTGTGGTTTTTGCTGGAAAAAAGGTAGAACATATCGTCAGTGTGCTGCAAAAAACCTCATGTCACATAATTGTGTTTCTGCATTATTAAAGAATTAAAGTTTATAGCCGCTGGAGAATTCATTAATAGCTCGCAGAGAAAAAGTACTTTTTAATGTGGTCGCCTCCAACAAATCAAATTGTTAGCGAATATTTTTAAAAATATTATGTTCAACATTTTTTATTTTTTCGAATTTATTCTAAGAGTTAAATTTCAGCTTTGTATTTTATAAAGGTTTTTTTTTTTTTTTTTTTTTTGTAATAGTTCTATTCCTTAAATTTTTAGGAATGACTTTATACACTACCAGACTATTATCTTGTATCTTCTTGTTACATTTTACCTTAGCTTTCCGTTGGATAGCAATGAAGTATATTGTATGTACAAAAAAATTTCCAATTATTAGACACCAGCTGGTGTTTAAAAAAACTTTATAAAATAAATAGCTGAAATTTAACTCATAGAATAAATTCGAAAAAATAAAAAATGTTGAATATAATTTTTTTAAAAATATTATGGTTATTTTAACCATTAATCCAACCATATTTCGGTTAAATTATTCGTCCATCAAGAAGCCACAACCGTATATTTGTTGCCTCTAGGCATGTTATGGTTACATATGGCAACAATTTGCTTACCACTAATAACACTGTGCTAGTTGCATAAACAGACAAGCCGGGCACCTGGCGTTTTAAACTGATTCGGGTTAGCAGAATCCAGTGGTGCTAACTTTTTTTAGGTTAGCTCTTATTTTCGAGATATTACGTTATTACATGCACAACATGTATTCCCGTAACTCAGAAACGTTTTAGTTTCTTGAACAAACTAAAAAACCTAAACTCCGCAATAAAATTTCCGCAATAAATAGAAGCGTCCTAGGCGCTGCAGGGACCAAATTTAAGAATTTTATTAACCCGCCATATTTGTATGATTAAAATTCTTAAATTTAGCCCCTGCAGCGAGAAGGATGCGTCTAGACGGGTCAAATGCATGACCAACCCCACTTTTTTTTATCTGCATCATTTATTTGTAACATACCTACTCGCTATCTCCATTCCTTAACGGCGCTCCCATAAAAATTTTTTAATTGATTCATCCAAACCTTGCAAATATTTTATTTACTGCAACCAGCAATTGATTCATGAATACCTTAACATTAAATGGAAACTCAAAAGTACTGAGATTGCAGAAATTTATATTAAAATTTTTATTTTTATATCCTTAAATATGTGATTTTTGGTAGTAGCAATACTTTAACAAAATGATAACCTTCATTTCTTTTATTTCTTTTAAAGCAACATTAAATGTTCAGCCTTTTCACATTAACAATTTTCAATAATGATTGTTTCACTAAATGTAAATTCAAAGCGAATTATAGCAAATATATTTACCAATCCCCTTATAGCAATTTTTTCAGTAGGCTATGAAATAGTTTTTTTCTGCTCTGTAGTTTTCTCTTTAATTTAAGGACTTGAGTTTTTATACAGCAAAAAAAAAAGGAGAAAAAAGAGTTGTATGAAATATATTCAAGTCCACTTTGGTATTTTGTGCTCCACAAAGTTGGGTATTTTGGTATTTTGCAGAAAAACTACTTTAAATAGGGATCGGATTTTTTACAGGCTATATGGACTATGGCTTATACTTTTGCATCATTAAGTCCATTTCACAAAAAAATTGGCTTGAGTTACGTTTGCAGCATACCGACGATATGTACATACAAGTTCGTAGAGCTACCAACATTTGCAAACTAATTTCACAATTGTGTTTTATTCAAAGTACATTTTAGTAACCAAGTTAATGCGGTTTTATGTTGATTTTTTTTTTGTTCGTTTTGGATTTTGCTACTGTATTTCGTTTATTTTAGTGTTAAACACATAATGAGCCTTGTTTTATTTATTTGGTTTATTCAACAATAGTTCGTGTTTTTTTCGCTCAGCTTGTGTGCCGCAGCTCTGTCATTGTTTCTGCAACTCAGTGTTGAGTAACAAAATGCAGAAAATAGGTAAAAAGTGTAAAATTACACAAGTATGAAGGCTACAGTTGTAGTTTGTTGTCAAGTGTTTGGTTTGAAAAATAAGTCACTGCAATTAATTAATGGACAATGAAAGCGAGTGTTGTTGTTGTTTAACCAAACGTGTAAATGTGAAACTCAAACTCTAGCCGAATGTGTGAGATGTGTTTACTAAAGCACAGTGGGCCTTCTTATAAAAAAAACCGTAAAAAATAAGGTTCCATTCATATATGAAAATAAAATCCCAATAAAAAATATTTGAGAGAAAAATTAAGTAAATTCCAATTTCAAAAATCCCATATTTTGGCAATAAAAGCAAAAACCATTTTAATTTTAAAAAAAATTGGAAAAAACAGTAAAATAACTCCTAGCAAATTCGAAAAATAACCAAATTTGAACTCAACTTAAATGTATGTACAATATAGAGTATCAATATTAGAGGGTTTTCCCACATTTAGGGGGTTTTATTTCATTTGGGAGCAAATTTAGGGGGTACAAATTCTTATGGGGAAAACTTGGGGCGCATAAATTTATATTTAGGGGGGTTTTAAGGGGTTTCACTGTTTGCTTATCTTTACATAACAAGGACTAAATAATACAAGATATATCTTACAGCTTGTTTTTGGTTGAGAAAAAACAGTTTTTGAAAAGATTAAAAAGGTAAAGTATTCATTGAAAAATACGTGTCACAACTTAAATCAAACACCTGAATTATTTACAAAATTAACGAAAATGATTTGGCAACACTCGATATTTTTGAAGAAACTTTATTCCAATAGCAAATTTCTACTAACTCTATTTTGATCAGATACATATTTAGCTTATATATGATTGTACATCTATTACAGTATTTTTAAAGATTGTTTTTAAATTGTTATTCAAGATATTTTATTAAATGAAAATATTCAAGAAACTTTAAAATAAAATTTATTTGGAGGAATTTTAGTAAACTGTTAATCCCAGGATAACCGTCTTGGTCTGGCCAGACCAAATTTGTGTTTTGCTTGTAAAATTTTTCGCATATAACAAAAAATCAAAAAAACCGGGACGTGAATTCTATAAATGATATGTTCTGAATCGAATGAAACTAATTTGGATTCGATTGGAGCAAATAAGTGGGGTTAAATTCCATTTTTATGTAAAAGTCTATGAAATTACCCTTTTGGTCTAGCCAGACCAAATTTTTTTTCCTTGAAAGATATTTCAAATAGGCCAAAATAATAAAAAAACAACTACGTGAATTCTAGCAATGATATGTTCTAAATCGAATTAATCAAGTTTGAATCAAATCAGAAAACTACGGCCCATTATGCACTTAGTTCAATCTAACTACAAAAACCTAACGCAAAACTTGTTTCAGCTGAGGTAGATGCGAAATAGCAATGTGCGAAAGTAAAGACTACATTTTCGGCTACTTGCATATGGTATAAAATAAGGCAATAATAAAATTATATAAACAATTTGTATAATATAAAGTAATTAGCATACGTTCGATAAAAAATATATTTATTTACTTTTTATTTAATTGGGGGTCTTAGCTGTACAAATTGTGGTTTGGCCAGACTAAGAGGAGAACTTAGTGATAAAAAGTTACCGAGAATCCTAGGGTTAAACATCTTGTAATTTTTGCTTAGTTATTGATATTTGAACGTGACTTAAAACTGAATCAAGTGACACTTATTGAAATAAATTTATTATCTAAACTTTTAAATTTGGGGGATTTTTTCCTAAATAAGTTAAATTTTGGGCGGTTTTAAAATTTTTTTTCTTTTGGGAAGAAAACAAATTACCTGGAAGCACTGGTAAAATATACCAATGGTTGCACAAAAACTCATTTTATTGTTTTTTGCCATTGTATGATTTGTGGACTGTTTTTGCAAATATTTTAAGTTTTTATTTCATAAAATTTTTTCGGCCGAGCGAAAAACCTTCTTGTTCTGAGCACGACAAACATATTTGCTCTTACTTCTATTTTATGGCATTACCGGTCTTAGGCTAAAAAAGCGATTTCGCTTATAACAAGGCAAAACATTTTCTTCTGTGCATAGCGGAGAATTTTGCCTTCCGGTTTTAGCGAAATCCGTCTTAGCTTTTTTTTTTTTTTTTTTTTTTATATATATAGAAAAACCTTATTTGTACAAGAGATTTTGATACATTTTATTTTCGGCCACAGCGCCCTAAAGGCATTATTGAGGCAAGTTGGCATAATAATTAATTGTTAAAAGTACAAATAAAATATTTACCTTAAGTTAACGATAATGAAACTTTAATAATTATAAAACGAATAAAGAAAATTGTCTACAAAGTTGTTGAATAAATGTTGTTTGCAAGATGATTTAAATAACGAAACTCGATTAATCGATTTAAAATCCACAGGTAAATTATTAAATTTTACAGCACCTATGTAATCAATACGTTGCTTGGTTGTTTCTTATCTGCATCTAGGAATTATTAAATTTGTTTTATTTCGGGTGTTAAAATTAAATTGTTGTTGAGAAAACGTTAAGCTTTGGTGACCAATATGTTTAATGCACTTAAAAACAACCATTAAAACTTGATACTCATGCATTCCATAGATTGGTAAAATTGTTTTGCTTATATCTTTGTACAATGTAATAGTTGAAAACAGTGGTGGTAATCTGAAAATAATTTTTAACGCCTTATTTTGCATTAATTTATACCGAATTCCAATTGCTCGAGCTATTTTCTTTTTCAAATCATGCATATGTTAATCCCATGACAAGTTACTTTGCAACGTAATTCCCAAATACTTTACAATATGGGTTTCATAAACAGCTTTCCCATCAATAAACACGTTAAAGTTACTATTTATACTTAAAGCATGTGGTCGAAAACGTAACAATTTGGTCTTGTTAGGGTTAAGAACTAACATTTTTTGTATAATACAACATTTACCGACCTTCCATATATATTTACTGTTTTACATTCATAGGCCCTGAGCCTTTATTCTGCGTCCCTGCCGGACATTTTAGAGGGACACTGCAAAAATGGTCCGAACGTCAATTCTTTCACACATGGGCGTCCACTTCTGGATTAAGACAGTCCAGGAGATTTGTGACACTGTCCCGTGGCAGGGCAGGTAAGCTACTTCTGCTTGAGAAGGCGGAACTTAGACTGCTTATTGGCCTATTTACGGGGAACTGTGGTTTTAGATACCACTAGTTTTTAATGGGTAATGCATTTACCATGATATGCCGATTTTGTGAGGTGGATGATGAAACGTCAGAACATCTGCTTTACTGCCGTCCCGTCTTGGGGCCTTTCACGCAGAAATTTTTCGTGGGGCACAATTATGTTTATAGTTTTTTACCAGGCAGAGTAATGGGCTTTATACGTAGCCTTAACCTAACATGGTGAGATAAATGAGCTGCACAAAAGATCCTCTGTTGAACTATAAATCATGTTAACATCGCCACATAATGTTATTGTCAATTCATGTTATGCCACTCAAACATGTTTGACAATAACATAATAAGACACTGTCGAATTAAATGAAAACAAAACAATGCATAGTTTTAACATTGACTTTACAGACATCAATATGGAAAATTAACATGTCAACATTAAAATTAACTTGCGACACATGCGACATATGCAGTATACGTTGTTAATAATTACAATTCATCATTTGAATGGCTTATTATAAACAATATAACTAAAAATAAAATAGAAAAACTTATTAATTATGATTGTTATTAATTTCAAGGATTTTGCTTGAAGATTTTAGAAAAAAAAAATATGCCAACTCGAGAGAACGTTATCAATTTTTTAGTTCACCCCTCACAAATATAGGTTCTGTGTTAATTCAACACACATAAAAACAACAAAAACAAAACAAAACTGCTATTCGCAAAATCGTTGGTATTTACATTTGCAAGCTTTAAATAAGAGTCTCTTAACAAACAATAGTCGTTATTAGTTTTTAAGTTTTCTAATCAAAAACGAGCAGTGCAAGTGAAATAAAACTAAAAATTGAAAGTGGTATATATTCTACCGCGAAAAAGAATTCAAAAAGCGAAATATTTAATATATTTCGTGAAATAAAAAATAACGGCGAAGACATAAAAAACTTTATTTTTTGCTCACGGTGTAAAAATGTGTACAAATTTAATGTTAAGTGTACCTCAAATCTTTCATAATTGCTTCATTAAATATAAATCATCGAAAGAGAATTCATTACCAAAAGTAGAACCAAACACCGAGTTGAAAAAAAAGTGTACCGACTTAGTTGTTCAGTGGGTGGTTGGTAATTGTAGACCTGTTAATGTTGTTAATGACGAAGGACTTTTAAATCTTGCTCAGTTTTGTGTTAACACTGGCCATGTGTTTGGAAAGAATTTGGATGTGGGAGGTCTTCTGCCACACTCTACAACTGTGTCCAGAAATATTGGAAGCCTTTACAACAATCAGCACAAAATTCTTAAAGAAGAATTGTGTTCTATAAAAGAAATTGGATTCAGTATCACCTGTGACTTATGGAGCGACAATTATTTAAAAACATCATATATTGGAGCCACTGTCCACTACATAAAATCTGGAAACATAGAGAGTAAAGTTCTCGGGATGATCGGAATGGGAAGTGACAGAAATACCGGTAGGTTTTTAAGCGCGATAATAAATATCATTAAATTATTTGTTTTTTTTTTATTTATATCCGAAAACAAATCCTTACAGACTTTTAACATATGAAATATAAATGATTCAATAAATCTTTATAGGTATTTCTATTAGAAATAAAATATAATGTATGCTGAACGAATTTGACTGTGAATTAAACGAAAGGGCCACAATAGTAACTGACAGAGGATCAAATATGAAAGCAGCGTTTAATTTTAATGAAAATATCTTCTGTATTAACCACCTTATAAATAATGTTATTGAAAAAGCAATATTTGATACAGCTGAAGTGAACACAACTGTAGGATTTTGCACCAAGCTTGTAAAATATTTCAAGAAGTCAGGTGTCAATAGTTATTTAAACACAACATTAAAAAGGTATACTCCAACACGATGGAACACTGTTTTCTATTTATTAAAATCAATACAGTTAAACTGGGTCCACATAACCCAGATAATTCAAGAAAAGCAGGAGACTGCTAGATTGACAAATCTTAATATAGCTAATATAAACGATATAATTGAGATTCTTAAACCCTTTGAAGAAGTATCGAAGCTTTTGGAAGGAGAAAAATATCCTACGATTCATTACGTTTATCCTCAAATAAGAAAACTTAAAAAAGCAGTTATAGTAAACGAACAAAATGATTCACAAACTATTAGAATATTTAAGGAGAAAATTTCGCTTTATATAGAATCTGTGATTGATGCTAACATAAAGGATTTTCATAAAATTGCACTCTTTTTATTTACACCGGCGAACAAGCTACAACATTTTTCGGAGAGTGAGAAGAGAAGCATTCATGAATAATGCATAAAAATGTTAAAAATATACAAAAACACATCGAATGTCGCAGACACTACAATGGAATCAGTAGATTCTGAAGATGATCCTTTTAATGATTTTGTGCAGGCTGTTTTTCCACCCGAATACGATGACCAAGTGCACAATGAAATCATGAGGTATGAGAGCCAGACAATTTTATACCACAAAGAATTTGATCCTCTGGAGTGGTGGGTAGCCCGCAAAAGAGAATATCCCTTGCTTTTCAATTTAAGTTGTTTTGTATTAGCAACACCAGCCAGCTCAGCTTCTTCGGAAAGGCTCTTTTCAAAAGCTCGACATTTTTTATCCGAAAAAAGGTCGGTACTCGGAAAAAACCCCGAAAGTGTTAATCAAATTATGTTTTTACATACCAATTTACATTTGAATGCATTGAATACTACAAATTCAAATGATTAGTAAAGTAGGATTTTAAGGTTAAACGTTTTATCGAGAAAAAATGTTAATTTTGCAACTACCCAATATATATGGATTTAAAGTTTAACTTTAAATATTCAAATAGAAATGTACATCAAAACCCGTTTTTTACTTATTAAATTGTTTTTGAGCTTATTTGAAATAAAAAATGTATTCTAAAAACAAAATTTAATATAAAATTTAAAATAAAAGTTTTTTTCTATTCCAACAATTGTTATTTAATTTAGAATCTTTAAGAAATAATTAATATTTTTAATACAAGGCAGGCAGGTTCAAACAGTATTAAAAACATGCTGCAGGTTAAACATTTAAAAATACATGTTATTGAAATAACAGCCTACAACAGTTTAACTTAATAGCATAGGCATGCAAAGACAGTATGTTAATGTAGACATAACATGGCATAACACCTTGTCTGAGTTAACATAACATGTCAATGCATGAAAATATGGAGAACGACATTTTTACATAAAATGTTGAATTGTGCAGTACTTTAATACAGACATTCATACTTATTGGGGGTACGATTTTCTAATGTTTTTTATCATAACGAAGAGGAGACAGCACTTTTGCCTAACTTAAAGAAGGTTAAGCACAAAACTATTTCTTGCATTACCTAGAGGAGAAAACTTTTGAGCCCGGTCGAAATGGCAGTCGGAATGGCGACTACACAAAACTAACTATAATAAATGAAGTCTCTGTTTTAATACCCATAGAAGGCATCAGTTCTCGTAATCGATATTACTTTTACTCATACTTAGAAGAAGAAACCTTTTTGCTGGATAGAATACTTTGTATGCAAACGGAAAAATATAATATTGAAAGCGAAGCTGGTATTCAATATAATCAGAGGACTTTCCCAGAAACTTTACCACCCGACTCGAGCTTCTCCGGAAACAGAAAATCATGACCCGTATGATCAATATTTCGCAAAGGTTATTGAAGCGAATTAAAACAAGACTTGGGACTTTCAAACACCACATCGGACATGTGTTGACTGTCCGATTCAAACGTCTCTTGATGATTTGCCGATAACTTGCACAAAAAACTTTTTTTGAAATACGGCTAAAAAATGTTTACTGCAGAGAAAAAATTAAACAAACAAACAAACTGATATATATAGCTTATGCATGGTCATATACAGAAGCCATTTAGTTTATCCCACGGGCAAAAAATGTTATTAGCCAGCTGAAATTATGGTTTGATGCGGAGTCCCTTAAGGTAGGTTCACTGACATTGCTAAGGAAACTTTTGTGAATCCGCTTAATTTTTCCATGTTCTAAGACCAGGCGTGGGCTTTCCATCAGGATTATGTGCTGTCTCATAAGGATTTAAATTACGCAAATCTGGCAAAACAGTTTTCTAGATTTAATTAGCTCTAAAACATTAATAGCATTAAGACTGCATAAGTTTATTTTGTGAGCAAGTGCTTGCAGCTATCAATGATTGCTCGGTGACACTTAAGGCGTCCGTGAATGCAAAAAGCGGACATTTCGAATAAGAATTATTAAAGTTGAACTGTTCCTTTATAATCTGCAGATTTATTTTCCCACTATACCCCACCGTTCGTGATAAGGTACTTATTGTTCAATTAAGAAGTTTAAAAATGTAACACTACATTTGGTTTACAAAATTTTTGTACAAAAAAATTTTCAGCGGGAATGTTTCATGCCTTTTTCCAAAAATGCATGTAAAGCTGTTCGTATATTTATCCTAACACAGCATAACAGACGAAAATATAACATCTGTCAACCTGTCGCTTATGAAACTATGAATCATAGTTTACAATTAGTATGCCGACTCTTTGCCAGGTACATAACTCAAATGTCAGTGGTACCTAACTTATGTTTGTATTGGTAAGGTTTTTGTGTCATAAAATTATACAAAAAGTGATATATGTATTGTGAAAAATTTTAAACTGAAAAATTTCAAATTTTGTTTTGTTTTTGTTGCTTTTATGTGTGTTGAATTCACACAGAACCTATATGTGTGTGAGGGAACTAAAAAATTGAGAACGCTCTCTCGAGTTGGCATACTAGTTCTATACCAGAAGTGGGCACAACTAAAACTGTGCTTGTATTGATGCTTATTAGTATTAGTGAGATGGCAGAAGTACCCACCAAAAAATAATATAAAAAATATAAAAAAATTTGTAAGCATCCGCTTCATATGCATTCGATGCTGTCTCATCGAAGACTAAATTAAAGAGGCTAAGAATACGTGTGAAATCTCTCAGCACAATTGTGCTATGGAGCGCCCACCATTGTTCTATACTATGCTATGAATATATTATAAAATATATAAAAAAAATACTGAAGACCGAAGATATGATTTGGACTAGGTTGTTCTATGTCACGTATTGACTGCAAAAGCTCTGCACTGAAACTCTGCCAGACCGGTCTACAAATGGCTGAAAATTTAAAAAAATGCAAAAAACACGGCTGCATAAAACTGTTATCCATAAGTGTACACCTACCAGGAAAAAATCCTCAGTTCTTTCTTTCTCTTCTGTTCTAATATTTCATTGTTTACAAAATGTATGAATTTTAGGGGGTGATTTTCTAAAACACTTCGCCTTACTTGAAAAATGTTTCCATACAAATTTCTGAAAATTCAAAAAAACAAATTATATGAAAAATGTCTCAACTCAAGGTGAAGTGATTTAGAAAATAGCCCCATTAATGAAAGTATGACAGCATTGTTAAAAGCATAAGTGTGTATATGTGAGTGCATTAAAAATAAAATAGATTTAATTTAACGACGGTTTTCTACGACCATTTTTTATGTAAAATTGTATGAAAAATGTGGCCACGACGCGGCTCTGTTTGAACACAAAGACTTAAAATTTTTTAGACTCCTTATACGAGTAAATAATGAACTTTCCTTATTATTTTACACCTTCAGAAAACTGACCAGAATGCTGGTAGTAAAAATAAAATAATCGGTTCATAAATGACCGAGTTATAGACCATTAAATACTTTTTGCTTTCTGAAAGGAAAGGAACGGTGGGATTAAACTCACGTTCACGGAGAGGTTGATTTGAAAGGTTTCTATAGTAACCACACTATCTCTTAAGGGATCTTTGTCATTTAACACTCACCGTCGTTGACAACGGCAGGCAGTCAATAGCCAAATATCCATCTTTAAGCCAAATTGTATTTTTTAAATGATAGATCGAAGTTTGTTGTAAATGAGTATCTATTTGATTAATTCCTTACTCTGTTTTCATACTTTTGTCAAGAATTCTTCTTGAACTCCAAAGTACATTTTTGCGTTGTTTTATGTTTTTTTTTCGACAGCTAACAGAATCTTCAATCCCTGCAGCAGCAAATATCTTCTCTTGCACTTGGGAAAGACATTCTTCCTCATACGGTCCTCCCTCCGTTTGCTTTTTTTTTGAGAATTTTTTGAACGAAATCTTTTTTTTTTATTTTGCTTATGGTCAGCGTACACCTTAATATATGCATACATATACTTATATTTATTATTTAAATAAAACAAAAGCTTATTATACTACCTTGCGCCATATTTTTCATCTTCTATTGGTGGATCGGAAGCATTCAACTCAGCAATTAGTTGTTACGAAAGCTGATAAGATCTTGCCTTTCTCTGAGAACTATTGGGTATAATACTCTTTGATAAGTCCAAATGTATGGCCACGAAATTTCAAGAATATCATTCTGCGTAAAATTTATTTTTGAAAGATTTGACCTACAAATAATTCAATTAACTTTTTATTCTTAAATTTTCATAAATCTGTTGACTTCTATTTTGTGTTATATACTTCTTTGTAGCAGAAAAATGATAATTCGAATTCTTTTGTGTTTACGAGTAAAAACTCGCAAGGTTGAATTAAACTACCACTGGTTATCGAATCCAATAATTAGAAATTTCGTTACATTTTACTCGATAACGAATAAGAGAATCCCAAAACTAAAACAACTCGCAAGTTCGTGTAAAAACTCACTCGTATACGAAGGCGAGAATTAGCCCCCTGCTCTGGTTTAAGGCGTACTAAACTGTTTTCCGAGAGTAGGTTTTATATGGGGCCGATTATATTCTAGTCCTACAAACCTGTGACGTACCAATTTTTATTACAGAAGCATTATTTATTACGGTTTTAGACGTTATAAACTCTTTTTTGAGAGCAGGCTTTATATAGGACCTTTTATAAATTCTCTTCACGAAATTCAACAGAATAATCTCTAGTCATATATAATGATTTTGTGTAAAATCTTATATCAAGCCGTGGCCTATACCATAATTTTTGATAGTTTTTGTAACAAAATTATCAGCTTTATAGGGTGGTGGTTCCACATTTGGATTCATAACTCTGACTCTACTAAACCGATTTTGCTGGATTTCATCCCAAACCGCTTAGGATAATTATAAGTAATTTGACACCAAGATTGTTCTTTTGAGTTTTTCGAAAGTGAGCGTGTTTTCAACAGACGGAAAGACAGATAGGCATGGCTAAATAAATCATGGATTCAGAATATATATATTCTATGTGGTCTAAGATGAATATTAAAAAAAAATCACACGGAATGACAAACTTAGTATACCCTCATATTCACTTGTAATGGTTGAGGGCATAAAAATGGGAAAAGAGAAAAAACTCCTTGGTAATTTTTATTCATAATTGGACTGATTGTAAAATAGTTATTTTATATTTCTATATAAGTTAACATTTGTTGAGAACAACGTGTTGTTATATTTTTAAAAAATATTGGAATAAAAATAGATGCAACTTGTTCTAATATTTCTAAAATTTCCGAAGACCTTGTGTTTTGAATATTGTAATTACAAGCGAATTTCAGAAAAAGTTATTGAAAACCATTAGTGTAAAAGTTTTAAACTCTTTCAACCCTGGATGGTTACTGTTCGTCAAATCGACGAAGCTTATTTACACTTTATCATATAATTTTTTTATGTGTATCCACATTACGCCCCTTTTCTCAATAACGGTAGCTAATGACGAAAGTTTTAAAAAAATAATTAATTTAAAAACACAAAAAAAAGTTCAAACTCGTATTTAATTTTGGGATAGAAGAAGACTGTTTATTTTTTATGCTTTATTTTACTTTTTTTTTAATTGATGAAACAGAATTGGGTCTTCAACTTCAGGCAAAAATTCTAAAGCCCATAATTAAAACATCGACAGTAACTGCAAATCCTCTCTCATTTCTTTTGTTCTTATTTTTCTTTGTTTACAAAATGTACACAGAAAAAATTATTAAATTTCTCCAATCACCAAATTTGTTCTTAATTCATAATATCAAGCAAATAAGTTGTTGATTTTGCACCTATTACCAAAATGATTATATTGATTACTAAAAATTTTAAAATTTTGAAAAAATATTTTCAATAAATCATATTTTTAATTTTAATTAAAAAGTGATCAAAAAATTTTGCCATTTTAAACAATGTGTTAATTTATTTAAATAAATATTAACAATTCCCAACAGCAATTGTACATGTTTAAATTATTTTATTTTAAACGAAAAAAGTCAATTAAGATTTTTTGTTATTTAATTAAAACTAGATGACCTGTGCGAATATTTCGCACCGATAGTTGTCATTTTTGTAACATAAAATTAAAATAATTAATAGAAATTTTAGTAATTTCAATACATTTTGTTAAAAGAATAAAAATATTAGAAATCATAATATATATCATACATATTTGCATACATACATACATATGTTTAAATGCTTTTATAATACTTCTTTGAATACAATGTTAGAGGTAATGACATGATCATCGTTAACTTTTTGCCCGTACGAATCCTTAATACAAACAAAAATATCTTTAAACGTACGCAATTTGATATAACTGACTTAGTAATAAACGGCATTATAGTAAATAGCGGTATTGCCAGAATGGATTTTAATACATACTATATTATGTAGAACTGCATTACTATTAAGCGACCCTGTATTACCACACTTGAACAAAAACATATAATCATAATGACAACAGTATTATCATGCAGTTCTATATAAAATATAATTTTTATCAATGAAAATATTAATTTTTCAATTTATAATTATTTTTCGTCATTAGTGTTAGAAATAAGCTTTAAAATGAGATATCATTCATTAAATTTGATGCGGTGGTATGGAAGATATTTTCAACCGACAAAAAAAGTGCTTTAGAAATAATATATATGATTTTAATTGAAAATTTATTTCAAAACAACTAAAATGTTAATTAAATCAAAATTAATTTTTTAATTTTCTTTCAACTAAAAAAATAATTGATTCAATTATCACATTAATTAAATTTAAATACATTTTAAACCATTTTTTTAATTTATAAAACACTTTTTTCTGTGTATGAAATTGAAAGAAAGTATGGTAGCATTGTTGGGAGAATAATTGTCTTTCTGTGAGAGCATTAGAAACAACGTTTTCAAAATAAAATTGATTTTATTTCTTGACCGTATTCTCTGGCATAATTTTATGTCAAACTGTATGGAAAACATCGTTTAGCCCCAGTTCTGTTTCATCATTTAAATGTTAACTAAAAAAATATTTGTTGATATTTTACTTAAATATCGAATTGCTATGTAAATTCAATCTAACATTTAAAATTCTTTACGTAACTCGAATAATCATCGTTCGGTCTTCGATATATTTTAGGGACATCTTTATACAATTATATTTTAACGTTGAAGTAATGTCCTAATATTAAGGGTATACCAGATGTCCTAATATTAAGGTTGCATAAGGAATACTGTACCAGATGAAAGACGAACTCTAGAGGGAAGCGAACTGACACCAAAGTAGTCCCGTAATAGTTTTTTGGTGGTAGAGACCGGTTCTAGTTTTAACACTTTATATAAATGGGACCTATCACTATCAATCAGCCCCCCTTTGACACTATTCTCAATGACCGTGTTTAGTGTTGGTTACTATAATGGAGTATTATTTCAATACAATGCAGTATTATTTAAATAAAACAAGTCCTAGAACTAATTTTTAGAAACAAATTTTAGAAAGTCCCAAAATATGCGTCACACCACCGGTGAATACTGTACTGTAATTAATAACTCTTACTACCTTTTGGTTCTTCTTACACTTGTTCGATTTAAATAAATCCCAGGACCAATCTTTTGAAACAATTGGCACAAATTTCCCCCAGGGAAAACTTTAATAATTGAGTACTCCTTTGTTTGATTGTTTGAGCCAATAGATAATGCAACTAAAAGCAGTATTTTTATTCAAAACTTTTAAAACTTGAGAAAATGCATTGAAATCAGTATAAAAAAATGTTGGTAGTTACCCATTTTTAAGCGCGTCATATCAAATTGGCGAAATGATACCGGTTGATAAATAAGGGGTTACTGTTATTGATCCTTGTTATATAAAAATCGCGTATATGAAGTATCGCGTATATCGAGGGTTATCTGCATAGTATTTCTTTTAGTATTTAAGTCCAGGTTTTTACTTAGGCCCCACACAAATGTTCTCCCGGAATAAGGGCTGTTATAGTCTTTTTAATTACTTAGTTTACCAATTTAGTAAAGAGGTTTTCCCTACTGTTGGCAACACTTACTTTCGCTTTTTCAATACAACTTTTCAACAGAATTTTTAACTTGTATACTAAAAATTACATAAATTTCTCTCTAATGTCTGCTTTGTTAAAATGTTATAAGCATAACTTTTGTCTGCGATGTGTCAGAATTTATGGTTATTGCTCTTTTTCTTTTTATTTATTGCTGTTCATTTCTGCACAAAATTTAAGTCGTCAACTAACAAAATATACTTAAATAAAATTGTTGATTTTTTTTAAATTTGTTTAAACATTTTATAGACGGCAAGGCTGTCATCTGTTAAATATCTGCCATATAAAGTTCTTTTATTTACTGATAGGTTTGCTATTTACGAATATGGATCGTTTAACAACCGAAAAACGTGCAAAAGTAGTTAACACTTACAACAGAAGTGGTGTCTTTAACGAGCTCCCTTTTCGAGCATTACGGGGTGGCTATCGTCATCAAACTCGACCTACTGTGTAAGGAATTGGCAAGATTATAAAGAAATTTGGAAATCTGGCCTGTGCATCATCTCAATGTGCGAACTACCGAAAATATCGGAAAAACCGTCACCGTCAATTCAGAGTGCGACTTTCTAGGACTGCAATTGTAGATTATGAGCGGAACAATATCTGGTTTTAACAAGATGGTGCCACGAACCACACAACACGATCGGTTTTTACTAAATTGGTTGGAAAGTTTCCAGAACGCGTTCACTTTTGACTTATTGTGGGGCTACGTTTGAACATTTGAAAACCACCATTCGTCAATTTATCGCAGCGATAGTCCTCGAAATGTGCGAACAAGTGGTCGAAAACTACCATTTAAATGACATTATATTTCGCCCATTATGGCAAGGTCCAGGCATTATAATGAAATAAAAGTCTCATCGAAATCAAAGCTTTATGTAAATGTTATTTAGCTTTACTTTTGAAACCAAAAAATTTATAACCCCATATAATAAACTTGTTCCTTTTTAAGACCCTAAACTTCCTTAGATGGAAGGGTAGAATCCCTTTTTGTGCTAATTTTATAAGGTCAAAATATTAAAGTCTCAGAATCACTGGTTGCCAGGAGTGCGAGGACCCAAAACGACCCTGCGCAACTGGCACAAATCTTTTCGAGGCAAGGTGGTGATAGGCCTTAACAATGTAGTGCTACATTTGTGGATGTATTCCAATCTACAATGGTCAAGAAGCAGTTATACTACCAAACTGCAAACAAGCTCCCAGCTTTCTGGAGAGGCTTGCATAAAACCAAATTTATTCTAAGGGCTAATACGATATTCTCAAGGCCATTAATATAAATGTAATCCTTTATTTCCCTGTGGAACATAAGGCCGCAACAAATGTTTTCCATTGTATTCTATCAGTGGAAATGGTTTTCATCTCATTCCAGGACACGCCATGCTCATGCCACTCGTTCTCAATTTGTCGTCTCCAAGTATTCGCAGGTCTACCAGGTATCCTGGATCCTTAGGGGTTATATTCTACAGACTGTCGAGTTAAATCATGTGCTGGTTTTCTCATTGTGTGTCCTAGCCAACTAAATTTACGCAATCGGATACTGGAACTTAAAGGAACTTGATGGGTTGAATTCCACAACTCCAGATTTGATATCCTGGCAGGCCAGAATATCCTTTCAATACGCCTGAGGCAGCGGTTTACAAAAGCTTGCATTTTACAAATTTCACGGCCCGAAATATTCCAAGTTTCACAACCATACAGAAGCACAGATTTTACATTGCTATTGGTGTGAGTTGAGATATTTTGAGATCTCCAGAAATTATTAAGCGTGCCATACGCTTGCTTTGCCTTACACAGTCTATTCTGTATATCTTCTTTGCTGCCCCCTGTTTTTGAAATTATATTCCCCAGGTAACAAAAGGTTTCAACATCGTCAATGGGTTGGCCCGAAAGCTGAAAGTTCCCGTTGCATGAAGAATTTATGCGCATTGATTTGGTTTTGTTGATATTAATTTGTAATCCCGCTTTGGCTGCACGTGAAGCAAAGGTTTGAATCTTAGATTGCATGCTACAGAAACGGTGGGATAAAAGACAGACGTCATCTGCATAATCAATATCTTCTAACCTATCATGAAGGC
Organism: Pollenia amentaria; assembly: GCA_943735925.1. Taxonomy (NCBI): domain Eukaryota; kingdom Metazoa; phylum Arthropoda; class Insecta; order Diptera; family Polleniidae; genus Pollenia; species Pollenia amentaria. Next base: position 86,282,004 of record OX031008.1, on the reverse strand, counting down.
CCCACGAAATTCCATGATGCATATTCATGCAGTGGTTCATAACTACGTCAAGTACTATGTAGTGGAGACAAAACACAGCCTTGACGAACACCTACGTTTACTTTGATGGGGTTACTTGCTGTACCCTCATGAAGTATCGAACAAAATGCGTTGTTGTATAGTTCCTTAATAAGACTAATTATCTTCTCGGGAACTCCTTTGCATCTCAGAACTTCCCATATCGCCTTGTGTTGTAGTGTATCAAATTTAAGGCCATTTGCCACTGTTCGAATTATCCTGCAAAGTTGAAGAATAATGCATAGAGTAGAATGTTTTTCACAACTTCAGTCTGCAATTTCCTTTGCAAGTGTTTTGGACCTCTGGTATGGCATTATACGTGATAGCTGCTCAATAAAGGATACATGGCAAATTTGTCGTAGAAAGCCGTTTCGATGATTTTTTCCTCCTATTTTGAAATCATTTTTTTTCGTTTGATGGCCAGCGGGGTAGAGAAGTAAGCAGGGGGGTAGAAAAAAAGACATGAATCGTATTTTCTGTGTTTCTTTTTTGACATTCCTCTTTGCACTTATTTGTGTTTTTTAATTAATGTTTTATTTTTTTTCAAATTGACAAAAGCTTATTCAAAAATATAGAAAAATAAAAAAATTTTAATAAAAAAAAATTCAAAACATATCAAAATTATGTGGAATAACGAAATTTTAAATATTTTTATTAAGAAAATCAGAAAAAATGAACCCAGACTGCAAAAAAAGAAACATGGTGAAAATGTTCAAGTTTTTGGCAGTTCCTTTAAAAAAGAAATACAAAAAAGACATGTCTCCTAAATCATCGTGAAAATTGGGTATTATACTCACAAATATAGACACTAATTATCCTAACAATGCTACCATACTTTCATTAAATTTCATACATTTTGTAAACAGAAAATGAAAAACAAAAGAAAATAAAAAATTAAAACAATTAAATGAGAGCGAATTTGCAGTTACTGCCGACATTTTAATTGTGGGGTTTAGGATTTTTACCTGAAGTTGAAGACTCAATTCTGCTTGAACACTGAAATGGATAATGCTATTAAATCTGATCGTTAATATCATTAAAAAATAAGAGTATTCTCAAAAAAAATTCGACTCTTTTCTAAAGTGCTTATTAACCCTGCTACTATGTTAGAAAAAAAATACACTTGTTATGTTCGGGTCATATTTTGACCCCACATTTTTTTTATTGAGAAAACACAAATTTATACATTTTAAAATTATTTTTAAGGCTTGTGATCAATGCAATATGTTGTCGTTTGAGTGATTGTGTGTCGGTGTGAGGGACGAACAGGTTTTTTGCAGGTTATACACTCAGTAAAGGTCTTTTTTTCCTTTTTAGACGGGCAAAATTTGCACCTTTTCCGTTCACTAGCGCATTGTCGTTTTGGAGAAGGCGAACTCGTAGATGGTGATATACCTTCTTCTTCTCGAATTCTTCGTACCAATGATGCAGAGATTTTTGCACGAGGAAGCCGACTACGCCTCTTGATATGTTCTTGAGCTAAAACTTCACCGAGTTGCTCTAAAAATAGGCGCCTTTTGTGCAGTTTATTTTTCTGCCATTCAGGATTTATTTCGGTCCATATTATAAAAGCGTTAAGTCTGTTAAAATAATGTTGTCAGTCAGATAGAAATTTAGCAGTATTTTAAAAACAATAAGAATTTCTCTTTTTGGAATGACACCAGTATGTAGCAAATTGCTTGATGTATAAAGATACAATTGTTGGACAATTATTTTAAGCAAGACAAACATTTATTTTTGTTTCCATTAAATTTTTGGCTTAAAATTTAGATATATTTTTTTATTATCTTATACACTTTTATCAAAATTTTTTTAAGATGCACATAAGAATTTATGGAATTTTTAACTATTCACTTTTATACTTGTTAAACTATTTAGTTTATAGTGAGGTAAAGATGGATAAAGAGCGCATTTTTATAAATTTTTGCCTTTTATACCATCGACCTGACATTGGTCCAATTGCCTAATGGAGGGGTAATTGTATCTAGCAACAAAAAATATGTGCTACTAAAAATTACGTTTGATCACATGTAGCTTGTATCGCATGTAAAAATCATCCACCTATTTACGTTCTACAGTGGTATTTCATGATTAAATCCGTTTTTGACAACCGAGTTTCATATCTAGTTGTTTATCTGTGTATCTGACCACAATCTTCAAAAGTACTTATATCAACCCCAATTCATTACAGGTGAACATAACAGCTCTGTTGTTAACGTTTTTTTTTGGCTTTATCATTGTTGAGTAGCACAATTTAATTTATTATCTTTGTTTCAGTTTTTTTTTATTCTATTTCTGACATTGTACATTGATTTTGCAGGAGTTGTTCTTATTGTAAATCCGAGATAACCAGAAATGAGTTCGCCTTGACTAATATAAAATAACATTTGATTCATTTAAAAATAAATTGCAAAGTTAATGCTTAAGACAATTTATCAAAGTTTCAAGCAATAATTGAAACATTATCTTTCCGTAAAGTTTTTATTTCAAAAATACTTAGACTCCTATGTCATTTAAAAACAGTTGTATTTAAATACTTTCAGCTTTATCAAATAATATTAATCTTCATTAAAAATATCCTCAAAAATAATCAACATAATAGCGAAGGCGGTCTGTCGCCTTTCATTAAACTGTAATAAGACTACCGAGATGTGATGCTAATATTGAGGAAATACAATGGCAGAGTAGCAAGAAAATAAAAATGGAAATTATATTAACAAAACAGTTCAATTACATAATGTTGCTGAAAAATACATACATACCATTATGTAAGGAATTGTAAGGTAAGGATCCAGCGAAAAAAACAATAGAGAAACATTGTATAAAATTATTATGACAATATTTTGAGTCCACTTAAGATTCTCATGACGAAACTTTAGAAGTCCAATTGCAAAAATTTGTTTTGACAGCGCTATAAATTATGTTGAGAAATACAGACACTTATTCGTTTCAGTTATTTCATTCATTCAGGGGGCAAATGCTCTAGCGTTTTACAGGCCAACCTTAATCAGAGCGTAAATCGAATTATATCCGTAAAAAATTCTCAAGCTCATGCAAAATGTATGAAGTTAGTCCAAATAGCGCGGTGTTTACGAGCTACAATTGGAAAATCCGATTTTGACAGCGCGTTAAATAGTGAGGTCGGCTGCTATTGCTAAAATATAATGGGAATTTAGAAATTTTTTTACCATTCTGGCGGCTTTATTTGCATTTTTATTTATATTTTGTGGGTTTTATTAAACAGGATAAGCTGTGTCGTGAACAGTAATGTAAGTTCATGACACAGCTTTGACGCTCTTATATAAGTTTGTCATTGAGGCGTTAAAGCTAGGCAATAGAAAATCTTTCGTTTTACACGCTGATTTAGATTGGTCCATTAGAAGTTTACAAATCCCACAAATTTTATTTTGTGATTAATTTGAATACAAAATGCATATGGGCATCTCCTGGGGTCAGGAACGTACGTTCGTACGCTTTTAATGTACAAATAATATAGAAAACAAAACTTTTCCTCGCATTTTTTTGCGTTTCGATAGCATTTTAGTAGCTCTTTGTTTAGTACAAAAGATGTATCTCATCGAGTTTAAGTTTTTATAATGATAGTAAAAAGCATGTGGTCACGAACGTACGCAAATTAGAAGTCAACTTTGGCTGACAGTAGTGAAATGTAAAAATCTGCGAAATGGAACGGAATATTCAAAAGCGATTAATTCATTTTAAAATTGTATTATGTAGGTCTCTATCCAGTATTTATACAAAAAATATCTCTATTGGTTTTTGTTTACATGGCTAAAGTACCGGTCGCAAACGTACGATTTTTCCGTTTTTACCGGTAATTACGCGTCAATCGAACTTTTTTTGTTCCCCTTACACTTTTCTCTTCATAATTGATTGATTTTGAAGAAAGAGTGCACGCATAACATAGTTTTTGCATGTAAAATAATTAAATATGCAAATGTCTTTAGAAGTAGCTTAAAAAGCAAATATAAAATTTTCCAGTTTCCAGCCCAATTTCCTCAAGTAAAACAGCTGAGATATACTTTGAAACCAGTCTACTATAAAAACATAGACTTTTTTTTTATAATTATAAACAATAAAACACGATGATTATCGACATTTTATTTTTCCATCCTGGTTGACCATTTGGAGGAAATGCCCATATATGATTATTTTTTTAACCAAATATATAATCCCGATTCCATTTTCTTCAAAATATGTTCTTGTCACTGAATAATGAGTCAATTAGTAGACAACATTTACATTACAATTAGTAGACAACATTTACATTGGAATCTGTCGTGTGGGCCTGATATCATGGTAGTCTTAACCACTGGGCAACAAACAATGCGTTTACCAACCGATCCTTTGTGCAAAAGCAACCAGCATGCACACGTTCATATCAGTTTGAGTGTACATCTCTGCTGAATTAATAAAACTTAAGTTTCTAAAAAGTTAGTATTTGGTAAGAGAAGTTTCAGCTTTCGACGATTTTTAAAACGAAATTCTCTTTTCGTAAAACAAGTATTGATGCCAAGTTATGTAGCTTTTGCTCAATCTGTGTTGCAACTATCGCAACAAATATCTTATACTGAGGAACCATGAGGGATAGGTGTTACAATAAACAGACTTGATGCCTTTTCGACAACAAACACTTTTTATGAAATAAAAATATTAATGCCCATTACGCTTTAGCTTATTATATATTGGCGCCAACATGCCAAAAATCTTATTCCGAGGAACAATAATATGTGGGCAAGGTAAAAAATTAAAGTTTTCAAGTCAAACCTTGTTTTTTTGGTGCATTTATTGGCCTCATGTTGTGATAAAGCCTTACCCTGGGACAACGTTTATTTAGGAGCTAGATGAACATGTTGACCGAATTGGCTCTGTTTTACTGTCGAGCACTTTTTGTATAAAATAAGTTTTTGTTATTATATTTGTTGCTTTAGCTAACATGTGGACATTACCATGCCAAATGTCTTATCCGGGGGACCTTTGTGAAGGAAATAGGTGGAATAATGGATTTTCTCTATTTCTAATACCTGATGAACCTGTCGCATAAAAAGGATTTTAACCAAATCTTACACGCAAAGAAAAAACATGGTTGATAATCGCAAACTATCATTAATGTTTGTGGTTATGATTGTGTCAAACACGTTTTAAGCAACAATATATGTTCAGACATAATGTTTTTAGCTAGTTATTGTCTCAAACATATTATTATGCTCAGAAGAACAACGCAAAAGATCTTTCGAACCATGTTTTTGTATTTGCCAACCCCATACAAAATGTCTATTTCAACATGTTAATAAAAAAAATTAATTTAAAATGTTTATGTTTTATTACAAATATACAGCAAATATACAATAAATAAAATATACCCAGCTAGCATAGGCTGTTTGTTAGACGATTATGTTCAATATACAACTCCTAAAAGAGTCTTCTGATGATTGTCTGACGAGCTACAAAAACATCTAAATTTTTTTTTATTTATTACTTTTTTATATATTTTTGACACGCTCGTTTTTTAATCTTGGAATGAACCTTTTGCGACTCTCTGTAAGAGTCATATAAGAATTACTGAGCTACCTAAATAAGAGTGTTTTAAAAATATGAAAATTCTATTGCCAATACAACTTCAATAAAACAAACCGACCTAACCCAGCTAGCATTTTCAATCGTCTAGGAGTCTACTGGGAATCTCATGACGAGTGTTTTTGATCGTCGACGAGCTCATTTTTTAATTGTAGACGATTCCTCGCTCGGAAGAAACTGTTACACGTGCTGATTCGTATGAGAGATTCTTCCATAACACAGAAAACGACTCTTATATTAATCCTAAAGGGAATCGTTTACGATGTATGTAGAGATTATCTAACGAGTCTTTCAAAAATCATGCCAAGAGTCGTATGAGACTCATAAAGGGATTATTTTACAACTCGTGAAATGCTCAGCCATAAAACTGAGCTACCTAAATAAGGGCATCAAGCGTGTTTTTCATGTCAAAACTTATAATTTTCATACAATTTATATCAAACAAACCTTAAGGTCGGGAAATCAACACCATCCTGCTGGAAAATCTTATTTTACATATCCTTAGGTCGGTTTGTTTTATTGACTCTTACAGAGAGTCTCAAAAGGCTCATTCCAAGATTAAAAGACGAGCGTGTCAAAAATTTAAAAAAAAAAATTAAAACAAATTAGATGTTTTTGTTTTTGTAACTCGTCAGATAATCATCAGAAGACTCTTTTAGGAGTTGTATATTGAACATAATCGTCTAACAAACAGCCTATGCTAGCTGGGATATATTAAAAAATAAAATTAAATACATGTGTGTGTGTTTCAATTTATAAATTATAAATTATATTTTGTGGTACAAATTTATCCAAAATAAAAGAGATGTACGTAGCCTTACTTCGGCATGCAATAACACTTTTAATATTTTTATTCGCGCACTTAAGACTTGTTAAAATAAAGTCAAATTAAACTAACCTTTTATTTCTTTTATGAAATATACTATATCAATATGCTGTTGGGCAGTTATTGAAAAAAAATCGGGGCTAATGACAACGGTTTGTGTCAACATTTCTATGCAGGTTTCCGTGTTGTAGGTTCTTTGGCTGCAAGAAAGACAAAGTAATTGCTTATTTATATTATATATTAATTATATATAAATAACTTACCTGTTTCAAAAAACGCATAATAATATATATCGTTAATTTTGCAAGCAAGGCCTATTTCTCCCCGAAAAATGTTTTAATTATTTTGTAATAATTAATTTTTCCTGATTAACTAACGCTCGCGGACGGAGAAATTTTTTTTTCTTTATAAACACACACTTTGTTTTGACAATAAATGTTTGCTCATTAAAAGAATTTGTTTTAAAGCAAACAAAAATTATGGTATTAAAAATATCTTTTATGTGCAACAATATTATGCTTTTAATTGTATAGTTAAATATATATATTTTATAGTAGCAAACATATTAAATAATTTAAAATGTTTAGCTAGATCAGAGTAACTTTTAATGAGTAAAAGACCATATAATATTATTATAGCGAATTTAAAAATGTTAAAGACAAATAAAAATTTTTAAGGTTATATTATGACTATATTAAATTTATTAGAGTACACATATTAAGCATATATGAATAAAACTGGTCGTGGTGATCATTTCTTAATCATGTTTTTTCTTTGCGTGTAGCTTCATAAGCTTTCGAGCATTCTACAGACGGGCAAAGCTAGATCATTTTTAAATTATACAAGGATCGGAAATGTATAAACTTTACAAGCTGTAAAACCCCAAATATGTATAAATGTTCTACCAGAAATAATGATCTGAACCAAGAAAATTTTGCATTATTCTCATCCAAGCCAAAAATTTTTTATTCCAAATATATGTATATGTATGTGGCTTGATTTAAGCAACAAATTATTCCTCAAAGCGATTAATTCAAACCATCGGTTCAGCTGTACCGTTCTACGACTTAAGTTTTAGTTTCCAACCTTTTTGACCCTCTGAGACTACTTGTGCGACTTTTTTAAAATCGTCTAACTTTGTAACTTTTGCCAGCTTTTTGCCACTTTTTCCCCCTTTTTTTCATAGACATACACCGCATAATTACACATATTTTCCCTTAAACCTTCTTTGTATGGTGATGAAATTTTCATCATAAAATTTATTGAAGAAGAAAACGCACACAAACTGGCGTACTGTAAATGGGTTGCTGGATCATTAGAAGAAGCATAACATTAAAATTTATTGGTTATGTCTCGTTACTCAGCTGTTTGTTAAGCTTAGAGAAAATTTGCATAATTCGGGGTATATTTTTGAAAGCTGCTTTGACACTTCTTTGCAGGGCTGTGGAGTCGGAGTCGGAGTTGAAGAGTCGGAGTTGAGGTTTTTGTACCGGAGTCGGAGTCGCGGTACCCAAAAAAACGCGTGACTCCGACTCCAAAATTTTTCGGCATAAAAAATTTCTAATATTTTCCAATATAAAAAATCTTCGAAATTGCCGATGCAATATTTTGCAGATCAATATGAATAAGTAGATTTTAATTTATTTTATGAGAAATAGTTGATTCAAGTACTTTACTATTTAAGTATATTTTTTATACGTGCGGGAAAAAGTCTAAATTACATTAGCAAAACTTATACTCAGTTATTGATCTAGTTGAAAAAAGATGAGTTATTTTTTAAATAATTTACTCATGCTAAAAAATGTTAATGACAGGAATTGGCAATAATTTTAATATCAGAATTTTTTAATTATCAACGCTGAAATATTTTCAACATTGTACAGAATAAGTGTTGCTATAGCGCATAAATACTAGTATGTTTTAGAAAATTGTGACGTAAAATTATTTCTCTTTTGTATAGAAACATCTTTATCGGCCTGCCTTTAATTCCTACCATAACACTCATGTTTTTCTTATGCACATTACGCGGGGATTCCCATAATTCGTTTAATAAAGATGTTTCTACACAAAAGAGAAATAATTTTACGTCTCATTCATTTCGCATCACGGTTAGAGTAGGAGTCGGAGTCGGAGTCGGAGTCGCACTTTAAAAATTTCAGCGTTTGGAGTCGGAGTTAGTACTTTTTTCGGACGACTCCACAGCCCTGCTTCTTTGTTAATTAAAAGTCGGCATAAGTGGAAAAAAGAATTGTTTTAAATGTCTAAGTAATAATTAGCGCAATTATTTTGATTTTCATTTATTTAGTACTGAGCTTGGCAGGCGAACTTAAAATTTCCATCATACTTTATTTATAATAAAATTTTTAAAAATATTTTTTCTCATAATCTAGAACTAGAATTAAATCTCTGTGATTTATTGTACAGAAAAAAAAAAGAAAAAATCTAGCAAAGAAGGGTTAAAAATATCAATTAGTCCGTGACTTTTCGAACTTCCCTCGTAGTTATATGAAATGCAATACTGCTCCCACCAAGTACCACTTGGTAATAGACTACTGTCAAGTTTTGAGCAAGTATCGTCATTTACTTTGCGTTTAACAGCTGGTCATAACATACAACCTCGTGGATTTTTTTAAAATAGAAAAAAGTTAATTTCGAGTGCTCATTAAACATTATTTTTTGCGAAAAAAACCACAATCAAACCAAGGAAAAGCTTGATTAAAACTATGGGGATTCTGAACCATCGCTTTCAATGGTAAAAAAGTGGTTTACTGACTTTTGTTGTGGTCGCACAAGTACAAATGACATCTGAACGTTCTGGACAGCGAATTGAAGTCAATACACCCGAAAATGTCTAAAAAATTCACAATATGGTATTGGACGATCGAAGAGTAAATGTGCGTGAGATTGTTGATGCCATAGGCATTTAATATGGCAGTGTGGTTACGATTTTAAATGATCAGCTGGGTTTAAGAAAGCTGTCTGCAAGATGGGTTCCGCGTTAGCTCTCATTTGACCATAAACGTAATCGTGTGACTACTTCAAAGGATTGTTTGGAGTTCTTCAACCGCATTTCGAGTTAGTTTTTGCGGCGTTTTGTAACTGTGGATGAAACATGGATCCATTAGAACGCTCCGGAGACCAAGCAGCAGTCTAAACAATGGGTTCCTCCGGGTGAACCGGCTCCGAAGAAGGTTATAGTAAGATTGTCGGCCAATATGGTGATGGCAACAGTTTTTTGGTATGCACGCGGGATAATCCACTTCGATTACCTTCAAAAAGGAAAAACAATAAACGGCGAATATTATGCCAACTTATTGGACTGATTTAACGAGGATTTTAAAAAAACGACCCCATATGGCCAAGAAAATTTTACCTTAGGTATCCTTTGGATATAAAATACATAACTGAAATTTAGCTCATAGAGTATATTCGAAAAATAAAAAATTTTGATTATAATAAAGTAGCTTATGAAAAGAAATAATTCCCAGATTCTATTTGTTAAAATAGTTGAGTTAAATACATTCAATTTATAAAGTATCACTATCTAGTGTGACACAAATAATGCTGACGAAGGCCGAAGCGGGCCGGAAAATGCATTACATTCTGCTGGTGTCTAATAATTGTAAATTTTTCTGTACATACAATATACTTCATTAATATCCAAAGGATAGCTAAGATAAAATGTAACAGTAAGATACAAGATAATAGTCTGGTAGTGTATAAAGTCATTTTTTACAAATTTAGCTCATAGAATAAATTCGAACAATAAAAAAATGTTGAAAATATAAATTTAATTCAAAACATTCCCGATTGATCAGGTGATTATTTTGTATTAAGGCGAATTCAACTACTGAACTGTATGGAATTTGCCTTGTTTTTTGTCATGTTCATTGAATTTTAATGCCAATCTCGGATTATTGGCATTTATATTTTAAGCTTTTCAAAAAAAACTTTTTTTACCTCCAACAAAAACATTAAATATATAGATCTTATATCTGAATTAAAAAATGTTATAAATGGCCCTGGGGCTTTTATTACGAATTTAAATTGTTTGAAATTAAGTCCAACGATAAGTCATACAAATACATTTTTGAAATTGCAATTGCTCATAATTTTTGGTATAGAGTAGGAAGCTTAAAAAATGCTTTAAATGAACCATTAAACCTTAATTTATATAAATTCCAGCAAAAACTTTGCTTACAAAATAAGCAGGCAAATAATGAGAGCTTGAGGAAAAGACAACTTATTTTTCTATTAGAAAAAGTTCTTATTTTTGTTCGCGATGTCACAAAGGTAATCCTTTATAATTTGGCCAATTACAACCTAAAAAATAATACCTTTATTTTATACTTAAAAGTTTTTTAAAAATATGTAGTTACCAAAAGAGACAAGAAATAAGAACTTTCAAATTAACTTTCAAAAAGATTAAAACACACTAATCAAAATTGCTCTGAAATCTTATAGAATTTTTGTTGAAAAGTTTACACAACAATAAATTTTTTTTAATGTAAGAAAATATTTAATAAAGAGTGTTTTTGCTGCACAAAATCATTTATAGCTCTAACACTGTAATAACAATGTGTGTATTAATATATGTTAATATTTCATTTTATTTTATTTTATTGTGCCACATACATATGTTTAACATTTTTTCTACAGAACTTTAATATAAGACACCGTTCTTGTTGTACTGTCTTATCTAATAAAGAATCAATCAATCAATATACGAGCCAGTCACAGAAAGCAATTTCGATCGAATTTTTTTTTAATTCCGAGAAATCTTATTCAGAAAACGAAAACCGATATATTTTATCGGAATGAAATCTTTACCCACCTACAACTACAATTAATGTTGGGAAAATTCCAACAAATTGTAGTGGGGAATGTAAGAAAAGATAAATACATTGTTTTATTGTTGGTATTTTGTTTAAGCTTTGATATCGTTGCAAACAATACTTTTTGAGTGTATGTAATTCTCATTCGTTCTGCAGTCTTGTTTGCTGATAGCGTTGGCTTTTCTTAAGTTATTTAGGGGAACGTTTCCTGATGATCTGGCCTAAGCAACAAGCAGAAATGCGCATGAAACAGCTTATCCTCCAACAATAAGTTTCAGTATTTTTATCAATTATAAAAAAAGGCATTAAGCACAATAAATAATATCTTTTGGTGTAAGGAATGAAATCACTTTTAATTTTTCGATCGGAAAAAGTTTTTGTTTTTGTTTGCGCAATATTGCCACATTTAACTTAAAAATAACAAAATTTAAATTTTGACGGAATTACGAAAATCGATTAAAGACTGAAGAAGGTAAAACAAAATCGATCGAAATGAAAATACGGATTCAAAATCATTCCGAACAGTTTCCGTGACAGGCCTGATTATGTTCTTCAAAAAAAAACATCATTTGCATTAGATCGATGTCACTACTAGTATTATAATAACAAAAATATGTTGTGGGCAGGGACCGTAACGGTTATAAGTGATATCAAAAAAGTTATTTTTTAACAGTTATTTTAAGAATTAAAAAAAAACTCAATCATTAACAGTTATTTTTCAACGTAAAAATAAAAGGTCGAATAAACTCTTAAAAATGGAGTTTTTTTTTGCCATCAAAAAATAAAACTCATTTAGGAGTTTTATTTTTTCTGTCTAAAATAAAACTCATTTTTGGAGTTTTATTTTTTCCGTCTAAAATAAAACTCATTTTAGGAGTTTTATTTTTTTCGTCAAAATATAAAACTCGTTTGAGTTTTATTTTTTCCGTCTCGTTTAAGTTTTATTTTTTCCGTCAGAAACAATTTTGCATATTAATACAATTTATTTTGCACTAAGTTCATTGCAAAAATCTGATTTTTTTCAATTAATTAATTTGTTTTTGACATTTAAAAATATTTTCAAGCAAATAAATTTTCAATTATCAAACAGCAGCAGATTGATCCACTATATTTTCGTTAATTTGGCAACTTTTGTTTCTTTTTTGAATTTAGTTATGTTTTACTCATAGTGAAATAAGTACAAGGCATGTTAACTGCGGAGAGTTGTCATATACGCTTGTTGTAATATTAGGTGCGTTTGAGTACTTTTACAGTAAAATGCAGTAAATGAGTAAACTGAAAAATGTTCTCTCACAAAAAGCTGTTGTCCAGAAAAGTACGCGAACGCAAAATTTGTAAAAATTCGTAAAATAAAGGCAACAGCTGATGGCAAAAATTGAAGTGTTGAAAAATGTTTAAACTTTTGACTACTTAACTCGTTTTCTTATCGGTACTCCATTAAATACTTTTTATAACACGAACATTTTAAGAAAATCCAAACAATTTTTTTCATTTTTCTTTCACATTTTTGTTTTTTTTTTTATTTTATTTGATTTTACTAATTTGTGTCCGGCTAAATTTGTTCTCATGAAGTAGTATTGCTTAACGTATGGTCACATATAGCAAACATTTGACGAAAAAAGCGTAACAAACAGACAAACTTAGTTTATTTTCTTTGATTTTAATATATTTTTTTTTAATTTAATATGTATTCAGATTTATTAAAACTTATGTAAATGTAGCCTTGTGCAGCATAATTGATCTTGTTTTGTAATATAGAATACCAGATAAATTACACTAATAGTGAAAAAACGTCGTGGTTCCGCTTTTTTCATCAACTGTTTGCCAAATGTGACCGTAACTTAAAGATCAAAATAACATTTGCAAAAAAAGAGACCACATTAAAGTGCGTTAAATATTTCATACAAAAGCTATTAAAAGTTGAAACCAATAAAACGCGTTCATCATTTTTTTTTATAGTTTTCAAAATTTTTGGTGCTTAAATAAAAAAAAAAATCAAACAAAAATATTAATAGAAGGCTAGTAATCTTAATCTACCGCAAGTTACCATGGATGTACAGACACGATAAAACAAGAAGAGGAATAAAATGAAAATGTTGATGAAAAAAAGCCTTCTATGAAATCGATAACTATTTTCCAAGGCAGTTATCGATTGATAAACCTCTTTTTGAATACTGGGAGACAAAAAAAATATCATATCCTTACTTGTATAAATTGGCAAAATCTGTGCAATGTGTTCCTGCAACCCAAGTAAGCGTGGAAAGAGCATTCTCTGCTCTTAAGTTGGTATTGAGCGACCTGCGGTCAAATCTTTCACCAGAAAATTTGGAAAAAATAATGTTTGTTAAATTAAACAAATAAAAAAAGTCTGTTAAAAAAAAAGTAAACAAATGAATTTTAATTAAGACAAAAAAAATAATCTCTTCAAAAGAGTTTTTTTTTATGAAGGCGAAATGAGTTTTATTTAAGACGAAAAAATACTCGTAAAATGAGTTTTACTTTTTACGGAAAAAATAAAAGTCCTCAAATGAGTTTTACTTTAGACGGATAAAATAAAACTCCACAGATAAGTTTTATTTTAGACGGAAAAAATAAAACTCCTGAAATGAGTTTTATTTTAGACGGATAAAATAAAACTCCACAGATAAGTTTTATTTTAGACGGAAAAAATAAAACTCCTGAAATGAGTTTTATTTTATACGGAAAAAATAAAACTCCTTAGATAAGTTTTATTTTAGACGAAAAAATAAAACTCCTAAAATGAGTTTTATTTTTGATGGAAAAAATTTGACGGAAAACATAAAACTCTTTTTTTTTAAGATCACTACAGATTCTGAAAGAGCTCGTCAGTTCGAATCTATTGGTATATGACACTATAAGTCTCCGTTGGTGCTAACATGAAGAGTTTTTATGTTAAAATTTTCCGGATAACTGTTATTTACGGTCCCTGGTTGTGGGGGTAATTTTGGAACAAATTTGTATATATCCCTTTCGGCTTTTATGCGGGAATTCCCGTCATGCACTAGTCTTTAAATAATCTAATGACGGGAATTGCCGCTGATAATAAAACAAATTTTATAACTGTTACAGCTGTTTTTTTTTTGTTCTTTGTACGTAGTAAGAGTTGCTATAGTGCTAAAATTCTTATTCTGACAAATAAAATCAATACAACACATTCTTATTGGAAAAATTGGCAGTTATGCCAACGTACAATATTTTGTTTTTTTGTGTAAAAACGCCCTCAATAAAATGTATTGCGGGAATTCCCGTCAAACATCCATAAGAAATACATATACGTAAAATTAATTGAGTTTCTGAGTGCAATCAGTTTGATAAACTAATTTACGGATTAAAAAATATAAAAAATAATTTTTCTTACGGTTTTTTAACGTATTTTTTTTTATAATATGGCAAATAAAAATTTGCAAAATTGGGTGGATGAACTTTTAGGTGATTCTGAACTGGAAATTTCATTGGATGATGACTTTTCAGGATATTCAAGCTCTAACGACACCAGCGATGTAAGCGATGATAATAAAGATGAATCTTATCAAGAAGATTCTTGTCAGGAGGATGGTGATGATGATGCATGTTCTCCAGATATTGAAATTAATGGTAATGAATCAGATGAAATTTGGCATGAGAATACAAAGCCAATACCATCGTTTCCATTCACCGAATCAGGGGGCGTCTGTCGCGAAATAAAAAATGACGCATCTCCGCTAATGGTATTCCAAAAATTTTTTGATCAAGATATAATTAATTTATTGACTTCTTCGTGCAATGCCTATGCAAAAAAATTGGAGAATAATAATACTAAACCGTCGACAAGAAAGCGACCTAAACAAATTTTTCCTGAAACATCAAAAGATGAAATGCTAAAATTTCTGGGCTTGTGCTTGCTACATAGTCAGAACAGAAAACCATCCATTAAAAAAATGTTTTCAAAAAATAAACTGTATTACCAACCAATATTTGCGGCTGTTATGTCTGGAAGACGTTTCCAGCAAATTCTTAGATGCTTTAGTTGCCATGAGTCGTTTGACCAAGTTAAATGGACAGGAAAGCTGGAAAAAGTAATGCCGCTACTTCATTTAGTATTAAGAAATTTTAGAAACAACTTTAGACCACATAAAGAATTGTCCTTAGATGAATCTCTAATGCTTTTTAAAGGACGATTATCGTTTAAGCAATACAATAAAGGGAAACGAGCTAAGTACGGCATTAAGTTTTATGAACTTACCTCAAATGATGGATACATATTAAATGCTGAAATATATGCAGGAAAAGTTATTGAAGATAAGACAGGATCAAAAACAAAAAGTGTAGTTTTAAAACTTATGGATCCATTTCTTAACCGTGGCCACCATTTATTTATGGATAACTACTACAACAGCGTTGAATTGTCTCAAACGCTTCTTAGTTACAAAACTCAGACCACAGGTACCTTACGTTTTAATCGCAAGCCAAACCCTAAATGCATAACCACTAAAAAAAGGAGAATTGATCTGGCGAAGAACAGGAAATGTTTACATTACAAAATAGAAAGACAAACGCGACGTTTTATCCATAACTACGGCACATCATCCATGTCTTATAGAAGTATCTAATAGAAGAGGCCAGAAAAAGATGAAACCGGTAGACGTTGTTGCTTACAATGAAAATATGGGAGGAATTGATCGATCTGACCAACTATTATCATATTATTCCAGTCCAAGAAAAACCATAAGATGGTATAAAAAGGTGCTGTTTCATATCCTGGATATGGCTGTGTGGAATTCTTTTTATATTTATAAAATCTTTCATCCTAAAACAACATTTTTAGACTTTAGAGATGATTTGATATCAAGTTTTTTTAATATACCTGTCCATGTAGCTGAAGGCAAGGATCTCGTTAATTGCATATCATCAAAAGGACGTCCCCTAAAACCACAAGGAGAATCTTGTTCAATGGACTTGAGCGTTCAGCACTTCCCAGAAAAAATTCCTTTCCCACCACAACATGGAAGTTTAGGTAAAAATAAAAGTCATCAAAAGAGATGCAAGTATTGTACTAAAAATGGAACCAGGAAAGAAACACGCTTCCAGTGCAAAACTTGTTTTGATAAGCCGGCTCTATGCCCAGATCGATGTTTTGAAAATTATCATTTAATGTTAGCCCAAAATGATCTTTTTAAAAATAAAATTTTTCTTTTTAAAATAACTTCTTTATTTTTCTCCATATTATATATGACGGCATGTCGCGCAATTATATTCTGGGACCTCATTAAACTCCAAAAAAACTAAATGACGGGAATTTCCGTCCTTAAGGAATTCCCGCCATTTGTTATACACTGCTACATATATTATTGAAAAACTAAGTGCGTGCATTCCCGTCATCGCGGGAATTCCCGTCATTTGATCCTCAGTTAAAAAAAATGGCTTAACGATAAAAAAGCGGGAACTACCGCTCTTCATTTTTATATGAAAAAAATATGAAGAAAATATGTGGTAGCAACAGCTAAATCCAAGTGCGGCCGAAAGGGATATATTAGTGTGTCCCAAAAAAAAATTTTTTTTGATTTTTATAGGTACTCCAGCATTTTTGATATCTAAATATCTTACATTAAAACAAATGCGATGCATAACTGGCAAACATATTACAATATTTTTAATTTCACAAAATGGGTACAAAACTTAAAAAGGGCATAACTTTGGAACAGTAAGTGCAAATTCAATTATTGTTTTTTTGCGATGACTCAGAATTTATACACCTTTTAACCTAAATCATTAGTTTTTTTAACTTCAATATAAATTTTAAAAGTTACAAAGCTTTATTTTTTAAATTTATGCTAAATTTACAAAAAAAAATGTGATTAAGGGGACCCAAATGAGCAAAAAAAAAAATAACCGAAACTTTTAATATCTGCTCAGAGAAGTAAAGTTTGAGAAGTTTTCTTTAAAAAAATTTACTTAGTAACAAAGAAAATCGTGCTAATGGGTAATCAGCAAAATTCAAAAAAGTCGAGAAAACCCGATTTTTGGGTTAAATTCGATTTTAGCGACCTCTAAACCTCTTCCGAAAAATCTGAAAAAAATCACAAAAATACTTCACATTATAAGCTTTCAAAAAAAGGTGGGGCATAAAATAATATTTTTTTTTGGTACAGACTAATATATATATTTACATACATTTTTTTGATTTTTGAATTTTCCATGTATATCATATCGAAATTTTTCATATAATTTTATAATATCACCGTATATCTAACATATATTAATGGAATATAATGCAAATTGATTCAAATAGTTATTTAAAATCATATAATAATAACTTATTTAAATCAGTATCAGGTATGTGATGGAAATCGATTTTGAAAACGAAACGATTTAAAACCGATAATATCATTTTCAGTATCTCTAAAAATGTATCTCCTATATATTCTCCTCTTATTTTGTGTATAATTTCTGTGTTAATTAAACTCTTGTTTGGACAAAAAATTAAGACTTTAATTCAGAAATGGATTTCAAAATCGCTCCAAATACATCACACCTTTTAAGAATGATCGTTTTGAATTCGATCGATTTCCACAACATACCTGTATATTAAAGCATTTTTTTTGTTATGTATATTTATGACTTATTTAATATATAATAAGAAAGTTATTATTTAATATATAACTAATAATGCAAAAAGTGGCGAATACAGCTACAAAGTAATAAATTCAGGAAGTCATTGAAAGAACCATTGTAAGTTAAGTTTTTACTGGGATGGGCAGAAATTCTTTTTAAAAATTAATACTAATGAAAAATTTATTAAACAAGAGGTTAAAAGTAAACACTTGTGAGTCCATGCTATCAGCTCAAAATTTTCTAGATACGGAAATAAAAGGTTGTGCGAAGCTTGTGCGAAAATGCAGACGAAGTTACAAAAAAATACAACGTAAAATTTATATACAATTAAAGTATATCGCCATCTTAAATTCAAACGGAAGTAACAACACAAAAATTTAGTTTTTGTTGGATTTTTGTTCGTTTTATTAAACTACACGCTAATTTTTAGACGACCCCTGAGATCAATAATGGCGACTTTATTAAAGAAAAACAAACGCCAAGAACACCTTGTTACTATTGATTTTGTAAAATTTTTTGCTTCTGTAAAAAAACTAAAAATGTAGTTACGTCCGTTTTCATCTAAGGTGAAGGTATACAAACACATTATTAAAAATCAACTAAAAAATTAATACAAAAAATTTATATTTTCTAGCTATTTATATCGTTTATTTCTTAGCTATTTATATATGTGAGACTTTAATTTGAAAACCCGAATTTTTTGTGCAATTTTTGGTTATAAAAAATACTTTTTGTGCGACTTTTACAAAATTCTCAACGGTAACCCTGGCATCCGTTTCTCGAATCAAAACATTTTATTTGCACATGCAGAAATATATTTTTTGAATTGAATAAAGTTTTGATGTTAATGCCGTAAATTTTCAATCAAAAGTTTCTCATAAAGCACCTAAGAAAAATGCTTTAAGAAAATATTTCTTAAAAACTTAAGAAGTTTTAACTCGATTCAAGTAAATAAATTTTTAGTTTTCTACTCAATTCAAATACATGTTTCGTCTTTGAAATTCAATGATATTCCATTTCAAATATTAATCACCAGCATCATGTCCGACATGATGTATAAAACTCAATATAAATTAAGTGGGAGCTTTTGCTTCTTATTTTACTTTTAAAATATGAATGTATAATGTACGTTTTTCTTGTTGTTCTGTTGTTGTTCTTGTGCCTACCCAAAACAAAAAAAATCGTTTTTTACTTCTTGAGTGGTGTTATAGAAATCTTAATATGAATTAAGAAAGTTTTGATTGATATTCTTGATATATCGATTCAAATAAAAATTATTTTAATCAAACCTAAAGTTTTCTTGAGCAGAGGGAAGTATTTGGTCAAGTCGTTTTCAAGTTTTAAGCCGTCTAACAAACCGTAATTCTTATATACAAAAATAATGTCTTTGATGTGTTACAAATGGAATAAAAAGCAGAACAGCCCATATACTATCATGGATATACTCTTATACAATTGAATGCACTGAAATAAAGGAACAAAGTATAATTAAGTCAATCTGATAAAAAAAATCTTGACAAAGTTGTAGCTTATTAAAAGAAAAGTTCCTTATAAAATTGTATCTTATAAGTGTGTTTACTTTGTTGAAGTTAATATTTTTATGTTTAATGCTATTTATACAACTTTTGGGAATGTTTTATTACACTATATACACTTTTTGTAATTTTTGTAATAAAAGTGTGACATTAACTTGGCATACATTGAATTTAGTCTTCCTTCTGTCTTCCTCCTTGACACAATGAGCTCCATTTATTTCTCTTTTATCAATGGAGAAGTTATTGGCTCCTTTTGACTAAGAGACTTCAATTCTCTTTTCATTTTTTGTCATCATTACTTTTGTTGTTTTTGGCAACTAATTTCATTATCAGCTCATCTCTGTTAAAAACCATAATCAGTCGTAATGACAATTAGTACGGATAATTAATTCCTGCAATGGTTTTCGTACGTAGTCCTTGTCATTTATTAAAATTAATGTAACACAACAAATAAAAAAAAAACAAAAGAACAAAAGCGAAGAAAATAATAGAGGGATCAAGAAAAAGTCTTAAGAGTTTCTTCCGAGGAAACAAAGGCAAACAAGAAGTAAAAAAAAAAAAAAATACAAACGCAGGAACATCGAAGTCACTTGACACTTGATGACAGACGAAACATGACTGTGTTCTTGTGGTGTGCAGATACAATAAAATGCAACATAAAAAAAAGCCAGGAAACAATTTTCTTTCTTTGTTGCAAGATATTTTTTTTACTATTTCCACACATAGTCGCACACATTTGAATTGCTTCATTTATTTTTTAATTGTAAGACACAATGTTAATGTCTTTAAGGATTCATAAAGTTCTTTAATTTCGTCAGTATTAACACGTGATTGTGGCTGTGTTTGTGGCTGGCATTACCACCATTTTGGGTTTTGTTTACAATTTTCCTTTTTTGCTTTTCTACCAAAAAAAGGAAACACCTAGTTGGGTGAAAGTTTGGTTTTTGTCACCATCCTTGTGGATGCAAGTTACCCTGATTCTCTTATTAACTGCTCAAGAATGTTTAGAACTCCCATTTGGCAGGGTATTACAAATTTTTTCACTCGTGAATCGTTAAATCCCCAGGACTATTTTGTAAGAAGCTCGAAAGATTTGCACCAGAATTGAGAGTAGTGTAGTGTTCTTAGGGTGGTTGCGGTGTTTGTCTTTAAAAAAGTTCTGCCGGCGCTAATTAACGCCACGGACATAAGTGTTTATAAGGGCATATTTGTATGCCCAAAGGTTTTACTGGCAGATTTATATGCCATGAATTAAAACAAGAAAAGTGCCGAGTTTAAAGGCAATGTTTTCAATGATCACTTTATTGAATTTTATTTAGTTTATTGATAAAATAGTTGTTACTTAAAACTACATTTCCAACAAATTTCCATAATCAATAATACATTAGGGTTATCTTGATTTGTAAGGTTCACAATAAATATATTATTTATAAAAATAAAGTAAACAAGTATATTGTCTAATAATAAGGAAGTAAATTATACTACAGTAGTCTCCAAACATATCGCCACATTCAGTAAATGAGATCTGTTGAATTTAATAAATTTAATTTTTAGGCGGAAGAAAAAACTTCCAAAAATGGTAAGTTCTCAATACATTTTAAATTTGTAAATGTCGTTTTGTTTTATTTTGTTTCAATTTTTTTTACTTACTAAAAAGTTTACAACCAACAAGTGGTAATTATTTGCTATAAAATTTTGATCATCTGCATGATCAAAATGGGACTGTTTTAAGCATTATTTTGCAGTCATGTCTAGCGCGATGAGAAAATGTTTCTTTTGGTGTTGTAACGGTTCATAACGGGACAATTTTTTTTTTTGTTGCAGATTTTGAAGCAACTGGCGTTTGTAAATTTATGCTGTTTTAATTCATTATGCTCGTGGGGGAAAGAATAAAACTAATGTAAAATTAAATTTGATTTGTGAGTGATTTTTTAAAAAAATTTTAAATAAAAGAAGTAATGTCAAAGTACTACCATAAACTAAAACAAACAAAAAAATTAGTCCTTACTTAACCCCAGGATTAACGTCTTGGTCTGGTCAGACCAAATTTGTGTTTTGCTTGTAATATTTTTGGCATATAACAGAAAATCAAAAAACAGGGACGTGAATTCTATAAGTGATATGTTCTCAATCGAATGAAACTAATTTGGATTCGATTGGAGCAAAAAAGTGGGGTTAAATTCCATTTGTATGTAAAAGTCTATGAAATTACCCTTTTGGTCTAGCCAAACCAAATTTTTTTTCCTTGAAAGGTATTTCAAATAGGCCAAAATAATAAAAAAAACATCTACGTGAATTCTAGCAATGATATGTTCTAAATCGAATGAATCAAGTTTGAATCAAATCAGAAAACTACGGGCCATTATGCGCTTAGTTCAATCTAACTACAAAGACCTAACGCAAAACTTGTTTCTGCTGTGGTATATGCGAAATACCAATGTGCGAAATTAAAGACTACATTTCCGATGACTGCATATGGAATAAAATAATGAAATAAATTTGTATAATTTATTTATATTTACTTTTTATTTAATTAGGGCTTTTAGCTGTACAAATTGTGGTCTGACCAGACTAAGAGGAGAACTTAGTGGAAAAAAATTACCGAGAATCCTAGGGTTAACAGTAACGCGAATCATAAAAGAGTCTTTCATATAAGTCGCGGGTGTCTGAAAAATAACTGGAAAAAGTTTCTCAAATGAATGTAAGTACTAGCACAAATTGTGTCGAAAATGAGTCATAATTGATAAGAAACGCGAGTCATAATAGAATCTTTCAATTTTAAATTTTCTCACTAATAAGAAATTATTTTCGACTAAAAAACGGGCGCACAAATGATTTTTTTTTATGCCGATCAATATTTTCAAAAAATGCTGACTGGACTTGTATAATTTGTTAAAGGAAACGAATTGATTTTTTTTTCTATAGCTGTTTAAGACGATAATGAACCATTTTCATAAATTTTTGTTTTATTTGTTTAACGGGTGCCCGGTAGGCTAGTTGGCAGTGAGCTAGTCTATCAGAGCGGGGGTTGCAGGTTCGATTCCCGCCAAAGACTCTGGTCTCTACAACGGGCTAAAGGTCTTAGTTGCTATTGCTCGGATAATTAGGTTAGAGTATCATTTGTAATTGTATTTGTAAATCTTAATAAACAAAAACTGATCTAATTTTTATTGTTATAAGAGTTAACATAAAATTTGGCTTTGCTTCAGAGATACTTTTGTTAAAAAAAATGTTTTTTTACACTTATATTTCCCTTAAATAGGTTCATTAGGTCTTACAAAAATAAAAAAATTAACAAAAAGTTATTTTCGGGAATACAAAATGTATTATTAATTAATTCATTTATAAATGACGTGGTAAACTTCCCATTTTTATTTATAACAAAATCACTGAAATTTATTGTTGTGGGAAAGCTAGTTTCTATTCTCATTTCGCTGGTTGCTTAGGCCAGGTCGTCAGGAAACTTTTTCCAAAGACTTTAAAGAAACTAAAAATATTCTACAAATAAGACCATAAAGTGAATAATAATTTCAAACACTCAGATCTTACTTGTAACAATATCAAAGCTTCAACAAGGCCATAACAATAAACATTGAATTTATCTTTCTTACATTCCCCTACAACTGGCTAGATTTTCCCAACACGAGTTGTAGTTGTAGACTTTTTGTCATTTGATGTTTCTTGTATGCACACAGCTTATAATTGCCTCTTTTGTTACAAGTTTTAGAATTTGCTGATGTTGCTGGTATTTCAGGTTCCAATACATTATAATTATCATATTGAATAATTGCTCTTTAACCTTAACAACAAAGAATAAAATACGAATAAAAAAATTAACATAAATGGTATTATTCTTCGAAGCGACAAAGTGATTTCCAGGAACTTAAAAAACAAACTAAAGTGTCGAACAACAACGTATGACACACAACAAAAGCAGACTATTGGCTAGAGCTACAGAGAAAATCTGAGTGCTACGTTGAAGGAGACAAAATAGAAAACAAATATAAACAATTAGAGTGCTATATTCGGCTGTGCCGAATCTTTGATACCCTCCACTGATATTTCGAATATTTCAGGAGTGGGCTCTATATGATATCTATATATAATTAATTACTTCATGTTGAGTGTTTGTAGGTAATTCTCATTCCCTCTGTAGTCTTGTTTGCTGATAGCTTTGGATTTTCTAAAATTATTTAGGAGAACGTTTCCTGATGATCTGGCCTAAGCAACCAGTGAAATGCGCATGAAACAGCTTATCCTCCAACAAAAAATTTCAGTGTTTGTATCAATTATAAAAAAAGGGAAATAAGCAAAATAAATAAAATCTTTTAATGAAAAAATTATGTATTCCCAAAAACAACTTTTTTGATATAATTACTCTTTCTAAAAACGGACGTTTGCGGCTTAGACCTATATTTATCGGTGTACCGACTCTCGAAAATTTAATGCCTTTATTTTAAGAAATTTGAACTAGTTTGAATAAAAGATCATGATACGTAACAGTTTAAGCCGAACTGAAATAATTTTCAGGAGGGAATTTATATTGGACCCGTGATAAACTTTGGACCAATTATCCAAAATTTTATTTTCGTTTTAAAAACACAAATACGAATAAATTTCAATACAGCAGTGAAATTAACTTAAGCGTTTACAGTAAATTTCAGAAGACGGTTTAATATGGGATCTAAGGTAAATTATGAACTGTATATCACAAGATTGCATGACATTTTTTATGGACATAGGAAGCTAAGCTGAACAAAATATTACCGCTATATCTATATCTGCTACGGTCTTAGGCGTATTTAGTTAATTTCTCAGAGTGAGCTTTTTATGGGGGCTATGGTAAATTATGGACCGATCATCACGAAGCTTATTAGTGTGATTGCTAGTCCTATATAACTGTGACGTACCAAATTTTATTATAATAGCACTGTACTGTTTTTCAGGAGTAGGATTAAAATGGGGCCTAGAGTAAATTATGGACCGAACCTTATGAAATGTTACAGTACGATTTATAGACCTTTAAAGCTGTGACGTAGTTTTTTTAACAAAATTATACATTTTTTAAGGTGGTGGTTCCACATTTTGATTTAAAGTTCTGATCATACCGAACCGATTTTGCTGGATTTCAATCCCAAACTGCTTAGGATAACTACAAGAACTTTGCCTCCAAGTTTGTTCTTTTCTTTTGTGTCTTTCGAAAGTGAGCGTGTTTGTGATACACAGCCGAATATTGCACTCTAAATAGTTTTAATATTAATAAAGTTTAAATTTTTGGATTGAAGCTTATATTTAACCTATCAAATTGAACTATTATGGTTCGGCTTTGGTATACATTAAATTGGCTTGTATCGAGTTCAATCTATAGAAACATTTCTGTAAGATCTGTTTCAACATTTGAGAGATAGTAATAATGTCAGAACCATCAAATGGTTCAAAAATGATTAAAGTCCCAGTAAAGAAGCTTACAATTGAAAATGTCCCTGAAAACTGACTAAAAATAAATTTAAAAAACAGGTTTTAAGTGAAAACATTAAAAAAAATTCCGCATTAATGGAAATAAAAGTCAACACTATGTTTCGATCCTAAGATTGTTTAAATCAATGATATTGATTTCGCAAAAAATGCGAAAGATACTTAAAAAGATAATAGGTCATTTAAATAGGTGCTACCGCTTAATAGAAATAAAATAAGAATACAAACCGAACTTATGAATGGATTTAAATGAAATATGGGTTGTTTTATTTGTAACATCCGCATTGTACTATTTTAAGAACTTTTTTATTTCACAAATTCCATGGTTCCCCCACGTCAGTTTTAGTACAATGCCCTTTTTATGCCTCGTTGTTTAGAAATCATGCGTTAGTATTTTTAAACACTGATAATATTGCCTGCATGCCAATAACATACAGGAATTTCACAATACTGATTGTTCTTTTTTTCGTTCATGGGCTTAAAAATTAAGTTTTAAAACTGTGTTAATAAAAATATTTTATTTTTTTGGTCATACGTTAAGAGTTTACGAAGACAAAAACTCTTATACAAGTAAATGCGGATATATTTTAAGTAGAAATTAGCTCTTTTTCAAATATTTTCCAACATATGTTAATTTTATCCACCAATTTCTTGTTCAAGTGGCTTGAGAGGCTCCACGAAAAGCCACCCAATGAAATAACGCCCAAACGAGAAATGATATATTCCCCAAAATTGTTTCATACATTTTTGGATGTTATTTCATATGAAATAACTCCCAATTTTTTTGGGCCGTTTTTCATTTTTTTTGGGAATTATTTTATTCCTCATTTGGAGTTTTCAAATTATGAAATATTCTCCAATGAAATAACACCCAACAAATTTTTAAAATTCGGGGCTTGTTTCATAGCGTGTATAATTTGAGTGTTATTTCATTTTTTATTCTAGGGTTATTTCATTTTTAAAGCTGTTGGTTTTTGGGGGTTATTTCATTTTACTTGGGGTTTATTTCACTTGCTTAGTTTGATATTTTTCCTTTTTTTTGAGAATTTAAGTAACTGTTTTTTGGAATAATAGTGTCAACATATGAGTACAATCTGCCTTGCCTGTTGAGTTGAGTTATTGTAAAACATAAATATTTTCAGTTGTGTATCAAAGTTCGGCCGCTTTACATCATCACGTGTAAATATTTAAAAAATTGGAATTCGAAATTGTTGGTGGAAAACGAAGAAATAGCTTCCTCCCAAACAAACATTTTGGCATGAGTTTGCACCAAGGGAACGACCATAAAAAATTGTTCCCTGTCAAATGCTCGTAGCATTTTGTTGATTTTCTATCTGTCAATATGAACACAAATGGAAATATCTGTAAACATTCAAACGATATTGTAATATATTCACAGGCTAAACGTTATCTTGTAAAAGGCCTATTTTTATATAATTTATTTACAAGCAAATACATACCTTTGCGGAAAACTGTATATGGACCATTATTAATTTTTTAAAACATCCAAGCGGTACTACTGCAAATGTGCCATCAACTTAAATTATCCGGTTTGAGTGGCTCGGTATGTTGTCTTCAATTAAAAGTACAGTTTTGTCGGAAATAAAAATACAGTATGAGAAGTCCTTCCGTACGTGGCACATCTCCATTAAAGAAAATAACTGCCTTCTTTACAACATTTTAAGCATAATAACGTATCCCGTGAGTTGGATTTCCAAGCCATTCGTAAAGTTTTAGGATAGCTCGTTGGTGGCTGATCTGAAATAGCCTCCATCGTACAAGGGAAAATATCTGCACTGGACTTAGTCCATTCACAAAACCAAAAGTATTAAACGAGCTTTATATGTTCCTTTACCAAAAAAAAATTGATTATGAATGCTGGCACACTTTCGAAGTTTCCTTATTATGAAGAAGACGCCAGCGGGCCTCCACACGATTAATTTCAACAATTTTGCGACTTTGCTGTTGGTCCCATACTGACTTCAGAAATCCTTGGTGAAACTGACTCTTTTATGAATTTTGGGCATAATTTCATTTTTGTTGCTGATGGGGTTTATTTCATTGGGGGTTATATCATTTTCACCATTGGGTGTTATTTCATATGAAATAACTCCCAAATATTGGGGGTTGTTTCGTTTTCGCTTTGGGGTTTATTTCATTTATTTTTCGATGTTATTTCATTCACTGTTTTTGGGTGTTATTTCCTATTTTTTAGGGTTTATTTCATTGGGGGTTATTTTCTGGGCGTTGTTTCATTGGGGGGCTTTTCGTGGAGCCGCTTGAGACACGTTAATGGTTTGGGGAAATTTTATTAACTTAAAATTTTTGTTTTTACCAAATTTTGTCTTTAATATATCATTAGAACGATAATTTGGTACTCATTTCCATTCTTTTACATTTGACTTTTACAAAAACTAAAAAGAAAATACTTTTTCCTCTTTTAAACGCAACCGCACATTTATGGGCTGATGGGCCACGCCGTCCCGAAATTCCATCAGCCTCGTTTTATGATGGGAAGAACATTTCTAAAGGGAGTAAAGTACAATTTCGCAAATATAAAAAAAAGACGCACCCTAATGTACATACATATACAGATATATATTTTTATACAAAAATTAATTAACTGTTAAATTTTATGTTGTTTTTAAACTTTTTTTTTCAATAAAAAATATGTGTTTTTATAAAGTACCAAATGTTGAATAAAGTATTCTTTTGATTGGTGGTCAGTGGTATCTCAATTTTTCAATTTTTTGTATGCTGTATCAATATGAATAACAAAAGTAAATATTTTATTAGTAATTTTTATAGATATTTTTCAAAAGAATAAATAAAAAAAATTTTGTAGGAAAATGTGTTTTTTTTTACAAGACTTTCTTAATATCTCCTTAACTACTTACAATTTAAAGGCTATTTTATTCCCGATGCTCATGTCTCACAGTTTATTCAAACGAAAAGCTAGTTCTCCTCTTTTTTCTATATAACGATAAATCTCGAGAGCCAGAGTCAATAAAAAAAGCAAATTATTGGCATTGGAGCTGAGTTCCATTGTGTTGAAATTGATCAGAAAAATTCAAATATTTCGTGTTGACCTGTATTAATTAATTGTTTATACTAAACTATACACACAAATTGCTGCAAAAACGTCTTCCTCAGACTTGAGTCCACTGGCCGTTAGAATAAGCGGCTTTGCTTCCCTAAATACTTTAGTCATTAAAAAGTTTTGACATGATTAAATAATACCCAGAGGAAAATAATCTTTGATTTGGCCGGTGGTGGGCGGCACAAAAAAATCTTATGTAATCCAAGCAATTTTTTTTTATGTACAGAGGACCGCAGGCCGAATGTTGGAAAAAATGTTGTAAGCAAAGCCATTTTTTGTCAATCCTAAAACGATAATTTTAAGATTTAGTAGGCACAAATTTTACGCATTTTATTATTGCTCTACATACATTACATAAATGTTCTAATTTTATCTTGCGATCAAAGTAAGATTTATCTTATTTATTTATATATTTAGCTCAATGGATCTGGAATAATATGTATGGTCAAAAGAGTAGTGTGGAATTTTAGAACATTTGCTGGTTTTCATTATTTCAAATCTCTAAGAATAAACTTCGATTCTAGTCGTATATTAGGCTAACTTTTAGGCGGCTTTAAAAAGCAATCAATCTTCTTTTTGTACATCTTTATTTATGTCTACTTCATTACATTTAACCAATACTCCCAGTAAAATGATTTGCCTACTTTGTTTAATTTCAGTAACAACCGAAAAGTTTTGAAACATGTTTTCAAACTTAAATCTATTCACATTCATGCCGACATCATGCACGAACATTTATATCTGTTTGTGTCTATGTGCATTTAACGAAGCATTAAAGCAATTTTTCGACATAAAATGTGTTAAAATGAAAACTGCAGTCACGAACAATATAGATAAATTAATAGTGACATGAAACTTGTGTTTAGACTACAAATTTAAACAGACACTTATAGTGATTAAAATGTCCTCGTTGTCGGTCAGTTTCAAACAGGTATGGAAAATAGAGATTTCAAAAGTATAAAAGTGTAGTAACAGAACAAAACTTACTTTTTTGGTCACTTAAATTTTTTTTGGAAAAATGAGGTTTATTTATTTTGCCCCATTAAAAAAACTGCATGAACGGGGAAATGGTAACAAGTTTTTTATTTATGAAACTGCCGTTAGCCACCACATTTAAGGTTAAGGATGTTTGACATGAAACCACTTTAATGTCAGAAAAAGTATGTTTTGTTAAGAAAATCTGAAGCAGACTTCCAAAGGAATTCAAAACATTGATAATAAAATATTAAGTCAATTCACAAGGTATCCTAACATGTCATATTGTCAAAATGTCCTAATATTTCACAATGGTTTAAAAATATTGTTGGACGGCTCAGCCGATCAGCGCTAGACTTTTCTGATTAATTACGACAGCACAATAAACACAGCAAGCAACATTCTATTTATTTAAGACACTTTTTGTTAACAAACCAACAACAATATTTTTAAACCATTGTGAAATATTAGTACATTTTGACAATATGACATGTTAGGATACCTTGTGAATTGACTAATTATATCTTATTCAACATTTTTTTTATTTTTCGAATTTATTCTATGAGCTAAATTTCAGTTATGTATTTTATAAAGCTTTCTTGTAATAGTCCCATTCCTTGTATTTTTAGGAATGACTTTATACACTACCAGACTATTATTATTATTTATAAAATACATAACTGAAATTTAGCTCATAGAATAAATTCGAAAAATAAAAAATATGTTGAATATAATAAAGTAGCTTATGAAAAGAAATAAATCCCAGATTATATTTTATTGTATTTATATAAAAAACTAAAATGACTTTAAACCAGGGCTGTGGAGTCGTTAGAAAAAATACTGGCTCTGACTCGGACTCCACAAGCTGAAATTTTTTAAGTGCGACTTCGGCTCACGACTCCAACTACGATTCCGATTCCGACTCCAACTCCTACTCTAACCTAGATGCTAAATGCATATGAGGCTGATACTTATTTGACTTTAAACTCTTTTTATACCTTCCACTACTAGTGGTGCATGAGGATATTCTAAGTTTGTCATTCCATGTGAAACTTTTTTATTTTGCATCTAAAACTCCATAAAGTATAAAGTCTGGTTTCTTGAGAAATTCTAAGTCGATTTTAATATGTCCGTCTGTCTGTCTGTCTGTTGAAAACACGCTCACTTTTGAAAAACTCAAAAGATAAGAAAAATGTTGGTGTCAAATTGTTTATCATAAGCCGTTTGGGTTTGAAATCCAGCAAAATCAGATCAGTAGCATCAGACATTTGAATCAAAATGAAGAACCACCACCCAAAAAATTTATAATTTTGTTACAAAAACTAACATAAAAGTGGCATATTGCACGACATGATATAAGATTTTGCACAAACTCGTTCTAAACTCATACTGTACATCTAAAACCGTAATAAACATTGCTATCATATTAAAATGTGCTACGTCATAATTTCATAGGACTAGAAATCACACTGTCAAATGTTGTAATGTTGTTCATAATTTACCACAGGCGCCACATAAAGTCTACTCCCGGAAAACAGTTAAGTACGTCCAAAGCCATAACAAATAATGCTATCATTACAAACTTTGGTACGTTACAGTTTTATAGGACTAAAAGTCAGAGTGTAAGATTTCGGGAAAATTAGTCCATAACTTACCATATGTCCCATATAAAGCATACTCCCGGAAAATAGTTTATTGCACCTTAAACCGTAACAAATAATGCTCTCATAATAATGATTCTCGTAATTTGGTATGTCGCAGTTTTATAAGGCTAGAAACTATACTTTAAAATTTCTTGAAGATCGGTCCATAATTACCCTAGGCCGCATATAAAACGTACTCTCGGAAAACAGTTTAGTATGTTATAAAACACAATTATTAATGCTATTGTAATACCATTTGGTACGTCAATGATTTATAGGACTAAAAATCACACTATAAACTATAAAATTTCGTGAAGCTCGGAATATAATTAACCTTATAATGTCCATTATTATGCTCACTGTGGAAAATTATTTAAATACGCCTTAAACCGTAGCAGATACAGATATTGTGCTAAAGTTTGGTCCAATTTTGGATCATATGGCCCGAAATAATATCATGCAAGTTTCTGATTATCGGTCCATATTTACCTTAGATACCATACTAAGCAGCCTTCTGAATAGCACCTTAAACACTAAAACAATTTTCACTACTGTATTGAAATTTGTTCAATTTAGATTTTTAATAACAGAAATCACTCTACAAGATTTCGTGATGATAAGTCCATAATTTATTATATATATATATATATATTTGTTCCTTTTACTCCTACAAGGAGCATAGGGCCGCTTACGGTTTCGGTAATCAGGTTTTATTTAAGACGAGTGGCTGATTAGGCCAAAGCATCCGATCCTGGTGTTGGGGCTGCCAACAGTGCATCCAGGCATGCGTAGGGTTATACCGCCCGTGGTCGGTTGTGATATTGGATTTTTTGTTTGGCGCCAATTGCTCGCCACGACGTTACAAGGATCACAGGCAAACTCGGAATTTAGTGGGAGCTCGAGAGACCCTCCGAGACTCTCCCCTTGTAACCGCTGACTGTCCGCGACTGCCGTTGGCAGCTACTCTACATATCTGCAGAACGTACCACTATCCGCAACCTGTGACGCGTCCGGTAGCACTCAGCTGTGCTTCCCAAAAGTAGGTAAAATATCATACATCATCATAAAAATGACAGTGTATATTATACTACCTGCAAGGGCGGATTTATTATGGGTCTAGTATAAATTCAGCATAAACTGTTACGAATCATGATTTTTCTATTCGAGTTGGTTCAATTTGCTCGAAATAAAAGGATAACAAAATTCTGATTTGACGACAAATTGGTTTAAACCCGAACATATTTTTATACTGACGTCCGTTTTAAAAAGATTAATTAATAATTAATAGCTCTCATATATTTTAACTGTCGGTGGAGGGTATCAAATACAGCCCTCTCACTTGTTTTAAATGCAGCTACTTTTAAATAGTTAAATATAGCAAGAAAATGATTCTGTAAAAATTTCAAATCGATATTTGAAATATTGCATCGCCAATTTCGAAGAATTTTTATTTCGAAACATTTTTTTAAATTTTGTATGCCGAAAAATTTTGGAGTCGGAGTCGCGAGTTTTTGGGGGTAATACAACTCCGACTCCGGTACAAAAACCTCAACTCCGGCTCCTGCTTTAAACTTTAATACATTTTTAAGAAGGAATATAATATAGAGGTGGCAGAAAGTAGAATAAAATTACTAAAGAAAAAAAAATGGAGCACTATAAATTATCAAGATCTTAAGAGATATGAGGGTAATAAGAAATTGATCAAAGTGCTCCAAATATAAAGAAAAAAAAAGTAATAAAATGCAAGGCAACAATTAAAATGTATCATGCAGTCCACTAGAAATATTTCAAGCACTTTTCCTTGGTAAATCCATTCCTTCAATAATTAATCAAATTGGGAAATATGTACAAGAACTAAAGAACAGGATTCTTATTTCATTAATCAAACAAAAGCTGAATTGCAATTTTGAATATATAATATAAGCAGGCTTTTGAATAAAGAGGAGATTAAGAATTTTTTGAAATATGATGACAAATTGATGAAGAAGGAAAAAAGTAACATCAGAAAAAGCTCAATTGTCTTATTAGTTTGCCAAGGAGAGAATTAGAAGTTTTGTTTAATATAAATTGTTTTGTGATTGTTTTGTAGATTCTGCCTTTAGGAAAAAAACACGAACTTCCAGTAAATAGAGATGAATTTCCAATGATGGGGTTTATTTGTGATGAAGAAGATTCTATAGAAACTGTAGATAGTACGGAACAACTAGAAATTGAAAGGAACAATTTTGTAACTGTAATTGATAATCATTTGAATAAAATGTCATTAAACAGTAGGGATACATTTACAATGCATAAAGTGAAATATGGTAAAAAATTTCTAAGATATAAAAGGGTAATATTGATTTTAAAAGCGGATAAAGGTAACACAACGGTGGCTCTTAATAAAGATGATATATCTAGAATTGAAAACAATTTAAGCGATGATACGACTTCTCACACTTTGGGAATATATCAAACAAGCCGATTCCAGAAAATTAAAAATAATTCTATTGAAGAACTTTTTAAATTGAAAATGATAACATGAGCACATCGAGCCATAATCGCAAAAAAACCTCAAGCGACAAAAAAAAATTTAACAGGAGAAGTTTTTTTTATTTCATAAAAATGTTGTATGCAAACTGGCGCTCAACCCTTAACTGTTAAGGTGGTGGTAAATTTTACCCTCTCCTTAAATTTTTTTAAAATACTCTCTTCCATTACGCTCTATAAATTTAAGTCTCTTAGTATCTTCTCATATCGTGAGCGTTGTTATTCACTTGTATTTTGGCTGACCTCGACTTGGCACGAGCGGAGCTACTGACATGCTGGTGTAAAAATTACCACTCGTCATCATTTATATAATTGTTTCTTTGAAAATGTTTAACCACCACGTCAGAGTTAGCGTAAGTATTTAGTAGAACAAAATGTACCCCACATCAAAATAAACGAAATATTTACATGGAATTATTTTAACCACTAGTCCGTTTTCATCTAAGAAACAAATATTTTATATGATACAAGCTTAACTCAGTGCGCTTTGCTACCCTAATTAAAAAAAATAAGTACATTTTATTAAATACAGGTCTCGCACGCAAATAAAAAACATGATTAAGGAATGGTCACTACGACCATTTTTATTCATATTTACCTAATATGTTTACCCTAATAAATTTATTATAGTCATAACATAACCTTTAAAATTGTTATTTGTCCCTAACATTTTTAAATTCTCTATAATAATATTATATGGTCTTTTACACCTAAAAAGTTACTCTGATCTAGCTAACCATTTTAAATTATTTAATATGTTTGCTACTATAATATATGTATTTTCAACTATACAATTAAAATCATAATATTGCTGCACACAAAAGGTATTTTTAATACCATAATTTTTGTTTGCTTTAAAGCACATTCTCTTTATGAGCACATTCAACAGTAAAGCACATTCTCTTTATTGTCGAAACAACCAGTAGAAACAAACCATCTGCGAGTGTTAGTTAATCATGAAACATGAATGATTACAAAATAATTAAAACATTTTTCGTGGAGAAAATGCCACGCTGCCTTGCAAAATTAACGATATAAATTATTATGCATTTATTGAAACAGGTAAGTTATTTAAATATAATTATAAAAATATATAAATAAGCAATTCCTTTGTCTTTCTTGCAGCCAAAGAACCTACAACACTGAAACCAGCATAGAAATTTCGGCACAAGATGTTGTCATTAGTAACTGTTCAACAGCATATTGATATAGTATATTTCATAAAAGAAATAAAAGGTAAATTTAATTTTACTTTATCTTAACAAATCTCAAGTGAGCGGATAAAAATAATGAAAAGTGTTAATGCATGCCGAAGTAAGGCTACATAGATCTCCTTTTTTTTGGATAAATTTGTACCACAAAATATAATTTATATCTTATAAATTGACACGCACACATGTATATAAATGTATGTATTTAATTTTATTTTTAAATATAAACTATATTTTATTTATTAATATATGCTGTATATTTGTAATAAAACATAAATTTTTGATATTAATTTTTTTTATTGTTTTTATTGCGAGAACCATATTACATGTTGAAATAGAAATTTTGTATGGGGTTGAAAAATAAAGGAACATGGTTTGAAAGATCGTTTGCGTTGTTCTTCTGAACATAATAATATGTTTGAGACAATAATTAGCTAAACACATTGTCTGAACATATATTGTTGCTGAAGACGTGTTTGACACAATCATAACCACAAACATTAATGATAGTTTGCGCTTGTGATTGTATCAATCATGTTTTTTCTTTGCGTGCGTGCATTGTTTAGGAAGCTGTTTGTACCAAGCTTGAATACCCTTACTGTTACCATTCTCCAGTTATCCAAAATATATATTCTCTTTGTAGGGGAGGTGCCACACCCACTTCTCTTATCCCGCCCATTTTTATAGAGGGGTTGCTTATTGATCACATAGCTGTGTGTACAAATATGGATATTTTTCATTGAGCCGTTCATTAGATACAAACAAATTTATTTTGTGCCACGCCCAATTCTCTAATCCCATCCATATTTTGTCGGATGTTGTGTATTGGTAACTAAGATGCTTGCACCTAATTGCGAAACTTTGACTCTTGGCATTCTTTAGATATACAGAAATCTGTAAGGTCTTTGTATGAGAGGTACAGCGCCCACATGTCCCGCCCATATTCTGTCAGATATTGTGTATTGATAACCAGGATAATTCGACCAAAGTTGGAAGCTTTTGCTCTTGCCGAATTGTCTGCAATGTAGTAAGCCAATGTGCATGGGATGCAGATTTTGATGAGTAAAAAACCTCCAAAAGGTTAACCTGTAGTTTCTACACATAATTATTTTTTTCATGATCCCTTTTATATCTTTAAGTGTATACATTTGTCTGTAAAAAAAGGCCCTTTAAGTTTTTGTTGTTTTTTTTTTAATTCATATTTTTCGTTTTTTTATATTAAAAAAAGGTTTGTGAAGTAAACCCAGGAAAAACTTTACTTACCTGGTGAGTTAGCAAGTAACGTTGGAGAAAAATAAACACTACTTATTTTTCGGCTGAATAACTACTTATTTTTGTTCGAGGTTTCCACAGAACTCAGTACTTACAATTCACTTACTAGAAGTCACAAAATATCTAGTTATTATTTAACTACAAGTAAGTTGAATTGTAAGTACTTAAAATATACTTACTAGAAGCCAAAAAATAACTAATTTTTATTTAATTGGGGCTAGTTAATAGACCTAATAAGTAGTAATGGAGCTAGGGGTCTGAAAACAATATAACTAATAAGTTGTTATTTAGATGATTATTAGTATGAAAATATTCATAACTGAAAATAATAGTAGTGAGAAGTACTTACTAAGGTCATTACTAGCAAGTACTTATTGAGGTTTTCAGAATAATGACAACTACTTACCAGGTAACGTATGAAATAACTACGACCAAAATTCAAAAAGTTTTTCCTGGGAAGTACCTGTTTTGTTTAAAAACATAAAAAAAATTTATGGTTTCTTTATTTTTTGTGACAAAAAATGTAGTTACTTATTTTTTAGTAACAAATAATTATAAAGATTTTAAATTACAAAACTTTTTTTAGTAAAAATAAAATTTACCACCACATCATTAAGTATGTCCCAAAATTTTACCTCCACAGTTAAAGGTTAAACAAAATTGTTTTTGCTATAAAATTTCATGGTCTTCTGTGACTATGAGATTTTAGGAGATGATGGAAGTGTTGCCAATATTTTTATTTATTAAAAAAAAAATTAAAATTTAAAATGATGTGGCTTAAGCTTCTTTTGTGGTTATGGCTCCACATGATAACTGTAGCACCAAGATAATATGGATTTCCAAAAATTCCTAAGGACAATTTTCCTTTGTTAATTCGTCGGTAAATTCAACTTCACATAATATATGTAGACCGCAGGAGGTTATGAATACTGAAGGAGTGTGCGACTAAAGGATACTCATCTAGTCAGGATAATGAGGCGGTGGTGGGAATATACACTGTCCGGTCCATTATCAGTACATATTGCATGTCATGCCAGCCCGCGGGTTCGGTCCTTGTATGGTGGGGGCTTTACACATAAAACCCTTAGAAATGTTATACAAAAGTTTAATTAAAAATTAAAATATTTGAAAAGTATCAAACTTTTTTTTTTGTTTTAGTTAAACCCAGTTGTTAATATAGAGTATTTAACAATTGCTTCTAGCACACACCAAGCGGATGAATTTTTACCAAACATAAAAATTGAAATTACATATCT
The DNA here is from genome assembly GCA_943735925.1 of Pollenia amentaria. Taxonomy (NCBI): domain Eukaryota; kingdom Metazoa; phylum Arthropoda; class Insecta; order Diptera; family Polleniidae; genus Pollenia; species Pollenia amentaria. The sequence goes on along the minus strand of OX031008.1, from coordinate 86,245,083 downwards.
AAAAATTGTTCACCTGGATCTATCTTGCCCCAAAAGTCTTACTCGTGGCTAGGACAATCCTTTAAAAATTTTTTCTGCCTCTATTGATCTGGATGTCTTTCATTCATTTATTTCAAGGACTTCAGTTTTTTCGAATGTGTGTGTATTTGCAATTTGCTTCATTTAACTTCTTTTGCACTAAAAAACCTTGAGCAAAATTTTGGATTTTGATTGAACAAGGAAGTATTTCAAAATGAATTGCTCTTGGTAACCCCTTATAAGGTAAAAATCTCCAGATATACTGCAATTCATCCAACACTAAAACGAGCAATATTTTATAGTTTTTAGCGACAGGCACAATCAGCATGACGTTATTATGATATTTTAGGGATACAATTAATATCATTTTTACATTCTATTTACCAAAATAGCAATAAATTCAGAGTACTAAAATAATAACGCCAATCGTCGCCTACGTTTTGGCTTTGACCTTGTGAGTAATACAAATGTTAAGTTTACAAGTAAATTCATACATAAAATGCGAATTTAGTTATGGGACCAAAAATTATACTTATTTATATTCTCATTTTTATTTTTGACCGCACCTTCCTTGCCAATAGTTTCATTGCAGACAAAACAAGATGCACGCTTGGGGCTTAGCTCAAATATTGTGAAATTATTAGCATGCCACTTTCATCTATAATAAAATGTGCTCACATCAGCGCAAGTGTATGATAATATCTTTTGAAAGTCAAAGTAAAACATTATTATTATTATGTTTGTCAATGTCCTTGTGGAGGAGACACATTAGGAGTCACTAAACTGGATGCTCTTGCATCTTCCTCAACATTTCCTAGTAAAATATTTTAAATGTATATCACCAAACTTACCTTTATTTTCCCTACTACCTTTATATATCATGTTATTACTTTTTAATTCTTGTATCTTTTACTGAAGTTCTGTAACTTTTATTGTAACTGATTAATGTTGTATTTTTATGGAAGGTTCCATACCAACTTTACCAATAATAACACCCACTTTTTGTGTATTGACAACCCCGCTAAGTGTACCAGATTTGGAAAACTTTTTCCTACCTGTTTCCAGATATAGAGATATATATTTTGTGCCACGACCAGTTCTCTAACCCCGCCACTATTTGTCTGATGCTGATGTTGGTACTGAGAACCAAGATGTTAACCCCTCCGTCTAATACACGCTTTAATTTTCCATTCAAAATGCATTCCAAAAGGTCTAGCCAGTTTCATGAGTAAGACGAACGCACAGTGGCGCCCGTAGAGCAAGCGAGGTTGCAAAAATCAAAATTTTCATGAATGCCGACGAAGTTTTGAATAAACCCATGTTATAGGAAACTTTTCAACGATTTCAAATATGCCACTCTTAATAATATCACATTTTTAGTTTAGAAGATATAACCGTTCAAAGTTGACCGACTTTCGGTTTTCAAAAAAACACACAATTTTTAGTCAATTTGTTGCGATTTCAGGTGTAATATCACGAAAAATAGGTAACGAATCGCCTTATTTTTTGTTTGTATTGATTGATGTATTTATTAAATGTATAATGATAAAAAAAAAATTAACTGTTTGCTTTGTGTTTCTCCTGGTAAATCACTATTTAAAAACTATCCGTTTTTTCACTATTTTTCAACTTTGACGGAAAATAAAAAAAAACTATATTTTTCTATATTTGCCATATTTGCAAAACCCGTTCTTTGATTATTTCTTTACATAATTCAAAAGGTTTTATCTGCCCGTACGTGCCCGTTTGGCTTCTAGAGGTAAAAAAGTTTAAAAAGACATGGTTGCAGAAATTGTATGGCGTCCATCCCTTATATGTTTTGACTGACAGTAGTTTGATCTAATAGTTATTATATTAGCAGGTACGTACCTCACATAAACAATACTTTGGCGTACAAATGGTCAGGAACAATATTGACTTATGGTCCCTACAGGTAGGCACAAATCTTATTTGGACACGTGCATAATATCAAAATTGCATTATTCAGCCTAAATCCATATGTATGCAGGGAACAGGTAAATTTTTAGGCATGGTAGCATAAGCCTATATATTGCAAAATAAGCATAATGCCTGGATTAGTCTACGCCTGAAAGTTGGCGCAACAATTACTGAAACCATTTAACAATTTAAGTACTGAAAACATGGCGTTGTACAATTTAAAATTATTTGAACTGTTTAGAAAGTCAACCACACCAAAGTTTTTCACGGAAGTGAAAATTCTTCCTGAGAAGTTGACATTGATCAGCAAATGAGGCTGCGATGGATCATCCGGACAAAGCGTTTATAAGCAAAGGATATCTCCCGATGACGCTACAATATCGGACGGAAATATGTTTATGGCATCTGTTGTTCCTTTGCGGCTAATATCGGATGATTCCCTACACTGGAAAAATCCACGTCCGTCATCAGTGCATTATTGCCGACCAATAATGTTTCAGTTTGCAAGGGAATCGGCAGAACTCATAAGGACTACGGTGAAGGACATTAAAGAACAAATAAGCAAGATTAAGCCTACAAAGCTGCAAATTAGAGAAGGAAAATATATTGAATGCAATTACGAGTTCCACCTGACCATGGTTGACGGAAAAGTCGTAAACGAACTGACAGGAACAACCTCAACAATGTCATGCCCGATTTGCAAAAAGAGTCAGAAGAACTTTTTTCAATTCAATTCAATTTATTTCATATATAATATGTTACATCTCAATTTTATATAATTAGTTGTAAAGAGTTTAAGATTAGTATCTTTTTCTGCTTAATTATAACATATTTCAATTAGTTATCATATACATATATATAGACAGAATTATATTGGAGGTAAAAATTTAGCAAAAACCTATTTAAACCCCTTTTTTCGTTTTATTTTTATATTTTTTTTATCGATTTTATATTATTATTTGTCAGAAGAACTTTGGTAATTTAAACGATTCTACAAATGAGGAGAATTACGAATATGGAATGTCACCATTGCACGCAAGGATAAGGTGTATGGAATTCTTGCTAAAACTGGCATATACCCTACCACAAGAGGAAGAAAACTTCGATGAAAATACATCAATAAAGGATAAGGAAAAGATCAGAAAGAAGCAAATACAGGATGCTTTTTGTAAACAAGTTGGACTAAAAGTAGACTGTCCCAAGCACGGATACGGTAACTCAAACGATGGAAACACTTCTAGGAGATTTTTTGAAAATGATGAGGCAGTAACTAGAATCATTGGAATTGACAATCAAATCGTGAAAAGATTGGGAACGATCTTGGATGTTTTAAACTGCAAAGAAAATGTCAATTCTACAAAATATGGAGAATATGCGTCGAAAACTGCATCTCTTTTAGCAGAAATGTATCCACAGAAGAAGTTGACCCCGACCGTCCATAAAATATTGGCGCATGGTAAAGATATAATTGAGTACCAGTCTTTGCCAATTGGAGAGCTTTCTGAAGAAGCACAGGAGTCTCTTAACAAATTTTATAAAAAATATAGATTGCAGAACACATTCAAAGCATCAAGGGTAAGGCAAAATGAGGACCTCTTCAACATATTGGCAGCATCTTCCGATCCACTTATTTCTTCCCTGCGGCATGTGAAGTCACGAATAGAGTTACAAAATAATTATAGTTTAGAAATGGTTAGTCTTTTAGATATACCTTCTCTTACGAATTGTGATGAATATTTTACAGAAAATTGAAAAAATAAATTTAAAAAAAAAAATAATTTTTTTTTTAATTTGTTGGGTAATAATTTAAAACATAAAACCCTTAAGAAAAAAAATAAAAACAATCTAAAAATGTAAAAAAAATTTTTTTTAGTTACCATAAAATTGATTTTTCTACTAATTTTAACTTTGATAACCCATAAGTAGGCCCCTACAAAGCGTAGCACCCTTTCCAAACGCTCATTTCATAGGCTGAACAGTTATCTATCATATGCTGTTTAAACTGTTCAATTATCTTATTCGGTTCAAAAGATATGATTTTTGCAACGAAAAAACTCAAATGGCGCCACTGTGGAACGGTTAAAACTTTGCCTTTTCCACAAACAACAATACCAAGGGATTTATAGGTAAAATTAGATGCAGTCGTGGTTTTTTGTCCATCTCAGCCATTTTTAAACCGATCAGGCTGAATTTCAATAACAAACTTTAACGGAGCATATACAACATACATGTATAACAACCTAGCCCTCAATGTTTCTGCAGTCTTTAGAAAAGTAATTTCCAAATATGCGCGGACAGGCGGACATAGTTAAATTAAACACGCTACTCATAAAGACCCATAATAGATATACTTTATTGGGTTTTATATCAATATTGTAGAAATTATAAACTTATATATATATAAGTTTGTAACGGCTATATATAGCCATTCCACCTGTGGCAAAGTGCTTAAAAAATGTTTTTATTTAAGAGATACATGGCAATTATATTTGAAAATAATTTAACCCTCGTCAAGCAGAAAGGATACAATTGTAACTTTTTTATTATTCATATGCTATAACTTGTTTCCCTTAATAATCGGATGGCCGCAATTTTGTGACATCTCCACACTTATAATGCATAGTTAATTTCTTTGAATTTTTAGAAAATATCGTGGGGGTTTTCACTACACCATTTTTTATTGAAAATGAGAAAATTCCAGATGAAATTGGGAAAATTCCAAATAAAAATGAGAATTTCAATTTGAAATTGAGAAAATTCCAAATGAAATTGAGAATATCAAATTAAAATTGAGAAAATTACAATTGAAATTGAGAATATCAATTTGAAATTGAGAAAATTCCAAATGAAATTGAGAAAATTCCAAATGAAATTGGGAAATTTTAATTTGAAATTGAGAAAATTCCAAATGAAAATGAGAAATTTTAATTTATAAAATTGAATTACATATTTTTTTAATATTGATCCAACGAACGTACATAAAAAACATAATGATGGAAAAAATTAAAATAAATACAAATCGCAGTATTATTGACCAACAGGCATATCTTCCAGATCCAGAGCAGGTTGGTAAAACGTTGTTGTATGGCGTTGTATGTTCTGCAATCTCCAGTAGTTATACATGTCTTAGAAGCCTTTTAAAAAGTCAAGTCTCTGCTCTTCTACTCAATTGATGGAATAGCGTTTGGTATATTCATCTTTGTTTTCACCATACTCTCCAGCTACACTCCTACGATTGAGCCCCTTTTCACCGATGCTTAACCCCATTGAAATTATTTGGTCAAAAATAAAATGTATGGCGAAAACAAAGCCAAATGTACTGAAAGTAATTTCCCCCAATGTAGGAGGGCAGAGGCTTGCCTTTTAAGAAGAGGTGATTAAGGCTTCTAAGACATGTATAACCACTGGAGATTGCAGTAGAGCCATAGAACATATTACAACGTTTTATCAATCTGCTCTGGATCTAAAAGATAGGCCTGTTGGAAAATAATACTGCAATTTGTATTTATTTTCATTTCTTCAGCTTTTTATTTGTTGTTGAATATAATAAAAATCATTTAATTCAGTTTTATCAATTTAAAATTTCTCAATTTCGTTTGGATTTTTCTCAATTTCATTTGGAATTTTCTCAATTTCAAATTAAAATTTCCCAATTTAATTTGGAATTTTCTTAATTTCAAATTTAAATTCTCAATTTCATTTGGAATTATCTCAGTTTCAAATTTATATTCTCAATTTCAATTGGAATTTTCTCAATTTCAAATTGATATTCTCAATTTCAATTGGAATTTTCTCAATTTCAAATTGCTATTCTCATTTCCATTTGGAATTAGTAATATGGCCTGGTTAATTTAAAACCCTCGAAGAGATTCCAAGAAAACAAAATAAAACGATTTGACAATGAACATTTTTTTTTAGTTTAAGAAAGACCATGCATGAGTTTCTAGTTTAGCATTGAATTCGTGGTTACATTGCCAAGTTTAACACCTTCCAACAATGGGGTGAGGCCCCACGACTGCCATATTGTGCTTACAGTTAATTTTCTGGTTCTGCTGCTACAAGAATCCGTCTTCCCAAAACCATTTCTAAAACACTTCGAAGGAAATATTTTCTCATAACAAGTTTGTTTATGCTACGTTCTTAACACAGTTTTTGGGAATTTCCCGTTTTGCATATTTAATGTATGCAAATATGCCGTGAACATCAAAAAAAAATATTAGTGTATTGCTTGAGTATAACATTTTTATTTCTCTTTAATTTCCAAAAAAAAAAAATCCTGTTTTCATCAGGTAATACGTACGTTTATTTTCTACATTTGAATTAAAAGTGTTCAAATAAATTTTGAATATATGTGCTATAAAATACAAAATAAATTATAAATTCGCTTAGATTTTTAGGTACTCTTGTAACAATTAAAAATTTATGAATACATTTGTACACGTAGAAAAAAAACATGTTTAAATATGTTCACCTCCAACAAAATTTTTTTTAGACAAAATTTTAAACATATTATGGTTAAATTTAACCATATTATTATCATCGACAATCATATTATGGTTAAATGTGTCATCCATCAAGCAGCCACAACCATATTATGGTTGCCTCTAAAAATGTTTTTGTTAAATATGACAATAATTTTTTTTCGAATTAACAATAGTATTTTCCTCTTCTCCAAGAGCAACATGCTATGGTTGAAAACCATATAAACACATTTTAGTTATTATTGACCAAAACATATTCGGAGGCAACCATAATATGGTAGTGCCTTCTTGATGGAGGACGCATTTAACCATAATATGGTTGTCGGTGATAATAAAATAGTTAAATTTAACCATAATATGTTTACAATTTCCTTTAAAAATAGTTTTGTTGGAGGTGACCATATTTAAACATAGTTTTTTTCTGGGTGTATAATTATGTTTTAAAGAATATTTATATTTACACAGGTAAGTGAATTTGTATACGCAGGTACAATTGTACCCATGCCGCCTGTTAATGTTGTAAAATTATACGGCTGGACGAGGGTTACGGCAGATGGGAACCACATCTGTTCTTGACAAAACACGATCTTAGGACAATAAGGAAGCGCATCCTGGACTTTCATGTTTTTAAGAAATTTGTAAGGCGCGTGTATGCTATCAGTTTTAAACCGAGTCAAACTGTTCTTTTTTCTGGATGAAATGGAGTCTGTAATCTGTACTCTGTTTAACAACAAACCCAATAAGCCAAAGGTAAGGCTAATCGTTAAGTGTTCGAATCGATAACTGAAGTGGCTCTAATCAAGATGATGATTCATGTCACATAGTTCAAGCTTTAATCAATGCATTATTATTTTTCAGAGTATCCCCTTCTTAAATTTCCAAAAAAATATGGAAGCTTGTTTAATAGCAAACCCTTTTATAAGTTTTATTGGACTTAAAAAAAAATCCTGTGTCTCCCTTTTTGCTAAACTAATATATTTCAAGTGAACTTGCATGGTTTTTGTAAGAACTAAATAGTTTTATCCATCTCCAGTCGCAATTAAAATTATTTTGTAGTATGTAGTAATACCTTTTCGTAGACGCAATTATAATTTTTTTGTAGTATAATATTTTAAAAACATCCACTTTATTATACCATTCCATCTGGAACAATTTATTACGTGTTTATTTCTCTTTTATCAAGTTTTTACTACCTCTTACCTGTTAAATATTCTTCTCTCTGTGTCTTTATTTTACAAATGTTTTATTTCACGTTTAATATTATGACTGTTCTACATTTCTGTTTTTAAAGTCAATATTATTTTTTATCTTGTTTTTTTGGCAACAATAACAAACCTATTTTTCCTATGATTGCAACAAAATTGGGCTATTACTATAAAAAAAACAAGCAGAGGCAAAAAGAACTAGAAAAATATGGCTGGCTGTTAGTTAACTGAGAACATTTAAATAAAAAATATACTGAGAGCAGGAGGAACATTTTGTTGAATATTTTTCTAAATGCTGGTTTATCGATGAACCGGACATTGAAACATCAATGGAAGCAAATTGGAGTTCATTCAGGTGGCAAAATGACAACTTCAAATATTCGTCATTTTTTAACTTCGTTGGTCTTCTGGAAATAATGTGCTATGAACCTTTTGTTATTTAAAAAATAATAATTTAAAATACTTTTAGTACATATCTCGCATTTTAACAGCTTTTTGCAGTAAAGAGTAGATATATTTTGCATGTTTGTTTCTGGTGCCGTATATGCGTATATTTTTTTTGAGTTTTTGATCCTTTTATTGCATTGTTAAATGGTTGAAAAAATTGCATTTACATCCTTGTATTTATATGTTTATACATATATATATATATATATATATGTATATGTATAAGCACACATGTATCTACATAAATTTGTATACATAAACCCAGTGTATTTAAGGTGGCACTATTCCAAAAAATACCAAAGTGACGTTTACTACTGCTTTTAACAAAGGACATTTCTAAAAAGAGATGTGTGTTTTGTGCACTGTTTGCATTTCGTATATGTATGTTTGGATAGGTGTTTGTTTCTTGTTTGCTCTGTAATCAGTAAAATACATTTTGTAGTTGTTGACTGTAGAAACACTTTAGCCAAAATTCCTTTAACACCAAAAAATGTTTGAACATGTCAAAGCAAACTCTTTAAGAATTTACATGCATTGCCATAAGAGAGTAACTAAAGTCTAATGTATCGTTTAAGGAAATATTTAAATAGCGAAGGGCACAAAAGTTTACAGACATGCAACAAAAAAAATAATTCCAAAAGTTAAAAACCTTCAGGTTTTTAAAGCATGTTCAATAATTGAATCGCTAAATGCAGAAAGGCAACAACTTACATTTTGTTCGAAATAAATTGATTATGAATTCCTTTAGATTTCGATACGCTCTATTTAATGAGTGCACTCAGAAAACGATGCTTAATTTATTTGTTTAAATATAAACAATTTTAAAAGTCTATAAATTTCCATTAAGGGCAAAAAGGGAACATCTTCAGCAGTAGACCCCTACTTTTATAACACTTCCATAAGCTTTATTGTCAAAAAAGTTTAAAGCTAAAAATATTAGCTAGGAAATATTAAAGCCAGTGAACAATATTTTAAGTGCAATTGCACAAAAAATACACTTTTCGAGCCAGATTTTAAAACTAGTGCCAGTTCAAAACATTTTAGTAACTCTTAAAATAAAACATAGAATTTAATGAAAGTTAATCTAATTGTTGTTGGTAAAATAACCTTTAAATGTATGTACATGGCTATAATAGTTTAAAATTGTTTATCTTTTATTATAAGCTTTTAACTTAACACTGTAATTTTTTTTTAATATTTTTTTTATATTTTTTTTCATATTTTTTTTTTAATTTTCCAAGTTTAACGCTGTGCCAATAAGGAACATTCTTAAAATATGCCGCTAGTTAAAGGCTGAATTTTGTCAAGTTAATTATTATTTTAACCTTGGTGGGATCAGAATCAAAAACTATCATCTATGAATTGGTTTTTATAATTGTGACAATCATACAATATATCTGAAAATTAAGAACATAATATGATTGCTACAACTAACTTCACAATTATCTACTCAAACATATTTTTTTTTCCAAAAATGTAAAATATTGTGTTTGTCAAAACTAAATTGTAAGTACTATAGTATAAACCTAATAATAAAACGAAATTTTTAATATTTTCATTTCACTTCATTTATATACATATGCATTTATGCACATATGTATAAACACATTTTTGTTTTAATTACATGCATATAGCATTTTTGTGTATAACATTATTAATTATTATTTAAGTAAACAATACTTATTATATATTCAACATTTTTCATTTTTCGAATTTATTCTATGAGTTGAATTTCAGTTATGTATTTTATAAAGCTTTTTTGTAATAGCTCTATTCCTTAAATTTTTTTTAGAAATGACTTTATACATATATATATTTATTTTTTTATTTATTGTCTATGGATTAATCCTTACAGACATTTTAGAGATTTTAAAATTACACTTAAATAAAAAAGACTATAACTAATATTTGATTACATTACACAAATTTTATCATCAATTAAGAAAAGCAATTATTAATCTACTTATTGACTTTGGATCAACGAATAATCAATAAATCTATATAATTGATTGAAAGTATTACACATTCTTCTAAGAGGGTCAGCATCACCATAATTAGCTCTAAAGAATTTAATGGATAATGGTATGAAATTTCGAGATGGTCGTTGAGGAATAAATAAATGAAATCTCATTAATTAAAAATCCAGCGCAGATATCACCATTAATAATGTTCAGAATAAACGATACATTCAGCATTGTTCTACGAATTTTTAAAGAAAGGAGCTTTATCAGAGCCAGTCGAGATGTGTATGAGGGCAAGGTTAGTGGGTTAAAGTGTAATCCGCGAAGACAGAAGAGAAATTGTTTCTGTACAGATTCAATTAAATTTGAATAAGTTTGGTAAATGGGGTCCCATATAATCGATCCATATTCAAGAATCGGCCTTACAAGTGCCATATATAAGGTTTTTGTAATATACGGATCATCGAACTCTCTTGCCCACCTATTTATGAATCCAAGTGTTCCTCTAGCTTTATTTATCATAAACGTAATATGCGAATTAAAGCTAAGTTTAGGGTCAAGTAGTATCATTATAATTAAACATATAAAATATATTCCAATTTGACTTAAAAACAATATGTTTTCTTTTGTTGAACATATAATTATAATATAATTAGAATCTAATGATTTTATTGGAACAGATAAAAAAATGTTTTCCCATTCATTACGAAATACTTAGTAATGAGCATCGCAACCATGATTTATAAAGTTGTTGGTAGAAATTTCCATATTTGTGTGTGCTGGCAGATCAAATAAGAGCTTCACCTCAAAAAAATAATTTTAAATTTAATACCTTCTTATAATAAATAAACCAAACTTTCACATATGCATGTATGTATTTACCCGCTTTAATGAACTTATATAATAATTAAAATTACTATCTGAATTATCACATTTAACTTCAATAATTTAATTTTTTTCTCGAAAAGCTGTTTTAATCGACACTATTCCTTTCACATTTTATATCTAATTTTTACCACCTTCTCAATTAAAATCTCTTAGTTAAATTAAGCTGGCAAAAATTTCTAGAAATAAAATGGCATAGAGAAGATGGTTATTGTCTCTTAAAAAATAATATGTTTGTTTGTATAAAATTGAGGAGAATCCTTTAAAAAAAAGTCAAAAGAATGATCGCAACAAACGAAGAACTAATGCGGTATGTATTTTCATATGTACCTACGTATTTTAAAAACACCAACAATATATGTTTGACATAACAAGTACATTTTTTTAATTTTAAGTTAATGATTTAAATAAAAAGAATAAAGAGATAAAAATTAATAACATTTATGTAATTTGTTTACCCTTGCACGTTTTAGTTTAAATATTTTTTACATAAACAATGTTACTAGATACATACTTACATACAAGAATGATAGAAATAGAGATTACGCCTTGGGCATGCTTTCCCGTTTGATGACCTAGTAGTTCCCTTGTAAGGATTACCAAGTCTGTTACATATGCGAAATTCGTTATTTCTTACAATAAAATGTATGTATTACGTGATAGTTGACAACACTGCAATCGATTGTCAAAAAAAAAAAAAACTACGAATTTGGATTAATCTTAAAAATATTATAACAATAATTAAAATTTTAAAAAATTTTGAAAACTGTTAAAATTTGCATAACTAACAGCCATACCTAAACAAAAGCGGAACGCGTTTTCTAGCTGTCAAAAATAATCATGCCCATACAATTTGTATGAAGCATCCCTAAGTAGCGCCGCGGCAACGCTTTGCAATTGGAAAATCCGATTTTGACAGCGCGTTAGAATAAACAAGGCTGCTATATTTGCTGTTTTGACAACCCTGTTTTTATTGTTTGATAATACATTTTTAGGTCAAACTAATTCAATTTCTTATGTCTTTTATGAGAGTTTTAGTCGCCACGAAAGTTATCACTACTGTTTATGGCACAACGCTGACACTCTTATTTAGGTATGGCATATCAGCGTACAAGCTACGCTGAAGAAAACGTTCCGCCTTCCGTTCTTGTTTAGGTACGGCTGTAAGAAACATTAAAAAAATCCAAATAGAAGAGAGCAGACAAGAGTACAAACATGAAGTGCAGTGGGCAAATGCCAACAAAGAAACTGCAAAAAATATAGTAAGATATTGTGTAAAAACTAACGTGTTGCACGCTTTTAATTGAATGTTTATATTTTTAGCTATAGCTAATATGGAGATAATTTTATTTATGAATGTAAATAATCAAATTATGAAGAAAAAAATAACTTCTAATAGAAAATTTTCAGTTTTCAAATAATTTAAATAGAAAAATAATAAATTTTCCCACTGTCATGTTTACACATAAACACAACAGTTTTAGGGCTAACTAATTATTAGATAATGAGAACGCAAGTTGTGTGACGTCAGAGTTCTTACATGCGCAGTAAAATTTTTTATGTCTGCCTGATGTCGTAATCTTTACTTCTGTCATTCTTGCTTACATATACATACATTCGTCACAAAAATTGACATATCTGTTAATCATTTTCACTTTCAAGAAATTTTCTTAGTTGTTTATTTTCACTTTAAAAAAATATTTTTAATTCTTTTTCTTTTTGACACAATAAACTACAATGTATATTTGCCTATTTTTAATTAAATATATTTTATTTATATGTAGGTGTAACTCATTTAAAGCGTTCAAAAGAACTACACATTACTTGCAAGTATAATTTTGCTTCAAGAATGTAAAAATTATTACGGTTTAGCAGAAATTTTGGTTATTTTAGTTTTGTTAACACCATCATAATTAATGGTTTATGAATCGGGATCATGTAATACTTATGTACAAAATTTGATAATGATCAAAACAAAAATTATATTTTCAAAGCCAGTTTACATAAAAATACTTTAATTGTGGTTACCATATCCGACGGCAAACAATATTCATTAATTGTAGGAATCATTTCATATTTTTTCTTTGCGTGTGGGGCAAGTTGTTATAATGGCCCTACAATGTGAGTATATAAATAAAAGAAAGCAGTCAAGTGCAGAAAAGTGTAATGGTGTTTTCTTTTCTACAAAAAATGTGACATTTTATTTAAATAAATGCAATTTGGTGTTCGTTTCTTAAAAATGCTTCGCTCTCTAAAAGGGTGGCTTACTTTATTCTAAAAATACACCCTTTCTAATGACATAAGGCATTGGACTTAACGCCCCGTATAAATCGACAGTGTTGATAATGCCCTGTAAAAAGATGGCTTCTGTTTATATAAAGGATTACCAGACGAAGTTGGGAAAAAATCGCCTCTAATCAGGACAGTAAAAATTTAAAATTCTAATAGCTATTTTTTCTATTATTTAGTAGTAAAAACATAAGAAAGCGGGTGCGTTCGTAAATGCATCACTGCGCTGCATTAGAAAAGCAAACTTTTTTAAATGCCGATAAAAAAGAAATTATAATTTTTTTTATTGTGTGACTATTATTTTTGTAGAGTATTTGACAATTTTTTGGTCCATATCTACTTCATTGAAGTATATATAAACATTTGAAATCACTGATGCAGCGCAGTGATGCATTTACGAACATACCCAGCATTACATTTTTAATGATAGGTTGTCAGTTATATAAAATTTAAGTGGATTCGGTGCTATAAAATTGTTTTTAAAAAAAAAACGTCAAATCAAGAAATCTGAAAAACTTGGTGTTAATGAATCAGCAATCTGGCAATGGTATTTTCTTGTTTACATATTTTATAAGAAACAAACTAAAGAAATTAGTATTTCGTCATTCATTTTGTTCATTTATTTATTTATTTAATACACAGAAAAAATTATTAAATTTCTCCAATCACCAAATTTGTTCTAAATTCATAATATCAAGCAAACAAGTTGTTGATTTTGCACCTTTTACCAAAATGATAATATTGATTACTAAAAATTTTAAAATTTTGAAAAAATATGATATTTTTAATTTTAATTAAAAAAGTGATCAAAAAACTTTGCCATTTCAAACAATGTGTTAATTTATTTAAATAAATATTGACAATTCCTAACAACAATTCTACATGTTTAAATTATTTTATTTTAAACGAAAAAAGTCAATTAATATTTTTTGTTATTTAATTAAAATTTTAATTGAAAATTTATTTAAAAACAACTAAAATGTTATTTAAATCAAAATTAAATTTTTTATTTTCTTTCAACTAAAAAAATTGATTCAATTATCACATTAATTATATTAAATACTTTTTAAACCATTTTTTTAATTGATAACAGTTTTTTCTGTGTATCAATCTATTAACAAATTTTTGTTAATGTATATTTTTTTATACTTTGAAGAACAAACTTTTTGTCAGCTGTTAAAAACAGGGCGGTCCAATTTTGTGTTTTGTTCTCGTCAAATAAAAAATTGCTTATTAAAGGGTCGGCAAGACATTTTATACATGTACCTTTTAACAAGGTGGTATTTTTTTGTAGAAAAGAAAACACCATAAGTTTCAAATGATAGAAAGAAATTTTTAAAAATCGCAAATTTAAAAATTCAATTGTTGCCAAGAACCCCCATATACCTGCCCCAACGTGCACTGCTTTGAAAAGGAAAAAGAACGAGATATGTAGAGATAATCAGCCACTACCAGCAAAAAATCCAGTCACATGAATATTTTTGTGCCAATTACCTTTCCTCTGGACCAACTTTACTGTAAACCAGTGATGCTCATTCAGGCAAACAATTGTTTAGAAGCCCCACCCCTTTGTTTTTTACGCTCATTATTTTTGTCGTACGTGTGAGAGCAACAAGCGCACATGTACGATAGATGCATTGATATTTGTTCAAATACAGTGTGTAAAATAAATAATAATGAAATTAATTTAGTTGTTCGTCAGACAGCGACGAATGCACATGCGCGGAGGCTACGCTAGTTTGTTGCTAAAAAATATTAAAATGCAAAACTATTTTACGATTAAAAATGCCTTTGGTAATGCCCAATGTCTTTTATGTTATCAAACATTTAAAGGACATTGGGAAAATGTTATTAAGAGGCATTATGATTCTTTTCATAGCAATATGACTGGATATACCGATGAAGAAAAAAAAAACCTTTTTATTAGAAATAAAAAGATTTTTTTGGAAAAATTTTTTAATATAAAATCTGATTTATTTTCAATATTTTCTTCCCCTGATAGCCATTCCTTAATTTAAAAACAAAAAATGTTATTTCTAATGAAAAGGTTTTTTTTTCTCATCGGTATACCTAGTCATATAGCTATGAAAAGAATCATAATTTTCTTAATTAATCCCTAATTACCAACTCTACAGAAACCTCTAATCAACGGAAGTTTATCACATACACTTAATTCAGAGTGAACTGCATTATTATAAATTTTATATAACCAAAAAAAATTTTTGTGATTTAATATTAATAAAAATTGTGCGTTTAGTTTTGCGTGTCACTGTACTTAAACAATTCTCTCAGAATACATATGCAAAACATTTTTGAACACCAGTGCTGTAAACGCATTATCACCAGTTAAGTGATAGGTCTTGTTTTCACCTATCACAATTCGTTCGCTTTAAGAGCAATGGACACATTTTTCCTGCAGGCTACAGAAACAGATTAAAAAAAAAATTAAAATAAAAACACGTAAGAAAGTCAAACCCGGCTATATTAATTAGAGGCAAATTTTCGAGTGTGTACCGTATTGGTGACCCATGGGCAAAAAAAAAAAAAATGCCTCCGCTAGAATAAAATTATGCTATGAGGTAAGGATTTAAAAAACGGGGGTTGGTAAAGTACTTCAACTCAATACAAAACTGGCACAACATAGTAGCTATTACGGCTTAAAATCGTGACTGGTTTTTCCGAATCCTGGGATTCTGGATTCAAGAAAATATTTCAGGATTTTCGGGATATTTAATCCCGGGATTCACGAGATTGTTCAACAATTTTTGGGATTTTTTTTTATAATTTTTTTTTATTTATATTTATATATAAAAAGTTTTTAAACTGTATCAGAGACAACTTAATTTTCCAGTTAAAAAACATATTTCATGCACATATATTATTTTTTTGTGAAATATATAACAAAAAATAACTTAAATTATTAATTGATCAGAATACATAAATATCATGCAATAAAAAACGTAACAAAAAAACATAAAAATCTTACTTTATCCATATTTAATTATTGAAATAAAAATTACACCATTTCCAATTGTAAATTAAAATTTTTCAAATATATTTTAAAATTTTCCAAATGAATTTTAAAATTATCTGAATTAAAATACTGAAATTTATTATTGGAGGATAAGCTGTTCCTATGCGCATTTCACTGGTTGCTTAGGCCAGATCATCAGAAAACGTTCTCCTAAATAATTTTAAAAAAGACAAAGCTATCAGCAAACAAGACTACAGAGGGAATGAGAATTACCTACATACACTCAAAAAGTCTTATTTGTAACGATATCAAAGCTTAAACAAAATGCCAATAATACAAAACAAAGCAAATTACAAACAAAAATAAAGTTCAAAATGTAAAATTCACAAAAAAAAAAATATAAAAGCAGTAAATTAAGCACAATTTCATTTGTTTTTTTCTTTAGTCTCTATTGTTCTTTTCATTTATTTTAACATTTTCTAGACAGAGGTGTTACAAAAACTACAGCTGTTTACAATCGTTAAAAATAAATTGCAGAATCACACTATCCCCTAGGGAAAAGGGAACTAACACTAAACTTGTCACGAGACAAATCAGTTTAACGTGGCTATATCCTACGAGGGGGTTAATTGACACCTTTTTGACACTTTGTAACAGGTCACTGAAATAATCTTAATGAACGCATCCAATTTCGGTTAATATAATGACTGTCGCAGATATTGTCCCATATGAGCCATGTCAATATGATAGATCCCCTTCATATAAAGTAATAGAACTAGAGAGAATCACCCACTAACCGCACAAAATCCAATCACATTAATAGTTTTTTGCCAATTACCTTTCCTCTGGACTAACTACACTCTTAACACATTATCACCAGTTATAGTGATATGTCTTGTTTTCACCTATCACAATTCGTTCCTTTTAATTATAAAATTTTGCTTTAAGAGCAATTGACACAAATTTCCAGCAGGGTCGTTACTACAGCGAATATATATCGTGACAAAAATTACGATTGTCGGATCGTTAAAGTTAGTGAATCGCACCACAGTCCTAGTTTCAACACTTTATATGAATGGGACCTATCACTTTTACAGGGGGTTGTCATTGTAGGGCGTTAATTGACACCTAACAGCCACCATTTGACCAGCCACACATCTATTCTCAATTAACTTGTTTAGTGTTAGTTACTACAATTAAAGCCCTTGGTACTTTTTTTTTAATAAAAAAGTCCTAGAATTAATGTCAAAAAGAAATTTTTAAATAGTCCCACCAAAGAAATGTATAACACCACCTGTGAATACTGAAACTGGTACAAAAACGGCCCTAATAAATAAATACAAAATCATTTATATAAAAAAAATTATTAAAACAAAATTAATACAAAATTAAAACTTTCTTCCTTTTTGTTATAACTTAATATACCAGTTATGTAATTAGTTGTCCTTTCACATGGCATTATTAATTTCTTTTTGTTCTTATTCTATTTTCAGAAATCCCAGGAACAGTTCTGTTGGAACAATTGACACAAAGTTCCTGCAGAGAATGTCCTAAATTAAAAAGCAGATTTTTGTGCTTAACAGGACCCAGTAAAAACTGCTTTAAAAACATCAATCAAAATATCAAAAGAGACTACACGAGACGAAAAATAAGATTTATATTAATTCATTGAATTCCTAGGCGGAACATAGGGCCGTTACAAATGCTTTCCATAAGTTCTTATCATTTGCTATTTTTTATTTCGTTTTATGACACATCTACTTTCTAAAGCTCGTTCTCGATCTGGCGTCTCCAGGTTGTATTTGATGGGATGTCTGGTGATATCGTTTGCAGGTTTTCTCATTGTGTGCCCCAACCATTTAAATTTGCGGGAGCGTATATCGAGCTCCAATGCAGCTTGGCAAGATTTTTTCCACATATTAACATTGGAGATTGTTGCAGGCCTGGATATTCCTAGTATTCGAGGCAGCGGGAAATGTGTTTGATAATAAAGAAATGTGTGCACACCTTTAACGTTGCCTGATTTATAAATTGATAAAATAATATTATAACCCTCTATTGGCCTTTTTTACTCCCTGGTAAGATAACTTTGAAAAATAAAACAGTTTTATTCTAGGAACCCATTTGCGTCATATGTCGTAAGTAAGTTGAACGTATTGACGTAAATTTATAAAAACACACTTTAGTAACCCACAATTCCGTCTTAAATATATTTTGTTTTTTATATACTACATACATACCCACACCCAGAGAAAAAACATGTTTATGTATGGTCACCTTCAACAAAACTATTTTGAAAGAAAAGTTTTAAACATATTATGTTAAATTCAATCATACTTTTTTCACCGACAAACATATTATGGTTAAATTTGTCCTTCATCAAGAAGCCACAACCATATTATGGTTGCCTCCAAACATGTTTTAGTTAATAATAAATAAAATATGCTTAACACTTATAATAGAATGGTAAGTTTTCAACCATAGCATGTTGCTCTTGGAAATGAGGAAAATACTATTGTTAATTTAAAAACAAATTATTGTCGTATTTAACCAAAACATGTTTAAAGATTACCATAATATGGTTGTGGCTTCTTGATGGAGGGCCAATTTAACAATAATATGGTTGTCGGTGACAATAATATGGTTAAATTAAACATCATATGTTTAACAATTTTCTTTAAAAATAGTTTTGTTGGAGGTGACCATTTTTAAACATGTTTTTTCTCTGCGTGCAGCTAGCAAAGGCTGTGTGTAAGACGATTACATTTAATTTAAATTCCTTAAATAATCTTCTGATGTTTATTTGACGAGTAACAAAATCAAAAACATTAAATTTTTTCATCAAAAATTATTTTTGGGAATGAAATATTTTATTAATTAATTCATTTATTAATGATGTGCTAATAATCCCAATTTTTTTAAATGAAAACACTGAAATTTATTGTTGTGGGAAAGCTAGTTCCTATGCGCATTTCGCTGGTTGCTTAGGCCAGCTCGTCAGGAAACTTTTTCCAAATACTTTAGAAAAGCTAAAAATATTATACAAGTAAGACCATAAAGTGAATAAGAATTTTAAAACACTCTGGTCTTAAATGTAACAATATCAAAGCTTCAACAAAGTCACAACAATTTTTTTTCATTTATTACTTTTTTATACATTTTTGACACACTCGTCTTTTAATCCTGTAGTGAACCTTTGCGACTCTCGGTAAGAGTCATAAAACAATTACTGAGCTACCTTAATAATAGAGTTTTTTAAATATGAAAATTGTTCTGCCAATACAATTTTGATAAAAGAAACCGACGTAAGGATCAGTAAAATAAAATTTTCCGACAAGATGGTGTTGATTTCGGGACTTTGAGGTTTTGTTTGATACAAATTGTATGCAAATTAGAAATTCTAACATGAAAAATATTATATACGGCTGAGCATTTCACGAGTTGTAAGATAATCCCTTGATGAGTCTCATACGACTTTTGACATGCTTTTTGAAAGACCCGTTAGATAATCTCTACATACCTCAGAAACGATTCCCTTTATGCTTAATATAAGCGTCTCCCGCTGTGTTATGGACGAATCTCTCATACGAATTAGCACGTGTAACAGTTTCTCCCGTGCCGAGGATCGTCTCCGATTAAAAAATGAGCTTGTCGACGATCAAAAACACTCTTCATGAGATTCCCAGTAGACTCCTAGGCGATTGAACATGTTTGCTGGGTAAGTTCATAAATTAAAAGAAAATTCCAAAATTATTTCAATGGTTGTGTATTTTTATTTTCTGGTATTTTGTTTTCAAATATTTTATTCAAAAACACAAAAACAATTCCATTTTTTATTTTTAATTTTCTTTTTCTATGCCTGTTTGCTCGAAACATGCGTATGAAATAATAAGATTTATATCTAAGTCACCGTTTGACGTAGATAAGCCTTAACGTTTGCGACACCTATTTTGTTCCTTTGTATAAAATATTATACGTCCTTAGCTACCACATGCAATTGTGTTCCTACGGTAAGGCTCTAATAATCAGTTTTCAAAATGGTAAAAAAATAGCTTAAACTCTTCTCAGATTTGGAATGATTTTCCCCAGCTGCACTGATTTTCAAAATATCAATTATTAGTAAATTTAACTTTTTATCGATGGGCAGAACGAAGATATTTTTTAATTCTTTGCACAAGAAATCTATTAATCAAATTGTACACACTTAAGAAAACAGTCACTAATTTTCAACTAATAGTATACATTAACCCATTATTGCCCGATACCCGAAAACGTTAAGCAATTTCAATGAAACTTTGTGTAGTGTTTTTTATGTCTAACTAAGGTATATTTTAAGTTTGAAGAAAATGGAACAATTGGTTTTTGAGATCTGAGATGGTAAGTTTACTTACCAGTGGGCAGATATGTTAAGTGTTAATAATACAAAAAAAATTTCCGTAATAATACAAAAAAATTTTTTAAACGATAATCCATATTTAAGCAAAAAATATTTATTGAACGAGAAAAAGTTACAACACTTTTTTTAAAGAAACTTTAATATATACATATGTATTTTTAATTTTATCACATGTGTTTTGAATATGTAGAAAAACATTTTTGATGTAAACGCACACTGCATACTTGGCATTCATACGGTGTATGAGTGTGACAAACTACACAACGTCTTGGTTGTCCAGGACGTCTTGAAATACAATGAATTGTTTCGCTAAGGTTTGGCAATGGCGACGAATGGTCTTTTGATAGTGAAAGTGGTTCACTCCCGGTTGATCTTGTACTGATCAGCAGTTCATTTACAGTAGCTGCACGAAAATGCAGTTGCGACAATGGTTTATTTTTTCTATCTTTTGTTGAAACCAACACATGCAGTTTCCATGCATTTACCATCATATTTCCAAGCAAATTAATAAATAATGGCCACCACCATTTTTTGGATCGTACAGCAATACTATAATTAGCCAACGCATTATCATGTAGATCTACTCCACCCATATACTTGTTATATTGCGCAATTGCATTAGGAATTTTTACGTTAACATGCTTGCTTTTTCGATCATAGCGTTTTGTGTTTGATTTTGGCTCCACGGTGCCGTGATTTGTCAGAACAGAGACAAGTGCATTGCCTCTCCAGCGTATGGCCAACACCTTATTCTTCTGATCGAAAAGAGATGCACTGTGGCCTTTTACCATCTTACCTGGGAGTTGGGAAACATTTAAATAGATTAACAAGAAAAATTCAGAAAACACATTACCTGTAGCAAAAAAGTGGTTTGCGCTTAGAAGACATATTAGGTTGTAAGACGTGAAAAAGTTGTCAAAATATATAGTACGATTGGATGGAGATTTAACAACTTTTAACAAACTCAGAACAGTATCAGCTCCTAATCCGATAGTTTTGTCATAATTTGATAATGAACCGCCATAGAGTTTTAGGTTGTAAAGATATCCATTTGATGAAGTCAGACACCATGCCTTAAACCCAAAACGGATGGGTTTTCCTTTAATAAACATTTTGCAAGAATGCCTAGCGAAATATGGAATCATTTCCTCATCAATTGATTAATTGTGAGCAAATACTCCAAACTGTATGAAACGTTTGTTGCATAGATCTACTAATGGTCTCACTTTAACAAATGTATCTGTTGGATCAATGCAGTTGTTTTCAGCTAAATGAATATATCGTTTTATAATTTCGGCACGATTTCTTTGAAATGCATTAGAAAAATTTTAACGCCAAAAGATGGGTCCTTTGACCAGTATAGTTTCCATTCTGGTATTTTATGGTAGCCGGTAAAGAACAGAAGTCCAGAAAAACGTTTTATATCATGAGGCTCAACAATAAAGAAGCATAAGAGAAGCATATATATTAGTTTGCTCAACAATCATGTGAAGCAGTTCATCATCAAAAAATAGATAAAATAGTTCAATGGGGGACTTTCCACTAAACTTTTCCACAACATCACGAATGCAGACTTCTTCAATATTTACTGGCGTTCTATCAAACGATAACGGGTTTTTTGTCCATTTTGGTGTTTTTACTTCAGCTGTGGGTTTATTTCGTTTAGACGAAGGCTCCTCAATTTTATCGTTTTCATTTTCGTCTCCCGATCCATATTGAAGTTCAACTGTGCCAGCAATTTCAACATCAAGTGGAATATTTTCATCCATAATGTCATCATCAATTTGTTGTTCATCGGATACAGCATCTGCGTCAGGTGGAATGTATACAACATTGACGTTTGATGAAGATGCCACTTCATCATCTTCATTTTCTAAAATTGCAATTACTTCTCCCATATTTAAATACTTCTTTGATGGCATTTTAAGAAGAGAAAATAACTATTTCACTTTTTATAAACTAACACTTCTTCCACGACTGACTTCAAAAGCAAAACTGAGGTCTTGTCACATTGATGTATATTAACTTCACTAGTCAGTATGAGACATAAAAGGAATTCCCCCTTTTACAAGTATAATCTAATACGAACAACCAATATAACACAGCGGTTATATTAGACATATCTTACTTTTGTCAGCGATTTTATGAAATCTTGCCTAATTTGCTATATGTTTCTGCCCAATGGTAAGTAAAATTACCACAAGGATAGTTGAAGTTATTTCAAACTTTTAGTATAAGTAAATTAAATTGAATTATGTACATAATAAAAGTAGTCAAAATGAGAGATTAGAAACAGGTAGTACAAAACCAATTTTATTTTTTATATAATTTTTGTAGTTGATTTAAAATATGGTCTTTTTTGGAGCTTAGCGAAAATCCTTCCTAAACGCGAAAGGATAGCAAAAAATAAATATCCTTCAAATTGTTTTCTTCAAAGACAGTAAGTTAAAGTATAAACCAAACGAAAGTTAGATATTTTTTATACGATAGGATTTATACGTGACTAAAGAGCTGGTAAGTAAAATTACCGGCTGGGCAATAATGGGTTAAGTCATTGTTAACGAATTCATACTCATCTGGGATATCGTTTATCGTTTATTATTGTAGTGGAAAAACTAATATCGTTTTTAAGTTTTGTATATAAAATGCATAAAATATGGTCACGAGAATCAACCATTATTGACTGATTACAATTGTACATTTATTTTACGTTTTTATAAGGCATAGGGTCTTAAAGGTATTTGTTGTTTTAAAAAATTAAGAATGTAGGCTTTTTTAAATCTGAAATTAATAAAAGACTCAAACATTTTTGA
Organism: Pollenia amentaria; assembly: GCA_943735925.1. Classification (NCBI taxonomy): domain Eukaryota; kingdom Metazoa; phylum Arthropoda; class Insecta; order Diptera; family Polleniidae; genus Pollenia; species Pollenia amentaria. The sequence goes on along the minus strand of OX031008.1, from coordinate 86,221,676 downwards.
AAGGGTCAACAACATTTTTAACGAATTTGTTTTTACCTGCTTGTTATGATTACATTTATACATTCATCAAGATAAACATATTAAATAGAAATATTCTTCTATATCTTCACAAAAATTTTGGAAATCGGTCATCTGGATATCATTATAATCTCAGCTGCTGGATTCACTTATTTTCAAAATGAGGTTAAACAAAAATTGTATATTTATTTTATTTTATCTCCTATTCAGTTTTTTTTAGTAATGGCAAAACAAAAAAAATTTTCATAACAAATTAACCACATATTCAAAACTTACCTCTTATTGTAAAAAATTTCTAAAATTTAACCCTAATCCCTTCCCATATTCATGATTCAAATCTATTCCAATTTTTATACTTTAAAAGTTAAATTTTAAATTAAAAATATATAAAAAATTCAAAAAATACGTTTAATTTTATGTCCTTACAAGTCAGAATTTCATAAAAGTAGCAAAACGTATTCGAGATGTTTTTAAACAGAGAACAATCTAGTTGAATTTGTTATCAATCGTTGAGATTTTAATGGACAAATTATGTTAAAATTTAGCAAAATGAGATGTTTACCCGTTTAACCCTTTAAAAGTACAATTACCAAAATAGTTTTAAACACGCGTCAGCTTATTTTTTAAAGGCATTTATATGCTTTTTGAATTTTAATTTCAACAGTCTTAATTTCCGATATATAAGATAACAGATTTGATCAGTTTTTCCCCTTTAAGAGATCGAAATTTAAAAAAATGCCTATTGGATCTGCTCATGAAAAGAGGTACGAATGTACCGAATTTCATGTCTCTAGCGTTAGCTTTTTGGTCTGTGCTTTGATGAGTCAGTGAGTGAGTCAGGCCTTGTAATATTTAAATGAAAATTCGCTTAATAAATCTTAAATATTTTTTATGTTAAGGGGTAATATTTAAAAATTTTTTAAATACATATCGCTCTGCTTTCTTTAAAGAGCGTCAGTCAAAATTTACATATTTTCAGTAGAGACAAAAAACTGTTTTCTTTTTATATGTACTCTTATATCACAAAGGGGGATACAATTGCATTTTTTTTTTGATAAAATACTAGAGAAAATGATGTAAGATTTTTACAGTGGGTAGATATGGCCACTGTACATCGATTTCTTGCAAAAAGTGAAAATTTGAGTTGACCCTCTTTAGAGCAAGCAGTGCGATTTAATTTTTAAAATTATCTGAATTATTTTTACATTTTGTATATCATTAATAAGATTACTTTTTCTTTTCTGTAAATAGGCTTATTCGATGATATTTGTATAAACAAAAATTTATTTTAATAAAACTGTCAGTTTTTTAAATGATATCATAATTGTTGGTATAAAACACTAGCGGTCCCAATCTCTGCTATATAAATTAGGTATCCCCTAATGTTGAATATATCTGTATTTTACTTTGGTTAAAATGGTTACAAAGTTTCGTTAAAAGAAGACAAATTCATCTAATTATGTCTAAACGTTATATGAAATCAAAGAACTATACACCGTTACAATAGTCTTATAATTGGCAAAGTGTAAGCTTAAAATGTAATTTTTGATTTACCCAAAATAATATTCATTTTTAATGCCCAAAAACAATCTTGATATGGTAGTATCGCTTAAAATCTATAATATTCAAAACTTTTATAAAATTTATATGAATATAGTATTGTTTTTAGGCCTGTCTTTATTTTTAAAATACCTAACTTCAGTGGCATGTAACATTTTGTGTGTATAAGAAGTTGCTTACTGTGCGTATGATTAATATAGATTGTAAACAGTATAAAAAGTACTCATACGGTGCAGAGTGAGAAATCTTAACGCAGTAAAATATAAAAATAATTTTAAAGTAACTATTTTTAGCCCACTAAAAAAAATGTTAATCCTTAGTAAATAATAGGATTTTGTTAAGTCAAATCTGGCATGTGTTGGATGATTGTGTCGACAAAACAATAATTATACGTATGCTGACGTGCTTAGTTAAAAGGCAATAAAGTGTAGAAATGAAAATATTTGACAAACTTCAACAATTTTTCTTCCTTTAAAATAAATTTAATTAGGGTTTTATTTTAAAAATAATCAGTAGAAAATGATTAAAGAAATTTATTGGCATCGAAATAAAAAAAAAGAGAGTAAGTTAATTTTACTGCCTTTTATTTAAGCATATACCCAGGCAAAGTTGTATCCAACTTAATTCTACTCCCTATAATATTGCAACATATAAAGATATTGACATTAAATTTTAAAACGTATAAGTTTTGTATACCTAAAGGTTATGCATCGATTTTAATTTCTTTAAGAGACTAGTTAACACTAGCAATTCTGTTTTGTTTTAGTCCTCAGATAACAAAAATTTCAATAAATGTATTTCAGTCACTTCGTTTCGTCCTTTATTGTTGTTTAATATTGGTAAAACTTAATTTGGAATACACATAAAAAAGTCATAACCTTTTAAATATAAAACAGATTTCAATGATTTAGGTTTTTCATTTGTAAAATGTGAGTTTTATTTTTCACAGGTGCAAAGTCGTGAAAATCGAGTAAAACTTAATCCATAAACACTAGGGAGATCGATTATTCGACTTTTTTCAATGACCGGTTTTCGAATATTACGAATAGTTGCTATTTAAAAAAGCCCGGTTTTCGGTTAAGCAATTTTTAAATAACCGGTTAACCGGTTTTAATTCGAATACTTAAAAGCACAAAAAACAAAACAATTTGCAAAGGTAAGGAACCAACAAAATACATAGATATGGCTTAGATCAGACCTAACAAATATTTTACGATGAAATCCAAGAAAAGTGGGACCAGTAAATTGATCAAACTTTAGCTAAATTTTCAACAATTTTTTATTGATTTACTAAACTTTATTTGTAAGAAGATATATGTATAATGTTATTTAGAAACTGTTGAATGATATTTGATCTAGATAAACGATTTGCAAAAGCAAATAAATTATAGGAATTTTATAATGTTATTATTTAAAATGTTCTCTCCAATTTATTTTGAATTAGTTTTAATTTCTTACGGCCTAATTATAAAAAATAAAGCATGTCAATAAAGGGTTTATGAAACGGATTTTCATGCAAAATCCGTTTCATAAACCCTTTATTGACAAGTTTTATTTTTTATAACTTAGGCCGTTAGTGTTTAAGCATGTCTATATAAGTCAACCATATTTTTCAAAAGTTGCAAGCAAAACTTCTTAGCCAATATGACTGAAACTGAACATTCTTTTTGTGTAAAATATTTGTCAATTCGTCGACAACAATTTAAAACATTCCATGATATTGTTTCATTTCTTCATTTTTGTTTTTAAGTTCTTGGTATTTTAATAAATAAAACTGGTAGACATTTTTCACATATGGTTGATTCCGCCGTTAGGTTATAGTTTTCAGCATGAAGAGATGCTAGAACTACTTAAGAGTTTTTAGTGCCTTAGCGGGCATTTCGTCATCGGCAACACAACGGGCTAATATTTCACCCAATGATTCATTTTTGTCAGCATATTTTGATAAAGTATTATTTGTCGTCTCATTAGAACTTATCATTTTAGGACACTTCAAGAACCTAACTTTGTCTTTTTAATCGCGTTCGAAAAATGTCTAGAGATAACCGTTATATAAAAATATATTTAATATATTTAATAATGTAGAATACTCTTGCAAACGTTTTTGTAGTATTTTGAATAGTTTTTGGTTTTTTTCTACAAGAACACACGCTTTTATAAGCGATTTGTATTTACAGTGTTCATAATGTTTTTTGACCAATGTTACATTTTGTTTTGACATTTTTCATAAAAAGTTTAAGTTTTGCCAATATTCTATTAGAAAATACTTAAATTGCGGGTACATCTACAACAAGAGTAAGGAAAATGTACATAAATTACACATTACTCAAATAACCGGTTTATTATACCAAAATAACCGGTTTATTCGATATTCGAAAAATGGGCATTTTAAAATTATCGTCTTGAGCAAAGCTAAAATAACCGGTTAAAACCGGTCGAATAATAACCGTTCGATCTCCCTAATAAACACCCATATTTAGGTAAAAATTAAGCACTTTTTAGTAAATTGATCGATAAAAGTATTATATCGCTTTGGAATCGATAGTGTCCAATAGAGTATAATTACTATATGAGAACCCACATGTTTTTCTAACTCAATTGTATTACCGCATTATTAACCATAACTGCCAAGACAAGGCCAACTAAAAAAAATACCTCAAATGAATTCGAAATTGTAATCAGTAAAAGTATTATCACTTTAAATTTTATATGAATTAGAGATTATAAAAAAATAATTTAGCTTGAGACGATTCTAAGGCGACAAGGCATTCCTTAAAGTTCCACAAATAAAAATAAAATCAGTTTTGGTGTAAAATACAATCCTTTATTCCTTGTCCAAATATTTTATCTTATATTTTCCATTTTTAGAAAACACTAGCTTAACCCAGTGTGCTTCGCTACCCTTGTAAAAATAAAATATGTAATTTTTTCAATACATATCTCGTGCACTGCTTATGAAGTTATTTTTACAAAGTTTGAATACTTTTACAGTTACCATTCATCAGTTGCACAGAAAACTATATGGTTTTTGTACTGAAGTTATCCCGCCTATTTCTGCAATAAGACAGTGGGCCTTTTACAGATATTGTTCATTTATAACCAACCTATTTGTTCCAAATAGTTCTCTAGATATAAAGCAGGGTTCAGAAATATTCATACATGAATTCTAAAATTCCAACATTCATGATAAATTGTCATGAATAATGCTTGCAAAATTTTTTGTTTTATTCTCACACTGTAAAATGAATACCTAAGAATTTTTTTTATTTTTAAGCACATGAATAGTTTTGTTTTTTATTTTCCAGTTTGTACATATGCATGTATGTGAATAAAGAAAAGTATAAAATTTTAAAAACTAAAATATGAGAGGCTAATCGTTGCTGTTATTTATGTTTATAATAAAAAGAGTTCCTCTCTGTTGTGTTTTGCTTTATTCGTGTTTAAAAACTATTTTGTGTTTTCGCTTGCTTCATTTGTTCTTGTTTAATAGTATTTGTAGCCTTGATTTGTACATGATAAAAATGTTTTTTTAAACGTCGTTTATTCGTGGTTTTTTCATACATTAAGAAAATAAAAACACTTGCAACTTTATTTTGAACAATTGTAAATATAACAACAGTACAAATTTTCAATGAATTACTTATTTTAAAAGTGCTGTGTTATGTTTTTTTAAAACTTTAATAAAAAAAAATATAAAATTAATCATACCTATTTTTTTTGTTTTTTTTTATGAGCAGTATTTTCACTTAAAAAATTTTTTTTCTCTAAATTTGCACTTCAAAAAAAAAGACATAAAAAAACTAATCGTGCCACTAATTGTTGAAAATTTGTTTTTTTTTTCAACGTTCATAAATATTTATGTAGGTATGAATAGTAAAATTCAAACATTTATAATAAATAATTAGTCTTATCTCAAGTTTTTTTGTAGAAACAACACAAGAATGATATAAACACAGATTACGCATTGCGCATGTTTTTTATTATTTACAAAATTTAACTGTTTAATATTAAGTCACATCAGCACATTATACACATGTTTGTTTACTTGTGTTTCTACATTTCATTTTTAAAAGCTGAATGAGCTATTTTGGTACCTTTGTATCATGGAAACAAAAAACAATACAAATATAAGAACAAATAAAGCAAGAGATTTTTTGTGTTTCTAAACACGAATAAAGCAAAACACAACAGAGATTATGATGTGAATAGCAAGTGTATATTTGGAAGTATGTATAAGAATGCAAAATGAGCAAAAGAAGTTAAAAAAAAAAATTCTCTCATGTACAAATGTAAGAAAAAATAAATCTCTATTATTATCTCATGTGTTTTGTAGAAACGAAAAATAATGAAAATACTTTTATACAAGAACGAATAAAGCAATTTTTTTTTTGTGTTTTTAAGCACGAATAAAACAGCACACAACAGTGTATAAAATTTTTTATTCCTACCCATGAGTGAATAGTGAGTGAATATTTGGAACTCTGATATAAAGAAATCTAGTTTGACCCACACCCACTTTTCTTAACCCGTACATTACTTACAGGTGCTGTCTGTATATTGATAGCGATTCTTATTGTATAAAATTTAGACTATTTTACATTTACCGTCCCTCAAATTTTCTAATTTGTGCCACGCTTACTTATCTGATCGCGCCCACTTTTTGACTGATATTGCTTATTGAGCACCGTTCTCTAACCGTACAGAAATCTCTTTTGGATTTTTATGTAAGTAACCGCGCATACTTATCCACTCCCACCTTTTTGTTGACAGATGTTGCGTGTCGATAACCCAGCTATGTGTACCAAATTTAGACAAATATTACCTTACCGTTTTCTAGATATAAATAAATCTATTTTATGCCACGCCCACTTCTCCAATCTGCAAAGATTTTGTCAGAAGTTTTGAATTACTAACCAAGATGCTTGTAACTAATTTGGAAACTTTGGCTTTTGTCGTTTTCCAGACATACACAGATCTATAATGTCTTTGTATGGGAGATGCCACGCCCACCATTCCACTCCCGCCCATTTTGTTCAAGATGTTTTACATTGATAACCTAGCTACAGTTGCTCCAAATACTGAGTGCTCACTAACAGCTTTTATATTTAAATTAATTTTTTAATCAAAATTTAGATATTTTCTTATTTCTTTTTATATTCTTTTATTTGCTATGAAATATAGTTTATTATTATGTATTTAAAAATTTCAAGATATTTTAAGAACTCTAAACATTAAAGAAAAAACAAAATCTAAGTAAAATTTATGCTCCAAAAAGTGAGTGCTCATTTGTTTTTATTTTTTTGTTTTGGTATTGATTGTAAAAATAACGGTAATTTAAGAAAATTAAAACATAGTAACTTGGGATAATAAACTTTTTAAAGGTTATTAATAACATTTTAGTGACACGCGTAGGTTCCGAATTAGCTTTTTTAAATATAATACTGGAGATGCCTCCTAAACGAAAAGAAACTACCGAGTCGGAAAGAAAAAATAATAATTAATCTGCGTGAATCCCAAAAATCCATCAGGCAAATCGGGGAAATAGTAAAAAGACCATATTCCACCGTTAAAAAGATTATTGACAAATATAAAAATCAACAAACGAGCCAAGAAGTGGACGACCACCTTTATTATCTGAAGCCTAAAAACGATTTATAGTTCGAGAAATCAAAAAAGATCCAAAACTACCTGCAACAAAAATTGCCGAGGCGTTCAACATAAAGTTTGGTTACAATATTTGTGTTAATACAGTTCGCAATGTACTCTAAAAAGCTGGTTTCCATGGTCGAGTTGCCAGAAAAAAGCAGTTTATAAGCATAGTCAATAAGAAAAAAACGTCTTGACTATGCTAAAACCCATAAGAGTAAGCCCATGAAATTCTGGAATCGCGTAGTTTTTACGGACGAAAGTAAATTTAATTTATATGGTAATGATGGAAGATGCAAGGTATGGAGAAAGCCTAACCAAGAACTGAAAGATGCAAACCTATGTCTCACATTTAAACATGGGGGCGGCTTAGTCTCGGTATGGGGGTGTATGAGTGCTGGTGGTGTCTGGAATTTACAGATTATAGATGGCATTATGGACCACAAAAAATATATTGACATTTTGAAAACACGTTTGGCCCCCAGCGTACAAAAAATGGGTCTACCACCAAATTATATTTTTACACAAGACAACGATCCCAAACATACAGCCATCAATACTAAACTGCGGGGAATTCGGCACAGAAATGATTTAATTCAGACTTTACAAGAAGAATGGGCGAATATTCCAGCGGAGGTGACCCAAAATTTGGCCAATTCTATTCCTAGAAGGTTAGAAGCCATAATTAAAAATAAGGGAAGACAAACCAAATATTGAATATTATAAATAACTGTGTTCTAAATGATTTTTTTTAATATTAATCATAAGTGAGCGCTCAATTTTTGGAGATGGAAATTAAGTTAAATTTTTGTTTTTGTTTTTTTTTTTTATTAAATAATATGAACTTTTCCGGTTTTTAAATATATAATTTTAAACTATAATAAATGATGGATATTAGAGCAAATTTTATTTTAAAGTAATATATTAATTTTTAATTAAAATAGGAACTTACAAAATAAAAGTGGCTGTGAGCACTCACTTTTTGGAGCAACTGTATGTGTACCAAATTTGGACAATTTTTCTATTACCGTTCTTAAGATATAAATAAAGCCATTTTGTGCCACGTCCAATTCGCCAATCACGCCCATATTTTGTCGGATGTTGTGTACTGATAAAAAATATGCTTAGACCTATTATTTCCCTGCTCTAGATATACAGAACTTTATATTGTCTTTGTATGGGAGGTGCCACGCCAACTCAAACAAAATATAGCCTATATATCCTTCCAGACCATCAGTAATGTACTGTGAAAGTTTCATGAAGATCGGCTTAGCACTTTCGGCGGCTATAAGGTACAAACAAACAAATAAACATACATACGAATATGAATATATATTTACTTTCAAGACAGTAGGTCTAAAGCCTGATTTTCGTTTCGCGAGGAAGGAAGTCAATTATCAAATAAGAATCGCAGTCTGAGTATTATTCTAAGCGATTTGGTTCTGCTCTTGAATCGAAAAGGACTTGGAAAACTATTAAGGATATTGGAATTGGTGATCATGTTAAAAATTAAAGCTCCTCTATTGACGCTGATGAGCCAAACAATACAGCACTCGACAACAATACATTTAACACCAGCAGCAACAATATTTCTGAACAAAATATATTTGAGTTCTCATGCGTTAGCCAGCTTGATGTTTTCACTAGTTGCATGCAAATAAAATCTAATGCTGTAGGATATGATAATCTTCATCCCAAGTTTATTAAAGCCATCTTACCAGTTCTCCTGCCTTATATTACCTATATATTTAACACCATCATAACAACAAGTAATTTTCCTGTAAAGTGGAAACAAGCAAAAATAATTCCAATTCCAAAATCGAACACCGAATATCGACCAATTTCTATTCTTAGCTTTCTGTCAAAAGTAATTGAAAAGGGGTTGCACCGCCAAATAAGTTCTTACGTTTATGATAATCATTTACTATCTGAAAAACAGTCAGGTTTTCGTCCTTAACACAGCTGCGTAACTGTTCTAGTTGATGTCTCGGAGAATATACGGCGAGAACTTGATGACGATAATTTGATTTTTAGTTCTACTGTATAACTCTAAAGCTTTTGATATGGTAAACCACCAAATATTACGAACAAAGTTAAGGACTCTTTTTAACTATTCGTCGTCTTCAACAAAACTAATTTCATCGTACCTTACAAATCGTATTCAATCGGGGATTCGTAAACAACAAAGCGTCTTATCCCTTATTACGGTCCAGTAGTGTTCCTCAAGGATCGATTTTAGGACCAATATTATTTTCAATTTACGCTAACGATCTGCCGCAGCAATTAGCTCACTGATGTGTACAATACTTTACACCGCTGAATGTCAGAATCCTACTTGCAAAAGCTTATTTGGTTCCAAGCCTTACATACGGATGCGAGTTGTTTTGTCATTGCGATTCCTCTAGTGCAAAAAAACTTGAAGTATTATATAACAACGTCATAAGATATATTCATGGACTAAAAAAGCGTGACCAAGTTTCAGCATACTCGAAAACTCTCTATAGAGTTACTTTCGAAAGCCTTCTTAAGATACGGGTTCTTTTGTATTTACATAAAGTGATTTACACTGAAAAGCCAAAATACCTTTTTGAAAAAATAAGATTTTCTAGATCACCAAGGGGTAAAAGGATAATTTTTCCGAAATTTCGATGCCTAGTTTCTCAATGGCAATTTTTCATCAACGCTATTCGTCTTTGGAATGCTCTTCCTTATGACCAACAAATAAACAGCAACGCAATGTCTTTTAGGGAATTCTATTTTAAATATTTTGCTTAATTTATTTTGTTTAAATTTTTAATGTTAAAATTTTTTATGCTAAAATTTATTAATGTTTTTAAATTGATTTCTTTTTCTTTTCTTTCTTTCTTTAAATTTTTTATATTTAATTTTTATTATAAAATGTTTATAAGCATATATTTTTTTTGAGTTTAACTTTATTTAATTTGGAAACTATTTGTACACATACAAAATCCTGCACTGTAATTATAAGACTTAGTACTGTTGTACAGAAAATCATAATCAATAAATAAAATTAAATACTGCCTGATCAAATCAGATTTAATATTATGGGAAATATTTAAGAACTTTATTTATTTCCTTGAGAAATAACGATGCTTGTTATGATTTCTTAGAACCGCTATATAACTTCTTCTAAGCCAGTCTCAATTATTATAAATAACGCCCACCAGCCTTATTCAATACCTATAAAAAAGTTAGACACTATTTTCTTTTTTGTACTGATTGTAGATATGTATATTCTAAAAGTTGTGGCCTGTTGTGTTTTCGCTCTTTAAACACACGTGAGCTTAACTTTAAGAATTGCTAGTTCGGTCAGAGAACAAAGACCATTAAAAAGACATTTAAGTCCGATAGCCTTAAACCTCTCAATATTGCTTAGAGTAAAATTTTTATTACCTCCTTCAACACCTGGGATAGGACATTGGTGTTTAGATACCCAACAGGCTTTTATTTTTCGATATTTGGCACGTTCATAGAACTAAGCTGTTGAGCTCAACTACTAGAAAAGTGTTGAACCCAACATATACGTCTTACAAACGAAATGTCGAATAAATCCAGAAATAACAGCTTATAAATGTAAACAATTAAAAAATATAAAAGCGTGAAAAAATAAAAAATTAAAACTAACTAGCTAAGCCAAACTAATAAATATCTCTCTTCGATTGAGTTTGAGCACAACATGTTGGCTTAAGGTAGCTAAAACTTTTATGATGACGAAATGGCCACTTTTGCTATGTGTTTCTAAGACAAACACTCAACGGTTCCGCAACAGTTACATCTTATGAATGTACCCATTTTAAGTTTTATGTTATTTTAGTACATATAGCACTCTACAAAACGATTATTCACCCATGATCAAACTGACCAGATTCTGAAAATATAGCTCTATTTTGCCACATGCTCAAAAACATATGAAATTGTATAAAAATTTAAGAAATATCTTCATAATATTTGAACCCGTCGACCGCTCTTGCTCATTATTTGCACATTACATCTGATTACAATACAAAGTATTTTAGCAAAAAAATCTGGTGTGTAGGTCAACTGGTATGGGTAACTTCACCAGATAATAGACTGCATGATTCACATTAAAAATTGAATTGCTCGTAAAAAACCGAAATGAATTGATCTGGAAAAAGGATTTACTCGGCTTTAGAAGAAAATTTCTGGACTTCGGCATACTACATTTTTTTTTACTTCGTTCCGTAATCTTGCAGGATGTTAGTTCTGCTTTTAAAAGTTGAACTAATGGCGCATACGGGCCTATTTACTGTGTACTGCAATCTCAGATAACATCAGTTTAAATATACGAAAAAATCACGCAAATGTTACAGAATAAATCAAAAATAAAATCAGTTTTAATTAAAATGTAATTAAGTGAATTTTACTTTTAATCAAGTAAATTAAACGTGCATTCAAGTGAAATAACATTTACTGCCCGTTCGCCGATATCGAACGTTAACGTTCACATAGAAAATTACATTTAAAACAAAAACAATTTTTGAAATTTTGTTTTTGTTTTAAATGTTATTTACTATGCGAACGTTAACGTTCGATATCGGCGAACTAGCAGTTAATTGATACTACAGTGCTTTTTGCTTATACTCTATTTCGCTTTAAGGCCAAAAACGGATCAAAGCCACAACTGTCATATTTACTTGCTGATTTTTTAAAATTTCATACAAATTATTTGTTTTAAGGTCCATTTCGCTTGTAGTCCATTTTTGCTTAAAAGCCACATTTTTTTACATGCGATTCTAATATTTTATGCAAAAAAATTCACTAACAGTCCACTCTGTTTTTTTATATATTTTTTTTTAACAAACTGGCAATATTTATCTTTCTGGCAACTTTTGTAAATGTCAAATTTTTTTTTGGTTACTTCATAAAAGTCGAAAATTTTTTACTCATTTGAGTGGTTTTATTGGAGAAAATAATTTTGATATAGTCAAAAATGTGGATTATACTAGGCTGCACTTATTTTCCATAAAATGGGGTATAAAAAAATCGGTTATAGTCAACTTTTCGGAGACCTATAGTAGAATTTCATGGAAATATTTTCTCAGAATAATTAAACTACATACATCCCGGTTTTAAATGTGATTTTTGCTTATTTCAAAAAAATTGCAAAAGGACCCATTTTCAGAAGGGTTAATGTATTCCAACAAAATGTTGCTTGTAATGTTCTGAATAAATCTTCGGAAGACACTATATACCATAAACCTAAGTATCACATGATTTTCCAAGTTTTTTATTACTACACCAGGGTGCATCTTTAAATAGGCCGTAAAATGAGTTTCAGATGTAAAGTTTTAAAACGCCGATATACGCCTATATTTTTTCAGACCCCTCTACAAGAATCAATTGGCAGAACATTGTTATTTTGAAAAATTTCAATTTGTTTTAGAGTGTAATATTTAGTTGTGGAAATTTAAGCCACATTCCCATAACTTTTTGCAGACATTTAGAGCCAAATTTTTTTAAAGAGTTCGACATGTTTTCCTATACTTAAATAAATATATTTTCCCTATACTTGCAAATATTAACATTCAATTGTGTTGATATTTCTCATATTATTTTCATTGTTGATGTTGTTGAAAACAGTAACATTATGAAATTACATGTATGCATGAATCCATGTATCCTTACACACACACTACTAATAATAGAAGTAAAAATATGCACGCAAACATATATGCTTGTACACACTAGAACATCAATATTTACACATACATATTATGCTTTCTATTCAGGATATAATTCCCGAAGTTGCCGGGAAAGTTATTTATAAAATACTTAGGAATATTGAGACAGTGAAATTTCTGATGATTGCTCCTAAAGTTTTCAATTAGCTTAAGATTTTGTGAACTTTTTTCCTTTACTTAATCTTCGTGATATCATCCCAATGTTTATATATCGCAATTAAATCTCTATGTGGCTTTCTTTTCAATAGTTGTCCTACTACTCGAGTCGAAGGGCTTTATAAAAGCCAGTCCGATAAACTTCCATTTTTGTCTTTTTATATACCTTCCCAATGGCTTCTCATATCCAATTGCCGCATATCTTCGTTGGAAATAAAACTAGGCGAAGATATACGGCAAATGTTACGTTAGTATTTATTTGTGAACACCTGTAAACGTTAAATTTAAATACGAGTACGTAATTTGGTTTTGCTTGTGATCTGATAAGTTCTCCGTATACACCTTAATTGTAAAAATGTGCGTTTTGCTTTCGTTATCCTGTAGGTGACAGCAACATGAATTGTCTGGCCATTGATATTGATGTCGCTGTCGGTCTTATCTCGAACCCGACATTTTTTGCGAGTTTTACGAGAATGTTAGCCTTGTCTTGCATGTCCGACAGTCTGTAGGAGAGAAGACAGGTGCGATCTGCTTATCTGTCTTCTTTTCATGCTCAGATCTTTCATAATATTGTCCAAAGCTAATGCAAACAATAAAGGTGAGAGCAGGCAGCCTTGCCTTACTCCAACGTTCGTAGTTAATGAAGAACTTTTAAGTTATTTTGTGGGGGACTTGTATTTTGGCATTTTTATATTTGGATTGTAAGATGTGTATTAATTTTTGTGAAACTCTTCAGCTCCTCATCGCATGCCATGTGAACTGCCGACTTACTCAGAAAAAGTTTTTTTTATCAATTAAAAAAATGGTTTAACAAGTATTTGAATTTAATTAATGTAATAATTGAATTAATTATTTTTTTAGTTAAATGAAAGTTAAAAATTAAATTTTGAATTAATTAACATTTAAGTTGTTTTGAAATAAATTTTTAATTAAACTATTAAAAGATTGATTATCCTCCAACAATAAATTTCAGTATTTTTTTATCAATTATTTAAAAAGGGAATTAAGCACAACAAACAAAATCTTTTAATAAATAATAATATTCCCAAAAACAACTTTGATAATAAATTTTTAATTAAACTATTAATTAAATATCTAAAAATAATAATTGACTTTTTCGTTTAAAACAAAATAATTTTAGCTTGTAGGATTGTTGTTGGGAATTGTCAATATTTAATTAAATATATTAACACATTGTTTGAAACGGCAAAGGTTTTTGATCATTTTTTTATTTAAAATTAAAAATAACATTAATTGAAAAAAAAAATATTCACAAATTTACAATTTTTAGTAATCAATTTTATTATTTTGGTAATAGGTGCAAAATCAACAACTTGCTTCCTTGATGTTATGAATTTGGTATAAATTTGGTGAATAGAGACAATTTTTAATTTGTTCTGTGTATTGCATCAAATGCTTTCTTAAAATCTATGAAGAGTTTTTACAGTGACATCTGCTATTTTACATAGCCATTCTATTTGTTTGATCGAGTCAGCTTCGGAGCAGTCGAAAGCCGGCTGGCACATTCCTTGAAAGTTTGCCACGCCTTGGAGATGGTTGAAGATTATAGCCGCTAGGCCTTCATGTATCGCATTCAGTACAGTTACTACCCTCCAGTAATTACATTCATTAAGGTCGATTTGTTTTTTGTATATTGGCGTTTGAACCTTTTGTCCAGGACTAACAAACATTTTCTGTTTTCCATGGGCGTAACATGTTAGGACGGATGATTACAGCGTTTGTTGCTCGGTACATGTGAGTAGAGCTCCGCTTCGGTCACGGATTGGTTGTTCGAAGCTTCTCCTTTTGTTTATCTATGAGCTTATCCTCTGGTACCGCTTGCCGGTGGTGTTTTTTCAGCTGCGGTTCGGCATTATTAGCGAACTCTTTAAAAGAAGCCTTTCTATTCTTCTTTATAGCCTTTTTACCATTCGAATGATTCTTTTATATTCTGGCCGTTACTTTCCATTTACACTTTAAGTTGGTTTCTGTGTTCGATTAGGTCCCACGTATCGTCAGATATCAATAGCCTTTCTCTAAGATATTCGGCTCAGTCCAAATTTTTGTTCTACGATTGTCCTTATCTTCTTACATGAGTTATTCCAAAAATTTAAGTCATTCATAAAGACAGCGTTCAGCTGTAATGAGCTATGTATGTACATAGAAATACGAAAGAAAAACGTATAAGCTTGGAAAAAACCTTTAACCTACATATTTCATCGACTTTAGGCGAGGACCTAGTTACTGACGTTAACAAACTTTGTTAAATAGGAGTATCAAATCTTCTGGTTTGAGGCATATTCTACAAGGTATCCTCCCAAATGTTTCACAAAATGAGTTCTAGGCAGTTTTTGCCTTGATTTGTTTTTTAGATGCGATGAGAGATTTGAATCGTCTTCAAATCGCAAATTTTGGAACTCTAATGTCTGAAATATATTCCAAACAAAACAAACGCTTAGTATAGAATTCTTTACAAATCCAGAGATGTAAAAAATGTTCTGTGTTCCCGGAAATAGAAGAAGTGTGAGAAATGAGACACTCTAAAACATACTCACTATAATCGACAAAATATCTCAAAAATACTATAAAAATATTGGGTGATAAAATGTCTGCCATCTACATACATATAGCTCATTTACTTCAATAGTGACATAACTCAACAAACAAAATTTTGGAGTTAGTGATGCAAAATTGTTCGCTATGATCATCTATATATTGTGTATAAAATTAATCTTCATATATTTTATACTTTCTCCGTTTGAAAGGAATGTGGGTTTTTTATGTGATTAAAGTAAAGCAAAAACTTTAAGCGTGTTTATCTTGCAATGGATTTGTTTTTTGAGTTATGTCACTATTGAAGTAAATGAGCGATATGTGTATCAGTCGATTTTACACAAATACATTTAAAGCGTTGCTGACGTCTCTTCCAGTAAGTGGTATCTAGCACTATTGCCAAATCTTCATGACCAAAAAATATGAAAAAATCGCAATAAGATTAATTAAAAACCCAGAAAATCTTTCTGATACTAAAATCTTTTTATAGCAATAAAATATACCTAAATAAAGTTTTGTTATAATTAAAAATTAAAACCGTTGATAAAATTTAGTTTTTCATCTGAAAGTTGTATCGGCGTTTAAGGAAATTTTGCTCGTTAATATTTACAAAAATAGTACATCAATTAAAATGTTGCTAATAAAAATTAAAATTGCTAGACCAGGTCTATGAATTGTAATATTGGCAACACTGGTACCTATGAGGGTATTTGTAAATACAATTGAAAGAACTGAAAATGGATCAACACAAAAAATCAAAGAAAATTTGCATAAAAACAATATGGATTTACATTCGTTTTTCTTGTCAATATTTCTGTTGTTCATAATCCAAATAAACACATGCATACGTTTTTGTAAGAATGTGAATGCATATTTATACCCAATAAACAACGAGATTTGATTTCAAATTGAATATGATTTGAAATCAATGGAGAGACTACAACATCGGACATGGTAGAATCCTGTATTAGGTAAATTGGTACTGGGATGTTGATTATATCTTTATTCTTGACTTCAGCGTAAGATCACCATGATGACCTAGGGATTCCTTCGGATGCAATGCAGACAAACACTGACGGGTAAAAAACACAGTATGGACCATTGATTGAAGTTTGCCGGATTATTGCAATGTCCTTCAGACCGAGATAATTGCCATCTATATAGCCTCGAGGTATTGTTCGATTGAAGTACCTGTGGGAAAACCACTCTTGTCATTTATAAATGGAAAAATAACTTAGCTCCCGACTTCACCTTAGAAACGTAATTGCGCTAATATTGGTGTAGGCTGAAACGACGAAGAAAATAAGGACTCAACAACGGATCATCTTTTCTGTTACTACCCGCCATTCGGAGACCATAGACCCAAATTGTTTAATCGGAGAAATCTACCCATTCTGCTCGTTCTCAAATTCTTGGAAACACAAAATCCTCTTCTTATTTTCAGGATTGATTTGGCTTTGCCTAGCACCTCCATCAAACAAAAAGCTTGCAATTTCGTCATTTTCCCATTTTAGTTTTTTTTATTTGTGTTCTATGAGAAGTAATTAATTTTTAAATTTAAATTTCATATTTTTCACGACCAAATCGTTTGTATCAAGGCGAATTTATTCCAGGTAATCTCGGTAGTACAACAAGTACAACTCGTACAAAAACCACAAGCAATTTGTTTTTGTAAAATCATTGTACAATGTCAAAAACCGAAACCAATCAAAACAGAAACAAAGATGATAAACAAAATTTTGACATCCAACAGTTATAAAGCTAAAGAAAAAAAGTTATCAGCAGGGCTTTTAGGATCACCTGTGATGACTTCGCCTTGGTTTATATGTAATGTTTCTGTAGCAAAAGGCTTTATTCGCCATGTTAAGCCGTTAAAATTTATTTTTCAATTTTATGTTGCCAAGCAAGTCGAATTCATACAAGGTAACCATGGCTTGCCACGTAAGCAACAGCTGATAACTAACTATACGTCAAAATGATATGCCGTTACTTTTTTAAAATTTATATATAAATTTTTCTCTGTTAGTTTAATTCAAATTAAATTTAAATATATATTTTTTCTTTTAAATAATAAATTGCAAATGCGTGTGTGTGGCGTTTGTAAAACAAAATTAATACAGGAGAAGGAACTTTGTTCAGTGTTCCTAAAAACGTAGAAAAGAGAAGAAGTAGAGTGCGCAAAAAGCAAAATAAAAAATTATGGGATATAAAAAAATGATGAAGAATTTCACTTTACATATAACTTTAATTTTTTATTATTTCAGATTTTAAACTTTAAACATATCCCACTTGTACGGCTAAAGTGTGTCAACCGGAAATTTTGTAATTTTCAGTGAAGGCAAATACTTTTTTGTTAAGAATGAAATTTTATCATAAAAAGTGGTAACAAGATGTTGGTATTAAGTTTTGCATTTTACAGAGCCTTAAGTATTTATATGAAATAAAAAATTTAATTGAATAGTTTCAAGTTAACAGAAGATATTTTATTGGTACTTAATAAAAATAATACAGTAAAATGTTAAGCTTTATATATTAAGAAAGTATAATCGGTCAAGGCCGACCATATCTCACATTTTTTAAATTTTCACTTTATACAAGAAATCGATGAACAGTGGTCATATCTACCCACAGTAAAAATCTTATATAATTTTCTCTAGTATTTTGTCCAAAGAAATGCAATTGTATTCCCTTTTATATATATAAAATGAAAACAGTTTTTCGTCGCTATTGAAAATATATAAATTTTGATTTAACACCCTATAGAGGAACTAGTGCGATGTGATACCCAACACAACAGTATATAAAAACAATTTTAGGTAGCGTACCAAATTTCATAAAATTATTTCCAAAATTGCGACCTGCACTTTGCACACACAGTGTACATGAACAGCCACCCACCCAGACGGACATCGTTAAAGCTTCTTTTCGCTTACAATCAGAGATGGAGTAAGGTAAGTAACCTAATTTTTAACAAATTAAAGAAAAATATAATATTTCAAGAGCCACGACGTTCCCTACTACGAAGCAGGTTTGCAAGGGAGCATATTAAAGAATAACGGTAACAACAAAAAATTCAGGACTTCCATAAGAGATATGGTAAGCGAAACTTTTACGTTTCTCCCTTATAAAACTGCTTTGTTGGAAGCTCCATTTTTTATTGGGATGACAGTTTCACGGGTACAACCTTGGCAGCGCCTTTATAAAAGTGAGTTCTATTTTTACTTTGGCCACACTCCTAAACAAAAAAAAAACTTAGAAATAAAGGAAAGAGTATTATTACATTACTTACGATTTTGTTAATTTTAACTTAAGGTACGTTCAGATTGATGAAATATTTGGTAGCAAACATCAAATATTTCATTGACGTAGTCTGAACACAAAATATTTTTGAGTGTCAAAAAAAATAACAGCTGATTTTGAGCAAATAAAAGTATTTGCCGGCAAACAAATATTTTTCAATGTGAACATAGTGTTAAAACAAAAAATCAAATATTTTAGTAATTTTTGAAACATTTATTTGATATTCCAAAAAAATTTTAAGAGTAAACAACGACAAATAATTTTAGCCATGTTCCCGCTAGAAGCAATTTTTCCTGTAAAAGTTCGGATTCTTTACAGTTTTAAGGATTGTTAATAACTATTAGACTTTGCTATCACCGCTATCAGCAAATTTTTGCGAATTTCCGCTAACTTAGCAATATTTATCGAATTTTTGCCATTCCTTATAGTTTTAGGGACTTTTAATAAATTTTATATCTTGTTTGAAATATTAAAATGGTTGGCGAATTTTCGTTATTTTCGCAACATTTTTTTTTTTGTTTTCCCCCGACATTTTGTTTTTTTTTTTAACCGATTTAGCGATTTCAAAAAAATTTTAGGGTTTGTTTCCATGTTTGCAATTTTTCACGAATTTTAGCCATGTTCGTGATAGAAGCGATTTCTTCCTGCGATTCTCTGCAGCTTTAACGATTTTTTATAATTACTAGACTTTGCTATCATGCCGCTATAAGCAAATTTTTGCGAATTTCCGCTAACTTTGCAATTTTTTACCGAATTTTTGCAATACCTTATTATTAGGCACTTTTAATAAATTTGATGGCTTGTAATATTAATATTGTGGAAATTTTATTGAACTGTTAATGGTTTCTAATCCAAATTTAGATATTTTACTTTGGCTTAAGTTCATTGAATTTAATTTTCATTAAATTATTTTTATGAAGACAGGAATTTTTCCAACATGAAATTAATTAAAATGTATTGATAATTTTTCATTCTTGACTGCGCTGAGATTTGAACCCAGGCTTTCACGGACAGGTTGCCCAGACTAGTTTCGATTGTAACCACACAATCTCGTCGGTGGGGTTTGCCGTTTTACTCACTCGGCTATTGAAGCCGGATGATGTCAACAGTCAAACATCAATCCTTAAACCAAATGGTATTTCACTTTGGTAGATCGAAATTTGCTTTTGAATGAATGATAATCTATTTTAATTAATTTACATGTTCTTCCTAACTTCTGTTTTTTCGTACTTTTTGTCAAGAATTCTTCTTGAAATCCAAAGAACATTTTTTTTTTCATGTTTTTGTCTTTTCTTTTTTTCTTGTTGAAGGACAAATGTAAACATAGCTCGTGCCTTAGCTGTTAACAATATTAGTATTGTGATTATTTTATTGAACTGTTAATGGTTTTTAATCCAAATTTAGATATTTTAATAAGGCTTGTTTTAAATATCTAAATTATTCGGGAATTTTCAATTTTTTTATTTTTTTCTTCTTCCCGACATATTGTTTTTTAACCGTTTAAGCGATTTCAAATATATTTTAGGGTTTGTTTCCAAAATTGCAATTTTTCGCAAATTCTAGCCATGTTCCCGTTACCCATTGTCTTCCAGTTTGTTTCTTCTTTTACATTCTCCTGTTCTAAAACTATAAGAAATGCAGCTCCACAGAATAAAACAAATAAATTGCTTCTGCGCTCATTTTTACTATTTCTGAACTATATTTTTATTTTTGAACACTTTCATTTAATAATTATTTGATGCAAATATTTATTTTAATCTGAACGCATGACACACATGATTTAATTTATTTTATTTTACACTATCTGCAAACTGTTTTCACAAACAAAAATTGTCAAATATTTGAGCTTAGTTTGAACATTAATGCTGATAGCTTTGACTTTTCTAAAATTATTTAGGAGAACGTTTCCTGATGATCTGGCCTAAGCAACCAGTGAAATGCGCATAGGAACAGCTTATCCTCCAACAATAAATTTCTGTATTTTTTTTATCAATTTTTTTAAAAAAGGGAATTAAGCACAACAAACAAAATCTTTTAATAAAAAATAGTATTCCCAAAAACAACTTTGATAATAAATTAAACAAAATATTTTTTTGTTTCACACAGTTTGAAGCAAATATCGGAACACATATTTTCGTCAAATATTATATTAGTCTGAATGTGCCTTTAGAATTATGAAATATTTAAATTATTACACGCAATTTAAAAATAAAGACAAAATGAAATGTGACAGAATATATTTTTGACACACAGCTGATTTGTTTACTACAGTGTTGTTTTATTTTAACCCATTTACGGCCACTGCGCCAACTTGAGAACACTTATTTATTGAGGGAATATATCAAAGCTGTTGACAATTTTAACAATTTTTATCATCTTATGTAATATGACACTAAATATAGTTTAAAAAATATTTATTGCAATACGTGGTTTCGTGGTAACTATCGTAAATGTTACTATTATGCTTGTTGGATATGAATTTCTAGTTATTAATTTTTTATGCAAAGTGTACATCATCATAATTACTAAATTTTTGGAAAATTCGATGTGTAATGAAACATATAAAATCATTATTAATCTAATAAAGTAATTTTTTATTATTTTATAGTACTTGAAATATTGCTGTGCCAATTTGGGTGCAATGGCCACAAATGTACTTTATATTAGAATTCTACATACAGGCAACAATAACAAAACAGCGCATAAAATAGTTTTAGGAATACATGTAAGTAGCATATTTTCTACAAGTTGTGTCCTTTTTCGGAAGTTAAGTGATTTGGGCTCTCGTATTACGGAAACTATTCGTGAAGAAATGCCTACTGGTACGTATAAAGGATACTCCAGCCTCCATTGCTTCCATTTCCACTAATATATGCAAGGTTTTGGATAGGCGGCCCCTTCATCGGCTTCCTTGAGTTCATAACTCGATACCTTGTGTTGTTACATCATCGCTTAATTTGCATTGGGTCTTTTTTTTTTTTTTTTTTTTTTCTCATTATTTATTTATTGAATCTTCATATATTAAATATGAACTAACAATAATTAATCAAATCTTATACTAATACTTTATTTTTATCCTGCCAATGCTAGACGAAAATTTGTCTCTTCACTGTTTCTGTTCACATATGTAGATGTTTAGCGCTCTTCTTGTCTGATGAGTCCTGCTGTATCTCTTCTCCTTAATCTAGAGTGGCCGCTGTAATTTCAAATATTTCGAGCTAGTGGATTTGGGTGCGACTCAAGTCTTTTTAAATATTTTACTGCATACTTCGTAATAATAGTTTTTACTAACGGCACATTGAGATCCTTGTGAATATTTGAGTTTTTAACATACCAGGGAGCGGCTGTGATTATTCGAAGAAGTTTATTTTGTCGCCTTCGAATTTTTTCGATATTAGAAGCCGAGGCAGTGCCCCATAACTGAATACCGTAGCACCAAATTGGTTTTAAGATAGAGTTGTAAAGTAGAAGTTTACAATCGAGACTAAGAACAGAGTTTCTTCCAATAAGCCAATTAAGTTGAATTGCTTTTAGTTTCATTTGTGTTAGTTTAGCTTCTATATGGCATTTCCATGTTAAACGCCGATCTAGATGAATTCCGAGATATTTTACATGCGATTGTTGGGGCACTAAATGATTATTAATTTTAATAGGGGGACATGACTCCCGACGCAAGGTGAATGTTATATGTACGCATTTTTGCTCATTAACCTTTATCCTCCATTGTTTTAACCACTTTTCCAGTTCAAATATATGATCCTGCAAGTAGCGAGAAGCTTCATGACAGTTTTCGTGCACGCTTAAAAAAGCTGTATCATCAGCAAATGTTGAAGTTAGGGTGTGGTTGTTTGTTGGCATGTCTGAGGTATATATTAGGTCTAACAGTGGGCCCATGATGCTTCCCTGAGGGACTCCAGCGTCAATTGGCTGAGGAGAACTTACAAAAGCACCTTCTTTAATAATAAACTTTCGACCGACTAAGTAGCTTTCTAACAGCTTGTGTGTGTTTACTGGTAAATTTAGCTTCAATTTATGTAATAAGCCTTAATGCCAGACTTTATCAAAAGCTTGAGAAACATCGATGAAGAGGGCGGAACAATATTTTTTTCTTCAAAGGTTTTTCTTATGGCGTTTACTATACGATGGGTTTGTTCAATTGTGCTATGTTCTCTTCTTAAGCCGAATTGATGGTTTGGAATACATCTATTTACATTTAAAATTGGGGTTAATTTTGACACTAACAGCTTCTCAAACAGCTTTGATATATTAGACAATAAGCTTATAGGGGTATATGACTCAACTTTTGTAGGATCCTTTCCTGATTTAGTTATCATGGTAACTAATGATACTTTCCATTCCTGAGGGTAGTATTCAAGGCGTAAAATAGCATTAAAAATAAAGAGAATAATTTTCTTTGCTATCCTGGGTAGCTCCAAAAGCATTTTGTTACTGATCTTATCAAAACCAGGGGCTTTCTTCGGGTTTAAATCATGAATAGCCTTTTCGATTTCTCTTATCTCAAATCTTAGTGGAACAGCTGCTCTAACAGCAACAGGTGGTAACTCGACCGCCATATCGAGAGATGTGTGAGCGGTAAATACGGTTTTCAAATGATTAACAAAAAGATTTTCTATATCATTTCTTGCCCAACTTCCGTTAAAGTTTCTTAATGGTGGTTTAGAGATAACTGGTCTTTTAAGATTTCTAGCTGCACGCCATAATGAGTAGTCTGATTGTGGAGTTGCAATAAGTTCCTTAAGATATTTTTCAAAGGATGCAGTTTTTTGGGACTGCAGTAACTTTCTTAGCCTTTTTGTGCACTCTTTTAATAAAGTCTTAAGCTGGGGGGATCTGTGCAATTGCCACTCTCTTCGAACTCTCCTTTTTTCAGCCAATAGACGCTCGACATCTACAGAATATATAATATTGTTTTTGGTTTTTTTGAGGGTTGTGCTGGAATGTTGAACAGCCAGTTTGAGATAACTGTCAAAATTAACAATAGCGAGATCCACGCTCTCCGGTGTGCTAAGCGGAATATTTTCTGTGCAATGGGCACTAAGATATTTTTTATATTTTAACCAATTTATTTGTGAGGGTGATTTCGATAAGTACCCAGATGGCGATACGATTCTATTTGGAATCATTATAGTAACAATTGTAGGTGTGTGGTCGGAAGATAATTCTAAGGAAGCCTCAACATAAATCGTTTCTGCGGGGATGTTTTTAACCACTCCAAAATCTATGACATCTGGAACTTTTTGCTGATCAGTAGGCCAATATGTTGGTTGTCCAGGGTCTGCATAGGGTATGTCACTCAGAAAAGCTTGCATTGTTTCCAGTTCGCTGTTGGATGGCTTCCACGTTTCATATGCGTAGACGAGGACTGGCTTTACGTTGGCATTAGAGATGTTTATTTTAGTGTATGTGGATATGGTTGTAGATTGCCATACCGAAGGGTGCTTTAACCTTACACAAATGTGACTTCACTGGAACCGATATTACTGGAGATCTTACCCTCAAGATATGTGAAGGATTCAATTTCTTCATAGTATAAAGTAAAAAGCCTACTCTCCATAGTATTAACGTTTAGAGTGTTTGTTTTACCGACATTAATATTAAGCCCGCACTCGTCTGCCATACTGCACAATAATAGCAGTTAAAATAGCATATGTGAACTTTCATGAGCAAAAAGACCTAACTTTTTAGTCATATAGCTATCAATGACGACCGCATGTAATGCCAATGTTTATTGGGACCGCGTTGCCCAGTATGTTCTCCATTTCTATGTTGAATAGTAACGACGAGAGAACAAATCCTTGCCTAACACCATTTCAAGGCATGTTCATTGTGTCAACAGAACCCTTGCAGTGGCAGAAAAATGCAAGAAAACTCACTGTGGTGATAAATTTCGCTTTTTAAAATGTCACATACATTTGGCCACTGTGCCAATTTGGGTACATCGCTTTTATGTCCTGAAAAAATTTTTGTTTAATTTTTTTTTTTTTTTGGTTTTTCCGGTTTCTTTTAGTCCTCTCTTTATATAAATAAAGAATTTTTTAAAGTTTTCATTGTCGTTTGGGGTTGGCTTTAAATGGGTTAACACAACGTTAAAGTATTTAACAGTGTTATATCCGTTTTCAAAATAAAACCACCTTGTATAAATTCGCCGTATTGCCAAGTTTCTTTTTAATTTAAAGAATTTAAAAATTTGATAACGAATTGGTAAAACATTGCTAATCAATGGCTTATTTTCTAATCATTATCCATTTGTATTCAAATATTAAAATCAATTCATTAAAAATGGTTTGAGAATTGTGCTTGATATCAAATGATAAAATAATTTTGTATTTAAGGTTTCACTTTGTGTTTGCTGGGTTTATTCAAAATAGATGTAAGTATAAGTGCATATACACACACTCTCAGATTTAGCATGGGGATATGTGTTCACCTTCTTGGTTTTCTATGTGAATTACTAAGTTAATGCTACACTGAACTTTTGAATACGAATAAAGTACCTTACAAAAAACATTTCTAAAATATTCCTAGAATTGAATATATTCGCATTTCAAAATGTTATTCTTTAATAGTGAAAAACGTATGTAATAACAAAAAAATAAAAATATTATTTATTGAAGTACAGTATTGATATATAAAAAATTTCTTTAAGCAGATGTCCTGATGTCGTTTTTCTATAACAATAAATTTTTACAAAATATTCTACTACCCCTTAAAAAACATTCTTTATTTTCACTTTCATAATATTTTTCATAAGACTTTATATGTATGTATGTTCTTAACTGTAAATATGTACGAAGCATCGGAATAAAAGGAAATTTAAAAAAAATTCTTACTCATTTTCTATGTGCCAGAAAAATTTACATATGTAAGGTCAACGTTATCTTCATTTTAGGATCTACTGAATTTAAAAAATGGTCAAACATTGACATTTGTAAGTAGCCTTAAACTTTTAGGTGACTAAGGGGAATATGTTAAATGTCATCGCCTAATAGGAACATGCTATAATTTTTTAAATTGTGAAGACCAATTTTTGCCACACAAATAATACTTTAATGGTCTATATTTTTTGGGGGGACAATGGATCTACATCTATTCACTGGGGCGGATTTACATCCGCCAACTTTACTTCCAATACAGATAGTCCGGAGGTCGATAGGGTACATGAGGTTGACTTAAGTCAGGAGTAGGTGGAGGGTCATGCAGACTAGCAGGGTTAATACAGTAGTCAACAAAGTGGCGTCAGAAGAGGAGAAGTGCCAGAGCAGTATTAACGGAGAGAGGTTAGCAGAGTAGTGTGAACAGAGGTGACAGCAGTGACGAGGAGCCAAAGAGCGTGAATGAAGGAAAACAGCAGGAAACAACAGATACAATACAGCAGTCCGAGACATATAATGAGAGTTTACCGCTAGCTATTCGAACCAAAGTGGAAATGTATCAGCTTTAAAACAACATTTATGTAGTTTTACGTTAGCATAAAAGCAGGTGTATTAAATACTTTAGCTCTCTTGGGTTTTTGACTGCAAAGTGAGACGTTGTAATAGAGCCGGTAAGGAAAAAAATAACAAAGCAATCAATACACAGTGCTATTAAATAAATAGGGGATTGGTAACACCAATACTCGATAGCGAAGAATAGTGCACTAGTTTTACAACTGGTATAGCGAGGAGGATTTACATCCGACTTATCTTGACTGAGATTTACATCCAGTCTGGAAGGAGTGCAGAGCACTGAGTGAGGGCTAAGCGTTAGGCATTGCAGAGGTTTAGAACCAGAAATCAGAGGGTCGTAGCGTAGTTTTGGACTTACATCCAAGGTAAACGATGGGTAGGGTTAGAGGGCAAGAGTGGTAGGGAACTGGCTCTGGTTACAACTATGACCTCACGAGGCAGCAGAAGCTCTCTAGATAACTTTCGTGAAATCAAAAATTTTTTGTGTGAAGTGTGCTTAAGAAAAATAAAATAAACAGAGGAAAATAGAATAACAAACCCTAACTAAAAAGTAAGCGTGTTTTTATTGCAAGTAAATTTATGTAAAGAACCCTGGACGCGGCTGAGTAGCACCCCAGCTTCAAATCCGGAGCAACCGGAGGTTTCTTACAAAATTGCAGTAAATTCAAGTTCTGCTTTGACACTTTTGAAGTAAATAAATACAAAATGCACGTTTATAAAAAATGGAACGCTATACTCCTCAAGAACGCGGAATAACTTTTTTGACATTTTTGCGAAAACTTTCATCGGAAATCATCTTAAGCGACGAGGCCCATTTCAATCTCTGTGGTCATGTGAAATATGCGAATAAGCAGAATTATCTATTCTTTGATTTTTTTTTATTTGATTTGTAATAAAATAAAAACATAATTATTTTTTTTTTTTCTAGGAAGTTTTTTTTATTATAATTTTTTGCCAACTCGCCTCAATAATGTCCAAGTGGCACTAAGGCACTTTGTCACTTTTATAAAATATTTCTTTTTTTGAAAACAAACTGAATACAAAATAAAATTTGCCTGCAACACACGATGAGTAAATACACCCGCTTAAAAATAGTGTATGTTGTGTTATTTATGCTTGAAGCATCATCCAGCCTTTATTTTCGAATCCCCGAGCAACAAACAACTACTGCGATTGGTGACCGCTATAAAGACATGCTCAAAGATCTTTTCCTACCATTTAATTACCAAAAAGTTGACCAAATATGACGATCATGAACAGCGGTTAAATATGAATGTTACATGTAATTTTTTTCCAAAAAGTGCAAAAAAAAAATTTTAATACACTATTGTTGAACAAGTGCGATATGTTTTTTGATTTTGTTTGTGTTTTTTTTTCACATGCATTGAACAGGTTTTTCGGTAATTTTTGACAGAAGATTAAGCTAGCTCATGCATGTTATGGTTGGGTCTTAAGATTATTGGTGGGATACCAGTAGGGTTATGAAATATTTCTAATTAAAAAACGCCGTGCATCTAATCAAAATGCGATAAAAAGGGCTAAATAAAATTTAAATAAAAATTTAATAAAGTTATTCAAGTAAAATAAAAAAACTCAATAAAAATATATTTGCGTCAAAATTTGCACTCTTGCGAAGAAGCAAAATTGCACACGCTTAAAATTTTAGCCATCAACTCTTAAGCTTTTAGAGGATAAGATAATCCCATTTGTTTTCCTTTCTCTGTCATTAAAAATCTAGACTTAATGACATAAACTTGAAACGCATGAACCAGCATATTAACAGAAAAGCGCGAATTTAGCGCTCTTTCAAAAATAGCGCTAAGGGGAAACTATGCGACTTTCCTAGCGTTAAAAAGCGCTAAGTCTAGCGCCAAAAACGCTAAATAGGCAACTCTGGATATTAGACAGTTGGAATAAGCAAAAGCCACATAGTTTTGCATAAATAGAAACTTTTTTTATAAAAGCGTATTTAGTGACAAAATTGAGGGTAATCTATAATTAAATTCATATTGGCCTCCCTACAATGTTTACCATTTTTCGGCGGCTAGTGATTTTATTTACTAACACTTTTATAATTTGAAACTGGCAAATAAGATGTTTTTTTTTTTTGGATAACTTTATAGTCTATTTTAATTATTTACCGTCGTAAATAATAACCTTTTCGAACTTTGAAAATTAATTAAAAAAATTCTTCAAAATAAAACCTGCGGGAAATTTGTGTCA
Organism: Pollenia amentaria; assembly: GCA_943735925.1. Classification (NCBI taxonomy): domain Eukaryota; kingdom Metazoa; phylum Arthropoda; class Insecta; order Diptera; family Polleniidae; genus Pollenia; species Pollenia amentaria. Next base: position 86,193,031 of record OX031008.1, on the reverse strand, counting down.
ATTGCTCTTAAAGCACTTATCCCGTGACCAGTGAACAAAATTTTATACTTAAAAGGAACAAATTGTGATAGGTGAAAACAAGACATATCACTTAACTGGTGATAATATGTTAAGAGTGTAGTTAGTTCAGAGGAAAGGTAATTTGCACAAAACTATTCATGTGACTGGATTTTGTGCGGGTAGTGGCTGATTCTCTCTAGTTCTATTACTTCATATTGAAATGGATGCGTACATTAAGGTTATTTCAGTGACCTGTTAGAAAGTGTCAAAAAGGTGCCAATTAACCACTCGTAGGACATCGCCATGTTAAAGTGACTTGTCACGTGACAAAAGTTTAGTGTTAGTTCCCATTCCTCTGGGGAATAAAAGCAAATTACCAATGATGCTGTGTTATCTTACAACTATACATATGTACATATTATATTAAATATTCGCTTTAAATAGAAAACATACATACACATTTAAAAAAATTTAAAATAAATAATAATAAATGTGTGCCAAAAAGAAATAACTGCTTAAGTTTCCTTAAGCTAAATTTGAGTTAATGGCACCTTTTACACATGGACAAAGTTTTAATTAATTTGTACGCTTTTTCCGGAAGGTATAGCAAAATTACTTTTTTCTTATCTCTGTTCAATGTACAATACCATTTGAAATAAAAACTTAAGTTTACTTCCGATCTGTAGCAATAGGCTTATTTAGGAATAAAACCTGAATACACTATAACCGTATAGAAATGGTAATTATATTAGAAAAGGAGTAAAACTAAAAAAATAGACTAAAGAACTTTTCCTTATTGCCATATAAATATTGTGATGGCTATCGGCGAAAAACGTATGCTTTTAATTTTGGCTGTGTACGTAAATATAAATACGCACAAATTATGTTATTGCTTTAATAACGGTACATGAGAATGTTGTGTATTAGGGATGTTAAAGTTGGTACAATTGCACTTTTTTGAGTCTTTTTCATTGCATTTATGTTGTACAACAAATCGTTAATGTAATGGGCACTTAAATATGCGACTAGAATTGTGGTGTGTAGAACTCTTAGTCCCCTTTTACAATGTGGCAAGAAGAGCTGCCGTTTTTTGTTATTTCTAACCAAAATTGGTAATTTTTTTCTCAATGTGGACATGTCAATTTTTTTTTGTCATTTTGGTTACTTTTTTGTGAAATAATAATACATATGAATATGTTGTTTTTGATACACTTGCAATTTCGATTCGAAGGAAGTTATTTACGACTTCATTTGTTTCAAATGAACGGAAGTTGTTTATACATTATCGAAAACAAAACATCCATTTCAAAACAGTTACCAGATATTTTTTAAAGTTTTTTGTTAACAAAAAAATGTTCTAAACTTGAAATCAAACAAAGAACTTATGTAATTCTACGTTTTATAACCTTTTGGTATATATATTAATTTAACGTTTTTTAGATAATGATTTGGCAATATTTTTATTTGTTTAAAAAACTTTAAATCTCAGTCATTACTTTTTCCCTAGTGAATGTTCTGAAATATGAATTTGCTTATATTCGCAATAATATTATACAATGGTTCACAAAATATTTCAAATAGAAGAATTTTGAAACAGTAATAATTACGATTATAAATTTAAAATACAATGAACAGATAAGAGAAACAAGTTATACAATTTTTATAATATTTTTTATTTGTGTGAATTAAAAAATATTCACTAAAAATGCATTTCGCATATCGCCAGCAGTTTCCCAAACGTCAAAACAAACGCCATATCGCCAAACGTAAATTTCGGCATATTTGACAGTTAAAAAGCGGAAAAAACTTAATTTTTCCTTTTTTGTTATTTATTAATGTAAAGATTTAATTTTTTTAGGGACATACCAAAAAAACTTAATTTATTAACTTTCATTATACAGAATTTTGTATGGAAATTTTAAGGGTTTAACTCTTATAAAATAAAAATATTTTTTTATAAAAAAGGTCTCAAATAAATAAAAACTTTTAATTTCAGTTTCTCGTTATTTTAATATGTGCAAGAAAAACATTTTTTTGTTTTGTTTTCTTAATTTGTCATTAATAATTTCCTATTAAGTGCAAATAACCTTTGTCTTACCATTTAACTTAAAATAAATTTAAATATTTCAATTAACAAAAGGCATTTCTAATTTGGTTACATTTTTTCGCATTTGGTAACTTTCTTAAAAATTTTGGTTGTAAAAATTTTATTAGTCGTGGCAGCACTGGTGGCAAGTGAAAGGCAGACAGACGAAGTTTCTTGGTAAGGGGCGACGCTGTATGCGTGACAAACTTTACTTTTTTCCTCTCTCACCAACAAGCTTCGTCTGTCTGCCTTTCACTTGCTACATTGTAAAAGGCGACTTATGGTACCCGTAGAAGAGGCAACATGAGTCAAAAAAAAAAAAAAAAAGTACCGTGAAGGTCCAAAAAGTACATTTTTTTTTTTGGAAGTTGGTACAAAATTTACAGCCCCATTTAACATCACTGTTGTGTATAGTTTACAAAATTTCTTGTCAATTTTTTTAGTTCGCTTCGTTGTTTAATGTTTTTCAGATCAGTCGAAATTATTTAAAAAAGAAGTGTTATTTTTTATAAACATTTAATGCCAACTGTCCAGAACGTAAGTTTTGTAGAAAAACATATTTGATCTTTAAACAAAATTTTTCACACTCGTTTATATTCATAAAAGATAAAAACACCAAAAATTTCCACCATTTCAGAGGAAGGCTTCGAGTCCTTCCCATGTATCTGAAACAAAAATATTGTATAAAAGACAGAAAATTTTCCATATATTAAATAAAATAAACGTTATATGCCTACCCTTTTCTTTAAATTTGGATGAAGGATACGCTTACTTCGAATATGTCCTTTCGCAAAAACTTAAAAAATTAAAGCTTTTATTGCTTCTATTTTGAATAATTTTAACTCGCAATGGAACTGATATACTTGGCATATTGCGAACTCAGGAATCAAAGTAATTTAAAGCGACCAAGTATCCTTTTAAAAAAACATGTGAAATTTTTGCTTATTTCTTATTTATATGTCATATATATATGTACATTTATTTTCAATTTCGTCCAAGTTAAAGAAATGTCAAGTGTTGCATAAAATCTCTAGACGTCTTATTCGTATGGCATAATGCATTAAATTTTTACTGCAATATGTTTACCAGTAACCAGTTAATTTAACTGCTTATTGAACAAATTTTCAGTAACCAGTAAATTTTCACTGGTTCGTTAAAAAATAAAATGTTTTGAAAGCAAAACAAAATATTTTTCACAAAGTCACAGAACAAAAATTTCATTAGTTTTTATCAATTTAATAATTATTATGATAATTATTATATTGTAATTAATGTGTTAATTAAATCAATTATTTTTTTAATTGAACCTGCACTAACAATATATGCTTGATTGAATTAACATTTTAATTATTTTAAGCAAATATGTAACTAAAACATTATTAAAAAGAATCAAAGTCTTAATTACTTTTTTTTAAATAAAATAACTTAAGGCGTAACAAATAATGGACGAAAAAATACAAAAAATTCCTGACCAGCAAATTGATTAAACTTTAGCTTCATTTTAACAATTTTTATTGACTTTCTTATCTTTATTTGTAAGAAGACAATTGAAGCACAGCAGCGAATAACGTTGTAAGTTACAAAATAAATATTTTTCAGGAGAGCAAAAAAACATTTTTAGAAGGCAGGATTATTAATTTTTTAATTTTTTTTTAGATTATTTAAAATAATGACAATAAAAACTTTTATGCAAAATATCAAGTAAATCGAATTTTAAATAACATGCTTAATTACAGTTTATATTCTTTTTTTTAGTAGAAAAACGTTTCATATCCACAATCGCGATATCATTTAAAACGTTTTTCCACTACGCAAGCGGCTTTAAGAACGTTATTTCACCTTGAAAAACCATTTCGTTTGTATCATTTTTTTAGTAACTTACAACGTTCTTCCACTGGCTGACTCTTTATATCGCATTTTGATGGCGTTAAGGTGCATAATTTTGGGTGAATTGACGTTTAAATAGTGTAAGAGAGTAATGTTAACGCTAATCTGCAAAACAACAGTTTTTGCAAAAAGTGGCTTTTACAACGTTATTCGCGGCTTTGCTTCAATTGTATAATTCAATTAAGAAACTGTTAAATGATGTTTGATTCAGCAAACGTTTTGCGAAAGCAAAAAATTTTTTAATAAAACTAGTGGTTACGTGTAGAACGTCAAATATTTAATACGTGTTAACATAGCTTTAAACTTGTAATATTGAATAATGTTTATATTAGTTATTGTCAAAACATGAGCCTTATTTATCACAAATTATTTTTAATTCAATAATTGATGTTTTGTTTTTGGTAAACACGTAAAAATATACGACTCAAGTTTTTAAATCTTAGAAATTTACCATAAAGCTTCCAGATAAAAAAAAGGTATAGTTATTATGTTAATAATATTGCATTTAATTATATATAGTATATTTTAGAAACATTTCTGAAGTAAAATATTATTTATTGATATTTTATGTAATTAAAATGCCTTTCAGAATGCGGTTTTATGTGGCAAATTCTAAGATATACAAAAATAAATCAATTAATTTTTAATTTAAATTTGAATTATACATTTAAATCATTCAATTTTAAATGAATCTAATAAGTATTTTGATTACCAATTTGCTCGATTCAATTCTTTTATTAATTATTTTTGCATTTATTTTTAATAACCTCAGGTAAATAGAAATATATATATTTTTTGTTAATTATGTTAATTAGTTGAATCAATTAACTCATTGTTTGAAATTGGACAGTTTTTTCACCATATTTTTAATCAAAATTTAAAATATTATTCATTAAAAAATACAATTTTAAATTTTTACAACCTTTAGTATGCAATATAATCACTTTGGTTATAGGTGTAAAATCAACCAATTTTTTACTTGATTTTACGAATTGGGTGATTAAAATCAATTTCTATTTTTTTCTGTGTTTTTACATGAACAATTTTTGTGTTTGTTTTATGCTACATATTAATTGTTTGGTTTCAATAAATTGTAAAATTCTTCAGTCATTTGCTTTTATATTTAAACCTCGTTATATTCAATCCAACCCATATAAATCGTTATTATTTAATTTTAATCTCGTTTAATCGAAATAAAGCAATCGGTCTCTTCGATTACGAACTATCGGGATTTTACTGTACTTATAAAGTGCAACCAAGAACCCACAAAACTTCTTTTGAGTTATTAGCAACGAGAAAAAAATGTATTCTTGGGAATAACTCTTAATAGACAACGTAAAAACAAACCAACAAAAAAAAAAAAAAAAAAAAAAAAAAAAAAAAAAAAACATTCTTGAGAATAACTTACTAAAAAACGTAAAAATTATATATTTTTTAATTTCACAAAATTAAATAAGAGTTATTGATCTAAATTTTGTTATGCAAAAAAAAAGACCGAAACAAGATTACGCTTCTTACACATTGTAAAGGTGGGCAAACTTCGTATTGAATTGTAATCAAATATTAAAAATACACTTCACTTAAGCACAATATTATTGTAAAAAAATACCTTATTTTAAAATAACAATTTTTTTCTAATTCGACTTTAAAAACACTAACTAAAAAACAGAAGTTTTGCAATTATCAAAAAAAAAATAACAGTATTTTTAAAAAGTACTTTCAATAATTTTTATTTTAGTGATGGGTCCGTGAGGGGATATTGACTCACACTCACTTACATCAAGAGCAATATTTTCTAATCACGCACTGACATCGTGGCTTATTTTAGTTCTATACACATTCACAATCACGTGATTAAACTCAAAATTTCGCGTGATTCACGTAAATAATGTTTAAACACTACTCATCTTTGGTTCAACGATCTTTTTTATTGCTTTCTTACACTTTCATGCTCTTTCACTCATACTCTCTATACTTTAGTGAACTCCTACACTCAGCATACTGCACCCATTTAAAAAAAGAACAAAAATTGAGCTATTTACAAGTACAATTGACTGGATTCTCTTAAATTTCTTTTGTCATTAGCAAAAATTTGAGTTCTTATTATTTTAGTTTTTTTGTACCTATATATTCAAATTTACTTGTTTTAAATAAGCGATTTGTATTGTATTAACAAATGAAAAAAATAGTATTTTTTAAGGAATTTTAATTGTTTTTTTTTTTTTTTTTTGTTATAATAGCTCCTCATAAAAAGTACTTCCTCATTTCTCAACCGATTTCAACAAATGACGTCTCATTTTACTCAGAAAAATACTGTCTTTAATATATTTGTTGCCTTTAAACTTAATGCGGAAAAAAGTCTCGTAGAAATTTTAAAAATTTAAAAAAAATTAAAAATTTTCCAAATAATTGAAAAAATCTATTCATATTTGTGCTAATATTGAATGAGAAGTATATATAATTAAAAATAACAATTATTTTGCTTTCCAAAACCGTTTGAATTTCAAAATCGGTGAATAAATAAAAAAGTTGTAAATGTTTAAAAGTAGCAACCTCAAAAAAATTTCTTTGGTCCATAACTCGGGAATTTGGAGGTATATTTAAACTTTTAAGCCCGGATTCGTAACATGCTCACCAACACCTTTAACGCACACTAGGTCATTTCAGAAGTGCTTTTCGAGTGTAGCACAGTGTAATCAATTATATAACAACTAAATAATGATAACTTTGAAAACATATTATATTCCTCAAAACCACTTAATGATATTTAATAGCCATAACATGTTAACTTTCTATACGTGCACTTACAATATGTTTAAGATGCAAACAAAATATCTTTACTTTAATAATATTTTGTTATCAACATTTGTAAAATAACTTTGCATCAGTTTATTTGAATTATTTGTTATTCATAAAAACCCCAAGCTTAAAGAAATTAAAATATAAAGAAATTGAAGGTACATTATAAACAAATTGTAAAGTGACACAAAATAATATATCAATGCTAAAAATATTTTAATATTGTTTGAAAATGGTGTAAAAATATTGGCCATTGTTTTGTGTTATTTTAGAGAAAAAGAATGAAAATTCTATAAAGTAATTTATAAATAAATGCGACGTACGACAAAAGTGGTTAAAAATATTAAATTTAAAGTTGCATCATACTATGATGTATAGTGAACGGTATATACTCTTCGACACAGCCGAATATAGCACACTTGTTTTGTCTTTAATTTCCTTAGGCCAAGTGTTTTGAGTTTTTCCGACAAAACAGTTTAAGCTGTAAAGCTAAAGTTGTATTCTAGGAATTGATATCGATGAGATCCTTTGCAAAAGATTTGTTTTCCTTACTCTTGCATCGAAATATTTCACACTGTTTGGTTTTGTTGCCATTATTTTTTTTTTTGTTGCTGATGCAAGTCGTATCCCCAAGGAATTGTCATCATTCATTTGATGTTGTGACACTTGCACAAGCCACAAATACAAAAAGACTACAATCACAAAGCACTGCAAACTAACAACTTCTTGTAGGAGTGTAATAGTTCTGCGTAGAAAAACAGATGTTGTGGTGTGAAAAAGAGGATAAAAAGCTGCTTTAATTTATTTTTTTCTTATCATCATTTGAGATTAAGCTGAGTGCAGAACAGCTGCATAGATTACATACAGTAGACATTTTCGGCAACGTTGGCTTTAAAAAAAGGTCTTTGCAGTCTATGAAAACTCTGATAATTCTGTAAAGTTAGGGAAAAAGGTCTTAAGTTAAAAACTGTAGTTTTTCGTAGTGTTAAATTTGAAATTATTTAATTCCTTTATTTAGTTGATTTATTTTCAAAAGAGCAAATGATTACAGTAAGAGGTAATTGTGCCAGATTTATGTTATGGATACCAAAGAAAAGATCACATAAAATGCCAAAAACTCCTTTTTGGCTTACGTCAAACAATTATAAGACGATTCACATAAACTTATATTATGCAATTTATAGTCATATGGCACTTATTTGTGCCACTTAAATGTTATTTATTAGGTTTAAGTGCTTCCTTAAGTGGCTTGTGGGTGTTTACCTGATTTCTTGAGTCAATCTAAGCACGGATCTTTCGTCTGGCTGACTGCAAGCAAGTGCTGGTCATAATTTTAACGATAATTTTGAGTACTAGGGTCAATATTTAAAGACTTGTTATTAATATTATGCTTAACTAACTGTTGCGAGGGGTGTCATAAAGTCGTGAAAGTCCATCTATATTGTTTTTTTTTTTAACTTATATGTCATTTTGTTGTTAAAAAACTTGCAAAAAAGATATATATTTAAAAAGAGATTTTTGTGAGATTGTCTATTTTGGAGCTTTTCATCAAAAACTGGTAAAAAAAAATATTCCAATGAAATTGCTGCTTTTTCATTGCTTTAAACTCGAATTTACCATCTCTGTTATCACTGCTGTTATTTTAGCTAATTCAATTGCTTGTTCAATTGTGATGTTGTTCGGTAAAATATGCTGTTCACTTTAGAATTATTTTGCTTGAAACTTTTCACTTTGCAATCTGTCATTTGAATTAAGCAGGGAAATTACTTTTTAAACATTTCGTGAATTTATTTTTCGCCTAGAAAATAAAATTTATTTTCCTATTATTGTTTATTGTTCAGTACTAAAGTGTATTTCTTGCACAGAAAAAAGTGTTTTATGAATTAAAAAAAAAGGTTTATTAAGTAATTAAATTAAATTAATGTGATAATTGAATCAATTATTTTTTTAGTGGAAAGAAAATTAAAAATTTAATTTCGATTAAATTAACATTTTAGTAGTTTTGAAAAAAATTTTCAATTAAAATTTTAATTAAATAACAAAAAATCTTAATTGACTTTTTTTTGTTTAAAATAAAATAATTTTAACATGTAGAATTGTTGTTGGGAAATGTCAATATTTATTTAAATAAATTAACACATTGTTTGAAATGGCAAAGTTTTTTGATCACTTTTTTAATTAAAATTAAAAATATCATTTGTTGAAAATATTGTTTCAAAATTTTAAAATTTTTAGTAATCAATATAATCATTTTGGTAATATGTGCAAAATCCACAACTTGTTTGCTTCATTATGAATTTGGAATAAATTTGGTGATTGGAGAAATTTAATAATTTTTTCTGTGTGTATTGCTCAGAAATTAAAGTTATCTTTTGATACTTTTCCTAAGAAGTTAAAAATTATTTTGATAAATAGAATGTGAGAATTATTTCTATAAAATGTGTTTCTGACAAAAATTACGAAAAACAAAAGTAAAGAAGAACACGTAAATCAATTAAAATAGATAATCATTCAAAACAATTTTCGATCTACCGAAGCTTAAATACAATATGGTTTAAAGATTGATGTTTGATTATTGACTGCCATCCGTCGTCAATGGCGGTGTATGTAAACGGCAAACCCCTCTGAAATATAGAAACATTTCAATGCAACCTGTCCGTGAAAACCTGGCTTCAATTCCCAAATCAGTCAAGAATGAAAAATTATCTATTGTTGGCGTCTGGCTCGTGGGAATCCCGCCCAATAGAAACATGAGGAACATAGTTATGTTTCCCATTATTTTGAGTGTGTGACACGGGATTCATGTGGTGGCATCTGGCAACACCCCCTGTAATATGTAGCTCAGCTGTGGTTTAACGCCACCTGGAAAATGAGTTTTTGCTTCTTATTCAATTCGTTCATAAAATTCGCACCAGCCAGACGCCGGCAATTAAATTAAAGTAAAATCAGGTTAAATTAAAGTAAAGTGAAATTAAAATAAATTAAAATTAAAATAAAAATATCGGAAAATAAGGAAAAAAGAAACTAAAACAAAAATAAAGTGAACAAAAACTTAAAAGTGGGGAAAAAGAAGCCCAACAAGTGTTTTTTTTTTATTATTTGCCGAGCTGCAGGAAATAAGGGTGGTTTCTTTGGCCAATCACTCTGCGGCTCTCCTCCAGGTCCTCAGCAGGTGTCCGACGTGCCTCAGCAAGTACCCGTACGCGCCGACTCATAAAGAACCAGGTAAACCCCATCTACACCCAAACATTTTGGTCCTTCGCCCATTGGAGTTCAAAGGTACGTACTGTGGAATTTAAAGTGCATGCATATACATATTGTGAAGCGCCATATTGTGTCGCATGGGAAGTGAGGTTAAGTTGAGCCAATTTTTAAGCCTCAAAATTTTAAGAGCCATCTTTTTTTACTCGCCGGTTTACCCGTTACTCGCCCAATTTGTAGTTTTGTGTCTTCTGCCTAAAGATTTTTTGCCTCAATTTTACAAATAAAGGAAAAGTGTTGCCAGCGCGCCAAAAAAATTTTTTTTTAATAAAGTAACTCGGGGAAAATTATTTTGTTGCCCTTTAAGCGAACTCGCATAATTTTGTTGCGGCACCTAATATTTTTAATAAAAAATGGCGACTTTTGAGAAATATATTCTGGCGGCAGATGAGATAATAAATATCGAAGTCATGTTGAAAAAGGAAGACTTTTCAGCACATACCAGCGAGGCATTTGATTTTGAAAGAAGCGAGGTGGACAAAAGTTGGGAGAAATTTAAAAAAATTTATGACGAGTGTTCCGGTACCATAGAGGAGAAAAAAGAATTAGTGGCAGTGAAGATTAAATATTCTCAGGTGCGGAGAGTATATGTAAAATGTATCAATATTTTGGCCAATGCTAGACAGGTATTAGAAGAAGATAGGCAGAAAAATAAAGCAGTGGTTCCCAATCTGTGTTCTATACCTGTCCCCCTTGTGATACTGGCGTTTTTCATGGAGATTACGTTTCGTGGCCCACCTTCAGGGACATGTTTACGGCAATCTACATAAATAATTCGAGACTTAGCCCAGTAGAAAAATTATTTTATTTATTTCAAAAAACAGATAGTGAGGCCCGGGATATAAATAGAAATATTGCCCTAACAGCTGAAAATTTTGAGATAGCGTGGAACAATTTGAAGTCCCAATATGAAAATAAGCGCGTTTTAATAAATAGCCAGTTGAAAGCTTTATTTAATTTGGCTCCATGCCAACGAGAAACGGCTTCAGAAATAAAAAGGCTCCAAAGGGAAATTAATAATTGTATTTCGGTGCTAAAATTATATAATGTAGATATTGCCTCATGGGACCCAATTTTTGTGTTTCAATGTTCGGCTCGGCTCTCTGAAAATACTTTACATCTGTGGGAGCAGTCTGTAAAAAATAAAACAGAGGTTCCCAAATGGGAAGAATTGAATAATTTTCTGACCGATAGATTTCATGCCCTTGAAAGTGTGTCTGACATTATTGTAGCGAACAATACAGCTGCTAGTGGTTCCCAAGCAGGCCCCTCACATAATAGCTCTATGTCTACAAAAGCTAAGCAGTTTAAGGCCCATCACACAAAAGTTGACTCGAGCTCATGTAAATTATGTAAAGAAAAGCACAAAATTAGTGTTTGCAATAAATTTTTGAGCATGGACTACAAGAACCGTGTTTCAACATTGAAAAGATTTTGTATGGTGATTGCAGTAGTCCTAATGGTTGTTCTAAATGCAGTAAGAAACACCACACGTTAATACATAGGGATATAGTAAGAAATATAAACAACAATAATCAAAGCCAGCCAAGCACTAGTTCGCAGAGACAGAGTCAAAATATTCAGAGTCAAATACAGTCCACTAATGTTGCCGGCCCTTCTGGTGTAGTTCAATCGCACCATACATCTGTTGCAAAAAAGTGATGTTAGCCACAGCCTGGGTTAACATTGTTAGTTTTGGTTCCCGTTACAAGGTACGAGCGCTGATAGATCCATGTTCGGATGAAAGTTTTATTTCGGAAAAAATACAGAAGCTATTGAAGTTGCCGACTAATGCAGAAGTCTCAGGCTTAGGGGGAGATATAATTAGTACGTCTTCTAAGATGGCAGTTTTTACGATTGTTTCGCTTTTTGATAAGAACATGGCGCTTAATATAGAGGCTCTAGTGGTTCCTCGTGTAACTGGTAGTATTCCAACGTATTCCTTTTTGCCCCAGAAGGAGATTGAGCTGCCCGAATTATGTTATGTTGATCCGAGGTTTTATGAAAGCAGTGAAGTAGATCTATTGTTAGGAGGTGATTTATACCCTTCTATTCTTCGTGGCGGAGTTAGGCATGGTATTTTTGAATCGCTAGTGGCTCAAGAAACCATTTTTGGTTGAATAGTTACAGGTCCAACGCCTTCTAAAGTTTCCCCTCGAATACTAAGAGTGTCTCATATGACAAAAGTGGCGATTGATGACCAATTATCGAAGTTTTGGGAGTTAGAAGAAGTATCGCTAGTGGCTCAAGAAACCATTTTTGGTTGAATAGTTACAGGTCCAACGCCTTCTAAAGTTTCCCCTCGAATACTAAGAGTGTCTCATATGACAAAAGTGGCGATTGATGACCAATTATCGAAGTTTTGGGAGTTAGAAGAAGTATCTCAAAGGCGAATTTTATCAGAAGAGGATAAAAAATGTGAGGAGATCTATAGTTCTACTACCACTAGAAACTCTGAAGGGAGATACACAGTGGGTCTGCCCTTTAAGAATAGTTTGCTGTCGCTTGGTCCCAATAGGCATATTGCTGTTTGTCAATATTTGAGACTAAAAAATCCTTAATGCGCAATGCTGAGCGTAAGGCCCAGTACGATGAGGTCCTTAAAGAATATTTAACCCTAGGGCACATGGAAAAAGCAGATGATGCTAGAGGTGACCCTGGTTATTATTTACCCCATCATGGCGTTTTTAAGCCAGAGAGCACAACGACTAAATTGCGAGTGGTATTTAATGCCTCGAGCCCTTCCGCAAATGGCAGAAGTTTAAATGATTTGTTGTTCACTGGCCCTATTCTGCAGGCTGAAATAGTTAATCTGATTTTGAGATGGCGATTTTTTCAGTTTGTCTTTAATGCGGACATTTCAAAAATGTACCGGCAGATTTTTGTGACTCCCACACATAGGCCCTTTCAGAAAATAGTGTTTCGTAGCAGTGATAGCGCGGAAATTGCTGATTACCAACTGAAAACGGTGACTTTTGGCGTAAATTGTGCCCCATATTTGGCCCTTAGAACCATTCTACAGTTGGCGAATGATGAAGAGCGACGTTTTCCGTTAGGCGCTAGAATCTTGCGAGAAAATATGTACGTAGATGATGCCCTAGTTGGTTCCCATTCAGTTGCTGATGCTTTAGTGGCACGGGAGCAATTAATTGGTATTTTAGATATGGGGGGATTTGAGCTCAGAAAATGGACCTCGAATTCTGAAGAAATTTTAAAAAATTTGCCCCATGATCACCTGCTAAATTCATCATTTTTGTCGCTCGATGAAAAGAGCACTACGAAAACGCTAGGAATTCGCTGGAATGCGGCAGAAGACGTGTTTTTCTTTGTTTGTGAGAAGATAACACTAAAAACCTCATACACAAAAAGAGAGGTACTTTCTACCATTGCTCGGCTATACGATCCTGCTGGTTGGTTGGCTCCGGTGGTAGTTAATGCTAAAATTATTATGCAGCAAATGTGGCTTGATAAGATCGAGTGGGACGAGGCTATCAAACCCGTGGCTCTGCAGAAATGGCAGAATTTTGTTGTTAATTATGCGGATATTGAGAAAATTAAGCTTCCACGTAGGGTTCAATATTCGCTTGGCTGTAGTATACAATTTCACGGGTTCTGTGACTCGTCTGAGTTGGCATATGCAGCTACAATTTATATAAGAGTACAGCTCGAAAATAAAGTTTGGACAAGTTTGCTCACGTGTAAAACTAAAGTGGCCCCAATAAAAAAGCCATCTTTGCCTCGTTTGGAGTTATGTGGAGCAGTTCTTTTGGCAAATTTGGTTGACAGTATAGTACCTACTTTTAACGTGGACAAGTCCCCCCTATATTTGTGGTCCGATTCCACGATTGTTTTAGCGTGGTTGAGAAAACCCCCTTGTAGCTGGAAAACGTTCGTGGCAAATAGAGTGGCTACAATATTAGAAAAAGTTGGGAATAAAAACTGGTGTCACGTGGCGTCAGGTGACAATCCTGCCGATCTAGCAACCCGGGGGCTGATCCCTGCGGATTTGCGAGAAAATAGGCTCTGGTGGCATGGACCTGATTGGCTCAACTTTGAGGAGTCTTTGTGGCCTGTAGAAGCAGCAGAGTTCGAGACGGTAGAAGAGTCGAAAGGAGCTCAAGTGTTTGTTGCTAGATCACCTGACAAAGAAGATATTCTAGACCGGTTTTCCAGTTTATCTCGAGCGTATCATGTAATCGCTTATATGTTTCGATTTGTTGCCCTGGCGAGTAAAAGAAGACGCGAAAACGTCCCTCATGGTTCTCTGAAGATCTCGGCTGGTGAATTAAAATTTGTGAGAAATCGCTTATTTTATCTCTCTCAACAAATGCACTTTTCTGGGGAGTTCAACTGCCTCAAGGCGAATAAGAAAATCGATTCCCGTAGCCCCCTGTTGACGCTTACCCCTTTTGTGGACGAAGACAACATTATCCGATCTAATAGTCGCCTGAGCTCTACTACTTGTCTGTCCTACAACGAGCGACATCCTATTATATTGGCGTATGGGAGTAGATTGGCTCGGCTGTACGTTGAATTCGTGCACACCTTAGCCCTTCACGGAGGCCCTCGTCTAGTCTTAAATGCCGTCCGGCAAGAGTGCTGGATTATTCGAGCGAAAAATCTGATAAGGACAGTGGTTCGTAACTGCAAAGTCTGCGTTCTCCACAGAAAGACTCTTCAAACTCAAATAATGGCGGCTTTGCCGAAAGAAAGAACTACCCTTTGTCGCCCATTTACGAATACTGGCGTCGATTTTGCCGGCCCGTTCGAGATAAAAAGTTTCACAGGCAGATACTGCAAAATCTCCAAAGGCTACGTGTGTCTCTTTGTGTGCTTCTCTACGAAGGCGATTCACCTCGAAGCTATAAGCGACTTGTCTACCCCCGCCTTTCTAGCAGCCTTGGCCCGTTTCATCGCCCGTCGTGGTTGCCCAAGCTGCATGTATTCTGACAACGGCAGAAACTTTGTTGGCGCCGCTAGAGAGATCGACGCAGACTTCGCCAAGCACGTGAAAGAGCTTCGTGACACGGCTGTAGAGAATTATGGTCACCAGCACTTGTCGTGGCACTTTATCCCCGCTGCAGCACCTCACATGGGAGGACTATGGGAAGCCGGGGTAAAAAGTATGAAAATGCACTTAAAAAAGTCCGCCGGTCAACTCAAGTTTACGTTTGAGGAGTTCTCCACCATTCTGGCAAAAATAGAAGCGTGTCTCAATTCACGCCCCCTTGGCCCTATGACAGAAAGCGCTGAAGATTTGTCTGCCCTCACGCCAGGTCACTTTCTGATTGGCTCATCTCTGCTTACCCCTGCTGAGCCTGAAGAGCTGTCATCACCCCTCAGCATTGTCAACCGGTGGCGTAAATTGAAGGCCCTCCAGCAAGAATTCTGTCGCCGATGGAAGCAGGAGTATTTGAAGGAGCTACACAAGCGTTATAAATGGCAACACCCTCAGCTAGACATAAAGGAAGGCGATCTTGTGGTCCTCAAAAGTGAACCAGGCTGTCCGAATGAGTGGCGTTTAGGGCGGATCACCAAGGTTTATCGAGGCCATGATGGCAGGGTTCGAGTGGCTGATCTGAAAACGCAAAATGGCGTCATCGCTCGGCCGATACATAAATTAGTCGCTCTACCTAAATGCGACACATAAGGCTTCTCCTTTCCTTTTTTTTTAACGTTACCCCATATAAATAAAATATCCTCTTCCAGATACTCATGGCCTTCAACCCCAACTTCCGTTGCCCCCTGTGCGTGCGATTCCACGCTGTAAGGCAGTGCTCGCGCTTTGTGACGCTCCCACCCGAGGAGAAGCTGCAGGTCGTGGCCCTACATGCGTTGTGCAAAAATTGCCTGGCGCACTCCCACACCCAGGCCGCTTGCAGGAGCATCGACCGATGCCGACGATGCCTGCAGAACCACCATAGTTGGCTGCACCCGATGCCCGAAGGTCGCGTGTGGGTGAAAATGACCGCCGCCGTGCGAATCCGGGCCCGGTCAGGTGGTGAGGTTTTCTGGTCGCAGGCACTGCTGGACCCAACCGTAGCGCGATCATCCATCGTGCTGGAAGAGGCCAGGGGCTTGGGGTGCCGCGTGGTTCAGGGCCGCACCACAATTACCGTGTTTCACGGTGTCGCCGACCGTGAAAAGTTTGAGGTGGAGGTAGCGGTGGAGGAGCGCCCGTTTGGCAGATCACCTTCGGCCAGGGTTAAGAAGGGGACGAGAAGCGAGGGGGATGCTGCCCCAGCCAACCCGCAATGGAATTTCCCCGGCCTATATTACCTGGTACTCGGGGCTGACGTGGCCCCGCGCATTTATATCGGGCCGGCAAAGGGAAGGCCAGGTACCCTGCACGCCCAGGACACCGTTTTCGGGGTGGCTTATTTCGGGGAAGGAGTTCTGTGGAGCCGTTGAAGGATGTGGACGTTGCTTTTTTTTTCTTACTTAATTCACTTCTTAATTCTCTTGTTTTTTCTCTTCTTTTATTTTTTGCGACAGTTTGTGAATTAAATTTTTGTTTTTGAACTTTGAGTTCTTTTTAATACCTTGTTTTCTTTCCGTTTTTTTAAGCTTTTGTTTCCTTTGTTTAAAAATTAAAGGTCCTATCGGGATATATAATTTTTCTTTATATCATCTTAGTCTTTAATAAGTAATTATTTTGCACCACCGTTGCAAGGCGGGGTGTATGTTGGCGTCTGGCTCGTGGGAATCCCGCCCAATAGAAACATGAGGAACATAGTTATGTTTCCCATTATTTTGAGTGTGTGACACGGGATTCATGTGGTGGCATCTGGCAACACCCCCTGTAATATGTAGCTCAGCTGTGGTTTAACGCCACCTGGAAAATGAGTTTTTGCTTCTTATTCAATTCGTTCATAAAATTCGCACCAGCCAGACGCCGGCAATTAAATTAAAGTAAAATCAGGTTAAATTAAAGTAAAGTGAAATTAAAATAAATTAAAATTAGAATTGTGGTTATTTTATTGAACTGTTAATGGTTTTTAATCCAAATTTAGATATTTTAATTAGGCTTAAGTTCATTGAATTTAATTTGCATTAAATTATTTTTATGAAGAAAGGAATTTTTACAACATGGAAGATTAATTAAAATTGTTATTGAAAATTTTCATTCTTGACTGACCTGGGATTCGAAGCCAGGCTGTCTGGCGTGTGATTCGAACCCAGGCGGCTGGTTACCCTGACATGTTTCGACCTCAACCACTAGGTCTTCTCAAAGGGATTTGCCGTCTTACACTCGCAGCCATCGATGACTGCTGACGTCAGTAGTCAAACATCAATCCTTAAACCAAGTTGTATTTTAACCTTTGGTAGATCGAAATTTGCTTTTTGAATGATTATCCATTTTTAATTGATCTCACATGTTTTTCCTTACTTCTGTTTTTTCGTACTTTTGTCAAGAATTCTTCTTGAAGTCCAAAGTACATTTTTTTGTTTTTCCTGTTTTTGTCTTTCTTTTTTCTAGTTGACCTTTTTCAGCACAACTTGAAGGACAAATGTAAACATAGCTCGTGCCTTAGCTGTTAACAATAATTAGTATTGTGGTTATTTTATTGAACTGTTAATGGTTTTTAATCCAAATTTAGATATTTTAATTAGGCTTAAGTTCATTGAATTTAATTTGCATTAAATTATTTTTATGAAGAAAGGAATTTTTACAACATGGAAGATTAATTAAAATTGTTATTGATAATTTTCATTCTTGACTGACCTGGGATTCGAAGCCAGGCTGTCTGGCGTGTGATTCGAACCCAGGCGGCTGGTTACCCTGACATGTTTCGACCTCAACCACTAGGTCTTCTCAAAGGGATTTGCCGTCTTACACTCGCAGCCATCGATGACTGCTGACGTCAGTAGTCAAACATCAATCCTTAAACCAAGTTGTATTTTAACCTTTGGTAGATCGAAATTTGCTTTTTGAATGATTATCCATTTTTAATTGATCTCACATGTTTTTCCTTACTTCTGTTTTTTCGTACTTTTGTCAAGAATTCTTCTTGAAGTCCAAAGTACATTTTTTTGTTTTTCCTGTTTTTGTCTTTCTTTTTTCTAGTTGACCTTTTTCAGCACAACTTGAAGGACAAATGTAAACATAGCTCGTGCCTTAGCTGTTAACAATAATTAGTATTGTGGTTATTTTATTGAACTGTTAATGGTTTTTAATCCAAATTTAGATATTTTAATTAGGCTTAAGTTCATTGAATTTAATTTGCATTAAATTATTTTTATGAAGAAAGGAATTTTTACAACATGGAAGATTAATTAAAATTGTTATTGATAATTTTCATTCTTGACTGACCTGGGATTCGAAGCCAGGCTGTCTGGCGTGTGATTCGAACCCAGGCGGCTGGTTACCCTGACATGTTTCGACCTCAACCACTAGGTCTTCTCAAAGGGATTTGCCGTCTTACACTCGCAGCCATCGATGACTGCTGACGTCAGTAGTCAAACATCAATCCTTAAACCAAGTTGTATTTTAACCTTTGGTAGATCGAAATTTGCTTTTTGAATGATTATCCATTTTTAATTGATCTCACATGTTTTTCCTTACTTCTGTTTTTTCGTACTTTTGTCAAGAATTCTTCTTGAAGTCCAAAGTACATTTTTTTGTTTTTCCTTTTGTTTTTCCAGTAACAGTTCAATAAAATAACCACAATACTAATTATTGTTAACAGCTAAGGCACGAGCTATGTTTACATTTGTCCTTCAAGTTGTGCTGAAAAAGGTCAACTAGAAAAAAGAAAGACAAAAACAGGAAAAACAAAAAAATGTACTTTGGACTTCAAGAAGAATTCTTGACAAAAGTACGAAAAAACAGAAGTAAGGAAAAACATGTGAGATCAATTAAAAATGGATAATCATTCAAAAAGCAAATTTCGATCTACCAAAGGTTAAAATACAACTTGGTTTAAGGATTGATGTTTGACTACTGACGTCAGCAGTCATCGATGGCTGCGAGTGTAAGACGGCAAATCCCTTTGAGAAGACCTAGTGGTTGAGGTCGAAACATGTCAGGGTAACCAGCCGCCTGGGTTCGAATCACACGCCAGACAGCCTGGCTTCGAATCCCAGGTCAGTCAAGAATGAAAATTATCAATAACAATTTTAATTAATCTTCCATGTTGTAAAAATTCCTTTCTTCATAAAAATAATTTAATGCAAATTAAATTCAATGAACTTAAGCCTAATTAAAATATCTAAATTTGGATTAAAAATAAATTAAAATTAAAATAAAAATATCGGAAAATAAGGAAAAAAGAAACTAAAACAAAAATAAAGTGAACAAAAACTTAAAAGTGGGGAAAAAGAAGCCCAACAAGTGTTTTTTTTTATTATTTGCCGAACTGCAGGAAATAAGGGTGGTTTCTGTGGCCAATCACTCTGCGGCTCTCCTCCAGGTCCTCAGCAGGTGTCCGACGTGCCTCAGCAAGTACCCGTACGCGCCGACTCATAAAGAACCAGGTAAACCCCATCTACACCCAAACATCTATAAATTTTATTTCATTTCATGTTGTAAGAATTCCTTTGTTCATAAAAATAATTTAATGAAAACTTAATTCAATGAACTTTAGCCTGATTAAAAACCAAGTTTGGATTAAAAAACATTAACAGTTCAATAAAATTACTGCAATACTAATTATTGCTTTTTATTAGTTATTTTGATTATATTAAACATTTTATTTTTCGAATGTGCTTAGTGAATCAAATTGCAATTCATACAGCTTTCTTGCCATAGTCCTATGCCTTCAATATTTCACATACTTTTTGCTTAGTTATTTATGATTTTTTTTTTGCTGACGATGCAGATCTTTTGGCGTCTCATGATTCTGAAAGTATATATGAACAAACTTGGTTAAAAACAGGAAAAGTTAAGTAAATGCACAACATTTTGTACACATTACATTTGCATTAAGGAAGGGTGATTTCCCAAATCTTACAAAAAACAACAATCGATTCCCAAAAAAGACTCTGACGAATACCTTGGCATGCATTTAGACCGTAGGCATACATGGAAGAACATATTTAAAACATGACAACATTAAAAAATTAAAAATTTAAAGCTTTCCTGCTCGGCCAAATATCACAACTCAACATGACAAACAGAGTGTGGACATATCTCAATAAAAAATGGAGCTTCAGACGAAGCATGTTTTTAAGGGAGAAACTTAAAAGTTTCGCTTACCATAGCGCGTACGGAAGACATGAGTTTTTTGGCACAGAATGCGCTTTTTTCAGCACATATAAAAAATGGTGAATGTTACGAACAGACTTACACACTGAATTTTCTGTTACCGTTATTCTTTTTTATACTCCCTTACAAACCTGCTTCATTTCAAATTTTATATATATTTTTTTAAATTTATTAAGTATTCGTTCACTTACCTTACTGCATCTCTGTATATCTTATTGCGTAGCGCATAAATGTGTGCTTGCTCTTCAAAATGTACCATTAGTGCTTCGAAAATAATGATCTCAAGATACCAAAGATAACGGATGTTATAAGGACTCATAGCGATAGATATCTGAACAGAATAAGTGATAATGTTAATCCATTGGCTATTGCCTCACTAGACAACGCAAACGATATACGAGGACTACACTTTATTTCAAACACCTGCATTTTCCGTGCGAAATTCAAATTTGGAAACAATCCATATTGGTTTGTTTTTTTGCCAACCAGTTACATATACTCCAATTCAAACAAATTGATACTTTTTTTTAAAAGAGTGCAAAATACTGTTTGACAGCGCGCAGTCAAAGTAATTGTTCCCATACGAGTTGAAACAATTTTATAAAATATCACTTTTTCATCGAAAGTTTGAGCATTTATTGTGAAAAGTGTGTTAAAATTTTATAAAAAGTTTGTTATGGAGAATAGTCTGCTATGAAAGTACTCAAGATTTGTTTCATAAATTCTTGAAATTTTTTAAAAATTAAAGTTTTAACATAACCTTTAAAATGTTTTAACATAAGTTTGGCAAACCATATGTAAAAATATTTGAAAACACTAAAGTGTGCTTCATTTACAAGGTTTAATCTCATATTGCGTAAAGTTGCGTAATCTGAATAATATTATTTTTTGCAGATTCCTATGCTTTGAAAAAAATCGTACATTTTGAAACAACAACCCTCAAAAAACTCAAAAAATTATATCCTTGTCCAATATGTCTTAAATAAAGTTGATGCATCTGAGATTGTCGATGATTGCGAGAAATTATTGGTGGAGAAGGTATGCCTTTTCTGCAAGTATATAGAAACAAAATGGATAAAAAGTGGAAGAAGAAAAAATCAGTTTCGAAATGAAAACTTTTCATGGCTAAATAGCGAGATATCTTTCCAAATTAAAAAAGCAGCTATTAAAACTACTTCTTCCACTGTGGGACGTCCAGAGGTTTCATTTTGCAAAAAGTCGGAATATGAGAAAAGAAGAGCAGCAGCGGAGATTTCAACGGATATATTAGGGCAAACTGATTTACTGATTTGTCCGACAGATTGCATCATGCTCGCAAAAAACAGCAGAACTAACAACCTTCTGGATGTTTTCAATAGAGCTTTAGATACATCCGATCCAACAATTTCGACAAAATACTTAAGCAGGCATATGCAACACCATAAGTCTTTAAAACTTCCACATGAAGTTATAGTGCTTCTAAGTTCCAATCATATAAATGAAAATATGGATGAAGAAAACCACTACGAACAAGGCGAATTTTTATTAACTAGTTCAATAAATATTTTCAGTCAAATGTGTCTAGAAAATGAATTGCAGTTAACTGATACAATCAATTTGACTGAAAACTAAAGTAAAATAATTTTTTTTTTAATAAAAAAAATATTAATGAAATAAATTGACTTTTTTTGCATCTAATTGGTCACCAATGGGTTAATTTTTTCTTATATTTATCCAAAAATGCCTGTCTTTAGCTTCCCTCTCAATGTGGCCCCAAAAAGTTTAATATTTTAAAAGTAATTAATTTCGCACGGAAAAAGTAGTTGTTTGAAACATAGTGGACTGTAACGATACAATATTTGGGATATACCATAAAGTAGATAACGTCAATAGAATATATGTTCATTAGACCGACTCATAAAAAAGTTGTTGACGTACCACCTTAAAAGTAACTGTGACATGTTTTACGAAGACTCCCAAAATATTGCGGCTCTAGCGATTATCTCCTGTACGCTAAACCTCGTTAATGAATGGTCCAAAAATTTTATATTTCATTAATAAAAAATTCGGTAATTTTTCTTTGTCCAATGAATGAACCAATATAATAGATATTTAGGTATTATTTGATTCTGCATTAAAACATTTTAAGAATCTAACCACAGACTCCAGATAGCAAGATGCTTATGATAGTTTTTTTAAACTTTTCAATTCGATTTTTATGAAAATTTAAATAACTACCATTTTTTATCCGATTTTTATTTCCTATACGTCGTTAGAAAGATGTTGACCACCGCTTAAGATTTAACCCCTTACTAGTTATATTTTATAATATGTTTTAAATTTTATTTTGGATGTACCACCTCGACAGAAGTGGACTCTATATTGTAAATACATATATATTATTAACTAAGCTTCAAAAAAACGTCAGCATTAAAATTGGTTGCGGTTTAGACCTATATAAAATTATTGACCGAAAATAAGAAAGTTTTATGCGTTTCTTATTAGAAATTTGAACTGGCTTGAGTAAAATATCATGATTGAGTAAAATATCATAAGCCCTAAAGGCATATATTTATGCTGAAAATACGTTTTATTAATAAATTTATCTGTTCATGACCAACATTTTGAAGAGGACATTAAAAAGAATTGTGGAAAAAATTTAAGTCCAGTTTTGTACTTAAAAAAATAATATATAAAGGTTAATAATATACATATAACTGCAACAGATTGAAAATGATTAAAAAATTATAAAATATTGTCGAAATTCCTGTATATTTGGCATAACCATACCTCTAGCATATATGAATGTGTGTGCGAAATATTCTGATTATATGATGTTAATTTTTCGAGGTATGGGGTCTAAAGTGTTGCCTTTTTTTGAAAATGGCTTTTTTAATTATTGTTTCGAACAAGGCAAAAATAAAACAAAAAATTCCGATAAATAATTTTAAAGAAAAACGTTTGATCTTTAATTAAAAATGACTACTTCCGGCTTTGAAGTGCGTTAAGCGTGTAAAGATATCTGCATAGCTCGTGAAATTAAGCATATCCCATTCACAGTATGATGAGGACAACCTAGTCTAATTTGGAACAATAAATAAATAAATGGACCGAAGTTAGAAAATTTTATATTTAAATTTGTCATTTCCGGTTTCGCAAGTGCATAATTTTTTTTAATATTTCTTTTTCTTAAAAGATTTTGTTTGTTGTGCTTAATTCCCTATTAAAATAATTGATAAAAAATACTGAAATTTATTGTTAACCACAAGACTACAGAGGGAATGAGAATTACCTACAAACACTCAAAAAGTCTTTTTTGCAACGATATCAAAGCTTAAACAAAATACCAAACAATAAATCAGGGATGAGTTTTTATCTTTTTTACATTTCCCGCTACAATTAATTGGAATTCTCCCAACATTAATTGTAGTTGTAAGAAAAATATTTTGCACTAACATTCATATCTACTAGAGGTAATGTTATGCAAAATATAGAGGAGCGTCGGCAAAATATTATTTTGGATTGTCCGCTACATTAATAATGCCTCATATGCATGACCTACGATCTATTCACTTATCTCTTGATAATTTTATATTGTTTTTTATTTGAGCAAGATAAACGGTTTTCGAATTTTTGAAAAGGGTTCAATTTATATATGCTGTATATAGTCTTAAGTCGACCTATATATATTTCGATAAACTGTACTTGCAGTGACCAATTTATTATTAGTTTTTAGATCCAAACAAAAGTACAAACTTATACAAATGTTAAAGTGTTTAAATTTATATTGTAACGTTTACACATTGACAGTAAATGTTGTGACAAAAGCCAGTATTTCCCCCCCCATTTTTTTCAGTCATTCTTTAATAGTGTGGTATACGTTTTTGTTTAAGCATCACAACAAAAAACATTCTAGACATGCAAACACTCATACATAAAAATACTTGTATACATATTTCAACAGAGCACTTCAACATCAATGAATATAAATAAATTGCAAAATTGAATTTTAGTTTAAACAAGCAATAAATATTGTTTAAAATGATTTGTTTTTGTTACTAAAATGACGTTCTTATAAATATAATGTCTGTTTTTTTTTTTACTTTACTACCAGAAATTTTCAGAAAATTAGGTGGGTTCATTTACTAAAAGTTGTTACGAATTTGTTACAATTGTTGCTGGAGACTATTCATTTGCCTCAAAAATTTGCAAGTAGAGAGCGTCAAAAGAAATAAAAAATTACAGACAAAAAAAATCTTTTAAATTTTTACTAGTTAGATTTTTACTTGCAAGAATTTTTGAAACAGCTGTTTTATGTTTTTGTTAACAAAACAAACTTTTAAAAATGTGACACGAAATAATATTCATAAGTTTTAGATCTAAAATTGTTTATTAACATAACTTAAATTTAGGAGCAATAATCATGTGAAAATAGTTCAAAACAATTAAATAAAGGATGAGAGAGTTTCGTATCTTACAGAGCTGGATACGGTCAATGTGCCTAACTTGCTGGTTTTTATTGGTAAAGCGTTCATTTACTTTTTTAATTTATTTTTGAGTAATTGGGTGAAGCATTTTGTTAATAATTTATTTACTCTCTCGATGCAAGTTTCTGCTAGTAAAGTAAATGAACACACCAAACAATAGGTCTCTCAAATTTTAACGCTCTTTTTCACTCTTTGCAAGTTTTTCGATTACATGAATACTTACTAGGGAGATCGATTATTCGGCTTTTATCAATAACCGGTTTTCGAATATTACGAATAGTTGCTATTTTAAAAACCCCGGTTTTCGGTTAAGCAATTTTTAAATAACCGGTTAACCGGTTTTAATTCGAATACTAAAAAACACAAAAATCAAAAGTTTTTAAAATAAAACGTTAATTTGAATAAAAATAAAACCATTTGCAACGGTAAGGAACCAACAAAATACATAGATATGACTTAGATCAGACCTAACAAATATTTTAGGATAAAATCGAAGAAAAGTGGGACCAGTAAATTGATCAAACTTTAGCTAAATTTTTAACAATTTTTTATTGATTTACTAAACTTTATTTGGAAATCAATGTAATGCAATTTAGAAACTGTTGAAAGATATTTGATCTAGAGAAACGTTTTGCAAAAGCAAATAAATTATAGGAATTTTATAAAGTTATTATTTGAAATATTCTCTCAAATTTATTTTGAATGAGTTTTAATTTGATGGTCGTTAAGTTATCTATATAAATCATCCATATTTTTCAAAAGTTGCAAACAACCCCTCTTAGCCAGGATTATCTATTTCAAATTATTTTGTTTCAGCATTAAAGAAACGAATAGTGAACTTAACATTATTTTTGTGTAAAATATTTGTCAATTCGTCGACTACAATTTAAAACAATCCATGACATTGTTTGATTTCTGCAATTTTGTTTTTTAGTTCCTGGTGTTTTAATAAATAATACTGATTCCGCCGTAATGTTGTAGTTTTCAGCATGAAGAGATGCTAGAACTACTTAAGAGTGTTTAGTGCCTTAACGTGCATTTCGTCCTCGGCAACACAACGGGCTAATATTTTACCCAATGATTATTTTTTTGCAGCTCATTTTAGTAGGGTATTATTTGTCGTCTCCATAGAACTACTTCGAACGGAGTTAAGTTTCATTAGGATCACATTAATGTCAAGAATGTATACTAATTAAAGGTGATTAATAAGTGACATGGAAGAACCTTTGCAACTTATCATTTTAGGGCACTTCAGGCAACTGTCTTTGTCTTATTAATCGCGTTCAAAAAATATCTAGAGATAACCTTTATATAAAATATATTTAATATTTAGAACACTCTTGCACAAATTACTATTTACTTTTTAACTGCACACGTTTTTGTAGAATTTTGAATAGTTTTTGGTTTTTTTTTCAACAAGAACACACGCTTTGAACGATTTGTATTTACAGTGTTCATAATGTTTTTTGACCTTTGTTTCATTTTGTTTTGACATTCTTCATAAAAAGTTTAGTAAAATAACCGGTTTATTCGATATTCTAAAAATGGGCATTTTAAAATAACCGACTTGGGCAAAGCTAAAATAACCGGTTAAAACCGGTCGAATAATAACCGTTCGATCTCCCTAATACGTACTTGTAACAATTATCAGCACTTAGCAATAATTTTTTAGTTATTGAAAAGAAAATTTAAAATAGAAAGGAAAAAATTTAAAAAATGTAAGAAAAATGAATCGAAAAATGGGCTTATGTTTGTTTCCTATCAATTATAACCATCCCAATATCCCCTTAAAATATTTATGCTGTTTTTCAATTTCTGATTTAGACGATAATTAACTTTTTTACATTTAATACATATTAATATATTTTTTAGCTTTGAAGTCGATTTTCTCAAAAAAGCTTTTTGTGGCATACTAAACTAACATAATAAAGTTTATTCAATCACAGAAAAAAATTTTTTATGAATTAAAAAATGATTTAAAAGTATTTAAATTTAATAAATTATTTTTTTAGTTGAAAGAAATTAAGTTTAAATGAAAATTAAATTCAATAAACTTAAGCCTGATTAAAATATCGAAATTTTGACTAAAATAGGTAATAATTCATTCAAAGTAAATTTCGATCTACCCCGGTAAAATACCATTTTGGTTAAAAGATTGATGTTTGACTAATGACGTCATCCATCGTCAATGACGGTGAGTGCTAAACGACAAACCCCTCTGAAGAGATTGTGTGGTTACAATCGAAACTAGTCTGGGCAACCTGTCCGTAAAAACCTGGGTTCAATTCCTAGCGCAGTACAGAATGAAAAATTATCAATACATTTTAATTAATTTCATGTCTTCATGAAAATAATTTAATGAAAATAAAATTCAATGAACTTAAGCCTGATTAAAATATCGAAATTTGGATTAAAAACCATTAACAGGTTAATGAAATAACTACAATATTAATTATTGAAAATTAAAAATATAATTTTGATTTAATTAATATTTAAGTTGTTTTGAAATAAATTTTTAGTTCGTATATTAATCAAATATAATTTTTCGGCTACTTATGCATGCTCATACTCGCTGATGATATAGGTACTCTTCAAGAAATGATCTTTAGCCTGGAAAAATATTGCGATCTATGGAATCTAGAGGTAAACTTGAACAAATCGGAAATAGTTGTATTCAGAAATGGTGGTCGAATAAAATTACAAGAAAAATGACAGTTTAACGGAAACAATATTAAAATCATTAATGAGTACAAGTACCTAGGAGTAATTCTTACATCGAAAATAAAATTTACCAAACATGTGGAAAGTAGAAATACACAGGGAAAAACAGCTATTAATTGTTCTTGGAAAAACTTTAAATCTAATAGACAAATTCAATTGAGACAAAAGTGGAATCTATTTTTGGCTGTTTGCAGGTCGAAGATATTTCCTGAAAAAAGTTTTGATGCTGCCAGATTTTACACCCAATTATGCTCTGATGCTTGAAACTGCCGCGGTAAACAACCATTTGTATACATTGGAACTAAATCTGCTGTACTTATTTCGAGTTATGTTTCAATACCCGGCTAATAGGTTACCGTTTCAAATTGCACATATACTTGCCCGAAAAAAGTTGTTCTACTTTAACCCTTTCAGGGTCAAAAATAATTTGTTACGAGATAAAAATCTGAAAATGTTTATGTAAGGTAATGTGATGGCGCTGAAGCCAGGAAAATAATTAGAATAATAATAGTCTTTGTCTCATGTAGCTCCCTCGGTTTTAAGGGAATGCCGAATATATTGAAAATTGACCTTCAAAGGTGCACAAAAAAACCTACAATTTATTTTTTGCAATATTTTTTTCAAATAAATACATACTTATTTACGCATGTTTAAATACTTACAATTTTTTTTAATATCGCCCGATCACCGAAATTATTATTTTTTTTTCTTCCTAAATATAACCTTTTTACAAAATTCATGACTAGTGTACGACAATGCGCTCAATAATAAGAAAATAAGGTCAACGCCTACTGTAATAGAAATTTAAAATAGCAAAAGTGTCTCTCTTTCAGATAAAATAATAAAAAATATAATTAAATATATATTTTCAAACAGTAAAAGGACGTCGGAACAGAGTACTATGTAATGTCGAATATATTCGACAAAAACACTGAAATGGTTAAAGAATTGCAAAAGGTTGCAGACAATCTTAAATTCTATGGTCCAGTACACAACCTAATAAACAACAATGTATCACCCAATGCAATGAACTAACAAATAGTATAAAACAACATCAGCTTAATCTGTGGTTACAGAATAAAACTTTAACCTCTGGAATTTATAAAGATTTGGATTTCAAAAGAGGTTCAAGTTACTTTATCGACAACATGAATCAATCTAAAATAACGTGGGTCTATAAAGCAAGATGTGGTCTCATTAAACTAAATTACAACATATTCGGGGCGACAACTCAGAACAAAAAAAGCAAGCTTTGTTATATGGCTACAATGGAAACATTTGAACATTTCCTAGGTGTTTGTCCAGGACTCAAGGAGTTCCGAATTGCTAGTTTTGAAAACCCGAATTTAATTTACACTGAAATGATTGATATACTTAATGGTGAAAAAAATACAGATTGGGAAAGATTTGATGATTATCTAAAGTCAGCTTTACATTATCGTAATTTTTTAATACAAGAATATAATTAGCTATTTTGTTAAATAATTCTAAAGTTTTTTTTCTTAAGGTTATCGACAGACGTTTAATAAAACATTGTCGAATATTACTTTCAATCTTCTAATTTTCAATAAGAATTTATTTTATAAATTAAGATGAAATTTGTAAACAAAATTTATTGTAAATAAAGAAGAATCTACTACTACTATGAATTCAATATCAAAAAATATTAATTGATTTTTTCATTTAAAATAAAATAATTTTACTTTGTAGAATTGTTGTTGGGAATTGTCAATATTTAATTAAATAAACTTACACATTGTTTGAAATAGCAAAGTTTTTTGAGCATTTTTTTTAAATAAAATTAAATTTATCATTTATTGAAAAAAAAAATATATTTTTAGTAATCAATATAATCATTTTTGTAATAGGTGCAAAATCAACAACTTGTTTGCTTGATATTATGAATTTGGTATAAATTTGGTTAATAGAGACAATTTTTAATATTTTCTGTAATAAAATTGTTATTGTGTCCAATTAAACATTGCTTATATTTATACTGTCATTAATTAAGTAAGGAAAATAACATATGTATTGTACTTAACTTATACTGCTAAAGAGTACTACATACTTAAAAGAAAATTAGCACTAGTAGAATAAACACGAGGTAAACTTTTGAAGTATTTTATTCGTTTTAGTCTTAATAATTTTAACAATTAATTTTCCAATTAACTGGCGAAAATATAGAATGGCATTTAAAATATTGTGACTTGTCTTGTTAGTAATCGATCCAACGGCCGTTGGGGTGGTAGGCCGTATGGAGGTAATTGACGAAATTTTGTAAAACGTTTTACTTCTTAAAAGGATAGTGGTTGTTGGAGATGGTGACATTGAGAGTCCACTATTTTACCTAGACCCCATGAAAATGGCTTTAAGTAATCTGAAGTAATTAAGTTCACTCCTAAAAATTAACGTACTGATTTGCCTTCTAATATTAACTCTTCGTGAGGGAATGATGTTTTCAGCAATAATACAAAATCTAAGTAATCAAATTAACAGTGAAAGCGAAAGTAAATGCAAGAAACTTAATAAAAGTAATAAACAAATAACATAAACAAAAGTTTATTTAATAAAATTAAATGTTTATCGAAGGCTGAAGATCATTAAGAGTAGAATTTAATTAAATGTATAACAACAAAACAAAAACAGTATAATTAAACGAAACTTATATTTTGGCATTTATGTACTCGTACGTTAAGGATTTGGAAAATAATTGTTAGATTAAAATGATGATGAATTTAAATATTTATATGTTGAAAGTTTATATTTAATATTTGCTTAACACAAAAACACATAATTTAAATGAAAACAAAAAACGTTTATTCATAAATAATGACTAAGTCTACATGTAATGTCTACTGTTTTCGATAGTATTGTGTAATTTAGGTTTTGTTTTTCCAAAGCCTTGAGCAATTTTTTAGTCACATAACTGCCGTAAAACAACAAAAACTGCGTTACATACTTTTAAGAAATTTTGAAAATGTATTTAACTACACAGAGAACACACATGAGTGTGAGTGTATTTATTTATATCCGTTTTATATTTGCATTTGTATTTTATTGTATTTGTTTCTTCCCTTAAGCGTTTACACAGTTGATTGTTATACAAATATTGTATTTATTTGCATTTAAATTCTAGTACAAAAAAAGTACTGGTATGACTATTTGAGCAAATTGTACTGCCGGTTAAAATTGTGTTAAGTGTGTTGTTTGCAGGGACCGAAACGGTTGTAAGTTTTGTTTTAAAAATTTTTTTTTAATCATTATTTCCTGAATTCTATTTATTTCCAGCAATAAAAGTTCTTTCTTAATTTTTGTATATTCCTCGGAAGATATACAATTTTTTGAGTTTTATTTATTTCTGAGGAGATAAAAATTAGTTTTGAGTTTTATTTTCGATTAAAAATTAAAAATTATTATTTAATTTTAAAAATTATTTTTTTATTTTAATTCTTTGCTTAGAAAATTTCTTACAAAAAATAAGTAATTTTATAAATAGTTATGAAAATAAATAAAGAAAAAGGGTTTAACAAATTTCAGTTGAAACCAAAAACTGTCGAACAAAAAACAAAAATTTGTATACACCTTTTCGCTTTTTGTGTTGGTTTGACAGCGACTGTTTAAAAGCAACAGTTTTTTTTTTTTGGCCAATGACAAATGAAGAAGTGGAAGAATTGGCAGATTTTAACTTCGACTGCAGTTTTTTAAACGCTAGTTTATTTTCTGAAGAAAAAATAAAACTCAAAAATAATTTATTTTCTAGGCTAACAAATTTTCTTAAATAAAAGTTTTCGTTTAGAAATTTATTTTGAAAACAAAAACTATATTGAGTTTTTTTTATTGTTGTTTCAATAAATTTTTCCCAAACAAACATTTTTATTTTATATGCTGTTGTCACAACACAAGTGATTGGACGTGTAGTATAATTTGTATGAAAAACACTCAAAAAACTGAGTGATTTTCATATTAATTTTACTACACGTTTAATCACTTGTGTTGTGAAAACAGCACATTATTTTAAAAAAGAGGCAGTAAAACTTACAACATTATTTTTGTTTCTGAGGCAAAGATAAAACTCAAGAAATAGCTTTAATTTTTTAAGCAAAAAATAAAAACCAAAAATTATTTTTATTTCCTAAGGAATAAAATAAAAAAAAAAAAAAAAATAATCGCAAAGGTTCAGTTTTTTAATAAAATTAAAACAAAATTAATGCAACAAGGATTATCTCGGTATTTTCGTTTTTCATAGAGCACTTCTCTTTAAGTTTGTTTTTGTTAGTTAAGATTTGAAAAATAGTCGTTATTTGCAGTCCCTGGTTGTTTGTTAATATGTACGCATGGTGGATGTCCTGATTTTTACATATTTGGACGCCAGGCATCAATGACTATAACACATGGACATAAACAACTTTTTTTTAAATTTTTTTTTTAATGCACAGAGGGTCTCAAAAAGAACTTTGCAATAAAATAAATAAATCGCTTTTGAATACCTGAAGGAGCCTTCGATGCATTCAAAAGCCATATTTAGGAATTTCTCAACTGAAGTGAAAAAAGTTTCATAAAAAAGGGTTTCAGTGCATGCTAAAAAGTATTGAAAATACATAAGGAAACGCAATAAAGAAACCTTCGATAATTCATTACTGCCTTTTTATAAGTATTATGCTTAAACTTTGAATATTAGGCCTTGCACAAACGTCTGAATAAAAAACATTTGGTTGTTTTTAAAAAATTCAGCAAATTTACAGCGATTTTAATTTATTCGTCAGATGCAAACTTTAACCCTTATGTGAATGGCAAATAAAACACCTTTAACAGCATGGCAAGGTATCCGGGAACCTATAGTGAAATAGCATTCAAAACAAAAATCTTTTGTCGAAAATATGTGCATAGTCGTAGAAAATAACTCTGAGACTTACAACAGATGTTCATTTTCAGTAACCTTTTCAAGATTTTGTAAATACCCTGGAGTTTGCAACGTATTACTGCCAAGATATGCAAATTGGAAAATTAACGTTAACATTTTTCTATGCATATCAAAGTTAGTACATGTAAAACAAAAAACTTCTAAATATTATTCCTGCGATTTGCCTTATTGCAAAGAAATTTAACCTTTTTATGTTACTATAAAAGAAAAAAATAATAAGCAACTACAGCACAAAAATATGCAGAACACCAAACAAACTTCGGAGCCATTCCTTGTTTAGGAAATATATGCTTTTATAGGAATTCCTATTCACGATGGCATCTAAAAGTCGAATAGAGAATAAATAAATGAGTTGTGGAAACATACTCACTTGCCGTCTTTACGGACAGCAATGGGTATCTACAGACTCAACATGATGCTACAGTGCATATGTCAGAGTTATATACCTTTTTGGCTTGCGATGTATTATACTCTACATGGGAAGTTGTACACTGGTAAGTCATCAGAAGGCGGGCGTCAAACAAATATAGGCGAAAGGACGCTTTTGGATCTGGGTTTTTCATACAAAAACTAAGGTAGAAATGTAACTACTGACACTTTTAATCCTTATCTCCCAATCATAAGCCAAATCTGCAATACAGAGTGTGCTTGGGATAGATTTTGAAATCAAACATTTACGTGAGCTCGTAATTACATATGAAGCAAAGAAAAACACGCAAACCTTGTAGTAGATGTTCCAAACAATTTAGTAATGGGCATTTACCAATTGGTTTGCGCAAATTGAGTGAAAAATTATTTGCCGCTAAGTGTTAATTTCAGGTTGTTTTTTTATTTATGAATCCTATATATGAAAAAAGAAATATTTTTTTTTGTTTCTTTTTCTTTCGCCAAATAAAAGTTTTGATCTAAAATCGACTTAAATAACGACTTCCCTAAATTTCATTTTATTAACAATCCACTAGAGAATATACTTGGAATAATCTTTTTTTGATATTTAATGTATAAAGGTACCGGATAATTTGTCATACCGTTAAGGGTGTACGATGAAAATTGGTCCACCAAGCCCTTTCGAAACTATTTGTAAGCTAAAATATAAATGTTTTAAAAGTTAGGAGTTCTCAATAAGTTTCAGCTATGTGGATTATCTGCTGCTATAAAAAAGTTAAGCTGAAAACGTCAAAGGTACCCGGGTACCTTACCACTCACATAAGGGTTAAAACACTTGGTGTTTTAAACCTGTTTCAGCATCTCGAACGTGATAAAACTCAAATCACATCAAAATCAAGATGATTATCTATAAATTTAAGGGATTTGTTAATCACTTCAAATTGACATAATTTAAACCAAATCATTTCATTTATCACATTGAATAGTCTGAAATACCTCAAACTGAGTCTGATGTAGACTTGGCCACAATAAACGTACATTTCAGATGTACTACCGACCACTATTTTTTTATATATGTATGTATGTTTTCATATAATTTTTAAATAAACCATAAATTTTCACCATTTTATCATTAATATGTATAAAATATTCTTCTAATAACTTTATCAAAGTATTTCTATCCATTTTTAATACTTTTAAGTAATATAAGTCTGTTTGTTGTGTTTTATTTGAACGGCTTGGATTAACTAAATCAACATTTTGCTTAACTTGTAGGCCACACGATCAAGTTTTGCCTTTATATAAGCAATACACTATCACTTTTTTACTAGCACACTCTCACTTCCTAAATTGACCACGAGATTGCTCTAAATTTTACCTTTCCATTTGTTTGGCAATTTTACGTTGAATTTAACAGCTGATTACAAATTTAGAGAGCAAATTTTTTATTTGCTTTTATTAACTGTT
The DNA here is from genome assembly GCA_943735925.1 of Pollenia amentaria. NCBI lineage: Eukaryota > Metazoa > Arthropoda > Insecta > Diptera > Polleniidae > Pollenia > Pollenia amentaria. The sequence continues at coordinate 86,158,829 of OX031008.1, read as the reverse complement.
TTCATAATGACATCTTGAAAGTAAATTGCGTGCAGCCTACAGCTTTGTAAAATACCATCAAGAAAACCGTGATCGCGTGGCTGCAGGGTAAAAGATTTTAAAAAACTAAGTGTGAACAACGCATTTGTTTCAAAGCCAAATTTTTAACCCAAAATTTTACTGATGGCCTTAATTGTTGAGATCGTCAAAGAATTGATAAATTCTGATCTTCTTAAGTACGTTGTTGTTGAAATATAATGCAGCCGAGTCGACAAAATTCTTAATATTGGAAGTAAGTGAAACCTTATTGTCCCAGAACTTTTTTGTATAGAATTTAATTTTGTTTGACATAAATAAAGTGAAAAACTTTAGATTAAAAAATAGTTTTTTTCAACAGTTGTCTGTATGCAAAGTGGAGAAAACTGGATCATCGATATGGCTACACTCATAGAAACATGCATCTTCATATTGGTGATGCCCTAACATCAGAATTGTGACGTCAGTGTTATTACATTAATGTGACATAAATCCAACGAAGAACGTCATCATAAAATTTTGTCATATGTCAAAAACTGTAGTCATCTATGCTATGACTACAGTGACATCAATTCGATGCCATATTTTTTGTATTATTAACATTATTTTCAGGTTCTAAAAGTAAAATGGTAAGCAAATATACCCATATTCCATTTTTTCCATTCCATTTGATGACAATTTGGCCAAGTGATGTTAAGTCTGACATCACAATGACGAAAACTGTCACAGGGTCAAAAACGCCGCTACTTGTCATAGTACTCATATCAAAATACATCAGCCTTATGACGCCATTTCTATCAGTGTACACGATTTGATTTGCATAATTCCCAAGTACAACGTATTTTAGTTTGAATATATTTGAACATAGTAACCATACCCAGCAAAACATAATGTTTCTTGTACTATGATGGGCCGTTTCTCATGTTTCTGTTCACTGATAACCTGAAGCTTGTGGCTTTTCTCAAAATTTGGCAATAAAATATATTTATTTATTAATAATATATATTTATTTATTTATTTTAATATTGTTGTACAATAATAGATATTAAACAATTAACTTGGATGTGTGCATATCATATTAGTCGGTGGCCCAATATATTGGATAAAATCCAAAGTCTTTTGATTTATATTGGGCAAAAATAAATTTTTTTTAATGTGTTGACAACATTGAACAATACGCACATGTGTGTGTTGGTTTTATTTACAGTCAGGCCCCCGCTGTCGGTCGATATTTAAGCGAGCGTCAACAAGTCACTCATTATCGTTCTCTTAAGCGGCCCACTAACTATCGACTTGTCGGTCAACAGGTTTTAAGTGTCTATAACGTAATTCATTTATTTATTGCCAAATGAATGTATTGCATCATCATCAATTCCATAAATAACACGTTAGTTTGGAATTAAAAATCGACAAAACATATAAATGAAGCCAAAAAATAAAACTCTGGCAATAAACAAATCAGAATAGAAGACAAAGAAGTAAACAAAACACAAACAAAGCAGTAAACAAAAAATATAGAATAGAATTTTATAAAAAATATTTTAAAAAAACCTCAAGCTTAAATAATTAAAAATAATTGTTTTAAAAACATAAATTATTTAATAGGGGGTGGTGTTTTAAAAAATATAATTACAAAAATAATATTCAAAATTTTTTATTTTTCGAATTTATTCTGTGAGCTAAATTTCAGTTATGTATTTTATAAATCTTTTTGTAATAGTTATATTCCTAAAATTTTTAGGAATGATTTTATACACTACCAGACTCAGAATAAATTCGAAAAATCAAAAATGTTGAATATAATAAAGAACCATATAAAAAGAAATAATTCCCAGATTCTATTTGTTACATTCAATTTATAAAGTATTACTATCCAGTGTGGCACAAAGAATGCTGACGAAGGCCGTAGCGGCCTTCCGGTAATTTTAAATTTTTACGTACAATATACTACATTGCTATCCAAAGGATAGCTAAGGTAAAATGTAACAGAAAGATACAAGATAATAGTCTGGTAGTGTATAAAGTCATTCTTAAAAATTTAAGGAATAGAACTATTACAAAAAGCTTTATAAAATACATAACTGAAATTTAGCTCACAGAATAAATTCGAAAAATAAAAAATGTTCAATATAATTAAGTAGCTTATGAAAATAAATAATTCCCAGATTCTATTTAATAAAAATAAGTGTTCGTGTGTAAAGAAAATTTTAACTAAATTCCTATGTCGACAACGACAATACAAGTGACTAATTATGACATAATATTTCTTAGTGTGCCGCAAATTTGTATGAAAACTGTTATGTTATCGGTCGTTTGCATTTTCGATCGACTTGTCGTGCTGAAAATTGTTAGTGGGCTGCAAATCATATGTTTGTCATTGAAAATGCAAGCGAACGATAGCGGTCGACATCGGCGGCCAGGCTGTTACTTTTTGCTGTTATCGATTTGCTCCACATTATTCAATAGCTTAGGCAATATAAGAAAGAAATGCAAGTACTCAATAATATTGCAAATTTATGGGTACCTTTACAAATATAACTTTTGCAGATCTCCCATTTTCAGCAAGTAAATGTAAAAGCTGTCTTCTTGTTCCAATACGCCCCTGGTGAAAAACAATGTTCTTGTTAAAAAAACCTGTAATATTAATTATTTGTATAATTTTTTAGAAACCAAATTATTTTTATATACGCATGTTTTGTATTAGGCTTACACGTGAATATATTATGCAAATAATTAAATACATATTATCCAAGTAATTAAAAATGTCAAACACAATGATATAATTATTTTAATAATTTGTATTGCAATTTGCAATTGCATGCTAATGTACATACATATATTAGATCGGAGCGATTTTCTCCGACTAAAGTGTATTGTATTTATATTTAAATTTGATATTAAATTCTAAGAAAAAAATTTTACACGAAATGACAAGCTTTGTATAACTTCTTCACAACTTGTTGCGAAAAACTTTAAAGCAAAATACAGATATTAATTTTAAAATTTTCGAGGTATGTTTTTATGCCATTCGCCTTAAAATTTCATAAAATATGACTTGGCTTATTATCGATGAGTTTGTCATTAAGAAGTTTTATTTTACCTTTCGAAGTCTCTTAAGTGGAGCTTGGTCGTACTACCAAAAGACATGCGAATGGAATTCACAAGCCTCTATACTTTATGGTGTCTCTGATGATTACTTTTAAGCGCTAAAAATTAATTAGGGGTTACAAAAATTTAAATCTCTAACAGATACTTTTCTGAGTTGGAAATGTATAAGATTCTGCAAAACAAAAACAGAATTATTATTTGTTATATAAAGATACGCTTAATCATTTTATGTTATTTGGCAAAAATTTATTGCGGTGGATGTAAAACATTCGTCAAAGCCTTCCTTTAAATTGGTTTTAAAAATAACATGTTAAACCAGCTTTAAGTTAAATTGTGCGTACCGCAAATCATAACAAAATAAATTAATGTATTTTTGTTTCCTTTCATAAAGGAAATACAAGTCAAAAAAGTTTTAATATTTTGTTTTACTAAATAAGAAAATGTTTCTTATGATTTTTTAATTAAATTATTTTTTTTATTGTTATTAAACGAAACAATGTCGTTCTTGCGCAAAAAAATTAAAAATCTTGAATAAACATTTGCTGTAGTTATTTCATTGTGGCACAAAATAAAATCCTAGAAAATAAAAGTTTTCCTTTAATGCCGAAGTTTTATAACAACCACCTGCTGTTTGTTTCCTGCTCAACTGTTTCCTGTTCGTTAAAACTTAACGACAAAGGAATTACAAAAATAAGAAAATGTCAAACCTGCAACTCAAGTATATATTTTCTTAAGCAGTTTTTCTTAAAATATAAAATTTAATTTAGTTTTTAGCAGAGTATAATGTTTTTAGAAAAAAAAGTTAAGTGATATATTCGGCTGTGCCGCATCTATGATACCCTGCAGCAATAATAGGAATTTTTTAGAAGTGGGATTTATATGAAATCTACAAGCTATAACCCAATATTTACAACAAGTGATCTTACAGTATTAATATTCGTTGCGGCTTTAGGCGTATTCCAAAGTCACTTTTTCAAGAATTGGTTTTATATGAGGCATATGGTAAATTACACTGGTTCACAAATTTTCAACCTTTTGCCATAACTTCAAGAATAAGATGTTTTCTTAACTTAATTGGGGCTGCTGTACATTTATTTTTCTTGTAACAGCTCAAGAAGCGTTATCGAGATTTTCAAAAACTCCTGTTTTTATAAAGCTACTAGCTGTTTGGTCCCGGCGCTGCTCGAGATGTTTTTAATAAGAAAAAACGATTAAATACTGGAGAATTTTGCTAATAGCTTGACTCCAGCGCTATTTACCGGGTCAAAATATTACCAGAACACTTATTTTTGTTTAATAAATATATTTAGTGAATTTCAGCCAATTCATACCATAAATAAAACAAATTTTAATATCACGACAACAGCGCTACTTAAGAGAAACTTAGCTCCAGACTAAGATAATTTATTGGCCAAGTTTGGTGTCACTCGGTCCGGCGGTTCTTGAGTTTTAGGAACACATACAAGGCACACACGTTTTTTATATATATAGACTTTCAAAAGTCTTAAGAATCTTGATCTGTAACAAGTTTTGTAACATCTCTGTTTTTATATTTTATTTTGTGAATTTTACATTTAGAATTTTGTTTTTGTTCATAATTTGCTTTTTTTGTACATTTTGAATTCAGAATTTTGTTTTTGTTCATACATATACATATGTATGAAGTATGTATGTACATCAGCCACTTTAACATAAGATACACTTTATCGATTAAATAAACACAACGTAAAATATTGTCGTTAAAATAACGAAAAAATCTGCTTAAAGTAACAGCTGACTTTATTCGACAGCAAATATCGTTACAAATGTTACTGAATAGCAAATTCGATAAAATTTCGTAATATATATTTTAACGATACGATTATCGTAAAAAAAGTTAGTGAATCGCACTACTGATTATTCGAATAACGCAAACTTTAAGCCCATATGCTGTGCTTATTGGATAAACATTTACTGAGTTACACGCCTTTAGATTTGTTCTAAGTTTTTTTTTTTTAAATACAATATTTTATGTTTATCTTATATTTTATATATTATTTAATTGTTTAATCCATGTCTCAAAGACAATTTTGTTTCAAATGCATTTGTCACAAAATTGTTATCATCGGGCCAAAGTAAAAAAAGTTACAATATAATTAGTAAAAACATCCAAATTTGAATTGTCAATAAAAAAATTTTTACTTATTGGTTGTGTTGATTGGATTAGGATAAATGCCCGTAATTTCTGCAAAGATATATCTGGTCGTGTTCGTACCTAACAGTTACCTTTACCTATCCGGTAAAACTATTTTGGTAATTTCAACGTCAATTTTGCCTACATGTTTTTTCCTTTAATTTTTCTTTTTAAATATGGCAATATTCGTGTTTTTATTAATTTTTTGAACTAACTGTCCAAAATCAATGGTGTAAAATACACTACAGTTTAACCAGTAGGTAAGACATACGTGTTAAAATTATGAAAAATTCGTTACACAATAGAAGTATATACACAGCTCGATATCTATTTGTAAAAATTACGGGCATAAGTGTTAATTAGTCAACATAGTTCTATTTTCGGTTGAACATGTAATATTTTTCCTCTACGGTTTCTTCTTTTAAGTTGCGTTGACGTTTGGGAATTTGCATTCAGCAAAAGTCACCCATCATGGTCTGATCCATATGCCGCTAAAATCGCGTTTCCATTACACAAGATCTTGTCGAAATCGTTCACCAAATCTTTGGAGAAAATAAGTAAAAATAGTTTAAAAGAAAATGCCTTTTTAGTGATACTTATGCTCCTGTAGTTAAGAGAAACTTATTAGGACTTCAAATAATACTGATTTTTTTAATTTGGTTGATATATAACAATGGCCTAAAAGTTGTTCATCATATTTGAAAATAAGTGACTGTCGTTATGGCTTCTATTGTTTCCTTAAAGCTAAAATATTTCCTTCTGAAAAGAGTTCCATTTAACACGGAGCGATTGCGATAGTAAGAAACGCGTCCCTCTGTGTCTAAATAAACGATTTCTATCAAGCGCTAAACGAGTAAATCCCTTTGGACAAGTTTCTGTCATGGCATAAATCATTAAAGTCGGTTTTTTGAGATGTGGATAAGTTTAAACTTAGTTTAATGTACTCTGAGGCTCGGATTTTTCCGTCAAAATTTGATTTTATTTTATTATTGCAATAAAGACTAAAATTTTCAGCAAAACTAAGCTGCTCCGTCAAAATTTTGTATAAAAACTTAGTAATGGCGCCACAAATCTGTCTTCAGATTAACCTAATCTAGTTTAACTGATATCTCAAAAACCCAGTCTAAGTGCGCTTTGACTCATTATTTGAATATTTGAATAACCAGTAGAATTAAAACTCAGATATAAACCTCCTTCTTCATTTTTCCTATGCTGCTTTTAATGCTGGAGGTTTTCGTTATGGGTGCAGAAAAGAATGTGGAACAATTGAAATTATATTGGTATAAAACACTTCCATTTTCTTCTCGCACTTAAGTCATGCAGAAATAGCAATCAGTGATGTAATCAATTGGATGCCTCCATTCAACGGGCCTACCTTATGACAAATACTTCTTCATGTCCTTACCAAATTAACGTACTTCTATAAAATACGTTGGAGTCTATGGCTTATTTACAAATCTGGCTTGGTACTAAAACTAAATATAGAAGACTCCACTTTATTTATATATGCAGACACACCAAAAACTAATCAAAGTGCATGCACTGAATACTTATGCATTTTAAAATATTACAATTGTTATTAAAACAACAAAAGCTGAACAGTGGCCGACTTGATAAACGCAGTGTTGCAATGCAAAAATTCATAGACTACAAAACGTTTCTGCAAACAATGCCTTGAGTATGGAATGGTAACCGTATTCACTGCACAACTTTTGCGAAATTTGTTCATTGTTTTTATTTGCGACACTTTCTCAACGCATTTGCTTGTAGTGATGCTTTGCAACTCTGCATTTATTAAGTCATCTAGTATTTTTAAATAGACCGAAAAGTGAAAACATACTGCCTTAAACTGCAAATATTTACATCAATTCAATAATAGCGTACATAAATACAATAGTGAGTAAGTTGTTAGGTCTTGAGATCATCAGAATGCTCCAAAATTTACAAGACAAAATTATATTAGTGGTAAAATGAGCATATCGATTAATTCCCGAGATTATCATTTCTAAAAAATGAAAGATAATAAATATTTTATTTTAGCAAGAAAAGAAAAGATGCTATTATTTGTGTTTTGAGTGGGCAAGTACTTGTGGTGTCTTTTGAGAACATGGGCATATTTTTGTATGGTTATCTTGTTGCAGCCCTTTATTAAAAAAGACACGTGTTAAATTATGGACTGATATTTTTGAAATTTGCCGTTGTAATTTTTAGTCTTATATAACTACACAGAAAAAATTAAAAATTGTCTCTAATTACCAAATTCATAATTAATTTATAGAATCAAGCATTTCTTGATATTGCAGCTATTACCAAAATGATTGTATTGATTACTAAAAATTTTAAATTTTTGAATATTTTTTTTCAATAAATGATATTTTTAATTTCACTTAAATAAATGATCAAAAAACTTTGCCGTTTCAAAGAATGTGTTAATTGATTTAATTAAATATAGCTCAAGTTTTGACAATTCTGAACAACCATTCTACAAGTAAAAATTATTTTATTTTAAGGGAAAAAAAATTATCAGTAGTTTTTATCAATTAAAAAAATTGTTAAAAAAGTATTTCAATTTCATAAATGTGATAACAGAATCAATTATTTTTTTAAGTTGAAAGAATATTACAAATTAAAATTTTATTTAATTAACATTTAAGTTTGTTTTTAAATAAATTTTTAATGAAAATATTAATTATATAACAACAAATCGTAATTGATATTTTCGTTTAAAATAAAATAACTTAACATTAAAAGTTATTTTCGGTAATAATTTTTTATAATTAATTTATTTGTTAATGACGCACAGTGTCGTCATGTCATATAACGATCGGCCAATAATAGAAAGAGTTATTGTAAAAAAGTTAAATTTGGCTCACATATTTTAATTGTTAAATGGTAACCAAATAAAAAAATTCAAAAATTTATGTGCAAGGCTTCGCATCCTTCCCATATATTCTGAAATTCTGGAATCAATATAATCATTTTGGTAATAGGTGCAATATCAACAAATTGCTTGCTTGATTCTATGAATTTGGTGTGAATTTGGTAATTAGAGACAATTTTTAATATTTTCTGTGAAGGAACAGTTTAAATTTAAAAATTTTTTTTTTTTTTTTTTGTTCAGGCTTTCGGAAGTGAACGTATTTTAAACGAAAGGGCATAGCTTACTCTACTAAGAATTATTTTAAGTATACAGTTTTTATGATATCTTAGCTGAAAACTGAAAATGTTTCAACTGGAATGATAAACTTAGTATTTCTTTCCTCTTCACTACTTAATGTGGAGAGTATACAAATATTATTTTAAATTCAATACATTTCGTGGAAAACATATCTCTTTTTATAAAATAGTGTCATAATTCAGAAAATACTAATTCAAGTATATTAGTATCAAGTATTTGATCAACAATAAAAAAAATATCAAAACAATAGTTCCAACACAACATATATGGTTTATTTTGAAAAACATAGGATCTTATCTTTATGGCGGTCCTTGAAAAACTAAAATGTTTCATTGTTATAATAACACTGTACAACAAAATCTAATCTTTTCCAAAATAACAATGTTCTGCCAACAGATTCTTGTAGAGGGGTCGGCGTTTTAAAAGCTTACATCTGAAACTCATTTTATGGCACATTTAAAGTTGCACTCTTATGTAGTAACAAAAGGTAGACAATCGTGTGTAGTGTTGGATGTGGAACGGCAGGATCGCCATGTAGTGTTGGATGTGGAATGGCAGGATCGCCATGTAGTGTTGGATGTGGAATGGCAGGATCGCCATGTAGTGTTGGAAGTGTAAATGTATTATCCCTATAGCCCTTATTTATTTTTAATAGCTGTTAGGGTACCAGCTGATTTACAAGGCGTTCAAAAGAACTGCCGAATTTGTTTTGAGGCTCTTAATTAAAACACAAGGCAGGTTGTTGCCAAATTAGTGTGGTAATTACAAGTCTGGTTTTATTTTGAATTTACAAGCGCTTATATACTATACATGAATTTTTAACTTAGCCGTTCTAACTTATTTTAATTATTTACATTATTCTGTTTGTCTTTGTCTGTCATATGGAGATATCAATAAATTGTAATAATAATAAATCCTCATAACTATTCTCACCAATCAGAATGTTGGAAGTTGGAATGCACTCAATTCTCACTCAATGTAGTGTCATTCACTTACATTCTGATTGTCGTCATTTGTCTATACCGTTATTCGATATTTTAAAATACCCTACTCTATATAGGTTGGTAAGTATTGATTTAAGAGTAGTTTAAGGGTATGCGGTGGCGACTTATGAGGTACACTACACGTGTGATACTTAGGTTTTTGGTATAAAGTGTCTTCAGAATATTTAATCAGAACATTACAAGCAACATTTTGTTGGTATACATTAACCCTCTTACTCTTCTGAAAATGGGGCTTTCTGCAATTTTTTTGAAGAAAAGCAAACATCGCAACGAAAACAGTGATGTATGTAGTTGAAATATTCTGCGAACGTATTTGCCATGAAATTCTACTATAGGTCTCCGAACACACTTATGTCGAAAATTCTACTTAAATACCAGAAATAAGCAAAAGCTTAAAAGGTGGTTAAGGGTTACCCCGATAACGCCGATACATGTAAATCTTTTTTTAGTCATCTATATAAGAATCAGTTGGCAGAACATTGTTATTTTTTTTTTGTGTTGGGCAGTGTTATCTAAAAGAGGGGAAATTGAAATACCGGCAAGTGAAATAGCGACACATTTTTATCCCAACCGTAAAATTTTCAACGATTCATAAAGCATTTTCTTACTCAATATCAAACATGATATTGCGAACATTCCTGTATACTTATCTGAAAAGTCGTGCTTTTTGAATTATAACACTATTAAAGTAAACCACCTAAATGTAGTTAAAAAAACCTTTTACATAAATAGAGTCTACGTCATTATGCTACTTATCAAACATATGTATGTACAAATACATATGTATATATGGAAAATATATTGTGAATTGTCTTTGATATTCATAATTTTGTATAACATCTGACAGCATGATTTGGACTTTTAATATATTTATATACACTCATCCAAAAGAAGACATACACACATACAAATAAAACATGCTGTTTTACCTGCTGTGTTGGGTGATTGTGTTGAAAATAACTTTCGGTAAATAGGAAACAGACAAGGAAATCGAAAACAGCTTCTATCCTTGAAGCAAAACAAACCATTTAACCGAGAAAACATATCGAATAATCCAAGACATTTATAATTACCCCTGTGGCGTTCCAAATAAAAAAACTTATTTTTTATTTAGTAAGAAAAAAAAGAACAAACACGTTATAATGGTGCAGCGATAAAACAAATAACAAAAGCTTCATTAAATCCTATTTAACGTATGCCAATTGATAAGTTTCTTTAAAATATCTTTCGAAACGAGATTGAAACGATTATTTGTACGATAAATAATAAATGAAACGATCAATTTGGATACTGGAATTTCTTTTAAATATGGATAAAATTTTTAGAATTATTTTTTGTAAACTACCAAATAATTTAATTATCTGTAGGATTAAGTAATATTTGCATATTTTAAAGTTACTTGTACGTACATTCCAATCAGCGTTCGTAGTTTCCCGGACATGTTACAGTCCCGAAAGAGCATTCAAGTTTTCTTTCATTCCAGGGTGCCTTTTTAAAATTATTCTTCACGAAAATAAACCTGTAAATAAAATATGTATTATAATTTCCTGCAATAAAACCCCTTGTTGTTATACCCCTCACCACAACACCTTTTCCAATTGTAATTCAGATAGCGACAATTATAATTCTGTTCTAATGTAGATTCGACCATTGTAATTTAGAAAGCGTCAATAGCAAATTATATTTTTCAATTGTAATTCAGAAAGCTTCAATCAAAGTTCAGCTCAGTCACTAATAAATAATTTACAAAATGTCAATTATATTTAAATCAGAAAGTATGCTCGATCTGAACGCCAGGTTATTCAGCAACAACTCGACATCAATATGCACCATATGCAACCTGGAGGTAGTGGAAAACACTTATCATTTTTTGGGAGTTTGTCTTATATATAATGTACTCGTATACAGACTTCAATACTTTGGTAAATTCCAACTTGAACAAAATGAAGTCATAAATATTCTAAATGGTTATAACTTGTACAACTTATATAAATACTTAGAAGTTTGTTTAAAATATAGGAAATTAATAATCAATGAATTTTGTATGCCATAGTTTTTATTTTTTCAATTGCATTCCCATAAACATGTATGTGTGTGCACACATACGAATCAAATTGTATAATAAAATTGTACATAAATATTAGCAACCTGCCAATCTGGCATACAACATAATATGTTAGGCCAAATAAAGATATTAAATATTGTTATAATAACATGGATTTAAGCATTTACCTATGTATAAATTTTTATCTATTTATAAATAAATAAATAATAAAATCAGAAAGTGTTGATTTTAATTCAAAAAGCAAACAAGGTTTATTATTTAATTTAAATATAGATTTGCATATAATTTTATTTTTATTAAAATTTATAAATTAAATAATTTGTTCAAGATCGAGGTCTGTTTTATTCTTTAAATTCTTTATTTTTCAATTTTTCTTCATCCTTTGGATGTAATCTTCAGGAATAACGAGTCACAAAAATACACAACAATTATCTTGTAGATCTATTATTGCACTAAAATTATTTAGTTTATAAATTTTATTTTTATTTGAAATGAAAAACTTTAAACATAAATTTATATTTAAACAGAACTAGTTTCGCCCAGTGGCCGAAATTTGACCACTTGTCATTTACTTTTACGAGAACCAGTGCGGTATACAACAAAAACGTACACATTTTAAGAAACCAACAAAATGCACTTTTTTCATCCATTTGTGTGCGTGTGTGTTTGCAAGTACAAAAAAAAAAAAAGAAAACATTTTTAAACAACAACAAAAAGCCCTGGATTTTTCAAACACCGCTAATACATGTGTGTACATGTGTTTGTAAGATAAATTAAAATTCTTTTAATTGTTTTTTATTGTTTAAGCTTGTGGTCTTTTTATTTATAAGATATTAAATTTATATATTTTTATCGATATTTCGCTAACCTTTGGTTAGGATCGTCAGGAAATCAAATTTACAAAATATTATATGAATAACAAAAAAAAAAAAAAACAATTACAAAATTATGAAAAAAAAATTTTTGTCATAAAATTAATTCAAAAACCTATTTGTCATAAAAAAGTTTCAAAAATAAAATATAACTAAAGTATAACAATTCATATAAACTGAAAAAATTTCCTATCTATAAACCTAATTCAAAAACTATATTTACAATAATAAAAAAATATTTAGACTAAAGAAAATTCCTATAATATATAAAAATTTTTTAACTAAACTTATTTTTATCTTACATACTTATAAAAACATACGAGTATTTAGTTAAACGTATTTTTAATCTTACATACTTATATTTATATCGTAACCTAAGGACAAGAAAGTCCTAATTTGTAAGTAATTTAGGTGCAAATTGAACCCTTTTGTTCCAAGGCTGCGATTGGTGTATTTATATTATATCTAATCTCTTAATGACTACATTCCTATAATTATTCGCTATAAGTTCTGTGTCTGCTTTAAAATTTATTCTTTGTGTCGTTGGTGTATTAATTATGTGTTACATTTCTAAAATATATCTGCGTTTGTAGTTAGTTTTAGTGTTTAAAACCGATGCTTCTTCAAAATTTGGATAGTGATTAGATTGATGACAATGATGACTTAATGCTGTTTTTTTTTAAATTAATGTCCCTATATTTTTTGCACCTTAATTACATAAAAATTAGGACCTTCTTGTCGTTAGGATACGATATATATATAAAAGTATGTAAGATTAAAAATAAGTTTAATTTAAGAAAGTTTTTATAAGACATGAATTTTATTATATTTTATATTTTTTTGTTAATATGTTTTTTGAAAATTTTTTATGGCAAATAGGGTTTTAAATTTAATTTATGATAAAAATTTTTCATAATTTTGTAATTGTTTTTTTGTTATTCATATATATAAAATTTTGCGAATTTGATTTCCTGACGATGCTAACCAAAGGTTAGTGAAATATGGATACAAATAAAATTAATATTTTATATATAAAAAGACCTCAAGCTTAAGCAAAAAAAATAATTATAAAAAAAGGAAGGTCAAATAAGACTAAATAACATTTAAATTAAAATTATTTTAAACACTTCAATTCTAAAAATTTTGGAAAGAAATTTATATTGTGCATATCTTCACACAAATACATTTAAAAAGTTATACAGAAATCCCTTTTGCCCTTGTATGAGAGGTGCAGCGCCCACTTATCCACTTGTATATTAATAACCCAGCCATTGTATCATTTTTGGAAACTTTAGCTATTTCCGTTTTCCATGTATATGGATGTCTCTTTTGTGCCACGCCCACTTCTCCGATCCCGTCCAATTATTGACAGTCGTTGTGAATTAATAACCAGCTCTTAGGAACAAATTTGGAAACTGAACGTATTGCCGTTCTCCAGATACAAAGAATTTTTAGTGCCAGTCCCACTCTTCCAATTCCACTCAACTCGATATTTAAAAGAAATAAATATTCCACTCGACTCGATATATAAAAGAAACATAATTCTATTTAAACCTTCTTTGAATTCTTTAGCTGTTCCATTTTAAATAATTATCAAACCTCCCTTTAACAACAGAAATTTTACTAAATTTATAATATGAAAAAGGAAACGCCATACTCATGGTCATACATGGTTTGATTTGTATTATATTTGACTTAGTTACCTTTTTGAATTTCACACGTATGTGGTTTTACTTTATTGCATTCAATATGCCCGAACACATTTCTATTCAGATATTTTACTTGAATGCTTATTGGAAAAGAAATACCAACATACCAGTAATCCTAATTCAATGTACAGTGGATGCCCACTAGTACGTACTTTCGTTTCCACGAATTTTCAAAAGTACGGAGGCACTTTCATTGTATTGATTAATCTATTGTACGAATTTGCTATTCGATAATACATATTAATGCATTTTTCTAAAGAATTTGTAAATTATTCTTTATTAATTACAAATTTGAATTGAATTTTAGTTTTCCTTTGAAGGTTGTTATGTGTCCTTATAAAGGCCAGATAACCAGTTTATATAAAGCTTCTATATTTTATGCATACAAAAAAAACTTCCAATTAAAGCGCTTCTCCTGGTAGTCAACTTCTTTGAGAAGAATTGGAGCAGATAATTAAATACAGCAAAATTTGGGCTATGTATGTATGTGTCTTTGACTTTTAAAGCTGAATTATTGACTTTTGAAGCTAAATTATCGTAGAAGCCTGTTAATACAAAATTTCGGTTTGAACTTAAATGTTGAAATGTTCCCCAAACAAAAAAATTTATTTTAACAGTATATTTTTAGTTGCACTGTCATGGTAAAAGTTCTCTGGTGATTTGCTAAAAAAAATGGTGGAAAAGATGTTTAGGGGACAGCGCTTTTAATGATTTATTGATTTGTATATTTGAAATATTTTTTATTTGTTCTCTTGTTTTTATTATATTATATACAAAACAAATTTATATTAAGTTATCTGTTTTATGTTGTATTTTTTTTCAGGTACAGGGAAAAATAATAAAAAAAAAAATTGGGACCTACTTTTAGCCCTCCACCGCAGCACCAATATCTTGAAAAGTGAGATCAAATCGATCAAACTGTGAAACATCATATGAAGCAACTTTTAACATATTTTATACTTATTGTAACTCATTACAGTCAAAATATCTACGATTTTTATACATAAAAAGTCAGATATCAGAAAAATTTAAGAGGACCATTTTTTTAACTGCTAAGTAATTGCCATATCTTATTTAAAAGAAATATTTTCTGATCTAAAATGAGATCATTGAACACGAATATGATACTGATTTACTTTTTTATGCGCGTTTTGGCGATATTCGCAAAAAATAAGATTTTTTTCTGGTTTTTGTTTAGTGGTTTTGTTTATTGGCGTAATTTTTAAGAACCGTTCATCTATATAGTATAAGTTTTACAATCTTAACCCTAGAGTACGAATGATCAACGATTCGATGAGCACTGCTCCCTTTTAACTAATTTGATATTAAATGGATGTACCTAAAGCCCCAGTTAGCTGACAGTAACAGTAATTTAACCGTACAGTAAAACAATTAGAAAAATCTATTTTCTACAGATTTAGACGTTACGCTTAAGTTACATCTTACTGCTAACTATAATCGTTCTGATTGCATAATATACAACAAAATGACGCAGCTGATTTGCAACGTTACCGTTACTGTTGGCTAACCGGGGCTTAACACACTTAAATTTTATATGCTGTTAGTACATGGCTTACTTCTGCTGTGTGTAATTGTGTTTTTAAAACAACGTTGCTGGACCACTGCTTTTATTGGTGCTGTACAGGTCGAATCGTCTAAGGTTAGTATTAACGTGATTTTTTAATTTTATGAGCAAATATTGCAAATATTGTTACTCCATATAAATACTAGAAAGAAAACAATCGAATTATATGAAGATCATGCCCATTCCAAAAAATTCCGAATGTCAAAACCAAAATGTGATAAATGAGAAAAACCCATATGCGTAGAGCATAAAGTTGAGCTTTGTAACTCTTTCTCAAGGTAATATTTATAATTTGTTTCTTTCATTTTTTTATTTGTTTATGCTTAAAATGTCTTTAAATGTATTTTTTAAGTCTCTACTCTTTTTTTAATTTTTCTGTTTTACTTACACTAATTTTTAGGTCCTTTTTATGGTGCAACATAAAATAAAAAAAATTAGTACAAAAATTATATAAATCATTTGTCTATATGAATAAAAATTATGCAAATTTTTTATATAGACTTATACCATTTATTGACAAAGAATATTTGGTTTCAATCCATTGTAACAGACAGCTTAAAAATACGTCGTCGATTCGACGACCATTCGCTGCAACGTACGTAAAATCTATGGTTTTCATGGGTCTATTTTCTTTTTTTTTTAATTTTGAGATGTTGATGCCATATTGCTGAATGCATGGTTATTAAAATGTCTGAAAAATATGGACCAATTTCGATTTCTTAGGTAATGACCAATTTAAAAAGGTCAATACCTAGCCCATAGTTCGATATAGAATATTTTTTCTGCTCTCCTAAAAAAATTGATTTTAAGACATACGCGGTTATCCATGAAAACCACAGAAATGTGGTTCATGCTCTATGGTTACCTGAGTAGTTCCAAGGTGTCCATTAGCTCTAACGTAAATTATCTGAATACTGATCATAATAATAATTATCAGCAAAAGGGTTTTGTCGTAACCCAAAAAAGTCTTAATGCCTAATAATCTGTAAAAAATCATTTAAAATTGAATCTCAAATTGAAATTTTTCTTGGATGTATAAAAATTGATATATTTAGCTCCGTCAGAAATCTTGGTGTATTTTGCAATAGTACTTTAAGTTGGTCTGTCCATACTAATCTGTCATGCGGTAGAGTATATAGTATGCTAAGGAGCTTATGGACAACACAGTATTTTACACCCCTAAAAATACGGTTATCTCTTGCAAAAACGTATATATTACCTACTCTATTATGTTCATCGGATTTTTTTTATGTTTGTAATTCAAAGGACACGTTGAAATTCAATACGAATTTTTATAACATTGCACGCTACATTTAAGGACTTAAGAAATTTAATCACATATCTCAGTATTCTACTCGCATTTTCAATAAAACATTTAATAACTACGAGTATTTAATGCTAAAAATCCTTGTTCTGCTTCACAAAATTATTAATGTTTATTGGATAGAAATGTACTGAATTATAGGCGTTAAAAAATCAAAAAAGTTTACTTCTTAACGGTTTGTAAAAAACCGTCATTTTAAATCACTCCATCGTATATATTTTTCCCGGCTGTATTTTAAAGATAATTTTTAAACGATCACACAATGTATAAAATTTGCAAATTAAGAAAAGTTTTAGTATTTAAGTGCAAAAAGACGAAATTTTTTTTAATTAAGTTTAAAGTAAAAAATTTCATTTATAAATAAAATTGGCTTTCTTTACTTAATTGCCTATAATAATTCATAAAATTAAACCAACTTCCAGCTCTAATGAAGGGCTAAAAGATATGTCGGAAAAATTTATTTATTTTTTTTTATTTTAAATTTATTGGTATACTTTTGTTTTCTTCTTACGCAGATGCTCCGCCCTAATCAACATGGGCTTTATAATGTGTTAAAGGAAGAAAAAAATTTTGAAGACCAATAGTACGAATTTTCAAATAATCTTAGGGCCTGATATTATATACTTCATACCATTGGATGTCCACTGTATGTATTAAAGTAAATTTATAAAATAAATACTTACACACTTTAGTTAGAATCAAGTATAGTGTATGATTTAAGAACAAATATGTATGCGGTTGCGAAGAAGCCTTAATACTCTCCACCCAGACCAATAATGTCAATATTTGTTGAGGTTTTGGGGATATTAAAGTGTTCTAGGAAGTGGACTTTTTTGGGCCAATAATTAACTATGGAGCGATCCCCATTTCAAATTCATATTATAGCTTCTAGGCATATGGAAAAAAAATTTTTAATTTTTAGGACGAAATTTACATTTCGGCAGCGATTTAATGATACATTTTTGTACTTTTTACATTTGGCAAATGAAACCTTAGTGTAAGCATTGGTTCCAAATAGAAGCGACCACATAGGAGAGTCAGACTTTGCCCATATTTCTAAGGAGAACCATAAAAATTATTTTTTTGTGAGATTCCGTATCTCAGCAAATATTTATCAGATAGGCAGAAATTGGTTAATCAACAAAAGCGCCCGTAATGTGTACACCAGGTATATAATTTTTTACCATAGTCAAATAAAGCGTACAAAAGTAGGAAGACCCGTTATATTTTTTTTGAAATTGCAAAATCCGCACCAAATGCAATTACTTTTTTGTAAGATCATTTGTTTTTTTATTAAATTTAAACACTTGAAATAATTTTTTTTGTGTAAAACTGTGTTAATAAATGATATAAGAGTGACACACAATATTTTAATGTAATGGACGAAGCTTTTAAATACTTAAAAAAAATATATATATTTTCCCTATATAAAATTTAAAGTAATACCACTACTCAGCACTACTCGTTGGAACTTAAGAGCTATTCTGGCACTTTTGCCTATTAAACTCATTCCGGAATATCATTTGCAATGATTTTCTATTTGTGTGTGATGCTTGGAGCGAAGTCTAGGGTCTAATCACTACATTCGATATCAAGTAGGCTGTCGTATCGATTAAACTATTGTATTTTCCTGCATACGATAAACACTTTAGTAGACCCCTGGTTTTCTGATCTTACATTTAACAAAAATAATTTTGCCACACTACAAAAATTATTGTCCGGCTTTAGAAAAGCAAGCGAATGTTTTCTCGGACATTGGGGAAAAAACAACCAGATATTCAGGAAGTTCAGCGAAGCAACCTCTGCACAGAACGTACAAATCAAATTGTGCAAGGCATTTTGCTGTTGTGTAACTCATCACATACTTTAAATTTAAAACCTATTTCATATTACAATTAAAAACATTTGTGTTTCAAAATATAACTATTTAACACAACTCTGTCTTTTTTAGAAATCACGTTTGGTGCGGAACAATTTTGAACCCAGATCTGCTCAACAAGTCATATTCATTACTTGTACAATATTTTCCACCATGTAGTGGTATGCCAAAATTGATCGTAATATGTATATAGTTATATGCCTAGTAGGGCGGGTCGACTTAAAAATCGCCCAAGTGACAAGGAAAATTGTATTCTAGGGATCAAAATAAAGAACTTTGCCCAAGCAACCATACATCTAAAATAAATTCTGTTCCTTATTTTGACCTAAAGGTCAAATTTTGAAAAATCCCATTTTGACCCATTTAAAATGCATCAATCGAGTCTAAATGGGTGGCATGTCATAACGTCCAGTGTCATAGTGTCCATGGACGTTAAGACACACCAAAAAGTGTGATAGTGTCCATGGACACTGCGACACTTTTGAAAGTGTCATAACGTACATGGACACTATGACACTTTGCAAATGGACATTATGACACTTTCAAAAGTGTCATTAGGTCCATAATTACTAAAGAAGTTAAATACAAAAAAATGATCTGCATACACGCAGAGAACAACATGTTTCATTATGGTCCCAACCAACAAAACTATTTTTAAAGAAACTAATTTAACCATAATATGGTTGTCGGTGACAATGATTTGGTTAAATGAAACATAATATGGTAAAAAAAACTTTTTTTAAATGGTTTTGCTGCTTTTTCTCTGGGTGTTTATATTAAATATATAACGAAAACACTTTTGGGCGCAAGGATTTTCTCCTCTATGGTTTAACAAATAACCAAAGCTTCTCTGCACAGCCGGCCTTCGGCCAGGCGCAAGGATTTTCTCCTCCATGGTATAACAAACACCGGCTTCGCTAACTAAAGCTTCTCTGCATAGTCGGCTTTCGTTCGGAAACAAGGCAGATATTAGAAGCTTTACTTAGCGAAGCCGGTATTTGTTATACCATAGAGAAGAAAATCCTTGCGCCCGGCCGAAGGCCGGCTATGATCCCAAATTTGTTTACATTATTGCTTGTTGTGGACATTATGACACCTTGCAAAGTGTCATAACGTCCGCGGGCGCTACGACATTTCTTTGATGGACGTTATGACACTATGACACTTTACGTTATGATATGCCACCTCTAAATGTATGACCGACCCCCACTAACTTTTGGAGGGCCTACCCACCCTTGTCCCTTGGGCGATTTCTAAGTCGACACGCCCTAGTGTAGATATTTGTTATATATTTTTTTTTTAAGAAAACTCTTCAAGAAAAACATTTGTCAAGTTACGTGGTTACGTATGAGTATTATTAAATTCCAATTTATTAACATGCATACGCCATGTGGTACACTAGCAAATCAACTTTTTTAAAAGCAATAAGCGAAAAAATAAGATTTTTTGTAAAAGTAGGGCTTTTTCTGAAGAAAGTCATGTAGAAAAGAGTGACATTTTGTAAAAAAAAATTATTTTTATAATTACTCTAACTTTCTTAAAAAAATGTGGTTAAAAGTTGCTTTTTTTTTAGGAAAAAGTCACTTTTAGTAAAAAATAAATTTCACTTTTTGTTACAAAAAAATAAACTTTTAGTGAACAAAATGTGATGGAACACGTATGTTGAATAATCGGGATGCATTGTTGGCATTAATGATATAACCGTTGCTCCTTGCTCTTCATTTTCCACCACAAATGCTTCGATTGTTAGTCTTCTCCGATTATTTTGATCGTGCATGAACTCTTTGAGGCGTGAATTTTTTCACAGTTAGTCACACTTTGTTCACTAAAAGTGTCTTTTTCTCAAAAAACTAAATATTTATTTACTAAAAGTGACTATTTCCTAAAAAAAGGAACTTTTTTCAAAAGTCCGTAAGCTTTCACCACATTTGTTCAAGAAAGTTAGAATAATTATAAAAATTAATTTTTTTTACAAAAAGTCACTCTATTCTACAACAAGCCAAGCATTTTCGGAAAAATCCTAATTTTACATGACTTTCTTCAGAAAAAGCACTACTTTTACAAAAAGTCTTATTTTCTCGCTTATTGCTTTTAAAAAAGTTGATTTGCTAGTGTACCACATGGCGTATGCATGTTAATAAATTTGAATTAAATAATACTCATACGTAACCAAGGAACTTGACAGATGTTTTCCTTGCAAATTTTTCTTAAAAAAAATAGATAATAAATATGTACACTAGCACGGGTAGATTTAAAAATCGGCCAAGTGACAAGGGTGGGTCGGCCCTCCAAAGTTAGTGGAGGCATTTATACATAAAGGCCCTAATCATGTGAAACCCAACGCAACGCAAAAGAATAACATTGAAAGCACAAACAATGTCATAACTATTTTGTAATTTTTTTGTTGCTTTCTACAGAAATTGATGTACCGTTTTAAAATTTTCAATGCCACAAGCAATGGAGCGTTTGCAATCTTAAATCGCAATGTGAATTTCTGTAGGAAGCAACAACAAAATTACAAAATATTTATGACATTGTTTGTGCTTTCAATGATAATGGGTCAACGTGGGATTTTTTAAAATTTGACCTTTGGGTCAAAAAAAGGAACATCAGAATTAATTTCAGAGGCATGGTTCCTTGGGCCAAACTTTCTTATTTTGATCCCTAGAATACGATTTTCCTTGTCACTTGGGCAATTTTTTGCGTCCCCACAAATCGACCCGGTTTAATGCAAAGAACTTATTATACATACTTCATCTATTTACCACTTGTTGCGGTGAAGGGTATAAGAAGGAGAACAAATAGTTTATAAAAACTACAGACAATGTGAATGTAAAATGACTTTAAGCACGTATCTAATAAGATTAATACAAACTGCTACACAAGTGCTCAAAAAAAATATGTATATAAATGGACTTTTTTTTAAAGATTTCCATTAAATTTCTATTGTTTTTGTAGTATGTTCTTGGTATATCAGAATCACAAAAATCAAATTAAGCTTCTTTCCAGCATATTGTACAGTTTAATTTTCTTATTAAGAATTAAAAATAATGTTATTCTCCTCTTCACAACTATCTTAGCCAAATTCGATCCCTCATGCTTAAGTTATTAGGTGGGTTGTTATGCCAAAACCATTATTTGGGGAAGAACAAAGTTCTAATTTGATTGTAAATCGGCCATTTATGAACCGGATTTTTTATTTTAACTTCCAGTGGTAAGTTTTTTTTTTGGGAAAAAGAAAAAAAAAATAAAGTTCATATATTATGAAAAGACTTAAAAAAGTAATCGCTAGGGGTAAAAATTAAAGATTTATTGAAAAAAAATTAAAGATAGTCATATTTATTACCCATATCTCAGGTTTTTGCTGAATTTCAGTAGTAAATAATTTAGTAGTATTTACCGCATCAATATATAACAACTTTGTCCCTATAATATCTTGGGTCTTCGAAAACCCCTTTTCAAGATTCACACTAACATATAAGCTGACAGACGAATATCGTTTAATCAACTTCGCTACTTATAATGAACTAAATATATGTATGTAATATAAACTTTTTATCGTCTTGGATTTTTATTGTAAAAATTACAAACTTATATAAAACCGAGCTTATATGCACAGTATCGAACACAAAGTACCCTACCACTGTTAAATATATATAAGTTTTTTTATTTTAATTAGTATTGTGGTTATTTTGTTGAACTGTTTACAACACTAAATGAATTAAAATGTATTGATAAATTCTTTTTCTTGATTGCCGTGGGGCGCGATCCCACGTTCATGGACAGGTTGATCTCACACATTTCGATAGTAGCCACACTATCTCTTCAGAAGTCTTTGCCGTTTTACCCTCACCGCCATTGAAGACGGCTGGCAGTCAATAGCCAAACATCAATCTTTAAACCAAATTTTTAGATTGAAAATTGCTTTTGAATGATTGTCTATTTCAATTTTTGCAAATAAATAATTTTTGTTGCATATTATAACCAAATTCTTAAAAATGTATAATAAATGAATACAGTACACAACTACGTGTTATAATGACACACTGCTACAAAAAAACCCTTTTTGTCAGAACTTGAAAACCGACCTAGTGGGGGTGGTAGGCCTAGGTGAGGACATACAAAAACCGTTTTCAAAAATTTTGAAACACTCTCAAAATTTTGAGTTATTTTCAAAAAACTGTTTTTGGGTAGGTCGTAGCACTTAAGTATCTCTAACTCACAAATTTTTTAAAATTTTAAACAGTTTTGGAAAGACAAAGAATTAAGCTTTCATGCAGTGTATTCATAAAATATATATTCCAAGAAATTAGGTAAGTGTTTATCAAAAGTTTCTCATTTTTTTATTTTTTTCCCATAATTTTTCCAATTCAAAAAGAGTTATTTTAATTTTTTTTCTATGAAAACCTATCTTTTTTTGCAATATATTTTAAAGACAAATTTATATAGAAAAAAACGAGATATGATTTGTTAAAATCGGTTTATATTTGCAAAAGTTACTAAACTTTTTCTAAAGTCAAAATTTTGCGATTGCAGACTTTTCTTTTGGTAACCCACTTGACTTACAAACGTAAATTAAAAACGTCACAAATAACGTAACCTAAGTTAACATGTATAGTTACGTTTGTTCAACAAACCATCTGTTTCTCGTCTGAGAGACCAGCAATAATTTGCTATCATTCTTAGGTCAAATGGCTTGCTTAGTTTTCTTAAGCACACTGGAACAGCTTGTACAAATACTTTCGGGTTCATACCGTTTGCCAGAACTACATATATAAGCAGTTAAAAACTGTATTTAAGGCATTAAGCAAGGCTTTATTTTTCTGCAGATCCAAGCGATGTTTTTGTCAGCGAATAAACCGCAAACATAACAAAAATTTTACGATTATCACACACTGCAGGAAAAATTAAATACAATTTAAAATTTGTTAAAGGATTACAAAAATTACAAACTTACTTATTTTAATAAAATTAGATATTAATATCACTTCACGTGTCACAAATTTTCAACTAGTTACACTTTTTTTACTCTTATCTAAAAAATATATCCTTCATTAAATGGTAGTATTTCTCACTGTGCCACTGTGTTAATATTAAATTCGATAAGTTTATGTATTTATCCAAATATATGTAACTGAAAATTGCATATAAAAACATTCTAAACTTTTTTAATGATTAAAAAAAATAGGACATAATAAACCCTATTCATCTCTATTATCTTCCAGTTCGATTTTTTTAAATAAAGACAGATTAACAATAAAGCAGGGTATATTTATTCTGCATTATCGAATATAATAACTTCACTTATTAAGTAAATACCGAAAACGTAACTGTAAAATTACAACAAACAAGACACTTTGAATTATTAAGTTAATAAATTTGCTTGTATAGTTACATAGATTTTTTTTATTTATATGTTTTGCGCTGGGGGAGAAAATACTTAAAACAGCTGTTAAAAAGCTGAATAACTTTTACAATTTTCATCCGATTTGAAAAATGAGAACCATGTTTTGTTAAGAACAAAATTTTCTTCATACGTTGGTATAAATTTTTATAAGCTTTCATATAAAATAAGCAATGAAAAGCTACTAAATTCAAAAAAAGTTTATAACTTTCGTTTTTTTGTAGATATTCTTAATAAAAACAATAGTTATAACTTACAAATGTATCAAAAAATGCCCGTCATTTTAAAGCGTAATCAGTTTTCTTTTCAAACCCGTAAAAAAGATTAAAATCGGAAAAAAACTGACTGAGCTACAGGTCGATAAGTTAACGAACATCACTGAAAACGGTTTTTTATAATAACTTCTGAATTTGAATATCGTCATTATTTTAATTGAAGACCAACTCTGACAGCCTTCATGATTATGAATTAGGTTGGCTGTGTTGAGGAACGTGATTCAGTGATTGACCGTCCTGAAAGACGTGCGCATAGAAATACTCATGGTGCTGTGCGGCACAGTGTTGAAAATGATCCATCTATTTCAACTAGTCGTCGTATCGATCAACTGGACATTCTCAAAACAACACTGCAAATAATTTTAAAGTGATGGGGTTTCTATGACAAATTTTAATTATGCAAGCACTGCTTCTGCAAGACAACCAACTTCGGCTGATATCTTATTTGGGGCACCCTGTATATACACTTCTCATCTATTGTAAAGGATAGAAAAATAGAGTCATTTTTAAGGAAAAACAAACGTGTTACGTGGGCCTGTACAGTTTAATGCTTGCGTATACCTCACTTTATTTGCTTTGCACTTTCAAACCTGTGCATGTAGACAATTGGCAATATATTTATATATTTCCAATATCATTTCACTCAATTTTCTTAGCTTTAAAATGTTTTACAATAGTATTGTAGGACTAAATAATCCTCACAAATAAACGAGCGAATGCCAGAGAATAGGACTTTAATATTTATGTACATAATATTAAAAGTATTACAGTGTTAGGAGTTTTATAAAGGTTTGGCACGTGCTATAGAGTAAAAAATACGTATTGTCTTACTCATTTGTATTGGAGCTAAATTATGGTCAGCAGTTTTAAGAATTTTAGGGTCATGATTATTTCATGCCAAAAACAATCGATAACGATTTCTTGTATTAAAAAACGATAGAAAAAAAATAGTGGCAATGAATTAAGGTAGTAACTACGAAATTGTTTGATGGATATATAAATAAAGTAATAAATTGACTCTTATTCGACCTTTAAAAATTTTTAATAATCCTTTTATTTAAGCTTGAGGTCTTTATCTTTTTTTTTATAAAAAAAATTAAATTTATTAAATCCAATATTTCGGCACTCCGTTGTGTGCCTTCTTCAGGGATTTTTGTTCTCTCTCTCTCTCTTTTTCTTGAATATTTTAATTTTTGTCAAAAAAATCCCTGAGTGCCGAAATATTGGATTTGTTATATTTAATATTTTTTATAAAAAAAAGAAAAAGACCTCAAGCTTAAAAAAGCATTATTATTAATAAAGAAATATAAAATAAAAACAAAATAACAGTTGGTAAAGTAAAAGGTCTTTTAAATAAAGCTTTTTACTAAAATACTCGAAAATTTAAACCAAACATAGTCACCTGGTTCATCGTTCGCCGCCTTATGATATAGAAATAACTCTATTGCAGAGTTTCGGCGCAAGCCATGATTGTGTGTATTTTCATATATACAAATATTTTTTATTTTTCGCAACGAAGTGAAAATTTGTGTATGTAATATGAAGCTCCATTTCTAATAACTCTTTTGAGCAGTGTTGCCAATTTAGCCTCTCAGTGGATCGATTTAGCCATTTTTCATGTTGTGTGTCCATACACAGATTGAATTTAGCCAGTTTCTATTTCTGATTTGAGAAAAATTCTTACACATTTTGTATATAAATTACTAATTTCCATTAATTCGGACATAAAACATATTTTATGTATGTTTAACACTTCAGAAATTAAAAAAAAAAAAAAAAAATTTAAAATAGCTAACTGATGCTTTAACTACTAAATTGATGCTTTCCTTTTAATAAATTTTATTGTATACTAAACTTTATTTGGGAAAACATCGTAATATTATGTTATTTATACACTCTAAAATGAAGACTGATCGGGCAAAATTTGAAAAAATCAAACAATGGTTTAACGTAACTAGTGGTTATGTGTATTATGTAGGCTATAATATAAAAGAACGAATTATTTCGATGATTTTAAGTTTCTTCTTTAAAAAATTTTACTTAACCCTGCTGGTAGACTAAGAATAACTTACGGATCTAAGTCATTGGACCATTTTGGTTAATATTGGTTTTTTAAAATTTTTTTTTTTTACTTTTTTCAATAGTCTGCAGACAAATACAGTTAATTTTCATATCTTTTTCTAACCAACTTTCAATTTTGTTTAATGGTCAACTTTTGACAACTGGACATATCGTAATAAAAATGTTTCAGGTAAGACTGTTATAATGTCGAAATATATTTGTGATGCAAACAGTTTGTCGTTGCAACATTAAGTGGAGTTTGCTTTATATCTGTGATTCCCCAAAATGCGTGTGCCATATTACTCGCGCTAGTCTAACTTCAGTTTACATTCAGTTTTTGACTGTTGTCTTTGCAGAAACAATGGACAATTTAAGATTTAACTGCAATGATCTTGCTTACATTCATAATGAAAACTTCTCTGATATTTCAACTTTTAGTAGCGTGGAGTTCTGATTCAGAAAATGAAGGGAATGCTGCAGCTATCAGTGACCTAGAAGAATTTTATGTCGAAAAAATTTAATGCCCCTATTGCGGTTCTCCACTTTTGTAACAGTTTGGTTGTCTTTGGTAAATTTGCATTGCCATTCTCAACTCGACTGGCAGTTGGCTTTTCAGTTGTGTATCTGTTTTTTTCGTGGTATTGCCGTTTTCAACTTTGCAAAAGTTTGGTCGACAGAAACGTTATAAATACACAACTGTTTATTAGTAGTTGAGTTGTTTTCAGTTTCAGTTGACTTTCATTTTTAAAAGCAAAAAGAAAGTAACAATGGAAAAACCGTAAGTAGAAAGATTTGTTATACTGTATATTAGAATTTCACAGCATTTAATACATACGTAGATCTTTGAAAATTACAATTAAAGCACAATTTGAGAGGCTTGTTAATCTAATGGAAAAAAACCCAGAGATTGCACGTGGAAAACCAAAATTTGGTATGACCAAAAACCAGTGTAAACATATATGGGACTTTAACAAATTACTTTAATATAGGAGGAATAGCCACTATGCGAACAGGTGGTTTTTAAATGATTTCAAATTGATTGAATGATTTTTAAATTGATTTCATCCAGCAAATAACAAAACGCTTCCTTGTTTAGTCGGAAATAACTTTTAAATCTACAAATTTAAAATTATTATTTAGTTACATATTTTTATTTTTCGAATTTATTCTATTAGTTAAATTTAAATAATTGTAAATTTTTCTGTACGTAAATATACTTCATTGCTATCCAACGGAAAGCTAAGGTAAAATGTAACAAGAAAATACAATATAATAGTCTGGTAGTGTATAAAGTCATTCCTAAAAAAATTTAAGGAATAGAGCTATTACAAAAAGCTTTATAAAATACATAACTGAAATTTAACTCATAGAATAAATTCGAAAAATAAAAAAATTTTGAATAAATTAAATTAAAGTTGCTTATGAAAAAGAAATAATTCCCAATATCTATTATTTAGTTACGTTACTAATTATAAGTTCTTACTTGGCATTAGGTAGTTCAAGACGGTTGGAATCATCAGGAATTTTTCTTCTTATACGTAGCACATCTGTACAAGAGTTTTCATTTTCATCATCATAAAATAAATCGACACTAATATCCATTGTAAATACTTTTTATTCAATACACAATTAAAAATACTTTTAGTTTAAAAAATTATTTAATTTTATAAAATTTTCACTTGTCAAACATTATATTTAAAGTTGGTAAATCGATATTTTAAGTTGGCAACTTTATAGCGAACTCAACTAAAAACCGTTGGGTATCACAATACCTAAAATGAGTTTGGTTGTGCATAAGTTGGGTTGACTCTCACACGACCAAACTGAGTTGAGTGGAGAACCGCAATAGGGGCATAATGCAATAAACTTCATCTCCATTACACAGTGGTATAAGAACTTCAGCTGAAAATATGATATCGACGCAGCCGGGGCAAAAACGAAATTCCGTTTCTAAGTGCGATAGCAAATGTATATGCAACAAATTTATATGCAAGTTGCAACGGGAAATAATTTGCTCATAATGTACTTTTCCATTACATGCTTCATGATTACAAATTTTGCAGAAGTAATAAAATGTAAAAAGCCCACATTAGCTTACATTTTAAGTTGACATATTGAACCGTTTCGTAGTCAAGGCGAAAATAAAACAAAAATTGACCAAAATGGTCCAAACCTAACAGCAGGGTTAAGTATACTTAATCGGACTAAATCTTTACTAGTGTAATGAAGATCATCTCTTATTAATAATTTCATTGTAACCAATTAATTTTTTAACTGTTTTCTTTTTAATCATATTGACTAATTTTTTTAATAACAACATTTATTTCGCATTTATTAAGCCATTTTATTAAGTTAATTTTTGGTTAAACCTTAGGACTTCTTGCCCATTTTGGTAATAGGTGCAAAATCAACAATTTGTTTGCTTGATTCTATGAAACAGGTGAATAAAACCAATTATTATTTTTTTTCTATGGAGTTCTTAAAAAAAATTTGACTCATGGTCTCCTCATTAGCTTTTTCAGCAATCATGTAATATAATTTCCATGCATTGACACTGGCGCTGGCCAAGTAGGTAACCCGACGTGGCCACCAACAATTCTTGCCTTTGATTC
Organism: Pollenia amentaria; assembly: GCA_943735925.1. NCBI lineage: Eukaryota > Metazoa > Arthropoda > Insecta > Diptera > Polleniidae > Pollenia > Pollenia amentaria. Next base: position 86,129,565 of record OX031008.1, on the reverse strand, counting down.
CAATACGGTACTTAGCGACAACATTATCATGCAAGTTAACACCGCCTATATACTTATTAAATTTGGCAAAAAAAAAAGTTTTCTCAAGGTACAGGGGTTCGTTTTTTATCGTAACACATTACGTTTTTTATTGGATTCATTTCGTAGTTCGCAGTTCCTCGCAAAAGTGACTTCCGCATTGTCTCTTCTTCGAAACAATGCAACCGTATGTTCTTGGTCGACTACGTAATCCATAACATGCCGAGGCATGGGCCTGTGCCAACCAATGTGTTTAAGTGATTTATGGCAGTTGTATAAAAACCGTTTTCTTCTAGAAGGCAATGGAAGTGGTATCCAGTGAAAAAGTTCTCGAAATTAACCGTATAGTACATGTCTAGAATACTCACAAGCCGAACTTACTCATAAGTACGCTTGCACCTAGTTCCAGTATATGGTTGGAAATTAAACAGAAGCTCTTTTGATGAATACAAGCACCAATATTTGTATCCGAAGCGAATTTGTTTACCAGTGATGAACATCTCGCAGCTATGAAGACAAAATGTGGTAGCACTTGCACGTCAACAGGAAGTTTTGGTTCAAAACTATTATTTTCTCATTTAATAATAAAAACATTAACAATAATAGGTACATAAGTATTAAAAAAAACATTAAAAACAATTATTAAAGTGGTCGCGATCTCGACCAGCCATTTTTAAGACTGTCTGGCGATCAGCTGGAGTAGCTGTGGCAACTTATTTGTATGTATTTGCACTGTGGGCTACTTAAATATATTAAACTTTTTTTTAGTTTTATATTTTTATAGCTACTTTGATTTCTTTAAAAATTGTATATTTTTAATCTATTCTTTATCACCTGGGTGTGCAACTATGTATAATAGTGGGAGGGGGAGTCAAAAAGTTCAGTTCGTAAAGCCAGTAAGCCAAACTTAATTATAAATTAAGAAATATGTTAATTTTCCTCCCCAATATTTTTAAATATGTAACAAAACAGTTTGTGGTCGAGATATCGACCGTTGGTACAAAACAGGTTAATATTTCATTTAAAAGCATTTGTTGTTTGATTAACTTAACAGCCCCTAAATTGAAAAGTATTAGTTTTTTAAAGCCAAATCATTGTCCAAAAAAGGTTTAACAAACGTAAAGGTAGTCAACCTTGATACGTGTAACAATCTTCGTCATTGAATGATTGATTGATTGGCTTGAAATTGAATTTATCCTCTTTATTAAATTTATATCCATATGTATCGCTTTTTTTAAAAAGACTATCAAATACTTTTGAAATGATGTTTTGGCTAATGTACGATTTTTTATATTGTAAAATTGTTTTCGAAAAAGGCTGTTGCTTAGATACGTGTCCAAGTACGAATATTGAGTACTTTATGTACAAAACTCTGTTTGCCAGATTTTATTTTCTTTAATGAATCAGTAGTTTGAGAATAGCAAAAATATATTTTAGATGACAGTGAAAAATTATTGTCCTGTTTCTACAGGAAGAAAGGGTATATATCTGTGTCGTTTTATCATAACACCTTTGACTAAGTTATGAAAATAAACCATAATATGGTTAGTTTTGACCATATAATGGTTTATATTGACCAAAATATGGTTAATTTTTTTTTACCATATTTTGGTTGATTTCAGGCAAATTAGTGCTACTTTTAACCATATTGTGGTCATATTTAACATTTGTGGTTACTTAAAAAGCATTAAAATTGTTAACCCATTTTTTTCTACGTGTACAAATATATATCTATGTCAGTGACGCCCATTTTTGGCAGCGTATTTAAGTTAACTATTATTTGCCGTCGAATGGAGTAAAGTTTTTTTCTTGGAGCTCATAAATGTCAAGCATGTGGACTAATTAAAGGCAATTAATAAGTCGTGACGTTGAAGAACCTTTGCAACTTATAATTTTAAGGCACTTCAGACACCTAACTTTGTCTTTTTCATCCCGTTCGAAATATCTCGGACGATAATTTATATATAAAATATTTAAAATACTTTCGTACAAATGGTTATTTACTTTTTAACTGAATACTTTTTGGTAGTATTTTGAATTGTTTTTTGCTGGTTTTATAAGAACACGAGCTTTTGTAAGCGATTTGTATTTACATAAATTCTTCATAATGTTTTTTTACTTTTGTTACATTTTATTTTGACATTCTTCATAAAAAGTTCAAATTTGCACAATATTTAATTTAAAAAATACTTAATTTATGGGTACAATTACAACAAGAGTAAGTACAACGTATATAAACTACACAATATTAAAATAACCGGTTTATTATATAAAAATAACCGGTTTATTGGGTATCCGATAAATATACATTTTAAAATAACCGGCTTGGGCAAAACTAAGGTTAAAACTGGTCGAATAATAACGGTTCGATAACCCTAATATGTACATTAGGGGTATAACCAAAAAAAAAATGCCTATCACGACGGGGTGGCCACTGATGTATATATCCAGAAAACAGTTTTTTGAGAACAATTTGGATTAAAAACCTCCCCCCCCCCCCCCCCCCAAACCGTTTTTTCTAAAAGCTTCCAAAAAATAATAATATTTGAATTTTTATTTTTTAAATACCATACATACAGTCATGTACTATATATTAACTTCAGATACTAAAAATTATCTTTTTTGAAGGAAATAAGCTTTAAGTTCAAAGTGCGTGTTGTTCTGCAATGTTGAAAAATATCTTGCACAAGTTAGATTCCACTTTCCGCGCAACTATTACTTCCTTGTTTGTGAATTTTAGAGTGTTCTCTCACCCAATGTTTAAGAAAGCATTCCCGAGCATGTGTAAATTGTTCCAGTGATTGATTTAAAGATTCAAAATCAATTTCATTAAAGCAGTGGTCAGAAAACAAACTTTATACCAGGCTCCACATATAAATTCGCATACTCTGTATAACTTTTCACGATATTTCGGAGCAAGTATTGGTCTTGAATTTCATCTTGCATTATTTAGCGACGGTATTGTTTTAAAATTTATGAATGGCAATTTTTTCTCCTCAATGAAGTATCTAAAAGCTTTACGTAATTCGTTCAAATATTGCATGTCGTCTCGCCACTTTTTATTTTCAATTTTTATTCGTTCTTCATTTTGTTGGTATATTTGTTTCAACTGGGCGTAGTTGTTTACCAAATTGTCAACGAAATCGTAAGCAATATAAATTTTGGGTCCAGATTTCCGAATTTTTCTGGTTACAAATTATAGCACTTCTATGAAACTTTTTTTATAAACTTAAATGTCACTATGCACTGACACAAAAATCAACGAGTATATGGGATAGAGAACCTCTCTGTCTTAGCAAAATTGCAAACAAATGAAAATAAAAGTAAACAATTGGGATTGTGAGGTTGGTTTCATTTTGTTCAAAAAAAGAGTTTCCGTGTTATTTTAACATACTTTTAACTGTTTGGATGTAGTATAATTGGTGGTATAAGTCTTATTTGTGAAATAGCATAAAAATATAAATGAATGGTTTGTGATTTTACAATAAGGAAATTGTATTTTTAATGAACAAAAAAAAAAAAAAAAAAAATCAAAATACTAAACTTCAAAGTGATTTGGGGGGGGAACTTTTTTAACGCGTAAATAAATTAGTTATCTGAAAATAATTAACATTATTAAAAATCATTTGACCATCTATGATTTTATTTTATTTAATTGAAAGGAAAAAACATGTAAATCAATTGAAAATAGATAATCATTCACAACAACAACTTTCGATCCCCCAATTAATATACAATTTGGTTTAAAGTTTTATGTTTGTCTGCCAGCCGACTTCAATGGCGGTGAGTGTTAAACGACAAAGATTTCTGAAGAGATGGTATGGTTACTATAAAATCAACCTGTCTGTGGGTTCAATCCCAGCTCCAGTCAAGAATAAAAAATTATCAATAAATTTTCATTCATTTCATGTTGTAATTTCCTTTCCTCATTAAAAATAATTTAATGAAAATTAAATTTGAGGAACTTAATTAAGCCTGATTATAATCTATTACAATTCAAAAATATTATTTAGTTTCCGTTTCTATTTTTTTTAACCAAATTCCTATACCTATGGGCTACACTATCTGTATCTGTCTTATAAGTTCTTCTTAATAAATTTGGAAGCATTTTTAACATATACCGTCGCTAGTAATTAGTCTCTGTGCTTACACAGTGGGTTGCTCACGCTGTTTTTTTTTAATTTTGATTACTATTAGCTCTAATGTGTATTCTAGGTCAAAAAACAATTTATAAAGCTTTCATCCATAAAAAGTCTTATTCCTTCAATAGTTTCAAGGAATATTTTCTATGCACTATCAGATTTTTTTTTATTTATTATTTTTTTTTTTGTTTAGTATATTTCTGTTATGTTCTGATGGTGCATTGAAAGCTTTATAATACCAGCAATACCAGAATATGGACCGAAAGCATTATATGGCAGTCGTAGAGGCTGAGTCGTCTTTGAAATAAGTTTTATTTGACAATGTTGGTCTGTACTAATCTCGTCTTTGATGAACCCTCACTAAAAGAAACAATATTTGTTTCGTGCAAATAATCTCTGTAAACATATTTTTAATTATCTTTGTTCATACTCGCACATAGTTTACTACTTTTTAAATAAAAAACTCTTCATTATCCAATCGTTTTATTTTTCTTCTCGCTTCTTTCCACATAAAATAAGCGAAGGTACAATTGTACCCAAATAGCCTCTTAAAGTTTTAAATTAACCAGCCCCCATTTTTAGGGGAAAGTCCCGCGATATTTTTTAAAATTTCTAGAAATGTACTGTGTATTATATGAGTAGAGATTTTTAGGCATTTAGGCATTTGATGATTAAGGAAAAACAGTAGCAGCATATTAAAGATGAAAAAGGTCAAATTGCACCCTTTCCGCTTGACGAGGGTTAATTCGTTGTCATGTTATAAATGGTTATCAGCCGTCAAAAAAAGTTTCCGCTTTTGATAATAAAAACTTTTGAGCTTAAAAAACCACCGTCCAATCAAAAAAAGTTTAAAAAAAAACTTGCACGATTCACATTTTAAAACATGTTTGGCACAAAAATACAAACAAATAACTTGTCAAAATGTGTTCCAAGATTTACTCTTACCACAGAGCTATTCTTCACACCCTTGAAAAAAATTTGAAAAAATCATCAAGTGATAAATTGTTTTATGTTTAAAAAAGGTCACAAAAAATCTGTGTTTTTTTAACGCAAATATTCAGCCGTCATCACCATTAAATTTTTTTTCGAAATAAGAGAATTGGGGAAAACAATTTTTCAAAGTAAATGCATGACAAATTTAAAACAAAAGAGCAGAAAAATTAATAATTTATTTAGGATTAAGCTAATACGAAATTTGGTTTTCTTACTTCCTCACTGCTTTAGATTTTTAAGAAGTAATATTCTTCTTATCATTCCCAGTGTAACAAAAAAAAAAAAAAAAAATTATAGTCTAAAGCCTAGTACTCTGTTCAGCATTTCAAGTGAAATGCTGTCAAAACTCATATGAAAAAAACTTGTGCGGAATTTCTATGAAAAAATTGTGATAGAGTTGTACTCTGTTTAATTTGTGAAAACGTTGCGAAATGTTTCTGCCAACATTTTTTTTACAACTGTGAAAGCTGCACTTATTTCACGTGGAATTTTAAGCAAATGGAAAACGTTTAAACTTAATATTAAAATGAGAACTGCAAAACATAAATAACACAACCGGTAACAGTTTTTCATCAATATTTACTTTAATTTTTACTTAATTTTTTATTTAAAAAAAAATACTTTTTAGTAAAATACATATGGGTTTTGTTTACATATCTAAAACAATGTCGCATACTTTGAAAGATTAAAAACGTCAAATTGTGCAAAAACTCGAAAAAGGTAACATTGATACATGTAAAATTTTTCGCATGAAATAATAGATGTTGCTGAACATTTTTCACAAATTGGAACAGAGTACTAGGCTTAAGCACCAATAAAATATCAATATGCGTTGTTTTTTTCGAAACGTGTTTTATGGAAATGGCTTTTGTTTTTTATAAATTTCTCCTTTCATTAACATTGACGACATTCTAAGTCACTGTGAAAGAAACACTTTTGTTGTAATTTTATTTTTTAAAATTTCGTGGTCTTAGGCATTTGGATATAATTTGAGAATGAACGAAATGCAAATACATATACCGAAAAGTTAAATTTGAGTGAACTTTTCAGAAATTCGGAATTTATTTATGTAATTAATTTATGTATTTACAAGTAAGAAAGTATAATCGGACAAGTCCGACCACAAGATACCCTGCATCAGATTATTTACAGACACATTTTCGAGAGTGTACCCGGTTTGTGTTATGAGGTAAGGATTCATAGAAACGTTCTTTGGCAATTGAGAAGCACATCGACGACTAGACTCAGATGGATTCTTGTGGACACTTTTTCGTACCTTAGGCAAGAATTCTTTGTTTTCTACAACCACATCTGAAACATAACCATTTTTTAGAATTTAGGTTCGTTTCAATTGTATTTGTATGAAAGAAAGAGGGAGTTTACACGGTTTCTTTCCGATATGTCTAACAAACACGTTTGTTGTATTTGTAGGCGATCCGGTTAGAGAAGAAAGAGGGGTTGGCAAGCAGACACGAAACGAGTTTTCATGTTTGTTTTAATGAATTTTAATGATTTTTTATTTGTATGTATATGGATATTAGACATAAAAACAGACATGTTTGGAAGGACATCGTGAAAAGACAATAGGTTTTTGAAAGCATGTTCCAAAGAGAATACAGAAAACAGACATGTCTGAAAAGACACCGTATAAATGCCCCCAAAATAATTCTTTCAATATCGTAAACTAGACAATAAAAAGTAATTTTAAGTAAAACCTAGCTTCATCTAATGAGGAAAAAAGTGCTATCAGGACAATGCAGTCACTGGGACATAAATAAAAGAATTGTGCTACGATGTGCTAACCCATCCAGCACAGCCTCTTCATTTAGGCTATTGCACTATTTTATTAAACCCAAATTTGGCTGACAAGTGGCTGAGTGAGAAACGAATACAATATCTTTGGAATAAACACCCGTGCCGAGGTTGTTGATAGATCGTTTACTTAAGATAGAATAAAAACATGAAAAACGGTGAGCTCAATTTGTCGAGCTTTAAGGATACTATGCTAAGAAGCAAAAAACAATTATATTTTATCCAGAAATAATTAGTATTGTGGTTATTTTATTGAACTGTTAATGGTTTTTAACCCAAATTTAGATATTTTTTAATTAGGCTTAAGTTCATTGAATTTAGCCTGACAACCTGTCCGTGAACGTCTGGGTTCAAATCTCAGCGCAGTCAAGAATGAAAAATTATCAAGAAAAATTTTAATTAATTTCATGTTGTAAAATTCCTGTCTTCATAAAAATAATTTCATGAAAATTAAATTCAATGAACTTAACCCAAATAAAAAAATATCTAAATTTTTATCCAGAAATTTACGAAATTCTTAAACTGCCCTCATATATCAATTCTTAATGCAGGGTATCAAACTTTCTAAAAAGCCGAATGTTTCCCAAAGTAAATTTTTTAAAAATTCAATTCAAGATTTTGATATAAAAAGCAGAACGAAAGTTAAGAAAAATAGCAATTGACCCTTTTTGTTATGGTCACCGTTATTGGCTTAACGCTAAAGCTGTGTCTAATGTCGTTAGTGGCTGTAAAAACAGAGCGATGAACTTTTGTTAAAAATTTCGTTTTTTGATTTTAAAACACTTTAGTAGCGGAAAACTTTTCTACCCATCACAGTTTTAGAGAGTAAGAAAGTGTTTTGTTATATTTTACAACTACGTCGAATTATCGTGTCAGTCACTGGCTTAAATAGACATAACAAGTTAAATACCAGGAATTAAATAAGTTTTGTTTTCTCATTTTCTTCTTTCATTATTAATTTTTACGCTCACGTATTCGTGCAAATACCTGCAGATATAAACAAATGTTTTAACATTATGCTGTAAGCTTATTTCCTTACAAACACTTTTACAAATAATTTCCGTTATTAATACACACGCACACACTCTAAAATTAAAAAATTTTCACATACAAAAAAGGAAAAAGTTTTCTTTTGTTATAGCAAAAAAAAAAGGAAACAAATTCATTGTTTCTGCTTTGCTTAACTCGAAACCAACAGCAACTTAAACATTAAATAATTTAAGATAAACAACCAAGACTAAAACTTTTTTGCACAAACGTGTTTGTAAGTATAACAACATTTTGGTTGCGGAAAATTCCAACGCACAGATGAAAAGATAAAAAAAATTATTTGTATCAAACCAAGAAAATCAAAAAGTTTATGGTTTTGTTTTCTCTTTGTCTGGTTTTTACCTTTTGGTTCTTTACTTTTCAATTTTGAGTGAAAAATATTGATTTTGCCTTCTGGTACAGCTTATCTGTAAGCAGCAAATTATATTTTAAATTGTCCAAAACTATGTGTAAAAATTCTTTTGTGTAAAAGTAAATGGGCACAGAAGATATTTCTATAACAAAACAAATTCGATACCAAATCGTCCGCTATGGTACAGTTAAAAATCTAAGGATGTATATTATATTATTAACCTAGAGGAAAGCGAACTGACACTAAAGTAGTCCCATGATAGGTTCTTTAGTGGCAGAGACCTGTCCTTGCTCGAACACTTAATATGAATGGTTCATATCGCTTTTACATGGGACTGGCATTGGAAGGGGTTAATTGACGCCTAAAAGCCACCATTTGACCAGTCACACATCTATTCTCAATAACCGTATTTAGTGTTAGTTACGACAATGCTAGCCCTTGGTATTCTTCCAACAATAAAAGTCCTTGAATTCATTTTAAGAACACATTTTTTAATTGTCCCAAAGAAATGTATCACGCCATCGGTGAATACTGAACCTGTTGAAAAGCGGTCCTAATAAATAAATAAAATATCATTTATATTATTAAAACAAATTTGATACAAACTTTTAAATCTACCTTTTTGTTCTTACTTAACCCATTAACTCCCAAGAAAAACCTATTTTTATTGTTATTTATTTCTTTAGTATGGGTAACATAAAAGAAATTCATTGAAAAAAGTTTTAGGTGGTTTTTTTTTTAAGAAAAAATGGGTGTCCCCACATGGGGACAATGGGCGTTTTAGCTTTGAAACTGCCCAAACCAATTTCGCATATGAAAAGAACGTGAAACAAAAAGCTATTGACCTATTTAAAATAAAGATCGCTTATTTTTTTGTATATGAGACGAAACAAATAATTAAAAACACAAAAAAATATGTTATAATACTACAAAAAAATTTAAATTTTGTTACTGCGGTTAATCGACTGAAATTTAATAACCAATTTGAAATTAACCGGTCAGTTAATCGGGTAGTACTTAATTAATGAATACCATAGTATGTATACATGTTAACAGTTTATTTTAAGCTGCCTAAAGATATCGGAGTTATTTAGTAAATAAGCCGACCTAGCAAAGAACAGACAACAAATTTGGAAATTTTTTTATTATATGGTAATACTATCTTATTTCGGTTTAACAATTTTTTTTTAGTGCTGTTCAATAGCTTTGATACCTTGCTTATAATAAGAATTGTCTAGCTCTTTTGTATAGCCATTAACCGCAAACTTCACCTCTCACCGAGCCATGTTTTCCATTAAATAAATGGCAAAGAGTCCCGGGGAGCTAAGTTATTGATTAAGGACAATGCAACAGTGGATTGGCCATAATTGAGGAGGTTCGTTTCAAAACTTGATTATACCGCTTTCGACAGAAATGGTTCTTAATTATTTGTTTGTTTGGTAACATTAAAATTTAAATTCTGCGAAAATAAAATTGGGGAAAAACTCTATAACTACATCCGAAAAAAAGTAATAAAAGGTACGATTTCGTCAAAAGTAGATTATTCCACTTCATAATCACATAACCCATTTAAAATACACAGTGGTGGAACAAAATATGATTAATCCAGATTATTTAAAGTTAAACCTCATGTAATTTTAATTCAAAATAAGATTTCTGATATCTAATAAGTTTTAGCGAGACAAGATTAATCCACAGTAGTTTGAACCAAAACATGATTATTCCTCTAGAGCACATTACACAACTTTATTATTCCAATTAGCCGCGATAAAACTAGATTGCTCCATTTCAATTTTTGGATTTATTCAAAATTTTTGAATCCTGTACAAAGCAATGACTAATCTTATCATCTATAATAATGCAACAAAAGTTCGGCTTGAATACTTATTTGCATTTCTAAAAAACCATTTTCACAATATGTCCAAAAACTCAAATGTGGAATAGTCAGGTTTTGAAAAGAACCTCCTCAATTATTATCATTATAAAAGAACATTTTCTTTTTTTGCTAAATGTGTCTTTTTTTCATTATTTCATCACTTTATCGCGACAGTAAGTAAGCATAATATTTTCCGTTGATTTTTTTCTTTTTAAAGATAATCAATAATACTCGTGGGTATGCCAAAAAAACTAACGCCATGTCCTTGTCTGCAGATGGAACTATCCTGGCCTTCTTTGTACACGATTTTCCCTTTACACTCCACTGCTTTTAATGTTGCTTTATTTCAGCTGTAAAGTTGTGAGTGCATGTCACATACCTAATTAGGAATTTACACAAAATCTCTAATTTATTGCGATGAAACAATGCCAAACACTATACTGAAAAGTCTTGACGACGCTGGTTTTATTCTATTGTAACCAAACGAGACATCCACCTTGCGCACAGATTCCTTTAAATTCTAATTTTCGGACAATCTTATTTACAGCTGATGATCATCTAATACCACTTGTGGATTTTCTTAACCGTTCATAGCATAATTACCTTAATCAGTCGTCCACTATAGGGTTAGTCGTGGTGACTCATAGAACCTGGTTTTAACTCTGCCTCCCCATGATTTTATAGTCGTAAACTAAAGATCAGACTTCCACTTTCCTTAATATTAGGCAAAACCACGTGTCGCCATTAAACTAATGGTGTTTTCATTTATATTGTAAAAATATATGCAAAAATGTGAAAAGTTGTCGTTTTCCTTTCTAAATATGTTCCATATCTTAAACCCAGTTATAATTGAGAGTGAGCTAATACCAGGGTATTAAATTAATCGATGTTTTGTATTAATCGGTTAATCACGCGAATACTTATTCTAGGTAAAAATGTAATCGAATTATAGTCGAACAATATAAAATTATTCAGTTAATCGAATAATTTTAATTTTGTCTAGCTTAGAAGTTTAACAATAAAACCAAAAATTATATTTTTAGCATAAAAATTTTATTAAAAAAGTAAGAACAATACAACAAACGGAACTTCATGTAATAAAAGAGGAAAACTTTTTAAATAAAAAATAGCATCAACATTTCAGCTAATCTTTTACAAAAATCTTTAAAAAAGAGCTGTATGTTAACGGTCTAATTCATAAAAATTTCTTATTACAGCTTAAATGTTTACAATAGTAATCAAACACTTTTTGTTTTGTAAACTTTAAATAAAAAGTCTGATTTATAAACTTTTAATAGCATTAAAAAAGAACTAACAATTTAACGCTTTTTTTACTATTGTATTATTATGTTGGCAACAACATGTTATTTTAATTGCCATTTTTGTCTTGTTATGAATACAAAGAATAACCGATTGTATAGGTAGTCTGTTAAAAGTAAAAAAAAAACGAAATTGTTGCGCGTAACAATATTTTAAAATAACTTAAAAATACTCCAAACACTTTTCATTACCAGACAAAGTTAAAAATTTTAGATGTTGAAAAATATTGTGTTTAAACACGTTTTTCCCAGCCGATTATAACAGGTAGTAAAATACTAACTTTAATCTAGTCGATTTTGCATCATTATTTTCTTTTATTTAATTTTGATATATTTTGTCTACAAATAGCAAATATGCTTGAGATCGATAGCATCATCCTGAATCTACAAATCGTTTTATAAACTGTAATTTAGCGCTTTTTTGGGAATTGCTAAAATTTATTTTTTAAATTTATGATTTAATAAATTTTAAAACTTAATTTGTTATTGTTATTTGTATTGAAATTTTCTTTGCAATCATACATACTTCTCTTCGAACCCAACATCTCAATGCTACCAAAATTTGCAAGTTGGCTGAAGCCTCATTTATCTAATTCAACTTCCGGCTTAACTATTCTAAATTTTGTTTTAACGGTGGATTTGTTGAACCGATATCTTGCTTTGAATAGCTCCTCTGGAATGGTAAAGGGATTAATTTTTTTGCTTAAAGTTTTGGGACGTTTTGCACTCGATGTTTCGACGATGGATTCTAAAATCATCGTTTTTTTAAATGGTTTAAATTGCACAAATTTATTATATCGCCAATTCTGGTAATCAAATATACCATATCTATTGATATTTTTGCTAGTTTTTATTTATATAAAACGATTTGTTTTTAAATAAATAAAAAGGCAAAAATGTGTAATTTTTCGCGCAAATATTAAAATTTTATGTAGACAAACATAGAAATGTCAGTTTGCCAAACGCTTAAGATAGGGCAAAGGTTACAATAAATATCTCAAATTTATGACAGGTTTATTAAACGTTTAAAAGGATATTAAATATTTAAAAATACTCTTTTTTCGACTTTAGCTTATTAATGACTTATAAATTTGCAATAATGCGTTTATAAAATAGACTGTAAATGTTTATGTTTCAAACGATTTCTTTTTTTTTGTTCTGATGAAACTTGATTTTTTCACTTATAGTTGACATTGGAGAGATTGAAAGTGAAGCGTTATAAAGCATATCCAATTTTCATGTTCTTTCTCTTGTCTCTCTATAGATTGATTTATTCCATTATATCATAATATCTTTTTGATTTCTTAACAATTTTAATATTTTTAATAGTCTTGCTCAGGTCTGGCAGAAGGTTGTTTTCATTCGTCTCAAAAAAATAATCTTCTTTATCTGTATTTTAGTTGTTATAAATCAAACACACTCTTCTTTAAAATATCTAATTAACAATATTTTTTATTTTTTAAAAATCTAAAGTTTTTCTAAGTACAATAATTTCAAAGCTCCTAGTATATTTTTAATTTATTTTAAAATTGTATAAAGTAGATATTCTACAGTAGCACCACATTACCCCCTTCCTAATGAGAATGATACACCTTTTGAACTTTCTCCTTTATGCATTTTCTCATCAATCAGTTCATCCACAAATGCAGGTTTAAGTCTGTCAATTGAAACTTTATCAGTTTTGTTTCCATTCTGAACCGTAAAGTATTTGTCATTCCTTTCCATGACTTTATATGGTCCACTGTATTTGTAGGATAAAGGTTTTAATATTCCATCATTACGTATCCATACCTGTGATGTTGTTGATAAATCGTTAAATACGAATGGTTTCTTTAAACAGTGATGAGACGCAGCTACAGGGCGAATATTTTTTATAGCAAATTTCAGATGGTCTAAAAAATAAGACTGCGATTGTTTGTTTTTAACATCGGAGAAAAATTGCCCAGGTAATTTTAAATTTTCTCCATAAAGAAACTCAGCTGCTGAAGCTTTTAAATCTTCTTTGTGTGCTGTTCTCATTCCAAGTAGAACTGTGGGTAAAACGTTAGTCCATGAACTAGTATTATGACACGTAATAGCTGTTTTTAAAGTACGATGCATTCTTTCCACTATACCATTGCATTGTGGATGATATGAAGTTGTTGTATTATGTTGTGCCCCTATAAATTCAGCAAGTTCTGCAAAAACATTTGATGTGAATTGTCTTCCACGATCTGAAATTATTTTGTTTGGACAGCCATATCTAGAAGCCCAACCATTATAGAACGCTTTACATATTGTTTCCCCTAGAATATTTTTTATTGGAATTGCTTCAGGCCAGCGGGTAAACCTGTCTATACAGGTAAGTAGGTAACTTTTCCCTTGACTAGGTGGTAAAGGTCCAACTAAATCAACATGGACTTCAGAAAAGCGGTCTGAAACAATAGGAAAAACTCCTATAGGTGACTTCACATGTTTTAAAATCTTAGCTTTTTGACATTGTTGGCATTCTTTAACCCACTGGCCGATATTTTGATTCATTGAAGGCCAAACGAAACGATCAGATATTAATTTACGAGAAGCACGAACGCCAGGGTGACTTAAACTGTGAAGATTTTTGAATACTTCAAATCTTTGAATTTTACAAACGTAAGGACGAAGTTTCTTCTTTTGGGAGAGATCGCAAAAAAAATTCTATTCGACCCTGGAATACGTACTAATTTAAGGTTTAATCGAGTAGATTTTTGGCCAGAAAGAATTTGTTTCCATTCTTCGTCTCTATTTTGTTCATCTGCCATACTGTCAAAGTTGATTGATTCGATTTCGCTCGAGCTAGACAAATAATCTGCTACTACGTTATCTGAACCAGATATATGTCTTATATCTGTTGTAAATTGAGATATAAAATCCAGTTGTCGAATTTGTCGCGGACTTGCCCGCTCTGGTTTCTGTTTGAAAGCAAATATAAGAGGTTAGTGATCTGTGTATATTGAAAAATTTCGACCCTCTAACATGAATCTAAAATGTTTGACACTTGCATATGCTGCTAGTAATTCTCTATCATATGTGCTATAGTTTTGTTCTGAAGATGAAAGTTTACGAGAGAAAAATGATAAAGGTTTCCATCCAGTTATTGTTTTTTGTTCTAAAACAGCTCCTACACCTATGTTTGAGGCATCAACCTTCAGTGCTATCTCTGAGTTTATTTCAGGATATGATAACACAGCTGCATTTGCACAATCGTTTTTTATTAATTCAAAAGCTTCTTCTGTTTCGGGAGTCCACATGATTTTTCTCTTGTCTTTTTTTTTACATCCTTTGAGAAATTCATTTAGTTTAATTTGATGATGGGCTGCGTGAGGCATAAATCTTCTATAATAATTTGTTGTTGCAAGAAACCGACGAAGTTGGTCCAATGTAATCGGTTTTGGAAATTTAAGTATTGTCTGCACTTTATATTGCATTGGTTTAATACCCTCTGCTGAAATATGGTATCCTAAAAATCTAACTCCGACACTTTTCATTTAAACGTTGAAATAAGATATTTAAGTGTTTGAAGTGTTCCTCTTTTGACTTTGACGTTATTAGAATATCATTGATGTATACATATATAAAATCCAAATCACGACAAATGTCGTCCATCCATCTTTGAAAACTTTTCGCAGAGTTTCGCAAACCGAATGGCATTTTAACATATTCATAAAGACCAAAAGGAGTGACAATTGCGGTTTTTTTAACATCATCTGGGTAGGCTGGAATTTGGTGGTATGCTTTAACTAAGTCAAGTTTTGTAAATATTTTATTTCCTGCCAGATTTGATTTGAAAATCTGTCACGAAAGGTATAGAATATCTGTCAGGAACGGTTATACGATTTAACGATCTATAATCGCCGCATGGACGCCATTCGTTATTAGGCTTAGGAACCATATGAAGTGCATTAGACCAACAACTTTTTGACGGCCTTATAATTCCGCTGTCAAGGAGATATTTAAACTCCTTTTTGGCGGTAGCGAGCCGTTTTGGATCTAATCTACGAGCTTTAGCTTTTACAGGTGGACCTGTGGTTTCAATGTGATGAAATATTTTAGGATTTTTAGGTATTTCTGATATACGATTTACTGAATATAAAGCTGGATAATTTTGAAGTAATTTGTGGTATTCATTTGTAGTTTGAATATCATTAAGTTCAAGTGAAGGTTCTTGAGAAAATTTTGCAGATATTTTTAAAAGAGGTTTTTCTGTCTACCAGTGTGCAATTTTTTAAGTCTGGTAAAAGATCGAAATGTTTAAGGAAATCCGAACCAATTATAGGTTTGCTTACTTCTGCCATAATAAATTTCCAACGGAAACATCGCCTGAGACTAAAATCAAGTTCAAGAATTTGTGTGCCGTATGTTTTAATAATACTACCGTTTGCTGCATAAAGCAAAAATCTTGGTTCGTACATGTTATTATTTCTTTTGCAAAAATTGGCAGAAGGTAAAACGGATATTGATGCACCAGTGTCGATTAAAAATGATAATTTTGAATTTCTATCCTTTACGAATAGGCAATTTTTCACCAAAACGCCGGTGATACCAACACCACTGTCGATAACGCGAACCAGATCTACTGTTTCTTGACGACGATGAATCTCTAGAAATAGATCTATTTCTTCCCACTTGAAGCTTTTCTATCTTACCTTCAAGTGTTTTAATTTGTTAAGACAGTTGGTTTAATGTAATATCTGATATTGATGAAATATTTTCATTCGATGACTTAGGGGTTTGCTGTTTAACTTCACTTATATTTGAGGGCTTCAGGACATCAAAAATTTTATCAGCTTGTTCCGCCAGAAGTTGGATAGAACAATCTGTTACAGATAAAATTGTTCTAATTTGATCTGTCATTTGTTCTAAAAAAATGCTTTTTAAAACGGCATCGTCGATATGTCCAGTTGCAAGATTTCTGAGCTTTTGTAGAAATTGAGTGGGTTTATTATCCCCTAAACATTGTCCATGTAGAAGCTTATGAATTCTTGATTCATCAGATTCACCGAACGTATTTAGAAGAGCTTGTTTTAATGCAGCATATTGAGTCATATCTCGTGGAGGATTAAAAATAATGTGGCTTACATACTCACATATTTGCGGATCCATGTTGGCGACGACATATTGAAATTTTGTGTCGTCCCTTGTTATTCCTGCTATAGCGAAAACGGATTCTACTTGAACGAACCACAGTTTTGGATTGCTCGTCCAAAATGGTGGTAATTTGTGGACTGATGATGCTTCAATTTCTCGGTTGTTTGATGTCCCTTGATTTTGCTGTTGGGTAACATTTTGTATATTTCCTTGATCCTGAGGATTTTGTTGTGAAAATCCTACACCTGGTGATTTACTTCTACCAACGCTTCTTGATCTCCTTGGCGTATGCGTAAACATTGTCGGGGTCACCAATTTAGTTGTTATAAATCAAACACACTCTTCTTTAAAAAATCTAATTAACAATATTTTTTATTTTTTAAAAATCTAAAGTTTTTCTAAGTACAATAATTTCAAAGCTCCTAGTATTTTTTTAATTTATTTTAAAATTGTATAAAGTAGATATTCTACAGTAGCACCACAGTATCATTACTCGAAGAAAATTTTCCTCAGTACAGAAACAATAAAAGGGCTTCTTTTTTACAGAAAAGAAAAAAAACTAAAACATATGTACTGGGAAAAAACAGATTTTCGGGTAATCGATTATTCGAATTATCCTATAAATGAAAATAAGCAATTTTAATTTATTCGAACAGATAATCGAAAAAATTAATCGATTAATCGAACAGCGGTTAATCGTTTGAATACCCTCGTTAAAACACTTTTTGCATCTGCGTTAAGCACTTTTTATGCAAGCAAGTATTTTTCTTATTTACTTTTTTCATATGTTTACGAACAAAATTGGTGTTATATTCTAATTTTTGGTTATATTGTGATGGATATAAAAACGTTGTGCTTAAAAGAAATTTTGAAAAAAACAGAAACTGACTTTAAATATTGAAGATCAGTATTGTTAACGATTATTGGAATTCAAAGAATATTTAATGTTGAATATAGCTTAAGGTGTGTAGTGAATATAGCTTAAGGCTGTTTTACACTATCACACAGGTCTTACGTATTTCGACAACAATATATGTCTGATCTAATTATTGTTTGAAAATTTAAAAACAAAACCATAACAACTTATCATGAGAGGGTTGTGTTTTCCTCAAAATACGTAAGACTTGTGTGATAGTGTGAAGTACCCATTTTAAGTATAAACTTTCCATTCAATATTTGACACGCTAACTGATCGGTTAATTTAAAATTGGCTTTTTCGATTAACGATTAAACCGGTTAATTGCAGTCGGTTAATCGATTAACCGATGTAGCGAAATTTTGAGTTTTTTGTAGTATTATAACCAGGGACTGAAAATAACAATTATTCTGAAATTTTAAAACAAAAAAAGCATATAGAAGTAAATACTGGCAAACTGATTCAAGTATACCATATTGATCCTCATGAACTTTTCTATGATAAAATATTATGATTTTTACAGTTTTGATTTTTATTTTTTTGATCAAAAATTACAGTTATTTTTTGATTTATATTTTTTTGGACAAAACTAACAGTTATTTTTTGATTTTTATTTTTTCGATCAAAAATAAAAGTTATTCTTTACAGATATGTACGTGTTATAATTATTGAGATTTTTTTAAATATTTATTTAAATGTGTTATCATCATTGGGATATCTTATAAATATTTAAAGTCAACTAAATAATTATAACACGTACATTTCTGTAAAGAATAACTTTTATTTTTGCTCGAAAAAATAAAAATCATAAAAAAAACTGTTATTTTTGATTGAAAAAATAAAAATCATAAAATAACTGTTATATTTGATCGAAAACATAAAACTCAGAAAATAACTGTTATTTTTGATCGAAAACATAAAACTCAGAAAATAACTGTTATTTTTGTTCAAAAAAATTAAAATCAAAAAATAATTGTTATCATCTGACTTTTATGAAAAAAGGAATTACTGAAACGGTCCCTGATTATAACATATTTTTTGAGTTTTTAATTATTTTATTCATCTCATATACAAAAATTATGTGTTAAGAAAATATTTTTTCATACAAACAAATTAGTGAACTTTATTTCAAATAACCCAGCTAGCATTTGGGTGATAAGTTTTTGTAAAAACAATCTTTCTCATATTACCTTTGAGATAAAAAACTGATGTATCACTTGAACAATTGAAAATGGATTCATTCAAATGTTCAAATAATGATTTCTAAATGTTTTGAATCGCTCTACTGATAGAGCGATTGAACAAGAATTCACATATGATTCATTCATATGATCAAAGAGGAATCAGCAAATTGTATCACAAATGATACTTTGAGGTGATTCATCGGTATCATTTATGATCGAAAAATTAGCTCATATACGGCAATTTTGCTCCTGAAGCTGATTCCTAAAGGATTAGATTATGATACAAAATGCTAGCTGGGAAGTGTTTGCTGTCAACCGCTTTTTGTTTCAATTAGAAGTGCTAAACCTTTCACAAAATTAAAACAGGACTCTAATGACATAATGGAAGATTTTATATTTTTAGAGAAATCCAGGAAAAGGGCTGAAAAATTAGATGTTATATGGAGATTTCTCCAACATCTACGATAAATGAAAGACATTTTTCAAAGTTAAGTTTTATCAAATTTGAAGATAAGAATCGCTTAAATCCTAAATATTTTTGTAAAAGATAATTTCTTAAGGTCTACTTTAACTATTAAAATAACTAATAAAATTATCTTACATCTAATTTTTTAATTACTACATAATATTTATGTATTTATTTAAAAATATGTTTACATTTTTATGAATTATTTTTTGTTTGCTCGTTTTAGTTCAAGAATTGTTATGTTTGCTATGTTATTTTTTTTTAACTGCAAATAATAAATTATTTATGCGTATTTATTTATTGAAATTACTTAATTTATAAAAATAAACTTTATTAATCGGTTAACCGATCAATTACAAAATTAACCGGTTATTAACCGATTAAACCAAAACCTCGGTTAATTAATCGAGCGATTAACCGATTAAAGCAAAATCTCGATTATTTGAATACTCTACTAAATACACATTAATGTTGAGTGTAAAACGTAGATAATATTTTGATCCATTGTAACTTAGAAAAATGTATCACTTTGTAAGGGGGCGAATTCTTGTTTTATGAAACTGTGAATTGAAAAGTTTTCCAAAGTTTCAAAGTGCTTTTGATTCCTGTTTAGAAAAATTAATAAAAAAAACTGTTTTTATATATTTTCACATAAAAAAATGGAACAAAATAAAATATTTTTCACAGTTACACAACTCTGTCGACTCCATTTTTGTGATAAAGTGATAACTAATGCCGATATATTTTTGTATGAATAAATAATTTTTTGTATGTGAAAAAGATGGAAAAGTTACTATGAGCGAAGTGAGCCAGTAATTTCAAAGGAATATATAATCAACTATTTAGAAAGTTGTTGCTGCAGATGGTGACAAGTTTAGAGCAGGAAAGATAAAGGAACCAGCAGTGGTGTAAAATTGCCTTGGTAAGAACAATTTCAATATTAACCACATATAAAATGAATTATTATTTTGGTTTATTTAGAATCTATTAAACTTTTTAAGTACCAATTGGGCATTAAAAAGCAGAAGTTTCTTTTTTGGTGGTATACAATGCAAAAAGTATTGCAATAATTTACGATTGAGATATATATTATATAATATATATAAAAAAGGTAATAATCTTCACCAAAGGTGGTTAAACTGTATATGTTATAAGATTCGGCATAGACAAATATAGCACTTAACATTGCTATTTTGGCTGTTTTGTACCAATGTTATACTTCATAAGCGC
Organism: Pollenia amentaria; assembly: GCA_943735925.1. Lineage (NCBI taxonomy): Eukaryota > Metazoa > Arthropoda > Insecta > Diptera > Polleniidae > Pollenia > Pollenia amentaria. The sequence continues at coordinate 86,109,104 of OX031008.1, read as the reverse complement.
AATCCAACAAGAAAGAAAAGATTAATAAAATAACGAAAATGAAGGAAGTCAACGGTGAGTAAACGCCAGAAGAATTATTTAAATCAAATTCAGTCCTATCACTAAATACTAATAGCATTATTGAGCAGTCACTTAATGCAGCTGTTGACAAGTGTGCAGGAAATGTTGTCACCAGTAACTTCTGGTGCTGGCGATACATAAAACAACGAGAGCTAGAAAATAAAATTTTATGTCAATAAACTTCTTAAAATTAAAAAAACGACTTGCTGAAATGAAAATAGCAAACCTCCTAAAACACGAAAGCAGTTTAAAGAAGCAAACAAAAGCTACTTAAAACGGAATTTTGGAAAAATTCGCTTGCTCAGTGGCTCAGTGGTTTTATTTTTGAGTGAGCAATTGGGCGCGGGAAAGCCTTTCGAGTGATATTTTTTTCCTGCAAACATATAAAAATCTTGGAGAAAAGAAACTTGACTTCAACGATAAAATCATTACACAAGCAAATACCTATTTTGTGGACCTCGACAAATCCATACAGACCATAGATAGTGATTTATTTAAGAATGCAAAAAGAAACTAAAAAAGATGTTTATGCTCGTATAGTACGAGATAGCCCAAGAACTTTTAGAGTATATTGTTTCGTTCTGCTTTGTGTGCTTTACATGAGAGTTTATCCGTCATAGAATACATTTATTTTCATATGTTTTTATCAAGCTTTAGGACACTTTTTAATAAAAATCAATTAAAATATTATGTATTTTTCAATATTTCGATTTCCGTTTGAAATTTTCATTAGGAAATCTTTTTAAATAATATAAAATTACAAAATTGTTTTTGACAATAAATGAAAAAATAAAAAAGGAAGAATAAATTTAAAATTTCAATTAACAAACTTAAAATAAAAAGAGCAACCAAACAAATTTTTTGAAAAATATTCAAAACCTAAAACCTATTTTAATTTCCCTTTCCGTCAATGTATTTATTTTTATTTTATATATATTTTCACTCTGTGCTATGTCATCTGAACTTAATTTTATAAAAAATCAAAGACAAATACCTATGTATAATTTTCCCTTCCATCAACCTATTTATTCAATAAATATCTATAAATCTGTGCTAATCCCTCAGTATCTTTCTTAAAATAAATCCTTTTTACGTCATAGAAGACGCAAAATCAAAAGTTAAAAATATACACAATAAAATATTTATTGAAAAACTTAAAAAAGTGTTAAGAACGCATGAAAAAAAAATGTGATTCCATACGGAATATTGCTAATAGTTTCGCACTTTTTTAAAGCAAATGATAGATTACATTATTATGGTAGGACCTTTGGCCCTTAAACGTTCACCAAGTTAAGAAACATCATTTATTTTATTAAGAGCGAAACCGATGAATACATTGAAACACTATCTCCTTGAGAATTAAAATTATTTTCAATATTTTCTATAGTTTTGTGTAACAATCAGGTACCGTAACGGTTATAAGTTTGACTTTAAAAATTACATTTTTCCCATTATTTCTTCAAAATTATTTTTCGCTTGAAAACAGAAGTTATTTTCTGAATTTTATTAAAGGTGTGTTGCTTCAGAATCAACTAAGAAGTTACATGATTTATTTGTATCTGTTCAATTTAAATGAATAAAGTCTGTATAGTTTAAATTTAAATTGTAAATAGCCTTCGTCGATCCGCATTGGTCTTAAATTACTAATTTTGACTCGCTTCCCCCAACGTTTCTTGTTGAGGTCTGGTTTCGCGTTGTATTCGTGGTCTACCCAAACCTATTTCTACTGCACTTCAAAGGAAATATTTTCTTACACTCACAATATAACTACAGTAACGGAATGTAGCTTATTTAAGAAGTATTCCGTTCAGTCAAACATTTAAAACTCCAAGCTAATTTATTTTTACCTGTTTCTAACATTTATTGAAAAAACTAAGGGTTAATACGGATTTTCAGTTGCATTCAATATTGTCCGTTGATTAAGTAAAATTAGTCTGTGCGTAAGATTAAATGAATATGTAATTGAAAACAACCGTAACTTTTGCATTTAATTTAAACGAAAAGTTCATTTAATTTTTACTGTCAAAAATTCAACTGCGAATTCCGTAAAAAATTACCCACAAATTGCGTGAAAACAAACTAATTTTCAGTTATTTTATATAATTTAAATACCAAAAACTTAATATTTAGATATCTGTGGCAAAAAGTAAAAGTAGAAAACGATTTGCATGTTTTGTATAGAAAATTCCCATATTCTTTTTGTTAAAATTATTTAGTTAAATACATCAAATTTTTAAAGTAAAATGATTGAGAATACCATATCGGTCATGCCGCTGGTGTCTTATAATTAAGAGTTCTTCTGTAAACAAAGTGGTCAGTACAATAAAAGAAAAACAAACGTGTATAATGGGGTAAGTAAATAATAATATTTTCTCTATCTCTATCATTAGAAAATCCAGCCCAAAAACAATTTTTTATTATTAGGATCTTTTGTGGAGTGAAAGAGTAAAATCCGTATTATATAAAATAACTGAATTACATATGTATTTTATATAAAATAACTAAAAATTCATTTGTGTTTACGGAATCCACGGTTGAATTTTTGACAATAAAAATTAAATGAACTTTTTTTTTTAAATATATGAAAAATATGTAGGCCGGGCTTTAACTGAATTTCCATTTATTATTATATTCTCAGTTAATTTAACGTACAGAATATTGTGAGTGTATAACTCCAAATTTATTTAGGCCACCTTCCTTAACTGTCTTTTCGGGGACTCCCCATTTTGCATATTAAAGTTGTCGAGTACATCCTGTAGGTGTTCACAAGTTAAAAAGAAGAAGAAAATAGTAGGCAACGCAAAAACAGGGAAATATTATGGCCAGTGGAAATAAACCAATAAGCGTAAACAATAACAAAAGCCAGGCATAACAAATTTATTTGTGTAGATAAATGGCTGAAAAAGAATATAACTTTAAATGCCGAAGGAACCATATTGGCTTGGGCAAGGTTTCTTGGGAGATTAAAACCAAAATGGCGGTCGTTTTTACCTTTCTTTTGGCGGCGGTAAGAAGTAGATGGCGTAAGTGGCCAACGTTGATGCAGGAATTTAATATTTAAAAAAACCCCCCAGCAACATGCAAAGTGAAACAAAAAGATTTTAAGCAACGTTTTTGTGATTTTATATTGAAAAAAAACATTTGAACCTATTTTTGTGAAAATTAGAAAATTTTAAATAAAATTTACAAAGTTTAAAAATTCAAATAAATTACATTAAAATCCAAAATCAATTAAAAATTTAAACTCGAAAAATTAATTTTTAAGAAAACCATTGAACTGTGGGAGAATAATACAAGCCTAAAACTAAAAAAAAAAAACACCAAAGCCACGCCACACAGTGCTCTGTCCCCATAAATTGAATCGGCAAAACTAGAGTTTTTATCATAAAACGACAACATTAAGTATACTGATACTTAGGCCTTAATCATATAAGACGCAGCGCAACGCCTTGCACAGAAGTTCACATTGCGTTTTAAAATCTCAAACGCTCCATAGCTTGTGGCTTTGAAAATTTTAAAACGGTATATGAATTTCCGTGCTTTCAATGTTATTCTTTGGCGTTGCGCTGCGTTTTATATTATTTGGGTCTTAATGTCTAAGTTAAAAATAATTTGAAGTTTGAGAAAAATCGGTGTAAAGATATGCCTTCCTCCCATACATCCTGAATTAAACATTTTGATTTTTACCCACAATTTATGTAAGAATGTAGCAAAAACTAGTATCTGTTTTCAAAGATTTACATTCTAGCGTTGTTGAAAATTTGGTTGCAATCGGTGCAAGGACATGCCTACCTCCCATATATCCTTTTTTTTAAACTATGTTTTCATTGCATTAATGATAATATGGTATTAAAAATTAATAAGTGATTTAAAAATAATTTGGTTTCATTCGGTGCATACATTTCTATAAAAATGCCAAAAAATTAAGGGGGAAATAAATAAAATTTAAGTTAAATGATATTGCTTTTATTTTCTTATTCTATTCGAGGGATTTACTTCGAAAAAAAAACCGTCGGGAAATGAATATTTCCCGCTGATTTTAAAACTGTACTTTTTTTTGTTATTCGGAAGCTTTTTGACTCTAAATCAGTTTCAAATATCTTATCAAACAATTGTAAAAAAATTAAAGATTTTTATGTTTTAAAAATTCATAAAAAATAATTATTGCACGCAAATCACAGCTGATAGAAAAAAAGTGCAGTTTTAAAATCAGCGACATTGAATTGGTAAAGAACTGCTACAAATTTTCTATCAACACAAAAAATGTTCAATTTTGTTCCCTTGTGTTATACAACTTATAAAATAAAATCTTCTAAATTTATACTTTTATGGCAGTTTCGTAATAGTAGAATGCTTTTCAAATGGGATGAACTTAATTTATTACGTTGCTTGGAACAAATAAATTTTAAATCCGAAAAAATTTGTTTGTAAATAGTGCCGAATAAAGAGAGGCACTTAAATGATTTTTTTTTAGTTCAGGATAGAACTCGCCATCCAAATCTTTCCAAAACTCTACAATATTATTTTCGTCTGGAGCATTTACTTCGCTTCGTAGTATGATTAGTTCTGATTGAATATCAAATTCGTAGTTGCTTACATCGCAACGAAAAGAGTTTTCGAAAAGATCTAATAGCGGTTGTAAAATTACAAAATCTTGAAACCTGTCTTGAAAATTATTGAAAAGTGTTTCAAATATTTCGGCATATTCATATCTTTTGTCGATTTCGAGATTTCTATAAACAAGTGAAGTTTTTGAAAAATTGCCAGTTTTAATTTGGGAAGAAATTAGAAAAAGTTTTGTTTTAAAATTGTGAATGATTTTTGACAAGTCGCATATATTGCGTTCCTTTCCTTGCAATTCCAAATTAAGTTCATTTAACATACTTGTCGTATCTGCCAAAAAAGCTAAGTTTGCAGAATTTCAAATATTTTCAGTACACTTTGAATATGTTTCTACTATTGCATGTGTTTATTAAAATCTGGAAAATAGAGTGGGGAAAAAGTTTTAGTTTCCATATAATATTTTGAATAAAGCTCCATACAAATTAAAAAAATAAAATAAGTGCATACATGCATTTCTATAACACAAAATATGTTTAATACACAAAAAATTTGTTTTCGACATATTTATCAAGAAATTTCTTTCAGTGCACCCAAAATACACTCACCACTACAAACACATTTTCAACTGCCTCTCTTTGTGATTACCTCTGATCTAAAGCAAAGATAGGCAAGCACATACATGTGTATTTTATAGTAATGTTAGTGCTATTTGACTCTTCCGCTCTTAGTATACCGCAGCGTTGCCATATATTTTTTAACTGCATATAAAGAAAAAGAAATGGCTTCTAACTTAAAAAAACTGCACATAAAAATAGCCCAAAGAAGTATATATTTTTTTTAAAATAATTTTAGCATACGAGCAATGCAGAAACAAATACAATGTTATTATATTAACGAAATAAGTAGGCTAGAATTGTATGTCAAAATTGTACAAGTTTGTATAATAATCTTAATGTTGAATATTATCCAAACTCTTGGTGCTGATTAATGCTAAATTGAATCATTAAAGCTTGCCACAGCCACACAATTATATACTTAGCAAATTAGGTAAAAATTTATGCCGTAAGATATTAAAAAAAAATTTTATGTAATATCTGCACAATTTACAAAAAAAAAACTTATTATTTCAAAATGAAAAATACACATATGACAACACTGATCAAGTTACAAGCCTACAAAACCTGCTTGCACGACCAGTCATGCGAGACTGAATGGATTTTATTTGTTTCTTCCATACAAGTGCTTAAGTACGTGTAAATAAGAGAATAACAAAGCACCCATGGGCACCCTTTTGCCTATCTATGATCTAAAGAAAGTCTACGTAACAAGGATTATATTTGTGTATTCCTGATGCTCGAAGCACTTAATCACATATTCACAATTTTAAAATTTTTAGTAATCAATATAATCATTTTGGTAAAAGGCGCAAGATCAACAACTTGTTTGCTTGATATTATGAATAAATTTAGTGATTAGAGACAATTTTTAATTTTTTCTGTGAGTGTTATTTTTTTACATTTACAGAAACTCAAATGAAAAGAAAGCAGTCATTGCTGTCTCTATTAGTTTAATTAATAATTAGCAGTTAGCGTATATTTTATTATTAATCAATTCATGTAGATTACCTAATTACATAAGTGTGCCATCGAATATAAAAAAATTCTAGGCCTATTTTAAGTGAAATTGATGAAAAAGCATTTCAATATAATTATGTTAAAATAAAACTTTTCTATTATTGTACCCTGCACCACAGGTGAAAAGGGTATATATAAGTTTGTCTGACCGTTTGTATTGAATTTAATTTAGACCTCATGCCGTATATATATATTATGGGTCCTTAAACTTTAACTGTGGAGGTGAAATTTTACTTAATGACGTAGTGTTAAATTTTACCCCTCTAAATTTTACTAAAAGAAAATTAGTAAAAAATATTGTTTTATAATTATTTGTTTTTGAAAAATAAGGTACTACCTTTTTAATCACAAAAAATAAAAAAACCAAAAATTAGTTTTATTTGTTTAAACAAAACATTTTGTCCCAGCCGAACGTATACACTTAAAGATATAAAAGAGTTCATGAAAAAATAATTAGGCGTAGAAACTACAGGTCAACTCTTGGAGGTTTTTTACTCATCAAAATCTGCATCCCATACACATTGGCTTACTACATTTCAGATAAATCGGCAAGAGATAGAACTTCCAACTTTGGTCGAAATATCTTGGTTATCCATACAGAACATCTGACAAAATCTTGGCGGGAGAAGTGGGCGTGGCACCTCTCATACAAAGACCTTTTAGATTTCTGTATAGCTAACGAATGGCAAGAGTCAAAGTTTCGCACAAAATGTGGGTGTGATTAGAGAATTAAGCGTGGCACTTTTGTTTGTATCTAATGGAAGGTAAGAGACAAATTTCCATATTTGGTACACACAGCTGGGTGTGCACCACTACAAAAATGGGCGGGATTGGAGGAGTGGGTGTGGCACCTCCCATACAAAGAGATTAGAGATTTCTGTATTACTGGAGAATGGTAAAAGTAAGAGTATTCAAACTTGGTACAAACAGCTTCCTAAACAATACACAAGACCTGTTTTTAAAAAAATGTATTATTTCATTTTAATGAGGGTAGCAAAACGCACTGAGTTGAGCCTGTATCATATAAAATATTTTTTACTTACAAGAAAACAGACGAGTGGTAAAAATATTTCCATAAAAATATTACGTTAATTTTGATGTGGGGTAAATTTTTTTCTACCAAATACTTACGTTAACGCTGATGTGGTGGTAAAAAATTTTCGAAGAAAAAATTACGTAAATGATGACGAGTGGTAATTTGTACACCAGCATGTCCGTCAATCTAAGCCTAAGCACTAGTGAATAACAACGATCACGATGTAAGAAGATACTAAGAGAACTAAATTGATAGAGCGCAATGTAAGAGAGGATTTAAAAAAAAATTACGGAGAGGGTTAAATTTACCACCATCTCCACAGTTAAAGGTTAAGAAAAACGAAATTTATTTAATTGTGTCCGTGGGTCTGTGAGCAGCTCAAAATGGGTTTTTTTCGAAGACCGAAGATGTGAGTATATTTTTATGTTACACATAGTCCGGAAAAGCTGGCTGTTGAAACTCCGCGCGATCGGTCGTCAAAATACAATCATTTTCGCTAATGATTACTCTTTATAATCTATCAACTTAATCTGTTCGCTTCACCTTTAATAAATTTAAGTGGAAAATAACACCACCGGTTCATATTAGACTGAATTGTTGACAAATTACTACCAATTTGTTCCTGATATTATGATTTTGACACAATAGCGCCCATACCGCATAAGGTAGGAGCACCAATCTAGCTCACATATTTCTTAAACAAAAGGATTATAAATATTAGAAATGAGACAAATATGTCTAATATTTTGCCTGTCCTCCATGCACGGTTCATACCGAATTAAGGGTTATATTTTAATAGGGTCCAAACAAAATAAGCTAAGTTAATAAGATTGCCCTAAAATATTTTGTTTGATTTCAAAAATGATCGAAATTTACCTATTATTTCAACTAGCGCCCATACAAATATGCTCCCGGAATAAGAATTTTGGAACGATAGCCGCCATGTTATATGACCTAGGGTAAAATCGGTTTTCAGTACTATGGTGAAGGGTATATAAGATTCGGCGCAGCCAAATAAGGCACGTTTTCTTGCTTGTTAGTTAAGTTGAAATAAAGGTGAATAAAATATTTGTTCAGAAAAATTTTCATAATATTTGAATTTTACCTTTTAGTCATACAAGTCTTAAAACTTATCAATTTTTCTAAGCTTTTTATTTAAGTAGATTTCTTTCCTACTTTTCGCTTGTGTAAATAATTTTGTAGCAGACATTATTTTGTTATGTAACAAATCCTAAAGAAGTTTTTTTTAAGAAAGATTGATCTAAATAATTATGAAAAAAGTTTTGTGATATTTATAGATATGTTTTACCTCTGTGTTTTGTGCAAATATCATTTATTTACTACAGGGACATAAACACGCTTTTATAAGTTAACAAAAAGAAATGGATAATTGTTTTAACTTTAAGACATTTAGTAGTAAAATTTTTATGTATTGAAGGAAGTAATTTAAAGGATTCTATTGGTAAAATACTCTTAACATTTTTAGCCTCTACACTAGCAATGGTGAATAAGGGTATTTTACATTTCTCATTTCGTGTTTAAAATTGACGTATGTAATAAAAGACTCTATAAGGAATATATACTCTGGGTCGTTGTGTAATTTAAAATCTTTTAGGCATGTCAGTTTGTCCGTCTCTCTGTCAAATATATGCCAAATTGTGAATCACTTAACTTCTTTATTAATCTAATAAACAACATTTGGCGATGGTTGCTCAAAATTTATCTATTGTCCGATATTATAAGCCCAGTCTGGAAAAACAGGTAAGTACCCCTATAACCGTAACCTAACATTGTAGCTTTGCAGGACAAGAAATCATCCAATAGAATATAAATATCGGTTCATGACTATCTATAGCTTTAGTCTTAGAGCATCCACTCGATTAATCGTTATTTGATTAATCGAGGATTGAATAATTAAAATGGTTAATATCGTATAACGAATAACTCGTACAGTTTATATCAATTAATCGATTAAGTAATATAATTTTTTTTTAGATCTCTAAAAATAACCTTAAAACTAAATTACTTGTTAAATTCTGCATTTATTTTCATAACATCTCCAACATATTTTAGTTCCTTTTTAGATGTGGGTGTGTGTGTGAGACAAATTATGTATACTAATAATTGGCAAATTCCAACTTCGGAAATTTTGTAATTAAATAGCACATTTTCATAATTAGTTTGGTATTTATCCTAAGAAAAAATAAAGGTGTAAATCATGCGCTTTCAGATTATGGGTTTCCAGTTATTACCAGACTCTCAAGTTCTTCATTGCATCGTTTCTTCTAATCGACTGGATGTTTGCATTTAAGATATCATTAGATTAACCATAAAAACCTTAATGTACTTGTTTGAAAACGAACAATCGGATTTTTAGCGGTAATTAGTAATACGTTCAAAAAAAAAAATAAACGAAAAAACAGATTAACCAACCAACCTTTAAAGAAGAGTTTAGAAAATAAAGGAAAAAATTACAAAAATATTTATAGAAAAAGTTATCAGCCATGTGTGGATCGAAATACGAGTGAAATTGAGATCAAACAAATTTTAAAAACGATACTGTTCTTAAAGTGTGTAAAAAATCGTTTTTATATACTTCATAATTTTAGTAATTACACAAGCGAACAAAATTTGTACTTTTAAAAACCATTAAAAAATTGAAAACGGAAAAAGTTAAAGTCTTATTATTTTCACGTAAAGTTATGTAACCTAAGAACAAAATGAGATATAGATGATAAAAATCGATGAACGCGTTTCGCTTTAATTCACAATTAAGTGAAGGTACCTCATTTTTAACTGTCCTTAAATGGAGCAGCAGTAAATACACACACATAAATAAATATTATTTTTTATAGAAATGACGATTTTTTTTTATCAATTTAGTATTCTCAGTAAATTGTGAATAAGATCAAAAGTCGTGCACCGATGACAATGAAATAGGGCTCATTTTATTCGAAATACTAAATGATTTTAGACCAAAACTGTGATTTTTGTTGCATAGGTATTTTTTTATGATTGTTTAAAGAACAAAAATTTGTTTTTTTTTGAAAATTCAACGATATCTCAAAAACTTCTGGGCAAATTTAAAATCAATGAAACACGGTTTAAAGATAATATTGTTCCCTATTTTTGGGTCTTTTTGTTGAACTATTTTTACACGCATAGGAAAATATGTTTAAAAATGGTCACCTCCAACAAAACAATTTTTAAACATATTATATTTAATTTAACCATATTATTGTCACCGACAATAATATTATTATTAAATTGGCCCTCTATTAAGAAGCCATAAGCATTTTATTGTTGTCTTTAAACATGTTTTGGTTAAATATGACAATAATTTGTTTTTAAATTAACAATAGTATTTTTCTCTTTTCCAAGAGCAACATGCTATGGTTGAAAACCAACCATGCTATTATAAGTGTTAAGCATATTTTAGTTTTTATTAACCAAAACATGTTTTGAGACAACCATAACATGGTTGTGGCTTCTTGATGGAGGACAAATTTAACCATAATATGTTTTTCGGTGATAAATGTATGATTAAATTAGACATAATATGTTAAAAATTTTTCTTTTAAAATAGTTTTGTTGGAGGTGAGTATTTTTAAACATATTTTATCTCTGGGTGTAAGTTATTCCAATATATGTAGCGGAAGTGCCTTAGTCTTGGACATAACGGTATATCGGGAAAAGTCGAGCTAATAGAAAAAAACTAGGTGCAGATTTTTATTCAGCGTCCCAAATAACCTTAACACCATTCAGTTTTTTCTCTCTTCACCCATTTACGACCAAACAAAAAACAACCGGGAAAAAATAAAATTTTTTTTATTTTATTATTAAATTAATAACATATAAGTAAAAAACTAAGAAAAATACAAAAAATATATATATTTTTTTGGAAATTAAAGGGGTGTATCCAAATTGGCACAATGGTCACTTGTATGTGAAAAATTTTAAAACAAAATTTTTTAATGCAGTGTTTTCTTGCTTCTTTCGCAGCTCCAACGATTTGTGTTATGACTAACAACATAGCGCAGAGTATTTTTGTGCACATTGGCTAAGATAAGATCTAGCTATATTTCTTCAGAATAATAATTGATGCGACATTTTCTCTAGTTGCTACATGTTGCAGCCATGCATTTGATATGGCCATATATTCTATGTGAACAAAACCAACCACCATTTTTTGCCATGTATACCATTTCTATGCACTGAAGTAGACTGGTCCATCACATCAACCCCACCCATGCCCTTATTATATTTTTGGAACAGATGTCGAATTTTCATGTCTGTCTTTTGCTTTTTTCTGAATTCCATCTTCTGACTGTTCCCACCGGATCGTTACCATTGCACAAATACTATTGCCCTTCCAGGTTAGTAGGACTAATGTTCAATTTATTCAACAGCATTTTAAAAACTTTAGTACCCAATAGTTCATTAGAATTACCACTAGATTGGTCACAATATGTGTCAGAGGCATAGCAATATCCACAGGCACATACTGCAACCCAATTTTTGTAGGCAAAGCGTACATGTTTGCTTGCCAAATGGTAAACGAAATACTGCACCATGTATTCACCGTTAGAAGAAAATGAAGACATTCCTTTGGTGGTCTCAGCTCCAATGTAATCAACAAGAATAAAATTTCGTTTTATTTCTTAAAACCTATATATGGACATTGCTTTTGACACTTCTTCAACTCCAATACCTTCATCTTGTGGTAACCCAAAACTTGCATTCACAATGCATGTATGTAGTAAACCCCTGCACGAATGCATTTGTTTCTTGTACACAGTTGTCAACACCAAATTATTGTTGTGTCAACTACTGTAATTTTTTTTTTTAAATCAGCTCGAATGATCCATTACGAAAAACCAAATCAATGTTAAAACAGTAGTTCGTTTCAAACAAATCAGTGTAAAGCAGTAGTTGGATTTAAATAAACCAACTCAATCCATAATTTGATTGGAACGAAAAAACAACACACAACAATTGTGTGTCTATAACACAGTTATGTGCGGTAAACTTTTCAATTCACAGTGTGTGATATTGATGTTTATTGCCGATTGTTTCTCAGATTTTGATCGTTGTATGTATTATTTTTATATTAATTTTGCAACTAATAGAATTACCTTTTAATTTTTTTTACTTTTAATTAAATATTTGATAATATGTTTTGGTAATAATAAAATAATTTAAAATAAAAACTTAAATATTCTATAAAAATATTTTTCATCTTTAATTGTTTTTTTGCTTCATACAAATCTAGGTAGTCATACCTAATAATTGAAAAAAAAACAATATAATTCATACTTATCGCCTATTTTGCTACAGTTCTTTCGTGTGATTTGGTTTAGTTAGTGTGATTTGTTTTGCTTTGTTGCTGCTTGGTGTAAATTCCGTACTCTTTACACTTCGTATTTGGTCGTTTATAGCACACTAATTACAATTAATTTGCAATTGTGTGTTTTTATTTATATTTTGTTATATTTGTTTTGCACAACATAGCACTTGATTCGTTAGCAAGAGTGAGCGACAATCAGTATTTAAAAAACAAACGAATGTCTTGAAACGGCTTTTAAATGCATTTGTGCAGAGGTTTAGTATGTAGCAAAAAAATGAAATACTCAAATGATTCAATGTATTGTTTTGTTATTGTTGTCTGTTTGCAGAATTCTTAAATTAAGTACATAGTTATGGCTGTTGTACCCAAACTGGCACATCAATATTTCAAGTGCTATACGATCATATAACATAAAGTTATCACTATCAAAAAACCTGTAAATATATCGTTATATACTGAATTTATTAACAAATACATAATTCTGCCGATGTTCACTTTGCATAAAAAATTATATACGGAAAACCATACCCACCTTCACAGATACCGTTATTATGAAATTTAAACGGATTTTGCTACGAAATCACGAAATGCAATAAAATTTTTTGATGTTATACATAATCTCTGAACTCTCAGTTTATCAATAATGCAAATATATATTGAATAATGGCAGAAACATTGTCGTATGCCAATTATAATGAAGTGTTCCCAAATTGGCACAGCTTCGTAAATGGGTTTAAATAAGGAAAAAAAAACTACGGCGGTTTTTAAACCAATTTAACTGAGAAGCTCCATCGATTTTAAATTCACTCGATTTTCAGAACTAACGCCGGGACTAATCAGTTAACCGCATTAAGTTAATCAAACGGGACAGATCGCGAATAATAAACTAAAAAAATTAATGGGTCCCGCCTGCTATTAAACATAATTGTTCTAAACTTTGGCTTTCAGATCATTTTAAAGTTTGCTAAAAATTAGTGTTTACTTGTTTTGTAGTTTGTTTTAATTTAGTTTTCCTTAATCTTGTTCCGATCTTTTTATTGAATTAAAACCTGAATTTTTTGGAGCCGGGTTTTGTATTTTTTTGGTTTTATTTAAATGTTTTAGAGTACAACTGAGTTGTTTTTTTATTTTTTTTGTTTTTTTTTTTGGTTATTTATATAGGGTGATCCACTTCGAGGTTCACTACTTTTTTAAAGAAAAAGCACAGAAAATTCAAATTTAATGGGAAATGTTTATTATCATTTGAAGGAAAATTTTTTGGCATTTATTTTTTGAAGATTATGTCTATCAAATGTTGGCCGTTGCTACGTCGCAGATGGTCCATCCGTTGAGTCCAATTTTTGATGACTCATTCGAGCATTTCGACTGGTAACTGGCGAATGACACGCGTGATGTTTTCCTCCAAGGCCTGAATCGAATCGGGTTTGTCCGCATAAACTTTAGACTTTACATATCCCCACAGGAAAAAGTCTAACGGTGTGATATCACACGATCTTGGTGGCCAATCGACCGGCCCAAAACGTGAAATTATGTGCTCACCGAAGTGTTCTCTCAATACATCCATTGATTGATGCGATGTGTGGGAAGTGGTGCCGTCTTGCTGAAACCAAATGTTACCGAGATCACGACCTTCAATTTCAGGCAACAAATAGTCGGTTATCATGGCACGATAACGGTCGCCATTGACGGTTACGTTCGCACCGGCATCATTTTTAAAGAAATATGGACCGATGATTCCACCCACAAACCACACCAAACCGTTGTTTTTTTCTGGAGGAAGTGTCAGTTCTTGAATCTCTTCAGGTTTCTCTTCGTCCCAAATGCGGCAATTTCGTTTGTTTAAATACCCACTGAGCCAGAAATGGGCCTTATTGCTGAACAAAATTTGTCTCGTAAACGTCGGATCTTCTTGGAACTTTTCAAGAACCCGTAGAGCGAAGCGATGTCGCTTGGGAAGGCGTAAATCTTTCCGTTCTGAAATGCCAAACAGTACTAAACAAAAATAACATGACAGCATGACACGACTCACACGTGATCTGTCAAAAAAGGCTATTAAAAAAAAAAATCTCCTACTTGATTCACTCTATATAATAAAATTATTAATCTAAATAAAGGTGTATGTTTTTTCCCATCCGATTAAATTATTTGAATTAATCGAGTAACTCGAACAATCTAAAATGTCTATTCGATTAAGCGAGCAATTTTCAAATTCAAAAATCGATTAATTCCTTATTTGGACAAAAACAAAAGTCAAATAATTGGATACTCTATTTAATATAAAGCCTATTTCAGAATACAAAAGTTATACATTACGGTAATCTAATAAGAGTGCTACATTCTGCTGTAACGAATCTTTACTAAAGTACAAAAAAAAAATTTTTGGAGTTTAAACCATTTTTTTTAGTTGCGTGTTTCAAAATGTATATTCTGTATATAGTTTTATAGTTTTATTAAGGGTGGAATTTAAAAGAAAGTACATAAATTAAAATAAGTTTTTTTTGCTCATATCTCCTCCATATGAACACCGATCTTAATTTCAACAGCAAACCTTCTCAGACTATATGTGATATAAATCTAAAATTACCTAAGCGCCATTATTTCTGGGATATTTGGAAAGTCGATTTCAACAAATGTTCTTTTCAACTTCAACACTAAGTACTTCTATTTAGTATTATTTTTTAATAGTTTGCAACAAGAAGAATTACTCTTCCGATAGCATTCATAGTGTAAGATCCCTTCTGCCATACAGCCGAGAGTTAAAAAAGAATATATACTCATTTACTGCGGGTGCATTGTAACACTTGAATTCGCTTAATTGGAAACAAATCTAATAAAAATTATTGTCAGTACTGTACTTTTTTGGGAGCTGTGGGTAATAAGACTGTTTTGCATTGAAAATCTCCTTTAAATAAAAATACAATAAGTTTGTAGATATTTGGTGAACATATAGCTCTTTTAATTCAACAGTCCCCTAATTCAAAAAAATCCAAGTCGAGATAAACGCGTTTAAAGTTTAAATTAGAAAAAACCTACTCATTATCTTCAAATTGGAAAGATTAAAAAAGAAAGATGAATTTTACACGCAAAATAAGAAAACAAACCGAAAAATTCTGCATGATTAACTTCAAAATTTCAGTTTTTGAGTTATGTCACTATTGAAGTAAATGAGCGTTATACATTTTTTTCTTTTATGCCCTTGTTAAAACACATTTATAATTTTACCCTCTTAATATTACAGGTGTATCTTAAATGCGTCTAAAATGAAAGCTATTGTCATTTTTAGTTTTTTGATTAGATTTTTGCCAATTTAAAATTTTCTTCAGATCAGTGGTATTAAATTAATTTCTGGTTGTTCGGCTTGTATGAAATAACATCTATTAAATTATAGTGATAGTCTGTTTATATACAGCTTTTATGATTGCAAGTACAAATTTTGCACTATTTGAATTGAGTGCAGATTTTATGCATTCAATCACCGTTAGAAATAGTGAAAAAATTTGCAATGCCACTACATTTTTTTAAGTGCTAGTGAAAATAATACCAATCATCACTAAAGCTGTACTCATGTTCTGTAATTCTCGCTTCGAGAACCTTTTCGATTGAAATGCGAGGAATAATCACCAAAATGCCATAAGTTGAAACAAACAACTGTTTTTCTCACTTAACTGCGTCTGTAATATCTTAAGCGAGTTATTGCTGTCACGTAAGGAAATTACTCGCCAATTTACAGAAAATTTTTGTGAGAAAGTTTCCGCTTTGAACTGTCAAATAAACCCCCGCATGAAAACGGGGTAAGAAAAAAATATTACCACTAAAAAATATATTAAATATGCGAAATGCAATGAATAATAACATGGAAGAGAAAAGTATTTTGTTTTTGACTGATTTTTTCATTGTTTAATTATTTTGCTTTTAACATTTTTGAAAAATATACGAATGTTTTCAAAACTATTTTTTAAACAACAAAAATTAAAGTCGCACTCTACATTATTTGGTATAGCCGACGGTTGCATTTTCGCCGCCGTCATTGAAAATTTTTCAATTTTATTAATTTTGGCCGCCGCACAGTGGCGCCCGTAGAGCAAGCGAGGTTGCAAAAATCAAAATTTTCATGAGTGCCGACGAAGTTTTGAATAAACCCATGTTATAGGAAACTTTTCAACGATTTCAAATATGCCACTCTTAATAATATCACATTTTTAGTTTAGAAGATATAACCGTTCAAAGTTGACCGACTTTCGGTTTTCAAAAAAACACACAATTTTTAGTCAATTTGTTGCGATTTCAGGTGTAATATCACGAAAAATAGGTAACGAATCGCCTTATTTTTTATTTGTATTGATTGATGTATTTATTAAATGTATAATGATAAAAAAAAAATTAACTGTTTGCTTTGTGTTTCTCCTGGTAAATCACTATTTAAAAACTATCCGTTTTTTCACTATTTTTCAACTTTGACGGAAAATAAAAAAAAACTATATTTTTCTATATTTGCCATACGTGCAAAACCTGTTCTTTGATTATTTCTTTACATAATTCAAAATGTTTTATCTGCCCGTACGTGCCCGTTTGGCTTCTAGAGGTAAAAAAGTTCAAAAAGACATGGTTGCAGAAATTGTATGGCGTCCATCCCTTATATGTTTTGACTGACAGTAGTTTGATCTAATAGTTTGAAAAAAACTACTCATTGAAATTAGCAGGTACGTACCTCACATAAACAATACTTTGGCGTACAAATGGTCAGGAACAATATTGACTTATGGTCCCTACAGGTAGGCACAAATCTTATTTGGACACATGCATAATATCAAAATTGCATTATTTAGCCTAAATCCATATGTATGCAGGGAACAGGTAAATTTTTAGGCATGGTAGCATAAGCCTATATATTGCAAAATAAGCATAATGCCTGGATTAGTCTACGCCTGAAAGTTGGCGCAACAATTACTGAAACCATTTAACAATTTAAGTACTGAAAACATGGCGTTGTACAATTTAAAATTATTTGAACTGTTTAGAAAGTCAACCACACCAAAGTTTTTCACGGAAGTGAAAATTCTTCCTGAGAAGTTGACATTGATCAGCAAATGGGGCAGCGATGGATCATCCGGACAAAGCGTTTATAAGCAAAGGATATCTTTCGATGACGCTACAATATCGGACGGAAATATGTTTATGGCATCTGTTGTTCCTTTGCGGCTAAAATCGGATGATTCCCTACACTGGAAAAATCCACGTCCGTCATCAGTGCATTATTGCCGACCAATAATGTTTCAGTTTGCAAGGGAATCGGCCGAACTCATAAGGACTACGGTGAAGGACATTGAAGAACAAATAAGCAAGATTAAGCCTACAAAGCTGCAAATTGGAGAAGGAAAATATATTGAATGCAATTACGAGTTCCACCTGACCATGGTTGACGGAAAAGTCGTAAACGATTTGCAAAAAGAGTCAGAAGAACTTTTTTCAATTCAATTCAATTTATTTCATATATAATATGTTACATCTCAATTTTATATAATTAGTTGTAAAGAGTTTAAGATTAGTATCTTTTTCTGCTTAATTATAATATATTTCAATTAGTTATCATAGACAGAATTATATTGGAGGTAAAAATTTAGCAAAAACCTATCTAAACCCCTTTTTTCGTATTATTTTTATATTTTTTTTATCGATTTTATATTATTATTTGTCAGAAGAACTTTGGTAATTTAAACGAATATGGAATGTCACCATTGCACGCAAGGATAAGGTGTATGGAATTCTTGCTAAAACTGGCATATACCCTACCACAAGAGGAGGAAAACTTCGATGAAAATACATCAATAAAGGATAAGGAAAAGATCAGAAAGAAGCAAATACAGGATGGTTTTTTTGAAACAAGTTGGACTAAAAGTAGACTGTCCCAAGCACGGATACGGTAACTCTAACGATGGAAACACTTCTAGGAGATTTTTTGAAAATGATGAGGCAGTAACTAGAATCATTGGAATTGACAATCAAATCGTGAAAAGATTGGGAACGATCTTGGATGTTTTAAACTGCAAAGAAAATGTCAATTCTACAAAATATGGAGAATATGCGTCGAAAACTGCATCTCTTTTAGCAGAAATGTATCCACAGAAGAAGTTGACCCCGACCGTCCATAAAATATTGGCGCATGGCAAAGATATAATTGAGTACCAGCCTTTGCCAATTGGAGAGCTTTCTGAAGAAGCACAGGAGTCTCTTAACAAATTTTATAAAAAATATAGATTGCAGAACACATTCAAAGCATCAAGGGTAAGGCAAAATAAGGACCTCTTCAACATGTTGGCAGCATCTTCCGATCCACTTATTTCTTCCCTGCGGCATGTGAAGTCACGAATAGAGTTACAAAATAATTATAGTTTAGAAATTGTTAGTCTTTTAGATACGAATTGTGATGAATATTTTACAGAAAATTGAAAAAATAAATTTAAAAAAATAAATAATTTTTTTTTTTAATTTGTTGGGTAATAATTTAAAACATAAAACCCTTAAGAAAAAAAATAAAAACAATCTAAAAATGTAAAAAAATTTTTTTTTAGTTACCATAAAATTGATTTTTCTACTAATTTTAATTTTGATAACCCATAAGTAGGCCCCTACAAAGCGTAGCACCCTTTCCAAACGCTCATTTCATAGGCTGAACAGTTATCTATCATATGCTGTTTAAACTGTTCAATTATCTTATTCGGTTCAAAAGATATGATTTTTGCAACGAAAAAACTCAAATGGCGCCACTGTGCGCCGTCAACGATATGTGTTACTGACGTTCTCAACGTCTGCAAGTTCATATCGGCTTTGAGTGGAATATAATGACATTTATAACGTAACGACGTAATCTCTTTTGATAGTTTTCGACATGAGTTACAGACACAATTTTTTCTCACTTTTCGAGAAACGATGGAATATTTTGTTTCACATCTTTTCGTTGCGAGAAGTTCTCACCAAAGTTACAGAACATGGGTACTGGTAAAAAATAGTGCAAACGAATTTCTTTGCAGTTTTATTTAGGCCCTAATCGTGTACAACGCAACGCAACCCCAAACAATAACATTGAAAGCACAAACAATGTCATAAATATTTTGTAATTTTGTTGTTGCTTTCAACAGAAATTCATGTACCGTTTTAAAATTTTCAACGACACAAGCAATGGAACGTTTGAAATTTTAAGATGCAATGTGAATTTCTGTAGAAAGCAACAACAAAATTACAAAATATTTATGACATTGTTTGTGCTTTCAATATTATTCTTTGGCGTTGCGTTAGTTCTGTGGCGTTGCGCTGCGTTGTACATGATTAGGGCCTAGTGCTAGTGCAATGCTGATTTAAATCATAAAATAGTGCACTACCCCCAACTATGATAAAGAGTATGTCAAAGGCCAGACTAAGGAACAAGCGGAGTCACGAGTCTTCCCCAACTATGCAAGTCTATAAGATTTTCGTTAATTAAGTGACTTACAGAAAGAAGACGACATAGACTAATAAGCGCATTTGCTGTTTGGCTATGCCGCAGTTCGTATAGCCTGGCATGCATATTAGTATAACCTTTGAATGTTTTGCACTATTATTTTAAGATATACGGTATCAGTACAGAAACCCCCTTCAACTCAATTACCTTTCTTTAAACCAATACTTAGGGTTGGTTCTTAGAACAGACAACTCAATACTATAATCCGTACATGTTGCATATTGTGCACCGAATAAAGTTTCCGATATGCAAAACCGGAGAACAATGGTGTGACTCAAAAGCCTGGCGAAGCCATAATCATGTTATATCCAGTTATGTGCAGCATTTAGTCAACTCGCCATGCCAGTAAGCCATAATATCTACCGGAAGCCAGTTTAATATTTGGTCCATTAAACAGCACGCAGCATAATTTAGAATAATTTTGTTACGGTAGTGAGTATACCTTTTTTTGTTTGTTTTCAAACTGAGGTTTACAATTCAGGGAAAATTCAATGTAAGTCAAATTTTAATGAAGCTAATAACCAGGGAAACCATATATATGCAATTGCATTTTTTTCCTTGTGCGACCAATAAAGGCAGAAAAAAGATATTTAGCCGTTTTAGGGCTTTTTATGAATTTTTGCATCGCCTTGTTAGTGCATATTTTTGCATATTTTACCCTTTACAGCAATTTTTTTTGCCTAATTTAGTTAAAATAGCATTTTTGCTGCATGCAAAATTTTGTTAGATTCTTACAAGAGCTTTCGCAGCAAAAAAAAAATTTTTTTTTTTAATTCTAGCTTTTCTGTTTTAAATATCTATCTGCAAACCCAAAGTGTTGCTTTAATTTCGCCATATTTGCTTAATTTTTACTTCAAAAATGTAAGCATGTTTTCATTAAGGATAACAGTTATTTTAAACTTTAAAATTTTAGATTTATATAAGCAAAAATTAAGGAAAAACCAATTATATACGTTTTTGGCGATGTAATTTATAAAAATCTGGACCAATCTTTTAGTATACCGACCGAATCAGAATTACAGTTTAACCCCTTCGACCCCGCAATTGTACAAACTGCCATAACATTTTTTTTTTTATTATTTTTTTTCTTATATCAGCAACTCATTTGCTTTGTCCATCTGCAACTTTATTAGCGGCATATGCTTTACATTCGGCTGCACCAATTTGAGGTGCTTGCGATACAAAATCCAGGAATTGGTTACTACCGTTCCCAAGGCCCAGTAAAATATTCGCATGTACCATTTAGCAGAGCGATGATTTATCTTATACAGTTCCATCAACATGCCAGAAAGATCCACTCCTCCCATGTATTTTTTGTATTCAGGTACAATAGCTGGTCTCGCGACATCAATAAACTGTTTCCAATTGGCTCATATCCAATAAACGTAGAAATTAACTGCACCGATTTGTTATCCAACCATCGAACTGTAGCAATCTCATGATTGGCTTCACAGTTAATATCGTAGGACCCTCTACCAAGCTTTTTTAAATCAGCTTCGGACAGCATTTCGCAATTGCCAATTCGGTTTTTTCTAACAGTACCGATGCAAAATATGCCCATTTATTTCATAGATACTAAAAGACTGACTGAAGTAAAGCAGTTGTCAAAATAGGGCTTGTAGTTTTTAAACTTCGGCACCGCAGATGCCAAATACAAAACGATGTCAGAGGATATACCAAGACCATATAAAGGACAAGTTCCATCACCACCGATATACTGATCTAACGATGTCCATCCGTTCGTCTGGATGGTTGTCTGTTCATGTTAACTTTGTGCGCAAAGTACAAGTTGCAATTTCGTAGATAATTTTATCAAATTATGTAAATACATTTAATTTGTTCTAAGGGCGTTGGCTATGTAAATGGTGAGAATCGATCTGTAATTTCACATATAACCATAAAAACTTCTATCCAAATTAGACTGTTTGTATCCGTAAACCACCTTATTATGTTGGTATTTATATTTAATTCGCCGGAAAAATATTTTACTGCAAATTAAATTCTTTTCCAATCGACACACATTTGCCCAACGCTCCCACCTATAAATAGCTTAAATTAGCATTATTGAACAATTTAGCGACCGTCCCTGAGATCCCTTTAAGACAAAAAATTTGATATGAATTGTTATTATCTAAATAATATTCGCCACAAATAACTCTTATATGAATTTTAACCTCATAACATAACTTTGTTTTTGTGAGCCCATGACTGCCAATCCTTTCCAAATAAGGAAAACTCTCGAAATTTGTCTGTTAAAACTATGGTGTTTGGGCTTTATCGATTGTAATTTTAGACTTGTTTTTTAATGCAAATGTTTTTAAGTTCTTGAATATTTTATTCTCAAATAAGCAATTTTTGATTTTTTTGGGCCCTATTTTTTTTTTAGCAATTTTCAGGGCATATTTACGGGATTTTACAACATATTTAATGCAGATGAAAAGCGTTTTTAGAGCATATTTCTGGTTGCCCTGCTAATGAGAAAACAAATGCTAACGGTTCACTAATACAGTAATCCCTTGTTTTACGTCGCCTCGATTAACGTTGTTTTGGTTTGCGTCGCCAAGATTTGTGTGACTTCTAAATTTCATTTGCGTCGCCATTCGATTATGCGTCTTCAGATTTTTTGTGCCTTATTAACACGATTTATGTTGTTAATTGATTTACGTCGCCTCATTTGCTTATGTTTTATAAGCAAAAAGCGGGAAATCACAGTTTTTAATTGAAATGTTTGTTTAGGTTTTTCATGCGTGTATAGCTATTCCTATCTATACATGGATACTTATTTGTTTTTCTTGTCAAATACAATGGACAGAAATATGAGATCAAAAAAAAAACACAATCATCCCAGTTATGAATAAAAATTCCCCGGAAATTTTTTCCCTTTGCCCATTTTTACAATTGATTGGGCTGAATATGTAGTGGAAAGAGTATAATGCGTTTGTGCTAATGTTTGTATCACCTTAAAATATTGGTCCTAGACCCTACTTATAGTATTCCGATCGACCAAGAATCACTTTTTGAATCGATCTAACGATTTCCGTTCGTTCGGATGGCTTGCAGGCTGTGAATGGAAACATTGTACGCAAATTACAGTTCGTAATTTTGGAGATAATTTTACCATTTAAAAATTTTACATTTTAAAAATTGAGTCTTTGAACGTACTTATTATGTTTGTGCTAAGCTTAAATTTGTTCCAAACTTATCTCATTGCAATTTAAATCATCTTAAAAAACTATATTGGAATTGGTCCATATTTGACGATATATACAAATACTATCCCGAAAAATTTTATTTATATAAATGTTGGTATTGATACAAAATTTAGCGAAAAAAAACACTTTAACGATAGATTCTATGTCATGGCAAAACGTGGTATTTGAAGATCCACCTCCACCCCCTTATCTAAAATCATTCAAACTAATCTCATATAAATGAAAATATCTAAATAATATTCGGCATAAAGCACTTTTACATGAATCTTAACCTCATAACATAATTTTTTCTTGCGGGTCCATGATTGCCCATGGGTCACAAATTTGTTTTTAAATATACTTTCTTACTTGTTTAATTTTGTAATTGTTTTGTAATTTGTTTATAAATTAATTTTTCTTTATGTTTTTAATAAAGGTACAACTTATAGAACACTAATGAACATGTTTAAATTCGACTTACGTTGTTTCGATGTACGTCGTCATTATCCGGAACCAATTGCGAAGTAAATCGAGGGATTACTGTATATACTTAAAAAATATGGCATATCAAAAATGTGTTTTTTCTTTAAGTCCAATAATTAATAGAAAACCTTTAAACTATATGTAACAGAATTTTTCTGCAAACATTTAACATGACATTTTAAACTCTTTATCTACGATTAGAGTTGGTAATAATTCTAATCGCTTTCTTTTAGCCATCATCCTTTGACTAGCAGCTGGAGAGGATTAAAACCACAAGCACATTGATGGATAACCCAGCTCATTTAATGTTTGACCCACTTTCATGCAATTTAAGCATTTCTACATACATGGGCACAATCAATTATACGTACATCCGTCCATTCGTCTACTTGGACATTCTAATGTATCCAACGTGTGTGTTTCGCCAGCCAACAATTCATTTTTCGCTAGAATGGTTTTCTAGCGACTAATATAGATTTCTCTTCGATATTCTGGCCAACCATGCAAAATGTATAAGCAACATACATGAAAAAGGAATGATTTCTATAATACGGAAAGTCGGTACTGTGGGAAACTACTAACGGATGTTGCAAAAGCAATAATTGTACACTTTCAAATGTTACAAAAGTTATAAAAAAAGATAGAATGAACGATAAAGAAAATAAAGAATAAAATAGAAAATTAAAAGTTGAAAGTAAAAGTAAAAAAGAAATTGCAGCATTAGAAATGCATTTACAACCCATGGCAATTTTCTTTTTACTCAATAGGAAAAATAATTTAAATTCTAAAAACAATAGAACACAAAAAACATAAAAGAGGCTTAACTCGTAAATAAGAAAAAAAGAATGAATGCATTATAAAGCACTATTGCGCTAGCACTTATAAGAACATTTTATTTTCATATTATTGTGTATGTGTGTGTGAGCTTTTAGTATGTAAGTGGTAGAATATGGGACAGGTACTTAATTAAAACTTTTCATTATATGTGTGTTAGCCACAGTGTTGCCAGAAGTTGGGAAAAATTTTCTCTACAAAAATAGGAAGAGGGAAAATCGGACTTCATTTTAATTTGCCTTAAATTGCAGGCACTTTCTTCAGGTTAGCATCTTTTTGTTTTGCAGAAGTCTTTTAATGGATGCTTCTGTTTTGCTTAATTTGAGTGCCTAAAAATTTTATGTTAAAAGCAGAACTTTTATTATTGGAAAATTAAGTTTGATACAATGAATTTGTTTTAAAAATGTGCTGGATTAAAGTTGATATTTTTCATTAATCTGTAGAGATTTTTTTTTTAAGATTTGTCGGATTGGTTCTGCAGGTGTTTTACGACAAATTCTCTGGAAACACTGCTAAGACGTAAAAAGTACTTATTCTTTTTGTTACAAAATAAAAACGTTTTCTTTGATGTCATTCATTTGTACTCATTGCTTTGATTTTTTTACTTATATTTTAATTGCTTTGTTCTTCAAAGTATTAATGTTTTAATTACAACATTAATCCAAAGTATTTCTGAATGAAAATAAAATAGAATTGCAATTCAAATATTTCAGAGAATATTCGTTTAACAATAGTATTTTTTTTTTTAATAACAAAATTTTTAACAAAAATAAGAAGAAAACAACGATCGGTCAAATGCCAAAACAAAGGAAGAACAAAAAACTTCCAATATATTGGATAAATAATAATATTGAAATAAAATTATACATGTTTTAAAATGCAGCTAAAAAATAATTTTTAGTCTTGGCATTAAATGATGAAGTTCAAAACTTGGCTATTTTACTTTTGACAGTATTGGTTTTTAGCTTTGGCTTCCTAATTTCCAAAAAAAAAAAAAAAAAAAAAATAAGTCAAACCATTCTTATGCGCCGCATACATTATACACTATTATTGTAAAGGGTGTTTTTCATAGATCAGAGGTTTGAGTTGGAATAATGAATTTTTTAAATTAACATGAAATTTAATTTATTTGAAAGATATAATTCTGCCTTTATATTTTAAATATGAGTTCTGGTATATGACCGCCACGGCTGGCTCGCACGTAATCTAATCTGTAGATCAAATTGCCGATGATTTTTTTCAATATTTAAGGCCGTTTATCGGCAATAATGCGGCGAATGTTGTCCTCCAAGTGGTCAATCGTTTTGGTCTTATCGGCGTAGACTAGCGACTTCACATATCTCCACAGAAAACAGTCAAGCGCCATTAGGTCACACGATTTTGGAGGCCAATTCATGGGTCCAAAACGTGAAACTATGCGGGTGCCTAATGATTCCTTTAGTAAATCCATTGTGGCACGAGCTGTGTGACATGTTGTGCCGTCTTGTCGAAACAACAGATCTTGCACGTCACGGTTGTTCAATTGATAACCGAAAAAATCATTAATCATGGCTCACTTGTGGTCACCATTGACGGTTGTGTTCTGACCAGCATCGTTTTTAAAAAAGTATGGGCAAATGATTCCAAAAGGCCACAAAGTACACCAAACAGTCAGTTTTTCTGGATGTTACAATGTCTCAACACACACTTGAGGCTTATCATCACTCCAAATACGGCAGTTTTGTTTATTGATGTATCCATTCAAACAAAATTGAGCTTCATCGTTTAGCACAGTTCGCAAAATTCGTATTTCAGAACAGAACCATGATTTTCAAAAAAAATTTGCACAATTTGGAGGCTTTATTTAGGCGTCAGTCTGACAGCTGACAAAATGGTCGCTTGTTAAATAGTGTTGCCAACCTATATATCTATAAAAACACCCTTCATATTTTATTCGCCATATTTTCTATATTTGAAATAAGTTATACAAACGCTTCAATTAACATATCGCATTTTTTCCTAGAAACAGAGTCAACTTAAAATTTATAAATTTTCAGTAGAGACAGAAAACTTTTTTTTTAATGTATTCTTATATTACAAATGGGGGAGAAAACTGCCTTTTTAAGGCAAAATACTAAAGAAATAGATCTAAATTTTTTTACAGTGGGTTGATATGGCCATTGTTTATCGTTTTCCTGCAAAAAGTGATAATTGAAAAAAATGAATTAGTAAATAATGTACAGCCTACCTTTGTACATTTAAAATCAACGTTAAATTTACTATATTATTATTATGAATGGGAGCTTGAAGTACTTTAATTATCTAGTTTCCGTTAAAATTTTAATTTTCATGAATTATACTCACCTCGAATAATATCGTAAAGTTAACGTAAGTTGGCCGCACTGCAATTTTAATACTCGTCGCAATTTTTCCAGTACGCTGGCGCAACTTGCCTTCGGGTTTGTAACCAGTAATTTGGCTATTCCTTTTTTTGCATCAGAGCGAATAACATCAACCACTACCCAGCAGTGCGGATAACTTACGTCAACCTTGCGATTCTCTGGAAATTACATTTTTTTTGTACTCAACCGTATGTACATAAGTTAAGTGAAATTTTAATTGTAATAAGCCCCATATTTGAAAAAAATTACTAAAACTTCTTTTTTCACTTTCTACCCTTAAATCAATCTACTATAATTACTCCGCTGGAGCAATTAAAGTAATAATCTTCTTTCACACAGCCCACCGTTTAAGTCTCAGCGGAACCCCTTTTGCTCTATCTGGAAGAAGATTATTTAGCACTGGTGTCAACCCACACCAGTACAAATAATAAATATTTCATTCCCGAAAATAATTTTTGATAATGAAAAATTTTGAGTTGACGCTGTTTAGGGGAACAAGTGCGGTATGGTGCTTTCATAAAAACAAAAGAACAAAAACATAACCCGCAAGCAAAACGACATTGTACAATGTTTCGTTGTGCAATAAAAATCAAAATTCTTTTGATTGTCACCAATATATTGTGTTATTTCTGAATATCACATACACCTTGGCGATATTATTGTATAATACGATAAACTTAACAATTATATTTCAATTGTAGGGTCTCTTTAAAAAAATATTTCTATATTTTACTGATAAAAAAAATAAATTTAATTTATTGCGTATACGTTATAAATAATTTTACATTTGAAACAAATATCGCTCATACTCTCTAACTGGGTATTTACTAGGGTATTCATTTAATCGGGCTTTTGCTTTAATCGGTTGATCGGTCGTTTAATTACTCGAGGTTTTGGTTTAATGGGGTAATAATCGGTTAAAACTGCAATTGATCGGTTAACCGATTAATAAAGTTTTTTTTTTATAAATTAAGTAATTTCAATAAATAGATATGCATAAATTATTTATTATTTGTTATTTTTTAGTTAAAAAAAGCAATAACATAACAAACGTAATATTCAAAAAAATAAATCATAAATATTTAATAAATTTATTTTAATTAATACATAAATATTATGTATTAATTGAAAAATAAACTGGAAGATAAATTTATTAGTTATTTCAATAGTCTAAGGAGATCTTAAAAAATAATCTTTATTTGGCATACATGTTTGGAATTTAAGCGATTATTTTCTAATTTCCCAGTACTTTTCCTGGATCTCTCTAAACGTAAAAAATCGTCCATCATGCCATTAGAGTCCTGCTTTATTATTTTTTTTTTAATTTTAATCTCTTCTAATTGGTGTGATAAATTCTGTTAAAAGATTGATATAAGAAGATATGAGAAAAAACAAATAATTAAACACATACAAATAACAAGTACGTGAAAAAGTTGTTGACAGCAAACACATAAAATGAAGGTCACTGAACACCTTCTTTGTTTGTATGAAAAAATATTGTCTTAACACATAACTTTTGTATATGAGACGAAACAAATAATTAAAAATACAAAAAATTATGTTATAATACTCCAAAAAAATAAATTTTTTTTACATCGGTTAATTGGTTATTCGACTAAAATTAACCGGTTTAATCGTTCATCGAAAAAAAACAAGGATAAATTAACCGATCAGTTAATCGGGTTGTAATTCATTGGTTATCCGATTAACAGTTAACCGAATGAATACCCTAGTATGTACTAACCGTGAGCATAAAACCTCTTGCTACTTAATCGTCATAATGTGCATTACTGAAAAGTTTTTTATTGGTCTTGACTTCATGAGAACCATAAAACTGATGTTCCTTTTATAAAAATCATACTTCAACATTTATTCATCTGCCAAGTAACGCCATTATTCATTGTACTCTTGAAGCAAATCTCATTAATGTTTTATAATTTATTTTCAATTTAGTTTGCAGTGTATCATACTTCATGCGTGGCCTGTTTTATTTTTGTTTAACAACGTGTATGTGAAAAAAAACACAAAGAACGCACAGCGTACAATTTTAAAAGAAAAAAGGAAAAAATTCTGTATTTTGAAAACGGCTATTACAATTGGAAAAAATATTCAAGTAGCAATTAAGGACACTCATGCTAGTATAAGTTTTAGATTTGGTCTTTAGACATAGGAGGGCCGCAGTAAGAAAAATTAAAAACAATACTGACATCTAATTCCGATCGGGCTAACCGTTTACAAGATATAGAATTATTGAATTTTTTCAAAAATCTTCTGCTGTGCAACGGTTGGTAGCTTGTTCGGCTTTTCTCGTTTTTTTTTTTGTTTTTTGTTTTATTATTGTTACTGTTCTCATTCTAAAAAATAACATTTATAAAGATTTGTATATCATTATGTAGTAGCTGTTTGGTCCCTGCCCTGTCTGGGATTTTCAAAATAATATTTAAATACTGGAGAATTTTGTTAATAATATGACCCCAGCGCTACCTACAGGGTCAACATTTTATAAGGAAATCTATTTTTGTTTATTAAATCCAAAATCGCATCATAAGTTAAAAAAAATTAAATATCACGACAACAGCACCACCTTTCGGGATCAACCTTCAGAGAAACCTGGCTTCTGATTAAACAAATATATTGTCCAAGTTTGGTCTCAATCGGTCCAGCGTTTCTAGAGTTTTAGTAACACGTGCCAAACATCTGCATGGGCATAGAAAAAACTGTATTGGTAATATTACTCAATTTTTTATGCTTGTCTTTCTTGTTCTCAAAATATGAGTAATTGTCAATACCGAAACATTTGAGGAAATTTACTCACAAAATGATAAAAGAGAGTTAGATGAAAATCTTGTTTTGCTTGAGTAAATATTTGAAATTTTTTTATGTATGCAGAGACACAACAAAGTGATTGTGTGTGCGCTTGTCAGATTTTTTTTGTATGCACACACTGACTTACATAAACAAAATAGTTTATTTTCGTTTATCTATATAGTGAGTAAATAATTCGATTTTGAGAACATCAGAATGCTCAAAATCTTACAAGACAAAATGAGATTTGTACTAAAATGAGCATATCGATGAGTTCCCGATATTATCATTTCTTAATAACTAAAGATAATAAATATTTTATTTAAGCAAGAAAATAAAAAATTATATTATTTGTGTTTTGAGTAAGCAAGTACTTGTGTTGCCTTTTGAGAACATGGGCATGCAGCCTTATAACACGTACCCGGAACAAACGGACCAGTTTCATTAAGATCAGTTCATCGGTTACAGGTAATACCTATGTCTTTGTATGGGAGGTGCCACGCTGACTCTACCAACCCCACCCAGATTTAGCAACTCCCAGACCATCAGTAATATACTGTAAAAGTTTCATAAAACTTGGATCAGCGGCTATGGAGATTACCTCCTACAAACAAACAAACAAAAAATCGAACATTACCTCTTTATAATATTAGTATAGATACATAAATACATATGTATATACATTTTTTTAATAGGTTAGAAATAAAAATAAAATTGCGTTAACAAAATAAAATTTTTTCTCAAAAAAAATTTTTTCTCTTCACAGTCGGTGCGCATTGAAATTACCAGTTGTTTTTAATGTACATTTAACACTTCTGTGTATTTATTTGTTGAACAATGGTTTTATCACTCTGCTGTTTCCTTGGTATCTTTATTTACCTAACACTAAATTACAACTTGCACTACAATCACTATTCGCGATTAAAAAAATGCAATATCGTACACTTTTTAGCATATTGCACATACGTCTAGTATGTTCCTTCAAATAGCATTGCATACTTTGTGGATCACTAATAGTGCATGACGAATGGTTGCGTATACTTAATTTTCAGCTCTTTGCATTACGTTACTTATGCAACATAATTACTATATATAAAAAAAAAAATGGAAATAATTCTGGATTTTATAAAATGTAAGGCGGATTGAAATAAAATTGCAGGTGCCTATTAAGGACTTTCGTTTAAGTTTCGATTTGGGATACTTAGACTTCACAGAAAAAAGTTTTTTATCAATAAAACAAATGGGTTAAACATTATTTAAATTTAATGAATTTGCTAATTGAATCAATTATTTTTTTGGTTGAAAGAAAATTAAAAATATAATTTTGATTTAATTTACATTTTAGTTGTTTTTAATTCAATTTTTATAAAAATATCTATTAAATATTAAAAAAATAGTAATTGATTTTTTTTTGTTTAAAATAAAATAATTTAAACTTGTAGAATTATTGTTGGGAATTGTCAATATTTAATTAAATAACTTAACACTTTGTTTGAAATAGCAAAGTTTTTTGATAATTTTTTTTAATTAAAATTAAAAATATCATTTATTAAATAAAATTTTCAAAATTTTTAAACTTTTAGTTATCTATATAATCATTTCGGTAAAAGGTGCAAAATCAACAACTTGTTTGCTTTGTATTATGAATTTGGTATACATTTGGTGATTAGAAAAATTTGTTATTTTTTCTTTGTTATCGCAAACGCAACCATAGGTTCAGAATTCTTAATTCTGACTTCTTCTGAAATTAATTCTTCGCGAATGGAAAACACCTCTTATGTGGGGCGGTGCTTCAACGTCTATTTTTAAACTTCTCGACCGCGTGCAGGAGATTGTGAAGGTGTTCATTGGTAACAGATTATATTGACTCCCTTAAGCATCGATGCAATGTGGGTTGTATTGGCCTATTTTATCATTTCTATAATGGGATGTATTCTAATGAAATTAGAGATTTTGTTCCCGAAAATCACACGTTTGTTCAAAATGGACGAATTTTCTCAAAAGCCCATTCTTTTTTGACTTCTTCTGAAATTAATTCTTCGCGAATGGAAAACACCTCTTATGTGGGGCGGTGCTTCAACGTCTATTTTTAAACTTCTCGACCGCGTGCAGGAGATTGTGAAGGTGTTCATTGGTAACAGATTATATTGACTCCCTTAATCATCGATGCAATGTGGGTTGTATTGGCCTATTTTATCATTTCTATAATGGGATGTATTCTAATGAAATTAGAGATTTTGTTCCCGAAAATCACACGTTTGTTCAAAATGGACGAATTTTCTCAAAAGCCCATTCTTTTTTGGTCGATTGGCTGGTGTATCGTACACACATTATTCGTTTCATGGCCGGACTGTTCGCATATGTGGAATAACTTTCATGCTGTAGTCTTCCTTGTTACTTTCGACATGAATAATTTCAAGTTGAAAGTTTACAAGCACTACACCCTCTATCCGTCCTTTCCATAACCTATTTTTGTAGTTAGATTGAACTAAGCGAATAATGGGTCGTAGTTTTCTGATTTAATTCAAACTTGATTCATTCGATTTAGAATCTAAAATTCACGTATATGTTTTTTTTAATATGTTGTCCTATTTGAAATTTCATTCAAGGAAAAAAAAAATTTTGTCTGGCTAGACTAATAGTGTCATTTCATAGACTTTTACATAAAAATGGAATTTAACCCCACTTATTTGCTCCAATCGAATCCAAATTAGTTTCATTCGATTCAGAACGTATCATTTATACAATTCACGTCCCTGTTTTTTTGATTTTTTGTTATATGCGAAAAATATTACAAGCAAAACACAAATTTGGTCTGGCCAGACAATGACGGCAATCCTGGGGTGAACACTAGTTTTATTTTGTACAACCTTTACTAAATCAAGCAGCATTTAGTAGATTAACAAAAATTATTAAATCGAAAGTTAAATGTAAAGCAAGTTTTTGTATTTTTTCGCAACTATTTGTTAAATGTGTAAATACGGTTAGAAGAACTTAATGTTCGACCAACATTTGCCCTTATGTTTCCCTTATCATAGAACCGGATGCAACAGTAATAACATGAACTATAACCCAATATTTCTTCACGTCCAACCACTGAGAACTACAAAGAAAAAGACTAAAAAACTAAATCCCAAAATATTCTAAACTTATATAAAACAAGTGAAAACAGTGTTTCTCAAATAGAAGTACCTTTCTATTAAGCCAGAGTGTCTCAATGTGAAAAGAGATGGTTTAGTTTTGCCCCAATATCAAATAAAATGTAAAATTTGGTTTAGTGCGGTTAAACCTAAATACAAACGAGGGGATCGCTAATGGAACCCTAAATCCTTACTCTACCCTACATTATGTAGTGATCCAAAACTTTCATACACTAATTTGATCATTAAAAAGTGAGGTGTAGGTGGAATACGTTAATTTTAGAAATAATTTAGCCTAATGTCGTTAAAGCTTAAATATAATCATTTTAGTCTTTAAAACTAAATTACTTAGTATGTGAAATTTAAAGAAACCAAGCCCCAAAAATTAAAAAAATAAATAGCTAGTAGATATTAATTAAATTAAACAGTGTTGGGGTTGACTTCCAATTTCGGTTCGTTAAGCTTGACAGTTGTTGAATTTTTAAAATAAATATTATTTTCAAATTGTATTAAAATATTTTAATTGAGTTGGCTAAGGTTTGTTTTTTGGAAAATTCATAATTAAAATTGTTTTTGGTATACCGTTGGGAAATTTCAAAATTTTAAATTAAAAATATTGAATATTTAGATTCTTGGTAACTTTTTACCACTATGTTCTCCTCTTGGTCTGCCCAGACCACAGTTAGAAAAGCTTAAAACCCAATTAAGTAAAAAGTAAATAAATATATTTTTTATTGAACCAATGCTTATTTTTTTAGATTATACGAGTCTATTATATAATTTTATTATTTCATAATTTTATCTCACATGATTGGTCATCGAAAATTAATTTCGCACAATGTTTTTTCGCATCACACCTGAAACGAGTATTGGGCTTGGTTTTTTAGATTAGTTGAACTAAGCGCAAAGTGGGCCGTAGTTTTCTGATTTTATTGAAACTTGATTCATTCGATTCAGATTATATCATTTATAGAATTCAAATTTCTCACGCTGTCGATATTTTGTCCTATTCGAAAGATATTACAAGCAAAAATAAAATATTTGGTTTGGCCAGACCAATAAAGTAATTTCATAGAATTTAACATAAAAATGGAATTTCACCGCACTTATTTATTCCAATCGAATAAAAATTAGATTCATTCGATTCAGCACATATCATTTATATAATTCACGTCCCCGTTTTTTTTATTTTTCCTATTGTGCCAGCAAAAACAAATTCGGTCTCGCCAGATCAAGGCGTTAATCCAAGGGTTAAACAAATGTTGGTCTTTAATCAAGTAACATTTTGTTTTAGAAAATTATTTAGATTATGTTTTGCTTCGGTAATTTGTTTGAATATTGCAATAAACATTGGAATTTGTAGATTTACCTGTTTATGCAATCTCATTTGCTATAGGGAATTATATAGTTTTTGTATTATTTTAGAGTTTGGAAAATTTGTTATTCAAGTATTTGAAATATATAAATCGGTAAAGGCAAAACAGTGAAGAACACTTTCTTTTTCTGGCATTGGCTTACAAAAGTGCACAATAAACATACATACGTTTATTTTATAAGAATCTGAAAGAGTAAAAAAGGGTAAATCCGGTAACCTCATATCTCTAAAACTAAAAGAAATACAAATATTATACTGATCGTTGTTCATTAGAAAAATGCAGGTGTCTGGTTCTTTTTTTTAAATTCGGCGCTTTTAACGAGTAAACGAGTAAAACCTGAATTTTGAAACTTCTTGGTATTAAAGATTATAAAAGACTCGTAACTTATCTAAAAATACAAACATAAATTTGGTACCTTTTCGAAATTCGACCGTTTAAGGGGTGAAAATCGTACCTATTTTTAGCACTACCCTTTACAAAATTTTTTTCTCCATTCATTGAAAATATTGGCTCCTTCTACAATTTTAAAATTTTTTATAATGAAATGGGTATCAAAAAAGTATCAGAAGGGAGAAATAGAGGAAATCAAATTTGTTTTTTTATATTTCCGTGCCGCGTGTGTTTATTTTGGAATTTTATATAATACTGAACTTAGAAATGTAAATTTATAGGTACAGGGTCCTGAGTGAATGAGAACCTATAAAATAAAAAATATTGGTACTTTTTGTTTTTTAACTGGTACTTTTTTTTAAATTTCGTTATATTGGACCTAGAAACATAAAATTAAACATGAATGGTCCTGTGTAAATAGGGACCAGTAAGGGGGAGCTTTTAAATACTTTTTTGTTCTTCAACTGGTACTCTTTTTAATTTGCGTTAATATTGGACTCAGGAAACATTATATTGAACATGCAATGTCCTGAGCGGATGAGAATCTATAAGAGGAAACTTTTTGGTACACTTGATTATAACTTTGAACATTAAAATTTAATTGGAATGAAAACAAATGCTCTGAAAGTATGTCTGATATTTTTGATATTTATTTAAGGTGAAAAATGAAAGAATAAAATTCTTTTATAGTCCAGATAATTACATAATGAACGCTACATATAGCAAATATTAATTTGTACCCTCCTACTAGACTGAAACCTTAAGTATTAAATAAAAATACAATAGTAATTTATAAGAACACTTAATCACTCAAGAACAATCGATTCTAATACCCACATACTATCCACAGTATTTTATATATTTATGATTTATTAACCTCCATCCATCACTTGAATTACCGGTATTTCTTTCAATTTTATTGCAATCTAATGAATTTGTAACAATTGTTGTGCTTTGGTATTATAAGCTTTTACTTTTTTAATTTAGTCCTTAGAAACTGTTGATAAATTATTGCGAAGGTGAAAACGATAGGTATTTTTTCTTTCTACTTAATACTTGCAAAATGAATAATGTTTTCTTAGATTTCTTTAGGTATTATTGTACTTATTTATTCATTAATTTTCATGTGAATTAATAAATTATGTAGCGGGATATTGAACAACAGATCAAGATGGAGAAATAATTTTAAGCTAATTTGATGAATTGTAATTTTGCTGTGAGAACCATGAGTGATATGGAAAAAAATGGAGAACGTGTATTAAAATTGAATTCTATATGAAACGAAGCCATTTGATAAAAAATATTTAAAAAACACGTTAAAAATATTGCCTTGAATAAATCTTAAAACACTTAGAATATGCATTTAAATGTACAACTGACTTGAAACACGTTTTCCTTTTTGTCGGCTTATTCTGGCACATACGGATTTAAATAAAGCTAAAGATTAGTAATCGGAATTGTTAATCAAATTATTATAATATCATAGAAAGTCAATATGTGGTTACAAAAGTGATATGTTACACTTATTTGTAATATTCAAGACGAATAAAATATTTGTTATCATGACATTACCAAAATGAAAAGAAAAAACCCGGAGGTATTTTATTTTTTTCCAAGAATTTATTAAACTCTTGTCCACACATAAGCCACTGATTCGGTGGAAATGTATTAAAATTCCTTTCAAAAGAACAAACGATAATTTTTTTTTTCTATTATTTTATTAAAAAGAAAAAAAAATAGCTCTTATATAAATGCCTTCGTTTTTAAATTGTATGTATCAGATAAATTCTTATTTTATTAAAATTAATCGTATATTTTTTTAACAGAATTAAGTGAATTGGATGAACGAAAGGATGAAAA
The DNA here is from genome assembly GCA_943735925.1 of Pollenia amentaria. NCBI lineage: Eukaryota > Metazoa > Arthropoda > Insecta > Diptera > Polleniidae > Pollenia > Pollenia amentaria. The sequence continues at coordinate 86,072,509 of OX031008.1, read as the reverse complement.
ACTCGATTTAAAAAAATAACATTTTCCTCATATCATAAAAGTGCTCAGTCCACATTTTTTTTGAAAATTCAGTTCTTGGTGCAGTGTAATAGACAGAAAAATAGATAACTTGCAGAAAAAAATACTATTTTATATATATTTTCGGTCATCTCACGGAAATCGAAATCACGTGAAATTTTAATCGACGAATTTTTTCAATTGAAGTTTTGTCAAAACGAACACAGCTTTTCCCAATTTTAAAAGTAGTAAAGGTAAAGGGAAGTTCTCCTCAAAGTATGAGGTATATAAAAAGAATAATGTTTTTATGAATTTTGAACACGGGAGAGTTTTAAAAATATGTTTGATTTTAATTTCACTTGATTTCGATTTCCTTGACATTTTGTTCTTATACAATAGCACGTAAAAGTTCTAAGTCCAATAATGTTAAAGGAAAAGTGCTAAATCTCCTTTCAGTATGAAATTGTATAACAAAATATTAATACTTGTTGGTTGCAAACTTTTAAATAAGAAAAATATGTTTAAAGTATTTTCTTCGAAAATTATTAAGCTGCATTTTTCCTTTTGCTGTTTTTGTTCTGATCTTTTAAGAAATGCGTACCAGTTTTCGTATATTTTTTTATAGTTTGTGCGTTTGATTAACATTTTTTATTTAATTAAGTTCGCGTATATTTGAACTTTATCAAAAAAAAAAAAAAAAAAAAAAAAAAAAAAAAAAAATAACACTTCTTTAAAAATCATATTTTATAACGATCTATGGTTAGCAAAGCTTTGCTTAATCTATGAGTCAACATAAAGAATCTATTGAGAAAATATTCTTGAAATTGACCAAACGTTAATAGAAGGGCCATACAGCATTTGAGGTCTGACCGTTTTCACACGGTCATTATGCATTATTTCCTAGCCCAGTCTCTCCAGCTCATCGCCCTTAATTAATTACCGGTGATGTTACAGTGATACGGTACCTAACATATCCTCACTAGCAAGACCCTATGAGCCACCTGGCTGTCCATATATAAAGTGACCATCCAGCCCCCAGCAATGTTACCCATTAGCAATTCCACGACCTCAAAAATCCCAAGAGCATCCGCCAAAAATACACCGCAATCGTCAGGAAGCCGATATGACCTTTTAACATATATATCCTCAGGAGAGACTACTGTACCCGTGCTGCTTATATACGAGCCATCAGTAAAAAAAATGCAAATCCCTTAAGCAATCTGCCCTTTCCAGCTATCTCTGGACGATAATTCCACTCTCGGCAAATGCCCATAGTCGAACCTCGTTCCCCGTAATCCGTGGATTCGTGCAAGCCCAGGCAATTAATACCCCATCACGAACGTGTGCTACACGTATTGAATAATGTGTAGCACAATTTGTGTGTGTGTGGGGTACTCAGAACTCTATATACGTTTTAGGTTTACTTTTATATAAAAATGGCCGCTTTTGCATCGCTTACCATCAACCCACAAAGTTTACGAAGAAGTATCCGCCTTTCATACAATCCTAAGTACTTTATATAATCGGTTGTTATCAAAATGAAATGTCTTCTTATATACTTAGCAAACGCTGCTGTAATTAAAATATAGTAGTTGTTCATATATGAAGTATATGGAAGTGTGCACCCCTACCGAAAATGAATGAAAAATTAAAAAAAACCTTTTTTTTATTTAATTGCTTAATTATTAATTATAATATTTAATTAGTACAATAATTGAATTTTAGTAGTAATAATACATTAACATTTACATTATATATAAATTGCTTTAACAACCTTTTTACCCTTTTCACTTGATAGTACACCACCCCAGCAAAAATCACTGCGTACCTAGAAGTAATTTTGCAAACGGGCCGATCTTTCGGAATCACTTACCAATGCGCATTTATAAGGCATGAATTTGTTCGAGATGAACCGCTTAAAAGCAATAGTTTCTGGTTGTTGACTTTAATTCTTAAACAATTACGTAATCGTTCCCTTAATTTATCGCATCTTAAAAGCGATTCTGCTATTAACAGAGCAATGTACTGCAGTCATGGGCTTTAACTGCTTCCAAGTCTTGATAATTTTTTTCTTGGGACGACACAATTTACACCGCTTCTGCCAAAGTACTTAGTACAATGAGAAAATACGTTTGACTCAATTTTAGACTGACAGCTTACTCTCTATCTGTCTGTAGTACTTAGTGTGTCCCAAAAAAATGTTTTTTTTATTTTCATGGGTTTTCAAGCAAAATTTTAAGGCTTATTGGGTAAAGTATTTTTGAGATTTTTGTAGATTTTTCGGAAGAGGCTTATAGGTCGCAAAAGTCGAATTGTTAGCCATTTATCAGATTTGCCGGTGTTTTTTGGAGTTTGCTTCTTAACTTTGTCAAAACCCAAGATTTTGTTCACTTTTGGGGAAACCATTTTAAAGAAAACTTTTCAAGCATTGTTTTTGTGTGCAAAAATTATAAGTTTTTGCAATGAATTTGCTCATTAAGGTAAAAAACATATCTAATTTTTCCATACAATTTGTAAATAACGCCTTATAACTTTTAAAATTTTTATGAAAATGAAATAAAAACTAAAATGCAATTTGAAAAATCAATTCAGAAAAAAATAATTTTTGAATTTGATCGTTTTGATCAGTTTTGAGCTATGTACACAGTTTATGATATTGTTATAAGATGTTTGACAGTTTACCACTCATAACAAACAAATAAAAATCAAACGTTTAGCTTTGTTTAAAAATAATTTATTGTGGTTCTTACAGTGAAGCTCTATATCCTGCAATAAATTCTGAAAATCAGTTTCTGAAGTTGTGACATTTATTGAGTGTTAGCCATTGTTGTGTTAGTTTGTGGCTGGATTAACTTTAAAGGCACTTAATATTAAAGAGCAGAGTACATCATCACAAAAAAAATGTTCATCACACTTCTGCAAAGGAAAAAAATAGACACCTTATATTCATATCTCCCCGCTGTGAAAATATCGTGCTCTTTTAATTTATGAATGTTGTAAAACTACATTAGTTATTGAAAATATTTGTAAACAAATTTTTAAATATTTGCTTCTGCCACCTGAACAAAGATTAAAGACGTAATAATCAATAGATGAAAAAAACGGATAAACTGTTTTTATGGGTTTCTCAAATATTGAAAATATATAATTAGAAGACTTCTGTGGCAATAACGGTTTACAACTCAACTCTAGTTCAGTTGATATTTTGCAGTTGTTGTATTATGGTTAAGAACTCTATAATATTGCGGATATCAAAATCATCCAAAAATTTAATCTCATCACTAGCAGTGGTTTTAATTTGAACTCAAAGGTGTTGAGTTGTAAGCCGTAGTAGGGGCACACATGTTTGAATTTTCACATTCATAACGCATGTGGCTAGCCAGGCCCAATAAATTTTTCAATATACTGGATTCGAAAAAAAATTTTTTTTAATTAAATGTGTATAATATAAACAATAGAACGACTCAAAAAAAAAAGTGATTTTGTTACCCCCTCTGAGAATAAAGGTTGAAATGTTTTATGATGATTCCCAAAATATTTTGGTTCTAGCGTGGACCATCCGTGAGCTGGAAGATTTTTAAAAAAGGTCTTTTTTCAGTTTTTCGATTTTTTTTGTACTTTGCTGCAAGACGACATAAATAAAATTTGTTATCATCGAAAAGGGTTTTTGAAGCAGCATCTAATGGTATATAAAACTTTACCACTTGCGACCTACTTATTGAGATATTTAACTAAAAACATATTTTCGGTTCGGGTTTTCATGCAAATTTATGTCGTCTTGGAGCAAAGTACAAAAAAATTCGAAAAGCTGAAAAAATACCTTTTTTAAAATGGTCCAGCTCATGGATGGTCAGCGCTAGAACCAAAATATTTTGGGAATCATCATAAAACATATCAACCTTTATTTTCAGAGGGGTAACTAAAATACTTTTTTCGGCTCCATACAACTTGAGTCGGTCTAATAAACATATATTGTAATTTTTATATAAAATATAAATTAACATGCGTAATTATTAAGGTATTCATTTAATCGGGCTTTTGCTTTAATCGGTTAATCACTCGATTAATTAACCGAGCTTTTGGTTAAATCTATTAATAATATCATTAACAAAATTAACCGATGAACAAAGTTTTTTTTATACATATAGTCATTTCATTACATAAAAATGCATAAATTTTTTATTATTTGGAATTTATTAGTAAAAAAAACTAATAACATAACAAACATAACAATTCTTGAACTTAAACGAGCAAACAAAATAATAATTCATAAATATGTAACACATATTTTTCTTTTAATACATATTCTCAATCCTCTTCCTGGTTTTTTCTAATATAAAATCTTCCATTGTGTCATTAAAGTCCTGTTTTAATTTTTTAAAATTTTTACCACTTGTTATTGTTTCGGTTAGTTCTGTTAAAAGATTGATATGAAAAGAAAAAAATAACTAAACGCATATATATAAAAAGTACGTGAAACAAAAAGCTGTTGACTTATTTAAAATGAAGATCACTGAATAGTTTGTATAAAAAATATATGCTAAGCACATACCTTTTTATATGAGACAAAACAAATAATTAAAAATACTAAAAAATATGTTATAATACTACAAAAAGTTCTGTTACATCGGTTAATCGACTCTAATTAACTGGTTTAATCGTTAATCGAATATATGCAATTTTAAATTAAGCGGTCAGTTAATCCGGTAGTAATTACTTGGATTAACCGATTAACGGTTAACCGAATGAATACCCTAGTACATATGCATATTATTCTTAGTTATTGTAAACAGCAAAAATTATCAATTGTTTTTTACCAATTAAAAAAATCTGTTTAAAAATTATTTCAATTTAATTAATGTGATAATTGAATCAATTATTTTTCTAGATGAAGGATAAAAATATAATTTTGATTTAATTAACATTTAAGTTGTTTTAAAATAAATTTTTAATTAAAATGTCACACAGTAGGTGCTTTGTAGTTTCGTCCTCTTCAAGGCATAGTCTACATTCCTGGTCCTCTGCCAGACCCATCCGAAAGAGGTGGTGCTTGACCGTATGGTGGCCCGTCAAATAAGCCACTAACAGCCGTAATTCTCGTATGTTGAGACCATTTGTCTCCAGTGTACTCCCGGGAAATATAAATTCCTTCGCCTGACGCATTCCCGGTAGCGATACCCAGTATTTTCTGTGCTCGCTGAGAGCCCATTCCCCCAATAGGGATTGGGTAGTGGCCCAGCTTAACCCACAAAAGGGCTCGGGGCCCACCATTTGGGCATTTGCTCCAGCCCTAGCCAGTTCATCAGCCCTATCGTTATCCGGAACCCCTGAGTGTCCCGGCTCCCAACAGAGTGTCACTCTGTTTCTTGAGCCCAGCTCCTGTAGCCTTCCCCGGCATTCCGCCACCAACTTCGAGGACAATTTCCAGGAAGAGAGTGCCTTAATGGCCGCTTGGCTATCAGTGAATATCGCAATGCTGTTTCCTATCATTCCCTTGTTAAGAATGTTGCTACAGCACACATCGATGGCGTGGATCTCGGCCTGGAATACACTTGGTGTTCTTCCCATGGCTATCGAGATTCGCGTGTTTGGTCCAAATACCCCAGCACCCACCCCGTGCTCCGATTTGGATCCATCAGTATACCAGCGTAGTCCCTGGTTACCATCACAGGGATTTCCACTGTCCCAAGCTCCCCCATTTGGGAGGATCGTGCTGAACCTTCTGTTAAAGCTCAGTTCCGTGGTCTTAATGTCCGCCCTTGTGCAGACCGATAGACTAGGAGCTAGTTTCATCAGACCAGCGTGTCCGTTGACCCCATCTGCCAGTCCGGATGTTTGTTGGATCCTAAGGAGACTCGATATTGCGACCTTCCTTATATGGATGTGTAATGGCAAGATGCCCAAAATAGTTTCAAGTGCCGCTGTTGGACATGCGCGCATCACCCCCGTCAGAGCTACACAGACCATTCTCTGTAGCCTTCCGCACTTTTGAATCGCCGACACCTGCTGGATCTTTGGCCACCATACCAAGGATCCATAGGTGATTATCGGTCTAATCATCATGAAATAAAGCCACTTAATCATGCTAGGGCCAAAGCCCCAGGTCTTCCCAAAGAAGCTTTTACAGGCCCAGAAGGCCCTAAGAGCCTTCTTCAGGGTCGCATCCAAGTGCGAGTTCCAATTTAGCCGTTTATCCAGGACAATTCCCAGGTACTTGACTTCATTGGAGTACTCGATTTCCGTCCCATTCACTGACAGTCTACCCAATCTGTGTTTATATCTTCTCGTGAACGGGACCACGACCGCTTTTTGGGGGTTGATGTTCAGCCCCCTTTCATGGCACCATTTGAGAACCTTGTCGAGAGCACCCTGCATCACCTCAGTGATTGTCCTCTCGAATTTTCCGGTCACAATGATGGCCAGGTCGTCCGCATAACCAATGGCCCGCAGGCCGTATTCCTCAAGTCTGACGAGCAGGTCATCAATCACAAGGCACCATAGCAGGGGAGAAAGTACCCCACCCTGTGGACAACCTTTAACAGCACTAATGCTGACGCTAGCGTCATCCCAAGAGGCGGTAATTCTCCGTTGTCTCAGCATGGCGCCGATCCAATTAATGGTGTAATCATCTATCCGCTTTTGCGACAAAGCATCCTTGATAGAGTCGTAACTTGTGTTGTCGAAGGCACCCTCCACGTCAAGAAAAGCACATAGTGCAATATCCTTGTTGTTATGTGCCTTCTCTATTTGCGCAACCAGATGGTGCAATGCTACTTCCGTCGACCTACCCTTCTGATAGGCGAACTGCGTTCCGTGCAATGGCGCGGAGATTCTCAGCTCGTCCCGGATGTGCAGGTCCAGTAGCCGCTCAACAGTTTTAAGCAGAAATGATGTGAGGCTAATAGGCCTATAGGATTTCGGCTTCTCTAGCGGCTTGTTGCCAGATTTGGGGATAAACACCACTCTGACCGCTCTCCACGCGGTCGGAATATGACCCCAGGTGAAGCTAGCCTTAAACAGACCAATTAGCGGGTCCATTATAATATTAAGACTTTCCTGTAGTAATACCGGGAAAATCCCGTCACCACCTGGTGACTTATAAGGGCTAAAGGAGCCAACTGCCCAGCGAACCCTATCCTTATCGAAAATTCTACCGGCCAATCCCGTGGCTCGTCCAGCTCCTGGGATTGCCGCTTCGATCTCCGCGTGTTCATTGCCCGTCACAATATGTTAATTAAATAACAATCTTAATTAATTTTTTCGTTTTAAATAAAATAATTAAAACTTGTAGAATTGTTGTTGAGAACTCTCAAGCCCTGAGCTTTATTTATTTAAATCAATAAGCACATTGTTTGAAACGGCAAAGATTTTTGATAATTTTTTAATTAAAATTAAAAATATCATTTTTAAATAAAAAAAAATATTCAAAATGTTCAATTCTTAAAATTTTTAGTAATCAATATAATCATAGTGGTAATAGGTGCAAAGTCAACAAATTGTTTGCTTGATTCTATGAATTTGGTGTGAATTTGGTGATTAGAGAAAATTTTTAATTTTTTTCTGTATACAAATTAACATATTTTGAGCTATCACAATATTTTTAAAACTGAAAGGTAATACTACTATTTGATATGAATTGAACAAAGGTTCAATAAAGTACTGGCTCTTATGGATTTCCTAAGCAACCGAAAAATGTTTTTTTTTTTTTTTATTAATTAATTCTTTATTTAAAATCTGTCTAAGGACAATGCAAATCTGTTAAATTTGTATACATCACAGAGCTTAATAGCTCCAATAAGATATTAAGCATAACATTAACCTTAAAAATTATTTATCATACATAACGTTAAATTAAATTTTACGAAGTTTTGTAATTTGATTTGACAATGTTTTATAATTTTATTTAACAATGTTCAAATAATTTAGATTTAACTTCTGAATTGAAGATCCAAAACGTGAAATCGTTTAAGTCGTCTGATTTCATCAGTAGAATCTAATAATGAGATGGCGACAGGATTGACATGATTACTTAACCGTTGAAGACATTTCTCGCTAAAAGATTTTATTTCGTTTTTAACTGGTGTCATGGAAAGGTTATTTCTAATGGCTTTGTTTGTTATAAACCACGGTGCATTTGTTATCATTCTGAGAGTTTTGGACTGATATCTTTCGAGAATTTTAATATTAGAATTACTGGCAGTACCCCAGCGTTGCAAGCCATAAGACCAAACAGGTTTAAGAATTGTTTTATAAATTCTTAATTTGTTATTGAGATTCAATTGCGAATGCGGACCGATTAACCAATACAGTCTCTTTGTTTTGATTTTAAGTTGATCCGATTTACTTTTTACGTGGGGTTTCCAGGTCAGGCGTCTGTCGAGTATCATACCAAGGTACTTGACTCTGTCACCACAAGGAATAATAATTCCATTGAGAACAACTGGAGGGCAATTTCCTTTTCTGAGTCCAAATGTTACGTGTTGAGATTTTTCGCAATTAACTTTGATGTTCGATTTCTTCAGCCACAGCCATAATTCACTGAGCATATGTTGTATATATATAGACGCTTGAATAGGTGATTCACTGGATGCCAAAATTGCGGTGTCATCTGCGTAAGTCGCCACAAGAACATTATCAAGGGTAGACATGTCTGACGTGAAAATTGTGTATAAAACGGGACCCAAAACACTACCTCGTGGGACTCAAGCCTGTATTTTATGAAGTTCTGAAGTCGAGTCATTGACCTGAATGTAAAAATATCTTTCAGATAAATAGCTTTTGAAGAGTAGATAAAATATAGCTGGCAAGAATTTTTTAATCTTATAAAGTAAGCCGGTGTGACACACTCTGTCAAATGCCTGTTGAATATCAATAAATACCGCAGAACAATATTGTTTCTTTTCGAACGCATCTGTAATAACATTTACAATTCTGTGAATTTACTCCGGACTACCGTGTTTGTGTCTAAAACCAAACTGATGTTCGGGGATAATATTATTTTTGTCCGAAACATGTAAAATCAATTTTATAATGTTGCTGAAATATCTACCGCATACTTTGAACAAAAAATTTAGTATATGAATATTCGATTGTCAATTTTGGAGAGAGCCAATTCGCTTGGAAAATAACTGCTACAATTGTACGGCTGTGAGTGCCGAGGCATAACATTCCCGCCTTGACATTTCTTCTTCTAAAAATTGCATGTGTTAATTAAGTGCTGCTTTATCATCAGGCGGTCGACGTTCGCATATTTTAGCATCGTCAAAGACGTAGTGCCATGAAGCGGTGACAAGACGCAACAAAATCTCTAAATATTGTTGAGGGAAATACCACATACCAGCAAATTCCGATTAATGCATCTAATTTGCTAGCGGTGAAGTTTTTCTTTTAGTTTCATTTTTTAGATACAAATTAGAAACAAATTTCGAATGAAATGAGCTTTATTTCATTGCAATCGGTGCACAACTTTTGATTTTATTCACAATTTATCCATAAAAAAAAACGTATTTTAATGTATATATTTTTTTTTTTTTTTTTTTTGTTCACACATACACATTAAAATACGTTTTTTTTTATGGAAATCGCAATTTTTATCAATTCGGTAAATTGTGAACACAATCAAAAGTTGTGCACCGATTGCAATGAAATAAAGCTCATTTCATTCGAAATATGTTGAACTAAATGCTTTTATACCCAAACTGTGATTTTTGTTTTTATGAATTTTTAAAGAACAAAAAAATTTTTTTATTCTTAAATTTTTATTTGTTTTTTTAAAAACTTCAACGATATCTCGGAAATTACTGGCCAAATTTAAAACAATGTTAGTACGTCTTAAAGATAATATTGTTAGCGAATTTCGGTTTTTTTCTTAAGGGAATATGATGCACCATTTTCATGTTATTTCAATATATGTGCTGAAAGTGCCTTAATTTTGGACATAACGGTATATCTCTAAAACTGGAGCTGATAGAGAAAAATGAAGGTTAGATTTGGAATCCGCGACCTCAAATTAGTAAAAAAAATTATACAAAGTTCCAGGCCGCAAAATGACTGTTCCGCAGTGTAATAAATAAAATGTTTGGTGTGCAACATCTCTTGAACACCTCAATTGGAATACAGCCTTGTTCCATGGACACAACTCAAAAAGGCATATTTTTTGAAGCAGCATATACAAATATTTGGTTACTTTTTATTCAATTCTGTTCCATCTTAACCATTTCAATAATCATCGGCAGAGCATTATTGACCAGTTTGTACATGTAGTTCTTCTTCGTCGTCCTCAAAATCACACGATTCATTTGGTCTTATGACCAAATTACTTTTTGAATCGTATGTATCGTTCTCATTTGAAAAGTAATCCACATCATTATTTTGTTCAGCTGTGAACGGTTCAATTGCATAACCTTCCTTTGCAGCTTTTTCCCATTCTAAGTCATTAGCCTCCGCTCTTCACATGTAAAGATTTTTTTTTTAATTAAGAACTAGATGGAGTTACTAGCTTGTGAGTTTCATAGACTTAAACAAATAATAGATAATTGAACAAAAAATAATTAAAAACAGCAAGAAAAGAAGTTAAGCATGCAGCATCTTCACTACAAAATATATATGATCTGGTCAGAACACATGTGTTACGAATGTGATGTGGGCAGTAAAACATTCAAATAAGTTCCTTTCTATATCCTTTCCAGGATATATTTTTGTAACGTTTTTAGCCAACTTAGTTCTAGAAGGCTACCTGACATTTCAAGTCTCGAACTGAGTGTTAAATATATTAAAATAACATTTCAAATTAAAAAAGGTATGACAAGACTCATGAGTAATACGAAGGGTTAAAAGTTTCTTATCCTTGTGTGCATGCACAGGATTTCTTATGCATATCTGCATAATTCCCGTTCTTAAGTCTCTTAAGAATGTTACCATACCGCCTATTCAATCATTTAAACTTTTCCTTCAGGCATAGTTATCTACTTTTTCTAAGCATTCTGCATCATTCCCAGTTTTTTAATTTTTTGTTTTGAAATTTGATTAGATCTGCCTTCAACTTTTCTTTTCAACATTTTCAACCCAATTTTTTTTTGCCGCCGTTTTCGCTTATCTAAATCTAGATTATTTAAACGTAAGCACAAGCATTTAAACAAATAAAACTTTTATGTAAGGAAAAAAATAAATCTTAAATTTTTAAAGTTCACACTTACGGTGACGCACGTGGCAAACTTTATATCAAAATTTAAGATCACACACCTTTTTATTATTTAGAATGTGTTTTTGGCTTTAATTGTATAAAAAATTTATATGTACACAATATTTAATGAGCTTTCAACAAATATAGTTATTGAATTGCGCACGGGGTATTAAAATCTGCAATAGTTCAAAGAAAACATACAGTTATTTGCAATTGAGTGGTTGCTAATGCAATCATCCTTTACTCTTTGCACCCTTAAAAAGATTTAAGAAATCACACATATATATTTCAATCCAAAATGTCACTTATTTAAGCTAGAGTTCCATATAATGCGTTTTCGCATTAATTTATTAAATGGTGAATATCAGGGAAACCATATATATGCAATTTAATTTTTTTTCTTGTGCGACCAATAAAGGCAGAAACAATATACACAGAAAAAAGTGTTTTATCAATTAAAAAAATGGTTTAAAACGTATTTAAATTTAATTAATGTGATAATTGATTCAATTATTTTTTTGGTTGAAAGGAAATTAAAAATTTTATTTTGATTTAATTAACATTTTAGTTGTTTTGAAATAAATTTTCAATTAAAATATTAATTAAATAACAAAAAATCTTTATTGACTTTTTTCGTTTAAAATAAAATAATTTAAGCATGTAGAATTGTTGTTGGGAATTGTCAATATTTATTTAAATTAATTAACACGTTGTTTGAAATGGCAAAGTTTTTTCATCGCTTTTTTAATTAAAATTAAAAATATAATTAATTGAAAAAAAAAATATTCACAATTTTACAATTTTTAGTAATCAATATAATCATTTTGGTATTAGGTGCAATATCAACAACTTGTTTGCTTGATATTATGAATTTGGAATAAATTTGGTGATTGGAGACATTTAATAATTTTTTCTGAGTATTTAGCCGTTTAGAGCTTTTTAAGGCTTTTGGCATCGATTATATTTTTTTTATTTTTGCTAAATTTAATTAAAGGAGCATTTATGTAGCATTTTTTTTAAGTTTATAGAGTATATTTTGCCTATTTGTGCCATATTTTGATAAATGTTAAATATTTTAAGTTGCTTATAGTGCATTTACACTTGTAATTTTCAAACTAGTTTATGATCGTAAACTACTTTCATAAACTATACCGTTTACATCAGCATTTTTGACAGTTAAGATGTTTATCTTTGACAAGTTCTTAGCCCCAATAATAAAAAAAAACCTTGATGCACATACATACGAACATATAAACAAACCTTTTATTTCCGTTGTCCATCTAAAAGAAAATATGTAAAAAAACTATCATTTCTTATAAATTTGGAATTTTTTTAAACATTTTCTTTGTTTATTTTATTTTTCTTACTATTGTTTTGGCTTTTTTTACAGATAAAAGTAAATTTTTTTTCACATTATTTTTTTTATTTTTGAGGAAATGTCAAATATCACTAGCATTGCCAGAACAAAATTTGAAAAAACAGAGTTGCATTAACAAAAACTGGTTGTTTGTAACTAGTTTATCTCAAAAGCAAGTTACAAACGTGTTTATAATTTGTATGGATAAACAAGTTTCTCAAACTAGTTTATCGTCATAAACAACTTATAACCTGTTTATGGCGTAGGTGTAAATGCACTATTACAAAGGCTTTCGCAGCATATAAAAAAAAAATGTTTAATGCTGGTTTTTCTGTTTTTAAATATGTATCTGTATACCCAACGTGTTGATTCAATTTCGCCATCTACATTCAATTTTTACTATAAAATTGTTAGCCAAAGCAGGTAGTCATAAAAGATAAATGTTATAGCCTATTTGTGATGTCCGAAAGAATTCTTTCTTACGAACAACTACATTTAAAACAAAAACAAAGTTTAAGAATCTATACGAAAGAACATAATTCTTGCGCTCTTCGGAAATATGCAGTTATTTTAAACTTTAAAATTTTATTTTTATATAAGCAAAAATTATGGAAGAATCATTTATAAACGTTTTTGTCGATGTAAAACATAGAAATATGGACTAATCTTTAAGTATACCGACCGAGTCAGAATCACTGTCTACGGTGATCTAACGATGTCCATCCGTCCGCCTGGCTAATTGTCAGTCAATGTTAACTTTGTGCTCAAGATTTAAATTGTAATTTTGTAGATAATTATTTTTAATTTGGTTAATACGTTTAATTTGTACTAAGAACGAAATCTATGTAAATGGTGAGAATCGGTCTATAATTTCTTATATTATCCATTAAAACTTCTTTCCAAATTAGACTTTTTGTGTCCGAAAACCAACTAATTATGTTGGTTTTTAAATTCGACGCAAAAATATTTACTGAAAATTAAATTCTTTTCGAATTGGCTCATATTTCCCAAAGCTTCCATCTATAAATAGCTTTAAGTTCCCTTTGAATGTTAACGTAAATAAACAATCTAGCGACCAGCCCTGAAATCCCTTTAAGACAAAAAATCTCATATGGATGTTAATATCTAGATAATATTCATCACACATAACTTTTATATGAATTTTAACCTAAAAATATAACTTTGTTTTTATGAACCCATGACTGCCGATCGTTCCCAAATAGGGTCAAATATCGAAAATTTGTCTGTAAATACTATGGTATCTCGGCTTTCCCGATCATAATTTAAGGATTGCTTTTTTTAAATGCAAATGTTTTTAAATTGCTGAATATTTTGCTTTCAAATGAGTAACTATTGATTTTTTGGCCCATATTTTTAACAATATTCAGGACATCTTTCCGAGTTTTTACTGCATAAAACGCTTTTCGAGCATATTTCTGGTTTCCCTCGTGATTATATATTAATTGCATTCTACGATTCAAGGTATGTGAACCGCAAATAAATGAAAATTCTGAACATCAGCTGATATGTTTGAACGCTGCTTGTGGCGCTTCCAAATGAAAAAGTACTCCGAATTTTCGCATTCCACACGTCAAGGCATTCTACGTTTTTGTGCATGTACTTAAATTCTACTTTTTTAACAGCGAGAAAGCGTAAAACGTGGAACTTTTATGAGAGAACAAAACAAGTAACGAATAAATGTAGAATTTGTTACACACGCAAAGAACACGTACGTTTCAGTATGGTCAACGCGAACAAAACCTTCTTTAACGAAAAATTGTTAAGCAAATTATGGTGACTTTAACCGTATTGTTATCACACGTAATCCCGCCTGAAGAAGCCTCAAACATATTATGGCTGCCTAGGAACATGTTATGAGTAGTAATAACATTAATATGCTTACCACTTATAACAATAGTAGTGCTGTTTATCAAGCAAAACACGTTGCTCTTGGAAAAGAGGAAAATGTTATTGTTAATTATCAACCATTTAATACTAGAGTATTCATTAGGTTACTTGATTAATTACTATCCGATTAACTAATCAGTTAATTTAAAATGGCCTATTTTCGATTAACGATAAACCGGTTAATTTCAGTCAATTGACCGATTAACCGATGTAACAAAATTTTTAATTTTTTGTAGTATTAAAACAAATTTTCTGTGTTTTTAATTATTTTTTTGTAACATATACAACAATGAAGGTGCTCAGTGATCTTCATTTTAAATAAAGGTTGGCTGTCAACAGCTTTTTGTTTCATGTATGCGTTTAGTTATTTTATTCTTCTCATATCTACCTTTTAACAGAATTAACCGAAACAATTAGCAGTGTTAAAAATGTAAAAAAAAATTAACAGGACTCTAATGGCATAATGGAAAATTTTATATGCTAAAAGAAATCCAAGAAAAGGACTGATAAATTAGATATGCTGTGTTATGGGTTGCTTCCGATTTCTCCAAAATCTACGATAAATGAAAGAATTTTTTCCAAGTCAAGTTTTATCAAAACTAAAGAAAAGAATCGCTTAAATCCTTAACATTTAAACCAAATTATTTGTCTAAAAGATTTGTTTAAGAAATAACTTATCTTAATTTTAAAGTTTATTTTTTAATTACATATGGGGGATTCACAAGGTGTCATAAAGTCATATGTCTTAAAATAATAACATGAAAAATACAACTGTTGTGAGCAACCCGTCATAATTTAATGTGCTATTAATTACGACAGCACAATAAACATAGCAAGCAACGTTCTATTTATTTAAGACACTTTTTGTTTACAAACCAACAACAATATTTTTAAGCTATTGTAAAATGTTAGAACATTATGACAATAAACCATGATAGCACACCTTGTGAATACCCCAATAATATTTAATTATTTATCATATTGTTAACCTATACAACAAGACATTTAATCTTATAATTACAGTACAGGATTAGAAAAAGTTAATGGCAATTTGTAAAGCTACGTTTAACAAAATTTAACATTATTAAATATTAAATATTACGCCCTATGCTCCAGTGGGAGTTAAAGGAACATATATATATATATATGTATGTGATAATAACATAATAAAATATATAAATAGTCAAAAATAGTACAAAAAAATTATTAAATTTCTCCAATCACCAAATTTATACCAAATTCATTATATCAAGCAAACAATTTGTTGTTCTTATACCTATTACCAAAATGATTATATTGTTTACTAAAAATTGTAAAATTGTGAATAATTTTTTTCAATAAATGATCATTTATAAAATATGAATTTTATATGCCCCTAAAAAAAAGTTTAATTTGTGTTGCAATACTTTTGAGTTAGTACTTAAACAATCAATATATAAATATTTGTTATATTTTTAATTGCAATAATGATAGTATACTAATAAAAAAAAAAGAATTATTATGTTTGTTTTTTACTAATAAACTTAAAGTTATAAATAATTTATACATTTGTATTTATTAACATATCAATAACAACTTTAACCGACTATTAAGCGATTAAGCCAAAACCTCGGTTACTTAATCGAGTGATTTACCGATTAAAGCAAAAGCCCGATTAAATGAATAACCTATTTAATGCTTATAATTTAAAAAAAAAATCATTGCTCTACGTGGCAAAAATTATATTTCTAATCAGAATCAACAAAAAGAACAGTGAAGGACTTAAATAAGTACATGACAAACAATTTGACTTCCTACTAAATTAATCAATCTTTTACCAATAAATGTTTTTCTCAGTTCTTTTCTTGTTTTTGTTTAATTTTTTAAAAAGTCCTGACACGAATTAATTAGAAACAGTCAATATTTCCTTGAACTAAAAAGTAAAAAATTAAAAAAACAAAATGCCTTTAAATGTTAAAACACTTTCGTTGGGTGGCTTATGTTGCTGTTCCTCTTTTTGTTTTTGCTCATATTGTCGTTTTTTTTTTTGCTCTTTCTGGATTCTAGCACAACAGGATACACATAAACAATATCGACTTCAGTAAACAGTGGTTATGGTTCATTGGTATTTCCCAATAATTAACAACCATTTTCTTTCATTTCAATGAAAAAATTCAAAGTGTTAAAAGCATTTATGGGAAAGCAATAATTATTGTAAGGCAACGCAATATAAAATATTAAAAAATTTATTTAGAAATTGATTATTATTGAAAATGTAAAAATGCTTAATTTAAATAATTTAAGTTTCTCGAAAGTGGACTTGAAATGAAATCTGCGATAAGTTTTGAATCCAACCTCTCAAAAAAATATTTAACCATATATAATTAATGTAAACCAAATTTCATGACAAGTCAATAAAACTATTTTGGTGAGTGAGCTTTATATGGGAAGTATGATGAGTAATGAACTGATTATTATAAAATTGGGGAGTTTAATTTCAATGCATTTAAATTTAAATAAAAATCTAGTGTTTTTGTGGGCGCGTCAAAATATTTTTACAGGCATAATTAAATATCGCTAGGATACTTTAAAAATAGTATCAATGTTGGTTCTGAATTGTGAACAATTTGAGGACAGATTGCGCGAGAACATAGTAGAATCTTGCGGTTCAATTTTCATACATCCTTCGTAGCAAGCCAGGTTATAATTCGTAAGTAACCCGTCGAATATTGGCTTTCATATGGTTGATTATTTTTGTTAACTTTCATAGAAATTGTGTTTTACATACCCCAGAGCAAATAATTACGAACAGAATTTTCGGGAAGCGTACACAGAAAAAATTACAAGTTGTTTTGTATCAATTAAAAAAATTGTTAAAAAAAAGGATTTCAATTTAATTACTGTGATAATTGAATCAATTATTTTTTATTTAAAAGAAAATTAAAAATTAATTTTGATTTAATTATAATTTTAGTGGTTTTGAAATAAATTTTTAATTAAATAACAAAAAATCTTAATTGACTTTTTTCGTTCAAAATAAAATAATTTAAACTTGTAAAATTATTGTTGGAAATAGTCAAAACCTGAGCTATATTTAATGAAATCAATTAACACATTGTTTAAAACGGCAACGTTTTTTGATAATTTGTTTAATTAAAATTAAAAATATCATTTATTGAAAAATATATATTCAAAATTTTAAATTTTTTCTTTTTTAGTAATCAATATAATCATTTTGGTAATAGCTGCAAAATCAACAAACTGATTGCTTGATTCTATGAATTTGGTATAAATTTGATGATTAAAGACAATTTTTAATTTTTTCTGTGTATTATCGTTTAAAATATTACATATTGCAAAAATTATTATTAGTTTCTCAAATTAATCGATCTGATGTTCAATTATAATGGCCGATGAGTTTGTCAAACGAAGCCACAATTTTTGCTACAGTGTGAATTTATTTGTGAACATGTGGTTAGCCAAACTAACCTTAAAACAGCCAAAAATTATTAAATAAACAGTCGCAGAAGATCGCAAATTTAAATATTTTATAAACAAAAAAGAATACTTTAAAAATAATTTTGCTTTTAACCTTCATAAAATTGCATTTATTCAAGTTTTCGAAAAATTATTCTGAAGAGTTAACACACCAGTTATATCTCTTACCACTGTGGTACGACCCAAAAAAAAAAGAGACGAGTAGGGTTTGCAAGCTCAAACTCGAAAATACCAAAAGTATCGAAATTCAAGCCTTATTTTCTCAACTGCTTGTCGTATTTTTTTAGTAGCGAATCTAATCGAAATAATTATAAAAAAAATAAGTGCAGATATTAAAAGAATTCAACAGACTGATGTTGTTTAAGGAAATACATACACAACCATTAAGGTTGGGTCAGATACGGTGCTGCAAATTGTCAGGGAATCTGCTTGTTTGGGCTGCGGCGCTGCTCACGATTACTTTGCCTGCAGGGTAGACAATTCTTCTACAAATAATTCTGTAATTTATAAATGTATAACTGTATTAAAATGAACCGAAAGCATGTAAATCATCAAGGGAATTACCTTTGATGTTCTTATCGAAAGGAATACTTACAAATACGTCAGAAATTAACTTCATAATTACATCCTACACATACTCCAAAGCAAAACTTGTAAGAAACTGCCTTTTCTGAAGAGGAGGTGAATCTACCTACCACTGGCAATGCTAAGGAGCACCCTATTCTTCTTTGGCTAAAGCAGGGCCACAAACATAATAATGACTATATATCTGATGAAATTATCTTTCAAAGATCTTTGAAATATATTTCAGAAATGTAAAAATAAATTTGCCAAAATGAGGGCTCTTGGTATGATGCCACACCATGTCATATAATCAACTAATGAAATTAAGATTGTGCCTGGAATACTCAGCACATAACAAGTTCGTCTGTTATTGACGAATTGGAAAAATTGATAAATTTTTAACCAATGAAGATTTTTAGCCCTTGTCCATGGTTCAATATTAAAAACTTTAAAAATCATAGTGAAGATCGCATTTTGCATGGTGGTTACCAATTGCTTGTTACCCATTTTTAATAAGATCAATAAATATATTGAAAATTTAAGGCACACTCTGGCATGTCAAAACTTTGAAATTTGCGGAACACCATTATTTCTTTTATTTCACGACTGATCAGAAAAAGTGGCCAGATCGATAAAATTCGAAAAGCTTAACCGTGCGGTGCCAATAATTTTGTTCAGCAAAAAATGTGTAAAAGAAACAAAGTGAATTTTGTGGTTAATTCATCGTTCCATCTAGTAAAAATATTTGTTTATTAAAAATTCCTTTAACATGGTTCTTAGATCAAACCTAAATTTAAAGTACTATATGTGCCAATAATTTCGCCCTTCCCCGTATTTACATTGTAGGATCACAAATCAATATTGTAGAAATTACAAACGGCTTGACAAACATTTATAAAAACGAACATATTATACCCTTTCCACCTGGGGTCAAGGGTATGCATATAAAATATTTGTTCAATTTTTGTTTATACACTTCAGAATAGATAAATTTGTTGTATCGTTACTTTGTCGTATTGCTAAATGTCAAAAATGGAAAATTTCAATCGAATGTACATTGTCAATTAACTTTGTGTAAACTATTTAAAAAGATTTTCAAATTTCTTTTTCATCATTTTTTTATATTTCGAATTTATTCTATAAGCTAAATTTGAGTTATATATTTTATAAAACTTTTTGTAATAATTCCATTCCTTAAATTTTTTGGAATGAATTTAGCTTATAGAATAAATTCGAAAAATAAAAAATGTTGAATATAATAAAGTAGCTTATGAAAAGAAATAATTCTCAGATTCTATTTGTTCAAATTTATTTTTCTTAAATAAAATTCTCCATTCACATTGGTTGATACTATAAAATTAAACCAGGTATGGGAGTTTTAATTTGAGATGAAATGGTAAGAAATGTAAATAAATATTAATTATTTGAAATCAATCAAACATAAATTTATCATTTAAAAGCATTAAATTTGTGGTGTTAGTTATCACATTCTAAAAATATTTTTACAAATTGACCTAACAAATCGAACATTTCCAGGCCTGGCAAAAATAAAATATTTATCAAGAAAAATAAAAATAAATAGTTTAATTATTCCACACATTTGCCGTATACACAAAACCCCTTGTATCGTTTTATCGGTTGTATGTTGTATTAAAATACATATGTAGTTGACTATTGTATTTTTTTATGATGGACGTTTTTTATAGAGGTATAAAACTTTAAGTTGGCAACATATTTTTAACTGGTTGCCATTTTGTCAGCTGTCAACTGATTTGTGCTTAGCATGATTTGGCATTTCAAAATGAATAGACTGACGCCTGAATAACGCTTCCAAATTGTGCAAATTTATTTTGAAAATCATGGTTCTGTTCGAAATACGAATTTTGCGAATTGTGTTTATAGATGAAGCTCACTTTTGTTTGAATGGCTACGTCCATGAAAAAACTGCCGTATTTGGATTGACAGACCGTTGCATCCAGAAAAACTGTCTGTTTGGTGTGCTTTATGGGCTAGTAGAATCATTGGTCCGTACTTCTTTAAAAACGTTACAGTCAATCGTGATCGCTACAGAGACATGATTACTGAGCTTTTCGTTCACCAGTTGCACAACCATGATGTGCAGGGGCTGTGGTTCTAATAAGAAATCGCAACACGTCACACAGCTCGTGCCACAATTGATTAATTGAAGGAAACGTTTCGCAACCGCATAGTTTCACATTTCGGCCCCGTGAATTGGGCTCAAAGATTGTGGGATTTGAAGTCGCTAGTCTACGCCGATAACCTTGAAATGATCGATGACACCATTCGCCGCGTTATTGCCGACATGTGGCTACAAATGTTGGAAAAATTCATCGAAAATTGGACCTAAAGATTAGACTACGTCCGAGCCTTCCATGGCGGTCATATGCCAGAGTCATATTAAAATTATAGTCCCAGAAGATTATCTTTCAATAAGTAGATTTCATGTCATTTAAAAAAATTCATCTTTGTTTTATTCCCTTTCAAATTTCTATACCTCTATAAAAAACATCATTTACAACATACAATCGATGCAACGATACAAGGAGTTTTGTGAATATGGGAACAACAATCAATGGTATAATGAGACAGCACTTTTATATGAATGCTACCAACAACAAATATGTAATATTTTATAATTATACGATTATACAACGAATACGACGATACTACTTGCGAATTGGACAATTGTGTACTGTCAGTATTCATATAAAATATTTTAAATTTGATCAAACAAAGTTTGTATGAAAACTTTATTTAAAAATCATTTGTTAAATTTAATACCGTTTTTAAATACATGGGTAAACGTATGGTTACCCAACAAATATTTAAAGAAAATAAGCGTAATAAGCGTGACCATTAAATTGATCAAGCATTAAGTCTCGTACACAATAGGCAGCAACATTTCCACTGGTGTTCATAATAGAGAAACAATTTTTTTTCACAACAACACACATTTTCCATTAAGCAACCGATTGCAAATTATGTCCACAACAATATTACGTATTTATTTATAAAAGATTTTGTTGAAATTTTCATTCAAATCTAAATAATATTATTATAAACGTCATATACATTTTCATACAAATTCTTGCTGAAGTAGAAGTAGACTCAACTTTGTTCGAAAAATGAAAGGAAAATATATGAAATACTTTGGAAAGAAATAAGATAAAAGAAAAACAAATTTGTTGCTAGAGCATTGTTAACGAGGCTTTATCTTTCATTTGAAATTTTTGTTCATTTCCTAAAAATTTTTTATTTCTGCAAAAATTGTAGTAGAATGTTATTAAAAAATTGTAAAATATAGTTTGATTTAAAAAACGTTATGCCTAATCAAACAGTTATTTAATAAAAATAATGGTAACGTGTAGGGACTCAACTATTTTCTCAAGTGAGGCCATAGCTTGAGAATTAAAAATCAAGCACAAAAAACAAGAACAAATAAATAATTAGTAATATAGGTACCCGATAGAACAAATTTAATGATATAGTACAGTTATTTATTTAAATGGTTTAATTCAATATTTCAACTTAATTCCGAATAATACCGAAATGTTATAAATTTTAATTATTTATACTCAAAATACCGCTTTCCTAATATCGACATGGTATTGCAAGCCCTATAAACTTAGAAATGTTAAGCCTTAATTTTTCAACAAAAAGACATGCATTGGCATATTTAACAAAACAAATGTTATGAGTTTTTATAAATATATGTAAATCTTTTAAAGAAAATTTAAAGTTAAAACAGCCTTTCTTTTTAAAATAAACGTTTAACAATCTATGATTTTAATTGCGATTATGCACGAAGAAACATAAATCTTTAGAAATAATTTTAAATATTCGACAAACAAAAATAGATTTCCTTTAAAAAATGTATGCAATCATTATTAAAACACCTGAAAATTATCTGCCTAAAGAATTTATTAGTGTGTGTGTGTTGTTTTCTCTAAAAAATATTTAGAGAAAAAAAAAATAGTTGTTTAAATAAAAACAACAAAACAGTTTATAAAGAAATATCCGGAGGTTGAAAGATGTTTAAGGTAACATACCAATTTCACGGCTTAAAAGACAAGAAAATATTATATCCTGAATATGCGAAAACAATCATGAAAGTTGCTTAAACAATTTAGAGTGGGGTTTCGTTTGTCATTCTATTAAATTTCACAGTATAATAAGATTACATTCATTAATAACACTGTGCAAGTCACAAATTCTAACAAGCTGGGCTCTCTAACTGCCAAAGCTAATTCGAGTATGCTGAATTCAATGGAGATAGCTGTTGCTCAAAGTTAGAGCTAATTTTATCGATATTTATTAGTAATTAAAAATTTCAATGCTAAGGTACCATAAAACGATATTCTTTATCGAATATTTTTCTAAGCCCTATCGAATATATACTAGGGAATTCATTAGGTTAGCCGTTAATCGGTTAGCCGATTAATTACTACCCGATAAACTGAACGATTAAACCGGTTAATTTTAGTCGATTAACCGATTAACCGATGTAACAAAATCTTTAACTTTTTGTAGTATTATAACATATTTTTTTTTTGTGTTTTCTATTATTTATTTCGTCCCATATTCAAAAGGAATGTGTTAAGAGTGACCTTCATTTCAAATAACAACAACAGCTTTTTGTTTTACGTACTTTTTATATCTATCTGTTTAGTTATTTGTCTCATATCTTTTCAAATCAATTTTTTTAACAGAATTAGCCTAAATAATTAGAATTGTTAAAAATTTTAAAAAAATAAAACAGTACTGTAATGTCATAATGGAAGATTTTATATGTTTCAAGAAATCCAGGAAAAGGTCTGAGAAATTAGATATTCTGTATTTTAGGCTGCTTTCGATTTCTGCAACATTTACGATAAGTGAAAGAAATTTTTGCACCTAAAGTTTTTTCAAAACTAAAGAAAGGAATCACTTAAATCCTAAACATTTAAGCCAAATTATTTTTCTAAAAGATTTTTTAATAAGAATTCTTTAAACTACTGATATAACTAATAAAATGATTTGACAGTTTACTTTTTAATTAATACATAATATGTTTTTTAAAAAATTATGTATTACATATTTATGAATTATTTGTTTTTGCTCGTTTTAGTTCAAGAATTGTTATGTTTGTTATGTTGTTGTTTTTTTACTAATAAACTCAAAATAATAAATAATTTATGCATATTAATTTAATGAAATTTATTTATAAAAAAAACTTTATTAATCGGTTAACCGATTAATAACAAAATTTACCGATTATTACCCGATTAAACCAAAACCTCGGTGAATTAATCGAGCGATTAACCGATTAAAGCAAAAGCCCGATTAAATGAATAGCCTAATATATACAAAATAACATAAATTGTTACTTGCAGAAACATGTTTTTACAAAAAAATTTGAAGACATTAAATTAATTGCAAAGTCAAAAAAAAAAAAAAAAAGAAATTTCCATAAATAAGTTTTGCAATAAAAATTCCAGCTTCTGTAAGATTTTTCATCGCGTATATCGCAAATACGATGAGTTACTTTGAAAAACGACTATCACTATTGAATTCAGCGTTGTCGAATTAGGTGTAAAAGTGTATGCAATTGAGTTAAGAAAAAAAATTCTTTAAAAAAAATGAATCCTGAAAAAAATAAAGAAAAATTTTATTTAACAGAGTTAAATTGATATTAATTGAAAAATGATCGGAAAAGTATAAAAAAATATCATTTGATGGTACTTAATCTTAAATAGTTTTAATCGTGAATACCGCGAATACGACCGCTTACTTCGAAGAATGACTAACACCATTGAATTCAGAGTACTCGAGTGCGCTCCAATAGGCTTTGTCGGTAGGTATTCCTGCTTGTTAAACAAAGTGTCAAATTTGACCACTGTGTAATTATTAATATTATCTCAACTTTCGCATATCGTGTAATCAAACTAATTAAAGTAGTAAATTCAGTTTAATGTGCGATAATCAAACAAAATTTTAGTGTTTACTCTTAACCACTATAAGTAAAGAGATATACTAAGTACATCTAAAGGCCTAACTATAATGTGCTTAATGAACCTTAAGAAAATGTGCGAATACACACAATCAAATGTATACAACTATAATGTACTTAAGACACTTTTCGTTAAGTTTCGTCAAGTGTCATTTGCTTAAGGAAAGTGCGGTCAATTTCGCTCTTCCTTAAGCAAATGACACATAATAGATACATATAATTGTTTACAATTAAAAGATGCAACCGCAGTTGCTTTTTTTAGTATTTTTTTATTTTAGTTTTCGTTTAATTTAAAAATTAATAAAAGATAAACATACACTCAATTTACATGATGAATTTTATGACGTCCAATTTTTATATTGTCATCAACTGGATTGAATTAAAATGAAAAAAATTAGACGTCCAAAAAAAACCATCGTATGAATTTGAGTAGTTTTTGGTAGCAACTTCAAAAGGGAATTAAGAAAATTGGACGTCATAAAATTCATCATGTAAATTGGGTGATAGATTTACTTGTTTATGGTAATATATTTATAACTTTTACAAATTAAATGACATTTCTTCAAAAATATTACATTTTAAAGAAATAAAAACGAAAATAGTTTTCCAAAAGTACAAATGTTTGCAACTAAGTGTAGAAAGTCTTTAAGCTCAATAAGTACAATATAGCCACCTAAAAGTCTTCAGTAATTTACTTAAGCATTTGACATGCTTTTCGTTGAATTTTGACACTAGCTTAAGTTTGGTTAAGCACATTTTAGTTGGGCCTTAAGACTCCGTTAAGTGTATAAATTATGGGTTATGTCCGTCCTTCTGCCTGTCTGTCAGTCTATTGCAAACACTCTCATTGCCGGATGATCCAAAAATTTGAGTGTCAAATTATTTCTAGTTATCCGAAGCAGTTTTGAATTGAAATCCAGAACAATCTGTTAAGTTGAAAACAAGCAATTGGCTCAAATGTAAAACAACCACTTGATACTGGGCCTTTCTACTAATAAAAAAAACCAACTTAAAATAGAGGACGAATACTCCAATTGACACTAAATTTTGCACAAATTCGATTTATACGTTAAGCAACAATACAATGAAAATTCTTAAAGATCGCTTTATAATACCCCATATAATACACACTCTCCAACACATTATGCCATTGCAGTAAGTAAAATAAGACTAGAGATCACACCACGAAAATAAATTTCGTGAAGATCGGTCCATAATTTACCAGCCCCAACAAAGCCCACTCTCGAAAATATTTTGTAATGTAAGTAAAAATTATAGTAAAATTTGGTCTGTCTGAACTATGAAAGACCAATAGTTACAGAAGATTTGAATTGGCATCGCCGAATTTCATATAGAATGTTACCAAAGGCCCCATATTAAATCCTTTTTAGGAAATCACTTTTTTACGCCAAAAACCATAACTAGTAAAGCTATTTTAGTAAAATTTTGTCTGGCATAGTTTCATAAGGAAAGAAATCATACTTCTGATGATTAGCGCATAATTTACAATAGGCCCCATATAAAGGCCGCTTTTGGGAAGCACTTAAGTACGCCTTAAAACGAAACGAATAACGCTGTTGAAGTATACATTTGCTTGTCATTGCTTTATATGCAAAAAAATAACGCTACCAAATTTCGTAAAAATTGGTCCAAATGTCACCATTGACGACAGCGGCTACAAAGAACGTAGCGAAACTTAAAGTAAATATATATATAAAAAAAAAAACTTGTTTTATTTTATATTTATTATAAATGGCTTAAATTGATTAATTATTTTACATACTCTGCACATTTTGCAGATGTTACTTAAAAGGGGTTAAAACTAGAAAGGGGTTAACACTTGAAATGTCTTTAAAACATTATTTGTGCGTGATGTGTTTAGCAACTTAATTTATTTTAAATTAAATAAGGGTGTGAATGCAGACAAGTTTTGTTAAATTTTTGTTATACTAAAATATTGATTACAAAAATTCGTGACTTATTATAAACTAAATGCATAAGTCATTTGTTAACAAAAATAAAATTCAAAATATTAAATTATATGTTTATTATACAACTGCTTGGTCCTTTAAATTTAGATTTAGTAATTTTTTTCTTATCTACAAACAATTTTAAAATATTTATTGAATTACTTTTTATTTTCGCTAAACTTTATATTATTGTAGCAACGCAAAATTATTAAAGAAAAAAAAACATTAAATTTGAAATATTTATATCTGTTCCTGATACTCTTTTGTATTTCTCGTGGTTTTGTGTTTTGACTAGTTTTGGTTATGTGCAAAGCTGCCATTTTCATTTATCGCGTTTTTCGATTCGAAGGAAATTATCTGCGACTTCGAATAATGTGTACTTTGCACTACGATTTTCTCATTATTTTTTCAAATGAACAGAAGTTTTTTTACTTTATCGAAAACAAAATTTTTTTTTAAGTTTCTGTTAAGAAAAAATTGCCAAAAGTGATTTTTATATTAGATACGGTCATGTTCTAAAATTGAAATCAAATTAAGTTTTATCGATGTAGATTTTCAATTAGTTTCTTTTACCCCTAGAACGTCATACTTCGTCGAATCGACGACGCATGCTTTCATTTTGTATTTCTTTTACCGTATTTGTGTTCTTTCCAAGCTGATTTTTCATATGGGCGCCTGTATAGCTGTCAACGCATTAGCTAAATAGGTTTTTCTTTGCATCTGCGTCTCGGAAACAACGAAGTATGATGTTAATGTAACTTTTACTATAAATTCCCAGTGTATATATTTTTTCTGTTAGTATTTTAGGCTTGGTGTTTTTTATATAATATCCAATAGAGAAGTTTTGACTAATAAAGAAATAATTTATATGCATATTTTGTCCTCCGTTTAAACAACGAAGGACAAAATAAGTGAGGTTAAAATGAAAAAAAGGCAATGTACGGAGCAAAAAATATAACTTTGTGCCCCTGGCACAAATTTAAGACTAAACCTTCTGAAAACTATATCCTTTTTTTAATTTCTAAGTTAATTCTTTATATTATATAGCTTTAAGTTATCTATTTTCATAAATTTTTTTGTTATGTTTTGAAAAACAAGCAAAACAAGATAGTACTCTAAAACCGTCTGTATTAACTATATAATATTAAAATAAGAGTATTTATTTATTTTATTAAGTTATTGAACAAGCCAAATTTCAAATATATTATGAAAGTAGTTGTATCCTTTTTTCTCTTCTGAGTATTACCGTCGTCGATTCGACGAAGTATAATGTTTTCGTCATAAAAATAAGTATGATATTCTAGGGTAAGAATGTCCCAAGTATGTATTGTAAAACCGTTAAAACGTTCCAACGGATTCGTATATTTTTGGGCATGCTACGGCTGAATAGTGGACTATAGAACAAAAATAAAAGTCTGTATATTTTGTTATTTTTTGGGGTACAAAACATCTTACGAAATGAAAATATTTGCTGAAAACGTTAAAATATTCATAAAATCTTAACTTTGATCCACTATAACTCCTACATTTTTTCCGATCAAGAGTCGTTAGCCACTATTCAACGCGTAATTTAGTAGTCTTTCAAAAAAGATAACTAAGAACTAATTTTAATTAGAGCAGTCTATGACTCTGGATGGTGACTGAAAGAGAAGTGTACAGCGCAAAAAATCATATATACTATTATCTGATAAATGGGATGCGCTGGGAGAAAACTGAGCTCATATTCGGTTTAATAATGTTGGAAAATATTAAAATGAGTTGGAGTGGTTGGAAAAAAAGTTTTGAAATGCAGACCTGTGTTATTATAAATAGTTGCACAAAAAAAGAAATTTCTTATGAAAACGGATAATTCTTTTCTTAAAAAAAGCCCTAATCATGATAAAATTAATTGCCATTTAATTATTACGACATAATATTTCAAGGAAATTTCACATTGTAATGTAAAAATTTAATTTAAAGATAAAGTTGAATTTAAGAAATAATACTTTAATCCCAAGAAAAAAATTCTTTAGCATAAATGTTTAAACATCTTTGGTTAATCTAACGCAATGTCTGAAAAAACATTGGATTTAAACAAATAAAAAAATAATTATTTTACTCTTTCCGCAAATTAAGAAATATAAAAAAAGAAAGAAAAAAAGAATCTTTTGAATCTGAGCAAAAAGAGTGCCCATATTAAAAAAAGCTTTTACAAACTAAAACATAAACAAACCATAACTAAAACCATTTTTGTATACATAATTAACTACTTTGTATGTTTATTTTATTGGCATAAAAATAAAACAATTGTTAATTAAAAGTAACTTTATTTACAAAAACATATGAAAACTAAATTCAACATATTCACATGGTACGGATTTGTTCGCCGTTCAACGTCGTAAGAAATAGAGGTACATAAATCACCGATGCTATGATTGTGTGTTCTACACACAAAAGACTAATATGTTTTTTTTTAAAAAATTAATATTTAAGAACTTAAATCTAGCTCACAGCATCCAGGGTTTGAAAACGGATCTTTTGCTTATCACCATATAATTGAAAAATCAAACACTTTGATACCCATTTTGCCTATATATGAAAATTATAATAACATATAAAAACATATCGCGATTTTCGCGTTTTATGTGAATAATTACAAAAAAAAAATATATTAACATTATTTTAAAACAGATTCAATTTAAAAAGCAGAACGTACGTAGAATTGTGTATGAAAACCCGAAACGAAAATATGTATTTAGCTTAATATCTCAATTAGTAGGTCGCAAGTGGTTAAGTTTTATATACCATTGAATTCTGTTTCAAAAACTCTTTACGATGATATTTATGTCGTCTTGGAGCAAAGTACAAAAAAATTCGAAAAACTGAAAAAAGACCTTTTTTAAAAATGGTCCAGCTTACGGATGGTCAACGCTAAAACCAAAATATTTTGGAAAACATCATAAAACATATCAACGTTAATTTTTAGAGGGGTAACAAAATCACTTTTTTTTTTGAGTCGCTCTAAAGTATATACAAAAAAATTTATGTTTAAAATTCGTTATTCATGTCAAATAAAAATAAAATTATATTAAAAGCTACATACATATATTTAAATATGAATTAATGTACATACATATGTACATATAAATAGAATTGGTGAAATTGGCCATTAGTATACTGATTGACCTCCTATCGATATAGCGATGTCCGTCCGTCTGTCCGGCTGGGTGTATGCCCATATTAATATTTTGCGCAAAAAACATTTCGCAATTTTGAAGATAATGTGAAGAAATGAGGTACATACATACTTATGTTTTAAGTGTCGTAAGTAAAAAGGCTATTTAAAATCTTAAGAATCACAATTCTTTCCGGAACGGAGTGTTTGTGCTCTTATATTGGTAGTTAGATCAAATTTAGCCCAAAACATTCATAATAACCTGAAAAAATTTCCAAATTTACTTGGATACGGTTTATATATTAAATTAAAACTCTTATACAAATAAACCCCTTTTGTTAAAAAAAACCTTTAATGCCATAATTACAAGAAAAATCGTTATATTGAAATATAATTGAATAATATTTATGACCAATGTTACGATTTTTCGTATTCTTATTTGAAATGCCGAGTATTCTGCTACTTTATGACATTCGTATTTTCGCCAAATTCATGTGACTATTTCGCGAATATTTTACTTTCAAAAAAAAAAAAATCTGGCAAAAATATTACCTTATAATAGGTTTTATGAACACCAAACCTCTGCCTTTAACGCAAAATTAAATATTTTACTAAAGTAAAAACAAACAAACATTAGAAGTATTATGCCCACATAAAAATAATTTATAAAAATTACTCAAACTGGAAACTATAGAATATATAACTGATATAGGAAATGACAGAAAACATAGCTGATATATATGAGACATTAAAAGAAACTCGAAGAGATCTTTTTACTGCTTTCACAGTGCAACACATAAAATGCATACTTTGCATGCCTCTTGCCGCTTTGCTAGTTTAGCTGATGTTCGGATTTTATGCCTTCATGAACCTTTCGGCAAAAATTTGATTTTTCCGAAAATCATGCAATTCTTCCCACGATTATGTATATCACGGAATCCAATTTGAATTTTGTTTTCCTGCCTTCGGCAGAATTATAGCTGTAGAAACCAGGAGAATAAAAAGTGTTAAACAATATAACTTGAATGAACTGCAGCTAGTGTCTCAAAATTGCTAAAATGTCGAAAAATTTTCCTTTTTTATATATTTTTTTTACCATTTTTGCCCATAACTGCCAAACTGTGGAAAATTCAGCACAGTTGTCTTCAGAAAAAATATCTCTTATAATATAGTTCATAATACTTCAGAACAATATTGAACTGGAAAAGGGTTTTTTCACATTTTCTGGCTGTACCGTAAATTCGAAAAATCTATAAAAAGGCCAAAAAAAAAAAGATATATATCAGGTTCATGTGCTTTTTTTAGTTTCGATAAATACTTCGAGAAATCCCGCATGAGAAGGTGTTTGCTTTAGATGACTTCAAAAATGTGATTAAATACTGTAAAAAACAAATTTAAGCAACAATAAAGGTAACAAAAAGAAAAAATAGTAAATTAAATATGTAAAAAGCATTATTTTCGCAGCAGCTGCGAAAATAATTTCTCCCAAGCAACAGTTAATTTCTGAGTAAGAGCGAGCAAAAGAGTAAGAAAACGAAATCTGAAATCAAGTTTTGATTATGCAAGCAGAATGAAGTTGCTTAAAGTTTTCTTTCTGACTTCAGATGAAATATACAATCTCTTATCGTGTATAATTATTTATTTCTAGCCTTAATCTACATCAGTGAATACTTGGGCTGCAAAAATAATTCTTTGAGTTACGGTGCTTTTGGCTTTTACACAATATAAATAATGATGTAAACGTAGAAATTCAAAGATGTTAAATACATTTAGTAGGGTGTCATATTTTTACAATTACAACGCAACCGGAAGATTTTTTAAATTTAATTTTTAATATCTAGTGACGCTAAAGTTCAGATAGGATATTTGTATTAGTATTCGGTGAATATTGGCAAAGATATTCGTATTTGTATTCACGAATATTTACGCATATATTCGTATTCACGAGTATTACAAATGTATTTCCGTAACATCACTTATATCCCAATTCCTATATCATATATATATATATAGTACCTAATTAATCGTCATATGCTACAAAATTTAAAAATCCTCGTCTTGACTTACAAATGATTTTTTTATACATAACCCACTAGCGGCCCAAAAAGCGACCAGAACTATCTTAAAGGAAAAGACCTAAGCTTTCTTTTGAGAAAAAAAAAACAAAAACAATACCCGCTTCAAAAAAAAAATACAAAAATAGTTTTAAATTTAAAAAAAAAAAATTTAAAAAAAAAACAAAAGAAATTAATTAAAGAACTTATGTGATTAAGATTAAATTTTTTAGATTATTTATCTTTTTGTTTTTATTATTATTATTATTTTATATTAATTTAATTATTATTACAAATAAATAAAATAATTTTATTT
Source organism: Pollenia amentaria (assembly GCA_943735925.1). Classification (NCBI taxonomy): domain Eukaryota; kingdom Metazoa; phylum Arthropoda; class Insecta; order Diptera; family Polleniidae; genus Pollenia; species Pollenia amentaria. The sequence continues at coordinate 86,040,520 of OX031008.1, read as the reverse complement.
GTCAACATCTCTATAGAAAAATTGATTTTATTCCTGTGATTAACATATTATGGGTATTACAGTATCGAGGGAATGAAATGCTAGTTATTTTAGAAACACGTACACATAAATAGGAAAAAATTCAAAATAAAAATCCTCGTCTTGACTTAGAAACCAGAACTAACTTAAAGGGAAAGACCTAAGCTTTCTTTTAAGCAAAAAACAAAATACCCTTTTCAAAAAAAATTAAAAAGTAAGTTTTAAATTTAAATATAAAAAAAAAAAATTTAAAAAAAAAACAAAAAAAATATTTTTCGAAAGCTTGAAGAAATAGCTATCTAATTTGTTTGGGACAAATTTTGCTAACATCAATAGATAATAAGTTACATGGATGAGAAAGAACACCGGTTTGGCCAATATGTAAAAATTTTGACCCCCTCTAACTCAGAAACTTTTTGACCGATCTTGTTGAAAATTTGTATCTAAACTTCTATCCAATAAGACTAACCTTTATCCAAATCGGAAGACATCGATTTCAAAAGTTGGGTCACTTGACATGACATCCAATATATGTATAATCTAAGTTTCATTATTAACACTTATCCTGTAATCTTAGGTTAAAATTGCCAAAATAATTTATTTATTGAATAGTATACACATATAACTATAATAACACAGAATAAATTCAAAATTGTCTCTTATCACCAAATTTATACAAATTCATAGAATCAAACAAATAGTTTATTGTTTTTGCCCCTATTACAAATATGATTATATAGATTACTAAAAATTGTTAAAATTAACAATTTTGATATATGATGGAAATTAAAAAAAGTTTCAAACGGAATGACAAACTTAGTATACCCTATTCACAACTAGTTGTAATGGTGCGTATAATAAACAAAACTTACAAATGTATAATTTTTCTATATTGTGCAAAATTGATGCAGAAATACCACATTCGCACAGGATAAGGGTTGAACTGTTTTTGTTATGCTTGTAGATATCTTTATCTGACTTTTTCTTCTTTTTTCCCTACTTCCATTTAATGCCATCGAATTCGTATAAAATAAGTTTAAAGTATTTCTAACAAATCTTATCTTACTTTGATGTCATTTAGATTTTGTGGAAAGATTATTTCAGCGTGAAATAAAACAAGTAAGAGTGCTATATTCGGCTATGCAGAATCTTATGTACCCTTTACCATAATGCGATAAGAGTTGAACTTTATATAAATACCGGTCTTTAGATATAAATAAATCTATCTTGTGCCACGCCCACTTCCCGATTCAACCCACATTTTGTCGTATAACCAAGATATTTGTACGTCATTTGGAAGATGTGAATCTTGCCGTTCTCAAGATATACAAAAATGTATAATGTCTTTGTTACTACTTCTGCAATCTCGTGCACATTTTGTAAAATGTTGTGTAGTTATAACCAAGATTCTTGTACCTAATTTAGAAACTTTGGCTCTTACCTTTCTCCAGATATACAGAAATATATGATGTCTTTGTACGGCAAGTGCCACGCCCACGTTTTAAATCCCGCCAGTATTATTAAACAGGTGGTGTATTAATAACCCAGCTATGTGTACCAACCTTTCACAAGATTTCTCTTACCATTCTTTTTATATAAATAATCTTTTTCTTGCCACGCCCAATTCGCCAATCCTGCCCAAATTTCGTGAGATGTTGTGCATTGATAACCGAGATGTTTTTACCTATTTTGGAAACTTTGGCTTTATTCGTTATCCAGATATAAAGAAATTTATAATGTGTTTGTATGGGAAATGCAACGCCTACTTCTCTAATCCCGACTAATTTGGAGAGGTTGGGTATTGATAACCAAGATCCTTCTACGTAAATTGGAAACTTTGGCCCTTGCCATTCTTCAGACATACAGAAAAAGAAATAAACAAACAACCACGTTTTGTTTGGTCATATTTTACTTATGTATGGACCAATATGGCTGAATTGCAATAGCAATTTAGCGGAGCAGATTTGACATAAATATATACCAACCAAGTCCCCATCCTATTGCGGTCTTCGTAAAACCCTTTCCATCAGACGGACGGACAGACGGTCAACCGGATTTGAACTTTTCTTTTTATAAGCATCCTGAAAATATATACTTTAAAGGGTCTAGGACCAATATTGTGGAAGTTACAAACGGAATGACAAACTTATACTCCCTTGAACTTCGGTGAAGAGTATAACAAAATGGAAATAAAATTTAAATAAAGATTTACAAATATCTGTTAAGTTTTTCGTACGAAAAACGTTACAACTAACAGTACAATATAGTTTTTAACTACAAACATATACACATGCAAAATATTTTCCTAGACATTTATTTTTGTATAAACATATTAACCAATTGACTTATTTTTTTAAAAAGATTTTAAAGATGTTTTCTTTTTCCCATATTAACTTAGCTTTTCTTCTACTTGCTTTTTCTTCTACCGTTAACGAATTCTACAAAAAGCAACATAAAATTATTTATTAACCCTTATGTGATTGACAAAAAAAACTACTTGTTTTGTACGACAAGGTACAATTCTTATGAAAAATTAACCATTTTGCAATTTTGGATCATGCTAAATGCTAATTTACGCCAAAGTTACAGGCGCGGTGAGTGTTTAACTGCAGATGAGCATTTATACGGATATCGTGAACGTACTCTACTCTACGTACTATGGGATAAACTATTTTGTGCTCGCGATGCTTCCAACTCCTTCCCCGTACATGACCAATTGTATACTGCTAAACAGAAAGTGCGCGCCAGACAAATGTGAGAGAGAGGACTGTCTTAGATCTTGTTAGTCCATATAGGAACTCAGAAAGGAATGTCACATCCGTTTATTTGTTTACATCTCTGGAACTGGTAAAAGTATTAAGTTTGTGGAATCTCACACTTATCTGAACAGTGAGAAAAAATAAACGTTGCATACCAGCTAATATGCGGGCACATAAAGACAGGTAAGTTTATTGTTACATATTCATTTGGCAAAATCTTACTTGATAGAACCTATTCACGTTCATAATTATGGCTTAGACAATTTATTTCTACAAATTTTGTATTTCGCAAAGAGCCGTCGTTGTGCTCTTACGTGCCAAAAAAAAAAAGGAAAGCTGTAATATTGTTATCAACCATGCATTTTACCCCATCAGCCGAAAGCACTTTGACTGCTAAGCCCGAAAATATCAAATATTACAATAAAACCAAAGGGGGTGTCGATTACATGGATAAGTTGTTGGGCGAATATACTTGCAAGCGTAGAACAAGTCGGTGGCCGCTATCCTTATTTGTTGATGCTATAAATTTAGCAGAATTGGCTTCATATATTATTTATATGGAACACAATACACTTTAAACTTCTACTGACCGCCGTAGAAAATTTTTAAAAGATCTCAGTGTGCAATTGTCTATTGAAAACATAAAGCGGCGTGCTAAATCTAAAGGTGATGGCAAAAGCACACACTCGAACAGCAATAGATATTATACTTGAAAAAGATTTTGATACTTCTGAACATCCAGATACCTCAAATATGCAGAGATAAAAGTGGCCGTATCGCAGTAGCAGGAAGTTGCAAAATCTGTTCGAAACCTTGTCTGAAGAAAAGGAAAACACGCAAAACTTGTAGCAATTGCTCTTAACCAATTTGTAACTCGCATTCGGTAAATCGTCCAGTATGTACAAACTGTTTACAGGACAATCAACCTAAATAAATTTATAATCATACATAAATATGTAAATGAATGAAATATTCACATGAATGTAAATAGGAACATATGTATGTATACATTTTTTTGCTTTTTCTTTTTGTAAACATGTAAATATGTAACTGAATTTTTATAACTTCTTCTCAATATACAGAGCATTTTCTCTTAGAATCACATAAAGGTACCTGGGTACCTTGTCGAACAGTTAGAGGTGTATGAAGAATGTCGGCATGCTACGCCTATCTGAATTTATTAATTTTTTTCAAAGTTTTGAAAATGAATATAATATCGAAAGTTAGGAGCTCTCAAGAAGTTTCAAGTACTATGGTTGAAAATTTCTACAAAAAAAATTAATTTCAAAACGCAAAAGGTACCCGGGTACCTTGTCAGTCACATAAGGGTTAACATGATGATGCGATTCACATTTTAAAACTAAGTTAATACATTTAGACTTCCATTTTTTTGCCACTAACTGTATATTATCACGCATTTAAATGTCACCTTCATTTATTTTAAATATAAAATATTCCCTAAAGGTTTACAAAAAAATATATAAATTTAAAAATTCGTTTTTTTCTTGGGCAAAATATACACGCTTATCAGAAATTATTCAAAGCACAAACGGCAAAACAAATGCTCACACAAACTTTTCCCATTAGTTATTATCATTTATGGTATTAACAGTAAAAAGGTGCTTTGAGCGTGGCTTCTTTACGTTCCTTCTTTAATGGTATAATACCTTTTTGGAGAACGAACATAAAAACTAAAATAATATAAACCAAATCCGCCAATTATCACAAGTAAAAAAATCTTTTTTCGAATTTTTAGCTGTTGTTTTTTTGTAATAGAAATCTTTGATATAAATGTGCCACTTACAACAAAATAGACGAAAAGACATACAGACAGAAGCGCAGCGAAAAAGTGGTATTTTTTTCTTAAAGGAAGAAAAAAGTTATTTTATAAGTATTTTTGTTCTTTCGACTTTTTTATATTTTGCTTCCAGAGTATACACATATAAAATATTTTAGTGCTTAAAAGCATTGGAAAGTTAACAGTGCAACAAATAAGTTGCCCTACAAATATTTCAGATATGAATTCAAAAACTCGAAGAAATCACTAGCGGTATTCACCTTTTGTATTAAGTTTATAACTCTGTTATATTTAATACGATTTTTTACTGCAAAGCGTGAGTGTCTTTTTCGTATGCATTGTAAATTAATGAATTTGCTGAGTGAGAGAAAGAGACAGATAAAGTTTCTTCAACTGTTTTATTCTGGTAAATTCACACACTTTGTTTACTACTGCTTTTTGTGGGATTTTTCAACCATAGCGTAGTATAGTTTAGTCTAATACATTTTGTTGTTGCAGTGTTGTAAATGTTAGTATTTTTACTAAAATTATAAGATTAACAAGGTCTACAAGCGACTTTACTGTCAAGGGTGAATTCCGCTACTATTTTTTATTAGTAAAAAGCTTAAGAAAGTTTATTTATAAAAATTATATATACAGGGTGGCCTACATAAGACCTACTGTTCTCATTGTTGTATCACTGTTGCAGAAGCAGTGCTTGTAACATTTAGATTTTCTATGCTAGCATCTTGAAATCCAACTTAAAAATTCTCTCAAATGCTGTTCTAGAAATGTCCGCTTGGACAGAACGATGACAAGTTGAGACAGGTGTATAATTTTCAACACTTTCGATGAGCAACTTTTCCACGAATGTCCATCACTTAACTTTGTTCCTTAACCGAAGGCCGACTAAATTCGCAAGCACAATTGCTGCAGGAGCTTATCTTGAATTAAAATATTGACGATATTTTCGCTGCTTCATAACAATTAATCGTTGACAATAATATAAGAATTCAATAATTCTAACGCGTTTTTGTATACTTTATGTATTTATTATAAAATTCCATAAATTTAGTTTTAACATGTTAAAGTAAAACAAATAATTGTATTACAAAATAAAAAATGTATACGTATTTAATATTGCTTGGTCTTAATTGGGCCACCCTGTATAACCAATTTTCAATGTTTCGTGTCAGCATAATTATTTGAACCAGTTTTGAATTTTTTTTCTTTTTGAAAAGGTAAATCTTCTTTTTAACATTATCTAGTATTTTATGAATCTCTATCTAGTCAGGATGATTGAAGAAATTCGCTCCACACGACGAATGTGTTAGTAAAAATGTATAAATTAAATAATTTTATTTATTTATGTATATTGAACTAAAATTAAAATTGCATTAAACACATTCACCACAGCAGGCTCAACAAACACACGACTACAAATGCTGCAGAAATTGCAGTCGTATAGCTACTGCATTATTTTGAAGACAACAGGTACAATGGAAAAATATAAACAGCTGTGTTTGCTTTATATTTATATCTTCTCTATTTATATAAATTTTTTTTATTTTTTTACTTTTATATCATGCATAACCATAGACTCGTACATAAACTTAATTTAAGCCTATAAAATCTTATGACATTAAAACAAATTAATTTATTAAAAATATTTAAAATATTTTAATTTTGTTGTTTTGGACCTCACTAAGAATATCATCTTCAAAGCAGGTTAAATAAAACAAGTTAGAGTGCTATTATCGGCTGTGCCGAATCTTTGATATCCACCACCGATAGTTCAAATATTTCAGGAGTGGGCCCTATATGATTTCTAATTGTTATTAATTAATCTTTATAAAAAAGGACGTCAGCATTAAAATTGGTTACGGTTTAGACCTATACTAAAATAATTGACCAACAATCAGAAAATTTTATGCTTTTCTTTTTAGAAATTTGAACTAGCTTGAGTAAAATATCATGAATTTTCAAGAGGGGAATTTATATTGGACCCAAAAATAAAAATATGGACCAATCATCCCAAAATTCTGAAGAGGGAGTACTGGCATTAAAAATATATCGATACCTTCCCATAAGAATGTATTAAGCGACATTCCTAAAATTGTGTAGTAAACGAAAAAAAACTTCTCATTTAGTTATTTATTTGTGTATTTTATTGAAAGGAACATATTTGGAAAGCGATTTTCAGAATACAAAACTTGACATCATTGCAAAACCAAAATTTTAATCAGATAAAATGTTTTTGTCGCTTAGTACATTTTCGTGGTCAAGACATTGGGGCTTGATACAATGGTAAATGGCGCTTAAAACATTGACATGGACACAAAAATAAACGTTTGAAATAAATTGTGTCGTTTAATTCATTTTTTATTTTTTCTGTTAAACAATAAAATAAATAAAAATTTATATAAAAAGTAACAAAACATTTATTTCAAAACAAAAAATCAAATACGGAAATTTTAAGATTATTAATAATCATTTTGATTGTCAGACAAATCATCTTCTTCGTCTGTCTCTGCCAATTCGTCTTCTTTCTCACCAAATGTATTTTTTTTAATATCCTCGTATTCTTGTATGTATTGTTCTTGTATGTATCGTTTCATAGAAAAATTATTTAAACTCAAACACAATCATAATTTTGAGTGTTATACACAGAAAAAATTATTAAATTTCTCCAATCACCAAATTTGTTCTAAATTCACAATATCAAGCAAACAATTTGTTGATTTTGCACCTATTACCAAAATGATTATATTGATTACTAAGAATTTTAAAATTTTGAAAAAATATTTTCAATAAAGGATATTTTTAATTTTAATTAAAAAAGTGATCAAAAATCTTTGCCATTTCAAACAATGTGTTAATTTATTTAAATAAATATTGTCAACTCCCAACAACAATTCTACATGTTTAAATTATTTTATTTTAAACGAAAAAAGTCAATTAAGATTTTTTGTTATTTAATTAAAATCAAAATTAAATTTTTAATATTCTTTTAACAAAAAAAATAATTGATTCAATTATCACATTAATTAAATTTGAATACTTTTTAAACTATTTTTTTAATTGATAAAACACTTTTTTTTGTGTAAGCGACAAAAACAAAATCAAGTTCTAGTTGGATGAGTGTGCAAAGCGACAATTTCGGTTAAACTAAGCGACATCTAACAAAATTTTTGTGTGAACCTTTTGTTGCTTACGACAATTACATTTTTAAAAATGTGGCTTAGCATAATTTCTTTGGCGGATAATACAAATTTCAGGGAGCAACATTATTCTAGTGAGAAAACTTGACGGTTGATACAATTTTATTTTGTCTCTAGTTTCCTTTGCATCCATGATAGGGCAGCGAAACCCAGGCCAAAATGTGGCGCTTAACTTCTAGTATAGTTCCACATCAAAAGGTAATTTTCGAAAAAGTGTCGCTTAATACATTCTTATGGGAAGGTATCGATATATTTATTAGAATAAATTTCAATACAGCAGTGAAATTAGTTTTACCGTTTACAGTGAATCTTAGAAGGCTGCTTGATATGGGATCTAAGGTAAATCATGGGCCGAATATTACAAAAATGCATGACATTTTTTCTGGCCGTATGAAGATAATTTGGAACAACATTTACCGCAATATTTATATCTGCTACGGTTTTAGGCGTATCTAATTAATTTCCCAGAGTCGGTTTTAGTGGGGCCTATGGTAAATTATGGACCGATCTTCACGAAATTTTACAGTGTGATATTTGGTTCTATACAACCGTGACGGACCAAATTATATTACAATAGCATCATTTGTTACGGTTTTAGAAATACTAAAATGTTTTTCGAGAGTAGGTTTTATATGGGGCCTATAGTAAATTATGGACGGTTCTTCACGAAATTTCACAGTGTGATTTCTAGAACTATAAAACCATGATGTACAAAATTTTAATACAATAGCCTTATTTGTTACGGTTTTAGACCTACTAAAATATTTTCCGGCTTTATATGGGTCCGATGGTAAATTATGGAGTGACTTTCACAAAATTTCCCAGTGTTACTATCCTCTAAAACCGTGACGTACCTAGTTTTATTACAATATCATAATTTGTTACGGTGTTACTACTACTAAACTGTTTTCCGAAACTAGGCTTTATATAGGTCCTAATGTAAATTATTTTTTAAGGAAGTGGTTTAACATTTTGATCCTACTAAGCCGATTTTGCTGGAATTAATCTGAAATTGCTTTGGATAACTACAAGCACTTTGACACCAAGTTTGTTCTTCTCTTTTGAAAATTTTTCAAAGTGAGCGTGTTTTAAACAGACGGACAGAAAGACGCACATGGCTAAAACGACTAAGAGTTACTCAAGAATTAATAAAAAAGTTTCACACGGATTGACAAACTTAGTGTACCCTCATTCACCACTAGTGCTGGTTGAGGGTATAAAAATGCTCATAAACGGTTTTTAAACTTAAAAATACTAAAATACCTATTGCGTTCATTAAATCGGCTATTTATTTTTTTTTATTCGATTAAACGATTAATCGATCTTTGGCATTTTTGAGTTATTCGATTAAAGGAATAAAATTTTAAAATTAATCGAATAATCGAATAATTCGATATCCAGAAAATTTATAAATTAAGGGATTTCTTTCGATAATTTTAGAAAAAATTGGTACTTAAGTAAATAAACATTATTAATTACAAGTATTTTTATATTTTATTAACAAAACAAACGAAACAATTCATACTAATTGATAAAAATCTTTACAGCGATAAAAAAATAAAACATATTTTGAGACATATAGTTTTATATGTACAGACAATTACAGATCTTTTAAAAATAAAATGTATAAATGTTGTGCTTTACTTGGAAGCAACAAGATAAAGTTTTGTCTTTCCTTTTAATTTGATATGCTCCTCACTTTTTTTTTACTACTAACGCACTCACACTTTTTAAATTGACCACGAGATTGCTCTCAATTTTACCTTTCCATTTGTTTGCCAATTTTATGTTCAATTTAACAATTTAACAAATTCCCTTTGGCGCTTTCTTTATAAAAATATATTTCTTAAAAAATAAATGTGTTTTTTTAAAAAAAATTGTGTTCTAAAAATTCTTGTGCTCTTTTACAAAATACTTTGAGTCATGCTTCTATTTTGAGTTGTTTCTTCGTTGGGGGCATTTTTAAAATGAAATTGAATTGTTCAAATTGAGTGCAGCCTTTGACACAGCTGTCAATTCAAACAAGCAGTTTTTGTGAACAACTTAGAAATGATTTATTGAGCTTGTGGCTCCAGTGTTAAAAATATTTGTTTCAATAATAAGCAAAAATTAACGGATTACTGCATTATTTCAGTAATCAGTAAACATTTACTGGTTACTGAAAATTTTTTCATCCTTTAATCGAAATTAGCTATTTTAAATTAATCAAAAAATTAATGTTCTAAAGTTATTCGATTAATCGAACAAGAATTAATCGGCTGAACAATCTAATAACTATACATAAACTTAAAAGTTTTGCCATCAACGCAAATGGGTTATTAGTGTAGTGAAATGGGTCACCTTTTCGACCTCAAACCTCTTTATTAATATCTCTTTAGACCAAAACTGGATCTTAACAGTTGGTATCATTCGAAAGTACCTCACATGGTGTGTTGAATATACCGATTTATTAACCCGTTGAGAACCAATTTTAAAAATGAATATTTCTCGAAAGGTTTTTTTTATAATATGTCATTCATCTCAAAATTTTTTCGAAATATTAATATTTTTTCAAACATAGTATATTATCGAGAACACTTCAAGCTTTTTTATGCTGTATTTTTAGAAACTCCATCATATTAAAGGTTAAAGTTGTTAAGGTTTAATAAATTATATTTTGTAATATTACTCAATTTATTTATAAGTTTGAGTACAAATATATAAGTATGTATATAGTAATAATCTATGCACTTGTAACATATTTAATTATTGCAATACAGACATAATTGAACAGTGTTCCGCAAGGCCAAAGGCCCGCAAAACAGATAAACTTTATTAAGTAAAGCCCTAATAACTTTAGTATTTTATGGTCTAAAATTGCAATGGTTATATCTTGTGAAAGCTTGCAGTGTTTTGTAAAATATATAATGGTTAAATATTTATTGTTGCACCGACATAATTAGAAGATAAAGCCAATTTTGTAAAAAAAATCAGTCAAGAAATACTAATTTTTGAAATTGGTTCTTAATGGGTTAAAATATCGGTATGCTGTAAACACTAGCAGAGTTTATCTTCAATAATTACATGCCGCTATAATAAAAAACAAATTTTTTTAAGCATTACACAGAAAAAATTATTAAATTTCTCCAATCACCAAATTTATTCTAAATTCTTAATATCAAGCAAACAAGTTGTTGATTTTGCACCTATTAACAAAATGTTTATATATATTACTAAAAATTTTAAAATTTTGAAAAAATATTTTCAATAAATGATATTTTTAATTTTAATTAAAAAAGTGATCAAAAAACTTTGCCATTTCAAACAATGTGTTAATTTATTTAAATTAATATTGACATTTCCCAACAACAATACTACATGTTAGAATTATTTTATTTTAAACGAAAAAAGTCAATTAAGATATTTTGTTATTTAATTGAAATTTTAATTGAAAATTTATTTCAAAACAATTAAAATGTTAATTAAATCAAAATTAAATTTTTAATTTTCTTTCAACTAAAAAATTAATTGATCTAATTATCACATTAATTAAATTTAAATACTTTTTAAACCATTCTTCTAATTGATAAAACACTTTTTTCTGTGTAAATTGTTTAGTTTTTTTTATTATGCTAGCAACACATTTTTTATTTTGTAATTGACAAAAATAGAAATAAGTTTAATTCGACTACAAGGACAAAAGCAGCATTGATAATCCTGCATTTGAGGTGCCTTGCAGTTGTCAAAATAAATTTTCTCATATAAACGTGTGTATTATATAATTGACATATTGAAGTCGGTAGCCTAATGTAGTGAAAGTGCAACTGAGTAGCTATACAACGCAACGCCGTAAGCCAATGTGAGATGAAACGTAAAACGCACGAAAGGCGTACAAACAAAGGCGGCCCGTTTGTCTCTAAAAAGATAAGGACAAAAACGCGTGATCTAATTTCCCGCCAATGTAACCACTTTGGTTTTTTTTCAGCTAAGTTTAGCATTAAAATTTTGTTTTAGCCGCTTAATTTCATTTAGCATTTTTATTAAATGTTTTTTTTTAGCTTTGTCTGCTTTATTTCAAAAACTTTTTATAAATTACACAAGTATGTATTGTAAAACCGCTTACATGTTCCAACGGATTCGTATGTTTTTGGGCATGCTACGGCCGAAAAATGGACTATAGAATACAATTATAAGACTGTGGATCTTGTTATTTTTGGGGTTCAAAACATCTTACGAAATGAAAATAATTGCTGGAAAACGTTAAAATTTTAATAAAATCTTAACTTTGATCCACTATAACTCCGGCAGTTGGAGTTGAAAAAAAAGTTTTCAAACGCAGACCTATGTTATTATAAATCTTCTAGAAATAGTTGCACAAAAAGAGAAATTTTTTATTAAAACGGATAATTCTTTTCTTAAGAAAAGCCTTAATCATGATGAAATTATTTGCCACTTAATTATTACGACATAATATTTCAAGGAAATTTTACATTACCATGTCAAAATTTAATTTAAACATAAAAATGAATTTAAAAAATGGTACTTTAATCCTGAGATGAAAATTCTTTAGCATAATTGTTTGGACATCTTTGGTTAATCCAACGAAATATCTTTAAAAAAAAACATTTGATTTAAAAAAATAAAAAAATAATAATTTTACTCTTTCCACAAATTAAAAGAAATAATAAAAAAATAGAATCTTTTGAATCTGAGCAAAAAGTGTGACCATATTAAAAAAAGCATTTACAAACTAAAACATTAGCAAGAACATAACTTAAACCATTTTTATATATGTATATAGTTAGCTATATTGTATGTATGTATGTTTATTTTAATGGCATAAAAGTAAAACAATTGTAAATAAAAAGTAACTTTATTTCCAAAAACATATGAAAACCATATTCACTTGGAACGGATTTGTTCGCCGTTCAACGGCGTAAGAAATAGAGGTTCTATCATACACACAAAATACAAATGGGGGGTTAGACCAGCAACTGTCAAAATTTTGTTATCCTCAATGTAGACAGAACGTTTTGTGCATATTAATTGACGGCAATATATGTTGTAATAATTGCTAGTTAATTTTCGTTGCCAATAATTTCTTAATTAAAACGTCAAATTTGGCCGTCAATTGAGTTTGACATTAAAGCAAAAGGACACCAAGAAAAAAATAGACAATCATTGTGAAAAAATTAATTTTGTGAAACGGTAGCAAATTATAATTGAAGTAAAAGAATTAATTAAAAAAAATAAATTATATATACAAAGGGCAGGATTCACTATCCTACATAATCGTACAATTCCTCCACATGAAAATCAGACGGAATTCCATCCAATATGAAATAAAAATCAGCAAAATCTGCTGCCAATGCCACACTATCCCATAAAAACGATGCAAACTCAAATGACTCAGCTAGTTTACAAAAAAATGCAACTCTGATCGCATGAAATCTATCATTTTATGAAAATGTTCATAGACACTTGCAAGTCGTACAGACTTATGACAAAAAAAATCTGTCACTCAATTCATTTTTAAGCCACACTATCATACTTTATCAGCACACACGATTTTTTTGGCCACTCGTTCGACGGAATAGGCAATACACTATTGCCGGCTTAAAAGATTGAACTGCAGTTATCGTAAAAAATGCATAATTTTAATTTGAAAACCCAAATAATTTTTTGTAAGTTCGTAGAAATCTTTTTGAACAATAAATATTTTTCGAAAATAAATTATTTTTTTTTTTTGTAAAAATTATTTTTGTTAACATTGGTATGCATTAATGGCGTTACTTTTACACTGCAAATTCATCGTTGATTTTTTTTTTCAAATTATGAGCTAACATAAAAACGTTGTTCGATACACTTAACATAAGCCGATCAATAAGATATATTGTTCAATTATTCTGCCGACGTTATTGCCAAATTACTGAGATGTATATGGTTATACGGTAAGAACTTTGCTCCCTTCGATTTTATATGACATAAGGATTAAAAAAGTTGTAAGAATAAACACATTTTTTTAAGTGTTATTGCACTTTGAAATAAAAAAAAAAACATATAAAAAAACATATTAACTTTAACAAGCTCAATATTCCCATTACACAGAACTGCAAGAAACTGATAATTTTTGAAAACAGTTCGGTCGTTGTTTGAATTGTTGCTACTCAAGTGTTTAGCTTTCTGACAAGTATGAAAGCAAAAACAAAGCATTTTGAGTCCTTAAAACTCTTTGAGTGTGTGTAGAGTCAAAGGACTACACGTAATACAAATTTACATGAAAATCGGCAATATGTGGTGAGCACCAAATAAACATTTTCTTCTTAATTATATTAACCATTTTTCCGAATGAGCTTCTATGAGTTGTATTTCAATTTATAAAGCTTTTTACAATATTCTTATTGAAATACAACTCATAGAAGCACATTCGAAAAAAAATTTTATACATTTTTTTCTTATGTTTGTTCGCTCTACTGAAATACATAAGTAAAATTTTAATTTATGTTATTTTAAGAATAAATTAACAACATGTTCAAAATTTGATCACACGTAGCAAGAACGTAGGATTTAAGGCCGTAAGTTTCTAAAAACTGTATTTTTTTCTTTTGAAAATAATATTAAATGAATAATATTTAGGGGTGTGCTGGACATCGCAAACGTAAAACGCAAGAGTTTTAAATTCGTTTTTTTAATGAGATTTCTGTAATAAAGGAATCTTATGACAAATATTATACAAATATTAAACAGTATTTTATAACTAAAATTATACAAATTAGATGAAACGTGTATTAAAAACAACTTCCAAATTCTTGCGTTTTAAGTTTTGGATTACCAGCACACCCTTGATTAATTAAAATTTTTTTTCACATTATTGTTTATTTTTCTCTCCTTTTAATTTGTTTTGAAAAACCACAAAAATAATTGCATATTTTTGTGTTGAATTTTTCTTTCTCTACACTAATAAAAAAGGCGTCATAGTGCTGATGTATTTTTACATCTGTACTATGGCAAGTGTCTTCATTTTTAACCCCATGACACTTTTCATCATTGTGATGTCAGCCTTAACATCACTTGGCAAAATTGTCATCAGTGTCAAAAATTTAAATTATGTCATCAATGGGCTAACACATTGGCATCACATTAATGAGGAATCGGAGTCGGTTTTTTAAAGCATGTCATCAGTGCGATTACAAACTGTCATCAATTTGAGTCATTGTAATTGACCTTAAGTCAAATTGTGAGAATATCATAATTTACTTACCCGTTACACATGTTTGTTTTACTTTTCCTGTATTCCGCCCTTTGTTAACAGAAGAACTCTCAATTGTAAGACACCAGCAGCATGCCCGATATGGTTTTCTTAATAATTCTACTTAAAAAAAAATTATAATTTGTAATTAATAATTTAAAAAAAAAATAGAATAGAATTTGGGAATTTTTGCTTTTAATTTTACTTTCTAAACATGAAAATAATGTTAATAATATTATATGACAGTTTTTCATCGCACTGATGACATTATATAATATGTCATCGCATTGATGACAGTTTGTCTCTACTGATGTCAAAATACATCAGCGCTATGACGCCTTTTCTATTAGTGTACACAAATTGTGGCATCGAATTGATGTCACTGTAGTCATAGCGTAGATGACGCATAAAATATGACAAAATTTTTGGATGACATTCGTCATTGGATTGATGTCGCTTTTTGCCTCATTGATGCCATTTGTTATAACATTGATGTCACAATTCTGATGTACGGCCATCATAATATGATGATGCATTTTTGTATGAGTTTATGACAAAAGTGTCGCAACCGACGTATGAAATACATAAGATGATGTACGACATAAATAAGCTTCTCACGCCAGCGTCATATGTTACTATGCTAATACGGTGCAATTGTGTTCCTACGGTTAGTTTGAGCGTTTCAGGAAAAAATTTTGTCAGTACATTAAATTTATGTGGCGTTAACGTATTATAAAATATCGTTATAATTCCAGCGTTAATGCCTGTACTACATATTATATTCCACGTTATTACGCCCTTAAAATAACTAAGCATGTGCGCTTTTCTGCATTTGTATTAGTTCAAAACAGTTTGAAAAGTATTTGTATTTCTAAGTGAATGTGCGAGTGTTGAATGTGATAATCATTAGAAGTTGAAGTAGAAAAATAAGAAGAAAAAACGAAAGTAGTTAGTAAAAATTTAAAACCAGTCACGAGCTTAATATGAATTTTATAAAATGATATAAACAAAAGGGAAACCAAGAAAAAGTATAAATAAAACATTATCCTTTACTTATGTTTATTTTTGTTCTACTTTTAAACTACACTCCCACTGTTTGTGGCTGACTTAAATGACACAGTTATTTTAAATTCAAGAAAAACAGAAAATATTTACAACCAACCGAAAATAATAAAAATGAAAGTACAAACATAACTTGATATGAAATTAATACAAATGTCACACATTAATGTATCATGCAAATAAATAACCACAATGTACAATCCGAATAGAGTTTGGGTACTCATATTGTAACTACAATATTATTTATTCACAACATGAGTTATATTTGCATATAAATTACTTACGACGTTAAAAATAATGAAAATAATTCTAATTTTGAGATTTCGGAGCTGTAGACAGAATCGTTAGTATGAGGCTCGTATTAGTTTTTAGCAAATGGTCATATTTAAATGCGATTTATTCTATGAGATTTAAAGATGTATGAAAAAATACATATATGAGTTTTCACAACACTCAAAAAATAACTTCGATTCGTTCAGTATCGACTGAAAGAATTAGAAATAAAATTTCTTTCGAATTGAAAAATTATTCGATCACGGCTGCCAAGATTAGCCCCTCTGGACGTATAAAATGCACATATAGTTTTACAGTTTGAAACAGTAACTTTATCCTTACGATTTTCTATATATGTTTAATAATCGTTGGAAGCGGATTTTTCATGAGATATATAGCCAATTTTGCTGCGATCGTTTAAATATTCGACTTTATATTTCACAGACATATGGAACTTATTTATACTCAATTAAAAATCTCACTTAATGGTCTAATCTCCGAAGTATACAGTCTTGTATTTTTGCTGAGTTTTATATGTATGTTTTGAAACACCACAAATTTAATTCTTCTTAATTAAAAATACTCAAAGTATAAAATCGAAACATGCCAGCGCATGAAAATTATCAATAAATTTTAATTCATTTCGTTTTGTAAAATTCCTTTCTTCATAAAAATAATTTAATGAAATTGAAATTTAATTAATTAGTTCTGTGTGTTAGGCCCACACACAAACTATAAACAATCTTCACCTTTGGTTACGGATCTGCAGGGTACTTTTAAGATGTGGGATAATCTTTGGTGAGGATTGTAATTTTAATCGCTCAGTTGAGTGATTAAAATTGTAGAGATTTGGGTTAAATGGAAAGAAATAAAAAGAGTTGAAGTAAATTATTTCTCTGCCAAGTAATCTCGAAGGGTTAGCAATTGGGGTTTCTTTACCTGTAAGATGGTGTGATAGTTTCCAACGTAGGTAAATAAAAGACCAGTAGGGTACGTATTGATTGTTTCCAGGGTTTATTTAATTAAATATTGTAAACTATTCTAAGTTAAAAAACTAAGCAAAGGTTTGTACAGGATACGTTAAACTACTTGCTTCTGTTGCTATGGAAAGAATGAAAGAATACAGAAATTTATTTTTAACTATTAACCTGCCTTCGATTCGCAGATAGCCGAAGAGGTTTTTTTTTCCGTTAGTACTAAAGATTTACAACTTCATTTTCATTCCATACCTACAGACAAGTATAAGATATATTTTAAGCCAATGGTTTTTAAACTATAACTATTAATTTAGGAATTACAACTCATACTTTTTATCGTTACAATTCAAATTAAATTCACGTAAATACTTCGATCTATCATTTTCATTATTACATTTTCAGATTACATACATATTTAATTTTAAAGATTTTTAAATTCATTTTCTTTCATGCTTAATTCATTAATTTTCGAGATTTTAGAATTCATTTGTTTCGTTCTTAATCTAATGTTCAAATGTATTTTGAACATGGCGCCGGCCCAGGCCTTCGCCTGTCGATTATGAGTTGTATTTTACGCATAACACGTTGGCCAGTGACTTAATAGCTTCGGCCAATAGTTGCCCATCAAGCCGTGGCTCTGGGTTTCTGTCTCATATGTAATAGGGTGTGGTGAGATTTTTTGCATTGAAGGCAAGTATGTTTGCTTTTACAATTTGCCTTAAGATGAGACGAGGCCAAGCAATTGTTGCAGAATTTATTTTTAAAAACATAATCTACTCTTTGTTGCACAGTGAAGGATCTGAATTTTGGACATATTCTCAAAGAGTGATTTTCTTTGCACAATTTGCATGTCAAACTCCCGTTGTCTTGAGACATGTACGCTTGTATGTCAGAATTGGGTGTATCTGACAGATTAAAACAATCTTTAGAGGTTTTTATACTACTTAGACGTTCCACTGCTTCATACCTATCCACAAGGAATTGGGACATTTGGGTCCACCTGGGAAGTTCACGTGGTGAAGTGAGGGATTGCTCCCATAATGATAATGTTACATGAGGCAGTTTAGTTGAAATTAGGCGAATCAGAATAGGGTCCCAGCTCTCCACGTCGACGCCAAGCGTTCTGAGAGTGGCCAGGAAATCATTAACTGAAGATTGAATTCTTCTAATTGATTCGCTTTCTTCATTTTTTGCCGAGGGTATGTCAAAGAGGATTTTTATCTGGTTGTCAACCAATACTCTTTTGTTTTCATACCGGGTTCTAAGAGCATCCCACGCTAGTTCAAAATTGTTATTTGAAAGCGGGTACCTTTTAACAATTGCACCGGCTTCACCCCTTGTTTTATTTCTCAGGTGATAGAGTTTAGTTACTGGAGTAAGTTTTGGGTGGTTTATGTACACGGCCGTGAACATGTCACGAAATGATGGCCATTGTTCATAACTTCCCTTAAAAATCTCAGTATCACATGGTGGAAGCTTTATGCAAATGGAGCTATCAGGGAATAAGCTAGGATTCGGTTGAGAATAGCGAGACGTCGATTGAAACACTGGTATTTGAGAACCCTCTATTCGACTTACTTTAAGCAAGTCATTAATTTGAGAATTACACTGGAAATACGCCTCGGAACACGAATTGTATTCTTCTTTGGCTTATGTTTTAAATTCAGTATCAACCGATTGTTCTTGGGATACCATTACTTTTCTATAGGAATCCTTCAAATTTGCCCATTCTGAATCTAGTTCCCTTAATTTTACCTCAAGTATTGACTCGTTATGATCTTCAACCGTGCTATTATTAAATGTCTCACAAAATTGCATTAGATTCCCACAATCGAACAGAAATTGCTCCTTATATAAAGGATTAAAAGCAACGCTTGATGTTTCAGTTGTTGAAGTCATTTTGTGAACAATGAGATAAATATGTAAGTCAAATACTATTGAGATTTCCCGATATGAGGTTTGATTTACGCGCAATAGCAAAGAAACCCGAGTTTAGGTATAATTATCCGTTTTATTATTATTATATAGGATATCACACTAAAATTAATTTGATTGCCGCATAGTTATAACTGAGGTTGAATCGGTTTTCTATATTATCTTTCTAGTGTTCGGGCTACGGAATAGTGCTAAATGCAAATTTTATAGTTTAAAATAAAAGCTAATAGATTTCTACTTAAAGTGATTATATTGGGATTTGAGCTATCTAAGTATATTACTAGATGTGGATGTCTAGTATTTTTTTTTTTTGAAATTTTAAAATTCTGGGGCTATCTGAGTATAGCACTAGATATGGATGTTTAGTATTTTTGTAATTTAAAAAAAAAATTTTAAATTTTGGGGCTATCTGAGTATAGCACTAGATATGGATGCCTAGTAATTTTGTCCTGACTAAGAAGAATTTAACAATTTTGGGGCTATCTGGGTATAGCACTAGACATGGATGTCTAGTAATTTTGTCTTGACTAAGAAGAATTTAACAATTTTGGGGCTATCTGGGTATAGCACTAGACATGGATGTCTAGTATAAAGAAAAAATTTTTTTTAAATTTTGGGGCTATCTGAGTATAGCACTAGACATGGATGTCTAGTATTAAGAAAATTTTTTTTTTAAATTTTGGGGCTATCTTAGTATAGCACTAGATTTGGATGTCTAGTTTCACGCTGTAATTCTTCAAAATACTTATGGGACTATAATTAGGGCATAATATTTTACTCTGATTTACAAACTGAAATAAGGTCATTTGGTAACTACCTACGTATTCTGTCCTATAGGGCCTAATGTTATTAGGGACTTGTTTAATTTCATGTAGAAATAAAATCATAAAAAATTTACTTTTATTACAATAAATTATTATTATCAATGTGCCTATTGATTGGGTTAACTTTCAAATTGTTATTTATTTACCAATAAATTTTCCCCTTCGATCAGCAAGGGATTAATTTATTTTAATTCTTTACTGCAACTCTTAGAAAAAACCATTTGTTTATTGTAACGAAAGACAAAGTTTTATTTTATTTATTTAATTTTAATTTAATGGTTTATTTTATTTATTTTATTCTAATTTACAATACAATTAATTTCAATTTTATTTGGTAATATAAATTAAAAGGAAGAAATTATTTAAAAATATGAGATTCACAACTTTAAAATAGCTTTTATTTTATTTTAAGTGTGCCACCAAATGTGCAAGCGAGTGTATACCTTTTACTTATGGGAAATAAGTTATGTATATTCCACGATACTTCCCAACAACAGGTCTGTTCTTGTACTAAGCATGTACAATCGACCAAATAATTTCACTGGAACTAAGTTATATATATTCCAGGATACTTCCCAACAATCGGTCTGTTCCTATACTAGCAATGCACACTGACAAAATAATCAAACAAATTTAAATAATAAAAAAAAACCCACGTTTTATACATAAGCAATCAGCTCTCAGAAACGATTAAACTATTATATATTTGTTTTCTAATTAATTTTTGTAGTAATTTCTTTGTGTTTCTTTCTGTTTGTGGTAAATTCGCAAACAGTTTATTCAAAATAAATTAAAATAAATTATTCCATGTGTGGTTCTATTTGAACTAAATTTTAACTTTATTCATTTAATTTTTGTGTTAACAAAATCAAAATTTTATTCAAAATTTATTTTATTCTTTAATTGCTATTAATTTTCTTTCATATTTCCCCAGTGTTTTTGGTTTTACCGAGTGTCTCATCAATTGTGACGCACTTCCAATGTCTCTTTTAATTTGTTTCCAAAAGCAATCCCTGTTGAGTATGGGTTGTAAGTAAGAGACTTAATCCAATTTCCAGTTTGCTGCTCTTTGTTTGTTTTCTCTTCTTACCACCCCTTTGTGAAGAGGCACTTAATAATATTTTCCAAATTTCCACTTTACGTTTATTCAATGTATTAAACAGTTGAATATAAAGTTTATATTTTTTTATTATAAACACAAACCAAATAGTTTGATGTTTAAGTGAACGCAAATAATTTCAATTTTAAAAAATCTTTCATTTATGGTTAAGAGAACCAATGACCGTTCATACGGTTCTATCTTAAGAGAACGCAATTTACCTTACGCGATTAACTTAATTAAGAGCACGCATTAAATGCAATATACGTTTACATTTATTCCACGAGTACATTATTAAGAGTGTGTTTAGGGTTCTACGAGGGTACTCACGAAAATTCGTTTAATAACTTCAAAAAGAGTTTGCAAATTTAAATGTTAATTATTCAACCTACACAATTAATGTGATTAATTTTATTATTTTTTATGTAAATTATAACCACTAAGTTAAAACTTTTGCTGGTTGTAATTTCATCAAAATTTAGCTTTAATTAAATTAAATTAAATTTTAATTTCATCAAAAATTAAATTATAACTATTATTGGTTAAATTTAATTTTGATTTTACGCTTTAATAGTCAATTTCGTTTTTTTTCCTGTAGCAAACTTTAAATTTCAATTAGAGAAAAAATTTAATTTTTTTTATGACGTTTTATCAATATGTTATATAAATATGTATGTATGTACAAATGTGTGTTCGTTTTAGTTATTATTTGCATGTAAAGATAAGTATAATTTGAACTTGGTTAAGAGATAGCTTCAGTTTATTAAAAGTGTGTAGAAAAAGGAGTATGCCAATATAAAATTTTATTAAGAATTTATGTGTGGATACAACGATACAATTGATTTTCGGGGTTGGTTTTTAGATCTGTTTAAGAGATCGTAATCGATTTTAAGCATAAATAAATGCATATGAAATGAAAAGTGTGAGTGCTAAGTTAAGAGAGTTTGTACGAATTTAACTAGTAATGAGTTGTTTTTTAAGGAGAGGTTAAGACTTCAACTTCTCCTCTTAAAATTTTCCCTTTGCAGGTTGAATGTATTCAAATTTCCTTGTTTTATTTTTTATTTCAGAGTTAATTGCCACTTGATTTTTATTTAAGAGTAAGAACAATTAGTTTAATCTTTAGGCACTCTGTGCTAAGGGGAAATAATGAGAAAAAACCCCAAGCACGCTATGAATATAAATATTGTATTTTTAATAATAAAAGGAACAACTTAATGTTTCAATCTAAACTTGATGCTGACTTTGCTTTCTTTTTCTCCGTTTTTCACCTTTAACCTTCAATATTCTTTCCAATTCACTTTTTCCACATATTTTGATAGGTATTCAATAATTTATTCTATTCTTAATTTTTTCATTTAATTTTTCCACTAACTTTTTCTTTATTTTTACTTTTCCTATATTTTCTAGTTAGCTTTTCTTTTCCTTAACTTTCTTTTTTAATATTTAGGCACTTTTTATTTTCTACTTATAGGTAGGTACTTTTTTCTCAAAATTTTTATGCTTTTTGAATTAATTCACTTTTCATTTTCAACTAAAATTTTATAGGGACTTTTTATGATTTTTCTTAATATTTTTTACTTTCAATTTTTTGTTAAATTTATTTTAGGCACTTTTATTTTTTCACGCACTGTCGATGGCTTGCTTTGCTTGTACTTTGTTTGCTTACTAAATTCATTAAGAGTTTACATGAATAGTTTACCTCATAATTCAGCTTGCTTTTTTTTTCTATTTTACTCCCTTCAGTAATTGTAGTGGACAATTGTCTCCTAATTCGCTGATCTTTGACGTCTTTGAGTGTTATGCTTTTTCTCTTCTGACCTTTGGTTGTATAGTCGAAGGACCATGTAGTTCTGTGTGTTAGGCCCACACACAAACTATAAACAATCTTCACCTTTGGTTACGGATCTGCAGGGTACTTTTAAGATGTGGGATAATCTTTGGTGAGGATTGTAATTTTAATCGCTCAGTTGAGTGATTAAAATTGTAGAGATTTGGGTTAAATGGAAAGAAATAAAAAGAGTTGAAGAAAATTATTTCTCTGCCAAGTAATCTCGAAGGGTTAGCAATTGGGGTTTCTTTACCTGTAAGATGGTGTGATAGTTTCCAACGTAGGTAAATAAAAGACCAGTAGGGTACGTATTGATTGTTTCCAGGGTTTATTTAATTAAATATTGTAAACTATTCTAAGTTAAAAAACTAAGCAAAGGTTTGTACAGGATACGTTAAACTACTTGCTTCTGTTGCTATGGAAAGAATGAAAGAATACAGAAATTTATTTTTAACTATTAACCTGCCTTCGATTCGCAGATAGCCGAAGAGGTTTTTTTTTCCGTTAGTACTAAAGATTTACAACTTCATTTTCATTCCATACCTACAGACAAGTATAAGATATATTTTAAGCCAATGGTTTTTAAACTATAACTATTAATTTAGGAATTACAACTCATACTTTTTATCGTTACAATTCAAATTCAATTCACGTAAATACTTCGATCTATCATTTTCATTATTACATTTTCAGATTACATACATATTTAATTTTAAAGATTTTTAAATTCATTTTCTTTCATGCTTAATTCATTAATTTTCGAGATTTTAGAATTCATTTGTTTCGTTCTTAATCTAATGTTCAAATGTATTTTGAACAAGCCTGAATAAAATATAAAAATTTGGATTAAAAACCATAAACAGTTCAATTAACTAATCACAATACTAATTGTATTTCAATTTTATTAATGTGATAATTGAATCAATTATTTTTTTAGTTGAAAGAAAATTAAAAATAAAATTTTTTAATTAAATTATTAATTACATAACAAAAAATCTTAATAGATTTTTTCGCTAAACAAAATAATTTAACCTTGTAGAATTGTTGTTGGGAATTGTCAAAACCTGAGCCATATTAAATTAAAACAATTTTCACATTGTTTGAAACGGCAAAGTTTTTTAATTGAAATTAAAAATATCATTAATTGAAAAAAAGATATTCACAATTTTTAATTTTTAGTAAACAATATAATCATTTAAGTAATAGGTGTAAAGTCAACAAATTTTTGGATTGATTCTATGAATTTGGAATGAATTTGGTGATTAGAGACAACTTTTAATTTTTTCTGTGTTTAATTCATTTCAATTTATTTTTTAAACTATTTTCATTAAAATTTCTTATCAATATATATATTATTATCGGATAAATGTAGGTTGTGTGAGGAGGCAGAGGATTTGGAGACAGTTAAGCACTTTTTGTGCCACTGTCCCAGGCCACAGAACAGCAGGCTGTGGTGGCTGGGTAGCAGATTCCTGCACAAATTGGGAGATGTCTCGGGCTGTGGGCTTCAGAATTTGACGGGATTCGTAATGGGAATGACCTGGCTGCGCGACAGGAGGCTGGGGACGGGGAACATGTAGGGCAGTTTTCCTGTTTGGTAGGATTTTTTTGCTTGTTCTGTCCGATCTCTTACCCTCCATTATCTTCCTTTCCTGGTCTTTCACTATTTACTTCTCCTACGTTTTCACACTAGATTTCTTTCACTAACTAAGGCGTCACAATGGACCATATTGGTCTCTGGGCAAGGGTGTGAAGTTTGCTTCGGACCAGCCTTTCTAACCTTACCTAATCTAGCCTGAAATATATTACCATTTCTACTCCAATTGAAACTCCCATACCCGGTTTAATTTCATGGCGTCGAATAATGTAACTGGCAAATTTTTTTAAAGAAGGAGAAAATATTTACACTGATTTAAATAACGTGCGGTGAATAAAATAAGAACAATTATAAAATTTACCAACAAACATGTTAAAAAAATTACTCTAAGTTATTTTATATTTATTTTTTATCTTTATATGTTAAATAAAATTTGGGCTGCTGATGCCTCGTGCGCTAGTGTCTAAGCACAACAAAACTCTTCCTGGGAACTTTGCCTCCATCACAAAATGAGCACTTTCAGGGGCTTTGTGGGTGGAAGACTCAAAGTAATGTTTTGGCTGCCCCTCATTTCCTTGGACAATAAAATGATTTCGTCATCCATCATGCATTTGTTCTCTGATGAACAAGAAAAGTAATTTCTGGAGAGGTAGCGAAGCCTGCATTTATTAACCTTCTGTTGTGATTCAATGGTGAATGGTGCAGTTTTTTTTCTATTTTTTTTATGGAATGGCATGAATTCTACATATTTTTTAATTGTGCTTTTATCGCAATTATATGTCTTACCCATTTGGCGATAAGACTTTGCACTTTAACCTATATGTTGCAAATTAAGCTTTGGCCGAAATTAAGAGTCGTACAGACTACATTTTGGACATAATAAACTTTATTATTCTTAAACAAGTTTATTTTCCTATAGATAAATCTTTTTTTTTAAAGCTTATAAATCTCACGTTAATGCCCTAATCATGTTAAACGCAGCGCAACGCCAAAGAATAACAGTGAAAGCACAAACAATGTCATAAATATTTTGAAATTTTGTTGTTGCTTTCTACAGAAATTCATGTAACGTTTTAAAATTTTCAACAAGCAACGCAGCGCTTGAAATTTTAAAACGCAATGTGAATTTCTGTAGAAAGCAACGATAAAATTACAAAGAAAATTGTTGACATTGTTTGTGCTTTCAATGTTATTATTTGGCGTTGCGTTGGGTTTTACATGATTAGGGCCTAGGTTTTATTTGGATTTGCTTCCCAAAATTTACAAATTACTTTTTAAGTGACCTTTTTCAAACCATTTATTAACTGACCAGAGCAACATTTTTTTTTTTTATAAATGGATGGTACAGTTCAATTAACCGTATATATTTTTTTGCAAGTGTCATGTGTTGGACTTGTTCGTATTTTATTTACAATACGCTATATCATTACTATTTCGAAATTGTGTTAATCGCATAAGTCTTTAATGCATTTGCTTTTTTAAGTTTTACTTTTAAATTTTTTGTTTATAATATAGTAAAAGGAAATTCGTTGATATTATCACATAGTAGAACTGAAATTTTTTATTATTGACATTTATCAATACGATAAAGGAACGGTACAACAAAAAATCGTCTGCTCACAAGTACATAAACAAAAAAGTATTTGTTTTTTAATCATACGCCATATGACAGAGGTTGTGAATTGAACAAGTGTATACAGCAACGGCTTTTTGCATTTTATGAGACCAATGATTAATTATGGACCGATCTTTACAAAATTTGGTAGTATGACAATATTAAATGACAAACGGTGCATTCCGCTACGAATCAATTTAAATTTTTGCAGTAGAAATATAATTTTTTGACGGAGGTTAACTTATAATAGGGTCTAGTTATAACTCCCATCCTGCTGAACTTATTGTGCTGGGTTTCAATTCCAAACTGCTTAGAATAATTAAAAACAGTTTGACTGCAAACATGTCCATTTTTCTTGAGTCTTTCAGAAATTAGCGTTTTTTTTCAATAGACGGAAGGACATGGCTAAATTGACTCAGAATTACATAAGATTACAGAGAATATATACTTTTTTGGGTCCTTCATAAATAGAAACTTGGTATGCCTTCTTCCCAACTAGTTCTAGAGGGTATCAAAAAATTTGCAAATAAACGTGCCTAATTTTTAAGTTGCACCGTCCGACACTCAATATTAGAAACGAACCGGATGACATAAGTCTGAAACTAGAGATTAAATGGAGCAAAACTGCGTTCACAGTTTTTTATTTCGTGATCCTGTTTCCTTTTAAAAGGACTTCAAAATTTCAAAGGACTACATTTTTAAAAAAATGTTTTAAAATACTTCTGCTCATCCTACTATGCCAAATTTGGTGTCAAATAATCAAGAAGAGTTATAAAATATTTTGCATTATTTTGTTATTATTCTTTTAGGATAAGGAGATGTCAAAAATGTCCTTTCAAATTTGTATCCTTTAATGTCATTTTAGATTTCTAATAATTTTTTTTAAAACAAATAGTGCGTTGAAGGACCAAATATTGAATACCACATGCCAAAATTTCAACCTTCTAGCTTTACTACTTAAGTGTAAAATAATACTTTAAATGTGCATTATTTTATTTTTTATATTTGATTTTAAAATTTCATTCGAAAAAAAAATAACTAGTACTTAGATTATTTGGTACCTAACATATTTTTTCGTGGGTTCCGAAATAGTTGCCACTTTATAAAAAAATTCAACTAGAATGGTTTAAATAAATTATAATTTTTCGTCAACGTAATAGTTTTTGCAAACGCGTTTAAATATGAAGTGCCCAAACCGTAATAAGTTTTGTGTTGTGTGTGGCTTATATGTACCATTTAATAAATCGCGAAATATACCAAAAACCTTTGCAAAAAGGTACGAAGAATACTTTTTAATAAACTTAGCTCCAAGATTGTGGTATGTGCGTAAAATTGTATGTAATAAATAAATTTTTGGGCAATAATAAATCTGTAGATTATGAAGCTATTGTTAAGAAACTAGTGAATAGTTATGGAATAATGGGAGTCAATATGTCAATTAAAATTCACACCTGGATTTTTTCCCCAGTAATTTATGAGACTTTAGTGATGAACAAGGGGATAGATTCCATCAAGACCTCGCCGTAATCGAGAATTGGTACCGTGGAAAAAATGCCGCCCATATGCTGGCCGACTACTGTTGGTCAATTTGTCGTGATACTACTGGTCTACATAAACGACAAACCAAAAACTTGCACTTTTCTAAATAAACCTTTTATGTATATAAATAAACATTTTTTTAATATTTTAATTTGAGCTTTATATATATGAAGCCTAGTACTCTGTTCGTATTTGCCAATTATGTTGAGCTACATTTATTTTTCGCGTGAAAAATTTGACATGAGAAAACTGTTGTTTTGATTTTCGTGCGAAAGAAGTGATGATCATATTATTTCGTACGAAAAAGAAATGTTCCAAGAAACTTGTTGCCGTTGAAAAATAATGTTTACATGTTTTTCGCAAAAAGAACAAAGTACTGGTTTGATTTTGCCTTTATTCCACAAAAAAAATCACCTGCTTAAAATTTTAAAATATTTATTAACACTTAAGTAAAAAAGGTAGGAGGATGAAATTTTGGTATGTAGTATAAAATATTTGGGTCTTTAACACACTATTTTTTTAAAAGGAATTTATTGGCAATCTTAAAGGATAAATATTGTAAAGGACATTTTTGACATCTTTTGATCCTGACAGGATAAAATAAAAATAATACAAAATATTTTACTACTCTTCTTGTTCTTTTGACATCTTTTGGCATTGTTGGATCAGCGGAAGTATCTTAAAATATTTTTTGAAAAGTGTACTTCTTTGAAAATTTGAAGTCCTTAAAAAAGGATACAGGATCACGAAATGAAAAACTGAAAACGTTGTTTTTCTCCATTTAATTTATAGTTTCAGAATTTTAACATCCGGTTCGTGTCTAACAATTTTTTTCTTTTTTTGTCGGACGGTGTTATACATAACAAATTGTATGCTGTTTTTTAAGGTCCTTACTCGTGTTATCTTATCAATGCTACATGACGGTATTCTGTCCCATAGATTCCTATTTCAATTCTTAGAAAATAAGGCAGAGTTTAGAAAAGTGTTCGACAAAATATGATTCGGAGGTTAAAAATACGTTGAAATGTTCCTTTGACTCATTTCGAGTAGATAATTTAAATGTCTTTTAAATTTTAGGCCTCAAAACTCCCGTTTTGTCATTAGGCCAAAAATATTTTTATCGAACTAACTATAGATGAAAGAAACCAATGTTATAGTTTTTAGTAAATTATGACTACAGTAATATAAAACTTATTTGTACCAAATTGCCTTGGAATTCATATACGAATATTGACATAAATGCGTATTTAATCGGTATACTGATTACATCGATTGTTGAGGATATAACCTATAGGATCACATTTTAAATGGACTTTCAAAGACAAGCCTTCTTTCAATGAATAAGTTTTAACAATTTTATTATACCCTAAAGAATTTCGCATCTGCCCTAATAGTTATATTAATTCTGTCTACTCTCTTTTGCTGCAAATAACAGACCAGCTGTAATTTTTTTCGGCACCTTTGAGAGACTTTAGTAAATTAAAACATACTTTTCTAAATACTCCTAATTTCCATAAAAAATATACTTAAAACATGTTGAGCATGGAAAAAAATGCCAAAGTAGCTGTAACACTAACAACAAAAGAACAACAACTTATTTAATGTTAACACTAACAACAATCAGAAAACAAACAGCACAAGCAACATTATCGTAAAAGAAATAACAACACTAGTAGTAGTTGTAGTAACTTTTAAACAAGTTTTTCATTTTTCTTAAACATATGCTATAAAAATTTATGTACTCAAGTTTGTTTGTTTGTTTGTCTATGAAGGAGTTGCGTAAGTAGTTGTAGTAGTTCTTACAATATCACCACAATTCACTTTAAGTGGTAACAGGAACTTTGTTTTCATATCTTCTTTTTCTCATTTTCCGTCTAGAATTTTAAGCTGTTTTGAACTACAATAAGATGTGAGAGATGACACTTTCTTTTACGAATACACCACCTCCATGGCATTATCATATACGCACACATTGTTTGTGATGTTTCGTAAATTATATTATGTAAATTTATTGTTGTTGAGTTACCATAACCCTCATCAGCAACCAGCTACTGGAACTTCTTTGGTTGTTTTAGGTCGATTCAAGCTCTAAAATAGATGTTTAAAAACCTCCAATAGAAAACATAAATTTAGGATGAAAAATTTATTTAAAAAAAAAATTTCTGTAACATTTTCGGATAAAAGTATTTACAAAAATTGCAAATTTCGTTAAATTATTCATATATGATTGAAGATTTTCGAGACAATACCCTTTGAAATTGGAATTTGTTGGAAAGGTTAATGAAAAATCAAAAAAGTTGTTTTTGGAAATACATATTTTTCTTCATTAAAAGATTTTATTTATTGTGCTGAATTCCCTTTTTTATAATTGATAAAAGTACTGAAATTTATTGTTGGAGGATAAGCTGTTCCTATGCGCATTTCACTGGTTGCTTAGGCCAGATTATCAGGAAACGTTCTCCTAAATAATTTTAGAAAAGCCAAAGCTATCAGCAAACAAGACTACAGAGGGAATGAGAATTACCTACACTCAAAAAGTCTTATTTGCAACGATATCAAAGCTTAAACAAAATACCAACAATGAAACAGTGAGTCTAAATTTTCTTACATTCCCCACTACAATTAGTTGGAATTCTCTCAACATTAATTGTAGTTGTAAGTGGGTAAAGAAAAAACAAACTAAAAACAAAAACGAATTGCTTTTATTGTTTTCGCAAGAAATCAAAATAAAAACAATTTGCCAGTTCAGTTTTTTATGCATGTGCACTTGCAAAAATTTATTATAAAAAAAGTTGTCTTGGCAATACATAATTTTTTTTTCATTAAAAGATTTTATTTATTGAATTTCAAGTTTTTAATATTTTAATTAGTCTTAAGTTCATCAAATTAAATTTTTATTAAATTATTGCTATTGAAGGAAAGCATTTACAAATTAAATGATTTAAATTTTTTTTGATAATTCTTGGCTGAACACGGAATTGAACTCGGGTCAAATTTACATGTTTCCAGAATACCCACATTCCCATCATGAGAACTCTTTGCGTTCTACCGTTTGCACCACTGCGGCGCCTGCCAGTCTATAGTCAAACATCAATCTTTAACCAATGGCATTGGTAGATGGAAATTTGCTGTAATTGATTATCAATTTTTAAATTTTGTTGACATGTTTTTTTCTTACTTCTTGTTATCAAAATAAATTTAATTCATTTCCTTCCTTCAAAAAAAAAAAATAGTTTAATGAAAACTAAATTTGATGAACTTAAGACTTATTAAAATATCAAAAACGTCAATTAAACCCAACAGCTCAATGAAAAATCACAAATGTTATTCTATAAAGTTTTATACTTTTGTAACAACCCAAGAAAAACTCTTTGAATTTTGGTAATAGGTCGTGGTTATTTCATACGTTACCTGATAAGTAGTTGTCATTACGATTGTCATTACTCTGAAAACCTCAATAAGTACTTGCTAGTAATGACCTCAGTAAGTACTTTTCACTACTATTATTTTCAGTTATGAATATTTGCTTACTAATAATCAGCTAAATAACTACTTATAAGTTGTCTTGTTTTCAGTACTGAATATTTACTTAGTGGTAACTAGCTCCATAACTTCTTATTAGGTCCATTAACTAGCGCCAATTAAACAAAAAACTAGTTATCTTTTGGCTTCTTATAAGTATATTGTACGTACTAACTTACAATTCAACTTACTGGTAGTTAAATAATAACTAGATATTTTGTGGCTTCTAGTAAGTGTATTGTAACTACTGAATTCTGTGGACAACTCGAGCAAAAAGAAGTAGTTATTCGGCAGAAAAATAGGTAGTGTTGATATTTCTCCAACATTACTTGCTAACTTGCCAGGTAAGTAAAGTTTTTGCTCTATACTATACTATACTAAAATTATAAAGAGGTTATGTTTATTTTTTTGTTTGTTTGTTTGTAGAAGGTAATCTCAATAACCGCTGATCCGATTTAATGTAACTTTTACAGTATATTACTGATAGTCTAGGAGGTGCTATAGGCTATACATTTTTTGAACTTTTAAGTGGGCAGGGCACCTCCCATACAAAGACATTTTAGATTTATGTATATCTTTACAACTAAGAGCTAAAGTTTCCAAATTTAGTACGAATATCTTGGCTATCAATACAGAACATCTGACAAAATCTGGTCGGGGTTGGAAAAGTGGACGTGACACCTCCCATACAAAGACTGGACTGATTAACATCAAACTAATATATATTCTTAGAGTGAATCCCGGTTTCTCTATTGTTTAATCCCGAAAGGTTGCACTGATATTTAAACTTTTTTAATGTATGGTACGATTTGGCTGAAATTTACAAAATATATTTATTAAACAAAGATAGGTTTCCTGACAAAATGTTGCCCCAGTAGATAGCGTGGGGGTCAAATTATTAACAAAATTCTCCAGTATTTAAATAATATTTGGAAAATCCCATGCAGTATTGTATCAACACAAATTTTGGAATCTTTCGAATAAAATTTGCGATTTTATAAACAAAAAATAAATGGCCCTATCTACAAACGATTATATGATAAACACTAAACGGCAAATCTTACAGTTTGCATAATATGCAACATTGACAATTGTCAAAACCACTGGTAGGTCTTACAAGAAAAATAGAAGACAAATAAATTATAAAAAGTGTAACACTCCTTCTTACACATGCCTTGATTTTCCATTCGTAACGTGCTTAAAAAGGTCTGACCAGACTCATGAGTAAGACGAAAGATTAAGGCAATTTATCAATTTACCATTAACAATCAACAAATTGTTTCACACGTCTCTAATTCCAAAGAGCAACAATTCTTCACAAATCCCCCAAACAAATGCTCACCGTATTTCACCACTACCTGGTGCCAGCAAGCTATACGCATGGTTGTGGTAAGTAAAAACATGGTTGTGGTAAACATATTCTAAGAGCACCATATTATGATAAGATTTATGATTGTAGTCATCATATTACGATTATTATTGAATCATATTATGACCAAATATATTCGTAATATTACATCATAATATTTTTTCCTTAATCCTCATTTGTCATATTATAATTTAATGTAATCATATTATTATCATGTTAATAATGACAAGTTAAGAAGTAATCATATTATTATCACTTTAATCATAATAAGTTCAGAAGTACTCATATTATTATCACGTTAATCATAATAATATGTAGATTAAATCTAACAACGAAAAATATGTTTAATACTTATTTATGCTGATTTACTTACTGGCAACCTTAACGTAAAACTGTTACGGATATTTCACATCATAATATGATGTAACTTTAAACATAATATTTTTAACCTTTTTTGTCGTACGTCGCAATTATTTATATGTTATTTTATAGAATTTTCATTCTTTTTCTCTAAAATAACACAAAACAATGGTCAATATTTTTGCACCATATTCAAACAATATTGAAATTTTTTAATCATGGATATTTTATTTTGTGACACTTTACAATTTTTTTTAATGAACCTAAAATTTCTTTATTTTTTAATTTCTTTAAGCTTGGTTTTTTAATGGGTATTTTTTTTTAATTGTTTAACCACTGAATAACAAATAATTCGGTAGGCATATGTAAAACAAACGACACAAATGGTTGTGACATTAAATGGTTGTGAGGAATAAAGTATGTTTTTAAAGTTATCATTATTTAGTTGTTATAAAAATGATAATTTTTCAGTGAACCATACTTAAATTTATAATTGCGATAAACATTGACATGTTTAAAGTAACTATAATATTGTACATATTAAATAAAAATAACAATATTTGATGTACGACAACAATATATTATTACAATAAGCATAGTGTCGTTGCCGTAACCATGCCCAACCATATTTTTTCTCTATGTGTATGTATGAGTAATATTGCAAATTTCAAATATTACTCATACGTTCAGGTAATCTGTACGGGTAAGAAATGTTCCACAGGGTTCCAAGGTTTTATTTTAAGCCTTATCACCAATTTGCAATTTTAGTCCCCAAGCGACCCAAAATAGCTATTTTCGTATCCCCAAAAATACCCACAGATCATTAAAAATAAAATAATATTATGTTAAAGAAAAATATGTATGCATACATTCATTTCAATTATTAAATCCATTTCGGTAATATTAACAAACCAATTTTTCTTTGTACTTTGAGTTGTTTATATCTGCAGACACATGCATATAAAAAAGAGAAGCGTGAAAACGCAGACGAAAAATTATTATGCAATCAATTTTATAATTTCAAAAACTTCTGAATCAAAGTCATTTGATTTGTCAATCAATGCAGTTTTGTTTTCTATTTTAATTGTATTAAAAAGTGTAGCATTTGAGAAGATGGAAAAAAATTGTGATAGAAAACTAAATTATTTTTAAGGTACATAAGTATTTATTCAAAGAAGAGCTTCTTAAAACTCATACTACATTCTGTTGGCGAATTTTGGTGTTGATTGCATGCATTATAGAAAGTACTCGTGTTCACACAATCATTACTTTTAGGTACAGAAAGCATATTTAAATTTATTTAAATTCCCCTGGAGAATTTCACGGAATTTTTATTCCCAATTACAAAACAAATACTCCCCTATTTTTAAATTTTTATGTAGTATACATATTCATAAAAATATTTGAATTTAATAAAGGTTTTCAAGACAAGTTGTCTATGAAAAGTTTCCCTAATAACCGCTTATGAATACGTAGGCTTATAGTTAATGGGGAATGTTTATTTACATTTGAAAGAAGATTCATTGGCATTTATTTTTTTAAGATAATGTCTATCAAATATTGGCCGTTGCTACGTCGCACAGTGGCGCCATTTGAGTTTTTTCGTTGCAAAAATCATATCTTTTGAACCGAATAAGATAATTGAACAGTTTAAACAGCATATGATAGATAACTGTTCAGCCTATGAAATGAGCGTTTGGAAAGGGTGCTACGCTTTGTAGGGGCCTACTTATGGGTTATCAAAGTTAAAATTAGTAGAAAAATCAATTTTATGGTAACTAAAAAAAATTTTTTTTACATTTTTAGATTGTTTTTATTTTTTTTCTTAAGGGTTTTATGTTTTAAATTATTACCCAACAAATTAAAAAAAAAATTATTTTTTTTTTTAAATTTATTTTTTCAATTTTCTGTAAAATATTCATCACAATTCGTAAGAGAAGGTATATCTAAAAGACTAACCATTTCTAAACTATAATTATTTTGTAACTCTATTCGTGACTTCACATGCCGCAGGGAAGAAATAAGTGGATCGGAAGATGCTGCCAACATGTTGAAGAGGTCCTCATTTTGCCTCACCCTTAATGCTTTGAATGTGTTCTGCAATCTATATTTTTTATAAAATTTGTTAAGAGACTCCTGTGCTTCTTCAGAAAGCTCTCCAATTGGCAAAGACTGGTACTCAATTATATCTTTACCATGCGCCAATATTTTATGGACGGTCGGGGTCAACTTCTTCTGTGGATACATTTCTGCTAAAAGAGATGCAGTTTTCGACGCATATTCCCCATATTTTGTAGAATTGACATTTTCTTTGCAGTTTAAAACATCCAAGATCGTTCCCAATCTTTTCACGATTTGATTGTCAATTCCAATGATTCTAGTTACTGCCTCATCATTTTCAAAAAATCTCCTAGAAGTGTTTCCATCGTTAGAGTTACCGTATCCGTGCTTGGGACAGTCTACTTTTAGTCCAACTTGTTTAAAAAAAGCATCCTGTATTTGCTTCTTTCTGATCTTTTCCTTATCCTTTATTGATGTATTTTCATCGAAGTTTTCTTCCTCTTGTGGTAGGGTATATGCCAGTTTTAGCAAGAATTCCATACACCTTATCCTTGCGTGCAATGGTGACATTCCATATTCGTAATTCTCCTCATTTGTAGAATCGTTTAAATTACCAAAGTTCTTCTGACAAATAATAATATAAAATCGATAAAAAAAATATAAAAATAATACGAAAAAAGGGGTTTAGATAGGTTTTTGCTAAATTTTTACCTCCAATATAATTCTGTCTATGATAACTAATTGAAATATATTATAATTAAGCAGAAAAAGATACTAATCTTAAACTCTTTACAACTAATTATATAAAATTGAGATGTAACATATTATATATGAAATAAATTGAATTGAATTGAAAAAAGTTCTTCTGACTCTTTTTGCAAATCGGGCATGACATTGTTGAGGTTGTTCCTGTCAGTTCGTTTACGACTTTTCCGTCAACCATGGTCAGGTGGAACTCGTAATTGCATTCAATATATTTTCCTTCTCCAATTTGCAGCTTTGTAGGCTTAATCTTGCTTATTTGTTCTTTAATGTCCTTCACCGTAGTCCTTATGAGTTCTGCCGATTCCCTTGCAAACTGAAACATTATTGGTCGGCAATAATGCACTGATGACGGACGTGGATTTTTCCAGTGTAGGGAATCATCCGATTTTAGCCGCAAAGGAACAACAGATGCCATAAACATATTTCCGTCCGATATTGTAGCGTCATCGGGAGATATCCTTTGCTTATAAACGCTTTGTCCTGATGATCCATCGCAGCCTCATTTGCTGATCAATGTCAACTTCTCAGGAAGAATTTTCACTTCCGTGAAAAACTTTGGTGTGGTTGACTTTCTAAACAGTTCAAATAATTTTAAATTGTACAACGCCATGTTTTCAGTACTTAAATTGTTAAATGGTTTCAGTAATTGTTGCGCCAACTTTCAGGCGTAGACTTATCCACCCATTATGCTTATTTTGCAATATATAGGCTTATGCTACCATGCCTAAAAATTTACCTGTTCCCTGCATACATATGGATTTATGCTGAATAATGCAATTTTGATATTATGCACGTGTCCAAATAAGATTTGTGCCTACCTGTAGGGACCATAAGTCAATATTGTTCCTGACCATTTGTACGCCAAAGTATTGTTTATGTGAGGTACGTACCTGCTAATATAATAACTATTAGATCAAACTACTGTCAGTCAAAACATATAAGGGATGGACGCCATACAATTTCTGCAACCATGTCTTTTTAAACTTTTTTACCTCTAGAAGCCAAACGGGCACGTACGGGCAGATAAAACCTTTTGAATTATGTAAAGAAATAATCAAAGAACAGGTTTTGCAAATATGGCAAATATAGAAAAATATAGTTTTTTTTTATTTTCCGTCAAAGTTGAAAAATAGTGAAAAAACGGATAGTTTTTAAATAGTGATTTACCAGGAGAAACACAAAGCAAACAGTTAATTTTTTTTTATCATTATACATTTAATAAATACATCAATCAATACAAACAAAAAATAAGGCGATTCGTTACCTATTTTTCGTGATATTACACCTGAAATCGCAACAAATTTACTAAAAATTGTGTGTTTTTTTGAAAACCGAAAGTCGGTCAACTTTGAACGGTTATATCTTCTAAACTAAAAATGTGATATTATTAAGAGTAGCATATTTGAAATCGTTGAAAAGTTTTCTATAACATGGGTTTATTCAAAACTTCGTCGGCATTCATGAAAATTTTGATTTTTGCAACCTCGCTTGCTCTACGGGCGCCACTGTGCGTCGCAGATGGTCCATCCGTTGAGCCCAATTTTCGATGACTCGTTCGAGCACTTCGACTGGTAACTGGCGAATGACACGTTGATGTTTTCCTCCAAGGCCTGAATCGAAGCGGGTTTGTCCGCATAAACTTTAGACTTTACATATCCTCACAGGAAAATGTCTAACGGTGTGATATCACACGATCTTGGTAGCCAATCGACCGGCCCAAAACGTGAAATTATGTGCCCACCGAAGTGTTCTCTCAATAAAGCCATTGATTGATGCGATGTGTGGGAAGTGGTGCCGTCTTGCTGAAACCAAATGTCACCGAGATCATGAGCTTCAATTTCAGGCATCAAATAGTCGGTTATCATGGCACTTTAACGGTCGCATTTCCGGTTACGTTTGCACCGGCATCATTTTTAAAGAAATATGGACCGATGATTCCACCTGCCCACAAACCACACCAAACCGTTTTTTTCTGGATAAAGTGGCAGTTCTTGGATATCTTCAGGTTGCTCTTTGTCCGAAATGCGGCAATGTTGTTTGTTTACATACCCATTGAACCAGATATGGGCCTCATCGCTGAACAAAATTTGCCTCGAAAACGTCAGATCTTCTGGGAACTTTTCAAGAGCCCATAGAGCGAAGCTATGTCGCTTGGGAAGGTCGAGCGTCTTCAGTTGTTGCACAAGCTGTATTTTGTACGCTTTTAGTTTCAGATATCATGCCAAGTCATTCCATACGTCAGTCCGAGTTGCTGCGAACGGCGCCGAATCGACTCTCCACGGTCTTCGTGTACACTCTCAGCTACGGCCCTTATATTTTCTTTACAGCGTGCTGGACATAGACTATTCGGGCGAATATTATCCAATAATGAATGCTGGGTCTCGAAATGGGTGATGGTGTTGCGAAAAGTATGCTCTGTAGGCCGATTATGTTGACCATAAGTTGAGCGAAGTGCACGAAACACATTCCTCACAGAACGTGAATTTGCGTAATAATGAAATGCCAAACAATACTAAGCAAAAATAACATGACAGCATGAAACGACTCACACGTCATCTGTCAAAAAAAGGCTATTGAAAAAAGTATCTTTACTTGAATCACCCATTATAAACAGTCATTTTCTAGGCATCAAATTCGAATGAAATTGAATTTGAAAAAATTTAAAACTATTCTGTTTTAAAAGAAAAGAAAACTATTCTCTTTTACATACATCATAGTTGAGGTACAATAAATATTATTTTAAAACTATTCTTCAAATCAGTAACAACTTCGGACATTATAACAGAAATTTACTTGAAAATCTCCACCGGTATGAGTTTCATTTGATTTCGATTTTAAGGGCATAGCCAAGTTACATGAAAAATATATCCAAACTACTGTTTCGTTTGAGTTTTTTAACTTTTGTTATAAAGAACTGGCAGGACCAAATAAAGTCTCCCCACTTCCAACACTGCCATAGAGGAGATTGAATTTTGCATTTGTGCTGATATGTGTAACACCTAAAACGAGAGGATGAAAAGAGGGCTCAATGCCTACTACACATGCAGAAACTCCATCGGTGAGAATTGGGGTCTAAGACCAGATATGGTAAACTGGATTTACACATCGGTACTTAGGTATATTCTTACGTATGGATGCACTGCTTGGTAGGATGCGTTGAGAGTGGATAGCTATAGGAAGATGCTCAAAAAGGCCCAGAGGAGTGCATCTCTTGGTATCACTGGTGCAAGAGGAAGCACGCCACAGGTGGCGTTGGACATCCTAATACATCTGTCCCCCCATTGAACATTATGTGAGGAGTTTGATTCTAGAAGTCTTCTTTGATTAGACTTAGGCGGGATGAACACACAAGGATTCTATACGAAGTGGGTCTGCTTGATCAGGGAAGTATTCCGGCGGGAATCTCGGATCATTGCAGTATGACCTTGGACTTCGGTGTAACACCACCGGTGGAGTTCCCGGATAGGGAAGATTGGCGTGGATCTCATGGACTCTTTGAGGGGTGGGAAGTATATACGGACGGATCCAAGATGGACAGTGGCACTGGGGCTGGTGTTTTAATTACTGACTCTGACGTGAAAAGACTCCCGGATGAGTGTAGTGTCTTCAAGGCTAAAATCCATCGTAGGGGATCTGTGGTAACAATCTACGTCGATAGTCAGGCTGCGCTAAGAGCATTGTTAAAATATACGATGCGATCGGGCCTGGTCGCACGGTATGGGATTGCAGGGTGTCGAGGTCCTTATGGCCCGGATTGCACGTAGGGGCAACCAGGGTTTCATAAGGTTTGGATAGGAGTAGTCTCAGGACCCTTATATGGCTACTGACGGGGCATTGTTCTGTTAGGGCTTTTATGGTAAATGGGCCAATGCCATACCGGACTTCTGCAGGCTTTGCGGGGATGCCGAGGAGCTAAGGACGGTTGAGCATGTACTGTGCCACTGTCCCAGGATGCTGGGTCCCAGGCAGAAATAGCTAGGGGTTATATTTCACGACGAACTGGGGTGTATCGCTGGATGTAATCCAACCGATCTAGTGGGGTTTGTCAGGGAAATAGGACGGTTGTTTCTGTTCTGTTCTTTACTTCTATTTTTCCTCTTTTCCTATACTGAAGGAATTCACAATGGGCCTCATTGCTCTCCGAGTGAAGATGTGCCCTTGTGCGAATAATCCTTCTTAACCTAACCTAATCTTACACCCAAAAATATTAATTCTAGACCCACCTTATAGTATCGCTTTTCTAATCGATCTAATAGTTTCATATTAAAACTATCAAGTTTAATTAAATTTGTAATTAACTTACAGATTATCTTCTCGTAGAAATAAGTGAATTTGTGTAAGAAATCAATGAAGTGAAGTGCTTGGAAGTCAAATATTTTTTAACATTTTTTTAAAATTTTTTTTAATTTATTTTTTCATTGAGCGCCATACCAGCCAGCATTTGGGTGACACTTTTTGTAAAAAAAACACCTAAGCGATTAAAAAGGATTTGTATATGATTCAATGATACTTTCAAATTAAGAATTCTAAATGAGTAGATTTCATTTATTACTTGAGCGATAAAAAAAAGGATTGTTATATCATTACCGTTTCCAAATTATTTTTTTTTGTTTTTCCTACACTAAATCCCGCGAAGCTTTTTGCTTATCTGCAGGAGACCAGAGTCTCTGGCGGAAATCGAACCCGCAACCCCGGTACTGATAGACTAGATCACTACCAGCTAGCCTACTGGAGCACCCAAAAAGCAAAAGGCACTAACTTACGAAAAATTAAAAATTAGCGATCTTATTAACAAAAACCAAACGATACTATCCACAAAAGATAATATGATAAACGCAAATGACTTACCTTGCCGTTTGCATGATATGCAACATTGTCAATTGTCCAAACAACTGGTAGGTCTTTCAAGAAAAATTATTTAAAACATTTCAAGGCAATTTATCATTTTAAATATTATTTGCTTCTCATCACAGAAAAAATTTTCATTGGTTTTTTATCAATTAAATAAAATTGTTAAAATATATAAAAATTCAATAAATATGGCAATTAAATGAATTAATTTTTTTGTTGAAAAAAAATTAAAAATTTGATTTTCATTCAATTAATATTTTGATTGTTTTTAAATTAATATATAATTAAAACAATAATTAGATTAATCAAAAACTTTATTGTTTATTTCGTTTAAACTAAAATAATGCCAACGTGTAAAACTGAAAAAAACGCTTAGTAAAGAGGAAAATGATTGTGTTTAATTTTGCGTATTGTCTTGGATAATTGGATAAACATGAGTTATGTATATATACAAAAATATTTCAATTTATTTTGTATTTTGTTGGTTTTAATTTTGAAAATTGGTAAAAAAAAAGTTCCGAATTTTGTTTTCATCTTTTCAAGTTAAAAAAATAAAACGATCTTTTTGTTAATAGTATACGATTAAATTTTAAACGTTATAGAATTTATGTGTCAATTTAGATTTGCTTTGTGTATATATAAATTTATTCTTGGTTTTTTCTATTGCAATTTTTCATGTTTATTCTTGAATGTATTTGAACTTCAATAATATATTAAGCCAACAAAATAGAAACAAAATTTGCTTGTATTTTAGGGCTGCAAGCAAAATTGCCCAAAAAAAAATTGACCAACGAAAAAATGATTCAACGTAAACGAAATATGGTCCAAACAAATATAAATGGAAATTATATCCAAAAATGGTGAAAAGAGGCCCAATAATTAATGAAAAATAACCCAATTTTTATTTTCGAATTTTGATTTAATAATTTTTACAAAGTTGTCTTAAACTTTCATACTTATTTGGGCTTGGGTCATATGTCCGAAACTTAAAAACCCAAAATCCCGCCTACCTAACTTAAGCTTTTCTTCATAGACGGCCTTAGACCGGGCCCAAGGATTTTCTCCTCTATGGCATAAAAAACACCGCTTTCGCTAACTTAAGCTTCTCTACATAGCCTACTTTCGGCCGGGTGCAAGGCTGAATTCACAAGCTTTAGTTACGAGGCCGATGATTGTCATTCCATAGCGATTCCGGATTTTGAATTTGGTCAAAATAAGAAAGACAAAAATAGCGCAAAAATGTTTCTTTAACGAAAAATCGGAAAACACAAATCGTATGGAAAATTGTTGGGCGATTTTTCATATATAACATTGGGCTATTTAGCTGACAGCCGTATTTTAAGGGTGGAAAACTTTACATTCATTATAAAAACATATTTCTTGTTTTAGTGATTTTGAAAGTAAGCAAGTGACAACACTTTTTTCATGTACATATTCTTTGTGGTGTCAAAAAAAAATTTCTAATAAATAAATAAATGAACAAAATTTAAACAAATAATTGTACAAAAATAATATATACAAACAAAATAATCGTGAGACAAACACTAATTTCATTGCTCCTAAAACGGAATTCAAGCGTCTTATGTATGAAAAGGTGAGTATGAGATCGTATTACATAAAAGAAGTAAATTAGTTATGTATGTATGTATATATCAGAGCTGTTAACAATTGCAATCGATTTCATTGCAATTACATACATAATTGTTCGGTAATTGCTAAGTGTTTGATTGCATTCCAAATCGGAAAATTGATTGTAAGGTTTCAATTTTAAATGATACAATCAATTTTCTGATCTTGAATGAAATCCATATTTTAAAATCAATAGTTGCAATCAAATCCAGTGATTTCAAGTAAATTAAATAAGAATCATTCTCTGCAAATAAAGTTCCTTCTTCTAGAAAAAAGCTGACTCTCATAACTGTGATTTGCCAACAACGTTATATTTATATTTTTATTATTTAATACTTTCTTCATATAATTTCGTTGGCCTTAAACTATAGTTGCAATTGTAAAGGGAATTGATTGAAAATACATGATTTTAATTAAAGTTTGATTGCAATCGAAATGATTGCAAATAAATTGATTGTATTCAATAACTTAAAAAAAGAATGATTTCAAAATGATTACAATCACAAAGTATTGCATTCTTTCGATTATAATTTTTGTAAATCTGAAATCATTTTAAAATCAAAGAAAGAAATCAGTTTCATTGAATTTATTTTAATTGCAATCACTATTGATTGAAGTTTTTACAGCTCTGGTACATATGGGCATTTCCAGCGAAAAA
The DNA here is from genome assembly GCA_943735925.1 of Pollenia amentaria. Taxonomy (NCBI): domain Eukaryota; kingdom Metazoa; phylum Arthropoda; class Insecta; order Diptera; family Polleniidae; genus Pollenia; species Pollenia amentaria. The sequence goes on along the minus strand of OX031008.1, from coordinate 85,997,550 downwards.
TCTACTGCTTGTAACGTAACGCCAGCAAGAAAATAAGCTTGTATTTTAGGCCCATGTTGCGCTAAACACCAATATATAAAAAAGTATATTATACATATTACTTTTTGAGAAACAATTTTAATTACTTGCTGGCGTTATGTTAAAAAAGTATACTTTTCGCTGGGAATGCCCATATGTTCATAAATACTGACATATCGCTGTGGCTCTTCAAAAGGAGGCTAACTCAAAAGTTTTAAATTTTCAGAAAAGACAAAAAAAACTGTGTTTTTTATATACCTATATCAAACAAAGTGACCAATCATTTTTCTGCCGTCTTTGGATCAAAACTGAAAGTTGTAAGTTTTCCAATACAACCATATAACATTTCTAACTGAAAATAAAGTTACATACAAGCTTCTAATATTTTATTTGTTTTCAAGGTAAAAATTGCTGCGCGTCTTCGGTAAACAACATATTAAGGAATCATAAGGGACTCTCAATATCTTTCACCTTTGGCCTGATTTCAAATCACCCTCTTCATGGCAGCTAGTAAGTTTTTTTATTATTTAAAAAAAATATATCGCATCTAATCAACAAGAGGGTATTAACTTTAATTGAAAAATTTTTAGTAGAAACAAAACAATTTTACTTTAACATTGAAGGCATATGAAAAACACCCGTTTCATTAACCAAAAGTAGACAAAATAGCACAGTATATTTACAGCGGGAAGATATGAATATAACGTGTCGCTTTTTTCGTAAAAGCAACAAAATAAAAATTTTGAGTAAGCTCTTGATTAACTGCGATATGTATGTATTTTTTAGTCATCGACTCATCAAAATTATGGTTACTGATTAAATCATAAATTTCATTTAAATTCTTATATATTCGATTAATTTTATTTAATTATTAAACCGTTTAATCAAGATGCTAATTAAATAACAATCCGAATAATCAAAATTTAATTAAACTTATTAATCGCACATCCGCAACATAATTAAATAACAATCTATTGGCTATGTAATGTATTTTTAAATTTCAATATCTTACAGATTGATATTGTCTGCAAGTTAAAGTTTTCAACCACAACAAACTTATTTGAGGGTCAACCAAGAGATAAACTGCTGTTATTACTTGAACAAACAGTCCAAAGCTTATAAGAACTCGAAAAACATAATAAATGTAAGTTAATATAAAAAACCTAAGAACCATACTTTTAACTATTTGTTTACCTTTTATTGTTGTTTGTATTTATAGAATCTAAAACCCCTACGGTCTTGTGGTATTTGCATCACTTATTTCCTCCAAGCCTTAAAACCAATATAAATGCAAGTGACAGCTTAATCTGTTGTTTTTTTCTATATCAGTTTATTTTGTAATTTCATTAGCATAATTTTTCATTCAATAAAAATTTTGATTGAATCCAACAAAAAATTTAATTAATTAATTGCTTAATTCAATTACTATATTATTTATTTATTTATTTATTATTAATTAACTGAAATAATTGAATAAAATACTGATTTTTTGAAAATTATTTTTTTAATTAAAACAATCAACACATTGTTTGAAATCGTACAGTTTTTTGATTATATTTTTTATTAAAATCAAAAATATCATTTATTGAAAGAAAAATCAGAATTTTCAATTTTTACAGTTTTTGGTAATCAATATAATTATTTTAGTAATAGGTGCAAAATCAACAAATTGTTTACTTGATTCTACGAATTTGGTGATTAAAATCAATTTTTAATTTTTTCTGTGATGTAAACTTTTTAAAAAGTTAGATAGGGCTTTTGAGTTTTATATAACGATGTATTGAAATTAAAATGCTTTTATTTCTGGGATTGTTTGCTGGTTCACTATATACTCTTAAGCTAGTGAACCGATTTTCGTGAAATTTTCACAGTATTTTTTTAACTACCTGGAACAAAGCCATTAATATTTAAAAAATTTAAAGTGGTCGATGCCACGGCCATACTAAGACTGTTAAGATTTGTACATATTTAGTAAAAATTTGGAACAAATAGTTTTGTTGTTAATACAAAACATCTGCCAAAATATGGAATAGGTTGGAGAACAACTTTCCAAATTTGGTACAAAGATTGTATATATATAGTTTGTATATAAATTCAAAGAATCTCTCAAATGTGATCTGGATTAGAGAAGTAGTGCTGGCTCCTCCATATAAGGAAATTGATTCATAATGGTACTCACTTTTGCCCCACCACTGAAGATGATTATCACGATATGCATTTTTATTTGAACGCCCATTTTTATAATAAGCCTGAATAACTTTAGCGCGTTGCTCAATTGTGTACCTTTCCATGGTTCAAATTGATTTAGTCTGAAATTGGGAAATGTCAAATGAAATTCAGAAAACAACTTGACGTTATGGTGTGGTTCACATTCAACATCGGCCCTTAAAATTTAACCACCCGATATATCGACAAATTAAAAGAATGAACATACACACGCGTTTTATTACATGTAAGAAACACTCACGCTTATTAGACAGTAATGGACCCTAAAGTTATAATAAAAACGTAATTGCTTAAAAATCCGTTGCACAATAATAGACCTGCCTATATAAAATGTTGATTTGGGAACTTATATTGAAAACAAAAACAAATTTTAGTCTTTTATTGCCATTTCAATGTAAATTGATGGTGTTTCGCGCATTTTGGCACCTGTAAGAAACACCCACACTTATGAGACAGTAAAGGACCATAAAATTTGATTAAAAAAAAGTTCAGAATAATTTTAGTTTTTATTGCCCACCACAAAAGACATACACAGAAAAATAAAACCAAAACGGTAACGCTGATATAAATTGTCAACCACCACTTCAAGTTAATGAGTAAAACAAAACACAAAATAATCAAACCGATTGATCATACTTATTTTCGATGAATCGACGATGCCTCGCGGTTAAGTAAAATGATTTTGTAAAAACAATAAATTAAACAATAAATGGTCTATTACTTACCAATTTGCTACAATTTTAATTTTATTCAAATGACAGAATGGTGCAAGAAGTCCAGCTGAGTTTTTAAACTTAACTAATTTAATATAAATACTTATTTGCAAACTTTAAAAACTTCTTCGATTATTTTAAGGCTAATTTATTATGTATGTAGACTTTCAATTATCTCCTAAGCGAAATCTTTCTTTCTCTTATTTGCTTCATCAGTGATTTTTGGGTGTAATTAAAAAAAATGTAAATTACAAATAAAATTAAGACTCAAATAGCAACATTAAAGTCATTTAAATTCCATTATCGTTTTTTATGTTTGCTACGAAAAAATAAAATTTAAATAATCAGGCTTAAATAATAAAATTTAATTGATGCAAAAATAAGCAGATGAAAGAAAACAACTAAGTGCTTGCAAACATCTAGATACTTTTGTTTTAAAAGCGACTAAAATGTTTATTCAATTTCATTAATAAAACGAATATATAATTTAACCCTCGTGTAACCGTATGGGTAGAATTTATCTTTTTTATTTTATAAGTACTATAACTTGTTTGCTTTTATCACTAAATACCTAAAATTGCGTGGCATCTTTAATGTTATAAAAGTGATTTAGTTATTACACATTCCAATAGTCTTAAAACCACGTCTGCACCCAAGTCAATTTGACGATCGTAGTTGTCACTCGAACTAGAATATTGTATACAATTATACAAGTAACCACCACTCGAGCACAAACACCAAATCTTGTATCCAAAACGAATAGATTTATTTCGGATATACATTTTGCATGACTTACGACTAAAGTATGGGACCATTTGTTCATCAATCGAAAGTAGTTCACTCCATACACCAAATTGTATATATTTCTTGGAAAATTTTTGTTAGTTGCGTGACAGGGGATTCAGTTTTTGTTTATGAACAGCACAGCTTTAAAACAACAATGTATCAAACAAGCATATTCTCCAAATAGCAGCCAATGTTCGCGCTTACGAACAGTGAAACAAACAGCTATAATATAGTAGAAATATTATTTTTTATTTAGTTTTTTTATTTATGTTTGATCATTTGGTCAAATTATTTAGGCAAATTCCTTTCATTTAGTTTGAGCATTTTTTAACAATTTATGTTTTTTGCAGTTATATAAAAATCTTCCTAAAAAGCGTCCCCAAAAATACCCCCTGCAGGCAAAAAATAAAACACATTTATTGTTTTTTATAACGGCTAATTAAAATTAAGACTTTATATTAAATAATGGAAACATTATATTTAAACAAATAAATGTACAAAACTTTTTACCTTGGCAATCAAATTCAGAAAATTTACTGTTCGCAAGTATGAACAGTGGCCGAAAATGTGTTAATAAAAATTAAAAATATCAATTATTGAAAAAAAGATATTCACAATTTTTACAATTTTTAGTAATCAATATAATCATTTTGGTAATAGGTGTAAAATCAACAAATTGTTCGCTTGATTCTATGAATTTGATATGAATAAGGTGATTAGAGACAAATTATAATTTTTTTTGTGTATGTATATTTAATTGCAATTAAAATATTTAACTGCAATTAATTAAGTTTTTTGTACCCGACATCCTGAAGAGGCTATATGAGTAAAAATGTACCTTTACATATATTGTCGGAAATAATATAAAGAAAATATAGTAAAATATTTAAACGGGGATGAATTTTAACCGTATAACACATAACCAAAAAAAATAAAAAAAATAAAAAATAAAACACATAACCAGGGTACATTTGTACCCCATTATAATTTTTAATCACTTTCAGCTTCATTGCTAAACCATTTAATTTAAAATTAGTTTAATCCAAATATAACAAATTAATTAAATAAATTTTTAGATTTGATACAAAATACTGTAACCAAAAAAAAAAAAAACCTAAAACGTTTACTCTAAAACGAAGTATTTGAGAAAATTGGTCTTATCAATTTGAATTATATAATTTCGTCATAAAAGAGAATTATTGACGATTACAAAAAAGGGGTTTTCCCAAAAAGGAATATCTGGAAAGTATAACGTTCATAAATCAACAGTGTTTCGAGTTTTGAGAAGTGCAAAAAGCAATTCAGTGCATAGAGGTGGGAGAAAATGTAAGACTACGCCAAAAAGGGATTGTAAAATTAAAGAATTATACGATAATTTCCTCAAATATCATCTCCAGAATTAAAAAAATTCGCCTTAGCTTGATATATCAACGTCAATAATCAGATGTAGAGCCATATAAGCTTGACTGCAAGCTTTAAAAACAAATAAAAAGCCATTAATTTCTATAAAAAAAATTGGTAAACTCGCATCAATTTTCAAAAAAGTAAAACTTTAACTGGTCTGAAAAGAGGTGTAAATTTTTTTCCGATAATTCAAAATTTTAATATACACGGTTCAGATGTCAGGTGCCTGGTGCATAGGCAAAAGGGTGAAAGTGTTAAAAAAAAATATCAAGAGGTTCTGATAAACATGGTGGTGGCAACATTATAGTTTGAGACAATAATGGCCATATAAAAAGGAATGAATCATTGATAATTTAAAATATTAAGGTTGATTATCTATTTTTATTGGTATGTAAGTACTAGATGTAAAAAACTGAAATCAATTGTGATTGCAATCAAAATTTAATTTAAATCCAATCATGTCGAAAACTATCAAAATAGATTACGTCGTTACGTTATAAATGTCAAAATATTCCACTCGAAGTTGATATGAAATTGCAGATCTTGAGAACGCCAGTCAAACAAATCGTTGACGGCGACCAAATTAGACTAAAATTGAAAAATTTTCAACGACGGCGGCGAAAATACAACCGTCGGCTATTGCAAAAAATTTAAAGTGCTACTTTAATGTTTGTTGATTCCAAATTTGCATTGAAAACATTCGTATATTTTTCGAAATTGTTAAAAGCAAAATAATTAAACAATGAAAAAATCTGCCAAGAACAAAATACTTATCTCTTCCGAGTAAATATTCATTGAATTTTGCATTTTTAATTTATTTTTAATGTTAAAAAAAATTTTTTCTCATCCCGTTTTTATGCGTAAGTTTATTTGAGAGTTCAAAGCGGGATCTTTCTCACAAAAATTTTACTGACACAGTTTTTCAGTATATTGGCGAGAAATTTCCTTACGTGACAGTTATTACTCACCAAAAATGTTACAGACGCAGTTAAGTAAGAAAAACATCTGTTTGTTAAAATTTATGGCATTTTTGTATCATTTCTCACATTTCAATCGAAAAGTTTCTCGCCGCGGGAGTTGCAGAACGTGGGAACTGGAATCTAGTGGCTGTGAACAAGAAAATAATATTGTTTTACTAGCGCGCAAGTTACATATTCACTCCTTTGTCTAATAGTATTGGCTGGTAGAAGTGTAGGGAACCAACATCATATTACATTTATATTTTATGTTCCCACATTTTTTCCAGACAGTAATATTAAACGCTTAACATATATATAATATTACAATTTTCAATTCCATAGTTTAGCTTTTTTACAAATACAAAATTATTTTTAATTAAAAATTTAGTCTTAAGATTCATTTAAAATAAATAAGACGTTCTAAAGAACGTCAGAAAACAAATACTTATATATTTTGTTTTATTTAAAAACTGTTTCTCCCCAAACAGTTAACTGGCGCAGTCGGTTTCGCGAACCATATTTAATAATTTTGGAAAAAATGAAGTGTTAAACCTTTTTTTTTAAATAAACCAAAAATTAGAAAGAGAACTTTAAAAGAATATATATTTGTGAGAAGAAAGAACCCCATATTTAATAATTTTGAGAAAAAGTGAAGTGTTAAATCCTTATTTATACAAGCAAAAAAAAAATTAGAAAGAGAACTCTAAAAATATTTGTGAAAAGAAAGAACAATTTTTTAAGGAAAAATAAACATATTTTTTTTTTATACAACGTTTGAATTGTTCAAACTAAAAACAACAAAGTGATATTTGTTAAAAGTGAAAAGATGAGTAGATTCGATGTAAACAGCGATCTACAGCAAGCTGACCGGGCAATGCAGGAAAAGATCGCTGAATTAGAGGCGGTCCTGCGGTTGCAAGAACAAAAAATCCTCCAGCAGCAACAGCAGTTGCAAGAACAACAGCTGCAAATGCAACAGCAGTTGCAAGAACAACAACAGGAACAAATACAACAGCAACAACTAGAACTAGCTCAACAAGAACAGCAAGAGCGACAAGAATTACAAGAACTTAATCTACAACAAACACAACAACAACAGCTACCCCCACAACAATATCCTCTGAACGATGAGTTCGGATTTAATATGACGGCCAAGGACGTCATTGAACAGTTCCGGCGTCTAAAGCCTCTTGACGAAAGGCATAGCCCAAGAGCATTTATACATGCCGTTGAGGCAAATCTTGCTCTCTGCAGGAACAATGAAACTCTGGCTCAATTCTGCATTAGGATTGTGGCAAACGAAAAAGTTCTCGGAAATGCTGGTAAAAGGGTGAGTGAACTACCAAACAATGCCTCCTGGGAGGAAATTAAAGCAAGGATTCTACAAGAGTACAGACCGAGAAGGACCTATGCGGAAATCTTCAATTACTGCCGTACAATAAAAGTAAGGAATCTAAATGAATTATTTAATATATTTGAAAAAGCTAAATTCGAAATAAACGACATATATTTAGGGGATCAATTCAAACCAACTATATATAGGCCAGAAAATGTCGACAGGGATCTGGTAGATATTTTGCTAGAAAAAATAGACGGACCTATTAGGGCAAACATAGGAGAACACGAGACTTTGACCGACATTATTCTTAAATACACAAGACTTAAATTATTGGACGATACAAGAGCCATTGCTTTCAACCATAGGACTAAGGGATACAACCAAGGAGTTTCAATCATTAACAAAAACAAAATTGAAATAGACGCAAATGACGAATACATAGTCGAAATTGATAACCAAACTTTTTCATACCAAGATAACGTACCTTTAAGGAAATTGAAAATAACTAATCATTGTACTTATTATAATACGTGTAAATTTAATTTTAATAACATTACATCTATATTAAGTCTTGACGACGAAACAATTATTGTAAAGAATGTTTTTTTCGAAAAGGTGAATCAAGATTGTGATGATAGAAAATTTAAATTGGAAGGAAACTTTTTTATAAATTTTAATAATTGTAGTATAATAATTCGCAACCAAACATTTTCCAACAAAAAATTTATAATAAAAGAAAAATATTTTTATCCAAACTTTAATAAGTTTGAGAATTTAAGTATATCAAATGTTAACCCAAAATTTACTAATATCATAACAGAGCATTTTGAGAACATTAAGCAAATTGAGGAGCTTAAATTTCATAAAACAGTTTCTTATGGTATAAGTGCAACGCTAGTAATTATAATCGTTGTGATATCTGTAGTTTTGTATTGCCTTATTAAAAGAAATAATGTAAAGGTAACCATTAAAGAAAATGTTGCAACTAGAGGTAGCAGAGCCGAATTATCAGGTTCAAATGAAGTAGGAGAAATATTAAAAAAATATAAGTCATAATAAAAATCTAATAATTTAAATTTAAGATAAAATTTTTATAAAAATAAAATAAACTGGAAAAATGCAGTATATTTACAATGGAATATTGACAAAATAAAAATTATAATAACACTTAAAGTTTAAAATCTAATTTATATTGATAAATTACAAAAACAATTATTTAAAAACCATAAGAAAAATCAAGTATAATGAAATCCAGGAGTATTTCAAACAAGGGGTGGAGGAGTTACATATTCACTCCTTTGTCTAATAGTATTGGCTGGTAGAAGTGTAGGGAACCAACATCATATTACATTTATATTTTATGTTCCCACATTTTTTCCAGACAGTAATATTAAACGCTTAACATATATATAATATTACAATTTTCTATTCCCATAGTTTAGCTTTTTTACATATACAAAATTATTTTTAATTAAAAATTTAGTCTTAAGATTCATTTAAAATAAATAAGACGTTCTAAAGAACGTCAGAAAACAAATACTTATATATTTTGTTTTATTCAAAAACTGTTTCTCCCCAAACAGTTAACTCGCAGGTTCAAAACTGCTAAGCTTCGAAATTTGTATTAGACTTCCACATTTTGTTAACATAGATACAAAAGTTTCACGGCTAAAATGGAATGAAAAACTTTTTCATTCAAGAAAGGGAATCGAGATTTGGGTAACTGTCAAATGAAATAATGAAAATATTTGAGCAAAACTTGGGATCAAACTTTTTCTCCACTTATTAAGGGAATGATAATTTACTAGATAACTTATGTAAAGTTAGAAAAAAACATTATTTTCGTAATTATATGTACAAAATTACAAAGTGCCCTTTTTTCGTAAATAACTAATCTCGAAAGGCATGTTTTCTTTCTGGCCCACCAGAATGCACTGGGTGTACCAATCAAAACTATTTTATTTTATTTTTCAATTTTAATAAAAAGCATAAGATAAAAATACATACATATATATCAATAAAAAATAACTTGGAACTACTTTGCCCAAAAAAAGGCTTACAATAAATACTACGCCATATGGCATAGAATAACCGAAAGGGTTAATTAACCTTCATAAGGTCTTCAAATTTACTGAAGTTAATGATCTTCGGGTCAAATTTGACCCAAATAGAAAATTTTATATATAAAACTATTATTTTTCAATTAAGTATGATTTAAAAAGTTGATATTGTATTTTTAGATTTATTGAGTATATTGAAGCTGTATTTAATGATAACATTTATTGTGAATACGCAAGCACATATTTTATAAAGAGCAAATTTTAGTATCTAAAGAATGTCTACAATGAAAAAAGTTTTATATAACGTTTTATAGAAATTTAATTAATAAATTGAGGACACAAAGTAATTGCTTTAGATTGCTCTTTGCATACAAAATGCTTAAAAGTGCAACATACACGTGTTGTTTTGTAATCTATTTTGGGACAAAATTGGAACCGACTTTCTTGCACGTATTTTTGACTGGTTCATATATTCTTTCCTTGGATTTGTTTGACGATGACGGTTGCTGTTTCTGCTCAGCAACTGTGCGCAGTTTATTTGCAATTTTTAGCGAAAATTGGGCTTCGGGTAGGGATTTTCGCTGCTTTATGTAGGGCGTGGCAAGTTGAAAACCTAAATTTTCTAAAAAATGTCGGCGTTTGGCAAAACAGTTTTCGTTCCAGCCATGGTTACCTGATGAAAATAATATTAAAGCATAGTAAGCTAATATAACTACTATGTTACTAAATACAACTTGACGCCATCGATTAGTTTTACTTTTGCAAAAATAACATGACACAACCTTATCCAGCGTATCTATGATGTAAAATGCTGAAAAGATCCACAGACTTATATTTTTGGGAATATATGAAAGGAGAGAGTATCCTTTGTGAAACCAAAAAATGATGAGAACACAGCTCTGCCTTTAGTTTCCAATAGCTCTGGTTGCCATTCTATCTTGTATTTACGTATAGTTCCTACTAATATAATTTACTTCTCTAGCAGTGTTTGTCCCAATTTGTAGGATATAGAATTGTCTGCAGTCCCCTAGTGACCCTTCAGACCAATTGTCAAATCAAAAACTACGCGCATTCCTTGCCTTTTTTCGGGCATAGCTCCAATATCTTTACCTATATACGGTTGTATATTTTAGGCATAGCTAGTGGTCGAATCGCAAAGTACCCAACATTTTATACCAGACTGCGCTGGTTTTGATAGTATATAAAAATACGTCTTCCTTTCTCAGAATTCCACAAATTTTCCATACTTTCATTTTTTGATCTATACACTCCAGCTAACAAAAATGAACCAATAAATGTGAACATTTCGGTATCGTCAACTTAAATCCAATCAACACCAAATACACGTTAACCTTCATTATTAGTATATTTCAAAATAATGTGATGAGGAGGTGGAAAAAAACAATTAAAAACTGGAAATCTCTTCCGTTGTTATTCTTGAACAAGAATAGCGGGTGAAGCCTGGCGCCATGCGAACAATATTCTGCTTTCGGAATCTTCCATATCTACTTGCAAGAGGTTCCTTGAAATATTTTGTTTCTCCACTTTTTAATGTCATTCCTTCAGTAGTCGAAATATTTTAAATGACAGTAGCCACTCTAGATTACGGAGAAAAGATGCTTCAGGACTCATTCGATGAGAAGAACGCTAAACATCTACATGTGTGAACAGAAACCGTGATGAGAAAAATTTTCGTCTGGCATTAACAGGACATAAATAAAGTATAGTATACGATATGATTAATTATTGTTAGCTCATTTTTAATATATTAATATTCGATAAATAAATAATGATAAAAAAATCCTTCAGTAGGCGTTAGAGTAATTTCATCCACACTAGAACTGCTAGATATCCCAGATGATCTTAATTTTCTGAACAAGTTTCTTCCTCGTCCGATAATGTCTTTAACGTAATTTCTATTTCACTCTTATTAACTTTTCTACAATAAATGGAGAAACAACACTTTTAAACTTTGATGCGTCCTATTAGTTCGTTGTTTGTACTATGACTAAAAACTGTATTGCAGTAAGCAAATAAGAAAAACAAATTTTTCGAAAAATTTTTTTTTGAAATTTTTAAAATTTTTTTTTTAAATTTTTTTTTTTTTTATATTTTTGCTCAAAAGAAAGCTTAAGTCTTTTCCTTAAAGGTAGTTCTGGTCGCTTTTTGCGCCGCGAGTGGGTCATGTTCATTTAATCCAAATCGGAAGACATCGATTTCAAAAGTTGGATCACTTGACATGAAATCCCACATATATATAAATTTAAATGTTGAGCTACCAAAGCTCTAAAAACATTTTATATAATTGTGCGTAACAAATATTCAAGACTTTTGTTCCAGGTCAAATATGACCCAAAACCTTAAGTGCAAAAAAAATTTTTTTTTTTTTTTTTTTGGCAAAATTTTTTTTAAAAACCTGACGTAATTTTTGACTTTTCCAATTAAATAAATGTCATAAAATATCAACAACATCAACCACTCACTTTTAGAAAAAAATTCAATTTTATCTTCAAAATGGGTCAAATATGACCGAAGACCTTATTTTCTAAATTTTATCAATATCAATAGTTATCTTATCTTATAACTGTTATGTCCCAGACTTAATATGATATGATTTGATTGTAGTTAAATTTAATAGCAATCAATTATTATGTTAACTGATTTCCAAAAACGGATTGAAATACAAATTAGAAAATTGATTGTATGACTTAAATTTAAAATCAATCCGATTTTGAATGCAATTAAAAAATTGGCAATCACTACCGAGAAATCATGTGCTTGCAATTAAATCGATTGTAATCGTTTACAGCTTTGGTAAGTACTTTGAAAGTTTTTAAATAATTTTATAACCGTTTTAATAAAAAAACCATTTAAAGTATCTATTTTTTTTTTATTTGTATTTTACCTTAAAAATGTTAATATTGATGGCAAAATATTGCTTAAGTAAATTAGATTATTCTTATTTTTAAAGACAGTTCTATTCACAGAAAAAAGGAATAACTGTTTATTTTAAATCAGGAAGTGAAACGATTTAAAAGAAATTGCAGAAAAAAAGCGTTAATCGAATTATTTCCAGCAATTTAGATTTCATATTCAACTTTAATATTAAAAGATTTAAATATATATACTGTGACTTTTGATATATGGATGGCTGAAAGAAGTATTTTCACATTCCAAGAATAAATAAACTTGGTATAATTTTATTTTCTCGTTCTTGTTCCCTATCTCTCTTGCAATAAGCATATCCGTGTGTTTATACTTATATGGTAATGAAAAGACATACATATGTATGTAGTATGTGTTACAAAGGCACATTTAACTTTTGTTAAAAAGTACAACAAGCGCAGAGAAAACAGAAGCAGCTGCTAATATTCAGATATTAAGAGAAGGAAGCTGTTAGAACTTATTAGGGTTACCTTTATTTATATGGAGAGTTGTTCGTGCTTAAATTAATATCGATGTCAAAGAATATTTCTGGTAGCAGGACATTTGTGGTAGCTATTAAAATCCGTTATGGACGTCCCACTTCGCAAATTTGTAATGCCGCTATTGTACTAAAAGCTAGCTCGGGCGTTTAAAGGGAGACATTCACCACTTGTTGCTAGATTCTCTGGGAAAATCATGTACAGTGAATACCTGGATTTCGGCAGAGTTTAAAATTGATAGGTCTCTTAAGATCACGGCTGATCAAAAATCCTATCTGGCACCACAGGATTCAGGAGCCCCTGACACTAACGTTCCAGCCGGACTGTTGGTGTGGACCTTTCGGTGATTACATTGTGGTTTTCTGCCACTTTTGGTGAAGTTCAGCCTTCCGGCAGTATTCACACAACAAGGGGCAATTGTTCAGTTCTGTCATACAATCATACAGTCAAATTGCTAACGCCCATAATTTCTACAACTAGATATCTAGCTGTATATGGATATCTTTGGTGTAACGAACTTTTCATAATTTTAACATGTATGTCTTACCTACTGGTTAAACTGTAGTGTATTTTACACTATCAATTTTTGACAGTTAATTCAACATATTAATAAAAATACAAATGTTGCCATATTTTAAAAGAAAACTTAAAGGAAAAAACACGTAGGAAAAATTAACGTTGAAATTACCAAAATAATTTTACCGGTTAGGTAAGGACAACTGTTAGGTACGCACACAGATATCTCTTAATAGAAATTATGGGGAAATGTGTGAAGAATTTAAAAAACACATATATTTTTCTCCTGAAACGGTGTTCACTATCAGTATTTCTTTTCTAATGGCAAAATCAAAAATAATTTTTATAACAACCTCTCACTGCAAACATTTAAAATGCAAGTTTTTCAATTGCTTATTAAAACACACATATTTAATATTCTAAATTAATATGGAGATAAGCCCTTTTCGAATTTAATTTTAAAAAGCCACCAGGATGTCACCGCTATGTAAGGGGTATATAACCTTTCATTCTCACAGTATTTCGGTCTAAATTGGTACGTCACAGTTTTATAAGACTAGAAATCGCACTGGCAGATTTCATGAAATTCGGTCTATAACTTACACTAGGCCCCATATAAGCCCCACTCCCGGAAAACAGGTTAGTACGCCTAAAACCGTAATAAATATAACAATTGTAAAAAAATAAGGTACGTCACAGTTTCATAGAACTAGAAATCACACTGTCATATTTCGTGATGATCGGTCCATAATTTACTATGGACCCCATATTAAGCCCGCTCTGGGAAAATTATTAAATACGCAGATATAGATATTGCAGTAAAATTTGTTCCAACTTATCTTCATATGGCGAGAAAAAATGTCATGCAGATTTGTCCATAATTTACCTAGATCCCATATTAAGCAGCTTTCTAAAAATCACTGTAAAGGCTAAAACTTCTGTATTGAAATGTATTCTAATTTATGTTTTTTAATAACAAGAATCACTCTAGAGAATTTTGGGATGACTGGCTTATAATTTACATTGGGTACAATATAAATTCACTTAGGGATGGGCAATAAATATCGATATATCCAAATATCGATATTTAATAAAATTATAATCGATACGTATCGCCGATATTAAAAATACCCATATATCGATACTTCGATATTTATCTACGACTATCGAATTCGATATTTTTAACAGGGACCGTAACAGTTATTCCTTTTTCATAAAAGTCAGATGATAACAGTTATTTTTTGATTTTTATTTTTTTGAACAAAAATAACAGTTATTTTTTTATTTTTATTTTTTTTAACAAAAATAACAGTTATTTTCTGAGTTTTATTTTTTCGATCAAAAATAACAGTTATTTTGTGATTTTTATTTGTTTGAACAAAAATAATAGTTATTTTTTGATTTTTATTTTTTCAATCAAAAATAACAGTTATTTTATGATTTTTAGTTTTTCGTGCAAAAATAAAAGTTATTCTTAATAGAAATGTACGTGTTATAATTATTTGGTTGAATTTAAATATTTATAAGATACCCCAATGATGATAACACATTAAAATAAATATTTAAAGAAATCTCGATAATTATAACACGTACATTTCTGTAAAGAATAACTTTGATTCTTTGCTCGAAAAGATAAAAATCAAAAAATAATTGTTATTTTTGTTCAAAAAAATAAAAATCATAAAATAACTGTTATTTTTGATCGGAAAAATAAAAATCAAAAAATAACTGTTATTTTTGTTCAAAAAAAAATAAAAATCAAAAAATAACTGTTACTTTTGTCCAAAAAAATATAAATCAAAAAATAACTGTAATTTTTGATCAAAAAAATAAAAATCAAAACTTTAAAAATCATAATATTTTATCATAGAAAAGTTCATAAGGATCAATATGTTATACTTCAATCAGTTTGCCAGTATTTACTTCTATATGCTTTTTTTGTTTTAAAATTTCAAAATAACTGTTATTTTCGGTCCCTGATTTTTAAGACTCTTTATAATAAAATTCAACATTTTAACCGTTGCTCCACCGCTTACAATACTGTTGTTTTTTAAGAATTGCATTATATGTTTTTATCCTAATATTAAAAAAATAACGGTGATTGTCCATTGTACATTTTCATAGATTACACAGTTCAGTTTTGTCTCGGGTTTTTAAGAGATAACAACAAAAAAATAAGCGCGGAAAAAATATTCTGAAAAGTGTTCCTAGAATCATGCAAAGAATCGATTTAATTATGGAGTATTAGCGCAAAATAGACTCATGAAAGTTGGAATGTTAATAATAAAAACAATTGAACTTTTGGTTTTTTTTTGTATATTTGAGCATGTTCTTATATATTAAAAATAAAATATTGCACATTTTACTTATATATATATAGTATGTGTCACAAGTTTCGTTTACCGGCAGTATATAATCCGGTATTATATAATCGATACGTATCGCCGATATTAAAAATACCCATATATCGATACTTCGATATTTATCTACGACTATCGAATTCGATATTTTTAACAGGGACCGTAACAGTTATTCCTTTTTTCATAAAAGTCAGATGATAACAGTTATTTTTTGATTTTTATTTTTTTGAACAAAAATAACAGTTATTTTTTGATTTTTATTTTTTTTTAACAAAAATAACAGTTATTTTCTGAGTTTTATTTTTTCGATCAAAAATAACAGTTATTTTGTGATTTTTATTTGTTTGAACAAAAATAATAGTTATTTTTTGATTTTTATTTTTTCAATCAAAAATAACAGTTATTTTATGATTTTTAGTTTTTCGTGCAAAAATAAAAGTTATTCTTAATAGAAATGTACGTGTTATAATTATTTGGTTGAATTTAAATATTTATAAGATACCCCAATGATGATAACACATTAAAATAAATATTTAAAGAAATCTCGATAATTATAACACGTACATTTCTGTAAAGAATAACTTTGATTCTTTGCTCGAAAAGATAAAAATCAAAAAATAATTGTTATTTTTGTTCAAAAAAATAAAAATCATAAAATAACTGTTATTTTTGATCGGAAAAATAAAAATCAAAAAATAACTGTTATTTTTGTTCAAAAAAAAATAAAAATCAAAAAATAACTGTTACTTTTGTCCAAAAAAATATAAATCAAAAAATAACTGTAATTTTTGATCAAAAAAATAAAAATCAAAACTTTAAAAATCATAATATTTTATCATAGAAAAGTTCATAAGGATCAATATGTTATACTTCAATCAGTTTGCCAGTATTTACTTCTATATGCTTTTTTTGTTTTAAAATTTCAAAATAACTGTTATTTTCGGTCCCTGATTTTTAAGACTCTTTATAATAAAATTCAACATTTTAACCGTTGCTCCACCGCTTACAATACTGTTGTTTTTTAAGAATTGCATTATATGTTTTTATCCTAATATTAAAAAAATAACGGTGATTGTCCATTGTACATTTTCATAGATTACACAGTTCAGTTTTGTCTCGGGTTTTTAAGAGATAACAACAAAAAAATAAGCGCGGAAAAAATATTCTGAAAAGTGTTCCTAGAATCATGCAAAGAATCGATTTAATTATGGAGTATTAGCGCAAAATAGACTCATGAAAGTTGGAATGTTAATAATAAAAACAATTGAACTTTTGGTTTTTTTTTGTATATTTGAGCATGTTCTTATATATTAAAAATAAAATATTGCACATTTTACTTATATATATAGTATGTGTCACAAGTTTCGTTTACCGGCAGTATATAATCCGGTATTATATAATCCCATTTATTTTTTTTTTATTTTTGATTTCTTATGTCGAATAAATAAAAATATTTTTGTATTCTTTACTTTTTTTTTAATTTTTTTTTATTGTAGAATTAACTGCCGGTCCTTCGATTTCAAACGAAAGCTTTGTTCGCATAACTAACCTTAAAAACTTCATTTAAAAATTGAGTTTTGCTTTAAATAAAAGTTAAGGTAATAAAAGTTTCAATCGAAATCGAGGGACAGGCAGTAAATTTGAAATTAAAAGAAACAATAAAAAGTTAGAATGGAATTACATGTAATATGTTTGTGCCTATGTAAATATGTATTGAAATTTGGTAATCATTTCAGCTTAATACGTTCGATATATCGATATTTTTAATTAATAAATATTGATACTCTTACAAAATATCGATACGATATATTTCGATATATTTTTTAAATTTTTCCATCCCTAATTCACCTCCTTAAAATCATTTTAGTTCGGCCAAAACTGCTACGAATCATGCTTTTTGACTCAAGCTAGTTAAAATTTCTAAAAAGAAAACAATACAACTTTTAGATTGTCAGACAATAAATGAATATAGGTCTAAACCGCAACCAATATTAATGCTGACGTCCGTTTTTATAAAGAATAATTAATAATATATAGCACTTTCGGTGGAGGTCATCAAAGATTCGGCACAGCCGAATAAAGCACTGTAACTTGTTTTATAAAAATAATTATTTTATTATATCCGATATTAAAAATTTAAAATTTCTTAAATAAATACGAAAAAAATTCTACAAACTGTCAAAAAATTTTTCAATTAAAAGTAAATTTTCAAGCCATACAATAATTATTGAAATTTAAAAAAAAACTTTATCTATTACAGTATTAAACATTTTAAGCTTCCATTCATGTTAAATATGTACATATATTACCTGTCGTATTCATAAAAAATTTAATTGGACTTGAATTGTATTTTAAGAAAAATTTGTATAAAAATTTTGCCTCAAAACACATTTCAAACTTATTTTATTTTTTATGAATGCGGCAGTAGGTGTTTATAATTTTATGCTACATTGTCTGTATCTGATTTAAAGTTAATTCTAAACATTGTTGGTACTTTTATTATTTCTAATATTTCTAACATAAAACGACATGTAAAATGATTCTCTAAACATAAAACTAAAATAACATGAACGGAAGGTTTTATACTGTAATAAAGTTTTTTTCTATAAATATTTAATAAATTGTTGTTTGGCTTGAATCTTTCTTTTTAATTGAAAATTTCTATGACAGTTTTTAGAATTTTTTTCATAACTGTTTAAGAAATTAGAAGAAAAACAAATACCAAAACGACATGAAATATGAGATAAAATAACAAAAAAAAAATATTTTTATAAAACACATCCTAAATAAATAAATAAACATTTTTAATAAAATAAAGGTCGAACAATAGACAATTTATATTTTATTTTGGATATGTTTTTCGGAATTATGCTTTTTTTAACCGACGTACATGGCTTAATTAGTTTAGTATTATCTTAGTACCAAGAATATATATGGGGGTTTTGATCTCTAGTGACACAACTTTTGAAACCGATGTTAGAGCGGGTCAAAATTTGACATTTTGGCGAAACAGGTGTTTTTCTCATCCACGTAGCTTATCTATTGATCTTAGCAAAATTGGTCGTAAATATATCAGAAAGCTATTTCTTTAATCTTTCGAAAAAAAATGTTTAATTTTTTTTGCAAAACGAAAAACCTTTTTTTTCAAAGGGGGCCCTTTTTTTGCTCCAAGGAAACAAAGGTTTTTACATTTTTAGCATTTGCACTATTTCGAATTTTTTTTTCCTATTTGTGTGTAAGCGTTTCTAAAACTTTAAGAAGAAAACTTATGCCGTGAAATTAAACAAATTAACATACCCTCGATACTGTACTGTATACCTTTATTTAGAAAGTAGAGGAGGCTGCACAGCATATATTCGTCAACCTCAAAAAGGGACTACGTTATTGAACAAATTCCGCAATAAAATTTCCTTTTATAAAAAAAAAAAAAAATTTTAGCAAAATTTCCAAAGTATTGTTTTTTAAAAAATCATAAAAACTTGGAAAATGCAGCTATGCCTCTAATTTCTTCTAGCCAGATAAAACAACAAGCCATAGATGATGAAAATCTGCTTACAACTTTTGATTTTATTAACAAAAGACGAAAAATTTTAATAAAATTTATAAATTTCATAAAACGCAATATTTGTATGGCAGACCCCCTAAGAAGAGGAGATAAAGTGTAATATGTTTTGGGAAAATGTTAAGAGCAAAAAACTATTGGATGCCCGTCATGGGAGGTTTATGGGGGTTTATCATCAATATATTTCTAGTCTGAATTGAAAATTTTGTATGGGAGCCCCCTCAAAGAATGGTGATAGGGGGTGGCTATATTAAAAATAAATGATTGAGATGAAAAATAAAGTGGTGTGTGTCTTACATTTGACCCGTCAAGGGGAACTGCAGGGGCCAAATTTAAGAATTTCATTAAACCGCCATATTGGAACATTTTAAAAGTCGGGACTAAGGGTACCCTACAAGGAGAGCTACTGTCACCACTACTTTGGAATCTGAATATCAATACCCTGCTGAATATAATGGGAAGGGCTTGAATCAGAAGAGTTGCATCTGCAGACAACTGTCGATGCATCTAAAGTCTTCACTGGGGGTCCAGGACTGTGGACTCGATGTTAATCCATTCTATTCTACGGGCAGCTATTTGGTGTTCGGCTCTCAAGAGGACGAGCTTTCAAGCCATGATTGAGTGGGAATAGTGGCGATAACGTTAACAGATGCCATTATAACCACCCATTCAAAGGCACTGTTTACTATCTTAAACTGGTTACCGCCAGACATTTTGGCGAAAAAGTTGGCTATACACGCAGCGGTAAGACTAAAGGTCATTAGAGCATGGATGGATTATAACATCGGAAGTCCGTTCTGGCATTTACTCCGAGCAGTTAAACAGGAGCATTCCTCTTAGGCTGTCGGAATACTGCAGGGTCATTCAGGCCAATATAATGGCCATCTACATAGCCGTGGGGCACATTCGGTATGGTGAAATATCTGGCAGGGAAATTCACATTATTACCGATAGTAAGGCGGTATAATATCCGCTAAGAGTGCCGGATGTACCTGGACGAGATAGCGAGACATTCAGTGGTTACCTTTAATTGGGTCCCTGAACACAGGGGCATACATGGTAACTGTATGGCTGACTCGTGTCGAAGTGGTTCGACATAATTTCATGTCAGTGCTAATCAGAGGTGGTTTGATGAAACGTCATTTGTGGTAACCAGAAACTCCGGCCCACCGTAGATGTAAAGAGGACACGGCTCGCATTAAGGCTATCCAGACTTCACGTGTGACCCATTGGAAACACATCCAAAGGTTAGGGCTCCCTTACCTATGTAGAAGTTGTGGTGACGAGGGGAAGGATTCAACGGAACATCTTCTCTGTCATTGCCAGGCACTCGGAGACTTAAGACTCAAACTGTTCAGTCAAAGAACCCTTAGATACAAGACCTGTCTCTCTGACATTAATTTGAACAGAATCGATTCCTATGGTAACACAACGAGAAATTTATACTGGGCCTACGTGAGCTGTGCTTAATTGCGACTGCCAATGAAACCTAACTTATTGATACACTTTATGTATTGTAGCTGATTAAATAAAGGCAAAACATTTTTTTTTAATTTTTTTCGAAAGATTGAAGAAATATCTTTCTAAACTATGTGGGACAAATTTTATTAAACACAAAAGGTAATAAGTTACATGCACACAGAAAAAAATAACAATGCTAAATTAACATGGTTCAATATAAACTGAAAATCATAGTAAATTTCTGCAAACACACGGTCCTTAAATAGAATTGTCATTGTTTCATATTAATTTTAAATGAAAGATGTTAAAATAACATTGTTCAATATTGAATTCATAAAACCTGCTTTGTAAAGAAGGAACAAACACTTTAAGAAGAAAAGCATAAATTTTTTTTATTTTTGTGTTCAAAAAATGTATAAAGAGACGAAAAATTCCCGAATTCTTTTTGTTAAAACTATTTCATTAAATATATAAAAAACAAAGGGGAATGCAAACGGTGAAACATGTGTTGCAGGAAAATAAATAATAATATTCTTTCTCTCGCTCTCTCTCTCTCTCTCTCTCTCTCTGATTCCGCGGGTAAGTGTTTAGAATTATTCTTAGATAAATACATATGTTGTCTCTATAGCTTCTTCTCACTGTTGTTTCAATCTTAATCCAATTTTATTTTATGTAGAATCAAATTCAAATTTATGGACTTATTTTCATTCAACGTGAACCGTAGTGTTATTTCAATATCAATGTCATTTGCCTCTTACTTTACTGGAGTGTAAAATTAACATAAATAATAATTATTTTAAGGAAAAACATTTTAATTACAAGTTATTTTTATATCATGTTAAATTAAGATAAGGTAATTATAAAGCAAAATTACTACCGAAATCAACCTTGTTTTCGACGATTTTCTATTGATTTTCTTCTGGGTGTACTCCGTTCTCATGAATGATTCGACACGTTGCGTTATCGTAGATTTATTTGATGATAGAAATGTTTAGGGACGTAGTCCTTTACATACGAATGCCTTCCAAATTGCAGTATGGTTAAGTATATCGAATGCCTTTTTAAAATCGATAAACAGGAGATATAGTGCTGATCAACATTTTACGGAATGCTCAACTATTTTTGTTGGTTTGTTGACATGGTCAGTACAGGATTTTCTTTGGCAAATCCCAGCTTGCTCATCATACTAGGTAAAATTATAGCATAGAGCCTTCTTTTT
Organism: Pollenia amentaria; assembly: GCA_943735925.1. Taxonomy (NCBI): domain Eukaryota; kingdom Metazoa; phylum Arthropoda; class Insecta; order Diptera; family Polleniidae; genus Pollenia; species Pollenia amentaria. The sequence continues at coordinate 85,975,502 of OX031008.1, read as the reverse complement.
ATAATACGGGCTATTTTTTTGAGCAGTATATTTAAGAGTGATAAGTCAACATTCTTGGGGATTTAGATTATTATACCCTCCAAGAGTTCCTCCGATAGATGTTGGGAGGAGCGGAACCTATCAGCAAGGGGAAGCAACAGTTTCAAGCTTATCATTGGATAGACCAGAAACAGTTCAAGAGAAATATTGTCAATGTCTGGTAATTTGTTGTTTTTTCATGTTTTCATAGCTTCGACTATTTCAGAGATACAGAAACATTCAGTTTTTACATATTTGTTCACCACGGGAATTCGCAGTTGCATAATTTTTTTAATATTACCTATGCTAATCCCGCGAAGCTATATGCTTGTCTGCAGGAGACCAGAGTCTCTGGCGGGAATCGAACCCGCAACCCCGGCGCTGATAGGCTAGCTCACTACCAGCTAGACTATCGGGGCACCCAATGACTGTATATTTGCCCGGCAGCTTACAGCTAGAATTTGTGTCTAGTAGTCGGTCCAGAGCTGCATTTACCTCATTTTCATTTCTAAATGGCCTCCACCCATATACTGGTTCACTGGTTAGTTTTCTTTCGGCTGCGTATAAGTCCCTGCTTGTCCCAGTAGCTTTTTCAGCATATTTGGCTGTATTGTCTTTTGTCACGTCTTGCACTTTTTTTTACAGCTCAATCTACGAGTATATTAGAGTGTTTTGCCTGGTTCGCCATCTTTGCGTAGTGTGTCTTCGCAGTGTTAATGTCATGCCTAGTTACTTTCCTGTCTGCAATGAGTTTCGTCCGACATCCACTCTTTTCGACCCCTTTCCGTTAAGCATATATGTTGAACGGCCTCATCAACTAACAGGTGCTCTAGTGATGCCTAGCTATGGTATGTAGAAGTGGAATAGACTGGCTTTTAATGTTTCGGACTACTTCTTAGCGATATTGAAATCCTTCAGCTCTTTTAAATCGAATTTGAGAACCTCAGCATTTTAAGCTGAAAGTGATATGGTCGATCTAATTTTGGATCACCTGTTCGGTTGATAGCCAAGTAAAATTGGGAAAATTCTTATGGGAAAACACCAATGACTACAGAGTTTTTGCTTAACATTTCAACAAGTAGTTCGCTATTGTCTGCTATTCTACCCAATCCATATTTGCCCATTCTTCTTTTCATACTGGAATTATCAGCCCCAACTTGCGCGTAAATATCGCACATGATCATTAGTATATCTCTGCGATTCATGAATACGAGTACTCTTTGCAAGCAGCTATAAAACACCGCTTTTATCGATCTATCGGAGGTATTGGATAGAGCAAAGCACTGCACGCAGGCTTAAATGTATTAAATATGGCTGCTATAATCCGGTCCAAATGTGGTTTCCTTCTTACAGGTTTACAGCGGGTTTCTTCGGAGAGTAGAAGCCCTACACCATTTGCACTGGTTTCACAAGTATTTCCACCAGAATTCAATAGGAGCGTATTATCACTAGTCGTGCCCTCTCCCCAATTAGACCAGCGCAACTTGCTGATACCAAGTAATGCTAGGCTATATTACTGAGAGAATTGTTCTGCTCGAGATGGTTCCGAAAGTGGGCTCACCTTCCATACTCGTATTCGTGTCCTTATCTCCATGCCAAAGTGTATCAATTTATCCGATTGGTTTATTTTATTTACGGTTTCATTAAATTTTCAGTTTTTTATGATGAGTCGCGGATTAGGCGAATAGAGCAGCAAGCGAAGCCTACCAGATATACATGCGGGATATCACATTTGTATAGCGAGACGCTAGATGTAAGTACAGACGCCCGCTTGCAAACGTACCAGATATGGCAACGAACCGCAACATCTATTAGTTTTTTGATGATTCGCAATGTCGCTTTGAGGCTCAACGGCATTAAGAATTTACGCATCCGATAACATAGCTCTGCCTTCGACAAGCAGATTATAAATCATACAATTCAACAAACATTTGGTATTATATGAGTTTATAATTCGATTGGTAGTGCCCTATTATTTCTAATAAATATTTGTATTTATTTTTAACTATATTTTTATTAAGGATATGAAGCTCTAAGATGTCACAAAAGTACCTTTCAAAATTTACTTTCTTATTTTACAAATATGTATGTATATGTATGTAAATTTGTATATATTTTACGTAAATATATAAGATATGTGTATATATTTATCTGTGTATATATATACATGTACTTATAAACACATCCACGTACCAATCCTTGACATATTTATATACAACTTATATGAAAATTAACTGTCAGCATGAAAAAGACTGTTTTTTTTTTTGTGAATAAGTTAACAAATATTTGATTTATGATTTGCTCCCTTTTACTTTTTATATAACTAGCTAAGCCCGGTGGGCTTCGCTACCACACAAAATTAAGTTATTAAAATTTTGTTTATACTGATATCGTGTTATCTTGTATTAATAACAAAGCAATTTGTACCAAATTTAGTTATTTCTACTATTATCATTCTCCTTAAGTAAGACAATTATATGGTTTGTCTATGGAAGGTTCCCGCTGACTTTTCCAGTTCAGGTCGTTTTTTGAAGAATAGTTTGTATTGACAAACAAACTAATTATTTGCTCCAAATTTGAAAATTTTTACTGAAACCGTTTGAAAAAAGCTAATAGTACAGTATTGTATATTTGGTGTTTTACCATGATATTGCTATGTTGGCATATTGACTTTTGCGTGATGCTTTGGGTGCGTGGGAAATAAGGCCAAGTTAGCAAAAATTAACTAATTTCAATAAATAAAAACGCATAAATTATTTATTATTTGGAGCTTTGGAGCTTATTAGTAAAAAACAATAGCATAACATTACAATTCTTGAAATAAACCGAGCAAACAAAAAAAAAAACATAAATATGTAATACATGTTTTTTAATTTATAGTTTTTATATTATGTATAAATTAAAAATCAACTGTAAGATCATTTAATATGTTATTATAATAGTTTAAAAAGATCTTATAATATATTCTTTTAGACAAATAATTTGTTTTCAATGTTTACGATTTAGGCGATGCTTTTCTTTAGTTTTGATAAAACTTGACTTGTAAAAAGTTCTTTCATTTATCGTAGATGTTGGAGAAATCAAAAGCAACTCATAATACAGAATATCTAATTTCTCAATCCTTTTCCTGGATTTGTCTAAACATATAAAATCTTCTATTATGCCATTAGAGTCATGTTAAATTTTTTTTAAATTTTTAACACTTCAAATGGTTTCGATTAATTCTATTAATAGATTGATAAGATATGAGAAGAAACAAATAACTACGCGCATACATATAAAAAGAACGTGAAACAAAAAGGCGTTGACAGCAAACACTTATTTAAAATGAAGATCACTGAACACCTCTTTGCCTGAATGAAAAATATTTCCTAAACACATACCTTTTGTATATACGCAAAGAAAAAACATGGTTGTCATAAACATATTCTAAGAGCACCATATTATGATAAGATTCATGATTGTAGTCAACATATTACGATTATTATTGAATCATATAATGACCAAATATATTCGTAATATTACATCATAATATTTTTCTCTTAATCCTAATTTGTTTTTATTACATCATATTATAACCGATGAGCAGATCGGTTAATATAATATTGGCTATTTACGATTAATGATTAATGATTAGCCGATGTAACAAAATTTTAAATTTTTTGTAGTATTAAAACATATTTTTTTTTTTAAATACGTTTTGTCTCATACACGCAGAGCAAAAATATGATTGGGCATGGTTACGGCAACTACAGTATGTTTATTGTAACAATATATTGTTGTCGTACACAAAATATTGTTATTTTTATTTAATATCAACAACATTATAATTACTGTAAACATGTCATTGTTTATCGCAATTATAAAATTAAGAATTTGAAAAATAATCAGTTATATAACAACTAAATAATGATAACTTTGAAAACATATTATATTCCTCACAACCATTTAATGATATAAAATATCCATAACATGATATCTTTCTATAAATGTACTCATAATATATTTAAGATGCAAACAAAATATCTTTACTCTAATAATATTTCGTTATCGCCATTTGTAAAATAATTTTGCATAAGTTGTGTCGTTTGTTTTACATGGGCCTCTCGAATAATTTGTTATTCAGTGGTTAAACAATTTATAAAAAATAAGCCAAGTTAAAAGAAATTAAAAATTGAAGAAATTGTAGGTACATTAAAAAACAAATTGTAAAGAATCACAAAACAAAATATCAATGCTAAAACAAATTTTAATATGGTTTGAAAATGGTACAAAAATATTGACCATTACTTTGTGTTATTTTAGAGAAAAATAATGAAAATTCTATAAAATAATTTATAAATAAATGCCACCAACGACAAAAAAAAAGGTTGGAAATATTATGTTTAAAGTTGCATCATATTATGATGTGAAATATCTATAACAGTTTTAAGTTAAGGTTGCCAGTAAGTGAATAAGCATAACCCTTTTAGACCTGACGCTGAACTACTGGGAATTTTGTCAAAATTTTTGGAATATGTGGTCTCTTTGTCGTATGAAAATATAATCAATGTTCAGGTTTTTACTATTTTTATATCCTTAGCCAAAACGCATTTTTATTGCATCAAATGACTTCAGTTGGCTTGAAACATTAAAATTTACCATTTTGTTCAGTAAAAATATGCCCACTTCACTATTTGTTAACGATTAGTACTTTTGTAATTGAAAACACAACTCACTACTGCGGCTAATTTTGACGAAATTGGAATGTGACGCGAGAATTTCGCAAATATTTAAGTAACGGTGAAGAAAAAAACGGAATAATGTTAGAAACAAACATAAAGAACAACCAGCGCAATCGAAGCATGGCGGTCTATTTGACATTGATCAAATAGAAGCGAAAATATTGAGACCGAAATCCACCCGCACAATCGATGCATCACGGTCTGAAAGGGATAAATATATATTAAAAATATTTTTCGGTTTTAGATTTAATCTACATATTATTATAATTAATATGATAATAATATGATTACTTCTTAACTTATTATTCTTAACATGATATTATTATTAACATGATTACATTTACTTATAATACGATGTAATAAAAACAAATTAGGATTAAGGGAAAAATATTTTGATGTGATATTACGAATATATTTGATCATAATATGATCCAATATTTAAATTTAAATAACCAGTAGGCAGGAATTAGTTGATAGATCCATCATGGTTAATTCTCGAGACATTTTTCTAGAGTGAAACTCAGTTTAATTTCTGGAGTCTTTATTTGTTCCTCTGAAAACATTCCTATTTCAATTTGCAAGATACACATTTTATAACTTCAGCACCATTTACTATGATTTTATATAGGCTGGAAGGCATTCTGTACCAAACAAAATGCATTTAAAATAACTATTTTATTTTAAGGCATTGAAAACGAGTATTTAGCTGGTATTTTAATTTAATAGCAAGTTGTTGCGAAAGCAAGTTACAACAAAATCATATAGAAAACCGATTAGTAGTTAGAAAAACTGATTATAAAGTCAGATCCGCAAGTCTCCGCATCTTATTTTTGGAATACTATTAGTCTATAATATCTATATAAAGGTTCCATAAAAATATCATGGTTATTCGGATACTATTTTGTATCTCTATAAAGATTTTGAAAAGTTTCCAAAATAAGATTTTTTCTTTATTTAGGCTTATAAGCCTTAACTGCAATATCAAATATATAAAGGAAAGCTGTTTCAAATAGCTGATATAACATTTTATCAAGAAAAAGTTAATCTTTCTGAAAACGTCCAAAATTACCGATTCAAAACGCTGTAGTGTATGTACACGTATGAGCAACACTATATGTAACATAATACAAACTAATCAAAATTGTTCAATAAAATTAAGTAAAAGAAATTTATGTAAAGTCGGCGGAAATTGTAAGTTCAATAATTCCACAAACGGTCGCAACAGAAATATTTGTTGATAATTAAGAATTCAACGTCAATGTTTAGGAATTTAAATTCAATAAATATTTTTATCGTGAGAATTTGGATTTATGACATTGTCGCCAAATATAATTTTTGTTTATGTGAAATAATTTTGTTGCTAGAATATTATTTTTATATTCAGCAATATTGTATTAATTTATTTTGATTTTATGAAAAATGCTGACTACAAGGATATTTTAGTATATAATTTTTGTTCAATAAAACCTGAGTTAATATAAGACCAAATCAAACACTTGTTTTTATTTTAATTCTCAGAAATGGGCATTTTTATGCTCGGCTAATGCGGCAGAAGTGCTTAGAAATACTTAGCCTTCTTTTCTGTTGACACTTCACACAATTTCCAAAACACTACAACGCCAACTAATTTGATATAAAAATCAATCAACAATTACAAAACATTTTTTTTCAGTATTTATTTCAATATCAATATTTTTTTATTTTTCCGCCGCTAGATTGGCTTTATTACCCACTGTGCGTAGGGGTGTGCTGTATTTTGCTGGCTGCTTTGGTGTGGCATCTGCTGGTGGGGTTTTTCTGTTGATGCTTTTTTGCCTTTTGATGCTTTTTCCTTTTGCTGTCTTTGTATAAGGGGTTCCACGCCCAGTTGAAAATGTAAAGCCTCTGTTATGCGCCATGTAATCAGGAAAGTACTGAGGAAAATCGGATCAGTAGAATATAAGTCTTTAGGATACGAACCAACACACAAACAAACGAACTTAATTTTTTATTATATATTTTCTATTTATATATACAAAATAGAAACCTAAATATTTAAAAATACTTGTTAAAATTATGGGTGGATGAATTTAGAAAATAACTCACATATATGAGGACATTTTAAGCAATATGGGTTTAAAAGATTTAAATATGTTAAAGTAATACAGAGATTATATTTTGCTTTTTTAACAAGTTTAACTTATATTTTTCATTTATATTAAACAATTATTATACTTTATAGACTATAACGAATATTAATTATAATATCACAAACCTTAGTTTTATTTTTAATTTATATAAACATTTGCAAAAGGTTATTTTTATGTGTTTTTTTTTTAATGTCAAACTCATGGAAATTCCCATAACGTTTTGTTTGTCAACATTAGTTACACATTTCACTACTTGCATTATCTAAGTATTTGTTTGAAGTTCGAGAAAAACAAACAAAATTCTTTTTATCTTGAACTTGATTTTAACTGGCATTGAGTAGATTCTTTCGTACGAATAAATTTGTATTTGCTTCCAATGAACCTTTAAAAAGGGTAAATAAAGAACATTTTTCAATGGCTCTTTCCCCCTCGGTCGCTATCGCGTGACTTCGACTTAAAGAAACAGTTTCTGTGTTAAAAGGCCCAGTTCAAAGCGCCAGACCGAAAAGAGAAAAAGCACTTGTAATTGGCTTCGTTTCCATAAAACATAAAGGGAACATTCAACTGTTGAAAAATTTTTGAAAACAATACTAAAACAGTGAAACTAAAAAAATATGGTTACATTTTAAGGGCCGATGTTGAATATGAACCACACCTAACCGTCAAGTTTTTTTCTGCATTTCATTTGACATTTCTCAATTTCAGACTAATCCAATTTGAACCATGATTAGATACACAATCGAGCAACGCGTTAAAGTTATTCAGGCTTATTATGAAAATGGGCGTTCAAATCAAAATGCATATCGTGAAAACCATCTTCAGTGATGAGGCACATTTTCACCTCAGTGGATTCGTCAATAAGCATAATTGCCGCATTTGGGCGAATAATAATCCAAGAATGATTGTCGAAAAACCAATGCACCCACAAAGAGTGACTGTTTGGTGCGGTTTATGGTCTGGCGGCATCATCGAGCCGTATTTTTTCCAAAATAAGGCCGGTCAGGCAGTTACTATGAATGGTGTTCGCTATCGTGAGATGAAAGTGAATTTTTTATGGCCCGAATTGGAAGATATGGATGTAGACGATATGTGGTTTCAACAGGACGGTACCACTTGCCACACAGCTAACAAAACAATGGCTCTTTTGTGTGACAAATTCAATGGCCGTGTTATCTCACGTGGTGGCGATGTCAATTGGCCGCCAATATCATGTGATTTGACACCGTTGGACTTCTCTCTTTGGGATTATTTGAAAGAAAATGTGTACGCGATAAGCCAGCAACAATTCAAGAGCTAAAGGATGAGATAAATCGGCACATTAACGTCATAAAACCTCAATTATGCCTCAGCATCATCGAATATTTGGATCATCAGATGAAGATGTGCAGCCGAGGTCACGGCGGCCATTTGGCCGATATCTTATTCCATACATAATTGAACCATACCAATATTATCATAATAAAAAGAAATGACAATAATTTCCTAAATAATTTGTGTTTTATTCAAAATCAGCATCGCCCTTAAAATTAAACCACCCTTTATATCGCACTAATCGAATAATACGTGGCGATTTTCAAAAAAGTGTAAGAATAAAAATTTTGTGTTAATACCCTCTTTATGATCAAGTGCGATATATAAACAATAAAAAGAAAAAACATAAAAATAATGCAAACAAAATTATTAAATAAAAAATGTTTCCACCAAAATTAATTAAGGCGCTCAAACTGCGCCAGTAATGAAATGATTAACTAACGAAGTTTTCTTTTATTAACTATTTATTAGCACCTTTTAAAAAATAAATCATTAAGACTGATTTATTAACACCTTTTAGACAGTAAAGAATTAAGATTAATTTATTTACATCTTTCAAAAAATAATTAATATAGATTATTATTAGCAACTCGACCGTTCCGATTAACCACGTAGCTAAGACAGCCTTTTGCAGGATACATCTTCTGAAATGTACTTTCGAAATGCCACCAATCGCTGATCGGACAAAACGATGTTCCCTTGACACCTGACACCTTGCAGGTGTATAAATATTTATTAAGATTTATTAGGATGGATAACCGTGTGAACTTAATTATGAAATTGATTACTGCCGACACTGTTCAATGCAACTTTTCAGCAGTGTCGTCAACTTTAACAAAAAAAATATTAGCACAACAATTTAACAAACATTGCATTTTAATCGAACCAACACGAATTATAAAATAAATTGTTTATTTGAAATAAACAAAAATAAAAAAGGACAAACACATTTGTGGAAAAATTTTAAATCTTGTTTAAAATAAAAATTTACAGAGAAAAGTTTAATTTGCTTTAAAATGGATATTCATGAAACCAAAAGCATTTTATTTATTTTACCATTAAGCCCAGTTACTCTTCTGCCTCTTGAATTGTACCAATCAAACATTCATACTAACCGAATTACAACACCGCCGTTATACCCTACATTTATAACGTTTCGTCGGTCTCGCCAAATAGACACAAAAAGTTCTAATTTACGATTGGAAAGTTGCTTAAATTGCAAGAAAGATATTTGGAAGAACATGTTTGCTTTAAAAATGACTTACGAGCTAATAACAGTTATAAATTTGTTTCGTTTTTTGAAATATATTCTTCAACGCAACCATATAGAAATGTACAATGTTATCTGTCCCAAAGTGCACTAAAGTATTGAAAAGGCCAAAGTAAGACAAACTTCGTAACTCTCGGCAATTTCGCAGGCATATTTGCAACCACCACATGGCTAATTTTAAGCAAGTATTAAGCGGTTAGGCTTTACAAGGTTCTGTTTGTGAATTAAACAAAAAAGAAATGGCAATAATATCTAAACTGTCTTGAGGAACAAACAAATATGTTGATTTTGCAAATTTATAATATTAATATATCAAACCAATTTTATTTCCATATAAAAAAGTAATTAAGAAACCTTATATGACCTATTAAGACTGTAGATTCTGCCTGTGATACAGTTTGGTGCCCACTATGATCTCGTTATATCACTAAGCCATTCTGTTTTCCAAAGACAAAGGTAGGAATGCATTACCACCTGATTGCAGAAACTATATTTTAATTTGAAAAGCGAAATTTTCGCAAAGAAAATCTTTTTTTTAAGACAAAAAGCATTTCCAGCAAGAAGCACACTAGTGGATCGTCAGGATCAACCAATAGATCGTGACGATCTACTGGGATTTGTCAATTTTGGGTTTTCGCCGAATCCCAAGTATTGACAGCATCCCGCAGGATGTAACACCACAGGTAATATATCCTTAATATGATCCCTACAAACCCCCGGGGGAGTCTCAATAAGACGGTGCGACATGTATTTACCATTAATAAACAATGAATTTATTGAAAACAAAATTTTCATAAAGAGTAACTTTAAATCATTGTGACCGCCAAAACTGCGCTACAATGAATTTACGACTCAAACAAAACGGTATGATTTTGGCTTCTACGCAGTTTGGAAATCCAGGACAACCGGTTGAGAAGGAAGAAACTTATAAAGAAAAACACTTTATTTATATTCTGTATACATAGTTTTTACAATTTGGAACCAGGGGGCCGATTCTTGTTTTATGAAACTGTGAAATGAAAAGTTTTTTTTCACATTTTCATAGTACCTTTGATTCCTGTTCAGTGAGAAATGAAAAAGGGCTTAACACTAATTAGATAACGTTATTTTTTTGTACTGAAAAGATAACGTTACGCCTGAAAGACGTGTGCTAGTTTATATCCTTTAATATCCTTTAAAGGGCATCATCGAAAATAATATTGATCAATTTTTTTGTTAAATAATTTATTTATTTAATTTCTTTTAAAATAAAGTAATTTTTAAACAGAAAACAATAATAAAAATTAAATTAAAAATAAAATGCAATAAGTCTTAAAAAAATATTACAACTTAAAGAGTTATTTATAAAGAACTTCAGTTCGGCTCTAAAAACTAAAATAGATCCTTTTGTTGTACTTTGCTTAGATAATAATATCTGTACCAAAAAAAAAAAAAAATAATAAATTCAAATAGCATTATATGCAAGATTTATAAACTAAATATTTGTGATCGCCACATACAGGTGCATTGCATTTTAAACATACCATTTTGGACGTACGTCGAAGTTTTGATGGACAGAAAGCACAGTATTTTCTCTTTTTTTTATTCAGGCTGTTCTCCACTGCTACTGCAATTGTTGTTTACTTCATCTGGTAAATCATTTTTAATGTTGCCGCGCAAAGTTTTCGATACAGTAGGAATTTCTAGCCTTTTGCTTGGTGCATTGAACCATTTCTGAAATTATTTCGGTAGTAAAAAAAATAACGAAGCATGTAATTGGGTCGTACAGTGATTTACATTCCCGAATTAGTCGTCTTACCGTTCGAACTATATTCATTGAAGAAATTCGGCCAGCGCTTTTACTCTCTGATGTAGTCCAGCAGTGCTAACTTAAACGTCTTCTAGTGGGACAATACAGTAATAATTTGCTATAGGCAGAAGTAATAAAATTATCTTAAGTCGCTGGTATATTCTCAACAGCATCCAGGATGTCAACAAGCTTGTCCTATACATCACGTTGAACCTTATCCTCCATTTATTCATCTTCCGATTTGCTCACATTTTCCAGTGAATCTGAGTCGTCCAACACGCTTTTCAAGAGCAGTAATTTCTGCGTCGTCCAAGCCGCGCTTACAAGACATTTTTACAGCTAATTTAAATAACAAATACCTTAAAATTCAACCAAAACAAAAAGTTATTTTTGTTACAAAAGTTACACTTAAGATAACGATACGACTCTCAGATGTATGTTGTGTTTATTTTTTCTTATTTCTCAAAGAAAACATAACTTAACGCACAAAGAAAACCACCACCAACAAGCTGATGCTAACGACTGAGACAATTGAGCGCGAGAAAGTTGTATGTTAACAAATGTGAGAGTAGGAGCACAAAATTGAAAAAGCGTACGTCTCGCTGACGTACCTTATCTATCTAGGGTTAAGTGTTACACATATTAGCACAGATTCATAATTCCCTTTCCTCTGTGGTAGTGTGGATATATTAACAAATGGGTAGTCTTTATTTCGTCCTACAAAATCTTTACCAACAAAAGGTAAAAACAGAAAGCAAACGGTCATTTGGATATATTGATCATGTTAATTGGCAATTTTTGTAAAAATATCAGAAGTTCTTGGTGACTCAAAATTATGTTCTTAAAAAAATTGATCTGGTCCTTAAAGTATGAAATATATAAAAGAGAATAGTTTTCTCAACAGAATAGTTTTAACATTTTTTTTCTTATTCAATCGTGCTTTAACTTGATCTTTAGATAATTGCTGGCTATATTACTATTAGCCCCGGTATTCATAAACGATTATTAAATTTATCAAACGTTTATTGAAGAAAATGTTCATATAAAATTTGTTTGGAAAGTCTTTATCATATTTAAAATATTTTTATGAATATAGGCATGGAAATTTAAAATGTTTGTAAACTTTACTTACCCGTACGTATGAGTAATATTTGCAATACTACTCATACGCAGTTTAGTGTATCAATAGATTTCACTTTGATCGTCACAACAAAAACTTAAAATAATCAAAAACAAATGAACTTAAAAATAAAACAAACAACCACACAAACAAAAATGTAAACAAATGAACTTAAAAATAAAACAAACAACCACACAAACAAAAATGTAAACAAAAGTCGATAAACTTGAAACCCATATAACCACTACTATCAAATGTAATTAGATTATGTTAAGATATGTCAGTACTAAATTTTTGTTCCATGTTTTAATAACAAAAATATTGTAGTAAGAATTTGTAATCCAATATTTCAAAATATTAAAGAACAAAGGCAATGCTAGCGTACCCTACTGAACCACAGTTCAGTGCATAAAATTATGACTCAACATGGTTTTATGACTCAAAATGGAAACAGTATAATTCGTTAAACTAAGCCAACTAAAATATTTTCTAGAAAATTTCAATGTAAGTATATAACTTAAAAGTTTTCAATAAAGAGGAATCTTTTAACTTTGATCAAGAAAGGTATACTGACCTTCAATACAAGAGTTTGTCGGTAGCAGCCATTTAGTTGGGTGATTTGTGCAGAATTGTTGCTGTTTGCTATGGGTGACATGTGAAATTAATTTTTTGACTTAACCCTTATAAAAAATATCTAACACAATTATAAACAGTATATGGCCCAAATTTCGTTGCACTATCAATTTCTTTGTGGCCGGTATTATGACTTATTTTTAATAAAAGTTTTAGGGAGGCTAATAATATATCTTTGTGACTCACTTTTAATATTAATCACTCTTTGGAAAGGAAAGTATCTACGAAAAATTATGTTGCCATTGTTTTTCATGTGTTATGGAAAATGATTTATTTTGTTAGGTAATTTACCTGTGAGCTTTGTGAAATATTGAACAGCTAAGACCAATTTTCTAAAATTTTTCGCTCATTGCATATAGTTGCTTATATTCTTGAATCCTTCCAGTGGGATAAAAATCTTAATTTTTGCATATATAAAACGGATTTATGCTAAATTTTACTGCTTTATATTATCTTGCGTGGACATTGTCATGCAAAACTTTTTTCCGTGGAAATTTGTATGGGAGGAAATAATGGACTAATTTGGCAAATTTTCAAAACTTACAAAATTATTTTCTAGAAAACAAACAAACAAAAAAAAAAAGCAAACACATAAAATTGTTATGTAATATGTATATGTATATATAAGGAATACATAATAAACTCTTTAGAAGTTAATGTGGACAATAAAAATAAACGCACTAATCACATATTTAAAATTTTCTTACCGTAGATGGCACCAAATAAGGCTTTAATAAGCAGAATTTTTTTCTTGATGGGATACAATGGGAAAAGTATTGAATTAATTTAAGGTTGATATTACCAAGTAAAATTTTTTTAGACTTTTGGAAGCTAAAAAAGAGACATTTCTGTTACTGTATTCGCTTACTATTAAGCCCTAAATAGAAGCAAGAAATAAGCGAATACCATAGAAATGATTTTTGTAATAATGTAAGCCAAACAAAAATGAAAAGCTTACCACTATCCCTTACAGGGAAGCAAGTTGTAAGGGAAACATTTAAAGATTATTAAGCTTACCCCTATCCCTTGCGAGTAAGCAGGTTGTATTGCAAGGACTTAAAAATTGGGAGATGTACCGAGTTTTTTGCACAAACAAATTATTTTTAATTACATAATGAAACAACCTTAGTCATCCAAATGCCTTTGAGCAGAAAATACGTGAATAAAAGCGCAAGCAAATTGTAATTATTTCAGTGAAAACAAAAAACATTGAAGAAAACGGTGACTTAAAATAAATTAGTTCATAAAACGTGTAAGAAATTATATTTAAAATAGGTATTTATTAAGGTGTGTGTCTACAGCAAGTAATTTTTTTTTTTTTTTTTTTGTTTATAATATTTATATTGTACTCCTATATACCTATATGTATTGTAGTCTTAAACGGTAAAAACAATGCTAAAATGTTATGTAACACCAGGTCATTCTTCCACAAAATTTTCCAATTTATTTCCTGTTCAATCAGAGGCCGAATTGAAAGAAATTGAAGATGACACAGATGATGAAACCAATTTTGTAATGGTATGAAAGCTTGCTTTTTATTAATTTATAATTTCTACTTGTTGGTATATATAACTTTGTCATTCCGTTTGTAATTTCTACAATATTGATCTAAGAACATATAAAGTATATATATTCTGGCTTCTTATCAGAAGGGAAGTTCAAATCCGGTTGTCCGTCTGTCCATCAGTCCGTCCGTTGAAATTGGTTTTCCGAAGACTCCAGATATGATGGAGGCTAGGTTTTTATACATTTATGTCACATATAGTCTGGAATTGTTTGCTATTGAAATTCAGGAAGATCGGTCCATAAATGGCTGAGATATGATCAAAAACCACGACTACCTCTAATTTTTTTCATAAATCCCATGTTGTTGTTGTTTTTTTAAATTCTTTTTTTATGCATATCTCGAGAGCGGCAAGAGCTACGGCTTTCAAATTTAGTACAAACATGTTGCTTGCCAATACACAAACTCTCTAAAAATGGGCGGGATTGGAGAAGTGGGTGTGATACCAAATCACGTACAAACATATCGGTTATCAATACACAGTATCCCACAAAATATGGGCGCGATTGGAAAAGTGGGCGTGGTACCTCCAATACAAAGACATTGAAAATTCTCTAAATTTTACATTTTAGGGCTCTAGTATGACATATGAACACGCTTTATATACCAAAATATCAGCAATTTTAAGCAGCATATATTTCCCGAAAACCCTGAAACTTTTCTCCCAAATGGAAGAGTAATGTTTTTTTTTTAACATACCCATTTTCGACAGCAATAGATCTTCCCGAGTCCAAGTTTTATAATCTAAGTAAATGGTTTTTTCTTCCTAAAGACGTATATAAATCTGCTAAATCGGTTAAGAAATGGTTAAGTTATTAGCAAATCACTCCAAAAATGGGCTAAAAAGCATCAACATTTTTATAAAAACTAAATTTTTAGAGCTGTTACATGACCTATGGATACGTCTTATATATCAAAAGATCGATTTTTAGTAGAACATATTTGCTGAAAAACTCGAAAAAATCGGTTCAGATACAAAAAGTTATTACCAAAATATAATTTTTTTTAAGAAAAATACCTATTTTCGGGAACCGTTGATCTTTCCGAGTCCAAAGTAAATGGTAAATTTCTTCCTAAAGACGTAGGTGTATAAATCTATCAAATCGATTGGAAAATGCCCGAGTTATGACCAAATTACTGAAATACCAATATTTACTTTTTTTTATTCCCCATCATTTTTCCATTTGTTTACAGGCACCAGCATAATGTCCAATATGACTTCCGTTATCACTTTGCTTTTAAACTTTGATCTATTTAACGAAATAATTTCTACAAATAGAGATTGGGAATTTTTGCATCTTAAAAACTTGCAAAAACAGATAAATCTATTGTATGGCAACACGCAAGTGGTGCTGGTGTGTTTCCCTTTTTCGCATATTCACCTTTCTACCCAAACAACCAACTCACACAAAGATATTTGCTTATATGAAAAAAATATTTCACGGCCTATTTACTTATATTAAAGTTAAGTTCGCATGCGTACCAGTGGTCGAGTGGTCTAGCCGTTATGTCACAAGTAATCGTCTAAGTGTTGACGGGTTCAAATCCCATTCGATAATTTTTTTTTTCTCTTGGTATTTATAAATTATTTTTAATTAAATAAAAAATATATCAGTTTTTGCTATTTCTACTTTTATAAAAAACACTTTTTTTTTATAAAATTTAGAGTTTTGTTCTAAATAAATGCGCATTTTTTTCTGTAGCTAATAATTTTATATAAAAACCAAGCAATTTATTTTTGGTAAAACCCTTAATATCTCAAAACAAGAAATACCGACTTAAGCTATTATTATTTAATGCCACAGATATATAATATATGTACATTATTCTTATCGCACCATGGTGAAGGGTATATAAGATTCGATTTATCGGAATATAGCACTCTTACTTGTTTAATTTATATTTATAGGTATCAGCAATAAAAAGCATTTTAAGTATGGGGGGATTTAACAAAAATCTTTAAAATTTATTAGATATAAAGATGTTGCTCGATTTTAATGTGGATGGAAAGCAGGATAAAAAGCGACTATTAGACTTTCCAAAGTTTGTTTAATGCAATTTATGGTAAGTATTTTTTATGTATTTAATAAATTCGTATTATAAAAAAACAGTACTTATAATTACAGAATCGCTAAAGGCTGATGGTCTCTCTAAAACAAAATTCCTGCTTAATTTACGTATAGCATTTAGATTAAACAAAAACCGTTACTTCAAGAAAAAATTTTTGAAGAAAAAGAACAAAATTAATAGCACATTTTTAAACAGTGAAGATGATTTATATTCAGAAAATATTGATCCTAGTATAGCAGAATAAAAGCCTTTAACATCAATTACAAAATCGTAAAAATTAAAACTTTTCTGACATTTCTATTGTATAATTAGTATTGTGGTTATTTTGTTGAACTTCGAATCCCAGGTCAGTCAAGAATGAAAATTATCAATAACAATTTTAATTAATTCTCCATGTTGTAAAATTCCTTTCTTCATAAAAATAATTTAATGAAAATTAAATTTAATGAACTTAAGCCTAATTAAAAATAGTAAAAATTTGGATTAAAAACCATGAATAGTTCAACAAAATAACCACAATACTAATTATTGTTAAAGCTAAGGCACAAGCTCTATGTGTTCATTTGTCCTTCAAGTTGTGCTGAAAAATGTCAACAGGAAAAAAGAAAGACAAAAACATGATAAACAAAAAAATTTACTTTGGACTTCAAGAAGAATTCTTGACAAAAGTACGAAAAAACAAAAATAAGGAAAACATGTGAGATCAATTAAAAATGGATAATCATTCAAAAAGCAAATTTCGATCTACCAAAGGTTAAAATACAATTTGGTTTAAGGATTGATGTTTGACTACTGACGTCAGCAGTCATCGATGGCTGCGAGTATAAGACGGCAAATCCCTCTGAGGAGACCTAGTGGTTGAGGTCTAAACATGTCAGGGTAACCAGCCGCCTGGGTTCGAATCACACGCCAGCCAGCCTGGCTTCGAATCCCAGGTCAGTCAAGAATGAAAATTATCAATAACAATTTTAATTAATTCTCCATGTTGTAAAATTCCTTTCTTCATAAAAATAATTTAATGAAAATTAAATTTAATGAACTTAAGCCTAATTGAAAATAGTAAAAATTTCTATTGTATTTAAAAATTTCAAATTTGTTGTAGAAATTCATAATTTTATTTATGTAATCTGAATGTTAATTTTATTATTAAGCACTGAACTTATTTTTTTAATTTTGAATAAAAAATAAAACAAACAAAGTTATTATTTCATAGGTTCTTAAGAAGCGTGAAAAAATGGCTTCATGTAAGCAATAGAGTAATAGGTTCACATCAGGTATGAATTCACGTTTTCCGAAAAATGTTTGATGGAAGAGCTTTTTGTAAGCAATGATAATTTTAACTTCATAGAGACATGAACGTAGCGCTTACAGATATCTGTTACTCACACCTGAATCTAACTTGAGACAACGCGCTTCTTTTTTAAAAAGGTAATGCTTTCAAGTGGGAATTCGCCATATAACAATCATGCCTTCTAAAAGCAACTTTGTAAGGGGTAAAATAGCTTATCTCCCTTACAAACCTGCTTACATATAAGCTCCAATTTTTACTGGGTAGTTAATAAGCTTTATCAAAGGTGGTTAGACTGTATATCTGTGGTTTTCATGGGCAACCGCGTATGTGAAATTTTCGACTTTGAGATGATGATTTCATATTTCCTTATTTTAAACACTAAAAATTCAGAAAAAAAAGATGAACCAATTCCAGTTTTTTAACGTTTTAACCAAGTTCAATATCTAGTGCATAGTTCGATCTAGAATGGCTTTTCGGCTCTCCTGAAAAATTTGATTTTAAGATATACCTGAGATATATGAAGTTAGATTTGGGAGAGTCGAATATATGCAGCACTTTATATTGCTATGTTTGCGCTCCTTTACAAACTTTACACTTCATACGCGCAATAAAACAATATTTCCTTCAAAGAAAAGATTATAACAATAACGAAAATAATCTTTATTTAATAAAGGCATGCGACGGTGATGAAACGCCAAGAGAAGGATTTAAACCCTATTTAGCCATACCACAAAATACCAATAGCAATATTGGGTAGTCACTTAGTCCATCAGCGGAAATGTGGCCTCTGTGCCGAAAATGTTGCCTCTTGAGGCGATGCGATATCTGATGGTAGAGCTTGATGTACTGGCGTTAAATATGTACACCAACAAGAAAGACGAAGTAGTGTATGTCAAAAAGCTTCTAAGGATTAAAGATCAAGACCAACTGAACTAAAAATGGCAACGCTTCTAAGACAGGAACAAATAGCTGTTTTAAAGTTGTTGCTTCTTTAAAATAAACGAGATCTATTTGGTATGTTGCTTTAAAAGAATTTGTATTTTTTTATTATTTATTTTTATATTTTGAATTTGATTTTAAATTTTCATAAGTTAGTTAAAGAAGTTTCGTTGCTGCAAATTTAATGAAACATTATTTTCATAGCATAAACGATAATGCCAAAATATGAATTTATGAAAAAAGTTTGAATTAAATAAGATAAGTTTTAATTAAAACGAAAATGAATTAATTTTTTTCATTTGACATTATCAAAACACAGGAAGTGGCACCCAGCATTTATTATTTTTATTAATATAGACTGACGATATATTGTTGTTTCGGTAAGAAATAATGTTGAGCCATGAAATTTCAAAATATATGTATGTCAGAATACGCCAAAGCCAAAAACTAAACACAAACAGCAAATACATCCAAATTCAGAACATTTCAAAAAAAGACATTGAAGTGAAATGTTCTCTCACACAGAAAAAAATAAAAATTGATTTAAACTATAAAATTTGTGATATTA
Organism: Pollenia amentaria; assembly: GCA_943735925.1. Classification (NCBI taxonomy): domain Eukaryota; kingdom Metazoa; phylum Arthropoda; class Insecta; order Diptera; family Polleniidae; genus Pollenia; species Pollenia amentaria. Next base: position 85,956,076 of record OX031008.1, on the reverse strand, counting down.
ATTAATTAATTAATTAAATTTTCTATGGTAAACAAATTTATAGTATTAATTAAAAATTTTTTTATATTAACAACAACAACTATTACTGCAGAAAGTTATGTTGCTGGTATAAGTAAGAGTTTAATTCATTTGATTAAATTTTTAATTAAAACTGATTTTATTTTTGTAATTGGGGAGAATTTTTTCTGATAATGTTTGTCAGAATAAAACCACTTTTTTTAAATTAAAAGTTACTTTGAAAATTCTACAAAATCCATAAGCAAAGCCACTGCTACATTGTCTGCTAGTGAAATTACACATTATTCGAAAATATAATAAATTAATCAACGGAGATGCAAAATATTTCAGAGTCGCAAAAATTTGCGACTAAAGAAAGGGCTTTAGGGTTTTGAGAATCACTCTCCATACAAAGTTCTTTGTATTTCAAAGGCAGCCGACTTCAATCGTGTTGAAACAACATCTTATTGAGCTACTTTATAGGACGCTGTATTCTAAAAGTGTTGAATACACGGTCACCCCTAAACCTAGTAGAAGTCTTACAAGTTTACGAGAAGTAGCCGTTAAAGCGTTATAAGAGAGCCCGAGGAGGATAAGCCTCCGTCTAAGCTGTGATTTTGCTAAAGAAGAAGTCCAGATATACCTTAGATCTAAAAATAATTCTAGAGATAGATCCGCTGGTGCAGAAATACTTAAGTTATAAATGAGTTCTCTCGCATCTGAAAGACTATTTTCCACTGCATGTCTGGTTCGAAGGTCTCTGCAAAATCGTCTATCTCTGCAAAAGTCAAGAATACTTTGTTTTATGAACATAAATCTTATGACATAATATCAATTCTTAGATATCAATAATAATCTTTTACACTGCTTTTTATTAAAAAAGAATTGTGTTTATGTTAATTTTACCATGAATTTTAATTCAATTCGTTGTTTTTAAAATCTTTTTAACCCGGCAATCCCCAATGTCACCTATAGGTGACAATGAATAGCGATTTCTCCTAACATATCTATGAAACTATTTTAAACATAAATATATTACTAACTTAAACAAAGGTAATACCCTGAAGTATTTGTCAGTTTTTTTTACAACTCCGGAATTACATAAGCTGGGAAATTTTTAAACTTTTTTCAAACAGGTTTTTGTTTTCTACTTTCTGAATTGTGTTGTGATAAATAAATTGTTGTAAAAATGCCAAAAGGGTAAGAACCGGAATAATATTTGTTGATTCATATTGTAAGATACTCAAACTTATAATATGAGTGATTATCGTCAATACATAGATTACCCTTTAGTTTAAAAACAAAGCTAGATTGTCAAGTGTCACCTGCAGGTGACACTGGGCAGTATTTCACATGTTTATATAAATATATAGTAACTAAGCTTATATTTTGGTAAAATTTGATTATTATTTACTAGAGGCTGGAGACGGCCCTGGCGCATTCATAATTGACCCCCATGTGGATGGTGAGGTAACCGATGGATACGTGGGGACGAAAATTAAGCTAACTGCGATTACCTCCTAGGCCGAATGTTAAAAATGTGTAATAAATTATGCCCAGTGTCACCTGTAAGTGACACCCAAATAAAATTGGAATTAGCAATATTTTTTTTTAATTTGACTTTTTTTTAGTGTAAACCTGACGTATTTATATTATTTAGAAAGAAAAATCAGGTTTGTTTTCATAAGTGAAGGTATGCCGGTTAATATGAATTTTAATTATTATTTAACTCCTATGCTGTAATTTTGTAAAATAAAAAAGTGGTTTTACTTGAGTTTTGTTAATTTTAGCTTGTATTAAAATTCAGTATACGTATCGATATCGGTAGCGCCCATATATTTTTTTGAGTATCGGTGTTAATTTGTTTACTGGTGCAAATTCAATTAAATTTTTAATTAATATCACACATTTTTTAACTGAAATCTAATTTGTTTCTTTGTCGTTATTATACTTACAGCAGCATAGTGTAGAGGATATTATGCATTTGGGCTGATTTTGGTGTGTTAGCTTTAAATATCATAGGGACCAAGTCTATTAAAAATGATGCATGTTGAAGCCTATTGAAAACGGTCTGTAATTTTACATAGCTCGTATACAAGATTTTTTGTGGAATGGAGTCTTTGTGCTCATTAACCAACATATTATGTTGATCTTTCACTAAATTTAGCCCATGCTTATTTTTTTGCAACTTAATCACCAGTTTCAAATTTGGTTAGAGTTAAATAAACATTTACTGCAATAGCTATCTGTAAGCAAATTAACTTTTTTGCAGTTGTTTTCGTGTCTTTCCACGTAAGATGTCATTGACCCTTGTTTTTTGGGGTATTGATCCATTCAGAATTGTTATTTTGCCTTCTAGCTATTTCGTTAATGTTCCAGCTAAGTAGATGATTGGTCAGCTGTAACAGGTAAGATTGCACTGTCATAGTTCTTGGAGTATTGATCAATTTATAGTTATTTCGTTAATCCGTTGGTGTTACAGTTAAGTAGATGATTGATCCTAAGATAATCGCCCTCCGTATATTTTTATGTAGTGGTGGGGAAAGTTTTTAATCTTTGATTCCTATATTTTTCCAATGGTGTGGCGGCTGCCTGATTTTTTCTTTTGCCATGTTGTTATCTTCTTTTACAGGGGGAGTGGGGGTCAGGGGGCTTCTTGGATAAATTGTTTGGAAGTGGATTGAAGCCGCTTAATTTTTAAAACTATAAAACTATGATGAAAATTATTTCGTCCTCTGCCAGGGATCGAACCTGGAGTGCTTGGTTTGTATGCAAGCACTTTAACCACTACACCTCGCTACAGCATACCTTCTATATAAATATCACTCCCAAAAATTTGCTTTTCATTTTATAACTTCCTTATAGATGTTTGCATTGACATAAAATTAAACGAGAATAACTTTTTTAACAGCTACCATCATGGAATAATATTGTGCAGGCTAGAATTGACTATAGTTCTTATAAAAGTCTCTTCCCTAAAAATACTTAAAGATAAAGAAATCTCATAAAGATGTGGTTATTAAAAAAATATTTAACACAAAGTTTTTTTTATGAATCTTAGCCTCATAATATAATTTGATTTCAGTTGGCCTTTGATCAGCCATGGGACTTAAATAGGGTACACTCTTGAAAACTTGTCTCTAATTACTGTAATGTAGGGAATCATCTAATCGGGCGTGATCGACTACACTTCCGCAGGCTTCCTCTTGCCATTACTATATAAATGGTCAATCATAAGCCAATGAAGCATTAAAATAAACTTGCCCCATGTTATTTAGTTGTTGGTTTTTTTTTTTTTTGCAATTTTCTCTTGTTTCAGAATTTATTTATTTTATGTTAAATTAGTTTTTATGGTTGTAGTACTTCGAAGAAGGGCAGAAAAAATAAAAACACTGAAGTGGAATGTAACCATTTATGTTAAAATATCGTATACATTTATTAGTATGTAAAAATTATGTTGTAGCAAATGAACAAACACTCCATTTACTATCGAATAATTTTTTGCATGATTTTAATGTTACTCATTCCGCAATTTAAGAATTGTTACGTTAACAACCAGAACAAATAAAACAAAACGGTTCTCTCGGTTACTGGGTTAGTGATTTTGCTTTATTTATGGCATTGTAGTTTACTAGTAACATATCAGTAGCACTGTTTTTTGTTTGAATCTAAAATGTTTCCCAAAAGAACTGCTGGTAATAAAACAATTTATAGTTAACCAATAAAAAATATACATACTATTTTTCACTCTATTCTAACGTTTTTGTAGGTCGATAAGTTCTGTATAAAATTTTGTGAATATTCATGAGCTTGTTTAAATGAGTTGTAAATGTTTTGTGGATATTGAATTCAAAATGAATTGCATAATAAAAAAGTCAGGAAAATTAAATCGATTTTTGATTAAGAAGAACTAACAACTGCCTCTTCAACTATTTCCGAACGAAGATTTCGTTCGCTTAACTTTTACTTAAAACAAAAACAAACCATAAAATATTGTTCGGTTTTACATGTAAGTTAAGTGAACGAAGTCTGCGTTCGAATTATGAACAGGCCATAATAAGTTTTGTCAATTTAGTTGAATTTAAACTACAAGAAAGGTATTGCTAGACTTGTTTAAGTCCATGAGATGATTAAACTATTAGCTTTGTTTCTAAAGAAAATTTTAATACAAGTTTAAGATACTTTTAATTTTTAGGTCTTTCCATAGGTTACAGAAGATCAAGTACTTATACCCTTTAATTGTATCATTCATTATCCCTATTTTGATAGTTAAACGCATACAAAACACAAGTTTATTCATTCTTTAAGCTAACGCTTAAATTACTTAGTTGTTGAAATGAAATTTGTAGTAAATTCTAAGCAAAAAGGAACAATTGTTCCAAAGAAGATTTGTTTAATTTTTCGTACATAATTTGCAAATAATCTCTTCTTCTAACACAATGTTAAGCTAACATGTTTCCAAGACAAATTCTGGTTTCTATATATTCACCTACAAATGTAAAAAGCAGAACAGACTCTAAGAACAATTACAATTTATATTCATACAAATGTACATAATGCTTATGAAAATATAAATTTGAATATGTACAGTCGATGGCGATATATTAACTGTTTACAATCTTATGAATCCATTTGTAGTACTAGTCAGTTTAGAGAAAGCTAAATATTTGTATAGAATTCATATTTTTTTTGTTAAATACAGGGCCAATACGAGTAACACGCTCTATTACTTTGCAGAGTTTAGAATCTTTTAAGCTGCGTATGAAGGTAATTATCCTGCCAATTAAGAGAGAATAAATCTTAGGTGGCTCCAGATGTGTAAATGTTTCGTCAACCATCACACAAAATCCGCATTAGTTAGTAAAAACATTACTTTCAATAAACTTGCGATAACCGTGACCATAGTGCCCAGTGAATAGGCAAGTAAGTAGCGTTAGTTCACTTCTTCCGGCCCTTCCAATCGGAATGTGTGACATTCCTCTATGATTCGTTTAAGCTTTAGTTGCATTTAACTAATTTTCAGGTGACGGTTTTATATGAGGCACACAGAAAAAAGCGTTTTATCAATTCAAAAAATGGATTAAAAAGTATCTAAATTTAATAATTGTGATAATTGAATCAATTATTTTTTTAGTTGAAAGAAAATTAACTGCCAGGCCCACAATGTCGACAAGAACATTTCTTTCGAATTTTTATATTGTAAGCAATAATAAAAAATTTAAATTTGTTTTTGTTTTCAATATAAATATAAGAAAGAAATGTTCTTGTCGACATTGTGGGCCAGGCAGTAAAAAATTAATATTGATTTAATTAACCTTATAAATTTTTATTTCAAATTTTAATTAAATAACAAAAAACCTTAATTGGCTTTTTTCGTTTAAAATAAAATAAATTAAACATGTAGAATTGTTGTTGGGAATTGTCAATTTTTAATTAAATAAATTAACACATTGTTTGAAATGGCAAAAAATATGATTTATTAAAAATATTTTTTCAAAATTTTAAAATGTTTAGTAATCAATATAATCATTTTGGTAATAGGTGCAATATCAAAAACTAGTTTGCTTGATATTATGAATTTGGAATAAATTGTGATTGGAGAGATTTAATAATTTTTTCTGTGCATAAGCTGTGCATAAACTGTTTAGAAGCCTACAAATAATTAGCTGCCAAAATGGTTCTTTTCTGTTAGAACGTTCGAAGGTAATATTGAGTTCAAAAGAAGGACAGATAGTCGGGCATGGCTAAATCGAATTAGAATAACTCAAGAACTTTTATGCTGTTTTCGATGAATATTAACCCTTTGATGTTCGAACTTCTTCTGCCGAAATTTATTTTTTTTTTTTTTTAATATGTACCCAATATAAGCTACGTCAAATAAAATTGATCCCACATATCCTCTCCGTGACTGTGGGCTGAAACGGAATTTTGTTACCCACAAAATGTTATTGAAAAGAATGGCGTTTTAGTTTTTTTTTAATTTATTTAAACTATTAAAATGGTTATTTATAAAGAATTTGAAATATTTTAAGATAAGGAGTGCTATACGTGGTATTCACCAAAGCAGTCACGTTATGAAGTGAAGAAAAGGACTACATTTCATATTGCATAGTATATAAAGAAGGCCATAAGCACCACGACCCAGAGAATCTTTTGTGCAGCCTGTGTGTCTCACAATGTCAGGTGCAGGCTACGTATAAAGCCCATTATCCTGCCAGTTGAAAGATCATAAACTTCTGTTGGGCTCAACATTCGCCCCCCGAGAAATTTGTGTCTAGAAGTCCCCAAGGTGGAGCAACAGCAAAGCAGATGTTCTGACGTTTCTGCAGCAGCCGCACAAAATATGCATGCCAAGATCTGCATACATTGCATACAGTATAAAATATATTTGTGCGGCTTTAATTCACATAGATAGCGCAAATCCAGGCGGCGTCATGATATCTGAAATTTGAGCTTGATGAAATGTCGGATCTGTAGACAAATTCATCTGAATTATGAGTAGTTTAACAAGGGTCATACTTACGATTAAACGACCCATTTTAGCCTTCCGCGGTCAGAGTGACCTTTTTAGATGGCATATGCATATATATATTGAACTGCTCCACTATCATTATGCATATTTCTGAAACAATAAATAATAGAAAATAAGATACTAGTATTTTGCAATATTATAAACAACATTGATCACATCATTGCTGGCGGCATTTCCTCATGTGCATTTACAATGCGTGTAAGAACTTGGGAATGATCATATGTTCAATTCACATCCGGTAAAACGGGGTTTTTATAGGCAAGCGTCACCTGGACCGGAAAGTCTTCTCTGGTGGTATAAAAAGTACTGGTTTTCTGGTATTACTATAGTATTTGAAGTCACTGCAATTTTCTCATCGTCCGCAGCAACTGGTACCGATTTACGACCGACGCGGGCCTTTTCAATTGAAAGAGATTCAGCGGGAATAATTCCTTCTATAAGAAAGTGGGGTTGTCAAACAGGCACGAAACGAGTTTTCATGTTTGTTTTTAATTTTCAGGTTTTTTAATTTGTATGTACATGGATAGTAGACAATTAGGCAAGAAAATAGACATAATTGGAAAGACATCATGAGAAGACAATAGGTTTTTGGTAGCATGTTCAAGATATATAGAACAAAACAGACATGTCTGAAAATAAGATACAAGTTAGACGTTTTCTTTTTTTCTTACGTAAACAATTAAATGAGGCAAGAACTCTGGGCAGGTATATTTGTCTCTGGTCGTCAAAGGGTTAAACATTTTCACACAGAATAACAAACTTAGTACAACCTTACTTATCAGTAGTGGTGGAAGACGATCTAGCAGTGTGATTAGAATAAACTTTTATCTCTACTACGGTTATCTCAACTATATTGTTCCGTTGATTTCGGACTCTGTTTGAGACTCTGTTTTCTGTCAATTAAACATTCAGATATACAATTATAACTCTATTACTTAGTTAACCACTCAGCATATGACGGTTTGAAAGAAATGCAGAGATAACAAAGGCGATAAAAATAAGAACCGCAAACAGCAACGCATTTGTTATTGGCCCCGAGCAGCTAGAGTTTGCGGATAAATTATATTACTGGGAAGAAGCGAAGGAAATGGGACATTGAATTCAGAATATTTAAGGCAAATAGTGCAGCCTCAAAATATTTGAAAATCAACTAAGAGATCAGTCAAAGCTTAAATATATCTATATATTTAAGTCTCACGTGCTATCAGTTTTGCAGCGAAACCTGGATGACAGCAATAGTATAGGACTGTTTATTACAGGGCTTAAGAAATCGTTGCTTGCACTACATATTGAAAATTTGGTGGCCAATTGTCATACAGAATTACCAGCTTTACAGAAAATGCCAAATTAATATTTTTCATATAATTATTGTTAAACAAAAAAAGTGGAAATGTATTGGAAGGATATAAAGGAATGGCCGGTCACAAAAAGCCTGCATAGACCGTGTTGGCCCCTAGCACTACCACGATTTACGATAGCCCGTAAATGAAAAGGTAAGGCTGATGTGATGACACCCAGAGTGCTCAACACTCTCTTGGCGAAAGCTAGGAGCCTCAATAGTCGAATTATAGAGATTTCCCCAAGATATTGGTAGTTATGACCTCCTAGACAGGTCGCTCTGGAGCGTATTAGTGCTGAGTATATTCTCAACAATCTCTTTTTCCCCTGGTACCCCACGCAATTGTCAGCAGTCAGTTGCCCCACCCTTTTGTTGTATACTGGTCTCCAACAGCGACCCGTTAGAAAACTTACCAGAAGCCCACAGTAATATCTTGGTAACGAAAGAAGAAGTTAAGCCGACTTAGGATTATAGGGTCAACTCCTAACTCTGGAGACCCTGAAAGTTTCGGTGTTTTCCCAAATCGCCTTCTATTAGAGTAGTAGAGTCTGTATCTTTCTAAATATTACGAATTGGAATTGGAATGCTAATCACTTTGTTATATGGTAATTGAACCCCCTTTTCTCTAACTCGTCTGCCACATCGTTACCTTCCTATTAGCACCAAGCCTATCTATTGAGTACTTACGCTCCTGGACAGAAGAAAAGGATGTATATTCAGCGGATATCGCCCTGATTGCCGTCTGACTATCTATACAAAAGTGTGTGAGTTCCTGGTACTGGAGTTACGTGCAAATGTACCCGCCTCGAATATACTGCAGTAATCGGGAAGCTTATAAGATTCCCAAATACCCAGCACAGCAAACTGAAGCTCCAACTCCTTTTTTCATTTTGAAACCATCAGTATAGAAACTGAAAGTCCTATGGTAAGATTGTTGTCCCGCTAACCAACCTTCCTCCTTATGTATATAAGTCTCGGAGTGATTTAGTCTCTGCTGCAATCTATACCCCCTATAAAACTGCCGTAATCAGAAGGCTATATAAAAGTTGTTCCGTCGCTTTTAAGATCGCAGATTTTCTTGCAGTCCCTTCTGCTATCAGATGAATCGGTTGTAGGTTCAGGATTACATCTAGTTCCGCAGTCGGTATACTGGGCAAATTAGATGAAAAGATCACTTCGAAAAGAAGCTTCTCAAGGCCATTGAAACCAGCGTAAAAAGTAGGAATAAAGTAAAAGTACTTCAGAATGATTGAATAGCCTGGATAAATTTCGTAGTGGCCCTATGCACCACAAGGAGTTAAGTGGAATAGAAGAAGAAGAAGACTGTTAAGTTCATATCTGTAAATCGTAAAGGCATCAATTGGAACATATTCATATTTTCCAACTACACAGAAAAAAGTTTTTTATCAGTTAAAATAAAATGGTTTAAAAGGCATTTAAATTTAACTAATGTTATAATTGAATCAATTATATTTTTAGTTAAAAGAAAATTAAAAATATAGTTTTGATTTAATTAATATTTAAATTGTTTTGAAAAAAATTTTTAATTAAAATATTAATTAAACATCAAAAAATATTAATTGACTTTTTCGTTTAAAATAAAATAATTTAAACTTGTAGAAATGTTGTTGGGGATTGTCAATATTTAATTAAATAAATAAACACATCGTTTGAAATTGAATTCGTATTTTCATTTTTTAATTAAAATTAAAAATATCAGTTATTGAAAAAAAATATTTACAATTTTACAATTTTTAGTAATTAATATAATTATTTTGGCAATAGGTGCAAAATCAACAACTTGTTTGATATTATGTATTTGGTATAAATTTGGTGATTCGAGAACATTTTCAACTTTTTCTGTGTATACTTTCTTACTTTTTTAAGGCTGTTTAAGAAAACTGACTGATATTTGTATTATAATGAAGTGAGAAATATGCATAGCTGATTAAGCTCTATACTGTATACAAACTTTTTTATTTAAGTGTATTTTATATTTTTTATAATAAACAAGCGCATTTAACTTTCATAAGAGTATGTCTGCTCATTTATTTTTTGATATTTGGATACTTTCTATTTAATATTAAACCCCATAGCAATTGTTATGAGCAGCATTGCATAGAATTAAGAGCAGTCATATATATATATATATTTTAGTTTGTGTGTGTGTGTATATGAATGTGTGTGTGTGTACCCCAAAGGAAATTTGGGTGCAAGTATCTCCATGTAAACAGTTTTGTCGACTATTTTGGTGACTTTTTGGCGACATTGTCAATGAACCCTGGTTATACTTTTCTTTTTACCTTTAATAAAATGTTGTTATGAATTCGTATTTTTATTTTTTTCAATAGAATAATTAAATGTTTAAAAAAGCAATTTTCAATTCGACATCTTCTTTAAAAGAGTACCAAAAGTGTAGACTAGATTTACTAAAATGTACCTGGGATTCTCTGTTTCCAAGGTCTACATATGGTCCCAAATGAACTACGTAGTCAATAGTATATTTCCAATGACACGCACATGTTAAATGTATATAGTAAATAAAATTTTCTGGGTACAATAAGTCACTAGAACTGGGGGCTGTGTCAGCAGTAAATCAGTACACATTTACTAGTGACATTTCCTACAGGGTATGAATGCGCTGTGCGTGTACGAACTTTCTTCACTGCAGGAAATTTCAATAGCGAAAATGTTTTGATTATTTACTATTAAATTTGTCACCTGTACTACGGACCAACTGATTGAATAGGCAGAAGAGGTATGCCTTAAGTAACTTACTCGTTTGCCTTTACGCAAAATGCACAATATTTCAAGACCTTACCGCAAAAAAAAACTTAAGCGACAAAAACACAATTTTACAGTAGAAGGAAAATTTTAAATGATGTCACTTAATGGTTCAATATATTCAAATATGAAACACTAAAAGAGATAAGGAGTGGGCAAACCATTTAAAAAAATAAGAGCAAATTAATTAAATATATATATTGTTTACAGTAAACGAATTTCAGATTCATTCATAAATAATAATATATTGTAATGACTCGTTATGGAGAGCAAGTTAACTGAAAACATTCAAATAATTTTTGAAATATTGTATTTATATTTATTTGAGTATATTTTCATTATAGTTGAGTAAGCTTGTAGCTTCTTTTTTTAAGAGTTAAGCTTACACATACATACATAATATGTATGTATAGAAAAAAATCTAATAAGAAGTAAAAATTCCAAAAATGTGTCATTCAAAATGTATTTGAATATTCTGTTTATTTGTCTTAAGTTGACTGAATTGAATGTGTTTTAATTTGTGTGACAGCATCACCATAAATTCATAAAAATAATTGGCAAAAGTGACAACTTGGTGTCAGGTTTCCTGCAGGGTTTTATTTGAGCGTTCTCTTGTTTGGATGTGTTAAATTAAAGCAATATATTTTGGTTCTGTGCACTATCTTGGTTTATAAGTATGATTCTGGTTAATTGGCTTATTTAGTGATCATAAATATAAACACATTTTAGACATCTACAAATAATGTTGCGTTTCGCTTATAATCGCAATTTTTAACACTAAAAACAGAAATATTGTTTCTGTAATGTACTTTTCTAAGAAATACTTGTTATTTGTAAAATTTAATTAATCATAGTTTCCTAGATTTAAATGTTTAGTCGTTTTACAATTCAGGTGTGGGGTTATATATAAAATTTTTTTTAAAAGAAAAAAAAATGGATTTACGTCCAAGCCGCCAAAAGATAATAGATGCTTTGATGGCATCAGGAGTGCAATTTCCTGAGTATGCTTCTACGAGTCAACTAAGAGGTTTATATGACTCTTTAAACGAAACCCATGGTAGAGCTCCTCAAAGCGTTGGTTTAGCTTCTGAATCAGGTACAAATGTGTTTATTCCTGCAACTTCCGTTACAACTTCCGTTACAACTTCCGTCACAACTTCCGATACAATACTTTTTGATGTTTATTCTGAACCAGTTCTAGTTTCCTCTGCTACGGCAACAGATACACTTACTTCCGTTTTGTCAGGTTTCTCAACAACGATTCCGCAAGTCACTAATTCTATTAGTTCTCCAGAAGAAAAAGAACTTGAGAGCCAAATAAGAATTTTGAAAATGCGCTGTGAAATGGCAAATCTTCAAAAACATCTCAGTAATTTAGAATTGAACACAGCAAGTAAAGTGCGCAGAATTAATTATGATGAAGTGGAGAGAATGGTTTTAAAATTCGACGGAAATAGTGATGGAGACATTAGTAAATGGATTAAGAGATTTGAGGAATTTACATATGACTACAACGATCAAGAAAAACTGTTGTGCCTAAAGTGGTTATTACGAGGAACAGCTAGAGAATTTATGGAATCTGCCGATAAATGGACTTATAATGATTTAAAAGTAAGCTTGCTAAAAATGTTTAAACAGGTAGTTACTCGGGAGGATGTGTATCGCAAACTTCGTGCACGGACTTTGAAAGCTTCAGAATCTTGTATAAATTATATAATTTCAATGCAAACAATTGCTGCTGATGGAGAAATTGAAGGCCAAGAACTAGTTGACATCATTATAGATGGAATGCAAGACAACTCCAACAATGTCTCCTTATTGTATGGTTCAACTTCAATAGAAGAACTGATTGCTTGTATTGACCGATATGAAAAACGCCGAGCGAAATGTCATGTAAAAAAATCAAGTAATGGCTCCAATGGAGATAAGATGCGCTGGTCTAATTGTTCCCAGTTTGGTCATATGAAAAATGCATGTCCGAAGCCAATTCGCCCCCCCGGATCGTGTTTCGTTTGTCAACAAATGGGGCATTTTTACAAGAACTGTCCTAAACGTCAAAGAGTTGTGTCATCTATATTTCCGGAAAATAATATTAATATTAACGATATTGTTGACCCAATGTTAATGGTGAGTGTGGCATTTTTTAACCCTCCTTTTACTATTGGAAAAGTATTATCAAATGATCGTTATGTTATAAAAGACATTGAAAATTGTCAGCCTCTCAAATTCCTTACAAAGGTATTGTGGAAGCTAAACGTCTTAGGAAATGGGTAACACCAAATAAATTGTAAGTATTATTAGCCACACAACCTTAATTTTATTTTATTATTCTGAATTGCAAGTACTATAGGTTTTGATTGAGGTCAATCAAATTGTCAGCATGGCCGAACTGTAATGTACTTTTCTAAGAAATACTTGTTATTTGTAAAATTTAATTAATCATAGTTTCCTAGATTTAAATGTTTAGTCGTTAAATAAAATAAAGAAAATAGTTTTGAAAAAGCACTTTTACATTTCTTCGATTCTTATTGCATAAGAAATTTCATAATACAAGAGGTTTCATAGAGATGCTCCTTAAAATAATTTTCAAAAATTCGTTTTGCTGTTTTAAGATAATATATAAGAGTGTTAGTTATTTAGGGTTGAATAACTATAGAGCAGATAGAAAAATATTAGGTAATAATTTAAGTGCTGTTTGTAATGACATATTGCGTATCATAAATGTTTATGTGAAAAGAGTGAAAATCAAAGTGAGATAACAATTCAACCAGCTAATATTTGTTTTTTTTTTTTTTTTTTTTTTTTTTTAATATTATTTTCAATATTTTCCAGGAACCTTTTCTATGCACTATCACAATTTTGTTTGTTTGTATATTTCTATTACGAGGCCTACTAAAGCTATACTTTGTCTAGCAAGGAAGTAAATTGTACAAACAAATTTATACAACTATTAGATACCAGCGGAATGTAATGCATGTTCTGGCCCGCTATTTTATATTGAAGGAATTAGGCTATTAAAGTATGAAAGCTTTTTAAATTGTAATTTGACTTAGAATGCACATTCGAATTAATATTAAAATTTATAATGAAAATTTATAAAGGAATGGCAGCTTTAAAAAAATTGGAAAATTGGTGTAATGTGTAATGGCTGCTTTTTAAGCCAAAATTATTCACCCACACACCCAAAGAAAAAACATGTTTCATTATGATCATCTCCAACAAAACTATTTTTAAAGAAAATTTTAAACATATTATTTTTACTTTATACATATTGTCACTTACAACCATATTATCGTTTAGGTAGTCCTTCATAAAGAAGCCACAACAATATTATTGATACCTCCGATATAGTCTGGTTGATAATAACTAAAATATGGTTAACACTTATAATTGCATGGTTATTTTTCAACCACAGCATGTTGCTCTTAAAAAAGAGAAAAATACTTTAATTTAAAACAAATTATTGTTACATTTAACTATATAACATGTTTAGAGGCAACCATAATATGGTTGTGGCTTCTTGATGGAGGACCAATTTAACCATAATATGGTTGTCTGTGAAAATAATATGGTAAAATGATAACTATTGACTGTCACTTGATATTTTCTAAGGTGCTTTTAAGGCAAGGTCGATTTGAATTGTCTCTGTTTTATACCCCAATTTTGTTAGAAAATTATGTCGTCTTGCCTTGAAAAGAAAAGTAGTCGAAATTTTTTTCGTCTATATTATGTGGTTTGTGTCTAAGATTTACGGCATTTTCATTTTATTATTGCCAAGATATATATTTTGTTAAAATTTAAAGTTTTTCTTATACTTTTTTAGTTAAATCTATATATTTTTATGGTTCGGCAATAATGTTTTAAAGAAACTTGATAAATAAATAAATATAAAAATTATTAATAATAAATGGTCAACTACTAAAAAAATGGAAGATTTTCGATGAAGACTTTTCATTCAAACTACGGCACATGCTTGTCTGAGAAACGCATCCAAAAAATTCCTTACCAACGGGACTTTGGAAAAAACCCAGGCAGAAATCGTGACTCTTAACAAAAATTAAATACTGCAGTAGCGTTATAAATACAAAATTACGAATTTCAGTCAAGTGTTGTGTTATCACAGTGCTACTTATAAAAATTATGACTAAAGTTTTGTATTACCACACAAAGTATGTATTCCTACACACCTACAACATTATAAACACAAAAATATTACCTTAGTTATACCCACATCACAATAGTGGAAAGTATTATAATGTACTTGTGCACCTTAAAATATTGGTACTAGACCCACCTTTAAGTAACCGATCGACTCCGAATCACATTCTTAGTGGAATTAACGATGTCTGTCCGGCTGGCCGTCCATGTAAACTTTGTGCAAAGTATAGGTCGCAATTTAAGAGAAAATTTTATGAAATTTAGTAGATATGCAGGTTCTAATTGGCACAATAACTAAGCCAATTGAAATCGGGGCGGATCGATTCATAATTTCATATAGCCCACATACAAGCTTTTTTTAGGAATAGGGTCGGAATAGTGGGCTTGTACCCATATACCATCATGTTATGTTGCTACTAACATTAAATATGCTCCAAACTAATTTTGTTGCAATTAAAATCATCTTACCAAATTTTATTGGAATGGGTTCATATTTTACCATAGGTTAGGTTAGGTTCCATGGGCAGCCATCAAGAGACAGCTCACTTGGGTCCTATAGTGGTCCCTTTGTGATACCCAGCGCCAATGCCCATCCCAGAGAGCAGTTACTCAGATGGCGTCACTGCAGTGTTGAGCCAATTCGTCTTGCTAATGAAGAGAAGAAGCAATTTTAGTTCTATTTCTGATAGATCCTCCAAACAGGAAAACACCGGTTCTCCCAGGTAGTTTCCCCTGATTCCCCGTAGCCCAGGGCATTGACAGAGAAAGTGAAGCACAGTTTCCTCTTCCTCCTCATCATGACAACTTCTACAGTAGTCATTGAATACCAGACCCATTCTTCTAGCATGAGTCCCAACAGGCCAGTGTCCAGTTATGACCGACACCACGGTCCTGATTTGGTTCCTATTGAACCCAAGTAGAGATTTGGTTCTCCGTTCATCATATCCAGGCCAAAGGGCCCTGGATATGGAGCAGGTGGACTTACGGGTCCATCCCTCTTGCGCAATTCTATAATTCTCGCGCAGAATGAGTGACTTACAGTGAGCCATTGGAAGGCCAATGAATTGATCAATGAATGCTTCATCCATACGACCACCTTCCTTGGCCAGCTCATCTGCTATCTGGATATTTTACCATAGCTCCTATACAAATACTACTCCCGAAAGTATAGCTTTTAATGCCATAACTTCCTTATAAATATAAGTGTTTATTTAAAAATTGGCAACAATGACTTTCACGATATCTACTATGATATGACGAAATGTTGTGCTAATGGGTACAAAATTTACCATATGTCCCATATAAACCCCGTTTCATAAATCACTTTAAGGCAAACAAATTTCAATTTGAAAATATTCAAAGAGACTACAAAATTGTTTTCGTCTGTTTTGAAATATAAAAGCTTCTACAATAATTTTACTGAATCAAAAATTTAACGATATTTAGTGCCATAATCATAGACAATAACCATTATTGATTTAAAGAATTTAAAATAATAAGTCAAACATTTAGAGGAAAAATTTGTCTAACAGGATTGGGGCATTAGTCGACAGGAAAGTTTGCGACGACTCAAATGAAAATAAATTATTAATAGTATATTAACACATTTATTAAATACGTTTAAAAGTGCAAATTTAAAAGAAGTTATGGGCACAAATTTTATTAGTAACCTAAACGCGAAAATGACAAAAAATCTGAAAAGTTGGCGAAAATGTTTGATTTGCGAAGGTTGCCTCAAAGTGCAACAAAGCTTATTAAGTTTGCTAAAATATTGAAAATTTTTTAATATTTCAAACAAGTTTCAACTAACAGCGGCATGATAGCAATGTCTTCTCTTTATTAATTATCGTTAAAGCTGTAAAGAATCAGAAAACTTACAGTAAAAAAAATTTTTATATAACGAACATGGAAAAAAAACCTTATTTGAAATCGCTAAATCGGTTAAAAAAATGTTGGAAAATAGTATCAAAACTAGATATAACAATGAAGAACAAAAATAACACTGTGCAAGAAATTTACACTTTTTTTTTTTGCGACAAGCTGGGTACCTGGCGCTTTAACATAATTCGGGTACGCTGAACCCAGTGGTGCCCGCGGTTTTTTCAGATTGGCTCTGGTTTTCGAGATATACCGTTATTTCGAAAATGGAGGAGGTTGCACAACATATGTTCGCTTATTGAAAAAACTTAAAAAACCGAAATTCTGCAATAAAAGAAAAGTAAAACTCCTTTTTAATATCCGCAGTCGTATTAGAAACATAATTTTTTTTTTTTGGAAAAAAAATCATTTTTCATAAAAGTTCATAAAAAATTAAAACATAGAGCAAGACTTCTAATTTTTTGCAGACGTATAAAAAACGAAGCTGCAAACAAAACAAGCTATAAATGATTAAAATCTGATAGCAACTTTTTTTTCACAAAAGTCGATAAATTTTAATTAATATAAGAATTTTATAAAACGCAATATTTGTATGGGAGCCCCCCTAAGAAGAGGGGGGCTCCCATAAAAAATGTTCAGGACAAAAAATGTTAAGGACAAAAAATTAATTAAGGTCGGTCATACATTATATACCACTAGGGGCGACTTCTGGGAATTTATGTATGGAGCATTTCATGGGATTTTTTTTAATTATTAAATTCGTTTTATATTGTATTTTATTCGACCTTTATAATATATAAATAAAAGAACTTTTTTTGAGCTCGAGGTCTTTTTTAATTATTTTTATTTTATAATAATTTATTAAATTTTGCCGATATTTCGTTTTTCATTGAAAAACATCTTCTGGGCTATAATATTTAAAAAATTATTAAACAGAAATAAAAACTTAACTATTATTATGTTGTGTTAACATCGTCTAATTGTGAACTCATAGCCCAGAAGATGTTTTTCAATGAAAAACGAAATATCGGCAAAATTTAATAAATTATTATTAAATTCTTTATTCAACATTATGTCTATATAAAGAATGTGCCAATGCAGAAAATTTATTTTCAATGACATTTTGACGTAAAATTTTTTAAATGCGTTTTTTGTGCCATTTACAATACAAAACAAAAGAACAAATATTCAAATTTATGCTATTCCAAAGAAATATGCATGCATTATTACCACACTTTCACTTTGCGGTAGGAATTTTGGAAAATTCACAGTTACCGAATAAAAAATTCTTAGAGTTAAGAAATAAAGCCATAAATGCTTACATCTTTGTATTTTATTGTGCTTACAAAACCACACAAATCGGTCTTTTATTCTGCAGTCAAACCCGCACTAATCGGTCTTGAAAAAGCTTATGTTAATCGTCCTGGCTTTGTTTTTTTTTTTACAAAACATGGTCAAGAAGGTCTCGACAGGTACTTTGATTAAAACAATTACAGTATAAATAAAAGTTCCTCAACCTCTTCACTGTCATATGGAAGCACTTTCCGGAAGTGATTAGTGAAGTGTAAAGCCTTTGACAGACTTGTATCTAATCAGTTATATTGAAATATCTAAGATCTTTAAGTGTTATATATGGTAAGAGTTGGACACCATCAATAGTGTGTACACACTGCATTTACCATTTAAATAAGTGGGGAAAAAATGGAGACGCCATGCCATTTGGTCTTCCAATGATTTGGAGAGATCCCATAGTTCTTGTTGAAGATGAGTGTAATGCGTGCATAAATTATACAGCGGGTATGAACAGAAGAAAAATTACTTAAATAGCTTACACTGAAACAGCATAAGCTCGATTTCCGCTGCCACATTCTGATGAAATTCCTGTTCCGGATAGCCAAATGCCAACAGAATCTATTCCCTCCATAATTCATACTGTTGAAGCGGGTGGACCAGCTACTTCAATGTTTCAACCGCCATGCATCCCGGTTCCATGCAGTCATATAGTGGTACGTCGTCTAAAATTATCTCAAATACAGAGCATTCTCTTGACAAAAGAGTTAAAACGAGCTATTTGTAGCCCCAGGTGTACAAATATACGGGGCTATAATCGCCATAGACGATTTACGACTTTTTTTAAAATCTATTGAGAATAATTCTGAATAAGCGCCAATCTTCAGGATAATATTTATTTTGCATTGTTAAAACCAAGCCGCGGATGTCAGTATTAATTATAATTAGATTTAGATAATTATAATTAGAGATGGATTTTTTTTTGTCAGATTTTCGATAACTATCGACGTCGAAACAACATTCTACCAAATAAACGTCAAATTGATGTAGTCGTCGACTTGATGTGACAGAAATGACTTATATTATCTCTTACAGAAAGAAATCTGTAAAGTTTATTAATATTATTGTAAGCTACATACAAGTTTTCCTGTTTTTTTTAGAAAATATGTATAACTAATTTAATTTATTCTTGCGTTAAATTTGTATGCTTGAATTGCGTTCATTAACAACTCACGCTCTACTTACACAAAAAGTTGTACATCAAACTTTTGTTCTGGGAAAGAATTTTACTTTCGCACTCTAATAAAACTATAGAGTCATAATGTGGTAAAATACAAAAAATAAAATTGTACGAATGCGTGTAAAATTTTGCACAACAATTACAAGGTTGTATTTAGAATCTATAGTAATTTAAAGTAGCACATCTAAATGCATGAGCATTATTTGATGATGTTTAAAAGAACTAAATCTTAGAAGCTTACATTTATGTTACGATTTCATTATTCGGGTTAATTCCAGGCATAACACCTTGCTCCAAGTCCTACTAAAGGTGGCTTAAGACGACATATATTTTACACTGGCTTTGTCAGATGCAAAATCCATGTGTTATTACGCATGTCTGGCAAAATGACCAAATTCAGATGGTTATAACTTTTGCTATCACACGTTCGTTTTTGGTTTCATCTGACATAAGCAGAAATTGTTCACAACAGCACCTTTAATTTTATTTCAGTGTCTTAAAAATGTGATTTTTTTTATCGAATAAGTGTAAATAAATAGATTGTAATGTATATTTTTCACCACAAATAAATAACTTGTAAAACAGCTGATGGCAGATAGTTTGTCAGTTCAAAATAGATTACGATCTAATTGGAAATTTTTAAAACTGAAAATTCGAGCTGACTTTTACAAATGAATTTATTTTTATTTGCTTTTACCCGACATGTATGAAATTTGCAATAGGAAATTTAACAAGAACACTGCATAACTCTTATGTGTGCGGCAATAAAACAAACTACATTGGATACCTGCATTGAATATACGTCGGGAAACTAATAAAATCAATAATCAAATAATACCTCAATACTCGCATGTAATAATTCGAAAAAAATCAAAGGCGCCAAAATAAACTTCTTCGAATAATCACAGCTGCTCCCTGGTATGTAAAAACCCAAATACTCACAAGGATCTCAATATCCCATTAGTTATAACTATGATGACGAAATATGCAGTAAAATATTCAAAAAGGCTTGAACTGCACCCAAATCCACTAGCTCGAAATATATTACATTATGGTGACCACCCTAAGCGAGTAGGGAGAATGGACACTGCAGCACTCCAGCAATCAAAACAGCGATAAACACTTACATATGTGAACAGAATCCGTGAAGCCGAAATTTTTTGTCTGGCACTGTCAGGACATAAAATAAAGAATAAGGATAAGATTTGACTAATTATTGTTAGTTCTTATTTAAAATATACTGAAATCATTTTAGTACTGATCAGCTTTTACGAAATTGGCTTGATTCCTTAATGCCTTCAACTCTAACAAACTATTATACTGTACTGAAATTCGGTTCTCTTATTTTTATAATCCTTAAAATATTACCTTAGATTTTGCGATGATTTAATATTACTATGCGACAGATGAAGACTTTTGGAAAAACACACGGACTGGATGTTATACATTAAATTGTATTTCCAATGGGTAGTAAAACCCTATAGTCAGTTTGTCGAGGTAACCAATATTTTTTATGGACCTCCAAAAATTCTGAAAAATCTTCCCCAAAAAATTTGTACGGCAATAATAAAGCTAAGAGTCCATCGAACAAACTTTGTTAAAAGTTTTTGGCAAAATTATATTCTTCCTGCCTTTTTTTGAAAAAAAAAAAAAATATGTTTTCACTTTTCTTCGAATAACTTAAAGGGACTCCCGATTTTTCACTAATAACAATCAGTAAAGTTGCAGCTTTAGTCAAGCTGAACATATCAATGAAATCTGAATCTGTCGAGGCACTCTTAATAGTTCAGAAAGAGCTATTTTTACTATTTTTTGACGCTAAGATTTTTTGATAAAGTAGTATGATAAGCTGCACACTGCTCTGTTATGATGTAATGCTTATACAGAATCTTAAAAATGTATTTCAAAAGTTTCTAGTATGCAGAAAAAAGGTCTCCTGCAACATCAGCTCCCTATATTTATTATATACGACGTTCAACGACTTTCAGTTTTTCCATATAAATAACATGAAAACTTTTTTTCGTATATAACAAATAAAATAAAAAAAAAAAATTAAAATTTTGATGCATATATTCTAGTAGAAAATTTTGATTTCCACAAAAAACCTCTAATATTATTTTTATTTTAATCTTAACAGGTAATAAGTTATCATTTTATTAAAACTTATTCGTCGGACTCTTAGCTGTATTATTGCCATATTTTGTTAAGAGGTATCACGAAGTCTGAATTAGCCATTGACCAAAGACTAATAACATCTTTTTTTTTTTTGAGGGCCCAACGATTTTCAGAATTTTTGGAGGTCCATAAAAAATTTATCACTAAGCTAAGTACAGGGTTTTATTACCAGTTGGTAATACAATCGAATCTATTCTGTCTAATCCGTATGTTTTTTTCACTGTTGCACTGTGCAATTTAACATAGAACCCGTATAAAGCCCAGTCTAGGGGGATCGATTATTCGATTTTTTTCAATAACCGGTTTTCGAATATTACGAATAGTTGCTATTTAAAAAAACCCGGTTTTCGTTTAAGCATTTTTTAAATAACCGGTTAACCGGTTTTAATTCGAATACATAAAAACACAAAAATCAAATAAGTTTTTGTAATAAAACGTTAATTTGAATAAAAACAAAACAATTTGCAAAGGTAAAAAACCAACAAAATACATAGTTATGACATAAATCAGATCTAACAAATATTTGACGATAAAATCCAAAAAAAGTGGGACCAGTAAATTGATCAAACTTAAGCTTAGTTTTCAACAATTTTTTATTGATTTACTAAACTTTATTTGTAAGGAGATATTTGTATAATGTAATCTAGAAACTGCTGAACGATATTTCATCTAGACAAACGTTTTGCAAAAGCAAAAAATTTATAGGAATTTAATAAAGTTATTATTTGAAATATTCTCCCAAATTTATTTTGAATGAGTTTTAATTTGTTGGTGGTTAAGCATGTCTATATAGTAAGTCAACCCTATTTTTGAAAAGTTGCAAACAGAACCTCTTAGCAAGGATTATCTATATCAAATTATTTTGTTTCAGCATTATAGAAACGAATAGTAAAATGAACATGTGTGAAATATTTATCAATTCGTCGACTACAATTTAAAAACTTCCATGACATTATTTGATTTCTTCAATTTTGTTTTTTAGTTCTTGGTGTTTTAATAAATAAAACTGGTAGAAATTTTCCCCATATCGTTAATTCCGCCGGAACTACTTAAGAGTTTTTAGTGCCTTCAAGGGCATTTCGTCCTCGGCAACACAATGGGCTAATTTTTCACCAATGAGACTAATTAAAGATGAGTAATAAGTCGTGACATGAAAGAACCTTTGTAACTTATCATTTTAGGGCACTTTAAGCACCTAACTGTGTCTTTTTAATCGCGTTCGAAAAATCTCTAGAGATAACCTCTATATAAAATTATATTTAATATTTACAATACTCTCGCACAAATTACTATTTACTTTTAAACTGCACACGTTTTTGTAGTATTTTGAATAATTTTTTGTTTTTTTTTTTTTTTACAAGAACACACGCTTTTATAAGCAGATTGTATTTACAGTGTTCATAATGTTTTTTGATCTTCGTTACATTTTGTTCATTAAAGGTTTAAGTTTGACCAATATTCAATTAGAAAATACTTAAATTACGGGTACATCTGCAACAATAGTAAGGAAAATGTATATCAATTACACATTATTAAAATAACCATTTTTTAAATCCAAAAGAAGCGGTTTATTATACCAAGATAACCGGTTTATGCGATATTCGAAAAATGGGCATTTTAAAATAACCGTCTTGGGCAAAGCTAAAATAACCGGTTAAAACCGGTCGAATAATAACCGTTCGATACCAATCAAAAATATTCTAATTCTTACGGTACAATTTTAAAAGAACGCATACATTTATGCACTGCTCAGTAAGACATACAGGAATGCAGTAAGGTAAGTGAACGAATTCTTGAAAAATGTAAAAAAATGTACATAAAATTTGAAGAGTCATGACATTCCCTTATTACGAAGTAGGCTTGTAAGGGAGCATATTAAAGAACAACGGTAACAAAAACTGCAGTGTGTAAGGTTGTTCGTTATATTCACCAATTTTTATATGGCTGAAAAAAGCGCTTTCTGTGTTAAAAATGTATTGCTTCAAAGTGGTAACTCGCCATATAACATTGAGGTCTTGCGCAAGCGATATGGTAAGCGAAACTTTTGCGGTTCTGCCTTGCAATCCTGCTTCGTTGGAAGCTCCATTTTTATCGGGATACAATTATAAGATTAACCCATCTTGTACCACTACCCGATATCCTTAACATATTTACATGAATTTTAGTTTACAAGCTCTTGTCAACCTCCTGATCACAAAAATGAAAGTAAGAAAAAAATCGGGTGTCCATATTGGTCGTAGTGGACTGTTGCGAAAACGCAACGTTGGCTAATTACATTCAAATCACATTTGAGGTAAAAGTTAGTATATTGTTCTATGGCAGCAAAAGAATCATTTGATTTTTTCATATTATAATAAAATAAAATTTTTATTTATTATAGAAATATTTTATACACTATTCGAGCGCGATTTTAAAAGCCCTTTATTACACTTTTTACGTTGATAATTGCCCCGAGTTTTCAAAATAACGTGCTTATGAACATTAGCACCGAGTATATGTTGTAAAATTTCCAATTCGTTTACCTCGAAATCATCTATATGCGTTTCCTCGTTAAGTTTTTCTAATAATAGCAGCGATTAGGTAGCTACTTTAGCTTTCAACACTATTTGCTACATTTGGTTGCTAGGCTTTATCAATAATTAGCTACAAACAAATATTTAGTATCGAACAAAGCCACCAGTACTGAACATATGAACATTATGTTGGTCAAAATAAGTTATTATTTGCCCATCTAATAACAAATACTTTTCAAATATAACAAACTTCTTATTCTTCCGTTTAAAAGTAGCAAAAACTGGACGCACTTAAGCGAATCTATCAGAAACCACCATTTTGTTGTGGTTACCAACCATGTGAAAATCACTTATTTTTGGAATCATTTAAAAGGATAGATGTTTGACGATGGGAACACCCAATTGAAGGATCAGAAATGTTGGATATGGGGAATATTATGGTAGCCTGACAAAATTTGTGTACCTATGAAACGACACAAATACTTCCCAGTAATTTCTTCAAACAAAATATTACTTAAATTGCAGAAAGGGCTACTTTTAATCTATGTATATTTTCGAAATTTAATAATTATAATACAGGATGTCCGCCGGGAAAGTATACTACTTTGTTTTGCCGCCATTTTAGTAAACATTAGTCTTGACACGACAAATTTATTATGGAAAAATATTCGATAAGCCAACGTGCACACAGACAGGGTTTCAATTGAATTACTGCGAGACCTCTTACCACAACAAGTTATTTTAAGAAATGGTGATGTTAATTGGCCTCCACGCTCCCCTTATTTGACTGCTCCGGACTTTTTGTGGGGATATCGGAAAAGCAAGGTTTATGCAAACAAACCAGAAACGCTTGAGCAACTCAAAAAAAAATATTCGTTATGAAATTAATGAAATACCGCGTGAAATGTGTGAGAATGTAATGAAAAATGTGCTCATACATAATTGCCGACATTAAATAAAACTTTTATCAATATAAAATCCATTCTCTTTCATTTAATCAAAAATTATAAACAAACAAAGTAGTATACAAACAAAGTAGTATTCCTTCCCGGCGGACACCCTGTATATACATATGTACATATTTATGTAGATATATTCTATAAATACTTACTCATTGACTCAACGATTTTATTCTGAAGTGCAACCATATGAGTGTAAAGACAACAAAGCATTACTTAGGTTTCATTCAAGAAACAAATATATACATTTTATTAAGAACAGCTCTGTTGCGTCAGTAGTGGGCGGAGAAGAAATGGAGAAAAGTGATTTGCATGGAATTAGCCATTGTTGCGTTTTCGCAACAGTGATTTTTATAAGATTATACTGAATAAATGGGACTATATTTTCATTTATGGATTTTTGATAAACGTTTTTCAATGCTTTTACTATCTGAATTAAAGAACGAAAAAAAATTTTTTTTTTGTTTAAAGCCAAATTACGTCGTTTTTGAAAAGGCATTTTTTTGGACTGTTTTTAAAGTTTGTTGATCTTAATGAAACAAAATAGGAATATTATTTTTATAGTAAGAGCGTAATAGTATAGCCTCTAAACTAACGATAAAAAACTAAATCATGAAAATCGAAGTACTAAAACCAATTTTATATGCATCCAAAGATGGTGTTGCGAAAACGCAACGGCGGTACAAAATGGGTTAATAATTACACAACCAATTGTCGTAAATATCAAAAATTGTGATGTCAGAGTTTATGAGGTTATTAAAGTTTCGGCATAAAAATTTATATTCTTGTTTAACCTCCTTTAAAGCTCACCAAACAAGAGTTTTAATCTTTGTACAAGAAGTCGTCTATTTCAACTTGAATGAATGTTTAAGTTTAAGGCCATTCGATCTTGTTCTTTTACATGCGTATATGTGAATATTCCTTGTTTTCCTTTACGCAGTAGTAAATTTTCATTGTTTTCGTACTTGTTTGGTTATTGTTGTAAAATTGCTGCCACTTGCCACACATAAATTTCATACCAGAGAACATAAAAATTAATTGTTTATCCACAAAAATTCGTTCACAGTTTGGTTAAAGAAGCTGTGAAATTCTATTTATGGCTTTTATATCCTTTTCTCTCTCTCGTTGGCTACATAATAGATAACAATTTTTAACCAAATAATACATCTGCACACATATAACACAAAAGTTCAGGCGATGATTGTTTTATGGTTGCAAAAGAAAAATACATCATTTGGTTATACATACAGGACAAATTTAAGGATTTAAGGCTAAAATAAATATATAAAAACAGATTTAAGCGGATTAATTTTCTAAAACTTCAAGAGTAACTGAAATAAGAAACTTTCAGATTGAATACAAAAAACAGGATTCCATTTAAGATCATTTACATTGCTAATTGTTTTTCAATCATCCTTGAAATTCAAAACTAAATAAATAGTTGTTATAGTTAGTTTAAATATTTTATAAAACAAATTCTTTACATATTTGTTATTCGTTTAAATTCTGCTTTTCAATTTATTATTTCAAAAAATATTTGTTTTTGAAATAGCAATTATATTAACTTTGTTTATTTTGTATATTGTCCGTTTTAATTACACACACAAACTATTGTTAATTTTATAAATTAGAAATTACAATAGCCGTCAACGGTTTTTATTGTTATTATAAATGTTTTACACTATTAATTACTAATTTTAATGTATTGTTGTTAGGTCAGAAAACAATTTTCAACAAAATGTATAAATATGCGGAAAATAATAAACAATAGCGATATAATAATATATGGAGAAAAATAATAATAAAAAAATTTACAACAACATCATAACGAAATTATTAAAACCGTGTTACCAGAAGTTTTTTCCTTACTTCATGAAGAGTTTGTTAAATCGCCGACTAAGGAAAATCAAATATATTTTTTCATTCCTCTAAATTGTTTCTTTCTACATAATACACATCGAAGTAGAGCTGCAAAACTATCCGTTTGATAGTTTCAAAAGTTTCTAGTAAATCTAGCGATTGTATCGATTTTTTGGAATAACTGTACTTTTCCTTTTAATACCGTTCACCAATAATGGTAAATGAGGATAGACTAAGTTTTTTATTCCATGTAAAACTTTGCTAATATTAATCTTAGTTATTAAAAGATTTTTTTGTTGTGCTTAATTCCATTTTTTTTAATTATTGATAAAAATACCGAAATTTTATGTTGGAGGATAAAGTGTTCCTATGCGCATATTACTGGTTGCTTAGGCCAAAACATCTTGTTTGCTGATAGCTTTGGCTATTCTATAATTATTTAGGAGAACGTTTCCTGATGATCTGGCCTAAGCAACCAGTGAAATGCGCATAGGAACAGCTTATCCTCCAATAATAAATTTCAGTATTTTTTTTATCAATTATTAAAAAAGGGAATTAAGACCAACAAACAAAATCTTTTAATAAATATTTGTATTCCCAAAAACAACTTTGATAAATAATTTTAGCAAGTGCACGTGCATAAAAAAACCGAACTGGCAAATTGTTTTTATTTTGATTTCTTGCGAAAACAATAAGAGCACTTTGTTTTTATTTTTAATATGTTTTTTCTTTACCCACTTACAACTACAATTAATGTTGGGAGAATTCCAAATAATTGAAGCGGAAAATGTAAGAAAAGATAAACTCATCACTGATTTATTGTTTGGTATTTTTTTAAGCTTTGATATCATTGCAAAAAAGACTTTTTGAGTGTTTGTAGGTAATTCTCATTCCCTCTTTAGTCTTGTTTGCTGATAGCTTTGGCTATTCTAAAATTATTTAGGAGAACGTTTCCTGATGATCTGGCCTAAGCAACCAGTGAAATGCGCATAGGAACAGCTTATCCTCCAACAATAAATTTCACTATTTTTATCAATTATTAAAAAAAAGGGAATTAGGCACAACAAGCAAAATATTTTAATAAATAATTGTTTTCCCAAACACAAATTTGATAATGACAATTAATCTTAATTCTTAAACCCCATTAAGTATATAGATAGACTTGTCTGGAAATACTATTCGCGTTTGTAAGTCATTTCGCCTTTGATATATCATTAAATCTTTGATATATCATAAATACTTTTGTGATTTTCCAAAAACCAGTTTACAACATACACGAAAATTAAAATAAAGTAGCTGCTGTAAAGTAACCCTGCGCTGGTTCTTTTTACCAGAAGATACAGGATAGAGGGTTTTAAGGGGCCAGTGCTGGATGGCGTCGAGTTAACTCTATCTGACTGTGCTAAGTACTTGTGTAACTTCCTCGACTGTAAACTGTCGTAGAGAAGAAACACCCAGGAGAGGATGAAAAGGGGACACAACGCCTACTACACATGCAGGAATTTCATCGGTGAGAATGGGGGACTAAGACCAGATATGGTAAACTGGATTTACACATCGGTCGTTAGGCCTATTCTTACCTGTGGATACACTGTTTGGTGGGACGCGTTGAGAGTGGACAGCTATAGGAAGATGCTCAACAAGGCCCAGAGGAGTGCATCTCTTGGCATCACTGGTGCAAGGAGAAGCACGCCACAGGCGGCGTTCGACATCCTACTACATCTGTCCCCCATTGGCTGCCAGGAACTTATTTAGACTCTACGAATCTTCGTTGATTAGACCTAGGCGGGATGACCACACAAGGATTCTATACGAAGTGGGTCTGCTTGCTCCCGGAAAGGGAAGTTTGGCGTGGATCCAACGGACTGTTTGAGGGGTGGGCAGTATATACAGATGGGTCCAAGATGGACACTGGCACTTGGGCTGGTGTTTTTATTGCTGACACTGACGTGAAAAGGTCATTCAGACTCCCGGATGAGTGCAGTGTCTTCCAGGGTGAGATCCTAGCGATCTGGAGGGCGACGGAAGTGATACTGGGTCACATCGTAGAGGGATCTGTGGTGACAATCTACGTCGATAGTTAGGCTGCGCTAAGAGCATTGTCAAATTATACGGTGCGGTCGCGCCTGGTTGCACGGTGTAGAAATGCTCTGAGGGAGCTCATATTGGCATTCACAATAAGGCTGTGTTGGGTACCAGGACACTGCAAGGTGGATGGCTACGAGGTGGCGGACGAACTCGCGAGAGGAGGTTCGAGTCTAGACTTAGAGTTAAGGGACAGAGGGGTAAAACCCCCCTTATGTGACTACTATGGGGTGATATGGGAAAGATTCCGTGATGCCGTTTACCGGTCCTGGAGGGATAGAACGGATTGCAGGGTGTCGAGGGCCTTATGGCTCGGATTGGACGCAGGGGCAACCAGGGTTCTGTTAGGACTGGATAGGAGTAGTCTCAGGACCCTCATAGGGTTCCTGACGGGGCATTGCTCTGTTAGGGCTTTTTGGGTAAATCGGACACTGCGATACCGGACTTCTGCAGGCTGTGCGGGGATGCCGAGGAGCTAGAGACTGTTGAGCATGTACTGTGCATAGTCCTAGGATGCACTGCCCTAGGCAGAAATGGCTAGATTTCACGACGAACTGGGGTGTATCGCTGGATGTAATCCAACCGATCTACTAGGGTTTGTCACCGAAATAGGACGGCTTTTCTGTTGGAGGGACCATAGGGGGGATATGTCCTACGTGGTATTGCTATTTTCTACTTCACTTCTTTACTTCTCTTTTTTTTCAATGGACCTCATTAGTCTCCGGGTGGATATGCGCCCTTGGGCGAATAATCCTTCTTAAACTAACCTAACCTAGCTGCTGTAGCTAAAAGATTCGGTTAAAACCCGTAAAACGAATTTCTGAAGACAAGGTTTCTGTAGAAAAACAAAAATCATACAATTGTCAAGAATATAATCCCATTATTGCCATACCAAAACAATTTACAAATTATAAAATAAAATCTTAAGATATAATAATAATATATTATAACTTTTCTAACTTTTACGATTCCAACGTTACATATATGACGTGATTTTATCTGCAAAAAGTTATTTCTTGCCATCACACTTAGAACCATATCGGCTCACATCCACGTGTGTCTCATCGTTGAGCATCAGAGTTCTATCTGTTTTTTGAGATTCAATTTGTGG
Organism: Pollenia amentaria; assembly: GCA_943735925.1. Taxonomy (NCBI): domain Eukaryota; kingdom Metazoa; phylum Arthropoda; class Insecta; order Diptera; family Polleniidae; genus Pollenia; species Pollenia amentaria. The sequence goes on along the minus strand of OX031008.1, from coordinate 85,926,155 downwards.
AAAAACGAATAAAGTAGCGTGGATATTTTTATTAATATTTCAGGACATAACTCAAATTATTCAAAAACTTTTTTAAATTGATTGGAAATGGAGTAGGTTCAATCGATTGACAAAATGCAGCCTAAGTTTCATCAAAATTCATGTTGGTGCAAATTAAACCTTCTTGTTCTAAGGTCACGAAATTTTTAAATAATATGGTAAAAATTTATAATTTTGGCAGAAAACAGGGAAAATGTGTCCGGATATATTCTAGATCCTTCGGTTATTCTAACTCGATTTAGCCATGTCCTTCGCACTTTGTCTTTCGAAAGGCTCGACAAAAAAGAAAAATGTTAGTGTTCAATTGTTCCTAATTTTACTATGCAGCTTGAAACTGAAATCCGGCACGACCGTTTAGTAGAAAAAGAATTAAGAACCCGAAGGTGGAACAACCACAAAAAAAATTTTAATTTTGATACAAAAGCTTTGATGACAAAATGCAACAATTCTCATTAAGTTTTGCGCATATTCGTCATATATTTTTTTTTGTTGGCCTATGCTAATCCCGCAAAACTCTACGCTTGTCTGCAGGAAACCAGAGTCTATGGCGGGAATCGAACCCGCAACTCCGGCACTGATAGACTAGCTCACTACCAACTAGCCTACCGAGGCACCCACTAGAAATCATACTCCTAATCGTGTTTTCTTTTCTACTAAAAAAAATTACACCTTGTTAAAAGGGACATGTATAAAATATCTTGCCAACCTTGTACGCTATTTGTTATTTGACCAGAACTAAACACAAGTTATCAAAAAAAGGAGTGCCCAGGTTTTAAAAGCTAACAAATAGTTTGTTCTTCAAAATTTAAAAAAAAATAATAATTTAAAATTTGCTTATTGCATTAACAACAAAATGAATGACGAAATTGCAGTTTGCTCGAAAACAGTTCAATATATGTAAGTAAAAATTAGATTTAAAATAATGTCGGAAAAACTAGTGGACGCTTAGGTGAAAATTATATATAATTAACATTGCATCCTCATCATTGATTTATTGTCATATCTGCATATATATATATATATATATATATATATATATATATGCCGCAATATCCATATTTTAATTTTTTCCCATAAAATATGTAAACATGACTTTACCGCTGCCAGATTGCCGATTTATCGACAATAAGTTTTAATGATTTTTGATTTGAAGACTTTTTATGAGAACAATTTTATAACATTGAATCCACTTAGATTTTATTAAACTGACAACATACCATTAACAATGTAATGCTTTCTTATGCCTTTCTATAAAATAGCAGAAAAAAATACTTGTAATTATAAAAGCTTTACTTTTTACTGCCGTGATTCGAAGCGATTTTTTGCCCAACTGACGTGATTCGAAGCGATTTTTTCCCCAACTTGTTCCCTGTTTTACAGGGCATAATTAACACATTATTATACGGGGCGTAAAGGGCAATGCCTTATTCCATTATTAAGGGTGATTTTTTTAGAATAAAACATGCCACCCTTTAAGAGATCAAAATATTTTTAAGATATTATCACCAAACTGCATTTTTTAAATAAAATGTCACCTTTTTTGAAGAAAAGACAACACTATAAGTCTTGCGAAAGTCGTTTGATGATAAGCTAGAGTAAGTTAGAGAGGCTAAGTTTAATTTAAGAATGCATTTATACTTAAAACGGCTCATTAGCTGCGCTTATATTTTATTTCCAAAAAACTGCGACGACCTAGCCATCATTGATTTGGCTTTGCTCGCCTTCATAATAAGCAAACATAATCAGCAACAATCAGCAATTTAACAAACCAAAACCTTTTGACTTGTTAGCTTGAACAAAATAAGCTGAGCCGACTTATTAAAGCCCATACAAATATGCTCCCGAAATAATGATTTTGACAAGATAACGCATATATTATATGCGCTAGGCAACAATATCAAAGAGTATTTAATATTTTGCACCGCAGCATATTACCTTTTTTTTTTTTGCTTGTGATATAATACGTAGTTTTATTTCATTTAATGTAAATAAGAAAATAAAAACATTTTTCAAATTGTTTCAATCTAACTTAAAATACTTTAAAAAAATGTTACTTTGTTAAATGCTTTAAACCACTTAATAAAATGCGTCACGAGCCGCTGTTGTAAATTTTAAATTTGAGTACCAGAATAATTTCAGGTGCATGGGTTTTGCTAATGACATACAATGTTACTTAACGCATCAATGAACCGTATTGCATTTGCATTATAACTTGTTTCTAGCTTAATTTCCAATTAAGAAATCTCTTATGTATAAAGAACCGAAAATTATTTTAATATAACCATTGCGGGACCTCTAACAATGTTCAGGCAACAATCCACAGTATCATCAAAAACAGTTGTTTGCCTATACATCGTTAACACAACCATAGACAATGTAGCGTGTAATTACAAAAGGAGGTATTCTGGTAAGAGAACTTGCTGCCTTCTGGACCAACTTACATACATAAATACCTTAATGCATCTTACACATACTCAATTAAGTTCATTTTAAGTTTGTGTAATATTTATGTGTGGGTGTATGCTTATCCAGGGGCCGAAATTAATATTTTTTTTCTCTTACTGATAAATAATATTGAAATTGAAATGTAGAACTCAAACAAATTTTTGTTTCTATATAAAAGAGTTTTAAAGTTATATAAAAAAAATCGAACATTTTGTGGAAATAATATAATTTAAAGAAAACTAATTAAAAAGAATTTTTATACCCTCCACCACCACTGTGGTGAATGTGGGTATACTAAGTTTGTCATTCCGTGTGAAACTTTTTTATAATACATCTAAGACCACATAAAGTATATATATTCTGGCTCCTTGAGTAATTCTAAGTCGATTTAGCCATGTCCATCTGTCCGTCTGTTGAAACCACGCTCACTTTCGAAAAACGCAAAAGAAACGAACAAACGTGGTCTCAAATTGCTTGCAGTTATCTTAAGCAGTTTGGGATTGAAATCCAGTAACATTGGTTCAGTAGGATCAGAACTATGAATCAAAATGTGGAACCACCACCCTAAAAAAATTGATAATTTTGATACAAAAACTAACATAAATGGTGGAATAATGCATGAAATGACATAAGATTTTGAAAAATTCGCTTTATACGACTGCAAATCATACTGTTAAATTTCGTGAAGATCGGTCCAGAACTGACCATAGGCCCCATATAAACTCTTCAAATTAGTACGCCTTAAATCGCAATAAATGACGCTAGCATACTTAAATTTGGTACGTCAGAGTTTTCTAGGACCAGAAATAACACTGTAAGATTTTTTGAAGATCGGTCCATAATTTACACTAGGCCCCATATAAACCCTACTCCCGGAAAACCGCTAAGTAAGCCTAAATCGGTCCCATATAAGCCCTGCTCCCCGAAAACAGTTTAGTACGCCTACAACCGTAATTAATAACGCTATCATAATAAAATTCGGTACGTCACAGTTTTATAGGACAAGAAATAATTTACCCTAGGCTCCATATAAACCCTACTCATGGAAAACAGCTTATTGCTCACAAATCCAAATAAAGCCCACATAATTAAATTGGCCTAACATCTATATAGATATTGCGGTAAAATTTCTTACTTAAATTCATATAGCCAGAAAAAATATCATACAAATTTGGGAAATTCACTGTTAACGCTAAAACTAATTACACACTGTATTGAAATTTATTCTAATTTATTTTTTGTTATACCAGATATCAGTCTTTAGAATTTTGGGATGATTGGTCCATAATTTACCATAGGTCCAATACAAATTACCCTCCTTTTAGTTCGGCTAAACTTTTACAAACCATGATATTTTACTCAGGCCAGTTCAACGTTCTAACAAGAAACACATAAACGTTCTTACTGTCGGTCAATAATTTAATTCAGGTCTAAGAAGCAACCAATTTGAATGCTGACGTTAGTTTTTGTGAAGCTTAGTTAATAAGATATATGTATTTATCATATAGAGCCCACTCCTGTCGGTGGAGGGTATCAAAGTTTCGGCTCAGCCGAATATAGCACTCTAACTTGTTTTTTATATAAAAACTTTTATTATTTACGGTCTCTGGTTTTTTAGAATGTTCCGCTTTTCACGGATGGGTTTAGTAAATAAGCTATGGCGGATGTGGTTTATTTATGTATTATAACAACAATTAGAAGATTATTTCGTTACAATATCGTTAAAATTTAAGTTCCGCATGTTTACAAAGCGCAAAAGTAAATCAAGATTAATTTAAGTGCTTTAATTTAAGTAACGCAAAAATATTTAATTTAAAAAAATCATTACTTATGTAGTTACTATAATTAAAATTCATTTAGTTAAATTAAAATTAATAAAATTGGGTTTTTTTCTATTTTTTTTTATTTATATTCATTTTAATTTTTAATTCTAAATAAATCTTATATCTAAAAGTTAATAACAACGTCCACTGACCTATCGTTATTTTTTGACCAATAGTCTCTCCAATACGAACTTATTTTCGCAATTCTAAAATATTGAAGGAAAATCTTTCATTAATTCCAGCATATCGCAAAGTTTCCTCAACTAAATAGTTTTCCAATCCCTCAGGAAATAAGTAATGCCAAACTTGATGCGGACTAACCAATGACTTGATATCACCAGGCAGAGAACTATCGCCTTTAAACTCTACTCCCTGACTGACGAATTGCATACACAGAAAAAATTAAAAATGGTCTTTAATCACCAACTAAATTCATACCAAATTCATAGAATCAAGCAAACAAGTTGTTGGTTTTGCCCCTATTACCAAAATGATTAAATTGATTACTAAAACTTGTAAAGATTGTAAAATTGTGAATATATTTTTTTTCAATAAACGATATTTTTAATTTTAATTAAAAAAATGATAAAAAAAATTGGCCATCTCAAACAACGAGTTAATTGATTTAATTAAATATAGCTCAGGTTTTGAAAATTCATAACACAACTCTAGAAGTTAAAATTATTTTATTTTTAACGAAAAACTGAATTTAGATTTTTTGATATTTAATTAATATTTTAATTAAAAATTTATTTCTAAACAACTAAAATGTTAATTAAATCAAAATTATATTTTTAATTTTCTTTCAAAAAAAAAAAAAATAATTGATTCAATTATCACATTAATGTGAATGAAATACTTTTCAAACAATTTTTTTAATTGATAAAAAAAATTGCTTATAATTTATTCTGTGTTTTTCAAATGCAGCAGCTTTTGGATCGAAGGATATATTTTGAAATTTTGAGTAAAATAAATCAAATAACTTTGGACTTGATGGTCAGTCCCGTGAGTGAGTTGGGCAGTAATTAGTTGGCGACTCTTGTAAGTTCGCAGTTGAGGTACTGGAAGCTGGAGGATTTGATTATGACCCATCTCTGGAAACAGGAGATTGGATAAAGAAAGAGGTTCTTAAAATTAGTGTTAGGGACTTAAAAGTACAAAATTGTTCCTGGCCAGGAGTCAGAAGGTTACTATACTTAGCAAGTTCTGAGCATGCAGCTACAGGAGAATGTATTGGGCTTGAGAACAGATTACACTGCGGAACAGCCTTTTTACGGCCTGGAACTTTGTGTAATTTTTTTTACTAATTTGAGGTCGCTGATTCCAAATCTAACCTTCATTTTTCTCTATCAGCTCCAGTTTTAGAGATATACCGTTATGTCCAAAATTAAGGCACTTTCAGCACATATATTGAAATAACATGAAAATGGTGCATCATATTCCCTTAAGAAAAAAAAACCGAAATTCGCTAACAATATTATATTTAAGACGTGTTAACATTGTTTTAAATTTGGCCAGAGATATCGTTGAAGTTTTTAAAAAAACAAATAAAAATTTAAGAAAAAAAAAATTTTTTTGTTTTTTAAAAATTCATAAAAAATAAATGTGCAACAAAAGTCACAGTTTTGGTCTAAAAGCATTTAGTTCAACATATTTCGAATGAAATGAGCTTTATTTCATTGCAATCGGTGCACAACTTTTGATTGTGTTCACAATTTACCGAATTGATAAAAATTGCGATTTCCATAAAAAAAAACGTATTTTAATGTGTGTGTGAACAAAAAAAAAAAAAAAAAAAAAAAAAAATATACATTAAAATATGTTTTTTTTATGGATAAATTGTGAATACAATCAAAAGTTGTGCACCGATTGCAATGAAATAAAGCTCATTTCATTCGAAATATGTTGAACTAAATGCTTTTAGACCCAAACTGTGACTTTTGTTGCACATTTATTTTTTATGAATTTTTAAAAAACAAAAAAATTTTTTTTTTCTTAAATTTTTATTTGTTTTTTTAAAAACTTCAACGATATCTCTGTAATTACTGGCCAAATTTAAAACAATGTTAACAATGTGCTGAAAGTGCCTTAATTTTGGACATAACGGTATATCTCTAAAACTGGAGCTGATAGAGAAAAATGAAGGTTAGATTTGGAATCAGCGACCTCAAATTAGTAAAAAAAATTACACAAAGTTCCAGGCCGCACAAAAAAAGTTCAATTTTGTTCCGCAGTGTTATAGTTGTTTATCAATACAATAAATCACAACTTGCTGTCATAAGGAAATTCTGCGCTGCTGCAAAGCATTTTACATAATTCATCATTTGTTATATTGGATCTACCAATACGTCTAAACGCATCCATATTTATATTTGGAATTATAGTTAGAATAAAAAAAATTCACGTAACGAGCGAAAAGAACTTATCGAATAAATGACTAATAATAATAAAACAAACAAGCAGTTTGTGCACCAGCAAAAATTTTCTCTTTTTAATACAAACAGTGTACAGGAGATAATAACAGCTAACATTCCTTAATTGTGTAGAATGCGCAATGAATTTTTTTAGATACAGCCACTATATACGATTTTTTGACGAAAGCGTAAATCAGACTATTTTGAAAATTTTTGTATAGTTAAATACACTAAGGGTTATCACGATGGGTAACGCAAAGTGTGGAAACGATACAAATTACTAATTCAATTAGTCACTGACTTTAACAATTATGGAAATAATACTCTAACGAACTTAAACAATCTATGATCTTACATAATTTTATGATGTTTCAACTTAAAGTAATTCTTTGTTAATTGAATAGAACACTAATATAAATTATAATATTTGTAAAAATTTTAATGCAAAGAATCAGCAATAATTTGTTTTCAAAATAAATAATAAGGTTATATTTGACATACCACCTAAAGACAGCTTATCATGTTCGATTATGTGTTACCCTACACCACTATAATAAAGACAGGTATACTGACTGTTTGTAGAACGCGAGCGCAAAGTGACTCGTTTAGCTTACATTTAACTTTTGCGCTCGCGTTCTACAAACAGGCAGTTACTTATGAGGCATTATTCGTAAAGCGGGCAACCAAAAAAAAAGTTGTAAATTGTTTAATCCTTTACCTTTATTGCACCGAATCGGGACGCACATGTTGTGCCGTGCCCCAAATGTCTCCTTCTGGCCCATCCGGACTCATTCTCATCATGACACAGTCTGCACTCCTGATCTACAGCCAGGCCCATCCAATAAAGGTGGTTCTTGACGGCGTGCTGACCAGTCAGGTAAGCCGCCAACAGTCGTAGATTCCGTCTGCTGAGACCCTTCGTCATAATTATATTCCCGGCAGTTATCAATTCCCTCGCTCATATAAAGGACTGGATTTTGGCCCAACTCAGCCAACATAAGGGCTCGGGCCCCAACATCCGGGTCATTGTCAAAAAACGAGCCCTGGCCAGCTCATCAGCCTCAATGTAACCCGGGACCCCTAAGTGCCTCGGCACCCAGCAAAGCGTCATCCTATTCCCCGGCATTCGGTCACCAACTTCGAGGACATCTTCCAGGAAGAGAGTGCTTTAACGGCCGCTTGGCTATCAGTACAAATTACTATACTGCCGCCAACCATTTCCTTGCTTTGACGACCGCTTGGCTATCAGTAAAAATTACAATACTGCCGCAAACCATTCCCTTGCCAAGAATGATATTGCAACACATATCAATAGCAAACATTTCGGCCTGAAACAATCTTGGTGATTTGTCCGTGCTCCGAATTGGACCCATCAGTATACCAGTGTAATTCCTGATTTCCATGCTAGGGATTTTCAGTGCCCCAGGCCTCCCTGTCAGGAATGAAAATCCTGAACCCCTTTTATTATATTATTACATTACTTTATTATTATATTACCTCGGAACATTTCATGGTTGATAGTAACTAAAATATGTTAAAAACTTATAATAGAATTGTTGTTTTTCAATCAAAGCATGTTGCTTTTTGAAAAGAGGAAAATACTATTGTTAATTTTAATATAAATTATTGTTATATTTAACCAAAACATGTTTAGAGGCGGCCATAATATGATCGCGGCCTCTGGATGGAGGACTAATTTAACAATAATATCGTTGTCAGTGACAAATTAAATATAACCTGTTTAAAATTTTCTTTAAAAAAAGGTTTGTTGGAGTTGACCATGTTGCAACATATTTTTTCTCTGCGTGGACTTTGAAAACCATTTACACACTACGCTATATCACCCTAGGCTACCAAACAGTATAATGAGTAACTATCACTACTATTGCTACTAGTGCGCGAGAACTAAAAGCCAAAATTCAGGCTGCAAACAAAGCCTTTTATAGCTTGTAGAAGCCATTGAAATCATCAAAATTGACGAAAAAAACAAAATTAAAATTGTGTTAGACTCTTTATGGCCATGTATAACTAATGCTGAAACGTGGGAAATATGAAAAGAATACGAAAGAAGAATAAATGTGTTTTAACGGAAAATGTTAAGAAGAATTTTAGTCCAAATAAATATATAATAGATCTTTCCGACAAAGTTACAGGAACGAGTGTATTGATGACATTAAAGACTAAGAAACAGGAGACATCATAATACTACAATGGGCAGGATATGTTGTTTGAATAGAAGAGGATGAAATTGCTTAAATATATATTTTCGGGGAACCCTATAGCTCAAGAATTGAATTCATCCCAAAACAAATTGGAAAAAAACAGCAAAGGACGACAAAGAATTACTAAATATTACCACCTGGAGAAGAAAAGCGAGAAACCGATACAACTGAGAGGCCAAAATCCAACTAGGACTGTCGAGCCAATGAAGAAGAAAAATACATACTTCTATAAGGGTACAGTGATTATCTTCGAAGGCGTTCGAAATGAAAATCGCGAAAAAAAAATATATAAAATTTGTTTTTTTTTCATTCAATTGAGATGTCTGAAATTCCTGGTTTAATTTCTTCAATCACCATTAAAAGCCCAAATGAAGGTCACTGTTATCAAACATAACATTAAATATGCATAGCCAGTATATATCTCGCACTTGTTCGACATGAGGGTATAAGCTAAAAATTTTTATTTATTTTACTTTTTGGAAAAAAATCAACACGTAATATTCTTGTCTTTCCGCTGTAAAAATATCGTGCTGTTTTATCCACTTTTGGTAATGAAACAATTATTTTAACAATTCTTTTTCATATGCCTTAAATGTAAAATTAAAAATTGTTTTGCTTGTACTAAAAATTTTTAAATATTGAGTTAATACCCTCTTGTTGATTAAGTTTTAGTTTTAAGTTTTTAGTTTTACTAAAGGTACGTTCAGACTAATGAAATATTTGAAGAAAATATTTGTTCTGATATTTGCTTCAAACTGTGTGAAACAAAAAAATATTTTGTTTAATGGTCAAACTAAGCTCAAGTATTTGACAATTTTTGTTTGATGAAACAGTTGGCAAACAGTGTTAAAAAAAAAAATTAATTCATGTTTGCCATGCGTTCAGACTAAAAGAAATATTTGCATCAAATAATTATTTAATGAAAGTGTTCAAAAATAAAAATATATTTCTCAAATAGTAAAAATGAGCGCAAAAGCTAATTTATTTATTTTATTCTGTGGATCAGCATCTCTTATAGTGTTACAACAGGAGAATGTAAAAGAAAAAAAACTGAAAGCCAATGGGTAACGGGAACATGGCTAAAATTTGCGAAAAATTGCAAAGTTGGAAACAAACCCTAAAATATATTTGAAGTCGCAAAATCGGTTAAAAAACAAAATGTCAAAAAAACAAAAAAAATGTTGCAAAAATAGCGAAAATTCGCGAAAAATTTAGATATTTCAAGCAAGCCATAAAATTTAGTAAAAGTGCTTAAAACTTAAAAAGGAATTGCAAAAATTCTATAAAAATTGTTAAATTAGCGAAAATTCGCAAAAATTTGCTAATAGCGGCATGATAGCAAAGTCTAATAATTATAAAAAATCTTTAAAATTGTAAAGAATCCGAAAACTTACAGGAAAAATTGCTTTTATCCGGAACATGGCTAAAATTATTTATCGTTGTTTGCTCTTACAATTTTTTTGTAATATCAAATAAATGTTTGCTCAAAAATTACTAAAATATTTGATTTTTTTGTGTTCTCACTATGTTCACATTAGACAAATTTGCTTTTTTTTTATTTTATTTGCTCAAAATCAGCTGTTATTTTATTTGATACTCAAAAATATTTTGTGTTCAGACTAGTAAATGAAATATTTGATGTTTGCTTTCAAATATTTCATCAGTCTGAATGTACTTTAAGAATTTAATTTTGGAAAAATTTTTTCTCACTTTCAGTACAAAATGTTTGTCAAAGTTCTTCCCTATCATTTTTAACTCTCAAATACACGTCACAAGAGTCGTCAATGATTAAGTCAATATACCCAAACTTTTAGGCATCCCAAAAATATTTTTTAAAATTCTTGGAAATTTTCTTCCTACATAATTTCGAAACACCAAAACCACATTCAGAAGGTGCTAACTTGGTGTTTTACTTATCTCAGTTATTCTCACATTATTAAATTTGTACGAAAGTATTTTGCAAATTTTTTAGATTTCAACAAGTTTCATTTATGTTTGCTCTAGAATGTTACTTAAATTACAGAACTTAACTTTTGTTTGTAAGTTAAAAAAAAAAACTTTATTTTCTTGAAACTTTTACTTCTGGGGCTGATTTGAAATACATACAGCTTCTCACACTGTCAATGAAGCACATAGAAGAAGTCTTCTGTTGCTATGCTAGGAACTAAAAAAATCAATTTAAGAATTTTTATTGCATATATGTATGTACTTCATTTAATTCAGACCTACATAAAATAATTTACATAGCCCATGTAAACTAAGTATTTTTATGAGTTGTCTTACTTTAAGTGTATGCATTAGGGCGGGTCGATTTTTTTTTTAAAAAATCGTATAGCAAAAATGTAAACTACATAAAATTCTAAGAAAATTCTCCGAAGAAACCATGTATCTAAAATAAAATCCTAATCCGCGCCTCTCGACTTGAATAATTCACCGAAGTAAAAAAGTTTGTATATAATTTTATTTTTAATATTTTTATAAGGAACATAGATAAAAAAAAAATTCTTTCATAATTTAATGAAAAAGATTGGAAATACAAAAAAAAAATTACAATCAAAAAATTGTTTTCAGTATTTATAAAATAACCTTTTTTTCGAAAAACAATTCTTATAATATAATGCAAATAAAAACAAACAAAAAAAGTGTTTTCACTCAAACAATATTTCAGTTTAGGTAAAACGTGTTCTAACTATTTTTTATATAGAACGCAAACCAGAGGAGATGCAAATTGGGGTTCAACTGCTTTTTTGAAATTTTAATATTTTGTTATATTCAACATTTATTATTTTTTCGAATTTATTCCCAATATCTATTTTTTAATATTTTGGTTAGTCTCAAAACAAACCCTGTATTGCATAAACTATAATATAATAAAACATAATATATTTAAAAAAAAAGAAAAATAGTTTTAGCGAAAGAAGAGGAAAAAAAATTTCAAGTCGAGAGGCGCGGATTAGGATTTGATTTTAGACCCATGGTTTCTTCGGAGAATTTTCTTAGAATTTTATGTAGATTACGTTTTTGCTATTCATTTTTTTTCATCCGTACAAATCAACCCGCCCTAGTATATATGCTTAACTTAGATGATAGCATGTATAAGTTTCAAATTTTTTAAAAGTGTAATATTTATTTTGAAATATATATACATACGAAAATACTTTCATCTACGGATTTTTTTAAAATAAAAGTCAAATAATTTTGCTTTGACTTCAATTTTCAAAATAATGATAACGCTTATTCTTTGGAAACTGAGAGCGTGTGTTAAGGCCTAAGTCATGTTAACAACTTTATACGTTACTTTTTCCAACTGCTAACTTAATACAGGTTTTCTTACGAGCCTTGTGCCATATCGTACGTTTCCGTTAACGCAGAGTTCCAAAGTTGGCAAACTTTTGAACTTTTAACAAACGTAGAGTTATTGAAAGCTGTCAGCTGGTTTTTTGATTTGTTTTAATTAAATTTTTGTGTGGTGTGTAGAGGTTTTCTTTTTCCGGACTCTTTCATTTCCCGGGAAAGCGGGATAAAATTTTCAATTTCCCGGGATCCCGGGAATACCCGCAAAAAAAGTAGCAAGATACAATGATTATTTTCTATAGTAATAATATTTTATTAAAAAATCACATCCATGCGATAAAAAAGTACATTAAAAACTATGTTAACAATATATAAATCAGTTCAGTTCTTTAACATACATACAAACATAACACAACGTAAACAAAAAGTTTTAAAAAAATTAATAAAAAAAACGTTAGAAAATAAATAAAAAACGTTAAAAAATAAGCAAAATAAAATAATTCATTTCTCTTTCTTATACATAAAATTAATAAATGTATAAAGATTTAAATTTATGGGGGATTTAATGTCAAGTGACCCAACTTTTGAAATCGATGTCTTCCGATTTGGATGAAATTTGCACCAAGGTTAGTCTTATTGAATATTAGTTTAGACACAAATTTTCAACAAGATCGGTACCCTCCTACAATTTAGTTTGCTATAAGCGTTTAAAAATTAAATCCTGGAAAGGATATAAAAGCAAACTTATTCGACAATTTTACTGCACACATCACATTTGTAACACATATGGTCTGACTAAACCCATGTATATTTTGTATTGAAGATGCTATGTTTGTTGCTATATTTAATTATTAATGTTCAATTATATATTTTTATTTATTTAAATCCATTAAACACACAAGCTTGTGATTCCAAAACAAAATATCCACGGCAAGGAAAGTTATACACAGGTCGACAACAGGGACAAGAACGTAAAGTAAATCAAGGCGAAAATGTTATGATCCAACTCTCGAAGCCATATTCTAATAGTGGCCGCACAATTGTCGCAGATAATTTTTTCACAACATTAGAAGGTATGAAGCGTCTTACCAAACGTGGGCCTGCATTTGTTGGTACAATTCGATCGAACAAAGTGTGTATTCCTAAGGAAATTAAAAATCAATCTTCCCACCCTATTCTCTCATCATTGTTTGGATTTCATGAAGATTTGATTTCAGTTTGCAGCTATGTGCCACAGAAGAATAAGTGTGTAAATTTACTTTCAACTTTACGTTACTCGAAACGCTGTGAAGGCGAAGCAATGAAGCCTGAAGCAATTTTGTTTTACAACGCAAATAAATGCGGAGTAGACTGTATGGATCAAATGGTTTCGAATTTTAAAAAAAAACGATCCACAAAAGATGGACTTTTTCCTTTTTTGCAATATGATGGATATTATGGCACTGGCTGCCTATTATATTTGCAAAGAAGTTGATGGCATGAAAAGGAATGATGCTCGACAAGATTTTCTTTGTATATTATCAAACAAATTAGTTTTCTCCAATATAGAAAAACGAATGAATAATATTCATATACTAAAACAATTTAGTACTCGTTCAGCTATAGAATCGTTTCTGGGAAGACTAATAAATTTAAGTTTCAGTTATGCACAGTTTTTGATTGATTTATTAAGTTTTATTTATTTATTTTTGTAATTAATTCAAATTTACTCTTGACTACTTTAGATAACAGCAGTAACGGCTAGCAGTAGCGGTGCTAACACTCTGGTAAAGAAAAAATATTGCAAGCACTGCGCAGTAGAAGATGATAAAATTCACCGAAAAACACGATGTTTTTGTTCAAAGTGTACAACCCCAGTATTTCAGCAACATTCTAAAATAGATTATACATGTTTTAGTTGCTTAGAAAATTTATAAATCTATTACTTATTTTTTTATTAAATCGTTTTTATTACAAAATGAATAGTATTTCATTTTACATTGTTTTTGTAAACACTTTGGTAGCTAAAAATATGTTAATGTGTATAAAATAAATAAAAATAATATACATACATATGCATATTTATTCATGTTTCATTTTAAAAGTGAAACATATGTATGTAATGAAATAAAAGGTTTTTTTCGAATAAGGTATATTGAAAACTGCATGGGTCTGGCTAGACTCATGCGTTACGAATGTGAAAATAAAAACATGTGTAAGACGGAGGGTTAATTGAGTTCTTCAACAACAGAAATTTCTCCATCATAGGAACCATTGAGCTCCATTTCATAAATACATCCAATTCAAGACAAATTTCTTTTAAATGTTCTGCTAGTACATATTTTTGTTATACACAGTTTTTTGTAGGACGTTTTTTTTAATAATTTAATTATATTGCGTGTTTGCTCCAATACATTTTTATAGTTGGTGGTATTTAAAAAATTTCATTTGAATCTAAAACATTTTCAAAATCATCGTCAAAATTATGCTCATCTCTCGACTCCGAATCAACAATTGATGGTTCTGATGTTTTTTTTTTTTTATAAAACACATCAACAACCGCTAAGTCCAAAGCATGGCTGAGGCAGAATATGCTTTCGACAGGGCTTTGTTTTACAAATTTTTTCATCAGATATGGTGGCTACTGTATCTTTTTTGAAATTGATATCATTTTCTCATAATCTGGTTCCGAATTTAAAAAGCCCCGAAATTTACGGGTATAAAAACCGTTTCTAAGTTGTGAAAAGTTTTCGCACTTCCATATCAACATATATTTAAATATCTTCGGTTTCTTATACTCGACCATTCATCCATTTCCAACGAGAATCTACATTTATCATTTAATTTAGCTTTTATGCCGTGTTTTATTTCATTTTTAACTTTTAAAAAATTCTAAATGGTACCACTTATTATTACCACTTATTATGTATTTCTTTTAAGTGGCGTATAAGACCGCTTATGCTTTTGCTTTTGCAAGAAATTAATTTTGCACAAAATTTACACGCAGAAATATCTGTGGTTTTCTTGATAAAATATTTCCACGCAACCGAGTTTTCCATCTAAAAAAATCAAAATTCAATTAAATTGCATATTTACCTTGAGCAGCTAATGTTTTTTTCAGCAAAACCTTAAAAATAGTCAATAGACGTCAAAATATCAATAGCTGTTTGAAGAGTTTCCATTTTACAGTTCAAAAAATTTCCTAGGAATTCCCGTTCTATTTCCCGGGATCTCGGGATTGAAAATTTACGGGACTTCCCGAGAATTCCCGTGAAAAGCTCTACTTGTGTGTCATTAAAAATAAAATGAAATATCAAATAAAATAATCTTGATAAGATATTCGCCATTAAAGTGTCCATTGTGTGCTACTGTTCCGTTGTTACATTAGTGTCAGTTGAATGAAGCGATCCTAGAGGGAAGCGAACTGACACTTAAGTAGTCCCGTGATAGGTTCTTTGATGGCAGAGACCAGTCCTAGTTCTAATACTTTATTTGAATGGGACATATCGCTTTTACATGGGGTTTCATTGGAGGGTGTTAATTTACACCGAATAGCCACCATTGCGAGCCATAACCGCAAAAAAGCTCAATCGACAAAAACAAAATTTTACAAGAGAAGGTTTTTTTTTATTATATTTCATAAAAATTTTGGATGGAAATTGGCGCTTTAACTAAAATTGTTTTTGCTATAAAATCGTAACGGTACCTTCTGTGGCCATGAGATTTTAGGAATTGATGCAAGTGTTGCCAATAAATTCATTTATTAAAAAAAAAAAAAAACGAAAATTGAAAATGTTGTTCGCTTAAGCTTTTTTTGCGGTTATGGCTCGATTTGACCACACATATATTCTCAATTAACATGTTTAGTGTTAGTGTCTACAATGCTAGTCCTTGGTATTCTTCCAATAAAAAAGTCTTAGAATTAGAGTTTGTTCCCGGGATTTTCAGTTGTTTTCAATTCCCGCAATAAATTCCCGGGAAATTTTAAGGAAAATTTTTTTTTAATCTTTATTAAATTTATATCAGACTTGTGTCTTTAGTTGTTTTATCCAACTTAATTTCACCACAATATTTAAATTTTCTACAGCTTAAGGCTTTTAAACTAATTTTTGAGAGTGGCTTTATATTGGGCCTATGAAAAATTATAGACCATCACGAAATTTTATTTCTTGTCATAGAAAACTGAAGTGTAATTTATACACCATTATAAATTACGTAGTAAATAATTTTCCTAGATTGTGTTTCATATGCGGCATTTCAAGTGATTTTGGATCTTAAAAAATTAGAAATTTGTGTGCATTTCGCCACAAATTTATGTTAGATTTAGTTGAGTTGTTAGGGAGGTAGTTCCACATTTGAGTGCATAACTCTTTTCCTACTGAAGCGATTCTGCTGGAATTCAATCCCAAACAGCCTAGAAGATCTAAAAATAATTTTAAACCCAAATGGCAAAACATCACATGGAATGACCAACTTAGTATACCTTCATACACCACTGCTGATTTATGGTTATAAAATTGTAAGAAATATGTTATTAAATATATATATTAACTGTCTATTTCACTAAATGCGAACGAACGCTTTCTTTCGCACAACTACATGTAAAACAAAAACAATTTCTCAAAAATTTGTTTTTGTTTCATATGTATTTGTGGGAAAGAAAGCATTCTTTCGACATCGTGAAATTGGCAGTAAATAAAATTTCTCCTTTCTTCTGAATTCGTTAAACGGTAAAATTGTTTCAGAATTCTTACTTCGTAATATTGAGCTTTTAGTTTCTAATCACCCTTCCAGACTTTTTATTCCCGTAAGACTAATACTTTCATTCTAATTATGCAAATAAGCTTTTTACGTTTTTGTTATATAATAGATATAAGATTTAATTCTTTTAGGTGTAATAGCCAATAAGAAATGTTAGTTTCATTGGAGTAATAAGCAAATATAATATAAAAAAATTATAATAGCAAAATTAATACAAAATTATAAAATCTACGTTTTTGTTTACTTAATATACCAATTAAGTGCTGAGTTCTCTTTTCACATGTCATTAATTATTTCTTTTTGTTCTTAATTATATTTTCACAAACTCCAGGACCAGTTCAGAAAGAATTATGAAATTTAAGCAATTTTTAAAATATTTAAAATTTTTTTTTAAATTGTTTTAAATTTGTATAGTTTTTTCTTATAATAATTTAACTTTACTAAATAACATTTCAGCCTGACAATACTTCCGAGTTAAAACTCGTATAATCCTCAATTCTTAATTAAATTAATGCGTTTATATTAACAACTGCAAACAATTGTGTTTCAATTTTATAAAAAGGTTTAAATTAAAATCTGCTCATGTACTTTTGTTTGTTTTACTACTAATTGCAAGTGTGCATTAAGTATCTAAGCTCATGTCCATGTTCATGTTCGTGTAATTCTGTTTTAGAAAAAGTTTCTTTGTTTTATTTTTAACAATTTCTTTATCTTTAAATTTTTTTTTAACAAAAAAAAAAAAAAAAAAAAAAAAAAACACAACTACAGTTCATTAACATGGTTTATATGTATATCTGCCTCAAAGTTGGTCATTTCAAGTTAAAAAAAAAAAGATTTTAAACCAACGTAGGTATACACCAAAACGTAAATGTATACAAACACATTCAAAGGGACATGACTTTCCCATTATACGTATTGCTTCTACAAGCACATAATATTGTCTACCGATTAGTCTGTGACGTACAATTGTGTTGCCCAAAGGATTCAGTCGCTTGGCAACGGAGTAATTTAGAGTGATCAACATAACTTTCTGTGTCTCAGGGGTTGTATGTATTTAAATTTTATATGCTTATTGGTAAATAGTAGGGATGCCAAACGGGAAATCCCGAATCCCGGGATTTATTTTTATGAGTCCCGGGATTTTTAACATATCAACTTTTATGTACGAAAATGTTCGTTTTTTTGAATTTTATCCTCTATACAAAAATATTTTTTAAAAATTATATTAAAGTTTATTTTTTATTGCAAATAATTCTTATTTTTGAGTTTTATTTTTGTTTTTGGAACACAGAGAGTATTGAAAATTTTCATTTTTTGCTTGTTATATGACGAATATTTCTAGATTTTTGTATTTTGCTTAATAAAAACCATCATTTTAAGTAGAACGAAATTTGTAGATTCACATATCAAGTCTTTTTTACAATTACATTTAGCAAGTTCAGCTTTTGCTTAAGACAAAATACCAAAATAAAAATGATTATTTTTATGCAAAATATAGAAATCAATAAATAATTGTTATATATCAAGAAAAAAATAAAAATTATTTTCTAATAATCCTGGTGATATAAATTCCCAGGTCCACAATGCTCTCGAATCGTTAAGAAATTTAAATCCAGTTCTCACAGAGGAATTTCTAACCAACATTTCAGAAGTATCTGCAATTGTTAAATCATTATAAAGCAAAAAATCCCCTGGAATCGATGGGATGAATAATATTTGTTTAAAAAAGCTCTCTAGTAAAGCTCTTAAGTTCTTGACTATAATAATCAATAGGTGTTTAAAAATTTGTTATTTTCCTGATGAGTTTAAGGAATCCAAAGTTATTCTTATTAAAAAACCAAAAAAAACCATCTGATATTCCTTCATCGTACCGACCTATAAGCCTACTATCCTCTATTAGTAAAATTTTTGAAAAAATTATAAAAGAAAAATTAGAGAAATTTTTGGAAATAAATAATATAATCCCTCCTCAGCAATTTGGCTTTCGTCGAGAACACAATACTGTCCATCCACTGATTAGAATAAGAAACTTAGTTAAAGAAAATTTTAATGCTCAAAAATCAATTGGTATGCTATTACTAGATGTCAAAGCTGCATTTGACTCAGTATGGCATGACGACCTGATTTTTAAAATGATAAATTTTGGATTTCCCATGCAACTTATAAAGTTTGTTCAAAGTTTTCTTAAATCACGCTCCTTCAAAGGGTATATTGGTTCGACTTCTTCTAATTCGTATTCTATGGCAGCAGGTTGTCCGCAAGGCTGTTGTCTGTCGCCAATTCTTTATAACTTGTACACTTCAGATTTCCCCCAATTAGATTACTGCACTGTGTCAGTCTTTGCAGATGACACAGCGGTGCTTAGCTCCGAAATACTCTCGAAAGATGTATTAACTAACCTGCAGAGAGCTTTAAGAGAGTTACAATGTTATTTTAACAAGTGGAAAATAATGTTAAATGCTGACAAAACACAGGCAATATATTTTTCAAGGAAGCGTAGAGCATGTTTTTTACCTCAAAGCAACATTATGATCAACAATTTCTCTATTCAATGGGAAGAGAAAGTTAAATATCTTGGAGTGATACTGGACTTCAAAATGAAATTTAAAGACCACATTCATTATATAATAAATAAAGTAAATGTACTCACACGCATGCTTGACCCTTTTATAAATAGAAATTACAAAATGTTAATTAGCAATACAATTTTAATACTGAAATATTGATTTCACGCCGTTATTTACTAGGCAGCTACTGTTTGGTCGAACAGTGCTAACTGTCACTTAAATAAGTTACAAATATCACAGAATAAATTATTAAAACTAATATATAACCTTCCTTGGTTTTATTCAACAGCTCGCCTCCATTCTCTTGCAGATATAGAATTAGTTAAAGATAGACTTTCAAGACTAAATGAAAATTTTAATACCAGTGCCAAAACTCTTCTTATAATCATATTAATGAGCTAGCTCAACTAACGTAGTTAAGATTTAGAATAAGTGTTTTTATAAAAATAAAAATAAAAAATCGATAAAAAAATATAACAATAAAACGAAAAAAAGGGGCTTAAATAGGTTTTTGCTAAATTTTTACCTCCAATATAATTCTGTCAATATATATGTATATGATAACTAATTGAAATATGTTATAATTAAGCAGAAAAAGATACTAATCTTCAACTCTTTACAACTAATTATATAAAATTGAGATGTAACATATTATATATGAAATAAATTGAATTGAAATTGAATAAAAATTATTCACTATCCAATTAAAGTACATTAAGAAACTTAAGAATAAAAGTTAATATAATTATAAAAATTAATTCGTTATATTTATGAAATAGCTCATATTCCTTCCGGTCCAATAATAATAAAAAATTTGCTAAAAAAAACATACGGGAAATCAAAGAATTTTTTTTTTTTATAAATAAACGCTATCTGACGTATTCATAAAAAAATTATTTAAACTCAAAACCTGTTTTAAGAAACATTTGTATAAACATTTCTTTTAAAATAAATTTCAAACGTACTTAAATTATTGATTATGAATCTCGCCCTCAACCTGGAGGTGTACTGCACTGCAGTCGACATAGTGTTACAGTTTTTAATTCAGCTATCGATCTCGAGGAGGGACTACACTTTGCCGTGTATTAATGTCGTCACAACTTAATTCACATTAAAAATTGAATTGCTGTCAAAAAACCGAAATGAATTGATCTAGAAAAACTAAGAGATACGTATATTTTTTTAAGCTTTTTTCAGAATCTGATCAGTTTGATCATGGGTGAGACCAGTGTTATAAACATATGTATAAAATAATTTGTATTGTTGTTTTCTTTTTTTTAAATTTATGTTCTGTATATAAAATCTTTTGAATATTCAAAAAGTGTTGTTTATTTTAAAAAAAAGTCGTATCTTAAAGAAACACATTGATCCCGAATCCCGAATCCCGAAAATCCCGGAAATTCGGTATCGGGATTTTCAAAAATCAGTTCCGATTGGCATCCCTAGTAAATAGTTATAAAGTAGCTCATTGACCTTTCGATTGCCAATTAACTGTGCGTGCAAATGGAGCCTATAAAAGTTAATGATTCCGTATTATTGATACTGGGCCAATGTAATATGAAAATTGTGATACTTTATTGTTTTAAATGTGTTACAAGAGTTTCTTTAAAGTTAAACTTTTAATTAAATTACTACAGGTATGAAATTTTTGCGCACGCAGGACCTCTTTCTAAAAATTTATTTAATTGACAATCACTCATTATATATTTAAGTTGATTATTTTAACGTTTTAAAATTAACTAATAACAGTTAATTTAACGTTGTCCGTTCATCTGACTAGCTGTCAAGGTTGCTAATTAATAATAATTCAATTAAGCTCGGTACACCGACGGTGTTCTGTTCGTTTATTTATTTATTTATTAATTGTCTATGGATTTTTCCTTACAGCCATTTTACAAATTTAAATTTACACTTTAATAAAATAGACTATGGACTAATATTTGATTATAGCCAATTTACACTACAACGAAATCTAGTACTTTCGAGATTTCGAGCCAAATCTAATTGTTTTTGGCTAGATTTCCCGTACAAAACAAAATCTACCCCGTAACTAGATTTTGACGAAATCTATTCGAAATCTAGTAGTACTTATTGATGCAACTATGTTTTTGCCCATATAGCACTAAAAACTACTTCCCTGCACCAGAAAAAAATGACATTTTAACAAAAAACAAAACAAAAACAATAATAGCTGCTTGTTAAAATTGTTAAAAAAATTCAAAAATTTTGTAAAATAGTAAAAAAATGCAAATGACAAATAATATTGATAAAAAATTATAAAGAAAATGTAATGCAAATTTGTAAATGCCTATTTCTTTATATGTAAGTATGTGTTACACAAAAATCTTTCAGTCGGCGGTTTTTGTTGTGAAAACCAAATCTCGCTAATGTCAATCAAGTATAATGTAAACGAACTAGATTTGGAGGAAGATATCAAATGAAATCTACTAGATTTCGATGTAATGTCAATGCCCTATTAGATTACATTTATTTTACTTCATATCAATTTAGAAAATCCATTATTAATCTACTTATTGACTTTGGTTCCAATGAAAAATCTATATAATGGATTGAAGGTGGTACACATTCTTCTAAGAGGTTCAGCATCGCCATAATTCGCTCTGAAAAATTTGACAGATAACGGGATGAAATTTCGAGATGAACGTTGAGGAATATTAAATGAAATCTCATTAATTAAAAAACCAGCGCAGATATCACCATGAATAATGTTTAAAATAAACGTCACATTCAGCATTGTTCTACGACTTGTTAAAGTAGGGAGTTTTATCAGAGCCAATCGAGCTGAGTATGAAGGCATGGGTAGTAGGTTAAAATGTAATCCACGAAGACAGAAGAGGAGGAATTGTTTCTGTACCGATTCGATTAAATTAGAATACGTTTGGTAAATGGGGTCCCATATAATTGGTCCATACTCAAGAATCGGCCTAACAAGTGACATATATAATGTTTTTGTAACATACGGATCCTCGAACTCTTTTGCCCAGCTATTTATAGCCAAGTGTGCTTCTAGCTTCATTTTTCATAAACGTTATATGCGAATTAAAGCTCAGTTTAGGGTCAAGTAGTATTCCAAGATCAAGGAAGTTATCCATTGTATTAATTTGAATACTTCCTAGGAAGTAATTTACTGTAGCTGGATTATTTCTTGAAAAACTAATTAGTTTACACTTCTTTAAATTTAGCTCCATTAGGTTTGCTTCACACCATCCATAAAAACAATAAAATATGTTAAAAGAATTTTAACATCATCAGCATACATAAGAACATTTAAAAATTGTATAATTCCTGGTAAATCATTTATAAAAAGCAGGAACAATAGAGGTCCAAACTGGCTGCCTTGCGGTACTCCTGATGGCACATTTATTTTTCTAGAAAACGTTTTATTGAAAAGGACGGTTTGGACCGGATTCGATTAATAAGAGTAAATCCACTTTAAAGTCAGATCTGTAAATCCTATTAATTAATTTCTTTACCAAAAGAAAATGATTGACCTTATCGAAAGCTTTGCTGAAATCAGTATAGATAACATCTGTTTGATTCCTTATGAAAAATCCACGATTGATTGCAATTGTTAGTTGAAGAAGTCTTGTTGTGGTAGAGCAGCCTTTTTTTAATCCGTGTTTATATGGAGATATAATGTTTGAGACTTGATAATAAAAATTTGATGTTATTAATTTTTCAAAAAGTTTAGGTATATTACTGAGTTTTGCAATACCACGATAATTTTCAAAATCAGATCAAGTGCCAGACTTAAACAATGGAACAATAAACGATTCCTTCCAAATTTTCGGAAAATACCTAATTTAAATTGATGTATTAAACAACACTGTTAAAGGAATAGATAAGGCTTCTGCATATGTTATCAAAATACTAGTCGGCATTTTATCAGGACCATATTTGTAAGAGAATTTGAGTTTTTTTAAACCATTTGCGACAGTTTGGTTATCGAAAAATGGTATTGATATAGCCTGATTTTCTGCTAACGAAAACGGATAACTACAAGTTTTATCATATGCATCATTCGAAAAAGTGATAGAAAAAAAAAAATCAGCCAACATATAACTTATACAAGTTTCATCACATTATTCATTTTGATTAAATTTCATCACTGCAGGATAACTAGTGGTTCTTTTTTTTTTTGCATTAATAAAATTGTAGAATGATTTCGGATCATATTTTATATTATTTTTAATTTTATTTAAGTAAAATGCATAGCATAATTTATTTACTCTCGTATATTCAGCTCGACTTACAGCATATCTTGAATAATCGACAGAAGATCCAGAACGTTTGAATATTTAGTAGTATTTATTTTTATTATTATCAAAAATTATTTTCGGGAATGAAATATTTTATTAATTAATTTATTTATTAATGATGTGCTAATAATCCCAATTTTTGAATGAAAATACTGAAATTTATTGTTGTGGGAAAGCTAGTTTCTATGCGCATTTCGCTGGTTGCTTAGGCCAGCTCGTCAGGAAACTTTTTCCAAATACTTTAGAAAAGCTAAAAATATTATACAAGTAAGCGGGTAAAAAGACTATAAAAAAAGAAAATTATTCGACATTTTAGTAATTTTGCGGCACAAGATGCAGTTTGGTTAGTTTGTTATATACTGGTTTTCTCCAAGTCTTTAGCTGCAATTGTGCTGACGACAGAAAAAAGTGTTCCAAGTGGTTTCCGTGATATAGCCGTGAGAAAAATTCCATGTTCATCGGAAAAATCAAGTGTTAGCCAAAATAAACATGAGACCATAAAATCCGAGCATCAGCTGGAACTAGCAAAACACGAGAAATTCCACAAGAGAAGTAGTTTGCATTTTATATGTTGCGCTGTGTAAAATAAATTAAAATTTTTTATGGATTGCTGGATCAATTTTTTGTATTGCCTCTTTTCTAATCCGTTGATATATTAAGAACATAGAGGCAACAAAAAATAAAAAAATCAATACATACTATAATTGATCCAGCAATACAAATATAAATCCATTAATATTCTGTCAATCTCTAATTACACTGTCCAACACACAAAAAAGTAACAATGTTCAGTCAACTGATTCTTGAAGAGGGGGAAAAAAGATATACTTGTATCGGCGTTTTAAAAGTTTACATCTGAATCTCATTTTACGGCCTATTTAAAGTTGCACCCTTGTGTAGTAAAAAAAAACGTAGACAATCGTGTGAAGTAGAAAAACGTATAAAGTGTCTTCAGAAGATTTATTCAGAACATTACAAGCAACATTTTGTTGGTATACATTATCCCTTTGACTCTTCTGAAAATGGGTATTTCAGGAATTTTATGAAAAAAGAAAAAATCACATTTAAAACAGAGATGTATGTAGTTGAAATATTCTGTGAAAAATGTAAAATTAGTTTCAGATGTAAACTTTCAAAACGCCGAGATCCCTCTACAAGAATCAGTTGGTAGAACATTGTTATTAAAAAAAAAATAATATTGTTGTAAAGTGTTATTGGCCTTTTAATACAATTTTTTTATGATTTCAAAGTTATTTCATTGCGTAAGTACCATAATCACCAACAAAATGAAGGCAATCTAGGAACATAATTAAGAAATCATCGGAGTCCACATGAATTCTAGATCCTTATGAAAGTCTAAGACAATTTTGCGATATCCGTTCGACTGTTCGATTTCTTATTAAGTAGAGAAAAATTCCTACATGCTTCCTCTTTGAAATAGTAGCTTAAGAAAAATCTGGCAGAGTTTTAAAATTCTTTAAATTGTAGGTAATTTTTTTAATTGGCATCCTTTTAATACAATACTTTTTTTTTTTTTTATTATTATTCCTACACTTAATCCCGCGAAGCTTTTCGCTTGTCTGCAGGAGACCAGTCTCTGGCGGGAGTCGAACCCGCAACCCCGGTACTAATAGACTAGCTTACTACCAGCTAACATACCGGGGTGATTGTTTTTTCAGGTCAATGCCTAAAATTTTCGTGTAAAGTCCCATTTTTTAAGCCAAGTTATCTCAATTATTTATTAAATTCTCAATTTTGTAAAAGCTTTTTGAAAAAGAAAATTTTTCCAACAAATTTTTGAATGTTTTTTTTTAGCAAATACCTGCGCAAAATTTGCTCTACGTTACTCAAACTGTATGGGCGCTTTTGTGCCACAACCATTATATTGGAAGGTAAAAATAGCCTTTTGTTTATAACTCGGTAATTCATTAACCGATTTTGTTAATTTTTATTACTAGTATTCCACTTAGTTTGTATAAGGTGAAAGTGAAAATTTAAAGTTAAAAAATCATAAGATGATTTGTAGACAAATCAAGGAATTTCAATAGCAAACTATTCCGACCTTTATGAGATATTATATATAAACTGAATGGCAAACTTGATACACCCTGCCCAACTGTGGAAAGGGAATAAAAACGTGACACTTTAATTTTCTGTAATTTTTTTTTGAAGTTATTGGGCTTAATCCCCTTTGGTTTTAGGTTGCACATCTCTGCTGTTAAATTTCATGTTTTCTATTCTATTTTCTATATTTAAACTTAAACTAATGGTCTTTTTAACAACAATACTTAATGAGTTTTAATGCTTCGTTTTTGCTCTTTGACTAACGATCATAAGGCAATACGAAAAAATATAAAACGGTAAATATTCTAAATTCAATGTTAAATTCATAAAACACAAATAAAATGTTATACGAGAGCGGATCAATAAGCCCGTGAATGAAACAAAGTTTTTTTTTTACAAAAAAAAAGATATTTTTCAACATAATCTCCTTTTTGCTCAATTCACTTAGTCCAACGTTTCTCCAATTTGTGTATACCTTCCAAAAATAGAATTTTTCGAGGTCAATAAAATAGGCATTTGTTTGACCAATAATTTAATCGTTGGAGCTAAATCTCTTTCCACCGAGCCATTTCTTGAGGTTCGGAAATAGGAAATAGTCACTGGGGGCTATATCCGGAGAATATGGCGGATGAGAACGTTCAGCGTCATTTGCACTTGTGCGACCACACCGAAAGTCAGTAAGCCACTTTTTTACCATTGAAATCGATGGTGCAGAGTCCCTATAGTATTTATCAATAATTTCCTTGGTTTGATTGACGGTTTTTTTTTCGCAAAAAATAATGTTTAATAAGCACTCGAAATTCACTTTTTTCCATTTTTTAAAAAACCCACGAGGTTGTATGTTTTAAACATCTTGTACACAAGGTAACATGGTCAGACAACCAGAGCAACCCACAGAGTGATTCTGAGTTTATCGGTATAGTAAGAGTTGGGAGTTGTACTTACATTTCTAGTATAACATACATCAGCACAAACGTAGAATATCCTTTTCACTATTGTTGTTTGGATATAAACATAGTTGTAAAGAAGGTATACTACGTTTGTTATTTCGTGCGAATTTTTTATAATATTTATTTAGCTCGATTCTCTGCCCGTCTGTTGAAATCATAATAACTTTGTATCGACTCAAAAATAAGCAATTTGTTTGTCAAATATGCGGCGACGAGAAGGAGTCAGCGGATCACCTTCTCTGTCGCTGCCCGGCATTCGGATACCTAAGCCTCAAGATGTTTAGTCAAAGAATCCTCAGGGACAAAATCTGTCTCTCTGACATTGATTCAAACAGGGTCCATTCCTTTTTTGAATCAACCGAATGGCTGGGTGTAATATGAAGAGCCTGGAAACGTAGAAACATTGGAAGACGGTGTAACATGGTAACACAACGGGAACTACTTTTTACCCACGTGAGCTATGCTTAATTGCGGCTACCTTACCTAGAATATCCTAAACCGTTTGTTATTTAGATCCAGCAAAACCGGTTCAGTAGGAAACAGAGTTTAAAACCCAAATGTGGAACAGTCGCCCTAAAAAATGGATCCTTCTAAAACAAAAACAAATGCAGCGATTTTTTTTTTAGAAATCATATCTAGTACTTAGTTTCGTGAAGATTAGGGTGTTTAATAAAATTTAAGTGAATTGTACTGTGAATGCATGGACTAGTTTGGTTTATCTGTATTTATAGAATCATTAAATGTGAAGTTTGGTGCTGATTATATATAGTCGAGGCGGAAATTGTTTGAGAATTTGAATAGTGAATACAAGGCGAAAAAGTCACTTTTTTAGTTTTTGTAAAATGTTTAATGTCGTAAAAGGTTTATCCTAGTTGATAAATTAATCGAAATCTTTTTACAATTATATTTTAAAAAGGTTTTAAAAACCCAAAAATCGGTTAAGAACTAGCCCAATAATAAGTTATGCCCCAGACAAATAATGTGCCCGAGAACTTCGAGCACACACCTTAAATATTTTTTTAAAGTTCATAAAAAATTAAATCTGTAAATTTTTCTATTTACATTTGAATTTTTTTTACTTTTATTATGCTTATTTTTGAATTAAACTGCGACTTTAACGTTGAAAGAGTATTGGGTAATTTTTGCCCCTTAAGTACATAAGGCCAAATTTTACGAATATAGTCCTTGAATTTTGTGTTATAGAATTCTGAATAGCATTAATTGGGACTTAATAAAAATTTATGAACTTTACGCTATTAGTCAGTTTTGTGCAAAATAAGGCATTTTCCTCGAACTCCTTAAAAATTAATCGTGCTTATTTTTAATTTTTTTTATTTTTTATTTTTATTCTCTAAGATTTTTTTTACTTTTATTCTCTAAGATGTTTTAAACAAGTTCCTGGTTAGCAAATTTCAATTTTTTCGATTTTGTTGGAGAACATTTTTTTAAATTTTAAATTGGAGATTTGAAAAACACCCCAAATGTCCGTTTTTAACACCAACTTATGATTAGTTGGGACATAAAAAACCATTTACCATATCTTAAAATTTTATGTCTCTTGAATAAATAAATTATATTACAGAAATCAATTTCAAAAATCTTTGAGTTGTAGTGATCGGAACATTATTTATAGCTGGGATAGTTCTTTATCAATTTTGGGTTCTTATACCTTTTTGAAAACATAATTATATGAACATATATATATAGACATTTCGATTAATTTGTCA
Source organism: Pollenia amentaria (assembly GCA_943735925.1). Taxonomy (NCBI): domain Eukaryota; kingdom Metazoa; phylum Arthropoda; class Insecta; order Diptera; family Polleniidae; genus Pollenia; species Pollenia amentaria. The sequence goes on along the minus strand of OX031008.1, from coordinate 85,897,590 downwards.
TCTATAAAAAAACTTTTACAATATTTAATAATTTTGATAAAAGCTTAGAAAAAGTGACTATTTCGCCTTATCTTCTTTATTTAAATTTTCAGTCGATATCCGCCTTGACTCTTCTTCATACAATCGGAGCGAAGCTTCATATTAAATTTTTTTATGTAGGTAAGGTTAGGTGTAATTGTCAGCCGAGACGAGGACGGCTTACTTGGGTCCTTATAGCGGTACCTTTGTGATAATAAGAATCAAATAAGCCCATTCATTGACTTTAGAATTTATATTAAAGAATGGTCATACAATGTTGAACACCTCTAGTGAAGATTCGTCCATAATTTACCATGGTCCCCATACAAAGAAAAATTTTGGAAAACATTTTAGAATGCCTTGAACCGTAACGAATTCTATGATTTTAAATTTTATCTGCGATAGTTTTCTAAGATTTTAAATCACCCTGCCAAATTTTGCTGACATAAGTCCATAACACTCCATATGCCCTTTGTACAACATTTTTGGATGCTTTAGCTGTAGCGAATTAAGATATTGTAATGCAATTCGAAGTATCATAGTTCATAAGACCTTAAGATGTACTGCCAAATTTCCTGAAGATCGTGCAATAATTCTCCATATGCCCCATATAAAGTACAGTTTTGGAATAGACCTTGTTATGCATAATACCTTAAAATGTTGGTTTATGATTTTTGATCCCATATAAATCCCACTTCTGGAACATTTTTACTCCCGGTAAAAAGTGTCAAAGACTCAGGACAGCCGTTTTCTATAAGCTTTTTTGGTTTTGTTAGCTTAGATTTAGATTAAAAATTAAAAACAAAAACAAAAACCACTTTTGTCCCAAAGCTTTTGTCTCTTCAATTTAAGGAAAATCACTCTATAGGACAAATTTTTTAAACTCATTTGTAGCACATCTTTTTAATATTGTTTTATTTTTTTTCTCTCTAAAACAACTAAAGTAGCATGTAGTAATACAATCAATGTCATATAAGGTTTTTAAATTTATTAGAAAATTGCCATCTTAAACTGGTCACTTTTAAACCTTAATAACAAACAGAAGCCATGGAAAGCAATAAAAGAGCTTACATCCTTTAGAATATCCTTTAATCATATTTGCTCTAAGGAAAAGTTTTTAAATTTAATGCTTTATTACATAAAAGTTTTATTTTCTTCTTTCTGTGTACGTTAGAGAAGGAAAATATTTTTCAAAATAAAATAAGGTCAACATAAAGTTGTTTATTTTATACATTTTACAAGAAAAATCTAAGTTTAAAATTGTAGCAGGTTTTAAAATGGGATTTTTTTTAGATTGATAAAGTGCCACTGCCTGAATCGTGACAGATTTGAAAAATTTATTACAATACAGCAAAGTAAATAGAACTGGAGAAAAAAATTAATTTGCTACTATTTGAAACATTACTGCTGCATTGTTCAAGTTAAACAATGAGAAACACTTTTTTTTTGTAAGTGTAAATGCGTTATGTACCTTCATATGTATGTATGTATCTATGTACGGATATATGTCAGTGTGCAAGTGATGTAAAACTAAAGTTTTTTTTACCGACTTTGTTTATTGTTATACTTCTTCCTTTAAACATCTCCTACTTCTTTTTATCATTTCATCATTGTAGTTTCATCACTAACAGCAAAGAACAGAAAGTAGCGGCATGCAACATTTTTTTTTTAATACAAAAGAATAAAAGCGTTTCTTCTTTTTTGTTTATGGCTCTTGTTCTTTGCTGCTTTTGTAAATTTATCTTGAAGTAGTAAAATGAATGCAACATCAAATAAATAAACAAAAAGAAGAGATTGTCTTAGGTATAACATCTACAATAGACAGATGATAAACATGAAACTTAATATCAGTTTTCTTTTTAAATAAAAAATCTTAGAGTTATTGCTCGGATAGTTAAAAATACTAGAAATTATACCAAATCACAACAATCTCGGATCGAAATGAAAGATTAAATCGCTAATTGGAAGAAAGGAGTAAGCTTCCAAAAAGGTATTTTATAGTTCTTTATATATGGGCATTTCCACGTCATCGTACATGGCATTTGCTCGGTTTCAGCGCGATAGAGATTTAGCACAAATACTATTAACTGGACGTTTTATTGTATCATTAAGTTTAATTTGCGGTTACTATACATATATAAAAAAATAATTATTACATTCAAAACCTTGTTGTCCAAAATGTCTAGCAAGGTAGGTGCACGTACGCGACAAGAAACGGAAGTAATTTTGGCTTGAATGTTAAAAAATCCGAAAATCTGCGAATTGTGGTAGGTATTCCATATGATACCCTACACCATAATATTTTAAAAACACATTTTTGATAGTGTAACCTATTTTTGACCCATCCCCAATCATGGTCGCCAGAACAGAATTATGCTATCAGGTTAAGAGTTATATAAAAGTTATTTGTGCCGAATATTATTCAGATATCTTCATTTATATGGATTTGTTTGAGTTGATCCACGCTGCAGGTATCCACATTTCTTCAAACGTAATAAATATACCTTTCATTAAAGAGCTTGACTGATTGACATTACTTTGTTTTGTATTTGGTTCTACCTGGATTAATGTAGTATCTATGGGAAAATGAAAACGGGACGTGTCATAAAGTGGAGTATATTAAAAGCTAGAAATACTTAGTTGTTGAAGGACTTTCTTAGCACGTGAAAAAATTGGACATTTGGTAGAAGGATCCGAGATTGTATAAGTGGCGCACAGAATTTAATGACGGACTAAAAATGGCAAAAATTAAGTCATTGCCAATCCATGAAAAATTTTTTGGGATAGGAGTAGATCGGACTTTAAATGGCAGCGTTAGGTTTAAAAACGAAAAGCGATGTATTTTGTTGTTTTTTTTTTGCATTTATTATTTTTAGTTTGAATTTATTAGACAGCAAACACATTTATTTATACAAAGTTTTGGTAATTAACAAAAAAAAAAGCATAAACAAAAATTTATTTTATTAACAAGTAACTTGTTATATCAATGTACATATCGCTCCTATGTTGCAATGTAGTAATTAGCGATACCAATCCTGAAATCCAGAAAATCCCGGATTTTTCGGGATCGGTATTTCAGGGCTGTCATCTCTGGCGAATCCCGAATCCCTGGATTTGATTTTTTTATTCCGGGATTTTCAGGATTAAGTCAACCCCGAAAACATTAACTTAATTTTTTTGTTTTACCTTTTTTATAAAAATAAATTTATCAATACATTCTCCCTGGAGAAATATTGGGAACACAATATTGATCTTTTATATTTATTTGACTAACTATGTTAATACTGTCATTGAAAACGAAAGAAAAAAAGTTAATCTCTGTTATTCTTTTTAAGCGTGTCCCACAGTTATAAAGAAATTTTAATGTGAGAAATGCTGAAAATAATTAAAGAAATAAATGTCTTTTGAAATGCACAAAACAGAAAAAACCCCAAAGTTCCGTGTGGTTTGATTATCTAATTGATTCCACTGGTGCACCGAATGCAAAATTTAACCTTTACTCTTTACAGGCTTAGGTTTATTAAAGTGGGACCTAAGGTAATTTATGGAGCGATTTCATGAAATTAGTAGTGTAAAATGTAAAAATTGTGTTTTTGTTAAAATAAAATTTTTATGGGTAACTAAAAAAATTGATTTTGTTAATTAATATCGAATTCAAATTTCAATTATTCATCTTAATTCATTTAATTAAAATTCTATTAGAACCTTACAAATAAATCAATTACTAGTTTTCTTTATTTAATAACTATATTAATAATTTTTTATTAAGTTTCAGACAACTGAGGTAATTGAGTAAAATATAGATTTTATGGTAATTATTTTTTAATTGAATCAATTAACACATTGTTGGAAGTCGAGCGTTCCTTTTTTAATGTATTTTTAATTTAATTAATCATAAATTAAAAAAAAAATCAAAATTTTAAATTTTTACAAGTTTTAATAATCAATTTAATCATTAAACAACTTTGTTATATTAACTGAATTATAACACATTTGTTTGTAGACCTCTTTTAAAGACTTTTTTTTAATAAATATCTATAAAAACCATTTATCTCTTGGCTTTCAAAAATCTCGAATCGCGAAAAATCACGATATCGCGAAAAATCCCGGGATCCCGAAAAATCCCGGGACTCCGGGATTTGATTTTTTGAAAACCAGTCCCGATTGGCATCCGTAGTAGTAATATCTCCAAAAATCTAAATTTGTAGCTGTCTACTTAAGAAAAGTGCTCTTTGATACCTTCTGTATATGTAAAAAACAGTATTAGATCCTTTTGTTTTATTATTCCTACACTAAATCCCGCGAAGCTTTTCGCTTGTCTGCAGGAATCGAACCCGCAACCCCGGTACTGATAGACTAGCTCACTACCGGCTAGTCTACCGGGGCACTCTCAAATGGAACCGAATTTATAGCAAGTAATGTTTTATTAAATCAGTACATAAAGGTACATTTTGAAAACATTAATCGCATTTTGCCAAGTTTGATTATTTTTTGATATCACTACGTTACAATAAAGGGGCACTATGTGCACCGCACCGTATTGATTAATATTCAAAATTCAAAAGTTTTATGTTTTTATGACAGAATAGTAATTTTTATGCATTGATACCAATAAGGTCACTTCTACGATTTATCATTGCTAGTGCCTTTAGCCCTCGTCGAGCGGTATAATTTTACAACGTTTACAGGCGGTATGGTGACAATTAAACCTGCATATAAAAACACGCTTACATTTGTATATAAAATAATCTTTAAAAGCTTATTAAAACATTTTATGCTTTAGATTTATAAATGCTACAACAGCAGCTAAAAATCTTAACGAATTTAAAATGTATTTGTTTTTATAGTACATCTACTCAGCACCTAATTGAACACTTTAAATTCAAATGTAGAAAGTATACGTTACCATTACCTAATGAATAGAGCATTTGTGTTGTGACGAGGAATACAAATGTAACACTCAAGAAAATCAGTAATTTTTTTTATTGTTCTGCACTTACGTAAATATGGAAAACGGAGAATCTCCGAAAGGATACAGTTTAAAGGCCTCGTTACTCTTTACGTAAATGTTGCGGATACGTAAACGTTGCGGTCGACGTCAATGGTTGGTAGTTACTAAAAATACGTAAACGTATCATATGTTCTTAAAGTGTGTTAAAAAACAAAGAGAATGAAATAAAAAATTTTGTTTTGTTTTGATTTTGGACTCAGTGTTGGTTTAAAGCATGTTGTTAATGTTCTTGTTTGAAATCGCCAATACATAACGATATCGACGGTTTTCTAAAAAAGAAGTAAAATATATGTGTATATGTATATTCACAGATATGTTTGTATGTACAGCACTGAAAAATGCTATAACATAAAAACTTTTGATATAGTGTTTTTGCACCTAAGCTGCTAGTTAATTAAGGAGTTATGGACCTTGAAATTTTTTTAAGACTTTATTAATATCTCTTTAAGTACAAAGTTGACCTCACTTATATGGGATTAATTCCGGAGATGCCCGGGGAAAAACAGTCAAAATTACTGCAAAAAACGAGTTCACAAAAAAGTACCAAGAGTACGAATTTTTACCCTGTTTGCCCTAAAATGAACTTTATTTCTTTGCTACCTTTATGTGAAAAAATTTAGTATTTGTTATATATGTATGTCCCTAGTGATAGTTTTAGCATGAAATAATTAATAGCCTATTTCCGATGTTTGAAAGAATTCTTTCTTTCGAACAACTACATTTAAAACAAAAATAAACTTTAGAATTTGTACGAATGCAGTTGTACGATCGAAAGAATTCTTTCGCACATCGGAAATAAGCCGTAAACTTTTCAAATTTTGCAGTATAAATGAGCTTGATTAAAATATCCCAAAAATTCCTTATATTACCCACTTAAAGGGGTTAAACCTTAAAGGCGACGACTTTCAAAATGTACTTTTATGCGACAATGTAAAATTCATTCAAACATCGCCAAAATATTTAAAACAAAGTTTTACCCTGTTTTGTCCCGTTAAGTTAACATTTTTCAAACCTATATCCCTAATGGTAGCTTAAGCCAAAAAAATAAATTTACTTTTAAAATTTTGTAGTTAAAATTGATCAAAATTTACCTCAAATTTGCCTTTTTAATGCCGATTTTCCGATTAGGAATTCGTACAAAAAAAAATTTAGATTTATGATTGTAGGGTTATTTCCAAAAAATCGGTTTTTGCTAATTTTTAACCATTTTATTCCTCCCTGCTCCAAAATACCGGAAAAATATAGCCTATAGTAATTTCGCTGTAACATTCTATCTGCTTACCAAGTTTAATCAAAAACAAATAAACTAATATACATATATTTATACTTTTTTATATATGTATATGTATGTAATGTTTATATTCTTTAAATTTATATTTTTAAAAGAGAATCTTATTAATAAAATCTAAAAGTAAACCGCCGGCTAATACGTTTTGTTGACAACACTGCTTGAAAACAAAAATAAAATTCTTGAGAGCGGATACGTAAAAACGGAGAGAAATTTTAATTTTATCAGGTTCGTCCGCAACGCAACGTTACGTTTACGTAAGAGTACCTATTTATACATAGACTTGGTAATGAAAACGGAACAGCTGATCATCAACGTATACGTTTACATAAGAGTAACGAGGCCTTAAGAACGTAGCATAAATAAATTAGTTATAAGAAAATAATTCCTTTGAAGTGCAGTAGAAATTGCGTTTGGCAAGACGCCGAACCAGCAGCAGAACCAAAAGATGAACCAAAGCACAATATAGTAGTCGTGGAGCATCGCAATTGTTGAAAAATTTGTATTTGTCAATGTACAAAACGAATACAATGCAAAACAAGAAAGTCATGTATGGTCTGTATAAATTAGGGATGGGCAACGAATATCGATACGTATATGAAAATATCGATATTTAAAAAAATAATAATCGATATACATATATCGCCAATTTTTAAAATACACGTATATCGACAAATCGATATTTATTTATGACTATCGAATTCGATATTTTTATGAATTCTGTAATAAAATTTAACACTTTAACCGTTGCTCAACTGCTTATAATACTGTTGTTTTTAAGATTTGCAACATATGTTTTTTTAACCAAATATTAAAAAAAAACTTGGAGCTTTCCATTTTATATTTTCATATACCCAGATTCATAATTCAGTTTTATCTCAGTTATTAAAGAGATGACAACAAAATATTCCTGAAAGTTTTAATGTTAACAAAAGAGGAAAAAAATACATTGTTTTTTTTCTTTAAATGTACAAGTTTTGTAAACCGGCATTGCGGCATTTTTTTTTTTATTTTTTTGATTATTTCATATGGCGATTAAATAAACTGTGGTCCTTAGAATAAACGAACTGTTTTTTGTGTTCTTCGCTTTTTTTGTTTTTATTGAATTTTTTTTATTGTAGAATTAAGTGCCGGTCCCTCGATTTCGAACGAAAACTTTGTTCGCATAACTTAAATTAAAAGCCAAATTGTATAATTAGTTTTTGTTTTAAATGAAAGTTAAGCGAATGAAAGCTTCATTCATAATCAAAAGACAGGTAGTAAATTTGAAATTAAAAAAAAAAAATCAAAAAAATTAGAATAGAATTACATGTAATTGTTTGTACATATACTAATATGTTTTTACATAGGTATATTAAGTTTTAAAATTTGGAAATAATTGCAGCTTAAGACGTTCGATATATCGATATTTTTAATTAATAAATAGCGATACTCTTAAAACATATCGATCGATATATATCGATACATTTTTCAATTTGCCCATCCCTAGTAATAATTCCGTCTGTAATGAACATTCACTTAAAGAAACAGCAAAGCAAATAATCTTTGTAAACATATTTTTAATGACTTATGTTCATATTTGACATATAGTTTACTACCTTTTAAATAAAAGTATTTTTTATCAAATTATTTTATTTTGTTTTCTTGCTTCTTTTCACATAAAATATGCGAAGCTTCAATTGTACCAATAGGCTATATGGGTTAAGGGTTTTAAATTAACTAGGCCCTATTTTTAGGATTAAGCCCAAAAATATTTTGTTAAGCTTTCAAGAAATGTACTATGTATTATAAGTGTGAAGATGCCACAGAGTTTTTGGCATCTGATGATTAAGGAAAAAAACTTTATAGAATATAAAAATTAAAAAGTTACAACTGTACCCTTTCCGCCTCACAAGGGTTAAGTTATTAAATTGACTTGCTGTTCAATTCGCAAATATATTTATGACTATATGCTTATTAACATAAATACATAATTTCTTTTCGAGAAACTTTTTATTGCTTTCTTCCCCTTCAATGTGAGGAATTAAGTCCTGGTTCTCACATATACAAGCTTCAACTAGTTTTCCTCTTTTTTCTTCAGATATTGCTTGCTTGTTTGACTTTTTTTGAAAAAATATAATTTATCACAAGCCAATTTTGGAAAAAAAAATTTTAGTTATTTTTTAAGCATGGGTTTTTAACATTTGCATATAATGGTATAAAAAAGTTCGGCCTGTCGGCAAAACTAACACGGATCACCGATTATTTGCCAAAAAAATAATCGGTCGGACATTATAGAACCAAAATGTGAATAAGTCCATCTAAAACCACTTGAGTACGTCTAAAACTCTAACAGAAATTAAATTTATTGTAATGAAATTTAATACAATTTAGCTTCAAAAGACAAGAAATCATTCTACATACTAAATTTTCTGATGATCGAAAATCGAACGAACATATTCCAAATGACTCCAAAATGTATGCTTAGTCGATTATTATACTTTTATTAAACATTCGACTGAACAGTCAACCTGCAGTTGTGTAGAAGACTTACTGAAGACTGTTTTTCAAACTAAAATAAAAATTTTCGTTAAGAAATTTATATTGAAAACAAAAACAAATTTGAGTTTTTTTTTTATTGTTGTCTCAATATATTTTCCCAAGCGATTAATTTATTTTATTTTGAAAAACTGACAGTTAAACTAAAAATAAATATCATTTTGTTACATTTTACAAACTTTTGTTTTAAATAATAAATTCAACCGCAAAATATGTCACTCGAATTAAGTGTAAATTTAAATACTTAAAACAAATAAAATATATATATATATTTATAAAACTAGTCAAAAAGTCAAAGAAACTGTTGACAGAAATTTATAAAACAATTGTAATTTTTCTTAAAATCAACAAACAAGTGACATTTGCTTTCATAGAAATTGAAATTACAAAAAACCCAAAAATTTGTGGTCTGACAAGAAATCTTAGTCCATTTAGTTAAATTAGTTTTCTTGATACAGAAGCTTAAGAGATATAATTTAGATGTGATCATTTAAAAGAATTAAACAAATTATAGATAACTTGGTATTTATGTATCAAACAAAAAATAAAAAAATTACAAAATTTTAAGGGATGAAAAATATTTTACATATACATACATACATACATACATTTACCTTAATGCACAGAAAATAGTATGAAACAAACATGACTTTTTGCCTTTATTACGTAGAATTTATATGTGGGATGAATTTGTTTTTTAAATATCAAAAAAGTTATAAAGCAGTTTTTAGCTGTTTTAAAAGATATTTTTATATATTAAACTTGAGCCCAGTTTGTACAACCAGTCGTAAATATTCATTTATATGTTTTTGATTGTGCGACCGATGAAAGCATAAAAAAATTTTCCAATTCACAAGTATGACACGAGTGAGTACGCAGCAACTAATTCATTATTTGAGCGCACAATTCGGCAGAAACACTAGCAAATCGAGTTAAATGCGCGGCCTGAAACTCTTGTATCATTCTTAACTTGTTGAAATAGATCATCGATTAAACACTTCCACAAACAAAAAATCCAAATGTATTAAATTGCAAAATCGAAGTGCAGAACTATTGCGTGCGATAACTCGTATGTCGAAGTTCATCTTTAATAATTTCGTACGCTGTACAGTGAGATGTAAGTGTCAAAAAACTATATTTTTTGAAATCTCAATTTAAAAAACAGAATGTGCAATTTACTAGAGACATGTTTAAATATGAAATGTACATTTATAGTTTTATGGAAAAATTTTATTTTTTCCATGCATGGGAACTAATCAAGAGATGACTTGTATTTCCACACTATTCAGTGGTCTATATACTTTGCATGATTTTCTTGATTATACCATTTGAATTTACTTTATTTGAAAAAACAGCATTTCTCCAAAAAATTGTGGGAATATCAAAAATGTATTCCCAAATTTTTAAGTATTTAAAAATTAATTTTTTAATTTAGTTTTCCCTAGTTCTTTTAAGTAATAAACGGCTGGAATGAATTCTTTTGACTAAAAACAAATAAATCTTGAAAATTACGGGAACATGAAGAAAACTTTCATACAAGCCGAAAATTCGATATTTACTTTAAATAAATTAAAAGATGTTTAAAAAACCATTTCAAACTAGTTGAATGACAGATTGCTTCAGTTTCAAGTAAACAAACAGCAGTGACAGCTTTATTTTTTAAATTATTTTTTAATCATTATTTCTTTTTGATTAGAAGGTTAAAGTAATTTTCTGAGTTTGAAAATAAAAATAATTTTTGATTTTGATTTATTCCACGGAAAATAAAAAAAAATTAATTTTATTTAATATCAACAATATTATAGTTACTGTAAACATGTCAATGTTTATCGCATTTATAAATTTAAGTATGGTTCACTGAAAAATAATCATTTTTATACCAACTAAATAATGAAAACTTTGCAAACATACTTTATTCCTCACAACCATTTAATGATATTTAATAGCCATAACATGATAACTTTCTATACGTGTACTCATACTATGTTTAAGATGAAAGCAAGTTATATTTAATCTAACAATATTTTGTCATCGCCATTTGTAAAATAATTTTGCATCAGTTGTGTCGTTTGTTTTACATATGGCTATCGACTTATTTGTTATTCATAAAAAACTCAAGTTTAAAGAAATTGTAGGTTCATTAAAAAAAATTGTAAAGTGTCACAAAATAAAATATTAATGCTAAAAAAATTTTGATATTCTTTGAAAATAACAAAAATAGGTTACATATATTATGTTTAAAGTTGCATCATATTATGATGTGAAATATTTGTAACTGTTTTACGCTAAAGTTGCCAGTAAGTAAACAAGCTTAAAAATAAATTAAAAATATTTTTCAGTTTTGGATTAAATCTACATATTATTATGATTAACATGATAATAATATGATAACGTTAAGCTATAATATGGTGTTATAAAAACAAATTAGGATTAAGGGAAAATATTATGATGTAATATTACGCATATATTTGGTCATAATATGATTTAATAATAACACTATGCGACAGTCAAAATCGGGATTTTTCGAAACGTTCTAAAATATGACATCTCATAAATGTGGGTGCAATTTGCGTAAAAAAATCATGCAGGTAGCCAACGGAAAAAACCCAAATAATTAAAAATGTGCACTTTCCTTTTAATTGTCCACGCACATTTATGACCGTTTTTTAGTTTGTTACCGCTACCATAAAAATCAAATAACCTTTTGTTTATTACTTTTTTTTTAATTCTGACAATCAAAAAAAAAGTCATCAATGTTTTTTCCAAGGAATTTTGAGCATATCTCGAGCAAATTTTTTAAATTCATACTATCACTTAATTGTGAATAAAACCGAAACGCGTCCATCGATTTTCATGATCTATGTCTCATTTTGTTTAAAGGTTATGTGACTTTACGTGAAAGTAATAGGACTTGACACTTTTTTTTACCGGTTTGGATTTTTTATGAATTAAAAATAAAAAAATTCAATTTTTTAGGCAAAAAATAGTTTTTTTCTTCATACATTTATTTATTACTGCGAAACTGTTGCTTATGTAGCGTATGAACAGATTAAAGGAATTGTAATTCCTAATTTTTTTCAGCAAAATCGGACTGGTGGTTCTCGAGTTATGTCAAAAAAAAGACCACCAAAGGTCACAATTTCCCCTATATGATATTAATTAACTTCAAATCGATATATCTCGATTCCTAGACGTGACACAGCGAAACGCCGGGACACGTATAACTTCTTTTTGACCGATATAACATTTCCCCGGTAATTTTAGCCCTTCCCGATCACTGACCCCTACCATTTGTCTCACAGTGTAATCGTAATATAATGGCTACAATCATGAATCTTATCATAATATGTTGCTCTTAGAATATGTTTACCACAACCATGTTTTTTCTTTGCGTGTTTGCATAGAATATAAAAGGTAATTTTTTAAATTTCATATTTTTATCCTTACAAAAAAAAAATCAAGACATGAGCATGCGAACAGGACTTGAAATGTGACAAACGATAAACAAAATACTTAAAAAAAATCTTATCTATATTTTCTTCATGTGCGGTGGACGTGGCTGATATTGGTGAATCTCGGCAAATCGACTTTGATTGCATGTACGTACGTCAGGCATATAGCTGATTTTGATAAAATTCAGTTCAGTTAATAAAATGGTCGGTGCCAAGTTAAAAAGGGGTAGGACCAGGCCTTGTAGTTTTTGCACAAAAATGTATGAAGCCATCCCACTGTTCGCTGTATAGAACGTTGCGTTTAAGTTCAAAACGTCGAGCTTATCTCACCTTATCGGTCAATTTTTTTTAAACGAAAACAGCAAAAAGCTGTTGGTTTTTATATATAACGTTGTAAATTACTTTCAATAGATTAAATTAAAATATTTTGCAGGTTGACAAAACTTTCAAATCAGAAGGGACCTTCATGCGAAAAGATATTTTTCTTGTGTATGCGGAAATTGCGATAAAAATTAAAATTTAATAAAACAAAAAATTAAAATTTAATAAAAAAAAAACTAGACCATAGGTTTTGCATAATTTCATTTTTTATGAAGCGGGCGGCCCTACCAAAAAAATATTTTGTCAAAATTCCTTGATATTCAGCATAAATATACCTCTAGTAGATATGTATGCGTGTGCCAAATAACTTTTATTTTTTGTATGATGTTAATTTATCCAGGGTTGTGAACTCTTTCTGATCAAAAAGCGTCGCGGCGTGCCCCCAATTAAAAAGCGCTTAAAAGCTCTTAATAAAATTTAAATATAAAACTTAATGAAATAATTGGCAAAAAAAAAATCGTTTTAATTAAAAATAAATGAAATATAAAGATTTTAAAGCGCTGAATTAAAATCTTTTTTTAGGTTTTTATATCATGTCTAGTTTTTTTTATGGACCAGACTAATATTACGCCCTAAATAAAGCATTTTTACAGAAATTGACGACTATTTGTGCGATGATGATTATTTACAATATGATTAGGAATAAAATTTCCTTTGAGACATCTAAATAATATTTTCGTTTATTTTCAAAATTAACGCCACTAATACATATATTGGTTTCAAAAAATCATTAAAAAATTATTATTAGGACAACAATTTTACATTTTTACCATTAATCAGAAGTCCTGGTATATTCCGAATAAAATAAGCCATGAAAGCATAAAAATCAGTAAACAAATTGATAACTAGCAATGATTAAATCAAACTGTGAACAGATTTAGATCAGCACGGTAAGGCCAATTCAAATCACATAATAAAGTTCTCTCTCCTCTGACTTTTTTTGCCGACCAGTGTTTTTAAAACATTAACATTTTTACAAAGCTTTTTCTAATATTTCAGGCGAAGTAAAGAAATATAAATATTATGAAATATAAAGTTAAATAATATCCAAGTCGAATTAATTTATACGGTGGTGTCGATTCTGCAACAAGTAACAACACCAAAAATGCACCAATGTATGTTTTTGTTGCTTTCGTTGATCGATATGTCAAAAACACAAGCAAATTGTGCATTTCTCTTTCTAAGTAAGAAAAAAAGTAGCACAGCTGTGCTTTCAACGCCACCAGAAAAATGAATTCGCCTTGATAATATCGAAAATATTTATGTTACAAAAAAACACACACACAATTTAAAAAATCTTGAGTTCTTTAAAAAAACAAAATAAAATATTTTTATCTAAATTGCTTAAATAGAACGTGCAGCATAACAGTTACAAATATTAATATATATTTTAACATTTACATTGTTCATTTGCTTTATAGGACAAAAGTGCCGAACTCTTAAATTTTGGATATGAGGCAATGATATGTCTCGATATCCAAAATGGATTTAAAATGAGGACACACTGATTATATTTAAATGATTTATGTCAAGCGGCATACTGGTGATGTTACGAATATTCGTTTTCGAAATGCCGAATATTCGCCTATTTTACGACATTCGTCTTGGTATTCGTATTCGCCAAGTTCAAGCGAATATTTCATATAATCAAATAATACCCCAACACTCGCATGTAAAATACCTCGGTATACATCTAGATCGGCGTTTAACTTGGAAATGGCATATAGAAGCTAAATTAACTCAAATGAAACTAAAAGCAATCCAAATTAATTGGCTTATTGGAAGAAATTCTGTTCTTAGTCTCGATTGCAAACTTCTACTTTACAACTCTATCTGCTTCTGCTTCTAACATCGAAAAAATTCAAAGGCGCCAAAATAAACTTCTTCGAATAATCACAGCCGCTTCCTGGTATGACAAAAACTCAAATATCCACAAGGATCTGAATGTACCATTGATTAAATTATGGCGGTCACACTCGCTTAAGAAGAAGAGACACTGCAGCACTCACCCAATCAGATGAGCGACAATCACCTACATATGTGAACAGAAACCGTGATGACTAAATCTTTTTTGTCTAGCACTGGCAGGACATAAAGTAAATATTAGGATAAGATTTGATTAATTATTGTTAGTTCATATTTAATATATGAAGATTCAATAAACAAATACTGAAAAAAAAAAAATTTTTGTTAGTACATTCCAAAAGAAAAAAAAAAATACAAAAGTGTAAAAAATATATAAAATGAAAACAAAAATATTAATTTTTAATAATTATTATTAAAAAAAACCCTTTTGTCTTTAACGCAAAATAAAATCTTTTTTTAGTAAAGTAAAAAACAAACAAACATTGTGCCGCCACAAAAAGAACTTATGAAAATTACTCAAGTTGATTTTAATGATTCCAAGATAAACTATCATTTGCCGCAATTGTCTAATAATCGTACGAAAATTATTGACAACTGGAATGCGTCAATAAAATATCAAGACAGTTCCGATCCCATTACATAATTAAGAAATGCGGCTAATTTACATTATTTAACATTTAAGAAAAATTGAAGGATCTTTTCTTTCTGCTTATTATACAGTGGAAAGCTAAACAGTTTTATATTCATTATTAAACACTGTGAGAAACAATTTTAAGCAAAATAAATTAAATATGTGAAAAACCATCGAAATAGGTCGGTTAATTACTAAGTAGAAGCGCAAAAAGATTGAGAAAAACGAAATTTAAAAGTAAATAAGTATGACTAACAGTGTGTTAATTTTAGCATTTTTTCAATTAAATTTAGCATTCAAAATATTTATTAAGCTGCAAAACTTTCTTTTAGCATTTCGGTATTTTATTTAGGACTTTTATAAATTTTTTTCATCTTTTTTAGCATTTACTGAACTTTTTTAAATTTTGACTGCAAACAGTTGCACTCAAAAAGAAATTTCGTATAAAAATGGATTAGTTTTAACTCAAGAAACGTCTTACCTGTTTTAAAAAAAATTAACATTTAGAGAAATGCCCTAATCATTTTGATTACAAAAATTTTGTAATAATTGAATTAAATGATCCCAAGATAAAAATTCCATAGTGTATCTCAAACAAATTTGTACTGTAAACTGCTGAAAAAATAATAATTTTGAAATTTTAGCTTTAATTAAAAAATGTCTTTTTATAGAATCTTATAAATTAGAGCAAAGCATAGAAAGAAAACCTCTAGTATTTAGCTTACATCAGGGTATTAGAGGCCACCTAAATTTGTTAAAATATTTCCAATTTCTTAAATTTAGTTTAAAATTAGTTCCTGAAATTTATGAAGCTCTTAATAAAATTTAATACTGTAAATAAATTGTTAGCAAAAATCTAGAAAAAATTTCAGCATTTACTAAAATCATTTTTAACATTTGCCTTGTCTAGTGCTAGATTGAGCTGTAAACAATTATTAAATCTGGTCCCACTGATAAGTATTCAAACAGTTCCTTGGAGTTATCTTAATGACTTCAGAAGAAGTATACAATCTCTCACCGTGTAGAATAATTTGCTTTTTTTGTATCTTTAATATACTTCAGTAAACACTTGGGATCCACATTAGACCCTTTAGGCCGTGGTGCTTACGGCTTTTATATAATAATAATAATGTTAGTATGACAATTAAAAAATTTTTAGTAGTGGTATCAGGTGCGAACTTTGTAATTTCATTTAGTTGTGTGCCAGTTTTTTTCTTGTTTATTGTTATGAACGAGAAATGAAGGATTTTTTCAGACAAATTTTAAATATCGTGTGGCACTAAAATTCAAATTGAATATTCGTATTCGACGAATATTACCGCAGATATTCGTATTTGTTTTCGCATTCGCGAATATTAAAACTTGATATTCGTAACATCACTACGGCATACCAATAACCGCCAGACGATATGTATGCAGTTATATAATACACATTTCAGTAAACTATAAAACAAAAGAATTTGAAAAACAGTAAAAAAAATTTTGGTTTAATCTGCCTTGATTTTAATATATGCAAATAAGAGTACAAAAATGTGAACAGAAAAGCGCTAATTTAGCGCTCTTTTGAAAAAATGCTAAGGGAAAAATATGCACCTCTTTGACAGCTAAAAAGCGCTTAATCTAGCGCCTAAAGCAATGAATTGGCAACTATGAATTTATCGAGTTATGGGGATTTATATGGTGCTGTTTTTGATAAAATTAAAATATTTAAATAAGTCATTCCTATAGGTAATAAAAAAAAAAGAAACTTTTGGAAAAACAATTCTTCATCTTCAAACCTGGAAATAACCAATTTAAATTAAAATTTTACTAACTTCAGTCTATTTTTTCTCTAATCTTTTTACCAAAATTAGCCCAGGGTGCTCTTTTTATACTGTCAAAGTTGGAGAATGCGATTTCCGTACGTTTAAGAGTTAGGCAAATTTTTTTACATGCGTAAAGAACTTCAAAACCGGAAGTGATGGCTTAAACCAAATTGTTTTAATTTTTTAGATCCCAAATAAGCTTGTAGTATACGCAAAAAACGTTTTGAAATGCGATATGTTTAACTGGGATAGTTTAAAAGGTACATTAATATCTGTCCATGGTTGGCACACAACGAAACCTGAAATTAGCATTTCATTTAAATTTTTTTAACTAAGACCCATTTTTATGGCCTGCAGTGTATATTGTATAAGTTTTGAAATGGGATTAGAAAAAGCCCCATAATTGCATAGGCGTCTCCCAAGGCGGGTAAAATATATGAAGGCTGGCCCCCATTAGTTTTTTGTTCTAAACATTTTCTCAAACATACCTGCCCCTTATCGCCACCACTTAGGCGGAATTACAAACAAATTTGGGGTAGATGAAATTATTAAATTTTTACATAAATATACCTAACCTTCAAACTTATGCAGATCCCATATCAAAGCTTTTACTATATAATCAGGGCACCGCAGGCTTAATTCGTAAAAAAAAAATTGGGTCTAAGTTAGACAAATTTAATTGAAATGGTTTCGCAGTGCGATAACCATGGATAGTTAATTACGTGTATTTTAAACTACCGCATATCCCACTCTAAAATGTTTACAGTATTATGAGTTTACTCTAAGCTAATTTCGGATTAAAAAAATATTAAAATAAATTAAGTCAAAGATAGAAAAATTGGAGTTCAAAGTGACCACTTCCAGATTAGAAGTGCGTTACGCGAGAAAAAAAACTTGCATAACTCTTAAACCTTTGGGGAGCTCATTCTATAACTTTGACAGTATAATAAAAACACTATTGGCTAAGTTTGATTAAAAAATTAAAGAAAGAAAAAGGCTTAAGTTAGAAAAATGTTAGCTTTGGAGATGAGAAATTGTTTTTTTTTCAAACTTTGTTTTCTTTTTTAAGGATCAAATAAATATTTTAATTCTTTTGTTTTATTTGTTTAAGACAATAATTTTAAAGAACAATTTTAAAATACGGCAACACTTTACCACACCATAACTCGACGAATAAACATCATACAAAAAAGTATTTGGCTCACACATACATATCTCCTAGAGGGTTTTTATGTGTGAAAATTCTGTTGCAGGATGGTGTCAAGGAAAACAATTCATATCATATACATTTAAAATATTTTCAGTGTGAAAAATATTAAGCTGAGGCTATTTAAAGAATTTATAAACTAATTTTAGAAGATCTGACACAACTACACTCTTTTGAAACTTAAAAATTCTTTAGATTAAAATACTACAATACCATGCATATATAAAATTCTTTCAACCTTTAAATCAAACTAAAAAAAAGTTTGTTAAATGTTTATGTCATTCAATCAATTCATCACTTTCGGTTTCCATGGTGCTGGCAGCTTTTTTTAAGCATTTAATATTTTACGACACTTTTGACTATAAACCACTTTTCATTTGTCGTGAGTTGATGTGTCTGTTTGGAAATATGTATTGTTAACTGAGTACATGACCTGTCATTAAGTCCGTGACTTTTTAAATGAAACATTTGTTTTTGGATAAAATATAATTTTAATTTTTTAACGTCGTCTCTTTTGAGCTCTATACGCTTTGTCCAACGATTCTCTAGTTTTGGATTTGTCCAAGTCAACAAAATAGGTATTTGTTTGTTATGTGATTTCATCGTTGAAGTTAAATCTCTTTCTGTTGAGTCATTTTTTCAGACTTCGAAGCAAGAACTAGTCACTCGGGGCTAAATTCAAAGATGAGGGTGGATGAGGAAGCAATTCGTAGACTAACTCATGCAGTTTTGCTATAGGAACTGTACATGTCTTTACCCTTGCATTGTCCTGATGCATAAGAATTTTTTAGTGGCCAACTGCGTTCGTTAATTTTTTTTTAAATCCTCATTTTATCGACTAAATCAGTTGGCATTATATTCGGCATTGAATGTTTTACCTATTTCAAGGCAGCCACTGTGAATTGCACCACGTGCATCCACAAAAACCGTCGCCATGTCTTTATTGGCTAACAAAATTATCTTGGCCTTCTTAGACGATGATTCAGCCTGATAAATCCAATATTTTGACTCCTGTATGGTCTTAAGTGAGTTTTGGTGAATCATTGCTGCATCCATGGCAATTGGTACTGTCGTAAATTAAGCAATTTTCTTTTGGGTCCTTTTTCGTTTAGCAGTCTATTGTTTATTTTTTAACGTTGTGTGTCATAATTTTGGGTATTGCAAACAGCAGGATGACAAACATTTATCGCATCTCACACTTATTTTCCATTGTAACTGAAATTACTCCTGTGTTTTAGATTTAACATCCATTTCATTGTTTGATTTAAAATGAAAATGCTTTGTATAACTTTTGTGCACTAGACTAAAAAATAACCTCAACCCTTTTCAATAAAACACAAAGAATAAAAATGTACTTACAAAGGAAAACACCATAGAAGTAAAATAAAATCGACTAGTACATTAAATTCAAAAAATGCGCTCTCATATACATATTTTGCACGAGATGGATTTGCAACAATATTTCATAAAACAAAGATATTTTTAAAGGTTTAAAATTTAGTGCCAAATAAAAAATTTAATTTATTTTATGATTTTGCAATCGATGCACAACTTTTGATTATGTTCACAATATAAAATTCCAATCAACACAAAAAAGTTCGAATTTGTTCCAACGTATGGACACATTAAAAATGTTTGTTTTATGCAAATCGCGATTTTTATCAATTCAGTTTTCCCAGTAAATTGTGAACAAAATCAAGAGTTGTGCAGCGATTGCAATGAAATAAAGCTCATTTCTCATTCTAAATATGTTAAACTAAATGTTTTTAGACGAAAACTGTGATTTTTCTAGAATTTTAATTTGTTATGAATTTTTAAAGAATAAAAATTTTTTTTTTTTTAATTTCTTGTTTTTTTCAAAACTGCAACGATATCTCTGAAACAACTGGGAAAATATAAAAACAATGCAAGAACGGCTTAAGTTAAGTTTTCAATTTATTCCAATAAATGTAGTGAAGGTGCCTTCATTTTGGACATAACGGTATATCTCGAACAGTCGAGCTGATGAAGAAAAATGAAGATTAAATTTGAATTTAGCGACCTTAAATTAGGAAAAAAATTCAAATTTTGTTCCCTTGTGTTATTTTTGAGATGTGTTCTCACGGGCTATTTTGATCAATAATTTTTTAACAGATGTGAAGTAAAAACAATTTAAGGTTTTTATTTATTGTACTGGTGCAAATTAATAGTATTAATTTAACGTTAAATTCACTTGATTAAAGGTTTAATACACTTTATTAAACGTTTAATTCACTTCATTAAATTTTTGACTAAACCGGATTTTATTTTTGAATAATGCTTTAATTGGTGAAAAAAAATTTCTGTGTATGTATATCATATCACAGTTTAACTTACGAAATTAAGGCTTACATTTATACTGCACTTTTTCAATTATTTAATATTAAAAACTGGAATCCACGACACAGAATATATATAACTAGATAAATAATTAATTCAATACAACACAAAAACACAGACTTATATGTGAAACTTAATGCAAATATCACAGAATTATAATTAATTTTAATCAGTACTCTATTGCAGCGGAGTATTGTAGTTTAGTATTATCCTTGTTCTGGCGTGTTTATCCTTTTAAAATTTTTGTTGTATTCGTTAACTTTGGAGGGCATAAAGCTTCTCTGTTCTCTATCTGTCTGTTTAGTTCTATTATCGACGTGCATTTTGTGCTTGCATTCTTTTACGTGCAGCGATTGTGCCGTCGTTTTTTAAATTCCTATGATTTTCTTATTTTTCCCTTACTTTCCCCCTTAAATTTCACTTTCCTGATCCGTATAAATTATCTAATTATATTTGTCGCTGTGGTGCTTTTCATTTTCAATAGTTGTATTCAGTTACAATTTATCATCGGTTATTTGAACCAATCCGTTATTATTATGACTAGTACTCCAACCTGGTACCATGGGACTGACTATTGGTGAGGCTCCCTCAGGGACCACGTTGTGGTTAATACCCAAATTCGATGGAATAGACGTCTTACAAAGTCGGCGGCAATGGTTGATTTTTGACCAATTGTGGGAACATTCGAGCTGTTGACAGATCTCCTTAGGTGATATTGCAATTCAACAGATGTTTCTAGCATTCCTAAACAAACAGCGGAAACTATGTAGCTCCAGCTGCTAAACAAGGGGCCAGCGTAAAACTCTGCCGAGTTACACTATCACATTGCTATTTGTGTGTGTTGGTTTGTTTACATATAGTGGCGGTTGGAAATTGCCTTGCTTGTCATTTAGTAGTTAAGACCACCCTAAGACAAGGCCTACGCGACAAGTTCAAATATATGGAAGCATTTTCTGCTACTTATGTGTATAGTACTTGCAAGCTTCCAGAGCAATTTATAATCCTCTGAAAAAAAAATCTACTATTTCTAAAACAAGTTTTATAACTATTATATATATATATATATATATATATATATATATATAAGGGAGGGTCGATTTAAAAATCTCCCAAGTGACAATGAAAATCGTATTCTAGGGATAAAAATAAGAAACTTTGCCCAAGGAACCGTACTTCTAAAATGAGTTCTGATGTTACTTATTTTGACCCAAAGGTCAAATTTTGAAAAATCCCACTTTGACCCATTTAAAGTGCACCAATCGAGTCTATATGTATTACCGACCCCCACTAACTTTTAAATCGACCAGCAAGGAAAACATCTGTAAAGTTACTTGGTCACGTATGATTATTATTTAATTAAAGTTTATTAACATGCATACGCCATGTGGTACAACTAACAAATCAAACATTTAAAAAGCAATAAGCGAAAAAATAAGCCTTTTTTAAAAAGGCTTCTAAAATTCTCGGCTTGTTGTAGAATAGAACGACTTTTTGTAAAAAAAAATTTATATTTATAATTACATTCAACATTTTTTATTTTTTCGAATTTATTCTATGAGTTAAATTTCAGTTATGGTAGTGTATAAAGTCATTTCTAAAAAAATTTAAGGAATAGAGCTATTACAAAAAGCTTTATAAAATACATAACTGAAATTTAACTCATAGAATAAATTCGAAAAAATAAAAAATGTTGAATATAATAAAGTTGCTTATGAAAAAGAAATAATTCCCAATATCTATTTATAATTACTCTAACGTTCTCGAAATGTGGTAAACGTTTACGGACTTTTGAAATAAGTTACTTTGTTTTAGGAATAGTCACCTTTAGTAAAAAAATGTTTAACTTTTTGTGAAAAAAATACACTTTTAGTGAACAAAATGTGACTTATTGTGAAAAAAGTCACGCCTCATAGAGTTTATGCTCGCTCAACATAATCAGAGAAGACTAACAGTCGATGCATTTGTGATGGAAAATTAAGAGCATAGAACAACGGTATGTTATCAATGCCAACAATGCATCCCGATGATTTAACATACGTACCGCCATTACATTTTGTTCACTAAAAGAGTTTTATTTAACAAAAAGAGAATTTTTTTGTTCACTAAAGGTGACTATTTCCTAAAAAACAGTAACTTTTTTCAAAAGTCCGTAAGCTTTCACCACATTTTTTCAAGAAAGTTAGAGTAATAATATAAACAAAAAGTCACTCTAAGAATTTTAGAAGAAAGCCCCATTATACACGCCTTTCTTCAGAAAAATCCCTACTTTTACAAACAGTCTTTTTTTAGCTTATTGTTTTTTAAAAAATTTGATTTATTAGTTGTACCACATGGCGTATGCATGTTAATAACTTTGCATTAAATAATACTCATACGTAACCATGTAACATGACAGGTGTTTTCATTGTAGATTTTTCTTAAAAAAAGCAAATATGTACACTGAGCGTGTCGATTTAAAAATCACCCAAGTGACAAGGGTGGGTCGGCCCTCGAAAGTAAGTGGGGGTCGGTCATTCATTAATACTCGATTGGGGCACTTTAAATGGGTCATAGTGGGATTTTTCAAAATTTTACCTTTGGGTCGAAATAAGGAGCAACACACGCAAAGAAAAAACATGGTTGTGGTAAACATATTCTAAGAGCAATATATTATGATAAAATTCATGATTGTAATCAACATAATAGGATTATTATTAAATCATATTATGACCAAATAAATTCGTAGTATATCATCATAAAATGTTTTCCTTAATCCTAATTTGTTCTTATTACATTATATTATAATTTAATATTATCATATTATTATAATGCCAATAATAATAAGTTAAGAAGTAATCATATTATTATCATGTTAGTCATAATAATATGTAGATGAAATCTAAAACCGAAAAATATTTGTGATATATATTTATGCTTATTTACCTACTGGCAACCTTAACGCAAAACTGTTAGATATTTCACATCATTATATGATGCAACTTTAAACATAATATTCTTAACCTATTTTTGTCGTAGGTCGCAATTATTTATAAATTATTTTCTAGAATTTTCACTCTTTTTCTCTAAAATAACACAGAACAATGGTCAATATTTTTGCACCATTTTCAAACAATATTAAAATGTTTTTAGCATTGATATTTTATTTTGTGATACTTTACAATTTTCTTTAATGTACCTAAAATTTCATTATTTTTTAATTTCCTTAAACTTGGGATTTTATGAATAACAAATAATTCGTAAGGCACATGTAAAACAAACGACACAACTGAAGCAAAATTGTTGTACAAATGGCGACACCAAAATATTATTAGAGTAAAGATATATTGTTTGCATCTTAAACATATTATGAGTACACGTATAGAAAATGATCATGTTGTGGCTATTAAATATCAATAAATGACTGTGAGGAATATAATATGTTTTCAAAGTTCTCATTATTTAGTTGTTATAAAAATAATTATTTTTCAGTCAACCATACTTAAATTTATAATTGCGATAAACATTGACATGTTTACAGTAACTATAATATTGTTGATATTAAATAAAAAATAACAATATTTTGTGTACGGCAACAATATATTGTTACAATAAACGTAGTGTAGTTGCCGTAATCATGCCCAACCATATTTTTTCTCTGCGTGCAGGATTCATTTTATTGGTATGGTGTCATGGGCAAAGTTTCTTATTTTGATCCCTAGAATACGATTTTCCTTGTCACTTCGGCGATTTTTTTGCGTCCCTACAAATCGATCCGCCCTAATATGTATATATATGTGTTGTTTTGCAATGATATCAAATATACTCGTTATAAGCTAATACTTTCTCCGAGAACTGCGTTTGTTTTTGGGCTATGTTTAAAAAAATGTTTTTAATGTGAAATAATCCATTAATTTAACTCTAATTCTAAGGCCCGATTTTATCGGCCGTATAAAAAGTGCTCCATTATTATAACTTTTCTTTATTTCGAATAATATCCAGATTTTTTTCCCAGGAAACGCAAGAGCTTAAAAAACTACAGTAGTTTTATA
Organism: Pollenia amentaria; assembly: GCA_943735925.1. Taxonomy (NCBI): domain Eukaryota; kingdom Metazoa; phylum Arthropoda; class Insecta; order Diptera; family Polleniidae; genus Pollenia; species Pollenia amentaria. The sequence continues at coordinate 85,873,007 of OX031008.1, read as the reverse complement.
GTTCGTTTGCACTTACATGTTTTGGGCCACAAAACCAGTTTTGCTGTAAAACAGGTGTTTTTCTACTTGTTTTCCCATACATTTTTCATGTTCGAAAAACCCAAACAAAAACTAGTTTTGCTCCAAAACATATCGAAAATTTTTGAAAATCATGAATACAACTCTGAGTTATCCATTATTGATGATTGACAAATTGTATATTATACTACCGCCCCTGCAGGTAGTATAATATACACTGTCATTTTTATGATGATGTATGATATTTTACCTACTTATGGGAAGCACAGCTGAGTGCTACCGGACGCGTCACAGGTTGTGGATAGTGGTACGTTCTGCAGATATGTAGAGTAGCTGCCAACGGCAGTCGCGGACAGTCAGCGGTTATAAGGGGAGAGTCTCGGAGGGTCTCTCGAGCTCCCACTAAATCCCGAATTTGCCTGTGATCCTTGTAACGTCGTGGCGAGCAATTGGCGCCAAACAAAAAATCCAATATCACAACCGACCACGGGCGGTATAACCCTACGCATGCCTGGATGCATTGTTGGCAGCACCAACACCAGGATAAATAAAACCTGATTACTAAAACCGTAACAACAAGGAAAAAAACTAATGCGGCCCTATGCTCCTTGTAGGAGTAAAAGGAACAAATATATATATATATTCAAATTCGAAAAAGTGACATATTTACCTTTTAAAAAGGTTAATGCAAATTTCCATCTGATTGTTTATATTGCAACGTAAAATAATAAAATAATATAATAAAAAGGTAGTAAATGATGTGCTTTTATATACGTACAATTTCGTACATATGTATATGTGTGTATTAAAAACAAACAAGGAAATTCTATGCTAAAAAAAAATTTTTTTGTTCAACACATATTTTGTTTGGCTTTCATGTTTGTGTACAACATAAATGTCACATCAATTTCGAAAATTCGAAAACCAAAACGACTTTAACAAAATGGAAACAATTTGACAAGTTTTGCTCAAAACAAGTTGTTTTGCTCATAGTGGAAAAATAGTATTAGTAGTTTTTTGTTATTGTAAATAGCACTAATATTATATATTATAGGTCTTAGCGCATCGATGCATAACTCTATAGGTATATCTATATACTATAATTTATAGTTAGATAAAATCTATTCCTTTCTCGTTAATATAGCTCCTATGCACTGTTGCCAGAAGTGCCGATTTATCTGCATTTTGCAGATTTTATTACCCTAAAATATAGAAATGCAGATTTGAAGACCAATATAATACAATGAATCGTAAATAAATAAGTCCTCGTTTACCATTCGTTGTGGTGGAGGGTGCTCAAATTATGTTTAATGTGACATTCCGGTTCAATTGTTTTTTTTAATTCCCCAAAAAAACATTGCATATTTTCTTTTCTGAAACTGGCTTATAGCAGGATAACTCGCTGCTATATTTACGGATAGAGAAAGATAGAGAGATGCACAATAAAATTCTTATTAGATCAAAGTAAAATTTATTTTAGGGAAAATACCCAATCGATACAGTTTGAGAAATCCTAAACGCTATAACTGATCTTTCCTTTTGGTATTTAATATTTCTAAAAATATTTTTCTCTAAAAGGAGACTCTATCTGGAAAAATAAAGAGATGCTGGCTGATAGATCTACTTGCAGGTATCTACTTCTAAGAAACACTCGGTTTCTAATTAATACAGGAAGTTCTTACAAAACTAGTTTTGGGCGTTTTTTCCTTTTCCTAGATAATATTTTCAGTTTACTTGCAATAAGCAAACGAATTATAGATATGAATAACCAAAACTTCAGATCAAATTTCGCCTTTTTTTCTCCGTACTTAATTTATCTTTAAAAACTAGTTTTGTTAGAAAGCTTAGAAAGAATCGATTACTTATTTTAATCCTAGATCTTTTAATGTTATTAAATATTATGTCAGTTTCCACTAATTGAGTGCTTAACATATTTTACCGTTTTTCATGTCATATCGTTTTTTATGTCAAAAAAAAAAAAAAATTAATTGTATGAAAAACTATGAAAATTTTTAATAAATGTTACTCACCAGGAGAACTAAATTCAAAGATTCTAAGTATTTGTTCAAACTCTGTTCTCTGATAGGCAACATAAAAGCTGCACTCTCAGAAAACAAACTTTCCCAAATCGTAAGGAATGTTTCAGTTTTTAAAAATATAGGCCAATAGCTTATAGATTTCCGATAAAGCGCACTTCTGAAATATTCTTACTCTCGGCGAAGGGCATCATAGACTTGACACGACTGAATATAGAAATTTTACTTGTTTTTATTGCACTCAATTAATTTCCTTACAGTTTTGAAGTATATATTAATACAAAAGATTCGTAAGAAAATTCATCAAATTAATACACTTTCAATTTTTCAAATTACTTTTAAAGATGTAACTATGTATAAAAACTTTCTGAGTATGTATGCAAGTTTTTTTGTTTGTTGGTTATTCCTCTTTTAAATTTTGTTCATGTTAATTTCACTATTGCACAGTGTTCGATTTTAAAAGAAAGGACGACAAAAATCATAATTGTGTAAATAACAGAGATATAATGATGATTTTTTGCTGAAGTCTACATATATGTAGGAGAAAATTTGGGCACAAAAATTAGACAATTCCGCCCACTGCTACTACTACTGTCATATACCCCGATTGTGAAAACAATAACTCGTGAAAGGATTGAGCTATAATCGTGAAATTAGGTGTATAAGAGTTTTAAGATTGCTCTTATTGTTTTTGTGCGCGTTATACCTCCCATCATAGTTGCCAATTTAGCGCTTTATGCACTACAGTTGGCGCTTTTTAACTGTCAGGAAGCCACCTAATTTTCATCAAGCCCTTTTTTTAAAACGAGCGCTAAGTTAACGCTTTTTTGTTAACATTTTTTTAACTTATATGTAGATTCCAACATTTTTGAACTCTTATTTACATACATTAAAGTTAAGGAACGTTAAATTAAAATTTCTTACCGTTTTTCAAATACTTTTGAGGTATAGTATACTAGATAACTACATATATGTATATATATCGTCTGAAGGTCATTGGTATGCCGCTTGCCATAAGTCAATTCTATATACACAGAAAAAAGTGTTTTATCAATTAAAAAAATGGTTTAAAAAGGATTTAAATTTAATTAATGTGATAATTGAATCAATTATTTTTTTAGTTGAAAGAAAATTAAAAATTTAATTTTGATTTAATTAAAATTTTAGTTGTTTTTAAATAAATTTTCAATTAAAATTTTAACTAAATAACAAAAAATCTTAATTGAATTTTTTCGTTTAAAATAAAATAATTTAAACATGTAGAATTGTTGTTGGAAATTGTCAATATTTTATTAAATAAATTAGCACCTTGTTTGAAATGGCAACATTTTTTGATCATTTCTTTAATTAAAATTAAAAATATTATTTATTGAAAATAAAAAAATAAATATTCACAATTTTACAATTTTAAGTAATCAATATAATTATATTGGTAATAGGTGCAAAATCAACAAATTGTTTGCTTTACATTATGATTGGAGAAAATTAATCATTTATTCTGTGTAATAAGTGTATCCTCTTTTAAAATTCTTAATACATTTTGTGTATATCTCGAGTATACATTCATTTTTATTAAGTGATATCAAGACCTTTCATTGCCTCATATCCACAATTTAAGAGTTCCGCAATTTTTGTCCTCCGAAGCAATTTAACAATGAAAATATATATTTATATTTGTAATTGTTATGCTGGATATCCTATTTAAGAAATAAAGATCAAAATATTTTATGTTGTTTTTTCACATAGAAGACTAATTTTTATACCTAAATTTTAAAGAACTCAAGAATTTCCAAATTGTTTGTTAAGTGTTTTTTTGTATTATAAATATTTTTCGATATTATTTAAGTCTATTTATCATATTATTTATATTTCTTTACGTTGCCTGAAATATCAGAAAAAGCTTTGTAAAAATGTTAATGTTTTAATAACACTGGTCGGCAAAAAAAAGTCAGAGGAGAGAGAGCCTTATTATGTGTTTTGAATTGACCTTACCGTGCTGAATCCTAATCTGCTCATAGTTTGATTCAATCCCTGTTAATTATGATCTTTTTAACTGATTTTCATGATGTCATGCCTTATTTTATTCATAATATACTTGGATTTCGGATAAAAGATAAAAATGTAAAATTTATGTCTAAACTAATATTTTAAATAAGTTTTTTAAACACATTTTGAATTAAGTAGTGGAGTTAATTTTGAAAATAATATATTATTTAGATGACTCAAAGAAAATTGTATTCCTAAATATTTTGTTAAGCCTATAGTACACGGCATGTAAAAAGACACATGCGCATGTGGTTCTGACGTAATTTTGACGTCAATGCAAAGCCACAATAAACATTGCGTGTTGTGTGATGACGTCAAAATTACGTCAGAACCACATGCGCATGTGTCTTTTTACATGCCGTGTACTATAGGCTTTAATGATTCCCATCGCACAAATCGTTCTCAGTTTATTATAAAATGTACAAGAATAAGCGCTTTATTTCGGGCGAAATATTAGTCTGGTCCATAAAAAACGAGACATGATAGGAAAAACTAAAAAATGATTCATATTTCAGTGCTGCAGTAAGCTCCAAAAATAGCTGGAAAACTATTCAGGATATAGGAATTGGCAGGAAGTGTAGCAACAGTGGCTGTACACTTGACCCGGATGAACTCAACAAGGCTTTTACCAATTTCCCCATAAATTCTGCAGACGTTTTAGGAATATAGAACTACAATAATGTAGATTCTTGTTTTAATCAAACCCAAATTCCATTCGTGTTCTCATGTGTCGATCAAACAGATGTGATTTCTTGCTTCGTTTCAATCAAATCAAATGCAGTTGGCTTCGATAACATGCATCCGAAATTCATCAGAATTATACTTCCGTTGATTCTGCCCTTTATTACACATCTCTTCAACACCATTATAACAACAAGTATGTTTCCTGAAAAATGGAAATATGCAAAGATAATTCCAATACCTAAGTCAAACACTGAATATAGGCCAATCTCAATATTGAGTTTTCTTTCCAAAGCATTTGAAAAATTATTATGTGCCCAAATGACCACATATATTAATGAAAATCACTTAATGACATGCAAGCAGTCTGGTTTCCGAAATCAACATAGTTGCGTAACAGCTTTAACTGAAGTGACTGAGAACATAAGACGTGATCTCGATAATAGAAAAGTGAACTTTTTAGTACTTATTGATCATTCTAAGGCGTTTGACACGGTTTATCATCAAATACTTTCTTTGAAACTGAAGAATCTCTTCAACTTTTCAACAACGGCTACATCAATTTTATATTCTTACCTCACTAACCGTTTTCAGTCTGTTTGTGTCAATAATAATATTTCCACGCCCCTAGCAGTCTCAAGAGGAGTTCCTCAAGGTTCAATATTGGGGCCATTGCTGTTTTCCATCTACGCTAATGATTTGCCACAACAACTGCAACACTGCAATATACACATGTATGCTGATGATGTTCAGGTGTACCTCAGTAGCCCAGTAATCTCCGTAGCGGAGAATGTTGAAAAACTCAACCATGATCTGAACAGAATTTTCCGCTGGTCAGACAGAAACGTTTGTGTCTTAATCCTCAAAAATCAAAATTTATGATAATACATAGGAGATCCAACATATCACGGGCATTAATGTATTGATTAACAACCAGCCTTTTGAGATTGTTCATAAAGTGAAACATTTAGGGATAGTATTTAATAATAACTTGAATTGGTCAAGTCATATTAATGCACTAGTGGCACAGACTTACCAGAAGTTAAGATCGCTTTGGGCTACACAATATTTTACACCGCTCAACGTAAGGAAGCTTCTGGCCAAGTCGTATTTAATTCCAGGACTTTTGTATGGCTGTGAACTATTCGGCAAGTGTGACTCTAATAGTAAGAGGAAACTTAATGTACTTTACAATAACATTATAAGATACGTTTATAGACTGCAAAGGCATGATAGAGTTTCATCGTTCTCAAAATGTCTTTATAGTGTATCATTTGAGAACTTAATAAATATTAAAATGCTAATGTTTTTGCATAAAATCACTTACAGTAAAGTACCAGCTTGCTTATTTTATATGATTCACTTCACTAGATCCTTGAGAGGGAAAAGGTTAATAATACCTGTGCATCGATGCCTTATATCGGAATGGCAATTTTTCATCAATGCGGCACGTCTTTGGAATTCTCTTCCTCCTAACATTCAGCAAGTGAGCAACGCAATACAATTCAAACAACATATTTTTAATTTCTTCAATAAATAGACCACAGGACATATAACTTTCCGCTTTTAATTTTTTTTTAATTTAAATTTGTCTTAATTTTGAACTTATAATTTTGTATTGCTTTATTTTTGTACTTTTTAATTTTATCTTGTACGTTTTAATTTTGTACTTTTTAATTTTTATTTTTGTACTTTTAATTTTAATTTTAATTTAATTTTTTTTCTATTAATTTTAATTTAATTTTTATTTATTAAATTGTTGTGGCTTTTTTTTCTATTAACATTAATACTCTTGCTCTATAATTATAAGATATATTCTTGTTGAGCAGGATTTCAATAAATAAATAAATAAAATAAAAGTAAAATATTTTTATCTAAAACGGTTTTATGTCAACCATTTTATTAAGTTTTTTATTTAAATTTTTTAGCGCTTTTTGATATAGATATAGATATAATGCTCTTATTGCTCATCATTTCTTAAAATATCCCACAGCCACGCCCACTTTCAACGGTCAACATTTCCTTAGAATGACAATCCTCATTCATATACAAAGTCACATCTCTCTACTGCAGTATTGAAAACACTAAAATTTTTATATTTTATTTAACCCTGCTGTTGTGTTTGGACTAAAAAATACAAATCATAGGTTAATTATCAATCTGGTCAATACAATTTATTTAACTTTTTTCATGAGTAAAAGTAAGTAAAAAAAGTTATGGCTCTTGGTTATTTTCACAGCAAGATGAACTAATTATTTTTCGACTAAATTTTCATTCAAATCCATTGCATAAAGTTCATTTGGCATCACATTTAGATTTACAGCAATTGCAATTTTGCCATTTCCTAGGAGCTAATATTTTTATTTCACTGCTTCTAGATGATACACACTTTGACTAAGAAGCTTGTTTTTGAGTCAATAGCTCTGCTGCAAATCTATTTTAGGTGTTACTTTCGTTTTTAACATGTATTCTTCTTATGATAAGCACATAGCTAGCTAACGTAAAAAATTCAGGTCTTCGGCGAATAAAATCATTTGCAGCCCACGAAGAATCAATTTCTCTATATAAAATAAAATGCACGAATGGGATCAGACTCGTCACTACTTTTTGCTCTCTTCTGCTGATAACATCATAAAAAGGGAGAGGACTTGCTATACGATAATGATTTTCGCTCATAATGGACCGGAATATTGCACGATCAAAACATGCATCAAACAAACCATGCAAGTTTTCGTTTTGGCTTTTACAATATAATATTATTATAATAAGCACTTAAGGTATACACAAGATCAAAAAAAATGTATATATCGATATGTTTTCACATTGAGTTCAAAAATATTTATTCTTTTTTTCAATGATTATTTCTTTTTACCTTCGGAGGGTAAATAGCAGAAAAGTAGACAGAAGGACATCTTTATACCGCAAAACGTGTACCTGGTGGTACTGATATAATATTCTCTGCTAAAGCTGCACTATAACGTGGTAATGGAATTGCACTATATTGCACTTTGTTTTTAGCAATGTACAATGCATCGATACCACAACCTTCTTTACTTTATTCTGTTTCATATTCACATGTTTCATCAATACCTCCTTGACTTTGAGTATTTTCATCTAATATATAATATCTGAGTCAATTTCATTTAGAATTTTAGCAATTGCACTGCTATTCGAATTTCGTCGATTTTCCATTTTTTCTCTTTGAGAAAGTAAACAGTTCAAAAGTTAATCACAGACTGGAGGAAGAATCAAACTGGTTGTTCACATATCTGTATAACCCAGCAAAAACTTAACTTACAATGCTTCTTTTAATGACTTCTTGAATTCATTACTTTGTAGCTTTATTCGCCACTTTTTGCATTATAGGTTATATATAAAATAATAACCTTATTATAATATCTTAAATATGTCATAATTATACATTACAAAAAAATACTTTGGTATAATGACTTAAATAAGTTATTATTATATGATTTTAAATAATTTTTTAAATCAATTTGCAATATATTATACTAGATGATCCGTGCGAATATTTCGCACCGTTAGTTGTAATTTTTGTAACATAAAATGAAAATAATTAATAGAAATTTTAGTAACTTCAATACATTTTGTTAAAAGTATAAAAATATTAGAAATCATAATATATATCATACATATTTACATACATATGTACACACATATGTTTAAATGCTTTTATAATACTTCTTTGAATACAATGTTAGAGGTAATGACATAATCATCGTTAACTTTTTGCCCGTACGAATCCTTAATAAAAACAAAAATATCTTTAAACGTACGCAATTATATATAACTGACTTAGTAAAAACGGCATTATAGTAAATAGCGGTATTGCCAGAATTGATTTTAATACATACTATATTATGTAGAACTGCATTACTATTAAGCGACCCTGTATTACCACACTTGAACAAAAACATATAATCATAATGACATCAGTATTATCATGCAGTTCTATTAGAACTGCATTACTATTAAGCGACCCTGTATTACCACACTTGAACAAAAACATATAATCATAATGACAACAGTATTATCATGCAGTTCTATATAAAATATAATTTTTATCAATGAAAATATTAATTTTTCAATTTCTAATTATTTTTCGTCATTAGTGCTAGAAATAAGCTTTAAAATGAGATTTCATTCATTAAATTTGATGCGGTGGTATGGGAGATATTTGCAACCGACAAAAAAAAAGTGCTTTAGAAATAATATAAATGATTAATATTTGTTAGATATCCGATAATATTATAAAAGTTAAGGAATAATTTCGATGTAAAATACATGAAAAATCCAAAAATCAATCAAATGTATATAAATATATACATAAATATATTCCAAAATTACCAACACAATATATTTTCGTTACTAGTGATATCAATCTAATGTTAACGAGGTTTTTTTTAAGAACACAATCCCCTGTCACAGCAATTGTTTGGAATTGTTTTGAATCCGTAGTTTCATTTCGATCGATTTTCGTAATTCTGATAAATTTTAATTTTGTTATTTTTAAGTTAAATGTGACAAAATTGTGCAAGACAAAACAAAAACTTTTTTCGATCGAAAAATTAAAAGTGATTTCATTCCGAGAAAATTTTATCGGTTTTCGTTTTTTGAAGAAGCTTTCTCGGAATAAAAAAAAACTTTCGATCGAAATTGATTTCTGTGACATGCCCGTATATCTACATATATCAAGACACACATTGTTATTACAGTGTTAGGTCTATAAATGATTTTGTGCAGCAAAAGCACTCTTTATTGTGTACACTTTTTCAACATCAATTCCATTAGATTTCAGAGCAATTTTAATTACTGTGCTAAAACCTTTTTCAAAGTTAATTTGAAAGTACTTAGTTCTTGTCTCTTTTGGTAACTACATATTTTTATACAACTTTTAATTATAAAATAAAGGTATTATTTTTTAGGTTGTAATTGTCCAAATTATAAAGGATTACTTTTGGGACATCGCGAACAAAAATAAGTACTTTTTCTAGTAGAAAAGTAAGAACTCTTTGCCTTAAGTTCTCATTATTTTGCTACTTATTTTGTAAGCAGAGTTTTTGCTGGGAAAAGTTGCAAATCCCCGAAATAGAGCAATATAAAGCAACAAAATATATTCAATTCACAATATGTAAAAGAATTTGGGGAATTATAAAATTAATATTTCGTTCATAAATTATTTTAAAAGTCTGGGAAAATGAGTTTTATATCTTCTTAGTTATGAAGAATACAAAGTGAACCAAAATGGTCCCTAACCTAAGATTTGTTAGTTTTCGACCTAACAGCAGGTTTAATTTCAGAATTATTTACAGAGGTTAGAAGCAAAAATCTTAAATTTATGAAATTGTATGGTTGTTCTTGAATTACTGCAGAAATTTGTAGAAATAAAATCAACTATTCGATCGTTTAACCATGCGGTAAAAACGTCACTCCGAGTATTTTTTATCAGAGTTCATATTGGCAGTTTGCGGCGGGACTTATGTTCAAAGCAAGGTTGTTAAATTACAAAAGCGTTTGCATATGTGTTTCAGAGAATGACGGCCGAAAGATGTCTTCTAAGAAAGTTTATTTTTTGTTTAAAATTGTAAAAAACACCACTGGTCTGGCCAGACCATATTTGACCTTGATATGCGATATCTTTTTTGTACCAAAAGTTTTAAGAAACGATGGCTGTGAATTCTACAAGTAAATTGTCCTGAATCGAATAAAAATTATTCGGAAATATGTGGATCATATTTAGGGCACAAAAAACCTCCCACAAGAAAAAGTTCCCTAACTGCACCTCACGGTCTGGGTAGACCATATGTTACTTTTTTGAATCATTGCTTTTGCACTAACCAAGTTTACTTTGCTAATTTAGATAGAGTATTTTGCTCTCGAGATCTGTTTTTGATGTTGGCTTGTAGGTGTTTTCAAACACTTTTTGGCTTTGTCGCCGTATTTGCGGTGATTTTATACACTTTTTTGAAAAGTCCTCACACAGCCCGCAAAAAATCCCTATTTTTCCCTACGCGTTGGAAAAAATTGTCCCTACAAATATCCCTACAACTTTAAAATTATTATATTTCTATAAAAATAAAACCATTTGCATTAATGTATATCAATTTTATTAAAAGTTGTTCCCAGGTTGTATTTTGCGATAATTTGTTGCAAAAATCACCTAAATGAACTATTCTCAGATCACTGTTAATGGTTAAAAACTGATACATCCCTTGAGCGATTGAAAGTGAAATCATATATGAATCAATGATATGTTAAACTAATGATTTTTAAATATTTTGAATTGTTGTTCACAAGTCACGTCAAATTAAAAAAAAAAAAAAATAGAATCTTTCGCATCAGCCGAACAAATAAAAAGATTAGCTCAAAATAAGCCCAACAATTATTGTCAGTTAATGTAAATGGTAACTGAACGAATGCGATATGCTAAGCGAAACGTTTCTCCCTTAAAAACCTGCTTCGTTCGAAGCTCCATTTTTTTATTGGGACATTACTCAAAAGTCCCTACATTTTATTGATTTCAAAAAGTCTGTCCAATTTTTCTCTACGGCCATTTTTTAAAAGAAAATGCCTAAGAATAGGGATTTTTACCTACGTATAACATCACTGGGTGCTATCAGCATACTTTATTTGATTTGGTGTGACGGGAACGGGCTCTGCTTCGCTAAATATGTAATTCATTAATTTCCAGTAGAGCAGAAGGCCGCAAGCCGAAAAGAAAAATGTAATGGCAATGATCTGCTTCGTGGACATTGGAAAAACTTTGTTTTTACCGCAGCCACTTCTTCAACAAATAAGCTGATCTGTTGTTCTAGGTTTTATTGTGCTGAAGACAATTTTTGTGGCACAAAAACTGCATTGACCTCAACTACTACGTTGGCGAGTATAGATGATTTGTCAAGCGGATCACAATAGTCACAATAATCTGTACGTAAGATTAACTGAAATTGTAATATAGAATAAATGAAAATTCAGTTAAAACCCGGTCAACTTATTTTTCTTTTAATTTTTTATGAAAAGTTCATTTAATTTTAAATGTCAAAAATTCAAACGCGAATGCCATAAAACCAAATAAATTTGCAGTTATTTTATGTTATTCAGTTTTTTTTACATAATCCAGTACCCGTGTTCTGTAACTTTGATGAGAGCTTCTCGCATAGAAAACATGTGAAGCCAAATATTCCATCGTTTCCCGAAAAGTGAGAAAAAAGTGTGTCTGTAACTCATATCGAAAACTATCAAAAGAGATTACATCGTTACGTTGTAAATGTCATAATATTCCATTCGAAGCCGATGTGAAATTGCAGACGTTGAGAACGACAGTCAAACATATCGTTGACGGCGACCAAAATTTACTAAAATTGAAAAAATTTCTACGACGGCGGCGAAAATACAACCGTCGGCTATACAAAATAATGTAGAGTGAGACTTAAATGTTTGTTGCTTAAAAATGGCTTTGGAAACATTCGTATATTTTTTAAAAATATTAAAAGCAAAATAATTAAACAATGAAAAAATCTGGCAATAACAAATTACTTACCTCTTCCATGTTATTATTCATTGCATTAAGCATTCCTAATATGTATATTTTTTAGTGTTAACATTTGTTCACACCCCGTTTTTATGCGTGAGTTTATTTGACAGTTCCAAGCGTTAACTTTTTCACATAAATTTTACAGACAAATTATTTCCGTAAATTGGCGAGTAATTTCCTTACGAGACAGCTATTACTCGCCAAAAATGTTACAGACGCATCTAAGTTAGAAAAACAGTTGTTTATTTCAATTTATGGCATTTTTGTTACATTTCTCACATTCCAATCGAAAAGTTTCTCGACGCGAGAGTTACAGAACATCGGCACAGGTTTTACTCGTTTACTCCCCAAAGAAACCGATTTTTTTAAAAAAATACCAGAGAGAGAATATTAATTTCGAATTTAATTTTTAACTAGCCCCGTTGCACATGTTTGTTTTTGTCGGTATTTTTGTTGTACTGACGCTTTTGTTTAAAAAATAAATCCCAAACTTTAAAAATTAACAAATAGAATGGGAATTTTTACTTTTCAAAAATAAAACAAATATATGTTTTTCTTCTTATAGTGCTGTAATAGTTTCTACACATAACAACCAAATCTGTAGTTAAGTGAATTTAAATTCATTTTATATTAGAATTTCAGTTCATTTTACCTACAGAATGCTTAAACGTAATCAACGGGCAATATTAAATGCAACCAAAAATCCATATTAATGTGCACTTAGTCCTTTGAATAAATAATAAGAATAAGTTAAAAAAAAACATTTTTCTTGGAACTTTAAATGTTTATTTATTTAAAAGTTACTGCACGGAATACTTCTTGAATAAACTACAGTCCATTACTGTAATAATATTGTCAGTGTACTTATTGAAATTACGGTACGCACATTTGGTGGTAGTCGGCTCATCCAGACAGATTTGGGCATGTTATCTTATATAACGTTGCCGGCTAAATTTCGCATCTCGCGAAGAAATTGTGTTAGGCGCATGTCGCTAAGTTCAAAGTCCTGTAAAGGCTTTGTTATGCGTTTCTGCTCAGAGACAGCATAACGTCCCAAGACCGTGCATTTAATGTGCCGTTCATGTTATCCACAGGTGGATTAAGTACACTGATTTGTTACAAGACTCTGCTTTTGATGGTTGCTACAACTGTTTGGTATTTCGTTTTATCGTTAGTTATACCAGCGGCAGAAAACTGCATTTCTATTGAACGGGTTTGGCATGCCAGAATGGAGGAATCTGAGTTGCTATTTGCGCAGCTTCGTTATTGGCAACATGTTGTTATCTGTTAATGTCAGCGACCTTCTCTGCGGTAGCCCCCGCGATTTCGTCGTCACAAACTACAATAATTTATGTTTTTTTTATAAATTAATATAATTAAATTAGTTGTGATCGTCTATTAAAGTGTTATGCGTTCCTAAAACCGTGTTAATAGACGTAACTTAATTTACAAAGCAAAACAAAAATTGTGCATTTTTTAATTCAGGGTTGCACTTTAAGGTAATATAAAAACGCTAACTCATAATCCGGGCATGTGCAAGCGTTGCCGTACCCGTCAAATTCAAACTAATTGCCGCCTGCGGTGTGTTATTTGTAAGACCATAACCAAAATTCAGAAAAAAAACTCGTTTCTGCTGCGGTAACTGCAACAAAGCTTTGTGCCTTAAACATGACAGAAAGACAAAAACATATAGTTGCAATGACTGTTTAACAGAATAATTTCATTATTTTACAATTACAATAAAATAATTATAGAACCAGACTGACCTTTCTTAAATAAACTTTAAATAAGTACAACATTTTGTCTAGTTTACTTATTTAGTTGGGGTTTTCAATCGTGGGGCCAGACCATATGGTGCACTTGGAGCCACTTTGGTTATCGAAGGTTTAAACCTTAATAAAAAACATATGTACCTTTTATAAGAAAAGGTACTAAAATGGTAAAAGAATGGCTTATGCATGTTAATAAAGAACACTACAATAATTAAAAAAAAAAATAAATTTTTTATATATTTCAATTAGCACTTTTTACTGATGTTTAAATTCGAATGAATTTCGGTAAAAAAATTTTTTTTTATTTACTTTTATCATGCGATTCATGGTACCGTTATAAGCACACAAAGTTAAAATATACACAAAAACAACAGAAATTCATGTTAATATGACATTTCGTTTTAAGATTGGCTGTCCAATTTAACTTCTTAACCCTAGATGGTAACTGTTCGTCGAATCGAAGAAGCTCATTTACACTTAATAACATATAACTTTTTAATGTATATTCAGAATACGCTCTTATTTTCAACAACGTTAGCTGATGACGAAAACTTTAAAAAAATAATAAATTTTAAAACACAAAAATGAGAAAAAATTCGTATAAAATTTAGAAAGAGAAAAATAACTTTTATATTTTATGCTTCATTTAGTTTTATTTTTAATAAAATGGGGTACGTTCGTAAATGCATAAAAACTGTGCATCACTGATGCAAAATTTTGTTGGTAATGCGTGATCTCCAGTTGCAGTTGTAATGCTGATGCTTTTTTACTGCAAAACAGCTGTGCAAAGTTTGAATTTTTGAGCACGAGCTAAATTTCAAAAGTTTCATAAATGAACATAAAATATAAAATAAAAATGTTGTCAACAATAGTGATGACAAATTTTATTGAATATATTAAAACAAAATGGGACAGTTTTCTTAAAAATCACAATAAAAAGTATCAAAAAAGAAAAATAAAACGATTTCTTTTATATCAAAATGTATTGCATCAGAAAAATAACTGATGCAATAATTGCAAAAATTTGCTGCAGAGCTGCGGCATCACTACATAAAAAAAAACTTTTGACCTATGAGTGTGATGCCAAGTTTTTTACATGTGATGCTTTAACGAACATTAAACTTTACTGATGCTTAGCTAAAAAAAAATTTTTTTTTTGATTTTTTACTTTAAAGTTCTTTCTGTTAGATTTTTTTTTAAAAAAGTTCGTCGATGCGACGAAGAGTAACAAAAATGAAATGTTGCCTTTCAGGGTTAATAAATTTTTTGTTGTTGTAATTTTGCCGTCCTAAAATCTAAAGTCGAACACTGTGCAACGTAGGCATTCTATAAAATAAATAAACATAAAACACATGTGAAGTCTTCATTGTTTTCTAGTTTTAAGTGAGGCAGAACTAGTATTCTAAATAAAGTTGCTGTGTATGTAGATGTTTATGCAAATGTATTTATGCAGATATGCATATAAATGTATGTATGTAGTTGCATATGTAAAAAACTTTATTCTAAACAAATGTGTGCAATACTCTTCAGCAAAAGAGCATAAGTTGTTTGCACTTGTGCTGAATTAAAGTGATTCTTTAAATTATTGTTCTTTTTATTTGTGTTTTATCCTTTTGTAATATTACATGATGACTTTGTTGTGCAGCAATGTAAAGTATTTTTACAAGCTTAGATTTGAGTTTTATAAAGCTATTAAAATAATGAAATGAGTAAAATAAGTTAGTATACTTAATTAAATTTATATGGTAACGTAAAATATTAAAAGATATTATTAATTATAACAAATAATATAATTCCATTTTTTCGCTCTTGTTCTACAATTCTATTTTTAAACTAAAATACATTTTACTTATTTGTTGCATTTATACTCTAAGATTTTGTTATGATTGAAGTATGTTTCAAGTTTATCTTAAACTCTTATCTATTCAGATTACAGTTAAATAGGGTGGAGCGTTAATATACTAACGCTCTACTCTTTTCTACTAAGTAAAAGGATAAAAAGCATATTTACTAAAATTTTCCGGCGGCATGAAATAACCCCCCAAAATATAACGCCCCAAAAAAAATATGAAATAACCCCCCAAAGTGTGGGGCGTTATTTCATATGCAATAAAACCCCAATTTCAAAAATGAAATAAACCCCCAATGAAATGAAATAACTCCCAAAATCAAAATGAAATAAGTCCCCAATATTTAGGGACTTATTTCATATGAAATAGTTCCCCAATTCCAGAAATGAAATAAGACCCCAATATAATACATATTGTTCAGTTTTGGTTGGGCGCAAAGACTTTTTCCTCTATGGTATAACAAACACCGGCTTCGCTAACTAAAGCTTTTCTGCATAGCCGGCCTTCGGCCGGGCGCAAGGATTTTCTCCTCTATAGTATTCCAAACACCGGCTTCGCTAACTAAAGCTTTAATGCATAGCCGGCCTTCGGCCGGGCGCAATGATTTTCTCCTCTATAGTATTCCAAACACCGGCTTCGCTTACTAAAGCTTTTCTGCATAGCCGGCCTTCGGCCGGTCGCAAGGATTTTTCCCCTATATTGTATTCCAAACACCGGCTTCGCTAACTAAAGCTTTTCTGCTAACCCGGTCTTCGGTCGGGCACAAGGCATTAGTTAGCGAAGCCGGTGTTTGGAATACTATAGAGGAGAAAATCCTTGCGCCCGGCCGAAGGCCGGCTATGCAGAAAAGCTTTAGTTAGCGAAGCCGGTGTTTGAAATACCATAGAGGATAAAATCATTGCGCCCGGCCGAAGGCCGGCTATGCAGAAAAGCTTAAATTAGCGATTCGGGATTTTCGAATTCGAAATTATAAAGTTCGGGACTTAGAGATTCCGATTTCTGAAATTCAGGACTTAAAAATAATCCCAATTTTTTTAGGATTCTGAAATTATAGTTTTTGATACTTAGTCCCTTTTTTATGTTTGGTAAACGTATGCAGTGAATATAACAAAACACAATTTGTCATCATTATGACTTTTAAAATATGTAATTTAAAAATTAAATAAGTCCCCAAAATATTTTTAGGGACTTATTTCATTTCAGATTTTTGGGGAGTTATTTCGTATGAAATAATCCCCCAATTGAAAAAATGAAATAACACCCCAAAAAAAAGAAAAAACCCCCCAAAAATCGTTTTTGTTGTTCTCTGTACAAATTTTTGGGGGGTTATTTCATATTTTTTTTGGGGCGTTATATTTTGGGGGGTTATTTCATGCCGCCAAATTTTCCGACATGTCTTTATACCCTCTACATCGGCTTGAAGTTGGACTAATTTTATGAATTGTATTTTAATTTGCTTAATTAATACGGAAAATTTTATTAATTATTTCTTCTAATTCTACACGTAAAAATTAGATTTGTGCCGAATAAAAAAAAAAACTTAAATTCGAAGAGGTCTGACAAAAATAAAAATGCTATACGAAAACAAGTGAAACAGTAGATTTTCTTTCCCATACAAAATTTATTTTAACAAAAAAGATTGTATACTTATAACTGAATTAAGCAATTTTATGTGAAAACAATTCGGCTTTTTCACATAAAGGCTTAAAACTTTCTTTACTTTTGTCAAGTTGAGAAATTTTACAAATCCTGTGATCGTTACAAACTTGTCTTTGAAATACTGCCCGAAAATATTATACGTAGTATATTTTTTCGTCTTAATAGAGCAATTTAAAAGGACAGTTTTTTTAAAATCGTCAAGAGATATACTTTTTTTTTATTTTAAAGGCCTATTACTCAATATATTTTTTTCGATCAATACATTTGTTCCTTTGGCTGAAAGAATAGATAGGAAGATATCTAGTTAACATTGTAAAGCTTATTCAGATACACCGTTGTCGAAATATATACCTTGACAAAAGTAAAGAAAGTTTTAAGCCTTTATGTGAAAAAGCCGAATTGTTTTCACACAAAATTGCTTAATTCAGTTATAAGTATACAATCTTTTTTGTTAAAATAAATTTTGTATGGGAAAGAAAATCTACTTTTTCACTTGATTGCGTATAGCTTTTTAATTTTTGTCAGACCTCCTCGAATTTAAGTTTTTTTTTATTCGGCACATATTTAATTTTTACGTGTAAGATTAGAAGAAATAATCAAAAAAATTTCCATATTAATTAAGCAAATTAAAATACAGTTCATAAAATTAATCCAACTTCCACTTAACATAAGAGCTTATTTTTCGCGAATATCGCCAAAACGCCTATAAATAAAAGTAAATGAGTTTCATATGTCATATAATGTAATTTTTATTTAAGATATGGCAATAACAAAAAAAATTTGTCATATTGAGTTTGTCTGACTTTTTAATACATATAAAATGCTGGATATTTTCTGAGCAATGAGGTAAAACACCCATGAAAATTGTTAAATGTTACATCTTATGATATTTTATTAATTCATCGACTTGATCTCAATTTCAAAATACTGTATAATAGAGTAGAGTTATGTGTGAGCAAAAGCTTTTAATAATAAATCATTTTTATCTTCGTTTAAGGTTCTTGTCTGAGACGAATTGTAACAGTGAGTAGTATTAAACTATAAGCTATAGATATACATATATATCTATATATCAAAAACAATTACAAAAAAATGACTAAAAAACATGAATATAGCGAAAAATCTAATTTTCAAACTTCAGGTTAATAAATCTCAGAGATTGAGCAATGTGTTACAAAGGTTAAGCCTTTATTTTTATGGTACTTTCGGGTCGTTATAATGTCTCAATAATGGCGAAAAACATTTTTTTTTTAAATTTAAGCGAAGATATTGCGAAAACCTGGTGTGATGAAGAAATTTCACGTACAGATTCAGATTAAGCGCAGGTTAAACCTTTAAGCAAGTTCCAGCGTTTCAACGTTTTTAAAATTTTGCAAGCCTGTGCTATAAAACTTGATACTTAACTGTTTCTACTCACACTTATTCATCGTTATAAAAGGATTAAAACTTTATGTAATTGAATTTTAAAATTTCATTAAGGTTTTTTGTTTTGTTTTATATTTATACTATACTAGCATTTAACCCGCTACTTCGTTGGCGTCTCCTTTTCTTAAGTGGACATATTTTTACGCAAAAGTTTATGTTTCTAGGTTTTAACCCGCTGCTTTGTAATAGGTATGATTTACACCTCTTAAACGTTCAAATTTCGGAAATGTACCAAATCTTTATTTGTATTTTTTAGATACGTTACGAATGTCATATTTTTTAATTTCAATGTTTATTGGCTTAATAGATAGATGGCGTGGCAAAAAAGTTTTAAAATACAGGTTTTACCCGTTAACTCCCCAAAAGGGTTGAATTTCAAAAAAGTACCAGCCACCTTTCCGCTTATTTTTTTAATGATCATGAGGTTAGGGAATATACCCGTGCTTACCTTTTTACTCCCTAACCATAAAAATTTCAAGCAGAGCCATATATCGATAAAATGTTATTCTCATAAGGAAAACAATACATTTTATATTGAGAAAACACACCTTCATAAAAGTGCGCGTATAACGAATATTCGTAGAAATTTTTCGATGGTTTTTTTTATAAACCATCAGTGAAAGTAGACCTTTCCAACGCATGTACTCGTTTCAGTGGTTCACGAGTTATAAAATGATGAACATAGGACAACTTATTTTTAGATAGATTTGTATGTAATTATATGGATTTTTGTACGCGAGAAATCGTAGTAATATCGTGACGTCATTGTTTGAGAATATTTCTTTGCCTTCTTTAAAAGCACAACGAAGATATTTAAAATAAAGTTATTTTTGTTGCAAATATGAGATCGCTGTTGTTTGAGGCGGTTCTCTGTGAGGGATAATAATGAGATATATGAAGAATTTGATGGTAGAGGGGGAGGCAAAAATTTTACAGGGAAAACTGTTGGTTCCTGCATATTAGCTTCTATGTGGTTTCTGTTTGGGGTTTTAGTTTTTGCAGTTCATTAAATGTTTTGAGGTAGCACATTTCAATTTTGATAAGGCCCGTACAATTTTGTTTAGGGTTCTAATTGAATGATTGTTAAGATTTACCCTGGTCGCCGACGAGCTGAACCACTACGTTCCCAAAGCATCGCAACATTTGGACAAGTTTTCAAGTTTGCATAAAATTTTTTAGATAATAAGTTACAGTGGGGCCTGGATTTTCGTCCGCTTAACCGGCACTATCAATTCCTTATTGTTGTTCTTTCTTATTTTCTGTCGTGACCTTAGAATAAGAAGGTTCTATTTGCACCAACACTACTTTTCAGGAAATACAGGTTGAATATTGTTATTCGCTTGATTAAGTCCATTTCCAATTAACTTAACTACAGTTTTTAAATAATATGAGTCATCATTATATTTTTAAAAATATCCGTGCTACGTTATTAGTTTTTCCGCCAATTGAGTCTAAAAAAACAAATGCTCAAAGATGAGTCACATGGATATGAGACAATATGGTTCTAAGTACCTAACAAAACTTTGTGTGATATGGTATATGGAAAGTTGAAATCCTAAAAGTTAAAAAGTTAAATATTTATAAGAAATATGAGCGCCAATATTTTTTCATATATGTTATGATATTATATTAGTATTGTGGTTATTTTATTGAACTGTTAATGATTTTTAATCCAAATTTAGATATTTTAATTAGGCAAAAGCAAATTTCGATCTACCAAAATTGAAATACCATTTGGTTTAAGGATTGATGTTTGACTATTGTCGCATCCGGCTGCAATAGGCGAGTGAGTAAAACGGCAAACCCCACCGACGAGATTGTGTGGTTACAATCGAAACTAATCTGGGCAACCTGTCCGTGAAAGCCTGGGTTCAAATCTCAGCACAGTCAAGAATGAAAAATTATCAATAAAATTTTAATTAATTTCATGTTAATACATGTCGTCATAAAAATAATTTAATGAAAATTAAATTCAATAAACTTAAGCCTAATTAAAATATCTAAATATGTTATGATTTTATTAAAAGGTTTTGTTTGTTGTTCTTAATTTCCTATTTCTATAATTGATAAAAATACTGAAATTTATTGTTGG
The DNA here is from genome assembly GCA_943735925.1 of Pollenia amentaria. Lineage (NCBI taxonomy): Eukaryota > Metazoa > Arthropoda > Insecta > Diptera > Polleniidae > Pollenia > Pollenia amentaria. Next base: position 85,851,873 of record OX031008.1, on the reverse strand, counting down.
AGGATAAGCTGTTGCTATGCGCATTTCACTGATTTCTTAGGCTAGATCATCAGGAAACGTTCTCCTAAATAATTTTAGAAAAGCCAAATCTATCAGCAAACAAGACTACAGAGGGAATGATATTAAAGTTTAAACAAAATACCAACAATACAACAGTGAGATTATCTTTTCTTACATTCCCCACTACAATTAGTTGGAATTCTATCAACATTAATTGTTGTTGTAAGTTGATAAAGAAAAAACAAATTAAAACAAAAACAAATTGCTTTAATTGTTTTTGCAAGAAATCAAAATATAAACAATTTGCAAGTTCAGTTTTTTATGCATGTTCACTTGCAAAATTAAGCACAACAAACAAAATCTTTTAATAAATAATTGTATTCCCAAAAACTACTTTAATAATAAATGTTTTGATTTTATTTGGAATTTTGAAAATAAACAGTTTTGCTATTTAATATTTCAAATTTTGCCTTACGGGTGTAAAACCCTTATCGCATCATTAAGCTACACCAGTTACATTAATTTTCTTCGCGTACGTTGTAAACTAGTCTTTGGGAAATCACAAAAGTTCCAAAGGCGAAATGGCTTACAAACGCGAATCATTTTTCCAGACAATTCTGCAAAGTATCATTAAAAAGTGCCTCCAGTTCGGTTTGTATAACAATTTTTTGACAGTTCCTGAAGCAGTTTTTTTATTCAAAATTTCATATAAGGTTCCCCTGCCTGGCGCTTTCTTTGTCGCACGTTTCGTTTCCAAGTTTTTTGGTGTATGACTTAATTTCGCATTTTTGCAGAGATTGATGCAACACTTGGCTTATGCACTAACACATAGTTTTCATTGGTTTCCAAAGATCTTACAAGTATTTCCTTAGTGACTGCTTATTCCAAACTAATAACATTTTCAGTTACAAATCTGAGCACCAAAGCAATAAAAAATTTCTTGTTTCACAAAGTATTAATCGTAAATGTTAAGGAGTAAATGCAAATTTTTGCACTTCGCTTAGACATAAAGAGAAATACCAAGTTAAATAAACGAGTTCTTAAAAAATTTCATAAAAATACATAACATTAATGGGCCACGGCATTCCCTTTATACGAAACCGGTTAGCAAAGGGGAATATTAAAGAATATTTATAACTACAAAGAATTCAGTGAGTTTTTGTATGCGTTGAAAAAGAGCTTTTTGTGTTGTCAAAGAGGAATTGCTTTAAACTGCGAAGTCTCGATATAATAAAACTTTTGCATTGCTCCCTTAGAAATGTGCTACTCTTGAAGCTCCATTTTTGTGCGGATTGCTTTATTTGCAATTGAAGTTTCTATATGGTTCTGTCTGCAACATAATATAGGCTTTCACTTACAGCCTCTTAGACCCTTGCTTACTGAATCTTAAGCCAAAAAGGCGTAGCTGGAACTTAGTGGAATTTAAGATCTTAAAGGCTGTAAGAGAGAGACAAAATATGAGAACGCCAAATGAAAGATTGTAGTAGCTTTAGAGCGATACGATATATAACTCATTTTGAAAAAAATGTTGTCCTAGATAATCATATACATATATATAATTCTTTAATAATTTCATTATAGGCATGTTTATGGCACAACATAGAAGATTACTAAAGCAGGTGGTCATCCTGTGCAGTGGATCTCGTGGTAAACCTAAAAAAAGATGGAAAAAAGCGGCAATAACAGACTTTAATTCGTGGTAGATAAAATGTTAGCAACATTTTGTGCCAGAGAAGAAACCGTCATTACCCAAACTCTACCCTGTCCTTTTTTGGGTTTCCTGTAAATCGAATGTTTGAAGACGCATGTGCTTATTCTCCAGAAATCTTTCAATCAAATTTAATTATCTATTTCTATGGCTTAATCACGCCCATAGTGCTGCAACTAAAAATGAGATTCTATTTAAATACCAATACTTTTTAAAATTGTATGCTTCATAGTTGAGTGATATTTGTAAAAGGTATTGCCTTGACCTGACGTATTTTTACGAACAAACAAACATCAATTACAAAATTGAAATGGCCCCTGCCATAAAAATCCAACTAATTTCAAAACAGCAGCCCTTTTAAATTCATTAATGCAGCAAGAAATGAAAATAAAAAAATAATGTTGCTAACATTGCCCCACAAAAAGAACGCAATTATTGTAAAATTTTTAGCCAGAAACCCAAAAATATAATGGTGGAATTAAAAATCTTACTTTCCAACAATAGACAACATTGTAATGCCCTGGTATATCTATGGTTAACCATTTTGATAATGGGTTTTCACTTTACAACTGACCACAAAAAACAGCAGCGAAATATCCGTCATTTGCAACAGAGACCTGTACAAACCATACGGCAAGCAGAGAAACAGAAAACGGAAGTCATGGCTACATAAATAGCTGTAGTTATAAAATTAACGGTAACAATTTAATTGTTACACTTAAATTTCAACCTGCAAAGTCACCACATTAAAAAAAGGTCTTGAACAAAATTTACAACAGCATTTTGACAGTGGAAAATTGCTATGGTTATAAAAGTGTAAGATACAAAAGCATTTAATTTATTGGTAAACGTTGTCAAAAGGACAATTAGGCAATAAAGTGGCGTAAAATGCAGCACTTTAATAAGTTTTATAGTAATTCCTGTAATTTCGAAATAACTATTTCTGCATACAAAAACTGACTTCATTCATGATATCTTGTCAGAGATTGTGTTTGTATTCTTCATTTTTGGATATTTACTGTAAGTGTAGTAAATTAAAGTTTTTGAAATTTGAAGTGCTTAGAATAAAAAATTTTTAAATTAAGTTTTTCTCTTTTTACCACCTTAGTTTAGGGGTTTGCAAATAAAAGATTTAAATTTATCCCGATTTGTTTAAATATATTTTTGTGAATAACTAACAAATCAAGAAATATTCTATATATAAAATTGCGGAAATTTTTTTGTAATTAAAAACTTATTTGTATTTGATATTCTGCAATTGTCGTTTTTTGAAATTTTAAGCTTAAAAAGTTTATTAACTTTTTTTATTTAATAAAATAAAATAGCTTAGTAACATATATACAATTTTTATTTTTTTAGACTACTTCATGTCTAAAAGCGGTATGCAACAAATGTTTTAAAATGCCTTTCACTACGGACTCTAGGCTATTTTGAAATTTACCAATTTTTTAAAAATGTCCACTTTACACTGCAATCGGAAAGCAATAATCAAAAATTTAGAGCACTTTTTATATGACTCAATATGCTTATAGTAATTGTATATGAAGAATCCTGAGGCCCATGCTTGGTAAGAAAAGTATTCCCAAAAAACTTTTTGAGAGTTTTGGGATTGCCTTTCAAAGGTAAGTTGGTTTGTATTAGGTTAGCTTAGGTTTTTTTGGTAGCCGCGTTCAAGCTCAGCTCCCGTTTGTTCAGCAGTTAGTTGCCGTTGTGCTACCGATTGCCGGGCAATGAAAGAGAACATGTTCCGTTTTATCTACCTCTTCCTCGTTGCCCCAAGTTCTTTATAAGCCATTGTAAGAGAGCCCTAGCATTTGGGCGTCTTTTCCAATATGCCAGTGTCCAGTTATAGCCTTAATTAGATTCCCCACAGCTAGTTTCAGAAAACCGTCTATGATCGCAATAAGATTATTATTCCTAAAGAGCGAAACGCCTATATTATATCGCTCATTTACTTCAATAGCGACATAACTCAAAAAAAAAAAAATTTCGAGTTAGTGATGCAGAATTGTTCGCTATGTTTTTCTTTATGTTGTCTATAAAATACATTTTTATATCTTTGATACTTTCCTCCAGGGCTGTGAAGTCGGAGTTGAGGTTTTTGCACTGGCGTTGGAGTACCCTCAATACCCGCGACTCCAACTCCAAAATATTTCGACATAAAAAATTTAAAAATATATCTAAAATTTTCCAAAATAAAAATATTTTGAAATTGGCGATGCAATATTTAAAATATCGATTCCAAATTTTTATAGAATAATTTTCTGGCTATATTTAACCATTTAGAGGTACTGCATTAAAAACGAGTTTCGAGTCAAATAAGGACCAGTTTCATATACAATTAGCATCAATGTAAGAGTAGGATTTGGAGTTGGAATCGGATTTAAAAAATTTTCAGAGGTTGAAGTCGAAGTAAGAACTAGTTTTTGACGACTCCACCGCCCTGCTTTCCCCGTTTAAAGAGCATGTCTCGTTATTCTTTCTAAGTGGTTAGAGCAAATTAAGACTTTAAACGCGTTTATCTCAAAAAGAATTTTTTGAGTTTAATTGTTCCAAGTCGGTGGTGCCCGCATGAGCCAGTGAGTGAGCCATACAGTTTCCATATATGCCCCTTTGTGCAGGGCCCTATTTATGGGATACCACTAATTGTCAAGCTAACTCCTCCAGAGATATCCGGCATTCTTGTAAAATTTTAGAAATAATAAACATATTCTTCAAGGATATTATGGCTGCTTTACTATCGGTAATAATGTGAATATCCCTTCCAGATATTTCATCATACACGATGTATCTCGCGGCTGTGTAGATGGCCATTATCTCGGCAATGGCCCAACAGCGTTAGAGAGAGGTTCCAGTTCAACTGCTCAGGGTAAATACCAGAACCGATAACATACAGTATTTTAGGCCCATCAGTGAATATCTGTATTGCATTCGCGGGAATTTGTAGGTCATCATAGTGAACTATGTAATTGTCATAGATTGGCTCAAGTGTGATATAATCAACGTCCGAGTGCCAATTTATCTCATAAAGGATTTTAACATAACCGATGTTGTTAACCTTCCATGCTTAAGTGCCATCCTTAGTCATACCGCCGTGTTCGCAGCTAACCTTTTGTCCAAAATGTCCGGCGGTAACCATTTCAAGCTCGTAAATAATGCATTCGAAGTGGTGGTCCTAATGGTAACTGTTACCATTATTGCCACCATTCTCATTATACGTTTAAACTTTGTTTGATGATTCTTCACTTTGTGTGCCAACCCTACCACACAGCTCTACATTACAATGAAATGGATTAAATGACACATTTGTATAACCAGAATACATTACTCAAATTTACTCTCCTCTTTAGGCCAAAGACCGTTTTACAGCAGTTGCCGCCTTAGAAGTCCTGGAAATGGTATTCATCTTCCAGTTCACTTTGCTGTCCAATATTAGTCTAAGATATTTGGCACTATAGGATAGTTTCAGTGAGATCCCAATTATTTTCGGTGTTGCAAATTGGGGAATTTTGTATCTCCTTGTTCAAATTACCAGTTCCGTTTTAGGAGGATTTACATTCAGCCCGCAGCCCCAGCACCTTTTTAGTAGGACATCCAGTGCGGACTTCATAAGTTCAAATAATAGCTAATGATACATACCCACAGATGACAAAACGTCGGAACATCTCCCCTGCTGGTGTCCCGCTTTAGGGACTTCCAGGGGAAAATTTTTCGGGGCACATGATGAGCCCAACTAAACCGGGCAGGGTGATTGGCTTTATACCCAGCCTGAACCTGACATGTTGATATACACAGGCTGCACAAAAGATCCGCTGGATCACGGTGCGTTTGGCCTTCTTCATAACTATCTAACCATACCATGTTTGGACACAACCAAAATATTTTTAGACGAGTTTTTGTCGAAACATTTTTTTCGATATTTACATTTATGCATTAATTAAATTTTGTGAACTATTTCGACGAGTATTTTCGGGAACCATAGATCTCCCCGAGTCCAACTTTTATTGCAAAAGTAAATGGTACATTTCTTCCTACAGACGTCGGTATATAAATCCGTTAAAAAGGTATGTCCCATCCTGTAAGGTCTTCCAGTTTGTCCAAAATTTTCAAAAATCCTTCAGAGAATCACGACTAGTACATCTGAGAACTTAAAAAATGTTTTAAAAATAGCCCAGAGGTTTTTTTCTCCAAAGGCAAAATAGATTACAAATTATACATAGTTGTAGCCAAAACACTGAAATTCAAAAAATTACCCTTGTCATACCCTTCATCGGATGTAGATTTAATACTCCAAAAATACAAGAACTTAATTAAATAAAAAAAGAGTAATTTCATTGTTTTTGTCATAATTCGGATATTTTTTTAACTGATTTGACAGATTTATAGACCGACGTCTTTATCAAGAAATTTACCGTTTATTTTTGTAATAAAAGTTGGACTCGGGAAGATCGATTGTTCCTGAAAATAGGTTTTTTTAAAAAAAAAATTTATTTTGGCCAAAACTTTTTGTATTTGAAAGATTTTCCGAGGTTTTCAGAAAATATGTTCTTCTAAAGATGTCCGATATTTTGATATATAAAACGTATGCAGGTGCAATTATAATTGTAGTTTTAATAACAAAATATAGGAAAAATCCGAAAAAAGAAGCATCAAAAACTCGTCTTAAAGCCAAAAAAAAAATAAAAAAATTACGCCATCGTTTTTAGCGTACAATTTCACCTTGGAAAGGTAATATTAAAAAAAAATTACATCAGCTGATTTTTTATTATTAGAGAATGATTTTTTTGATACGTCGAGGTGGAATTTTTTCCCTCATGCCAAATGCTATCGAAAAATCGATGGCACAATATCGACAAATTTTAAAAATCGGACTGCTCTAATATATATATTTAACAAATTTTAGTAGAGAGATATCTTCTTAGGACTATAGCTTCCATTTTTATTTACATACCATTTGCATTGCCAAAAATCACGCAAATTACGATATCCTGATGAAAGAATTTTAACAAATAACAAACCATCATTAATTAAAATTACATCGATATACCAGAGTAATAACGAACATAGTATAATATTATATGCCAAACATATATACTTGTAGATTTTTCGCCATTATTGCCCAGTTTTTAATTTCCAAATTTAAATACGTATTTAAATTTAAGTTGTAACTAAATGCCGTTTTATTTTTTAAGTACTGCTTGATTAATTTAATTTTATTAAGACAAACGTATGGTAGCGCTATTAAATAACATAAAAGAGCTGTTTAACCAATGTGAAGAAGCTTGTAGAGTGTTTTAAGATGGCCTCAAAGAAACAGCTGAATGTTTTCTGCTTTGCCTGTTGTTGTTGTATTATGATGTTAAGTATTAACTTATGCAAATTTAAATAAGAAACGCCGGCTATTTAAGTAACATTCAAAATAGCATTGGAAAACTGAATTTCGTATTCAAGTAGAATTAAAGATAAATTATATTTTCAAATACAAATTAAAAACTGCCTTTTTGCATTATAAAAAAGGTTTGTTTGATAATTAAAAAAAACTGTTTTATAGAATTATTTGTCGTCCCATTAATTAGCACTTAGCTAATTATTTATTTAATCTTAAGTTTATTTTAACATTTGAGTGTCCCAGAGCATGAGCATAAATTAAATTTTATTACATTTGTTAAGAGCTTCATAGTGGAAGAAACAGTATTACAAAAAATGTTCAATTACATACATATATATGATTTGAAAATTAGCAAATTCCTTCTTTAAAATATAAATTAAAACTTTATTTAACCTTTCATTTAAAAACTAACATCTGTATTAAATTACATATAAAATTTTCTTTCACCAAATTACACACATTACAAACTTTTCCTTTAAAATTGCTTAAATCCTTTAATACTTGACATCAAACCAGCATTAAGTTCACTTCTTTGCTTTTAAAAAATATTGTCATAAACCGCATTCTATGATTCTTCAAAGCTGTTCATAATCCGGTAAATCTTAATATTTGTGCTTGTAAATGTCATAAATAAATTAATTCTTCTGCACATTTAGCTACAAATTACATTGAGTTTCTATGTTTTCATTAACCGCATGTTAGTTATTTATAACAAACACTTTGTTGTCGCATTTCTTTTATAACTTTTTTTTTTATTTTCCTATTTTTATTTTTACACTCGCATTATTTTAATTATGCATGGCATTTTACAGTCTAAGTTACTTTTTACAGAGTAAGGGAAACATACAAGTCAAACAAACATGTGCATTTATTGTGTGAAATAATAAGCAAGGGGAAAAAAGAAAGAATAGTTACGAGGAATGCACATGACTTTTAGTATAAATAGTAGGGTATTATATCAAAAATATAATAAGATTTCGAATATTATTAAAAAATTCATAACTGTTATTTCAAATACTATACATGGCGTATTAGTATTTATATTAAAGTATAACTCAGAGTTACATATTGCGTATACGCAACGTTACCTAATGCGGGATGCACAGTGAGACAAAATTTAAATTTGCTGTTTTTAAACGGTTAGACCGGTTGGCCCTAAACATAGCTGTTTATGTATAAGTGTTTTTTGCATTAATTTTTTTTTAATGTGTATGCATTGGTTTTGTGCTACCTCTGGGGGGTTGAAGACGGTTGAAGCTTTACGCCAACCAAAAATTATTCCTTTCACCTCGTTTGGCTACAAAATGCCATTAAGTGGGGAACAGAATAGACGCTGTAGTACAACGTTTCGAATAGCGCTGCAAGCTGTGAAAAGTTAAAAACGGCAGTTTCAAAGTAGTGGCAACAGAATACGTAGTTGTAGTAGTCTTTGCAGTTGAAGTCGAAGCCAAAGACCAGAATTTTGAACTTTGTTGCGCTACAGAGCATTCTTCAGCTTCAGCTACTACTACAACTACTTTATTCTGTTCCAGGCCTTATATAACCGTCGCTCATGTACTAGACCATAGACATAAAATTAAACACGAAATTCGCAGAGAAGAGTTCAAAAATATATTTTGTCGGACCCATATGAAATTAGGATATCTTCTATGTTTTCTTAATACATTTTTAATTAAAAAAATCTCATTGCTTTAAGCTCTCCGTGACCACATATTCCATTTAGGAACTAGGATGATTATAATATTAAAAGCTCTCATTAAGATATAAAGAAAATACAGTGGAACTTCTATAGCTCGAAGCTCCATCATTCCGACAAAAAAGTTCGAATTACAGAAACTACAAGTCACAGAATTTTGTAATAAATGCAAAAAGGATGCATTTAGTATTCATGTAGTTTAAGTTTAATTTCTTACAAATTCATATTTATTGTAATACTGGGTAATTTTCTATTGAATATGTTTTTTTTATTATGTGTTTTTATTTTGTGTATAAAGTGACTCCAATTTATAAAGTTCTGTTTAGTTTTCTACTGTTGCTTTTTTTATTTAAATTAAAACCTGATGATTTAAGGAATTGTTTAAAACCTCTCTTATAGTTTCTTCTTTTTAGTCCTCCTCGGCACTGAAGACAGAACATTCAACCTTCTATAGATAGTCGGAAGCTCAATCTTTCGTAATGCCGTCATCAGCTTATCAGTAAAATCAGAGATAGCTACCTCGTTGTCTACTTCAATAAATTCGTAATGTGTGCAACTGGTTGTTATGCTTTTTAAACGTTTGAATTTTATTTGCTTTGCTTTGTTTTAATTTTTGAATAATCTCACAACCAACTGCAAGTAAAAGGTAACGCAATTGTTTTGGGGACATGCGAGAAAAAACCTGTTTAAAAATGGTCACCTCCAACAAAACAATTTTTAAAGAAAATTTTAAACATTTTATGTTTAATTTCACCATATTATTGTCAACGACAACCATATTATTGTTAAATTGGTCCTCCATCAAGAAGCCACAACCATATTATGATTGCCTCCAAAAATGTTTTTGTTAACAATAACTAAAATATAGCATGGTTGGTTTTGAACCATGGCATGTTGCTATTGGAAAAGAGGAAAATACTGTTATTAATTAAAAAACAAATGGCTTCTTGATGAAGGACCCATTTAACAATAATATGGTTGTCGTTGACAATAATATGGTGAAATTAAACATAAAATGTTTAAAATTTTCTTTAAAAATTGTTTTGTTGGAGGTGACCATTTTTAAACAGGTTTTTTCTCTGAGTGTAACAGTGATGTATTAGCAAATTTAGTGATTTTGTAAGTGGTTACATGTAAAAATTGAATAATTTAAAATTAAATTAAAATTAAAGCTACGGTCACACTTATTAAGTGTTTGACCAAATAAGCATAACCACTACTTTTGTTAATAGTTAGTGAGATTTAACATGGTCTTAATACCAAAAAATAAAACTGATTATTCTGCTAGACATAGCAAAAAAACTGTTTCTTGTTAGATGTAGTATTTTAATCAAAATAAATATTGTAATTAAAGAAAATAATATTCCAGTTTTCCTGTTGGTCCCGTTTTTTTTTTTTTGTCAAATAAATGCCAAGTGTGACCGTAGCTTAAGATTTAAATAAATCAAAAATCTAAGATGGCACAAAATTAAAATTCGACTTATGAAAGCGTGGTGCAGGCAAATACTTGCCTTTGTGTTATAGAAAAATAGTTCAAGATTAAAAAGTTCAAGTTAGAGAAACAAAATCATGTGAAATGGTCCGTCTACCATTATTGCCAAGAGATTTACAGAAGATCGGCTTAAAGAATTTCAACTTTATATGAAATAAATCTCTTTTGTACCCAAAGGGATCCAGATCGGTGTAAAAATTACAAAGTTATTGCACTTTTCGCTTTTTTTTTATGAAAAAAAAAACAAGTAAATATACAAAGCTAAATGTTAGTAACAATAAATATTAAAAATGGCTTAAAATAAATAACTTGCTTTGCCTATTGTGATTATTTTCTGCCTCTCGCACAAAAAGCCAACAATAATTGCCCAATATTGCATCATTATATGCCCCTTAATACCGACGTTGTATTTCTTGTATGTCTTGGAAAACGCTCACCATGTTCGCCACTTTTATTGCCAAGGTTTTTTGGGAAGAATTTTAAGTACGAATGCAGAACGTTTATTTTTAAAGACACACTAACTCCTTTTTTTTAGGTAAGATATAAAAATGAATGTTAATTTAGAAAAAATAAATTGAAACAAATCATGTTAAAAAGTGTACCAATTTTCTCATAGCTTTTTAACAAATCTTGAATGATGTCTTTGTATGTTGTTTATATTTCCCAGAAAGCTTGATACAACCAAACCAAATGACTTCCAAGCCTTTGATTAATCTGTAGACAAAATCGAATCAACTTTGGAATACTTCAGTAGCTTTGTAATTTGTGGTCTTACAAATTTAATTTTGGCATCCGATCAGGAAAAAACCGGTCCGCACAAAGATAGTTTTGTCCAAAATCTTTAATGAATAGACCTGTTCTATTCTTAAAAATATTTTCTCCTGGCTTATTTTTATTTACATGAGCTTTTTTTTTACAAAATTTAGTGATTCTTATATTTACAGCGTTGGTTTTTTAAATTCTTCGAATTGGGTTTTTGATTTGACAAAAAGCGAAAAGTGGGTTTATTCACTAAATCTTCTGTAGCTTTGTGATTTTTACATCAATCTGTTCGTACGAAATAAGATAATGTCTTATTGAATAAAACATTTACCCGGCAATTCCCAGTGTCACCTATAGATGACAATAATTAGCCATGTTTTCTAGCATGTAACTTTTTTAAACTTGAACAAAGTTAATACCATAAAATTTTTTGTCATTTTTTTTTTTTTTTTTTTTTTTTGATAATAAACTGTGAAATGTTTTAACATTTTCAAACGATTTGTAGTTTCCTACTTGTTGACTTGTGTTGTGATAAATTAATTGTTGTAAAAATGTCAAAAGAGTAAAAACCGGAATAATATTTGTTGATTCATACTGTAAGATACTCAAACTTATAATAGCAGTGATTATCGTCAAACCATTTATTGCATTTTAGTTAAAAATAAGGCTAGATTGTGTGGGCTGTATTTCACATATTGACATACTTATATGTACATATACAACTCACTCTAACTTTCTTGAAAAAATGTGGCGAAAGTTTACGGACTTTTGAAAAAAGTTTAATTTTATTTAGGAAATAGTCACTTTTAGTGAAAAAAAAATTTCAAAATTTAATTTTTAGTGAAAAAAAAGACACTTTTAGTAAACAAAATGTGACTTTTTGTGAAAAAAGTAATTATAAAAATGAATTTTTTTCAAAAAGTCACTTTATTCAACAACAAGCCAAGCATTTTAGAAAAAAGCCTAATTTTACATGACCTTCTTCAGAAAAGGACCTAGTTTTACAAAAAAGTCTTAGTTTTTCGCTTATTGCTTTTTAAAAAGTTTAATTTTTTAGTTGTATCACATAGCGTATGCATGTTAATAAATTGGCTTTAAATATTACTCATACGTAACCAAGTAACTGGACATGTGTTTTCCTTGTAGATTTTTCTTAAAAAAAAAGATAACAAATATGTACACTTGGGCGGGTCTATTTAACAATCGCCCAATTGACAAGGGTGGGTCGGCCCTCCAAAGCTTATGGGGGCGGTCATACATTTAGACTCGACTTGGGCACTTTAAATGGGTCAAAGTCAAAATTTTTCTTTTGGGTCAAAATAAGGAACATCAGAATTCACTTTAGAGGTATGATTCCTTGGGCAAAGTTTCTTATTTTAATCCATAGAATACGATTTTCCTTGTAACTTGGGCGATTAATTGGTTTAAAAAAAATAACTTGAAACGAGCAAAATTGCAAAAAATCATCAAAGTTTTCATGAAGTGTGAATTTTTGTCTACTTCAACTCTGTAAAAAAAAAAAAAAATTGTATTAGTACATTTAAAATAAATTTTTGAAATTTTTATTATTATAATCGTAATAAATTGCACGCATGAATTACTTTTTTGTTTTTTTTTTTTTTATTTCTACACTACATCCCGCGAAGCTTTTCGCTTGTCTGCAGGAGACCAGAGTCTCTGGCGGGAATCGAACGCGCAAACCCGGTACTGATAGACTAGCTCACTACCAGTTAGCCTACTGGGGCACCCTAAGGATCCGTTTATATTTAAATAATTTTATGAAATTTCCTTACCACGAATAATATCGTAGATTTACTGTAAGTTGCCCGCACTGCAAGATTAATAATCGTTAACTTTCGTTAATTTCAAACTGGTGTAGCTTACCTTAGGTTTTGCAACCAGTGTGTTTCTTTATCTTCTCTCAAGAGCGAATCGAACAACAAAACCACTACCAAGCAGTATGGACAGCTCACTTTAAATCATCGGGTTTTTATGAAATTTAGAATTGTATACCCAATACGTATGTAATAATTTAAGTGAAATTTGAATCGTAATACACCCAACCATAAATCGAAAAAAATTATTAAAATTCGTTTTTCACATTCTCTCCCTTGACACATCTATCTTATTATTACTCCTCTGGAGCAATTATATTACTAGTCTTCCTCTATATACCGGTAAATTTTAGGCAGCCATCCCCCCTTGGCACTATTTAGAACAAGATTAATTAGCATTAGTGTCCAACCCACACACCAATACAACAAAAGCCTCTATTATTTTTAAAGATATTTGCATTTAAGTGACATCATCTTTTTAAAACACAAGTAACGGTTATATTGGGAAATCTCGGGTTTACTCTACACCATTCTGACTTCATATTCGGATTCAGCGAACAATTTTATAAATGAATAGGCGTCAGGGTGCCCCGGTAGGCTAGCTGGTAGTGAGCTAGTCTATCAGCGCCGGGATTGCGGGTTCGATTCCCGCCAGAGACTCTGGTCTCCTGCAGACAAGCGTATAGCTACGCGGGATTAGCATAGGTTATATTAAAAAAAAAAAAGAAGATACATTAAGTCAACAAACTGTCACGTAGTGGTATCTAATTAATATACTATTATCTTTATTAAAATTTTGTTCTTTTAATTTTGACCCGCCCTAATATGTCTATCTAAGTTATACTTTCATGTTGCACATATCAATTTAATCACGTATTTTATACACGTCAACGTTTCTTTTACACTAAATGTTTCCTTGTTACTTGAGTTGAAAGAACCGTATATGGAAACTCGGTTTGTATTTGAACAAGCAAAACTTATTGTGGAAATGATATTCAATGACTCAAACAATTTAAGGAACATAAAAACATACATATACATATATCATATATGTATGAATTAAGTTAATAATTGATAATTTACATAAAAACCTAAGAAAATATTAAATAAAAAAGTCACGTTATTAGAAAATTATTAACTGCTCTCTTTTTTTTAAAGACAAAATTTAGTAAAAAAAAAACATCTATATTAGCTATAATGTGTATAAATATTTTTAACCCAGAAATTTTTTATTGCCATATAATTTAAAAAAATAAAAATTTTCTTTTTTAAATTCGACCTTTTTTCAAAATGACCAACGTCTGTGGTATTTATAAGGCTTTTTGTTAGCATATTTCAGTCTAAAAATCCTTTTAAATTGTAAAATAACATGACAAACTTAAATTTACTCGTTTTATGGATATTGTAACCAAAGACAATCTTTATTTTGCAATATGTATTAAAAGACGTATCAGCCAACCAGAACAGATGAGACAATTATTGCACAAAATAAGCAAAGTGTGGTAATAGCAATAAAATCTTTAAAAGGTCATAACATTTCATGCATGACCTTTTTAAAAGTGTCCTTTTTAAAATTAAATGATTTTACACACTGTGACTCGCTTCAATTTAATAAGAATATATTATATACATCACGTTTTCTTTTATTACGAAATACATGCATACAAATACAACAAAAACACATAAGAAAGTGTAGTCGGGCAAGCCCAACCATATTATACCCTACGTAAATATTATAGCACAATATTATTTGGAAAAAGTTTCTTGACGAGCTGGCCTAAGCAACCATCGAAATGCGCATAGAAACTAGCTTTCCCACAACAATAAATTTCAGTGTTTTTTATCATAAATTGGGATTATTAGCACATCATTAATAAATGAATTAATTAATAAATATTTCATTCCCGAAAATAACTTTTGACAATATTATGCTACTATATCAAAATTTACCATATATTACAAGAATCGGGTGATTCACCGCGAGGTTTGATTAATAATGTAAACTAAAACACATAAATTTGAAAGTTAACTTAAAATTATTATTATCGGTGAAATGGCATTTACTCTTTGAAAATGATATCATGTAAATGTTGGCCGTGACTACGTCTGAGGTAGTCTATTCGGAAAGTCCAATTTTGGGCGATTCGTATGAGCATAGCGACTGGTATCTCGACAATAACACAAGTAATGGTGGCTGCCACGGCGTCAATCGTAACTGGTTTATTCATGAAGACCTCAAACTTTACATATACCCGGAGAAAATAGACTAATGGTGTGATATCTCACGATCTAGGTGGAAAATTTACCGAAGCAAACCCTAAAATTAGGTGATAACCAAAATTATTTCTCAACAATGTAATTGTTTCACGCGTTGTATGCCTTCGCAGAAAGAAAAACACTCGGGATAAATTAAGCTTTTTACAAATAATACTAAAACGTACTCACAACAATCCTAAATGGGATAACTTTAGAAAATTAATACCGGAATTTCTTAAAGTAAGTATAAAATTCTTAAACCAAGTACAAAAAAGATTGAACTTTTCGTTGTTACTGCCTCTCTGAGAGTAAAATTACAAATTGAGCGTTTTAGTCTTATATAACTTACAGCCATAACTTAACAAGAGCGGAATGCGGAACGTTTTCTTCAGCGTAGCTTTTACGCTGATATGCCATACCTAAATAAGAGCGTCAGCGTTGTGCCATAAACAGTAGTGTTAACTTTCGTGCCGACTAAAACCCTCATAAAAGACATAAGAAATTTAATTAAAACCGCTAGTTTGACCTAAAAATAGCTAATTTGCCATTACTTATTATCAAACAATAAAAACAGGGTTGTCAAAACAACAAATATAGCAGCCCTGTTTATTTTAACGCGCTGTCAAAATCGGATTTTCCAATTGCAAAGCGTTGACGCCGCGCTATTTAGGGATGCTTCATACAAATTGCATGGGCATGAGGATTTTTGACAGCTAGAAAACGCTTTCCGCTCTTGTTTAGGTATGGCTGTTATTGAAATTTATTGTAGCCACTACAACAACACCACACAAGTAGCTAAAAAACGATTTGATTGTTGTGTATAGAAACAACAAGAAAAAACACATTATTTTCATGTTTAAATTTTAATCAATTTTACTTTTTAAACTTTAAAAAGTAAAATTGTTTTGTCTTCAATTTCTCACTTCTCATTTAGTTTATATTCCTAGCTAAATATGTACATTAAGTTTTTAAAGTAAAAATCATATATGGCATGATGGTGGTGTTTTATAATTTTAACTTTGTAAGGTGTGAAACAGGTAAGTAAATTAATTATAATTTATACTTCTTCTAATTTCAGTTTTGATTTATTTAAAGTTCGAATTCAGGATTAAATCAACTTTATAGCACTTGACTTAAGTACATTTTGAGATTGATTCAATCTCAGTTTTAATTAAATCAATATCATTTTCGGATTTTTCCGCCTTATTCCAGTTGTCGTTGTCGTATACGGCTGTGTCGTTTTTTGTAATAGATTAAAGTAAAATACAACCAGTGTTCTTTAATCTACTGCAAAAAACGGCACAGTCGTAAACGACAATGACAACCGGAATAAGGCTGATTGTAAGTACGAATTCGGGATTAAATCAATTTTATAATTCTGGAATCAAGAGCAATTTGAGATTAATTCAATCTCAGTTTTACTTAATCAATCTCTTTTTTGTATTGTTTTAAGTACGAATCCGGGATTGAATATGGATAAGTTGATTATTTCGCGATTTTATAATCCGTACTTGAATCAATCTTTCTGTACTTGATTAAAGAAAATCCGTACTCACCGTACTGTTGGTACCGCTTCGGATTGTTTTTAGTACGGATGGATTGATTTTTCTTTTGAGTGTTGTAGCGTCATATTGCTGGAATCAGAGATCACCAAGGCCGGGATCCTTACTTTAAAAAAAGCCATCTTATCGAATACGACAAGCCAAGCTGCTGACAATGACGACAAATTGATTAGTCACGCATGTAAAAAAAGGATATTGAAAATCAAACTTCATGATGAATCGCGCTAGGAAATTTATTTCTAATGTCAATAGATATGGCATTTCAACTGTGAAGTGACATTATATTTGTACAACAAAATGTAAAAAAATTAAGGAGTGAAATTTGTAAAAGGGTTTTTTTATATTTGCAAAGTAATGAAGTAGCACTATATTCTAAAAAAAAAATTACAACAATCAACTCTAAGCATTTGAAGATATAAGCTGGTTTGACGTTACAAAAAACAAAACTAGATTTCGACTTGTATTACTAAATTGCATTAGTCTGCGAATTAAACCAGACTTTTTGTATAAAACCTTTTTTAGTAAGCCTTGAACTTATAAAGATTTATTTTCAAATTTAAGAAATTTAAAGATATTTGCTCGTTTAAGGAACATATGAAAATTTCCAGCGAAAATTTATTTTCTGTAATGTAACGCCAGAAAGCAACAAAAAAAACTTGTATTTTAGGACCATGTTGTTCAACGGTTATCCCTTTTGTAAGTTAATGTAGAGATAGTTGTGCTTCACACCAAAATATATACATTTACAATTTTTTGAGAAACGACTTAAGTTACTTCTGGAGTTACGTTAGAAAAAGTAGACTTCTCGCTGGAATAAAACGTTAAAAAAATTATATATATTTTAAATACCGACATATTGGAAAGCGTAGAAATTCAAGAGGATATTTTTATTAATTCTAGTTATTTAAAATCATAGACCAATATCCTTGCAAGGAATTCTCTTTTATAATGAGTACTTAAAATTTAATAACGCAAACTGTTTTGATTTTGATATTAAAATTGATTTAAATAAACTATTAAACTCAAATATGTATCTATAAAATATTTGTTAAAATAAAATGTTGAAAAAAATTGTTCAACTATAAAAAAAATTTTAACGTAATGTACATTAACTACAATTTATTTAGAAAAATATTATTTTTCATTAATTTTTATGTTTTTATGTGGTTTATATGTAAGTTAATACTGAATTATTCTGTTTTCTTTTTTTGTGTTGATAAAAATATGTTTTATTGTTCTTAAAATGGATATTATTAATTCGCCGATTATTTTTAATTGAAGTGCCTAAATTCCATTTTTTTTAAATATTCCGATTTTTATCAAAATTATCTGGCACCCCTGTATATATGGCTGTGAGCAACCGTTTATAATTTAGAATAATACTGTGCAGTTATGACGAATCAATGAAATTATTAAAATTTTTATTTTGTTTGAAACACAACAATATTTTTTTAAATAACTGTAAAATATTATTTAGGACATTATGACGACATGACTTGAACGCACACCTTGTGAATCACCCTATTTTTTTTTAATCTGCTTTTAATGGTTACTGCCTAAGTCCTAAGGTCAACCAAAGTTTATGTACACAATTTAATTATTCATTTTGCAAATTCCGACAACCAGACGGATAAAAATGCTAAAATCGATAAAGGATTTGATTCTCAGTCCATCGGTATATTAAAAACTTGGTCATTTACCAATACAGCTATGCGTTACGAACTTTAGGAATAACTCATAATAACCTCCCCATTTGTGTTCGTTAAGGGTTAAAAAAATTCAAAGTACATTTGTGGTTGACTACACGCTAATGTATTATATATGAAGTTATACAGTTAAACAAAATAAAAGTTATTGCTTTAAAAATGAAAAGAAAACATTAGAAGGCTGTATTCGACAAAGTCGAATGGATAATACTTACCATTGAAAGTTCGAACAAAATAACGAAGTATTTTAAAACACATTCGAGTATAATAATCAATTTGGTTAATCGAGTATGCTTAAGATCAATATTTTGGTTCTATACATTTTATATACTTTTGTAAAAGGCAGAATATTTTGACAATTTTACAGGAGAGGCAAACAACTCTTTTAAATGTTATACTGCCTTAAACTGTTTATAAATTGTTTTTCTTTAATAAATAAATTGTTGTACAGTAAAACCTGGCACTTGTTTTAACAATGTTGCCTTTTATACAGAGAGTTAGTCAGAGTTTTTAGCGTTTATCATATAATCACTTTTTTAGATAGAGCCGCTAATTTTGGTCGAAAGATTCCAAAATGTTTGGGTAAATTTGTGTTCATGCAATATATTAAAATCGGTGAAAAATTTCATATAATTAATTTTTGGCTAATTATGGTCGTTAGCGTTTTAGGCAACGATATATGTTAATCACCAAAAAAAAATATTTCTTGCCCATTTCAAATTTGTTTTTGGATGCATTATTTAATATGTTTTTAATATAGATATAAAAATAAATATATGGTAGAAAACTGAGAAAAATTGTGTTTTTACATGGGGGCGTATAAGTAACGTTATGATTTAATAAATAAAAAAATTTTTGCCTGCGTTTTCTTTTTTGTCTATTTTTCAGAATTAACTTTGAAAAAATATGTATATTTATGATGGAAAGACTCCGTACAGAGCCGAAATTTTTCCATTTAATTTTGAACGTCAGCATCCGATTATTCAGACGCAAAGGTCATATCGAATAATGAGAGATGAGGCCCATTTCCACCTTAATGATCACGTGAAAAAATCCAAGGATAATTGCCGAACATTAAATGCACCCATTTAGATGCACATATTTCGTATCATATTTTTTGAAAACGAAATAGTTGAGGTTAATGTGAATGGCATTGAATACCGGGCAATGATTGGGAACTTGTTAAGGCCCGAGGTAGAGCACAATCCAGAATTGTGGTTCCAAAAAGATGAAGCCACAGCTCACCCAACTATGGCTATCATGCATGAAACTTTTGTTGATCGAATAAAATCGCACTTTTCTGTTTTGTACTGGCCACCTGTTGCGCTCGATTTCCTTGAGGTTACCTAAACGGTAAGGTGCCTAGCAAAAACTAATGCTTCCACGGAAGCAGTAATGTATGGGAGAATTCAGAGTGAAGCGCTCACACTTCGATGAAATATGACATGATTTTTGTATGGAATTCCTCACGGAGAAGCTCTGCTTCAGAGATCCGAAATATGCTTCTTTCACGCTTTAAAAACTGACATGATTTAGTAAATGAAAAAAATTAACCATTAAACACATTCTTACTTCACCGTTTGAAAAACGTTTTATAAATCTAAAATATATTTTTGGAATTATAAGGTTATAGTTTTATAGACAACTATATTGAATTGTAAAATTTAGCAAGTCTGCGTTCATACGGCTCATGTCTTATTGACATGATTCTTCCTTTTTCTTCTTTGAACATGAATTGGTGTTCAAATGATTCATGTCATGTTGACGACATGTTTTTTTTTGTGTAGTTTTTAAATACGAATAAGAAAGAAGAAGAAAAGCGAATGAGAAAGCAAGGCGTACTGACAGTACATGCATGTGTGTACTCGTTTCTTTTCCCCTCGTCTCTCTCACCTATAAAGTAGCAATCATGTCAATAAAACATGAGCCGTATGAACGCAGGCTAAGCATTTATATTTGTTATCAAAAGAATAAATGATTTCAGTGTTTCAATGAAGCAGTTAAAGATGTAATCTTAAAAAATGAATAAGCAGCGAATCTATTCGGGTATTTAGCACCGCATTTGAAAATTGGAGGATAACATGCATTGTTTTATAGCAGTGGAGTAAGGCAGTGATTTTAAGAAGCAAAAAAGGAAGCGGTTAGCATGCATAAGACGCATTTATTGCTTCAAAATCTTAAATTTTTTTACTGTGGTATATGCCAATATGCCGATTAGGGCGGATATCCGTGAATAAGTGAGGGCACTGTGACCTGATGTTCTTTGAAAAGTTATGGAAAATGCTCTGGAAAGAGCACGTCTGGAAACGGCACGTGGAACTAAGCAATAGGCACCCTTTGAGAGATATTATCTTCAAAATATAATGCGAACATATTTCCCAACTTAAAACTAAATTTCAATAAATGCCAACGTTAAATAAAATCAAAATGAAATAAGTTCATCATTAAATAAATCGTAACGATACTTATGCGCCACTCTGTACTTTTAACGATACTTTTCCATTTTAATTATTTTCTAAATAAGAGCTTACCTGCACCACTGGAATCAGCGTGATCGAATTAGATTTAGCCGCTGGGTGTTACACTTGTACGATTTTTGAGCTAGCACAGTGTTAGTAATTAATTTATATTCCCATACCTTCTCAATTGTTAATGCTGCAGCGTCATAAATGCGTTATTAATTTAACTTCTCCCAACTTTCATTTTACTAGTTCGGAAATAGCGATCCCATTGTGCTTTCAGCAGAGAAACGGACAAACCTGAATTATTATATATATACAATTATGGTATTTCATTTAGTTGCATCCATAAATAAAATAGACTATTGTCATTTTAGTTTCCATTTCTTTAGTTTTGATGAAGTATGGCATCTTAGTTCTGTAAGAATATTAGTACATAGAAAAAAAATTAAACTAGTTTATGTTTAATTTAAACTTTTTAAATTAAATACAAACATGACCACTTAACATATTTCTTAGATCCGGCAGCATAATAAGACAATCGTCAACGCATTTGTTACTAATTCCAGAACTCATGTTTTGTGCTGCTAATTCTTTTTGTAGCCGTTGTGCAATCTCGTCAAGCTTGCCGTATAATTCCTGGATTTTTTTGTATGACGCCTAAAAGACACCTTGGAAAACCGATTTAATGCAAACAAATTACATTAGCTCGCAATTAAACCATCTGAACAGCCATTTGCCTTCAGATTTCTTGTCTTTACAATGCAATAAATTTTTGTATTTTGATAATATTGAGCTGGTGTTTATATCCACATAAAATCCAGCTATTGTCTCTATATCAAAATTCTTGAAAAAAAATATAAATCTAACCCTAAGTAATTTTATCATTTCGTTAATTCCAAGCGAAGACCCACTGTTATTTAATCTGCAATGAAATTTAATTATTGTGAGACTGGGGATGATAAGACAATAAGCAACATGTTCGCCGACTATTTCTCCACGACATACTTTGAGGCCAATATAATCTGAACTAAATGGAACATAATGTGAACATAAACTATTACTTGTGTGGATTTCAATTAGAGAAAGTAATGTCTATCCTATATATGGTTATCTTGCTGGACTCGAAAGTTAATTTCGCTTATATCTATGTCGGTTTATACAGCAAGAGGCGAGCTTGGCTTTATTTAACCTTGGGCAAAAGTGTAAAACATATACTGGAGTATGGTTCGATTTTATGGGATCCTTTTTACAAAGTTTACATTAAAAGCATTGAATCCTTACAAAGGCAGTTTATATTGCATTGTCTGCGCTGTCTACCATGCAATCTGTATACTAATCTTCGTATACTAGTCGCCTTGCTCTTATTAAGTTACCAACCTTACAAATCCGCAGATCTTCGTTTTTAAACAATTTAATTTATGGTAATTTTTTTGAGAATTCCTAATTAGCAACGCTATGTTCAATGTTCCTTGTCGTCGTAAGCGTAACTTATTTTATATATCTATACTTAAGATTACACTATATAAATTTTGGTACACTTTAGTTTACTGTGAGTTTCATGAACTCTATCAGTTCATTGATTTTTCCATAAATTCTAATGTTATAAAAAGTGAAATTATTGTAGTTCTAAATAACTTTGTTTATGTAATTATGTATATTAAGTGCATTATCATTTCATTTTATGGTATGTAAAGAAAATGTTCTATAGGCAAAATAAATAAATTAATTGTAAAAATAAAAATTGTACCAAATATATGTGTATTTCTTGCAATTATAGCGTACGAAATATTTTAGAATATACTGTAAATTTACGAATACTCTAAAAGGGAGAACTCAAGGGTTTGTATTTAACATGTATTCAATAAATAAATAAATTTATTATTTCCTTAGACACCCACAAACTTTCACTAAATCAATATTCATAGATTTCAGATTTTATGGTAAATACTTTTATGCAATATTAAATGGAAAATGTATTAAAACTACCAAATATGTACTATATTTGCAAACTTATTTTAAAAATTACTCAGAAAATAAACTCTTTTATGTAAATATTTTAATTCTTATTTTTTTTAGTTTTTATACTACAAAAATGTTCAAGTTACTTTCTGTGAACCGAAATGAGCCTTAATAAGCTTTTTGTTTATTTTCAAAAAATTATTCTTAAAAGCTTTTGTTTCATTTTTTCATTGTTTTGGCATTATATATGAATGTATGTGTATGTTAAATATTTAAAGTGAATGCTTATGTAGATATGTGCATATTATATATAAATTACTATGTTTATTAAGTATAGCAAATACTCCTAAAACTTTATTTGTTCTTATCCTTTTGGAAGGAAATTACGGATACATTATATTGGATTTAGATAAGTAAATATTTCTTTTAGCAGCTGTGGTTTATAAATTTTGAAATAGTATTATTTTTATATCTTATGAATTCTTGTGAAAACTGAGATTTTTATCTTAAATTTGTTGTGGTCTTTAGTTAAAACAATACTGTGATATACAACGTCAACAGTATCAATTGACCTTAAATCACATTCCTACCCCATCGAGTTACCTCTGTTTGTTTAAATGAACTTTTAATTATTGAATTTATTGCTAAGTATAGAATTATATATTAAATTAACAAAAATTGGGTCAAACTATAACTTAACTTAACACCTTATACTTATGTTTCGCTTCGTAGTATAGTTAGATTTTTTAAACTTAGTTCAAATAGCTTGTCTGGATTTTTTAAATCGACATATAGCAGATTTTGTTTGTCTCTACAATCACTTAACTGTACCAGATCCTTAAGAATATTTGGTATGAAGAAATTTTTGGAAGTCCAATTCCTGTAGAAAGATAATATTATTTTAAAAGAAGTAAGAGTGTTAGATTTGGCTATGCCGCATCTTTAAAACCCTGCACCATGAGTTCGAATATGTCAGGAGTGGCCTCTGTAAATAATATTTATAAATTATAAGCCAATCCTTATCGATAACTATATTTTGACAGCAGAGAAACTATGTTGACATCTGTTCAGTAAGGTTTTTCAAACGCTTCCAAAAGGTGGAAATTTACTTTAAAAATTAATCTTTCCGCAAAGTTCAAAGAGCACTTCGTCCAGTTTACGAAGGTCGTTTGTGATTAAATGGCTACCTAATAAGCAAAATTGCGTATTTGGAGCGAAGAAAAATCTCAAGCCGTTAACAAACCACCATTACATCCATTAAAATTGACTGCAAAGTGTGGTTTATACGATCTTTCGAAATAACGAAGAAGTTTGCGTTACAGTGAATGGCGAGCACTATAGAGCCATGCTGACACCATTTTTATTTTTTAGATAAATCGCGCGGTCTTATGCTACTCATAGGAGTTAACGGCACCAATATATATATCTATATGTATCTATATATATATATATAGTTAATCGACTTAATATCAACGACTTTGATTTATTGATTTATTTTATGATTTAGCGCGGATTTCTTTTAATGGGGCTATTTTACGTCATTGGCTTGTACCGAGTATGACGCCAAAGAGCCAGATTTATTGGAAAAGTAGTGAAATTATACTGATATAATGCACCATGTTACTCGTAGCCGCGGTAAACACACGCTGGAAATCATATTTAAGAAATAAATGCCAGATCATATTTTAAAAATAAATGCCTACCAGATAATAAAATAAATTTCATTTCAACAATATTTCTGTCTTGTAATATCAATTTAAGTTCTCGTGCAGCTAAAAAACACCATATAGAATTTATTTTTAAATTTACTGCTTCTAAATTCCTTGTAAAAAGGTCGCTTTATATGGAATCACTATGAAATTATGGACCGATTATCACAAAATTACATGGTGTCATTTCCAGCCATAGAAAGCTTAATTGGACTAAATTTTACCAAGAGATCTATATGGTACGATATTCACGAAATTTCGCGAAGTGGTTTTTTATGTTATGAAATTATGACAAACCATAGATTACTGAAATATTATGCTTCTTTGCGGTTTAGGCGGTATAAAGTGTTTTCCGATAATGGGCTTTATATGGGGCCTTTGGTAAGTTATGCACCGATCTTAAAGAGATTTTGCAGAGTGATTTTTTTATGTTATAAAACTATGACATACCAATTTTACTGCACTAGCATGCTTCGCTGCGGTGTAAGGCGTTCTGATGTGTTTTCTGCTAGTGGGCTTTATATGGGGCGTATCGTAACTTATTAGATCAAATGTACTAAAAAGGTGAACTTAAATGTTTTGTCAGAGGCCTATGGTAAATTACGAACCAATCTTCACAGCATTTTTGTAGCAAAAATATAAATTTGTTTAAGGAAGCTTGTTCCTTATTTGGGCTATAATTATTTTCCTGTTAAATTGATTGCGCTGGACTACAATCCCAAACTGCATAGGAGAACTAGAAAGAACTTGACAAAATAGATCTTTTCAGTTGCGTCTTTCGGAAAAATATCTCTAAACTTTTCTTGGTATTACGGGTTCTAGCGCCTTTATTTCTTCAGGAATATTAGCCTTAGGTTATAGAGGGGTAAATATATAGTGATAAGTGAAATCATTTGACATATTTAATACAGGATGAGCCTTGTTGGTGGCGACGATGAACTAAGCGATTACTTCAGAGGGCAAAAATGTCGACGATATGCTCTTTGCGTTAACATAATTGATCGCAGGTTAAAATAATAAAATTCTGGCTCTTTGTTGAGTTGTGAATCTCTATATTATTTATTTTCCGGATGATATTAAATTTTTAAACCCCATGGTGACTTTCAGCCCACCATGTCTTCTGAAATGTGAAAATATTTTGAACGCGATATAAGAGATAAGACCAGATGTATTAAATTTCCTAGAACAATAATTAATATTATGGTAAGTTTAGTAAACTGTTTATGGATTTTAATCCAAATTTTTATATTTTAATCTGGTTTAAGTTCACCAAATTTAATTTTCATTAAATTATTTTTAATGAAGAAGGGAATTTACAACATGAAATTAATAAAAACGTATTGATAATTTTTCATTCTTGACTAGAGCTTGAAAACACTAAACATAAATATGTCCACAAGTTTGACATAATTGTGCACAATAATGTATTTTTTTAAATTATCAAATAGTTTAATGAAATACTTAATATTGTTTTTTTTTTTATTTTATTATTTTAATAAAATTTCCGGTTAACCGGTTGTTTTTGTTTTAATTTTAACCAAAATTTAAATTACAACTATTATTCGATAGCCGGTTTAAGGAAAAAGTCGAACAATCGATCAATCGAAATATACATTTTTTAGGAAGGCTGGTCCTCGACTTTTCTCCTACCAAACCAAGGCGAATTCATACAGGTGACATTTTCGAGTCATCTGTTTATTGTTTATTTATTTGTGTGTATACTGAATGTCATGTTTTGTATACCTTTTGTGAAAAAATTTGCTACAATTTAAAATTCAATAAAAATCTAAATATTTGAAAAAAAAGAACTTATTTAAATTTTACAAAACAAAAAAAAGTGAATATAATATATAGAATCAAGGAATAAAAAGTGCGTAAGGGAAAAGTGGAGCCACAATACATTTGCAGTAGAGGAAAAATATTTACCTTTTAAAGCAATTGTGTATATTTTATAAACGAAAAAAATACCTTGTTTATGTTTTCAACAAATAATTTGGACATTCACTCTAACTTTTTACAAAAACAAAATAGAAAGATTTTTCTAAAAAAAAGGGATAGCTAGCATAATTCTATCTCATGAAGCGGTCACCTGTATGAATTCACCTTGTACCTAACCGATTTTCTAACTGCTAACACAGAAAAAAATAACAAAAGTTATTAAGTAATAAAAGGAAATTTGTTAAATCATTTTAAAATTTTTAACAATTTTTTTAATAAACATTTTTTTAATTGTCATATTAACAATTAAGTTTATTTGTAGAAAATTAATATGTATGTATGTATTTCATAGAAAAAATTATTGTGTGTCAAATCATTAAAAACATTAAATAAAAAAAATAATTTTCCTTTAAAAATCCTTAAAAGAATAAAAGGTGTGATGATTGTTCTAAAGTTTAATCATTTTATAAGGTAAGTAAAGTTATTATTTAATGCTTCATAAAAAAATGTTAACGGGTCTGTTAAAAATTCTAGTTTTTCAAATAATACTGTTAATTTTGTCAAGATTCCGTTTTGTGTTGATATGAGAATTTCTTAGTGCAATCCAGGCCTATATCTGGTGCTTAAATAAGTTAAAATGGTTGTTTTTATGTGATTTTCAATAAATTTTACTAAAATAAAGTGATAAAAATAACTTTTAAATGCATCTTTTATTTCAATTTAGTATGCAATAAATATAAAAATAATTTGTTAATAGGACAATTTCGTAATAAACATTCATATTTAATTGTTAACAAATATTTTATTCAATATGGCAAATTCATTGTTAAAACTATTTGTTGAGTTTTAACAATTTTTATTAACAAAATGATTTTTTGTATTTACAAATTCAGTTGTTGGTGCCTTTTCATTTAAAAAATAATTGTATTGAAGAATATGGTATTCAATATGGCAACATAAACCGTGATGACGAAATCTTTTTCGTCTGGCACTGGCAGGACATAAAGTAAATATTAGGATAAGATTTGATTAATTATTGTTAGTTCACATTTAATATATGAATATTCAATAAATAAATACTGAAAAAAATATGGCAATTGATTTGTCATAATTTTTTTCTGTGTAGTAGAAGTAGAAACAATTTAACGCAAAGATTATTTTTGTTTTTTATTGTTCCAAACTGAGCGTGTTTTCAAGTGCCACACAGACGGATGGACAGGGCTAAATCGACTTACAATTAAAATGGTACAATATACTTTATGCGGTATCAGATGAATAGTTGTTGATATAATATATGGAATGACAATCATAATATAGAAAATAAAAAACTGTATAAAACAATTTGTATATCTTAACACGCATCCTAATGTGCGTGCAATGCTTTTGTATGTTACTAAGTACGCCTATGACTGTGATGTTTTTGTTAATATACAACTAAGACCTTTAAATATTTTGTCATTTTATGAATACACAAAAGTCGCTTTCATGGCTTGCCATAAACAACTCAAATGTATGGTACATGTCCTGTTCGCAAAAAGCAGTGCAAGACATTTTCCACATCAGTATTTCCCCAAAGACTTCAATATACATCTTTCCACAAAATTACACTCGTATGGTCATAAACCCTGCAATGAAATATTTAATATATTTTTATTGTCCTATAAGAAATTTATAATGATCATTATCTTTCGAGCAAAAAAAAAACTTTTCCTAAAAACATTTTTGTTTCTCTTCCACAAAATAAAAAAGGGATGTTTTTTGTCTGAGTCCTTTGGCTTAGACAGTTTTATATGCAAAAATGAATCTAATGTGTGGAATCACAAAAAGGTCAATTTAGAGTTAAATTTATTTAAAGCAATATTATTATTTAATATGTATGTCAATATTTATTTTTGGGATTTTAAATTGTTCAAAAATTGTGTTACATGATTTAAGGCCTTAATTTTATGATCTCAAAATAAAGAGTTTAAAAAGCAAATGCAAAAAATCGTATATTTATGAGTTCCCAACAAGAAGGATATAATAAATTAAATGTTTCCTTAGAGCAAGTGATTCTTATAAACTAATAAGATTAAAGAAATATTACATACATACAAAGATAAAAGTTTTTTTATTGCATTCTTAGTTATTTATTATTTTTATGGTTTTAGTTTTAATTTCCAAAAACTATTTTGGATTGTTATAAATATCGTTAAGAATGAAAATAAAATAAACTTAATTTTATTATAACACATAATGTCGTTAAAAACTGCCTGTACGAAAATTATTTTTTATTTTATTTTTACCAATGTCGTTATTTTGAATCCTAAATAAATGAAATTTGTGTTGTAATTTAAATTTGATGAAGTTTATTATTTCAATGCTACGTCTTCATATTATTTGTTTAATTTTTTGCCGAATAAAAGAAAATACTTAATTATCTTGCTATTAATGAAAAAAAAACATTTTTTATCTTTAGCTACATCCTGAAGCCATTCTCTTTCTGTCACATCATATACATTTTGAATAAATAAGTAGGACACGACGGTTAAATCCGTCAAGAGGGGGCTTCCCGATGTGACCTGTAATACCAATTTGTATTAGTGGCTAGGAAATGGCGACAATTACCATTAGATAGATATAGTAAAGCAGAAGATACAGCCTGCGCTCTAAAATGGGAAAAAGCGAGAATTAACTGAATTATTTGCGGCAGTCACTTTCCGAATTTCACGGTGGAATTTATTGTACCACAAGGGGTCTTCGGGGGTCCTCGTAATTATCTAAAGGATAGCTCAACTGTTGGTGTTACTTGCTCTGAGGCAAGGAGACGTGGAAAGACGATAATTTGGCCATAAGTGAATAACTGGAAACAGTTGATGCGCACATAGAGAAGCCGTCGATAGGTATCGGAAGGTTTATATTTTCCGCTTTATTGTCGTACTTCATGGAGTTCTTCGGAACGGAGAATTGGTAGCGGGCTAGACAACCATGACAGTCCACTTTTGTATCAATATTATTTCCTCGGACAATAAAAATCTATGCTGGGTCACTCAGGTGTATGGGGCTAAATGATTTCAAGGAGTCCGAAGTTGTACCTCAGTACTTAGCTGATGGTGCCTCGAGATTCAGTAGCCCCCGGCTAAGCAAACCGGTATGTCTATTGGTGAGGTCTCCTTAAGTGTGCTATTCAAAGAAATGCTTCCCGAATCCCGAGGACCCGAAATATAGTCTTGTCATTCATTTCAGGAATACTTTTAGAGAGAACTATTTAAAAAAGAGGCACCTTTAAATTGAATTTGTTAATAAGGGCTTATAATACATGAGACTGCCAGCTAAATCACTAAAGAAAAATCTCGAAAAGCAATTTATAAAAAATCGCCACAAAATTACATAGGAAATATCACCCATTTTTGTTTTTTTTTCGGCTACAGAGAAGCTTTCGTTAGCAAAGCTGGTGTTTGTTGTATCAGAAAACCCTTGCGCTGGGCCAAAGTCCGGCTATGCAGAGGGGAAAATCATTGCGCCCGACAGAATGCCGGCTATGCAAAAATGCTTTAGTTGGCGAATCCGTATTGGGAATTTTGAATTCCGGATTTTAAGTTTCCGCCATTTGACCTCAACCCAAATAAGTATGTAGGTTTAAAACTACTTTGTAAACATTTTTCAATAAAAATTGCTTGACCTTTCATTATTTTTGGGCCTCTTTTTACTTTTTTTGCTTGGGCAATTTTTTAGATATTCCTTTGGATGATTTTTTATTATTGTTTAAATTAACATTTTCTGTATTTTTGCGAGAACCTGCTGAATTTCAGAAATTAGGTTAAAAAAGCTCATAATTTCACAGAGCTCGCATAAAATCTCCTACAGGTCATTTATATATATATACATTTGTGGAATATTTTAGATGCGACAAATTTGTGACGAAGATGGTTTTTTAATCAAGGACCCAAAATAACTATTATCTTCATTTCCAAAATCGAAAAAATTGCCCATTTTGAGGAATATTTTTAAAAATTGGTTAATAATTATTATGAACGACTTAAAAAGCAATTAATTGCAAATAACGATTAATGTCCAATTGATATTTTTATTTATTGCTCTGAAATAGTTATGCATAACAAAAAAAGTAGACGTTGAAATGGATTTACTAAACTATTGGCATGAAAATAGATGTACGCCTCCATTCCTTAAACATCTAGCGTTTATTATCCACGCTGTAAGAGCCTTTTCCGCTTTGCGTATGATTTTGAATGACCAAAGATGCAATCTATCTGACGAAAAATTGGCACTTATTATGTTTGTAAAGCTTAATCAGAGTTCTTTTAAGTGGAGAACCAATATTAAAACAGTTGTTACTTTTTATTCATAATTTCATTATAAATACAATTGCTTTAAGAAAAATGAATTCGTTAGTAAAAAATAAATTTAGTCAAAATACTGTTTACTTCAAACTGTCATATTTGATTTTTTATACGTCAGAAAACTTACTACATACGACGATACAATGCATACGACAGGGCTTGTTAATAACCCAATTATAATCGCGCATTTTACAATATTGATCAAAACGTGTACATTTATAATTATTAATTATTAATATAACTATTACTAATAATTATTATTTCACTGTCTTTCGAGTAACTATTATCGAAATAATCTATAAATAAAAATCAAGAAATAAGAGTTATTTGAAACAAATATTTTTTTTCCTTATCAATAATTATTATCATGCAATAAAAAAAAATAAAAATTGCGAGATAATAATTATAATAAGGAAAACCGAATAACAGTTACAATGTAATACTTATTCCTTAACTAATTCACGAAAAAACTTATAACAGTTAAGACCTTGCTTTTAATTATTTCACTCGAATGGCTGATATTAGATTTCGTTATTCTGTATTTAATAATCAATTTTGTATTGTGTTTAAATAATTTGACCTAAGCCACTTTTCACCTTAGTCAATGTATGACTTCCCAAAATAAGCGCAGAAGTTCTTCCCACCTAAAATAAATTATGTATTTATTACATATTCCCGCTTCTATCCGAAGTAAAAGTATTAATTTAAACTAGACAAATCGGTACATTTCTTAACTAGTGCCAATATTAAAATACTACCAGAAGCTTACCATCCTGGTTGTTTAGTCAGCAGTTTTGCTGTCATATGAAGCCTTTAATGCAAGCCTAGATATTTTTTATAGAACTTCTTTGGTCAGTGGTAAGGAAGACCGCTAAATGAAATATTTTTTCATCAAACATTAAAGTTTTATATAAAATGTATTTTAGTAGACATGGTAATGAATATAGCTTGAAATAAACATCTTGAGAATATTAGAGCTCTAATCGCAATGCTCCAACAATAGCCCAGCTGTAATTCAAACGTTAATGCTGATGAATTCATCAAATATAGCACTTAACAATGACTCTTTTTTAATATATATTCAAAGTCTCCTTCATAATAAGATGTTCATGTTAAAAAGAAAAACCATTTTCTTAACACAAAACCTTCAAATTTATTTAGTGTTTGAATCCTAAATAAATAAAACTCTACTCGTTTACTATGCAATTTGCATGTAGTATTTACTTTAACCCAAAAGTACATATTGACCTTTCTTGCTGTGTAATAATTATGTAAATACAGTGACTTACCAATAAAGTGTTGCCTTGGGCTGTATTTATTTATTGATTTTTTTTATTTATTCCAAGGTCTGCCAACCAAAGTGTGAAAGTGTATTAAAGCAATTGATTAGTTCATCAATATTGTGAGATGAAAAATAACTATTTGTTTAAATGGCAAACGTTTGAAATTTATTACTGAACGTGTTAAATAAGCACAGAAATTATTGCTAGGGTTTGCTTATTTTTCTGACTTTCCCGATTCCCGGGTACAAAAAGAAATTTTATGTTTTATTCCAATAAAAATCCCTGAATTTTTATTTGTTCTTCAGAGAACTTGCTGGTACCTTCAATATTCTCATTTATAGGTAGCAGCAAGGCGAATTTACTTTATATGTGGCTTTTTTTTCTTACCCAGAGAAATAAAAGTTGCTTGTGTTTTTCACGTATTGATCATCTCAAGCAACAATAGAAATACAATGTTGTTTTTTAATTGATTCACTTGATTCATTAAATTGCATTGGGTAGCATATATGTGTGTAGGCTTAATGATTTTAACAACTATCTAAGCATATGCAAATTACGCTGTTCACACGAAACATTCATAATTCAACAGCGTTTTTTCTTACATTAACGAATAAGATGCGTATTGTTATTATTTGCTCTTTTATACAATTTTTGGTTTAGAACTTTATATTTTAATAATGGCATATAAGCGAGAATTAAATGATCCAGAAATTGTTGCTTTTTTTGAAAGCAATTAGGATTCTTACGAAGGAGTAAGGTTAGGTTAGGTTAGAAAGGCTGTGGCGAAATTAACTTCACACCCTCACCCAGAGGCCAATATGGTCCATTGTGACGCCTTAATTAGTGAAAGAATTCTTGTATGAAATTATAGGAGAAGTAAAGAGTAAAAGCACGGAAAAAGAAGAAGTAGTGTAAGATAAAAAATCGGACAGCCTAAGCCTGTCGTGCAACCAGGTCATTTCCATTACGAAACCCGCCATTCCCAGCCCGCAGCCCGAGACATCTCCCAATTTGTGCAGGAATCTGCTTCTCAGCCACCTCAAGCTGCAGCTCTGTAGCATGGGACAGTGGCACAGAAAGTGTTCAACTATTTCCAACTCCTGTGGGTCCTAACACAACCTACATGTATCCGATAAGTCATATCCCAATCTCACCGTCATCCTGCCTATCATACAGTGGCCCGTTATAAAACGTATCATGATCCTAACGCAGGCTCTGCTCTTGCCCAGCAGCGCATCCGAATTCGACCTACTACGCACCGGCCGCAGCGTGCGCGATACCCGGAAGTCCGTTCTGGCCTACCTAACCCGAATAGTCCCGCTCAGAACCCATTCCCTACTTCTTCCAAAGTAGACGGCAATCGGAGGTCTGACCGCCTGCAAACTGTCAGGATACTTCATTTCCGAGCCCGAGTTGCAGTGACCCGGTACCCAGCACAGCCTCACAACATAATTCCCTAAGATTTATCCTAGAGCCTTCCTGCAATCATCCACTAACCTGGAGTTCACAAAACAGCCCGTCAAGCACCGAATACTAAACAGAACTGTAAAAAATGATGTGGGAAAAAGTAGTGGTAGTGAACTGGCAATGTGTAAAAACAGGCCGCTACAATCAACACAAACTGCGTGATCAAAACAAAAATAACAAAACACAAACCACGTTTAACAAAAGCATTAGTTCAATAAAAGTTTTGTTTAAAAAAAGAAATTCATTAAGTAATATTGTTTTAATTGATAATGTTATTTACTTACTAAAATATTATTTACCTGTGTTGTGGTATAGTTTAAAGTTAATTTTTCAACAGTTTTGTAAATAAATCTCAACTTCATCAATTTGTGTTCATTGTATTTCGGCATAAAAGATGTAGCAAGGAGTAATTCCAAAAGAGCAGCTTTCTAAGAAAGAGCAAAAAAACGCAAAATCTTCCGTCTCGTGACATATCTTTGGAGTAATCTCTGCCATCAAGGCCCTAAGATCCGCCTGGCTGTACACAAATAAAGTGACCTCCGAGCCCCTGACAATGTAGCCCCCTATTCATTCCATGGCCCTAATAACCACCAGAACCTCCGCCTGAAAAACACGGCAGTCGTTCTGATATCCATATCGTCAATGTAGATACCCGTGCCCTTCATCTTCGAGCCATCAGTGAAAATATCAAATCCTCTATACAATCTGCTATAAGCCGACCAGCTCTCCCTAGACGGCAATATTACCTCTTGCAAAAGCCCAAAACCAACCCTAGTGCCCACATAATCCGCTGAGCCGGGCGAAGCCAGGTAAAAACCACCAGCACTAATTTTACATAAGATCACATGGTGGTTTAGTATTAAGCACTTACCAAATGCCCCTGTGTGAGGTAAGGATCAGTCACATGAAGCTGGAGCTATCTACCCTGCGCTGTTATTTATGAATCATAGCTGCATCTGTTGAATAGAAACAGGGCATAGGGCCATCTACAGGCCGAACTTTCCACAAGGGTGAAAAATCAGTTTAAACCCCCGACTTTGGGTTTAAACCACAGCCACCACGTGCTCCTCGATGGCATCTCTTGGACAAACAAACTGACATTCGTAGAAGCCTTGCAAAAAGGCACTGCCCCATCGGACAGTGAACAACTTACTGAAAAGCACCCTCAAAAAAGCAAGGCTCAAAGACAATCATCCTGAAAAACAGGAAGCATTTCTAACAACAAGCATACTAACGGAGAACTCACCAATAGTCAGACTGGTGGTTGCACTCACCGGGGGTTACTTACTCCCGTGGCACTTATGTTAATCACTGAGGTACAACTTCAAACTCAATGAAGGCCATTGGACTTTAAAGAGCTCTGTCATTTGAATGTTTGGTGCATTCCGGGTTGCATTTGTCTGTTTTTAAAATGCAAGAAATTCCGAAGAATGCCAGTTCATTTAAGCGCCAAGGTTAACTATATAACCAAGACAGAATTCATTTACCTCAGAAGATGTAATCCCGAAGAAAGGAATCCTGAAGCTGCTTTAACTACGCCCCCTAAGAAGCAATCGAACAAATCGTAATATTCTGTTATTAATAAATTTTTTAATATTTTGTGTGCTAGCAAACGGAATATAACATCAAGCAAGTATTCAACAAAAATAGTGGTTTCGTGTTATGCGTACAATATTTTTTGAGTATGATATATCGTTATCTTTACTGTATAAAAATGCTGTATATAAAAGCACAACTATGTACCGCTTTAAACCTCAAGAGTGTAAAAAATCAGAAATGAAGACCTAATTTTAATTAGTGAATTTTGTAGGCAATTGCCTATAAAAAAAAACTTGCAACCATTTAAAAATTTAGATATTTGTTTTTAGTTTTGAAATTTTTTTCACCAAAGCAAACCTACAATAGGCATCAACGTGTTAAATTTAATATCTATCTGTTCCATATTATACAATTAAAAGTTATAATTGGTTTTTAAATTGCTATTTCAAATTGATATTTAAATTTGAAATCATAAAAAGTGCCTTTACTTATTTTTTGCGATTGACGAAAAGTTTTTTGGTATTAATGAAACTATTAAAAATGCGATTGAGGGCAAACCCTATCAGCATCGCACGCCTCTCTACACTCCTTTATTTACTTTAAAAAAATAAAGTCATGTCTTCGTGAAAATCTAGTCTAATTGAATTGGGTTGCTAGTATTTGTTTTAAATCTGTCCGAATAAAAATGAGCAGGGTGAAATTTTTTTAAATTAAAATATATATAAAGCTTCACTTAAGTGTGAACTGTTGAAATTTTCAGAGTCTTAGGTATCCTGGTCTTGGATAAACAGAATGATGTCTTTAGGCATCAATCAACTGTTGTGATTAAAAAAAATACGTATATAAGTTTTAAAGAATTTCTTGGTAAAAATTATGTATGAAAGGCCACTACAAAATATATTTGTGGATTGCAGCACAAGCAAACGTTGAATTTCCTGTATTGAGATCGTGGAAAGCCAGTTCCCATTCTACCCAGTGTCTTATCCCTTATTGTCTTATCTAGTTGGCTTTGAAGGACTTACTGTCTTATAGGAGCTTGACTAAAGGGTCGTTAAAATAATTATGAGTGATGGGGCCAATAACGTTGAAGGGGATTATGGGCGTCTTTTCCGATAAGCTTTTTGTTTTTGTTCTTTCCATTCGTTCATTAGCAATACTCAACTGGAATTTTATAAGTGGCAGCTAATTGACTTCTCCGTCACTTTTTTAGGTCTGTGCGATGCAACAATCCACTGTTGACAATAGATGAGCTTATATAGTAGAACATCATTCGCTAGTTTGAAATTTGAATCTTGTTGCAAGATAAAGAAATTTTCGAACATGTGTTTTATTTTAGGTTCAGAACATTCTAGTTTTATGCCATTAGTTTGTATTTTATATAAGTTTGTTTCGTCACAAATCTTCTGCCGAAATTCATTAGCATAAAACACGATTAAATTATCGACATTGCTGATGACTTGGCTTTTCCAGCTGGTATCAGGTTCCACAATTTCCGCACCCGTTCACTTCAAGCTTTTAAAGTGAACTTTTTCATTATGACTCCTGTACATATCCATAATTTTTAATTGGTCATATCAACTTACATAATTTTGCACTAACTATATTTTAATGTGCTGTTTCCAAATGACAGGCGATTGATTATGAAGTAAAATTTTTATGAGAGGCACTTAGTTTTTAGTGCTTTTCATATAAATCTTACTACAAAATCAACCGCCTGTCTTTTAGAAACAGCATATAATACTTTAGGTAAAAAGTGAAAAAACTGACATGTTGCTATTAAGCTTTCACCAATTCTAAAAAACCAATCACTTAAAAAATTTCTCAGGAACTCCTAGAATTATTTTTTTTTTTTTTTTGTGTAGAAACCCTGATAGCTGCACATGACCTTAACGGCATACGAATTTGTATAAAGAGAAGCAGCATAATTAATTATGTAAATTCAGTGGAGAATAAAAAGTTAAATGATTTTGTAAACGTATTTTTGTTACCATTAATTGAGGAAGGTGTAAATACATGTAATTAAAATTTAATTGATATATTTTTATTCCAACGTCAAATTGGGAGCAACCGTGGCAGGTTTGAAGGTAACATTTTTCAATTTTTATATACAGTTTAATATTGAAAATATTTAATTATAATTAATGATTCGCTTGTTATATACACATTTTATTTTGTACAACGATAAATGCAATTCTATAAAAACAAATATAGTCAGGGAAGGTAGGCATAACATAAAAGTAATTGGAGAGATGTCTTTTGTTCCAAATCTATCAACTATTTTCATCTATAAAAGAGATATTTTTAAAATTGGTGAAATAAACCAGCTACGGCCAATTGTTAACCCAAGGAGGGAAATTTAATAAAGACGCCTTAATCGAAAAAATGGTTTTCGGGAGAAGTTTTTAATAACTTACGGGAGAATCATCGTGAGGTTTGATTAATACCGATAAATAAAACACATAAGTGAACTTAGAATTTTTATTATCGGTTAAAAGAACAAATTATTGCATTTACTGTTTGAAAATTACATCATGTAACTGTTCGTCATGGCTACGTCTAAGGTGGTCCATTCGGAAGGTCCAATTTTGAGCGCCCTTCCGAGCATAGTGGCCGGTATCTTGCCAATAACACAAGTAATGCTGGCTTTCAAAGCGTCAATAGTAGCTGCCTTATACCTGAAGGCCTC
The DNA here is from genome assembly GCA_943735925.1 of Pollenia amentaria. NCBI lineage: Eukaryota > Metazoa > Arthropoda > Insecta > Diptera > Polleniidae > Pollenia > Pollenia amentaria. The sequence continues at coordinate 85,814,084 of OX031008.1, read as the reverse complement.
AGACTTAGGCCCTAATCATGTAAAACGCAATGCAACGCCAAATAATTACATTGAAAGAAAAAACTAAATCATAAATATTTTGTAATTTTGTTGTTGATTTCTACAGAAATTCGCATTGCGTTTTAAAATTACAAACGCTGTATAGCTTGTGGCGTTGATAATTTTAAAATGGTACATTTCTATAGAAAGCAAAAACAAAATTACAAAATATGTATGACATTGTTTTTGCTTTCAATGTCACTCTTTGGCGTTGCGTTGCGTTTTACATGATTAGGGCCTTAACATATCCCCAGAGAAAATAGTTAAAAGGTGTGATATTGCACAATATATGTGGCCAATTTACCATAGCAAAACATAAAATTAAGTGCTCACCAAAATGATTTCTCAACAATATCATTAATTCTTATATAATAACTTGGTGCGTTTTTCCTTAAATGCCGGGTTTTATCTTCATTTCGGTGCGTTTTGAAATTTCAAAGTTGATAACGCTGCAAGTTATGGTTAAATTTGACCTTATTATGATCGATTTCGGGAAAGTTTTAGTTCATTTGAACCATATTATGGTAATATTTAATCACAATATGATAACCGTCAAACATAAACATTGTTAAAATCCAACCATAGTATGTTGCTCATAGAATATGGTTACCTCTGACCATAATTTTTTCTGCGTGCAGAACGCTGATCTTCGTAATACAGCTCAACAATTTGAAAACGCGGTTTTGTAATGCGAGTCTTTCTATGATAACTTGCCAAACAATACAGAACAACAATGACAAAGCAGTTTGATATGTGTCATGCATAATCTTTAAAAAATACCGTCAACATCTATTGTGGTATAGGTTAAGGTGCCCGTAGACGACATGTTTTTTACTTCTGGCTTGTCAAATTTTGAAGACATATGTAATTGTGAATGTCTGTCAAAATTGCTGTTTTACAGAAGGTTAATAACATTTGGTCACAAACGTACATGTAATTTGCTTCTGACATTGTCTATGTTTTTTCTCTGTAGGTATGGAATAAAAAAGTTCAGCCATCTAAACATTTGTTTCTTTAAATTCGAATATACCAATTGTGGATATTATAACGATGCGTTTTTATTTATATATGTACATAATTTCTATTCAATGGAGAAATGATTAAACCTATATCGGTATTGTAAAATATTTACTTAAGCCGGCTAATGATTCCGTCAACAATGCACCGCCGCTGCGGTTTTCTTTCCGGCATAGATTTCTGACACAGCTGATGTCAGATGGTTTGTCAGAAGAAAATAGAGCACGCTCTAATTAAAATTTTGTCAGATGACTTTGCGTCTGACTTTTACAGATGCAATGATTTAAAGGTAACACACGACATGTATATATTTTGCAGTGGGAAATTTGACAAGACAGATGTAAAAAACATGTCGTGTACATGCAACTTAAGGCTTCGAAGTTGACCCAGTACAGTGAAAAGGATATCTTAGTTTTCAGATCCACAAATATATTCTAAGCTTTCGTGTTTTATGACAATCTTTAGAATGGGACAAAAAGTGCTTCCTTTAAAGACCTTGGCGTATATATTACTATAAATATTTGAAATATTTATTAAAATTAAATATTGTTTTTCTTAATCTTAAGATTTATTTTTTCCTTTTTTGCAAAACCCATCCACTGTGCAGCAAATGATTTTAAGTTTTTGACGAGAGTAATTATTGTAAAAAGGTCGTTGGAATCTAACAAAACAGTTAACATTTAATGATTTTAAATCAAAAGACCTAAAACACTTTATCTATTCTCCCCTTCGCAATTTCACCGGTTTATATGAATCTGCCTCTTTAACAATGAACGTGCAAATACACGTTTATTATGCGAATATAAATACTTGACTTAACCGCCATTTACAAGTGTACTTAAAGTAAGTCACAGTTAATATTTATTTGTGTAAACGAGTAATTATCATTTGGCACATTAACCACAGTTCATGGTATACGGACAAGTGTTCCTTAGATTCAGTAAAACCTTCTAAATATGTTTTATTTATATTTTAGTCAATTAACTCTCCATAGGAATTAAATTGTTATGGCCTTGTTATCTGCTTTAATAAAAACTTTTTTAGCACATTCATTAATATAATTAACATAGTTTAACAAATAAATAAGCAGATGTATGTATAAAACAAGGTGAGTCTAATTGGTCCTTTTTTATTTCCTTGACTGGAAACGTTTTACACATTTTGCACATAAATAAAAAAGTTTTTATATTTTAGAAACTTATCTAAAATGGTAAGATTTTAGTAAAGAACAAACGTATAAAGAAACTTGCCTTGCGACAGCAAAAGAAATTTTAATTTAAATTTTTAAACATTATTATACTTAGCCGAATTTTGGATACTCAATACAATGCGGCCTAAGGGAAACCTAAAAGCAAAAGTTTCTAATCACATCTGAATCAAAAAGCGATTTACTTATATTTAGGCCTAAATACTTCATGTAGATAAAGAGCGTTTGGTATTAAAAATGACCTTAATTGTTCCATCATTTCACAGCATTATTACAAAAAAAAAAAAAAAAAAAAAAATCGGTAATAACAGCCACAAAGGACAATGTAAGGAGATAGAATTCAGTGTCATTATTTTATTTGTACAAGACAAAACTACTCTAAATATATATATATATATATATATATATATATATATATATATATATATATAATATTACTGCTTACGTGGCTACTATAATAGGCTTAACATATTACATTGCACAGTGGGAGATTTCGGCTAAAACCCTATAATATTGTTATTTCTGTTTGTAAATATAAAAAAAAAATTACTACGTGGGCGAAGTAACTAAACGCCGTTATACTGGCCTTTAAAAATATTTGCCACGTTCATATGTAAAGCCCCTTTATAATGTAGTGACAATAACGCCACCATTTGTTGTCCAATATTTAAGATATATATATGGTGGATTTCATGTCAAGTGACCCAACTTTAGCACCAAGGTTAGTCTTATTGGATAGTAGTTTAGACACAAATTTTCAACAAGATCGTTAAAAAAATTTCTGAGTTGGAGGGGGTCGAAATTCGACATTTTGGCCAAACAGATGTTCTTTCTCATCAATGTAACTTATTATATACATATATATACAAATCATTGTTAATGTTCCTAAAATAGCTATATTTATCAAATAAGTGTTCAAAAACCTGTCGCAATATAACTCCTGATTTTCATATTGTAAGCCAATTTTTCATGGGTTACCAAATTATAAGTTTCTGCTTTGTTGTCGAAAAATAACAAATTTGATTAATTTTTGTCTTTATTAATTATTTATATTATTAATTAATATATTTTCCATATGTTTGAGCTTTCTATCAGCCCAATTATGAATAAAAATTCCCCGGGAGTTGTTTCCCTCCTCCCATTTTTCCTATTTAAATTCAATTGTAAAAATGGGAAAAGGGAAAGCAAAAAATTTTTAATAATTGGAATCACTTCAAAGGTAAAAACCCAAAAGGCCGGCCGAAGATGGTTGTGAAACTCATGGTACTCACTTCTGAGGCTTTGACCCTGTGATAACGCCTTTCAACCACTTCAACCCCGCAAACAAATCCAAACCAAAGTTTATACTTTTTACTGATTATATATTTTTTTAGAAAATATTGTTATAAAACTAATGTGGTTGACACTCTTCGAATGTCAGTTTTTAAAAGCCAAAGAAAAAATTTAATTTATATGACAAATATCAAAAATTAGCCTATCTCGATATCGTTGTTTAAAAAGCCAATTAACGGAATAAAAAATTATTAATTAAATATGTGTACTTTTCGGCAATCATTCAGTCAAAGAAGAATGTAAATTGTGATCGGAATTTTTAATTAATGTGATGTTTTCACAACATAAGTGGCTGAACGTATAGTACAATTTATATGAAAAGCACTCAGATCTTTGAATGTTTTTCATATAAATTTGACTATACGTTCAATCACTTGCGTTTTGAAAACAGCACATAAATATTTTAAAGTGTTACGTCTAATATTTCAAAAAATTTTTTTTTCAAATCCAAACCACTTTTTTGAGGTTTTGCCCGAAATGTACCTCTGTGCCTCGTTACTAGTGTTTTTCTTACGGGATTTACCGAGACAAAATTCCTTGGATCCCTCACATTTTTCGCGTAAAATATCCTGGGAACTTTGTGCCGGAATTCCGAGGATTTTTTAATATAATTATGGTAACTTTACTGCTTATATAATTGTAAATAAGTTATATTAAGAAAGAGATGTAAATTCATACCCGATAAGTACGGCAACGTTAAATGTTTGATGCTCTGAAATTTCGAACTAGTAAAAGAAGAAGATTAAAAATGTACACAATTTTTAATTTTTTTAAGATTTGTTTTATAAAAAAGAAGAAAAAAAATTTGGTTCGCAGACTAGTGATAAGCAGGAAAACAATAAATATGCAATTGCATGTTATTCCTTGTGCCACCAGTGAAGGCAGAAGCAATATATTTATCTGTTTTAGAGCTTTTTATGAATTTTTGCATCGATTTATTGGTGCATATTTCACCCTTTACAGTATTTTATTGCATAATTTAGTTAAAAGAGAATTTTTGCAGCCTTTTTTAAGTTTCTAGCGCAAATTTTCCCTTTTTGAGGCATATTTTGGTTAATGTTAAATTTTTGAAATTCTTACAAGAGCTTTCGCAGCAAATAAAAATCTATATACCCAACGTGTTGTTTCAATTTCGTCCTCTACGTTTAATTTTTACTCTCAAATTGTAAGCCAAAGCAGGTTGTCATTAGAGATAAATGTTATTTTAAACTTTAAAATTTTATATCTTATAAGCAAACATTTAAGAAAAAGCAATTATATACGTTTTTGGCAAAGTAATACACAGAAATCTGAACCAATCCTTTAGTAAACCGACCGGCTCAGAAACTCTTTTTAACCTTTATATAATTATGTCCATCCGTCTGTCTGGCTTTGTAGATAATTTTTAGCAATTTTGGTAAATACATTTGAATTGTGCTAAGGACGAAGTCTATGTAAAAAAAAGAGAAAACTTCTTCTTTTTAAATTAGACTTTTGTGACCGCAAACCATTTTATTATGTTGGTATTTATTTAAAATTCACCGCACAAATATTTTACTGCAAATAAATGATTTTCGAATCGGTTCACATTTGCCAAAAGCTCCCATCTATAAATAGCTTTAACTTCATTTTAAATGTTAACATATATTAACAACTTAGCGACCGTCCCTGAAATCCCCTTAAGACAAAAAATCTCATAATGATGTTAATATCTTGGTAATATTCTGCACAAATAACTCTCATGTGGATTTTAGCCTCATAACAAATCTTTGGTTTTCTGATCCCATGACTGCCAATCGTTTCCAAATAGGTTAAAATCTCGTAAAGACTTTTGGCCTTTACCGACAATAATTTTAGGATTGTTTTTTTAAATGCAAATTGTTGACTATTTTGGTTTCAAATAAGCAATTTCTGGTTTCTTGTGGCATATTTTCGATTTTTTACTGCATATTTAATCTGGTTTCCCTGATGATAAGTTTTGAAAGGAATTTGATTCTTACCTTCATTACTGAAGATGTTGGTTACTGAAAAAGTTTTATAGTTTTTTTTTTTATTTTTCTCATATTTCGGTATTTTTATTAAGTTAATATGTAAAAATATAATCCGGTTTTCTAGGGTTAAAAAAGGAATAACAAGTTTTGAAATAACGTTCTTTTGACTATAAAGGCAAACATCTGTACAAAAGGAACATGTTTTCTCATTGGCATCTTCTTGATTTAAATTGGTAATAGGCTTTCAAACGATTCTGTGAATGCTTATTCTGTACGTAAATGATATTTTCAAATAAATATTTTGTACCAATTTGTTTAAATAATTTACAGTTTTTGGTTTCATATCAACGCTGTTAAATCTGTGGCAATTAGGAAAAAGTGCTTAAGTCTATTTTTTTAGTTCCGTAGAAGAGCAATTTTAAACTTTTATTAAAAATATACTGCTATTTGAATATAATTATATCATGAAATATCTTTTTGTAGCTATGTTTATCTTCCCTCGAAGAATAAATAATGGGAAAGAAATATTATCCTTACATCTCTGCGGTTATAGTGTATTATGATTTTATTCCTTAATATTCCAAATGTCACAGATAAGAAGTAAACTTAAGTTTCCATATTCCAAATATTATTGCACATTAAAAAAAAAAGATAATATCAAAAAATTATTTTGCTAAAACTTTCTCAAAAACAGTACAAAAAAATTGATACTTTGTACTTTTGAACTTGAAAATCTAAAAGTATCCTTCAACACTTTTTCCTTTTTGCCACAGAAATAGAAAAGTTTAATGCATTTATAAACTTATTTAATAGATCTCAGGAATAGTTATTGGTTTTTGTTCAAATTAATTATATGAGATCTTGCATCGACTTGTATTGAGCGGGAGTTCTCGGGATTTTCCGATAAATTGAAAAATAAATCCTGCTAAACTCTAGATGGTGCGAATCACGAATCTAGAAATCTAGAATCTAAAAAGAGTCATAAATGTTAGCATTTCCAAACAAAAAGTGGATTTCTGAATAGCTAAAAGCCTGCACTAAAAGAACTGATAATTTTTTTTTATCTCAGGATTTGTTGTAGCGTGTCAGGAAAAACAGAGTGTATTCCATCAATTTGTATTTTTAGTCAAGCGAGACATTTTACATATATTTGACTTGTTTATAAAAATATATTTTTGTAGCTATCATATTGAGGATTATAAGTTATTTAAGTTCAAATGCTAAAATATTTTAGCAATATGTATTTATATAATTTAATAAAATTAATTAATTTTTTGTCTGTGAGGTTTCATCCAAAGTTGTGAGTGTTTCTGAAATATATATCCGTCTCTCTGTCCGTCTGTTGAAAACACACGCACGAAAGACTCAAAAGAAAAACTTGGTATCAAATTGCTTGTAGTTACCCTAAGCAGCTTGGGATGGATATGCAGCAAAATCGTCTCCGTAGGATCAGAGCTATGAATCAAAATGATGAACTACCGCCCTCAACAATTGATAATTTTGTTACAAAAACTAATATAAATGGTGGTATAATGCACGGAATGATAAAAAATTTGTCACAAATTCGTTTTATATGACTGGAAGTCATACCGATAAATTTCATAAAGATCGGTTTACAATTTACCCTGGGCCCGGAAAATAGCTTTGTACGCCTAAAACCGTTATAAATATTGCCATCATAATAAAATTTGGTATGTCACAGTTTTAAAGGACTAAAAATCACGCTGGTGAATTTAGTGAAGATCGATCCATTATGGATCGATGGTAAATTATGGATGGATCGAAATTATGGAAAGACTTCTCTCGGAAAACCGTTTATTACAAATAATGATATGATAATAAAACTTACTATTTAATACAATCTTATAGGAGTATAAATCACACTGCCGAATTTCATGAAGATCGGTCGATATTCTGCTTTAGGCCTCATATAAACCATGCTCCCGGAAACAGCTTTGAGGCGGCATGAAATAACCCCCCAAAATATAACGCCCCAAAAAAAATATGAAATAAATCCCCAATTTTTAGGGACTTATTTCATATGAAATAAATCCCCAATTCTTAAAATGAAATAAATCCCTAATGAAATGAAATAACTCCCAAAATCAAAATGAAATAAGTCCCCAATATTTAGGGACTTATTTCATATGAAATAGTTCCCAAATTCCAGAAATGAAATAAGACCCCAATATAATACATATTGTTCAGTTTTGGTTGGGCGCAAAGACTTTTTCCTCTATGGTATAACAAACACCGGCTTCGCTAACTAAAGCTTTTCTGCATAGCAGGCCTTCGGCCGGGCGCAAGGATTTTCTCCTCTATAGTATTCCAAACACCGGCTTCGCTAACTAAAGCTTTTATGCATAGCCTACCTTCGGCCGGGCGCAAGGATTTTCTCCTCTATAGTATTCCAAACACCGGCTTCGCTTACTAAAGCTTTTCTGCATAGCCGGCCTTCGGCCGGTCGCAAGGATTTTCTCCTCTATAGTATTCCAAACACCGGCTTCGCTAACTAAAGCTTTTCTGCATAGCCGGCCTTCGGCCGGGCGCAAGGATTTTTCCCCTATATTGTATTCCAAACACCGGCTTCGCAAACTAAAGCTTTTCTGCTAACCCGGTCTTCGGTCGGGCACAAGGCATTAGTTAGCGAAGCCGGTGTTTGTATACTATAGAGGAAAAAGTTCTTGCGCCCGGCCAAAGGCCGACTAAACAGAAAAGCTTTAGTAAGCGAAGCCGATGTTTGAAATACCATAGAGGATAAAATCATTGCGCCCGGCCGAAGGCCGGCTATGCAGAAAAGCTTAAATTAGCGATTCGGGATTTTCGAATTCGAAATTATAAAGTTCGGGACTTAGAGATTCCGATTTCTGAAATTCAGGACTTAAAAATAATCCCAATTTTTTTAGGATTCTGAAATTATAGTTTTTGATACTTAGTCCCTTTTTTATGTTTGGTAAACGTATGCAGTGAATATAACAAAACACAATTTGTCATCATTATGACTTTTAAAATATGTAATTTAAAAATTAAATAAGTCCCCAAAATATTTTTAGGGACTTATTTCATTTCAGATTTTTGGGGAGTTATTTCATATGAAATAATCCCCCAATTGAAAAAATGAAATAACACCCCAAAAAAAAGAAAAAACCCCCCAAAAATCGTTTTTGTTGTTCTCTGTACAAATTTTTGGGGGGTTATTTCATATTTTTTTGGGGCGTTATATTTTGGGGGGTTATTTCATGCCGCCCAGCTTTGAACGCCTAAAACCGTCAAAAATAAAGCTATACCTTGTAATTTTATAGGAATAGAAATCACACTGCCAAATTTTGTGAAGATCGGTCCGTAATTTTCCCTAGACCCAATATAAACTCTACTCTCGGAAAACAGTTAACTACGCCTTAAACCGTAATAAACATTGCTATCATAATAAAACTTGGTATGTCACAGTTCTATAGGATTAGAAATCACACTGTAAAATTAAATAAAGAGCGGTTCATAATTAATAATTGGCCCCATATAAAGCCTAATCTCGGAAAAGAGTTTAGCACGCCTTAAATCGTTATAAATTATACTTATAAGCTTTGTGATGCTCTGTCCCTAACTGACCACAGGCACCATATAATGCCCACTCTAGGATATTACCTAAATGCGCCTACTACCGTAGCAGATGTATTTATTGCGGTAAAATTTTAAATTAAAAAATCTTAATTGACTTTTTTCGTTAAAAATAAAATAGTTTAAGCATGTAAAATTGTTGTTGGGAATTGTCAATATTTATTTAAATAAATTGACACATTGTTTGAAATGACGAAGTTTTTTGATAATTTTTTTAATTAAAATTAAAAATATAATTTATTGAAAAAAAATATTCAAAATTTCACAATTTTTAGTAATCAATATAATCAAAAACTTAACTTACAATGCTACTTTTAATCACTTCCTGAATTCATTACTTTGTAGCTGTATTCGCCAATTGTTAAATTATTTGTTATATATTAAATAATAACTTTCTTATTATATCTTAAATAAGTCGTAATTCTACATAGCAAAAGAATACTTTAATATAATGATTTAAATAAGTTATTATTATATGAACTTAGAGAATTATTTGAATTAATTTGCAATATATTCGATTAGTATTTGTTAGATATACGGTAATATTATAAAATTTTAGGAATAATTTCGATGATAAATACATTAAAAATCCAAAACTCAATCAAATTTATGTAAATTTACAAAATTACCACCACAATATATTTTTGTTCTTAGAATACAAGTAGTTATATCGATCTAATGTAAATGATGTTTTTGAAGAACATAATCAGGTATGTGACAGAAATTGTTCGGAATGGTTTTGAATCCGTATTTTCATATCGATCGATTTTGTTTTACCTTCTTTAGACCTTGATCGAATTTCGTAATTCCGACAAATTTTAATTTTGTTATTTTTAAGTTAAATGTGGCAATATTTTGCCAACCAAAACAAAAACTTTTTTCCATCGAAAAATTAAAAGTGATTTCATTCCTAGAAAATTTATCGGTTTTCGTTTTCTGAAGAAGCTTTCTCTGAATTAAAAAAACTTTTGATCGAAATTGATTTCTGTGACAGTGTTAGAGCTATAAATAATTTTGTGTCGCAAAAGCACTCTTTATTATATATTTTCTTGCATTTCGAAAAATGTATTATTGTATACACTTTTTCAACACAAAATCCATAAGATTTCAGAGCAATTTTAATAAGTGTTTTTTAACCTTTTTCACAATTAAATTGAAAGTACTTATTTCTTGTCTCTTTTGGTTACTACATACAATAGTTATATAGAACTTTTAAGTTTAAAATAAAGGTATTATTTTTAGATTGTAATTGGCCAAATTATAAAGCATTACTTTTTGGACACCGCGAACAAAAATAAGTAATTTTTCAAGTAGAAAAATAAGTAGTCTTTTCCTCAAGTTCTCATTATTTTTCTGCTTATTTTGTAAGCAAAGTTTTTGCTGGGTAGGTGCAAAATCAACAAATTGTTTGCTTGATAAATATTATGAATGTGGTATAAATTTGGTGATTGGAGAAATTTAATAATTTTTCTGTGTATGAAATAAAATTTTATGAGAAGAATTTTTTATAACTGTAAGTCTGCTGTGAAAGTTAACTTTTAATTTTACGACTACATAAGTAAATAATATTTAAGCATGTCAAAATTTTTTTTAGTTCTCTATTCGTTAAAGCTTAACTGTACTGCAAATCATACATATTTTGTACTGCAAAATATTTATGCTATTTCGACGACAATGATAATAAAATCTTAAATTGATTTCTTACTTAAAACAAAATAATAATAAAAAATCTTGAATAATGTTCGTAATACCTGCCCTTATTGGTTTTTAAACGATATAGAAATTTCTAAATAATTTTCCAAATTCAAAAATTACTAAAACATTTAATGCTAATGCGAATTTGTTAAAATAATATGATCAATTTATACTACCGAAGTTCGAAATAGCGTAATTAAATCGTGTTTCCTTAGAATATTGAGCTAGATATATTTAACTATATTTAGGAATTCAGCAGCACTAAACCTATTAAGAGTGATGAGCAAATAATTTTGTCCAGCTAGATTCGGGAATCGTCCCACTATGCGTATGAGCTATATTCGTTTAAAGATATTTACATAAATATTTTCACATAATATTATTTATGCATTTTTGCACTTTTAGGCATGAGCAAACATAATAGGTTTAGATCTAGTTTGTATTCCATTATTTCTTAATTATTTAGGTAAAATAATTTAAACAAAAAGCTTCTTAAATTTAGAAACAAAAACAAATCGATGCTGTCTTTATAATTCTGTATGTACAATTCATTAAAATAGTTTTGTGAACACTATAAAATATTAGACTCACATAAATATAAATCTAAAGACTTGTGTATAACAATTAACATAAACCCATTTCGAACATGCATTGAATTATCATGTGCTTATTATACAGGGTGATACATGAATGACGTAATGCAATTTTAAATTAACTACTTCTTGCTGATTTTATTTTAAGTTAGCATTTATAAAAATTAAGGTCATAGTTTGGAAACGGCGATAATTTTATGTTTTGAATATAATATTTAGCTAGTAGAGGCCTAAGATCCCAGCGTCCTTATATTAGACTTGATTTGTTTGAGAGTTCTTTGCCAGATGTTAAATGCCATTAACGTCAACCGCAAGCTGTTTGTCACTTTCGAAACATAACGCAAAAAAATCCTTCGTGCACTTTATGTATTGAATTATGGTGAACATTTTTTTGCCCAATATTCTACAATTTTGCTTATTAGCGTGATTAAGGTGAAAATGGGTCTAATCGCTTAAAACATTTTGCAACAATATCGACCTTTTTTAAAAAAAAAGGGGCTTCTGACCGGGAATTCTGGTAGAGGAGACCAAAATTAAAAATATACAGGTGGCGGCGTTTTCAAAGATCACATCGGAATTTGATTCTAGTGGGATTAAAAGTTTTACCCGTTTGGCCTGTTCGTGCAGCATATTGGTATAGGAAACTATTTGTTCTTAACATCTGAGGTATAAAGTATGTTCAGTAACTTTGTAGAAAAGGTTGCGGCAAATATTTTTGTGAATCGTAATAAACCGCTGACTCCCCATCATAGCGGTAATTGTTTGCTCTATTATAACATATTAGGAACAAAAGCCCTTTACTTAGCACAAAGAGCAAATTGTATGCTCATTTCATTCATTTAGTATAGAATGCACAGTGTGGAGGTAGACTATGAGAGTTAAGGGAATTGTTTATGAACTTCAAAAAATAATTTAATTTTTCACGCTGAAAAATTAATTTAAGATATTTTGCAAAAAAAAAAAAAAAAAAGCAAAAATGAGTTTTTGAGTCTTTGTCAACAATATAAATTTTTATTAATGCAATAAAAACCTTTTCGATTTATATAATAAGATAAACTGTAACATCTGAATTTATTTTTCAATGCTTAATACAAGCAAGTTAAAATTTCTTTTAAAATACCAAAAGACGTCCTACAACTGCCACATTACTTCCGAAAAATCCCCAAAAATTTGTTTTTTGGAAATATCTTTTCTAGCAAGATTAGATTATAAGATAACAAAATTATTATAAACATATTGGGTCATAAGCTTGAACTCAAGAGAAAAATCAATCCATCCGTACTTAAATCAGTCCGAAGCGGTAAGTACGGATTTACCTGAATCAAGTACAGAAAGATTCTTTGATTCAAGTGCAGATTATTCAAGTGCGAAATACTTAACCTTAGAGTACGAACCAAATTTTAAGTACGTTGCAACGGATGATCGTCGGTTCGACGACGTATTTTTTAACTAAAACAACTATGGCTTAAAACCAAATGTATGTCAATGAATGTTGTAAACCATTGTGGCACCTTATAAGTCTATATAAAAAAATAGTTTAATTTTAATTCATATGGATAAACGATTTATTTTTATACTAATTCATTTTATGTTGCATATATTTTTGGGCTCATAAAAAAGGACCTGAAAATTTTTGTAAGTAAAACTGAAAAATTCAAAGAGTCAAAACTTAAAAAACACATTTTAGCTTTAAAAATTGTTAAAAAAAAATTATTTTTTATAAATATCACCTTGAGCAAGAATCACAAGGGCCAACTTTGTGCTCCCCGCGTATGGGTTTTTCACTTTTATCACGTCTTGATTTTGACATTTGGCATTTTCTGGTATGTGCATGATCTACACTTACTTCACTTGTGTTTTCTCTTGTATTTTTTTATTAGCTGGTCATTGTTACCACTATTAGCTGGAGTAACGATATTTTTTCATAAAATTAAAAAAAAGTCAATATTAGTATTGTGGTTATTTTTTTTTTTTGAACTGTTAATGGTTTTTTATCCAAATTTAGATATTTTTAATTAGGCTTAAGTTCATTGAATTTAATTTTCATTAAACTATTTTTATGAAGACGGGAATTTTACAACATGAAACTAATTAAAATTTATTGATAATTTTTCATTCTTGACTGCGCTGAGATTTGAACCCACGCTTTCACGGACAGGTTGCCCAGACTAGACGGCAGTTGAAGTAAAGTTGAATTTAGGACAGAGTTTATTGCAAAGAATTCCATGATTAACAGAATCGAATGCCTTAGACTAGCTTCGATTGTAACCACACAATCTCGTCGGTGGGGTTTGCCGTTTTACTCACTCGGCTATTGAAACCGGATGACGTCAATAGTCAAACATCAATCCTTAAACCAAATGGTATTTCACTTTGGTAGACCGAAATTTGCTTTTGAATGAATGATAATCTATTTTAATTAATTTACATGTTCTTCCTAACTTCTGTTTTTTCGTACTTTTTATTGTATTAATATTGTTAACAGCTAAGGCTTCACAAGTTGTGCTGAAAAAGGTCAACAAGAAAAAAGAAAGACAAAAACATGAAAAACAAAAATGTACTTTGGATTTCAAGAAGAATTCTTGACAAAAAAGAAGGAAAAAACAGAAATTAGGAAGAACATGTAAATTAATTAAAACTGATAATCATTCATTCAAAAGCAAATTTCGATCTACCAAAGTTAAATACCATTTGGTTTAAGGATTGATGTTTGACAATTGACGTCACCCGGCTTCAATAGCCGAGTGAGTAAAACGGCAAACCCCACCGACGAGATTGTGTGGTTACAATCGAAACTAGTCTGGGCAACCTGTCCGTGAAAGCCTGGGTTCAAATCTCAGCGCAGTCAAGAATGACCAAAATTATCAATAAATTTTAATTAATTTAATGTTGTAAATCTCCTGTCTTCATAAAAATAATTTAATGAAAATTAAATTCAATGAACTTAAGTCTAATTAAAAATATTTAAATTTGAAAAAAAAGTCTCGTTAATACTAACCTTCGTTAATTCGACGACTACACCACCAGTTAATAGAATGTTCCAAGACCGCGGCTTAAAAACACAATTACACAAAGCAAAAGTTAATCATCTACTAACAGCATACAAAATTTAAGACTGTTAGTCAAAACCATTTAAAAGCAAATAAGTTAAAAAGGGGCTCGTCGAATCGTCGATCATTCGTACTCTAGTGTTAACATATACGTATTGAATCCCGAATTCGTACTTTAAATAAGCCGAAAATTAGATTGATTTAAGTAAAACTTAGATTGAAATAATCTGAAAATGCGCTTGATTCAAGTATTATAAAGTTGATTTAAGCTCGAATTCGTAATTTAAATAATCCGTAAGTGAAATTAGATCAGAGTCCGCCAAACACATACATTCATATTTCATGCTTCTCTCAGTTGTTTATTTTTGAGAGTAATTGTGTTTCTCTTATTCAACTGAAAAAAATTTTGGTAACGTTTTTTACCATTAGTCTTTCAAGTGTATTTGAAAGAGTTGTCACAGTTCAGTACTTCAAAATAAAAATTGACTTATTATTATCGCAATTAAAAAATTATAAATTGACGAACTTCAAAAACTTTCAATAACAAAGTTTCGAATTGCACTACATACTCGTTTTTAATATACATATACATATTTTACATACATATGTATGTAGAATATGTAGTTTTAAATATTAGAAGATAATATAAATTTTTTTGTATATTCATAATTTCTTGTTTTCTGCTATTGAAAATTAATACAAGTTACGTTATAGATGATACCAAAATGCTTCATTTTAAGCCTTACTAATTTCGTTACGAGTAACAAAATAAAGTAATTTCGGCATAGAACTGCCTGTTTTTGTAATAAAAATTTTCGTTAGGGAATTTATACTGAAAACAAAAAAAAAATATCATTTTTTTATTTTTGTTTTTATTTTTGTTTTAATGTAAACTCCCCATTCTCCCATTCTATATAGAACATTTTGTTAAGTGTTGTCTAGTAATAAAAGAAATAAAAATACAAATTATCTTCTTATGCTCTTTTCATTAGCATTCGCACATGTGCGGTGTTTTGGCGGACTCTGAATTAGATTGATTATTACCAAAACACTCACCCTAGAGAACCAGCTGCAGGAGGAGAATATTATGAAAGTTCATTTACTTAACCGTTTTACACTGATTTGTTTCATTTTTGTTGTATTGACATTTTTGCTTACAGAGCTTCAATTATAAGACACCAGCATTTTTCCCGACATTATGTATTAAAGTAAATATAAACTAAATGGGAACTTAAGCGGTTTATTTCACTTTTTAAGCCTGAATAATGTATTTTTTCTTGTTGTGTTTCTACACAAAACAAGCAAACCAAAGTGAATACAACTACAGGTGGTGTCGGAACTACAACAATACAAAAACAACAGAAACAATATAGGGTTCATTGCATTGCGTTTTAGTGTTTACGGTCCAAAATGTCAACAATAACTTACAAAACACTTATCAAATCAAAATAAATTGGCCCGTACTGTCAATATCATATGACGTTTCGACACCACCTGTAGTTGAATTCGCCTTGAGCAAATAGTTTTTTACCTACTTGTGTGGTTTTGCTATAGTCTACAACAAACTTTAACAAACACACGCGTAGGCATGCATGTAGAACGCAATGCTCAGTGATGAGACTAATATTTTATATGAGATTAAAACGCTCAGATTGTAAATTTACTCTCTGAGTGGCAGTACCACCAAAAAGTTCAATATTTTTTTACTTAATTTAAGAATTTTATAATTATTTAAAGAAATTCCGGGATTGATTTTAGGATTGTTTTAAGCACGTTTTAGTGTTATTCGTACTTGAATTAAATAGTACGACTCGTACTTAAAGTAAGTATAAAACAACTTAATTTATCCCGAGGGTTTTTTCTGTGTAGTTCCTAACATTTTTGATTTCAGCTTTGCGATTGGGGAAAATGTGGCATTAAGTGGATGTTTGTTAAAATATGCTCTATTTAAAAAAAAATACAAATAATATTTTTATTATTTTTCAATAAATTACAAACAATGTACATATATTTATATTACACAAGGAAACCAAATTGAACTTTTTTGTGTTTACTGGAAGTTTGATGCAATTTTTTTTTTACAAATTTGAGGTCGCTGATATCAAATCCTTCTCTATCAGCTCGCATTTTTAAGTTATAGGTACTGTTCGTATTTTAACTTTTTTTCCAAAAATTAAAAGTTCAAATAATCATAACTTTACTCTTCATTAAGCGATTTTCAAAATTTGTTTTCTCTCAAACTAAATAACGAGAATTTGTCTAAATAATTTAAATGACCGAACATAAACAAAAAACCTAAATAAAAAATAATATTTCTACTAATTTATAGCTGTTTGTTTCACTGTTCGCAAGAGCGAACATTGGCTGCTATTTGGAGAATACGCTTATTTGATACAATGTTGTTTTAAAGCTGTGCTGATCATAAACAAAAATAGAATCCCCTGTCACGCAACTAACTAAAATTGTATATCCGGAAAAAACCAATTCGTTTTGGGTACAAGATTTGGTGTTTGTGTTCGATTAGGGGTTATTTGTTAAGTTTGGATACCATATTCTGGTTCGAGTGACAATTACGATCGTCAATATGGCTTGGGTGCATAGGTGGTTATAAGACTATTGGGATATGTAAAAGATCCCATTATCTATCAAATCTTTTTTGACAACTTTTTCATATCATATTAGTTGATGTGCCTTTTAAGTGAAAAAAGGTTTTGCGCCACGGGAACCGTTGGACCCAATCGAATTGCAAAAGTCCCACTACGCATAGGAAAGCAGCTGGGAGAAAGTAACTATCAATATGATAGAACAAATTCTATATTGGTTTGTCGTTGGGCAGATAACAAAGAGGTAACGGTTCTCACGAACTTCGAACAAATTGAACCGATGCGAAGCGTAAAGCGATTGAAAAAGGATGTAAAAAATACGAGAATGTACCACAACCATTGCTTCTTAACTCTTACAATAATGGGATGGGGGCGTAGACCTTCACAACAATTCCGTCTCAAATTACAGAAAAAATATAGGTTAGGCTAAGTTCCATGGGCAGCCATCATGAGACAGCTCACTTGGGTCCTCCAACATTATTGCATTGAGGAGGTGGCCCTGGATTCTCCTTGAGGGCCGTCCAGAACACTCCCATTAATTTTTGTTTCGCCAGGTCCTACTTGGTATGAGAGGTGGCACCATTATCAACACCTCTTTCGATGATAGCCCTTACAAGGTGAACTTTGGCCACCTCGCTGAAGGACTTATTCATCGATTTTGATGCAATTTTGGGACGTTTCGTCCCTGGTTGCTGTTTCACGGCTGCAGGTTCCTCCTCCGAACGTTGCCGTTTAGGCATTGCCACCTTCGCAGGGACTGAAAGAGTAGCACTTGGCAAAGAAGTGGTATTGGCCTTTATTTATTTCTTATCTAAGCTTCTCACTCACTAATGCTTAGAAACTGCACTGCATCTTGAAACAAGAAGACAAGAAAAATAGGCTCAAAAACAATTCAGAGTAAGCGTAAGCAAAGCTTTGCTTCTTAGTTCTTAAACAGATGCAGATCCGCTCAGGAAAGATCCGATAAAAGCGTTGGATATCAATTGCCAAATATTGTAGAGGAGCATATTCCAATAGTTCAGCCACAGCCGCTAAAAGCGATGGAGATAGCAGTTTTTCCAAAAAATGTTTTTCTTGAGGTTTTGGACGAGCTTTTTTCGAAAAAAATTTTTGTACACCTCAAGTTTTAAGGTTTTTTTATAAGGTATGTTAAAAAAAGTTTGACGACTTCAAATTTTTCAAATATATCCTTTCCAAGGTAAGTTTGTATGCTTAAAACGATGGCGATATCTTTTCTTTTTGCAAAAACTGCTATCGCTATCGTTTTTAGCGTACAATTTTACCTTGGAAAAGTAATATCTAAAAAAAAACTAATCAGTCGATTTGTTTTCACTCCCTACTAAAAAACTTAAAAATAAAAGTTGAAAGGTCATATTTAAAAAAAAAATTATATCAGCTGATTTTTTTATTATCTACTAAAAAAAACAATAATATAGAAGTTGAGAAAAAGTAATAAAATTTAAACTTGGGCGCCTTGAAAATGATTTTTTTTGATATGTCGTAGTGGAACGTTTTTTTCCTCACGCCAGAAGTTATCGAAAAATCAATGACACAATATCGACAATTTTTTTTCCTTACAAATCGGCCCACCCTAATGGGCATATACATTTGTTTCTACACCCCTCAAATGATTCTGATTCCCCAAGGTACTTTTCTTGGTTTTGCAAAAAGTGGACAAAGTCTAATACTTTGAGAAGCTATTTAACAAACTGATACTTAAGTTTATGCTCTAAATTAACCAAAATGTTGTACTCATAGTGCTTGTACAAAAAATAAAAACGACTCGTTTACAGCCATATTGCACATAAATATTGTATCAAATTTATCAGGTAAATTACAAAAAACCCAAAGCCGTTAAAGAAGACCTTTATAACCCAATTAGAAGATATAACAACCATAATGTGCAATTTTCCTTTTTTAATCTTTCAATTTAAGATTTTATTTTTCCATGTTGTTCAAGTCACTGTAAATATGTACAGAATGTCATAAATAAATTGTACTCTTTTGCATATAAGATTTGATTTTATTTGATTCCATGTACAGTTGTGCTTGTGTAATACAGTAAGAATTTTGTATCCCTTTGGCCTAAGGCTTTCATAAAAGAGAACAAGTACAGCATTATTTTGCCTTAAATTATTTTAACTTTGTTGCTAATTTTATTACTGTATACCTTTTTTTTAATTTTGATAAATTTAGGTTTAAATTCGTTGGAACTTTTTACAAATTAAGAGCAAAATAATAGGAAGATTCTAAGCTTTTTGTAGTTTCTTAAAAAAAAAAAAAAAAAAAGAAAACGTTTCAGTTTAAAACAAACAACAATAATACATATATATTGAATTTTGTAGAATATTTCGTAAGTTGCCTTTTCATATGGGCTTATGGTGTGAATTATATAAAACTGAATTTTATCCAATGAGATTATGATTTCAGTGCTTTTTTTAGTTTCATGCTTATTTACGTTTTTTTTACGAAAGTGGACTTTATTATTTTGAAAGTTAACGAATAAATGCCAAATTTTATAACAGTACGTACATAGCGCCCACCTTAGTAAGTGGGTCAAATAGTTTTTTTGCTGAGATAACAATATATCGTTAGAATATACTACACCAGTAGTTAATGTCAGTTATTGGTTACTATGTTAACAGAGGAGAAATATATTTTTTTAGAGATGTTTGGCAACATTTGGATTAAATGATTTTTTCTTAACGGAACGATGATGCAGGCAGCAATTCGTGTACAGTTTTCAGGGTCCCAATTTTAAAATCTTTCATATAAATTCGTTGCAACGAACGTCTGCAGATGTCTATCTTAGTTTCGCTTATGTTTTTGGATTTTCTCTAACATCGCCACAAATAGTAGCAATGTTCTTGGCTGAATGAACATTTAGAGGTCGACCACTTCTTGCAACATTTGTAGTCAACCCTGTGGCAGAGGCGCTTAGCACAACGACGACGAAACTTTCATTGCATTAAAACAAAAGACAAGAGCTCCACGTTCTTGAAGATTGCATTGCTCCATAAGTTGTTAACAACTAATTCTATATATCAAAGTTGTTCAACAATAGTGTATTAACCCAAAATTTTTATTTATTTACGTAATATTCATATCTAACAACTTTAAAAATATCTTGCTATTTCGTCTACTTTCTGGTAATGAAACAGTTGGTTTAAAAATTCTTTTTTATATGCCTTTAATGTAAACTTAAAAGTTGTTTTTATAGTTTGACTAGCTTAACCCGGTGCGCTTCGCTACACTGGCAAAAAAAAAATAAGAAAAAAATTACAGTATTTGTTTTTGTGATATAATTTATTTATTTACATACGTATTGCATTTAAAATTTTTTTTTAAATATACTTTTAACAAAAAAATTAATTCTACCCCGCACATTTTTATATTGAAATTTATAGTTTACTATAATAGTAGCTTTAACCACGTTTGAAGACTCTCCCTTAAATAGTTCTTCAGTTGAGCGATATTTAATGTATGCATCCTATGGGAGGTATTTCCCCCCTGCGCCTACCCGCTTTATTTTTATTTTCAAAAGTGTAGTATACCATAAGAGCGACTTCTAGAAAGTTTGAACATTCTCACTATTACAGTTCTTAAGATATGCGATGTTAAACATTGGCGTCCTATGAGGTATTCCTATACCCCCGCTGCTATTTTATTTCAATTCCGGGGCTCAAAAGATCCTACTACAAAAAGTTCAGCAAAATGCGTGCAGCGGCTCTTAAGATATGCGATAATTAATATTGGCATCCTATGGGGGGTACCAATTCCCCTGCCCCTATCGAACAAATAAGTAGCCTATTTTATTTTTAGGGCTCACGTGATGTTACTGTAAAAATTTCAGGAAAATCGGTTCAGTAGTTTCGGAGTCTATAAAGCGACAAACAAGCATACAAACATACAAACATACAAACATAATTCATTTTTATATATATAGATAGATATAAATATCATCATATATATAATAAAAATATTTCTTCCACAAAAAAAAAAAAAAAAAAATCTACTAAACATTTTTAAATTTTGGGTTGTCTGTGCAGACCTGCTTGGTACGTATGAACCATTTCATTTGTAATGCAGAATAAGACCGAACAGGAATACCTAAGCGGTCTGATTTTGTACTCATTGTGTTCACTGTAGCTGTTTCTAAGAAGTCATGGACGGGTTTATCTCTAACACGCAAATCAAAAAAGTTATACACACATTTACTTTGAACCTTCTAGGGTTAATAAAAACAACTTGAAATTTTTGGATAACTTCAATTTTTTTTTTTTATTAATACTAGCTGACCCGGTCCGCGTTGCTGGCCCCGAAATTTACGGCCCTTAAATAAAAATCCATGAAACCGCATTCTCTGGCAAAATTTCATGTCAAACTGCATGTAAAACATCGTTCATCCCCAGTTCTGTTTCATCATTATTATATTATAAATTAAAATGTTGTTCATATACACATGTTTGATTTACATTTGATTTGAAAATACATATGGTTGTATGTATGTATATATATGCTGTGAATCTTACGAAAAAAGTGAGCGTAAAAGTGGGCGGGGCAACATTTTCTTTCCGCAAAACCTAAGTTAGACCATGGCGATCATTTTAAAGAAAAAATCGTCCAAATCGGTCAAGCCGTTCTCCAGCTATGCGCTTAATAGAAAAAGTGGGCGTAAAAGTAGGCGTGGTAAATTTTTCTTTCGATGAAAACTTAAAGTTGATTAATACGAACATTTGAAAGAAAAATTAGTCAACTCGATGGAGCTGTTTTCTGATTTTAGGTAAATCGAAACAAGTGGGCGTAAAAGTGGGCGGGGAAAAATTTTCTTTCCGTAAAAACCTAAGTTGGACCATGGCGATAATTTCAAAGAAAAAATCGTTCAAATCGGTCAAGCCGTTCTCAAGTTATGGATTTTGCCACGCCCCTCCGCCCCCAGGCCATTAATTTAAATAATAACTATCATATCATCTAAGTTGGACCAAATTACATATATATGCCAATTTTCATGAATATCAGTTGCCTCGTTTTTGAGTTTATTCGAAACATACACAGTGACACGGATTTTTTATAGATTAAGATTGTGCGAAGATACATTTAAAAAAAATCATATAATATTCATCGTAGCTTCATACGTCTTTGTTCACATTCATGATTGACTAAAAAATATCCGGACTTTCATACATAACTTCATCGAAATAAAAATTTCGTTCTAAGCTATAAAAATTGGTGTGGCTTATGATGTTATTACCAACAGTAATACAACAAAAATATTGAAATACATACATATGTAAATATTTTTAAGAAAATTTAATAAAGAAAATTTTAAAGTAAATATCAAGATTTTGTTTTTGTTAAAAATATTATTACATATAAGAATAAAAGTTGATTCGTTTTACTTTGAAAACAAATAAAAACATGCGGATATGAACTGCAGAATTCTAAAACTGCTGAAGTAATCCACTTTCGAGTGAATTGGGATTCTAGAACATACCTGAATATAGTTATTTAAATATAAATATATATGGCTTATGATGTTTCTGCATGATGTTTGTAATGTTTTCTAAGCTGGAAAATCTTATTCATTTGCCATGTAAACTAGATAACAATTTTTTGGGGTAATAATGTCATAAGGATCCAAATTTAAAAAAAAATCATATCTTATTCACAGTTTCTTCATAAAACGTCTTTGTGTATCGACACATTCATGCTTGATTAAAAAAAATCCGGACTTTTATACATAACTTCATCGATATTAAAAATTTCGTTCTAGCTATAAAAATTGGTGTGGGTTATGATGTTTTTGTCCAATAAAAATTCAATAAAAATATTGAAATGTAAAAAGTTATTTATCGCCTTAATCAGAAACTAATTGTAAAATAGCTTTACCCTTTTGAGGGGATGTTGGGATGGTTATAATCAATATAAAAAATACATAAACCTTGTTTTTCAATTTGGCTGGCTTACGGTGTTGTTACAATAATCCCTTCGTTTATATTTATTTAAATATTTAAGGAAACGCAAATACTATTTTAAACAAAAATGAGAAAAAGTCGATCCATCCGAACATTACATTGCAAACAATTTGTTATAGGATTAATTCTTAACTTACTTTAATATATCATCTTTATGAAAGCCCAATTTATCATAAGATTGACATTTATTCGAAATTTATGGCAGTAAATCGAACTTAGCGAGTCGAATAAAATGTAGTACAATCAAGTTGCAATATAAAATTTTTGGGCTGAATTTGAGTAAAATTCTCTAACAACTAGAAGGGGTATGGGCAGAATGCCTTTATCTAGGAGAAAATTTTTATGTAGACTTTGTGAAATCATGGATCGTCTTTTTACTATTTTCTATAAGTACACAGAAAAAATTATTAAATTTCTCCTATCACCAAATTTGTTCTAAATTTATAATATCAAGCAAACAAGTTGTTGATTTTGCACCTATTACCAAAATGATTATATGATTACTAAAAATTTTAGAATTTTGAAAAAATATTTTCAATAAATGATATTTTTAATTTTAATTAAAAAAGTGATCAAAAAACTTTGAAATTTTAAACAATGTGTTAATTTTGACAATTCCCAACAACAATTCTACATGTTTAAATTATTTTATTTTAAACGAAAAAAGTCAATTAAGTTTTTTTTTTATTTAATTAAAATTTTAATTGAAAATTTATTTCAGAACAACTAAAATGTTAATTAAATCAAAATTAAATTTTTAAATTTTTTCAGCTAAAAAAATTATTGATTCAATTATCACATTAATTAAATTAAAATTCTTTTTAAACCATTTTTTTAATTGATAAAACACTTTTTTCTGTGTAGGTTTATTTATCACATTTCTTTAAATTATTGTAAGAACTGAAACCTGTACTTTGTGCACAAAGTTTACATTAACAGACAGCCAGCCGAGCAGACGGACTGACAAGCTTCATTTATTAAACAACGAGCAATCGAATCAAAAATTGATTCTGGGTTAATTAGTATACTAAAGGGGTATACTAAAGCTTTAGCATATAAATTACACATAACACCCTCCCCACCTTTGTTGGCGTAGGGTATTTAAAGAAAAAATTTCCATCATAAAGAAATCCATTTTATCACAAACATTGCGGCTGTTATTTCTCGAACATTTAGAAAATATTGCAAAACTTACAAGTTTTATTAGGCTTTAGTTTACAAAAATTCCCCAAAAGTATAGTTTTGCTAATTAATGCATCATGTTGTCAATCATACGGTTCAATTTAAACAAACTCTTCCTTTTTGTTGCAAACGTTTCTCTTCCATGTTAATGCTTGACGTATGCTGTCTCTGATGTCTATGCAAATTGCAGTTGCTGTTTCTTTTGCTAAAAATGCATTCCAAATATTGTGTCACATTGCTATGACACAAGTGCAATTGATGAAAAGAATGTTTGTTTGTTGTTGACATAATGACAAAAACCTAGATCAATTGAAATTTAATCAAAACAACTTTATAACATTTATTGTTAGGTTATTTTGCTTTCAGTTTGAGAGAACAAAGAAAAATGTGTATGTAAAATATGGACGTATGTAGGGACGAAATGTCAAGTTATTTGTATACAAATGTGGATATTTGGGATTCTTCGATACATGTTAAATTTGTTTCCATTGTTTTTAGTAAAAAAAATTTTTGGAATTTTATACTTTTTAAACTTAACAAGCGAGAATGCTTCAGTCGGCTGTACCCAATCTATTTTATACAATATCTAATAAAACGGCACAGAATTATGAATCACATACGAAACAATTTGTTTGTTATTTTGGTGAGATAAATAAAAACTCCTAGAAATTAATAATGTTGGTGTACTACTGCTTATTTAGTTAATTAGTACCATAACTTAACCCTAGGATTACCGTCTGGGTCTGGCCAGACCAAATTTGTGTTTTGCTTGCAATATTTTTCGAATATAACAAAAAATCATAAAAACAGTCCCGTGAATTCTATAAATGATATGTGCTGAATCGAATGAAACAAATTTGGATTCGATTGGAGCAAATTAGTGGCATAAAATAACACTTATACAATTACCCTCTTGGTCTGGGTTGACCAAATTTGTTTTGTGCTTGCAATATCTTTCAAATAGAATTTTAGAAAAACAGAAACATGAATTCTATAAATGATATGTTATGAATCGAATAAATCAAGTTTGAATCAAATCAAAAAACTACGGCCCATTATGCGCTTAATTCAATTTTACTATAAAAACCAAACACAAAACCCCGTTTCAGCTGTGGTAAATGCGAAAAAGCAAAGTCCGAAATTAAAGACTAAATTTTCGTTGAAGTGCATGTGGAATAAAATAATGAAATAATAAAATTTTATAATAAATTCCTATGATCTAAAATAATAAGAAACGTTCAATAAAAATATATTTTTTTACTTTTTATTTAATTGGGGTTTTTAGCTGTTGTAATTGTGGTCTGGCCAGCCCAAGAGGAGGACTTAGTGCTAAAAAGTTACCGATCATCCTAGGGTTAAATTACAATGCCAGAGTGCCAAAACTAATTCCCAGTAAATAATTTGTACAGGGAATTAGTGAGGCTTTGCACCAATTTTTATAATGGTTCAATATTTTCCTATTTTTAATACCAAATAAACTTTGTATTTACGGGTGACGCATAATGAACATTGTAATTGAATAGGTAAATACATTTTTTGTTTACTTTTTTTTCAAAATTAACTTTGTTAAACTTGGAAAATTTATAATCGAAAAACTAAGCACAGAACAAAAAACAAAATTTGCTTAATTTTATTTTGAGAGACAGCATTCGATTTTTCAGATAGAAGGATCATAGCGAATAATGAGAGATGAGGCCCATTTTCAACTCAATGGTCACCTAAACAAAAATATTGGACACCCAAAATCCAAGAATAATTGTCTCAAGGCTTGTGCAGACCTTACAAATATTTGACGAAAAAATACAAAAAAAGAATGAACAACAAACTTTTGCTATATTTTTAAAGAATTTTATTGACTTCATTATCTTTATTTGTAAGAAGATAATTGTATAATTCAATTATCAGACAGTTAAATGATGTTTGATCCGGCAAACGTTTTGCAAAAGCAAAAAAATTTTTTTATAAAACTTGTGGTTAAGTATAGGACGTCAAATATTTAATAGGTGTAAGCATAGCTTAATATTAAATGCACCCACTTAGATGCACAGTATGTAGTGGAATAAGTTTAGAAAAGATAATTGGATCATTTTATATCGAAAATTACCGTGCAATGATTGAAAAGGTGGTAAAATTTAACACTTTCTATACGGCCAATAAAATCCTACCTTTAGCTATCGGTAAGTATTGAAAACAGGCCTAAGCTTAACAAGCGTGTATAGGCTGACCCCCATATTTATGAAAAATATTTTAAGCTTATCGCAGGCTTAGGAAACGAATTTTCTATGAAAATTTTTTTAATAAATCTTTTATTAATCAAAAATATTTTTTATTAATATGGGGGTAAGTGTTTCGGTAAACTAGCGTGAACTTTAACTTTTGCATAAGACAGTTTGTGTTTTACGAATACAAGTGCAACCTTTTAACAATAACATAATTTTATTTTTTACATACACAGCTGTCTTTCCGATAAAAAGTGTTGTTTAAAATGTCTTTGTGCCCACAAACCATCGTATTATGTTACCCCCTTACTTATAAAAAAAATAAGGCAGATTAATTAAGGGTTAATGAATGAAATTTTCATAGAAAATCGGTCACATAAGCCATTTAAACCTGTTTTATTTTTTGTATTTAGATTAAATTTGGCCAAAAACTACTCTGTCCTTAAAATCACTTAGACGAAACATTTCATATACAGAGATGTAGATATCTAGATAATATTTGGCACAAAAAATTCTTAAATGATTATTAATCTAAAATTTGTCTGTAAATACTGCGGTGTAGGGTGTCAAAAGTTCAAGCTTGACCAACTATACAACTTTAATTGGTTTTTATTATCCATACTTATATTTGACCTAAACAGAGTCGAGCCTTGTGAAATTATGACAGAATACTGAAAATTACTAAATATAGTTTAAAAAGGACCGGTCCTTGAAACATACCTAAACGTATTTAAACTTAACACTCTCAAAACTAAAGACCTTAAAATAAATATTTTGATAGCAGCGTCTTAAACTGGTTATTTTTATTAAGAATTAAATGGCTTTAAATTCAAATATATATATTCTAAGTTAATTTTCCAGTCATGTTATTTTACGCTGTATCATCTCACTGTATAATTATTCTAACCGAGTTAATTCTTTATACTTTTGTTTATATTATTTCAGTCATGTGAAAAACTACATATTTATACTTCTATATAATTAAATAAAATTTAACGGAAAATATGATGTTGGTGATTAATTTAAAACACAATATATACAACGTTTATGTATTTCGTTTTCTTTTTTTTTTTCATAATTTCATATTTACATAAAATGCAACACACCTAGACAGATGCAGAAGCCCCATACAGCATATAAATTTTATAAACAGAAAATAATATGACCTTTAAATAGCATTATAATCATCCTTAGTGAATGGAAAAAATAAATAGAAAGTAAAATGTAAAAAGTTATCAAGGACATGACGACATGGTTAACAACAAGCAGTATTCCAGAAACAAAATAATCCTTTATTTATACATTTACTTACAAAAGCAATCCGGATTGTTTATGATGTTCAACATAACTATTATTTTATTTTTTGTTAAGTATCAAGCAGGTTTTTTGTGAAATGAAAGATACATTTTCATGTAACAATAGTTTACTTTATTATATTCCCAGAACAAATGAAAAATTTTCTCAGATCACCAAACTTATACCAAATTCACAGAATCAAGCAAACAATTTGTTGATTTTGCACATATTACCAACATGATTATATTGATTACTTAAAATTGAAAAAAATTTTAATTTTTTTTTTAAATTTAATTTATAGATAATTATTAAATATATTGATAAATGAAATTTTCAATTTTAATTAAAAAAATGATCAAGGAACTTTGCCATTTCCAGCAATTACCAACAATAATTCCACAGAAAAAATTTAAAAATTTCTCTAATCATTAAATTCATAATATCAAGCAAACAATTTGTTGATTTTGCGCCTATTACCAAAATGATTATATTGATTACTAAAAATTTTTAAATTTTAAAAATGTTTTTTCTATAAACTATATTTTTTACTTTAATTAAAAAAATGATCAAAAAACTTTGCCATTTAAAACATTGTGTTTATTTATTTAATAAAATATTGACAATTTTCAAAACCAATTCTACAAGTTTAAATTATTTTATTTTGAACGAAAAACTCAATTAATATTTTTTGATATTTAATGAATATTTTAATTGAAAATTTATTTCAAACAACTAAAATATTAATTAAATCAAAATTATATTTTTAATTTTCTTTCAACTAAAATAATAATTGATTTAATTATCCCATTAATTAAATTTAAATACTTTTCAAACCATTTTTTTAATTCATATAAAACTTTTTTCTGTGTCTACATGTTTAAATTATTTTATTATAAACTAAGATAATCAATTAAGATTTTTTGTTACCCAGGAATTTCTTTAACTTCCAAGACTTGGCCAAAAATCGTCACGTTAGTTTGACACCCAGGGTAGGGAACACCTACCCTTTCCTTTGACAACGACCGACCAAATATTTACAGAAATACGTACCACTTAACAGCCGCAGCATTAGAAGCTATTATTCATCAAACGCCGTTGTACCAAAATTTTGAATCAAATTTCAAGATCCGGCGCACTTACAAACATCCAACCGGCCTTATAGACGGACGCTCTTTCTCTGCGGAGCCTTGGGAGTGAAACAAAAGTCTGCTTATCGTTTGTTAGGATTATGTTTGGAATAATGACCAGCAAAAACTTTCAAAAATCATTTAATTAATAGTGCAGAAGTGACCATCATATCCATAACCTGCAGATAAGCCAAATGGCTGCGCGGGATTAGATATAAGGTCCTTAATGTTTATAAAGAAAATGTTAATAAATAATATATTAATAACCTTTTGAACTATGGTTGCTTAGAAAGTTAAAAATATATTTACTTTTTTAAAATACAACGTACTTTTGTAAGATTTAAAATCGATAGTCTCATAATTAATTACCCGTTTTTCTAGCACGATTTGTTTTCATAAATCCTGGTCTACGTAAAAAATGCAATGCACATTAATCTAAATTTGGCATTGACGCTAAAAATTTTAAGATAAAAGTTAATGTCTAATGTCTGGATAAATTCCAAGCAACTAAATTAATAAATTCCCTTAGTTTCATCTGACTTATCTTATTTTGTTGCAAAAAAGGCGACTAATTTGTACGTTCCGGGGAATAAAAAACTTTAGTGAAATCAAAAACTGTAATATATAATTTTTATTAAAAGCTGTACCCCTTTAAAAAAGCACTTATCTAGATTTGTATACAAACTTTGCAAAATATTAAGACCTTAATGATGTTTTTAAAAGATTTTGCACTACATAAAAATTTAGTGTTTTTAAGAGTTCGATCATATGATACCCTACTCCACAGTATATAAGAACAAATTTATGCAAGTGTACCTATTTGGGTCGTAATTTCAGAAAATGCAATATGAAGATGATTTATCTATTATTTAGATTTCATTAAAATCTGTTAGCCAGGTTTGGAGAGGAAGAAGTTGTACCCTACATCCGCTCGTGGTCCTATTTTCTAAATATTTAAATTATTTGTTTTAAATCAAAAATACATAGCTTATGTGTCCATATGGATCTATCTATGCTTTCAACTTAATTAATATTGGTTTGAAAGTGGGCACAAAGACCATATTCCAGAAAGGAGCGTGTAAAGGGGCTATATGAAATTATTGACCGATTCACCCCATTTTCAAAAGCCTTGGCCCTTGTATCAATTTGAACCTATGTACCAAATTTTATCAAATCATTTTCAAAATTACGATCTGTACTTTGCGCACAAGGCTACATGGACAACCAGTCAGCCGGATGGACATAGTTAGATAATCTCAGATTGGTATACTTTAAGGTGGGTCTAGGACCAATATTTACCCACACCCTACTATTTGGAAAGCTTAAAAACCCAACAAATTTATTTAAATGAGATCAATATTAGTCATACTACAGGATATTCTGTAAAAAATGGAGATTTTTTGCTTTGCACATACGTGTTCTTTTAAACATATAAGGGCCACGATATCCTTTTAATGTTTGTTTTTAGTTGGGAGATGGTTCTTAAATTGTTAACACACACACTTATAATTATGATCAAAACAACTGTCAAGGGCTGTTAATTCCGGTAAACTTGGGGGTGTAAGCCAGTTAAATGAGGCACCTCCAGCACGTGCTGATGATAGAGATCTTGTTGAAACCAAAATGATTGATAATATTGCACAGCTGGTCTAACAAAACTTACCAACATCGTTCGATTTGCACCACTTTTGATAAAGATTAAAACACTTATGCAATTAAAAAAAAACATGGCCAATTATACGATTTAATGATATACCACACCAAACAATGCACTTAAGTGGATGTAATTGAAGCTAATGTATTTCAACTGGATTCTCCGTAGTCCATATTCTGTGGTTTTGCTTTTTGACGTAGCCATTTAATTGGAAACGGGTTTCGTCGCTCATTATCAAATTGTAAATAAAGTCTAGATGTTTAAAGCTTCGGGTTTTTAATCGCTATGAAGCTCATACTTATCAATATCTAACTGCCTGTTTTTCGTAGACATAGACGCTACACCTAATCAACACCTTGATCCTACCCCCTATTAAGTGTATATATTCTAGATCCTTATGAGAATAGAAGTTTAAATCACGATGTCCGGCTGCCCATCTATCCTTGTCTCCGGTTAAGTGAGTTTTCCAAAAACCCCAGACATGATTGAATGATTTTCTACTGAAACTCAGCGTGATCGGTCCACAAATGGCTGTGATATGAGCAAAAAGACCACGGTTGCCTCCAATTTTACCCATGAATACTGTTTTTTAATTTTTTTTTTGTCTATTTATATCTAGAGAACGACCAAAGCCAAGGGTGTCAAATGAGCTACAATCGTATTGGTCATCAATACGGAACATCCGACAAAATGTGGACAGAAATAGAGAAGTGAGCGTGGCGCTTCTCAAACAAAGATATTATGGATTTCTGTATATTTAGAGAACGGCAATAGCCCAAGTTTCCAAAGTTGGTACAAATGTAGGTGGGAGTGGAGATGTGGTCGTGGAACAAAATAGATTTGTTTATATCTAATGTACGGTAAAGGAGAAATTGTTAAAATGTTCTACACATACCTTTCTTATCACAACACAATCTCTGTAAAAAAAGCGGGATAAGAAAAGTATGCGAAGCACCTTCTGTACAAAGACACTATAGATTTCTGTATATCTGGAGAACGGCAAGAGTCAAAGTTTCCAAATGAGGACCAATCGTCTTAGTTTGCAATAGGCAACATCTGACAAAATGTGGGTGGGAGTTGAGAGTTGTGCGTGAAACAAAATAGATTTATTCATATCTAAAGATCGGAAAGGTAAAATTGTCCATATTTGGTATACAGAGCTCTGTTATCAATACACAATCTCACTTGAAATGGGCGGAACAAGAGAAGTAGCGAGCCACCTTCCATACAGAGATATTAGAGGTTTCCTTATATCTCGAAAATGGTTAGAATCAAAGGTTTCAAATATGAAACAAGCATTTTGGTAATTTATTCACAACATCCCCCAAAATGTGGGCGGGATTGAAGAGGAGGGCGTGCCTCAAAATAAATTCATTTATATCGAAAAAATGGTATTTATATAACTTTCTGTTATTAGCGCACCATGGTGAAGAGCATAGCCAATTATAGCACTCTTACTTGTTGTTAATAAGATCCATTTAAAAAATTAAATCGATAATTTTTAAAATTTTTAGGTGTACCTAAAGTTGCAAAAGTTATCAAATTATTGACTTTCAAAAGGCACTTTAACTTGGCACATGCCTTTCTAAATGTATGTAAACTTTTTTTGGGCTTATAAGATTATTTCGATTCCTTAGAAGAGTATTAAAGGCTTGCTGATAATATTTTTTAAAAATAGCTGAAACAATCATTAAAAAAAATTTATAATTTTAACTTTAATTTTTCTCAACTTTATTCAATAAACCATAAGTTCTTAAGAATTATTTTAAATGAAAAATAAATTAACCAACATTACGCTGTTCCCTTTCAGTTTTCTATAAATTAAAAAAACACCAAACCAATATTCCGTAAACACTGCCCCTGCTATCCATGAATACTGAAGGATACTAATTGATAAAATGTTGAATGGATGAAGTACTAAGGAAAACCAACATTCCTTAAAAAAAAGCCGCATATACATAACATGGACTAACAGCATCAGATGTTCAAGAATTTTTGTAAAACAAAATCTCATCTGTTAACAGCAGAAGTGGGAAAGGAAAATTCACCACACTTTATAACGCAGAATCGGTATTTTGATTTTGTTCCTCTCACAGCAGACGTTTTGTTGAGAAATGTTTACATATTATAGCATCTGTCTTAATAAAAAAAAAAAAAATACAAAATGTACTCTTAAAAAGTGCTTTTATCAGAAGTTAAATGTTTTGTAATTTACATTCAACGAATGGGTAAGAAAATAAACACAAGAAAATATGTAATTCTATATTGAGACATACTTACATATGTAGATATGTGTATGGAACATATGTCATATTTATACCAAAGCTGTTGAGTTATAATAACGATTAGCAAATAATTACATATCTTGTTAAAAAAAATCCTAAGGATTGTTTAATCTTGTAAAAAGAAAATTTCTAATTACTAATTGATTACGATAACAACTAATTTGAAAGCACTAGATTATCATAAACAAATAAAAAATGGTCGTGTTTCTTTAAAGGTAATTTGTGATTATTTTTGATGTTTTTCGTTTAGGCTTAATAAAATTGTATTTATTACACCGAACTGCAATGTGCAACATTTTTATCTTCCTTTAAATTTTATTCTTTCTTAAGCCGACTCTGTTCAATATTTCACGCGAAATGCTGTCAAAACTGATATGAAAAAAACTTGTTCGGAATTTCTATGAAAAAATGTTGATAGAGTTGTACTCTGTTTAATTTGTGAAAAAGTTGCGAAATGTTTCTGGCAACATTTTTTTTACAACTGCGAAATAATATAAGCTGCACTTATTTCACGTGGAGTTTTAAGCAAATGAAAAAAGTTTAAGCTTAATATTAAAATGTGAACTGCAAAACATAAAAACACCACCGGTAACAGTTTTTCATTAATATTTACTTTCATTTTTACTTCATTTTTTATTTAAAAAAATACTTTTTAGTAAAATACATGTTGGTTTTGTTTACATATCCAAAACAATATCGCATACTTTTAAAGAATAAAAACGTCAAATGCAAACTCTCGAGATATGTAACATTGATACATGTCAAACTATTCGCATGAAATAATAGATGTTGCTGAACATTTTTCACAAATTGGAACAGAGTTCTAGGCTTTAATGGCGAATGAGCAATATCAATGTATCCACAAACCCCGTTCTTAGAGGGAAATATCTAAGGACAAAATGCAACCAGAAACAAACCACAACTAAGGCAGCAGCCCTGCCACCATACTAGGCGACCTGAGCCAACCACTCATTTATTCAAAAAACCAACAGATTACTGAAACCATGATAACGCTACGCTTCATTCGAAGTTAAAGGAAATTATATTATATTATATGAGATGTATATGTCTTCTATCAGGTACATGATCTTTAAAAGGGCATTGTTGACAAGATAAACCTTTACTCGATTAGGTTTACTGCCTTTTTTTTTTTTTTTTTTTTTTATTATTACACTAAATCCCGCGAAGCTTTTCGCTTGTCTGCTGGAGACCAGAGTCTCTGGCGGGAATCGAATAGACTAGCTCGCTACCAGATAGCTTACCGGAGCACCCTCTGTTTCATTCACTTATGCCATGAAAAACTTTTCCACTTAAGCTGTAGGAACTGTTATATGCATAACATATTCCTCTGCTACATTAATCTGTGAAAAAGGACGCCTGTAGGATTACTGAGTTCAGGGCTGGTGATTTTGTAGCTCATACGCGGATGTTGAATATTTTTGTTAGTGACTATATACTGCCAAGTCTCGTATAGGGTAGGAATTTCAATGTATTTTTATCCTTATTATGTATGTGGATAATAAGGATAAATGGGCATACCAATCTTGGTTGAAATAAATGGCACATCAAGTGTTGTTCACCGATGGTTCGAGAAAGGCAAATGGTAATACCGGCACTGGTAAATTGGGTCCATATTTGTATTTACACGAAGGGATACTCTTTTTCGGTTTTACCTACTGCTTGTATTAGAGAGACGATTAAGTCGTAGTCCGAGCAAGAATTCATTCGTCTTTACAGG
The DNA here is from genome assembly GCA_943735925.1 of Pollenia amentaria. NCBI lineage: Eukaryota > Metazoa > Arthropoda > Insecta > Diptera > Polleniidae > Pollenia > Pollenia amentaria. The sequence continues at coordinate 85,779,487 of OX031008.1, read as the reverse complement.
TAATCACAACTAGAACGTGGTATACCAATAGTCTCAAATAGGACGCATGTAAATTAATTATATAAAGACAACAAAATAAAAAGGATTAAAAAATGTTGTGTAATAAATAGGGTACTTTCACTTTATCGGGAATAAAACAGGAACTTATCCTTGGATTTTCATGAAATAAAATTAAGCTTTGAGTTTAAGTACTAAAACTGGCAGGTATTTGTTGATTTAAATTTTTTTATGAATTTTTTGAATTCAAAAATTTTACAAAAAAAAATATTTTTTTGCCACTTCGGCCTCAATAACTCCAAAAATAATGGCTTAATTAAAAAATGGTATTAAAGAAACTAAAATCTGGCGTAATTTAAAATGTTGACGGATTGCATGCCGAAATCGGGTACTTCGTTCCAAAGTTACGATAAGATGTAAGGAGCAGCATTTTCAAAAATCTCAATTTTTAGAAAAAAATTTTTAAAAAAAAATACCTTACCATAGAATTTGAAATAATGATGATTTTTGTAGTTAGATGACTATAGCGGATCAAAAAAATGTAGTGGTTATTCAAGGAATTTTTGCTTGTTGCATAGTGTTATCTGGGGGTAAGTGTTTTAGCCTAGAATCAATCTAATTTAACTTTCAGATTATTTCAAGTGCGAATTCGGGATCAATCAAATCAACTTTTTAAAACTTCAATCAGGGGCATTTTGAAATTGACTCAATCTTAGTCTTACTTATATCAATCTGATTTTCGGATTATTTCAAGTACGAAATAATCCGCACTTGAATAATCCGCGATTGAATCAATCTTTCTGTATTTGATTCAAGAAAATCGGGATTGATTTAAGTACGTATGAACTGATTTTTATTTTGAGTGTTACGCTGCTTTCAAAACAAATGTAATCTTATCAGTTTAAAATGATAGCATTTATTGAAGCTTTTCTAGTGGTGACACTAAAATAATCGAAAGTTAACATATTCAACAACTTCTATAATAATAATTAATTATGATATAATCTATGCGCAATATGATATTAATTTGCTTTCATAAGAATACTTTCAAAGCAGTAACATTTACCAGATAGAATTGAAATAAAACACATTTATCATTACTGAACCGTTAAACTAAGATAATAGGATTTCTAAATATGTGCAATGTCATGATGGTCTACAGAAATTCATATACATAAATTTAGAAGTCTCTCCATTGAAAGGTTTGCGGAAAGAAATTTAAATGACGACATATTTTCTCTCATTTTATTCATTAACATTAAAATTCTTTTCACATTCGTTAACTGTTATATTTAAGTTTGGCTGACATTTTGCTGTTGTAGTCAGGCATTGTCACCCACCAGCAGTTTGCTTAGAAATTGCCGACTGCTGTCTACCAAATGCTTTTATGTTTTATACGTTCCACCTAGATGGATGAGGGTAGACTATGCTTATCATAGCGTTTGAAACGCCAAGAAATATTTATCTTTGACCTGATATTCTGGATCCTTCAGTTATTCTAGACCGATCTTCTCACGACGCACAGTGGCGCCCGTAGAGCAAGCGAGGTTGCAAAAATCAAAATTTTCATGAGTGCCGACGAAGTTTTGAATAAACCCATGTTATAGGAAACTTTTCAACGATTTCAAATATGCCACTCTAAATAATATCACATTTTTAGTTTAGAAGATATAACCGTTCAAAGTTGACCGACTTTCGGTTTCCAAAAAAACACACAATTTTTAGTCAATTTGTTGCGATTTCAGGTGTAATATCACGAAAAATAGGTAACGAATCGCCTTATTTTGTTTGTGTTGATTGATGTATTTATTAAATGTATAATGATAAAAAAAAAATTAACTGTTTGCTTTGTGTTTCTCCTGGTAAATCACTATTTAAAAACTATCCGTTTTTTCACTATTTTTCAACTTTGACGGAAAATAAAAAAAATCTATATTTTTCTATATTTGCCATATTTGCAAAACCTGTTCTTTGATTATTTCTTTACATAATTCAAAAGGTTTTATCTGCCCGTACGTGCCCGTTTGGCTTCTAGAGGTAAAAAAGTTTAAAAAGACATGGTTGCAGAAATTGTATGGCGTCCATCCCTTATATGTTTTGACTGACAGTAGTTTGATCTAATAGTTTGAAAAAAAACTACTCATTGAAATTAGCAGGTACGTACCTCACATAAACAATACTTTGGCGTACAAATGGTCAGGAACAATATTGACTAATGGTCCATACAGGTAGGCACAAATCTTGTTTGGACACGTGCATAATATCAAAATTGCATTATTCAGCCTAAATCCATATGTATGCAGGGAACAGGTAAGTTTTTAGGCATGGTAGCATAAGCCTTTACATTGCAAAATAAGCATAATGCCTGGATTAGTCTACGCCTGAAAGTTGGCGCAACAATTACTGAAACCATTAAACAATTTAAGTACTGAAAACATGGCGTCGAAAAATTTAAAATTATTTGAACTGTTTAGAAAGTCAACCACACCAAAGTTTTTCACGGAAGTGAAAATTCTTCCTGAGAAGTTGACATTGATCAGCAAATGGGGCTGCGATGGATCATCCGGACAATGCGTTTATAAGCAAAGGATATCTTCCGATGACGCTACAATATCGGACGGAAATATGTTTATGGCATCTGTTGTTCCTTTGCGGCTAAAATCGTATGATTCCCTACACTGGAAAAATCCACGTCCATCATCAGTGCATTTTTGCCGACCAATAATGTTTCAGTTTGCAAGGGAATCGGCAGAGCTCATAAGGACTACGGTGAAGGACATTGAAGAACAAATAAGCAAGATTAAGCCTACAAAGCTGCAAATTGGAGAAGGAAAATATATTGAATGCAATTACGAGTTCCACCTGACCATGGTTGACGGAAAAGTCGTAAACGAACTGACAGGAACAACCTCAACAATGTCATGCCCGATTTGCAAAAAGAGTCAGAAGAACTTTTTTCAATTCAATTCAATTTATTTCATATATAATATGTTACATCTCAATTTTATATAATTAGTTGTAAAGAGTTTAAGAGTAGTATCTTTTTCTGCTTTATTATAATATATTTCAATTAGTTATCATATACATATATATAGACAGAATTATATTGGAGGTAAAAATTTAGCAAAAACCTATTTAAACCCCTTTTTTCGTTTTATTTTTATATTTTTTTTATCGATTTTATATTATTATTTGTCAGAAGAACTTTGGTAATTTAAACGATTCTACAAATGAGGAGAATTACGAATATGGAATGTCACCATTGCACGCAAGGATAAGGTTTATGGAATTCTTGCTAAAACTGGCATATACCCTACCACAAGAGGAGGAAAACTTCGATGAAAATACATCAATAAAGGATAAGGAAAAGATCAGAAAGAAGCAAATACAGGATGCTTTTTTTAAACAAGTTGGACTAAAAGTAGACTGTCCCAAGCACGGATACGGTAACTCAAACGATGGAAACACTTCTAGGAGATTTTTTGAAAATGATGAGGCAGTAACTAGAATCATTGGAATTGACAATCAAATCGTGAAAAGATTGGGAACGATCTTGGATGTTTTAAACTGCAAAGAAAATGTCAATTCTACAAAATATGGAGAATATGCGTCGAAAACTGCATCTCTTTTAGCAGAAATGTATCCACAGAAGAAGTTGACCCCGACCGTCCATAAAATATTGGCGCATGGCAAAGATATAATTGATTACCAGTCTTTGCCAATTGGAGAGCTTTCTGAAGAAGCACAGGAGTCTCTTAACAAATTTTATAAAAAATATAGATTGCAGAACACATTCAAAGCATCAAGGGTAAGGCAAAATGAGGACCTCTTGAACATGTTGGCAGCATCTTCCGATCCACTTATTTCTTCCCTGCGGCATGTGAAGTCACGAATAGAGTTACAAAATAATTATAGTTTAGAAATGGTTAGTCTTTTAGATATACCTTCTCTTACGAATTGTGATGAATATTTTACAGAAAATTGAAAAAATAAATTTAAAAAAAAAAATAATTTTTTTTTTAATTTGTTGGGTAATAATTTAAAACATAAAACCCTTAAGAAAAAAAATAAAAACAATCTAAAAATGTAAAAATAATTTTTTTTAGTTACCATAAAATTGATTTTTCTACTAATTTTAACTTTGATAACCCATAAGTAGGCCCCTACAAAGCGTAGCACCCTTTCCAAACGCTCATTTCATAGGCTGAACAGTTATCTATCAAATGCTGTTTAAACTGTTCAATTATCTTATTCGGTTCAAAAGATATGATTTTTGCAACGAAAAAACTCAAATGGCGCCACTGTGCGACGGTCTGTGCATCTATTGACAACTCGCTCTAGTCGTAAGAAGATTAGGCATAAACTGCACAATTGTTTCTGTAAAAAAAATGATATATCCAAATGTTGAACCTCTCTAAATCTATTTCTTTTGCGTTTACATTCTAATACTATATTCAGTCCAATAAAAAAATTTGTGTAATTTAATCACAAAAACTGCAATTTCATCAATTAACGCAAGAAAATGGCAAAATTATACAAATAATCAGGATCGAAATGCTTCGATCTTCATGAAATTTTCTCTCTTAGACAAAAAATTAAATTAGTCATTTTCACAATGCTCGATCAATAATTTATTATTGGTCCAATAAAAAGCTGCATTGTGAAAATCCCTTTAATACGTCTGAAACGAAATTAAATGATTATATTTGAATAAAATTCGATTTCCAAAAAGCCCTAAGTTGCAAACAAATGCAAAATCGATTTTTTGATCGATTATGCTGCACCGTATAAAAATATATGTTTCCTGAAAATTTTACACTCCTTCAATTAAAAATAACTTTGTTATCAACAAAATTCTAAAAGGCCTAAGTGCAAATGCCTTTCGATAAATAATAAATAACAAACACAAAAACAGAAACAGAAAGTTTTGTATATTGTTTTTGTTTATCAACATTAAGTTCTCGTAAATTGTGTTTTAATAAGAGATTATCTGTTTTGTTCTATTCACCAAAAAAAAAAAACATTTTTTTTAAATTCTGGGTATTTTGCAATGTAGATAATTTTTTGCTTTTCCTGTAAAACTTGTTTAATGTAACTTAGGGCTTTCTTAAAATCATACTACCATATGTAGCTTTATAAGACTAAAAACTACATTTTGTAAACATCAGACAATTATTTGCTAAAAGCACTATATAAAGTCCAATCTGGGAAAACACTTAAATATTGAAGGAATTACACTACGAATTACCCATTCAAGATAATACGTCTTTTATTTACCATAAGGATCCAACCCACGTAAACACTTTTTACGTCCAAACCGCTAATAAACAATGGCATTTCAAGGCAGTTTCGCTCGATTTTGTTGTACATATATATATATGTATATAAAAATTGGGCTACCATAGAAAATATGCAAATAAATATTGATATTGTAACGAAATTTGTTTAAATTTGGTTTTATAAGACTAGAGATCACACTGTTAAATTTTATTGAAGTAGGTCCATCATTTACAATCAGTCTTGTTGACCTAAAACCAATACGAAAAATTATATTTTAATAAAATTTGGCAAATAGTTATTTATTATGAACACAAATTATGGTATCAGCTTTTTTTTATGATTTTTTCAATATTTATTACGATCCCATTGAAAGTCCTATTTCGAAAATTTCTACTTTTTCAGGGAGGTTGTCCACGTTTCGGGTCAGCCTACGAACTTCAGTTGTACGAAATATGGATCGATTATGCCGTTGGCTGACAATTTATACCAAACAGTGTAAGAAATGTTTTATCATTTAACTGTCCTTGATTGTTCGTTTTGCAAATTTCGGCATCATCATTTGTTGACGCGTCAATAAAATTGACGGGTCTATTTAACCAAACAATTTCGGGAAAAATGGAAATGTTTGCTGCGATTGTTCATTAGGCTAGTTAGCAAACACATGATACACTTGTTGCCATTTATGCCATAATTCTTGACTGAACTTAAATGCACATGTTAAATTGAATATTTAGTAAACGTACATTGCCCAAGTTTTAAAGAACGGTAGCGTATTGACAAATCAAGGTCATCGTTAGCACTTTAAGTTATAAAAGTAGTGCTTTCCTCGGTACGTAAAATGTATGTATGTTGATGGGTTAGAGTCATGTAGTTTAAAGATGGCATTAAAATATTTTATTCATTCGCTTAATAACACAATTAGGGTACCAAAGAATCGTTGCCGCCGAATTTAATATTCTTAGTGTTTTTTATACCGACCACGAAAAAGATATATAATGTATTGATTCTGTCCCTTCGTTTGTAACAAACCGAAGTAATAGTCAGAGCCCATATACAGTGTACATTTTCTGGATTTTTGTGAAATTCAAAGAGGATCTAGCCATGTCCGTCTGTCTGTTGAAAGCATGATAGGGCTCGTTATAAAAGAATTAGGAAGGTAAAATTTAAAAAGTAATTTTTTAGATGACTAATTCGTTTAATATTGAATATAAGGGAATTCGGTTTATTATTTAACCTAGATCGCATTAATAAACTACCCCGAGAGAGGAATTTTGGAAAGATAATGGTGATACGGGAAGTGATAAGGTAACCAAATAGCAACTTGGTGGGAAAAATTAGCTAATTTCGTTTAGTATACCATGTCGCCTCTGTACAAAAGTCGGTCCAGAGTAAGGCTTTTCCCGTTATGGGCTGCAAAATATGAACTAAGACAACAAAATTTAGTGCGACGCTTTTTATATATAAAAAATCTTTAGTACTGAAAATGGGAAAAATCGCTTCATTACTTCACCTGGTGCCCCTGAAATAGCACGATAGCAGCCATTTGGAATAATTTGGAACAAATAATTCCTTTATATAATTTTATAATTAGCGTATTATAGCGAAAATGAATTTTTTCCGCCCATAATTTCCCATCGCCTCCATAAGTATGATCATCCGAAAAAAGACTTTTGGTACGATATCGGCACAAATATTTCTTGAGCAAAAAAATTAATTCAATAACAACACCGTTGTGTGTACAACAATGGGTTTACCAAGCGCGACAAAAACACACGGGTGGCAGAACTATGCACTCGCTGCTTGCTTAGCGGCTGAAGGTATCTTACCTCCGCTGCGAATGACAAGCAAAATCTGATTAGCAAGTACAGCACTTTGGCTCTACCCCATAGAAGATTGAAAATTTACCCTTGCAGCTGATTTTATAATAACTCCCTTCCTTCAACTTTGGGTTTAAACCACAACGTCTACGTGATCCTCGAAGGATCAAAAGATTTGTCAATTTTGAACCCTGCCGAGTCTTAGGTTTATTAAAAAGGAATAAAATGCGTTACATAAAGGCAAAACGTAGCAATACTCTGACCTGACTATTTGCTTTGTGTTTCATAATTTTACGCTATTTTATTTGATCTAACGGTGCTGGGTATCATAGATTCGGCACGGCCAAATATAGTCTTTTTACATGTGTTATAAGTTTAATTTCTTTGCTGTTTTACCATATTGCTCCTTTGTTCAGTTTTTTTTCATACTTGTCCTCGTCCAAATATTCCATTATGTTTAATAGCATAAAGAAACAAAAAAAAAAGGAAAAAAAATTTTGTTAAAATATTTGTTTTCTGTTGTTTCTTTTTTCACTTTAGTATAACATGAGAGGTTTTTCCATGTTTTACACTAGTGACATACTTAATTTTATCGATGTTCAGTTCGCTCGAATGTGGAGTTTTAATATGAATTAAATACTTAAGAATGAATTCATTTTTGGAAATGTATTTTTCTTTTATTTGAAATGTAAATTAAGGGTAACAACAATTTGATTTGTATAAACAATTGTTTTGATAGTTTTTATTGCTTCATTATTTCTTGGTAGGTATCTTTGGGTTAGAAAACAAATTTGTTTTACTATTGCTTTGTAAATATATAAACTACTGTGTCCCAAAAAAATTTTTTTTGGGTCGCAAGCATAATTTGAAAAAAAATCTCAAAAATATTAGGGTTAAATATTTGTACAGATTTATCTGAAGAGGTTTGGAGGTAGCACAAGTCGAGTTTTCACTAAAATTGAGGTGTTTTGGACGTTTTTCAACTTATTCAAAAAACCGACGCTTAAATTTTTGACAAAATATTTTTAGAGAAAAATTAAAAACTTTTTTTCTACGTGCATAAACCAAATGCACATAGAAAGAAGACAATACTTTTGCGCATTAAGGTACCATATACAAATTTTTTTTTTTTTTTTTTTTTTTTTGTAAATTTTGGATAAATTCTGCAAACGGTTTACAACTTTTAAAATTTCTATAAAAGGTATAAAAACTATTGTTGAAGTTAAAAAATGGATAGATTCTAAACAATTAACAACAAATAGAATTTTGTTTTACCGATGGTCCAATGAATATGTATGTGCAAAAAACCAGAGAATACGAATGCTCATCACACTTCAGCAAAGGTAAGAGTCCATCAACAAGACCAACTTTTTGCAACTTTAAAGACCACAAAATTTGTAAAAAAAATTATACCGGAACCAGTACGGGAAGATTTATGCAATTTTTTTAAAGGCCATCTTTAAAACATGCAACCAAGAAGAGGCTAAAGTGAATTGCTTTATCTGAGCCTAATCTTTTTGGGTGATAGATAAAAGCCATATCCAACATTAGCTCCAGGAGCTATTAATAGGGCCTTCTGGATGATGTAAATTATATATTCTTTAAACATTTGGATTTTTTGACCCCAGCTGCAATCTTAAATAGTCAGGTCAAAAATTGATGCCTTACTTGAATTTGGTTCATTTCTTTTAAGAATACAGTAGAATCTCACAAATTAGAACCACTTTAAGCACCGGACAGTTTGAATTTCTAAAAAGTTTGAATTTTGGACATTTTTTTTACAGAAAATTATAAAATTATAATGAAATAGTGACAGATAATGAATAGTTGTGTAAGCTTTATTTTAACTCAAAACAGTTTTTATTTAATAACATTTAATTAATTGAACATATTAAATTCATAGATAAACTTTTAAAAAGTTTTTTAATTACATATTAGGTACTTAATTGGTCTTTAATATAAAATCAGTTATACTTGTTTGTTTTTTGATTTATTAAAACTGGATACAACGATATCGTTACGAACGTCCAAAAGGTTAGACATGTGTTTACTGACCCAAATTTGTACAGGCATATCAAATTTCATACGCATATGACCGAATTGTACACACCATCAATAACTCGGTGATTCCCCGTTTTATTTTTACCTTAATGAGCGAAAAAATAATTTGTAGTGAAAATACAAAAAAAAATAAATAAAAAAAATTCCAGAAATAAGAACCCCCTATTTTATTTTTAGAGCGTTTAATTTGGTTTTTCGCCTATTAAGTTCAAAATCATAAAAAAAATTGTTTTCTAGTAGAAATAAAAACAAAAAAAAAACACTTCCAGAAATTAGAACCTGTGGTTCAGAGCGTCCAATACATTGAAATGGCCGGTTCTAATCTGTGGACGGTTCGAATTTGTGACGGTTCGAATTTGTGAGATTCTACTGTATGTATTTTAAACTGGTCACGCTGCCTCTGAATGATCTGACCCCCTTTTTCACAACTTTCACAGTATTTAAACTTTACTTTAACATACAGTGAGCGATAAGTTAAAGGAAGGTTCACTGTACCTAGTAGGTTAATATTTAGTTGCAATAATGGAACACTTTTTACACGGCCGATAAAGTCCTACCTTTAGCTATCGGTGAGTTGTGAAAACGGGCCTTAGTCTATTAAAGCGGTTGGATAAGTACAAAATTGTTAATGCAGCAGTTGCACTTGCCACTTTAACAACTTTTCTGGGTCATGAGCGGTACTTTACCCCAAAATTGGCTACCGCAGCGTTTTTTCTTCATAAATCTACAAGCAACAAGAATGAATTAGTAAAGGCAATTTTAACAGAAAGCAACCCTAAAAATAAGGAACAGTCTTATTTTTTTATTTTTTTTTTTAGCTTGCAATATTTCAACTGATTTCTTAAAAACAAATCCAGAAAATTGGTAAGCCAAAAAATAATTTCAAGATGCAAAGAAAAAAGTTAAACACTTACAAGTGTGAAATGATGTGGCAGAATGACGTGTGGTCTTGCCTAGTACTTACATACATCAATGTCACAACTTCTGTTTTCTGAACTAGCGAAAAGTTGAAGTGCCGGTGGTGAAGTGGAGAAACTGAACTTGGATTTGCACACAGAGAAAACAGATTTGTGATCACAACCGAATTTGTTGCCAATCGAATTTCGTGGGTTACATCACACAATTCAGTTACAATTACTGAAAATTCGTTGATATATATTTGATATATTTTTGATAGCAACCTATGAATTTTAGTACACTATCAGTTATAACAAATATTATCAGTTGTTAGCATGATTATAAGAAAACAGAAATATGCCTATACCCGAATATATGAAAGATGCAACCGAATTAACACATAATTGGTTTTCATAACAAAATATTTAATTGACTTTATAGATATTTTTTTCACAAACCATTTTCCCGACTTAATAGATAGAAAATAAAAATTATTCCAATAAGCTCATTTTTTTGTTAGTATATTTATTAAGGTGTTTTTATGTGTCGCTTATACATGATTAAATTTTATACAAACACATACACACATACTCGTATATACACGTATATACATATGTATGTGTATGTAAAAAAAAACTCGTAACGAGTCAATCTAAAAAAAACAAAAAACAGTTTTGTAAATTTCCTACTGATATTAGACTTTAATATCTATTCTATCTTTAAATGTTTTTAGTTAATAATACTCACTCTATATTAGTCTTTTTGTAGCACATATTTTAATGTGATCAATAATCCCGAAATAGTTCGTGGAACTACTTTTTATTATAATTTCTTAATCTAAATCAATACCATTTAATATCTTAAAAAAACTTAATTCAAGAATACTTCTGCTGATTAATTTGAAAAAATATACTTTAAAGTTTTAAGATCATTAAATTTAAATGAACTATTGCACAAAATTTTCGTGATTAAAATCATAGTGAAGGAATAAATATACTTTTGCAATAACAAAGGCTGAAAGCTTGAAAGATGAAACTTTGGCATCATTATTTTCTTCTGTCAATATATTTTCTTAACTTCTGCACTTTTAAAAAATAATTTTCTTGAATCTGATAAAATTTCTTCAATCTCACACTCTATATTTTGATTAATAATTGTATCTATAAAAAAAAAAAATTTTTAAATTATTATTCAACTCCTGTAGTTTTTTCAACTATTAGTCCCCACCCAGGTGTGCAACATTACTTTTGCAGAGTTTCCGTTCTTGACCACAGATATTTTTTTTTATATAAAATTAAAAATTATTGTATTTTATTAAATGATTTTTCTGTTCTCACATATGTGTCTTTTACTTTTGACAGAAAATTCGGTTTTTTATGAAAATAATAAGTTTATTACTTACCAAGGCGAATTTATTATAGGTGCTCACAAAAGCCCTGCTGATAACTTTTTTTCTTTAGCTTTATAATTGTTAGATGTCAAAATTTTTTTATAATCTTTGTTTCTGTTTTGATTTGTTTTGGTTTTTGACATTGTACAATGATTCTACAAAAACAAATTGCTTGTGGTTTTTGTACGAGTTGTACTTGTTGTACTACCGAGAATACTGGAACGAATTCGCCTTGGTACTCACAGTAAACAATTGGGACCTTTAGCTTTTTTTTTGGTAATTAATTCCAAATAGCCATATCTTTATTTGTCGTACTCGATTTAAAACAATCAATAATTTGCTGCAATAAATGAATATACATTTATATTATAACATTTATTGACAAAAGAAAATAATTGATTGTAATGAACAATATTCATTATTGCACTGTATTAAATTTGGTTGTGATTGGCGCCATTCGTACTCATTTTTAGTTTTAAATGAAATTAGTTGTCATAACTAATACAAGAATGAAAGAATCATATTTCAGTTAGAATTACGTTTTAATATTCGTTAGTATTAAAAATCAGTTATAGTTATACATTTTTAATAGTTGCAATAATACATTATATTACTATATCAATATTTTATTTCTGCAAACGTTTCCATACCAATTTGTTTTCTGTGTGCAGTCTATAGAGCCGATGATGTAGAGTAAGATGACATTGTGTATGTTTTACAGAATAATACTTTTTCATAGGGAGTACTGCTATTACGGTATGATCTTTTTGGCGATCAGGATCTTGGTGGCTTTGGGTTAAACCTAAAAATGCGTGAAGGGAGTTCCTGAACTATATGGGAGCTTTAACTTGAATTTTGAGGACAGATCATCACCAGTTGTTGTTTCTATTCAAGAGATGCTGCTTGCTATTCCTAAAATATCGGAGGCTAGATAACGGTTTTGGCAGATTTTATATTTGTGTTTTCTTTAAAGCCGTTAGTAAGGTATCCACGTAAACCTCTTACATATCTGTCAGAAGAAGCCAATTTACAGTTCATCTTAGATTTTTACAAGGACACAAAAAAAACAAAAATTTTGGGTATTAAATGTTAAGCTTATTGTTTGACATATATAATGATAAAAACAAAATAAAATTATCTATTTAACCATATAAAATGGTAAAAAATTTAACTTAGGGTGACATCCTCTTCAATTTCGAATATGCTAAGAGTGCCGGTAATAAGAACCCTTATTTCTTTAGAAGTACGATTTTCCTCAAGTTGCATATATTAATAAGTTTACTACCTTTTCTGTTAGAAATTCCCCTTATTATTCTAAATGTCATATTAAAAAAAAATTCTTTTCCAGTAGAATTTTTTTTAACCTAAAAAAGCTTTAACAAAAAAATAATAAACGAATTCTTTTAAATATCTGTAAAAAAATTGACAACTGCTCCGATATGTGTGCATAAGACTTTATTTTTCACATATTTGGTTGCCATTTTCTCCCAAACACACTACATATACACATACACACATGGCTGCTTGTGACATTTGTTGACATGTGCTGTTTAACACTGGTTCTAGTACTAGCATCCACATATTCCCTCACACATACATATTTATAGAATGTACATGTATTTTCTTTAATATGTATTTATGTTGGTTTATGTATAAAAAATATTTGTTAATTAAATTTATTGAAACCATTTGCAGCATTTTTAATGAAAACTTATTTTTACAATTGTATTGTTCAAATTGAACATCAAATTATTTCATAATTTTTAATTTTGTTTGTAAATTCACAAGTATATATTTGTTGCTAGTTGTTAAATCCCCCCCCCCCCCCCCCCCCCCAAAGAGGGTGAATGAGAGTATATTTAGTTAGTCATTTCGTATGTAACGCCAAAAAAACATACTATTCTACGACCCTAAATAGCCTCTTGAGCAGTTTGGGTCTATTTACACATGTCAGTCTCTTTGCCCGTGTATTACAAAAACGCTAACTTGAAAAAACTTTTGGTGTCAAATTATTTATAGTTCTTATTAAAAGTTCTAAAATAAAATGCCGCATAATCATGTTTTTGAGGAAGAGATACATAACTGAAATTTGGCTTATAGAATAAATCCGAAAAATAAAAAACTGTTGAAAATAATAGAGTAGTTTATGAAAAGAAATAATTCCCAGATTCTATTTATACAAATTTATTTTTAAAATTTAAATAAAGAATTGTTAAACAAAATAGACAAATTCTGACCAACTAAAAAAAGATATAGCCACTGAACTGCTAGTAGCTTATGAAAAGATAAATTCATCACTGTTTTATTGTTTAAGCTTTGATATCGTTGCGAATAAGACTTTTTGAGTGTATGTAGATAATTCGCATTCCCTCTGTAGTCTTGTTTGCTGATAGCTTTGGCTTTTCTAAAATTATTTAGGAGAACGTTTCCTGATGATCTGGCCTAAGCAACAAGTGAAATGCGCATAGGAACAGCTTATCCTCCAACAATAAATTTCAGTATTTTTTATCAATTATTTAAAAAGGGAATTAAGCACAACAAACAAAATCTTTTAATTGAATATAAAAGTTTTAAAAACTATCTTATGTATATGTATATCAAAAGTTTTATAAACGCTGAAATAAAAAATTTTCCAATACTTAATTTTTTCCCTTACTTTTTTCATGCAATCATAGTTCTCAAAACACAAATTATTTAGGAAATTATTGTCATTTCTTTTTATTATGATAATATTCATATGGTTCAATTATGTATGGAAGAAAATATCGGCCAAATGGCCGCCGCGCAAAAGAGCCGTTGTTTCGTTAGCTGTATGGCAAGTGGCACCGCCCTGTTGAAACCACATATCGTCCACATCCATATCTACCAATTCGTTCATTATCATCTCACGATAGCGAACACCATTCACAGTAACTGCCTGACCGGCCTCATTTTGGAAAAAAATACTGCCCGATGAAGCCGCCAGCCCATAAACCGCACCAAACAGTCACTCTTTGTGCGTGCATTGGTTTTTCGACAATCACTCTTGGATTATCATTCGCCTAAATGCAGCAATTTTGCTTATTGACGAGTCCACTGATGTGAAAATGTGCCTCATCACTAAGGAGGATTTTCACGATATGCATTTTGATTTGAACGCCCATTTTCATAATAAGCCTGAATATTTTTAGCGCGTTGCTCGATTGTGTATCTTTCCATGTTTCAAATTGAGTTAGTCTGAAATTGAGAAATTTCAAATAAAATGCAGAAAAAAACTTGACGTTCAGGCGTTGTTCACAGTCAACATCGGCCCTTAAAATAACCACCCGTTAAATGAGATCTGTTCATATTGAAGCGATTTTTGCGAGGAGCAATCTATAGTAAATTCTGGGCCTACCTAGTACAAAACTTTGCCATGCAATAGTTGCTACTATAAATGTTATCTTTTTACCATCTTACAACTACATTTCGTGTTGGAAAAAACCAGCCAATTGTAGGGGAATATAAGAAAGATAAGTTGAAGCTTTGATATTATTACAAGTAAGATCTGAGTGTTTAAAATTCGTATTCACTTTATGGTATAATTTGTATAATATTTGTTATCGTTTCTAAAGTCTTTGGAAAAAGTTTCCGGACGAGCTGGCCTAAGCAACCAGCGAAATGTGCATAGAAACTAGATTTTCCACAACAAAAAATTTCAGTGTTTTTAAAAAAAAAAAAAAAAAAAAATTTGGGAATTTAGCACGTCATTATAAATGAATTAATTAATTAGTTATCCTCGACAAATTTGATATCAATTCCAAGATAAATAAGGTTGATCTGATATTTAAAGCTATTTTTGGGAGTGTTATTTGTATGGGAGCTATGATCAAATATGGACCGATTAAATAAAAAATTTGGTAAGATGAGTTATCGACCCTGAAAGTGATTCTGTGTCGATCGGTATACCATAAGGTGGATATAGAACCAATATTTTGTATGTGTAACATACATAAGCATTAACACATAACACCCTCTTTACTATTGAAGTCGGGGTATAAAAATAATAATACAGTTTAACTTCTCTATAACGTTGTAGCTAGTGACTGACGAACATCTACGTTGAGAAAATTCGTTAAAGAGAAGCTTTCATCTTTAAACACATAATTGAATTTCATGCAAAAATTTGCTTTTTATGTCAATTTAAAGTAGCTTACATTCAAACAAATTGAAATGAATACAATGAATACAAAAAAAAGATATTTTACAATCATACATATATAGTTTGCTTAAATCTACGGTCAAACTATATATGATTTTGTATAACCTTTGCTTGATCAAACAGCATTTACCAATTTAAAAGTTACATTCCGTGAACCAACAAAACGCACCGAAACGCCAAAGAATCACATTGAAAGCGCAAACAATGTTATAAATATCTTGTAATTTTGTTGTCGCTTTTTACAAAAATACGCATTGCGTTTTAAAATTTCAAACACTGCATAGCTTGTGGCGTTGAAAATTGTAAAGCTGTACGTGAAATTCTGTAGAAAGCAAACACAAAATTAAAAAATATTTTTAACATTGTTTGTACATTCAAGGTAGTTATTTGGCGTTGCGTTTTACATGATTAGGGACTAAAAGAGAAAGTTTAAGGTTGATCAATTTAGTGGTCATGCTTTTTTCCGATTTTTTCGTCACCATTATGCGATAAGAACAGAAAGTTATACAACTACCAGTTTTAAGACATAAATAAATCAATTTCGTACCCCGCCCACTTATCCACTCCCGCCTACATTTTGTGGAATTTTGTTTATTTATAACCAAGATACTTGCACCTTATATGCTTACTCGTTAACTCGTGTCGTTCTCCAGATATACAAAACAGAAAAAAAAAAATAAAACAACTACAAGAGATTTTTGGGTAAAATAAGAGGCAGTCATGGCTTTTGTTCATATCTCAGTCATTTGTAGGCCGATCTGGCTGAACTGCAATAGCAAACTTTTCGGGACTATATGTGTGTTAATATATAACAACTTAGTTCCCACCATATCTGGGGTCCTTGTAAACTATTTTTCAACAGATGCAAACACAGACGGACATTGAAGAATTAACTTCGCTTCTCATAGGAACCCAGAATGTATATATATGCTTTTAAGGGTGTTATATCAATATTGTAGAAATTACAATTTACCCTTTGGTAAACGGTACAACAAGTTAAAAAGTATAGGCGGTCAAGCCTGACCATGTGATACCCTATACAGCAGAATTTAGAGACCAAGATTCGAGAGTGTTCCCTATTTGGAAGCCATGGGTACTCATGGAGCTGCCAGAACAAAATTATGTTATGAGGTAAGGATTCCTATAAGAATTTTTTGTGCCCAATATTATCTAAATATCAACATCTTTGCATATGAGATTTGTTCAGATAGCGATAAAAAAGAGTTTGGACCAAGTTAAGTCTAAATACCAATATAATATGATGGTGTTTGTGGCACAAGTGGCAATTTTATGTTCATTCTATCCGTCTTTGGAACACGCAACTTTCGTCCATACAATTTTTAAGCAACGCTCTGCATTTTAAAAGAGAACTCTTTCAATATTACGCATAAAAACACTATTCAACTTTTGATTCTTAATGTTGTTGTTATTTTATTATTATTTTTATTTTATTATATTCGTATGTTTCGATGGAATTATTAAATGTACAATATAAAAATCCTTTACATTAATTATAAGATTATAAATCTTGTTGTATTGGAAAGCAATTAAACAAATAAAAAAATAAATAATTATTTCCAATATTATATTAATTTATAAATAGAAAATATTTCAGTTTGCTTGAGGCGAGGCAAAAAAAAAATTTTCCTTTTTTAGAAACTGCATTGGCTAATCTTTTATTCATGGAGGTAACTGGTTATACAACACCTTATTATACAACATAAGATCATTGCGTGTAATTTTTCATTTATTGGGTTGTATTTGGCTTATTCAAATATAGCACTCTAACTTGTTAATTAAAACCTTTGCTACACTCAAAATATTACGTTGCCAAATTCAATAGAAAATTAATTTAAAACCACTAAAAATTTATTTAAAAAACGGATCATTCACATTAAATTTTTCATTAATTTTTTAATTGTTATTTATTCAACATCATATTCCATAAAATGTAATAGTTGTTACTTTAAAAAATATATTTCAACCGACAAAAAATCAAACTACATAACAATAAAAGTACAGAAAAATATTATTTGAGGTGGTTTGTTTTTTGAATAACAAACATAAATTTTAAAAAGAAAGTTTTTTTTTTTTTTTGTTTATTATTTAAAATTTGATTTCCTTAAGCTATGGTTATCACACAATTTACAGCGTTTTAGTTATTAAATAACTTTTCATCTAAAAAATGTATACATATTTCATTAAAATTTTTGATTTTAAGTTCAAAAATAATTTTTAAAGGAAAATTTATAACAAAAAGCTCAGATATATTAAATTGTTAGTATGACAACTCTCTATTATAAATTACTCTTTAAATACATGAGAATATTTTATAAAATATGTTTATATAGTGCTTACTAACTCAAGTAATAAAAATTAATGATATAGACTAGAAATTGGAGGGTTATTAGATTGCCCACATAATTGTCTAAAATGTTCTGGTATGATGCGTATTCTATTGCAAATGAAATGTATATTCACAGAAAAAAGTGTTTTATCAATTAAAAAAATGGTTTAAAAAGTATTTTAATTTAAATTATGTGATAATTGAATCAATAATTTTTTTAGCTGAAAAAATTTAAAAATTTAATTTTGATTTAATTAACATTTTAGTTGTTATGAAATAAATTTTCAATTAAAATTTTAATTAAATAACAAAAAATCTTAATTGACTTTTTTCGTTTAAAATCAAATAATATAAACATGTAGAATTGTTGTTGGGAATTGTCAATATTTATTTAAATAAATTAACACATTGTTTAAAATTTCAAAGTTTTTTGATCACTTTTTTAATTAAAATTAAAAATATCATTTATTGAAAATATTTTTTAAAAATTTTAAAATTTTTGGTAATCAATATAATCATTTTGGTAATAGGTGCAAAATCAACAACTTGTTTGCTTGATATTATGAATTTAGAACAAATTTGGTGATAGGAGAAATTTAATAATTTTTTCTGTGTTGTTTTTGTTATGAAGATCGTTACAGGAGAAAAATCAGGTAAAATTTAGCATCGTTTTAAGTAATTGTTTCGTTTTTAGTAATTTTGTCCCAAACAGGATATGCATACAGAATAATGAATTGGAAAACAAATTTAGCTAAAATTATTTTATTCTCGCGACTTATAAAGATTTTCGCCTTATAAGCGCATATAACATATTGCCAAGTTACATTTCTCTATTTGCTTTTGAATATGTAGGTCAAAAATTAATTTTCTATCAAAGTAAACCCCTAAATATTTTACATTATTACTCCACTGCACAGCACAGCCATTGATTCTCAATTGGTATGTGGGATAAAAATTAGAATTTCTTCTACGACTAAAGAATACTGCTTGAGTGTTATTTTCGTTAATTTTGATTTTCCAGGTATGACAATAATCCACAAGTCGGTCTAACGCAGATTTTAAATTATGTACAATATTTTGGCCAAGTTTATGTGATGAGAATAGACATGTTTGAAAGTTATTCGTAATATAACTATATTTATATTGAACTATTTATAACAGTACGGAGAACGCCCTGCGGGAAATTTGTGTCAATTGGTCTTAAAGCACTTACCCCGTGACCAGTGTACACAATATTATAATAAAAAAGAACTAGTTGTGATAGGTGAAAACAGACATATAACTTAACTGGTGATAATGTGCTAAAAATGTAGTAAACCCAGAGGGAAGGATTTTGGCACAAAACTATTCATGAGCCTGTGCGGGTAGTGGCTGATTCTTTCTGGTGATATTACTTTATTTGAAGGGTATCAATCATATTAACATGGTGTTGGCCTAGGAGGTAGTAAACTCATATATTTTGGCTCTTTGTGATAGGTCCCATAGTGAAGGCAAACGAATCTGTTCTGTCTTGAACAATATAAAAATGGTCACCAAAAATTTAAATTATTTCTATTTTATTCGTTTTAAATTCATTGAAAAATTATGAAATTGATGTCATGTTTTCTGCAACAGGTATAATTATATTAAGCAAAATTGAATATATCCATTTAAGTTATTTCTGTGAACTGTTACGAAATGTCAGAAAGATGCAAATTAACCCCCTCCTAGGACACCGCCATGTCAAAGTGAGAAGTCTTCCTCATATAAAGTGTTAGAACTTGAACCGCTCCCAAACACATTAAAACTATGACGTGACAAGTTTGGTGTTAGTTCACTTTCCCCTAGGGCGAATTTAATAACCACAATCAGTTCTGTAATAATTTTATGAGTGTACCTTTAATTTAAAAAAAAAACTAGAAGATGCCTGATTACACATTTTGTTTCGAGTATTCTTGTATTCCATTAAGTTGTTCTTTTCTTTAATATAATTATTTTGTTTTAATTCTAAAATTCTTAAGAAATTCCTTTTTCTTTTTCTTTTTAGTTTTATTTAAAAGCCTCGTTAATGACAATTTAAATTAACGACATCTCCTTTAAATATTTCGAAAAACTGAGTGAAGCGTAAATAAAGTTCGCTTAAAAAGTTTTCTCCTAAAAACTATTACTTTTGCCACATCTTTTATTATATTTTAAATTATAATTGCAATTAAACAACTCATTGCGTTCAATAAAAAAGCGGCTTTTAAATTTCTAAGAAAATTAATTTTAGAATCAGAGACCGTAACGATATTAGATTTTTTTATATGAAACTAAAGGTTTAAACATTCAGTGGGTTAATCTTGGCCATGCAAAATCTTTGATACCCAAAATCGCAGACCTGTTTCGTTCTATGCGATATGCCGCACAGTAAGATTTTATGAAACAGAAGACTGCGGACGAAAGGTGTAGAAATACTTTCAGGTAAACAATGAAGCACGAAAAGTAAAATCAAGCAACAATTTAAAGTACCCCCTAATATGTTTCGAATAAATTTTCTATTTAATTTAAAAAACGCAGCTACTGAACAAAAGTTTTCGAAGACACATCGAGAGTAAAAAAGAATATTTTTGCAGGATTATGTCGCATTCTCTAAAACAGGTAATAACATATTGACTAATTTTACAATAGTATGGTTGTCGGTGACAATAATATGTTAAAATAAAACATAATATGTTTACAATTTTTTTTAAAAATAGTTTTTATGGAGGTGATCATATTTAAACATGTTTTTTCTGCGTGCAGACGGTACGTCTAATCAATGTCTGACAAAAAATTGGACGAAATCTGTAAGAATGAAGTCAGACATTTCCGAGAAATGTCTGATTCAGACAACGTCGGAGTATTTTGCAGGCTGGGTACTTTGTCATTTTAATATGACAATAACGGAATTTTGAAAGATACAATTTTGAAAGATACATCAAAGCTTAAACAAAATACCAACAATAAAACAGTGAGTTTATCTTTTCTTACAACCATTGAAATGCGCATCGGAACAACTCATCCTCCAACAATAAATTTCAGTATTTTTATCAATTATTGAAAAAAGTGAATTAAGCACAACGAACAAAATCTATAATTCTTTACCTTTACGTATGAGTAATATTGGCATGCAAAAATCTGGGAAATACTGAACCACTTAATCGATTAAAATTTTATTCCGGGAAAATAAAAGACCTATTTGAGAATTGTTTGATAACGCACTTGGTATAAAATAAGTTCCTTTTTCTCATTTAGTGAAATAACTGACCGCTTTAACATATTTGCGATATAAAAAAAAATTTTTTTTTATGCAAAATTATGTTGAATTAGCTCATTCTTACTTTGGGGAAACTTTTGCTTAGGGACTTATTTTTCTTGAGTTTTATTATACAAAAAAGCGATATAATAAAATTTATTATATTA
The DNA here is from genome assembly GCA_943735925.1 of Pollenia amentaria. Taxonomy (NCBI): domain Eukaryota; kingdom Metazoa; phylum Arthropoda; class Insecta; order Diptera; family Polleniidae; genus Pollenia; species Pollenia amentaria. The sequence goes on along the minus strand of OX031008.1, from coordinate 85,758,095 downwards.
CAATAGATTTTAAGACGTTTTTGCTGATGTGAGTAATATATAGAAATATTGGTTTAGTATATCGATCGTCCGTCAGTATGGCTGGCTGGTTGTCTGTCCATTTAAGCCTTGTGAGTAAATTACAGGCTTGCAGATAATTGATAACATTTGATATTTTCGATAAGTTAAAATTGCAATAAGGACGAATGTTGAGAATCGGTCCATATATTTACATGGCCACCATAAAAATTCTTCCGGAATATATGTGTCCATAAATATTTTTATTCTATTGATATTAATATTATTTTCGGAAAAAATATTTTATGCCAACCTTAATTAAAATTTTTTTTAATTATTTAGATGGCTTATGGCATATTATATATGTAACTAATATGCCGACTCGTTGACAGGTACCTAACTCAAATGTCAAGTACCTAGTATATGTTTGTATTAGTAAGACTTTTTTTTAAATCTATTGGTGCTTAAAACTATTTTTACCCCTAAACATAGTTGCATAAAATTGTATAGAATGTGGCAATAAAAATTTTCTAAAATAAAATTTTCTTAATTCGAAAAACTTTTCAATTTATTTAATGCTGTCTGCATTTATAAACGTAAAAGACAATTGGGGTATTCACAAGGTGTGCTATCATGGTTTATTGTCATAATGTTCTAACATTTTACAACGGTTTAAAAATATTGTTGTTGGTTTGTAAACAAAAAGTGTCTTAAATAAATAGAACGTTGCTTGCTATGTTTATTGTGTTGTCGTAATTAATAGCACATTAAATTATGAGGGGTTGCTCACAACAGTCGTATTTTTTCATGTTATTATTTTAAGACATATGACTTTATGACACCTTGTGAATCCCCCAAATGTTTGCTTAATTTTTATTCTGCAATATCGGAAAATATTTATATACATAATTTAAGATTTCAAATATTTTTTCATACCGCAAAATACTACTCTGCTGGCTTAATTAATATTAACAACAGAAAAAAATTTGAGTCAAAAAAATTTATTTAAACATTTTTAGTTTGTGAAAAATAAAAATATTTTGCAAAAGCAAATAAGCAAATTGTGTTGGAAAATTTTTTAATTATGTGTTTGTGTCATAAAATTACACAAAAATGTATATATCGTATTGTGAAAAATTGTATATAGAAAAATTTCAAATTTCAAATTTCAAATTTTGTTTTGTTTTTATTATTTTTATGTTTGTTGAGTTTACACTGAACGTATATGTTTGAGGGGTGAACTAAAAAATTGAGAACGCTCTCTCCAATTGCCATACTAGTTGTATACTATGGCTTATGGTGCTTTCTTTTCTACAAAATAAGGTGACATTTTATTTAAAAAAGCAATTTGGTGTTTATTTCTTAAAAATGTTTTTCTTTCTTAAAAGGTGGCATGTTTTATTCTAAACAACCACCCTTATTTTGCTAATTGCACTTTACGCCCGCTATAAATCGACAGTGTTAATAATGCCCTGTAAAATGGGTCACTTCTGTTTATATATAGGGCTACCAGAAGAAGTTTGGAAAAAGTCGTTCGAATCAGGGCAGTTAAAAAGTTAAGCTTTTAATGATATTTTTTTTAATTATTTTACAGAAAGACATGAGAAAGCATTACATAGTTAATGGTAGGTTGTAAATTGAATGAAATTTAAGTGAATTCCTTTAATCTTGGAAATGACAATAAATCAACAGATATAACAATAAATCAATTAATGGATTAATCCTGTTCTTCTGATAAGGATAAAATGTTATTTATATTTAAATTTTCACCTAATAGTCCACTAGTTTGTCCAACGTTATTTCAAATCCAATTTTTACTTACCTTGAACTGTTTTTTCAGCTGTTAAAAACAGAGCATTCCACTTTTTGATAACTTTTGTTCAGTTATCGTCAAATAATAAATAGCATTGTTACAGGGTTGGTAAGACATTTTATACATGCAACTTTTAAAAAGATGTTTTTTTTTTGTAGAAAAGAAAACATCATTAATTTATGCCTTTCCAAACTCGTTGAAAGTCAGACAAACAATTTATTAGTAAAAATTTTTATTTGTCTTTAATATCTTAAAAAAATATTTAAAAATTGTATTTTTATTAGAAACATTAAGATAATCCATATTTCCGGTCTCTGCCTCACATATAAATATAAAGAAAAATAATTCCAGAGACATTTGCTGTGGAAGTTTGTCTTCTCGTAATTTTTTGCTTAAGAAATATATAAATTATTTTTTGTTTTATGTCTTAATTTAATAAAATATTTTGCTTGTTTATATTGTTAAAGTTGTCATTTTCATAATTATCATTATCATCATCATTATGGTCATGAGCATTTTGGGTAAGACAAAAGCTTGTCATGTTCAATGTCGGAACATTTGCATAATAAGCTTAAACAACAACAACAATAGAATGGTTAAAAAAATAAAACAATCAAAAAAATTAAAAAAGGAAGCACAAGGATTTGTTAAAAGTGAAAGCATTTGTTGAATAAACAAGTGCAGGATACTTGTTTCCTTCATTCTGTTCTGTTTCAAGAAAATCTCTAGAGATCTTATATTTTGATTTAATTATAAAGTATTCGCCTTTAGTTTTTGTTTCTTCTTACAGTCAGAATACAATTGTGGACAGAACTTAAGCACTAGATAAGTAGCTTTCAGAGAATAATATTAAAAAGGTTCAACAGCAGTAAAAATGTCACACCAAATTTATTTAATTTAACAATTCGAAGGAAATGAAAAGACACATTAAATGAGAAGGTAAAATAAGAAATCTTTTTTTTATTTGAAACATTTGCGATGGGCCAAGTGTTGTCTAATATTAAAATTAGAAAAAACATGCAAGAGATTTTATTCGGGAAAACCCAATCACACAAAACCGTATACCACTAGCAATTATGCCCCTACAGTCCAAGATTTAGACAATTCACAAAGAGTTCTATTGGATCTATTTAATGTGACACTTATCAAATTAAAGAAAATACAGCGAATATGACACAATAGAATTCTTTGTGAATTGCCTAATTTTGAGGAGTTATTTGTACAAAATTTAATCTGAATGTCATTCTATAAAATATAAAAAAAAACTTATAAATCTTATGAAGCGTGTTATTCGGAAAGGAGCTGATATGAGACTCTCTTGTCAATTGTTATATGATGTCAAATAAATTTATAAAAGCGAAAGCAATTTCTGGGTGCCTAACTTGTATTAAAGATCGAGTCAAATAAGGACTTGTTCCCATAAAATTTTGTAATGAGACTACTGTTGCAAGCTATTTTCGGGAGTGCCATTTGTATGGAAGCCATGGTTAAATGTTAAGCGATTTAAATAACATTTGATAAAATTTTTGAGGTTGTCATAAGATATTTTTGGAACAAATTTATTCTAAACAACAACACAGAAAAAATTATTAAATTTCTCCAATCACCAAAATTATTCCAAATTCATAATATCAAGCAAACAAGTTGTCGGCTTTGCACCTATTACCAAAATGATTATATTGATTACTAAAAATGTTAATGCCGTATTCATAAAAAATTAAAATGGATTTGAGTTGTATTTTAAAAAAAAATTTATATGAAAATTTTGTCTTAAAATACATTTCAAACTTATTTTATTTTTTATGAATACGGCAGTTAAAATTTTGAAAAAATATTTTAAATGAATATTTTTAATTTAATTAAAAAAGTGATCAAAAAACTTTGCCATTTCAAACAATGTGTTAATTTATTTAAATAAATATTGACAATTCCCAAAAACAATTCCACATGCTTAAATTATTTTATTTTAAATGAAAAAGTTAATTAATATTTTTTGTTATTTAATTAAAATTTTAATTGAAATTTTTTTTCAAAACAACCAAAATGTTAATTAAATCAAAATTAAATTTTTAATTTCCTTTCAACAAAAAATATTTGATTGAATTATCACATTAATTAAATTTAAATACTTTTAAAACCATTTTTTTAATTGATAAAACACTTTTTTCTGAGAACATAATAAAATCGTTTATAGCCACAAAGATTTTATTCTGGAAAATAGTTCATATAAGGGATATATTAAGTTTTGTACCAATTATCCTTATGCCAACTAAAACATCAATACCAAATTTTTTTAAAATTACGACCTGCGCACAAGGTTTACTTGGACAAATAACCAGCCAGCCAGCCAACCGGACGTACGGACGAATGGACATTACACCCCATCTATTTTTGTGGTTTGTGTATAATGGATTGTAATCAATCAGTTTACTTAAACATGGGAAGAGGGGAATTATATTAATTCGTTACTTACTAAAACATTAGCGCATAATACCCTCTCAACTTATGATGATGCAGGATACAAAATGTATATCCTATTTCCCACATATTACTTAAGAAATGTCCTTTTTGTAAATGTCCTGCGAATACAGTATAAGGTTCAAACATTTTTGGCAGAGCGTGATATCACAAGATACTCCAATATTTTTGAATTTCTACAAAAGTCTACTGACATTTTATTCAAATATTTCAGATAATTCAGTGAAATCAGAATGTTCAATACACCTGTCTTCAGTTTTCAAGGATACGTACACAATTAAATTTTGCCTTCATATAAAGTCCAATACCAAAGCACATTTTTAATCGTTGAAAATCGATTCGATTAACAAATTATTCGGTGAACTTGGGCAGACATAAAAATAATGCTGCAAAATTGTTGGTGGAGCAATTGATAATTTGGCCATAGCTTTAAGAAAAGCCCCTGTCTAAAAAATACATTTAAATGTCCCTAAAATTATCACCACTTCCGATTTTATTGCCATAAAATTTGCCACAAATATCAAAATTATTCTTTTTATTTATAAAATCCTCACAAAAGTATTCTACTGTTCCTAATCTTCCCTTCTTAGTTAATAGTTCTTTTACTAACTTAAACCTCCTTAGGTCAGGGATTTGCTAACAATCTCTGTGATTTTGACTTATAAAATAGCGAACTATGAACATTCACTTATTTAAATATTCCCACACTACAAAATGATTTTATTAAAAAGAGAAAACTTTCAAACAAATAAATGACATTAAGGATTTTAGTTTCAAACACTCGAAAGCACACAAAACAATTTTCAAACTTTATTTTGTTTTATTCCAGATTATTTCTTTGTTTTCTTCTCTCTGTATGTTCTGTCAATATTTATGTATATATTCATTTATTTTTAGAATATTTCATTGAAAGAAAAGTCTGATTGTTTTGAGAAGTATGTTTCTTCGTGCTGACATATTTCTTGCAGAAGTGTATAAATCTATTAAAGCAACAATATGTATAACATCAAATTTAATCTCAAAAATATCATCCGTTCATTGCTCACAGCAAATTGTCATCATCGCTGCCGTTAACTTTCAAAATTATTTGATAGAAGCAAAAAAGTGAAAGGAATGGCATTTTATGGGACGAACGAGAGGAAAGCAACCATCATACTAAACATATTTATGTAAATAAACTAAAGTTCTAAATCTTAAGGCACTTGCAAACGAAAATATACTTTTTACAGGAATTATTTAAAAATTTGATAATATCAAAAAAGTTTTTAAAATATAAGAAAATTTCGCTTCTTCGCGACTTATATGTATTTTAAAAATTTTAGAAAATATCGCCATATCATAGAAGATTTTGCGAAATTTCACTATTTATAGGAAATTTTGCTATTTCCTATTTATAGGAAATTTTGCTATTTCCTATTTATAGGAAATTTTGCGTAATTTCACTATTTATAGAAAATTTTGCGATATTTCACTTTTTATAGGAAATGTTGCGAAATTTCATTATTTATAGGAAATTTTGAGGAATTTCACTTTTTATAGGAAATTTTGGAAAATTTCATTATTTATAGGAAATTTTGCGAAATTTCACTATTTATAGGAAATTTTGTTATTTCCTATTTATAGGAAATTTTGCTATTTCCTATTTATAGAAAATTTTGCGATATTTCACTTTTTATAGGAAATGTTGCGAAATTTCATTATTTATAGGAAATTTTGAGGAATTTCACTTTTTATAGGAAATTTTGGAAAATTTCATTATTTATAGGAAATTTTGCGAAATTTCACTATTTATAGGAAATTTTGTTATTTCCTATTTATAGGAAATTTTGCTATTTCCTATTTATAGGAAATTTTGCGTAATTTCACTATTTATAGAAAATTTTGCGATATTTCACTTTTTATAGGAAATGTTGCGAAATTTCACTATTTATAAGAAATTTGGCAAAATTTCACTATTTATAGGAAATTTTGCGGAATTTCCCTATTAATAGGACATTTTTCGGAATTTCACTATTCATAGGAAATATTGCAAAATTTCTCTATTTATAGTATTTTGCAAAATTGTACTATTTATACTCTAATAAGTCTATTTTTTAGTTTTGCTGGAAAGCCTTTTAAACCTTGAAGTTTTTTTTTTTTGAAAACCTATTTTTATTCTCAATAAAATCATAACTTCTCTTTGGATGTATTTCTTAAGTTTTTATTCCTAAATACTCGTAAAGTGACCGATCGGAGGTTAACTTAAGTTGTTATTCCAAAGGTTATTGAAAAAAGAAATAAGCAAAAAGTAATTTTGCTATACGTTCCTAAAAATTCTACAAAATAATTGAAATTGTCCATTATAAACATGGAGACTACAAAGGTGGCATAAAATCAATTTCGCTAAAGTCGACTTAAGCACTTTTTCCTTTTTGCCATATATTAATAGGACATTTTGCGAATTTTCACTTTTTATAGGAAACTAGCTTAACACAATGCGCTGCGCTACCCTCATCAAAATAAAATAATTAATTTTTTTCTTAAACACAGATCTCGTGCACTGTTTACGAAGCTATTTCTAATAAGTTGGAATACTCTTACTCAAGGCGAATTCATTCTTCAGGTTGCGTTGAAGGCACAGCTGAGCAATTTTGTTCGTACTTAGAGAGACGAATGTCAAGAGTTGCTTGTGTTTTTGACAAATCGCCCAACGAAAGGAACAAATAAAACACAATGGTGTTGCACTTGTTGTAGTATCGCCACACCCGCTTACACGAATTCGTCTTGCTCTTAATATTAGCATTTACTAAGTGCACAGAAATCTATACAATATTTGTTTTGGAAGTGCCTTTTCTATACAGATATTATTTATTTATAACCGAGCTATTCTTACCAAATTTGATAGTTATATTTGCTGCCGTTTTCTAGATCTACAGAAATCTCTTCTGCCTTTGTATGTAAGCTTCTACATCCACTTATCTATGCCTACCTTCGTTTTGACGAATGTTGTGTATTGATAACCCAGACAAGACATAAGACATACATAAATCTATTTTGTGCCACGCGCTCTTTTCCACTCCCGCCCATATTTTGTCAGATGTTGCTTATTGATAACCAATATATTTGGATCAAATTTAGAAACTTAAGCTTATTCCGTTCTTCAGATATAAAGCAATTTATATTGTCCTTGTATGGGAGGTGACACACCCACTATTGATACTCTGCCAATTTTTGTCGAAAATATATTGATACTAAAGTTATTCCGTTATTCGTTATTCGGGATTGTAGCTGTTATACTTTTCCAAATATACCCATTTTGGTATTTGATTGATAAGGAAAGTGTCACGCCCAATTTTGTTAGCGAACACATTTCTTCCCTAAATGTTCATATGGATGTCCAAGTTGCCTGTGCAAAATTTTGTTGACTTTAGCTGTTATAAATTCACATATGTACGTATTTTAGTATTTAATTCATATGGTAGTTGCCACGCCCACTATTGCTAACGCATCAATTTCTTATCCAAATGTTCATATAGATGTCAAAGTTGCTCTTGCGAAATTTTGGTAATCCTACTCTTACTTTCCAGATACACGAATTTTAAAAATATAACCTATGTTTCCTTCCAGACACACAGGAAGACGCTGTGAAAATTTAAAGAAAATCGGTCTAGCCGTTTAGTCGTACATACAAACATACAAAAAAACATTAATTTTGATATACATATACTTATATAGATTTAGCGAAATATTGCGCAATATCGATATTTATAGAAAACTTTGCTTACTATAACTATTTATGCGAAATATCCTTATTTATAAGAAAATTTCGTTATATAGAAAACATTTTGAGAAGTTTTAATATTTATAGGAAATTAAGCGAAATTTCTCTATTTATAGGACATTGTGGAAAATTGTACTATTCAGAGAAAATTTAAGGATACGGTTATTTTACGAATCTTCGCTAATAACAGAAAATTTTGCGAAATTTCACTATTTATAGGAAATTTTGCTAAATGTCGCTTTTTATAGTACATTTTGTGAAATATTGCGCAATACCCCAATTTATAGCAAATTTTGCGTAATACTACTATTTATACGAAATTTCATTATTCACAAAATTTGCGATACACCGCTATTACCTTGTTAAAAATAATAAAAAAAACTCTTTTACAAAAAAAAGAAAAAAACATACGAAAACTTTGTCACGATTTATATTTTTTATTAAATTTCTCTTACAAAGAAATAAATTCTAATTAACCCTGTGATAAAATAAAGTACCTGTAAATAACCACTCTGTATCAAACTTTTAATACAATATGTTACCAATACGCAGCATTACCGTTTTGACGGCCTCGATACTATTTTGCTACTATTGCGTGGTAAGCTTAAGGGCGATTCTAAGCGATTCTGGTTCTGTGAAGCGGTGAAATGAAAAGTTTTTCCATATTTTTATAGAGTTTCTGATTCTCGTTTAATGAAAAAATTATAAATAAATTCAATTGTTTTCATTTTAAAAGAACAAGTGGAATGGAACAAATTGTTTTTACAGTAATGTGATTCTTGTTTTGTGTGACAATGCAAAGAAGTGTCAAAAACATTTATGACATATTTCTACACTTTCATTTTAACGGTGGTAAAAATAATTTTTAATGAACTATTAAAACGAAAATCTGGACATTGCCAACGATAAGTAATAATTTTAAAAATGTATAACAATAATCTTCTAAAAAGATGCATATTTAAAAATTGGTGGCTGAACATATTCCTATAAAATGCCAATTTTTGATAGTATACACAACATTACTGACGTAAAACGTTAATAAAGTTTTCTTACCTTTGCTCATCCCGAATTTCTTGTGACATCCCGAATTTCAATTAAAACCATGTCTCATAAAATGTTTTTAAATGTATTATTTTTGCGTATTTGCATAATATGACAAAGTAGATATGTTATTGCAATCGGCGTTGAAGAAGATATGTTTAGCGACGTCTTAAAGGAAACTTAGAGTCGGTGACAATAATTTTATGTTTTATAATATAACAACATTTCCAAAATTAATCTCTTTTTGGCCTTTTATTTGCTAATTCGTTTTTAAAAGCTTTTACTTAACTTGCAATGTATGTATGTTTCTACGGGTGAAATCTTGCAACTCAATATTGAAGCAGTTTTTCAATTGAAGATTCAGTTTGGATTACAATGCAAATAATAAGTTTTGAAAATTAATTGTTATTTTTAGTTTTCACTAAATCTAATATGGCGGGCTAAGTTTTTAATGCTTGCCTACTACAATATGAGTATCAAATGAGAGACATACTGAGAATGCGAATCGATCGATTTCAAAAATGTTGGTTAAATTTTAAAAGGGATTAGTACAGCTTACTGCAACATTTTCTTTTGCAATATGCCCGTCCGAAAAAAAGATTCGGAACAGCCCCATCTTGCACTCTTACTTGTTTTTTTTTAGTTAGTTGAGTGGTTTTTACCAGAGTTCGTTAAAAACCGTATTTTGCTATAAACAGTACACACGCACATTAGGGCGGTTCGATTTAAAAATCGCCCAAGTGAGAAGGAAAATCGTATTATTGGGATCAAAATAAGAAACTTTGCCCTTTACCTCTAAAATTAATTCTGCTGTTCCTTATTTTGACCCAAAGGTCAAATTTTTAAAAATCCCAATTTGACCCATGTAAAGAACCCCAATCGAGTCTAAATCGAGTTTAAATCTGCAAGGAGAACATCTAACAAGTTACTTGGTTACGTATGAGTATTATTTAATTCCAATTTATTAATATCCATACGCCATGTGGTACAACTAATAAGTCAATCTTTTAAAAAAGCAATAAGCGAAAAAATAAGACTTTTTGTAAAAGTATGACTTTTTCTGAACAGAGTCATGTAAAATTAGGCTTTTTTCTTAAATGCTTAGCTTTTTGTAGAATAAAATGACTTTTTATTTAAAAAAAATTTATTTTTAATATTACTCCAACTTTCTTGAATGGAGTTTTGAAAAAAGTTCCTTTTTGTTAAGAAATAGGAAGGACAAATAGGAATTGAAAACTCAATTTGACCATATAGGAATTCTGAGACAATTTTACCGTTTAACAGACTCAGCATGAAGGTGATCTTCATATATATCCTCCGATTTTTTAAGGTTGGCAGATTAATTAGTTTTAATCGGTTCTCATACGGATGTAAATTGATATTTGGATTCCAATGCAGTTTTCGAAGACAGAATAAAAGAAATTGCTTCTGTACGGATTCCAGTTTTTTAGTGTATACTTCGTACTGGGGGTCCCAAACAACCGAGGCGTATTCCAAAATAGGTCTCACTAATGAAATATATAACTGTTTTATAACATAGGGATCGTCAAACTCCTTCCCCAACGTTTGATAAATCCAAGGATACTTTTGGCCTTTTTGACAGTCTACGATATGTGCGCATTAAAACACAATTTATAATCAAGTAAAACACCCAGATCAAGGAATGTGTCTACTCTTTCAAATTGATGATTATTTAGTGTATAGCTACAGAGTACTGAACTTCTTCTGCACAATAACATATGTTTATATCACACTACAAGTTCAAACTGTTTAGAGATCATATTGGAGTAAGGAAGAGTTGAGTTTTTGTAGCTAAGAAAATGTTTTACATCATCTGCATACATTAGTATTTTCGAATATTTAATACATGATGATTCCTGAATAACAGGAATAATACTGGACTCAAGTGACTACCTTAAGGGACTCCAGATGGAACAATTATATCTTTAAAATTACAACTGCGAAACAATATGCACTAATATCTCCCCTTAAGATAAGTGGGCATCCATTTAAGAAGTATAGGAGAGAGCCCGAATTTATCCAACTTGTGCATAAGAAGTTTATGATTTACTTTATCAAATGCTTTACTAAAATCTGTATAAATGGTATCAGTTTGCATCCTAGAATAGTATAAGGATATCACCGAAGTTGTTAATTCCAAAAGATTAGTAGAAGTCGAACGCCCTCTACTAAATCCGTGTTGGAATGGTGATAACAAGGAAGATACTTGATGCGATATTAGTCACGATTTTTTCAAAGAGCTAAGGAATAACATTTAATTTAGCTCTACCTCTAAAGATTGAAATATTGGATCTACATCCGCATTTAAGGCGAAGTTAAGGAACATAAACATTGTAGAAGTGCATAACTGGGAACTCCATCAGGGCCATAACTTTTAGAGGATTTAATTCCCTTGATTGCATTCATAACAGTTGTTTCATATAATATTGGAAAATTTATTATTGACGATTCAGATATTCGATATGGAAAATCGAATGAAAGATAATTTTCCTTATTAGAATATGAAAAGGAAAAAAAATAGTAAACATGTCACATATATTTGGATCATTTGCGGATTGTATGTCACCAAGTTTCATCATAGAAGGATAACCAAATACTCGTCGCTTGGAATTCGCAAAGTTATAAAAAGATTTTGGATCGCTTCGAAAGTTTTTCTTAATTTTAGAGAGATATTGATTTTGACATTGGATATTTGCTAAGTTGTAAGGTGATCTTGTCGTTGTGTATTTAGTAGAATCTTTTTTTAAACTAACTCTTCTTGTATATCAAGGTGGATCACTAAATGTTTTTTTTATATCTGATTGGAATAGATTCTCTAAAATAATTAAATAGACCATCATAAGACTGTTCCACAGTAGAATAAATTTTAGTAGTAGATAAATTATTGGGTGGATAATAAGTAAACCAATTTTTAGTACCTATTAAGTGATTCAATTTACCAAAGTCAGTATTTCCAAAGTCAACAACCAAGTCCTCGTTGGTACTAGTATTCACAACGTGTTGGGCTTGAACGAACAAATTTATTTCCAGAGTAGGATGATAATTGTCCTCAGGTTTTGATAAAGGATTCATGCGTTGTATGCTGAAATCTTCAGGTAGATCTAGAAATACCAGATCAAGGAATCTTCCTATAATGTTTGGTATACTGTTTATTTGGAAAATACGTAAATTTGCTATAAAATCCAATAGTTGGTTATTTTGATCTAAATTAATGGATGGATAAAATTAATTTGTGTCCGGGTTTTTGGACTAAATTATGTTTGAAAGATTAAAGTCTCCAGGTATTAGCAATATGTCGCCAGGTCTGGATTGACCAACTACAAATTCAATTGCCCTTAGATGTAACTCATATAATCGTAAACTGGATGCTGGAGTAATATATGAACATGTTATTAATATTTTTTTGGATTCAAATTTAACGCATACGGAAAGGAATTCAATTTCTTGGACTTCTGTTGGAGTAATGTTGTCAGATGGTTAAAGAGTCAAAACGGCAATCAAAAGTCCTCCACCATCTCTCCCAATTCTGTTGCATCTATATATTTGGAATTTATTACACATGATTTGAAAATTGTGGATATTTTTGTCAGGTTTATCACGTAGCCATGTTTCAGTAGGTACTGCAATTTAATGTTCAATACCAAAACTTTGTAGATAAAAAGGTTTTAGCTTTGAATTCATACCTCTAACATTTTGGTAAACAATAGAAATTAAAGACGATTTTTTATTTTCAATTATACTATTTGCTTTATTCTTTATTCATTCTTGAATAAAGCACAGTTCGAGATTTATTTGTATCTCACTTTTAATTAAGTCAATCCCGTTTTCGGATTATTTTAAGTACGGATCAGAGATTAAATATGGCCAAGTTCAGTATTTGGCACTTGAATAATCTGTACTTGAATCAAGCAATCTGTACTTGATTTAAGGATATCCGTACTAACCGTACTATTGACACCGCTTCGCCTTGATTTAATTACGTATGGATTGTTTTGTCTTTTCAGTGTATGGATGAAAAACGGTTGTGTAATTTATGTTTTTCCGTTCTCTTTAACCCTGGATTGTTATTGTTCGTCAAATCGACGAAGCTCATTTACACTTTATCATATAAGTATTAAAATTACGACCTTTTTAACGTTAGCGCATGACGAAAGCTTTAAAAAAAATTAAAAAAATTTCAAACACAAAAATTAGTAAAAATTCGTATCAAATTTTGAAAGATAACAAAAACTTTTATTTTTTATGCTTAATTTAATTTTTATTTTCAATGTTTAATTAACTTTAAAATTCGTTTTAGAATTTTTTGTAAAAGGTCGTCGATTCGACGATAAGTAACGTTAATGAACTAAAATTAAGAGCAACCTTTCAGGGTTAATATTAAGTTTAAACTTTTTTTATATTATTATTTTGCAATTTTAAAAAAGTGTTGCCAGAAACATTATAAAATACATAACTGAAATTTAACTCATAGAATAAATTCGAAAAATAAAAAATGTTGAATATAATAAAGTAACTTATGAAAAGAAATAATTCCAAATTTTTTTTTTAACTTATCGAAAAATTTCAAGTTTCTTTTATTGAACATCTCTTGCGAAATAAAACATAAAAACAGAAGCTTTTTCTTTAGGAATAATTTTTGATACTGTTAAGAAAGCATCTGATAAAAAACATTTTTTATATGTCTTGACATTAAGATTTTTTTTGAACAATAACTTAGTATAAACAAAAACTTGAGGATTTGAGGACAAAAATTTATAAATTATGCGGATTAAAAAAATTGTATGTTTTCAATACGAGGGGAAACATAGAACAGATCTGAAAATCACATAACAAAGTTCTTGCTTCCGACATTTATTTTTTGCCGACCAGTGTTATTATATAATGTTTTCTGTTATGTTTTTATGTCATTTATAAAATGTTATTTTAAATTTTAATTAAATTGAAAAATTTGTGTGTAATTATTTCGATTTTTAAAGAAGTGCCCCGTTTTTTTTTAATTTTCTTTTTATTACTACTTTTTTTTATAGATATCCATTTTTAATTGCACTTATTTAAAATATTCAACGGTAACGCTGCCAATACAAACTGTATGCATAGAAAGCGACTAGAAATGAAAGGAGGGATATAACTAATTCTCATAAAATTTCGCAAATTTGAAGAAACAACAACAAACTACACACATTTCTCACTTACACAATCACAGAGGTGGTTGTTTTAAGTTAAGTTGGGTTTTTATCGCTTTCTACTCTAGTCGTCTTCTATAACTGTATTCTTGGGTTTACTGTGTATGTGTAAGTAATTTATTAGAAATCAATGCATCCATAAAACAAAGGACAGAAATTAGATTTATTTTACTTCCTTGAAAAGTGTTTAGTTTTGATGAGATTATAATTAGATTTTATGCCTCGTCAAAAATAAAACGAAAAAGTTGAAATAAAAACAAATATTTTCACATTTCGCACAACATAACGACCCAACATTTCCAACTTACAGAAATCGATTGAAGCTTGTGGAAACAGCTCAGTCGGTCGTAAAAAAACACATTAGGGCGACAAAGGAAAGAATAAAGAATGTGTTAAAAAAGTAAGAAAATTAATAACTTTGAAGAAAAATGCTCCCTTTGGTGAATTTATAATGGAAATAAATATGTGTGTATGTATGTATATGTTTTAAGGGCAATTGGTTATGGCCAGAAAACTGATTTAAGTTTGAGATGTGCGAAAATTAATTTCAAATTTGATGTTCTGTCTAAGTTATAAATTGTATTTTTGGTTATGTCAGATTTTAAGCACTTGGCACTCTATATTATTCTTTTATTTTATTATTTTAATTTTTTTTTTTTAATCATCGTAGTGAAGCAGAGTTTAAGTCTTTTAAATTTAAGATTGTTATTAACTGATGCAGCAAAGAAAAGTTACTTTACTTATCAACAAAACGTGCTATGGGTTTGATTATCGGAGTAAAAGGTATAGATAGTTCTGTTCCTACAAAGAAAATAAGATCTATCGAAGAGTTGGAGGGATATAAGTTTCGATCTGTTCATAAAATTTTGAACATGAACAAAGTTCCTCAACCAATGCACCGTAAGGAGAAACCTTTTGATGCATCGCTACTAAATTTAAAAAAATCGGTTCATTCTATTTACAGCTTGATATACCTCCTAAGTAGAATAATAACAGTAGAGGAGCCATCTAAGCGCGAGGGTCCAGCTCAATGCAACAATTATCCAGAATACCGGCACACAAAATCATATCGCAAGTATGTGTGGTTTGTGGTGACGCTCATAAAACTACGGAATGCAACCACTCCAAAGTTGACCCGAATGTAAGGAAACGCAGTACGTGTGGCGAAAACCACATGGCTAAGTATAGGGGCTATAGAGTCTTCTTGCACTTAAAAGAACCTAATCAAATTCAAAAATATGCACACTCCTAATATAGTCCAACTTCCGCGCCCGCGGGCTCTATTGCTAGCACGACACAAAACAAAACTACTCATATGCACAAGTCCTAAAAGAAATTTCCCCCGTAGATAATCCGGCGAAAGTATCCAACGCAAACCAACCTTCATACCCTAATGTTCTTATGGAACCTCCACAACTACCTTCTACAAACATATCGGGCTCAATTGAAAATCTAGTTCATATTAGGAATAACTTCAATAAATGATGCGAAACCAAATTATGCTCCTGCAAGTTCTACCAAATAAAAAATTAAGCAGTTAAAAATATGTTTTTGGAACGCAAACGGGCCCCACCAAGATAAACACGAAGTTGCACATTTTCTTCAAAGGTACGAAATCGGCGTTCTTCTCGTCTCTGAAACTCACTTTACTCTTAAAAGGCTTTAGGGTAAATGGATACAGCACATACGACACAAAATATCCGAGCGGACAGGCTTGTGGTAGCATAGCCAAAATTTTTCACAATCACGTCAGACACTTTCTAATACCAGAGTTCAAGGAAGATTATATCCAGGCTACTTCTATAAATCTTACAGAATCCAAAATTACGTTATTATCCGTAAATTGTCCCCCTAGACACAAAATTGCACACGATAATTTTCTCAACTTCTTTTTAACATTGGGACGGAAATTCATTGCAGCAGGCGACTACAATGGGGCTCAATGGGGCTCCTGACTTAGAAGTCCTAGAGGTAATCAGCAATATAACACCGTCACCGCTAATAATCTTGATGTCGTACTGTGTGGACAGCCTATTGATTTGACCTTATTGATTTGACGTAATTAAACATAAAGCACGACCAATTACTAATTAGTTCCTCCTTTGATCTTTTTTCTGATCATTCACCGGCAATCCTCTTTCTAAAAGGTAAGTTTGATACCGTAGCTGTAAACCTTTTTTCTTATCGAAACAGAAACACAAATTGGTTGAAATATAAAATGTATGTGAGCTCTCATCTGTCCCAGATTATTTTCCTAAAAAATTAATCTGATATCGAAACAGCTGTCGACCGATTTACAGAGGTCTTGGATTATGTGGCAAGAAATGCAACCCAAATTAAGCGAACAATTAAGCGTGCTCCGCACAACACATCGGTGCATATAGAGACCCTTATCAGGGAAAAAAGGAAGTTGAGAAGACAATGGCAAAATAATCGTTCCCCAACCATAAACGCCCAACTGCGGTTATGCCAGACAACTCTACGCAACAAATTGAGACAGAAACATGAATCTGCAAAAGAAGATCATTTAAACAGCCTAGATGCCACAAGAACTCCAATTAAAGCTTATGACATGTTGTAAGACATATGCAATGCCCTATAACCCACGAACCTCCACTAAGACTGGAAAACAGCACCTGGGCCAAAACTACAAATGAAAAAAACGCCTTTGCAAGCCACTTGGAGAAAGTTTTCATGCCACATTATGCACATGATTGTTCCTGCCGTTCAAATATTCTTGATACAGGTAACGATCCTATAAAATTGCAAAAGTCAGCTACATGTCAACATTAGAAAATCACCCGGACCTGAACGCATCACAGGCTCATTGATAAGCAGGAAAACCATAAATATGCAATTGCATGTTTTTTCTTGTGTGACCAATGAAGGCACAAATAATATATTATCCGTTTTAGAGCTTTCTAAGGATTTTGGCATCGATTTGTTAGTGCAAATTTTTGCATATTTTGCTTACCCTTAAAAGCATTTTTTTTTGCATAAGTTTGTTAAAACAGCATTTTTTTCAAGCTTATAACGCATATTTTGCCTTTTTGATGCATATTTTAATACATTTCTAATTTCTTTTAATGCTTACAAGAGCTGCAAATAAAAATAATAATTTGTTTTTAATTCTGAGTTTTCAGTTTTAAATATCTATCTGTATACTAGGATATTTATTCGGTTAACCGTTAATCGATAAACCGATTAATTACTAACCGATTAACTGATCGGTTAATTTTAAAGTAGCTATTTCCGATTAACGATTAATTTCACTCGATTAACCGATTAACCGACGTAACAAAATTTTTAATTTTTTGTAGTATTATAACATATTTTTTGAGTTTTTAATTATTTGTATCGCTATGTGTTTAGAAAATATTTTTTCATACCCTCTTTAACGTGCGTCGGTTATTCATTTTAATATTGCTTCTCAAAACCCTCAAAAAGGTAGGATCGGAGCCTTATGTGTTTAGTGCTTAACAGCTTGTCCTCTACATTTTTAGAATAACTGATTTTTTTTAATTTTTTTTTTTTTTTTTTTTGGATAAAGTGCTGGGGAACTGCTTGGCTCTTTTTTATTTTTTCAACTTTATTAAATACTATTTACTTTTTTTCAGGTGATATGCTACTTTGGTGCGAAACTTCTGTTCACTAAGCATAGCCGATTGCTGTCAAAATTGTTTAGACTAATTCATTATATGGAGATAAAAATGCATGAAAGTCAAATTTATATTTGAAAAAATTTTCATTGTAAAGAAACATTTACTGTATGGAAATTCATTATAAAGTGGTCAAATAACACTAAAATTTAAATCAATAATCTGTGTTCTTAAAATCAATTCATAAAAGGGAGAGCTTGATTTATAGAAGTTCACTATAGAGAAGTTCGTTTGTAATACATTAATGAATTAATTAAAAACTATATATTTTATATATATAAATTATTTTTTGTATGCTCGTTTTAATCAAGAGTTGTTGTTATTGTTTTTTTTTTACTAATAAACTCCAACTAAATAATGAATTTTTATTTGTTGAAATTGCTTATTTTACAAAAAAAAAAAATTTTTAACCGGTTAACCGATCAAAACAAAATTAACCGATTAAACCAATACCTTGGTTAATTAATCGAGCGATTAACCGATTAAAGTAAAAGCCCGATTAAATGAATACCCTACTGTATACCCAACGTTTTGCTTCGTCATCTACATTTAATTTTTACTCTTAAATTGTAAGCTAAAGCAGGTCGTCATTAAAGTGATCTAACGATGCCCATCCGTCCGTCTGGCTGGTTGTCTGTCCATGTTGACTTTGTGCGCAAAGTACACGTTGCAATTTTGTAGATAATATTTATCAAATTTGATAAGAATATTTTATTTGTACTAAGGACGAAGTCTGTGTTTATGATGAGAATCAGTCCATAATTTCCCATATTAACCATACAGACTCATTTTCAAATTATACTTTTTGTATCCGTAAACCATCTAATTATGGTGATAGTAAGATTAAATTAGACGCCAAAATATTTTACTGCAAAATAAATTTTTTTCGAATCGTCCCACATTTGCCCGAAGCTTCCATCTATAAATAGCTTTAACCTCCTTTTAAATGTTAACATAAATAAACAATTAAGCGACCGCCGCTAAAATCCCTTTAAGACAAAAAATCTCATATGGATATTAACATCCAGATAATATTCGCTACAAATAACTTTTATATGAATTTTAACCTCATAATATACCTTTGTTTTTGTGAGCCCATGCCTGCCCATTAGGGAGATCGAACAGTTATTATTCGACCGGTTTTAACCGGTTATTTTAGCTTTGCTCAAGTCGGTTATTTTAAAATGTCCATTTTTCGAATATCGAATAAACCGGTTATTTTGGTATAATAAACAGCTTATTTTAATAATGTGTAATATATATACAGTTTTCTTACTCTAGATGTAGATTGTAGATGTACCCGTAATTTAAGTATTTTTTCAATTCTATATTAGGCAAATTTAAACTTTTTATGAACAATGTCAAAACAAAATGTAACTAAAGTAACAAAAACATTTGAACACTGTAAATAAAAACCACTTATGAATGCGTGTGTTCTTGTAAAAAAACCAAAAACTTTTCAAAATACTACAAAAACGTGTGCAGTTGAAAAGTAAATAGTATTTAATTTGTGCGACCGAGAGATATTTCGAACGGGATTAAACAGACAAAGCTAGGCTCTTGAAGTGCCTTACAGTGATAAGTGGCGAAGGGGTATCTACGTCACGATTTATTAATCATTTTTAATTAGTACATATGGTTGACATTAAAGAGCCCCAAATAAAACTTAACCCCGTTCGAAGTAGGTCTAAAGAGTCGACAAATAATACTTTACTAAAATACGCTGAAAAAATGAATCATTAGGTGAAATATAAACCCGTTGTGTTGCCGAGGACGCAATGCCCCTTAAGGTACTTAAAACTCTTAAATAGTTCCAGCATTTCTTTATGCTTAAAACTACAACATTCCGGCGTAATCAACGATATGGAAATAATTCATCAGTTTTATTTATTTAAACACCAAGAACTAAAAAACAAAATTGAGAAATCAAACAATGTCATGGAAGATTTCAAATTGTGGTCGACGAATTGACAAATATTTCATACAAAAAGCATTTTCATCTTACTAATCGTTTATATAATGCTGAAACAAAATCGTTTGATATATATAATCCAGGCTAAGAGGTTTTGTTTGCAACTTTTCAAAAATATGCTTGAAGCAAACTGATTCATATAGAGATGGCTTAATCACCAACAAATTAAAAGTCATTTAAAATAAATTTAGGAGAATATCTGAAATAATAAATTTATTAAATTACTATAATATTTTATTTGGTCTTGCAAAACGTTTGGCTAGATCAAACATCATTTAATAGTTTTTAAATTGTATTATACAATTATCGCCTTACAAAAACAGATTAGTAAATAAATATAAATTGTTAAAAATGCGGTTAAAGTTTGATCATTTTACTGGTCTCGTTTTTTTGGATTTCATGGTCAAATATTTGTTAGGTCTGACCATACCTTAAGTCATATCTTTGTATTTTGTACGTGTTTTTATGTATTCGAAATAAAACCGGTTAACCTGTTAGTTTAAAAATTTTTAACCGAAAACCGGTTTTTTTAAATTAGCAACTATTTGTAATATTCGAAAACCGGTTATTGAAAAAGTCGAATAATCGATCTCCCTACTGCCCAAACTTTTCAAATAGGGTAAAACTCGAAAATTCGCCTGTCAATACTATGGTGTTTGGGCTTTATTGATTTTTTAGGATTGATAATAAAAATATTACAAAAGCGTTTTGCTAAATTTTTACCTCCAAATAATTGATGTATATAATGAAAATATTAATTTATAAATCATGGTAAAATATTATTAATTAACCCCAGGACTACCATCTTGGTCTGGTCAGACCAGATTTGTGTTTTGCTTGTAATATTTTTCGCATATAACAAAAAATCAAAAAATTAAAAACAACAGGGACGTGAATTCTATAAATGATATGTTCTGAATCGAATGAAACTAGTTTGATTCGATTGGAGCAACTTAGTCGGTTTAAATTCCATTTTTATGTAAAAGTCTATGAAATGGCCGTCTTGGTATAGCCAGACCAAATTTTTTCCCCCTTGTAAGATATTTCAAATAGGCCAAAAAATTAAAAAAACAGATACGTGAATTTTAGAAATGAATCAAGTTTGAATAAAATCAGAAAACTACGGTCCATTATGCGCTTAGTTCAATCTTACTAAAAAACCTAACGCAAAATACGTTTCAGCTGTGGTAGATGCGAAATAGAAATGTGCGAAATTAAAGACTACATTTTCGATGACTTGCATATGGAATAAAATAATGATATAATAAAATTATATAATACATTTATATAATCTTAAGTAAATAGCACACGTTCAATAAAAAATAAATTTATGTATTTACTTTTTGTTTAATTGGGGTTTTCAGCTGTACAAATTGTGGTCTGGCCAGACCAAGAGGAGAACTAAGTGGCAAAAAATTACCCAGAATCCTAGGATTAAGCTGCAAAAGATAAAAATCTTAAACTAAAATAAAATAAAATATAATTATGTATGCAAGTGAAATTTTAATATTATAAGACAACCAAATAAATTAAAAATTTAAACGTTTTTAAATTGTTGGTGGTTAATTTGTTTTCAAATGAGCAATTTTTAATTTTTTTGGTCCAAATTTGTAACAACTTTTAGGGCATATTTTTGAGTTTTTACTGCATATTTAATTTTTATGCGCAAAACGCGTTTTTAGAGCATATTTCTGGTTTTCCTGTTGATAAGAAACTTACCTACGTCAGCTTCAAGCATCTTGCTGTTCATCTTTAATGAGATATTACGAGTTCGATATTTCCCATTATCTTGGAAGAGGTCTACAATTGTTATTTTTCCCAAGCCAGGAAAAGGCGCTAGTCAAATTAAGTCATGCAATCCAATCAGCTTACTATCAAACTTATCAAAACAATTCGAAAAAATATTCCTTTTAAGTGTAACTCTCTATCTAAATGAACACGACATCATTCCGAATCTCAGCTTGGATTCCGAGCCAGGCATGGTACAATCGAGCAAGTGCATTGATGAATGTTCGCAAAAGTCAAGGATAAGGAGATCAGACAAGTATTTTGCACTTTTATGCATACAAACTTGTGCAATTACAGTTTGCTCATTAGCATGGCCTAAATTGTTTCGTATACAAGCATTTGCTTATATGCATATCTAACACTTATGCATCACATAATAATACAATTTTAATAAATTCATTTAAAACTATTCTGATATATAAGCATCGTTCCAAACTTGAGTAAAATATGTACAATAAAAGACGCACAAAGAGTACACAAAAAAAATAACGTAGAAAAAACTAAACAAACACTCAGTTTTGCTGAATAATTATTAGGTTTTTTGCACTTTGAATGCCCGTAGTATAAAACCAAACAAAATGTTCAGCTTTACGTTGAATGTGCATTCAGCTTTTTTACTGTTCAGAGTTCAGCCTCTGCAAAAATGAATGTGCTTTCAGTTTCAGTTTTTTACTGTGCAGAGTTCAGCTTCCGCAAGTTGAACGTGCATTCAGTTTTTAACTATGTTCGTTCAGTTTTTACAATGCTGAACGTGAGTTTTGTTTTTAATACTATGCGTTCAATTTTAGTAAAGCTGTGTGTATTATTTATAATGTATTTATTATCCATTTGCTGAATTTATATTAATTAAAAATCAAGCATTTGCTATGTAAGTATTTGATAAACAACTGGTTTGCATCAAAGGCTTATTGTAAACAATCTTGATGATCGAGGGGAAAAATTGTTATAGAAATGTAAACAAATAAATATTTTTAAGCGTTGTAAAGCATTTATTTGAGTTTTCAAAACACCGAAAAATAATTTCGATTCGTTCAGTATCGAGTGAAATAATTAGAAATAAGATTGCTATCGAATCAAGAAATTTATCGATCACGACTGCCAGAACTAGGCCCCTGAGCTAATTTTTAAATATATAGATGCCTATACATAACACATTTCAGAGTTATACTATTTTGCCAGCTAAAACTTGATTTTTAATAAACTCTGTGATAACTCTCGGTTTAGCCTAATCGGTCTGAAACTTAGCAGATCGTTGTGTGTGATATACAATCAGTGGCTTACTTTTATTTATTAATACTAGGGATGCAACGCTACGCCTTTTTGCCGATACAATACCGATATTAAAAGAGACATATACAGATACTTACCGATTCCGATACGAATATTAAATTTAAATTTTAGGTAAAATTAGCAAAACTCAAGTAGAGTAATTTTTTAATTATAAAAAACTACAGTGTAAGAGATTATTAATATTTAAAACTGATTTTAATAAGAAACAACGAAATAAATATAAATTCATGGTAAAATTCATTTATTTTTTAAACAAAAAACTAGTGTAAGGGATCATTAATATTCGAAATTAATATTAATAAGATTTTTGTTTAAAAATGGAAATAATCTGCATTTTTCTTTTTGAAGTGGTGTTGTTGTTTCTTAACAAAGCAAGCAAATCGTTGTTTTAAAGTGTTGTTGTTGTTTTTACAACAAATTTTTACAAACACATGCGAATGCACGCATATTGGTTTTCGATAGTTATCCAATTTTGAATTGTTTTAATTATTTTTTTGTGTTATTCGTTCTTGAAAAGAACGACTGAAACTAAAGTATGAAGAAAAAAACTTAAATTAAATACGAGTTTATTCTTTTTGTGTATAATAACAAACCTAGTAAGCTAAAAATGTGCCTCATCGATGGCTGATTTATAAAGAAAATTTGGATAATATGATAGCGTGAATCTCTCATTGAAGATTTGGTAGAGTAGACAGGCCTGTTCTGAAAATCACATTTTATCAAAGTGATTTGAAATCACAAGAAAGGTGTTCTGGGCAAATTATTTTGTGATTTAAAAACGTTCAGCTACGTAAACAATTTTTTTAAATCACTTTTTTATTTTTGCGACTATTGTAAGATGACCGTCATAATAAATTACCTAATAAAATATTCAATGTGTAGTTTATTAATTTTGTTATGCAATAAGCTGTTTTATTTACAACAAATCATTTAAAATTATGAAAACTCGGCGACAGTACAAAAATAAAATTTGCTTTTGTGACTTGTGCTGTAATTTCAGGCTTGTCTTTTTAGTTGAATAAAATATCGCTAATTTGCTAACAGCGACATGATATGAAAGTCTAATATTTATTAAAAATCGTAAAAGCTGTGAAGAATCAAAGGAAAAAATCGCTTCTATCTGCGAACATGGCAAGAATTCACGAAAAATTGCAAACATGTAAACAAACCCTAAAACTTATTTAAAATCGCTAAATGGGCTAAAAAAAATATCGGAAAATAACAAAATATTTTTGCAAAAATAGCCAAAATTCGCGAAAATTTTCAATATTACAAACAATCCATAAAATTGATTAAAAGTCCCTAAAACTATAAGGAATTGCAAAAATTCGGTAAAAATTTATAAATTAGTGGAAATTTGCTAACAGCGGCAAGATAGCAGAGTCTTCTATTTATTATAAATCTTTAAAGCTGTAAAGAATCAGAAAACTTACAGGAACAAATCGCTTCTATCGCGAACATGGCTAAAATTCGCGAAAATTGCAAAATTTTAAACAAACCCTAAAACCAACTTGAGATTGCCAAATCAGTTAAAAAAAAACAAATTATCGGAAAATAACATAAAAAGCGTTAAAAAAATCAGCTAGGTGTAGAACAAGCAGGTGTTAAGAACTTGTGTTTGCTTGTGCTTTCGACAATGGAAAATCACACCGAAAAACACAAAAACGGTGTGATTTACAGAACACCACAAAATCACACGTGTGATTTTAAAAGCACATGTGATTTGAAATCATGTGATTTTCAGAACAGGCCTGATAATGATCATAAATGTCAAAACTGTGCGCAATTAGTTTGCAAGCTTACCCTCTCGTAAGTTCTTTAGAGCCTCAAAAACATCATTCGTTTAAATGTATACCGATTTTTAATGTGTATAATTTTTAATTTTATATAATATTCTTGTTAGTAAATACATGTGCTTTAAAAGTATATACACTACTTTCCTAAAAAAAGAAATTAAAAATCCTTTTTTTTTTTTTTATAATATTCTCGTTATTAAATAAATGTGCTTTAAAGGTGTATACATTACTTTCGTTAAAAAATAGAAACTAAAAATCCTTTTGCAAACTTTTATTATAGGTATATTCTACGAACTTTCTTAAGCTTTTACTTTTCTATAAAAAAAAAATTTTAAAAACATTTTGGTAAACAAAATTAAGTTGCTGTTCATTGAGTATTGAAATTAAAATATCGAAGAAAGTTTAATCGTGCAGAATGAACAATTTCTTTGAAGTTGGCTTCGTTATTGTAGTTATTTTTTTGCTTGTGATATTATTTCTTTTTTTCTTTTTACTATTCAAGTACATACTATTTTACTATTATTATATTTCTTGTATTCACGGCACTTAACATTGAGAATTTTATAAAATAAAATACAAGGATATAAAGTACTTAGTTATTGTACGTTTTTCGTTTTATTTATTATTAAATGCGTGTTATTCAATATAACATATAAACAATCGATTCAATGGGTTAGTAATTGAGTTTATATGTGTGATAGAGAGAAAGAGAGAGAGAGAGAGAGAGAGTATAGCAATAATAAAAAAGTATTTAAATGTATTTGTAACCAACTACTTATTTATAAACACAGGAATATTTCAAATACTAGCACATTTAGTTAGTATGCATGAAGTCGTAAGTGATTTTTTTATATTTATTAAACATTTGATATAGATTGTTTTAACATTTCGAGCAGTTCTTTTGATTAGACTTAAAGTAAATAACTTTAGTATACAAAAATCAAAGTCATTAAGAACAAAGAACTGTAAGAATCGTGACATACCATCATTACTTTTTAATGTAAATTGCGTTGTTATACACGCCAACACTACAAGAGTGCTTACTGGTAGAATTTGTTCCCGGTATTTTTCAATTGTTTTCAATTCCCGCTTACCCGGGAATCAATTGCGGCATTCTCGGGAAATCGTAACCAAAACCTTTTTTAAAAAATTTATTAAACCTTTGGGACTTGTGTCTTTAGATGTTTTATCAAACTAAATTTCATCACAATTTTAAATTTTGCTGCAGTTTAAGGCTTATGAAGTTGATTTTTGCGAATGGGCTTTATACAGGACATATGGTAAGTTTTAGAATTATCTTGACGAAATTTTATTTTTTGGCTAAATTTTAAAATAACATTTTTAAGTCTTGCGGTTTAAGGCGTAGTTAAATGTTTTCCGCTAGTATGCTTTATATGGAGCGTATGATAAATTTACACTCACAAAATTTAGTGATGTTATTTGAAGTCTTACGATTATTATTCGTTACGCTTTTATTCATGGATCGACCTACATGAAATTTGGTGAATTACAAAACCAATTTGTTGAAATTTAATGACAATCAGTTAGTTCCGCAATTGAGTGCATAACTTCCTACTGAACCAATTCTGCTCGAATTCAATCCCAAGCTGCTTCGGAAATCTAGACACAATTTGTCAACCAAATGGATAATTTGACTAAGAATTACTGAAGGACCCAGAATATATTCATACATACTTTATTGGATTAATATTAAAAAAGATTCACATGGAAAAAGTAAGATAATTTGAACGGTTTAATAAAAATATACAACTAATTTTAGCTAGTGCATTGAACCAGACATTCTTACATGGATATGTCAAATTAATTGATCCAAAGCTCAGAATCTGCTATTCGAGGCTTTTAAAAGTTCCAGATGATGTTGTCTTAGAACAGTCAATAATTGGTTTTGTATAAAAGCGACCTATAAGAACAAAAATAATAAGAGATATAAAATATCGAAACAATTTTATTGACGTGTTGTTTAGGAGACACTACAAAAATATAACAAAAATATACCAAGAATATTGAGATTGTTGTTTCTCAGACGCCTACCTTAAAATTAACATGGTTGTCTTGGAGACACTTTTCTGCTCAGAACGACGTGTGCGCTTTCTTTCTGAGTCCATTTAGCCATGGCTGTTTGTCTGTCCGTCTGCTGAACGCTCGCTATCGAATGACTCAAAATAAAAGAACAATATTGTTGTCAACTTTTTCTAGTTCTACTGATCAGTTTGGAATTAAAATCTAGAAAAAAACTACCATAAAAACTAACTAACATATCATGAATGCCAAATATTTTTTGCGAATTAACTGCAAAGAAGGGCGTTTCCAAAATAATATGTGAATGTTTGAAAAATATTTAAAATTGTACAATAACCAAAAATATATAAAAATATTTTGTTTGATATTGTTTCTTTAAGTTCAAAATTATAAAGTTCTTAAAAAAAAAACGTTTTTGAGATAAATATTTTTTTTTGTTCTTTTGTACAAAAAATTACGAACCGAAAACTTAATTTTTTCTTTTTAAAAATTGAAAAATCATGCGAGCAAAATAATTTTTTTTTCATCAGTTTAAAAAAATAAAAGCAAACACAAAAAAAAGATATTTATTTTTGTAGTACAATATTATTTTTACATGAAAAAAAGAACTTAAAACTTAAAATTGAATTTTTTTAATTGACAAAATTTAAACTCATACGTACAAAATTATTTAAAAAAATATAAAGCTTATTAATAATAAGTAGTAATAACATGATGAAGATTATCCTAGAACTAAATAGTAATGTTATCAATTACCTTGATGTTGAGTTTGAGTAACAATAAATTTTCTACATGCTCAGAACTTAAATTCCTTCTATTTTTGGTCATAATAATTGGCAAAGCACTGAAGGCTGTCTCCACAGATACCTGTGTTGCGGGTACAGCTAATAAAACAGCAGCTTGTTTTGATAATTAAGAATCTCTAAAGTTTTTTTGCAATTGCAATTTTATACACAATTTTATATTATAATTTTAATTAAAATTCATAATTTTAACTTCAAATTGAGTTTTTATTGTTAGTTTCTAAAAACAAAAAAAAAATATTTTTCTCAAAAACGTTTTTTTTAAGAACTTTATTATTTTGAACTTTGAAGAACGAATAAAACAAAATAATTTTTATTTTTTTTTTTTGGACAGTTGAAAACATGTTTGGAACACCAATAATAAATATTTTTCAAAAAAAAAAAAAAAATTTTATAAAAAAAAACGTTTTTGTGTATTTTTCAAATTTTTGTTTTTTGTTTCTTTTCATGTACAAAACACATATTGTACTTTAAAAATAAATATCTTATTTGTGTTTCCTATTTTTTTTAACTGTTAGAAAAAAAAAATTTATTTTGTATGCTTGAGTTTTGAATTTTTCAAATGAAAAACTTTTATTTTAAGTTTTCGGTTCTTAATTTCTGATGCCTGTTAATATGTGGACTTTGCGGGACACTTCATCGCAAGATATTATGAAATTTCTGGTCTAACTGGCGAAACACACATATTTATATACGATTTTTCACAAAATTATTCGGTCCATAATTTACTCTATGCCCCATATAAGGCCCACTCCCAAAAAACACTGTAGTACGCCTTAACCGCAACGAATACAGCTATTATAATAAAGCTATTATTTTGGTCTGTCATAGTTTTATGTGACTAGAAATCCCACTGCCAAATTTCGTGAGGATTGGTCCATAATTTACCATAAGCCTCATATAAAAACTACTTTCGGAAAACTTTTTAGTACGCGTGAACACGTAACGAATAATAATGTTATAATAAAATTCGGTATGTAACAGTTGTATATGACTAGAAATCATACTGTCAAATTTCATAAAGATCGGTCTATAATTTACTATAAGCCCCATCATATAAAGCCCACTCTCGAAAAATACTTGAGTATGCCTAAAACCGTTATAAATAATGTTATTGTAATAAATTGTTACAGTTTTATATAACTAGATATCACACCGTTAATTTCCGTGGAGATCGGTTCATAATTTACCATAGGCTTTCTATAAAGCTTGTTCCATAGAACGCGTACAACCGTAAAGAATAACGCTGTTATAATAAAATCAGTCATATCTGTATAAGACTATAAATCATATTGTCAAATTTTGTGAATATGGGCCGTAATTTATAATATATCCCATATAAAGCCCACTCTTGAAATATTCTTACTGTAGGTGGAGGGTATGAAGGATTCGGCTCAGCCGAATATATCACTCTAACTTGTTTCCATTAAAAAAGAAAAAGATCCTTTTACCATGCGTCACAGCCGATTACATATAGCACTATTTCTGGTTTTATACTTAACTAGTTTTTGGCCAGTGGTCCAAATTCGACCATCAATTTTTATGTTAATTTGAAGATAACATAGTACATCTAAGTATATATGAACTAACATGTTTCGATCATATATTTTTTTCGCCTAAGCGGATCGATTTAGCGAGGGGCCAACCTTCGGTCCATATGTTATCTTCCAAGTGAGTTCGTAAATGTTTAATTTAATTGTGTAAGTTCAATATAGAAAATATCGGAAATTACTAATTGAAAAACAAAAATCTAAAGTCTACTTTTGTAGATTCTCCTACACTCAGGACATTGCATGGTTAATTAAATGTTGCTATGTCTAATATTGATAAAAGATGAAGAAAGAAAAGAAAGTTTGTGATGAAGAACAAACAAGTAACTAGAGTTTTCATCTTATAGTTACTTATTCAATCAGGACCCATATATCAGGCTGAGGACCTATTATATTATGTTTCTAAGCTTAAAGAAAGAAATTTAATTTCCCGTCTTCCCCTTGTTGATAGTTTTTTTCTCCCCATTCAGGTTCGGCTTACAAAGAAAGGAGGAAAGTCGGTTGACAAACAAAGTAGATTACCTTTGCCGATTTATATATAAGATTTATACAGTCAAACCATTCTAAAACCAGTTTCTGAAAAATGTCGAATAATCGATCGCCATATTTATTTTTGTTATTATTTGATAGAAAAAACTTTCTGCAATAGGAAACAAAACAAGTTTTGTATTTATGTGTTAATAGCAAATTTAAACCCTTACAACTCTGATATTTTAGTTAAATAAATATTGTGCACTTCAGTAAGAAAATGCCTTTAAAATGGTGTATTTTTTGTTCTAATCGTTAGGCAAATAGAGGGGGAAAGTGTTCTTAACTGTTATGCCCTTGCCGATTTATATATAAGAAGATAAGGTGCTTAGATCTAAAAAATTAGAACTATTTGTTCCTCTTAGCTTACTGATTTAAAAAACATCGGTTAGTTGTTCTAACGATATAAATATATATATAAATATAAATGATAAATATAAAGTCCATGTGAACCTTGCAACGATAAATGGTTGATACACACAAACGTCCGACCGAGGGGAGCTGACACACCTAATTCGAGTTAATCATTTTGGCATGGAAAATAAAAAATATGGCCAAAAAATTTCCCTAGCCATTATACTAATGAGAATTTTGGCATGACATCGAACATTCTTAATTTGCTAAAACAACAAAATGTTGCAAAATTATTTAAAACAAGGTTACATTTTTGAAGAAGTTAAAGAATTACCGGAGATGAATCTTAAAAAATGTTTCCCTTATGTTTTGAATAAAAAAAAAATTTTTTATAAGATTATGATAAACATTTTCAATAAAAATTTTTTATTCATTTCATTTGTAAAATGAAATCGCTTGAACTTTTAAAACAGAACTAAATAAAAATCATTTTAGATATTTGCATTTTACTTTTTCATTGCAATTTTTTTTCAACCTTTTTAAAATTTTCCCTCTTAATAATGAGTTTTCAATGTTGTTTTTCTTTGTTCGTTGCATGAAGTATTTTAAATAGCTCTTGAAAATTCTCGTATGAACAATGATGATGTAAAAACAAAGAACAGAAAAATATTTATGCTCTATTGATAACCGATAGAAATACGAACAAGGTTAAAAACATTGCATGTGGTAATCAGACCTGGGATAAATACATTAAATATGTTAATGCATTATAAACTTTTACGCATTAAACCAAATCAATGTAAATTGGTAAACAACTTTAGCGCTTTTTCAAAAATAATTTACTACTTTGCAAAAGAATAGTCCATTTATCGTATTAAAATTAGTGGTAATATAATTAGTGGTAATATAATAATTTTGATCTCTCATAATGAAAAAGTAGTGTAGATCGCCCAGGTCTGGTGGTAATATTAGTATTGGTTTTGGTGGTTGATGTTAATAAAAACGATGTATGAATAAGAATCGTAATATTTTCAATAAATATTAAACATTGTTTATAAATTTTTATGTATGAATGAACCTGTACTTTCATGCGCTAAAAATTTTTATAATTAACAAATATATAATATATTTTAATGATTGATTCTCAAAACTTTTGTTGTTCTTTAAGTATACGAGTGCGGATCAATAATTCCGTGACTTGTTGAATGAAACACAGTTTTTTTTTACAAAAAAAAATTTTTTATTTAACATAATCTCCTTCTAGCTCAATACACTTAGTCCAACGTTTCTCCAGAGAAACCCATTGCTTAGACTGCTGCTTGGTCTCCGGAGTGTTGTAGTGGATCCATGTCTCATCCACAGTTAAAAACGTCGCAAAAACTCATTCGAATTGCGGTTTATGGTCAATTGAGAGCAGACAGCTTTCTTAAACCCAGCTGATCACTTAAAATCGAAACCACACTGCCATGTGAAATGCCTTTGGCATCAACAATCTCACGAACTTTTACTCTTCGATCGGCCGACACCATATCGTGAATTTTTCGACATTTTCGGGTGTATTTAGTTCAATTGGCCGTCCAGAACGATTAGCGTCATTTGTCCTTGTGCGACCACAACGAAAGTCAGTAAACCACTTGTTAACCATTAAAATCGATGGCGCAGGGTCCTCATAGTATCTATCAAGCTTTTCCTTGGTTTGATTGACGGGTTTTTTTTTCGCAAAAAATAATGTTTAATGAGCACTCGAAATTCACTTTTTAAATTTTTAACAAAACCACCAGGTTGTATGTTTTGAACAGCTGTTAAACGCAAAGTACTTGACAGTAGTCTATTAATAGGTGGTACTTGATGGGAGCAGTGTTGCATTTCATATAGCTACGACGGAAGTTCGAAAAGTCATGGACGAAAAGTACGGACTTAATAATGAAAGTGAAGATTAACCTTCGTCTTACCAATACGCATCCGAGAAGCCATTTCTGTTTAATTTCTTTAATAGATTCATTAATTTTGTTCAGTTAAAAGGAAATTTTATATTCTAAGAAATAAATTTTATTTACCCACTTGCATAAAATAATGAAAACCGAAATTGTAAATGATTCGACCAAGCAACAATTGACAGAATCGCCATAAGAATAAATTTGGTATGATAAAAACTTGTTGGGTATTATAAAGAAACAAATATGCATGTTTTTCCTGGAAAAAATTTTTTTTTCGTGACAGTGTCGGCACTGACTACCACAGGAGTATGACCTAAATACATTTTATACACATTTTTGGATGCACATTGATTGGAAACAACCAAATCGGTATATTACGGTGCTAAATAAATATTTTTTTTTTTAAATTGCCCGAATCGAATGAAATCATTGGTTTCATGTGAAATAAAACTTTCATTCACTTGCTTTTAGGCTTTCAACATAGTAGGAATGTATCGGATGTTTTTATTTTTAAAATTTTTAAAGAGAAATAATTTTTTTTATACAATAAGAAGTGATGAATACAAGCTATATTAATGAATGCATGTTAATATTTTGATTACCTTCATATAGTCATATAAAATGAAACAACACTTTTTATTTTTTTTGTTACAGGAAAAGCAAAAAAAATTACAAAATCAATTACAACAAGGTGTACTTAGCGTTTAAATTTCTTTAATAATGTCGCCATTTTTATTACAGGAATCAGGAATGTGAACATGTAGTTTAAATGGACAAAAATCAATCAAAAACTCATTTCGAATTTTTTTGTTGTTAAGCCGTTTTGCATTTAAGGTGACGATATATATTTCTTTACAGCGTTTAAAAACCATATATTTAATGAAATTTATTATTTTTTCAAACGAAAATATTAATTAATTTCATAACTGTTATACCAATGAAAACAAGTCTTGTAAGAAACTAAAAATAGAAAAAAATCATCACCTCCTTCAAAACTCACATTTTAAATGTGTTTATCTCTGTGAATCTATATCATTTGTCAGCTGTCAACTGTAGTGTGCATAAAAATAAAATATAGTATGCATGCAATGTACCACTTGTTTATGTTTGTTTATGTTTATTATTGTCATTGTTCTATTTTATCGTTGAGTAACGTGATAGATCAGAATTAGGTCAATCGCTTAGCGTTACAACGAAATATGTATGGAACAAAGGTTTTTGGGCTTCATTCATATGTATAGCTGAGTGCAGAAAGGGAACTACTTTAAAACATTAATTTTGAGATAATCCATTAAAAGAGTGTAATTAATTATGGAAAACACCAAAGTCAAGTTTAATGTTCTAATTTCGTAGGGGGGTCAACATACTTTTATTTATAATTGTCTAATCTGACACTTTATACACTGGTTTCTTAGCAATACTCAAATAAGGTACTAAAAGTAAACTCCTTTCTGCACTTAGGTAAGGTAAGGTTAGGTGGCCGGTCATAAAGATACGCATAGACCGAGTTGGTCCCTAGCGTTGCCACGATGTACGATAACCCTCAGTTAAAAAGTCATGATATCCAGAGAACTCCACACCCTCTTGGCGAATTCCAGGAGTCTCAATAGTTCAATTACAGAGATTTTCACTAGATCTTGGTAGTAATGGTCTCCCAGATAGTTTGATCTGGAGTATATGAGTGTCGGACAGTAGCAGAGTATAGGCTCCACCAAGTACCCACAGAATCTACAATTGTCACTAGTCAGTTGCCCCGCCCTTTTGGTGTATACTGCCGTCCAAAAGTGACCGGTAAGAAAACCTAGTAGAAGCGACAGAAGAAGTTTAGTGGACTTTGGATCATAGGATCCCCACATAGTTTTGTATGCTTTGCACGTTTCGGTTTTTCTCCAAACCGCCTCAGATTTCCTCTATATAGTAGAGTCTGTATCTCGCTTAATATTACAAATTGTAATTGGAATGTCAATTACTCTGTTGGACGGTAATTGAATCCCCAGTTTCGCTTATTCGTCTGCCACCTCATTACCTTCTATACCGTGGTGGTCGCAGACCCAACGCATGTGCACTCTTCTGTTGACACCAAGAGTCTGCATTGACTCCTTACTCTTCCTGGACGATCGATGATTTAGGGGATATCGTCTTGATCGCCGCCTAATTATCTATAAAGAATTTAACATGTGAATTTCTAGTATTAGAATTACGCGCTAAATCAGCATCCGTTTTGGGCGCAAAGATTTCCGCCTGGAAATACTACAGTAATCGGCAAGCTTATAAGATTCCCGAACACCTACCCAGGAAAAACTTTTTGAATTTGGGTAATATGTCGTAGTTATTTCATACGCATTTGGTGTCGGTGATAATTTCTCTCGATTTATATCGAGCTTTCTCAGAGATCGCACTATACGGGTTGTTATAGATGGGGTTTCATCAAACGAGTTCAAGATTCATTCAGGGGTACCGCAAGGCTCCGTTCTTTCTCCTACTCTATTTCTTATTTTTCTAAATGACCTCTTATGTCAAACTTCCAACCCTATCTATTCTTTTGCAGATGACAGCAACCTTTGCCATTCGTATTCATTTGGTTACAGACCAGGCGTGTCCGATGTTTGTGCTATGAGACAGAACATGAATGATACGCTTGGCCGTGACCTAGACATAATCTCAGAATGGGGTCGTGCGAATAGGGTCGAATTTAATGCCCGAAAGACCCAATGTTGCGTACTAACGCATAAACGCGCGACGGATCAAGGTGCCTCATCTGTATGTATGGGTGGTATAAATATTGAGGAAACAGAATCTCTTGATGTTCTGGGCATGAGGATACAATGTGATGTCCGATGGACAGAACATATATTCAAGGTGTCGAAAGAAGCATTCAAGTGCCTCGGTTTTTTGAAACGGTGTTAGATATACTTCACTCCATCTGATCTCCTTACTATTTATACCACCTATATCCGACCAAGAATGGAATACAACTCTCATGTGTGGGCCGGTGCTTCAAAGTCTATTTTGGAGCTTCTCGACCGCGTGCAGGAGAGGGCGAAGGTTCTCATTGGCGACAGTAGGGTATCCAATTCTATTGACTCCCTTGAGCACCGTCGCAATGTGGGTTGTACTTGCCTATTTTATCGGTACTACAACGGGATGTGTTCTGATGAAATTAGGGATTTGGTTCCCGAGACCCATAGCTTTGTTCGTAATACACGCTTTTCCTCAAGAGCACATCCTTTTGTGGTCGATTGGCCGGTGAATCGTACAACGCATTACAGGGAAAATTCGTTTTTTGGCCGGACACTTCGTATGTGGAATAACCTTCCTGCTGAAGTCTTCCCTCTCACTTACAACATGAAAAAGTTCAAGTCGAATGTTCACAAACACTACTCCCTCTTTCCTCCTTCCCATAACCTATTTTCCTAGTTCCAACACAATGTATTGCATTAGTAGGGGTCATCCCCTGAGTGCTGGTCCCAACAAAAAAAAAAAAAAAAAAAATACGTTACCTGGTAAGTAGTTGTCATTACAATTGTCATTATTCTGAAAACCTCAATAAGTACTTGCTAGTAATGACCTCAGTAAGTACTT
The DNA here is from genome assembly GCA_943735925.1 of Pollenia amentaria. Classification (NCBI taxonomy): domain Eukaryota; kingdom Metazoa; phylum Arthropoda; class Insecta; order Diptera; family Polleniidae; genus Pollenia; species Pollenia amentaria. The sequence goes on along the minus strand of OX031008.1, from coordinate 85,722,503 downwards.
TTCATTACTATTATTTTCAGTTATGAAAATTTGCTTACTAATAATCAGCTAAATAACTACTTTTTAGTTGTCTTGTTTTCAGTACTTAATATTTACTTACTGGTAACTAGCTCCATAACTACTTATTAGGCTTATTAACTAGTGCCAATTAAATAAAAACTAAATATTTTTTGCCTTCTAGTAAGTATATTGTAAGTACTTACAATTCAACTTACTGGTAGTTAAATAATAACTAGATATTTTGTGACTTCTAGTAAGTGTATTGTAACTACTGAATTATGTGGACAACTCGAACAAAAATAAGTAGTTATTCAGTCGAAAAATAAGTAGTGTTAATATTTCTCCAATATTACTTGCTAACTTACCAGGTAAGTAAAGTTTTTGCTGGGTAGTTCCTGACAGTGATCTGCAGCTTCATTTCCCTCTTCCATTTTGGCACAATCCTTATAAAAACTGAAAGTCCTATGGTATGATCGAAGTCCCGCCAACCAGCCGTCTTTTTCTTAAGTAATACGGGGGCTTCTATTAAAAATAAGTCTCGGAATATTGTAGTCGCTGCTACAGTCAATACCCCGACCGCAAGGTGTTAACACAAGTTGCCCCGTCGCTGTTAAGCGGATTGCAGAATTCCTTGCAGGCCCTTCATCTACTAGATTAATCGGTTGTAGGTTCACGCTTACATCTAGTGGTGCAGTGGGTGTGCTAAGCAAAGGTCCGGTGATATTATTTAATGTTTTTAATATATTTGATTTTATTTTCGTGAATGGCTTTTTTATTTGTATAAATAGCCATTTCAATTCACATTTTGTTTAATAATAATGAAAACTGTGTGTATACCCACATACGGAAATATTATTAAATCAGATTTACGATACAACGAAACTGAATTGTGTATAAAATCCAAAATATTATCGATATCCAGTTTTGCACTTAATGAAAATTTTTAAATATTTTAAATTATTTTTATTTAAACTAATAATTTTCGCATCGTTTTCTTGGTGCACTCATTAAATAGAGCGTATTCGAATCAATATGAATACATTATTTATTCATTTAAGCTAAATGTCAGTAGTTCCCTTTCTGCACTTAGGGAATTATATGACGTGGCCAGCATGATTTGATTTCTGACCTTTTTCTGCCTAGAAAATCAAATTAATCTTTAAGCTAGTTTCTATGCGCATTTCACTGGTTGCTTAGGCCAGATTGTTAGTCAACCTTTTTCCAAAAATCTTAGAAAAGCTAAGAATATAAGACAAATGAAACTGCAAAGCGAGTCATAATTGGAAATACTAAATTTTACTTGTACCAATATCAAAACTTAAATAAAACAACAACAATAAGCAACAATAATCAAAACCTAAAAGAGCGAAGATCGTTTTATTTATATACAAAACCAATCCTACTATACAATTAAAAAATACGTAGACGTAGAGTAGTGAATAAGATGTAAGACTAAATGCCCAACTCTAATATTCATGAGTGAGCTTAAACTTCTGTTACAAATTAATGAAAAGGTTCTCAAAAGCATTAAAAAACACTGAATGTGCGATCAGTTTCGCATTTTGCTTAAGCAAATTACAGTGTCTTAAAACTTAACTAAAAGATTCTTTTAATATGGTTTGACACATAATTTGTACATATACATCACACCTTTTAAAAATGATCGTTTTGAAATCGGTTGGTTTTTTCCTACATGCCTGATTAAATCTTTTTAGTTAAGCTATAAAATATTAGATTTACTTAAAGCTACACATTTTACTTCTCTAAAGCCTGATACTCTGTTCAACATTTCACGTGAAATGCTTTCAAAACTCATATGAAAAAACTTGTACGGAATACCTATGAAATAATGTTGATAGAGTAGTACTCTGTTCATTTTGTGAAAAAATTGCGATATGTTTCTGGCAACATTTTTTTTACAACTGTGAAATAAAGCATATGCTCTTTATTTCATACGGAATTTTGACAGCTGTAAGTAAAGATTATCAGCAACCAGCAATTTACTTTGAAAATTACTTTTTTTTTATTTAATTTTTTAATTAATTTTTTATCAAAAAAAAAACAAAAAAAAAAAAAAACTTTTTAGTAAAATACATGTAGGTCTTGTTTATATACAATGTCGCAATCTTAAGATTAAAAACTTCAAATTGTGCAAACTCGCGAGATAATTAACATAGATACATGTAATATTTTTTGTATGAAATAATAGATGTTGTTCAAAATTTTTCACAGATTTGAACAGAGCTAGGCTTAAGGTAAAATATGGTAGTAAGGAAAACGTATGATTAATATTTAATTCATATGAATGACTACCAAATTAAGTATACGCATATTTTAAAAGCAAAAATGCGAAATTGTTAATCGGAAAGGCCGTTTATTACACTGTGCTAGTTGAAAAAAGGTCAATCGGGGCACCTGGTGTTTTAACTTAATTGGGGTACGCTTAATCCAGTGGTGCTAACCGTTCATTTAGATTAGCTCTTGTTTAAGAGATATATCGTTATTTTGATAATGGAGGAGGTTGCACAACATATATTCGCGTAACTTAAAAATGGCTTTGTTTGTTGAATAAAAACCTAAAAAAACCCGCAATTCCGTAACAACATTACCTTTAAGCAAGGTTAGCGTTTTTCCTATATGTGCTGTCGTTTTAGAAACTAATTTTTTATTTTTTTTTTTTTTTTTTTTTTTGGCAGGATGCATCTAAAATATTTTTTTAATGAATTTTTATTGAAATATATTAAAAACTAAATCATAAACCCCATAAATTTTTATTTCAGCATATTCATTCAGACTTAGAACTGGATGCCCAATAATGTCTTAACATCTCCATAAAGGGGAATCTTGACACCATTATCGACTGGAATATGAAAACTTAAATAAACGAAAGATCCGATAAAATCTCATAACTGTTATAACAACAACTTTCCTTGCGCCAAATATTGATTGAGGCCTTCTAGGCGCTGCAAAGTCCAAATTTAAGAATTTCATGAAACCGCCATATTTGTATGGAAGCCGCTCTAATAGATGGTGATAAGGGGCAAGTATGTTATCAGACAATGTTTAGGATGAAAAACTAATTGAGGTCGGTAATTTTTTATTATTTTTTTAACTTGAAATGTTCGTTTTAATTTTACAAAGGTATTTTAAGTGGATTTGTATGTAATATGGGTTCATACATAACAAAAAATTGGGAATCACCAAATTTGAATTATGCTTATGTGTATTTGATTAGAAGAGAAAATAAACTTATGTTAACAAAGCACGGATAAAAGGGGTAGAATCATGGATGATAGAGGTTAATAAAGGATCGGACAACCGGAGGTTCAACTGTACAAAAATTTCGAAATTTTCCTAAAAAAAACTTTTTTGCACTTAAAAGTAATTTTATTGTGAAATTTCGGTTTTTTAGTTTATTATATAAACTCAACCGTTTTTGAGTTACGCGAATATATTTTGTGAAATCTCTTCCATTTACGAAATAACGGTATATGTATCTAAAAAACAGTGCTTACATGAAAAAACGGTTAGTAGCACTGGAATCAGCGCACCCGAATTAGGTTTAAGCGCCATGTACCTTGCTTGTCACAACAAAAAGTGTCCAATTCTACCATAGTTTTATTATTATTATTACACTGTACAACAAATTGAATTTTTTTTTTTTTTTCATATAACAATGTTCTTCCAACTGATTCCTGTAGAGGGGTCTAAAAAAATGATATACGTGTATTGGGGTTTTAAAAGTTTACATCTGAAACTCATTTTATTCAATATTTTTTATTTTGGGAATTCTCAAAAGCCGAGCTTTATTTAGTTTAATGAATTAACACGTTGTTTGAAATGGCAAAGTTTTTTGATAATTTTTTAATTAAAATTAAAATTTATCATTTATTGAAAAAAAAACATATTCACAATTTAAAATTTTTACTATTTTTAGTAATCAATATAATCATTTTGGTAATAGGTGCAAAATCAGCAAATGTTTTACTTGATTCTATGAATTTGGAAGGAATTTGGTGATTAGGGACAATTTTTAATTTTTTCTGTGCAGATAAAATAAATTTTGAAATTTTCATGACTGACCAATATGCTCTGAACACCCTTAAATGCGCACCAAGATACCCGGGTATCTGCACGTGGCTTATATGGAAATGTGGCAATTGCAAGCATATTTTTAAAGTTATTACCCAATAGAAATTGTCCTATTTTGCGAAGCATAGATGGTACATTTTAAACAGTAAACACATATTTTTGCGCTACGCAATAAGACATACTCAGATGCAGTAAGGTAAGTGAACGAATTCGAAACAAAATTACTACGAAGCAGGCTTGTAAAGGAACATATAAAAGCGTAACGGTAACAAAAATTTAAGTGTGCAAAGATGATCGTTACATTCACCAATTTTTATACGCGTTGACTAATGCGCTTTCTGTGTCAAAAATGTATTGCTCCAAAGTAGGAACTCGCCATATAAAATTCATGTCTTCCGTAAGCGAAACTTTTACGTTTTTCCCTTACAAACCTGCTTCATTGGGTGCTCCATTTTTTATTGGGTAGGAGCTCTTCATTTAATCGGGATTTTGCTTTAATCGGCCAATCGCTCGATTAATTTACCGAGGTTTTGGTTTAATCGGTTAATTTGGTTATTGATCGGTTAAATGAACGTGACTTGCAAAAAATTCTTTCATATGTCGTGGATGTGTGATAAATCGAAATCAGCCCATAATACAGAATATCTAATTTCTCAGTCCTATTCTCGGATTTCTCTAAACATATAAAATCATCCATTATGACATTGGAGTCCTGTTTTAATTTTTTAAAATGTTTAACACTTCTAATTTTTCAAGTTAATTCTATAAAAATATTGATATGAGAAGATATGAGGAGAAATAAATAACTAAATACATACATTTAAAAAGTACGTGAAACAAAAAGCTGTTGATAGCAAAGACCTATTTAAAATAAAGATCCCTTCTTTGTTTGTATAAAAAAATACTTTCTAAACGCATGCCTTTTGTATATAAGACGAAAAAATAATTAAAACACAAAAAATATCTTATAATACTACAAAAAATTACAAATTTGATAACATCACAGAAAAAAATGTTTTATCAATTAAAAAAATGGTTTAAAATGTATTTAAATTTAATTAATGTGATAATTGAATCAATTATTTTTTTAGTTAAAAGAAAATTAAAAAATTAATTATGATTAAATTAACATTTTAGTTGTTTTGAAATAAATTTTCAATTAAAATATTAATTAAATAACAAAAAATCTTAATTGACTTGTTTCGTTTAAAATAAAATAATTTAAACATGTAGAATTGTTGTTGGAAATTGTCAATATTTATTTAAATAAATTAACACATTGTTTGAAATGGCAAAGATTTTTGATCACTTTTTTAATTAAAATTAAAAATATGATTTATTGAAAATATTTTTTCAAAATTTTAAAATTTTTAGTAATCAATATAATCATTTTGGTAATAGGTGCAAAGTCAACAACTTGTTTGCTTGATATTATGAATTTAAAACAAATTTGGTGATTGGAAAAATTTAAAAATTTTTTCTGTGATTGGTTAAACGGTTAGTCGACTGCAATTAGCCCGTTTAATCGTTAATCGAAAAAAGCCAATTTTCAATTAATCAATCAGTGTATCAGGTAGTAGTTAATCGGTTAACCGATTAACGGCTTAACGGTTAAATTCAAGAAATAATAAAAACAATGGAAATACAATATTTGTTCAGATCTTTCGAGCAATTTGTACAGAATGGACGAAAAATAGAATGATAACTAATATAATATATGTACATATGTATCTGTCAATCACTCAAAATAAGAGCGCCGTTGTAAGTATTTAAAACTAGAACTGGAATTTCTGAACCATTCTCCACCACAAAAGGATACAACGGGCCATTTTTCAACCCAATAATGAAAAAATTTGTAATATAAGAGCAACAGATCGTATTGCCATTATTGAAAGACACATTCGATATGTAGTTGCTGTCTATGAGAAGATTGAGAAAGATTCAGCTAAAAGTGGCCTGGCGTTAAACGAGCACACAACAAAGATATTGATTGCAACTGCAGAAAAATCAACGCAAATAAAGGCAATTAAAATATCGATGTAGTAAGTAGAAGAATATACTTACCTTAGATCCACTGTAAATAAGGAAATAGCACCAGACCTGAAAAACAAGAATGATAGGGGTTGAAAACAAGTATTATTTTTTATAGACCAAGCAGGCATTTCAAAAGAAAAGCCATATCTAGGAATACCACTTGTGATATTCACGCCGAAACACTTGCATAAACCGATAAATATGTGTAAGACATTTTTGAGAAAAAAAAAATTTTTAAATTTACTGGCCCATGTGCGTTGACAGAGGGTATAGGCGAAGACGATCATTAGTTATATGACGTTAATTCAGAAGCATGATTAATAGCAGCGTTGCAAATTTTAAAATTTCAAAACGCACCAAAATTGAGCAAAAAAAGGAACCATTCAATAAAAAACGCATCAAGTTTGGATTTTTTTTTATTAAAAGTGTATATTGAATTAATTTTTCATAAAAGTACTATTTTTTTGTATTTAAAATACAACAATACAACAGTCTTTTACATTTGAGACTTATAAGAAAAAAGAAAAAAAAAGGAAAAAATTAAACTTCACAAAAATAAAAATTAAACAAAACAAATATGTTTGTGTTCATTTGCACTTGATAATAATATCTCTTTTTAATTTCATTAATTCTATATCAAACTTTTTAACTAGAGATTAACGATTATTAGTATGGATTCAAAATGAATAATGCAGCAGATTCCATATTATGAAAGATTTCTTTTTCTTTACATAATACAAATTACTTTACTTGTTGTTCTTATTGTGGTCTGTAAAATTTATTGTACAAATTCTTTACTATTGAATGAAATGATATTGAAACAGGTGTATTTTATTGAACAAAGGATTTTTTTACTCAAAAAAAAAGTGTTGTTGAATTTGCTTGAAATCTTAAAAATGCACAGCACACCAATTAAGAAATTTTTCGCACAAAAAATTAAAAAGCAGCAAAGTCGGTGCAAAACACACCGAGTTAAAAAGCCAAAGTTACAACGATTGCGCTGACTGCGTGGGGCACATCGGTTTGATGAACACGGATACTCCTGAATGAAAGACACTCGAGAATCTATATGTAACCTTCTACATGAAAAGGTACCAAATATTCACTTGGCTTAATTTTCAGCACAGCTGATTTACTTAAAAAGCTGAAAAAATCGATTTATTTTTGTTTTAATTCTTTCAGGTTCTCTAGTTCTCCTTCTGTCTAGGCGGAATAGTCTGAAATATTGGAAAAACAAGAAAAGGTCTGTCCAGAGAAAATGTTTTTCTCAAAATAGGATTTTTCAAAACCATAATTTTAAAAATTCTAAAAACAACTGCATGTTCAGCAGGAATCATTCGGTACAGTAGGTATAAAAACTCAATTTTGATCTCGGTGAATATTTTGTTCCTTTTCATGTGGACGGTCACATAAGAAGGAAAGCGTAAACGGTGACGATCTAAAAATACCTGGTGGATCAAATTGGAGACAACGTACAAAAGATTAAAGCGCATGGAGAATATTTTGTAGGCAGGCCGAAGACAACAACAGGTTAACGTCCCATCTAAGTTATTAATTAAGTTTCTGTTGCCAAGCCCATTTATATTTTACAGCTTTTGAACTAGATGTTTAGTTCGAAAATTCTTGTTTTATACGTTAGTTCCAGATATATATACCCGGGTACAATAGCAGGTGTTTTTTTTTTTTTTTTTTTTTTTGCCGCACACAAAAGGATTATAGAATGCCAAGACATTTTTCCTCATTATTACTCCCATGTATCTGAGAATAAAATGCAACGTTTTGGTACCAATTGAAATTGAAATAAGTAAAAATTTTAATTCAAATTAGGCGAAACTTATTTTATTGCAATCTTTAACATTTTTTTCTGCAGCCGGTCCATATTTGACAAGAACTCCCACCTAAAAACAACTTTCGAAAATAACTCTTTGTAGCATAACTTCTTTAAAAATTTTGGTATTAACATATAAATTGGTGACAATAATTCTTACGAAGGTCCAAATTTAACCATATGTCCCATATTATTAGCACCCTTCCTTAAATTACTGAACGGTTAACAAATCTCATTTAGATGAAAATATATTAATAATACTTGAAACAATCTGCATATCTCATGAATCTTAGCCTCATTACATAATTGTGTTCTGTCGGGTCCATGATTACCCATGGGCCATATTTAATGCCTTTAAATATTGTGGTACTGTGTCTGTCTTATGGGCGGTCTTGACTTACTTTCTAGCTTGTTTGTACTAGTTATTTGGTAACTGTTTATATGCAAGCAGATAACACATTATTTGCACTATTTAAATATGCCCATTTGTAAGGGGGAGCCATGATTCTTTTAAACAAAAATAAAGAGCTTAACAACACATCTGGGATGTAAAATTTTTTTTACCTTTTTATATGTGAAGAGTTTATTTTCTTTTTTTTTAGATCTTTTTAAAACATCATCGGCCAGTTTAATTTTAGGGAAATTCAATAAACTTGTTAGTAATCCAAAGCGAAAATAAAAAACAGACACTTTTGTAAAAGAAGTGAATATATTTTTATTGTATTGATTGTTAAAAATGGAATTTATGTTCTCATATATGAACGCTAGTGCTCAAAAACGGTTTAACGTTGTATTATATTTATTGCATCATTGCGCACTTCCATTAAAAATATTCTCATACATTTCATCGTGCATTTAAAAATTCTTAAATTCCTTGAGTTTTAGCACGAAAATCTAGATTAAGTATTGAGTGATTGAATCCTTAAACCTTAATGTTTTTATTTTAATACCCCCCTTCATTGTATGGCAACAATTTATTGCTGCTACGGGTTATTCTGATTGCAACATGAACAACTTTGCTAGTTGCATTTGTATGTTTTGTTTTTTAAATGTTTTTTGTTTATTTGTTTTTATATTATTCTTTATTGGTTTTATTTTCAGTGTTGTTTTGTTTTCCTGTTTCCGCAATTTGAGGTCGGATGTGAATCTAGTATGTCATGTCATACCACTGCCATGAATTCGACAAAGAACAAACTCTCTGTTAACAAAAACAATACAAGTACAACAAAAACAAAAAACCAACAAAATGACAATGAAAATGAGAGTTACATATCATACAAACACACTTCGAATCGATGGCATTCCCAGTGCAACATAAATAAAACTGAATACATGTTTGGTGATTTTTGGTGAAAATAAGTTTCCTTTTTTTTTGTTATTTAATTTTTGTTGATACAAAAATACATTGCAGTAAAAAAAATTAAGATAAATGGCATTATTGTATTTTATATATCCCTTTTGTTTGTAATGAATATAAATTGAATTTGGTTTATGGAGTTTTCCTGCTCTCCTTAATAAAACTAGAAAAGATTATAATATAAAAATTTAATTTTAAAAAATGTATTTGGGAATTATTTAAACATTTTCAGAAAGCAGTCATACGCAATAGACATTTTTAGATGCATTTTTTGATGTTATATGCACAGAAAAAATTATTAAATTTCTCCAATCAACAAATTTGTTCTAAATTCATAATATCAAACAATTTGTTGATTTTGCACCTATTACCAAAATGATTATATTGATTACTAAAAATAAATTCAAGCGCAAGGTCAATTATATAAAAAATTATTTATTTTTTATCCAATATTTCGCTTTCTCAATGGATAGCTTCTTCAGGGATTCAGATTTTTAGTTTTTTCTTTTTATAAAATTTTTAAACAAATTCTTAAAACAAAATTTCATTAAAACAACAAAATTGTCAATTATGAAAAACAATAAAAAATTATACACAGGAAACAAAAATTATTCTATTACATTTTTATAAACTTATTTAATTTCCTATCTTATTCTTATAAATTAAATGTCTATAGTTTTGAGCTACATTGTCTGTATCTGCTTATTATATACAACTTATTAAAAGGTCGAAGAAAATAAAACTAAATGATTACTAAAAATTTTAAAATTTTGAAAAAATATTTTCAATAAATGATATTTTTAATTTTAATTAAAAAAGTGATCAAAAAACTTTGCCTTTTCAAACAATGTGTTAATTCATTTAAATAAATATTGACAACTCCCAACAACAATTCTACATATTTAAATTATTTTATTTTAAACGAAAAAAGTCAATTAAGATTTTTGGTTATTTAATTAAAATTTTAATTGAAAATTTATTTCAAAACAACTAAAATGTTAATTAAATCAAAATTTAATTCTAAATTTTCTTTCAACAAAAAAAAAATAATTGATTTAATTATCAAATTAATTAAATTTTAATACTTTTTAAAATTTTTTTAATTGATAAAACACTTTTTTCTGTGTGACTAACTAATGCTCTCTGTTATATCAATAAATGGAAAAATTTATCAATTCTTTTCCAAAGGTACTATACTTTATATTTCGCATTGAAATAAAATAAGGAAATAATTTAATACAGATCTCATTTGATAACGAAGTTGTTTGTGGAAACTTTTAATGTAACGGGTTTTATGTAAAGTAATGTTGCCTTTCCATAGGATGTACTACGCTGATTTATCCAAAAACACCCACTTTTTGACGGATTTTGTGTATTGACTACCCAGCTATATGTACCAAATTTGGAAATTTCTTGACCCAACGCTCTGCAGATATAAAGAAATATATTTTGCGCTACTCCCACTTACACAAAAAAATTATTTAATTTTTGAACACGAAAATCGCATATTTGATTAAAAAAATTCCAAAGACTTTGGAAAAACTAAAGATATTTTACAAATAAAACTATTATGCGAATGAGAATTATAAACACTTAAGGTTTCCCTATAAGAAATTAATAACCAAAACTTAAAAAAAAAACTAACAGACTTGCAACAACTTTACATTGAATTAATAAGTAAGACACATGTACACAAGGTTTCGGTCAGTTTTTTTCATTTTGCTCTTCATAAACTAATAGAAACTATAATCAATATATCGGTAATAGGCGCGGATCCAGCCTGAGCCTTAGGGGGGGGGGGGGGGAATTTTTTATGGTACAAAACAAGTAAAAAATTTGTTTTTAAAAGTTTATTAAAAACGATAAGTTTATATTATATTAAAAAAAAAACTCAACAATAAGGTAAAATAGAATATAAGATCAGTTCAATATAAATTAAAATAAATTAATCTTTTTAAATAACGTTTTGGCTATAAAAATTATTTTATTTATTTTTAATGGTTTTTTTTATTTGAAACAATTTATTTAACTACATCATACTAAATTGTTTGACCAATTTTTCGACCAAAAAAAAAAACATATGCAATTGTTAACAAAATTTTGGAAGAAGGAATATGCTTCACTAATTTTAAAATTAAGTAATGAATTTAAGTCGAACTGTTTGGGTTTTAATCTAAAAATACATATATAATTATTCTGGTTTAAGTTGATTACAGCTAATTTTTTTATTTAAACTATTTTTTTTTAGAAAGGAATTTTAAAGCTTATAACAATGGAAAGACAAAAATAATTTTGGCTGCACATACATACGTACATATGTACCTTCAGCCGTAAATGTGCTAATGCCATAATTTTTGAAAATTAAGTTTTTGATGCAGTTCAATAGAGTTAACAAAAATACATCGTTTGCAGAAAAAAAACAAATATTTTTTTCTAGTTCTTGTTTTGCAACGATATGTATATCCAAATGCTGAAGAAAAAGCGCTAGGGCCCATTAAAATGTGAAAATTTAAAAAAAAAATTTGTTAATATTTGTTAATAGTCAACATTGAAATAAATAAAATAAATAAAATAATTTTATAGTATATTTTATTTTTTGCAAGTTGACATGCTAAAATGTACAATAAAAGTATAAAATATATAATAGAAAAGGTGTTAAGTTCTTTGTAGAACATAAATGTATTATTTTTAGTTAGTTTGCAAGCCAATAAAGAGTCGACAATGAAGCAAAACTGGATTTACAGACTTAAAATATATTCAGAACTAAAGACCTTAGAAAATTGTTTCTCTCTCCTATCAAATTTATAGATTGGACTACATCCTTTTCGACTGAAGGTAATGATATAGACTTATAGGTACATTATATTAAAAAAAAAAATTACGGACTCACCATTGTTTCACTCATTTTTATGTATTTTTGTATATTAAAAAACTTTTCTTATTAATGCACTTGAAATTTGACAGTTATATAATTCTTCTTTGGTGAACTTTTACTAGACCAATACATATATTCATTTGTATATACGGGAAGGTAGAATGGCAATGCATATAAAATTCCAATTCAAATCCAACTATTATGAAAATATGATACGAAAAACGGTTATATTCAAATGTATATAGTAAATAATTATCATAATTAAATTAAAATATTGCTTATTAAGAACACTATGCTAGTTGAAAAAACAGACAAGCCGGGCACATAGCGTTTTAACATAATTCGGGTACGCCAAATCCAGTGGTGCCCGCGGTTTTTTAAGATTGGCTCTGGTTTTCGAGATATACCGTTATTTCGAAAATGGAGGAGGTTGCACAACATATGCTCGCATAACTCAAAAAGGCTTTAGCTTATTGAAAAAACTTAAAAAACCGAAATTCCGCAATAAAATTTCCTTTAAGAAAAGTAAAACATCTTTCTAATATTTTTTATACGTCTGCAAAAAATTAGAAGCATAGCTGCATTTTCCAATTTTTTATGAATTTTTAAAAAACAAAAATTTCGAAATTTTGTTATGTTTCTAAAACGACTGCGGATATTAGAAAGAGGTTTTACTTTTCTTAAAGGAAATTTTATTGCGGAATTTCGGTTTTTTAAGTTTTTTCAAAATATAAAAGTTTACCAAATGAATACCCTACTGTGTATCCAAGTGCGCTGACTTTTCGACAGATGTTGTTCATTTATGACCAAGCTGTTTTTACAAATTTTTGAACTGTATATATTGTCGTTCTCTAGATATACAGATTTTTAATTTGTACCTCGGTCAATTCTATAATATCGCTTATTTTTGATAGATACTGTGTAATGACAATCATTCTATTTGTACCAAATTTGAATAATTTTACACTTATCGTTCTTCAGATACGCTGAACTATATTTCGTACCACGTCCACTTATTAAATAACACCCACTTTTTAACTCCAATCCCGCCCCCGTTTTGTCGAATATTCTGTTTTGACGACCAAGTTATTTGTAGTAGATTGTGAATATATACCTATTGCGGTTCTCTATATATAAGGAATTCTTTTTTGTAAATTCTTTTTTTGCAAATCCTTCCACATGTCTATGAAATTTTTACCAAATTTGTAAACTGAACCTGTTGCCGTTCTCCAGATATAAGGAAACAATTATATAAGAGGTGCTACGCCCACTTATGCAATAACACGCTCCTTTTGGCGACTTCTGTCTATTGACAACGCATTTAGAAAGACTTACTCCTGTCGTTCTTCAGATATAAAGAAATCTATTTTGTTCCACGCTCACTTCTCCAATCCCGTCCACTTTTTGCTAGAAGTCATGCCGTTGACGTCGAAGTTATTTGTAGCATATTTTAAAACTTTTACGGCTACCATTCTCCAGATATAAAGAAATTTTTTTTGTAATTGCGTGGGTGGTACCATTCCCAGTCCATCAATTCCACCTACTTGCTGACAATTGTTGTACATTTATGACGAAGGTACACGTAGAGAAAAAACTTGTTTAAATATGGTCACCTCCAACAAAACTATTTTTACACAAAATGTTGAACATATTTTGTTTAAATTTAACCATATTATTATCACCGACAACCATATTATGGTTAAATGTGTCCTCCATCAAGAAGCCACGACCATATTATGGTTGCCACTAAAGGCTAGTTTACACGGTAATACAATGTATTACGACATGTCAAAAAATGATGTAGAATGAGAAAAATCTTATCATGTAAAAGCAAAATGCATTGAGTAAGAGAGAATACGGATAAAATATATGACAATCGGTCGGTAAATGTTCATTTTCTAAACCATTTTAGAAACTTATGTATTCTCATCACACCAGAGTCGCATTTTAACAGTGTATATTGAAGGTGGTAACATTTTTATAAAATTACAAAAACAAGCAAACTCAGGAAATGTTCATGTTGTTTTTGTAAATATTGTAAACTGCAACCATCTGCTTTTTTGTTATTAACTCGCTTTGCTTTTATTTTACTTAAACCATCCGCGTAAACATGAAAAATACTTACCAACAGATTTTTATTTTTTTATTTTAAACACGGAGAGAATTTCATAATATTTTGATTCCACAAAGTCGTAATACATTGTATTACCGTGTAAACTAGCCTTAAACATGTTATTGTTAAATATGACAATAATTTGTTTTTAAATTAACAATAGTATTTTCCTCTTCTCCAAGAGCAACATTTTATGGTTGAAAATCAATCATACATATTTTAGTTATTCTTGACCAAAACATGTTCGGAGGCAACCATAATATGGTTGTGCCTTCATGATGGAGGACACATTTAACCATAATATGGTTGTCGGTGATTATTATATGGTTAAATTTAACCATAATATGTTTACAATTTTCTTTAAAAATTGTTTTGTTGGAGGTGACCATATATAAACATAGTTTTTCTCTGGGTGTATTTGTACCTAATTTTCAAACTTTGGCTCTTGCCATTCTCCAGAAATTGATAATGTTCTTTTATGGGAGGTGCCACTTTAGCCATAACACGTAGCATTTTCTACTATAATTTTTCATCATCTTATCCAAACAACAACGTTTTTATCTTTTCCTTCCCCAAATAAAATAAAGTTGCATAGTCTGTCTACTATACATTCTTAATAATAAGTAAGCTAAAGACTTAAAATATACATATATCATTAAGAAGCACAAAATGTTTGTCAATTTCAAATGTACTAGTAGGAGCGTCTTTATATACATATTTATAGTCTTAGCCATTCTACGGACACAAAATTAAATATCTTGGAAAAAAATTAAACTAGACTTATGAATTTTGGTACAATGTGTTACTAGGCTACTATGTACCATTGCCAAAAAAAATGGGCGAAATTGGATCACTGTCACGCCCACCTCCCATATAAATGCAAAAATTCATATCTGCTATTATTCGCGTTGGATAATCAAAAATAAAAAATCGGCGAGTATGCATGAGAATGTTTAAAATAAATAATAAAGAGGAAGTAGTAATAAAAGGTTTTTAATTTTTCTTTATTAATTTTAAAATAAGAATATATTTTATGTGTACAAATAAATTAAAGTAAGAATAATATAATGTTCAAATTAATGGTTTTCTTCTGGTATTTCTGAAGATTGCAATAAATGTAGTGCCTCAGAACTTCCACAAATATGGTTTACGGAACGGTCAAGCCTTTAATTTTCGGGTGTTTTAAGCCAATTATCAAAAATTTCGTGGTATGTGGTATTATCACTCATTATTTGTTTCTTTTTTTTTTTATCGGCAAATCTCGGCAGATAATTTTTTATGTGCCTTAAAATGAAATTTCAGACGTTCGCTTAAAACTAATTTGGTGTTGAAGGATTATGAAGAAAGGAATTTATTGATTATAGAATTTAGTTTTTTTTTTCTTAACTTAACGAAAGGAGTAATTGTGTTAATAAAATAGCACTAAAAGGATTTTCCAGAAAAGAGTAATTGTGTTAATAAAATAGCACTAAAAGAATTTTCCAGTTCTAAAAATAAATTCTCATGATATTAACAGCGAATAAGTTGAGATTCAAAACAATAAAAGAATCGTTAAAAATTTCCATTCTAATAAAAAGTTACACGATTTTAAAAATGAGCAATTTCATGTAATTGGTTTTGTTGTTTTTAATTCGTTCAAAAATATTCAAGTTTCAAATAACGTTGTTGTTGACAAATTAGGCAAATTTTTTGAATTTTCTTATTTTTTAACAACTGTTCTTTCATATTTGATAAATATACTCGTATTTACTCAAATTTAAACTCAAAAATCCAGCTAAATTAGCAAAATCTTACACTGTGCATTGCTTCTACAAAGACAGTCTGCCTGTCAGGCCACAAAAAATATGTATTATTTTTTTCTCTAGGAATCGTACGCAGTCGAACACTCCGATTGACGGTATCTCTGAAACTACTGAAAAGATTTATAAATAATGTTTTAACGTGTTTAAGATAATTTTATTGTCGAATTTTGGATTTTGCTATATAACTGAATAGAGCAACGCCTGTTCAAGTTATGCTTGTATATGTAATGCAAATATGTTTATTGTTAATACTACGCTTTATCGCAAAAACTAGAGCTAACAAAAAATGCTATTATATTATATATATCATAAATAGTCAGCGAAGGCCAAAATATTTCCGGAAAGCGGTGTACTGTAAACATGTGTAATCAAAGTAGAGCAATATTGAACTTAAAAAAAAGTTTTGTAGTCTAAATAAGTCCCGCGCCATTAAGCAATCGATCGCTGGAAAGACTCGTTGGTGGTGTCACTAAATATTGGCCAGAGGTAAAATAAGCTCGATTTTTTCCTTTTTTTTCCACCATGTAAGTGTAACAATTTTAAAACCTCCCGTAGTCTCATTTGAGTGCGACGTTGATTATTTGAAATACCATATTGATTCTAAGAGTGTTACAGTTTTTAATAGTTTTTACCGATGCAAACAGAAGATTTTTTCAATTAAATTTTTAATATCAAGTGGAGGTAAATTTCTGATTGGATATTTCATATTCGTATCCAGCGAATATTGGCGCAGATATTCATCAGATATTCGTAACATCACTACTCGGTACATCTATTGCTTCAAAGTTTTAAGCTTTTCTCTCATTAGATTGTAAAACAATCGAAAGTTGTGCACCAATTTTACTGTCGGTTTTGCAGAAAAAATAAATATTTTCGCTTGGGAATTTAAATTGAAACAACAATAAAAAAACTCACATATGTTTTTGTTTTCAATGTAAATTTCTAAACGAAATTTTTTATTTTAGTTTTAAAATCATACAGTTAATAAAAAAGTGCTCAATTCCTTTGGAATATATTTAGTAACAAGTTAGTGGACAAAAATCTTTTATTTTTTATGAATACTTAAAAATAAAACATTTTTTATTTGTATAAAATTTTCTGGGTCAAACTTTAAAGATATACATGAAATTAAATTATATTACTTTATGTTGTGAAAGTAAAAATTAGAGCTGAGATGGAAAAAACGGAGTGCAGATTAGCGTAAATTCAAACGAAGAAGATGTGTTTTTATACGCTGTTTATTAAAAGGGGAGCTTTTTTTGTACAGAATCTTTATTGTATAGAAGTTCATTATGGAGTAGTTCGACTGAAGTTATTTTCATAAAAACCTAAAATACATACAGTAATTAAAGCAGTTAAAAGGGAATATTTCTATATTTAAAAATAAATGCGATTTTGGTATTCAAATGTCACAGATTCACTGAGAGTAGAACGCTTTATTCATTTCTGGAATAAAAATAATGTGGGTTTTCTTGATATCGCTTTAAAAACTTGCAGTCTGTGCAACTGTGCATTTTTACGAACTTGCAAATGAACTGTCAAAAATTGTATGATAGTTCATTTACACAAGCTTCGTTAATTTGCGCAGTTCAATTGTGTATTTATACAAGTAGAGCTTTTTATGCGTACTCTCATTAGCAACGAAAATTTCAAATGTGAACAAATCACATGCAACAAATTCTTCGAATAATTTCAGCAACTTACTTACTGTTTTAACTTTCTTTTGGCCTTTCTAAAAACAAATTTCACTTTTAAGACACAAATTTAACCTCTTTTAACTTTTTTTTATTTTTTTTTTTTTTTTGTCACTGACGACAGGCTGAAATTAATTGCTTTAAATTATACAAAAGTTAAAAAGAGGCTTGCCATTAGCACAAATGGCAATATTAAGCGATTTCCATAAAGTTTTTAATAATTTATCAATGCTTTAAAGAGTTATGTTAGTTACGTTCTGTAAAACTCATATTTTGTTTTTCAGAAACACGATATTAGAATGAAATTTTTTTAAAGACAATTTGATTTGCATTCTTAAAATGTTGAATAATTATAAACGTGTTCTGTTTTTTATTAAATATATTATATTAATTTTTTTTTATAAACATTAACATATTAACGTATTTATTTCATTTTAATGATACCACAAAGATAGAAATAAAAGATAAAATACAACTTCTTTAATAGAATTTCATTGTAAAAAGAATAGCAATCCGGTGGAAGAAATGAAATGAGCTGTTTCTATTTCTCGCTTGAAACTTTAACTATTTGTAAATGCAACTTTTAAGTTTTAAAAGGTATTTCTTTTTTCCAATTCTTTCCGGAAGTTCCTTATACTCATCTCTTACATTTTAAAATAATATAATCCACGAATCTTATTGACGATGGGATCTCCAACCTTTTCATCGATAGGAACAAAAATATTTTTATGAGTATTTACTAGGAATAATATATATAATACTTTATCTTAAACTTGTGTTAAAAAAGGAATGGTGGAATTGTTTACAAAGCTTAATGATAAGCAATATATATTGTCTTCATATGATTACGCACTGCCTCTATACTGGGCATAGGCTGTCTATAAGTTGTCTCCATATGGGTTGACGTACGGCTATATCTCTGAGCTCTCCGATTATGTTGAGGGTTCTTCCAAGACAATGGGGTAACGAATGCATTTTCTGTAGTGTTGATCGTCAACAAGTGATTTTGGACCTTCCTCATTCTCTACTTCCTTGGGGCTGTAAACAATAGCGTGGTGGGAAATTTCTCCTGGTCCGAAATTATTCTACAATTTTATTAATGCAAAAAAAAGAACAACTGGTTATCCTGCAGTGATGAAATTGAATCAAAATGAATCATGTGATGTAACTTGTATAAGTAATATGTTCGCTGATTTTTTTTCGACAACGTATTGGAATGATGCATATAATAAAACTTGTAGTTATCCGTTTCGCTAGTAAAAAATCAGGCTATATCAATACCGTTTTTCGATAACCAAACTGTTGCAAATGTTCTAAAAAAGATCAAATTCTCTTACAAATGTGGTCCTGATAAAATTCCGAGTAGTATTTTGATAATATGTTCACTTTAACAGTGTAGTTTAATACATCAATAAAATTTGGGTATTTTCCGAAAACTTGGAAGGAATCGTTTATTGTTCCATTGTTTAAGTCTGGCACTAGATCTGATATTGAAAATTATCGTGGTATTGCAAAACTCAGTACTATACCTAAACTTTTTGAAAAATTAATAACATCAAATTTATATTATCAAGTCTCAAACATTATATCTCCATATCAACAAGGATTAAAAAAGGCTGCTCTACCACAACAAACCTTCTTCAACTAACAATTGCAATCAATCGTGGATTTTTCATAAGGAATCAAACAGATGTTATCTATACTGATTTCAGCAAAGCTTTTTAAAAGGTCAATCATTTTCTTTTGGTAAAGAAACTTCAATTAATAGGATTTACAGATCAGATTCTTATTAATCGAATCGGGTCCAAACCGTCCTTTTCAATAAAATATTTTCTAGAAAAATAAATGTGCCATCAGTAGTACCCCAAGGCAGCCACCTTGGACCTCTATTGTTCCTGCTTTTTATAAATGACGGCAAAACAAAAAAACGACCAAAATGTATTCAATAGTAATGAATGCTGTATGCGGTACAAAAAATGCCTGCGGCAAAAACACACTCACTTCACATACGCACCGCACACACATGCGTTATCGGATTTCAACCAAACATCATATAAACCATATATGGGCCACTGCCTATATAGTATATAAGTTTGGTTGAAATCGCACGACGCGTTTATGATTAGTTCGGCGACGTACATATACGGACTTATTTTTATATATATAAGATTTACCAGGAGTTATAAAATTTTCAAATGTTCTTATGTATGCTGATTATGTTAAAAAAATTTTAACATACAACCATGTGTTAGATCATCAACGTCTTCAAAATGATCTAGATTGTTTTTATGGATGGTGTGATGCAAACCTAATGAAGCTAAATTTAAAGAAGTGTAAACTAATTAGTTTTTCAAGAAATAATCCAGCTACAGTAAATTACTTCCAAGGAAGTATTCAAATTGATAAAGTGGATAACTTCCTTGATCTTGGAATTCTACTTGACCCTAAACTGAGCTTGAGTATTGGAATGATGCATATAATAAAACTTGTAGTTATCCGTTTCGCTAATAAAAAATCAGGCTATATCAATACCGTTTTTCGATAACCAAACTGTTGCAAATGTTCTAAAAAAGATCAAATTCTCTTACAAATGTGGTCCTGATAAAATTCCGAGTAGTATTTTGATAATATGTTCACTTTAACAGTGTAGTTTAATACATCAATAAAATTTGGGTATTTTCCGAAAACTTGGAAGGAATCGTTTATTGTTCCATTGTTTAAGTCTGGCACTAGATCTGATATTGAAAATTATCGTGGTATTGCAAAACTCAGTACTATACCTAAACTTTTTGAAAAATTAATAACATCAAATTTATATTATCAAGTCTCAAACATTATATCTCCATATCAACAAGGATTAAAAAAGGCTGCTCTACCACAACAAACCTTCTTCAACTAACAATTGCAATCAATCGTGGATTTTTCATAAGGAATCAAACAGATGTTATCTATACTGATTTCAGCAAAGCTTTTTAAAAGGTCAATCATTTTCTTTTGGTAAAGAAACTTCAATTAATAGGATTTACAGATCAGATTCTTATTAATCGAATCGGGTCCAAACCGTCCTTTTCAATAAAATATTTTCTAGAAAAATAAATGTGCCATCAGTAGTACCCCAAGGCAGCCACCTTGGACCTCTATTGTTCCTGCTTTTTATAAATGACGGCAAAACAAAAAAACGACCAAAATGTATTCAATAGTAATGAATGCTGTATGCGGTACAAAAAATGCCTGCGGCAAAAACACACTCACTTCACATACGCACCGCACACACATGCGTTATCGGATTTCAACCAAACATCATATAAACCATATATGGGCCACTGCCTATATAGTATATAAGTTTGGTTGAAATCGCACGACGCGTTTATGATTAGTTCGGCGACGTACATATACGGACTTATTTTTATATATATAAGATTTACCAGGAGTTATAAAATTTTCAAATGTTCTTATGTATGCTGATTATGTTAAAAAAATTTTAACATACAACCATGTGTTAGATCATCAACGTCTTCAAAATGATCTAGATTGTTTTTATGGATGGTGTGATGCAAACCTAATGAAGCTAAATTTAAAGAAGTGTAAACTAATTAGTTTTTCAAGAAATAATCCAGCTACAGTAAATTACTTCCAAGGAAGTATTCAAATTGATAAAGTGGATAACTTCCTTGATCTTGGAATGCTACTTGACCCTAAACTGAGCTTTAATTCGCATATAACGTTTATGATAAATAAAGGTAGAAGCACACTTGGCTATATAAAATGCTGGGCAAAAGAGTTCGATCACCCGTATGTTACAAAAACCTTATATATATCACTTGTTAGGCCGATTCTTGAGTATGGATCAATTATATGGGACCCCATTTACCAAACGTATTCTAATTCAATCGAATCGGTACAGAAACAATTCCTGCTCTTCTGTCTTCGTGGATTACATTTTAACCCACTTACCATGCCTTCATACTCAGCTCGATTGGCTCTGATAAAACTTCATACTTTAACAAGTCGTAGAACAATGCTGAATGTAACTGAGCTACCTAAATAAGAGCGGCAAGCGTTTTTTGTATGTCAAAACTTTTAATTTGCATAAAGTTTATACGAAAAATACCTTTAGAACGTGAATTCGACACCACCCGGCTGGAAAATCCTATTTGACAAATCGCTATGTCGGTTTGTCTTATTGAAAATGTATTTAAAATAGAATTTTCATGTTTAAAAAACTCTTGCCGCCCTTGTTTAGGTAGCTCAGTAACGTTTATTTTAAACATTATTAATGGTGATATCTGCGGTGATTTTTTAATTAATGAGATTTCATTTAATATTCCTCAACGTTCATCTCGAAATTTCATACCGTTATCTGTCAAATTTTTCAGAGCGAATTATGGCGATGCTGACCCTTCAATCAATTATATAGTTTTATCGATTTTTTATTGGAAACAAAGTCAATAAGTAGATTAATAATTGATTTTCTAAATTGATATGCAGTAAAATAAATGTAATCTAATCAAATGTTAGTTCATAGTCTATTTTATTAAAGTGTAAATTTCAATTTGTAAAATGTGTGTAAGGAAAAATCCATAGACAATTAAATAAGTAATAAATAAATAAAAAGACCTAATGGAAATAATAACAATAATATTTTCAAGCAACAAGTATGTATTCACTTTTTTTTCGCTTATAAAATATCTAATTTTTATTATCTACGAGCAAAAATTGGGGAGGACATTGATGATGTTGATATGCATCATAATAAATAAAGAAAATGATTTCGAATTTTTATGTACTTAGTTTTGCATTTCAGCTATTGATATATCTCTTTAGACTTGCATGTGCATCTTGGTGAATGTTATTTTTCACATACCTTTCATATGAAATTATAGATAAATTATTTCAATAACTTCGATAATTTGTTCATAGAAAGATTAGATGGAATAAGTGAAAACATTTTTGCAAAAAAAAAAACACTATCGTACCCTAATGTATATATCTTCAATATTTTTTTTACCACACACGCACACTGAATTTAAATATTATATCTATTCTTGTCACGCAACTTATACAATGACATTTTACTTTTATTTATCAGTCCCTGAATGTCTTCACGATTCGAAATTGAATTGTATGTGTAGTATAATGCGATACTTGCTAAAAGCGTGGGAAGAAATTCCATACAATACAAGCATTTTCAATACAAAATTCAATTTAATACACATTTTCACATACTAATTTATGAAAATACCGTAATAAAATTAAGTAATAATATACAGCATTTTATTATGAACACATTTACATACGTATGTTGATAAATACAATACCAATATAACAAAATTTCAACAAAGTAATACATTTATATTTATTGTGCGTTGTAATCCACTTATAAAAACTATAGGCAAAGGCAGTCTGTGAAGTTTTTAAGAAATAAAATTAAATGCACAAAAATTCTTTGTGTAAACATTTAAAACAATTCTCGTACTATTTACACACATCTTTGCGTCGAGATTGTACGCATATAACTTCAATAGTTATTGCAAATATAAAATATTTGTCTTTGTTTGCCAACAAGTTTTACTTAAATGAAATTAAATATTTAGTTGCTAACTAGAATCGTTCACATGTGTAATACATTGTGTATGTATTAATATGAAATATAAGTTTTAAAAAGTTTCTTCTTTTGATTTCGGTCACGATTGAGTGCTTGCCATAAAAGTTGGTTAACAAAAGTTTGACAGTTTTATCTTGTTTAATTTATTTCAAAAAGACATTTTTTTTTTCTTCTTGCTAATTATATTAAATAAATAGATTCCTCCACCAGGAATTGTGAATAAGTATATACTAAGTTTGTCATTTTACTTGAAAGCTTTTAAATATTCATCTAAGATACAATAAATTGTAATAGTTCTGGGTCCTTGAGTAATCCGATTCGGGCATGTCCATCCGTCTGTCTGTCTGTCCCTCTCTGTTTGCCCGTTCTTCTGTCCGTCTGCTTAAAACACGCTGGACAGAATGGAGCCAAATTGTTTCTAGTTGTCGTGTGCAGTTTAGGCAATCTAGTACAATCGGTTTAGTAGGAAAAGAGTTATACACCCAAATATAAATCAACCTCTTAGGCAATTTATTTTATTTATTAAAAAACTCAAACGATTACAAGCTAATAATCCCTAATAAATTTAGAAATGCACTATGGCTAATAGTCATTGACTATACATCAGAAAGTGTAAAAACTAAATTAAGTTTTTAAAAATTATGCCAGTTCCAAAAACAATGCTTCTAGTATTTTAATATTGCCCCTTTTTTCACACAAAATATTTAAGTTAAATATGATCAAATGTTCTATATTACTAGTATAATCTATAAGTTTTTGTTGAATTAGTTACAGCTAATACCAACAATACAAATATTGCTCTACGGTTTCTTAAACTCCTTAATAGACTTAGTAACATTTTTCTCATTATTTGGAAGGCAGTTGTTCCATATCCTAGCAACTCTAACTTTAAGAGACCTTGTCAAATACACAGTAGAATAATTTGGATAAATAAAACTCTTGATTGTTGGAGATCAATGAAAATTTTACTTTAAAAAAGATAAGAAGGCTTTCCACACATAGAAACAATGTCCAGTAGTTTTTATTCCATTAAAAAATTGTTTGAAAAGTATTTCAATTTAATTAATGTGATAATTGAATCAATTATTTTTTTAGTTAAAAAAAAAATTAAAAACATAATTTTGATTTAACTAACATTTTAGTTGTTTTGAAATAAATTTTTTATAAAAATATTATTAATTAAATAACAAAAAGTCATAAAAGTTTATTTTTGCGCTAAATGAAATAATTATTCATGTAAAATTGTTGTTGCGAATTGGCAAAACCTGAGCTTTGTTTAATTAAATCAATTAACACATTGCTTGAAATGGCTTTTTTCATCATTTGTTTAATTAAAATAAAAAATATCATTTATTGAAAAAAAAATCACGATTTTTTTATCATTTGTTTAATCAAAATAAAAAATATCATATATTGAAAAAAAATTCACAATTTTAAACTTTAAGTAATCAATATTATCATTTTGGTAATAGGTGCAAAATCTACAAACTGTTTGCTTGGTTCTATGAATTTGGTGATAAGAAACAATTTTTAATTTTATCTGCGTACTTTACTTTTTTATAAAATTGAAGCATTAATCGTAAATTAATAAAACTCTAAAAATCAGAAACTAATATAGTGTAAATAAACCTTATACTTTTGACTTCAGATTTATTTTAATTATTTTATTTGTGATGCGGATGTTATTTTTGCTTAAAGAATTTGGTGTATTTAACAAAACGAACTTAATTTGTTGTACATCATTGCTTACTTAGCAATTCTACATTCAGTGGAGGATAACGCAATATACTGCATACTCTTGGTCAGATTTGTAATGTGTTGAACAACGATCAGTGTACAACACCAAAAGTGTTGACTGTTTATTAATGTTAGCATTCTCAGCAAAGATTACTGCAACCATTATAGTCGTTATACAATGCAAACAGTTTAGATCGTTGTATAATTTTATCATTTTATATATCAATAACAAAAAATATTCTTGTTGGCAATAAGGCATGCAATGAATGCTACAATAGCAAGCACATGAACAGAAATGTGTTCTTTATGCCCTAGGCGACAAATGTATCTAACAACACGATTAGAATAAAGTTTAATTTACGTAAAATGTGGTTGGAAAATTCCCGAAAAATCCTCCAGCCCATTTAGAATTAAGGATGACATAAAGACAATGCCATCTTTTTACTTATCTGTATTGGAAGGTGTAACACACGCAATAGAGTTTATTTAAAGTTAATGATATTCTTGATAAAATAAAATTTATCTCATAGGAAAAAACCAATTGTGTATCTATATAAATACCTAAAGTTTTGTGATGAGATATAATCTGGATACTTGTATCAGTTACATGTATATAAGGACGAACTACTTTACTCGAAAAGTTCATGTCCTTTATCTTATACGGATTTAGACTTAAGTAGTTAATTTCAGCCCATCCTGCAATGAGTTTTAAGTCATTATTAACATTAGACTCAATGAAATTTGTACCTATTGCTGAATCATAAGATAATACTTAGATATCATCTGCGTATGTATTACACATGCAGAACTTTGAAAATTATACATATCTTCTTAATATGTTGAAAATAAGAGGGGTACCAAGATAGATCCCAGTGGTACCCCTCTACCAACTTCGCAAACATGTGAATTTCTACCACCAGACTCAACATATTGAAGTCTGCCAATAAGAAATGACAAAACTAAACGACGCGAAGATGTATCAATGTTTAAGTTATTTTAAAGGTTGACACATAAAAGTTTTTGCCATATTAAGTCAAATAATTTACTAAAATCATGGAAAATAAATAATGCATTCAGTGACATACCCATGTTAGCACGTATATATTCAAATATTACCAGATTGAAATGGGTTAATCAAATTTCTACACCTTATGTATTCCAGCATTTGTTTTCTCATTTCTAAAATTTATAATTATTTAGAACTGGCATTGAATATACTTATTGGCCGAGAGCCCGAATTTTCTAGAGGCGATCTTCTTTTCGGTATAACATGACCAATATTCTACAATTTAAGAAAACTGGAAGATGTAATTAAAGAATTTATTAAAAACGTAAATTCATAAGAAATAATGAGAATATGTATAATTTTTAAAATTACTTTTTTTTTTTGAAATCACATCCAACATCTGATGGACCTGTTGTTTTAATGCCCAACATTGGCATCAAAAAACTTCCAATGCATCTACGTTCCTAAATTTAGAAGCTCCGTTGCCACAAAATAAATTTCACGCTTTGCCATTTTGATCAATTGGAGGAAGTCAGTATTTGTCATTGTAATCATCAACAGCTAAAGAATTAACATCACTGTCATTACCAATAACACCATTAGATCTTAACTTTGGCCATAACTAAGACTGAGAGCAGTTATTGAAAAAATGCATACTATGCACTATTCTTAATCGCCTGGTAATAGCTTTTGCGATATATATATATATAGATATATATATATACTTTGTATCGATATTTACAAAATATTATATATTTTATTCGCTTATACCTTTCTTTTCAAATAACCTTAAAGAAAGAAGTCCAACGGTATCAAATCACATGAACTTGGCGGCCAATTGACATCGCCACCACGTGATATGATAAGGCCATTGAATTTGTCGCGCAAAGGAGCCATTGTTTCGTAAGCTGTGTGGCAAGTGGCACCGTTCTGTTGTAACCACATATCGTCCACATCCATATCTTCCAATTCGGGCCACAAAAAGTTTGTTATCATCACGATAGGCAACACCATTCACAGTAACTGTCTGACCGGCTTCATTTTGGAAAAAATATGGTCCGATGATGCCGCCAGCACATAAACCGCACCAAACAGTCCCTATTTGTGGGTGCATTGTTTTTTCGACAATCACTCTTGGATTATCATTCGCCCAAATGCGGCAATTCTGCTTATTAACGAATCCACTGAGGCGAAAATGTGCCTCATCACTGAAGATGATTTTCAAGATATGCATTTTGATTTAAACGCCCATTTTTATAATAAGCCTGAATTACTTTAACGCGTTGCTCGATTGTGTATCTTTCCATGGTTCAAATTGAGTAAGTCTGAAATTGAGAAATGCCAAATGAAATGCAGAAAAAAACTTGTATTTAACCACCCGCTATAAGTGCCCATAAATTTACATACTCGCAACAAAGAAGTATAACATCTTTTAAGGTCTCTGTTCCTTTTGACATTTTTAATCAAGTTGTTGATCCGTCATTCTGGCCCATTCTTGTCTTGGTCCGTGAATATGAATATAACAATAACAATCGCAATATAGCCAATCTTCCATTTCGTGTATCAACATTTCCAAAAAACTAAATAATTTATCTGATCATCAACTTTTTATTATTTACCAGAATGTTCATGGTCTTAAATCCAAACTTTCAAACTTACATTTACAAAGCTTTAATTTTAATCGCAATATTATTGTATTCACCGAAACTTGGTTGAACAACAGCTTTTTAAACTTTGAAATACTTTGCAATAATTTTCATATTTTTCGTCGAGATAGAATTACAACCACGACTGGTGGTGGAGTGTTAATTGATATCTCAAACATTTTTCCAATTGAAGAAATCAAATTAAACCTTCCTTTTAATATGGAGTTCGTTGCAGTGTCCTTAAAAATTAACAACATCAAAATATTTAACTTGTTCCTACATTCCACATCACTCTGATCCAATTATCTACAAACATCATATAGATGCAATAAAAAATGTGACTTTAAAACTCAGCCCCGTTGATTTAATTTGTGTATATGGTGATTTTAATTTACCTTGTATATGATTGGAATTTTCAGCTGAACATAGTTATTACTTACCCTCACAAAGTAATGATATTGGAGAAATATATAAGATATATATCTGCATCAAATAAATGGACCTTGCAACATTTACGGTAAACTGCTGGATTTAATATTCGTGAACGAGCCAAACGAATGTATTGTGAGCCGCGTTGAACCTATTACGTTACCTGAGGATCTTTATCATCCTACAATTAAAATAAGCTACAATTTATTTTCTTATAACCTAGTAAAAAAAATTCTACACAAAACCAAAAAATGACTGCTCCGAATAGCTTGCCTTGTTCTGTTGACGATTTGACTGATACTTTTTATAAAACTATGTTTATTTATATGATGGAGGAATTCATCCATAAGCACGTACCACGTAACAAATCTGGCCCAACCTGGAATACTAAACAACTTTCGTCTCTTAAGAATATAAAATACAAACACATTATAAAATATAAAACCACTAGAGCTTTTTTTTACTATGAAAAATATTTAGTCGCTCGTGCAGAATATAATTTGCTTAACACAGAACTGTACAAGATCTACCTCCTGTTAAGCGAAACTTTGTTCTATACACCTATCTACATTCATATTTATATAATTCTTTTCTTACTGTATCTCCAGTTGTCTCTCTTTACGAATTCTACAACATAGGGAAATAACAGAGTGACTTGAGTTAAATGTGGGGAATCGGTACTTCCAACAACGAAGCTTACATCAGACACGAAAAAATAATCAATGAGGGTAGAACAAAGATGAGCTTAATTAATATGAGTATGTATACTGATGTGAATAACTGAAAGATTAAAGCGTGAGCAAAAGTATCTAGCAATACTCGCTTTAGAATACATATAAATATTGAAATCTTACATGAAAACAGATTAATCATACCATTTCAAAAAATCAATTAAAAGGTCCTGACGAGCTGTAAAATTACCATGGGGTAAATAAACAACCCCAACCAATATCCTATTATTACTACTCAGTTCAACTTTAACGAACAACGTTTCTGTATGAAAAAATTGAAAATTGTACCAAATTTATACCAAATTCATAATATCAAGCAAACAAGTTGTTGATTTTGCATCTATTACCAAAATGATTATATTGATTACTTAAAATTGTAATTTGTAATTAAATTAAAATACTTTGCCATTTCAAACAATGTGTTAATTTGTTTAAATAAATATTCACAATTCCCAACATAAATTCTACAAGTTTAAATTATTTTATTTTAAACGAAAAAGTCAATTAATATTTTTTGTTATTTAATTAATATTTTAAGTTAAAGTTTATTTCAAGACAACTTAAATATTTATTAAATCAAAATTGTTTTTTTAATTTCCTTTCAACTAAATAAATAATAAATAATTGATTCAATTATCTCATTAGTTAAATTTAAATACTTTTTAAAACATTTTTTTAATTGATAAAAAACTTTTTTCTGTGTTCGTACATAAAATCATTGACTACCCGAAATTTAAATTAATCTGAAATATATAAACATTATCCGCCACCTCTCCTCCAATATCAGTCATTCCTTATAAGCCGATTTCCGTTTCGCCACAAATCTATCCGATCCAAAACTCTTCAGACGAGTCTCTGATACCAAAATCACACCATATAACTTCAGTTATCAAAAACATACTTTGTTTCATCAAAATTTGATGAGCCACTTTTAGGGACCATGCTCGGCGCATTGAGGTGGCAAGTGTTTAAGTCCATGGTACTTAGTAGGGTTCATTCATTTAACCGTTAATCGGTTCAACAATTAATAACTACACGATTAACTCGTCGGTTTATTTAAAATTGGCTATTTTCGATTAACGATTAAACCGGTTAATTTAAGTCGATTAACCGATTAATCGATGTAACAAAATTTTTAATTTATTGGTAGTAATATAAAATATTTTTTTGTGTTTTAATTATTGAGACGAAACACACATATACAAAAGGTATGTGTTTAGAAAATATGTTTTCATACAACCAAAGCAGGTGTTCAGTGATCTTTATTTTAAATAATTGTTTGCTGTCAACAGCTTCTTGCTTCACGCACTTTTTATATGTATGTATTTAGTTATTGGTTTCTTCTCATATCTGCTCATATTAATCTTTAGCCCTTAAATGCATACTGTTGTCAATTGTCTACATACCACTTCTAGCAAATTTTCTTTATGTTCCAATGTGTGTCCATTAATAAAAGCTTGAAAACAGAATAAACCGAAATAATAAAAAGTGTTAAAAATTTAAAAACAATTAAAACAGGACATGTGATATGATGACATAATAGATTTTATATGTTTAGAGAAATCTCGGAAAAGGACTGAAAAATTAGGTATTCTGTATTATGAGTTGCTTTCGATTTCTCCAACAAGAAGAATTTTTTCCAAGAATTATAATGTTGGATATGTTTTATTGTTTTTTTACGAATAAACTCCAAAAATTATATAATTTATGTATTTTTATTTATTGGAATTACTTAATTTAAAAAAAAAATATTAATCGGTTAACCGATCAATAACAAAATTTACCGATTTTTAACCGATTAAACCAAAACCTCGGTTAATTAATCGAGCGATTACCCGTACAATAGGGTGATTAATTTTTTCCAAAGATTGGTTTTTCATACGACTTTGCTAACGCCCCGAGTCTCAGTAATAAAAAAGTAATATATACCAAATATTAAGAAGATTGGATGACATTAAGAGTATGCACATAATGAACCCTTTTATTTAAAAATAAAGAAATTTATAATATGTATTGAAGTATGTACTTTGTTTGATTTTAAAAATGCGGCCCTCAGTTTTGTTTTTTTTTTTTGCCTTTGTTTGCAACAGCATGAAGAACGAAAGTTGAATACTTCAAACTAATGCATGTAGATAATTTGGTGGTTCCCCCTTTCATTTTACTTGTACTAATTATAAGTAAAACAAAGGCACATATGCAAGACTCAAAAATTAAATACATTTTTTCTTAACTGAACTCTAAAATGTGAACAAAGAGAGGAATTTGGTTCTTAGTAATAATTAAAAAAATCCTATGAAATGCTCCATATAAATTATATTCTTCATATATATTGAAGAAAAAGTCCCATAAATTCCCAGAAGTCGCCCCTAGTGGTATATAATGTATGACCGACATCGATTAATTTTTTGTCCTTAACATTTTCTCGAGACATACTTGCCCCTTATCACCACTTCTAAGGGGGGCTCGCATTCAAAAATTGCGTTTTATGAAATTCTTAAATTAATCGAAATTTGTCGACTTTTGTGAATAAAATAAAAAGTTGCTAACAGATTTTAATCATTTATGGCTTGTTTTATTTGCAGCTTCGTTTTTTATATGTCTGCAAAAAATTAGAAAACTAGCTGCATTTTTAAATTTTTTATGAATTTTTAAAAAACAAAAATTTCGAAATTTTGATAAAAAAATTAATTTTTTTTCAAAAAAAAAATTATGTTTCAATAACGACTACTCATATTAGAAAAAAAGTTTTATTTTTCTTAAATTTTTGCGGAATTTCGGTTTTTTTAGTAATTTCAATAAACTAAACCGTTTTTGAGTAACGCGAATATATGTTGTGCAACCTCCTCCATTTTCGAAATAACGGTATATCTCGAAAACCAGAGCCAATCTTAAAAAACCGAAGGCACCACTGGATTCAGCGTACCCGAATTATATTAAAACGCCATGTTCCCGGCTTGTCTGTTTTTTCAACTAGTATAGTGTTACTAATGCTATTTGTTCATTGCTTTAATATTATTTTGATCGCCTAGAGTTGTGCAATCGCTATTATTTGTATTTTTTATTTGTTTTTAAAAATATTTTGTTCTTAAAATAACACATAAATTTTAAGTTTTTTTCTTTCATTATTTTTGCTTAAATTAATTTTTGAAGAATTGCGCTCTAACTTTGAATAAGCCATCGCAACAAATTTTTTTTCTTTCTATTACAATGGAGTTACCTAAGCATATATTAAATAAGAACACCAAACAAGTTTTAAAATCGCCACGTTTGGCGAGAAATAACAACGTATGGCAGCCCAGATTGTACTATGAATTTTTAAAACAGTGTGGCAAGTCGCCACTGGCAATGTGTTAAAAGAAAAAAGTATAGCATACATGCACACTTATAGTATTGTTGTTTCTTTTTAATCAAATGAACGAAAAAAACTGCGTATTTGGTTTGTGCTTATTGTTTTCTATTCTTGTTTACACTCAAAAAAGTTTAACAGTAACTTAATGTAATTTATTAAAATCGTTTTTCGTAATTAATGAAAATTTTTTTATTTAATAATTAAACTAATTTAACTGTTTCTGCATATTGTTCCCAAAACAAACTACAAAAAATAATTAGGGTTTTCATGATATCGCTTAAAATTGCTATTTGTGCAAATTGGAAAACTTGCGAGACTCGATTCATGTAGACCCTTTTTAATTTTTGTGTAATTTTAAATAATTAATGTCATTTACAACTGAAACGTCAATACAAAAATAAAATAAAAGAAAACAAATATTAAAATAAAAGCAAAAATTTGTGAATAAAAAGTGAAATTTGTTTTTTAAGCATGCATAAATAAAGCAATACGACTAATTTGCTTAAATTGTTGCAAGAATTTATTGTTTGTGATATTATTAACACTTGAATTTTTCATAGAAAACGGCGGTGAACATTAAACAAATTTATTTGTATAAATTTTTGGCAGTTCATTTGAGAGGGCGTAAAAATGCACAGTTGCACAGATTGCGAGACTTTTAGCGATATCATGAAAACCCTTAATGATTTTTATTTCTGTTATTTTTTATGCATAAAATTAAACTGAAATACATGTGTAAATAAATAAATATAAATAAACAGAAAAAAAAAATATTTGGCCCATTTGGTAGGTCATAATGCCAGGTAAAAACACTGCTTTAGCTGTCTTAGTACGTAATTTAAATTAAGTTAAAATTAACTGAAAAGCCTTTGAATATATTTTTTGTAGTTTTAATTTAAAATAAAGAGAAAAGTTAATTAATTTTTAATTAATATCTCCTTTATTAAATTAACATTAAAAAATAACCTTACAATTCCTTTATTTAAAATTATCCGTTTTTTAATTACATTTTCAGTTTTCTAAACTTAATACCTATTCTTTTGAATTTACATACATAATATTTCGAGTGTAATCTCACATGTTTTTTTTAACACATTCAATCGATTGCTTAGTAAAGAGGACAAGACAAGTGAACGACTGAACGAAAGCGACAAATGATTCAAAAGACAAACTGACCCAAAAGACAAACTGACACAAAAGACAAAGTGACCTGAAATAAACGATTGAACGAAATGAACGAACTCGTTCACATTATATAGCCAGTTTGATATCATATATATTTAAAAATGGCAGTTCCAGTTGGCACATGCCGCACCAATAAATTTCGTTGCGTTCACGCACAAAGAATTATCAGTAGTTTTTATCAATTAAAAAGATTGTTAAAAAAGTTCTTCGAGTTAATTAATGTGATAATTTTTTTTGTTAAAAGAAAATTAAAAATATAATTTTGATTAAATTAACATTTTAGTTTTGAAATTAATTTTTAATTAAAACATTAATTAAATATCAGAAAATCTTAATTGATTTTTTCGTTTAAAATAAAATAATTTAAACCTGAGCTTTATTTAATTAAATCAATTAACACATTGTTTGAAATGGCAAAGTTTTTTAATCATTTTTATACCCTCCACCACCACTGTGGTGAATGAGGGTATACTAAGTTTGTCATTCCTTGTGAAACTTTCTTATAATACATCTAAGACCCCATAATAATATATATTTTTTGGCTCCTTGAGTAATTCTAAGTCGATTTAGACATGTCCGTCTGTCTGTTGGTCTGTTGAAAACACGCTCACTTTCGAAAAACGCAAAAGAAAAGAACAAACTTGGTCTCAAATTGCTTGTGGTTTCCGAAGCAGTTTGGGATTGAAATCCATCAACATCGGTTTAGTAGGATCAGAACTATCACCCAATTTTCACGATGATTTAAAAGACATGTCTCTTTTGTATATCTTTTTTAAAGAAACTTCCAAAAACTTGTTAAATTTTCACCATGTTTCTTTTCTTTGCAGTCAGAGCTGATTTTTTCTTAGTTTCTTATTCGTAACAATATTTAAAATTTCGTTATTCCACATAATTTTGATATATTTTGAATTTTTTTTAATTAAAATTTTTTATATTTCTATATTTTAATAAGCACATGTCATTTTGGAATAAGAATAAAACAGAAATTAAAAAACACAAATAAGTGCAAAGAGGAATGTCAAAAAAGAAACACAGAAATACGATTCATGTCTTTTTTTTCTACCCTGCTTACTTCTCTACCCCGCTCACTATCAAACAAAAAAAGACATGATTTTAAAATAGGGGAAAAAATCATCGTGAAAATTGGGTGTTACATATATGTACATATAAATAATCTGGAAAACCGGAAATATGCTCTAAACAGCGTTCCACGCGCATTAAATATAAAGTAAAAATTGTTCAAACTATGACCCAATAAACCAAAAGTGGCTTATTTGAAAACAAAATATTGAGCAATTTTAGAATATTTGCATAAAAAAACAAGTAATAAATTATAATCCGTAAAACCCATACACCCTAGTATTTGCATACAAATCTTCAAAAGTATACCGTATGTGGACCGTTAGGCTCACCAAAACAAATTTATGTTATGAGGTAAAAATTCGTTTGATCTATTTGTGCAGAATATTATCTAGATACACCATTTATATTGATATTTTGTCTTAAAGGAATTTTAGGGACGGTCGTTATATAAATATTATTTAAAACGATGTCAAAGCTTTTTACAAGTGGAAGCTATCGTCAAATGTGAACCGATCCCAATTCCGATTTTGTAGGCGAATTGAAAATAAATACAAAGATAATAATATGTTTTATTGTTACAAGGAGTTTATTTCGGAAAGAAGTTTGCATGGGGACCATATGTAATTATATACCGATTCTCACCGTTTACATGGGAAGACAACCAGACGGACGGACGGATATGGGAAAGTGGATCAGTATCCTTTAAAATGGGTCTTTTTTCTATGTATCACACACATCAAAACAAATCTTTTTAATTTAATTGTTTTTTCCTTAATTTTTGCATATGCATGCAATTTTACAGTTTGTAATAGCATTTATCTTTAATGGCAACCTGCTTTGGCTTACAATTTTAGAGTAAAAATTAAATATAGATGGCGAAATTAAAGCAACACGTTGTGTATACAGATATATATTTAAAACAGAAAACCCAGAATTTGGAAAAAAAAATTTTTTGCTGCGAAAGCTCTTGTCTAAAAAAATTAACGTGTATCAAAAAATGCCTCAAAAATGCAAAATATGCGCTATATATAACTATATAACTAATATAAAAAAATGCTGTACAAATACTCTTTTATCTAAATTATGCAAGAATATGCTGTAAAGGTTAAAATATGCAAAAATATGCACTAACAAATCGATGGCAAAATTCGTAAAAAGCTCTTAAACAGATAAATATATAATATAATATATTGTGTGTGCCTTCATTGGTCGCACAAGGAAAAACATGCAATTGCACTAACAAATCGATGGCAAAATTCGTAAAAAGCTCTTAAACAGATAAATATATAATATAATATATTGTGTGTGCCTTCATTGGTCGCACAAGGAAAAACATGCAATTGCATATTTATGGTTTCCCTGATGATAACACTTATTCATGTTAATTTTCAAATTGAATATAAGGTGAGGTTGAATATAAGGTGAGGATTTATACTCACCAATTTTCAATACGCAAATCCATTTGTGCAAATAGCTGTTCATTTACTAAAAATTGTCACGAATTTGTAACAATTGTTATTGGAAAGTGTTCATTAACCCAAACAATTTGCAAGTTGAGAGCGTCAAAAGAGAGAAAAAAATTGAGAGACAAAAAAATTCTTGCAATGTTTCATGTTTTCATGTTTTTGTTTACAAAACAAACTTTTCCAAAAGAAGTTATAAATAAGGATAATTTGCAAAATTTATAAGCTAATGTTGATTTTTAAAACTATTAAAAATAATTATGCGATAAGAAATTATACTTTTGTTTAACTTAGGAGAGATATTTCGATATTCTTATTGCTAAATAAAATAACGAACTTGTTAAAAAAATCCCTTATGTGTTTTGTTTTGCTTTTAACCGATCAGGTGGCGTTATTAGTGCTGTGAGTATAATGGTTACCTAGATACCCGATACTTAACACTATTGCAGTATAATAGCCCATTAGTTAAAAATTTGTTTGCAAATTAAATTATTTACAAAATTAAAAATTCTTATTAATTATTAAATAATTTGAGATATTCTCATTGTTTACTTTATGACCCTTTTGTTTATATTGAAACAAAAGAAATACATTTGGACCAAATAAAACGGCCATAAAGTAGATAATGAGAATATCTAAAATTATTTTATAATTAACAATAATTTAACCCGATACCTCGTTACCTTTCATTCGTGGTCATATTTATATGCCAAAGTTTATGTTTCTAAGTTTTAAAAAAAATTACCAACGTTATAGGTTCTCCTCATTCACTCAGGACCCTGCACCTATAATTTTATGTTTCTAATATCTATTATAGCAAATTAAAAAGATACCACTTGTAGATCGAAAAAGTAAAACAAAGACATTTTATTTTCCGCATTTCACCATTTTTTATATTTTTCTCCCCATTGAAATATAAAAAAATTCATTATTGTAGTGGAAGCCCATAATTGAGAACGTATATTGCAAAGAATGGAGAAAAATGTTTTGTTAAGAAAGTACCACAAATAGGTACAATTTTCACCCCTTAAATGTTTGAATTTGGAAAAAGAAACAAATTTGTATTTTTTGGATAAGTTACGAATGTAAAACTGTTTTTATTTCTATTACCCAATTTACATGATGAATTTTATGACGTCCAATTTTCTTAATTCCCTTTTGAAGTTGCTACCAAAAACTACTCAAATTCATACGATGGTTTTTTTTGGACGTCTAATTTTTTCATTTTCATTCAATCCAGTTGATGAGAATATAAAAATAAAACGTAACAGAAAGAAAAGAAAAAAGTGTAAAGCGAAGTGTCAAAAAAAAAACATGAAAACAGAAATCAAGTCTATTTTTCTACCCCTCTTTCTTCTCTACACCGCTTGCTACCAAACAAAAAATGACGTCCAAAATTGGACGTCATAAAATGTATCATGTAAACTGGGTGTATGAATCAAAATGTGGAACCACCACCCTAAAAAAATTGATCATTTTGATACAAAAACTAACATAAATGGTGGAATAATGCACGGAATGACATAAAATTTTGCACGAATTCGCTATATACGACTGCAAATCATACTGTTAAATTTCGTGAAGATCGGTCCATAATTGACTATAGGCCCCATATAAACCCTTCTCGCGGAGAACAGTTTATTACGCCTAAAGCCGCAATAAATAATGCTGGCATACTTAAATTTGGTACGTCATAGTTTTATAGTACCAGAAATCGCACTGTAAAATTTTTTGAAGATCGGTCCAAAACTTACAATACGTCCCATATAAACCCTACTCCCGGAAAACAGTTTAGTACGCATAAAACCATAATAAATAACGCTATCATACTAACATTTGGTACGTCACAGTTTTATAGGACCAGAAATCACACTGTAAAATTTTTTGAAGATCGGTTCATAATTTACACTAGGCTCCATATAAACCCTACTCCCGGAAAACCGTTTAGTACGCCTAAAACCGTAATAAATAATGCTATCAAATTGAAATTCGGTACGTCACAGTTGTATAGGACGAGAAATCACACTGTCAAATTTCGTGGAGATTGGTCCATAATTTGCCCTAGGCCCAATATAAACCCTGCTCCCGGAAAACAGTTTATTGCGCCTAAAACCAAATAAAGCCCACTTTGGGAAAATAATTAAATTCGCCTAAAATCATAACAGATATAGATATTGCGGTAAAATTTCTTACTTTAATTCATATGGCCAGAAAAAATATCATGCGAATTTGTGTTATACGGTCCATAATTTACCTTAGATCCCATATTAAGCAGCCTTCTGAAATTCACTGTTAACGCTAAAACTAACGACACTGCTGTACTGAAATGTATTCTAATTTATTTTTTATAATATCAGAAATCAGTCTTCAGAATTTTGGGATAATTGGTCCATAATTTACCATAGGTCCAATACAAATTACCCTCCTAAAAATCATTTTAGTTTTGCTAAAGCTCTTACGAATCATGATATTTTACTCAAGCCAGTTCAAAGTTCTAACAAGAAACGCATAAAATTTTCTTATTGTCGGTCAATTATTTAATTCAGGTCTAAACCGGAACCAATTTTAATGCTGGCATTCGTTTTTGTGAAGCTTATTTAATAATATATATATATGTATTTATCATATAGAGCCCACTCCTGTCGGTGGATGGTATCAAAGATTCGGCACAGCCGAATATAGCACTCGAACTTGTTTTAATTAAAATTGAAAACATTATTTATTGAAAAAAAATCATTCAAACTTTAAAATTTTTACAAATTCTTAATAATCGATATAATAAGTGCAAAATTAACAAATTGTTTGCTTGATTCTATGAATTTGGTATGAATTTGGTGACAAGAGCCAATTTTAAATTTTTTCTGTGCAATTGTCTCTGGGTTTTCAGCGTTGACTAGTGATTTTACATAACGTCAATAAAAATAATCAAATTAGGCTAAGTCACATTAGGCTACCGCACCATAACGTGAAATTATTTATTCATTAAAAGTTTTTTGAAGTAAATTAATTATAGTGTGCGCTGTGTGGCTTGTGGGCTGCCTACGTCCTATTGAAACCACATGTGAGCAAGATTGATGCCAGCTAATGGAGGTAAAAAAAAGTAATAATCATATCTCGTAATCGCTGTAACTCTCACCATCTTTATTTGTTAAAATATATGGAACAGTGATTTCACCGACTCATTAAGTTCAACATTGAGTTTTTCCGGATGTAATGGTGCTTTGACAATGTATTGAAAGTTATCATCGCTTCCAATTATGAAATTATGTTTATTCAAATAATGTGCCCTATCGCCAAAAACTATTTTCAAAGGGAATTATATCATGATTTTCAAAATAAATTTAAGCAATTTGCAAACGTTACTCTGGCCTGAGTGAATTAATTATTCCTAATTGC
The DNA here is from genome assembly GCA_943735925.1 of Pollenia amentaria. Taxonomy (NCBI): domain Eukaryota; kingdom Metazoa; phylum Arthropoda; class Insecta; order Diptera; family Polleniidae; genus Pollenia; species Pollenia amentaria. The sequence continues at coordinate 85,683,078 of OX031008.1, read as the reverse complement.
CAAGCCAAAAGCTAACTTCAAGATCTATTACAACAACAGTAAGTGCTACCAGTTCGAAGTTCTCCGCCTCTAAAAAAAACACCAAATTTTCAATGCGAATTCAACATAATCAGAAATATTCTATGTTAAAAGTACCAAATGGGTAAAATAAATTTGTAGATATTTTCGAAGTTAATATAATAAAATCAATCGCCTCTGTTCAATAAAATCAAATCTAAACAAGTTAAGGTATTTCAATGTGAACATAATGATCGTCTTGCAAATTCTAAAATTGCAGGTATCTACACTGTTTTACCCCAGTGTATTCACAGACAGTTGAACCAAATTTATTTTACTCGACAACGCAACGTCACAAAAATTTATTAAATTTCCAATAATTCAGTAGAGCAAATAAAATAAAAAAGAGCGTGTTTAATAAAGTAATCTTTTATTGAATTTAATAGTCGACAGAGTTTTGAAAAAAAAAAAAATTATTTATTTAATAAGTTTAATGGAAAATTTCTCACTGCCTAAGGCGGTAAAATGAAACTTGAGAGGATTTACTTTATATGTGTGATTTTTTCATCTTTCGCCTTCCAGCATCGATATTTCCGCAAAAATATTTAACTGTTGAGGTTAAAGTTTTTAATCATATAATTAATTAATTATTAAAAATATACACCAAAATGGCTTGTGGCGACAATTCGTAGAATTAAATGAATTAATTTTAAAGCATATGGCTATTAACTCATTTTAGTCCTTGAGTTTTAAATTGTTAAAATTTAATAACAAATTGTTCAAAGGAAGTAACTGTATATGGAAATCCCATTAAATTAATGGCGTTTTCTATTTTAACAAATTGTATCATAAGTGTTACATGTGATTTGGCAACATTTTAAAATGCTTACCAGATTTTGTTCACCGGACTTGACCGACCAAATACCTGAGACGGAAATTTTCGGAAACTACGAAACTATGATCCCCGAAAGGGGATCTTGGTCGAGTGGAACTTGCTCCACAGACGGCTTTAAACTGGGGAATAAAACGGACATAGTGGTCTCTGTTTAGAACCGGAGACCGCGATATTCTACCGTCATCCGGATCACAACACAAGCTTCCAGGCGGAAGTTTTTGCTATTACGGAATGTGTAAGATGGATTGAATCGAATATGGGTTCGGTGGACGCTAACATATTTACCGATAGCCAAAGGGCAATAGGGGCGTTATCAGTTAATAGGGTTAGGCCCATGGCCTTATTAGACTGTAGGAAGGCCATTACTGTATTCTTCTCGGTCGGTGGGATCCGTACTATATGGGTGGCGGGCCACTCGGGAATAATCGGATTCGAAAGAGCCAATATATTCTCGCTAGTGGGGGAGAGATCTCGAGGCGGTTAACCTGGCGAATGCGAAGCCGTTTGTGGCAACGAAGGCGTTTGAGGACGTGGGCTAGGGAAACCCACACGGTCAGTTGGAACGGTGGAACTGTGGGTAGGACCACTAAGATTTTATTGGGTAACCCAAACGAGGGGAGTGTAAAAAGCTTCCTCAACGGGAGTAGATCCTATGTTAGTATGATGGTGCTTATCCTGACTGGTCATGCGGGACTGCGGCGACAACAGCACCAAATTCGACGGGCGGAATCTGACGAGTGTAGAGCTTGTGGCGAGGCACACTTCCTCTGCTACTATCAGGCCTTCACGGAATTACGATCATATTGGGTCTGGGATCCCTGAGGAACGTTGACTGGAAAATCTTAAGGAATTACATCTGGGAAACTGGTTTTCTTAACGCCGGACATAACCCCTCACTATAGGATGGTGGCACCACTATCCACCTAAATCCCCCATGTTTCTTCGTAAGGACAGGTCCGATAGTGGCCTAGGTGTATATCACAACAGATATGAAGTTGCATCTCTCTTCGACCTAACCTAACCTAACCCTAACCAGATTTTTAGAAGTGATGCATATTTAACGTTTACAAAAGAACACAAATTTCGCCATAAAACAATAAAAAATAATTAGCATTTAAAGTTTGAAGCTCCTCTCAAAAGAAGGAAATACTAGAAACGAACTGAAACAAATATTTATTTATTCATGAATAAGAACAAAACCAGCTGTTAATCAAGTGGAACACTCATGCCCCATTAATTAAAGTGAGTGTTGAACAAGTAGCATTTTTTCTTATTAGGGGAACATCATGAGAAAAGAACCCGGTACACAAATAAAATAACACATATTTTTCAAAAAAGAACATAAAGAAATGTAAAAGTTTTTCAGTGATAAACAGTGGTGATCCCAGACTTTTATTATTTTCCCTATAGCTCTTATAGTTTTCTAGAGAAACGCCTTTTAAGTTTTTCATACAAAATCATGAAAAAATAAATTGTTGGTGACAAATAATAGTGATCACAGTTTTTGATTATTTTCCATCTAGCTCTTATAGTTTTCGAGAAAAACGCATTTAAAGTTTCCCATACAAAAACATTAACAATGTCCATTTTTGGAAGTGATAACAGATTTTCATTATATAAGCTCTAACTCTTATAGTTTTCGAGAAAAACGCATTTAAAGTTTTCCATACAAAAACATCAACAAAATCCATTTTTAAAAGTGATAACAGATTTTCATTAATTAAGGTCTAACTCTTATAGTTTTCGAGAAAAACGCATTTAAAGTTATCCATTGTAATATTAAAAACGACGAGACTAGTTGTTTTTCTTTTTTCTTTGGCTGATCAGAATTGATTGCCCCTTTATTCATAAATTTGTTTGGCTTAAATACTACTTATGCAAATAAAGTTTAACCTAATCACTTATTTCGTACTTAGAATTATCTTACATGCAAATATACAGTATTGTATCAGGCAGAACAAATTTGTGTCATTTTCAATTATTAATTTGCATTGGTTTTAGTGGTGTATTTTTACAGGATAACTGTAAAAATGTACGTTGAACTTTTGTTGTCAACATAAGTAAGCGAACGTTGACTGTTGTTTATTTAATAATATCAAATTGCACAAAACAGTTTATGATCGCGACAACGTACGATAATTTAATATTGGTACTGACCTGTCTTAATAATATTTGCTTACTTTTGGTAAGAATAATAATTTTGTTTATAATTGAAAGAATGTATTAACAAATGAAAGAATGTATTAACAAATGAAAGAATGTATTATTTAATGAAATGTATGGATACACTACACTCTAGTTGCCGAGCAAATCAAGTTTAAGGTTTTTCATACAAAATCAGTCCAAAAATGGAGTCTTGCTAAGTTATATGAGTGATACCAGATTTTCATTATTTAAGCTCTAGCGCTTCTAGTTTCCGAGAAAATCGTTTTGCTAAGTTGTATGAGTGATACCAGATTTTCATTATTTAAGCTCTAGCGCTTCTAGTTTCCGAGAAAATCGAGTTTAAAGTTTTTCATATAAAATCAGTCCAAAAATGTGATTTTGCTAAGTTGTATGAGTGATACCAGATTTTCATTATTTAAGCTCTAGCGCTTCTAGTTTCCGAGAAAATCGAGTTTAAAGTTTTTCATACAAAATTTGTCCAAAAATGTGGTTTTGCTAAGTTGTATGAGTGAAACCAGATTTTCATTATTTAAGCTCTAGCGCTTCTAGTTTTCTAGAAAATCTAGTTTAAAGTTTTTCATGCAGTCCAAAAATGTGATTTTGCTAAGTTATATGAGTGAAACCAGATTTTTATTATTTAAGCTCTAGCGCTTCTAGTTTCCGGGAAAATCGAGTGAAACCAGATTTTTATTATTTAAGCTCTAGCGCTTCTAGTTTCCGGGAAAATCTAGTCTTAAGTTTTTCATACAGTCCAAAAATGTGATTTTGCTAAGTTATATGAGTGAAAACAGATTTTTATTATTTAAGCTCTAGCGCTTCTAGTTTCCGACAAAATCGAGTGATACCAGATTTTCATTATTTAAGCTCTAGCGCTTCTAGTTTCCGAGAAAATCTAGTTTAAAGTTTTTCATACTGTCCAAAAATGTGATTTTGCTTAGTTATATGAGTGATACCAAATTTTCATTATTTAAGCTCTAGCGCTTCTAGTTTCCGAGAAAATCTAGTTTAAAGTTTTTCATACAGTCCAAACATGGGATTTTGCTTTGTTATATGAGTGATACCATTTTTTCATTCCTTAAGCTCTAGCGCTTCTAGTTTCCGAGAAAATCGAGTGATACCAAATTTTCATTATTTAAGCTCTAGCGCTTCTAGTTTCCGAGAAAATCTAGTTTAAAGTTTTTCATACAGTCCAAACATGGGATTTTGCTTTGTTATATGAGTGATACCATTTTTTCATTACTTAAGCTCTAGCGCTTCTAGTTTCCGAGAAAATCGAGTGATACCAGATTTTCATTATTTAAGCTCTAGCGCTTCTAGTTTTCGAGAAAAATCTAGTTTAAAGTTTTTCATACTGTCCAAAAATTTGATTTTGCTTAGTTATATGAGTGATACCAAATTTTCATTATTTAAACTCTAGCGCTTCTAGTTTCCGAGAAAATCTAGTTTAAAGTTTTTCATACAATCCAAACATGGGATTTTGCTTTGTTATATGGGTGATACCATTTTTTCATTACTTAAGCTCTAGCGCTTCTATTTTCCGAGAAAATCGAGTGATACCAAATTTTCATTATTTAAGCTCTAGCGCTTCTAGTTTCCGAGAAAATCTAGTTTAAAGTTTTTCATACTGTCCAAAAATGTGATTTTGCTTAGTTATATGAGTGATACCAAATTTTCATTATTTAAGCTCTAGCGCCTTGGACAGGGCATCCCATCTTCAGTACCCAAACATCCCACGATATCTCCGTAAGTTCCGAAATGGCAGATCACACGGTAGTATCCCCGCCATTTCTGAGCGAGGCAGCCCAGATCATACGTAGAGAGGTGCGTGAAAGTGTTTTTGGCCTCCAAAGGGGAGAGTCACAGAGTGCTGCTAACGAACTACAAAACCTAGTGAAAGCGTCGGTTGGTTTGCACCAAGTACAGTTGATGAAAGAAGTCGATGAGAGGATTCAAAGAGCTCTCGACGAGTTGAAACAGCTCATTCTGTCACGGGGCGCCCGCGGGCAAACATCTATGCCCGCGAACATATCACCTGGCACTAATGAGTTACCGCCACTGCAGCCATCCAGAAACTCTTTGGAGGCACAGGCAACGGTATATGGGCAACCAGCAGCACCACAAGGACCTCAGGCTTATATGCAACCACCGCCTTTGATTCCTGCTCCTAACCATGGGCCCATCGGCCAAAGTGTGGCCGTAAATGGGGAGGCATATACACATCGCACTCTAGGCGTAACATCTAACCAGCAGTCACAATTGCTGCGGCAGCAGCCAAGCCATTTGCCATTTTCACAACCGCCAGAGCAACATTATGGTCAGGCCCAACAATTATGGCAACAGCCAAACCCTTTGCCGTATGCCCAACCGTCTGCTCACCCATATTGTCAACAGCCGCAGGTGTGGTCAGAGCCAGTGCCAGGCCAGCAACACGGTTATCAGCGGTATAGTGGTTCTCAGCCTGGGTATCCACAGGAGGCTTTGTCAGAGCCAGTCACGCAGCCGCAACAACAGCAAGGGTACAACTTGGCCATGTCTATGCCAGGGCGGCCCGAGTCGTTGGACAAGTTTAAGATGGCAAAGTGGGGAGTCAATATTGACGGCACGAATAAAACCATGAATGTGCAAGAGTTTATTTTTCGAGTGGGAGCTCTGAGGAGGGACTACAACTGTTCTGACAGCGAGATTTTACGTAGTTTCCATCTCTTATTGGAGGGACCAACCCTAGATTGGTATTGGGACTATCGCAAGATCGTGCATATAAATACATTGGAGGAACTAGAGAAAGCTATGCTGGCCCAGTATCGGCGTTTCGAGCAAGAGCATCAAATTCAGAAGAAAATCTTGAATAGAAGGCAGCTACCCAATGAACTATTTGATGATTTCTATAATGCTGAATTTAGATTACGAAATCAGCAACAGCAGCCCTACGATGAGGAACAACTTGTGGAAATTATGAGGGGCAATTTAATGCCATCGCTAGCCCAAATGATGTTCGCCGTACACCTGAAGACATTTTCCTAATTTTGTCGGGAGGTAAGGCGGGCTGAGAGCCTAATTGCTAACCAGCGTCAGATAGATCAGCAACGTCCTACTCAAAGGGTCAGTGAACTGGCATGTGAGGATGAGGATCCGTCAATGATCGATTTCGAGGTAGATGGTATTCGGTCTACAAGCAGTTACACTTGCTGGAACTGCAAAGTTGTCGGTCATAGCTTTGTTGATTGTCCCGAGCCCATAACTAGGCAGTTTTGTTTTAGGTGTGGTAGGGAAAATGTAGTAGTGTCCGAAATGTCAGGGAAACCGGTCCCGGAACCCGTCTCGGACTGGGGAGACGCGGTCAACCGAAGTGTAGGCCCAGTCGAACAACAGCAACAACAACAACAACATGAAGTTAAAATCGAAGTTTTGCGGAATCCGAACAGGTCTTTGGTAGGGGCAAGCCCTGAGCCTAGGCTTAGGGAGCTAAAGCCGTTACATGTCCGGATTAGGGAGAATAGTGAGGTTAAAAATAGGATATTTGGATATTTTGAGAATAGAAAAAGCCCGGGAGCGGTATAAGATCCGAAAACGTTTACGTCGTGAGATTTCGTGTGCTTCGCTTTACGAGGGTGAAGATTCGCGGCTTTATACTAAAATAAAGTTAGGCGGTCAGGAAATTGTCGGTCTTTTAGACAGCGGTGCCACAGTCACGTGTCTCGGGAACTTGTATGGAATTTGTCGCTAAAACCGGTCTAGAAATACACGACTTTCAAACTGTTATAAAAAACGCGGACGGTACGGTACATCCTATATCAGGTCGCGTCCGAGCGGAGGTGTGGTTCCGTGATGCGGCGAATGTCATCACTTTTTACTTAGTGCCTACTTTAAGTCGAGAGCTATTCTTGGGGGTCGATTTTATGAAGGTTTTTAAAATGTTTGTATAGAAAGTCTAACAACTAATGGTATTAGTCTCTGTGATGAGGCAGAGTGTACTCTAGATGACGTGGCTAGTAAGAAAGGTCTAGGTAAAACAAAATTAGAAACGCATTCGATAGATACGCGTGAGGCAATTCCAGTTAAAGACCGTCATTACCCTGTCTCCCCGGCTGTGCAAAAGTTCATGTATGCGGAGCTGGATAGGATGCTTGACCTTGGTATCATTGAGCTTAGTGAGAGTCCATGGAGTCATTCGGTTACTCTGGTCCGCAAGGGTGAGAAAAACCGGTTGTGCCTGGACGCTCGTAAGCTTAATGCATTAACAGTCAAGGATGCCTATCCATTGCCGCACATCGAAGGTTTGCTCAGTCGTTTGGGGGACACAATATTTATATCTAGTGTCGATTTGAAGGACGCTTTCTGGCAGATACCACTAGACGCGTCTAGTAGGGAGAAAACTGCATTCACCGTGCCAGGGCGACCATTTTACGGTCATGCCTTTTGGGCTGTGTAACGCAGCTCAAAGGTTATGTCGTCTAATGGATAAAGTGATCCCCGCGGCACTGCGTGATAGAGTTTTCGTCTACTTAGACGATCTTTTGATAGTGTCTCCAGATTTCGAGACACACTTGGAATTGTTAAAGCGTGTATCTATTAGTTTGGCGGAAGCAGGTCTGACCCTTAATGTGGCGAAATCTAAGTTTTGTTTTAAGGAGTTAAAATATCTAGGGTATATAGTAGGAGGTGGTAAACTAAAACCTGATCCGGCTAAGGTCGAAACTATTACTCGTTTTGCTTATCCTAAGTCAGCAAGACAGGTGCGGAGTTTTATGGGGGCAACAGGCTGGTATAGAAAATTTATATTAGACTATGCTACCATTGCAGCCCCAATCTTTGAAACGCTGAAGAAGGGTAGGCAATTCAAGTTTTCAGAGGAAGCTAAGGTCGCGTTTGATCGTCTCAAGGAAGCTCTGATTTCGAGCCCACTACTGAATCACCCTGACTTCAGCAAGCATTTTTACGTTCAGTGCGATGCGTCTGATGAAGGTATTGGGGCAGTTCTTTTCCAGAAAGACGAATCTGATGATGAGCACGCAATAGCCTATTTCTCGCACAAATTGACAACAGCGAAAAAAAATTATTCAGTGACTGAACGTGAATGCTAGTTCTGGCGATTAAGAAGTTTATATAGAACTGATGCCATTTACCGTCATTATGGACCATAGTAGTCTGAAGTGGCTTATGGGTCATAAGGACTTAACCGGTCGTTTAGCAAGGTGGAGTCTTCATCTACAAGCCTATGATTTTACGGTAGAGCACAGGCAGGGAAGGCAGAATGTAGTACCCGATACCCTGTCACGCTACGATATGGACGAAATTTCACTAAATGTACCTATGATCGTGGATTTGAATTCGGAAGCTTTTCGGTCGGAAGACTACGTGCAATTAATTTCTACAATCGAAAGTAATTCGGAACAATTGCCCGATTTGAAAGTGGTCGATGGTTTTGTATATAAGCGTACCAAGCCGTATGACGGGGAAGCGCTTAATGAGGATTTCGCATGGAAATTGTGGGTACCGTTGGAGTTGACAGAGGGTATTATAAAGGCCTGTCATAACTCCTTTGCATCGCGTGAAAGAATATTTTTATTGGCCTAATCAAAACGTGCAGATAAGAAATTTTGTGTTAAATTGCCAAACGTGCAAAGAAGCAAAACCCGCGAATGTAACGCTGAGACCACCGATGGGTTCGGAAACGCGTAGCGAAAGATCTTTTCAGAGAATATTTATAGATTTTCTCGGTCCTTACCCGCGGTTGAAAAGTGGGAACGTTTATATTTTTATTGTTTTGGACCATCTAACTAAATTTGTTTTTCTAAAGGCCTTGCCTAAAGCCAGTACCAAAAATGTTATAAAATTTTTAATATCGGAGGTTTTCCATAAGTTTGGAACTCCTGAAACCATCGTCTCAGACAATGGAAAACAGTTTATCAGCAAAGAATTTGCTGATATGGTTAACAATTTTGGTGTTAGGCACGTTAGAACCGCGATACATGCGCCCCAGGCAAACGCGTCTGAGCGCGTGAACCAGTCAGTTTTGGCAGCCGTAAGGTCGTACTTGCAAAAGGACCACACTGAGTGGGACAAACATTTGTCCAAAATCGAATTTTCTTTAAGGTCGTCAGTACAGAGTTCTATAGGGGTAACGCCTTATTTTGCCTTATTCGGTAAGAATATGATTGGCCATGGTAGCGTGTATAATTTAGCTCGTAAACTCAAGAGTTTAGAGGAGTCCGAATTGGACATTGTACCTAAGGCCGCGAGAATGGAAATGATTCGTCAAAGTATACGCGAAAACCTACACAAAGCCTACGTCAGAAATGAAAAGTCGTATAATACGCGGTGTCGCCGAGTTAAATTTATACCCGGTCAGGAGGTCTACCGTCGCAACTTTCAGTTAAGCGATTTTAAAGATAATTTTAACGCCAAATTCGCCCGGAAGTTTCTCAAATGCCGAAAAGTAAAACCTGTAGGGGGCAGTCTGCATGAGATCGAAGATATGCAGGGGAAATCGTTAGGTGTATTTCACGCCAAAGATTTAATTGCGCTGAATTACCTCGTATTCATAACCGATTGCAAAATGAAACAAACGTTTATTAAGTAAAATTTTCCTACAAAATTTGTTTTGTAAACCTCTATTTAATTTAGAAAAGGAAAAGGTCTCAGACATTGGGGGACGATAAATCGCTGTATGGTATAGATATTTATGGATTCTGAACTGAACTGGGATTTGTACACACTTTTCATCCAGGTAACTGGCCTGTGGATTCAATCGCTGTTCAGAATGAATAATTATGTTCTTTTTTTTTTTTTACGTTTCTAAAATGGCTACATGTGTAACCGTTATTACTCTATTGCGGCAACTCCATCGTCACCCTGGAGAACTATGCTATTAAGGGCTAAGAGTTGTTAGTCCCCTAGAGCAATAACATTTTTCTGAGTCCGTTCTTACAGCGAGTCGAGAACAAAATTTAAACATTTATACAATCCATATTTGTGGACAAACATGTAATTGTTCATTCTTACAGCATGGATCTCACGGTTCCTAACATGAATGATTGGTCGTACCGAATCGACAGTTTTGGTCAGTAAACCATCAATAGCTAAACCTGACACAATTCTACCTAAAATCTGTTTTTATAACAAGGGGACGTAACACAACTAATTTTCCTAAAATTTTCTTAATATTGATATTTTCAGTACGGTTTTTTTCCAACGGAATTTTCGCGATAGGTGTCGAATTGTTTTAATATATTCTACAAATATATATTTTTTTTTACTTATATAACTAGAGTTGTGCACTCACCCGTTTATTTCTGCTTAGCAAGCTTCGCCTGTTGTTATTGTTGTTGCCTGAAAAAGAGGTTTCAAAAGACTTTAGTAATAATTCTACGGTTAGCTTAATTTAAATCTATTGTTTTTATAAGTACTTGCCAATACCCATGAATTGTTTTTTTTTTTTGATCTGGCCTTGTCTCCATTAGTTCGTCCTTCCAAGGGCAATTGAATTCCAAAGAACCTGGGGAAAAGGAAACTTTAATAATCTTTTATAATTTTTATTTTTTTGGTTGACGATGAACTTTTCCAAAGGAATGATTTTATGAATTTTTCTGCCTTGTTTTGTTTTCTCCTTTGGAAATATTCACGTGTCAACAGCTGTTGTTAGAGACTAGTTGGTTAAGGAATTTAGTTTTGTGCTTTTTTTTTTGGCACTTGTGCTAAATGGAAAAGTCAAGGGGTATTTCTCGCCAAAGATCGAAGGTTTTAGCCTGAAATCCTTGGTGGTCTTAGCCCTTGCCTTTCCCATCTAGCTCTGTATTCAGGACTTACCTGACTCTTTAGGAGCGGTCGTCGCTTATTTTTTTAATTTCTTCCCCAAGAATTAATTGTTGTTCTCTGTAAAGAAATGGGAAAATATATTAGGCTAGTAGGATTCTGAGATCAATTTTTTTTCATGCCAGTTTATTTTCTCAATTCTTCCCAACGGAAAAAGAATTACAAGAAATTATAAAAAGGAAAATATTTTTACAAAAAAAAATATAAAAAAAAATATGAAAAAAAATATGAAAAAAAATTACAAAAAAAATATGAAAAAAAATTTACAAAAAAATTATGGAAAAAATATACAAAAAAATATGAAAAACAAATATACAAAAAAAAAAATTAATTACAAAAAAAAATAATAAAATAAAGTAATGTTTGAGGTTCGCACTATTTTTATCCGCACTACTTTTAGCCGCCCCTGTAATTCTTAATATTTAGAAAAATAAAAAAATTTTCCATCTAAAATTCATCACACACTAATTTTTGTTTTTCCGCACTTCGTTCAGTTGCTTTTTAATTAATTTTAATTTTAATTGCACTTTCAAATAATTCATTTACTCACTTCACTTTTGGCACACCCTGTAGTTTATAATGTCAAATTTCATTTGTACCGACCCAACTCGTTTCCAATAGTATTTTAATGTTAATTTTTTCTTAAGAAATTTAATTTAATTTTTCGGCACTTTATTAAATTTTTTTTTTTTTGCATTTCACTTTTGTCCCAAACTGTAATTTCGAAAATGTAAAAAAAAAAGATCAAAGTTTTTTGTACCGGCGCAAATCGGTTCATCAATAAAAGTTTTATTTCACTTTTGAACACACTCTTTTGTCACTCACTGTATTTTGGCAAAGTATGAAATTTTGCTTTGTTTTTGTTTGTACACTTTTAAATGTAGTAAAATACAGGTTCGCTTACCTTGTTTTTTATCTGCAACAGAGGCCTTCTTCTAAGTAGTAACGGGAACCGCATTCCTGAAAAATATAAAAAACTTTTTTTTTACCCACCGATCCCTATGCAAATTGAAATATTATTTTCTTATGCTGGTCTTCTTACGAGAGCTCCTAGAGGAATCCAACGAAGGTTAACTAGCCTTCTTCCCCGTATCTGGTTTCTTGACCAATTTGCCTGCTTCCTTGGGTATTGCCCCTTTGGCTTCCTTAGCACGTTCCGAAGACATTATCGCCTTAGCAGGTTTATCAAGTCACCAGCTGTTTAGTGAGAAAAAGAGACAAATTTAGAAATACAGTACAACAAAAAAGTAAACGAAAAGATTATTATAAAAATATAATCGTAAAAATTGTTTTGGTTTAAAAAATCTATTTAATACTTCAATACACAATTAATTTGCTATTTGGTAAAACAAAATAATTTTCCTTATATTTTAAAGGTAAAAAAAAACAATAAATTTACTTTTTATTTTATTAATATACAAATATATGTATAGATATGATATAGAAAAATATGAAGACTTCAAATTAACTGCGCATAACAAATATCTAAAATTTTGTTATAGGGCAGTTTGAACAATTGTCAAATATAACATGATTTAGTTCTTGTGAGAAAAATTATATGTTATAAACGATTTTTCAATAATGAAGACTGCAGAGCAGATAATAAATTAAAAAGACGAAAAGCACATCACGCCTTTACATAGGCAATTTGTTGGATATTTTAAAATCAAAAATACTTAACACAATAACCTTCAATTATTCACCGAAGTTTGCTGGTTAAGAAGATCTTCACTTAAGTTAAGGGCTTATCAGGGTCTCTTAAGGAATGTCAGTTCATTTCAGAGAAGAAATTATTATATATGACTTGAGAATTATTTTTCAAATTCATTTCAAAATAGGAACTTTTTTACTTTTACGGGAACAAAAGCATACAATTAAATATAGGTGTTTATGCTAATGCTTTTGTGGAAAAATTCCCAGTACCCTTTAAATGTTTTATAACACAAAAGGCATTGAGGATAACCAAATGCATTATTTATCATAAAAAATTTTCGTAATGGTACGAATATTTTTTTACGCACTATTTTTTAAAATCAAGCAAAACATCCGCCAAGCATGTGCACTATTTGCCGTCTGAAAGACAACTGAATGAAAAGAGCATAACAAAGTGATGGGTGGGGCCAAAAAGCAATTGCTCTATGAAATGATCACCACTGTTTTAAATTAATAACATGCTTTATATTTTCTCTTTCTCCTTTATTTAATTAAAGTGAATTTTTCTTTAGCTAGATCTCTATGTAAGGTAGTATATTATTTATGTAGGTATTTTTCCCCTTGTTGTTTTCTCTTCATTAGCAAATTTACACCGCTTCCACTTTTTCCCTCGAATTACGAAATAGTATTCTGACTTTTTTTTCCTTTTATCAAACTGGTTACAAGGTTAAACTGTAATTTTTTTTCCTTTCAATATTTTATATTAATAAGTATAAACTTGCCTAGATTTAGGTAGGTATGTATAAGGCTAACCTTTTTTTCTTCTTTGCCTTTTACTTTTTCTTTTTCTCTATTTTTCTTGCACTTCCTCTCTATTTTCACTCTTAAATTTTGCTTTTTTAATTTTTTTTTTATTAACAATTTAACACCAGTTTTTATTTTTAAAGCAATCTCCCGCTTTTCTTAACGTTAACCTTTTTTTTCAAATTCACTTTTATTTTTTGCTTTTTTAATTTTTTTATTAACAATTTAACACCAGTTTTAATTTTTAAAGCAATCTCCCGCTTTTCTTAACGTTAACCTTTTTTATTTTGTTTTTTTTTTTTCAATTATTTTATAATTTATCTTAATATTTTTTTCTCAAATCACCGCCGGCTAACACCTTTGCTTGTGCTTTTTTACTAATTTTTAAGAGTTTAAATAAAATCACTTTACCTCATTATTCCTTGTTTTTGAGTTGTTGGGTATTGGTACTTGTTCCAATTGTCGTTTATTGCTCTTTTGGTAATTTTAATCTTCCTTATTTCCACTGGTTTAAAAGTCGAAGGACCATGTAATTCTTTGGCTAAGTGACACAAAGAATACTAAACAATATTCCAATTTAGGGTGCAGAACTGCAGGGCACTGCAAGATGCGAGATGATCTTGTTGTTTTTAGAATATTGTGAGTGATTATAATTGTAGCGTTTGAATAAAAGCAAAGAAAAAAGAGAGAAGTTAGTTATTTCTTTGCCGAGTAAGATCTAAATCTAAAAACTTGGATGGTAATTACTAAAGAGCTGCACAAGCACAAGAAAAATTGCTTACAAGCAATTTCATTAAATGTAGATAGTATGTGTATATTACTCTCTCATTACAAAACTCATACTTCCAAAAACAATTGTTTTGCTTTACGATCAAAATATAGAAGAATAGAACAAAACTGCACTAGAACAATGCTGAACTAGAATAAAGCTGAATTAGAACAAAGATGAAGTAGAACATTAAAACAGAAATAGAACATTCCAAGCATGTTTGAATGTTTTGATTGTAAACATAATCCAAAGAGAAAATTGCAAAGGGCGAAACATTTGCGTTTTGTTATGAATATAAAAAAATCTTAAAAATGTTTATAGTTAATATTAATTTTTATTGTTCAATATTTATTGTTGACCTGTGTCGATTATCTATGTTGTTGTTTATTTGTTTGGCTTAAGGTCATAAAAAATTATAAAATAAAAAATTTTTTTCTCCAATTTTTATATTTTTAATTCTGTATTTTATTTTTCATCCGATATTTCGACCATACATCGATGGTCATCTTCAGGGGATTTAAAACACTGCAAAACTTAAAAAAATTACAAACAAGTTGATACGTCCTAACAGCTTAACATGTTTTCATCAACCGATTTTTGAAATTTTTTATTTTATAATTTTTTATGACCTTAAGCCAAACAAATAAACAACAACATTAATTTTTATTTGTAAAAATTTATTGTTTATTATTTACATACATATATGTATATGAAGGTACTTAGGTCTAATATTTAAATCTAATATTTAATTAAGAAAAATTCATTCTTTTTATAGAAATAAAAAATAAAAACATGTACTACATAGTATAATGGTGTGTTTTTTCCGAAGTCTCCAAATGGAATTCTGTTTTATAGGCTTTTATGTTTTTAACAAATTTAACAATAACTGACAAATTAAAAAATTTTTTAATTAGAAATATTGTTTAAATAAACGTTTAAAGTTTTATATAAAAATAAAAAAAGACCGCAAGCTTGATAATTTAGTTATAATATAATACTAAAGGTCGACTAAAATAAAATATACATTTAGGAAATAATTCAAAAAAATCAATTTTGCTTACATTTAATGCATCCATTTCTGTTATAAGCTAGGATCACTTTAAATTTTTTAAATTCCTAATTACGTGCACTCGATGCTTTTACTATAATTTACCGTTTCTTTATTTCATTGTCTGTTTTTGTGTTGATATTCTGTTTGTTTTGATAATACAAGCACTAACAAAGCAGAAGAGAAAAACTTTTCAAGTTATGCTTGTTTTGTTTTGGTGAGAATAATGTGTTGTTATGTTTGTTTTGCTATGTATGTTTACAGTGAAATAATATGATTGATAGTTGTGTGAAGTAGAACACAGAACATTAAGAATATTTTGCGCAGCCCTTTAGTAATTACCTTTTAGTTTGGGGTTGGGTTTCCACCGTAGGTTAGTGTGAGGGATATTAGGGAAAGTATTTGATGAGTTGTGTTCCAGATTTAAGAAAAAGATGAGCAGATGAATTGTAGGTTGATTTGATGTTTATTGTAGATATTCAGGTTCAATTTTAAATTATTTACTTTTAGGTTTAATTTTAAGCAAATTTTAGGTTCGTTTAAGAACTTTAGATTTAGGTAGCTAGATGTAATGAGTTTTAAGTTAGGTTTAGGTATTTAAGTAGGAACTGCTAGCTTCTGTTGCTACGCCAAAAGTGAAAGATACATACATTTTATTTTAAACATTAACCTATCTTCGGTTCGCAGATTACCGAAGAGGTTGGGAATAATTCCGTAAGTACTAAAAAGGGTTTACAAATTAATTTACCCTTTACAAAGACAGCTAGTTATAATACAAAATTCTCAATTCAATGGTTTTCAAACTGTGGTATAGTTTATATTGATTAGAGTTTACATTCATAATTTTGGTCGTTAACTCTAGGGCAAATTCAAATATTATTTTAATTCATTTTACGTATTCAAAAAATTCATTTTACATATTCAAAAAATTTATTTTACATAGTAGGAATTGTAATAAGATATTTAAAAAATAAAACTTAATTATTGTCTAAACACTAGTTTAGACAATTGGTGTTTCCCAAGTTTGGTCTACTGCCTAAAAGTCTCTGAGGATTATTATTGTTAAAACCTGTATTTCCTAGACTCGCTCTGGGGTTTCTATGCTGAGTCCCTCGATCGAAATTATTGTTTCTGTTACCCCTGAAATAATTATTCCCACCATTATTACTAATATTATCAGGGTTTGTTCTATTACCGAGATTTGAGTTTAAATTCAGAGATTCCAACTGACTTCTCACTGCCTCATTTATCAAAATTTGCAGTGCATTGTCACTCATATCAGGGGCATCAAAATTTTGGTGTACATTCGGGGAATTCTTAGAGGAAATATTAAGTAAGCGATCTATACTCCCCACATCACTATTTCGATTAAAAGCGGGAGTTTTAGTCATTTTATTTTCCAGCAAATTACATCTAATACTTGTCATAGTCGTAGTTTTAGGACACGCTTGAGTTTCCTTAAGGACTTCTACTATGCAGTCCCTATGGAAAATATGGCTACAGGGTGTTGCATCAACTAAGTCATCTATTTCGTACTCTCTGGCACAAACGGTGCATTTTTCTTCATTAGTATTCGCCGCCAGAGATGATAAATTCTCATTACTATGTACTAGAGTCATTTTTTTTTATTCCCATAAACTTAAAAAATAATTTCAATATAAATTTATTAGAACTGTTATTAAGATCTTTGGTAAAATTGTGTGGTAAACTAAATATATAAAAAAAAATAGAAAAATTGAATTTTCGGCTATAAAAAAACTAAATAGAAAAATTGGGCCGTAAAATTAGACATAAAAGTGGACAATTGATGCCATATACCAACAACTACAAAACAATTGTAATTCAAAAGCTTTTATACCCTAACTAACAAAACAGTTTTCAAATTTTGTTTCCTCATGCCTAGAGAATACGCCGAAGGTTTTACTTGCCAAACAGACATGAATAAAAAAAATCCTTTAAGTAGTAATGGATTGTAAAGGTTTCCATCTTACCAAATACAATGTATCATAAAACAACCAAAAAGTATTTTATTCTTGATTTAAAACCAAATAATTGACAAACACAAGGCTAATAAAAGCATCGGACTAATTCTCCAAAAGTATATAAGTGTGATTTTCTTTTAAGACGTGGTGTTTAGTTATTCGTGGGACCACCATAACGGATTTTCCCGCAGATTAAATTTTTTTGATATTAGCTTTCGGGCCCCACGTTGGGCGCCATTTATTTGTAACTGGCCTGTGCAATGGTTGACTACTTATATTCGTCAGAGATTATGCTGAACATTGTAAGTGTTATGGTCGGAACCCGAAGATAAAAAAAACGTAAATCTCGAATACGATACTGTTTTTATTTTGTTCTCATATAATTGACACTAATTAGTTCAGGTTTTTGCAGGAAGCTTTCGCACGTTCTAGCTGAGCTAACTTGTTCGGTAGGATTGAGCGGGGATCTTGTTCCTGTGTCTTACCTAGCCTGTGCCTTACAAAAAAAAAATTTACGTGCGAATAATAAGCCCTTATTATTTACTACACCAATACTTCTCAACTTTACTACAAGAAAGCTTAGATGTTACAGCCTTGCACCTCTATACCCACCCATCCTAGGTTTTTCGTAGGTTGAAATTCTATTAATGAAAAAACCCCAAACACACTTACTTTTACCAAAGACCGTTACAGTTCTACCGCCAAGAGACATTAGTTTAAGGGTGCCAGACGTACTGTTTTCAGCAGTACATGTACTGATTTTTTCAATTGTACTGTTTTATGCACAGCACCCAAAACAGTATGCAAATTTACTGTTTTTTACACTTTGAACTGATTTTTGTACTGTTTTCTTTTTGGTTCAGTCTACAAACAACAAAGTCATAAGAAAACGCCTGTCAAAGTAATACACATGTATGTACCTATTTGGGTGTTTCAAATAGTATGCTATCAAGTCATATTGTCATAATATCGTAATATTTTACAATATGATACGAAAACTTTTAAAACAACCTATTGTTAACTGGCAGTTATAAATTATGAATTTCTGAAATTGGCCTTAATAAATTAAAAAATGTTTGAAATTAGAAAATTAATATAGAAAGCAATCATTTTCTCAAATTCTGTACGATTTCTGCAACTATGTGTGTGTTGAAAATTGCTTCAAATACCAATATGTTTAAAGAAAATCTTACTAACCCAATCAATGAATTAATCTTTTTAAGCAAAGTTAGGTTTTTATCTCTTTGTCTCTTTCGATGTTAATCATTCTTATATGGCTTATAGTATTGCTATTGTGTTTCCTGTCTTTATATTAAAAAAAAAAAAATGTTACGTTAATTTTTAAAATTTTTTTTAAGAAATTCAAACATTATATTATATTTGCTTTATAAACGGAAATGGTGTCATTTCGTATATGAAATGCCATAAAATTTAAATCTTTCCTTAACTTTTCAAGTGTATTTCTTAATATTATTGTTGTTGCATATTGTATTGAAAAGATTTAAATATTCAATAATTTGTATAAGTAGTAACATACGTTTTCTTAAAAAAAAAAGTGTACTGTTTTTTCTTGATTGTACTGTTTTTTTTTATTCATTGTACTGTTTTTCCCAATTTCAAATCTGGCTACCCTGAATTAGTTCATGTTTAAATCCAAACAAATGTGTATATTTTCAAATTTAATTCAGTTTACTTGTAAATACAAACTCATAATAATAAACTATCTAAATGGTTCTTATAATATACTTGACTCAAAACGGGTTAATATTATCAAAATACAAAAAAAAATATATAGTAATTTTGTGAGCATCAACAAAGCTTTTACGGGTTGGTTATTACTTGATTACGATTGTTTTCAAATATAAAAAAAAATAATCCATCGTTTGTACCACCATAAGAACTTTGTTAATCAATTTAGATATGTAATGTTTAATGTTCACACAAGAAAAAAACTTGTTTTTCTTAAATAATTTTTAGAGAATTAACAGAGCTTTTACTGGTTTCATTGCACTCAATTACGATTGTACTCAAATAAAGAAAAAAAATTCACTGGTATTTACAACAATAAAAACTCTGTTAAGGAATTAAAATAATATCAAGCAGATATAAGAGGTAACCTAATGATAATAATTAAAACAAATGAACTTACATAAAGCTTTATCCAACGCTGCATGTAGAAGGCCTCCTGCATACTTGTTGTGATTTGGGAAGATCTATAAATTTTGGTTGATTTTTTTTTTTCTTTTCTTTCTGTTAAGTTAATTTGTTTAAATAAATTAGGGGTAACCGTACAATTTGGAGTTTAGGGTAATGTTATAGGGAATTCTTAAGGTAAAAAAAAAATAAAAAAAAAAGTTTACTTTTTTTTCCTTTTGTAATGTTTAAGATAATTAGTGCAATATTAGAGTATAAATAGATTCGAATAATTTAAATGGTTTTATTGCGGAAGAATCAAAAGTTAAGATTTTAACAAACGGGGGGATAGTGCAATTTAAAATTTTAGATACCGGTTTGATTCCAAAACTGTGTAATTAGTAATAAGTAAGACAAGAGAATGATCGACTGGGATCAGGTTTTGAGAGCGGTTAGTGTATGTTTCGGGAATAAATCTGGTAATATAATTAATGTAAAAGATATATTTGACTTTTGGGAATCATTTAGTTCAGTTAGTAAGTCGAATTAGCAGATAATTAGGAAGTAAACATGATAAAAAAAATTGTGGTTTAAACGTAGAACTATGATCTTAAATTATTTCACAACTAGTTTTTTTTTCGCATTTACGGTAAGGCGATGTAGATGGTAATCATCATGGTGCCCTGGCCGATATTCGGTGAAAATCTATTTGCAGAAAATAAGTATTCCTTGGTAATTCCGAAATATTTCCGCCAATGGTCACGTGAATCTGCGTTGTGAAAGGTTTATTCTCTGGAGTAGCGGATAGTATGCAAACGGCCGGAGTCTCCCAATGTAGGTAGAGTGAGAAATCTCCCTGCAGGCAAAAATTTTAAGTTTCCTTAGGCTTCAAATAAGATTTACACGTGGTGAAGTTTAGTCGGAGTAAAACAGATAACCCCTTAACTTGAAAAGATGGTTTCACCGAGTTACGTAACGTTGTACCGAAATACACGCGGGGGTTTCTTAGTTGTACCGAGATCCCACGATACCGGTAGGTAATGGGGACCAATAACAAAACGTGTTGGTCATCCGGAAAATGGAATATCGTCTTTTTTCTCTAATTTCCTTTAGACACAAACAGAATATTTTGGCACCGTCTGAACGACAAGGAATCTTGTAATTTTTCTTTTTTGCCCGATATTTAAAGTTTAGATGGTGTCAATAAATTAAAAATGTTTTTAAAAAAAATTATACTCGGATTTTACACTACCATTTAGAATTATTTAAAGAAAAAAAAAATTGAAAAGACTCAAGATTGTAACTTTTCAAACCATTACACCTATCAAAATTCTTGCTCTTTCCCTCTACAACAAAAGTTTACGTAGAGCTTTCAGAACCGCAAATGAGTATATTTGTCACTCTCATTCGGTTTAGTAAAAAGTCATGTATTTTAAATACATGAAACATACATGAGATAATACCAACGAGTAAACGAAATTTAAAGAAAAATGACATTAGCAATAAGTGCTGATCAGTGCGCACTCTGTCAGTGGTGAGACTTTTAAATTAACTTGAAGTACTTTTGGGGCTGACAGTAAATTGCTTCCGAAGATACGGACAGTATTACATTTTCTATTATTCTGCCGGTAAACGAATATTCGTTTAAATTGCATTCTTAAAAAGGTTCAAATATTAAACAAAATCATAGATTTAAAGGTTTCCGAAAATTTGTGTTTGGTCAGAGGAAGATGTTATGTTGCAAAATTATGCGTTACAGTGTATTTTGTTATTGTAAAACAGTTTTGGTTTTACCAACCAAAACGTTTGGTTTTCGCGTTGATAAAATTTTTCGTAAGTAGGCAACAAACATTTGAGATTAAAGTAAAAAAGGCGTGTTTTGCTAAAAGTTATATGTAAACAACCTTTATACGGAAAAGCAAATGTGACAATAGGTATAATTATTGGGTAATGTCAGTTTATGTAAATTCAATCATGTACCTACAATTTGTATGTGGGTATTAAGCAAAGTTGTAATAAAACAAATTTAATTGGTTACTATTTTTAATGTTTCTATTATATAACCGAGCCCAAAGGATAACCAATCCATTTTATGGTAACTATTTAACGTAATTTTGACCTGTTATAATGACTTAATACATTTATGCAGGCATACGCAGTGCGCATTTGGTATTTTTTTTAAAAATATGATGTCCTATCATTAAGTAGAATTCAAATTTATGCACAGAAGTGTAAATTTATTGTCCTGTTACTTTTTCTTATTGCACATTGGGCTTACTATTGTGGTTCCCTGTTTATCATCGTAACAGGCAATATTTGCAAATTGCATCATATTTACATGGAAATAGTATTTGCTGAAAGCACTTCTTAATAGGTGATTGACGTGGGATGTGTGTCTAAGTTCGAAAGTTTAACAATGCCAAAAAAACAGCTCAACATAGCAAAATTTGTGTCGAACAATGCATCTTCAAACAAAAGCTTAGTTATAAGATTTTATGGGGTTACCCAGAAGAGAGGAGGACAAGAAGCCTCCTCAACGGGAGTAAATCCGAAGATAGTATGATGGTGCGTATTCTGACTCGTCATGCAGGACTACGGACGCAACTACACAAAATTAGATGGGTAGAATCGGGCGAGTGCAGAGAAGCAAGCCGATTAAACATAGCAGCTCAGCCGCCGCCGCTGAGTTTTTTGACGACTAAAATAAATATTCAGCTGCGCCGAACTTATGTAAAGAAAACACATAAGCTGTGTTCATTTACTAAAAATTGTTACGAATTTGTAACAATTGTTACTGGAAAGTGTTCATTAACCCAAAAAATTTGGAAGTTGAGAGAGTCAAAAGAGAGGAAAAAAATTGAGAGACAAAAAAATTCTTGCAAATTTTTACTTGCAAGAATTTTTGAAACAGCTGTTTCATGTTTTTGTTTACAAAACAAACTTTTCCAAAAGAAGTTTTAAATAAGGATATATTACAAAATTTATAAGCTAATGTTGATTTTTAAAATCATTAAAAATATTTATGCGATAAGAAATCATACTTTTCTTTAACTTAGGAAAGATATTTCGATATTTATAATACCCAATTAGTTAAAAAATTTGTTTTCAAATTAAAATATTTACAAAATAAAAGATTCTTATTATTTATAAAATAATTTGAGATATTCTCATTGTTTACTTTATGACCGTCTTTTTTATTATGAAACAAACACCAAAGAAACGGATTTGAACCAAATAAAACGGCCATAAAGTAGATAATGAGAATGTCTAAAATTACTTTATACAGTTGAACTTCTATAACTCGAAACTCCATTATCCCGACAAAAGAATTCGACTTCCAGAAACTTCAGGTTAGAGAATTTTGTAATAAATGCACAACAAAAAATAAAATGCGTTCGGTATTTATGTTATCTTAATTTTATTTCTGACAGATACATATGTAGATATTTAAAGATTTCATTTAATAAAATATTGTGTAATTTTCGATTGAATTTCCTGTTTAATTTGAGTAAAAAATGCCTCCAATTTATTAAGCGCTGTGTAGTGTTCTACTGTTGCATTTTCATTTGTATTTAAATAAACACTTATGGTTTTTAAAGAATCCTTCACATCTTCCTGAGGGGTTGTCTTATATTTTCTTCTTCTGAATCCTCATCATCACTATCGAGAGAACATTCAGCATGCGATATAACGATGTAACAATGTCGTCGCCAGTTGGCAAATCAGAGATAACTACCTCGTTGTCTACTTCAATCAACTCTTGGAGTGTGCAACTGGTTGTTATGCTATTTAAACGTTTGCAGGCTTCAAAGTCATCTTCACAAAAGCTTAAGTTATCGCTTTGATAAAACAGCAATACTAAAGGTGCATATATCGTCTTCTTCATCCCATATTGAGTTCGCACCAAATCTTGATTTTGTAAAGCAATTCGATATAGTCTGAGATCTGACATCAAGGCAGCTACGTTTTCAGTTATTACTGTAGCCATGACCGATTTTTTATCTTTGCTTTGTTTTAATTTGTCTCACAAGCAAGTGTTAGTTACAACGATTACTTTTCGAGATTTCCCCGCATAATAAAAACAGATCATTGACATAACTAACAGTTTACATGAGTAACAGTTATGCTAGTTTTTATGTTTTTTGTCAAATCTATTGATTTAGTGTTGACATGCAAAACTTGAACAACGAAGAATTACACCCCTTAGACTTAACAAAAATTTATTTAACAAAAAAGAAATATCATATCTAAGTAGATTTTAATTAAGAAATTAAGATTGAACAAAAATTTTGTAAAAATATTCGACTTATGGAAGCGTGGACACGAATGGTGCAAAAACTATCCTTCAAGTTATAGAAAAATTCAAGATAAAGAAGTTCAAGTTAAATTATGTGAATTGATTCGTCTACCGCTATTGCCAAGAGATTCACTTCGACTTAAAAAAATTCGACTTAAGATATGTTCAGACCTAACAAATATTTTACGAAAAAATCCAAAAAAAGCATGACCAGTAAGTTGATCTAACTTTAGCTTTATTTTTACCAATTTCTATGGATTTACTTAACTTTATTTGTAAGAAGATAATTGTATAATGTAATTTAGGAACTGTTAAATGATGTTTAATCTAGCCAAACGTTTTGCAAAAGCAAACAATTTTTTAATAAAACTAGGGGTTACGTGTAGGACGCCAAATATTTAATAGGTGTGAACATAGCTTTACAGAAGTTCGATTTATAGAAGTTCAACTGTAATTAACAATAATTTAACTCGCTACCTTGTTACCTTTCTTTCGTGGTCATATGTAAATGTCAAAGTTTATGTTTCTAAGTTTAAAAAAATTGCCAACGTTATAGGTTCTCATTCACTCAGGACCCTGCACCTATGTATATATAATTTTATGTTTCTAATATCTATTATAGCAAATTAAAAAGGTACCACTTGTAGAACGAAAAAGTAAAACAAAGACATTTAATTTCCCGCATTTCACCATTTTTTATATTTTTTCTCCCCATTGAAATATTTTATGAAGCCCATAATTGAGGACGTATATTGCAAAGAATGGAGATAAAAAAATTTGTATTTTCTGGATAAGTTACGAATGTAAGTACCAAAAATAGGTACAATTTTTACCCCTTAAATGTTTGAATTTCGAAAAAAAAAATTTGTATTTTTTGGATAAGTTACGAATGTAAAACAGTTTTTATTTCTATGTTTATTGGCTTTAATTGAAAAATTAATGGTTTAATTTTAATTCTTGTTCAGAACAAAATGAACTGCGATGCCAATTTTTTTCTATTTGTTCATAAAAGTTGAATTGAGCTGCCAAATAATATAGTGCTACAGTGCAACAATTGTTTTTTTGGCTGAATAATTAAATAAAAAAATAAATTATAATTAACCCTAGGATAACCATCTTGGTCTGGCCAGACCAAATTTGTGTTTTGCTTGCAATATTTTTTGAATATAACAAAAAATCAAAAAAAAAAGGGTCATTAATTCTATAAATGATATGTGCTGAATCGAATGAAACTGGTTTGAATTCGATTAGAGCAAATAAGAGGGGTGAAATTCCATTTTAATGTAAAAGTCTATGAAATTACCCTCTTGGCCTGGCCAGACCAAATTTTTTTGTTTTTTTTTTTGCTTGCAATTTCTTTCAAATAGGACAATATATTAAAAAAACAGAAACGTGAATTCTATTAATGATATGTTCTGAATCGAATGAATCAAGTTTGAATCAAATCAGAAAACTACGGCCGTTCAATTTAACTAACAACCCTAAATCAAAACTCGTTTCAGCTGCGGTAGATGTGAAAGAGAAATGTCTGAAATTAAGGACCTCATTTTGGATGACTTGAATGTGGTATAAAATAATGAATTAATAAAATTGTTGAATAAATTCGTATAATATACATTTATAAGCATACGTTCAATAAAATAAATATTTATTTACTTTTTATTTAATTGGGGTTTTAAGCTGTTATAATTGTGGTCTGGCCAGACCAAGAGGATAACTTAGTGGTAAAAAGTTACCGAGAATCCTAGGGTTAAAAATAATAAAATCACTTTCCTTTTTTCGTCCATTTTCTTAACACACTTTTAGAAAACAATTCAATATAAGTAGTTTGCTGGATGTGCTGCTAGTTTGTATAATTTTTTACATTTGTAAACCATATGGTAGCATTGTTTTTCCGGGCAAATTTTCCGAAATAGGTGAATCGTTCTGAAGAACACTCTCAGTAAAACAATTATTCTTCGGACAAAAATATGGATGAATCTACGGTTAGGTTAGGTTAAGAAGGGTTATGCGCCCAAGGGTGCATATCCACTCGGAGACCAATGAGGTCCATTGTGAGTCCCTTCAGTATAGGAGAAAAGAGGAAAAAGAGAAAAAGAGAAGTAAGGAAGAAAAGTAGAAAATAGACCTAAGGTTTGGTACAGATAAGTAAATGACACGTAGGACAAACCCCCCTATGGTTCCCCCAACAGAAACAGCCGTCCTATTTCCCTGACAAACCCCATGAATCCACGGTTAGTTAAGAAGTTATGAGGTTAGCGAATTTACTCGTTTTTACACTATTTATCCCCTAAACATACGAATTTCCAAAAATTCCATCTTACCTAGCATTAACACATTAAAGTAGTTTCTTGCGAGTCGCAATACACTAAATTTGTCCACTAACACACACACAATTTTCATACCATTAGGCAATTTCTTCGATTTTTAGTGGACCGATTAAGCGAGAGACCAGCATCCGGTTCAAATTTCAACCTTATAACTCACGGCGTTAAGGCTGTGGGAAGGTGAATCTGTCAGTCCGTAACGTTGAAATTTTATATACCTATATACATAGGTTATACATAGATTGTTAAATTAAATATTTAATTTATTATTTATTATTGATGAAAACCCGAATTCATGATTCATTTTATTCAACATAAACAAATATAAACTAATAAAATCACATTATTTTTACCGTAATGTATAAAATTTTCCCAAATCTTAGAATAATTAATGGGTACTAAAATATTCCTGTATATTCGTCACAACCTTAACTTACAAATTTTGGCTGGCAAAGTGTTCATTTACTTTTTAGTATTTTTGAGAGCAATTTCTTTAAATTCCTACTTACTCTCTCTTTGCAAGTTTCTGCTAGTTAATTAAATGAACACACCTATAAACAATCATGTTAAACAAAACAACGAGACAAATAATGATTTATTCATTTGAAAACTAAAAATTTTATAAAAGATAAATCAAATTTTTAAGAAGAAAAATACTATTTACAGCAAATACCTTGTTAGTTTTACTACGGTTAGTAACTGAGTAAATTGAGATTATTAAGATTTTCTTAACATTTGTATTTATTAATAAAGTTTGAAGTCTATTATTTTTTATAAAAATATTTCTTTCATTTTATCCAATAATTCGTCACGCCATTTTGTGACTTGTTCAGGGAAAATTTACAATTTAAAATTTCTTAAATAATTATGGAAAACAAATTTCAAGCTGGCAAACAAATCTTTAAATAAAAAGCAAATTTTCAAACCAAACAACAATATTTAATAGTTATACAAAAAAAAACTTACTGCCAGGCCCACAATATCGACAAGAACATTTCTTTCGCATTTTTATATTGAAAACAATAATAAAAAACTAAAATATGTTTTTGTTTTCAGTTCAAACGTACGAAAGAAATTTTCTTATAGACATTGTGCGCCAGGGAGTTTATCTTTTACAGTATAAAATATTTTTAACTTCCGTTCATGTTCAGAGTAATTATTTATCGCAGCGTCATTTCACTCATTCGATTTGTCGAAATCGCTATCTAAGATTTCTCCGCACCCCTCAGTACAAACTGGTTCTGTACTGGTTCTTCTAGTATTATCATTGATAGGTTCCTACTGAGTCTTGTAGAACTATTGTTGTTTGACATAAAGCAGTTTTCTATTTTTCGACTCATTCATTACTTTTATTACACAACTGGTATTTTTACGAATATTTAAAAATATTTAAATTAATCCTCTTATTTAAGCTTTAGGTCTTTTTCATTTTTTTTATATAAAAAATATTAAATTTATTGAATCCAATATTTCGGCCTTCTTCAGGGATATTTTCTGGAATATTTGACAAAAAATTAACAAAAAAAAAAAAAAAAAAAAATTTAAATTTTTTGTCAAATATTCAAGAAAAAATCCCTGAAGAAGGCCGAAATATTGGATTCAATAAATTTAATATTTCTTATATAAAAAAAAGAAAAAGACCTAAAGCTTAAATAAGAGGATTAATTAAAAATTTTTAAAGGTCGAATAAGAGACAATTTATATAAAAATATTTAAAATACTTAAAACATCCGTTTTTGATTTCGTTCAAAATTTTTTTCTGGTCGAACACATAAAAAGCAAGTCCAATCTTTAAAAATAAGATAAATATTTGTATATGGTAACACTGGCACTAATTCAATTAGATACCGATTTAGTATTCAAAATTAAGTATTCAAAAATAAACAAAAATAATTGAATAACCAATTTTGGATAACTATTAAAAAAAATAGAAAAAATAATAATGGGCGAGTGTAGAGCGAGGATAGCGAGACGCTGGAACACTTTTTCTGCTACTGGCAGGCATTCGTCGAATTAAGATCCAAACATTTCTGGAGCGATGTCATGTTGGACTTGGACGTTGACCTGAGGGACGTTGACTGGAAAACCTTAAGGAATTAAGGTAGGGAAACTGGGTTTCTTAACGCCTCCCTATAGTTGGTGGTAGCAGTATCCAAATAAATCCCACATTTTTTTCTCTTAAGGAGCACACAACAGGCACTTTCGACCTAAGCTAACATTACCTTAACACTTACCCCAGTGAATTAGAGATATAGAGAATATTATTATTTACTTACCCGTTACACATGTTTATTTCACTCTTGTTGTATTCCGCCCTTTGTTTATAGAAAAAGTCTTAATAATAAGACACCAGCACCCTGCCCGCTATGGTTATCGCAATAATTCTACTTTGAAAATTTTATGTTATTAACTAAATAATTTTATCAAAAAGAATATGGGAATTGTTGATTCTTATTTTACTGAGCATAGACTTTTATATATACTGTTTGTCAAACTTTATATAAATTGAAAGTTGTGACGTATTCTGCAAGCAATGTTTAAGCATTTTACATTCAAGATGTCATCAAGAAAACAATTTATAAAATCAAACGAACAATTTGATCACTTAACTTCTAATCAGCTTTTAAATTTAACGTTAAATTGCAAAACAAATGGATAGGTAAAATTGAGAGCAATCACGTGGTCAATTTAAAAAGTGTGAGTGTGTTAGTAAAAAAGTGTGAGTGTATCGCATATTGAAAGGAATTGAAAGGTAAAATTTTATCGTGTGGCCTCCAAGTAACTTTATAACATACAATTTATCTGTAATTTTCTTCTTGTCGTGTTGTTGTTGTATCTACAATAAACTTTAACAGGAACATGCGTATGCACGCATATTAGTTTTCGAAAGTTATCCCATTTTGGATTGTTTTAAGTACTTTTTAGTTTTATTCGTACATAAATTTTTAAAAACGGCTCGTAAGCAGAAAAACTTTAATTGCTAATTGTGGTTCTTAAGAATTCCAAGAAATTCTTGTTAACACAATTGACCATTTTTACTCCCTAAACGCAGTCTGCACAATTGAAGGATACATACATCCCCTCGCTGCCACTGAATACGGCTTATTCGGCTCTAAACTAACTACCATAGATCGGTACTAATCCCCCCATCTGGATCACTCCAATCATTAACACCCACCTGAAGATGATTTTCCAGGCTCACCGATTTCTTCACCCTCTTGTTCGATGAAGAAGCCTGATCATCTTTAGATCTGGCGCTCTTATTGGTTTCCTTGTTAGAAGCCTTAAGAGCTTCAGCCAAAGATGCACCAGACCGCTTAATTAAGCTCGGTGGCTTAGGCAACCATGGTTTGGAACACTTGTTCCTATCCGAGGTTTTTCTTATACTGGTCTTCTTACGAGAGCTCCTAGAGGAATCCGACGAAGGTTAACTAGCCTTCTTCCCCGTATCTGGTTTCTTGACCAATTTTCCTGCTTCCTTGGGTATTGCCCCTTTGGCTTCCGCAGCACGTTCCGAAGACATAATCGCCTTAGCAGGTTTATCAAGTCACCAGCTGTTTACTCCTTTGAGCGATGTCAGGGTTGGCAGCTGCATTCACCTGCTTTTTCCAGTGGAGAGGACCAACCTACCACAGTACTGATTGGGCCGTAAATATTATCGAATTTGGCGACGCTATGTCGGTGCCGTTGCGGGAGGTAACTTTCCCCCGTGGACTAGGTATCTACCATATAACAGCGATTTGCCCTGACTAGATAGCGCGTGACTTTAAAAGTGCATATGTCGCACTCCAGTCACTGGTAAGGCCCTCACCTTATACTAACAAGATGAGTAACCTTTGGTCGCACACTCTTTCAGTAATCATGGCTTCCTGCAAGAATGTATCAAGAGTATACATCAGCACAGGGGATCAGAACCGTAGAGTGCACTAAAGTCCTCGTATGTCATGACAAAATATTGTCCTTGTAGGTCCAAAATTTATCATAGGTCCCATATAAGCCCCTATCCTAAAACTTCATATAAATGACGACATCTCAATATTATTCGGCAAAAAAAACTTTTACATGAATATTAACCTCATGACATAATATTTTTTTTCCAAATAGGGTTGATCAGCAAAAATTATTTTCATATACTGTGGCGTAGGGTATCATATGATCGGGCTTGACCAACTATGCTTTTTAACTTGTTATACTTACAAAATATTCAAACTTAATATTTAACATCTTAAAATCAGATTAATTTATAGTGCAAAGGAATTTTTTTAATAAAAGTGATAAAACATTTGTTTTTTTTCATTTAAGTTAAAAAAAACGTTTGAATAATTTTTTTATCTTATATAAACTTCTCGAGTAACTACACTGGAGTCATGTGATTTTATATTTCTAAACTTAATCAAGATTTCATAAAATTTTATTTATCAAGATAATGTTTTTCAAAGATAACAATTAGACATTTATGATAATTTCAGAGTTTTTGGCTTAAATAAACAAAACACTGCACACTTTATTTAATAATTTAACTTTATTTTATTTATTTTAAATTTTTCTTATCATTTATGTCAGCACATTCATTTGTTTTATTACATTTTTTTGTTCTTTATCTCATTCCAAAACGGTTTTTTTTTCTTAGTTTATTTAATTTAATTAGCAATCTTTTTTGTCGCAAACTGCGTTCTAATAGTTTTTTAAAGAAATCTTTTTTTTTATTTTGCTTAAGGTTCCAAAAAATCTGTGTTTTTCTAAAATGTGAAAATATGTCCTCTACAGTCGGACTGTAAACCTTCTGCAAGTCGTATTCATAATCACTACCATTCACACCTTTAATCGAAAGTTATAGACTAATAATACAAGTCAACACTAGTTTTGTTACTAGGACTTCATACTGATTACAAAAATTACAAAAAGTTGGAATTCTTACGTGTAGTTTTCTAGTATTTCGTTTTTGTGCATATATGTATATGAAAAAGTGGTTAAAAACTTTCTTCCCAAACAGTAGTCAGCCATCATATGCCGATTCCATCGGCCTTGATCCCTCTCTTTCATGATACCTCTCTTCCATAGTTTTCAGATCCTGATGAAACCGGTCCCCTTGCTCATCGCTACAAGAACCAAGATTATCTGGGAATCGGTCGAGATGCCTATGAAGGTAGTGCAATTTGATAAACATGTTGCATCCCAAGTTTCTAAAGTTATCTAGCATTTTTGAACTAAAAGTGGATTTATGATTTTCAACCACCAACGCCTCACGTACTGGCCAATTTCGTTTTTCCCCGTGTAGGTGTTTGGCCCGGCTGTCCCTCAGACAATAAAAACATGGATATTTGGTGAATCCACTTTGCTGTGCTAATAAGAAATTAGTCATCTTAAGATCAACACAAATAATCCATTGGTGCTCGCTGTATTTGATTTTGTCTAGCACAAATGAGATATTTAGGTATTCTTCTTTTAGTCTTGTAGAATGGGCAATTAGAACTGAACCATATGTTTTGCCATTGTGCAAAAGTACACACTTCAGGCTTCGTTTGCAGCTTTCTATAAAGAGACGCCATTCATTTGGCTGGTATTCGGAAAGACCCATTGCCAGAATAACGCCTTGCACATCAGAATAAAATACAGTATCGTCTTCCAAATGAAAAAAATGTTGTAACTCTTGCTCTCTTTTGCGATAGTATGTCACTTTTGTATGTGATTTCGGCAAATGTCTGTCCTTTAGTCTAGAATCCAATACCTCTGCAGATTCTTTAGGTAATTCAAGATCTCTTACCATATCATTTAATTCTTCTTGTTTAAATGGCTTGGGGTTTGTAGACGGTATTTCTTCAACATCACTATCGCACTTTTTTTTAAATCCGTTATAGGTTTTCTAAACTTTTTAACGGTGTAGTCACCACAAATGTAA
The DNA here is from genome assembly GCA_943735925.1 of Pollenia amentaria. Classification (NCBI taxonomy): domain Eukaryota; kingdom Metazoa; phylum Arthropoda; class Insecta; order Diptera; family Polleniidae; genus Pollenia; species Pollenia amentaria. Next base: position 85,651,296 of record OX031008.1, on the reverse strand, counting down.
CAAAACACGTTTGGATCATTGAGACAACTTCTTCTTGACGACGACATGTTATTAAAATGAATTTATTAAACAAAATTACCGATAGGGTTTCAAGCCGGTCCGAAAAAAGTACGTTGGACAGCTTCTATTAAAAACTTACATTATATCCAAAACTACACGTAGGAAAATTTTTTTTCACATTTTTAGTACTCGTATTACCAGTGTCGGCATCTTACTGAACCACTAACGGGTTCTCGGAGCAGTTAACTTCTTTTAATTTGTTGACTTGTGTAATCAATGTCAAAGTTGACATCATTGACATGGGAGCTATGGTCAAATTAACAACGGAAAAAAATCTGGGATTAATGTTCAACAGCAACTTAACTTGGTAAAGCCCTATAAATACACTGGTGGGACTAATTTATGTTAAACTACACCGCTGAATGTAATAATCCTATTTGCAAAAGCCGGTTCCAAGCCTTTCATACGAATGCGAGTTGTTCTCTCATTGCGATTCCACCACTACAAAAAAAAACCTAAAGTATTATATAACAACACCATAACATATATCTATAGACTTAAAAAGCGTGAACAAGTCTCAGCATACTTGAAACCTCTGTACGGAGTCTTCTTAAGACAAGGGTTCTTTTGTTATTGCATAAAGTAATTTACACCGAAGAGCCGCAATACTTCTTTGAAAAAATAAGATTTGCTAGAGCACCAAGGGGTAAAAGAATCATATTTCCGAAATTTCGATGCCTAGTTTTGGAATGGCAATTTTTGATCAACGCTATTCGTCTTTGGAATGCTCTTTCTTATAACCAACAAATAAACAGCAACACAATGTTTGTTAGGAAATTCCGTTTTAAATCTTTTGCCTGATTTATTTTGCTTAAATTTTTTATGTTAAACTGTTTTAAATAAATTTTCTTGAATTTTTTATGTTTTAATTTTTGTTATAAAATATTTATAGTTCTGTTGTGCATGAAATCATTAAGAAATAAAATAAATTGAGGAATTTCAAAGATTTCCTTAATGTTAGTTTTTTTTTTACAAAACAGGTAAGACGTTTATTAAGATAAATAGTATCCATTTTCATACGAAATTTATTTTTCAGTGCAATTACTTGTTGTCAAAATTTATAATAATTTATAAAAAAAAAAATCAGTTAATCAACACGACCCTTTCTACAAACTTTTAAAATAAAGGTTAAAATAATTTAGAAAAGTGCTAAATAAAACACCGAGTGTTAAATGAAAATTTTAATGCTAAATTAAGTTGCAAAACTGCTTAAATGGTCACACTGTAGTATTTTCGTTTTTCTCTCTCTTATTTTTTAGAAAATTTAGTGTTGATTGGGTGAAAATATTTTTGCAGATGCCGCATCCAACTATGTCGCTGGTTTTTCACAACTTTAATTTTGTTTTTTTCTTTATTTATTATAATACCAGCATTTAACCCGCCACTTCAGTAGCGTCTCCGTTTCTTTCTTGGACATATTTTTACGCCAAAGTTTATGTTGCATTTACTCAGGAGCTTGCATGTTTAATTTTATGTTTCTAGATCCAATATTAACAGCAAATCAAAAAGTACCAGGTTAAGCAGAAAAAAGTACCAAAAAGCGCCTCTTACAGGTGCTCATTCACTCAACGCATTGCTTGTTTAATCTTATGTTTGAAGATGCAATACTAACAAAAATTCAATAAGTACCTGTTGGCAAACAATACAGTATGAAAAAGTTTCAAAAAACCACTCCTTCAGATTCTCATTCACTTGGGAACTTGCATGTTTAATTTTATGTTTATATGTACAATTTATGTTTAATTTTTTGTTTATAGGTACAATTTTAGCGGAAATTCAAAAAGTACCAGGTAAAGAACAAAAATTTCCAAAAAGCCCTTCTTACAGATTCTCATTCACTCAGGGCCAATATTAACGAAAATTAAAAAAAGGTACCAGTTCAAAAACGAAAAAGTACCAAAAAGATCCCTCTTATTGATTCTTGTTAACTCAGGACATTTAATGTTCAATTTTATGATTCTAGGTCCAATACTAACGGAAATTCAAATAATACCGGCTAACGAATAAAAAGTACCAAAAAGCCCCTCTTACAGATTATCATTTACTCAGGACTTTGGATGTTCAATTTTATGTTTCGAGGGCCAATACTAACGAAAGTACAAAAAGTAACAGTTAAAAAAACAAAAAAGTACCACAAATTTCCCTCTTATAGATTCTTGTCCACTCAGGACGTTTAATGTTGAATTTTATGTATCTAGGTCCAATACTAACGGAAATTCAAATAGTACCAGTTAAAGAACAAAAAGGTACCAAAAAGCCCTTTTACAGATTCTCATTCACTCAGGACCATGCATGTTTAATTTTATGTTCACAGGTCCAATATTAACGAAACTTAAAAAAAGTACCAGGTAGAGGACGAAAAAGTACCAAAAAGATCCCTCTTACGAATTCTCATTCACTCAGGACCTTGCATGTTTAATTTTATGTTAATAGGTCTAATATTAACGAAAATTAAAAAAGTACCAGTTAAAGAACGAAAAAGTACCAAAAAGATCCCTCTAACAAATTCTCATTCCCTCAGGACTCTGCATGTTTAATTTTATGTTTCTAGGTCTAATACTAACGGAAATTTAAAAACTACCAGTTGAAGAGCAAAAAGTACCAAAAAGTACCCTAATAGGTTCTTATCCACTCAGGACATTGCATGTTGAAGTTTATGTTTCTAGGTCCAATATTAACGATAATTAAAAAAATTGCCAGTTGTAGAACCAACAAACTAAAATAAATTTCACGTATTTCCCCTTTTTGGTACTTTTTTTCTCCCCATTGAAGCATGAAAAATTTCAATATTAAAGTGGGAGCCCATAATTTAATTCGTTTATGTCAATAAACGTCCTTAAACGTCCGAATTTCGAAAAAGTACCAAATCGGTATTTGGATTTTTTAGATAAGCTTCAAATGTGATATGACCCTTATTTCTATGTTTATGGGTTTAAAAGATAGATGGGGTGACAAAAAAGAACCAAAATACAGGTTTTACCCGATTACTCCGTTAAAGGGCTGAATTTCCAAAAAGTACCAGACGCCTGTCCGCTTATTTTTCTAAAGAACAACGATAAGTATTAAATTTTTTTTGTATCTCTTTTAGTTTTAGAGATATAAGGTTACCGAATTTACCCGTTTTTGCCCTTTTTTACCCCCTAAACATTTGAATTTCCAAAAATCACGTCTTAGTGGATCGATTTGGGGAGAGACCAACCCCTGGTCCAAATTTCATGTTTTTAGCTTCAGGCATTTAGGGTGTGCGATTATGAATCAGTCAGTGAGTTAGTCAGTCAGTAACGTTACAATTTTATATATATAGATTATTTTGCGTAACTTTATTTTTCACAGCGTTTAATAATGGATTAAACTGTGTTGTGTAGCCTCCCACCCTTTATTATTGTATAATAAGCATAACCGAAAGATTTCTCCTAGTTGCTTTAAAAATCTAATCCATTTCAGTTCTATTTTGCAATTTAATGCCGATACATGATATACTTTATTAAATTCATCGCAGCGAACGCCGCATAATAAATTGGCACCATGACGATGTGATCCAGTAACAACGCCGTCGCCCTTCAGATCGCTCTGAAGTGCCAGTGTCCATTAGGTATATAACTTAATTTTACGATAATTTTGGCATACTACTGCATAGTGTCAAATATTGGACATGTAACACTTTTGCGGCGATTTGGATAATATTAAATAATTAAATATTTCTGTTAAATTACAGGTATAATAGGATATAAAGATAATGTACATGGTTATAAATGCAATACTGCGTTTAAACAATAAATTTAAATATGCAGGAGTGTTCTGGAAATCGAAAACGCCAAACGCAAGATTTTTGAAGTTATTTTACATAAACTATTAATCCAATTTGGTATAATATTCTTATAGAATTCTGTTTAATAGAGAAATACTAGTATTGCATTTTTTTGTATATTTTTTACTACAAAAATGTTATTTAAAAAATCGAGTTTTAAAATCTCGTATTTTGCGTTTTCGATTTCCAGAGCACCCCAGATAGTAATAGTGCGTTTCCACTTACGTGTTTTGGGCCACAAAACCAGTTTTGCAGCAAAACAAGTGTTTTGCTACTTGTTTTCCCATACATTTTGTATGTTCGAAAAACTCAAACAAAAACAGGTTTTGCTCAAAAACATGTCGAAAATTGTCTATGCAACACTGCATTTCTTCTATGATTATAAATGCAACTCTGGGATATCCATTAATAGTGATTGAAAAATTCGAAAAAGTGACATATTTGATTATCATTTGCAATTTTATCATTTCGAGTTATGGGCTTCTCCCCATAGCCGGTCTTCGGCCGGCCGCAAAGACTTTCTCCTCTATGGTATAGCAAACACCGACTTCGCTTACCAAAGCTTTTCTGCTTTATTTAAGTTTATTTTATAATTGAAAACATTCGTTGGTAGTTTTTCAATTCGTGTCATAATCTTTTTTTTTATTTTGTTTTCATTGTCAATTGCATTTTGACAATTAACACGGTGTTTACATTTGCCAGTACTGGCAAGACAGTTGCAATACATGCAAACTTTTTTACTAATCCATGTACACTTTTCCAACTGTCTTGTCTACTGTCTCGCAAATTTTGCAGACAGTAAAATGGACAGGGATTTGACATTTGGTGACATTAATTTGAAGTTTTGTTCGCAAAAGTAAAAAAATCTACAATTAAAAGAAAATTAATAAATTATGCTTCGGTTTTGTATGTTTTACTTAAGTGTTATCTATGTTCACCAAAAATAGTTGTTAAATGCTATTTTTAATTTGTTAAGTTCATATAAAACACGTTTAGCTACAAGTTGGCCTGCGACATTCACGTTAGACATTTTTTTAAAAGTGAACTGTCTGGACGCCTAAGTCACGAAGACAGCAAGTAGTGTTTTTTGCAACTAATATGTATTTGCTTACTGTCTTGCCAGTACTGGTTTTTATGCCTATTAAAAGCTTTTGTTTTTTTCGCAAACTCATCGCCGCGCCTTAATTGATTAAGAATTTTTAAATAAAATTTTATATACAGAAAGATCTATTGAAAAGCTTTTCAATGATACCAATATTGGTCATAGGTATACGTTCAGAAAGGTAGTGGGAAATCGAAAATTCATATGAAAACTTCAGAGGTTCATAACTCGGAAACTATGCGTTTCCGAGAATTTTGCACTTTAATTTTTTCTTCTTTTTTTAAATTTTCTATTACCCTATGTACTTTTTTTGTTTTGTTTGGAGCTGCGTTGGTAAACTGGACATAAGCCAATATTAACATATGTATGTACCTATGTATGTATGTATAATTCGTGTTTAAAAGCAATTTTTGCTTTTGTTAAAAATTATAAATTGTTATGTTTGATATCTCAAAGCACACAAATAATAAGCTTCTCAATGTCTTCTAATAATTTGTAATCATTTTTTAGCTTCAAAAATGTCGCGTATTTCCAAAAAGGACAAGAGGAAAAAATTATGGTCTTTTCAGGAAGAGTCCTTGTTTTGCGAGATTTGGGCGGCCAAAATTGATATGTTGCGAGGGGCAAGAAAAAATTCCCACATAATGGAAGAAATGCGTCTGTAGTTGGAGGCTATGGGTGGAGTTGTGGTTTCCGCAGAGGAAATAAAATGCAAATTGAACAATATGACTTCAAAATATAAGTATGTGATGAAATTTTACACCTAAAGAAAAACAATTTAATAACTTTACCTTTACAAAAATTAGGAAGGAGAAAGACAAAATAGGAACTACCGGCGGCTCGCCATCAACGTGGAAAATGTACCCTGCAGTACATAGCATTCTAGGGTCACTTAAAATACACAACCTCAAAGACGTAGTGCAGGAGAGTATATCAGGTATGTGTTCTTTACCTAATTTCATAAATCAAATGCGATATGCAACATGATATACATATTTACATGTCATACACGAACAAATAAATAGAAACAAATCATTTATTTTGGCAATTAACTTCTTTTTATGATTTTTTATTTTAATATGCAAAGTTAAAAAAAGTGTTATAAATACATATTGAAATTATATTATTTTAGAAGACTTCGATACTCTGGACTCAGCAGCTTCGTTTAGCGACTTAGAGGTATTACTAGATGAGTCCCCACCAATAGATTACGATGATTTGCCCTCAACATCGCAAAGTTATTCGGACACCTCGTCGTCAACACCTTTAAATTCATCTTAATCACGTAATACTGCAAGCAACAACAAAAACCGATATGATTTGATACAAAAAATATTTAAAAAAATAGAATTTATAGAAGAAAGTGAAGAGAAGGAAAGAACAGAACATTTTAAATGGGAAGAAAAAATATATAATTTAGAAGTCGAAAAGAAAAAAATTTTGGAAAAGATATCAAATGACAGCGAAGAAATTAAAAACGAACTACTTAAATTTTTTAAAAAAGACCACTAAAAAAAATGTTACAGTGAAATATTAAAAGATATGGCTTTTTAAAAAAGCCTTATAAAATTGAAATTCACCTCATAGAATTCATTCGAAAAATTAATATGTTGAATATTACAAAAAAAAAAAAGGAATTCTCAGATTCTTATACATAATTATATTGTTTTTATTAAATAAATAAATTAATATATTGTTTTTATTAAATAAATAAATAAAATAAATAAATTAACAATTGTTTATTGATTTTCTTAGTATTATTATATGTCTATAGTATTAATCGCTTTTATGCACTCTGGTTAGAAGAATTTAACGCTTTAATGTATATCAACATATGCAATTTTCTAAAGCTGCAATTTCGATGCAAGTAAAATACATTAAGGCTGTTCACATCACAAGTTGTACCCTTGCGATAGACCATAAGTGCAAAAACAACAACAATCACATAAACAACTCATTTGTGCGAAGTAATTGTCCATGTGGTTGCTGTTATATTTTTGCACTTTTGCTTTTTCGCAAGGGTGCATCTTTTGACGTGAATATCCTTATAGTTTTTTATTGTTGATATTGATGAAATTAAAAGAGTTTTTCTATAAGCACTGTACATGCAGTTAGTTAAAGAATTCTTTTTAAAATAAAGACATTTCAAAACGTTAATGTAAATTTTATATTTTTCTTTAAAATCATTTTGTTAAATTAAATAAGCAACTTAAATTTAAAAGAAATATGCATATACATACATGTATATGAGTGATTACTATAATATTGTGATATATTTTTATTTTGAAAACAATTGTTTGACGTACTGTATGTGCATACATGCAATTTTTTATAGACACATTTGTCGCTTAAAAGCATAAAAAATGAGCAAATTATGAAATGAAATTAATTGATAAAAATACTCCAATATAGATTATTGGCCTGTTCGTCAAAAACGAATGAAAACTTAACTTACATTTAAAACAAATTCATATAGATAACTTCCTGTTCTTATTACACAATGGGGAAGGGTATATACAATTCAGTATAGCCGAATTTATCACTCTTACTTGTTTAAATATCTATTTTAAAACCATAACTTTTTTTTATTAAAGAATACTTACGATGCATACAAATCGCTTGCCGTATTTGTTCAACATCATCTCTCAAGTCATTCAGAATAGCATCCTCTTTAGGGTATTGCCGACCCTTGTCAAAATTTTAAAATTCTACCATCCATTTGGTGTTGATTTTGTCATTTTTTTCGTTTAGGTAATTATGAAGTACACAACACGCTTGTATTATGATATTGACCTTTTAAGCAATGATTTCTCATATATTTGAGAATCATTGCATCTTCCTGGGCTTCCCACTTTTATATATAAAAACCTATATCTTAAAATAGTAATATCTACACATGTAATTTATTTATAAACCAGATTTTTAGTTTATTTACCTGTAGTCTACTAAGGCTAATAAGACAGTGGAATACCAGCCTTTGTAGTTGAAGTAGTCAACCGCATCATCACCTTTTGGGCGCACTTCAATATGACATCCATCTATATTTAAATATGTACATACTAGAATGTGAATACATGTTTACATAAATACACACCTATTGCTCCAAGGCATTGGGGTAAGCCTAACATTTTGAAACCTTTTACACATTCTTCTATCTTGGACAATGTAAATTTATTTAAATATGGGGATTTCAACTGGCTATACACTTCTTTGCAGAACTCAATCAAAATTTTGCATACCATTGATTTGGAAACTCCAAATAAATGATCAACGCTTCTATACTCAGCAGAGGATCCTAAAGCATATAGGGCTATAGCTATTCTTTTTTCAAGTGGTATAGCACATATAAATGTTGTGTTTTCCTTCCTTAGATTTTTCAAACATTGGCAAAGATGGTTGAAATTTTCGCGAGACATCCTAAAGTTGTTTTTAAAAAAATCATTTCCATTTTCTTGGCAATCATTTTCCCAAAAGCGCGATGATCGACCCTGTAGGTATATGCAAAATATTATTTATTGTACATACTAGAATCAAAACAAAATATTACCAATTTCCAACATCTTGGAGATTTTCTTATTAAACATTTTGCAATCAAAATTAATAAGTGCTTTTTGGTTCGATTTTTTTTAATTCGTTGTAGGCACAATTTTCTTTGGTGTTCGCACAAAATTGTTGCATTTGAAATAGCACTAAACACTTTTGTTAACATGTTGTTGTTATATACAATATAATTTGTTAATAACTTAATTTTATTTTCCATTTAAATACATTTTTTTGTAAAACTTATAACTTTTTTTTGGTCACACAAATTTTGTTTTGCATCCATGTTTGTTTACAACATAAACGTCAAATTGATTTCGAAAATTCGAAAACAAAAACCACTTAAACATAATGGAAACACTTAAACACGTTTTGCCCAAAACAAGTGGTTTTCCTCATAGTGGAAACATACTATAAAATGCACATATAAAAATGAAAATTACACAATTAATATGTAGCATAATTACCCTACGGCCACACGTGCAATTTGTATTGTCTTAACACAAGCAATAACGCCGGCAGAATAACTTCGTCAAATTGCCAATGTGTTTTAGGTGGAGAACACGTAAATATCTTACAACATAAGTTTAAAAACAAGCTAAAGACAGGTTGTGTGTTATATTCATAGCGAAGAAAAAATTTAGCGCTTAAACATAGTATACATCGCTAAAAATAACAATATTAAATATTAACGTGCTTGTTATATTTTTTTTTTTTTGCTACCGTAGCGTCAAGTTTAAGTTTAAACAAGTTTTTTTCACCAATTTGCTTTTAAAATGAATTTATTTTCGTAAAACTTATTTTGCACTTTATTTTGCGCTTTGATTTTAATTATTTATCAGCCACGCGCGAATTTTTGACAAGTTGTATAAAAAATTTAATAAAAAGCAACAAAAAAAAGCTGTCTGTCAAACTTAAGGCCTCATTAGTTTTTACTTTCTGTTGCCGTTCTGTTACGTTCCTTTCTGTAAGAAATATTGTGTAATTACTTTTTCAGTGAAAGGAATCAGCTGCTTTTAAAAAGAAAAGCATTGGAATTGTAAAAAAAAATTTCGTTAAAATAAAAAAATAATATTTTGTGTCAAAAATACGCAAATGTTTAAAAAATCATTAATTAAAACCAGTTTTTCTAGCAAAAAATTACAGTTTTTTCATATCACAACAAACTAATACATACACACTTTGGCCGTAACTTAACGTTGAATTCTATTTTCAACAGATTTGTCCGCAACAGAACAGAACGAAAAAGTAAAAACAAACCACACATACACACTTTCAATTGAACAGAAACAAAACAGCTGATTCGTAACAGAACAGAACGTACAAACTAATTCTGCCTTTAAACCTCAAGTTATGTTATAAAATAGCTTTCAAGACAGATTGCTTAACAACGCTGTTAAAACACAAACAAAACACTAACATGAGGAGGCTATACCTAACACTAACATGATGTTAGTGTTAATGTTAACCATTTAATGTCAGTTGTAGCCTGGGTGTTAGGTTTGCGTTGACATGGTGAAACAAGTTTGATTTTATGATTCACCGCAGGCAGTACTGCATTTGAGTACGTAGATATGTTATATTATTAGAGATATTATTATGACATATTATTTATAGTTATTTATTTCTAATTAGAAGTGGATTAACCTAAAAAATGTACTTCATTAAATTTAACTATAAATAGATTTTAAAAAGCCAACTTTTCCATTATATATAAAAAGTTTTTTTGAACTCCTTATAATGAATTTTTATCAAATGAATTTTTCTTCACAATAAACAAATTTTGTGAAAAAAATTGACTCAAATACACACATACATATATGCATATTTGTTTCCATTTAAGGAAATATTTCAAAAAAACTTCTGTAGCCCATACTTACAGCGCTATACACGGAGCAAGAAGTAAATTGTATTTTGTTAATTTCTGAAAAATTTATATATGAAGAATAAAAGAGTTTTTCAATTAAGAGTAGTATTGATAGCAGCCCCCGTATTCAGTGAACGAAAATATTGTCAAAAGAAGCAATTACTCTGAAAAAAATACTATTAGTATTTAATAAAGCCGTAAAAGGATTAACACAAAATATAGCTAAACAATTTATATTCCAGCACTTTATAAAAAAAATGCTATTATTTTAAAGATGTAGAAGACAAGTAATTTAAAAAGGCTTTATAACAGTCTATTTAATGATATTGATAAAGGATCACTTGGAAGAATGCAAACCTAACAAAAATACCAGATTATTTTAAATAAACGTGGAAAAAATATTTCTATTGTATTATAAACATTATACATCAATAATGAAGAAATACTCTGGTCCAATAGTAACAGATTCATTATAGGGAAATTCGACTGTATTAAAATTTATTAAAAATTATATATGTACATATATTAACTCATATGGTTGGAAACGAAACAAATGATGGAAAAATCAAGCAAAAAACTAAAGACCTGCAGATGTTGCTATTTATTCTTGGAAATTCTTAGCGTATGGGAGTGCAATGGGTTAAGCTGTGAAATTTCTGACAGTCCAATGAAGTAGAAGCTGATAGTCATACTTAATATAGGTTTTGCAATACATATATATATATATATATATATATATATATATAGATTCGGTTTATATTAATTTTACATCACTGTTTTTCTTTTTGCTTATGCAATAATTTGCAGTTTGATCACTTATTCCACTAACACGTACAGTGTATGAAACAGAATACCCATTTTTGACGTAAAAAAAGATTAATGTGTTTGTAAAAATATATCAAATACTCTGCTAATTTTTATACCCTTCACCGAAGGTAAAAGGGTATATATAACTTTGTCATTCCGTTTGTAATTTCTACAATATTGATCTATGACCATATAAAGTATATACATTCTGGCTTCTTATGAGAAGGGAAGTACAAAACCGGTTGTCCGTTGAAATGGGTTTTCCGAAGACCCCAGATATGATGGAGGTAGGTTTTTATACATTTATGCCACATATAGTCCGGAATTGTTTGCTATTGAAATTCAGGAAGATCGGTCCATAAATGGCTGAAATATGAGCAAAAAACCACGACTACCTCTAATTTTTTCCATAAATCCCATGTTGTTGTTGTTTTTTACATTCTTTTTTTCTGCATATCTCGAGAGTGGCAAGAGCTACGGCTTTCAAATTTAGTACAAACATGTTGCTTGCCAATACACAAACTCTCTAAAAAAATGGGCGGGATTGGAGAAGTGGGTACATTTCTGTATATCTGGAGAACGAAACGAGCTAAAGTTCGCAAATTAGGTACAAACATATCGGTTATCAATACACAGTATCCCACAAAATATGGGCGTGATTGGAAAAGTGGGCGTGGTACCTCCCGTACAAAGACATTATTGAAAATACTCAAAATTTTAAACTTTAGGGCTCTAGTATGACATATGAACACGTTTTATATACCAAAATATCAGAAATTTTTAGCAGCATATATTTCCCGAAAACCCTGAAACTTTTCTCCCAAAAATGGAAGAGAAATGGCCAAAACATACCCATTTTCGGCAACAATAGATCTTCCCGAGTTAAAGTTAAGAAATCGGTTAAGAAATGGTTAAGTTATTAGCAAAATACTCCTCTTATCGCACCAGGGTGAAGGGTATATAAGATTCGGCATAGCCGAATATAGCACTCTTACCTGTTTTTGATTAAGATTATTCATTATGTAGTTTAAGGTAATTATATACTTAATTATAAGCCATTTTTGATTTTAAGGTGGAAGTTTAAAATTTTTTTAAAATATTTAACGCGAATCGTAATTAATAAGAAAGTCAAATTTTCAATGATTTGCATTTTAGCAAACGATATGTATACTGTTGTAAAAAATTCTTTGTGCTTTTAAAAGGGAACGTTTTTTTCTTAAGCAGACATAAAGGCAAAACTCATTGAAAAAGAACTCCAAGTACTCAATACGTGTTGTTGTTGTAATACAGTTTTTGTTTTACCAGCAAAAACAGTGGGTTTTTTCGTTGATAAAATTTTTCTTAAGTAGTAACAAATATTTGAAATTAAAGTATAAAAGGCGTGTTTTGCTAACAATTATGTGTAAACAACCTTTATACGTAAAAGCAAATGTGACAGTAAGTATAAATATTGGGTAATGCCAGTTTTTGTAAATTCAATAATGGACCTATATGTGGTATTAAGCAAAGTTGTAAAAAAACATTTTTTCTCATGAATGAATTGGCGAAAAATTCACAATTCATTCATGGTTGTGAAAAAAATTACACGTTTTAAATTCCTCATTCATTTAAAAATTCATGAATGGTTAAAAATTCATATATTCATTTTTCGGAACCCTGATAAAAAGTAAATATTGGTGTTTCAGTAATTTGGTCATAACTCGTGCAATTTTTAACCGATTTGATTGATTTATACATCGACGTCTTTAGAAATTTAACATTTACTTTGGTAATAAAACTTGGAGTCGGAAAGATCTACGGTTCCCGAAAATAGGTATTTTTCTTAAAACAAATTATTTTTTGGTAATAACTTTTTTGTATCTGAACCGATTTTTCCGAGTTTTTCAGCAAATATGTTCTACTAAAAGCTTTTGATATATAAGACGTATGCATAGGTCATGTAACAGCTCTAAAAATTTTGATGCTTTTTAGCCCATTTTTGGAGTATTTTGCTAATAACTTAACCATTTCTTAACCGATTTGGCAGATTTATATACCCACGTCTTTAGGAAGAAATTTGCCATTTACCTAGATTATAAAACTTGGACTCGAGAAGATCTATTGTTCCCAAAAATGGGTATGTAGGTATAAAAATTTTTATTTTGGGCATTACTCTTCCATTTTTGGGAGAAAATTTTCAGGGTTTTCGGGAAATATATGCTGCTAAAACTTTCTGATATTTTGGTATAAAAAATGTGTTCATATGTCATACTAGAGCCCTAAAATTTAAAATTTTGAGTATTTTCAATAATGTCTTTGCACGGGAGGTACCACATGGGATACTGTGTATTGATAACCGATATGTTGGTACCTAATTTGGTACCAACAAATCGGTTGGTATACAGAAATGTATAACGTCTTTGCATGGGAAGTGCCACACCCACCTCTCCACACCCGCCCATTTTTTTGAGAGTTTGTGCATTGGCAAGCAACATGTGTGTACCAAATTTGAAAGCCGTATCTCTTGCCGTTCTCGAGATATGCAGAAAAAAAGAATTTAAAAAACAACAACATGGGATTTATGGAAACAATTAGAGGTAGTCGTGGTTTTTTACTCATATCTCTGCCATTTATGGACTGATCTTCCTGAATTACCATAGCAAACAATTCCGGACTATATGTGACATAATGGTATAACAACCTAACCTTCATCATATCTGGGGGTCTTCGGAAAACCTATTTCAACGGTCGGACAGACGGACAAACGGATTTGAACTTCCCTCCTCATAAGAAGCCAGAATGTATATACTTTATATGGTCATAGATCAATATTGTAGAAATTACAAACGGAATGACAAAGTTGTATATACCATTATACCTTCGGTGAAAGGTATAAAAAAAATAATAACTGAACATACATATAGGTACATATATGTATTTTGTTTTTGTAAAAAATTATTGTTTACCAGCCAAAAGGGTCGGAAAAATTTTGTACTTCAAAATTAAATTTTTTTGTACATAAGTATATAAAATATTTAAAGATAAAATTATTTTTTTCTTGTTGTCATAAAAATTCAGGCATGTGCTTGTATCTCTAAATTTAATCCAAATTATCAACATTTTATTCAATGTTTTTTTCAAAGATAACAAATGTTTTGCAAAAATAATATTTTATGAAAATTATATGTATGTGTATGTGTTATATGTATATTAGTTACGTAGTTCAAAATAGTTTTTATAATAAAAAAAATTTAATTTTTTATAAAGAAATAAGTTGTACTATGAAATAACTCCTAAATTAAAAAGGTCTTACTTAAAAAATTATAATGAAAAATATCCCAGAAAAAGTGAAATAAATACCAGTTTTTAAAAATGAAAAAGATCCCAAGCAAAAAAATGTACCAAAACTCCCAAAAGAGTTGAAATAAATCCCGTTTGATTTTTAATATTTAGAATTATAAATAAAAAACATAAAAATTCTAATTAAAAAATGGGATTGAGATTTTCTGCCTTAGACCGCTTTAGAGGGAGTCGTTGGTCCCTTGTACTAGGCAAGAAAAAATTTTTTGAATTAATTATACCGATTAATTTGCGTTAGGAACATCTTATAGGTTTTAATTATGTATTTTGATCTACCACAGAAAAAATTATCAGTAGTTTTTTATCAATTTAAAAAATTGCTTAAAATTTTTTCAATTTAATTAATTAGTTTGATTTAATTAACATTTTAGATGTTTTTAAATAAATTTTTAATTAAAATATTAATTAAATAACCAAAAATGTTAATTGATTGTTTCGTTTATAAAATAATTTTAACTGGTAGAATTGTTGTTGAGAATTATTTCATGTTATAAAATTCCTTTCTTCATAAAAATAATTTAATGAAATTTAAATTCAATGAACTTAAGCCTAATTAAAATATCGAAATTTGGATTAAAACCCATTAACAGTTCAGTAAAATAACCACAATACTAATTATAATAAATGATATTTTTAATTTTAATTAAAAGATGATCAAAAAACTTTGCCGTTTCAATTCTTGACAAAAAGTACGAAAAACAGGAAGAACATGTAAATCAATTAAAAAAGGTAATCATTCATTCAAAGCAAATTTCGATCTGTCATGATAAAATACCATTTGGTTTAAAGATTGATGTTTGACCAATAACGTCATCCGTTGTCAATGGCGGTGAGTGCAACGGCAAACCCCTCTGAAGAGATTGTGTGGTTACAATCGAAACTAGTCAGGGCAACCTGTCCGTGAAAACCTGGGTTCAATTCTCAGCTCAGTCAAGAATGAAAAATTATCAATAAATTTTAATTTATTTCATGTTGTAAAATTCCTTTCTTCATAAAAATAATATAATGAAAAAATCATTTATTAAAAAAAAAAATATTAAATTTTTAGTTATCTTTATAATTATTTTAGCAATAGGTACAAAATCAACATATTGTTGGCTTGATTCGGTTAATTTGGTATAAAATTGGTGATAAGAGATAATTTTTAATTTTTTCTGTGTGGGCTCACTGAAACAAAGTTGTGTTATGAAGTTAAAATTCATATAATAGTTATTTGTGGCGAATATTATTTAGGTATTAACATCCATATGAAATTTTTTTCTTTAAGAGATTTCAGTGAAATTGTTTATTAATGTTAACATTTAAAAGGAAGTTAAAGCTATTTATAGATGGAAGCTTTGGGCAATTGTGAGCCGATTCGAATAGAATTAACTATATACAATATAAATACCAACATAATATGTGAAATAATAGATCAATTCTCACCATTTATATAGCACAATTAAAATGTATTTATCAAATGTGATAAAATTATCTACAAAACTGCAACTTGTATTTTGCGCACAAAATTAACATGGACAGACAGCCAGCCAGACGGACAGATAGACATCGTTAGATCACATTTAAATGTTTACTGAGTCGATCGGAATGCTAAAAGATTGGTCCAGATTTCTATGTATTACATCGCCAAAAACGTATATAAGACTGTATTTAAGACTGTACTTACTTATTGCTTATACTTAAAACTTAAAGGCTTAAAATAGCATTTATCTTTAATGACAACCTAATTCGGCTTACAATTTTAGAGTAAAAATAAAATGCAGATGACGAAGTTGAATCAACACGTTGGGTATACAGATATATGCATATTGTGATGGTGATTTCTTGGGATAATATTTTAATTCGGTGGTACTACTTTATCCAGAGTCTACTAACATTTTATTTTGGCCTTAAATTTTCAAATTTAATTTTCAATTTATTTACCTTTGATTTATTTTTTGAATGTTTTTAAATAATTGAAAATTTTCCTTATTTAAAATATAATTTTTTGAAGTGATAGACATAGTTCGGGGAAAATAGTTGAATTGTCCTGGTAAAAAAAGGAAAGAGAATTAATAAAAAAATAAAATAAGTTGTTTTTTTTTTGTCATTTTAATATCTGTTAAGGAAAACTATTTTTTTTTATTATGAATAAATTTTTTTTTTTAAGGTTTATCTTTAAGTAAATTTGGAGCTTGTGGTTTAGTGCGAATAGAGATGATTTTCTCGAGAAAAATTTCAACAAGCCGGAAGTTAGTTTAAGTAATATTATAAGTCAGATTCATTACCAAGAACACGGAACATAACCAACTTACTTTGGTGGATTTGTTGTGTTTTTTGAGTGAATTTGCATTAACAATCCCAAAGATATATCTGAATAGTACATTAACAACAACCTCAAACTTTTATTGGTATATAAAAAAAAATTGATTTGTCATACTCTCAAATTGAGGTGGCCAGTGCCTTTAAATCGTTTATTTTATTCAACGTGGTTATCCTGATAGAGTTATAATCATGTAAATTCATTTGGAATTTCTCGTCATATAATAATATTAGCCTTGAGATACAAGCACATGCCTGAACCGTTAATTATTTTGTGTCTGATTAAGCTTCTAGTTTATTTTGTGTTAAAATCTAACATTATTTTATTTGGTCACCTTATTTAAAGTAATTTTTTTAATTAATTCTTAAAACAAACATTAATTACACACTCTATAATTAGACAATATACAATGTAAACGTAATCATAAGAATCATACAATTTTCATTTACATAAAAATTTATACACACACACGCACACACAAACACAATTAAAATTAAAATACTTCCCTGTCGGAGATCGAACTAGTACCAAGCTAGGACTAAACTAGTACAAAGATCACCAGTACTAGTTCTCGACTGTATACTTTTCTATTCTATCTTAATGTTCAAATTTGCATTGCGTATGCTTGAAAAATTACTAGTACCATTGGTTCTAGTCGTGTACCAGTAGACTTGGACCCAAATGGATATTTTCAATGCAATTTTTTTTTTAAATTGTTTTTACAGAACATGGCCGTAAAAAATTTATAAATAAATTATTTAAAATCAAATTTAAAAATAAGTATCAAAATACGAATAAATATCAAAAAAAAATGTTTACACAAAAATGCCATCAGTTAAGAAGTGGTGCTCTTGTACTACATCAAGTAGTAGTACTAATAAGCACTAGTATTTTTATATAAAAACTCTAACACCGTTACCACTAGTGCCTCTTGTTCTAGTAATTGTACTAGTGGCATTTTGACAATTAAAGCCTTATCTCCTGAAGGGTTATAACATAATAACCATGTATGTATGTTTGTGTTGAGTGATTTTTTTTTTTTTTGTTAATATCGAAAAGAAAAATTCTGACAGTAATAACAAATTTCACTCATGCATTCATAGAGAGGTTTATTAACTTAACGCAATTAAAATATCGGTATTAAATTGAATATTAGTGCATTAAACACATTTGAGACAGCAGACTACCGACTTTAATATGTCAAAAATAGAATACATGTGTGTATATGGAAATGATTATTTAAACGACGACAGGGCTTCATGGCTGCATGTTGGTTGTTTGTGCTAATTTTATTGTTTTAGTCAAATTAAACTAATTTCTATTGTTGTCCGCTACAAAACAGAAAAAGTGTTGCTAATATAATCAAATATTAGAAGAATTAGTGCTTTAAAAAAAATAATTTTTTTGTTTAACAGCGAAGAACCGAATTGAAACAAGAATATAAGCTCGGCTCCCCACCAAATTGGTCTCATTATTACTTTTTAGTATCCTTAAAAGAATTTATATAGGAAGATATTTGTCATACCAACGCTCCTAGCTTAAGAGCTTTAGGTCGTAAAAGTTTCAAAATAATGCATTAGCAGGTGTGTTCTAGAATCCGAATCCACTCGAAAGTGGATTACTTCAGCATTTTTGGTTTTCTGCATTTCACATCCGCATGTTTTTATTCGTTTTCAATTAGAGCAGTTAGGGGTTGGTGAAAGTAAAACGAATCAACTTTTATTCTTATACCTATGTGATAAAATTATTAACAAAAACAAAATTTAGGTTTTTAGTTTGAAATGTTTTTTATTCAATTTAATAAAAAAAAATATATATTCCTTTACACAAATCTTAATAAAAAATAAAATTTTTAACATATCCAAAAATTTAAGTTGTTTTTATTAAACTCACTTGTGTAAAAAAACAAACATGGAGTCAAGCATTATTTTTTTTAACAATTTTGTTTATGTTCGAAAACACGAAGTTGCCCTACATATTAAAGTTTTATATGTCAAACTTTTGTGCATTAAAAAAGAAGCATTATTTTTTATTTTTTAGGAATAATTTTTTATACAATAAAAAATAAAATGTAATTTTTTTTGAACAGCTGATAAAAAGCTGTTTTTTTTTTTGTTTTTGACATTTAGATTTTTTTTTCGAACACAAACTTCGAATACACAAAAACGTGCGGATTTGAGAACACCAATTTATGAATTATGCGGATTCAAAAAAATTTGCGTTTTCAAAACGAGTCGAAACCTAGAACAGACCCGTAGATCCCTGTACAATATTATAAATTTATTTTTAGTGTAAGAGCCCGCGCTTTGATCTTCATTTTGTTAAATTTGATATATAACAGCAATAGCATTGTATTGCAGAAAAGCATATTACTGTATTCTAACGATTGTTAAGATCTCGAGGATTCAGACACAAGCAATTCATTCATTGAAAAGTATATATTCTTCCAGGAAATATTTTTGATAGAATACATATGTATAAAAAAAATGTACAATAAAAAGATTAGTTTGGGCTTACTACGCGGACAGTGAAGTTATGTTTTTTTTTTATTTGAACTGTTTGAACTTCTTACCGTTATTATTGAAACCAGAAGCCAAGATTATTTCTGCACGAGATCCGAAAATGTAGAAGATATTAATGATAATGTTATACCAACTTACGAATATGTTACGAAATACTATGATTGGAATAGGGAGCAACCATTGTTTTTAGATATTGCAAAACTTGTAGCTCAAAGGATAGAATGCGTTAGGAGAAAATCGTCTCTTCCTACAGTGTCAAATACAATAGTCATACAAGTAATAAGCGGTTATCATATAAATTACAAAAATCTCATAAAGTCGTTGAAAAAATGTCCGTTTATTAGAAAGAAAATTTTCTCCGACGTAGCAGAGTTTTGTTTCATATTTGTTCCTGTAGATATAAACAAATTGAGCATTTTTTGATGCCTACGGCAATATAAGGTACCCAAAGAAGAACAGGAGTTTTTGAGTGAGATGCGAGGGCGAGAAAGATGCGTATTGGAGGAGTAGTTCGAGATCTTCCAAGTAAATTGCAAAAAAGAGCAGCCCAAGCACCAAATAAAGAAAAAAACGTAAATAAAAGTCGAGACAAAATTAACTTAAAACAGCAGGAGTTATCTGTAAGCATAGCAGCCAGATAAAATTGGTCGAACATCGTCAAATTTTGAGGAAAATATCGTCAAATTTACAGCTAAATCGGCACAAAAATCGTCATTGTAAAAAACCACTAATTTTTTATAAGTTTTAAAAATAAATTGTTATTTTTAGTTTCCGTTGCTAATAAAATTTTAATATATTCTGCTTTTTGAAGAAATTAAATAAAAATTTTCGTTTATCTACTTATAATTGAAATAACACAACCAAACATTTTTTAAAAGTATTGGCATTCATAAGAAAAGTAAGAGTATTCCCTAAAAAACTAAAACCAAGAAGTATCAAACACTTATTTTGCACGTCGAAAATCCTGCTTAAGAATTTAAGTCTGGTAAACACCAATAAAATCAGACTTTTTGAAAGAAAAGTTTTGTAATGTGAACTTAGACTAAAGAGAGTGGTTGTAAAATGCATGTAATAAAGAAGTTCTACTGATCAAATAGAACTCTTAGAAATATGCATCGTGCTAAAAAAAACAATCGTATTTTATATGATGACATCTCAGACATGAAAATTACTGCCAATCAAATAATGCAAATAAACAAACGGGTGCCCCGGTAGGCTAGCTGGTAGTGAGCTAGTCTATCAGTGCCGGGGTTGCGGGTTCGATTCCCGCTAGAGACTCTGGTCTCCTGCAGACAAGCGAAGAGCTTCACGAGACTAGCATAGGTGAAATTATATGTGAAATTATAATAAAAAAAAAAAGTAAATTTGAACAAAATTTGTCATTTGAAAGATCGTCAAATTTAGGGTATAAATCGTACCTTCGTCAATAGACCATTTTTGTACCTAAATATCGTCAAAATGACGATAAATCGTCAAATCTGGCGGCTATGTCTGTAAGTAATTCCAGTGCTTCTTGTGACGACTCTTTTAATTTACCTTCCACGTCAAAGCCAGAAAGAAAAAAATTTTAGTTTGTCTATATTGTCAAAAACTTGTAACCGTTACAGTGTTTCCGATAGCGCAGCGGCTGCTATTGCTTCGTCTGTATTGCAAGATATCTCTCCTAGCAGTGAACCAATTGATAAATCAAAAATAAGACGGGAAAGAAAAAAAGTACGTAATGAATGTATTCAAGACCAGAAGCAGCTAGACCTACTAGCTTTATACTTTGACGGCCGAAAAGATCAGACGCTTAATATTATTTAAAAGGGATCTAGGAAATATAGACAAATACTGATTGAGGAACATGTAAGTATCTGTTAAGGAGCCAGATTAAGTTTATGTTGGCTATGCAACACCAGACCTTTGTCTCAAAAAATTAAAAAAGAAAATTTGATGGCAATTGGTTGTGATAGTACACTCACTAACACTGGGAAATTTAACGGAGTAATAAGAGTATTGGCAAAAAGACTTCAGCGCCCATTGCAATGGACTATTTACATTTGAACGAATTGCCATTAAAACATTTATTTAACACGATATATGGTGTTACCAAGGGACCACATTCGCATGCTGGTCCTATTGACAACTTATTAGAAAACTGCGAAAAACGAAGCTCACCTCATACCCGAAAGCAACCTCGCGTCTTTGAGGCTACCTTCTATACTTTTTGACGCAAGTAACTACTTTGAAGTTATAAATTGGAATCAAACATTTTTCGATCCACCAATTCTTCGGAACATCACTACTGAAGAAATAAATGCGGCAGTTGAGTGTCAACAAGTGACAATCTAATATTTAAAAATGCCCAAGAACCAAAGTTTAATTTTATGTGTAATTAAAAATGTGTTCAGTTTTAATTAATAATAAATAATTTATAGTAAATAAAATACTAAAATTTAAAAAATGGCTTTTTTTAAATTACTTAATTCTTAGGAGCTCCGGCGCGGGCTCAAGATGTGACTTTTTTAAACTTTTTTTATGATTTTTTATTTGTTTTAACGTAAGACAACAAAATATTACTATTAGTATATGATTCGAGAAGTTTTATTTTTTCTCATACATCAGTGACCCACCCTAATGCACATATCTTAAGGTATAAAATGAATCTTAGCAGTATGGGTATCATTGAAAAATTCAAAGTGCATTTCACAAGCATACCGATTTAGTAACCCATTGACTGACTTTTTTTTTACAAAATTGGCTTTATCTTTAAATTATGTCGATATAACAATAACACATTTAACACATGTTACCAAAGTTTTTAGGGCTTTGATTAAAAAAGTTCTTAAAATATTTACATATTACTATAATTAAATATGTAACAAGTGCATAAACTATTACCACATATATATTTTTACTCAAACTTATTAATTAATTCCAAAATGAAATTTTTTTAACCCTAATAACTTTAAAATTTTATATGATGGAGCTTCTAAAAATAAAGCATACAAACACTTGAAGTATTCTCTATAACATATTATATTTGAATAAATATTATTATGCATATCGACAAAATTTTAAGATAAATGAAATTTTGTAGAAAAATCTTTTAAGAAATATTAATTTTTGAAGTTGGCTCTTAAGGGGTTAATAAATCGGTATATTTAATACATCATGTGAAATGTATTTCGAAAGACTTTGTTATGATACAAGTGCTCTAAAACTTTTACGAAGTAGAATTCATAAACTAAAGGGCATAATAAACCACACAAATTGTTTGGCAAACATGCACTTTGTTTTTGATTCTGTTTGCCAATAAACAGCACAATCATATTTCGTACAAACATTAATTTTTCAGTTTTGTTTTGCTTTCAATGAATGCTGACTGTGGCAATTTGCTCGCTATTTGTTTAAAACGCAGAAAAAATATAAAATAAAGAAAAATAATTTGTAGTTAAGAGTGCTCTAAACAAAAAACGGCTTTGGTGAAAATTATTTTATTGCTTCTTCTTATATCGTCTTTACTCTGCAAAGTTTTTGCTGAAATGATTACTTTTAACACTAGACACCACAAAAAGTTTGAAAAATATCCAACATGTCTGCCAAATATTAAAAATTTTTAATATTTCTACAAGTATTGTTTCAAATGTTTGTCCAAACAAAATATTAAAATATTTTAAATGTTTTTTAATAAATTCATTTGATTTACGTTACAAAATGTATAATAAATAAGTATTTATTAGAGTATCCATTCAATTAATCGTTGTTCGATTAATCGAAGAAATTTTTCGCCATTATTTGATCGAATAATTAAAATAGCCAATTTCAAATAACGAATAACTCGAACAATTTATGTCGATTAATCGATTAAAATTAAATTCTTAGAAAATTTTAATTTTTTAATATAAAAATTTTTTTTCAGATTTCTTACCAATAAAATCCATAGCATGTGAAATTTATTCTGAACATATTTTAGTAAAATATCCCTTTTTGTTATTGAGTTTGGCGTTCATTCTAAAAAATTCATAAGCATTTATAAATATGTTAACCATACACAGATTATAGGTTACCTGTTTTTACCCGACCTTCAATTTCTTTATTACCTCTTACCATTCATGAATTTTGACATATTAGGTATTGTTAGATTCGTTTTAAAAACGTTAGAAAGTTAGAAGAATCGTTAGATAGGTAGTAGTAAACAAAAGCACGGATTGTTGGCGCAGAATAGTAATACGTTAACGAAACAAATTACGCAAACCTATAGAGTAGAGCTTTAAAATTAAGAAAAATAAAGTTATTTGCCACGTTCGGTAAATCGAATACATATGAGTGAAATTAAAATCGAACAAACTTTGAAAACGATCGAATTTTTAAAGTTTCTTTATTCTTTAAGTTCTTATCTTAACCAGAACTTCTCTTAAAATCAGTAAATATACGGTGAATCTAAATTGATTTCAATTTTACTGTATTTTCATGAAAAATATATTAACTAATTTCAATTACTCTCATAAAAAAAACCTGCGGCAAAAATAAATAATTAAAGCATAATTTATAATATATTCCCGTATTAAGTTTAGCAGGCGGGACATAATTGCAAATTATACACTGAAATAAAATTAATGGATCCCGATTGCTGCTGAGCCTAATGCATGTATTTAACTTTGGCTTTCAGATAATTTTATAGCCTGTTTAACCGAAGTAGTGTTTACTTTGTTTATAGTTTATTCTTATTTTATTCTTGTTTCGGTCCCTGTATGTTTTGCAGCAGGGTTTTTGATTTTTTATGCTAGGAACACATTTTGGTAGTACGTCGTAAGAACGTAGGACGTAACGCTGTAAATTTCCAAATATACGCTCCATTTACCCACAATTCCATCGTAGACGCGTTTTGTTTTCCTTTGAAAATCTATATATATAAAAATGAATTCTGTGTGTTTGTATGTTTGTATGTTTGTATGTTTGTCGCTTTATAGACTCCGAAACTACTGAACCGATTTTCCTGAAATTTTTACAGTAACATCAAGTGAGCCCTAAAAATAAAATAGGCTGCTTATTTTTTCGATAGGGGCAGGGGAATTGGTACCCCCCATAGGATGCCAATATTATACTGAACCGATTTTCCTGAAATTTTTACAGTAACATCACGTGAGCCCTAAAAATAAAATAGGCTACTTATTTTTTCGATAGGGGCAGGGGAATTGGTACCCCCCATAGGATGCCAATATTATACTGAACCGATTTTCCTGAAATTTTTACAGTAACATCACGTGAGCCCTAAAAATAAAATAGGCTACTTATTTTTTCGATAGGGGCAGGGGAATTGGTACCCCCCATAGGATGCCAATATTATACTGAACCGATTTTCCTGAAATTTTTACAGTAACATCACGTGAGCCCTAAAAATAAAATAGGCTACTTATTTTTTCGATAGGGGCAGGGGAATTGGTACCCCCCATAGGATGTCAATATTATACTGAACCGATTTTCCTGAAATTTTTACAGTAACAACACGTGAGCCCTAAAAATAAAATAGGCTACTTATTTTTTCGATAGGGGCAGGGGAATTGGTACCCCCATAGGATGCCAATATTATACTGAACCGATTTTCCTGAAATTTTTACAGTAACATCACGTGAGCCCTAAGAATAAAATAGGCTACTTATATTTTCGATAGGGGCAGGGGAATTGGTACCCCCCATAGGATGCCAATATTATACTGAACCGATTTTCCTGAAATTTTTACAGTAACATCACGTGAGCCCTAAAAATAAAATAGGCTACTTATTTTTTCGATAGGGGCAGGGGAATTGGTACCCCCCATAGGATGCCAATATTAATTATCGCATATCTTAAGAGCCGCTGCACGCATTTTGCTGAACTTTTTGTAGTAGGATCTTCTGAGCCCCGGAATTGAAATAAAATAGCAGCGGGGGTATAGGAATACCCCATAGGACGCCAATGTTTAACATCGCATATCTTAAGAACTGTAATAGTGAGAATGTTCAAACTTTCTAAAAGTCACTCTTATGGTATACTACACTTTTGAAAATAAAAATAAAGCGGGTAGGCGCAGGGCGGGAAATACCTCCCATAGGATGCATACATTAAATATCGCTCAACTGAAGAACTATTAAAGGGAGAGTCTTCAAACGTGGTTAAAGCTACTATTATAGTAAACTATAAATTTCAATATAAAAATGTGCGGGGTAGACAGAGTAGGAGCAGTACCTCTCATAGAAGACATATTAAATACCATATATCTGAACACAAGAGCTATCAACCTTTACAGGACAAATTTTTTTTTTTTTGCCAGTGTAGCGAAGCGCACCGGGTTAAGCTAGTAATATTATAAAAATTCAAATTTATTGAAATTGTTGTTGGTTTTTTGCTTCTATTTATTTGTTTTCAAATATTCAATTTGAAAACACAAAAAGTATTAAATTTTATATTTTTCATTTTTCATTTTATATGACAATACGGCCATAAGCGGCGTATGAAAAAGAATTAGATGTATGTAGACGTCGACGTACATAGACACGCTTTTAGGTTTTTATTTGACAATGTATCTACGTCATATGCCACTACGTTCATACGGTGCAATTGTATTCCTATGGTTAATTATTTATTTTATTTAAAAGCTTTAAAACTTTATATGTTGTATAAATAAATTGTTATTTTATTGTTTAATTGGATAAAATTATTTGAATTATTCGTGTTATTCGAACACATTACAACTCTTTTTCGATTAATCGAGCAAAATTTAAATTGAAAAATCAATTAATTCCTTACTCGAACAAAACCAAAAGTCAATTAATTGGATACTCTAGTATTTATATATTTGTAGGCTTAAATTAACTTTGTGAACGAGTCTGCAATTATGCATGTTGTTCAATTCATAAAATTTAAAAATTATAGTGGCAACACTTTTATGTATCTAAATACATAAGAAAAACTTTTATATACTCATTTGCTGCCTAAGCGTTTGTACCCATTTATAATATTATACATGTGTCAAAATATGACTTCAAAAGGCAAAATATGCGCTATTAACTTAAAAAATGCTGCAAAAATACTCTTTTAACTAAATTATGCAAAAAAAAATGCTGTAAAGGGTAAAATATGCAAGAATATGTACTAACAAATCGATGCCAAAATTCGTAAAAAGCTGTAAAACGGATAAATATATTGTTTCTGCCTTCATTGGTCGCACAAGGAAAAACATGCAATTGCATATTTATGGTTTCCCTGCTTATAACTTTCTTAGTTGTTATATAATTTAAAAAATTTTACACATCGTGTGATCGCGATAGAATTATCTTTGAAATAAAATACAATAAAAATATACGAGATACATTTTTTCCTCTTAATGGAAAAATTAAAATTATAGTTTTTTACAAAATATCGAAAAACCAACTTTTTCAAACTTTTGAGGCCTGTAGCACAATATCTTTTTATCCGATCAACACAATTGCTGTATTGGCTGAAAGAATACAGAGATATCTTTTTAATAGTGTAAAACTTATTTTATTCAGATGACCGTTTTTGCCAATAAATAAAGAGATTTTTTTTTAGCGATTATCGCCAAAACGCGCATTAAGAAAAGTAAATTAATTTTATATTCGTGCTCAGCGACCTCATATTGTCTTATATTATTACTGAATTCTTTGCATAAAAATAATATAAAATTTTACGATAGGCGCGGCGCTTTGGTTGATAACAGGTATTGCATATGAAAATTAAAATATGTATTTCTTGGCTGATAGCAGGTTTTGAAAGTAAAAACATATACCATAATTTTAAATTTTATTAAAGTTTCCTCGTTTTTCACAAATTAATCAAAATTAAACAAGATAATTCGAATTAATAAACATATGTATGTATATATTAATATTACTTTTACTTTATAAAAGTAATGATATTCTGATGGTATATCAGGCTTTATATCTGGTAGAAGGTTTTGGCTCAGTGTACGCTGTGTACTTTGTAACTCGATTTGGTTAGTTCTTGTATTGTAAATCAAAATTCAGTTTAAATTTAACATCGTCATTTGATTAATATTTTAAAGACCTCAACTGCGCAACTGTTGTATCATTTTTCCTCGACCAAGCTTAATGCTCGTAAAGGGAATAAGTTTGGCAACGTTATAATTTTAAAAAAAATCATAAGTTTAGTATGACTTCTTAACGCTATTTGTGTTATGTTCCGATATTTTGTTTTTAGGGTTTTGCAAAATTCGCGATAGTGCGATTGTTCCTGTACTCTTTCTGACTATTTTCAGCTTAAGCGATTTTTAATCAATATAACCCTTTGCTTATCATACTGCTGTTAGCAAGTTTTTGCGTATTTTCGCTAATTGCTTAATTACCGAATTTTTGCCATTCCTTATTCAGTTTATGCAACTTTTAATAAATGTTATGGCTTGTTGCAAATTTTAAGTTTTTGTTGTGTGAAGTTTTTGGATTTCCAACTATTTAAGACACTTCTAATCAATATTACACTTTGCAATATTTAAAATTTTATCAAACTTTTCCGAATTTTTGCATGTTTTGCGTATTTTCGCGAAATGTTGCATCACTTCACAGTATACAAATAGTTGTAGGAAACATCTTCGTTGAATTGTTAGTATGTATTATAAAATTAATGTGGTCGCATTAAAAAGAAAAATAAATGGTTAAAACGTTGATTTTTCTCTCTGAAATTTATGTCAGAGATGTAACACATTGACGATTTTCACGAATTTTAGTAGTATGATTTAAAGTCAAATAAAAGGAATTCTAATAATGCCACCAATCAAATTTTTTAAGATGGGGTTCCACATTTGTGTCATCGGCGAACAGTTCTCATGCAAAAACTGATTTTCAAGAAATTGGCTTGCAACACTTATTTAACACTTCTTTATATTTAAGAGTTCTTATTTAAAGTTAAAAATGTTTCTGTGAATTCCCATGGAAGAAATCGCAGAGAATGATGAAATATTTTTTTTTCATATTTCATGAATCTAAATTAAAAGCACTAATAAATTCTTAAATGTTATTTATTTAAAGTGTATACAGTTGACATAACATATAGAGATAAAGTTATTTTTTTTTTCATTTAAATGAAAACAAGTTGTAAAAGATTTTTATAATTTTTGATAATATTTTCGAGTATACTGCAATCAAGTTTTTGCGTTTCCAAATTTCATCTTGATTCCATAAAATTAATCTTATCAAAGTAGTGTTTTCTAACAAAGATAACAATTAACAAATCTAGTTAAATAATATAGTTTTACCATACCTTTATGAATATGATCTTCATACATATAAATCATTTCGATAATGTCATTTCCTATTATAAACCACTGCTTTTTTTCTGCAAATCTACCGTATATAAATCTGCTTAGAAATTCGGATTTGCACAGTTTCTTCTTGACTATCAGCATGAAGACTTTTACATTCTTTACAATTCTGTTGGCGATTTCTTCCATATCTGAAAGTAAAAATTTGCTTTGGCTTCAATCCATGGTAAGGAAACTTGATTATAAGATTGTTTTATAACTTTAGAACTTAAGGAAATGAAAAAAGGTACTAAATACAAGGAAGAAAAAAAATAATGATTCTTTCGCACATGATTTAGTTCACTTTCGAAGAGGCCAAAGCAGCATGTAGGGGACGGAATTCGCAACTTGTCACATTGGATACTAAAGCAGCCATGGACGAAGCTTGGGGCAAGATAAAATTGTAAGTTTATTATATCTACAATTTCTTTGCAATTAAAAAAATGGATTTTATTTAAATTTGAAAGTTTACATTTTGATGCTTGGGTTGGTGCTAATGGTACTGAAGTAAGTTTTACATGGCTGTCAAACAAACAAACTGTTACAGACGACCTGTTTTTGTATTATTCACCTATACAAAATTTTCATTGTGTAGAAATTCATATTAGTAGAGATGAGAATCTATGTGGTTTAGTGAATATTCATTGTGATTATAGGAGAAGTGCTTTATGTGAATACTAAATATGAAATAAGTGATTATTAAAAATTGTAATTAAATCAAATATATAAATTCTAAAAAGTGGCATAAATTTATTTTTAAATGAGACCCAGCAAAACCGATACACTTTTTAGAACAGAAGTAGAAACTGGTAATTGATCACTGAATATCTAAAAGGTAAAATACACAAAAACGCCTGAATATTTTATTAAATTTGTATACATTTTTCGCCAAAAGGTTAGATAATGTCCTAAAAATTATGTAGAAAAATTGATAACTTCATTACAAGTTTTTTCATCAAAGTAATTTGATTTAAAAGATATACACCTTTATAGTTGCCATACTACAGGATGGCGCATAAGTAACATTATGATTTATTTGATAAAGAATTTTCTTCATTCTGATTATATTTGAAGTTGGCATTCATTAAAATTAAGATTATAGATTGGAAATATGTTCACATTATGTTTTGAAGATAATATATTTCAAATAGTGCCTATTGTTTCGAACTGACGTGCCGAGCATTTCCCAAAATATTTCTTAAAATTTTAGGTCCTAGCGCCCTCAATTCTTCTCGGATACTTGACTTTAGCTCTTGGATGGTTCATGACTTATTGGCATACACCTTACCCTTAAAGTAACTGGAAAAAAACAAGTTAGAGTGCTATATTCGGCTATGCCGAATTTTTGATACCCTCCACCGACAGAAGTGGGCTCTATATGATAATACATTTATATTATGAACTAAGCTTCACAAAAACGACAGTCAGCATTAAAATTGGTTGCGGTTTAGACCTTTATTAAATTATTGACCGACAATAAGAAAGTTTTATGCGTTTCTTGTCAGAACTTCGAACTGGCTTGAGTAAAATATCATGATACGTGACAGTTTCAGCCGAACTAAAATGATTTTTAGGAGGGTAATTTGTATTGGACCTATGATAAATTATGGACCAATCATCCCAAAATTCTGAAGACTGATTTCTGGTATTACAAAAAATAAATTAGAATAACTTTCAATACAGCAGTGTAATTAGTTTTAGCGTTAACAGTTAATTTCACAAAATTGCGTGATATTTTTTCTGGCCATATGAATCTTATTTGGAAGAAATTTTACCGCAATATCTATATATGTTATGGTTTAAGGCGAATTAAATTATTTTCACAAAATGGCCTTTATTTGGTTTTAGGCGCAATAAGCTGTTTTCCGAGAGTAGAGTTTATATGGGCCCTAGGGTTAATTACGGACCAATCTTCAAAATTTGGCAGTGTGATTTCTCGTCCTATAAAACTGTGACGTACCGAATTTTAATTATGATAGCATTATTTATTACGGTTTAAGGCGTACTTAACTGGGCCAAGTGTAAATTATTGACCGATCTTCACGAAATTTAGCAGTGTGATTTTAAGACCTACAAAACTGTACCGTACCGAATTTAATTATGACAGCATTACTAAGCTGTTTTCCGCGAGTAGGGTTGATATGGGGGCTATGGTCAATTATGGACCGATGTTCATGAAATTTAACAGTATGATTTTATATAAAACAAATACGCGCAAAATTTTTTTTCATTCCGTGCATTATATCACCATTTATGTTAGTTTTTGTATCTAAATTATCAATTTTTAGGGTGGTGGTTCCACATTTTGATTCACAGTTCTGATCTTACGGCACCGATGTTACTGGATTGCAATCCCAAACTGCTTAGGGTAACTTCAAGCTATTTGAGCCCAAGTTTGTTCTTTTCTTTTGCGTTTTTCGAAAGTGAGCTTGTTTTCGGGTAGACAGACGGACATGGCTTAATCGACTTAGAATTATTCAAGGAGCCAGAATATATACTTAATGGGGTCTTAGATGTATAATAAAAAAGTTTCAAAAAAAAAGTGCCTCTCCCCGCAAAATTTGATAATACTTTGTTTTTAAACAAAAATGTTATTAATCTAATTTGAAATATTTATATTTTTTTTCACTGTTTTTTTTTTTTTTTTGTATAAAAATATTATTTATTATACCCTTCACCGAAGGTAAAAGGGTATATATACCTTTGTCATTCCGTTTGTAATTTCTACCATATTGATCTTAGACCCTATACAGTATATATATTCTGGGTCCTTACGAGGGGTGAAGTTGATTTACGATATTGAAATTGTAACGCAGCTTACTTTCCTAGCTGAGGTATGACTCAGTTTGTCCAGGGTCGATTCGAAGGTCTGCTTCCTTTGAAATGAAACACGGGATGTTTTCGTGTATGTTCGCTTACAATAATTTAACAAAGCTTTTAATTACGAAATCTTAATCTACAATAAGTTCTTAGAACTACGACGGGCCTCTGGTCATTGGACGCAGCTGCCGGCGGGAACGACTGGTCGTGTGAAGTTTACGGGGCTGGACGGCGGATGCGGCTAATGTGCGGGGTCCATGTTGCAGCACAGGAACTTTTCTGGTAATGGGACTGGTAGGCAAACGGGCTTAGTTATTATGTGTGGATTAAGCTACGGGGGCTGATAATTCGGCTGCCAACGAAATTCGGAGGCGTTGGCGGTCGGCTTAGTACGACTAAATACGGTTACGAATACCAGCGAAATGCGGGAGCGCTGGCGCTCGGCAAGAATACGTTAAATACTTCGGACACCCAGAGAATTCGGAGGCCTTGGCGTTCGGCTAACTACTTCGGACACCACGAGAATTCGGAGGCCGTGGCGTTCGGCTAACTACTCCGTAAATAGTTCGGACCCCAAGAGAATCCGGAAGCCTTGGCGTTCGGCTAACTACTTCAGACACCACGACAATTCGGAGGCCGAGGCTGACTACTTCGTAAATACGTCGGACACCAAGAGAATTCGGAAGCTTTGACGTTCGGCTAACTACTTCGGACACCACGAGAATTCGGAGCAGTGTTGCCACTTTGTGGGTAATTACTCGAATTTGGTGCAACTTTTACACTTGTGGGTAGACCGTGGGTAATTTCTTTGAGGTGTAGATCAGGTGTTATTTGAAATTCTTTTATAAGGATTTGATTTTAGTGATAAAATTGTCGATCTAAAAAATTTACAGTACATGCGACCAAGGTCACTGTTTATTTAAAAAAAGGTTTCCAAAGTTTATGAAGCAAAAAAATTGATAGTGATTGGCGCCAAAGAGAAGTAAGGAAGAAAAGTAGAAAATAGACCTAAGGTTTGGTACAGATAAGTAAATTCCACGTAGGACAAATCCCCCCTATAGTTCCCCCAACAGAAACAGCCGTCCTATTTCCCTGACAAACCCCATGAATCCACGGTTAGTTAAGGAGTTATGAGGTTAGCGAATTTACTCGTTTTTATGCTATTTATCCCGTAAACATACGAATTTCCAAAAATTCCATCTTACCTAGCTTTAACACATTAAAGTAGTTTCTTGCCAGTCGCAATGCACTAAATTTGTCCACTAACACACACACAATTTTCATACCATTAGGCAATTTCTTCAATTTTTAGTGGACCGATTAAGCGAGAGACCAGCATCCGGTTCAAATTTCAACAAAAATCACATTATTTTTACCGTAATGTATAAAATTTTCCCAAATATATAAACAAACATGTTACACAAAACAAAGAGACATATAATGATTTATTCATTTGAAAACTAAAAATTTTATAAAAGATAAACCAAATTTTTAAGAAGTAAAATACTATTTACAGCAAATACCTTGTTAGTTTTACTACGGTTAGTAACTGAGTAAATTGAGATTATTAAGATTTTCTTAAAATTTGGATATATCAGGCATTTTAAAATAGTAAATTAATTAATTTTTGTATTTATTCATAAAGTTTGAAGTCTATTATTTTTTATAAAAACATTTGTTTCATTTTATCCAATAATTCGTCACGCCATTTTGTGACTTGTTCAGGGAAAATTTACAATTTAAACTTTCTTAAATAATCATGGAAAACTAATTTCAAGCTGGCAAACAAATTTTTAAATAAAAAGCTAATTTTCAAACCAAACAACAATTTTTAATAGTTATACAAAAAAAAACTTACTGCCGACCCACAATATCGACAAGAACATTTCTTTCGCATTTTTATATTGAAAACAATAATAAAAAACTAAAATTTGTTTTTGTTTTCAGTTTAAACGTACGAAAGAAATTTTCTTGTAGACATTGTGCGCCAGGGAGTTTATCTTTTACAGTATAAAATATTTTTAACTTCCGTTCATGTTCAGAG
This sequence comes from Pollenia amentaria, assembly GCA_943735925.1. Lineage (NCBI taxonomy): Eukaryota > Metazoa > Arthropoda > Insecta > Diptera > Polleniidae > Pollenia > Pollenia amentaria. The sequence continues at coordinate 85,617,787 of OX031008.1, read as the reverse complement.
TAATTATTTATCGCAGCATCATTTCACTCATTCGATTTGTTGAAATCGCTATCTAAGATTTCTCCGCACCCCTCACTACAGACTGGTTCTGTACTGGTTCTTCTAGTATTATCATTGATAGGTTCCTACTGAGTCTTGTAGAACTATTGTTGTTTGACATAAAACAGTTTTCTCTTTTTCGACGCATTCATTATGTCTAAACTCACGTTTAGACAATACTAATTAATAATTTGTTCAATGATATTTTTCTATACCAATTGTTTTTTTTAAAATGTATTTAATGAGTTAAATTTGAATTAAAAAGATATGAATTTAAAACACTGAAATTAAGATTGTATTGTATCGTATATTTTAAGTTACACTGTAAATTTGCATAATATTATGCCCATTTTGAAGTATAGATGGCATTAATGAGTAGGTTATAATACGATTGAATTGGTAACGTTTAGTACTTACGGATTTTTTCCAAAACCGGTTCGGCTTTTGCGCCACGAAGACGGTTTTAGAAAAAAAAGATTTTGTAGTGAGCTCGTTCATTGTGCCCTTAGCAACAGAAGTGTTCAGTTTAATTAAACCCTACAGTGATCTGCTTAAATAAATTCTTTTTAACCCAACTTAAAATAATTTATTTTGAATACTTAACTTAAAAAGTTTACTTAAAATTAAAATTAATTTACTTAAAATTAATCTAAAAATAATTTACTTAAAGTTAAACCTACAAATAACTTAAAAGTAAAGCTAAAATTATAAAATAAATATTGTACCTACATAACTACAACTATACCGGCTCATCTGTTTTTATTTTGGAAGTACAACCCATCAAATAAGTATCCTAGATTCCCTACATCTAACCACGGTGGAAACCAACCCCCAACTTTAAAGGTAATTACCAAGTGTTAAAATTATCTCTTAAGTGGCAAAGAAATAGTCAAGTTTATCTCTTTCTTATTTCTTTCCATTTAACCCGACTCCCTACAATTGTAACCACTCATATGAGCGGCTACAATTACAATTGTCCATCAGACATCTACCATATCTTCAAGGTGCCCTACAGTTCTGTACAACCCAAAGCGACAATTGCTTAAAATTCTTTGTGGAAGCCAAGTCAAAGAATTACATGGTCCTTCGACTAGAAACCAGTGGTCACAGAAAATAAAATACCCAGCATAAAGAAGTTCAAGGTCTCTACAAGTATTGTCTCTACACCAACAACTCAAAGGAAAAAAGTGACATCAACAAAAATCAAAACACGATAATGAGGTAAAGTGCATTTATTTAAACTCTTTATAATTAGTGATAATGCAAGCACAAGCAAAGTAATCCGTCGGTAGTGGAAAAAAGTTAAATTGAAAAAAGAAAAAAAAACAAAGTTTAGAAACATAAAATTGGCATAATTTGAAAATTGAGAAAAAATGTTGTAAGAACGGAGAAAACATGAAATTGAAAAGTGATATTTTGAAAGAAAAATTTAATTTATAAAAGAATTCATAAATTGAAAAGGTTATTTAAATCGTGAGCCCAAAATTTAAACTAGCTTATTTGTAAAAAAGGAAATACCTACCTAGTTAATTGATAAAAGAATGTGAAAAAATTAAGCTAATAAATTTTTTAATACAAGTTAACATTTAAAGTAAACCCTTATTTAATTGTGCTAAACTAAAATTAATAAAATTTGCTAAAAGTAAAACTTAAAATTAAAAAAGGGCATTTTATTAATTTACCTACTTAAAAGATAGAAAAAAACAAATCTAAATACCTACATATGTGCATATCTATTTAATAAAAAAGTGTAAATTTGCCAAAAAAAAAAAAAAAAAAAAAAAAAAAAAGAGAGCAAGGCTTTATAAAATAAAGGAAATTGCAAATTGCTTCCTACATATATAATTGAAAGATAAAATTAAATTTTGGAAAGAAGAAACAAAGTTATTGGTGATTAATCGTTTTCTCTTACATTCGATGGAATTAGAGTAAAATACAAATAATACTATAAGAAAAAAAAAAAAAAGTTTTTCCTACATACTCTTTGCAAATCTTTGCTTGTGCTATTTACCCCTCAAACCTTATTTATTATAAATATATACACAAATACTCGTCAGTTAATGCATAAGAGAAAATTTATTTATATTTTGAGCGAATTCTCTTATTACATTCTGACTATAACTGGAACGATTCAACAAACAAAAAGCCAACAGTCAAACAAAAAAGAATAAGGTAACAAAATAAAAATATTAATATTAATATTTAATCATATTATATTAGAAAATAAAAAAAAAAAAAAAAAAAAAGGGTTGATAACGTTTCGGGAAAGTAAACAATTTTAAAATAAAATTTTATCGAGTTGTTGCCTTTTACGAAAATCTAATTTTTTAATAAATCGTGCTTATTTTATTAACTCAAATTGTGTCCCTTTATACAGAGTGTGCTCTTTATTAAAAGAAAAAGGGCAAATGAAATTAAAATAGTTGAATAAAATCGATTCCTTATTAACTCTCTTAAACTCGTACTTACACTTTTAAATGCATTTTTATGATCTTATAATAAAAATTGCTTGCGTTCTCTTGATTAAGTAAAACCCACCCCTATAATCAATGCACGTAGTATATTAAGATCATAAGGCACATTCGTTCGTTCAGACTCATACGTTTACTTGCGTACTCTTTGTTTACATACCCGCGAAAGTTATTGCGTTCTCTTAAAAAGAAAAAAAAAAAAAAAAAGGAATAATAATCTTTAAACTGACCAAAAGAAAAGGAGAAAAAAGGGGAAAGTAATTGCGTTCTCTTAAACAACAAACTGAAGTTTGTGTTTAACCTCTTTTTTTTAAATTGCTTAATGCGTTGAATAAAATTGTGGAAAAATAGTTACTAAAGCCTGCAAGAATAAAATAGGAGAAATTGGAACAATATTCTCTTACACAATACTCATACTCAAGAGTTATTGCGTGGAAAAATAAGAAGAGAAAACCAGGAAAGAAGAACAGTCGGTCACAAATAAAAGGAACCATAAGGAAAAGAAACTATAAACATAAAATATGAAAAGCTGTGGATCATATAGCCCGAGGAAAAATTTTTTTGTGCTCTTTATTTAAGCTGAGGATAATAGATGACCTATTCTAATAAATTAAAGCAAATTAATGAAGTTAAAACCCAAATGTTTATTAAATAAATTAAAATAAAATAAAATTTTTTTATAATAAAAGTATTTTTATTTTCACATACCCAGGGAAAATTGAAAATTGTCTCTTATTACCAAAAATATACCAAATTCATAATATCAAGCAAACAATTCGCTGATTTTGCTCATATTACAAAAATAATTATTCTTTTCCAATAAATGATATTTTTAATTTTAATTAAAAGAGAAATTATCTTAAAACCCTTTGCCATTTCAACCAATGTGCTAATGTATTAATTAAATATTAATAATTCCCAACAACAATTCTACAAGCTAAATTATTTTGTTTTAAACAAAAACAAAGGCAATTAAATTTTTTGTTACTTAATTAATATTTTAATGCTCTTTAAACTCAAATTTTATTGTCTATTTGGTCGATGAGTATTCATAGTACATGAACAGACCGGTTGTTGGGAAGTTTCCTGGAATGCACATAACATTTAGTTCCAGTAAGATTATTTTGTCGATTTTACATTGTTAATACACGAACAGACCGGTTGTTGGGAAGTTTCATGGAAAATACATAACTTTATTCCAATAAGTAAAAGGTATTTGCTCATACACTCGCTGGCACATTTGGTGGCACGCTCGATATAAGAATAAAATAAATGTGATTTTATATTTATTAAACTAAAATCAAATGTAAACAATTTAATTAAAACCAAAACTATTTATTAGAAAAAATATTATAAAGTAAAATAAAATAAAATTTAATATACAATAAATTGTTGTTTTGTTGGGTTGTAGATTATACAAGTTGATGTGTCTCTACTTATTCGAAGACTGAAATTAAATATTTTCGGAATAACTTATAGGCGAGAATTTAAATATTTATAATTCGGTATTCTATATTAATTTAAAATAAATCCCTAATGCCATTGGGCCTATGAATATAGAATTCGTAGTTCTTAATCGATTTTATTTCACTTTGTCAATAAAAAAGGGAAACATTTGGCTGGAATCTCATAGCAACACAAATATTTGGAAGAATTTAAACGTGAAACTAGAAATCCAAAATCTAGTGCTATACTCAGATAGCCCCAATTTTTTGAAAATTCTTCTAAATAGAAACAAATAAATAAACTAGACATCCATATCTAGTTCTTTGCTCTTAACTGCTACAAATAAACTAGACATCAATATCTAGTTCTTTGCTCTTAATTTATACAAATAGATAAAATAGACATCCATATCTAGTACGGTACATTATTAAGCCCGAATTGTCGAAAAAAAACAAAGTTGTTTAGAATCTTTTAACAGTATCTGAAGATTTTCCTTTAATTTCGTTTTTTTTCAATTGATTTATAATTTTTCCTGTAAATTTAGACAACATAACTGGAGTATGCTCTAGCCCTTAGCTCTATAAGGAAAATATAAACCCTATCCTTTAATTAAACTAGAGTATTTACATCTAGTTCGATTCGTAGGCCCTACAATAGTATACTAGGCAAGTTTGAGTACACCTACATTAAACTAGATCGTCAATATCTAGTGCTAAATTACAGGCCCTCATCAAGTTTATAGAAATTCTCATTTGAGACTAGTTTTTCAATATCTAGTGCTATTTTATAGCCCCTCTACCCTAAAAAACAAAATCGATTATAGAATCAGTTATTTATATTATCTTTAAATTTAACCTAGATAAGAAATATCTAGTGCTACTTCGTAGCCCCTAAAACTATAGCAATAATATAGTCTAAAAAATATATAAAGATAATATACAACCAATTACTGTTTAGTATCATACACACTAACCCATCATTTTTAATAGTAAAGCATTATACACCCCTATAACAAATCTCATAAATAGTTAGCCACTTTTGCAAATTCTTATCTTTTTTTTCTCATTGTCCACAAAAATGACTTCAACAAACGAAGCTTCTAGCGTAGCTTTTAACCCTTTATATCGGGAACAATTTCTGTTTGATTGTGGGAATTTGCTACAATTTTGTGAGACGTTAAATAATACCCCAGTTGAGGATCACAATGAATCCATGCTTGAGCTTAAATTAAGGGAGCTAGATTCGGAATGGGTGAATTTAAAGGATTCGTATAGGAAACTAATGCTATCCCAGGATGGATCAGTAGATACTGAAATTAAGACACAATCCAAAGAGGAATATAATACGTGTTCAGAGGCATATTTTCAGACTAATTCTCAAATCAATGATTTGTTAAAAGTAAGCCGAATTGAGAGTTCCCGAATCCCAGCGTTTCAATCGACAGCACACTATGTTCAACCGAATCAGAACATACTCCCTGATAGCTCAATTAGCTTCGTGAAACTGCCACCATGTGATACTGAGATTTTTAGGGGTAGTTATGAACAGTGGCCATCATTTCGTGACATGTTCACGGCCGTGTATATAAGCCACCCAAAGCTAACCCCAGTCACTAAGCTCTATCACCTTAGGAATAAAACGAGGGGTGAAGCTGGTGCAATCGTAAAAAGATACCCTCTCTCAAATAACAATTTCGAGCTAGCGTGGAATGCCCTTAAAACCCGCTATGAAAATAAAAGAGTTTTGGTTGACAACCAAATTAAAATACTATTTGACATCCCCTCGGCGAAAAATGAAGATAGCGAATCAATAAGAAGAATTCAATCTTCAGTTAGTGATTCCCTGGCAACTCTCAGAACGCTTGACGTCGACGTGGAGAGCTGGGACCCCATTCTGATTCGACTTATCTCAACTAAACTTCCACATGTAACACTTTCGTTATGGGAGCAATCCCTCACTTCCCCACGTGAGCTTCCCAAGTGGACCCAAATGTCACAATTCCTTGTGGACAGGTACGAGGCAGTAGAACGTCTCAATAGTATAAAAAGTACTAAAGATTCTTTCACACTATTAGACACACCCAGCCCTGATGTGCAGACATTCATATCTCAGGACAACTTAAGCTTATCGTGCAAGTTGTGCCAAGAAAATCACTCGTTAAGAATATGTCCAAAATTTAGAGCCTTTACGGTACAACAACGAGTAGATTTTGTCTTTAAAAATAAATTCTGCAATAATTGCTTAGCCTCGTCTCATCTGAAGGCAAATTGTAAAAGCAAAAATACTTGCCTTCAATGCAAAAAGCCGCATCATACCCTATTGCATATGAGGCAAAAGGTACAACATCCTACTCAGTTAGCACAGGGTGAACAGTATAGAGACTCAGCCACTAGTCGCAATAATTCTGCCCAAAACAGTAATCAAGTCGCTAGAACAACCAACCAAGATGAAATGCCTAGTACCTCAAGGCAATTTCAGGCTAATTACTCTACAAGCAATGAGAATATCTTACTGAGAACTGCATTAGTGCAAATAGAGCATAGAGGTGAGCTTTTCACAATTAGAGCGCTAATTGACCCTGGTTCTCAACGAACTTTTTTGACAGAACGAATTCGTAATCGGCTACAGCTACCCTTCGAAAACTCTCATTTCGAAATAATCGGTATAGGCGGGAAAAAGCAAACAGCAAACAAAGAATGCGAATTTGTTTTATACGCCAAAAGGTATGACTTAAGAGTCCCTATTAAAGCCATAGTGCTGCCAAGAGTTACAAAAAACCTTCCGGCATGTACTTTTGACATACCTTACTCTTCCGATTTGGCTGAATTAGATCTTGCGGATCCATCATTTAACAAGTCGTCGCAAATCGATCTAATCTTAGGAAATGATTATGAACACTCGCTCAATATTGAAGGTATTAGGAAAAATATTTGTGGTCAGACAACGGCCTATAATACGATCTTTGGCTGGGTGCTTAGTGGTCCCATAAAATCGCAATCAATACAAACATTCACAACTACAGTAGTTCCAACTGAAATTTCTGAGCTAAAAAAACTCTTAAAAAAGTTTTGGGAGCAGGAAGAAATCCCGGAAGCTCGCTCAAATTCAGTGGAGGATGACTATTGTGAAAGGTTCTATACAGAAACAACAACACGTAATGAGTGTGGTAGATATATAGTGCGATTGCCATTTAAGCATGAGTTTCCCGAGAAAATATATCTGGGATCATCTCGATTCATAGCCCTAGCCCAGTATACGAGCATGGAAAAAACCCTAGCCAAAGATCCCAACCTTCAGTCACAATACAAGGCTGTTATAAACGAGTACCTCACGCTTGATCATATGGACGAAACGTCATCAATTGAAATTAACTCTAATGGTAAATATGGCTCATTTTATTTGCCACATCATGGTGTAGTACGCCCAGATCACAAAACAACCAAACTTAGGGTTGTTTTCAATGCTAGTAGAAAATCAAAATCGCAATACTCTTTGAATGACGTTCTATATACAGGACCCACACTGCAAAGCGATTTGATCTCCATAATACTCAATTGGAGAAAATATCAATATGTTTTTAATGGCGACATTCAAAAAATGTATCGCCAGATACTATTACATCCTGCTGATACACCCTTTCAGAGGATCTTATTTCAACCGCAAGATGACGGCCCAATTAAAGACTATCAATTAAAAACGGTTACCTTCGGAGTAAACTGTGCACCATATCTCGCGATTCGGACCCTTTTAAAACTCGCTGCTGATTCCGAATCTGCTTACCCTAAAGCAGCTGCGATTCTGCGCACAGAAACTTATGTCGATGACATTCTCTCGGGAGGTTATTCGATAGAAGATGTTCTATCCGCTCAAACCCAGCTTATGCTAGCATTAAAGTCAGCTGGATTTTCTCTAAAGAAAATTACGGCAAGTGATCCTAAGTTGCTTGCCCATCTTCCAAGGGAAGATTTGTATGACTCTGATTTTCTGCGCTTCCACGATGCAAGCTCTACCAAAACCCTTGGTATAAAATGGAATGCGCTGTCGGACTCATTTACGTATAAGTTCGATCCAATTGATCAAGCCACAAGAATAACTAAGCGGCAGATTCTGTCATCAGTGGCAAAGCTCTTTGATCCTGCGGGATGGCTCGCGCCTATCGTTATTAGGGCAAAAACGTTAATTCAGCAGCTTTGGTTGGAAGGCCTAGAGTGGGATGAAGATGTGTCTCAGGAATCTTTGCAAAAGTGGAACGAGCTGGTTCAAGATCTCTCCCAAGTTGACACAATTTCAATCTCTCGCTGGTTACAATATACTCCCTCTGACAAGGTACAATTGCACGGGTTTTCAGATGCCTCTAAAACAGCGTTTTGTGCAACAGTTTATATTCGATGTCAGACTAATTCCCATACTACTTTTATTAATTTGTTAGTGGCGAAAAGTAAAGTAGCCCCTATACAGACTGTTTCATTGCCAAGGCTGGAACTCAATGGGGCAGTTCTTCTGGCCAAGCTCATTAATTATGTAATATCATCCTTGAATTTAAACCCAGAAGAGATTCATTTGTGGACTGATTCGTCCATAACCCTAGGTTGGCTGTCAAAACCCCCCTCGACGTGGGAAACCTATGTTGCGAACAGAATAGCTCATATTCACACTTTAGTGTCAGATGTAAAATGGCATCATGTCCCTTCTCATGACAACCCTGCAGACTTGGGAACGAGAGGTTGCAGGCCTCAAGATCTGGCACAAAGTGCACTCTGGTGGCATGGACCATCATGGCTGATTAAACCCTCAACGGAATGGCCGAAAAGAAATCCGCTGAAGGAGTCGGAAGTTTCTAAAAACCAATCCCATTCGTTACATATCGAGATTCAAGACAATGAAATTCTAAGTAGATTCTCATCATACAGCAGGGCTTTACGCGTTATATGTTATATGTTCAGGTTTTATAAAAAATGCCGTAAAGATGTACGGCAAAAATCACAAACCGAGAATATAAAAAGTCTAACACAACCGGAAATGAAATTTGTAAAATCAAGACTTATTGCTTGGTCCCAGGAGATATTTTATCCCGAGGATTACAAATGTCTGCGGGACTCTCGAATTTTGCCAAGTAAAAGTTCACTTAAGCCTTTAAATCCATTCCTGGACTCTGATTTAATTATGCGATCAAACGGTAGGCTGGTTCAATCGAGTCTCCCGTACAATGAGCGTTACCCTATAATACTGCCAGGTAATTCACAATTCTGTCGGTTGTATCTAAAATATTTGCACGAATTTTTTTATCATGCTGAATGTAGCCAAATGTGCAGAATGATACAGACAGAATATTTTATAGCGAGACTTAAACCCCGAGTAAAAAGTATAGTGCGCAATTGTAAAGTTTGCATAATACAGAGGCAACAACCCTGTGCCCAGATTATGGCTCCCTTACCACCTGAACGGTGCACTTTATCGCCACCATTTCACATGACGGGGGTTGACTTCGCTGGGCCATTTGAGCTCAAAGTCTCTCCATTGCGCAGGTCCACCTACGTAAAAGGATACGTATGCGTTTTCGTATGCTTTAGCACTAAGGCTGTTCATTTGGAAGCGTGCTCTGAGCTTTCCTCTAAAGCGTTTCAGGCCACGTTTGCTCGTTTCGTCGGGAGGCGGGGCCTCCCCCATAGGGTTACATCGGACAACGGGAAAAACTTTCTGGGCGCCAGTAGGGTTCTTGAACGCGAATTTGCTACATTTTTGCGAAACGCAGCGGCAGATGTATCACAAAAGTATTTAGCTCACGGGTTTGAATGGAGATTTATACCACCCCACGCTCCTCATATGGGTGGCTTGTGGGAAGCCGCTGTAAAAAGCTTTAAGTTTCACTTCAAGCGCATAGCAGGTGCTCAGAAATTTAACTTCGAGGAATTCTCTACCGTATTAGCTCGAATTGAAGGGGTCCTGAACTCTCGCCCAATTTCGGCCCTATCAGAAGATCCATCTGATTTGACTGCCCTAACTCCGGGACATTTTTTAAGGGGTGCACCTTTAATGGCATTTCCCGAACAACCCTGCCAAAGTATCTCGGTCATAAACAGATGGGAAAAGTTAAAGGCAATCCATCACCAGTTCTCCATCCGATGGAAGGAGGAGTACTTAAAATCCCTGCATAAGCGTTACAAATGGCAGAACACCGCGCCAAACAGGCAAGTAGGCGACCTGGTGGTCGTAATGGATGATTTGCTACCACCGCACGAGTGGCGTCTGGGTAGGATAGAAAAAACCTTCAGCGGGTCTGACGAAAACGCACGTATAGCACAGGTGCGCACATCCGCGGGAATAATAACCAGGCCCATAGTGAAGCTGTGTTACTTGCCCTTCGTGGCCAACTGACAACTTGCGTTAACCATATTGTTCACCTTGCCTAATATTTATTTTCTCTCCTATTTCAGCATGACTAATCATATCCTCTCATTTAACCTTTACCTTTCCCGTAGTCATTACTCCAACACAGCCTTTCTCCCCATTCCATCCGAAATTTTCTATAATTTACTAACAAAAATGTATTTGTTTCCTTTGGTGTCTCTTTCCTTCAGTCACAGGTCCAACCGCAGGCTTACATCGACCAGAGTGCCAAGTCCAAGCCGAAGATCTGGAAGCAATAGTCGCCAACCGAGGGACTTGGAAGTATTTTATTGCGTACTCTGCCGGGGGTACCACGGTCTAGTATTCTGTCGCAAATTTAAGACGATGACGGTAGAAAGGAGGCGAGAAGTGGTAGGAAACCTAGGCTACTGTTTTAATTGCCTGGCAAGGAGCCACTCCCTCAACTCATGCACCTCCATGGAGGCGTGCAAAAGGTGCGACCAGTTGCACCATACGATGCTGCATCTGCCACGTCGGCAGCAAGAGACAACGGTGGCCGTCAGGGCAACTTCTAGCAGCTCAGAGCATGGCGAAGCAAGGCCTAGGAGTTCAACGTCTCGAAGAGCCACCCCTGCGAGAACATCCCGGGCCAGGACAACTCCGGCCAGAACAACTTCGGCTAGAGCAAGGTCCACCACTCGACAACGTCAACAGCTACAACCACGGCAACAAAGTCAGCAACAACGTCAACACCAGCGTCAGCAACAACGCCAACACCAGCTTCAGCAACAGCGTCAACAACGTCGTCAGCTACGTCGACGACGCCAGCGCCAACAACCAACTCAGCAACCCACTCAGCAACCAGCGGCACAACCAGCCAGCACACAACAAGTCAAACCAGACGGGCGAGTGCTGGCAGAGGCTATTAAATCATTGGCTAATGTTTTGTGCTTCAACTTCGACACCGCATCTCCTGGCGAAGTCCAAGGCCGGCGCCATGTCTAAACTCACGTTTAGACAATACTAATTAATAATTTGTTCAATGATATTTTTCTATATCAATTGTTTTTTTTAAAATGTATTTAATGAGTTAAATTTGAATTAAAAAGATATGAATTTAAAACACTGAAATTAAGATTGTATTGTATCGTATATTTTAAGTTACACTGTAAATTTGCATAATATTATGCCCATTTTGAAGTATAGATGGCATTAATGAGTAGGTTATAATACGATTGAATTGGTAACGTTTAGTACTTACGGATTTTTTCCAAAACCGGTTCGGCTTTTGCGCCACGAAGACGGTTTTAGAAAAAAAGATTTTGTAGTGAGCTCGTTCATTGTGCCCTTAGCAACAGAAGTGTTCAGTTTAATTAAACCCTACAGTGATCTGCTTAAATAAATTATTTTTAACCCAACTTAAAATAATTTATTTTGAATACTTAACTTAAAAAGTTTACTTAAAATTAAAATTAATTTACTTAAAATTAATCTAAAAATAATTTACTTAAAGTTAAACCTACAAATAACTTAAAAGTAAAGCTAAAATTATAAAATAAATATTGTACCTACATAACTACAACTATACCGGCTCATCTGTTTTTATTTTGGAAGTACAACCCATCAAATAAGTATCCTAGATTCCCTACATCTAACCACGGTGGAAACCAACCCCCAACTTTAAAGGTAATTACCAAGTGTTAAAATTATCTCTTAAGTGGCAAAGAAATAGTCAAGTTTATCTCTTTCTTATTTCTTTCCATTTAACCCGACTCCCTACAATTGTAACCACTCATATGAGCGGCTACAATTACAATTGTCCATCAGACATCTACCATATCTTCAAGGTGCCCTACAGTTCTGTACAACCCAAAGCGACAATTGTTTAAAATTCTTTGTGGAAGCCAAGTCAAAGAATTACACATAACTTTTATTACACAACTGGTATTTTTACGAATATTTAATTTTTTGTCAAATATTCAAGAAAAAATCCCTGAAGAAGGCCGAAATATTAGATTCAATAAATTTAATATTTTTTATATAAAAAAAAATAAGAGGATTAATTAAAAATTTTTAAAGGTCGAATAAGAGACAATTTATATAAAAATATTTAAAATACTTAAAACATCCGTTTTTGATTTCGTTCAAAATTTTTTTCTGGTCGAACACATAAAAAGCAAGTCCAATCTTTAAAAATAAGATAAATATTTGTATATGGTAACACTGGCACTAATTCAATTAAATACCGATTTAGTATTCAAAATTAAGTATTCAAAAATAAACAAAAATAATTGAATAACCAATTTTGGATAAAAATAGAAAAAATAAGAATCGACTTGCATTTCAGCCGCCGATCAGCCGAGTACTTCGGCGGCGGCGCGGTTTGTTGAAAATAATCGAATAAGCGGCTAGACGTGAGCCACGCAGTTACGGCTTGCTTCTCTGGGCGAGTGTAGAGCGTGTGGCGAGGATAGCTAGACGCTGGAACACTTTTTCTGCTACTGGCAGGCATTCGTCGAATTAAGATTCAAACATTTCGGGAGCGATGTCATGGTGGACTTGGACGTTGACCTGAGGGACGTTGACTGGAAAACCTTAAGGAATTAAGGTAAGGAAACTGGGTTTCTTAACGCCTCCCTATAGTTGGTAGTAGCAGTATCCAAATAAATCCCACATTTTTTTCTCTTAAGGAGCACACAACAGGCACTTTCGACCTAACCTAACCTAACCTTAACACTTACCCCAGTGAATTAGAGATATAGAGAATATTATTATTTACTTACCCGTTACACATGTTTATTTAACTCTTGTTGTATTCCGCCCTTTGGTCATAGAAAAGACACCAGCACCCTGCCCGCTATGGTTTTCGCAATAATTCTACCTTGAAAATTTTATGTTATTGACTAAATAATTTTATCAAAAAGAATATGGGAATTGTTGCTTCTTATTTTACTCAGCATAGACTTTTATATATACTGTTTGTCAAACTTTATATAAATTGAAAGTTGTGACGTATTCTGCAAGCAATGTTTAAGCAGTTTACATTCAAGATGTCATCAAGAAAACAATTTATAAAAACAAACGAACAATTTGATCACTTTACTTCTAATCAGCTTTTAAATTTAACGTTAAATTGCAAAACAAATGGATAGGTAAAATTGAGAGCAATCTCGTGGTCAATTTAAAAAGTGTGAATGTGTTAGTAGTACTTTTTAACATACAATTTATCTGTAATTTTCTTCTTGTAGTGTTGTTGTTGTATCTACAATAAACTTTTACAAGAACATGCGTATGCACGCATATTGATTTTCGAAAGTTATCTTATTTTGGGTTGTTTTAAGTACTTTTTAGTTTTATTCGTACATAAATTTTTAAAAACGTCTCGTAAGCAGAAAAAACTTAAATTTAGTACGAGTTTTTTCTTTCTGTGTACCGGTATTCTTCTAACATACCAGTGAGGTAACAAGCCTTAATTGGTCGCTAAGGAGTATGGTTTCCATTATACGTACGGGCGGTGGAATCCTTATTGTAACAATGGACCTGAGTGGAAATTCGGAGTCTTGTATGACTTCAAGCCTTGCAACTGTGTTAATGTCAATACACTTGCTAATTGTGGTTTTTAAGAATTCCAAGCAATTCTTGTTAACACAATTGACAATTTTTACTCCCTAAACGCAGTCTGCACCATTGAAGGATTGATACATCCCCTCGCTGCCACTGAATACGGCTAAGCTAACTGCCATAGATCGGTACTAATCCCCTCTTCTGGATCACTCCGATCATTAACACCCACCTGAAGATGATTTTCCAGGCTCACCGACTTCTTCACCCTCTTGTTCGATGAAGAAGCCTGATCATCTTTAGATCTGGCGCTCTTATTGGTTTCCTTGTTAGAAGCCTTAAGAGCTTCAGCCAAAGATGCACCAGACCGCTTAATTAAGCTCGGTGGCTTAGGCAACCATGGTTTGGAACACTTGTTCCTATTCGAGGTTTTTCTTATACTGGTCTTCTTACGAGAGCTCCTAGAGGAATCCGACGAAGGTTAACTAGCCTTCTTTCCCGTATCTGGTTTCTTGACCAATTTGCCTGCTTCCTTGGGTATTGCTCCTTTGGCTTCCGCAGCACGTTCCGAAGACATAATCGCCTTAGCAGGTTTATCAAGTCACCAGCTGTTTACTCCTTTGAGCGATGTCAGGGTTGGCAGCTGCATTTACCTGCTTTTTCCAGTGGAGAGGACCAACCTACCACAGTACTGATTGGGCCGTAAATTTTATCGAATTTGGCGACGCTATGTCGGTGCCGTTGCGGGAGGTAACTTTCCCCCGTGGACTAGGTATCTACCATACAACAGCGATTTGCCCTGCCTAGATAGCGCGTGACTGTAAAAGTGCATATGTCGCACTCCAGTCACTGGTAAGGCCCTCACCTTATACTAACAAGATGAGTAACCTTTGGTCGCACACTCTTTCAGTAATCATGGCTTCCTGCAAGAATGTATTAAGAGTATACATCAGCACAGGGGATCAGACCCGTAGAGTGCACTAAAGTCCTCGTATGTCATGACAAAATATTGTTCTTGTAGGTCCAAAATTTATCATAGGTCCCATATAAGCCCCTATCCTAAAAACTCATATAAATGACGACATCTCAATATTATTCGGCAAAAAAAACTTTTACATGAATACACTATGGAACATTTTTGGGATTATTGTCTGGGGGGTGAGATATTCCAAGTCAGGGTGATGGTACTGGGTCAGTATAGTAAAACCCTCAAAGGGTTTGGAGTTCGTATGTGTCAGTTTTTTTTATGACATTTTAAATTTTTTCCTTATCTTGATGTTTTTTCGCTTAGTTGTAACATTTTGGCAAAAACGTAGTTTAACATAACTCGAGAACCACTTGTCCGATTTTGCTAAAACAAACTCAAAAAAATTAAGAATTACAATTTCTTTAATCCGTTCATATAACGTTTTTCTTTATAATCAACAGTTTTGCCGGTAAAAATAAATTTGTGGAGAAAAAAAAATATTTTTTTGCCTAAAAATTAAAATTTTTATTTTTTTAAATTCATAAAAAATCCAAAACGGAAAAAAGGATCAAGTGTTATTAATTTCGTGTAAAGTCACATAACCTATAAACAAAATGCGACATAGATCATAGAAATCGATTAACGCGTTCTGCTTTTATTTACAATTAAGTGAAGGTATCCCATTTTGACAAGAATATTGATATTTGTTTTTATTAAAAAAAGTGTCATTTATCGCCTTTTTTATAAATTTTCCCCAATAACTCCAGCCATAAACTACTAAAAAAATTAAGTAAACATTTTTATAATTTTTTATTTTTATTTTATTTATTTATTTTAATAAATATTGCCTAGACTTTTTCGATGGTGGTTGTTCGGGTCTAGTGGCATCGCATTCATCGCTATCATCAGTTTCTGAACCACACATGATGCCAATGTGTGACTCCACTGTTGGCCCTTCTGCATCTCCTAAAAATTCTTTATCATCAAGATCATCCTTGTCTTGCCACTCAAGCTTACTCCACCAGCAAATTTCCGCAATTATTGCACTCGGCGACCCTTTGCCTCTATATCTGTAAGTTTTTGTTTTATTAAAATGAGTTTGAAAAAATAAAAAATCAGTATTACCTCATTTCAAATGGCATAGCAACTTGATGATAGCGTTCACCTTGTTCATCAGATTCGGTAGCCAATTGTTTGCTGAAGTAGTCCAGATGATGATGTAAATAATGGATTTTCAAGGACATGTGGACACCAATTTCCGAGAATGCTCTTAACATCCTTGCGACAGAAACATCGTAGTTGTTAGAACGATGCTTTCCCAACAAGCCTTCTATTACTTCTTTGATTGCCTGCCATGCATTCAATTCAGCGTCAATCAAAATATTGTTGAATGCGTCACTTTTAATCAGCTTTCGTATATCTGGACCATTTAGTACGCCTGATTGGAAAAAATTAATTTGTTAAGATGGAAAATCATGGGAAATGAATGTGATATTATAACTTACCTTCTTTAATTTTACTTTCGCTGAGTCTCGGGTAAATTAGTTTCAAACACAAGAAAACTTCATCTCTTTTGGCGACAGTTTTGAAAAAATTCTTAACAATTCCAAGTTTAATATGCAGTGGAGGCAGCAATATCTTCTCCTTCGGCACTAGAGGCTCACGAATAATATTGGCCGTTTGTAACCTGTTGTGCTCTCTGAATTTCCATCCGTGGCATGCATATTGGTCACCGGAAAATCGTGTGTCCCAATCGCACAAAAAGCACATATATTTTATATAGCCGCTTTGAAGACCGCAAAGCATTGCTACAACTTTTAAATCGCAGCATATGCGCCACATATGTTTGGCGTAGTTAACCATTTTTAAAATATTTTCCAGTGCATCATATGTTTCTTTCGTTTCTGTACTATAGGCGATTGGAACTGAAGGTTTTTTATTGGTCTTATGCAGTAAAACCGCCTTCAAGATGAGTTTTGAACTGTCAATAAATAATCTCCAGTCATCTGCTTCATATTTTATTTCCATTGCGTCCATCAATTTTCCTACATCCGGGAAATATGCAGAAGTTTTTTCATCATTCACAAGGAATAAACTTTGGAGTGTTGCCTGACGACTTCGATAAGCTGTGACGTTCACACCGGGTGCCAACAAATAGTTTAATTTCAAAATGGAAGCCAGCTCTTCCGATTTATGCTGTGTTAATTCCAACTTGGCAACAATTGAATCAAGCTTTTTTTGATTTATTAAAATTGGCTCATTGGATACTGATGGCTCATGTGGGGGATCATCACGTGCATGATATGTCGGAGCAGTCGTAGAAGAGAAAATATCTGGGCTAGAAGCTTTTGGCACAGGAATGTGGTCCGAATGAGGCAACGGTGTTGCGGCACTTGCAACACCAACGTAATTATACGATTTTCTTATCCTTTTTGCGGCTCCTTTATTCGCACATGCATAGCAATTCAATGGATTGTGACCTTCGCCAGGATTAGTCCAAGTCATTGGGATACCGAATGGCATACTTTCACGTCTTCTATTTTTCCAATCCATTAGACGGTTGTAGCAGCTTTTACACACTATATTTGGTACCCATTTTTCGTTCACTATAACATTTTGGTTGAAGTACATCTCGTATGTTTGAACAAAATCAGTACTGAAATTTCCCCTTTTTTTATGGGTTGAGACATATTGACCACAGCAGTAGCAAAAGCTATTTATATCTGGCTTGCACAGTTCCATATTCTGTTCTCTTTTGTTCACTTTTAAAAAACTGGAGAAAAATCACTTTTACTGTTCGCGTTCGTCGGCACTTGTTGAATGACAAAAATCACAGAACCAGTGTGCGAAAGAGAAGAAGTATAATGACAATGCATGTTTTATGTGAACATTACAGAACCAGTGTTGCCACATCAATATTTCTCTTTTAGTACAGTAGAAAAATATGAGAGAGTTCGGCTTGTGAGTGTCAATGTTTTCTCCAAATAATGTTGTGCATATCTGGAGCAAATTTTTGAAATTCATACATTTACCTAATTGTGAATAAATGAGAAACGCGTGCATCGCTTTTCATGATCTATGCCTTTTTTTGCTCATGAGTTATGTGACTTTACGCGAAAGTAATTAGTTTTGGCACTTTTTTCCATTTTGGATTTTTTATGAATTTAAAAAAAAAAAATATTTAAATTTTTAGGCAAAAAATACTTTTTTCCCTTCATACATTCATTTTTAACTTCGAAAGTGTTGCACATATAGGAAAACGGTAAAGAAACAGATTAGAGAAATTGTAATTCTTGAGTTTTTTGAGTTTGTTTTAGCAAAATCGGACAAGTGGTTCTCGAGTTATGTTAAACTACGTTTTTGCCAAAATGTTACAACTAAGCGAAAAAACATCAAGATAAGGAAAAAATTTAAAATGTCATAAAAAAACTGACACATACGAACGCCAAACCCTTTGAGGGTTTTACTATACTGACCTAGTACCATCACCCTGACTTGGAATTTCTCACCCCCCAGATTGGCTGTTGTACTGTGTAATTAAATAGTAAAAGAGCTACAAAGCCCTTAATATCGCGCAAATATATCTCAGTATTAAGGTAAGGTAATTTTATTTGCTTGTATCAAAAGTAAATGATACGAAAAATATAACAATTGTTCTTATTAAAACAAGACTCATCACGTGAAACGAATTTGATGAATTTCCGACATTGAAATATATAAATTTTATTAAATTTAGTTTAAGATAAAACTTATGCTCCAAACCCGTTTAAGGGTTAACATATTCGCAACGTCTACGTTTTGTTTCTTCAATTTTGGTAATTAGCATACACATGTCTTAATATGTTTATTTTTGTATTTTTCTTTCCGTCCTACAGCTATAAGTAATTAATTAGTTAAAGTTTCGTAAAGTGTGTTATTTGAAAGCTGAAAAAATAAATTATGATGACATAAAATAGATAAGATCGTTAACTATTAATATATTAATTATTTTGATAATGATTAATATATGCAGACTTATGGAAAACATATCAAATGTTATTACTCAAGAGTAACAAAAACATTTGAGGCATAGAGTGCAACTCAAGCAAACGTAACGTTTTTGTAACACTTGTCAGAACTCAATTATGTTTGGCTCACTTTGTATACCCACACCACAGTAGTGAAGAGCAGGGCTGAGTCATCAAAAAATAGTACCAACTCTGACTACGAAATGATTTAAGAACGACTGCGACGCCGACTCCTACTCTTAAATTGATGCTAAATGTATATTAGACTGATCCTATTTTTGGGTTTAAACACTTTTTTAATGCAGTACCTTTTAAGTGGTTAAATAAAGCAAGAAAATTATTGTATAAAAATTTCGAATCGATTTTTAAATATTACATCGCCAATTTGAAAGAATTTTTTTTTTTTTGGAAAATTTTCGAAAATGTTTGTAAATTTGTTATGGCGAAAACTTTTGGAGTCGGAGTCGCGAGTTTTTGTGGGTACAAAAACCTCAACCTTTACTCTTCAACTGCGACTCCAAAGCCCTGTGGCAGAAGGTATTATGCGTTTAGTTTGATGTGTGTAACACACATACTACCTTTTGTTATACCGGTAGGCTCAAAATCACTTTCTGATTCGATCCAATAGCGTCGGGCTAGCAGGTTGTTTGATTGTCTGTCCATGTTTCCTTATGCGCAAAGTACCGGTTGCAATTTTGAATATATTTTGATGAAATTGTATATACGTTTCAATTCCCGTAAGAACAAAGTCTATTGAAAATTGTGATAATCGGTCCATAACTTTACATGGCCCCCAATACAAAGTTCTGTCCAGAATAGTCTTCAACCCCAGAAACTACCTTATTATGTTTGCATTAAGATTAGCTGCCTTTTTAAGAAAACAAAATTTCGTGTGAAAAATTATGTTGAAAATAAAAACAAATTTCCGTATCCCGTTACCTTCACTAGTAAAGGAGGTAAGACCACATTTTCCCAAATAAGTTTATGATACAGTTCAATAGAGAACACAATAATGTATAGTTTACAGAAAAAATACTATTTTATGTATTTAATTTGTTGTTCTGCAATGGCACGTAAAAGTTCTAACACCGATTCGCTTAGACATCTAAGATAAAATATACATACTTATACGAAACATGTCACATAAAGTACTTTCAAAGCGGAGCGAAGCAAAAAGTTAGCCAACTCTCATCTTTTTGCGCGCTTTGACAATTGGCTTGTATAATTTTCTTTTCTTTTTTAATTTTTTTTGCCAACTTCAATTCCAAATACAGTCGATTTGTTAAATTTAAGCCTGATTAAAATATAAAAATTGGTTTAGAATAAACTTTCAATTTAAATTTAAATCATTCTTCTTATCACGATTAAAAATTTAAAGTCTGAAGCTAATTCAATTACTACACAAATGAGTGAATTTTTATTGACCAAGCACTTATAGTATTAAATCCTTTTTTGTTGCTGCTAAATTCTAAGCGCAATTCCACTCATACAGTTGCAGCAACCCGTAAATAAACGAATAAAAGATGGCTGCCGGGCTTCTGTTTACATCGTGTAACTGAACTTTTTATAAATTTTCTGTGTACATAATGTAGTTAAAATCAATAAAATAACTACTTACGACCAGTCACAATAAAACTCTCAATAAAGCTAAATTATATAATGTCATATTTGAAAACTTGGAGTAAACACACATATGCCATAAATTAGAAACAGCGTGACATAAAAAAATTCCAACAAAAGTTAATGATCATTTTTATGCATTACGTTCTCCGGAAATGTAAAAACTGGTGCTTCCCAGCAAAAACTTTACTTACCTGGTAAGTTAGCAAGTAATGTTGGAGAAATACAAACACTACTTATTTTTCGGCTGAATAACTACTTATTTTTGTTCGAGTTGTCCACAGAATTCAGTAGTTACAATACACTTACCAGAAGTAAAAAAATATCTACTTATTATTTAACTACCAGTAAGTTAAATTGTAAGTAGTTGCAATATACTTACTAGAAGCCAAAAAAGAACTAGTTTTTATTTAATTGGCGCTAGTAAATGGAGCTAATAAGTAGTTATGGAGCTAGTTACTAGTAAGTAAATATTCAGTACTGAAAACAAGACAACTAATAAGTAGTTATTTAGCTGATTCTTAGTAAGCAAATATTCATAACTGAAAATAATAGTAGTGAAAAGTACTTACTGAGGTCATTACTAGCAAGTACTTATTGAGGTTTTCAGAATAATGACAATTGTAATGACGACTACTTACCAGGTAACGTATGAAATAACTACGACCTATTACCAAAATTCAAAAAGTTTTTCCTGGGTTATTTATCATCCAAGAAAATCCACTTGTTTTATAAAATATTTCCATCTATTGTAATTAGAATTCTTAAAAAATATGCTGAAATCAAGCTAACGTTTAACATCATTTGCTCTTAATCATAAAATTTAAGAATCACATCCTTTTAACATGTGCGTGGTACTTATTTATTTTTTCCCATTAAATCATTTAAACGCTTTCATCTCTCAAAAAGTTTGTTAATAAACGTTGAAAAATGCAATTTATAAAGTTCAGTTCATCTTTATGCGAATAACCATTTCCATCTTTATTGCATTTTTAAGTGAATGCCAACAAAATTCAAGGGGTGACATATGCTCCACGTTTTTCACGAATAATTAACTGGGAAAATGAGAAACTGTTTCTACAGTATAAACGATATGATGATGAACATTTTATGATTCACTTTAATAAAAGCACAATAATAGAACTTTAAAAAACGAATAAACATTTGTAATTTAAAAACGTCTGTGTTCTATGAATATGACATCGAAATACACTTTCAGAATAGTCTAGAAAAAAAGTATTGAGTACAACATATTGTAACATAGAATTTAGTTTAGATCCTTGAAATCTGAAGTAATCCATAAAAAACGATTTTAAAGGTTTTATGCCCATTTGAACTAAGTGACTTTACGTGCGGTTTTTAATTTTTAAACTGGTTTCAAAATTAGAGAATTTTTACACTTGAAATAAGTATATAGATCCCAATGTTGTTTTGGTAAAAAAAAGAAATTTGAAAAATGTATTATGTAAAATATATTTAGCTGGATTCGGTGTTTGGTGTGTTCAAGGTTGCAACTGTTAGTTATTGCAATAATGTTGTCATTGACAGTAAGCAACATTTTTAGCAACTTTGCAATACTACATTAAAATTAGGTAACAGCTGATATGCAGAATTATTGATCGTCAAAATATACAAAAAGGTGTTTTATTATTTTGTGAAATTTTTTCAAAATGCCACGAAGCAGTGCAATATTATCGAAGATTAAGAAGATCTGATTAACGTTTCTTAATTATTGTTTACAAATGTCAGCTGTTCGAGTTTTTGGAATACAAACGCAATACACGTAGCAAAAAAAGATATACCTACAGATTTAGTATTGCGCAAAAGCAATGATGTGACAATTGCAATTCTGTATATTTTGTTGTTGGATTGGAAAGCACAAGCTACAATATTTTGCATTTGCACTTGCGCAAGACAATTTGCATCAAACACTGAACTCCGCTTATTTATAGTTTTCATTATTTTTATCTTCTACCACGAGTGACGAAAGAATGTATTTAAAGTCCTTGAGTTACTTGCTTCCGAACAACTCAACTAGAAAATAAATAATTATATTGTTGTAAAATTAGTTCTTATATTTAATGGCATTTCTACTTGATTGTTAAATATTTTGGATAATGATGATATAAGTTTAAATCATATACCAGTCATTGAGTACTTAAGTGTAGATCTACACAATAAAAGTCTTCTGCTTTTAAGGAAAATTTTGAAAATGTTTAAATACCATTAATGTTCTCATTCGTAAAATGACGAAATCGGAAAATTTTTTAAAACCGCGTGAAAATTAGTCCTCCAAATAAGTTTTTCAAAATCTCAACAACAATAAATGTCCTGGCTATGACAGCTTATCCTTGAAAATAAAAAAAATACTAGTGTTTAATTAACATATGCAAGGATATGTTGCGTAGCTCTTTTAAAATTATTAAAATATATATTCAATATCAATGTTCCTTTATATTTAAAATTTTTATGAGATTATAATTAAATTTTTAACTTTTTCAATACTGTTACGGTGTCAACAGGTTACCTGGTTCTGGGTACGTTTTCCGGAATCACCAAGGAGCCGGGAATGTCAATGGCTGGCTTATTGAAGCAGGTTAGGAAGTGGCAGGAGAACACTCAAACACTTCAACAAAATTCCACCCTTTTTATTTGTGGCTCACATGCACTTTGGTTTGTGACTCTTTTTATTGCATAACAAAACACTTTGCTCTTTACTTTTTTTTAATAATTTTACTTTTAGTTTATTTTATTGTATTATATTTTATCTTATTTTATTTTATTTAAGTTTATTTTATTTTAATTAGTTAGTTTTTCTTTAACTTAAATGCTATCTGGCTGTTTCAAGTTTTATGCAGAGTGCCAAAACGAATTAATATTTCGGGTGGCGTTAAAGCACAGCTGAGCTCAAGGCGAATTCATACAGGTGACATTTTCGAGTCATCTGTTTATTGTATATTTATTTGTGTGTATACTGAATGTCAAGCTTTGTTTACATTTTGTGAAAAAATTAGTTAAAATTTTAAATTCAATAAAAATATAAATACTTGAAAAAAACTTATTTAAATTTTATAAAACAAAAAAAAAGTGAATATAAAATATAAAATCAAGGAATAAAAAGTGCGTAAGGAATAATTGGAGCCACAATAAATTTGCAATACAGGAGAAAGTTTTATCTTCTAAAGCAATTGTGTATATTTTATAAACAAAAAAATAAAAATATGTATAATATATAAATTAATAATATATAAATATATAAAATATAAAAAATATAACAAATATAAAAAATTTATATAAATATGTTTTCAACAAATACTTTTGAAATTCACTCTAACTTTTTCAAAAACAAAATACAAAGTAGTTTTCAAAAAAAGGGATAGCTAGCATAACTCTATCTCATGATGCGGTTACCTGTATGAATTCGCCTTGGCTGAGCTACACATTATATTAGGGGTTGCCAGATGCACCCCCACATTAAGGCATGTTCCACACGATGGAACGATAGTGACTGTCCACACGGGCAAACAAAATCAATGTTTACACCAGCCAGACGCCAACAAAAACAAAAGTGGAAAGTTCTTATTTGTTGGATTTATGTAAGTCATTAAAAATAAAGTTTACAAAACTTAAAATAATATACTATTTCTTCATAACTTATATAGGGTATTTTTTTAGCTACATGAGATCTTTCTATATCGAACACTATGGCTTGACAGCTAAAAATGAATTGACATTTCTGTTTAGTAAAGACATCATAAATCGAAAGTTACTTTGAAAAAATAAATCTTTTCGCGAAGTTTTAAGAGCACTTCGCCTATTTAACGAAGCTTATTTCCGGTTAAATGGCTACGTCAATACGCAAAATAGCCGTATTTGGAGCAACGACTATCCTCATACCGTTAACTAATCACCATCACATCCGTTAAAATTGACTGTCCGGTGGGGTTTACATGCTGTTTCGAAATGAGCAAGGAGCTGCCATTATGGTGAATGGCAAGCGGTATCGAGTCATGCTGACTGAATTTTTCTTTCCAAAAATTAACTCTTAAATAATTAAATGAAAGCATTTAACAGACTGTAAAAACAAATTTAATTCTTACAATGTTTCTGTCTTGTATTATAATTTTAATTTCTCATTGCTTCCCTCATTTACAAAACTGCTTCATTTTTTAGTGGGGCGAATCAGCCAACATAAAAAAGTTATATATCTGTTACAAAAACTAACCATAAATTGATGTCGGAATGAATTGTTATTAGCACAAACTCGTTTGTATGTCTAGAAATTAGCGAACTATAATTTAGCATAGGTTCTGTATTAAAGCCGCTCCTGCACGCAGGGAAAAAATATGTTTTAATATTGTCACCTCCAACAAAACGATGTTTAACGAAAATTTTTAAACGTATTATGGTTAATTTAACCATATTATTATTACTGGCAACCATATTATGGTTAAATTAGTCCTCCACCACTAAGCCACAGCCATATTATGGTTGCCTCTAAACATGTTAGGTTAAATATGAAAATTATTTGTTTTTAAATTAACAATAGTATTTTCCTTTTTTTAAGAGAAATATACTATGGTTGAAAAGCAACCAAAACCAAAACATGTTCGGAGGCAATTATAATATGGTTGTGCCTTCTTGGTGGAGGACTAATCTAACCATAATATGATTGTCGATGACAATAATGTGGTTAAAATAACCATAGTATGTTTAAAATTTTATTTAAAAAATGTTTTGTTGGAGGTGACCATATTTTACCTCTGGATGTGTATATTACATTAAAACCTGCTGTCAGGTTTGGACCATTTTTTTTTCTTTTTGCTTTGACTATGGAACGGTTCAATATGTCAACTTAAAACGTGAGCTAATGTGGTGTTTTTGTATTTTATTACTTCCGCATATTAATGAATGAATGAATGATGTAAAGGAAATTAGAAAAATAAAAAAATTACAAGTCTTAGGTTTATGACCATTTTGGTTCGTTCTTGTTAACCAATTTATTGATAAAAAAAATTTACAAAATAAGTGAAAAAAATCAAATTTTCTCAGTACATAATAAGAAAATTATCTCCCATTGGAAGTTGTATATAAAATTGTTGCATATAATGCATTTGCTATCGCACTTAAATTACCAGATGTTGTTCAAGCTTAGATCTTTGGGTCATATAGTCAAAAATTCGCTTTCGTACGATCTTGACCCATTGGCGCCCACGAAACATCAATTTCAGAAAATAATATATACGCGTTCAATACGGATATGACAATCATATTGAAAAATACAACATTTGGCCATCGATTTGTTTTTCGTTTTGTACACCCAGAGAAAAAACATGTTTAAATATGGTCACCTCCAACAAAACTATATTTAAATAAAATTGTAAACATATTATGGTTATTTTAACCATATTATTGTCACCTACAACCATATTATGGTTAAAGTAGTCCTCGATCAAGAAGGCACAACCATATTATGGTTGTCTCCAAACATGGTTTGGTTAATAATAACTAAAATATGCTTAACACTTATAATAGCATGGCTGGTATTCAACCATAGCATGTTGCTCTTGGAAAAGAGGAAAATACTATTGTTCATATAAAAACAAATTATTGTCATATTTAACCATAACATGTTTGTAGGCAACCGTAATATGGCTGTGGCTTCTTGATGGAGGACTTATTTAACAATAATATGGTTGTCGGTGACAAAGATATGGTTAAATTAAAAATAATATGTGTAAATTTTTTTTTTTTAATGGTTTTGTTGGAGGTGACCATATTTAAACATGTTTTTTCTCTGCGTGTATAGAGAAAATTAATTTTTCTAGTGTAGGGGGAATATTACAAAAACTAATGCAATGTATCATGGCATCTAGAAACGGCAAATCGTGTTGGCCCCGGTTGCGTGGATATGATATTTTCAGCTTAAGTTCTTATACCACTGTGTAATGAAGATGAAGTCCAATGCATTCCATTTTTTCGACATACAATTCTTCTACGTAACCGATAGCTGCAGCATTCTCTTAATTTTTTGTATCAGAAGAATTTCTTCCGGTTATTTCATATTCAAAAGCCTCGTCAACGCTACTACTGGTTGAAATATCAAGTCAGCTTCCATTTAGAATGTGAGCAATATCATTGCAGTTAAATCTTCGATTCTCCATTATTTCAGCAAAGAAAACAGTCAAACACTGAATGTTAACTGAATTAAGACTAGAGCGAGTAATATGGCACGCTCAATTTGGAGAATCACAGATAAAAACCAAACTCAATTTAATGCTGCAATTACGAACTTGATGAATCATAAATATGTATATTTCGACATTATAACGGCATTACCAAAAAAAATTTATTACCATATGTAGCTGTGTTGTCAAAACTTAACAATCAAACAAAATTAAAAGTTGATAAGAAAAACCTTTGAAAATTAACTGCACTTGTCTGCAGACTATTAAAAAAATATTGAACAAATTGCACTTATTAAAAAACCATTTCCACCCTATGTTTACATGCACTAGCAAATCTCGAGCTCGTATATGATTAAATTGATCGACTGACACAAAATTTCAACAGAAGATGTGAACTCTCACAATTCACCCATATCAATGAACTTACTTTAGCATAATTTTATCTTAACTATTTTAGCTTCCTTTTATCTTATAAACTCATGTTTCACAAAGGTTTTTGTATCTTTTTTTTTCCTCCAGTTATTAAAATAAAACAAAATGGATAGAAATAAATAATACTAATATAAAATTTACTACTAAGTAGAATAGGAACAAATGTTCTTAAACTCTTTACTACTTTAAGTCAATTAAATAAATAAATTAAAAAACCATTATTTACCAAAATGGTGCTTCACCCAAGATACGTAAGTGTTTCTTTACCTAACAGCAGGGTTAAACTGTAACGAATCGTGATATATTTTTTTTAAATTAGGTCAAAGTGATATATAAGATCATAAAACTCTGTGATAATCGGCCCATAGGTCACCACTATATAATGCATACTTTTAGACTTTAAGACTCACGAAAACGGAACGAATCTCTTTTTTGGTGGGGGTATCAAAGATTCAGATCAATATCTACACATTGGTCAAAAATCCAATTTTTCTGGACAAAATTATTTGTTTTAACATATTATATTATTTTGTTAATTATTACTTATTACACACTTTATCGAATTATCGAATTAATTTACACTTTATCGAATATATAAAATGTAGGCCTTTAATATAAAAATAATGTTAAAAAGCTATTTTCTCTCTATTTTCGGGCTGAAATACATGCTGCATAAACTAATAAGGCTGTCTCATTTTGCTTGCATGATAAGACATTTCTGAATATGCTAATCGTGGCTGACCAGCCCCTGAAAAGCTTGGGACTTCTGTTTGCACTTTATAGGTTTTAAACATTACTTCAGATGCCAGCCACTTGCCATTTCGGGACTTAAAATATTTTAAGCAAGTGGGGCTTTCCTGCCACTTCTGTCCCAACTTAATACAATAAATTCGTATTTTTTGTTCTAAATATTTCATATAATCTTCAAAAGGGTTATTTTCTCCATTTATTTTTTTATAACATGAGTTAAAAGAACTTTCTTCTTCTCCTCTTTGGTGGCATTTTGCAGCCAGATTTGAAAAAGATCGGAGTTTTTGATGCTAAGGTTACCTGACAAAAATAAATTTATTTCAAAGAATTGGAAATAATTGACGCAAATATTTAAAGAATAATAACCTATAGACTATTAACTATTTTGGACATTTTTTTTAAGCTATAATTTGTTCGGGAAACAAATATTTTAACCTTTTTTACCTTTAGAAAATGCATGTTTTTTTTAAATCTAGCTAATATTTGTTTAACATTGATTATCCATAAAAATTTTAATTAGATTTCTTTTCTTTAATTGCTAATATACTGTTTGACCAAACACCTAAAATGCACTGCTCGCACGCAATTCTCCAACAACATAAAAAAGTTTTGAGTTTGTCGCTATACACATTAACAATTAATAACGGTATATAAATACAAAAAAAAAATTTTGTTGGATTGAAGTGTTTTTAATCTCATTATAACATAAAAAGGGCGAGAGCAAAATAAAAATAATACATTATGGCCAGAAAAAATGGATTTTTGACCAACGTGTAATATAGCACTTATATTTGGTTTTTATTATGTTTTTGTAACTGGTACCAATTTTGTTATGGTTATTATGGTTCATTAAATATAAATATTAACATTGTTAGATGATCAATTGTCACAAAGAGTCTATTTCGGAAGGAATTTTGAATGGGGGCTATGAAAATAACGAGCCAATTTGCACAATTTTAAATAGGCTTTCACTAAAAACGCATCTATAAAATTTCGTCAAATAACCTTAAAAATCGGCCTGTACTTTTTACACAATATGTATATGGAGAGACAACTCGCCAGATGGCTACCTACACAGAAAAAATTAAAACCCAACTTTAATTAACATATCACTTAGAAATTTGTTCTATTAATTAAATTCCGTACTGATTTTCCGCCTGCAAACAAATTGATCATAACAATTAACATATTTTTAAGTGTGAGCTTTTCTAGCTGTTGAGTTTCAATCAATAGGTTTAATTGAAATGTGACCACTAGCAAAAATGGCTATATAAGAAGTAAACACAAATCAAAATTTTAATGTGAAAAATTAGTTAAGCTCAAGGTTAGTTTTTTTAATTTTATTTTTTTATTTATTTAAAAAAATGTTTCCAGTATTTCGAAATCCACTGGATCTCATCTTCAGGGTAAAGAGTAACAATAATAAAAAACACGTCACACACGGTTTTACATTTAAAATTGCACTTTTAAGATTGCACTTTTAAATGTAAAACCGTATGTGACGTGTTTTTTATTATTGTTACTCTTTACCCTGAAGATGAGATCCAGTGGATTTCGAAATATTGGAAACATTTTTTAAATAAATAAAAAAATAAAAAAAAAAAATTAAAAAACTGACCTTGAGCTTAACTAATTTTTCACATTAAAATTACAACAAAAGGTCGAACAGCACACATATTGAATACAAATCAAAATATTTATTTTAATCAACACAGTTAATTGAAACAATTAAAAACTTTTTTGAGACTGTTATACAACATAAAATATTTTGGAGTTTGTGTGTATGTTTTTATATTTGCAAATATACACACAAATATTGTAATTTTTATTTTCAATTAAGGCAAATTAATTGGAATAATAATTTGTATTGTGGTTATTTTATTCAACTGTTAATGGTTTTTAATCCAAATATTGATATATTAATCAGGCTAAAGTTCATTGAATTTAATTTTCATTAAATTATTTTTATGAAGAAAGGAATTTTACAACATGAAATAAATTAAAATTTATTGATAATTTTTCATTCTTGACTGGGCTGGAAATTAAAGCCAGGTTTTTACACACGGGTTGCCCCGACAGGTTTCGATTGTAACCACTCAATCTCCTCAGAGGGGCTTGGCGTTTAACACTCACCGCCATCGACGACGCACAGTGGCGCCCGTAGAGCAAGCGAGGTTGCAAAAATCAAAATTTTCATGAGTGCCGACGAAGTTTTGAATAAACCCATGTTATAGGAAACTTTTCAACGATTTCAAATATGCCACTCTTAATAATATCACATTTTTAGTTTAGAAGATATAACCGTTCAAAGTTGACCGACTTTCGGTTTTCAAAAAAACACACAATTTTTAGTCAATTTGTTGCGATTTCAGGTGTAATATCACGAAAAATAGGTAACGAATCGCCTTATTTTTTGTTTGTAGTGATTGATGTATTTATTAAATGTATAATGATAAAAAAAAATTAACTGTTTGCTTTGTGTTTCTCCTGGTAAATCACTATTTAAAAACTATCCGTTTTTTCACTATTTTTCAACTTTGACGGAAAATAAAAAAAAACTATATTTTTCTATATTTGCCATATTTGCAAAACCTGTTCTTTGATTATTTCTTTACATAATTCAAAAGGTTTTATCTGCCCGTACGTGCCCGTTTGGCTTCTAGAGGTAATCAAGTTTAAAAAGACATGGTTGCAGAAATTGTATGGCGTCCATCCCTTATATGTTTTGACTGACAGTAGTTTGATCTAATAGTTTGAAAAAAACTACTCATTGAAATTAGCAGGTACGTACCTCACATAAACAATACTTTGGCGTACAAATGGTCAGGAACAATATTGACTTATGGTCCCTGCAGGTAGCCACAAATCTTATTTGGACACGTGCATAATATCAAAATTGCATTATTCAGCCTAAATCCATATGTATGCAGGGAACAGGTAAATTTTTAGGCATGGTAGCATAAGCCAATATATTGCAAAATAAGCATAATGCCTGGATTAGTCTATGCCTGAAAGTTGGCGCAACAATTACTGAAACCATTAAACAATTTAAGTACTGAAAACATGGCGTTGAACAATTTAAAATTATTTGAACTGTTTAGAAAGTCAACCACACCAAAGTTTTTCACGGAAGTGAAAATTCTTCCTGAGAGTTGACATTGATCAGCAAATGGGGCTGCGCTGGATCATCCGGACAAAGCATTTATAAGCAAAGGATATCTTCCGATGACGCTACAATATCGGACGGAAATATGTTTATGGCATCTGTTGTTCCTTTGCGGCTAAAATCGGATCATTCCCTACACTGGAAAAATCCACGTCCGTCATCAGTGCATTATTGCCGACCAATAATGTTTCAGTTTGCAAGGGAATCGGCAGAACTCATAAGGACTACGGTGAAGGACATTGAAGAACAAATAAGCAAGATTAAGCCTACAAAGCTGCAAATTGAAGAAGGAAAATATATTGAATGCAATTACGAGTTCCACCTGACCATGGTTGACGGAAAAGTCGTAAACGAACTGACAGGAACAACCTCAACAATGTCATGCCCGATTTGCAAAAAGAGTCAGAAGATATTTTTTCAATTCAATTTAATTTATTTCATATATAATATGTTACATCTCAATTTTATATAATTAGTTGTAAAGAGTTTAAGATTAGTATCTTTTTCTGCTTAATTATAACATATTTCAATTAGTTATCATATACATATATATAGACAGAATTATATTGGAGGTAAAAATTTAGCAAAAACCTATTTAAACCCCTTTTTTCGTTTTATTTTTATATTTTTTTTTATCGATTTTTTATTATTATTTGTCAGAAGAACTTTGGTAATTTAAACGATTCTACAAATGAGGAGAATTACGAATATGGAATGTCACCATTGCACGCAAGGATAAGGTGTATGGAATTCTTGCTAAAACTGGCATATACCCTACCACAAGAGGAGGAAAACTTCGATGAAAATACATCAATAAAGGATAAGGAAAAGATCAGAAAGAAGCAAATACAGGATGCTTTTTTAAACAAGTTGGACTAGAAGTAGACTGTCCCAAGCACGGATACGGTAACTCAAACGATGGAAACACTTCTAGGAGATTTTTTGAAAATGATGAGGCAGTAACTAGAATCATTGGAATTGACAATCAAATCGTGAAAAGATTGGGAACGATCTTGGATGTTTTAAACTGCAAAGAAAATGTCAATTCTACAAAATATGGAGAATATGCGTCGAAAACTGCATCTCTTTTAGCAGAAATGTATCCACAGAAGAAGTTGACCCCGACCGTCCATAAAATATTGGCGCATGGCAAAGATATAATTGAGTACCAGTCTTTGCCAATTGGAGAGCTTTCTGAAGAAGCACAGGAGTCTCTTAACAAATTTTATAAAAAATATAGATTGCAGAACACATTCAAAGCATCAAGGGTAAGGCAAAATGAGGACCTCTTCAACATGTTGGCAGCATCTTCCGATCCACTTATTTCTTCCCTGCGGCATGTGAAGTCACGAATAGAGTTACAAAATAATTATAGTTTAGAAATGGTTAGTCTTTTAGATATACCTTCTCTTACGAATTGTGATGAATATTTTACAGAAAATTGAAAAAATAAATATAAAAAAACAAATAATTTTTTTTTTAATTTGTTGGGTAATAATTTAAAACATAAAACCCGTAAGAAAAAAAATAAAAACAATCTAAAAATGATAAAATAATTTTTTTTAGTTACCATAAAATTGATTTTTCTACTAATTTTAACTTTGATAACCCATAAGTAGGCCCCTACAAAGCGTAGCACCCTTTCCTGTTCATAGGCTGAACAGTTATCTATCATATGCTGTTTAAACTGTTCAATTATCTTATTCGGTTCAAAAGATCGGTTGGCAGTCAATAGTCAAACATCAATCTTAAAACCAAATGGCATTTAAACCTTGGTAGATCGAAATTTGTTTAGTATGATTAAACCGGTTAACAAAAAAAAAAAAAAAAAACAAATAAAATAAAAATTCTTGGGTTTCTTTTATGATGCATAGATTATATTGATACACACCGAAAAAACCTAAATAAAAATTAATGGCTTTAAAAGTTTGGTTGTTGTCAAAAAGAAAATTTTGAATATTTTTATCGAATTTGCGATCAGCATTTGACAGCACTTATATTACAAGTGCTGTAAAGTACATATTTCTTGCATAAGGCGTAGTAGTGGGTGTTAACTAATTTATTGCATCTGTTACAAACTTTATTGTGTATTAATCGATTACAAAATGGCGACAAGACGGTGTAAAAATTACGTTGATTCATTTTATTTTGTTTGTGGTGAACTTATGAAAAAAGAAGCTTTGTGAAACTTATGAAACAATTCAGATTCGAAGTCAAGATAAAAGCTCATTTTGCCTACGGTACTTGCAAAAACACCTTAGAAGGTAACAAACTAAAAATAAAAATTCAAAAACCTTTCGAACATATTAATATGTTTGTAACTAGAATACTTACTTTATGAATAAAGTATAAATTACACTGGTTGCTTTCGTAACTTCCAGCCTGGTATCGAGGAGAAAAACGACACATGAAATGTAGAGTGCCAAGGCTATGGAGAGAACCTCGTGATCATTTGCAGGATTGCTATTTTTATATCGTGAACCCAAGTAAGCGTCGAGCTGGTAAAAATTCAGAAAAGATTTTTTACCCTGACCTTCCTTCAACGCCGGCTCCAATACACCACAGTGAAAATTACCCCATTCCGTCTAGTTAAAAAGAAAAAAATTGCTCCGAAATTCAGATTTCACAAAGTTCAAAAGAATCTTTTTTATCGACAATGATTTGATAATAAAATCGCAAAATATTAAACCACATCTCATCAGCACTATAGAATTTAATGATTTTGGTGCGATACATGAACCTGCCCAAGAATAAGGAAGAGATTCTGGGTTCACGATTGAAACAGTGGAATTTGCTTGAAAATTATGTGAATATAACTGGTCAAGGAGAGCGTCACAAAAGTTTTTCATGTTTTTTCACAAAAGAAGAAATCGGAATACTATGCATACCATCAGGTTGTCGGCTTTTTAGCGAAAGCTAAACAGAAACAAGTTTCCTAGTCTCCCGGTGGCACATTCTGTAATGCTTAAGAAAAATTAAGACAGTGTAAAAATTGTACTAGAAAAATTAGGATATTAATAATACAACTGGCCAGTAACAGGAGACTTCAAAATGGTTGCTTTTTTGATGGGAATGCAAGGGGGATATACGAAGCACCCTTGTCACCTATGCTTATGTGATAGTCGAGCGGATTCAGTACACTATCAGCAACGTACATGGCCCGATCGAGTCGAGTTACATATAGGAAAACATAAAATTAAATGGGAAGCAGTTGTAGATCCAAAAAGTATCCTAATGCCGCCATTGCATATCAAATTAGTCCTAATGAACCAATTTGTGAGAGCATTGGATTGCCCTACGGGAAAGTGAACTAACACTAAACTTGTCACGTGACAAGTCACTTTAACATGGCGATGTCCTACGAGGGGGTTAATTGGTACTTTTTTACACTTTTTAACAGATCACTGAAAAAACCTTCCAATTTCGGTTAAAATTATGCCTGCCGCAGATATTGTCCCAAATGAGCCACGTCAATATGAAAGATCCCCTTCATATAAAGTAATAGAACTAGAGAGAATCAGCCACTACCCGCACAAAATCCAGTCACATGAATAGATTTGTGCCAATTACCTTTCCTCTGGACCAACTACTCTCTAAACACATTATCACCAGGTCTTGTTTTCACCTATCACAATTCGTTCCTTTTAATAATAAAATGTTGTTCACTGGTCCAGGGATAAGTGCTTTAAGAGGAAATGACACAAATTTCCCGCAGGGTGAAGCCTTCGAATATTTAAAAGGATTCTTTCCCAAGTTATCCGAAGTGAAGAAAAAATCAGAAATCTTCGTAGAACCACAAATAAAAACATTATTAAACAGTGATGAATTCACAATATTACTCAATACCATAAAGCCGGAAACAGTTTTAGAGAGGAGTTAATTGTTTTCTCGGAAACAACAGAGCAGATAAAGATTTAATTAAAACTATGCTTAAAAACTTTAAAGTTTTGGGCTGCCGAATGTCCCATAAGTTTATATTCTACATGCTCATCTGGACCAAATTAAGGATAATATTGATGCCTAATCAGAAAAGCAAGGAGAGCGTTTTCAACAAGATGTAATGGACCTCGAACGGCGTTATCAAAGGCAGTATAACGAAAATATGATGGAAGACTACATTTGGGGTTTAATACGAGAAAGTCCATACAAACCAGGCGCGGATCCAGCTTGAGTCTTAGGGGGGGGGGGGGGGGAAATTTGTTATGGTACAAAACAAGTAAAAAATTTGTTTTTAAAAACGATTTGTTTATATTATATTAAACAAAAACTCAACAATAAGGTAAAATAGAATATAAGATCAGTTCAATATAAATTAAAATAAATTAATCTTTTTAAATAACGTTTTGGCTATAAAAATAATTTGATTTATTTTTAATGTTTTTTTTTATTTGAAACAATTTATTCGACTACATCATACTAAATTGTTTGACCAATTTTTCGACCAAAAAAAAACTTATGCAATTGTTAACAAAATTTTGGAAGAAGGAATATGCTTCACTAATTTTAAAATTAAGTAATGAATTTAAGTCGAACTGTTTGGGTTTTAATCTAAAGATACATATATAATTATTCTGGTTTAAGTTGATTACAGCTAATTTTTTTATTTAAACTATTTTTTTTTAGAAAGGAATTTTAAAGCTTATAACAATGGAAAGACAAAAATAATTTTGGCTGCACATACATACGTACATATGTACCTTCAGCCGTAAATGTGCTAATGCCAAAATTTTTGAAAATTAAGTTTTTGATGCAGTTCAATAGAGTTAACAAAAATACATCGTTTGCAGAAAAAATACAAATATTTTTTTCTAGTTCTTGTTTTGCAACGATATGTTTATCCAAATGCTAAAGATGTAACTCTAAAAATGCTAAAGAAAAAGCGCTAGGGCCCATTGAAATGTGAAAATTTAAAAAAAAATTTGTTAATATTTGTTAATAGTCAACATTGAAATAAATAAAATAATTTTGTAGTATATTTTATTTTTTGCAAATTGACATGCTAAAATGTACATTAAAAGTATAAAATATATAATGGAAAAGGTGATAAATCATAAAAAGCTACGTAAAACATAAATGTATTATTTTTAGTTGGTTTGCAAGCCAATAAAGGGTAATCATTGTTTCACTAATTTTTATGTATTTTTGTATATCAAAGAACTTTTCTTATTAATGCACTTGAAATTTGAAAGTCTTTGGTGAACTTTTACTAGACCAATACATATATTCATATGTATATATGGGAATGTAGAATGGCAATGCATATAAAATTCCAATTCAAATCCTACTACTATGAAAATATGATACGAAAAACGGTTATATTCAAATGTATATAGTAAATAATTATCATAGCACAAATAAAAATATTGAATATACTAAGGCTTATTTATAATTCAACCGCTCGCATATTCAACCCAAACGTTTATTTTTCGGAAATAGATAACACTTGCTGGGATTGAATGTAGAATAATATGTATTTAAATACAGTAAACTATATGTTTCATTGGAAATATATAATAAATAACTATTAGGATAAATACTTGGATAATTATTGAAAATTGGATTAGAGATTCTATAAAAAACAATAAAAAAACTTGATGGTATTTCCAAAAATTTCGTACATTTGGAAATTCGTGTATTATCGAAATAAGCAAAACATATTTTTATAATTTAGAGGGGGGGGGGAAATATTCTTTCCCCCCCCCCCCCCTGAATCCGCGCCTGATACAAACATCCCAATAAGCAATTTTGCTGGAATCCAAGTATAAATCAAGTGTAACTCCAGTCCTGTTTTCCATTTTCAAGCCTTGAATTATACTTGAATTACACTATAATTCAACAGCATACTCCAGCGAAATGGGTACTGGAAATCCAGTCGAACATAACAACGTAAATACAGTGTAATTCAAGCGTTGAATTACAGTAAAATTCCAGCCTCAAACACATAATAATTAAGCTTGAATTCAAGTATTTAAATCAAGTATAAATCAAACCTATAAAACCAATATAAATCAAGCCTACAATTCCAATGGAAATCAAATTAAAAAAGTGAATATTGAAGAAAGAAAAAAAAAAAATAATAGTGTATGAAATTATTGATCTTCCTTAATAGTTTGTGGTTTATTCACTTTTTACTATAAAGCATCTGCATACAAATGTGATATCATTGGAAAACAATTTAAAAGTGCTATATGATGGTATATTTTTTTGGTGCTAGAGTAATATAATACGGTATCGAAGACAATAACGCCAACGGTACCATTAGATTTACCTTTAAAATTTTTCCGTAATACCACATAAATATTACATACATTGTTTATACATATGTATGTATGTATGTTTTGTGGAAGACCTCGTTACGTTTGATTAAAGTCCAAGGAAATTAATAATTTAATTTTTTTCGAAATGATTAAAATCCTTTTCCTCCCTTTCAGCGTATAGAAATAAATTTTTAAAAATATTTTTCCCCAAATATTTTCTTTTTTGATAGCTTAAGCAATACAAAAGTTTAAAAAAAAGAGTTTCAAACATTTTTGTATGAACTGGAATTTGACTTGTAAATTGGGCATAAATTATAGCTGACTTCCAGCAATATTTAAAGCACTTGAATTTCAAAAATTTTAGTGCTTATTGGGATAGGAAAATGAATAGAAATATTAATTTCTGAATTGATTTTACTTTAGTTTCTATCTTTTAATTATTATTTATAATTATTTTTGAATTAAAAATACTATGAAGTTCAGCAACATTTTTTTTTTCTTTGCTATGTACAAAAAAAATTTTAAAAAATCAGTCATTATTCTTAAAAATCGAAAAGTTGGTCTTATTTCCACAAAAACAAACTTCGACAAAAAAAATTATTTATGCCTTTATTTGCAACATAAAATAAGCTAAAAAAATTTAGAAATCAGACCTAAAAGTCGTGTCGACCGGTGTTATTTATTTTTATTGATTTACATGTTCTTCCTTACTTGTTGTTTTTCGTAATTTTTGTCAAGAATTCTTCTTGAAGTCCAAGGTACATTTTTCTGTTTTTCATGTGTTTTCTTTCTTTTTCTTGTTGACTTTTTTTTGGTATAACTTGAAGAACAAATGTAAACATAGAGCTTGTGCCTTAGCTGTTAACAATAAATAATTGGAACAATTAAACAATTTTTATAAACAGCATTACTTGATTTGATTGATGAAATTTTGTTGAAAATTTTTCTGTGTAGCGTATTTGGGGATAGTGAACTAAATATAAGAGTAATTCACGTCACAATTTTTAGTCTAGCTAAAATGCGAAGTTTAACATTTTAGCTACAAGTGCAAAAATGCAGAAGCAAAATAACAGACGCCATCTTTTATTAGAGTTTATTTTCGATTGTCTGCTCAATAATCTAATATTTTTTTAATTTCGCAATCTGTCAATGTTTTGATATTTCTTGAATTTTGACTTGCTTTATTTTTTGAAGCATTCATTTTGATAAAATTAAAAAAAAAAACGTCTGTTTAATTTTGACTCGATTTGGCACAAAAAAAAATTACGGTTGATCATTACATTAATTTTTGCTCTTTTTTGTACTTTTTAGATAAAAAAGTTATTTCTTATGTTTTGTGCAAGAACTTGCACTGATTTTTCGTACTTGCTCATGGGTACTGCGAGGTGCAAGAGTCAGTGCAAAATTATTTTTTACATAGTTGTTGTTATGTTTCAAATAAAAAACTTAGCATTTTTGCAAGACTTAAATGGTGACGTCAAATATTCTTTTAATTTAACTCAGCATTGCACTACCAATAAAAAAAAACTAAAGGGCTATCAATTTTGCGGTTTCAAAAGTAAACGTAAATAAAACACATATAAATATTTTTTTTCATGATATTTCTTTTTTATTATAAAGTTTGAACGTTGACATTATGAGTGAAACACTATATCATTTAAATGACCACCACGCGAAGTGTTGCAAGCATTGATTCTTTTGAGGTAATTTAGGACCAACCTTTTTGACACAAATTGGGCGGTATCTCAGCCATAACTTGACGAATGTTGGTTCTTAAGTGCTCAAGAGCTAAAGGTTTATCTGCATAAACACGGTCTTTCGTAGTAGCCCCACAAAAAAAGTGTAACGGTGTCAAATCGCAGAAGTTACACGGCCAGGAAATGTCTCTTGCAATAAAGGCATATTCGCTCAAGTTGTGTGGCATGTGGCACCATCTTGTTGAAATCACTTATTCTCCATATCGTTATCATACGACCACATCGCTCCGAATTGACGGTGACAGTCGTTCCATCGTCGTTTTCGAAGAAGTAAGGTCCAATCACACCTTCGGACCAAACAGCACACGAAACAGTGACTTTTTGTGGATATAATGGCCTCTCTTCAATTACTTGAGGATTCTCAGAAACCCAAATACGACAATTTTGTTTATTAACATACCCACCGAGTGAGAAATGTAATCTAATAATCTCCTTTTAAATCACGATATGTGGCTGTGCAAAAATCACCATTTTTGTAGTAGATTTTAATAATTTTTACGCGTTGTGTGATAGTTTGAGAGATGTCGAATTCCAGCCCTATACTTTTGAAACCACGAAATGGATAACCTGGTACAAAAAAATTAGTTTGCACTAATTTTGATCAGCTTCAGCGATGATTGGCATTTTTTTAAGTATTACTAAAAAAAATGTGTGGTATTGCAATATATTTTTTACTATCACTAACGCTGATTAAATGCATAAAATCTGCACTTAATTTAAATAGTGAAAAATCTGAACTTGCAATTAAAAAAGCTACATTTAAACACATTTTCAATAACATTTAAAAAATCTAATTTTGTTTGTACATGGTTTTTAATGTTTGTGAATATATGAAAAAGCAAATACAACTAAGCAAAGTAAAATTGTTTAAATAACGGAATAATACTTGGCTTGAATCATGAACAAACAAATTTTTTTTTTTTAAATTTATTGCAAAATTTAGTTGCAATACACTGATGATTGCATTATTTGAAATCAAACTATTTTTTTCTGCAGTGCAAAACGTTTCAACATCACTATTACTCATGTTTAGTGAGGCTGCTAATTTTCAATTCATCGCTTAATATCAGCAAAACATTTCCAAAAATGTTGCACTTTGACTAACTGTTGAAACTGCAAAATGAGTACTATACTCTCTTCTATGCTACCTAGCCAGCTGGAAGGACAGACATCATTTGAACGAATTAAAAAACGATTAGGGTACTTAACGGTACGTCAAAAACCAAAATTTCCTTACCTTTAACGCTGTAGGTTATAAAAGCTTTTTCTGTCGACCTCCAGAACAACTTAATTAAAGCATTTTGTAGTTTTTCTAAAATTCTTACGTTAAATAATCTATTGAATTGCGTAACGAGAAGATATGAATGCTTGTTGTTCTGTTAACAAATTCATTTTACAATTGTATTTTTTTCGACATACATCTTGGTAACTAAGTTAATGTGGTTTTACGCTGTTTGTTGTTTAATTTTATTTTTAATGTATATTTTTTTTATTGTTTGGTATTCTGTTTAATTTTTGCGTGTTTCTCTATTTTGTTTAACACACATAATGAGCTTTGCTGTATTCATTGTATGTATTATTTACCAAATTTATTTAAATTTTTTCACTCGTACATTTCTTTTTTTGTTCGTTTGCATAAAGTTTTTCTGAGAATGTGATTGTGTGTAATGTAACTTCAAGTACATGCAGTATGTGTAAAGCATAAAAGAAAGGATAGTGTTGTCAAATGCTTACTTGAGTCGAAAAAAGTCGCTTAAACTGAGTTTAACTTATAAATATGAAAACACTTACATATATACTAATGCAAACCTACATCTTGAAATATGCTGTGCAATATGCCTGTACACTCATAGAAAAATGCATCTTCATATTGATGATGCCCTGACATCAGAATTCTGACATCAATGTTATAACAAATGGCATCAATGAGGCAAAAAGTGACAGCCATCCCATGACGAACGTCATCCTAAAATTTTGTCATACTTTATGCATCATCTACGCTATAACTACAGTGAAATCAATTCGGTGATATTTTTTGTACACTAATAGAAGAGGCGTCATAACAATGATGTATTTTGACATCAGTACAGACAAACTA
Organism: Pollenia amentaria; assembly: GCA_943735925.1. NCBI lineage: Eukaryota > Metazoa > Arthropoda > Insecta > Diptera > Polleniidae > Pollenia > Pollenia amentaria. The sequence goes on along the minus strand of OX031008.1, from coordinate 85,576,680 downwards.
TCAACAATTCGATCACAAACTGTCATCAGTACGATAACAAACTGTCATCAGTGCGATAACAAACTGTCATCAGTAAGATAACAAGTTGTCATCAGTGCGATGACATAAAATATAATGTCAAAATATATGTTTAACATTATTTCCATGTTTAAGAAGTAAAAATAAAAGCAAAGATTTAAATATTCTATTTTTATTTAATTATTTATTTTAATACATCGAATTTTAAAGTAGAATTATTAATATCGGGCATGGTGCTGATGTCTTATAATTGAGAGTTCTGCTGTAAACAAAGGGCGAAATAACAAAAGTGAAACAAACATGAGTAACGGGTAAGTAAATTATTATATTCTCGCAATTTGACTTAAGGTCAATTACAATGATTCAATTTGATGACTGCCTGTCATCGCACTGATGACATGCTTTATAAAACCGGCTCCGACTCATCATTTCTGTGATGCCAATGTGTCATCCCATTGATGACATATTCAAGTGATGTTAAGGCTGAAATCACAGCGATGTTAAGTGTCATGAGGTCAAAAATGAAGACACTTGTCATAGTACTGATGTCAAAATACATCAGCGTTATGACGACTTTTCTATCAGTGTAATAAAGAATTCTTGTGACAAATTTAATGGTAATGCCATTATTTACAACCTGGTCTTTTTAACTATTTCTCGGAGCTGAAGGAGTTTTAGATCAACCATCACAAAATAATACTGTACTATGATACAAAATAAAAAAATTTAATTATTTGGCTTGATATAGTTTATAATTTTGGAGGTCTAGTTTAGAAATTTGCAATTTTTTCAATTTTTGAAATGGTATTGTTAATTGTTTACCTATCCTAAATTTTATTATTAAATTTAGTCTTAAATACGTATATATGTATATGTATATACCTTAGAATGTCCCAAAACATTAAATTGCGAATTATGACAATCCCCTCTTGAATTGTTCTATGTATTGTAGATATATGCTTTGTAAAATATTAGGGGATTATGCTAACGTTAACTGGCACTTTTACAAGGGGAAATGTTGGCATTAAATAATAACTTTTGCAAATAATTGTTGTCCAATATATATGGAACACTTAAATTATTCTAAAAAAAAAAACATTTTATTAATCATAATTTTTATACTAGAATCCGAATATAAGCGTGCTTTTTCGTCTCTGACAATTTAGTATTCGCTATATATACCAAGTATCAAATTTATCCAAACCTCGTTAAGATTTCCAACCGAAGTTTCATCTAGATTGAATTCAAATAAAATCGACACTTGCAATTCATACCTTAAAGCATATATTTGCCAGTTAAATAATTTTCCAACCAAATCAATTGTAATAGATTGTCTCAATAATTTATATTAACCCTTGCCTCTCAGCCAAATATAAAAATTTGTAATTTATTTATTAGTCTCCAGTTAAATCATTTTAATGTAAAAGATAATTACGTACTCATTTCCATTAAGGAGTACGTAATTATCTTTTCTCAAAGTTTAAAAAGTTTGGGGTCATTTTGACCCCAATAGCATTTTGGGGTTAATCTTTATTTTAGCACTGTTGTGTCTTCGTTTGACTTTAGGGTATATTTTTTCTCTACTTTCAAATAAAGCGGCACAAAAATTTACTATATTTCGCTATCCTTCCCTTAAAAATTCCGAATATGTAAAAAGTTTTACATTTGACCTTAAAAATTTTTGGGTTAAGGTTTTCCAATTTATGTTAAACCTTCACAGTATATTTATATTTGAAATTATCTGAACTATAACATTCTAAATAAGTCTAATTTAAGCTTTATAACTGTAATGAAACTGGGCTCATTAGTCAAAATATGGCAAACAAATGAGTTTTTTCCGAAAATCGTCAAACTTAAATCGCAGATTCGAAAAAACTTTGGGAAGTATTGACATAATTTTTTTAAATTTTTATTCCTAACTATATCCTGAATAAATCTCAAATTGGGATGATAAAAAAATTCTGAAATTTCTTTAGCAAAATTTTTTAAAATGGTTTTTCGAAAGTACCGTCATAAAATTATTTATTTTTTTTGGCCATACTTTCGAATACGTTAACGGTATCCTACGAACACAGAAACTCATACGCAATTAAATACTGGTATATTTAAAGTAAAAATTAGCTCTTGTTAAAATATTTCTCAAAATGTATTAATTTTGTTAATACAATTCTTGTTCAAGTGGCCTAAAACACGCTATATCCTGGCGTAAATTTTAATTACTTTAAAAATTTTTAACCAAACTTAGTCTTTTATATCTCATTAAAACGATTATTTCGTAAACATTTTAATTCTTTTGCATTTAATTGAAAAAGTAATTATTTAGTGTCAAACTTTTTACAAAAACTGAAAAAAATGTTGTTTTTCTCCTTGTAAATGCACCTTTAAATTTCAGCGTCGTATTTTCCTAATATTTTACACAACGTATATTTACAATATATAAAACATTCTTTTTGGCCATACAATCTTGGGGCATTCTAATACACATACATTTTAAGCCTTTGCTTCAATAGAGTCATAACTCAAATTTGAATTGTGTAGCAACTTAAAATTTAATTCTTCTCTCTAGAGTAGAGTATATAAGATATTTGTATGAAAGTTTAACAAAATATAAAGAAACGATATGGCGATTAATTCCACATTATTAACTTTAAGGCAACCCTATTTTCCACTGGGAGTTAAAAAATTAAATATATTAGCTCAAAAATTAGGTTTTTTAAATTATGCTGTAATATGCAAAGGTTATATGTGTTATACATATACAAAATGTTGCATTTTATTACGTCTGTGATATTTTCTGGATTGCCTCTCATCAATACCAATATTGTGCTTTATAAACGGTAGTTCTATGTGTTTTTTATGAGCTATAGGCATTTAAATAAACATGCCAGTATTTGCGCGTATATGAGAACATGTTTGCTATATAACGCCCAAACGGCCAAAACGGAGTTAATGAAATTGGGCGACAGGTTATTGTAAGCAAATTATATCAGCTATATTTTTCCGTAGTTTTGGGTCTGAAAAAGATAAAATGGACAGAAAAGTGGAAAATTGGAGCTGAGTATTTAGTGTAAGAAAAAGTTATATTCTAGGAATTTATATAACTACACGCAGATAAAAAACACGGTTGTTGTAAACATATGCTAAGAGCAACATATTATGATAAGATTCATGATTGTAGTCAAAACATATTGGCCCATTATCATATTCAAAAATAAAGTCGACTTATTCTAACTTTAGGACAATGGTGTTTACATGCATTTAAAACCGGGTTTAGCTTAAAGTATACATCACTTTAACTATGAGTATGGACCATTATGATTATTATTAGAAGAATATTATGATCCGAAAGAATCATATTATAATTCAAAATATGATTACAGTAATTACATAATAATAGGTTATCATGATATCGTTGTTATATTATGATTGCATTACTGCTTGTCGTAGGTCGAAATTATTTATAAATTTAGAATTTTTATTCTTTTCCTCTGATGCAACTCCACAATCAGAGTTCTCATTATGGCGTACAGCTAGAAATCTTAATAGACCAGTTACCTCTAAGCCACCATTAAGAAACTTGAATGGAATTTGGGCAAGAAATGATATTGAAAAAGGAAATCTGTTTGTTAATAATTTGAAAAATGTATTTACCCTTAATATATCCCACGATATAGCAGTCGAGTTACCGCTTGTGAATGTTAGAGCAGCTATTGACCTAAGATTTGAGTAAAGAGAAATCATAAAGGCTAGTTGTGATTTAAACACCCAGAAGGCACCCGGTAGTGATAAGATCAGTAATAATATACTTTAAGAGCTACTTCGCACAGTAAAGAAAATAATTTTTTTTATTTTATATGCTATTTTACCCCTTGAATACTACCCTCAAGAATGGAAGGTTTCCTTAGTAACCATGATACCAAAGCCAGGAAAGGATCACAAAAAAGTTGAATTATGCAGTCCTATTAGCTTATTAGCTAATATTTCAAAGCTATTTGAGATTTTAAATGAAAATAGACGTATTCCAAACCATCAATTCGGTTTTAGAAGAGAGAACAGCATAAGAATAGGATTTGAAGAAAACAAATATTGATCAGCAATTTTCGTCGATGTGTCTTGAGCTTTTGATAAAGTCTGGCAAGGAGGATTATTACAGAAATTGCAGCAAAACTTACCAGCAAACATATACCAGCTGTAAGAAAGCTACTTAGTTGGTCGTCAATTTATTATTAAAGGAGGCGATTTTTTAATTTCTCCTCAGCCGATTTACGCTAGAGTCCCACAAGTCAGCATTCAACATTTCCGGACGGTACAGCTTCTCTAAGCGTAGACTAAAACTGTCATGAAGTATCTCGTATGATCTCGCAGGATCACATATTTGAACTGGAAAAGTGGTTAAAACAAAGGAGGATAAAAAATACCTCTTTATACATCTAGATCGGCGTTTGATGTGGAAATGGCATATAGAAGCAAAATTAACTCAAATGAAACTAAAATGAATTCAAATTAGTTGGCTTTTTAGAAGAAATTATGTTCTTAGTCGTGATTGCAAACTTCTACTTTACATTTCTATCTGTAAGACAATTTGGTGCTACGGTATTCAGTTATGTGGCACTGCCTCGGCTTCTAATATCGAAAAGAGGCGCCAAAATAAATTTCTGCGAATCATTACAGCCGCTCCCTGGTATGTCAAAAACTCAAATATCCACAAGGATCTCAGTGTGCTGTCAGTAAAAACTATGATTACAAAATATGCAGTAAAATATTTCAAAAGGCTGGAACTACACCCACTCGCTTAAAGACAAGAAACACTGCAGCACTCAATCAATCAGATGAGCGATAAAAACCTACATATGTGAACAGAAATCGTGATGACGAAATGTTTGGTCTGGCACTGGCAGGACGTAAGTAAATATTAGTATAAGATTTGATTAATTAATGTTAGTTCATATATAATACATGAAGATTCAATAAATAAATACTGAAAATAACATAAAACTTACAAGCAATGGTCAATATTTTAGAACCAATATTTTCGCCCTTTCACAATATTTTTAATGCACAATTTATTTATTTAATTTAATTTCTTTAAATTTATAATTTTGTCTTTTTGGTATGTTTTTAAATTGTTTTACCACTTTGTTTTCACTAGCAAATAATTCGATAAAATACAAACGACAGAACTGATGCAAAATTATTTTCACAAATGGTGATAACAGTATATTATTAAGAGTAACGATATTTTGTTTGCATCTTAAGCATACTATGATTACACGTAAAGAAAGTTACCATGTTATGGTTATAATATGTTTTCAAAGCTATCATTATCTAGTTGTTAGATAAATAATTATTTTTTAGTGCACCTAATCAAATTTATAATTGCGATAAGCATTGAAATGTTAACAGCAACTAAAATATTGCTGATATTAACTGAAAAAAAAAAATTTTTTTTTGTATACGACAACAATATATTGTTGCAATAAACACAGTGTAGTTGCCGCAATCATACCGAACAATATTTTTTCTCTGCGTGCACGGAACATTAATTTGTTATATCTCTCATATCAGAGCTTGACAATAATGAATCCAACATTAGTTGACCAAAAAAGTGTCATGGTGTTCATGGACTACATGACATTCCCTGCAGGGACTTTAAGACATTTTTAAAAGTGCCATAAACGTCATTGACGTTATAACATTGGACATTATGACATGCCACCTCTTCCGGAATATTCAAAAAGTTTTTGGCACCTCAAACGCCCGTATTAAAAAACCAAACAAAACTTTCAGTTTTACGTTGAATATGCATTTAGTGTTTTACTGTCCAAATTTCAACTTCTGAAAAAGTGAACGTGCGTTCAGTTTTTTACTGTCCAGAGTTCAGTTTCTGAAAAGTTGAACGTGCTTTCAGAGTCTAACTATTTTCGTTCAGTTTATATAATGCTTAACATAAGTTAAGTTTTTTATGCGGTGTGTTAAATTTTAACATATGCAGCTGGACGGAAGATTGCTAATTTGCCAGCTACGTTTAAAAAAATGATATTAAAAATTTTTCAATTATTTTTAAAATTAAGTAAAATTAATTTTATTAAAGTTATTTTTGTGAATACATAATTTTTCAATAAAAGATTTGGTTTTTTGTGCTTAATCCCATATTTTTATTCTTGATAAAAATACTGACATTTATTGTTGGAGGATAAGATGTTTATAAACGCTGTAGTCTTATTTAATGATACCTTTGGCTTTTCTAATCCCCGGACACGGGGTCATAGATGGGAACTGCATGGCGGATTCGTTGGCGTATGCAGGTACCACCTTGAATCGGGACGGTTCCACCTATTATGTAGGTGCTTCACTCCCAAGGTGCAAGCAACTTATTGCGCACAAGTTTTATCTTATCGCCATTCAGACGTGGCACGATGAAACCACCTGTGGGGAAACCAGGAAAATCTGGCCCATCATAGATGGAAAAAGGACAGCTGTCCAGACATCATCTAAGAAACCTAATTGCGGTTATAACTGGCCACTGGCCCATTAGAAGGCACGCCCAGAGACTGGGGCTCCCTTATAATGACTTGTGTAGAAGTTGCGGCGATGAGGAGGAGGAAGAGTCAACGGAACATCTTCTCTGTAATTGCCCGGCATTCGGAGACTTAAGACTCGAAATGTTTGGTCGAAGAGCCCTTGGGGACAAAACTTGTCTCTCCGATGTTGATGTAAACAGGATCCACTCCTTTATTGAATCGACCGGTTGGCTGCATGGGAATACTAGCAGCCAGATTTCATTGGACCCATGAGAAACGGCGTGATATGGTAACACAACGGGAACTAACTAATGGACCCACGTGAGCTGTGATTGATCACGGTTGCCAATGGAACCTAACCTAACCTTTGGCTTTTCTAAAATTAAAAAAACAAAATCTTTTGATTAAGTAAAATAATTAATATTTGTAAATCTTTAATATATACAGATCTAAATTTTATAATTTTTGGCAACGTAAGTGTATGTTTTCATTATTTGCATATGTTATTTATGGCTACTCTAAACAATCACACAAGTCATTCGTATTTTGAGGAAAATATAACCCTGTCATTATGAGTTGTTGTAGTTTTTTTTTAAAATTTTCAAACAATAATTATATCATGGATTCATTTTCGTCAAAATACGTATGAATTTTTTAATAGTGTAAAGTAGCCTTAACATATATTAGATATTATGTTTTTTATCAACTTGTGTCTATACGCACTTACCAAAAACTAAGTTTTGGTGTATAATTGAATTATGTTGATGCCGGCGTCAGATGGCGATAATAACAATTCACTTAATGACTGAATTGACAAAACATAAATTTAGGAAAAATAATTATAAAGTGACACTCACCTTATTAGAAATTACATTTTTACATGTATGTATTTTCCTTCTCTTTTGAGGCTATAGGGAAAAACTGTCCAATAACCAAGATTTAAAATACTAACCGTATAGTTGCTCCACTTAAAAAGTTATTCCCGGAATTCTGCTCTCGGAACAATTTTTTTAATCAGCAATCTTTCTTTCGCTTAAGAATTTAAGATGTCTATATTCAATGCCCGCTTCTGTAATAAACACTTATTTCAGATTAATTATATCATATATAAAATCACCAATAACACTGTGCTAGTTGAAAGAACAGAGAAGCCGGGGACCTTGCGTTTTAACCTAACTCAGGTACGCTGAATACAAGGGTGCTAACCGTTTTTTAGGTTAGCTCTGGTTTTCGAGAAATACCGTTATTTCCAAAATGGAGGCGATTGCACATGTGCGAACATGATATGTTCGCGTAACTCAAAAACTTTTTAGTAACGAAATTCCACAATAAAATTTCCTTTAAGAAAAATTTAACTTTTTTCTCAGAGAAACCAAATTTTTTTTTTAACAAAAAAAATAATTTTTAAGCAACATTTTGAAATTTTTGTTTTTTAATAATTCATCAAAAATAGGAAAGTGCAGCTTTGCTTTTAATTTTTTCCAGACATATAATTTTTATTCGAAAAAGCCAACTAATTTTATTCACAAAAGGCGAAAATTTTAATTAATTTATACGCTATATTTTAATGGGAGCCGCCCTAAGAAGTGGTCATAAAGGGCATGTCTGGGAGAAGTGTTAGGGATTTCGGAATTTCGGTTTTTTGAGTTTGTTGTGCAACCTCCTCCATTTTGGAAATTATATCTCATATCTCGAATACCAGAGCTAACCTAAAAAACGGTTAGTACCACTGAATTCAGCGTTCCCGAATCAGGTTAAAACGCCAGGTCCCCGGCTTGTCTCAAAAAAAAAGTGTCAATTTCTAGCACAGTGTAATTTTATAATTATAACTTACCTTCCAATTCGGTATCAGAGGCTGAAGATTGAATTTCTATAACAAAACTTCCATTATGTTGCTGTTTTTACTTCAACAAAGAAAAACACACAAATGACATTCTATCAAAATTGTACGGACGAAGAATTACATACGTAATAAACATTTCATATATGAGTACGCATGAGTAATATTTTATTATATGCAAACAATAGTCATACGCATATTTACATATTCAAAATTATTATAAGGTAACGCGACCATAAAACGCCAAAATCAATTATCTACTTTTAAATTATCGTTTATGAAAATTACTTAATTGACATGACGGTTCCACAACAAACCAGTCCTAATATTTTTGTTTAAAATTCAACTTTTTTTATATTATGTTTTTGTGCAAATTTCTTTGACAGCGTAGTTAAGTTGGTTGATTGTATCATACTCACACAGATGCACATAACAATCTAAAACAAAAGCAACAATCGCATTCATGGTACGAATATGTATCAAAATGTTTAAAATAGCATTTAGTATTGTCAGTAGCGGCAACAACAATGGCCAGAGACAACAAACGCTGTTGCCGTTTGTTTATGTAGTGCTTTTTAAGTATACATTTTTTCTCGATTTTTTGGTAGACATGTTATATGTGTATATACTTAACAATGTGTGCGCTTGTGTGTTAATGTATGTTTGTAATTTTTATGCTTTTTAATGCGGGATTAAGCAAAATCTGTACACACTTGTTGTAACCATTTACGAGTATTTGCATCAAGGATAAAAGTTAAATGTTATTTTAATGCCAACTGACATTGTTTTTTAAATGAAGCGAAACTTTTTGCAAAAAGAAATAGCAACATTTTCACGATTTGAATAAAGCCAATTTAAAATTTAAATGGTCAGTTTTTCAGTAGGGAATATAAATAAAATTGTTTGAAAATGAAGAATTTCATTTAACTTTTAATGGCATTAATTGACTAGAAAAAGGGGGAAATGTTGCAATAATCTTAGAAAATTGTAAAGGAATAGGGATATATGATAGATTTTTTTTCTGAAAAACTATAAATAATTAATTCCTTGTTTGGCACTAAAAATTTAAAAAAAAAACAAAAAAAAACCAATCTTTGTTTTTCAGCAAAAAGCTTGGAAAACTTTTCCTTATGGGGACATATAATAAAGAAATAATGTAACGGCACTAAAGTCCTGCTATGGATTTAATTTGTATTAAATAAGACTATAGAATTATATTTTCCTAGAATTACATTTTATTAGTGATATATCCCACTCAATAAAACTAAGAGATTTGGTAGAGGATATGCATTTGAATTGAACTTTTTGAAATGCGCCTAATGGGCTTTGTTTCAATGTATCCTCTGGAAAATTTAAGCACCGTGACAAAAATCAACTAACAATTTTAGTACATGTACGTACCCGTTGCTTAGTGGATGTAGTTATTGAACCTCTTCTGCATGCAAAGCAGTGTCTATGAAAAAGTATTGCTCAGAACTAATTTACCGCTAAAAATTAGTTCTTTAAACAGAGTTTTGAAAATCATCTTTCCAGGGACAAAAAACAATCATAGGAATAAATTTATTTCCACATTGTTCTTACCAGTATGCGGAAATAAGTTTATTCATAGGAATAAATTTATTTCCACATTGTTCTCCGGCTACCTATCAACTGATACCAGTAACCTGCGATCTTGCACGATCTGCCCCAGACAAGCTCCAAGTATTGCCTGCAACGACAAGAGGAAGGTATTTTTAGAAAAGCCCCTCCTTAGAGTACACATTAGATAGAGTTAAAATCTTTAATAGTAATAATCAGCCATAAATTGCAACGAAATATTTCAAAACGCACATCACAAATTGTGGTACAATTTTTAACCAATTTTGATAAAAATTATTCCTGTCAAATTGCACAAAAATTCTGTTATTTATTGCGATTTCTAAAGAACTTTATATTAGACCGATTACAGCAGAATATAATTTCTAGTAATCTAAAACTAACTGGTGCCTTATTTCATGAGAGTATCCTGGTATGATTCAAACGTGTATTAAAATGTTTTCCGTGAATGGGCTTTATGTAGAAGCTAGGTAAATATTCAAGTCGTAATCGCAAAATTGGTAATATGATAGTTAATGTCATACAGCTAAGTTAAATAAAATTTTATTTTCATACTAATATTCAATTCGGTTTTAGGTGAACTAAAGTGTTTTTTGGGATTCGGCCGATCGTCATGAAAACTCTTTGCCATATGAAACAAATTTTTGTAAAATTACATCAAAAACGTACACTTTGTCACCGGTTCTACTAATTTTTCGTATTTTGGCGAGCAAATGCATTTAATCAAGGCTTTTGTGATTTAACGATTACATAAGTGGGTGAATTAAAACGATTTTTACAGTAATTATAAAAAAAGTAATCGATGTTTGTTGTAAATATTAAATACTGTGTTAACAAATTAAAAATATTAATTTGAATGGGTGCTTGTCCATATTAAGGTCCATTACCTTTTTAAAAGAATTAGAAATAATTTGGCTGGAAAATAATAAAGTTTAATTAAAGGACCAATCGGGCCTATTTCTAATACTAAATTGTTTTTAAAACCAAGCCTACACTGATAGAAACGGCGTCAATACGCTGATGTATTTTGACATCAATACGATGTCAAGTGTCTTCGTTTTTGACCCCATTACACTTTACATCACTGTGATGTCAGCCTTAACATCACTAGGCCAAATTGACATCAGGATCAAAAATTTAAAACATGTCATCATGGGATGACACATTGGCATCACAGAAATGACGAATCGGAGTCGGTTTTATGAAGCATGTCTTCACTGCGATGACAAACTGTCATCAGATTTAGTCATTGTATTTGATTTTACGTCAAATTGAGAGAATACCATTATTTACTTAACCGTTACACATGTTTGTTTCACTTTTGTTGTATTCCGCCCTTTGTTACAGAAGAACTCTCAATTATAAGACAGCAGCAGCATGCCCGATATGGTTTTCGTTACATTTAAAATTTTATGCATTCACTCACAATATTCTAAGCAAATTAATTTTTAACTGATTCTAACATTTATTAAAAAAAAACTAAGAGCACATTAATACGGATTTTCGGTTGCATTAAATATAGTCAGTTGATTAAGTAAAAGTTTTCTGTATGTAAAATTAAATGAAAATGAAATTTAAGACAACTGTAAATTTACTTAAAAACCGATCAACTTATTTTGCATTTTATTTTAACGAAAAGTTAATTTAATTTTTACTGTCAAAAGTTCAACCGCGAATTCCATAAAAAATTACCCACATAATCCTAAAAATAAATGAATTTTCAGTTATCTATTTATAGATCTGTGGCAAAAGTAAAAGTAAAAAACGATTTGCTTGTTTTGTGTTGAAAATTCCCATATTCTATTTGTTAAAATAATTTAGTTTAACATGAAATTTTCATGGTAAAATAATTGCGAATACCATATCGGGAATGCTGCTGGTGTCTTATAATTGAGAGTTCTTCTGTAAACAAAGTGGTCAGTACAACAAAACTTAAACAAACATGTATAACGGGGTAAGTAAATAAAAATAAATATTCTCTCTCTCTCTCATTAGAAATTCGAGTAAAACCTGTATTATATAAAATTACTGAATTACATAAAATAACTGAAAATGCATTTGTTTTTACGGAATTTGTCAGTTATTTTTTGATAGTTAATTTAAATAAAATAACTGAAAATTTATTTGTTTTTACGGAATTTGTCGGATATTTTTTTTGATAGTTATAGCCTATTTCCGATGTGCGAAAGAATTCTTTCTTTCGTATAAATATATTGAAAACAAAAACAAATTTTAAAAATATATCTATATATATACTAGTCATGATTTATATAATTATTATGTAGAAATTGAGATATATTAGTTTTTATTATATATATATGATATATATATAAATATATAATATAAATTATTTAATAATTAATAAATTAATAGTGTATTAGACATATATTTATATATTTTTAAATTATGTATATGTATATATAAATATATCTATATATATATATATGCAAAAATTAATTATCTAGACTAAATCTTCAATATGTGTATGTATATATATATATAAATATTTAATTAATTAATAAATATATATTAATTTAAATTTTTATTAATTATTATTTATATAATTATTATGTAAAAATGTATATATATTAAGTTTTATTAAATATTTAAAAATTTGTTTTTGTTTTCAATATATTTATTCGAAAGAAAGAATTCTTTCGCACATCGGAAATAGGCTATTAGTTTTAATAAAATAACTGAAAATTCATTTGTTTTTACGTAATTCGCAGTTGAATTTTTGACAGTAAAAATTAAATGAACTTTTCGTTAAAAATAAATGAAAAATAAGTAGACCGGTTTTTAACTGGATATTCATTTATTTTATATTACAATTTCAGTTAATTTAACTAACATAATATTGTTCAAAGAGTGTTTAAAAAATAATTTAAAAAAATTGAGTATGGGAATTGTTACTTCTAATTTTACTTTTTGAACATGAAAATAATGTTAATAATATATTATGACGCCTTTTCTATCAGTGAACACAAAATGTTGCATCGAATTGATGTCACAATAGTCATAGCGTAAATGACGCATAAAATATGACAACATTTAAGGATGACGTTCGTCATTGGATTAATGTCATATTTTGTCTCATTGATGACATTTGCAATAACATTGATATTAGGACACCATCAATATGAAGATGCATTTTTCTATAAGTTTATTAGTCGTGGGAGTCAACCATGTGGCAAATATATGACTGGAATTTAAATTTTATTCTGATTCAAGGAATATTAATTAAATTTGTCCTCAATTTTCTTTAGCTTATTTTAAAATTATGAACTCCAATACCCCAAAATTTTTTCGTCGGTTTTTTTTATAAAACTTCATTGGAATGAAATTTTATAGTACATACCAATATTTTTGGGAGATTTGATAAGGGGGTTATAAACCACTATTAGCTTAACACCATTTAAGTAAGTGGTGCAGTTTGTACCTGTGCAAATATGTGTCGTTGATAGATGATATCACTACTGCCGTATTCGCTTATTTCTAATCAAAATTGGTCATTTTTTTTCAATGTGGAGATGCTAATATTTTTTCATTTTGTTAAATTTTTTTTACCTGAAATAATACTATGTAACACATAAAATGAAAACACCCTCCCATGCGGAATTTTTTGAAGTACTAATCGCAGTACTTATCGGCTTTTACTAGCCTAGCAGCCGTCCGGATTTATGGTCTCATTGGCTTTTCGAAGAAATTGCAATTTTCCTCGGAAATTTATTGGAAACTTATTTTCCTGTCGCCGGCACAATAGCAGCTATAAAAGTGTGCTACAAACTAACGCGAAAAAACTGCATCTAGTAACGCAAAATTGTTAAAATGTTGAAAAATTTTCATAATATTATATCTATCGTCACCATTATTGGCTTACAGTTGCTGAACTGTGGATAATTTAGTAAAGCAATATTCAGAAAAAATAGTCCCAATAATATGATTTTTTATATTTTTTCAGCAGTTTTAACATCGAAAATTCGAAAAATGTATAAAAAATTAATATTCATAAAATGTTTCTTTTACCTTTTGCTACATATGTGATTCAAATACTTCCCGAGTTTTCGATGTGAAATTCAGCTAGAAAATGTAAAATTTGGCATAATATGCTTTGAGGAATTTTGAATCATGTTGTATTTTTTTCAAAAACATTGGTTGTGTTCCACAGTACAGATGTTTATGGAGTATTTTAAAGACAAAATATTCTACTTGAATAATATAAAAGGTGGCTCAAAATGAACGAAATGATTAAATTTTTTTTTTTTTGTTCATTTCAGAATTTACTTTGAAAATCTTGGGAAAGTTATGGTGGAAAGACTCAGCACAAAACAAAAAACTGTTAAATTTTATTTTGAAAGTCAGCATTCGATTACTGATCATACCGAAGAATCAGCGACGGTGCTAACTTTCCACCTTAATTAGAATATGGGCATCCAAAATCTAAGAATATTATTTGAATATCAAATGCATAACTTCAGAAGACGATCATTGGAAAATATTTTTTTGGGAAACGAGGAACAAGGTGCAGTTAATGCTAATGACATTTAAACCCGTGCAATGATTGAAAATTATCTAAGGCCCGGGGTAGAAACAATCCAAAATTCTAGTTTCAGTAATATGAAGCCACAGCTCACACAGCTCGTCCTACTATGGCTCTTTTTTATGATCATACTGTTTGTTATGCGACACCCTATACATTTCGTTTGCCTAGGAATACAAATTTAATTATTAAATTTATTTCTAATATTAATTTTTTTTCTAAGATAATCAAAATGTAAATTAATTCCATATTTTTTCAATGTCATTGCCAATTAAAACTTGCTTACTTTAATTACATTTTCTGTAAAAGCGTCTACACGTTTTTTTAAAAGTCACCTAATTACAGTTTGTTTTCTACTTTTCCCCCATTAAATTGTATAAATATTTTACTTTTGTCTGTACAACTTATTTAGATGTGTCTGAGTTTTTGAATTAGCTTAATTTCTGTAGTAATCAGTGGTAAAGAAGGCTTTGTCATTTATGGTTTTATATTCGACATTCATAAACATAAACACAATTATGTGTATAAATATTGATGTTTATACCCAGCAAACAATTTTTGACGCCATGGCTGATATCAGACACAGTCTAGACATTTGTCAGTATGTCAGTCGAAATATTTAACTTCCTTCAGGTTTTTAACGAATAAAATTAACATCCCTAGAGGGAAGCCAACAAACACTAAAGTAGTCCCGTGAGGTTTTTTGATGGCAGAGACCGGTCCTAGTTCGAACACTTTATTAGAATGGGGCCTATCACTTTTACATGGAATTGTCATTGGAAGGGGTTAATTGATACCTAACAGCCACCATTTGACCAGTCACAGATCTATTCTCAATAAACGTGTTTAGTGTAAGTTACTACAATGATAGTCCTTGGTATTCTTCCAATAAAAAAGTCCTAGAATTAATTTTAAGAAAAAATTTTTAATAGTCCCAAAGAAATGTATCATACCACCGGTGAATGCAGAACCTGTTACAAAGATTGTTCTAATAAATTAAAACAAAAAAATAGAAAAAAAAATTAAAAAGATCTACCTTTTTGTCCTTACTTAATATACCAGTTATCTGATTAGTTCTCCTTTCACATATCATTAGTTATTTATTTTTGTTATTATTCTATTTTCACAAATCCCAGGACCAGTTCTGTCGGCATAATTGACACCAATTTCCCTCAGTAAAATTAGTGTAAGGAAAAAACAACATGAGTGAGTTTCTCCATGATATCGATGATATGGCGCATAAGATTCAGCGCTTCTCCATCAATGCAAATAAAGTTGGCCTGAAAATAAACATAAGGAAGACCAAACTGATGCGGATTGGTAATAGTAACACAACCCCCCTAATACTCCAAGAAAAGCTGATCGAGGATGGAGATTCCTTTTCATATCTCGGCAGCACAATTTGCAAAGACGGAGGCTCCAGTGCCGGTATAGCTGACAAAATCAAAACAGCTCGGACCGCATCCATTCCCTGCATAGAATGTGGAGGTCAAACAATATAACCACCATCATAAAGCTGAACATTTTTTGCTGTAGTGTCAAATCGATAAAATGTAAATGTAATGTTTGGCACTAAGTTATTGTGATTAACAGCCTGTTTTTGTAAAACACAAGTGTTCTCACTTGAAGTTTTCGTATTAAAACGAAAACGTTTTAAAAATGGTTTTTAAAAAACATTTAAAAGCTTTCGTATATTCATGTTTGACATAAATAGAGCTTTTTGCTATCGTTAAATAACGTTATTGCCAATGCGTTTATTTTCGTACCTTTCAATGCTTTTACCATATAAGGATTTTGTGTTCAAGGTTAACCCTGGCTTTTGTTTACAAAAATAAATTATAAACTTTAAAAACAAAAACTTCTATAAAAAAATGTTAGTAAATGTCAAAACTAAAAATGTTGAATTAAAATGTTTACAAAAATTGCAATAAATAAACGCAATATATGAAGACGATTTTTTGCTACACATCAACATATAAAAATGGTGAAGGTATTTGCGTAATAGCACTAATTTTTTTAAACATATGGAAGAACTAACATACACACATACATACATACTTATGTGCATACTTGTTTCTAGAATTTGTTGAACCTGTAAATACATATTTATGTAATTAGTAGCATTTAACCCGCTACTTTATTAACGTCTCCTCTTCTTTCGTAAGCATATTTTTATGCCAATGTTTATTTTTCTAGGTTTTAACTTGTTTAAAAGTCGGCATTTAATTCGCTACTTTGTCCGGCCCTTTTTTATGATCATATTTGTGTGCCTAAGGTTATAGTTCTGCTACTAACATTTTTTATCTTATGGGATGATAATCACTCAGGACCTTGCAGCTTAATTTTGAGTCTCTTCAAAGTACCAAAAAAATATTACCAATTTCACCCCTTAAACGTTTGAATTTCGAAAAAGTGCCAAATTCGGCTTTGCATTTTTTAGATAAGTTTCGAATGTGATATAACTTTTATTTCTATGTTTATTGGCTTCAAAGATAGGGGATGACAAAAATGTACCAAAATACTCCCTGAAAGAGCAAAATTTCAAAAAAGTACCAGACACTCGTTCGCTTATTTTTTTAAAGACAACGATAGGTATTACATTTCATTGTATCTCTCTAAGTTTTGGAAATATAAGGTTACCGAATTTACCCTTGTTACCCCCTAAACATTCGACTTTACAAAAATCCCGTTTTAGTGGATCTATTTGGGAAGAGTCCAGCCACCGGTACAAAATTCAAGTTTTTAGCTTCAGGCGTTTAGGCTGTGCGATCATAAATCAATCAGTCAATAATGTAACAATTCCATATAAATAAACATATATATAGATACACAAACCTTTAATAATATTTTAAATAATTTATGGTTCTTTCAGTAAAATATCCTTTTTATGTTCTATTTATTTAATTTATTTTTTTAAACGAATGCCTTTTACTTATCGTCTTATTTTGGCATTTGTGTTCATTTATTACGAAGATGTTCATTTTATAAGAACCAAACGTGTGTGGAAAAAATTAAAGCTTTTTCAGTCACTCACCTTAAATGTGTTTAAATTTTATGAAAACTTAAATAAGTTTTCGTTTTTTTTTTTACGAACGAACAAATATTTTCATTTTCTAAAAACAGGCTGGTAATATACAGGGTCAACGTTACTCAAAGTTAGCTTTATATCTAGGAATGTGAACAAAATGAATAATTCAGATACCTTTCTGTAATTCGGTGGATTTTCCCTTCATATAGGCATATTTAGCCTTTGACAGGCGATGTGAACATATATAGTTCTTTCCAGTGTTTTCAGTAGAAAAGAGGACAGACTAATAAATCAATATGCTTTTGACTTATGGCGATTTCTTTTCTGAGAAAAATGTTGCATAAATGGTACATGCTCTACACAAAAGAGATAGAGCATGTACCATTTATGCAACATATTTCTCAGAAAAGAGATCGCCATTAGTGTAAGAAGATTTTCCTGCGCTGAAGATAAATACTCTCTTATATGCTGCTCAGATAGATGGTATATGCGAGAGACGCATGCAGGTCATTAACTCTTCGTTGCCAACATGCTGTCTCACTGACCACACTGGTACTTAAAGCTTTATGTAGTGCTTTTGTTCTTCGTACATAAACATGTTTAGAGGCAACCATAATTTGTGGTTTCGTAATGGATGACTAATTTAACCATAATATGGTTGCCGGTGAATATATTATGGTTAAATTAACCATAATATGTTTAAAAATTTTCGGTAATCATAGCCATGTTGGAGGTGATCATAATGAAAAATGGTTTTTCTCTGCGTGTGGAAATTCCCATATGTATCTAAAACAAGCAAAGATTTTTCAATTTGATAACTTGGAAAATAAATCTATATAAGTACCAAGCTTATTAAAGAAGGTTTTATACAAATCGTCTTGGTTAATTTATATAGTTTTGTAATGCAAGTCAAAATCCATTTCTGTTTTTTGTAACGTCACGCCGGCGCATATTTTTGCTTATATCTTCAAATCCTTAGGGTTGATTCTTGTTAACTTTTTTCTGAATATAGTGCTACTTTATTACTTTGCTAAAAAAAATTTTTTTTACAAATTTGACTTCTTTATTTAAATTTTTTATATTTCGTCGTACAAATATCACGTCACGTCACAATGCCCACATAAAAAGTAATTGAAACAAAAAGCTAGAAAGTATGAAAAAATATTTTCTAAACGCATACCTTTTGCAAATAAGACAAAACAAATAATTAAAAACACAAAAAATATGTTATAATACGAGTACTATAAAAAATTAAAAATTTTGTTACGTCGATTAATCGGTTAATCGACTTAAATTAACCGGATTAATCGTTAATCGAAAATAGCCAATTTAAAATTAATGGATCTGTTAATCGGATAGTAATAAATCGGTTGAATAAATGAATACCCTATTGTATACCTTTCTGTTAATCAATACCTTTGGTGCTTTTTGTGTGTATAGATCGCTGCAAACTTGTTTATATTTCTGTTTTCGGTGATTTGGTCTATGACACCGAAGTTGGTAAAAGCGTAACTTTTTGAGAACATGTAACTCTTGTTCAACTTATGATTTAACGTTTGATACAACCCAGTTATAACTCCCGAATTTTTTAATTAAAACAGATAAGGTAATACGAACAACTTCCAGCTGTAGCACTGAAAGTAAGTGGTTCAAAAATAATTGAAAAAATAAGTATTATTGCTATGAGTGCGTCAGGTTTTTTTCTTTGTCGAGAATGAACACTAATTCCTCTTTTAGGTATATTTCAATAATATTATAAAATAAATAAGGATATTATAAATTGATGCCAATTATATAAAAATGAATAATTTTCCTCAACTTTTTGGTTATGTGTTTTTTAAAGTAACTATGAATTATTTAATGAGATTTTTTATGTCGTGTTTTGACGTTTATTTTACTATTGAATATAAAAAAACTAATACATATTAATTATATATAAAATCCAAAAATATGTGTTTATTTAATGTGACGAAATTAGCATTTTTTGCAGCTCGTTCTGAGAGACCGACGCACAATACTGTGTCCCCATACAGTGAATCGGCAAAACTAGTGTTTTTATCACAGATCGACAAAATTACCTGTACTGAAACTTAATGTATAAGCTAAGAAAAATTCGAAGTTTAAGAAATATCGCTGAAAGGATATGCCTACCTCTCATACATCCTGAATAAAAAAATTTGATTTATAGCCACAATCTATATTAGAGTGCAGAAAAAGCTAGTAACTGTCTGTAGAATTTCACATTCTAGTGTTGTTACAAATTTTGTTGCATTCGGTGCAAGGACATGCTACCTCCCATATATATTTTCTTAAAGAAAACTCTGTTTAAGCTGCATTTATGGTTAGAGTGCTCTAAAACTTAATAAGTGATTCTAAAATATGCGTTAAATATCTGTTGTAAACTTGATTTCATTCGGTGCATACATTTCTATAAAAATGCGAAAATATGATGGTGGTACTAAGTAAAATTGAAGTTTAATAATATTGCTTTTGGAATCTGGGAATTATTTCTTTTTCATAAGTGTATGAAGTCATTCCTTAAATTTTAAGGAATAGAACTATTACAAAAAGATTTATAAAATACGTAACTGAAACTAATTTCATAGAATAATTTCAAAAAACTAAAAAAATGTTGCTTCTTGTTTTCTTATCATAAAATTTTTAGCTTTAATCCGATTTAAGTCCCATTTGGCTTACAACTTTTGTAATCAAATAGAATTATAAAACTATGGATTTTTTATTTACTGTGCTACAAAACACCTTCCGAATTGACAATAATTTTTGATAAACTATAACTCAGGTATTTTTATCCGATAAGCCACTATTCGACGCGTAATTTAGCATCCTTTAAAAGAAGATATAATTAATTTTAATTGAACCAGCATTTGAGTCTGGATGGCGGCTGAAAGAGAACTATTAATTAAAAAACACATATGTACTGTGTATGTGATGTATATGACGTTGTATATTTAAGCGAAGTTTATTTATGCAATATATTGAAATTATGTGAAAAACTTTTTCATCGCAAGTCATGTGCAACTACTCTGTTTTCTGAGAGTTAAAAATACAACATTTCCATTGTCCAGCAGAATATCGTAAATGTTTTATTAACGGTCGATAGACCTCCTAACATTGTATTCAAATCAAAAATAAAAAATCATTAATTTTTTTTATTTTTAGTGTCGTCAAACTTTGTAAATTAATAGGGTCCACCCAAAAATAAAAAATATTGATTTCTTTAAATTGTTTTGTTCCTTGTTTAAAAAAAATAGTACAAAAAAATTTAGTTAATTTTTTATAGTAACGAAGAAAAAACGATTTATAACTTAATATTTTCCAACTTTGGCTGTACCATATGCATACTTCTTTGTAACTTTTATATTTCAGACAGAAATTTTTAGGACTTCTTTGTAAAGCACTCCAAAAATTACTAAAATCCTAAATAAAAATTTACGTACTCTGAAAAAATGGTTAATAATACTCTACCAAACTTTAGCAATTTCGGGGAGTATAAAAAATCTCAAAGTTTACGTTAATACAAAATTTTCTCTCAGTAATATTGTTTACCAACAATAATTTCCCTTTTTTGTGCGCTTAGCAAAACTACTAAGTTTGAAAGGAATATATTAAGAAATTAATTTTTATTTTATTTATTTATTTATTTATTGATTAATTTTATTTCCTGTACAACAAGACAGTGTCTTATAATTACAGTACAGGAACGTAAAATGCTACAAGAATATTTAATTACATATAATTATTACAAAATGGTTCATAGTATTAAAACAAACAAACAATACAATTATTAAAAAGAATATAAGTCATATAAATCATTTTCAATCAAAAAACAAAAATAATTATGAAAAAAAGTTATATAAAATCATTTTGAAACGGTTAGTATTACGATTTAGTTGTTGATTTAGTGGAAGAAGGTTCCAAAGACGAGCGGCATGAATAAAAAACTGCCATTCGCAGACTAAGGTTTGATGCCGTGGAATTATAATATTATGGTTCCTTTGAGATTGAAAAAAACGTATCTTCTCAAATAAATATTTGGGGGTTTTAGTGTTTATCACCCTGTGTAAAAAAATAAGTGTTCGAATTTTCAAAAGATTTTCGAAAGAGACGCCATACAAACTGTTTGAAACAGATGAAACACAATCGAAACGTCTTAGACCGTACACATATCTCAAAATATTGTTGAATAAAGTATTTAATTTTGTTTTGCTAATTGAATCACAGTTTGCAAACAATTCACATCCATTAATTGAACTAGGAATCAGATATGTATTGGCAAGTAAGAGTCTTATCCTCAATGGGGTAAAGTATTGTGTCAACCATAGGGCCCGTAACTTAATATAGGACTGACCAACTAAAGAGTTCACATGATCGTTCCAAGTGAGACTATTGTTAAAAATTATTCCCAAATTTTTCGCTGCTTTCACAATCTCAATCTTCTCACCATTTAAGACTATGTTATCAGCAATGGTGGGAACAATAGTATGATCAATACTTTTTCTACATATAACAATGCACTTAGATTTCCGAGGATTCAAACAGAGCCCGTTTGCAGAAGCCCACAGGTATATTTTGTTCATTTCAGTATTTACAGATGATATACAAAAAGCAATACTGTTCACAGGGCTACGAAGTGGCCCCAAAATAGAGCCCTGTGGCACTCCTTTAATTAGAGATAAAGTGTTTGACCAAGAGTCGTTCATAAATACCGATTGTGTGCGCGCCGAAAGTTAAGAAAAAATGAGATTGGTAGATGTATTGGCAAATCGAAAAAAGTATCTCAGTTTACTAATGAGCATCTGATGATCCACTGCGTCAAATGCCTTCGAATGATCAAAAAGCACTAAAAAGTTAATGTCCCCATTATCGAGTCTCTGTCGTATATTCTCACATACCTCCGCAAGAGCTGTAATACAGCTATGACCCCGGCGAAACCCAGATTGCATATTAGAAAGCAAATTATGTCCATTAATATATCCCAACATTTGACTATGCAATAGCTTTTCCAAAACTTTAGATAGATAGCACAAGATGGCTATTGGTCGGTATTCACCATTTCGCATGTTTCCATCTTAACGGACACGTACTAGACATTATAATAGTATTGAACAAATGAATAATAAAAGGTAAAATCAAAGGCAAAATTACCTTTAAAAATTTTGGGTGCATATTATCAGATCCCACTGCGTTGGATTTCATCAAATGGATGGTCGAGATAACATCATATTGAGAAACATAGGAAAATCTAAAAAACTGGTTATCAATATTAATATTCGACGAATGTGAGGAAAAATCGTAGAAGTCGAGATTCGCTTGTATCGAAGGAGTGCTTGTAAAAGATTCTTTAAGAGTATTTTTATCAATTTGGCAATTATTATTCATGTCAGTTTTGCCAATACCTATTTCACGGATAGCTTTCCAAGTTTGCTTAGAGTCTATTGCCGAGCTAAACCGTTGGGAATAATATTCGGTTTTGGCATGTTTAATTCGTCTATTGACAACATTTCTTGCTAGAGAAAACTGAAGTTTTAGTTCCGGAATTCTAAATTTTTTCCACCTTGCATAAGCCACATCTCTTATGCGTATGGCATCCCTGCCAGCTTCCGTACACCAGGGTTTTTGTTTTTGAGTAATTCTTTTATATTTAAGTGGAACATTTACGCTGTTAAGGTACTGAATATTGTGCTCCAAGAAAGAAGATTGATCATCGACTGAATGCATATAATAAATATCACTCCAGGTGATGTGTGAAAAATGTTCGTACAAAAGATTATAGTCAATACTATTAAAGTCACGGAAACTAAAACACCGATTAACTGGTTGCACCCGAAAGTTGTAGGTCAAGAATATCAAATCATGTTTAGAAAAACAAGGAGCCGATATCTGATCATAACACATTATATTAGAAACGTTGGACACAAAAAAGGTCAATCAAAGTAATTTTTTGGTAATTTTTTTTTGTAAAACAGGTAAAAGTAATTTTTTATTTAACTGTTTAGCTCAAAAATTTTTTGACTTTGGTGCCCTCCACTGTAAATAAAAAGTGAAAATTATGAATTCTACTAACAAATCTATTTAAGGTTCTTTGTAAGCTTTACAAGAAAATATGTTACATAAAAATTCTTTTTATCTTTTTAAAATCTTTAGTTTTGCCTATGGGACTGAGCAGTGAGCGACGTCAGTTAGCGTGCTACGAAATTTATATAAGTAGCGAAGGGTTAATTTAATAAGAGCCATGTTATCAGTATCCACCACACACAAGATTCAAGATTATTAATTTGTGCAGAATTTCGGCAGTAATTCTGAGAATTGTTGCCAATAGATGTTTACTGGGTGTAAACGAAAATAAAATCTGACACGTACACACGCAAATAAACATATAATTCAATTGTTTCGGTTGCGGTTAAATTCACTTTCAGTCTGTTTGTTAGCTGTTTTACTTTGTTCTTTGATAACAATTAAAAATGTCTCGGTTGCTTTTGGTGTTTGTGAATGCGGTTTATGTTTTTGTGTATGTGGCTTATTTATAATCCTTATTTTTATTGAGATTGAAGTGAAAATATCTAATTACTTTTATATAATTTAATTATAGAATAATTATAAGGAAAACTTAACCATTTTTATTTTTCGAATGTATTAAATGAAGGAAATTTCTATTTATAAAGCTTTCTTGCAAAAGTCCTATTTCTTTCAAAATTCACATACGGTTTGCTTAAGCCAACCTTTTGTCAACATTGAAGCTATATATATGGGGGATTTCATGTCAAGTGACCCAACTTTTGAAATTGATGTCTTCCGATTTGGATGAAATTTGGAACCAAGGTTAGTCTTATTGGGTAGTAGTTTAGACACAACATCGGTCAACAAGATCGGTCAAAAAGTTTCTGAGTTAGAGGGGGTCAAAATTTGACATTTTGGCCAAACCGGTGTTCTTTCTGGTCCATGTAACTTATTATCTATGCGTGTTAGCAAAATTTGTCCCAAACAAATTAGATAGCTATTTCTTCAAACTATCGAAAAAATTTTTTTTTGTGTTTTTTAAAATTTTTTTTTTTTTAAATTTAAAACTTATTTTTTATTTTTTTTGGAAACGGTATTTTTTTTTTTTTTTTGCTCAAAAGAAAGCTTATGTATTTTTCTTTTAGGTAGTTTAGGATGAGAGTGGGATATGTATAAAAAAAAATAATTTCTAACTCAAGACGAGGGTTTTTCAATTTTTAGCATATGCACTATTTTGAATTTTTTCCTTTTTATGTGTAAGTGTTTCTAAAATCTTAAAAATAAAACTTATGCTGAGAAACTAGACAAATTAACCTTTCCGACGGTATATAACATACCGAACTAGCATTTCATTCCCTCGATACTGTAATACCCACAATATGTTAATCCCAGGAATAAAATCATTTTTTCTATAGAGATGTTGACATATTAAATCTTTTTATTTATTTGTAATAATAACATATTTTGTTTGCTGATAGCTTTGGCTTTTCTAAAATTATTTAGGAGAACGTTTCCTGATGATCTGGCCTAAGCAACCAGTGAAATGCGCATAGGAACAGCTTATCCTCCAACAATAAATTTCAGTATTTTTTATCAATTATTTAAAAAGGGAATTAAGCACAACAAACAAAATCTTTTAATATTATAATAACTTTAAAACCATAATATGGTAATAATGTTTTGAATTATAATATGCTTTTTTTCAGATTACAATTTTATTCAAATAATATCACTGTGTTAGAAATTTATACTTGTTTTGAGACAAGCTGGGCACCTGGCGTTTTGTCATAATTCGGGTACGCTGAATCCAGTGGTACTAACCGTTTTTTTTTTTTTTTTTAAATAAGCTCTGGTTTTCGAGATATACCGTTCGTAAATGGAGTAGATTGCACAGCATATGTTCGCGTTACTAAAAAGGATTTAGTTTATTGAAAAAACTCAAGAAACCGAAAGATTATACTTTTTTCTTATATGCGCATTCGTGTTAGAAACAAAATTTTTTTTTGAAAAAAAAATTATTTTATAGCAACATTTTGAAATTTTTATTTTTTAAAAATTCATCAAAAATGAGAAAGTGCAGCTATGCTTCTAATTTTTTCCAGACATATAAAAATGAAGTTGCAAACAAAACAAGCCATAAACGATTAAAATATGTTAACAACTTTTTATTCACAAAAGACGACAAAGTTTATTTAATTAAAGAATTTCATAAAACGCAATATTTGTATGGGAGCACTCCTAAGAAGTGGAGATAAAGGGCAAGTATGTCTCGAGAAAGTACAAAAAGAAATTGAAGTCGGTTATATATTATATCCCTCTAGTGGCGAATACTGGGTATTTATGGCACTTTTTCTTCAATATATTCTTGTTTGTATTGGGAGCAAAAAGAAATATTGTTTTTAACACTTATGAGTATATCAGAAAACAGCTTAACCTTTCTTAAAGAATATTTTATTGCGGAATTTCGGTTTTTGAGTTACGCGAAAATATGTTGTGCAACCTCCTCCATTTAAGAAATAACGGTATATCTCGAAAACCAGAGCTAACCTTAAAAAACGGTTAGCACTCCTGCATTCAGCGTACCCGAATTATGCTTAAACGCCAGGTCCCCGGCTTGTCTGTTTTTCAACTAGAACAGTGTAAAAATTGGGGACTTAACGATTTATCGGCGATACTTTAGATTATCCGATATATCGGTATCGGCGATATTTTGCTGTCGATACGACGACACTTTTTATAAATTTTTGGAGTTTTTTTCAACAAATAATTAAATGTTCTCTGCCTTTTGTTTTTCTTTAGCAGCTAAGAGAAATAACACATTAAAAAGCAGAGCATAACATTGAAAAAGAAAAAATAATGATATTATTTCATATAATAAAGGAATCAACGAAGATAGAAAATTGTTCGGAGTTTATAAATTTAACGGCTCTTTTGTTCTAACTAAAATATCTAAAGTATGTTTGTTATTTTTTTGGCCAAGTTGCTTAGATATTATATATAAGCTTTTTTTTCAGCTAATTGGGCCTAATGTTTTAATGTAAATAAAAAACCTTTTTTTACATGTTTTTCCCAACGTTTCGTCAATTATTTGTTGACATCTTCAGGGGTTGTAATTACTAAGTAGTTTTTCACATTAAATTATACACTGAATCTTACACAGCCTACATAAAACATAAAACATTTAACATATAATTAAATTAAACACAAAACTTAAATAACTTTTGAAAATAATGAAACCTATTGCTTATCTACAATGTTTGGCCCCCGATATAATGCTCGACTATTGCAAAGACTTCAATCGTACCAAAAAAAAAAAATTCTAGTTCTAAGACTTTATTTGAATGAGACCTATCACTTTAACATGGGGTTGTCATTGCAGGGGGTCAATTTAAATCTAACAGCCACTAATTTACAAGTGATCATGACTTTTTCTTCCTTTTGGTTCTTCATATACCAGTTAAAAGATTGGTTCTCCTTTCACTGGTCATGAGATCTTTCCTTTTGTTCTTGTTCTGTTTTCACAAATCTCAGGACCTGTCTGTTGGAACGATTGACACAAATTTCCCGCAGGGACTTAACATGTCTCTGCATTCCGAAAGTGATGAAAACCTGGTAACACCTACAAGTGGTACAAGTTTTGACAAGTCTCTTTGGAGCGTTTGTGATAAAATTATGAGAGGATCCGAGAAGGATGAGAATATTTCTAGAGACACATATCCGCTTGTTTAAGGACGCAGTGACATGTTGTATCTAAACTTAAAGAAAATGGCGCAGGAATTCTTAATTTTTAAAATTACTTCTGCCGCATTTAAGAGACTATTTCCACTGCAGGTCTTGTTCAAACGGACTTGCGAAATCTTTTATCTCCGCAAAAGTTGATAATACCTTGTTTGTTAAGCAAAAATTTTATTAATACTTTGTAAAAAAGTGGTTTTATTTTTTGTTGATTTCCCCATGAATTCAAATTTAATCTTTGTTTTTTTAAGTCTTATTAATATAAATTTTAAATTTTGATAATCTATTTGTATCATTTACAATTTACTCTACTTTAGTTTTGGTAAATTTAACTTGAATCCAAATTCAATATGCGTATCGGTATCGATACATTCGATGCTTTTGTTTGAGTAAGGTTACTTCCCTAATAATTCAAAACATGTTATGACTACAATCATGAATCTTATCATAATATGTTGCTCTTAGAATATGTGTACCACAACCGTGTTTCTCTGCGAGTGGTTGCAAAACCGCATCAATTTTCTAAACATTTGTGATTTTAAATCATTAAATATATTTTTTTTTTAATTAAATTTATTGTATTTTTATTTAATTAAAATTGACCTAAAACGCTAAATTATAAAAAAGCACGTAAACTTTTTTAACTTTTGTTACTTTTTTAACTTTTTTTAAATCTGATTTATTGTTTTGAAAAAATTTAAATAAATTTATGTAAAAAACCCAAATTAAATATTTATATGAACAATAAAAATTGATTGCGAAATACTTTATTTTTATTTTTGCGGTCAACTAGAAAATATAAAAAATTAAATTTTTCAGTATTTGACTTAACATCATATATACAAATGCAAATGAAAAGAATTTATGTGTTATTGGTACATAATTTTTTTATAAAAATAATTTAATAAAGGCGAAAATGGAGTTCTGTTTAAAAAAGTTAAATGTGGTTAGTAGTAATGTATAAAAATTCAGAACAAATTATATTAATTCTATTTTTGCACAGAATGCTAAAAATGTTGTATGTACATAACATTAGAAAAACGAATACATCACAAAATTTAAAAAACAAAAACAAGTAAGAAAGTATAGTCGGTCAAGTCAAGCCATATGATATCCAACGTCACAATATTTACAGTCAATATATATTGAAATATACATTTTGTGTGGTTTCAGTTATCATTTATTGTTTGGTATTTCCCGATGATTAGCAGTAAGCATACGAGTCTGGTATCGGCATTGCCTCTTGGAGCCTCCAGACATGATCTCGGTATTACAACAAGCGCTGTGAGATTAGGTTTGTGATGGTGAAAATTGCTTGCCATGATATCGCAAGGATCACAGGCATACTCGGTATTTGTTGCAAATCGAAACCTGTCGAGACTATCCCCTTGTAACCGCTGACTGGCACGACTGCACGCAAAGAAAAAAAATGGTTGTAGTAAACACATCCTAAGAGCAACATATTATGATAAGAGTCATGATTGTCGTCGGCATATTACGATTATTATTGAATTATATTATGGCCAAATATATTCTGGTATCGGTTTTGCCGCTAGGAGCCTCCAGACCTTCTATCGGTATTACAACAAAACGTAACAATAATAATCATTTTTGCAATTTCATGGCCTGTAACTCATTACTTTTTTACCCGATCAACACAGTTTGTATATGCGCTTAAAATTTTTTTAATAAACAAAAACACTAGAAAAAACCAGAAAAAAACTTGGGGGATGTTTTGACTGTAAAGAGTTAAGCCTATAGTACACGGCATGTAAAAATACACATGCGCATGTGGTTCTGACTTAATTTTGACGTCAATGCAAAGCCACAATAAACATTGCGTGTTGTGTGATGACGTCAAAATTACGTCAGAACCACATGCGCATGTGTCTTTTTACATGCCGTGTACTATAGGCTTTACAATAACTTTATCTTTATATAAATTTATCATATCGAGCCTTTGCGGTAATAGAGTCATATCTCAACTTTAAATTTTCTAGCTCCTTTAAATTTAATTCCTCTCTCTAGAGTTGAGTATATAAAATATTTGTATGAAATATGAAGAAACTATATGGCGATTAACTCCACATTATTAGCTAGTAGACGGACCTATGTTCCTCTTGGAATTACAGAATTAAATAAAATAGCTGAAAAATTTGGTTTTTTGTGTTATGACTCTATTGCAGCAAAGGTTCGATATGATGTTTCACAAATTGATCGATTTTAACTCATTTTTAAATATAAAATATAAAATAGGATGTGTGTATGTATGTAACGTATGGACTCCAAAACGTCTGGGCCGATTTTGATGAAATTTTCAGGGAATCTTTAGAATATTCAGGCGCGTGACACTGTGATTTCTGATTTTCGGTCTGGGGGCGGAGGGGCGTGGCAAAATCCATAACTTAAGAACGGCTTGACCGATTTGAACGATTTTTTCTTTAAAATTATCGCCATGGTCCAACTTAGGTTTTTACGTAAAGAAAATTTGTCCCCGCCCACTTTTACGCCCACCTTTTTCGATTTACCTAAAATCAGAAAACGGCTCCATCGAGTTGACTAATTTTTCTTTTAAATGTTCGTATTAATCAACTTTAAGTTTTCATCGAAAGAAAAATTTACCACGCCTACTTTTATGCCCACTTTTTCTATTAAGCGCATAACTGGAGAACGGCTTGACCGATTTGGACGATTTTTTCATTAAAATGATCGCCATGCGTGTGCATTTGTTGCAAGACCCGTCTGCCCAAACATTCTCAAAACAACTTTTGGACATTGGTAATGGAAAAATTCCAATTAATTGCGCCACGAACGAGATTTCGTTCCCGCTTAACTTCTTTCAAATGCAAATTAATATTCAAGCCGTCGTCGACAAGGTATTCCCAAGTCTAACAACCTCCTACAAAAATCCGGATTGGCTGTGCGAACGTGCAATTTTGGCACCAAAAAATGACGATGTCAACAAGCTCAATAAGCAAATTCAATTGAAACTGCCCGGCAAATTAATCAAATACAAACCGATCGACACAGTAATGGCTGAAGAACAAGCCGTCAATTATCCCACTGAATTTTTGAATTCATTGGAACCATCCGGAATGCCACCGCATGTACTAACATTAAAGGTTGGGTCACCGGTAATTCTTATTCGCAACTTAAACGCACCAAAGTTATGCAACGGAACCAGATTGACCATCAAAAACTGTTCACCAAATTTAATCGAGGCAACAATCATCGGTGACAGATTCAAAGGCGAAGACGTACTTATTCCACGAATTCCGATGATTTCCAACGATTTACCATTTGAATTCAAGCGGCTCCAATTCCCTTTGCGTCTTGCCTTTGCTATTACCATCAACAAAGCACAAGGCCAATCATTGACTATTGCTGGCTTAATTTTGGAAAATTCATGTTTTTCACACGGCCAGTTGTATGTGGCTTGCTCCCGAGTTGGCACCCCAAAAAATTTATACGTTTTTACACCAAATGAAAAAACAAAAAACATTGTCTATCCGCTAGCCTTAAGATGAAGTAATCAATAAATATAATTTCCAATTTGCCTTAAATACATCTGTTTCTTTTTCCATTCAACCCATATCTACACCATATGTAAGTTATTCTGTAAAAAAACTTTATGATAGGTATTTCATGGATTTTTATTTAAAGGCCGTAAATTTCGTTTAAAGATCAATTTAAATCGTTTGGTAATACAACACTAATGTTTGCTTAGGGCCAGCAGCGCGGACCGGCTCAGCTGGTTTTCAAAATATTGATGCTGCGGTAGAGGGCTAAAAGTAGGTCCATTTTTTTCATTATTTTTCCCATGCTCCTGAGAATAATATGCAACGTCTTGGAGCTGTTCGAAATCGAAATTCGCGAGAAAATTGTGACGCTCCAGCCTTATATACAAATCCATCATTTGCTGCAACATCGTCATAACTAAACATGTTAGTTTTACAGAATGCGACTTTAACGTATTAAATTTGAATTTGCGTATAATGTGTTATAACTTTTTCACAATAAAACGCAAGGTACGAATTGCGCTATTGTCATTACAACTTTATTCTTTTACTTTTCATGTGACAATGTGTTGATAGACTCTGTACAATAATTCAGTGATGCACTACCTGAACCCCACATAATGGAAAAAAGTGTTTCCTTCTCTTAAGACTTGGGTTTACAATATCTTCTTATAAAAATGACCACTTCATAGAACACCTGCTGTACTATGCATTAGTTATATTACGTCAACATTTGCGGTTTCTGACTAATGAAGTTGTTGCAACAAATTAGCGATTTATTTAAAAAAAAATTAATATACAAAAAACAGAAAAATAATTCATACAACTTAAGTATATTGTATTTATATATTAAGGCTGTGGTTTTGAGATCTTAGTTAAACAAGGCTTATTTAATCTAAAAACAGATTTGCTTAAACTTAATCCACATCTCAAAACGCAAATAAAATTTATCAAAAATATGTGAATTAAATAAAAATAAATTTTGTATTTCCGAAAATAACTTTTGATAATAAATTTGTATGGCAAATAAAAAACTGAAGTGGCAAGTGGCTTTTTTTTAATTTTGTTTTTTTTTTCTTTTTATCCTCTTACAACTACAATTCGTGTAGTACAAAAACCAGCCAATTGTAAGGGAATGTAATAAAGATAAATTCACTGTTTATTGTTGTGGCTTTGTTGAAGCTTTGATATTGGTACAACTAAGACCTGAGTGTTTAAAATTCTTATTCACTTTATGGTATTATTTGGATAATATTTTTAGCTTTTCTAAAGCCTTTAGAAAAAGTTTCCTGACGAGCTGGCCTAAGCAACCAGCGAAATGCGCATAGAAACTAGCTTTCCCACAAAAATAAATTTCAGTGTTTTTATTATAAATAAAAATTGGGTGCTTAGAACGTCCTTAATTAATAATACATTTTGTATTTCCGAAAATAACTTTTAATAATGAATAATAAATTTTGCATTCCCGCAACAGCTTTTGATTGCAAGCTATATTTAAACTAAATTTATTAATATTTTTAAAAAAATTCGTTAGTACATGTTGGTGATGATATAAAAGGCGATTCAAGTAGCGATACTTTTTTCAATAGCCTTTTTTTGACAGATCACGTGTGAGTCGTGACATGCTGTCATGTTATTTTTGTTTAGTATTGTTTGGCATTTCATAATGGAAAGACTTACGCCTGAACAACGTTTACAAGTCGTTCAACTTTATTACGAAAATTTCAATTTCAATTTAATTTGTTTTTTCTTTACCCACTTACAACTACAATTAATGTTCGGAGAATTCCAACTAATTGTAGTGGGGAATGTAAGAAAAAACAAGCTCACCGTTTTATTGTTGGTATTTTGTTTAAGCTTTGATATCGTTGCAAACAATACGTTTTGAGTGTAGGTAATTCTCATTCCCTCTGTAGTCTTGTTTGCTGATAGCTTTGACTTTTCTTAAATTATTTAGGAGAACGTTTCCTGATGATCTGGCCCAAGCAACCAGTGAAATGCGCATAGGAACAGCTTATCCTCCAACAATAAATTTCCGTATTTTTTTATCAATTATAAAAAAAGGGAATTAAGCACAATAAATAAAATCGTTTAATGAAAAAAAACTATATATGCCCAAAAACAACTTTTTCGATAATAAAAAAATATTGTTTACAAATTTAAAAAATAAAGTTAAAGTTAAACATGACGACGACGGAATTATGGTTGGATCCAAGCAATTAAGCCTCTGTTGCTCTCTTTTTAACATGCTAAACTTTTTTGCAAATCCTTTTTGCAAAAAATAGAATTTTGTTCTTAAGAAAATCGAGACTTTCCAATAGCTTTTTACGACATATGTCTTACAAAACATTACCAAAACTGATAAAGAATTTGGTATACGAAAACACAAATATTTAAATTTTCATCAAATTTTTTTAAATTAATTTGAACCATCCAAATTTGTTTTCATCAAAAATTCGATGCACAACATAATTTTCGACAGAGCTGCCAAATCACAATACAAAATGTACATTTGATAGTCGACATTTGATAGACATGTATTTAACAAACTGTAGTTTCCTCTATTTTTATACACAACAAAATCTGTTAGTTTATAAGTTTGTTAGAATCATGCTGCAACAAAAGATGGCTTTCGCAAAATTACATTCTTACTCATGTTGCCAGTCTTATTTTAATAAAATTCTTTAACAAATTATAAACTCTAATTAAAAAATGCAATTAAAAGTTTAAATACAAGAAACCCTAACAATGGGAAACTTAAACCAACATTCACACTTTATAATGCGTGTAAATAAAGGTAAATGAATGACTGTAGTAAATTTTCTCGAGTGCATTCGAATGTGTACTTTTAAGTGTTTGAGGCAATAATTTTTGTGTTTTATGTGTTAAAATACAACTGCAGTCACGCACATTGTAGATAAATTTTTAATGACATGAAATGTGTTTTTTAAATGTTCAAGCTAAAATCTACAATTGTATTGAAACACACAGGTAACAAACATTACACACAGGCAACAAACATTGTTGGAAATAATAGTTCACTATATGTAGATGCAAGTCGTTCCAAAATTGTTCTTCTGTTTAGTAAAAATGATTCATTGATTGTTTCATTTATCTTCTCAAAAACACAAAGGGTACAAAAGTGTCTAAGCGCATCTTTTTAAAGCGGTATTTTACAAAAATGGTTGTCTACTTACTTGAACTAGATGTACGTTAACACACTCATATTAACATACTAACACATAATTGCATACTGCTGCAATTGCTAATATGTCTAACATTACATAAACACCGAACAATTTGTATGTGTACCATCTACATCATTGTAATTGGCGTCAGCGGCAGTGAAATTTTCAACATCTGAATGTTCCTGCCAAATTAAATTGTCTTTAAAAATATTCATCACGTAACATTTTCTCAACTGAGAGCTTTTGCGCTTACATATTTACCAGGAAAACTTCAATATATACTATTAGGGGACTCACAATGTAGTCATAAAGTTATAAAGCCATATATCTTACAATAATAACAAGATAAATATATGACTACTGTGAGCAGCCGGTCATAATTTAGATTTCATCTGTAGAGTTGTGACAAATCAATAAGCACAGCATAAAAATTCTTACTTTTTTTTTAAACAATTAAGGCACGAGCTATCTGTTTACATTTGTCCTTCAAGTTGTGCTGAAAAAGGTCAACAAGAAAAAGAAAGACAAAAACATGAAAAACCAAAAATGTACTATGGATTTCAAGAAGAATTATTGATAAAAAGTACGAAAAAGTGAAGTAAGGAAGAACATTAAAATCAATTAAATAGGTAATCATTCATTTAAAGCAAATTTCGATATACCAAGGTAAAATACCATTTGGTATAAAGATTGATATTTGACTAATGACGTCATCCGTCGTCAATTACGGTGAGTGTTAAACGGCAAACCCCTCTGAAGAGATTGTGTGTTTACAATTGAAAGTAGTCAGGGTAACCTGTCCGTGAAAATCTGGGCTTAATTCCCAGCTCAGTCAAGAATTAAATATTATCCATAAATTTTAATTCACTTCATGTTGTAAAATTCCTTTCGTTATTAAAATAATTTAATGAAAATGTAATGCAATGAACTTAAGCCTGATTAAAAAATCGAAATTCAATATATATAAAACGTATGAGTAGAAAGTGAGGCAATAAGACTTAAATAATATTAATTTGCATCTCTCCTTAAAAGTACAATACCTCATACTTCATCTTCACGAGAACTGGCCAGCAAAAGGAAAGTACGTGACAAGTTACCAAATAGAAAAGGTAAGTTTGAATCAATAATTTTACATGCATAATATTATATTAATTTCTTTTTGCTGTAATCTATATATATTAAAAAAATCTTAATTACAAATGTATACCTACTTTTTTCCAATTATCCAAGTTGTACTTAACTCTTTTTACTCCTACTCATTCATCGTTACAAAAGCCCTAAAACACTGTATTACTGGATTATAAAATTTCATTGATTTTTGTTATGTGTTGTATGTATACTACACTAGTATAGTAGTTATATTGTGACGTCATCGTTAGAGAATATTTCTTTGCTTTACTTGAAAGCACATCTTTAATATTAAAAAATAAAGTTAACGTTGTTGTTAACATGAGTGAGTAAGCTGTTTTCTTTATCGGCTTAGGCCATTGCTCGTTGTTGTTTTCGGGGATTCTCTTTGATATGGCTAGGTGAAAAGGAGATCCGAAAGTTAGGCGGGCAAACAAATTTAACAGGGAGAACAACAGCTGGCCCTGCTTATAACTTTATTTGTCTATGTAGTTTCAGTTTGGTGTATAAGTTTAGTAGATTTAAATTTTTTTAAGGCACGTAGAATGTTGTTTTCGGTCCAATATGAAGGATTGCAAAGACTCACCCCGATCGCCGATGAGCTAGTCCCTTTTTCAGTACGTGCCGAAGGCAATCCAACATTTTGACGATGTTTTGACGGAAAGTGTGTCGCCACAAATGCATCTGTAAACAAAGAGGAATAAAACAATAGTGAAACATGTGTATCAGGAAAATAAATAATTATATTTTCTCTCTCTCTCTCTCTCTATTGCACAATAAATTGTAAAAAAACTGAATATCTCGAAAACTAACGGATAAACTTTTTTTTAAAATTCGGCACTATGAAAATACGCTAGTAGATTCAAGAACCGTCTAGTCAATTCTAGAATTTTGTGTTCGAATTATTTTAAAGTAACTGTTATACATCTTAATCTAAAGTCTACAATTACAATTGCTAGAAAATTCAGTACAGTGGCGTTCATAAGAACTTAAACTAATACGACATAAAACTAAAATTTACAAGATAACTTATAACTAGAACAATAAATAATTCTAATTTCGTAACAATACATGCCAAAAATCTAATGGCATGATTTTTGGACAAGATTTCAGGTCAAATTACCGATAGTACTGTAGGATAGCACTGGTGCCGGTGGTAAGTGCTTAGAATTATTCTAAAATAAAAACATATGTTACATCAGCTTCTTCAGCTTCTTCTTACTCTTTTTGGATTTTGTATACAAAAGCCTTTGTAGCAATTTTTATTACTTATTTTTTGTTTGGGCGGTTCCTTTTATAAAGGGTCTTAAAAAAAAAGGTTTAATTTTGATATGTTTAAAAAACATTTCCCTATTTTAGATTTTTGAAATCCCACTCTGTGCTGTCACGGTGAATTGACTGATACTGATTTCCATTATGAATGCCATACCCTCTTCGTTACAATTTCGCTTAAAAATACTACATTTTTTAACATATCTGAACTTAACCTCCTATTAGAAGGCCCTATATTCACAGGTACGTTGCAATTTAATGCGCAAAGGTATTTTTAGTGCCAATCTACTTCACAGTATACAAAGTTTGTCATTACGTTTGAAGCTTTCTTAATATTCATCTTAGAATCGATAAAAATATATATGTATATTAGAACGACTCAAGTTGTATGGAGCCGAAAAAGTGTTTTAGTTACACCTCTGAAAATAAAGCTTGATATGTTTTATGATGATTCCTAAAATATTTTGGTTCTAGCGTTGACCCTCCGTGAGCTGGTCCATTTTTAAAAACGGTCTTTTTCAGTTTTTCGAATTTCTTTTGTACTTTGCTCCAAGACGACATAAATAAAATTTGGTATCATCGAAAAGAGTTTCGTGCAAACAAAAAAAAATCGCGAAAAATTTTTTATAAATTTTATATTTCTTATTGTATTTTTTTTATTATTTGTATTTTTCACATTTTGATAAATTGAAAAGTGAAAATATTTGATACCTATATTAATTAGTCTTATAATCGACTTTAAATAAGTTTTTAGTGTATTCCTTCAGGAGCAAAGGGTATTTACGTAGAGTCTCCAACTTTCTCTGTCCGGTGCTAAGTATCTTAATTCATTAAATGTCTTTCCGGATTCGGTTCGAATTGTTACGCGGCAAAAACTTGGTTGATAATGACTTACAATTACTGAACAACTTACTTTTCAATGACTACTTCATACCATCTGCATTACATAGAATTAGTTTAGTAAAGGCTCCATTACATAAGCACTTATATATGAGTTGATTAAAGAAATTTATAATTAATTCAAAATAAAATGCATTTAAGGTTTTATTTATTCCTATAATATGTTTTTTTTATTTGTTTTAAATTAAGAACAATTTGTAATTGATTTGAATATGAAAAATGTAAATACTTAATTGATTTTGATATGCATTTTAAACTTAAAAATTTGTATAAAAACAAGACTACCCAATCTACTAAGCGATATTATGATGATATCGTCTAGGTGCTATTAATTATAATATATGTAGGATGGCTCTTCTTAACCATTGTACTTTATTGTACACGGAAGCACGACAACGACGCATACATACGTACTACACCAAACATGACATTCTTTGATAAAACACAAGAGAGTCAGAAGAGAACCAGTCGTCCAGAAATAAATACGCGCTCGCGCATAGTAGCCGGTAATTATTATTTTATTTGACATAATTTTCATACTAATAAGTTAACTCTAATTTAACAAATGAATTAAATAAACTTTAAATATTAAATGTGTACGCATTTTATTTGGATCCTACATATATAAACGATAGTATTTAAATTGCACCTTTCCATATAATATCGTTTTTGCAATCATATCGTTCTCTGGTTTATTGGGTAGGATTATGTCTTAATACAGGGTAGTCAAATTTTGCATTAGAAAGTAAATTAAATAAAAAACACAATTGGTTTGAAAAATTCAGTTTTGTTGATACGAATGTTATGTACCTTTTGGTAAACGAACATGGTAATGAGTTATTTAACTCCCTATTTGTAAGCGAGGGTGGTAAGTACTTGCCTCCAAATACATCGCCCTGTTAAAATAATGATTTAAAATGTCACTGTATAAGTAGTAAAGAGTAGTTATATTTGCATTTTAACTCATTATTTTGCAATGTAAGTTTTTGCTGGGTATATGCAGTGAAAATTCCTTGGAGAATAATCTGCAAGTGATTTTTGCTCTTCCCCTGCGTGGCCCTTGTGGGTTCCATTGTAGTGTTTCGTGGCATATTTTGCGAATAGCTTAC
The DNA here is from genome assembly GCA_943735925.1 of Pollenia amentaria. NCBI lineage: Eukaryota > Metazoa > Arthropoda > Insecta > Diptera > Polleniidae > Pollenia > Pollenia amentaria. Next base: position 85,538,269 of record OX031008.1, on the reverse strand, counting down.
GGAGTGTGTTTCCGATCCAGTTGTAGATTCGCCGTTTTATTTGTCTTATTGAGTCAGTTGTAAAAGTTGCTCCTTTGTTATTTTCTTTGGCCAACAAATTTTTAAAAAGTTTTTTATTTTTGTTTGCATTTTTTACCAAATACGAATTTGAACCCGTTGTATTGTGTACTGCAATATTTCAAACATGAATTGCTGGATATTTTATATGAGTTATTACACTATAATTTTACATCTGCATAAAAATAAATGAACACAAAAATTTCATTATTATTTTTTAAATAAATATGCTGAACAACACCATAAAATGCTTTGCACACTTTTCATCCATCTCTATTTTTATTTATTTAATTTAAATTATTTCGTTTTATTTACAATTCTTTTTGTTCAACTGTACGCAATGTGTTGATTATATTTTTTTTATCAGAGCCAAAAGTAAAACTCATAAAACAGGATTTTATTTAATACCCATTTTTTTTTTGTTGTTGCCAAAATTTGGCTTTGCGTCTATATGGTATTCAAATAATAATTGAAAACGTTTTTTTCAGCCCAGGCATCTATTTACATTGGAATGACTTTGCTTACATACGAAATGATTTTTGTAACCTTCACTACCGTTAAAAAGGTTTTAAATAACTTTTTCGTTTCATTTGTAATTTCTATATTTAGATACTTAAGAGTAAAGAGTAGGAAACTGGATTAAGGAATATCCTTCTATTCGAAAAGGGATTAACGATGACCCTATTTCAGCTGTGGACTAGAATTTAAAAATATTTGTATTATTAATTTTGCCACAAAAATTCACCAAGATATGATCGTTCATACGGTGACAATCCGCTCAGTATTTTAGAGAACAGTACAGAGGGCAAATTGCGGTATTCGATATGGATCGAAATTACAATACAATTTATTAATGTCGAATGCCGTAAATTACTCCCTGTATTTAAGAGCTTTGTTTAATAAAATGTACTGCATTTGAAAGAATAGCTAAAGCTGGGTTTCCGCACACACCGTAATCGGCGCCGAAAACGGAAACTGAAACTGAAAAAAATTGAGGTTCGTCAACGTCTTGTTTCCGAATCTTTTTGGTTTTAGTATAGATCGTTGCAGCATAAAACAGAAACTTAAACGACATTTTTGTGAGCAATTTCTTAAGTTGTCATTGTGAAGTTAAATACTGTGCATAAAAAGAAAATAGTGATTAAAATGTGGAAACTTACAATGTCGATGGAATTAGCGAGGCAAACCGTCGAATTGCAGAGTATTGCATGGCGGAGCACCGATATGCAGAAGATGTGCTATTGCTGCAATTATTGAAAGGGTGAAAAAAAAGAAAAATATTAACGCGATATATAATCAGCGGTACAGAAAAGGTGCACACAATATCTTGATTGGTCGATATTTGATACAACATTTTTGAATCTGTGCTGGAGTTGATAAAATTTGACTTGAAAGGAATACGTACTAGCGTAGTGAAGAAAAGAGATTCTTTCCTTCACTGTCACTGAATTTTGGCTGTCGAACATTGAACAACATTTCATTATTTTTGAAAAAATCAATTATATTTTTCTCTGCGAACAACATTGTATTCATTTCAAAATTACATTAAATTAACAGTCTTGAAACTTCGAATAAAAAAATGAATTTAATAAATGCCGTACGATGTTTGATTTGAAATATTTTAACAACCGCACAACTCTGAACAAAATGAAATTACATAAAATATTTCCTTGTTACAGCACCGAAAACAACCTAGCCGATGTTGTTTCCGTTCCGCCTTCCGACGTTGCTGAACGTCGCCGTTACGTTAAAACAAACGTTTTTTCGGCGCAAATGTTTGGAATCTCGCGTTCAGCGCCGATTACGTTGTATGTGGAAACTCATGTACAATTGTTCGTTTTTCTTTCCTTTGAAAAGTGTAAACGATCTTACTGCAAATTTATGGTCACTATTATTGACTCTTACTAAATAAGAGAATTTATTTTCAAATTTGCAAAAAATACGGAGATTTTTGCAAATTTTGTAACTTTATTGCTTGGTAATAATTTAAGGCAAATCATTTATAACAAATTTCGCGTTGTTACTCTTTTATTGAGCTAAAATCAAACATTTTTAAAAGAAGAAATCATATTGTTATTATGGAAACTTGGTTTAAAAACGAGGTAAACTGGAAGAATAAAATCTTGGTTGCCTCATCATGGCAAAGCCAATAAACATTTACATATAAATTTATTGACAACATATTTAAGCCTATTTGACATAATTCTTACCTTCAGTCTCTAGTACCCGATTATTTTAAGAGAATTTTGTAAAAAAAGCTTAAGTCAATTTTGATCTCGACAAAAACTGTTTTAAAAGCAAACGTATTGCAATTAATGCATTAAATAAAGTCTATTTGACGCGTATTTACCTATGTAACTTTTATTGCTGGATTACAATTTATGTGCCTTTAACAAATATGAAAACTACTGCTCTGTATTTTGGTTTCAAAAATATCGTCATTATATCCATACATGGCTTGGACAAGAACTTTATTATTTAACTGTAACTTTAAATAGGTAAAATAGAATAATAATATGAGTAGTAAAAATAAGTGATAAGGGTCCGTGAATAGTCGGGTTATATACAAATAACTTTATTTCTTCTCCTTATACGAGTATAAAATATTTGCCCAAATACTGACTAAATAATTTTTTGTTCTTAGGGTTTTTTTGGCGCTAAAAATAAACGCAATCTGTCGATTATACCACAGAGCGCACATATAAATTCTCCGCCAAAAATTAGGGTTTCGGCTAAAAGCATCCTACAATGATGGAATTTGACTCAAATATTTTCTGTATGTAAAGTCAGTTTCATGTGGCAAATAAGGTAAACCGCCTGATTATTAGCAAGTCCTCCCAAAAGCAAGAAGGCCTTAAATTTACCAATTCTCTTGGCTTACTTTTTTTAATAAACCATCTTTAACGTAAGAACACATAACCCAGAAATACTACGCAAACACATAGCCAGGGTACTGATGTACCCCACTTTAATTTTTAATCGTTTTCAGCTTCACAGCCAAATATATTTGGCTTAAAACACATTTAATAAAAACATGAACAAATTAATTAAAAGCAAATATACATACGGTTAGCAAAAATAACCAAAAATACCACGCAAACATATACCCAGGGTGCATGTGTACCCGACTATAATTTGTACCTTTACAACAAAATATTTAATGTAGAATGCTTAAATTTTGATTTTCGAAAAACTAGTAAAATTACTTAATATATTTAGCCTTAGTCCACCTGACACTGGTATTCCGGTTTCCGAACGAGCTTTAAAGTAAAGCAATAACAAATACAAAGTTTAGCTAATTATTTTCTAAAGCTTTTTATCATTTTTAACTTTCCTGATTTGTTTTGGTTGGCTGTACAGCCATAGAAAGTCAAATATGTAAGTTAAAGCATTCTGTATAGAAAAAGTGGAAAAGTAAAGATAAGAGAAGGTTATTATTTTCTATTTATTTAGTATTAATAAATTTTTACGGCTTACTTTGCACAGATATTATTGCAAAAAACAAACATTAATAAATTAAAATTTTGTGCAGCTTTGCGCAATTATCTTGATATGCGTGGCAGAACAGTTGGCTCTCATTTCCGCAACTAGACTAGGGGCGGTGGGTCTTTGGTTTATGCGGGACTCATGCCAGGATCACGCAGCTCGCATCATGTAACCTGGCGAGACTCCGGTACTCTTTTTCGGTGCTTTGTTTACAGTTCATTATTGCAATGGTGATGAGCTGTTTGATAATACGCGAACTCTAAGCTGGCCCTAAGGTCTGCACTGATGGTTTTAAGATGGAAAGCAGAGTAGGTGGAGGTATCTTCATCGAGGAATTGGGCCTAAAGCTCTCCTTAGACTGAAAGATGGCAGCATTGTATTGCTGCTCTGGCTGGTGTCTTCACGACTGCTATATTAACTGTGGAATTCCGGATGTCTCTAAATGAGTGGTAATGCTTGCGTGGGTATCGGGTACAGTGGGTGCCCGGGCAACCAAACTGCACACGGTCTAGCCAAACAGGGCTGTCGCTTGGACGTCATGTCCGTCGACGGCCTGATTGGCACTTTAGTGACTCGCCGTAAGACTCTCATTCAAAATGAGTCGTACAGTAAGGCTTAGGACAGATGACAGGGTGACCTGCTTGATGGCAAGGACTGATATCGGCCATGACGGTTCACTGGGTAAAAGGGACTCATGCGGGGAGAATGGGTCAGGATTGTATTGACTACTGTAGAAGTTCTCATGCTGAGGTGGAGGATCAAAAGGTGTTTTACTTTATCTGCCAATGACCAGGTCTCGGGGCTGTAAGGATAAGGCACTTTGGGAGACCGAAATTGCCATGTTTGGACGATATGTCTAGTGAAGGACAAAAATCGATCTCTCTGTTTTGCAGGAAGTAGGGTTCGTTCGAGGCTGCAGTGATATCTGGTGGATACTGGCTGACTCTTGTCACTGACTAAGGGTACCACAAAGAAACCGCTACACTCATAGAAAAATGCATCTTCATATTGATGATGCCCTTACATCAGAATTATGACATCAATGTTATTACAAATGGCATCAATTAGGCAATAAGTGACATCAATCCAATGACAAACGTCATCCTAAAATATTGTCATATTTTATGCGTCATCTACGCCATGAATACAGTGACATCAATTCGGTGCCACACTTTGTGTACACTGCTAGACAAGGCGTTATAACGCTGATGTATTTTGTCATCACTACAGACTGTCATCAGTGCGATGACAAACTTTCATCAACGCGATGACATAATATATCATGTCATAATATATCATTAAAATTAGCTTCATTTTTAAAAAGTGAAATTAGAAGCAATAATTCCCCTATTCTTTTTTTTAAATTATTTGTTAAAATACATCAAATTTTTAAAATATAATTATTACGAAAACCATACGGGGCATGCTGCTGGTGTCCTTTAATTGGGGGTTCTTCTATAAACAAGGGCGGAATACAACATAAGTGAAACAAACATGTGCAATGGGTAAGTAAATAATGATATTCTCTCAATTTCACCTAAGATCAATTACAATAACTCAATTTATGACAGTTTGTTATCACACTGATGATATGCTTTATAAAACCGAATCCGATTCGTCATATGTGATACCAATGTACCATCCCATTGATGATTGATGATAATAATTAATTTTTATGTTGCTTTTTAGGGAATCGAAAAATATAGAAACAAGTCCTTCTGTCATACATCTTGCATTGCTCCGTTATGTTTTTTCATCTTTCTTTGTCGATTCTTAAGCAACTTCAGAGACAACATTTTTTTCAACAATAACTCGCCAAATAGCTAAATATTTATTTTAAAGGACCGTTAAGAGTCTGTATAGCTAGCTAACTATATATCTAGTACTCTAAGAATTCGTAATGCACACTTTTAAAACGTATACACAATTTTCCTTAACTTGAAAATTCCCTTTTTGGAAGCATATGTACACACTGCAACTGTTGATGAGAAACTGATCTTGTTAGAAATAAGAACCAAATGAGTATGGATTTTTTTTTTATAAAAATTAGAAGAAAATATGTTACTTTAGAGATACAATGGTCATACAATGCAAAAATTTATCTGACTAATATTCAGCGCATGAAAATAAGTAGGGGTACTTATAAGTACCGTCCGGCGACAATGGGTTAAGTTACTTTCTGAAGTATTTTGTATATGAATGGATGGAAAGCATTTTGTGAGTATTACAGAAAACGCTGAAGTTATTTCCAAATCTTAGCAAACAATAATGTTTTGGGCTCAAATTTTCTGCCTGAAATATGAATTACAGTAAATTTTTTTCTAAAATGTAACAGTCCGATTTTAAAAGGGCTTATGATAAAAAACTTAAGATATTAAAAAAGTCTTTTACAACTTTACTTTAACCTACCAGGTTACTTTAACCTTCCTTTAACTTATCGCTCACTTTAAGTTTAAAAAAGTTGTAATAATTGAACACTTTTTATACGGCCGATAAAATCCTACCATTAGCTATCGGTAAGTTGTGAAAACTTGCCGAAGAATAATACAAAATATTAAAAACATTTTACTCAAAAAAAAATTTATTTTATTAAAGTGTGAAGAAGGTTTATAAGATTCAGCATGGCCGAATATAGCGACTTTACTTGTTTAAAAATAAATCTCAACGTATGTTTTCAAAATTAAAGGTAAATAAGTTGTTAAAGTAAAACGAGCATCTCGTTTTATTTAAATCAATTTGCCGCCATTTCCTTTGGGTTGGAAATATTTTTAAGCCAGATTATTTCTGAAAGCATTTGAAATCTAAATAATTTTTTTAAAGGAAATTTTATAAGTATTGTATAAGTTATATCTATTTTTAAGGAATTGAAATCTTATTGTTAATTCGCAATTAACTTTAAGTATACAATTTTTTCTTTCCAAAATAATCATCGAAGTTCCCTAAAAGCATACTATATATTCTCAATCAAACTGGTTTTATATTTCACCTAGATTTCATGCAACTGTCCTTACAAATTAACTTAAAAGATGTAATCTGACATAAATTTGTTTTCAATATAAAAGCTTAAATATACCGAATTTGCTGCCTTCTTGGGCCTAACCTAATGGTATCTTACAAACAGTGTGAGCTAATTTGATTACCAATGCCCATGTGCAGTCTTACACAAATGACTATTTTGGTACGTAGTTATCTGGAGTAATGTACATGCTTCTTGTTTAGGATCTGCAGCTATTTAACTTTCTCTGAAATGCAGCTGTTCTTGTAGAACAACAGTGCACAGGGATATCTGCCAACAGGCTGAACTTTACGTAGGGTAACCGGCAAATATTTAATTTAAGATTTTCCTTCACGCAGTTTCCCTTCATTAGAACAGGGCTTCTCTTACGTTCTTGTGGCTAACTGGTGATATTGGTCTCAGATAGGCTGCTGCTAATATATGCCATATTTACGCCCCAGATCTCTACATTTAGAGCATAACGTCTAGTGTTCGGTTCACCTCAAGCAGAAGACACCAAAAATTCATCAAACCTGTTTATTCTTTTGCTTCTTTTTTATAAAAAAATTTCTTTGTTTCCAAAGAAAATGGAAATATTCGATATTATTTCTTATGTTCGTGCAATTCCATGCCTGTTTCGCTTAATTAGTACTTCTGTTTGTAAAGATTGAGATCGACAATCAGAACCGACAGCAGTATAACATTGCAAATATTGTATGAAAAAGAAACAGTGCATTTTTCGATTGTTATTTCAGTTAGCCCCAAATACAAATATATAATCAAGTAAAGATTTTTGCTACAATAGCTTGGAAGGTACCAACAAGATTTATTTTATAATGATAATGAAATTATCAAAAATTATAGTTTTTTAATAAATTTGAAAATAAGCTGGTGAGATAAAATTCTGTTGTAATATCAACGATAATGAAGAAGTCTTTTCTATAAACACATTTTATAGGACCAATAGGGTCATTAAACAATCTTGATTTCTTCTATACAGATATTTTCCGTAATACCGGATTTTTGATCAATAACCCAACTGTAAGCAGATTCTGTATATCCCACCGAGGCATTTTAGATAAAAAAAAACTTTAAAAATCGGAACTGTAATGAAAGTATCAGGAGTAGTTATTGAAAAATATGACCAATACGTCACGTCTTTAACCCTAGGATCTTCGGTAATCTTGTATCACTAAGTGCTCCTCTTGGTCTGTCCAGACCAAAATTAGAAAAGCTTACAAAATAATATTTCATAGAGTTTTACATAAAAGTGAAATACCACTAATTTACTTCAATCAAATTGTTTTTTGATTTTTTGTTATATGCGAAAAATATTTCAATCAAAACATAAATTTGGTCTGGCCAGACCATGACGGTTATCCTAGGATTAAATTATTTTAGGCATAAATATGATCCTACATGCGTAGTATCAGATTTTAGACGTTATTTCCGAAACGCAGATTTTCGAAAAAAAAAAATTCAAAAATTTTAAGCTCTACAAAATTGCCTACTATGTTACTAAACATACTAAATTAGTTTTTCCACTTTTACTTGTTTTGTTTTATTTATTTTTTTGTTTTGTTGAAGAAATTTTAGCTCCTAGGGAGGGTTAAACCCCGCAACCTACGTTTTCCTAAAAAATAGCTTTTTTAAAAAAACACCTTACACACTTAAAAATTTTCGTTACAATTGCGTTAATTTTACACCTCAAAACCCCCACTAAAAAATCATTTCATATTCCTTGCAAACTTTGAGGAGTATCATATTGTCAGCCCAGTACAACAATATTTTCTCACTTGTATTTTATGTAGTCTTAACAGACATGTCTTCCGTAACAAGGTAAAGTATATGCATATACTTTATTTAAATTAAAAGTGGTAAAAATCGGTGCATCATTACATTTTTAGACTTTTATGTAAAACACTTGTTTACATTGTTCACATCTAACATCTATCACCAAAAACAAAAAAAAAATAAAAATTTCACCATTTTAAAAAAATGGTTTCTACAAAAGTGGCAAAATTTTAAGAGAAAACACAAACATTTACTTTAAAAAATAAGAATTATAAAACAAAACAAAAAAAAATCGGTAAACTTAACAAATGGTAATGATGCTTTCAAAACAAACGTCTTTTTGTCAGTGATGCCACAATAATAAAATAACTTATTGCCACTTTTCTAGTAATGACCCTTCAATAATCGAAAGATGTAGAATGGAATAAAATGAGGTAAGGAACATCTTGTAAAAATATTGATTTTTAGCCATATGTCTTTCTTATGGGAAGATGTTAACATCTTCGAAAATTTATGGTAGATGCTCATCAGGGTAAAAATTTCATCATTTTGTAAAGCTCGGCGTAAACGTAACTTTATATTTTCATAAAAACAATTCATAGGAGGAGAAGCTGTGTGAGATGTTGGAACCACAATTCTGGGGTGTTACCTACCTTAGGCTTAAAAACTTTTCAATCATTGCCCGGTACTGTAAACCATTCACATTTACCGCAACTTGTTCGTCGAAAAAAAATGGTCCAATGATATTTTTAGAAGTTATTACACAACATACGTTACATAAGTTCTATTGGCAACCTTGATCGAGCACAGATCACTTTGGTCCAGCAATAAGTTCCCGTTTTGTTACATTGTTTCACCGTCCCCCAAGGGTCCCATGTTAATTGGCTGATTACATTTTTACCCTGGATATTGTATTCATGTTCCAGTTTAGCTCGCTGTCCAATATGGGTCCGAGGTAGTTGGCATTATCAGATGGTTTCAGTGGGACCCTATTCAACACCCCACTGTGCATCTAATTGGGTGCATTTTATGTTTAATGATTATTCTTGGAATTTCGGTGCCGCATATTTTTATTGATGTGGAAATGGGCCTTCTTTATCGATATGATTGTGTCTATATAATTGAATGCTGACTTTCAAAAAAAAAATTAACAACTCTGGTTTTTGTCCTGGGCTGGGACTTTCTATCATAAACTTCCCAACTTTTTCAAATTAAATTCTGGAAAAAAATAAAAAAAACATTAACATAAAATGTTTTCACTTATTTAATCATAACGTTCATTATAATTATGCGTCACCCTGTACAATCAGATGATAGAAATCTAAATTAACGATTTTTTTTATTATTATTTTCTAGGAATTTCGGTGCACATAAATATGTATTTTACATCCATACCCATGTGGCTTTATTTAAATCAAAAGTACTTTTTGGCTTTCAAGTTTCAGGAAAAGAAAAGATTTAAGAAAAATGATTTAATGTATCTAAAATCTTACACATGTAAGGGCATTGCTTGTTTAAATTACAATGCAAAGAGATTTTCACTTTGGATAAATAGTTTATATTTGAATATTGTCTTTGCTCGTTTACAAATGTCATGTAGTTATTTGAGTTTCTTCACAATGTCATTGTGTAGTGGAAATTAAAATTTTAGCAGAGCTAAATGAAATGCTAACTATACCCTTCACCTCTACGAACGGTAAATAGTGGTATATTAGTTTTGTATTCTTTATGGGACACTATGAAATATTTATCTAAGACCTGGTACTCTGTTCAGTATTTCGTGCGAAATGTTATCAAACTGAATATAAAAAAAAATTTCTGTGAAATACAAACGAAAAAATGTTGATAGAGTTGTACTAGAGTTGTAGTTTATATTACAAAAAACATTCGAAATGTTTCTAGCAACATTTTTACTTACCATGCGAAACAAGTGTAGCTCATATTATTTCTCACGGAATTTAAAGCAACAGCTTACAATTTTTTATTTAAACAATGATTTTTATAACAAAAGTTTCACAAAGAAAAATGTAGAAAAGTGCTAAAATTAATAATAAAAATAAATTTTTTTGTTTTTTGATTTGGGAAATTATGCAAATAATATTGTTTTACTTTTTTTAATGTCAATTAAAAAAACATGATTTTTGTTGTATACTTGCAACTAATAAAAACGTTATGTGTTGAAAAATCGCGAGATAGATAATATTGATAAATGTCAAAATTTTCGTGTGAAATAATCATTGTTGCTCAACATTTTTCGCAAGTTCGAACAGAGTACTAGGCTTATTACCCCATAAAGTATGTAAAGTGTTTTAAGAAGTTTAAATACAACATATCGAAAGACTTATATATCTATTATGTTTACACAGTATTTATGATTAAGAGACAACATTAATAACGTCTCCTGGCAGTAAATTTTTGTTCCAGTAGAAGATTTTAACAACGCTCACTTAGGAACGCACTACATCACAAAAACTTTCATTTAAGTTTATTTCATACGACTTGAACTTATAACATAAAAATTCATAATGAACGCTTCATACTTTATTTTTTTATTTATTCCACTAGGGAAAATGGGCTACCACAAGAGATTTAAATTTAATATTATCATAACATATTGATTTAATTTCGTTTTTTAAAATGTTTTATTGTGTTTGCGTAGTTCTCTTAATACCGTTCTTCACCAAGTATTTAAAGGGTGTCGGCTGCCTTGAGGATTCCATTCTAACGCTGTCCTCGTCATACCCGTCCTTGGTCTGCGCAGTGTATTACCTTTCCAACTCCTCTTCTTTTTAGCTATTTAGGTGGCAATTGGCTCCTCTTACTCCTCTACTGGTTGCTCCGGTAGGCTAGTTGGTAGTGAGCTTGTCTATCAGTAGGGTTCCGCTAGAGACTCTGGTCTCCTGCAGGTAAGCGTATAGCTTGACGGGATTAACATAAGAAAAAAATGGTCCGTAATTCAAACTTTGTTTATAAAGACCTGCAGTCTCTGTGCTATGTTGTTGGATATCAGTATTGTGTGACGTTTTGTTTTGTTAAGACGGTCAAATGCAACTCTAGCTATGTTTTGGCTATTTGACACCTTTTCGTCGATACACCCATCGACCAACATCATGGATCACATATTTCAAATATGCAATTGTCTGATTTTGTTTCTTGATGTGGTTGTCGGAAGTATTATTTATTTTCATTGCACTTGTTTTTGCAATATTAATTTCCAAATCTGTGCGGCTTGCTAATTCAACTAGGGAATTGACTTTACTTTGCATGTCATTAAAGTTGTGTAAAATGTGGCTTATGTCATCCGCAAATCTAGATCTTCGAGATGGTTATTTATGGTTCATACAATTCCTCTAATTTTTGTGGTTATTTTTCTTAATTCATCTAGTAGAACGGCAAAAAGCAGCGACGAAAGAGGACACCCTTGTTTTACACCAGCATTTGCCGTTTACTAGTTCTTCCATTTTTGTCTAACGTGGAATGTAGTATTGTTTTAAATTGTCTTTATCATTAAATTGTCTTATTATTTTTGTAGGTACTCCTTTAGCTTTAAGTACTTCCCATATTGCACTAAGCCCTATTGCATTGAAAGCTTACTTATGCCCGTAAATTCTACAAAATGAAAACTAGCTGTGTATACAAATATATGAAAACTTAAGGTTAAAACACGTAGTCCACATAAACGTTGAAATAGGTAAAGATTGCTGCTTGGTACGAAGACGAGAACAGATATCTTTTTGTAGAAATTACGGGCATTTAAGTCGAAAAAAAGTAGATAAAGAAATGTACGCCATTCAACTGATTGTTCTATAAGGACTCGCCAGATTTGAGTCTGATCCACACAGTTGATATGTGGACGGAGGCCTGACTGCTCATACCTGATTATTTTCTCAACCCCTGCCAGCCTAGTGTATTATTATTGCGATAAATTTGTAAATTGTGTTGAATATTATGTTGTTTTGTAAATTGTATTGAGAGGGGTAATACCCTCCAATTGTCGCATACAGTCAAATCGTTTTTGTTGGGAACTTTTACAATGACGCCTTTTGTCCATGTATTTAGCAGCGCTTCATTTATCTAAGCGCTGTAAATGTACACGCAAAGAAAAAACATGGTTGTGGTTAACATATTTTAAGAGCAATATATTATGATAAGATTTATGATTGAAGTCAACATATTACGATTATTATTGAATCATATTATGACCAAACATATTCGTAATATTACATCATAATATTTTTCCCTTAATCCTAATTTTTTTTTTACATCATATTATAATTTAATGTAATCATATTATTTTCATGTTAATCATAATAAGTTAAGAAGTAATCATATTATTATCATGTTAATCATAATAATATGTATATCAAATCTAAAACCGAAAAATATTTTTTATATATGTGACAGCGCATAGAGAAAGGGACCGTAAGGTAAAGGGAATAGTAACCACCTACATAAAACAAGAGGTAGGGACGACCTACGCGCGTTTGCATGGTTGACCAACACGTTCCTAACGTCATGAGATGTGTCGCTTTCAAATGAGACATCATATAATAAATTATTTTATACAATTTTCATTCTTTTTCTCTAAAATAACACAAAATAATGGTCAATATTTTTGCACCATTTTCAAACAATATAAAATTTTTTTTTATTGGTATTTTATTTTGTGACACCTTACAATTTTTTTTAATGAACCTACAATTTCTTTATTTTTTATTTCTTTAAACTTGGTTTTTTTATGAATAACAAATAATTCGATAGGCATATGTAAAACAAACGACACAACTGATACAAAATTATTTTACAAATGGCATTAACAAAATATTATTAGAGTAAATATATTTTGTTTGTATCTTAAACATATAATGAGTACACGTATAGAAAGTTATCATGTTATTGCTGTAAAATATCATTAACTGGTTGTGAGGAATATAATATGTTTTCAAAGTTATCACTATAAAAATAATTATATTAGTATTGGATTATTTTATTGAACTGTTAATGGTTTTTAATCCAAATTTAGATATATTTAATTAGGCTTGAGTTCATTGAATTTAATTTTCATTAAATTATTTTTACGAAGAAAGGAATTTTTACAACATCGAAACTAGTATGGGCGACCTGTCCGTGAAAGCCTGGGTTCAAATCTCAGCGCAGTCAAGAATGAAAAAAAAATTATCAATAAAATTTTAATTAATTTCATATTGTAAAAATTCCTGTCTTCGTATATATAATTTAATGAAAATTAAATTCAACGAACTTAAGCCTAATTAACAATATCTAAATTTGGACTAAAAATCATTAACAGTTCAATTAAATAACCACAATACTAATATTGTTAACAGCTAAGGCACGAGCTATGTTTACATTTGTCCTTCAAGTTGTGCTGAAAAAGTTCAACAAGAAAAAAGAAAGACAAAAACATGAAAAACAAAAATGTACTTTGGATTTCAAGAAGAATTCTTGACAAAAAGTACGAAAAAATAGAAGTTAGGAAGAACATGTTAATCAATTAAGATAGATAATCATTCATTCAAAAGCATATTTCGATCTACCAAAGTGAAATACCATTTGGTTTAAGGATTGATGTTTGACTACTGACGTCATCCGGCTTCAATAGCCGAGTGAGTAAAACGGCAAACCCCACTGACGAGATTGTGTGGTTACAATCGAAACTAGTATGGGCAACCTGTCCGTGAAAGCCTGGGTTCAAATCTCAGCGCAGTCGAGAATTAAAAAAAATGATCAATAAAATTTTAATTAATTTCATGTTGTAAAAATTCCTGTCTTCGTAAAAATAATTTAATGAAAATTAAATTCAATGAACTTAAGCTTAATTAAAAATATCTAAATAAAAATAATTATTTTTCAGTGAACCATACTTAAATTTATAATAGCGATAAACATTGGCATGTTTTCAGTAACTATAATGTGGTTGATATTAAACAAAAATAACAATATTTTGTGTAGTACAACAACATATTGTTACAATAAACATTGTGTAGTTGCGGTAACCATGCCAAACCATATTTTTTCTCTGCGTGTAGTGGCTTAATATTTCGGCAGATGTAGAGGGGTTTGTCTGGAGGAGTTCTGGGGGAATACCATACTTTCCAGGTGCCTGTATGCGAAACTGATTAATGAAACTTCAAATAGAGATTTACTAACCCCTCCTAAGTTAACAACCTTTGGCACACGTAAGCGGACTGGAATTGGTCAATGGAATGCTAAGTAAAACTACAAGACTGGCTTAACTTGTATCCCAATTAGATAAATATAACATCGCAGTCTTGGCTATCAGTTAACTGCGAATGTGTGGTAGTGGAGAATTGGAATAAACATTTTTTACATTTAAGCAATTTTGAGGGTGCAGTTCTTTCCAGTTAATTTGTTTATATTTTTTTTTTTTTTTGGCAAATCTATAGCTAAAAAAATTCCAATTATTTTCTAGATATAGCCGTTAAAAAAATTCCATGCTCTTTGCAAAAAATATTAACTAAAATATAAAGCCATTAAATCAAAACAGCAGCTAAAACTAGCATACCCAAAAACAAGTTTTGCTACTTTCAATAAGTACTGCGAGAAATTTCACACGAAAAGCAGTTTGCACTAGATAACTTCAAAATGCTGCACTGTTTTAATTTACTAAATTAGAGCTCGTTTAAATATTTTTTTAAATAAAGCTTAAAAAAAATTTCTTGAAAGTAATAAAATCATAATCAAATATTTTTTCATTTAATTTACAGTTTTATTGCATATAATGAGCCATACAAATGATTGAAAAACATATGTTGGATTTGTTGCGTGTATTGACGTGTTCATTTTCTATGTTCGATTTACTCGACAGTGTCTTCATAGGTCGTTATCAAACATGTTTGATCGGCATTGCATGAATTAGTAATTGCCTTATATACCCAATAAAGACGCCACTTGCCTTTTCAAAATGAATAGCTTTTTTCGCTCATTATTTTATAGTATATGATTCATTCTTATAACGTATTGCATAAGTCGCTATCATAATGAATCAGATAATGACGCACACCGTAATGCTTTATAGAAGTGATTCACACAAAAAAAATCGTTTTTTTATGATAGTTGATTTTTGACAAATTTACCAATTTTTATTACCTTCACCAAAGGTAAAAGTGTATATATAAGTTTATCATTCCATTTGTAGTTTCTATTGAAATTGTGTGTCCGAAAATGGCTGAGATGTAAGGAAAAATCGACGTCCGCCTCTAATTTAACGGAAAATCCCTTGTTATTGTGTTTTTTAATTTAATTTTAATGACTATCTAGAAAACGACAGGAGCCAAAGTTTCCAAATAACTAAAAAGCAGCTTGGTTATCAATTCGTAATATCCGACAAAATGTGGGCGGGATTAGACAATAGGGCGTGTCATTTTCCATACCAAGACATTATCGATTTATGTATATCTGGAGAACGGCAAGAGCCAAAGTTTCCAAATTAGGTACAAGCATCTTTGTTATCAAAAGACAACATCCGACAAAATAAAGGCGGGATAAGACAAGTGGGCGTGTCAGTTTATATACAAAGACATTACAGTTTTTTGTATATCTGGAGAAAGGCAAGGGCAAAAGTTTTCAAATTAGGTATAAGCATCTTTGTTTGCAACAGACAAGATCCGACAAAATTAAGGCGGGATAACACAACTGGGCATGGCACAAAGATAAACTATTTATATATAAAGAACGGTATTTATATAACTTTATGTTATTTTCGCATAGCCGAACTTGTGTTTATTATTTTTTACATCCATATTTATTTGGCTTTTTTGCAATTAATTTGATTCTTTTAAGCACTTTGGTAACTACCCAGCAAAAACTTACATTGCAAAGTAATGGGTTAAAAAGCTAATATACCCAGCAAAAACTTGGTAATGACTTGCAATTACTGAACAACTTACTTTTCAATGACTACTTCATACCATCTGCATTACATAGAAGTAGTTGAGTAATGGCTGACATATAATCTGTTACATAAGTACTTGTTTATAAGTTGATTATGGAAATTTATAATTCATTCATAATAAATTGCATCTACGGTTTAATTTTTTTCAAATCTAAAGGGCTCTGGAGACTTTCAAATAAATTCGTCAATCAGTGCATATGTGTTAGTGTCGTTTATTTGAGGCTTTTTCGGAGACGTACAAATAAACACGGCAATCAACAATTGTATTTTGTAACAAACCAAAATATTTATATTTTTCATGACAACAAACACAAAGAAAATAATTTTTTTTTGTCAATCACAACAGGAGACTATCAAATAATCAGCCATCAAATAAAAAAATCAAAACTTTTTGATTTTCATCAAGCATTGCCGACAACGCGTATGTGTACCCGAAAAAGAACGACTGGACGCACACAACTATGTGATTGATGTATTAATTTGATAGTCTCCCGGGCGTTTAATACAAATTGATTTTAAATATTTATTCTTACAATTTTTTTTTTTTTTTTTATTACACTGAAAGAAAAATGCTTCATATATTTAATGAATAATTTTCATAAAAAAATTTTCCTTGGGTAAATGAAAATTTTCATAGTCTAAATGGAATTTCATAGTTAGAATGAAGTATTTTCGTTAAAATCGCTTCATTGGATTTCGTAATTACGTTAAAAATTTTCATTGGATATATGAAAACTTAAGTTTGTCCAAGTTAAACAAAAAATTTTAATTGGGAACATAAAAAAACAATATACAAACATAACTATATTCATAAATTAATACAAAATTATAGTTTCCTTAAAAAAATGTTTAATTGTTAATTAAAAAAATGTAAGATTTAATTATTTCATACATCTAATGTTACATGTTTGCCATTAATTTTATGAAATCAAAAAATTTTTTTATAAAAGCAACATATTTCAATAATTGCCTTCATAAATTTAAATTTTCATTATGACAATAAAAATGTCATTTTAGTAATGAAACAAAAACTTTCAATCCACTTTCAATCAGCGTTTTTATTGTTATTATGGATAATTTAATCTCATATTTACGCTCTTAATAATTGAGTAAAAAACATAGTTTTTTTATGCAAAAACTACAATGCCCCAGTAGACAAGCTGGTAGTGAGCTAGTCTATCAGCACCGAGGTTGCGCGATCGAATCCCGCCAGAGGCAGAAAAAAAAAACAAAGTAAAAAAAACAAAGTAAAATAAAATAAGAAAAAATAGAAAAACAAATAAAATAAGGTAAAATAAATAAAATAAGAAAAAATAGAAAAAAAAAATAATTAAAAAAAAATAATAAAAAAAATTTTTTTTTAAAGTCATTATTTAACTCCCTATTTGTAAGCGAATGTGGTAATGACTTATTTAACTCCCTATTTGTAAGCGAAGGTGGTAAGTACTTGCCTCCAATGACATCACCGTGTTAAAATAATGAGTTAAAATGCCAATGTAGAAGTAGTGATGAGTCGTTATATTAGCTTTTTAACTCATTACTTTTCAATGTAAGTTTTTGCTGGGTAACTACTCTTCACCACTTATTCATTGGCATTTTAACTCATTATTTTAACACGGTGATGTCATTGAAGGCAAGTACTTACCACCCTCGCTTACAAATAGGGAGTTCAATAAGTCATTACCACATTCGCTTACAAATAGGGAGTTAAATAAGTCATTACCACATTCGCTTACAAATAGGGAGCTAAATAAGTCATTAACACGTTTGCTTACAAATAGACACTTTACATTGTTATCGACAAAACTGAATTTGTCAAACAAATTGTGTCTTTAATTTAATTTGCTTTCTAATGCAAAATTTTACTACCCTGCATCAAGGACATATTCATATCCAATAAACCAGAGAACGATATGATTTCAAAAACCATATGATATTTTCATGGAAAACCGATATTATAAGGAAATGTACAATTTAAATACTATCGTTTATGACACAAGATTGATATCATATATTATAATTTATATCACCTAGACGATATCGTTTGGTTGGTTGATTAGTGAAGTTTTTATTCAAAACTTTAATTTTAAAATACATATCAAAATCAATCAAGCATTTAAATTTTTCATATTCAGATTCATATTCATTTATAACAAATAAAAAAAAAACACATATTGTAAGAGCAAATATGCATTTAAAATCAATTTGTATTAGATTTGGATATATAAAACCTTAAATATATTTTATTATGAATTAATTATAAATTTCGTTAATCAACTCATAAACAAGTGCTTATGTATCAGATTATATGTCAACCATTACAAAACTACTTCTATGTAATGCAGATGGTATGAAGTAGTCATTGAGAACTAAGTTGTTCAGTAATTTCAAGTCATTACCTAGTTTTTGCTGGGTAGTTATCCTTTGAATTTCTTATAGCTAAATTATTACTAGGGACTTTTTATCGTTTTTGAAGGTAATTATTTTTTTTTACTTTTATACCTACTTAATTTTCAGGTAGGTATACAAATAATAAATTACTTTTCAAGGGCCATTTAGTTAAATGTGAATGCGATCATTTTAAATTCATTGGTTCTTTCAGTAAAATTAAAGGTAGTATTTTTGCTTTTTCTGATTACCCAACACATTATTTTGTAAGCGAAGTTTTTACTGTGTACATATTACGTTTAATCCAAATTTTTTGTTATTTGGATTTTCTACTATAGCTTTGTCCACAACTGTTCAAAATTTTCAATCTTTATATTTCATTTGCATGTTTTTACGACATTTAACCTAAAGGTGACCGAGTGTAATGCAAAAGTGTTTTTTTTTCTAACAGTTGTGCAGGTGACATGTGATTCTGCTAAAATTATACAAAAATATGTAAAAGTCTCTGTATCATCTGTATACAAGAATTCATTTGTTAACATTTTTTACTCTCTAAGTGCAACCAAGCTTTTCTCAACTTTTTTTGTACAACAAAACCTGTATGTTTGCTTAGGAATTTTAACTTTTTCTTTTACCACTCACGTATGTGGTTGTTTATATGTGTTGGTATATATTTGTGTTGAGAAAGTTACAAAGTTCGAAATTGTATGTAAACAATTGAAACCAATGTATTTAACTGCTGAATGGGGAAACAACTTTTGACAAATTTTCTTTTTGTTTTTATAGTTGATGTTTTTTCCCTTAAGAAATTACCCGGGCTACAATTATACTAACGCTGCAGCGACGCAAACATTTCACTAATACCGATACTAAAAAAAATTTAAAATTCGTTAGCTCATGCTGTGTTTAGCGTGAGAGGATTTTTTTTCCTGTGAAGACCAAAACAACCATAGAACCCATTGGTGTTGTAGGGTAAATAGTATTATTTACTTTCAAATTCTATTGCTTTTAGTACCATAGACTGTCATACACATTCATGCATTCATATGTTTGTATGTGTATGTATGTTGTGCTTTGTAATCTATCACTCGTTTTTAAGAAAGACAAACACTCGCTTTTTACTAGACAAATACTCAATGGACCATCTCGTATGTACAACAAAACAACATTTACACACGCCCACTTTACTGCTATTATTGCTGATGTGGTCTTTTGACCAACTTCACACATTCATAAATATATACACATACATACAAACATTTCAAAATAAAATTGTTATATATTATTATTATTTTTCTTTTGACACATTGCCATTAAATATTATTAAAGAAACTTGAATTATTTTTTATCTATTTTTTTAAACACAACAGCAAATAGCCCTGTAGGAAATGTCACTAGTAAATCTGTACTAATTCACTACTGACACAGCCACTAGTGACTTATTATACCCCAGACAATGTTATTTAATATAGACATATAACATATACTTGTCATTGGAAATCTACAACTGACGTTGGTACTATTGACTAAGTAGTTCTTTAGGCACCATATGTAGATATAGCAACAAGAGAATCGCCATTCCATTTAAAAAAACCAAGTCTTCACTTTTGGCACTTTTTTAATGTAGTTTTCATTTAAAATTGCTTTTTTAACATTAAATTTTTGTATTAACAAAATATTAAAATACGAATTCATAACAGAATTTTTTTTCGTACTAAAGCAAATATAAAAGTGTAAACACTTCGTTGACAATGTCGCCAAAAAGTTACAAAAATAGTCGACAAAATTGGTGACTTGGAGACACTTGCACTCAGGTTTCCTTTAGGGAATATACTTGTAGTTTAAACATAAAGAAGACAAATACTCATAAATGAAAATATTTTATGGGACTTTTCAAGTGCTGTTAAACCAAAGATTGGCCATGTCAGTATGTGACTTGAATAGAGAGTTCAATTTTTTCAAATAAGCAATAAATAAATCTGAAATTTTTCTTTTCATATAACAAATTGTATTTGAGATAATCAAATAAAGAAACGTTGCAATAAAATATTTTATTAAAAAGAATTTGAAATAACTGCATTTTTCTGCATTTACTTCAACACAATGGGAGTGTGGTGCAAATAAAATCAGTAACAGTTACAGTAACAGTAATGGGATCATATGGAGGCTGGATGACGTCATCGACAGATTTTATCTATTTTTAAATGCTCAGTATTAGCCCAATAAAGTAGCGATATGCCAAAAACGCAAACGGACATTTTAAACATTTTACAGGGGAAGCAAAAAACTATTTAATATAATAAATTGATAAATTGCCTTAAACTGTTCATAATTACTTTTTCTTTTGTTTTTCTTGTAAAACATATCAGTTGCTTTGTCAATGTTGCATATAATGCTAACTGTTAGTTAGGTATTTAAATGTTTTTGATATAATCTTTTGTAGATAGGGTTTTTTTTTTTTTGTTAATAATATCGCTGATTTTCATCGAAAGATTCCAACATTTTGTGGACATTTGTTTTGAAGCAACACATCAGAATCAATGAAAACGCGATTTGTTAATTTTGGTAAGTTGGCACCGATTGCGTTTTAGGTTTAGGTGCTCCGGTAGGCTAGCTGGTTGCGGATTCGATTCCCGCCAGAGTCTCTGAAGTCCTGCAGACAAGCGTAAAGCTTCGCGGTATTAGCATAGGCAAAAAACCAAAACAAAAATTAAATGTATCAAATTTTAGAAATTTCAGAAATTTTATCGGAAATTGCCACTATACAAAATACAAACTTAGCATGGCTGTGTAGCATGGGCACACACATGTATGGGCAGACATATTAAAATCTACTGGTAAAGTCACTCTGAGTTCATCGCTATACAACAAGTTGGTTCTTGAACTAATGTTCTTATGCTTTACAAACTTCAACACAAACGCATAATAACCTCACCACCAACTGGGGCAGGGTATAAAACTGGAAATAAATAAAACACAACTTCAGACTACCCAATATGAAACCCGAATGGAGCAACATATGTCAATTCCCATATACATTATTTGTATTAAATTTTTTTTACTAAATATACTATGTACATTGTTTCAATAAAATTTGACAGTTTGTAGAAAGTGTCTCAACAAATTCACATAGTAAAACCAGTAACAGTGCTATATCTGTCTGCGCCGAATCTTTATTACCCTCCACCGAGACTCCGAATATTTCAGGAATAAGCTTTTTATGGGATCTATATTGTAAGCCAATCTTTATAAAACCTGACCTCACAGTTTCATAATTCGTTGACTTCTTTAAATAAAATATGATGATTTGTTTTAGAAATACTATTAGGCGAATTAAAGTAGTTTTTGGGAAGGGATTTTATATGGGACCCATTGTGAATTATGAATCGTTCATCACAAAATTCGGAATAGTGAATTATAGTATTAAAAAAATCTAGGCAAGACCAAATTTCTATACAGCAATACAAAATTTTTTAGAATTTAGTTCTTCTTAAATTTCTTTTCAGATTGCCGCTTTACTTGCGACCTATTAGAAATTGTGGACTGATTATCACAAAATTATTTGATGTTTTTTCTAGAAAGGTACAGCTAAAGAGGATCAAATATAACCACAAAATCTTTATTTTTTATGAGCTGAGTCGTATTTGCAGGATTTTCCAGAATAGGCTCAATATGTGGCCTTTGATAAATTATGGCCAATCTTTACGAAACTCGACGGTTTCTAATATTACGAAACAATGATATTTTTTTCCACTGCCATTATTCGTTACAGCTTGATGCGTGCTAAAGTGTTTTCCGAGAGTTGGGACTTATGGGGCCTATTGTATATTATGAACCGTTCTTCACAAAAATCCGTAGTATGTTTTCTAATCATATAAAACGATTGCAAAGCTTAATGAGAATCGTTGCAATCTGTCAGCAATTTATGTTACTTTTTGTTACAAAATTAATAATTTTTTAGGAAGGTTGTTCCACATTTTGGCTTATAACTCTTTTCCTACTCAATCGATTATGCAAGATTTCGATTCCAAACTGCTTGAGGTTGGATCGAATAATTGTTTGAAAATTTTCAATAACCTATCATGACAGGGTTGTGTTTTCCTCAAAGTACGTAAGACTTATCTGATAGTGTAAAGTACCCATTAGGAGGACTAGAGACAGCTTGACACTAATCTTGTTAATTTCTTTAAAGTCTTTAAAAATTAAGCGTTTTTAAGCCGGGCAGACGGCAAAACAGACATGCCTAAATTTACTTTCAATAACTCAAGGACACAGAATGTATATACTTTAGATGAATATTAAAAAAGTGTCGCACGGAATGGCAAGCTAACTACACCCTCATTCACTGCTAGTGGTGGTAGGCGGCATAAAAACATGGTAGATTTGTTTATAGGACCTCCAGTAGCCGTATTATATAATTCGCTAAAGATAAATCTCTATCGCTAAAAACCTACAAAGTAAATTTACTGATTTTTGCTAAATTTGGCAATGACATAAAAAGGTTATTCTCTAAAGCAAAATAAGTAGTTGTTACTCCCTAAAATACTAACGGCATAAATTATAAAAAATAAAACAGGTTTATAACTTAGGTCGTATATTTTTAGCAACGAAAATTTAAAGGTGCCAAAAGGTTAGTAAAATACAAGTGTTTTAATTTAATGTTTGTTGATAAAAACAAATTAATTTTAATAGTATAATTGAAGAAATAACCAAAAAGGTGACAAAAGAACAAAATGACATGCTCATTCAGCATTTGGAGGAGCACAAAGAATTTTCCCACGACAGGTACATAAAATATCTTCAACTTTAAGTCAAGTTAAATGTAAAAATTCAATTTTTTAAGATTTGTTAATTCCGCCGGAGCTTAAAGCCTTGATAAACAATGGGAGACGTTAGCAGAGAAGCTGAAAGATTAAGGAGAATAATTACATTTATGGATTTACTTGATATATTTTCAATCGTTGTATCTTACCCTCTGCAAAAGACGCAGTGCAATTAAAACACGAAGCGCTATAGACAACCATGTATTTCCTAATTTAGAATTCACTGGAAGTCTAAATAGTTCCCGAAATTGTTAGCTTGGAATATCGAATAAATCCGTGGAGCTGCGCAAATGGTTCCTCTTCTCAGTGAGTTTATAGCGCCCATTAACTACATTTAATATAGCAATTATATGTCGTCGATAAAAGCCACTCATATTTTTCCTTGATGTTTTTAAACAATATACACAGAAAAAATTATTAAATTTCTCCAATCACCAAATTTGTTCTAAATTCATAATATCAAGCAAGCTAGTTGTTGACTTTGCACCTATTACCAAAATGATTATATTGATTACTAAAAATTTTAAAATTTTGAAAAAATATTTTCAATAAATTATATTTTTAATTTTAATTAAAAAAGTGATCAAAAAACTTTACCATTTTAAACAATGTGTTAATTTATTTAAATAAATATTGCCAATTCCCAACAACAATTCTACATGTTTAAAGTATTTTATTTTAAACGAAACAAGTCAATTAAGATTTTTTGTTATTTAATTAAAAATTTATTTCAAAACAACAAAAATGTTAATTAAATCAAAATTAAATTTATAATTTTCTTTTAATAAAAAAAATAATTGATTCAATTATCACATTAATTAAATTTAAATACTTTTTAAACCATTTGATTAATTGATAAAACACTTTTTTCTGTGTATTAATATTAATATTGCTGCAAATAGCACAATACACAAAATATTCCCAAATACTATAGGGCTTATTTTCTAAATCACTTCACCTCGCGTTGAGAAAATTTTCATATAAATTTTTTTTGAATTTTTAAAAATTTGTATGAAAATATTTTTCAAGTAAGGTGAAGTGCTTTGTTTACATAAAATAAACAAACTATTTGTAGAGATACCATCTGCTGAACATTTTCACATAGTTTCCGCATTTCGTTTTGTAATGAAGAAATACTGCGCATAAATTATCCACTCAAGTGTTATTCAAATACATATTTGGCAAATTCTAGATAAATTTTGAGTTGAGCTTTTAAAATAAATTTTTTAAATTGAGATTTTAAAACATATTTTAAAAAGTTTTTGAAGAAAAGTGCTAAGATCTTTTAAAGAAAACAAACTCTTAAGTAACTATAAAAATGAATACATTATTTTTGTCTCTTTTTGATAGCAGTTCACCAAAGCAAAAAGAAAAAAATAGTCTACAGATGGCAAATTAGCTGCGACGAAAATAGCAAATTTTAGCTTAGCAATTGAACTTACAGAATACAGATTTAGCGACATCGTTAAATTTTTTTCCTTAAATTTTTTTTATCAGTTTAGCGATGGAGATTTAGCTTTAGCTAATCGAATTACAGAATACGACTCCAGGACTTCCAAAAGGCATTGGAAACTGACCAATAATCAAGGTCAACAAGTTGTACTTCAGCTGCCACAACTAAGGCCGGTGGCAACTTAAGTCCCTCTGCGAAATAATATAAATTTTATTTTTCTATAATACGAATGTCTTTTTAAATATTTTTTATATATCTGTATTAACAGATTATATACACAGTTCAATCTTTTAAATTGTACCAAAAGAAGGAGTTGGATTGAGCAAAATTTTGTGTGCACCTTTGGTACACTAGTTACATAGAAGCATTTTTGATCCGTTCTCCTTACATCAATAGCTTCAAAGTTCCAAACTTAAACTTGAGTGCACCTTTGCTATAGATATCCATCATAATTAGCTAACCCGCTTAGTTTCTATTCTCTTTTACTATAATATCCCATACTGCATAGCGGCGCATCATCATGACGGAAGAAAATATTACATGTAAATTGTAAAGCAAAAAATACGAAGTCTGGTACATACACTAACAAAAAACTTGTTTAAAAAAATATGAAGCAAAAAGTCTCAGTGTACAATGTTGATTTACGTCACATGATTTTACAAACTAAAGAAAAATACAGTAATTTTTCTTAATTATGTAAAATGTAAAGACAACATGAAACCATTATGAAAAATAAGCAAATATTTGCAAAAAAATATTTTAAGATAATTATTTTCAAATCTTTTTTTCTACCATTTTTTATTGCATCAATATTTGTATTGCAATTCAATCTAAATGTTTGCCTAGTAAACATTTATACAATATAACAAAAAAATTTAAAAAAAAAATCAACAAAATATAACTCATCAGTAAAATATTGTTTGCACAATCAAAAGTGTTTATATAAACGTATGAACGTCTGTATGTAATTGTAGTAAAAGTGGGAGGATGTCCTGTTTCCTAAATACAAAACCATTATTGAGGTAAAATTCCACACATGTGTAAGTACGTGTTCGTAAATAGAAAGCAAACAATCAATCGCAATTTAAGGGGGTTTTAGAAGAGAGGATTATTTTGGGAAATGTGTTTATTTAGTTTTATACCAAGTACAACATTTTGTTAGACTTTAGTAGATGTTTCTAAATTATTTTATATATCATCATATAAAGATTTTGTGCAAAATACATATATTTAGTTTGAAGTCGTAAATACACATTTTTAATTTTTATTTATAACTGCAAGTACCTGTTCAGCTTTTACTTTTTTCTTTGTAGGTGTACCATAATTCACATCTGTAGCTTTATCAAGCACAATATATATTTTGAATTAAATACGCTGTATTTTTAAAATTTTACTTGCTGCTTTTATTTAGTTTTTGGCTAATTATTGTTATTATTATTATTTGTTTAAATCTTTTAAACACACAAACTAATAACTCCATCTAGTTTATTTGGGTTCAGATGCTGATTTTTATATGCGAATAGCGAAAAATTTAACCTTTCATAGATGACCAGAATGATAATGTGGAGTACGTTTCCAATTAGAACGATGCATCCGATATTAAAAATAATTTGAACCAAATGAATCACACGATTCTGAGGACGATGAATAAGAGCTACACTAGTCGGCATATATTTTATTTAAAACTTATATTATAAGTTATAAATAAAAAGGAAAAAATAAACAAGAATATTTAACAAAGCCGTTTAAAAATGCACGATTTTTATTTCGTCAAAATACTCATGCCGACTAGTATACAAGCACAAACTGGTCAAAAAAAAATGGGCCGATGAATATGTGTATGGTAAATATGGAATAAAATGAATAAGCATAACAAGTTAAAGTGCTATATTCGGCTGTGCCGAATCTTTGATACCCTCCACCGACAGGAGTGAGCTCTATATGATAAATACTTATATATTATTAACTAAGATTCACAAAAACGAGCGTCAGCATTAAAACTAGTTGCGGTTCTGATCTGAATTAAATTATTGAACGACAATAAGAAACTTCTATGCGTTTCTTGTTAGAACTTTGAACAGGCTTGAGTAAAATATCATGATTCGTAAAAGTTTTAGCCGAACTAAAATAATTTTTATGAGGGTAATTTGTATTGGACCTATGGTAAATTATGGCCCAATCATCCCAAAATTCTGAAGACTGATTTCTGGTATTACAAAAAATAAATTAGAATAAATTTCAATACAGCAGTGTAATTAGTTTTAGCGTTAACAGAAAATTTCACAAATTTGCATGATATTTTTTCTGGCCATATGAATTTTAGTAAGAAATTTTACCGCAATATCTATATCTGTGATGGCTTAAGGCGAATTTAATTATTTTCCCAAAGTGAGCTTTATTTGGTTTTAGGCGCAATAAACTGTTTTCCGAGAGTAGGGTTTATATGTGGCCTAGGGTAAATTATGCACCAATCTTCACGAAATTTGGCAGTGTGATTTCTCATCCTATAAAACCGTGACGTACAAAATTTAAGTATGCTAGCGTTATTTATTGCGGTTTTAGGCGTACTAAACTGTTTTCCGGGAGTAGGGTTTATATGGGGACTAGTGTAAATTATGGACCGATCTTCAAAAAGTTTTACAGTGTGAATTCTGGTGCTATGAAACTATGACGTACCAAATTTAAGTATGCTAGCGTTTTTTATTGCGGTTTAAGGCGTACTAAACTGTTTTCCGCGAGATGGGTTTATATGGGGCCTATGGTAAATTATGGACCGACCGTCACGAAATTTACCAGTGTGATTTGTAGTCATATAAACCAAATTCGAGCAAAATTGTATGTCATTCCGTGCATTATTAAACCATTTATGTTAGTTTTTGTATCAAAATTATCAATTTTTTTAGGGTGGTGGTTCCACATTTTGATTCATAGTTCTGATCCTACTAAACCAATGTTGCTGGATTTCAATCCTAAACTGCTTAGGATAACTACAAGCAATTCTTTTCTTTTGCGTTTTTCGAAAGTGAGCGTGTTTTCAACAGACGGACAGACGGACAGACAGACGGACATGGCTAAATCGACTTAGAATTACTCAAGGAGCCAGAATATATATACTTTATGGGGTCAAAGATGTATAATAAAAAAGTTTCACACGGAATGACAAACTCATTCACCACAGTGGTGGTGAAGGGTATTATAAGGTATATGCAAGGAACAAGGCTCCATTCCAATGAAGATGTTTAGGAGATCATCACTAACACAAATAGGTATAAATAAAATGTAATCGAAAAGTAGAATACCGATAATGTTTTAATAAAAAACCAAAAGGTTGGGAATGAATTAAATTAATTAATCGGAATTTTGCTGGCAGGTGGTGTTTTCTACAACAATTTTCAAAATATATTCGGAGCAGCGATGGCTTATCACTGCTTCATTGCCCTGATACGATATATAAGTTTTGACGATTGTAGAACACTCTAACGTCGACTGCGACATAATAAAACCGCACCAAATTGGCAGATGGAATATTTTGAATGAAAATCATTCAAAGTTAAACTTTATGACTGAACTCTTTTAGTGGCCGCATAATTTTTGCACATATGTTTTTATAATATGAGAAGGTGTAAAGCTTGTAATTAAGCTTGTACTTGCATTCGGTAGTTTAATTCGATTTAACTAAGTCTTACCGCCCAATTTTCTCGTTATTGTTTGAAGTCGATAAATATTTGATTTCAATTTGCAATTTACATTACACTGTCCATTACGCAAAATTCTGTGATGGCGACGTGATTAAAACTGAAGCAATTCTATATTTCAACGCAAATAATTGAGGAGGCGACCGTTTGAATCGAATAGTTTCGCATTTAACAGCAAAACGATCCACAAAAATATGGAATTTGGTGTTATTTTACAATATGTTGCACACTATGCTACTGACTATCTATAGCGTCCACGAAAATTTCGTGTGCGTCACTGTGTTCTGCGTCTCCTAAACATTTTTATAAATATTTATTCATATATGATTTCAAAATTATAAAATAGGTTTATATTACTCACCTTTGACTAAATAAATGGTTTTTCTTTCGAATTAAATATATTAAAAAATTTAGTGTGTCAATCAAAACATGTGTAAGACGAAGGGTTAACAAATATGACTGCAAAGCTCTATACCCAAAGATGATTTGTATGAAATAAGTGAGAGTGCTATATTTGGCTGTGCCTAACCGTTGATACCATCCACCGACAGTTAGAATATTTCAGGTGTAGGCCATATATGGGATCTAAAAATGATTAATTAATCTTAATAAAGACGGACAACAGTATTAAAATTCGTCGCGGTTTAAAGCTACACACGCAAAGACAAAACATGGTTGTGGTAAACATTTTCTAAGACCAACATATTATGATAAGATTCTTGATTGTAGTCAACATATTACGACTATTATTATATCATATTATGGCCAAATATATTCGTATTATTATTTCCCCCCCTTAATCCTAGTTTGTTTTTAATACATCATATTATAATATAATGTTATCATATTATTATCATGTTAATCATAAAAAGTTAAGAAAAAAAATTATTATCATGCTAATTACAATAAGTTAAGAAGTATCTATATTATTATCATGTGAATCATAATAATATGTAGATTAAATCTAAAATCGAAAAATATTTTTAATGTATATTTATGCTTATTCACTTCCTGACAAACTTAACGTAAAACTGTTACAGATATTTCACATCATATAATAAATTATTTTATACAATTTTCATTCTTTTTCACTAAAATAACACAAAACAATGGTCCATATTTTTGCACCATTTTCAAACAATATAAAAATTTTTTTAGCATTTATATTTTATTTTGTGAAACTTTACAAGTTTTTTTTGATTTCTTTATTTTTAAATTTTTTTTAAAATTGGTTTTTTAATGGGCATTTTTTTAAATTGTTTAACCACTGAATAACAAATAATTCGATAGGCATATGTAAAACAAACGACACAACTGATACAAACTTATTTTACAAATGGCGATAACAAAATATTATTAGAGTAAAGATATTTTGGTTGCATCTTAAACATATTATGAGTACACTTATAGAAAATTATCATGTTATGGCTATTAAATATCATTAAATGGTTGTGAGGAATATAGTATGTTTTTAAAGTTATCATTATTTAGTTGTTATAAAAATGATTATTTTTCAGTGAACCATACTAAAAATTTATAATTGCGATAAATATTGACATGTTTACAGTAACATTAATATTGTTGATATTAAATAAAAATAACAATATTTTGTGTACGACAACAATATATTGTTACAATAAACATAGTGTAGTTGCCGTAACCTTGCCCAACCATATTTTTTCTTTGTATGTTAAATTATTGACTGACAATTAAAAAGCATTATGCTCTTATTTCATTTAAATCTTATTTTAAACAAATTTGAGTAAAATATTAAATTATGGACCAATCATGACAAACTCGTAACAAAATTATAAATTTTTTAGGGTGGTGGTTCCACATTTGTATACACAGAAAAAATTTTTAAATTTCTCCAATCACCAAATTTAGTCCAAATTCATAATATCAAGCAAACAAGTTGTTGATTTTGCACCTATTACCAAAATGATTATATTGATTACTAAAGATTTTAAAATTTTGTAAAAATATTTTCAATAAATGATATTTTTAATTTTAATTAAAAAAGTGATCAAAAAACTTTGCCATTTCAAACAATGTGTTAATTTATTTAAATAAATATTGACAATTCCCAACAACAGTTCTATATGTTTAAATTATTTTATTTTAAATGAAAAAAGTTAATTAAGATTTTTTGTTATTTAATTAAAATTTTAATTGAAAATTTACTAAAATGTTAATTAAATCAAAATAAAATTTATAATTTTCTTTTAATAAAAAAAATAATTGATTCAATTATCACATTAATTAAATTTAAATACTATGTAAACTATTTTCTGTGTACATAACTCTCATCCTATGAACTGATATTGCTGGATTTCAATACCAAACTGCTTGGGGTAACAAGAAGCAATTTATCACCAACATTGTTCTTTTCTTTTGAGTTTTTCGAAAGTGAGCGTGTTTTTAACAGACGGTCAGACGGAGAGACAGATGGACATTACTAAAATAACTTAGAGTTACTCAAGCAGAATGAATAAATATACTTTATGAATAATGAAAAAGTTATGGAACGACAAACTTAGTATAACATTATTCACCACTTGCAGTGGTGGAGTGTATACAAAATATTTAATCTGGGACAGACATCAATCCTTTTTAGTGATACACAAGGTTAACATCTTACTCAAACGGATATTGCTAGATCGACTAAAAAAATGATTCGGTATAGTTTGCTTAACTCAAACTGATCAATGATTTGTTATGCGTTACCAATTTAAATACAAGTCTACTATACCCCTCTTTCCAGCAGTGGGGTAGAGTATAATTAACCGAGTAGTAACAATTCCCTGCTGGAAATGTGTGTCAATTGCTCCAACAGAACTGGTCCTGGGATTTGCGAAAATAGAATAAGAACAAAAAGAAATAACTAATGATATGTAAACGGAGAACTAGTCACTTAACTTGTATATTAAGTAAGAACAATTTTTTAATATTTTATTAATTTTGTTTTAATAATTTTTTTATATAAATGCTTTTTTTTAATTTATTAGAACCGTTTTTGTAACAGGTTCAGTATTCACCGGTTGTGTGATACATTTCTTTGGGACTATATAAAAACTTGTTCTTAAAAAGCACTAAACACGTTTATTGAGAATAGATGTGTGCATCGGCAAATGGTGGGTTTTAAGTAGCTGGGTAGGCTCGCTGGTAGTGAGCTAGTCTTTTAGTACCGGGGTTGCGGGTTCGATTTCCGCCAGAGTCTCTGGTCTCCTGCAGACAAGCGAAGGGCTTCGCGGATTAGCGAAGGGATAATAATAAAAAATAAATAAGCCCCCTCCAATGACAATCCCATGTAGAAGTGATAGGCTCCATTCATATAAAGTGTTAGAACTACGGTCGGTTTCTGCCATCTAAGATCCTATAACGGGACTACTTTAGTGCCAGTTCGCTTCCCTCTAGGGTTAAAACAAATTGGAGTTTTCAAATAGTATATCATCAAATTTGTTGAAATAATTTGTTTATATGTTAAAAATCTGCAATCGTTTAAATAATTTTATATTATTTAGCTTCTTCTATCCTTTATTATTAAAAGACAGCATGCAGTGTTGTTGTTCATATTCTATTGCATACAAAAAATAGATAAGAAACATGATGAAGTATGACAATTATACCTGCTGAGTGTTGAATTAGAGAAACGAATAAAGAAAATCAGAAGCAGGTTTTTGCCCCCAGTGAAATACCACATTAAACGAAAAATAAATAAGCACAAATACAATCGCCCAAATTAAAGTTTCTATGGACATAATTACCCCTGGGGCATGACAAATAAAAATGCTTAGATCTTGTTGGTTTTTTTTTTTTTTTTTTCTAAAAAGAAATGAATACTGAATAATGGGTTGTTCTCCAAGATAAAATAACAAAATAACTGAAATTATTTTTGTCAACTTGCTTATTATTTTCTATTTTACGATTTTAAATCTCAATTATGTTTCAAATCACGCTGAAATATTTTTACAACGTTATTAGCATCTTCAAATATTGCAATGATTGTTTATTTTATTTTGACAAAATCGTGACCATTTTTCCAATCAATTTTCAATTATAAATGCATTACACGTTTTTGCAAAAGAAAAATTAAAAGTTAAATAATATTGTTTGTTGACCGAAAATATTTTTTCACCACTGTTAAAAAACAGATTAAAGACTTACCCGCGTATTCATAAACGATTATTAAATTAAGCAAAAGTTTTCTAAATAACATTTTCATAGAAAATTTATGTTGTTAACCTTTAGAAACATGGTAAAAAAAATAATATTTTGCAACATTTTGAAATTTTTGTTTTTTAAAAATTTATCAAAAATTGGAAAATGCAGCTAGGCTTCTATTTTTTTCCAGACATATAAACAACGAAGTTGCAAATAAAACAAGCCATAAACGATTAAAATCTATTTAAGGATTTCAATAAGCCGGCTTGCTCATACATTTGATCCATCTAGGAACATACTACTACAGGGGCCAAATTTAAGAATTTCCACGATAAAACTTCAAAACATAAATGCCCTTTATATCCACCTATTAAGGGGGCTCCCATATACATATTGCGGTTTATTGAATTATCTTATTTTTGGCCCCCGCAGTGCCTAGGATGTCCCTAGATTGCTGAAGTGTATGACCAACAACACCAGTTTATTTTCTATCACAATCATTTATTTCTAACATACCTACCAGCTATCTTCATTCCTTAAGGGGGATCCCATACAAAATGTTCAATACAAACTTAAAATATATTGAAGAAAAAGTCCCAGAAATGCCCAGGAGTCGCCCCTAGTGGAATAAAATGTATGACCGAACTCAATTAGTTTTTTATCCTTAACATTTTCTCGAGACACATTTGCCCTTTATCTCCACTTCTTAGGGGGGCTCCCATACAAATATTGGGTTTTATCAAATTATAAAATGAATTAAAATGTTTGGTCTTTTGTGAATAAAATCAAAAGTTGTTAACAGATTAGAAGCCTAGCTGCATTTTCCAATTTTTGATGAATTATTAAAAAAAACGAATATTTCAAAAAAATAAAAAAAAGTTAACCTTAGCTTAAAGGTAATTTTATTGCACATAATAAATAGAGTAAAATAAATGGTTAAGTGAGAATCAACTTTTTATTTGTTGGCTATTTTATGCTGACCTCTTTGGTTGCCGGTTGAAATTCAAGTTTTCATGAATATATTAAGTTAACCATTTCTTTATGTTTTCATATTTGGGACCTTATTTAATTTTTAAATTTATACACATATTGTAAACAACGCACATTTTATATAAGCTATTGCTATTCTAAGAAAAATTGTATAGTATCGAAATTCTTAATTGAAAAGTCCCGCAATATAATAATGAGAACTCTTTTAAAATCCCCAATATCAAAATTCTGCATCTTAAATCCCCGAACTTTATAATCCTGAAATTCGAAATATTAGATTTAAAATTCTCGATATTAAATGCCGAATTTGGAAACTTTTGTAAGCAAAGCCGGTGCTTGTTATACCAAGAGGAAGTATTCCTTGCTCCCGGACGAAGTCCCAACCATGCTATATACCATGGTATTTTTAATACCAAAACTGTACAATTATAAGTATTACATTAAGGGTTATTTCATTTTAGAAATTGCGGTTTTATTTCTAAGGAAATAAGTCTGCAAAAATTTGGGTATTATTTCATTTTTATTTGGAGCGTTATTTTACTTCTTTGGCGGCTTATTTAATTTTTAAAATTGGGTATTTGTTTCTAATGATATAAGACCCCAAAACGTTAGGACTTATTTATATCTTTTTATTTCGTTGGGATTAATTAAATGCAGCAATGTAACTATATGCATAATATAAAAAATAAAATTCTTTTTTTATTGGGAAAAACTTAAAATATATTAAAAGGCATATTTTTTTCATCACTATACATGCTTCCCATTGGCACAAATATAGAAATTTTATGTACGTATCTAGTGATGTTAGCTATTATTTTGTCATTACCGTACTGAACTCTAAAAATTACCGTTTTGAAGAAGAAATTACCTTACGCAAAGGTTTTTAATTAAAGCATTAACAGAAGTGTTCATAAGCCATTTATTTAAGTTTAAAATGTGTTTTAAAATATTTTAATGAAAATTTTTTTTTTAATTATATTTTAAGCCAAAATTATTGAATTTTTTATGAGTACGGGAGAAAATTCTTCATATACATAACGGGTGGTTAAATTTTAAGGGCCGATGTTAAATGTGAACCACACCTAAACGTCAAGTTTTTTTTCTGCATTTAATTTGACATTTCTCAATCTCAGACTAGCTCAATTTGAATCATTGAAAGATACACAATCGAACAACGCGTTAAAATTATTCAGGCTTATTATGACAATGTGCGTTCAAATCAAAATGCATATCGTGAAAATCATCTTCAGAAATTACGCATATTTTCACCTCAGTGGATTCGTCAATAAGCAGAATTGCCGCATTTGGTCAAATGATAATCCAAGAGTGATTGTCGAAAAACCAATGCAAAAAAACCGCTGGACTTCTTTCTTAGAGGTTATTTGAAAGAAACGGTGTACGTCGATAAGCCAGCAACAATTCAAGAGCTAAAGGATGAGATAATTCGGCACATTAAAGGCATTGAACCTCAATTATGCCTCAGCGTCATCAAATTTGGACCATCGAATGGAGGTGGAAGATTAGTGTATCGCACTTGATCGTAAAGAGGGCATTAACTCAAAATGTTTATGTTTTCCCTTTTCGATACGTAATATTCATATCTACCCGCTGTAGAACTATCGCACTGTTTCGTCTACGTTTTGGTAATGAAACGATTGGTTTAAAACTTTTTTTTTCATTTGCCTTTTATGTTAAAATAAAAATTGGTTTGTTTCTTTTGAACACTTCAAAATTTGTTTAATTGACCTAATTATATACATTATAAATAAGTATAAATACATATATACTTCCAAACATAAAAAGTGTATATGTAATCATTTTTGTATTGTTACACTCAAAAGCAAAATCACAATCCATCCGTACTTATATCAAGCCAAAGCGGTGTCAATAGACGGTAACTACGGATTTTCTTTAATCATGTACGGAATGCTTAATTCAAGTACGGCTTATTCAAGTGCCAAATACTTGACTTTAGCCATTCATTTTTCATATTTTTCACTTATCAGTGTAGCCAAAACATTTGCAGAAACATATGATACTTAATTTTTTGGTAAAACATTTAACTATTTTGAAACCTGTTGTTGAAAATCAACTCTCAATAGTTAAAATCACAAAACCTACATATGTATATGTAAGTAAAGGTATTCCAAAAACCCAATTTTCTTTAAATTGCCGTATTCTAAATGAAATTACCTTGCTACCTTTAGGGGCTCAAAATGACGGTAAAAAACAGTAATTACCGTACAGATAACATCACTGATCTTATGCCCCATATTTGCAAATATTAGTCATACGTACAGGTTAACTGAATAGGTACTAGCTTATCAAATTTGTATACCCTTCACCACAGGTGGAAAGGGTACATATAAATTTCCATTCCGTTTGTTTTTTCTACATTTATATACATATATACATATATCTATATATATAAAATTGTAACGTTACTAACTGGCTGACTGACTGATTCATCATCGCACAGCCTAAACGCCTGAAGCTAAAAACTTGAAATTTGGACCAGGTTTTGGTCTCTTCGATCCAAATTTTTGGAAATTCGAATGTTTAGGGGGTAAAAAAGGGCAAAAACGTGTAAATCGGTACCCTTATATCTCTAAAACTAAACGAGATACAAAAAAAATTTAATACTTATCGTTGTTCTTTAGAAAAATAAGCGGACAGGTGTCTGGTACTTTTTGAAAATTCAGCCCTTTAACGGAGTAAACGGGTAAAACCTGCATTTTGGTACTTTTTTGTCACCCCATCTATCTTTTAAACCCATAAACATAGAATTAAGGGTTCTATCACATTTGAAACTTATCTAAAAAATCCAAATACAAATTTGGTACTTTTTCGAAATTCGGACATTTAAGGGGTAAAAAGCGTAACTATTTTTGGTACTTTTTTTATAAAACATTTTATTTTATTTATTGACATAAACGTATTAAATTATGGGCTCCCACTACAATATTAAAATTTTTCATGCTTCAATGGGGAGGAAAAAAGTACCAAAAAGGGGAAATACGGAGTAAACGGGTAAAATCTGTATTTTGGTACTTTTTTTGTCACCCCATCTATCTTTTAAACCAATTAACATAGAAATAAGGGTTATATCACATTTGAAACTTATCTAAAAAATCCAAATACAAATTTGGTACTTTTTCGAAATTCGGACGTTTAGGGGGTAAAAACCGTTACTATTTTTGGTACTTTTTTATAAAACAATTTTTTTATTCATTGACATATACGTATTAAATTATGGGCTCCTACTACAATATTGAAATTTTTTATGCTTCAATGGGGAGAAAAAAGTACCAAAAAGGGGAAATAAGGGAAATTTAATTTCTTAGTTTAGGTTTTTGGTTCCACAACTGTCAATTTTTTTAATTATCGTTAATATTGTACCTTGAAACATAAACTTCAACATGCAATGTCCTGAGTGGATAAGAACCTCTGAGGGTACTTTTTGGTATTTTTTGATCTTCAACTGGTACTTTTTTAATTTCCGTCCGACCACGCTGACCACGCTGACCTCATATCTGCTAAGCTAAAGGAGGTACAAAAAAATTTAATACTTATTGTTGTTCAATAAAAAAAAAGGCGGCTTTGTTCGAGTTAGAAATTAATCGATTTTTAGATTTTAATATTGCTATATCAATCGAATAAGGCATAATCTATTCGGGTCATAATTTATTCGTATCTATTTGACATGATACTTTTATAATATTTTGGTGTTGTATCCTCTGAGGCGCTGCCAATATATGGAATTCGCAAAATTCTGGAATGTACAGGTCTAGGAAGATCTTTTCAATCTCCTGTTATCTCGGCTGACCAAAGATCTTTCTGGTATCACGAGAGTCGGAAGCCCCTGGTAAGCAGCCATCGGACTCACTATTGGTTGAGGACTCCGTTAGTATGCTTCTTGCAGAAAATGCTATTTACCTTTTTTTGGTTTTATTTTGAAAAGCTACTTTCGAGGATCACGTGGTGGTTGTGGCTTACTTTCCAAAGTCGCAATAACGGGAATCCAGAAAAAACCGATATAGGGCGCATTTGTTACCATTTGTTTCCTGAGGGAGGTTCTTCCGTATGTACTGTTGCTTCTCAACAGAAGCTGTTAGCATGTTTCCAAAAGCACCGGAGATTAGATAGCTCCAGCTCCTAAGCAAGGGGCGGAGTGTATAATTTTGCCGAATTATACACTTAAGTTGCTAACTGGGTGTGGTAGTTTC
This sequence comes from Pollenia amentaria, assembly GCA_943735925.1. Taxonomy (NCBI): domain Eukaryota; kingdom Metazoa; phylum Arthropoda; class Insecta; order Diptera; family Polleniidae; genus Pollenia; species Pollenia amentaria. The sequence continues at coordinate 85,500,265 of OX031008.1, read as the reverse complement.
TCTCACACTCAGGGCCGGTTGGTAAACTTATGCTTATTTTCCAGGGGTTGAGATCCACCATTATATGAGAATAAGCCCGGTGCTGAAGAAAATCTATTCCTCAACCACTTTAGTTTAAGAGACTATAAAATGATATAAAAGCCAATGTTTAGTAGCAGGCGGTTACCATTTATTTTATTTTTGCTTACAATTTGCACTTGTATCTTAATAATTTTATTTAAAATAAGCTTTAAACTCATAATTTTTTTTAATAATTCATTATGTTTTAGAATTTTTAGTCTACGCACTTTAAATGAGAGGTGCCAGCATGTTATGAACAACTTTTTAAATCAATTTATTTTTCTGGTAAAAACAAGAACTCAAAGGCGGCATGTGCCGAATAATCTCATCCTTTAGCTTTTGAATTGTTGCTGGGTTATCGACGAACACCTTTTCTTTCAAATAACCCCAAAGAAAGCAGTCCATCGGTGTCAGATCACATGATCTTGGCGGCCAATTGACATCGACACTACGGCCATTGACGCGCAAAAAAACCATTGTTTCGTTAGCTGTATGGCAAGTAGCACCGTCCTGTTGAAACCACATATCGTTCACATCCATATCTTCTAATTCGGGATATAAAAGGTTCATTATCATCTCAGGAACACCATTCACAGTAACTGCCTGACCAGCCTCATTTTGGAAAAATTAAGGCCCGATGCAGCCGCCAGCCGATAAACTGCACCAAACAGTCACTCTTTGTGGGGCATTGGCTTTTCGACAATCACTCATGGATTACCATTCGCCCAAATGCGGCAATTCTGCTTATTGACGAAGCCACTGGGGTGAAAATGTGCCTCATCACTGAAGATGATTTCCACGATATGCATTTTGATTTGAACGCCAATTTTCATAAGAAGCCTGAATAACGCGTTGCTCGATTATGTACCTTTCCATGGTTCAAATTGAGTTTAGGTGTTGTTCACATTCAACATCGGCCCTTAAAATGTAATCACACGTTAATTGTGATCTGGCCAGACCAACAGGAGAACGTAGTAGGAAAAATTTATCGACAATCCTAGAATTAAACCATTACCAGACAAAATAGTTGAAATAAAATTTTTTTTTCTGCGGTAAAACTGTGTGACTGCTTCTTTGATATTTGATAATTATTTGTCGTTTTCTTTGAACAAATTCCGCTGGGTATCATAAAGTCGGCACTGCCCTATTTCTTGTTTATATCTATCTTCTTAACAAATTGATACATAATATTTTAAAATATTTATTTATTAACATTATAAATTTCTATAATAAATCCATTTTTATTTTAATATGATGATTTTTTCTAAAAATTATGATATTCAGCTTCGTAAAGCTTATATCTATTCAATGAACTAAAGAATATAAAATATGAACTTATCTAAGCATATGGTCTTATTTAAGCATGACCGCAAGCTACAAACAACAATATACTTTATAAATATACAGAGTTGCGCACAATGAGCTATATTGTTTATGGCTTATAACTTTTGTATTTATGCAATTATTTTTAAAATTATACTTTTCGTAAAATTCCGGGTGTAATTATTTTTGTTCGATTGTATAGTTATTCATAACTAGTTCCCCAAGACTTCTGCACAAAATGCTAAAAAGTAAAAAAAAGTTATACAAAATTCAAACCGTATAGCTCATTATGCGCCACCCTGTCTAAGTTCATATAAAGTTTTTGAAAGCAAGATTAATGTTATTAGCTCTTTCTTTGTGTAGACTATTTTTCCTTTCAATTCAATTAAGAAATATTTGTTAAGGACAAAGGCATGATATGAGTCCTTCTAACCTTCGCCTTACCAATACCCAATTTATTTAATAATTTTCTTAAATTTGCTTCATTTCAAAGGATATTTTTACTCACTGAACAAATTGTTAAGGTATGACGAAAACTTGTTCATATGTGCAGTACTAAATACCCGGATGGGTTTTCGTAAAAGATGTAAATAAAAATCTTTGGTAAGCCGATTCTAAGTTGTGTACTTCTTTTTAATTTAAAAGTAAAAAGTTTTTGATTTTTAATAATTTTAAGTAGTAATTTTAAATCCATTTACTTAGATATTTGTGGCAAATGCAAATAGTAAAATGTTGCAGACATTTCAAATGAATTTTTAATAAAATTCTTTGAAAGTAACAGTATGCTAAAAATGTAAAGCACATTTTAAAGTACAAGATGATTGTCGATAGAGGTATCTAGATGGTATTAGTAATTGAATATTGTTGTCTTACAATATTATAAACCAGCATTAGGTAGGTAAATATTATATTAAGTTTAGTATTTCGTGTGTAACCCTATTAAGTATTGATTTTTTTATACCAACAGAGTTTAAGCTTTTGTTCGATATATATAACTTTATTACATCCATATTACTTTTTGACCTACCTTTAATAATATCACCGGTCAAAAAACAGTTCCTAATTTTAGGGATTATTACCAGGATTAAGACTATCGAAATTAGTCCGAATCGGTGTATAATTTAGCATAGCCTATACAAACTTTATTCCGAAATAGAGTCTTTATGACCAATTCGTTTATGATAAATTCGTCCTAAAGATATTTTACTCCATCCTTAATCACAAATACCACTCCCAAAAATGATATGCCATAACTTCCTCTAGGGCTTGTTAAAATATAAGATTTTACGATAAGAACTTTTAGGTCCGGAATAGATTAATAGTTGCCACATCACTGTAAGAGGGACAATTTTATATAGATTTTTAGCATCTAGATAATGTTCTGTAAAAATTACTCTTATATGAATCTTAACCTCATAACATAAATTTGTTCTTGTGGACGGGTGAACGAATGGCCATTGTTACTAAATTGGGCCCCTGTTTAAAGTTTTTCATGCTTGACCGACTATACTTTCTTGCCTGGTATTCATACTCACATCGCAATAGTGGAGTTGATATTATGCATGTGTGCTCCTGTGAGTAACGCCTTAAAATATTGATTATGGACGATGTCCCTCCGTCTGCTGACTAGCAAAAAAAAAATACAATCCTAATTTCAATAAATTATGTTTAAGATCAACCCACATACGAGCGAATGGACGATATGTTATCTGAGAATTTTGTCAATATTAGTTCCTTCTCTATTTTAGGTAGCGTAGAGTCATACAACAAGAACTGTTTTGATTTCGAATCCGAATTTTTTCTTCGGGTCCAATAAAGACTGGGATTCTTATTTTCAAAATTTGGAAAATTTTAAGAGGAAAGGTTTTGTTAAAAATTGTCAAAGTTAATGTACTTTTTGTGATATTAAATGATACTAATTGCAAGATTATTAACAAGGAAAAATTTAAAAGAAGAATTTTATTTAGGTACAGCAAAGAAAAAAATATTTTCGATATAAGCTAATAAAAAAAAAAATAACATAGTACGGTTGATTTACCCATATTATTATTACCGGCAACCATACTATTGGTAAAGAAGTCCTCGGCCAAGAAGCCACAACCATGTTATGGTTGCCTCCAAACAATGTATGGTTAAATATGACATTATTTTACTTTTACGACTAATAATTGTTTTGTTTTTAATAAAGAATAGTATTTTTCTATTTTTCAAGAGCGACATGTAATGCTACACATATTTTTATTTTGTTATTATTAACATGTTCGGATGCAATTGAATATGGTCGTAGTTTCTTTGTAGATGATGAATTAAACCATAATATGGTTGCCGATGACGATAATATGGTTAAATTAGCCATAATATATTTCAACATTTACTGTAAGAATAATGTAAATAATTTAATTAAATAAATTAATTAAATTAATTATAAATATTATCTAAATTAATTAAACTAATTAAATTTATTAAATTATATAAATTAACTAAATTAATTAAATTAGTTAAATTAACTAAATTAATTAAATTAATTAAATTAAATAAATTAATTAAATTAATCAAATTAATTAAATTAATTTTTGTATAATAATATTAAAAATGTATAATAACTTAAATTAATTAAATTAATTAAATGAATTAAATTAATTAAATTTAATAAATATGTTAAATTTATTATATTAATTAAATTAATTAAATTATTAAATTAATATATTTGATTAATTTTAGGCGAGAACACGATTTTTAATTTATTTCTCAACAGATAATTTATAAAATGGTTCAATAGTTATTGACAATCAGTAACAATAGATTAATCTTACATTCTTAATTCTTGTCAATATTAAGAAAAAATGGCTCTTCCGAGAACGGAAAAAGTTCATGAAGTTAGGCAATCTGTTTGGAACATTTAAAAGTCCTAGAGAATTAGTTTATAATTTTATGTTACTTCAATATTCGAACAACGTATATATAATTCTGAAGAATGTCGATATGATCTTGAAAGTTTGCACAAATGTTATAATATTACAAAAATTTGTATAAAATTTGTATTAAATGTTATCACAACTTTTTTTGTAATAAAAATAATTAATAATTAAATTTATCATAAAGGTTTCCAAACAAATTTTCTATCAAACAACCTTTAATCCTTGTGCATTGCTTGGTTCAATATGGACAAATTTTATATTTCAATTCTCTTTTTTCATGTTAATGATAGATTATCGACTTGAAATTTTAAACAGAAATTTAAATAAATATTAAGTATCAAAATAAATTAACAAAGTTTTTTTGGTTTTCCGTACACATAAAGACATAAGTTTTATATACATCTGAAGTTTTGGCCTTAATTCCTGGCATACAATAAAAAAATTGTCGCTTATTTCTTATTTGGCTACGTTTATAAGACGAATATTCCATCAGTAATTGGCCAAAGTTCCGGAGTTATATAAAACTCCCCTTAAATAAACTTGTAACTATTGTCACAATGTTTAGAATGCAAACTATTTTTTTCCATAGTCTAGTGAATGCTATTAAAGATTTTACATTCTTACTAGTACACACAGAAAAAATACCAATGTTAAATTAACTTGGCGCAATGTGGCTTAAAAATCATAGTAAATTTCTGCCAAATTATGGACTTTATTTAAAATTATCATTGTTTCATATTAATTTAAAATACAAAATGTTAAAATAACATTGTTCCATATTGAATCCATAAATTCCGGTTATACTTATTTTTTGTAAAAACAATAACCACACTACAAGAAAAAAAACATACGGTTTTATTATTTTCATGTTTAAAATTATTTATTAAGCGAAGAAAAATTCCCGTATCCTTTTTGTTAAAAATATTTAGTTAAATACATCAAATTTTCAAAGCAGAGCGATGACTAAGCCCATATCGGGCCGTTCTGCTGGTGTCTATTAATTGTGAGTGCTTCTGTAAACAAAGAGGAATACAACAAAAAAAAGGTATGTGTAACATGAACATTAATAATTATAATATTGTCTCTCTCTCTCTCCCTCTCTCTCTCTCTCTCTCTGGTACCCTGGGTAAGTGTTTTGAACTATTCTTAAATAAATACATATATTCGGTGGTATTATTGATTTCGCACGAAAATGAAAATTCAACGAACAGAAATATCAATCGATATGCCAATTGCAATTATTTATTCCTGCGGTATAAGCTTTTCGCAAAAATTTGTAAACATTCATGTTTTAATATTTTCTGACTTGATATTGTGTCGGTTGTTGGCAAAAAAAAAACATTTAAAACAAGTTGTTAAAATTTTTGAGTAATAATTTTTTCTATAAGATAAACTTATGTAAACGCTGAAAATATACAATTGTTTTATAGAAACAAAACAATTTTTTGAAAAAAGCTGTGAAGACGATTGCTAAATACTTCGGGTAGAAAGAAAAGTTTGTTGCTATAAATCTAAAGATGTGTTATAGATAAATGGAATAAAAAATGCAATACATGTTTAACTGCCTGTTTATCTATTTCCGAACGAAAACCTCGTTTTTCAGGATACCGCACAAACGGAATGAATAATTACATATTTTGCTTCCGCACCAAAACTGCTTTTCGCTATCGCGCAACGGAATCAATTAAAACACCCATTGTCTCTGGAGCTTTTTTTCGTTTTTTCACACTCAAATCACTGTAATTCCACACACAAATCAAATTTATTCTACATGAAATTTACGTTGTTTCAACTTGAAATAACGTTCATTAAACGTGATTCGTAGTGTTATTTCATTATCAATGTAATTTTGCACTAACTTCACTGGAATGTTAATTTAACATGAATAAAAGTTATTTTAAAAGAAGGAAATGTTGTTCGCAAGTTAATTTATAATCAAGTTAAATTAACATAAAATAAATATGAAACAAAATCACTACCGAAAAATGTAAAATCAACCTCGTTTTCGACGATTTTACATTGATTTTTTTTCTTTGTGTATGTACTTAATATTAATTTCCTTTTTAAATTTTACCAGCATGAACTTAAAGATTCTTTTTAAAATATTTTCTTTTATTTGCAGCAGAAAAAGAAAAGAACTAGGTCTTGCTCTAATAACTTTTTATTGCAGCTTCAATTAAAAAACTGACAGCATTATTTCCCACAATTTATCATTTATTAAAACACTTGCAAACGTACTTAAATTATACCCTACCCTACCCTACTGCAGCAATATTTTTAAAAACTGTTTTTTTATTTATTATTATTATTATTGATTTCTTTCATTAAATAGAAAGGAAAAACTTTCAAATTTTCCTTATATAAAGTCATTATTATTTGCTCTAGTGGCGTTTAAAAAAAATAAAAAAAATTTTCAATTTATATTTTGTTCTACTAAAAACATGATACACGAAAACTTTCAGTATATAGTGTGTCTAAAATTCGCTAATGTCAAGTACGTCTTTTTTTTATTTATGTAAGCTTTATGTTAACCCTCCTAAATCTGTGCAAACCAATCAACTATTCATAGACAAGGACAAAATTCAAGGCTTAAAAATTCAAATTGAATTATTTGTATATGCAAAAGGTGGCAATAATTTATTATAGGCAGACAACACGTTCATATTTTAAACATCTCATTATGTTAAACAAGAAAAAAGAAACTAAAACACATTCAATGTCTAATAAAGTGAAAACATGTGAATGCTTAACCGAATTAACAAAATACACTAGAAATGTATAAGAACTGCTTGGAAACTAAAAAAAAAAAAAATAAAATAAAAAGCATTTCTTGAAGGTTAAATGTCGTATGATTATCTCTAATTCTAAACAACTTGGGATGAATGACATCATGCCTAAGCACTGTGGGCAGATCGTAAAAATTTTTACAGCTAAATCAGGCTTTGGACATGACCAAAAAATGCTAAAAATAATTTTAAAAAATGCTAAAAATATAAAGCGAAAATGTTTTAAAGTTTTTTGAAAAATGTATTACCAGTATCAAATTTTATTCGAAACTAAATACATCTTAGTGACTTATTTTTAAACGAAATTGCAATACATATAAACATATATACATATAATTATTTAAACATATTGGTAGGTTTTGTAAGAACATCAGATTCATATAATATATGAAGCACAGGTAGTTGAGATTAAATTTTTAATTTAGGAGGCCTGCAAACCTCTGTAAAGTTAAAACGATTTTATGCTAAACAGCAATTTTTAGATCATTTTATTTCTTATTGTTTAATAAAAGTTGAAGTTTTAAAATTATTATTTTAAAACTTAATTATTACACTATAGAATTTTTATCTAAATACAAAGTAATATTTTCTTCCATTTTAATATCGTAATATCGTAGGGCAAATAATTTCTATAATTAACATGATGAGGGCATTTCTAACATAAGAATTATCCATTTTCATACGAAACTTCATTTTGGGTACAACTATTTTTAATAAAAATTTATTATAATTAATAAAATTTGTTATTATTAAATTTTTACAATTTTAACCCCAGGATTACCGTCTTGGTCGGGCCGGACCAAATTTGTGTTTTGCTTGTAATATTTTTCGCATATAACAAAAAAAAAAACAGGGACGTAAATGATATGTTCTGAATCGAATGGTACTAATTTCGATTCGATTGGGACAAATAAGTGGGGTTAAATTCCATTTTTATGTCAAAGTCTATGAAATGACCCTCTTGGTCTAGCCAGACCAAATTTTTTTTTCCTTGAGAGATATTTCAAATAGGATAAAATATTAAAACAACAGATACGTGAATTCTAGAAATGATATGTTCTAAATCGAATGAATCAAGTTTGAGTCAAATCAGAAAACTAACTACAAACACCCAAGTCAAAACTCGTTTCAGCTGTGGTAGATGCGAAATAGAAATGTGCGAAATTAAAGACTACATTTTTGATGAGTTGCATATGGAATAAAATAATGAAATAATAAAATAAGATAATAAATTTGTATAATCTAAAGTAATTAGCATACGTTCAATAAAAAATATATTTATTTACTTTTTATTTAATTGGGGTTTTCAGCTGTACAAATTGTGGTCTAGCCAGACCAAGAGAAGAACTTAGTGGTAAAATGTTACCGAGAATCCTAGGGTTAAAAAAATAAAAATTAATAAATTTCAAGGCAAGTGTTTTGTAAATAAATACTACTTTTTATTTAATTCCAATATTTCAATATTCGTTAAAGATCATCAATCACTTCGTTGTTATTTTAGATGTTGATACGTACACAATATATTTTTAAGTTTTGGTATTTCACTGAATTCACTGAAAAAAATCCCTGGTGAAGATCTTCAGCGAAGAATTATAATTAAATAAAATATTGAAATATTATAATTAAATAAAAATATATATTTATTTTCAAAATTACACTGTCCTCGAGCTTGATTAATTTTAATTTATTTATTTATTATAATTTATAAGAAAATTAAGTTAAATTAATAAAGCTATTCGTCAAATATTAAGATAGCTAAAAATCAGAAAGCTAAATAATCCAAATTTTCAATATGTGTTTCAGGCATTTAATTTTCATTACATTATTTTTATGAAGAAGGGAATTTTTACAACATGAAATGAATTAAAATTTATTGATAAGTTTTCATTCTTGACTGAGCTGGGAAATGAACCCAGGTTTTCACGGACAGGTTGCCCTGACATGTTTCAATTGTAACCACACAATCTTCTCAAAGAGGCTTGCCGTTCTAACACTCACCACCATCGAAGGCTGCTGTCAGTCAAATCTTTAAACAAAATTGGTAGATTGAAATTTGTTTTCGAATGATCCCAGGAAAAACTTTTTGAATTTTGGTAATAGGTCGTAGTTATTTCATACGTTACCTGGTAAGTAGTTGTCATTACAATTGTCATTATTCTGAAAACCTCAATAAGTACTTGCTAGTAATGACTTCAGTAAGTACTTTTCACTACTATTATTTTCAGTAATGAATATTTGCTTACTAATAATCAGCTAAGTAACTACATTTTAGTTGTCTTGTTTTCAGTACTGCATATTTAAGTACTGGTAACTAGCTCCATAACTACTTATTAGGTCTATTTACTAGCGCCAATTAAATAAAAACTAGTTATTTTTTGGTTTCTAGTAAGTATATTGTAAGTACTTACAATTCAACTTACTGGTAGTTAAATAACAACTAGATATTTTGTGACTTCTAGTAAGTGTATTGTAACTACTGAATTCTGTGGACAACTCGAACAAAAATAAGTAGTTATTCAGCCGAAAAATAAGTAGTGTTTATATTTCTCCAATATTATTTGCTAACTTACCAGGTAAGTAAAGTTTTTGCTGGGATTATCTACATATTTTTATTATTTGACATGTTCATCCTTACTTCCGTTTTTCATACTTTTTGTGAAGAATTCTTCTTGAAGTCCAAAGTACATTTTTCCGTTTTCCATGTTCTGTCCTTCCTTTTTACGTTGACCTTTTTATCAGCACAACTTGAAGGACAAATGTAAACATAGAGTATGTGCCCTAACTATTTAACAGTTGGTACTTTGGTTATATTATTGAACTGTTTAAGGTTTTAATCCAAATTTTCAATATTTTATTCAGGATAAAGTTTATTACATTTAATTTTCATTAAATTATTTTTATGAAGAAAGGAATTTTTGCAACATGAAATGAATTAAAATTTATCTACAATTCTTCATTCTTGACTGAGCTGGGAAAAATATTAAAAATTTCTATTAAAACCTTAAACAGTTCAATAAAATAACCACAGTACCAATTGTGAAAGCTAAATATAATTTGTAAAAATGGTAAATAAAATGCCAAGTGCTAAAAGAAAATTTTGCAGCTAAATAAAAATTTTTAATGCTAAATTGAGATGCAAAAATGCCAAAATGGCCACACTGTGGCTAAGGTATATCTTACTACACACTCTCTCTCTTCTTCTCCCTTTTTCCCCACATATCCAGTAGCCTTATTCTATAATTTTTGAAGCTAAAGTTAATACTCTATCGCTAAAATTCTAATTATGTCTGGAAATCATCACAGATTAAACGTAGCACCAAAATACGTTTATTTAACTCCAATGTAGAATCTTTATTGATCTACGGGTGCGAAACATGGAATACATATGCAAGGGCTATTCTCAGAATCCAGGCATTCGTAAGCAGTTGTCTTAGGAGAATCTTGCGATCCCAACATCTATACGAAACTCAATGTATAATGAAATTAAAAGCAGAAAGTGGCGATAGATAGGTCATACTTTTCGGACGCCTGAAGGAAATATTGCCAAGAGAGGCCTTCAATGAAACACACAGGGTAGCCGACTTGTCGTCGCCATGCTCAAACATCATTCATCCGTCGTCAATGGCGGTTAGTGTTAAACGGCAAACCCTCTGAAGAGATTGTGTGGTTACAGTCAAAACTAGTCAGGGCAGCCTGTCCGTGAAAACCTCGGTTCAATTCCCAACTCAGTCAAGAACAAAAAATTATCAATAAATTTTAATTAATGTCATGTTGTAAAATTTCTCTCTTCATAAAAATAATTTAATGAAAATTAAATTCAATAAACTTAAGCCTGATTAAAATATCGAAATTTGGATTAAAAACCATTAACAGTTCAATAAAATAATCAAAATACTAATAATCATTAAAAATTAAATTGTTAGCATTTATGACGTATATCATGCCAATATGAAAAAATACCTACGTTTTGGCGATTATAAAAAATTAGTTCAATTTTCCCTACGCTTTTATTTTAGTATTAAAAACCATACACTTATGGTTTTTGAATTGTGCAAAAAAACGAATCCCCCATTTGTCTTTTTTTAAATTTATTAATTTATATCCAACTTAAAGACAAAAACTACAAATAATTATTGGGCTCTTGCTTTTCTACTTTTACCTTAAAGTAGAGCTTGTTAAAAACCGCAAATCTAAAGAAATCTAAAAATTGCTACTTCATAAAAAAGGAGACAAAGAAAATTCTTCCGTTGCTGGTAATAACAAAAATACTGATTTAAGAAAACAAAGAGCATAAAAATGGGCACGAATAAGTGCTACCGAAGTACATTCTAATAGGAGCCAAAGTACGTGCTAATAGAAGCCGAAGTACCTGCAAATAGCCTACTTACCTATACATATCGTCGATTGATAATTTAAATGTCGTATGTGGATTTTTGCGGTTTTGAGTTACGATCGATTCCTTAGGTTTTCCGACCTGATCTTTCATTTGACGTAATCAGTTTTTCGATACCTCATACGGTTTTCGAGATATGGAGTGTTGAGTTTGTCGTCTGTGGTATTTGCTGAAGCAATTTTCAAATTACATGTGTTCAAACTCAATTTACTCGAAATTATCGGAATCCACATACGACAATTAAATTATCAGCCGACGATATGTACCCAGCAAAAACTTACATTGCAAAGTAATGAGTTAAAAAGCTAATATAACTACTCTTCATCACATATAAATTGGCATTTTAAATCATTATTTTAACACGGTGATGTCATTGGCAAGTACTTACCACCCTCGCTTACAAATAGGGAGTTAAATAAGTCATTACAACATTCACTTACAAATAAACACTTCACATTGTTATCAACAAAACTGAATTTGTCAAACAAATTATGTCTTTAATTTAATATGCTTTCTAATGGAAAATTTTACTATACTGCATCAAGGATATATTCATAACCAATAAAGTAGAGAGTGATATGATTGCAAAAACGATATGATATTTTCATCGAAAAACGATATTATAAGGAAATGTACAATCTAAAAACTATCGTTTCTGATACAAGATCGATATCATATATTATAATTTATATCACCTAGACGATATCGTTATAATATCGTTTGGTTGATGGATTAGTGTAGTTTTTATTCAAAACTTTTATTTTAAAACACATATAAAATCAATTAAGTATTTAAATTTTTCATATTCAAATTATTTATAACAAATAAAAAAAACAAATTGTAAGGACAAATATGTAATTACAAATTTCGTTAATCAACTCATAAAGAGGTGCTTATATATCAGATTATATGACAACCATTACTTAACTACTTCTGTGTAATGCAGATGGTATGAACTAGTCATTGAAAAGTAAGTTGTTCAGTAATTTCAAGTCATTACCTAGTTTTTTCTGGGTATGTACTAGGGTATTCATTTAATCGGGCTTTTACTTTAATCGGTTAATCGCTCGATTAATTAACCGAGGTACTGGTTTAATCGGTTAGTAATCAGTTTTTTGATCGGTTAACCGATTAATAAATTTTTTTTATAAATCAAGTAATTTCAATACACAAAAATTCATAAATTATTTATTTTTGGAGTTTATTAGTAACAAAAACCAATAACATAACAAACATAGCAATTCTTGAACTAAATCGAACAAACAAAAGAATAATTCATAGATATGTAATATATATTTTTTAATTAATACATATATTATGTATTAATTTAAAAATTGACTTTAAGATCATTTTATTAGTTATTTCAATAGTTTAAGAAAATCTTATAAATTAATCTTTTATACAAATAATTATGTTTAAATGTTTACTTTCTGTAGTTTGAATAAAACTTGACTTTGAAAAACTTTCATTTATTGTAGAAGTTGAAGATCTCAAAAGCAACAAATAATACAGAATATCTAATTTCACAGTCCTTTTCCTGTATTTTTCTAAATATATATGTAAAATCTTCCAATATTTAATTACAGTCCGGTCTTAATTTTTTAAAATGCTTAGCACTTCTAATTGTTTTGGTTAATTCTGTTAAAAGATTGATTTGTATATGAGACGAAACCATTAATAAAAAGCACAAAAAAATATGTTATAAAAATTAAAAATTTTGCTACATTGGTTAATCGGTTAATCGACTGAATTTAATCGGTTTAATCGTTAATTGAAAAAAGGCAATTTTTAATTAACCGATCAGTTAATCGGGTAGCAATTACTCGGCTAACCGATTAACGGTTAACCGTATGAATACCCTAGTATGTACCTAGTAAGACTTTTTTTAAACACATTGCTTTTGCATACAAATTGTGATGTTGATTTGACCCTTATGCTGTATGGTAAACAAAAAACATATTTTTGTTGTTTTTGTATTTCATGCAAAATATTTCTTGTCGGCATCTATTGTAAACGAGTATCTTTCAGCAATAGTTCGTGCTGTTATTGGCAATCGTTCGTGCTACTATACTATTATGATTGCAGTTGCTTTTTAAGTTCTTTCAATAGAGAAATTTTTGTTATTGTTAAAATAGAAAAGTTGGTAGGATCTTGTGCCTTTCAAAAGGTAACGTTTTAAAAACAGTGTGTTCATATTGCATCTTCTTATGGAAAGTGTTTGCTATTTTAGTTTTGGCACTTGATATCATTTTGGTTTAATTTTTTATTTTTGCTACGGAGACCGCAAAATTTTGCTGCTTTAGCTTAAATAGCGATAGCATTTTAAACTCTGCTTACAACTTGACAAACTAAAATCAACAGATAAAAGAAATACACTGAAAAGAAAAATCAATCCATCTGTACTTAAATCAAGCCAAAGCAGTGTCAATAGTACTCTAACTAAGGATAACCTTAAATCAAATATAGAATAATGGATCCAAGTACGGATTATTCAAATAGGAATTATTCAAGTGCAGCGTACTGAAATAATCTGAAAATGGGATTGACTTTAGTAGAAGTGAGATTACAGTTGATCTGAATTTGTGCTTGCTTCAAGAATTTCTAAGTTGTCTTAACGTTAGAAATTTTGCAACAATCCGCAAGTAAGGTTGGCCATGAAAACCACAGAGTTGTCTATTACATATGTCTTTCACTGTTTGTACCACTGAATTTTATTTTTGCATTTTATGCTCATTAGAATGGTGGCATTGACATATATTTTTTATTTATGTAGGTATTAACACAGAAAAAAGTTTTTTATCAATTAAAAATTGGTTTAAAAAGTACTTAAATTTAATTAATGTGATGATTGAATCAATTATTTTTTTTATTTTAAAAGTAAAAAAAAAATATAATTTTGATTTAATTAATATTCAGGTTGTTTTGAAATAAATTTATAATTAAAATATTAATTATATATCAAAAAATATTAATTGATTTCTTCGTTTAAAATAAAATAATTTAAACTTGTAGAATTATTGTTGGGAATGGTAATTTTTTAATTAAATAAATTAATACATTGCATAAAATGACAAAGTTTTTTGATAATTTTTTTTAATTAAAATTAAAAATATCAATTATTGAAAAAAATATATTCTCAATTTTAAAATTTTAAGTAATCAGTATAATCATTTTGGTAATAGGTGCAAAATCAACAACTTGTTTGCTTGATATTATGAATTTGGTATAAATTTGGTGATTACACGCAGAGAAAAAACATGATTATGGAATGGTCACTACGACCATTTTTATTCATATCTACCTAATATGTATACCCTAATAAATTATTTATAGTCATAATATAACCTTAAAAATTGTTTTTTGTCCTTAACATTTTTAAATTCGCTATAATAATATTATATGGCCTTTTACACCTAAAAAGTTATTCTAATCTAGCTAAACATTTTAAATTATTTAAAATGTTTGCTACTATAATATATATATTTTCAACTATACAATTAAAATCATAATATTGTTGCGCACAAAAGATATTTTTAATACCATAGTTTTTGTTTGCTTTAAAACACATTCTCTTAGTGAGCAAACAGTTATTGTCAAAACAAACAGTGTGTGCTTATAAAGAAAATGAAATTTTCTCCTTCCGCGAGCGTTAGTTAATCAGGAAACATGAATATTTACAAAATAATTAAAACATTTTTCGGGGAGAAAAAGGTCATGCTACCTTGCAAAATAAACGATATAAATTACTATACGTTTATTGAAACAGGTAAGTTAATTATATAAAATTATAAAAATCTATAAATAAGCAATTACTTTGCCTTTTTGCAGCCAAAGAACCTACAACACTGAAACCGGCATATAAATTTTGACACAAAATGTTGTCATTAGCACCATCTTTTCAACAGCATATTGATATGGTATATTTCATAAAAGAAATAAGAGGTAAGTTTAATTTGAAAAGTGTTATTACATGCCGAAGAAAGTCTACATAGATCTCTTATTTTTTTGGGAAAATTTGTACCACAAAATATAATATATAATTTATAAATTAAAACACACACACATTTATAAAATTGTATGTATTTAATTTTATTTTTTAATATATACTATATTTTATTTATTAATATATGCTGCATATTTGTAATAAAACATAAATTTTTTTATATTAAATTTTTTATTGTTTTTATTGTGAGAACCATATAACATGTCAAAGAAGACATTTTGCATGGTGTTGGAAAATATAGAAACATGGTTTGAAAGATCGTTTGCCTTCTTCTTCTGAACATAATAATATGTTTGAGACAATAATTGGTTATAAACATTATGTCTGAACATATATTGTTGCTTAAGACGTGTTGGACACAATTATAACCACAAACATTAATGATAGTTTGCGATTGTGATTGTATCAACCATGTTTTTTCTTTGCGTGTAGAGACAATTTTTAATTTTTTCTGTGAAAAACATTTTGTTTTATAGAGAGAAAAATTCACCAAAACGAATTTATTATTAATTTTTTTTTGCGTAACTGCGGTTATTTTAATCTTCTGGGCAACAAATTGTTTCCCAATTTAAATATTTAAAAATACGATGATTTTAAGAAAAAGCAGACAATATGTAAAATGTTTAAAGTAATAAAGACGATTTTAATCAAATAACAAGATTTCTAGTTCTTATCTATATTAAGAAAGATATTGAGGTCAAGACTCAAAGTTTTAATCATTTAGACAAACACGATATAAATAAACTTTTCATTGCATTCTCTTACTGATTTCTGTCCCACATGCTCAGAATTTTCTAATGAAACAATTCATTTTATTTTTTTTCTTAAATTTTTTTTTTTTATTATTTATTTTGCAAATATTTAAATAGTTCTCATAAAATAAAAAAAGAACAAGAAAGACATGAAAACAACTAAAAGATTACAAAAACAAAATAAATTAAATAGTTGTCTTTTTACAAGGAGGGGTAGGATAAAAAATACAACAAGAAGGATGCAAATAATAAAGTTTATAAATCTTAAAGGAAAAAATTTTCTTTGAGATTAGTAAACATAAACAACAATTCTTGTTTTTGTGGTGACAATAATTTAAAATTTTTTTGCAAATTTTCACTTAAATATTACAACATTTATAAGAAAAAAAAACAATGTCTTACTCTTACAAGCCGTTTAACAAACGGAAATATAAATTTTAATACTTGACATATCTAAAACAGTTTTTTGCGATTTCTTTTTGTACTGCTTTAGAGAAAATACAGCGACAATAAGTTTTTCTTTAAATAGAAACACGAACTAATATCCAGGATGTTTTGTCCTTCTACATAAAATGTCCATGAACAATTCTTGTTTATAGCGGAAGACAGCTGGAAATCTGTCTGTTCGAATGAATAGATTTATTTATTTGGTGAAAAAAAATCAAGAACGAGGAAGTTGGCAACGATTGTAAATCTCTAATTGGACAGTGAACTGTGCACTGTGATGCAAGACTACAAAATTTTTAGGATATATTAAAGCCTTTTCTAAAGTATAAGACTGATTTGCAAGAACATGAATCAGATGATACAGAGTTTTGAAAGTATGCTTGGTTCAAAATGACTTTCGGTATACTAAAGGTATAAAGCCAATGTTGTCTACATCAGCTCAAACTCATAATACCATCTCCGCAACTGTGCGGTGCACAGAGTAGGTATTTGGGAAGCAAATATAAGCAAGTACGGGAATTAAGAAGAAATTCACAACAAAAAGAATCCGAGCAAGTAGGAGTTCAAAATTTGGCTAAGCCGAATTTAAGATACGATATACGCTCATTTTGTAATTTTACTCTCAGAGTGGCAGTACCAATGAAAAGTTCAATCTTTTTTGTACTTGGCTTAAGAATTTTATACTTACTTTAAGAAATTCCGGGATTGATTTTCGAAAGTTATCCCATTTAGGATTGTTGTGAGTACGTTTTAGTGTTATTCTTACTTGAATTTTTGATTACGACTCGTACTCGAAGTAAGTATAAAAAGCTTAATTTATCCCGAGTGTTTTTTTTCTGTGAACAAAAGTACAATTTTAGCAAATTTGAAAAAATAAAAAACCAACATCAATTTCTTCTTACTTTATAATATCGTATTTATAAAATTAAGGCAAATTTACAAATAAACAACTTTACTCATTTTATCATTTCAACTAAAACCGCAGTTTTTCTTAACAGAATGCAACTGTTATTTACATCAATGTTTTAAAATTTTCTACCATACTGCATTAAGAGAATATAAAAATTTCTCCTCGTTCAATTTTTATATATGAAAAGGTAAGCAAAAATGAAAAAAAATGTTAAGTTCGTATTTGAAAATCTGAATTGGTCATGCTATGGATAAAAAACCATCAAACAAAATGGCAACGTTGCTTTGAGAAACACTTAGGAAATTTAATAAGCTTTATAATGGCTGTAATAAGGTTCAAATCCGTTCAGAACTGCTTGAGTTTGAGGCAAATTACTAAAGCAAGATTTTTTAAAAAAGGTATTTTGCCTTAAAATATGAAAACACGATTAAAAAAACCACTTCCCGTTCATCAATATTTAAGTGTTATACACTAAAATTCTTGGTTTTTATAGCAGATAAAGAAAATCGATGTTCATAAAGGAATTTCGGAAAAAGAATTAAAACTGAGGCGGTCTAATGTACATGCATACATACTTTGAGTTTTGTTTCATGAGGGTTAGTTGTCTTTCGTTACATATAAAAATCACTTAATCTAAATAGTTTTTATTAACAAATATGCCTAATAATAAGCGAAAATAGTAACCCTCAATTATAAATACGAAATTCTGCAACTTTTGTAAAAGGAGCATGTGTTACAGCAGTTATGTTTCAAATGCCAAGAGCTTCAATACTTTCTAGCAGTGTGACCATTGCAGTTTAATTTAGCATTAAAAACCTTTATTTTATTATGTTTATGTTTTTAACTTTTTTAGCATCATTTTCAAAATATGGATGAATATTTTTTTAATATGGATTTTACTTAAATTTTTTTAAAACTTATAATAAAATTTTGACTCAAAATAGAATTTCGTATGAAAATGGTTAATTCTTAAGAAACATCTTGTCTTTCTTGTCTTGTAAAAAAATAGAATACTCATAAAAGAAATACCCTCATAATGTTGAATCTGTAGAAAGCAACAACAAAATTACAAAATATTTATGACATAATTTGTGCTTTCAATGTTATTCTTTGGCGTTGCGTTTTACATGATTAGGGCCTAAGTTTCGAATTAAATTTCATACTGGTAATACAATTTTAAGTGCCAGATTTAGCTGTAAGAATTTTTAAAAGTACAGTATGGCCCTACAATTTTGTACAATCGAAAATGTGAACCAATTCAATAATGTGAACTACCTTGGTTTTTATTAGTTCACATTATCGCGAGTTCACTGTAGTTTCAAATGAATGCCTTTTTAATTGAAGCAAACACAACTATCTTCAATTTTGGTTTTATTCCCAAGCCTCGTTGTGGATTAGGGATGCCAAACGGGAAATCCTGAATCCCGAAATCCCGGGATTTTTAGGGATTGATAAATCCCGAATCCCGGGATTTTTTTTTATGAGTCCCGGGATTTTTAACATATCAACTTTTATGTACAAAAGTGTTCGTTTTTATTGAATTTTTATACTATATATAAAAAAATTATATTTGAGTTATGTTTATTATTGCAAATAATTCTTATTTTTGAGTTTAATTTTTGTTTTTGGAACACAGCGAGTATTTAAAATTTTCAATTTTTGCTTGATATATGACGACTATTTCTGGATTTTTGTATTTTGCTTAATAAAAACCATTATTAGCTTAAGACATAATTCCAAAATAAAAATGCTTATTTTTATGCAAAATATAGAAATCAAGAAATAATTGTTATATATCAAGCAAAAAATAAATATTATTAACGATCCAATTAAAGTTTTATTCAGAAACTAAAGAAAAAAGTCGATATAATTATAACAATTAAGCCGTAATATTGATGAAATAGCTCATATTCCTTCCGGTGCAATAATAATAAGAAATTTGCTTAAAAAACATACGGTAAATGAAATAATTTTTTTTATAAATAACCACTATTTGACGTATTCATAAATAAATTATTTAAACTTGAAATCTGTTTTAAAAAACATTTGTTTAAACATTTTGTTTTAAAATAAATTTCAAACGTACTTAAATTATTGATAATATATCTCGCCCGCACCCTGAAGGTGTACTGCACTGCAGTCGACATAGTGTTACAGTTTTTAACTCAGCTATCGAGATCGATGAGGGACTACACTTTGCCGTGTATTAATGTCGTCACAACTTAATTCACATTAAAAATTGAATTGCTGTCAAAAAGCCGAAATGAATTGATTTAGAAAAACTAAGAGATACGTATATTTTTTTAAGCTTTTTTCAGAATCTGATCAGTTTGATCATGGGTGAGGCCAGTGTTATAAACATATGTATAAAATAAATTGTTTTGTTGTTTTAATTTTTAAAAACTTATGTTACGTATAGAAAACCTTTTAAATATTTAAAAAGTGTTGTATTAAAAAGTAGCATTTTAAGGCAACACATTGATCCCGAAAAATCCCGAAATCCCGGGATTTTGTGGATCCCGCGATTTCGGGATCGGGATTTCAAAATCCCGAATCCCGGGATTTTCAAAAATCAGTCCCGATTGGCATCCCTATTGTGGATATTGTTCAAATTTGATTCATATCTTCCTCTAGTTATGTTGTACTCAGTGATGCCAATAGAAATAAAAAAATTTATAGGTGTCTTAAGAAACCTCCTTTTTCCCTACGACCAAAAAAATGTTCCCTACACTTTTCCCTATGTCAAAAATTTATTGTTTAATCCACAGCCAACAGAAATATATTTTGTAACTATTATAATTAATCCTAAGCCCCGGTTATATGTTTGCGTGATATTTTTGGTTATGTTTGCTTACTGTATTTATAATAATTTATAGTTATTGGCATCATGTTTTGTTGTTATAATTAATTAACAATTAGAAATTGTATTAAATATAATAAACTATTTAATTAATTTGTTTATACTTTTATTAAACGAGTTTTAAGTCAACTATTTTTTGTTCTGAAGCTGAAAATTATTATTTTGCTCTGAGGCTAAAAATGATATTTTATGGTTATGTGTTATACGGTTAAAGCATTTATTAATATTTATTAATATAATAATATTTTATTAATTGAAGCATTTACTAACAACAAGAAAAAAACCAAAATATATGTATATATATTTATGAATACACACGCAGAGAAAAACATGATTGAAGTATCGAAAAAAACGTATTTTGGTCCCCGCAATGGCAACAAACGAACGTTTGTTGTCTTGAACATTATTTTTTCACGATTGATAATATTTTGTTTGTATTTAACAATAAAGTGCTTACCTTCCTTGAAATTTCAAATATGGTTAAATTAAGCAATATAACACTTAACCATTTTATGGTTACTTTAACCCTATAATTGTCACCGGCAACCATATTATTGTTAAATTCATTTATCCAAAAGCCCTAACTATATTATGGTTGTCTCCGAAAATATTATGGCTAAAAATAACAATAATATGTTTGAAATTAAAACATAGTATGTTTAATTTTAAATTAAATATTATATGTTTAAAAGCAACATAATCATGTTTCTCTCTATAATAGTTGAATGATTTTTAATTACATATGTACTTGCATGGTTTGCTTAAAACTCTCATTCATTTTATTTTAATTATTGAATAAAATGTATAAATTTAATTAGAAGTATGAACCAGTAAAAGGAGGAGTGCTAAAGGTAAAAGTACACTACACGCGTTAGTGCGCGAGCGCTCTGTAGACTTATGTCAGAAAAAGTTGAACTAGTGTTGTTTCATAGAACAAGTTACACAAAAAACATTTTGACACGTTTGCGGCAGAAAGTTGGTTAGCTTTGGACTTTTTAACGCCTTGTTTATTTTAGACAAGTAATCAACAAAGAATAATTTTAACAAATTTGTGAATCATGGAGGAAAAACTTATTAAAGAGTTTATAAAACATACAGTATCGTAAAAAAAAAGAGCTGAAGCTTGGAGTCAGGGTTGTGAACTATTTCTGATCAAAAAGTGCCGTGCCCCAAATCAAAAAGCGCTTAATATAATTTATATAAAAAACTTAATGAAATGGTTGGAAAAACAATTGTTTTCAATAAAAATATATGAAATACAAAGAATTTAAAGCGCCGAATTCAAATCCGTTTTTAGTTTTTTCTATTATGTCTGGATTGTTTTTATGGGCTATACTAATATTTCGCCCGAAAAAAGGCGGTTCTGCTAATTTATTTTATCATAAATTGAGAACGATTTGTGCGATTGTGAAATTTGCTTTAGGTCATCTAGATAATATTTGTCTAATTTTCAAAATTAACGCCACTAATTCAGAAATTTGTTTTTAAAACTCATTAAAAATTTTCAAGAACAAAAATTTTTCATGTTTCTGATATATCAGAAATCCAGGTCAACAGATTTGGATTTAGCACGGTAAGGACAATTAAAATCACATAATAAAGTTCTCTCTCTGTTAGGTCTTATAGTGCATGGTTTATAATATAAAAAAACCAAATTTGTACAAACTCGCTAATGCATTTGAAACATTTAATTTTTAAATGTAAATAATACAAATACTTACGTATTTTTACACAATATATTGAAAATTAGATGATATTTAGAAAATTCCCAACATTTTCCTTAAAATAAAAAGTCGGTCCTTTTGCCCCTACGCTTGAAATTTTCAGAAAAAATCCGTACAAAAAAAGCACTATTGGCAGCACTCTGGTTGTACAGCAACATATCGTATTACCAATGCCAATATCTATGAAGCTATATTTTTTTACTATCTATTATAGAAACTACAAAGATAGAGTTGGCAACCTGTGTTTCTATACCTCTCAAATAAAAACCTATAGATCCTATAAGTTAAAAAACTGTAGCAGATAATCAGCCCACACAAGCACAAAAGCACGTTCAAAAACCAGAAGTACTTTTTATGTTTCTAACAGTATGACCAAAACAAAAATAATTACGAGCTCAAATGTTCTATTTACAAAGACAAAATATTTTTTGTTTTTTTATTAAAGAATAAATTAAAATTTCTCGTACTCGTACATGTTGTATTCCCGTTTCAACGGAGTAAAATTCAGCAACTATTTAAAAACTGCACAAACTCTCAAACAACACATAAAAGGCTTAAAGCTTGAGCTGTACAAGAACAAAAACAGCGACAACGACGACAACAACTATCAATACAAGCAACATCTCATACGCAAAACCACATATTCACACTGGCACACAGGTATTCAACGTTCTGGATTGAATTGTTAAAAAAGTTTTTCTTACACTCTCACACACAAGTTGCTAAATATTTTACACAAATTCCAACACATTCACACATTCCATTCTTCTACTTTTCCAACTTAAGTTTGTAATTTAAAATATAATTATAAGTTTTTCGTGGTTTTTCTTTATTCAAGTATCTGTACATTTATCTACAGCATGCATGGGGATTTTAAAAGGGAAAAAACAACTTAAAAGTTTTAAAAAATAATTAAAATTTGAGGTACAACAAGATTAAAATGGTTATTTTAGATAACGTTGTAACTTTTATTTGAAAATCATCTTAAATTTTTTGTTTGTTTGTTTTTTTTTTTTTTTTTTTTTTTTTTTTTTTTTTTTTGTAATAGAATTATAATTTAACGGTAAGAAAAAAATTCGGATAAGATAAGATAAAAATACTAAGTTATTTTAAAAATTTCCTTTCAAATGCATTTTAATCAAAACTTTTAAATCTCAATTCGCTATTTAAGAAAATTTCCTTCAATCAAACAACAGCCACTGAAGTGTAAACTAAAATTTAATTTAAAAATTTATTTTAGTAAACGATTTTCACAGCACGAATCTGAAAGTTTAGTTGCTTGTATTTCTATACACTTAATATATTGTGTATGCAGTGTTGCCAGAAAGAGTTTTCAAAAATCATTACGCAGGCAATAAAAAAATTAAATTTTTTCCTACGTGAAAAACTTTGTTTTTCCTACGTGAAAAACTTTGTTTTTCCTAGTATAAAAGTACTAACTGAAACAATTAAAATTGCTATAATCTCTGATTCTATCGACCGAGTGTAACCATATTTCAAAAGGGGGACTTATATGAAATCCATTAACTACTAGACAGTCTTTATAAAAACTTACCTCATACTTTTATAATCCGCTCTAGTTTTAGGCACTTTAAAGTACCCAGTCGGAAATTACGTTAACTTAAAACTAACTTGTGGTTCATTAAAAAAGAGTCACCACTGACTCAAAACCTAGCTCGTTTTCTTTGAAAAGTGTCATTTTATTTTTCTACAGAGTGTCCTCAGAACGAGTCAGTACTCACTCACTCTGCATAAGTTTCAACTAACCACAAGTTAACTCACCAGTAGCATGCCCGATATAGTTTTCATAATAAATCTTCATTGGTGTTCAAAAATGTTTTGCATATGGGCATTTCCATGTTATCGTACGTGACATTTGTACGCTTTCAGAGTGATAGAGTTTTTGCACAAATAGTAGTAAATGGAAATTTTTTTTATCATTATGTTTCATTTAGAGGGTACTATATATGAAAAAAAAATTATTACATTCGGAACCTTGTTGTCCAAAAAATCTAGCAAAATAAGTGCATATCGTACGTGACATAAAACGGAAGTGATTTTGGGGTTGATGTAAAAAAATCCGAAAATCTGCGAATTGTGTGAGGTATTTTTCATTTTTTTAATTTTTGACATTAATCCACATATTTTTCCTTTATACTCCGTAATGAGATTTGCTTGCCTTTCACCGATTTTAGGAAGGGTGTTTATATGGGAGCTATGGCTAATTTTGGACCTACCAACGCAAAACATAGTACCTATCGTAAAAGTTATTGTCGCCAATTTTTATGTCAATACCAACATTTATAAGGAAGTTATGACTTTAAAAGCTATTTCCGGGAGTGCTATGGTCATATATGGACCGATACCAATAATAGTTGTTAAGATGATTTAGATTGCAGTAAAATAAATTTGAACAAATTTAAACTTAATACCAACAGAATAAGATGATACATTTAGTAGTTGCATTTATAGTACTTGCAATATCGTACGTGACGACCTTTAAAAGCTTATAAAATTTTTATTATACCTATTTAAAAACAAATTCCGATCAATATTTTTTTTGGAACAAATATCTTGCTTTGAAACACCTACTAGCGATCAAATTCAAATGACATAGACAAATGATGTTTTTGCACCACGTACGTGACATTCATATAGCATCCAAAGCAAACCAAAAAATATAACGCTAATCGACTTATATATTTGGCCTTTCCTCGTGGATCCTATTTATTGTTGTTGTACCATTAATTTTAAAGTATAATTCCAATGTTACCAGTATCTGTATTTAATCGGCAGAGAAGTAAAAATTGTTATGCAGTTACTAAAAGTGAATCAAAGAGTTAGTGAGCTTTAACTCTTATTTTTTGCTCTTTTAAAATTTTAATAAGCAATAAAAACTTTTTCATAGTAAAATTTTAGTGTTTTATTACTTTCTACCATATTCGAAAAAAAGTTTCAAGGGTTGCTTTGGTTGAATAAAATTTATAATAATGCAGTTCCCACTGAATTTATTGTATGTGATAAACTTCCGTCGATTAGGGACATCTGAAGAGTTGGTGATTTTTGTAATTCCATAGTATTTATCAACAAAATATCAACACAGCTCCGCAAGTGTGCCATCTTGGCTGTGTGACAATTAATTTCATCATTATTTCTTAAGGGGTGGGGCTTCTAAACAATTGTCTGCTTGAATGAGCATCACTGATCTACCGATCTACTGAAAATAAGATGTATTCAACTAAATAATTTTATTTGCTTCTTAATTTTCTTTTAAAGCTTGAAAATAATGCATGTTTTTTCTTTTGAAGTGTTGTTCTTGTTTCTAGTTCAGCTAGCCAAACGCAAGTTCAACACTTATCGAAAAGAAGTGAGTTGTATAAAAACAACTCACTAATCACTGCATAACTTTCGAGTTAGCTAAAAGTTAGTCCAATACTTATCGATAAAAAGACAGCCATACAAAAAACATTTGAGTCACAATTATATAATTTCTGAGTTAGCTTGAGTCACAGGTGACTCAAAAGTTAACTCATTTAAATTGTTAAAGCTATTCCGTTTTTACGCGCAACGTTCGCAGTACGAGTCAGTACTCACTCGCACTGCATAACTTTCAGATGACCATGAGTTAGCTGATTTTTCGTCAGCTTCTGGGCGATAAAAACTTAGTGCACTTTAAGTTAGCTGCGAACTGGCTAACTAATAGTTGGCCCATTATGGGTTAGCTTGTGGTGCATATAATATGTTGACTCTAATAAAAAAAATTTACCTATTTTTGTTTCATATATTTTTTAAATCAAGATTATAATTCTTACACGTACCCCTCCCAGAGAGCCAGAGAATATTAATATTATTGAATTACTTCCGCCGTTATACATATGTTTTCTTTCACTTTTGTTGCATTGCCGGTTCGTTTTCAGAAGAACTCTCAATTATAAGACACCAGCAGCATTCACGATATGGTTTTCATAATAATATCTTTGAAAATGAGATGTATTTTACTAAAGTATATTAAAAAGTAAAATATGGAAATATTTGCTTCTTATTTAACTTTGAAAAAGTACACAAAACAAGCAAAATGTTTTTTACCAAAGTTTTTGTTTAACGTTGTATTTATATCTGCATCAGCCTTGAGTTAGCCAAAAGGTAGTTCAAAACTTATCGAGAAGAAGTTAGTTGCACAAAAAACAACTGACTCAAATCTGTAAAAATTATCAGTTAGTTAAGAAGCAAGTTCTAAATAAGTTAGCTAAAAGTCAACTAAATGTTGAGCTTATTGAAAAATTTAAAGGCCATGTTTATATTTGGTATCTCAATACAAAGTGAAAAAGAAATATTTTATTTATAAAAATTAAAAACATAAATTCAAAATATTTTACAAATATCAAAGTCAAATTTGATACAGTACAACAGAGCTAGCTAATAAAACTCCGACAGGGCTGCGATAGGCAACCTATACTATAACATTTTATGATTGTATGCACTGTATTCATATTGTTTAATTCTGTTCAATGCAATAAAAGAGAATAAGAGAGAAAAGAGAAAACGCGGCGCCCTAAATCTGCCGATCGCTGTTTTAAAGATACTCTTTATATGGGACATATAGTAATTTCTGGACCGATTATAACAAAGTTCTTTAGTGCGATTTTTAGTTTCGCAAAACTAAGTTTCTCCAAAATTTTCCCACAAGATTATTATTTCTTGCAGTCTCAAAAGGTATGTGTTTTTTCCGAGAGTGGCCTATGGAATAATATTGACCGGTATTCACAAAACTTGATGGTGTGATTTCTAGTCTAGGATATAAAATATTTACCAGTATACTTCATCAAAAGATAAATAACATAGTGGGATCGTTATCAGGCGACTATCAATGTGTTTTTTGGAAGAGGAGATCAAACACAGTTCAAAGTTTTAATATGTGTATGCAACATTTTTCAGAAAATCCACGAGTATTATATCTATATTCACTGTCTATTTATAGATTTTAAGCAATTGATAGCTTAAAGAGGGCAATAATCGAGCAATCCCTCTTGCTGAGTGGCATACCTCGTAAACTATGGAGATTGGTCCCAATGACGCCATTACATGCAACTAGCAAGATACTCATGCAAACTTAGCAATCCGAAGCTTTGATGTAGTACCTGGAGTGAAGCAATGACTTTTTTGTTTAACCCTAGGATTACCGTCTTGGTCTGACCAGACCAAATTTGTGTTTTGCTTGCAATATTTTTCGAATATAACAAAAAATCAAAAACAGGGACATGAATTCTATAAATGATATGTGCTGAATCGAATGAAACTTGTTTGGATTCTATTGGAGCAAATTAGAGGGGTGAAATTCCATTTTTATGTTAAAGTCTATGAAATTACCCTCTTGGCCTGGCCAGACCAAATTTTTTTTTGCTTGCAATTTCTTCCAAATAGGACTGAATATTATAAAAACAAAAACGTGAATTATATAAATTATATGAATCGAATGAATCAAGTTTGAATCAACTCACAACACTAGATGTGAAAAAGAAATGTCTGAAATTAAGGACCTCATTTTGGATGACTTGAATGTGGAATTAAATTGTTGAATAAATTCGTATAATGTACATTTATAAGAACACGTTCTATAAAAAATATATTTATTTACATTTTATTTAATTGGGGTTTTAGCTATTATAAGTGTGGTCTGGCCAAACCAAGAGGATAACTAAGTGGTAAAAAGTTACCGAGAAACCAAGGGTAAACTTGATTCTAGATGCAGTTATTTTAAAAACAGATTAATCTTAATAAATATTTTTGCAAGGCGTGTTCTTTGGCGGCATTATCGGTCCTTATTTCTTTCGAAATGAGCAAGGAGTTACCGTGACGGTGTAAAGCGAGTCCTATCGAGCCATGCTGACTGAATTTTCGTTTCCAAAAATTAGTCAGCTGAACATCAATAACATATTGGCTCTTCATCACGATGCAGCTAGCCATACAGCGTAACAGTCGATTTATTGCAAAATGAATTTTGTGACAACCTTATTTTTAGAAATGGTCCTGTTCACTAGCTCCCTTGTTCGTGCGATTTAACGCCTCTGGAATCTTTTTTATGGGGCTATGTTAAGTCGTTGGCTCATGTCGATAAGCCACCAATCTTTGAAGCAGTGGAGTCTAATGGTCAAGCCACAATTGGTGCCATACGACCAGATTTAAAAGTCGTAAAAAATTGGAATGATCGAATGGACGGATGTCGAACCTTTGGAGTCCACTGGACATATGTCGATCATCTTGTTTAAACAATAAATGCTATTTAATTATCTACCAGATTATAATAAAAAATTTAACTCTCACAATATTTTTGTCTATTATTACCAGTTTATTCAAATGCAGAACTGGCTTCTTATAGCCAAAAAAGTCAAAATGAAAGTCTATAGTTGAGGAAGCGCTGGTCTTCTGAGGACAGATAACACAACGGAACAGCGTTCTTGCTGAATAAGAACTGAATGTTTTTTTACGGTTATTTGGGATGCTGAATCCGATCTGTACTTAGTGTTTTCCATCTGCTCAACTTTTCGCGATATACCCTTATGTCCAAAATTAAGGCGCTTCCGCTACATATATTGGAGTAATTTGAAAACGGTCCACCATATTTATATAAAAAAAAACAAAGTTTGTCAACAATATTATCTTTAAGCCGTATTTTTGGTTTTTTTTAGGTTTTTAATTTGCATAGTAGTTTCATAGTTATCGTTGAAGTTTTAAAAAATTTCTTTAAAAATTAATAAAAATTAAATGTCCGGCAAAAATCACAGTTTTGGTCTAACAACATTTAGCTATATTTATTTCGAATAAAATTAGCTTTATTTCATGAAATAAATTTGCTGAGGAAACTGAATTGATAAAAATCGCGAGTTCCATACAAAAATAAAATATTTTTTTTTTGTGTGTGTTTGCTTCTGTTCTATTTATGGACTACTTTTCCCTTTACTTAAAAATGAGGTACCTTCACTTAATTGTGATTGTACCTCATTGTATATCGATTGTTATGACCTATATCTCATTTTGTTAATAGGCTACGTGACTTTTAGCAAAAGTAATAAGACTTTATATTTTTCCCGTTTTTGATTTTCATACTTTTCATTTTTTAAAAAAGTCAAATATACGATTAACATTAATATTTTTCATTTCTTTTGAGTTAATCGAATGCGAGCGTATTTTCAACAGACGGACAGATTGATGTACATGGAAAAATCAACTTAGAATTACTCAAGGACACGGAATGTATACACATACTTAATGGGGCCTTAGATGAATACTAAAAAATGTTCACACGAAATGACAAACTTAGCATGATCTCATTTACCACTAGTAGCGAAGGCTTAAAAAATGCGTTCAAAAGTTTTTAATAAAGCGCTCCGACTTACTCTTCTACATTATTTTAGAAGAGGTTTTTCATATTTTTGGCAACACTGTTTATAGGGCACTTTGGCATGTGTGTGTGCGTGTATTTGTGCGTGTGTGAGGAAGTCTTTATGAACAAACAATTTTGATTGATTATAAAATCACATGATTTTTTTCTTATATTAAAAAAAATACAAAAGTATAAAAAAGGATACATGTGATTTGAAAAATAATCAAACCATGTGTTTCCTAAGGAACAAATAAGATAAATGGCAAATAAATTGGTTGCCTGACTCAATATTTATGAAGAGTATTTTATCATCACATTTATAGTGACAAAAAATAAAAAAAAAAGAGTTTATTTATACAAACTATATAATCAGGGCAAGTTTTTTATGTTTTTTTCTTTTTTTTTTTTTTTAAAAAAAAAATTTTGCACATTCCAAAAGATTTTTAAAAAAAATAAATTTTTGACTCTAGAGTGCATATTTTGCCTTTAAGTAATCAATCAGTCCACAAAGATATGATATTTGTTTGTAATGGCGACTATTCTAGGAGCTTGGTTACAATTGTTTTATATTAATATAACAAACTTTTGACGAAATTTGCTTGACTACAAACATTACCTGATTATTTGAATATGTGCTCTTAATCTGTTAGAAAACTAATAATAAGCGAAATTTTTTATTTAATTTTAGATCTTTTGTACATATGGAAACAAGCCCTGAATACTATATACAGAATATGTACACCCAGCTAGCATTTTGTAACATAATCTAAACTTTAAGGAATCAGCTTCAAGAGCAAAATAACCGCATATGAGATAATTTTTCGATCGTTGTAAGAAAATAGTACCAATGAATCACCTCAAAGAATCATTTGTAAAACAATTTTCTGGTTTTTTTTTAGCATATGAAAGAGTCATATGTAAATCCTTTTTCAATCGCTCTAGTGATTAATCAGTTCTAAGTTCAAAACATTTAAAAATCATTATTTGAATATATGACTTATTCATAAATGAGTCTTTTTTCAATCGCTGAAGTGACAAGGCAGTTCTTTTGATCAATACAAGTGATCTGAAAATACTAATTTAGTTGATTCTCAAAAAAATTATCACCCAAATGCTAGCCGGGCTTATGTATGTATATATACACGATGGTATAAATTACTACAAGCCCTAGGGGAAAGGGAACCACCACCAAACTTGTCACGTGACAGTTCTTAAGTGTTAGGTACAGGTTCTAGTTTTAACACTTTATATGAAGGATACTTGTCACATTAACATGGTAATGTCCTAGGACGGGATTATTGGCACCTTTTTAACAATTTGTTACAGATTATTGAAATAACCTAAATGAACACATTCAATTTCGGTTAAAATAATACCGGTCGCAGATATTGTCCCGAATGAACTATATTAATATGATCGATATCCTTTATATAAAGTAATATAATAAGATAGCATCAGCCAACAGAAAATCCACATATCAAATGACGTTTGTGTGAATTATGCAAATTATCGTTCCTCTGGAGTAATTACACGTTAAACACTTTATCACCAGTTAAGTAATATGTATTGTTTGCACCTATCAGCATTTGTTCCTTTTAATTATAATATTGTGTTCACTGGTCACGGGATAAGTGCTTTAAAAACAACTGACACAAATTTCCCGCAGGGGACTTCCCTTACAAAATAATATGTTGAGTTTCCAAAAAAAGATACAATACTACTTACAATTCTCCTGAAAGAATCAATGAATTTAATTAGGGAAATCTTAAAACAAATGCATTCCCATAAAATTTAAAAAGTAAGAAGTTATAAAAAGTCAAAAAAAAAAAAAAAATAAGTGGCTATAAATTACCTTCCAAAAAAGGTAAACTCTCAATATTTAAAATTTAAATATAAAGCATTTCCTGGGTAAGTAGCTACCGAAGCTCTTATAAGAATCAAAATACTAACCAGAAAGCAAATAAATATGGATGTTAAAAAGAGAAAATTAGCAACAGATAATGGGTGAAATCCGCTATTAATTTCGAAAAAGTAAGAGAAGTTTTTTCTGGGAAGAAAATTAAGGAAGAAAGACTCAGCACAGAATTAGAATCCCACAATTTTCATAGTTATTTTAAAAAACAGCCCTTGATTATGTAGGCGCAAAAATTATATCGAAATTTTCATTACGTTTAGTGTTCCCCAATTTGGAAGCGTAAGGTTTGCTAAATCATTATGAAACGTTTAAGCGTTGTTGCTTGGTCAAACGTAGCTTACGAAACAATTCGAAATTGCTTTCTCAATGCCGTATTATTCATACTTGTGTAAAGTGCCCTGAGCCCTGAGGCTTCAAATATCCAGATTCATAATCTGCTTGATACAGCTAACGATATTCACTGTTATATTGACAGACCAGAGCACACATTCAGAAAAACAATAGAACGCCCAAGAACGTAACGTATCATTCTATTGTCATAAAATTGGGTCAACCAGGTTAAGTATTTGGCACTTGAACAATCCGTACCTGAATCAAGCATTCTGTACTTGATTTAGGGAAATCCCTACTTACTATTTACACCGCTTCGGCTTAATTTAAGTACGTATGGATTGTTTTGTTTTGTTAAAACTTGATAAAAAAAGAATATAAAAAAAGTTTAAGGATAATTTTTGGACAGTAAGAAACGACGGACTATTCCCTCATTTCTTTTAGTTCTGTACCCAAACGAAAAATCAATTAATCCGTACTTAACGCAATCCGAAGCGGTATCAATAGTACGGTAAGTACGGATTTTCTTGAATCAAATACAGAAAGATCGATTGAAGTACGGATTATTCAATTGTGAAATACTTAACTTAATTTTAACACTTTGTCAAAATATTATAGCATAAAATCTCCATTGTGTTGTATGTATGTATATGTAATAAATCTATTTGGTCCAAGGTTTATTGATTTTTTAAAATTAAATTTTAGTTTTGTAAAAAAAAATCTATTTTTATTCTTATTAGCTCATTAACTTCTATTTTGGAATTGTTTCATATGAAGCACTTTCATTATATGTTTGAATTCGAATTGTATTACATTTTTGTTTAAAGTTTTCACCAAAGAATTAAAATAAGGACCAAGATTTTTTGTACACTCCTTTTTGTTTTTTCAAATTACAAATTGTTTTGGTTTTATGTTCTTAATGATATTTCTTGATAAGAGTAAATCTATTTCGATATTTTAATTCCTTCGATTGTTTTTTGCTGACACTACACGCAGAGAAAAGATATGGTTGGGCATGGTTACGGCAACTACACTATGTTTATTATAACAATATATTGCTGTCGTACACAAAATATTGTTATTTTTATTTAATATCAACAATATTATAGTAACTGTAAACATTTCAATGTTTACCGCCATTATAAATTTGAGAATGGTTCACTGAAAAATAAGCATTTTTATAACAACTTAATAATGATAGCTTTGAAGACCAATTATATTCCTCACATCCATTTAATGCATTACCGGTTACCGATTACCGGTTAACCGAATGAATACCCTAGTATACATATATAAGTTTAAAATCACGTTTGTAATTTCTACAATATTGATGTTAGACCCTATAAAGTACATATGTTATGGGTCCTTATGAAGAGCGAAGGTTATTTGAAGATGTCCGTCTGTCCGTTGAAAAAGGTTTTCCGAAGACCCCAGATATATGTCACATATAGTCCGGAATCGTTAGCTATTAAAACTCAGTCAGATCGGTCAACAAATGGTTAAGACCACGACTGCCTCTAATTTTACCCAAAAATCACTTATTGTTGTTGTTTTTTAATTTTATTTTTATGTATAACTGGAGAATGGCAGGAGCGAAAGTTTTTAAATAAGGAACAAGCAACTTGTTTATCAATACACATCATGCGACGAAAATGCGGCGAGCTTGGACAAGCGGGCGTGGCCTTTCCCCTACAGAGATATTAAAGATTTCTGTATATCTGGAGAACGACCAGAGCCATAGTTTCCAAATTAGGTGCAAGCATCGTGGTTATAAATTCCCAACATCCGATAAAATGTGGGCGGGATGGAACAAGTGGGTGTAGCAGAAAGTTGATTTATTCTTATGTAAAACAGGTATATATATAATTTTCTGTAATTATCGCACCATGGTGAAGGGTATATAAGATTCGACTTAGACGAACTTACTTGTTTTTATCTTTATTTAATGAATCTTAATATTTTAAGGCTGTGGGAAAAATCACCCAAAGAAAAATGGCCCAAAAAAAGAAATGAAAAATCGCCCAAATGAAGAATCACCCAACAGAACATGAAAAATGACCCAAAAAGTTATATATGAAATTTTGCCCAAAAGAAACGAAAAAGGGCCCAAAAAAACAAATGAAAAATGACCCAAAAAGGAAAAACGAATTTTTTCCCGGTGGCATGTTATAACGTCTAGTGTCATAGTGTCCATGGACGTTATGACACTCCAAAAAGTGTCATAGTGTCCATGGACACTGCGCTTACTAAAGCTTCTCTGCACAGCCGGCCTTCGGCCGGGCGCAAGGATTTTCTCCTCTATGGTATAACAAACACCGGCTTCGCTAAATAAAGCTTCTCTGCATAGTCGGCTTTCATTTGGAAACAAGGCAGATTTTAGAAGCTTTACTTATCGAAGCCGTGTTTGTTATACCATAGAGGAGAAAATCCTTGCGCCCGGCCAAAGGCCGGCTGTGCAGAGAAGCTTTAGTTAGCGAAGCCGGTATTTGTTATACCATAGAGGAGAAAATCCTTGCGCCCGGCCGAAGGCCGGCTGTGCAGAGAAGCTTTAGGAAGCGAAGCCGGTGTTTGTTATACCATAGAGGAGAAAATCCTTGCGCCCGGCCAAAGGCCGGCTGTGCAGAGAAGCTTTAGTTAGCGAAGCCGGTATTTGTTATACCATAGAGGAGAAAATCCTTGCGCCCGGCCGATGCCGGCTGTGCAGAGAAGCTTTAGTAAGCGAAGCCGGTGTTTGTTATACCATAGAGGAGAAAATCAAAAAAATGGGCCATTTTTCATACAACATTTTTGGGTGATTTTTCATAATGAATTTAAAAAACGAAAAATCACCCAACAATAACAAAAAATTGCCCAAAAATTTTAGGTCACTTTTCATATGAATTAAGGCCCAATTTTACATGGAATTTTTTTGGGCGATTTTTCATTTCTTTTTTTGGGCCATTTTTCTTTGGGCGATTTTTCCCACAGCCTATTTTAAATATGAACTTATATTAATTAAGAAAATCTTATTCTAATACTTTATTTTAGGTCCTGCCAGGGCCAACTTTAAAAACAAAAAGAAAACCAAATTATTTTTTTAAATTTGGCTTCTAACTACATACTCTAGGGGATATGGAACTAAAACTAAGTTGACCACGTGCCATTTCTAAAGTGGTAGGGAGCGGTTCTAGATTTAGTACTTTATATGAAGAAGACTTGTCACTCTAACATGGCGATGTTCTAGGAGGGGTTTAATTGGAACCGTTTTGGACACATTGTTACAGGTCACTAAAATAATCTAAAACAACACATTCATATTAGGTTAATAATACCACTTACCGCCGAAACTCCATTTACATGAATAGTTTTGTGTCATAACATGTCATCTAAATTAAAAAACATTATCCTCTTTAAACACATTATCACCGGCTAAGTTATTTAACTTGTTTTCACCTATCACAATTCTGTCATTTTTATTGAATATTTTGTGTTTAATAGTCACGGGATAAGGGCTTTAACAACAATTGACATTCATTTCCTGGAGGGTATTTTAATACACAACAGACTCTTCTCATGAATCCTTACATCGGGCAAAATTCTCCGTTTAGTACTTTTTAGATGCAACTGGCACTAACAAACTTTATTTATTTATATATAACGTACACAATGCTCTTCGTCAGGAAGCCCATATGCTCGAAATAATTTTTAAAAGATTATGCCCTGTATTCATCATTCAAAATAAAAAATGTTTTTGACTGAAATTTAAATTTATCTCTTTTGATAATTTAAAATTCCTTCTGGCTTAAAATGAACGTTCGACTGCATGCTGATCTCCTACCACATGAATACCAAACAATTTTGTTATTTTTTAAAACTAATACTAACTGAAGCAACAAATTGTTCGATATGTCTAAGTTGCCCTTTTAGTTGTACTAAATTTTAGTAAAATCACTTTATTCTCCAATAATTCCACTCAAAATTTCTACACAAGATTCCTAGAAAGTTGCTCTTGTAAAATGTAAAATGTAATAGACAAAATTTTATAGTTGTTGAGTTGTTAAAATTTGTTTTTTTTACCGCATATTAAGTTTTAGATAAATGAACACTATTTTATTTATAATACATTTTCTTGTATTTTGCAACACTCCATTAATAAAAATAACAGAAACCAATCCCAGTTACAAATTTAATACAGTATCATAAATAACATTATGGCCATTCAAGTGCTTTAATCGTACAAGTGTTTAACACAAGTGTTTGACTGTAGTTCTCTTGTTGTTTTGTGTTAGTGCTGAGGGCTTATACTCAAAATAGCTTATGCTCAAAAGTCTCAAATTGTTTTAACCCGTATTTCGCCGCACCAAGTAAACTGACAATATAATAACGAATTAAGATTGTAAGTTACTAAGAGAAAAAAACATTGTAACAGAAAATAAGACTATGAGTGCTGGTGATTATAATCACCGGTCGGCAAAAAATGGGTTAAAGCGTTTTAAATTCTGAACAAAAATTGTTTGTAGTAAATCAAATTTTCTTAATATATTAAAATGAATTGATTTAAAATACTTTCATTAAATAGCAGTAGAATTGCTTATACATAGAAATAGTTTATGGCGTTCTTCTACAGATTTTACAGCAAAAATATGCCAGAAAAAAAAAAAAAAAGTATGAAAAGTATTTTCACAGCTAAAACTAGTTTCGCTTATATCTTCGGATAAATTATTTTGAATATAATGCCTCAACATTTAAATTATCAAATATAAAAGCAACTCACAAAAAGATTTTATTTAATAAAAA
Source organism: Pollenia amentaria (assembly GCA_943735925.1). Classification (NCBI taxonomy): domain Eukaryota; kingdom Metazoa; phylum Arthropoda; class Insecta; order Diptera; family Polleniidae; genus Pollenia; species Pollenia amentaria. The sequence goes on along the minus strand of OX031008.1, from coordinate 85,463,687 downwards.
AGATTTGTCTTCACTTATAAGTACCGAATTATTAATATGTTTTTGAATTTGTTGGTAAATAATCCATAAATCTTCTAAAACATTAAGATTATTGTTCTAACAATTGCGGAAATTTTGAGAAAGCAATTTATTTAAATTAAAGAAACTATTTTATGACCATGGGTATTCATTGTTTATACTAATTTTTGATTTACGGCTAAAAAGGAAATGGAAAGCAGAATCTGTTTGGCCGTACCAATTCTTAAATAACCCAAACCATCAGTTAAAATGAAATGAAAGCAAACAATAATTATAATAATTCACTTTAAAATTAAACAAAAAAACAATTCGTTTATACAGGGTGCCGCAGAATGTGGTATATGGTTCGAAATGCTTATTATATTGGTGTACCCTTTACCACAGGTGGAAAAGTATGTAAAAGTATAAGTCTGTCATTATGTTTGCAATTTTTCCAAAATTGATGTTAAGCCCTATACAATGTATTTATTCTGGATGCTTATCAATAGCGAATTTGATTTGACGATATCCGTCTTTCCGTATGTTTGTTTGTGCGTGTTTGTTGAAATCGGGTTTCCGAAGACCCTCTTTATGAGGATGTTATATATTTATATCAAATATGCCCCCCATTTTTTTATATTTAAATTCAGCCAGATAGGTCAATAAATGGCTGATATATGAGGAAAATACAACGACTGCTTAAATGTTGTTCCCTTAAATCACACATTGTTGTTGTTTTTATACTCATCAGCGAAGGTAACAAGGTTGTGTTTTTTTATATTTTTTGCGTTTTTTGTACACAACAAGTACAGCGCAGTTGATTTAATGATGTTCGTCTGATTTGTATATATCTAGAGAGAGGAATAATCAAAAGTTTCATAATAAGGTACAAGGATCTTGGTTATCAATACACAACATTCGACAAAATGTGCGCGGAATTGGTGAAGTCGGTGTGGCACTTCACATACAAAGTTATTATAGATTTATGTATATCTGGAGAACGGCAAGAGCCAAAGCTTACGAACTAACAGCATCAGACAAAATGTGTGCGGGAGTGGATAAGTGAGTGGGGCCTTTATGGATTTATTTAATCCTTAAGACCGGTAAGAGATAAATTTTCCAAATTTGGTTAACATGGCTGGCTTATCAATACACAACTTCTTTTAAAATAGGTACAAGCATTTTGGTTATCAATGCACAAAATTCGACAAAATGTGGGCGGAATTAGGCAAGTGGGCGTGGCAAAACATATTTTGATCTTAAGAACGGTACTTATATAACTTTCTGTGCCTATCGCACCATGGCGAATATAGAACTCTTACTTGTTATTTATGCTATTATAATAATTACAATAATTATTGTTAATATTTTCTTTAGTATATTAATTTTTTTTTTTTAATAGCTTTGGAAAATTATAAAAATCATGTAAACTATAATTGTTTGAACAGAACTGCGTCGAAATCACATTTTGGCATAAAAATTTGTTGAAACGTTGGATAAAGTTGGAGTCCATATAGTACTCTAGAAACTATTGAGCTGGAGGTATCGGTCCGAAGGTATTTCACTTTGTTAAGTCTTTTCTTACAAACCGAAAGTTTTCCTTCCGTAAATGATACATATTCAAGTACATTGCCCTTGCACAATGGGATCCCACAGGGAGCCCCAATGGCCGTAACAATCTTTATTATTGCTTTTGACGACCTCAGTCGCATTCTAAGTAACAATAAGAATATTGAACACTGCATTTATGCGGATGACCTTTATATAATAGCAAAAGTTCAAGCAAATGAAATAATTAAAGAAGAAAATTATAAAACCCTACTTTTCATTGATAACTGAGCCAAATTATCTGGTGCAGATATCTCATTTGATAAAACAAGTCTTCTGCATATTTGTAGAAAACATAATTGTAATAAAATTCTATAGAGTATAAAAACTTGAAGGTTCATAATGTAAATAACTTTAAGAATTTAGGTCTAAACATTGACTCTAAGTAAAGCTTGAAGAACCATTGTAATTATTTAAAGAAAAATTTAATAAATAGACTAAATATTATAAAATATCTATCTTCCTATAAAAGTAATATGCACACAAATAGTCTCCATCTTTTAGTTAAATCTTTAAAAATTTCCAAAATAAACTACGCACTTTGAAAATGGTCGAAAATATCCTTAACGCAGCCATCCGGACAAGCATGAGAGCCTTTCGTACCACTCCAATACACAATTTGAAAGCCGAAGGTTGTTTGGACCCCCTATGAATACACGCCAACAAACTTAAATTCCAACTTTGTCATGAAATTTTTTGTAGCAATTCCTCTTTATGCATAAACACATAAATTCATTAAAGAAAATAAAGAAGGATCTAAAATGTCCATCAACTTTATCCCATATTTTCAAAGTTACAAGCAAATTTAACCTACAAAAATTAAAACCATCACTGGAAATACATCCGCCTTGGTTGCTTGATCCCAGCATATTTTTCAAATATTTTCAATGTTTTGACAAGCACTCTACACCACCAGCAGTATTTAAATCTCTATTTTTCGAATTGATTTCAAAATAAAAAACGACACTTTTTATACACCGTTGGATCAAAAACTATGAATCATGTAGGATTTTCCGTAGTAGACGAAAACTACTCTACACATATAAGAGGATTACTTCCTCAACACGCAACTGTATTTGAAGCAGAGGCAGAAGCAATTATTGAAGCTTTGAAATTATGTAAGATCTCCTTCAACAAACACATAATCTTCACTGACAGTCGTTCTGTTTTCCATGCAACTTTAAAACAAGAACCGTTACATTATTATTATTCAACAACTATTAATACAATTGAGTAGGTGAGATGCAAAACTCGTTCGTTACAAAATTTAAAGGCGAGATGACAATTGATTCTCACAGTTCCGTTGGGCGCTTTATGAGATGAAATATACTGATTGTATTAATACATGTCCTTGAAAAAAAACCTGGAAAAGGACATGCATTAATACAATCCGTATATTTTATCTCATAAAGCGCTCAACGGAGCTGTGAGAATCAATTTCCATCTCGATTTTTAGTCCAGGCTCCGCTTAACACATTCCAGACTTACACATCAATATTTGATATCCAGCGAACCCCAACCTATGGGTACTTTTTGCAATAACTCAATATTACGAATTCTTCATATTCTTGCTGACTGCCAAGCACTAAACAAAATACGTTTAAGGATATGTACAACAACAAACATCATACCTCTCCTAACTAATACATCAGAAGACAATGTTGACAAAATCTATGATTTTTTAAGGTGTATTTAGTTACACAATTATATATAAATCTAAATTATTTAACTAATATTTTATATAACAATGACCGATAGCCTAAGATGCTAGTGCTTAAATTGTATAATTTATTGAAATTTAAATTACAATAAATATTAAAATAAATAAATAAAAAATTTGCTGCTGAAAGCCATCGTGAAATAAAATAACGAAACAGAACTGGTGCTGAACAATGTTTTCTATACAGTTTTACATAAAATTTTGCCAGAGAATGCGGTCGTAAGATAAAATCAATTTTATTTTAAGAACGTTTTATCTTATGCTCTCACATATAGAAACTTCTCCTAACAACTTTATACATTTTGTAAATAGAGAAAAAGAAGAACAAAACAAAATCAAAAGAAATGAGAGAGAATTATGTGCTTTAGGATTTTTGCCTGAAGTTGAAGACTCAATTCTGTTTGAACACTAAACATTTCTTAAAAAAAAAAAGGTTGGCCATTTTTTGCTTCGCATCCATGTGCTTGTTTGAAGATATTTGACATGTTATAGTCATGATTTAATTTCAAATGTTGATTTTTAGTTGTATTTTATTTTATTTTATTTTATTGGGCACTTTTACAACCAAATATTGGTTTTAGTGAGTAGAAGTCTAATGACGTTATTATCAAAAATAATTATAAATAACATTAAAATATAATAATAGCATAAAAACATAAAAAGTTGTATTATTATAACAATTGATATGGTAAATGTTTATATTTATTTAAGCTCTAGGTCTTTTTAAAATTTATTTTTTTTATTTATAAATTAAATATAATTTCCCGACGATGCTAACCAAAGGTTAGTGAAATATTGAAAATAAATAAAAAAATAACTTTTAAAAAGAGCTAGAGCTTAAATAAATGTAAACATTTATTAAATTAAATAAGGTCAAATAAAAAACTAAATATAAATTGATATGGGTTTACAAGATATAGCAAAGCTGAAAAAAAGAAAAGCAACATACATATTTAAATAAAAGAGTGAGCAATTTATGAATAAAATCTAAAATGCTGTTGTTTAAAATGCAGGGCGCTGCTGGTTTCTTTTATCGTTGGGGGAAGATTGTTCCAGAGACGTATTGCAGTTATGAAAAATTACCATTCCAAAACTAACGTGCGGTGCTTAAATTGAATTATGTTCTTGTTCCTTCCGAGGCGACTAAAATTAAAACGATTATAGAGATAATTTGGTGCACGAGAAAATAAGAACTCGAATTTATTTGCATAACATTATAACCTTATTTATGCAACAAAAAGATAGTTCTTAGCTAGTCTTCAAATAGCACTCCGTATATTTTTTACGAATACGGAGTTATATGGATAGGAGTATAACTGCCATTACTTACATAATTGTTTATGCCATAAACATATCTCGTGATATTGCTAAAAGTTACCTTTAACTTATGTTTGCTGTTTTAGTCACAACTTTCAAAGATCTCATAGCCATAGGTTAGAACTGGTATCAAATAAGTTTTCGCAATAAGTACTCTTGCCATAGTGTTCTTAGCATTCTGTTAGTTCTGCAACAAGCAACTGTTACATGATCTGACTAAGAGAGTGTGTTGTGAGGTAGTTTTTGGAGTTTAATTTTTTGTATTTGCCATATTTTTTTCCTATGCTAATTCCGCGAAGCTATACGCTTGGCTACAGGAAAGAAACAGGAAATAATCCCGGCGCTGATAGACTAGCTCACTACCAACTAGCCTATATATGAATTAAACTATTAGTTTTTTGTTCAATATAATCATAAGCAGTGATCGAAAACAAAATTTTAATATCGTTCCTTAGTGTTCGGTTCGGTTCATTTGTGTAGTTAATCATTAAAAAAATCACGTTTTCCTGTTTTAATTTTTGAACACAAAAAGAATACTGTACTTATCCAACTCAAAAAAAAGATCAGAGCATTTAATTGCGTTATGTTTTTTTTTTTTACTAAAAACTTCGTTGTCTTCAGATAAATTTTTGTTCATTTCAGTTGTGGCTAGCGTCCATGATTTACAAAACCATAGATATCTTTTCTCGGTGTGTGAGCCGTACGCTAAATAATGTTTCAATAATTTCTAAACACTGATCTTAAGCCTTCAAAATTAAAAAAAAGATAATCTGGAGGGGTTTCTCGTTCTCGCATAAAACATTTTTGTCTACAAACACATTCATATTGGGATGGTTATAATCAATAGGAAAAAATACATAAATGCAGTTTTTCCATTCGGGTGGCTAATGCCGTTATCACAATAAGCCGTTCATTTTTAACATATTTCATTAATATTCTAATTTTTGTAGTAAAATTGTTACTGCTGGTTTATACTTGAACATCCTAAAAATGTTTTTGTATATATATCGCTTGTTCCTAAAAAGGCTTATGTAAATTTTATGCTGTTTTGAGTCAATCGTTATATTAGGTGTATTTTCTTACTCCCTTTTATTTTTCTGAAACAGCCAATGTCTAATTTAGCCCAGAACAGCTTCATAAGGGCTTTGCTAGTCAATTTCACTTACAATTAGTCTATAAAAAAAACTTTAATTTCAATTTTCTCAAAAGTGATTATTTTGACATTTACTCTTTTAGCACCAAGCCACAGATATAAATATTGCAATTAGAAATCACACATAAACATACAGGTTTTAATGTGTTTAAAATAACGCATTTCTTTTATAAAGGACTGCAAAATATTTGCAGTCTAGCTTTATAAGTGTAGTGAGCAAATATATTGGTTATTTAGCAACCAAATTTTTAGCTTAAAATTGTTCTATAATTTTTTTAAACTTTAAAATAAATTTTTGCGATTATGGTTCAGATATTTAAAATTCAAGTATCTTGCTTAAGTCCCGTATTAATATCGTAGACTTTTTGTAACATTTAAATTTTTTTAAAGCTGTATTGTAAAATTAAATCAATTCCAAACTTATTTAACTCTCATTCTGCTGGACTCAATATTTTCCTCGTTGTTGAAGTTCTCTTTCAAATATACTAAATTAGCTAACTAGTAAGCTCATTTACCATTTTTGATGCCTTTGAATTTAAAATGTAGTCCCTAAGCTGCGTCCCGAGTGTATGATTAATATTCATCAAATAAATATTCAGTATACGCACCGAATCACTAACCAATCAAAAAAGTATGCAATACTTTTTATTATGTTTCCAGCGTATAAACGTATGAGTAATTTTTTTTTATTTAAAAATTAATATAAAGTATACGCAATTCAGATTGCTACAAAAATCCTACAAAAGTTGTATAATTTTCTTCCAATCAAAACAACTTTCATTCAAATAAACTTGACTCAGTTTTAATTTACAAACTAATATTATAACCTAAATAAGGCAAAAATCTCCAGATTTTTTACATTTTACTAAATTTAATTTTTAAATTAATTATCGAATATTTTTATTTAATAAAATGTTTTAAAAAACAATTTTTTTATAAATTAAAAAATACTGTTACATGTCGCTTATTTATTGCAACACAGTCATATCTCAAAAAATCAAAAATTTTAAATTACTTAAGCAGAAGTACTACCTTCTGCATCTGTAAAAAAAAATTATGTCTCAAGCTGAAACGAGGTTATAGCAAAATATAATTTATTTAGGCAGTGTATAAATTTTCATTTTTAAAACTGTTATAGCATTTTACCAAGTTTGATTTTTTTTATTTTAACTTTTATTTAGTTTTTTTTTTTTTTTTTTTTTTACTTGTAACCATATCAAAGCCACAACAATAAACAGTGAATGATTATCAAAAGTTATTTTCGGGAATATAAAATTTATTATTAATTAATTAATTTATTTATGAAGTGCTAATACCCAATTTTTATTTTTGATAAGAACACATATATTTATTTATTTATTTACTTGTCATAAATATATAATGAAGTTACTAATTAAAAGAGGTAATGGCACTAGAAGCTATGGCCTTCGTTCATACGAAAAAAATCAGAATGCAATAAATTCTTGGTTTTCTTGAGTGATGAAATTAATATCTGAATGAATATATATTTCTGTTTTATTCTATAGCGTGTCTTTTATTATTATTTTCTTCAACAACAAAGACACAACAGGCATAAAATTTCGAACAAATCCCCAAACACTTGATGGCACAAGGCTCAATAATAGTAATGAATATAAAAATACAACTTAATTTCAATTCGATTTAAATAGTTAACACTAGTGACGTTAAGAATATTCGTGTTGACATATGTATTAGTATTTGCCAAATTCGAGCAATAAATTTGCGAATACGTTCCAAAAAAGAAAAAATTCAACAAAAAAAAATTTATTTTTAATAATTTATCAAAAATTATTTTCGGGAATGAAATATTTATTATTAATTAATTAATTTATTTATGAAGTGCTAATACCCAATTTTTATTTTTGATAAGAACACATATATTTATTTATTTATTTACTTGTCATAAAAATATAATGAAGTTACTAATTAAAAGAGGTAAGGGCACTAGAGGCTATGGCCTTCGTTCATACGAAAAAAATCAGAATGCAATAAATTCTTGGTTTTCTTGAGTGATGAAATTAATATCTGAATGAATATATATTTCTGTTTTATTCTATAGCGTGTCTTTTATTATTATTTTCTTCAACAACAAAGACACAACAGGCATAAAATTTCGAACAAATCCCCAAACACTTGATGGCACAAGGCTCAATAATAGTAATGAATATAAAAATACAACTTAATTTCAATTCGATTTAAATAGTTAACACTAGTGACGTTAAGAATATTCGTGTTGACATATGTATTAGTATTTGCCAAATTCGAGCAATAAATTTGCGAATACGTTCCAAAAAAGAAAAAATTCAACAAAAAAAAATTTATTTTTAATAATTTATCAAAAATTATTTTCGGGAATGAAATATTTATTATTAATTAATTAATTTATTTATGAAGTGCTAATACCCAATTTTTATTTTTGATAAGAACACATATATTTATTTATTTATTTACTTGTCATAAAAATATAATGAAGTTACTAATTAAAAGAGGTAAGGGCACTAGAGGCTATGGCCTTCGTTCATACGAAAAAAATCAGAATGCAATAAATTCTTGGTTTTCTTGAGTGATGAAATTAATATCTGAATGAATATATATTTCTGTTTTATTCTATAGCGTGTCTTTTATTATTATTTTCTTCAACAACAAAGACACAACAGGCATAAAATTTCGAACAAATCCCCAAACACTTGATGGCACAAGGCTCAATAATAGTAATGAATATAAAAATACAACTTAATTTCAATTCGATTTAAATAGTTAACACTAGTGACGTTAAGAATATTCGTGTTGACATATGTATTAGTATTTGCCAAATTCGAGCAATAAATTTGCGAATACGTTCCAAAAAAGAAAAAATTCAACAAAAAAAAATTTATTTTTAATAATTTATCAAAAATTATTTTCGGGAATGAAATATTTATTATTAATTAATTAATTTATTTATGAAGTGCTAATACCCAATTTTTATTTTTGATAAGAACACATATATTTATTTATTTATTTACTTGTCATAAAAATATAATGAAGTTACTAATTAAAAGAGGTAAGGGCACTAGAGGCTATGGCCTTCGTTCATACGAAAAAAATCAGAATGCAATAAATTCTTGGTTTTCTTGAGTGATGAAATTAATATCTGAATGAATATATATTTCTGTTTTATTCTATAGCGTGTCTTTTATTATTATTTTCTTCAACAACAAAGATTGCTACAAAAATCCTACAAAAGTTGTATAATAATTTATCAAAAATTATTTTCGGGAATGAAATATTTATTATTAATTAATTAATTTATTTATGAAGTGCTAATACCCAATTTTTATTTTTGATAAGAACACATATATTTATTTATTTATTTACTTGTCATAAAAATATAATGAAGTTACTAATTAAAAGAGGTAAGGGCACTAGAGGCTATGGCCTTCGTTCATACGAAAAAATCAGAATGCAATAAATTCTTGGTTTTCTTGAGTGATGAAATTAATATCTGAATGAATATATATTTCTGTTTTATTCTATAGCGTGTCTTTTATTATTATTTTCTTCAACAACAAAGACACAACAGGCATAAAATTTCGAACAAATCCCCAAACACTTGATGGCACAAGGCTCAATAATAGTAATGAATATAAAAATACAACTTAATTTCAAATGGATTTAAATAGTTAACACTAGTGACGTTAAGAATATTCGTGTTGACATATATATTAGTACTTGCCAAATTCGAGCATTAAATTTGCGAATACGTCCAAAAAAAGAAAAAATTCAAAAAAAAATTAATTTTTAATAATTTATCAAAAATTATTTTCGGGAATGAAATATTTATTATTAATTAATTAATTTATTAATGATGTGCTAATAATCCCAATTTATGATTAAAAACACAACATCAAAGCTTCAACAAAGCCACAACAATAAACAGTGAATTTTTCTTTCTTACATTCCCCTACAATTGGCTGTTTTTTCCAACACGAATTGTAGTTGGAGGAGGATAGAAAGAAAAAACAAAATTAAAAAAAACAATTTGCTTAATAAAGCAGCTTGCCATTTCAGTTTTTTATTTGCCGGGCACATGCAAATTTATTATCAAAAATTATTTTCGGGAATGAAATATTTATTATAAATTATTTTTAGCATCATTTATTAATGATGCGCTAATAATCCCAACTTATGATTCAAACCACTGAAATTTATTGCTGTGGGAAAGCTAGTTTCTATGCGCATTTCGCTGTAAGAAAGAAAAATTCACTGTTTATTGTTGTGGCTTTGTTAAAGCTTTGATATTGTTACAGGTAAGACTGAGTGTTTAAAATTCATATTCACTTTATGGTCTTACTAGTATAATATTTTTAGCTTTTCTAAAGTATTTGGAAAAAGTTTACTGACGAGCTGGCCTAAGCAACCAGCGAAATGCGTATAGAAACTAGCAATATATTTCACTGTTTTTAATCATAAATTGGGATTATTAGCACATCATTAATAAATGAATTAATTTAATAATTTTTATTAAAAAAAAAATTAGACTTTAACAAATTGAAAATGCGTTCGCTGCAGTAGATTGAAGAAAGAATATCATCTTTCGGCGATAAATTGGAAAATATATCCGAAATTAATGAGACATTTAAAGAAACTTGGTGACATCTTTTCGTTCTTAACAGTTCGATAGGCGGCATGAAATAAAATATATTAAAAAACCCCAAAAAAGTTGGAGTCTTATTTCATATGCAATAGAACTCCATTTTTTAATATTAAATAACACCCCAGCCCCCATAAATTAAAATCCCCAAACAGAAATGAAGTAATACTGTAATTTTTGGGACCTAATTTCATATAAAATAAGAACCTAATTTCTGAAATTAAATAAGACCCTAATATATATACATTAGAGTGACTCACCAAAAAAGTGCTTGATGTACCCTCCTAAAAATGACCCTTGGACTTTTTTAAGATGATATTTAAAATGTTTCGGCTCCAGCTTTGACCTCTCGTGAGCTGGACGATTTTGAAAAAGGGTCTATTTTTGCATGTTTTGTTAATTTGAGAATCTGTTTCCTTACCAATATATACAGTGTGGGTATCATAAGAAAGTTTTTTTAAGACGTGTTCAACTGTATATACAATTTGTCCAAGGACGATCATCCATGTCCTTTTTTTTAAGGATATTCTGTAAAAAAGAACGGTTTTTGAATTTTTTGTTCGGGGTTGTTGGTAATAAAAATGCCAAATTAACATATTTTAATCTTTAGTCGATTTTATTAAATACGGGTGTCAGCTTTTTTTTAAATTCGTGCTAGTTCGCGTTTTGACAACAATGCAATGGGGTGGTAACTCTTCGTTTTAAATAGGGCATAAAAAACCTTTCTTATGATACCCATATTGTATATGTTGGTAAGGAAACAGATTCTAAAATTAACAAAACATGCAAGAATAGACCCTTTTTCAAAATGGTCCAGCTCACTAGAGGTCAAAGCTGGAGCCGAAATATTTTAAATGTCGTCTTAAAAATGTACAAGGTTCATTTTGAGGTGGGTACAACTTGCACGAATTTCGCTTCCATACAACTTGAGTCGCTCTAATATACCTACAATTAATTGCACAGATTTGGTTTTAACAATCTTGCGATAGATATGATGGTATGGACTTCGGCCGTGCGCAACGATTTCCAACTCTAAAGTATAGCAAATATCGGCACCGCTTACCAAACCTAATCTGCATGGGAGGCCTTCGACCGCGCGCAAGGATGTTCTTCTCTATGGTACAACAAACACTTGCTTCACTAACTAGAGCTTTTTTTCATATCCTGCTTCGGCCTTCACAGATGTTAAGGTATGCAGAGAAGCTTAAGCTAGCGAGGACGGTATTTGTTTTACCATAAATGAAAAAATCCTTGCACCTTGAAAAAAGTTTTCGATATAAATTAAAAATAACCTCCCAAGAAATATATTAGTGCTTCGTTTCATAATGATTTTTTGGGGGACTATTTCATATGAAATAATCCATCAAATAAAAAATATTAGATAATACTCCAAAAACTATGAAATTGCCCCCCAAATATCCTTGCTGTTGTTCTCTGCACTAATTTTTGGGGGGCTATTTAATGCCGCCAATTTGGTATCCAATATTTAACACTGTAACAAGCAAAGTAAGGAAACTATTTTTAAGAAAAATAAAAAAAAAAACTAAAATTAAGTAGAGAAAAACTACTAAATAGCTGAATGCAGCACCTGTGAATTTAGCATGAAAAATTTTGGTTTAGCTGCAAAATTTTGTTTTAGAAAATGTTCAGCTTTTTTTTTTAGCAATATTCTAGAAGTTTTGAAAAATAGTTTTATTGATTATTTCTTATAACTTTTAAATTAAATAGTTGCACAAAAAAATAAATTGTCTATGAAATTGGATAATTTTTATCTTAAGAAAGGTCTTACCTCTTTTGGAAAACACAATTTGAATTTCTAAGGAATCTTAGAAATGCCCCAATTATGTTGATTGTAGAAATTAATTTCCATTTATTTATACGTATAAAAGTATAAGATCACTTTACATTGTAAGCTAAAAATTAAATTTATGGACTGCAAGATAACAATTCTATAGTTTAAATGTTTGGACATTTGGTGTTAATCCAACGAAATATCTTGAACAATATTTGACTGTAAATTGCTGAAAAAATATTAAGTTAAAATTTCAACTTTTCATATTGTAAAGCCTGGAGTGCTTGGAATGTGAAAAGCCACATTCGCATGTTGTTCTGACATCATTTTGACTTGATTTCAAAGCCACAATATCCATTGTGTATTGCCGAAATTCCGTCAGAACTACAAGCGCATGTGGATTTTCACATACCATGTTCTATAGGCTAAAGAAATTAACTGGTCTAAAATATCTTTTTCTAGAATCTTTTAAATCAGAGCAAAGCATTGCAGAAAAATCGTTTGTAGTTTGCGTCCATCAGAGGTCTTGCAGTCTCCTTAATTTGTTAAAATATTCGCCTGGTTCTATATTCCAATACAAAATTAAAGTCAAAAACTTTTTAATTCCATATATAAAAGTTCACTGTGTTCTAGAAAAGTATGATGATTTCATTTTGTTTAAAACAACTATCAAGTTAAACAAAATGTCAAGTGGTCGAATTTCGGCCACCGTGAGAAACTAGTATGTTTAAATATTTTACTGACGTCTTGCAAAATTAAAAAAGATTTTTGCAGGTGTTGTAGTTTTGGTCTTCATAAACTCATGTAAATTATGCTGTATTGCTTCTAAATTTCTTACTTATCATTTGGGCTCTGCAATTTTATCCGACGTTTCATCTAAAAATGTGTCTAAGAAACTATTGGCATGTAAGTTTTCCAATTCAATGGGCTGATTTGTTTCTTTTCTAGAAACGCCGAATGATCGAACACCCTTTAAGCGCTCGGAAGCTCTATAAAGACCGCAAAGCTTTGCAACTGCATCATCTTTAGTTAAAATGTACTGCTTATTGTTAGGACTACCACCAGATGCTGACGTATCCGCTCTATTCTCGGACAATTATTTGCAAATGCAGCCTTTTCAATCAGCCCTAACCACTTTTTAAGCAGAAGCATATTTTTCTGAAGGACCTATGGAAGTTAGTGATCTTGTTACGACCTTTCATACTGATAACGCACCGCCCTCTCACACTATACAAATTAAGGATAATACAAGGTTTTTTCTTGTTTCGAATTTTTGTGCTTCTCCCTTAAAATCAGAAATAAGCTCATCATAAATAAATTTACGTACAAAATCTTATTAATTTACTAACATTTTATTTTTTTCGCAACAAATATATTAAAAAAAGCTAAAAAAAAAATAATATTTTACCAAAAAGTATTTTCTTTCACGCGGCTGTTTGCTTTCGATTGGAAATTACTTTTTTTATACTCGTTGTGAAAATGATTTGTAGAACACCAAAATTCCTCTTGAAACAAACTGGAAATGAAATTTTACTATTCATTTCACTTTAACGATTTTAAGAACACAAAATGAGTAGAATTTCCACTTTCATTTCATTTGACGAATGTAAAAGACTCACAGAAAAAAATTAAAAATTCATTCCAAATTTATAGAATCAAGTGGTTGATTTTGCACCTATTACCAAAATGATTATATTAATTACTGAAAATAGTAAAAATTTTGAATTTTTTTTCCATAAATGATATTTTTAATTTTAATTAAAAAAATTATCAAAAAACTTTGCCGTTTCAATCAATATTTAAAGTGATTTAATTAAATATAGTTCAGGTTTTGGCAATTCCCAACAACAATTCTACAAGTTTAAATTATTTTATATCGAACGAAAAAATCAATTAAGATTTTTCGATATTTAAATAAATATTTTAATTAAAAATTAATTTCAAAACAACTAAAATGTTAATTAAATCGTTTATTTTTAATTTTCGTGCAACTAAAAAAATGATTGATTCAATTATTATTTAAATTGAAATACTTTTTAAACAATTTTTTTAATTGGTAAAAAATGCAAGATAAAGCTGTAGAAAATTATAATATTATAATAATACTAATAAGCATCCAAGCAGAATGAAGTTCCTTGAAGTTATCTTAATGACTTCCTGTGAAGTATACAATCTCTCACCGTGCAGAATAATTGGCCTTATGGTATCCGAAATCTTCATCAGTGCACAATTTCGCTGCAAAAATGATTCTTTAAGTCGCGGTGCTTATGACCTTTACATAAAAATAATAATGTAAGTATAACATTTTAAAAATGATCAGAAGTGGAAGTGCAAATTTAATCATTTCAAATTCAGTCATCGGAAAGTCATAGGTTAGGTAAGGTTATAAAGGCTGGGGCGAAGTAAAATTCACACCCTCACCCAGAGACCAGTATGGTTCATTGTGATGCCTTCATTAGTGAAAGAATAGGAGAAGTAAAGGGTGAAAGCACAGGAAAATAAGGCAGTGGAAGATAAACAAATCGGACAGCACAAGCAAGAATCCTACCAAACTGAAAACTGCGCCCAGTCTTCAGTCTCCTGCCACATAGACAGGTCAATCCCATTACGAATCCCGTCAGAATATCGAGTCTGCAGCCCGAGAGATCTCTCAATTCGCGCAGGAATCTGCTACCCAGCCACCTCAGCCTGCTGTCCTACAGCCTGCGATAGTAGCAGAGCGAGGGCTGAACTGTCTCAAATTTCTCTGGATCCTCACACAATCTATATATATCCGAAAAGCCATATCCCATTCTCTATGCCATCCTGCCTATCATACAAAGGCCCGTGGTAATACCTATCATGGTGCTGACGCAGGCCCTACTCTTGCCCAGCAGCACGTCCAAATTCGACCTAGCAGTCGGTTCGGCCCCGCTAAGCCCGATTAGTCCCGCTCAGAACACATTCCCTAATTCTTCCAAAGTGACTTCCGCATGATATTGTTCCGTTTTTACTTTACTAAACGCGTTCAGGTTTATTCCGTTTATAATAAACCTTTGAGTTCTTTTAATTGCAAATCAAAATAAATACACACACGAATTCAACTTAACAAAATTTATTAAAGTTCACAAAATTTAACCACTTTTGTAAGTAACGATCTGAACCGCTTAATGTCTTCAATCAAACTAAACTTAACTTTTTTGAGTTAGCCTGTATTTATAGTTCAAAACTATTCCTAGTTGATTCATGAACCAAATAGTATTTTCTAGAAAGTTGTGGTCGAATTATTTTAAAATAACTGTTATACATCTAAATCTAAACTCTACAATTACAATTGCTAGAAAATTTAGTACAGTGGCGTTCATAAAAATAGTAACTAATATGACATAAAACTATAATTAACAAGATAACTTATAACTAGAGACCATAAATAATTCTTAGACAAATCTAATTTCGTAACAATACAATAATGTTTAATATATTAAGAAGTATGACAGTATTTTACCAATTTATTGTTATCGACATAAACGGGAGATATTTTTCAATAAAATTTGAAATATCGTGTGGAGGTAAATTTAAGATTAGATATTCGCATTTTTATTTGGCTAATATTGGTGCAGATATTCGTAATAGTATTCGCGAATATTAAAAATTTAAACTTGTTAAATCACTAGTTAATTAACAAACATAAATACGTAAAAAATAATATATTTATGCATTAGTTTGGTTGTTGTGAGAGTCCCTGTAGGAAAGATAGGATAAAGTGTCTTGTAGTCGCCACTTTTGGCCATTATTTTGGTGACTTTCTGGTGACACTTTTGTATGCCTTTGAAGAAAGACATTTTTGACAGCTGTATAAGTTCGGGTCTTATTTTTATGAAATAATTATTAGTTTTTTTGTTAATTGACTATCAGCTATAACTGACAAAATATGTTCGGTGTGTTCATTTACAGAAAATTGTTGCTTATTTCCAATAATGGTTACTAGTAAATGTTCACGTACTCGATAAACTTGAAAGGAGAGAGTGGAAAAAGAGCATACAAATTTGAGAGACAAAAAAATTGTTGAAAATTTTTGATAGTAAAACTTTTACCATGGCCCAATTAGTAGGTCTGCGCACAACTACAACAATGCAACAATAGAAAAAACAGCACCCGTTTTGTTTGTGTATACAAATGGTAAAAATGTCAAAAATCTGTCACCTGTTAAGAAAAATGTGTTTTGTTTTTATCATGTATTTATTTTGTTTAATGAAAATTTTTGCGTACAATGCTTGCTTCCGAAAAATGGTGCCAAATGTTATGGTGCCAAATTCCTGCCAAAAATTTTACCCCATTTTGCACTTTCCACTGGGTCTTTTGGCACTGAAAATAACGTACCTCATCCACTTTTAAAATGGTTTTACACGCTGCACAATAACGCATTTTAATGTTATTGCACTTTTTTTATTATTATGGTTATTTAAAATTTTTATTCACAATCATTATATTTTATTTTTATTTTAACAATAAGAAAAACGATTTCTTGAATTCAAAAAAAAATTTAAAAAAAAATATAATAAAAAATGTAAACAACTTTTGCCATTTATGCCTATTTATTATGATTAAAAACACAACTCTACAAAAAATCAGCACGCGTTTCGAGCAGACCTAATAATTGTGCCATGATTTTTACTAGCAAGAATTATTCAACCACCTGCCTCATGTTTTTTTACAAAACAAAAATAGATTTCATAATTTTTATATTAAAAGTTTTCAATAAAATATGATATTTATTTTCCTAAAATTTCATAACAATATGCTTGCACAAATAGTTGAAATCCATTAAATGTATCAAGAAATAAAAATAATTTTTTGTGTTGAATAAAGGAAACGTAGTTTTGATAGATTTTTAAGCAAATACGCTAAGCCCGAACGATGAAATATTTATAAGCTTTTTTCCTTTTACACAGCTTTGTATAATAAAGTGTGTTTTAGCTGGGCTTTAAAAATCTTGACAGAACATATGGTTCTTAATACTTGACACACATTGATCAAGGAAGATTAGGTCCGTCTGCAAGTCTAGATTCCAATGTCTCCATATGGTCCCAAAAGAAGTACTTCTATAGTCAACATTTCTCAGATCAGTAATGGATTTTCAATGACAAGCGCAAAACATAGTGAATCAATACAGTTTCACTCTTGACATTTTCTACAGGGGTGCTTATGTATTTCAATATATTCCAATGAACAAATTAAAAATTAGTTAAGATTATATGAATATATACATATGTATGAAGTTATGTATGTGTATCTTTATGAACATAAAAGATATGACTAAGTAATGAACACAATAATGATTATAATAATTCAAACTTGTAGAATGTATATCAAATTAGCTTATACACTTTGAAAAATTGTTAATACTAAAATATTATTTTTTTTATAATATAATAAACTTGTTACCATTATATACATTTCCATAGCTTATATTTTTTTTGTAAAAAAAAAACGCTTCAGATTTACATATTTTTGCAAAAATTTAGTTTAGTCTTACCAAAAGATAAAAGCTGGGCGTTTGAGCAAGGTCCAAGAAAGGAAATTTTTTTTTATGCAAAATGTCTTTACAATGCACTATAGCTAAAACTATAACTTTTTCTATGCGAAATTCAAATTTCAAAACTGTCATTATATTTTGCTCACAATTTTTTTATGAAAAATACTATTATTATATTATATTATATACCATTTTTTTTTTTTTTCAAAATTTAAAGCGTTAATTGTGGAAAGTGTGTGATTAATTAAGAAAAAGCTTGAAATGGAAAACAAGGAGGCGTGTAAGTACTTAAGGTATTCTCCTCAGTGCTTGGAAATTATTATCTTTTTCTTAAAAATTACAATTGCCGTATTCACAAAAACCCTTCAATCCGTGTATCGATTGTATGTTGTATAAAAAAACAATAGTGAACTACGTATTTGAAAATAATATACAATTGATACAACGATACAAGGGGTTTTGAGAATACGGCAAATATTTTTACAAAACCCTAAAATAACTGCGTTTGATTCAAAATTGAAATTCATGAGAGCCTTTAAAATTTTTTAAACGCTTGTAAAACCTAAAGTGAAAATAATAAAAGAGATTGAAATGTGATAAATGTATGTCTGTTTGTTTCAAATCGCACTTTTTGCGTTTTCTGAGTAATATTATATTTTTTGGGTAACGAGCTGTTTGAAATTTGGTTGAAGGAGCACTCTAACGAGACAAAGTATGATGCCCTTATCAAACACGCATTAAAAAACTTTGTGCTTCTATTATTTTTGATGGTTGGGAGAAATTATTGGTTGAAGAAGGCAGAATTTTTTGCAGATACTTAACAACCAAATGGGAAAAAAGGAGAAAGGAAGAAAAATTTCGAAATGAAAACATTACATGGCTTATGTGCTGTTTTGAAATAACAGGCAAGTGAATGTGTAGTAAAATTTATATAAAAATCACTCAAAACAACTGAGGCTTTTCATATAAATTTGATTACACAATCAATCGTCTGTCATTTGGAAACACCAAATTAATAGTGCGATACGTTTTAAAATTGAGAATGGAAAAAGCAACTTCTACGGCTGTCGAACGTCCTGAGGTTTCGTTTTGTAGTTATTCAGAATATGTATAAAAGAAGGGCAACAGCAGAGCTTTCCATCGCAATAGTTGTAGTAATTAATTAACAAGTTTGTAAAGCAGTAAAATCCCTTCGAAGACTGGGCTGCAGTTCTAAAAGAAACTTTAGCGAGCCCAATACGACTTTCTAAAATAAAAAAATTGTGCTCAACAAGTACCCTTAAAACGATTCCATACGGTGCAGATGAAGCGTTAGCTTTTTTGTTGAAAACAATTTTTCAAAAGAATTGTAAAACGCAATACGTCGTGAAAATAAAGTGAGATATTGGGACATAAGTGCACATTATAATAAAATTGTGTCTTCAAAGTGGACCCGAAGGTATTAAACAACAGAATACTATAGCAAAGGTACCCCTAGAACCAGTTATATTGCATAGTTCTTAGTGAATTGTTAAAACTCAGAAGGAGATTTTTGAAGCCCTAATGTTACCATAAATACTGATCACATATAATCGGAATTTATATATAGTTATGGATTCGACAACAGCACTGGACAATATACGCATTATACTCATGCGTTTCTGGATCCTAGTACATCAAAATGTTCTGATGCTTCACTTCTCGCAACAACAATTATAACATTGAGACTTGTAATCTTCTCTGGAAAGCCTTTTTGAAACAATCGTACACCCTAGTCAATATGATTTTGTTGGCTAATTAACTTAAAATCTGTGAACGAAACGAAATATTCAATTTTATAAGAGGGAGCAGACACAAAACATTAATTTACGCCTTAGAAAAGTTGCATATAAATTTTGGTAACGGAACTAATTGGATGCAAAAGTTCTAAATGATTTGACCGGGACTTAATTGAAGCTTGTCCTATTTGCGGTGCTACACCAACGGATTTTAAAAATGTAACTGAACCCAGTAAACAATTTTTGTTTTTTAAAGCACTTAAGAGAAAAATCGCATAATCCAGCTCTTCAATAAGAGAGCTCTTATACAGCAGTAAATGATGCCGCATATGCAAAAAAGCTGCTATTTTAGTGCTGAAAACGAAGAAGATCATAAAGCGAAAAAAAAAATAAAAATATATTATGGTTACGAAAAAGCTTGAAAAAGGCATTTAAACCAGTAAAATTAAAACATTTATAAATACGTTAATATAGTTAGCCCTTAAAAAAGTGCTTTATTTGCATATTTTATTATGTTAAAAGAAGCGCTTATTGTCAGCAGAAAATAGCCCTCAAAACCGGGAACACTCCATAGAAAAGTCAGGCATCCCATCAGCAGGTTTGAAGCGACTTGAGGTATTAATTCAAACATAAAATCTCCTTTTGGAGCACATTTTTTACTAGGAGTATAAACCTGAAAAATTGCGTGGATAAGAGTCTAACTTTAAATTTGGTCGAGCTCTCTACATCCGAATCCGATTTTCTGCTTTCGTAATACACTAGCAGTCTCAAAGTGTTTTGCAAATTAAGTAAAATTAAAAGTAACCCCAACACAACGGAATGAAGAATAACTCCAAAAAATCGCAGTTTGTACTTTGTGACTATTTCCCGTTTAGAAATATTGAAAGCCAAAGGCCCAACCCTGCTATCTATCGCGCAATTTTTAAAACCAAAACTTAACAATTATTCGGGATATAAAAATTCAATATATTTTGATTCGGGATTCTGAAATTCAGGATTTTGAAATTCGAGATGTTGGATGTTGGATGTCGGACTTTTTCGTAAACAAAGATTTACCCTAAATTTAGGAGTATATCTCATATTATTTTAAGGGTTAGTTTTATTATTTTGGGGTGATATTTCATTGAAAAATTTGGGTAACATTTTATATAACATAACATTTTATATAACTTGCCCTTAATTTCGTATAAAATTTCAGGTTTTGAGTCCACATTTCGCAGCGCTATTACTTTATGTAGACACCACACA
Organism: Pollenia amentaria; assembly: GCA_943735925.1. Classification (NCBI taxonomy): domain Eukaryota; kingdom Metazoa; phylum Arthropoda; class Insecta; order Diptera; family Polleniidae; genus Pollenia; species Pollenia amentaria. The sequence goes on along the minus strand of OX031008.1, from coordinate 85,442,926 downwards.
ACGGGATGATCTAAGGAAACTATGCATTATTACTTGTTAATGTTTAGAAGGGCTTGGTAATAACAATGGGCTTAATTTATTTTAAAGTTTCCACTAGCCCCTTAATAAACATTCTCATGAAATAAGGGTTTCTTTCGAGGGGTGGCTCGGTAGGCTAGTTGTTAGTAGAGTTGTTAGTCGATTCCCGCGAGAGACTCTTTTCTCATGCAGACAAGCGTAAAGCTTAGCGAGACTGGATTAAAAACAATATACCAAAAGAGCTTGGGGCTTAAAAAAAATAGGTTCATCTATCTTTCATACAAGTGTTCCCTGAAATGATTTAACCCAGTATTGTCTGCAACTATAATTTTCCTTATATAAAGTGTTTGTTATAGTTCATTATTTAACCTAGCCATTATTCAAATGTCCTCCCGGAATAATTCCCTTAAAATTACGGGGGCCACCAGTATATATACCGTCGTTATTAGGATATTTTATAAGAATGTTAATTTTCATAATTTTATAATAAAATATATATCACACAATTATTTATATACGAAAAGTGTTATGTATTCAGAAATATTTGGTATTGAAAAATGAGCATATCGGTTCAATACTTCACATGTGCGTTATTGAAATAATTCCCTAGGCCTCGGTTTTAGAAATATTGATGCTGCCTATAAAAATCGTATGAGTAATATAAAACGTTGCAAATATTACTCATACGCACAGGTCAGCTGAGTAGGCTTCACAAAGTGGGAGATTTTGGAAAAAAATAGGAATAGTTCTGGATTTTCTAAACGGTTAGTCCGATTCAAATAAAATTTAAGGTGGCAATTAAAAAGATGCAGTCGAGCTTAAACATTAAATTTTGAGGTCTATAGAATTATAAGGAAAGGCGACATATGTTCGCAAAGGGTGTCCCGGTAGGCTAGTTGGTAGTGAGCTAGTCTAACAGCGCCGGGGTTACGGGTTCGATAACCGCTAGAGACTCTGGTTTCTTTCCTGCATACAAGCGTAGAGCTTAGCGGCATTAGTATAGGAAAAAAAAGAAGGGTATTACGAAAATTAAAAACGATCCTGAATACTTAATTTTATCTCTGACATTAAACATTTTTCATAAGTAGAATGTTCTAGTCGTGTTCTAGCAAAAGTTAGCGACATGCTCTATTATCCTCTTATAATAAAAGTGTTGATGTACCTTTTTTTCGAGTATTCAAAATAGGTTATATAGTTTCCTATATGCAGGCTTTCAAGGTCATTAATTTATTGTATATAAAAGATTGCTTAGTGCATTCGTTTGTTTTCTGTCCAACTTCTTCATTGATTGAGTTTCAATTAATATATGACAACATTGTAAAAATGATAAAGTAAAATAGTTGTCAATAAAAACAATAATTCAAAATTTACTTACAATAATCTTTTTTTCAATTTACATCATTTATGAAGTATATCACAGTATTTTGTAAAGGTGGATAACACAACACAAAACTTAAAATGTTATAATATATGTATGCTTATGTATAGATAATATCACAGCAAATTTTTCCCTTTTTTGATCACAATTGTTATAATTACTAGAATATTGCAATAGTGTCGTTTGCATTTGTATTGTCTTTGTCTTTTTTGTGACTTTTGCAATTTTTGCTTTTTTTGAATTCTTAAACTTTTCCCTTTTCTCTTTATCTAAAATTCTCACTTTTTCAAAGTTTGTTTTGTGTTCGATTTCAATTAGCCATTTCACAGAGTACAATTCCGTTCGGAAACGGAATTCATTCCGAATTTTGGTGCTTCAGAAAATTACGAAAAAACTTTCCGGAACGAAACCATTTTTGTTTTCACGAACGGTATGGAGCTTTCTGTATCTTAAAGGCCAAAAAGCCATCAAAATATACATTCTATGAATAAAAAAATATGTTTTGTTCGGTTTCGAACGGAATCATTCCGAACAGACTGAATGTAGTGTTGTCCAAGTGCAGTTGATTGGTTTTCTCTTTTTATATCAGCTTTATGCTAGTATATTCTCACGCCTAAATTTCTCTTACTTGTACCAATGCAGATTTTTTGCATACTCCTCATTGTCTCCGCCATTACACTCAATTTGATAAACAACATCACTTTGATCCCTACACTCAATCTTTGTTTTTGTTTGTGTAAATAAATTATGTATTGTTTGGAATAAACGGCAGACTATTATATTTGGCATTACAAGATGTGTCATCTTTGTTTTTTCCCCGTGGAGAATTATTATTTGCACCTTTTATCAGTAATGAATTTATCAACCCCTTTGAAAAATTGTTTTTCAGTAAGATATCCTTTATACTTGTCCTATTCTTTGATTCAAATTTTACGTTGCTTTTTTATAACTTTTTCAGTTGGATTTATTGCTGTATTTACCTTCTGTTTCATGGGTTGTATTAAGTGGAAATTCATCAAGCGTCCAGAGGCAATTGGTTTCATATTTATTTATTTATTAGTCTATGGATTAACTCCTTTCAGACAAAAATTACAATATATTAAAATATTTTACAAATAAATTTAACATCATCTATTTAAATATAAAATTAAAGTGTGTTTGATAGTGTTAATATCCAAAGTAATATCAATAATACTGTACAGATCATTAAAATTTACACATATTCTACGAACAGGGTCGGCCTTTGCATAATTTTGTTGAAAGTATTCAATTGATATTGGCTGGTAATAACGTGTATGGCGTCGGGGAACATTTAAAAATAAACTTTTTAGCAGGAACTCCGAGCAAATATTGCCTTTAATCAGATTGATAACAAATATCACGTTCAGCATTGTTCGGCGGCTTTTTAAAGTTGGTAAATGAATCTCTAATAACCTGGTTCTATATGAAGGAAGATTTATAGATGGATTTGGGTAAGTGCTCCGTAATATGAATAGCAAAAATTGTTTTTGGACAGACTCAATACGATCACTATGGACATTGTAATACGGATCCCAAATTATTGAGCCATATTCGCTTATAGGTCTGACAAGTGCTATGTACAACTGTTTTGTTATAGATGAGTCAGAGAATTCATTTGACCATCGGTTAATAAATCCAAGTACACTACGAGCTTTATTAGTACACATATTTATATGTTCAGTAACAGATAACTTTGTGTCAAATAATACACCGAGATCCAAGAAAACATTAACAACTTCCAATTTGTACCCAATAAGCACTCAAATTTTAGAAATTCAAGTGCTTTAAAAATTGCTGGAATTCAGCTTTAATTTATGCCCAATTTTCAAGTCGAATTCCAGTTCATACAAAAATGTTTGAAATGATTTTTTTAACTTTTGTATTGCTTAAGCTATCAAAAAAAATAGTTGTGAAAAAATTTTTTTAAAATTGTGAATATTTAAAATATTTAAAAATTGTGAATATGCCACCAAGCTCTTTAAGATGATGAATAATTTCATACACAATTTTTTCTTTATTCAATATTCAATTTTTTAATTTGATTTCCATTAGAATTGTAGGCTTGATTTATATTGGTTTTATAGGTTTGATTAAAACTTGATTTCAATACTTGAATTCAAGTTTAATTATTATGTGTTTGAGGCTGGAATTTGACTGTAATACAAAGCTTGAATTACACTGGATTTCCAGTACCCATTTTGCTGGAGTATGCTATTGATTTACAGTGTAATTTAAGTATAATACAAGGCTTGAAAATGGAAAACAGGACTGGATTTACAATTGATTTATACTGGAATTCCAGCAAAATTGCTTATTGGGTAGTCACCAATAAAATAGAAGCCAATAGGTCTAGTTTTTCTGGAAAAACGAATATGTTTACATTTTTTAAGGTTTATATCCAGTAAGTTTGTTTGGCACCAATTAAAGAATAAATTTAAATCCTGTTGTAAGTGTGGTTGAAAAATGGAGTCGGCAAAACATGAAAATATTTTTACATCGTCAGCATACATAAGTATATTGGAAAATTTTATTGTTGTAGGCAGGTCGTTGATATACAATAGGAAAAGTATTTGTCCGAGATGGCTACCTTGTGGAACACCAGAGTTGACAATGATATGTTTAGATAAGTAATTATTATAATACACACGCTGTTCACGACCTAAAAGATAAGATTTTATCCAATTCAAACAGCAGTTCGTAAATCCCATTAAATACAGCTTATGCAATAAAAGATCATGGTTAACTCTGTCAAAAGCCTTACTAAAATCGGTGTATATAACCAATCTGTTATTATTTTGCCACTTTGCATGAATATCTTCATATCCAGATATGGTATTGCATTGTTTTTCTCCCTCTCCAGAGTAAATTTCAATTTGTTATAATAGAAGTTAAATGTTTCCAATATTATATCCTCGTCTTTATATTTTATTATGGCTAAGAAATCATCTACATATTTTGTGATAAGTCTTATTCGTGTTCCTTTAGAGTTCCTCGGTACATTGTTTCATTAGGCGGTCCAATATAATGTTGGTTACAGTCGATGGAAATGGGTTGTCCATTGGCATTCCAGATGTTCTTTGGTATAATTTGTAATAATGCTTAAAATAATTATTATCATTTAAGCAAAGCTTAAGTATTTTCAGAAATTGTGTTTTTAGTATTCTAGTGTGATAACGATACCACGTCAAATGATGTAAGCCTTTCATCTTCGTCCAATACAAGAGTATCCAGTTTTATTTTTAATTCTTACGAGTCTTTTTTTATATCATATTCTTTGAGTTTAATGTTTTTCAATATATTCACAATGATGATGATATGAGACGATGTGGATAAAAATGGTATTTTGCCCTTTTTAAGCTTAAAAAAAAGTATTTTTATCCTTTTCTAATTTTAAAAAAATTGTAAAATAAATTACATTATTTAAAAATTTTTGAAATGCTATTCAAGGCACTTCATGTATTACAGTGCTACACTCAAATATTATGTAGCTTAATTCAATAGATAATTAATTTTAAACAACTAAAAATTTATTTTTATTTATTTAACAGCATATTCCGTAAAATTTAATAGATGTTACATTAAAAAAATATATTTTAACCAACAAAAAATCAAACTACGTAACAACGGAAAAAAATTATTTTTTGGTAGTTTATATTTTTAATACCAAACATATATATGTGGTAGTGCTAATTTAACTGTACTAATTTTTACTTTGTAACAATAGTTTTAATCAAGTTCCCTTTTATTATATTTTCAGTAGTTGTTAATTTTAATTTATCATAGAATGAAAAAAGCATTCAGTTTTTAGTTGTCATTGAATTCAGTTGTAATATTTTAGTATATTGAATAATAAATTTGATTATTTTGTATAAATCAGGCGTTTGGCTTTGGTGTTTCAGTACACAATCCTACATTTGGGGGCTCAACCTTAACATAAATCGAAATATTTATTGAAACAAAATTAAGTGGACCAGCGCATCAGATCAGGACTTGAAGGTTGCTTGCCAGGAATTCAAATTATCGGATGATGGTGACAAAAGTACATTGATAAGACGCATCAAACTATTTGAGAAAAACCGAGCAGAAAAACGGAAGTCTGAAGAGGAAGAAAGAATTCAGATTGAAGCTATAAGAAGAAGAAATATTAAAAGCTGAAGATGAAATTAGAAACGAAGAAGAAAACAATAAATAGATTGCTGAATCGATAACTCAAGACGAAAGAAGAAGAAAAGATGAATCAAGAACATTTGATGAAAAAGTAAGACAAGAAGCTGAGAGAAGGAAAGATGAGGAAGATGCACAACGATTTGAGGAGATGGTCACAATGGAACTACGTCGGCTAAGAGATGTGGAACTACGATCAGAAGCAACACTCCAACCACGCAGAGGTTGTTATAAAATTGTTGATGAAACTGTAAGGGGAAATCAGCCGGGAATAACATTTCGAGATGTTGATTAATCAATGCAAAAGTGGCGAAGGTGGTCGTGGCATAGATGAATGGCTTAATGACTTTGAGCAGAACGCTTGTTTGCTAGGATGGACGGATTTTCAGAAACTCATCTACGCAAAAAGGATGCTAACAGGTACTTCAAAGCTTATTATGGAGCACGAATGCAAGGCGCAATCATATGATGCTATGAAGCCTAGACCAGCTAAGAGTTCTCCAGTAAGTAGGAAAATAGTTCTTTCTGATGACGTTCCAGTGGCTCAGCGACCACGTCGTTTACCACAAGTTGAAAAGGCGGAAGTGGAAAAACAAATGAATTCTTGGCTAGCAGACGGAATTATTCGACCTAGTATATCTGATTATGCAAGTTCAATAGTGCTCGCAAGCAAGAAAGATGGAACAAAACGATTATGCGTCGACTATCGACGACTTAATCAAAAAATTATTAAGGATAAATATCCGATGCCAGTCATAGAGGACCAAATAGATATGTTGCAGAATAATAAAGTTTTTAGCACACTTGATTTGGAAAACGGATTTTTTCACGTATCAGTAGATGCAGAAAGTCGTAAGTATACATCTTTTGTCACGCCAGCGTGTCAATATGAATTTATGAAGGTTCCGTTTATAGAAAAAAAAGTACCAAAAAGATGAAATAGGGAGTAAACGGGAAAAATCTGTATTTTGGTACTTTTTGTCACCCCATCTTTCTTTTAAACCCATAAACATAGAATTAAGGGTTATATCACATTTGAAACTTATCTAAAGAATCCAAATACGAATTTGGTACTTTTTCGAAATTCGGACATTTAAGGGGTAAAAACCGTAACTATTTTTGGTACTTTTTTGCAAAACATTTTTTTTTATTCAAAAATTTAGTACTTATTATTGTTCAATAAAAAAATAAGCGGACAGGTGCCCGGTACTTTTTTGAAATTCGGCCTTTTTGGGGAGTAAACGGGTAAAACCTATATATTAAAACTTTTTTGCTATGCCATCTATCTTTTAAACCAATAAACATTAAAATAAAATATATATCACATTCATAACTTATCTAAAAATTAAAAATACAATAAATTTGATGCGTTTCGAACGTTTAAAAGGTGAAATCGTACCTAATTCTGTTGTTTTTTTTTCAAAGCATTTTTCTTCATCTACCTATATAATATAAAAATGTAACGTTACTGACTGATTCGTCATCGCACGTCCTAAACGCCTGAAGCTACAATGTTGAAGTTTGGCAGGGAGGTTGGCCTCTCGCTAAGTCGATTACCTAGGATGGGAGTTTTGAAAATTTTTATGGTTAGAGGTTAAAAAAGCTAAAAACGGGTTAATTTCCTAACCTCATGTTCATCAAAAAACAAGCTCATGTTCAATAAAAAATGTAAATATCACATTCGTAACGTATCTAAAAAATACAAATAAAAATTTGGTACTTTTTCGAAATTCGAACGTTTAAGAGGTGAACATCGTACCTATTACAAAGTAGCGGGTTAAAACCTAGAAACATTAACTTTGGCGTAGAAATATGTCCACGAAAGAAAAGGAGACGCTAACGAAGTAGCGGGTTTAATGCTAGTGAGTAATAAAAAGTTTAAAGGAAAACTGTCAGTCAGAGGGTGGGAAGTACTTTTTTTGTAATATTTATAAGGATAATTTTGCTGGTTTTTTTTTTTTGAGTATTAATAAATTTTAATATTTATAATAACGTTAAGTACTTTCATTAGAAATAAATTATAAATTTTAGTTTTTATTTAAATTATGAGAAACTAATTAAGTGCATACTATTCAAATTAATTGAATTTTCCCATAATTTTTTCTAGTCATTTATAAAAGGAAAGCATTTAACTAAAAAGAGTTCAAAATAACTTTGTGTTCTATAAATTTTCGACGTTTTATTTTAATTACAAGTGGTGGTTTTATAGTTTTTAGAAGGGTATAAATACCCCTCTCAAAAAAGTTAATTTTTTAGACACAAAAGAGATATTGATGGTATACAATTAGCAATTGTATTGTCTTAACAAGTGAAATGAAAAATGAGTGAAAATTTATTTTAAACTGTAAACTGCATATAAATCGAAACTAAATAGTAAATAATCACCCAAACGCATGTTTTTCGTAGGGCTAAGAGAAAATTTTTAAGAACTTGTGCAAATTTGGATGATCAACAGAATAATGTCGATGATAAGATATTCAAAATGCAAAATTACAACTTTTAATGGTATCTAAAATAATTCTAAGCTATTTCTAAATATAATTTTATGCCAATCGTGTCAGCCGCTTAGAAATTGCAAATATATTTTCACAAAAATGTTAATGCTGCCTCTGCTGTAGAAATTATTAAGTCGCTTTTCGAATAAATCGGTCTATAAATATCATTTGCTTTGGTTCCTAAGAGGAACTAAGTGCCACAAATTGGCCCATTACTGATAACATTTTATTTAAAACTAACAACATTATGACTCTTATCTATGCCGAATATTTGATTTTTTTTGACCTGATTTCAACATCTATTTTTCCACTTTCTATGAACACTAAATTTTTTCTCCAAGTGTTTAATAATATCGCAAGTACTTGATGTATATACATAATACATACATTTGGATGTTTATACTCTTGCTTGAATTTTTCCCACTTCCCATTACATGAGAGACCACCCAATCAATTGATTTCACAAATAATTGTATCTAAATATTTATATAGATAGGAAAAATATAACAGAAACAGAAATCAAAAATACATACTTGTTGATTACCTACGTGCTTCAATGAATGGAATACAATAAAAATGATAGAAATGATCAACAAATTCAGCGCAGGCTTCACCAGAAGTGTACAACTACTCAAAGCAGAAAGAAGCACCACAGGAGAAGTAAGAGACGATGAGATTTAAATTATTATTATTATTATTTTTTTTTTAACAAACAACAAGCAGAAATGTACAATTTATTTGCAACCGAAAGTTGAAATTGATGTTGATGCTGATGATGGTTGGGATGGCGATGATGAAGATGATGTGAATGATGACTACAATAATTTTGATGTCCCAGTTCTGTTGATGAAATTCTATAACATACCGCATTTCCGAAAATATATTTATGGATGAAAATAATTTTCGTTATTTATATACTATGTACATATGTTTGTATAAAAGTGTGTATTTTACACATGCGTCTGCACGTAAATGTGTTTGGTATAAAATACTTACATATTTCAGAAGGAAATGTGTTGGTTTATTTTACAGACGTACTAAAGCATTGACTGTCTAATAGAGCAGTAAAGCAATCAGTTTGTAATAAATTTATCAGAATTCATTGCTGTACGTGACATACATTGAAGTTGATTTTACTGTTTTTTCTCTTTAAACAAATAAAAGCAAATTTACTGATTCTCACACGCACTTGATTTTGTATACAAATGTAGCCCAAATGGAAATCCTTTAAAATATAACATACAGATAGGCAAAAATATATCCATTATCAGAATAATTTTCTTCGGGTTAATCACTGGCTGAATGTGCAAAATTTTGTGATCTAAGTTATATCAGGCTTATTTTTTTAAATAGTTTCATATAATTTAAATATATGAAAATAAGATTAAATTTAGAATTTCTTTTACAGTTTACAACATAATTTTAAATCATAAATGAGTCTTGGCTACAGCGTCCTACTTAAAGCGTTACAGCTCGGAACGAGCTGTAGCTACTTCCACCATTCCCCTCCATTCTTCTCTGTTTTCGGCTTTGTGTTTCCAGTTAAAGCTATCCAAAAGTTTTTTTTTTCATCTGGTTCTTGTCCGCATCTGAGGTCGTAGTTTAGTATTGTCTTTTGCTAACTAATGTAATTCATACGTTCAACATGCCAAGCCCAAATTAACTAATAAGCGTTCAAGTGTCTTACAATGTCACCTCCTTCGCACAGTTTGAAGAGTTCGTTATTGCCCCTGTGGACATAGCCAGCACTAGAGTCGCACACTGGCAAAAAAATTATTGGGAATCATTTTCCCTCAAAATTTCCTAGACATTCCGCCAGTTAGTCTGATGATAGTTTTGTATATACAAATATTAAAATAAAAAAAATTAAAAGATATTAAAAAATCTTAAAAATATTTAAAAGAAAAATAACAAATTCTAAAAATCATACAAAAAATAAAAAAAAAACAAAATTCAAAAATCAAATTTAAAAAAAAAAACAGTCCCAGGTTTTTTACTTTCTCTAGATTTTGCAGACCTGTGTAATCGAGGAACCAAATAATTTTCAAATAGATCACAACTAATCAGATAGTAAAATATAGAATTGAGAAACTTTCAAAACAAGAATTTAACCATCCTTAAAATAACAAAAAGACTGAATAACTGAAAGAAACTTTTATTGAGATTAATTACACTGTGCATAAAATTTACACTTTTTTTTCGTGACAAGCTGGGCACCTAGCGTTTTAACATAATTCGGGTACGCTGAATCCAGTGGTGCCCGCGGTTTTTTAAGATTGGCTCTGGTTTTCGAGATATACCGTTATTTCCAAAATGGAATAAAAATAATTTTTTTATCAAAATTTCGAAATTTTTGTTTTTTAAAAATTCATAAAAAATTAAAAAATGCAACTAGGCTTTTAATTTTTTGCAGACATAAAAAAAACGAAGTTACAAACAAAACAAGCCATAAATGATTAAAATCTGTTAGCAACTTTTGATTTTATTCACAAAAGTCGGCAAATTTTAATTACTTTAAGAATTTCATAAAACGCCCCCCTAAGGGATGATGATAAACGTAAAGTATAATTTGAGAAAATGTTAAGACCAAAAAAATAATGGAGGTGATTCATACATTTTATCCCCCTAGCGGCGACTCCTGTGCATTTATAGTACTTTTTCTCCAATATATTTCTTGTCTGCATTGAACATTTTGTATGGAAGCCCCCTTAAGGAATGGAGATAGCGGGTGGGTATGTTAGAAATATATGATTGAGATGAAAAATAAAGTGGGGTTGATCATACATTTGACACATCTAGGGGCATCCTAGGCGCTGCAGGGGCCAAATTTAAGAATTTCATTAAACGGCCATATTTGTACGGGAGCCCCCTAAGGGGTGGAGAGATATGGCAACTATATTTTAAGAAAATGTTAAGAACAAAAAACATTGGAATTTCGGTTATACATTTTATCCCCCTAGAAGTTAATAGTTATATGTATGAATGTATATATATGTATATATACATGCAAACATATACTTAAAATCATACGAAATGCCCTAATAAAAATTTATCCCATGACAACAGTATGATCAAACATGTTCTGTATACTTACTTACATACGCTTAATGCGTATGTAAAATAATGTAACACTAATTGTATGTGTCTATTTTATTTGTTGCTACGCGTCTTAAAATATTAATTTCTGTAACTTGGTTATTTTTTTTGTATTTCTGAAATCCCAATTTGACCAGACATGCACAATCTTGCTTCTTTCTTACTTACACACGCTGTGTATGTAATTCAAGTTAGTGACAATTGCGCATGTCTAGTGTTTGTTGTAAAAACGTTGTCAAGCGATATTGCATTCCCGATATATATATGTACATATATGTATGTAAATACGTATGTTAAGTAAGAATAAGGAAACGATCGTAATATTTAATAAGTGTTATGTACGGTATTGTTTCGACTTATTTCTTAAATACGACAGAATAATTAATTTTAGTAGTCAGTCACAGAGAAGTGTTCAACCAGCAAATTTTTGTTAAAAGTATCCTTTTAAAAAGGACACTCAACTTAATAAATAAAAAACATTTATTAACAAAATAAATTGTGAAAAATTAAAAAGAAAGGATCCTTAAAGGACCGTCTAAAATTAAATTTGTGCTTATTTAAAGAAAATATTAAATTTATAAAAATATAAGAAATAAATAAAAACTTATTTAAGTAAAATAACTTTAAATTAAATAAAGAACATTTTTAAATAAAAAATTTTTGAAACATCCTAAGCGTTTTATTTTAAGAAATATAACTGGCGCAGTCGGTAGGATGCCCGGGTATCCTTTTTAAAGGTAAAAGTGAAAAGTGGTACTTGACATTTTAATGTCTTAGCGGGCATTAAAAACTGAAAAATATATAAAAATAAGAAATAAAATACGAAGGATTTTATATTTTCCAAAAACAAAAGACAAATTTTTTTTTTCCAAAAAAAAAAAAACAGTTTATTGAAAACTTCTGCAAAGGTGTACCAAAAATAACTTAATTGTAAAAAAAAACACAAGAATACAACTAATTTAAAGCTAAATTTAAAAAGACATTAAAAACTTGGAAACAACGTGAAATTTTAAGGAAAAGGAAACTTTTAATGCATATCTAAGAAGCCGTTTTGAAAAGAAATTCTGAAAACTTCAAACACCTCATTGACGCAGTGGAAGAAAACAAGAGGACTTCCCCCCTTCCCCTTTTTACGCTATTGATGCATTTCTAAGGAAGCCGTTTTGGGAAGACATCCCGAAAACTTCATATACATCATTAATGCAATAATTTAAGGTATACGTACATATAATTTAATATATATATTACGTTACGTAATTTTTATACTAAAACCAAAAAAAAAAAAAACGAAAGAGAAAGACTTAAAGGAAATAAATTGTTAATATTTTTCCTTCATTTTGAAAATTTAATGGCTATATTGTAAAACTTTATTTTGTCATAATCTACTTCATTTATCTATATTTCAAATAAAAAGAAAAACATTAATTCAAAAAATGGCTTTAGAAAGTAATTCCCTAAATAGATTAACATTAGATCCCCTTAAATTCCTTGAAAGATTGCCAGAATTTTCTGGAAATAAAAAAGAATTATATTCATTTATTTCACTTGTTGATAAAATAAACCCACTTCTTACTCGATATGATGAAATTTCACAACTTCTATTTTTTGATCTTATTAAAAGTAAGCTTAAAGGCAGAGCAAGGGAGACAATAGAAATTAATTTCCATGCGCAATCTTGGCCGGAAATAAGATCCATTTTAACCTGTAATTTTGGTGAAAAATATAGTACAGAAGAGTTATACGATAGGCTCAGATCGGTAGTTTTTAAAACAAATGCCATTGATTTTTACAACGAAATAAAGGAAAAACTACGTAGTTTGAATAATAAGACATGCACGGATCTAGGAGTCAATTTGAACAGTGAGCAAATAGCTAGAAATAATATGAAGACAGCTCTTAGGATCTTTAGGGAAAAAATACCAGAGCCCATGAGAACAATATTGGCTTGTAGAAATCCTGATACTATTGAGGATGCAATGGATATCCTTTTTACGTCAGGATATGCTAGCTATTGTAGCGAAAAAAAGAATGAAAATTTAAGTAAAACTTCAAATGCTTATGGAAATGGTGGCAAAAATTCTCAACTAAATAGAAACGGCGTTACAAGCCAAGATTTTTACTATCAAGAAAACAATAGATTTTTTCCTACTGCAACTAGGGCAACTAATAACGGAAAATACCAGTATGACAATGGTCAGTTTAGTAATGTCAACAAAAACCGAAATAACTTTGCCAGCCATAATAGCGCACAACGTTTTAGGGGCAATTTTCCAAATTCTCAGACTCAACAAAATTTTCCACAACCAATGGATATTAATATAATGCAGAATTCTGAAAATTTAATGGGGTCACCTTCATTACAGAATAGTCCACGGTGCGAAAATTTAGCTAGCGCGCACAATCCTAGCTGTAGTAGAGGACATCAAACTTTTGCTTTTCAGGGCACACCTGAAAATTACCATATACCCGAGAGGGATTCATGCGTTTATAGTCATGACGATGTAACGAACTCTAATATTTGTTTACCCAGTCAAAATAACACAGTGCAAAATTTTCCTTTACGAGCCTCGCCGGAGAATTACCATATATAAGAATTAAAGATTGTCTTAAATTTATTGTGGATACTGGGGCCACTCATTCAATAGTCAACCCAGGCATATGCAATCCAAAATGGCGAATTAATTCCCATACTCTGACTTTAAAGACTTTACAGAACAGTATAACAACTAGTACTATTTACCAGGTTCCAATGTTTACGGAACTGGGAGATAGCAATGACAGCATATTATTGATCGAATGCAAGTTTCACAATGACTATGACGGAATCATTGGAAACGACATTTTACGAAAGTACAAATCAATTATAGATTATGGGAAAAACCAATTAATTATCAATAACAAGCGAATTCCTTTATTAAACCTAAATGAAAATCGAAAAATTAAATGTATTACACCTACTGAATGTGGATTAGTTCATATTAGAGAACATAGAAACAGTTCAGGCGAAACTATTGTTAATGAAGGCGTTTACAATTCACAAAATTTTAAGGTAGAGGTTGAAACTACTGCTAGCTGTCCGAAAGTGATACACCTACCGAAAAATGGTTCATGGCCCGTTTCTCCCGAAAATTATTATCTAGTAGATGAAAGCTTATATCGGGAAAGTAATTGTAAACTACATTATTTGAAACAAATAAGAATTGATCATCTGAACGCAGAGGAACATTTGAATTTAGTAGAAATATTGGAAAATTATAGTCAACTATTTTATCAAACGAATTCAAACCTAACGTTCACAAATGCTATAAAACACCGCATATTTACTACGGACGATATACCTGTTTTTGCCAAAACTTATAGATACCCATACGTACATAAAGATGAGGTAAAAAAACAAATACAGGAAATGTTAGACAACAAAATAATTAAGCCTTCAAATTCCCCTTATTCTGCCCCGATTTGGATTGTTCCTAAGAAAGATGATGCCAGTGGACTGAGAAAATGGCGAATTGTTGTGGACTATAGAAAACTCAATGAGAAAACTATAGATGACCGTTTTCCTATCCCAAACATAGAGGAAATCTTGGAAAAGCTAGGCAGGTGTATGTATTTTACCACCTTAGATTTAGCAAAGGGGTTTCACCAAGTTGAAATCGATTCAAGGGACACCCATAAGACCGCTTTTTCAGTAGAGGGTGGGCATTATGAGTTTTTGAGAATGCCTTTCGGATTGAAAACCGCACCCGCCACATTTCAGAGGCTAATGAACAATATTTTAGGTGATCTAGTGAATAAAGTGTGTTTAGTTTACTTGGATGATATCATAGTTTACTCAACTTCTCTTCAGGAACATATCAATTCCTTACGTCTTGTCTTCGATAGACTTTTAAAGGCCAACCTAAAAATTCAGGTGGATAAATGTGAATTTTTACGACGTGAAACGGAATTTTTAGGGCATGTTATTACACACCAGGGAATAAAACCGAATCCTAAAAAAGTTGAATGTGTTGTAAATTTTCCCTTGCCAAAGACACAGAAGCAGATAAAAACGTTTTTAGGCCTAAGCGGCTATTACCGTAAATTTATTAGAGACTACTCGGCTATTGCGAAACCAATGACAAAATATTTAAAAAAAGACATTAAAATTAATATTAATGACCCGGAGTACATCGAAAGCTTTAGAACACTAAAAACTCTTCTTACCCATGACCCGATATTAGCTTACCCAAACTTCAATAAGCAATTCGTTTTAAATACAGACGCAAGCAATTTTGCACTCGGTGCTGTCCTTTCGCAGGAAAATCATCCCATATGCTATGCCAGCAGAACTCTCAATGAACATGAGATAAATTACAGTATAGTAGAAAAGGAATTGCTAGCGGTAGTTTGGGCTGTAAAGTATTTTCGCCCATATCTGTTTGGTAGAAAATTTATTATCAAGACTGATCATCAGCCACTACAGTGGCTATTTTCTATG
The DNA here is from genome assembly GCA_943735925.1 of Pollenia amentaria. NCBI lineage: Eukaryota > Metazoa > Arthropoda > Insecta > Diptera > Polleniidae > Pollenia > Pollenia amentaria. The sequence continues at coordinate 85,427,277 of OX031008.1, read as the reverse complement.
AAACAGCCAAATTCGAAATTAATTCGATGGCGATTACAACTAGAAGAATATGACTATGATATTTTTTATAAACGCGGCATTAAAAACGGAAACGCGGATGCATTATCTCGGATTGAACCGCAAATAAATTTAATTGAGAATCCTAATACTATTCGATTAACCGATACCCCGCTAAATATATATCGTAATCAGATTATTATTGAAAAAAAACCAGGTTCCTTGAAAATAGTTAACTTGGAAATTTTTAAAAATCGTAGAAAAATGATTATGGCAACTAAGTTTGATGAACACGACATGTTAGATATATTGAAAAATTATTTTCACCCAACCAAGGTAACTGCAGTTTTCATAAATGATGAAAGTCTTTACCAATTGTTTCAGAACACTTTTACCAAATATTTCAAAAATTCAAGACTTAAAGTAGTAAGATGCATTAACTTGCTTGATGATATTTTAGATGAAGATGATCTTTGTAATAAGATTAAAAATGAGCACTTTAGAAATAATCATCGCGGTATAAATGAAAATTTCTCACAACTTAAAACCAAAATATATCACCCAAAGTTAAAATATAGAATTCAACAATTTATTAACAATTGCCACATCTGCAACATTGAGAAATATGATAGGAAACCTATCAAACAAATGTTTAAAATTACTCAAACACCTGATAGACCAGGACAGATTGTACACATCGATGTTTTTTATAGTTTACAAAGAACGCTGTTTCTAACTGTAATTGATAAGTTTTCTAAGTTTGCTCAGGCAATAAAAATCGCAAATAGGTCATGGGTTGAATTTAAAAGGGCACTCACGCAATACTTAGGTATTGTTGGTAATATTGAAAAAATTATTACCGACAATGAGTTGGGATTTAAGGCACTTCCCTTAATAGAATTTTTGAGAGAAAGAAATATAGACATCCACTTTATATCTAATAATAATCATACCTCAAATGCGGACGTGGAACGCCTTCATAACACCATGAATGAACATATTCGTCTTCTTAGGCATGATCCAGAAAGGGACACGGATACCGTGGAAGAGAAAATTTACAAAGTGATAATGTTTTATAATAATTCAATTCATTCAACAACTGGTTGCAAACCAGTTGACTTTCATAACGGCAAAGTAAGGTTAGAAGATTACCCGAAAATTAGGGAAACAATGGTTAAAGCAAAGGAAAAATCTATATCTAAATTAAACGAGAACCGTGAAAATTGTGAACTCCAAACAGGACCGGTGTTCTTAAAACATGAAAGGGGTGGAAAAAATCATGCCAGGTTTAGAAAAGTAACAGTAGATAGATTTGATGACGATCATCTTATAACTCAAACAAGACATAAATATTATAAATCACATATCAAGAGGAAAAAAAGCTTACAAATAAATGAATAACTAATGAAACTTCTGTCAATCTTTGTTGAATATATAACACAAACAATACAAACCCTTTGTCAAAAGGAAAAACAAATATAATTTTTTATGATTTACATATTAAGAATTAAAATTTAACAAAAATAGTTAAAAAATTTATGCTGGGAATTAATTTTTAAAAAACATACTTATATAAAATATATTGAGTTAAATATGTAATATACCCACATAAAAACTATGGAACAAAAAAATTTAAAACATATAAAATATATTAAATACAGTACATTAGAAATGATTAAAATATACAAAAATGTTACATGAACAAAATCATAGCATAGGTTAAGTAAAAATAGTTAAATAGTAAAAAAAAAAAAAGTCAAAATAATAATAATACATTTATTTTATTACAGTCATACATATTTACATACAAACATCTATAAACTTTCTACCTACATACATACCTATCACATAAATAAATCGGTAATTAAAAAAAAAAAATTAATTAATATATAATAATAAATCGCCGGAGCTTTTATCAAACGACGGGGGAGTTATATGTATGAATGTATATATATGTATATATACATGCAAACATATACTTAAAATCATACGAAATGCCCTAATAAAAATTTATCCCATGACAACAGTATGATCAAACATGTTCTGTATACTTACTTACATACGCTTAATGCGTATGTAAAATAATGTAACACTAATTGTATGTGTCTATTTTATTTGTTGCTACGCGTCTTAAAATATTAATTTCTGTAACTTGGTTATTTTTTTTGTATTTCTGAAATCCCAATTTGACCAGACATGCACAATCTTGCTTCTTTCTTACTTACACACGCTGTGTATGTAATTCAAGTTAGTGACAATTGCGCATGTCTAGTGTTTGTTGTAAAAACGTTGTCAAGCGATATTGCATTCCCGATATATATATGTACATATATGTATGTAAATACGTATGTTAAGTAAGAATAAGGAAACGATCGTAATATTTAATAAGTGTTATGTACGGTATTGTTTCGACTTATTTCTTAAATACGACAGAATAATTAATTTTAGTAGTCAGTCACAGAGAAGTGTTCAACCAGCAAATTTTTGTTAAAAGTATCCTTTTAAAAAGGACACTCAACTTAATAAATAAAAAACATTTATTAACAAAATAAATTGTGAAAAATTAAAAAGAAAGGATCCTTAAAGGACCGTCTAAAATTAAATTTGTGCTTATTTAAAGAAAATATTAAATTTATAAAAATATAAGAAATAAATAAAAACTTATTTAAGTAAAATAACTTTAAATTAAATAAAGAACATTTTTAAATAAAAAATTTTTGAAACATCCTAAGCGTTTTATTTTAAGAAATATAACTGTTAATCCTAGGCCTTAGAAACAAATGATGGGAATGAAAAATAAAGTTGCGCTGGTTATACATTTGGCCCATCTAGAGGCATCTCAGGCGCTGCAGGTATAAGTGATTAAAGTCTGTCTACAACTTTTTATTTTTTCAGAAAAGATGAAATTTTTTTATTTTTTATAATAACCAAACTTAAAAATTTTAAAACATTTATTTTTGTTGTTAATTAGTTAAAATTAGTTTTTATTTAGAAATTTTTTCTTCTTCCTCCTGCAGATTCCAACAAATATCCCCTAATAGCGAATTAAGTTGATTGCCGCTATACATACCAGTGTTCGAGCCTGGCTGTTACTTGGTGAAATCTCTCGCCATGTTCATCAGACTCGGCTGGTGATTGTTCATTAAATTTTTCGGCATGGTAATGCAAAAAATGTATTTTCAATGACATTCTAGCGTTTAAGTTTCTAAATGCGGTTAGCATATTATTGATTAAAATTCGCCAGTTTCAGGCCGATGATTTCCTAATACATTTTCTATTACTGGTTTCACACAATTCCAGGCCAATAGCTCGATATAATTCAATGCAACCTCAAATTGATGGTCCTTCATAAGACGACGAATGTCCGGTCCATTAGGAATTCCTGTAAAATAAAAACATTATGATATGAAATATAAATCTAATTTAATAAAGTAGTTAGAGTTCATACCTTCTTTTACATTCATGCAGCTTAATCGTGGAAAAAATAGGCGCAATTCGGTAAAAGTAACACCATCTGGGCTCAATGCTTTTATTAAATTTTTTACAATACCCAGTTTGATGTGGAGTGGAGGAAGCAAAATCTTTTTTATCGGTACAGGTGTAATTCAATAACATTATTTCTATGCAATCTGCTTTCCTCACGTAAAGCCCAATCCCGTGTATTGTACTGGTCGCCATCGAAACGCGTATTCAATAAGCACATGAAGCACATATTTTTAGTATAGATTGCATGACTTTTAAAAGAGCTACCACTTGTAAATCTGTGCATATTTTTCAGTTGTGGTCTTCATATTTAATTAACTGCATTATTTTTTTCATTGATGCGTATGTCTCTTTAGTATTTGTGCTTAGTGCTATGGGAATAGGACTTTTTAAATTAGTGACATGTGGCAAAACTGCTTTTAAGCTACTTTTAGAATAATCAATGAATAAGCGCCATGTCAGTACAATACGTGATAGAATTATTCTCAATAGATTTTAAAAAAAGTCGTTAATCGTCTATGGCGACTGATAGCCCCGTATATTTGTACACCTAGTTTTAAAATATTAGCTCTTTTTAACTATTTTGTCAAGAGAATACTCTGTGTTTGAGATAATTTTAGACGCCGTACCTAGTGGTATATAATGTATGACCGACCTCAATTAATTTTTTATCCTTAACATTTTCTCGAGACATACTTGCCCCATATCTCCACTTCTTAGGGGGGCTCCCATACAAATATTGCGTTTTATGAAATTTTTAAATTAATTAAAATTTGTCAGCTTTTGTGAATAAAATCAAAAGTTGCTAACAGATTTTAATCATTTATTGCTTGTTTTGTTTCCAACTTCGTTTTTATATGTCTGCAAAAATGACACCGAGGCCTCAAATCTTTGGGGGCCCATCAAAAAATGTGCATGACTTTGGGCAAAGCTGGGAGAAACTAGTTTTTGTTTGGTCCTTTTGCACGTAGTGGTGTCCGAATATGGTTAAATTTCCATAACCTAAAAAATTACGAAAATATATGTTGCTAAAAAAGGAAAGGTGGTAGATAAAAAACTATGACGCCATCGTCTTAAGCAGACGAAAATATATAACGATCAGCTATTTTTATTTCAGAAAATTTTTAGAACCTCCATTTTGTTATGCTGTGTTTTGGTTGTGAAACAACTTAAGCGATAACTTGTAGTCAGATATAAAGATTCTGTCTATAACCCAAAATAAACAAACCTGAAAAAACTAATTTAAGGTTTAGCTTAGACTTGTATAATCTAATAAAACTTCACCTTTAACTACAAAATCAATTTTTAGGACTTCCTATAGCTAAAACTTTTTCCAACTAGTCTTTCAAAACTAATTTCAACAGAATTAATCAAACTTTTATACTTTAAGGCAAATGCCACAACTTGCCGCCTCTTTCTCTTGATACTTTTGTTAATTTCATTTAGCGCATTTTTAATACTTTTTCCCCCAGCGGTCGTGACATGAATTAATATGAAAAAAGTCAATATTTTCTTGACTTAAAGCTAAACATTATTCCCTTTAAATACCAAAGCGTTTTCTTAGCTAGTCATGGTAGTATTGCTTTTGTTTTAATTCTCCAACCCAGCAAAAAAAAAAAAAAATTAAGATATGGAAGCAATAAAAGCGTACACTGCATTCCAACCACTTCCTTTTTTATTTTTTAAAATTACTGCCCTACTCTTTTACTGCAAGATAAGACATACAACCCTACAATTTTTATAAGCGATCGTAAAAACTGCTTATTCGTTTTTTAGAGCACATTTCCTACTGCTTCACAGAAGCTGTAAAATCATTTATTCTTTTGATAAAAATATATAAAATTTTAACTTCACTGCACAATAATTAAATATGATTGTATATAAAGGTATAACCCCCTTATATTTAAGATTTGTAAGAAGTTTTTAAATGCTTAAATAACCATTTTTCCAATGTCCCATTTTCACTTTCTTTATTCATGTAAATCAAGTCAGTTTTCAAAGAGTGAAAAAGGCTTCTACGGGAAAAATTTCAAACAGAAATTTTATTACATTTCATATGTAGTGCAAGCAATACTGCTTCCAAGGAGGCGTAATTTTTGCTGGGCATCCTCCTTTATATTAAGATGACAATTATGCAGGACAAGCTATAAAAGTAATTATATAGTGTTTATGGGTTATAAATAATTCCTGGATATTTAGAAATTGATTTTTAAACAAATCAAATCAGTAAGCTAGAGAGCCAAGAAAAAGTGTATTAAAGAGTGAATGATACAGAAAGTTTTACACTACATTTAAAATACTAAATCATAGAAGCATTTAAGCAGGAGTGTTCTTTAAAATTTTTTTGTTAATAAAAACAAAATTGATTTTCTAATAATGTTATTATACTTTGATGTTCATTAAACTTTTAATTTATGGCTAAGCAGTATTCATAGAAATTTAAACCACCACTTCAAACAAGTTTTAAGTAAAATGAAAAAGCCTACTTTAAGACTTCTATAAATACGCGAATTTTAAATTTGGTTTGACCCCTGTTTAAACATATTTTGAAATAATATTTTCGCTTTGTATTGATTGTTATTTTAAACAATTATGCTACAAATTATCATTCAATATATTATAATCTATCATAAGGCGAGTAAAAAAAGAGGGCAATAAAAAAAATTATGAGTTGCAGGAGGCACTGGTTAAAGAATGACAAAATATTGGAGCAGTAGTCACGAAAAAGTTGGTGCCCTATGCCAATTCAACTGAAAGCAGTTATAAAATGGAAAGGATTAGCCACTTAATATTAACAAGAATTTGCCAAGTGGTCGAAATTCTACCATAATTAATAATGCAAATATGAAGAAAACACATATAAGTACATATGAATTTAAATGTTCTTAGTGTTTAAATCGTCTTAGTGGATCGATTTGGCTAGGTACCAACCTCCGAACCAAATGTTCTCTTCACTCAGGTCTCTGCATGCCGAATTTTATGTTTCTATGTTCAACCACCACTATTATGGATAACAATCTTGAAGCGATGTGGTGGCTTACGTCTTGGCTGTGGTCCGTGTCTTGATCCGGGTATTTTGCCAGCATCTGGTGATTCCCGAGATGAGGGCAGTGAACTTAAAGGCCTTGGCAACGAAAGGTTATCCATCCCCTAAACCGAGGTGTTATGCGACCCGTGCCTATCGGTTGGTTTGCAGTCAGGGGTTACCGACTGTATTATCACGGAGCTTTGCTGATACCTGGGCACCTCAGCAAATAGACTACGCCCTTACCGCGTTATTGGGGGCTATGACGTGGCGGACCTCCAGATCCCCTACACTCGTGGGACCAAACAGCAAAATGAACTCTCCTTTGAAAAACAACAAAAATCAAAAACGAAACAAACAACAAACTAACAATGGCACGGAACAAGACATGAAAAGGACAAATGATAAGGACAATAAGACGAAGACGATCCCGTCGGTGGCTGTATCAGCCTCGACACCTAACAGCGGCGATGTACCTCTGTCTTTCGCGCCAAGTACATCAAAAGCCGCATCAGCCCTTTCCGTCAGAGCGGATAAAGTCCATGCTTCGGGTACTGCAAAGTTGGAAATGACAAAGTCGTCCAACAAAGCAGCTTCCCATATGCCTATTGTGCAAAGAGGGACGGAGATGATTACATCCTGTCCCACTTCTGTACCTCCCCCCGCCAACTCCGGCGTCATTAAGAAGACACCTCGGCATAAAAATCCTTCAAAGAGGGCATCTAACTCAAGGCGTGCTGCCTTGCGTGTTATCGAGCTATTCGGCTCCAAAGATGCCAATGAGCTTTCTGCAGAACAGGAAGCTTCATTGGCATGGGCTAAGGCCCTTACTGCTGGGCTTCAAAGCGTTTCACCTCCTGCCCCTGCAAAGGCAATGCCTAAACGGCAACGTTCGGAGGAAGAAGCGACAGCCGTTAGACAGCAACCAGGGACAAAACGTCCCAAGTACGCACCAAAGTCGACTAATAGGTCCTACAGCGAGGTGGCGAAAGACCATCTTGTTAGGGCTATTATAGACAGAAGTGCTGCTGATGGATCCATCTCCCACTCTAGGTGGGACTTGGTGAAGCAGCAAATGATGGGTGTCTTTTGGAAGATCCTTAGTGAGAATCCAGGAGCACCCCCGCAATGCGACGATGCTGGCTGGTACCAGGGTCACGTTAAGCTGATGGCGTGTGTGGATGAGCGCTCTGCACTTCTGCTAAAGCTTGCCATTGGAGCGATTGGCGAAATATGGGAAGGTGCTAGGCTCGACGTGGTTTTGGTGAGTGAGATACCACGGAGACCTAGATCCATCGTCACCATCCCAGCGGAACCTTCTGCACCGGAGGAAATCTTGAAGATTATTCAGTGCTGCAACCCCCAACTTCCCACTCATAACTGGAAAGTTGTCAAGGTTTCAGCAGCTGAAGGATCCTCAAGAACGGCGATCGTTGTCCTGAATCAGGACTCCTTGAAGCCACTGAGGGAGAAACAGGGCAAGATTTACTACGGTTTTAGTAACATCTTGCTCCGTGTCTACCGAGGTGATGACAAGGGCGATCCCGCTCCGAAGGTTGTGGAGCCTACGCAGCCTGCGGACTGCACGAATGACGCTTCCGTTCATTCATGTGACAATGAAGACACCCCGTCCGTCTCTGACATGCTGGGTGACCTCTTTGAACGCATGGGTGAATTGGCTGATGAGGACGCCCTCCTGGAATCAGATCAGGAGGACGCCAATGTCACGGTCGTTAATACTGGACATGGTGAAGGTGGCACAGATAAACCTTCACCACTCCAAGAGCCATGGATCCACAAGGATCGGGTTTGCGGATTAAACCTCAAGGGCTATAAGCTCCTATATGCCAAAGCAACAGGTAAAATTAGATCTTGTATTTTGGCTAAAAACACGCTGGATATCTTCATTCTTTCTGATTTCAGTGATGGAGACACAACTTCAGCGGCCCTAGAGATGGGCGACATATCGACCTGGATCGTATCGGGCTATATGGCGCATGACCAGGACAATGAGCCACCTAATAGGCTTGTTCGTGGCTTGGTAGCCAAAGCCGGCTCCATGGGTACCCCGGTGGTTATCTGTGCTGACGCTAATGCGCACCACATCACGTGGGGCAGCTCCAACACCAACACTAGAGGTGAGTCGCTATTTTCTTTTATCTGTAGCAGTAATCTAGAAATAGCAAACATAGGCGCGGAACCTACGTTCATTGTAGCTAATAGGCAGGAGGTTCTTGATGTGACATTGGTCAGCTCGGAACACTCCGACTTGATAAGTAACTGGGCGGTCTCAGATGACTGTTCTTTTTCGGACCACAGGTATGTTGAGTTTCAATTGGGCCCACCCCCCTTGGGGGTGTGTACTTTTGTGAATAGGAGGAGAACGAGGTGGGACTATCAGGCTAGTCTACTCGCTGATTCTCTGGGCTCAGTCCCTGTCATTAGTGGCGTTACGGAGACTGAAATGGCAGTGGAATTCCTATCGGGGGCACTGCGACAGGCAACGGCACTGGCCTGTAGGCCAGTGGTTAGGAAGAAGGGGGGCAAGCCACCATGGTGGAGCCCTGAGATTGCACAGTCTCGCAGAGACTGTCGTAGGTTATTCAATATGGCTAAACGTCTGGGAAACTGGGCGGATTATAAGTCGGCATTGAATAGGTTCAAGAATTTGGTTAGATCGGCGAAACGGAATGCCTGGAGGAACTTCTGCAGTGGCGTGGAAGGATCCTCTGAGACAAACCGGTTGCGCAAAATAATGGCATCTTGCCCGGCTGTCCCTAGCTACATTCAGAAAGCTGATGGTAGCTGGACTACGAATAGTCAGGAGACGCAGGAGGTGTTAATTGACACGCACTTTCCTGGCAATTCCCTTCCAACACCACGGAAGATCAACTGCTTATCAGAGCCTGGACCAGTGTCCATTTCTCTGTGCTATGATAGGCTCAATTGGGCGATAAGGAGCTTCGACTCCTTTAAGGCTCCTGGTCCGGACGGTATTATTCCGGCCGACCTTCAAAAGAACGCGGGGCTTCTGATTCCTTGGCTGTCCGCTATCTATACGGAATGTATTAGATTCTCGTACGTTCCCATCCGATGGACTAGATGTAGGGTTGTTTTCATTCCAAAGGGGGGTAAAACATCCCACACCGGACCTAAGGACTACAGGCCAATCAGCCTGTCGTCATTTCTTCTCAAGACCCTGGAAAGGGTCATTGATATTCATCTGAGGATGTCTATTCCTAGACATTTGCTCTCTTCATCGCAGCATGCCTACACCAAGGGCAAGTCTGTGGAGACGGCGCTCCACTCACTGGTCGGCTACATTGAGAAATCCCTTGAATTTCGGGAATACTCACTTGTGGCCTTTCTGGACATTGAGGGAGCTTTCAATAATGTCAAACCCAACTCCATCTTGGAGTCGATGAGAGAGGTTGGGGTTGACGATGCAATTTGTGGATTTATTGGTAATTTACTCGATAATAGGATCATTGAATCCACGATGGGTGCTACCGATGTTTGCAGATTTGTGCACAGGGGCACCCCGCAAGGTGGGGTTCTGTCCCCTCTACTGTGGAACCTGACGGTGAACACTTTGCTGTGCCGGTTCGACAGATTGGGGATAAGAACCGTCGCGTATGCGGATGACGTGGCGGTGGCGGTCGCGGGTAAACACCTGGACACACTGTCCCATTGTATGGAATCTGCATTGCGGATTCTAAGCTCTTGGAGCATTTCCTGTGGACTTGGTGTCAATCCACGGAAAACTGAGTTGGTACTCTTTACCAGGAAGTACAAGGTTGGCAACTTTAGGCTTCCTAGGCTGAACGGCACGGAGCTGAAGCTCTCGAACAGTGCCAAATATTTGGGCGTAATTCTCGATAGCAAACTATCATGGGAACTCAACGTTCAGACGAGGGTTGATAGGGCTATTGTGGCCTTATACACCTGCAAGAGATCCTTGGGCAGGAGCTGGGGCCTGGGCCCCAAGGGTGTCGAATGGATCTTTGAAGCGGTGGTAAAACCGATTCTCTTCTATGGGGTCATAGTGTGGTGGCCTGCCATGGAAAGGGGACGGTACTGCAGGATGCTTGGGAAAGTATATAGGTTGGCTGCGCTGATGATCACGGGATCACTCCGCTCGACACCGACAAAGGCACTGTTTACTATGTTAGACTGGTTGCCGATTGATATCATGGCCGAACAACAGGCCTTGACTTCCGCTATGAGACTGGGGGCGGTGGGCCTATGGTCTTCGCGGAACTATGGTCATGCCAGGGTCACGCTTCGCGCGTCTCAGGACCTGGCGGGGCTGGACTATTGCACTCCGGAACCCTTTTTCGGTGCTTTGTTCACGGTTCATCATGGTAACTATGATGAGCTGCTCGATAACACGCGATCTTTGGAGCCGACCCTGCGGGTCTACACCGATGGTTCCAGGATGGGCGACAGAGTGGGTGGAGGTTTCTTCATCGAGGAATTGGACATCAGGGTCTCTTTTAGGCTGCCAGATGGCAGTAGTGTGCTGCAGGCGGAAATTTCTGCCATAAGGCGGGCGGCAAACTGGCTGAGGTACTATCGTATATCGAGGGATATATGTATATTAACGGACAGCAAGGCTGCCATTGCAGCTCTGGCTGGTGTCTTTACGACATCTATGTTAACAGTGGAATGCCGGATGTCTCTAAATGAGATCGCGAAACATTCCAGTGTAACGCTGGCATGGGTACCAGGACACAGTGGGCTCCTGGGCAACCATACTGCGGACAGTCTAGCCAAACAAGGCTGTCTCTTGGACGACATGTTCGTCGACGGCCTGATTGGCACTTCAATGGCCCGCTGCAGAACTCTCATCAGACGGGAATCGTACAGAAGGGCTCAGGAGAGATGGCAGGGCGAGCATACCTGTTTGATGGCCAGGACTCTATGGCCTGGCTATGACGCGGCGAGAACGCGCGTACTACTCGGTCTCGGCAGGGATCGGATAAGGACAGTGATGTCGGTCATCACGGGTCACTGGGTGATAGGGACTCATGCTAGGAGGATGGGTCTTGCGTACAATGACTACTGCAGGAGTTGTCATGATGTGGAGGAGGAGGAGACGGTGTTTCACTTCCTCTGCCAATGCCCCGGACTGGCGGGCGCTAGGTTGAGGCATTTTGGGAGACCGGAATTACCATGTCTGGACGATTTGTCCAATGCGGGACTGAAATCGATCTACCTGTTCTGCAGGGAATCGGGGTGGTTCGAGACTGCGGTGACCTCTGGGGAATAGTCTGGTGGATACTGGCTGACCCTTGTCACTGGCTGGGGGTATCACAAAGGGACCGCTATAAGGACCCAAGTGAGTCGTCTTCGTGACGGCTACCCATTTAACCTAACCTAACCTAACCTATGTTCAATATTATCCAAAATTCAAAAAGTACCAGTTAAAGAACGAAAAGTACCAAAAAGCTCTTCCTTACAGATTCTTATTCGCTCAGAGCCATGCATGGTTTATGTTTCTAGGTTTAGGTACTGGATTATTAGAAAATAAATAAAAACTAAAATTATTATTATTAAAAAGGTCCAATACTAACGGAAATCCAAAAAGTACCATTTGATGACCAAAAAAGATCACTCTTATAGATTCTCACCCATTCGGGACATTGCAAGTTTAGTTTTATGTTTATAGGTCCAATATTAGCTAAAATTCAAAAAGTACCAGTTAAGGAACGAAAAGTACCAAAAAGGTCTCCCTTACAGATTCTTATTCGCTCAGAGCCATGCATGTTTTATGTTTCTAGGTTTAGGACTCTAGGCCCAATACTAACGGAAATGCAAAAAGTACCATTTGAAGACCAAAAAAGTTCACTCTTATAGATTCTCACCCATTCGGGACATTGCATTTTTCATCTTATAGGTTCTCATTCATTCAAGACCTTGCACAAATAATTTTTTTATTTTTAAGTTCAATATTACAAAAAATTTAAAAATTACCCCATGCAGCACGGAAAAGTAAAAGAAAGTAATTAAATTTCCCGTATTTCCCCTTTCTAAAAATTATATCTCCCCATATATGTCAATACACAGAGAAAAATCTTTTTAAAAAACGTGCTAATAGGTACGATTATATCCCTAAAAACGTTCGAATTTCGAAAAAGTACCAAATTTATATTTGTATTTTTTAGATACGATACAAATTTGGTATAGCCTTTATTTCTATACTTATTGGCTTTAAAGATAAATAGGGAACACAAAAGTTCCGAAATAGAGGTAATACCAGTTAACTCTGAAAGGGCCGAATTGCAAAGAGAACCAGACACTTGTCCGCGAATTTTTTTGAATGAACAACGATAAGTATAATTTTTTTTTTTTTGGTTTTTTAGTTTTGGAGATATGAAGGCACCGAATTTTTGCCCTTTTTACAATCTTAATTAAATAAACATTGTGGACTTCTGTAAGTAAATGCCTTTTAAATGGTGTATTTTTTGTTTAAATCGTTTGACAAACAGAGACGGAAAGTGTTCTTAACTGTTTTGCCTTTGCCGATTTATATATAGATATTCGCCAATACATAACTAATATTTAATAGTTTTTAATGCGGTGTGGCAATAATTTTGCCCAGCAAATGTAGTTAACTTTTCCTTTTTTTTTAAATAAAGGTAATATAATAAAATTTTGAGAAGAAACAAAGTGAATTTGGTAGGAAATTGACCACTCCACCTAGTAAATATATACATTTATTATAAATCAATGTAACAAGAAATTATTCTCTGTGTCAATAATTAATAATAATGAAATTTAATTCAAAAAAATTTATAATTAATATATTTCTGAATTTCGCAAATTAGCCTTTCATGTGCTCTGGAGTGTAAACTTACGTTGGCAGTCTGAAGTCTACATTTCCAGCAAATACCAAGAAAAAAGTTTTTTATCAATAAAAAAATGGCTTAAAAAGTATTTAAATTTAATTAATTAATGTGATAATTGAATCAATTATTTTTTTAGTTGAAAGAAAATTAAAAATATAATCTTGACTTAATTAATATTTAAGTTGTTTTGAAATAAATTTTTAATTAAAATATTAATTAAATATCAAAAAATATTAATTTATTTTTTCGTTTAAAATTGTCAATATTTAGTTAAATAAATTAACACATTGTTTGAAATGGCAAAGTTATTTTTAATTAAAATTCCAAATATCATTTATTGAAAAAAAATATTCACAATTTTAAAATATTTAGTAATAAATATAGTCATTTTGGTAAAAGGTGCAAAATCAACAACTTGTTTGCTTGATATTATGAATTTGGTATAAATTTGGTAATTAGAGACTACTTTTAATTTTTTCTATGTATATTGTTTTCAACATATGAAAAAACACTACACCATTTTTCATTGAAATGAAATGAAAAAATTCCAGATGAAATTAAGAAAATTCCAAATGAAATTGAGAAATTTTAATTTATAAAATTCAATTATATAATTTTTTTAATATCTATACAACGAACGTATATAATAAACATAATGATGGAAAAAATTAAAATATATATTCTAAAAAGTAAAGTTTCTGCTCTTCTACTCAATTGGGGGAATAATGTTTGATACATTCTTCTTTGTTTTCACCATGTTTTCCAGCTTCACTCCTGCGAGTGAGCCCCTATTTACCGATGCTTCTTAACCCCATTGAAATTATTTGGTGAAAAATAAAAAGTATGGCGAAAACAAATATGAATGTACCGAACGTAATTCCCCCAAATGTAGGAAAGCAAAGGCTTGCCTTTTTAGAAGAGATGATTAAGGCTTCTAAGACATGTATAAATAACTACTGGAGATTGCAGTAGAGCCATACAACATACTGCAATGTTTTATCAATCAGCTCTGGATCTGGAAGATATGCCTGTTGATCAATAATACTGCGATTTGTATTTATTTTCATTTTTTCGTTCTTATGTTTGTTGTATGAATATAATAAAAATCATACAATTCAGTTATATCAATTTAAAATTAAAATTTCTCAATTTCATTTGGAATTTTCTCAATTTAAAATTTCCCAATTTCATTTGACATTTTCTCAATTTCAAATTGATATTCTCAATTTCAATTGGAATTTTCTCAATTTCAAATTTAAATTCTTAATTTCAATTGGAATTTTCTCAATTTCAAATTGAAATTCACATTTTCATTCGGAATTTTCTCAATGTCAATGAAAAATGGTGTAGATCGGAGAGTGTTTTTTTGTAATATGTATAAAAAAAATAATTTGTAAGTCAAGACGTCATATGCTAAAAAATTCAAAAATCGTCGTCTTGAGTTAGAAATTATTATTTTTATACTTATCCCACTCGCATCCCACTAAGCGACCAAAACTACCTTAAAGGTAAAGACATAAGCTTTCTTTTGAGCAAAAAAAAAAAAATTAAAAAAAAATACCCTTTTCAAAAAAAAAAAAAACAAAAATAGATTTAAATTTAAAAAAAAAAAAAAATTTTAAATTATTTTAAAAAAAACTAAAAAAAAATTATTAAAGGACTTTTGTGATTAAGATTAAATTTTTTAGATTATTTATCTTTTTGTTTTTATTATTAATATTTTATATTCATTTAATTATTATTACAAATAAATAAAAAAATATAATTTGTCAACATCTCTATAGAAAAAGTGATTTTATTCCTGGGATTAACATATTGTGGGTATTACAGTATCGATGGAATGAAATGCTAGTTAGGTATGTTATATACCGTCGGAAAGGCTAATTTGTCTAGTTTCTCAGCATAAATTTTATTTTTAAGATTTTAGAAACACTTACACATAAAAAGAAAAAATTCAAAATAGTGCATATGCTAAAAATTGAAAAACCATCGTCTTGAGTTAGAAATTACTTTTTTTTTATACATATCCCACTCGCATCCCACTAAGCGACCAAAACTACCTAAAAGGAAAATACATAAGCTTTCTTTTGAGCAAAAAAAAATACCGTTTTCAAAAAAAATAAAAAATAAGTTTTAAATTTAAAAAAAAATTTTTTTAAAAATTTTAAAAAATACAAAACAATTTTTTTCGAAAGCTTGAAGAAATAGCTATCTAATTTGTTTGGGACAAATTTTGCTGACACCGGTAGATAATAAGCTACATGGATAAGAAAGAACACCGGTTTGGCTAAAATGTCAAACTTTGACCCCCTCTAACTCAGAAACTTTTTGACCGATCTTGTTGAAAATTTATGTCTAAACTACAATAAGACTAACCTTGGCGATTTCATCCAAATCGGAAGACACCGATTTCAAAAGTTGGGTAACTTGACATGGTAGGTAGGAAGGCTGGTGTGAAGTCTCCTTCACACCTTCACCCAGAGACCAATATGGTCCATTGTTATGCCTTGTTTAGATACAGATAGCTGGAAAGTAGGTGAAATAAACAGCGAAAGCATTAGAAAAGATAAAGAAGATAGATAAGAAAAGAACATTGGACCAAACCCGAGAGAAAACCTCACTCAACACAACACAAATCCGCCCTATGTGCGGCTAGCTCCCGGTCTCCTGCTGCGCAGCCAGGCCATCCCCATTACGAATCCTTTCAGACTATCGAGTCCACAGCCCGGGACATTCCCTAATTCGCCTAGGAATCTGCTACCCAGCCACCTCAGCCTGCAGCCTGGGACAGAGGCACAAAATTTTTTTCGTTAATATATGTTCCTTAGAGCATGAAAGGAACCTTCTCACCAAATTTCATTCAAATCGAAAGGGGTCGGGTCCCACTCTTGGTTGATTTGACATGGAATTACCCAATAACAATTTAAACTAATAAAATTACTAACAAATACAAAATATTTAATAAACACAAGATAACTAATAAATTAAACTAATTTTTAACTAAAGTTACTTCTGTAACAATATTAATAGTAGTAATTTCCAAATTGGAGATTTTGAATTAGTGAAGTTAGAATCTAGCAAAAAGAATCAAAGCCCATATAAGGGACCGTATCAAATAGTTAAAAGATGAGGAGTAAATTCTTTATTATATGTAAATTCTATAGAAAAACTTATTCACAATAATATACTTAAGTTATATAAGAAAAAACATGTATAAACAAAAGTTACTTAAACATGAGTATAAAATAATAATTCCTATTAAGATTCAAATTATTTTTTTACAAACATAAATTTCATCTTAAGGGGTATGGTGTAGTGTACATATTAAAGCAAAATGTACTACACCAGAAATGGCACAATTAAATTATCCACTGTTGCAATTTATTTATTATTGTAATTTTTAAATTTTAAGCCAAAGTTTGGCACAATTATTAACTTGAAACCAGATCACATGAATGAAAAAAGAAAATATTTCAGCATGTAAAATTTATTAATTATTAAAACTCGAAACGTAAGAAATATGACAAACGACAAATATTTTAAGCAACAAATCAAATCAATTAACCAAATTTAATATATAAGAAATATAATAACAGACAAGTATTTTGAGCTACATATAATTAAAAAAAATTATTGTATCAATACCGACAAAAAAATGTAAATAAAACAGATTCAATTTGAATTAGCAAACTAACAATTTGTCCTATTATATTTCTAATTATCAACATTCTGACTGAGAACCTTAAAAAGTGCTCGGGCTAATACAAATCCAGCGACCAGACGCAGCAATCAAAACCAACTGGGAAACCTTTTTTTGCCTTTGAATAAATGTCATAAAAATAATAAAAAGAACTTAATAATTTTATTCTATGGAACTATTGCAGCTCTAAATAATATAAATCAATATTTTTTTTTGTCATAATAATGTCAAAAAACTAAAATTATGTCTTTCGATTATCTTTGATATTAACATATTAAAAAGTTATTGTTAATATTCGCTAATGCAATCTACTCTAAAATTTATTTACCACTTAAGATTTTAAACAAAAAAGAAATATTCGTAAAAAATAATGCATTAATCTGCAAACAAAGATTTTTTTTTTTATTCAGGCACATACCTAAATCCATCAACAAAAAGTATATGAGGTCAAAGTGCAAAAGCTTTGGAAAAAGCAAACAGAAAAAAGTTACTCCAATGAAAATTTAAAAGGCAAACCTTGATATTTGTTTTAATTTAAGCATTCTACATTAAAAAAAATTATTTCTCTAAATATTTAATAATTACTTTTAAAATCCTGACTCCTAACCCTCGTATTTTCAGCATCACACATGCCACTCACTATAGACATGGTACAATAAAAGGTATACAACAATAAGAAAAGGAATGAAAGACATGCAAATAAAAACAATATAAATAAATATATCAAGGAAACCGTAAACTTGAGAAGGAAATGAAACAGCTTAATGGTTTAAAATGTTTCTTCTATCTTAGTGCTTAAATATTTCTGTTCAAATTACCCAGTAAACAATTTTTGTGGCAAATGTCTGAACTGCTTTTAAACATTTAACAGGATGAATAGAACTTGAATGTAAAAAATTTTTGCACACTTACTAGAATTTAAGGCATAAATTTTGAAATAGAAAAATATTTTCACACGAAAATTCTGCACGCATGGAAAACATATATACTTCCATAATATCATCGCTAAAAATTTTTGGATATATTTCAAATGTTTCTTTTAACCTTCTAAGACATATTTAGTGAAATAAGAAAGAACATTACAAACAAATTTATTCTAAGACATTTTTACAAACAAATGGCTGAATGAATTGCTTAATAATACTACTTTTTTAGGGTCGCTAAAATAACATCTTTTCTGTTTATTTATTTTACATTTTTACAAACAAATGGCTGAATGAATTGCTTAATAATACTACTTTTTTAGGGTCGCTAAAATAACATATTTTCTGTTTATTTATTTTACTAGTATTTGATGTATTGCCGTCTTAAAGAACGTCTTTAACTGTGCTAGAAATTGACAATTTGTATACCTTCCACCGCCACTAGTAGAAAATGAGGGTGTACTAAGTTTGTTATTCCGTGTGAAACTTTTTAATTATACGTCTAAGACCCCGTAAAGTATATATATTCTGGCTTCTTGAGTAGTTCTAAGTCGATTTAGCCATGTCCGTCTGTCCGTCTGCCCGTCTGCCCGTCTGTCCATCTGTTGAAAACACGCTCACTTTCGAAAAACGCAAAAGAAAAGCACAAAATTGGTCTCAAATTGCTTGTTGTTTTCCTAAGCAGTTTGAGATGGAAATCCAGCAACATCGGTTCAGTAGAATCAGACCTATGATTCAAAATGTGGAACCACCACCCTAAAAAAATTGATAATTTTGATAAAAACAAAACTAACATAAATGGTGGAATAATATACGGAAGGACACAAAATTTCATATTGCAAATTATACTGTTAAATGAATAACAAACAGTTAATCCAGTAGAAAAAAAGTATAAAAAAAGGAAACAAATAATATAAGAAAAAGAAACAATTTCGAAAAGTGAAGATCGGTTAATAATTGACCATAGGCCCCATATAAACCTTGCTCGCGGAAAACAATTTTTTACGCCTAAAACCGTAATAAATAACGCTACCATACTAAAATTTGGTACGTCACAGTTTTATAGGACCAGAAATCACACTAAAAAATGTTTTAAAAATCGGTCCATAATTTGCACTAGGCCTCATATAAACCCTACTCCCGGAAAACAGTTTAATACGCCTAAAACCGTAATAAATAATGCTATCATAATTAAACTTGATACGTCACAGTTTTATAGGACGAGAAATCACACTACCAAATTTCGTGAAGATCTAGTCCCCATATAAACCCTACTCCAAGAAAACAGTTTAGTACGCCTTAAACCGTAATTATTAATGCTAACATATGGTATATCACAGTTTTATAAGATTATAAATCGCAGTGTCAAATTTCGTGAAGATCGGTCCATAATTTACCCTGGGCCCCATATAAACCCTACTCTTGGAAAACAGCTTATTACGCCTAAAACGATATAAAGCCGTATTTGGGAAAATAATTTAATTCGCCTAAAACCATAACAGATATAGATATTGCGGTAAAATTTCTTCCAACTTAATCATGCAATTTTGTGAAATTCACTGTTAACGCTAAAACTAATTACACTGTTGTATTGAAAATTATTAAAATTTATTTTTTGTAATACCAGAAATCAGTATTGTTGGGATGATTGGTCCATAATTTACCATAGGTCCAATACAAATAACCCTCCTAAAAATCATTTTAGTTCGGTTAAAACTGTTACGATTCATGATATTTCACTCAAGCCAGTTCAAAGTTCTAACAAGAAACACATAAAACTTTCTTATTGTCGGTCAATAATTTTATATATGTAGGTCTAAACCGCAACCAATTTTAATGCTGACGTTCGTTTTTATGAAGATTAGTCAAAAATATATATGTATTTATCATATAGAGCCCACACCTGTCAGTGGAGGACATCAAAGATTCGGCACAGCCGAATATAGCACTCTAGCTTGTTTTGTTGACAAGCTGGGCACCTCTGGTTTTTGAGATATAACGTTATTTAGAAAATGGAATGAGGTTACACAAAATAAGTTCACGTAACTCAAAATCGTTTAACGTATCCAATCTTATTTTTGCGCACATGTAGTGAATCCGTATTTCATGAATAATTTGGTTGTGAAAGAGGTTGCATAAAAAGACAGAACGCGCAGGCTCAAACAAGATCGGAACGATATCTTAGTTATTGTGTTCTTAAGCTCGCAGACATTGTGTACCTTACCGTGCTTGTGCTCAAATTCAGAAACACAAAAAAAAAACATTTTATTTTGTATTTTTAAAAAGAATGTATTCGATGCATATACCAAATACGGGACGGTACACAAACGTGTAGTATATTAGTGCTTTTCCTTTTTTAATTCTAAGATAAAGTAACCATAATATGATCAAAGTTATTTTCTGGAGTACACAATTTTTTATTCCGTTTGAAAGTAATTTAATATTGACTATAATCTTAAGCTTGATTTATTAATTTTAACTTATTACTAAAAGTGTTACTCCGTTTAAGTACCTTTTTACAATCCTGGAATGGAATACAAACTATTTTTTATTATTAATAGACAGTACACTTTTTTGTAAATACGAATAGCACGAAAATAAAATTTGTAAAACAAAAACGAAATTTTAGTGTATCTTTATTCGGTTTTAAACACATTCATTAATAAGATTTTGTTATGATGTGCTAAATTCCCAATTTTTATTATTGATAAATACACAGAAATTCATTGTTCGGGGATCAGCTAGTTCCTATGCGCATTTCCCTAGTTGCTGAGGCCAGATCATCAGGAAACCTTCCCAAAGACTTAAGAGAAGCTAAAGAAATTTAAAAGTTGGTGAATAATGTTTACTTGGCAGCGTTTTTTTCTGTTTTTTTTTTTCTTTGTTACCACGAACATGTTGATAGATGGAAATACATGGGATGGATGTGTGTCAGTGCAGTGTTTATGAGTTTAAGCCTCTGCCTGTTTGTCTTCTCGTAAAAAGATTTTGTTTTAAACATAAATTCCACAAAACCGTAAAAAGCGTATTATAAAATATACCAGAGGTGTGTGTGCTGTGAATTTTTTGTAAGTGTTAAACTATTATACATGTTTAACATACATATAAAGGAGAAGAAGAAATAATATGACCCTATTTTTAACACTCCAGAGAATTACATTAAAATTATACTAACAAAGCCGCAAAGCCATACACAGACATTCTAATACATATACTTGTATATCATTCAGTGGTATGGCTATCACCACTATTCTTCAACATCCTTTTTAAAACATTGTGGTGAATTATCATCATTACCAACACAATCACTTATAATTTGCATTTGTTGTTATTGTAGTTATGTGTAAATGTGCTACAACAGTTACAAAGAACTAATGTGATAAACAAAAACGGGTATTTTGGGATATAATACTTATTGGCCTAAAGTGATTTTATGGGTCAAAATTAATGAAAATTTTAATTTTTTACTGCACAGAGGGAAAACACCAGTAGAAAAAAAAAACAAAACGGACAGTATCTAATGTGTCTATCTAGTATCTATATTAAAAACGTACTGTTTTCCAGTTGTTAGCCCGCCATTCTTTTATTTGACAACCAATTGTTGTTAATGTTCAAATAGTTGTGCGTAAGCCTCTTGAGCAGTACCTAATTTTGCGTGTTCCACATCTAATGGAAACAGTTGCAGGCAATAACTGAAACTTGTCTGGATTTTTAAGTTAGCGGTTGAACAAGGTGGCTGTATTTAAAACTCAAATACCAAGAAAAGACCATACAAATTTCGGTAAAGGGGTTGAAATTTATCTGGCGTATAGAGCGGACTTCGACCTGCTAGTGGATGTTCTTGTATACTGTTGCTCTGGTGTCCATATGCCAGAGCGGTAGTAGTCGTTTTCTCTCCATTCAGTGTTTGGTGTATCGTTCGGTTAGACT
Source organism: Pollenia amentaria (assembly GCA_943735925.1). Lineage (NCBI taxonomy): Eukaryota > Metazoa > Arthropoda > Insecta > Diptera > Polleniidae > Pollenia > Pollenia amentaria. The sequence continues at coordinate 85,405,368 of OX031008.1, read as the reverse complement.
GGAACGCAGATATTTCATTGTTAAAAAAACCTTAAAATATGTTTTTATAAAAGTGTTTACAATTAAGAAGTCAATAAAAGTTTTAAAAATAGGACAGCTTTCTATTCTTCACGATAACACCATAAAACTTAACACCCTTTACTCTATTTCCTGTCACTTTCATATGTTTATATGCGTCAGTTATTACCACACATGGTTAGTGTGTGTGTGTGGGCGTACAGAAATACCAGAAAAGAATCACCATTTCACATGCACACAGTGTTTGCTGGTATTGTGTGTATGTGAATTGTGTTTTTAATAGTAAATCGCTGTTTTGTCTTGGTTTAAAACAATGACATTATTAAAAATTGCTTTTGTTGTCATTATGTTATTTTTTTCTTTATTTGATATTTTATTATTCAACACGGTATTAAATTCTTAAGAACAATACATACACGTTCAGGCACTTACCAACAAACACACAAACTCCCACAAAAGCACATTCAGATTTATAAATCTATATATGTATATGTAAATGTATACATTTGAACACATTTACTTTTGTTTTGAGAACAAGTTCTTTTGTTTCGTTTTATTCTGTTGAGCTTTTTGTCTTGTATGGACGTGTTTAAAACATCATGTTCGAGGATTTTATTTTCCAAATCATACACATGTGTTCCATTCAAAGTGCTTCTCTTCATATGAATCCATGTGAGGGTGTGTGAGAAAATGTTTGCAACATATGTTGTTTATTAGTGTTCCAAATTTAAAAGTGGGCCATTTAAAGGCACAAATGAATCCAGACGTAATTTTTAGCATGGATTTTTTTTGGTAAATAATTTTTTTAATTATTGTTTTATTTAAAGATAATTGTGCATATCGCACGTGTTCGTAAAGAGGGTATTAATCTGAAATAAATATTAATTAAATAAAAAAAAAATTTTTTTTTTTTTAACTGTTTCATTACAAAAAAGGTGACTAAATATGAGAAGCTCGATATTTTCACAACAGGTAGATACAAATAGTATGTGTCGATTTTTTTCCAAAAAGTGAATATATAAAAATTTTGTGTATATATATATTTTTTGAAATTATTGAGCCTATTCGAGTCTTTTTTGCCTCCTCTCTGCGATTAATATAATCATTTATGCGCCCGTTTTGGGTCGAAAATTACCGTTCATTCGGGAGAAAATGGTACGCCACCAGTGCCTCTTCTTAAACAGTCCTTTATGACTCACATTTCTGTTCAAATTCGAACCCTTTTCGATATATTTCGTACTTGAACTTTGACATAACTTTTTTTTAAAAAAAATATGAAATCACTCACAAATCAAATTCATTTTTATATTATATTCATTCCTTACAGCACGAGCCTACTGACATAAATAAGCAAAGATTTACAAAAGTCACTTGCTTTAAAATCTGTAAAAAAAAAACTGACCCGTTATAAATAGTAACAACGCCAAAAGAAACATTTTTCATTGCAAGGCTGCGCTAAAAATTTTACATATCGATCCTCTACATGATTAATTTATGATTGCGCAGATTTTATTCATTTTGTTTTTGTTTTTTAGGCAAGTCAATTTTAAAGCATTTCTGGTATCACTTTCGACTCTTGTTTTAAGCGTAGAACTGATTAATCAGTTTTTGATCATCTTAGATAGTCTTAAGAGACTCAGTTTGGTGATTCGATCTTCAACATGCTGACTGGGAAGCATGTTGTAACGATACGCATTTTAGCCAATACCTATACGAATATTAAATTTACTGTGTAGCCCACAATGTCGATAAGAAGAATTCTTTCGTATATTTATATTCACAACAAAAACTTATTTTAGATTTTTGTTATTGCTTTCAATATATGTAAATACTCGAAAGAAATATTCTGGTCGACATTGTGGGCAGTTAAATTCATGTTAAAATTAACAAATCTAAAGTAGAGTAATTTTTTATTATACACTTACGGTGTAAGGGATTATAATATTTAAAATTGATTTTAATAAGATTTTTAAAACAACGAAATGAATTTAAACTCATGGTAAAATTAATTTAATTTTTTAACCAAAAAAAAAAAACGCTGTAGATGATAATTAATATTAATAAGATTTTTGTTTAAAAAACAAACTATTCTCAGCTTTTGCGGGGATCATTCGAAACTCCGTTTGAAGCAGACCTGCAGTAAAAAATCGTCTCTTAGATGTGACTGAGCTCATTTGACAACTTAAGTATTTCTGCGCCATGGTTTAAAATTTAGAGTATACTATTTAAAAGAGCCAGCAAACGAATGGATCTGCGTCTTAAGAAAAAAAAGAAGATATATGGTATATCTAGACTTCTTATTTAGCTGAACCACAGCGTAGGATGGACAGACGAAAATGTTTCTCCATATTTTCTTTGAAGATTTTCACAAACTCTCCAAATGTAAGTTATTTTAGACTTATCAGAACTTTAATTAGGTGTAGCGGTGGCCGTGCCTTCAAAAGTTTCAGAATATAGAATAATGTTGAGTAGCTCAATAACACTTTTTCGATCTATTGTCTTTGAAATTTTCTGGATTTATATCGAAGGTAGAGAATAAACAATGGATTTCATTATTCTCTAAACACTCAAATTTTCATTCAGAGATAATACTACGTAACTCGCGAATTATTGGTCTGCATCTTAGTTTATTTATTTACCGCATTTTCGAATTATTTTCGAAGACTGTTTGTTAACTATCGAAATAGTGTCAGAAAATTTAGCAGTGGCTTTGCTTGTGGATTTTGTGGTCTCTTTGAAGTGACCCAACGTATGTTGCGAAATGATTTTTATTTTCACAAAAATCATTAAAAATTAGCAGAAAATTCTTTAAACGTATAATTACATACAAGATTTATCGATGGGAGAACATTTAACCTTTACGGTGCAAAGCAAAACTGCTGATGTTGTATTCCAATAAGTCGTAGTCTAGAATTGAATTGACCAGTTACAGAGCAAACGCGTAAAATCCATATACGTCTCGAAAGCATGAAGTAGGACTACTTTAGCATGCGTCTCAAAAAAAAGGAAAAATGCGTGGTGTGGACCGACCTCCAGCTTAGGAATAAAAAGATACAATTTATATTTCTGTTTGATTTTTTGCTATTAGTTGTTATGCAATAAAATAAACATGGAAAATTATATTGTTTGTTCAGAAAAAACTATAAAAAAGTATCGACAGTAAAATATCGCTCATACCGATTTATCGGAAAACGTGAAGAATCGCCGATATCAAAACTCACCTGGGACATAAAATAATAATAAATTAAAAGCAGCATAAATGAAGAACAAAAGTATTTATTTCTATAATTAACCCTTGCTGGCCTTCCTTTGTTTGGTCCCCTTAATCCGTTGAAGCCTTGAAATTGTACGAAATATTTAATATTTCCACCAACGTTTTTTTTTTACATTAATTAATTAATAACTTTGAAAGCTTTAATTTTCGTGTTCTGAACCCCATAAAAAATAAACTAACAGCGCTAACATTAAAACAATCATTTTTATCTAAAAAATTATAAAAAACTGTTCTCCATAAAATGAAATTAGTTACATAAAATTGTTTACTTTGTAATTATTTTTATTTTTTTTTTTTTTTTGCAATAAAATATTCACTAATGTATTTATGTTTAATTAAATGCAAAGTTATGTACATTTAAAAAAAAGGAATGTAAAAATTATAAAAATTTTTTTTATAATAGTCCTGCATAGTTATTCAATATTTTACTTGTGAATTACAATTTTTTTATGACAGTACGAAAAGTAAAATACACTTTAAAAAATCGCAGCAGTTTACGCCATTGCCATTTTAGCAACAAAAGAGATCAAGTTAATGACTAGCTCACTTAATTTTCATCCTTTTATGACAAAGTCCTTATCAAACTACAAGTTGTAATTAATTCAAAAATATGTTCTTTTATAGAAACTTTATTTAAACAAGCTTAGTAAAAATGGCCTCAAGAAAACAGGGTATTCAACAATGTATTAAACGGACCATTTATTTTTCGGTTTTAAAAGTAAAGTTAAAAAAACACACATTCAGCTATGATTTCGATGAAACTTTCATTTCATTATAATGATTAGACCTTGGCATTGCGTATGCAATACTGTTGCTGTGGTTATTGCCATTATTATATGTGTTTTTGCTAGAGTTGTGTAGGCTATGTTAGGTTAAGAAGGGTAATGCTCCCAAGGGGCGCATCTCCATTCGGAGACCAATGAGGTCCATTGTGAATAGCGTTGTATAAATGTCGTAATTTGTTACGCGTGAGTCCCACATAAATCACGCGTGACTCTTTAAACAAAATTTTTCTCACGCACTCACAAACTAACTTTCTTAGATTTGTTAAAAAAATCTATTTTTGGGTAATTCGTATCCGAACTAATTCTATGGCAGGCAATTCAGCGGAAACGTGTGTGAATATAAAAATCACGTTTATTGAATAATTAATAATTTTATTGTATCCGTCTCCCACTTGCTATACCATCAAGATTTTGTTTTAAAATGCACTTCGTTCTAAGAGTTACACTTATCAAATTTAGTGTGCCTCACTATTGTAGTTCTGCAGATATAAGAAAAATAATAAATATTTTTTATGGGGTATCCGTCTCCCCCATTCCTATACCACCAAGATTTTGTTGGTAAATACAGTTTGTTCTAAGAGTTAGTCACATAAAATTTTGTGTGCCTCACTATTGTAGCTGAGGAGATATAAATTGACCTGCATTAAAGGGCTGTTGGGTCCAGTGTGCATCGTTTAGATAAAACCACATTTCGCACAGTTCGTATTTCCAATTCTGAGTTGACTAAACAATCTTCCGATGTTTTCGATATTTTCGGCTTCAATGTGTACACTGCCAAAATGCCAGGACTGACCACATCTGCAACGCTTCCAGTCCCTTTAATTATCTTTATAATCTTCCCAATTCCTTGCACAGTAGGGCGATTATGATAAACATAATAGCCCCTCAATGCACGAAAGGTCGTTGCATCACCACCCTTTTGAAGTAAGTTTTAACTATTTTTACGCATTTTTCGATTGTTAAACGATCCGTATTAGTCAATAGCAAACCTTTTACTAAAGAAATGACACTTCAGATGACAGATATTTAGCAGCTGACAGCCTTACCAGACCGACGGGTTTACAACCACTTAATAGCTAATTCATACTTACATATATAAATTACACTGTGCTAGTTGAAAAAAAAACAGACAAGCCAGGAACCTGGCATTTTAGGCCGTTTTTATGTTGGCTCTGGTTTTCGAGATATACCGTTATTTCGAAAATGGAGGAGGTTGAGCAACATATTACACGGAACTCAAAAACGGCTTAGTTTATTGAACAAACTAAAAAAAAACTTAATAAAATTTCTTTAAGAAAGGTTAAACTTTTTTCTCATATTCGCAGTCGTGTTAGAAACCAAATTTTTGTTTTTTTTTTTTTTGAAAATTTTTTTAGCAACATTTTGAAAATATTGTTTTTTAAAAATTCATCAAAAATGGGAAAGTGCAGCTATGATATTAATATTTTCCACACATATAAAAAACAAAGTAGCAACCAAAACAAGCAGAACATGATTAATTTATGTTTACAACAGTTGATATTATGCACAAAAAACGAAAAGAATTTCATAAAACGCTATATTTTTATGGGAGAACCCTAAGAAGTGGTGATAAAGGGCAAGTATGTTTTGAGCAAATGTTAAGGACAAAAAACTTATTGAGGTCGGTCATACATTTTATACCCCTAGGGTCGAGTCATGGGCAGTTATGGGACTTTTTCTTCAATATATTTCTAGTCCGTATTGAAAATTTTGTATAGGAGCCCTCTTTAGGAATAGAGATAGCGGCTAGGTATGTTAGAAATAAATGATGAAGATAAAAAATAAAGTAGAGTTGGTCATATATTTGACCCATCTAGGAGCATCATACGCGCTGCAGGGGCTTAATTTAAGAATTTCATTAAACCGCTATATTTGTATGGTTAAAATTCTTACATTTGGCCCCTGCAACGCGTAGGATGCTTCTAGACGGGTAAGTTGTATGACCAACCCCTCTTTATTTTTCATCTCCGTCATTTATTTTAACATACCTAGCCGCTGTACTCCCCAGCTGGTCTCAAAAAATGTCAAATTCTAGCACAGTATTATAAATCAATCCAATCAGATGGCACACAGTAAATTTGTATTCCATTTAGTTTTTATTATTGACAAATGCAAAATTATGAAGTATAACAACTTTTTTTGTATTTTCTTTTCTGCCAGACTTTCATCTTGATAACTCTTCCAGCTTCATCGAAGGCTTCCTTTTTTTCCTAAATTATTCTTTGCAAATCCCTTTGTTTTATATATAACTCTTTAAAAATGTGTCTGTATATACTGTGGGGTATTAAATGAAATGGACGAGCTTGAGCGATCATACTTTCTTACTTGGACTTTTTTTTAGAAAAACTTAATCAGTCGTTTATTTAACTCAATCTCTATAGTACTGCCCAGAAGTACTTATACAAAGAAATTTTGATTTTGGGCCTTTTTCTATTCCGATTAATTTCAAATAATTGGTTATATGTACTATAGAACACCCAGTCTGCCGAATATAATTTTTTCTAACATTACAGTAAAAAAAATTATGTTTTTTGAAGCACTTAAGAGCAAAAGCGCATAATGGAGCGCTTCAATAAGGGAGCTCTTATGCAGCAGTAAATGTTAACGAATAAAATATACACAAAAGTAGCTATTTTAGTGCTGACAACGAAGAAGGTTTTAAAGCGAAAAATAAATAAAAATATATTATGATTTACGAAAATGCTTGAAAAAAGGCAATTAAACCAGTAAAAGCAAAACATTAATGAATATGTTAATACAGTAAGCCCTAAAAAAGCATTTTAGGAGTGCTTTGTTTGCATGTTTTTTTATGTTAAAAGAAGCGTTTATTGTCAGCAAAAAAATAGTTCTCCAAATCGGGAACACGCCATACAAAAATCAGGCATCCCATCAGCAGGTTTGAAGTTATTTAAGGTGTGAATTCATACATAAAACATGCTCCTTTTGGAGCACATTTTTTACTGGGATCTTTCAAAATTCTTGATATTGCGATATAGGGAATAATTTTTAAAATCTTTATACTGCCAAAATTGTCTTATGAATTTGGCATCAACAAAGAAGGAGTCTTCCATTTCTGTTATTGTTAAATAAATAAGTTAGTAGATCTATAATTGACAAAAGCATCGACAGAACCTCCTCAATCAAGGTGTTTGGAGTGGCAAGGTTAAGATAAATTTAAACAATAAAGTTCTATTCATATTTATACCACAAGCGCCTGGCCAGGTTCTACACTATTATATATTGACTGAAGTTAATCAATTCAAAACAGAACTTTACTTCAAAGTATTATGCCAATTTACACCAAGTGTTTCTTTTGTAGCCATAAAACTTCCTACAAATACAAGTAGTTCCAGTCATGTTGTGGAGTGTGTTTGTGTGACTTCTTGTGGTAGCCACAAGAAACTCCATACAAAATACAAGTAGTCTCAGTCAGGCCCTGGACTTCGTTGTATTGGCTTAAGGTTTAAATAGTGTTTTCCGTAGTTTGATTCAAACAGATGGCGATGGATATCAACTATCCACCATGACCGAATATTTTTTTTTTTGCAATTTCTTAGAATCTCTTATAATTTTCTCGGTGTGGCTAAAACTGCAAATTACGATTAAATAAAGAATAAAAAAAGAAAGTGAATTTCAATATAATTTAACACACATCTGTATGAATTCGACATCAGTTTAGTCTACATCCGCTATTAAAAGCTCCCAATATTTATCTAAAAATTATTTGCTTTACTAAACTCAATTTATCATGGAAAAGCAAATGCCTCTTAGCTAAATGAGAATTAAATAAAAGACAAACATTTGCTAAATAATTTTTTATCATGTCTTTATGTGCCATATTTTATCAGCTGTGTGTTTGCTAAAATTCCAAATTAATTTTAAACAAATAAGAAAAAATAACGATCTTGCAAATGAAATGCAATCAATATTAACAAAATAGTAACAAAATTCTTGATTATCCGAATTAAACAACCTCAGATTGCTTTATTTAAAAGAGCAACTAAAAGCAGTTTTTAATTTTCTTCATTTTTAGTTTCATGAATTTTTCAACATGTCGTTAAATACATATATCTATATTAATTTGGTCACCGTTAGTAATATAAATGAGCAAATTTTTTTTATTATGAATAACTATAAAAGCAACCAGAGAAGTTGTTGGTTACCAATAACTATTATCGAAAATTACTTAAATTTGTTTGCTATCTGTGGCCAATTAATTTGAGAATTGTCTTTACCTGTGCTTTTATCTAAACACATACGAATGTTTATAAAAGCAATTTAATACAAAGAAAACTGTATTTATAAAATTAAAGAAAATTTCTTAAAAATTTTACCGTTTTGTTTATTTTGCTAAGGATAATTACGTATTGGTTACGATAATTAAAATAAAATATGAATCATTATTCGTGAAGGCGACATACCAAAAGAAAAGATTTTCCCAAAGTTTTTCATATTTGGCATAATTATAATTCTAGTAGATGTATGGTGTATGTGAAATATATTTTGTATGATGTTTATTTATCGAGTTATGGGGTGCCGGTTGTGAATAATGAGTTTTTTAAAATAATCGTTTCGAATTAGAAAAAAATTAAACAAAACTGAAAATAAACGGTGGTTAAATTTTAAGGGCCGATGTTGATTTTGAATAAAACACAAATTATTTGGGAAATTATTGTCATATTTTTTTTTATGATAATATTTGTATGGTATAATTATGTATGGAACAAAATATCGGCCAACTTGCCGCCGCAACCTCGGCGGTACAACTCCATCCGATGGTCCAAATTTTCGATGACGCTGAGGCATACTTGAAGTTATATGCCGTTAATGTGTCGAATTATCTCATCCTTTAGCTCCTGAATTGTTGCTGACTTAGCTACAATGTCGATCCGACCCCCAAAGAAAGGAGTCCAACGGTGTCAAATCACATGATATTAGCGGTCAATTGACATCGCCACAACGTGAGATAATACGGCCATTGAATTTGTCGCGCAAAGGGCCATCGTTTCGTTAGCTGGCAAGTGGCATCGTCTACATCCATATCTTCCAATTCGGACCATAAAAGGTTCGTTATCATCTCACGATAGCGAACACCATTCAGAGTAACTGCCTGACCGTCCTCATTTTGGTAAAAATACGGCCCGATGATGCCGCCAGCCCATAAACCGCACCAAACATTCACTCTTTGTGGGTGCATTTCGACAATCTTTCTTCGATTATCATTCGCCCAAATGCGGCAATTCTGCTTATTGAAGAATCCACTGAGGTGAAAATGTGCCTCATCACTGAATTTGATTTTCTTCGAAAATTGACGATATGCTTTTTGATTTGAACGCCCATTTTCATTATAAGCCTGAATAACTTTAACGTGTCGCTCCATTGTGTATCTTTCCATAGTTCAAATTGAGTTAGTCTGAAATGGAGAAATGTCAAATGATATGCAGAAATAAACTTGACGTTTAGGTGAGGTTCACATACAACATCGGCCCTTAAAATTTAACCATCCTTTACAATTTGGCTTAAAGATTGATGACTATTGACTGCCAGCCAGATTTTTGATATATAGTTTTACATAAAACTCACGGTAGATGGCGCTGTCATACGAATGGTTCTATTTCTTGTAGATTTTCATAAAAAAAAAAATGATGTATTTACATTTTAGGCTAAAAAGTCAATTTTTAATATTGGCTTCATTGCTTAACATATTTCTCATGATATTACGAAGTACATTTTATTATTCTCAGTAAGTTACTATTACAAAAATGCGATTTTTATAAAAACAAAAATTGTGCTTTTTATTGGAGAAAATTATACAGAACATTTTTCACATGGTGAAATTACTAAAAGGTGGCCTCGGTAATACAACAAACATAATAATACAAAATCTACAGGCAATTTGTTTTTGTTTCATGTGTATCATCTACGTCAAAAAGCTGATACAAAGTAAACAAATAATGAAAAACAAATTATAAAAATTTTAAAATTATTATTTTTGTAAAAATATGAAAAATAACAAATATTATATAATTAACTTTGTCCGTATTTCATGATTTATGTCGCTGTTGTTTGGTAAGATGACTGGGCAAGAAAAGATAATTTTTAAAATTTCCAATTTTCAAGAAAAAAAAATACTAAAAATGCATAGGCTAAGCCCAGGAAGTTCTACATCTACTACGTGGATTTATTTTTATTATTTGTGCAAGACGTTTGCTGGAAAAAGAGAATATTTCACGCAAGAAGTTCCAACATAATATGTATTTTAAACGGAAAACAAAATCTTGCCCGAGATTAATTTGTAAATGCACAAAATGCATAGCCCGCACAATAATATCAATGTATATAATGTGGATTTTAGTTCCTTATTTATGTCCTGCGTTTGCTACAAATAGAGAGTAAATACGCATTTTTGTTTTTTAAATTGTATAAAATGTTTAATCCAATATTTTTTTATTATAAAATACAAATATTAAAAAATTGAAAACACAGAATAAAAGAAAAATTCAAAACACAAATTTCAATATACTTTGACAAGTTAATAACAAATAGAGGTGGGAAACTATCGATAGTCACAACAATTGATATTTTCGATAGTTTGTTAATAAATTATCGATAGTATCGAATTCTTTACTGTTAAATTAAATTTTTTTAAGTACTTGGCCTACGTCACACAGTTTGGAAAAAATGGAAATAATTCTATATTTTGTAAACGGTGGCAAGTAAGGACTTCAAACCAATTTAAGTTTAAAATTGGCCAATGGTAAAATTGGCCAGCAGTTTTTGATGTTTTTTTAATAAAAGAAAAATTTATAATTTTTAAGTAAATGAATAAATTTAAAAGGTCAGAAAATATTTTTAATATAAAATAATTAATTTTTCTAATAGATTTTATTTGTTGTGCTTAATTCCCTATTTTTATTCTTGAAAAACAACTGGTAATTTATTGCTGGAGGATAAGCTGTGTCTATGCGCATTTCAGTGGTTTTTAACAAAAAAATTTTTAGAAAAGCCAAAAATATCAGCAAATAAGACTACAGAAAGTCTTATTTGCAACTATATCAAAGATTAAACAAAATTTGATCTATAAAACAGTGTGTTTATCTTTTCTTACATTCCCCAATTTTCAGTTGTTTTATCAAGAATAAAAATAGGGAATTAAGCACAACAAATAAAATCTTTTAAATAATTCTATTCCCAAAAAAAACTTTGATAATAAATTAATTTTCCTTAAATATATTTGTTTTTCTTTATTTCGCTGTTAATGGGTTAATGGAGTTGTCAAGTTTGAAAGGTAAATTCTCAAACAGTTCCAGGATACCAATTTTTTTTCCGATTGGACAAGTAATATTAGAGATACATAAAACGAATAATATATCCAATATATATACATCATTAGTGATATAATATTGGAGCCAATATTGCAAGTTTGGGCAAACTAGTTTTTAGCCATATAAAACATTAGCAGAAAATGCTCTGAAAAAAATAATATATAAGGATGTGCTACAATTACATGTGCCAACAACTGAAAACGCAGTAAGTTGGAACTTTTTGGACTTTAACGGCATTTTTAACAAAGAAGTAGAAATATATAAATTTTTAAAAATTTGCTATGATTTTAACGAAACTGTGTTAAAACGATTCGAGCCAATTAAAAGTCAATGAAGCCGGCGCCGCTGAACAAAAACAGTTGACAATTTACCAAAAAAATTCAACGATAGTATCGCTATCGAAAAGCAACTATCGATAGTCCAATGGGAACAGAACTATCGATAGTACTATCGATTGTTTGCCAGCTCTAATAACAACTCCAAAACACACTTGACAAGATCAATACACGAACACATACAATCAAACAATGAACGGCTGGCTTACCGAGGCCACCTTTTAGTAATTTCACCATGATTTTTCAGTTCATTGATTTGGGACTCAATTCTGACAATTGCACGTGAAAGTAGCCCCAAAATTAAGAACTTCTGCATCATTAGTTTTATAAAGTTGGATGTATTAATAATTTAATGGCAATACGAACTTTTTTGCTCAAAGTGGATTTTTATAACTTTTTCTATATTTAAACACGGTATACCGAGTTATACCGTACGAAATACCCCTTTTTGTGCCTGAAGCAAAGTTGTAGATATTGAATAGGAGGCAAAAGCGGAACATACCTACCCGAAAAAAGTGCATCTACTGCCTCAAAAATCGCAAAATGCCGATTTTTTACAATTTGTTCACCTTTTTTGCTCAATAACTGGATTACAAATCCACAAATATGCAGTCAATTGGTTTGACTCTTTTGTGTTTTGTTTTACTCATTAACTTGAAAGGGTGGTTGAAAATTTATATCAGCGTTACCGTTTTGGTTTTATTTTTCTGTGTATGTCTTTTGTTGAGGGCAATAAAAACGAAAATTATTCTGAACTTTTTTTTAATTAAATTTTATGATCCTTTACTGTCCCATAAGCGTAGGTGTTCCTAACAGGTAACAAAAGAAGATGTTTTTTGAAAGTAAAATAAACATTTTTGTTTGGGAATTTACATTGCAAACAATAAAAAACTAAAATTTATTTTTGTTTTCAATAGAAGCTCCCAAATAAACATTTAGGCCCTAATCATGTACAACGAAGCGCAACGCCAAACAATAACATTGAAAGCACAAACAATGTCATAAATATTTTGTAATTTTGTTGTTGCTTTTAACAGAAATTCATGTACCGTTTTAAAATTTTCAACGACACAAGCAATGGAGCGTTTGAAATTTTAAGACGCAATGTGAATTTCTGCAGAAAGCAACAACAAAATTACAAAATATTTATGACATTGTTTGTGATTTCAATGTTATTCTTTGGCGTTGCGTTAGTTCTGTGGCGTTGCGCTGCGTTGTACATGATTAGGGCCTTAATTAAAAAATCAGGCAGGTCTATTATTGTGCATCGGATTTTCAGCAAATAAAGTTTTTCCAAAATTGCATGGGTTTTTCTTACGGCGGTATGAAATAACCCCCCACGAAATATGTCCCCAGTCTGAAAGATTTAATGGACATTTAAAAAAAAACTGACAGTAGCAGATGATTGAATTGATAGAAACGAAAAAAAAAACAAAAAAGTTAGAGAAACTTTAAAAGAATAAATTATGATTATTTTCATTTTGGCAAACAAAATAAACTGATAATTTCAACTGTCATGCACAACTTCATTTTACTTCATACATATATGCAGCAAATTTTGCAATAAAAAAAATAGTTTAGCTAAAAAGAATGAAAATTGAATTTTTTTTTTGATTGGAAGTTTGATGCGACATTTTACTAATTTGGTCGCAGTAATTTGTGAATAAAATCAAAAGTTGTGCACCGATTACAATGAAATAAAGTTCATTATTTTACAAATGGTTGAAACTAAGGTTTGCCTTTAATCGCATTATTTTATTATCCCGATTAGGATTATAAAAATTTCAGTTTATCTCGATTATTGATTATTCCTAGTTTAAGGGATTTCTTATTTGAAATTATAATAATTATTGTTTTTTTAACAAAAATTTTTACATAACTTAATTAAGGATGCATTAAAGTCATTTGTTAGGAGCATTTAAGTTAAAAATATTGCGTTCATAAAAATCCAGCACGATTAGTTTTAAATTAATAAGTGCAAATATATTGGAGTCTAATTTTCGACGATGACATTCACGATAATACCAGTTACACACTTTGGAATCTAAAAAATGTATATCGCAATTTTTAAAAGGTTAAGATTAAAAATATTACTTGAAACAAAGTATTCTAAAAGCGTGGACTTTTAATGGTAAACAAAGTTATTAACATTAAAACGCACGATTTAACGCAATTATGATTATAATCGCCTTAAAACACTACTTGAAATTTTTATAAAATTTCAAATTTAATTTGCAAAAATAAGTTTTAAATTGTTCACAAAATTTTCAAGCTTATAAAAAAAAACAAAAAAACAAAATTATTTAACAAAAATCTTTTTATCAATAGTTGGCAGTTCTATTTCTACTTATTAGTCTTTTATTTATATAAATCTAAAAAAAAAAATCATATATAGTTAAATTACACTGGGCAACAAATTTGAACTTTTGTCATGGCCTTTGATGATCATTATATTTTTTTTGGTGTGTAATTACAAAAGCAGCCGAAATTTAAAGTTTATAGATTATTTTTTCGAAAAGGCTGTTCCACCGATTTTATCATAAGTTCGGATAGGATTATCCAGTTTTATTTCAGAAATCGCTAAGTAGCATGATATAAAATTATATTTAAGCCCTGCTTATACTAGTTTTTATATACTCAACGGTTTCAGAATATTTCAGACCTTAATGATAAATTTAATTGTTTTTTTTTTTTAATTGTAAAAACAATTTTTTTAACCTATTAAATACTAGCTTCGTGCGCATGAAAAACGCTCCTTAAAAAATATCAGTTTGCTGATTAAAATTCCTGCTATCACAAGGAAAGCATTTTTTATAAAAAAATTAAATTTTGTTCTACTAAGTCCCCTTTTAGACAGGCAAAGTTTACTTTGACAAAGTCTGTTGAATTCTCTTTTAAACTTTGTTTCGTGCTCAGACACACAAATTTTTGTTTTCTCTTGTTTGAATATAATATATAAGCAGCGTTGATGATGATTTTATCATATTTTGGATTATTTTTTTAAACAAAAATATGATTAAAGATTTTTTTCTCAAATGATGATTTTTTATTTTTAGAAATTCTGATTTTTACAAAAAATAATTGTGTACAAAATACACGATTATTTAAACAGTCAATTTTAAAAACAATGAAGTTTTGCATCAGCTTGATGTGTAGTGGTGCTGCACACTTTTGTACCCGGTATCTAGAATACACAAAATCATCATGCATCATTATTTCTGGACATAAAAAATATTAAAAAAGGCATATTATAACCTATTTCCAATGTGCGAAAGAATTCCCTCTTTCGAACAACTACATTTAAAACAAAAACAAATTCTAAAAACTTTGTTTTTTGTTTTAAATGTATTTGTACGAGTAAATAATTCTTTCGCACATCAGAAATAGACAGTTAGAATAGTGATATAAAAAATATTTGTGAAAGAAAAAATGTATTTTATAAAGTTTCATATACTGACGAATTATGTTTTTATGTATTTCAATTTAAATAATAAGAAGTATGTTTTTATAAAAAATTAATAATTCTTACTATTTTGCCCTTGTTTTAAAAAATTTTAATTAAGAAAAAAAAATTTAAGATTTTCCCCTTCAAAATATGATTTCCCTCGCCATATGACAATTTTCATTCCCACGATTCTGGTAACGCTGTATATAAATATAAAGTTGCTGCCAACTTCAGGTATAATCTACGAACGAAAACAAAACGAATTTGTGAGTACAGCAAAGTATGTACTCCCCCGCTATTCTCTTTTCCCTTCTCTTCTATAAACTCAAGAGTTTGCAAAGTAAACTTTGCTTGTCTGAAAGGGGTCTAAATATTTTTAATATATTTTTATTTTTTACTTAAAGTACCTCTTTAAAACAACGTTAGATGTTATTTCAAAACAAGCCTTAAGGTGCATTGCAATCTTCTAAACTCAAGCCGATACTGCATTACCCAGCAAAAACTTAACTTACAAGGCTACTTTTAACGACCTCCTCAATTCATTAATTTGTAGCTGTGTTCGCCACTTTTTACATTATTAGTTATATATTAAATAATAACTTGCTTATTATATCTTAAAGAAGTCATAATTATACATAAGAAAAGAATACTTTAATATAATGATTTAAATAAGTTATTTTTATGAAATCTAAAAATCAATCAATTGTATGTAAATATAAACATAAATATGTTCCACAATTACCCACACAATATATTTTTGTTATCAGAATACTAGTAGTGATATCAATCTAATGTTAACGATTTTTTTGAAGAATATAATCAGGCCTGTCACAGAAACTGTTCGGAATGATTTTGAACCCGTATTTTCATTTCGATCGATTTTCGTAATTGCGACAAGTTTTAATTTTTTTTATTTTTAAGTTAAATGTGACACACATTGTTATTACAGTGTTAGAGCTATAAATGATATTGTGCCGCAAAAGTACTCTTTATTAAACATTTTCTTACATTTCGAAAAATTCATTATTGAGTACACTTTTTTAACAAAAATTTCATAAGATTTCAGAGCAATTTTAATTAGTGTATTTTAACTATTTTGAAATTACTTATTTCTTATCCCTTTTTGTAACTTCTTATTTTTATACAACTTTTAAGTATAAAATAAAGGTATTATTTTTTAGGTTGTAATTGGCCTAATTATAAAGATATACTTTTGGGACATCGCGAAAAAAAATAAGTACTTTTTATAGTAGAAAAATAAGTACTCTTTTCCTCAAGTTCTCATTATTTTTCTGCTTATTTTGTAAGCAAGGTTTTTGCTGGGTACATCCGTTGTAATTGGTATCCGTTGGATATGAGCCGATACACGTCGAGCGCAGACGGTAAATATAATGGTCTCTACTACGTTTTTATGTATGGCTTTTACGCGCAATCTGGTCCCCGTTTGCTCCTACCTTGACAATATGTGTCTAAGACGGTAGATCAGCTGGGTGTAGTATATTGAGGAACTCTACAGCATAGCTTTAAGATGTGAATTAAATAGAAAATTAAATTTTTTAAATTTTGTTTTTAGTTAATATGTTTAGCAAATATAATCAATCTAAATTCAAATTTTTTTTTTATATAAATTTTTGATAAGTTATTTTTCTTAAATCAATTAAAATTCGAGAGTAATGCATTTAAAATGGAAAACAATAAATGTAAATTGAATTATCTTTTTATGATCAATACACAATTTATTAATTTTCGTTGAAGCATAATAAAAATTCAATATATTTCAATATAAGAAATTTGAATAAAATTCATTTTTATTTTATTAAAATGCAAAGAAATCTTGTAAAAACTAAATAAACTTATTCAAACACACTATAAAGAATATTCAAATTATATATTATCAACTTCATAATATTCAAAAAAAAAAACTTAAGTTTTATTATTCTAAAAAAATTTCAACAAATTATTTAATTTAACTATTTTAAAACCAAATTTTTTAAAAATCTGGGAATTATTTCTTTTTCATAAGTTACTTTATTATATTCAACATTTTATATTTTTCGAATTTATTCTATGAGCTAAATTTCAGTTATGTATTTTATAAAGTTTTTTTTGTAATAGACAATACTCTGGTAATGTATAAATTCATTACCTAAAAAATTTAAGAAATAGAACTATTAAGAAAAAGCTTTATATAATACATAACTGAAATGAAGCTCATAGAATAAATTCGAAAAATAAAAAATGTCAAATATCTTAAAGTTACAAAAATTGTATTATCAAAGTTGTTTTTTGGAATACAATTATTTATTAAAAGTTTTTGTTTGTTGTGTTTAATTCCTTATTTTTAATTATTGATAAAAAAAATTCTGAAATTTATTGTTGGATGATACGCTGCACTGTGGCTGAAAATTGAATTTCATCGGCCAAAAGTCCAATTTTTTGTCATCGCCGATTTCAAAAATTTTAATGCCATTCGATGGCAAACATATTAGAACTAAGGTATCAAAAAAACTAGATTAAAATATTCGTAATTGTGACTGTGGCATGCTGCTGGAAACAAATATTTTATTTTGTTTTAGAAAAAAATTAATTTTTGTAAATTTGATCAGAACTAAATTATGATTTCTCGCAAACCGTTATCAATATTTGGTCGAAATGTTTTTTTTATATTAATGGGATAGTAGTCTTTAAGAAATGGATCATTACATAAATGTATCATTTATACCTGATCTGTTATTAAATGTTTCCCCAGGTTCTATATTTTAGTTAAATCCGAATTTTAGAGGAGCAGAACTTGTTAGGGTCAAAAGGGGTCAAAGAGATTTTAGTACCATCAGAAAGCTGAAGGTGTCCTCTTTAACCCCATATATACTTGTGCAACTGTTTGGAACTGTCTGTTGAACACTTTTTTCATTTTAATGAAATTACTCGCAACATTTTTTTTGCTCTTTTTATTTAAGCTGCTCATATGACTGAAATGTAACACAATGGTTTACGAGCGTTTTGTTTTGAAAAATAATTTTGCTTCTTATGAACGGCTGAACATATTTGAATGAAATTTTAAACTGTCATGGCCGGGTAGCTTTTGTGTTGAATTGGAAGAACACGGGTCCATGGAGGGTCGGGAGAGTGACTTGCGGACCTCTAAAATTTGTAACCTCGGAAATTCAAACTTTTAAAAAATTCACCAAAAATATATTTATGGATTGCAAAAAAAAAATTTAACTTAAGCTGAGTTACAAAAAATATGCTTAAATGTTTAGATTATCTCCTTTGCTTTTGGAGATATTCGGATAAAACGGATTTTTTGGCTTGATTTTTATTATGTTTTATGTCAAACTGTTATCAATAGTGGGTTCAACATTTTTTATGTTGTATTACTGTACCGATTATACCTGCTGTGTTATTAAATATTTTTTCAGGTTCTATATTTTAGTCAAATTTATTTATTTTAAATTACAGATTTTATAGGGAGCACAATACCAGAAAAATGTCACGAGACTTTACAAACGAAGATCTGTTTAATATATTGTTGGCAACGTCAGATCCGCTCATCTCTAGCATTCGAAGTCAATGGAAAGTAGAACATCCGGACTTAGATGAAGAAGCAAAAGGGCTGCTACAGGACAGACGTAATACAAAACCAAATATGGAATATTTGGTGGCAATTTTCCAACCGAATGAATAGTAGGTATAATTAACTTTTATTGTTATTTAAGCAAAAAATATGTTTTTTGTCCTTATTGTTATTTAAATAAAAAAGAAAATAAACATTTAATAATTTACACTTATTTATTTTTTTAATCTAAAAAGCATTCCAGTGGAACTGGTTCCAGTTGAACCTGTTGTAGAGTTGATAATGTATAAACCTATTCACAAAATGATCATAGGTATTTTTACATGCCTATGCATTTTTTTTAAAGGTATAATGGTATATACGAGGCGAATGTATATGCATATAAAGGTAATACGAATAGTCATTTGTTCTTTCGCTGATAAAAAAATATTTTCTCCAGATATAAATAAAAATGTTTATATTTTTCGAAAGAAAACATTATAACTATGCTTGTAGAAGCAATTTTTAGTCAGTTTAACATCTTTACTCCCATATACCCTATTCCAAATCAAATTTTTCAAACAAAAAAAAAAATAATTTGAGTAAAAAATTCTAATAATTCAACACACCGATTTTTATACAATTAGAACAGTAATGTTTTCTAATATGTCCATTATTTTCTAGAAAATTCTGATCAATATCGAGTGGTAAATTGTATTTCCTTTTTTGAACAAAAAAAATTTTTAAAGCCGTTCTCCGGGATTCGGATTTTGGGTATTTCTTAATCAAAAATGGGGATGTTTTTCAGTCCACTGTTTTAAGAACTTTTTAATCTACATAACTGCCAAAATTCATTATGATACCTTTATTCATGTTAGATTTATAGAATGTCAAACATTAAAATTATTATTTATATAGTGTAAATGAATAAAAGGGCTTTCAACATGAGTAAAAAATAATAATTTTTTTAAGGTTTGACATATAAATAAAAAACTGAATAAAAAACTGAACTGGCAAATTGTTTTTATTTTGATTTCTTGCGAAAACAATAAAAGCACTTTGTTTTTGTTTTTAATATGTTTTTTCTTTACCCATTTACAACTACAATTAATGTTGGAAGAATTCTAACTAATTGTAGCAAGAAATGTAAAAAAGATAAAAACTCAACACTGATTTATTGTTTGGTATTTTGTTTAAGCTTTGATATCGTTGCAAACAAGACTTTTTGAGTGTTTGTAGGTAATTCTCATTCCCTCTGTAGTTTTGTTTGCTGATAGCTTTGGCTTTTCTAAAATTATTTAGGAGAACGTTTCCTGATGATCTGGCCTAAGCAACCAGTGAAATGCGCATAGGAACAGCTTATCCTCCAACAATAAATTTCAGTACTTTTTATCAATTATTTAAAAAGGGAATTAAGCACAACAAACAAAATCTTTTAATAAATAATAGTATTCCCACAAACAACTTTGATAATAAGGTTTGACATTCTATAAATCTGACATGAACAAAGATATATTAATGAAATTTGGCAGTTATGTAGATTAAAAAGTTCTTAAAACAGTGGGCAGAAAAACATCCCACTTTTTGAATAAAAAATACCATAATTCTCAATCTCAATCATTAGCATTTTCATACTAAATGCTAAGAAACATCAAAAGTTCAACTTTGACCTTAAATTTCTCAACAACTACTGAGGCGATTTTAACAAAATTACCACTGCAAAAAAGTTCAAGAAGTCTTCTCTCCTGCAAAAAAAAAGTTGCAAAATTATCTCTATCGGTTCAAAAGTTACAGATTTTTGGCCGATGAAAAACGATTTTCAGCCACTGTGCGCTGTTCCTATGCGCATTTCTCTGGTAGTTTGTCCAGATCATCAGGAAATGTTCTCCCAAATAATTTAAATAAAGACAAAGTTATCAGCAAACAAGACTGCACAGGGAATGAGAATAACATACACTCAAAAAATGTTTAGCCTTGCAGAATGTTAATGCCAAAGGGTCTTATCCAGCCCTGTTCATTAATACTTGTGATGCGTGAATTTTGCCCTTTTTGTATATATATATATGTGTGCTGAATGATACGATTCTCGTGCGTTCTCTTTCGCACATAGTGCCTAAACTGATATGTCAAAAAGGTTTAATATCTATGAAGCTGCTTCCGGTTTTGCCTAATGAAATTTTCCTTCTTCTTGGTTTTGTTCTCGCCCTTGTAAAAGGTAACGCATGTTCTCCAATAAACCTTATTCAAGAAAATCTATAATTCTAATCACCTTTGTTTTATTTCTTTCCATTTCATTTCCTATTGGGTTTCCTTTCCTGAGCAAACGAAATAAACAATAAATTGATTTATTTTGCTTGTTCATCTCGGCTCAGAGAAGTTAATAAATATCATATTTCCATCCAGCATTCCAAATTCCGCAGCTGATCCTAACATTTGGTCCATTCGAACCGGATTGGAAATAAATAATTTACAACAAATTCTCTGGGATTTCTTTATTGGAAAACTGTTTGCAGCCATATACAAAGTATTCTGCGTCGACATACATACATACATCATACATTTCTACATATTAAGGTACGTTGCGCATTTTGCTTTAAATTCGTTTTAGTTCTCGTTAAAGTGCATTTAACAAAATACATAAGTGAAATACTGCGGTAAAAAACAAAAAGAAAAAGAAGCCCTTCACTATGATTAGTTATTTCCAAGGTGCATTAAACAATCAAAAAATTAAATAAAATAATATTAAGGCTTGAAACAAAATTAAAATAAGAATTAAAATCCCTAACAAAATAAAATAACCTCAAGAGAAAAGGTAACGAGTAAGAGTGGAAAATTTTGAAAAGAAAAATACGGAAAAAAATCAAAAGATTTGGAGTGCAAATGCCTTTACTATATATGCGATATTGAGACTTGATTTGGAAATTCCGCGGGTGGTCAGCGATCACTACCAGCACCAGTAAGTCCATTTTCTAAAAAAAAAAAAAAAAAGGGAGAAGCACATTTTTTAAATTGTTTTGCTCGCTTAAAGTTGTGATTGCATATCAATCGGGGTGTACCATTTGCCGGTGTAGGGTGTTCTTTTTGCTCGTTGTGTTCTGCAATTTTTTTTTCCTCTTCAGTTCCTTCGAATGGTTATGCATATGTCAAATTTTATTTTTTTTTCAGCATTTACTCTTCAATATTACTTATTTACTCTTGGGTAATATTTGCTCTTAATTTATTTGCCCTTATTTATTTATTTTTCCGTTTCTAAGAGCGTTAAATAACACTCTTTTATTCAATTATTTACGTTGTCGATATAAAATCTCTGCACTTAAATTACCATCTCTTAACAGTGAACATTAAGCTCTTTGTTTATTTACTGGATCGTGCCCTTTAAATAATTATTTCCAAAAATATTAATCTCTTAACCGTTTTCTCAGATAAATAGACTTTTCCATTTTGCATTTATTCCCGTACACGCTCTCACAAAAAAAAAAAAAAAATACCTGGAACATCGTTTAACCAGTAAGGTTTAATAAAAACGTGTTGCCGTGCAAAGAAATTTGCAATACCAAAAAAATTATAAATATTTTAAGAAAAACGAATCGAAATGTAAATTGCATACCTTATTACATCTATTATAACTATATTACAAATATAATATATTACGTATACATCTGTAAAAAATAGACACAATTTTTTCGGTTTTTCTAATACCAAAATTTTCAGTAAATGTCATAAACTATATTCACAAACTATATGTATGTAGTTCTTTCTCTGTCACCGACAGATTCTTAACAGCGGCAACACCTCTGTTGATAAAACGGATAATAGTTCATTTCATACGAAAATTTATCCAAAATTTTTTCTTTCTGAAATTTACAAATTATAAATTAGAGCAAACAAGATTCTTTGATTTTGGTTTGTTCCAACTAAAATTTCTGACAGCTTAAAGGGAATTTTTTTTTTTTTTTTTTCTTTTTTTTCTCTTTTCTTCCTTTTTTCTTTCGACAAATTTGACTTACTGTTCCGTTTGTTTCTAAATCCATTATTTATTGAGCGCGGCGCGATAAATTCCACCAAATTTACATTCGTATTAAGCGTTGCGAGAAATTCGGTTATAAAAGCTTTTGTTAAGTGGAGGAATAGACCTATTGTGTTTACAATTTCCAGTAATTTTTCTTTGAACTTCCAGTCAAGTACAGGTCAATGAACTATTGTTAATATATTTCAAGTGAACAGCTGATTATTTCCAGAATTTTAAGCAATCAATATACAGGTAATTAAAAGAGTGCAATTGTCTTTCGAGTAATTTTCGACATTTGGATGAAAATTCCTTAATTATTTACGATAAATATCCTGATTCTTTAATTATTTCGGCACCCTTTTCTCAGTTTACTGATAGATTGGCTTAAATTTCAACCAGACTGCTAACTTAAGTTAACGGGGGTTGTTTCATTAGCAGCGTTGGTATTTGGAATCTGGTCAATTTATAGAAGTTTGGAAAAAAATGTCTTTGGACCAATTTATTCGATTAGCAGATAGTATTGTAGAGTTTGAGGCTGACCTTAATGACAACCGGTATCCCTTAACTTCCTGTCATGCGCTGGAGGTTCATCGCAATGAAATTCAGTCAATCTGGATAGGAATTAAGGCAGCCTACGAGAAATTTCTGATCGAATTTGAGAAAGAAGATCCTGAGAACAAGGGCTCTGCTCAGATAGAGTCATTTAAGCTTAAATACAAAAGTACCTACACTACATACTGTAACTGTTTGACCAAATTATCCGAAATCACTGATGCGTTGCGGCAACCTCACGCTCCAGCTGACAGCATAGCTCATGCTAGCACCTCCAAAAATTTTAGCTCTCAAAAAGTTTCTTCAGAATCCATAGGATTACACCTTCCTCCTATTGAAATTCCAACCTTTCATGGTGATTATGCCTCTTGGCCTACGTTTCGTGATATGTTTACGGCGGTAATATCTAACTCCAAGGCCAGTGAAGTCGAAAAACTTTTTTATTTAACCCAGAAAACTAAAGGCGAGGCCAAGGAGATTGTTCAAAAAAGTCCTCTCACCAATCAGGGTTTCGAGTTGGCATGGAATAATTTGTGCACACGATTTGAGAACAGAAGAGTTCTGGTCAATGGACAGTTAAAAATTTTGTTTAATCTAAGGTCAATTACTTCGGATTCAGGCACGGCTTTAAAGCAACTACAGAGGGACATCAATTCCTGCATTTCTATTCTTAAACTCTACAAGATAGATGTTGCAAGTTGGGATCCAATTTTCGTATTCGTATGCACAAGTAAACTTCCAGAAAATACACTTACCTTATGGGAACAGGGACTAAGGGATAAAACCGCTCTTCCCAAATGGCCACAATTGGACGAATTTCTTACCAATCGTCACAGAACATTGGAATCTGTTTCCGAATTTCGCAGTTCAGGCAATCTGAAAACACATGAAGCTAAATCCAAAGTTCAAACGAATTCAACCTCTAATAAGAAAATTCATAGTTTTTCCACTAATATCTCAAATCCAAAATGTCAGCTATGTCCTAAAGAAAACCATGCGATTCGAAAATGTCCTAAGTTCTTGAAAATGAATTATCAACAAAAATTCGAAGAAATTAAGAAAGAGGGTTTGTGTCTTAATTGCTTTTCGAAAACTCACAGTGTTAGAAATTGTACTAGTAAGCATAGTTGCTTTAAGTGTCAGAAACGACACAACACTCTTCTTCATAAGGAAAATGAGAATACCGGTTCAACTCCTCCAGTGCCGAATAGTAACCTTAATCCTCATTCAACTTCGTTTCCTCGCCCCACCTCTAGTAGTCAACAGTCCGCTGCTAATAATACACCACGTAGTATTCAATCGTGTTATGCTGCGGGTGCAAAGGGTGTTCTATTGGGAACGGCCTGGGTGAATATATGTCATTTAGGAATGAAGTACCAAGCTCGTGCTTTAATAGATTCAGGGTCTGAGGGAACTTTTATTTCAGAGCGGTTATTTAATCTCCTTCGACTTCCTTCTCAACCTACTAATGCTCAAATTTCCGGGTTGAATAATACTATTTCTGCTAAGGTTCGACACCAGTGCACAGTAGTATTATGTTCTCCTATTAATGATGAGATAGCCATTCCGGTATCAGTGCTTGTAGTTCCTCAACTTGCTAATAAGCTTCCATCAAAGACTTTACCTGATTCTGATTTTTCAAACCTTCCAAATATTCCACTTGCAGATCCAAAGTTCAATTCTAGTTCGAGAATTGATTTGTTAATTGGAGGTGATGTTTTCCCCTCAATAGTATGTGAAGGAATTATGCACAATGTTTGTGGGTCCTTATTAGCGCAAGAAACCATCTTTGGATGGATTCTTACTGGTCCTATAGGTCGTCAGTCCAAATCAACAACCTCAATTGTTTCACATTTCTGTGAAATTTCTTTAGATAAGGAAATTTCACGTTTTTGGGAGGTGGAGAATCTTCCCAAGAAGAACTATATGACTCCATCTGATCAAGCGTGTGAGGACTTTTATATTCGTACTACAAAGAGAAACTCGGAAGGTCGATACATAGTATCACTTCCCTTTAAAGAAGAATTTTCTAACCATTTTAAATTAGGGCAGTCTAGGCCTAGTGCTCTGGCTCAGTTTTTTCGGAATGAGTCAAGATTATTAAGAATTCCGGACTTAAAAAGTGATTATGATAAAGTAGTTAAAGAATACGAAGAGCTTGGTCATATGGAAAAAGTCGGTTCAAGTGAGAAATTTTCTGAAATTCAAAAAGCGTATTACTTGCCACACCATGCAGTCACGAAACCGGACAGCGTAACCACAAAGGTACGCGTAGTTTTTAATGCATCTGCCCCTTCATCTAACGGCCAAAGTTTAAATTCCTTACTTCATGTAGGTCCAATTTTACAAAATGACCTTACGCTACTTATCCTGAGATGGCGTTTTTTTCGATACGTTTTTAATGCGGACATTCAAAAAATGTATAGACAGATTTTGGTCAATCCAGATCATACTCCATACCAAAGAATTTTGTTCAGAAGCAATCCAAGTACACCCATTTCCGATTATGAATTAAAAACTGTAACGTTTGGGGTCAATTGTGCACCATATCTCGCTATCAGGACTTTATTACAGTTAGCAGATGATGTTCAGTCAGTTTATCCAAAAGCTAGCGCAATTCTTCGGTATTCAATGTACGTGGACGATTTTTTAGCTGGATCTCATACAAAACATGAGGCAATAACAGCTAGAAATGAGTTGACTCTGGCCCTAGGATCCGCCGGTTTCTTACTAAGAAAATGGACATCGAATTCTAAGGACGTGTTAAATGGCATTCCATCAGACCATCTTCTTCATGAGGGTTTTCTTAAATTTGAGGACGACAGTTTCACAAAAACTTTAGGAGTTCGGTGGAATGCCTGTTCAGACGAGTTTTACTTTGCAGCGGTTTCAATTGCGGAGAACTCCAGATACACAAAAAGGGAGGTTTTATCACAAATCGCCAAATTGTTTGATCCTGCAGGTTGGCTTTCACCCTGCATTGTTCTTGCGAAAATCCTGATGCAGAAGATTTGGATAGACGGCACGGGTTGGGATGAGCTTCTTACTCCAGATTCGCTTCAAGCATGGAAGACATTCCAATCCAACTACTCCGCAATCAATACCATTCGCATTCCGCGATGGATTGATTTTTGTCCGAACGCTGAAATCCAATTCCATGGATTCTGCGATGCTTCCGAAAAAGCATACGCAGCAGCATTATATATTCGCATTTCCGATTCCAGTCGTATTTCCACGCACCTTATTGCCTCCAAAACTAAAGTCGCTCCCATTAAGACATTGTCCATTCCGCGACTTGAACTTTGCGGAGCAGTACTGTTGGCGGAAATGGTTGAAAATTTACTTCCAAGATTAGATGTTGACAGGTATTCAATTTATTGTTGGACGGATTCAACTATAGTGCGTTCGTGGTTAGCAAAGCCACCATGTTATTGGCTAACTTTTGTGGCCAATAGAGTATCAAAGATTATTCAGGTGGTAGATTATTCGAAATGGAAGCATGTTGACTCCGAGATGAATCCCGCGGACTTAGCAAGTCGGGGAATTCTGCCGAAAGACCTTCGGGACAATGAGTTATGGTGGTTTGGACCACATTGGCTCAGAGGGGATGATTCCGAGTGGCCACTGGTTAATCCATTAAGCTCTTCGAGTACCGAACTTGAGATTAAACCACTCAAATCATATTTCTCTTCTTTTTCGAACTTCGAAGACATTCTTGAGCGATTTTCATCATTCAACAGGGCAATACGAGTTCTGGCATATGTTATCCGTTTCTACTATAGAACTCATCCTCGATATCGTTTAAGCTACTTTAGAGACACGATGAATCTTACCAGTTCAGAATTAAATTCTGCTCGAGATCATCTTATTTCTGTAAATCAAAAAGTACATTTTCCAAGCGAGTACAAGGCTCTTTCTTCTAGGCAAGCTATACCAAAGTCCAGTCCTATCCTAAATTTAAACCCATTCTTAGATCCAGAAGGTATAATACGTTCCTGTGGACGTCTGGAATCAGCTCCTGGATTATCTTATAATGAAAAGCATCCAATTATACTTCCATATAATTGCCAATATTCAAGACTTTTGATTAAATTTATCCATGATATAACACTCCACGGGGGAAATCAGTTGGTTTTGCGTCTTTTAAGAACCCAATATTGGATTCCAAAAGCAAAGAACTTAATCAAATCTACAACGAATAAATGTAAAATCTGTGTTATTTACAAGAAAAGATGTCAAAGGCAGATAATGGCAGCTTTGCCTCCCGAGAGATCCGAGCTTACGCGTCCTTTTACACATACTGGGTTAGATTTCGCGGGACCGTTTGATGTTAAGAGTTATTCCGGACGATTCTGCCGAATATCCAAAGGTTATGTATGCGTCTTCGTATGTTTCTCGACAAAGGCAATCCATTTAGAAGCCACGTCTGACTTATCCGCTCAGGCATTTCTTGCAGCATTTAGCCGCTTTGTTTCCAGACGAGGATGTCCTTTACATTTGCATTCGGATAACGGAACTACATTCGTTGGCGCTTCCCGGATCGTGGCGAAAGAGTTTATTCAGACTTCCCAGCAGCGCATCTTAGCCAATTATGCTCATCAAAATATATCTTGGCACTTCATGCCGGCAGGCGCGCCCCACATGGGTGGTTTGTGGGAAGCCGGCGTAAAAAGCTTTAAAACTCACTTTCGGAAAGTCGCTGGATGCTACAAGTATACTTTCGAGGAACTGTCAACATTATTGTCCAAAATTGAATCGTGTCTTAATTCCAGACCAATTTCTCCGCTTTCAACGGATCCATCTGACCTAAACGCATTGACTCCTGGTCATTTTTTAATAGGAACCCCCATTCTTGCACCGGTCGATCCCCAGATAAACGATTTATCTATATCATCAGCCAATCGATGGCAAAGGCTGAAATTAGTGCATCAATCCTTTTGCTTAAGATGGAAGGATGAATACCTGAAGGAGTTGCACAAAAGAATAAAGTGGAAACGGCCAGAAGTTAATCTTTCTGTCGGAGTGCTGGTAGTGATCAAAGACGAGAACCTCCCACCGAATGCATGGCGACTTGGTCGAGTTATGAAGGTATACGCAGGATCCGACGGCCGTGTGAGAGTCGCAGATGTCTTAACTCAACGCGGGTTAATAACGAGACCTATAGTGAAGCTCATAATGCTGCCTTCAGAATCCTAGTTTTTTTCCGATGCATTTTGTTTACAGTTTTTTTTATTTATTTTTTTGTTCTAGCTCACCATGCCCAAAACTCCTGCGAAATCTAAATCCCACTCTAAAACGGTCCTGAAAAACTACAACTCTTATCCTTGCCGTTTATGCAATACACCACATCCACTTCGGAAATGCCGAAAATTCCTGGCAATGAATATTTCGGATCGCATAAACGCCGTACGTGATAACAGCTACTGCCAAAATTGTTAAGCACACGATCACTCTAATGGCAAGTGTTTTTCAAAATACGGCTGTAAGCATTGTAAAAGATTCCATCACACTTTGTTGCACCTTAATCCACGTCTAGCGAAGGATCTCATATCCTCCGGTTTAAGGTCTCCTTCTTGTTCTCGTTCGAATTCGTCCGAACCATCTACTTCCTCCAAACCGCGGGGTTCGTCAACATCCCAATCCAAAGAACAACTTTCAAGTTCAACCAGTTCAACTTCACTGACAAAAATTATCCGCCAGAACACAATTATATTACTTCCCACCGTTCTGGTTAAAATTGGGACAACTACGTCACACGCTCGTTGTCTTCTGGATTCTGGATCATCTTCCAGTCGTGTTTCTAAAAAATTAGTCGATAAACTAAGCTTAACCGCCTACACTCTTCACGATGAGACGATTTGTTTAATTACCTTAAAGTCCAGGTACGACCCGGCTTCCAGGATAGAGGGAACCTTTCGGGTTGAAAATCGTGTATCCCTTCGTACTCCGGTGCAATCACTTCCTGATTCTGTAAAAAGAAATTTTCAGGATTTATTTTTAGCTGATTCGACATTCAATGAGTCTAGTTCCGTAGATATAATAATCGGAGCAGATATTTATCCAAAAGTAATATTACAGGGTGTTTTTTCGCGAATTGGCCTACCGACCGCCCAAAGTACGGTGTTTGGTTGGATGATTTACGGGCCCTGCAACTTATAAACTAAAATGCACTTTTTCGTGGACAAAAGCAAAATGCAAACGTAAACACAAAATTAATTTTTCCTACTAATAAGGGAAAATATTGTTATTGATACTGAATTAATATTGAATTTTATTGTATTAAGTTTCCTTTGAATTTTTTATAAATATAAGATGAATTTAATTGTTATGTTATAAAATCCTCATTGTACTTTTCTTTACTTTTCCATAAGCAGCCTCATAGATACGAGCCGTGTTGCCTCTAAGCATCGTTTTTTTATTGCACGTATCCTGCAAGGCGGGCGGCAATGTTAATGCCAAAGGGTCTTATCCAGCCCTGTTCATTAATACTTGTGATGCGTGAATTTTGCCCTTTTTGTATATATATATGTGTGCTGAATGATACGATTCTCGTGCGTTCTCTTTCGCACATAGTGCCTAAACTGATATGTCAAAAAGGTTTAATATCTATGAAGCTGCTTCCGGTTTTGCCTAATGAAATTTTCCTTCTTCTTGGTTTTGTTCTCGCCCTTGTAAAAGGTAACGCATGTTCTCCAATAAACCTTATTCAAGAAAATCTATAATTCTAATCACCTTTGTTTTATTTCTTTCCATTTCATTTCCTATTGGGTTTCCTTTCCTGAGCAAACGAAATAAACAATAAATTGATTTATTTTGCTTGTTCATCTCGGCTCAGAGAAGTTAATAAATATCATATTTCCATCCAGCATTCCAAATTCCGCAGCTGATCCTAACACAGAACAATACAGAAACTTTTTTTTTTTCTAAATAAAATTATTTAGAATGTTTTTTATTGAATCAAAGTATTTATAGTTTTTTTTTTTAAATTAAATTTTTTGGAAGGTTTTTTGTTGGATTAAATTATTTGTAAATTTTGTAATGAATATTGATAAAAACGATTAACTAAAGGAAAATAATTTGAATTTTTTAAGTTGATTTTTTTACAAAAATGTTTGTGCATTTGTATAGAAAATAAAACAAATTTTTATATCTTAAACGTAGTCGAAAAATATTAAAATAAATTATATTAACAATAACTTTATTCAAATTCATGGAAGTGAAATATTAAACAAGCAAATAAAACAAATTTTTAAATATTTAATTTCAAATTACCAAAATTGGATATCAGTTAATTTATTAACGATATCAAATGATTTTTGTTAATTTGTATTCTTCATTTTCTGATAAAATTATAGTTTAATTTAGTTTTAATAAATATTTGTAGTAAAAATTTTCTTAATAAGCAGCTACGCTCTACAGGATAGTGTTCGGTCTCATCCAAATGCACTACAGTATCAAAAGATTTGTATTCGTATTCTGCTCCTGGTCGTTTTTCCGTGTAAGAGTTGAACGTTCGCATAGCCAATCCATGAATATGCCGTGTGCGTTCTCTATATCTGGTTAAATTGGAGTAATAACATTGTCAATGGTTAGCCCAACTATGGCAAGATTCGGTGGAATGGTCACATTGCCTTTGGTTTCGTGATGTTCTCCGTTTCCGTTTTTAAGAAGTTACCCTTCAAGTATACTCGGTTGTTTTTCATAAGGTAGAGTTTTTCTTGCCTTAACTTCGTCAGCTCGAGTTTCTTTCGGCAAAATATAAAGGAAGTTTCCAGCTAACAACAACGTGACTCCACATATCATGACATCGTTCCCTCTGATACCTTTTATATATATAATTACCACTTGAAACCCTGTTTTATTTGCCATCGTGTTTCTATTCCAAAATATAAGATTGCAATCGCACATTACTTGGGTGCCATTACTCCCTTTTGAAATGCCGCTGATCGGATTATCGATGAATAAGGTTAACCTGGGACTTAAAGGGAGCGTCAACTCTCCTTTCTCCCTTTTACAGTGCTGCCATGATTCATGACGATGCGACAGCTAAGGCGATTTCACGTTTTCTGCTTACTTTTGCCAATAGTAAACTTATAATTATGGTTTTTCCATTGCTACCAGGTACATGGAATAAAATATGATTTATCTTTCTTTTGTATTTTTTTTTTCTTTTTGCAACTCGGAGATGTGAATATTTTGTTCATTTTGGTTACTTTTTCCATATTAAAATAATAAAACGAATATATGAATAATTTTTAACAATTATATTCACCTGTTTATATTACGTTTGTTGCATAATACAAATTATATGTACTTCGAAAATCGTCAAATTTCATTTTCTTAATAAATATATTTGCTAAGAAAAAACCGCCAAATGTAATGTTTTTATCATAAACGGCCATGTTTTTTTTTGGAAGTGTGTTTCCCTGGATAGTGATACTTTATAAATTGAATGTATTTAATTCTACTATTTTAACAAATAGAATCTGGGAATTATTTATTTTCATAAGCTACTTTTTTAATTCAACATTTTTATTTTTATAAAATACATAACTGAAATTTAGCTCATAGAATATATTCGAAAAATAAAAAATGTTGAATATAATAAAGTAGCTTATGAAAAGAAATAATTCCCAGATTCTATTTGTTGAAGTAGTTGAGTTAAATACATTTAATTTATAAAGTATCACTTTCCAGTGTGACACAAAGAATGCAGATTTCTAGTCCTATAAAACGAATTTGTGCAAAATTTTTTATCATTCCTTGCGCATTATTCCACCATTTGTGTTAGTTTTTGTAACACAATTATCAATTTTTTTAGGAAGGTGGTTCCACTATTTAATTAATAGCTCTGATCCTACTGAAGCGATTTTACTGGATTTTAGTCTCAAGATTCTAATCTCAAGCTACAATTTGACACCAAGTTTGTTCTTTTCTTTTAAGTCTTTCGAAAGTGAGCGTGTTTTTAACAGACGAACAGATAGACATGGCTGAATCGACTAAGAATTATTCATTGTGCCAGAATATATATACTTTAAGGGCTCTTTGATGTATCAGAAAAAAGTTTCACATGGATCGCCAAACTTAGTGTACCGATCGACTTGTCGTGATGAAAATTTTTAGAGGGGCGCAAATCAGCTGTTTGCCATTTAAAAAACCAGCGAGCGAAAGCGGTGGACATCGTGGGCAAGGCTGTACATTTTTACTAAAATCATGTTATTTCCCTTTGTTGTAAATAAAATCAACATTTAGCCATGGATTTTCATAAAATACAGATTGTTTTATTTGGAATAAACGTACGTAGTTTTGAAGTCATGTTATAAAAATAGTAACGTTATTCCAGTTTCATTAATTTTATAAGTTTAAAAAAAATTAAATTTTTGGCAAAAAAACAATATTTTTCATTTATGCGGTTTAAATTATTCCATAACTGTTGAGTTAACAAAAAAATTATATTACATCGAGTTAAGGACAATTTCGTTCCAAGCTATTTAGCGTTTCTTGTAATAAAATTGGATAATCCCTGACTGAGTCATAATAAAATCGGTTGAACAGCCTCTTCAAAAACCCAGTTTTAGAGAAAAAAATAAAAAAAGAATCATCCATAGAATTTTAAAAGTCCACTGTTTTTGTAGTTATGGGACCGTAAATCATCAAATAAATAAAGTTGAGCTCCTTTTTTTTTTTTTTTTTTTTTTTTTTTTGTTGCATAGTGTTCTATCTAAGATGGAAATTCAACTCAAAAATAACTAGACCATCCAATCAGGCATCCAGTCAACCGAAACTAACCATAAAACTAAAACAACAAAAACAAGGTAAGAAACTGAAATAAGATTGATGTCATTTTAGTTGGCTTACAAATGGTTGACCTTCTTTTTTTCTACCCAAAATATTTTCAACTCATTATTGTGTTTCATGTTCCAAGTTGAAAATAAAACCTCAGAAAAAAAAGAATTCAGAAAAAAGTTTCAAATACCTGAAGCATTAAAATATTTCTTTACAATTTTTTGGTCATATTAAAAGGAACAAAATGAAAAGTGCTAGAAAATTTTCTTCATTTTTAGAGCAACTATAAAATGTCTTAGGAAAATCAAATATTTTTTTTCTCAACAGTAGCAGTAAATTGTCAAATAATTTGAAAAGAAGAACACTCATTAAAAAGGTTTTTATTCTATATTCGAATTAGATTAGGAAAAAGATAATGAAGGAAGAAGGAAAGAAAGGAACATAATAAGAAATATTTTAAGTGAGGAGCAGATCCTTAACAATTTTTTTTTTTTTTTTGTATACAGATTCTACGAACGATGATGTGTGATGATATTTGAGAATTTTCTTCAGTACCCAAAATTTGAAGAAAAATCGAATTTAGATGTAGCGATCACGGTTCAATGTTTTATATATGTTAGAGCCATTCTAAGCAATGCATTTGTCATTAAACATAAATTTTACTTATATAACGTAACTAATACTTTTTTTATTATCTTAAACTACACCGAGGCAAAGCTTGCAAAGTATCTCGGAATCATTCTGGACATAAAACTCAGCTTTCTAGAGAGCTCATTATAAAAGCAAAAACTGAGCTTAACTCGTAAGATAATCAACAGGATAGTTGGTTTAATTATTCTATATGGCGTACTTGTATGGTGACCAGCTCTGGAGAAGATGGTTTACCTAGGAAACTTGAGAAAGGTGCAGAGAGTCTAAGTATGTATTACAAGCCATATGGGCAGATTTATTAGAAAAAGTAGTCTAAACTTCCACTGTTCGAATTAACTCGTAGGCGCGGCGGACATAAGACGGAGATCATATTTAAAAAATTAATGCTATTAAATTATCTACTAAATTATAAAAAATTAATTCCAACAATAATTCTGTGTTGTATTATCATTTCCTGTTCTCATACAGCATAAAAAAACACCCTTTCGTGTTTTATAAGCGAATAAATTTTTTTTTTTTTTTTTTTGTTTTTCTTAGAATTAACTTTGAAAACTTGGCAAATTTATAATGGAAAGACTTTGAAAGTCAGCATTCGATTATTCAGACACAGAGATCATACCGAATAATAATGATTAATAACACTGTGCTACACTCGAAAAGCACTTCTGAAATGACCTAGTGTGCGTTAAAGGTGTTGGTGAGCATGTTACGAGTCCGGGCTTAAAAGTTTCAATATACCTCAAAATTCCCGAGTTATGGACCAAATAAATTTTTTTGAGGCTGCTACTTTTAAACATTTATAACTTTTTTATTTTTTAACCGATTTTTGAAATTCAAAAGGTTATGGAAAGCAAACTAATTGTTATTTTTAAATATATATACTTCTCATACACTGTTAAACAAGTGCGATATATAAAGCAAATTGTTGTTTTTCTAAAAAGATTCTTTTAACAACAACGAAATGAAATCGAATAAATTTTCTCTGAACAGTTTTTTTTATAACAAAATTGTATTTAAAAAAATAATTTAAATCATTTTCGTGGATATTCATGACATTAATTTTCTCTTTCGGGAAAAAATTTTAGGTTGCGTATCAAACGTAAAAACATCTTTCACAATTATTATTGGGATATCCAAGATTATTTTTTTCATCCAGTTATTATATAACATGAATTTAGAAAATATAACAAGTTATTTATATATATATATATATATATATATATATATATATTCCCCTAACTCCGACTGGAGCGTTGGGCGCCAATAACAAGAACTATTTTCCATCTGACCCGGTTTTGAGCAATAGAATTAAGCCCATTACAAGACATACCAGAGTTGGCTGCCCACTGGGTAACCCACAAAAACTTACCCGCGTTTTAATGGGTATTTTGTTTTAAAAACCCCAAGTGGTTTTTTAATATTCATTTAAGCAAAGATTGTACGATTTTAAAGTTTTATTTACAGAAAACTAAAAGAAAATGATTATAAAATTAATACAATGTATATTCCCATTTGTGCATATGTAGATTTAACGTTAGCTGAGTTGTCAACATTGCTTAAGCCAATTATAAGATCACTTCACAAAAAACCATAAAACCCAAAAATATCCATGAAAAACTCGGTGGATTAGGTTGTTCTTAAAAACCCGGGATTTTTGCCAGCCCTGAGACATAGATACCCAGTTGGTTCATTTTGGATTCTGTTGAGCGTCTCTATGTTATGCGTGGCCTGCCGCTTTCTTTACCATCCTTTTGAAATGGGTTCCATCTAAGAGCTTGTTTGTCATTTCGACGGAGGATGTGTCCTATCCAGTGTTGCCGAAACTTGTTGCCGAATAAATCCTATTTTTTGTTAAAAAAAAAAATGCTTAGAAAATGCTAAAAAAATTATATAAAAAAATATTGAAAGATCTTCATTAAAGGAAGGGCCAAGCACATTTTTTATATTATGCTGCATTTTGTCCTTCAGCTTTCGCGCCAAGGTCTCAAATCGCCTTTTAGAAAGGTTTGTTAGATGGGCGACAGGTTAATAACTTAATACCGCCGCTGCTGAACTTTTTAACAAATTCTGTCAAAAGGGACGGGATGGTTTTTAGTTATGCTGGTTGCATTTTGGTGCTTTCTAGTTTCTGTATGTTGCTACAGGCTACTAAATTTAGAAACAATATCGCATTTTTTTTTTGTTAAGTCATCAATTTCTTTCAACCATTCTTTTACTTTTGTGAATAGGTTTTACTAGTTTTCGAAAACTGTTTTCTTCTTTGACTTTTATTTCATTAATAAACATTTACATTTATTAAATATTAATGGAAAATATTTAAAAAACCGCAAGAACTAAAAAATGCCAGACATTTTAAATTAATGATAGAAAATATGCTACATGCTAAATCAGTTTTTTTCATGCCAAATGACTTTAAAAAATGCTAGAACTAGCATAAAAAATGCTAAATTGGCAACACTGGTCCTATCCACTTCCACTTTCGTTTACATATCTCGGTTGCTTCTTGGCTTGTCTTTGCTACCAACTCGGCATTTGTTATCATTCTAGGCCAAAATATGCTTAATATTCTTCTTAACCCATTTTCGGCCACTGTTCGTACTTGCGAACAGTAAATTTACTTAATTTGATTGCCCAGTTTCAAAGTTTTGTACATTTATTTGTTACAACTTAATGTTTCCATTATTTAATATAAAGTCTTAATTTAATTTAGCCGTTATAAAAAAATAAAAAATGTGTTTTATGTTTTGCCTGCAGGGGTATTTTTGGGGACGCTTTTTAGGAAGAATTTTATATAACTGCAAAAAACATAAATTGTTAAAAAATGCTCAAACTAAATAAAGAGAATTTGTCTTAATAATTTAAATGACCAAACATAAATAAAAAACCTAAATAAAAAATAATATTTCTACTAAATTATAGCTGTTTGTTTCACTGTTCGCAAGCGCGAACATTGGCTGCTATTTGGAGAATACGCTTCTTTGATACAATGTTGTTTTAAAGCTGTGCTGATCATAAACAAAACAGAATTCCCTGTCACGCAACTAACAAAAATTGTATATCCGAAAAAAACCAATTCGTTTTGGGTACAAGATTTGGTGTTTGTGTTCGGTTAGGGGTTATTTGTTTAGTTGTACACCATATCGATGCCTTACTTTCTCAACCTCGTATCTTAAAAAAATACGGTTTTGACTTTTTCATATAAAACGATTGATATTTTTGTGTTCTATTACTGCAACAACTTATTATTTCAATACTTTGTCTCAATTCTGTAAATACTAATAAATTATTGAAATAATAAGTTATTTCATTAATAGAACACAAAAATATCAATAGTTTTATATGAAAAAGTCAAAACCGTATTTTTTTAAGATACGAGGTTGAGAAAGTAAGGCATCGATATTCTGGTTCTAGTGACAACTACGATCGTCATATTGGCTTGGGTGCAGATTTGGTTATGAGACTGTTGGGATGTGTAAAAGATCCCATTATCTATCAAATTTATTTTGACAACTTTTTCATATCATATTATTTCATGTGCCTTTTAAGTGAAAAAGGTTTTGCGCCACGGGAACCCTTCGACCCAATCGAATTGCAAAAGCCCCACTACTCATAGGAAAGCAGCTGAAGCAGGGAGAAAGTGACTATCAATATGATAGAACAAATTCTATATTGGTTTGTCGTTGGGCAGATAACAAAGAGGTAACGGTTCTCACTTCGAACAAACTGAACCGATGCGCAGCGTAAACCTATTGAAAAAGGATGTAAAAAATACGAGAATGTACCACAACCATTGCTTCTCAACTCCTATAATAATGGGATGGGGGGCGTAGACCTTCACGACAATACCGTCTCAAATTACAGAAAAAATATAGGTTAGGTTAAGTTCCATGGGCAGCCATCATGAGACAGCTCACTTGGGTGCTCCAGCATTATCGCATTGAGGAGCTGGCCCTGGATTCTCCTTGAGGATCGTCCAGAACACTCCCATTAATATTTGTTTCACCAGGTCCTACTTGGTATGAGAGATGTCACCATTATCAACACATCTGTCGATGATTATTCATCGATTTCGATGGAATTTTGGGACGTTTCGTCCTTGGTTGCTGTTTCACGGCTGCAGCTTCCTCCTCCGAACGTTGCCGTTTAGGTATTGTCCCCTTCGCAGGGACTGAAAGAGTAGCACTTGGCGAAGAAGTGGTATTGGCCTTTATTTATTTCTGTTCTAAGCGCCTCACTGACTAATGCTTGAAACAAGAAGACAAGACAAATATGCTATCTCAAAAACAATTCAGAGTAAGCGTAAGCAAAGCTTTGCTACTTAGTTCTTAAACAAATGCAGATTCGCTCAGGAAGATTCAACAAAAGCGTTGGATATCAATAGCCAAATATTGTAGGGGAGCATATTCCAATAGTGCAGCCACAAGGGAAACCTCGCAGGTACCAACTTAAAGGATAAGGCAAACCAATCAAATGGATGTGCCACATATGCAACGTGCATTTGCATCCAAAATGCTTTGAAAAATTTCATATAAAATAAGACATTATTCTTTTATTACCTTAATAAATAAATTTTGAAACATTGCTCATTTGTTATTATCTTACTTTTAACACTTTTATAAATGAACAAAAATTTTTTGATATTGCAAATTCATGTCAAATAGCAGCCAGTGTTCGCACTTGCGAACACCCATTTCCGGGACTCATGGACAAGGCAGCGTTTAACAGGCAACGGATTTGGATTCAGAAGACCCAAATTACTATAAGAAGACAATATATTTTTAAAAATATCACGTTTGAATTTTCTTGGCCGAATATGGGTTAAGCAGCGGTTAATAAATGCTTGGATGTCGTTTGGAACCTTCCATGTTGTACACCCATATAGGATCACCGACTTAACATTTAATTTAAAAATGTTCAGCTTTGTGTATTGGCTGATCTTTTTACTTTACCAGATTGGGGCTAGTATGCCAAAATATTACCTGGCCTTGTTTATTCTAGCAACTACATCGACCTCGGTTCCTGCGTTTGCTGTAATATCGCATCCTAGATAGCAGAATTGGTCACTTGTCCCAAATGTTTGGTTGTTGATGGCCACTGGATCTGTTGTTGTACCGATACTTAGTGTTTTTGTTTTGGCTGCATTTATTTTTAGCCCTGTGTATTGCAGCTGTTCCTGAAGCTATATAGTTGTTTGCTTAAGGTCAATAAGTTTGTGTGAGAGTTAACCCTTTGATGACGACCTTTGCATATCGATCAAACAACTTACTTCCTTATCATAAATTTCATCGGAACAC
The DNA here is from genome assembly GCA_943735925.1 of Pollenia amentaria. Lineage (NCBI taxonomy): Eukaryota > Metazoa > Arthropoda > Insecta > Diptera > Polleniidae > Pollenia > Pollenia amentaria. Next base: position 85,366,320 of record OX031008.1, on the reverse strand, counting down.
AATTAGTCGCAACAATAAATAGTAAGGATGTGCGAAAGTAAAGGAGCTTTCATCTGAAAGAGCACGTTTTGTTAAAAGGAAAGTAAAAACAGATACGTTTTATTAAAAAAAATTTAAAACAATAACGTTTTGGCTTACATACTTAAGCTCTCCTTTTTAAAATTATATCCACCCCACAATAGTGGAGAGGGTATTATGCGTTTGTACTGATAACTATAGCACCTTAAAATATTGTTCCTAGGCCCACCTTCAATTATACCGATCGCCTCTGGATCACTTTCGGAGTATATCTAGCGATGTCAGTCCTTCCGGCTGGCTGTCCATGTCAGGCTTGTGCCCAAATTACACAAGCACCAAGCCTCTCAATATCAGTTAATAATCAAATTATTAAAGAATGATTTGAAGGACAGTATTATTTACTTTTACTCGATTAAACCATTTCATTTCAACATCAAATAAATAATGAAAGTAGCAGCCATGTCTAAATAAACCCGGAAAGCGAAACGCGATAAAACAGTTAAATTTACCTAAAATTAGCTAATTTGCGATTATTTATTAAGAAAAGCGTCTAACTTTAACGCTGTCAAAATGGGATTTTCCAATTGCAAAGCGTTGCTGCCACGCTCTTTCGGTATTATGCATACTAATTTTATGGGCATGAGAACACTTTCAGCTCTTATTTAGGTATGACTGTAAGAGATGTTAACCAAGCAAAAAATAAATAAAAAATATATGAAATGAGAAATTCCTCGAAAAGTTGTGATATAATTTGAGATGAGCGCGTGTTTGTTTTTACCTAACGATCATGCACTCTCATGATTCAATCACCATTGACATGAGAAAATCACGACATTTTCCAAATACGCGATTAATAAGTAAAATAAATTGTTATAAAAACCTTAAGTTTTATTAAAAGAAAAAAGCACGTTTTGTTCTGCTTTTGTAAGATCAAATTGTTCTATAAGAAGAGGAGAAAAATAATGCAAATAAGAGTTTTTCCAATGGGACTACTCCCTATTAATGCAAAGACATCCAAAAAACATTTTCGAAAAATACAAAAAAGCATGTTTTATTCTGCGACCCCACTTATGTCAGTAAGGCACCTTGCTTACATTTCTCCTCATTTTAACGTTATCCTCGTATTTTTAGAGTACAAAATCTAACATTTTGAAATATGTATGTAGTTAGTATAACAGTTTTTATAAGTAAAAGCATAATTATGTTTGAGTGTTGTACGTTGCAATCATTACATGTTGTAAGTGTAGACGATAACACAACCCCGTTAAAAAGCAATAAAGTTTAGATGAGTTTTTTTAAGAAGCTACCAAAGCAAAAACAAAAGACGTTATTACTTAAGACGTCTTTTTACCCTCCTACAATTTGTTTAGTAGCAAAAACACACATTTAACTTAAAGGAAAATAACAAGAGACACAAAAAATAACTCAATATAAGAAATTAATACAAATGTCAGATCATTAATGTGTGAGTATGTTTCAAATAAATTATTGCAAGATAAAAATGTTACTAAGGGGCAGTGTTGCCAAAACTTAATGAAGGTTAAAATGCTAAAAAAAATGCCAAAAAATGCTTAAAAAAGTGCTTAAAAATATTATATAACAATAAAAAGAAAAACGATTTAATTTGACATTAATTTGAAAATAATTAGCATTATATAAAAATACATGAATTACGGTAAATTTTACCAATTTCAGTTATAACTAACTATTGCTTTAACTTCCAGTTAAAAATATGTTTTCGATAATTATAACTGATAGTTAATTACAACTGAACTTGGTAAAATGGGCCGTTTACAATTAAATTGTGATATAAAATATAAAAAAGTTAGAGTGCTATATTCGGCTATGCCAAATCTTTAATACCCTTCCCCGTGAGTTCGAATAATTCAGAAGTGGGCTTTATATGGGGTCTATAATTTATAAGCCAATCTTCATAAAACCTGACCTCATAGTACTATAATTCTTTAGTTAAATGAAATATTCTGATTTGTTTCAGAAATAAATATTATTAGGCGCATTTAAGTGATTTTCAAGTAGATTTTATTTTGATCCGATCAAAAATTATATAGATCGCTTATCAAAAATATTAAAAATATTACTAAAATTAAACAGAATCTCAATACAGTAATACAATTTTATTGAAATTTTTTTTAATGACTTTCGCAAGGACGCTTTACAGGGGGCCTTTGGTAAATTATGGACCCATCTTCATTAAATTTTTGAGCGATTTCCAGTCATATAAAACTAATTTGTCCAAAATACAATAAGAATCGGTATATTCTGTCTCCACTCTTAATTTTAGTAAATTTGTTAACAAACATATACATTTTTTGGGGATGTTGTTCCACGCTTTAGTTCAAAACTATTTTTCTAAGATTTTAATCCCAAACTGCTTAGGTGAACAACAATGAGTTTAACATCAATATTGTTCTTTTCTGATGAGTCTTTCGAAAGTAAGCGTATTTTAAACAGGTGCACATGACTAAATCGATAAGAACTACACGAGGATGAAGGGTCTTAGATGAATATAACCCTTATGTGTGCGGCAAAGAAAACACCTTATATTGCGCGGCAAGGTACCTGGGCACCTATATAAAAAATACTCAGAAAAGAAGCGTGTTTACCCGAAATACCTAGTTAAAAAGGTGTAAAATATTAATAGACTTTGCAAAAGATACTTATTTATTTCCTGAGATTGCACTACAATATATGCTATTGGTCTCGGCCTACCATAAAAATATTCTCCATGCGCTTTAATCAGTTGTACGTTGTCTCCAGTTTGATTAGCCAGGGATTTTTAGGTTTTCTACGTTTACACTTCCTTTCATATTAATTCTCGAATGTCTCTTATTCTGCGTTCAGCTTTCCGATGTGTCTCAGCCAGCGCAATCGTTGTATGTATATATGTATATATGCGTCTAACTATGTTTACAGTGGAGTAAATCCCATACAGCTAATGACTCATTCGCCGTATATACTCTATGTCAACGCATATGGGCTCATATATTTTACCAATTATTTTTCTCTCAAAAATGCGTAACACATTTTTATTGGTTTTTGCAAGTTTCGGAACGGGTATCTTAATTGGTTTTCGTTTTCGTGGAGATGGATGTGATTTTGAAATGTTTGCTTAGTCCATAATAACACCTATTTGCAAGCACTATACTTCGGTTTATTTCAAGGATGATGTTATTTTCTCTATTTCCAGTGGATCTTGATAGATTAATTCTTCTACTATCTCGAAATAATTATTGCCTGCTTAAACTTCGTCGCCATGTTTTATTTGCGTTATTTTTTCTGCAGTTGCAATCAATATCTTTCTCTTATCCTCGTTTATACCACCCAGACCCCTTTAAGCTGAATCTTTCTCAATCTTCTCATATACAACAGTTACATCTCGAATGCGTCTTTTAATGATGCCGACATCATCTTGATAAGCAACGAGCATATGATTTTGTCTTCAGCGTTGCCCTTTTGCTACATTTTTTTTTTTTTTTCATTGAAAAGTTGAAAACGTTGCAGTGTAAGTTGTCCCATTGCCTAAGACCTCTTGGGGTAGGTAATTATTCTGAGATGTCAGTTCAATTACATACTTCTTACAACGGCGCACTAATTTCACAGAAATACGGTCATTAGACAAACTGCTCGAAAGATCTGCACTATAATTGAATTTGTTTTGTTCTTATTATTTATTGAGTTTTGGTTTTCTTTATGTTTCCGTTGCTCTATTTTATAGAATAAATTCCTCATGTATATATTTTTTATGTGCAGACTATCATAAGTTTATGCCGAGCTACTACCAACTTCAATTTACATACAATTACCGTAGTCCCATATAAATCAAGAACAGGTACCCGGGTACCTTGCTGCGCATTTAAGAGTGTTAAGAGTAAATTGGTGTCTCACGCAAATGACAAAAAAAAAATAGCTAGACGGCTGCAGAAATACAAAATATTTTTAAAGTTATTAGTTCTCAAGAAGTTTCAGACATGCAGATTATTAATTTCCATGAGAAAATCAGTGTTTAAAACGCCAAAGGTACCCGGCTACCTTGCAGCTCACATAAGGGTTAAAAACGTATCACACGGAAAGACAAACGAAGTATACCCTCATTCACCACAGGTGGAACAGGGTATAAAACTCACATAATTTCTTCTAAAATAAATCAAAATCTATGCAAAAATAAATCTTTAATTAATAACAAAATAACGCAGCATTAAAAAATTTATATTGAATCACATTTAAAAGTTAATTTGGTTAAAACAATTAAATTCTATTACGTTCACAATTTATTTTTAAAATATTATATCTGAAATTAAAATCAGTATTTATATTTATGCACATGCTAACACATCTAGTAAAAAGCTATAAATTAATGGAAAAAATAAAAATGTATCACTAAAACTAAAATATGCTAAAAAAAGTACTAAATGAATTTGGGAAAATGCTGAAAAAAGTGCTATATGCTAGAAACGTTTTTGCTAAATGAGTTTCAAATATACTAGATCTAGCATTTAAAATGCTAAATTGGCAACAGTGCTAATGGGGTCACAATAACCAAAAAAAAAATCGGAAAATATTTTTATTTTTTTAATTTATATTAAATAAATTTTATTTTTTTGTCAGTGAAAAGGTTGGTTTTATCTTGTTTTAAAGGAATACTATTAAATTGTCTATGACTAGAAAACAATGGAAATCGATGATGAAATAAACTATTTTTTATTTCATAAAAACAGCGTCAGATACGAGTATAATAAAAGTTTAAATTAAGGAAAAAATAAACTTTAATAGAATTTGTATTATTTTGTTTTAAATAAATATAGAAATTTCCAATACTCGTGCTATAAAGAAAAGAATAGGACAAAATTTAAGTCTTGCCAACAATCCCATTAAAACCCAAAAAGCCTGTTAACAGGATTTTCTTCTTCAAAATGCTTTACACATAAATCCAAAGCCCCAAAGAAAAAATTGTACATTTGTCTTACGCTTCACTCCATTGGCCATTTATACTTTGAGTTTGAAAAGGTCATTTCCAAAAAAAAAAAAAAAATAAAAAAAAAACTTATATGGAAAACTACAATATTTCAAAGATCTTTAATGAATAGTGCAAATATGTTGAAAGGAAAATATCAAAAAAAAAAAAAAAACCAAACACTTACACACTTTACCAAACAACATGCCAAAAACTGATAAAGAATCTGCCAAAAGAAAAAAATCGAATGGAATGAATGCTGACTCGACAAAAAAATACAGCCTTAAATTAGAGGCAATGAAAATTTAAAACTAGTGTAAATAACTTAGATAGAATATATAACCAGGCTGCAAAAAAATTTAAGAAAATTTTTGCTTACAATAAGAGTTTTATAAAATAAACAAAATGTATATCTATAAAAACAATTTACTTTACCGCTGCGCTTAAAAACACGGATGACAATAACATTTTAGTCTTCGTTTAAAAAAAAGACTAGGTGTAGGCAAAATTCAGCATAATTCAAAATTGCACTTGTAATGAAGAAAAATTCACCCAATTTAAATGAAATTATACTTGATATCAATAAAGAAAAACACGAAAAAATCTTTTCCGGAACGTCAATTAGTCATACTACGAGTATATATTCATATAGTAACTTAAGTAAATGAACCAAAATAACATCAGAATCTTAACCTAATAAAAAACAAGTAAGAGTGCTATATTCGGCTATGCCGAATCTTATATACCCTTCACCATTGTGCGAAAATAACAGTTATATGAATGCCGTTCCTTAAATATAATTAATTCAACTATCCAATCCCGTCCATATTTTGTCGGATGTTGTGTATTGATAACCAAGAGCTCATACCTTATTTAAAAACTTTGGCTCTTACCGTTCACCACATATTCAGAAATTTTTAATGATTATGTTTGGAAAGTTCCACTCCCACTTGTCCAATCTCACCAAAATTTTGTAGGATGTTGTGAATTGATAACTACGATGCTTGTACCTAACTTTGGCTTCTGCCGTTCTCCAGATATACATTAATATAAAATAAAAAAAACAACAAAAATGGATTCTTGAGTAAAATGAGAGGCAATCGTGGTTTTTGTTCATATCTCAGCCATTTGTCGACCGACCAGGCGGAATTTCGATAGTTAACAATTCTGGACTATATGTGACATAAATGTAAAACTAGAAAGTCCCCAACATATATGGGGTCTTCGGAAAACCCATTTCAACGGACAGACAGACAGTCGGATGTCGTTAAATCAACTTTGCTATATATATACTTTATAGGATCGAACATGAATATTGCATAAATTATAAACGTAATGACAAATTTATATATACCCTTTGTGAACGGTATAACAAGTAAGAAAGTAGAGCCGGTCAAGCCCGACCATATCATACCATACACCATAATATATAGAGAAACGTAATTCACCAAATTATCTACAAAACGTACTTTGCGCATAAAGTTTACATGGACACCCAGACGGACGGCCATCGTTAGAGCAGTTCATAAAGTGATTATGAGCCAATCGGTATACTAAAAGGTGGGAGAAGGACCAATATTTCAAAGACCCTCTTTACTATTCTGCTGTGATTTTAGTAAAATGAAACCATAAAATAATTAGTTATACTTCTACATTTGGTTGCATACACAATCGACCGACTCAAGTTGTATGAGGCCGCAAAAAGTGTTTTAGTTACCCCTCTGAAAATAAAGTTTGATATGTTTTATGATGATTCCCAAAATATTTTGGTTCTAGCGTTAACCATCCGTAAGCTGGACCATTTTCAAAAAAGGTCTTTTTCAGTTTTTCGAATTTCTTTGTACTTTGCTCCAAGACGACATAAATAAAATTTGGTATCATTGAAAAGAGTTTTTAAAGCAGCATCCAATTCCACTTGCGACCTACTAATTGAGATATTAAGCTAAATACATATTTTCGTTTCGGGCTTTCATACAAATTCTACGTATGTGGAAGTAATGCTCTGCTTTTAAAATTGAATCTGTTTTAAAATAATGTTAATTTACTTTTTTTTTTTTGTAATTATTCACATAAAACGCGAAAATCGCGATACATTTCATCAATTTTATAATTTTCATATATAGGCAATAAGGGTATCATATTGTTTGATTTTACAATATTAATAACATGGTGATAAGCAAAATATCAGTTTTCGAACCCTGGATGCTGTGAGCTAAATTTAAGTTCTTTGAGTCGCTCTAATACACATGAATCGATTATTTATGAAAAGCCTCTTGCCACAAGAAGTAAACTTTTTTAGAATCAAAAAAAGAAATATTTTTTATTTTCCCTTAGGAACTCTTTCCAACTTTTGTGACTGTGATTACGCTTCTGAAAATACTAAAGACATGTTTCCTTTTATAATCAAAGGACTTATTATCAAATGACATACAGATTTAAAAAATTACAAAAGGTTTCTATAAACAAACGATTTATATATCGAGGGAAGGTTCAAAATATATATACATATGTATTTCAATTCGTTAGTAAATAAAATTCATTTAATGGTTTTAGCAGAAGGTCCGTTTCTCAAAACTGTTTCAAAAATTGTAAGGTTGGCCTCAACTGAAGAATTTAAAAATAGTAAAATAAAATGTATTCCTGCAATATGAAACCATAATTTCCCAGGTAATTTGTCAGCTCGAAACCCTTTTTTTGAACACTTTTCGGTTTCATTGTTAAGCTTCTGCAATTCTACATTAAACGATGGAAATAATTTCTTTGTAGCAAAAGAATAATATCAATATTTTGGGTATTCCAATCATAAGAGTTATAAACTTCATCACTAAAATTAAATCTTTATAATTGAATCGTTTATTTCAGAAACCCGTCAACTGACATTTTTTCAAAAATGTTATTATTATAGATTATGAATGGCCTACTTCAGTCACATCGTCTTATGCAGGGAAGCGTCAACTCTTTGGTCTTTTAAAGGATTGTATATTGTTTTGCAATTCCCGTTTAGTGCAGAAAACGTTTATTAATTTAAAAATTTGGATGATTTTTTTAATTGTCCGATGATTTAAAAAAGCGCACTTGACGGGTTTCTGAAATAAACGATTCAATTATAAGTTTTGATCGACCTTTTTTCGATTACTCTAAGTAGTTTATATAGTTCCCTTAATCTTTATATTGTGTATTTGTTTTAAAACGATGAATTTTAAATTACACCTCATATTCACCTTAACTAAGTTACCCACGACATTAAAAATTACTCCCTATTCGGATAATCACCCACAAAGTTGCACTATTTTCTATACACATCGACAATCTACTGACCAATAGGGGAAAATACAAGGCTCACTCTTGAATGTCTTCGTTCATATTGCTACGAAAGTAAATTTATTTAAGAATTATCCTCAGTTTTGTAAGTCCAAAATTGTTAGATGTATTAAGTAGTTTATAATTCTTATGCAAAATTGTATTTCAACTTCTCTGTACAGAATTTTCTTGTAATGGCAAATATTTTCCATGCCTAAAAGCAGACCTAAGATTTGAATATATCAAAATTATTAATAATAAGTACAGGAAGGTTCAAGAAACCTCTAGGAAAAGATTATTTATTTATTTATTTGATTACGACTACATAACTGTTAGTTAAGTTTTATTTGAGACATTAATCCTTTATGCATTCCTTCTTACTTTTCTAACAATTTGACCCAGCTTGTTTAGGCACGAGAACCCTACATATTTTGCAGGGCATGAAAACCCTACATGGGTCGCAATAGCGAGTATATTTACTCGTCGTTTTTTTTTTCTTTTAACATCAGCAGGCAGTTGAATACTTTTTTTATTGTAAAACAGTCAGTCCAGTATGAGAAACAAACAGATCAATTTGTAAAACGGTCAGTGGAGTTCTTTCAACGTGAATTGAATTGGTGGTGTTATTCTTAGTTGTTTTTGCAAGAAATTAAATTCTTATTAATGAAAATTACCAAATAGATTTATATATTGTTATAAAATAAAACCCATAATCTAAATAAAATAATATAAAACTGAATTTGATTTGTGAGTGATTTTATATAAAACTTTTAAATAAGGAGGAAAAAGTCAAACGTGAGGAGTTTACAAGGAAAAAAGGCAGCAGCCAAAATACTTAATTGGTCGAGCGGAAAAACAACCTTCCAAAGGAATATACGCCAAATAGTGCCAGCAGCGAGCAGCTGATATCTCAGCCGTGGAATTACCAACCACCTGATACCAGCCCCCACAGTTAGTACCATCCAGTATTCTATCTACAGCCATCTTTTACCCCCGTGTACCCATACAAAGCTATTAGATAAATTCATCACCAAGAATCCATTAACACATCAGATTTTGTATCTTATTAAGAAATTTTAAATCACTTATATTACTTTTTTATTTAGGTCATTACTTAATATACTCGTATGTATCTCATATAGTTACCACATTCGGAGGGGTTTCCTTTTTAATTGACCTGTAAATTTTAATATATACGCAGAGAAAAAATATGATTGTGGTAAACATATTCTAAGAGCAAAAGATCATGATAAGATACATGATTGTAGTCAAAACATAGTTTGATTATTATTGGAGTCATAAAATACAGAATATCATACCACTGCCATTTAGAAGTAAGCATAGTATAATACAAAGTGATTATGTTATGATTAAAAGTAATAATGTTATAATATGAAAGAATCATATTATAATACTTAGTAGTTATATTATAATCGTAGGTTTTTATAATATCGTTGTAATGAATTACCACTTTTTGGTTTAAAAGTTATTATAGTATTATTGAATTATACAGAGAAATAATTTGTAGTAAATTCATTACGAAAAAATTTTAGTTATTTTTTTTCTTAACATGTCCGAAGTGCATTGTGCTATGTAATCTGAAATAAAGAGAGACAACTGCATGGTTTAATATTTTATTATAGTTTATTTTATTATTCATTTAATTGTAATCTCTATGTGAAACATCGTTGATAATAATACATAGAAAACTTTAAAAATAGAATAGTTTCTTAAGTAACACAAGCATAACCAATTACATTCGACTCCTAAGATTCATCGTAAATAGCAAAATAATTTTCTTCTTATTCAATTCGAATACCGTGATAATGGGAATCAAATCCTAGCCCACGGATCCTTGAACACAAAGATTATAAGAATCGTCAATACAATATATATAGTTTATAAGTCCAAATAATGAAATATCATCCTCATAAATTTCCAAGTGAACACGTTACACGATACAGATATTTATCATCATAATACGATGCAACTTTAAACATAATCACCGCTATCGTGAATAACAAGTGAAGTTTTTGTTCCCCTCGAAGAGAAAAATTCTTTTTAACAGCTCTGGACCTTAAAATTAAATTGTAAACTTTAATATTCGAATTATGAACAGAACTACTTTCATAAATGTTCTGTTCCCCAGCAAAAATAAAGTGGGAAAATTAAAGGGAAAAGTAAAAAAATTACGAGGGAAAACATTTTTCACGATAAGGGGAATTTTTGCCGCGAACATTTTTCCACGTTATTATTCTCCTTTTAATGAATTTTTTATGGGAGTTTTTCATGATCGCAAATACGTAAAAAGGGACAAAATTGCGAGGAAAAAATTATTTACGATGGGGGTGGATAGTTTTAATCAGAGTACGAAAATAAACAAAACGAAACTTTTGCTTTCGTTTTGTTTTGTTCTTTGCAGTGAGTAAAATAAAAACAAAACATTAATAATGAGAAATATTGTTCCATTTTGTTTGCGCTCGTGAGCTCAAAATGTACATTAATATAAAGGTAAATTAGTAAGATTTTTTTTTTTAAATGTATTGGTGTATAAAACTATTTCCACTACTAAACATAGTTGCATAAAATCATGTAGAATGTGGCAACAATTTTTTTTTCTTAAATAAAATTTTCTTGGTCTCAGCATTAATAAACGTTTTAAAACAATGTTTGTTTAATTTTTATTCTGCAATATCGGAAAAAATTTAAATATTTTAAGAATTGAGATAGTTTTTCATACCACAAAATACTAACTACTCTGCTGGCTTTAATAATATAAAAAACAGAAAAAATTTGTGTCAAATAAAATGTATATTAAAATTTTTAAGTTTGTAAAAAATAAAAACATTTTGCAAAAGCAAATAAGCAAAATGTGTTGGAAAAATTATTAATTATGTGTTTGTGTCATAAAATTAAACAAAAATTGTTATATGTATTGTGAAAAATTATAAATAGAAAAATTTCAAATTTTGTTTTGTTGTTATTGTTTTTATGTGTGTTGAATTCACACAGAACGTATATGTGTGAGGGGTGAACTAAAAAATTGCGAACGCTCTTTCCAGTTGGCATACTAGTTGTATACTATGGTTGAAACATTTAACAAACGTTTGGTAATTTATTTACTCATTTTAATAGAGAACGTAATACACTCTAGCTACTAGAACGATATATAAATAACTTTTTTTCTAAGTGAAATGAAAAGAATGGTTGTAAGGTTTTATTTTTATTGTTGCTTATTAAGACTACTATAGCACCGTCCGACACTCAATATTAGACACGAACCGGATGACATAAATCTGAAACTAGAGATTAAATGGAGCAAAACTGCGTTCACAGTTTTTTATTTCGTGATCCTGTTTCCTTTTAAAAGGACTTCAAAATTTCAAAGGGCTACATTTTTAAAAAAATGTTTTAAAATACTTCTGCTCATCCTACTATGCCAAATTTGGTGTCAAATAATCAAGAAGAGTTGTAATATATTTTGCATTATTTTGTTATTATTCTTTTAGGAGTAGAAGATGTCAAAAATGTCCTTTCAAATTTTTATCCTTTAATGTCCTTTTAGATTTCCAATAATTATTTTTAAAACATATAGTGCGTTGAAGGACCAAATATTGAATACCACGTGCCAAAATTTCAACCTTCTAGCTTTACTACTTAAGTGTAAAATAATACTTTAAATTTGCATTATTTTATTTTTTATATTTTATTTTAAAATTTCATTCGAAAAAAAAATAGCTAGTACTTAGATTACTTGGCACCTAACATATTTTCTCGTGGGTTCTGAAATAGTTGCCACTTTATAAAAAAAGTCAACTAGAATGGTTTAAATAAATTATAATTTTTCGTCAACGTAATAGTTTTTGCAAACGCGTTTAAATATGAAGTGCCCAAACCGTTATAAGTTTTGTGTTGTGTGTGGATTATTTGAACCATTTAATTAATCGCGAAATATTACAAAAACCTTTGTAAAAAGGACGAAGAATACTTTTTAATAAACTGCGCTCCAAGATTGTGGTATGTGCCTGAAATTGTATGTAATAAATAAATTTTTGGGCAATAATAAATCTGTAGATTATGAAGCTATTGTTAAGAAACTAGTGAATAGTTATGGAATAATGGGAGTCAATATGTCACTTAAAATTCATTTTTTGGGTAGCCACCTGGATTTTTTCCCCAGTAATTTAGGAGACTTTAGTGATGAACACGGGGAGAGATTCCATCAAGACCTCGCCGTAATTGAGAATCGGTACCGTGGAAAAAATACCGCCCATATGCTGGCCGAATACTGGTGGTCAATTTGTCGTGATACTACTGGTCTACATAAACGACAAACCAAAAACATGCACTTTTCTCAATAAACCTTTTATGTATATAAATAAACATTTTTTTAATATTTTAATTTGAACTGTTCGTATTTGCCAAATATGTTGAGCTACATTTATTTTACGGGTGAAAAATTTGACATGAGAAAACTGTTGTTTTGATTTTCGTGCGAAAGAAGTGATGATCATATTATTTCGTACGAAAAAGAAATGTTCCAAGAAACTTGTTGCCGTTGAAAAATAATGTTTACATGTTTTTCGGAAAAAGAACAGAGTAAAAATCACCTGTTTAAAATTTTAAAATATTTATTAACACTAAAGTAAAAAAGCTAGGAGGATGAAATTTTGGTATGTAGTATAAAATATCTGGGTCTTTAACGCACTATTTTTTTTAAAAGGAATTTATTGGCAATTTTAAAGGATATTAAAGGATAAATATTTTAAAGGACATTTTTGACATCTTTTGATCTTGACAGGATAAAATAAAAATAATACAAAATATTTTACTATTCTTCTTGTTCTTTTGACATCAAATTTGGCATTGTTGGATCAGCGGAAGTATCTTAAAATATTTTTTGAAAAGTGTACTTCTTTGAAAATTTTAAGTCCTTTAAAAAGGACACAGGATCACGAAATGAAAAACTGAAAACGTTGTTTTTCGCCATTTAATTTATAGTTTCAGAATTTTATCATCCGGTTCGTGTCTAACAATTTTTTTCTTTTTTTGTTGGACGGTGTAGTAATTAAAAAAAAACCAAATAAAACAAAATTAAAAGTAATTCAAAGAAAAAAGAAAAAAAAATTAAAAAAAACAATAAATTTGTATCCACTTAAAAACTAAAAATATTACTCATACAAACAAATCATTCAAATAATTTTTTGGATCAACTACTCAAAAAATACGTTTCTCTATTTGTTTTGTACTCAAATGTACGATTGTAACGGTAAATTTAATAGTGCAGATGAGTGAAAAGCGATCAAAAAACGAAAAAAAACTAATTGTCACTTGAAAAGTTTTTGTTTTGGTTTTGCTCATGTACAATACAATTTAAGAATCTTGAAGTAGTTTTGTAGATTTTGCAAACGCTTGCGAAAAGTTTTGTTTGTTTTTATAGTCTGGTTTTAATGGAAAAAATACAAACGGTAACATAAAAAACATAATATGGTGAATGTAATCTCTTTCTCGTAGGTCGCAATTATTTATAAATTATTTTATAGAATTTTCATTCTTTTTCTCTTAAAATAACATAAAACTTACAAGCATTGGTCAATAATTTTCACCAAAATTTTCGCACTTTCACAATAATTAAAACAAAAGAAAAATTAAATTTTTTAGCATTGCTATTTTATTTTGTGGCACTTATAACATTTTTTTTAATGTACAATATGTTTATTTTTCTTTTAAATTTCTTTTAAGTTATAATTTTGTCTTATAATTCGATAAAATACATACGACAGAACTGATGCAAAATTATTTTACAAATGGTGATAACAAAATATTATTAATTATAAAGATATTTTGTTTGTATCTTAAAAATACACGTATAGAACCCGCTCTGGTCATTTTCATATTTTCAGGTTTTGAGTGGATGATTATATTTCAGAAACGGTTGCAAATCTCATAAAACTGATTTTGGCGGAAACATAGTTTAAGAATCAAAGAAAAATCTTGCAACTATTACACGCATACAAAATTTTGACTCAAAAGTAGGATATCTTATTGTTTTTAATGGATAAAATTTTGCCTCGGATGCGTAGAATAATGCGGCTCTAATATTTAAGCCCAAGAGATTAATTTTGACCTACTAACCTACAAACATGGTTGGGCAGAATTTCAAATACATGTATTAGAAATACATTTATTTTGACAATGTTTACGAGCAAGTAATAATAACAAACAAAATTATAACAGGTGATGCAATCAATTCGTCTTGCAATCAGTGATGCCAAAACTTGATGACCAAAAATGATTAAATTAATGGAAAAAATTACTTAAAAATATTAAAAAGAAATTGCTATTTTTTCATTTCTTTTTAGTTTTGTTTTGCAAAAAAGAAACAGAATAAAAAAATAGCATGAATTGTCGAAAATAGTTGAGAGAAGAAGAGCTTAACAAACTATGATCATGGCAAAAACGACAACCTCCAATGGACATTGCCGCTTTTGCATCAATTCTTAATTTTAGTACATCCTTTTTTACGAGATAAAAGTGTATCTGGTAATGCCATTTTCACTAATCGGAAGCATTTATCAAATACAATTAAAAGGTATTATTAGTTAAGTGTGTGAAAAAAGTGGAGATTGCAGCTTTTGCTTCTATACCCCTCATGTAATAACAAAGCAAAAGAAGCCCAAACTTTCAATTCATACAAACGATGTGGTCAATTCACAGGTCAACTCTTGAGATAATTCGTTCACCAATAGAATAAAAAAAAATTTTAATTCTAATATTGAGGACCAGGTTATAAGTTATTAAAAATATTTTTGTTGAATTAAAATATTTTGGCATTATGTATTTAACTTTTAATTTATTTCATACAAAATCTCAACAATTTTTTAACAGAAGTATTTTATTTACATACATACATATATCTTTCAAATTAATTTTTTTTTTTTTAACTTGAGTGCTTTTCTATTGACTTGAATATATTTTTATAATATCCAAGCTACAATTTCTTAAATTTTCTGACTCTTCAGCGCGATGGAAGTGCCAGAAAATGCGCTCATTTTCTGATCATAAATGATACTTTTGTCGGGAGATAGTGGTACTCTACCCGTGACTCTTCTTGATGAGTCATTTATGTTTCGGTTTTTTTTTTATAAGTTAAGAGACATTTTCGAATCCTTTTCAATAGTATTTGTTATTCAATTTTTAATCAAAAAATTTTAAATAATAAGCGCGAATCATTTGTGTGTTGATTTTTATGCTTTTAAGTGATAAATCAGTTTTTAGTCACCAAAAGTACTCAAAAAAAAAGGCTCATACAGATTATTTTCTTAATTATGTTTATCAAAAAATATTTCTTCATTTCGGATTTTTATTTGTATATTTATTTAGTTGAATACATCAAATTTCCAAGATAGAATGATAACGAAAACCATTTCGGGTCATACTGCTGGTTTCTTATAATAGAGAGTTCTACTGTAAACAAAGGATAATACAACAATAGTGAAACATGTGTAACAGGAAATTAAATAATAATAATAGGCTCGCTGGTTGAGGAATTGGCTTATAAAGCAACAAGCATAAAAAAATATTGGGGAGAAAAGTAAAATTTAATATTGCTTTAAATAATACTTATTCTGTAAATAATGCAACTTATATCAACTATTATACAAATGCATAGAAATTAACTAGTTGGGCTTCTAAGTCAACCCAACTTTGTCTGCAGGGAAACTAAGTAAAACACATTGTTGCGCATACTTATATGCACTGTCAAATGCAACACAATGCCTGCATGGCAAATGCAAAATAAAATTCAGACTAGTGTAATGAACTTCTAAAAAAACAATTAAAAAAATAAATTTAGAAACTATATTGGTATTTGAGTGACCTAGAAAATCCGAACTGAATTTCACAGTATGAAGGCTATTGTGATTGGTCAATTCGTCAATGTGTAAAAAAAAAAAATAGAAATGAAAACAATTTTATTAGATTCAGATTCTCAAGTATTGAACTACAGGTTGGCAATAATTGAATTGAGTTTATATTTTATTTAACGAAATCTACAATTGCTTTTACAAAATTACGAACGGCAAATGTTTTTGTTTAACCAGTTTCAAGTCTGCCTGTTGAAACATTAGCATTTCCCTTCATTAAATGTATTTCCTAACATAAAAATGTGTTGGACATGTAACGTACTAATTAATTCATTATTATAAAAAATTTGTCTAACATTTCCAATTTTCTATGATCATTCGTAATTCGTAAAACATTATTATTCTTAGCCACTGTGTAACATTTTTGATTTGATAATAATCCCAAAGCACGACAATATTCATAAAAGTAGATCAGGCAAATTTAAAATCTTAAAGAAAAAAATATTCATAAAATTTACATTCAAATCTAATTCAAAAACAAATCTCCTAACGATTATTTACCAACGCTTCAATCGTCTGAACCAAATAGTTTAAGTCTGTAGCTAAAAACATTGAATAAATAAGATTAAAATCAATTGGAAAACTCATTTTACAAATATCATCAGTACAGGTGAATATATAATAGAAAGTAATTGGAATAACAAAACAATGAAAAAAGAAATTGAAGCAACAATCGAAGGATATCACAAGTGGTGTAATAAAAAAAAAGAAAACAAATACCTTAAGGATAATAAACGCAATAAAGAAAACGTTTGTCCAACCACAATATGCACCACATGGTGTACTTTTTGAATACAAAGTAATAAAATTATTTTTGCTCTTACTTACAATTTTCTTTTAAATTGCTTGCGATACGTGAGTCTTGTTAAAAGGTGTGTTTATATACGGTGTTTTTTTAGGTGTTCTTTTACAAAAATAGAGTGTGTTCTTTTGTTTAATTTCGAGTGAGAAAAAATTTTTTTGAGTTTTCGATTTAACTTTTGAGCAAGTTTTGAAACTGAATGATTAAAATTTGGCTGTAATCACCAAATTCATACCAAATTAATTGAATCAAGCAAACAATTTGTTGATTTTGCACCTATTACCAAAATGATTATATCGATTACTAAAAATTTAAACCTGTGTATATTTGTTTCTAATAAATGACATATTTAGTCTTCGTCATGGTATAACAGCATGGGGCAGCTCAACACATTCTGAAAAACTTCAAAAAACACAAAACCAACTGCTAAAAATACTAAAAATGACACGACCTGCGAACTACAGACAAAACACTCCAACAAACAACACGACTTCAAACAATGGCAACAATATAATGATTAATGTTGACTACAATCACAACACAATAAACAACACAAACTACCTTAATAACGTCATCAATACCAATATAGCAACAACATCATCAACAACAAATAACAACTCTAATGTTTTGGATACAACAAATAACAACAGTCTGACAACTAACAATATTGCAAGAGAATTACAAATATTAAACGTTAAAAGCATCTACTTCACAACATTATCAATCGAATTCTACAATGATTCCAGATTCCTTAAAAGAATAGATCACAACCACCAGACAAGACTAAATGCCGAAGGAAGATACCGTGTACAGAGACACAAAAATATCTACGGGAAAAACATGCTATCCGTAGTTTTACCTACAATACTCAACAAAATGCCTACTCAAATATTTGACACAGCAATAAATTTCCACAAAAGGAAAAAAATATTTAAAAACTTTTTTATAAATAATCCATGAACTGCAACATTATTAATGTTTTAAAAATATTTTAACAATTTTCTCATTATATAAAAACATATTTAATTTTGCAACGAATGCTCTATATATAATTGTAAATTTAATAATTGAATTGTACATGCAGACAAGCCCCAGTGGCTTTGAAAGGTCATCAATGAATACTTAAATCAAATGAATACTTAAATAAATAAATAATAAATAAAAAAAAAAAAAAAAAAAAAAAAAAAAAAAATTAAAAAAAATGATCAAAAAACTTTGCCGCTTCAAACAATGTGTTAATTTATTTAATAAATATAGCTCAGTAGCCATGTTCTGTAACTTTTGTGAGAACTTCCCGCATCGAAAAGATGTGAAATAAATTATTCCATCGTTTCTCGAAAAGTGAGAAAAAAAAGTGTGTCTATAACTCATGTAGAAAACTATCAAAAGAGATTACGTCGTTACGTTATAAATGTCATAATATTCCAATCGAAGCCGATGTGAAATTGCAGACGTTGAGAACGCCAGTTGTACATTTCGTTGACGGCGGCCAAAATTTATTAAACTTGAAAAATGTTCAATGCCGGCGGCGAAAATACAACCGTCGGCTATATTAAATAATGTAGAGTGCGACTTTAAGTTTTGTTGTTTAAAAAATATCTTTACAAACATTCGTATATTTTTCGGAAATGTTAGAAGCAAAATAGATAAACAATGAAAAAATCAGTCAAAAACAAAATACTTATCCCTTCCATGTTATTATTCATTGCATGTTGCATATTTAATATATTTTTAGTGGCAATATTTTTTCGCACCCCGTTTTTATGACAGTTCAAAGCGGGAACTTTCTCACAAAATTTTTACAGACACACTTTTTCTGTAAATTGGCGAGTAATTTCCTAACATGACAGCTACTACTCGCCAAAAATTTTATAGGCGCAGTTAAGTGAGAACCACAGTTGTTTGTTTTAATTTATGGCATTTTTGTTCCATTTCTAGCATTTCAATCGCAAAGTTTCTCGAAGCGAGAGTTATAGAACATGGACATGGGTTTTGACAAATCCAAAAACAAGTCTACAAGTTTAAATTATTTTATTATAAAGAAAAAATCAATTAATGCGCTGTTTTCACAACACAAGTGATTGGACGTGTAGTAAAATTTATATGGAATTCACTCAAAAAACTGAATGCTTTTCATATAAATGTTACTACACGTTCAATCACTCGTGTTGTGAAAACTGCACATAAGATTGTTTTTTAAAAAATGTATTTCAAAACAACTAAAATGTTTATTAAATCAAAATTATATTTTAAATTTTCTTTCAAATAAAAAAATAGTTTATTCAATTATCACATTAATTAAATTGAGATACTTTTGAAAAAAAAAAAATTGTTATAGATAAAAAAACTACTGGTAATTTTTTCTTTGTACAAATAAACGTGAATTGAATTAATATTTACATAGACTTGCAATAAGACTGTTCAAGAACAGAAATAAGTCTGACCTAAAAATAAAATACAAATAACATTTTACAACAACAGAACTGACTCTTTTCTTACACCAAAATATACCCTTACTAAATAAGTACTAGAACAGAACCACAACTTATCTTCCACGAAGACTGGATGTCACCCAATGCATTTTATGCGATCGATTTTTTCTTGAAGTCTATTCAACATTGTATAAGTATAATATAATCCTCCTTTATGCGTAAGATACGTATACGCATTCTACGCGTTTGTTGTATACATTGATTCCAGTTTTTTGACATGTGAATAAATCATTAACGCATTGAACCCGTGGTGCGGACCTCTAGCTTACACAACACCTGTACTTCATTTAATACTAGGATTCTCGGAAACTTTTTACCACTAAGTTCCCCTCTTGGTCTGGCCAGACCACAATTAGAACAGCTAAAAACACCAATTATATGCTTATTTTTTTATTATTTCATTATTTTATTCCACATGCAATTCATCGAAAATCTAGACTTTAATTTCGCACATTGTTTTTTCGCATCTACCACATGAAACGAATTTGGAGTTTGGTTTTTGTTGTTATAAAAAACCAATTTGGTCAGACCAAGACGGAAGCCTAGGGTAAAACTAGAATTGATTTAAAGCAAAGATCGGCAAAAGCACTGAACTGTGGTTTTCTTTTTTAATCTCATACCCATGATGCCATAATATTTAAGGTGGGGTAACGCCGCTGATCGCAGTATATTTCGTCGTAGTCTGACGTTAGATGTTCATTTTTTTTTGGTTAATTAAGATTATTTATAGGTGTGTTCATATACTTTACTAGCAGAAACTTGCATCGCGAAAGTAAGTTTAAAATATCAAAATTAAAAAAAAAAAAAATAAAAAGTAAATGAACACTTTACCAGCAAAAACTAGCAAGTTAAGAATATCGACAGTATTCGGATGTAAGATATAAGATTATTTCTTCCTGAATTCAATTGTTTTGAACTTATTTAAAAAAAAATAAATATTTGATGTCATTAAAAAATTTTTAGTTTTAAAATTATGAAAACTATTTTTGATTTGATAATAAAAACATGAAGCAGGTGGTTGAATAATTCTTGCTAGTAAAAATTTTGCTATCAGAAATTTGCAAATATGATTTTGGCCATATTAACATAATGCAATTAACGCCGCAATTTTTGCGTGCAACATTTTGTTTTTCAGTAAGAGGTGTAGGGGTTGATAAAGTTGCACGACGACGCACTGTGGCTGAAAAGTCCAATTTTTTGTCATCGTCGATTTCAAAAATATTAATGCCGTTCCATAGCAAACATATAAGAACTAAGATATCCAAAAAACTGGATTAAAATATTGGTAATTGTGGAGGTGGCGTGCTGCTGCAAAAAAAATTTTATGTTGTTTTAGAAAAAATTTAATTTTTGTAAATTTTATCAGATTTCTCGCAAACTGTTATCAATAATTGGTCCAGTCTTTAAGAAATGGTTCGTTACATCACTGTATCGTTTATACTTTATATGTTATTTAATGTTGTCCCAGGTTCCATATTTTATTTAAATCCGAATTTCAGAGAAGAAGAACTTGTTAGGGTCAAAAAGGGTTAAAGAGATTTAAGTATGGAATGCAAAAAATTTAACTTAAGCTGATCTACACAAAATATGCCTTTGCCTTAAGAGATATTCGAATAAAACGAATTTTTTGGGCTGATTTTCTAACAATTTTGCGAGTTTTTTAAATTGGGTGGATTATGTTTAATATCAAACTGCTATCAATAATGGGTTCAATATTTTTTATATTGGTAGTAAAAAATTTTTTAAACAATTTTATGTTGTATAATTGTACCGTTTATACCTGCTGTGTTATTAAATGTTTTTTCAGGTTCCATATTTAAGTCAAATTGAACGTTTTGTTTTGAAAAATAATTTTGCTACTTATGAACGGCAAAACATATTGGAATGAAATTTTAAACTGTCTTAACCGGGTAGCTTTTTAGTTGATTTAAAAGAAGAATGGAGGGTCGGTAGAGTGACTTGCAGACCTCTAAATTTTGTAACCTCGGATATTCAAACTATTAAAAAATTCGCCAAAAATATATTTATGGATTGCAAAAAAAAAAAAAAAAAAGTTTAACTTAATCTGAGTTGCAAAAAATATGCTTAAATGTTTAGGTTATCTCCTTTGCCTTTAGAGATATTCGGATAAACGGATTTTTTGGCTTGATTTTTTTTAACGATTTTTCTAGGTTTTTTAATCAGGTGGATTAAGTTTTATGTCAAACTGTTATCAATAGTGGATTCATTATTTTTTGTATTGGTAATAAAGCAGTCATTTAACAATGGTTTGTTTTATTACTGTACCGTTTATACCTGCTGTATTATTAAATATTTTTCCATGTTCTATATTTTGGTCAAATTGAAATTCAGTAGAATATAATTTATGGGGGTCAACAGGAATTAGAGAGATTTGACTAGATGAAGGAAGGTGAAAGTATCCACTTTAAGCCCTATACTTAAGCCGTATACACTTGTGTGCCACTTTGGACCTGGCTATAGAACACTTTTTTAATCCTAAAATTACTCGCAACATTTTTTGTTTGCTCTTTTTATTTTACCTGTCCATATGACTGAAATATAAGTGTACCAAGCCAAGTTGTGCCAAGTTGTTATATTATATAATTGCCAATATCTGTGGGATTTTAAAAGCATCCATCAATAACCCTTTTTAGTTTTTTATTCTATATTATTATGACCTAGGAACACAGAATGACGCAAGCCATGTATGAAAGCCAGTGGTATTCGAATGAAAACTCAGTTGTTTTAATATATCTAAGCAATAACAATCTAATTTTTAAATATCTATTAAATTAGGTAGCTTTAGCTATAAAGAATTATCCGAAGAGTATTTAAAAAATAAAAAGGAGGAAGAAAAACGCTTCAAACAAGTTGGATGGACCTTGATTTTATAACAGTTTTGCGAACTAGTGAGATGGCGAAATCAATGTCCAATGTCCAGATATCTTTAAAAGGTACAAATGAAAATAATATTGGGAGACCAACAATATCTCTTGATAACTGTAGCGCTAGATCCAAAAGGCGGAAACTTAAGAATATCAATGAAAAAGTCGGAAATAAAAATATTCAAGAAACTTTGTTACAAAAACTACGATTACAAAAAGAACTGACAAAAGTCGATAGTATTACAAAAGTTTTTATCGCTTTTCCCAAGAGAACAAAACTGATTTTGAAAAACAAGCGATGAAAAACAATTTTCAAATGAAGAGGCATTAGCATTACTTTTATATTTGAAGAGCACGTCAGCTCAGCGGACGTGAGATAGAAAAAGGTTCAAATCTGTTTTCTGCTTCTCATCACATAACTGCTGCTAAGAAGGACAGTTTACCACCAAGGGATACTATTAAAATCACATCAATTTCGGCGGAGGTAAAACTTCAAGGTCTAATTAATAATACAGCTCAGCGTTTACTAAAATCACTTTAAGGAGATGATTTGAAAAACAATGGAACTGCAAGTTAAATCTCTTTTGCAAATGGGGATGTGATGGTTCTTCCGAAAAAAAAACAATACAGGCAATATATATGTGAAAATAATTCAGATAAAGAATTTGAAACACTCGTTGCCTTCGATCAGTACGATGCTACCAAAGGATATTTGGAAAAATCTCACCCCATCTTTTACAAAATTCTGCAGACCAATTAAATTTGAATTTAAAAAGTAAACTCCTGATACCATTCAAAATGGAACCAGTTATATAAGAGCCCAATTGAAATAGATGGCCAGACAATTGAAGTTAGCTATCAATTAGTGCTAACGATGACAGATGGAAAAGTTGGCCAGGCTTTGACTGACACAAAGGCTTCATCAAGCTGCATTATACGCCAAACCGTATCAAGAAAATTAAACCAAGTCCCAAGTCTAATGCTTATGAATTTAGATTATCGCCGCTACATACAAGAATACGAAATATGGAGCACATACTAAAAATAAGATATGATTTGGGCTTTGGGCCTACAGGCTCATTAAGAAACAATGACACCAACAAGGATTTAAGAAGTATAAAAAAAAAACATGTTCAGGATGAATTTCGCAAATGTGGGTTTAATATAGACCAACCAAAACAAGAATCAGGCAATAATGGGAATACAGCAAGAAGGTTATTTTCTGATGCCAAAAAGCATCTGAAATAACAGGTAGTGATATTATTCTAACTTCAAGATTTTAACAATTATTAATGAATCTGCACGCAATGAACAAATTGATTATAGAAAATTTGGTAATTAGTCTTTGGCATAGAACAGCACGAATGTATACTACCAAATATGCATGGAGAAATATGTCTGCAACAGTTCACAAAATCCTTTGTCATGGAGAGGATATCATTAGCGAAATTTTATTACCACTAGGAGATCCATCAGAGGAAGCCAAGGAAAAAAGGAATACGATTACAGATTTTATAGGGAGCAAAATATCAGAAAAATCTCACGAGATTTTACAAAGGAACATCTGTTTAATACTTGAGTGTGCCCCGGTAGGCTAGCTGGTAGTGAGCTAGTCTATCAGTACCGGGGTTGCGGGTTCGATTCCCGCCAGAGACTCTGGTCTCCTACAGACAAGCGAAGAGCTTCGCGAGATTAGCGTAGGAAAAATACTAATAATAAAAAAAAATATAATGTATAACTTAAATATAAAATGTTTGAACTTTTTTAAATTTTTTTCCGAAAATCTATCAAACGAAGTACTAAAAAATCACCCTATTCAAGCGAAAAACACTTCAATTGTACCTAAAAATTAAACCAGATGAAGATGTGAAAAGAGATGAAATGTAACGATTATTTCCTTTTTTGTACCTGAACTCAAAGTATGTTTTTGCATATAAATTGAAATATGTGGGTAAACAGTAAACAAAAAGAAAACAGACCAATCTGGCGGCGGAAAAATAAAAGAATTATTGAATTAAAAAAAAATTTAAACGAAGCATCAAACCAGTGTTTTTAAAAATAAAATGTATTTATAACTAGGCTACCTGGTTCGGAAAATATGGTCTTTTAAACTTTTTTATGGTCTTTTGAGAAAAATAGTTGGGTTGCAATTTTTTATAGATTTTTATATTAAATTTGTTAACGTTTTGAATCTGTAATGCTGGACGTTTTTAGACAATGTTACTTATTTGAAATTCCTGTTTTGAAAAAATTTCTAAATCTATATTATTATAAATTATTCGACCATCCATTATATTATTATGATATTGTTATGGAAGAGTTATTAGATACATGTATTGGACAATTGTCTCTTAACCCTTAAATGCCTGAAGTTTCAAATTTGTTACCTGAGTTTAAATCGAATTGTGCACATGCAACTATCAAATTTTTTAATATTCTCAAAATAAAAAATATTAATAGTATCAAAATTTATACTTGATAAAATTTTAAAATTAAATTTATAAAAAATTTATTGATTTTTTTTAATTATTTTTCCCTTTATCAGGTGAATAAAATAAACATATTGATATTTTAAATTTGAAAAATCAGGCATTTAAGGGTTAAACCGAAAATCATAACAAAATATGTAGATGATTTGTTTTGCATTATTTTAGAATGTAAAATAGAACATATTCTTACAATATTTAACTCTTTTCATCAAAATATTAGATTCACAATTGAGAAGGAATTTAATTCTAGGCTTTCTTATTTAGATACATTAATAATAAGGAAAGGGAATAAATTATTAATGGACTGGTATCAGAAACCTACATCTTCAGGAAGAATAATAAATTATTTTTCAAAACACCCTAAAAGGATGATCATAAATACAGCTAAAAATCTAATAGAAAGAGTGTTAACAATAAGTGATGTAGAATTCCATAGGGAGAATAAGAAAAAGATTATAAATATCTTAACAGATAATAGTTTTCCAATGAAACTTATAACTAATTTAATAGGACTATACACAAACAAAAATGGAAATAGTAAAGGTTCTTCGAATGAACCGAAGATTTATAAATCATTGACTTATATACCGAAAATGTCGGAACGGTTGGAAAACTCTAACATCTATTTTACTAATATTTATAAAGTGGCACATAAGTCGTATAATACATTAGGCAGATTATTTACAAGAACTAAGGATAACAGGATAACATACAAAAGTTAGATAGGTCAAATGTAGTTTATGGAATACCTTGTAGGGGAAATAATAATGGACAATGTGTTAAGTTATATGTGGGAACAACAAAAAATAAGCTAAAACGAGAATTGCTGGACATAAATCAGATCAGAAATATAAACACAATATTACATTACAAAAAACTGCATTAGCAACCCACTGTGCTAGTTTAAATCATAGTACAGATTTTGAGAATGTAACAATTTTAAATACAGAGAGTAATTACAAGAGACGTTATATGTTAGAAATGCTTCAAATAATAAAGGTTCAAATTTGTTAAGAATAAATTATAGGACAGATACAGATAGTGTAGCCCATAGTTATAGACATTTAGTTAATAAACATAGAAACGGAAACTAAATAAAATTTTTTAAACTGTAATAGATTATGTTTAAATATTTTGTTAGCATAAGAATTTTTTCAAATGTTGTCAATATTTTTATTTTAAGAAATTTTGTTAATTTGTTTTTTATGTAATTGTTTTTAAAAAACTTTCAATCCTGAAGACGTAACACAACGGAGTTACGAAAATTCGATAGAAAAATAAAGATTAACTTTTTTATAAAATAAAAACTAGAACATAAGCTTAAATAAATAGAAATTAGAAACATTTCTAAATCTTTATAGAGGTAAACAAAATTATATACCCAAGAGTATACCCAAAATTATTATGACACCTTAATATATATATATTATAGACCGGAGATGGCCAAGCTTTACTACAGGGGGAGCAGAATTCCAATAAGCTCTCGTTACGAGAGCTAACATAAAAAAAAACTTTCTAAAAAATCAGTTTTTAGCGAATTTTTATTCTCTTGAGTGCGTCTACATACATAAATATATTTAACTTTGCTACATGACAGCTATTGTTTGCAGGTTGATCGCATTTGTGTTTTAAACTTGGCCGTGAATTTTCTGAAATCGGGTTTATGCTTCGTTAGCGCGGTACGAATTAATTCCGGTAAATGCTCATTTGTGGGTTGTCAGTGATGCTTTGATTTTATAAACTTAATTTCTGAAAAAAATGCCCCACAACACGCAGCTTTTCTTAAATTGAGGTTTGACTGTGGCTCCTTTATTAATTTATTTATTTTAATTTTTATTTTATTTTAATTATGTGTAAAGAACATTGTTCCTTACAGACTATTTAAAGAACTTGAATTAGTTAATGCAAAATATTATTTAAAATTATTTAATTAATATGATTATTTCTCATATTATTAAAAAGTTAAAACTTGAAATTATGTTAACCTTTTTAGGTTAACAATGTTCGCAAAGAAATATAAACTACAGTGTTTCGTAAAAATGTTTAAGAAAAATAAGTTTTTACACATTTTTTACTATTAAAATCATCCATGAAAAATTTTACAATAGACACTTTCGTTGCTACTTAAGTGCAGTTTTTGCAAAAGTTTGGTATATAAAACGAAAAAACTTCACTGGTTTTTCGCAAATATTTGGAAATTTGTTTAATAGTTTACAAAAATAATTTTATTTGGGTTGTTCACGGAGGGTTGGATTTCAGGATATATGGTTATGTACTTATATTAACAGCAACAAAATCCATTAAAATAATATAAATATATGTATTTTTTTTTTTTTTTTTTGGTGTTAATATAACCGAATACCCATATAACCTAATAATCAGCCTACTTTAATTTAAAAGCATATTTTTCATAGTTAGTGATCCGTATTGTTACAAATTTAAAACTTTTTAATGTTTTGAAAGCACAGACAAATAAAATAAAAAAAAAATTATGAAATAGAAACAGTTGTTCTTGAAAACAACGAGCCTGCCGTTGAGCAATATAAACTAAACATGTTTCTAACTAAGACCGATAACTCGTCTTTAAACTTTAAAAAAATATGACCATTTTTTTATAATTGCAGATTTATATATTAAGTGTTTTAAAATACTTTAGATTGATTTTTAATTTAAATGCTCCAGAAATTGTTTTCATAAGCCGCTTCTCGCATAGATGGTGGCGTATGATCAATAATATATAATATATTTAGTAAGTATATGCCTAGTATTCCAAAGCCATTTTTAAATAAGTATAAAGAAAAACGAAAACTTTGTTGTTATACATTAGTATTTTCCCCGATTTTTTTCTCAGAGATTTTAAATATTTAATTAGTGCTTTTTGATACTTTTTAAATTTTATTTTTATACCCACCACTAAATGATGGAGGATATATTGATTTTGTCATTCCATTTGTTACACATCGAAATAATTATCAGTATAAATGAGCAATTAACTAAAGCAATTTACTTAATACCTTAATCTATATATGGCATAACATATTTATTGTAAGCCGGATTGGCACTATTCTAGGCAAGTAAATTACATTCACATAGTTTTGGTGTGATATAATTTTTACTTAAAGCTATAAGATAGTTGAAAGGTATAAATTTTCTTGGAAAATTAAAAATCAAATTCATCTAGAATAAATTTTCTATATTTTAAACAAACTGCTAGGTATTTATACAGGGAGTAAAAGTTTAAACCATTTAGTAAGCATATAACATCATTAAAATTTAGTATGGTTTTACCAAATTATTGAATTCTAAATTCAATTTATATTGGACAAACCCCGATGAAGTGAAATGTGTTTTCCGTAGCATCTAAATTGCAAAGTTCATACCAACAGTATTACTACTAAAGGATCTTGCATTCAAGTCTAATAAGCCTCTAGGCCGTATTATTAAACTGACTGTCCGTGGAGAAAAATCTGAAATATATAACATTGAATCATTGTAATCTAGTTTTGCATATAAATAATAAAATTGTGAACTAGCAGCACTTTGTATGAAATCATTACGCTCTTTGATTTTTCCATGGTTTTATATAGATTTCCACTGTCTTCGAAGTGGTAATACTGAGCTATCAGGGGTAAGTTGCAAATTCTGACAAATATTTTCCCACTCCTTAGCCCAGTATATGTTTAGTTCTATAATATTTAATGCTGAAATTCTAGGTAATCTGTGACTCCCAATATATTTTGACCAAGTAGAGTTAATCGACAATTTTGTTGCAACTAATTTGTTGTTTAAGTGTTTCTTAAAGGAGAGATTGTATGTGATGTCAACTCCGGGATATTTATAGCTATTTACTATTTCAATACTATCGCGGCAAAAAATCCAGTTTAAATTTGAAGAAATTCTTATACAAGAAATACTATTATTTTAGATTTATCCAGACTAGTATGGGCCAGCAGTCCTAACCTAACCTAACCTTCAGTAGAGCAGAACAATTTTTAATTTTATGAGGCATATTTCTTTTAGGCATATGAAATTTAGTGACAATTTTTCTAAAAATGTATATATAACATAAGTTCCCTAATCTCAGTGTTTATAACAAAGCCTTTATATATTTTCAATTTATATTTATTTCGTTGATGAATAATGTTGTTATAACCTCTCTATAAATATATTTTTTGTAAATACATGATTATCATATAACAAATGACCATGATCGGTAGTGTCTGTTATATAAAGTCGCAGCCCATCAAAAGATCGCACTTTATTTAAAAAAAAAAAAATGCAATAAACACATTCTTTACAATGTAACCATATTAATAGTGTAACAACAACAATAAAATTATTCATAAGCGCAAAAATTTAAGAAATCAACGGTAACATTTAAAAACAACAACTCTCCCAAAAAAAAAAACAAAATATTTAAAATTGTCTTTCTCTTTTTTATTTCTTAATCTCTACTGTTCTCCAATTTAATGCATAGCAGAAAACTCTGCATGTTGTTGTTCTTTTTACTATGTAAACACAAAAACAAAGCATACTGCTTCTGTTATGTGTTTACACCCTCCAAGCAATTGGTAGAGTGTTTTTCGATTGTCTACGAATTTTAACTACTTCGTCACATTTGGTAGTTAAACAGTAGATTTTTCGGAATTAAACAACAACAAAATACGGTAGAATCGCATTATGAGTTCTTAAATTATACTTTTTCGACACTTTAGTGAGTTGTTCAGATAATTGTAACAGTTATACAACTGCAACAATGGCACAATTGAACATTTCACATATTATATTCACTTCTTCGCAACGATTTGCTGTTTAATAGTGAATATTACAAAAGCAAAATACGTAAAAGAGCACAGTGTGTATTTAAGTTGCCATGTTATCGGTGCTACGTGCGTGTAAAATAATATTAATATATAAAATTATGTTAAATAGACTGAAATTTTTAATATTTTAAAATAAAAATAGTTATAGTATTGTACTTAAAATTGGGACTCCGCGGAATCCAAATGTTACCGGAAAAAAAATGTTCACGTATAAATGAGTGCACAAAACTGCCCAAACTTATTCTTCGGTTAGATTGGTTAAAGTTTTAATAATTTCTCATGCATATTTTTTTTAGAGCAAATGAAAATGAAATTTAAAATAATAATTTGATAATTATCTTTTTTAAACGATATTAGTGATTTTTTTAAACTGTCTGTTTATATAATGACTTTAAAAATTTTAGTGTGAAAATTAGTGTTTTTGTTAAATTTTTCTAGTGAAGATCAACAATAACTTTGAGTGAAGAAAATTTGTAAATAAAAATTTGCAATAAAAAGATATGCTAGTTATAATATGATGAAAGTTTACAAAGTTAGTGTTTGAACAAATTTGTGATTTTGTGTAGTTTTCTTTAACAAAATTTGTCCACATTAGGTTCTTAACTTTAAAACATTAACAGCTATTTTGATTAAATGTAACGTAGATTTTTTAATATTTGTTTAACTTTCAGCTAATTTTTTTATATTTTACTTAGATTTCCCTTACAAAATCAAACAAAGATAAACAGTAAAATGACCCACTTTTTATTATAAAAAACAATAAGAAAAAATGTAACTTCAAAAGAGTACTTTTTGGAGCCAACAGCGATACTACTAAATTTAATTGATATTAAACTTCCAAATCGCTCTAATTCGTCATATAATATAGACACTAACTGGATTCTTAAAGTAAATATTACCATAGTGGGACACTTCTTCCCGAACGATGTAACTACATCAATAAGAATTGAATAGCAAAAGCGATAGGTTTTTGCTAAATGGGGAAACTATTTAGATTATTTTTCGATCGAAATTGTTTGCAGGGCATTGTTTTTGCTCACACGTATATGAATTGTTTCAATGTATTAGTACCACTTTCTAACGCGTATAACTCGTGAAATACAGAACTGATTTTAACAAAGTTTAAATTAACATAATCTCCCAAAAAATATCTTTCGAATGATATATCATTTGTTAAAATACAATATATAGTTAAGGCGCAAAAAGGGATCCTAACGAATCCACTTGCCTATTAATATATATGATGATGATGATAAGTATTATATTTCTTTTAAGAATACAGCTACCTTATAAATACTAAGCCGATAGCCATTGCTGCAAGTGCTTTTAGCTTTAAGATTTGTTGTAATTTTAATTATAATAAATATGAATATAAATAAAATAAATAAATAATCAGCGACAACTCACGATAGTTAGATGGACAATAAGGATCACCTTTTTTGAAAAGAGGAATAATTATTGATTTTTGAAAACTGGACGGAATTTTCTCATGTAGGAATATTTTGTTAAGGTCGGATAAAATTTCATTAGGAAAAGATGTAGGAGCATTTCTATAAAATTTAAAGCAGATTCCATCTTGGCCAGGTGATTTATTATCTTTTAGAGAAATTTCACAAATTTCCATGGGATAGTCTAGGAAGGCATCAATAAAATATGGCATTGACCAGCTTTTTCCATTACATATCTTAAGATAGATAGCTCTAGATGTAAAATATCGAGATTGGTTTACACTATTGAGATTTTTTCTACAGCGCTTAAGGTTGATGAGTATACGTTTTCTAGCACTAGCACATTTCCAATCAAACCATTTCTGTTTAGGCTTAAAAAATATTTATTCACCTTAGTGACATTCGCTAACTTTATTTTGTCACATACCAATTCATCAACCGTGAAATAGCTATTTTTTCATTAAATTTTAACGAAAAGGGAATTTAATAGCCCACAATCAGTAACTGTCGTAATTTTATCAGTGAACATATTT
Source organism: Pollenia amentaria (assembly GCA_943735925.1). Classification (NCBI taxonomy): domain Eukaryota; kingdom Metazoa; phylum Arthropoda; class Insecta; order Diptera; family Polleniidae; genus Pollenia; species Pollenia amentaria. Next base: position 85,334,633 of record OX031008.1, on the reverse strand, counting down.
AATGGATTGACCAACAATTTCGCTTTTTTAGCACACAACTTTTATTGCATTCAATGTTTACAAATAATCTCTGGCATATGGCCTACGTGACCACGCGTACAATTTTGCACCAGTTTTTGAACATTCTTGGTCTTATTTCGTCTATAGTGCGACGAATATTGGCCTCTAAATGATCAATCATTGCAGACTTATTACCATAGACCAGATATTTGATGTACACGAGAAAAAGTTGTGCAAATGTGTCAAACCATACGAACGAGGTGGCCAATTCACTGGTCCATTTATTGGGATAATTAGGTCACCAAAAACTTGGCTCAACAAAGTGATAGTTTCACGCACTGCATGGCATGTTGCGCCGCCCTGTTGGAACCATTTGTCCTCCAAATGATTTGCAATGATATGAGGAGAAAATAAATTGCGAATCATTTGCCTTTAGCGTTCCCTATTCACGGTAACGTTGGCACCGGGTCGGGTTGACAAATGGGCCGATAACCCCTTCGACATGTAAATCGCACCAAACAGGGATTGTTTAGTGATAAATGTTATCTTATGAGGACTGCGCTCTCCCCAAAAGCTACAATTCTTTTGGAAATGAGCCTCATCGCTGAAGATCACCGTTTTGAAATCGATCGGTTTTCATCACATATTTGATTATTCAAAAAATGTATCGATCCATTGTATTACATATAAGTTGCTCAGATGACGATTATGAGCACCGTAAAATGAACGAAGTACTCTATAATTTTGGTAAACAGAGCGCGAATTTTGGAAATAAATTTCCACGACTTGTAAACGATTTTCTAGTGTAAGTCTTGCATGTGATTTGCCAAAACATGCTGAAAAAAAATTCAAACACACTTTACTGGTAAGACGACTAGTTTTACAGTTATCCATTTGGGAAGTTCAATACGTTTAAAGAAACACCCTTTATATTCGGGATTCTAGTGAAATTCTCAGATTTCTGTCCTTCTATTGGCAGCACTATAGAGTTCGCAAATGTTATACAGATGTTTTCCTATAATCACACTCTGGGCATTGTAAAAGCCTTAAGGATTGGGATTAAATAACAAAATTTATTACATACACTTAATTTGTATATAAAGTGCTGAGTGGAGAAATTAAGATTTCGTGGTGTACTACTTGACCTAGTCTTCATACGAATGTCTCCTTTTAATAAGACTTTTGGCACAATACCGGTCATACGGAATGAGCTTAAGATACAAAATTCAGGGTGAATACTTTTTAAATGTCTTAAAAGTATGCAATTAAAAATGGGCAAAATCGGTCTATTATTTCACCTAGCCGCTCTAAAAAATTGGTAAGACTTTTTGGATGTTAACAACCATACGTAACACAAATATTAGCTTTTTAAAAGAAATGCTTGTTAGCGAAAAGGGGCCCATTGGGTCCACTATTTTATACAACTTGTAATTTGAAATTTTATTTTTCTTTTTGTTCATTAAATTTACGTCATTTTATTTATACTAACTAGCTGAAGACGGTGCGCTCGGTAGCAAGTTACTAATAAGAAATGAAAAGGAGGCAGTGTTTCTTAAAATTCGAGTTTCTGCTTAAAATTGTTTATAGTTAGAAAATTATTAAATATTTAACGTTTTCCCTTAAATTAGCTTATGCTTTAAAAAAATGATAAGTGCCCAGGAAAAACTTTTTGAATTTTGGTAATAGGTCGTAGTTATTTCATACATTACCTGGTAAGTAGTTGTCATTACAATTATCATTATTCTGAAAACCTCAATAAGTACTTGCTAGTAATGACCTCAGTAAGTACTTTTCACTACTATTATTTTCAGCTATGAATATTTGTTTACTAATAATCAGCTAAATAACTACTTATCAGTTGTCTGGTTTTCAGTACTGAATATTTACTTACTGGTAACTAGCTCCATAACTAATTATTAGGTCTATAAACTAGCGCAAATTAAATAAAAACTAGTTATTTTTCGGCTTCTAGTAAGTTGAATTGTAAGTACTTACAATATAGTAATAGTAAGTTGAATTGTAAGTACTTACAATTCAACTTACTGGTAGTTAAATAATAACTAGATATTTTGTGACTTCTAGTAAGTGTATTGTAACTACTGAATTCTGTGGACAACTCGAACAAAAATAAGTAGTTATTCAGCCGAAAAATAAGTAGTGTTCATATGTCTCCAATGTTACTTGCTAACTTACCATGTAAGTAACGTTTTTGCTGGGTGAATAGTAGGCAATACATTAAAAACTTTACTATTAACAATACATTAAAAACTTTACTATTAACTAACATTTTTATTCTATACAAACCATCTCTTGAAAACTTCAAATCGAACTCGGTTGATTAGTTAAGAAGATATAGGGAAGGGAGGCTTTCACCCATCTTGCCCCATTTCACGCAATAAATAATAAAAGTTATTAGCTATAGTTCTTCCAGATGTTACCCCATTTGACTGCCAAATTTCAAGAAAATCGGTTGATAAGTTAATAAAATATAGGGAGGGAGAGCTTACACCCATTTTGCTCTCCTATGTAATACAAATTATAAGCTATAGTTCCTTCCAGATGTTACACTATTTGCCTGTCAAATTTTAAGAAAATCAGTTGATATGTTAAAAAGATATTTGAAAGAATAGCTTTTATTCGTTTTGTCCTATTTTACGCCCTCTAGCGATATGAAATATATCTTACAACCTATTCTCATACCTAAAAAAATTCACACACAAAATTTCATAAAAATCGGTAAATCCGGTTCGAAGGAGTTCAATTACAAACACCGTGACATGAGAATAGAATATGATGCGGGTGTCATAGATTTAGTACGGCCAAATATATCCCTCTGAATTGTTGTTGTAAATCATTTGCAAATGTCAGCTAAATTTTGACTAAATGAATATTTTAGTGAAATTAAGTATTATTTTCAAAAATTTTATTTTAACAAAATTTTCCGAAAATCGTGCATTAAGTTTCTGAGGAAGCGAAAATAGAAACCAATTAAATTCTCTACCAAAAATTTCATGATAAAAATTCTGTACCAAAATTTTATGCTTTAAACTAAGGAAATTTTAAGCGTTTAGAGACGGATATAAACTGGCTATAAGGATCTTGGACCCGAAACGAAATTTTATTTATTTTAATACACCTTATTAAAATTGTTGCAAGTCTTAAAATTCTATTTGTATTTTTTATATAAAACCGTATAGTAATATTTTCTTGGTATATACAGTAAGAAAACTGAAATCATTCTAATGCAAGATGTCTAACAAATCAACTCAATCTTACAAAACTTAAATTTTTTTCCTTAATCACAACCAAATTATTATTTTTTCTTGTGCTACTTTCTGGATGTTTTTTATGATTCATAACCTATTTTATGCAAATTGTATTCATGTTGCTGGATTTTATTTATGCTCGTACAACAGGAAAATAGTTGTTGAAAGAAAAATGAGAACTATTTTCTATATAAACGAAAGAATACTTACTTTTTTTTTTTTGCTACTTTCACCAGTTGGTTAGTACGAGCTAAAATGTTACTGCTTTCCACAAATATATACATTGTATTATATTCTTGCAACTTTTTTTTTTTGAAGACGCTATAAACAACACAAGAATGTAGTCAAATTTGAGCGTGCGAATAATAAATAAATTCTGTCCAGTTAAAAAGTCAAAAAGATAAGGACAGGAGGAAATGTATAAAAAACGAGTCTCTCATCATAATCTTTTTAAGTTTATGATACATTTTTTTATGTCTTAAACGTATAATTTACAAAAAAAGTCTTAAAATATAATTGAGTAGTGATGCAAATAATGGCGTATGAAAAATGGAGGGAAATTTATGTTGGCAGTTATTTTAGGAAGTATAGTTATGGTTAATGGGAATATAAGAAGGAAGTAATAATAATGCAACAAATAATTGAAAATGAATGTTAAAACGTACGCAGAATGTAGTCAAATTTGAGCGTGCGAATAATAAATAAATTCTGTCCAGTTAAAAAGTCAAAAAGATAAGGACAGGAGGAAATGTATAAAAAACGAGTCTCTCATCATAATCTTTTTAAGTTTATGATACATTTTTTTATGTCTTAAACGTATAATTTACAAAAAAAGTCTTAAAATATAATTGAGTAGTGATGCAAATAATGGCGTATGAAAAATGGAGGGAAATTTATGTTGGCAGTTATTTTAGGAAGTATAGTTATGGTTAATGGGAATATAAGAAGGAAGTAATAATAATGCAACAAATAATTGAAAATGAATGTTAAAACGTACGCAGAATGAACTATATGATTTAAGTTGTTTATAACTTTTTTGATATCCTCCACTACTAGTGGTGAATGTGGGTATAATAAGTTTTTCATGTCGTGTTGAATTTTTTTAATATTCATCTTACAGCCCATAAAGTACATACATTCTGGTTCGTTGAGTTATTCAAAGTCGATTAAGCCCTGTCAATCTGTTGTTATATGACTCAAAAGAAAAAGACAATATCTCTGTGAAATTGTTTCTAGTTATCCTAAGCAGTTTAGGATTGAAATCTTTCAAAATCGTTTCAGAAAAAAAATAGAGGGGATACTTATTTAGCACAAATTAACATAAATTGATGGCCATATAAAACTCACTCTCGGTAAACATTTTAGCGATTAAAGTTTTTTAATTAAGTTTAAAACCACTAGAAGTCACTACCGAGTTTCGTAAAGATCGGTCTACAATTTACCAAATGCCTCAGGTAAAACTAATTCTGGAAAAACACTTTAGTACACCTACAACCGTAACGAATAATAATATTGTAGTAAAATTTAGTCCAATTTCGATTTAGGCTAGAAGTAACGCAATATTTATTAGTGATAATCAGTTCGTAATTTAGCACAGGTGCCATATAAAGCGGCCTTCACAGAAAAAATTAAAAATGTTCTCTAATCACCAAATTTATACCAAATTCATAATATCAAACAAACAAGTTGTTGATATTGCACCTATTACCAAAATAATTATATTGGTTACTAAGAATTTAAAAATTTCGAATATTTTTTTTCACTAAATGGTATTTTTAATTTTAAATAAAAAAATTATCAAAAAACTTTGCCATTTCAAACAATGTGTTAGTTTATTTAATTAAATATTGACAATTCCAACAACAATTCTACAAGTTTAAATTATTTTATTTTAAGCAAAAAAGTCAATTAATATTTTTTGATTTTTTACCTTTAACTGTGGAGGTGGTGGTAATTTTTACCATGTCCTTAACATGTTTTAAAATACTCTCTTCCATTGCGCTCTATTAATTTAATTCTATTGGTATTGCCTGATATCGTGATCGTTGTTATTCACTAGTGTTTTGGCTGATCTCGACTTAGCACGAGCGGAGCTACGGACATGCTGGTGTAAAAAATTACCACTCGTCATCATTTACGTAATTATTTCTTCGAAAACATTTAACCACCACGTCAGCATTAACGTAAGTATTTAGTAGAAAAAAATTTACCCCACAACAAAATTAACGTTATATTAAGTTGGCATTATTTTTACCACTCGTCCGTTTTCTTGTTGGTAAACAATATTTCATATCATACAAGCTTTACTCAGTGCGCTTTGCTACCCTCACTAAAATAAAAGAAGTACATTTTTTTTATATACAGGTCTTGTGCATTGTTTAAGAAGCTTTTTGGGCCAAGTTTGAATGCTCTTACTTTAACCATTCTCCAGTAATACAGAAATCTATAATCTCTTTGTATGGGAGGTGCCACATCCACTTTTATAATCCCGCCCATTTTCGTAGAGGGGTTGCTGATTGAAAACCCAGCTGTGTGTACCAAATATGGAAATTTTTCTCTTATCGTCCATTAGATACAAGCAAATTTATTTTGTGCCACGCCCAATTCTCTAATCCCACCCACGTTTAGTTGGATATTGTGTATTGCTAACCAAGATGCTTGTACCTGATTGCGAAATTTTGACTTGCCATTCTTCAGCTGTACAGAAATCTATAAGTCCTTTGCATGAGAGGTGCCACGCAAAGTTCTCCTGCCCAGATTTTGTTAGGTGATGTATATGGATAACCAAGATATTTTGACCAAAGCTGGAAGTCTTAGCTCTTGCCGATTTATCTATACTAAGCCAATGTGTATGGGATGCTGATTTTGATGATTAAAAAACATCCAAAAGGTTGAGCTGTAGTTTCTACACCTAATTATTTTTTTCATGATCTCTTTTATATCTTTAAGGGTATACGTTTGGCTGTGAAAAAATGCCTTTTACGCTTTTGTATTTAATTCATATTTTTTGATAAGTTGTTGATATATTGTTTTTTTGTATTTAAAACAAAAAGGTTTGTGAAGTTAGATACTTGTTTTGTTTAAACAAATAAAAATAATTTTTGGTGTCTTTATTTTTGTGATTAAAAATGCAGTACCTTATATTTCAAAAACAAATAATTATAAAAAAATATTTTTTACTAAATTTCTTTTAGTAAAATTTAAAGGGGTAAAATTTACCATCACGTCATTAAGTATGTCCCAAAATTTCACCTCCACAGTTAAAGGTTTATTAATATTTTAATTAAAAATTTATTTCAAAACAACTTAAATATTAATTAAATCCAAATTATATTTTTAATTTTCTTAAGACTAAAAAAATAATTCAATCAATTGTCACATTAATTAAATTTAAATACTTTTTAAACCATTTTTTTAATTGATAAAAAACTTTTTTCTGTGTTCCGAAATGAACTTTTAAGGACATAAAGAAATAACAAATGATACAATTGTATTGAAATTTAGTTCCATTTAGTTGCAGAAAAAATTTTACTGACTCGTGTGATGATCGGTCTATACTTCACCAAAGGTTAAATATAAAACACCTTTCTTACAATCTTTTTAATATGGTTAAGTTAAGTTGAATATATGTATGTCGTGCACTCTAAATGGAGAGTTTTCCCCATCCAAAAGCCGAAAACCATATTCAATACGAGCTTAAGAACATAAAAGGACTCTAAGATTTTAACTGTAAGAAATTTTAGAACTGGGGTTTATAATTAGTCATAGACAGCCGCCTGAAATATTTTTACTCTTGAAAGAGAGTGTCAACGATTCAGCATAGCCAGCTAGGCAATTTTACTTGTTATTTATGCGATTATTATTAATCTATTTTTTAAATATTGTTTATTATCCGGGCATTTTTTTTTTTTTTTTGTTAAGCTTTAAAAATTATGTCCTTTAAGTTATGGCCATTTTCTGCTTTGCACATACGTGTAATTTTAATCCTACTTTCCATATTTTTGACCTGTTAGCATACACTCTGTCCTTCAAATACCCCGAAGGAAATTTGGAAAGAGTTGTTAAAGTCGGCATCTGCAGTATGTGATGTTGCTCCATTCGGCTGGAACCACAAGCACAGAAAAAAGTGTTTTATCAATTAAAAAAATGGTTTAAAAAGTATTTAAATTTAATTAATGTGACAATTGAATCAATTTTTTTTTTAGTTGATAGAAAATTAAAAATTAAATTTTGATTTAATAAGCATTTTAATTGTTTTGAAATAAATTTTCAATTAAAATTTTAATTATATAACAAAATATCTTAATTGAGTTTTTACGTTTAAAAAAATTTAGACATGTAGAATTTTTGTTGGGAATTGTCAATATTTATTTAAATAAATTAACACATGGTTTGAAGCGGCACAGTTTTCTGATCATTTTTTAATTAAAATTAAAAATATCATTTAAAATATATTCACAATTTTAAAATTTTTAGTAATCAATATAAAAATTTTGGTAATAGGTGCAAAATCAACAAATTGTTTAATTGATATTATGAATTTGGTATAAATTTGGTGATTGGAGAAATTTAATAATTTTTTCTGTGAGGTTAGAAGAATTTCCGCAGTCAGCCCAACAAATTTTTTTTTTAAAATCGTCCTATAGGCACCACCGTTAAATAACAACACAAGTGTAATTTTTCTAAAAATATATACAAATTATCCTTTCGGTCTATACACAGCATTCAACAGTACACGTCATTGGGAGTAATTGTAGCTGATGAGCTGCACTTGGATTCTCCTTAATCCAAATCTTAAATATGTTTCTTCTTGACGTATTATCAAATTGAGACGAAAGTCGGTTACAATGGATTGTTGGTCTTTTATTTTAAATTCCCCAAGAATTCTCCACAAAAAGCTAATAAACAAAGAAAAAAAAATAACTAAAAACATTATTATCAATTTCAGCCATATAGCTCATTCTGCGCCACCAGCAAAGGTATAAATAATAGTAACACTGTGCATAAATTTTACAATTTTTTTAACAAGCTGGCACCCTACCAGTAAAGCTACGCTGGTGCAAGTTTTTTTTAGAGTTATATTCGCTTTAATCAGAGCTCATATTCGCGTTAATCGCATATAGAAATGGTAATACGTATGTATCATTAAACGATATTTCTAATTCTTTTGATGTCATTATTGTCCAATTTAAATCAATTGTTCGTTATTTTTTTTTTGCAGAAAATGTTCTTTCTTAACTCTATTGAATACAGTGTGTTAGCCACATATTGTAACAAGCACCCACACTGGTAAAAATAAATCGAAAACGCTGAAATTTAATTTACTACTTGTATTCCCGTTAAAACGATATTGGGAATTATTCCTTGTCATTCCTAAAAATTAAGGAATAGAACTATTAAAAAAAAGCTTTATAAAATACATAACTGAAATTTAACTGATAGAATAAATTCGAGAAATAAAATATGTTGAATATAATAAAGTAGCTTATGAAAAGGAATTTTTTTTTTTTTTTTTGCAAAATTTAGTTTGTTTTGACTTTGCAATTAATTCCATATCAATAAAACATTTTCGCGAAAACATTTTTTAAACGTATAAAAACCACAATGTTATGTTATTTATATATACATAATAGGGTATAGAAAAATATTCAATAGACTTCGGAAAAAACAATTTTTTTAAATCGCGAGAAAAAATTTTCTCAAAAAAAAAACGAAAAATTTTATTTTAAAGAGTTAGATTGAAGTATAATTAAATTTTCGAGCCTGAAGTCTTTTTTATCAAAAAACTTTAAATTTTTATTCAAACCAATATTTCGGTACTTCTTTGAGTGCCTTCTTCAGGGTTTTTTGCTTTTTTATATTACAAAATTTTAACAAGTTTTTTAACAAAATTAACAATAAATGACATATTAAAGAAATTTTTTTTATTTAGTAGGTGTGCTTAAACTTTTCTTTTTTATCATGTAGCAGTGATAAATTAAAGACAGATAATACCGACTTATGGGTGAAAATTACATTTTCATTCAAATTTTTCATTTTGGTGACTTAATTCCAAAAGTTTTTGATGCCTATCTTAAACCAGTTATCAGTTTATTGCTCTTGAAAATTAAATTCTTGTATAAGAATTTCACAAATTTATCTTAAAATCAAAGTTGCTACATTTTTTAAAAGTCTCTACGCTTTAATGCTTTCAAAATATCTGTCCTTTTTTACTTGAGGCCATATTTTTAGAAGAAAATCCCTACTGATACGGATTTTTCCCTAAGTATAACATTACTGCTGCAGACCCAATCTACACCAAACAGTGCCTTTTTTGGAGAGCCTTGGAAAGTATTAGATCTTATATGGATAAGTATCGTCCGAAATTCAGCAATTTCGATTGATGACATAGCCATTAATCCAGTAATTGACCTCATCGCTAAAGATGATTTTTCGATTAAAATAAGGGCTAGTTTATGCCAGCTGCCCACTCAGCGAACACACGACGTTGTCTAACGTTATCTATAGCGATTTGACAAAGCAAACAACCTGTTCAACAGACGTAGCTTTTATAAGTTGGCAACAACCAACTGTCAAACTTTGGAAGCAACTACTGGAAGACCCTTTTTGCAAGAAATTGTTTGCTATTAAAGACGAAAAAATTAGCAGACCCAGCAATAAGACCTTTTGCACGATAGCGCCCACACGAAATGTGAGAGAGTATTTTGTATGGAATATAAATCAAATTAAATAAAGACTTTAAGCATTATAGAGGCAACATTCAATAATCTAAATTTGACATGATTACTTTAAAGACGTACACTCATAAAATTATTACAGTAACTGATTGTGGGTTGGTTTATTCGTTTTTCGCACTGTTAAAATTAAGCAAAAATTATAGTTATTTTACGGATAACATTTATGTTTGTTTTTCGAATTAAATGCAAGAAATGAAACAAAAATGCCTTAAATTAAAACAAACAACTGTTGCTCTCACTTAACTGCATCTATAACATTTGTAGCGAGTAATAGCTGTCACGTAAGAAAATTACTCGCCAATTTACAGAAAAAGTTTGTCTGTAAAATTTTCGTGAGAAAGTTCCCACTTTGAACTGTCAAATAAACTCACGCATAAAAACGGGGTGAGAAAAAATATTATCACTAAAAAATATACTAAATATGCAAATGCAATGAAAAATAACATGGAAGGAATAAGTATTTTGTTTTTTGACTGATTTTTTCATTGTTTAATTATTTTGCTTTTAACATTTTTGAAAAATATTCGAATGTTTTTAAAGCTATTTTTTAAACAGCAAAAACTAAAGTCGCACTATACATTATTTGCTATAGCCGATGGTTGCATTTTCGCCGCCGTCATTGAAAATTTTTCAAGTTTAGTAAATTTTGGCCGCCGTCAACGATATGTGTGACTGGCGTTCTCAACGTCTGCATTTTCACATCGGCTTCGAGTGGAATATTATGACATTTATAACGTAACGACGCAATCTCTTTTGATAGTTTTCGACACGAGTTACAGACACACTTTTTTCTCACTTTTCGAGAAACGATGGAATATTTTGTTTCGCATCTTTTCGATGCGAGAAGTTCTCACCAAAGCTACAGAACATAGGTACTGGTAAGTTAGCAAGTAATGTTGGAGAAATATAAACACTACTTATTTTTCGGCTGAATAACTACTTAGTTTTCTTCAAGTTGTCCACAAAATTCAGTACTTACAATACACTTACTAGAAAACACAAAATATCTAGTTATTATTTTACTACGAGTAAGTTAAGTGTTAAGTACTTACAATATACTAACTAGAAGCAAAAAAATAACTAGTTTTTATTTAATTGGCGCTAGTTAATATACCTAATACGTAGTTATGGAACTAGGTACTAGTAAGTATATATTCAGTACGGAAAACAACACAACTAATTATGGCTAGTTTACACTATCACAGAAGTCTTAAGTTTTTTGAGGAAAATACAACGCTCTCATGCTAAGTTGTTATTGTTTTTTAAAAATTTTCAAACAATAAATAAATCAGGGAAGCATTTTCGTCAAAATACGTAAGACTTGTGTGATAGTGTAAACTAGCCATTAGTAGTTATTGAACTGATTATTAGTAAGCAAATATTCAGAAGTGAAAAGTATTTACTGAGGTCATTACTAGTAAGTACTTATTGAGGTTTTCAGAATAATGACATTTGTAATGACAACTACTTTCCAGGTAACATATGAAATAATGTATTTTATAATAAATTACCAAAATTAAAAAAGTTTTTTTCTGGGTAATGATTTCCCGTTCTTATATTATTAAGTACTTTGATTTTTTGTCGGTTAAAGTACATTTTTTAAAAGTTACATCTATTAAATTTTACGCATGCTGTTTAATAAATAAAAATTAAAAACTTAATGAAATATTTATTTATTTAAAATACAATGTAAATGATTTGTTTTTTAAATAAATGTTTAGTTGCCTAAAATTAACTTTCTTTTGAATTTAACTACGTAATATTATGAGTGTATGTATACGCGAAATATATGCTATTAATAATAGGCAAAAGCGGTCAATTAGAATTTATAGCCCTTATCCAATGTCCCCTCTGAACATGACTTTTGGAACGATAGCGGGTATATGGAGAAACAATCGCAACATAATTTATCACCGATGCTACATAAATAGAGTTTTTTATTTAAAAAATATGCTTAATCGATCTACTATTTCATAGAGCCCACTTATAAATTTAAATTCTGATAAGGCATGAATGATAGCGGACACAAACAACGAATTAGTATGGCAAAATTTGGGTAAACAAATTATATTGAATTTTTTTAAATGCTTTGCTTAAATTAAAATACGACTCATATAAGAGAATTTTAAATTAAATATTTATTTAAATTTTGTTCAAAAACAACTATTATCTCTGTAATTTTAAAGAACTTCCCTTAATAGCTACACACAAATATTTTCCGGCATGGGAAGCTTTTACAAAATTAATTTCGAATGCTCATTCATTACTTCCGCTTCTTTGATAACGATATTTGTACATTTTCAGTTCATCCTCATTTGCTTTGCATTTTTCAATAGCTCCAACTAATTGGATGTAATTGAATTAAATGGAAATTTTCTTAACAAAATAATGTTTAAAAACAAAAATTCAAACTGAAAATAAAATGAGCCTAATAATAACAACATTAACAATTTACAAAGAAGCAGCAACAAACTCAAAGTCATTTAAATTCCATTATCATTGTTTCTTATGTACAAACAGTTTTTTTTATATATAAAAAACAGAGTAATCGGCCCAAAAAAAAATCAAAGGAAAAAACATGTTATGTACAAGGACAAAAACAACAAGTGAAATGACTACATTCGGCCGAGTCGAATCTATAATGCCCACCAACCATCATTATTTCATGCAAAAAACAATAATTTAAAAGTTTATTTTATATTAATATTTAATTTTTATAAACTTAAAATTATTATAAGCTGGTGCTAATTCAGTTTACCTGCACGTTAGTGTGTCCCAAATTTTTATTTTGGTTTTTCGTAATGCGAGACCTCTCAAGGTTTGCGTAGTTGATCGAAGATTAATAAAATAACTTTTTAAGTTAAATTAAACTCTATCTTCTACTACCGCTCTTTTAAGTCTTGAAAGTCTTTCTACTCCAGTATTGCGGATAGAGAGACAGGCATAAAGTACGTGATGAAAAAGACTCTACGAATGCGGAAGTAATTCAATTTGGAAGTAGTTCAATCAAAATAAAGTAAACATTTTTCAAATCGACTTGACCGCGATGGTTTTCTTAGTAACCAAATTCATTGTTTGACCTACTCCAACCGCTGAATTTTTTAAGTCTGCCTCCGACTTCAATTCCGACTCCGATTCCTTTTCTAGGCTTGATGCTAAATGTATATGAGGCTGGTCCTTATTTGACTTTAAACTCTCTTTTAATGATGTACCTTTTAAATGGTTAAATATAGCATGAAAATGATTCTGTAAAATTTTTAAATCGATATTTTAATTCTTACACGTGCCGCATTGAGCTCTAAAATAGTTATTTACATATGTCAGTCTACTAGGTCCTTATTTAAAATTATTTACCAAAATGTTTTTATTTTGGTAACTATTAGAATTTTTTTTTAAATATTTTATGCAGAGACATTTTGGAGCCGAGTCGCAAGTTTTTGTGTGTACTTCGACTCCGATTTCGGAACAAAAACCTCAACTCCGACTCTGCAACTCCGATTCCGTTCCCACAGCTCTGCTTCTAACAGTGTTTTAAGCGGATTTTGCTATTTTTTAGTAATGAATTCTAGGCACAGTGAGACTACTTTTGCAATATCAGGACCATATTAAGAACTTGACGTTTGACAGCTACCAACAGTAAGAGACATCATTAGATTTATTTTATTTGACAAGAAAGATCTGAAATTTAACAATCTTTAACGGAAAGAATCCATCCAACTCAGATATATATATATGCGATTGCTTTTGAACGTATCAACAATAATTAGACGAAAGCTTAAGTTCCAATCGTACCTACAAACCCTTTCAGACTCGAGAAGTTAGTTGCGCAAGTTACTTGCCGAGTACAACAAAGTCAGTACTAAATTATTTTTTTCTTAATCTAATCCGACCTTACCGCTGACATCTACAAACCAAGAGTTGCGCAAGTAACTTGCCGCGTCTGAAAGGGGTCTAAGGAACGAGTTAATTAGCAATTAAAATACTATTTCAAAAAGTACCTCAATTTAAAATTTTACTCGAAACCAAACGAAGTGGTACTCATGAAAGGAAAGTGAAGTATATCTTAGAGTCTTCTGAGAAGTTTTTCGTCGTTGGAGGTTGTAACTTCACTTCGATCACAACTTTATTAGAGAGTAAAGGTTGGAGTTCAAATAACGGGACACCAGTAAGAAGGGTGGTGTTATTATTTTATTTATAGGGGTTTTGAGGAGACCATTACAATAGTATCTTTGTATGCTTCATGCGAATGAGTTACACCTTCATCATTTGTAATTTATTTTAGATGGTTAAAAATCGGCAATGAGTACTAAAAATGTGAGTAGATTTGAATCATGATTCATAATTTCTTGTACTTATACGCATTATTGCAATGTTATTGAACCTCACATCCAGAAGAACCTCAGAAGTTTAATGCTACTCATCGTAGTCATACTTATAAATGCTTTACACTACCACAGAAGACTTACGTATTTTGAAAAATTTTAAACAATACTTAGATCAGTGTTGCTTTTTCATCAAAATATTTTAGACTTAAGTGATAGTGTAAAACGGTCTTTAATAACATTTATGACGTGGTTGATTTAGATTCAATTTAGCTCAGTGTGTGTCATTTTGGCAATGCAAAAAGCGAGTCATTATTAAGTAGTAGCGTTCAAGCAGAACTGCGTCAGGACCACATTTTCCATAAAATTTGACATAATAATTTGTCGTAGAAAGCCGACATGAAATAAAATCTATTTCATTTTGAAAACAATTTTTCTAATACTCTCACATATAGACAATGATGCTACCTTACTTTTATTAAATTTCAAAAATTTATTTGAAAAATTAAAATGAAAAACAAAAGAAAATGAGAGAGCATTTTAAGTTACTGCCAACATTTTTATTACGAGCTCTAGGACTTTTGCCTGAAGTTAAGACTCAATTATTTTTGAACACTTGGAGGGAATTTACACCGTGTCTTTTCAGGCATGTCGAACAAACACGTTTGTTTTGCTTCTTGGCGATCGGGTTAGAGAAGAAAGACTGGTTGTCAAGCAGACACGAAACGAGTTCTCATGGTTGTTTTTATGAATTTTCATGTATTTTTTTATTTGCGTGAGATACTTTTTCAATAGCCTTTTTTGACAGATCACGTGTGAGTCGTGTCATGCTTTCATGTTATTTTTGTTTATTATTGTTTGGCATTTCATAATGGAAAGACTTACGCCTTAACAACGTTTGCAAATCGTTCAACTTTATTCACGTTCTGTGAGGAATGTGTTTCGTGCACTTCGCTTAACTTATGGTCAACATAATCGACCGAATAGACCACGTCCAGCACGCTGTTAAGAAAATATAGCGGCCGTAGCTGAGAGTGTACAAATTAAAACATTTGTGTTTTTTATTTTTTAAATAAAGAAATTTTTATTCTTACAACCGCCATGCAGTGCCAACTTTAAACTTAAAACTAAACTTAATTTTATTCCAAACTTATTTATTGCTCCCAGCAGCAAACATGATTTTTGTTTACGCGGCAATAATCAATAATTGTTGTTGAATTGCAATTCAGCAATTCAACATTGCGCGTGTTAAGTAATTCGATCTTATGATTGAAAATAAAAATTCTGCGGCAAGCGTTTGCAGAATTATTAAATTTTATTAATATTTGAAGTGGTTAAAAAGAATTAAGAAAAACAAAAAGAACTTTAAAAGAATGCTGTCGCCTTAACTCCCCCTTCCGTTAGTGGGATCGTCCCGATACTTAATGAATAGGAAGATCATTGATACTGCGAAATTCGCATCTTTGTTCACGAGAGACAGGCGGTTCTTTAGGATTTTCGGTTACCGGCGGATGGTTTTCTTTGATTATATTTGTGAGCGTTAAATTACTTTTAGGTTTGGTCCGAAGTTTGTAAGCCATCGCCAATATACAAACCGTTAAAGCAATTATAAGGCCCAAATTAAGTGAGAACATCACTTTTCCTTTGACCGACATTGACGCTAACCTTTCAATATTACTTGTTTGTAGATCCTTCATCAATTCCAAAGAAAGCACTTCCTCTAAATTTTCACCATTTTTTGTTGGTTGCAACAAAGCAGGAAGCGGTCTCCAGTCAGATATCTCTTTTGAAATATATGTTTTATTGGCAATTGTGATAGTATCATTGTGGAACTGAATTAGGTATGTTCCACGTAATGCACTTGTTTCATTATTGGATGTCCCGACAATACCCTCAAATTGGTTCAACAAAATAGTTCCCGGATACAATTCTTGTACCGTATTTATATGCTGATTATTTATGACAACGCAATCATGTTTCCTACTTGATAGAAGTAAGGGAATACAATTTGATTTACTTATATCTATTAATTTTTCTTCGCTACAAATACATAATTTATTATATTCTCTGCAGTTTTATCTTTGTTCATTTCCTTATTACATCTTATTATATTTTCAGTGTTAATTTTTACAATTTTGTTTCCCTTTTTAATTGGTTTAATCAAGATTTTTTCACAAATTTTACTATCTATTGCAGGAAGATTTACTATATAAATGATAGCTCTATAATCTGTCTCTATTTTAATCGTGGCAAAACTTAACGCTTGTTTGAGATCAGTATAAGGGAACTTTTCCTGATCTAAAAATTGTCTAACCTCACTAATCTCTCTTTCAGATAAAATAAAAGAATTAATGACCCCTACCTTTGACCACTGCAACGCATACTCCACGTTTACAATCTCCTCTTTCAGTAACCTTAATTTATTGGTTATTGTTTCTTCCTGTATTCTTCTAACTTCTTCTAAGGATTGAATGGTCTTAATAATCTGATTTGTGGTATTTGTCAACAAATTAACTCTTTCTAAAATTTCTCTATTAATTATCCTCTGTCTTTCATTATTTTCCAACAGTCCTTCCATTGTTTGTACCACTATTTTATGGTCATCGTGATCTGGAGTACCAGCAACCCATTTCCAAGCGGTACCCAGGAAATTTATGGATCGTTTTTTCCGAGGCCTAATAATTTCGAGGTGTTCCTTCATTTGCCCAATATCGTGAAGAAAAAATGGCCTTAAGGTGCTATTCCTAAGTATTTTGTTTTGAATTTCCGATTCGATTTCCTGAATTATTGACTCGTAACGTGTCAAATTTAAAAGATGTATTAGTTTGAAGTTTCCATTTTGCAACCGAGCTTGTCCTTAATGTATAGGAACAAGTTGGGAATTTGAATAATCCAGTATCTGCACCTCAGATCGGCAGACATCAAGAATGGTAAATAGTAATATAATTTTGAGTGACATTTCCTGCAGAGAAGAGAAACATTTATGTTTTTATATTCTCCTTATGTATAATCCTACGTCTACTAAATATTCTTACTTTATTTCCTAAATCCTCGCTTATTTTTTGCTTCTTATACCTATCATCTAACTTATTTCTTTTGCCAATAAGTTTCTCATAAACCTCTTGATTTTGTTCATACGTTTTTATTTTAGTAGGTTTATTTCTATTCATCAACTTCGATTGTGCTTGACGAAGTTTATCTCGTACATCGTCATGTTGGACTTTGTTATGAAATAAATCGTATGGTTTTTTATTCGTTACTGAATGAATGGTTAAATTATACTGCTGAGCAGCTCTGTAAAATGCTTCTTTAACATCAATTAAATGAAATTCCTCCTTAATGCAACGGGTGATTTCAACCAGAGTTGAGTGTACCCTTTCCACCTGACCATTTGTCGAACTATGGCGTGGATCACAGTAATACAATTCTACCTGCAACCTCTGCATTAATGATTTAAATTGTGGAGTTGTGAAACCTGGTTCATTATCAAGAGTAAGTTTTTTCGCGTTTGGAAAGCTTTGTAGAATTTCTTGGACTTTCTCCCCAAGATTCAGTTTATCTTCTATATGTTTTATTACCAAGAATTTTGAATAAGCATCTACACAGGTTAAAAATTTATGATTTTGTGCGTAAAAGATGTCAATATGAAGGAACTCCCCCTCACTGTTGGGAATTGGAGCTTCTCCAATTGGAAGTTTAGCAGGTTTCCTATCATACTTGGCTTTATTGCATATATTGCAATGTCTGATATATTGTTTTATAAAATTTAACATTTTTGGCCAATAGTATTGTTGAAATATCTGCTTATGATTTTCTTTACAGTTTCTGTGAGCACGGGCATGAGTTTGCTCTATTATGGCTGTTTGATCATCTGGGCTAGTAATGTCAATCGCAAGTATCCTAGTATAAACGAATTTGTTTCTAAATATATTTTTTACGGTTTCTTTAAATACGTAAAGATCTTTCGCGGTGCAATGAATTGCAGTAACAAGGTTAGGCTTAAGGAATTCCAACAATATGTTTTTCAAATCTTCCCTCGTATCGAACTCTATTATGTGGCGAATTCTACCGAAGGTTATCAGGGATTCATGTTTTGTGAAATTAGTCTTGCAAAGCAAAATTTGTTGTTTAAATTCATTAATAGGTCTAGTGATTTCAGGGATATTAAAACTGTCGCTGCTTTCAACAGAATGTTGGGTACTTCGTAGTGACTCATCATCGGGAATATTATTCAAGACCTGTCTAGAAAGTGCGTCGGCTACGACGTTAGTAGCACCAGGCTTATATACAAATTTAGGGGCATATTCCTCAATAAAAGACATCCATCTTTTAATTTTTGTGTTGGGATTTTTAGTTGAAATTGCAAATGTAAGAGGTTGGTGATCGGTGTGTATTTCCAGATTTGTAACACCATATAAATAATTTCGAAGGTTTTTTATTGCCCAGACTATGGCATATAATTCTCTTTCGTTTGTGGCGTAGTTACGCTCGGTGGAATTGAGGGTTTTGGATATGAATATTATAGGTTTTTTCTCTTGTGTTAATACAGCACCAATAGCTGCGTTTGACGCATCGGTCGTTAGGATAAATTTCTTCTGGTAATCGGGTTGGGTTAGTTCGACTTGACCAGCTAAGAGATCCTTTAATTTAATAAATGCTGAGACACCTTCGGTATCGAGTTCAATTTTAACTTTTTTTGATGCATTAGCAGACACTCTACCGTTTTCTCCCGCAAGATATCTAGTCAAGGGTTTGGCAACATTGGCATAACTACTAATAAACTTACGGTAATAACCTGTAAGACCAAGGAAACTTCTAAGCTGCCTTAGAGTTTGTGGTTGTGGGTAATTTTTAATTGTTTCAATTTTATTTGGGTCTGTTTTTATTACCCCATGTGCTATTACATACCCCAGAAATTCCACTTCTTCCTCAAAAAATTTTGACTTTTCCAAGGATATTTTCATATTTGCCTCTCTAAGTGTATTGATTACTATATCCAAATGTTGTATATGTTCCTCTAAGTTTTGAGAGTATACTATAATGTCATCTATGTAAACATGACAGAACCTACCAATGAATTTTCTCAAAATATCGTCCATTGCGTTTTGGAAGATGCTCGGTGCATTCCTCAATCCAAATGGCATTCGGACAAATTCGTATTTGCCATTGTTGACGGAAAATGCGGTTTTTCCCACATCGTCGTCCTTCATAAGAATTTGGTGAAAACCAGATTCAAGATCAATTGTTGAAAAAAATTTTGCTTTACCTAAGTTGGATAGTATAACATTACAGTCTGGTATATGATATTTATATGCTATCGTTTTTTCATTCTTGTAATCGACAACCAAACGAAGTTTTTGTGTCCCGTCATCATTCATTCCCTTTTTTGGGACGACCCATACCGGTGAATTATAAGGGCCCTTACTTTCACGAATAATGCCTGCTTCTAATAATTTTTCTATATCGCTATTAACAAATGAATTTGCAGATAGAGGATATGGATATTGTTTGCTCCATACCGGATCATTATCTACCGTCTTAATTTCCGCCTTAATATCTGTTCTAAAAGGCAGATTTAAATTAATATTCGAATGTAATCTAGAAACTTTTTCTCGTATACTTCTGCGTAGTTTTCCTAAGGTTTGCGATTCATGGTCAACATTTTTAGTTGAAACACTTTTGTCGGTACCTTCAGGATATTCTTTATTAATAATTTTATTCAAGACATTTTCTACAACGTTGTTGGTACTATTTTCATTAGATTTTCTGTCTGGAATGTTTTTACCAGCATTGTATATTTCTCTTTTAAACCCTACAAATTTTTCGCAATATCTTCCACAAGTTATTGTCCCTTGCTGGAAGTCTAAAATTGCATTTGTTTTTCTTAGAAAATTGTAACCTATAAGCACATCTGTATCCAGGCCTTGGATTTCGTAGAACCTCTGGTTTATTCCAAATATGCTTGCTTCATAATAATGTTCGATGAGAGTATAACCGTTAATAGTTTTTACTCTTTTCCTTATAGCTGAATCCCTTCTGTTCGCGAGAACTCCAGGTCTACAGTAGCTGCACGTAGCGCCACTGTCAATTAAAATTGTGAGTTTTCTTCCGTCCTTTGCTGTCCTGACGATGCAGGGCAGTTCGGATCTTGTTCTAAAAAAGCATCTTCGCTTAAGTTATTTATTCTTTGTGCCTTTTGGTTTGGCTGATACATTGTTTGAGAATGTGGACGTTTGCTATTTTGTTGGAAATTACTAGCTCGATTTTGCGATCCAAAATAATTTTGCCCATTGTTGTTATATCTATTTTGCGGATGCCTAACACTGGTCGACCCTCCCAATTCCATAGGTTCAGGTTTGGGTTCTGCTTGCCGTTGCTCGCGATAGTTAACTTGTGGATTATTTCGGTTGCATTGGGGAAAACGTAATGGATTCGTGGACTTATAGTGACTACTATTCTGATGTGTTGCTCTATTGAACTGAGAAGCGAAACTTGCGCGAATATTGTTTGACTCTAGCTCCTGGGCTTTAGCTAAGGCGTTTGGTAGGTCACTCGGTGACAATGAGAACAATATGTTGGCTAACGGAGCATTTAATCCAGTGATAAATACCCTTAAAGCATACTGCCTATTTCTAATATTAAGTTCCCTAGTCAAGTCCGATTCTGAACCATGGGTCATTATAGTTTTGTTAATAAGAGAGGTCAGTTTCTTATTTACTTCATTATAGTATTCAATTATGGACAGAGGACCTTGTCTCATAACACTCATTTCTTGTTCGATTATATGAAGTGGCCTTTTGTCGGCATAAGCGAAATATAATCTACTTATGATGGCGTCGAAGTTCAAGACTGTGCCGTGAGTGGTAAGAATATCGTTTGCATCTTCGACTATTTTGTTTCTCAAAATAGTGAGTGCGGCGTAATATTTCCTACTACCCTTCTTATACAATTGCATGGAGTTATTTGCGGCTTCCCGCCAACTGACATAAGAGATTTGTCCATCAAAGTGAGGTAAGGATTTTATAACATCCAGGACTTCATCACAACGAACAGTGTCATCAATGGTCTGTGTTCTATATTCTACTACCGTATTTACATTAACTATCTGTGATAATTGCTGGGTTAATCTATCTATCGTCTCCCGTAATGGAGCGGTCTGTAATCGAATCAATTCGGAATTTGGGTAGATGTGGTCATGGTTGGATCTGAAGTACTAAGACCTTGAAAAGAACCTGTCAAATCCTCTAACGAATCACTCAAACTCTCTTCTCCTGGCAAATAGCCTATTTCTTCTTTCAGTTCCCTGATACGATCCAGCGTTTACAAAATTTGTATTTATTATTTTATTTTATTAAGATTTCAAACAAATACGCGAGCACTAACTAATAGTAAATCTTTACTTAAATTTCTATTAAAAGAAATACACTTTTTCTTTATATTAATTCACATAAACAATTTTTAAATTAACTAACATAAAAATAAATAAACTGTTAGTGGAAACCTTTTTGGTTGTCGGCTATCGTTGATTAGTTTATAGCTGACCCAGATTCTCAATCGTTCTGGGGTGTTGCTGCCTTGGAATGGGCAGTTTTCCTTTCAATAATAATTGCTTTTGTTGAAATTGAATTTGAATTTTCCTTCCTCTCACAGGTTTTGCACGATTTGTTTAAAAATGTATAATTTCACAAATTTTTTGCTGCCGTACTTTAGAGTAAAAATTTTTATTTAAAAGTTTTTTTGTTTGCTAATTTTTTTGCAAACCACAAAATTAATATTAAATTGTGTAAATATCTTCCACTTGCACCAGGTTAATTGTATATTTTTTTAATTTCTTTTTAAGGATTGTTTTTTATTTTTCCCCTTTTTTAGGGTTACTGATTTTTATTTTAGTCACAAAATGTTTTTCTCCTTTTAAAGGATACTTATTTTTTATTTTTTCTCCTTTATTTTAAGGATACTTATTTTTTCACTTGGATCACTTGACCGAATCCTTACTTGTTTTTTTCAGGATATTGATACAGTGGCGGTTGAGCCCCCAATTAAAACATTTGTGTTTTTTATTTTTTAAATAAAGAAATTTTTATTCTTACAACCGCCATGCAGTGCCAACTTTAAACTTAAAACTAAACTTAATTTTATTCCAAACTTATTTATTACTCCCAGCAGCAAACATGATTTTTGTTTACGCGGCAATAATCAATTATTGTTGTTGAATTGCAATTCAGCAATTCAACATTGCGCGTGTTAAGTAATTCGATCTTATGATTGAAAATAAAAATTCTGCGGCAAGCGTTTGCAGAATTATTAAATTTTATTAATATTTGAAGTGGTTAAAAAGAATTAAGAAAAACAAAAAGAACTTTAAAAGAATGCTGTCGCCTTAACTTACACGAAAGAGACGATTCGGCGCCGTTCGCTGCCTCGGACCGTTATCGTGCCATGATAACCGACTATTTGATGCCTGAAATTGAAGCTCGTGATCTCGGCGACATTTGGTTTCAGCAAGACGGCGCCACTTCCCACACATCGCATCAATCAATGGATTTATTGAGAGAACACTTCGGTGGGCACATAATTTCACGTTTTAGGCCGGTCGTGTGATATCACACCGTTAGACTTTTTCTTGTGGGGATATGTAAAGTCTAAAGTTTATGCGGACAAACCCGCTTCGATTCAGGCCTTCGGGGAAAACGCCGTGCGTGTCATTTTAAAGTTACCAGTCGAAATGCTCGAACGAGTCATCAAAAATTGGACTCAACGGCTAAGCCATCTGCAACGTAGCAACGGCCAGCATTTGATAGACATAATCTTCAAAAAATAAATGCCAAAGAATGTTCTTTCAAATGATAGTAAACATTCCCCATTTAATTTGAAAATTCTGTTTTTTTTTTTTTCTTTAAAAAATTAGGGAACCTCGAAATGGATCACGCTTTATATGGATATTAGATATTTAGACATGAAAACAGACATGTTTGGAAAGACAATAGGTTTTTGGAAGCATGTTCAAAGGAGAATGAATAAAACAGACATGTCTGAAAAGACAGCGTGTAAATGTCCCCTAATTTCCATACGAACTCATTATATGAAATGCTGCCAGATTTGTCCCCGACACAGCAAAGTGACGATTTGACAATTACATTTTCCTAATGTTATATGTATGAAGTTGACGATTTTTCTGCATATTTATGTATCAGCGCTGACTATGAGGTTAACAGTTTGCTCTTTTGCGTTAAAACGGCAAATGAATGAGCCGAATGAGTTAAAAAATTTGCAGGTCTTATAAGTATTTTCCTAAAATTATAAATCAAGCTGACATAAAGTATAAATCAAACAGATTTGAGATGGTATGAGAATGAAATCGACGTTGGATTCATATTTATTTCAACATAAACTAATGAATCAATGTTGTTGTGAGTATGAGAACATTAGATATTTGAATTTTAATGATGTATACGCACTCATATTCTCTGCTGGGAACCTACAACAGACCTATTGGAAGGCAGTTATTTAGTTGCGAAAATAAAATGATGGTGTATTTTTATGAGGTGACTTGTAATTTGCCTGACTTGTCAAAAAACTTAGTCGGTGAACTAAGTTCGGAACAAAAAAATCTTTATGAGATACATTAAGCTGTATCAAGTAGTCTTTGCAGCTCTAGGCCAGAAAACCGTATACCTGGCAAAATGGCGCACTCGAACTGGCTCTCTTCGTCTAATCTTCGAATACCCGTAACCCATTAAAAAATTTGCAACTGCTTGTCAACTACGTGGTTAAAAAGGAATATTACAATAAAAAAGACCAACAAACATAATTTTCCACTGATTATGTACTCTCCATTTTCAAACGAAAAGATTAGATCTGTTTTGGATTCTGTTGTCGAAAGAAATGTTTTTATTTTGCGCACCCAGAAGCCGTACTTGGAAGTACGTTGTTCGATGATACATACCATATGGGGGACCTAGCATTAGGAAGAATAATCCAACCTTAAGGCAGCACTGAACGCAGGATTTTTAAACGACAAAAAACTTATTTCTGTGCTAGACATTACTCCGAAGTTAATGTATGGGACAAGTGTCAGGTTACAGTACCGCCGATTCGTCAACATATTTCTTAACAGGTCCTCAATCATGGCCAAAAATAAGGGCTAGAAAATGGTTGATCTTCTTGTCACACAAAATCTGTGGAAAGAGTGTAAAACTGGCTAAAGAGGCCTCGCAAGGTGCAACTGGTGCTTTTGCTAGAGACGGCTTCATCAGAGCCAGGAAAATCTTACGCAGGAATGCCAAATTTGGAAACACATATTAAGTTTTTGCCATTTAATATAATCAGTGTTTTGTTAACTTTGTTTTCTAGTACTTTGTTTTGTTCATATTTATAAAAACAACTTTTTAACCTAATTTTTTTTTTAACGTAAAATAAGCAAAACTTCAGAGAGTGGAAGATGACACGTACTTTTAGATTAATTAAATTTACGTATGACTTATATTGGCAAATTGCAAAATACTCATACGTTACTTTCTAAAAGAGTATTACCGCGGATCACTAGTATGGTGGATAGTTACGGGTACCATCCGTTCTGTATCATGTAGAACCCTACTGTATTTTAGAGCTTTGTTCTGGGTGATTTTTTTTTTAAATAACTTAAATAGTTATGTACGTGTTTTTTTCATATTTTCTGATTTTTATGAGCTAAAAACAAAAACATTTCCTATTTTTGTAATTTGTCTCATTACGGCAAAATTGTTCTTCATGTCTTGAAATTTTTCCAAAACAATAATTTTAAAATATTGAACAGTTGACAAAAGCCTACTGATAGAGTCAATTAAAATTTTTGTTTATTATTTTATTTTAATATATTTTCAAAAACCCCTGAAGATGGTCAACAATGTTGACCGAAATATTGGGAAATAAAAGAATAAATTTAAAAAAAATATATTTATATATTTATTTAATTTTTAAAACGTATGACATACTGCCGAACCAAATCAACAAACATAACAACCAAAGGTCAACAATTCACAACTTTAAGCATTTTTTAATATGTTAAAAATCTTACTTTATGCCTAATTTATTCTAAAGAGCACTCTAGGTTTGAGAATACTTTATTTGACACTAACAGAATTAAAAGAATAATTTTTAAAATTTTTAAAAAAAAATACTATGATTTTCGATGTCCAAGAAAGTTATAAGCAGTTATCGAAAATATTGGGTTTTAATATCAAACAATAACAATCTTTATTAATTTATGGCAAATCTAATTTTAATACTCTTCAAACGCAACATTTTTATGGATGTTTTTTTTTTTTTTTTTGCTTAAAATCCGAGATTTTTAAAATCTACAACTTGAATTGTCATTGTCGAAAGCTGTTAACAATAACTTAACCTATAAAAGGAATGAAATTTTAAAAATAAACTGATGTTTTCCTCATCACGGCAAGGGTAATTGTGGGATTCAAATGGTTGTTATAAAGTCATATGTATTAAAATACTAACACGAAAAATTATGAAAAATTATGACTGCTGTGAGCAACCCCTAATAATTTAGATTTCTATTTTATCCTGTCTCCAATTTGCAGGTTCCTATTTCGAGTAGCTTTAGTAAAGTTGACAAAAAAAATATTTCGACCTGTTCTGAAAATTACGTGATTTCAAATCACATTCGCTTTTAAAATCACACGTGTGATTTTGTGGTGTTCTGTAAATCACTCCGTTTTTGTGTTTTTTTGGTGTGATTTTCAATTGTTGAAAGCGCAAGCAAACACAAGTTTTTAACACCCGCTTGTTCTACAAAGGCGTAGCTAATTTTTTAACGCTTTTTATGTTATTTTCCGATCATTTATTTTTTAACCGATTTGGCGATCTCAAGTTGGTTTTAGGGCTTGTTTCAAATTTTGCAATTTTTCGCGAATTTTAGCCATGTTCGCGATAGAAGCGGTTTGTTCCTGTAAGTTTTCTGATTATTTACAGCTTTTAAGATTTATAATAAATAGAAGACTGCTATCTTGCCGCTGTTTGCAAATATTTGAGAATTTCCACTTATTTAGCGATTTTTATCGAATTTTTGCCATTCCTTATACTTTTAGGGACTTTTAATTAATTTTATGGCTTGTTTGAAATATTAAAAATTTTCGCAAATTTTTGCGAAATTTTTTTGTTATTTTCCGATATTTTGTTTTTTTTTTTTAGCCCATTTCAAATAATTTTTAGGGTTTGTTTACAAGTTTGCAATTTTTCGTGAATTCTTGTCATGTTCGCGGATAGAAGCGATTTTTTCCTGTGATTATTTACAGCTTTTACGATTTTAAATAAATATAAGACTTTGCTATCATGCCGCTGTTAGCAAATTAGCGATCTTTTTTTCAACTAAAAAAAACCCAGCATGATACAATAGAAGTCACAAAAGCAAATTTTATTTTTGTACTGTCGTCGAATTTTCTTAATTTTAAATGATTTTTTGTAAATAAAGCAGCTTATTGCATAAAACAATTAATAAACAACACATTGAATATTTTATTAAGTAATTTATTATGACGGTCATCTTACAATAGTCGCAAAAATAACAAAGTGATTTTGAAAAGTTGTTAACGTTTTAAAATCACAAAATAATTTGCCCAGAACACCTTTCTTGTGGTTTTAAAACACTTTAATAAAATGTGATTTTCAGAACAGGCCTGAATATTATAAAGCTGAAAGGCTTGTATGTTTCTATATTTGCAGACCTGTAAATGAATCATTCATTTTTGAATTAATTCGCGAATCATTCATGCACTGAATTAGCAAATTTTGAATTAATTCTTTTCACATAAAAAAATGAATTTAATGAAATTTGAGTTAATTCAAATAAATTTGGTAAAAATGAATTGCAATTCATTTCCAATTCAAATGAGTTTGTCAAAGTGAATTACAATTCATTCTGCAAATTCATTTGAATTTATCAAAGTGATTGCATTTTATTTCCAATTCGTTTGAATTGAATTGATTTTGAATTAATTCAAATGAATTAGAAAAAGGAATTAGCACTTCATTTCCAACTCATTTGAATGGAATTGATTGGAATTTGAATTGAATTTGTAATTACATCTACAGCAAGCATTACTCTCGTGTTGTTATTTAACTAATTTTTTATGTAAGAGACAGTGTACAAACTCCAAACACCATGGCGCGGATCCAGGGCAAGGCTTTTAAGTTTTTGTACTGAATATTTTCATTATGGTAGGAGAAATTTCTATTTCTTCACCTCCCCTAGATCTGCTCTTGAATTTGATTGATTGCAACTCATTTTTGATTTCATTCATTTGAATTGAATTGATTTTGAATTGGAAACGAATTGCAATTCATTTGAATTAAAAACGAATTGCAACTCATTTTATTGAAATTATTTCTGCCCAATTCGTTTGAACTGATTCAAATTGCTTATCAAAAATTATTTTCGGGAATGAAATATTTATTATTAATTAATTCATTTATTAATTATGTGCTAATAATCCCAATTTTTGAATGAAAACACTGAAATTTATTGTTGTGGGAAAGCTAGTTTCTGTGCGCATTTCGCTGGTTGCTTAGGCCAGCTCGTCAGGAAACTTTTTCCAAATACTTTAGAAAAGCTAAAAATATTATACAAGTAAGACCATAAAGTGAATAAGAATTTTAAACACTCAGGTCTTACATGTAACATTCAACTCTTTTTTGTTGTGGAAAGAATTAATTCAAAATTTATCCAATTCGTAACGAATTAAAATAAAAAAAGAATGATACATTTACAGCTCTGTATATTTGTACGTGGTTGTAAGAAATTTAAAAAGTTAGTCAACAAAATTAAGAATGGAACATCCTAACGGACTTGGCTATATAAGGTTCCACCAAAGTGCATACGATAGGATCCAGGGGCGCTTAGCCTCCTATACTCAGAAAATATTAATTACACAAGGGAATAAAACTGAACTTTTTTTGTGTTGATATAATCTTCGTCATTCTTATCAGCTCGCATTTTAAAATTACAGGTACCAATGGTATTTTTGACTTATTCTAAAAATTAAAAGTTCAAGAAATCATAACTTTACTCTTCATTAAGCGATTTTCCAATTTTAACTTTTTTTAAAAGATGTAATAGTTAGTTTTATAGCCAGTAAAATTTTTTTAAATCACCAAAATAAATGACTAAGTAATCGTTGTTTACATAAAAAAATTAAAAATAAAAAAAATTTTTACCAATTTTGTACTTTTAAAAATTATGAAAAATCCAAACGGGAAAAAGTTAAAGTCTTATTACTTTAATGTAGAGTCACATAACCTATGAACAAAACGAGATATAGATCATAAAAATCTATGGACGCGATTCGCTTTTAAGTTAAGTGGAGGAACCTCATTTTTAAGTGAAGAAATTTATGAAGATTTATGGAAATCGCGATTTTTATCAATTTAGTATTTTCAGTAAATTGTGAATAAAATCAAAAATTGTGCACCGATTACAATGAAATGAAGCTCATTTTATTCGAAATATATTTAACTAAATCATTTTAGCCCAAAACGGAGATTTTTGGGCACTTTAATTTAATAATTTTTTTTTTTTTTTTTGAATTTTTAAAGAACAAAAAAATTTCTTTTTTTTAAATTTTATTAATTTTTTTTCAAAACTTCAACGATATCTCTGAAACTACTGGGCAAGCTTGAAAACGATAAATGAAAATGTTGTTGCCGAGTTTCGGATTATGGTTGACCGATTTCAAGTTATACTAAGTAATATATGTAGTTAAAGTGCCTTAATTTTGGTCATAACGGTATATCTCGAAAAGGCGAGCTGAAAGAGGAAATTGGAGATTAGATTTACAATCAGCAACCTCAAATTAGTAAAAATTTGCAATAAAGTTCCAGGCCGCACAAAAAAATTAAATTTTGTTCCCCTGTGTTATCCACAAAATTTCAACTTGTTGGTTACATGGACAGACAACCAGCCAGATGGACGGATGGACATGGTTAGATCACTTTAAAAAGTGATTCTGATTCGACTGGTATACTAAAAGATTGGTCCAGATCACATCACCAAAAACGTAAAAAATTACTTTTTCCTTAATTTTGCTTATATATAAAATTTGCAAGTTTAAAACATAATTTATCTTTAATGACAACCTGCATTGTATTAGAGTATCCAATTATTTGACTTTTGGTTTTGTTCGAGTAAGGAATTAATTGATTTTGCTCGTTTAATCGAATAAGAGTTTTAATATGTTCGAATAACTCGAATAGCTCGAATAATTCAAATAATGTTATCCAATGGAAAAAACATACATGTCTATTTGATTTGATACGTTTATTATATTAATAAACAGTAAAAAACAATAAAATATAAATATAGTTAAACAATAAAATAACAATTCATTTATACTACGCATACAGTTCTAAGACTTTTAAATGAAATAAATTATTTCAAAATCAAAAAGCCTCCTGCAAAACATACACTTTTTAAGGCGCTAAAGAGACCGATACAGGATAAAGGTAAAACTATAACCAAAGTAAACACTACTTTGGTTGAACAGACTACAAAATGATTTGCAAGCCAAAATTGAATTTTATTAATTTTATTTCAGTGTATAATTAGCAATTATGTCCCACCTTCTATACTCAATACGGGAATTCAACATAGGCTTTCATCTCATATTTTTAGAAATTATTTTTAAATAATTTATTTTATTTTAGACTTTTTTATCGCGGAATTTTTATGAGAGGTCCAGCATATTTAAACAAATTTACTATTCGTAATTAAATTTAACTGATTTATGATTCCTGAAAATCAAGCAAAATTGAAATCTCAGTTATTTTTTTTATACACCGTATATTTCCTGATTTTAAGAGAAGTTCTGGTTAAGGTAAGAACTTAAAGTATGAAGAAACTTTTTAAGCTGGATCTTTTACAAAGTTTGTTCGATTTTAATTTCACTCATAAGTATTCGATTTACCGAACATGGCTGATAACTTTATTTTTCTTCATTTTAAAGCTCTACTCTGTAGGTTTGGGTAATGTGTTTCTTTAACGTCTTACTATTTTGCGCCAACAGTCCGTGATTTTATCTTCTTCTACTATCTAAGAACACTTCGGGCTTTAAGACGAATCTAACAATATCTAAAATGTTAAAATTGAATCAGCCGTTTGGATGTTAAGAGGCAAAAAAGAAATTGAAGGTCGGGTAAAATCAGGTAACCCTCAATCTGACAATTTTTTACAATGAACGTCAAACTCAAAATGCAAAAGCGATATTTTTGTACGAAACTTCTTACGTATGGAATTCGTAGGTTATCGTTTATTACATGTTTTGTCTCACACACACCCACATCTATAATTGGACTTAAATATGTTCAGAAGTGCGAGTAATGCAATAGATACAGAATATAAAAACTTGTTATTTAGCTGTTATGTTAGAAATCTAAAAAAAAAAATATTTTCATATCAAAAAAGTAGAATTTTTTAAGAAATTAATATTAATCGATTAATTGACATAAATTATTCGAGTTATTCGTTATTTTAAATTGGCTATTTAAGTTATTCGATCAAATAATGGCAAAAAATTCTTCGATTAATCGAACAACGATTAATTGGGTGGATACTCTAATTGCTATCTATTTAAGAGTAAAAAATTAAATCTAGATGACGTAATTGGAACAATAGTTGGGTATACAGGTATATATTTAAAACAGAAAAGCCATCTGTTAACCAGAATTTCGAAAGAGAAAAATTTTTTTTTTATTTGCTGCGACAGCTCGTGTAAGCATCTTAAAAATTGAACATGTATCAACATATGCCTCTACAAGGCAAAATATGTGCTATAAACTTAAAAAATGCTGCAAGAGTGCTCTTTTAAAATATGCAAAAATATGCACTAACAAATCGATGCCAATATTTATAAAAAGTCCTAAAACGGATAATTATATTGTTTCTGCCTCATTGGTCGCACAAGGATAAACATGAAATTGCATATTTATGGTTTCCCTGCTTATTACGTATGTCAAAAGTCTTACCCCTAAAATGCATTTATATGAACGCGCAATAATTGATAGATTGTCATCATTTTAAGTCTTCTATTGCGAGATCTATCGTGCTTTTAATAAACAAATGGACCGACGGATGGACATCATATATCTTCTAAAAAATAAACAAGAATTAAAATGAGGCTTATACGATATGTATTTCCTTATGTAACAAATGAAATGACAAAATCAGTAAACCCACTTCTTTTAAATAGTAGATTTAAGAAGCAATAAATAAGAAGTGCGAAAAAGGAAATTAACTGAAGAAACGAAAACAACAGCAACTGAGTAATGTTCATTAGCATTAAGAGATTTTCGATACAGAAGAAAATTTTCAACACTGGGAAAGTGGTTACAAGCAAATTACATACTCTCAAATCTGTTCGAAAATAAATCGACTTAAAACGTGCCCAGACTAAAGGACTTTTAAATATAAAATCGTGTTAATCGATTCATTTTTGAAACATATATTTAACCTCTTATTTCTTTCAGTGTATGTAATACTTTTTTTTACATTTTATAGTCATAGTTTTTCTTCCAAACAAACAAAAATAAATTATTTTATATAAACTTTGTGTAATCAGAAACAACAGCAACTTTAACCGCAGCATATTTGAAGCTGAAGTCGATGATAAAGAGATGAAGTGAGAAGTTGATAGATAGATGTTTAATGATGAGATAATGATGCAGAAGGTTAGAACTGCGGAATTAAAGTTAATAAGCACTTAAAGTGACGAATTCATTTAACTTGTTGTTATTGTATATTGACCGAATAAAAATAATAAAAATTAATGAAATACAATTCAGTTTGATGATTAGAAACGATGTAAGTTAAATCGACAGTCAGTTAGAATCTAAGGAAACAATTATTTTTCTATGAAATGTTGCGGAAATGTCAAAAAGTCTTATGTCGAAAATTTCTAAAGCGATTCAAGATTGCGATTTGTTTTTGAAAAACGTTATAAGCATTTACTTTTGCTTGTGCAACCCATGAATACCATTTCCAGCATTTTTTTAAAATATTAGTCTACAGTGATTTTTTCTAGTTTAAGGAGTTAGGATTTTCAAGCGAAAAGTAATTAAAATTGTTTCTCAAAAAAATTTGTATGTATAATTTTCTTGTTCATATTTTGGCGAAAAACGAAGCAAGCTTTACATTAAGTTACAAAAGGGATAACATTTGAACAATATGGGCCTAAAATACAAGCTTTTTTCTTACTGACGCTACGTTACAAAAAGTAGACTTTTCGCAGGAAATCCCCTACCACATTTTGAAACATATTTTGATACTTGCGATTTTTTTAGTGCACAAAAAAATCGCATATGAATCTTTACCTCATAATATAATTTAATTCTGGTAATGTACATGGGCCCAAAGAGGAACACTCGAAAATTGGTCTGTAAATATTGTGGCGAAGACTATTCTTTTTTTACTGTTTTATTTTATGCAAGTATTAAAAAATTGTTTTTGACCTTGATAGTAGGCCTTCCTTCTCCTTTTTTTTTTTTAATATTATAATTAAAAAATTAATATAAAATTAAAAATTTTTTTTCTACAAATTTTCAAAAATGTAAAAAAATAGTAGTTTTGGTAGACCCACTATGGGACTGGTCTTAAAAGTTGTTCGATGGATAGAAGTTGAAAATTATACATTTCTAAAAAAAAAATCGAAAAATGCACTCATTTTCAAAAACACGATTTAGAATTTCAAAACTAGAATCCTAATCAAAAAACTTGGAATATATTTTTTTTTTATTTTTTTCTGCAAAAAAACATCTTAAAACGAATATAACAAAAAAAATCTAACTTGGATCATTATAAAGAAAGTTATAAACAAAAACCTTAAGAAAGAGCCCTTTCAAGGAGTTATTAAAAATATCACAAAATTGGGGATATCAAAAAAATATTTGTTAAACCATCCGATTTGGCGTGGAATGCTCCAAAAAAAATATAATGTAGAAATAAAAAACGGAATGACAAACTTTCAACTTGTGACTATCCCAGCCCCTTCACAGAAAAAATTATTAAATTTCTCCAATCACCAAATTTGTACTAAATTCATAATATCAAGCAAAAAAGTTGTTGATTTTGCACCTATTACCAAAATGATTATATTGATAACTAAAAATTTAAAAATTTTGAAAAAATATTTTCAATAAATGATATTCTTAATTTTAATTAAAAAAGTGATCAAAAAACTTTGCCATTTCAAACAATGTGTTAATTTATTTAAATAAATATTGACAATTTCCAACAACAATTCTACATGTTTAAAATATTTTATTTTAAAGGAAAAAAGTTAATTAAGATTTTTTGTTATGTAATTAAAATTTTAATTGAAAATTTATTTCAAAACAACTAAAATGATAATTAAATCAAAATTAAATTTTTAATTTTCTTTCAATTAAAAAAATAATTGATTCAATTATCACATTAATTAAATTCAAATACTTTTTAAGCCATTTTTTTAATTGATAAACACTTTTTTCTGTGTTGATTTTGGTTAAACTCAATGATTTAATAAAAAAAAAAAAAAAAAAATAAATTAATATTTTAATAATAGGAAAATGAACTTAATAAATAAACATAGTTTTTGTGACAAAATTAAATCCAGTTATAATACGAAAATTGTATTCAAGTCAGTTTTTTATCCTTTGGTCCGTTATGGAGCAAATATTTTTTGCTGTGAAGCTCAAATGTGACAAACTACAATGGGGTACACGTGTACCCCGGCTATTTGTTTGAGAAGGCATCATTTTCGGAAGCTAATAGCTGTAGAAACGCTGAACCGAAAATCATAAATGGTCAAGAAAACGACACAAAAAGACTTTAGTATCCAAACTAGAATGAAGACAGCGGTAAACTTTATGAAGAGTTCGATCCAACCAAAACCCAGAAACCGCTTATCAACTCTAATCTAGCTTTGATAAAGCAAGAAAATCTGAGTGGATCAACGCTATATCCAACATGGACTTCAAACACTGCAGCCGCAAAGCTTTGAGTCTATTTAGAAAGCTAGGAGCAGCCAACCACCCCATCAATCCAAGACGTCAAATTGACCACAACATCATCGCCCATCACATGATAAGTGTATCTAGGGCAGACCCCGATAAACCATTTACACGAAAAATCAACCCGGAACTTAAGGAGCAACACTTGTCCTAATGACTCTTACTCTTATCTATTCTCTGATACGAAAGTTTCCGAGGGGATAACCAAAATTGAAAATGCTTATAAAACACAGTTGACCTTACACTAAGATATGGCTTGCTAGATTCTACACAGATATATAACACTCCGGTAACCTTCCTGGCATGTTTAAGAAATGGAAAATTATAGCCTTGCTGAAGCCCGATAAGAACCCAGAAACCCATTCAGTTACCCATCGCCCTCCTTTCTGTCTGCTTTAAACTATTTGAATCTTTAATATTAAGACGCATAGAAGAGGCATTGAGAGGATCATTCCACCTGAGCAGGCCGGTTCTAGAAAGGGCCGTAGCTATACTGATCAAATCCTAGCCCTAACGTATTGTATTGAAAATGTTTTTGACCAGTGTAAAAAAAAATCAGTTATATTTGTGGACCTAACAGCTGCTTATGACACCATTTGTAAAAAGGGCCTCATCTTCAAAATGACCAAAGTTATCCAATGCAGCAGAATTTGCAACATTATCGTGGGCTTACGCGGCGATCGGTTTTTAACGTTTTCCTAAACGGCAGCCATAGTACTCAACAATGGCTTACCACAGGGTTCAGATCTAGCACCGGTACTCTTTAACCTCTACATCAGCGATCTTCCAAATTCAATATTCCGCAAGTTAAATTATGCCGACGATGTTGCTTTTGCTTATCAAGATGACAACTTTAAACAGCAAGAAGGAGTACAAAAACTGACATACTCAAAATAACATTATACTGCAGCAAATGGAGGCTTAAGCCAAGCCCTACGAAGCCAAGCCCTACGAAGAACGCTGCTTTTACCTAACCCATAGAGAAGCTGACAGGAAGCTATCAATACGTTTTAATTATACCACCTTCACAATTTTCACCCGAAATATCTTGGTATAACCCTAGACAGAACGCAATCGTATAGAAATCACCTAGATAAAACTGCTCAGAAAATAAAGTCGAGAAATAACATCATACAGAAACTCGTCGAGATAAGATGAAGTGCTTCCGCAAACTGTCTATAAACTTCTGCAATATCATAAGTCTACTCGACTGCCGAATACGGCGCTCCAATATGGATGAACAGCCACTACTTGAAAAGAATCGATACACAGTTAAATACCACGATGCGAATAATATCTGGTACATTAAAAGCTACACCTGTCGAATGGCTGCCGATGTGAGCAAACCTCTATCCCCCTAACCTAAGACGAAGTCAGGTACTCCTTCCAGAGTACATTAAGATGAGCATAAACACCCACATCCCACTCATAGCTTACCTTTCCATTCAATATTATGCAATGTTAATATCTAGTAGTCTTGAAGTAGTAATTTTGATTTTGACTCTGTATGGGCATTGGAGTGGAACGACTCGGGACGAATCAGCCCCTTATTCAACCCAGACGATAGGACCACCGATTTTGATCTTCAACACAAAATATAGTGTAATATAAACTTACGCACATCTACTGTCAGAACTATGGATTCCCTAACCAAGTGGGGACTTGCTAATGACGTCAGCTATCCATGCGGTCATCCGTTACAAACGGTTGAACACATAATACATAACTGTCCAGTCCTACCTATTAATGCCAGGAAACACTGAAGAAATCAATAACATAAAATCCGAAGTCATATCCTTGCTAAATTCTTTAAACCTTTAGACTATATTAATTTTCAATTAAAAAAAAATCTCTGTATTTTACATCCACACGCTAAATAAAATAATAAATGATTATATTTGTTTTATAATTTTGCTGCTAAAATTTATAAAAATATCTGCATAATTTGTAACAAGTACTGAATAAACCCTTTTCGAAAAAAACCAAAAATCGCGAAACCCTATTGCCATGAGTATCATATGAAGATGCTTGGAATCAGAGTTGTCATTACGTAAGATTTATCTTTTTGTACAAGTTTTTTGAGACTCAAAAAAGTTTTTAAGTTTTTTTCTCAAAATCAGTTTTTCTGAAATTTTTAAGTAGTTTACATAAATTTAGATGTAATTTGCAAAAAAAAAACCTTAACTCAGCTTCGTTCATTTCAAAATATTAAATTTAATACGTGATATAAAACAAATGGTTGAATTAAATTCTAATTTATATATTTTATATATTTTTATATATTAGCATGTATATTTTTATACGAGTTGTATGTTTTTTAATAAATAGAATCAGACCACATGTAGTGTTAGTGATTCTTCTTAACGATTAAAAGATTTTTGAAAAAAAAAAAATTACAACACTGCTTCGGATAGCCGAAAAGTGCTTGAATATCCGAACTACCAAGAAAAGCAAAAGAATTTCGATCAAAAATAATACATCAAGCAATGTTTAAGAATTTCAGAATGACACATTTTAATCCTGTACATACAACAATGGATCCAAATTACAACCTTTTTAAGAAACAAGATGATATTTATCCTTATCAGCAAATAAAAAAAAGGTCTGATGTTTATACAACAGTGTAAAAGGCCAGATAATTCACTTGTAGTAAGTAATTTAAGTCTTTTTTGCAGTAATTCAAGTCAAGAATACTCGAATGCTGTCAAGAGGCTTTTTCGATATCTAAACGGAACTATAGCCAAGATGGAAACAACAAACAAACAATAACAAATTATTTATAATTAATATTCAGACGCTGATGAGCCGATGATATTGATGATAGTAAGTCAATTTCTTATTAAGTTGTGTTCATACACTCAGGTGCTATTTTATTGAGCAGTAAAGACATCAAACACTGGCCTTATCTTCAACCGAAGCATACTGCATGGCGATGTCTGCAGCTACTCAAGAACTTGTGTGCTTTAGATAAGCTTTGAACGAACTAATTCCAGATATCTTATGTAGGCCAAGCTCAATATTTTGTGACAGCTTGGGTGGCATTACGTTTAAAAATCCCGTTCAAAAAATATAATTTTATAAGGGAGAAGAAGAATGTCAATCAAGTTGATTTTTACCTGTTGGAACAGATGAGGTGATAACGGATTTTTTTACAAAAGCTACAACGACACCAAAACATATATATTCACCCTTATTCCATTTAGCGTTATCATTGTGAAACGTTGTCGTTGCGTGTCGATTGACTTAAATCGGTATGCCCATAGTCAATATCAAGTTTTATCGATAAGCGTCGATGTATTTTTAGTATGCCGTACGCAACGTTAACGTCTGCATCGATATAAATTGACTCTGACCTTGTCGTCAGTCTTATTGTTGTCGAAACCGTTTTATTCCTTTTAAATTTTTCAACAATAATAATTTTGAATTAAAAAATGGATAAAGAGCAACAAAGCTACGCGAAAATTGCAAAAACCAAACGAAAACTCGCGAACATTTTTAATATATCAAACAAGCCATAAAATTTATTAATAAAAGTCCAAAAAACTATAAGGAAAATCACGATAGAAGAAATTTTTCCTGTAAGTTTTCTGATTCTTACAGCTTTAACGATTTTTTATATATATTAAACTTTTCTGTCATGCCGCTATTAGCCAATTTTTGCCAACTTCTGATAATTTCGCCATATTTTGGAATTTTTGCCATTCCTTATGGTTTAAATCAATTTTATGGCTTGCTTGAAATATTAAAAATTTTCGTGAGTTTTCATCATTTTTGCATATTTTTGAAATTTTTGCGTAGCTTTGTTGCTCATTTCGGCAATTGTCCTCGTTATAAAGATACAGACAGGGCACTAACACTGTCGATTTACACGGTGCAATGCATTATGCCGGGGCAATGCCTTATGGGAAAAGTGAAAGGCTTTATATCATCAAAGTGCAAAGCTTTATGTCATTAGGGGGTGGATTTTTCAGAATAAATCAAGCTAACCTTTTTGAAAGCACAACATTTTTAAAAAACGAGTATCAAATAGCAGTTTCTTATTAAGAACTAAAAAAAAACAACTGTCTAAATTTTTAGAGATGTGCCTTAAAAACGATTAAAATCGTTACATTGCTGTTATAGAATAAAAGTTTTGTATCGAATTGATGACGACGTCGATAAAAATTGATGTTGATCAAAAATTATTTTCGGGAATGAAATATTTATTAATTAATTCATTTATTAATGATGTGCTAATAATCCCAATTTTTGAATGAAAACACTGAAATTTATTGTTGTGGGAAAGCTAGTTTCTATGCGCATTTCGCTGGTTGCTTAGGCCAGCTCGTCAGGAAACTTTTTCCAAATACTTTAGAAAAGCTAAAAATATTATACAAGTAAGACTATAAAGTGAATAAGAATTTTAAACACTCAGCTCTACTTGTAACAATATCAAAGCTTCAACAAAGACACAACAATAAATTGATGACGATGACGCTAAAAAAACTATGTGTAAGTATTACAAAGTAAATTTGAGTGTATGGGTGTTGCAATGCGTATCAGATTTAAGTTTAATAAAACTTATTTTATATTAACGTTTATAACTTAAAAACAAACAAGAGTGCTATATTTAGACGTTCCAGATCTATATAGGACTTATAATAAACTATGGACCGATCTTCAAGAAATTTGAGAGTGTAATTTCCAGTCATATAAAACTATGACATACAAAAATTTATTATAATAGCGTTATTCGTTGCGGTTTTACACGTGCTAAAATGTTTTCCGACAGTAGAATTTATGTGGAGCCAACGATTTCCACGATTTTTTTAATTTTTTTTTTTTTTTTTTTTTTTGGTATGAATGTTACATCAATGTGTGCACTCCGCCACTATTAATGCTAATTTTCGTAACAAAATAATCAATTTTTTAGAATGGTGGATCCAATTTCGTTTTATAGGTCTAATTCTACTGAACTGATTTTCCGGGATTTCAACCCACCGTTTAGGATAAGTATTTTGAAAGAAACCCCAGAATATATATTAGGGTTATGGCTAGTGTTTTACAAAAAAATGTACCTATCACCACGTGATAGCCAATACTAAATAAGTGAGAAAAATCGTGTTTGCTTGTCATTTAGGCAGAAAAACCTTCCGCACCAAATGCAATTTCTAAAAATTCACACATATTTTTTATTAATACATTAGTGGAGTTCTGAAAAAGCAAATTTAAAAAATCGTAGCTCTTCTGTTAAATCTAACAACAAAATACAAAAAGTTGCCGTTAGATTTCTTAACCTTTATGTCAACAGATGAATAATTATACTTACGTCAACAGGAAGCATACCCGGGTATGCAAGAACATTTTATATGGGAATTCACATGTTTTGTTGTTTTTTGTTTTATTTGTATTTTTTTTTTGTGTTTCTCCCACTTTGATTTGTTTTAGTGCAGGAATGCTAAAAATAGCGGTAGTTTTAGCAGACTTATAAAACCCTATATATTATGAAATAAACTTGCAATATTACTTTATTTTAATTTTTTCATATACATACCCGGGTATGGTAGGGATGAAAAAAAACCGATGTACATGGTCTGGTTTGTCCAATTTTGTTCAAACCTTAGAATTAGTTAGAAAACACTTCTAGTGGGTATATCATGAAATTTAAAAGCGATATGAAAGCCACTTTCAGAGATACAGCGTTATTAATATTCAAAACATACCCGGGTATGCAGTTGTTGACGTAAGGGATAGGAATTAAAAAATGACCACATCCATGGTCTGCTTAGTCCAATTTTATTCAAACATCAGAATATGTTAGAAAACACTGCAAGTGAGGATATCATGAAATTTCAGAGCGATATAAAAGTCACTTTCAGACATACAGCGTTTTTAAAATTCAAAACATACCCAGGTATGTAGCTGTTGACATAAAGGTTAAAAGAGTTACTTGAGCCGTTTTAAATTGTAACAATGTTAAATTTAATAGTTTATTATTTTTTTTTTTAATTTAGAACAAATTTGGTGCGGGAACTTTTTTAAAGCAGCAAAAAAAGAGAGATGGCGTTTATTAATATATTTTTACGGACATTTTGGCTATGCCATGTACAGTTTATTATTGGCAAAAAATGTTAAAAGTCATAACTCTAATATATACTTTTTTGTTTCTGAGTTTAAAAATAAAAATAATAAGAAAGTTTCACAAGCAATGATAAACTTATTACAACCTCATTCACCGTATAGAAAAAAATTCTTAACTTTGTATTGGATACCAATTATAAACATTGCCTTAAAATTTCTTTAATTATCATAAATTGTAGTGGAGGGTCTTAAAAATATCACACAGCCAAACACATTCATACATACAAATATTATTCTTACTTTTTAGTTAATATTTTTATTAGTTTCAGTTTCGTAAAAATAATTTTTTTTGTCGATTTTATGTCATTAATAAAATTCTGTAAGCTGATGAAAATATTTTTTGTTAATACTTAGTGTACACAATTGTGCATTTTTCAATTAAGATTTATATTAAACGAAAAGAAATTTAATAAAAACAACATAAAAATATAATTTTTTTTCGCACCGAATTACAACAGTTTAAAAAGCCAAAGTTTTTGAAACATTTACGAGTATAAAAAAATTAAGAAACTTTTTTATGTTCTGATTTAATGTTTAATTTTTAAATGAATTAACAGAGAAGAAAACTTTCTACCATTCGTTGAATAAAAGAAACTTTTTTAATTTTGTTTTCTAAATGCACATCCGTTTACGTTGAATTCAACTAGAAACAAGTGGGAAAGTATAGACCGGCAACCCAACCATATGAGACCCTGCACCACTGGCTAGTCCCTTTTTATAAACAATGAGCAATTATGGTCCTACTAGCTCAAAATTTTGTTTAGATGTTAGATTGACATACGTATATCAGAGTTTTTTTGTGCTGAATTTTAGTAAGACACTTACATATTTTAAATGTTGTATGAGGGCTATGTGAGACCATGGACCTATTGCAGACTTAGAATGATATTCGGCGTAAAATGGTCTAGGAATAATATTTCTATGTCTTCTTAACTTTAAAATAAATGCATCTTAACCTCCGCCAAATTTAGAGAATGTAAAAAAATTCATTTTTACAAAATATCGAAATTATTTACATTAGAGTGGTCTGAAAAACAAAAAATTCTGTAATTTAAAGCACCTAAAAGTCATGGCAAATGTCATTGATTGTGGGAACGCAGTGAGTACTATACGGTCGATTTTAAAAATAAAAATATATCTTTAAGATTTAGAATCTTCGATTTCTATGGGCTTTTTTCAAAATAACTTTTGTGTTTTTCGATAGACAAATGCAATCTTTTTTTTAATTTTTAGGGGGCTTTAGTACAAAATTTGATGCATCTTTTTGCTAAAAACTGCATTCAAATTTTTTTATATCCAACATTTTGCGATTTTATTGAAATACATTCCTTACTCGATAAACTATTAACAAATCAATTAATTTCACATTAGGCCATTTACATGCACATTAGAGTGCTCCAAGGTTGTATGGACGAAAAAATGCCAGGGTAAAGCCCCCTCCCCCGAGAATTATTCTCTGTATTGTAGATTTACGTTGTGTAAAATATTAGGAGAACGTTAACTGGCGCCGCACGACACTAGAGGGGGGGAAATAAATTTTTTTTCCAGTTTTTGCAAAAATGTTGCCACTAAAAAATTACTTTTGAAATTAAATATAAAAAATCAAACTGTTTACGTACACAGAAAAAAGTGTTTTATCAATTAAAAAAATGGTTTAAAAAGTAGTTTAGTTTAATTAATGTGATAATTGAATCTATTATTTTTTTAGTTGAAAGAAAATTAAAAATTTAATTTTGATTTAATTAACATTTTAGTTGTTTTGAAATAAATTTTCAATTAAAATTTTAATTAAATAACAAAAAATCTTAATTGACTTTTTTCGTTTAAAATAAAATAATTTAAACATATAGAATTGTTGTTGGGAATTGTCAATATTTATTTAAATAAATTAACACATTGTTTGAAATGGCAAAGTTTTTTGATCACTTTTTTAATTAAAATTAAAAATATAATTTATTGAAAATATTTTTTAAAAATTTTAAAATTTTTAGTAATCAATATAATCATTTTGGGAATAGGTGCAAAGTCAACAACTAGTTTGCTTGATATTATGAATTTGGCATAAATTTTGTGATTGGAGAAATTTAATAATATTTTCTATGTAATTATCGTTCTAATGAGATATTAAATTTTTTCAGTCCATTCACGTATCTCAGTCCACAAGAAATGTAGGAGCAAAATTTACATATTTTGAGAAATATTTAAATAAGAGCTTATTTTTACTTTAACAATACGATATTTACTTGCATATGAGTTTTTGTCTTCGTAGGATACCACTAGCCTATTCGAAGGTACGACAAAAAAAAATTTTTTTAACGGCAGTTTCAAAATTCCATTTTCAAATTTTTAAAAATTTTGTTAAATAAAATATCAGAATATTTTGATCATCACATTGGATTTTATCGAGGATATAATAGGGAATAAAAGTATGAAAAAATTATGTCAATACTTCCAATAGTTTTTTCGTTACTACGATTTATGGTCTAGTGTGGAACTCTCAAATTATTGATATCAACAAACATTAAAGCTTTTGTAGCACCATTTAAATTTACAGATTTTTCAAAGTTTTAAACGTATGGGGTCATTTTTACCCTAAGTGCATTTAACCTTTATGTGGTCCGGATTGTAAACTTACGTTGGTGGTCAGAAGTCGACATTTGTAGCAAATATGTATTTGTATGGAAAACTATTTCTATGTTGCAATGAAAAAATAGAGTGTTATCCTTGAATGCATATTTATTAAGAAATATATGATTTATAGATGCAAAGTTGAAGTGAAAATGTTTAAATTTCATTCACGGTATTGCATTTACGCAAAGTATATGTGGTTGCATGTGTGTCACATAGAGGTTTTTTACACTAATGTAAATCTTGAGTGTAGTTTTACGCTTTTCATCTTCACTATATAGATACCTAACTGGATGCATGGGCTGTATATCGTTAGAAATATCAGGCAAGTGGTTCATACTAGTGCCAGAAACAAAAGAACTACCGAGTGCCATTTCAATAGCCAGGCGTGTTGGAGCATGGCATAATAAACTTCGATTTTCAGAACGCTGCTTAATCGCTTTGCAAGACTCCGCAGGAACTTCCGTCATTTGTCTGTTTGGTGTATGTGGTCGTCTTTTTTTTCGAATATATAATGAATGCGGCTAAATCGTTTATATCCAGCTTGTTACAACACATTGCCAAAGGCCAGCGCAATGTTTTGCATTTAGTTGAATATGCAGAATGCATTTTGTCCATCTCATCGATGCCTCCTTTGTTTGCGTTGTAGTCAAAGATATGGCTTGTTATTGTTCTCAGGCACAATAGCATTTGTCAAAGGCGTACTGAAAAGTAGTACAAATTCTTTTCCCTTTCGTGGCACATAGGACACCAACGCAAACTTTGATTTGAGAAACCCAAAAATCTTAGACTCTTCTGCTCGGTTGAGGTCTGATTTCATTTCATTTGGCACAAATGTTCTATTTTGACGAACAGTATCAAGAAAGAGCGAGATTTTTGGACATCAAATGCCTACCCGGAATCAATGATTTGAAAATATTGGCACAAGAACGCAAAGAGTAAAAATAATACTAAATAACAAGTTCGGTATGCCGCATTCACAAAAATTTGAGTTGAGTAAAAGAGTGATGTGAATTTCCATACATTTTATATGTTGTCTACTTTTGTAGACTACCGGCCAGGAGATGGTCATTTTGTAAAGTAGAGTCTAGGGGGTGCTGTAAATTATTTTTTCAATGTTTTAGTGGCCAAATCTGCTTAGAATTGATTTTTTGGAAGCTACTGAAAAATTCGTACCCTGTTGTTGTGAAACTATTTTTTTTTAAATTTTTTCTGCAAAAATGCTACAAATATAGGCCACCGAGGAGATAAGTGTTAAGGGTTAACGTCACCAATTGACCAATTTTCGCCAATTTCTGCAGGATTTGTCACTGTGACAATTATAATATATATATATATGTATCAAATATCATCAAATTATCTCTGAAATTACGACCTATACTTTCCGCACAATGTTTACATGGACAACAATCTAGCCAGCTGGACGGACAGACATTGTAAGA
This sequence comes from Pollenia amentaria, assembly GCA_943735925.1. Classification (NCBI taxonomy): domain Eukaryota; kingdom Metazoa; phylum Arthropoda; class Insecta; order Diptera; family Polleniidae; genus Pollenia; species Pollenia amentaria. The sequence goes on along the minus strand of OX031008.1, from coordinate 85,290,087 downwards.
TCTGTTCAGAAAGTGATTCAGAGTCGATGAGCACTAACGTTTTATACCCTTTCCGCCTATAGCCTCTTGTTTGTGAAGTAAGGCCTTTTTTTTATTTCTCCTTTTTTTCGTAAAAATTTTCTTGCTATTATTTACGCTGGGAATGTATGACTGAGTTTATGATAATTTTATTATGGATGTGATGTTTTTAAAATGTTAAACTTTTTAAGACTTTTATTTTTTTATTACCTTTGTTTCTTAACATGGAATATTTATTTTTTTTATTGCTTAAAATACATATTGTACATAAATTTAAATGTAGTATGATAATGTAGATTTATACTTAACTCGTTTTTGTATACTTCACTGAAGGTAAAAGGGTATATATAAGTTTGTCATTCCGTTTGTAATTCCTACAATAATGATCTTATATATTATTCTGGGTCCTTATGGGTAGCGAAGTTGATTTAAGGATACCCGTCTGTCTGTCTGCTGTTGAAATGGGTTTTCCAGAGACCCAAGATGGTTGGTATATATTCATTTCACATGTGCTTGCTCCGTTAAACTTTGCTATTGAAATTCAGCCTGATCGCTCCACAAATGGCTTAAAAATTAGCAAAAAAAACCACAATTTCTTCTAATTTAACAAACAAAACCCTTGTTGTTGTTTTTGTTTAATTTTCTGTATATATGGAGAACGACAAGAGCCAAATTAGGAACAAACATATTGGTTATCAATACACAATATCTGAGAAAATGTGGACGGGAGTCGAGATGTGGACATGGCACAAAACAGATTAACTTATATCTGTTTAACATCTGCATGAGACTTAATATTGATGTTCATGAAACCTTCATTATAATTTTGTATTCGCTTCGTTTGTAGTCATTAAAATGAATAACTATGAAACGAAAGCAACAAACACTCGATACTTAAGAGACGAGTAAGATGAAGTTAATTTGTTTACTTAAACAAGAGAATATGAATACTAATAATTTTGAAACAAAACAACCACTGAATAAATGTCGAATAAGTTTATGGAAAAACATATTTATTTTAAAATCAGTATTGCCAGTTGAAGGAAATGAAAACATTAGGAAAAATAAAAAAAAAAAAAAAAATAACCATGAAGAGTAAAAGGAACAAGATTAGGAAGTACATTAAAATTAAAAGAACAAAAATAATACATATTTGACTTTATTTTCAATGTAAATTAATTATTTTTAATGTAAATTTTTAAACTTCAAAAAAAATTTCATTTTATTTTCCAAAAAAAAATTCAGCAATGTGTTTTGCTTAGAAGTACATAGAAAAGTAGTTAGGAAAAGAATTTAAATTTTATTTCAAAAATGATTTACAAATTACATATTTTATTGTAAAGGTGACAAAAAAATATTACATAAATTTACTAAGTGGCAACATTGCTATTGAGAGAGAGAGTGAAAACTGTAAAATAAAAGTCGTTTCATTGAACAAAGTCTTTGTGTTTGCCATATGAAACGAAATTTGTTTGCTAGTTGCATGAATAAAACAACAGTTCGTTCAGTAATCTGAATTTTCTTTGGATACGAAATTCATTGGACAAGCATTTCAGTATGTTTATTAGGGAGATCGAACGGTTATTATTCGACGGGTTTTAACCGGTTATTTTAGCTTTGCCCAAGTCGGTTATTTTAAAATGCCCATTTTTCGAATATCGAATAAAATAATATTACATTAAACAAATATCTTCTTACAAATAAAGTTTAGTAGATCAATAAAAAAGTGTTTAAAATTAAGCTAAAGTTTGATCAATTTACTGGTCCCACTTTTCTTGGATTTTATCGTCAAATATTTGTTAGGTCTCATCTAAGTCATATCTACATATGTATTTTGTTGGTTCCTTACCTTTGCAAATTGTTTTGTTTTTATTCAAATTAACGTTTTATTACAAAAACTTATTTGATTTTTGTGTTTTTATGTATTCGATTTAAAACCGGTTAACCGGTTATTTAAAAAATCCTTAACCGAAAACCGGGTTTTTTAAAATAGCAACTATTCGTAATATTCGAAAACCGGTTATTGAAAAAAGTCGAATAATCGATCTCTCTAATGTTTATGAATGATGTTATTCATGCAGCCCTTTAATATCTATAAACGGTAAGAGAAAAATTGTCCTAAAAATTGTGGTACACATAGTTTTATCAATCTCTCTAAAATTTGGGCGGGCTTAGAGAAGTGGGCGTGGCACCTCCCACTATAGATTTCTGTGTATCTGGAGTATGGCAAGAGCCAAAGTTTCCAAATCACTTTTAGGACATGTTTTAATCCGTTTATAAGGATATCTCGATTATAACTATATATATATATGGGGGATTTCATGTCAGGTGATCCAACTTTTAAAATCGATGTCTTCCGATTTGGATACAATTTGCACCAAGGTTAGTCTTATTGGATAGTAGTTTGCTAACACCCATAGATAATAAGTTACATGGACGAGAAAGAACACCGGTTTGGCCAAAATGTCAAATTTTGACCCCCTCTAACTCAGTAACTTTTTGACCGATCTTGTTGAAAATTTGTGTCTAAACTACTATCTAATAAGACTTACCTTGGTGCAAATTTCATCCAAATTAGAGTAAGTAGCAAGATTTTCCAGTATTAAATTTTTTATTTTTATTTAACAATTACCGAGCAGCGCGGACCATACAGCTAATAAAGAATAAAAAAAAATTAGGAAAACAACAATTTTGTTTGAAAAACATTTATTGATATTTTAAATTGTGAGACAACATATTTGAGGTATTTATTTATTTGGCGAGCCTTTTAACTCTGTTCTTGTGGACCGTGAAAAGTTTAGCATAGGACAAAATCATTTACATAGAGTGTAACAGGATTGGATTTATCATTGTATATCATCTGTATTAGAAGTTTTCAATGAGGCTAGCGGCTCGACGTTGGGCTACCTGGAGTCTAAATTTAACTTCCTTTTCATAAGCGTCAACGTCGTAAAGGCGTTCTATGCTGTTGGTGTTGGTAAAATCTCTATTGGAATGTTACCCTAGATCAATTCAAATGCACAATACCCATGAGCTGTAAATGGAGTTGTATTATAACAATATACAAAAAATTTTAGCCAATTATCCCAATCTGATTTTTCTGATGAATCATAAGATCTTAAATATTCGTTAAATGTTTTGTGAGATCTCTCAACAGTACCGAGTGTCTAATGAAGGTAGGCAGTAGAGTATAATGTCTCTATTTTCATCAGCTTGCATAGTTCCGTAAATACTTGATTTACATATTTAGTACCTAGGTATGTTACAATTGTGTTCATTGGACCGTATATTAAAATAAAATCTTCCATAATGGCTTTTGCAACATTTCTGGTAGATTTATTTATTATGGGTATAGCCACTAAATATTTAGTTGAATCACACATTATGGTCCCAGCGTATTCAGTCTGTGAATCAGACCGCGGAAAAGGTCCTATCGTATCGATTATCACTCTTTGAAAAGCTGGTGTTAAAACGAGGGACTCCTTGCCTTTAACCGCGGTTTTGTTGGTTTTGCTTTCGAGGCATTGTCTGAACTATTTCGCTATGTCCCTAGTCATGCCTTTCAAATGATACTGAATTCTTATTTTCTTAATCATTCGAGTTATGCCTAGATGTCCTCCTGGCAGGATTGTCATGTTATAATAAAAATGCTACAACTTTATTTAAATAAAAAATTACTACCCATTAACTGATCGATTAATTTAAAATTGCATATTTTCGATTAACGATTACATCAATTAACCCAGTTAAAAACAGAATTGTTAACTTTTTGTAGTATTATACCATATGTTTTTGTGTTTTTAATTATTTGTTTTGTCTCATATAAAAAGGTATCTGCAAAATATTTTTTCATATAAACTGTTCAGTGATCTTCATTTTAAATAAGTGTTTGCTGTCAACAGCTTTCTGTTCCACGTACTTTTTATATGAATGCGTTTAGTTATTTGTTTCTTCTCATATCAGTCTTTTAATAGAACTAACCGCAACAATTAGAAGTGATAACAATTTAAACAAATTAAAACAGGACTCTAATGACATAATGGAAGATTTTATATGCTTAGAAAAATCCAGGAAGAGGACTGAGAAATTAGATATTCTGTATTTTGGGTTGCTTTTGATTTCTTCAACATCTACGATAAATGAAAGAATTTTTTCAAAGTCAAGTTTTATCAAAACTAAAGAAAATAGCTGTTTAAATCCTAAACATTTAATCCAAATAATAAATATAAAAGATTGATTATAATATCTTCTTAAACTATTGAAATAACTAATAAAATGATAAAATAATAAATAACTTATGCATTTTTATATATTCAAATGACTTAATTTATAAAAAAATTTTGTTAATCGGTTAACCGATCAATAACAAAATTAACCGATTATTAACCTATTAAACCAAAACCTCGGGTAATTAATCGAGCGATTAACCGATTAAAGAAAAAACTGGATTAAATTAATACCCTATTATTTACTGAACACATGCTTGTAAGACCGTCCTTTAAGTTTCAAAAATTAATAAATTTTATTACAAATTCTTAAAACTAAGAACTTATTTCTACGCTAATACCAATTAATTTAATTCATGGGTATCAAGATACTTAAAAAATATTTTTAAGTAATCGCATATTCTCAGCGGCAGGATTGGCTGGCGTGGAAATTGTTGCTTACACAAGCTGTGAAGCTCGTGTTACATACAGAAGGTATGGTAACTACGACTTGTCAAACACGCCATATAATAACAAATAATAAACGAAATTCTTTTTTTAAATAATTTAATATTAATAATTTCTTTATTTACATTTGGCCGGACAGCCGCTCATGCGACAGTACTATTATAATTATATATTATTATAAATTCTTGCATGCTAAGAACTTATCTTTTTCTAATATTAATAACATTTTTATTTAGACATTCTTGAATATGATATACTTTTATTAAATCAGTGGGGTCTTATTTAATCAATGGGTTTGATGTGAGTGGACATTATTGCATACACAAAGTGTGAAGCTCGTGCAACATACAGAAGGAATGGTAACTACGAATTGTCAAATACGCTACATATGTGACAGCTGCCAAATTTCAGAGTTGCCACATGCACAAAAAAATTACACTTAATTTAAAAAGTGCACTCTAATGAGACACCCTTTACGAACATACATTAGTGGTATTTATGCTAAAACACTCTTCTAGCTTTTCCTCTTTGGTAACCATCACCCAACAATGCTAATTCTGGCGGTTCATTCGTACAGGAGCTCTATGAAACAGTCAATTGATTTGGTTCAGTTAGAAAAAGCAAACCAATAAATCGATATAATCATTTTACCACGTCACAAAGATTAGTGATGCAATTGCCTGTGACTTATCGTCCCCGGAGTTGTATGCATCGTCTTAAGGATATTACAACGTCTGGTGTTACATTCTTCGGACTAAATAATGATAAGGGCAATCCTGCGACCCGCAAGGATCAAATTTTACCATTAATGGCAAACTCGCAACAGTTGACGCTCACAGAGAGAAGCCGTCGAGAGGTATCGGAAGATTTACCTTTGCTGCTTTAAAGTCGTACTTCCAGGGAGTTCTATGAAACAGAGATATGATAGCGGACAACTAACAGTTGTGTCGATATTCTTTCCTCTGATATTAAAAATCTATGGGCGATCAGGGGTACGCATACCTAGGATGCGACAAAGTACTTCAGTACTTAGCTGAGGCAGTACGGGAGTCAGTAGTCCCCGGTGAGAGCACACCGACCTGACTATGGTTCCGGTCTCCGTTAGTATGCTTTCCAAGAAATGCTTCCTGACTCGGAAGAATGTCTTGTCCTTCTTTTAAGGAATGCTTTAGTGTCTATATTTTAACCTTAATCGCAGATTATACGAAGTGTTATTATTCTTAGGAGAGTCCATGTGGTATGGGTATCTGCTGCGATATTAAAATCATCTTAAGATTATGTTGCTGTCAGTACGGAAGCTACCTTTAAATCGATTTGCAGCGGAGGTTAGATAGTTCCAGCTCCTAATCTAGGGGGTTGTCAGTAATAATCTCTACATGCAACCTGAGTATGAAAAATGATTCTTGCATACGCGGGGGCACTTGATAAATGCATATATAAATCACCAAGTGGTTGAGGTAATAGTGCAGGTGCTCATGTAAATCAAACCCATATGGTATGCGGGATTAGATAATTTGGCGTTGCAGAAAATATAATTATGTATATCTGAAGAGCGGTTAGTGTAAAATTGTCTAAATTTGGTACAAATAAAATGGTACACAGCATCTGTCAAAAATGGGCAGGGTTGGGGAAGTGTGCATGGTACAAATTAGAGTTATGTATATCTAGAGAACGGTGACCGCTACAGTACTACAAATTTGATATAAATAGCTTGGTTATAAATGTACAACAATATCTGTCAAAATTGGGGAAGTAGGCATGGCACTATACATACAAAGGCAGTGTAGATTTTCTATATATATTTGGCAAACGGTTACAGTAATAATTTTTTAATTTGGATCAAATGTCAAAAGTGGATTGAAAAGGTATCCATGGCGGCTTTAATATAAATACTATATAGATTTTTTTTAACTGTAGATCTGTAAATGTGTATAAATTTGTAAATTGTTTCGATATCAACATACGCGATAAATTTTAAAAAAAGTTTACTTATTTTATTTCAATGGGGGTAGGCAAGTGCATAGGTCTAAGCTAGTTTAGTTTAAATTTGGGCCAAACTTATTTTCTTGAATTCTTAATTATCCTACCGCATTTTGGTGGAATCAGTATATATTTAGCCAGAGCTCACATACAAATACTTCTCCCGAAAATAGCTTTTAATTCCAAACCTTTCTCCTTAATCCTGGTTTTGACATAAAATTTGCCAACAATATTTTTTACGATACTATGTCATGGCAAAATGTTGTGCTGGTGGCTCCAAAATTAACCATAGTTCCCATATAAACCCCTTTCATAAAATCACTAAGGCTGGGTTTTTGAGATGTGGATTAAGTTTAAACTTAGTTTAACGTACTCTAAAGCTCGGATTTTTTCGGCGAAATGTTATGTTTTATTATTTTTACTGAAATTCCAACATTTTAAGCCAAACTTAACTGTTCCGACAAAATTTTGTATACAAACTTGGTAATGGCGATACAATGAAAGCACGGTTTTCAGATTAACTAAGCCTAGCTTAACTAAGATCTCAAAAACCCACCCTTAATAGATAAAATTGTTCTTTACTAGTTTTATAATAGTTTTTCTTTGATCGAATATATCCGGTTTGGACCAATTGGTACAAAATTAAGGCTAAAAATTTAAATAATTAAAACATTTATGAGGACTCAGGCTAAATATCTGGCGGTAATTTGTATGGGAGTTAAATAAAATCTTGGACAGATTCCCACTATTTTTAACAGACTTTGAGTTGGGGCAATAAAAGATTATGAACAAATGTATATAGAAAGGTGTTTTATAAAAATATTTAGTAAGACCAATATTTCTTTATGCGTTACAAACGTTAGCACAAATGCATAGTGAATTTATTTCCCTCTTTTGGTAGTGAAGGGTATAAAATCATGATACATTAATTTGTTGCATATCTCAGACAGGGTATAATTGCGTTTAAAATATATATACATACATGTTCAAAATTACTGTTTCAGTATACTAACTTTCTTTTTTACTTTCGGACTAAATTATGTATTTAAGGACAAACGTAACTGCCTTCGAAATTCTTTGTCATTATTAAAAATCGTGTTCAATATATATAGTGGACTCATGAGTGGTCAACAACTAAACTAAACGAAACTTAATTTATCTTACAAATGAATGAACAATGTTTAAATAAGGTGATTAAGAAAAAGGAAAATCTCTTAGAAATTAAAAAGATACCAACAATAACCACCAACCAGTGACAGAAAGTGTTAAATCGATTAAGCATTTTAAATAATGCCCTACATAATAAACCAAGCATAAAGAAGACACAAAATTATATAACAAAAATAATAATAAACCAAGTGCTTTAGTTAGCTAATTTAAGCAGAATTCGTAAATAAATCGCACATATATTTAACATTATATATTATTCTAAATATTATTTCCTAAAAGTTTTTCAGAAAAATAAAAATTTTGTTTTGTCTTGAGCTTTTATAATACTTTAAGCAACTTACTTGCCAACATGTGAATTTGTATGAATAAAACATTTTTTCTTCATATTTCCAGTTTTTATTTCGATTCACCCAATTTCAAAATATTTACACACAAACACACACACTCGCAAATGTAGAGATCTTACATATCCTTTTAAACAACTGCCTTCACACACGCACACACATACAGACCTAAACAAGTAAATGTAAAAAATGCTAATGTAAAATGGCTTGTTCCGTTTTTCAAGCATCTAAATTTATTTTCCTAGTAAATCAAGTCAACTTGAAAAAAGAGAACAAATGAAGAAAGAATAAGACGTTACAAAAAGTTAAAAAAGAATACAGAATACCAAAAAAAAAAAAATAGATTGAAGTAAGTTTTTATTACATGATAGCAAAAATTGCATAAAGATGTGAGTATATTCGCTAAAGATGCAGGTTACTTAAATTCAAAAGTATTAAAAAAAACATTCTTAAATTTTTTTGCAAATCTTATAAAGATGTTGATACGAGTATCTAGATAATATTTGGCATAAATAGCTCCTTTATGAATCTTAACTTCATAACATAATTTTGTTTTGTTCAGTCCATGATTACGTTTGGCTTGCAGATACGGTACACTCACGAAATTTGTCTGAATATACTATGGTGTAGGGTATCAAATTATCGGGTTTGGCCGAATATACTTTCTACACCCAGAGAAAAATTATGGTTACAATGGTCACCTCCAACAAAACTATTTTAAAAGGAAAATTTTAAACATTTTATGTTTAATATAATCATAATTTTGTCACCGATAAACATATTATTGTTAAATTTGTCCTCCATCAAGAAGCTACAACCATATTATGGTTGCCTCCAAACATGTTTTGGTCAATAGTGACTAAAATATGTTTAACACTTATAATAGCATGGTTTGTTTTCAACCATAGCATGTTGCTCTTGGAAAAGAGGAAAATAGTATTGTTTATTTAAAAACAAATTATTGTTATATTTAACCAAAACATGTTTAAAGACAACCACAATATGGTTGTGGCTTCTAGATGGAGGACCAATTAAACAATAATATGGTTGTCGGTGACAATAATATGGTTAAATTAAACATAATATGTTTAAACATTTTCTTTAAAAATAGTTTTGTTGGAGGTGACCATTTTTAAACATATTTTTTCTCTACGTGTAGTGGACCTGCGATCAATTATGGACTTTTTATATCGAAATATAAGTGTAAGCATTTTTTTGGAAGTAAACTGTTCCGGTTAATTATGCCGCCATAATTTCCAAATTTCTTCAATAACATAAAAAGTATTCAAACTAATTTTTTTAATTATTGTTTACTCACCTCCTTAAAATTGGCGGGTCACCTCGACTTTGTTATGCCTTGCGTCAAAATAATAATCGGACCTTTTACAGAGCATATATTTTTTAGATCCTTGTAAACTTTTAAGACGATCTAGATACGTCCACCCGTCTGATGAAAGCTCTATCGTGCTCGTAATACGTAATAATATATAGTAGACTTATAATAATATGTAGTAGACTTATGGATAAAATTTGATTTTTAAGAAAAAAAATTGTTTGGTATTAAAAATAGGTCAGATCGTTCCAATATTTGATATAGATGCCACACAAATATTTCCCCGGATTAGGGATCTCCTTAAATATATCATCTTGCCCCATTTCATCTAGCCCCTTCTATTGCACTAGTCCACAATTTCATCTTGATCATTAAATAAGAATTTTTGCACTAGTTATAATGGTTATATGGAATGAGCTAAAACAACAAAATTTAGCAAGAAAGATTCCCTTATACATAGAGTGTTTGCAATACAAATGTAACCTCTAGAAAGATGGTTTTGGCACAATAGCGACCATGTGAAATACGCTAAAGCAACCAAATTTGTTATGAATTCTTTTTATATATGTACTTAAATTAATGGATATGGAAAAGGTCCCAAAACAGTGTGTTATTTTACCTAGACCCGATACATATCTCCGCAAATTAAGCGCGATAACAGCCATGCGAAATGAGCTAAAGGAGCAATTCATGAAAAAGGGTAAATCTGAACCATTTCATTAAATTTGTATAAGCCCTTTTATCTACCTAGTGCGATTATGCTCTGATCGAAAATAATTTATATAGTTACAAAGAATGGATGATAGTATTTTATACCCTCCACCAGCACTAGTGGTGAATGAGGGTATACTAAGTTTGTCATTCCGTGTGAAACTTTTGTATTGTACATTTAAGAACCCATAAAGTATATATATTCTGGCTCCTTGAGTAATTCTAAGTCGATAGGGATTGCAAATCAGCAACATCGGTTCAGTAATATCAGAACTATGAATAACAAGTAAGAGTGCTATATTCGGCTATGCCGAATCTTATATACCCTTCACCATGGTGCGATAAGAATAATCTACATATATAATATATCTATGGCATTAAATAATAATGGCTTAAGTCGGAATTTCTTGTTTTGAGATATTAAGGGTATTACCAAAAATAAATTGTTTGGTTTTTATATAAAATTATTAGCCACATAAAAAAATGCGCATTTATTTAGAACAAAAGTCTAAATTTTATAAAAAAAAGTGTTTTTTTTAAGTATATAAAAGTAAAAATAGCAAAAACTGATATATTTTTTATTTAATTAAAAATAATTTATAAATACCAAGAGAAAAAAAAATGTATCGAATGGGATTTGAACCCGTCAACACTCAGACGATTACTTGTGACATAACGGCTAGACCACTCGACCACTGGTACGCATGCGAACTTAACTTTAATATAAGTAAATAGGCCGTGGAATATTTTTTTCATATAAGCAAATATCTTTGTGTGAGTTTGTTGTTTGGGTATAAAAGGTGAATATGCGAAAAAGGGAAACACACCACCACCACTGGCGTGTTGCCATACAATAGATTTATCTGTTTTTGCAAGTTTTTAAGATGCAAAAATTCCCAATCTCTATTTGTAGAAATTATTTCGTTAAATAGATCACAGTTTAAAAGCAGAGTGATAACGGAAGTCATATTGGACATGATGCCAGTGCCTGTGAACAAATTGAGTATTTTCAATAATGTCTTTGTACGGGAGGTACCACGCCCACTTTTCCAATCGCGCCCATATTTTGTGGGATACTGTGTATTGATAACCGATATGTTTGTACCTCATTTGGGAACTTTAGCTCGTTTCGTTCTCCAGATATACAGAAATGTATAACGTCTTTGTATGGGAAGTGCCACACCCACTTCTGCAATCCCGCCCATTTTTTTAGAGAGTTTGTGTATTGGCAAGCAACATGTGTGTACTAAATTTGAAAGCTGTATCTCTTGCCACTCTCGAGATATGCAGAAAAAAAGAATTTAAAAAACCACAACAACATGGGATTTATGGAAAAAATTAGAGGTAGTCGTGGTTTTTTGCTCATATCTCAGCCATTTATGGACCGATCTTCCTGAATTTCAATAGCAAACAATTCCGGACTATACGTGACATAAATGTATAAAAATCTAGCCTCCATCATATCTGGGGTCTTCGGAAAACCCATTTCAACGGACGGACAGACGGATAGACGGACAGACGGACAACCGGATTTGAACTTCCCTTCTCATAAGAAGCCAGAATATATATACTTTATATGGTCTTAGATCAATATTGTAGAAATTACAAACGGAATGACAAAGTTATATATACCCTTTTACCTTCGGTGAAGGGTATAAAAATGTTGGACCACCGCCATAAAAAAGTGGATAATTTTGAAAAAAAAAAAACTAGCACAAAAGGTAGAATAATGCACGTAATGATATAAAAATAAACCATACTGTTAAATTTTGTGAAGATCGGTCCATAATTGACCATAGGTCCCATATAAACCCTACTCGCGGAAAACAGCTTAGTACGCCTAAACCCGTAATAAATAACGCTATCATACTAAAATTTGGTACGTCACAGTTTTACAGGACCTGAAATCACCCTGCAAGACTTCGTTAAGATCGGTCCATAATTTAATCTAGGCCCTATATAAACTATACTCCCGGAAAACAGTTTAGTACTCCTAAAACCGTAATGATTAACGCTATCATAATAAAATTTGGCATATCATAGTTTTATACGACTAGAAATCGCAGTGTCAAATTTCGTGAAGATCGGTCCATGGTTTAATAGCGCTATAATGAAATTCGGTGCACGCAGAGAAAAAATATAGTTGGACATAGTTGCGGCAACTACACTATATTTATTGTAACAATATATTGTTGTCGTACACAAAATATAGTTATTTTTATTTAATATCTACAATATTATAGTTACTGTTAACATGTTAATGTTTATCGCATTTGTAAATTTAAGTATGGTTCACTGAAAAATAATCATTTATATAACAACTAAATAATGATAACTTTGAAAACATATTATATTCCTCACAACCATTAAATGATATTTAATAGCTATAACATGATAACTTTCTATACGTGAACTCATAATATATTTAAGAATTTTACTCTAATAATATTTTGTTATCGCCATTTGTAAAATAATTTTGCATCAGTTGTGTCGTTTGTTTTACATATGCGTATCGAATTATTTGTTATTCATAAAAACTCCAAGTTTAAAAAAAATTAATATATAAAGAAATTGTAGGTACATTAAAAAAAACATGTAAATTGTCACAAAATAAAATATCAATTCTAAAAAAAATTTTAATATTGTTTGAAAATGGTGCAAAAATATTGACCATTGTTTTGTGTTGTTTTAGAGAAATAGAATGAAAATTCTATAAATTAATTTATAAATAATTGCAAAAATTACGGAAAAAATAGGTTAAAAATATTATGTTTAAAGTTGCATCATATAATGATGTGAAATATCTGTAACAGATTTACGTTAAGGTTGCCAGTAAGTAAATAAGCATACATAAATATATATTACAAATATTTTTCTGTTAATTTAATCTACATATTATTCTAATTAACATGATAATAATATGATTACCTCTTAACTTAATATTATTAACATGATTATAATATGATTACTTCTTTACGTATGATTAACATGATAATAATATGATTACATTAAATTAAGGGAAAAAATATTATGATGTAATATTACGAATATATTTGGTTATAATATGATTCAATAATAATCGTAATATGTTGACTACAACATGAATCTTATTATAATATGTTGCTCTTAGAATATGTTTACCACAACCATGTTTTTTCTTTGCGTGTACGTCACAGTTTTATAGGACGAGAAATCACATTGCCAAATTTCGTGAAGATCGGGCATTGTGCCTAAATCACCATTAGATAATACTTAAGCGATAACTCGAATTTCAAACGTTAATGTAACCAAAACTGTATTTAACTGTTAATTTTACAGATATAAGTTTAACAATGTCCCGAACTTAATGCGATTTGTCTGCATATGACAAAACACAGAGACATATTTTAAATTATAAATAATTAATTTTTTCACCAGCAACAAGCTTTGGCCTTAGTTAAAATATGCATCTTAGACACTTTTTCGTCATGTGTAATAGTTTCGCTGATGTTTTCATTCAACCTTAACAATCTCAAATGTTGGTTGACTGGAACTGCTCACACGTGACACGTTTACCATTTTTTCTTAAATATTTTATGAAAGATTATATATCTGCCTTATCGATTAAGATTTGAACGTAATAGAAGAGCTAGAAAAAGTTACATTCGCCTGTACGTGACAGTGGAATTCTCCTAAAGCCATTAAAGATTTTATTTAATTATATACATATTTATTTATTAATTCACTTAATAGAACTTATATGGTACCTTCTCCGAGAAAAGGGTCCTAGTGTGTCAAAAAACGGGTTTGGACGTAAGAGTGGATTCTGGTACTTAAAAGGGTGTAGAATAAGATGAAATGAGTTAGATTTCTGATAAAAATTTATTTACCCCACAAAAACGTACTTGGAAAAATCGATAAAAATGAGAAAAACATTAAAATTTTAAACTTTAAATGCGTTTTCCTTAAAACTTAATTTTCATATGCAATAAATATTTTAATTATACAAGGAGTGATTGTTATCAAAAAGAAATCCAATCAGTACATTATTGCACTTCTTAATAAAATTCTTTGAGCCATAGTGGCCTTACGGAACAACTAAAAGTAACAGAATTGGGAACTTATAATTCTATTACAGATCACTCATTTATTTCAATAGTGTCAAAATTCAAAATAAAAAAATTAAATTTTTAGTAGAGTCGTATCAAGCTGTTGATCAAAAATGTCGTCTCAACACTAAATATATCCTTTTTTTCTACAAAAAAAGCTTCATCCTTTGCAAAACTAAGATATGGCACTGTTATATATAAAACAAACGCCTAATAACAAGCAGAACATTTTAATCACAAGCTGCAAATTTGAAACGATTCAGAAAGAATTTTTTGTATATTATAAATTATGATATTGTGCACATTACTGCATAATTAGCTGAAGAGTTGTGCTTTTGGATACTTTTGAAATGAGCGATATATTCAAAGAAGTTTCGGAAATAAAATTGTTCGAAATCAAGAATACTACTTTGAATTTTTTCCATATTGGAGTTTACAAATATTACTCATACGTACAGGTAAACTTAAAATACTAGAGACCTACGGTTATAAGTTATATTTTAGAAATTTATTTTTAATCATTATTTCTTTAATTAAATTTTTCGCTTAGAAAATAATATTTTATTTCTTAGTTTTATTTAATCCTCAAAAATAAAAGTTATATTTTGATTTTAGTTTATTCCTCAGAAAATAAATTTTTTTTTAAGTTGTATTTTTTCCCTAGGAAATAAAAATTATTTCTGAGTCTTAATTTTCTACTTAGAAAATGAAAATTATTTCTTGAGTCTTATTTGTTGCTAAGAAAATAATAGTTACTTTTTGAATTTTATTTTCTGTTTTGAATATAAATTAAAAGTTTTTTAATAAAACTTAAAAAAAATCATTAATGCATATAAAGATAGTCCATGCAACAAGGATAATCCTGGTGTATTCTTTATGCATTTGAATTTTTTTGGTTTAAATTTGAAAAATAATCGTTATTTTCATTCCCTAGAGTACAAAAAATTTTAATATCTTAAAAACTCGTATTAATATTTTTTTTTTAAACACTAGGAACTAATTGTTTCCGTTTGTGCTTAAAACTAATCATGTGACTTGGTTTTGTGCGTCTAGTGGATGATTCTAACTGGTTCTATTACTTAATCATATTAATATGGTTCAGTCGGGAGAATATCTGCGACAGGCATTATTTTAACCGAAATTGAATACGTCCACTTAGGTTATTTAAGTGACCCGCTACAAAGTGTCAAAAAGGTGCTAATTAAAACCCTCCCAGGACATCGCCATGTTAAAGTGTCAAGTCGCCTTTATTCAAAGTGTTAGAACTTGAACCGGTCCCTATCACTTTAAAACTACCACTTGACATATTAAGTGTAAGTTTCCTTTCCGCTACGGTATTTAAATGATCGTAATATGAAACAGTAACACATGTTTAAATTTGTTTTTTACGGCATAATGTCAGTTATGTTGTAGCTTTAATGTAGATTAGTATTGAATTGAATTGTTCTTTGGGTAAAAAAATGTGTGATTGAAAACACGTGTTTTGTATAGTTAACATTTTATGTTGTCAGACATTTAATCTAGCTTTGAAATTGGATTCCCGCGAAATAATTGCTATACTTTAATTTATGCATAAGCCTGGATGTCACTCAAAAATATCTATAAATCGTTTAAAGTTTTATAATGTAAAACATTTGGTTAAATAAACTTGTAGGCCTCGCTCAATTCACATTTCCTTGAAAAAGAAATACAAAGTTCTAAGATTTAATAATTCCTCCCCGCAACACTGTGCCATGGCTCCAAGTTAAACGAAAGGGTCGCAATCTACGTCGTTGGTTTTGAAAAATATTAGCCGTGTGTTAAAAATCGTGAAAGATGGACGTTACTCAAAAAAAATCTATAAATCCGTTAAAGTTTTATAATGTAAAACATTTATTTAAATAAACTTGTAGAAAATTGCCTCGGCCGCTTCACCTCTCCATCAATAAGAAATACAAAGTTCTCAAATTGCATAATTCTTCACCGCTCATCGCAACACTGTGCTATGGCTCCAAGTTAAACGAAAAGCCCGCAATCTTCATCGTTAGTTTTGACAAATGTTAGCCGTGTGTTAAAATCGTGAAATTTTAATTTCGGTAAAAGCAATTGAAGGGAGATCCACCATTTTGAATTACAAACAAATCAATTCCCACAATTTTTCTTGATTTATATCGAATCGTTGTTATTGACAACAATATATTAAAATTAACTGATTATGCAAAGGTTTCCTAATAAGTTGACATGACATGATCTTTATATGGGCAAATGTCTTACTAAACGTAACCATCCGGCTGTTCTTTAATAAAATTCATAAAAATTACTGATAGCCATTGGATTAAAATTCAAGCACAAATTTAAATTTAAAAATTATATTGTAAAGTTCGTTGTATGGCAATTGTAGGACTAGCAAGGGATCTTTCCGCTAACTGTTTTTTGTATTCTTTTAAGCCACTCGCTTTATATTTTTTATTTCATGTTCTTATTCTCTGTTTCTCTATTTTACAAAATGTTTTTTCATAGACTTAGAATTTATTTTACTTTAAAATTTAGTTGTACTATAATCCTTACTAAAGTTTTCTTTCTTAACTAGTGTTCTTTTAACCGGTTAAAGCTTTATTAATTTAAATACCAAAATTTTTTTATAGTTATTTAAATGATTTGTTTTAATATATTATTTTTGTTATGCAATACATCTTTCTTCTAAACTTCTGCCTTTACCTCAACATCATAATTTTTTTCAACTTTAAGAAAAACCCCATTACTGAAGTATTGCAAACAGTTCAACAAAACGCATAAGCTTTTATTCCTACGAGAAGCGTAACAACTACGATTAAACATTATCATACGAAAATGTTAAATAAACAAAACGAAAGAGTTATAAGAAAATGTATACAAAACATTTGTAAATACAAATACATTCGTAAAACGCATTTATTTACATGTATTTGTAAATAAACGAGTGAATGACTGAAAGAATGAATGTGTATTTTTACACCCGTAGGGATCATCATCAAGCAAAAATACAAACGAATGCTAAAATTGTGACAAAACAGCAGCGCACTGTTTATTGTACATGTAATGTACATTTGGATATGTATGCTTAAGTGTATATGTGTACTCACATGCGAGGATAGGTTAAAAAAAGGTTTTAAACAGTTTGCAATATGTTTATCTAAAAATAAGTACCTTAAAGAGTTGTCATTCTGTTGGGAATCCTTTCTGTAAAGTGTTTAAATTTTGGATCCTTGAGAAACTCTATTATGACATGCCTATGTCCGTCTGTCTGTTAAAGCAAGGATAGGGTTCACAAAAGAGGCCTAGAAAGATAAAATTTGGTATAAAAAAATGGTTTAAAAATTACAGATCAGCTGGTTACTTAAATAACGTCAAACATGCCTAACCTTGGTCTTAATACCTTCTATATTCTAGAAAGGTTTGGTTCTGGATTATTGGTCCATTGTTTTACATAGCCTCTATACAAAAGTTTATGTGCAACAACACCTTTGTTATGAGCTAAAGCTTCAAAATTAATTCTTCTCGTATACAAAAAAGCTCTGCAGCAAAAGTCGGCCAGTTAAAGTCTCCTAGCCCCAATGCAAACCACTAACCAGAACAAGGCTTACGATACAAACCACTAGCAATTTTATAAAACGTGGAAGGTCCTTTCACAACCGGTCCAATGAAACCCTGGAACAGAACCTTTGGCACGATAGCGGCCACAGATAATAAGCTTAAACAGCATAATTTAGTTAAGATAGGACTGTTTGTTATAGAATATAAGGAAATCGATGCTATTTGCACACGCAATTAGCAATCAAATTTGGCGAAAATAATTTATATAAAACAATTTTACGTTACCTAGCCCCGGAATGAGTCTTCACTAACATAGCGGCCATACAAATAGGAAAAAGCCACAAAATTTGTTAAAAAAGCTTTAATTTCGAAAATGCATTGGTAAATTGGTAAATAGTCCTTCCGAAATAAGGCTTTTTCCCAGTGTTGGAAAGATTTTTTTTCGTCTTCTTCAGGCACAAAATAAATTAATTTACCCATCCCTAATTTTTTATTTATTTTTACAACAACATTTAAAAAAATGCTGCTATGAAATAATAGATGTTTTTTTATTATTATTGACAAATAAATCCATTTCATATTTAAAGCCTCAGCGCCATATAGGCATTGTAGAGTATTTCATTCCCGAAAATAATTTTTGATAATAAATTTGCATGTGCCCGGCAATTAAAAAACTGAAATGGCAAGCTGCTTTATTTAAGCAACTTGTTTTTTTTTAATTTTGTTTTTTTCTTTCTATCCTCTTACAACTACAATTCGTGTTGGAAAAAAACTAGCCAATTGTAGGGGAATGTAAGAAAGAAAAATTGACGGTTTATTGTTGTGTCTTTGTTGAAGCTTTGATATTGCTACATTTAAGACCTGAGTGTTTTAAAATTCTTATTCACTTTATGGTCTTACTTGTATAATATTTTTAGCTTTTCTAAAGTATTTGGAAAAAGTTTCCTGACGAGCTGGCCTAAGCAACCAGCGAAATGCGCATAGAAACTAGCTTTCCCACAACAATAAATTTCAGTGTTTTCATTCAAAAATTGGGATTATTAGCACATCATTAATAAATAAATGAATTGTAGAAGCTATATCATTTTATTAATTAGTTTTTTTCCTATTTTGGTATAGTTCGATAAAATGAGAATACAACAATTAAGAAAGTATAGTCGGTCAAGCCCTACCATAGGGCTTACACTACAGTATTAAGACCCGCCGGAACAAAATTATGTTATGAGCTTAAGATTCAGATAATAGTTCTTTGTGTTGAATATTATCTAGATAAATACATCCAAATGAGATTTGTTGACTTTACGTGATTTCGGGCGGGTTTATATGGACGCTATAATAAAAGTTATCTTCGCCAAATACCAATATTTATAATATTTATAAGGAAGTTATGGCTTTTATTTATATGGGAGCTATTGTCACATACAGACCGCTTAAAAAAATTTTTGTTAGAAGATTTATGCGGCAATATAATTGTATCTAAATATTATTACTATGTCGTGAGTACAAACACTATTCTGTAGTGGGATTCTGTAATTATTAACAATAACAACAGTTGTTTCAATTGTCAACATGTTTTGTTGTTTGCACTAACGATTATGTGATTCTGTAAATTGTTCTTAACAACATAGATAAATATTAACGTCAAGTGGCATCACGGTCAAAAAACTGGTAAAATAACGAAAAGCACAAAGAGGAATACAAAAAAAAAACAAATCAAATTACTAAAACTAAACAGATTTTATTTATTTTCTTTTAAGGAAGGTAAGTAAAATATTTTAACTGTCAAATAAAATGCAAAATATTCAATGGCCATTGTAAGTTTTTTTCGATTTTACCCCATTACTGGCCATTGTACTCGCACAGGAACAGAAAAACTCTCATATTTGAATTTTTCAGTGGTTGTTTTGATTTTATGATAAGTGTACTCTGCTTAATATTTCAAATTAAAAAAGGCGCGGCAGCAAATAAAAGTACTTCGAATTTTGCTCTGTTTTGTCTAGCCTTTTCCAGATTTTCTCATTTCGGCTAGGTCAGTGATTGTTTGAGTCTGCCAAAAGTTTATAGCATAACAATTAAAATTTTCACTTAATTTGCAAATAAAAAGGCTTGTTTTATTAAAATTTTAAAGTTTTCCCTTATAAAAAATGATTTTCAAAGCGAAAGGGAAGTTTTAAAAACAGTGTACTCGCTTGGGTACAGTGGCTGATGACGTATATATTTTGATTAGATTTTTTATATGATTAGATTTTTTTTATTATATTTTTCGAATTGACATGGCGTTTGAAAGCATCCACCCATTATTATTTTACGGCAGAAGATTTGATAATCTAGACAGCGCTTTGGATTTTGTGGAAGGGTCTTCAAATCATTATTTTTTGATGTTGCGTATATTCCACCTGATGCAAATATCAATATAGATGAGGAGAACGGTGAAGCTGAGGATCGGATCTTATCGCTAACAACATGCCGCCAGATATTCTGGGTAATATAGACGCCCTTCAAGAGCTGCGTAGGAAAATCCAGCACTCAACACCAAGTCAAACTTCTCCCAAATGGTCATAAAGAGAATGTTTTATTTACTTATTTATTTTTGTGAAATGGACTGATTACAACGCGTTATCATCGGATCAATCGATTAAATTGATTGCAGATTACACTTCAGAAATGGATGTCGTTGACCTTCCTGATCAAGCACTAAATAATTACATGAAAAAATTTCGTGGAAATAAGTGGTGGTGACCGGTTTTTACATCAATGATCAGTTTAATCGTCGTCAACTCACTGACGTTGTACAAGGAAGCCAACAACTCAAAAATGGACTAACTTAAGATTCATCTTGCCTTCTCCCTGCAATTCCTACGAAACCATTGCAACATTCAATATCTAAACGATCGGTTGTTCCTAGTGTAGCACCTAATACTGGAAACCCTTTTCCGAAAAGAATTGAAAAACCTTTACGCTATCTTTAATGACACAACCGAATAAGATGTACTTGTAAACTATGTGGCGTAGCTATGTGCGTGGAAAAGCAGTGCTTTTTAAAATGTTCATACTAAAAAATTAACATATTTGAAAACATGCATTGAGCCATGGTACCTTCAAAATACACTTTATTTTTCATATTTTTGAAGTTTATTATGCTCCTTTCACTTATACTAAATAAACAAAATTAACGATTTTTAATTTTAAAGACTGTTGGCTTTTAATGGGTTAAACAATAAATAAACAACACTAAAAAATTTTCGATTACTTAACACAAACAGCTGACTTAACGATAACAAGTGTTGTTTAAAATCTTACAGAATGGTAAACTCGCTAATTTTCTTGTTAAATTTTTTAACATAGATAACTATTGTTAAAATGTATTACAGAATCGCACTACTGGAAAGAAGTCTATATGCGGGCCATGTAAAATTATGGACCGATTCGTACCCTTTTCAAAAGCCTTCGTTCTTGTCACAATTAAGAAGAATCTATCAAGTTATCTGCAAAATTGCGGCCTGTGTTTTGCGCACAAGATTACGTGGACAGACATCCAGCCGAACGGACATCGTTAAATCAGTGTTTTTGAAGGTGGGTCTGTCTAGAATCCATATTTTTATATGTAACACACATCAGCACAATCTCATTATACCCTCTTTAATACAGTGGTGTGGGCATAATTATCCTCGTATAAATATATGTTCACATAAAATTGTATATTTTTTTTTGTGTGCGAGAAAACTTGCTATAATATATACATGAAAATCCTTTGGCTAAAGTTTTATAAATGATGCCCCTAAAACTTTCTGGAAAAATAATGTTTGCGGGCATGTACTATACAAATACAAAAGAGTATTATGGTCTTATTTATGTATATGAGTATCAGTTTATATGTACAGCATCTCTGTATGTATGTGTTTGTGCATATGTGAGTGCATATGAATGCATCAATACATTCTAGTACTTATTTATGTTTTTGTATTTGCATTTCCAACAGTAGCGCGAAATCTTCTTAAGTGTTGAAATGAATATAAAAAAAATTTATTGGTACAACAAGTACAAGTGTAATAAATTGGAAAATATGGAGACATTAAGTATTTAAAATGTCTGAATGTTTACATTTAGTGACACTGTTATAGCTTGTGAGAATTAAACTAGTTAATTTAATCCTATACTATTTTGGAACCTAAGATAATTCTTAGTTTTTAAGTTAATACACAGAATCAAATATATGAGAACCCACCAAAAAATATTACCAATATTTGGCAGCAACGCCATGAATGCAATATATTGCTTACTTAGTGAATTGCATTACTAAGTTAAGTAAAACGATAATTTGATTACGATGTCAAAATGATAAAAAATGTGTAATTTAGTATAAAAAGTAAAAATGTGTAATAAAGTATAGACTATCTACCCGTTTGATACCCTACATCATAAACGGACAATTTTTCGAGAGTGTATCATTTTTGTATAAATGTGTGCCAAAACTTATAAGAAAGTTATGGCATTTAAAGGAATTTTCGAGAGTGGTATGATCGAGTTTTTTTTCTCATTATTTATTTATTGAATCTTCATATATTAAAAATGAACTAAGAATAATTAATCAATTCTTTTCCTAACACTTTATTTTATGTCCTGCCAGTGCCAGACAAAAATGTCGACATCACGGTTTCTGTTCACATATATATGTGTTTATCGCTCATCTGATTGGGTGCTGCAGTGTCTCTTCTCTTTAAGCGAGAGTGGCCGCCATAATTCAAAATATTTCGAGCTGGTGGATTTGGGTGCAGTTCAAGCCATTTTAAATATGTTACTGCATATTCCGTCATCATAGTTTTAACTAATGGCACATTGAGGTCCTTTTGAATATTTGAGTAGCATACCAGAGAGCAGCTGTGATTATTAAAAGAAGAGGATTTTGGCGCCTTTGAAATTTTTTTCGATATTAGAGGCCGAGGCAGTGCCCCGTTACTGAATTCCGTAGCACCATATTGGCTTTAAGATAGAATAATAAAGTAGAAGTTTGCAACCGAGACTAAGAACAGAGTTTCCTCCAATAAGCCAATTAATTTTAATTGCTTTTAGTTTCATTTGAGTTAATTTTGCTTCTATATACTCTTACCACGTCTAACGCCAGTCTTGATGTATACCGAGTTATTTAACATGCGAGCGTTGAGGTAAAATTTGATTATTGATTTTAATAGGGGTGTAGGTTTCCCGACACAGTGTGAATGTTTCGTGGATGCTTAGAAAAGCTGTATCATCAGACAAGGTTGATTTTTTGATATAGTCGTTGGCAGGCATGTCTGAAATATAAATCAGATACAATAGAGGTCCTAGATTGCTTCTCTGTGGGACTACAGACTTAATCGGTAGAGGAGAACTTAAAGGTTGTTGCTCTTTAATAATAAATGTTCGAACATGCAAATAGCTCTGCCATATTTTGTGGGTATTTATGGCTTATTTTAGGTTTAGTTTATGTATTAGGCCTTCATGCCAGACTTTAGCTCAAGCTTGAGAAGGATCAAAGAAGAGCTGAGACCATTATTTTTTCTTTTTACATTTTATATTTTTAAAATTTATATAAATATTTGTACTTAGTTCTTTTGTTAAACAATTTTATGCTGTAAATATGTTTACCAATTTATCTTTTTAAATTTTTATTTTTAACAGCTTTAATTTTGACAATCTGGCTCACAACTATATGTTATGCCAGTTATAGATCATCACTTAACTGCCAGGCCCACAATGTCGACAAGAACATTTCTTTTGCATTTTTATATTGAAAACAATAATAAAAAACTAAAATTTGTTTTTGTTTTCAATATAAATATACGAAAGAAATGTTCTTGTCGACATTGTGGGCCTGGCTGTAAATTTAAACAAATTTTGTTATTATATTAGTAAATGAATCTATTCAATAAATAAAAAAAAAAATAAGATAAACATTATTTTTTCTTCAAGGAAATTGCCGCTCTATTTGCACGCCATAATGTGTAGTCAGATTATGTAGTTGCATCAAATTCTTAAAGATACTTTTCCAAGGATGTTGCTTGTTGGGCCTGAAGTAACTTTCGAAGCTTTTTGTGCATTCTTTAAGTACATTTTTGAGTTAAGGGGATCTGTGAAGTTGCGATTCTCTCCGAACTCTTCTTTTATTAGCCAAAAACCGATTCACATCTGCTAAATGTATTTAGTTGTTTCTGGTTTATTTGGGGGCTTTGAAAGAATGTGGAACAGCTAGTCTAATATTTCTTTTAATATTGCCAAGAGAGGTGTATGTGTTCTGGTGTGCATAGCGATATATTCGCAGTACAATGGGTACTGATATATTTTTTGTATTTTAACCAATTTATCCGTGAGCCAGCTGTCACTAAATAATCAGTCGGGGATACATTTTTTAAAATTTCATTACAACAACTAAAGTGAGTGTTTGATCAGAAAATAATTAAATTTAGCCGCGCCAAAATCGATGACACCTGGAATTTTTTGCCGATCAGTAGGCCAGTTGGCCAGTAGGTGGGTTGTAAGTTCACTATCATGCTCAGTCCCATTTAAGGAATTGTATTAAATAAAACTCAAACCTTTAGTGTAATAATAATGAAAAACGTCCAATTCCATACGAAAAAAACTTGGTACTAAAAAAGCACATATTTTAAAGTTTGCCGTAAAAAACGTAGCCTAGTTGTGTCAAATACATGTGACAAATAGATTACCCCACCGTCAATTTTTTTTATTTTCGCGTATATTCCAAACGGTTTTTTTTCGACATTGAAGATATCGTTAGATTCGTTTTTAAAGTCTAACTGTCTTTTGATAGGTATTCAAAACTAAAATGGTGGATTTTTGGCGCGAAAAAGTAATACGTTAAAAAATAAAATGAATCAAACATATCGAGTAGAGTTTTAAAATAAAGAAAATTAAAGGGAATTGCGAAAATATATGTATATAAGATATCCGCCGTGATCTGGAAATCAAATAAATATGAGTTAAATTAAAGTCGAGCAAAGTTTGAAAGAGAATAAAATACTTCATTTTATATATGTACATATGAACTGTAACTTCTTTTACAAGCTCTGTGGCACCACTCACAAAAAGTGTCACCACTTAAAAGACTCAAATAAAATAAATAGTTTAAAAAATAATGAGCTAAAAACTTTATTAAATACCCGCATTTAGTTAAGCAGGTGGAATACAATTGCAAATTATAAACCGATATAAAATTATTAGATCTCGCCTGCTATATAATAACGAAATGAACCATATTGTTATTCCCCTATGAGTTTATCTGCTCATTCTTTTAAATAAAAAGATTCAAATTTTGGATTTAAAATCCATTACAAAATATATAAAACAGTTTTATTAAAAATTCTAATTTTTTAACATTATTTAATAAAATAAATAAAAAGATAAAAAAGGTATTTAAAGCAAATTATCGCGTTTTAATAAAAAAACAAAATCAAAAATATAATGAAACATTAATTGTAAAAACAAGTTTTAATAGAAAAAAAAAATAATTAAAAGTTGAACTTTTATTTCAATATTTTTCCAGTTGTCCCCCTCCGGGCGATTACGGATGACAGAACTGCCGTCCGTCCGTCACGTGTCCTACTTAATTTCTGTTCTGGGTAAGTGTCTCTTTTTCTTAAAAACCCAAAAACAAAATATATATATGACTTTCTTTACAATTTTTCTAATTTAGGGAAAACAGGCTTTACCGATGGGCAACTAACCCTACGATGACTGACAGGCCTGAGCTCAACCCCTAATATTACGCGCATCTGGGCAAATACTCAACCAGGGACTGACTCTAGAGGTAAATAAAAAAATCTTGGTTTCCCTATACACAAAAAAAAAACATATATATATAAAATTTATATTTTGTCCGTTTTAGCTGTCCGTCGTAGTCGTCTATGTCAAACGAATTGGCAGAATACCTGACCTTGGAAAGGGTGAAGTGGTGCCGATGCAATGGTGATAGTTCCCACGATGGATGTGGCAGCGAGGATGTGGTGGCTTTACTGTTTGGCTTATATTAATTTTAATCGTTTAAGATTTTCAACATGTTGTTTAAATGTATTCGTTTTTAAATTTTATAAATTGTTTTTAAATTTTAGCTGTATTTTATTTTAGCTTTAAGATTTTGAATTACGCAAATTTTTGTTTTAATTTTTAATTTCTGATTTAAAATTTTTATTCTTAAGGTGTGTACATATTTAAAATTGTAGCTTTATGATTGCATTTTGTTAAAGGTCTTGAATTTTTAAAATTTTGCTTAAAATTTTGCTTTATATATATAGGTATTTGCAAGATTCACTATTCAATAAAACAGTCTTTATTAAAAATCTTTTGGTTCATTTTCTTTTTATTTTATTTTTTTAAATGGAATTGTCTTTGTTTATTCACTCAGCCACTTTTAACTCAATCACTACTGCCACCACTTACCACATCTATTAACGTCAAGGGCGAAAATTAAAAAGGCCGACATTTTCCTCTTTGGTGGCCAAGAGACCTCAGTCAAACAAAATGTCTGATCTTTGCATTTTTTTTTTATTTCCCAAATAGACAATTTTCAGCTATTACGCTTCTAATCGTTTGTTTGTTTGTTTACCTTTTAATAAAAGTTCTTCTTCCTAGTGTTGTCCCTTTTTCTTTTCAACGTTGCTTTTGGCGTTGCCAACCATTTCATCCTGCTTAACCCCTTAAAGGGTACACACGACAATTTTTATATTAAACTCTGGCTTTTATAACACTTTATCAACTGTTAAGTTATTACTTTTGTAACAGTTACTATTTAATGTCAATTTTGTGTTGGCAAGTCCAGAATTGACATTAGGTCTCATATTAACCACATCCTTAAAATTAATTTAAGTCGAAAAAAATTTAACATGGATGTATATTCATTATATGATTCAAAGATATGTCTATAAGTACTAAGATGTAAAGATTAAAATGTCTGCCTTAGCCGACTATACATTTTATTTACTTTTCACAAGAATTTTCCATAATATTTTACTCTTCATTACATCCCCATAAATTTATAATTAATTTTTCTTGTATCTAATCTGTCAAAGTGTCATTCTTTATCTTTAGAAAATTGATATTAAAGCTTTAACGAGAATTCCATTTTCAACACTTCCCTCTCAATCATGTTCATTAATTACCTTCTGAAAATATTTTGACATAATGGCCAACTATATTGCAAAAAAAAAAATATTTAATATATAAAAAGAAAATAGATTTTTTAGTTCTTTAAAAGTCTTTATTAAACAGAATTTGTATGTTTATGTTTCTCTCTCTCTCTCTAAATGCCTTTATATAAAAATTAATTTTATCTAACTAATCCTTATAATTTTAAGGATGTGTCATTTGTCCTAATAACATACTTTAGAAAACAGAGTTGTGCAAGCCAAAAAAAAAAAATCCAAAGAAACAAATAATCCTGTTAAATAGAAAAATATACAATCTAAATTAAGGATGTTACTTTAAGGATTATGCGGAGACAGGAATATATTGTTTTTATTTGTTTGTTTGTGTAACATCTATAATGGGATTGGTGTTATCTTCTTTTGCTTTCTTTAATTTATTTGATTGCATGTTTTGTTATTTTAAGTTTATTGTGATATTTTATAATATTTTTCCTTTTTTGCACTTTTTGTTCAATACACAAGCAACAATGATTAGATTTCCATTAGAAATAAATTCCCCTTCCAATTTCTCTATTTTTCTTTTGCCGACAAAAAAAAAGCTTATAAATAGTTCCACAAATTTCAATTTATTTTCCCCAAAGGCGTTGAAAAGGCGATAATTTAATTTATTTTGTCGGTTTTAAAGTCGTAAAAATATTGTGTACGAGTAAAAGTACAATGCAGGCAAAAAAAAAAAAAAAAAAATCTATGATAAATAATACGATAATAAAATCTTAATTATCTCATTGTCTATTGCATTAGCTGTGATCCTGTTCTCAACGTTGGACTCCCACGGAATCCCAATCTTACCGAAGACTGTTCCCGTACTCAAAGTTCGGTAAAGTGAGAGAGCTTTTAACCCTCTTACGTTCCTCAAAATAACTTGCAGGAAAGTCCTTTGGGTAAAAAATCACCCATTCTTATTATTTAATGAAAATATACAGGGTTTTCTTTTCATTTATTCAAAGTGTTTTTGTTTTATTTTTTAGACAAAGTTATGTTTAATAAGAAAACAATAAACTAAAATCGCAGATAAAAGCCAATCGGATGTAGGTAATACTTACACGTTTTTCCAAATAAGTGAAATTTTACCCGAGGGAATTTTTCGTAATTCAAATAATTTTATCGTAATTCTTCAAATCATTTTGCAACTTTTAGATATACAATAAGAAAATTTTGTCACAGATTAATGAAAAATTTCAATTTAAAAAATCAGGCCCAGCACAATGTTTAAGAGATATTAAATTTTGAAATATAAAATGGGTGAAAGTTTACCCGAAGATCGTATAAGGACTAAGATATTCTTCATTTTCTTGCACGAAGTAGTCCGTACTTATTCCTTGGGCAGGTTGGGAAAAAATTTTAACAATCAGCTGTGTCAAATAATAAACAATAAAAACTACAAACAAGTATTACAAAAAGAATTAAAATAACAACCATTATTCTAAAAAACAATAGAAAATGTTGCAAAACGGACACAGAAAAACACATAAATTGATTTCAATAAAAAAATTTGTAATATTAATTAAAAAATTAATTAAATTTGCAACAGTATTCAAATTAATAGTATCTAGTATAATAGTTAATAGTATTTAATTAATTCACTTGATTAAATTTTTAATTAAAACTGATTTTATTTTTGATTAATTATTTGATTGGTGAAAAATGTTGGAGAATTTTTTCAGTGCACAGGAAAAATAAAAATATACTAAAATTAAAAACTTCGTGATTAAACGTTTAATTAATCTGATTAATGCTTTAATTGGTGAACAATTTTGTATAATTTTTTTTTTTTTTTTTGTTTTTTTCTGTATAGGAAAATATTCTACAATATTTTCTGTGCGATAAAACATCAACGCCGGTATTACGATCGATATTTTTTACAAGAGAAGGACATTAATTCTATCCGTTTCATCCTTATTACAATTGATCTGTACATACATCGTTAGATCCTGATTCTGAGTCGATCGGTAATATGAGTCGACCGCAACTCTACACACATCACTCCCTCCACTTTGGTGGCGTGGGTATAATTCAGCAAAGAAAAAATATAGAATATCAAATAAACTCTGTATGATGTATAGCTAGTTTGATGTCATTTATATTTAAAAATTGTTAAGGCCATGTAGCAGTTCCAGTTGGCGCATGGCGCACTAATAAATTTCGACGCTTTCACACACAAAAAATTAACAGTAGTTTTTATCAACTAAAAATATTGATAAAAAAGTTTTTCAAGTTAATTCATGTGATAATTATTTTTCTTGTTGAAAGGAAATTAAAAATATAATTTTGATTTAATTAACATTTTAGTTTTGCAATAAATTATTAAAAGAAAATCTAAATTGATTTTTTCGTAATTAAAACTTGTAGAATTGTTATTGGGAACTGTCAAAACCTTAGCTTTATTTAATTAAATCAGTTAACACATTGTTTGAAACGGCAAAGCTTTTTGATCATTTTTTGAATTAAAATTTTAAATACTCGTATTGTTTATTGAAAAAAAATTATTCAAACTTTAAAATTTTTACAAATTTTTAGTAATATATATAATCATTTTGGTAATATTGCCTCTGGTTTTTCGGCGTTGACTAGTGATTTTACATAACTCCAATAAAAATAATAATATAGGGCTAAGTCACATTATCTTTCTTGGTGGCCAATTCACCGCACCATTACGTGAAATTATTAATTCATTAAAAGTTTTTTGTAGTAAATGTATTATAGTGTGCGCTGTGTGGCTTGTGGGCTGCCTCCGTGCTATGGAAACCACATGTGAGCAAGATCAATGCCAGCTAATGGAGGTAAAAAAAGTAATAACTATATATCTTAATCGCTGTAACTCTCACCATCTTTATTTGTTTAGACATATGGAACATTGATTTCACCGATGTAATGATGCTTTGACAATGTATTTAAAGTTATCATCGTTCCCAATGATGAAATTCTGTTTATTCAAATAATTGCCTTATCGCTGAAAAATATTTTCAAATGGAATTAAATCATGTTTTCAAAATAAATTTAAGCAATTTGCAAACGTTGCTCTGGCCTGAGTGAGTCAATTATTCCAAATTACCAAGCCACAGGCTAAATTCAAGATCTATTACAACAGTGCTACCAGTTCGAAGTTCTCCGCCTGTAAAAAAAACACCATACTTTCAATGTGAATTCAACATAATCAGAAATATTCTATAAAATAAATTTGTAGATATTTTCGAAGTTAATATAATATAATCAATCGCCTCTGTTGCATTAAAATCAATAGGGATAAAAAACAAATAATATTTATATGGCTGTTAGGAAAAAAAATTTCACATACCCAATATAACCATTCAATAAAATTTACACCCTTAATAAATACTTGTTTCCATGCGATTTCGGTTTATGTATTTGTGCGAATCTCTGTGTGTGTTATGATAATAATATTTGTATTTTATATAAGAGCTCCTGGGCAAAATGAGCGCGAACGTATCTACTAGATTTTATATGTATTAAGCGTGTATTTCAGCCAGTCAGCTACTTACGAGTATCTATGACTTGAGGCTTAAGGTGTAAAATATAATAATCTAAACAAGTTAAGGTATTTCAATGTGAACATTATGATCGTCTTGTAAATTCTGAAATTACAAGTATCTACACCGTTTTACCCCAGAGTATTCACAGACAGTTGAACCAACATTATTTTACTCGACAACGCAACGTCACAAAAATTTATTAAATTTCCAATAATTCAGTGGAGCAAATAAAATAAAAAAGAGCGTCCTTAATAAAGTAATATTTTATTGAATTTAATAGTCGAAAGTGTTTTGAAAAAAAAAAAAATTATTTATTTAATAAGTTTAATGGAAAATTTATCACTGCCTAAGGCGGTAAGATTAAATTTGAGAGGATTTACTTTATATGTGTGATTTTTTCATCTTTCGCCTTCCAGCATCGATATTTCCGCAAAAATATTTAACTGTTGAGGTTGAAGTTTTTAATAATATAATTAATTAATTATTTAAAATACGAGTATACACCAAAATGGCTTGGGGCGATAATTCGTAGAATTAAATGAATTAATTTAAAAGCTTAAGTTATAAATTGTTTAAATTTAATAACAAATTGTTCAACCGAATTAACTCTATATGGAAATCCCATTAAACTAATGGCGTTTTCTATTCTAAAAAAGTGTATCATAAGTGTTACATGTGATATGGCAACATTTTTAAATGCTTACCAGATTTCGTTCACCGGACATTCCCGACCGAATACCAGAGACGGAAATTGTCGGAAACTGCGAGACTATGATCCCCTAAAGGGGATCTTGGTCGAGTGGCACTTTGGGGCAAACGCCTTTTGGGATATGTTGCTACACAGACGGCTCTAAACTGGGGAATAAAACGGGCATAGTGGTCTATGATATTCTACCATCATCCGGATCACAACACAAGCTTCCAGGCTAAGTTCGTGCTTTTACGGAATGTGTAAGATGGATTGAATCGAATATGGGGCGGGTGGACGCTAACATATTTACCGATAGCCAAAGGGCAATTAGGACGTTATCATCTAATAGGGTTAGGCCCAGGGTCTTATTAGACTGTAGAAAGGCTTATACTGAATGCTACTCGGGAGGTGGGATCCACCCATATGAGTGCCGGGCCACTGGAGGATAATCGGAAACGAAAGAGCCAATATATTCGATAGCGCGGGGAGAGAGCTCGAGGCGGTTAACCTGGCGAATGCGAAGCCGTTTGGGGCAACGAAGGCATTTTCGGACGTGGGCTAGAGAAATCCAAAGGTCAGTTGGAACGGTGGCACTGTGGGTAGGACCACTAAGATTTTATTGGGTAATCCAAACGAGAGGAGGGCAAAAAGCTTCCTCAACGGGAGTAAATCCTTTGTAAGTATGATGGTGCATATCCTGACTGGCCATGCGGGACTACGGCCACAACTGCACCAAATTTGATGGGCGGAATCTGACGAGTGTAGAGCTTGTGACGAGGACAGCGTGACGCTGGAACACTTCGTCTTCTAGTGTCAGGCCTTCACGGAATTACGATCCAAACGCCTCGGGAGCGATGTCATGGTGGGTCTGGGATCCCTGAGAACCGTTGACTTGAAAATCTTAAAGAATACCATCCGGGAAACTTGTTTTCTTAACGCCGGACATTACCCCTCACTATAGGATGGTTGCAGCCCTATCCACCTAAATCCCCCATGTTTCTTCTTAAGAAGCGCACAACAGGCCCGATAGTGGCCTAGGTGTATATCACAGCAGATATGAAGTTGCATCTCTTTTCAACCTAACCTAACCTAACCCTAACCAGATTTTTAAGAAGTGATGCATTTTTAACGTTTACAAAAGAACACAAGTTTCGCCATAAAACAATAAAGTACAATTAGTGTTTAAAGTTTGAAGGTCCTCTTAAAAGAAGGAAATACTAGGACGTACTAAAACAAATATTTATTTATTCAGAAATAAGAACAAAACCAGCTGTTAATCAAGTGGAGCACTTTTGCCTCATTAATTAAAGTGAGTGTTGAACAAGTAGCATTTTTTCTTATTAAGGTGAACATCATTAGAAAGGAACCCGTTACACTTTTAAAATAACACATATTTTTCAGAAATGAACATAAAGAAATGTAAAAGGCAGATTAAATGCAAATTATTACTAAGAAAAGAAAACGTAATAAGATGTGATTATTATAACGAGAAAAACGTATTTAAAGTATTTTATACAAAATCATAAAAAAATCAATTCAGTGAAAAACAGTATTGATCCCAGACTTTTATTGTTTTCCCTCTAGTTCGTATAGTTTTCGGAAAAAACGCTTTTAAAGTTTTTCATACAAAAGCATGCAAAAATCCATTTTTGTTGGCAAATTTTTAGAAGTGATAACAGATTTTCATTATTTAGCTCTAACTCTTATAGTTTTCGAGAAAAACTCAATTAAAGTTTTCCATACAAAAACGTAAAAAAAATCAAATTTTAGAAGTGATAAAAGGTTTTCATTATTTAAGTTCTAACTCTTACAAAAAAATTCCATACAAAAAAATGAACAAAATTCATTTTTAAAAGTGATAACAGATTTTCATTATTTAAGCTCTAAATCTATTAGTTTTCGAGAAAAACTTATTTAAAATTTTCCATACAAAAACATGAAAAAATCAATTTTAAGAAGTGATAACAGATTTAAATTATTTAAGCTCTAACTTTTAAGGTTTTCGAGAAAAACTCCTTTAAAGTTTTCCATATGATATCACTTATAAAAATGTTTTTGTTCATGTTTTTGTCTCGAAAACTTTGAAAGAGTTTTTCTCGTAAACTCTAAGAGTTAGAGCTTAAATAATGAAAATCTGGTAACACTCATATAAATTAGGAAAATCCCATTTTTGGACTGATTTTAACTTAGGAAAATCCCATTTTTGGACTGATTTTATATGAAAAATTTTAAACTCGATTTTCTCGGAAACTAGAAGCGCTAGAGCTTAAATAACAAAATTCTGGAATCACTCATATAACTTAGGATAATCCCATTTTTGGACTGATTTTGTATGAAAAACTTTAAACTCGATTTTCTCGGAAACTAGAAGCCCCAGAGCTTAAATAACGAAAATCTGTAATCACTCATATAACTTAGGAAAATCCCATTTTTGGCCTGATTTTGTATGAAAAACTTTAAACTCGATTTTCTCGGAAACTAGTTGCGCTAGAGCTTAAATAATGAAATTCTGGAATCACTCATATAACTTAGGATAATCCCATTTTTGGCCTGATTTTGTATGAAAAACTTAAAACTCGATTTTCTCGGAAACTAGAAGCCCCAGAGCTTAAATAATGAAAATCTGGAATCACTCATATAACTTAGGAAAATCCCATTTTTGGCCTGATTTTGTATGAAAAACTTCAAACTTATATAACTTAGGAAAATCCCATTTTTGGACTGATTTTGTATGAAAAATTTTAAACTCGATTTTCTCGGAAACTAGAAGCCCCAGAGCTTAAATAATGAAAATCTGGAATCACTCATATAACTTATGAAAATCTCATTTTTGGACTAATTTTATATGAAAAACTTTAAACTCGATTTTCTCGGAAACTAGAAGCGCTAGAGCTTAAATAACGAAAACCTGGAATCACTCATATAACTTAGGAAAATCCCATTTTTGGACTGATTTTGTATGAAAAACTTTAAATTCGATTTTCTCGGAAACTAGAAGCCCCAGAGCTTAAATAACGAAAATCTGGAATCACTTATATAAATTAGGAAAATCCCATTTTTGGACTGATTTTAACTTAGGAAAATCCCATTTTTGGACTGATTTTATATGAAAAACTTTAAACTCGATTTTCTCGGAAACTAGAAGCGCTAGAGCTTAAATAACACAAATCTGGAATCACTCATATAACTTAGGAAAATCCCATTTTTGGACTGATTTTTTATGAAAAACTTTAAACTCGATTTTCTCGGAAACTAGAAGCGCTAGAGCTTAAATAACAAAAATCTGAAATCACTCATATAACTTAGGAAAATCCCATTTTTGGCCTGATTTTGTATGAAAAACTTTAAATTCGATTTTCTCGGAAAGTAGAAGCCCCAGAGCTTAAATAACGAAAATCTGGAATCACTCATATAACTTAGGAAAATCCCATTTTGGCCTGATTTTGTATGAAAAACTTTAAACTCGATTTTCTCGGAAACTAGAAGCCCCAGAGCTTAAATAATGAAAATCTGGAATCACTCATATAACTTAGGAAAATCCCATTTTTGGACTGATTTTGTATGAAAAACTTTAAACTCGATTTTCTCGGAAGCTAGAAGCGCTAGAGCTTAAATAACGAAAATCTGGAATCACTCATATAACTTAGAAAAATCCCATTTTTCGCCTGAGTTTGTATGAAAAACTTTAAACTCGATTTTCTCGGAAACTAGAAGCCCCAGAACTTAAATAACGAAAATCTAGATTCACTCATATAACTAAGAAAAATCCCATTTTTCGCCTGAGTTTGTATGAAAAACTTTAAACTCGATTTTCTCGGAAACTAGAAGCGCTAGAGCTTACATAACGAAAATCTGGAATCACTCATATAACTTAGAAAAATCCCATTTTTGGCCTGAGTTTGTATGAAAAACTTTTAACTCGATTTTCTCGGAAACTAGATGCGCTAGAGCTTAAATAACGAAAATCTGGAATCACTCATATAACTTAGGAAAATCCCATTTTTGGACTGATTTTGTATGAAAAACTTTAAACTCAATTTTCTCGTAAACTAGAAGCGCTAGAGCTTAAATAACGAAAATCTGGAATCACTCATTTAACTTAGGAAAATCCCATTTTTGGCCTGATTTTGTATTAAAAACTTTAAGCTCGATTTTCTCGGAAACTAGATGCGCTAGAGCTTAAATAACGAAAATCTGGAATCACTCATATAACTTAGAAAAATCCCATTTTTGGCCTGAGTTTGTATGAAAAACTTTAAACTCGATTTTCTCGGAAACTAGAAGCGCTAAAGCTTAAATAACGAAAATCTGGAATCACTCATATAACTTAGAAAAATCCCATTTTTGGCCTGAGTTTGTATGAAAAACTTTAAACTCGATTTTCTCGGAAACTAGAAGCGCTAGAGCTTAAATAACGAAAATCTGGAATCACTCATATAACTTAGAAAAATCCCATTTTTGGCCTGAGTTTGTGTGAAAAACTTTAAACTCGATTTTCTCGGAAACTAGAAGCCCCAGAACTTAAATAACGAAAATCTGGAATCACTCATATAACTTAGGAAAATCCCATTTTTGGCCTGATTTTGTATGAAAAACTTTAAACTCGATTTTCTCGGAAACTAGAAGCCCCAGAGCTTAAATAATGAAAATCTGGAATCACTCATATAACTAGGAAAATCCCATTTTTTGGACTGATTTTGTATGAAAAACTTTAAACTCGATTTTCTCGGAAGCTAGAAGCGCTAGAGCTTAAATAACGAAAATCTGGAATCACTCATATAACTTAGAAAAATCCCATTTTTCGCCTGAGTTTGTATGAAAAACTTTAAACTCGATTTTCTCGGAAACTAGAAGCCCCAGAACTTAAATAACGAAAATCTAGATTCACTCATATAACTTAGGATAATAAATCTGGAATCACTCATATAACTTAGGAAAATCCCATTTTTGGCCTGATTTTGTATGAAAAACTTCAAACTTATATAACTTAGGAAAATCCCATTTTTGGACTGATTTTGTATGAAAAATTTTAAACTCGATTTTCTCGGAAACTAGAAGCCCCAGAGCTTAAATAATGAAAATCTGGAATCACTCATATAACTTATGAAAATCCCATTTTTGGACTAATTTTATATGAAAAACTTTAAACTCGATTTTCTCGGAAACTAGAAGCGCTAGAGCTTAAATACCGAAAATCTGGAATCACTCATATAACTTAGGAAAATCCCATTTTTGGACTGATTTTGTATGAAAAACTTTAAATTCGATTTTCTCGGAAACTAGAAGCCCCAGAGCTTAAATAACGAAAATCTGGAATCACTTATATAAATTAGGAAAATCCCATTTTTGGACTGATTTTAACTTAGGAAAATCCCATTTTTGGACTGATTTTATATGAAAAACTTTAAACTCGATTTTCTCGGAAACTAGAAGCGCTAGAGCTTAAATAACACAAATCTGGAATCACTCATATAACTTAGGAAAATCCCATTTTTGGACTGATTTTTTATGAAAAACTTTAAACTCGATTTTCTCGGAAACTAGAAGCGCTAGAGCTTAAATAACAAAAATCTGAAATCACTCATATAACTTAGGAAAATCCCATTTTTGGCCTGATTTTGTATGAAAAACTTTAAATTCGATTTTCTCGGAAACTAGAAGCCCCAGAGCTTAAATAACGAAAATCTGGAATCACTCATATAACTTAGGAAAATCCCATTTTTGGCCTGATTTTGTATGAAAAACTTTAAACTCGATTTTCTCGGAAACTAGAAGCCCCAGAGCTTAAATAATGAAAATCTGGAATCACTCATATAACTTAGGAAAATCCCATTTTTGGACTGATTTTGTATGAAAAACTTTAAACTCGATTTTCTCGGAAGCTAGAAGCGCTAGAGCTTAAATAACGAAAATCTGGAATCACTCATATAACTTAGAAAAATCCCATTTTTCGCCTGAGTTTGTATGAAAAACTTTAAACTCGATTTTCTCGGAAACTAGAAGCCCCAGAACTTAAATAACGAAAATCTAGATTCACTCATATAACTAAGAAAAATCCCATTTTTCGCCTGAGTTTGTATGAAAAACTTTAAACTCGATTTTCTCGGAAACTAGAAGCGCTAGAGCTTACATAACGAAAATCTGGAATCACTCATATAACTTAGAAAAATCCCATTTTTGGCCTGAGTTTGTATGAAAAACTTTTAACTCGATTTTCTCGGAAACTAGATGCGCTAGAGCTTAAATAACGAAAATCTGGAATCACTCATATAACTTAGGAAAATCCCATTTTTGGACTGATTTTGTATGAAAAACTTTAAACTCAATTTTCTCGTAAACTAGAAGCGCTAGAGCTTAAATAACGAAAATCTGGAATCACTCATTTAACTTAGGAAAATCCCATTTTTGGCCTGATTTTGTATTAAAAACTTTAAGCTCGATTTTCTCGGAAACTAGATGCGCTAGAGCTTAAATAACGAAAATCTGGAATCACTCATATAACTAAGAAAAATCCCATTTTTGGCCTGAGTTTGTATGAAAAACTTTAAACTCGATTTTCTCGGAAACTAGAAGCGCTAAAGCTTAAATAACGAAAATCTGGAATCACTCATATAACTTAGAAAAATCCCATTTTTGGCCTGAGTTTGTATGAAAAACTTTAAACTCGATTTTCTCGGAAACTAGAAGCGCTAGAGCTTAAATAACGAAAATCTGGAATCACTCATATAACTTAGAAAAATCCCATTTTTGGCCTGAGTTTGTGTGAAAAACTTTAAACTCGATTTTCTCGGAAACTAGAAGCCCCAGAACTTAAATAACGAAAATCTGGAATCACTCATATAACTTAGGAAAATCCCATTTTTGGCCTGATTTTGTATGAAAAACTTTAAACTCGATTTTCTCGGAAACTAGAAGCCCCAGAGCTTAAATAATGAAAATCTGGAATCACTCATATAACTTAGGAAAATCCCATTTTTGGACTGATTTTGTATGAAAAACTTTAAACTCGATTTTCTCGGAAGCTAGAAGCGCTAGAGCTTAAATAACGAAAATCTGGAATCACTCATATAACTTAGAAAAATCCCATTTTTCGCCTGAGTTTGTATGAAAAACTTTAAACTCGATTTTCTCGGAAACTAGAAGCCCCAGAACTTAAATAACGAAAATCTAGATTCACTCATATAACTTAGGAAAATCCCATTTTTGGCCTGAGTTTGTATGAAAAACTTTAAACTCGATTTTCTCGGAAGCTAGAAGCGCTAGAGCTTAAATAACGAAAATCTGGAATCACTCATATAACTTAGAAAAATCCCATTTTTCGCCTGAGTTTGTATGAAAAACTTTAAACTCGATTTTCTCGGAAACTAGAAGCCCCAGAGCTTAAATAATGAAAATCTGGAATCACTCATATAACTTAGGAAAATCCCATTTTTGGCCTGAGTTTGTATGAAAAACTTTAAACTCGATTTTCTCGGAAACTAGAAGCGCTAAAGCTTAAATAACGAAAATCTGGAATCACTCATATAACTTAGAAAAATCCCATTTTTGGCCTGAGTTTGTATGAAAAACTTTAAACTCGATTTTCTCGGAAACTAGAAGCGCTAGAGCTTAAATAACGAAAATCTGGAATCACTCATATAACTTAGAAAAATCCCATTTTTGGCCTGAGTTTGTGTGAAAAACTTTAAACTCGATTTTCTCGGAAACTAGAAGCCCCAGAACTTAAATAACGAAAATCTGGAATCACTCATATAACTTAGGAAAATCCCATTTTTGGCCTGATTTTGTATGAAAAACTTTAAACTCGATTTTCTCGGAAACTAGAAGCCCCAGAGCTTAAATAATGAAAATCTGGAATCACTCATATAACTTAGGAAAATCCCATTTTTGGACTGATTTTGTATGAAAAACTTTAAACTCAATTTTCTCGTAAACTAGAAGCGCTAGAGCTTAAATAACGAAAATCTGGAATCACTCATTTAACTTAGGAAAATCCCATTTTTGGCCTGATTTTGTATTAAAAACTTTAAGCTCGATTTTCTCGGAAACTAGATGCGCTAGAGCTTAAATAACGAAAATCTGGAATCACTCATATAACTTAGAAAAATCCCATTTTTGGCCTGAGTTTGTATGAAAAACTTTAAACTCGATTTTCTCGGAAACTAGAAGCGCTAAAGCTTAAATAACGAAAATCTGGAATCACTCATATAACTTAGAAAAATCCCATTTTTGGCCTGAGTTTGTGTGAAAAACTTTAAACTCGATTTTCTCGGAAACTAGAAGCCCCAGAACTTAAATAACGAAAATCTGGAATCACTCATATAACTTAGGAAAATCCCATTTTTGGCCTGATTTTGTATGAAAAACTTTAAACTCGATTTTCTCGGAAACTAGAAGCCCCAGAGCTTAAATAATGAAAATCTGGAATCACTCATATAACTTAGGAAAATCCCATTTTTGGACTGATTTTGTATGAAAAACTTTAAACTCGATTTTCTCGGAAGCTAGAAGCGCTAGAGCTTAAATAACGAAAATCTGGAATCACTCATATAACTTAGAAAAATCCCATTTTTCGCCTGAGTTTGTATGAAAAACTTTAAACTCGATTTTCTCGGAAACTAGAAGCCCCAGAACTTAAATAACGAAAATCTAGATTCACTCATATAACTTAGAAAAATCCCATTTTTGGCCTGAGTTTGTATGAAAAACTTTAAACTCGATTTTCTCGGAAACTAGAAGCGCTAAAGCTTAAATAACGAAAATCTGGAATCACTCATATAACTTAGAAAAATCCCATTTTTGGCCTGAGTTTGTATGAAAAACTTTAAACTCGATTTTCTCGGAAACTAGAAGCGCTAAAGCTTAAATAACGAAAATCTGGAATCACTCATATAACTTAGAAAAATCCCATTTTTGGCCTGAGTTTGTATGAAAAACTTTAAACTCGATTTTCTCGGAAACTAGAAGCGCTAGAGCTTAAATAACGAAAATCTGGAATCACTCATATAACTTAGAAAAATCCCATTTTTGGCCTGAGTTTGTGTGAAAAACTTTAAACTCGATTTTCTCGGAAACTAGAAGCCCCAGAACTTAAATAACGAAAATCTGGAATCACTCATATAACTTAGGAAAATCCCATTTTTGGCCTGATTTTGTATGAAAAACTTTAAACTCGATTTTCTCGGAAACTAGAAGCCCCAGAGCTTAAATAATGAAAATCTGGAATCACTCATATAACTTAGGAAAATCCCATTTTTGGACTGATTTTGTATGAAAAACTTTAAACTCGATTTTCTCGGAAGCTAGAAGC
The DNA here is from genome assembly GCA_943735925.1 of Pollenia amentaria. Taxonomy (NCBI): domain Eukaryota; kingdom Metazoa; phylum Arthropoda; class Insecta; order Diptera; family Polleniidae; genus Pollenia; species Pollenia amentaria. The sequence continues at coordinate 85,249,532 of OX031008.1, read as the reverse complement.
GCTAGAGCTTAAATAACGAAAATCTGGAATCACTCATATAACTTAGAAAAATCCCATTTTTGGCCTGAGTTTATGTGAAAAACTTTAAACTCGATTTTCACGGAAACTAGAAGCGCTAAAGCTTAAATAACGAAAATCTGGAATCACTCGTTTAACTTAGGAAAATCCCATTTTTGGCCTGATTTTGTATGAAAAACTTTAAACTCGATTTTCTCGGAAACTAGAAGCCCCAGAACTTAAATAACGAAAATATGGAATCACTCATATAACTTAGAAGAATCCCATTTTTGGCCTGAGTTTGTATGAAAAACTTTAAACTCAATTTTCTCGGAAACTAGAAGCGCTAGAGCTTAAATAACGAAAATCGGGAATCACTCATATAACTTAGGAAAAATCCCATTTTTGGCCTGAATTTGTATGAAAAACTTCAAACTCGATTTTCTCGGAAACTAGAAGCGCTAGAGCTTAAATAACAAAAATCTGGAATCACTCATATAACTTAGGAAAATCCCATTTTTGGCCTGATTTTGTATGAAAAACTTTAAACTCGATTTTCTCGGAAACTAGAAGCCCCAGAACTTAAATAACGAAAATATGGAATCACTCATATAACTTAGAAAAATCCCATTTTTGGCCTGAGTTTGTATGAAAAACTTTAAACTCAATTTTCTCGGAAACTAGAAGCGCTAGAGCTTAAATAACGAAAATCTGGAATCACTCATATAACTTAGAAAAATCCCATTTTTGGCCTGAGTTTGTATGAAAAACTTTAAACTCGATTTTCTCGGAAACTAGAAGCGCTAGAGCTTAAATAACGAAAATCTGGAATCACTCATATAACTTAGAAAAATCCCATTTTTGGCCTGAGTATGTCTGAAAAATTTTAAACTCGATTTTCTCGGAAACTAGAAGCGCTAGAGCTTAAATAACGAAAATTTGGAATCACTCATATAACTTAGAAAAATCCCATTTTTGGCCTGAGTTTGTATGAAAAACTTAAAACTCGATTTTCTCGGAAACTAGAAGCCCCAGAACTTAAATAACGAAAATATGGAATCACTCATATAACTTAGAAGAATCCCATTTTTGGCCTGAGTTTGTATGAAAAACTTTAAACTTGATTTTCTCGGAAACTAGAAGCGCTAAAGCTTAAATAACGAAAATCTGGAATCACTCATATAACTTAGAAAAATCCCATTTTTGGCCTGAGTATGTCTGAAAAACTTTAAACTCGATTTTCTCGGAAACTAGAAGCGCTAGAGCTTAAATAACGAAAATTTGGAATCACTCATATAACTTAGAAAAATCCCATTTTTGGCCTGAGTTTGTATGAAAAACTTTAAACTCGATTTTCTCGGAAACTAGAAGCCCCAGAACTTAAATAACGAAAATATGGAATCACTCATATAACTTAGGAAAATCCCATTTTTGGCCTGATTTTGTATGAAAAACTTTAAACTCGATTTTCTCGGAAACTAGAAGCGCTAAAGCTTAAATAACGAAAATCTGGAATCACTCATATAACTTAGAAAAATCCCATTTTTGGCCTGAGTTTGTGTGAAAAACTTTAAACTCGATTTTCTCGGAAACTAGAAGCCCCAGAACTTAAATAACGAAAATCTGGAATCACTCATATAACTTAGGAAAATCCCATTTTTGGCCTGATTTTGTATGAAAAACTTTAAACTCGATTTTCTCGGAAACTAGAAGCCCCAGAGCTTAAATAATGAAAATCTGGAATCACTCATATAACTTAGGAAAATCCCATTTTTGGACTGATTTTGTATGAAAAACTTTAAACTCGATTTTCTCGGAAGCTAGAAGCGCTAGAGCTTAAATAACGAAAATCTGGAATCACTCATATAACTTAGAAAAATCCCATTTTTCGCCTGAGTTTGTATGAAAAACTTTAAACTCGATTTTCTCGGAAACTAGAAGCCCCAGACCTTAAATAACGAAAATCTAGATTCACTCATATAACTTAGAAAAATCCCATTTTTGGCCTGAGTTTGTATGAAAAACTTTAAACTCGATTTTCTCGGAAACTAGAAGCGCTAAAGCTTAAATAACGAAAATCTAGATTCACTCATATAACTTAGAAAAATCCCATTTTTGGCCTGAGTTTGTATGAAAAACTTTAAACTCGATTTTCTCGGAAACTAGAAGCGCTAAAGCTTAAATAACGAAAATCTAGATTCACTCATATAACTTAGAAAAATCCCATTTTTGGCCTGAGTTTGTATGAAAAACTTTAAACTCGATTTTCTCGGAAACTAGAAGCGCTAAAGCTTAAATAACGAAAATCTAGATTCACTCATATAACTTAGAAAAATCCCATTTTTGGCCTGAGTTTGTATGAAAAACTTTAAACTCGATTTTCTCGGAAACTAGAAGCGCTAAAGCTTAAATAACGAAAATCTAGATTCACTCATATAACTTAGAAAAATCCCATTTTTGGCCTGAGTTTGTATGAAAAACTTTAAACTCGATTTTCTCGGAAACTAGAAGCGCTAAAGCTTAAATAACGAAAATCTAGATTCACTCATATAACTTAGAAAAATCCCATTTTTGGCCTGAGTTTGTATGAAAAACTTTAAACTCGATTTTCTCGGAAACTAGAAGCGCTAAAGCTTAAATAACGAAAATCTAGATTCACTCATATAACTTAGAAAAATCCCATTTTTGGCCTGAGTTTGTATGAAAAACTTTAAACTCGATTTTCTCGGAAACTAGAAGCGCTAAAGCTTAAATAACGAAAATCTAGATTCACTCATATAACTTAGAAAAATCCCATTTTTGGCCTGAGTTTGTATGAAAAACTTTAAACTCGATTTTCTCGGAAACTAGAAGCGCTAAAGCTTAAATAACGAAAATCTAGATTCACTCATATAACTTAGAAAAATCCCATTTTTGGCCTGAGTTTGTATGAAAAACTTTAAACTCGATTTTCTCGGAAACTAGAAGCGCTAAAGCTTAAATAACGAAAATCTAGATTCACTCATATAACTTAGAAAAATCCCATTTTTGGCCTGAGTTTGTATGAAAAACTTTAAACTCGATTTTCTCGGAAACTAGAAGCGCTAAAGCTTAAATAACGAAAATCTAGATTCACTCATATAACTTAGAAAAATCCCATTTTTGGCCTGAGTTTGTATGAAAAACTTTAAACTCGATTTTCTCGGAAACTAGAAGCGCTAAAGCTTAAATAACGAAAATCTAGATTCACTCATATAACTTAGAAAAATCCCATTTTTGGCCTGAGTTTGTATGAAAAACTTTAAACTCGATTTTCTCGGAAACTAGAAGCGCTAAAGCTTAAATAACGAAAATCTAGATTCACTCATATAACTTAGAAAAATCCCATTTTTGGCCTGAGTTTGTATGAAAAACTTTAAACTCGATTTTCTCGGAAACTAGAAGCGCTAAAGCTTAAATAACGAAAATCTGGAATCACTCATATAACTTAGAAAAATCCCATTTTTGGCCTGAGTTTGTATGAAAAACTTTAAACTCGATTTTCTCGGAAACTAGAAGCGCTAAAGCTTAAATAACGAAAATCTGGAATCACTCATATAACTTAGAAAAATCCCATTTTTGGCCTGAGTTTGTATGAAAAACTTTAAACTCGATTTTCTCGGAAACTAGAAGCGCTAGAGCTTAAATAACGAAAATCTGGAATCACTCATATAACTTAGAAAAATCCCATTTTTGGCCTGAGTTTGTGTGAAAAACTTTAAACTCGATTTTCTCGGAAACTAGAAGCCCCAGAACTTAAATAACGAAAATCTGGAATCACTCATATAACTTAGGAAAATCCCATTTTTGGCCTGATTTTGTATGAAAAACTTTAAACTCGATTTTCTCGGAAACTAGAAGCCCCAGAGCATAAATAATGAAAATCTGGAATCACTCATATAACTTAGGAAAATCCCATTTTTGGACTGATTTTGTACGAAAAACTTTAAACTCGATTTTCTCGGAAGCTAGAAGCGCTAGAGCTTAAATAACGAAAATCTGGAATCACTCATATAACTTAGAAAAATCCCATTTTTGGCCTGAGTTTATGTGAAAAACTTTAAACTCGATTTTCACGGAAACTAGAAGCGCTAAAGCTTAAATAACGAAAATCTGGAATCACTCGTTTAACTTAGGAAAATCCCATTTTTGGCCTGATTTTGTATGAAAAACTTTAAACTCGATTTTCTCGGAAACTAGAAGCCCCAGAACTTAAATAACGAAAATATGGAATCACTCATATAACTTAGAAGAATCCCATTTTTGGCCTGAGTTTGTATGAAAAACTTTAAACTCAATTTTCTCGGAAACTAGAAGCGCTAAAGCTTAAATAACGAAAATCTAGATTCACTCATATAACTTAGAAAAATCCCATTTTTGGCCTGAGTTTGTATGAAAAACTTTAAACTCGATTTTCTCGGAAACTAGAAGCGCTAAAGCTTAAATAACGAAAATCTAGATTCACTCATATAACTTAGAAAAATCCCATTTTTGGCCTGAGTTTGTATGAAAAACTTTAAACTCGATTTTCTCGGAAACTAGAAGCGCTAAAGCTTAAATAACGAAAATCTAGATTCACTCATATAACTTAGAAAAATCCCATTTTTGGCCTGAGTTTGTATGAAAAACTTTAAACTCGATTTTCTCGGAAACTAGAAGCGCTAAAGCTTAAATAACGAAAATCTAGATTCACTCATATAACTTAGAAAAATCCCATTTTTGGCCTGAGTTTGTATGAAAAACTTTAAACTCGATTTTCTCGGAAACTAGAAGCGCTAAAGCTTAAATAACGAAAATCTAGATTCACTCATATAACTTAGAAAAATCCCATTTTTGGCCTGAGTTTGTATGAAAAACTTTAAACTCGATTTTCTCGGAAACTAGAAGCGCTAAAGCTTAAATAACGAAAATCTAGATTCACTCATATAACTTAGAAAAATCCCATTTTTGGCCTGAGTTTGTATGAAAAACTTTAAACTCGATTTTCTCGGAAACTAGAAGCGCTAAAGCTTAAATAACGAAAATCTAGATTCACTCATATAACTTAGAAAAATCCCATTTTTGGCCTGAGTTTGTATGAAAAACTTTAAACTCGATTTTCTCGGAAACTAGAAGCGCTAAAGCTTAAATAACGAAAATCTGGAATCACTCATATAACTTAGAAAAATCCCATTTTTGGCCTGAGTTTGTATGAAAAACTTTAAACTCGATTTTCTCGGAAACTAGAAGCGCTAAAGCTTAAATAACGAAAATCTGGAATCACTCATATAACTTAGAAAAATCCCATTTTTGGCCTGAGTTTGTATGAAAAACTTTAAACTCGATTTTCTCGGAAACTAGAAGCGCTAGAGCTTAAATAACGAAAATCTGGAATCACTCATATAACTTAGAAAAATCCCATTTTTGGCCTGAGTTTGTGTGAAAAACTTTAAACTCGATTTTCTCGGAAACTAGAAGCCCCAGAACTTAAATAACGAAAATCTGGAATCACTCATATAACTTAGGAAAATCCCATTTTTGGCCTGATTTTGTATGAAAAACTTTAAACTCGATTTTCTCGGAAACTAGAAGCCCCAGAGCATAAATAATGAAAATCTGGAATCACTCATATAACTTAGGAAAATCCCATTTTTGGACTGATTTTGTATGAAAAACTTTAAACTCGATTTTCTCGGAAGCTAGAAGCGCTAGAGCTTAAATAACGAAAATCTGGAATCACTCATATAACTTAGAAAAATCCCATTTTTGGCCTGAGTTTATGTGAAAAACTTTAAACTCGATTTTCACGGAAACTAGAAGCGCTAAAGCTTAAATAACGAAAATCTGGAATCACTCGTTTAACTTAGGAAAATCCCATTTTTGGCCTGATTTTGTATGAAAAACTTTAAACTCGATTTTCTCGGAAACTAGAAGCCCCAGAACTTAAATAACGAAAATATGGAATCACTCATATAACTTAGAAGAATCCCATTTTTGGCCTGAGTTTGTATGAAAAACTTTAAACTCAATTTTCTCGGAAACTAGAAGCGCTAGAGCTTAAATAACGAAAATCGGGAATCACTCATATAACTTAGGAAAAATCCCATTTTTGGCCTGAATTTGTATGAAAAACTTTAAACTCGATTTTCTCGGAAACTAGAAGCGCTAGAGCTTAAATAACGAAAATCTGGAATCACTCATATAACTTAGGAAAATCCCATTTTTGGCCTGATTTTGTATGAAAAACTTTAAACTCGATTTTCTCGGAAACTAGAAGCCCCAGAACTTAAATAACGAAAATATGGAATCACTCATATAACTTAGAAAAATCCCATTTTTGGCCTGAGTTTGTATGAAAAACTTTAAACTCAATTTTCTCGGAAACTAGAAGCGCTAGAGCTTAAATAACGAAAATCTGGAATCACTCATATAACTTAGAAAAATCCCATTTTTGGCCTGAGTTTGTATGAAAAACTTTAAACTCGATTTTCTCGGAAACTAGAAACGCTAGAGCTTAAATAACGAAAATCTGGAATCACTCATATAACTTAGAAAAATCCCATTTTTGGCCTGAGTATGTCTGAAAAATTTTAAACTCGATTTTCTCGGAAACTAGAAGCGCTAGAGCTTAAATAACGAAAATTTGGAATCACTCATATAACTTAGAAAAATCCCATTTTTGGCCTGAGTTTGTATGAAAAACTTAAAACTCGATTTTCTCGGAAACTAGAAGCCCCAGAACTTAAATAACGAAAATATGGAATCACTCATATAACTTAGAAGAATCCCATTTTTGGCCTGAGTTTGTATGAAAAACTTTAAACTTGATTTTCTCGGAAACTAGAAGCGCTAAAGCTTAAATAACGAAAATCTGGAATCACTCATATAACTTAGAAAAATCCCATTTTTGGCCTGAGTATGTCTGAAAAACTTTAAACTCGATTTTCTCGGAAACTAGAAGCGCTAGAGCTTAAATAACGAAAATTTGGAATCACTCATATAACTTAGAAGAATCCCATTTTTGGCCTGAGTTTGTATGAAAAACTTTAAACTTGATTTTCTCGGAAACTAGAAGCGCTAAAGCTTAAATAACGAAAATTTGGAATCACTCATATAACTTAGAAAAATCCCATTTTTGGCCTGAGTTTGTATGAAAAACTTTAAACTCGATTTTCTCGGAAACTAGAAGCCCCAGAACTTAAATAACGAAAATCTGGAATCACTCATATAACTAAGAAAAATCCCATTTTTGGCCTGAGTTTGTATGAAAAACTTTAAACTCGATTTTCTCGGAAACTAGAAGCGCTAGAGCTTAAATAACGAAAATCTGGAATCACTCATATAACTTAGGAAAATCCCATTTTTGGACTGATTTTATATGAAAAACTTTAAACTCGATTTTCTCGGAAACTAGAAGCGCTAAAGCTTATATAACGAAAATCTGGAATCACTCATATAACTTAGGAAAATCCCATTTTTGGCCTGATTTTGTATGAAAACCTTTAAACTCGATTTTCTCGGAAACTAGAAGCCCCAGAACTTAAATAACGAAAATCTGGAATCACTCATATAACTTAGAAAAATCCCATTGTTGGCCTGAGTTTGTATGAAAAACTTTAAACTCAATTTTCTCGGAAACTAGAAGCGCTAGAGCTTAAATAACGAAAATCTGGAATCACTCATATAACTTAGAAAAATCCCATTTTTGGCCTGAGTTTGTGTGAAAAACTTTAAACTCGATTTTCTCGGAAACTAGAAGCCCCAGAACTTAAATAACGAAAATCTGGAATCACTCATATAACTTAGAAAAAATCCCATTTTTGGCCTGATTTTGTATGAAAAACTTTAAACTCGATTTTCTCGGAAACTAGAAGCGCTAGAGCTTAAATAACGAAAATCTGGAATCACTCATATAACTTAGAAAAATCCCATTTTTGGCCTGAGTATGTCTGAAAAACTTTAAACTCGATTTTCTCGGAAACTAGAAGCGCTAGAGCTTAAATAACGAAAATCTGGAATCACTCATATAACTTAGAAAAATCCCATTTTTGGCCTGAGTATGTCTGAAAAACTTTAAACTCGATTTTCTCGGAAACTAGAAGCGCTAAAGCTTAAATAACGAAAATCTGGAATCACTCGTTTAACTTAGGAAAATCCCATTTTTGGCCTGATTTTGTATGAAAAACTTTAAACTCGATTTTCTCGGAAACTAGAAGCGCTAAAGCTTAAATAACGAAAATATGGAATCACTCATATAACTTAGAAAAATCCCATTTTTGGCCTGAGTTTGTATGAAAAACTTTAAACTCAATTTTCTCGGAAACTAGAAGCGCTAGAGCTTAAATAACGAAAATCGGGAATCACTCATATAACTTAGGAAAAATCCCATTTTTGGCCTGATTTTGTATGAAAAACTTTAAACTCGATTTTCTCGGAAACTAGAAGCGCTAGAGCTTAAATAACGAAAATCCGGAATCACCCATATAACTTAGGAAAATCCCATTTTTGGCCTGATTTTGTATGAAAAACTTTAAACTCGATTTTCTCGGAAACTAGAAGCGCTAGAGCTTAAATAACGAAAATCTGGAATCACTCATATAACTTAGAAAAATCCCATTTTTGGCCTGAGTATGTCTGAAAAACTTTAAACTCGATTTTCTCGGAAACTAGAAGCGCTAGAGCTTAAATAACGAAAATCTGGAATCACTCGTTTAACTTAGGAAAAATCCCATTTTTGGCCTGATTTTGTATGAAAAACTTTAAACTCGATTTTCTCGGAAACTAGAAGCGCTAGAGCTTAAATAACGAAAATCTGGAATCACTCATATAACTTAGGAAAATCCCATTTTTGGCCTGATTTTGTATGAAAAACTTTAAACTCGATTTTCTCGGAAACTAGAAGCGCTAGAGCTTAAATAACGAAAATCTGGAATCACTCATATAACTTAGAAAAATCCCATTTTTGGCCTGAATTTGTATGAAAAACTTTAAACTCGATTTTCTCGGAAACTAGAAGCGCTAGAGCTTAAATAACGAAAATCTGGAATCACTCATATAACTTAGAAAAATCCCATTTTTGGCCTGAGTATGTCTGAAAAACTTTAAACTCGATTTTCTCGGAAACTAGAAGCGCTAGAGCTTAAATAACGAAAATCTGGAATCACTCATATAACTTAGAAAAATCCCATTTTTGGCCTGAGTTTGTATGAAAAACTTAAAACTCGATTTTCTCGGAAACTAGAAGCCCCAGAACTTAAATAACGAAAATCTGGAATCACTCATATAACTTATAAAAATCCCATTTTTGGCCTGAGTTTGTATGAAAAACTTTAAACTTGATTTTCTCGGAAACTAGAAGCGCGAAAGCTTAAATAACGAAAATCTGGAATCACTCATATAACTTAGGAAAAACCCATTTTTGGCCTGATTTTGTTTGAAAAACTTTAAACTCGATTTTCTCGGAAACTAGAAGCCCCAGAACTTAAATAACGAAAATCTGGAATCACTCATATAACTTATAAAAATCCCATTTTTGGCCTGAGTTTGTATGAAAAACTTTAAACTCGATTTTCTCGGAAACTAGAAGCGCTAGAGCTTAAATAACGAAAATCTGGAATCACTCATATAACTTAGAAAAATCCCATTTTTGGCCTGAGTTTGTATGAAAAACTTTAAACTCGATTTTCTCGGAAACTAGAAGCCCCAGAACTTAAATAACGAAAATCTGGAATCACTCATATAACTAAGAAAAATCCCATTTTTGGCCTGAGTTTGTATGAAAAACTTTAAACTAGATTTTCTCGGAAACTAGAAGCGCTAGAGCTTAAATAACGAAAATCTGGAATCACTCATATAACTTAGGAAAATCCCATTTTTGGACTGATTTTATATGAAAAACTTTAAACTCGATTTTCTCGGAAACTAGAAGCGCTAAAGCTTAAATAACGAAAATCTGGAATCACTCATATAACTTAGGAAAAATCCCATTCTTGGCCTGAGTTTGTATGAAAAACTTAAAACTCGATTTTCTCGGAAACTAGAAGCCCCAGAACTTACATAACGAAAATCTGGAATCACTCATATAACTTAGAAAAATCCCATTGTTGGCCTGAGTTTGTATGAAAAACTTTAAACTCAATTTTCTCGGAAACTAGAAGCGCTAGAGCTTAAATAACGAAAATCTGGAATCACTCATATAACTTAGAAAAATCCCATTTTTGGCCTGAGTTTGTGTGAAAAACTTTAAACTCGATTTTCTCGGAAACTAGAAGCCCCAGAACTTAAATAACGAAAATCTGGAATCACTCATATAACTTAGAAAAAATCCCATTTTTGGCCTGATTTTGTATGAAAAACTTTAAACTCGATTTTCTCGGAAACTAGAAGCGCTAGATCTTAAATAACGAAAATCTGGAATCACTCATATAACTTAGAAAAATCCCATTTTTGGCCTGAGTATGTCTGAAAAACTTTAAACTCGATTTTCTCGGAAACTAGAAGCGCTAGAGCTTAAATAACGAAAATCTGGAATCACTCATATAACTTAGAAAAATCCCATTTTTGGCCTGAGTATGTCTGAAAAACTTTAAACTCGATTTTCTCGGAAACTAGAAGCGCTAGAGCTTAAATAACGAAAATCTGGAATCACTCATATAACTTAGAAAAATCCCATTTTTGGCCTGAGTTTGTATGAAAAACTTTAAACTCGATTTTCTCGGAAACTAGAAGCCCCAGAACTTAAATAACGAAAATCTGGAATCACTCATATAACTTAGAAAAATCCCATTTTTGGCCTGAGTTTGTGTGAAAAACTTTAAACTCGATTTTCTCGGAAACTAGAAGCGCTAAAGCTTAAATAACGAAAATCTGGAATCACTCGTTTAACTTAGGAAAATCCCATTTTTGGCCTGATTTTATATGAAAAACTTTAAACTCGATTTTCTCGGAAACTAGAAGCCCCAGAACTTAAATAACGAAAATATGGAATCACTCATATAACTTAGAAAAATCCCATTTTTGGCCTGAGTTTGTATGAAAAACTTTAAACTCAATTTTCTCGGAAACTAGAAGCGCTAGAGCTTAAATAACGAAAATCGGGAATCACTCATATAACTTAGGAAAAATCCCATTTTTGGCCTGATTTTGTATGAAAAACTTTAAACTCGATTTTCTCGGAAACTAGAAGCGCTAGAGCTTAAATAACGAAAATCCGGAATCACCCATATAACTTAGGAAAATCCCATTTTTGGCCTGATTTTGTATGAAAAACTTTAAACTCGATTTTCTCGGAAACTAGAAGCGCTAGAGCTTAAATAACGAAAATCTGGAATCACTCATATAACTTAGAAAAATCCCATTTTTGGCCTGAGTATGTCTGAAAAACTTTAAACTCGATTTTCTCGGAAACTAGAAGCGCTAGAGCTTAAATAACGAAAATCTGGAATCACTCGTTTAACTTAGGAAAAATCCCATTTTTGGCCTGATTTTGTATGAAAAACTTTAAACTCGATTTTCTCGGAAACTAGAAGCGCTAGAGCTTAAATAACGAAAATCTGGAATCACTCATATAACTTAGGAAAATCCCATTTTTGGCCTGATTTTGTATGAAAAACTTTAAACTCGATTTTCTCGGAAACTAGAAGCGCTAGAGCTTAAATAACGAAAATCTGGAATCACTCATATAACTTAGAAAAATCCCATTTTTGGCCTGAATTTGTATGAAAAACTTTAAACTCGATTTTCTCGGAAACTAGAAGCGCTAGAGCTTAAATAACGAAAATCTGGAATCACTCATATAACTTAGAAAAATCCCATTTTTGGCCTGAGTATGTCTGAAAAACTTTAAACTCGATTTTCTCGGAAACTAGAAGCGCTAGAGCTTAAATAACGAAAATCTGGAATCACTCATATAACTTAGAAAAATCCCATTTTTGGCCTGAGTTTGTATGAAAAACTTAAAACTCGATTTTCTCGGAAACTAGAAGCCCCAGAACTTAAATAACGAAAATCTGGAATCACTCATATAACTTATAAAAATCCCATTTTTGGCCTGAGTTTGTATGAAAAACTTTAAACTTGATTTTCTCGGAAACTAGAAGCGCGAAAGCTTAAATAACGAAAATCTGGAATCACTCATATAACTTAGGAAAAACCCATTTTTGGCCTGATTTTGTTTGAAAAACTTTAAACTCGATTTTCTCGGAAACTAGAAGCCCCAGAACTTAAATAACGAAAATCTGGAATCACTCATATAACTTATAAAAATCCCATTTTTGGCCTGAGTTTGTATGAAAAACTTTAAACTCGATTTTCTCGGAAACTAGAAGCGCTAGAGCTTAAATAACGAAAATCTGGAATCACTCATATAACTTAGAAAAATCCCATTTTTGGCCTGAGTTTGTATGAAAAACTTTAAACTCGATTTTCTCGGAAACTAGAAGCCCCAGAACTTAAATAACGAAAATCTGGAATCACTCATATAACTAAGAAAAATCCCATTTTTGGCCTGAGTTTGTATGAAAAACTTTAAACTCGATTTTCTCGGAAACTAGAAGCGCTAGAGCTTAAATAACGAAAATCTGGAATCACTCATATAACTTAGGAAAATCCCATTTTTGGACTGATTTTATATGAAAAACTTTAAACTCGATTTTCTCGGAAACTAGAAGCGCTAAAGCTTAAATAACGAAAATCTGGAATCACTCATATAACTTAGGAAAAATCCCATTCTTGGCCTGAGTTTGTATGAAAAACTTAAAACTCGATTTTCTCGGAAACTAGAAGCCCCAGAACTTACATAACGAAAATCTGGAATCACTCATATAACTTATAAAAATCCCATTTTTGGCCTGAGTTTGTATGAAAAACTTTAAACTCGATTTTCTCGGAAACTAGAAGCGCTAGAGCTTAAATAACGAAAATCTGGAATCACTCATATAACTTAGAAAAATCCCATTTTTGGCCTGAGTTTGTATGAAAAACTTTAAACTCGATTTTCTCGGAAACTAGAAGCCCCAGAACTTAAATAACGAAAATCTGGAATCACTCATATAACTTATAAAAATCCCATTGTTGGCCTGAGTTTGTATGAAAAATTTTAAACTCGATTTTCTCGGAAACTAGAAGCGCTAGAGCTTAAATAACGAAAATCCGGAATCACTCATGTAACTTAGAAAAATCCCATTTTTGGCCTGAGTTTGTATGAAAAACTTTAAACTCGATTTTCTCGGAAACTAGAAGCGCTAGAGCTTAAATAACGAAAATCTGGAATCACTCATATAACTTAGAAAAATCCCATTTTTGGCCTGAGTATGTCTGAAAAACTTTAAACTCGATTTTCTCGGAAACTAGAAGCGCTAGAGCTTAAATAACGAAAATCTGGAATCACTCATATAACTTAGGAAAATCCCATTTTTGGCCTGATTTTGTATGAAAAACTTTAAACTCGATTTTCTCGGAAACTAGAAGCGCTAGAGCTTAAATAACGAAAATCTGGAATCACTCATATAACTTAGAAAAATCCCATTTTTGGCCTGAGTTTGTATGAAAAACTTTAAACTCGATTTTCTCGGAAACTAGAAGCGCTAGAGCTTAAATAACGAAAATCTGGAATCACTCATATAACTTAGGAAAATCCCATTTTTGGCCTGATTTTGTATGAAAAACTTTAAACTCGATTTTCTCGGAAACTAGAAGCGCTAGAGCTTAAATAACGAAAATCTGGAATCACTCATATAACTTAGAAAAATCCCATTTTTGGCCTGAGTTTGTTTGAAAAACTTTAAACTCGATTTTCTCGGAAACTAGAAGCCCCAGAACTTAAATAACGAAAATCTGGAATCACTCATATAACTTATAAAAATCCCATTTTTGGCCTGAGTTTGTATGAAAAACTTTAAACTCGATTTTCTCGGAAACTAGAAGCGCTAGAGCTTAAATAACGAAAATCTGGAATCACTCATATAACTTAGAAAAATCCCATTTTTGGCCTGAGTTTGTATGAAAAACTTTAAACTCGATTTTCTCGGAAACTAGAAGCCCCAGAACTTAAATAACGAAAATCTGGAATCACTCATATAACTAAGAAAAATCCCATTTTTGGCCTGAGTTTGTATGAAAAACTTTAAACTCGATTTTCTCGGAAACTAGAAGCGCTAAAGCTTAAATAACGAAAATCTGGAATCACTCATATAACTTAGGAAAATCCCATTCTTGGCCTGAGTTTGTATGAAAAACTTAAAACTCGATTTTCTCGGAAACTAGAAGCCCCAGAACTTACATAACGAAAATCTGGAATCACTCATATAACTTAGAAAAATCCCATTTTTGGCCTGAGTTTGTCTGAAAAACTTTAAACTTGATTTTCTCGGAAACTAGAAGCGCTAAAGCTTAAATAACGAAAATCTGGAATCACTCATATAACTTAGGAAAATCCCATTTTTGGCCTGATTTTGTTTGAAAAACTTTAAACTCGATTTTCTCGGAAACTAGAAGCCCCAGAACTTAAATAACGAAAATCTGGAATCACTCATATAACTTATAAAAATCCCATTTTTGGCCTGAGTTTGTATGAAAAACTTTAAACTCGATTTTCTCGGAAACTAGAAGCGCTAGAGCTTAAATAACGAAAATCTGGAATCACTCATATAACTTAGAAAAATCCCATTTTTGGCCTGATTTTGTATGAAAAACTTTAAACTCGATTTTCTCGGAAACTAGAAGCCCCAGAACTTAAATAACGAAAATCTGGAATCACTCATATAACTTAGAAAAATCCCATTTTTGGCCTGAGTTTGTATGAAAAACTTTAAACTCGATTTTCTCGGAAACTAGAAGCGCTAGAGCTTAAATAACGAAAATCTGGAATCACTCATATAACTTAGAAAAATTCCATTTTTGGCCTGAGTTTGTGTGAAAAACTTTAAACTCGATTTTTTCGGAAACTAGAAGCGCTAAAGCTTAAATAACGAAAATCTGGAATCACTCATATAACTTAGAAAAATCCCATTTTTGGCCTGAGTTTGTATGAAAAACTTTAAACTCGATTTTCTCGGAAACTAGAAGCCCCAGAACTTAAATAACGAAAATCTGGAATCACTCATATAACTTAGAAAAATCCCATTTTTGGCCTGAGTTTGTGTGAAAAACTTTAAACTCGATTTTCAGGGAAACTAGAAGCGCTAAAGCTTAAATAACGAAAATCTGGAATCACTCATTTAACTTAGGAAAATCCCATTTTTGGCCTGATTTTGTATGAAAAACTTTAAACTCGATTTTCTCGGAAACTAGAAGCCCCAGAACTTAAATAACGAAAATATGGAATCACTCATATAACTTAGAAAAATCCCATTTTTGGCCTGAGTTTGTATGAAAAACTTTAAACTCAATTTTCTCGGAAACTAGAAGCGCTAGAGCTTAAATAACGAAAATCGGGAATCACTCATATAACTTAGGAAAAATCCCATTTTTGGCCTGATTTTGTATGAAAAACTTTAAACTCGATTTTCTCGGAAACTAGAAGCGCTAGAGCTTAAATAACGAAAATCGGGAATCACTCATATAACTTAGGAAAAATCCCATTTTTGGCCTGAGTATGTCTGAAAAAATTTAAACTCGATTTTCTCGGAAACTAGAAGCGCTAGAGCTTAAATAACGAAAATCTGGAATCACTCATATAACTTAGAAAAATCCCATTTTTGGCCTGAGTTTGTATGAAAAACTTTAAACTCGATTTTCTCGGAAACTAGAAGCCCCAGAACTTAAATAACGAAAATATGGAATCACTCATATAACTTAGAAAAATCCCATTTTTGGCCTGAGTTTGTATGAAAAACTTTAAACTCGATTTTCTCGGAAACTAGAAGCGCTAGAGCTTAAATAACGAAAATCTGGAATCACTCATATAACTTAGAAAAATCCCATTTTTGGCCTGAGTTTGTATGAAAAACTTTAAACTCGATTTTCTCGGAAACTAGAAGCCCCAGAACTTAAATAACGAAAATCTGGAATCACTCATATAACTTATAAAAATCCCATTTTTGGCCTGAGTTTGTATGAAAAACTTTAAACTCGATTTTCTCGGAAACTAGAAGCGCTAGAGCTTAAATAACGAAAATCTGGAATCACTCATATAACTTAGAAAAATCCCATTTTTGGCCTGAGTTTGTATGAAAAACTTTAAACTCGATTTTCTCGGAAACTAGAAGCCCCAGAACTTAAATAACGAAAATCTGGAATCACTCATATAACTAAGAAAAATCCCATTTTTGGCCTGAGTTTGTATGAAAAACTTTAAACTCGATTTTCTCGGAAACTAGAAGCGCTAGAGCTTAAATAACGAAAATCTGGAATCACTCATATAACTTAGGAAAATCCCATTTTTGGACTGATTTTATATGAAAAACTTTAAACTCGATTTTCTCGGAAACTAGAAGCGCTAAAGCTTAAATAACGAAAATCTGGAATCACTCATATAACTTAGGAAAATCCCATTTTTGGCCTGATTTTGTATGAAAACCTTTAAACTCGATTTCCTCGGAAACTAGAAGCCCCAGAACTTAAATAACGAAAATCTGGAATCACTCATATAACTTATAAAAATCCCATTGTTGGCCTGAGTTTGTATGAAAAACTTTAAACTCGATTTTCTCGGAAACTAGAAGCGCTAAAGCTTAAATAACGAAAATCTGGAATCACTCATTTAACTTAGGAAAATCCCATTTTTGGCCTGATTTTGTATGAAAAACTTTAAACTCGATTTTCTCGGAAACTAGAAGCCCCAGAACTTAAATAACGAAAATATGGAATCACTCATATAACTTAGAAAAATCCCATTTTTGGCCTGAGTTTGTATGAAAAACTTTAAACTCAATTTTCTCGAAAACTAGAAGCGCTAGAGCTTAAATAACGAAAATCGGGAATCACTCATATAACTTAGGAAAAATCCCATTTTTGGCCTGATTTTGTATGAAAAACTTTAAACTCGATTTTCTCGGAAACTAGAAGCGCTAGAGCTTAAATAACGAAAATCTGGAATCACTCATATAACTTAGAAAAATCCCATTTTTGGCCTGAGTATGTCTGAAAAACTTTAAACTCGATTTTCTCGGAAACTAGAAGCGCTAGAGCTTAAATAACGAAAATCTGGAATCACTCATATAACTTAGAAAAATCCCATTTTTGGCCTGAGTTTGTATGAAAAACTTTAAACTCGATTTTCTCGGAAACTAGAAGCCCCAGAACTTAAATAACGAAAATCTGGAATCACTCATATAACTTAGAAAAATCCCATTTTTGGCCTGAGTTTGTGTGAAAAACTTTAAACTCGATTTTCTCGGAAACTAGAAGCGCTAAAGCTTAAATAACGAAAATCTGGAATCACTCGTTTAACTTAGGAAAATCCCATTTTTGGCCTGATTTTGTATGAAAAACTTTAAACTCGATTTTCTCGGAAACTAGAAGCCCCAGAACTTAAATAACGAAAATATGGAATCACTCATATAACTTAGAAAAATCCCATTTTTGGCCTGAGTTTGTGTGAAAAACTTTAAACTCGATTTTCTCGGAAACTAGAAGCGCTAGAGCTTAAATAACGAAAATCTGGAATCACTCATATAACTTAGAAAAATCCCATTTTTGGCCTGAGTTTGTATGAAAAACTTTAAACTCGATTTTCTCGGAAACTAGAAGCCCCAGAACTTAAATAACGAAAATCTGGAATCACTCATATAACTTAGAAAAATCCCATTTTTGGCCTGAGTTTGTGTGAAAAACTTTAAACTCGATTTTCTCGGAAACTAGAAGCGCTAAAGCTTAAATAACGAAAATCTGGAATCACTCGTTTAACTTAGGAAAATCCCATTTTTGGCCTGATTTTGTATGAAAAACTTTAAACTCGATTTTCTCGGAAACTAGAAGCCCCAGAACTTAAATAACGAAAATATGGAATCACTCATATAACTTAGAAAAATCCCATTTTTGGCCTGAGTTTGTATGAAAAACTTTAAACTCAATTTTCTCGGAAACTAGAGGCGCTAGAGCTTAAATAACGAAAATCGGGAATCACTCATATAACTTAGGAAAAATCCCATTTTTGGCCTGATTTTGTATGAAAAACTTTAAACTCGATTTTCTCGGAAACTAGAAGCGCTAGAGCTTAAATAACGAAAATCTGGAATCACTCATATAACTTAAGGTACGGTCAGATATGGCAAACATTTGCCGAAAAACGTCAAATATTTGTTTGCCGTAATGTGACCACAAAATATTTATTTGCGACAAACAGGAAAACAGCTGATTTTGGGCTAATAAATTTGTTTGGTGTCAAACAAAAATGCTTTTAATGTGACCACTCAAAAACAAATATTTGCCTGTATTTTAAGCAAACAAATATTTGTTCTTACAATTATTTTGTAAGAGCAAACAGTAGCAAATAACTGCTGTTGGGAACAACTTAAAAAAAAAATACCACTAAAATCAAATAAAAAAACACAAAGTATTGTAATAATATTTTTGTAAAATTTAACATTTATCTAATTTATTTATTAAAAAAAACACATGATTTTGGAATTACATTAAATTCGTTTTTGATTTTCAGTATTTTTTGTTGTTGTAGCCAAATCGTCGTGCGGTTACTGCCTTGGATCAAAGATAAAAAAGTTATCTAATCTATATATATAAAATTGTAACGTTACTGATTCACTCACTGATTCATCATCGCACAGCCTAAACGACTGAAGGTAAAAACTTGAAATTTGGACCAGGGCTAGCTCTCCCCAAATCGATCACAAAGACGGGATTTTTGGAATTCGAATGTTTAGGGGGTAAAAACGGGTAAATTCGGTAACCTTATATCTCTAAAACTAAAATTTCATACTTATCGTTGTTCTTTAGAAAAATAAGCGGACAGGTGTCTGGTACTTTTTGGAAATTCAGCCCTTTAACGGAGTAAACGGGTAAAACCTGTATTTTGGTACTTTTTTGTCACCCCACCTATCTTTTAAACCCATAATAAGAGAAATAAGGGTTATATCACATTTGAAACTTATCTAAAAAATCCAAATACAAATTTCGTACTTTTTCGAAATTCGGACGTTTAAGGGGTAAAAAGCGTAACTATTTTTGGTACTTTTTTACAAAACATTGTTTTTATTTATTGACATAGACGTATTAAATTATGGGCTCCCACTACAATATTTAAATTTTTTTATGCTTCAATGGGGAGAAAAAAGTACAAAAAAGGGGAAATAGGGAGTAAACGGGTAAAATCTGTATTTTGGACTTTTTTGTCACCCCATCTATCTTTTAAACCTATAAACATAGAAATAAGGGTTATATCACATTTGAAACTTATCTAAAAAATCCAAATACGAATTTGGTACTTATTCGAAATTCGGACATTTAAGGGGTAAAAACCGTAACTATTTTTGGTACTTTTTTACAAAACATTTTTTTTTAGTCAAAAATTTAGTACTTATTGTTGTTCAATAAAAAAAAAATAAGCGGACAGGTGCTTGGTACTTTTTTGAAATTCGGCCTTTTTGGGGAGTAA
The DNA here is from genome assembly GCA_943735925.1 of Pollenia amentaria. Lineage (NCBI taxonomy): Eukaryota > Metazoa > Arthropoda > Insecta > Diptera > Polleniidae > Pollenia > Pollenia amentaria. The sequence continues at coordinate 85,229,989 of OX031008.1, read as the reverse complement.
ACGGGTAAAACTTGTATTTTTAAACTTTTTTGCTATGCCATCTATCTTTTAAACCAATAAACATTAAAATAAAAACTATATCACATTCATAACGAATCTAAAAAATACAAATAAAAATTTGGTACATTTTCGAAATTCGAACGTTTAAGAGGTGAAAATCGTACCTATTACAAAGTAGCTGGTTAAAACCTAGAAACATAAACTTTGGCGTAATATGTCCACGAAAGAAAAGGAGATGCTAACGAAGTAACGGGTTAAACGCTAGTTATTGTATAAAACCATTTTTTGAGTAATTACCATTTTAAGATTTCAAAAATGGATTACGAAATATAAAAAGAACACTGAAATCATATATGTATAATCGATTTTAAACTCAACCTTTCAAAAATGTTTAAGCAATTTTACACGATATTTATTTTGCGGTGGGTTTGTCAGATGTAAAGTCCATATGTAATTTCACATGTCTGCCAAAATTGACAATTACAGAAGGTTAATCATTTTTGCTTTAACACGTTCCTTTTTGGTTTCACCTGACATAACATAAAAACATTCATATTAGCAAACTATTTACTGATTTATATTTATATTCACTTTTTATTCTATTTTAGTTAATTAAAAATTTTGTTTTTTTTAAGAATATGTGTAAGTAAATAGATTTTAATATATATTTGCCTCCACAAACAGACGACTTGCAAAACAGCTGATGTCAGATGGTTTGCCAGATCAAAATAGAACACGCTCTAATTGAAAGAAATTCCTCTATATTTTCCATCACAATTTGTATAATAGTGTTTTGGCAAATAAATTTATATATTTTGACAGTTTGGTCAAATATTTTGCTTCGGCAAATATTTTTTTAAGTGTGACCATATGGAAAACATGTTTGCTAATATGTGTGTTTGCCGCTATTTGACATCTGTTCGAGCAAACAAATATGAGCAAATAAATGTGCGCAGTGTGACCACAAAATGAAACCTACATTGTTTTGAAAAAAAATTTGCCAAATAAAGGCAAACATATTTGGGGCTAATATTTGCCATATGTGACCGTACCTTTAGGAAAATCCCATTTTTGTCCTGATTTTGTATGAAAAACTTTAAACTCGATTTTCTCGGAAACTAGAAGCCCCAGAACTTAAATAACGAAAATATGGAATCACTCATATAACTTAGAAAAATCCCATTTTTGGCCTGAGTTTGTATGAAAAACTTTAAACTCAATTTTCTCGGAAACTAGAAGCGCTAGAGCTTAAATAACGAAAATCTGGAATCACTCATATAACTTAGAAAAATCCCATTTTTGGCCTGAGTTTGTATGAAAAACTTTAAACTCGATTTTCTCGGAAACTAGAAGCGCTAGAGCTTAAATAACGAAAATCTGGAATCACTCATATAACTTAGAAAAATCCCATTTTTGGCCTGAGTATGTCTGAAAAACTTTAAACTCGATTTTCTCGGAAACTAGAAGCGCTAGGGCTTAAATAACGAAAATCTGGAATCACTCATATAACTTAGAAAAATCCCATTTTTGGCCTGAGTTTGTATGAAAAACTTTAAACTCGATTTTCTCGGAAACTAGAAGCGCTAGAGCTTAAATAACGAAAATCTGGAATCACTCATATAACTTAGAAAAATCTCATTTTTGGCCTGAGTTTGTATGAAAAACTTTAAACTCGATTTTCTCGGAAACTAGAAGCGCTAGAGCTTAAATAACGAAAATCTGGAATCACTCATATAACTTAGAAAAATCCCATTTTTGGCCTGAGTATGTCTGAAAAACTTTAAACTCGATTTTCTCGGAAACTAGAAGCGCTAGAGCTTAAATAACGAAAATCTGGAATCACTCATATAACTTAGGAAAATCCCATTTTTGGCCTGATTTTGTATGAAAAACTTTAAACTCGATTTTCTCGGAAACTAGAAGCCCCAGAACTTAAATAACGAAAATATGAAATCACTCATATAACTTAGAAAAATCCCATTTTTGGCCTGAGTTTGTATGAAAAACTTTAAACTCGATTTTCTCGGAAACTAGAAGCGCTAGAGCTTAAATAACGAAAATCTGGAATCACTCATATAACTTAGAAAAATCTCATTTTTGGCCTGAGTTTGTATGAAAAACTTTAAACTCGATTTTCTCGGAAACTAGAAGCGCTAGAGCTTAAATAACGAAAATCTGGAATCACTCATATAACTTAGAAAAATCCCATTTTTGGCCTGATTTTGTATGAAAAACTTTAAACTCGATTTTCTCGGAAACTAGAAGCGCTAGAGCTTAAATAACGAAAATCTGGAATCACTCATATAACTTAGAAAAATCTCATTTTTGGCCTGAGTATGTCTGAAAAACTTTAAACTCGATTTTCTCGGAAACTAGAAGCGCTAGAGCTTAAATAACGAAAATCTGGAATCACTCATATAACTTAGAAAAATCCCATTTTTGGCCTGAGTTTGTATGAAAAACTTTAAACTTGATTTTCTCGGAAACTAGAAGCGCTAGAGCTTAAATAACGAAAATCTGGAATCACTCATATAACTTAGAAAAATCTCATTTTTGGCCTGAGTTTGTCTGAAAAACATTAAACTCGATTTTCTCGGAAACTAGAAGCGCTAGAGCTTAAATAACGAAAATATGGAATCACTCATATAACTTAGAAAAATCCCATTTTTGGCCTGAGTTTGTATGAAAAACTTTAAACTCGATTTTCTCGGAAACTAGAAGCGCTAGAGCTTAAATAACGAAAGTATGGAATCACTCATATAACTTAGAAAAATCCCATTTTTGGCCTGAGTTTGTATGAAAAACTTTAAACTCGATTTTCTCGGAAACTAGAAGCGCTAGAGCTTAAATAACGAAAATCTGGAATCACTCATATAACTTAGAAAAATCTCATTTTTGGCCTGAGTTTGTATGAAAAACTTTAAACTCGATTTTCTCGGAAACTAGAAGCGCTAGAGCTTAAATAACGAAAATCTGGAATCACTCATATAACTTAGAAAAATCCCATTTTTGGCCTGAGTTTGTATGAAAAACTTTAAACTTGATTTTCTCGGAAACTAGAAGCGCTAGAGCTTAAATAACGAAAATCTGGAATCACTCATATAACTTAGAAAAATCTCATTTTTGGCCTGAGTTTGTCTGAAAAACTTTAAACTCGATTTTCTCGGAAACTAGAAGCGCTAGAGCTTAAATAACGAAAATATGGAATCACTCATATAACTTAGAAAAATCCCATTTTTGGCCTGAGTTTGTATGAAAAACTTTAAACTCGATTTTCTCGGAAACTAGAAGCGCTAGAGCTTAAATAACGAAAATATGGAATCACTCATATAACTTAGAAAAATCTCATTTTTGGCCTGAATTTGTATGAAAAACTTTAAACTCGATTTTCTCGGAAACTAGAAGCGCTAGAGCTTAAATAACGAAAATCTGGAATCACTCATATAACTTAGGAAAATCCCATTTTTGGCCTGATTTTGTATAAAAAACTTTAAACTCGATTTTCTCGGAAACTAGAAGCGCTAGAGCTTAAATAACGAAAATCTGGAATCACTCATATAACTTAGAAAAATCTCATTTTTGGCCTGAGTATGTCTGAAAAACTTTAAACTCGATTTTCTCGGAAACTAGAAGCGCTAGAGCTTAAATAACGAAAATCTGGAATCACTCATATAACTTAGGAAAATCCCATTTTTGGCCTGATTTTGTATGAAAAACTTTAAACTCGATTTTCTCGGAAACTAGAAGCCCCAGAACTTAAATAACGAAAATATGGAATCACTCATATAACTTAGAAAAATCCCATTTTTGGCCTGAGTTTGTATGAAAAACTTTAAACTCGATTTTCTCGGAAACTAGAAGCGCTAGAGCTTAAATAACGAAAATCTGGAATCACTCATATAACTTAGAAAAATCCCATTTTTGGCCTGAGTTTGTATGAAAAACTTTAAACTCGATTTTGTCGGAAACTAGAAGCGCTAGAGCTTAAATAACGAAAATCTGGAATCACTCATATAACTTAGAAAAATCTCATTTTTGGCCTGAGTTTGTATGAAAAACTTTAAACTCGATTTTCTCGGAAACTAGAAGCGCTAGAGCTTAAATAACGAAAATCTGGAATCACTCATATAACTTAGAAAAATCCCATTTTTGGCCTGAGTTTGTATGAAAAACTTTAAACTCGATTTTCTCGGAAACTAGAAGCCCCAGAACTTAAATAACGAAAATCTGGAATCACTCATATAACTTAGAAAAATCACATTTTTGGCCTGAGTTTGTGTGAAAAACTTTAAACTCGATTTTCTCGGAAACTAGAAGCGCTAAAGCTTAAATAACGAAAATCTGGAATCACTCGTTTAACTTAGGAAAATCCCATTTTTGGCCTGATTTTGTATGAAAAACTTTAAACTCGATTTTCTCGGAAACTAGAAGCGCTAGAGCTTAAATAACGAAAATCTGGAATCACTCATATAACTTAGAAAAATCCCATTTTTGGCCTGAGTTTGTGTGAAAAACTTTAAACTCGATTTTCTCGGAAACTAGAAGCGCTAGAGCTTAAATAACGAAAATCTGGAATCACTCATATAACTTAGAAAAATCCCATTTTTGGCCTGAGTTTGTATGAAAAACTTTAAACTCGATTTTCTCGGAAACTAGAAGCCCCAGAACTTAAATAACGAAAATCTGGAATCACTCATATAACTTAGAAAAATCCCATTTTTGGCCTGAGTTTGTGTGAAAAACTTTAAACTCGATTTTCTCGGAAACTAGAAGCGCTAGAGCTTAAATAACGAAAATCTGGAATCACTCATATAACTTAGAAAAATCCCATTTTTGGCCTGAGTTTGTATGAAAAACTTTAAACTTGATTTTCTCGGAAACTAGAAGCGCTAGAGCTTAAATAACGAAAATCTGGAATCACTCATATAACTTAGAAAAATCCCATTTTTGGCCTGAGTTTGTATGAAAAACTTTAAACTCGATTTTCTCGGAAACTAGAAGCGCTAGAGCTTAAATAACGAAAATCTGGAATCACTCATATAACTTATGTGCTGTTTCCAGGTGACAGCCAATTGATTGTGTAGAAAAATTTATATGAAAAGCACTCACAAAACTGAGTTTTATTCATATAAATTTTACTACACAATCAATTGCTTGTCACCTGGAAACAGCACATTAGAAAAATCCCATTTTTGGCCTGAGTTTGTGTGAAAAACTTTAAACTCGATTTTCTCGGAAACTAGAAGCGCTAGAGCTTAAATAACGAAAATCTGGAATCACTCATATAACTTAGAAAAATCCCATTTTTGGCCTGAGTTTGTATGAAAAACTTTAAACTCGATTTTCTCGGAAACTAGAAGCCCCAGAACTTAAATAACGAAAATCTGGAATCACTCATATAACTTAGAAAAATCCCATTTTTGGCCTGAGTTTGTGTGAAAAACTTTAAACTCGATTTTCTCGGAAACTAGAAGCGCTAAAGCTTAAATAACGAAAATCTGGAATCACTCGTTTAACTTAGGAAAATCCCATTTTTGGCCTGATTTTGTATGAAAAACTTTAAACTCGATTTTCTCGGAAACTAGAAGCCCCAGAACTTAAATAACGAAAATCTGGAATCACTCATATAACTTAGAAAAATCCCATTTTTGGCCTGAGTTTGTGTGAAAAACTTTAAACTCGATTTTCTCGGAAACTAGAAGCGCTAGAGCTTAAATAACGAAAATCTGGAATCACTCATATAACTTAGAAAAATCCCATTTTTGGCCTGAGTTTGTATGAAAAACTTTAAACTCGATTTTCTCGGAAACTAGAAGCCCCAGAACTTAAATAACGAAAATCTGGAATCACTCATATAACTTAGAAAAATCCCATTTTTGGCCTGAGTTTGTGTGAAAAACTTTAAACTCGATTTTCTCGGAAACTAGAAGCGCTAAAGCTTAAATAACGAAAATCTGGAATCACTCGTTTAACTTAGGAAAATCCCATTTTTGGCCTGATTTTGTATGAAAAACTTTAAACTCGATTTTCTCGGAAACTAGAAGCCCCAGAACTTAAATAACGAAAATATGGAATCACTCATATAACTTAGAAAAATCCCATTTTTGGCCTGAGTTTGTATGAAAAACTTTAAACTCGATTTTCTCGGAAACTAGAAGCGCTAGAGCTTAAATAACGAAAATCTGGAATCACTCATATAACTTAGAAAAATCTCATTTTTGGCCTGAGTTTGTATGAAAAACTTTAAACTCGATTTCCTCGGAAACTAGAAGCGCTAGAGCTTAAATAACGAAAATCTGGAATCACTCATATAACTTAGAAAAATCCCATTTTTGGCCTGATTTTGTATGAAAAACTTTAAACTCGATTTTCTCGGAAACTAGAAGCGCTAGAGCTTAAATAACGAAAATCTGGAATCACTCATATAACTTAGAAAAATCTCATTTTTGGCCTGAGTATGTCTGAAAAACTTTAAACTCGATTTTCTCGGAAACTAGAAGCGCTAGAGCTTAAATAACGAAAATCTGGAATCACTCATATAACTTAGAAAAATCCCATTTTTGGCCTGAGTTTGTATGAAAAACTTTAAACTTGATTTTCTCGGAAACTAGAAGCGCTAGAGCTTAAATAACGAAAATCTGGAATCACTGATATAACTTAGAAAAATCTCATTTTTGGCCTGAGTTTGTATGAAAAACTTTAAACTCGATTTTCTCGGAAACTAGAAGCGCTAGAGCTTAAATAACGAAAATCTGGAATCACTCATATAACTTAGAAAAATCTCATTTTTGGCCTGAGTATGTCTGAAAAACTTTAAACTCGATTTTCTCGGAAACTAGAAGCGCTAGAGCTTAAATAACGAAAATCTGGAATCACTCATATAACTTAGAAAAATCCCATTTTTGGCCTGAGTTTGTATGAAAAACTTTAAACTCGATTTTCTCGGAAACTAGAAGCGCTAGAGCTTAAATAACGAAAATCTGGAAACACTCATATAACTTAGAAAAATCTCATTTTTGGCCTGAGTTTGTATGAAAAACTTTAAACTCGATTTTCTCGGAAACTAGAAGCGCTAGAGCTTAAATAACGAAAATATGGAATCACTCATATAACTTAGAAAAATCCCATTTTTGGCCTGAGTTTGTATGAAAAACTTTAAACTCGATTTTCTCGGAAACTAGAAGCGCTAGAGCTTAAATAACGAAAATCTGGAATCACTCATATAACTTAGAAAAATCTCATTTTTGGCCTGAGTTTGTATGAAAAACTTTAAACTCGATTTTCTCGGAAACTAGAAGCGCTAGACCTTAAATAACGAAAATCTGGAATCACTCATATAACTTAGGAAAATCCCATTTTTGGCCTAATTTTGTATGAAAAACTTTAAACTCGATTTTCTCGGAAACTAGAAGCGCTAGAGCTTAAATTTTTGGCCTGAGTATGTCTGAAAAACTTTAAACTCGATTTTCTCGGAAACTAGAAGCGCTAGAGCTTAAATAACGAAAATCTGGAATCACTCATATAACTTAGGAAAATCCCATTTTTGGCCTGATTTTGTATGAAAAACTTTAAACTCGATTTTCTCGGAAACTAGAAGCCCCAGAACTTAAATAACGAAAATATGGAATCACTCATATAACTTAGAAAAATCTCATTTTTGGCCTGAGTTTGTATGAAAAACTTTAAACTCGATTTTCTCGGAAACTAGAAGCGCTAGAGTTTAAATAACGAAAATCTGGAATCACTCATATAACTTAGAAAAATCTCATTTTTGGCCTGAGTATGTCTGAAAAACTTTAAACTCGATTTTCTCGGAAACTAGAAGCGCTAGAGCTTAAATAACGAAAATCTGGAATCACTCATATAACTTAGGAAAATCCCATTTTTAGCCTGATTTTGTATGAAAAACTTTAAACTCGATTTTCTCGGAAACTAGAAGCCCCAGAACTTAAATAACGAAAATATGGAATCACTCATATAACTTAGAAAAATCCCATTTTTGGCCTGAGTATGTCTGAAAAACTTTAAACTCGATTTTCTCGGAAACTAGAAGCGCTAGAGCTTAAATAACGAAAATCTGGAATCACTCATATAACTTAGAAAAATCTCATTTTTGGCCTGAGTTTGTATGAAAAACTTTAAACTCGATTTTCTCGGAAACTAGAAGCGCTAGAGCTTAAATAACGAAAATCTGGAATCACTCATATAACTTAGAAAAATCTCATTTTTGGCCTGAGTTTGTATGAAAAACTTTAAACTCGATTTTCTCGGAAACTAGAAGCGCTAGAGCTTAAATAACGAAAATCTGGAATCACTCATATAACTTAGAAAAATCCCATTTTTGGCCTGAGTTTGTGTGAAAAACTTTAAACTCGATTTTCTCGGAAACTAGAAGCGCTAAAGCTTAAATAACGAAAATCTGGAATCACTCATATAACTTAGAAAAATCCCATTTTTGGCCTGAGTTTGTGTGAAAAACTTTAAACTCGATTTTCTCGGAAACTAGAAGCGCTTAAGCTTAAATAACGAAAATCTGGAATCACTCATATAACTTAGAAAAATCCCATTTTTGGCCTGAGTTTGTATGAAAAACTTTAAACTCGATTTTCTCGGAAACTAGAAGCCCCAGAACTTAAATAACGAAAATATGGAATCACTCATATAACTTAGAAAAATCCCATTTTTGGCCTGAGTTTGTGTGAAAAACTTTAAACTCGATTTTCTCGGAAACTAGAAGCGCTAAAGCTTAAATAACGAAAATCTGGAATCACTCGTTTAACTTAGGAAAATCCCATTTTTGGCCTGATTTTGTATGAAAAACTTTAAACTCGATTTTCTCGGAAACTAGAAGCCCCAGAACTTAAATAACGAAAATATGGAATCACTCATATAACTTAGAAAAATCCCATTTTTGGCCTGAGTTTGTATGAAAAACTTTAAACTCAATTTTCTCGGAAACTAGAAGCGCTAGAGCTTAAATAACGAAAATCGGGAATCACTCATATAACTTAGGAAAAATCCCATTTTTGGCCTGATTTTGTATGAAAAACTTTAAACTCGATTTTCTCGGAAACTAGAAGCGCTAGAGCTTAAATAACGAAAATCTGGAATCACTCATATAACTTAGAAAAATCTCATTTTTGGCCTGAGTTTGTATGAAAAACTTTAAACTCGATTTTCTCGGAAACTAGAAGCGCTAGAGCTTAAATAATGAAAATCTGGAATCACTTATATAACTTAGAAAAATCCCATTTTTGGCCTGATTTTGTATGAAAAACTTTAAACTCGATTTTCTCGGAAACTAGAAGCGCTAGAGCTTAAATAACGAAAATCTGGAATCACTCATATAACTTAGAAAAATCCCATTTTTGGCCTGATTTTGTATGAAAAACTTTAAACTCGATTTTCTCGGAAACTAGAAGCGCTAGAGCTTAAATAACGAAAATCTGGAATCACTCATATAACTTAGAAAAATCTCATTTTTGGCCTGAGTTTGTATGAAAAACTTTAAACTCGATTTTCTCGGAAACTAGAAGCCCCAGAACTTAAATAACGAAAATCTGGAATCACTCATATAACTTAGAAAAATCACATTTTTGGCCTGAGTTTGTATGAAAAACTTTAAACTCGATTTTCTCGGAAACTAGAAGCGCTAGAGCTTAAATAACGAAAATCTGGAATCACTCATATAACTTAGAAAAATCCCATTTTTGGCCTGAGTTTGTATGAAAAACGTAAAACTCGATTTTCTCGGAAACTAGAAGCCCCAGAACTTAAATAACGAAAATCTGGAATCACTCATATAACTTATAAAAATCCCATTTTTGGCCTGAGTTTGTATGAAAAACTTTAAACTCGATTTTCTCGGAAACTAGAAGCCCCAGAACTTAAATAACGAAAATCTGGAATCACTCATATAACTTAGAAAAATCACATTTTTGGCCTGAGTTTGTATGAAAAACTTTAAACTCGATTTTCTCGGAAACTAGAAGCGCTAGAGCTTAAATAACGAAAATCTGGAATCACTCATATAACTTAGAAAAATCTCATTTTTGGCCTGAGTTTGTATGAAAAACTTTAAACTCGATTTTCTCGGAAACTAGAAGCGCTAGAGCTTAAATAACGAAAATCTGGAATCACTCATATAACTTAGAAAAATCCCATTTTTGGCCTGAGTTTGTGTGAAAAACTTTAAACTCGATTTTCTCGGAAACTAGAAGCGCTAGAGCTTAAATAACGAAAATCTGGAATCACTCATATAACTTAGAAAAATCCCATTTTTGGCCTGAGTTTGTGTGAAAAACTTTAAACTCGATTTTCTCGGAAACTAGAAGCGCTAAAGCTTAAATAACGAAAATCTGGAATCACTCATATAACTTAGAAAAATCCCATTTTTGGCCTGAGTTTGTATGAAAAACTTTAAACTCGATTTTCTCGGAAACTAGAAGCCCCAGAACTTAAATAACGAAAATCTGGAATCACTCATATAACTTAGAAAAATCCCATTTTTGGCCTGAGTTTGTGTGAAAAACTTTAAACTCAATTTTCTCGGAAACTAGAAGCGCTAAAGCTTAAATAACGAAAATCTGGAATCACTCGTTTAACTTAGGAAAATCCCATTTTTGGCCTGATTTTGTATGAAAAACTTTAAACTCGATTTTCTCGGAAACTAGAAGCCCCAGAACTTAAATAACGAAAATATGGAATCACTCATATAACTTAGAAAAATCCCATTTTTGGCCTGAGTTTGTATGAAAAACTTTAAACTCAATTTTCTCGGAAACTAGAAGCGCTAGAGCTTAAATAACGAAAATCGGGAATCACTCATATAACTTAGGAAAAATCCCATTTTTGGCCTGATTTTGTATGAAAAACTTTAAACTCGATTTTCTCGGAAACTAGAAGCGCTAGAGCTTAAATAACGAAAATCTGGAATCACTCATATAACTTAGAAAAATCCCATTTTTGGCCTGAGTATGTCTAAAAAACTTTAAACTCAATTTTCTCGGAAACTAGAAGCGCTAGAGCTTAAATAACGAAAATCGGGAATCACTCATATAAGTTAGGAAAAATCCCATTTTTGGCCTGATTTTGTATGAAAAACTTTAAACTCGATTTTCTCGGAAACTAGAAGCGCTAGAGCTTAAATAACGAAAATCTGGAATCACTCATATAACTTAGAAAAATCTCATTTTTGGCCTGAGTTTGTATGAAAAACTTTAAACTCGATTTTCTCGGAAACTAGAAGCGCTAGAGCTTAAATAACGAAAATCTGGAATCACTCATATAACTTAGAAAAATCCCATTTTTGGCCTGAGTTTGTATGAAAAACTTTAAACTCGATTTTCTCGGAAACTAGAAGCCCCAGAACTTAAATAACGAAAATCTGGAATCACTCATATAACTTAGAAAAATCACATTTTTGGCCTGAGTTTGTATGAAAAACTTTAAACTCGATTTTCTCGGAAACTAGAAGCGCTAGAGCTTAAATAACGAAAATCTGGAATCACTCATATAACTTAGAAAAATCTCATTTTTGGCCTGAGTTTGTATGAAAAACTTTAAACTCGATTTTCTCGGAAACTAGAAGCGCTAGAGCTTAAATAACGAAAATCTGGAATCACTCATATAACTTAGAAAAATCCCATTTTTGGCCTGAGTTTGTGTGAAAAACTTTAAACTCGATTTTCTCGGAAACTAGAAGCGCTAAAGCTTAAATAACGAAAATCTGGAATCACTCATATAACTTAGAAAAATCCCATTTTTGGCCTGAGTTTGTGTGAAAAACTTTAAACTCGATTTTCTCGGAAGCTAGAAGCGCTAAAGCTTAAATAACGAAAATCTGGAATCACTCATATAACTTAGAAAATCCCATTTTTGGCCTGAGTTTGTATGAAAAACTTTAAACTCGATTTTCTCGGAAACTAGAAGCCCCAGAACTTAAATAACGAAAATCTGGAATCACTCATATAACTTAGAAAAATCCCATTTTTGGCCTGAGTTTGTGTGAAAAACTTTAAACTCGATTTTCTCGGAAACTAGAAGCGCTAAAGCTTAAATAACGAAAATCTGGAATCACTCGTTTAACTTAGGAAAATCCCATTTTTGGCCTGATTTTGTATGAAAAACTTTAAACTCGATTTTCTCGGAAACTAGAAGCCCCAGAACTTAAATAACGAAAATATGGAATCACTCATATAACTTAGAAAAATCCCATTTTTGGCCTGAGTTTGTATGAAAAACTTTAAACTCAATTTTCTCGGAAACTAGAAGCGCTAGAGCTTAAATAACGAAAATCGGGAATCACTCATATAACTTAGGAAAAATCCCATTTTTGGCCTGATTTTGTATGAAAAACTTTAAACTCGATTTTCTCGGAAACTAGAAGCGCTAGAGCTTAAATAACGAAAATCTGGAATCACTCATATAACTTAGAAAAATCTCATTTTTGGCCTGAGTTTGTATGAAAAACTTTAAACTCGATTTTCTCGGAAACTAGAAGCCCCAGAACTTAAATAACGAAAATATGGAATCACTCATATAACTTAGAAAAATCCCATTTTTGGCCTGAGTTTGTATGAAAAACTTTAAACTCAATTTTCTCGGAAACTAGAAGCGCTAGAGCTTAAATAACGAAAATCGGGAATCACTCATATAACTTAGGAAAAATCCCATTTTTGGCCTGATTTTGTATGAAAAACTTTAAACTCGATTTTCTCGGAAACTAGAAGCGCTAGAGCTTAAATAACGAAAATCTGGAATCACTCATATAACTTAGAAAAATCTCATTTTTGGCCTGAGTTTGTATGAAAAACTTTAAACTCGATTTTCTCGGAAACTAGAAGCCCCAGAACTTAAATAACGAAAATCTGGAATCACTCATATAACTTAGAAAAATCACATTTTTGGCCTGAGTTTGTATGAAAAACTTTAAACTCGATTTTCTTGGAAACTAGAAGCGCTAGAGCTTAAATATCGAAAATCTGGAATCACTCATATAACTTAGAAAAATCTCATTTTTGGCCTGAGTTTGTATGAAAAACTTTAAACTCGATTTTCTCGGAAACTAGAAGCGCTAGAGCTTAAATAACGAAAATCTGGAATCACTCATATAACTTAGAAAAATCCCATTTTTGGCCTGAGTTTGTGTGAAAAACTTTAAACTCGATTTTCTCGGAAACTAGAAGCGCTAAAGCTTAAATAACGAAAATCTGGAATCACTCATATAACTTAGAAAAATCCCATTTTTGGCCTGAGTTTGTATGAAAAACTTTAAACTCGATTTTCTCGGAAACTAGAAGCCCCAGAACTTAAATAACGAAAATCTGGAATCACTCATATAACTTAGAAAAATCCCATTTTTGGCCTGAGTTTGTGTGAAAAACTTTAAACTCGATTTTCTCGGAAACTAGAAGCGCTAAAGCTTAAATAACGAAAATCTGGAATCACTCATATAACTTAGAAAAATCCCATTTTTGGCCTGAGTTTGTGTGAAAAACTTTAAACTCGATTTTCTCGGAAACTAGAAGCGCTAAAGCTTAAATAACGAAAATCTGGAATCACTCATATAACTTAGAAAAATCCCATTTTTGGCCTGAGTTTGTATGAAAAACTTTAAACTCGATTTTCTCGGAAACTAGAAGCGCTAAAGCTTAAATTACGAAAATCTGGAATCACTCATATAACTTAGAAAAATCCCATTTTTGGCCTGAGTTTGTGTGAAAAACTTTAAACTCGATTTTCTCGGAAACTAGAAGCGCTAAAGCTTAAATAACGAAAATCTGGAATCACTCATATAACTTAGAAAAATCCCATTTTTGGCCTGAGTTTGTATGAAAAACTTTAAACTCGATTTTCTCGGAAACTAGAAGCCCCAGAACTTAAATAACGAAAATCTGGAATCACTCATATAACTTAGAAAAATCACATTTTTGGCCTGATTTTGTATGAAAAACTTTAAACTCGATTTTCTCGGAAACTAGAAGCGCTAGAGCTTAAATAACGAAAATCGGGAATCACTCATATAACTTAGGAAAAATCCCATTTTTGGCCTGATTTTGTATGAAAAACTTTAAACTCGATTTTCTCGGAAACTAGAAGCGCTAGAGCTTAAATAACGAAAATCTGGAATCACTCATATAACTTAGAAAAATCTCATTTTTGGCCTGAGTTTGTATGAAAAACTTTAAACTCGATTTTCTCGGAAACTAGAAGCCCCAGAACTTAAATAACGAAAATCTGGAATCACTCATATAACTTAGAAAAATCACATTTTTGGCCTGAGTTTGTATGAAAAACTTTAAACTCGATTTTCTTGGAAACTAGAAGCGCTAGAGCTTAAATATCGAAAATCTGGAATCACTCATATAACTTAGAAAAATCCCATTTTTGGCCTGAGTTTGTATGAAAAACTTTAAACTCGATTTTCTCGGAAACTAGAAGCGCTAGAGCTTAAATAACGAAAATCTGGAATCACTCATATAACTTAGAAAAATCCCATTTTTGGCCTGAGTTTGTGTGAAAAACTTTAAACTCGATTTTCTCGGAAACTAGAAGCGCTAAAGCTTAAATAACGAAAATCTGGAATCACTCATATAACTTAGAAAAATCCCATTTTTGGCCTGAGTTTGTATGAAAAACTTTAAACTCGATTTTCTCGGAAACTAGAAGCCCCAGAACTTAAATAACGAAAATCTGGAATCACTCATATAACTTAGAAAAATCACATTTTTGGCCTGATTTTGTATGAAAAACTTTAAACTCGATTTTCTCGGAAACTAGAAGCGCTAGAGCTTAAATAACGAAAATCGGGAATCACTCATAAAACTTAGGAAAAATCCCATTTTTGGCCTGATTTTGTATGAAAAACTTTAAACTCGATTTTCTCGGAAACTAGAAGCGCTAGAGCTTAAATAACGAAAATCTGGAATCACTCATATAACTTAGAAAAATCTCATTTTTGGCCTGAGTTTGTATGAAAAACTTTAAACTCGATTTTCTCGGAAACTAGAAGCCCCAGAACTTAAATAACGAAAATCTGGAATCACTCATATAACTTAGAAAAATCACATTTTTGGCCTGAGTTTGTATGAAAAACTTTAAACTCGATTTTCTTGGAAACTAGAAGCGCTAGAGCTTAAATATCGAAAATCTGGAATCACTCATATAACTTAGAAAAATCTCATTTTTGGCCTGAGTTTGTATGAAAAACTTTAAACTCGATTTTCTCGGAAACTAGAAGCGCTAAAGCTTAAATAACGAAAATCTGGAATCACTCATATAACTTAGAAAAATCCCATTTTTGGCCTGAGTTTGTATGAAAAACTTTAAACTCGATTTTCTCGGAAACTAGAAGCCCCAGAACTTAAATAACGAAAATCTGGAATCACTCATATAACTTAGAAAAATCACATTTTTGGCCTGATTTTGTATGAAAAACTTTAAACTCGATTTTCTCGGAAACTAGAAGCGCTAGAGCTTAAATAACGAAAATCGGGAATCACTCATATAACTTAGGAAAAATCCCATTTTTGGCCTGATTTTGTATGAAAAACTTTAAACTCGATTTTCTCGGAAACTAGAAGCGCTAGAGCTTAAATAACGAAAATCTGGAATCACTCATATAACTTAGAAAAATCTCATTTTTGGCCTGAGTTTGTATGAAAAACTTTAAACTCGATTTTCTCGGAAACTAGAAGCCCCAGAACTTAAATAACGAAAATCTGGAATCACTCATATAACTTAGAAAAATCACATTTTTGGCCTGAGTTTGTATGAAAAACTTTAAACTCGATTTTCTTGGAAACTAGAAGCGCTAGAGCTTAAATATCGAAAATCTGGAATCACTCATATAACTTAGAAAAATCTCATTTTTGGCCTGAGTTTGTATGAAAAACTTTAAACTCGATTTTCTCGGAAACTAGAAGCGCTAGAGCTTAAATAACGAAAATCTGGAATCACTCATATAACTTAGAAAAATCCCATTTTTGGCCTGAGTTTGTGTGAAAAACTTTAAACTCGATTTTCTCGGAAACTAGAAGCGCTAAAGCTTAAATAACGAAAATCTGGAATCACTCATATAACTTAGAAAAATCCCATTTTTGGCCTGAGTTTGTATGAAAAACTTTAAACTCGATTTTCTCGGAAACTAGAAGCCCCAGAACTTAAATAACGAAAATCTGGAATCACTCATATAACTTAGAAAAATCCCATTTTTGGCCTGATTTTGTATGAAAAACTTTAAACTCGATTTTCTCGGAAACTAGAAGCGCTAGAGCTTAAATAACGAAAATCGGGAATCACTCATATAACTTAGGAAAAATCCCATTTTTGGCCTGATTTTGTATGAAAAACTTTAAACTCGATTTTCTCGGAAACTAGAAGCGCTAGAGCTTAAATAACGAAAATCTGGAATCACTCATATAACTTAGAAAAATCTCATTTTTGGCCTGAGTTTGTATGAAAAACTTTAAACTCGATTTTCTCGGAAACTAGAAGCGCTAGAGCTTAAATAACGAAAATCTGGAATCACTCATATAACTTAGAAAAATCCCATTTTTGGCCTGAGTTTGTGTGAAAAACTTTAAACTCGATTTTCTCGGAAACTAGAAGCGCTAAAGCTTAAATAACGAAAATCTGGAATCACTCATATAACTTAGAAAAATCCCATTTTTGGCCTGAGTTTGTATGAAAAACTTTAAACTCGATTTTCTCGGAAACTAGAAGCCCCAGAACTTAAATAACGAAAATCTGGAATCACTCATATAACTTAGAAAAATCCCATTTTTGGCCTGAGTTTGTGTGAAAAACTTTAAACTCGATTTTCTCGGAAACTAGAAGCGCTAAAGCTTAAATAACGAAAATCTGGAATCACTCATATAACTTAGAAAAATCCCATTTTTGGCCTGAGTTTGTGTGAAAAACTTTAAACTCGATTTTCTCGGAAACTAGAAGCGCTAAAGCTTAAATAACGAAAATCTGGAATCACTCATATAACTTAGAAAAATCCCATTTTTGGCCTGAGTTTGTGTGAAAAACTTTAAACTCGATTTTCTCGGAAACTAGAAGCGCTAAAGCTTAAATTACGAAAATCTGGAATCACTCATATAACTTAGAAAAATCCCATTTTTGGCCTGAGTTTGTGTGAAAAACTTTAAACTCGATTTTCTCGGAAACTAGAAGCGCTAAAGCTTAAATAACGAAAATCTGGAATCACTCATATAACTTAGAAAAATCCCATTTTTGGCCTGAGTTTGTATGAAAAACTTTAAACTCGATTTTCTCGGAAACTAGAAGCCCCAGAACTTAAATAACGAAAATCTGGAATCACTCATATAACTTAGAAAAATCCCATTTTTGGCCTGAGTTTGTGTGAAAAACTTTAAACTCGATTTTTTTGGAAACTAGAAGCGCTAAAGCTTAAATAACGAAAATCTGGAATCACTCGTTTAACTTAGGAAAATCCCATTTTTGGCCTGATTTTGTATGAAAAACTTTAAACTCGATTTTCTCGGAAACTAGAAGCCCCAGAACTTAAATAACGAAAATATGGAATCACTCATATAACTTAGAAAAATCCCATTTTTGGCCTGAGTTTGTATGAAAAACTTTAAACTCAATTTTCTCGGAAACTAGAAGCGCTAGAGCTTAAATAACGAAAATCGGGAATCACTCATATAACTTAGGAAAAATCCCATTTTTGGCCTGATTTTGTATGAAAAACTTTAAACTCGATTTTCTCGGAAACTAGAAGCGCTAGAGCTTAAATAACGAAAATCTGGAATCACTCATATAACTTAGAAAAATCCCATTTTTGGCCTGAGTATGTCTGAAAAACTTTAAACTCGATTTTCTCGGAAACTAGAAGCGCTAGAGCTTAAATAACGAAAATCTGGAATCATTCATATAACTTAGAAAAATCCCATTTTTGGCCTGAGTTTGTATGAAAAACTTTAAACTCGATTTTCTCGGAAACTAGAAGCCCCAGAACTTAAATAACGAAAATCTGGAATCACTCATATAACTTAGAAAAATCCCATTTTTGGCCTGAGTTTGTATGAAAAACTTTAAACTCAATTTTCTCGGAAACTAGAAGCGCTAGAGCTTAAATAACGAAAATCGGGAATCACTCATATAACTTAGGAAAAATCCCATTTTTGGCCTGATTTTGTATGAAAAACTTTAAACTCGATTTTCTCGGAAACTAGAAGCGCTAGAGCTTAAATAACGAAAATCTGGAATCACTCATATAACTTAGAAAAATCCCATTTTTGGCCTGAGTATGTCTGAAAAACTTTAAACTCGATTTTCTCGGAAACTAGAAGCGCTAGAGCTTAAATAACGAAAATCTGGAATCATTCATATAACTTAGAAAAATCCCATTTTTGGCCTGAGTTTGTATGAAAAACTTTAAACTCGATTTTCTCGGAAACTAGAAGCCCCAGAACTTAAATAACGAAAATCTGGAATCACTCATATAACTTAGAAAAATCCCATTTTTGGCCTGAGTTTGTATGAAAAACTTTAAACTCAATTTTCTCGGAAACTAGAAGCGCTAGAGCTTAAATAACGAAAATCGGGAATCACTCATATAACTTAGGAAAAATCCCATTTTTGGCCTGATTTTGTATGAAAAACTTTAAACTCGATTTTCTCGGAAACTAGAAGCGCTAGAGCTTAAATAACGAAAATCTGGAATCACTCATATAACTTAGAAAAATCCCATTTTTGGCCTGAGTATGTCTGAAAAACTTTAAACTCGATTTTCTCGGAAACTAGAAGCGCTAGAGCTTAAATAACGAAAATCTGGAATCATTCATATAACTTAGAAAAATCCCATTTTTGGCCTGAGTTTGTATGAAAAACTTTAAACTCGATTTTCTCGGAAACTAGAAGCCCCAGAACTTAAATAACGAAAATCTGGAATCACTCATATAACTTAGAAAAATCCCATTTTTGGCCTGAGTTTGTATGAAAAACTTTAAACTCAATTTTCTCGGAAACTAGAAGCGCTAGAGCTTAAATAACGAAAATCGGGAATCACTCATATAACTTAGGAAAAATCCCATTTTTGGCCTGATTTTGTATGAAAAACTTTAAACTCGATTTTCTCGGAAACTAGAAGCGCTAGAGCTTAAATAACGAAAATCTGGAATCACTCATATAACTTAGAAAAATCCCATTTTTGGCCTGAGTATGTCTGAAAAACTTTAAACTCGATTTTCTCGGAAACTAGAAGCGCTAGAGCTTAAATAACGAAAATCTGGAATCATTCATATAACTTAGAAAAATCCCATTTTTGGCCTGAGCTTGTGTGAAAAACTTTAAACTCGATTTTCTCGGAAACTAGAAGCGCTAAAGCTTAAATAACGAAAATCTGGAATCACTCATTTAACTTAGGAAAATCCCATTTTTGGCCTGAATTTGTATGAAAAACTTTAAACTCGATTTTCTCGGAAACTAGAAGCCCCAGAACTTAAATAACGAAAATATGGAATCACTCATATAACTTAGAAAAATCCCATTTTTGGCCTGAGTTTGTATGAAAAACTTTAAACTCAATTTTCTCGGAAACTAGAAGCGCTAGAGCTTAAATAACGAAAATCGGGAATCACTCATATAACTTAGGAAAAATCATATTTTTGGCCTGATTTTGTATGAAAAACTTTAAACTCGATTTTCTCGGAAACTAGAAGCGCTAGAGCTTAAATAACGAAAATCTGGAATCACTCATATAACTTAGAAAAATCCCAATTTTGGCCTGAGTTTGTGTGAAAAACTTTAAACTCGATTTTCTCGGAAACTAGAAGCGCTAAAGCTTAAATAACGAAAATCTGGAATGACTCGTTTAACTTAGGAAAATCCCATTTTTGGCCTGATTTTGTATGAAAAACTTTAAACTCGATTTTCTCGGAAACTAGAGGCCCCAGAACTTAAATAACGAAAATATGGAATCACTCATATAACTTAGAAA
Organism: Pollenia amentaria; assembly: GCA_943735925.1. Lineage (NCBI taxonomy): Eukaryota > Metazoa > Arthropoda > Insecta > Diptera > Polleniidae > Pollenia > Pollenia amentaria. The sequence continues at coordinate 85,210,017 of OX031008.1, read as the reverse complement.
AATCCCATTTTTGGCCTGAGTTTGTATGAAAAACTTTAAACTCAATTTTCTCGGAAACTAGAGGCGCTAGAGCTTAAATAACGAAAATCGGGAATCACTCATAACTTAGGAAAAATCCCATTTTTGGCCTGATTTTGTATGAAAAACTTTAAACTCGATTTTCTCGGAAACTAGAAGCCCCAGAACTTAAATAACGAAAATATGGAATCACTCATATAACTTAGAAAAATTCCATTTTTGGCCTGAGTTTGTATGAAAAACTTTAAACTCAATTTTCTCGGAAACTAGAAGCGCTAGAGCTTAAATAACGAAAATCGGGAATCACTCATATAACTTAGGAAAAATCCCATTTTTGGCCTGATTTTGTATGAAAAACTTTAAACTCGATTTTCTCGGAAACTAGAAGCGCTAGAGCTTAAATAACGAAAATCTGGAATCACTCATATAACTTAGAAAAATCCCATTTTTGGCCTGAGTATGTCTGAAAAACTTTAAACTCGATTTTCTCGGAAACTAGAAGCGCTAGAGCTTAAATAACGAAAATCTGGAATCACTCATATAACTTAGAAAAATCCCATTTTTGGCCTGAGTTTGTATGAAAAACTTTAAACTCGATTTTCTCGGAAACTAGAAGCCCCAGAACTTAAATAACGAAAATCTGGAATCACTCATATAACTTAGAAAAATCCCATTTTTGGCCTGAGCTTGTGTGAAAAACTTTAAACTCGATTTTCTCGGAAACTAGAAGCGCTAAAGCTTAAATAACGAAAATTGGAATCACTCATTTAACTTAGGAAAATCCCATTTTTGGCCTGAATTTGTATGAAAAACTTTAAACTCGATTTTCTCGGAAACTAGAAGCCCCAGAACTTAAATAACGAAAATCTGGAATCACTCATATAACTTAGAAAAATCCCATTTTCGGCCTGAGCTTGTGTGAAAAACTTTAAACTCGATTTTCTCGGAAACTAGAAGCGCTAAAGCTTAAATAACGAAAATCTGGAATCACTCATTTAACTTAGGAAAATCCCATTTTTGGCCTGAATTTGTATGAAAAACTTTAAACTCGATTTTCTCGGAAACTAGAAGCCCCAGAACTTAAATAACGAAAATATGGAATCACTCATATAACTTAGAAAAATCCCATTTTTGGCCTGAGTTTGTATGAAAAACTTTAAACTCAATTTTCTCGGAAACTAGAAGCGCTAGAGCTTAAATAACGAAAATCGGGAATCACTCATATAACTTAGGAAAAATCATATTTTTGGCCTGATTTTGTATGAAAAACTTTAAACTCGATTTTCTCGGAAACTAGAAGCGCTAGAGCTTAAATAACAAAAATCTGGAATCACTCATATAACTTAGAAAAATTCCATTTTTGGCCTGAGTTTGTGTGAAAAACTTTAAACTCGATTTTCTCGGAAACTAGAAGCGCTAAAGCTTAAATAACGAAAATCTGGAATGACTCGTTTAACTTAGGAAAATCCCATTTTTGGCCTGATTTTGTATGAAAAACTTTAAACTCGATTTTCTCGGAAACTAGAAGCCCCAGAACTTAAATAACGAAAATCTGGAATCACTCATATAACTTAGAAAAATCCCATTTTTGGCCTGAGTTTGTATGAAAAACTTTAAACTCGATTTTCTCGGAAACTAGAAGCCCCAGAACTTAAATAACGAAAATCTGGAATCACTCATATAACTTAGAAAAATCCCATTTTTGGCCTGAGCTTGTGTGAAAAACTTTAAACTCGATTTTCTCGGAAAATAGAAGCGCTAAAGCTTAAATAACGAAAATCTGGAACCACTCATTTAACTTAGGAAAATCCCATTTTTGGCCTGAATTTGTATGAAAAACTTTAAACTCGATTTTCTCGGAAACTAGAAGCCCCAGAACTTAAATAACGAAAATATGGAATCACTCATATAACTTAGAAAAATCCCATTTTTGGCCTGAGTTTGTATGAAAAACTTTAAACTCAATTTTCTCGGAAACTAGAAGCGCTAGAGCTTAAATAACGAAAATCTGGAATCACTCATATAACTTAGAAAAATTCCATTTTTGGCCTGAGTTTGTGTGAAAAACTTTAAACTCGATTTTCTCGGAAACTAGAAGCGCTAAAGCTTAAATAACGAAAATCTGGAATGACTCGTTTAACTTAGGAAAATCCCATTTTTGGCCTGAATTTGTATGAAAAACTTTAAACTCGATTTTCTCGGAAACTAGAAGCCCCAGAACTTAAATAACGAAAATATGGAATCACTCATATAACTTAGAAAAATCCCATTTTTGGCCTGAGTTTGTATGAAAAACTTTAAACTCAATTTTCTCGGAAACTAGAAGCGCTAGAGCTTAAATAACGAAAATCTGGAATCACTCATATAACTTAGAAAAATTCCATTTTTGGCCTGAGTTTGTGTGAAAAACTTTAAACTCGATTTTCTCGGAAACTAGAAGCGCTAAAGCTTAAATAACGAAAATCTGGAATCACTCATTTAACTTAGGAAAATCCCATTTTTGGCCTGAATTTGTATGAAAAACTTTAAACTCGATTTTCTCGGAAACTAGAAGCCCCAGAACTTAAATAACGAAAATCTGGAATCACTCATATAACTTAGAAAAATCCCATTTTTGGCCTGAGCTTGTGTGAAAAACTTTAAACTCGATTTTCTCGGAAACTAGAAGCGCTAGAGCTTAAATAACAAAAATCTGGAATCACTCATATAACTTAGAAAAATTCCATTTTTGGCCTGAGCTTGTGTGAAAAACTTTAAACTCGATTTTCTCGGAAAATAGAAGCGCTAAAGCTTAAATAACGAAAATCTGGAACCACTCATTTAACTTAGGAAAATCCCATTTTTGGCCTGAATTTGTATGAAAAACTTTAAACTCGATTTTCTCGGAAACTAGAAGCCCCAGAACTTAAATAACGAAAATCTGGAATCACTCATATAACTTAGAAAAATCCCATTTTTGGCCTGAGCTTGTGTGAAAAACTTTAAACTCGATTTTCTCGGAAAATAGAAGCGCTAAAGCTTAAATAACGAAAATCTGGAACCACTCATTTAACTTAGGAAAATCCCATTTTTGGCCTGAGTTTGTATGAAAAACTTTAAACTCGATTTTCTCGGAAACTAGAAGCCCCAGAACTTAAATAACGAAAATCTGGAATCACTCATATAACTTAGAAAAATTCCATTTTTGGCCTGAGCTTGTGTGAAAAACTTTAAACTCGATTTTCTCGGAAAATAGAAGCGCTAAAGCTTAAATAACGAAAATCTGGAACCACTCATTTAACTTAGGAAAATCCCATTTTTGGCCTGAATTTGTATGAAAAACTTTAAACTCGATTTTCTCGGAAACTAGAAGCCCCAGAACTTAAATAACGAAAATCTGGAATCACTCATATAACTTAGAAAAATCCCATTTTTGGCCTGAGCTTGTGTGAAAAACTTTAAACTCGATTTTCTCGGAAAATAGAAGCGCTAAAGCTTAAATAACGAAAATCTGGAACCACTCATTTAACTTAGGAAAATCCCATTTTTGGCCTGAGTTTGTATGAAAAACTTTAAACTCGATTTTCTCGGAAACTAGAAGCCCCAGAACTTAAATAACGAAAATCTGGAATCACTCATATAACTTAGAAAAATTCCATTTTTGGCCTGAGCTTGTGTGAAAAACTTTAAACTCGATTTTCTCGGAAAATAGAAGCGCTAAAGCTTAAATAACGAAAATCTGGAACCACTCATTTAACTTAGGAAAATCCCATTTTTGGCCTGAATTTGTATGAAAAACTTTAAACTCGATTTTCTCGGAAACTAGAAGCCCCAGAACTTAAATAACGAAAATATGGAATCACTCATATAACTTAGAAAAATCCCATTTTTGGCCTGAGTTTGTATGAAAAACTTTAAACTCAATTTTCTCGGAAACTAGAAGCGCTAGAGCTTAAATAACGAAAATCTGGAATCACTCATATAACTTAGAAAAATTCCATTTTTGGCCTGAGTTTGTGTGAAAAACTTTAAACTCGATTTTCTCGGAAACTAGAAGCGCTAAAGCTTAAATAACGAAAATCTGGAATGACTCGTTTAACTTAGGAAAATCCCATTTTTGGCCTGAATTTGTATGAAAAACTTTAAACTCGATTTTCTCGGAAACTAGAAGCCCCAGAACTTAAATAACGAAAATATGGAATCACTCATATAACTTAGAAAAATCCCATTTTTGGCCTGAGTTTGTATGAAAAACTTTAAACTCAATTTTCTCGGAAACTAGAAGCGCTAGAGCTTAAATAACGAAAATCTGGAATCACTCATATAACTTAGAAAAATTCCATTTTTGGCCTGAGTTTGTGTGAAAAACTTTAAACTCGATTTTCTCGGAAACTAGAAGCGCTAAAGCTTAAATAACGAAAATCTGGAATCACTCATTTAACTTAGGAAAATCCCATTTTTGGCCTGAATTTGTATGAAAAACTTTAAACTCGATTTTCTCGGAAACTAGAAGCCCCAGAACTTAAATAACGAAAATATGGAATCACTCATATAACTTAGAAAAATCCCATTTTTGGCCTGAGTTTGTATGAAAAACTTTAAACTCAATTTTCTCGGAAACTAGAAGCGCTAGAGCTTAAATAACGAAAATCTGGAATCACTCATATAACTTAGAAAAATTCCATTTTTGGCCTGAGTTTGTGTGAAAAACTTTAAACTCGATTTTCTCGGAAACTAGAAGCGCTAAAGCTTAAATAACGAAAATCTGGAATCACTCATTTAACTTAGGAAAATCCCATTTTTGGCCTGAATTTGTATGAAAAACTTTAAACTCGATTTTCTCGGAAACTAGAAGCGCTAGAGCTTAAATAACAAAAATCTGGAATCACTCATATAACTTAGAAAAATTCCATTTTTGGCCTGAGCTTGTGTGAAAAACTTTAAACTCGATTTTCTCGGAAAATAGAAGCGCTAAAGCTTAAATAACGAAAATCTGGAACCACTCATTTAACTTAGGAAAATCCCATTTTTGGCCTGAATTTGTATGAAAAACTTTAAACTCGATTTTCTCGGAAACTAGAAGCCCCAGAACTTAAATAACGAAAATCTGGAATCACTCATATAACTTAGAAAAATCCCATTTTTGGCCTGAGCTTGTGTGAAAAACTTTAAACTCGATTTTCTCGGAAAATAGAAGCGCTAAAGCTTAAATAACGAAAATCTGGAACCACTCATTTAACTTAGGAAAATCCCATTTTTGGCCTGAGTTTGTATGAAAAACTTTAAACTCGATTTTCTCGGAAACTAGAAGCCCCAGAACTTAAATAACGAAAATCTGGAATCACTCATATAACTTAGAAAAATTCCATTTTTGGCCTGAGCTTGTGTGAAAAACTTTAAACTCGATTTTCTCGGAAAATAGAAGCGCTAAAGCTTAAATAACGAAAATCTGGAACCACTCATTTAACTTAGGAAAATCCCATTTTTGGCCTGAGTTTGTATGAAAAACTTTAAACTCGATTTTCTCGGAAACTAGAAGCCCCAGAACTTAAATAACGAAAATCTGGAATCACTCATATAACTTAGAAAAATCCCATTTTTGGCCTGAGCTTGTGTGAAAAACTTTAAACTCGATTTTCTCGGAAAATAGAAGCGCTAAAGCTTAAATAACGAAAATCTGGAACCACTCATTTAACTTAGGAAAATCCCATTTTTGGCCTGAATTTGTATGAAAAACTTTAAACTCGATTTTCTCGGAAACTAGAAGCCCCAGAACTTAAATAACGAAAATATGGAATCACTCATATAACTTAGAAAAATCCCATTTTTGGCCTGAGTTTGTATGAAAAACTTTAAACTCAATTTTCTCGGAAACTAGAAGCGCTAGAGCTTAAATAACGAAAATCTGGAATCACTCATATAACTTAGAAAAATTCCATTTTTGGCCTGAGTTTGTGTGAAAAACTTTAAACTCGATTTTCTCGGAAACTAGAAGCGCTAAAGCTTAAATAACGAAAATCTGGAATGACTCGTTTAACTTAGGAAAATCCCATTTTTGGCCTGAATTTGTATGAAAAACTTTAAACTCGATTTTCTCGGAAACTAGAAGCCCCAGAACTTAAATAACGAAAATATGGAATCACTCATATAACTTAGAAAAATCCCATTTTTGGCCTGAGTTTGTATGAAAAACTTTAAACTCAATTTTCTCGGAAACTAGAAGCGCTAGAGCTTAAATAACGAAAATCTGGAATCACTCATATAACTTAGAAAAATTCCATTTTTGGCCTGAGTTTGTGTGAAAAACTTTAAACTCGATTTTCTCGGAAACTAGAAGCGCTAAAGCTTAAATAACGAAAATCTGGAATCACTCATTTAACTTAGGAAAATCCCATTTTTGGCCTGAATTTGTATGAAAAACTTTAAACTCGATTTTCTCGGAAACTAGAAGCCCCAGAACTTAAATAACGAAAATATGGAATCACTCATATAACTTAGAAAAATCCCATTTTTGGCCTGATTTTGTATGAAAAACTTTAAACTCGATTTTCTCGGAAACTAGAAGCGCTAGAGCTTAAATAACAAAAATCTGGAATCACTCATATAACTTAGAAAAATTCCATTTTTGGCCTGAGTTTGTGTGAAAAACTTTAAACTCGATTTTCTCGGAAACTAGAAGCGCTAAAGCTTAAATAACGAAAATCTGGAATGACTCGTTTAACTTAGGAAAATCCCATTTTTGGCCTGATTTTGTATGAAAAACTTTAAACTCGATTTTCTCGGAAACTAGAAGCCCCAGAACTTAAATAACGAAAATCTGGAATCACTCATATAACTTAGAAAAATCACATTTTTGGCCTGAGTTTGTATGAAAAACTTTAAACTCGATTTTCTCGGAAACTAGAAGCCCCAGAACTTAAATAACGAAAATCTGGAATCACTCATATAACTTAGAAAAATCCCATTTTTGGCCTGAGCTTGTGTGAAAAACTTTAAACTCGATTTTCTCGGAAAATAGAAGCGCTAAAGCTTAAATAACGAAAATCTGGAACCACTCATTTAACTTAGGAAAATCCCATTTTTGGCCTGAATTTGTATGAAAAACTTTAAACTCGATTTTCTCGGAAACTAGAAGCCCCAGAACTTAAATAACGAAAATATGGAATCACTCATATAACTTAGAAAAATCCCATTTTTGGCCTGAGTTTGTATGAAAAACTTTAAACTCAATTTTCTCGGAAACTAGAAGCGCTAGAGCTTAAATAACGAAAATCGGGAATCACTCATATAACTTAGGAAAAATCATATTTTTGGCCTGATTTTGTATGAAAAACTTTAAACTCGATTTTCTCGGAAACTAGAAGCGCTAGAGCTTAAATAACAAAAATCTGGAATCACTCATATAACTTAGAAAAATTCCATTTTTGGCCTGAGTTTGTGTGAAAAACTTTAAACTCGATTTTCTCGGAAACTAGAAGCGCTAAAGCTTAAATAACGAAAATCTGGAATGACTCGTTTAACTTAGGAAAATCCCATTTTTGGCCTGATTTTGTATGAAAAACTTTAAACTCGATTTTCTCGGAAACTAGAAGCCCCAGAACTTAAATAACGAAAATATGGAATCACTCATATAACTTAGAAAAATCCCATTTTTGGCCTGAGTTTGTATGAAAAACTTTAAACTCAATTTTCTCGGAAACTAGAGGCGCTAGAGCTTAAATAACGAAAATCGGGAATCACTCATATAACTTAGGAAAAATCCCATTTTTGGCCTGATTTTGTATGAAAAACTTTAAACTCGATTTTCTCGGAAACTAGAAGCCCCAGAACTTAAATAACGAAAATATGGAATCACTCATATAACTTAGAAAAATTCCATTTTTGGCCTGAGTTTGTATGAAAAACTTTAAACTCAATTTTCTCGGAAACTAGAAGCGCTAGAGCTTAAATAACGAAAATCTGGAATCACTCATATAACTTAGAAAAATCCCATTTTTGGCCTGATTTTGTATGAAAAACTTTAAACTCGATTTTCTCGGAAACTAGAAGCCCCAGAACTTAAATAACGAAAATATGGAATCACTCATATAACTTAGAAAAATCCCATTTTTGGCCTGAGTTTGTATGAAAAACTTTAAACTCAATTTTCTCGGAAACTAGAGGCGCTAGAGCTTAAATAACGAAAATCGGGAATCACTCATATAACTTAGGAAAAATCCCATTTTTTGGCCTGATTTTGTATGAAAAACTTTAAACTCGATTTTCTCGGAAACTAGAAGCCCCAGAACTTAAATAACGAAAATATGGAATCACTCATATAACTTAGAAAAATTCCATTTTTGGCCTGAGTTTGTATGAAAAACTTTAAACTCAATTTTCTCGGAAACTAGAAGCGCTAGAGCTTAAATAACGAAAATCTGGAATCACTCATATAACTTAGAAAAATCCCATTTTTGGCCTGAGTTTGTATGAAAAACTTTAAACTCGATTTTCTCGGAAACTAGAAGCGCTAGAGCTTAAATAACGAAAATCTGGAATCACTCATATAACTTAGAAAAATCCCATTTTTGGCCTGAGTATGTCTGAAAAACTTTAAACTCGATTTTCTCGGAAACTAGAAGCGCTAGAGCTTAAATAACGAAAATCTGGAATCACTCATATAACTTAGAAAAATCCCATTTTTGGCCTGAGTTTGTGTGAAAAACTTTAAACTCGATTTTCTCGGAAACTAGAAGCGCTAGAGCTTAAATAACGAAAATCTGGAATCACTCATATAACTTAGAAAAATCCCATTTTTGGCCTGAGTTTGTATGAAAAACTTTAAACTCGATTTTCTCGGAAACTAGAAGCGCTAGAGCTTAAATAACGAAAATCTGGAATCACTCATATAACTTAGAAAAATCCCATTTTTGGCCTGAGTATGTCTGAAAAACTTTAAACTCGATTTTCTCGGAAACTAGAAGCGCTAGAGCTTAAATAACGAAAATCTGGAATCACTCATATAACTTAGGAAAATCCCATTTTTGGCCTGATTTTGTATGAAAAACTTTAAACTCGATTTTCTCGGAAACTAGAAGCCCCAGAACTTAAATAACGAAAATATGGAATCACTCATATAACTTAGAAAAATCCCATTTTTGGCCTGAGTTTGTATGAAAAACTTTAAACTCGATTTTCTCGGAAACTAGAAGCCCCAGAACTTAAATAACGAAAATATGGAATCACTCATATAACTTAGAAAAATCCCATTTTTGGCCTGAGTTTGTATGAAAAACTTTAAACTCAATTTTCTCGGAAACTAGAAGCGCTAGAGCTTAAATAACGAAAATCGGGAATCACTCATATAACTTAGGAAAAATCATATTTTTGGCCTGATTTTGTATGAAAAACTTTAAACTCGATTTTCTCGGAAACTAGAAGCGCTAGAGCTTAAATAACGAAAATCTGGAATCACTCATATAACTTAGAAAAATCCCATTTTTGGCCTGAGTTTGTGTGAAAAACTTAAAACTCGATTTTCTCGGAAACTAGAAGCGCTAAAGCTTAAATAACGAAAATCTGGAATGACTCGTTTAACTTAGGAAAATCCCATTTTTGGCCTGATTTTGTATGAAAAACTTTAAACTCGATTTTCTCGGAAACTAGAAGCCCCAGAACTTAAATAACGAAAATATGGAATCACTCATATAACTTAGAAAAATCCCATTTTTGGCCTGAGTTTGTATGAAAAACTTTAAACTCAATTTTCTCGGAAACTAGAGGCGCTAGAGCTTAAATAACGAAAATCGGGAATCACTCATATAACTAAGGAAAAATCCCATTTTTGGCCTGATTTTGTATGAAAAACTTTAAACTCGATTTTCTCGGAAACTAGAAGCCCCAGAACTTAAATAAAGAAAATATGGAATCACTCATATAACTTAGAAAAATTCCATTTTTGGCCTGAGTTTGTATGAAAAACTTTAAACTCAATTTTCTCGGAAACTAGAAGCGCTAGAGCTTAAATAACGAAAATCTGGAATCACTCATATAACTTAGAAAAATCCCATTTTTGGCCTGAGTTTGTATGAAAAACTTTAAACTCGATTTTCTCGGAAACTAGAAGCGCTAGAGCTTAAATAACGAAAATCTGGAATCACTCATATAACTTAGAAAAATCCCATTTTTGGCCTGAGTATGTCTGAAAAACTTTAAACTCGATTTTCTCGGAAACTAGAAGCGCTAGAGCTTAAATAACGAAAATCTGGAATCACTCATATAACTTAGGAAAATCCCATTTTTGGCCTGATTTTGTATGAAAAACTTTAAACTCGATTTTCTCGGAAACTAGAAGCCCCAGAACTTAAATAACGAAAATATGGAATCACTCATATAACTTAGAAAAATCCCATTTTTGGCCTGAGTTTGTATGAAAAACTTTAAACTCGATTTTCTCGGAAACTAGAAGCGCTAGAGCTTAAATAACGAAAATCTGGAATCACTCATATAACTTAGAAAAATCCCATTTTTGGCCTGAGTATGTCTGAAAAACTTTAAACTCGATTTTCTCGGAAACTAGAAGCGCTAGAGCTTAAATAACGAAAATCTGGAATCACTCATATAACTTAGAAAAATCCCATTTTTGGCCTGAGTATGTCTGAAAAACTTTAAACTCGATTTTCTCGGAAACTAGAAGCGCTAGAGCTTAAATAACGAAAATCTGGAATCACTCATATAACTTAAGAAAATCCCATTTTTGGCCTGATTTTGTATGAAAAACTTTAAACTCGATTTTCTCGGAAACTAGAAGCCCCAGAACTTAAATAACGAAAATATGGAATCACTCATATAACTTAGAAAAATCCCATTTTTGGACTGAGTTTGTATGAAAAACTTTAAACTCAATTTTCTCGGAAACTAGAAGCGCTAGAGCTTAAATAACGAAAATCTGGAATCACTCATATAACTTAGAAAAATCCCATTTTTGGCCTGAGTTTGTATGAAAATTTTTAAACTCGATTTTCTCGGAAACTAGAAGCGCTAGAGCTTAAATAACGAAAATCTGGAATCACTCATATAACTTAGAAAAATCTCATTTTTGGCCTGAGTTTGTATGAAAAATTTTAAACTCGATTTTCTCGGAAACTAGAAGCGCTAGAGCTTAAATAACGAAAATCTGGAATCACTCATATAACTTAGAAAAATCCCATTTTTGGCCTGAGTTTGTATGAAAAACTTTAAACTCGATTTTCTCGGAAACTAGAAGCGCTAGAGCTTAAATAACGAAAATCTGGAATCACTCATATAACTTAGAAAAATCTCATTTTTGGCCTGAGTTTGTATGAAAAACTTTAAACTCGATTTTCTCGGAAACTAGAAGCGCTAGAGCTTAAATAACGAAAATCTGGAATCACTCATATAACTTAGAAAAATCCCATTTTTGGCCTGAGTTTGTGTGAAAAACTTTAAACTCGATTTTCTCGGAAACTAGAAGCGCTAGAGCTTAAATAACGAAAATCTGGAATCACTCATATAACTTAGAAAAATCCCATTTTTGGCCTGAGTTTGTGTGAAAAACTTTAAACTCGATTTTCTCGGAAACTAGAAGCGCTAAAGCTTAAATAACGAAAATCTGGAATCACTCATATAACTTAGAAAAATCCCATTTTTGGCCTGAGTTTGTATGAAAAACTTTAAACTCGATTTTCTCGGAAACTAAAAGCCCCAGAACTTAAATAACGAAAATCTGGAATCACTCATATAACTTAGAAAAATCCCATTTTTGGCCTGAGTTTGTGTGAAAAACTTTAAACTCGATTTTCTCGGAAACTAGAAGCGCTAAAGCTTAAATAACGAAAATCTGGAATCACTCATTTAACTTAAGAAAATCCCATTTTTGGCCTGATTTTGTATGAAAAACTTTAAACTCGATTTTCTCGGAAACTAGAAGCCCCAGAACTTAAATAACGAAAATATGGAATCACTCATATAACTTAGAAAAATCCCATTTTTGGCCTGAGTTTGTATGAAAAACTTTAAACTCAATTTTCTCGGAAACTAGAAGCGCTAGAGCTTAAATAACGAAAATCGGGAATCACTCATATAATTTAGGAAAAATCCCATTTTTGGCCTGATTTTGTATGAAAAACTTTAAACTCGATTTTCTCGGAAACTAGAAGCGCTAGAGCTTAAATAACGAAAATCGGGAATCACTCATATAACTTAGGAAAAATCATATTTTTGGCCTGATTTTGTATGAAAAACTTTAAACTCGATTTTCTCGGAAACTAGAAGCGCTAGAGCTTAAATAACGAAAATCTGGAATCACTCATATAACTTAGAAAAATCCCATTTTTGGCCTGAGTTTGTATGAAAAACTTTAAACTCGATTTTCTCGGAAACTAGAAGCGCTAGAGCTTAAATAACGAAAATCTGGAATCACTCATATAACTTAGAAAAATCCCATTTTTGGCCTGAGTTTGTATGAAAAACTTTAAACTAAATTTTCTCGGAAACTAGAAGCGCTAGAGCTTAAATAACGAAAATCTGGAATCACTCATATAACTTAGAAAAATCCCATTTTTGGCCTGAGTTTGTATGAAAAACTTTAAACTCGATTTTCTCGGAAACTAGAAGCGCTAGAGCTTAAATAACGAAAATCTGGAATCACTCATATAACTTAGAAAAATCCCATTTTTGGCCTGAGTATGTCTGAAAAACTTTAAACTCGATTTTCTCGGAAACTAGAAGCGCTAGAGCTTAAATAACGAAAATCTGGAATCACTCATATAACTTAGAAAAATCCCATTTTTGGCCTGAGTTTGTGTGAAAAACTTTAAACTCGATATTCTCGGAAACTAGAAGCGCTAGAGCTTAAATAACGAAAATCTGGAATCACTCATATAACTTAGAAAAATCCCATTTTTGGCCTGAGTTTGTATGAAAAACTTTAAACTCGATTTTCTCGGAAACTAGAAGCGCTAGAGCTTAAATAACGAAAATCTGGAATCACTCATATAACTTAGAAAAATCCCATTTTTGGCCTAAGTATGTCTGAAAAACTTTAAACTCGATTTTCTCGGAAACTAGAAGCGCTAGAGCTTAAATAACGAAAATCTGGAATCACTCATATAACTTAGGAAAATCCCATTTTTGGCCTGATTTTGTATGAAAAACTTTAAACTCGATTTTCTCGGAAACTAGAAGCCCCAGAACTTAAATAACGAAAATATGGAATCACTCATATAACGTAGAAAAATCCCATTTTTGGCCTGAGTTTGTATGAAAAACTTTAAACTCAATTTTCTCGGAAACTAGAAGCGCTAGAGCTTAAATAACGAAAATCTGGAATCACTCATATAACTTAGAAAAATCCCATTTTTGGCCTGAGTTTGTATGAAAAACTTTAAACTCGATTTTCTCGGAAACTAGAAGCGCTAGAGCTTAAATAACGAAAATCTGGAATCACTCATATAACTTAGAAAAATCTCATTTTTGGCCTGAGTTTGTATGAAAAACTTTAAACTCGATTTTCTCGGAAACTAGAAGCGCTAGAGCTTAAATAACGAAAATCTGGAATCACTCATATAACTTAGAAAAATCCCATTTTTGGCCTGAGTTTGTATGAAAAACTTTAAACTCGATTTTCTCGGAAACTAGAAGCGCTAGAGCTTAAATAACGAAAATCTGGAATCACTCATATAACTTAGAAAAATCTCATTTTTGGCCTGAGTTTGTATGAAAAACTTTAAACTCGATTTTCTCGGAAACTAGAAGCGCTAGAGCTTAAATAACGAAAATCTGGAATCACTCATATAACTTAGAAAAATCCCATTTTTGACCTGAGTTTGTATGAAAAACTTTAAACTCAATTTTCTCGGAAACTAGAAGCGCTAGAGCTTATATAACGAAAATCTGGAATCACTCATATAACTTAGAAAAATCCCATTTTTGGCCTGAGTTTGTATGAAAAACTTTAAACTCGATTTTCTCGGAAACTAGAAGCGCTAGAGCTTAAATAACGAAAATCTGGAATCACTCATATAACTTAGAAAAATCCCATTTTTGGCCTGAGTATGTCTGAAAAACTTTAAACTCGATTTTCTCGGAAACTAGAAGCGCTAGAGCTTAAATAACGAAAATCTGGAATCACTCATATAACTTAGAAAAATCCCATTTTTGGCCTGAGTATGTCTGAAAAACTTTAAACTCGATTTTCTCGGAAACTAGAAGCGCTAGAGCTTAAATAACGAAAATCTGGAATCACTCATATAACTTAGGAAAATCCCATTTTTGGCCTGATTTTGTATGAAAAACTTTAAACTCGATTTTCTCGGAAACTAGAAGCCCCAGAACTTAAATAACGAAAATATGGAATCACTCATATAACTTAGAAAAATCCCATTTTTGGACTGAGTTTGTATGAAAAACTTTAAACTCAATTTTCTCGGAAACTAGAAGCGCTAGAGCTTAAATAACGAAAATCTGGAATCACTCATATAACTTAGAAAAATCCCATTTTTGGCCTGAGTTTGTATGAAAAACTTTAAACTCGATTTTCTCGGAAACTAGAAGCGCTAGAGCTTAAATAACGAAAATCTGGAATCACTCATATAACTTAGAAAAATCTCATTTTTGGCCTGAGTTTGTATGAAAAACTTTAAACTCGATTTTCTCGGAAACTAGAAGCGCTAGAGCTTAAATAACGAAAATCTGGAATCACTCATATAACTTAGAAAAATCCCATTTTTGGCCTGAGTTTGTATGAAAAACTTTAAACTCGATTTTCTCGGAAACTAGAAGCGCTAGAGCTTAAATAACGAAAATCTGGAATCACTCATATAACTTAGAAAAATCTCATTTTTGGCCTGAGTTTGTATGAAAAACTTTAAATTCGATTTTCTCGGAAACTAGAAGCGCTAGAGCTTAAATAACGAAAATCTGGAATCACTCATATAACTTAGAAAAATCCCATTTTTGGCCTGAGTTTGTGTGAAAAACTTTAAACTCGATTTTCTCGGAAACTAGAAGCGCTAGAGTTTAAATAACGAAAATCTGGAAGCACTCATATAACTTAGAAAAATCCCATTTTTGGCCTGAGTTTGTGTGAAAAACTTTAAACTCGATTTTCTCGGAAACTAGAAGCGCTAAAGCTTAAATAACGAAAATCTGGAATCACTCATATAACTTAGAAAAATCCCATTTTTGGCCTGAGTTTGTATGAAAAACTTTAAACTCGATTTTCTCGGAAACTAGAAGCCCCAGAACTTAAATAACGAAAATCTGGAATCACTCATATAACTTAGAAAAATCCCATTTTTGGCCTGAGTTTGTGTGAAAAACTTTAAACTCGATTTTCTCGGAAACTAGAAGCGCTAAAGCTTAAATAACGAAAATCTGGAATCACTCATTTAACTTAAGAAAATCCCATTTTTGGCCTGATTTTGTATGAAAAACTTTAAACTCGATTTTCTCGGAAACTAGAAGCCCCAGAACTTAAATAACGAAAATATGGAATCACTCATATAACTTAGAAAAATCCCATTTTTGGCCTGAGTTTGTATAAAAAACTTTAAACTCAATTTTCTCGGAAACTAGAAGCGCTAGAGCTTAAATAACGAAAATCGGGAATCACTCATATAACTTAGGAAAAATCCCATTTTTGGCCTGATTTTGTATGAATAACTTTAAACTCGATTTTTTTGGAAACTAGAAGCGCTAGAGCTTAAATAACGAAAATCGGGAATCACTCATATAACTTAGGAAAAATCATATTTTTGGCCTGATTTTGTATGAAAAACTTTAAACTCGATTTTCTCGGAAACTAGAAGCGCTAGAGCTTAAATAACGAAAATCTGGAATCACTCATATAACTTAGGAAAATCCCATTTTTGGCCTGATTTTGTATGAAAAACTTTAAACTCGATTTTCTCGGAAACTAGAAGCGCTAGAGCTTAAATAACGAAAATCTGGAATCACTCATATAACTTAGAAAAATCCCATTTTTGGCCTGAGTTTGTATGAAAAACTTTAAACTCGATTTTCTCGGAAACTAGAAGCGCTAGAGCTTAAATAACGAAAATCTGGAATCACTCATATAACTTAGAAAAATCCCATTTTTGGCCTGAGCTTGTGTGAAAAACTTTAAGCTCGATTTTCTCGGAAACTAGAAGCGCTAGAGCTTAAATAAGGAAAATCTGGAATCACTCATATAACTTAGGAAAATCCCATTTTTGGACTGATTTGATATGAAAAACTTTAAACTCGATTTTCTCGGAAACTAGAAGCGCTAAAGCTTAAATAACGAAAATCTGGAATCACTTATATAACTTAGGAAAATCCCATTTTTGGCCTGATTTTGTATGAAAAACTTTAAACTCGATTTTCTCGGAAACTAGAAGCCCCAGAACTTAAATAACGAAAATCTGGAATCACACATATAACTTATAAAAATCCCATTGTTGGCCTGAGTTTGTATGAAAAACTTTAAACTCGATTTTCTCGGAAACTAGAAGCGCTAGAGCTTAAATAACGAAAATCTGGAATCACTCATATAACTTAGAAAAATCCCATTTTTGGCCTGAGTTTGTATGAAAAACGTAAAACTCGATTTTCTCGGAAACTAGAAGCCCCAGAACTTAAATAACGAAAATCTGGAATCACTCATATAACTTATAAAAATCCCATTTTTGGCCTGAGTTTGTATGAAAAACTTTAAACTCGATTTTCTCGGAAACTAGAAGCCCCAGAACTTAAATAACGAAAATCTGGAATCACTCATATAACTTAGAAAAATCACATTTTTGGCCTGAGTTTGTATGAAAAACTTTAAACTCGATTTTCTCGGAAACTAGAAGCGCTAGAGCTTAAATAACGAAAATCTGGAATCACTTATATAACTTAGGAAAATACCATTTTTGGCCTGATTTTGTATGAAAACCTTTAAACTCGATTTTCTCGGAAACTAGAAGCCCCAGAACTTAAATAACGAAAATCTGGAATCACTCATATAACTTATAAAAATCCCATTTTTGGCCTGAGTTTGTATGAAAAACTTTAAACTCGATTTTCTCGGAAACTAGAAGCCCCAGAACTTAAATAACGAAAATCTGGAATCACTCATATAACTTATAAAAATCCCATTTTTGGCCTGAGTTTGTATGAAAAACTTTAAACTCGATTTTCTCGGAAACTAGAAGCCCCAGAACTTAAATAACGAAAATCTGGAATCACTCATATAACTTAGAAAAATCACATTTTTGGCCTGAGTTTGTATGAAAAACTTTAAACTCGATTTTCTCGGAAACTAGAAGCGCTAGAGCTTAAATAACGAAAATCTGGAATCACTCATATAACTTAGGAAAATCCCATTTTTGGCCTGATTTTGTATGAAAACCTTTAAACTCGATTTTCTCGGAAACTAGAAGCCCCAGAACTTAAATAACGAAAATCTGGAATCACTCATATAACTTAGAAAAATCCCATTTTTGGCCTGAGTTTGTATGAAAAACTTTAAACTCGATTTTCTCGGAAACTAGATGCGCTAGAGCTTAAATAACGAAAATCTGGAATCACTCATATAACTTAGAAAAATCCCATTTTTGGCCTGAGTTTGTATGAAAAACTTTAAACTCGATTTTCTCGGAAACTAGAAGCGCTAGAGCTTAAATAACGAAAATCTGGAATCACTCATATAACTTAGAAAAATCCCATTTTTGGCCTGAGTTTGTATAAAAACTTTAAACTCGATTTTCTCGGAAACTAGAAGCCCTAGAGCTTAAATAACGAAAATCTGGAATCACTCATATAACTTAGAAAAATCTCATTTTTGGCCTGAGTTTGTATGAAAAACTTTAAACTCGATTTTCTCGGAAACTAGAAGCCCCAGAACTTAAATAACGAAAATCTGGAATCACTCATATAACTTAGAAAAATCCCATTTTTGGCCTGAGTTTGTATGAAAAACTTTAAACTCGATTTTCTCGGAAACTAGAAGCGCTAGAGCTTAAATAACGAAAATCTGGAATCACTCATATAACTTAGCAAAATCCCATTTTTGGCCTGAGTTTGTATGAAAAACTTTAAACTCGATTTTCTCGGAAACTAGAAGCGCTAGAGCTTAAATAACGAAAATCTGGAATCACTCATATAACTTAGAAAAATCCCATTTTTGGCCTGAGTTTGTGTGAAAAACTTTAAACTCGATTTTCTCGGAAACTAGAAGCGCTAGAGCTTAAATAACGAAAATCTGGAATCACTCATATAACTTAGGAAAATCCCATTTTTGGACTGATTTTATATGAAAAACTTTAAACACGATTTTCTCGGAAACTAGAAGCGCTAAAGCTTAGATAACGAAAATCTGGAATCACTCATATAACTTAGGAAAATCCCGTTTTTGGCCTGATTTTGTATGAAAAACTTTAAACTCGATTTTCTCGGAAACTAGAAGCCCCAGAACTTAAATAACGAAAATCTGGAATCACTCATATAACTTAGAAAAATCCCATTTTTGGCCTGAGTTTGTATGAAAAACTTTAAACTTGATTTTCTCGGAAACTAGAAGCGCTAAAGCTTAAATAACGAAAATCTGGAATCACTCATATAACTTAGGAAAATCCCATTTTTGGCCTGATTTTGTATGAAAAACTTTAAAATCGATTTTCTCGGAAACTAGAAGCCCCAGAACTTAAATAACGAAAATCTGGAATCACTCATATAACTTATAAGAATCCCATTTTTGGCCAGAGTTTGTGTAAAAAACTTTAAACTTGATTTTCTCGGAAACTAGAAGCGCTAGAGCTTAAATAACGAACATCTGGAATCACTCATATAACTTAGATAAATCCCATTTTTGGACTGATTTTATATGAAAAATTTAAACTCGATTTTCTCGGAAACTAGAAGCGCTAAAGCTTAAATAACGAAAATCTGGAATCACTCATATAACTTAGAAAAATCCCATTGTTGGCCTGAGTTTGTATGAAAAACTTTAAACTCGATTTTCTCGGAAACTAGAAGCGCTAGAGCTTAAATAACGAAAATCTGGAATCACTCATATAACTTAGAAAAATCCCATTTTTGGCCTGAGTTTGTATGAAAAACTTAAAACTCGATTTTCTCGGACTCTAGAAGCCCCAGAACTTAAATAACGAAAATCTGGAATCACTCATATAACTTAGAAATATCCCATTTTTGGCCTGAGTGTGTATGAAAAACTTTAAACTTGATTTTCTCGGAAACTAGAAGCGCTAAAGCTTAAATAACGAAAATCTGGAATCACTCATATAACTTAGGAAAATCCCATTTTTGGCCTGATTTTGTTTGAAAAACTTTAAACTCGATTTTCTCGGAAACTAGAAGCCCCAGAACTTAAATAACGAAAATCTGGAATCACTCATACAACTTATAAAAATCCCATTTTTGGCCTGAGTTTGTATGAAAAACTTTAAACTCGATTTTCTCGGAAACTAGAAGCGCTAGAGCTTAAATAACGAAAATCTGGAATCACTCATCTAACTTAGAAAAATCCCATTTTTGGCCTGAGTTTGTATGAAAAACTTAAAACTCGATTTTCTCGGAAACTAGAAGCGCTAGAGCTTAAATAACGAAAATCTGGAATCACTCATATAACTTAGGAAAATCCCATTTTTGGACTGATTTTATATGAAAAACTTTAAACTCGATTTTCTCGGAAACTAGAAGCGCCAGAGCTTAAATAACGAAAATCTGGAATCACTCATATAACTTAGAAAAATTCCATTTTTGGCCTGAGTTTGTATGAAAAACTTTAAACTTGATTTTCTCGGAAACTAGAAGCGCTAAAGCTTAAATAACGAAAATCTGGAATCACTCATATAACTTAGGAAAATCCCATTTTTGGCCTGATTTTGTATGAAAAACTTTAAAATCGATTTTCTCGGAAACTAGAAGCCCCAGAACTTAAATAACGAAAATCTGGAATCACTCATATAACTTATAAGAATCCCATTTTTGGCCAGAGTTTGTGTGAAAAACTTTAAACTCGATTTTCTCGGAAACTAGAAGCGCTAGAGCTTAAATAACGAACATCTGGAATCACTCATATAACTTAGGAAAATCCCATTTTTGGACTGATTTTATATGAAAAATTTAAACTCGATTTTCTCGGAAACGAGAAGCGCTAAAGCTTAAATAACGAAAATCTGGAATCACTCATATAACTTAGGAAAATCCCATTTTTGGCCTGATTTTGTATGAAAAACTTTGAACTCGATTTTCTCGGAAACTAGAAGCGCTAGAGCTTAAATAACGAAAATCTGGAATCACTCATATAACTTAGGAAAATTCCATTTTTGGACTGATTTTATATGAAAAACTTTAAACTCGATTTTCTCGGAAACTAGAAGCGCTAGAGCTTAAATAACGAAAATCTGGAATCACTCATATAACTTAGGAAAATCCCATTTTTGGCCTGATTTTGTATGAAAAACTTTAAACTCGATTTTCTCGGAAACTAGAAGCGCTAGAGCTTAAATAACGAAAATCTGGAATCACTCATATAACTTAGAAAAATCCCATTTTTGGCCTGAGTTTGTGTGAAAAACTTTAAACTCGATTTTCTCGGAAACTAGAAGCGCTAGAGCTTAAATAACGAAAATCTGGAATCACTCATATAACTTAGAAAACTCCCATTTTTGGCCTGAGTTTGTATGAAAAACTTTAAACTCGATTTTCTCGGAAACTAGAAGCGCTAGAGCTTAAATAACGAAAATCTGGAATCACTCATATAACTTCGAAAAATCCCATTTTTGGCCTGAGTTTGTGTGAAAAACTTTAAACTCGATTTTCTCGGAAACTAGAAGCGCTAGAGCTTAAATAACGAAAATCTGGAATCACTCATATAACTTAGAAAAATCCCATTTTTGGCCTGAGTTTGTGTGAAAAACTTTAAACTCGATTTTCTAGGAAACTAGAAGCGCTAGAGCTTAAATAACGAAAATCTGGAATCACTCATATAACTTAGAAAAATCCCATTTTTGGCCTGAGTTTGTGTGAAAAACTTTAAACTCGATTTTCTCGGAAACTAGAAGCGCTAGAGCTTAAATAACGAAAATCTGGAATCACTCATATAACTTAGAAAAATCCCATTTTTGGCCTGAGTTTGTATAAAAACTTTAAACTCGATTTTCTCGGAAACTAGAAGCCCTAGAGCTTAAATAACGAAAATCTGGAATCACTCATATAACTTAGAAAAATCTCATTTTTGGCCTGAGTTTGTATGAAAAACTTTAAACTCGATTTTCTCGGAAACTAGAAGCCCCAGAACTTAAATAACGAAAATCTGGAATCACTCATATAACTTAGAAAAATCCCATTTTTGGCCTGAGTTTGTATGAAAAACTTTAAACTCGATTTTCTCGGAAACTAGAAGCGCTAGAGCTTAAATAACGAAAATCTGGAATCACTCATATAACTTAGCAAAATCCCATTTTTGGCCTGAGTTTGTATGAAAAACTTTAAACTCGATTTTCTCGGAAACTAGAAGCGCTAGAGCTTAAATAACGAAAATCTGGAATCACTCATATAACTTAGAAAAATCCCATTTTTGGCCTGAGTTTGTGTGAAAAACTTTAAACTCGATTTTCTCGGAAACTAGAAGCGCTAGAGCTTAAATAACGAAAATCTGGAATCACTCATATAACTTAGGAAAATCCCATTTTTGGACTGATTTTATATGAAAAACTTTAAACACGATTTTCTCGGAAACTAGAAGCGCTAAAGCTTAGATAACGAAAATCTGGAATCACTCATATAACTTAGGAAAATCCCGTTTTTGGCCTGATTTTGTATGAAAAACTTTAAACTCGATTTTCTCGGAAACTAGAAGCCCCAGAACTTAAATAACGAAAATCTGGAATCACTCATATAACTTAGAAAAATCCCATTTTTGGCCTGAGTTTGTATGAAAAACTTTAAACTTGATTTTCTCGGAAACTAGAAGCGCTAAAGCTTAAATAACGAAAATCTGGAATCACTCATATAACTTAGGAAAATCCCATTTTTGGCCTGATTTTGTATGAAAAACTTTAAAATCGATTTTCTCGGAAACTAGAAGCCCCAGAACTTAAATAACGAAAATCTGGAATCACTCATATAACTTATAAGAATCCCATTTTTGGCCAGAGTTTGTGTAAAAAACTTTAAACTTGATTTTCTCGGAAACTAGAAGCGCTAGAGCTTAAATAACGAACATCTGGAATCACTCATATAACTTAGATAAATCCCATTTTTGGACTGATTTTATATGAAAAATTTAAACTCGATTTTCTCGGAAACTAGAAGCGCTAAAGCTTAAATAACGAAAATCTGGAATCACTCATATAACTTAGGAAAATCCCATTTTTGGCCTGATTTTGTATGAAAAACTTTGAACTCGATTTTCTCGGAAACTAGAAGCGCTAGAGCTTAAATAACGAAAATCTGGAATCACTCATATAACTTAGGAAAATTCCATTTTTGGACTGATTTTATATGAAAAACTTTAAACTCGATTTTCTCGGAAACTAGAAGCTCTAGAGCTTAAATAACGAAAATCTGGAATCACTCATATAACTTAGAAAACTCCCATTTTTGGCCTGAGTTTGTATGAAAAACTTTAAACTCGATTTTCTCGGAAACTAGAAGCGCTAGAGCTTAAATAACGAAAATCTGGAATCACTCATATAACTTAGAAAAATCCCATTTTTGGCCTGAGTTTGTGTGAAAAACTTTAAACTCGATTTTCTTGGAAACTAGAAGCGCTAGAGCTTAAATAAGGAAAATCTGGAATCACTCATATAACTTAGGAAAATCCCATTTTTGGACTGATTTTATATGAAAAACTTTAAACTCGATTTACTCGGAAACTAGAAGCGCTAAAGCTTAAATAACGAAAATCTGGAATCACTCATATAACTTAGAAAAATCCCATTGTTGGCCTGAGTTTGTATGAAAAACTTTAAACTCGATTTTCTCGGAAACTAGAAGCGCTAGAGCTTAAATAACGAAAATCTGGAATCACTCATATAACTTAGAAAAATCCCATTTTTGGCCTGAGTTTGTATGAAAAACTTAAAACTCGATTTTCTCGGACTCTAGAAGCCCCAGAACTTAAATAACGAAAATCTGGAATCACTCATATAACTTAGAAATATCCCATTTTTGGCCTGAGTGTGTATGAAAAACTTTAAACTTGATTTTCTCGGAAACTAGAAGCGCTAAAGCTTAAATAACGAAAATCTGGAATCACTCATATAACTTAGGAAAATCCCATTTTTGGCCTGATTTTGTTTGAAAAACTTTAAACTCGATTTTCTCGGAAACTAGAAGCCCCAGAACTTAAATAACGAAAATCTGGAATCACTCATACAACTTATAAAAATCCCATTTTTGGCCTGAGTTTGTATGAAAAACTTTAAACTCGATTTTCTCGGAAACTAGAAGCGCTAGAGCTTAAATAACGAAAATCTGGAATCACTCATATAACTTAGAAAAATCCCATTTTTGGCCTGAGTTTGTATGAAAAACTTAAAACTCGATTTTCTCGGAAACTAGAAGCGCTAGAGCTTAAATAACGAAAATCTGGAATCACTCATATAACTTAGGAAAATCCCATTTTTGGACTGATTTTATATGAAAAACTTTAAACTCGATTTTCTCGGAAACTAGAAGCGCCAGAGCTTAAATAACGAAAATCTGGAATCACTCATATAACTTAGAAAAATTCCATTTTTGGCCTGAGTTTGTATGAAAAACTTTAAACTTGATTTTCTCGGAAACTAGAAGCGCTAAAGCTTAAATAACGAAAATCTGGAATCACTCATATAACTTAGGAAAATCCCATTTTTGGCCTGATTTTGTATGAAAAACTTTAAAATCGATTTTCTCGGAAACTAGAAGCCCCAGAACTTAAATAACGAAAATCTGGAATCACTCATATAACTTATAAGAATCCCATTTTTGGCCAGAGTTTGTGTGAAAAACTTTAAACTCGATTTTCTCGGAAACTAGAAGCGCTAGAGCTTAAATAACGAACATCTGGAATCACTCATATAACTTAGGAAAATCCCATTTTTGGACTGATTTTATATGAAAAATTTAAACTCGATTTTCTCGGAAACTAGAAGCGCTAAAGCTTAAATAACGAAAATCTGGAATCACTCATATAACTTAGGAAAATCCCATTTTTGGCCTGATTTTGTATGAAAAACTTTGAACTCGATTTTCTCGGAAACTAGAAGCGCTAGAGCTTAAATAACGAAAATCTGGAATCACTCATATAACTTAGGAAAATTCCATTTTTGGACTGATTTTATATGAAAAACTTTAAACTCGATTTTCTCGGAAACTAGAAGCGCTAGAGCTTAAATAACGAAAATCTGGAATCACTCATATAACTTAGGAAAATCCCATTTTTGGCCTGATTTTGTATGAAAAACTTTAAACTCGATTTTCTCGGAAACTAGAAGCGCTAGAGCTTAAATAACGAAAATCTGGAATCACTCATATAACTTAGAAAAATCCCATTTTTGGCCTGAGTTTGTGTGAAAAACTTTAAACTCGATTTTCTCGGAAACTAGAAGCGCTAGAGCTTAAATAACGAAAATCTGGAATCACTCATATAACTTAGAAAACTCCCATTTTTGGCCTGAGTTTGTATGAAAAACTTTAAACTCGATTTTCTCGGAAACTAGAAGCGCTAGAGCTTAAATAACGAAAATCTGGAATCACTCATATAACTTCGAAAAATCCCATTTTTGGCCTGAGTTTGTGTGAAAAACTTTAAACTCGATTTTCTCGGAAACTAGAAGCGCTAGAGCTTAAATAACGAAAATCTGGAATCACTCATATAACTTAGAAAAATCCCATTTTTGGCCTGAGTTTGTGTGAAAAACTTTAAACTCGATTTTCTAGGAAACTAGAAGCGCTAGAGCTTAAATAACGAAAATCTGGAATCACTCATATAACTTAGAAAAATCCCATTTTTGGCCTGAGTTTGTGTGAAAAACTTTAAACTCGATTTTCTCGGAAACTAGAAGCGCTAGAGCTTAAATAACGAAAATCTGGAATCACTCATATAACTTAGAAAAATCCCATTTTTGGCCTGAGTTTGTGTGAAAAACTTTAAACTCGATTTTCTCGGAAACTAGAAGCGCTAGAGCTTAAATAACGAAAATCTGGAATCACTCATATAACTTAGAAAAATCCCATTTTTGGCCTGAGTTTGTATGAAAAACTTTAAACTCGATTTTCTCGGAAACTAGAAGCCCCAGAACTTAAATAACGAAAATCTGGAATCACTCATATAACTTAGAAAAATCCCATTTTTGGCCTGAGTTTGTATGAAAAACTTTAAACTCGATTTTCTCGGAAACTAGAAGCGCTAGAGCTTAAATAACGAAAATCTGGAATCACTCATATAACTTAGAAAAATCCCATTTTTGGCCTGAGTTTGTGTGAAAAACTTTAAACTCGATTTTCTCGGAAACTAGAAGCGCTAGAGCTTAAATAACGAAAATCTGGAATCACTCATATAACTTAGGAAAATCCCATTTTTGGCCTGATTTTGTATGAAAAACTTTAAACTCGATTTTCTCGGAAACTAGAAGCGCTAGAGCTTAAATAACGAAAATCTGGAATCACTCATATAACTTAGAAAAATCCCATTTTTGGCCTGAGTTTGTATGAAAAACTTTAAACTTGATTTTCTCGGAAACTAGAAGCGCTAAAGCTTAAATAACGAAAATCTGGAATCACTCATATAACTTAGGAAAATTCCATTTTTGGACTGATTTTATATGAAAAACTTTAAACTCGATTTTCTCGGAAACTAGAAGCGCTAGAGCTTAAATAACGAAAATCTGGAATCACTCATATAACTTAGGAAAATCCCATTTTTGGCCTGATTTTGTATGAAAAACTTTAAACTTGATTTTCTCGGAAACTAGAAGCGCTAGAGCTTAAATAACGAAAATCTGGAATTACTCATATAACTTAGGAAAATCCCATTTTTGGCCTGATTTTGTATGAAAAACTTTAAACTCGATTTTCTCGGAAACTAGAAGCGCTAGAGCTTAAATAACGAAAATCTGGAATCACTCATATAACTTAGAAAAATCCCATTTTTGGCCTGAGTTTGTGTGAAAAACTTTAAACTCGATTTTCTCGGAAACTAGAAGCGCTAGAGCTTAAATAACGAAAATCTGGAATCACTCATATAACTTAGAAAAATCCCATTTTTGGCCTGAGTTTGTATGAAAAACTTTAAACTCGATTTTCTCGGAAACTAGAAGCGCTAGAGCTTAAATAACGAAAATCTGGAATCACTCATATAACTTAGAAAAATCCCATTTTTGGCCTGAGTTTGTGTGAAAAACTTTAAACTCGTTTTTTCTCGGAAACTAGAAGCGCTAGAGCTTAAATAACGAAAATCTGGAATCACTCATATAACTTAGAAAAATCCCATTTTTGGCCTGAGTTTGTGTGAAAAACTTTAAACTCGATTTTCTCGGAAACTAGAAGCGCTAGAGCTTAAATAACGAAAATCTGGAATCACTCATATAACTGAGAAAAATCCCATTTTTGGCCTGAGTTTGTATGAAAAACTTTAAACTCGATTTTCTCGGAAACTAGAACCGCTAGAGCTTAAATAACGAAAATCTGGAATCACTCATATAACTTAGAAAAATCCCATTTTTGGCCTGAGTTTGTGTGAAAAACTTTAAACTCGATTTTCTCGGAAACTAGAAGCGCTAGAGCTTAAATAACGAAAATCTGGAATCACTCATATAACTTAGAAAAATCCCATTTTTGGCCTGAGTTTGTGTGAAAATCTTTAAACTCGATTTTCTCGGAAACTAGAAGCGCTAGAGCTTAAATAACGAAAATCTGGAATCACTCATATAACTTAGAAAAATCCCATTTTTGGCCTGAGTTTTTGTGAAAAACTTTAAACTCGATTTTCTCGGAAACTAGAAGCGCTAGAGCTTAAATAACGAAAATCTGGAATCACTCATATAACTTAGAAAAATCCCATTTTTGGCCTGAGTTTGTATGAAAAACTTTAAACTCGATTTTCTCGGAAACTAGAAGCGCTAGAGCTTAAATAACGAAAATCTGGAATCACTCATATAACTTAGAAAAATCCCATTTTTGGCCTGAGTTTGTGTGAAAAACTTTAAACTCGATTTTCTCGGAAACTAGAAGCGCTAGAGCTTAAATAACGAAAATCTGGAATCACTCATATAACTTAGAAAAATCCCATTTTTGGCCTGAGTTTGTGTGAAAAGCTTTAAACTCGATTTTCTCGGAAACTAGAAGCGCTAGAGCTTAAATAACGAAAATCTGGAATCACTCATATAACTTAGAAAAATCCCATTTTTGGCCTGAGTTTGTATGAAAAACTTTAAACTCTCGGAAACTAGAAGCGCTAGAGCTTAAATAACGAAAATCTGGAATCACTCATATAACTTAGGAAAATCCCATTTTTGGACTGATTTTATATGAAAAACTTTAAACTCGATTTTCTCGGAAACTAGAAGCGCTAAAGCTTAAATAACGAAAATCTGGAATCACTCATATAACTTAGGAAAATCCCATTTTTGGCCTGATTTTGTATGAAAAACTTTAAACTCGATTTTCTCGGAAACTAGAAGCGCTAAAGCTTAAATAACGAAAATCTGGAATCACTCATATAACTTAGGAAAATCCCGTTTTTGGCCTGATTTTGTATGAAAAACTTTAAACTCGATTTTCTCGGAAACTAGAAGCCCCAGAACTTAAATAACGAAAATCTGGAATCACTCATATAACTTAGGAAAATCCCATTTTTGGCCTGATTTTGTATGAAAAACTTTAAACTTGATTTTCTCGGAAACTAGAAGCGCTAGAGCTTAAATAACGAAAATCTGGAATTACTCATATAACTTAGGAAAATCCCATTTTTGGCCTGATTTTGTATGAAAAACTTTAAACTCGATTTTCTCGGAAACTAGAAGCGCTAGAGCTTAAATAACGAAAATCTGAAATCACTCATATAACTTAGAAAAATCCCATTTTTGGCCTGAGTTTGTATGAAAAACTTTAAACTCGATTTTCTCGGAAACTAGAAGCGCTAGAGCTTAAATAACGAAAATCTGGAATCACTCATATAACTTAGAAAAATCCCATTTTTGGCCTGAGTTTGTGTGAAAAACTTTAAACTCGATTTTCTCGGAAACTAGAAGCGCTAGAGCTTAAATAACGAAAATCTGGAATCACTCATATAACTTAGGAAAATCCCATTTTTGGACTGATTTTATATGAAAAACTTTAAACTCGATTTTCTCGGAAACTAGAAGCGCTAAAGCTTAAATAACGAAAATCTGGAATCACTCATATAACTTAGAAAAATCCCATTTTTGGCCTGAGTTTGTGTGAAAAACTTTAAACTCGATTTTCTCGGAAACTAGAAGCGCTAGAGCTTAAATAACGAAAATCTGGAATCACTCATATAACTTAGAAAAATCCCATTTTTGGCCTGAGTTTGTGTGAAAATCTTTAAACTCGATTTTCTCGGAAACTAGAAGCGCTAGAGCTTAAATAACGAAAATCTGGAATCACTCATATAACTTAGAAAAATCCCATTTTTGGCCTGAGTTTTTGTGAAAAACTTTAAACTCGATTTTCTCGGAAACTAGAAGCGCTAGAGCTTAAATAACGAAAATCTGGAATCACTCATATAACTTAGAAAAATCCCATTTTTGGCCTGAGTTTGTATGAAAAACTTTAAACTCGATTTTCTCGGAAACTAGAAGCGCTAGAGCTTAAATAACGAAAATCTGGAATCACTCATATAACTTAGAAAAATCCCATTTTTGGCCTGAGTTTGTGTGAAAAACTTTAAACTCGATTTTCTCGGAAACTAGAAGCGCTAGAGCTTAAATAACGAAAATCTGGAATCACTCATATAACTTAGGAAAATCCCATTTTTGGCCTGATTTTGTATGAAAAACTTTAAACTCGATTTTCTCGGAAACTAGAAGCCCCAGAACTTAAATAACGAAAATCTGGAATCACTCATATAACTTATAAAAATCCCATTGTTGGCCTGAGTTTGTATGAAAAACTTTAAACTTGATTTTCTCGGAAACTAGAAGCGCTAAAGCTTAAATAACGAAAATCTGGAATCACTCATATAACTTAGGAAAATCCCATTTTTGGCCTGATTTTGTTTGAAAAACTTTAAACTCGATTTTCTCGGAAACTAGAAGCCCCAGAACTTAAATAACGAAAATCTGGAATCACTCATATAACTTATAAAAATCCCATTTTTGGCTTGAGTTTGTATGAAAAACTTTAAACTCGATTTTCTCGGAAACTAGAAGCGCTAGAGCTTAAATAACGAAAATCTGGAATCACTCATATAACTTAGAAAAATCCCATTTTTGGCCTGAGTTTGTGTGAAAAACTTTAAACTCGATTTTCTCGGAAACTAGAAGCCCCAGAACTTAAATAACGAAAATCTGGAATCACTCATATAACTTATAAAAATCCCATTGTTGGCCTGAGTTTGTATGAAAAACTTAAAACTCGATTTTCTCGGAAACTAGAAGCCCCAGAACTTAAATAACGAAAATCTGGAATCACTCATATAACTTAGAAAAATCCCATTTTTGGCCTGAGTTTGTATGAAAAACTTAAAACTCGATTTTCTCGGAAACTAGAAGCCCCAGAACTTAAATTACGAAAATCTGGAATCACTCATATAACTTAGAAAAATCCCATTTTTGGCCTGAGTTTGTATGAAAAACTTAAAACTCGATTTTCTCGGAAACTAGAAGCCCCAGAACTTAAATAACGAAAATCTGGAATCACTCATATAACTTAGAAAAATCCCATTTTTGGCCTGAGTTTGTATGAAAAACTTTAAACTTGATTTTCTCGGAAACTAGAAGCGCTAAAGCTTAAATAACGAAAATCTGGAATCACTCATATAACTTAGAAAAATCCCATTTTTGGCCTGATTTTGTTTGAAAAACTTTAAACTCGATTTTCACGGAAACTAGAAGCGCTAGAGCTTAAATAACGAAAATCTGGAATCACTCATATAACTTAGAAAAATCCCATTTTTGGCCTGAGTTTGTATGAAAAACTTAAAACTCGATTTTCTCGGAAACTGGAAGCGCTAGAGCTTAAATAACGAAAATCTGGAATCACTCATATAACTTAGAAAAATCCCATTTTTGGCCTGAGTTTGTATGAAAAACTTTAAACTCGATTTTCTCGGAAACTGGAAGCGCTAGAGCTTAAATAACGAAAATCTGGAATCACTCATATAACTTAGAAAAATCCCATTTTTGGCCTGAGTTTGTATGAAAAACTTTAAACTTGATTTTCTCGGAAACTAGAAGCGCTAAAGCTTAAATAACGAAAATCTGGAATCACTCATATAACTTAGGACAATCCCATTTTTGGCCTGATTTTGTTTGAAAAACTTTAAACTCGATTTTCACGGAAACTAGAAGCGCTAGACCTTAAATAACGAAAATCTGGAATCACTCATATAACTTAGGAAAATCCCATTTTTGGCCTGATTTTGTATGAAAAACTTTAAACTTGATTTTCTCGGAAACTAGAAGCGCTAGAGCTTAAATAACGAAAATCTGGAATCACTCATATAACTTAGGAAAATCCCATTTTTGGACTGATTTTATATGAAAAACTTTAAACTCGATTTTCTCGGAAACTAGAAGCGCTAAAGCTTAAATAACGAAAATCTGGAATCACTCATATAACTTAGGAAAATCCCATTTTTGGCCTGATTTTGTATGAAAAACTTTAAACTCGATTTTCTCGGAAACTAGAAGCCCCAGAACTTAAATAACGAAAATCTGGAATCACTCATATAACTTATAAAAATCCCATTGTTGGCCTGAGTTTGTATGAAAAACTTTAAACTTGATTTTCTCGGAAACTAGAAGCGCTAAAGCTTAAATAACGAAAATCTGGAATCACTCATATAACTTAGGAAAATCCCATTTTTGGCCTGATTTTGTTTGAAAAACTTTAAACTCGATTTTCTCGGAAACTAGAAGCCCCAGAACTTAAATAACGAAAATCTGGAATCACTCATATAACTTATAAAAATCCCATTTTTGGCTTGAGTTTGTATGAAAAACTTTAAACTCGATTTTCTCGGAAACTAGAAGCGCTAGAGCTTAAATAACGAAAATCTGGAATCACTCATATAACTTAGAAAAATCCCATTTTTGGCCTGAGTTTGTATGAAAAACTTTAAACTCGATTTTCTCGGAAACTAGAAGCCCCAGAACTTAAATAACGAAAATCTGGAATCACTCATATAACTTATAAAAATCCCATTGTTGGCCTGAGTTTGTATGAAGAACTTTAAACTCGATTTTCTCGGAAACTGGAAGCGCTAGAGCTTAAATAACGAAAATCTGGAATCACTCATATAACTTAGAAAAATCCCATTTTTGGCCTGAGTTTGTATGAAAAACTTAAAACTCGATTTTCTCGGAAACTAGAAGCCCCAAAACTTAAATAACGAAAATCTGGAATCACTCATATAACTTAGAAAAATCCCATTTTTGGCCTGAGTTTGTATGAAAAACTTTAAACTTGATTTTCTCGGAAACTAGAAGCGCTAAAGCTTAAATAACGAAAATCTGGAATCACTCATACAACTTAGGACAATCCCATTTTTGGCCTGATTTTGTTTGAAAAACTTTAAACTCGATTTTCACGGAAACTAGAAGCGCTAGACCTTAAATAACGAAAATCTGGAATCACTCATATAACTTAGGAAAATCCCATTTTTGGCCTGATTTTGTATGAAAAACTTTAAACTTGATTTTCTCGGAAACTAGAAGCGCTAGAGCTTAAATAACGAAAATCTGGAATTACTCATACAACTTAGGAAAATCCCATTTTTGGCCTGATTTTGTATGAAAAACTTTAAACTCGATTTTCTCGGAAACTAGAAGCGCTAGAGCTTAAATAACGAAAATCTGGAATCACTCATATAACTTAGGAAAAATCCCATTTTTGGCCTGATTTTGTATGAAAAACCTTAGAAAAATCCCATTTTTGGCCTGAGTTTGTGTGAAAAACTTTAAACTCGATTTTCTCGGAAACTAGAAGCGCTAGAGCTTAAATAACGAAAATCTGGAATCACTCATATAACTTAGGAAAATCCCATTTTTTATATGAAAAATTTTAAACTCGATTTTCTATGAAAAACTTTAAACTCGATTTTCTCGGAAACTAGAAGCGCTAAAGTTTAAATAACGAAAATCTGGAATCACTCATATAACTTAGGAAAATCCCATTTTTGGCCTGATTTTGTATGAAAAACTTAAAACTCGATTTTCTCGGAAACTAGAAGCCCCAGAACTTAAATAACGAAAATCTGGAATCACTCATATTACTTATAAAAATCCCATTGTTGGCCTGAGTTTGTATGAAAAACTTTAAACTCGATTTTCTCGGAAACTAGAAGCGCTAGAGCTTAAATAACGAAAATCTGGAATCACTCATATAACTTAGAAAAATCCCATTTTTGGCCTGAGTTTGTATGAAAAACTTAAAACTCGATTTTCTCGGAAACTAGAAGCCCCAGAACTTAAATAACGAAAATCTGGAATCACTCATATAACTTAGAAAAATCCCATTGTTGGCCTGAGTTTGTATGAAAAACTTTAAACTTGATTTTCTCGGAAACTAGAAGCGCTAAAGCTTAAATAACGAAAATCTGGAATCACTCATATAACTTAGGAAAATCCCATTTTTGGCCTGATTTTGTATGAAAACCTTTAAACTCGATTTTCTCGGAAACTAGAAGCCCCAGAACATAAATAACGAAAATCTGGAATCACTCATATAACTTATAAAAATCCCATTGTTGGCCTGAGTTTGTATGAAAAACTTTAAACTCGATTTTCTCGGAAACTAGAAGCGCTAGAGCTTAAATAACGAAAATCTGGAATCACTCATATAACTTAGAAAAATCCCATTTTTGGCCTGAGTTTGTATGAAAAACTTAAAACTCGATTTTCTCGGAAACTAGAAGCCCCAGAACTTAAATAACGAAAATCTGGAATCACTCATATAACTTAGAAAAATCCCATTTTTGGCCTGAGTTTGTATGAAAAACTTTAAACTCGATTTTCTCGGAAACTAGAAGCGCTAAAGCTTAAATAACGAAAATCTGGAATCACTCATATAACTTAGGAAAATCCCATTTTTGGACTGATTTTATATGAAAAACTTTAAACTCGATTTTCTCGGAAACTAGAAGCGCTAAAGCTTAAATAACGAAAATCTGGAATCACTCATATAACTTATAAAAATCCCATTGTTGGCCTGAGTTTGTATGAAAAACTTTAAACTCGATTTTCTCGGAAACTAGAAGCGCTAGAGCTTAAATAACGAAAATCTGGAATCACTCATATAACTTAGGAAAATCCCATTTTTGGCCTGATTTTGTATGAAAACCTTTAAACTCGATTTTCTCGGAAACTAGAAGCCCCAGAACTTAAATAACGAAAATCTGGAATCACTCATATAACTTATAAAAATCCCATTGTTGGCCTGAGTTTGTATGAAAAACTTTAAACTCGATTTTCTCGGAAACTAGAAGCGCTAGAGCTTAAATAACGAAAATCTGGAATCACTCATATAACTTATAAAAATCCCATTTTTGGCCTGAGTTTGTATGAAAAACTTTAAACTCGATTTTCTCGGAAACTAGAAGCGCTAGAGCTTAAATAACGAAAATCTAAAATCACTCATATAACTTAGAAAAATCCCATTTTTGGCCTGAGTTTGTATGAAAAACTTTAAACTCGATTTTCTCGGAAACTAGAAGCCCCAGAACTTAAATAACGAAAATCTAGAATCACTCATATAACTTAGAAAAATCCCATTTTTGGCCTGAGTTTGTATGAAAAACTTTAAACTCGATTTTCTCGGAAACTAGAAGCGCTAGAGCTTAAATAACGTGAATCTGGAATCACTCATATAACTTAGAAAAATCCCATTTTTGGTTTGAGTTTGTATGAAAAACTTTAAACTCGATTTTCTCGGAAACTAGAAGCGCTAGAGCTTAAATAACGAAAATCTGGAATCACTCATATAACTTAGAAAAATCCTATTTTTGGCCTGAGTTTGTGTGAAAAACTTTAACCTCGATTTTCTCGGAAACTAGAAGCGCTAGAGCTTAAATAACGAAAATCTGGAATCACTCATATAACTTAGGAAAATCCTATTTTTGGCCTGAGTTTGTGTGAAAAACTTTAACCTCGATTTTCTCGGAAACTAGAAGCGCTAGAGCTTATATAACGAAAATCTGGAATCACTCATATAACTTAGAAAAATCCCATTTTTGGCCTGAGTTTGTATTAAACTTGATTTTCTCGGAAACTAGAAGCGCTAAAGCTTAAATAACGAAAATCTGGAATCACTCATATAACTTAGAAAAATCCTATTTTTGGCCTGAGTTTGTGTGAAAAACTTTAACCTCGATTTTCTCGGAAACTAGAAGCGCTAGAGCTTAAATAACGAAAATCTGGAATCACTCATATAACTTAGAAAAATCCTATTTTTGGCCTGAGTTTGTGTGAAAAACTTTAACCTCGATTTTCTCGGAAACTAGAAGCGCTAGAGCTTATATAACGAAAATCTGGAATCACTCATATAACTTAGAAAAATCCCATTTTTGGCCTGAGTTTGTATGAAAAACTTTAAACTCGATTTTCTCGGAAACTAGAAGCCCCAGAACTTAAATAACGAAAATCTAGAATCACTCATATAACTTAGAAAAATCCCATTTTTGGCCTGAGTTTGTATGAAAAACTTTAAACTCGATTTTCTCGGAAACTAGAAGCGCTAGAGCTTAAATAACGTGAATCTGGAATCACTCATATAACTTAGAAAAATCCCATTTTTGGTTTGAGTTTGTATGAAAAACTTTAAACTCGATTTTCTCGGAAACTAGAAGCGCTAGAGCTTAAATAACGAAAATCTGGAATCACTCATATAACTTAGAAAAATCCTATTTTTGGCCTGAGTTTGTGTGAAAAACTTTAACCTCGATTTTCTCGGAAACTAGAAGCGCTAGAGCTTAAATAACGAAAATCTGGAATCACTCATATAACTTAGGAAAATCCTATTTTTGGCCTGAGTTTGTGTGAAAAACTTTAACCTCGATTTTCTCGGAAACTAGAAGCGCTAGAGCTTATATAACGAAAATCTGGAATCACTCATATAACTTAGAAAAATCCCATTTTTGGCCTGAGTTTGTATTAAACTTGATTTTCTCGGAAACTAGAAGCGCTAAAGCTTAAATAACGAAAATCTGGAATCACTCATATAACTTAGAAAAATCCTATTTTTGGCCTGAGTTTGTGTGAAAAACTTTAACCTCGATTTTCTCGGAAACTAGAAGCGCTAGAGCTTAAATAACGAAAATCTGGAATCACTCATATAACTTAGAAAAATCCTATTTTTGGCCTGAGTTTGTGTGAAAAACTTTAACCTCGATTTTCTCGGAAACTAGAAGCGCTAGAGCTTATATAACGAAAATCTGGAATCACTCATATAACTTAGAAAAATCCCATTTTTGGCCTGAGTTTGTATTAAACTTGATTTTCTCGGAAACTAGAAGCGCTAAAGCTTAAATAACGAAAATCTGGAATCACTCATATAACTTAGGAAAATCCCATTTTTGGCCTGATTTTGTATGAAAAACTTTAAACTCGATTTTCTCGGAAACTAGAAGCCCCAGAACTTAAATAACGAAAATCTGGAATCACTCATATAACTTATAAAAATCCCATTTTTGGCCTGAGTTTGTATGAAAAACTTTAAACTCGATTTTCTCGGAAACTAGAAGCGCTAGAGCTTAAATAACGAAAATCTAAAATCACTCATATAACTTAGAAAAATCCCATTTTTGGCCTGAGTTTGTATGAAAAACTTTAAACTCGATTTTCTCGGAAACTAGAAGCCCCAGAACTTAAATAACGAAAATCTAGAATCACTCATATAACTTAGAAAAATCCCATTTTTGGCCTGAGTTTGTATGAAAAACTTTAAACTCGATTTTCTCGGAAACTAGAAGCGCTAGAGCTTAAATAACGTGAATCTGGAATCACTCATATAACTTAGAAAAATCCCATTTTTGGTTTGAGTTTGTATGAAAAACTTTAAACTCGATTTTCTCGGAAACTAGAAGCGCTAGAGCTTAAATAACGAAAATCTGGAATCACTCATATAACTTAGAAAAATCCTATTTTTGGCCTGAGTTTGTGTGAAAAACTTTAACCTCGATTTTCTCGGAAACTAGAAGCGCTAGAGCTTAAATAACGAAAATCTGGAATCACTCATATAACTTAGGAAAATCCGATTTTTGGACTGATTTTATATGAAAAACTTTAAACTCGATTTTCTCGGAAACTAGAAGCGCTAAAGCTTAAATAACGAAAATCTGGAATCACTCATATAACTTAGGAAAATCCCGTTTTTGGCCTGATTTTGTATGAAAAACTTTAAACTCGATTTTCTCGGAAACTAGAAGCCCCAGAACTTATATAACGAAAATCTGGAATCACTCATATAACTTAGAAAAATCCCATTTTTGGCCTGAGTTTGTATTAAACTTGATTTTCTCGGAAACTAGAAGCGCTAAAGCTTAAATAACGAAAATCTGGAATCACTCATATAACTTAGGAAAATCCCATTTTTGGCCTGATTTTGTATGAAAAACTTTAAACTCGATTTTCTCGGAAACTAGAAGCCCCAGAACTTAAATAACGAAAATCTGGAATCACTCATATAACTTATAAAAATCCCATTTTTGGCCTGAGTTTGTATGAAAAACTTTAAACTCGATTTTCTCGGAAACTAGAAGCGCTAGAGCTTAAATAACGAAAATCTAAAATCACTCATATAACTTAGAAAAATCCCATTTTTGGCCTGAGTTTGTATGAAAAACTTTAAACTCGATTTTCTCGGAAACTAGAAGCCCCAGAACTTAAATAACGAAAATCTAGAATCACTCATATAACTTAGAAAAATCCCATTTTTGGCCTGAGTTTGTATGAAAAACTTTAAACTCGATTTTCTCGGAAACTAGAAGCGCTAGAGCTTAAATAACGTGAATCTGGAATCACTCATATAACTTAGAAAAATCCCATTTTTGGTTTGAGTTTGTATGAAAAACTTTAAACTCGATTTTCTCGGAAACTAGAAGCGCTAGAGCTTAAATAACGAAAATCTGGAATCACTCATATAACTTAGAAAAATCCTATTTTTGGCCTGAGTTTGTGTGAAAAACTTTAACCTCGATTTTCTCGGAAACTAGAAGCGCTAGAGCTTAAATAACGAAAATCTGGAATCACTCATATAACTTAGGAAAATCCTATTTTTGGCCTGAGTTTGTGTGAAAAACTTTAACCTCGATTTTCTCGGAAACTAGAAGCGCTAGAGCTTATATAACGAAAATCTGGAATCACTCATATAACTTAGAAAAATCCCATTTTTGGCCTGAGTTTGTATTAAACTTGATTTTCTCGGAAACTAGAAGCGCTAAAGCTTAAATAACGAAAATCTGGAATCACTCATATAACTTAGAAAAATCCTATTTTTGGCCTGAGTTTGTGTGAAAAACTTTAACCTCGATTTTCTCGGAAACTAGAAGCGCTAGAGCTTAAATAACGAAAATCTGGAATCACTCATATAACTTAGAAAAATCCTATTTTTGGCCTGAGTTTGTGTGAAAAACTTTAACCTCGATTTTCTCGGAAACTAGAAGCGCTAGAGCTTATATAACGAAAATCTGGAATCACTCATATAACTTAGAAAAATCCCATTTTTGGCCTGAGTTTGTATTAAACTTGATTTTCTCGGAAACTAGAAGCGCTAAAGCTTAAATAACGAAAATCTGGAATCACTCATATAACTTAGAAAAATCCTATTTTTGGCCTGAGTTTGTGTGAAAAACTTTAACCTCGATTTTCTCGGAAACTAGAAGCGCTAGAGCTTAAATAACGAAAATCTGGAATCACTCATATAACTTAGGAAAATCCTATTTTTGGCCTGAGTTTGTGTGAAAAACTTTAACCTCGATTTTCTCGGAAACTAGAAGCGCTAGAGCTTATATAACGAAAATCTGGAATCACTCATATAACTTAGAAAAATCCCATTTTTGGCCTGAGTTTGTATTAAACTTGATTTTCTCGGAAACTAGAAGCGCTAAAGCTTAAATAACGAAAATCTGGAATCACTCATATAACTTAGAAAAATCCTATTTTTGGCCTGAGTTTGTGTGAAAAACTTTAACCTCGATTTTCTCGGAAACTAGAAGCGCTAGAGCTTAAATAACGAAAATCTGGAATCACTCATATAACTTAGAAAAATCCTATTTTTGGCCTGAGTTTGTGTGAAAAACTTTAACCTCGATTTTCTCGGAAACTAGAAGCGCTAGAGCTTATATAACGAAAATCTGGAATCACTCATATAACTTAGAAAAATCCCATTTTTGGCCTGAGTTTGTATGAAAAACTTTAAACTCGATTTTCTCGGAAACTAGAAGCCCCAGAACTTAAATAACGAAAATCTAGAATCACTCATATAACTTAGAAAAATCCCATTTTTGGCCTGAGTTTGTATGAAAAACTTTAAACTCGATTTTCTCGGAAACTAGAAGCGCTAGAGCTTAAATAAGGTGAATCTGGAATCACTCATATAACTTAGAAAAATCCCATTTTTGGTTTGAGTTTGTATGAAAAACTTTAAACTCGATTTTCTCGGAAACTAGAAGCGCTAGAGCTTAAATAACGAAAATCTGGAATCACTCATATAACTTAGAAAAATCCTATTTTTGGCCTGAGTTTGTGTGAAAAACTTTAACCTCGATTTTCTCGGAAACTAGAAGCGCTAGAGCTTAAATAACGAAAATCTGGAATCACTCATATAACTTAGGAAAATCCTATTTTTGGCCTGAGTTTGTGTGAAAAACTTTAACCTCGATTTTCTCGGAAACTAGAAGCGCTAGAGCTTATATAACGAAAATCTGGAATCACTCATATAACTTAGAAAAATCCCATTTTTGGCCTGAGTTTGTATTAAACTTGATTTTCTCGGAAACTAGAAGCGCTAAAGCTTAAATAACGAAAATCTGGAATCACTCATATAACTTAGAAAAATCCTATTTTTGGCCTGAGTTTGTGTGAAAAACTTTAACCTCGATTTTCTCGGAAACTAGAAGCGCTAGAGCTTAAATAACGAAAATCTGGAATCACTCATATAACTTAGAAAAATCCTATTTTTGGCCTGAGTTTGTGTGAAAAACTTTAACCTCGATTTTCTCGGAAACTAGAAGCGCTAGAGCTTATATAACGAAAATCTGGAATCACTCATATAACTTAGAAAAATCCCATTTTTGGCCTGAGTTTGTATTAAACTTGATTTTCTCGGAAACTAGAAGCGCTAAAGCTTAAATAACGAAAATCTGGAATCACTCATATAACTTAGGAAAATCCCATTTTTGGCCTGATTTTGTATGAAAAACTTTAAACTCGATTTTCTCGGAAACTAGAAGCCCCAGAACTTAAATAACGAAAATCTGGAATCACTCATATAACTTATAAAAATCCCATTTTTGGCCTGAGTTTGTATGAAAAACTTTAAACTCGATTTTCTCGGAAACTAGAAGCGCTAGAGCTTAAATAACGAAAATCTAAAATCACTCATATAACTTAGAAAAATCCCATTTTTGGCCTGAGTTTGTATGAAAAACTTTAAACTCGATTTTCTCGGAAACTAGAAGCCCCAGAACTTAAATAACGAAAATCTAGAATCACTCATATAACTTAGAAAAATCCCATTTTTGGCCTGAGTTTGTATGAAAAACTTTAAACTCGATTTTCTCGGAAACTAGAAGCGCTAGAGCTTAAATAACGTGAATCTGGAATCACTCATATAACTTAAAAAAATCCCATTTTTGGTTTGAGTTTGTATGAAAAACTTTAAACTCGATTTTCTCGGAAACTAGAAGCGCTAGAGCTTAAATAACGAAAATCTGGAATCACTCATATAACTTAGAAAAATCCTATTTTTGGCCTGAGTTTGTGTGAAAAACTTTAACCTCGATTTTCTCGGAAACTAGAAGCGCTAGAGCTTAAATAACGAAAATATGGAATCACTCATATAACTTAGGAAAATCCGATTTTTGGACTGATTTTATATGAAAAACTTTAAACTCGATTTTCTCGGAAACTAGAAGCGCTAAAGCTTAAATAACGAAAATCTGGAATCACTCATATAACTTAGGAAAATCCCGTTTTTGGCCTGATTTTGTATGAAAAACTTTAAACTCGATTTTCTCGGAAACTAGAAGCCCCAGAACTTATATAACGAAAATCTGGAATCACTCATATAACTTAGAAAAATCCCATTTTTGGCCTGAGTTTGTATTAAACTTGATTTTCTCGGAAACTAGAAGCGCTAAAGCTTAAATAACGAAAATCTGGAATCACTCATATAACTTAGGAAAATCCCATTTTTGGCCTGATTTTGTATGAAAAACTTTAAACTCGATTTTCTCGGAAACTAGAAGCCCCAGAACTTAAATAACGAAAATCTGGAATCACTCATATAACTTATAAAAATCCCATTTTTGGCCTGATTTTGTATGAAAAACTTTAAACTCGATTTTCTCGGAAACTAGAAGCGCTAGAGCTTAAATAACGAAAATCTAAAATCACTCATATAACTTAGAAAAATCCCATTTTTGGCCTGAGTTTGTATGAAAAACTTTAAACTCGATTTTCTCGGAAACTAGAAGCCCCAGAACTTAAATAACGAAAATCTAAAATCACTCATATAACTTAGAAAAATCCCATTTTTGGCCTGAGTTTGTATGAAAAACTTTAAACTCGATTTTCTCGGAAACTAGAAGCGCTAGAGCTTAAATAACGTGAATCTGGAATCACTCATATAACTTAGAAAAATCCCATTTTTGGTTTGAGTTTGTATGAAAAACTT
This sequence comes from Pollenia amentaria, assembly GCA_943735925.1. Classification (NCBI taxonomy): domain Eukaryota; kingdom Metazoa; phylum Arthropoda; class Insecta; order Diptera; family Polleniidae; genus Pollenia; species Pollenia amentaria. The sequence continues at coordinate 85,168,974 of OX031008.1, read as the reverse complement.
TAAACTCGATTTTCTCGGAAACTAGAAGCGCTAGAGCTTAAATAACGAAAATCTGGAATCACTCATATAACTTAGAAAAATCCTATTTTTGGCCTGAGTTTGTGTGAAAAACTTTAACCTCGATTTTCTCGGAAACTAGAAGCGCTAGAGCTTAAATAACGAAAATCTGGAATCACTCATATAACTTAGGAAAATCCTATTTTTGGCCTGAGTTTGTGTGAAAAACTTTAACCTCGATTTTCTCGGAAACTAGAAGCGCTAGAGCTTATATAACGAAAATCTGGAATCACTCATATAACTTAGAAAAATCCCATTTTTGGCCTGAGTTTGTATTAAACTTGATTTTCTCGGAAACTAGAAGCGCTAAAGCTTAAATAACGAAAATCTGGAATCACTCATATAACTTAGAAAAATCCTATTTTTGGCCTGAGTTTGTGTGAAAAACTTTAACCTCGATTTTCTCGGAAACTAGAAGCGCTAGAGCTTAAATAACGAAAATCTGGAATCACTCATATAACTTAGAAAAATCCTATTTTTGGCCTGAGTGTGTGTGAAAAACTTTAACCTCGATTTTCTCGGAAACTAGAAGCGCTAGAGCTTATATAACGAAAATCTGGAATCACTCATATAACTTAGAAAAATCCCATTTTTGGCCTGAGTTTGTATGAAAAACTTTAAACTCGATTTTCTCGGAAACTAGAAGCCCCAGAACTTAAATAACGAAAATCTAGAATCACTCATATAACTTAGAAAAATCCCATTTTTGGCCTGAGTTTGTATGAAAAACTTTAAACTCGATTTTCTCGGAAACTAGAAGCGCTAGAGCTTAAATAACGTGAATCTGGAATCACTCATATAACTTAGAAAAATCCCATTTTTGGTTTGAGTTTGTATGAAAAACTTTAAACTCGATTTTCTCGGAAACTAGAAGCGCTAGAGCTTAAATAACGAAAATCTGGAATCACTCATATAACTTAGAAAAATCCTATTTTTGGCCTGAGTTTGTGTGAAAAACTTTAACCTCGATTTTCTCGGAAACTAGAAGCGCTAGAGCTTAAATAACGAAAATCTGGAATCACTCATATAACTTAGGAAAATCCTATTTTTGGCCTGAGTTTGTGTGAAAAACTTTAACCTCGATTTTCTCGGAAACTAGAAGCGCTAGAGCTTATATAATGAAAATCTGGAATCACTCATATAACTTAGAAAAATCCCATTTTTGGCCTGAGTTTGTATTAAACTTGATTTTCTCGGAAACTAGAAGCGCTAAAGCTTAAATAACGAAAATCTGGAATCACTCATATAACTTAGAAAAATCCTATTTTTGGCCTGAGTTTGTGTGAAAAACTTTAACCTCGATTTTCTCGGAAACTAGAAGCGCTAGAGCTTAAATAACGAAAATCTGGAATCACTCATATAACTTAGAAAAATCCTATTTTTGGCCTGAGTTTGTGTGAAAAACTTTAACCTCGATTTTCTCGGAAACTAGAAGCGCTAGAGCTTATATAACGAAAATCTGGAATCACTCATATAACTTAGAAAAATCCCATTTTTGGCCTGAGTTTGTATTAAACTTGATTTTCTCGGAAACTAGAAGCGCTAAAGCTTAAATAACGAAAATCTGGAATCACTCATATAACTTAGGAAAATCCCATTTTTGGCCTGATTTTGTATGAAAAACTTTAAACTCGATTTTCTCGGAAACTAGAAGCCCCAGAACTTAAATAACGAAAATCTGGAATCACTCATATAACTTATAAAAATCCCATTTTTGGCCTGAGTTTGTATGAAAAACTTTAAACTCGATTTTCTCGGAAACTAGAAGCGCTAGAGCTTAAATAACGAAAATCTAAAATCACTCATATAACTTAGAAAAATCCCATTTTTGGCCTGAGTTTGTATGAAAAACTTTAAACTCGATTTTCTCGGAAACTAGAAGCCCCAGAACTTAAATAACGAAAATCTAGAATCACTCATATAACTTAGAAAAATCCCATTTTTGGCCTGAGTTTGTATGAAAAACTTTAAACTCGATTTTCTCGGAAACTAGAAGCGCTAGAGCTTAAATAACGTGAATCTGGAATCACTCATATAACTTAAAAAAATCCCATTTTTGGTTTGAGTTTGTATGAAAAACTTTAAACTCGATTTTCTCGGAAACTAGAAGCGCTAGAGCTTAAATAACGAAAATCTGGAATCACTCATATAACTTAGAAAAATCCTATTTTTGGCCTGAGTTTGTGTGAAAAACTTTAACCTCGATTTTCTCGGAAACTAGAAGCGCTAGAGCTTAAATAACGAAAATCTGGAATCACTCATATAACTTAGGAAAATCCCATTTTTGGCCTGATTTTGTATGAAAAACTTTAAACTCGATTTTCTCGGAAACTAGAAGCGCTAAAGCTTAAATAACGAAAATCTGGAATCACTCATATAACTTAGGAAAATCCCATTTTTGGCCTGATTTTGTATGAAAAACTTTAAACTCGATTTTCTCGGAAACTAGAAGCGCTAGAGCTTAAATAACGAAAATCTGGAATCACTCATATAACTTAGAAAAATCCTATTTTTGGCCTGAGTTTGTGTGAAAAACTTTAACCTCGATTTTCTCGGAAACTAGAAGCGCTAGAGCTTAAATAACGAAAATCTGGAATCACTCATATAACTTAGGAAAATCCCATTTTTGGCCTGATTTTGTATGAAAAACTTTAAACTCGATTTTCTCGGAAACTAGAAGCGCTAAAGCTTAAATAACGAAAATCTGGAATCACTCATATAACTTAGGAAAATCCCATTTTTGGCCTGATTTTGTATGAAAAACTTTAAACTCGATTTTCTCGGAAACTAGAAGCGCTAGAGCTTAAATAACGAAAATCTGGAATCACTCATATAACTTAGAAAAATCCTATTTTTGGCCTGAGTTTGTGTGAAAAACTTTAACCTCGATTTTCTCGGAAACTAGAAGCGCTAGAGCTTAAATAACGAAAATCTGGAATCACTCATATAACTTAGGAAAATCCGATTTTTGGACTGATTTTATATGAAAAACTTTAAACTCGATTTTCTCGGAAACTAGAAGCGCTAAAGCTTAAATAACGAAAATCTGGAATCACTCATATAACTTAGGAAAATCCCATTTTTGGCCTGAGTTTGTATGAAAAACTTTAAACTCGATTTTCTCGGAAACTAGAAGCCCCAGAACTTAAATAACGAAAATCTAGAATCACTCATATAACTTAGAAAAATCCCATTTTTGGCCTGAGTTTGTATGAAAAACTTTAAACTCGATTTTCTCGGAAACTAGAAGCGCTAGAGCTTAAATAACGTGAATCTGGAATCACTCATATAACTTAAAAAAATCCCATTTTTGGTTTGAGTTTGTATGAAAAACTTTAAACTCGATTTTCTCGGAAACTAGAAGCGCTAGAGCTTAAATAACGAAAATCTGGAATCACTCATATAACTTAGAAAAATCCTATTTTTGGCCTGAGTTTGTGTGAAAAACTTTAACCTCGATTTTCTCGGAAACTAGAAGCGCTAGAGCTTAAATAACGAAAATCTGGAATCACTCATATAACTTAGGAAAATCCCATTTTTGGCCTGATTTTGTATGAAAAACTTTAAACTCGATTTTCTCGGAAACTAGAAGCGCTAAAGCTTAAATAACGAAAATCTGGAATCACTCATATAACTTAGGAAAATCCCATTTTTGGCCTGATTTTGTATGAAAAACTTTAAACTCGATTTTCTCGGAAACTAGAAGCGCTAGAGCTTAAATAACGAAAATCTGGAATCACTCATATAACTTAGAAAAATCCTATTTTTGGCCTGAGTTTGTGTGAAAAACTTTAACCTCGATTTTCTCGGAAACTAGAAGCGCTAGAGCTTAAATAACGAAAATCTGGAATCACTCATATAACTTAGGAAAATCCCATTTTTGGCCTGATTTTGTATGAAAAACTTTAAACTCGATTTTCTCGGAAACTAGAAGCGCTAAAGCTTAAATAACGAAAATCTGGAATCACTCATATAACTTAGGAAAATCCCATTTTTGGCCTGATTTTGTATGAAAAACTTTAAACTCGATTTTCTCGGAAACTAGAAGCGCTAGAGCTTAAATAACGAAAATCTGGAATCACTCATATAACTTAGAAAAATCCTATTTTTGGCCTGAGTTTGTGTGAAAAACTTTAACCTCGATTTTCTCGGAAACTAGAAGCGCTAGAGCTTAAATAACGAAAATCTGGAATCACTCATATAACTTAGGAAAATCCGATTTTTGGACTGATTTTATATGAAAAACTTTAAACTCGATTTTCTCGGAAACTAGAAGCGCTAAAGCTTAAATAACGAAAATCTGGAATCACTCATATAACTTAGGAAAATCCCATTTTTGGCCTGATTTTGTATGAAAAACTTTAAACTCGATTTTCTCGGAAACTAGAAGCCCCAGAACTTAAATAACGAAAATCTGGAATCACTCATATAACTTATAAAAATCCCATTGTTGGCCTGAGTTTGTATGAAAAACTTTAAACTTGATTTTCTCGGAAACTAGAAGCCCCAGAACTTAAATAACGAAAATCTGGAATCACTCATATAACTTATAAAAATCCCATTTTTGGCCTGAGTTTGTATGAAAAACTTTAAACTCGATTTTCTCGGAAACTAGAAGCGCTAGAGCTTAAATAACGAAAATCTGGAATCACTCATATAACTTAGAAAAATCCCATTTTTGGCCTGAGTTTGTATGAAAAACTTAAAACTCGATTTTCTCGGAAACTAGAAGCCCCAGAACTTAAATAACGAAAATCTGGAATCACTCATATAACTTAGAAAAATCCCATTTTTGGCCTGAGTTTGTATGAAAAACTTTAAACTTGATTTTCTCGGAAACTAGAAGAGCTAAAGCTTAAATAACGAAAATCTGGAATCACTCATATAACTTAGGAAAATCCCATTTTTGGCCTGATTTTGTTTGAAAAACTTTAAACTCGATTTTCTCGGAAACTAGGAGTCCCAGAACTTAAATAACGAAAATCTGGAATCACTCATATAACTTATAAAAATCCCATTTTTGGCCTGACTTTGTATGAAAAACTTTAAACTCGATTTTCTCGGAAACTAGAAGCGCTAGAGCTTAAATAACGAAAATCTGGAATCACTCATATATCTTAGAAAAATCCCATTTTTGGCCTGAGTTTGTATGAAAAACTTTAAACTCGATTTTCTCGGAAACTAGAAGCGCTAGAGCTTAAATAACGAAAATCTGGAATCACTCATATAACCTAGGAAAATCCCATTTTTGGACTGATTTTATATGAAAAACTTTAAACTCGATTTTCTCGGAAACTAGAAGCGCTAAAGCTTAAATAACGAAAATCTGGAATTACTCATATAACTTAGGAAAATCCAATTTTTGGCCTGATTTTGTATGAAAACCTTTAAACTCGATTTTCTCGGAAACTAGAAGCCCCAGAACTTAAATAACGAAAATCTGGAATCACTCATATAACTTATAAAAATCCCATTGTTGGCCTGAGTTTGTATGAAAAACTTTAAACTCGATTTTCTCGGAAACTAGAAGCGCTAGAGCTTAAATAACGAAAATCTGGAATCACTCATCTAACTTAGAAAAATCCCATTTTTGGCCTGATTTTGTATGAAAACCTTTAAACTCGATTTTCTCGGAAACTAGAAGCCCCAGAACTTAAATAACGAAAATCTGGAATCACTCATATAACTTAGAAAAATCCCATTTTTGGCCTGAGTTTGTATGAAAACTTTAAACTTGATTTTCTCGGAAACTAGAAGCGCTAAAGCTTAAATAACGAAAATCTGGAATCACTCATCTAACTTAGAAAAATCCCATTTTTGGCCTGAGTTTGTATGAAAAACTTAAAACTCGATTTTCTCGGAAACTAAAAGCCCCAGAACTTAAATAACGAAAATCTGGAATCACTCATATAACTTAGAAAAATCCCATTTTTGGCCTGAGTTTGTATGAAAAACTTTAAACTCGATTTTCTCGGAAACTAGAAGCCCCAGGACTTAAATAACGAAAATCTGGAATCACTCATATAACTTATAAAAATCCCATTTTTGGCCTGAGTTTGTATGAAAAACTTTAAACTCGATTTTCTCGGAAACTAGAAGCGCTAGAGCTTAAATAACGAAAATCTGGAATCACTCATATAACTTAGAAAAATCCCATTTTTGGCCTGAGTTTGTATGAAAAACTTTAAACTCCATTTTCTCGGAAACTAGAAGCCCCAGAACTTAAATAACGAAAATCTAGAATCACTCATATAACTTAGAAAAATCCCATTTTTGGCCTGAGTTTGTATGAAAAACTTTAAACTCGATTTTCTCGGAAACTAGAAGCGCTAGAGCTTAAATAACGAAAATCTGGAATCACTCATATAACTTAGAAAAATCCCATTTTTGGCCTGAGTTTGTATGAAAAACTTTAAACTCGATTTTCTCGGAAACTAGAAGCGCTAGAGCTTAAATAACGAAAATCTGGAATCACTCATATAACTTAGAAAAATCCCATTTTTGGCCTGAGTTTGTATGAAAAACTTTAAACTCGATTTTCTCGGAAACTAGAAGCGCTAGAGCTTAAATAACGAAAATCTGGAATCACTCCTATAACTTAGAAAAATCCCATTGTTGGCCTGAGTTTGTATGAAAAACTTCAAACTCGATTTTCTCGGAAGCTAGAAGCGCTAGAGCTTAAATAACGAAAATCTGGAATCACTCATATAACTTAGAAAAATCCCATTTTTGGCCTGAGTTTGTATGAAAAACTTAAAACTCGATTTTCTCGGAAACTAGAAGCCCCAGAACTTAAATAACGAAAATCTGGAATCACTCATATAACTTATAAAAATCCCATTTTTGGCCTGAGTTTGTATGAAAAACTTTAAGCTCGATTTTCTCGGAAACTAGAATCGCTAGAGCTTAAATAACGAAAATCTGGAATCACTCATATAACTTAGAAAAATCCCATTTTTGGCCTGAGTTTGTGTGAAAAACTTCAAACTCGATTTTTTCGGAAACTAGAAGCGCTAGAGCTTAAATAACGAAAATCTGGAATCACTCATATAACTTAGGAAAATCCCATTTTTGGATTGATTTTATATGAAAAACTTTAAACTCGATTTTCTCGGAAACTAGAAGCGCTAAAGCTTAAATAACGAAAATCTGGAATCACTCATATAACTTAGGAAAATCCCATTTTTGGCCTGATTTTGTTTGAAAAACTTTAAACTCGATTTTCTCGGAAACTAGAAGCCCCAGAACTTAAATAACGAAAATCTGGAATCACTCATATAACTTATAAAAATCCCATTGTTGGCCTGAGTTTGTATGAAAAACTTTAAACTCGATTTTCTCGGAAACTAGAAGCCCCAGAACTTAAATAACGAAAATCTGGAATCACTCATATAACTTAGAAAAATCCCATTTTTGGCCTGAGTTTGTATGAAAAACTTTAAACTCGATTTTCTCGGAAACTAGAAGCGCTAAAGCTTAAATAACGAAAATCTGGAATCACTCATATAACTTAGGAAAATCCCATTTTTGGCCTGATTTTGTATGAAAACCTTTAAACTCGATTTTCTCGGAAACTAGAAGCCCCAGAACTTAAATAACGAAAATCTGGAATCACTCATATAACTTATAAAAATCCCATTGTTGGCCTGAGTTTGTATGAAAAACTTTAAACTCGATTTTCTCGGAAACTAGAAGCCCCAGAACTTAAATAACGAAAATCTGGAATCACTCATATAACTTATAAAAATCCCATTTTTGGCCTGAGTTTGTATGAAAACTTTAAACTTGATTTTCTCGGAAACTAGAAGCGCTAAAGCTTAAATAACGAAAATCTGGAATCACTCATCTAACTTAGAAAAATCCCATTTTTGGCCTGAGTTTGTATGAAAAACTTAAAACTCGATTTTCTCGGAAACTAAAAGCCCCAGAACTTAAATAACGAAAATCTGGAATCACTCATATAACTTAGAAAAATCCCATTTTTGGCCTGAGTTTGTATGAAAAACTTTAAACTCGATTTTCTCGGAAACTAGAAGCCCCAGAACTTAAATAACGAAAATCTGGAATCACTCATATAACTTATAAAAATCCCATTTTTGGCCTGAGTTTGTATGAAAAACTTTAAACTCGATTTTCTCGGAAACTAGAAGCGCTAGAGCTTAAATAACGAAAATCTGGAATCACTCATATAACTTAGAAAAATCCCATTTTTGGCCTGAGTTTGTATGAAAAACTTTAAACTCGATTTTCTCGGAAACTAGAAGCGCTAGAGCTTAAATAACGAAAATCTGGAATCACTCCTATAACTTAGAAAAATCCCATTGTTGGCCTGAGTTTGTATGAAAAACTTCAAACTCGATTTTCTCGGAAACTAGAAGCGCTAGAGCTTAAATAACGAAAATCTGGAATCACTCATATAACTTAGAAAAATCCCATTTTTGGCCTGAGTTTGTATGAAAAACTTAAAACTCTATTTTCTCGGAAACTAGAAGCCCCAGAACTTAAATAACGAAAATCTGGAATCACTCATATAACTTATAAAAATCCCATTTTTGGCCTGAGTTTGTATGAAAAACTTTAAGCTCGATTTTCTCGGAAACTAGAATCGCTAGAGCTTAAATAACGAAAATCTGGAATCACTCATATAACTTTGAAAAATACCATTTTTGGCCTGAGTTTGTATGAAAAACTTTAAACTCGATTTTCTCGGAAACTAGAATCGCTAGAGCTTAAATAACGAAAATCTGGAATCACTCATATAACTTAGAAAAATCCCATTTTTGGCCTGAGTTTGTATGAAAAACTTTAAGCTCGATTTTCTCGGAAACTAGAATCGCTAGAGCTTAAATAACGAAAATCTGGAATCACTCATATAACTTTGAAAAATACCATTTTTGGCCTGAGTTTGTATGAAAAACTTTAAACTCGATTTTCTCGGAAACTAGAAGCGCTAGAGCTTAAATAACGAAAATCTGGAATCACTCATATAACTTAGAAAAATCCCATTTTTGGCCTGAGTTTGTATGAAAAACTTTAAACTCGATTTTCTCGGAAACTAGAAGCGCTAGAGCTTAAATAACGAAAATCTGGAATCACTCATATAACTTAGAAAAATCCCATTTTTGGCCTGAGTTTGTGTGAAAAACTTTAAACTCGATTTTTCCGGAAACTAGAAGCGCTAGAGCTTAAATAACGAAAATCTGGAATCACTCATATAACTTAGGAAAATCTCATTTTTGGATTGATTTTGTATGAAAAACTTTAAACTCGATTTTCTCGGAAACTAGAAGCGCTAAAGCTTAAATAACGAAAATCTGGAATCACTCATATAACTTAGGAAAATCCCATTTTTGGCCTGATTTTGTTTGAAAAACTTTAAACTCGATTTTCTCGGAAACTAGAAGCCCCAGAACTTAAATAACGAAAATCTGGAATCACTCATATAACTTATAAAAATCCCATTTTTGGCCTGAGTTTGTATGAAAAACTTTAAACTCGATTTTCTCGGAAACTAGAAGCGCTAGAGCTTAAATAACGAAAATCTGGAATCACTCATATAACTTAGAAAAATCCCATTTTTGGCCTGAGTTTGTATGAAAAACTTTAAACTCGATTTTCTCGGAAACTAGAAGCCCCAGAACTTAAATAACGAAAATCTAGAATCACTCATATAACTTAGAAAAATCCCATTTTTGGCCTGAGTTTGTATGAAAAACTTTAAACTCGATTTTCTCGGAAACTAGAAGCGCTAGAGCTTAAATAACGAAAATCTGGAATCACTCATATAACTTAGAAAAATCCCATTTTTGGCCTGAGTTTGTATGAAAAACTTTAAACTCGATTTTCTCGGAAACTAGAAGCGCTAGAGCTTAAATAACGAAAATCTGGAATCACTCATATAACTTAGAAAAATCCCATTTTTGGCCTGAGTTTGTGTGAAAAACTTTAAACTCGATTTTCTCGGAAACTAGAAGCGCTAGAGCTTAAATAACGAAAATCTGGAATCACTCATATAACTTAGGAAAATCCCATTTTTGAACTGATTTTATATGAAAAACTTTAAACTCGATTTTCTCGGAAACTAGAAGCGCTAAAGCTTAAATAACGAAAATCTGGAATCACTCATATAACTTAGGAAAATCCCATTTTTGGCCTGATTTTGTATGAAAAACTTTAAACTCGATTTTCTCGGAAACTAGAAGCCCCAGAACTTAAATAACGAAAATCTGGAATCACTCATATAACTTATAAAAATCCCATTGTTGGCCTGAGTTTGTATGAAAAACTTTAAACTCGATTTTCTCGGAAACTAGAAGCGCTAGAGCTTAAATAACGAAAATCTGGAATCACTCATATAACTTAGGAAAATCCCATTTTTGGCCTGATTTTGTTTGAAAAACTTTAAACTCGATTTTCTCGGAAACTAGAAGCCCCAGAACTTAAATAACGAAAATCTGGAATCACTCATATAACTTAGAAAAATCCCATTTTTGGCCTGAGTTTGTATGAAAAACTTTAAACTTGATTTTCTCGGAAACTAGAAGCGCTAAAGCTTAAATAACGAAACTCTGGAATCACTCATATAACTTAGGAAAATCCCATTTTTGGCCTGATTTTGTTTGAAAAACTTTAAACTCGATTTTCTCGGAAACTAGAAGCCCCAGAACTTAAATAACGAAAATCTGGAATCACTCATATAACTTATAAAAATCCCATTTTTGGCCTGAGTTTGTATGAAAAACTTTAAACTCGATTTTCTCGGAAACTAGAAGCGCTAGAGCTTAAATAACGAAAATCTGGAATCACTCATATAACTTAGAAAAATCCCATTTTTGGCCTAAGTTTGTATGAAAAACTTTAAACTCGATTTTCTCGGAAACTAGAAGCCCCAGAACTTAAATAACGAAAATCTGGAATCACTCATATAACTTAGAAAAATACCATTTTTGGCCTGAGTTTGTATGAAAAACTTTAAACTTCATTTTCTCGGAAACTAGAAGCGCTAAAGCTTAAATAACGAAAATCTGGAATCACTCATATAACTTAGGAAAATCCCATTTTTGGCCTGATTTTGTTTGAAAAACTTTAAACTCGATTTTCTCGGAAACTAGAAGCCCCAGAACTTAAATAACGAAAATCTGGAATCACTCATATAACTTATAAAAATCCCATTTTTGGCCTGAGTTTGTATGAAAAACTTTAAACTCGATTTTCTCGGAAACTAGAAGCGCTAGAGCTTAAATAACGAAAATCTGGAATCACTCATAAAACTTAGAAAAATCCCATTTTTGGCCTGAGTTTGTATGAAAAACTTTAAACTCGATTTTCTCGGAAACTAGAAGCCCCAGAACTTAAATAACGAAAATCTGGAATCACTCATATAACTTAGAAAAATCCCATTTTTGGCCTGAGTTTGTATGAAAAACTTAAAACTCGATTTTCTCGGAAACTAGAAGCCCCATAACTTAAATAACGAAAATCTGGAATCACTCATATAACTTAGAAAAATCCCATTTTTGGCCTGATTTTGTTTGAAAAACTTTAAACTCGATTTTCTCGGAAACTAGAAGCCCCAGAACTTAAATAACGAAAATCTGGAATCACTCATATAACTTATAAAAATCCCATTTTTGGCCTGAGTTTGTATGAAAAACTTTAAACTCGATTTTCTCGGAAACTAGAAGCGCTAGAGCTTAAATAACGAAAATCTGGAATCACTCATATAACTTAGAAAAATCCCATTTTTGGCCTGAGTTTGTATGAAAAACTTTAAACTCGATTTTCTCGGAAACTAGAAGCCCCAGAACTTAAATAACGAAAATCTCGAATCACTCATATAACTTAGAAAAATCCCATTTTTGGCCTGAGTTTGTATGAAAAACTTTAAACTTCATTTTCTCGGAAACTAGAAGCGCTAAAGCTTAAATAACGAAAATCTGGAATCACTCATATAACTTAGGAAAATCCCATTTTTGGCCTGATTTTGTTTGAAAAACTTTAAACTCGATTTTCTCGGAAACTAGAAGCCCCAGAACTTAAATAACGAAAATCTGGAATCACTCATATAACTTATAAAAATCCCATTTTTGGCCTGAGTTTGTATGAAAAACTTTAAACTCGATTTTCTCGGAAACTAGAAGTGCTAGAGCTTAAATAACGAAAATCTGGAATCACTCATAAAACTTAGAAAAATCCCATTTTTGGCCTGAGTTTGTATGAAAAACTTTAAACTCGATTTTCTCGGAAACTAGAAGCCCCAGAACTTAAATAACGAAAATCTGGAATCACTCATATAACTTAGAAAAATCCCATTTTTGGCCTGAGTTTGTATGAAAAACTTTAAACTCGATTTTCTCGGAAACTAGAAGCGCTAGAGCTTAAATAACGAAAATCTGGAATCACTCATATAACTTAGAAAAATCCCATTTTTGGCCTGAGTTTGTATGAAAAACTTTAAACTCGATTTTCTCGGAAACTAGAAGCGCTAGAGCTTAAATAACGAAAATCTGGAATCACTCATATAACTTAGAAAAATCCCATTTTTGGCCTGAGTTTGTATGAAAAACTTTAAACTCGATTTTCTCGGAAACTAGAAGCGCTAGAGCTTAAATAACGAAAATCTGGAATCACTCATATAACTTAGGAAAATCCCATTTTTGGCCTGAGTTTGTATGAAAAACTTTAAACTCGATTTTCTCGGAAACTAGAAGCCCCAGAACTTAAATAACGAAAATCTGGAATCACTCATATAACTTATAAAAATCCCATTTTTGGCCTGAGTTTGTATGAAAAACTTTAAACTCGATTTTCTCGGAAACTAGAAGCGCTAGAGCTTAAATAACGAAAATCTGGAATCACTCATATAACTTAGAAAAATCCCATTTTTGGCCTGAGTTTGTGTGAAAAACTTTAAACTCGATTTTCTCGGAAACTAGAAGCGCTAGAGCTTAAATAACGAAAATCTGGAATCACTCATATAACATAGGAAAATCCCATTTTTGGCCTGATTTTGTATGAAAAACTTTAAAATCGATTTTCTCGGAAACTAGAAGCCCCAGAACTTAAATAACGAAAATCTGGAATCACTCATATAACTTATAAGAATCCCATTTTTGGCCAGAGTTTGTGTGAAAAACTTTAAACTCGATTTTCTCGGAAACTAGAAGCGCTAGAGCTTAAATAACGAAAATCTGGAATCACTCATATAACTTAGGAAAATCCCATTTTTGGACTGATTTTATATGAAAAACTTTAAACTCGATTTTCTCGGAAACTAGAAGCGCTAAAGCTTAAATAACGAAAATCTGGAATCACTCATATAACTTAGGAAAATCCCATTTTTGGCCTGATTTTGTATGAAAAACTTTGAACTCGATTTTCTCGGAAACTAGAAGCGCTAGAGCTTAAATAACGAAAATCTGGAATCACTCATATAACTTAGAAAAATCCCATTTTTAGCCTGAGTTTGTATGAAAAGCTTTAAACTCGATTTTCTCGGAAACTAGAAGCGCTAGAGCTTAAATAACGAAAATCTGGAATCACTCATATAACTTAGAAAAATCCCATTTTTGGCCTGAGTTTGTGTGAAAAACTTTAAACTCGATTTTCTCGGAAACTAGAAGCGCTAGAGCTTAAATAACGAAAATCTGGAATCACTCATATAACTTAGGAAAATCCCATTTTTGGACTGATTTTATATGAAAAATTTTAAACTCGATTTTCTCGGAAACTAGAAGCGCTAGAGCTTAAATAACGAAAATCTGGAATCACTCATATAACTTAGAAAAATCCCATTTTTGGCCTGAGTTTGTGTGAAAAACTTTAAACTCGATTTTCTCGGAAACTAGAGGCGCTAGAGCTTAAATAACGAAAATCTGGAATCACTCATATAACTTAGAAAAATCCCATTTTTGGCCTGAGTTTGTATGAAAAACTTTAAACTCGATTTTCTCGGAAACTAGAAGCGCTAGAGCTTAAATAACGTGAATCTGGAATCACTCATATAACTTAAAAAAATCCCATTTTTGGTTTGAGTTTGTATGAAAAACTTTAAACTCGATTTTCTCGGAAACTAGAAGCGCTAGAGCTTAAATAACGAAAATCTGGAATCACTCATATAACTTAGAAAAATCCTATTTTTGGCCTGAGTTTGTGTGAAAAACTTTAACCTCGATTTTCTCGGAAACTAGAAGCGCTAGAGCTTAAATAACGAAAATCTGGAATCACTCATATAACTTAGGAAAATCCCATTTTTGGCCTGATTTTGTATGAAAAACTTTAAACTCGATTTTCTCGGAAACTAGAAGCGCTAAAGCTTAAATAACGAAAATCTGGAATCACTCATATAACTTAGGAAAATCCCATTTTTGGCCTGATTTTGTATGAAAAACTTTAAACTCGATTTTCTCGGAAACTAGAAGCGCTAGAGCTTAAATAACGAAAATCTGGAATCACTCATATAACTTAGAAAAATCCTATTTTTGGCCTGAGTTTGTGTGAAAAACTTTAACCTCGATTTTCTCGGAAACTAGAAGCGCTAGAGCTTAAATAACGAAAATCTGGAATCACTCATATAACTTAGGAAAATCCCATTTTTGGCCTGATTTTGTATGAAAAACTTTAAACTCGATTTTCTCGGAAACTAGAAGCGCTAAAGCTTAAATAACGAAAATCTGGAATCACTCATATAACTTAGGAAAATCCCATTTTTGGCCTGATTTTGTATGAAAAACTTTAAACTCGATTTTCTCGGAAACTAGAAGCGCTAGAGCTTAAATAACGAAAATCTGGAATCACTCATATAACTTAGAAAAATCCTATTTTTGGCCTGAGTTTGTGTGAAAAACTTTAACCTCGATTTTCTCGGAAACTAGAAGCGCTAGAGCTTAAATAACGAAAATCTGGAATCACTCATATAACTTAGGAAAATCCGATTTTTGGACTGATTTTATATGAAAAACTTTAAACTCGATTTTCTCGGAAACTAGAAGCGCTAAAGCTTAAATAACGAAAATCTGGAATCACTCATATAACTTAGGAAAATCCCATTTTTGGCCTGAGTTTGTATGAAAAACTTTAAACTCGATTTTCTCGGAAACTAGAAGCCCCAGAACTTAAATAACGAAAATCTAGAATCACTCATATAACTTAGAAAAATCCCATTTTTGGCCTGAGTTTGTATGAAAAACTTTAAACTCGATTTTCTCGGAAACTAGAAGCGCTAGAGCTTAAATAACGTGAATCTGGAATCACTCATATAACTTAAAAAAATCCCATTTTTGGTTTGAGTTTGTATGAAAAACTTTAAACTCGATTTTCTCGGAAACTAGAAGCGCTAGAGCTTAAATAACGAAAATCTGGAATCACTCATATAACTTAGAAAAATCCTATTTTTGGCCTGAGTTTGTGTGAAAAACTTTAACCTCGATTTTCTCGGAAACTAGAAGCGCTAGAGCTTAAATAACGAAAATCTGGAATCACTCATATAACTTAGGAAAATCCCATTTTTGGCCTGATTTTGTATGAAAAACTTTAAACTCGATTTTCTCGGAAACTAGAAGCGCTAAAGCTTAAATAACGAAAATCTGGAATCACTCATATAACTTAGGAAAATCCCATTTTTGGCCTGATTTTGTATGAAAAACTTTAAACTCGATTTTCTCGGAAACTAGAAGCGCTAGAGCTTAAATAACGAAAATCTGGAATCACTCATATAACTTAGAAAAATCCTATTTTTGGCCTGAGTTTGTGTGAAAAACTTTAACCTCGATTTTCTCGGAAACTAGAAGCGCTAGAGCTTAAATAACGAAAATCTGGAATCACTCATATAACTTAGGAAAATCCCATTTTTGGCCTGATTTTGTATGAAAAACTTTAAACTCGATTTTCTCGGAAACTAGAAGCGCTAAAGCTTAAATAACGAAAATCTGGAATCACTCATATAACTTAGGAAAATCCCATTTTTGGCCTGATTTTGTATGAAAAACTTTAAACTCGATTTTCTCGGAAACTAGAAGCGCTAGAGCTTAAATAACGAAAATCTGGAATCACTCATATAACTTAGAAAAATCCTATTTTTGGCCTGAGTTTGTGTGAAAAACTTTAACCTCGATTTTCTCGGAAACTAGAAGCGCTAGAGCTTAAATAACGAAAATCTGGAATCACTCATATAACTTAGGAAAATCCGATTTTTGGACTGATTTTATATGAAAAACTTTAAACTCGATTTTCTCGGAAACTAGAAGCGCTAAAGCTTAAATAACGAAAATCTGGAATCACTCATATAACTTAGGAAAATCCCATTTTTGGCCTGATTTTGTATGAAAAACTTTAAACTCGATTTTCTCGGAAACTAGAAGCCCCAGAACTTAAATAACGAAAATCTGGAATCACTCATATAACTTATAAGAATCCCATTTTTGGCCAGAGTTTGTGTGAAAAACTTTAAACTCGATTTTCTCGGAAACTAGAAGCGCTAGAGCTTAAATAACGAAAATCTGGAATCACTCATATAACTTAGGAAAATCCGATTTTTGGACTGATTTTATATGAAAAACTTTAAACTCGATTTTCTCGGAAACTAGAAGCGCTAAAGCTTAAATAACGAAAATCTGGAATCACTCATATAACTTAGGAAAATCCCATTTTTGGCCTGATTTTGTATGAAAAACTTTAAAATCGATTTTCTCGGAAACTAGAAGCCCCAGAACTTAAATAACGAAAATCTGGAATCACTCATATAACTTATAAGAATCCCATTTTTGGCCAGAGTTTGTGTGAAAAACTTTAAACTCGATTTTCTCGGAAACTAGAAGCGCTAGAGCTTAAATAACGAAAATCTGGAATCACTCATATAACTTAGGAAAATCCCATTTTTGGACTGATTTTATATGAAAAACTTTAAACTCGATTTTCTCGGAAACTAGAAGCGCTAAAGCTTAAATAACGAAAATCTGGAATCACTCATATAACTTAGGAAAATCCCATTTTTGGCCTGATTTTGTATGAAAAACTTTGAACTCGATTTTCTCGGAAACTAGAAGTGCTAGAGCTTAAATAACGAAAATCTGGAATCACTCATATAACTTAGAAAAATCCCATTTTTAGCCTGAGTTTGTATGAAAAGCTTTAAACTCGATTTTCTCGGAAACTAGAAGCGCTAGAGCTTAAATAACGAAAATCTGGAATCACTCATATAACTTAGAAAAATCCCATTTTTGGCCTGAGTTTGTGTGAAAAACTTTAAACTCGATTTTCTCGGAAACTAGAAGCGCTAGAGCTTAAATAACGAAAATCTGGAATCACTCATATAACTTAGGAAAATCCCATTTTTGGACTGATTTTATATGAAAAACTTTAAACTCGATTTTCTCGGAAACTAGAAGCGCTAGAGCTTAAATAACGAAAATCTGGAATCACTCATATAACTTAGAAAAATCCCATTTTTGGCCTGAGTTTGTGTGAAAAACTTTAAACTCGATTTTCTCGGAAACTAGAGGCGCTAGAGCTTAAATAACGAAAATCTGGAATCACTCATATAACTTAGAAAAATCCCATTTTTGGCCTGAGTTTGTATGAAAAACTTTAAACTCGATTTTCTCGGAAACTAGAAGCGCTAGAGCTTAAATAACGTGAATCTGGAATCACTCATATAACTTAAAAAAATCCCATTTTTGGTTTGAGTTTGTATGAAAAACTTTAAACTCGATTTTCTCGGAAACTAGAAGCGCTAGAGCTTAAATAACGAAAATCTGGAATCACTCATATAACTTAGAAAAATCCTATTTTTGGCCTGAGTTTGTGTGAAAAACTTTAACCTCGATTTTCTCGGAAACTAGAAGCGCTAGAGCTTAAATAACGAAAATCTGGAATCACTCATATAACTTAGGAAAATCCCATTTTTGGCCTGATTTTGTATGAAAAACTTTAAACTCGATTTTCTCGGAAACTAGAAGCGCTAAAGCTTAAATAACGAAAATCTGGAATCACTCATATAACTTAGGAAAATCCCATTTTTGGCCTGATTTTGTATGAAAAACTTTAAACTCGATTTTCTCGGAAACTAGAAGCGCTAGAGCTTAAATAACGAAAATCTGGAATCACTCATATAACTTAGAAAAATCCTATTTTTGGCCTGAGTTTGTGTGAAAAACTTTAACCTCGATTTTCTCGGAAACTAGAAGCGCTAGAGCTTAAATAACGAAAATCTGGAATCACTCATATAACTTAGGAAAATCCCATTTTTGGCCTGATTTTGTATGAAAAACTTTAAACTCGATTTTCTCGGAAACTAGAAGCGCTAAAGCTTAAATAACGAAAATCTGGAATCACTCATATAACTTAGGAAAATCCCATTTTTGGCCTGATTTTGTATGAAAAACTTTAAACTCGATTTTCTCGGAAACTAGAAGCGCTAGAGCTTAAATAACGAAAATCTGGAATCACTCATATAACTTAGAAAAATCCTATTTTTGGCCTGAGTTTGTGTGAAAAACTTTAACCTCGATTTTCTCGGAAACTAGAAGCGCTAGAGCTTAAATAACGAAAATCTGGAATCACTCATATAACTTAGGAAAATCCGATTTTTGGACTGATTTTATATGAAAAACTTTAAACTCGATTTTCTCGGAAACTAGAAGCGCTAAAGCTTAAATAACGAAAATCTGGAATCACTCATATAACTTAGGAAAATCCCATTTTTGGCCTGAGTTTGTATGAAAAACTTTAAACTCGATTTTCTCGGAAACTAGAAGCCCCAGAACTTAAATAACGAAAATCTAGAATCACTCATATAACTTAGAAAAATCCCATTTTTGGCCTGAGTTTGTATGAAAAACTTTAAACTCGATTTTCTCGGAAACTAGAAGCGCTAGAGCTTAAATAACGTGAATCTGGAATCACTCATATAACTTAAAAAAATCCCATTTTTGGTTTGAGTTTGTATGAAAAACTTTAAACTCGATTTTCTCGGAAACTAGAAGCGCTAGAGCTTAAATAACGAAAATCTGGAATCACTCATATAACTTAGAAAAATCCTATTTTTGGCCTGAGTTTGTGTGAAAAACTTTAACCTCGATTTTCTCGGAAACTAGAAGCGCTAGAGCTTAAATAACGAAAATCTGGAATCACTCATATAACTTAGGAAAATCCCATTTTTGGCCTGATTTTGTATGAAAAACTTTAAACTCGATTTTCTCGGAAACTAGAAGCGCTAAAGCTTAAATAACGAAAATCTGGAATCACTCATATAACTTAGGAAAATCCCATTTTTGGCCTGATTTTGTATGAAAAACTTTAAACTCGATTTTCTCGGAAACTAGAAGCGCTAGAGCTTAAATAACGAAAATCTGGAATCACTCATATAACTTAGAAAAATCCTATTTTTGGCCTGAGTTTGTGTGAAAAACTTTAACCTCGATTTTCTCGGAAACTAGAAGCGCTAGAGCTTAAATAACGAAAATCTGGAATCACTCATATAACTTAGGAAAATCCCATTTTTGGCCTGATTTTGTATGAAAAACTTTAAACTCGATTTTCTCGGAAACTAGAAGCGCTAAAGCTTAAATAACGAAAATCTGGAATCACTCATATAACTTAGGAAAATCCCATTTTTGGCCTGATTTTGTATGAAAAACTTTAAACTCGATTTTCTCGGAAACTAGAAGCGCTAGAGCTTAAATAACGAAAATCTGGAATCACTCATATAACTTAGAAAAATCCTATTTTTGGCCTGAGTTTGTGTGAAAAACTTTAACCTCGATTTTCTCGGAAACTAGAAGCGCTAGAGCTTAAATAACGAAAATCTGGAATCACTCATATAACTTAGGAAAATCCGATTTTTGGACTGATTTTATATGAAAAACTTTAAACTCGATTTTCTCGGAAACTAGAAGCGCTAAAGCTTAAATAACGAAAATCTGGAATCACTCATATAACTTAGGAAAATCCCATTTTTGGCCTGATTTTGTATGAAAAACTTTAAACTCGATTTTCTCGGAAACTAGAAGCCCCAGAACTTAAATAACGAAAATCTGGAATCACTCATATAACTTATAAAAATCCCATTGTTGGCCTGAGTTTGTATGAAAAACTTTAAACTTGATTTTCTCGGAAACTAGAAGCCCCAGAACTTAAATAACGAAAATCTGGAATCACTCATATAACTTATAAAAATCCCATTTTTGGCCTGAGTTTGTATGAAAAACTTTAAACTCGATTTTCTCGGAAACTAGAAGCGCTAGAGCTTAAATAACGAAAATCTGGAATCACTCATATAACTTAGAAAAATCCCATTTTTGGCCTGAGTTTGTATGAAAAACTTAAAACTCGATTTTCTCGGAAACTAGAAGCCCCAGAACTTAAATAACGAAAATCTGGAATCACTCATATAACTTAGAAAAATCCCATTTTTGGCCTGAGTTTGTATGAAAAACTTTAAACTTGATTTTCTCGGAAACTAGAAGAGCTAAAGCTTAAATAACGAAAATCTGGAATCACTCATATAACTTAGGAAAATCCCATTTTTGGCCTGATTTTGTTTGAAAAACTTTAAACTCGATTTTCTCGGAAACTAGGAGTCCCAGAACTTAAATAACGAAAATCTGGAATCACTCATATAACTTATAAAAATCCCATTTTTGGCCTGACTTTGTATGAAAAACTTTAAACTCGATTTTCTCGGAAACTAGAAGCGCTAGAGCTTAAATAACGAAAATCTGGAATCACTCATATATCTTAGAAAAATCCCATTTTTGGCCTGAGTTTGTATGAAAAACTTTAAACTCGATTTTCTCGGAAACTAGAAGCGCTAGAGCTTAAATAACGAAAATCTGGAATCACTCATATAACCTAGGAAAATCCCATTTTTGGACTGATTTTATATGAAAAACTTTAAACTCGATTTTCTCGGAAACTAGAAGCGCTAAAGCTTAAATAACGAAAATCTGGAATTACTCATATAACTTAGGAAAATCCAATTTTTGGCCTGATTTTGTATGAAAACCTTTAAACTCGATTTTCTCGGAAACTAGAAGCCCCAGAACTTAAATAACGAAAATCTGGAATCACTCATATAACTTATAAAAATCCCATTGTTGGCCTGAGTTTGTATGAAAAACTTTAAACTCGATTTTCTCGGAAACTAGAAGCGCTAGAGCTTAAATAACGAAAATCTGGAATCACTCATCTAACTTAGAAAAATCCCATTTTTGGCCTGATTTTGTATGAAAACCTTTAAACTCGATTTTCTCGGAAACTAGAAGCCCCAGAACTTAAATAACGAAAATCTGGAATCACTCATATAACTTAGAAAAATCCCATTTTTGGCCTGAGTTTGTATGAAAACTTTAAACTTGATTTTCTCGGAAACTAGAAGCGCTAAAGCTTAAATAACGAAAATCTGGAATCACTCATCTAACTTAGAAAAATCCCATTTTTGGCCTGAGTTTGTATGAAAAACTTAAAACTCGATTTTCTCGGAAACTAAAAGCCCCAGAACTTAAATAACGAAAATCTGGAATCACTCATATAACTTAGAAAAATCCCATTTTTGGCCTGAGTTTGTATGAAAAACTTTAAACTCGATTTTCTCGGAAACTAGAAGCCCCAGGACTTAAATAACGAAAATCTGGAATCACTCATATAACTTATAAAAATCCCATTTTTGGCCTGAGTTTGTATGAAAAACTTTAAACTCGATTTTCTCGGAAACTAGAAGCGCTAGAGCTTAAATAACGAAAATCTGGAATCACTCATATAACTTAGAAAAATCCCATTTTTGGCCTGAGTTTGTATGAAAAACTTTAAACTCCATTTTCTCGGAAACTAGAAGCCCCAGAACTTAAATAACGAAAATCTAGAATCACTCATATAACTTAGAAAAATCCCATTTTTGGCCTGAGTTTGTATGAAAAACTTTAAACTCGATTTTCTCGGAAACTAGAAGCGCTAGAGCTTAAATAACGAAAATCTGGAATCACTCATATAACTTAGAAAAATCCCATTTTTGGCCTGAGTTTGTATGAAAAACTTTAAACTCGATTTTCTCGGAAACTAGAAGCGCTAGAGCTTAAATAACGAAAATCTGGAATCACTCATATAACTTAGAAAAATCCCATTTTTGGCCTGAGTTTGTATGAAAAACTTTAAACTCGATTTTCTCGGAAACTAGAAGCTCTAGAGCTTAAATAACGAAAATCTGGAATCACTCCTATAACTTAGAAAAATCCCATTGTTGGCCTGAGTTTGTATGAAAAACTTCAAACTCGATTTTCTCGGAAGCTAGAAGCGCTAGAGCTTAAATAACGAAAATCTGGAATCACTCATATAACTTAGAAAAATCCCATTTTTGGCCTGAGTTTGTATGAAAAACTTAAAACTCGATTTTCTCGGAAACTAGAAGCCCCAGAACTTAAATAACGAAAATCTGGAATCACTCATATAACTTATAAAAATCCCATTTTTGGCCTGAGTTTGTATGAAAAACTTTAAGCTCGATTTTCTCGGAAACTAGAATCGCTAGAGCTTAAATAACGAAAATCTGGAATCACTCATATAACTTAGAAAAATCCCATTTTTGGCCTGAGTTTGTGTGAAAAACTTCAAACTCGATTTTTTCGGAAACTAGAAGCGCTAGAGCTTAAATAACGAAAATCTGGAATCACTCATATAACTTAGGAAAATCCCATTTTTGGATTGATTTTATATGAAAAACTTTAAACTCGATTTTCTCGGAAACTAGAAGCGCTAAAGCTTAAATAACGAAAATCTGGAATCACTCATATAACTTAGGAAAATCCCATTTTTGGCCTGATTTTGTTTGAAAAACTTTAAACTCGATTTTCTCGGAAACTAGAAGCCCCAGAACTTAAATAACGAAAATCTGGAATCACTCATATAACTTATAAAAATCCCATTGTTGGCCTGAGTTTGTATGAAAAACTTTAAACTCGATTTTCTCGGAAACTAGAAGCCCCAGAACTTAAATAACGAAAATCTGGAATCACTCATATAACTTAGAAAAATCCCATTTTTGGCCTGAGTTTGTATGAAAAACTTTAAACTCGATTTTCTCAGAAACTAGAAGCGCTAAAGCTTAAATAACGAAAATCTGGAATCACTCATATAACTTAGGAAAATCCCATTTTTGGCCTGATTTTGTATGAAAACCTTTAAACTCGATTTTCTCGGAAACTAGAAGCCCCAGAACTTAAATAACGAAAATCTGGAATCACTCATATAACTTATAAAAATCCCATTGTTGGCCTGAGTTTGTATGAAAAACTTTAAACTCGATTTTCTCGGAAACTAGAAGCCCCAGAACTTAAATAACGAAAATCTGGAATCACTCATATAACTTATAAAAATCCCATTTTTGGCCTGAGTTTGTATGAAAACTTTAAACTTGATTTTCTCGGAAACTAGAAGCGCTAAAGCTTAAATAACGAAAATCTGGAATCACTCATCTAACTTAGAAAAATCCCATTTTTGGCCTGAGTTTGTATGAAAAACTTAAAACTCGATTTTCTCGGAAACTAAAAGCCCCAGAACTTAAATAACGAAAATCTGGAATCACTCATATAACTTAGAAAAATCCCATTTTTGGCCTGAGTTTGTATGAAAAACTTTAAACTCGATTTTCTCGGAAACTAGAAGCCCCAGAACTTAAATAACGAAAATCTGGAATCACTCATATAACTTATAAAAATCCCATTTTTGGCCTGAGTTTGTATGAAAAACTTTAAACTCGATTTTCTCGGAAACTAGAAGCGCTAGAGCTTAAATAACGAAAATCTGGAATCACTCATATAACTTAGAAAAATCCCATTTTTGGCCTGAGTTTGTATGAAAAACTTTAAACTCGATTTTCTCGGAAACTAGAAGCGCTAGAGCTTAAATAACGAAAATCTGGAATCACTCCTATAACTTAGAAAAATCCCATTGTTGGCCTGAGTTTGTATGAAAAACTTCAAACTCGATTTTCTCGGAAACTAGAAGCGCTAGAGCTTAAATAACGAAAATCTGGAATCACTCATATAACTTAGAAAAATCCCATTTTTGGCCTGAGTTTGTATGAAAAACTTAAAACTCGATTTTCTGGGAAACTAGAAGCCCCAGAACTTAAATAACGAAAATCTGGAATCACTCATATAACTTATAAAAATCCCATTTTTGGCCTGAGTTTGTATGAAAAACTTTAAGCTCGATTTTCTCGGAAACTAGAATCGCTAGAGCTTAAATAACGAAAATCTGGAATCACTCATATAACTTTGAAAAATACCATTTTTGGCCTGAGTTTGTATGAAAAACTTTAAACTCGATTTTCTCGGAAACTAGAAGCGCTAGAGCTTAAATAACGAAAATCTGGAATCACTCATATAACTTAGAAAAATCCCATTTTTGGCCTGAGTTTGTATGAAAAACTTTAAGCTCGATTTTCTCGGAAACTAGAATCGCTAGAGCTTAAATAACGAAAATCTGGAATCACTCATATAACTTTGAAAAATACCATTTTTGGCCTGAGTTTGTATGAAAAACTTTAAACTCGATTTTCTCGGAAACTAGAAGCGCTAGAGCTTAAATAACGAAAATCTGGAATCACTCATATAACTTAGAAAAATCCCATTTTTGGCCTGAGTTTGTATGAAAAACTTTAAACTCGATTTTCTCGGAAACTAGAAGCGCTAGAGCTTAAATAACGAAAATCTGGAATCACTCATATAACTTAGAAAAATCCCATTTTTGGCCTGAGTTTGTGTGAAAAACTTTAAACTCGATTTTTCCGGAAACTAGAAGCGCTAGAGCTTAAATAACGAAAATCTGGAATCACTCATATAACTTAGGAAAATCTCATTTTTGGATTGATTTTGTATGAAAAACTTTAAACTCGATTTTCTCGGAAACTAGAAGCGCTAAAGCTTAAATAACGAAAATCTGGAATCACTCATATAACTTAGGAAAATCCCATTTTTGGCCTGATTTTGTTTGAAAAACTTTAAACTCGATTTTCTCGGAAACTAGAAGCCCCAGAACTTAAATAACGAAAATCTGGAATCACTCATATAACTTATAAAAATCCCATTTTTGGCCTGAGTTTGTATGAAAAACTTTAAACTCGATTTTCTCGGAAACTAGAAGCGCTAGAGCTTAAATAACGAAAATCTGGAATCACTCATATAACTTAGAAAAATCCCATTTTTGGCCTGAGTTTGTATGAAAAACTTTAAACTCGATTTTCTCGGAAACTAGAAGCCCCAGAACTTAAATAACGAAAATCTAGAATCACTCATATAACTTAGAAAAATCCCATTTTTGGCCTGAGTTTGTATGAAAAACTTTAAACTCGATTTTCTCGGAAACTAGAAGCGCTAGAGCTTAAATAACGAAAATCTGGAATCACTCATATAACTTAGAAAAATCCCATTTTTGGCCTGAGTTTGTATGAAAAACTTTAAACTCGATTTTCTCGGAAACTAGAAGCGCTAGAGCTTAAATAACGAAAATCTGGAATCACTCATATAACTTAGAAAAATCCCATTTTTGGCCTGAGTTTGTGTGAAAAACTTTAAACTCGATTTTCTCGGAAACTAGAAGCGCTAGAGCTTAAATAACGAAAATCTGGAATCACTCATATAACTTAGGAAAATCCCATTTTTGAACTGATTTTATATGAAAAACTTTAAACTCGATTTTCTCGGAAACTAGAAGCGCTAAAGCTTAAATAACGAAAATCTGGAATCACTCATATAACTTAGGAAAATCCCATTTTTGGCCTGATTTTGTATGAAAAACTTTAAACTCGATTTTCTCGGAAACTAGAAGCCCCAGAACTTAAATAACGAAAATCTGGAATCACTCATATAACTTATAAAAATCCCATTGTTGGCCTGAGTTTGTATGAAAAACTTTAAACTCGATTTTCTCGGAAACTAGAAGCGCTAGAGCTTAAATAACGAAAATCTGGAATCACTCATATAACTTAGGAAAATCCCATTTTTGGCCTGATTTTGTTTGAAAAACTTTAAACTCGATTTTCTCGGAAACTAGAAGCCCCAGAACTTAAATAACGAAAATCTGGAATCACTCATATAACTTAGAAAAATCCCATTTTTGGCCTGAGTTTGTATGAAAAACTTTAAACTTGATTTTCTCGGAAACTAGAAGCGCTAAAGCTTAAATAACGAAACTCTGGAATCACTCATATAACTTAGGAAAATCCCATTTTTGGCCTGATTTTGTTTGAAAAACTTTAAACTCGATTTTCTCGGAAACTAGAAGCCCCAGAACTTAAATAACGAAAATCTGGAATCACTCATATAACTTATAAAAATCCCATTTTTGGCCTGAGTTTGTATGAAAAACTTTAAACTCGATTTTCTCGGAAACTAGAAGCGCTAGAGCTTAAATAACGAAAATCTGGAATCACTCATATAACTTAGAAAAATCCCATTTTTGGCCTAAGTTTGTATGAAAAACTTTAAACTCGATTTTCTCGGAAACTAGAAGCCCCAGAACTTAAATAACGAAAATCTGGAATCACTCATATAACTTAGAAAAATACCATTTTTGGCCTGAGTTTGTATGAAAAACTTTAAACTTCATTTTCTCGGAAACTAGAAGCGCTAAAGCTTAAATAACGAAAATCTGGAATCACTCATATAACTTAGGAAAATCCCATTTTTGGCCTGATTTTGTTTGAAAAACTTTAAACTCGATTTTCTCGGAAACTAGAAGCCCCAGAACTTAAATAACGAAAATCTGGAATCACTCATATAACTTATAAAAATCCCATTTTTGGCCTGAGTTTGTATGAAAAACTTTAAACTCGATTTTCTCGGAAACTAGAAGCGCTAGAGCTTAAATAACGAAAATCTGGAATCACTCATAAAACTTAGAAAAATCCCATTTTTGGCCTGAGTTTGTATGAAAAACTTTAAACTCGATTTTCTCGGAAACTAGAAGCCCCAGAACTTAAATAACGAAAATCTGGAATCACTCATATAACTTAGAAAAATCCCATTTTTGGCCTGAGTTTGTATGAAAAACTTAAAACTCGATTTTCTCGGAAACTAGAAGCCCCAGAACTTAAATAACGAAAATCTGGAATCACTCATATAACTTAGAAAAATCCCATTTTTGGCCTGATTTTGTTTGAAAAACTTTAAACTCGATTTTCTCGGAAACTAGAAGCCCCAGAACTTAAATAACGAAAATCTGGAATCACTCATATAACTTATAAAAATCCCATTTTTGGCCTGAGTTTGTATGAAAAACTTTAAACTCGATTTTCTCGGAAACTAGAAGCGCTAGAGCTTAAATAACGAAAATCTGGAATCACTCATATAACTTAGAAAAATCCCATTTTTGGCCTGAGTTTGTATGAAAAACTTTAAACTCGATTTTCTCGGAAACTAGAAGCCCCAGAACTTAAATAACGAAAATCTCGAATCACTCATATAACTTAGAAAAATCCCATTTTTGGCCTGAGTTTGTATGAAAAACTTTAAACTTCATTTTCTCGGAAACTAGAAGCGCTAAAGCTTAAATAACGAAAATCTGGAATCACTCATATAACTTAGGAAAATCCCATTTTTGGCCTGATTTTGTTTGAAAAACTTTAAACTCGATTTTCTCGGAAACTAGAAGCCCCAGAACTTAAATAACGAAAATCTGGAATCACTCATATAACTTATAAAAATCCCATTTTTGGCCTGAGTTTGTATGAAAAACTTTAAACTCGATTTTCTCGGAAACTAGAAGTGCTAGAGCTTAAATAACGAAAATCTGGAATCACTCATAAAACTTAGAAAAATCCCATTTTTGGCCTGAGTTTGTATGAAAAACTTTAAACTCGATTTTCTCGGAAACTAGAAGCCCCAGAACTTAAATAACGAAAATCTGGAATCACTCATATAACTTAGAAAAATCCCATTTTTGGCCTGAGTTTGTATGAAAAACTTTAAACTCGATTTTCTCGGAAACTAGAAGCGCTAGAGCTTAAATAACGAAAATCTGGAATCACTCATATAACTTAGAAAAATCCCATTTTTGGCCTGAGTTTGTATGAAAAACTTTAAACTCGATTTTCTCGGAAACTAGAAGCGCTAGAGCTTAAATAACGAAAATCTGGAATCACTCATATAACTTAGAAAAATCCCATTTTTGGCCTGAGTTTGTATGAAAAACTTTAAACTCGATTTTCTCGGAAACTAGAAGCGCTAGAGCTTAAATAACGAAAATCTGGAATCACTCATATAACTTAGAAAAATCCCATTTTTGGCCTGAGTTTGTATGAAAAACTTTAAACTCGATTTTCTCGGAAACTAGAAGCCCCAGAACTTAAATAACGAAAATCTGGAATCACTCATATAACTTATAAAAATCCCATTTTTGGCCTGAGTTTGTATGAAAAACTTTAAACTCGATTTTCTCGGAAACTAGAAGCGCTAGAGCTTAAATAACGAAAATCTGGAATCACTCATATAACTTAGAAAAATCCCATTTTTGGCCTGAGTTTGTGTGAAAAACTTTAAACTCGATTTTCTCGGAAACTAGAAGCGCTAGAGCTTAAATAACGAAAATCTGGAATCACTCATATAACATAGGAAAATCCCATTTTTGGCCTGATTTTGTATGAAAAACTTTAAAATCGATTTTCTCGGAAACTAGAAGCCCCAGAACTTAAATAACGAAAATCTGGAATCACTCATATAACTTATAAGAATCCCATTTTTGGCCAGAGTTTGTGTGAAAAACTTTAAACTCGATTTTCTCGGAAACTAGAAGCGCTAGAGCTTAAATAACGAAAATCTGGAATCACTCATATAACTTAGGAAAATCCCATTTTTGGACTGATTTTATATGAAAAACTTTAAACTCGATTTTCTCGGAAACTAGAAGCGCTAAAGCTTAAATAACGAAAATCTGGAATCACTCATATAACTTAGGAAAATCCCATTTTTGGCCTGATTTTGTATGAAAAACTTTGAACTCGATTTTCTCGGAAACTAGAAGTGCTAGAGCTTAAATAACGAAAATCTGGAATCACTCATATAACTTAGAAAAATCCCATTTTTAGCCTGAGTTTGTATGAAAAGCTTTAAACTCGATTTTCTCGGAAACTAGAAGCGCTAGAGCTTAAATAACGAAAATCTGGAATCACTCATATAACTTAGAAAAATCCCATTTTTGGCCTGAGTTTGTGTGAAAAACTTTAAACTCGATTTTCTCGGAAACTAGAAGCGCTAGAGCTTAAATAACGAAAATCTGGAATCACTCATATAACTTAGGAAAATCCCATTTTTGGACTGATTTTATATGAAAAATTTTAAACTCGATTTTCTCGGAAACTAGAAGCGCTAGAGCTTAAATAACGAAAATCTGGAATCACTCATATAACTTAGAAAAATCCCATTTTTGGCCTGAGTTTGTGTGAAAAACTTTAAACTCGATTTTCTCGGAAACTAGAGGCGCTAGAGCTTAAATAACGAAAATCTGGAATCACTCATATAACTAAGAAAAATCCCATTTTTGGCCTGAGTCTGTGTGAAAAACTTTAAACTCGATTTTCTCGGAAACTAGAAGCGCTAGAGCTTAAATACAAAATCTGGAATCACTCATATAACTTAGAAAAATTCCATTTTTGGCCTGAGTTTGTATGAAAAACTTTAAACTCGATTTTCTCGGAAACTAGAAGCGCTAGAGCTTAAATAACGAAAATCTGGAATCACTCATATAACTTGAGTTTGTATGAAAAACTTTAAACTTGATTTTCTCGGAAACTAGAAGCGCTAAAGCTTAAATAACGAAAATCTGGAATCACTCATATAACTTAGGAAAATCCCATTTTTGGCCTGATTTTGTTTGAAAAACTTTAAACTCGATTTTCTCGGAAACTACAAGCCCCAGAACTTAAATAACGAAAATCTGGAATCACTCATATAACTTATAAAAATCCCATTTTTGGCCTGAGTTTGTATGAAAAACTTTAAACTCGATTTTCTCGGAAACTAGAAGCGCTAGAGCTTAAATAACGAAAATCTGGAATCACTCATATAACTTAGAAAAATCCCATTTTTGGCCTGAGTTTGTATGAAAAACTTTAAACTCGATTTTCTCGGAAACTAGAAGCCCCAGAACTTAAATAACGAAAATCTGGAATCACTCATATAACTTAGAAAAATCCCATTTTTGGCCTGAGTTTGTATGAAAAACTTTAAACTCGATTTTCTCGGAAACTAGAAGCGCTAGAGCTTAAATAACGAAAATCTGGAATCACTCATATAACTTAGAAAAATCCCATTTTTGGCCTGAGTTTGTATGAAAAACTTTAAACTCGATTTTCTCGGAAACTAGAAGCGCTAGAGCTTAAATAACGAAAATCTGGAATCACTCATATAACTTAGAAAAATCCCATTTTTGGCCTGAGTTTGTATGAAAAACTTAAAACTCGATTTTCTCGGAAACTAGAAGCCCCAGAACTTAAATAACGAAAATCTGGAATCACTCATATAACTTAGAAAAATCCCATTTTTGGCCTGAGTTTGTATGAAAAACTTTAAACTCGATTTTCTCGGAAACCAGAAGCGCTAGAGCTTAAATAACGAAAATCTGGAATCACTCATATAACTTAGGAAAATCCCATTTTTGGACTGATTTTATATGAAAAACTTTAAACTCGATTTTCTCGGAAACTAGAAGCGCTAAAGCTTAAATAACGAAAATCTGGAATCACTCATATAACTTAGGAAAATCCCATTTTTGGACTGATTTTATATGAAAAACTTTAAACTCGATTTTCTCGGAAACTAGAAGCGCTAGAGCTTAAATAACGAAAATCTGGAATCACTCATATAACTTAGGAAAATCCCATTTTTGGACTGATTTTATATGAAAAACTTTAAACTCGATTTTCTCGGAAACTAGAAGCGCTAAAGCTTAAATAACGAAAATCTGGAATCACTCATATAACTTAGGAAAATCCCATTTTTGGCCTGATTTTGTATGAAAAACTTTAAACTCGATTTTCTCGGAAACTAGTAGCGCTAAAGCTTAAATAACGAAAATCTGGAATCACTCATATAACTTAGGAAAATCCCGTTTTTGGCCTGATTTTGTATGAAAAACTTTAAACTCGATTTTCTCGGAAACTAGAAGCCCCAGAACTTAAATAACGAAAATCTGGAATCACTCATATAACTTAGAAAAATCCCATTTTTGGCCTGAGTTTGTATGAAAAACTTTAAACTTGATTTTCTCGGAAACTAGAAGCGCTAAAGCTTAAATAACGAAAATCTGGAATCACTCATATAACTTAGGAAAATCCCATTGTTGGCCTGTTTTTGTATGAAAAACTTGAAAATTGATTTTCTCGGAAACTAGAAGCCCCAAAACTTAAATAACGAAAATCTGGAATCACTCATATAACTTATAAGAATCCCATTTTTGGCCAGAGCTTGTGTGAAAAACTTTAAACTCGATTTTCTCGGAAACTAGAAGCGCTAGAGCTTAAATAACGAAAATCTGGAATCACTCATATAACTTAGGAAAATCCCATTTTTGGACTGATTTTATATGAAAAACTTTAAACTCGATTTTCTCGGAATTTAGAAGCGCTAAAGCTTAAATAACGAAAATCTGGAATCACTCATATAACTTAGGATAATCCCATTTTTGGCCTGATTTTGTATGAAAAACTTTGAACTCGATTTTCTCGGAAACTTTAAACTCGATTTTCTCGGAAACTAGAAGCGCTAGAGCTTAAATAACGAAAATCTGGAATCACTCATATAACTTAGAAAAATCCCATTTTTGGCCTGAGTTTGTATGAAAAGCTTTAAACTCGATTTTCTCGGAAACTAGAAGCGCTAGAGCTTAAATAACGAAAATCTGGATTCACTCATATAACTTAGAAAAATCCCATTTTTGGCCTGAGTTTGTATGAAAAACTTTAAACTCGATTTTCTCGGAAACTAGAAGCGCTAGAGCTTAAATAACGAAAATCTGGAATCACTCATATAACTTAGAAAAATCCCATTTTTGGCCTGAGTTTGTGTGAAAAACTTTAAACTCGATTTTCTCGGAAACTAGAAGCGCTAGAGCTTAAATAACGAAAATCTGGATTCACTCATATAACTTAGAAAAATCCCATTTTTGGCCTGAGTTTGTATGAAAAACTTTAAACTCGATTTTCTCGGAAACTAGAAGCGCTAGAGCTTAAATAACGAAAATCTGGAATCACTCATATAACTTAGAAAAATCCCATTTTTGGCCTGAGTTTGTGTGAAAAACTTTAAACTCGATTTTCTCGGAAACTAGAAGCGCTAGAGCTTAAATAACGAAAATCTGGAATCACTCATATAACTTAGAAAAATCCCATTTTGGCCTGAGTTTGTGTGAAAAACTTTAAACTCGATTTTCTCGGAAACTAGAAGCGCTAGAGCTTAAATAACGAAAATCTGGAATCACTCATATAACTTAGAAAAATCCCATTTTTGGCCTGAGTTTGTGTGAAAAACTTTAAACTCGATTTTCTCGGAAACTAGAAGCGCTAGAGCTTAAATAACGAAAATGTGGAATCACTCATATAACTTAGAAAAATCCCATTTTTGGCCTGAGTTTGTGTGAAAAACTTTAAACTCGATTTTCTCGGAAACTAGAAGCGCTAGAGCTTAAATAACGAAAATCTGGATTCACTCATATAACTTAGAAAAATCCCATTTTTGGCCTGAGTTTGTATGAAAAACTTTAAACTCGATTTTCTCGGAAACTAGAAGCGCTAGAGCTTAAATAACGAAAATCTGGAATCACTCATATAACTTAGAAAAATCCCATTTTTGGCCTGAGTTTGTGTGAAAAACTTTAAACTCGATTTTCTCGGAAACTAGAAGCGCTAGAGCTTAAATAACGAAAATCTGGAATCACTCATATAACTTAGGAAAATCCCATTTTTGGACTGATTTTATATGAAAAACTTTAAACTCGATTTTCTCGGAAACTAGAAGCGCTAAAGCTTAAATAACGAAAATCTGGAATCACTCATATAACTTAGGAAAATCCCATTTTTGGCCTGATTTTGTATGAAAAACTTTAAACTCGATTTTCTCGGAAACTAGAAGCGCTAAAGCTTAAATAACGAAAATCTGGAATCACTCATATAACTTAGGAAAATCCCGTTTTTGGCCTGATTTTGTATGAAAAACTTTAAACTCGATTTTCTCGGAAACTAGAAGCCCCAGAACTTAAATAACGAAAATCTGGAATCACTCATATAACTTAGAAAAATCCCATTTTTGGCCTGAGTTTGTATGAAAAACTTTAAACTCGATTTTCTCGGAAACTAGAAGCGCTAGAGCTTAAATAACGAAAATCTGGAATCACTCATATAACTTAGGAAAATCCCATTTTTGGACTGATGTTATATGAAAAACTTTAAACTCGATTTTCTCGGAAACTAGAAGCGCTAAAGCTTAAGTAACGAAAATCTGGAATCACTCATATAAATTAGGAAAATCCCATTGTTGGCCTGATTTTGTATGAAAAACTTTGAACTCGATTTTCTCGGGAACTAGAAGCGCTAGAGCTTAAATAACGAAAATCTGGAATCACTCATATAACTTAGGAAAATTCCATTTTTGGCCAGAGTTTGTGTGAAAAACTTTAAACTCGATTTTCTCGGAAACTAGAAGCGCTAGAGCTTAAATAACGAAAATCTGGAATCACTCATATAACTTAGGAAAATTCCATTTTTGGACTGATTTTATATGAAAAACTTTAAACTCGATTTTCTCGGAAACTAGAAGCGCTAAAGCTTAAATAACGAAAATCTGGAATCACTCATATAACTTAGGAAAATTCCATTTTTGGCCAGAGTTTGTGTGAAAAACTTTAAACTCGATTTTCTCGGAAACTAGAAGCGCTAGAGCTTAAATAACGAAAATCTGGAATCACTCATATAACTTAGGAAAAATCCCATTTTTGGCCTGATTTTGTATGAAAAACTTTAAACTCGATTTTCTCGGAAACTAGAAGCGCTAGAGCTTAAATAACGAAAATCTGGAATCACTCATATAACTTAGGAAAATTCCATTTTTGGCCTGATTTTGTATGAAAAACTTTAAACTCGATTTTCTCGGAAACTAGAAGCCTCAGAACTTAAATTACGAAAATCTGGAATCACTCATATAACTTATAAGAATCCCATTTTTGGCCAGAGTTTGTGTGAAAAACTTTAAACTCGATTTTCTCGGAAAATAGAAGTGCTAGAGCTTAAATAACGAAATCTGGAATCACTCATATAACAGAAAAATCCCATTTTTGGCCTGATTTTGTGTGAAAAACTTTAAACTCGATTTTCTCGGAAACTAGAAGCGCTAGAGCTTAAATAACGAAATCTGGAATCACTCATATAACAGAAAAATCCCATTTTTGGCCTGATTTTGTGTGAAAAACTTTAAACTCGATTTTCTCGGAAAATAGAAGCGCTAGAGCTTAAATAACGAAATCTGGAATCACTCATATAACAGAAAAATCCCATTTTTGGCCTGATTTTGTGTGAAAAACTTTAAACTCGATTTTCTCGTAAACTAGAAGCGCTAGAGCTTAAATAACGAAAATCTGGAAACACTCATATAACTTAGGAAAATCCCACTTTTGGCCTGATTTTGTATGAAAAACTTTAAACTCGATTTTCTCGGAAAATAGAAGCGCTAGTGCTTAAATAACGAAATCTGGAATCAATCATATAACAGAAAAATCCCATTTTTGGTCTGAGTTTGTATGAAAAACTTTAAACTCGATTTTCTCGGAAAATAGAAGCGCTAGAGCTTAAATAACGAAATCTGGAATCACTCATATAACAGAAAAATCCCATTTTTGGCCTGATTTTGTGTGAAAAACTTTAAACTCGATTTTCTCGGAAACTAGAAGCGCTAGAGCTTAAATAACGAAATCTGGAATCACTCATATAACAGAAAAATCCCATTTTTGGCCTGATTTTGTGTGAAAAACTTTAAACTCGATTTTCTCGGAAACTAGAAGCGCTAGAGCTTAAATAACGAAATCTGGAATCACTCATATAACAGAAAAATCCCATTTTTGGCCTGATTTTGTGTGAAAAACTTTAAACTCGATTTTCTCGGAAAATAGAAGCGCTAGAGCTTAAATAACGAAATCTGGAATCACTCATATAACAGAAAAATCCCATTTTTGGCCTGAGTTTGTGTGAAAAACTTTAAACTCGATTTTCTCGGAAACTAGAAGCGCTAGAGCTTAAATAACGAAATCTGGAATCACTCATATAACAGAAAAATCCCATTTTTGGCCTGATTTTGTGTGAAAAACTTTAAACTCGATTTTCTCGTAAACTAGAAGCGCTAGAGCTTAAATAACGAAAATCTGGAAACACTCATATAACTTAGGAAAATCCCATTTTTGGCCTGATTTTGTATGAAAAACTTTAAACTCGATTTTCTCGGAAAATAGAAGCGCTAGAGCTTAAATAACGAAAATCTGGAATCACTCATATAACTTAGAAAAATCCCATTTTTGGCCTGAGTTTGTGTGAAAAACTTTAAACTCGATTTTCTCGGAAACTAGAAGCGCTAGAGCTTAAATAACGAAAATCTGGAATCACTCATATAACAGAAAAATCCCATTTTTGGCCTGATTTTGTGTGAAAAACTTTAAACTCGATTTTCTCGGAAAATAGAAGCGCTAGAGCTTAAATAACGAAATCTGGAATCACTCATATAACTTAGAAAAATCCCATTTTTGGCCTGAGTTTGTGTGAAAAACTTTAAACTCGATTTTCTTGGAAAATAGAAGCGCTAGAGCTTAAATAACGAAATCTGGAAACACTCATATAACTTAGGAAAATCCCATTTTTGGCCTGATTTTGTATGAAAAACTTTAAACTCGATTTTCTCGGAAAATAGAAGCGCTAGAGCTTAAATAACGAAAATCTGGAATCACTCATATAACTTAGAAAAATCCCATTTTTGGCCTGAGTTTGTGTGAAAAACATTAAACTCGATTTTCTCGGAAACTAGAAGCGCTAGAGCTTAAATAACGAAAATCTGGAATCACTCATATAACAGAAAAATCCCATTTTTGGCCTGATTTTGTGTGAAAAACTTTAAACTCGATTTTCTCGGAAAATAGAAGCGCTAGAGCTTAAATAACGAAATCTGGAATCACTCATATAACTTAGAAAAATCCCATTTTTGGCCTGAGTTTGTGTGAAAAACTTTAAACTCGATTTTCTCGGAAAATAGAAGCGCTAGAGCTTAAATAACGAAATCTGGAAACACTCATATAACAGAAAAATCCCATTTTTGGCCTAAGTTTGTATGAAAAACTTTAAACTCGATTTTCTCGGAAAATAGAAGCGCTAGCGCTTAAATAACGAAATCTGGAATCACTCATATAACAGAAAAATCCCATTTTTGGCCTGATTTTGTGTGAAAAACTTTAAACTCGATTTTCTCGGAAACTAGAAGCGCTAGAGCTTAAATAACGAAAATCTGGAATCACTCATATAACAGAAAAATCCCATTTTTGGCCTAAGTTTGTATGAAAAACTTTAAACTCGATTTTCTCGGAAAATAGAAGCGCTAGAGCTTAAATAACGAAATCTGGAATCACTCATATAACAGAAAAATCCCATTTTTGGCCTGATTTTGTGTGAAAAACTTTAAACTCGATTTTCTCGTAAACTAGAAGCGCTAGAGCTTAAATAACGAAAATCTGGAAACACTCATATAACTTAGGAAAATCCCATTTTTGGCCTGATTTTGTATGAAAAACTTTAAACTCGATTTTCTCGGAAAATAGAAGCGCTAGAGCTTAAATAACGAAAATCTGGAATCACTCATATAACTTAGAAAAATCCCATTTTTGGCCTGAGTTTGTGTGAAAAACTTTAAACTCGATTTTCTCGGAAACTAGAAGCGCTAAAGCTTAAATAACAAAAATCTGGAATCACTCATATAATTTAGGAAAATCCCGTTTTTGGCCTGATTTTGTATGAAAAACTTTAAACTCGATTTTCTCGAAAACTAGAAGCGCTAAAACTTAAATAACGAAAATCTGGAATCACTCATATAACTTAGGAAAATCCCGTTTTTGGCCTGATTTTGTATGAAAAACTTTAAACTCGATTTTCTCGGAAACTAGAAGCGCTAAAGCTTAAATAACGAAAATCTGGAATCACTCATATAACTTAGGAAAATCCCGTTTTTGGCCTGATTTTGTATGAAAAACTTTAAACTCGATTTTCTCGGAAACTAGAAGCCCCAGAACTTAAATAACGAAAATCTGGAATCACTCATATAACTTAGGAAAATCCCATTTTTGGCCTGAGTTTGTATGAAAAACTTTAAACTTGATTTTCTCGGAAACTAGAAGCGCTAAAGCTTAAATAACGAAAATCTGGAATCACTCATATAATTTAGGAAAATCCCGTTTTTGGCCTGATTTTGTATGAAAAACTTTAAACTCGATTTTCTCGAAAACTAGAAGCGCTAAAACTTAAATAACGAAAATCTGGAATCACTCATATAACTTAGGAAAATCCCGTTTTTGGCCTGATTTTGTATGAAAAACTTTAAACTCGATTTTCTCGGAAACTAGAAGCGCTAAAGCTTAAATAACGAAAATCTGGAATCACTCATATAACTTAGGAAAATCCCGTTTTTGGCCTGATTTTGTATGAAAAACTTTAAACTCGATTTTCTCGGAAACTAGAAGCCCCAGAACTTAAATAACGAAAATCTGGAATCACTCATATAACTTAGGAAAATCCCATTTTTGGCCTGAGTTTGTATGAAAAACTTTAAACTTGATTTTCTCGGAAACTAGAAGCTCTAAAGCTTAAATAACGAAAATCTGGAATCACTCATATAACTTAGGAAAATCCCATTTTTGGCCTGATTTTGTATGAAAAACTTTAAAATCGATTTTCTCGGAAACTAGAAGCGCTAAAGCTTAAATAACGAAAATCTGGAATCACTCATATAACTTAGGAAAATCCCATTGTTGGCCTGATTTTGTATGAAAAACTTTGAACTCGATTTTCTCGGAAACTAGAAGCGCTAGAGCTTAAATAACGAAAATCTGGAATCACTCATATAACTTAGGAAAATTCCATTTTTGGACTGATTTTATATGAAAAACTTTAAACTCGATTTTCTCGGAAACTAGAAGCGCTAAAGCTTAAATAACGAAAATCTGGAATCAATCATATAACTTAGGAAAATCCCGTTTTTGGCCTGATTTTGTATGAAAAACTTTAAACTCGATTTTCTCGGAAACTAGAAGCGCTAAAGCTTAAATAACGAAAATCTGGAATCACTCATATAACTTAGGAAAATCCCGTTTTTGGCCTGATTTTGTATGAAAAACTTTAAACTCGATTTTCTCGGAAACTAGAAGCCCCAGAACTTAAATAACGAAAATCTGGAATCACTCATATAACGTAGGAAAATCCCATTTTTGGCCTGAGTTTGTATGAAAAACTTTAAACTTGATTTTCTCGGAAACTAGAAGCTCTAAAGCTTAAATAACGAAAATCTGGAATCACTCATATAACTTAGGAAAATCCCATTTTTGGCCTGATTTTGTATGAAAAACTTTAAAATCGATTTTCTCGGAAACTAGAAGCGCTAAAGCTTAAATAACGAAAATCTGGAATCACTCATATAACTTAGGAAAATCCCATTGTTGGCCTGATTTTGTATGAAAAACTTTGAACTCGATTTTCTCGGAAACTAGAAGCGCTAGAGCTTAAATAACGAAAATCTGGAATCACTCATATAACTTAGGAAAATTCCATTTTTGGACTGATTTTATATGAAAAACTTTAAACTCGATTTTCTCGGAAACTAGAAGCGCTAAAGCTTAAATAACGAAAATCTGGAATCACTCATATAACTTAGGAAAATCCCGTTTTTGGCCTGATTTTGTATGAAAAACTTTAAACTCGATTTTCTCGAAAACTAGAAGCGCTAAAGCTTAAATAACGAAAATCTGGAATCACTCATATAACTTAGGAAAATCCCGTTTTTGGCCTGATTTTGTATGAAAAACTTTAAACTCGATTTTCTCGGAAACTAGAAGCGCTAAAGCTTAAATAACGAAAATCTGGAATCACTCATATAACTTAGAAAAATCCCGTTTTTGGCCTGATTTTGTATGAAAAACTTTAAACTCGATTTTCTCGGAAACTAGAAGCCCCAGAACTTAAATAACGAAAATCTGGAATCACTCATATAACTTAGGAAAATCCCATTTTTGGCCTGAGTTTGTATGAAAAACTTTAAACTTGATTTTCTCGGAAACTAGAAGCTCTAAAGCTTTAATAACGAAAATCTGGAATCACTCATATAACTTAGGAAAATCCCATTTTTGGCCTGATTTTGTATGAAAAACTTTAAAATCGATTTTCTCGGAAACTAGAAGCGCTAAAGCTTAAATAACGAAAATCTGGAATTACTCATATAACTTAGGAAAATCCCATTTTTGGCCTGATTTTGTATGAAAAACTTTAAACTCGATTTTCTCGGAAACTAGAAGCGCTAGAGCTTAAATAACGAAAATCTGGAATTACTCATATAACTTAGGAAAATTCCATTTTTGGCCTGATTTTGTATGAAAAACTTTAAACTCGATTTTCTCGGAAACTAGAAGCCTCAGAACTTAAATTACGAAAATCTGGAATCACTCATATAACTTATACGAATCCCATTTTTGGCCAGAGTTTGTGTGAAAAACTTTAAACTCGATTTTCTCGGAAAATAGAAGTGCTAGAGCTTAAATAACGAAATCTGGAATCACTCATATAACAGAAAAATCCCATTTTTGGCCTGATTTTGTGTGAAAAACTTTAAACTCGATTTTCTCGGAAACTAGAAGCGCTAGAGCTTAAATAACGAAATCTGGAATCACTCATATAACAGAAAAATCCCATTTTTGGCCTGATTTTGTGTGAAAAACTTTAAACTCGATTTTCTCGGAAAATAGAAGCGCTAGAGCTTAAATAACGAAATCTGGAATCACTCATATAACAGAAAAATCCCATTTTTGGCCTGATTTTGTGTAAAAACTTTAAACTCGATTTTCTCGGAAACTAGAAGCGCTAGAGCTTAAATAACGAAAATCTGGAAACACTCATATAACTTAGGAAAATCCCATTTTTGGCCTGATTTTGTATGAAAAACTTTAAACTCGATTTTCTCGGAAAATAGAAGCGCTAGAGCTTAAATAACGAAATCTGGAATCACTCATATAACAGAAAAATCCCATTTTTGGCCTGAGTTTGTATGAAAAACTTTAAACTCGATTTTCTCGGAAAATAGAAGCGCTAGAGCTTAAATAACGAAATCTGGAATCACTCATATAACAGAAAAATCCCATTTTTGGCCTGATTTTGTGTGAAAAACTTTAAACTCGATTTTCTCGGAAACTAGAAGCGCAAGAGCTTAAATAACGAAAATCTGGAAACACTCATATAACTTAGGAAAATCCCATTTTTGGACTGATTTTATATGAAAAACTTTAAACTTTATTTTCTCGGAAACTAGAAGCGCAAGAGCTTAAATAACGCAAATCTGGAATCACTCATATAACTTAGGAAAATCCCATTTTTGGCCTGATTTTGTATGAAAAACTTTAAAATCGATTTTCTCGGAAACTAGAAGCCCCAGAACTTAAATAACGAAAATCTGGAATCACTCATATAACTTATAAGAATCCCATTTTTGGCCAGAGTTTGTGTGAA
Source organism: Pollenia amentaria (assembly GCA_943735925.1). Lineage (NCBI taxonomy): Eukaryota > Metazoa > Arthropoda > Insecta > Diptera > Polleniidae > Pollenia > Pollenia amentaria. The sequence continues at coordinate 85,128,146 of OX031008.1, read as the reverse complement.
AAACTTTAAACTCGATTTTCTCGGAAACTAGAAGCGCTAGAGCTTAAATAACGAAAATCTGGAATCACTCATATAACTTAGGAAAATCCCATTTTTGGACTGATTTTATATGAAAAACTTTAAACTCGATTTTCTCGGAAACTAGAAGCGCTAAAGCTTAAATAACGAAAATCTGGAATCATATAACTTAGGAAAATCCCATTTTTGGCCTGATTTTGTATGAAAAACTTTAAACTCGATTTTCTCGGAAAATAAAAGCGCTAGAGCTTAAATAACGAAAATCTGGAATCACTCATATAACTTAGGAAAATCCCATTTTTGGACTGATTTTATATGAAAAACTTTAAACTCGATTTTCTCGGAAACTAGAAGCGCTAGAGCTTAAATAACGAAAATCTGGAAACACTCATATAACTTAGGAAAATCCCATTTTTGGCCTGATTTTGTATGAAGAACTTTAAACTCGATTTTCTCGGAAAATAGAAGCGCTAGAGCTTAAATAACGAAATCTGGAATCACTCATATAACAGAAAAATCCCATTTTTGGCCTGAGTTTGTATGAAAAACTTTAAACTCGATTTTCTCGGAAAATAGAAGCGCTAGAGCTTAAATAACGAAATCTGGAATCACTCATATAACAGAAAAATCCCATTTTTGGCCTGATTTTGTGTGAAAACTTTAAACTCGATTTTCTCGGAAACTAGAAGCGCAAGAGCTTAAATAACGAAAATCTGGAAACACTCATATAACTTAGGAAAATCCCATTTTTGGACTGATTTTATATGAAAAACTTTAAACTCGATTTTCTCGGAAACTAGAAGCGCAAGAGCTTAAATAACGAAAATCTGGAATCACTCATATAACTTAGGAAAATCCCATTTTTGGCCTGAGTTTGTGTGAAAAACTTTAAACTCGATTTTCTCGGAAACTAGAAGCGCTAGAGCTTAAATAATGAAAATCTGGAATCACTCATATAACTTAGGAAAATTCCATTTTTGGCCTGATTTTGTATGAAAAACTTTAAACTCGATTTTCTCGGAAACTAGAAGCCTCAGAACTTAAATTACGAAAATCTGGAATCACTCATATAACTTATACGAATCCCATTTTTGGCCAGAGTTTGTGTGAAAAACTTTAAACTCGATTTTCTCGGAAAATAGAAGTGCTAGAGCTTAAATAACGAAATCTGGAATCACTCATATAACAGAAAAATCCCATTTTTGGCCTGATTTTGTGTGAAAAACTTTAAACTCGATTTTCTCGGAAACTAGAAGCGCTAGAGCTTAAATAACGAAATCTGGAATCACTCATATAACAGAAAAATCCCATTTTTGGCCTGATTTTGTGTGAAAAACTTTAAACTCGATTTTCTCGGAAACTAGAAGCGCTAGAGCTTAAATAACGAAAATCTGGAATTACTCATATAACTTAGGAAAATTCCATTTTTGGCCTGATTTTGTATGAAAAACTTTAAACTCGATTTTCTCGGAAACTAGAAGCCTCAGAACTTAAATTACGAAAATCTGGAATCACTCATATAACTTATACGAATCCCATTTTTGGCCAGAGTTTGTGTGAAAAACTTTAAACTCGATTTTCTCGGAAAATAGAAGTGCTAGAGCTTAAATAACGAAATCTGGAATCACTCATATAACAGAAAAATCCCATTTTTGGCCTGATTTTGTGTGAAAAACTTTAAACTCGATTTTCTCGGAAACTAGAAGCGCTAGAGCTTAAATAACGAAATCTGGAATCACTCATATAACAGAAAAATCCCATTTTTGGCCTGATTTTGTGTGAAAAACTTTAAACTCGATTTTCTCGGAAAATAGAAGCGCTAGAGCTTAAATAACGAAATCTGGAATCACTCATATAACAGAAAAATCCCATTTTTGGCCTGATTTTGTGTAAAAACTTTAAACTCGATTTTCTCGGAAACTAGAAGCGCTAGAGCTTAAATAACGAAAATCTGGAAACACTCATATAACTTAGGAAAATCCCATTTTTGGCCTGATTTTGTATGAAAAACTTTAAACTCGATTTTCTCGGAAAATAGAAGCGCTAGAGCTTAAATAACGAAATCTGGAATCACTCATATAACAGAAAAATCCCATTTTTGGCCTGAGTTTGTATGAAAAACTTTAAACTCGATTTTCTCGGAAAATAGAAGCGCTAGAGCTTAAATAACGAAATCTGGAATCACTCATATAACAGAAAAATCCCATTTTTGGCCTGATTTTGTGTGAAAAACTTTAAACTCGATTTTCTCGGAAACTAGAAGCGCAAGAGCTTAAATAACGAAAATCTGGAAACACTCATATAACTTAGGAAAATCCCATTTTTGGACTGATTTTATATGAAAAACTTTAAACTTTATTTTCTCGGAAACTAGAAGCGCAAGAGCTTAAATAACGCAAATCTGGAATCACTCATATAACTTAGGAAAATCCCATTTTTGGCCTGATTTTGTATGAAAAACTTTAAAATCGATTTTCTCGGAAACTAGAAGCCCCAGAACTTAAATAACGAAAATCTGGAATCACTCATATAACTTATAAGAATCCCATTTTTGGCCAGAGTTTGTGTGAAAAACTTTAAACTCGATTTTCTCGGAAACTAGAAGCGCTAGAGCTTAAATAACGAAAATCTGGAATCACTCATATAACTTAGGAAAATCCCATTTTTGGACTGATTTTATATGAAAAACTTTAAACTCGATTTTCTCGGAAACTAGAAGCGCTAAAGCTTAAATAACGAAAATCTGGAATCATATAACTTAGGAAAATCCCATTTTTGGCCTGATTTTGTATGAAAAACTTTAAACTCGATTTTCTCGGAAAATAAAAGCGCTAGAGCTTAAATAACGAAAATCTGGAATCACTCATATAACTTAGGAAAATCCCATTTTTGGACTGATTTTATATGAAAAACTTTAAACTCGATTTTCTCGGAAACTAGAAGCGCTAGAGCTTAAATAACGAAAATCTGGAAACACTCATATAACTTAGGAAAATCCCATTTTTGGCCTGATTTTGTATGAAGAACTTTAAACTCGATTTTCTCGGAAAATAGAAGCGCTAGAGCTTAAATAACGAAATCTGGAATCACTCATATAACAGAAAAATCCCATTTTTGGCCTGAGTTTGTATGAAAAACTTTAAACTCGATTTTCTCGGAAAATAGAAGCGCTAGAGCTTAAATAACGAAATCTGGAATCACTCATATAACAGAAAAATCCCATTTTTGGCCTGATTTTGTGTGAAAACTTTAAACTCGATTTTCTCGGAAACTAGAAGCGCAAGAGCTTAAATAACGAAAATCTGGAAACACTCATATAACTTAGGAAAATCCCATTTTTGGACTGATTTTATATGAAAAACTTTAAACTCGATTTTCTCGGAAACTAGAAGCGCAAGAGCTTAAATAACGAAAATCTGGAATCACTCATATAACTTAGGAAAATCCCATTTTTGGCCTGAGTTTGTGTGAAAAACTTTAAACTCGATTTTCTCGGAAACTAGAAGCGCTAGAGCTTAAATAATGAAAATCTGGAATCACTCATATAACTTAGGAAAATCCCATTTTTGGACTGATTTTATATAAAAAACTTTAAACTCGATTTTCTCGGAAACTAGAAGCCCCAGAACTTAAATAACGAAAATCTGGAATCACTCATATAACTTAGAAAAATCCCATTTTTGGCCTGAGTTTGTATGAAAAACTTTAAACTCGATTTTCTCGGAAACTAGAGGCCCCAGAACTTAAATAACGAAAATCTGGAATCACTCATATAACTTAGAAAAATCCCATTTTTGGCCTGATTTTGTGTGAAAAACTATAACTCGATTTTCTCGGAAACTAGAAGCGCAAGGGCTTAAATAACGAAAATCTGGAAACACTCATATAACTTAGGAAAATCCCATTTTTGGACTGATTTTATATGAAAAACTTTAAACTCGATTTTCTCGGAAACTAGAAGCGCAAGAGCTTAAATAACGAAAATCTGGAATCACTCATATAACTTAGGAAAATCCCATTTTTGGCCTGATTTTGTATGAAAAACTTTAAAATCGATTTTCTCGGAAACTAGAAGCCCCAGAACTTAAATAACGAAAATCTGGAATCACTCATATAACTTATAAGAATCCCATTTTTGCCTCAGAACTTAAATTACGAAAATCTGGAATCACTCATATAACTTATAAGAATCCCATTTTTGGCCAGAGTTTGTGTGAAAAACTTTAAACTCGATTTTCTCGGAAAATAGAAGTGCTAGAGCTTAAATAACGAAATCTGGAATCACTCATATAACAGAAAAATCCCATTTTTGGCCTGATTTTGTGTGAAAAACTTTAAACTCGATTTTCTCGGAAACTAGAAGCGCTAGAGCTTAAATAACGAAATCTGGAATCACTCATATAACAGAAAAATCCCATTTTTGGCCTGATTTTGTGTGAAAAACTTTAAACTCGATTTTCTCGGAAACTAGAAGTGCTAGAGCTTAAATAACGAAATCTGGAATCACTCATATAACAGAAAAATCCCATTTTTGGCCTGATTTTGTGTGAAAAACTTTAAACTCGATTTTCTCGGAAAATAGAAGCGCTAGAGCTTAAATAACGAAATCTGGAATCACTCATATAACAGAAAAATCCCATTTTTGGCCTGATTTTGTGTAAAAAACTTTAAACTCGATTTTCTCAGAAACTAGAAGCGCTAGAGCTTAAATATCGAAAATCTGGAAACACTCATATAACTTAGGAAAATCCCATTTTTGGCCTGATTTTGTATGAAAAACTTTAAACTCGATTTTCTCGGAAAATAGAAGCGCTAGAGCTTAAATAACGAAATCTGGAATCACTCATATAACAGAAAAATCCCATTTTTGGCCTGAGTTTGTATGAAAAACTTTAAACTCGATTTTCTCGGAAAATAGAAGCGCTAGAGCTTAAATAACGAAATCTGGAATCACTCATATAACAGAAAAATCCCATTTTTGGCCTGATTTTGTGTAAAAAACTTTAAACTCGATTTTCTCGGAAACTAGAAGCGCTAGAGCTTAAATAACGAAAATCTGGAAACACTCATATAACTTAGGAAAATCCCATTTTTGGCCTGATTTTATATGAAAACTTTAAACTCGATTTTCTCGGAAAATAGAAGCGCTAGAGCTTAAATAACGAAATCTGGAATCACTCATATAACAGAAAAATCCCATTTTTAGCCTGAGTTTGTATGAAAAACTTTAAACTCGATTTTCTCGGAAAATAGAAGCGCTAGAGCTTAAATAACGAAATCTGGAATCACTCATATAACAGAAAAATCCCATTTTTGGCCTGATTTTGTGTGAAAAACTTTAAACTCGATTTTCTCGGAAACTAGAAGCGCAAGAGCTTAAATAACGAAAATCTGGAATCACTCATATAACTTAGGAAAATCCCATTTTTGGCCTGATTTTGTATGAAAAACTTTAAACTCGATTTTCTCGGAAAATAAAAGCGCTAGAGCTTAAATAACGAAAATCTGGAATCACTCATATAACTTAGGAAAATCCAATTTTTGGACTGATTTTATATGAAAAACTTTAAACTCGATTTTCTCGGAAACTAGAAGCGCTAGAGCTTAAATAACGAAAATCTGGAAACACTCATATAACTTAGGAAAATCCCATTTTTGGCCTGATTTTGTATGAAGAACTTTAAACTCGATTTTCTCGGAAAATAGAAGCGCTAGAGCTTAAATAACGAAATCTGGAATCACTCATATAACAGAAAAATCCCATTTTTGGCCTGATTTTGTGTGAAAAACTTTAAACTCGATTTTCTCGGAAACTAGAAGCGCAAGAGCTTAAATAACGAAAATCTGGAATCACTCATATAACTTAGGAAAATCCCATTTTTGGCCTGATTTTGCATGAAAAACTTTAAACTCGATTTTCTCGGAAACTAGAAGCGCTAGAGCTTAAATAACGAAAATCTGGAAACACTCATATAACTTAGGAAAATCCCATTTTTGGCCTGATTTTGTATGAAGAACTTTAAACTCGATTTTCTCGGAAAATAGAAGCGCTAGAGCTTAAATAACGAAATCTGGAATCACTCATATAACAGAAAAATCCCATTTTTGGCCTGATTTTGTGTGAAAAACTTTAAACTCGATTTTCTCGGAAACTAGAAGCGCAAGAGCTTAAATAACGAAAATCTGGAATCACTCATATAACTTAGGAAAATCCCATTTTTGGCCTGATTTTGTATGAAAAACTTTAAACTCGATTTTCTCGGAAAATAAAAGCGCTAGAGCTTAAATAACGAAAATCTGGAATCACTCATATAACTTAGGAAAATCCCATTTTTGGACTGATTTTATATGAAAAACTTTAAACTCGATTTTCTCGGAAACTAGAAGCGCTAGAGCTTAAATAACGAAAATCTGGAAACACTCATATAACTTAGGAAAATCCCATTTTTGGCCTGATTTTGTATGAAGAACTTTAAACTCGATTTTCTCGGAAAATAGAAGCGCTAGAGCTTAAATAACGAAATCTGGAATCACTCATATAACAGAAAAATCCCATTTTTGGCCTGAGTTTGTATGAAAAACTTTAAACTCGATTTTCTCGGAAAATAGAAGCGCTAGAGCTTAAATAACGAAATCTGGAATCACTTATATAACAGAAAAATCCCATTTTTGGCCTGATTTTGTGTGAAAAACTATAACTCGATTTTCTCGGAAACTAGAAGCGCAAGGGCTTAAATAACGAAAATCTGGAAACACTCATATAACTTAGGAAAATCCCATTTTTGGACTGATTTTATATGAAAAACTTTAAACTCGATTTTCTCGGAAACTAGAAGCGCAAGAGCTTAAATAACGAAAATCTGGAATCACTCATATAACTTAGGAAAATCCCAATTTTGGCCTGATTTTGTATGAAAAACTTTAAAATCGATTTTCTCGGAAACTAGAAGCCCCAGAACTTAAATAACGAAAATCTGAATCACTCATATAACTTATAAGAATCCCATTTTTGGCCAGAGTTTGTGTGAAAAACTTTAAACTCGATTTCTCGGAAACTAGAAGCTCTAAAGCTTAAATAACGAAAATCTGGAATCACTCATATAACTTAGGAAAATCCCATTTTTGGCCTGATTTTGTATGAAAAACTTTAAAATCGATTTTCTCGGAAACTAGAAGCGCTAAAGCTTAAATAACGAAAATCTGGAATTACTCATATAACTTAGGAAAATCCCATTTTTGGCCTGATTTTGTATGAAAAACTTTAAACTCGATTTTCTCGGAAACTAGAAGCGCTAGAGCTTAAATAACGAAAATCTGGAATTACTCATATAACTTAGGAAAATTCCATTTTTGGCCTGATTTTGTATGAAAAACTTTAAACTCGATTTTCTCGGAAACTAGAAGCCTCAGAACTTAAATTACGAAAATCTGGAATCACTCATATAACTTATACGAATCCCATTTTTGGCCAGAGTTTGTGTGAAAAACTTTAAACTCGATTTTCTCGGAAAATAGAAGTGCTAGAGCTTAAATAACGAAATCTGGAATCACTCATATAACTTAGGAAAATCCCGTTTTTGGCCTGATTTTGTATGAAAAACTTTAAACTCGATTTTCTCGGTAACTAGAAGCGATAGAGCTTAAATAACGAAAATCTGGAATTACTCATATAACTTAGGAAAATCCCATTTTGGGCCTGAGTTTGTATGAAAAACTTTAAACTCGATTTTCTCGGAAACTAGAAGCGCTAGAGCTTAAATAACGAAAATCTAGAATCACTCATATAACTTAGAAAAATCCCATTTTTGGCCTGAGTTTGTATGAAAACCTTTAAACTCGATTTTCTCGGAAACTAGAAGCGCTAGAGCTTAAATAACGAAAATCTGGAATCACTCATATAACTTAGAAAAATCCCATTTTTGGCCTGAGTTTGTGTGAAAAACTTTAAACTCGATTTTCTCGGAAACTAGAAGCCCCAGAACTTAAATAACGAAAATCTGGAATCACTCATATAACTTAGAAAAATCCCATTTTTGGCCTGAGTTTGTATGAAAAACTTTAAACTCGATTTTCTCGGAAACTAGAAGCCCCAGAAATTAAATAACGAAAATCTGGAATCACTCATATAACTTAGAAAAATCCCATTTTTGGCCTGAGTTTGTATGAAAAACTTTAAACTCGATTTTCTCGGAAACTAGAAGCGCTAGAGCTTAAATAACGAAAATCTGGAATCACTCATATAACTTAGCAAAATCCCATTTTGGGCCTGAGTTTGTATGAAAAACTTTAAACTCGATTTTCTCGGAAACTAGAAGCGCTAGAGCTTAAATAACGAAAATCTAGAATCACTCATATAACTTAGAAAAATCCCATTTTTGGCCTGAGTTTGTATGAAAAACTTTAAACTCGATTTTCTCGGAAACTAGAAGCGCTAGAGCTTAAATAACGAAAATCTGGAATCACTCATATAACTTAGCAAAATCCCATTTTGGGCCTGAGTTTGTATGAAAAACTTTAAACTCGATTTTCTCGGAAACTAGAAGCCCTAGAGCTTAAATAACGAAAATCTAGAATCACTCATATAACTTAGAAAAATCCCATTTTTTGGCCTGAGTTTGTGTGAAAAACTTTAAACTCGATTTTCTCGGAAACTAGAAGCGCTAGAGCTTAAATAACGAAAATCTGGAATCACTCATATAACTTAGGAAAATCCCATTTTTGGACTGATTTTATATGAAAAACTTTAAACTCGATTTTCTCGGAAACTAAAAGCGCTAAAGATTAAATAACGAAAATCTGGAATCACTCATATAACTTAGGAAAATCCCGTTTTTGGCCTGATTTTGTATGAAAAACTTTAAACTCGATTTTCTCGGAAACTAGAAACCCCAGAACTTAAATAACATTTTTGGCCTGAGTTTGTATTAAAAACTTCAAACTTGATTTTCTCGGAAACTAGAAGCGCTAAAGCTTAAATAACGAAAATCTGGAATCACTCATATAACTTAGGAAAATCCCGTTTTTGGCCTGATTTTGTATGAAAAACTTTAAACTCGATTTTCTCGGTAACTAGAAGCGATAGAGCTTAAATAACGAAAATCTGGAATTACTCATATAACTTAGGAAAATCCCATTTTGGGCCTGAGTTTGTATGAAAAACTTTAAACTCGATTTTCTCGGAAACTAGAAGCGCTAGAGCTTAAATAACGAAAATCTAGAATCACTCATATAACTTAGAAAAATCCCATTTTTGGCCTGAGTTTGTATGAAAAACTTTAAACTCGATTTTCTCGGAAACTAGAAGCGCTAGAGCTTAAATAACGAAAATCTGGAATCACTCATATAACTTAGCAAAATCCCATTTTTGGACTGATTTATATGAAAAACTTTAAACTCGATTTTCTCGGTAACTAGAAGCGCTAGAGCTTAAATAACGAAAATCTGGAATCACTCATATAACTTAGCAAAATCCCATTTTGGGCCTGAGTTTGTATGAAAAACTTTAAACTCGATTTTCTCGGAAACTAGAAGCGCTAGAGCTTAAATAACGAAAATCTAGAATCACTCATATAACTTAGAAAAATCCCATTTTTGGCCTGAGTTTGTATGAAAAACTTTAAACTTGATTTTCTCGGAAACTAGAAGCGCTAGAGCTTAAATAACGAAAATCTGGAATCACTCATATAACTTAGCAAAATCCCATTTTGGGCCTGAGTTTGTATGAAAAACTTTAAACTCGATTTTCTCGGAAACTAGAAGCGCTAGAGCTTAAATAACGAAAATCTAGAATCACTCATATAACTTAGAAAAATCCCATTTTTTGGCCTGAGTTTGTGTGAAAAACTTTAAACTCGATTTTCTCGGAAACTAGAAGCGCTAGAGCTTAAATAACGAAAATCTGGAATCACTCATATAACTTAGGAAAATCCCATTTTTGGACTGATTTTATATGAAAAACTTTAAACTCGATTTTCTCGGAAACTAGAAGCGCTAAAGATTAAATAACGAAAATCTGGAATCACTCATATAACTTAGGAAAATCCCATTTTTGGCCTGATTTTGTATGAAAAACTTTAAACTCGATTTTCTCGGAAACTAGAAACCCCAGAACTTAAATAACATTTTTGGCCTGAGTTTGTATTAAAAACTTTAAACTTGATTTTCTCGGAAACTAGAAGCGCTAAAGCTTAAATAACGAAAATCTGGAATCACTCATATAACTTAGGAAAATCCCGTTTTTGGCCTGATTTTGTATGAAAAACTTTAAACTCGATTTTCTCGGAAACTAGAAGCGCTAAAGCTTAAATAACGAAAATCTGGAATCACTCATATAACTTAGGAAAATCCCGTTTTTGGCCTGATTTTGTATGAAAAACTTTAAACTCGATTTTCTCGGAAACTAGAAGCCCCAGAACTTAAATAACGAAAATCTGGAATCACTCATATAACTTAGAAAAATCCCATTTTTGGCCTGAGTTTGTATGAAAAACTTTAAACTTGATTTTCTCGGAAACTAGAAGCGCTAAAGCTTAAATAACGAAAATCTGGAATCACTCATATAACTTAGGAAAATCCCATTTTTGGCCTGATTTTGTATGAAAAACTTTAAACTCGATTTTCTCGGAAACTAGAAGCGCTAAAGCTTAAATAACGAAAATCTGGAATCACTCATATAACTTAGGAAAATCCCGTTTTTGGCCTGATTTTGTATGAAAAACTTTAAACTCGATTTTCTCGGAAACTAGAAGCCCCAGAACTTAAATAACGAAAATCTGGAATCACTCATATAACTTAGAAAAATCCCATTTTTGGCCTGAGTTTGTATGAAAAACTTTAAACTTGATTTTCTCGGAAACTAGAAGCGCTAAAGCTTAAATAACGAAAATCTGGAATCACTCATATAACTTAGGAAAATCCCATTTTTGGCCTGATTTTGTATGAAAAACTTTAAAATCGATTTTCTCGGAAACTAAAAGCCCCAGAACTTAAATAACGAAAATCTGGAATCACTCATATAACTTAGGAAAATCCCATTTTTGGCCTGAGTTTGTATGAAAAACTTTAAACTTGATTTTCTCGGAAACTAGAAGCGCTAAAGCTAAAATAACGAAAATCTGAAATCACTCATATAACTTAGGAAAATCCCATTTTTGGCCTGATTTTGTATGAAAAACTTTAAAATCGATTTTCTCGGAAACTAGAAGCCCCAGAACTTAAATAACGAAAATCTGGAATCACTCATATAACTTAGAAAAATCCCATTTTTGGCCTGAGTTTGTATGAAAAACTTTAAACTTGATTTTCTCGGAAACTAGAAGCGCTAAAGCTTAAATAACGAAAATCTGGAATCACTCATATAACTTAGGAAAATCCCATTTTTGGCCTGATTTTGTATGAAAAACTTTAAAATCGATTTTCTCGGAAACTAGAAGAACTTAAATAACGAAAATCTGGAATCACTCATATAACTTAGGAAAATCCCATTTTTGGCCTGATTTTGTATGAAAAACTTTAAACTTGATTTTCTCGGAAACAAGAAGCGCTAGAGCTTAAATAACGAAAATCTGGAATCACTCATATAACTTAGGAAAAATCCCATTTTTGGCCTGATTTTGTATGAAAAACTTTAAACTCGATTTTCTCGGAAACTAGAAGCGCTAGAGCTTAAATAACGAAAATCTGGAATCACTCATATAACTTAGGAAAATCCCATTTTTGGACTGATTTTATATGAAAAACTTTAAACTCGATTTTCTCGGAAACTAGAAGCGCTAGAGCTTAAATAACGAAAATCTGGAATCACTCATATAACTTAGGAAATTCCCATTTTTGGACTGATTTTATATGAAAAACTTTAAGCTCGATTTTCTCGGAAACTAGAAGCGCTAGAGCTTAAATAACGAAAATCTGGAATCACTCATATAACTTTGAAAAATCCCATTTTTGGCCTGATTTTGTATGAAAAACTTTAAGCTCGATTTTCTCGGAAACTTGAAGCGCTAGACCTTAAATAACGAAAATCTGGAATCACTCATATAACTTAGGAAAATTCCATTTTTGGACTGAGTTTGTATGAAAAACTTTAAACTCGATTTTCTCGGAAACTAGAAGCGCTAGAGCTTAAATAACGAAAATCTAGAATCACTCATATAACTTAGAAAAATCCCATTTTTTGGCCTGAGTTTGTGTGAAAAACTTTAAACTCGATTTTCTCGGAAACTAGAAGCGCTAGAGCTTAAATAACGAAAATCTGGAATCACTCATATAACTTAGGAAAATCCCATTTTTGGACTGATTTTATATGAAAAACTTTAAACTCGATTTTCTCGGAAACTAGAAGCGCTAAAGATTAAATAACGAAAATCTGGAATCACTCATATAACTTAGGAAAATCCCGTTTTTGGCCTGATTTTGTATGAAAAACTTTAAACTCGATTTTCTCGGAAACTAGAAACCCCAGAACTTAAATAACATTTTTGGCCTGAGTTTGTATTAAAAACTTTAAACTTGATTTTCTCGGAAACTAGAAGCGCTAAAGCTTAAATAACGAAAATCTGGAATCACTCATATAACTTAGGAAAATCCCGTTTTTGGCCTGATTTTGTATGAAAAACTTTAAACTCGATTTTCTCGGAAACTAGAAGCCCCAGAACTTAAATAACGAAAATCTGGAATCACTCATATAACTTAGAAAAATCCCATTTTTGGCCTGAGTTTGTATTAAAAACTTTAAACTTGATTTTCTCGGAAACTAGAAGCGCTAAAGCTTAAATAACGAAAATCTGGAATCACTCATATAACTTAGGAAAATCCCATTTTTGGCCTGATTTTGTATGAAAAACTTTAAACTCGATTTTCTCGGAAACTAGAAGCGCTAAAGCTTAAATAACGAAAATCTGGAATCACTCATATAACTTAGGAAAATCCCATTTTTGGCCTGAGTTTGTATGAAAAACTTTAAACTTGATTTTCTCGGAAACTAGAAGCGCTAAAGCTAAAATAACGAAAATCTGGAATCACTCATATAACTTAGGAAAATCCCATTTTTGGCCTGATTTTGTATGAAAAACTTTAAAATCGATTTTCTCGGAAACTAGAAGCCCCAGAACTTAAATAACGAAAATCTGGAATCACTCATATAACTTAGGAAAATCCCATTTTTGGCCTGATTTTGTATGAAAAACTTTAAACTCGATTTTCTCGGAAACTAGAAGCGCTAAAGCTAAAATAACGAAAATCTGGAATCACTCATATAACTTAGAAAAATCCCATTTTTGGCCTGAGTTTGTATGAAAAACTTTAAACTTGATTTTCTCGGAAACTAGAAGCGCTAAAGCTTAAATAACGAAAATCTGGAATCACTCATATAACTTAGGAAAATCCCATTTTTGGCCTGATTTTGTATGAAAAACTTTAAAATCGATTTTCTCGGAAACTAGAAGAACTTAAATAACGAAAATCTGGAATCACTCATATAACTTAGGAAAATCCCATTTTTGGCCTGATTTTGTATGAAAAACTTTAAACTCGATTTTCTCGGAAACTAGAAGCGCTAAAGCTTAAATAACGAAAATCTGGAATCACTCATATAACTTAGGAAAATCCCATTTTTGGCCTGAGTTTGTATGAAAAACTTTAAACTTGATTTTCTCGGAAACTAGAAGCGCTAAAGCTAAAATAACGAAAATCTGGAATCACTCATATAACTTAGGAAAATCCCATTTTTGGCCTGATTTTGTATGAAAAACTTTAAAATCGATTTTCTCGGAAACTAGAAGCCCCAGAACTTAAATAACGAAAATCTGGAATCACTCATATAACTTAGGAAAATCCCATTTTTGGCCTGATTTTGTATGAAAAACTTTAAACTCGATTTTCTCGGAAACTAGAAGCGCTAAAGCTAAAATAACGAAAATCTGGAATCACTCATATAACTTAGAAAAATCCCATTTTTGGCCTGAGTTTGTATGAAAAACTTTAAACTTGATTTTCTCGGAAACTAGAAGCGCTAAAGCTTAAATAACGAAAATCTGGAATCACTCATATAACTTAGGAAAATCCCATTTTTGGCCTGATTTTGTATGAAAAACTTTAAAATCGATTTTCTCGGAAACTAGAAGAACTTAAATAACGAAAATCTGGAATCACTCATATAACTTAGGAAAATCCCATTTTTGGCCTGATTTTGTATGAAAAACTTTAAACTTGATTTTCTCGGAAACAAGAAGCGCTAGAGCTTAAATAACGAAAATCTGGAATCACTCATATAACTTAGGAAAAATCCCATTTTTGGCCTGATTTTGTATGAAAAACTTTAAACTCGATTTTCTCGGAAACTAGAAGCGCTAGAGCTTAAATAACGAAAATCTGGAATCACTCATATAACTTAGGAAAATCCCATTTTTGGACTGATTTTATATGAAAAACTTTAAACTCGATTTTCTCGGAAACTAGAAGCGCTAGAGCTTAAATAACGAAAATCTGGAATCACTCATATAACTTAGGAAATTCCCATTTTTGGACTGATTTTATATGAAAAACTTTAAGCTCGATTTTCTCGGAAACTAGAAGCGCTAGAGCTTAAATAACGAAAATCTGGAATCACTCATATAACTTTGAAAAATCCCATTTTTGGCCTGATTTTGTATGAAAAACTTTAAGCTCGATTTTCTCGGAAACTTGAAGCGCTAGACCTTAAATAACGAAAATCTGGAATCACTCATATAACTTAGGAAAATTCCATTTTTGGACTGAGTTTGTATGAAAAACTTTAAACTCGATTTTCTCGGAAACTAGAAGCGCTAGAGCTTAAATAACGAAAATCTAGAATCACTCATATAACTTAGAAAAATCCCATTTTTTGGCCTGAGTTTGTGTGAAAAACTTTAAACTCGATTTTCTCGGAAACTAGAAGCGCTAGAGCTTAAATAACGAAAATCTGGAATCACTCATATAACTTAGGAAAATCCCATTTTTGGACTGATTTTATATGAAAAACTTTAAACTCGATTTTCTCGGAAACTAGAAGCGCTAAAGATTAAATAACGAAAATCTGGAATCACTCATATAACTTAGGAAAATCCCGTTTTTGGCCTGATTTTGTATGAAAAACTTTAAACTCGATTTTCTCGGAAACTAGAAACCCCAGAACTTAAATAACATTTTTGGCCTGAGTTTGTATTAAAAACTTTAAACTTGATTTTCTCGGAAACTAGAAGCGCTAAAGCTTAAATAACGAAAATCTGGAATCACTCATATAACTTAGGAAAATCCCGTTTTTGGCCTGATTTTGTATGAAAAACTTTAAACTCGATTTTCTCGGAAACTAGAAGCCCCAGAACTTAAATAACGAAAATCTGGAATCACTCATATAACTTAGAAAAATCCCATTTTTGGCCTGAGTTTGTATTAAAAACTTTAAACTTGATTTTCTCGGAAACTAGAAGCGCTAAAGCTTAAATAACGAAAATCTGGAATCACTCATATAACTTAGGAAAATCCCATTTTTGGCCTGATTTTGTATGAAAAACTTTAAACTCGATTTTCTCGGAAACTAGAAGCGCTAAAGCTTAAATAACGAAAATCTGGAATCACTCATATAACTTAGGAAAATCCCGTTTTTGGCCTGATTTTGTATGAAAAACTTTAAACTCGATTTTCTCGGAAACTAGAAGCCCCAGAACTTAAATAACGAAAATCTGGAATCACTCATATAACTTAGAAAAATCCCATTTTTGGCCTGAGTTTGTATGAAAAACTTTAAACTTGATTTTCTCGGAAACTAGAAGCGCTAAAGCTTAAATAACGAAAATCTGGAATCACTCATATAACTTAGGAAAATCCCATTTTTGGCCTGATTTTGTATGAAAAACTTTAAAATCGATTTTCTCGGAAACTAAAAGCCCCAGAACTTAAATAACGAAAATCTGGAATCACTCATATAACTTAGGAAAATCCCATTTTTGGCCTGAGTTTGTATGAAAAACTTTAAACTTGATTTTCTCGGAAACTAGAAGCGCTAAAGCTAAAATAACGAAAATCTGGAATCACTCATATAACTTAGGAAAATCCCATTTTTGGCCTGATTTTGTATGAAAAACTTTAAAATCGATTTTCTCGGAAACTAGAAGCCCCAGAACTTAAATAACGAAAATCTGGAATCACTCATATAACTTAGAAAAATCCCATTTTTGGCCTGAGTTTGTATGAAAAACTTTAAACTTGATTTTCTCGGAAACTAGAAGCGCTAAAGCTTAAATAACGAAAATCTGGAATCACTCATATAACTTAGGAAAATCCCATTTTTGGCCTGATTTTGTATGAAAAACTTTAAAATCGATTTTCTCGGAAACTAGAAGAACTTAAATAACGAAAATCTGGAATCACTCATATAACTTAGGAAAATCCCATTTTTGGCCTGATTTTGTATGAAAAACTTTAAACTTGATTTTCTCGGAAACAAGAAGCGCTAGAGCTTAAATAACGAAAATCTGGAATCACTCATATAACTTAGGAAAAATCCCATTTTTGGCCTGATTTTGTATGAAAAACTTTAAACTCGATTTTCTCGGAAACTAGAAGCGCTAGAGCTTAAATAACGAAAATCTGGAATCACTCATATAACTTAGGAAAATCCCATTTTTGGACTGATTTTATATGAAAAACTTTAAACTCGATTTTCTCGGAAACTAGAAGCGCTAGAGCTTAAATAACGAAAATCTGGAATCACTCATATAACTTAGGAAATTCCCATTTTTGGACTGATTTTATATGAAAAACTTTAAGCTCGATTTTCTCGGAAACTAGAAGCGCTAGAGCTTAAATAACGAAAATCTGGAATCACTCATATAACTTTGAAAAATCCCATTTTTGGCCTGATTTTGTATGAAAAACTTTAAGCTCGATTTTCTCGGAAACTTGAAGCGCTAGACCTTAAATAACGAAAATCTGGAATCACTCATATAACTTAGGAAAATTCCATTTTTGGACTGATTTTATATGAAAAACTTTAAACTAGATTTTCTCGGTAACTAGAAGCGCTAGAGCTTAAATAACGAAAATCTGGAATTACTCATATAACTTAGGAAAATCCCATTTTTGGACTGATTTTATATGAAAAACTTTAAACTCGATTTTCTCGGAAACTAGAAGCGCTAGAGCTTAAATAACGAAAATCTGGAATCACTCATATAACTTAGGAAAATCCCATTTTTGGACTGATTTTATATGAAAAACTTTAAACTCGATTTTCTCGGAAACTAGAAGCGCTAGAGCTTAAATAACGAAAATCTGGAATCACTCATATAACTTAGGAAAATCCCATTTTTGGACTGATTTTATATGAAAAACTTTAAACTCGATTTTCTCGGAAACTAGAAGCGCTAGAGCTTAAATAACGAAAATCTGGAATCACTCATATAACTTAGGAAAATCCCATTTTTGGACTGATTTTATATGAAAAACTTTAAACTCGATTTTCTCGGAAACTAGAAGCGCTAGAGCTTAAATAACGAAAATCTGGAATCACTTATATAACTTAGGAAAATCCCATTTTTGGACTGATTTTATATGAAAAATTTTAAACTCGATTTTCTCGGAAACTAGAAGCGCTAGAGCTTAAATAACGAAAATCTGGAATCACTCATATAACTTAGGATTTTGTATGAAAAACTTTAAACTCGATTTTCTCGGAAACTAGAAGCGCTAGAGCTTAAATAACGAAAATCTGGAATCACTCATATAACTTAGAAAAATCCCATTTTTGGCCTGATTTTGTATGAAAAACTTTAAACTCGATTTTCTCGGAAACTAGAAGCGCTAGAGCTTAAATAACGAAAATCTGGAATCACTCATATAACTTAGAAAAATCTCATTTTTAGCCTGATTTTGTATGAAAAACTTTAAACTCGATTTTCTCGGAAACTAGAAGCGCTAGAGCTTAAATAACGAAAATCTGGAATCACTCATATAACTTAGAAAAATCCCATTTTTGGACTGATTTTATATGAAAAACTTTAAACTCGATTTTCTCGGAAACTAGAAGCGCTAGAGCTTAAATAACGAAAATCTGGAATCACTCATATAACTTAGGAAAATCCCATTTTTGGCCTGATTTTGTATGAAAAACTTTAAACTCGATTTTCTCGGAAACTAGAAGCGCTAAAGCTTAAATAACGAAAATCTGGAATCACTCATATAACTTAGGAAAATCCCATTTTTGGCCTGATTTTATATGAAAAACTTTAAACTCGATTTTCTCGGAAACTAGAAGCGCTAAAGCTTAAATAACGAAAATCTGGAATCACTCATATAACTTAGGAAAATCCCATTTTTGGCCTGATTTTATATGAAAAACTTTAAACTCGATTTTCTCGGAAACTAGAAGCGCTAGAGCTAAAATAACGAAAATCTGGAATCACTAATATAACTTAGGAAAATCCCATTTTTGGACTGATTATATATGAAAAACTTTAAACTCGATTTTCTCGGAAACTAGAAGCGCTAGAGCTTAAATAACGAAAATCTGGAATCACTCATATAACTTAGGAAAATCCCATTTTTTGACTGATTTTATATGAAAAACTTTAAACTCGATTTTCTCGGAAACTAGAAGCGCCAGAGCTTAAATAACGAAAATCTGGAATCACTCATATAACTTAGGAAAATCCCATTTTTGGACTGATTTTATATGAAAAACTTTAAACTCGATTTTCTCGGAAACTAGAAGCGCTAGAGCTTAAAAATCTGGAATCACTCATATAACTTAGGAAAATCCCCTTTTTGGACTGATTTTGTATGAAAAACTTTAAGCTCGATTTTCTCGGAAACTAGAAGCGCTAGAGCTTAAATAACGAAAATCTGGAATCACTCATATAACTTAGAAAAATCCCATTTTTGGCCTGATTTTGTATGAAAAACTTTAAACTCGATTTTCTCGGAAACTAGAAGCGCTATAGCTTAAATAACGAAAATCTGGAATCACTCATATAACTTAGGAAAATCCCATTTTTGGACTGATTTTATATGAAAAACTTTAAACTTGATTTTCTCGGAAACTAGAAGCGCTAGAGCTTAAATAACGAAAATCTGGAATCACTCATATAACTTAGGAAAATCCCATTTTTGGACTGATTTTATATGGAAAACTTTAAACTTGATTTTATCGGAAACTAGAAGCGCTAGAGCTTAAATAACGAAAATCTGGAATCACTCATATAACTTAGGAAAATCCCATTTTTGGACTGATTTTATATGAAAAACTTTAAACTCGATTTTCTCGGAAACTAAAAGCGCTAGAGCTTAAATAACGAAAATCTGGAATCACTCATATAACTTAGGAAAATCCAATTTTTGGACTGATTTTATATGAAAAACTTTAAACTCGATTTTCTCGGAAACTAGAAGCGCTAGAGCTTAAATAACGAAAATCTGGAATCACTCATATAACTTAGGAAAATCCCATTTTTGGACTGATTTTGTATGAAAAACTTTAAACTCGATTTTCTCGGAAACTAGAAGCGCTAGAGCTTAAATAACGAAAATCTGGAATCACTCATATAACTTAGGAAAATCCAATTTTTGGACTGATTTTATATGAAAAACTTTAAACTCGATTTTCTCGGAAACTAGAAGCGCTAGAGCTTAAATAACGAAAATCTGGAATCACTCATATAACTTAGGAAAATCCCATTTTTGGACTGATTTTGTATGAAAAACTTTAAACTCGATTTTCTCGGAAACTAGAAGCGCTAGAGCTTAAATAACGAAAATCTGGAATCACTCATATAACTTAGAAAAATCTCATTTTTAGCCTGATTTTGTATGAAAAACTTTAAACTCGATTTTCTCGGAAACTAGAAGCGCTAGAGCTTAAATAACGAAAATCTGGAATCACTCATATAACTTAGAAAAATCCCATTTTTGGACTGATTTTATATGAAAAACTTTAAACTCGATTTTCTCGGAAACTAGAAGCGCTAGAGCTTAAATAACGAAAATCTGGAATCACTCATATAACTTAGGAAAATCCCATTTTTGGCCTGATTTTGTATGAAAAACTTTAAACTCGATTTTCTCGGAAACTAGAAGCGCTAAAGCTTAAATAACGAAAATCTGGAATCACTCATATAACTTAGGAAAATCCCATTTTTGGCCTGATTTTATATGAAAAACTTTAAACTCGATTTTCTCGGAAACTAGAAGCGCTAAAGCTTAAATAACGAAAATCTGGAATCACTCATATAACTTAGGAAAATCCCATTTTTGGCCTGATTTTATATGAAAAACTTTAAACTCGATTTTCTCGGAAACTAGAAGCGCTAGAGCTAAAATAACGAAAATCTGGAATCACTAATATAACTTAGGAAAATCCCATTTTTGGACTGATTATATATGAAAAACTTTAAACTCGATTTTCTCGGAAACTAGAAGCGCTAGAGCTTAAATAACGAAAATCTGGAATCACTCATATAACTTAGGAAAATCCCATTTTTTGACTGATTTTATATGAAAAACTTTAAACTCGATTTTCTCGGAAACTAGAAGCGCCAGAGCTTAAATAACGAAAATCTGGAATCACTCATATAACTTAGGAAAATCCCATTTTTGGACTGATTTTATATGAAAAACTTTAAACTCGATTTTCTCGGAAACTAGAAGCGCTAGAGCTTAAAAATCTGGAATCACTCATATAACTTAGGAAAATCCCCTTTTTGGACTGATTTTGTATGAAAAACTTTAAGCTCGATTTTCTCGGAAACTAGAAGCGCTAGAGCTTAAATAACGAAAATCTGGAATCACTCATATAACTTAGAAAAATCCCATTTTTGGCCTGATTTTGTATGGAAAACTTTAAACTCGATTTTCTCGGAAACTAGAAGCGCTATAGCTTAAATAACGAAAATCTGGAATCACTCATATAACTTAGGAAAATCCCATTTTTGGACTGATTTTATATGAAAAACTTTAAACTTGATTTTCTCGGAAACTAGAAGCGCTAGAGCTTAAATAACGAAAATCTGGAATCACTCATATAACTTAGGAAAATCCCATTTTTGGACTGATTTTATATGGAAAACTTTAAACTTGATTTTATCGGAAACTAGAAGCGCTAGAGCTTAAATAACGAAAATCTGGAATCACTCATATAACTTAGGAAAATCCCATTTTTGGACTGATTTTATATGAAAAACTTTAAACTCGATTTTCTCGGAAACTAAAAGCGCTAGAGCTTAAATAACGAAAATCTGGAATCACTCATATAACTTAGGAAAATCCAATTTTTGGACTGATTTTATATGAAAAACTTTAAACTCGATTTTCTCGGAAACTAGAAGCGCTAGAGCTTAAATAACGAAAATCTGGAATCACTCATATAACTTAGGAAAATCCCATTTTTGGACTGATTTTATATGAAAAACTTTAAACTCGATTTTCTCGGAAACTAGAAGCGCTAAAGCTTAAATAACGAAAATCTGGAATCACTCATATAACTTAGGAAAATCCCATTTTTGGACTGATTTTATATGAAAAACTTTAAACTCGATTTTCTCGGAAACTAGAAGCGCTAAAGCTTAAATAACGAAAATCTGGAATCACTCATATAACTTAGGAAAATCCCATTTTTGGACTGATTTTATATGAAAAACTTTAAACTCGATTTTCTCGGAAACTAGAAGCGCTAGAGCTTAAATAACGAAAATCTGGAATCACTCATATAACTTAGGAAAATCCCATTTTTGGACTGATTTTATATGAAAAACTTTAAACTCGATTTTCTCGGAAACTCGAAGCGCTAGAGCTTAAATAACGAAAATCTGGAATCACTCATATAACTTAGGAAAATCCCATTTTTGGACTGATTTTATATAAAAAACTTTAAAATCGATATTCTCGGAAACTAGAAGCACTAGAGCTTAAAAAACGAAAATCTGGAATCACTCATATAACTTAGGAAAATCCCATTTTTGGACTGATTTTATATAAAAAACTTTAAACTCGATTTTCTCGGAAACTAGAAGCGCTAGAGCTTAAATAACGAAAATCTGGAATCACTCATATAACTTAGGAAAATCCCATTTTTGGACTGATTTTATATGAAAAACTTTAAGCTCGATTTTCTCGGAAACTAGAAGCGCTAGAGCTTAAATAACGAAAATCTGGAATCACTCATATAACTTAGGAAAATCCCATTTTTGGACTGATTTTATATGAAAAACTTTAAACTCGATTTTCTCGGAAACTCGAAGCGCTAGAGCTTAAATAACGAAAATCTGGAATCACTCATATAACTTAGGAAAATCCCATTTTTGGACTGATTTTATATAAAAAACTTTAAAATCGATATTCTCGGAAACTAGAAGCACTAGAGCTTAAATAACGAAAATCTGGAATCACTCATATAACTTAGGAAAATCCCATTTTTGGACTGATTTTATATAAAAAACTTTAAACTCGATTTTCTCGGAAACTAGAAGCGCTAGAGCTTAAATAACGAAAATCTGGAATCACTCATATAACTTAGGAAAATCCCATTTTTGGACTGATTTTATATGAAAAACTTTAAACTCGATTTTCTCGGAAACTAGAAGCGCTAGAGCTTAAATAACGAAAATCTGGAATCACTCATATAACTTAGAAAAATCCCATTTTTGGACTGATTTTATATGAAAAACTTTAAACTCGATTTTCTCGGAAACTCGAAGCGCTAGAGCTTAAATAACGAAAATCTGGAATCACTCATATAACTTAGGAAAATCCCATTTTTGGACTGATTTTATATAAAAAACTTTAAAATCGATATTCTCGGAAACTAGAAGCACTAGAGCTTAAATAACGAAAATCTGGAATCACTCATATAACTTAGGAAAATCCCATTTTTGGACTGATTTTATATAAAAAACTTTAAACTCGATTTTCTCGGAAACTAGAAGCGCTAGAGCTTAAATAACGAAAATCTGGAATTACTCATATAACTTAGGAAAATCCCATTTTTGGACTGATTTTATATGAAAAACTTTAAACTCGATTTTCTCGGAAACTAGAAGCGCTAGAGCTTAAATAACGAAAATCTGGAATCACTCATATAACTTAGGAAAATCCCATTTTTGGACTGATTTTATATGAAAAACTTTAAACTCGATTTTCTCGGAAACTAGAAGCGCTAGAGCTTAAATAACGAAAATCTGGAATCACTTATATAACTTAGGAAAATCCCATTTTTGGACTGATTTTATATGAAAAATTTTAAACTCGATTTTCTCGGAAACTAGAAGCGCTAGAGCTTAAATAACGAAAATCTGGAATCACTCATATAACTTAGGATTTTGTATGAAAAACTTTAAACTCGATTTTCTCGGAAACTAGAAGCGCTAGAGCTTAAATAACGAAAATCTGGAATCACTCATATAACTTAGAAAAATCCCATTTTTGGCCTGATTTTGTATGAAAAACTTTAAACTCGATTTTCTCGGAAACTAGAAGCGCTAGAGCTTAAATAACGAAAATCTGGAATCACTCATATAACTTAGAAAAATCCCATTTTTAGCCTGATTTTGTATGAAAAACTTTAAACTCGATTTTCTCGGAAACTAGAAGCGCTAGAGCTTAAATAACGAAAATCTGGAATCACTCATATAACTTAGAAAAATCCCATTTTTGGACTGATTTTATATGAAAAACTTTAAACTCGATTTTCTCGGAAACTAGAAGCGCTAAAGCTTAAATAACGAAAATCTGGAATCACTCATATAACTTAGGAAAATCCCATTTTTGGCCTGATTTTATATGAAAAACTTTAAACTCGATTTTCTCGGAAACTAGAAGCGCTAAAGCTTAAATAACGAATATCTGGAATCACTCATATAACTTAGGAAAATCCCATTTTTGGCCTGATTTTATATGAAAAACTTTAAACTCGATTTTCTCGGAAACTAGAAGCGCTAGAGCTAAAATAACGAAAATCTGGAATCACTCATATAAATTAGGAAAATCCCATTTTTGGACTGATTATATATGAAAAACTTTAAACTCGATTTTCTCGGAAACTAGAAGCGCTAGAGCTTAAATAACGAAAATCTGGAATCACTCATATAACTTAGGAAAATACCATTTTTTGACTGATTTTATATGAAAAACTTTAAACTCGATTTTCTCGGAAACTAGAAGCGCCAGAGCTTAAATAACGAAAATCTGGAATCACTCATATAACTTAGGAAAATCCCATTTTTGGACTGATTTTATATGAAAAACTTTAAACTCGATTTTCTCGGAAACTAGAAGCGCTAGAGCTTAAAAATCTGGAATCACTCATATAACTTAGGAAAATCCCCTTTTTGGACTGATTTTGTATGAAAAACTTTAAGCTCGATTTTCTCGGAAACTAGAAGCGCTAGAGCTTAAATAACGAAAATCTGGAATCACTCATATAACTTAGAAAAATCCCATTTTTGGCCTGATTTTGTATGAAAAACTTTAAACTCGATTTTCTCGGAAACTAGAAGCGCTATAGCTTAAATAACGAAAATCTGGAATCACTCATATAACTTAGAAAAATCCCATTTTTGGACTGATTTTGTATGAAAAACGTTAAACTCGTTTTTCTCGGAAACTAGAAGCGCTAGAGCTTAAATAACGAAAATCTGGAATCACTCATATAACTTTGGAAAATCCCATTTTTGGACTGATTTTATATGAAAAACTTTAAACTCGATTTTCTCGGAAACTAGAAGCGCTAAAGCTTAAATAACGAAAATCTGGAATCACTCATATAACTTAGGAAAATCCCATTTTTGGACTGATTTTATATGAAAAACTTTAAACTTGATTTTCTCGGAAACTAGAAGCGCTAGAGCTTAAATAACGAAAATCTGGAATCACTCATATAACTTAGGAAAATCCCATTTTTGGACTGATTTTATATGAAAAACTTTAAACTTGATTTTCTCGGAAACTAGAAGCGCTAGAGCTTAAATAACGAAAATCTGGAATCACTCATATAACTTAGGAAAATCCCCTTTTTGGACTGATTTTATATGGAAAACTTTAAACTTGATTTTCTCGGAAACTAGAAGCGCTAGAGCTTAAATAACGAAAATCTGGAATCACTCATATAACTTAGGAAAATCCCATTTTTGGACTGATTTTATATGAAAAACTTTAAACTTGATTTTCTCGGAAACTAGAAGCGCTAGAGCTTAAATAACGAAAATCTGGAATCACTCATATAACTTAGGAAAATCCCATTTTTGGACTGATTTTATATGGAAAACTTTAAACTTGATTTTATCGGAAACTAGAAGCGCTAGAGCTTAAATAACGAAAATCTGGAATCACTCATATAACTTAGGAAAATCCCATTTTTGGACTGATTTTATATGAAAAACTTTAAACTCGATTTTCTCGGAAACTAGAAGAGCTAAAGCTTAAATAACGAAAATCTGGAATCACTCATATAACTTAGGAAAATCCCATTTTTGGACTGATTTTATATGAAAAACTTTAAACTCGATTTTCTCGGAAACAAGAAGCGCTAAAGCTTAAATAACGAAAATCTGGAATCACTCATATAACTTAGGAAAATCCCATTTTTGGACTGATTTTATATGAAAAACTTTAAACTCGATTTTCTCGGAAACTAGAAGCGCTAGAGCTTAAATAACGAAAATCTGGAATCACTCATATAACTTAGGAAAATCCCATTTTTGGACTGATTTTATATGAAAAACTTTAAACTCGATTTTCTCGGAAACTCGAAGCGCTAGAGCTTAAATAACGAAAATCTGGAATCACTCATATAACTTAGGAAAATCCCAATTTTGGACTGATTTTATATAAAAAACTTTAAAATCGATATTCTCGGAAACTAGAAGCACTAGAGCTTAAAAAACGAAAATCTGGAATCACTCATATAACTTAGGAAAATCCCATTTTTGGACTGATTTTATATAAAAAACTTTAAACTCGATTTTCTCGGAAACTAGAAGCGCTAGAGCTTAAATAACGAAAATCTGGAATCACTCATATAACTTAGGAAAATCCCATTTTTGGACTGATTTTATATGAAAAACTTTAAGTTCGATTTTCTCGGAAACTAGAAGCGCTAGAGCTTAAATAACGAAAATCTGGAATCACTCATATAACTTAGGAAAATCCCATTTTTGGACTGATTTTATATGAAAAACTTTAAACTCGATTTTCTCGGAAACTCGAAGCGCTAGAGCTTAAATAACGAAAATCTGGAATCACTCATATAACTTAGGAAAATCCCATTTTTGGACTGATTTTATATAAAAAACTTTAAAATCGATATTCTCGGAAACTAGAAGCACTAGAGCTTAAATAACGAAAATCTGGAATCACTCATATAACTTAGGAAAATCCCATTTTTGGACTGATTTTATATAAAAAACTTTAAACTCGATTTTCTCGGAAACTAGAAGCGCTAGAGCTTAAATAACGAAAATCTGGAATCACTCATATAACTTAGGAAAATCCCATTTTTGGACTGATTTTATATAAAAAACTTTAAAATCGATATTCTCGGAAACTAGAAGCACTAGAGCTTAAATAACGAAAATCTGGAATCACTCATATAACTTAGGAAAATCCCATTTTTGGACTGATTTTATATAAAAAACTTTAAACTCGATTTTCTCGGAAACTAGAAGCGCTAGAGCTTAAATAACGAAAATCTGGAATCACTCATATAACTTAGGAAAATCCCATTTTTGGACTGATTTTATATGAAAAACTTTAAACTCGATTTTCTCGGAAACTAGAAGCGCTAGAGCTTAAATAACGAAAATCTGGAATCACTCATATAACTTAGGAAAATCCTATTTTTGGACTGATTTTATATGGAAAACTTTAAACTCGATTTTCTCGGAAACTAGAAGCGCTAGAGCTTAAATAACGAAAATCTGGAATCACTCATATAACTTAGGAAAATCCTATTTTTGGACTGATTTTATATGGAAAACTTTAAACTTGATTTTATCGGAAACTAGAAGCGCTAGAGCTTAAATAACGAAAATCTGGAATCACTCATATAACTTAGGAAAATCCCATTTTTGGACTGATTTTATATGAAAAACTTTAAACTCGATTTTCTCGGAAACTAGAAGCGCTAGAGCTTAAATAACGAAAATCTGGAATCACTCATATAACTTAGGAAAATCCCATTTTTGGACTGATTTTACATGAAAAACTTTAAACTCGATTTTCACGGAAACTAGAAGCGCTAGAGCTTAAATAACGAAAATCTGGAATCACTCATATAACTTAGAAAAATCCCATTTTTGGACTGATTTTATATGAAAAACTTTAAACTCGATTTTCTCGGAAACTAGAAGCGCTAGAGCTTAAATAACGAAAATCTGGAATCACTCATATAACTTAGAAAAATCCCATTTTTGGCCTGATTTTGTATGAAAAACTTTAAACTCGATTTTCTCGGAAACTAGAAGCGCTAGAGCTTAAATAACGAAAATCTGGAATCACTCATATAACTTAGGAAAATCCCATTTTTGGACTGATTTTATATGAAAAACTTTAAACTCGATTTTCTCGGAAACTAGAAGCGCTAGAGCTTAAATAACGAAAATCTGGAATCACTCATATAACTTAGGAAAATCCCATTTTTGGACTGATTTTATATGAAAAACTTTAAGCTCGATTTTCTCGGAAACTAGAAGCGCTAGAGCTTAAATAACGAAAATCTGGAATCACTCATATAACTTAGAAAAATCCCATTTTTGGCCTGATTTTGTATGAAAAACTTTAAATTCGATTTTCTCGGAAACTAGAAGCGCTAGAGCTTAAATAACGAAAATCTGGAATCACTCATATAACTTAGGAAAATCCCATCTTTGGACTGATTTTATATGAAAAACTTTAAACTCGATTTTCTCGGAAACTAGAAGCGCTAGAGCTTAAATAACGAAAATCTGGAATCACTCATATAACTTAGGAAAATCCCATTTTTGGACTGATTTTATATGAAAAACTTTAAACTCGATTTTCTCGGAAACTAGAAGCGCTAAGGCTTAAATAACGAAAATCTGGAATCACTCATATAACTTAGAAAAATCCCATTTTTGGACTGATTTTATATGAAAAACTTTAAACTCGATTTTCTCGGAAACTAGAAGCGCTAGAGCTTAAATAACGAAAATCTGGAATCACTCATATAACTTAGGAAAATCCCATTTTTGGACTGATTTTATATGAAAAACTTTAAACTCGATTTTCTCGGAAACTAGAAGCGCTAAGGCTTAAATAACGAAAATCTGGAATCACTCATATAACTTAGAAAAATCCCATTTTTGGACTGATTTTATATGAAAAACTTTAAACTCGATTTTCTCGGAAACTAGAAGCGCTAAGGCTTAAATAACGAAAATCTGGAATCACTCATATAACTTAGGAAAATCCCATTTTTGGACTGATTTTATATGAAAAACTTTAAACTCGATTTTCTCGGAAACTAGAAGCGCTAAGGCTTAAATAACGAAAATCTGGAATCACTCATATAACTTAGAAAAATCCCATTTTTGGACTGATTTTATATGAAAAACTTTAAACTCGATTTTCTCGGAAACTAGAAGCGCTAGAGCTTAAATAACGAAAATCTGGAATCACTCATATAACTTAGAAAAATCCCATTTTTGGCCTGATTTTGTATGAAAAACTTTAAACTCGATTTCCTCGGAAACTAGAAGCGCTAGAGCTTAAATAACGAAAATCTGGAATCACTCATATAACTTAGGAAAATCCCATTTTTGGACTGATTTTATATGAAAAACTTTAAACTCGATTTTCTCGGAAACTAGAAGCGCTAAAGCTTAAATAACGAAAATCTGGAATCACTCATATAACTTAGGAAAATCCCATTTTTGGACTGATTTTATATGAAAAACTTTAAACTCGATTTTCTCGGAAACTAGAAGCGCTAGAGCTTAAATAACGAAAATCTGGAATCACTCATATAACTTAGGAAAATCCCATTTTTGGACTGATTTTATATGAAAAACTTTAAGCTCGATTTTCTCGGAAACTAGAAGCGCTAAAGCTTAAATAACGAAAATCTGGAATCACTCATATAACTTAGGAAAATCCCATTTTTGGACTGATTTTATATGAAAAACTTTAAACTCGATTTTCTCGGAAACTAGAAGCGCTAGAGCTTAAATAACGAAAATCTGGAATCACTCATATAACTTAGGAAAATCCCATTTTTGGACTGATTTTGTATGAAAAACTCTAAGCTCGATTTTCTCGGAAAATAGAAGCGCTAGAGCTTAAATAACGAAAATCTGGAATCACTCATATAACTTAGGAAAATCCCATTTTTGGACTGATTTTATATGAAAAACTTTAAACTCGATTTTCTCGGAAACTAGAAGCGCTAGAGCTTAAATAACGAAAATCTGGAATCACTCATATAACTTAGGAAAATCCCATTTTTGGACTGATTTTATATGAAAAACTTTAAACTCGATTTTCTCGGAAACTAGAAGCGCTAGAGCTTAAATAACGAAAATCTGGAAACACTCATATAACTTAGGAAAATCCCATTTTTGGACTGATTTTATATGAAAAACTTTAAACTCGATTTTCTCGGAAACTAGAAGCGCTAGAGCTTAAATAACGAAAATCTGGAATCACTCATATAACTTAGGAAAATCCCATTTTTGGACTGATTTTATATGAAAAACTTTAAACTCGATTTTCTCGGAAACTAGAAGAGCTAGAGCTTAAATAACGAAAATCTGGAGTGTTATGCGTTCTGGAATCACTCATATAACTTAGGAAAATCCCATTTTTGGACTGATTTTATATGAAAAACTTTAAACTCGATTTTCTCGGAAACTAGAAGCGCTAAAGCTTAAATAACGAAAATCTGGAATCACTCATATAACTTAGGAAAATCCCATTTTTGGACTGATTTTATATGAAAAACTTTAAACTCGATTTTCTCGGAAACTAGAAGCGCTAAAGCTTAAATAACGAAAATCTGGAATCACTCATATAACTTAGAAAAATCCCATTTTTGGACTGATTTTATATGAAAAACGTTAAACTCGATTTTCTCGGAAACTAGAAGCGCTAGAGCTTAAATAACGAAAATCTGGAATCACTCATATAACTTAGAAAAATCCCATTTTTGGCCTGATTTTGTATGAAAAACTTTAAACTCCATTTTCTCGGAAACTAGAAGCGCTAGAGCTTAAATAACGAAAATCTGGAATCACTCATATAACTTAGGAAAATCCCATTTTTGGACTGATTTTATATGAAAAACTTTAAACTCGATTTTCTCGGAAACTAGAAGCGCTAAAGCTTAAATAACGAAAATCTGGAATCACTCATATAACTTAGAAAAATCCCATTTTTGGCATGATTTTGTATGAAAAACTTTAAACTCGATTTTCTCGGAAACTAGAAGCGCTAGAGCTTAAATAACGAAAATCTGGAATCACTCATATAACTTAGGAAAATCCCATTTTTGGACTGATTTTATATGAAAAACTTTAAACTCGATTTTCTCGGAAACTAGAAGCGCTAGAGCTTAAATAACGAAAATCTGGAATCACTCATATAACTTAGGAAAATCCCATTTTTGGACTGATTTTATATGAAAAACTTTAAACTCGATTTTCTCGGAAACTAGAAGCGCTAGAGCTTAAATAACGAAAATCTGGAATCACTCATATAACTTAGGAAAATCCCATTTTTGGACTGATTTTATATGAAAAACTTTAAGCTCGATTTTCTCGGAAACTAGAAGCGCTAAAGCTTAAATAACGAAAATCTGGAATCACTCATATAACTTAGAAAAATCCCATTTTTGGCATGATTTTGTATGAAAAACTTTAAACTCGATTTTCTCGGAAACTAGAAGCGCTAGAGCTTAAATAACGAAAATCTGGAATCACTCATATAACTTAGGAAAATCCCATTTTTGGACTGATTTTATATGAAAAACTTTAAACTCGATTTTCTCGGAAACTAGAAGCGCTAGAGCTTAAATAACGAAAATCTGGAATCACTCATATAACTTGGGAAAATCCCATTTTTGGACTGATTTTATATGAAAAACTTTAAACTCGATTTTCTCGGAAACTAGAAGCGCTAGAGCTTAAATAACGAAAATCTGGAATCACTCATATAACTTAGGAAAATTCCATTTTTGGACTGATTTTATATGAAAAACTTTAAACTCGATTTTCTCGGAAACTAGCAGCGCTAGAGCTTAAATAACGAAAATCCGGAATCACTCATATAACTTAGGAAAATCCCATTGTTGGCCTGATTTTGTATGAAAAATTTTAAACTCGATTTTCTCGGAAACTAGAAGCGCTAGAGCTTAAATAACGAAAATCTGGAATCACTCATAACTTAGGAAAATCCCATTTTTGGCCTGATTTTTTATGAAAAACTTTAAACTCGATTTTCTCGGAAACTAGCAGCGCTAGAGCTTAAATAACGAAAATCCGGAATCACTCATATAACTTAGGAAAATCCCATTGTTGGCCTGATTTTGTATGAAAAATTTTAAACTCGATTTTCTCGGAAACTAAAATCTGGAATCACTCATATAACTTAGGAAAATCCCATTTTTGGACTGATTTTATATGAAAAACTTTAAACTCGATTTTCTCGGAAACTAGAAGCGCTAGAGCTTAAATAACGAAAATCTGGAATCACTCATATAACTTAGGAAAATCCCATTTTTGGACTGATTTTATATGAAAAACTTTAAACTCGATTTTCTCGGAAACTAGAAGCGCTAGAGCTTAAATAACGAAAATCTGGAATCACTCATATAACTTAGGAAAATCCCATTTTTGGACTGATTTTATATGAAAAACTTTAAACTCGATTTTCTCGGAAACTAGAAGCGCTAGAGCTTAAATAACGAAAATCTGGAATCACTCATATAACTTAGGAAAATCCCATTTTTGGACTGATTTTCTCGGAAACTAGAAGCGCTAGAGCTTAAATAACGAAAATCTGGAAACACTCATATAACTTAGGAAAATCCCATTTTTGGACTGATTTTATATGAAAAACTTTAAACTCGATTTTCTCGGAAACTAGAAGCGCTAGAGCTTAAATAACGAAAATCTGGAATCACTCATATAACTTAGGAAAATCCCATTTTTGGACTGATTTTATATGAAAAACTTTAAACTCGATTTTCTCGGAAACTAGAAGCGCTAGAGCTTAAATAACGAAAATCTGGAATCACTCATATAACTTAGGAAAATCCCATTTTTGGACTGATTTTATATGAAAAACTTTAAACTCGATTTTCTCGGAAACTAGAAGCGCTAGAGCTTAAATAACGAAAATCTGGAATCACTCATATAACTTAGGAAAATCCCATTTTTGGACTGATTTTATATGAAAAACTTTAAACTCGATTTTCTCGGAAACTAGAAGCGCTAAAGCTTAAATAACGAAAATCTGGAATCACTCATATAACTTAGAAAAATCCCATTTTTGGACTGATTTTATATGAAAAACGTTAAACTCGATTTTCTCGGAAACTAGAAGCGCTAGAGCTTAAATAACGAAAATCTGGAATCACTCATATAACTTAGAAAAATCCCATTTTTGGCCTGATTTTGTATGAAAAACTTTAAACTCCATTTTCTCGGAAACTAGAAGCGCTAGAGCTTAAATAACGAAAATCTGGAATCACTCATATAACTTAGGAAAATCCCATTTTTGGACTGATTTTATATGAAAAACTTTAAACTCGATTTTCTCGGAAACTAGAAGCGCTAAAGCTTAAATAACGAAAATCTGGAATCACTCATATAACTTAGAAAAATCCCATTTTTGGCATGATTTTGTATGAAAAACTTTAAACTCGATTTTCTCGGAAACTAGAAGCGCTAGAGCTTAAATAACGAAAATCTGGAATCACTCATATAACTTAGGAAAATCCCATTTTTGGACTGATTTTATATGAAAAACTTTAAGCTCGATTTTCTCGGAAACTAGAAGCGCTAAAGCTTAAATAACGAAAATCTGGAATCACTCATATAACTTAGAAAAATCCCATTTTTGGCATGATTTTGTATGAAAAACTTTAAACTCGATTTTCTCGGAAACTAGAAGCGCTAGAGCTTAAATAACGAAAATCTGGAATCACTCATATAACTTAGGAAAATCCCATTTTTGGACTGATTTTATATGAAAAACTTTAAACTCGATTTTCTCGGAAACTAGAAGCGCTAGAGCTTAAATAACGAAAATCTGGAATCACTCATATAACTTAGGAAAATCCCATTTTTGGACTGATTTTATATGAAAAATCCCATTTTTGGACTGATTTTATATGAAAAACTTTAAGCTCGATTTTCTCGGAAACTAGAAGCGCTAGAGCTTAAATAACGAAAATCTGGAATCACTCATATAACTTAGGAAAATCCCATTTTTGGACTGATTTTATATGAAAAACTTTAAACTCGATTTTCTCGGAAACTAGAAGCGCTAGAGCTTAAATAACGAAAATCTGGAATCACTCATATAACTTAGGAAAATCCCATTTTTGGACTGATTTTATATGAAAAACTTTAAGCTCGATTTTCTCGGAAACTAGAAGCGCTAGAGCTTAAATAACGAAAATCTGGAATCACTCATATAACTTAGGAAAATCCCAATTTTGGACTGATTTTATATGAAAAACTTTAAACTCGATTTTCTCGGAAACTAGAAGCGCTAGAGCTTAAATAACGAAAATCTGGAATCACTCATATAATTTAGGAAAATCCCATTTTTGGACTGAATTTATATGAAAAACTTTAAGCTCGATTTTCTCGGAAACTAGAAGCGCTAGAGCTTAAATAACGAAAATCTGGAATCACTCATATAACTTAGGAAAATCCCATTTTTGGACTGATTTTATATGAAAAACTTTAAGCTCGATTTTCTCGGAAACTAGAAGCGCTAGAGCTTAAATAACGAAAATCTGGAATCACTCATATAACTTAGGAAAATCCCATTTTTGGACTGATTTTATATGAAAAACTTTAAACTCGATTTTCTCGGAAACTAGAAGCGCTAGAGCTTAAATAACGAAAATCTGGAATCACTCATATAACTTAGGAAAATCCCATTTTTGGACTGATTTTATATGAAAAACTTTAAGCTCGATTTTCTCGGAAACTAGAAGCGCTAGAGCTTAAATAACGAAAATCTGGAATCACTCATATAAATTAGGAAAATCCCATTTTTGGACTGATTTTATATGAAAAACTTTAAGCTCGATTTTCTCGGAAACTAGAAGCGCTAGAGCTTAAATAACGAAAATCTGGAATCACTCATATAACTTAGGAAAATCCCATTTTTGGACTGATTTTATATGAAAAACTTTAAACTCGATTTTCTCGGAAACTAGAAGCGCTAGAGCTTAAATAACGAAAATCTGGAATCACTCATATAACTTAGGAAAATCCCATTTTTGGACTGATTTTATATGAAAAACTTTAAGCTCGATTTTCTCGGAAACTAGAAGCGCTAGAGCTTAAATAACGAAAATCTGGAATCACTCATATAACTTAGGAAAATCCCATTTTTGGACTGATTTTATATGAAAAACTTTAAGCTCGATTTTCTCGGAAACTAGAAGCGCTAGAGCTTAAATAACGAAAATCTGGAATCACTCATATAACTTAGGAAAATCCCATTTTTGGACTGATTTTATATGAAAAACTTTAAACTCGATTTTCTCGGAAACTAAAAGCGCTAGAGCTTAAATAACGAAAATCTGGAATCACTCATATAACTTAGGAAAATCCCATTTTTGGACTGATTTTATATGAAAAACTTTAAGCTCGATTTTCTCGGAAACTAGAAGCGCTAGAGCTTAAATAACGAAAATCTGGAATCACTCATATAACTTAGGAAAATCCCATTTTTGGACTGATTTTATATGAAAAACTTTAAACTCGATTTTCTCGGAAACTAGAAGCGCTAGAGCTTAAATAACGAAAATCTGGAATCACTCATATAACTTAGGAAAATCCCATTTTTGGACTGATTTTATATGAAAAACTTTAAACTCGATTTTCTCGGAAACTATAAGCGCTAGAGCTTAAATAACGAAATTCTGGAATCACTCATATAACTTAGGAAAATCCCATTTTTGGAATGATTTTATATGAAAAACTTTAAACTCGATTTTCACGGAAACTAGAAGCGCTAGAGCTTAAATAACGAAAATCTGGAATCACTCATATAACTTAGAAAAATCCCATTTTTGGACTGATTTTATATGAAAAACTTTAAACTCGATTTTCACGGAAACTAGAAGCGCTAGAGCTTAAATAACGAAAATCTGGAATCACTCATATAACTTAGAAAAATCCCATTTTTGGAATGATTTTATATGAAAAACTTTAAACTCGATTTTCTCGGAAACTATAAGCGCTAGAGCTTAAATAACGAAATTCTGGAATCACTCATATAACTTAGGAAAATCCCATTTTTGGAATGATTTTATATGAAAAACTTTAAACTCGATTTTCTCGGAAACTAGAAGCGCTAGAGCTTAAATAACGAAATTCTGGAATCACTCATATAACTTAGGAAAATCCCATTTTTGGACTGATTTTATATGAAAAACTTTAAACTCGATTTTCTCGGAAACTATAAGCGCTAGAGCTTAAATAACGAAATTCTGGAATCACTCATATAACTTAGGAAAATCCCATTTTTGGAATGATTTTATATGAAAAACTTTAAACTCGATTTTCTCGGAAACTAGAAGCGCTAGAGCTTAAATAACGAAAATCTGGAATCACTCATATAACTTAGGGAAATCCCATTTTTGGACTGAATTTATATGAAAAACTTTAAGCTCGATTTTCTCGGAAACTAGAAGCGCTAGAGCTTAAATAACGAAAATCTGGAATCACTCATATAACTTAGGAAAATCCCATTCTTGGACTGATTTTATATAAAAAACTTTAAACTCGATTTTCTCGGAAACTAGAAGCGCTAGAGCTTAAATAACGAAAATCTGGAATCACTCATATAACTTAGGAAAATCCCATTTTTGGACTGATTTTATATGAAAAACTTTAAGCTCGATTTTCTCGGAAACTAGAAGCGCTAGAGCTTAAATAACGAAAATCTGGAATCACTCATATAACTTAGGAAAATCCCATTTTTGGACTGATTTTATATGAAAAACTTTAAACTCGATTTTCACGGAAACTAGAAGCGCTAGAGCTTAAATAACGAAAATCTGGAATCACTCATATAACTTAGAAAAATCCCATTTTTGGACTGATTTTATATGAAAAACTTTAAGCTCGATTTTCTCGGAAACTAGAAGCGCTAGAGCTTAAATAACGAAAATCTGGAATCACTCATATAACTTAGGAAAATCCCATTTTTGGACTGATTTTATATGAAAAACTTTAAGCTCGATTTTCTCGGAAACTAGAAGCGCTAGAGCTTAAATAACGAAAATCTGGAATCACTCATATAACTTAGGAAAATCCCATTCTTGGACTGATTTTATATAAAAAACTTTAAACTCGATTTTCTCGGAAACTAGAAGCGCTAGAGCTTAAATAACGAAAATCTGGAATCACTCATATAACTTAGGAAAATCCCATTTTTGGACTGATTTTATATGAAAAACTTTAAACTCGATTTTCTCGGAAACTAGAAGCGCTAGAGCTTAAATAACGAAAATCTGGAATCACTCATATAACTTAGGAAAATCCCATTTTTGGACTGATTTTATATGAAAAACTTTAAGCTCGATTTTCTCGGAAACTAGAAGCGCTAGAGCTTAAATAACGAAAATCTGGAATCACTCATATAACTTAGGAAAATCCCATTTTTGGACTGATTTTATATGAAAAACTTTAAGCTCGATTTTCTCGGAAACTAGAAGCGCTAGAGCTTAAATAACGAAAATCTGGAATCACTCATATAACTTAGGAAAATCCCATTTTTGGACTGATTTTATATGAAAAACTTTAAACTCGATTTTCTCGGAAACTAAAAGCGCTAGAGCTTAAATAACGAAAATCTGGAATCACTTATATAACTTAGGAAAATCCCATTTTTGGCCTGATTTTGTATGAAAAACTTTAAACTCGATTTTCTCGGAAACTAGAAGCGCTAGAGCTTAAAGAACGAAAATCTGGAATCACTCATATAACTTAGGAAAATCCCATTTTTGGACTGATTTTATATGAAAAACTTTAAGCTCGATTTTCTCGGAAACTAGAAGCGCTAGAGCTTAAATAACGAAAATCTGGAATCACTCATATAACTTAGGAAAATCCCATTTTTGGACTGATTTTATATAAAAAACTTTAATCTCGATTTTCTCGGAAACTAGAAGCGCTAGAGCTTAAATAACGAAAATCTGGAATCACTCATATAACTTAGGAAAATCCCATTTTTGGACTGATTTTATATGAAAAACTTTAAGCTCGATTTTCTCGGAAACTAGAAGCGCTAGAGCTTAAATAACGAAAATCTGGAATCACTCATATAACTTAGGAAAATCCCATTTTTGGACTGATTTTATATGAAAAACTTTAAGCTCGATTTTCTCGGAAACTAGAAGCGCTAGAGCTTAAATAACGAAAATCTGGAATCACTCATATAACTTAGGAAAATCCCATTTTTGGACTGATTTTATATGAAAAACTTTAAGCTCGATTTTCTCGGAAACTAGAAGCGCTAGAGCTTAAATAACGAAAATCTGGAATCACTCATATAACTTAGGAAAATCCCATTTTTGGACTGATTTTATATGAAAAACTTTAAACTCGATTTTCTCGGAAACTAGAAGCGCTAGAGCTTAAATAACGAAAATCTGGAATCACTCATATAACTTAGGAAAATCCCATTTTTGGACTGATTTTATATGAAAAACTTTAAGCTCGATTTTCTCGGAAACTAGAAGCGCTAGAGCTTAAATAACGAAAATCTGGAATCACTCATATAACTTAGGAAAATCCCATTTTTGGACTGATTTTTTATGAAAAACTTTAAACTCGATTTTCTCGGAAACTAGAAGCGCTAGAGCTTAAATAACGAAAATCTGGAATCACTCATATAACTTAGGAAAATCCCATTTTTGGACTGATTTTATATGAAAAACTTTAAGCTCGATTTTCTCGGAAACTAGAAGCGCTAGAGCTTAAATAACGAAAATCTGGAATCACTCATATAACTTAGGAAAATCCCATTTTTGGACTGATTTTATATGAAAAACTTTAAGCTCGATTTTCTCGGAAACTAGAAGCGCTAGAGCTTAAATAACGAAAATCTGGAATCACTCATATAACTTAGGAAAATCCCATTTTTGGACTGATTTTATATGAAAAACTTTAAACTCGATTTTCTCGGAAACTAGAAGCGCTAGAGCTTAAATAACGAAAATCTGGAATCACTCATATAACTTAGGAAAATCCCATTTTTGGACTGATTTTATATGAAAAACTTTAAACTCGATTTTCTCGGAAACTAGAAGCGCTAGAGCTTAAATAACGAAAATCTGGAATCACTCATATAACATAGGAAAATCCCATTTTTGGACTGATTTTATTTTAACTGTTATTCTTGTTCAAAAAAATAAAAATCAAAAAATAACTGTTATCATCAGACTTTTATGAAAAAAAGGAATAACTGTTACGGTCCTTGATCTTAACACTAAATATATAAATAACTACTATACAAACTAATAATTATTTTTCGTCGTATTTGCGATATATTTAGATTTCCTTTTTAATGATTTCAATGCTCTAATAACATGAAACCTCTAAGATGAATATTTAAAATAAAACTGTTAATCGATGACACATTATATGAAATGTAATAAATAAATAAATGTAGTTGGGGTTTTGCCTCTATTTCTATACATCTTCAAACGCGTTTTTTTTTATCAAGACGAAAATAAATAACGAAAATCTGGAATCACTCATATAACTTAGGAAAATCCCATTTTTGGACTGATTTTATATGAAAAACATTAAACTCGATTTTCTCGGACACTAGAAGCGCTAGAGCTTAAATAACGAAAATCTGGAATCACTCATATAACTTAGGAAAATCCCATTTTTGGACTGATTTTATTTTAACTGTTATTCTTGTTCAAAAAAATAAAAATCAAAAAATAACTGTTATCATCAGACTTTTATGAAAAAAGGAATAACTGTTACGGTCCTTGATCTTAACACTAAATATATAAATAACTACTATACAAACTAATAATTATTTTTCGTCGTATTTGCGATATATTTAGATTTCCTTTTTAATGATTTCAATGCTCTAATAACATGAAACCTCTAAGATGAATATTTAAAATAAAACTGTTAATCGATGACACATTATATGAAATGTAATAAATAAATAAATGTAGTTGGGGTTTTGCCTCTATTTCTATACATCTTCAAACGCGTTTTTTTTTATCAAGACGAAAATAAATAACGAAAATCTGGAATCACTCATATAACTTAGGAAAATCCCATTTTTGGACTGATTTTATATGAAAAACTTTAAGCTCGATTTTCTCGGAAACTAGAAGCGCTAGAGCTTAAATAACGAAAATCTGGAATCACTCATATAACTTAGGAAAATCCCATTTTTGGACTGATTTTATATGAAAAACTTTAAACTCGATTTTCTCGGAAACTAGAAGCGCTAGAGCTTAAATAACGGAAATCTGGAATCACTCATATAACTTAGGAAAATCCCATTTTTGGACTGATTTTATATGAAAAACTTTAAGCTCGATTTTCTCGGAAACTAGAAGCGCTAGAGCTTAAATAACGAAAATCTGGAATCACTCATATAACTTAGGAAAATCCCATTTTTGGACTGATTTTATATGAAAAACTTTAAGCTCGATTTTCTCGGAAACTAGAAGCGCTAGAGCTTAAATAACGAAAATCTGGAATCCCTCATATAACTTAGGAAAATTACTTTTTTGGACTGATTTTATATGAAAAACTTTAAACTCGATTTTCTCGGAAACTAGAAGCGCTAGAGCTTAAATAACGAAAATCTGGAATCACTCATATAACTTAGGAAAATTAAATTTTTGGACTGATTTTATATGAAAAACTTTAAACTCGATTTTCTCGGAAACTAGAAGCGCTAGAGCTTAAATAACGAAAATCTGGAATCACTCATATAACTTAGGAAAATCCCATTTTTGGACTGATTTTATATGAAAAACTTTAAGCTCGATTTTCTCGGAAACTAGAAGCGCTAGAGCTTAAATAACGAAAATCTGGAATCACTCATATAACTTAGGAAAATTACATTTTTGGACTGATTTTATATGAAAAACTTTAAGCTCGATTTTCTCGGAAACTAGAAGCGCTAGAGCTTAAATAACGAAAATCTGGAATCACTCATATAACTTAGGAAAATTACATTTTTGGACTGATTTTATATGAAAAACTTTAAACTCGATTTTCTCGGAAACTAGAAGCGCTAGAGCTTAAATAACGAAAATCTGGAATCACTCATATAACTTAGGAAAATCCCATTTTTGGACTGATTTTATATGAAAAACTTTAAGCTCGATTTTCTCGGAAACTAGAAGCGCTAGAGCTTA
This sequence comes from Pollenia amentaria, assembly GCA_943735925.1. Lineage (NCBI taxonomy): Eukaryota > Metazoa > Arthropoda > Insecta > Diptera > Polleniidae > Pollenia > Pollenia amentaria. The sequence goes on along the minus strand of OX031008.1, from coordinate 85,087,519 downwards.
AATAACGAAAATCTGGAATCACTCATATAACTTAGGAAAATCCCATTTTTGGACTGATTTTATATGAAAAACTTTAAACTCGATTTTCTCGGAAACTAGAAGCGCTAGAGCTTAAATAACGAAAATCTGGAATCACTCATATAACTTAGGAAAATCCCATTTTTGGACTGATTTTATATGAAAAACTTTAAGCTCGATTTTCTCGGAAACTAGAAGCGCTAGAGCTTAAATAACGAAAATCTGGAATCACTCATATAACTTAGGAAAATCCCATTTTTGGACTGATTTTATATGAAAAACTTTAAGCTCGATTTTCTCGGAAACTAGAAGCGCTAGAGCTTAAATAACGAAAATCTGGAATCACTCATATAACTTAGGAAAATTACATTTTTGGACTGATTTTATATGAAAAAAAAATAACGCTAGAGCTTAAATAACGAAAATCTGGAATCACTCATATAACTTAGGAAAATCCCATTTTTGGACTGATTTTATATGAAAAACTTTAAACTCGATTTTCTCGGAAACTAGAAGCGCTAGAGCTTAAATAACGAAAATCTGGAATCACTCATATAACTTAGGAAAATCCCATTTTTGGACTGATTTTATATGAAAAACTTTAAGCTCGATTTTCTCGGAAACTAGAAGCGCTAGAGCTTAAATAACGAAAATCTGGAATCACTCATATAACTTAGGAAAATCCCATTTTTGGACTGATTTTATATGAAAAACTTTAAGCTCGATTTTCTCGGAAACTAGAAGCGCTAGAGCTTAAATAACGAAAATCTGGAATCACTCATATAACTTAGGAAAATTACATTTTTGGACTGATTTTATATGAAAAACTTTAAACTCGATTTTCTCGGAAACTAGAAGCGCTAGAGCTTAAATAACGAAAATCTGGAATCACTCATATAACTTAGGAAATCCCATTTTTGGACTGATTTTATATGAAAAACTTTAAGCTCGATTTTCTCGGAAACTAGAAGCGCTAGAGCTTAAATAACGAAAATCTGGAATCACTCATATAACTTAGGAAAATCCCATTTTTGGACTGATTTTATATGAAAAACTTTAAACTCGATTTTCTCGGAAACTAGAAGCGCTAGAGCTTAAATAACGAAAATCTGGAATCACTCATATAACTTAGGAAAATCCCATTTTTGGACTGATTTTATATGAAAAACTTTAAGCTCGATTTTCTCGGAAACTAGAAGCGCTAGAGCTTAAATAACGAAAATCTGGAATCACTCATATAACTTAGGAAAATCCCATTTTTGGACTGATTTTATATGAAAAACTTTAAGCTCGATTTTCTCGGAAACTAGAAGCGCTAGAGCTTAAATAACGAAAATCTGGAATCACTCATATAACTTAGGAAAATTACATTTTTGGACTGATTTTATATGAAAAACTTTAAACTCGATTTTCTCGGAAACTAGAAGCGCTAGAGCTTAAATAACGAAAATCTGGAATCACTCATATAACTTAGGAAAATCCCATTTTTGGACTGATTTTATATGAAAAACTTTAAGCTCGATTTTCTCGGAAACTAGAAGCGCTAGAGCTTAAATAACGAAAATCTGGAATCACTCATATAACTTAGGAAAATCCCATTTTTGGACTGATTTTATATGAAAAACTTTAAACTCGATTTTCTCGGAAACTAGAAGCGCTAGAGCTTAAATAACGAAAATCTGGAATCACTCATATAACTTAGGAAAATCCCATTTTTGGACTGATTTTATATGAAAAACTTTAAGCTCGATTTTCTCGGAAACTAGAAGCGCTAGAGCTTAAATAACGAAAATCTGGAATCACTCATATAACTTAGGAAAATCCCATTTTTGGACTGATTTTATATGAAAAACTTTAAACTCGATTTCCTCGGAAACTAGAAGCGCTAGAGCTTAAATAACGAAAATCTGGAATCACTCATATAACTTAGGAAAATCCCATTTTTGGACTGATTTTATATGAAAAACTTTAAGCTCGATTTTCTCGGAAACTAGAAGCGCTAGAGCTTAAATAACGAAAATCTGGAATCACTCATATAACTTAGGAAAATCCCATTTTTGGACTGATTTTATATGAAAAACTTTAAACTCGATTTTCTCGGAAACTAGAAGCGCTAGAGCTTAAATAACGAAAATCTGGAATCGCTCATATAACTTAGGAAAATCCCATTTTTGGACTGATTTTATATGAAAAACTTTAAGCTCGATTTTCTCGGAAACTAGAAGCGCTAGAGCTTAAATAACGAAAATCTGGAATCACTCATATAACTTAGGAAAATCCCATTTTTGGACTGATTTTATATGAAAAACTTTAAACTCGATTTTCTCGGAAACTAGAAGCGCTAGAGCTTAAATAACGAAAATCTGGAATCGCTCATATAACTTAGGAAAATCCCATTTTTGGACTGATTTTATATGAAAAACTTTAAGCTCGATTTTCTCGGAAACTAAAAGCGCTAGAGCTTAAATAACGAAAATCTGGAATCACTCATATAACTTAGGAAAATCCCATTTTTGGACTGATTTTATATGAAAAACTTTAAACTCGATTTTCTCGGAAACTAGAAGCGCTAGAGCTTAAATAACGAAAATCTGGAATCACTCATATAACTTAGGAAAATCCCATTTTTGGACTGATTTTATATGAAAAACTTTAAGCTCGATTTTCTCGGAAACTAGAAGCGCTAGAGCTTAAATAACGAAAATCTGGAATCACTCATATAACTTAGGAAAATCCCATTTTTGGACTGATTTTATATGAAAAACTTTAAACTCGATTTTCTCGGAAACTAGAAGCGCTAGAGCTTAAATAACGAAAATCTGGTATCACTCATATAACTTAGGAAAATCCCATTTTTGGACTGATTTTATATGAAAAACTTTAAGCTCGATTTTCTCGGAAACTAGAAGCGCTAGAGCTTAAATAACGAAAATCTGGAATCACTCATATAACTTAGGAAAATCCCATTTTTGGACTGATTTTATATGAAAAACTTTAAACTCGATTTTCTCGGAAACTAGAAGCGCTAGAGCTTAAATAACGAAAATCTGGAATCGCTCATATAACTTAGGAAAATCCCATTTTTGGACTGATTTTATATGAAAAACTTTAAGCTCGATTTTCTCGGAAACTAGAAGCGCCTAGAGCTTAAATAACGAAAATCTGGAATCACTCATATAACTTAGGAAAATCCCATTTTTGGACTGATTTTATATGAAAAACTTTAAACTCGATTTTCTCGGAAACTAGAAGCGCTAGAGCTTAAATAACGAAAATCTGGAATCGCTCATATAACTTAGGAAAATCCCATTTTTGGACTGATTTTATATGAAAAACTTTAAGCTCGATTTTCTCGGAAACTAAAAGCGCTAGAGCTTAAATAACGAAAATCTGGAATCACTCATATAACTTAGGAAAATCCCATTTTTGGACTGATTTTATATGAAAAACTTTAAACTCGATTTTCTCGGAAACTAGAAGCGCTAGAGCTTAAATAACGAAAATCTGGAATCACTCATATAACTTAGGAAAATCCCATTTTTGGACTGATTTTATATGAAAAACTTTAAGCTCGATTTTCTCGGAAACTAGAAGCGCTAGAGCTTAAATAACGAAAATCTGGAATCACTCATATAACTTAGGAAAATCCCATTTTTGGACTGATTTTATATGAAAAACTTTAAACTCGATTTTCTCGGAAACTAGAAGCGCTAGAGCTTAAATAACGAAAATCTGGTATCACTCATATAACTTAGGAAAATCCCATTTTTGGACTGATTTTATATGAAAAACTTTAAGCTCGATTTTCTCGGAAACTAGAAGCGCTAGAGCTTAAATAACGAAAATCTGGAATCACTCATATATCTTAGGAAAATCCCATTTTTGGACTGATTTTATATGAAAAACTTTAAACTCGAATTTCTCGGAAACTAGAAGCGCTAGAGCTTAAATAACGAAAATCTGGAATCACTCATATAACTTAGGAAAATCCCATTTTTGGACTGATTTTATATGAAAAACTTTAAACTCGATTTTCTCGGAAACTAGAAGCGCTAGAGCTTAAATAACGAAAATCTGGAATCACTCATATAACTTAGGAAAATCCCATTTTTGCACTGATTTTATATGAAAAACTTTAAACTCGATTTTCTCGGAAACTAGAAGCGCTAGAGCTTAAATAACGAAAATCTGGAATCACTCATATAACTTAGGAAAATCCCATTTTTGGACTGATTTTATATGAAAAACTTTAAGCTCGATTTTCTCGGAAACTAGAAGCGCTAGAGCTTAAATAACAAAAATCTGGAATCACTCATATAACTTAGGAAAATCCCATTTTTGGACTGATTTTATATGAAAAACTTTAAACTCGATTTTCTCGGAAACTAGAAGCGCTAGAGCTTAAATAACGAAAATCTGGAATCACTCATATAACGAAAATCCCATTTTTGGACTGATTTTATATGAAAAACTTTAAGCTCGATTTTCTAGAAGCGCTAGAGCTTAAATAACGAAAATCTGGAATCACTCATATAACTTAGGAAAATCCCATTTTTGGACTGATTTTATATGAAAAACTTTAAACTCGATTTTCTCGGAAACTAGAAGCGCTAGAGCTTAAATAACGAAAATCTGGAATCACTTATATAACTTAGGAAAATCCCATTTTTGGCCTGATTTTGTATGAAAAACTTTAAACTCGATTTTCTCGGAAACTAGAAGCGCTAGAGCTTAAATAACGAAAATCTGGAATCACTTATATAACTTAGGAAAATCCATTTTTGGCCTGATTTTGTATGAAAAACTTTAAACTCGATTTTCTCGGAAACTAGAAGCGCTAGAGCTTAAATAACGAAAATCTGGAATCACTCATATAACTTAGGAAAATCCCATTTTTGGACTGATTTTATATGAAAAATTTTAAGCTCGATTTTCTCGGAAACTAGAAGCGCTAGAGCTTAAATAACGAAAATCTGGAATCACTCATATAACTTAGGAAAATCCCATTTTTGGACTGATTTTATATGAAAAACTTTAAGCTCGATTTTCTCGGAAACTAGAAGCGCTAGAGCTTAAATAACAAAAATCTGGAATCACTCATATAACTTAGGAAAATCCCATTTTTGGACTGATTTTATATGAAAAACTTTAAACTCGATTTTCTCGGAAACTAGAAGCGCTAGAGCTTAAATAACGAAAATCTGGAATCACTCATATAACTTAGGAAAATCCCATTTTTGGACTGATTTTATATGAAAAACTTTAAGCTCGATTTTCTAGAAGCGCTAGAGCTTAAATAACGAAAATCTGGAATCACTCATATAACTTAGGAAAATCCCATTTTTGGACTGATTTTATATGAAAAACTTTAAACTCGATTTTCTCGGAAACTAGAAGCGCTAGAGCTTAAATAACGAAAATCTGGAATCACTTATATAACTTAGGAAAATCCCATTTTTGGCCTGATTTTGTATGAAAAACTTTAAACTCGATTTTCTCGGAAACTAGAAGCGCTAGAGCTTAAATAACGAAAATCTGGAATCACTTATATAACTTAGGAAAATCCATTTTTGGCCTGATTTTGTATGAAAAACTTTAAACTCGATTTTCTCGGAAACTAGAAGCGCTAGAGCTTAAATAACGAAAATCTGGAATCACTCATATAACTTAGGAAAATCCCATTTTTGGACTGATTTTATATGAAAAATTTTAAGCTCGATTTTCTCGGAAACTAGAAGCGCTAGAGCTTAAATAACGAAAATCTGCAATCACTCATATAACTTAGGAAAATCCCATTTTTGGACTGATTTTATATGAAAAACTTTAAGCTCGATTTTCTCGGAAACTAGAAGCGCTAGAGCTTAAATAACGAAAATCTGGAATCACTCATATAACTTAGGAAAATCCCATTTTTGGACTGATTTTATATGAAAAACTTTAAACTCGATTTTCTCGGAAACTAGAAGCGCTAGAGCTTAAATAACGAAAATCTGGAATCACTCATATAACTTAGGAAAATCCCATTTTTGGACTGATTTTATATGAAAAACTTTAAGCTCGATTTTCTCGGAAACTAGAAGCGCTAGAGCTTAAATAACGAAAATCTGGAATCACTCATATAACTTAGGAAAATCCCATTTTTGGACTGATTTTATATGAAAAACTTTAAACTCGATTTTCTCGGAAACTAGAAGCGCTAGAGCTTAAATAACGAAAATCTGGAATCGCTCATATAACTTAGGAAAATCCCATTTTTGGACTGATTTTATATGAAAAACTTTAAGCTCGATTTTCTCGGAAACTAGAAGCGCTAGAGCTTAAATAACGAAAATCTGGAATCACTCATATAACTTAGGAAAATCCCATTTTTGGACTGATTTTATATGAAAAACTTTAAGCTCGATTTTCTCGGAAACTAAAAGCGCTAGAGCTTAAATAACGAAAATCTGGAATCACTCATATAACTTAGGAAAATCCCATTTTTGGACTGATTTTATATGAAAAACTTTAAACTCGATTTTCTCGGAAACTAGAAGCGCTAGAGCTTAAATAACGAAAATCTGGAATCACTCATATAACTTAGGAAAATCCCATTTTTGGACTGATTTTATATGAAAAACTTTAAGCTCGATTTTCTCGGAAACTAGAAGCGCTAGAGCTTAAATAACGAAAATCTGGAATCACTCATATAACTTAGGAAAATCCCATTTTTGGACTGATTTTATATGAAAAACTTTAAACTCGATTTTCTCGGAAACTAGAAGCGCTAGAGCTTAAATAACGAAAATCTGGTATCACTCATATAACTTAGGAAAATCCCATTTTTGGACTGATTTTATATGAAAAACTTTAAGCTCGATTTTCTCGGAAACTAGAAGCGCTAGAGCTTAAATAACGAAAATCTGGAATCACTCATATATCTTAGGAAAATCCCATTTTTGGACTGATTTTATATGAAAAACTTTAAACTCGAATTTCTCGGAAACTAGAAGCGCTAGAGCTTAAATAACGAAAATCTGGAATCACTCATATAACTTAGGAAAATCCCATTTTTGGACTGATTTTATATGAAAAACTTTAAACTCGATTTTCTCGGAAACTAGAAGCGCTAGAGCTTAAATAACGAAAATCTGGAATCACTCATATAACTTAGGAAAATCCCATTTTTGCACTGATTTTATATGAAAAACTTTAAACTCGATTTTCTCGGAAACTAGAAGCGCTAGAGCTTAAATAACGAAAATCTGGAATCACTCATATAACTTAGGAAAATCCCATTTTTGGACTGATTTTATATGAAAAATTTTAAGCTCGATTTTCTCGGAAACTAGAAGCGCTAGAGCTTAAATAACAAAAATCTGGAATCACTCATATAACTTAGGAAAATCCCATTTTTGGACTGATTTTATATGAAAAACTTTAAACTCGATTTTCTCGGAAACTAGAAGCGCTAGAGCTTAAATAACGAAAATCTGGAATCACTCATATAACTTAGGAAAATCCCATTTTTGGACTGATTTTATATGAAAAACTTTAAGCTCGATTTTCTAGAAGCGCTAGAGCTTAAATAACGAAAATCTGGAATCACTCATATAACTTAGGAAAATCCCATTTTTGGACTGATTTTATATGAAAAACTTTAAACTCGATTTTCTCGGAAACTAGAAGCGCTAGAGCTTAAATAACGAAAATCTGGAATCACTTATATAACTTAGGAAAATCCCATTTTTGGCCTGATTTTGTATGAAAAACTTTAAACTCGATTTTCTCGGAAACTAGAAGCGCTAGAGCTTAAATAACGAAAATCTGGAATCACTTATATAACTTAGGAAAATCCATTTTTGGCCTGATTTTGTATGAAAAACTTTAAACTCGATTTTCTCGGAAACTAGAAGCGCTAGAGCTTAAATAACGAAAATCTGGAATCACTCATATAACTTAGGAAAATCCCATTTTTGGACTGATTTTATATGAAAAATTTTAAGCTCGATTTTCTCGGAAACTAGAAGCGCTAGAGCTTAAATAACGAAAATCTGGAATCACTCATATAACTTAGGAAAATCCCATTTTTGGACTGATTTTATATGAAAAACTTTAAGCCCGATTTTCTCGGAAACTAGAAGCGCTAGAGCTTAAATAACAAAAATCTGGAATCACTCATATAACTTAGGAAAATCCCATTTTTGGACTGATTTTATATGAAAAACTTTAAACTCGATTTTCTCGGAAACTAGAAGCGCTAGAGCTTAAATAACGAAAATCTGGAATCACTCATATAACTTAGCAAAATCCCATTTTTGGACTGATTTTATATGAAAAACTTTAAGCTCGATTTTCTAGAAGCGCTAGAGCTTAAATAACGAAAATCTGGAATCACTCATATAACTTAGCAAAATCCCATTTTTGGACTGATTTTATATGAAAAACTTTAAACTCGATTTTCTCGGAAACTAGAAGCGCTAGAGCTTAAATAACGAAAATCTGGAATCACTTATATAACTTAGGAAAATCCCATTTTTGGCCTGATTTTGTATGAAAAACTTTAAACTCGATTTTCTCGGAAACTAGAAGCGCTAGAGCTTAAATAACGAAAATCTGGAATCACTTATATAACTTAGGAAAATCCATTTTTGGCCTGATTTTGTATGAAAAACTTTAAACTCGATTTTCTCGGAAACTAGAAGCGCTAGAGCTTAAATAACGAAAATCTGGAATCACTCATATAACTTAGGAAAATCCCATTTTTGGACTGATTTTATATGAAAAATTTTAAGCTCGATTTTCTCGGAAACTAGAAGCGCTAGAGCTTAAATAACGAAAATCTGGAATCACTCATATAACTTAGGAAAATCCCATTTTTGGACTGATTTTATATGAAAAACTTTAAGCTCGATTTTCTCGGAAACTAGAAGCGCTAGAGCTTAAATAACGAAAATCTGGAATCACTCATATAACTTAGGAAAATCCCATTTTTGGACTGATTTTATTTGAAAAACTTTAAACTCGATTTTCTCGGAAACTAGAAGCGCTAGAGCTTAAATAACGAAAATCTGGAATCACTTATATAACTTAGGAAAATCCCATTTTTGGCCTGATTTTGTATGAAAAACTTTAAACTCGATTTTCTCGGAAACTAGAAGCGCTAGAGCTTAAATAACGAAAATCTGGAATCACTCATATAACTTAGGAAAATCCCATTTTTGGACTGATTTTATATGAAAAACTTTAAACTCGATTTTCTCGGAAACTAAAAGCGCTAGAGCTTAAATAACGAAAATCTGGAATCACTTATATAACTTAGGAAAATCCCATTTTTGGCCTGATTTTGTATGAAAAACTTTAAACTCGATTTTCTCGGAAACTAGAAGCGCTAGAGCTTAAAGAACGAAAATCTGGAATCACTCATATAACTTAGGAAAATCCCATTTTTGGACTGATTTTATATGAAAAACTTTAAGCTCGATTTTCTCGGAAACTAGAAGCGCTAGAGCTTAAATAACGAAAATCTGGAATCACTCATATAACTTAGGAAAATCCCATTTTTGGACTGATTTTATATGAAAAACTTTAAACTCGATTTTCTCGGAAACTAGAAGCGCTAGAGCTTAAATAACGAAAATCTGGAATCACTCATATAACTTAGGAAAATCCCATTTTTGGACTGATTTTATATGAAAAACTTTAAACTCGATTTTCTCGGAAACTAGAAGCGCTAGAGCTTAAATAACGAAAATCTGGAATCACTCATATAACTTAGGAAAATCCCATTTTTGGACTGATTTTATATGAAAAACTTTAAGCTCGATTTTCTCGGAAACTAGAAGCGCTAGAGCTTAAATAACGAAAATCTGGAATCACTCATATAACTTAGGAAAATCCCATTTTTGGACTGATTTTATATGAAAAACTTTAAACTCGATTTTCTCGGAAACAAGAAGCGCTAGAGCTTAAATAACGAAAATCTGGAATCACTTATATAAATTAGGAAAATCCCATTTTTGGCCTGATTTTGTATGAAAAACTTTAAACTCGATTTTCTCGGAAACTAGAAGCGCTAGAGCTTAAATAACGAAAATCTGGAATCACTCATATAACTTAGGAAAATTACATTTTTGGACTGATTTTATATGAAAAACTTTAAACTCGATTTTCTCGGAAACTAGAAGCGCTAGAGCTTAAATAACGAAAATCTGGAATCACTCATATAACTTAGGAAAATCCCATTTTTGGACTGATTTTATATGAAAAACTTTAAACTCGATTTTCTCGGAAACTAGAAGCGCTAGAGCTTAAATAACGAAAATCTGGAATCACACATATAACTTAGGAAAATCCCATTTTTGGACTGATTTTATTTTAACTGTTATTCTTGTTCAAAAAAATAAAAATCAAAAAATAACTGTTATCATCAGACTTTTATGAAAAAAGGAATAACTGTTACGGTCCTTGATCTTAACACTAAATATATAAATAACTACTATACAAACTAATAATTATTTTTCGTCGTATTTGCGATATATTTAGATTTCCTTTTTAATGATTTCAATGCTCTAATAACATGAAACCTCTAAGATGAATATTTAAAATAAAACTGTTAATCGATGACACATTATATGAAATGTAATAAATAAATAAATGTAGTTGGGGTTTTGCCTCTATTTCTATACATCTTCAAACGCGTTTTTTTTTATCAAGACGAAAATAAATAACGAAAATCTGGAATCACTCATATAACTTAGGAAAATCCCATTTTTGGACTGATTTTATATGAAAAACTTTAAACTCGATTTTCTCGGAAACTACAAGCGCTAGAGCTTAAATAACGAAAATCTGGAATCACTCATATAACTTAGGAAAATCCCATTTTTGGACTGATTTTATATGAAAAACTTTAAGCTCGATTTTCTCGGAAACTAGAAGCGCTAGAGCTTAAATAACGAAAATCTGGAATCACTCATATAACTTAGGAAAATCCCATTTTTGGACTGATTTTATATGAAAAACTTTAAGCTCGATTTTCTCGGAAACTAGAAGCGCTAGAGCTTAAATAACGAAAATCTGGAATCACTCATATAACTTAGGAAAATTACATTTTTGGACTGATTTTATATGAAAAACTTTAAACTCGATTTTCTCGGAAACTAGAAGCGCTAGAGCTTAAATAACGAAAATCTGGAATCACTCATATAACTTAGGAAAATTACATTTTTGGACTGATTTTATATGAAAAACTTTAAACTCGATTTTCTCGGAAACTAGAAGCGCTAGAGCTTAAATAACGAAAATCTGGAATCACTCATATAACTTAGGAAAATCCCATTTTTGGACTGATTTTATATGAAAAACTTTAAGCTCGATTTTCTCGGAAACTAGAAGCGCTAGAGCTTAAATAACGAAAATCTGGAATCACTCATATAACTTAGGAAAATCCCATTTTTGGACTGATTTTATATGAAAAACTTTAAACTCGATTTTCTCGGAAACTAGAAGCGCTAGAGCTTAAATAACGAAAATCTGGAATCACTCATATAACTTAGGAAAATTACATTTTTGGACTGATTTTATATGAAAAACTTTAAGCTCGATTTTCTCGGAAACTAGAAGCGCTAGAGCTTAAATAACGAAAATCTGGAATCACTCATATAACTTAGGAAAATCCCATTTTTGGACTGATTTTATATGAAAAACTTTAAACTCGATTTTCTCGGAAACTAGAAGCGCTAGAGCTTAAATAACGAAAATCTGGAATCACTCATATAACTTAGGAAAATCCCATTTTTGGACTGATTTTATATGAAAAACTTTAAGCTCGATTTTCTCGGAAACTAGAAGCGCTAGAGCTTAAATAACGAAAATCTGGAATCACTCATATAACTTAGGAAAATCCCATTTTTGGACTGATTTTATATGAAAAACTTTAAACTCGATTCTCTCGGAAACTAAAAGCGCTAGAGCTTAAATAACGAAAATCTGGAATCACTCATATAACTTAGGAAAATCCCATTTTTGGACTGATTTTTTATGAAAAACTTTAAACTCGATTTTCTCGGAAACTAGAAGCGCTAGAGCTTAAATAACGAAAATCTGGAATCACTCATATAACTTAGGAAAATCCCATTTTTGGACTGATTTTATATGAAAACTTTAAGCTCGATTTTCTCGGAAACTAGAAGCGCTAGAGCTTAAATAACGAAAATCTGGAATCACTCATATAACTTAGGAAAATCCCATTTTTGGACTGATTTTATATGAAAAACTTTAAACTCGATTCTCTCGGAAACTAAAAGCGCTAGAGCTTAAATAACGAAAATCTGGAATCACTCATATAACTTAGGAAAATCCCATTTTTGGACTGATTTTATATGAAAAACTTTAAACTCGATTTTCTCGGAAACTAGAAGCGCTAGAGCTTAAATAACGAAAATCTGGAATCACTCATATAACTTAGGAAAATCCCATTTTTGGACTGATTTTATATGAAAAACTTTAAGCTCGATTTTCTCGGAAACTAGAAGCGCTAGAGCTTAAATAACGAAAATCTGGAATCACTCATATAACTTAGGAAAATCCCATTTTTGGACTGATTTTATATGAAAAACTTTAAACTCGATTTTCTCGGAAACTAGAAGCGCTAGAGCTTAAATAACGAAAATCTGGTATCACTCATATAACTTAGGAAAATCCCATTTTTGGACTGATTTTATATGAAAAACTTTAAGCTCGATTTTCTCGGAAACTAGAAGCGCTAGAGCTTAAATAACGAAAATCTGGAATCACTCATATAACTTAGGAAAATCCCATTTTTGGACTGATTTTATATGAAAAACTTTAAACTCGATTTTCTCGGAAACTAGAAGCGCTAGAGCTTAAATAACGAAAATCTGGAATCACTCATATAACTTAGGAAAATCCCATTTTTGGACTGATTTTATATGAAAAACTTTAAGCTCGATTTTCTCGGAAACTAGAAGCGCTAGAGCTTAAATAACGAAAATCTGGAATCACTCATATAACTTAGGAAAATCCCATTTTTGGACTGATTTTATATGAAAAACTTTAAACTCGATTTTCTCGGAAACTAGAAGCGCTAGAGCTTAAATAACGAAAATCTGGAATCACTCATATAACTTAGGAAAATTACATTTTTGGACTGATTTTATATGAAAAACTTTAAGCTCGATTTTCTCGGAAACTAGAAGCGCTAGAGCTTAAATAACGAAAATCTGGAATCACTCATATAACTTAGGAAAATCCCATTTTTGGACTGATTTTATATGAAAAATTTTAAACTCGATTTTCTCGGAAACTAGAAGCGCTAGAGCTTAAATAACGAAAATCTGGAATCACTCATATAACTTAGGAAAATCCCATTTTTGGACTGATTTTATATGAAAAACTTTAAGCTCGATTTTCTCGGAAACTAGAAGCGCTAGAGCTTAAATAACGAAAGTCTGGAATCACTCATATAACTTAGGAAAATCCCATTTTTGGACTGATTTTATATGAAAAACTTTAAACTCGATTTTCTCGGAAACTAGAAGCGCTAGAGCTTAAATAACGAAAATCTGGAATCACTCATATAACTTAGGAAAATCCCATTTTTTGACTGATTTTATATGAAAAACTTTAAGCTCGATTTTCTCGGAAACTAGAAGCGCTAGAGCTTAAATAACGAAAATCTGGAATCACTCATATAACTTAGGAAAATCCCATTCTTGGACTGATTTTATATGAAAAACTTTAAACTCGATTTTCTCGGAAACTAGAAGCGCTAGAGCTTAAATAACGAAAATCTGGAATCACTCATATAACTTAGGAAAATCCCATTTTTGGACTGATTTTTTATGAAAAACTTTAAACTCGATTTTCTGGGAAACTAGAAGCGCTAGAGCTTAAATAACGAAAATCTGGAATCACTCATATAACTTAGGAAAATCCCATTTTTGGACTGATTTTATATGAAAAACTTTAAGCTCGATTTTCTCGGAAACTAGAAGCGCTAGAGCTTAAATAACGAAAATCTGGAATCACTCATATAACTTAGGAAAATCCCATTTTTGGACTGATTTTATATGAAAAACTTTAAGCTCGATTTTCTCGGAAACTAGAAGCGCTAGAGCTTAAATAACGAAAATCTGGAATCACTCATATAACTTAGGAAAATCCCATTTTTGGACTGATTTTATATGAAAAACTTTAAACTCGATTCTCTCGGAAACTAAAAGCGCTAGAGCTTAAATAACGAAAATCTGGAATCACTCATATAACTTAGGAAAATCCCATTTTTGGACTGATTTTTTATGAAAAACTTTAAACTCGATTTTCTCGGAAACTAGAAGCGCTAGAGCTTAAATAACGAAAATCTGGAATCACTCATATAACTTAGGAAAATCCCATTTTTGGACTGATTTTATATGAAAACTTTAAGCTCGATTTTCTCGGAAACTAGAAGCGCTAGAGCTTAAATAACGAAAATCTGGAATCACTCATATAACTTAGGAAAATCCCATTTTTGGACTGATTTTATATGAAAAACTTTAAACTCGATTCTCTCGGAAACTAAAAGCGCTAGAGCTTAAATAACGAAAATCTGGAATCACTCATATAACTTAGGAAAATCCCATTTTTGGACTGATTTTATATGAAAAACTTTAAACTCGATTTTCTCGGAAACTAGAAGCGCTAGAGCTTAAATAACGAAAATCTGGAATCACTCATATAACTTAGGAAAATCCCATTTTTGGACTGATTTTATATGAAAAACTTTAAGCTCGATTTTCTCGGAAACTAGAAGCGCTAGAGCTTAAATAACGAAAATCTGGAATCACTCATATAACTTAGGAAAATCCCATTTTTGGACTGATTTTATATGAAAAACTTTAAACTCGATTTTCTCGGAAACTAGAAGCGCTAGAGCTTAAATAACGAAAATCTGGTATCACTCATATAACTTAGGAAAATCCCATTTTTGGACTGATTTTATATGAAAAACTTTAAGCTCGATTTTCTCGGAAACTAGAAGCGCTAGAGCTTAAATAACGAAAATCTGGAATCACTCATATAACTTAGGAAAATCCCATTTTTGGACTGATTTTATATGAAAAACTTTAAACTCGATTTTCTCGGAAACTAGAAGCGCTAGAGCTTAAATAACGAAAATCTGGAATCACTCATATAACTTAGGAAAATCCCATTTTTGGACTGATTTTATATGAAAAACTTTAAACTCGATTTTCTCGGAAACTAGAAGCGCTAGAGCTTAAATAACGAAAATCTGGAATCACTCATATAACTTAGGAAAATCCCATTTTTGCACTGATTTTATATGAAAAACTTTAAACTCGATTTTCTCGGAAACTAGAAGCGCTAGAGCTTAAATAACGAAAATCTGGAATCACTCATATAACTTAGGAAAATCCCATTTTTGGACTGATTTTTTATGAAAAACTTTAAACTCGATTTTCTCGGAAACTAGAAGCGCTAGAGCTTAAATAACGAAAATCTGGAATCACTCATATAACTTAGGAAAATCCCATTTTTGGACTGATTTTATATGAAAAACTTTAAGCTCGATTTTCTCGGAAACTAGAAGCGCTAGAGCTTAAATAACGAAAATCTGGAATCACTCATATAACTTAGGAAAATCCCATTTTTGGACTGATTTTATATGAAAAACTTTAAACTCGATTTTCTCGGAAACTAGAAGCGCTAGAGCTTAAATAAAGAAAATCTGGAATCACTTATATAACTTAGGAAAATCCCATTTTTGGACTGATTTTATATGAAAAACTTTAAACTCGATTTTCTCGGAAACTAGAAGCGCTAGAGCTTAAATAACGAAAATCTGGTATCACTCATATAACTTAGGAAAATCCCATTTTTGGACTGATTTTATATGAAAAACTTTAAACTCGATTTTCTCGGAAACTAGAAGCGCTAGAGCTTAAATAACGAAAATCTGGAATCACTCATATAACTTAGGAAAACCCCATTTTTGGACTGATTTTATATGAAAAACTTTAAACTCGATTTTCTCGGAAACTAGAAGCGCTAGAGCTTAAATAACGAAAATCTGGAATCACTCATATAACTTAGGAAAATCCCATTTTTGGACTGATTTTATATGAAAAACTTTAAACTCGATTTTCTCGGAAACTAGAAGCGCTAGAGCTTAAATAACGAAAATCTGGAATCACTCATATAACTTAGGAAAATCCCATTTTTGGACTGATTTTATATGAAAAACTTTAAAATCGATTTTCTCGGAAACCAGAAGCGCTAGAGCTTAAATAACGAAAATCTGGAATCACTCATATAACTTAGGAAAATCCCATTTTTGGACTGATTTTATATGAAAAACTTTAAACTCGATTTTCTCGGAAACTAGAAGCGCTAGAGCTTAAATAACGAAAATCTGGAATCACTCATATAACTTAGGAAAATCCCATTTTTGCACTGATTTTATATGAAAAACTTTAAACTCGATTTTCTCGGAAACTAGAAGCGCTAGAGCTTAAATAACGAAAATCTGGAATCACTCATATAACTTAGGAAAATCCCATTTTTGGACTGATTTTATATGAAAAACTTTAAGCTCGATTTTCTCGGAAACTAGAAGCGCTAGAGCTTAAATAACGAAAATCTGGAATCACTCATATAACTTAGGAAAATCCCATTTTTGGACTGATTTTATATGAAAAACTTTAAACTCGATTTTCTCGGAAACTAGAAGCGCTAGAGCTTAAATAACGAAAATCTGGAATCACTCATATAACTTAGGAAAATCCCATTTTTGGACTGATTTTATATGAAAAACTTTAAGCTCGATTTTCTCGGAAACTAGAAGCGCTAGAGCTTAAATAACGAAAATCTGGAATCACTCATATAAGCTAGAGCTTAATCAAAGAAAATCTGGAATCACTTATATAACTTAGGAAAATCCCATTTTTGGCCTGATTTTGTATGAAAAACTTTAAACTCGATTTTCTCGGAAACTAGAAGCGCTAGAGCTTAAATAACGAAAATCTGGAATCACTCATATAACTTAGGAAAATCCCATTTTTGGACTGATTTTATATGAAAAACTTTAAACTCGATTTTCTCGGAAACTAAAAGCGCTAGAGCTTAAATAACGAAAATCTGGAATCACTTATATAACTTAGGAAAATCCCATTTTTGGCCTGATTTTGTATGAAAAACTTTAAACTCGATTTTCTCGGAAACTAGAAGCGCTAGAGCTTAAAGAACGAAAATCTGGAATCACTCATATAACTTAGGAAAATCCCATTTTTGGACTGATTTTATATGAAAAACTTTAAGCTCGATTTTCTCGGAAACTAGAAGCGCTAGAGCTTAAATAACGAAAATCTGGAATCACTCATATAACTTAGGAAAATCCCATTTTTGGACTGATTTTATATGAAAAACTTTAAACTCGATTTTCTCGGAAACTAGAAGCGCTAGAGCTTAAATAACGAAAATCTGGAATCACTCATATAACTTAGGAAAATCCCATTTTTGGACTGATTTTATATGAAAAACTTTAAGCTCGATTTTCTCGGAAACTAGAAGCGCTAGAGCTTAAATAACGAAAATCTGGAATCACTCATATAACTTAGGAAAATCCCATTTTTGGACTGATTTTATATGAAAAACTTTAAACTCGATTTTCTCGGAAACAAGAAGCGCTAGAGCTTAAATAACGAAAATCTGGAATCACTTATATAACTTAGGAAAATCCCATTTTTGGCCTGATTTTGTATGAAAAACTTTAAACTCGATTTTCTCGGAAACTAGAAGCGCTAGAGCTTAAATAACGAAAATCTGGAATCACTCATATAACTTAGAAAAATCCCATTTTTGGACTGATTTTATATGAAAAACTTTACACTCGATTTTCTCGGAAACTAGAAGCGCTAGAGCTTAAATAACGAAAATCTGGAATCACTCATATAACTTAGAAAAATCCCATTTTTGGCCTGATTTTGTATGAAAAACTTTAAACTCGATTTTCTCGGAAACTAGAAGCGCTAGAGCTTAAATAACGAAAATCTGGAATCACTCATATAACTTAGAAAAATCCCATTTTTGGACTGATTTTATATGAAAAACTTTACACTCGATTTTCTCGGAAACTAGAAGCGCTAGAGCTTAAATAACGAAAATCTGGAATCACTCATATAACTTAGAAAAATCCCATTTTTGGCCTGATTTTGTATGAAAAACTTTAAACTCGATTTTCTCGGAAACTAGAAGCGCTAGAGCTTAAATAACGAAAATCTGGAATCACTCATATAACTTAGGAAAATCCCATTTTTAGACTGATTTTATATGAAAAACTTTAAACTCGATTTTCTCGGAAACTAGAAGCGCTAAAGCTTAAATAACGAAAATCTGGAATCACTCATATAACTTAGAAAAATCCCATTTTTGGACTGATTTTATATGAAAAACTTTACACTCGATTTTCTCGGAAACTAGAAGCGCTAGAGCTTAAATAACGAAAATCTGGAATCACTCATATAACTTAGAAAAATCCCATTTTTGGACTGATTTTATATGAAAAACTTTACACTCGATTTTCTCGGAAACTAGAAGCGCTAGAGCTTAAATAACGAAAATCTGGAATCACTCATATAACTTAGAAAAATCCCATTTTTGGCCTGATTTTGTATGAAAAACTTTAAACTCGATTTTCTCGGAAACTAGAAGCGCTAGAGCTTAAATAACGAAAATCTGGAATCACTCATATAACTTAGGAAAATCCCATTTTTAGACTGATTTTATATGAAAAACTTTAAACTCGATTTTCTCGGAAACTAGAAGCGCTAAAGCTTAAATAACGAAAATCTGGAATCACTCATATAACTTAGGAAAATCCCATTTTTAGACTGATTTTATATGAAAAACTTTAAACTCGATTTTCTCGGAAACTAGAAGCGCTAGAGCTTAAATAACGAAAATCTGGAATCACTCATATAACTTAGAAAAATCCCATTTTTGGCCTGATTTTGTATGAAAAACTTTAAACTCGATTTTCTCGGAAACTAGAAGCGCTAGAGCTTAAATAACGAAAATCTGGAATCACTCATATAACTTAGGAAAATCCCATTTTTGGCCTGATTTTGTATGAAAAACTTTAAACTCGATTTTCTCGGAAACTAGAAGCGCTAGAGCTTAAATAACGAAAATCTGGAATCACTCATATAACTTAGGAAAATCCCATTTTTAGACTGATTTTATATGAAAAACTTTAAACTCGATTTTCTCGGAAACTAGAAGCGCTAGAGCTTAAATAACGAAAATCTGGAATCACTCATATAACTTAGGAAAATCCCATTTTTAGACTGATTTTATATGAAAAACTTTAAACTCGATTTTCTCGGAAACTAGAAGCGCTAAAGCTTAAATAACGAAAATCTGGAATCACTCATATAACTTAGAAAAATCCCATTTTTGGCCTGATTTTGTATGAAAAACTTTAAACTCGATTTTCTCGGAAACTAGAAGCGCTAGAACTTAAATAACGAAAATCTGGAATCACTCATATAACTTAGGAAAATCCCATTTTTGGACTGATTTTATATGAAAAACTTTAAACTCGATTTTCTCGGAAACTAGAAGCGCTAGAGCTTAAATAACGAAAATCTGGAATCACTCATATAACTTAGGAAAATCCCATTTTTGGACTGATTTTATATGAAAAACTTTAAACTCGATTTTCTCGGAAACTAGAAGCGCTAGAGCTAAAATAACGAAAATCTGGAATCACTCATATAACTTAGAAAAATCCCATTTTTGGACTGATTTTATATGAAAAACTTTAAACTCGATTTTCTCGGAAACTAGAAGCGCTAGAACTTAAATAACGAAAATCTGGAATCACTCATATAACTTAGGAAAATCCCATTTTTGGACTGATTTTATATGAAAAACTTTAAACTCGATTTTCTCGGAAACTAGAAGCGCTAGAGCTAAAATAACGAAAATCTGGAATCACTCATATAACTTAGGAAAATCCCATTTTTGGACTGATTTTATATGAAAAACTTTAAACTCGATTTTCTCGGAAACTAGAAGCGCTAGAGCTTAAATAACGAAAATCTGGAATCACTCATATAACTTAGGAAAATCCCATTTTTGGACTGATTTTATATGAAAAACTTTAAGCTCGATTTTCTCGGAAACTAGAAGCGCTAGAGCTTAAATAACGAAAATCTGGAATCACTCATATAACTTAGGAAAATCCCATTTTTGGACTGATTTTATATGAAAAACTTTAAACTCGATTTTCTCGGAAACTAGAAGCGCTAGAGCTAAAATAACGAAAATCTGGAATCACTCATATAACTTAGAAAAATCCCATTTTTGGACTGATTTTATATGAAAAACTTTAAACTCGATTTTCTCGGAAACTAGAAGCGCTAGAGCTTAAATAACGAAAATCTGGAATCACTCATATAACTTAGAAAAATCCCATTTTTGGCCTGATTTTGTATGAAAAACTTTAAACTCGATTTTCTCGGAAACTAGAAGCGCTAAAGCTTAAATAACGAAAATCTGGAATCACTCATATAACTTAGGAAAATCCCATTTTTGGACTGATTTTATATGAAAAACTTTAAACTCGATTTTCTCGGAAACTAGAAGCGCTAAAGCTTAAATAACGAAAATCTGGAATCACTCATATAACTTAGAAAAATCCCATTTTTGGACTGATTTTATATGAAAAACTTTAAACTCGATTTTCTCGGAAACTAGAAGCGCTAAAGCTTAAATAACGAAAATCTGGAATCACTCATATAACTTAGAAAAATCCCATTTTTGGCCTGATTTTGTATGAAAAACTTTAAACTCGATTTTCTCGGAAACTAGAAGCGCTAGAACTTAAATAACGAAAATCTGGAATCACTCATATAACTTAGGAAAATCCCATTTTTGGACTGATTTTATATGAAAAACTTTAAACTCGATTTTCTCGGAAACTAGAAGCGCTAGAGCTTAAATAACGAAAATCTGGAATCACTCATATAACTTAGGAAAATCCCATTTTTTGACTGATTTTATATGAAAAACTTTAAACTCGATTTTCTCGGAAACTAGAAGCGCTAGAGCTTAAATAACGAAAATCTGGAATCACTCATATAACTTAGAAAAATAACGAAAATCTGGAATCACTCATATAACTTAGGAAAATCCCATTTTTGGACTGATTTTATATGAAAAACTTTAAACTCGATTTTCTCGGAAACTAGAAGCGCTAAAGCTTAAATAACGAAAATCTGGAATCACTCATATAACTTAGAAAAATCCCATTTTTGGACTGATTTTATATGAAAAACTTTAAACTCGATTTTCTCGGAAACTAGAAGCGCTAGAGCTTAAATAACGAAAATCTGGAATCACTCATATAACTTAGGAAAATCCCATTTTTGGACTGATTTTATATGAAAAACTTTAAACTCGATTTTCTCGGAAACTAGAAGCGCTAAAGCTTAAATAACGAAAATCTGGAATCACTCATATAACTTAGGAAAATCCCATTTTTGGACTGATTTTATATGAAAAACTTTAAACTCGATTTTCTCGGAAACTAGAAGCGCTAGAACTTAAGTAACGAAAATCTGGAATCACTCATATAACTTAGGAAAATCCCATTTTTGGACTGATTTTATATGAAAAACTTTAAACTCGATTTTCTCGGAAACTAAAAGCGCTAGAGCTTAAATAACGAAAATCTGGAATCACTCATATAACTTAGGAAAATCCCATTTTTGGACTGATTTTATATGAAAAACTTTAAACTCGATTTTCTCGGAAACTAGAAGCGCTAGAGCTTAAATAACGAAAATCTGGAATCACTCATATAACTTAGAAAAATAACGAAAATCTGGAATCACTCATATAACTTAGGAAAATCCCATTTTTGGACTGATTTTATATGAAAAACTTTAAACTCGATTTCCTCGGAAACTAGAAGCGCTAAAGCTTAAATAACGAAAATCTGGAATCACTCATATAACTTAGAAAAATCCCATTTTTGGACTGATTTTATATGAAAAACTTTAAACTCGATTTTCTCGGAAACTAGAAGCGCTAGAGCTTAAATAACGAAAATCTGGAATCACTCATATAACTTAGGAAAATCCCATTTTTGGACTGATTTTATATGAAAAACTTTAAACTCGATTTTCTCGGAAACTAGAAGCGCTAGAGCTTAAATAACGAAAATCTGGAATCACTCATATAACTTAGGAAAATCCCATTTTTGGACTGATTTTATATGAAAAACTTTAAACTCGATTTTCTCGGAAACTAGAAGCGCTAGAGCTTAAATAACGAAAATCTGGAATCACTCATATAACTTAGGAAAATCCCATTTTTGGACTGATTTTATATGAAAAACTTTAAACTCGATTTTCTCGGAAACTAGAAGCGCTAGAGCTTAAATAACGAAAATCTGGAATCACTCATATAACTTAGGAAAATCCCATTTTTGGACTGATTTTATATGAAAAACTTTAAACTCGATTTTCTCGGAAACAAGAAGCGCTAGAGCTTAAATAACGAAAATCTGGAATCACTTATGTAAGTTAGGAAAATCCCATTTTTTTACTGATTTTATATGAAAAAGTTTAAACTCGATTTTCTCGGAAACTAGAAGCGCTAGAGCTTAAATAACGAAAATCTGGAATCACTCATATAACTTAGGAAAATCCCATTTTTGGACTGATTTTATATGAAAAACTTTAAACTCGATTTTCTCGGAAACTAGAAGCGCTAGAGCTTAAATAACGAAAATCTGGAATCACTCATATAACTTAGAAAAATCCCATTTTTGGCCTGATTTTGTATGAAAAACTTTAAACTCGATTTTCTCGGAAACTAGAAGCGCTAGAGCTTAAATAACGAAAATCTGGAATCACTCATATAACTTAGGAAAATCCCATTTTTGGACTGATTTTATATGAAAAACTTTAAACTCGATTTTCTCGGAAACTAGAAGCGCTAAAGCTTAAATAACGAAAATCTGGAATCACTCATATAACTTAGGAAAATCCCATTTTTGGACTGATTTTATATGAAAAACTTTAAACTCGATTTTCTCGGAAACTAGAAGCGCTAGAGCTAAAATAACGAAATCACTCATATAACTTAGGAAAATCCCATTTTGGGACTGATTTTATATGAAAAACTTTAAACTCGATTTTCTCGGAAACTAGAAGCGCTAGAGCTTAAATAACAAAAATCTGGAATCACTCATATAACTTAGAAAAATCCCATTTTTGGCCTGATTTTGTATGAAAAACTTTAAACTCGATTTTCTCGGAAACTAGAAGCGCTAGAGCTTAAATAACGAAAATCTGGAATCACTCATATAACTTAGGAAAATCCCATTTTTGGACTGATTTTATATGAAAAACTTTAAACTCGATTTTCTCGGAAACTAGAAGCGCTAAAGCTTAAATAACGAAAATCTGGAATCACTCATATAACTTAGGAAAATCCCATTTTTGGACTGATTTTATATGAAAAACTTTAAACTCGATTTTCTCGGAAACTAGAAGCGCTAGAGCTAAAATAACGAAATCACTCATATAACTTAGGAAAATCCCATTTTTGGACTGATTTGATATGAAAAACTTTAAACTCGATTTTCTCGGAAACTAGAAGCGCTAGAGCTTAAATAACAAAAATCTGGAATCACTCATATAACTTAGAAAAATCCCATTTTTGGCCTGATTTTGTATGAAAAACTTTAAACTCGATTTTCTCGGAAACTAGAAGCGCTAGAGCTTAAATAACGAAAATCTGGAATCACTCATATAACTTAGGAAAATCCCATTTTTGGACTGATTTTATATGAAAAACTTTAAACTCGATTTTCTCGGAAACTAGAAGCGCTAGAGCTTAAATAACGAAAATCTGGAATCACTCATATAACTTAGGAAAATCCCATTTTTGGACTGATTTTATATGAAAAACTTTAAGCTCGATTTTCTCGCAAACTAGAAGCGCTAGAGCTTAAATAACGAAAATCTGGAATCACTCATATAACTTAGGAAAATCCCATTTTTTGACTGATTTTATATGAAAAAGTTTAAACTCGATTTTCTCGGAAACTAGAAGCGCTAGAGCTTAAATAACGAAAATCTGGAATCACTCATATAACTTAGGAAAATCCCATTTTTGGACTGATTTTATATGAAAAACTTTAAACTCGATTTTCTCGGAAACTAGAAGCGCTAGAGCTTAAATAACGAAAATCTGGAATCATTCATATAACTTAGAAAAATCCCATTTTTGGCCTGATTTTGTATGAAAAACTTTAAACTCGATTTTCTCGGAAACTAGAAGCGCTAGAGCTTAAATAACAAAAATCTGGAATCACTCATATAACTTAGGAAAATCCCATTTTTGGACTGATTTTATATGAAAAACTTTAAACTCGATTTTCTCGGAAACTAGAAGCGCTAAAGCTTAAATAACGAAAATCTGGAATCACTCATATAACTTAGGAAAATCCCATTTTTGGACTGAATTTATATGAAAAACTTTAAACTCGATTTTCTCGGAAACTAGAAGCGCTAGAGCTAAAATAACGAAATCACTCATATAACTTAGGAAAATCCCATTTTTGGACTGATTTTATATGAAAAACTTTAAACTCGATTTTCTCGGAAACTAGAAGCGCTAGAGCTTAAATAACAAAAATCTGGAATCACTCATATAACTTAGAAAAATCCCATTTTTGGCCTGATTTTGTATGAAAAACTTTAAACTCGATTTTCTCGGAAACTAGAAGCGCTAGAGCTTAAATAACGAAAATCTGGAATCACTCATATAACTTAGGAAAATCCCATTTTTGGACTGATTTTATATGAAAAACTTTAAACTCGATTTTCTCGGAAACTAGAAGCGCTAAAGCTTAAATAACGAAAATCTGGAATCACTCATATAACTTAGGAAAATCCCATTTTTGGACTGATTTTATATGAAAAACTTTAAACTCGATTTTCTCGGAAACTAGAAGCGCTAGAGCTAAAATAACGAAATCACTCATATAACTTAGGAAAATCCCATTTTTGGACTGATTTTATATGAAAAACTTTAAACTCGATTTTCTCGGAAACTAGAAGCGCTAGAGCTTAAATAACAAAAATCTGGAATCACTCATATAACTTAGAAAAATCCCATTTTTGGCCTGATTTTGTATGAAAAACTTTAAACTCGATTTTCTCGGAAACTAGAAGCGCTAGAGCTTAAATAACGAAAATCTGGAATCACTCATATAACTTAGGAAAATCCCATTTTTGGACTGATTTTATATGAAAAACTTTAAACTCGATTTTCTCGGAAACTACAAGCGCTAGAGCTTAAATAACGAAAATCTGGAATCACTCATATAACTTAGGAAAATCCCATTTTTGGACTGATTTTATATGAAAAACTTTAAGCTCGATTTTCTCGCAAACTAGAAGCGCTAGAGCTTAAATAACGAAAATCTGGAATCACTCATATAACTTAGGAAAATCCCGTTTTTGGACTGATTTTATATGAAAAACTTTAAACTCGATTTTCTCGGAAACTAGAAGCGCTAGAGCTTAAATAACGAAAATCTGGAATCACTCATATAACTTAGAAAAATCCCATTTTTGGCCTGATTTTGTATGAAAAACTTTAAACTCGATTTTCTCGGAAACTAGAAGCGCTAGAGCTTAAATAACGCAAATCTGGAATCACTCATATAACTTAGGAAAATCCCATTTTTGGACTGATTTTATATGAAAAACTTTAAACTCGATTTTCTCGGAAACTAGAAGCGCTAGAGCTTAAATAACGAAAATCTGGAATCACTCATATAACTTAGGAAAATCCCATTTTTGGACTGATTTTATATGAAAAACTTTAAACTCGATTTTCTCGGAAACTAGAAGCGCTAAAGCTTAAATAACGAAAATCTGGAATCACTCATATAACTTAGAAAAATCCCATTTTTGGACTGATTTTATATGAAAAACTTTAAACTCGATTTTCTCGGAAACTAGAAGCGCTAGAGCTTAAATAACGAAAATCTGGAATCACTCATATAACTTAGAAAAATCCCATTTTTGGCCTGATTTTGTATGAAAAACTTTAAACTCGATTTTCTCGGAAACTAGAAGCGCTAGAGCTTAAATAACGAAAATCTGGAATCACTCATATAACTTAGGAAAATCCCATTTTTGGACTGATTTTATATGAAAAACTTTAAACTCGATTTTCTCGGAAACTAGAAGCGCTAGAGCTTAAATAACGAAAATCTGGAATCACTCATATAACTTAGGAAAATCCCATTTTTGGACTGATTTTAAATGAAAAACTTTAAACTCGATTTTCTCGGAAACTAGAAGCGCTAGAGCTTAAATAACGAAAATCTGAAATCACTCATATAACTTAGGAAAATCCCATTTTTGGACTGATTTTATATGAAAAACTTTAAACTCGATTTTCTCGGAAACTAGAAGCGCTAGAGCTTAAATAACGAAAATCTGGAATCACTCATATAACTTAGGAAAATCCCATTTTTGGACTGATTTTATATGAAAAACTCTAAACTCGATTTTCTCGGAAACTAGAAGCGCTAGAGCTTAAATAACTAAAATCTGGAATCACTCATATAACTTAGGAAAATCCCATTTTTGGACTGATTTTATATGAAAAACTTTAAACTCGATTTTCTCGGAAACTAGAAGCGCTAGAGCTTAAATAACGAAAATCTGGAATCACTCATATAACCTAGAAAAATCCCATTTTTGGCCTGATTTTGTATGAAAAACTTTAAACTCGATTTTCTCGGAAACTAGAAGCGCTAGAGCTTAAATAACGAAAATCTGGAATCACTCATATAACTTAGGAAAATCCCATTTTTGGACTGATTTTATATGAAAAACTTTAAACTCGATTTTCTCGGAAACTAGAAGCGCTAGAGCTTAAATAACGAAAATCTGGAATCACTCATATAACTTAGGAAAATCCCATTTTTGGACTGATTTTATATGAAAAACTTTAAACTCGATTTTCTCGGAAACTAGAAGCGCTAGAGCTTAAATAACGAAAATCTGGAATCACTCATATAACTTAGGAAAATCCCATTTTTGGACTGATTTTATATGAAAAACTTTAAACTCGATTTTCTCGGAAACTAGAAGCGCTAGAGCTTAAATAACGAAAATCTGGAATCACTCATATAACTTAGAAAAATCCCATTTTTGGCCTGATTTTATATGAAAAACTTTAAACTCGATTTTCTCGGAAACTAGAAGCGCTAGAGCTTAAATAACGAAAATCTGGAATCACTCATATAACTTAGGAAAATCCCATTTTTGGACTGATTTTATATGAAAAACTTTAAACTCGATTTTCTCGGAAACTAGAAGCGCTAGAGCTTAAATAACGAAAATCTGGAATCACTCATATAACTTAGAAAAATCCCATTTTTGGCCTGATTTTGTATGAAAAACTTTAAACTCGATTTTCTCGGAAACTAGAAGCGCTAGAGCTTAAATAACGAAAATCTGGAATCACTCATATAACTTAGAAAAATCCCATTTTTGGACTGATTTTATATGAAAAACTCTAAACTCGATTTTCTCGGAAACTAGAAGCGCTAGAGCTTAAATAACGAAAATCTGGAATCACTCATATAACTTAGGAAAATCCCATTTTTGGACTGATTTTATATGAAAAACTTTAAACTCGATTTTCTCGGAAACTAGAAGCGCTAGAGCTTAAATAACGAAAATCTGGAATTACTCATATAACTTAGAAAAATCCCATTTTTGGACTGATTTTATATGAAAAACTCTAAACTCGATTTTCTCGGAAACTAGAAGCGCTAGAGCTTAAATAACGAAAATCTGGAATCACTCATATAACTTAGGAAAATCCCATTTTTGGACTGATTTTATATGAAAAACTTTAAACTCGATTTTCTCGGAAACTAGAAGCGCTAGAGCTTAAATAACGAAAATCTGGAATCACTCATATAACTTAGAAAAATCCCATTTTTGGCCTGATTTTGTATGAAAAACTTTAAACTCGATTTTCTCGGAAACTAGAAGCGCTAGAGCTTAAATAACGAAAATCTGGAATCACTCATATAACTTAGGAAAATCCCATTTTTGGACTGATTTTATATGAAAAACTCTAAACTCGATTTTCTCGGAAACTAGAAGCGCTAGAGCTTAAATAACTAAAATCTGGAATCACTCATATAACTTAGGAAAATCCCATTTTTGGACTGATTTTATATGAAAAACTTTAAACTCGATTTTCTCGGAAACTAGAAGCGCTAGAGCTTAAATAACGAAAATCTGGAATCACTCATATAACTTAGAAAAATCCCATTTTTGGCCTGATTTTGTATGAAAAACTTTAAACTCGATTTTCTCGGAAACTAGAAGCGCTAGAGCTTAAATAACGAAAATCTGGAATCACTCATATAACTTAGGAAAATCCCATTTTTGGACTGATTTTATATGAAAAACTTTAAAATTGATTTTCTCGGAAACTAGAAGCGCTAGAGCTTAAATAACGAAAATCTGGAATCACTCATATAACTTAGGAAAATCCCATTTTTGGACTGATTTTATATGAAAAACTTTAAACTCGATTTTCTCGGAAACTAGAAGCGCTAGAGCTTAAATAACGAAAATCTGGAATCACTCATATAACTTAGAAAAATCCCATTTTTGGCCTGATTTTATATGAAAAACTTTAAACTCGATTTTCTCGGAAACTAGAAGCGCTAGAGCTTAAATAACGAAAATCTGGAATCACTCATATAACTTAGGAAAATCCCATTTTTGGACTGATTTTATATGAAAAACTTTAAACTCGATTTTCTCGGAAACTAGAAGCGCTAGAGCTTAAATAACGAAAATCTGGAATCACTCATATAACTTAGAAAAATCCCATTTTTGGCCTGATTTTGTATGAAAAACTTTAAACTCGATTTTCTCGGAAACTAGAAGCGCTAGAGCTTAAATAACGAAAATCTGGAATCACTCATATAACTTAGGAAAATCCCATTTTTGGACTGATTTTATATGAAAAACTTTAAACTCGATTTTCTCGGAAACTAGAAGCGCTAGAGCTTAAATAACGAAAATCTGGAATCACTCATATAACTTAGAAAAATCCCATTTTTGGACTGATTTTATATGAAAAACTTTAAACTCGATTTTCTCGGAAACTAGAAGCGCTAGAGCTTAAATAACGAAAATCTGGAATCACTCATATAACTTAGAAAAATCCCATTTTTGGCCTGATTTTGTATGAAAAACTTTAAACTCGATTTTCTCGGAAACTAGAAGCGCTAGAGCTTAAATAACGAAAATCTGGAATCACTCATATAACTTAGGAAAATCCCATTTTTGGACTGATTTTATATGAAAAACTTTAAACTCGATTTTCTCGGAAACTAGAAGCGCTAGAGCTTAAATAACGAAAATCTGGAATCACTCATATAACTTAGGAAAATCCCATTTTTGGACTGATTTTAAATGAAAAACTTTAAACTCGATTTTCTCGGAAACTAGAAGCGCTAGAGCTTAAATAACGAAAATCTGAAATCACTCATATAACTTAGGAAAATCCCATTTTTGGACTGATTTTATATGAAAAACTTTAAACTCGATTTTCTCGGAAACTAGAAGCGCTAGAGCTTAAATAACGAAAATCTGGAATCACTCATATAACTTAGGAAAATCCCATTTTTGGACTGATTTTATATGAAAAACTCTAAACTCGATTTTCTCGGAAACTAGAAGCGCTAGAGCTTAAATAACTAAAATCTGGAATCACTCATATAACTTAGGAAAATCCCATTTTTGGACTGATTTTATATGAAAAACTTTAAACTCGATTTTCTCGGAAACTAGAAGCGCTAGAGCTTAAATAACGAAAATCTGGAATCACTCATATAACCTAGAAAAATCCCATTTTTGGCCTGATTTTGTATGAAAAACTTTAAACTCGATTTTCTCGGAAACTAGAAGCGCTAGAGCTTAAATAACGAAAATCTGGAATCACTCATATAACTTAGGAAAATCCCATTTTTGGACTGATTTTATATGAAAAACTTTAAACTCGATTTTCTCGGAAACTAGAAGCGCTAGAGCTTAAATAACGAAAATCTGGAATCACTCATATAACTTAGGAAAATCCCATTTTTGGACTGATTTTATATGAAAAACTTTAAACTCGATTTTCTCGGAAACTAGAAGCGCTAGAGCTTAAATAACGAAAATCTGGAATCACTCATATAACTTAGGAAAATCCCATTTTTGGACTGATTTTATATGAAAAACTTTAAACTCGATTTTCTCGGAAACTAGAAGCGCTAGAGCTTAAATAACGAAAATCTGGAATCACTCATATAACTTAGAAAAATCCCATTTTTGGCCTGATTTTATATGAAAAACTTTAAACTCGATTTTCTCGGAAACTAGAAGCGCTAGAGCTTAAATAACGAAAATCTGGAATCACTCATATAACTTAGGAAAATCCCATTTTTGGACTGATTTTATATGAAAAACTTTAAACTCGATTTTCTCGGAAACTAGAAGCGCTAGAGCTTAAATAACGAAAATCTGGAATCACTCATATAACTTAGAAAAATCCCATTTTTGGCCTGATTTTGTATGAAAAACTTTAAACTCGATTTTCTCGGAAACTAGAAGCGCTAGAGCTTAAATAACGAAAATCTGGAATCACTCATATAACTTAGAAAAATCCCATTTTTGGACTGATTTTATATGAAAAACTCTAAACTCGATTTTCTCGGAAACTAGAAGCGCTAGAGCTTAAATAACGAAAATCTGGAATCACTCATATAACTTAGGAAAATCCCATTTTTGGACTGATTTTATATGAAAAACTTTAAACTCGATTTTCTCGGAAACTAGAAGCGCTAGAGCTTAAATAACGAAAATCTGGAATTACTCATATAACTTAGAAAAATCCCATTTTTGGACTGATTTTATATGAAAAACTCTAAACTCGATTTTCTCGGAAACTAGAAGCGCTAGAGCTTAAATAACGAAAATCTGGAATCACTCATATAACTTAGGAAAATCCCATTTTTGGACTGATTTTATATGAAAAACTTTAAACTCGATTTTCTCGGAAACTAGAAGCGCTAGAGCTTAAATAACGAAAATCTGGAATCACTCATATAACTTAGAAAAATCCCATTTTTGGCCTGATTTTGTATGAAAAACTTTAAACTCGATTTTCTCGGAAACTAGAAGCGCTAGAGCTTAAATAACGAAAATCTGGAATCACTCATATAACTTAGGAAAATCCCATTTTTGGACTGATTTTATATGAAAAACTCTAAACTCGATTTTCTCGGAAACTAGAAGCGCTCGAGCTTAAATAACTAAAATCTGGAATCACTCATATAACTTAGGAAAATCCCATTTTTGGACTGATTTTATATGAAAAACTTTAAACTCGATTTTCTCGGAAACTAGAAGCGCTAGAGCTTAAATAACGAAAATCTGGAATCACTCATATAACTTAGAAAAATCCCATTTTTGGCCTGATTTTGTATGAAAAACTTTAAACTCGATTTTCTCGGAAACTAGAAGCGCTAGAGCTTAAATAACGAAAATCTGGAATCACTCATATAACTTAGGAAAATCCCATTTTTGGACTGATTTTATATGAAAAACTTTAAAATTGATTTTCTCGGAAACTAGAAGCGCTAGAGCTTAAATAACGAAAATCTGGAATCACTCATATAACTTAGGAAAATCCCATTTTTGGACTGATTTTATATGAAAAACTTTAAACTCGATTTTCTCGGAAACTAGAAGCGCTAGAGCTTAAATAACGAAAATCTGGAATCACTCATATAACTTAGAAAAATCCCATTTTTGGCCTGATTTTATATGAAAAACTTTAAACTCGATTTTCTCGGAAACTAGAAGCGCTAGAGCTTAAATAACGAAAATCTGGAATCACTCATATAACTTAGGAAAATCCCATTTTTGGACTGATTTTATATGAAAAACTTTAAACTCGATTTTCTCGGAAACTAGAAGCGCTAGAGCTTAAATAACGAAAATCTGGAATCACTCATATAACTTAGAAAAATCCCATTTTTGGCCTGATTTTGTATGAAAAACTTTAAACTCGATTTTCTCGGAAACTAGAAGCGCTAGAGCTTAAATAACGAAAATCTGGAATCACTCATATAACTTAGGAAAATCCCATTTTTGGACTGATTTTATATGAAAAACTTTAAACTCGATTTTCTCGGAAACTAGAAGCGCTAGAGCTTAAATAACGAAAATCTGGAATCACTCATATAACTTAGGAAAATCCCATTTTTGGACTGATTTTATATGAAAAACTTTAAACTCGATTTTCTCGGAAACTAGAAGCGCTAGAGCTTAAATAACGAAAATCTGGAATCACTCATATAACTTAGGAAAATCCCATTTTTGGACTGATTTTATATGAAAAACTTTAAACTCGATTTTCTCGGAAACTAGACGCGCTAGAGCTTAAATAACGAAAATCTGGAATCACTCATATAACTTAGGAAAATCCCATTTTTGGACTGATTTTATATGAAAAACTTTTAACTCGATTTTCTCGGAAACTAGAAGCGCTAGAGCTTAAATAACGAAAATCTGGAATCACTCATATAACTTAGGAAAATCCCATTTTTGGACTGATTTTATATGAAAAACTTTAAACTCGATTTTCTCGGAAACTAGAAGCGCTAGAGCTTAAATAACGAAAATCTGACATCACTCATATAACTTAGGAAAATCCCATTTTTGGACTGATTTTATATGAAAAACTTTAAACTCGATTTTCTCGGAAACTAGAAGCGCTAGAGCTTAAATAACGAAAATCTGGAATCACTCATATAACTTAGGAAAATCCCATTTTTGGACTGATTTTATATGAAGAACTTTAAACTCGATTTTCTCGGAAACTAGAAGCGCTAGAGCTTAAATAACGAAAATCTGGAATCACTCATATAACTTAGGAAAATCCCATTTTTGGACTGATTTTATATGAAAAACTTTAAACTCGATTTTCTCGGAAACTAGAAACGCTAGAGCTTAAATAACGAAAATCTGGAATCACTCATATAACTTAGGAAAATTCCATTTTTGGACTGATTTTATATGAAAAACTTTAAACTCGATTTTCTCGGAAACTAGAAGCGCTAGAGCTTAAATAACGAAAATCTGGAATCACTCATATAACTTAGGAAAATCCCATTTTTGGACTGATTTTATATGAAAAACTTTAAACTCGATTTTCTCGGAAACTAGAAGCGCTAGAGCTTAAATAACGAAAATCTGGAATCACTCATATAACTTAGGAAAATCCCATTTTTGGACTGAGTTTATATGAAAAACTTAAAACTCGATTTTCTCGGAAACTAGAAGCGCTAGAGCTTAAATAACGATAATCTGGAATCACTCATATAACTTAGGAAAATCCCATTTTTGGACTGATTTTATATGAAAAACTTTAAACTCGGTTTTCTCGGAAACTAGAAGCGCTAGAGCTTAAATAACGAAAATCTGGAATCACTCATATAACTTAGGAAAATCCCATTTTTGGACTGATTTTATATGAAAAACTTTAAACTCGATTTTCTCGGAAACTAGAAGCGCTAGAGCTTAAATAACGAAAATCTGGAATCACTCATATAACTTAGGAAAATCCCATTTTTGGACTGATTTTATATGAAAAACTTTAAACTCGATTTTCTCGGAAACTAGAAGCGCTAGAGCTTAAATAACGAAAATCTGGAATCACTCATATAACTTAGGAAAATCCCATTTTTGGACTGATTTTATATGAAAAACTTTAAACTCGATTTTCTCGGAAACTAGAAGCGCTAGAGCTTAAATAACGAAAATCTGGAATCACTCATATAACTTAGGAAAATCCCATTTTTGGACTGATTTTATATGAAAAACTTTAAACTCGATTTTCTCGGAAACTAGAAGCGCTAGAGCTTAAATAACGAAAATCTGAAATCACTCATATAACTTAGGAAAATCCCATTTTTGGACTGATTTTATATGAAAAACTTTAAACTCGATTTTCTCGGAAACTAGAAGCGCTAGAGCTTAAATAACGAAAATCTGAAATCACTCATATAACTTAGGAAAATCCCATTTTTGGACTGATTTTAAATGAAAAACTTTAAACTCGATTTTCTCGGAAACTAGAAGCGCTAGAGCTTAAATAACGAAAATCTGAAATCACTCATATAACTTAGGAAAATCCCATTTTTGGACTGATTTTATATGAAAAACTTTAAACCCGATTTTCTCGGAAACTAGAAGCGCTAGAGCTTAAATAACGAAAATCTGGAATCACTCATATAACTTAGGAAAATCCCATTTTTGGACTGATTTTATATGAAAAACTTTAAACTCGATTTTCTCGGAAACTAGAAGCGCTAGAGCTTAAATAACTAAAATCTGGAATCACTCATATAACTTAGGAAAATCCCATTTTTGGACTGATTTTATATGAAAAACTTTAAACTCGATTTTCTCGGAAACTAGAAGCGCTAGAGCTTAAATAACGAAAATCTGGAATCACTCATATAACTTAGGAAAATCCCATTTTTGGACTGATTTTATATGAAAAACTTTATATTCGATTTTCTCGGAAACTAGAAGCGCTAGAGCTTAAATAACGAAAATCTGGAATCACTCATATAACTTAGGAAAATCCCATTTTTGGACTGATTTTATATGAAAAACTTTAAACTCGATTTTCTCGGAAACTAGAAGCGCTAGAGCTTAAATAACGAAAATCTGGAATCACTCATATAACTTAGAAAAATCCCATTTTTGGCCTGATTTTGTATGAAAAACTTTAAACTCGATTTTCTCGGAAACTAGAAGCGCTAGAGCTTAAATAACGAAAATCTGGAATCACTCATATAACTTAGAAAAATCCCATTTTTGGCCTGATTTTGTATGAAAAACTTTAAACTCGATTTTCTCGGAAACTAGAAGCGCTAGAGCTTAAATAACGAAAATCTGGAATCACTCATATAATTTAGGAAAATCCCATTTTTGGACTGATTTTATATGAAAAACTTTAAACTCGATTGTCTCGGAAACTAGAAGCGCTAAAGCTTTAATAACGAAAATCTGGAATCACTCATATAACTTAGAAAAATCCCATTTTTGGCCTGATTTTGTATGAAAAACTTTAAACTCGATTTTCTCGGAAACTAGAAGCGCTAGAGCTTAAATAACGAAAATCTGGAATCACTCATATAACTTAGGAAAATCTCATTTTTGGACTGATTTTATATGAAAAACTTTAAACTCGATTTTCTCGGAAACTAGAAGCGCTAGAGCTTAAATAACGAAAATCTGGAATCACTCATATAACTTAGGAAAATCCCATTTTTGGACTGATTTTATATGAAGAACTTTAAACTCGATTTTCTCGGAAACTAGAAGCGCTAGAGCTTAAATAACGAAAATCTGAAATCACTCATATAACTTAGGAAAATCCCATTTTTGGACTGATTTTATATGAAAAACTTTAAACTCGATTTCCTCGGAAACTAGAAGCGCTAGAGCTTAAATAACGAAAATCTGGAATCACTCATATAACTTAGGAAAATCCCATTTTTGGACTGATTTTATATGAAAAACTTTAAACTCGATTTTCTCGGAAACTAGAAGCGCTAGAGCTTAAATAACGAAAATCTGAAATCAGTCATATAACTTAGGAAAATCCCATTTTTGGACTGATTTTATATGAAAAACTTTAAACTCGATTTTCTCGGAAACTAGAAGCGCTAGAGATTAAATAACGAAAATCTGGAATCACTCATATAACTTAGAAAAATCCCATTTTTGGCCTAAGTTTGTATGAAAAACTTTAAACTCGATTTTCTCGGAAACTAGAAGCGCTAGAGCTTAAATAACGAAAATCTGGAATCACTCATATAACTTAGGAAAATCCCATTTTTGGACTGATTTTATATGAAAAACTTTAAACTCGATTTTCTCGGAAACTAGAAGCGCTAGAGCTTAAATAACGAAAATCTGGAATCACTCATATAACTTAGGAAAATCCCATTTTTGGACTGATTTTAAATGAAAAACTTTAAACTCGATTTTCTCGGAAACTAGAAGCGCTAGAGCTTAAATAACGAAAATCTGAAATCACTCATATAACTTAGGAAAATCCCATTTTTGGACTGATTTTATATGAAAAACTTTAAACTCGATTTTCTCGGAAACTAGAAGCGCTAGAGCTTAAATAACGAAAATCTGGAATCACTCATATAACTTAGGAAAATCCCATTTTTGGACTGATTTTATATGAAAAACTCTAAACTCGATTTTCTCGGAAACTAGAAGCGCTAGAGCTTAAATAACTAAAATCTGGAATCACTCATATAACTTAGGAAAATCCCATTTTTGGACTGATTTTATATGAAAAACTTTAAACTCGATTTTCTCGGAAACTAGAAGCGCTAGAGCTTAAATAACGAAAATCTGGAATCACTCATATAACTTAGGAAAATCCCATTTTTGGACTGATTTTATATGAAAAACTTTATATTCGATTTTCTCGGAAACTAGAAGCGCTAGAGCTTAAATAACGAAAATCTGGAATCACTCATATAACTTAGGAAAATCCCATTTTTGGACTGATTTTATATGAAAAACTTTAAACTCGATTTTCTCTGAAACTAGAAGCGCTAGAGCTTAAATAACGAAAATCTGGAATCACTCATATAACTTAGGAAAATTCCATTTTTGGACTGATTTTATATGAAAAACTTTGAACTCGATTTTCTCGGAAACTAGAAGCGCTAGAGCTTAAATAACGAAAATCTGGAATCACTCATATAACTTAGAAAAATCCCATTTTTGGCCTGATTTTGTATGAAAAACTTTAAACTCGATTTTCTCGGAAACTAGAAGCGCTAGAGCTTAAATAACGAAAATCTGGAATCACTCATATAACTTAGAAAAATCCCATTTTTGGCCTGATTTTGTATGAAAAACTTTAAACTCGATTTTCTCGGAAACTAGAAGCGCTAGAGCTTAAATAACGAAAATCTGGAATCACTCATATAATTTAGGAAAATCCCATTTTTGGACTGATTTTATATGAAAAACTTTAAACTCGATTGTCTCGGAAACTAGAAGCGCTAAAGCTTTAATAACGAAAATCTGGAATCACTCATATAACTTAGAAAAATCCCATTTTTGGCCTGATTTTGTATGAAAAACTTTAAACTCGATTTTCTCGGAAACTAGAAGCGCTAGAGCTTAAATAACGAAAATCTGGAATCACTCATATAACTTAGGAAAATCCCATTTTTGGACTGATTTTATATGAAAAACTTTAAACTCGATTTTCTCTGAAACTAGAAGCGCTAGAGCTTAAATAACGAAAATCTGGAATCACTCATATAACTTAGGAAAATTCCATTTTTGGACTGATTTTATATGAAAAACTTTGAACTCGATTTTCTCGGAAACTAGAAGCGCTAGAGCTTAAATAACGAAAATCTGGAATCACTCATATAACTTAGAAAAATCCCATTTTTGGCCTGATTTTGTATGAAAAACTTTAAACTCGATTTTCTCGGAAACTAGAAGCGCTAGAGCTTAAATAACGAAAATCTGGAATCACTCATATAACTTAGAAAAATCCCATTTTTGGCCTGATTTTGTATGAAAAACTTTAAACTCGATTTTCTCGGAAACTAGAAGCGCTAGAGCTTAAATAACGAAAATCTGGAATCACTCATATAATTTAGGAAAATCCCATTTTTGGACTGATTTTATATGAAAAACTTTAAACTCGATTGCCTCGGCAACTAGAAGCGCTAAAGCTTTAATAACGAAAATCTGGAATCACTCATATAACTTAGGAAAATTCCATTTTTGGACTGATTTTATATGAAAAACTTTGAACTCGATTTTCTCGGAAACTAGAAGCGCTAGAGCTTAAATAACGAAAATCTGGAATCACTCATATAACTTAGAAAAATCCCATTTTTGGCCTGATTTTGTATGAAAAACTTTAAACTCGATTTTCTCGGAAACTAGAAGCGCTAGAGCTTAAATAACGAAAATCTGGAATCACTCATATAATTTAGGAAAATCCCATTTTTGGACTGATTTTATATGAAAAACTTTAAACTCGATTGCCTCGGCAACTAGAAGCGCTAAAGCTTTAATAACGAAAATCTGGAATCACTCATATAACTTAGGAAAATTCCATTTTTGGACTGATTTTATATGAAAAACTTTGAACTCGATTTTCTCGGAAACTAGAAGCGCTAGAGCTTAAATAACGAAAATCTGGAATCACTCATATAACTTAGAAAAATCCCATTTTTGGCCTGATTTTGTATGAAAAACTTTAAACTCGATTTTCTCGGAAACTAGAAGCGCTAGAGCTTAAATAACGAAAATCTGGAATCACTCATATAATTTAGGAAAATCCCATGGACTGATTTTATATGAAAAACTTTAAACTCGATTGCCTCGGCAACTAGAAGCGCTAAAGCTTTAATAACGAAAATCTGGAATCACTCATATAACTTAGGAAAATTCCATTTTTGGACTGATTTTATATGAAAAACTTTGAACTCGATTTTCTCGGAAACTAGAAGCGCTAGAGCTTAAATAACGAAAATCTGGAATCACTCATATAACTTAGAAAAATCCCATTTTTGGCCTGATTTTGTATGAAAAACTTTAAACTCGATTTTCTCGGAAACTAGAAGCGCTAGAGCTTAAATAACGAAAATCTGGAATCACTCATATAACTTAGAAAAATCCCATTTTTGGCCTGATTTTGTATGAAAAACTTTAAACTCGATTTTCTCGGAAACTAGAAGCGCTAGAGCTTAAATAACGAAAATCTGGAATCACTCATATAACTTAGAAAAATCCCATTTTTGGCCTGATTTTGTATGAAAAACTTTAAACTCGATTTTCTCGGAAACTAGAAGCGCTAGAGCTTAAATAACGAAAATCTGGAATCACTCATATAATTTAGGAAAATCCCATTTTTGGACTGATTTTATATGAAAAACTTTAAACTCGATTGCCTCGGCAACTAGAAGCGCTAAAGCTTTAATAACGAAAATCTGGAATCACTCATATAACTTAGGAAAATTCCATTTTTGGACTGATTTTATATGAAAAACTTTGAACTCGATTTTCTCGGAAACTAGAAGCGCTAGAGCTTAAATAACGAAAATCTGGAATCACTCATATAACTTAGAAAAATCCCATTTTTGGCCTGATTTTGTATGAAAAACTTTAAACTCGATTTTCTCGGAAACTAGAAGCGCTAGAGCTTAAATAACGAAAATCTGGAATCACTCATATAATTTAGGAAAATCCCATTTTTGGACTGATTTTATATGAAAAACTTTAAACTCGATTGCCTCGGCAACTAGAAGCGCTAAAGCTTTAATAACGAAAATCTGGAATCACTCATATAACTTAGGAAAATTCCATTTTTGGACTGATTTTATATGAAAAACTTTGAACTCGATTTTCTCGGAAACTAGAAGCGCTAGAGCTTAAATAACGAAAATCTGGAATCACTCATATAACTTAGAAAAATCCCATTTTTGGCCTGATTTTGTATGAAAAACTTTAAACTCGATTTTCTCGGAAACTAGAAGCGCTAGAGCTTAAATAACGAAAATCTGGAATCACTCATATAATTTAGGAAAATCCCATTTTTGGACTGATTTTATATGAAAAACTTTAAACTCGATTGCCTCGGCAACTAGAAGCGCTAAAGCTTTAATAACGAAAATCTGGAATCACTCATATAACTTAGGAAAATTCCATTTTTGGACTGATTTTATATGAAAAACTTTGAACTCGATTTTCTCGGAAACTAGAAGCGCTAGAGCTTAAATAACGAAAATCTGGAATCACTCATATAACTTAGAAAAATCCCATTTTTGGCCTGATTTTGTATGAAAAACTTTAAACTCGATTTTCTCGGAAACTAGAAGCGCTAGAGCTTAAATAACGAAAATCTGGAATCACTCATATAACTTAGAAAAATCCCATTTTTGGCCTGATTTTGTATGAAAAACTTTAAACTCGATTTTCTCGGAAACTAGAAGCGCTAGAGCTTAAATAACGAAAATCTGGAATCACTCATATAATTTAGGAAAATCCCATTTTTGGACTGATTTTATATGAAAAACTTTAAACTCGATTGCCTCGGCAACTAGAAGCGCTAAAGCTTTAATAACGAAAATCTGGAATCACTCATATAACTTAGGAAAATTCCATTTTTGGACTGATTTTATATGAAAAACTTTGAACTCGATTTTCTCGGAAACTAGAAGCGCTAGAGCTTAAATAACGAAAATCTGGAATCACTCATATAACTTAGAAAAATCCCATTTTTGGCCTGATTTTGTATGAAAAACTTTAAACTCGATTTTCTCGGAAACTAGAAGCGCTAGAGCTTAAATAACGAAAATCTGGAATCACTCATATAACTTAGAAAAATCCCATTTTTGGCCTGATTTTGTATGAAAAACTTTAAACTCGATTTTCTCGGAAACTAGAAGCGCTAGAGCTTAAATAACGAAAATCTGGAATCACTCATATAACTTAGGAAAATCCCATTTTTGGACTGATTTTATATGAAAAACTTTAAACTCGATTTTCTCGGAAACTAGAAGCGCTAGAGCTTAAATAACGAAAATCTGGAATCACTCATATAACTTAGGAAAATCCCATTTTTGGACTGATTTTATATGAAAAACTTTAAACTCGATTTTCTCGGAAACTAGAAGCGCTAGAGCTTAAATAACGAAAATCTGGAATCACTCATATAACTTAGGAAAATCCCATTTTTGGACTGATTTTATATGAAAAACTTTAAACTCGATTTTCTCGGAAACTAGAAGCGCTAGAGCTTAAATAACGAAAATCTGGAATCACTCATATAACTTAGGAAAATCCCATTTTTGGACTGATTTTATATGAAAAACTTTAAACTCGATTTTCTCGGAAACTAGAAGCGCTAGAGCTTAAATAACGAAAATCTGGAATCACTCATATAACTTAGGAAAATCCCATTTTTGGACTGATTTTATATGAAAAACTTTAAACTCGATTTTCTCGGAAACTAGAAGCGCTAGAGCTTAAATAACGAAAATCTGGAATCACTCATATAACTTAGGAAAATCCCATTTTTGGACTGATTTTATATGAAAAACTTTAAACTCGATTTTCTCGGAAACTAGAAGCGCTAGAGCTTAAATAACGAAAATCTGGAATCACTCATATAACTTAGGAAAATCCCATTTTGGACTGATTTTATATGAAAAACTTTAAACTCGATTTTCTCGGAAACTAGAAGCGCTAGAGCTTAAATAACGAAAATCTGGAATCACTCATATAACTTAGGAAAATCCCATTTTTGGACTGATTTTATATGAAAAACTTTAAACTCGATTTTCTCGGAAACTAGAAGCGCTAGAGCTTAAATAACGAAAATCTGGAATCACTCATATAACTTAGGAAAATCCCATTTTTGGACTGATTTTATATGAAAAACTTTAAACTCGATTTTCTCGGAAACTAGAAGCGCTAGAGCTTAAATAACGAAAATCTGGAATCACTCATATAACTTAGGAAAATCCCATTTTTGGACTGATTTTATATGAAAAACTTTAAACTCGATTTTCTCGGAAACTAGAAGCGCTAGAGCTTAAATAACGAAAATCTGGAATCACTCATATAACTTAGGAAAATCCCATTTTTGGACTGATTTTATATGAAAAACTTTAAACTCGATTTTCTCGGAAACTAGAAGCGCTAGAGCTTAAATAACGAAAATCTGGAATCACTCATATAACTTAGGAAAATCCCATTTTTGGACTGATTTTATATGAAAAACTTTAAACTCGATTTTCTCGGAAACTAGAAGCGCTAGAGCTTAAATAACGAAAATCTGGAATCACTCATATAACTTAGGAAAATCCCATTTTTGGACTGATTTTATATGAAGAACTTTAAACTCGATTTTCTCGGAAACTAGAAGCGCTAGAGCTTAAATAACGAACATCTGGAATCACTCATATAACTTAGGAAAATCCCATTTTTGGACTGAGTTTATATGAAAAACTTTAAACTCGATTTTCTCGGAAACTAGAAGCGCTAGAGCTTAAATAACGAAAATCTGGAATCACTCATATAACTTAGGAAAATCCCATTTTTGGACTGATTTTATATGAAAAACTTTAAACTCGATTTTCTCGGAAACTAGAAGCGCTAGAGCTTAAATAACGAAAATCTGGAATCACTCATATAACTTAGGAAAATCCCATTTTTGGACTGATTTTATATGAAAAACTTTAAACTCGATTTTCTCGGAAACTAGAAGCGCTAGAGCTTAAATAACGAAAATCTGGAATCACTCATATAACTTAGGAAAATCCCATTTTTGGACTGATTTTATATGAAAAACTTTAAACTCGATTTTCTCGGAAACTAGAAGCGCTAGAGCTTAAATAACGAAAATCTGGAATCACCCATATAACTTAGGAAAATCCCATTTTTGGACTGATTTTATATGAAGAACTTTAAACTCGATTTTCTCGGAAACTAGAAGCGCTAGAGCTTAAATATCGAAAATCTGGAATCACTCATATAACTTAGGAAAATCCCATTTTTGGACTGATTTTATATGAAAAACTTTAAACTCCATTTTCTTGGAAACTAGAAGCGCTAGAGCTTAAATAACGAAAATCTGGAATCACTCATATAACTTAGGAAAATTCCATTTTTGGACTGATTTTATATGAAAAACTTTAAACTCGATTTTCTCGGAAACTAGAAGCGCTAGAGCTTAAATAACGAAAATCTGGAATCACTCATATAACTTAGGAAAATCCCATTTTTGGACTGATTTTATATGAAAAACTTTAAACTCGATTTTCTCGGAAACTAGAAGCGCTAGAGCTTAAATAACGAACATCTGGAATCACTCATATAACTTAGGAAAATCCCATTTTTGGACTGAGTTTATATGAAAAACTTTAAACTCGGTTTTCTCGGAAAATAGAAGCGCTAGAGCTTAAATAACGAAAATCTGAAAACACTCATATAACTTAGGAAAATCCCATTTTTGGACTGATTTTATATGAAAAACTTTAAACTCGATTTTCTCGGAAACTAGAAGCGCTAGAGCTTAAATAACGAAAATCTGGAATCACTCATATAACTTAGGAAAATCCCATTTTTGGACTGATTTTATATGAAAAACTTTAAACTCGATTTTCTCGGAAACTAGAAGCGCTAGAGCTTAAATAACGAAAATCTGACATCACTCATATAACTTAGGAAAATCCCATTTTTGGACTGATTTTATATGAAAAACTTTAAACTCGATTTTCTCGGAAACTAGAAGCGCTAGAGCTTAAATAACGAAAATCTGGAATCACTCATATAACTTAGGAAAATCCCATTTTTGGACTGATTTTATATGAAAAACTTTAAACTCGATTTTCTCGGAAACTAGAAGCGCTAGAGCTTAAATAACGAAAATCTGGAATCACTCATATAACTTAGGAAAATCCCATTTTTGGACTGATTTTATATGAAAAACTTTAAACTCGATTTTCTCGGAAACTAGAAGCGCTAGAGCTTAAATAACGAAAATCTGGAATCACTCATATAACTTAGGAAAATTCCATTTTTGGACTGATTTTATATGAAAAACTTTAAACTCGATTTTCTCGGAAACTAGAAGCGCTAGAGCTTAAATAACGAAAATCTGGAATCACTCATATAACTTAGGAAAATCCCATTTTTGGACTGATTTTATATGAAAAACTTTAAACTCGATTTTCTCGGAAACTAGAAGCGCTAGAGCTTAAATAACGAAAATCTGGAATCACTCATATAACTTAGGAAAATCCCATTTTTGGACTGATTTTATATGAAAAACTTTAAACTCGATTTTCTCGGAAACTAGAAGCGCTAGAGCTTAAATAACGAAAATCTGGAATCACTCATATAACTTAGGAAAATTCCATTTTTGGACTGATTTTATATGAAAAACTTTGAACTCGATTTTCTCGGAAACTAGAAGCGCTAGAGCTTAAATAACGAAAATCTGGAATCACTCATATAACTTAGGAAAATCCCATTTTTGGACTGATTTTATATGAAAAACTTTAAACTCGATTTTCTCGGAAACTAGAAGCGCTAGAGCTTAAATAACGAAAATCTGGAATCACTCATATAACTTAGGAAAATCCCATTTTTGGACTGATTTTATATGAAAAACTTTAAACTCGATTTTCTCGGAAACTAGAAGCGCTAGAGCTTAAATAACGAAAATCTGGAA
Organism: Pollenia amentaria; assembly: GCA_943735925.1. Classification (NCBI taxonomy): domain Eukaryota; kingdom Metazoa; phylum Arthropoda; class Insecta; order Diptera; family Polleniidae; genus Pollenia; species Pollenia amentaria. The sequence goes on along the minus strand of OX031008.1, from coordinate 85,043,071 downwards.
TCACTCATATAACTTAGGAAAATCCCATTTTTGGACTGATTTGATATGAAAAACTTTAAACTCGATTTTCTCGGAAACTAGAAGCGCTAGAGCTTAAATAACGAAAATCTGAAATCACTCATATAACTTAGGAAAATCCCATTTTTGGACTGATTTTATATGAAAAACTTTAAACTCGATTTTCTCGGAAACTAGAAGCGCTAGAGCTTAAATAACGAAAATCTGGAATCACTCATATAACTTAGGAAAATCCCATTTTTGGACTGATTTTATATGAAAAACTTTAAACTCGATTTTCTCGGAAACTAGAAGCGCTAGAGCTTAAATAACGAAAATCTGGAATCACTCATATAACTTAGGAAAATCCCATTTTTGGACTGATTTTATATGAAGAACTTTAAACTCGATTTTCTCGGAAACTAGAAGCGCTAGAGCTTAAATAACGAAAATCTGGAATCACTCATATAACTTAGGAAAATCCCATTTTTGGACTGATTTTATATGAAAAACTTTAAACTCGATTTTCTCGGAAACTAGAAGCGCTAGAGCTTAAATAACGAAAATCTGGAATCACTCATATAACTTAGGAAAATCCCATTTTTGGACTGATTTTATATAAAAAACTTTAAACTCGATTTTCTCTGAAACTAGAAGCGCTAGAGCTTAAATAACGAAAATCTGGAATCACTCATATAACTTAGGAAAATCCCATTTTTGGACTGATTTTATATGAAAAACTTTAAACTCGATTTTCTCGGAAACTAGAAGCGCTAGAGCTTAAATAACGAAAATCTGAAATCACTCATATAACTTAGGAAAATCCCATTTTTGGACTGATTTTATATGAAAAACTTTAAACTCGATTTTCTCGGAAACTAGAAGCGCTAGAGCTTAAATAACGAAAATCTGGAATCACTCATATAACTTAGAAAAATCCCATTTTTGGCCTGATTTTGTATGAAAAACTTTAAACTCGATTTTCTCGGAAACTAGAAGCGCTAGAGCTTAAATAACGAAAATCTGGAATCACTCATATAACTTAGAAAAATCCCATTTTTGGCCTGATTTTGTATGAAAAACTTTAAACTCGATTTTCTCGGAAACTAGAAGCGCTAGAGCTTAAATAACGAAAATCTGGAATCACTTATATAACTTAGAAAAATCCCATTTTTGGCCTGATTTTGTATGAAAAACTTTAAACTCGATTTTCTCGGAAACTAGAAGCGCTAGAGCTTAAATAACGAAAATCTGGAATCACTCATATAACTTAGGAAAATCCCATTTTTGGACTGATTTTATATGAAAAACTTTAAACTCGATTGTCTCGGAAACTAGAAGCGCTAAAGCTTTAATAACGAAAATCTGGAATCACTCATATAACTTAGAAAAATCCCATTTTTGGCCTGATTTTGTATGAAAAACTTTAAACTCGATTTTCTCGGAAACTAGAAGCGCTAGAGCTTAAATAACGAAAATCTGGAATCACTCATATAACTTAGGAAAATCCCATTTTTGGACTGATTTTATATGAAAAACTTTAAACTCGATTTTCTCGGAAACTAGAAGCGCTAGAGCTTAAATAACGAAAATCTGGAATCACTCATATAACTTAGGAAAATCCCATTTTTGGACTGATTTTATATGAAAAACTTTAAACTCGATTTTCTCGGAAACTAGAAGCGCTAGAGCTTAAATAACGAAAATCTGGAATCACTCATATAACTTAGGAAAATCCCATTTTTGGACTGATTTTATATGAAAAACTTTAAACTCGATTTTCTCGGAAACTAGAAGCGCTAGAGCTTAAATAACGAAAATCTGGAATCACTCATATAACTTAGGAAAATCCCATTTTTGGACTGATTTTATATGAAAAACTTTAAACTCGATTTTCTCGGAAACTAGAAGCGCTAGAGCTTAAATAACGAAAATCTGGAATCACTCATATAACTTAGGAAAATCCCATTTTTGGACTGATTTTATATGAAAAACTTTAAACTCGATTTTCTCGGAAACTAGAAGCGCTAGAGCTTAAATAACGAAAATCTGGAATCACTCATATAACTTAGGAAAATCCCATTTTTGGACTGATTTTATATGAAAAACTTTAAACTCGATTTTCTCGGAAACTAGAAGCGCTAGAGCTTAAATAACGAAAATCTGGAATCACTCATATAACTTAGGAAAATCCCATTTTTGGACTGATTTTATATGAAAAACTTTAAACTCGATTTTCTCGGAAACTAGAAGCGCTAGAGCTTAAATAACGAAAATCTGGAATCACTCATATAACTTAGGAAAATCCCATTTTTGGACTGATTTTATATGAAAAACTTTAAACTCGATTTTCTCGGAAACTAGAAGCGCTAGAGCTTAAATAACGAAAATCTGGAATCACTCATATAACTTAGGAAAATCCCATTTTTGGACTGATTTTATATGAAAAACTTTAAACTCGATTTTCTCGGAAACTAGAAGCGCTAGAGCTTAAATAACGAAAATCTGGAATCACTCATATAACTTAGGAAAATCCCATTTTTGGACTGATTTTATATGAAAAACTTTAAACTCGATTTTCTCGGAAACTAGAAGCGCTAGAGCTTAAATAACGAAAATCTGGAATCACTCATATAACTTAGGAAAATCCCATTTTTGGACTGATTTTATATGAAAAACTTTAAACTCGATTTTCTCGGAAACTAGAAGCGCTAGAGCTTAAATAACGAAAATCTGGAATCACTCATATAACTTAGGAAAATCCCATTTTTGGACTGATTTTATATGAAAAACTTTAAACTCGATTTTCTCGGAAACTAGAAGCGCTAGAGCTTAAATAACGAAAATCTGGAATCACTCATATAACTTAGGAAAATCCCATTTTTGGACTGATTTTATATGAAAAACTTTAAACTCGATTTTCTCGGAAACTAGAAGCGCTAGAGCTTAAATAACGAAAATCTGGAATCACTCATATAACTTAGGAAAATCCCATTTTTGGACTGATTTTATATGAAAAACTTTAAACTCGATTTTCTCGGAAACTAGAAGCGCTAGAGCTTAAATAACGAAAATCTGGAATCACTCATATAACTTAGGAAAATCCCATTTTTGGACTGATTTTATATGAAAAACTTTAAACTCGATTTTCTCGGAAACTAGAAGCGCTAGAGCTTAAATAACGAAAATCTGGAATCACTCATATAACTTAGGAAAATCCCATTTTTGGACTGATTTTATATGAAAAACTTTAAACTCGATTTTCTCGGAAACTAGAAGCGCTAGAGCTTAAATAACGAAAATCTGGAATCACTCATATAACTTAGGAAAATCCCATTTTTGGACTGATTTTATATGAAAAACTTTAAACTCGATTTTCTCGGAAACTAGAAGCGCTAGAGCTTAAATAACGAAAATCTGGAATCACTCATATAACTTAGGAAAATCCCATTTTTGGACTGATTTTATATGAAAAACTTTAAACTCGATTTTCTCGGAAACTAGAAGCGCTAGAGCTTAAATAACGAAAATCTGGAATCACTCATATAACTTAGGAAAATCCCATTTTTGGACTGATTTTATATGAAAAACTTTAAACTCGATTTTCTCGGAAACTAGAAGCGCTAGAGCTTAAATAACGAAAATCTGGAATCACTCATATAACTTAGGAAAATCCCATTTTTGGACTGATTTTATATGAAAAACTTTAAACTCGATTTTCTCGGAAACTAGAAGCGCTAGAGCTTAAATAACGAAAATCTGGAATCACTCATATAACTTAGGAAAATCCCATTTTTGGACTGATTTTATATGAAAAACTTTAAACTCGATTTTCTCGGAAACTAGAAGCGCTAGAGCTTAAATAACGAAAATCTGGAATCACTCATATAACTTAGGAAAATCCCATTTTTGGACTGATTTTATATGAAAAACTTTAAACTCGATTTTCTCGGAAACTAGAAGCGCTAGAGCTTAAATAACGAAAATCTGGAATCACTCATATAACTTAGGAAAATCCCATTTTTGGACTGATTTTATATGAAAAACTTTAAACTCGATTTTCTCGGAAACTAGAAGCGCTAGAGCTTAAATAACGAAAATCTGGAATCACTCATATAACTTAGGAAAATCCCATTTTTGGACTGATTTTATATGAAAAACTTTAAACTCGATTTTCTCGGAAACTAGAAGCGCTAGAGCTTAAATAACGAAAATCTGGAATCACTCATATAACTTAGGAAAATCCCATTTTTGGACTGATTTTATATGAAAAACTTTAAACTCGATTTTCTCGGAAACTAGAAGCGCTAGAGCTTAAATAACGAAAATCTGGAATCACTCATATAACTTAGGAAAATCCCATTTTTGGACTGATTTTATATGAAAAACTTTAAACTCGATTTTCTCGGAAACTAGAAGCGCTAGAGCTTAAATAACGAAAATCTGGAATCACTCATATAACTTAGGAAAATCCCATTTTTGGACTGATTTTATATGAAAAACTTTAAACTCGATTTTCTCGGAAACTAGAAGCGCTAGAGCTTAAATAACGAAAATCTGGAATCACTCATATAACTTAGGAAAATCCCATTTTTGGACTGATTTTATATGAAAAACTTTAAACTCGATTTTCTCGGAAACTAGAAGCGCTAGAGCTTAAATAACGAAAATCTGGAATCACTCATATAACTTAGGAAAATCCCATTTTTGGACTGATTTTATATGAAAAACTTTAAACTCGATTTTCTCGGAAACTAGAAGCGCTAGAGCTTAAATAACGAAAATCTGGAATCACTCATATAACTTAGGAAAATCCCATTTTTGGACTGATTTTATATGAAAAACTTTAAACTCGATTTTCTCGGAAACTAGAAGCGCTAGAGCTTAAATAACGAAAATCTGGAATCACTCATATAACTTAGGAAAATCCCATTTTTGGACTGATTTTATATGAAAAACTTTAAACTCGATTTTCTCGGAAACTAGAAGCGCTAGAGCTTAAATAACGAAAATCTGGAATCACTCATATAACTTAGGAAAATCCCATTTTTGGACTGATTTTATATGAAAAACTTTAAACTCGATTTTCTCGGAAACTAGAAGCGCTAGAGCTTAAATAACGAAAATCTGGAATCACTCATATAACTTAGGAAAATCCCATTTTTGGACTGATTTTATATGAAAAACTTTAAACTCGATTTTCTCGGAAACTAGAAGCGCTAGAGCTTAAATAACGAAAATCTGGAATCACTCATATAACTTAGGAAAATCCCATTTTTGGACTGATTTTATATGAAAAACTTTAAACTCGATTTTCTCGGAAACTAGAAGCGCTAGAGCTTAAATAACGAAAATCTGGAATCACTCATATAACTTAGGAAAATCCCATTTTTGGACTGATTTTATATGAAAAACTTTAAACTCGATTTTCTCGGAAACTAGAAGCGCTAGAGCTTAAATAACGAAAATCTGGAATCACTCATATAACTTAGGAAAATCCCATTTTTGGACTGATTTTATATGAAAAACTTTAAACTCGATTTTCTCGGAAACTAGAAGCGCTAGAGCTTAAATAACGAAAATCTGGAATCACTCATATAACTTAGGAAAATCCCATTTTTGGACTGATTTTATATGAAAAACTTTAAACTCGATTTTCTCGGAAACTAGAAGCGCTAGAGCTTAAATAACGAAAATCTGGAATCACTCATATAACTTAGGAAAATCCCATTTTTGGACTGATTTTATATGAAAAACTTTAAACTCGATTTTCTCGGAAACTAGAAGCGCTAGAGCTTAAATAACGAAAATCTGGAATCACTCATATAACTTAGGAAAATCCCATTTTTGGACTGATTTTATATGAAAAACTTTAAACTCGATTTTCTCGGAAACTAGAAGCGCTAGAGCTTAAATAACGAAAATCTGGAATCACTCATATAACTTAGGAAAATCCCATTTTTGGACTGATTTTATATGAAAAACTTTAAACTCGATTTTCTCGGAAACTAGAAGCGCTAGAGCTTAAATAACGAAAATCTGGAATCACTCATATAACTTAGGAAAATCCCATTTTTGGACTGATTTTATATGAAAAACTTTAAACTCGATTTTCTCGGAAACTAGAAGCGCTAGAGCTTAAATAACGAAAATCTGGAATCACTCATATAACTTAGGAAAATCCCATTTTTGGACTGATTTTATATGAAAAACTTTAAACTCGATTTTCTCGGAAACTAGAAGCGCTAGAGCTTAAATAACGAAAATCTGGAATCACTCATATAACTTAGGAAAATCCCATTTTTGGACTGATTTTATATGAAAAACTTTAAACTCGATTTTCTCGGAAACTAGAAGCGCTAGAGCTTAAATAACGAAAATCTGGAATCACTCATATAACTTAGGAAAATCCCATTTTTGGACTGATTTTATATGAAGAACTTTAAACTCGATTTTCTCGGAAACTAGAAGCGCTAGAGCTTAAATAACGAAAATCTGGAATCACTCATATAACTTAGGAAAATCCCATTTTTGGACTGATTTTATATGAAAAACTTTAAACTCGATTTTCTCGGAAACTAGAAGCGCTAGAGCTTAAATAACGAAAATCTGGAATCACTCATATAACTTGGGAAAATCCCATTTTTGGACTGATTTTATATGAAAAACTTTAAACTCGATTTTCTCGGAAACTAGAAGCGCTAGAGCTTAAATAACGAAAATCTGGAATCACTCATATAACTTAGGAAAATTCCATTTTTGGACTGATTTTATATGAAAAACTTTAAACTCGATTTTCTCGGAAACTAGCAGCGCTAGAGCTTAAATAACGAAAATCCGGAATCACTCATATAACTTAGGAAAATCCCATTGTTGGCCTGATTTTGTATGAAAAATTTTAAACTCGATTTTCTCGGAAACTAGAAGCGCTAGAGCTTAAATAACGAAAATCTGGAATCACTCATAACTTAGGAAAATCCCATTTTTGGCCTGATTTTGTATGAAAAACTTTAAACTCGATTTTCTCGGAAACTAGCAGCGCTAGAGCTTAAATAACGAAAATCCGGAATCACTCATATAACTTAGGAAAATCCCATTGTTGGCCTGATTTTGTATGAAAAATTTTAAACTCGATTTTCTCGGAAACTAGAAGCGCTAGAGCTTAAATAACGAAAATCTGGAATCACTCATAACTTAGGAAAATCCCATTTTTGGCCTGATTTTGTATGAAAAACTTTAAACTCGATTTTCTCGGAAACTAGAAGCGCTAGAGCTTAAATAACGAAAATCCGGAATCACTCATATAACTTAGGAAAATCCCATTGTTGGCCTGATTTTGTATGAAAAATTTTAAACTCGATTTTCTCGGAAACTAGAAGCGCTAGAGCTTAAATAACGAAAATCCGGAATCACTCATATAACTTAGGAAAATCCCATTTTTGGCCTGATTTTGTATGAAAAATTTTAAAATCGATTTTCTCGGAAACTAGAAGCGCTAGAGCTTAAATAACGAAAATCTGGAATCACTCATATAACTTAGGAAAATCCCATTGTTGGCCTGATTTTGTATGAAAAATTTTAAACTCGATTTTCTCGGAAACTAGAAGCGCTAGAGCTTAAATAACGAAAATCTGGAATCACTCATAACTTAGGAAAATCCCATTTTTGGCCTGATTTTGTATGAAAAACTTTAAACTCGATTTTCTCGGAAACTAGAAGCGCTAGAGCTTAAATAACGAAAATCTGGAATCACTCATATAACTTAGGAAAATCCCATTTTTGGCCTGATCTTGTATGAAAAACTTTGAACTCGATTTTCTTGGAAACTAAAAGTCCCAGAGCTTAAATAATGAAAATCTGGAATCACTCATATAACTTAGGAAAATTCCATTTTTGGACCGATTTTGTATGAAAAACTTTAAACTCGATTTTCTAGGAAACTATAAGCGCTAGAGCTTAAATAACGAAAATCTGGAATCACTCATATAACTTAGGAAAATCCCATTTTTGGCCTGATTTTGTATGAAAAACTTTAAACTCGATTTTCTCGGAAACTAGAAGCGCTAGAGCTTAAATAACGAAAATCTGGAATCACTCATATAACTTAGGAAAATCCCATTTTTGGCCTGATTTTGTATGAAAAACTTTAAACTCGATTTTCTCGGAAACTAGAAGCGCTAGAGCTTAAATAACGAAAATCCGGAATCACGCATATAACTTAGGAAAATTCCATTTTTGGACCGATTTTGTATGAAAAACTTTAAACTCGATTTTCTTGGAAACTATAAGCGCTAGAGCTTAAATAACGAAAATCTGGAATCACTCATATAACTTAGGAAAATCCCATTTTTGGCCTGATTTTGTATGAAAAACTTTAAACTCGATTTTCTCGGAAACTAGAAGTCCCAGAGCTTAAATAATGAAAATCTGGAATCACACATATAACTTAAGAAAATCCCATTTTTGGCCTAATTTTGTATGAAAAATAACGAAAATCTGGAATCACTCATATAACTTAGGAAAATCCCATTTTTGGACAGATTTTGTATGAAAAACTTTTAACTCGATTTTCTCGAAAACTAGACGCGCTAGAGCTTAAATAACGAAAATCTGGAATCACTCATATAACTTAGGAAAATCCCATTTTTCGACTGATTTTGTATGAAAAACTTTAAACTCGATTTTCTCGGAAACTAGAAGCGCTACAGCTTAAATAAAGAAAATCTGGAATCACTCATATAACTTAGGAAAATCCCATTTTTGGCCTAATTTTGTATGAAAACTTTAAACTCGATTTTCTCGGAAACTAAAAGCCCCAGAGCTTAAATAACGAAAATCTGGAATCACTCATATAACTTAGGAAAAACTTTAAACTCGATTTTCTCGGAAACTAGAAGCGCTAGAGCTTAAATAATGAAAATCTGGAATCACTCATATAACTTAGGAAAATCCCATTTTTGGCCTAATTTTGTATGAAAAACATTAAACTCGATTTTCTCGGAAACTAGAAGCACTAGAGCTAAAATAATGAAAATCTGGAATCACTCATATAACTTAGGAAAATCCCATTTTTGGCCTAATTTTGTATGAAAAACTTTAAACTCGATTTTCTAACTAAGGAAAATCCCATTTTTGGCCTAATTTTGTATGAAAAACTTTAAACTCGATTTTCTCGGAAACTAAAAGCGCTAGAGCTTAAATAACGAAAATCTAGAATCACGCATATAACTTAGGAAAATCCCATTTTTGGCCTAATTTTGTATGAAAAACTTTAAACTCGATTTTCTCGGAAACTAAAAGCCCCAGAGCTTAAATAACGAAAATCTGGAATCACTCATATAACTTAGGAAAATCTAATTTTTGGCCTAATTTTGTATGAAAAACTTAAAACTCGATTTTTTCGGAAACTAGAAGCCCCAGAGCTTAAATAACGAAAATCTGGAATCACTCATATAACTGAGGAAAATCCCATTTATGGCCTGATTTTGTATGAAAAACTTTTAACTCGATTTTCTCGAAAACTAGACGCGCTAGAGCTTAAATAACGAAAATCTGGAATCACTCATATAACTTAGGAAAATCCCATTTTTCGACTGATTTTGTATGAAAAACTTTAAACTCGATTTTCTCGGAAACTAGAAGCGCTACAGCTTAAATAAAGAAAATCTGGAATCACTCATATAACTTAGGAAAATCCCATTTTTGGCCTAATTTTGTATGAAAAACTTTAAACTCGATTTTCTCGGAAACTAAAAGCCCCAGAGCTTAAATAACGAAAATCTGGAATCACTCATATAACTTAGGAAAATCTAATTTTTGGCCTAATTTTGTATGAAAAACTTAAAACTCGATTTTTTCGGAAACTAGAAGCCCCAGAGCTTAAATAACGAAAATCTGGAATCACTCATATAACTGAGGAAAATCCCATTTATGGCCTGATTTTGTATGAAAAACTTTAAACTCGATATTCTCGGAAACTAGAAGCGCTAGAGCTTAAATAACGGAAATTTTGAATCACTCATATAACTTAGGAAAATCCCATTTTTGGCCTAATTTTGTATGAAAAACTTTAAACTCGATTTTCTCGGAAACTAAAAGCCCCAGAGCTTAAATAACGAAAATCTGGAATCACTCATATAACTTAGGAAAATCACATTTTTGGCCTGATTTTGTATGAAAAACTTTAAACTCGATTTTCTCGGAAACTAAAAGCCCCAGAGCTTAAATAACGAAAATCTGGAATCACTCATATTACTTAGGAAAATCCCATTTCTGGCCTAATTTTGTATGAAAAACTTTAAACTCGATTTTCTCGGAAACTAAAAGCCCCAGAGCTTAAATAACGAAAATCTGGAATTACTCATATAACTAAGGAAAATCCCATTTTTGACCTGATTTTGTATGAAAAACTTTAAACTCGATTTTCTCGGAAACTAGAAGCGCTATTGCTTAAATAACGAAAATCTGGAATCACTCATATTACTTAGGAAAATCCCATTTTTGGACTGATTTTATATGAAAGCTTAAATAACGAAAATCTGGAATCACTCATATAACTTAGGAAAATCACATTTTTGGCCTGATTTTGTATGAAAAACTTTAAACTCGATTTTCTCGGAAACTAAAAGCCCCAGAGCTTAAATAACGAAAATCTGGAATCACTCATATTACTTAGGAAAATCCCATTTCTGGCCTAATTTTGTATGAAAAACTTTAAACTCGATTTTCTCGGAAACTAAAAGCCCCAGAGCTTAAATAACGAAAATCTGGAATTACTCATATAACTAAGGAAAATCCCATTTTTGACCTGATTTTGTATGAAAAACTTTAAACTCGATTTTCTCGGAAACTAGAAGCGCTAGAGCTTAAATAACGAAAATCTGGAATCACTCATATAACTTAGGAAAATCCCATTTTTGGACTGATTTTATATGAAGAACTTTAAACTCGATTTTCTCGGAAACTAGAAGCGCTAGAGCTTAAATAACGAAAATCTGGAATCACTCATATAACTTAGGAAAATCACATTTTTGGCCTGATTTTGTATGAAAAACTTTAAACTCGATTTTCTCGGAAACTAAAAGCCCCAGAGCTTAAATAACGAAAATCTGGAATCACTCATATTACTTAGGAAAATCCCATTTTTGGCCTAATTTTGTATGAAAAACTTTAAACTCGATTTTCTCGGAAACTAAAAGCCCCATAGCTTAAATAACGAATATCTGGAATCACTCATATTACTTAGGAAAATCCCATTTTTGGCCTAATTTTGTATGAAAAACTTTAAACTCGATTTTCTCGGAAACTAAAAGCCCCAGAGCTTAAATAACGAAAATCTGGAATCACTCATATAACTAGGGAAAATCCCATTTTTGACCTGATTTTGTATGAAAAACTTTAAACTCGATTTTCTCGGAAACTAAAAGCCCCAGAGCTTAAATAACGAAAATCTGGAATCACTCATATAACTTAGGAAAATCCCATTTTTGGCCTGATTTCGTATGAAAATTTTTAAACTCGATTTTCTCGGAAACTAGAAGCTTAAATAACGAAAATCTGGAATCACTCATATTACTTAGGAAAATCCCATTTCTGGCCTAATTTTGTATGAAAAACTTTAAACTCGATTTTCTCGGAAACTAAAAGCCCCAGAGCTTAAATAACGAAAATCTGGAATTACTCATATAACTAAGGAAAATCCCATTTTTGACCTGATTTTGTATGAAAAACTTTAAACTCGATTTTCTCGGAAACTAGAAGCGCTATTGCTTAAATAACGAAAATCTGGAATCACTCATATAACTTAGGAAAATCCCATTTTTGGCCTAATTTTGTATGAAAAACTTTAAACTCGATTTTCTCGGAAACTAAAAGCCCCATAGCTTAAATAACGAAAATCTGGAATCACTCATATTACTTAGGAAAATCCCATTTTTGGCCTAATTTTGTATGAAAAACTTTAAACTCGATTTTCTCGGAAACTAAAAGCCCCAGAGCTTAAATAACGAAAATCTGGAATCACTCATATAACTAGGGAAAATCCCATTTTTGACCTGATTTTGTATGAAAAACTTTAAACTCGATTTTCTCGGAAACTAAAAGCCCCAGAGCTTAAATAACGAAAATCTGGAATCACTCATATAACTTAGGAAAATCCCATTTTTGGCCTGATTTCGTATGAAAATTTTTAAACTCGATTTTCTCGGAAACTAGAAGCTTAAATAACGAAAATCTGGAATCACTCATATTACTTAGGAAAATCCCATTTTTGGCCTAATTTTGTATGAAAAACTTAAAACTCGATTTTCTCGGAAACTAGAAGCGCTATTGCTTAAATAACGAAAATCTGGAATCACTCATATAACTTAGGAAAATCCCATTTTTGGCCTAAATCTGGAATCACTCATATAACTTAGGAAAATCCCATTTTTGGCTTGATTTTGTATGAAAAACTTTAAACTCGATTTTCTCGGAAACTAGAAGCGCTAGAACTTAAATAACGAAAATCTGGAATCACTCATATAACTGAGGAAAATCCGATTTTTGGCCTGATTTTGTATGAAAAACTTTAAACTCGATTTTCTCGGAAACTAGAAGCGCTATAGCTAAAATAACGAAAATCTGGAATCACTCATATAACTAAGGAAAATTCCATTTTTGGCCTGATTTTGTATGAAAAACTTTAAACTCGCTAGAGCTTAAATAACGAAAATCTGGAATCACTCATATAACTTAGGAAAATACCTTTTTTGGCCTAATTTTGTATGAAAAACTTTAAACTCGATTTTCTCGGAAACTAGAAGCGCTAGAACTTAAATAACGAAAATCTGGAATCACTCGTATAACTGAGGAAACTCCCATTTTTGACCTGATTTTGTATAAAAAACTTTAAACTCGATTTTCTCGGAAACTAGAAGCGCTATAGCTAAAATAACGAAAATCTGGAATCACTCATATAACTAAGGAAAATTCCATTTTTGGCCTGATTTTGTATGAAAAACTTTAAACTCGCTAGAGCTTAAATAACGAAAATCTGGAATCACTCATATAACTTAGGAAAATACCTTTTTTGGCCTAATTTTGTATGAAAAACTTTAAACTCGATTTTCTCGGAAACTAAAAGCCCCAGAGCTTAAATAACGAAAATCTGGAATCACTCATATAACTTAGGAAAATCCCATTTTTGGCCTGATTTTGTATGAAAAACTTTAAACTCGATTTTCTCGGAAACTAGAAGCGCTATTGCTTAAATAACGAAAATCTGGAATCACTCATATAACTTAGGAAAATCCCATTTTTGGCCTAATTTTGTATGAAAAACTTTAAACTCGATTTTCTCGGAAACTAAAAGCCCCAGAGCTTAAATAACGAAAATCTGGAATCACTCATATAACTTAGGAAAATCCCATTTTTGGCATGATTTTGCATGAAAAACTTTAAACTCGATTTTCTCGGAAACTAGAAGTGCTATTGCTTAAATAACGAAAATCTGGAATCACTCATATAACTTAGGAAAATCCCATTTTTGGCTTAATTTTGTATGAAAAACTTTAAACTCGATTTTCTCGGAAACTAAAAGCCCCAGAGCTTAAATAACGAAAATCTGGAATCACTCATATAACTTAGAAAAATCCCATTTTTGGCATGATTTTGCATGAAAAACTTTAAACTCGATTTTCTCGGAAACTAGAAGTGCTATTGCTTAAATAACGAAAATCTGGAATCACTCATATAACTTAGGAAAATCCCATTTTTGGCTTAATTTTGTATGAAAAACTTTAAACTCGATTTTCTCGGAAACTAAAAGCCCCAGAGCTTAAATAACGAAAATCTGGAATCACTCATATAACTTAGAAAAATCCCATTTTTGGACTGATTTTGTATGAAAAACTTTTAACTCGATTTTCTCGGAAACTAGAAGCGCTAGAGCTTAAATAACGAAAATCTGGAATCACTCATATAACTTAGGAAAATCCCATTTTTGGCCTGATTTTGTATGAAAAATTTTAAATTAGATTTTCTCGGAAACTAGAAGCGCTACAGCTTAAATAACAAAAATCTGGAATCACTCATATAACTTAGGAAAATCCCATTTTTGGACTGATTTTGTATGAAAAACTTTTAACTCTATTTTCTCGGAAACTAGAAGCACCAGAGCTTAAATAATGAAAATCTGGAATTACTCATATAACTTAGGAAAATCCCATTTTTGGCCTGATTTTGTATGAAAAACTTTAAACGCGATTTTCTCGGAAACTAGAAGCGCTACAGCTTAAATAACGAAAATCTGGAATCACTCATATAACTTAGGAAAATCCCATTTTTGGCCTGATTTTGTATGAAAAACTTTAAACTCGATTTTCTCGGAAACTAGAAGCGCTACAGCTTAAATAACGAAAATCTGGAATCACTCATATAACTTAGAAAAATCCCATTTTTGGACTGATTTTGTATGAAAAACTTTTAACGCGATTTTCTCGGAAACTTGAAGCGCTAGAGCTTAAATAACGAAAATATGGAATCACTCATATAGCTTAGGAAAATCCCATTTTTGGCCTAATTTTGTATGAAAAACTTTTAACTCGATTTTCTCGGAAACTAGAAGCGCTACAGCTTAAATAACGAAAATCTGGAATCACTCATATAACTTAGGAAAATCCCATTTTTGGCCTGATTTTGTATGAAAAACTTTAAACTCGATTTTCTCGGAAACTAGAAGCGCTATTGCTTAAATAACGAAAATCTGGAATCACTCATATAGCTTAGGAAAATCCCATTTTTGGCCTAATTTTGTATGAAAAACTTTAAACTCGATTTTCTCGGAAACTAAAAGCCCCAGAGCTTAAATAACGAAAATCTGGAATCACTCATATAACTTAGAAAAAACCCATTTTTGGACTGATTTTGTATGAAAAACTTTTAACTCGATTTTCTCGGAAACTAGAAGCGCTAGAGCTTAAATAACGAAAATCTGGAATCACTCATATAACTTAGGAAAATCCCATTTTTGGCCTGATTTTGTATGAAAAATTTTAAATTGGATTTTCTCGGAAACTAGAAGCGCTACAGCTTAAATAACAAAAATCTGGAATCACTCATATAACTTAGGAAAATCCCATTTTTGGACTGATTTTGTATGAAAAACTTTTAACTCGATTTTCTCGGAAACTAGAAGCACCAGAGCTTAAATAATGAAAATCTGGAATTACTCATATAACTTAGGAAAATCCCATTTTTGGCCTGATTTTGTATGAAAAACTTTAAACGCGATTTTCTCGGAAACTAGAAGCGCTACAGCTTAAATAACGAAAATCTGGAATCACTCATATAACTTAGGAAAATCCCATTTTTGGCCTGATTTTGTATGAAAAACTTTAAACTCGATTTTCTCGGAAACTAGAAGCGCTACAGCTTAAATAACGAAAATCTGGAATCACTCATATAACTTAGAAAAATCCCATTTTTGGACTGATTTTGTATGAAAAACTTTTAACTCGATTTTCTCGGAAACTTGAAGCGCTAGAGCTTAAATAACGAAAATCTGGAATCACTCATATAACTTAGAAAAATCCCATTTTTGGCCTGATTTTGTATGAAAAACTTTAAACTCGATTTTCTCGGAAACTAGAAGCGCTACAGCTTAAATAACGAAAATCTGGAATCACTCATATAACTTAGAAAAATCCCATTTTTGGCCTGATTTTGTATGAAAAACTTTTAACGCGATTTTCTCGGAAACTAGAAGCGCTACAGCTTAAATAACGAAAATCTGGAATCACTCATATAGCTTAGGAAAATCCCATTTTTGGCCTAATTTTGTATGAAAAACTTTTAACTCGATTTTCTCGGAAACTAGAAGCGCTAGAGCTTAAATAACGAAAATCTGGAATCACTCATATAACTTAGGAAAATCCCATTTTTGGCCTGATTTTGTATGAAAAATTTTAAATTAGATTTTCTCGGAAACTAGAAGCGCTACAGCTTAAATAACAAAAATCTGGAATCACTCATATAACTTAGGAAAATCCCATTTTTGGACTGATTTTGTATGAAAAACTTTTAACTCGATTTTCTCGGAAACTAGAAGCACCAGAGCTTAAATAATGAAAATCTGGAATTACTCATATAACTTAGGAAAATCCCATTTTTGGCCTGATTTTGTATGAAAAACTTTAAACGCGATTTTCTCGGAAACTAGAAGCGCTACAGCTTAAATAACGAAAATCTGGAATCACTCATATAACTTAGGAAAATCCCATTTTTGGCCTGATTTTGTATGAAAAACTTTAAACTCGATTTTCTCGGAAACTAGAAGCGCTACAGCTTAAATAACGAAAATCTGGAATCACTCATATAACTTAGAAAAATCCCATTTTTGGACTGATTTTGTATGAAAAACTTTTAACTCGATTTTCTCGGAAACTTGAAGCGCTAGAGCTTAAATAACGAAAATCTGGAATCACTCATATAGCTTAGGAAAATCCCATTTTTGGCCTAATTTTGTATGAAAAACTTTTAACTCGATTTTCTCGGAAACTAGAAGCGCTACAGCTTAAATAACGAAAATCTGGAATCACTCATATAACTTAGGAAAATCCCATTTTTGGCCTGATTTTGTATGAAAAACTTTAAACTCGATTTTCTCGGAAACTAGAAGCGCTACAGCTTAAATAACGAAAATCTGGAATCACTCATATAACTTAGAAAAATCCCATTTTTGGACTGATTTTGTATGAAAAACTTTTAACGCGATTTTCTCGGAAACTTGAAGCGCTAGAGCTTAAATAACGAAAATATGGAATCACTCATATAGCTTAGGAAAATCCCATTTTTGGCCTAATTTTGTATGAAAAACTTTTAACTCGATTTTCTCGGAAACTAGAAGCGCTACAGCTTAAATAACGAAAATCTGGAATCACTCATATAACTTAGGAAAATCCCATTTTTGGCCTGATTTTGTATGAAAAACTTTAAACTCGATTTTCTCGGAAACTAGAAGCGCTATTGCTTAAATAACGAAAATCTGGAATCACTCATATAGCTTAGGAAAATCCCATTTTTGGCCTAATTTTGTATGAAAAACTTTAAACTCGATTTTCTCGGAAACTAAAAGCCCCAGAGCTTAAATAACGAAAATCTGGAATCACTCATATAACTTAGAAAAAACCCATTTTTGGACTGATTTTGTATGAAAAACTTTTAACTCGATTTTCTCGGAAACTAGAAGCGCTAGAGCTTAAATAACGAAAATCTGGAATCACTCATATAACTTAGGAAAATCCCATTTTTGGCCTGATTTTGTATGAAAAATTTTAAATTGGATTTTCTCGGAAACTAGAAGCGCTACAGCTTAAATAACAAAAATCTGGAATCACTCATATAACTTAGGAAAATCCCATTTTTGGACTGATTTTGTATGAAAAACTTTTAACTCGATTTTCTCGGAAACTAGAAGCACCAGAGCTTAAATAATGAAAATCTGGAATTACTCATATAACTTAGGAAAATCCCATTTTTGGCCTGATTTTGTATGAAAAACTTTAAACGCGATTTTCTCGGAAACTAGAAGCGCTACAGCTTAAATAACGAAAATCTGGAATCACTCATATAACTTAGGAAAATCCCATTTTTGGCCTGATTTTGTATGAAAAACTTTAAACTCGATTTTCTCGGAAACTAGAAGCGCTACAGCTTAAATAACGAAAATCTGGAATCACTCATATAACTTAGAAAAATCCCATTTTTGGACTGATTTTGTATGAAAAACTTTTAACTCGATTTTCTCGGAAACTTGAAGCGCTAGAGCTTAAATAACGAAAATCTGGAATCACTCATATAACTTAGAAAAATCCCATTTTTGGCCTGATTTTGTATGAAAAACTTTAAACTCGATTTTCTCGGAAACTAGAAGCGCTACAGCTTAAATAACGAAAATCTGGAATCACTCATATAACTTAGAAAAATCCCATTTTTGGCCTGATTTTGTATGAAAAACTTTTAACGCGATTTTCTCGGAAACTAGAAGCGCTACAGCTTAAATAACGAAAATCTGGAATCACTCATATAGCTTAGGAAAATCCCATTTTTGGCCTAATTTTGTATGAAAAACTTTTAACTCGATTTTCTCGGAAACTAGAAGCGCTAGAGCTTAAATAACGAAAATCTGGAATCACTCATATAACTTAGGAAAATCCCATTTTTGGCCTGATTTTGTATGAAAAATTTTAAATTAGATTTTCTCGGAAACTAGAAGCGCTACAGCTTAAATAACAAAAATCTGGAATCACTCATATAACTTAGGAAAATCCCATTTTTGGACTGATTTTGTATGAAAAACTTTTAACTCGATTTTCTCGGAAACTAGAAGCACCAGAGCTTAAATAATGAAAATCTGGAATTACTCATATAACTTAGGAAAATCCCATTTTTGGCCTGATTTTGTATGAAAAACTTTAAACGCGATTTTCTCGGAAACTAGAAGCGCTACAGCTTAAATAACGAAAATCTGGAATCACTCATATAACTTAGGAAAATCCCATTTTTGGCCTGATTTTGTATGAAAAACTTTAAACTCGATTTTCTCGGAAACTAGAAGCGCTACAGCTTAAATAACGAAAATCTGGAATCACTCATATAACTTAGAAAAATCCCATTTTTGGACTGATTTTGTATGAAAAACTTTTAACTCGATTTTCTCGGAAACTTGAAGCGCTAGAGCTTAAATAACGAAAATCTGGAATCACTCATATAGCTTAGGAAAATCCCATTTTTGGCCTAATTTTGTATGAAAAACTTTTAACTCGATTTTCTCGGAAACTAGAAGCGCTACAGCTTAAATAACGAAAATCTGGAATCACTCATATAACTTAGGAAAATCCCATTTTTGGCCTGGTTTTGTATGAAAAACTTTAAACTCGATTTTCTCGGAAACTAGAAGCGCTATTGCTTAAATAACGAAAATCTGGAATCACTCATATAGCTTAGGAAAATCCCATTTTTGGCCTAATTTTGTATGAAAAACTTTAAACTCGATTTTCTCGGAAACTAAAAGCCCCAGAGCTTAAATAACGAAAATCTGGAATCACTCGTATAACTTAGGAAAATCCCATTTTTGGACTGATTTTGTATGAAAAACTTTAAACTCGATTTTCTCGGAAACTAGAAGCTCTACAGCTTAAATAACGAAAATCTGGAGTCACTCGTATAACTTAGGAAAATCCCATTTTTGGACTGATTTTGTATGAGAAACTTAAAACTCGATTTTCTCGGAAACTAGAAGCTCTACAGCCTAAATAACGAAAATCTGGAATCACTCATATAACATAGGAAAATCCCATTTTTGGCCTGATTTTGTATTTTTTTTTTTTTTTTTTTTTTTTTTTTTTTTTTTTTTTTTTTTTTTTTTTTTTTTTTTTTTTTTGCAGTATTTATTTATTGAATCTTCATATATTAAATATGAACTAACAATAATTAATCAAATCTTATCCTAATATTTACTTAATGTCCTGCCAGTGCCAGACAAAAAGATTTAGTCATCACGGTTTCTGTTCACATATGTAGGTGTTTATCGCTCATCTGATTGGGTGAGTGCTGCAGTGTCTCTTCTCCTTAATCGAGTGTGGCCGCCATAATTTAAAATATTTCGAGCTAAGGGATTTGGGTGCAGTTCCAGCCTTTTTAAATATTTTACTGCATATTTCGTTATCATAGTTTTTACCAATGGCACATTGAGATCCTTGTGGATATTTGAGTTTTTGACATACCAGGGAGCGGCTGTTATTATTCGAAGAAGTTTATTTTGGCGCCTTTGAATTTTTTCGATATTAGAAGCCGAGGCAGTGCCCCATAACTGAATACCGTAGCACCAAATTGGCTTTAAGATAGAGTTGTAAAGTAGAAGTTTGCAATCGAGACTAAGAACAGAATTTCTTCCAATGAGCCAATTAATTTGAATTGCTTTTAGTTTCATTTGAGTTAATTTTGCTTCTATGTGCCATTTCCACGTTAAACGCCGATCTAGATGTATACCGAGGTATTTTACATGCGAGTGTTGGGGTATTATTTGATTATTGATTTTAATAGGGGGGCATGTTTCCCGACGCAATGTGAATGTTATATGTGCGCATTTTTGCTCATTGATCTTTATCCTCCATTGTTTTAACCACCTTTCCAGTTCAAATATGTGATCCTGTAAGTAACGAGATGCTTCTTGACAGTTTTCATGAACGCTTAGGAAAGCTGTGTCATCCGCAAATGTTGAGGTTTGTGTGTAGCTGTTTGTTGGCATGTCCGAAGTATAAATTAAGTACAATAGAGGGCCCAGGATGCTGCCTTGTGGGACTCCAGCGTTAACTGGCTGAGGAGAACTTAAAAAATCGCCTTCTTTAATAATAAATTGACGACCGACTAAGTAGCTTTCTAACAGCTTGTGAATGTTTGCTGGCAAGTTTTGCTGCAATTTCAGTAGTAAACCTTCATGCCAGACCTTATCAAAAGCTTGAGACACATCGATGAAAAGTGCTGAGCAATATTTTTTTTCTTCAAAGGCTTTTCTTATTACATTTACTATTCGATGAGTTTGTTCAATTGTGCTATGCTTTCTTCTAAACCCAAATTGATGATTAGGAATACATCTATTTTCATTTAAAATCGGCGTTAATTTTGCCACTAGTAGTTTCTCAAATAGCTTTGAAATATTAGATAATAAGCTAATAGGCCTGTATGACTCAACTTTTGTGTGATCCTTTCCTGGCTTTGGTATCATGGTTACTAAGGAAACCTTCCATTTATGAGGGTAGTATTGAAGTCGTAAAATAGCATTAAAAATAAAAAGAATAATTTTCTTTGCTGTACTTGGTAGCTCCAAAAGCATTTTATTACTGATCTTATCAATACCGGATGCCTTCTTGGTGTTTAAATTACAAATAGCCTTTTCGATTTCTCTAAACTCGAATCTAAGGGGAATAGCTGCTCTAACATTTACAGACGGTAAATCGACTGCTATATCGTGAAATATATTATGGGTAAATACATTTTTCAGATGATTAGCAAACAGATTTCCTTTTTCAATATCATTTCTTGCCCAACTTCCATTCAAGTTTCTCAATGGTGGCTTAGAGATAACTGGTCTATTGAGGCTTCTAGCTGCACGCCATAATGAGTAATCTGATTGTGGAGTTGCATCAAGTCCCTTGAGATATTTTTCCAGGGAAGCCGTTTTCTGAGACTGCAGTAACTTTCTCAGCCTTTTTGTGCACTCTTTTAATAAAGTCTTAAGTTGGGGGGATCTGTGCAATTGCCACTCTCTACGAACTCTCCTTTTTTCAGTCAATAGACGCTCGACATCTGTAGAATATATGATTTTGTTTTTGGTTTTTTTGAGTGTTATGCTGGAATGTTGAATAGCTAGTTTGAGATAACTGTCAAAATTAACAATAGCGAGATCCACGTTCTCCGGTGTGCTAAGCGGAATATTTTCTGTGCAATGGGCACTCAGATATTTTTTATATTTTAACCAATTTATTTGTGAAGCTGATGTCGATAAGTAACCAGACGGAGATACGATTCTATTTGGATTTATTATAGTAACAATTGTAGGTGTGTGATCTGAAGATAATTCTAGGGACGCTTCCACATGAATCGTGTCTATGGGGATGTTATTAACCACGCCAAAATCTATGACATCTGGAACTTTTTGCTGATCAGTAGGCCAATATGTTGGTTGTCCGCTCGCGACCACATTTAGGTCCATTTTACAAATTGTGTTAAACAAAACACGACCCTTAGGTGTAATAAGTCGTGACCCCCAGAAAGTGTGTTTAGCGTTATAATCGCCAGCAGCCAGGAAGCAGGGTCCTAATGATTTAAAATATTTATTATATTGGCTTTCTGATATTGAAAACCTAGGTGGGGAGTATAATGATGAAATTACTATGTTTCGAGATAATTCCTCAACGCAAATGCTCGTTGCTTGGAGATAATCTTCACGATGATCGCACATTAGGTAGTGTTTTACTCGGTTTTTTATCAAAATGGCAGAACCTCCACAAGCTCTACCTCGAGGGTCCTTGGTATCATATAATATATAACCATTGACTTGAAACGTGTTTCTTGAGGTCAGATGGGTTTCAGAAACCATCATAACATCAATTTGTTTATTTTTAAGAAAGTATTCTAGTTCATTTTTATGTTGGCGGATGCCGTTTGCGTTCCAAAAGCAAATTTTTAAACAGTTCATGGCTTGTTTAGTACAGCTTGCAATAACATCGATTGCATTCTTAACATTTCCTGCATCATATTACCCATTGTGTTTGTAAAGTTATTTACTGTTTGTACTAATGTTTCCATGGTTTTCTCTAGACGACTTAAGTTAGAAACTGGAGTTTCATCATTATTTGGCAACTCACCTTGCATTGGCATATGGTTTGATTTTAGGACGTTAGCGTAGGATGTTCTGTTATTACTAGGCTGCGGTACCTGAACGTCATTAATGTAAACTTGATTTGTTGCCTGCATTTGAGTGGGATTAGGTTTCGGTCCAACCGAGCGCTTGACGATAGAGTATACAGGGCATCCTCTATAGTTGGCCGTGTGATTACCACCGCAGTTGCTACATTTTTTTACATTGGGGTCGTTTTTAGACTTATCGCAGAGAGCTGTACCATGTAATTCTCCACATACGACGCAAACAGGGGTTAAATGACAATATGCCTTAGTGTGACCAAATTCTTGGCAGTTTAAACATTGCACGGGACCATTCCTTTTGTGCGGCTCCTCTATTGTTATTTTTCTATACAGGATATATTTAAGATTATAAATGGGATGCGTTTCGTTCTTTTTGAGCTTAATGTCGCCGGGTTCTAACTCCACTCGAAATAGTGGCTGAGGATTTTTTTCTCTATTTTTAATATTAACTACATTTTTAATTTTAAAGCCCTTCTCATCTAAAAACGTTTTAATTTCACCTGGGTCTACGCATGAATCAATGCCCTTTATCACTACCTGAAGACCTTTACTGCTCTTCAGTTGGTATGTATAAAAATTCTTATTAAGTGCTTCAAATTTAGTTATTACCTTACGAAAATCTTCTTCACGGTTAACTTGTATTTTTGTCTCATTTATACTACCCCGCTTAATTGCAACTACATAAAAAGAATTTTCACCTATTACCGATATCAAATTCTTTATTAATTCATTTGAGTTTTGCTCTCTAAGATATATCGGCGGTGGCTTAGAAGATTTGATAACGTTTTGTGCTTCCGGGGATTCCTCATCCAGAATTGCAAAACGATTTTGTATGAAAAACTTTAAACTCGATTTTCTCGGAAACTAGAAGCGCTATTGCTTAAATAACGAAAATCTGGAGTCACTCGTATAACTTAGGAAAATCCCATTTTTGGACTGATTTTGTATGAAAAACTTTAAACTCGATTTTCTCGGAAACTAGAAGCTCTACAGCTTAAATAACGAAAATCTGGAGTCACTCGTATAACTTAGGAAAATCCCATTTTTGGACTGATTTTGTATGAGAAACTTTAAACTCGATGTTCTCGGAAACTAGAAGCTCTACAGCCTAAATAACGAAAATCTGGAATCACTCATATAACATAGGAAAATCCCATTTTTGGCCTGATTTTGTATGAAAAACTTTAAACTCGATTTTCTCGGAAACTAGAAGCGCTATTGCTTAAATAACGAAAATCTGGAATCACTCATATAACTTAGGAAAATCCCATTTTTGGCTTAATTTTGTATGAAAAACTTTAAACTCGATTTTCTCGGAAAGTAAAAGCCCCAGAGCTTAAATAACGAAAATCTGGAATCACTCATATAACTTAGAAAAATCCCATTTTTGGACTGATTTTGTATGAAAAACTTTTAACTCGATTTTCTCGGAAACTAGAAGCGCTAGAGCTTAAATAACGAAAATCTGGAATCACTCATATAACTTAGGAAAATCCCATTTTTGGCCTGATTTTGTATGAAAAACTTTAAACTCGATTTTCTCGGAAACTAGAAGCGCTATTGCTTAAATAACGAAAATCTGGAATCACTCATATAACTTAGGAAAATCCCATTTTTGGCTTAATTTTGTATGAAAAACTTTAAACTCGATTTTCTCGGAAAGTAAAAGCCCCAGAGCTTAAATAACGAAAATCTGGAATCACTCATATAACTTAGAAAAATCCCATTTTTGGACTGATTTTGTATGAAAAACTTTTAACTCGATTTTCTCGGAAACTAGAAGCGCTAGAGCTTAAATAACGAAAATCTGGAATCACTCATATAACTTAGGAAAATCCCATTTTTGGCCTGATTTTGTATGAAAAACTTTAAATTAGATTTTCTCGGAAACTAGAAGCGCTACAGCTTAAATAACGAAAATTTGGAATCACTCATATAACTTAGAAAAATACCATTTTTGGCCTGATTTTGTATGAAAAACTTTAAACTTGATTTTCTCGGAAACTAGAAGCGCTACAGCTTAAATAACGAAAATCTGGAATCACTCATATAACTTAGGAAAATCCCATTTTTGGCCTGATTTTGTATGAAAATCTTTAAATTAGATTTTCTCGGAAACTAGAAGCGCTACAGCTTAAATAACGAAAATCTGGAATCACTCATATAACTTAGGAAAATCCCATTTTTGGCCTGATTTTGTATGAAAAACTTTAAACTCGATTTTCTCGGAAACTAGAAGCGCTAGAGCTTAAATAACGAAAATCTGGAATCACTCATATAACTTAGGAAAATCCCATTTTTGGCCTGATTTTGTATGAAAAACTTTAAATTAGATTTTCTCGGAAACTAGAAGCGCTACAGCTTAAATAACGAAAATCTGGAATCACTCGTATAAATTAGGAAAATCCCATTTTTGGCCTGATTTTGTATGAAAAACTTTAAACTCGATTTTCTCGGAAACTAGAAGCCCCGAGCTTAAATAACGAAAATCTGGAATCACTCATATAACTTAGGAAAATCCCATTTTTGGCCTGATTTTGTATGAAAAACTTTAAACTCGATTTTCTCGGAAACTAGAAGCCCCAGAGCTTAAATAACGAAAATCTGGAATCACTCATATAACTTAGGAAAATCCCATTTTTGGCCTGATTTTGTATGAAAAACTTTAAACTCGATTTTCTCGGAAACTAGAAGTCCAGAGCTTAAATAACGAAAATTTGGAATCACTCATATAACTTAGGAAAATACCATTTTTGGCCTGATTTTGTATGAAAAACTTTAAACTTGATTTTCTCGGAAACTAGAAGCGCTACAGCTTAAATAACGAAAATCTGGAGTCACTCGTATAAATTAGGAAAATCCCATTTTTGGCCTGATTTTGTATGAAAAACTTTAAACACGATTTTCTCGGAAACTAGAAGCCCCAGAGCTTAAATAACGAAAATCTGGAATCACTCATATAACTTAGGAAAATCCCATTTTTGGCCTGATTTTGTATGAAAAACTTTAAATTAGATTTTCTCGGAAACTAGAAGCGCTAGAGCTTAAATAACGAAAATCTGGAATCACTCATATAACTTAGGAAAATCCCATTTTTGGCCTGATTTTGTATGAAAAACTTTAAATTAGATTTTCTCGGAAACTAGAAGCGCTACAGCTTAAATAACGAAAATCTGGAATCACTCATATAACTTAGGAAAATCCCATTTTTGGCCTGATTTTGTATGAAAAACTTTAAACTCGATTTTCTCGGAAACTAGAAGCCCCAGAGCTTAAATAACGAAAATCTGGAATCACTCATATAACTTAGCAAAATCCCATTTTTGGCCTGATTTTGTATGAAAAACTTTAAACTCGATTTTCTCGGAAACTAGAAGTCCAGAGCTTAAATAACGAAAATTTGGAATCACTCATATAACTTAGAAAAATACCATTTTTGGCCTGATTTTGTATGAAAAACTTTAAACTTGATTTTCTCGGAAACTAGAAGCGCTACAGCTTAAATAACGAAAATCTGGAATCACTCATATAACTTAGGAAAATCCCATTTTTGGCCTGATTTTGTATGAAAATCTTTAAATTAGATTTTCTCGGAAACTAGAAGCGCTACAGCTTAAATAACGAAAATCTGGAATCACTCATATAACTTAGGAAAATCCCATTTTTGGCCTGATTTTGTATGAAAAACTTTAAACTCGATTTTCTCGGAAACTAGAAGCGCTAGAGCTTAAATAACGAAAATCTGGAATCACTCATATAACTTAGGAAAATCCCATTTTTGGCCTGATTTTGTATGAAAAACTTTAAATTAGATTTTCTCGGAAACTAGAAGCGCTACAGCTTAAATAACGAAAATCTGGAATCACTCGTATAAATTAGGAAAATCCCATTTTTGGCCTGATTTTGTATGAAAAACTTTAAACTCGATTTTCTCGGAAACTAGAAGCCCCGAGCTTAAATAACGAAAATCTGGAATCACTCATATAACTTAGGAAAATCCCATTTTTGGCCTGATTTTGTATGAAAAACTTTAAACTCGATTTTCTCGGAAACTAGAAGCCCCAGAGCTTAAATAACGAAAATCTGGAATCACTCATATAACTTAGGAAAATCCCATTTTTGACCTGATTTTGTATGAAAAACTTTAAACTCGATTTTCTCGGAAACTAGAAGTCCAGAGCTTAAATAACGAAAATTTGGAATCACTCATATAACTTAGGAAAATACCATTTTTGGCCTGATTTTGTATGAAAAACTTTAAACTTGATTTTCTCGGAAACTAGAAGCGCTACAGCTTAAATAACGAAAATCTGGAGTCACTCGTATAAATTAGGAAAATCCCATTTTTGGCCTGATTTTGTATGAAAAACTTTAAACACGATTTTCTCGGAAACTAGAAGCCCCAGAGCTTAAATAACGAAAATCTGGAATCACTCATATAACTTAGGAAAATCCCATTTTTGGCCTGATTTTGTATGAAAAACTTTAAACTCGATTTTCTCGGAAACTAGAAGCCCCAGAGCTTAAATAACGAAAATCTGGAATCACTCATATAACTTAGGAAAATCCCATTTTTGGCCTGATTTTGTATGAAAAACTTTAAACTCGATTTTCTCGGAAACTAGAAGCCCCAGAGCTTAAATAACGAAAATCTGGAGTCACTCGTATAACTTAGGAAAATTCCATTTTTGGCCCGATTTTGTATGAAGAACTTTAAACTCGATTTTCTCGGAAACTAGAAGCGCTACAGCTTAAATAACGAAAATCTGGAATCACTCATATAACTTAGGAAAATCCCATTTTTGGCCTGATTTTGTATGAAAAACTTTAAACTCGATTTTCTCGGAAACTAGAAGCCCCAGAGCTTAAATAACGAAAATCAGGAGTCACTCGTATAACTTAGGAAAATTCCATTTTTAGCCTGATTTTGTATGAAAAACTTTAAACTCGATTTTCTCGGAAACTAGAAGCCCCAGAGCTTAAATAACGAAAATCTGGAGTCACTCGTATAACTTAGGAAAATTCCATTTTTAGCCTGATTTTGTATGAAAAACTTTAAACTCGATTTTCTCGGAAACTAGAAGCGCTAGAACTTAAATAACGAAAATTTGGAATCACTCATATAACTTAGGAAAATCCAATTTTTGGCCTGATTTTGTATGAAAAACTTTAAACTCGATTTTCTCGGAAACTAGCAGCGCTACAGCTTAAATAACGAAAATCTGGAATCACTCATATAACTTAGGAAAATCCCATTTTTGGCCTGATTTTGTATGAAAAACTTTAAACTCTATTTTCTCGGAAACTAGAAGCGCTAGAGCTTAAATAACGAAAATTTGGAATCACTCATATAACTTAGGAAAATCCCATTTTTGGCCTGATTTTGTATGAAAAACTTTAAACTCGATTTTCTCGGAAACTAGAAGCGCTAGAGCTCATATAACTTAGGAAAGTTTCATTTTTGGACTGATTTTGTATGAAAAACTTTAAACTCTATATTCTCGGAAACTAGAAGCGCTAGAGCTTAACTAATGAAAATCTGGTATCACTCATACAACTTAGGAAAATTCCATTTTTTTTTTACTGATTTTGTATGAAAAACTGTAAACTCGATTTTCTCGGAAACTCGATCACTCATATCACTTAGCAAAATCCTATTTTTGTTTGAAAAACTTTAAACTCCATTTTCTAGGAAACTAGAACCGTTATAGCTTAAATAAGGAAAATCTGGTGTCACTCATATAACGTAGCAAAATCCCATTTTTGGACTGGTTTAGTATGAAAAACTTTAAACTCGATTTTCTCGGAAACTAGAAGCGCTAGAGCTTAAATAATGAAAATCAGGTATCACTCATATCACTTAGCAAAATCCTATTTTTGGACTGATTTTGTATGAAAAACTTTAAGCTCGATTTTCTAGGAAACTAGAAGCGCTAGAGCTTAAATAAAGAGAATCTGGTATCACTCATATAACGTAGCAAAATCCCATTTTTAGACTGATATTGTATGAAAGACTTTAAATTCGATTTTCTGGGAAACTAGAAGCGCTAGAGCTTAAATAATGAAAATCTGGACGCACGAAAAGTATACAAACAAGAACGATCTGATTGTCCTTAAGAAATAGTGACAACGAGCGCGAGCTGCTTCCCCACTCAGAGCAGTTTTACGAGTGTAGCTGTTCGCCAAGGCGAAATCATTTATCAGGTGGTGTTGAAAGCACAGCTGTGCTACTTTTTTTTCTTACTTAGAGAGAGAAATGTCAAGAGTTGCTTGTGTTTTTGACATTTCGATCAACGAAAGCAACAAAAAATACATTGATGTGTTTTTGGTGATGTTACTTGTTGTAGTATCGACACCACCGTATACATGAATTCGCCTTGCTGTTCACCATATAAAATACGAATGTTTAGCAAGATCAGTGTTGTCATAGTTTTTTTTTCGAAAATAACTGCATTTTAAGAAAATAAAACTGTATTTAACTTAAAAAAAACTGCACTTAAAAATTAAAAAAAAAAATATATAATTTACAACTTATTTGTTTAACATACACGTATACAGAAACAAAAACAATATTACATAAATTATTAACGAATATCGTTACTTTGTAGTTTAGATGCAAGAGAGTGGAATTAAGAGGGGTGCACAAGGAAATGTAGTCCTCATTTAATAAAAAATTTACTTTAGATTTGCAATTTTCCAAGTGAACATATATGAAAAGTTGCTGCAGTAAAAATTTTACAATGTAAACTCAAATACAACTTTAAAAATGAAACATTAAAAATCACAAAATGTAAACAGGGCCATAAATGAACTTTCAAAAGTAAAAGCCAAATAAACAACTCAAACGGCTTGGCAAACATCTCAAAATTGTAAGTTTGTACAATCGTCTTGTATTGTTAATTGGGGGTATTTGACAAACGATTCAATCATGTTTGTGGAATAATCCAAATGTTGTATATTTTTTAAGCTGTTTTCGCTACCTAGTGCTAAATTTAATCATATATTTTGCAATAAGGTCAAGAAAGAAACGACGAAACATAAAAATTTAAAAGAATGAAAGTAGTTTACTCGAATTTATTGAAAAATGATTAATTAAGTTAAAGCTTCTTGCCTCTGATATACGAGTATGTGTTAAGCAAATTATTTAATATTATGGCTTAAGAAATAAAAAAAACTATATAACAAAATTTAAATTAAAATATTTTAATGCAGAAACTGAAAAATCTGCACAATTTACAAAAAAACTTATTTTCTTTAACAAAAAACTTCAAAATTGCTTAATTTTTAGAAATACTGCAAAATGCAGATAAACTTGCACCAGTTAGTACTAGGGTATTCAGTTAATCGATATTATGTATTAATCGATTAACCGCGCGAATAATTCTTCGAGGTAAAAATTTAATCGAACCATTTAAAATTATTCGGTTAATCGAACGATCTATTTTTTCTAATTTAGAGGCTTAAAAATAAGACCAAAAATTTATTTTTTTACATGAAAATTTTAGAATCTGGGAATTATTTCTTTTCATAAGCTACTTTATTATATTCAACTTTTTTTATTCTTCGAATTTATTCTATGAGTTAAATTTCAGTTATGTTTTTTATAAAGTTTTTTTGTAACAGTTCTATTCCTTAAATTTTAAGGAATGACTTTATACACTACCAGACTATTATCTTGTATCTTCCTGTTACATTCTACCTTAGCTATCCTTTGGATAGCAATGAAATATATTGTATGTACAGAAAAGTTTACAATTATTGGACACCAGCAGAATGTAATGCATTTTCTAGCCCGCTACGGCCTTTAAGTTATTCGAACAGTTAATTGACCAAAATTAATCTATTAATTGAACAACGATTAATCGTTTGAATACCCTAGTTATTACTGTTTTATTACAACCATTTTACAACCACTCATTTTATTCTGGGTTCACACTAAGAAAAGTTTTCGTTTAGAAAGTCTGAGTTTATTGGTGTGTAAGTTCTTAAATTCTGAAGCAGGATTTTCGACGTGTAAAATAGGTGTTTGATATTTATTGGTTTTAGTTTATTATCTTAATTTTCTTATGAATGCCAATACTTTTGAAACATTTTTGGTTGTGTTACTTCAATAAGTTTCTAAACGAAAATTTTTATTTTTATTTTAAGAACAGGCAAAATATATTAATATTTTATTAGCAACGGAAACTAAAAATAACAACTTATATTCCAAAATTTTTAAAAGTTAGTGGTTTTTTACAATGACGATTTTTGTGATGATTGACGATTGAGACTTGACGGCTAATACTTGAAGAGTGTGAACCAGCACTTAGTCAATTTGACGATTTTGACGAATATTTCCTCATGATTTGACGATTTTCGATCAATTTTATCTGGCTGCTATACTTACAATTCTTGAAATACTCAGCCGTATGAATGAGCTACCTAAATAAAAAAGCCAAGCGCCTTTTTCATGTCAACATTTCTCATTTTCATACAATTTATAAGAAAAAAAATCCTTAGATGGCGAATTCAACTCTACCCGGTTGCAAAATCTTATTCGGCATATCCCTAAATCCAGTTGTTTTATTGAAACTGATTTGACAATAGAATTTTTTAAAAAACGCTCTTGTTTAGGTAGCTCAGTAATTGTTATATGACTTATATATTGAGTCGCAAAAGGTTTATTCCAAGATTAAAAGACGAGCGTGTCAGAAAATTTATTAAAAAGTAATAACTAAAAAAATAGAGTTTTATTTATTGTAATCGTCTAATATGCTAGATGGGATGTTTAAGAATTAAAAAGTACAATAGTATTCAGTGATGCATTTCGAGGTTTTTTGTTTTGGGCCAAATCGAGGATTTTAAAGGGCCAAAAAAATGTGTGGTTTATTTGGCCATGAACAATTAAACTAATTTCGTAAATAAAAGTAGTGGTGAAACAAGAACATTGAAAAATGTATTGAACGATTTAAAGTAGTTAGTTATATTTTGACCTATAAGGGCCAAAATAGATTTCCATAGGGGCATCAAACATTCATAAGTGCCCCAAATGGCACAATTGTGCCACATTTTGCGTCACTGATAGTATTGAATTTTCCATCCGGTATTATTGACCGACTGCAGTATCAACAACCTTACAAACTTCTAAAGCTAGGGTTACACGATTGCCGCAATGCACCAATTTGTAACAATTTTTATTGTGCTAATTTGGAGGACAACAAATTTTCTGCAGTTACACGATTGCCTCAAATTTCATAAATTTGGTTGCCGTAAATTGGCGCACAACGATTAAGGGCCAATAATTGCCGACTTCCAGTTATACGATTGCTATGGTATGCGGCAACACTGAGAAACAACTGTTGTGTTTAATTAAATTTTTTGTTTTGCTAACATAAATACCACAGAATACAATAAATACTTTTAAATCTGTAAAAAAAATTTTTAATTAAGTGAAAATGATTTCTTCTCAAAAGAAAATTGCAGCTGCTATAATTATTTTGTGTGAATTGGATACAAAGAAAAATGAAAAAAAGTGTGGTAAAAGAAGTATTTGGGTCAGAGAGTGGCTTACAAAAAGAAAAAACATTAATGAAGTTTAGAGAAATCGAAAATCAAAAGTTTTTGTTTAAAAATGTCATACGTATGGCCGAACAAACCTTTAAGGAATTGTTGCAACTAGTGTCTGCACTTATTAAAAAACAAGACATATATATATACATAAATAATAATTAATTTATTTACAACAGTAAAAATTAATTTTACTTACAGATATAATATTCCACGACTAAAGAAAAAATTAATATTGGCGCTTATTGCCCACTTTGATTGCCGCTCAAGAAACCATTAAATATTGGCGCAATTAACACATTTCATTGCCGCATTATTGTCTATCGAGCAGATACACGATTGCCGTACCAGGGCTGCATTTGATTGGGCCAAATAAGAATAGTATTGTCGAAGGTTGCCGTAGGAGCCAATAAATTGTGAAATTACACGATTGGTGCATAAAGTAGACCAATAATTGGAGCATCGCGGCAATCGTGTAATCCTACCTTAAGATTGTTGGCAACTCATATTATAGCAAAGACGCAAACCAATTTGCAGCTATTCTAAGGCTACCATATCAACCCTGCACAAAGTGCATTCACATGATCTGGCAGTTCGTCGTTTTTCGAATATGCAAGGCATATGGCAGCACTAAAAAATGGCGCCACTTCGATTGATTTGACAGCTGCTTTTGAATGACATCTTCGAACAATTGAAAATACGAACGCCAACTAACGGCATTTGAATTTAATGTATTTTTGTGTGAATCGTGTTGTTAAGTAAAGGAATTTGTTTATTTCCCATAATTTTTGTGTTTTAATTACCAAATGTTGAAAAAGAAATCAAGTTTTGTTGCAAGTCAATAGAACATTTAATTATTAAAGCAAAAAAAAAAAAATATTTAGTGGCGTTTTCGCTAGTTCTTGTGTGCGTTCCAAAAGCCAAATCAACAGCCGCTGCAGCAACATTTAGAAAAATGAGTGCGTTCGAGGTATTTGTTTCGTTCTCAATAAATTAAATTTGCGTTTGGAATTTTAATATACATATGTATTTCTTTTTCTCCGCTAACCTTTTTAATGTGCAACTTTTTCACTACCCAGGTTAAAGTGACACAAACAAGATGTAAAAATAAAAAACTGTCAGAGTCTCGAGAACCTACGGAGGTAATAATGGCGCCATTTTCCGGCAAATCGATTGTTTTATTCGAGGATGTACCAGTGACAAAGACAGCTAGGCGTCTTCTTAGAATCATAAATCCCTCAGAGGATGATATTGAGGTGAGTGGCAAGAAGAAAGATATTTGCTACTATTAGTAGGTATAATCTGGCTGATTGATATTAATTAAGGGTCTCTAACACACGCACAGTTTCTGTTCCTTTTGCATTTAAGATGCCGTCGTAAATATTTCTTATATAAAATTGTCGAATTGAAAACCAAAAAAAAAAAAAAAAAACCATAAGAAACGTCCTTATTCTTTTGTTGATTGATTGCTCTGACGAGCATTTGTGTCACAATAAGAAATAGGAACATACAAACAAAACTAGTTTAGTATTGATCTAACATTTAGTGCAGCATAATATATTTAAAACAAATAAGGAAAAAATTAGGTTGCATTCTTCAGTTGCCTAGTGAGGGGAATGTCGTATGGGTATTTGACTTCAAGATAAATTGTTTTGATAATGTCAAGTACATCTTTAAATTGTAATATATTCTCATTATCACCATTAAAGGAGTCGCGTTATTTAGATGGTTTATTGTTTTTTTCGTATTTTTTTTTTTTTTTTTTTTTTGTAAAATTTCACTTATGAAAATGCGGGGTAGTTTTTTAGGTTTATAAAATTAATTTTATGATGAAATTAAAATCTAAAGCGGGGAGAGTCAAACATTCAATACATATTTTATAATTAAGGCATATTTTATGTGGTTACTATTAAAAAAGTTAAGTTCAATTCGCATTTTTTTTTGCAAGTTTTAATATGTAGTTTGAAAACTGTATCCCTCATTTTTTTTACGTAAATTGATTACGGGAAAAAATTTATTTGCATCGAACTTTTGTCAGCTTTCATAGCTTATGTGTCTTACTAAATAGGGATTTTTCTGATCTATTACTGACACCTTATTATAATCAAGCCTCTAGTCGTCTTAATATTATCAATAAAATAATTGCTAAACTGGTTGGCAATTGCAAAATTTCCAAATATTTTATTTGATTAACCATCCCATATCTTATCACACGTCTCTTCTTAAGGACTGAGTCCTTTATTTTTTCAAAATTTGTTTCTGATCTTTGGTATTACTTTTTGATTATTTATATATTTATCTTTTTCATATGTTGTTTTATTTTTATACACGTTTCTTATATTTTTATACACGTTTCTTATATTTTTCCAAGCACAACAAATACATTTTTTTAATAAATAATTATGTATTCCAAAAAACAACTTTAATTTAAAGTTTTATATTATAATACTTATGAAACTGTATTTTGAACAAAAAATTTAAACTATAATACAGAAATGTATTTTCAAATTGATCGAAATTCATCACACCAACTAAAATCGAACGTTTTGAAATCGATTGATTTTCATCCAATAAATGAATAATTATATTAAAATCAATTTATTACTGAAAAAGTACGTTATATTTTATTTTTTTCCAAAATATGTATAATAACTCGTGCATGTTCGGAAATGCATTACTGCCCTGAATCTAATGCGCATGTGATTAGTCATGCATATAAGCTGATTCCAATGATTGTTTGTTGCACAGCTTGGTAACAATTTTGATACAATATGCATCAGTCATTTTCGTCTTTAAGATTTGTTTGCGTATCATCTGCTTTTGTTATGGATTTTCGAACATCTGAAATTTGCTGTGATGCTTTAACGAATACCCTGTGATCAGATCCGATCTTCTGAAGTTGTTTTGTAGTTGGCTATTTCAGCTTCAATATTTTAAACCTTAACCATGTTTTTGTTTGAAGCAGAGCTGAGAAACTTCTTTCGCAACTAGCAGAACTAATAGGAAGGCTTATTGCCACTTGTAAAAATTTGTAAATGTTTGAATAGATAGACAGTTTTCCTAAACGGTGTGTTCACAATGTATCAATACAGTTTTGACACAGTGTTGATGCATTGTGTACTTACATTTTTGCCTACGTTGTATTGTATATGTATATGGTTTGCATCTACATTTTTTTAACTGCTTTATTTGCCTTTCTCTGCGCTATGAAAACTATAAAGTTGCATTTTGGAATAAAAGTCATTGTTTTTTTTTATAATATTCATAGCATATGTCCTTTTTTATTTAAATCAATTTCTTGCATACTATTTAACAATTTTTTACGAATCAAAATCACACGATATTAAACATGTGTCTTATTATAGAATATTGACAAATTTTTTACTCATAGATTTCATATAAGACTAAAGGCCAACTATAACATGCTTAAACTGGCTAAAGCAACTGTGCGAATACATGTTAATCAAATGTCTCAAAACATATTGAACTTAAGCAAATCTTTTTTTAAGTTTAAGAAACCCTTTTGCTTAAGCAAAATGCGAAACTAACCGCACATTCCGTATGGAATCAAATGTTTTTTTGACTTTGTTTCCTTTAATGCATTTGAGAGGTTTTTGTTTATTTTTGATAGAAGCTTAAGCAAGTTGGGACTTAGGAACAAAATTTATATTTGATCAAATAAGTCTATAATAATCAGATTTGTTATAATTTTAATTATCGATTCGTTTATTTACCGTAGTGTAGTCATTATTGGGGATTGCACGTTCCCTCGACCGTCGTTTCTACGCACCTGAACGTCTCAACGACCAAGTATTGTCAAATGGTAGTCCGTTACAGATTTCCAGGGGTCCACGAAGGGGAATGCAATAAATGTTAGTTTTTTTTTATTAAACATATTTTTATTTTAATTTCAAACATTCAAAAAACCCATTTTTATTCGCCAAATTTTTATAAAGTCATACAAAAAAATTATTAAAATCGGTTAATTACACTGTGCTAGAAATGGGCACTTTTTTGAGACAAGCTGGACACCTGTCGTTTTAACATAATTTGGATACGCGAGTTTGTTCAGTAAACTAAACCGATTTTGAGTTTCGCGAACATATGTTCTGCAACCTCCTCGATTTTCAAAATATGTAAAGGTATATCTCGAAAATCTGAGCTATCCTAAAAACGGTTAGCACCACTAGATTTAGTGTACCCGAATTATGTTAATGCCCCGGCTTGTCTGTTTTTTCAACTGGCACAGTGTTATCAATCATAAGTGAAATTTAATGAATCAATTGTAAATTTTAAAATAAACAACTCAAAAAAATAAAATATTTTGCCAGTTGTGTAATTTTTTACTTATTTTATCTATACAGTGCCAGCTCGCTAATCCGAATTAATGATTGCAGACCCTGATTCTGATTAACGAGATATTCGGATTACTGGAGGTGCTGTAATTATGCATTATAATTCACTTTGTTCGAAAAATAAAACACAAGCCATGATTCCAAAACAAATTTTTTTTATTCTTAAAATTAAGAATGACAAAGTTTAAAGTTTTTTTAAATATTATGTTTTTTTTAACTACACTCAGAAGAAAAATCAACCCATCCGTACTCAAATCAATCCGAAGCGGTATCAATAGCACAGTGAGTACGGAGTTTCTTGAATTAAGTACAGAAATATTGATTTAAGTACGATTATTCAATCGCGAAATACTTAACTTATCCATAGTCAATCCTCGGCTGCCAGATTTGACGATTTTTGTGTACAAAAATGGTAAATTTGACGATTTTTCAAACGACAAATTTTGTACAAATTTACAAACGTTTTAATATAATTTCACATTTTATTTTAGATTCTTAGAAACACTTTCATTTATTTGATTGGCAGTAATTTTCTTATCTTAGCTGATCATCATATAAAATACGATTTTTTTTAGCACAAGGAATATTTTAAGAGTTATATTTGATCAGTTAGTACTGTTTTATTACATCCATTTTACAGTCTTTAGTCTGGCTTTACACTATGAAAGTTTTCTTTCAAAAAGTCTGAGTTAATTTCAACAGGCGGACGGACAGACAGACAGCCGGATTTGAGCTTTGCTTCTCGTAAGGAGCCAGAATATATGTATATACTTTAGAATATATATACTTTATACAGTCTTAGATCAATATTGTAAAAATTGCAAACGGAATTATAAAGTTGTTGGGTACCAGGACACTGCAAGGTGGGTGGCAACGAGGTGGCGGACGAACTCGCGAGAGGGGGTTCGAATCTATACTAAGAGGTAAGGGACAGAGGGGTAAAACCCCCGTTATGTCACTTATATGGGGTGAAACGGGAAAGATTCCGTGATGCCGTTAACCGGCCCTGGAGGGATAGAACGGATTGCAGGGTGTCGAGGGCCTTGTTGCCCGGATTGGACGCAGGGGCAACCAGGGTTCTATTAGGACTGGATAGGAGTAGTCTCAGGACGCTTATAGGGTTCCTGACGGGGCATTGTTATGTTAGGGCTTTTATGGGTAAATGGGACATTGCGATACCGGACTTCTGCAGGCTGTGCGGGGATGCTGAGGAGCTAGAGACGGTTTAGCATGTAATGTGCCACTGTCCTAGGATGCAGGGCCCCAGGCAGAAATGGCTAGGGGCTAGTTTTCGCGACGAACTGGGGTGTATCGCTGGATGTAATCCAACCGATCTACTGGGGTTTGTCAGGGAAATAGGATGGCTGTTTCTGTTGGGGGCACCATAGGGGGGATTTGTCCTACGCGGTATTTATATTTTCTACTTTTCTTCTTTACTTCTCTGTTTCGTTTCTTTTTCTCTTTTCTCCTGTACTGAAGGGATTCACAATGGACCTCATTGGTATCCGAGTGGATGTGCACCCTTGGGCGCATATCCCTTCTTAACCTAACCTAACCTATGGTACGATTTGGCCGAAGTTCACAAAATATATTTATTAAACAACAACAATAAGTTTCCTGATAAAATTTTGACCCGGAAGATAGCACTTGTGTCAAGTTATTTGCAAAATTCATCATTTTATTTTAATTTGTCGGCACTTCAGAAGGTATGTGTTTTTGTGTGTATGTATGAACGGTCCCGATATGTGGCGCTATGGTGATGCTACTTGCTCATATTTGCCCAGACATTTTACTTAAACTCAGAATGTATGTATTTTTTCTCATGGCAATTTGTTTTAAGGACGTTCGGAAAAAAAATAAATTTTCAAATTGTTAAAATTTTCTTACAACAAATTGTGAAATAATTTAAGTCTCTATGAAAAAAAATCAATTTTAAATTTCGGAAAATTAAATTTCGTTTAAAATTATGCCGCCCCGATCTAGAGGAGGAAACATTGGTCTGAAAATGATTCTCTATTGCTATACTAGAAGACAACGTTTGCCGGGCTCATCTAGTTATAATATAAAAA
This sequence comes from Pollenia amentaria, assembly GCA_943735925.1. Taxonomy (NCBI): domain Eukaryota; kingdom Metazoa; phylum Arthropoda; class Insecta; order Diptera; family Polleniidae; genus Pollenia; species Pollenia amentaria. The sequence continues at coordinate 85,004,637 of OX031008.1, read as the reverse complement.
CAAATTTGTCAAAATCTGAAATTATCCCTTAATAGAATTTTTTAATATTTTAATATTTTTGCAGGTGACTATAAATAAATCGATTAATCCTGACCACAACATCAGCTTGGAGTGGTTAGAGAAATCTCTGCCGGCACAGAGTGAAATAACAATGGAAATGGTGTGGTCACCGCAAATGGATATAGCCTGTAAGGAGACATTGCAGCTCATTGATAATCGAAATTTTCGCAAAGATGTAATGGTCATACTTAAATCTAAACCCATTAAACAAGTAAAGGTAACAAAGCAAATAATTTACACATTACAGCGTTTCTGTTTCTAATGACACTAACACAAATTTATGGCATTTTCTTTATTACCAAACCATGCATTCTTCTATACGCAACTTACGCACTAACATGCAGAGTGTACGAAAATTTCCTACCGTATCATCTGGAAATAATACACATTTCAAAACACTGCGATTAAAATCACCAACAAGCGCTGCCAATAAAGTTGTAAGTAGATTAACACAACAACACCAGTTACAACATCAAGCTCAAATGCAAAAGAAACGTTTAACAGCCCATGATGCAGGCACGAAACGAGAAGCTATTGAAAAAAATAAACAACATACTCACTGGAATAGTAGTATATATATAACCAATAAAAAGAATGAACCACCTGTAAAAGCCAATACCAAGCCACCCAAAATTACTTTAAATAATCACACTTCGCCACTAATGGAACGAAATGTGTATGCAGCACATAGCGAGGAGGCATTAGCGGCCACAAATCTATCGCCACACGTAATGGAAATGGCAAGTACGAATTTAAAAGAAAATGTTAGTCCGCTGGCTCTAACAAATGTCCTTAATATGATCGATGAGTTGAAATTTACACCGGCTACAGTTACCCTTTCGAAACACAATCAGTCAAGGTTGGATGGTCTGGTCTTATTGACAACGCCCACGGGTACCAATGCAAATTCTATGTTAGTTACATCAGAAGCGCATGGTGATCATGTTCGAGAATTAAAACCGAGATGTTTGTCTACCGAACTACTAGATGAGACTAATTCCAATGAGGACATACATAATGACCCAAAAAGCACTACAACGGTAATAACTAACAAAACATTCGACGTTAAGCTGAGTGAGAGTTTAGAAATTTCAACTGAAAATCTAAACAGTTCCTCAAATGAAGGACGTTCGAGTAATGCGAACAGTTTAACCATCAATAAAACCACTGTCATAATTACCACGCCGGTAGCAAGGCCTTTAGAGATTATACAGGAGGAAGAAAATCAAACTGAAACCCCTATAAAAGGCGAAAAAGATCTTAAACGTGACATTAAGTTAATAGGTTCGCCCTTGCGTAAATATTCCGAATCTATGAAGGATTTGTATCAAACATCTCCTCAGTCCATTGTTATAACACAAGGTTCCCTACCAAATCTCAATGAAATGGAGACAATAAAGTCCTTTGAACAAAATCGTTATTTTATTCAAGCAACTTCACGCACAGACATGAAGGCTTCCTCTCATGCCATAGCAGCTACAACACAAGAGAATACTACACTAAAAGCAAAACCACATAACGAATCCTCAGATCAGTTTAATTGCAGTCGTATGAGTTTTATCTCCCACCCAGATTTCCATTTTAATCAAAATGAGATTTTAGCACAATCTAGTCGTTTTAATCTAAATGAAGTTGGCCTCAAAGATTGCAAAAGTAGTCCAAATGCAACAAAAACTAAAATGAACAACGCAACTAAACGTAATCCCTCCCCTCCTAAGGCCGCAAGAAAGTTGACCACAGTACCAGAAGCCAATAAACGCAGATCTAACGAATTGTCTTTTTCTGATTCTCCTAGTATGGACTCTGTCATAAGTGGCAGTAGTACGACTAGTTTAAGAACCAACTCTACAAAATCAAGCTATGTAACAGTATCGCCTCCAAAACGTCAAAAACTTGAGATGGACTCAACCACTCAAAAGCAAAAAACTCCCACCAATGCTTCAGTTTCCGTTAAGGTTAAAAACTGGTCACAGACACAACCAAAAAAATTCAAACTGTCAAAAACATTATCGCTGGTTAAGAAACCGATAACACCACGCAAAATAAAAGAAGAGCCCCGTATTAAACTTTACGAAGCTGATTTATATTTGCAGCCCTACATTAATCCTGATCCCTTTGCGGCCACCACTACTTGCGACCCCTTCCTTGCCTCCACTATGTATTTGGATGAAGCTGCAGTGGACAAACATCAAGCTGATTTTAAGAAATGGCTTAATGCTTTGGTAACCATGCCTGCTGATCTCGATACTGATTCTAATGCTAAAATTGATGTAGGCAAACTTTTTAATGAAGTGCGCCACAAAGATTTAATCATAGCACCCACCAAAGAGGAGCAATCAATCAATTATTTGACAAACTTTCGTTTAGAATCTTTGCGACGTTCTGCTGTCGAACTTTTCCTAAGTGAAGATATGCGTGCACCCTGCTCTAAAGTTGCTGTCTATGTGCAAAAGAATGCTTTACGCATACGTAGTGATCGTAATTTACATTTAGATGTTGTAACGCAACGTGATATATTGGAATTACTGCTATGTTTTAATCCCTTGTGGCTGCGTTTAGGTTTGGAGGTGGTGTATGGTGAGAAAATACATTTGCAATCTAATAGAGACATTGTGGGATTGAGCTCTTTTATATTGAACCGGTAAGTTAATAAACGTTTAGATATTATTTCTTTAAATGCATTTTTATAAAAGTTTGTTAATGCTTTGCTCCGATAAATACCTTTAAAGCTGCAAAAGATATTTGATTCGATTTGATTTGAATTCTAGTACTAATAAAAATCTCTAAATTTAATGAAACTATTTGCAGGCAGTTTTCGGTGACTAAGAAATAGGGTTTTCAAAAATTTATCAGGTGAGCAGTACGTTCAGAAAAGTATGTACTAGCTTTTTTTCTTAGAGTGTTAATCTGTTTAGAAGTGTCTTGGAATTTATTTAAAAAGCCGAAACCTTTGAAAAAAAATAGAAAAAATACTAATGAAATTAGATATGAAAGTAAAACACCTGCAAAGATTATGTAATATTTCCGTTAAAAGAAATATCGAAAAATGGGAATGTACTACTCACTATGTTTTTGGCATCAAAGTAAAAATATTTGTTCAGTCATACACATACACATTAAGATATTGATCAGCTTATTTTAAACATAGCGGCTGTTGGAAAATGCATCACTGCGCTGCATCTGATCCGCAGCGCTCTCGTTAAAGCATCACTGCAAATGTCAGCTATTCGAAAACACATAACAAATGCAGATGATGCGCAAACAAATATAAAAAACGCATCACAAAAATTGCTTATGCATATTGTGTTCAATAATATAACCAAACTGGGCAGCAAGCAAGCTGATGCCAAGCTGATTTGCATGAGCATCGCAAACTAATCATAGATGCGCATCAGATGCAGCGCAGTGATGCATTTCCGAACAGGCCTATATCCAGTTTTAAAACCTCGACGTTATGCTAAAAAAATCTACAATAGTTTGAAGTGATTTTACCTTTTTCATTCACATAAATATGTGCTAGAAATAGTATATCGCAAGAAATTTGCTATTACGATTTGAAATCACAAAGAAGGTTCGCTATAGTTTAATCACAAGCCTGCAGTAGTGTGATCTGCAAGTGAACTAGTAAATTTCCTTGAAAATTTATTTCCAACATTAATAAATATCATGTACAAAGAAAAATAAATGTCTTTTCTATCCATTTATTTTAAAAGCTCATATTATTTTGAATACATTTTAATAGAAAATATAAGGTTTAAAAACAACAATGGCTTAATTATTGATTTCAAAGTTTTGCTTGTGTACAGCTGTTTTGATTTAACTTTGAAAAAAATTGTGCTAGAGAATTTAGAAGTGTGAATAAATTTGAGAATCTGACTTTTTACAGAACTTATGTATGTATTTGACAAAATAATGAATTAATATTTAATTTTGTAAATTAATTAATTTTATTTGTGCCGGAGTTCGTAATCTGTTATTTTTCTTGCAAATAATTGTTTTTTTAAGTTTGATTTGTCAGTTAAAATATATATTTTAATTTATCGACCACAAATTCGAAAAAACTGAAATCTTGAACTATAGCACATGTCCATGACCGCTCATTTTTATTTTAAAACTAGCAGAAACAGGTTCTATTACAATGCTCTATTATGTAGTTCATCTTACTTATATGTGTTAAAATCAAAAGATGTTTGATGATTTATTTGTTTCTTCAATTCCGAAATATGTATAATAAAACCCTTCCTCTTAATTTATTATGCTTTTAATTTTTTTAGACTCTTTCGTGATAAATTCTTGGAACAAAAATATTCCAAAGCCTATACCCTATCCGATGAGTACGCCGATCACATTAAAAAATTCACCTTACAAAAGTTTTTCTTTCTACTATTCTTTTTGGATAGAGCAAAAGAAAAACGTATTATAGCCCACAATCCATGTTTGTTTATTAAAAAATCTCCTCATAAAGAAACACGTGAAATTCTTTTGCGTTTCTCGTCTGAACTGTTGGCAAATATTGGCGATATAACCAGAGAACTAAAACGTTTGGGCTATGTTTTGTCACATAAACAAACATTTTTGGATGAATTTGATTATGCTTTTCATAATTTGGCCATTGATCTAAGAGATGGTATCCGTTTGACCAGAGTTATGGAGATAATTTTATTGCGAGATGATTTAACCAAACAATTGAGAGTGCCGGCTATTTCTCGTTTGCAAAGAGTATTTAATGTTAATTTGGCCCTAAAGGCCTTGGGAGAAGCAGATTTTCAGTTGAAAGGTGAAATAGCTGCCAGTGATATAGTAGATGGTCATCGAGAAAAGACTCTATCGTTGCTATGGCAAATAATTTATAAATTCAGATCACCTAAATTTCATGCAGCCGCAAGAGTCATACAAAAATGGTGGCGCAATTCTTTGTTAAGAGTGGTCATACAAAGAAGAATACGTATTAAGGAAGAGCAAAAGCGTAAAGCAGCTGCTGTTTTAATACAAGCCGTTTTTCGTGGTTTCATTACCAGACGTAGGGTAACCGCTTACAAACAGGAGCGTGTTGAAGCCACTTTAGTATTTCAAAAATATATACGTCGTTATTTGGCACGTACAAGTTTTCTCAAAACCGTACACTGCACGGTTGCAATACAAAAATGGTTGAGATCTTCCCTATTGGGTAGGCAATGTCGTGAATACTTTTTACAATGTCGTAAGAGTGCAATTTGTCTACAACAACATTGGAGGAATAGAAAGCAAGCCAGAATTCTCTTAGAACAGGCCGCTTTAGAGAAATGTAAATATCAACAACAAAGAAATAAAGCAGCCTCACTAATACAAGCTTCATGGCTCAGCTATAAAGCCAGAAAACAATTCTTAGAAACGATTTCAGCAATTTTGGTATTCCAGAGGCTATTTAGAGCCCGACAGCTTATGAAGCAACAATATGGCAATTATTTGCAACTGAAGAGAGTCACACATTTTGTGCAAAGAAAATTTAGGGCCAAATTGGCTATGAAAAAACAGAAGGAAAAGTATCAATTAATACGATCTCGTGTTATTTATATACAACGTTTGTATCGTGCGACGGTTTTGATGCGCCAGCAGAATAGGGTATATTTAGATATTCGAAAAAAAGTAGTATATATACAACAGAAATGGCGAGCTACTCTATTAGCCCGTCAGATTCGTGTTAAATATCTGGCAGTGCAATATTATACTTTGATTATTCAACAGAAATTTCGAGCCAAAAAACAAATGGAAATCGAACGTAAAGACTATGTGCAACTGCAAAACTGTGTCATAAACTTACAAAGACGTTTTAGAGCAAAATTGGAAATGCGTTTGCAACATAATCAATTTCAGAGAAAATTGGAAGCCATTAAAACTATACAAACACGTTTTCTAGCGTATAAAGCAATGCGTTATCAGAAAGCAAAGTTTCACGGTACCAAAGAAGCTGTTTTATGTATTCAAGAACACTTTAGAGGTTTCCTAAAAATGAAGAAGGAGCGTGAGAAATTCTTAAATCAAAAACAAGCCGCCACTGTCATACAAACAGCATTTAGGACATATCGTCTAATGAAGTTGCAAAAGGAAGACTATTATAAAATAAAACAAGCTGTCGTTTGCATACAAACACACTTAAGAGCCTCATTGGCGATGAAAGCTCAAAAAAGCGAATATTTAAGAGCACGAAATGTAATTATTGCCTTACAAGTACGTTACAAAGCCAAACTTTTAGCAAAAAAGGTGCAACAGCAGTACCTACATCAACGTACATTGATCATTTCCATACAAAGAAGATTTAGAGCAAAGCAATTAATGTTAATAGAAAAAAATCGATATCAATTAATACGTTCCCGTATTATTACTTTGCAAAACTATTATCGTTCTCATCTGCTAACGAAACAACAACTATTACAATATCAGCAACAACGATCGTCAGCAATTAAAATACAAATTTGGTTCAGGGCCGTACTTCAGATGAGACTAGAAAAACAAACTTATCAACGAGTACGATCCTCCAGTATAACAATACAGCAAAGATGGCGGGCCACGTTAGAAGCCAAGAAACAAAGAACAACATTTCTTAAAACTATACAAAAAATCATTTACTTGCAACGCCTTATTAAAGCTACGCTTGTCATGAAAATGGAACGAGAACAATATCAAAAACTGAAAGCTGCCACATTGGTTATACAAAAACGCTATCGAGCCCGGCGTGAAATGTTACAAATACGATCGCAATATCAACTAATACGTTCGCTTATCATTTGTATACAACGGCATTTTAGAGCGAAGCAAGCCATGTCAAAAAAACGTAAAGACTTTCTTCTTTTAAAAACTACCGTTATACATTTGCAACAAAAGTTTAGAGGTCGCCAAAAAATGCGCAACGAACGTGAACATTTCTTGCAGCTAAAAACAAATATTGTTGAATTTCAAGCGCATGCTCGAGGTCTGTTGGCACGTCGTCGTTTCGAGGCTCTAATGACACCTGAAATGGTGGAATTGATAAGGCAGAAAAAAGCAGCTAAAATTATACAACGTTATTGGCGCGGTTATCGTATACGTAAACGTTTGAATAATATACGCATTAAGGTTATACGTAAAAATATTGCCCTCCTTAAGGAGACTTCAAACACATTAAATTCTATTAAATTTAAAATACATGATGCGGTACGTTTATTAAGGGGAAGATTTAGTGCTTCGGAGGCCCTACAAGTTTTAATGAGGTTGGGTAAGTACAAATTTATTGTTTTAAAATGTATATACGTATCCTATAAATTAGTAATTGATTTTGAAAAAATTTATAAAATAAATAAAAACAACATCAGAAAACGAATTCAGAAAGACTGGACTAAAAAGGGGTATATTTGAAACACACTCCATCTTTACAATTTTCTTTTTATTAAATATTTTTTGCAGAATAAATGTCCGGACAAAACATAAAATTAAACCAATTTATGAAAAATACTGGTTGGAAACTTTATTACATATTTCTATTTCTTATGAGTAGTTTTTAAGTCATATATGTAAGTCATGAAAAATGTACATGATTTCATCTATCCATCCCACTTACAAAAATGTCCTATGTTAAACAAAATCGTGTTGTTAGGATTGATTCTAATTGATGCACATAATCACATATAATATCCTTTGCAGAAAAAAAAGTTGTTAATCCTTAATACTTGTGCTATCAAGAAAAAAACTTTGCACAATATGTATTTATTTAATCTTTGCTGAAATCTCTTAACATACCATAACTGCGTACGACCACAACCAGTGTTGTTGGCATTAGTAGGTTTTTGACTCTTAAATAAAGGCATAGGAAAAATAGGACAAATATTTTGAATTATTTAAATGGTAGGAAACATGTTAAAATATCAATATGAAAAAGAAAAAGTAAATTTTGTGTGTTAATTAAAAATAAAGTTTAGCAATTCGTTTTAAATAAGTTTCTTTAGATTTTAAATAAAACGAAGGAAAAATTTCATATTGCAACAGCAAAATTAGAAAAAATATTTCTTTAAATTTAAGAGTACATATTTCAGGTTTTTATTCTGTTGAGATTTAGTAATCTCATACTATAATACGTATAAAAAGTTTAATAATTTCATAATTTTTTTTATAAAATGGCTAGGCAATCGATTTATCGACAAATGCAGTGAAGTGTCCAGATGTTACTGGGAATATGAATAGCCTGGCTGTGAAACGTATTATAATTTTGTGTGAGCTCCTTTAAAAGGTCATTACTATAGTATTTAATTCTGTTCATTTGTTTTGGGTTTCATGTTATATGTCTCATTTCATGTATACTTTCCTCTTTTTTTCATTTCATTTGTTTTGGGTTTCATGTTATATGTCTCATTTCATGTATACTTTCCTCTTTTTTTGGTTTGATAATTATTTCCTTCTATTGTAACTATCCCTCGTAAAGATCGACAAACGACCTAATGATCTCCAATTGAAGGTGTAATATCATCTTCTAATAAGGGGTGTTTTTTTAGAGGCATAGAACTTTTTTGAAATAAATCAAATTCAATCGAATGACCAACATTTTGATTTTATTAGCTCACAAATTTTTTATATAATGAAAATTACCAACTAGCAAATATGTTTAATAATTATTTTATAGATAGTATTAAGGACATAAGAAATAGTATAGAAGATGTGCAATATGTAAATATAATTCCTGTGATAAATAAAACGTTCAGCTTCCGTGCAATAAATTTACAAGAACTAAAAAATATTTGTAAAAATTTAAAAAATAAACCTGATTTCAATAAAGTATCAATTAATTTAATACTCGATAATTCGGATATGATAGGCAAAGTAATATTATATGTAATTAAAAAATCATTCGAAACAGGCATTTTTCCTGACAATTGAAAGGAAACTATGATAACTCCTATTGAAAAAAAACAAACCGATGCGAAGAATTTAGACCTATTAACACATTAAAAACATGCGAAAAGATAATTGAAACAGTAGTCAAAGAACAATTAGAGGAATACATGGAAGAAAAAAAATTTATTCTCAAAATATTAATCTGGTTTTCGAAAAAATACTCGTGCGAAACTGCTGTAAATTACGTAATAAACAGATACAAAAGATTAGACAAAAATAAGAAATTATTAGCAATTTTCTTAGACTTCAAAAGCGCTTTTGAAACTATTGACAGAATGACATTATTATATAAACTGCAAAAATATGGTATAAAAGGCAAGGAAATGAAATGGTTTGAATCATACTTAAACGGAAGAAGACAAAAAACTCAAGTCAATAAAGTAAAATCGACGAATATTAATAATGAGCACGGTGTTCCACAGGGATCGATTTTGGGAGCACTATTGTTCATAATATATATAAACGAAATGCCAAAAGTGTTAGAAAAATGTGAAATAATGTTATATGTATGGCGACGACACACTAATATTTACTGAAGCAGAAAATGAGCAAATATGTTACAGCAACCTAGAAAATGATTTATATAAAGTAAACAAGTGGCTAAAAATGAACAAATTAAAATTAAATGAGTGTAAAAAAAATATTGAAATAAATATGATTAGTAATAAACAGATTAAAATGAATAATGAGCAAATAGAAAAAGTGAATAGTATTAAATATCTCGGATTTATACTAGATCGTGAATTGAAATTTAAAGAGCAAATTGACTATATTTGTTAAAAGATTGGTAAAAAGATTATACATGCTGTACAGATCAACAAATAAGTAGACTGAAAAAACTGCAAAATAAGGCAATGCGCTGTATACTAATGGCGATTTCTTTTCTGAGAAAAATGTTGCATAAATGGTTCATGCTCTACACAAAAGAGATAGAGCATGTACCATTTATGCAACATATTTCTCAGAAAAGAAATCGCCATAAGATTTAACCAATATGCACCAATAAATTATATGTTAAATTGTCTTAAATGGCTTAATAAACGACAACGACTTAAATTAAACACTCTGGTTTTTATCAAAAAAATAAGATGGGAGGTGCGCCACAATACTTATGTGAACAACTCATATATGTTGGAGATGTTCAACCATATAATCTGAGAAATTCTGAACACTTTAGGCTACAACAAATATCAAACAACACAATGCAAAGATCGCTAACTTATAAAAATTAATGTTTGAATATTTAATGTATATGAAATTTTTAAAGTATATTACATACTACTAAATAAATAAATAATAATAATAATAATAATAATATTTTTCTTTTCAAAAAAAAGGTAAAACATTTGTAAATTGTAATTCGACAACCTAATTTTTTTCGACAGTGGTAAAGGATCTTTTTCATTTATACCCACACCAGAACTTTTATATGAATCTTCACCTGTTACCATAATTTTTTTTATGCTGGACCATGAGTGTCCATTGGTCTTAAATAGGGTACACTCTAGAAAATTTGGCCGTAAATACCACGATCGGGCTTGCCCGACTATGCTTTCTTACTTCTTTTTTGTATTATTGTTGGTTTTTCTTATTTTTACTAGTAATATAATATTTTATATCAATTTCAAAAGTAAGAATCTGTTTACACACAGCAAGTCTTGAATCTATTCACTTTTTGCTTTTACCTTTATACCTTCTTGATGAGTTTAAATTAAATGTAAAATTTTTTTAAATTTATGAGAAACAAATAAAAGTTCGGTTAATTTAGTGTCAATTGTAATTCAAAAATTATGTGAGATGTATGTGAATTACATAAATTATATAAATGATGTGTACATATGTGAATTAAGTAATGCAATATTTAAAGGCTTTGAAAAACAACTACAGACAAAATTTCGACATCCAGATTATTGACAAGGAAATTAGTGAAATGTACATATACATGTGAATATCAGAAATATTCAGGAATATACAAATAATGAAGAATTTAGAAAAGTTTTATGAATCTATGAACACTAAAATATATCACATTCAAAAGCAGTAAACACCAAGATAAATCGAAAAAGGAGAAAATTAGTTTATAAAAAACTTAATTTAAATCAACTAAAAAAAAAATTTTCCTTACTATTGGATATTGTTGAAGGAATTATTAAAGTTTAATATAATTTTTAAATTACTAAAACTAAATTTGATTTTAGAATCAGCAAGTCAGACCAGTATCCAAACAAACTATCGACTGATAAAATGTCTAATAAACCAAACAAAAACCCCACACACTTAATTATTTTCAGATCGCATATCACGCACTGTGCCACATTTACTTATGTGTCGTTCGGATTTCATATCAACCTTTTGTTATGGCATTATGGCCCAAGCCATACGTTCCGAGGTTGATAAGCAATTGATTATGTATTGCAGTCGTATCATACTGAATTTGGCTCGGTATAACAGCACAACAGCAAACACATTCCAAGAAGGTGGTCTCGTCACAATTGCCCAAATGCTGTTGCGTTGGTGCGATAAGGACTGTGAAATTTTTAATACGCTGTGTACATTAATATGGATATTTGCACATTGTCCAGTTAAGCGTAAGGTAAGAGTAATCACACCTGGGTGGGTGTATTAAAGCGCAATAAAATTCTACTTAAACTATATTTTTTTGCCTCTTTGTTTTGCCAACAAAATAACAATTTATATTTTGTTGCCATAATTTTTTTGTTTTTTTTTGTAGATTATACGTGATTTTATGACAACAACCGATGCCATTTACATGGTGCGAGAAACCAAAAAGCTAGTAGCTCGTAAAGAGAAAATGAAACAGAATGTTCGCAAACCAGTAGTTACAACAGCTACACTGGCCTCCTCTTTTTCCTCAACGGCCTCATCTATACGCGGGCTTTCGCAACAACAACAGCAGCAACAAAACTTTTCAAGTCGTGCCTTACCCAGCCTGGAAGCTGATTATGGTGTCATACGCAATAAGCCATACACATTCATATCCTCCGTATATGCCTTCGATACCATTTTGTATAAATTGGGAATTGATATTTTCTAAATGATTTTTTAAACACATCAGTACCGTCTGCCCCAAACATCGGCTTGTGTGTGTGTCTGCCTGTTGTGTTTTTTTCGACTTGTGTTTATTGTGTAAGTGTATGGAGTGTCTAGATTGTGTCATGTATCTCTGATGTTGTTCGCTAACGTGTGCACATTGTACACTGTCTGTTAAATTTAGTCCTTGCTCATTTTTTTCCCGTTATTATTTTTTCTGTGTTTCCCTCTGTCGTGCTTTTTTGTTGCCTATTTTTGTTTTTTAAGTTATTTTATGTTCGAACTACAAATCAGTTGATTGTTTATTTTCCGTTTAAGATTTTTTTATTACTGTATGTATTTTTTATTGTCTTTTAATGCATTTAAACTAGAAATTGATTTTAGAACTTAGAACAGCAACGCGTTGCTTTATAATTTTATTCGTTAACTGTAACTATAGTCACGTATATAAGTACATATATATTTTAATTTGTTTAAATAAAAAATTCCTACATGTCCTCGATTAATGAATTTTTTCCTTTAAAAGACTGTAATTTATACATGAAATCACCTTAATGGGTTCCAGTGTATGCTCTTATTGTATCGTAAGTTAAAATTAAATAACGTATTCTTTTTAACATGTTTAAATAAAATTTAATGTAAATTATGTGCAAATAAAAAAATAAAAAAAAATATATATATTTAAATTGCATTTTTAATCTTTATCAAGTATAACAATTATGTTTAGAAGATAAATAACTAAGTGATAAAAGCCTGCAACAGAAATTTTTGAACAGGAAAAATCAACATACACCCGAAAAACATAAAATATGTAGTAACATTGTATACTAACGAGTTTTCCGATCACATCAGATCTCTATTAAGGACTAATGTTCACACTTACTGATGTGCAGTGTGGTAACGCCTTCGCACAGTGAGGTGAACAGTATGCAAAGAGGCGATTAATTCAGGGAAGTCGTAATCTTAAAATATTGTTATTTTTTATTAATGGAATGGAAACTGTTTTTTAAGCATTTATGGGCTTTTTTTGTATTTTTGAAAAATGGTCTTATAATTTTTGCTGGCACTTTTGAATGTAAAACGATAAATTAGTAAAGAGCATAGGTTACGGAAGGTTCCATTGACAGCCGCAATCAAGGGCAGCTCAGGTGGCTCCAGTAATCAGTTCTCGTTGTGTTACCGTGTTCCACCGTCTCCCAAGGTTCCTTTTAAGTGGCTGTTGACATTCGCACCCAGCCATCCGGTTGATTCAATAAAAAAATGGATCCTGTTCACATCAATGTCGGTGAGACAAGTGTTATCCCTAAGTGTTCTTCGACCAAATAGTCTGAGTTTGCCGGGAATAATATTGCCATCTAGGGACAGCTGGTCAGGTCTTAGCAGATTGTATAGGGTATTTGCCATTTTCACTGATGGCTCGAAGATGACGAGCACGGATGCGGGGTCTACATTGAGGATCTGGACATCAGAAGGTCATATAGGCTTCCGTGGACTTGGTAAAGGACAGCATTCATAGGGGCTCGGAGGTCACTATATATCTAAACAGCCATGCGACCCTGTAGGCCTTGATGGTCTGTTATATTAACTCCAAGCTAGCGGGACTAATCGGGTCTGGCGGAAACGAATGCACAGCCAGGTATCGCGCACGCTGTGGTCGCCGCTTAGGTTGTTCGACTCTGATAGACTGCTGGGCAAGAGTAGAGCCTGCGTTAGAACCATGTTAGGTATTATAAAGGGTAGGGAGACGGTGAGGATGGGATCTGTCTTGTCGGGTATGTGCGGGTTGAGTGAGGTCCCGGAGAAGCTGGATACAGTTGGGCACATTCTGTGTCACTGTCCCAGACTGCAGAACATCAGGCTGATGTGGCTAGGTATCATATTCTTAGGCGAGTTTGGAGAAGTCTCGGCTTGTGGGCTCGAAAATCTTACAGGATTCGTAATGGGAATGACCTGGCTGCGCAACAGGAGACTGGGTACATGTAGGGCAGATTTCTGTTTAATAGGGTTGTTCTATCTTGTCTGGTCCGATCGTCTATCTTGCACTACTTTTTCATATCTTGGGTTTCACTCTTTATTTCTCCTATTCTTTTCTAATCAGTATTCGATCACTAATTAAGGCGTACAAATTGATCATATTGGTAACTGCACCGACCTTTCTACCATACCAAACCCTAAATAATCTGGGTTCTGCGAATCCCAGTCAATGACAGAGAAGATGTTCCAATGACTATTCCTCATCGTCATCGGAACTTCTAAATAGGTCATTGTGAAGGGACCCTAGCCTTTGGGTGTGTCTCCTAATAAGCCAGTGGCCAGTTATAACCGCAATTGGGTTTCTGAGGTGAAGTCTGGACAGCTTTAGTGCACGCTAAGTCCAGTATTCATCTATGATGGGCCAGATATTCTTGATTTTCCCGCAGGTAGTTCCACAAACCATCTCCGACTGGCAATGAGATTAAATTTATGGGCAATAAGTTGCTTTATCCTTGGAAGCGAAACACTTCTATCATATGTCGAACCATTACGACCAACGTTCAAAGCCAGGGATCTTATGGCCGCTTTACTATCGGTAATAATTTGACTCTCCCTGCAAGATATATCACCGTACCGAATGTACCTCGCGGCTGTGTAGATGGCCATTATCTTAGCCTAAATGACACTGCAATATCCGGCAGGCTTAGAGGAGTATTCCAGTTGCACTGCTCGGAGTAAATGCCAGAACCGACACCATGTACTGTTCTAGACCCGTTGTTGTTTTTCTGTATCGCATCTGCGGGAATTTGTAGGTCATCATAGTTAGCTATGCGCTCCAAAATGCTTACGGTGAAGCCAGGATCAAAGGCTCAGGTGTGACATAATCAACGCCCATTTGCCAATTTATATCATATAATAATTTAGCATGACCGATGTTGTAATCTCTCTATGCTCCAGTGGCCCTTAGTCACGGCAGCGATTGCAGACAATTTTTTCGCCAAAATGTCCGGTGGAAAGCGATTAAAGATCATAAACAGTAAACAGAAGGGATTGTTCTAATGGCATATATTACCTTTATTGCTACCATTCTCATATATTTTTTCATATGCTAATCCCGCGAAGCTTTACGCTGTTAGACTAGCTCACTACCAACTAGTTTACCGTGCCTAGTTTTATGATTCTTCCCCTTAAGTGACAACTACCAAACAGCTGCACCGTAGAATGGAGTTGATACATTTCTCGGGTTTATTCCCCAGTTTAGGCCACTGGCCCTTTAACAGCAATATAGTGCAGTTTTCGACTTCGTAGTCCTGGAAATGGTGTTTGTTTTCCGATTCAGTTTATTGTCCAATATTAGTCCAAGGTATTTGGCTTTATCGGACAGTTTCAGTGTGTACTTCAGTGGGTACTTCAAAAAGACCAGTTCCGTTTTGGCAGAATTGACATCCAGTCCACCACCATGGCACCATTTCAATAGGAACTGAAGAGTGGACTCCAAAAGTTCCGACAGTAGTTTAGGATCCTTACTAGAGATGAGCGATATTTCCGTACCTGTGATTTAATCACTGTTACTGAAAAATCACGAATCACAGTTGTGACCAAATTTGTCAAGTAACAGGTACTTTCTAAGTCGCTCTTTTTGTATTTTGTTACATATACAAATTTATGATATTTCACTGTTTGTGTGGGTAATAGCTTTTTTTGAATGAAATGTCGAATGATATTGCTGTTCCTTTCATTCTCTCTTCTATCTTATTAGAATTTTTTTATGCCAAAATTTATTTGTTCAAGTATGTATGTATGTATATGAAAGTAAACAGATATGAAAGCTCTTACAATTTGTTGTTGTTTCTTTGTAAAGTGCTTACAAAAGCTCTTGCAAAAGCTCCCGCATTGTACATATAGCTTGGCCGCAATTGCTTTAAAAGAACAGAAAACTGATAAACCGTGATCACAATCACAGTTTAAAGGAGCAGTGATTTTTAAATCACATTCACTAATCACGATGATCTTTAAAAATCACGGGATCGCTCATCTCTAATCCTTACCCATAGCCACAGTTGCCAAGTAGTCCGCATATGCAATAGTTATGCAGCACGTAATTTTCATCGCCCTCATTAAAATAAAATATGTAATTTTTTCTCATGCATTGCTTATGAAGTTATTTGTATCAAGTTTGAATACTTTTACGGTTACCATTCACCAGTTGCAAAGAAATCTATATAGTATTTGTATTGAAGTTATTCCGCCTATGTCTACAATAAAACAGTGGGTCTTTTACAGATAATGTTAATTTTTAAACAAGCTATTTTTTTTCTCCAAATTTGTAAATTGTAGCTGTGGCCGTTCTCTAGATATGCAGAAATCTAGTTTGATCCACGACCATTTTTACAATCCCACACATTACTTACAGATGCTGTTTGTATTTACATGATAGCGATTCTAATTGTATCAAATTTTACATTTACCGTTCTTCAAATATACGGTATTTTATTTGTGCCACGCTTACTTATCTTTTCGCGCCCACTTTTTGACGGATGTTGGGTATTGAGCACCAAGCTATTTGTACCAACTTTAAAAACTTTAGCTATGACCGTTCTCCAGCTGTACAGAAATCTCTTTTGCATTTGTCTGTAAGGAACCACGCTCACTTATCCACTCCCACCTTTTTATTGACAGATGTTGCGTGTTGATAACCCAGCCATGTGCACCAAATTTGGACAACTTTTATCTTACCGTTCTCTATATATAAATAAATATATTTGCCACGCCCACTTCTCCAACCCCGCAAAGACTTTGTGAGACGTTGTGTACTACTTACCAAGATGCTTGTACCGAATTTGGAAACTGGCTCTTGTCGTTCTCCAGATATAAAGATATCTACAATCTCTTCATGGGAGGTGCCACTCCCACTTTTCCAATTCCGCCAAAACTTTGTCGGATGTTGTGTATTGCTAACTAGACTTTTTTTCGTAATATGTAAACCTTCGCTATAACCGTTTCCTAGATATACAGAAATATATAATTGGGGTATTCACAAGGTGTGCTATCATGGTTTATTGTCATAATGTTCTAACATTTTACAATGGTTTAAAAATATTGTTGTTGGTTTGCAAACAAAAAGTGTCTTAAATAAATAGAACGTTGCTTGCTATGTTTATTGTGCTGTCGTAATTAATAGCACATTAAATTATGAGGGGTTGCTCACAACAGTCGTATTTTTTCATGTTATTATTTTAAGACATGTGACTTTATGACACCTTGTGAATCCCCCAAATGTCTTCGTATGGGAGTTGTCACGCCCACTTCTCCAATACCGTCCTTTTTTAGAGCGGCTGTGTATAATATGTGTCTAGATATAAATAAATATATTTTGTGCCACGCCCACTTTTCCAATAACTCCCATATTTTGTCGGATGTTGTGCATTGATAAACGAAATGCTTGTATCTTTTTTGGAAACTTTGGCTCCTGTCGTTCTCCAGATATACATAAATCTGCAATGTCTTTATGGGAGATGCCACGCCCACCATTCCAATCCCGCCAATTGTGTCACGGATGTTTTGTATTGTTAACCCAGCTTTGTGTACCAAATTTGGACCATTTTTCTCATATCATTCTTTAGATATAAATAAAGACATTTTGTGCCACGCCCACTTATCCAATCTCGCCAAATATTGTCAGATGTTGTGTATTGATAAATAAGATGCTTGCATATATAGCATATAGATCCTTCAGACCATCAGTAATATACTGTGAAAGTTTCATGAAGATCGGTTCAGCGGTTTAGGCGGCTATAAGGTACAAACAAATAAACATATGTATATACATTCATTTTTATATATGTATATAGATTTCCCATTTGATTTTAAAAAGACAATAAACTACTAATTTATGTAATTTTATACCATGAAAATTATTTTATTCTGTCAAATTAAATAGGGTTTCTGTGTATTTTTGTATTATACTTTTTATTAATTCTATTCTTATTAATTCGACCATTTTTCAATTAAATATTTTATTTTCATATATTTTAATCAAGCTTAAGGTCACTTTTTTATAAAAATCAATTAAAATATTATTTATTTTTCAATATTTCGATTTCCGTTGGAAATCTTCAGGAAATCTTTTTAAATAATATAAGACAATTCGAATTCATTACAGGTGATTTTAAAAGCCCTGCTGATAACTTTTTTTCTTTAGCTTTATAATTGTTGGATGTCAAAATGTTGTTTCTGTTTCGAATTGTTTCGGTTTTTGCCATTGTACAATGATTTTACAAAAACATATTGCTTGTGGTTTTGTACGATTTGTTCTTGTTGTACTACCGAGATTACCTGGAATGAATTCGCCTTAATATAAAATTACAAAATTGTTTTTGACAATAAATGGAAAAATAAAAATTGGAAAAATAAATTTAAAATTTCAATTAACAAACTTAAAATAAAAAGAGGAAATTACTCTAGTAATTTCAACATGGAGGAAACCAAACAAATTTTTTTTAAAAATATTCAAAACCTAAAACCTATTTTAATTTACCTTTCCGTCAATGTATTTATTTTTAATTAATATATATTTTCAGTCTGTGCTATGCCATCTGAACTAAATTTTATAAATAACTAGCTTAACCCGGTGCGCTTCGCTACACTGGTAAAAAAAATAAATAAGAAAAAAATTGCAGTAATTTTTTAATGTGTAATTTATTTATTTTTGCTCCCCCTGCACCTACCCCCTTTTTTTTTTGTTTTGGAAGTTGTCCTGTAAAGGTTGATAACTTTTGTGTTCAGATATATGGTATTTAATATTTCTTTATATGAGGGGTACTGCTCCTCCTCTGTCTACCCCGCCCATTTCTATATTGAAATTAATAGTTTACCATAGTAGTAGCTGTAACCACGTTTGAAGACTCTTCCTTTAATAGTTCTTCTGTTGAGCGATACTTAATTTATGCATCCCATGGAAGGTATTTCCCCCCTTGCGCCTACCCGCTTTATTTTTATTTTCAAAAGTATAGTATACCATAAGAGAGACTTCTGCAAAGTTTGAACATTCTCACTATAAAAGTTCTTAAGATATGCGATATTAACCATTGGCGTCCTATGGTGGGTACCACTTCCCCCGCTGCTATTATATTTCAATTTGGGGGCTCTGAAGATTCTACTACCAAAAGTTCAACAAAATGCGTGCAGCGGCTCTTAATTATATTTCTATCTATGAGGGGTACTGCTCCTCCCCTGTCAACCCCGCCCATTTTTATATTGAAATTTATATTTTACCATAATAGTAGCTTTAACCAAGTTTGAAGACTGTCCCTTTTATAGTTCTTCAGTTGAGCGATATTTAATATATGCATCCTATGGGTGGTATTTCCCCCCTGCGCCTACCGCTTTATTTTTATTCTCAATAGAGTAGTATACCATAAGAGTGACTTCTACAAAGTTTGAACATTCTCACTATAACAGTTCTTAAGATATGCTATATTAAACATTGGCGTCCTATGGGGGGAACCACTTCCCCCGCTACTATTTTATTTAAATTTTGGGGCTTAGAAGATCCTACTACAAAAAGTTCAGCAAAATGCGTGCAGCGGCTCTTAAGATATGCGATAATTAATATTGGCATCCTATGGGGGGTACCAATTCCCCTGCCCCTATCGAAAAAATAAGTAGCCTATTTTATTTTTAGGGCTCACGTGATGTTACTGTAAAAATTTCAGGAAAATCGGTTCAGTAGTTTCGGAGTCTATAAAGCGACAAACAAACATACAAACATACATAATTCATTTTTATATATATAGATAGATCAAAGACAAATACCTATTTATAATTTTCCCTTCCATCAACCTATTTATTTTTATTTAATAAATGTCTATAAATCTGAGCTAATCCCTCAGTATCTTTCTTAAAATTAATCCTTTTCTCAAATGGAACATTATTAATCTGTAACATTTCTAGCATATATGTATGTATCTACGTTTCTTAAAATTTTCTATGTTCAAAATAGATGTGTTTTCAAAATCAGGATAATGATTAAAATCTCTACAATGTGTTGATAATGCCGTTCCATGGGCTGAATTATAATTTCTATATTTTTGGTCATGTTTATGTCCTGCTATTCTAGTCTTCAGTTTTGTCCCAGTTGTTCCTACATAATATATTATATTCTTATTTGCAAATTAGTAAGACAATACAATATAAGAAGATCTCGTCATATTGATGAAATTTTGGAACCAAAAATTTATTAAAACATTTACTTATGTACCTGGGTTTTCGAAAAGATTAGAAAACTAAAATATATATGACAAAGGGAAATACAGAATGGCACATAAGGTGAATAATAATGTGGGGCGATTATTCACACAAACTAAGGATAGATTACAAAGGTCGTAATTATGGAACCTATTATCACTAAATGTTAATATCCTATCAATTAGATTCCTAGCTGTATTAATAATAATTCTCTTCGGGTGTTTCGAGTAAAAAAAATTCTTCCTAAAGACGTCGGTATCAAATCGGTTGAAAAATGCCCGAGTTATGACCAAAATACTGAAATCCCAATATTTAACCTTTTTTTTTATATAATTAAGTTGTATTTGCACACTTTTGTTAAAAAAATAAAGTGTTAAAAACTAATGAAAATATTATGTAAAAACCGCTAGATTTTTCACTAATAGAAAATAAAGGTAAGGTTAGGAGACCAATGAGGTCCATTGGGAATCCCTTCAGTACAGGAGAAAAGAGGAAAAGAAGAGAGAAAGAAAAGAAAAGAAGAAAATATAAATACCGCGTAGGACAAATCCCCCCTATGGTCCCCCCAACAGAAACACCAGTCCTATTTCGCTGACAAACCCCAGTATATCGGTTGGATTACATCAAGCGATACACCTCAGCTCGTCGTGAAATCTAGCCCCTAGCCATTTCTGTCTGGGGCCCTGCATCCCAGGACAGTGGCACAGTACATGCTCAACCGCCTCTAGCTCCTCAGCATCCCCGCACAGCCTGCAGAAGTCCGGTATCGCTATGTCCCATTTACCCATAAAAGCCCTAACAGAACAATGCCCCGTCAGGAAACCTATAAGCGTCCTGAGACTACTCCTATCCAGTCCTAATAGAACCCTGGTTGCCTCTGCATCCAATCCGGGCCATTAGGCCCTCGACACCCTGCAATCCGTTCTATCCCTCCAGGACCGGTTAACGGCATCACGGAATCTTTCCCGTATCACCCCGTAGAAGTGACATAAGAGGGGTTTTATTCCTCTGTCCCTTACCTCTAAGTCTAGATTCGAACCCCCTTTCGCGAGTTCGTCCGCCACATCGTTGCCATCCACCTTGCAGTGTCCTTGTACCCAACACAGCCTTATTGTGAATGCCGACATGAGCTCTCTCAGAGCATTCTTACACCGTGCAACCAGGCACGATCTCACCGTATAATTTGACAATGCTCTTAGCGCAGCCTGACTCGACGTAGATTGTCACCACAGATCCCCCTACGATGTGACCCAGTATCACTTCCGTCGCCCCCCAGATCGCTAGGATCTCAGCCTGGAAGACACTGCACTCATCCGGGAGTCTGAATGACCTTTTCACGTCAGTGTCAGCAATAAAAACACCAGTCCCAGTGCCAGTGTCCATCTTGAACCCGTCCGTATATACTGCCCACCTCTCAAACGCTATAACTCTTTATCATAGAAAATAAAACATTTATTTAAAATCGCTATATCTGACAGCGTAAATATATAAAATGGCAACAATAGACTGGCAACACTGCTTGTACATTTTTTGTTTACAAAGTTAATTGGACGGACACATATAAATATGTATATACATATAATTAAAAATTTCTAACGCTATAACTTTTTCCCCCAAGTCTTTTAAAATCAACTATAACTATATCGGTTCAGATTTTTATGCTCTATCGATTGACTTTAGCTAGATATGTGCACGCGGAATCGTTTCGGAGTTATGAGCGGAAAACTAAATTTATATGTGTACATATGTGGAATATTTAAAAAGATGTCAACGCTATAACAATGTTTATTTTATTAAGAGTGTAAAAAGGGTAAAAATTCGGTGACTTCATATCTCCAAAACTAATAGAAACCCGAAAGAAATGTATACTTACTCGTTGTTCATTAAAAAAATAAGCGGACAGGTGTCTGGTTCTCTTTGCAATTCGGCCCTTTCAGATAATAAACTGGTTTAACCTCTATTTTGGGTTCCCCATTTAGCTTTTAAACCAATAAGTGTAGGAATAAAGGCTATACCAAATTCGTATCTTATCTAAAAAATACAAATATAAATTTGGTACTTTTTCGAAATTTGAACGTTGTACCCATTTTACCCATTGGTCCGTTTTTTTAAAAACATTTTTCTCTGTATATTGACATATAACGCAATAAATTATGGTCTCCCACTACAACACTGAAATTGTTGATACTTCAACGGAGCGAAATAATTTTTAGAAAGGGGAAATACGGGAAATTTAATTACTTTCTTTTACTTTTCCGTGCTGCGTGTGGTGATTTTTAAATTTTTTGTAATATTGAGCTTAGAAAA
The DNA here is from genome assembly GCA_943735925.1 of Pollenia amentaria. Lineage (NCBI taxonomy): Eukaryota > Metazoa > Arthropoda > Insecta > Diptera > Polleniidae > Pollenia > Pollenia amentaria. The sequence goes on along the minus strand of OX031008.1, from coordinate 84,982,098 downwards.
AAATTATTTGTGCAAGGTCTTGAGTGAATGAGAACCTATAAGATGAAAAATGTTGGCACTTTTTTGTTCTACAGCTGGTACTTTTTTTAATTTCCTTTAATATTGGACCTAGAAACATAAAACTAAACCTGCAATGTCCCGAATGGGTGAGAATCTATAAGAGGGAACTTTTTTGGTCTTCAAATGGTCCTTTTTGCATTTCCGTTAGTATTGGACCTAGAAACATAAAATTAAACATGCATGGCTCTGAGTGAATAAGAATCTGTAAGGAAGAGCTTTTTGGTACTTTTCGTTCTTTAACTGGTACTTTTTGAATTTTTAATAATACTTAACATAGAAACTAGGGAGATCGAACGGTTATTATTCGACCGGTTTTAACCGGTTATTTTAGCTTTGCCCAAGTCGGTTATTTTTAAATGTCCATTTTTCGAATATCGAATAAACCGGTTATTTTAGTAAAATTAACCGGTTATTTCAGTAATGTGTAATTTATATACATTTTCCTTACTCTTGTTGTAGATGTACCCGTAATTTAAGTATTTTCTAATTGAATATTGGCAAAACTTAAACTTTTTATGTAGAATGTCAAAACAGAATGTAACAAAGGTCTTGTAGAAAAAAAACCAAAAACTATTCAAAATACTACAAAAACGTGTTGTTAAAAAGTAAATAGTAATTGGTGCAAGAGTTTTCTAAATATTAAATATATTTTTATATCAATGATATCTCTAGATATTTTTCGAATGCGATTAAAAAGACAAAGTTAAGTGCTTGAAGTGCCCTAAAATGATAAGTTACAAAGGTTCTTCCATGTCACGACTTATTAATAACCTTTAATTAGTATACATGATTGACATTAATGTGATCCAAATGAAACTTAACTCCGTTCGAAGTAGTTCTAAGACGAAAAATAATACTTCACTAAAATACGCTGCAATGAATTATTGGGTGAAATATAAGCCCGTTGTGTTGCCGAGGACGAAATGCCCGATAAGGCACTTAAAACTCTTAAGAGTTTCTAGCACATCTTCATGCTGAAAACTACAACATTACGGCGGAATCAACGATATGGGAAAGATGTCTACCAGTTTTATTTATTAGAACACCAAGAACTAAAAAACAAAATTGAAGAAATCAAACAATGTCATGGAATGTTTTAAATGTTCAGTTCACTATTCGTTTCTATAATGCTGAAACAAAATAATTTGAAATAGATAATCCTGGGTAAGAGGTTTTGTTTGCAACTTTTAAAAAATATGGTTGATTTATATAGATAGCTTAACCGCCAACAAAATAAAATTCATTTAAAATAAATTTGAGAGAATATTTCAAATAATAACTTTATAAAATTCCTATAATTTATTTGCTTTTGCAAAACGTTTGTCTAGATCAAATATCATTTAACCGTTTCTAAATTACATTATACAAATATCTTCTTACAAATAAAGTTTAGTAAGTCAATAAAAAATTTTGAAAATTTAGCTAAAGTTTGACCAATTAACTTACTGGTCCCACTTTTCTTGGATTTTATCGTAAAATATTAGTTAGGTCTGATCTTAGTCATATTTATGTTTTTTGTTGGTTCCTTTCCTTTGCAAATTGTTTTGTTTTTATTCAAATTAACGTTTTATTTTAAAAACTTATTTGATTTTTGTGTTTTTAAGTATTCCATTTAAAACCGGTTAACCGGTTATTTAAAAATTGCTTAACCGAAAACCGGGTTTTTTAAAATAGCAACTATTCGTATTATTCGAAAACCGGTTATTGAAAAAAGTCGAATAATCGATCTCCCTAATAGAAACCTAAAATTCAGCATGCAGATTCCTGAGTGATTGAGAAACTATATTTAAGAGGCGAAATTTTTGTACTTTTTCTTTTTCAATTGGTACTTTCTGACTTTTTTCATATAATTCAACTTAAAAACTAAATTAAATATTCACGGACTTGAGTAGAAGAGAACATTTGGTTCGGAGGTTGGCACCTAGCCAAATCGATCCACTAAAACGAATTCTCTAAACAGTTAAATTCATATATACTTATATGTATGTTTTCTTCATATTTGCATAAAAAATTATGGTCGAATTTCGACCACTTGGCAAACTCTAGTATAATGAAAATGTAAAGTTTACTGCGCTATTCCTTTCTCCCCAAGTCTTTTAGAAAATAAACTATATCGATATCGATTTAGATTTTAACGCTCTATCGATTGACACTAACGAGATATGTGCACGCGGAATCGTTTTTTATTCGTATTTATATATGTACATATTTTGAAAATTTTAAGTTTGTTGCGCCATAACTCTTTTTCGCAAGAGTGTCATCAAATAAACTATATTGATATCGATTCAGATTTTTATACTCGATCGATTGGTACTACCTATATATGCGCGCGCTTATTCGTTTTTATTTTTCCCTTTTAACTTCAAGTTTGTTTACAAAATTACTTTGATGCAAAACAGCTGTTTTTTAAATACTTAGCAAGTGTTGGATTGTTAATTAACGTAAGTTCAACAAATGGATACGAAATACATTATAAATAATACATATCGCTAAGTTAAAATTTAACGCATCGTACAAAAACTTAAAGTCACATTCAGCATTTTAAAAACTGAACGAACACCGTTAAAAACTGAATGCACGTTCAATTTTGTAGAAGCTGAACTTTGAAGATTAAAAAACTGAACCCTCTTTCATTTTTGCAAAAGCTGAACTCTGGACAAGAAAAAAAACTGAACGCTAATTAAACGTAAAACTGCACGTTTTGTTTGGTTTTTTACTAAGGGCATTCAAGGTGCCAAAAACCTAATAAATATTCAGAAAAACTGAATGTTTGTTAAGTTTTTTTACTACGTTTTTTTTTCTTTGTTTCAAATTAACCCGAAAAACTGCATATAGGGCGCAAAATTGTTCAAATGTCGAAAATTTTTCATTATATCCTCCACCACCACTAGTGGTGAATGAGGGTAAACTAAGTTTGTCATTCCGTGTGAAACTTTTTTATTTGACATCTAAGACCCCATAAAGTATACATATATATTCTGGCTCCTTGAGTAATTCTAAGTCGATTTAGCCATGTCCGTCTGACTGTCTGTCCGTCTGTTGAAATCACGCTAACTTTCGATCGGTTCAGTAGGATCAGAGCTATGAATCAAAATGTGGAACCACCACCCTAAAAAATTATAATTTTGTTACAAAAACTAATATGAATGATGGAATAATGCACGAAATGATATAGGATTTTGCATAAATTTGTTGTTAATAATACTTTTAAATTTCATGAAGATCGGTCCATAATTTACCATAGAACCCATATAAAGCATACTCCCGAAAAACATATTAGTACGCCTAAAACCGTAATAAATAATGCTTTCATAATTAAAGTCGGGACTTCACAGTTTTTTAGGACTAGAAATATATATATATATATGTCCTTTATTTAATTAAATATAATATTAATACAAATTGTAGCATAAAATACTTAAATAAAATGTTCACGAAGAACATAGGGCGTCAACAAATTCTCTCCATCTATTTCGATCTCTGGCAAGTAGCTTAATTTCGTTCCATGTTTTTTGAGCTGATTCGTGTTCATTTCGTATGCACCGGATCCATGTATTACGTGGTCGGCCTCGATGTCGTTGACCTTGAGGGTTCCACTCTAGTGCAGCTCTGGCAATATCATTTGCTGGTCGCCTGAGAATATGGCCGATCCATGTCCATTTACGTTTCTTAATATCAAATTCAATGGGACAACAATCTGCCAGATTCCAAAGGGCTTCATTTGATACCCAATTTGGCCAGTATATACGTAAAATCTGTCTCAGACACCGATTCACGAAAGTTTGTATTTTCTTCATGGCCAGTTTTGTAAGGCTCCATGTAGTGCAACCATACAGCAGCACAGATTTTACGCTACAGTTGAATATACGTAACTTAGTTTTCTGGGATATGTTGTTAGCGCGCCAAATTTTGTGCAGTTTGAGGAACGCAACACGGGCCTTGTTGATTCGGTCACCAATGTCGGCTGCAGAGCCACCGTCTTTTGCGATTTTACAACCGAGATAGTTGAAAGATTCTACATCTTCCATAACGGTACCATCAACAATAAGGGGCGATGAAATATTGGTACCGATACGCATCAGCTTTGATTTTTTAAAGTTAATTCTCAATCCTACTTGTTTGGCGTTTTCGGAGAGTCTCGTTATCTTAGCTTCAATATCTGCAAAGCGATGGGCCATTAGACAAATGTCGTCTGCGTAGTCTATATCATTTAGGTACTCCATCATATTCCATCGAATGCCGGTAGGGGCCTCACTATTTGTCTTTTCCATTACACAGTCTAAAAGAAGAATGAATAATGTGGGAGACAGGACACAGCCTTGCCTTACGCCAGTAACGGTTGTGTAAGGTTGGCTTTCCCTTCCGTTAAATCGGACCTTACACTCTGCGTCTTTGTACAGCTCGCGTATTAGAGTGACGATTTTTTCAGGTATGCCTTTACCAATTAATGCAGACCACAAAGAATTTCGGGATATTGTGTCGAAAGCACGTTCAAAATCTACGAAAAGCAGGTATAGGGGTGTGTTGTACTCTGCCGATTGCTCAATAATAGAGTATTGACGTGATCGACACAAGATCGTCCAGGCCGAAAACCAGCTTGTTCATAACGAATAGTTTGTTCTACCACTGGTGAAATTCGCTGTAGTAGTAGAGTTGCCATCACTTTCCCTATAGCGTTAAGCACGGTAATACCGCGCCAGTTTTTACACTGAGTTAGATCACCCTTTTTGGGGATTGTGACTACTACACCCTCTTTCCAATCTGCAGGAATTTGATTGTTGAGCCATGCACGCCTTATCAGTGGAGTCAGAACTTCAGCTAATATATCAGCACCATATTTTAAGAGCTCGGCGGGTATGTTGTCGGGACCAGACGATTTACAATTTTTCAGCTGTTTTAATGCCGCTGCAACTTCGGAACATGACGGGGGATCAGTAGAAATATCCCTTCTTGGATTGCGTCGTGTAGAAAACGTTACCGGATCAGCCTGGTTGTAGTTGTTGTTTTCAGTTGATGCCTGTGATGAGAAGTGTTCACGCCAACGTTCTAGTTGTTGATCTGTGGTTGTTAGCTCTGTACCATCATTTGCTTTAAGCGACATAGTGCCTCTTATATTGTTGCCGCTCATCTGCTTGATGGCAGAGTAAACTGCACGCAGATTGCCTGTGTTGGACGCTTTTTCGGCTTGTTCCGCTATGCCATTAAAATATTTTTCTCGATCAGCCCGTACCATATAATTTACTTTTCGAGAAGACTGGCGGTATTCTAATTTGGCTTGTTCTTTTGCAGCAGTTGTTTTGGCTTGCAACCGTGCTTTACGAAGACGTTTTCGATTTTCAATCTCATCCCAGGATTCAGAGCTAATCCACGGTTTAATTTTATTTAGTTTCACTCCAAGAGTTGACTTTGCCGTATCTTTGCAGGCTGTAACTACGTCTGACCACGTATGTTGCTCATTGTTTGTAAGGTTGGATCTTAACCTTTGGTTATATACCGTTGAGACGACTGAATCGTGGAACCGAGCTGTGTTGTATTTATCGACCTTTTCTATCGCTCTGTTAACTGCCGCAGGTCGGAGACGAAAAACAGCTACGAGTAGGGAGTGATCGCTGGCAACGTCAGCTCCTTGTCTAGCTCTTACATCCATAAGGGAGCCCAAGAAAAGTCGACTAACAATTATATGGTCAATTTGGTTGAAAGTTTGACCGTCTGGTGATTCCCAAGTATATTTATGAATATTTTTGTGTGGGAATTTCGTTCCACCAATAAAAAGTCGGTTACGGGCGCAGAAATCAACTAATCTGTCACCATTATTGTTCCGTGAGGATCCCAGGCCATGCTTGCCCATAACCGCTTGTAGGTTGTCGTTGTCGTTTCCTACTTTGGCGTTGAAGTCACCCAAAAATATCTTTACTAGAAATCACAGTACCAAATTTCGTGAAGATCGGTCCATAATTTACTCTAGGCCCCATGTAAACCCTACTCCCGGAAAACAGTTTAGTACCCCTAAGACCGTAATAAATAATGCTATCATAATAAAATTTAATACTTCACAGTTTTATAGGACTATCATAATAACATTTAATACTTCACAGTTCACTAGAAATCACTAAATAAATTTCGTGATGGTCGGTCCATAATTTACCATAGGACCCATGTAAAGCCCACTTTGGCAAAATAATTAAATTCGCCTTAAATCGTAGCAGATAAATTTATTGCGGAAATATTTTTTCTAACTTATATTCATATGGTCAGAAATATATCATGCAATTTTGTGATGTACGGTCCATAATTTACCTTATATCCCATACTAAGAAGCGTTTTAAAATTCACTGTAGACGTTAAAACTAATTTCACTGCTGTATTTAATTTATTAAAATTTATTTTTTTTTTTTTAATACCAAAAATCAGTCTACAGAATTTTGGGATGATTGGTCGGTCTATAATTTACAATGGGTCCAATACAAATTCTCCTCCTGAAAATCATTTTAGTTCGGCTTAAACTGTTACGCATCATGATATTTTACTCAAGCTTGTTCAAAGTTCTAAAAAGAAAAGCATACAACTTTCTGATTGTCGGTCAATAATTTAATATATGTTGGTCTCAAAAATTATTTTTGGGAATGAAATATTTTATTAATTAATTCATTTATTAATGATGTGCTAATAATCCCAATTTTTTTTTTTTTTTATATGAAAACACTGAAATTTATTGTTGTGGGAAAGCTAGTTCCTATGCGCATTTCGCTGGTTGCTTAGGCCAGCTCGTCAGGAAACTTTTTCCAAATACTTTAGAAAAGCTAAAAATATAATACAAGTAAGACCATAAAGTGAATAAGAATTCTAAAACACTCTGGTCTTAAATGTAACAATATCAAAGCTTCAACAAAGTCACAACAATAAACCGTCAATTTTTTCTTTCTTACATTCCCCTACAATTGGCTGGGTTTTTTCCAACACAAATTGTAGTTGTAAGAGGATAGAAAGAAAAAAACAAAATTAAAAAAACAAGATGCTTAAATAAAGCAGCTTGCCATTTCAGTTTTTTATTTGCCGGGCACATGCAAATTTATTATCAAAAATTATTTTTGGGAATGAAATTGAAGCTTTGATATTGTTACATTTAAGACCAGAGTGTTTTAAAATTCTTATTCACTTTATGGTCTCACTTGTATAATATTTTTAGCTTTTCTAAAGTATTTGGAAAAAGTTTCCTGACGAGCTGGCCTAAGCAACCAGCGAAATGCGCATAGGAACTAGCTTTCCCACAACAATAAATTTCAGTGTTTTCATTTAAAAAAAAAAAAAAATTGGGATTATTAGCACATCATTAATAAATGAATTAATTAATAAAATATTTCATTCCCAAAAATAATTTTTGATAATAAATTTGCATGTGCCCGGCAAATAAAAAACTGAAATGGCAAGCTGCTTTATTTAAGCATCTTGTTTTTTTAATTTTGTTTTTTCTTTCTATCCTCTTACAACTACAATTTGTGTTGGAAAAAACCCAGCCAATTGTAGGGGAATGTTAGGAAGGAAAAAATTGACGGTTTATTGTTGTGACTTTGTTGAAGCTTTGATATTGTTACATTTAAGACCAGAGTGTTTTAGAATTCTTATTCACTTTATGGTCTTACTTGTATAATATTTTTAGCTTTTCTAAAGTATTTGGAAAAAGTTTCCTGACGAGCTGGCCTAAGCAACCAGCGAAATGCGCATAGGAACTAGCTTTCCCACAACAATAAATTTCAGTGTTTTCATTTAAAAAAAAAATAAAAAAAAAAAGTTGGTCTAAACCGCAATTAATAGCTCTGTTTCTTTACTAATTTGCACGAAAAGCGTTTCCGTACTTTAAATTTGTGTAAATGAGAGCGAGTTTGAGAGAATAAAATTCTTCTTCTTGCACGAAACAGTCCAAACTTTTTCTTCGTGCAAATTGTGTAAATTGTTAAACAGCTGTAAAACATAAACAAAACAAAAAGAGGTATTAAAAAAATACTAATGAACAAAATTTTGCAAAGTGTTGTGGAATAAAATAGAGTTATTAAATAAAAAAGTTTTATATTAAAATATCAAGAAAAATAATGTCAGTTATTGAAAAAGTGTTTGTATTGTTCTATTTTTGGTAATAGTAGTTTATTTCTACAGATAATATTCAATTTTTAAAAGTGCCGCAAACTTTTATTGGTTTGTTAATACTGTCAAAACACTTTAGACTTTTTATTTTGTTCTTAAAATGGGTTTTTCTGTTCCCGTACTTTTGTGTAATTTTGTATCTTCATGAGAGAAATTTATGCTTGCTCTCATTTTCACGAACTTTACCCAAAAAGTAAAGAAACAAAGCTGATTTTAACGCTCACGTTCGTTTTTATAAAGAAAAATTAATAATATATAATTATCATATGGAGCCCACTTCTGGGGGGCTACTCTCTATTGCGATGCGAAACCGATTTCGATGCGAAAGCTAAATGTCAACTTGGTAGTCTCTATCACTTTCGCAAATTTTTTTAAAATGAAGCAATATTGGTAATGAAAATTAATGATTGCGCAGATTGACATCAATGAAATGCCAAAATATGTAAAAATATTTCAAATAAAATAAATAGTGATGGTTTGCGAAAGACAAATGCGCAAACGCATTAAAGAGTCCCAATCGCTAGATATGCGACCATTTTCTTTCGCATCGCAATAGAGAGTAGCCCCCCTGAAATATTCTAACTGTCGGTGGAGGGTATCAAACTTGTTTTTTTTTATACATTTTTTCGCCAGTTTGAGCCCATAGCTGCCAAACCGATATAAAGTGAAAATGTTTCGACATTTTAGCAGTTTGGAGGCACTATATGCATTTTTTTTTGGGTATAGCTACAATTGTGGCGAAGTCAGGGAAGCAAACCACCAATTAGTTCCCGAGATATACAAGCCTGTCACAGAAATTATTCGGAATGGTTTTGAATCCGTATTTTTATTTAGATCGATTTTGGTTTATCTTCTTCAGACTGATCGATTTTTGTAATTCCGACAAATTTTCTGAATTAAAAAAACTTAAAAATTAAATAAGACTTGCGAAAAATTATAGGTTCTTCGGAAAAATTTAGTTTTAGCTAAAATATTCATGAGACCATAAAAAACGAACGGCAGCTAAACTACATAGCAAAACCCAAATAGCAGAAATAGCTGTTCAATGTGAATATTTTTATTCAAGATATTTAATGAAATTAAAATAAAACTTAGTTTTATTCCTTTTTAAGGAATATTGATTTAAAATGAATGAATTATCTTCACATTTCAATAGAAAAATATAAATTTAATTTGTTTTTATTTTTGTTAAAAAAACAATTTAAAACAAAAATAAAATATTTTTATTTTTTATTGCACGTTGAACAGCTATGCCAGAGTTAGCGTTGATGCCAAATAGTGTTAGCTTCGATAAGTACTTCAAGTAGTTTTCATGGGTGGCCACTAGGGTATTCGTTCAGCTAACAGTTAATCGGTTAACCGATTAATTACTATCCTACTGACTGATCGGTTAATTTACAATTGGCTATTTTCGATTTACGATTAAAACAGTTAATTTCAGTCGATTAACCGATGTAACAAAATTTTTATATTTTTGTAGTATTAAAACATATTTTTTGGAGTACTTAATTATTTATTTAGTTTTATATACAAAAGGTATGTGTTTAGAAAATATTTTTTCATACAAACCAAGATGGTAATCAGTGATCTTCATTGAAAATAAGTGTTTGCTGTCAACACCTTTTTGTTTCACGTACTTTTTATATGTATGCGCTTATCTATTTGTTTCTTCTCACATCTACAAAAATCAAACGTTTAATAGAATTAACTGAAACAATTAGAAGCGTAAAAATTTAAAAAAATTTTAACAGTTCTCTAATGGCATAATAGAAGATTTTATATGTTTAGTGAAATCCAGGAAAAGGACTGAGAAATAAGATGTTCTGTTTTATTGGTTACTTTTGATTTCTTTAAAATCTACGATAAATGAAAAAATTTATCAAAGTCAAGTTTTATCAAAACTAAAGAAAATAATTGCTTAAATTCTAAACTTTTAAACCAAATTATTTGTCTAAAAGATAATTTCATACGATCTTCTTTAACTATTGAAATACCTAATAAAATGATCTTACAGTTTATTTTTTAATTAACACATACTATATATTAATTAAAAAATATGTATCACATATTTATGAATTATTATTATTTTTTGTTTGCTCGTTTTAATTCAAGAATTGTTATGTTTGTTATCTTATTGTTTTTTTTTTTAGTAATAAACTCCAAATAATAAATAATTTATGTATTATTATTAATAAAATTTCTGTATGACGTACTAAATTCCCAATTTTTATTTTTGATAAAAACACTGAAATTAATTGTTGTGGGAAAAACAAGTTTCTATGCGCATTTCGGAAGTTTCTTAGGCCAGTAGCTCGTTTCTGTATATCTCGCATCGCAAATTTTCTCATATTAAGTGTGAAACAAAAAATTTCATCGTTTCTCGATTTGTGAGAAAAAAGTGTTTCTGTATTTAAATGCGAGAACAGACAACACAGATTCTTTTTTAACTGGAATACTTCCAGTAATTAAGTGTCAAATGCAAGCGAAACGTCAACGAAAGAAATATATATAATAAAAATAAGGCTGCCAGATTTAAAGATTTATCGACATTTTGACGATTTTTTTTGTTCCAAAATTGGCAAAGTGAAAATTTGCTGATTTTTTTCTAGTGACGATACAGTCTTTGAAATAAAACTATTTTAAATAGTTTTATATGTTTGTGTATTAGGCACCAAAGAAAACCGATATCTTTAAAAACAAGGCAGATTAAAAAATGTATCGGCAAAAGCAAAATTTCGACTGGAAACTGTTAAACTGGAAACTGTTTAATTTTTATTTGCTTGGATTATTTAATACATTTGTTTGTGTGATCATAAGATTAAACTATTACCCCATTTTTCAGTCAATGCACTTTAGGAAATTTTTGCCTTTTACTTTGTCCAAAAGTGTTTATTTTATTTCAATATGATATTTTGTCACTCCTTTGTGTGATTTCTGCAGGGAAAAATAACAATCTGAAATTTTAAATTCTTATCGGATTAAGGAAAATAAAATAAATAATTTTATTTAAATAGACCTCAAGCTTATGTATGTATAATATATGTATTTTACCCATGAACTTAATGTATTTTTTTTTTTGATTGTGTTTATATGATAAAAATTTGTGATTATATGATAAAAATCGAACAAAATTCGTCAAAATTAATTTTAAATTGTCTGAAAAAAATAGAACATTTTTTATTTTTTCTTAGGATATTGACGTTTTTTTACAAATTTATCTGGCAGCCCTGCATAAAACAAACACAATGAAAGGCTAAAAAAATTTTAATAACAAAATATAACAATTGTGTTTTATATACTTATTTTCATCATTTAAATTGTTTCTTTTTAAATAAAATAAAATAATACACATTTTTGTGTACATACATACATAATTTGAGCTCCATTGTTTTAAATTTTTTTTTCTCGCATCAATTTCAAATATGACTTATTTTGACAGTTCTTGTGAGAAACTTTTTGCAAAATATTGTTACAGAAACACTTGTTCTCACATCCTTCCAATAATTGCTGGAAAATTATTTAAATGACAGATAATTCTCGCAAAGTAAAAGTACAGAAACACTTATGTGAGGAAAACCATTTTTTGTTTCATATTGCACTGTTTTTGTCATAATTCACTTGTTTCATGCGGGAAATTTTACGATGCGAGAAATACAGAAACGGGCTACAGCAGGTCGTCGAAAACTTTTGCCAAAGACTTTAGAAAAGCTTAAAATATACAAATAAGACTATAAAGTGAATAAGAATTTTACACACTCAGGTCTTACTTGCAACAATATCAAAGCTTCAACAAAACAACAACAATAAATAGTGAGTTTATATTTTCTTACACTCCCCACAATTGTCTGGTTTTTTTCGACTCAAATTGTAGTATCTACAAAATATAAACAGGGGGCTTATCTTTTCTTTTTTTATTTATTGAAATTTTTTAATTTATAAAAAACCTTATTAATCGGTTAACCGATCAATAGCAACATTAACCGATTAAACCAAAACCACGGTTAATTAATCGCGATTAACAGATTAAAGCAAAAGCCAGATTAAATGAATACCTTTGCAACCACATATGTCTTAAAATCAAATTTTTCAGAAGAGCCGAAAAAAACATTCAGAATAGCCATAACGACAATTATCGTCAACTAACGAATTTTGACTACTTAACGACAAATTTTTGGCCTTAAAAAGTTACAGATTTTCAGTACTGGGGGGTTAGCGAGTATTTCGATTCGAAAGAAATTATTTACGAGTTCAAACAATTTGTACTGTGTACTACGATTTTCGAACAATTTGTTTCGAATGAACGGAAATTTTTTATACACTATCGAAAACAAAAAATACCTTTCGAAACGGCAGCTCTCTATTACGAACAATAAAAATCCCTTTCGAAAGTGCAACTCTGTATTACGAAAACACGAGTCTGTTATGCAAAAAGCGTTAGGAAATTGTTCGAAAGCTATTTGGTTAGTGACAAAGTGAAAGAAAAATAAAAAATGTAAGTATTTAAATGTTTCATGATAAATAAAAGTGTAAAACAATCAAATTTAACCTTATAATGTTAGATTTGATATAAAAAATGTTTACTAATGTTATTGTTGAAATTTTTTTAATATTTGTGGTCTTGAAATTTTCAAGGAATACTTCAAAAAAAATGACATATACAAATAAAAAGCATTATAAAGAAATGGCTTACATTTTCTTTAGAATCTTCAAACCGAAAAACAATCAGTTTTTATTAAAAAAAAACCATTAAAATATTATTCACACACTGAATACTATTTAATATTTCTTTTGTCTTGGGATATTTTCGTCCTTTTTGGTATTTTAATAGCAGAGCAGAGAAGCAAGCCGATTAAAAATTTTCGGCGGCGGCTGAAGACTAAAAATATTCGGCGGCGGCGGCTGAGCTGCTTTGCGCCGAGTTTTTTAACGACTAAAATAAATATTCAGCTGCGCCGAACTTATGTAAAGAAAACACATAAACAAACATATTAAACAAAACAAAGGGACAAATAAGATTTTCTTAAAATTTGGAAATATCAGGCATTTTAAAATAGTAAATGAATTAATTTTTAAAATTTGTATTTATTTATAAAGTCTGAGGTCTATTATTTTTAAAAACATTTGTTTCATTTTATCCAATAATTCGTCACGCCATTTTGTGACTTGTTCAGGGAAAATTAACAATTTAAAATTTCTTAAATAATTATGGAAAACAAATTTCAAGCTGGCATACAAATTTTTAAATAAAAAGCAAATTTTCAAACCAAACAAAATTTTTTCATAGTTAAACAAAAAAAAAAAAAAATCTTTTACAGTATAAAATATTTTTAACTTCCGTTCATGTTCAGACTAATTATTTATCGCAACATCATTTCACTCATTTGATTTTTCGAAATCGCTATCTAAGATTTCTCCGCACCCTCAGTACTGGTTCTTCTAGTATTATCATTGACAGGTTCCCTACTGAGTCTTGTAGAACTATTGTTGCTTGACATAAAACCGTTTTCTATTTTTCGACTCATTCAATACTTTTATTACACAAAAAAAAAAAAAAAAATGTTATAATAGGTAACCAATCTTTTTAAATAATCAGTATTCAAAATTACATTTAAATATAACAAGTAATAAAGTGCTGCCAGGCTTTATTTTAAAAATATTACAATTCATTTTCAAAACAACTTATTCAGAGTTGAAAGCATTTAAAAAAAAAATTATTTTAAGATTTATATTTAGATTTTTAGTCGAACTTTATGAATTATTTCGGATTTTAAATTAAATATTATTCCTTCGACCTTTTTGTTTTATTCAAAAATAAAAAACAGTGCAATATTGAATGTGGAGAAGGTCATACGTCTCTTACGAATATATTTGTAACTCATTCCTTGATAATGATATCCGATGGATATCGAAATATTGGAGAAGATTAGTGAATAAATAATAAATCTTTTTTACAAACAATTGGCCTCGAGCTCGAAAAAACTTTTTATTTCGGATTTTTTTAGTATTTTACATATTTTATTGCAAACAATTATAATAGTAAATTATTCAGGCTCAAGTTCATTTAATTATTTTCCTTAGAAACACAATTCTATTTACTAAATTTTCATAACTTCTAAGAATACAGAAAAAGTTAATTGTGTACACAAGTGGCAGAACGGAATAGATGTGAATGAAATGAAATTGTGTCTGAATAACTTACAAATGTAGTTGTTTGCAAAAAAATTATTAAAATACTTAAAACATCCGTTTTTGATTTCGTTCAAAATTTTTTTTCTGGTCGAAAACATAGAAAGCAAACCCAATCTTTAAAAATAAGATAAATATTTGTATATGGTAACACTGGCACTAATTCAATTAAATACCGATTTAGTATTCAAAATTTTGTATTCAAAAATTAACAAAAATAGTGGAATAACCAATTTTGGATAACTATTAAAAAAATAGAAAAAATAAGAATCGGCTTGAATTTTAGCCGCCGATCAGCCGAATACTTTGGCGGCGGCGTGGCTTGTTGAAAATAATCGGCTGAGCGGCTAGCCGTTAGCCGCACCCAAGGCGAATTCAACTACAGGTGGTGTCGATACTACAACAATCCAAAAACAACAGAAACAACACAGGGTTTTTTGCATTGCATTGTTAGTGTTTACTGTCCAAAATGTCAACCATTCCTAACAAAACACTAACAAATCAAAACAAAGTAGCTCGAACTGTCAAAATCAGATGGCGTTTCGACACCACCTGTAGTTGAATTCGCCTTGGCCGCACCGTTACGGCTTGCTTGTCTGTAGCAGTGCTACCAACTTTTAATAACATTTCCCATTTGTTTATAAATACGACTCTGTCATCGTTTCGAACGAGTTACGCAGTACGGCTTAACTTTCGAATCGGAAATTGCTTTCGAAAAATTTCACTTTTCGAATCGAAATACGCTGTAGCCCCCCTGGTATTAAGTTTTGAACGGTATTTAAGCATTATCGGTATTAATTACGGTATCGGTTGCCAACCGCGTGAAAATTCAGATAACATTATGTTTGTCAACTTTGTCATTTTAAAATCGTGCGAAAAGAACTGTGTAAAAATAGGATTATGTGTACTCTTTCCACTTGTGTTGAAGGGTATAACAACTTGCACATCCTTGTTATCCATGCGGTTTTATTTTATACCAATTAAACACAAAGGTTTTTGCTGTTTTTTCTTCTTCTCTTTAGCTGAATTGCAAATATGTATGACTGTCATGTTTTTTTTTTTTTTTTGTTTTTAATGCTTTTTTTTTTGCCATGTACGAGTATTTATTCCTACAGAGAGCTCTTGTTAAGTTTACATTTTACATTAAAGTTTTACAATTTTCCTGCCGTAGATCTTATCACCGTCATCATCGCATTAAGCTGTTGTAATTACATTGTGAGAAAATAGATTCGTAATGGACGTTTATCTTTTGAAAAAATCGTTGGATGTTTATACTTCGAATAATTTAAAATTTTTTCTTATTGTGCATTAAAAAAAATAAATTGTTTGTTAGCCAATTGTGTCTAGGGTTTCTTATTTTTCGGAGTTTTTCTATTCTTGAGAGCATATACAATTTTTTTCATTTCCGGCACTTTTTTTATTAAAATTACAGCCAATTGACATGGAGGCTTTTACGACGTCGTGTTTTCTTAATTCCCTTTTGAAGCAACTTCCAAAAACCTCTTAGGTTTATACGATGATTTTTAGTGGCATGTCGCTTTTTTCAATTGCAATTTTTATTTGCAACCAGGGTTGATTTTTATTGCCTTATCGGTAAATCTGCTTTAGATGATTTTTCTCATTAAGAAAAATATAAAAAAGTGTTTTTTTAAATAAGAAATATGTTTAAATTAAAAATCGAACTTTTGTTTTATATTCTTTTTTATCATTTCCGTATTTGTTTGCAACCTGACGCTTCAAAGTAAGAAAAAGAATAAAACAAAACAAGAAGAAGATAAATAAGTTTGAAGAGGAATATAAGAAAATGACATGAAAAACACAAAACGAGTCGTTTTGTTTACCCCTCTTTCTTCCCTACACCGCTAGCCATCAAACCAAAAGAAACGTCGACAAAGCGACGTCGCAAAAGCCTCCATGTGAATTGGCTGTATGAAAAAGTATGTCTTTTTAAAAATCAATAGTCATTTAATGCAATAAAACATTTTTATGAAAAAAGAATTGAATCGTTTTTACTGTTTCAAATTACAAGTCGCTCAGCCTGTTGTGGTTTTAAAATGCTTTAAGTCATCGTCAAATCTTCTCATCGCTTAAAAAAATTTTAAAACTAATCATAATGGAAACAAGAGAAATTCATTTAAAAAAAATACTTGTTGTGAAGAGGGTATACCGAAATTGTGATTCCGAGTGAAACTTTCTTAATATTCAACTAAGACCCCATAAAGGTTTTTATTCCGGGTGCTTCAGCCATTTCAAATCGATTTAGCTATATCCGTCTGTTGAAATCACGCTCACTTTCGCACGACTCAAAAACATATGTGTTAAATTGTTTCCAGTTATCCTAAGTAGCTTGCGATTGAAATCCAGCAAAATCGATCCCGTAGCAAACGAGTTATGAATTCAAATGTACAACGACAACCCTATAAAATTGATAGTTCTGTTACAAAAACTAATAAAAATTGGTAACAGAATGCACCGATTGTTATTAAATTTCGAAGAAGCTTTTTTCATATGACGGGAAATCATACAACGAAATTTTGCTATGATCGGTTCATAATTTTTCATATATTAAACCCACTCTCGAAAAACCCTTTAGACCGTAATTATTGTAGTAAAATTATTTCTGTCGTACTTCCTTAAGACGAGGAATCACACCACCAGATTTCATTAACATTGGCCCATAATTTACCATAGACCAAATAAAAAAGCCTACTCTCGGAAAACACTTTAGTTCGCCTTAAACCGTAACGAGTAATGTTATTGTAGTCAATTTGGGTAGTTTCCTAAGACAAGAAGATACTCAGGCTTCTTTTCTATCTCCGAACCAAATTACAGACCTACTTATAAATCATAATTGTAGTATAAAAACTTTTTTATTTAATTTTTATGTATACGAATCAATAGATTATTTATTATTTCTTTAAATGTAAGAAGCATATCTTTAAATAAATTTAACAAATTTCAAACATTAGTAACTACTAACTGACGTATTATGTATACAGGAAACGTGGTTTGATGGGAAATTAGTTCATCTTTACAATATCCCAGGTAACAAATTGTTCAAGATTTGATGGTTTTTGGAGGTAAATCGGTATATGTTGCTCCGCTGAACTCCTGAATAGCTGATGGTTTTTTGACCCAATATCTGAGAAAATATTCATTTGGTTTTTTAAAGCCGGATAATGTTTTTAGAAGTGTGGCGAAATCATTTTTATTGAAAGTATGATCAGAACACCAGACTTCGCTCCAAGCATCACATACAAATTTACAAATAGGATATAATTGTAATCGATATTTCGGAATAAGTATAAAAGATAAAAGTGCCAGAATAGCTCTAGAATTCCGATGAGTATTACTGAGGGCTGGTATTGGTTTAAATTTCATGTTGGGAAAATATTTATTTTTCTCTAAGTATTTAAAAGCTTAGACCAATTCATATAAGTATTGCATGTCATTTCGCCACTTAATGCTTTTAATCTTAATACGCTCTTTACTTTGTTTATAATTTCTAAATTGAATAAATATTAAAGCAAATACCCATATGATCTGATAAAAAAAAGTAATTGCGTTTGGTGCGGAAGCTTTTTTGCAATTTTGAAAAATAATGGGTCTTCATACTTTTTTATGCTCTATCCGACTATGCAATGCCATTTTTCCTATTTGCAAAAATTGTAAAAAAGTTATATGCCTAATATTGAAGCTGTTACTTTATATTTTCCAAAAATGAGAGTCGCCGGACAACCATTTAAATTAATTTCTTTTTATAGATCACAGAAGTGCAATACTTATCTATTTCAAAAGTATTTAGAAGAAATACTAGAAGTTTATGCCTAAAGTCCATTAATCATAATAAGAGATTCTAGTTTTGATGTTTTACAAGACTCGTTAGATTGTGAACTATCTGAAATTCTTAATAGTTGTGATTGGCTAGGTCCATAAGACGTTACTTTTCATTTAACTGCCATAGGTTGATAAGCAGGCCAGATAGTGGTACATCTATTGATAATATATGCGAGTATATTGTTACGTTTTTTACTTTATAAAACGCGTTAAGGTTTATTCAATTTTATAATAAACCTTTAGGTTTTTTTAATTGCTAATCAAAATAAATACACACATTCAACTTAACAAACTTTATTGAAATTAGTTATAATGTTCACCAAATTTAACCACTCAGTACGTTGGCGTTCATAAGAATTTGAACTAATATGACATAAAACTATACTTTACATGATAACTTATAACTAAAACCATAAATAATTCTTAGATAAATCTAATTTCGTAACAATAATAGTACAGCTGAATGTACTCGGAACTGCTCAATAAGAATTATTAACAGTTATGAAAAAGAAATACGCCATTGCAACTATGATCGAGTTAAATGGCATTTAAGTCAAAACTTAAGCATTGATTGTATAACAGGGGCTCCAAATGAAGATATCAATAAGGTAATTGATTGTTTTTGCAACGATCAAAACTAAGCATTAGCTAACACCACAGATTAATAAAAACATTAAGGCTCTATTTACTTACAGGAATAAGAGGAATGCAACTAATAAGATTAGGGTCGCCAGTTTTGAAATCGGAGAAATCAGTACATAAGAGAAAAAAATCAGTACAATTGTATAAAAATCAGTACATATACTTTTTTATACCCTTCACCGAAGGTAAAATGTATATAACTTTGTCAGTCCGTTTGTAATTTCTACAATATTGATCTAAGACCATATAAAGTATATACATTCTGTCTTTTTATGAGAAGGGAAGTTCAAATCCGGTTGTCCGTCTGTCCAACCGTTGAAATGGGTTTTCCGAAGACCCCAGATATGATGAAGGCTAGGTTGTTATACATTTATGTCACATATAGTCCGGAATGGTTTGCTATTGAAATTCAGGAAGATCGGTCCATAAATGGCTGAGATATGAGCAAAAAACCACGACCACCTCTAATTTTTTCTATAAATTCTATTATATTTTTTAAATATGGGTCAACATAAAATTAAATAAAAGTATTTTTTTCCTATATCTACCAGCATAATTAATTTCATTTTGCAATAAAAAGGTCATGCTGAATATCTTTTATTTTGCGGAAATATCCAATGTCTAATTTAACCGAGAACAGCTTCAAAGGGGTTTTGCTAGCCAATTTCACTTAGAACTCTTCTCCCAAAAATGAATTATTTGACATTGGCCTTTTTTGCACCAAGCTACAGATATAAGGACAACAATGTTAAAAAACAAATTAAATACTTGAAATAACGAAGCTTGTTATGTATTTATTTTCAAAATTATTTAAAAGTGATTTACAACTAATTTCTATTAATTGTAATTATCGCAGAAGGCACAATCGTTTTTCAGACGATCTTATACTATAGATTTTTTTAAATAATATATTTACATACATATGTATGGACATAAATATTTACAATGTTACAAGTTAAAAATATTTATGTCCTTTTTGTACATTGTCCTCAGTCTTCAAGAAATTGTAAAACTCATTACAACTATAACCAAAGCTTGTCTTTCTAGATTTTATATTAGCCTGTTTCTCTCTTTTCTCCACTTTGAAATATTGAAATAATAGTTTTTAATAGTTAATGTACCTGTTCAAGTTTTACTTACATATGTATGTATTCTCATAAAACTCAAGGATGTATGTTTTTATGTATCATAATTATTTATGTCTAATATTTGTTACTTGAATAAAAACTTTACCTACAATATGAAAACTAAAGACTCGTTCTGTAAAAGCGTTTGAATGTGGAATGGAAGAAATAAAATTAAACATTTCCTCAAATTAGTAAACGCACCACCATTTAGAAACACTTTCCATTTTTCTTCTTCTGTCTTGTTTTTTCGTACTGACTCGCCAAAAATCTTTAATTTTAATAACTCATTGATAAGAACATCTATATTAATATTTAAATCGTAAACAATTTGACAATATGACAAACTATGTACTGAACAAAATTAATATAAAATAATAGTACATTTGCGTACTGATTTGCTTGTAAGCATAAATCAGTACTTTAAACAAAAAACAGTACATGTACTGATAAAAACAGTACGAATGGCAACCCTAAATAAGATGGATTAAACGGATCAGTAGGATAATAAAAGTTGCCTGTAAAAAATCAATGTTGAGCTATTATCATGATAGCTTACGCCAAATTAAACAACAACCAATTTTTAAATAAAACGTTAGGAAGAACAATTAATCCACTGTATATTTTAGGTAACACTATTTCAAAAGATAAAGACAAAGCAAACATTTATTTAAAAAATATTTTATAGTCTGTGGAAAAAATAAAACTTAAAATTAAATCAAACACAAGCGATGATTGTAACGCACTCAGATCTCTGGAATATAATGGCAATAATCTTGAATTCCAGCACACTAATTTTATTGAGGTATATAATTTAATTTCACATTTGGATATCAACAAAACCCCAGGAAGTGATTCTATAACAATGAAATGTCTTATCAAATGCCAGGATATACTTGTTCTGGTTTTATCAAGAATTTTTAATTCTTTAAAGGGCCATGCAATATATCCGGACGCACTTAAAACACATAAAGTGATTCCAATACCAAAGGAAAACATATGTAACGAAGTTAATAAGTTTCGACCCATTGCAGTGCTATCAGCAACTGATAAAATATTCGAAAAATAATGTATCCTCAATTCCAGGAAATTTTAAAAATTATTATTTTTTGGCAATTCCTTGGATTTTTTTCACCGATCAGAACCCCTTGTTGTTTCTGTTCCCGGTTACTTAGCAATTGTTTTTAACTCTGGAACAAATCTGTATTTTACTTTTGAAACAAACTTTTTTTTAACAATTTTAATTAAAGTATTACAAACTAAAATGTCATTTGATGGAGAAGTAAAAAGGACAAGATAAAAGGTGGATTGAGTAGATTAATGTGTATTAACTTTTAATAATGCAAAGACCCTACATAAAAAAGTTAAATGAGATTTGAAAGTTATTACAACTTCAATGTATGGAGGTTAGAAAATATGGTCATTTAAAATTTTAATTGCATTAAGGGAAGTTAAACTTAGAAATAAATAACAAGACAATTCTTTGTCGGCAACAAATGATAGATCAATAAAATTAAAAGTAGCCTTTGAAAGTGGATTATTATCGTAATATATGTTTGAAAATATATGAGGGTATACTAAGTTTGTTATTCCGCGTAAAACTTTTTAAATAATCAACTAAGATATCATAAAGTATATATATTCTGAGTCCTTGAGTAATTCTAATTCGATTTAGCCAAGTCTGTCTAAATGTATTTCTGTCCTTCAGTTGAAAACCCGGTCACATTCAAACGACTTATAAGAAAAGAACAATTTTGGACAAGAGTTATGTGTCCAAGTGTGAAACAACCTTGCTTAAAAATTAATATTTCTGTTATAAAAATTTAAATAAATGGTGGCAAAATGCACCGATTGTTATAAAATTTGCACAAACTCGTTTTATACCACTTAATTTCGTAAATATCGGTCAATAGCACATGTCGGCAAAAAATTGTTTTAAGTAAAAATATTTTAAATATAATAAAGACTTTGAGGCGCGCCAAATAAAAATCAGTTTTTATGGGCTAGATTAATATTTCGTCCGAATTAAGGCATTTGATCATAGCTGCAGAACGATTTCAAATGATTTCATTCAAGTCATCCAAATAATATTTCTTATATTTTCAACTGTTTCAGAGTGTTTCCAAACTTGTTGGAGTCAAATTTTTTCTTTCATGCAAAATGAGGACTATTTTTGATTTGAAAAATTCATAAAAAAATTATAAGGACAACAATTTTACATTTTTTTTTATTTATCAGAAAGAAACAATTGCTGTCAAACACAAACTAAATGCAGCAGCTTTTTTGCAGAAGTCAACTTACAGATGCCTATTGAGAGGAGCAGTGTTGCACACTCAGTTTAGAGACGGGAAATTCAAGAAGTCAAGAACTTCAGCAATTACCCCATTTTACTTGTTTCTCACATCCAAGTTAAAGTTTGAGCCAAAATATAATAAGTAACTCGACTCTTTGGCAATTCTTCTCAAATATGTGTTAGTGAAAAATAATGTTCAAGTACTGATACATTTTTAGTTCCCACCAGGCATATAAAGTTTCATGAAAATGTGCCCATGTTATGTAACTCCCGCGTCGAGAAACTTTTTGATTGAAATGTGTGAAATTAAACACAAAAAGGCCATAAATTGAAACAAACAACAGTTTTTCTCACTTAACTGCGTGTGTAACATTTTTGGCGAGTAATTGCTGTCACATAAGGAAATTACTCGCCAATTTACAGAAAAAGTGTGTAAAATTTTTGTGAAAAAGTTCCCGCTTTGAACTGTCAAATAAACTCACGCAAACGGGGTCGGAAAAAATTGTAACACTAAAAAATATATTAGAAATGCACAATGCAATGAATAATAACACGGAAGATGTTAGTATTTTGTTCTTGTCAGATTTTTTTATTGTTTAATTACTTATTTTGCTTTCAACATACTTGAATAATATACGAATGTTTCCGAAGCTATTTTTTAAACAACAAAGATTGAAGTAGCACTTTGCATTATTTGGTATAGCCGACGGTCTTATTTTCGCCGCCGTCATTGAAAATTTTAAAATTTAAGTAAATTTTGATCGCCGCCAACGATATGTTTGGCTAGCGTTCTCAAAAGTTGCTTGTGTTTTTGACATATCGATCAACGAAAGCAACAAAAAAATACATTTTTGTGTTTTTGGTGCTGTTACTTATTGTAGTATCGATACCAGCGTTACAGTTTGCCCGACTAAAGTCGCAATTTGACCCTTTTTTAGCGGTCTGCGACCTTTTGTCCCTTTTTTTTTTGTTAAGTTTCTCTTAAGAAACATTTCATTTGCAGTAAATCGTCAAAATAACGTCGTTAAAATTTTAAACCAATTCACAGATTTTTGTTCAATTGGCAACACTTATCACTTTTTTGCAACCTTGTCATGTATACAATGTATTTAAGAAAATTTTTGCAAATTTTCAGAAAAAGTTTCAAAGAAATGTTTTAGCAAAAAAGCTTTTTAAAATAAACAAGTAACAGTGCTATATTCGGCTGTGTCGAATCTTTGATACCCTCCACCGACAGAAGTGGGCTCTATATGATAAATACATATATATTATTAACTAAGCCTCACAAAAACGAACGTCAGCATTAAAATTGGTTGCGGTTTAGTCCTTTATTAAATTATTGACCGACAATAATAAGAAAGTTTTATTCATTTCTTGTTACAACTTTGAACTTGCTTGAGTAAAAATTCATGATTCGTAACAGTTTTAGCCGAACTAAAATCATTTTTCTGGTATTAAAAAAAATAAATTAGAATAAATTTCAATACAGCAGTGTAATTAGTTTTAGCGTTAACAGTGAATTTCACAAAATTGCATGATATTTTTTCTGCCCATATGAATCTAAGTTGGAAGAAATTTTACCGCAATATCTATATCTGTTATGGTTTTAGGCAAATTAAATTATTTTCCCAAAGTGGGCTTTATTTGGTTTTAGCGCAATAAACTGTTTTCCAAGAGTAGGGTTTATATGGGGCCCAGGGTAAATTATGGACCGATCTTCACGAAATTTTACAGTGTAATTTCAGGTCCAAAAATACTGTGACGTACCAAATTTTAGTATGATAGCGTTATTGATTACAGTTTTAGGCGTACTAAGCTGTTTTCCGGGAGTAGGGTTTATATGGGGCCTAGTGTAAATAAGACACCGATCTTCAAAAAATTTTACAGTGTGATTTCAGGTCCAAAAATACTGTGACGTACCAAATTTTAGTATGATAGCGTTATTGATTACAGTTTTAGGCGTACTAAGCTGTTTTCCGGGAGTAGGGTTTATATGGGGCCTAGTGTAAATTAGACACCGATCTTCAAAAAATTTTACAGTGTGATTTCAGGTCCAAAAATACTGTGACGTACCAAATTTTAGTATGATAGCGTTATTGATTACAGTTTTAAGCGTACTAAGCTGTTGTCCGGGAGTAGGGTTTATATGGCCCTAGTGTAAATTATGGACTGATCTTCAAAAAATTTAACAATGTGATTTCTGGTCGTATAAAACTGTGACGTACCAAATTTTTGTATGATAGCGTTATTTATTACGGTTTTAAGCGTACTTAAATGTTTTCCGGGAGTAGGGTTTATATGGGGCCTAGTGTAAATTATGGACCGATCTTAAAAAAATTTTACAGTGTGATTTCAGGTTCTAAAATACTTTGTTTTAGTATGATAGCGTTATTGATAAAAGTTTTAGGCGTACTAAACTGTTTTCTGGGAGTAGGGTTTATATGGGGCCTATGGTCAATTATTAACCGATCTTCACGAAATTTACCAGTATGATTGGCAGTTATATAAAGCAAATTCGTGCAAAATTATATCATTCCGTGCATTATTCCACCTTTTATGCTAGTTTTTGTATCAAAATTTTTTTAGTATAGTTCTGATCCTACTGAACCGATGTTGTTGGATTTCAATCCCAAACTGCTTAGGATAACTACAAGCAATTTGAGACCTAGTTTGTTCTTTTCTTTTGCGTTTTTCGAAAGTGTGCGTGTTTTTAACAGACGTACAGACGGACAGACAGACGGACATGGCTAAATCGACTTAGAATTACTCAAGGAGCCAGAATATATATACTTTATGGGGTCTTAGAGGTATAATAAAAAAGTTTCAAACGGAATGACAAACTTAGTATGCCCTCATTCACCACTAGTGGTGGTGGAGGGTATAAAAATTGCAATGCATATTTTACAGAATTTGTGGAAATCTATTTTGGCCCTTTCAGGTCAACATTTAACTAACTAATTTTAATAGTTAAATACATTTTTCAATGGTGTTTTCTTACTGTTTCCAACACTACTTTTATTAACGAAATTGTTTTGCTTGTTCAGGGCCAAAGAAACCACACAAGCGGTTTGATCTATGGCATAGAAACCTTATAACGTATGTTTGTATTAAAATAACAAATTTTAAGTATTTATAAAAACTTCCTGTTGTTGTTGTTGTTAAGTAAGGTTAGGCCAAGAAGGGTTATGCGCCCAAGGGCGCATATCCACTCGGAGACCAATGAGGTACATTGTGAATCTCTTCAGTGTAGGTGAACAGAGGAGAAAAGAGAAGTAAAGAGGAAAAGTAGAAAATAGACCTAAAGTTTGGTGCAGATGGATAGATACCACGTAGGACAAGTCCCACCAACAGAAACTGCCGTCCTATTTCCCTGACAAACCCCAGTAGATCGGTTGGATTACATCCAGCGATACACCCAAGTTCGTCGTGAAAAATAGCACCTAGCCATTTCTGCCTTTGACCATGCATCCTAGGACATTGGCACAGTATATGCTCAACCGACTCTAGCTCCTCGGCATCCCCGCACAGCCTGCAGAAGTCCGGTATGGCAATGTCCCATTTGCCCGTAAAAGCCCTAACAGAACAATGTCCGTCAGGAACCCTATAAGGGTCCTGAGACTACTTATATCAAATCCTAATAGAACCCGTGTTGCCCCTGCGTACAATCCGGGCCATAAGGCCCTCGACACTCTGCAATCCGTTCTATCCCTCCAGGACCGGTTAACGGTATGCATAGTCTAGAACTGTATGCCAACTAGAGAGAGCGTTCTCAATTTTCTAGTTCACCCCTCGCACATATACACAAAAAAACAACAAAAACAAAACAAAATTTTCTATTTAAAATTTTTCACAATACTTATATAACACTTTTTGTTTAATTTTATGACACTAACACATAATTATTAATTTTTTCTAAGACATTTTGTTTATTTCCTTTTGCAAAATGTTTTTATTTTTACAAAATAAAAATGTTTCAATAATTTTATTTTTGACACTAAATTTTTTCTGTTATAATATTATTAAAGCCAGCAGAGTAGCATTTTGTGGAATGAAAATAATATTTGAAGTCATAAATTAATTAAATATTTTCCGATATTGCAGAATAAAAATTTAACAAAGATGGTTTTAATGCTAGAAACACAACTGGGACGAACGACCAATTTCGCCCAACACGACGAATTTATCCGTAAAAATTCGCTGAGTAAATTAGTCGTATGAAGCACAATAACGACGAATAACAAGTAGCTTTTATAATTGAGAAAGTTGAGGTTTGTGCAAAGAGATAGAAAAAGTGTGGCCATATTAAAAAAAATAATGCTTAAAAATTAAAACATAATCAAAAACACAACTAAAACTATTTTTATAGCAAAATACTTTGTATACATATTTTAAATGTTATACAACAAAAAGAAAAACCATTATTAAAGTAAAACGTAACTTTATTTACTAAAATACTTCTAAACTAAAACCAAATATGGTCACCTAGTACTGATTTGTTCGCCGGCGTATGAAATAGAAATAAATCTATTGCAAAGACGAAATTCGCCGGACTCTATTATTGTGTGTATTTTCATATACACCAATATATTTTATTTTTGGCGACGAATATTCGAGCTTAAAATTCGTCGTTCGTCCCAGTTGTGTTCCTAGCATTAGAAAGTTTTATTTTAGAAAAAAAATTGTTGCCACATACTTTACGATTTTATGCAACTATGTTTAGTGGTGGAAATACCCAGTCGCAAAATGAGTTAGCTTAAAGTTAACTCATGGTAAATCACAAGTTAGTCAGAGGTGACTCAAAAACTAGCTCATTTGCATTGTTAAAGCTATTCAGTTTTTACACACAATGTCCGAAGTACGTCAGTACTCACTCACACTGCACAACTTTCAGCTGACCATAAGTTAGCTCATTTTTAGTATGTTTCTGGTCAATAAAATTTGAGTGCACTTTAAGTTAGCTGGGAACTGGCTAACTAATGGTTGGCCCATTATGAGTTAGCTTGTGGTGCATATAAGATGTTGACTCTAATAAAAAAATAAAAAAAATTTACGTATTTTTGTTTTATATATTTTTTAAATCAAGATTGTAATTCTTACACGTACCCCTCCCAAAGAGCCAGAGAATATTAATATTAGTAAATTACCCCCGCCGTTGTACATATGTTTTCTTTCACTTTTGTTGTATTGCCCCTTTGTCTTCAGAAAAACTCTCAATTATAAGACACCAGCAGCATGCCCGATATGGTTTTCATAATAATAACTTTGAAAATTAGATGTATTTAACTAAATAATATAAAAAAATAGAATACGGAAATTTTGGCTTCTTATTTAACTTTGAAAAAGTACACAAACAAGCAAAACGTTTTTTACCAAAGTTTTTGTACAACGTTGTATTTATATCTGCATAATTTTTGAGTTAGCCAAAAGGTAGTTCAAAACTTATCGAGACGAGGTTATTTGAACAAAAACAACTCACTAATCTCTACATAACTTTTGAGTTAACCAAAAACTAGTTCAATACTTATCGAGAAGAAGTTATTTGCACAAAAAACTACTGACTCAAATTTGCACCAATTATGAGTTAGTTAAGAAGCCAGTTGTAAATTAGTTAGCTAAAAGTCAAGTAAAAGTCAAATCCGACAGGGTAGTTAAACATACCAATACATTTGAAAAAACCTTACTAATGCAAACATGAGTTAGGCACCACTGACGTTTGAGTTAGGGACCTGCCCAAAGAGTCGGCATTAGTGATGCCATTAGGATACGAAAGATCCATTTTTCGCATCTTTTGATGACTTTAGGTACCATGTATAATCCTGACATTTTTCGTATCTTTTGAATCTGTACGCAAAATGTACATAAATAAATTTTAAATTCATATTTACCGATGAAATATTCAATATTATAAATATGTTTAATTTAAAGGTAGCTCAGTCATTTAAAGAAAAGGATTTAACTGTTGTATTAAAAAAGTTTCCTTCCTTGTTAAATTTTATCGACCAGATTGCTTTGAATTAGGAATGGCGTGAGCACGCTCTCCTCAACCACGAAGAGTTTGGGTTTAACAGTGACATGGCCGCTGATCAGTATTGGGAAAAGTGTTTAATTTAAAAAATTTTGTTAATGGGCCGATGTTTAAAAATTTGAAAAAGTAGTTTGCTTAACATTTGTACTTCCATTTTCGTATGAATGTGTGGAGAGAATTTTTAGCCAACTAAAACTAATTAAGACTGATCGTCGTAACCAACTCAATACTAATACAATAACATCTTTAATGATGGTGAAAGAAAATATTAAGGAATTTCAACATACTTTCCACCTAATTCGATTATTATAGTAGTGCGAAGTTGTTGTCAGGAAATATGAACATCTTTTTTATTTTCAGGAAATTTATATGAACAATTGCCTTAACTCGTATATTAATATTTACAAAAATGATTTTGTTTTGATAACATCCAAATATAGTTACATATAATTAATTTTAAAGTTTGCTTATTGTATTTTTTAAAATTACATACTTAATATTTATGACTTAAATATATGTAAAAATTAATTTATATGATGTAATTTTCTTTACAGTATTCAATAAATATGAAAAAGAAAGGCCATGTTAATAAATGTTAAACATTAACAATGGATATTCAAACTTTTTTTCAAAATATATATTTTTGGGAAAAATTGTATCTTTTTGGAAACTTAAATGTATCTTTCTCGAAATTTCACTGGCAACACTGACACACACAACAATCATTTGGCTAGCAAATACATTTGTGCAGACCTCTATTGTATACTATGTATGTATGTATGTATGAATGTATTCATTCAGAGACATAGTAGAATTTTGTGACAACTTTTTTCTAACCGTTTTATCCTTTATTTGAAAGACGTCATAAATTTAAGGGTAAATAATAAGTCTTCTACCTTTAATAGAACATTATAAGAAGATGCCAAAATGGGAGAACTATAACTTTCCCTGAAATGATCTTCCGACGTAAACTTTCAAAATGCCGATATATGTACGTACATATTTTTTTTGGTTTATTAGAAAATAAATTCTGTCTCGCATCTAAATTCTTATTAAAGATTACTGAAAAAGTAAAATAGTATTGAATTTTTCATGTTTGGTCTTCCACTTTTTAATCCAACTGTAAAAGAGTGTACACAATTCTTATTAAAAATGTGCATTTGTGTAAAACGAATGCCCTATTGTGCATTACAGGTAAAATTAATACGTATGTTACCCACCCAACTCTTTGAAATAAATAATGAATATGTTTTAATTGGAGATTATATTAATACTTAAAATATATTCTACCAGTATATTGTCACTTACAAGATATTAAAATAATATTATGTACCAACATATATGTATGTATGTATGATGCAAATAACTCGACAAGTTTTTTTTATAAAAGTCGCATTGTTATTTCATAAGTATTTTTGCGGACATCTAAAGGGTAGTGTTTTTAAGCCCGATAGAACTTACGAAAGGGTTAGGTGTCAAACGAACTGTCATACTTTGCTCACTTTATATACATATAATATATATGTAATCCTTTAATTCCCTGTGGAACAAAAGGCCGCAATATACATATAATAAGCTTTGAATATTAGTCAAATTAGTTTAACTCCATTGCATCCAGGAAAATGCATAGTTTGGTCCATTGGTGTGGTGACATCATCGGACCTTATTTCTTTATCGTTAACGTACAACGATTTATGATTTTTTGCTAAAAAATGCGGATGGCATTGGTCCGGGCGAGTTGCGGTTTTAACAGGGTGGTGACCGCAACCATCAACATATTAAAATCAAAATTTGGCTACAATTTAATTTCGAGAAATTGACCTTTCAATTGGGGTACAATGTCTTGCGATTTGACACCACTCGATTATTTCCTGTGGGGCTACATAAAGTTACTGGCTTATGTTGATATACCAGCAATAATTGGGACCTTAGAGCCCAACATTGTTCGTGTTATTAGTGACATACGGATAGCAATACTCGAAAAAGTGATGCAAAATTGCGTGTCCAGAATGCGTTTCGCCAAGAACAGACGTGATATCCATATGCCCAAAATAATTTCAAAATGTTTATGCCATTTATTATTCTTTTGAATAAATAAACTTTTTTGAATGAAATTAAAATTTTTGCGGTTTTTTTTTACAATTTTAAGTTTTATCGTGTTAAAAAACACCGTTTACCTCAGCCAGATGGTCGTATTTTAACTTAAGGCACGGCTACAAAATTTAAAATATACGTTAAATATTAAAAACCTCCGCAACACTTCCATGCAATGTAATTAATGACAACAAAACCTTGGAAATTATATAAATTTTATTAAATTGCACTGTTCAACAAATAATGACTTTTATATTGGAACAGAATAGCGACCCTAAATTTATATTATGTATACAAAATTTTATTTTTTTAAGTTTGCATAAGTTGTCGTGAAAATTTGGTAATTAAGCGTTTACAACTTTTGTTTAACCCCTTTGAAATTTTTGTTAGTATATTTTAGTCCTTAAATTCCATTTTTAAAATGATTTTTTTTAATTTTCTATAAAAAAAAGAGTCGAATTGACCCATAAAAAGAGTAAAAAGATCCATTTGACCCAAAGAGGAGCTAGAGGGTTAAGATCGAAGTGGGTTCAACCACTGAAATTTTCGCCAAACATTTTTGTAGAATATTGTATCCTTAAATGTCTCTTTTAAAAGAACCTTTTTATATATTTTTTTTTTTGGCAAAGGTTCAAATTGACCCATAAAGAGAGGAGCTACAGGGTTAAGACAATATGAGCTGTTATTTTTAAAATTGTATAACTCTATTATTTTTGTATCGAGATATTTAAGGGTTTGCGTTTGAGTTAATTTAAAAATATTGGCGAACATTCATCTATCCAAATGATGTTTTTTTTATAAAAATTAATCATTTTAATTATCTAGAAAAATATTAGATTTTTTAGCTCCAAATGGTCTTATACTAATTTTAAAGCTAACATATGAAAAGAAGTAAAAATAAAAGCAAATTTAAGTTTATATTTTTGTAGACATTAAGCTCAACTCAAATGGATTTTAAATGCAAATATTTATTAGTATGAACCCATTTAAATACACGATAAACCAAGTTTATTAAGAGTTATATAGTAAAATCCCGAAAACTCGTAGTCGAAGGGACTGAATGCTTTTTAGGAGTTGGAGGTGTTTTCGAAATAAATAGATATATGCTATTATTATCTGATAGAACAGTCCGAAACTACATCAGTTCAAACTTAATATTTAGATTTTGTTTCATACACATATCACGTTACGATATAATATGGTCTTAGGTTGTACATTTTAAATGTACTTCAGGCAGCTAGATGCTATTTTTTCCGCACCTCTAGATGGTACAGTTTCTTCCCATGCATACATATGAATTCCGCGGACATGAAAATTTATGTCTGCTAAAGCTCTGTGTACACTTAAGTCACAATAATCTAGCAATTTTAGAAATTTTGATTAGGCTTAAGTTCATTGAATTTAATTTTCATTAAATTATTTTTATGAAGACAGGAATTTTACAACATGAAATCAATTAAAATTTTATTGATAATTTTTCATTCTTGACTGTGCTGAGAATTGAACCCAGGCTTTCACGGACAGGTGGCCCAGACTAGCTTCGAGACGTTTTACTCACTCGGCTATTGAAGCCGGATGACGTCAATAGTCAAACATCAATCTTTAAACCAAATGGTATTTCCCCATGGTAGCTAAGGCACGAGCTATGTTTACATTTGTCCTTCAAGTTGTGCTGAAAAAGTACGAAAGTTAGGAAGAACATGTAGATCAATTAAAATAGATAATCATTCATTCAAAAAGCAAATTTCGATCTACCGAGGTGAAATACCATTTGGTTTAAAGATTGATGTTTGACTATTAACGTCATCCGTCGTCAATAGTAGAGTGAGTAAAACGGGAAACCCAACTGAAGAGATTGTGTGGTTACAATCGAAACTAGTCTAGGCAACCTGTCCGTGAAAGCCTGGATTCAAATCTCAGCGCAGTCAAGAATGAACAAGTTAGAGTGCTATATTCGGCTGTGCCGAATTTTTGATACCCTCCACCGACAGGAGTGGGCTCTATATTAACTAAGCTTGACAAAGACGAACGTCAGCATTAAAATTAGTTGCGGTTTAGACCTGAATTAAATTATTGACCGACAATAAGAAAATTTTATGCGTTTCTTGTCAGAACTTTGAACTGGCTTGAGTAAAATATCATGATGAATCATCCGAAAATTCTAAAAACTGATTTCTGGTATTAAAAAAAAATAAATTAGAATAAATTTCAATACAGCAGTGTAAATAGTTTTAGCGTTAACAGTAAATTTCACAAATTTGCATGATATTTGTTTTGACCATATGAATTAAAGTAAGAAATTTTACCGCAATATCTATATCTGTGATGGTTTTAGGCGAATTTAATTATTTTCCCAAAGTGTTTTCCGAGAGTAGGGTTTATATGAGGCCTAGGGTAAATTATGGTCCAATCTTCACGAAATTTGGCAGTGTGATTTCTCGTTCTATAATACTGTGACGTACCAAATTTTAGTATGATAGCATTATTAAATACGGTTTTAGGCGTACTAAACTGTTTTCCGGGAATAGGGTTTATATAGGGCCTAGTGTAAATTATGGACCGATCTTCAAAAAATTTTACTGTGTGATTTCCGGTCGTATAAAAATGTGACATACCGAATTTTAGTATGATAGCGTTATTTATTGCGGTTTTAGGCTTACTAAGCTGTTTTCAGGGAGCTGGGTTTATATGGGGCCTAGTGTAAATTATGGACCGATCTTCAAAAAATTTTACAGTGTGATTTGTGGTCCTATAAAACTGTGACGTACCAAATTTAAGTATGCTAGCGTTATTTATTGAGGTTTTAGGAGTACTAAACTGTTTTCCACGAGAAGTGTTTATATGGGCTCTATGGTCAATTATGGACCGATCTTCACGAAATTTAACAGTATGATTTGAAGTCGTATAAAACGAATTCGTGAAAAATTTTATGTCATTCCGTGTGTTATTCCACCATTTATGTTAGTTTTTGTATCAAAATTATCAATTTTTTTAGGGTGGTGGTTCCACATTTTGATTCATAGTTCTGAACCTACTGAACCGATGTTGCTGGATTTCAATCCCAAACTGCTTATGATAACTACAAGCAATTTGAGACCAAGTTTGTTCTTTTCTTTTGCGTTTTTCGAACAGATGGACAGACGGACAGAGGGACAGACGGACAGACAGACGGACATGGATAAATCGACTTAGAATTACTCAAGGACCCAGAATATAATACTTTATGGGGTCTTAGATGTATTATAAAAAAGTTTCACACGGAATGAGGAACTTAGTATACCCTCATTCACCACAGTGGTGGTGGAGGGTATAAAAATTATCAATAAAATTTTAATTGATTTCATGTTGTAAAATTCCTGTCTTCATAAAAATAATTTAATGAAAATTAAATTCAATGAACTTAAGCCTGAGTAAAATATCTAAATTTGGATTAAAAACCATCAACAGTTCAGTAAAATAACCACAATACTAATAATCAAACAATAATTTCAATAAGAAAGTTGTTTTAATTATAATTATTTGTAGTGGACTTATTCCACCTTTTCTAGCCAAACTACGTTTGTTTCATTTACGGTTAAATCGAACTCCATTGAATAGATGATTATAAATATAAAAGACGGTATCAATATCTAATTAAAATTTATATTATATCTTTTATTTTTAGGAAGTGGACTTATACCACTTTCAATAATATCAGCACATATAACTCTTATAATAAGAATTATATCAGACATTAACTTACAACATTATTTCATTTAGTATAATGCTCCCTTAGACCAAAAAATCAAAACTTTGACCCTCTGTAAAATAATAATCAGACCAGCTGACTATAAGTTTATTCTACAAAAATGAACTTCTACCCAAATGCTCTTTTATGATTATAGGGTTTGTATTATGTTCCAAAAATGCTGTTGGACAGTGTATTGAGAACAGCGCGTAAATAAGTGTGGTTAAATAAAAAACATGATTAAATTGAAAATGTTTCCATTTATATTCGTTAACTTCATTCATTTGCTTTCTGTGTTTGGCTAATTGAGTCACCATTATATGGTCTTAATCCCGTTCGGCAATAATAAAAGAAAAATACTTAACGTAAAAATGTTGAAATATCATTTTATATAAACGAGACTTTTTAAAATGTGTGTTTAGGGTTTACATTTATTTTTACAAAGGGCGACTACGAATAAAAAACTTTCCGTTAATCGCAATTATCAACTAATGGCAGTGTTAATGATTTTTCATAAACACTGCCTTGTATAAATTACAAGCTATTTTTGCATTGTTTCTGTTATAAATTTAGCGATAATTTATTATATTACAAAATTTATGTAAGACCCTGCAACATAATAGAAAATTGATATAGTACATTCGAATCTAGGGAATATATATGTATATAGTAGGGTATTCATTTAATCGGGCTTTTGCTTTAATCGGTTAATCGCTCGATTAATTAACCGAGATTTTGGTTTAATCGGTTAATAATCGGTTAATGTTGGTATAATCGGTTAACCGATTAATAAAGATTTTTTTATAAATTAAGTAATTTCAATAAATTAATATGTATGCATAAAATATTTTTTATTTGGAGTTCATTAGTAAAAAAACAACAATATAACAAACATAACAATTCTTGAACTAAAACGAGCCAAACAAAACAATTCATAAATATGTAATACAAACTTTTAATCAATGCATATTATATATTAAATAAAAAGTAAATTGTCAACGTATTTTATTAGTTACTAGCATTTAACCCGCTACTTCGTTAGCGCCCCTTTTTCTTATGTGGACATATTTTTACGCCAAAGTTTATGTTTCTAGGTTTAAACCTGCTAAAGTAGAAAAGGGACGATTTGTACGTCTAAACTTTCATATTTCGAAAATTTTTATTTGTATTTTTTAGATACGTTACGAATGTGATATTTTTTTATTTCAATGTTTATTGGTTTAATAGATAGATGGCGTGGCAAAAAAGTTTAAAATACAGGTTTACTCCACAAAAGGGTCTAATTTCAAAAAAGTACCACCAAACCTTACCGCTTATTATTTTAATGAACATCAGGTTAGGGAATTTCCCGTTTTAACCTTTTTTACCCTCTAACCATAACAATTTCCAAAACTCCCATCATAGGTAATCGATTTCGCGAGAGGCCAACCTCCCGGGCAAATTTCAGCATTTTAGTTCAGGCGTTTAGGTCGTGCGATGATGAATCAGGCAGTAACTTTACAATTTTATATTATATAGGTAGATGAACAAAAATGTTTTGAAAAAAATAACAGAATTAGGTACGATTTTCACCACTTAAACGTTCGAATTTCGAAACGCATCAAATTTGTATTTGTATTTTTTAGATAAGTTACGAATGTGATATATTTTTTATTTTAATGTTTATTGGTTTAAAAGATAGATGGCATAGCAAAAAAGTTTTAAAATACAGGTTTTATCCGTTTCCTCCTTATTTCAAAAAAGTGCTAGACACCTGTCCGCTTATTTTTAATGAACAATAATAGGTATTCAATTTTTTTTTATCCCTTTTAGTTTAGCAGATATGAGGTTAGCGAATTTCCGTTTTTACCGCCTTTTTTTCTATTGAACAACAATAAGTATTAAATTTTTTTGTATCTTCTTTAGCTTAGCAGATATAAGGTCAGATTGATCGATTTGGCGAGAGGCCTGCCTCAACGAAAATTAAAAAAGTACCAATTAAAGAATGAAAAAGTACCAAACAGATCCCTCTAACAAATTCTTATTCACTCAGGACTTTGCATGTTTAGTTTTATGTTTCTAGGTCTAATACTAACGGAAATTAAAAAAGTACCAGTTGAAGATCAAAAAATACCAAAAAGTACCCTCAGAGGTTCTTATCCACTCAGGACATTGCATGCTGAAGTTTATGTTTCAAGGTCCAATATTAACGATAATTAAAAAAATTGTCAGTTGTGGAACCAAAAACCTAAACTAAGAAATTAAATTTCCCTTATTTCCCCTTTTTGGTACTTTTATCTCCCCATTGAAGCATAAAAAATTTCAATATTGTAGTAGGAGCCCATAATTTAATACGTATATGTCAATGAATAAAAAAAATGTTTTGTAAAAAAGTACCAAAAATAGTAACGGTTTTTACCCCCTAAACGTCCGAATTTCGAAAAAGTACCAAATTTGTATTTGGATATTTTAGATAAGTTTCAAATGTGATATAACCCTTATTTCTATGTTTATGGGTTTAAAAGATAGATGGGGTGACAAAAAAGTACCAAAATACAGATTTTACCCGTTTACTCCGTATTTCCCCTTTTTGGTACTTTTTTCCTCCCCATTGAAGCATGAAAAATTTCAATATTGTAGTGGGAGCCCATAATTTAATACGTTTATGTCAATAAATAAAAAAAATGTTTTATAAAAAAGTACCAAAAATAGTTACGCCTATTACCCCTTAAACGTCCGAATTTCGAAAAAGTACCAAAATCGTATTTGGATTTTTTAGATAAGTTTCAAATGTGATATAACCCTAATTTATGTGTTTATGGGTTTAAAAGATAGATGGGGTGACAAAAAAGTACCAAAATGCAAGTTTAACCCGTTAACGGAGTAAAAGGGCTGAATTTCCAAAAAGGACCAGACACCTGTCCGCTTATTTTTCTAAAGAACAACGATAAGTATTAATTTTTTTTTGTATCTCTTTTAGTTTTAGAGATATAAGGTACCGAATTTACCCGTTTTTGCCCTTTTTTACCCCCTAAACATTCGAATTTCCAAAAATCCCGTCTTAGTGGATCGATTTGGGGAGAGACCAACCCCTGGTCCAAATTTCAAGTTTTTAGCTTCAGGCGTTTAGGCTGTGCGATGATGAATCAGTCAGTCAGTCAGTTACGTTACAATTTTATATATATAGATTTCAATAGTTTAAAGAGATCTTATAAAATAATCTTTTAGAAAAATAATTTGGTTTAAATGTTTACGATATAAGTGATTATTTTCTTTAGTTTTGATAAAACTTGCCGTGAAAAAAATTCTTTCACTTATCGTAGATGTTGGAGAAATCGAAAGCAGTCCATAATACAGAATTTCCAATTTCTCAGTTCTTTTCCTGGATTTCTCTAAACATATAAAATCTTTCATTATGCCATTAGAGTCCTGTTTTAAAGTTTTTAAATTTTTAACACTTCTAATTGTTTCGGTTAATTCTGTTAAAAGATTGATATGCAAAGATATCAGAAGTAACAAATAACTAAACACATACATATAAAAAGTACGTGAAACAAAAAAAAAGCTGTTGTTGTTATTTTAAATGAACATCACTTTTAACACATTCCTTATGAATATGGGACGAAATAAATAATTAAAAACACAAAAAATATGTTATAATGCTACAAAAAGTTAAACATTTTGTTACAACGGTTAATCGGTTAATCGACTGAAATTAACCGGTTTAATCGTTAATCGAAAAAGTCAATTTTAAATTAACCGATCAGTTAATCGGTTAAACTAGTATATAGTCACAGTGCATACTTTATTTTTATTGATCACATCAAAACCAATTTCTTAAAGGACCTTAAATTAAAAAAAAAAAGAAAAAAGTATAGTCGATGAAGCCCGACTATACCTTACCCCACAGTATTTAGAGACAAATGTTCGAGAGTGTACCCTATTTAGAATCATGGAACCGCCAGACCACAAGTGTTGGCGTCTGGCTCGTGGGAATCCCGCCCAATAGAAACATGGGGAACATCGTTATGTTTCCCATTATTTTAAGTGTGTGACACGGGATTACATGTGGTGGCATCTGGCAACACCCCTTGTAATATGTAGCTCAGCTGTGGTTTAACGCCACCTAAAAAATGAGTTTTTTTCTTTATACTCACTGATTTCATAAAATTCGCACCAGCCAGACGCCGGCCAGTAAAATAAAATTAAAATAAAATAAAAAGCTAAAATTAAAATTAAATTAAGTTAAATTAAATTAAACTTAAATAAAAGAAAAGGAACTAAAAGTGAAGTGTTTTATTGTTAAAAGAGCCACAAACAGAAAGCTCCAGTGAGCCACAGAAAAATAAGGGTGGAATTTCATTGCAATCGTTTGAGTGTGCGCCTGCCACTTCCTAACCTGCCTCAACAAGCCGATGATTGACATCCCCTGCCACTTGGTGATTCCGGACAACGTACCCAGAACCAGGTAACCCCATTGTGCACCCAAACATTTGGTCCTTCTACCGTTGAAGTAAAAAGGTACGTACTGTGAAATTTTAAAGTGCATGCATATAGTGTGTCGCGCCATATTGTGTCTCGAAAAATTGAGGTTACGTTGCGCCAATTTTAAGCCTCAAAATTTTAAGAGCCATCTTTTTTTATTCGCCGGTTTACCCGTTACTCGCCCAATTTGTAGTTTTGTGTCTTCTGCCTAAAGATTTTTTGCCTCAATTTTACAAATAAAGGAAAAGTGTTGCCAGCGCGCCAAAAAAAATTTTTTTTTAATAAAATAACTCGGGAAAATTTTTTTTTTTTTATTTTGTTGCCCTTTAAGCGAACTCGCATAATTTTGTTGCGGCACCTAATATTTATAATAAAAAATGGCGACTTTTGAGAAATATATTCTGGCGGCAGATGAGATAATAAATATCGAGGTTATGTTGAAAAAGGAAGACTTTTCAACATATACCGGCGAGGCATTTGATTTTGAAAAAAGCGAGTTGGACAAAAGTTGGGAGAAATTTAAAAAAATTTATGACGAGTGTTCCGGTACCATAGAGGAGAAAAAAGAATTAGTGGCAGTGAAGACTAAATATCCTCAGGTGCGAAAAATATATGTAAAATGTATAAATATTTTGGCCAATGCTAGACAGGTATTAGAAGAAGATAGGCAGAAAAATAAAGCAGCGGTTCCCAATCTGTGTTCTATACCTGTCCCCCCTTGTGATACTGGCGTTTTTCATGGAGATTACGTTTCGTGGCCCACCTTCAGGGACATGTTTACGGCAATCTACATAAATAATTCGAGACTTAGCCCTGTAGAAAAATTATTTTATTTATTTCAAAAAACAGATAGTGAGGCCCGGGATATAAATAGAAATATTGCCCTCACGGCAGAAAATTTTGAAATTGCGTGGGGTAATTTAAAATCGCAATATGAGAATAAACGAGTCTTAATTAATAGTCAGTTGAACAATTTATTTAATTTGGCTCCATGCCGATGGGAAACGGCTTCAGAAATAAAAAGGCTCCAAAGAGAAATAAATAATTGTATTTCGGTGCTGAAATTATATAATGTAGATATTGCCTCATGGGACCCAATTTTTGTTTTTCAATGTTCGTCTCGGCTCTCAGAAAACACATTACATTTGTGGGAGCAATCGGTAAAAAATAAGACAGAGGTTCCCAAATGGGAAGAATTAAATAATTTTTTGACCGATCGATTTCATGCCCTGGAAAGTGTTTCTGATATTATAGTAGCGAACAATACAGCTGCCAGTGGTTCCCAAACAGGCCCTTCATATAATAACTCTATGTCTACAAAATCTAAGCAGTTTAAGGCGCATCACACAAAAGTTGACTCGAGCTCGTGTAAATTGTGTAAAGGGTGTCACAAAATTAGTGTTTGCAATAAATTTTTGAGCATGGACTACAAGAACCGTGTTTCAACATTAAAAAGATTTCGTTTTTGTTTTAATTGTCTTACTAAGGGGCATTTGTATGGGGATTGCAGTAGTCCTAATGGTTGTTCTAAATGCAATAAGAAACACCACACGCTAATACATAGGGATATAGTAAGAAATCTAAACAATAGTAATCAAAGCCAGTCAAGCACTAGTTCGCAGAGTCAGAGTCAAAGTAATCAAAGTCCAATACAGTCCACTAATGGTGCCGGCCCTTCTGGTGTAGTTCAATCTCATCATACCTCGGTTGCGAAAAAGGTTATGTTAGCCACAGCCTGGGTTAACATTATAAGTTTTGGTTCCTGTTACAAGGTTCGGGCCCTGATAGATCCATGTTCCGATGAAAGTTTTGTTTCCGAAAAGATACAAAAATTATTGAAGCTGCCAACTAATCCAGTTTCTGCTGAAGTCTCAGGTTTAGGCGGAGATATAATTAGTACGTCTTCTAAGATGGCAGTTTTTACGATTGTTTCGCTTTTTGATAAGAACGTGGCGCTTAATATAGAGGCTCTAGTGGTTCCTCGTGTAACTGGTAGTATTCCAACGTATTCTTTTTTGCCCCAGAAGGAGATTGAGCTGCCCGAATTATGTTATGCTGATCCGAGGTTTTATGAAAGCAGTGAAGTAGATCTATTGTTAGGAGGTGATTTATACCCTTCTATTCTTCGTGGCGGAGTTAGGCATGGTGTTTTTGAATCGTTAGTGGCTCAAGAAACCATTTTTGGTTGGATAGTTACAGGTCCAACGCCTTCTAAAGTTTCCCCTCGAATACTAAGAGTGTCTCATATGACAAAAGTGGCGATTGATGACCAATTGTCGAAGTTTTGGGAGTTAGAAGAAGTTTCTCATAGGCGTATTTTATCAGATGAGGATAAAAAATGTGAGGAGATTTATAGTTCTACTACCACTAGAAACTCTGAAGGGAGATACACTGTTAGTCTGCCCTTTAAGAATAGTTTGCTGTCGCTTGGTCCCAATAGGCATATTGCTGTTTGTCAATATTTGAGAAATGAAAAATCCTTAATGCGCAATGCTGAGCGTAAGGCCCAGTACGATGAGGTCCTAAAAGAATATTTAACCCTAGGGCACATGGAAAAAGCAGATGATGCTAGAGGTGACCCTGGTTATTATTTACCCCATCATAGCGTTTTTAAGCCAGAGAGCACAACGACTAAATTGCGAGTGGTATTTAATGCCTCGAGCCCTTCCGCAAATGGCAGAAGTTTAAATGATTTGTTGTTCACTGGTCCTATTCTGCAGGCTGAAATAGTTAATCTGATTTTGAGATGGCGATTTTTTCAGTTTGTCTTTAATGCGGACATTTCAAAAATGTACCGGCAGATTTTTGTAACTCCCACACATAGGCCCTTTCAGAAAATAGTGTTTCGTAGCAGTGATAGCGCGGAAATTGCTGATTACCAACTGAAAACGGTGACTTTTGGCGTAAATTGTGCCCCATATTTGGCCCTTAGAACCATTCTACAGTTGGCGAATGATGAAGAGCGACGTTTTCCGTTAGGCGCTAGAATCTTGCGAGAAAATATGTACGTAGATGATGCCCTAGTTGGTGCCCATTCAGTTGCTGATGCTTTAGTGGCACGGGAGCAATTAATTGGTATTTTAGATATGGGGGGATTTGAGCTCAGAAAATGGACCTCGAATTCTGAAGAAATTTTAAAAAATTTGCCCCATGATCACCTGCTAAATTCATCATTTTTGTCGCTCGATGAAAAGAGCACTACGAAAACGCTAGGGATTCGCTGGAATGCGGCAGAAGACGTGTTTTTCTTTGTTTGTGAAAAGATAACACTAAAAACCTCATACACAAAGAGAGAGGTACTTTCTACCATTGCTCGGCTATACGATCCTGCTGGTTGGTTGGCTCCGGTGGTAGTTGCAGCTAAAATTATTATGCAGCAAATGTGGCTTGATAAGATCGAGTGGGACGAGGCTATCAAACCCGTGGCTCTGCAGAAATGGCAGAATTTTGTTGCTAATTATGCGGATATTGAAAAAATTAAGCTTCCACGTTGGGTTCAATATTCGCCTGGCTGTAGTATACAATTTCACGGGTTCTGTGACTCGTCTG
Organism: Pollenia amentaria; assembly: GCA_943735925.1. Classification (NCBI taxonomy): domain Eukaryota; kingdom Metazoa; phylum Arthropoda; class Insecta; order Diptera; family Polleniidae; genus Pollenia; species Pollenia amentaria. The sequence goes on along the minus strand of OX031008.1, from coordinate 84,939,958 downwards.
AGTTGGCATATGCGGCTACAATTTATATAAGGGTACAGCTCGAAAATAATGTTTTGACAAGTCTGCTCACATGTAAAACTAAAGTGGCCCCAATAAAAAAGCCATCTTTGCCTCGTTTGGAGTTATGTGGAGCAGTTCTTTTGGCAAATTTGGTTGACAGTATAGTACCTACTTTTAACGTGGACAAGTCCCCCCTATATTTGTGGTCCGATTCCACGATTGTTTTAGCGTGGCTGAGAAAACCCCCTTGTAGCTGGAAAACGTTCGTGGCAAATAGAGTGGCTACAATATTGGAAAAAGTGGGGAATAAAAACTGGTGTCACGTTGCGTCAGGTGACAACCCTGCCGATCTAGCAACCCGGGGGCTGATCCCTGCGGATTTGCGAGAAAATAGGCTCTGGTGGCATGGACCTGATTGGCTCAACTTTGAGGAGTCTTTGTGGCCTGTAGGAGCAGCAGAGTTCGAGACGGTAGAAGAGTCGAAAGGAGCTCAAGTGTTTGTTGCTAGATCACCTGACAAAGAAGATATTCTAGACCGGTTTTCCAGTTTATCTCGAGCGTATCATGTAGTCGCTTATATGTTTCGATTTGTGGCCCAGGCGAGTAAAAGAAGACGCGGAAACGTCCCTTATGATTCTCTGAAGATCTCGGCCGGTGAATTAAAGTTTGTGAGAAATCGCTTATTTTATCTCTCTCAACAAATGCACTTTTCTGGGGAGTTCAGCTGCCTCAAGGCGAATAAGAAAATCGATTCCCGTAGCCCCCTGTTGACGCTTACCCCTTTTGTGGACGAAGACAACATTATCCGATCTAATAGTCGCCTGAGCTCTACTACTTGTCTGTCCTACAATGAGCGACATCCTATTATATTGGCGTATGGGAGTAGATTGGCTCGGCTGTACGTAGAATTCGTGCACACCTTAGCCCTTCACGGAGGCCCTCGGCTAGTCTTAAATGTCGTCCGGCAGGAGTGCTGGATTCTTCGAGCGAAAAATCTGATACGGACAGTAGTTCGTAATTGCAAAGTCTGCGTTCTCCATAGAAAAACTCTTCAACATCAAATAATGGCGGCTTTGCCGAAAGAAAGAACTACCCTATGTCGCCCATTTACGAATACGGGCGTTGATTTTGCTGGCCCGTTCGAGATAAAAAGTTTCACAGGCAGATACTGCAGAATCTCAAAGGGCTACGTGTGTCTCTTTGTTTGCTTCGCTACGAAGGCGATTCACCTTGAAGCTGTTAGCGATTTGTCTACCCCTGCCTTTTTAGCAGCCTTGGCCCGTTTCGTCGCCCGTCGCGGTTGCCCCAGCCGCATGTATTCTGATAACGGCAGAAACTTTGTTGGCGCCGCTAGAGAGATCGACGCAGACTTCGCCAAACACGTGAAAGAGCTTCGTGACACGGCTGTCGAAAACTATGGTCACCAGCACTTGTCGTGGCACTTTATCCCTGCTGCAGCGCCTCACATGGGAGGTTTATGGGAGGCAGGGGTAAAAAGTATGAAAATGCACTTAAAAAAGTCCGCCGGTCAACTCAAGTTTACGTTTGAGGAGTTCTCCACCGTTTTGGCCAAAATAGAAGCGTGTCTCAATTCACGCCCCCTTAGCCCTTTGACAGAAAACGCTGAAGATTTGTCTGCCCTTACGCCAGGTCACTTTCTGATTGGCTCATCTCTGCTTACCCCTGCTGAGCCTGAAGAGCTGTCATCACCCCTCAGCATTGTCAACCGGTGGCGTAAACTGAAGGCCCTCCAGCAAGAATTCTGTCGCCGATGGAAGCAGGAGTATTTGAAGGAGCTAAACAAGCGCAATAAATGGCAACACCCTCAACTAGACTTAAAAGAAGGCGATTTGGTGGCTCTTAAAAGTGAACCAGGCTGTCCCACTGATTGGCGGTTAGGTCGAATTATCAAAGTTTACCGTGGCAATGATGGCAAGGTGCGAGTAGCCGATCTACAGACGCAAAATGGCGTAATCACTCGGCCGATACTCAAATTGGTGGCTCTGCCTAAAAGCGACTCTTAATATCCCTCTTTCTGTAACGTTGCCCCCTCTCTAATAAAAATTATATTCTTTGGTGGACCTCGGGGCACTTCAGCACAGCCTACTGCGCGAGACTTGAGCCCGACGTAGCTCCCCGTATTTTGACCGTGCCAGCGAAGGAGAAGCCTGGGACCGTGTTTTGAGTTCGTGTACTTTGAAGAGGGAGTGGTGCTGAAGACGGAAGGCTGTCCATTTTCATTGCCCTTTAGGGTGAATTAGTTTTTATTATTGTTAAGTTTTTTCTATTTTTATTTGAATTAATTTTTCCTTTTTTTTAACTACTTTTTTTAATTATTTTGTTGTTCCTTTTATTTTAATTTTTTTTTTTGTTTTTTGCTTAATAAATAATTATTTTGCACCACCGGTGCAAGGCGGGGTGTATGTTGGCGTCTGGCTCGTGGGAATCCCGCCCAATAGAAACATGGGGAACATCGTTATGTTTCCCATTATTTTAAGTGTGTGACACGGGATTACATGTGGTGGCATCTGGCAACACCCCTTGTAATATGTAGCTCAGCTGTGGTTTAACGCCACCTAAAAAATGAGTTTTTTTCTTTATACTCACTGATTTCATAAAATTCGCACCAGCCAGACGCCGGCCAGTAAAATAAAATTAAAATAAAATAAAAAGCTAAAATTAAAATTAAATTAAGTTAAATTAAATTAAACTTAAATAAAAGAAAAGGAACTAAAAGTGAAGTGTTTTATTGTTAAAAGAGCCACAAACAGAAAGCTCCAGTGAGCCACAGAAAAATAAGGGTGGAATTTCATTGCAATCGTTTGAGTGTGCGCCTGCCACTTCCTAACCTGCCTCAACAAGCCGATGATTGACATCCCCTGCCACTTGGTGATTCCGGACAACGTACCCAGAACCAGGTAACCCCATTGTGCACCCAAACAACAAGTATGTTAAACGCCTAAAATTCATAAATTTAATTAGCTTTGTTTGACTTAAAACGATTTTAAAGAGGGGGCTTATATGGATCAATGCTGGACCTAACAGCCGAAAATTTTGCTATGACATACTAGCTGTTATAAAAGTTATCGTCGCCAAATTTTATATCAACATATCTAAGGACCAATTCCAATTTTGTTTTTGAGGCGGTTAAAGTTTCCCAGCCTTGGCCTATTCTTGCAGCATATCGGTATATAAAAATATGTTTTCTTTACACCTGAGGTATTGGGTATGTTCGTTAACATTTTTGTTTGATGAAATTTAAAATATAGGTTCTAATTGTCCCAAGGACCAATGCTATTAAAATATGGTGAGAATGCGTCCATTATTTCACATAGCCCCCATACAAGCTTCTTTCCGGAATAGAGTCTTTGTGCTCTTGTATCATTTTATTATGTGTGTTGGTATTCAGATTAAATGCGGTTCAAATTTATTTTATTGGAATCAAAATCATCCTACCAAATTTTATTGGAATCGGTATATATTTGACTATAGCTCCCATACAAAAAAACTCCTGAATATAACGTTTAATGCCATAACTTCCTAATAAATGTTAGTATTTACATAAAAATTGGCGATAATAACTTATGGCTGTGGGAAAAATCGCCCAAAGAAAAATGGCCCAAAAAAAGAAATGAAAAATCGCCCAAAAAAATTCCATGTAAAATTGGGCCTAAATTCATATGAAAAGTGACCTAAAATTTTTGGGCTATTTTTCGTTATTGTTGGGTGATTTTTCGTTTTTTAAATTTTCATTATGAAAAATCACCCAAAAATGTTGTATGAAAAATGGCCCATTTTTTGATTTTCTCCTCTATGGTATAACAAACACCGGCTTCGCTTCCTAAAGCTTCTCTGCACAGCCGGCCTTCGGCCGGGCGCAAGAATTTTCTCCTCTATGGTATAACAAATACCGGCTTCGCTAACTAAAGCTTCTCTGCACAGCCGGCCTTTGGCCGGGCGCAAGGATTTTCTCCTCTATGGTATAACAAACACCGGCTTCGCTAAGTAAAGCTTCTAAAATCTGCCTTGTTTCCAAATGAAAGCCGACTATGCAGAGAAGCTTTAGTTAGCGAAGCCGGTGTTTGTTATACCATAGAGGAGAAAATCCTTGCGCCCGGCCGAAGGCCGGCTGTGCAGAGAAGCTTTAGTTAGCGCAGTGTCCATGGACACTATGACACTTTTTGGAGTGTCATAACGTCCATGGACACTATGACACTAGACGTTATAACATGCCACCGGGAAAAAATTCGTTTTTACTTTTTGGGTCATTTTTCATTTGTTTTTTTGGGCCCTTTTTCGTTTCTTTTGGGCAAAATTTCATATATAACTTTTTGGGTCATTTTTCATGTTCTGTTGGGCGATTCTTCATTTGGGCGATTTTTCATTTCTTTTTTTGGGCCATTTTTCTTTGGGCGATTTTTCCCACAGCCATAACTTATAGCTACTATAACATAATAACGATAGCTACTATGTCATGACAAAATGTTGTCCTGGTGGGTCCAAAATTAACCATAGGTCCCACATAAACCCCTATCCTAAAATCTCATATAGATGAAGATATCTAAATAAAAATCGGCACAAAGAACTTTTACATGAATCTTAACATCATAGCCTAATTTTGTTGAGGCGGATCCATGATTGTCCATGGGTCCCTAATAGGATGCACTAGCAAAACATGTTTTTATATACTGTGGTCTAGGGTATCATATGGTCGGGCTTACTGGACTATACTTTGTTACTTGTTTTTTTTGCATGGTGTGTGCAATCGACATTTTAGGCGTCAATTTGAACATATTTTGACTTAAAATTTTACTTTAAATAAATATTTGAATTTTTTATTGTATATACTAAAAGGTGCGATTAATCGCTATTGCGCTTAAAACAGATTTGCAAACCCTATATTTTCCATTAAAGTAGATACATGGCAACTAAAGTTAAAAACCTACTATACGTAAAATAAAACGTGTAATTAAAAAATATCATATTCGTAATTATGATTTTAATCAGCTTTCTGATGATTTTTTACAAGTTGTTAAAACTGATTTAGTAGAATTTTTATTATTTCTGTGTATGTTGGTAGGATTGCAAAGTATTTTTCTCAGGAAATTGCATGTATATTTAATTTTTTTTTAATTTTAAGTTAGTAATTTTACACTTATTCACAGAATTTTAAGTCCATGTTAATTATATAAGATATATTTCGTCGGTTGATAATTTAAATGTCGTATGTGGATTTTTTGCGGTTTTGAGTTAAGATTGATTCCTTAAGTTTTCCGACCTGATCTTTCATTTGGCGTAATCAGTTTTTCGATACCTCATGCGATACCTCGAGATATAGAGTGTTGAGTTTGTCGTATGTGGTATTTGCTGAAGCGATTTTCAAATTAAATGTGTTCGAACTCAATTTACTCGAAACTATCGGAATCCATATACGACAATTAAATTATCAACCGACGATTTGTAGTCCGTAAGTTTTAACACATTTTTCTATACATACATTGTTTTTTTTATAAACTAAAAGCTTTGAAAATCAACCATGGATTTTAGACTCTCGATAAAGATATGTAAAACGGTTAAAGTCTTTTTATTGAAGTAGAGTTAATAGGCAGCAAGATTTTGTCTAATATTTTTCAAACATAAGAATTGAATTACACTTCAAAAGCCCGAAGTGCCGAATAAGGTTTCGTTTGAAAGCGATATTTGAGAAAGATTTTATATGGGACATATTGTCAATTCTGGGGGGCTACTCTCTATTGCGATGCGAATACCATTTCGATGCGAAAGCTAAATGCCAACTTGGTACTCTCTATCAATTTCGCAAAATTGTTTGAAAATTAAGCAATACTGGTAATAAAAATGAAAGATAGCGTGAAATGGCAAAATATGTAAAACAAATTTAAATTGGAAAGTTTAAATAAAAGAAATAATGATGATTTGCGAAAAGAAAAAAATAAAAAGATGCGAAAGACAAATGCGTTAACGCATTAAAGAGTTTCAATCACTAGGTTTGCTACGAAAATTTTCTTTCGCATCGCAATAGAGAGTAGCCCCCTGGCGCCACCAGCACGAATTTGTGCCATGGAATAGTTGGAATAACAAATCTTATGGTCGGCAAATTGTAGATAATTACCAACATTTGTAAGTTAGTTGTGGAATTTAATACATTTTACGGGAGTGGTATCTGCAGTAGAGCTGTAGTCAAATGTGGCTCGATTTTAATTGCATTTGGCAAGTGGATTCAGGTTGAAATGAAACGCGCTAGATCCTCATTGTATGAGGTCTATTTAAAATAATGCATCAATTCTCACCATTTTTAATAGGCTTTTATTAATTTATCTTAAAAATGTCGACCTGTTTTTTGCGCAGAATATTTACAGGGACAACCAGCCAACCGAACGGACATCATTAGATCAACTCAGAAAGTCTAGTACCAATATTTTAATGCACATCATCACAAATGCATTTTATCCCCTCCACTATGGTGGTGTAAATATTAATATAAATCTTAATCTCGATTTACGAATATCCAATACGAATATCCAATCTAAAAATTTGAGCTACACGATATTTATAATTTAATTTAAAGCATCTCTCGTTTGCGTCGATAACAATAAATTGAAAAAAATGTCTCACTACTAAATGTATTTAATATTAGTATGACGGTCCGATGACTGAATTTGAACTTATCAACTTTGCACCTCCACTTCTAAACATTTTTAAATTTGTATACTTACATTGTTATTATTATTATATAAGGGCCATAAGCACCGCCACATAAAGGATCTTCTGTATAGCCCAAGTGTTCACTGATGTAGATTACCTGCCTGTTTTTAGAAAATGAAAACAATATTTCGTGTGAGAAAATATATTGAAAATTACAACAAAATACGAAATTTTGTTTTCATTTTCTAAAAACAGGCAGGTAATCTACTACTGTGAGAGATTGTATACTTCATCTGATATCATTAAGATAACCCCAACGAACTTTCTTCTGCTTGGACACTTATCAGTGTGATCATATCTTAAAATTTTTTACAGCTAAATCTTGCATTAATATTATTTTAAAACCGCAATATTTTTTCAAGATTTATTTGGTCAAATTTTATAAACAGTATGAAATTACAGCAAAAATTTGTTTACATAAAAAATTTGTCTCAGATATATCGTGGGATTAACGTGAAATGTCCAAACCTTTACACTATAGAATTTTTGTCGTGGGGTCAAACAAATTAAATTTTTACATTAGTATGTAAAATTTTGTTATATTTGTATATGTAATAAATAAATGCCAAACAGTTTCTGCAATCAACATGATTGGGGCATTTCTAAATTCACTAAATGTAAAATTTTCTTGCAAAACGGGTAGAATATTTCTTAAGATAAAAATTATCCATTTTTATACGAACTTTGTATTCAAAATTAATAATAATTTGTAAAAGTAGTCTTCCAAACTTAAAATAAAGCTTAAAAAGTTGAAAACGTTTTATAAAAATTAAACATTTACTGTAGAAACTTTCTTTAATTCTCTTTTAAAACTGCATTCGTGTCTATACATAAAACGTTTGTTTTGCAGTATTTAAGCATTTTGTTTGCCTTCTCTCTTTCTTTCAAAATCAAACTCAAAAAAAAAATATCATTTATTGAAAAAAAAAAAAATATTAAACATTTTACAATTTTTACTAATCAAAATAATCTTATTGTTATAGGTGTAAAATGAACAAATTGTTTGCGTGATATTATGAATTTGGTATAAATTTGGTGCTTAGAGAATTTATTTAGTTTTTTCTGTGCTATTTTTACCAGATGATTGGTATTTTTTTCACTAGCACTTACAAATTAAGTTGTATTGCAAATTTTTTCACTATAATTAACGGTGGTTGAATGCATAAAATCTGCACTCAGTTCAAATGGTGCAAAATTTGTACATTCAATCAAAAAAGCTGCATATAAACAGACTCTCACTAAAATTTTAAATATGTAATTTTGTATGGTTTTTTTTTATCCTTTTGAAGATATGCATAAGCAAAGGAAATTTAAAAAACATGAAATGGCTTTAATCATGAAAAAACAAGTTTTTTGTTTATAAATTTAATCGAAAATTTTAGTTGCACTCAAATGAGCGAAGAGCCAACAAGTTGCAACTGATGATTGCATTTTCTTAAATCAAACTATTTTGTTTTGAGTGCTTTTTAACATCACTATCACTCATGATTAGTGAGGCTGTTATTTCATCGCGCAACGTCAACAAAATGATTGCAAGTTTGCACTATCACTAACTGTGAGCTGAAACTGCATAATTAGTGCACTACCCCCATCAATGGCCAATTGTTGCCTAGCTGGCATGGTATGGTGGCTATCGTATCAAAATTTTTATTCCGGACGCATATTAAACCAAACTTATCTCATGTCTGGAGAATAATTAAGCTCAATTTTATCAATAGATCATTAAATCCTGAGTTTGGACACTTGTATGGGGCACTGGTGAAATAATGGATTGATTAGGTTTATTTTAGATGTTTAATAGTTTTATATTAAGAATTAGTATTGTGGTTATTTTATTGAACTGTTTATGGTTTTTAATCCAAATTTTTAATATTTTATTCAGACTAAAGTTCATTAAATTTAATTTTCATTTAATTATTTTTATGAAGAAACTAATTTTACAACATGAAATGAATTAAAATTTATTGATAATTTTTCCATTCTTAATTGAACTGGGAATTGAATCCAGATTTGCACGGAAAATTATTATACGAGAGCGGATCAATAAGTCCGTGACTTTTTGAATGAAACACAATTTATTTTTCGATACAATCTCCTTTTAGCTCAATACACTTATTCCAACGTTTCTCCAATTTGTGTATCCTTTCCAAAATAGGATTTTTCGAGGTCCATAAAATAGGCATTTGTTTGACCAATAATTTCATCGTTGGAGCTAAATCTCTTCCCACCGATCCATTTCTTTATGTTCGGAAATAGGAAATAGTCACTGGGGGCTAAATCCGGAGAATATGGCGGATGAGTTACCAATTCGTAGCCCAATTCATGCAATTTTGCCATTGAGACTGCACACGTGTACACCCGCGCATTATCTTGTTTTTCTTCGCCATATGGGGTCGTCCAATAAGTTGGCATAATATTCGCCGTTTATTGTTTTTCCCTTTTGAAGGTGATCGATGTGGATTATCCCGCGTGCATTAAAAAAAAAACTGTTACCATTACCTTATTACCCATCCACTGTTACAAAACGCCGCAAAAACTCATTCGAACTGCGGTTAAGTAGCTCCAAACAATCCTTTGAATTTGTCACACGATTACGTTTATGATCAATTGAGAGCAAACGCGACACCCATCTTGCAGACAGCTTTCTTAAACCCAGCTGATCATATAAAATCGAAACCACACTGCCATATGAAATGCCTATGGCATCACCAATTTCACGCAATTTTACTCTTCGATCGGCCAACACCGTATCGTGAATTTTTTCTACATTTTCGGATGTAGTGACATCAATTGGCCGTCCAGAACGTACAGCGTCATTTGTACTTGTGCGACCACAACCAAAGTCATTAAACCACTTTTTTACCATCCAAAACGATGGTGCAGAGTCCCCATAGTATTTATCAAGCTTTTCCTTGGATTGATTGACGGTTTTTTTTTTCGCAAAAAATAATGTTTAATGAGCACTCAAAATCCACTTTTTCCATTTTTAATAAAATCCACGAGGTTGTTTGTTTTAAACGCAAAGTAAATGACGGAACTTGCTCAAAACTTGACAGTAGTCTATTAACAGGTGGTACTTGATGGGAGCAGTGTTTCATTTCATATACTAACTACGAGGGAAGTTCGAAAAGTCACGGACCTATTGATCCGCCCTCGTATAAAGAGATCTGAAAAATATCGAATTCGGTAGTCGTAGATTAATATCGATGTATCGATATATGGGTATTTTTAATACCGGCGATATATATCGATTATAATCTTTTTAAATATCGATATTTATTGCTCATACCTAGTTTTGCGTTTTAGCTAACGATGTGTATGTATTTTGTTATTGTAAAAAATTCTTTGATACCAGAATGTACTAATAATGTTTACATTGTTCATACATTTTGCTTTGGAGATTTAAAAAGCGTGAGTTTTTTTCATGGAAAATTATTGAAACGTGTAGTGTATTTTGTTATTGTAAACAATTTTTGGATTACCAAAGAAAATGTTGGGTTTTTTTGTCGAGCACACTTTTCTTAAGTAGGTAAAAATATTTAAAAAACGCTATAAAGTCAATTTTATCTTTATTTTCTGCCACTATAAGTAAATCTAGTAGAAATTAAGTATTTCCGTGAGTTTATCTTTTCTTACATTCCCCACTACAATTAGTTGGTATTCTCCCAAAACAACTTTTTTGATAATAAATTGTTGCAAGTGCACGTGCATAAAAAACTGAACTGGCAAATTGTTTTTATGTATTTTAATTTCTTGCAAAAACAATAATAGCAATTGGTTTTTCTTTTTAATTTGTTTTTCTTTACCCACTTGCAACTACAATTAATGTTGGGAGAATTCCGACTAATTGTAGTGGGGAATATAAGAAAAGATAAACTCACTGATTTGTTGTTGGTATTTTGTTTAAGCTTTGATATCGTTGCAAATAAGACGTTTTTAATGTAGGTAATTCTCATTCCTTCTGTAGTCTTGTTTGATGATAGCTTTGACTTTTCTAAAATTATTTAGGAGAAAGTTTCCTGATGATCTGGCCTAAGCAACCAGTGAAATGCGCATAGGAACAGCTTATCCTCCAACAATAAATTTCAGTATTTATATAAATTTAAAAAAAAAAGAAAATTAAGCACAATAAATAAAATCTTTTAATCAAAAAAAATATTTAATTATTTAATATTTTAAATGTTTGTTTAAATTAATACTATCATACTTTCGTTGATGATACGTCGGTTTGTTTCAGAGAATTGCAAATTAAAATAACATTTCACACATAACTAAATAAATAACAATAATATTTTTCCCTCAAAAATAAATCGGTTATCGCATTTTTATCCTAAATATTTAAACTTGCTTTTATATCTTAATTATTTTCCATTTTACAACGTTTTTTGCTTCTCATGTAAACTGTGATGTTATAATATTCTGCATTTATGATGACGATATGTGCAGTTCTTTTAGTTTTTTTTTTTAAATAATATTTGCCTACAAAAAATCCAACACACACGTTGGCTGTTACCTTTACCAAAATATTTTACAAAAACAAAATACACACACAGGCATTTCGTGCTGTGGTCATGCAAACTGTCGAGCAACAACAACATTACTAGTGAGGAGCGTTACGAACATTTTTTGATTCCTCATTCTTCATGATTGAAGAAAGGCAAAATTTTATTTTTCCTCACAATCATAAATAAATTGGCAAAAAATTCACAATTCATTCATGGCTGTGAAAAAACGACACGTTTTAAATTCCTCATTCATGAAAAATTCATGAATAGTTAAATATGAGCGATCATAAATGAATTTTTCTGAACTCTGCTATATAGTTATATCAAGTTTCGTCTGGTTATTATAAAAACTAAAATTGTTATCCAAAGCTTTTATTTGGGAATACAAATTTTATTATTAATAAGATATCTCTATGACGTGCTAAATGCCCAATTTTTGTTTTTGATAAATATAGTGAAATTTATTGTTGAGGGAAAGCTAGTGTCTATGCGTAGTTCACTGGTTGCTTAAGCCAGATCGTCAGTAAACCTTTTTCCAAAGAATTTAGAATAGCTCAAAATATTATACAAATAACACTGCAAGAATTTTAACAACAAAATTATAAAATGTTTTTGAATTTGTTTTTGCTCTCAATGCAATTTTTGCCGTTGCGTTGCGTTTTACACAATTAGGGGCTAAATATGTAACAAATACGAAGATAATAATAAGTATTGTGGTTAATTAATTGGACTGTTAATGGTTTTAATCCAAATGTCCGTGAAAACCTGGGTTCAATTCCCAGCTCAGTCAAGAATGAAAAATTATCAATAAAATTTAATTCATTTCATGTTGTAAAATTCCTTTCCTCATAAAAATAATTTAATGAAAATTAAATTCAATTAACTTAAGTCTGATTAAAATATGAAAAATACGAAGATATTTAATAATTTAATATTCTTAATATGTCACAAATACGAAAACATATTTAATAGTTTGTCAAAAACATATTTGGAAAAATGTCCCAAATACGAAATAAATATGCGAAGACGTAAGATGTTATGTCGAAACATATTTAGTTCGACATATTTATCCTCACCCACATCGGTTTTAGGTGTAATAAACTGTTTTATATGTAGCTTAGGGTAAACTATGGACCGATCTTCACGAAATTTCACAGTGTGATTTCTAGTCCTATAAAACAACTGTAACGTAACAGATTTTACTATGAAAGCGTAATTTATTACGGGTTTAGGCGTAATAAACTGTTTCCCGCGAGTAGGGCTTATATGGGGACTATAGTAAATTATGGACTAATCTGCACGAATTTGACCGTGTGATTTCTAGTTCCATGAAACTATGATCTAACAAATTTTATTACAATTGTGTTGTCTATTACGGTTTTAGGCGTACGAAACTGTTTTCCGGGATATGGGGCCAATGGTAAATTATTAAACCGATCTTCACGAAATTTAACAGTATGATTTCGAGTCATATAAAACAAATTTGTGCAAGAGCTTTTACCACTCCGTGCCTTATTCTTCCATACATGTTAGTTTTTGTAACAAAATTATAATGGTTTTAGGGCAGTGGTTCCACATTTTGATTGATAGCTCTGATCCTACATAACCGATGTTGCTGGACTTCAATCCCAAGCTGCTTAGGAAAACTACAATTAATTTGACACCAAGTTTGTTCCTTTCTTTAGCGTTTTTCAAGGTCAGCGTGTTTTCAACAGACGGACAGGCAGACGGACATGGCTAAATCGACTTAGAATTACTCAAGAAGCCAGAATATATATACTTTAGGGGTCTTAGATATATAATAAAAAAGTTCCAAACGGAATGACAAACTTAGTATACGTTCATTCACCACTAGTGGTGGTGTAGGGTATGAAAACAAGGGGACGTAACTACAAGTGTATTTGATAAATGCAAAACAATTACATTTAAAAATGTTTATAATTTTCATTTAACACAGTTTTTTGCTTCTTCTGTAAAATTATATTTTTATTAGTTACACCGTTTTAAATTTTAGCTAACGTTACTTTTGGTGATGTTTACAAAAAAAAAAACAAACACATGGGATTTTTTGAAAAAAATTTGAGGCAGTCGTGTTTTTTTTACTCATATCTCAGACATTTATGGACCGCTCTGTCTGAATTTGAAGGTCAACAAGTTAGAGTGCTATATTCGGCTGTGCCGAATCTTTGATACCCTCCACCGACAGAAGTGGGCTCTATATGATAAATACATATATATTATTAACTAAGCTTCACAAAAACGAACGTAAAAGTTTAAGACGAACTAAAATCATTTTTAGGAGCGTAATCTGTATTGGACCTATGGTAAATTATGGATTAATCATACCAAAATTCTGAAGACTGATTTCTGGTATTACAAAAAATAAATTTCAATACAGCAGTGTAATTAGTTTTAGCGTTAACAGTAAATTTCACAAATTTGCATGATAGTTTTTCTTGCCATATGAATTTAAGTAAAAAAATTCACCGCAATATCTATAAATCCCAAAGTGGGATTTATTTGGTTTTAGGCGCAATAAACTGTTTTCCGAGAGTAGGGTTTATATGGGGCCTATGGTAAATTATGGACAAATCTTCACGAAATTTGGCAGTGTGATTTCTCGTCCTATAAAACTGTGACGCACCGAACTTCAATTTGATAGCATTATTTATTACGGTTTTAGGCGTACTAAACTGTTTTCCGCGAGAAGGGTTTATATGGGGCCTATGGTAAATTATGGACCAATCTTCACGAAATTTAACAGTATGATTTGCAGTCGTATAAAGCGAATTCGTGCAAAATTTTATGTCATTCCGTGCATTAATCCACCATTTATGTTAGTTTTTGTATCAAAATTATCAATTTTTTTTGGGTAGTGGTTCCACATTTTGATTCATAGTTCTGATCCTACTAAACCGATGTTGCTGGATTTCAATCCCAAACTGCTTAGGATAACTACAAGCAATTTGAGACCAAGTTTGTTCTTTTCTTTTGCGTTTTTCGAAAGTGAGCGTGTTTTCAACAGACAAACAGACGGATAGACGGACATGGCTAAATCGACTTAGAATTACTCAAGGAGCCAGAATATATATACTTTATGGGGTCTTCGATGTATTATAAAAAAGTTTCACACGGAATGACAAACTTAGTATACCCTCATTCACCACAGTGGTGGTGGAGGGTATAAAATGTGGCAGAAATATATAACAAGAAGTATCACATCATAGCTGTGGTCTTCGGTAAACCCATTTCTCTAGACAGAAGGCCATCGTTAAATCAACTTTGCTACTCATAAGGACACCTAATACATATATCTACTTTAAAGGATCTAAGATCAATATTGTAAAATTACAAACGGAATGACATACTTATATATGCCCTTTCGTTGGCAAACCAAACGATCGGTATCAATAACGGTTAACTCTTTTTACTTTTTGTTATTTCGGTATCGGTGTCAATTTTAAACGGTTTTCAGCATTATCGGCATTAAAAACGATATCTGAAATATATTGATATCGCAATGAGTATAAATTAAAATATATCTCACTAATTATTTTTAAATAGACTTATTATTGACAATAGAATTGGGCTTGCAAGTTGTTATGTTTTCGGACTGGCCCAACTTTACTACTTGTTTTGAAATTGTTTTATGTTATTCACATCTATTTAAAATTTTTCGGAAGTCTCAAAAGTTAAGACATTTTATTAAAGAAATATTATCAAAAACATGTAAAAAGCATTAAAGATATATGTGAAAAAAATCTGTGCAGAATAATTGTTTTTAGCAAGCTTTTAAATCTAATACATAATATAATCCCTTTTATTATTCAAAGTTGCATAAAAATTTCGTTACTCCTTTCTTATCATGTTGCATTTCATTTTCTCCATATCATTTTGTATATTTACTTACTTATTAAGTATAGCAAAATATGTAATATACTTGTAAGTATTCGCATGCTGACTTCCTTGGGGAAATTAAATTCTACTCTGATAATGGAGTGTTAAATGTTCTAGAAACTGCAGACAAAAAAGAAAAGTATTTCTACTCTGCCATGAGATAAATATGGGTAAAGAACTCTATGAATATTAGAAAGAAACACTCAAAATATAGCAGGAGGAAGAAAATGACTACAAAATTTACTTTATTATAAGTGCATTTTAAACATTTTACAGTAATAAGTTTAAGCAGAGACGTAGCTCTGGCATTGAAGTAATGAGAAATTTGTAAAGGCAAATATATGGGCTAGACATAAATAAAGGGAGTTATCGTAAATTAACGCAACCAATAATTTTGTGCCAATATGGAAAAGTAGATTATGTCAAATATTATAGTTTCGTGTTAGTAAAAACTTTAATAGAGGCTAAAAGTAAATGTTGAAAAAAACATTCAAGATTATACACCTTTTCTACTTAGGATAACTCAATTTTATCTAATATCGACTTAAGCTACTCATCCATATGACAACAGATTTATTTAAGCCTGTTATTAATGTGCCTAAAATTTAGACAAAATCGGTCCACGGACATCCCCACCTTCCATATGTAATTAATCTATAAAATGAAATGTTATCAATATATTCTTTAAAAAATCATTCATGTGATTAATGATAATGATAATAAAATTTTTGAATTAATTAAAACAACAAAAATAGTTTATAAATGGATTAAAAAATTTTACAGAATTATGGGACGTTAAATGTGAAAGTTATAAAAAAAAACCAGGAAATGAGAAGAAAAATTTCTTTAAGTAGTACTTCTATATTAAAAAAAAGACACAATACTGATATTTTGCTCTTAGTGTCATCGTCTGTGGTAAAAAGGAAACAAAAGTATAAACACAGGTTTTGACTAATGTTGCCTTGTTTGTGGGTACCATAAGTCCAATTTTACAATGTGGCTAGTGAAAGGCAGACAGACGTATTTTGGTAAGTTGTCACGCATACAGCGTCGCCCTTTTACCAACAAACTTCGTCTGTCTTTATTTCACTTGCCACATTGTAAAAGGGACTAAGCGCTCAATACATGCAATATTGAATGTGGAGAAGGTCATACGTCTCTTACCAATATATTTGTAACTCATTCCTTGATAATAATATCCGATGTATATCGAAATATTGGAGAAGATTAGTAAATAAATAATAAATATTTTTTACAAATAATTGGCCTCGAGCTCGAAAAAACTTTTTATATTTGTATACATTAACAGCCTGTTTTTGTAAAACACTAGTGTTCTCACTTGAAGTTTTCGTATTAAAACGAAAACGTTTTAAAATTGGTTTTTAAAAAATATTTAAAAGCTTTCGTCTATTCATGTTTGACATAAATAGAGCTTTTTTCTATCGTTAAACAACATTATTGCCAATGCGTTTATTTTCGTACCTTTTCATGCTTCTTGCATATAAAGATTTTGTGTTCAAGGTTAACCCTGGCTTTTGTTTACAAAAATAAATTATAAATTTAAAAAACAAAAATACTATTAAAAATGGTAGTAAATTGTTAAAAACTAAAAATGTTGAATTAAAATGTTTACAATAATTGCAATAAATAAACGCAATATATGAAGACGATTTTTTGCTACACATCAACATATAGAAATGGTGAAGGTATTTGCGTGAAAGCACTAATTTTTTAAAACATACGGAAGAACTTACATACACACATACATACTTACTTATGTACATACTTCCCTGCAAACAATTTCGATCGGAAAATAATCTAAATAGTTTCCCCATTTAGCAAAAATCTATCGCTTTTGCTATTCAATTCTTATTGAAGTAGTTACATCGTTCGGGAAGAAGTGTCCCACTATGGTAATATTAACTTCAAGAATCCACTTAGTGTCTACATTTTATGACGAATTAGTGCGCATTGGTAGTTTAATATCAATTAAATTTAGTAGTATCGCTTTTGGCTCCAAAATGCACTCTTTTGAAGTTACATTTTTTCTTATTGTTCTTTATAATAAAAAGTGGGCCATTTTACTGTTTATCTTTGTTTGATTTTGTAAGGGTAATCTTAGTAAAATATTAAATAAATGAGCTTAAAGGTAAACAAATATTAAAAAATTTACAGTACATTTAATCAAAGTAGCTGTTAATGCTTTAATGTTAAAAACCTAATGTGGACAAATTTTGTTAAAGAAAACTACACAAAATCACAAATTTGTTCAAACACTAACTTTGTAAACCATCATATTATAACAAGCATATCTTTGTATTGCCTTAAAAATTTTATTTTACAAATTTTCTTCACTAATAACGTTGATCTTCACTAGAAAAATTAAACAAAAACACTAAATTTCACTAAAAAATTTTTAAAGTCATTAAATAAACAAACAGTTTAAAAAATCGCTAATAATTATCAAATTATTTTTTTAATTTCATTTTCATTTGCTCTAAAAAATATGTATTTATGAGAAATTATTAAAAATTCACCCAATCTAACCGAAGAATAAGTTTGGGCTGTTTTGTGCACTCATTTATACAACTTTCGTGAACTAGAACGCTTTTCGGTAACATTTGGATTCCGCGGAGTCCTAATCTTAAGTACATACGGTACTATAAGTATTTCATTTTTCAAATATTAAAAATTCCACTTTATTTTACATAATTTTATAAATTTATATTATTTCACACGCACGTAGCACCGATCACATGGCAACTTAAATACAAACTGTGCTCTTTTACGCATTTTCCTTTTGTAGTATTCACTATTAAACAACAAATCGTTGCAAAGAAGTCAATATAGTATGGGAATTGTTCAGTTGTGCTATTGTTGTAATTATATAACTGTTACAGTTATCTGAACAACTCATTAAAGTGACGAAAAAGTATAATTTGAATACTCATTATTCGATTCTAACGTATTTTGTTGTTGTTAAATTCCGAAAAATCTACTGTTTAACTATCAAATGTGACGAAGTAGTTAAAATTCGCAGACAGTCGAAAAACACTCTACCAATTGCTTGGAGGGTTGTTTCTAAAATTTTTTGAACCTGCCCTCCAAGCAATTGGTAGAGTGTTTTTCGACTATCTACGAATTTTAACTACTTCGTCACATTTGATAGTTAAACAGTAGATTTTTCGGAATTTAACAACAACAAAATACGTTAGAATCGAATTATGAGTTCTCAAATTATACTTTTTCGTCACTTTAATGAGTTGTTCAGATAATTGTAACAGTTATATAATTACAACAATAGCACAACTGAACAATTCCCATACTATATTGACTTCTTTGCAACGATTTGCTGTTTAATAGTGAATACTACAAAAGGAAAATGCGTAAAAGAGCATAGTTTGTATTTAAGTTGCCATGTGATCGGTGCTACGTGCGTGTGAAATAATATAAATTTATAAAATTATGTAAAATAAAGTGGAATTTTTAATACTTGAAAAATGAAATAGTTATAGTACCGTGTGTACTTAAAATTAGGACTCCGCGGAATCCAAATGTTACCGAAAAGCGTTCTAGTTCACGAAAGTTGTATAAATGAGTGCACAAAACAGCCCAAACTTATTCTTCGGTTAGATTGGGTGAAGTTTTAATAATTTCTCATACATATTTTTTTAGAGCAAATGAAAATGAAATTAAAAAAATAATTTGATAATTATCTTTTTTTAAAGTATATTAGCGATTTTTTAAACTGTTTGTTTATTTAATGACTTTAAAAATTTTTGTGTGAAATTAAGTGTTTTTGTTTAATTTTTCTAGTGAAGATCAACGTTATTAGTGAAGAAAATTTGTAAAATAAAATTTGTAAGGCAATAAAAAGATATGCTTGTTGTAATATGATGAAGGTTTAAAGTTAGTGTTTGAACAAATTTGTGATTTTCTGTAAATTCCTTTAACAAAATTTGTCCACATTAGGTTTTTAATTTTAAAGCATTAACAGCTACTTTGATTAAATGTACTGTACATTTTTTTAGTATTTGTTCAACTTTGAGCTCATTTATTTTATATTTTACTAAGATTACCCTTACAAAATCAAACAAAGATAAACAGTAAAATGGCCCACTTTTTATTATAAAGGACAATAAGAGAAAATGTAACTTCAAAAGAGTGCTTTTTGGAGCCAAAAGCGATACTACCAAATTTAATTGATATTAAACTCCCAATGCGCACTAATTCGTCATAAAATGTAGACACTAAGTGGATTCTTGAAGTTAATATTACCATAGTCAATAAAAATTGAATAGCAAAAGCGATAGGTTTTTGCTAAATGGGGAAACTATTTAGATTATTTTTCGATCGAAATTGTTTGCAGGGTGTAAATACATATTTATGTAATTAGTAGCATTTAACCCGCTACTTCATTAACGTCTCATTTTCTTTCGTAAGCATATTTTTATGCGAAAATTTATTTTTCAAGGTTTTATTTTGTTTAAATACTAGCATTTAACCCGCTACTTCATTAACGTCTCATTTTCTTTCGTAAGCATATTTTTATGCGAAAATTTATTTTTCAAGGTTTTATTTTGTTTAAATACTAGCATTTAACCCGCTACTTTGTCCGGTCCTTTTTTATGATCATATTTGTGTACCAAAGGTTATAGTTCTGCTACTAACATTTTTTTATCTTACGGGATGATAATCACTCAGGACTTTGCAGCTTAATTTTGAGTCTCTTCAATATTATAACAAATTCAAAAAGTACCATACGCAGAACACAAGAGTAAAAGAAAGACATTTAATTTCTCGTATATAACCTTTTTGATACTTTTTTTCCCCGTTGAACTATTAACAATTTCAATATTGTAGTGGGAATGGAGAAAAATGTTTTTTTTTAAAAAGTACAAAAAAAGAAATTACGATTTTCGCCCCTTAAACGTTTGAATTTTAAAAAAGTACCAAATCTGATTTTGCATTTTTTAGATAAGTTTCGAATGTGATATAACTTTTATTTCTATGTTTATTGGCTTATGATGACAAAAAAAAGTACCAAAATACTCCCTGAAAGAGGAGAATTTCAAAAAAGTACCGGACACTCGTCCACTTATTTTTTTTAAAGAGATACATTTCATTGTATCTCTCTAAGTTTTGGAAATATAAGGTTACCGAATTTACCCTTGTTACCCCCTAAACATTCGACTTTCCAAAAATACCGTTTTAGTGGATCTATTTGGGAAGAGTCCAGCTACCGGTACAAATTTCAAGTTTTTAGCTTCAGGCGTTTAGGCTGTGCGATTATAAATCAATCATATATATAGATACACAAACCTTTAATAATATTGTAAATAATTAAGGGTTTTTTTAGTAAAATATCCTTTTTATTTTCTATTTATTTATTTAAACGAATGCCTTTTACTTATCGTCTTATTTTGGCATTTGTGTTCATTTATTACGAAGATGTTCATTTTATAAGAACCAAACGTGTGTGGAAAAAATGAAAGCTTTTTCAGTCACTCACTTAAAATGTGTTTAAATTTTATGAAAACCTAAATCAGTTTTCGTTCGTTTTTTTTACGAACGAACACATATTTTCATTTTCTAAAAACATTGAATTGACTTTTCTCGATTAAAACAAAATAATTAAAACTTGTAAAATAGTTTATTATATTAATTAAAACATTGTTTGCAATGGCAAAGTTTTTTGATAATTTTTTTAATTCATATTAAAAATATCATTTAGTGAAAAAAAATATTCACAATTTTACAATTTTTAGTAATCAATATAATCATTTTGGTAATAGGTGCAAAATCAACCACTTGTTTGCTTCATATTATGAATTTGGTATAAATTTGGTGGTTAGAGACAATTTTTTAATTTTTTTCTGTGTAGCTTGTTTTTTTTTTTTTTTTTTTTTTTTTTTTTTTTTTTTTATCAGTATTTATTTATTGAATCTTCATATATTAAATATGAACTAACAATAATTAATCAAATCTTATCCTAATATTTACTTTATGTCCTGCCAGTGCCAGACAAAACAGATTTAGTCATCACGGTTTCTGTTTACATATGTAGGTGTTTATCGCTCATCTGATCGGGTGAGTGCTGCAGTGTCTCTTCTTCTTAAGCGAGTGTGGCCGCCATAATTTAAAATATTTCGAACTAATGGATTTGGGTGCAGTTCCAGCCTTTTTAAATATTTTACTGCATAGTGTAGCTTGTGGCGTTGAAAATTTTAAAATGTTACCAGAATTTCTGTAGAAAGCAACAACAAAATTACAAAATATTTATGACATTGTTTGTGCCTTTAATGTTATTCTTTGGCGTTGCGTTGCGTTTTACATGATTAGGGCCTATATATGTATCCGATCAAAACAGACTTAGTAGAAATTTGCTATTTTTAAAGTATCTTTTAAGTTTCTTCAAAAATTAATTAAATTAAAAAGAATGAGCATTTAGGTGTTAGATTAAAGTTGTGACAGGTATTTTTCAACGAATACCTCATCCTTAAAAAGCTTTCTTTTTTTAATCTTTTCAAAAACCAAATCAACCAAAAAATAAGCTGTAAAATATATATTGTATTACTTAAGGTACGGTCACATTATGTCAAATATTTTCCCAATTTATGTTTGACTGTGTTTTCCTAAAATTTGTTTTATTTTTTGATCACACTACGCATATTTATTTGCCCATTTTTGTTTGTTCAAACATATATTAAATAGCTTAAAATAAAATATGGAAAAACATGTCTGCCCTGTGTTCACATATAAAAATATTTGCCTAAAAAAAAATATTTGATCAAATTGTCAAAAATAAATAAATTAAATTACTTTTTATTGAAACTTAAAATTAAAATTTTGTTGAAAAAAACGAAACTTTTTTGGTTTTATGGTACAGGAAAGCGAAAACAGCAATTTTAAAAGTAAAAGTGGATTAATTAAGATTTGTAATTTTTAGCTTAATGTTAAAATTAAGAAGTTTTTTGGTATTTACCTAAACGTACGTTCAGATTAATCAAATATTTTATGAAAATATTTGTTCTGATATTTGCTTCAAACTGTGTTAAACAAAAAATATTTTGGTTAATGTTTAAACTAATGGTGTTTTCTTTTCTACAAAAAATTTGACATATTATTTAACAAAATGCAATTTGGTGTTCGTTATTTAAAAATGCTTTGCTCTTTAAAAGGGTGGCTTGTTTTATTCTAAAAAATGCACCCTTACTAATGGCAGAAGACTTTACGCCCCGTATAAATGGACAGTGTGGATAATGCCCTGTAAAAAGATGGCTTCTGTAGGGTTACCAGACGAAGTTGGGAAAAGAGTAAAAATTTAAAACTTTAATAGTTACTTTTTCTATTATTTAATAGTAAAAACATAAGAAAGCATTACATTGTTAATGATAGGCTGTCAGTGATATACAATTTAAGTGGATTCGGTGTTATAAAATTGTTTTTGAAAAAAAAAAAACGTCAAATCAAGAAATCTGAAAAACTTGGTGTTAATAAATCAGCAACCTGGTAAAGGTATTTTCTTGTTTACATATTTTATAAAAAACCAACTCAAGAAATTGGAATTTCGTCATTCATTTTGTTCATTTATTTATTAATTTAATATCAATCTATTAACAAATATTGGTTTAGTATATTTTTTTTATATTTTGAAGAAAGAACTTTTTAATATATGTACATACATATTTTTTTTGTCAGCTGTTAAAAACAGGGTGGTCCAATTTTGTGTTTTGTTCTCGTCAAATAAAAAATTGCATTATTACACGGTGGGCAGGACATTTTATACATGTACCTTTTAACAAGGTGGATTTTTTTGTAGAAAAGAAAACACCATAAGCTTAAATATTGGACAATAGTTGTTTGTTAAAACAGATGTTAAATAAAATAAATTATTTTATGCTTGCCATGCGTTCAGACCAAGACAAATACTATTTGCATCAAATAATTATTTAAAGAAAGTGTTCAAAAATAAAAATATATGTATTTTACTAATAGTAAAAATAAGCGCAGAAGATAATTAATTTTTTGTGCAGTAAAGCGGCATCTCTTATGGTGTTAGAAGAGGTGAATGTAAAAGAAAAAAAAAAAAACTGGAAGACAATGGGTACGGAATCACTTCAATATATTTTTCGTATTCCTCTTAATAATATTTCAGTTATTGTTCCTGAAGTTTGCTGTAAAGAATTACAGGAAAAAATCGCTTCTATCGCGAACATGACCAAAATTTGCAAATAATTGCAGACTTGAAACAAACCCTAAAAGTTATTTGAAATCGGTTAAAAAAAAAATGTCGGAATAACAAAAAAAACAAAATTTTTTTTTGGCAAAATTTGCGAAAACTAACGAAACTTTTTAATATTTCAAACAAGCCATAAAATTGATTTAAAGTCTCTTAAAGTATAAGGAATGGCAAAAATTCGGTAACAATTGCTAATTTAGCGGAAATTCGATAAAATTTGCTAATATCGGCATGATACCAAAGTCTAATAATTGTTAAAAATCGTTAAAGCTCTAAAGAATCCCAGGAAAAAATCGCTTCTATCACGAACATGGCTAAAATTCCCGAAAAATTGCAAGCTTGGAAACAAACCCTAATATTTATTTGAAATCGCTAAATCGGTTAAAAAAAAAATGTCGGGAAGACAAAAATAGCGAAAACACGCGAACAATGTTAATTTTTCAAACAAGCCATAAAATTTATTAAAAGTGCCTAAAATAATAAAAAAAACCTAATTGTACCAAGTTTCAACAAAATTAGTTTTAAGGAGTGGACTTTATATTCGATCTATGATAAATTTTGGTGCGATAATCACGATAAATTCCGGTCTTATGAAACTATATAAAACAATATTTCACCACTAAAGCATTATTCGTTACTTTTTTTGACGGACGTTATAATGCGTTTCTGACAGTGGACCTACTATAAATTATAGACCGATCTTCACGAAATTTGGTAATATGATTTATAGTCATAAAAATCGAGTTTGTCCAAAATTTAACGGCAAAAATAAACCATAATTTTATTTTAGTATTTAAAATTAATTTGCAACCCTATTCACCTTACCAAATATTAATCTAATCGCTCCATATTTTACCGAAGGTTTTTTACAAATACAACTTAGGTAAATAGCTTTTTATGACATAATTACTTATAAATGTTGGTATTGACGATAATTTCTATAATAGCTTGTATGTCATGTCAACATTTTGTCTTGGTAGGTTTATATAAACCCACTCCCTACAATCACTCCAAGATGAAAAAACTCTCAAAAAGATAACGATGTCGGTAAATTGTTCGACAAAAATAAGTTTAATATAAATATTAATCTCATAATATAATTAAATTTTGGCTTCTCCATCCATGATGGGTCACAAACTGGTTACACTCTTTAAAATTGGTTTGTAAATATAGATGCGCCCTGCTTGGATTGCATAATTCGTAACATAGATTCGTATATTATACCCATATTAAAAAAGAAAAATAAAATATTGAAATATTGAATCATAGAGATAACACAGAAATTTTTTTTACAAATATATGCTGTTTTCATCATAAAAAAATGCTTTTATTTTGTTAATTTTTACAATTTTTTTTTTATTTGAAAACTTTTTGTTTGACGCTGTTTGATCTTACAAAATTTTTGTAAGAACAAATATTTATTTGCCCAAAAATGAGGAAACTATTTGACACTTACTGGTCACATTAGGAACATTTTTGTTTGCTGACAAATAATTTTGTTTGCTCAAAATCAGCTGTTTTTCTGTTTGCCCCTCCCCTCAAAAATATTTTGTGGTCGGATTAAGGCAAACAAATATTTGACGTTTTTTTTATCAAATGTTTGCCATATCTGACCGTATCTTTAGTTATTGTTATGTACAGACAAGCAAATAGTATAATAAATTTATGACCCTCAATCTTTCCGCCTTAGAATTTGTACCCCCTAAATTTTCCCTTAATAAAAAACCCCTTAAATGTGGGGGGGAAACCCCGTAATCTGAGACCACAGTGCCCAATGAAAAGGCCAGAAAGAGCCTTAGTTCACTTTTTGCAACTAGAAGTAACCTACTAGATTACTACGGAATGAAGTGGCAAATCTTTTAGTTTGTCGAAATCCAGAAAAATTTGTCTATAGCCGAGTAAATTCTAGTACGGCCCACGATTTTATCGTCTTCCTAATGTAACCAAATAATTTTAGTCTACTTTTTCTTACTTAACTACTAATCAGTAGAATTGGACGCTGAATTTCTGTTTTTACGACGCAATCCTCAGAATAATAATGCAGTTCGAAACCATAGTTTGGTTTTTTTCAAAGGCGCAATGCAAATCAATGAAATTTAACTTGTTTAAATGATATATAAATACACATATTAATAATAAAAAAATTATCTATACTTAAAAAGAATACAAAAAATTTTATAAATCAGGGAATATATCACACCAAAGCCTGTTGGGTATTTAAGTATCCATGTCCTATCCCAAGAGTGGGAAGAGGTAAATTTTTTTTGCTTACTCCAAGCAACTTGTAAAGACCCCCAAGTACATACTTAAACTCTTAGTTAAAATTTTACGAGCGGCTCTATCGGCAGGCATTAATGGATTAAAGAAACGTAGCCAACATAACTGTTTTCAGACTTCTATTTTCTTTGCTAAAATAAAGTGAAAATTCACCAAGTAAGACAACTGGGTAGTCAGACCAAACCAAAACAATCATCCACGATTTACATAAAAGGAAGTCTTTGCACGAAATTGGAGAAATCTTCAGGATAAATCACTGCAAAATAAAAAAGTAACTTATAAAGCATATTCCGCGGTCAGGACGACCAAACGGTTTACTGCAGCGGAAGTACGAGAGCTAAGAGCGAATTCAACGTCAAGTGTTGCTAAAATGTCATATGATATAGCCGTAACCCGTAAAGTGTACTTTACACCATCACACATGTGTTACGTATTCCATAATACTGTGTAATGTAGAAATCTAATGAGTTTTGTTGCGACTGTCAAACAATCTAATTTAACATTACAGTTTGTATTTACACTATCACACATGAAATGCAATCCTAATCAAATGAAAAGTATTATTGCTAGGAACAATTTAAAAAACGATGAAGTCGTATGGGATGCCAAATTTTTTTTCGTAATACTTGTCATTTTCATAACACATTACATTGCACTTTTACATATTACTTGAGTTTTTGACATGTAATAATACAAAGTATAATAGAGTAAAGCCATAAGTGCAAGTACGATGGTAATATCACTATATAAAAGTGGTTTATATGGTAGTGTTACAAAAAATACATATCAAAGGTAACTAAACAGAAACGTATGTGTGTATTTTGCAAAATAGTAACAAACAAGCCTTTAGATTTTTGAAGGATGTATATTAAATACAGATGAGAGCATGTTTGAAATATATGGAGTGAAAGACCTCCAAAAATATGGCGAAAAAATAATGAAGCTTTTCTCAAAAAGTGTCTTACAAACACCGTTAAACAAGGAAGAGGTTCGGTCATTGCTTTGGACGGCATCTGGTGTCAGTAGTTCTTATTGATTCTACAGAAGATAAAAAAGATTATTTAAATATTTTAAATAACATTGTCACTTTAAGTGTTGAGGATTTGAAACTTCTTGGAAATTGAATATTCCAACAGGAAAATGGTTCTAAACATACGTCAAAAATTGTTAGAGAGTTTCCGTTGTGGCGAAAAGCTAAGGCTGGCACAGCCACCACAGTCCCTACCCTTAATCCTACCTTAACACCTGTGGAAAAATCAGAGAGGGACAAACGATTTAAAGGCAGCTTTAATTGACGAATGGTGGAAATTCTCTTCAAAAATAGCAACAAAACTGGAAGAGTCAATGGCAGGAAGACTGAATGAGGTGCTTAAGTCGAACAGAGATAAAAATGAATGTTGAATAATCAAACTAACTTAGTTAATGCACAAATAAGATTCCTGAACTGAATTTTTTTTCTTGAGGCTCACAATATATTTCATTGCAATTTGTGTGAATGACTTTTCCAGATATGAAGTAATTTTTGCCTAATTAATAACACAGTACAACATTTTTCAGTTAATTGATTGCCAACTCAATTCTGTGAACTGTATGTGAAATTAGACCCAAAAAGAAGAATTTCTGCATCATTCGTTTTGTCTTCTTACCTGCGATTTGAAGTTAGTATCGATTTGAAGTTAGTACTATCGTATAGGGGAATTTATCCCGTTTTAGGCCCTGTTGTTTGACATAGCTCGACAACCACTAGCCCAATTTAGTTGAAATAAATTTTAAAAAATTAAGAATTACAATTCCCTTAATCTGTTCATATATTGTTTTCCTATACAAGTAACACTTTCGAAGTTAAAAATGAATGTATGAAGGGAAAAAATTATTTTTTGCCTAAAAATTTAAATTTTTTTTTTTTAAAATACATAAAAAATGCAAAATGGAAAAAAGTTTCAAGTCTAGTTATTTTTTCGCAAAGTCACATAACCTATGAGCAAAATGAGACAAAGATCATAAAAATCGATGCACGCGTTTCGCTTTTATTCGCAATTGAGTAAATGTATGAATTTCAAAAATTTGCTCGTGATATGCACAACATTATTTGGAGAAAACAGTGACACCTTTTTCATGATTCTGAGAATTAAAAAAAAAGGAATAAACAAAAGGTTATTTGATTTTTATGATTGCGGTAATAAATGTACGTGGACAATTAAACGGAAAGTGGACCTTTTTATTATTTGGGTTTTTCCGGTGGCTACCTATATGATTTTTTTACAGAAATTGCACCCACATTTAAGGGTGGTCATTATTTGGAAAGTTTTGCACAGTTTGAAACGTACAAGTGCTGAATCAGGTATATAGCCAGCCGCCCTTAAAATATGCGCCCATTTATAAGTACCTGGCAGTAAAATATTCAAAAATACGTAGTATTTATAGGTGTGCATTGATCGATTTTTGGCATTCAGCCAGTGCCGACGAACGCGAACAGTAAAAGTGATTTTTCTCCAGTTTTTTAAAAGTGAATAACAACAAAACATAAAATATATCAATATGGAAAACAACAAGTGCCCATATTTGGATGAATATTGTTACGTTTGTGGTCATATCGTCCGAAAAATACAGAAAAAAGATCGAAAAAATTTGTTTACTGAGCAATTCAAAACCGCGTATTGTAATTATTTCGATGAAGCAGATTTAAGTGGTGCAAATTTTACGCCGAACACAGTATGCAACAGTTGTTATACTACCCTTCTAAAATGGATTCACGGAAAAAGTAGAAAGTTATCTTTTATGAAGCCAGTAATTTGGGTGGAATACACAACTGGACATGATGAATCCAGGTGCTATGCATGCATAAATTTTCGTCCTGGATTAAACAGACAACAATTGAAAACAAAAGTATACACTGCTGCATTTACTGCCACACTTCCAGTGCAACGCCCTGCTGATACCGATGCACCTAAACCTCCGAGTGCGGATACTGTGTCCCTGCTAGCCGAAACCGTTTTCACCAATCCGACCGATTTGGATGATGCTGATTGGATACCCGATATTGAAAATAGTGCACCACAACCGCTACCACAAATCGAAATGGATTACATTGTGGCCAAGCTGGGACTATCACAACACGACTCCGAATGGCTGACATCATTTTTGAAGAGAAGAAAACTCACACAGCAAAATGTCAGCGCAACATCATACCGACAACGCCAAACTGACTCAGACCATGAATATGAACAACCTACGAAGAAAACAAGATCATCAGAACCACAAGCGTCAACTTCTACAAGGATGGATATTGTCAATAATTGAAAAAATGTTCTAAATTTTGTTTTTATGCATATTATAATTGCGTATTAATTGCATATTATTTTATTTTCATTAAGTTTTTATAAATAAAGTTTTTTTTTGCATGATAATTTTTTAATTTATATTTTTATTTTAAGGGTGGTGGCTATAACTGATTTTTGAAATTCATACCTTTACTCAATTGCGAATAAAAGCGAAACGCGTGCATCGATTTTTATGATCTTTGTCTCATTTTGCTCATAGGTTATGTGACTTTGCGAAAAAATAACTACACTTGAAACTTTTTTCCATTTTGGATTTTTTATGTATTTTTAAAAAAAAAAATTTAAATTTTTAGGCAAAAAATAATTTTTTCCCTTCATACATTCATTTTTAACTTCGAAAGTGTTACTTGTATAGGAAAACAATATATGAACAGATTAAGGGAATTGTAATTCTTAATTTTTTAAAATTTATTTCAACTAAATTGGGCTAGTGGTTGTCGAGCTATGTCAAACAACAGGGCCTAAAACGTGATAAATTCCCCTATACGATAGTACTAACTTCAAATCGATACTAACTTCAAATCGCAGGTAAGAAGACAAAACGAATGATGCAGAAATTCTTCTTTTTGGGTCTAATTTCACATACAGTTCACAGAATTGAGTTGGCAAATCATGTGTTGTACTGTGTAAGGCACTGGGCTATGTTTTTATTGAGGCAAATCTAACAAAAATCTTTTTTTTAATTTTTGCAAACTCCTTATACCTCAAAAGTTCAGCTAATTTATGAACCCATAGATTTTGCCTTTCTGTTTTACTTTTCGATTGAAATGTGAGAAATGAAACAAAAATACGTCCGCCAAGATAGCAACGGCGGAAATAAAAAATCAGGGGATTAAGAGGCAACATCGGAATTGAAAATGAATGAATTTTTTGGATATAATGTTTTAGAAATTTAGTGGAAAAGGATTAAAAAACATCAACTTTCCAACCTTCCGTTCCAGAGAAAAGTGGGTTCATCCAAAATGGTCAGTAAAACTCGTTGCTGATTTATGCCAGCCAAACTAGGAAGTGTGGTATTGTACCATATTCCGTTGAGTTTAAGCCCTGACACTTCCTAGTTTGGCTGGCATAAATCAGCAACAGAACATGGGTACAGACTTATATAATTTGATTTTTCATTGTGTTTTTTCCCATTTAAAATTAAGTTATTTAAATTATTAAGAAAAAAAATTGCAAAACAAGAAAACTATTAGCCTACATTTGCATATTTTCTCAGCCGTCTAGACATAAAAGTCTCAAGTTTTTTTATTTAACTGTTTGTTTGATGTGCAAACTTTGACCTTTAACATTTGAATGTTTTAACCTGCGTTCATGAATGCACCCATATCCGTATCCGTTTCTGATGAAAATAAAAGAACATTTGCAAGTAAAAACACAAACAAAAAAACAACGAGATAGTGAGTAAATATTTTGTCTAAAAAGGAAAAAAAATATTGTACATATTTTTAGTTTAATACAAAATAATTATTGTAAAAAGTCATGAATTTTTTCCTATTCTTAAGGATTTTATTTATTGGATTTAGTAGTTGCTTTATAATAACCGCATTATTGCCTTGTAATGATCGTTATTTAAAACATCCTGAGTAAAAATTGATAATAAATTGACATGTTACCTTAAACTTAGTTACGGTTTCCCTACCCTATTTTTTTCTTTTTTGACTATTTCCATTATTTCCATATTTCCTGGGAAATATTTTGGGAAATATCTGGGAATATTTTTTTAAGAGTGTAAAAAGTATTAATGATTTACGATATTGTTAAGAGTAAATTTAAAAAAAATTTAAGGTCTTGTTTTATCTGGCATTAGTTCAGACATTGGACTCCAATAGAAGTCGCTCGCCTTTCCTTTTGTTCCAAAATTCATGAATCATTGTGAACATTGGATTCGATTAAAAACAAAATTTTTCGTAATAAAAATAATGTGGCAGTGATGATGATTATAGCTGCTTTACACAAGTCTTACGTATTTTGAAAAAAATAAAAACCTGTCATGATAATTTGTTATTGTTTTTTGAACATTTTCAAACATAATTAGATCAGGGAAGCATTTTCGAAAAATACTTAAGACTTTCTGGGATAGTGTATAACGGCCTTTAGTGACATTTGAGTTCATATTTTCAGTTGTTTGTTTAAATATTGGTTAAAACGAAATATTGGTTAAAATATTACCAGAAATAAATAAGTGGGCTCGGAAATTTAAGTGGAAAACTTGCTTATTAAATTTAATTAATGATACATCATGATACTAAATTGTATTCTTTTAATGGTCTTTTAGTTGGAAACTACCCCTAATTTTTATCTTTCATCTTTATGGGTGAATAGGTACGTCAACAAATAATATTGTCGAATTAGGGAAAATGCCAATCCTTATGGCATCCAAAAAAGTCACATTTTGGTGCGGATTTTGGGCTGGCGGCGTATTCAGTATATATATATTTGAGAACAAGCAAGCGCGAGCGCTATATGTCAATGGCTTCCAACTTTTCTCGACCTTATTTGGCTGACATGTGGTTTAACCAGGACGGAGCTACGTGCCACACAGCTTATGCCACATTAATGGGCATTCTACACGAGCGACCCTATTCGACTTTTTCCTTTAGGGTGTTCTTTAGTCGAAGGTCTATGCGAATAGGCCACAAACTACAGCGGTTCTCAAAGCCAACCTTACCCATAACATCGGTCAAATTAAGCCTGATTCGTAGAAAATTGAACATTTCACATGCCCACCACCCAGCAAATCGGAGCAGACATTTACAGGATGTTATATTCCATAAATTATGACATCGATGGGCCTTGGTTACGAATGAAATATTTCGATAATATAATTGGATGATTCACAAGGTAGGCAGTCATAAAGTTGTTAAGTCATAGGACTTAAAATAAGTACAAGAAATATATATGACTACTGTGGGCAACCGCTTATAATTTAGATTTATACTGTACGGGTATGACGAAATTTAAAATTTTTATTTTGTTTGAAAATATTGTTTAGGACATTATGAAGATAAGACTTGATATCACACCTTGTGAATCACCGAAATATACATTGTTTTATTTTAATTTAAAGATAGTAAGCTCTAAACGAAAGATCCCTTATCTAAATGCTTAAATATACATTTTGCATACTTGTAAAAATCTGAGAAAATGTAGCGATTTTCGTCTGTCTGTTAAAATTAAGTAAATCTGGTAAGAGAAGATCTAAAGATCGAATCCGTCCATTATTTTGCCAAGCAATAGTGTCCATATAGAGTCAACTTATAGTGTAACTTCTTTCTATACTACAATTAAAGTGGGTCAAATCGATCCATTATTTCAACAAGCCCCCACACAAATATCTCCAAGAATTAGGCTTTTGTTTAGTTGTAAAACTTAAGCAATGTCCGTTTGCCTGCCTTTTGTTTAAAATTATAAAAAACAAGAGAAGTCCTAGTGATGGATTCGGTCTATTATTTCACCTAGTCTTACTAAAAATGGTCTCCCGAAACGATAATAACACCAAATAAGCAAAAATTCATCCAAATAATATAAAATATAATCAAAGGGGAAGAGATAATGTAAGAGTTAATGTTAAATGACTAGTACTAGCCAAATTACAAGGCATTAATCCTATAAAATTATTAAATAAAATTATAGAAAATAATGAAATAAAAATAAAAGAAGATCCATTAGCTCTTATAGGGCCTAATATTGTTTAAAGTTCTTTATGAAGTTTTAATAAAATATTAAAATCAATGTACGCAGAAAAAATTATTAATTTTCTCCAATCACCAAATTTATACTAACTTCTTATATCAAGCAAACAAGTTGTTGATTTTGTACCTATTACCAATATTTTAAAATTTTGAAAAAATTTTTTCAATAAATGGTATTTTTAATTTTAATTAAAAAAGTGATCAAAAAACTTTGCTATTTCAAACAATGTGTTCATTTATTTAATTAAATATTGACAATTCCCAACAACTAACAATTTAAAAATTTTGAAAATTTTTTTTCAATAAATGGTACTTTTAATTTTAATTAAAAAAGTGATCAAAAAACTTTGCCATTTCAAACAATGTGTTCATTTATTTAATTAAATATTGACATTTCCCAACAAATTCTACATGCTTAAAATATTTTATTTTAAACGAAAACAGTCAATTAAGATTTTTTTTTATTTAATTAAAATTTTAATTGAAAATTTATTTGAAAACAACTAAAATGTTAATTAAATCAAAATTATATTTTAAATTTTCCTTCAACTTAAAAAATAATTGATTCAATTATCACATTAATTCATTTTAAATGCTTTTAAAACCATTTTTTAATTAATAAAACACTTTTTTCTGTGTAAATTCATTATTTCTATATTCGATATTGAAAATAAGTCGAATTAATCCATAAATTGTTTTTATCTTAAATTACTGTGCCTTCTCTGTTGCGCCAGTAAATTTCTTTGTAGAACTTTCAATCCCTTCTATGTTTCAGATTCGTTTTGATTATACAATAAAAAATTTTCCTATTTGGCGAAGCACAAGTGTTACATTTTAAAAAGTAAGCACACATTTATGCGCTACGCAATAAGACATACACAGATGCAATTAGTTCAGTAAACGAATTTTTAATAAATGAAAAAAAAAATATATAAAATTTGAAGAGCCACGACATTCCCTTTCTACGAAGCAGGTTTGTAAGGGAGCATATTAAGGAATAACGGTAACAAAAAATGCTGTGTGCAAAGCTGATCGTTACATTCACTAATTTTTATATGCGCTGAATAAAGCGCTTTCTGTGTCAAAAATGTATTGCTTCAAAGTGGGAACTCGCCATATAAAATTCATGTCTTCCGTAAGCGATATGGTAAACGAAACTTTTACGTTTCTCCCTGACAAACCTGCTTAGTTGGAAGCTCCATTTTTTATTGGGTAGCTTAAATTTATTTAAATTTTAGCCAACTTTTTTTGTGAATAGGGAATGAAAGCAAAACACTGGACATCCGAACCTTTAATTATTGACACCACAGCTTAAATTAAATTAAATAAAACTCGCTTTTACCAAAAGTCAACGCCGATCTACCTTATTGGAAAATCATTTAATTTAAAAATGTAATACAAAATTTAGCATAGACCTATGCTTGTTGAAAATACATCATATTAAAAATTATGTACTTATATCGTTCGCCATTAAGGATCTGTCAAATGCTTTGGAAATGTCTAAAGCCCTCAACTTATGTATCTTTACCAAAAGTTATCCATTAATCTAACGTATAGTAAATCTTTAGACTTCAAACATTCATGAATAAAGTTTTAAACGGTGTTATATTTTTCTTTTTAGGATTGACATTACATTCAAAATGTTTCTGGGTGAAGGCGGAAGGTAAACTAGAACCAGGTTAAAACCCTTTCAATGGTACTAGTTTTAAAATATGTATCTACCGTAGTTCCTGTCACTTCCTTCTTACTGGTAAGTAGCGAATTGCTTGAATATTCAAATGATTTTAAAAAAACAGTGAATCCTTTTTGTCTATTTATAAGAAACGATTACGAAATTAATTGTGATTCGGTGAAATAGCTGATTAAAATCGGTACCTACAAATAGAGATAATATCATTTTAATGCAGAAAATTCTTCGTCGTAATAAGATTATCTAATGAGTTTGCGACAAAGAGCACTGGGTAAACATACTGCCGATGAGGGAACTTATTCATGAAGAGTGTTTGTCTTTTGTCTATTTAGAAGGCTGTAAAAAAGTCTTTTAATTATTTAATTTTTCACGAAATATTTTATTTAATTAAAATCCTACAAATGTGAAATGCTCGTTTTCAGTGTCTCTTAACGCAAATTTACGATTGGCCTTTGCAAACACAAAGTAAGACCTTTCTAGTTATTTAATTAACATGCAATAAAAAGAAATACAAAAATAAAAAGGATGTAAAACTCATTAAAAGTGATAGTTTGTAACAACTCTCATAGCCAGGGCCAGTTTTTAAGCTATTTTCTTAAAAAAAAAACATGTCGATAAAATAGGTTCCTTGCATACAAGTGCATGTTTAGCAATCCACCACTTGTGGAGAATGAGGGTATACTAAATTTGATGATGGTATACTAAATTTGTCATTCCGTGTGAAACTTTCTTATTATTCATCTCAGGCTACATAAAGTATATACATATATTCTCCTTGAGTAATTCTAAGTCGATTTATCTATGTCTGTCTATTGAAAAGACGCTCACTTTCAAAGAACTCAAAAGAAAAGAACAGTATTAGTTTAAAATTGCTTCTAGATCACACGATTGCCACACATGTACCAATATAACACAATTTTGATTTTGACGCACAATAATGAAATTGCCCCAATAAAATATTCCGAAATCACACGATTGCCCTGTTTTATACAAATTAAATTCCGCTAGTTGGTACAAAGCGAAATGGGTACAGTAATTGCCGCAGCACAGTCACACGATAGTTCTTACTTTGAAAACAGCTGTTGTGGTAGCTTTTTTATTTGTTTGGAAGTTTTCGTTTGTTTGTTTATTAAAAAAATAAAAAAGTTGTATCATATATTCAAACAAATTTTTGTTGAATAGTTTTATTTGAAATTTTTTAAATAAAATATATGAAATTCCAAAAATTAAACAAAGTAAAATTCTATTTTAAAATATATCATGGCCCAATTAGTAGGTCTGCGAAAAGCTACAACAATGCAACAATAGAAAAAACATCAAGCATTTTGTTTGTGTAAATTATGTTTAATATGTCAAAACCCAATGCATTTGTTTGTGTAAATAATGGACAAGATGTCAAAAACAATTGCCACAAAAACAATTTCAATAAAAACACTATTGCTGATATTGTTTTGGATAATTTACTTGACGTAGCTTTGGCAGAATTACACAAAAAGAACGTTAACTTTAAATATTTGGCAAAGTACTTAGATGACATACTGACTGTAATAGACATTAATGACAAAGACGATATACTTAAAGCACTCAATGGGTATCACCCGAAAATTAAATTCACCGTTGAAGTTGAAAAGAAAAGAGAAATAGCATACCTTGACACAAAATTACATAGAGGGGACAATGAAATAACGTTTGATTGGTATGCAAAAAATACATCGTCTGGCAGAATTATTAATTTCAACGCTACTCAACCAAAATCCCAAATAGTAAATACTGCAAAAAATTTTATACGTAGAGTTCTTGATATTAGTGATGAACAATACCATAACAAAAATAAACATGTAATCACGAAAGTACTTAAAGATAATGCTTTTCCCACAAATTTAATTAAAAATCTAATATCTGCCTATAAACCTATAATAACAAACATAAATGGAAACATTGATAAGGAGGAAAAATATTTTTACAGTGTAAAATACATACCGGGCCTCACGGACAATAAAAACATAAAAAACGCAATAGATAATAATGAAATGAGCTTTGCTTACAAACCAAACAAAACATTAAGTGCAATATTTACAAATACAAAAACGCCAATAAACAAACTACAACAAAATAATGTAGTGTAAGAAATACCATGCAAGGGAGACAACAACAACAGCTGTGACTTAGTTTACATTGGGACGACAAAGAAAAATCTGGAGACAAGAATGGGAGAACACAAATCAGACATAAACAAAAACAAAGAAAGCACTGCATTATCACAACACATATTACAAACAAAACATAAACCTGATTTTGACAACATAAGAATACTAGACAAGGAAAATAACGTGAGGAAAAGGTATACTACAGAAAGCTTAAGAATTCAACAGAAAATAATCAGAACAATGAATAAAAAAGAAGACACTGACAATTTAAGCGCCTGTTACAGAGTTGTTTTGAAAAACAGTAGATGACGACACTAGCTGTGATTTTTATTATTTAAAAATTTATTAATGTAATACAAAATGGTTTTTTTTCAATGTAAGTTAGTTACATTCAATTTATTGTATTATTAAATGTTGATGTTTTTATTTTATAATAATAGACGAATCCCCTGAAGAAGTGAACATAAAATTCACGAAACGTCGGGAAAAATGGAATAAAAAATTTTCACAAATGGAGTTAGGCCTCACCAGCTAAGTATATATAAGCAAATATACAAATATAAAAAAAACACAACTCTACCAAAAATTCACAGGCGTTTCGAGCAGACTTACTAATTGGCCCATGAAATATACATATCGCACTTAATCAACAAGAGGGTATTAACTCAAAATTTAAACATTTTCAGTAGAAGAAAAACAATTTTTAATTTAACATTGAAGGCATATGGAAATGAATTTTTAAACCAACCGTTTCATTACCAAAAAGTATACAAAATAGCAAGATATTTTTACAGCGGGCAGATATGAATATAGCGTGTAGATTTTTTCGAAAAAGTGGAAAAATAAAAATTTTGAGATAATACCCTCTTGTTGATTAAGTGCGATATGTATAAAGAAACAGGGAATATTTCTATTCAAATTTTAAGAATGCAAATTAAAAATACTTGTATCGCGTTATTTGAATGAAATTTCGGTTTTAAATAATATTATTTAAATATCAGTACCTAAAATCTGTAACTTTTTGAATTTTACTAATTTATCATAGACCCCACTCGGAAAAAAGTTTAGTACACCTAAAATCGTAACGAATAACGCTATTCACGCAAAGAAAAAACATGGTTGATACAATCACAATCGCAAACTATCATTAATGTTTGTGGTTATGATTGTGTCAAACACGTCTTCAGTAACAATATATGTTCAGACATGTTTGTAGCTTATTATTGTCTCAAAAATTTTATTTTGTTTAGAAGAAAAATTCACAAATGATCTTCCTAACCATGTTTCTATTTTTCCTAATACCATGCAAAATATCTATTTGAACAATAAAACCAATAAAAATTTATCTAAAAAATGTTATGTTTTATTAAAAATACATACATATACTTTGCAACATAAATACATATACAGCTTAGCATATATTAATAAATAAAATCCCTGCAAACAATTTCGATCGAAAAATAATCTAAATAGTTTCCCCATTTAGCAAAAACCTATCGCTTTTGCTATTCAATTCTTATTGATGTAGTTACATCGTTCGGGAAGAAGTGTCCCACTATGGTAATATTAACTTCAAGAATCCACTTAGTGTCTACATTTTATGACGAATTAGTGCGCATTGGGAGTTTAATATCAATTAAATTTGGTAGTATCGCTTTTGGCTCCAAAAAGCACTCTTTTGAAGTTACATTTTCTCTTATTGTCCTTTATAATAAAAAGTGGGCCATTTTACTGTTTATCTTTGCTTGATTTTGTAAGGGTAATCTTAGTAAAATATAAAATAAATGAGCTCAAAGTTAAACAAATACTAAAAAAATTTACAGTACATTTAATCAAAGTAGCTGTTAATGCTTTAAAATTAAAAACCTAATGTGGACAAATTTTGTTAAAGGAATTTACAGAAAATCACAAATTTGTTCAAACACTAACTTTAAACCTTCATCATATTACAACAAGCATATCTTTTTATTGCCTTACAAATTTTATTTTACAAATTTTCTTCACTAATAACGTTGATCTTCACTAGAAAAATTAAACAAAAACACTTAATTTCACACAAAAATTTTTAAAGTCATTAAATAAACAAACAGTTTAAAAAAGCGCTAATATACTTTAAAAAAAGGCAATTATCAAATTATTTTTTTAATTTCATTTTCATTTGCTCTAAAAAAATATGTATGAGAAATTATTAAAACTTCACCCAATCTAACCGAAAAATAAGTTCGGGCTGTTTTGTGCACTCATTTATACAACTTTCGTGAACTAGAACGCTTTTCGGTAACATTTGAATTCCGCGGAGTCCTAATTTTAAGTACACACGGTACTATAACTATTTCATTTTTCAAGTATTAAAAATTCCACTTTATTTTACATAATTTTATAAATTTATATTATTTCACACGCACGTAGCACCGATCACATGGCAACTTAAATACAAACTATGCTCTTTTACGCATTTTCCTTTTGTAGTATTCACTATTAAACAGCAAATCGTTGCAAAGAAGTCAATATAGTATGGGAATTGTTCAGTTGTGCTATTGTTGTAATTATATAACTGTTACAATTATCTGAACAACTCATTAAAGTGACGAAAAAGTATAATTTGAGAACTCATAATTCGATTCTAACATATTTTGTTGTTGTTAAATTCCGAAAAATCTACTATTTAACTATCAAATGTGACGAAGTAGTTAAAATTCGTAGACAGTCGAAAAACACTCTACCAATTGTTGGAGGGATTGAATACATGCATTTATACATACATATAAATAACTTACCTACCTGTTTCAATAAACGTTTAATAATTTATTTCCTTAATTTTCCAATCATGCATGGCCTTTTTCTCCCGAAAAACTTTTAATTATGTTATAGTCATTCATGTTTTCCGATTAACTGACTCTCGCAGACGGAAAATGACGTGGAAGAAGATTTTATTTGCTTTATAAACACACACTGTTTGTTTTGACAATAAATGTGTTTTAAAGCGAACAAAAAAGATGGTATCAAACATACCTTTTGTGTACAGCAAATTTTATGATTTTAATTGTATAGTTGAAAATATATACATTATAGTAGCAAATATTTCACATAATTTAATAATATACCATAATTTCACATAATCATGGTAACTTTTTAGGTGTAAACCACCATATAATATTATTATAGTGAATTAAAAAATGTTAAGGAGAAAAAATATTTTTTCAAGTTAAATAAGGATTATAATAAGTTTATTAGGGTAAACATATTAGGCAAATATAAATACAAATGGTCGTAGTGACCATTCGTTAATCATGTTTTTTCTCTGCGTGTTGTAATAAAAATTGATGTGCCACAATTTTATAGGACTATAAATTACGTTGTCGAATTTCGCTAAGATCGTTCCATAATTTACTATAGGCCCCATACAAATAAAGCCTACTCTCGGAAAAAATGTTGTTTGCCTAAAACCGAACGAATAATGATATTGTTATAAATTTTGGCATGTTACAGTTTTAAAGCACTAGGAATCACACTGTCATAAATATCGGTCTATAATTTCCAATAGGTCCTATATAAAGCCCATTCTATGAAATCATTCAAATACGCCTAAAACCATAGCAAATATAGATATTGTGGTATGACTTGGTCCAATTTAGCTTTATATGGCCAGAAATATCACCATGCAATTTTGTGATGATCGGCCCATAGTTTACCATGGGTTCCATATAAAGCGAACTTTTGGAATCTAATATATAAATCGGCAAAGGCAAAATCATTAAGTACACTGTCCTTTTCTGTTTGTTAACCGATTTGAAAAATATGAAAGGTTTATATACAATATATATTTTGTAAAAATCTGAGAGGGCAAAAAGGGTGAATTCTTTAGAATTCATATCTCCAAAACTAAAAGAGATCCAAAAAATTTAGTACTTATCGTTGTTCATTAGAAAAATAAGTGGACAGGTGTGTGGTATTTTTTTTTGAAATTGTGACCATTTCGGGAGAAAAAGTATAACCTGTATTTTGGAACCTCTGTGTTACCCAATCTATCTTATAAACCAATAATTTTTCGAAATTCGAACGTTTTAGGGATGAAAATCGTACCTGTTTTTGTACTACTTTTTACAAAACATTCTTCTCCTGAACTTAAAAGAATAGGCGCATGGTCCTGAGTTCATGAGAACCTATAAGATGATAAGATGGATCTTTTTGAATTTTCGTGATATTGGACTTCAAAACATAGAATTAAACAGGCACTGTCCTAAGTGAATAAGAATCTTTTTTCGTGCTACAACTGGTACTTATTTAATTTTCGTTTATATTTGACCTAGAAACATAAACTTAAACATGCAATGTTCTGAGTGGATGAGAATCTATAAGAGGGAACTTTTTAGTTCTTTAAGTGGTACTTATCAAATTTTAATTAATACTAAACCTAGAAACATAAAATTTAACATGCAGAGAAACTTTAAGAGGAGGCTTTTTGGTACTTTTTTATTTTTGATTGGTGCTTTCTAATTTTTTTTTATATTATTGAGCTTACAATATCAAGTAAAACATTCACTGACTTGAGTGGAAGATTACATATGGACCAGAGGTTGGTCCCTCACTAAATCGATCCATTAACTTAAAAAATATAGGTGCATTCATTTATATATGTCATAGTTGGGGGTAGTGCACTAAATATTGATTTAACTCAGCATTGCACTATCACTAAATAAAACTGCAAAAAATTAGTTTGCGCTCTTTTTTTACCAGCTTTAGTGATGAGTGCTATAATAATTTCTGATTCTTGTTATGATATGCATTAGAAAGGAAATTAAACAACATGTCAATAACGGAATATCTCGCGGCTTTAATCATGAAAAACAAGTTTTTTGTTTGTAAATTAAATGCAAAATTTTAAGTGGCACTCAAATGAGTGAAGAGCAAAAAGTGTATCAGTAACTGAGAGTTTAAACTGCAAAGTGAGTCCATGGTATATTTGGAGGGTATCAAAGAGGGTATCATAATGTTGAAGTCCTTTTAAGAATATATCCATTGTTATCAGAAACACTTATTGATTTTGTAAAGTATGTTAAGTGTAAAGGGATATTAATATTTTATGTGTGAACAAGTTTTAGAAAAATTTTTGCAGGATTGATCGACATTTTTATTGTTTTTTTTTTAACATTTCTTTGTTTTTAAAGGCTTTTTTAACTTTGCATATTTTTAATTATTTTTTGTTGTGCATATAAAATCTTGCCCTAGTATAACAATCAGTGATGCCAATTTAGCCATTTAGTGGCTAGAGTTAGCCATTTTTTACCATTAAAAAATGAGTTTAGCCATTAGTCATTTCCAACTTGTTTTCTGTTTTTTCTCTCAATATAATAATTTTTATTTTCTTAGAAAAATTTATAAAATTGCTAAAAGTAAAATGTACATCTTAAGCAATTATTACGCATTTAATTTAAATTACAGCTTTAACAAATGTAGAAAATCGCTATTAACGATCAGCTTCCACAAAAAAAGCAACATCTCTTAGCGTAAAAAACTGCAACAAAACTTTCAAGAAATTTCGAAATTTACTTTAAAGTTGCTCTCACTTCCATAGCCAAGAAAACATCGTTAAAAGTACTTTGAGAAATAAGTTACATTTAGCAACCATTAAATCGATTTTATCAACTAGGCAAAAATGTTACCACAACAATAAAATATTTTTGACCTTTTTTTTCTATTTATTGTAGATATGGACTCAAGAGGTTGGGTAAATGTTGTCATGTTTATGATTTACCTTCAAAATATTTAAAACTAATAGGTACAAGTGATTCCTATGGCATCAACAACAACGACATTTATCGATGATTTAATTTTTGAAATGCTTAAATATTTAAATTACGTTAATTCTTATGTAACAAATTGATTTAAATTTACAATTACATTATACAAAATTTTTAATCCGCTATTATTGCTTTGTTAATAAATTTAACTGTATTTTTATATAAAAAAGTTTTAAGCCATTTTTTAGCTAATTGTTAGCCATATATTTTTTTAGTAAATTTAGCCATTATAAAGTTTTGGCAACACTGATAACAATTGCCGTAGTTAGAAAAAATCCTAATTTTCTAACATGGTCAAGGAATGTAATAATATAATATTACACATTCGTTTACGAGTAAATAACTACACGAGTTAGAATTTTAT
This sequence comes from Pollenia amentaria, assembly GCA_943735925.1. Lineage (NCBI taxonomy): Eukaryota > Metazoa > Arthropoda > Insecta > Diptera > Polleniidae > Pollenia > Pollenia amentaria. The sequence goes on along the minus strand of OX031008.1, from coordinate 84,897,279 downwards.
CTCTTTGTAATTATACACATACATTTTTATTACAAAAAAAAAAAAAAAAAAACTAACACAACTAAACTACCAATACATAAATAAAAATGGCAATTTATTCCTAAACATAAATGAATACAAATGTTTGGACTCTTGGCAGAAGGAAGAAAGGAAGGATGTTGTTAAGAACGAGTTTCATTGTCATAAATTTCAACACATCTTAGTCGTGTGAAGTTAATGCTTAACTATTATTCCCCACTGTAAAAAATCCATTTGTTTTACGAAAATAATGTTGCCAACCAAAGCAACAATGAAAATGAACTTTCTTGCAATTTCTATGTTTTGCGAGTACAAGTTTTATTTTATTTCTTTCCATTTAAGCTATAAAGTGGCATAATAAAATTATTTATCGCAATTTCAAGAATAACAGCAAAAAAATAAATGTTTATGACTGCAAGTGTTGCTTTCCTGGTAATTCGAATTATAATTGAGTGCACGATTTGTTGGGTTTCTCAAAAGAAATTTTAAAAGCCATTTATAAAAATGATGGCTGTTAAAAATACAAAGTAACTTTTTGGTGTGTTTGGTGTGTATCTTCTGTGGTATATTGGGGTTTAGGCAAGATTTTCACTTCAGATTTTTCACTTCATTGCTGTTTTCTGATTTCGCATTTGGTTTGGTGTGTTAAAAATTCTATGTATTTCAACTTTTTGTTTTTGAAACTTTTGAAATTTTAAAGGTATGTTTCTCTTTTCTTTCTTAAATATTAAACCGATCGAGAAAATAAGACATATACTCCGAAAAAATTAAGATTTAGCTTTCAATACCTTTAAATGTGTTTGACCACATTTCAATAAACTTTAATTTAAAGGGTTCATATGTTTCAGCAAAATATTTGCCGTAACATTTTCTACCAAGTTGCTGAACATACACATAGTTTCATATATCGATATGCTGCACGAACAGATCAAGAGGAGAAAACTTAAGCCCCCTAAAATAAAGTTCCAATATGATCTTTCAAAACGCAGACTCGTATATTTTTTTGGTCTTCTCTTCCAGAAAACCGTTATTTTGAAAAAGTTCGTTGTACAGTTCGTTGTACTTAAAGTGAAGATTTGACATTTCTGTCTCATTATATAGAATTAAAATATAGATTGGAAATTCTTTCAGAATCATTTTCTTGCTCTATTTAACTATTTAAAAGGTACTGCATTAAAAAAATTGTTAAAAGTTAAATAAGGATTAGTCTCATATACATTTCGCATCAAGGTTAGATTAGGAGTCGGGGTCGTAGTCGGAGTTAGAACTATTTTTTGACGACTCCACAGCCCTGGTTAAGACCACCATGAGATTCGGCCGTAAGGCGGGGGCTCTTGTAAATCAAAGACACATTTGTATAAGTAAATTTTGTATTGGGGAAGCAAGTTTGCATTTGGTACCATTTCTAGTTCCGATCATTATAATTAAAAAAAGAGACCAATTTAAATAATTGAAATAATGGATAACAATTTCAAATGTAACAAGTTAGAGTGCAATATTCGGCTGCGCCGAATCTTTGATACCCTCCACCGACAGGAGTGGGCTCTATATGATAAAAAAATATATATATTATTAACTAATCTTTACAAAAACGAACGTCAGCATTAAAATTGGTTGCGGTTTAGACCTGTATTAAATTATTGACCGACAATCACAAAGCTTTTATAACTTTGAACTGGCTTGAGTAAATAATCATGATTCGTTACAGTTTTAGCCGAACTAGAAGATTTTTAAGGAGGGTAATTTGTATTGGACCTATGTAATTATCAGAGAAGACCAATTTGCTTTTTTTTGCTGTTTTGCTTCTTTTTTGCTGTTTTTGCCCATATTTGCTTTTTTGCTGTTTTTGTTATTATGGTGCTTATTTTGCTTTTTTCCTATGTTTTTGCTGTAAAATAGCTTTTTTAACATAATTTTTACGTAAAAATATTTTTTTGAGAAAACATGAAAAAAAAAAATTATTGACAACTTTTTTCTGGGTTAAAACAAAAATATGTTAGTTGTGGACTCAACGTTTTTGGGCGCTTTATTACAACTAAAATTAATAAACTTACCATCCCAAAAAAAACAGCCATGTTACTTATTTGAGTTTAAAACAAAATAAGTAAACCGGCCGTTGTGAACGAAAAAATAATAGAAAAAAAATGCCGAAAGAAAAGTCAAATATGTTATTTTTGCTAAAAATGGTATCCTGAAGTTTTTAAAGTTGAAAAAGATTGGCTTTTTTGTAATGTGTGTTCGAGTAAAATTAATAGCAAAAAGAAGTGCAATGTGGAGCAACATTTTAGTACAAGAAACACAAATTAGCTGCTTGCCAAGAAAATCGTCCACAAAAACTTATAACGGAATTTCCTGTTACTATTACTGCTAATATATTTCACGAAGATATATGTAAATTTTTGTTGGAGACCAATATACCAGTAAAAAAAGTAAGCCATCCCAGTTTCAAAAACATCTTTCAAAAGTACGCCAATTTTTCAGTTCCAAGCGAAAGTTCTATTCCAGGTAAATACATACCTCAAATGTATACGGAAGCTATAAAAAAAGCTACAAACAGTTAGCTATTCACGAAAGTGTAAATATTGTTTCAAATGTACGAGAAGCTCTTGAGAATCTACATGAAAAATATATATGAAGAAATTTAATGCAGTATGTATTTCAAAGAAATCCGGGGTTCAAACAAATTTTACAAATAAACAGCATTCTTCAAACTGGTGCTAAACCTGATGACGAAATGAAATTTTGAAATATAAATTTGCTCCAACAACATCCGTTGACGTGGAAAGAAGTTTCTACTTATACAATTCACTTTTAACAGAAAGACGAAGAAAAATTACGTTTACAAATATAAAAGCCCACATGATTGGTTATTGTAACTGTTTTCACGAATCTGAAGAAATAGAATAACTGTAATTTTTTATATTTAAATGTATATATTAAAAAAATAAAAATGCTTTTTTTGCTGCTTTTTTTTCTAAATTTTTGTCCTTTTTTTTGCTGTAAACACTTTGTTTTTTGCTTTTTTTTGTCTTCTCTGGTAATTATGGACCAATCTTCCCAAAATTCTGCAGACTGATTTCTGGTATTAAAAAATATAAATTGCAATAAATTTCAATACAGCAGTGTAATTAGTTCTAGCGTTAACAGTGTATTTCAGAAGGCTGCTTAATATGGGAACTAAAAAATAAATTATGGAACGTACATCACAAAATTGAATGAAATTTTTTCTGGCAATATGAATATAAGTTGGAAGCAATTTTAGCGCAATATCTATATATGTTACGGTTTTAGGCAAATTTTATTATTTTCCCAAAGTGGGCTTTATATGGTTTTATGATATATCGATATATCAAAATATCGATATTTAAAACAATTATAATCGATATATATCGCCGATATTAAAAATACCCATATATCGATACATCAATATTTATCTACGAGTATCGAATTCGATATTTTTAAGATCTCTTTATAATAAAATTCAACATTTTAACCGTTGCTCAATGCTTAAAATACTGTTGTTTGTTAAGAATTGCATCATATGATTTTTAAATAATATTAAGAAAATAGCGGCGCTTCACCATTGTACATTATCATAGATTACACAGTTCAGTTTTGTCTCGGTTTTTTAAGAGATGACAAAATAAAAAAAAATAACCACGGGAAAAATATTCTGATTAGGGTTCATAGAATTATGCAAAGAATCGCCTTAATTATGGCGTATTAGCAGCAATAGACTCATGAAAGTTGGAACGTTAAAATAAAAAAAAAATATTTCGTTCCTTTTTTTTTTATTTGAGCATATTCTTATATATATTAAAAATAAAATATCGCACAGTTTACTTGTTAGTATGTGTCACAAGTTTCCTTTACCAACAGTATATAATCCGGCATTATATAATCCCAATGATTTTTTTTTAAATTTCATATGGTGAATAAATAAAATTTTTTTTGTATTCTTTACTTTTTTTTGGATTTTTTTTTTTTACTGTAGAATTAACTGCCGGTCCCTCGATTTCAAACGAAAACTTTGATCGCATAACTTACCTTAAAAACTAAATTATAAAATTGGTTTTTGTGTTAAATAGAAGTTAAGCGAATGAAAGTTTAGTTCGAAATCGAGGGACAGGCAGAAAATTCGAAATTAAAAGAAACAATAAAAAGTTAGAATGGAATAACATGTAATATGTTTGTACATATATAAATATGTATTGACATATGTAGGTATATTAAGTTTTTAAATTTGGTAATAATTTCAGCGTTATACGTACGATTATTAAATAAATATCGATACTCTTAAAAAATATCGATACGTTATATATCGATATATTTTTTCAATTTGCCCATTCCTAGTTTATATGGGGCCTAGTGTAAATTATGGACCGATCTTCACATAATTTTGCAGTGTCATGTCTGGTCTTATAAAACTGTGATATACCACATTTTGTTATGATTGCATTGTTTATAACGGTTTATATGGGGCCTAGGGTAAATTATGGGCCGCTCTTCACGAAATTTGGCAATGTGATTTCTAGTCATATAAAGGTGTGACGTGCTGAATTTAATTATGATAGCATTATGTATTACGGTTTTAGGCGTAGTAAACTCTTTTCCGCGAGTAGGGTTTATATGGGTCCTATGAACAATTATGGAGCGATCTTCACGAAATTTAACAGTATGATTTTCAGTTGTATAAAACAATTTAATATTATTCCGTGCTTTATTCAACAATTTATGTTGGTTTTTGTATCAAAATTATCAATTTTTTAGGATGGTGCTTCCACATTTTTATTCATAGTTCTGATCCTACTGAGCCGATGTTGCTGGGTTGCAATCCCAAGCTGCTGAGGATAACTACAAGCAAATTGGGACCAAGTTTGTTCTTTTCCTTTGCGTTTTTCGAAAGTGAGCGTGTTTTCAACAGACAGACAGACGGGCATGGCTAAATCGACTTGGAATTACTCAAGGAGCCAGAATATATATACTTTATGGGGTCTTATATATATAATAAAAAAGTTTCACACGGAATGACAAACTAGTGGTGGTGGAGGATATAAAAACATTACTATATGTGTATGTACGAATTAGGGTATCAGGAGAAATTAGGTTTGTTAGAAATCTTTTATATAGATGGATGTCCTTTGGAGCAATCTGTATTTATGAACTCAATGTGGGAAAAATATCTGAATACAAGATTTTATGATTTATAAAATCAAGTGAAAATTACAAAAAAGATTTTAACGTTACTAGGTTTGTCCGGTGGTATACCTTCATTTATATGGATGTATGTACGTAAGTATGTGCATTACGGCGGGTTAATTTAACAATCGATATGATGCCATCGATTTTTCGATAGCTTTAGGCATGACATATCAAAACAAAATCATTTTCGAGGCGGCCAAATTTAAATTTTTTGACTTTTGCAATATACTGAATAGTGGCAACCCTGATAAATCGGCAAATATGACACATGTGAAATGACATTTCTCAATTTGTTTTCCTGCCTGTGCACTTCCTGTTTTGTGACAAGACACTCTTTTTTTGGCAATTCTAATATTAATTACTAGTCTAAGACTTTATTGTATCTAATGAATTACTTACTATACATAATGAATTTCTAAATTAATAACTAAATAAAGTTATGTTAAGTGGCGACGAGGATAAAGCAGCAGTTAAAGGAAGTAATATTTTGGATTATAATAAGATGGCATCAAAATTCGGCGATTTAAACCAATTCAGCGTGGCTTCAGGGAACTGGCAAATTTATCTGGAGCAGATGAATTTTTTTTTCCTGGCAAATTGAATTTCAAATGAAAATTCCAAAAAGGCCATATTTTTATCGTCGTGTGGAACAGATGCATACACACTTCAGAAGTCCATAGCCACCCCGGAAAACATTTTGGCCGAATCGTTCACGTTTAAAATGGCCGTAGATTTGTTATCCAAACACTTTTGCCCAACACCAAACCAGATAATACAGCGTTTCCAGTTATACCGCAGGGACCAAAGAGAGGGGGATTTGGATGCAATGTTGCGCGACAGATTGGTGTGTGGATTGAGAGATGAGAGTTTGCAAAAACGTTTGCTGTCAAATGACAGACTGACCCTACAGATTGCACAAGAGGAAGCAATAGCCAGTAAAGAGGCCCAGAAAAATTTTGTCGCATTAAAAACACCAGTTAATCAGCCGGAAATCAACAGAATTGGAAGCGGTAGAAAGGAAAAGGGTAAATCGAAAAGTCAAAGAAGGAATTGCTTTCGGTGTGGTGGCGGACATTCGACGGACCAATGTAAATTTAAAGATGTTGAATGCCACTTCTGTAAAAAGCGGGGACACATAGAGAAGGCGTGTATAACAAAGACCAAATCGACTAAAAATAATACCCACGGTGGAAGAGCAACTAACAGAAATAATGTAAATCAAATTAACTTCCCCCAGGACGACGGAAACCAGAACTATATATTATCAGTGAATAGTACAACCATCTCGCACATTCGAAGAGTAGTTACAATTTGTGGCAAGTCAGTCGAAATGGAAATTGACTCTGGGGCATGTCACTCAATTATGAGTGAGGGGGAATTTCATGAGAAATTTCACAACCTGGAATTGAACCCTAGCAGAACGCAACTGAAAGCTTGGGGCGCAAACGAAAATTTAAAAATATGTGGGGAAGTGTTGGTTTCTGTTACGTTAGGTGTCATTAGCAAAAGGTTAATACTTTTGGTTGTGCGAGGTGATGGGCCGGCGCTCATAGGAAGAAACTGGTTTGAAGAGTTGGGAATTTCCATAACAAGTGCAATGCACAATATCGAGTGTGGGTTACCAGTAGAAATGTCTGAGTTTGGTCCTGTATTTGAAGAGCAACTTGGTGACTATAAGGGGGAACCAATAAAGCTGTTAATGAACGATTCAAGTAGGCCTACATTTTTCCGGTATCGGCCAGTACCATTTGCTCTGAAATCCAGGGTTGAGGCGGCACTTAAAAAGATGGAGGAAGATGGCGTGCTGCGACCAGTAAAGTTTAGCGAATGGGCTACTCCAATAGTTCCAGTGATAAAGGCAGATAGTACCATTCGTATTTGTGGTGATTATAAGTGCACGGTTAACCAAATGCTTTGTAAGGAGACCTACCCGCTGCCCACAAATACAGAAGTCCTGGCGACGTTAGCAAATTGTGAATGGTTCACCAGGTTGGACTTGGACAGGGCATATACCCAAGTAAAGGTAGCTAATGAATCCGCGAAAATATTGGCAATTAACACGCACCGTGGCCTATTTGAGGTTACCAGGTTACCATTTGATATTTCAACGGCACCAAGTATTTTCCAACGTATTATGGAGGGCCTGTTAAGTAAACTAGAAGGTGTACAGGTTTATCTTGACGATATTCTGATTGGTGGAAAGACGGCTAAAGTGATGTGGGAGCGAACAAAAGCTGTTTTCCGGCGACTACAAGATGCCGGCCTTAGATTGAAGAAGAGCAAATGTATTTTCGCAGTTCAAGAGTTAACGTTTTTGGGATTCAAGATAAATCAGTACGGAGTTCAACTGACCGATGATAAGATCAGGGCAATTTCTCAAGCACCGGAACCAATCGACAAACAACAGCTGCAAGGGTTTTTAGGCTTGATAACCTTTTATGAACGCTTTTTTCGGAATAAAGCCAACGTGCTTTTGCTCTTGAAGAAGGATGCAAAATTCAAATGGGGAGAGGAGCAAAAATCTAGTTTTGAACAGGTAAAAAAGCTTCTCCAATCTGCAAATCTTTTGGTACATTACTCTACAGATTTGCCTTTGACTTTGAGTGGCGATGCGTCACCATACGGAGTTAGAGCGGTTTTAGCTCACGTCATGCCTGATGGCCGCGAGGCGCCAATTGCTTTTGGGTCCAGAACTCTTCAACCGGCCGAAAAGAAATATTCGCAGCTGGACAAAGAGGCACTGGCAATTATTTTTGATATTAAGAAATTCAACCAGTATTTGAGTGGAAGAGACTTTACAAACTTAACGGATCACAAACCGCTTCTGGGGTTATTTAATCCGCTAAAGCCAATATCGGGCCATATGTCACCTAGAATGTTGCGGTGGTCGTTGATGCTAGGAGCGTACCAGTATAATATCAAATATAGAGAAGGGAAAAAACATCAGAATGCAGACGCTTTGAGTCGATTGCCATTGAAGGAGGTAGGCGGTCATGTTCCAAACATCCCTGAGATATTATACTGTGGAGAAGGCGAAACCCAGTTCCTAATAACATCGCGCGAGATTGCTAAAGCCACGGGTCGGGATCCAATACTATCGAAAGTCCTATGGCATATTAAACGGAAAGAGACAGATTTGCCTGATAAACCTTACCAGTTCAAGCCATACAATACCAGATTGAATGAGTTAAGTGCAAATGGCCAATGTTTACTCTGGGGCACTAGGGTAATAATACCGGAGATTTTCCGTTCTCGTATGTTGGATATATTGCACGAGGTACACCAGGGCATGTCCGCCATGAATTTGGTGGCCAGATCTTGATAAGGACATCGAAATGATGGCGAAAAGATGTGAAAAATGTTCCCAGCATGCTAAACACCCTCCAGCAGCGCAACTAAAACCATGGCCTGCCACATCGAGACCGTGGTCAAGACTTCATATCGATTATGCCGGTCCGTTTATGGGGACAAATTTCCTAATCATCGTCGATTCCCATGGATTCAAATGGATAGAGGCCAAGGTGACGGCAGATACCAGTTCGAGAAGGACTATAGAACTAATCAGAGATGTATTTGCGACCCATGACACTATTGTATCCGATAATGGCCGAAATTTTGTGTCAGGTGAGTTTGAATCATTTTTATTGGCCACCGGTATTAAACACATACGAACGGCACCATACCACCCATCATCAAACGGCCAGGCCGAAAGGTTCGTTCAGACCATAAAAAGCCTCTTATTTTCTTTAAGAGGCTGACACAAACATCAATAAAAATTTAGCTAATATACTTTTACGATTACGAACAACACCCAATCCGACAACTGGCGAAAGCCCAGCTGAAATCTTAATGGGAACGAAGTTGAGGACAATTTTCGATAAAATACATCCTGGTAATGATAGAACTATTGAAAATTTGGAAAGGGATGCAAAGTTAGAGTCAACCAAACGGAATAGAAGTTTCAAAGCTGGAGCTTTGGTATGGGCCCGAAATTTTGGAAGGGGCGAAAAATGGTTGCCAGGTACTGTTAGAACTGCAGGGGCTCGAAATTACGAAGTCGAGATCTACAGTTGAGACACGTTGATCAGTTGCGATCGCGAGTTTCTAGTCCGACAACAACGGCCAATAATCAAAACATAACACCACCGACAGCAGTTGCACTGGACTCAAATCCCAATCAGGAAGAGGATGTAATTTTAGAAGGCACAACAACTAGTGATATCGTACCTGTTGCGGTAACCGAAGGGGTAGACTTATCTGAGGCTGAGCGTGCTGCCACGACGTCAACTCGACCCCAGAGACGAAGAGACATCCCCACGAGGTTGAAGGACTATCTAATGGGGGAGGAACTGTAATATACTGAATAGTGGTATGATATATTTTTCTTTTAAATATTACCTTTCTAAGGGAAATTTTACGCTTAAAACGATGGCGATAGCAGTTTTTCCAGTTAATGTTTTTCTCAGGGCTTTGTACGAGTTTTTGTCACGTGTTAATTTTTAAGGTTTTGTTAGTAGGTATGTTAAACAAAAAGTTTCCCGATTTAAAATTTTTTAAATACATCTTATCCAAGGTAAAATTGTACGCTTAAAATAATGGCGATATAGTTTTTTTTTTCATTGAAAGAAATTAATTTTTGGAGCAAAACTCGTTCAAAATTATTTTTTTTTTTTGAAAAACTGATATCACCATCGATCGCCTTTAACTGGATTGGAGCCTTAAAAATAACATAAAAGAGTAAAAAATCGAAAAAAGTTTTTTCTACAATAACTCGGCTTAAAATTTGAAATCGGAGAATTTTTTTTACATACCTACTAAAAAAAAAACTTAAAAATTAACGCGAAATAAATTTTTTCGACAAAAACTCAAGCAAAACAGATTTTTTGGAAAAACTGGTATCCCCATCGTTTTAGCGTACAATTTCATCTTGGACAGGTAATATTTAAAAAATCGAAAATGGTTTTTTTTTTGATATATCTTTCCTCATGCTGAAAGCTATCGAAAAATCGATGGCACAATATCGACAAATTTTTGTCCTTACAAATCGGCCCACCCTAATGTACATAAATGCGATTCTTTCTTCAAATTAAGGCTAATAGAATTCAAGAACAAAATCAAAAAGAACTTGCAAATCCGATAGAATTTGTTTTAGTTTCTCTAAATTAAAATATCTGTTTTGGGAGAAGCAAAATACGAAATTTCTATTACTTTCGATCGGAATGGATTTCTGTGACAGGCCTGATTGTCAGTTATATAATACTAAAATGTTATTGGATAGCCGAAAATATTGATAACACTTTGCTTGTTGAAAAAACTGACATGCGGGGTACGTAGCGTTTTAACCTAATTCTGGTAAGCTGAATCTAGTGGTGCTAACCGTTTTTTTAAGGCTTGCTCTTGTTTTCGAGATAAACTGGATTCTGCGTACCCGAATTATGTTAAAACGCTGGGTGTTTGTCACAAAAAAAGTGTCAAATTTTAGCACAGTGTATTTATCCTAAAGATATTTTGTGGGTAAATTCTGGACTATTTTTTGCAGTTAGTTTTACTAATTAAGGCAATTTTTAAAGACTATTCCGGTTGTAACTTTTTCCGAAAATGGAAACTATAACCATATAATTGCTATATAATTGTGAATATTTTTGAACTTAACTCGCTGAAGTACATGACATTTACATTATAGAGATACGTGCTTAATATTTATTGTTATTAACATTTTATAAAAATGTATGTATGTTATAACGATTTTTGGGAAAATGAACTATATCGGCGGTTTGGTTTATTTTAGATTTTTCTTTTCGAAATTTAGAGGACGTAGCAACATTCTGTTATCTCGGAAACATTCTGACTACGTCCGGCAGATCCAGTGAGGTCATCTTAAACGGAATAAACGCCAGCAAACAATTTTTGGCCGCCTAAATCTTACTTAAAATATTCAACATGTGGGTAAAATTTACGCTTCTCTACAGATGCGTGTCATGCAATGCGTTAAATATATTAAATTTTCAACATTTAATATGTCAACGCAATCCAGACATTCATCAATGGCTTTCTATGACCCATCCTGAAAATACTCTAGCCCGTTAGAGTCTCCAACCAATCCCTGTGGCAGCGAACAAAGCTTAACCCAGTTAAAACGGAAATTCATCGAAGGAAATGGAGGTGCATTTCAGACTTTTAAAGGTTTCGGGTATAAACGATTTTCGTTAATGTATCTTAAATGCCAGCTATGATCAATTGTGTACGATAAGAAAATGTTTGTGCCAATTTTGCTATACTTCGAAAAAATTGTCGAGATTTTTTGCTGTCCAAAACCGCGGCATAGGTTTTGTGCGGCGTAGGTGAAATAATTAACCGATTTACAGCAATTTCAAAAGGTTTCGTCCATAAAAAAGCATATATCAGAAATTTGACTATGTTAGCTTTAACATTTCGGTGAACCATTTTCGCCATTGTCATTGGACCAAAAGAAGCATACTCGACAAATTTTACCTTTTCTGGGAGAACATTTATATCGAAGATAAATGAAATTAGGACTGATTTCCATAGATTTCAATAGGCTTTATCTTTCTATAAAAAAAAGCAATCGGGCATACATACAGAAGGACGAAAATGCTTAAAGTCATGTTTATTTTTGAACATTATTATGTGATGGTATAAACACAAAATACGGTGTATAACTAAAAAATCTAGGATTGCTAATATATGATATATGTATATTTTGTATATGGTTTGTGTTTTTTAAAACTGTTGTGAAATTTATGAGGATAAACAACTACTCTCACGTGGTCAAGGAACGAAACATTGTAAACATCAATTTTTTTTTTAATCGAAAATATCAAATTTTGTGCCAACAAACATTTTTATCACCCATTCTTATCCTAAATGTGTTCAATACAGAAGTTGTGATCGTGATAAAGGTACATGTACACGACATGTTTTACATCTGACTTATTTCCCACTGCAAACTACATACATACATGTCGTGTATTACCTTTATAGCTTTGCTTTTTTAAAATTCAGATGCAAAGTCATCTGACAAAATTTCAATTAGATCGTGCCCTATTTTCTTCTGACAAACCATCTGACATCAGCTGTGTCAGAAATCTATGCCGGGAGAAGACCCACAGCGGCGGTCCATTTCATAATTATATATTAAATTGGTATCTTCGGATTTAAAGAACATTTTAAAATGGCTGAACTCTTTTACGGTGCAAATAAACTTTTTTTTGCGGCAGCGCGATATTTTTGTCTTCTGCAAAATTAAACAGAAACTATGTCAGAAGCAAATTACATGTACGTTTGTGACCGTTTTTTGACAGACATCACATGTGACTTGAAAAGTTGACAAGTCAGACGTAAAACCATGTGGTGTACATGTACCTTAAGGAAAGCTAAGACCACCCAAGTAATCAAAAAAAGTTCGAAGATTCCCAGCATAAATATTTAGCGATTTGGAAGCAGTAAATACGTATACTGCATCGAAACCGCTTCCTTTTTGCTTCTTAAAATGATTGCCTTACTCTAGTGCTGTAATTTAAGGCATATAATCTTGCAATCTTTAAATGCGGTGCTAAATACTAGAAGTAAATCGCTGTTTATTCGTTTTTTTAAGATTATATTTTCTACTGCTTCACTGAAACAGTAACATCCCTTACTCTTTTGATAAAAAATAAAAATATTCGCCTATGTGCTAGAAATCGCAAATCGCAAGAAAGTTGTGATTACGATTTGAAATCGCAAAGAAGGTGTGCTGGAGTTCGTAATCGCCTTAAATTTGGCGATTTTAAATCACAAGCCTACAGTAATGTGATCCACATGTGAACTTGTAAATTTCCTTTAAAATTTAATTTTCAACATCAATAAATAGCATATACAAAGGAAATTAATTTTTTTCTTTTCCATTTATTTTAAAAACTCATAATCTTTTGAGAAAATTTTCATAGAAAATATAAAATTAAAAAACAACATTGTTTTAATACTGATTGTTGTTTAACAATTTCTTTTAAATTTGCGTTTTGATTGTGAGCAGCTGTTTCTATTTAACTTCGAAAAAAATATGTAAGAAATTATAACCATTTATCAACAACATGTACTTTTATGTTACTTACCATTGTTCAGGAATATCTCTTGGGTTGTAATAATCCCTTAGAAGACGTTTTCTGATACGTTCTTTTTTAAAATATAGTTTTTTTTAATGAAATAACACGTAATATAAAAGCTGCCGGCATTTTTCATGCAAATAATTATTTTTTTTTGTTCAAATTTGACAGCTAAAACGTATGTTTTATTTTTCGACCACTACTTCGAAAAAAAAAGATAACGCGTGAACTCTAGCACATGCTTAAATAAAATTGGCGATTTTCAGATCGCATGTGATTTTCAAATCATGCGATTTTCAGCACATGGCCGATTAACTAGATTTAACAACAATTAAATATAATTGTATATAAAACTATAACCCTCTTAATCCACAAAAAAAAATTTTTTTATTTGTAAAGAGTTTTCTCAACCTTAAAATAAAATTTTTTCCAATGCTTAATTTTTCACTTTCTTTATTCACGTTAATCATGTCCGTATTCAAGGCGTGAAATAAGCATATTTCAGATCTCTTAAGCAGAGCTTCTACCTGAGGAATTCGAAACAAAAATCATGTAATATTTCATAGAAGTGTAAGCGCTTCGCTTCGAATTTTCCCTTTCATTACTGCTTCCGAAGAAACATCAGTCTTTGCTGGGTGAAGGCATTTTGTCATGAATTTTGTTGTTCAACTCAAAAAGACGTTGGAAAACCATTTGGAGCCGCTCAAGCAGCAATTTCAAATCTTTTGCAATTTCACATGCTCACATGTTGCAAGACCTGTTTTAAGCCATAGGAAAAACGTAGTGATTAGAAATTTTCGCTTTACCCACCCTATAGTCTATCCCATGCTCCATCCCAATAAAAAATGCAGTTTCCATCGAAGCAGGTTTGTAAGGGAGAAACATAAAAGTTTCACTTACCATATCGCTTACGGAACACCTGAATTTTATATGGCGAGTTCCCACTTTGAAGCAATACATTTTTGACACAGAAATCACTTTATTCAGCGCATATAAAAATTGGCTTTGCACAGAAATTTTCACTTTACCCACCCTATAGTCTATCCCAATAAAAAATGGAGCTTCCAACAAAGCGCGCTTGTAAGGGAAAAACGTAAAAATTTTGCTTACCATTTCGCTAACGGAAGACATGAATTTTATATGGCGAGTTCCCACTTTGAAGCAATACATTTTTGACACAGAAATCACTTTATTCAGCGCATATAAATGTTGGCTTTGCACACTGAATTTTTTGTTACCGCTATTCTTTAATATGCTCCCTTACAAACCTGCTTCGTATTAAGGGAATGTCTTGACTCTTCAAATTTTATATATATTTTTTTAATTTAATAAGAATTCCTTCACTTACCTTACTGAATCTCTGTATTTTTATTGCATAGCGTATAAATGTGTGCTTACTTTTTAATATATAACATTAGTGCGCAAAATAAGAAAATTTTTTATTGGGATCTGACTGCAATATTTTGCGATCGATGCAAAACGGACTACGGTGCATTGCTTTTCATTGGCTATTTTAAATTGGCTTGATTCATTCTTGGCCACAAAAAACTAAGCAGCTTTTTTTACGCAAAATCTACATGTTGCCAAACATATTAAGAAAAGGTCATAGTTAACGATGACCAATACTTTGGATAAATCTATATTGCAGCAATTTTTTACATAAAAAGATTAAAATTTGACACAATTCCCTCATTCTTAAATTATAAATAAATAAATACAGCGGAGTCCCTAAAGTATAGTAATTTTGAAATTCTTGCATAAATTGGTTTATTTAGTTTAACTGTTTTATTATTACTATTATTATTATTATTTTTTTTTTGTTTGTTTGTTTTGTTTTCAAAATAACATTTATTTAGTGCAATATTCACGTTTGGTTTATTTTCAAAAGTTATGTGCTCTAATTACAATACCAACAATATTAATATGCGCTTGTATGAATATGTTAGCTAATATTTGTATTTAGTAGTTTTGGTTTAGTTTGGTATTGAAAATAATTTGCATTTATTATTAGTATTTACTAATTGCTGAGCGCGGTTTGCCCGTTGTTATTGTTACCGAGCAAAATTAAATGAAATCGAATAGAATAGAATGCCGACAATATAAATGGTTGAAATATTTTGTTTAAATAATAGCCATATGAATAATGTGCAACATTTGATAGTTAAAAAAAAGAAAAAAAAAACAGAGATGTTGTAAAAATGTACGCATCAACAAAAGTGGACGGCTTATGAGAAGGAAAGTTATCGATTACCAATCACAATACTAGAACTTTTCTCGCCCATTTGATTTACATTCTTGTCTGGCTTTCGTGAAACCGTCAGACCTGTATCATGAAGTCTAAAAGTCGGCGATGGAGGAAAATTTTCTCTTACAGTAACAATTAAGACGTGCTGATATATCAAAGAACATAACACACTTAAGGTGCCCGCAGACGACATGTTTTTTACATCTGACTTGTCAACTTTTCAAGTCATATGTAATTCTGAATGTCTGCCAAAATTGCTGTTTTAACAGGTTAATAACATTTGGTCACAAACGTACATGTAATTTGCTTCTGACATTGTCTATGTTTTTTCTCTGTATCTATGGAATAAACCAAAGTAGTTCTAGGTTTCGAAATAGCGTGCTGCCGGCACAAAAATTTTTATTTGCGCCGTAAAAAAGTTCAGCCATCTACACATTTTTTTTCTTTAAATTAGAATATACCAATTTAGGATATTATAATGATGCGTTTTTATTTATATATGTACAAATTTCTATTCAATGGTAAAATTAAATTATATACATATGTATTATCGGTATTGTTAAATATTAACTTAAGCCGGCTAATGATTCCGTCAACAATGCACCGCCGCTGCGGGTTTCTTCCCGGCATAGATGACACAGCTGATGTCAGATGGTTTGTCAGAAGAAAATAGAGTACGCTCTAATTGAATCAAAGTCATCTGACAAATCAGACGGGAAATTTGACAAGTCAGATGTAAAAAACATGTCGTGTACATGCAACTTAAGAAGTAGTGAGAGATGTGTGATAGAATAACATACTGCTGCTTATATCAAGTCTATTCATTCCATAAACGCCCACACAAGCAAACATTTCGGACATGCTATAATTCTAGTCCATGACTTCCTTGTGAGTCACAACGTTGTAATGTTTAGTTCTGTTAGATAGCAATAGTACATATAGAGATACGATTTCGACCTGAGTACTCTCTAGATCCGTAATGGATATTTTCGTAATATATCGGCTAGCGTGACTGTGAAATACGTTGTCGATGCACCTACAGAACGTATAAAGTAGTAACAAACTCAGATAAGCTTCACTATATTGTAACGTCAAAAAATATTTTTTTATGTAGTATGTACGTTCTTTTTGATTTACAAGGTGGCGCAAAAGCTGTCACCCGATGTGCTTTGACTGTAATATTTATAATAAACTAGCTTAACCCGGTGCGCTTCGCTACACTGGCATCCTATGGGAGGTATTTCCCCCCCTGCGCCTACCCGCTTTATTTTTATTTTCAAAAGTGTAGTATACCATAAGAGTGACTTTTAGAAAGTTTGAACATTCTCACTATTACAGTTCTTAAGATATGCGATGTTAAACATTGGCGTCCTATGGGGTATTCCTATACCCCCGCTGCTATTTCATTTCAATTCCGGGGCTCAGAAGATCCTACTACAAAAAGTTCAGCAAAATGCGTGCAGCGGCTCTTAAGATATGCGATAATTAATATTGGCATCCTATGGGGGGTACCAATTCCCCTGCCCCTATCAAAAAAATAAGTAGCCTATTTTATTTTTAGGGCTCACGTGATGTTACTGTAAAAATTTCAGGAAAATCGTGCGATAATTAATATTGGCATCCTATGGGGGGTACCAATTCCCCTGCCCCTATCGAAAAAATAAGTAGCCTATTTTATTTTTAGGGCTCACGTGATGTTACTGTAAAAATTTCAGGAAAATCATGCGATAATTAATATTGGCATCCTATGGGGGGTACCAATTCCCCTGCCCCTATCGAAAAAATAAGTAGCCTATTTTATTTTTAGGGCTCACGTGATGTTACTGTAAAAATTTCAGGAAAATCGTGCGATAATTAATATTGGCATCCTATGGGGGGTACCAATTCCCCTGCCCCTATCGAAAAAATAAGTAGCCTATTTTATTTTTAGGGCTCACGTGATGTTACTGTAAAAATTTCAGGAAAATCGGTTCAGTAGTTTCGGAGTCTATAAAGCGACAAACAAACAAACATACATAATTCATTTTTATATATACAGAAGATGAAAAACTTAAGTTTTGCTTTTGGAATGTGTTTATTTGATTTCTAATTTTTTTTTTATTAGGTAGAAAAATTCCGATTTATGGCATTTTAGGATGTTGTATATTGATAACCTAAATTATTGTACCTAATTTGGAAACTTTGGCTCCTGACGTTCTCCAGATATACATTAACCTACAATGTCTTTGCATTGGAGATGCCACGCCCACCATTCCAATCCCGCCCATTTCGTCAGAGATATTTTGTATTGCTAACCCCTCTTTGGGTACCAAATAAGGCCATTTTGTACCACTCCCACTTATCCAACCACGCCCAGATTCGTCAGATTTTGTGAAATGATAACCAAGATGCTTGTACCAAATTTGGGAACTTTAGGGCTTTCCGTTCTCTAGATATACAGAATTTTATATTGTCTTTGTATGGGAGGTGCCACGCCCGCTCAAAATTTAAAACAATATATATAGCCTATAGATCCTCAATCAAAATTTTAGAAAATATATATAGCCTATAGATTAGGGTGGGGCGATTAGTATGGAAGAAAAACAATCTTAATGGGCGCTTCGCGTTTCTGATTCTTGGGATTGTACTGAGCAAAAAATTCCACTAGACCATACGTCTACGGTGAAAATCGAGCTTCAAGATTTTGACTTTCAGTTTTTTCTCAGACTTTTGTCACTTTTTTTTTTGGATATTTTGGCCTATAACAGCCAAACCATTGAGATTTTCGATCCAATACTATGACAAAAATTGTAGCCAAGACAATAGTTAAGAACTCTCTAGTTCATCGCGAAAGCATAGGAACTCTCCTTCAGGCAGTTTTGGCCTTGTGAAAGTGCAAATTTTTCGTGAAAATATTGATAAAATACCATTTTCAGTTGTTCATAGCGCAAAATCATAAAAATTTTCTATTTCTTATTTTGTCACTTTTTTATCCAAAAATATAATGACAAATAGATATTGGGAATTATTTCTTTTCATAAGCAACTTTTTATTATATTCAACATTTTTTTTATATTTTTTGAATTTATTTAACGAGTTAAATATCAGTTATGTATTTTATAAAGCTTTTTTGTAATAGTTCTATTCCTTAAATTTTTAGGAATGACTTTATTCACTACCAAACTATTATCTTGTATCTTCTTGTTACATTTTACCTCAAAAAATAAATTCGAAAAATAAAAAAAAAAAAAAATGTTGATTACAAAAATATAATGTTTTTTTTTGTTTTGTTAAATATTGATTTTGTAAATTATGAGAAATTCATTTAAACTTCAAAGTAATTGTATTGGTAGAGACAAGGTATGAATCAAGAAGAAAGCAATTATTGTTTTAAACGAATTCACATTAAAAATTCCAATTCAGTGTATTTTTCATTCAAAGATTGCCTGCCAAATCTTTTCGAGATTCCATACGAGGCGCTTTCATTCGGCCTTCAGATACAGATGCCATTATACCTTCACGGCTTTTCTCGATTGAGCGCTTAGCAACACTAGCTAGCAGCTGGACATGACGCTCCGTACCTTGAATATGACAAGGTATTAGTGGGTCTGGAAATGGTGGATCTTCAGCATCTACACATTCGAGGTATTGTTGTAAATGCTCATACGGAATTTTCCTGGTAAATGGCGGTTCAAATAACAATGCTTTGTCCTCTAAATCGATCATGTGAACGTAATCCGTACAATCAAAATTGATGTTTGGTTTTACATACATATTCGCAAAGCTCGGTTAAATCGCATACGTTGTCGCGAATATACAACATTTTTTTGAGTGCCAATTTACGAATTTCTTTACAATCATCGAATAACATGCTTAACAAAATATTTTCACTGTGTGCGAAATATGAATTATTCTGCATAACGGGATTTGCGATTTTACGATAGTTGTCTGGTGTCTGGTAAATATTGCGTCCACTGGATGAATTTTCCAAGCAGAGCACTACCGTATACAGCCGAATTGTAGTATTTGACGTTGAAATATATTGGAACATACACTTTCATGATGTACCTTGCCAAAATTTGTAAATTTTGTGATGGGTTTTCTGTCGCAATATACTCACGGAACAATCTACAAGCTTTTGTTATTCATCTCGAATGTCCTACCGGTCCAGGTTTGATGTTTGCAAGAGTAATTGAGCAACTACCATTTGAAACGGCTTGGGCAAGTTAGTATAGATATTTAACGTCCGTGGAAAGTTGATTTTCAGCATCTGTACTCATTGGAGGAATGTGTTCATGTGGAATAAGTTGAAAACCTTCGATAACCTGAAAAAGGTTTAGATTATTTCAATAAAAAAATTACAAAACTATATCGTATAGAGAAAGAAGTACATAAAGTTATGATATTTACTTGTAATGTTGAAAATCAAACCTCAAAATCAATCACCCAATAGAACAAATAATTTGGAAAAAGTATAACTTTTATTCAATTGAATAAAATGGAATTGAAAATTTAAAATTTTTACAAAATCTGCTCACCTTTCCCGTTTTTGAACGGGAATGTAGAGTTTAAAAGGCAGATTAATTAAAATAGACACGTTTATTATAATTTGTAATAAACAATTGAAAACAAGATTTTTTTTAATTCACCATTTTCGACCATTGTCTTAAGTAGGTTGCATATTAAGAGTAATTATCGAAGCCGTTTTTATTAATTATGTAAAAAGTTTAAAAATGTTTGAAAAATATTTGAGTAAAATTAATAATAATAATGCTCCATTTATGTCAAAATTAAGCAACAATTTCAAACTCATTTAAAAATTCCTACTTTGACTATCCTATACGGTTTGAGATATTGCAAAAACCTTCTCCGTGTCATTTTTGAATTTAGTAGAATTAAGAGGACGTTTTTTATAAACGCAATTGGACTTTATCAAAAGTTATTTTCGGGAATACAAAATTTATTATAACCTTCATTATAGAATATATTTGCAAAAATTAAAATAAGGCCAAGGTAAAAAACATTAAAAAAAATTCTAACAGAAATATTTTAAAAACTACAAGAAAGTGATAACTTAGTGAAATAAACTGTAAGTTTTTTATCTTCTTAAGTCCGAGGAAAAGGGCTTATTAGAAAGTGATTCGTGGAGGTCTGCTTTTAATATCTGGCGCAGATTATTGAAATGTTGACAAGAGGCAACTAACAGACGCCTCTTGACAGGAGCAGTGATGACCTTTCAGCTTAGAGACAGAATATTCAAAAAGTCACAGATCTAATGGCCCGCCTCCGTAAGTAACATGTTATACATAGGGATGCAACATCGTTCCGAAAAACATCGATATTTAAAAACATCGATGTTTCCACGATAAGTATCGATGTTAAAAAACATCGGTACAAACACGATACATCGATGTTTTAATTTTTTTTCTTATTATTATTGAAAGATATAATATGTACCCAACAAAGAAGTTAGTTAAGTAAACTTTTGAGGAATTTTCTTGACAAAATGACTTGAAATGCAAAGTATTTTAAAATAAATATTATATAATTTCAGTAAAAAAAAAAAACATTTTAATTAAAAACTTCATGGAACTTAGCGGGTGTACTTTTTTAACAATAGCAAAAAACTAAAAATGCAATTCTTAATATTTTTCCATGCCCTACACGATTTTACCTTGGGAGAACTGATATTTGCAAAAAATTAAAAAACTTATAACCCTATTACACAGTCTCCAAAATTGTTTTAACATTTCTTTAGTTTACAATATGGGAACCACATATGTATATCGTTAATATAAAAAGGCCCCAACTCATCAAAAACACTTTTTACAGGAGAAGGAAAAAACTTAATAAAAGCTGAAATAATATAGCTACACAACCATTGTCAAAAAACATCTTTATTAAAATTAAACGAGGAATTCAGATTGAAATACATAATATGTATTTCTTTCGAAAAATTGTGTGTATGAGTTAGTCCTTTTTTTCTTTAGAAAAATTGTGTGTATGAGTTAGGGCTTTTTGTATTCTGCTTATAACTTCTTTATTTTTAATCTAATTTGCTTGAAATTTTAATAGAATGTGTATTAGCAACCATTCTACAATAATCAATAAAAAAAACGGATTTCCAAAAATAATGAGTTGGGGCCTTTTTATATTAAGGTAACGATATGTAGTTATGCAATGCATATTATGCAGGTATGTACATACATATGTACGTACTTTGTACACGCCGAGAAAAAACATGTTTAAATATGGTCACCTCCAAAAAAACTATTTTTAAAGAAAATTTTGAACATATTAATATGAAATATGAATTATTCTGCATAACGGGATTTGCGATTTTACGATAGTTGTCTGGTGTCTGGTAAATATTGCGTCCACTGGATGAATTTTCCAAGCAGAGCACTACCGTATACAGCCGAATTGTAGTATTTGACGTTGAAATATATTGGAACATACACTTTCATGATGTACCTTGCCAAAATTTGTAAATTTTGTGATGGGTTTTCTGTCGCAATATACTCACGGAACAATCTACAAGCTTTTGTTATTCATCTCGAATGTCCTACCGGTCCAGGTTTGATGTTTGCAAGAGTAATTGAGCAACTACCATTTGAAACGGCTTGGGCAAGTTAGTATAGATATTTAACGTCCGTGGAAAGTTGATTTTCAGCATCTGTACTCATTGGAGGAATGTGTTCATGTGGAATAAGTTGAAAACCTTCGATAACCTGAAAAAGGTTTAGATTATTTCAATAAAAAAATTACAAAACTATATCGTATAGAGAAAGAAGTACATAAAGTTATGATATTTACTTGTAATGTTGAAAATCAAACCTCAAAATCAATCACCCAATAGAACAAATAATTTGGAAAAAGTATAACTTTTATTCAATTGAATAAAATGGAATTGAAAATTTAAAATTTTTACAAAATCTGCTCACCTTTCCCGTTTTTGAACGGGAATGTAGAGTTTAAAAGGCAGATTAATTAAAATAGACACGTTTATTATAATTTGTAATAAACAATTGAAAACAAGATTTTTTTTAATTCACCATTTTCGACCATTGTCTTAAGTAGGTTGCATATTAAGAGTAATTATCGAAGCCGTTTTTATTAATTATGTAAAAAGTTTAAAAATGTTTGAAAAATATTTGAGTAAAATTAATAATAATAATGCTCCATTTATGTCAAAATTAAGCAACAATTTCAAACTCATTTAAAAATTCCTACTTTGACTATCCTATACGGTTTGAGATATTGCAAAAACCTTCTCCGTGTCATTTTTGAATTTAGTAGAATTAAGAGGACGTTTTTTATAAACGCAATTGGACTTTATCAAAAGTTATTTTCGGGAATACAAAATTTATTATAACCTTCATTATAGAATATATTTGCAAAAATTAAAATAAGGCCAAGGTAAAAAACATTAAAAAAAATTCTAACAGAAATATTTTAAAAACTACAAGAAAGTGATAACTTAGTGAAATAAACTGTAAGTTTTTTATCTTCTTAAGTCCGAGGAAAAGGGCTTATTAGAAAGTGATTCGTGGAGGTCTGCTTTTAATATCTGGCGCAGATTATTGAAATGTTGACAAGAGGCAACTAACAGACGCCTCTTGACAGGAGCAGTGATGACCTTTCAGCTTAGAGACAGAATATTCAAAAAGTCACAGATCTAATGGCCCGCCTCCGTAAGTAACATGTTATACATAGGGATGCAACATCGTTCCGAAAAACATCGATATTTAAAAACATCGATGTTTCCACGATAAGTATCGATGTTAAAAAACATCGGTACAAACACGATACATCGATGTTTTAATTTTTTTTCTTATTATTATTGAAAGATATAATATGTACCCAACAAAGAAGTTAGTTAAGTAAACTTTTGAGGAATTTTCTTGACAAAATGACTTGAAATGCAAAGTATTTTAAAATAAATATTATATAATTTCAGTAAAAAAAAAAAACATTTTAATTAAAAACTTCATGGAACTTAGCGGGTGTACTTTTTTAACAATAGCAAAAAACTAAAAATGCAATTCTTAATATTTTTCCATGCCCTACACGATTTTACCTTGGGAGAACTGATATTTGCAAAAAATTAAAAAACTTATAACCCTATTACACAGTCTCCAAAATTGTTTTAACATTTCTTTAGTTTACAATATGGGAACCACATATGTATATCGTTAATATAAAAAGGCCCCAACTCATCAAAAACACTTTTTACAGGAGAAGGAAAAAACTTAATAAAAGCTGAAATAATATAGCTACACAACCATTGTCAAAAAACATCTTTATTAAAATTAAACGAGGAATTCAGATTGAAATACATAATATGTATTTCTTTCGAAAAATTGTGTGTATGAGTTAGTCCTTTTTTTCTTTAGAAAAATTGTGTGTATGAGTTAGGGCTTTTTGTATTCTGCTTATAACTTCTTTATTTTTAATCTAATTTGCTTGAAATTTTAATAGAATGTGTATTAGCAACCATTCTACAATAATCAATAAAAAAACGGATTTCCAAAAATAATGAGTTGGGGCCTTTTTATATTAAGGTAACGATATGTAGTTATGCAATGCATATTATGCAGGTATGTACATACATATGTACGTACTTTGTACACGCCGAGAAAAAACATGTTTAAATATGGTCACCTCCAAAAAAACTATTTTTAAAGAAAATTTTGAACATATTATGTTTAATTTTACCATATTATTGTAACCGACAACCATTTTATTGTTAAACTAGTCCTCCATCAAGAAGCCACAATCATATTATGGTTGTGCTTCGTTGCGTATTGGTTGTCGATGCCAATAATTTGTTAAATAAACCATAATATGTTTACAATTTTATTTAAAAATAGTTTTGTTGGAGGTGACCATATTTAAAAATGCGTTTTCTCTAGGTGTACTGCTATACTTT
Organism: Pollenia amentaria; assembly: GCA_943735925.1. Classification (NCBI taxonomy): domain Eukaryota; kingdom Metazoa; phylum Arthropoda; class Insecta; order Diptera; family Polleniidae; genus Pollenia; species Pollenia amentaria. The sequence continues at coordinate 84,872,801 of OX031008.1, read as the reverse complement.
GAAATACACTTTTTCATATTTTTAAATGAAGGGTTTAATTGAAAAAAAAAAATATTTAAAATGATAAAAATATTATGAAAAAAATTTAAATAAATGAAAATATTAAATAGACGATGTCGATGTTTTTTAGTTTTGACGGCGATGTATCGCCGATGTATCGTCCATCAAAACATCGATGTTAACATCGGTGCTTATGACCAATAGATCGATGTTTTCTAAACATCGATGTATCGTTTGCATCCCTAGTTATACACGCAGAGAACAAATATGAATGGGCATGGTTTCGGCAACTACACTATGTTCATTGTAACTAGGGATGGGCAAATTGAAAAAATATATCGATATATCTGTGGTTTTCACGAATAATCGCGTAAGTTATAAAACCAAACTTTTCAGGAGAGCAAAAACAATTATTTTTTTCAATTGCGGCTTCTGTAGATGCTTTTTACTTTACTATCCTCTTAACAGTGACTTTCTACGTATTATGCATAGTTTTCATGAAAAAATCCTCACAGGATCACAATCTGTAAAAGGATTAAAAATGCATATGTTTGATTGACTCATTAAGTGTGTGCAATATAACATCATATCTGCACATAAGTTCTTTTTTGTGAAAATAAATGTTATCATTTTAATCACACATGACGACTTACGTTGTTATTTTTACGACTTTAGTTGTTATTAATAGAAAAATTTTCAAAAAATACTTTCATATTTTTTGCACGAATAACAACATAACATCACATATGCTTTTTATTTGGAAACATATTCAGCAATTTTACAATTTTTGGCGATGTATGTCGACATAAATCGTTATAATAGCAAAATATTTTATTAAACAGTTAACTTAAGTTGTTTTTAGCAGAAAAAAATTAATAATACTACATTATATTCTAAAAAGCTTAATACTTATAAAAACCTAATGCAAAATGTAGCACTTTGACATCATTATCTCAATTTCGGTAAAAACCGACTTACGCGATTATTCGTGAAAACCACAGATATATCGTATCGATATTTTTTAAGAGTATCGATATATACCAATTAAAAATATCGATATATCGATGTATCGAACGTATTAAGCTGAAATTATTACTAAATTTAAAAACTTAATATACCTATGACAATACATTTTTACATAGGCACGTATAACATATTACAAAAAAATTTTAAAAAAAGTAAAGAATACAAAAAAGTTTTTATTCATTCGCCATATGAAATTTAAAAAAATAATACGGATTATATAATGCCGGATTATATACTGCCGGTAAACAAAACTTGTAACACATACTATACAAGTAAACTGTGCCATATTTTATTTTTAATATACAAGAACATGCTCAAATAAAAAAAAAACAAAATTTTTTTTATATTATTAACATTTCAACTTTCATGAGTCGATTCTTTGCATAATTCTAGGAACCCTTTCCAGAATATTTTTTCCGCGCTTATTTTTTTGTTGTCATCTCTTAAAAAACCAAGACAAAACTGACCTGTGTAATCTATGAAAATGTACAATGGAAAAACGCCTTTATTTTCTTAATATTAGTTAAAAAAAAACCTATGATGCAATTCTAAAAAAACAACAGTATTGTAAGCAGTTGAGCAACGGTTAAAATGTTGAATTTTATTATAAAGTGATCTTAAAAATATCGAATTCGATAGTCGTAGATAAATATCGATGTAACGATATATCGGTATTTTTAATATCGGCGATATATATCGATTATAATTTTTTTAAATATCGATATTTTGATATATCGATATTTATTGCCCATCCCTAATTGTAACAATGAACAATATTTAGTATCAAGCAATATTATAGTTACTGTAAATATGTCAATGTTTATCGCAATTATAAATTTAAGTATGGTTCACTGAAAAATAATAATTTGTATAACAACTAATTAATGATAACTCAAAGTTACTATACTATATTCCTCACAACCATTTAATGATATTTAATCGCTATAACATGATAACTTTCTATACGTGTACTCATAGTATGTTTAAGATGCAAACAAATAATCTTTACTCTAATAATATTTTGTTAACGCCATTTGTAAAATAATTTTGCATCAGTTGTGTCGTTTGTTTTACATATGCCTATCGAGTTACACTACGTGACAGTTTTTTGACCAAACGAATCTGATACCCAATCTTTATGTAAAATTGTCCGCTGAATCCGAATATAAAGTCAGAATTGTCAAAAGTAGAACAGTTTTCGATAGTGTCACTTAAATGCAAATAGTTTCAAAAAAGTTGGACGGATTATGTATGTATTTGGTTTTTATGAAAGATAATAAATTTACTAAAGTAACCACTAAAGTAACATTGGTCAAGAAATGGCAGAGTTACAGTGGACAAAATTTTATTATAAATAAATTTATGAAAAATTTTATGATATTTTGCAATTTTGTTCTTTTGAAGTTATTTTTTTTAAACCAAACAAATGGAAAGGTTAATGTTTTATTACATAAGACATTAGGTTATTTTGATACGAACATTTTGCGCCCAACGTGAATTAACCCACTTTTCGCTTTTTATGGAATCAAAAACGCAAAGGAAGTAAAAACGCAGAATTCGAAAAATGAACGCTTTTAATATTAGAAACATTGAATTTTGTAAAAAAAAATATTACTAAAAAAAGCTTATGTCAATAAAAATAATCAGCGAGAAAATATTTCTAATAATGGAAAAGGGTAAAAAGCTCCATTCATTAAAGATTTTTGACGACACTGCCTTTTTTGCTGACAATGTTTTTATGGACAGCTTACAATTGCAAATTATTTGGTAAACGTTTTGATTTTCTTGTTACGTAGAATTCGATCTAACAAGAACAAAATGCATAGTGCAAAACGTCTCTTTATTTGCAAGAAGGATCCAACAAATTTTGTTATGCTTGTGGAGTTTATAGTTTTGCGCAGCCATCACATTTTTCAAGGCAATAACAAAATGCATTTTGGCTGTATTTTAAAGACAATTCGGAAAATATTTAGAAATCTTGGACCCCAAATATTTTATGCAATTCATGCAAAACTCATTTAAGTAGGTGGATTAGAGATGAGCGATATTTCTGTTCCTGTGATTTAATCACTGTTACTGAAAAATCACGAATCACAGTTGTGACCAAATTTGTCAAGTAACGGGTACTTTCTAAGTCGTTCTTTTTGTATTTTGTTTCAAATACAAATTTATGATATTTCACTGTTTGTGTGGGTAATAGGGTTTTTTGAATGAAATGGCGAATAATATTGCTATTCTTTCATTCTCTCTTCTATCTTATTAGTATTTTTTAAGCCAAAGTTTATTTGTACAAGTATGTATGTATATGCAAGTAAACAGATTTGAAAGCTTTTACAATTTGTGGTTGTTTCTTTGCAAAGTACTTACAAAAGCTCTTGCGAAAGCTCGCGCATTGTGCATATAGCTTGGCCGCAATTGTTATAAATGAACAGAAAACTGATAAACCGTGATCACAATAACAGTTTAAAAGAGCAGTTATTTTTAAATCCCGTTCACTAATCACGATGATCTTTAAAAATCACGGGATCATCTCTAATGTGGATGTCGGGCTCAAAGTTAGAATGCATTTCTTAATTGTATGTTTAAAAAATTTGCCTTCAGAATCTTATGTTAATTTCCTATACCGCAGTCAGTATATGCCATTTGATTATTCTGCAATTTGGCGTAAACCTACGAACTACGACGTTGACTGTTATTTTTGCTTAGCCAAGGTAAAGAAAAATGGACGTCATAAGTCTGTTCAATATGCAGATATAAACTCATGCACAAAACCAACTCCTCATATGCCCGAATTTAATTAATATTCATTTTTATATCTTACTTAAGGCTAGATTACACTATTATACTTTGTATTAATACATGTCAAAAATTCAAGTAATATGACAAAGTGTGATAGTGTGAATGGAATGTGTCACAAGTATTACGAAAAAAGTTTGACATCCCATACGACTTCATTGTTTTTTGAAATTTTTCTAAACGCTAATACTTTTCATTGGATCAGGGTTGCATTTTAATAAAAGCATGTTCATGTGTGATAGTGTGACTACAAACCGTAATGTTACATTAGATTTTTTGACAGTCACAACAAAACTCATTAGATTTCCATCTCACAAAGTATTATGGAATACGTAAAGCTTGTGAGATAGTGTCATCTAGCCTTTAAAAAGGAGCAAATATGTCTTTAAAAATACACCTTTTGCATTCCCACTTAAATTTCTTCCCAAATAACTTTGGCGATGAAAGTGACGAGCATGGTGGGCGCTTTCACCAAGAAGTTGAGCGTTGGTATCAAGGAGCGTATGATGAGGCGATGTTGGGCGACTATTATTGGTTCCTTGTGCGAGAGACAGAAAATAATCACAATAGGCTAAACCATTCAACAGTTTTAAGCAGGGACCCGAAATAACTCTTATTATTTTGTAAATATCTAATAGGTTATGGAAAAAATAACTGAAAAAAAAATTGGTCCTGTAATAATAATTATAAATTACCCAGAAAATTGTAGTTCTGCCATTACCATTATGAAAGATTATTTTTTTTTGGTCTTTGATAACCGTTATGAAAGATTATTAATTTTTTTGGTCTTTGGTAACCATTATGAAAGATTTTTATTCTTATTGGTCTTCTATAACCATTATAAAAGATTTTTATTTGTTCTATCTTCTATAACCACGCTACAGTTCGCAAATCTTAAGATATTTTTATAAAATTACGCACACTGACTTATATTTGCACAAGGACGAACTTCTTTTTATTGATTTTGGATAGGATCCGCAAATTTTTTGTTATTTGAAAACAAAAATGTACTTTGGATTTCAAGAAAAATTCTTGACAAATAGTACCAAAAAACAGAAGTTAGGAAGAACATGTAAATCAATTAAAATAGATAATCATTCATTCAAAAGCAAATTTCGATCTACCAAGGTGAAATACCATTTGGTTTAAAGATTGATGTTTGACTATTGACGTCATCCGGCTGCAATAGCCGAGTGAGTAAGACGGCAAACCCCACTGAAGAGATTGCTTGGTTACAATCGAAACTAGTCAGGACAACCTGTCCGTGAAAGCCTGGGTTTAAATCTCAGCGCAGTCAAAAATGAAAAATTATCAATAAAAATTTTAATTAATTTAATGTTGTGAAATTCCTGTCTTCATAAAAATAATTTAATGAAAATTAAATTCAATGAACTTAAGCCTAATTAAAAATATCTAAATTTGGATTAAAATCCATTAACAGTTCAATAAAACGTGTTCTAATTCAATTGGAATAATTAAACTAACTATATTTCCAAAAATAAATTCGGGCCTGATCTGGAGGGTTCAAAAACCCTGAGTTTTTTTTCCAAATTTTAGCAGAAAATATTCCTAATATCATTGAACATTGTTTGTAAATTGTGCTACAAATTTAGCTAATTCAATTGAAATTTCAGCTAAATTCAAAGACCGGTTTTAGCTTAATTAATTTTAAATATTTACTAATTTTTTTCTAAAAGTAAGCTCATCTAAATTTACAGACAATAATTCTTACCTTCATTGATTTTTCTACAGCCGAAAATACTGGTACTGTTATCAGTTATTTCTGCAGAGGTTTCGCTATTTCTACTGACATTTTTTTATGAGTGTAAACAAGCGCTTAAAATTGATGAAAATCTCATCGATTCTAAAGTGAGGGTGAAGAAATCTTAAACAAAAACCGCAACAAATGTAAATATTGCTAGTATTACAAATGGTAATAAAAAGGCTAATTTAATGAAGCTCTTTTTAGGAATGACTTTTATGAAAATGTTTCATAGATTCTATAAAATGCTTCATTACCTAACGATTTATTGTTTCTGTAAAGAGTTTCATTAATTCTATGAAGCTTTTCATAAGCATTGACTGAAACGAAACCGGTTCCATAGATTTTATTAGGAGTGTCATTGGCTGAACTCCAACGAATATTTTCATAAGATTTGTGGAGAAATTCAGTAATGAAATGAAGATAATTACCTAATAACAGAAACAAAAAAAGGAAAGAAAATGTTTTTGAATGGATATGGAAGACCGAAAAAAATAAAAATCTTTTGTAATGCTTAGGGAAGACCAAAAAAAATTAAAAAAAAATAAAAGTCTTTTGTAATGGTTATGGAAGCCCAAAAAAACAAAAACAAACTATAACGGTTATCAAAGACCAAAAATTTTGTGGTTATTTGTAACTATTATTCAGAGAGCAGGTTTTAAAAATTCGTGATAAATTATTATATCAGGATTTTTTCAAATATTGGTTATAACGGTTATGTCCCTGGTTTTAAGCCATTTTTAATATTAATTGTTACTACCATTAGCTTTGTATATTAGCTGTTCCGTTTTTTTTTTTTTTATTTGATAAAAATCGAAAAGTGGGATAATTCAATTAATCTACTGTAACTTTGCCATTGAAATAAACTAACGTAATAAGTGATAACACTTAAGAAAATTCATTGTTTGGTTTAAAAAAAAAGATGTTGAAAAAAGCTAAATTCCAAAAAATCATTAAAATTTTTGTGAAATTTTAAATTTGGTCCAATGTAAGTCAGTCATTTCTTGACTAATATTTACAAACGACTTGTGGTTGCTTTGGTAATTTTGTTATCTTTCAACAAAAAATAAACAAATAAAACATCCATTGAATATTTTCGAAGATATTTTTATGAAAGTGACATCATCTTGAAAGTGACTTCATATTCGGATTCAGCGAACAATTTTACATAAGAATTAGCTGTCAGATTCATTTGGTCACGACTTTGTTGAAAATTTGTGACACAGTGTTATTTGTTATTCATAAAAAAGCCAAGCTGAAAGCAATTACAAAATAAAGAAACTGTAGGTTCATTATAAAAATTGTAAAGTGGTGCAAAAATATTGACCGTTGTTTTGTGTTATTTTAGAGAAAAAGAATGAAAATTCTATAAAATAATTTATAAATAATTGCGACCGACAACAAAAATAGGTTGAAAATAATCAGGTATGTTCTAGAAACCGATATAAAGTGGATTTAAAATCAAGCAAATTTTAAAAACGAAGCTGTAGGGAAAGTTCATAAAAATGTTCCGTTTCATCTACTTAATTATTTTAGTATCAATTATTTTTACAAGAACAACGCTTAAAGCATCAAAAAACTATGGTCATTTTGTAAATAATTGAACATAAATTTTCGTTCGATTTTTAGAACATGCACGTGTTTAAAGTTGCATCATATTATGATTTAAAATATCTGGAACAGTTTTACGTTAAGGTTGCTAGTAAGTAAATAAGCATACATATATATTAAAAATAATTTTCGGTCATGTTAATTAAATCTACATTATGATTAACATGATAAAAATATGATTACTTCTTATTAAATTATAATATGATGTAATAAAAAACAAATTGCGATTAAGGGAAAATTATTATGATGCAATATTACGAATATATTTGGTCATACTCGTAATATGATTCAATAATAATCGTAATATCGAGGGTCTATATTCAAAACCCTCTATCTTTGATTTTCACGAAAATGACTTTTTAATGGTAAAATGTTCAGTAAAACAACTCTCATCTATGGTGTGATTTTAATAACAAACATATTTTTTTTTTGCTGTTTTATTTGCATTTTTGTACTTTCTCTATCTTACACAATTAATTTTTCTGAATGCAAAACCCTCTATCTTTTCTAATAATTAATTTTCAAATATTTTTGGGAATAACTTGTTCTTGCAATACATGTTTTTTTTACTATTTTTTGCAAGCTGAACATGAATTTGACATTATACCACCGGAATACCATTATTTTTGCGATCATTTACACCAATCAAGCTCCAAACAAACTTAAAAAAGCAAACACAAAAAAAAAAAATTGTTGCTATAACTTTTTGTTTAATTGTTAATTTTTTTTATCTTATGTTGTATTATCTGAAATAAACGACGTTAAACACCGACATATGGCATAAATAATATCAAAATAATTTATTTTTATTAAAATGCAAGACCCTCTATCTTTTCATTTTCATACATACATATTGAATATTTTTGAGAAGCAAAACCCTCTATCTCGCATAAAGTTCCCAATAATGCAAAATTTTATGAGCCAATTATCTGTAAGATTCAGTAGTTGATTTAAAAAATATTGTAGAATAGCGAATTTTAATAACTCAAGTAATGCGCAAAAAAACAGTTTTTTGGCTCTCCTGAAAAGTTGTGTTTTTTAAGATAGAGGATTTTGAATATAGGCCCTCGATATATTGATTACAATCATGAATCATATATTAATATGTTCCTCTTAGAATATGTTTAGCACAACCATGTTTTTTCTTTGCGTGTAGGAACGCAATATAATGCGAACACATTTCGTTGTGTTTCGAAATTTGATAATAGTAGCGTATAATTTAACAGGAGTTTATTAATTGTAAATGTCTGGAAGGGTAAAGTGGTTTGAAAGAAGCAGATAGGCCGCTTTCAAACTTTTTGTTTTCTAGTATGCAGGTTTCTTTATTTTTCTTGAGTTCCATTCGCAATCCCATAAATATTACCAATAAATCGGAAAAAACGGCAAAACCTATCCTTTGTACTTAATATAGTGCTCTTACTGTCCTAATAAAAAATTCAATAACATAAAGACAAAATTTTAATTATTCCTTTATATTTGTTTAACTCAGAATGCGTACGATCGCATTCTTTATTATAAAAACGTGCAGATGAATCATGAAAACTAAGGCCCTAATCATGTACAACGCAGCGCAACGCCAAACAATAACATTGAAAGCACAAACAATGTCATAAATATTTTGTAATTTTGTTGTTGCTTTCAACAGAAATATACTTTATTCACGTCTTCAGAAAAAAAGTAAAAAAGATACATACATATACATTTTATATTTAATTCAATTATGATATGCTCCAAAGCACTTCGGGTGAACTGCTACGCCAAATTTGTACATTGCCGACATCGAAAACGTTTTTCTTGGCGAACAGTTTTATGATCGACTCCATCAGTTCGAATCACTGAATTAGTACCACTACTTGTGGAAGCTATATTTCTCTCACACTTTTCAGTCCGCAAAATAGATTCAATTACAATCATTCTGAATTGGAGCTTGTTCTTCATTTTTTCTCAATAGGCAATGTAATTTCCAGGAATTTACTAAAGCTGCACTAGAGCATTAGTAAAAAGTCGCCAGTACCATTTATTTCCTCAGATTTTAATACTGTAATTATTCATAGCGTTGTCGAATAAATCAGCGCTACCCATAGTTTTATTGTATTCATATATGGCATTAGGCATGGAAATCGTAATCATTTTTATTTTTTGCAGTCGTATCGCTTAACTTGTTTCCATGGCTCTAAAGAAACAAAATTTAACAAAGTGGAGACTACAGAGCTGTCATTACAATACTTATGTCATTCCTCGATTCATAAGAGTAAACATAACTTCCACGTTAATTAATTCATTTATTAATGATGTGCTAATAATCCCAATTTTTTTTAAATGAAAACACTGAAATTTATTGTTGTGGGAAAGCTAGTTTCTATGCGCATTTCGCTGGTTGCTTAGGCCAGCTCGTCAGGAAACTTTTTCCAAATACTTTAGAAAAGCTAAAAATATTATACAAGTAAGACCATAAAGTGAATAAGAATTTTAAAACACTCTGGTCTTAAATGTAACAATATCAAAGCTTCAACAAAGTCACAACAATAAACCGTCAATTTTTTCTTTCTTACATTCCCCTACAATTGGCTGGGTTTTTTCCAACACAAATTGTAGTTGTAAGAGGATAGAAAGAAAAAACAAAAATTAAAAAAAACAAGTTACTTAAATAAAGCAGCTTGCCATTTCAGTTTTTTATTTGCCGGGCACATGCAAATTTATTATCAAAAATTATTTTTGGGAATGAAATATTTTATTAATTAATTCATTTATTAATGATGTGCTAATAATCCCAATTTTTTTAAGTGAAAACACTGAAATTTATTGTTGTGGGAAAGCTAGTTCCTATGCGCATTTCGCTGGTTGCTTAGGCCACGTTATTGTTTCTTTAATATCTTGGGAGATGATAATATCGCATTACTGGTGCGGGTTTCTCTTAGTTTACCTATTGATGTAAATAACACACTGTGAATAAGAAAAATAAAGAAATTTACATAGAGAATTTACATACTGCGAAATATCCTGCATTTTGCAAATTGGCCATTAGTTTGTAAGATGTGATAAAACTATCGAAAAATTTTCGATAACAATAACCATACATAGTTACATGTTTTTATTGTGCCGTTTTAAATATCAAGTGATTGTATAAATATGTTTCCATTTGATCATTTTATGTAATTTGTATATCGTTTAGGCCCAGTGTTGCGTTTTCGCATCACGGATATATCAAATCATAAAAATAGTGGCAAATGTCTAAAAGGATTGGGGTTTTCAGTAGAAATAATAATGTTCGTATGTTAGCTACCTCCATTAAAAGTTTGAGATAGGTCTAAAAGTACCCAAAAACAGGAAAAACTAAATATTTAAATAAAAATTTTTAATAAAAAAAACTTATGTATGATAGAAATCTAAAAACAGATAAGTTAGACATTAAGTTAAATTTTATTTCACTGTTCTTTATTACAATATCATGTAATCACAAAATGCCTGAGGGGAGGTTTAAGTGAACGTTGCGAAAACGCAACGCAGGGCCTTAATGGGTTAATATAAGCAAATAGATTTTTAGCAAAAATTTAATTTAAATACATATTTAGGTAATACAATTAAGCATTACTCTTGCTGTTGAAGTATTTGCTTTAAATAAAAATTTTATATTAATGATAGAATATTTATTTAACAGCATGTTTTAAACACAGCACATACAATTCACAATGTTGTACGCAAAACGGCAACACAAGAGAACAATAATAAACGGCAACAATAATACCAAATCAACAGATTCGCTTGAAACGCCATCATTACCCAGCAGCAACAACATGATCATTACAAACAACAATGTTGTAGAATCAACAACAATAAACATACGCATAGACAATATGAGAAGAGAGTAAACTGGGAATATAGAACGTACATTCAGAAACACTTTTAAATATATGACCAAAAAAAAATTTAGAAACCAAAAAGTTGCAAAGAAAATATGGCATTAAAATTATTAAAGGGCCTTTTAAAAAAATTATAAAGCTGATTGAGAATTACCAGTGTTATTATTTTTTTAACTCCCATCTGATATCATAAGCAAGCAAGAAAGTATAGTCTGTCATGCCTACAGAACAGTATTTAAAACAACTTTTCGGGAGTGTATTACATTAGTGTACCCATGAGCACTCACCCGCCAAAACGATATTATGTTATGGGTTAAAGATTTATGTAAATGTTATTTGTGCCGAATATTATTTAGATATCTTCGTCTATATGAGATTTGTTTGCCTTAAAATTATTATACGAGTATGCAGGGGGGGCTTAAATCGGACTAACCAGCCCATAAGTTTGTCATGGCATACCCTGGGGGAAAGGAAACTTACACTAAACTTGTCACGTGATAGTTTTAAAGTGGTAGGGTCCGGTTATAGTACTAACCAGAGTTCAAAAAAAAAACTGTACACTAACATAGTGTACTTGTCATACCACACAAACTCTAAATCTTATTTTTTTGTTTATGAATTTGTACACAAACAAAATATTGTACACAACAATTGTGAGCTGATGAACACAAACACTTAGATAACTTACCGAACTTATTTTAAGGTCCGCGTTAAGTTATTTTCAGGTACTTCTTCTGTATTTTTTAGTGAACACGTAGTGAACTTTTAGCTAACTTGATAGTTAACATTTATTATACTTACATTTTTTTTTTTTATAGGAAATATTTAGAATAATAAATCCTCTGTATATATGGGAAAGAAAATAAGAAATATAATTTTATAATGGTTTGTTTATTTATTAAAAAAAAAAAACCAGAATATAACTTTAAGTTGAGTTTTATAACAAGAGTACAAAAATATAAAAAACATACAAAAGTATACTAATGTTTTAATAAAATATAGTATTTATATCAACAAATAAATCTAAATAGGTGTTTATAAAAGTCCCTCAAAAATAGAGTAAAAAACAAGTGCGTTTGTGTTTTAAGAAATTTATTTAAAACCATCAAAGTAAATATTATAAGGGTGGACAATTTTATGCGTAGGTGTGTTGATCAGAGTTTTATAACTTATGTTGTTGTGACTTTGGTATATTAAATTGTTGGTGCGAATGAATGTAGAATTGCTATATTGTAATAGCAGGTCAACGCAGGTATGCAGCAGAGAAAAGAACATTGTAAGTAAAGATCAGTTCTGTCAAGTGTCAAGAGTATGCGTAGGTGTAAATATGTATAATTGTTTGTGCACATTTGTAAGTGGTTAATGAAGCATCGACAATTGTTGTAGTGCTTTGCATTACTCAAGTTTAAAAAAAAAAAGTTTATGACTGCTCTTGTTTTTTATGATTTGAATTTTTTAGTTAAATATCTGTTGTTGTTTTCTATATTCAAACATAAATTTTAGGAACATCTTTTTTATTTACTAATTTATGTGTGCACTTGCGTGGACATTATTAAGCAATAATTATGGTGCCAACCTCTTTCAGATGTAAAAACCCAAATGCAACAAATTCAAAATTAAGAAATTTTCGGTTCACTTATTATGCATTTTAAGTGATCATTTGACTGAAAAGATAGTACCCATGATGCCGCAAAATAAAAACAATATTTTGCACAATAATTCGTATGTATAATGGGCTGTGCACATTTGTAAGTGGGAAATGAAGCGTCGAAAATTGTTGTTGTGCTTTGCGTTACTCGAGTTTTTTTTTAAATAAAAAAAAACCCCCGCACAAAATGCAGTCATATGAAAAGTTGTGTATCAACTACCTTTCCTTTGAACTAACTACACTTTAAACACATTATCACCAGTTAAGTGATATGTCTTGTTTTCACCTATCGCAATTTATTTCTTCTTATTATAATATTGTGTCCACTGGTCACGGGATAAGTGCTTTAAGACCAATTGACACAAATTTCTCGCAGGGTAGAAGCTATCGTAAAAGTTATTGTAGCCAATTTTTTGCCAGTACCAACATTCCCAAGGAAGTTATAGCATTAAAAGCTATTTTCGGGAGTAGAATTTTTAAAGGAACTATGGTTAAATATGGGATAAAATTTTGTTAGATTAAGATTGCAATAAAAAGAGTTTGGACCAAATTTAATGTAAATATTATTATAATAAGATGGTTTATGGCACATAGACTCTATTCCGAAAACAAGCTTGTATGGGGGCTAGGAGAAATTATGGACCGATTGTTACCATTTCAATAGGCTTATCTCCAAAATTGCGACCTGTTCATTGCCTATAAGCTTTATATAGAGTGCCAGCCAGTCTGCCAGCCCTATGGACGGAGATCGTTAGATCGATTAACAAAGTGTTTCTAAGTTGATCGGTATACATACTAGAAGGTCGGTATATCACTAATGGTACTCTGGTTTGTTGTTGATTTTGCTCATTTCACCCGCTTAACGAATAGCCCATTGGTTTTAAGCAGGGCTGTCAGATAATATTGTGAAAAAATCGTAAATTTCCTGAGAAAAATATAAAAATCGTCTTTTTCTGTTTGAAAAATCGTCAAAATCGGACAATTTAAATATAGATTTTAAACAAAGTTTGTTCGATTTTTATTTAAAAACAAGCAAACAAAAACATATTCACCCCTATCGTGAAAAACAAGTGGAATTTTTGTTCCCATGAAATTTTAATTCCCCTCGAAGGGAAAAATGCTATCGGGAAACTCCCGTGAACAATTTTCGCGCTATCAGTTTTCAGTGAATGTAAAAAAGAAGAAATATTAAAAAACATAAAAAAACATTTTTTTGTTAAAAAATATACACGCATATTTTAAAGAAAAGTTTAAAAAAAACAAAAGAAAATATATTGTATTGGAGTGATAGTTTGATTGCAACATTAGCTTATTGCGCTTTTATGTAGTAAAATAATTTCTAAAATTCTGCCCCCACGTCTTTGAAAAGCTTCATAACTCCTTAGACAATCGACCTGTTTTTTGCAGTATGTTGAACAATATACATATAAGTTTGTGCCTCTTTTAACGGAAATTGACCTTAAAAGTTATTTTGTAAACTTCAATATTCGAGTCATGAGAAGAATTACTTAATAAATGTTTTGTTCCCCAGCAAAAATAAAGTGAGAAATTCAAAGGGAAAAGTGAACAAATTACGAGGGTAAAAATTGTCCACGATAAGTGGAATTTTTTCCCGCGAACATTTTTTCACCTTATTATTCTCCATGAATTAATTTTTTTCATGGAAGTTTTTCATGATTGCAAGTACGTGAAAAGGGAAAAAATTACGAGCGAAAAATTATTCACGATAGGAGTGATTATATACATACATATACCACCCACCGTATGTTTATGAAATTGTTTGTTAAATTTAACAAACGTTTTTTAAGGAAAATTTTCATAAAAAATTTGTTTTGTAAACATTTAATTACTATATAATAAAAATCTAAGGTTTTTTTCAAAGTCTTAAGAATAAAAGATACTTTCAATTGGGCCATTTTCTAAAAAAAATTCAAATTTGTATACCGTTCACCACAGAGGGTATACATACAAGTTCGATTTTATATAAGTTTTTCATTCCTTTTGTTATTGCTACAATATTAATGTTAGGCCCTATAGAGTATATATTAAAGGGCTGCATGAATAACTTCATTCATGAACATACTGAAATGTTTATTTAATGAAGTTCGTATTCAAACAAACTTCAGACCACTGAACAAACTGTTGTTTTATTCATGCTACTAGCAAACACATTTCGTTTCATGTGGCAAACACAAAGACTTCGTTCCATAGTATAGAACAGGGGTTTCCATTTCTTTGCACAATTGTGCGCACCACTACTAACACATATTTTTATACTCTTCAATTCAGTCGTCGATGTGACTTCGACAAGTGTGCATGGCTAGCGGATGCTATATTATTTTGTTTCAGCTTACACTCAAAAAATATTGTGCGGTCAAAAATGCTTTTGGTAACATCCAATGCCTTGCGTGCAATTTTTATTTAGAGTTTAAATTTTAAGACTTAAATGTAGAATAAAGTAACATTTCATAAGTTTACATGCAAAGCAAAGAACTTTGAAAAATGGTAATTATTTGAGATTTAAAAGCAATTTTTAATATTTCAGATAAAAAATTTCAAAATGTCTAACAGTCCTATGTGGAAGAAGCTGATAGTCACATTTATTATAGGTTTTATTTTACATACGTTTATGGATTCGGTTCTTATAATTTTACAACACTTTTTTATTTTTTCTTATGCAATACTAAAAATTATTATTATAAATTAGTATCTGATCACTAATTCCACTAACACCGTGGTAATAGTTATAAAACAGATTACCCAGTTTTGGTGTTTAAAAATATTAATGTGTTCTTATAAAAAGAATTAAAAACTCTGCTAATTTTTTTCTTGAGTGTGATTATACATTATGCTGTTAAAAAATTATATATTTATTTGATGATACGTCATTTATAATTTTGTAAATAACTTAAAATTATATAAAAATACATATGTAACGTGAATCCAAATCAACAAAACTTTAAAATTTTCAAATAATATCTACATTGTTTTGCATTTAAGCTAACGATATGTGTTTTGTTTGTGAAAAAAAATCTTTGATGCCTGTAAAAGGGTCCATTTTTGTTTCGTAAAAAAGACGTACCTAAATGCAGAAATTATTAAGAAAAAAAAATAGCCACAAGAATTTGTTGGTATTTTGTGCTTGTAAAAATATTTTTGTTTCTGTACCAATCGCGTCGGTAGGTTTTTTTCTTTGAAAACACTTTTCTTAAGTAAAAATATTTAAAAAACAAGTTAAAAAAGTCTTGTTTTCCTACAATTTATGTGTAAACCTATACACATAAAAGCAAATGTGGCGGCAGGTAAAATTTTTGGGTAAGAAGATGTGTTTTATTGATGTATTAATGAAACTTTATTGTTTAGCACTATTTTTATTGCTTACTTTTTTATGCTACAATTATATGACCGAGTCCAAAGAGTTAACCTTACTAATTTATGGTATTTATTTAACGTAACTTTGACCTGTTACAATGACTATACATTTTTGCAGGCAAACTCAGGTGCGCATTTGGTATTTTGTAAAAAGTTATGATATACTATTAGCTAGAATTAAAATGTATGCACAGATGTTTGAAGTATGAGTAACCCAACAACGTGAATACCCTTTGTATTTTACTTACCACTATGAACCCCCTAACTTTTTACTAAAATAACTTTTTCACGTTATAATTCTCATGTAATTTATTTTATTGTTGAAAAAATAGACCAGGGAAATCCATTTCTATGCACAATTGAGTATACCACTACTAAAGGTACGTTCAGATTGAGCATCAAATAAAATAACAGCTGATTTTGAGCAAATAAAAGTATTTGCCGGCAAACAAATATTTGTCCAATGTGAACATAGTGTGAACACAAAAAATCAAATATTTGAGTAATTTTTGAGCAAACATTTATTTGATATTACAAAAAAATTGTAAGAGCAAACAACGACAAATAATTTTAGCCATGTTCCGGATAGAAGCAATTTTTCCTGTAAGTTTTCGGATTCTTACCGCTAATTTAGCAATTTTTATAGAATTTTTGCCATTCCTTATAGTTTTAGGCACTTTTACTAAATTTTATGGCTTGTTTGAAATATTAAAATGGTTCGCGATTTTCGCTATTTCTGCAACATTTTTTTTTGTTTTTCCCCTACATTTTGTTTTTTAACCGATTTAGCAATTTCAAATATATTTTAGGGTTTGTTTCCAAGTTAGCTATTTTTCGCGAATTTTAGCCATGCTCGCGAAGAAGCGATTTTTCACTGTAAATCTTTAGAGCTTTAACGATTTTTAATAATTATAAGGCTTTGCTATCATACCGCTATTATCAAATTTTTGCGAATTTCCGCTAATTTAGCAATTTGTATCGAATTTTTGCCATTCCTTTTAGTTTTAGGCACTTTTAATAAATTTTATGGCTTGTTTGAAATATCTAAATTTTTCGCGAATTTTCGCTATTTTTGCAAAAAAATTTTTTCCCGACATTTTGTTTTTTAACTGATTTAGAGACTTCAAATATATTTAAGGGTTTATATCCAAGTTTGCAATTTTTCGCAAATTTTAGCCATGTTCCCGTTACCCATTGTCTTCCAGTTTTTTTTATATTTTACATTCTCCTGTTCTAACACTATAAAAGATGCTGCTCCACAGAATAAAAAAAATAAATTAGCTTTTGCGCTCATTTTTACTATTTGTGAAATATATTATTATTTTTGAACACTTTCATTAAATAATTATTTGATGCAAATATTTATTTTAGTCTGAACGCATGGCAAACATGAATTAATTTATTTTATTTAACACTTTTTGCCAACTGTTTCATCAAACAAAAATTGTCAAATGTTTGAGCTTAGTTTGAACATTAAGCAAAATATATTTTTGTTTTACACAGTTTGATGCAAATATCAGAACAAATATTTTCGTCAAATATTTCATTAGTCTGAACGTACCTCAATACATATTTTTGTTTCAGGTTAACAGAAAAAACTTTATGATGGCACTTAAAAAATATTGTGCGGTCAAAAACGCTTTTGGTAACATCCAATGCCTTATATGGTATGCAACATTTAAGGAAGGAACGGAATATGTTATTAAACGTGTGATTTGCGTGCAATATTTATTTTTTATGAATTTTTAAAACATAAAAATCTTTAATTTTTTACAATTGTTTGATAAGATATTTAAAACTGATTTAGAGCCAAAAAGCTTCCGAATGACAAAAAAGTGCAGTTTTAAAATCGGCGACATTGAATTGGTAAAGAATTGCTAAAAATTTTTTATCAACACAAAAAATTTTTAATTTTGTACCTTTGTGTTATACAACTTATAAAATATATTACTAACATTTTATTTCGGCTGTAAATGAATGCATTCTCTCAATTTTTTTACTCTCTGGTACTCACTAATACACAACCAAAAAATTTTTGGAAATCCCTGGTATAGAACTAGTATGCCGACTGGTGAAAACGTTCTCTTTTTTTATAACTCTCATCACACATATAGGTTCTGTGTGAATTCAACACATAAGAACAACAAAAATAAAACAAAATTTGAAATTTTTCAATTTAAAATTTTTGACAATATAACACATGTTTAATTTTATGACTTAAACACATAATTAATAATTTTTTTCAATACATTTTGCTAATTGGCTTTTGCAAAATGTTTTTATTTTTCACAAACTAAAAATTTTTAAATAAATTTTTTTGACACTAAATTTTTTCTGTTGTAATATTATTAAAGCCAGCAGAGAAGCATTTTGTGGTATAAAAATAAAATTTTAAATCATTAATTATTTATATATTATCCGATTTTGCAGGATAAAAATTTAGCAAACATGGCTTTTAAAAGTTTATAAATGCAGCCAGCATTCAATAAATTGGAAATTTATTGAACTAAGAAAATTTTATTTTGGAAAAAAAATTGTTGCCACATTCTATACGATTTTATGCAACTATGTTTAGTGGTGGAAATAGTTTTATACACCAATACATTTGAAAAAAATCTTACTAATACAAACATAAAATATGTACCACTGACAGTTGAGTTATGTACCTGTCAAAGAGTCGGCATACCAGTTGTATACTATGACCCCTTTCAGACAAGCAAAGTTTACTTTGCAAAGTCTTGAGTTTATAGAAGAGAAGGGAAAAGAGTATAGCGGGGGAGTACATACTTTGCTGTACTCGCAAAGTCGTTTTGTTTTTCGTTCGTAGATTATACCTGAAGTTGGCTGCAACTTTATATTTATATACAGCGTTACCAGAATCTTTGGAATAAAAATTGTCATATGGCGAAAGAAATCATATTTTGAAGAGGAAAATCTTAAATTTTTTTTTTCTTAATTTAAATTTTTTAAAACAAGGGCAAAATATTAAGAATTATTAATTTTTTATAAAACCATACTTCTTATTATTTAAATTGAAATACATAAAAACATAATTCGTCAGTATATGAAACTTTATAAAAATACATTTTTTCTTTTCACAAATATTTTTTTTATCAATATTCTAACTGCCTATTTCCGATGTACGAAAGAAGTATTCACTTCTTAAGGTACGTTCAGACTAATGAAATATTTAACGAAAATATTTGTTCTGATATTTGCTTCAAACTGTGTGAAACAAAAAAATATTTTGTTTAATGTTCAAACTAAGCTCAAATATTTGATAATTTTTGTTTGATGAAACAGTTGGCAAACAGTGTTAATAAAATAAATAAATTCATGTTTGCCATGCGATCAGACTAAAAGAAATATTTGCATCAAATAATTATTTAATGAAAGTGTTCAAAAATAAAAATATACCTATTTCTTAAATGGTAAAAATGACCGCAAAAGCTAATTTTTTAATTTATTCTGTGGATCAGCATTTCTTTTAGTGTTAGAACAGGAGAATGTAGAAGAAGAAAAAAATGGAAGCCACTGGGTAACGGGAACATGGCTAAAATTTGTGAAAAATTGCAAAGTTGTAAACAAACCCTTAAATATATTTGAAGTCGCTAAATCAGTTAAAAAACCAAATTTAGGGGAAAAACAAAAAAAAAAGTTGCAAAATAGCGAAAATTCGCGAACCATTTTAATATTTCAAACAAGCCATAAAATTTAGTAAAAGTGCCTAAAACTATAAGGAATGGCAAAAATTCTATAAAAATTGCTAAATTAGCGGTAATTCGCAAAAATTTGCTAATAGCGGCACGATAGCAAAGTCTAATCATTATAAAAAATATTTAAAATTGTAAAGAATCCGAAAACTTATAGGAAAAATTGCTTCTATCCGGAACATGGCTAAAATTATTTGTAGTTGTTTGCTCTTACAATTTTTTTGTAATATCAAATAAATGTTTTCTCAAAAATTACTAAAATATTTGATTTTTTGTGTTCACACTATGTTCACATTGGACAAATATTTGTTTGCCGGCAAATACTTTTATTTGCTCAAAATCAGCTGTTATTTTATTTGATACTCAAAAATATTTTGTCTTCAGACTACGTTCATGAAATATTTGATGTTTGCTTTCAAATATTTCATCAGTCTGAACGTACCTTTACAAATACATTTAAAACAAAAACAAAGTTTTTAGAATTTGTTTTTGTTTTAAATGTAGTTGTTCGAAAGAAGGAACTCTTTCGCACATTGGAAATAGGTTATAATATGTCTTTTTTAATATTTTTATGTCCAGAAATAATGATGCAATTTTGTGTATTCTAGATACTGGGTACAAAAGTGTGCAGCACCAACACACATCAAGCTGATGCAAAACTTCATTGTTTTAGAAAGTTACTGTTTAAATAATCGTGTATTTTGTATAAGCAAAATTAAAGTAAAAATCAGAATTTCTAAAAATAAAAAATCATCATTTGAGAAAAAAATCTTTAATCATATTTTTGTTTAAAAAAATAATCCAAAATATGATAAAATCATAATTCTGGCAACGCTGTTTATATATTATATTCAAACAAGAGAAAACAAAAATTTGTCAAATTAAACTTTGTGTGTCTGAGCACCAAACAAAGTTTAAAAGAGAATTCAACAGACTTTGTCAAAGTAAACTTTGCCTGTCTGAAAGGGGTCTATGCTTCGTTCAATGAAACGACTTTTGTTTTACAGTTTTCACTCTCTCTCATTTTTTTATATACATAAATACTCAATAGCAATGTTGCCACTTATAAATTTATGTAATTTTTTCTTTTTTGTTACCTTTACAATAATATATATAATTTGTAAAGCATTTTTTAAATTAAATTAAAATTTTTTTCCTAACAACTTTTTTATGTACTTTCAAGCAAAACACATTGCTGAAAAATGTTTTTGAAAATAAAATGAAATTTTTTTGGAGTGTAAAAATTTACATTAAAAACAACTAATTTACATTGAAAACAAAGTCAAATTTGTATAATTTTTATTATTTAAATATTAATGTACTTCCTTATCTTGTTGCTTTTACTCTTCATGGTTATTGTTGTTTTTTTATTTTTCCTAATGTTTTTCATTTATTTCAACTGGCAATACTGTCTTTAAAATAAATGTATTTTCCCATGAAATTTATTCAGTGGTTGTTTTGTTTCAGAGTTGTTGGTATTCATATTCTCTTGCTTAAGTAAACAAAAACACTGCATCTTATTTGTCTCTTAAATTTCGTGTGTTTGTTGCTTTCATTTCGTAGTTATTCATTGTACTGAATACAAACGAAGCAAATACAAAATTATAATGAAAGTTTCATGAACAGCATTATTAAGTTTCATGCAGATGTTTAGTACATACTATGTATATTCTGAATCCTTATGAATAGCAAAGTTGGTTTAACGATGTCAATCTAACCATGTGTTTGTTGAAATTGGATTTCCGAAGACTCGTATATAAACATTGCTATACATTAACATTAGATATAGAACGGAATAGTGTCCTTTTATATTTCAGCCAGAGCGGTCTACAAATGCCTAAGATATGAACAAAAAACAACGACTGCCTGTAATTTATACCCATAAATCTCTAATTTTGACCTGTAAAACTTAACTTCTTTAAAACTTCTTATAATTTATTTTTATTATTTCTTTTTTACCTGAAATAACCTTTCTTCACGAAATTATAGTTTTTGCACCATGGCACCCATATAAGCTAGGAGGATAAAATTTGGCTTAAACATTTTTCATATATACACGCAGAGAAAACACATTTTTAAAAATGGTCACCTGAAACATAACTATTTTGAAAGAAAATTTTTAAACATATTATGTTCAATTTAACCATATTATTGTCAGCGACAACATATTATTGTTAAATTGGTCCTCCATCAAGAAACTACATCCATATTATGGTTGTCTTAAAACATGTTTTGGTTAAATATGACAATTATTTGTTTTTAAATTAGCAGTAGTATTTTTCCCTTTTCCAAGAGCAACATGCTATGGCTGAAAGCCAAGTTATTATTAAGCAAAACATGTTTGGAGGCAACCATTATATGGTTGTGGCTTCTTGATGGAGGACAAATTTAACCATAATATGTTTGTCGGAGTCAAAAGTATGATTAAATTAAACATAATATGTTTAAAAATTTTCTTTTAAAATAGTTTTGTTGGAGGTGACCTCTGGGTGTATGAAGTATTAAATGTTAAAAATGAGACAAATCAGTCCATAGCTTCACCTGCTCCCCACACGAGCGGGGAGCAGTCCTTAAATTCACCTCAAAATCAAGGTTTTGGTACGGATTTTTACTAAAATTGACTTGACTCAAAATTTGCTTTTGCCCTTAAATTTTTTATGGAAGAAAACAAAAATTTCTAGTATAATTTTATTTACAATAGAGGAGAATATAAAAAATTAAGCTTTCTTGTTTACAAAAATGTTTTTTTTTCTATGCTGCCTAATAACTGAATAAAATCGTCACTTATTAGAAAAATATCAGCAAATCGGCACTATGCTGATTTCGGAACCAAAAATCGTCAAAATGACGATAAATCATCAAATCTGGCAGCCCTGCTTTTAAGCAATTTATACATTCTCCGTCTTCAGTATTAATTTTAATTTTTTTTTTAATTTGCAGACAGATTTTTCGATACAGAAAATTGGGTTCACTCTTTTTTGTAAATGTCGCAGCCAAGTTTTTTGCTCTTCAAAGGAATCTTTGCTGATGATGCCATTATTGTGTTTAACATGGATCTTTATCGAGCAACGTTTTTAGACACCATCTTGTACGGGTCCATTCCGATATTCTTTTGCCATGTTGATCGACTAAAAATCACTAAACATGTCCGTAGATGAAAAAGTTCGAAGTACCTCGACAACGCAATCCCCGACTTCCGCGGCAAAAAAAAAATACTCATGGCAGAGAAAACATATTTTTTTATATGGTTAAAATATTTTCTCATTGCTAAATCTTAAATGTATGTATTTGTACGTTTTCAGATTTTTCTGTTTATTTTTATTAACAATTATGAGAATAAAAATAATTTTGCTGAACATTTTGGGTTACTTCAAAGAGGCTACAAAGTCCATAAGCAAAGCCACTGCTTCATTGTTCGACGCTATTCCGCTAGTTTACAGTCTTCGAACATTATTAGAAATATAATAAATTAATCCAAGGAGATGGAGTTCCGAGCCCAATTTGCGACTTACTTAGCTTTAGCTTAAAATGAAGAATTTGATGGTCAAGAGAATAATGAAACCTAAATAGTAGGTCCAACTCTGACTCCGACTCTAACGGCTTAAATTTTTGAAGTCCAACTTCGACTCCAACTCCGACTCCTACTCTTTCTTATTTTTTAACACAGTAGAAATATAATAAATGAATCAACGGAGATTGAGTTCAGAGCCCAAACAGTTTGCGACTTACTTAGCTTTAGCTTAAAATAAAGAATTTGATGGTTAAGGGAATAATTAAACCTAAAAAGTAGGTCTAACTCCGACTCTAACGGCTGAAATTTTCTAAGTCCAACTTCGACTCCAACTCCGACTCCTACTCTTACCTTGTTGCTAAATGTATATGGGACTGGTCCTTATTTGACCCTAAACTTATTTTTGAACACAGTACCTTTTAAATGGTTAAATATAGCAAAAAACTGTAAAAACGATATTTTAATATAAACACGTGCGCATTGAGCTTTACAGTTTTGGAGTCGAAGTCGCGAGTTATTGTGGATATTTCGACTCCGACTCCGGTACAAAAACCTCAACTCCGACCCTACAACTTTGACTCCGTCTCCACAGCCCTGCTTGATACGAAGCTCAAATATTTCAAAGACAATTGACTACAATCGAATAAAAAAAACGTGTTATTATGCTACCTGGGATTCTCTTAACTCAATAGGAAGAACCAGAAGTGTTTTTTTGTAAAGTTTTTATATTTATTACTGTTAACATAGCCCTGAAGATGGTAACCGAAATATTGGGAACAAAATAAAATTATTAGAACAAAAATCACGAGTTTTTATTTTTAATTTTATTTATTTACGTGGACCTGCAGCCAAACGAAAACAACTAAAAATTAACCTAACAGTAAAGGTCAACTATTAAAACATACATAATTCTTTCTTTTTTAAACCTAAACCTTAAATATAACAATTTTAATTAATTAATCACTAATGGTTCGATTACTGATGGCAACTGAACTGAAGTTGTGTTGACAGCAGTGAAATCTGGCAGCGCCGCTCATGTAGTTTCGCTGCTGGCAACTTATGCTCAGTTCAGTTTCCATCCGTAATCGACCCAGTAGACTATTTTTTTGTATAAAAAATTACTTACTTTACCATAAAATCGAATTCAAATCGTTGTTTTTTTACATCTTATTAATAACAATTTAAAATAATAACAATTTAAAATAACTCTAGTTGAGTTTTTTTAATTTGAATTTAAATTCAGTATTTGTATCATATTTCGTTTTGAACATAGGTATCGTATCAGCAAAAAGACGTAAGCTTACCTCCCTAATTTAAACATTTTTGATATTTCTTTACCAATTTCAATAAAAATGTTGGTCTTATAGTGATGAAGGGAAAAAGGATATATTGGAGTTATACAGATCCTTTGGGAATTATTTTTAATACTCTTTTACCCCTATGTACCAATTTGAAATGCATTTGATGTGTAATGGTTGTTACAGTTCCTTTTTAAAGCTTAAAAATAGGTAGGAGGCAGGCATTTCTTTTGACTGACTTTTCAAAATTTTTAAGTTATAAATATTTAACGTTAATTAAAAAGGATACAAAACTTATTTTGATGTAAGATAACTTTTGTTTTTTAAATTAGATGACACAAACATTTAAAAACTTAATAACGGGTTATCCATTTTTCGGTTTCAAAAGTAAAGTAAAATAAAACACACATAAAGGTATGATGATTCAGTTAAACTTTTGTTTCATTGGGTGTGTGTGAAACGGTAGCAAAGTTCCATGGTGAAATCAAATGTGTCTGTGGTAGAAAAATTTCATGTTTGTGCTGTGTGAAATTATAACATTTTTGACAACGTAAAATTTTCACATAAAGAAAAGTACAATTGTTTGCTGACATTTCTTAACAGAAGTCTGAGTCGGCCATTTTTTTGACTGCAGCGGTTCAGCACAAAGTAGCCGGTAGCGGATCACCTGACAAAAGAATTAGTTATTCAAAATAAAAAACGATCTATTATAATTTGTTATTTGTTATTAGGTTACATACAAGACGACGCATTTCAACCAAAATTGTTAGTTTTTTCTTTTATCAATTAATAGGCGTGTGCCAAATTTAATCAAATTCTATTGAGAATTGCGCCCTAGACATTGAAAAGAAAAATACGTGGAAAAATGGGGGTCCAAGGGAAGTACCCTAGGAGTCGACGGATTTCAACTTATGGACATCCGCTAAATTTGATCAAATTCCGTTGCGAATTGCGGCCCAAACGTTGAGAAGAAACATAAGCGAAAAAATGGGGGTCCAAGGGAGGTACCCCTAATAGTAGGAGGTACCCCTATGAAGAATTGCGACCTATACATTGAGGACAAAAATTCGTGGAAAAATGGCGGTCCGAGGGAGGTACCCCAGGGAGTCGACGGATTAAAACCAAAATTAGTCGAGCTCTTTCTTGGATCAATAGCTAAATAGCTAACCCTGTATTGCTATTCTTTTTTTTTAAATACAAAAATATTTAAGAATTTTTGAAATGAATTGCACTATCAGTTTTCTAGAAATTTGGATGGCAAAGTTAAAGGCCTTTTAATGTTTTCACTAGAAAGCAAAACTCATGCAAACACGCATGTAAAACTCTAACAATTAGTAAAAACCCCCTACATGCCTCTTAGCCAAATTTGGCATGACGTTAAACATCTGAACATATCCTGGGCTTAAATGACATACTGTGTCCAATTGAACCTATCCACATACGCACACATGCAAATTCATTTACAGCTAAACATAAAATGTATAAAGTTGCGTACAGTTGAAGTGTGCGGTGCGGTCAACATGAGCTGTAACTGGATTGAGGGAGTTTTCGTTTTGTGTTGTTTCTCTAATGAGCCAATTCAACCACAGGTACATGAGTGTGTTTTATGTACGTGTGTTTATATGTATTCGTACATTTTTATATCTTTCTATGTATGTCCGATTGTACTCTTTGCTATATATCACATTATTTTTTGAACATTTTACATCTGGTCAAAACCAGTATGAAACAATAAAATTGTTTTAAGCTTAAAGTTGAATTAAATAAATTGTTAACAAATAATACCTTATAAAGCGGCCATTCATGTGTGTATTTGTGTAAGTTATATCCTATAGGATAACTGATAGTGTAGTTATGTTAGTTTTGAATTAATTGTAGTGGCAGTGGACTGCAAAATTTGCCTAAGGTCCTAGCAATTCAGATGGTTTTTCTACTGTTTGTTGATTTTGGGTAAAATATTTAAATGAGAGATGTTATTTATAATAAATAAACTTAGTATGAATAAATAAAAAAAAAAATAATAAACTGTAGCTTTTATAACACTATTAGGTAATATAGAAAATATTTTACCATATACGTACAAATAAAGTATTTGATTGTAGTTAAGGGAGTTAATTTCCAAGATTATATATAATTTTCGACATTGGTGTTATTCTACCTCATCTAATAATTTACGTTCAATATTATTTAAGTGAATTTTCCAAGTGTAATTAATGTTAATTTGTCACGAATCCTCTAACCACTTTAAAATCAATTATAATCCTGCAAAAACTCTTCAAAGATTTTTTAATATGTCATAAGTATGATGAATATTTTCCATATGACAGAGTCAATACAATGGGGCTTATAATTAGTATTTGCTTTAAGCAAACATGCACCCTGTTTAAAGCAATGGCATGCATATACAAGCATAGATATAAACGTATAATAAAGAAAGTATACTCGGTCAAATGCGACCATATGATACCGTTCGCAATTATGATTTCGCTGAACTCACATTTTTAAAATGTAATGTCCGCGCCCGGTTATTGGAGTGTCCGGTTATGGGACCCTCCAATAACATGCCGGATCTACAAAATTTGTCCGGTTATGGGAGGTGTCCGGTTGTAGGTGGTGTCTATTATGAGAGGTTTCACTTAATATCATACATGGGCATACTGCATTACTTTTTTACTGCATTACGCGTTTCAGTAATCAGTAAAAAGTACTGATTACTGAAAAAAAAAATCAGTATTCAGTAAAAAGTACTGATTACTGAAAAAAAAATCAGTATTCAGTAATAAGTACTGATTACTGAAAACAAAAAATCAGTATTCAGTAAAAAGTACTGATTACTGAAAACAAAAATCAGTATTCAGTAAATTTTACTGATTTGTGTAAAAAAATGCAGTAATCAGTAAATGATTGATAGTATTTACTGTATGTTTTTTAACTATTTAAAAACGAAATGTGTTACCCAATAAAATCTGATTTATATAGCTAAGACTTCGAATTATTTCATTTTTTCACTATTTTGAAATTTTATAAAAACGAAATATTATTTTTTATAAATTTTTTAATAAGATGTTTTTGAGATTTATTAGATGTATTTGTGAATACATGCTGTGCTATATGCTGTTCGCTTTTCTAAGCACAAGCATTTCAAAATGTTTGTCGCTAAGTTTTTGTCTTCTAGAGCGATTCACAATCCCAGCAAAAGAAAACAGTCGTTCTACAGGTACAGATGAGGGTAGTGGAGTATTGTATTTCATAAATACGTTTTTTATTGCATTGTGCTTATGCAGGCAATTTGTTGTTGTATCCCGTTCGGCCAAGTATAAAATTGTTTCCTCGAGATAATTTCCCAAATCGCTTAAATTGGACTGTACATCATCTGGTTAAGAAAATTGGATAATCAAATATACATATAAATATAAATATCAAAGGAAAATAAGGTGCAAAAGTTACCATTACCTTCTTCTCCAAAATCTAAAAATGAATTTTCCGGCGTTTGAGGCACAATACGGGTTTCAGTATCCGGTATCTTTCCGTATTTTATTAGATATGTATTTAACATTTGTTTTACATCTTCCTCTGTTTTTGATGTAGCCGTTTCCAATAGAGGTTTTAAAAATCGGAGCTTTATTTCAGGTATAGTTACCGCCGCAATGATAGCATCCCAAGCGTCTGGCTGTACTTTGAAATATTTTCCAAATCTTAGAAATAAAGCCTCTTTCATTTTTTTAATCGATGGAGCTAAGTATTTTAACTTCGATTGCTCTAAACGCCAAAATTTTACCCTTAACGAAACTATGGTGGGGACAAAATATCCGAAGTACATAGTCTTTTCTCCCTGCAGGTAGTCAATTGCCTCTGCTATAGGTTTCATTACCAATAGGAATTCCTCCAAGTACTCTAGTTCGTCCACAAGAATGGTGGGGATAGAAGGCCGGTAGCAAAGTTCCGGCAAATTGTCTTTCTGCTGCAACATCACCGAATTCCTTAAAAGCTTTAATAAAATTTGATCCATTGTCGGTTATTGTAACAACAATTTTGTCAATGGGTATTTTAAATTCATTATTGATTGTGCCTATCAACTTCGTGATGCGATCAAAAGAATGGGTTCCTTTGAATCGTCGGCAGGCCAGTGCTACTGATTTCCTCTCTAAATTATTTGCATCAAGCCAATGACAGGTGTAGCCAAAAAATGATTTTTTCCCACTGGACCACACATCAGCAGTCACACAGATATATTCAACTTTTTCTAAGTTAATTATAATGTCTTTTATAAATTTGTTTTGCGTATCTAAAAGCAACCTTGTTATTGTACGTCTGTTGTCATTTAAATTTAAATGTTGTCATTTAAAAATAGATATAGTTAGATAGATTATTAAATCATTTTATGGTGAAGGTTATAAAATATGCTTATATTTTTTATTACCATTTCAACAATTTTAAAAAACTCGTCACTAAAAATAATTGCATTAACACCATTGAGTTCATCTGTTTTCAACAAATCATTTGAGGTTTCACTAAAAAAATTTGAAGATCTTGGAAGATCTTCTTCACACAAAAAATCCGGATCTCTGACCGAGTCATCACTATTAAAATCGGAAATATCGCTCATTTTTTTAATATTTTTTCACAACAAATTATTATTTAAAAAATTCCAAATATCTTCTACGAAAGAATGTCTGTACCGCTATAATATGAAACTTTTTTTTTATTTTTATTAGTTGCAATTTTTACAATTGATAATGTAATTAATAGCACCGGGTGGTTAACTTATGTATCAATATTAATTTACAAATTTTATACAAAAAAATTAAAAAGTAATAAAATTTAAATCAACATTAATCAGTACTTTTTACTGAATACTGATTTTTTTTTTCAGTAATCAGTACTTTTTACTGAATACTGATTTTGTTTTTAAGTAATCAGTACTTTTTACTGAATACTGATTTTTGTTTTCAGTAATCAGTACTTTTTACTGAATACTGATTTTTGTTTTCAGTAATCAGTACTTTTTACTGAATACTGAGTTTTGTTTTCAGTAATCAGTACTTTTTACTGAATACTGATTTTTTTTTTCAGTAAGCAGTAAAATTTACTGAATACTGATTTTTTTTTTCAGTAATCAGTAAAAAAAGAAAATACTGAAAAAGTACTGGTACTGAAAAATGCCCATCTATGCTTAATATATATAAGGTAAACATGACATTGCGTTGGGGATGAACGTGATAATATTATAATTTTTAACCCTTTTAACGTATCAGATGTTAGAGAAATTGATGTTGATTTTGACATAAAACAAAAGCGAAAGAGAAATTGATGTTGATTTTGACATAAAACAAAAGCTAAAACTTAGTCATCGTTACAAATTTATATAAAAAATTCTGTTTTCTTTTTAACTCATTTCAATTCCACATGACACGTTAACATATTTTTAGTAACTACAAACAATTGAAGACGACCGCAACGTTTTCATGTACGCAACATTTACGTATGAGCAACAACCTTAAGTTTAAAAACGTTACCGCAATTCGAAACGGATAGCTCTAGTGGTTTTATTTAAAGATGTTTTAAATTAGATCAAAGAAAGATCTTGTCGTTAAACATATTACCTGTAATTAATTTGTTACAAACGTATACATTAATCAAAACTCCCTTACCACAAAAGTAGTATTTATAACGTGTGTTTATAACGTTTCGACAACAATTGTGTACAAGTGTGACAATAAAGAGTGGAACCGGAGAATAAATGAATGAATTTTTCAAGATGATGATAAAATGATTAAATAATATGTACATGCGATACTTACGAGTGCAAACACAACAAAGAGAACAATTAGAGGATTATGTTATTAAAACATTTAAATTTGAGTTAGAGAAATTAACTAAGCGTAAATTAAGTGGCTCGTGTTACATAAATATCCCTGCATATGCATATACACTACACAAAAGAGCCAAGATATGCCCATATGTATATATAAATATATGTATACGAACGCATCCCAGCAATCTTTTTTTATTAAAAATGGTGCCCTGCGTAAGAGTCATATGCTGCTCTTTTTATACCTTTCACAAAAGCTGGAGTTTGTTTGTCATACCTTTCACCGAATGTAAAGGGGTATATATACGTTTGTTATTGCATTTATAGTTTCTGTGGTATTGACCTTAGACCACATAAAGTATATATATTCTGGTTCCTAATGACGGGCAAAGCTGACCATCTGTCTGTTGAAATGGATTTTCCGAAGATCTCAGATATAATGGGAACTTGGCTGGTATTTATTTATGTCACATATGCTCCGTTAAACTTAGCTATGGAAATTCAGCCTGATCGGTCCTTATGCAGAGATATGAGCAAAAACCACGTCTCTAGTTGTATCCATAAATCCATTGTTGTCTTTTTATTGTTGTGGTTTTTTTTATACCTGAAGAACGGCAAGAGCCAAAGTTTCAAAGATGGTAAGAGCTTTTTTATTATTAATATATAACAACCAACAAAATGTGGCCGGGATTGGAGAAGTGGGCGTAGCGCTAAAAAGATTTATATCTAAAGAAACTTTCTGTATTTTTCGTACCATGCGGAAGGGTATATAAGATTCGGTATAGCCGAATATAGCAGTCTTAAGGGGTCTGTGCACGTGCAACACTGTCCAGCACACGTACACGAGTGAAGTCGCCTGCATGACAAGCATTTTGACCGTGCACAGACTCCTTTACTTGTTTCAATACAATTTTGTCCCTTCATTTGTATTCCTACAATATTGATCTAAGACCCTATTTAGAGCATATATGCGTTTTTTCTGTATCCTTAAGAGTAGCGGAGTTGATTTAACGAGGTTCTTATGTCCGTCCCTCGGTTCGTCTGTCCGTTTGTTGATTGAAATAAGTTTTCCTAAAATCCCAGATATGGGGATTGTGTTCTTATATATTTATCTCACATATAGTCCGAAACAGTTTACTATTAAAATTCACCCCAAGAAATATTTATCTAAGGCCCCATCAATTTTATGTAGTCTGAGGTTTGAATAATTAATAAATGATTTTTCCAAATCCGCTGTAAATCAGTGTCCCACGTAATTTATGGGTGATGTATAAGAGGCTAAAAGGCCTAACTCCAGAAAATAAAAAGTAGAGTAAATTAGTGATGTTTGAAATATAGATTTTCAAAAAGGATGTTGGAAGTAGTAATTCATATTACAGGAATATATTATGGCCTTTTTTTATTATGTACATTTTCTTATTATTTGACTGGTAACTTCTGAAAAAAATCAATTATGATTCAAATCCTATACCGATTTTTCGTATTTTCCAACGTAAAATATTTTAATAATAGAAGAACGAAATAATTTTCAAAGAATTCACAATTATATATTAACATAACAAAATTGAGAAATTTTCGAAATGTGGAGTTAGGCCTTTTAGCTACTGAAACATCCATATGCAGCACTACGATAAATGTTTTCAAATTCAAATGGTCTGTGTTGGTAGTTTAAACTAAAGTTTGCTAAAATCCGTAAAAATGTGAAACTGCGGTTTCGGTTTAAAAATGACTAAAACCGGTCGGTTTCGGTTCGGCTTTTCTTAAAAATCTTGCATATTGCTGTGTTTAACTGGTGCTCTGATAATATTAAATGTTTCCAAGCTCCATATTTTAGCTCAGACATTTCTGTAATAAAATATGTATAATAAAATAAGCAAAAACAAAAGGTTTAATATGCTGCCAAATTTGATTGGTAATTAATATGGTTGCGATTTCCATGCAAATTCATGTTTTTTGTCGATGGTCTAAGAACGATTTCGACCATGTATCTTTTTGAATCATTTAATTTGCTTTAAAATTGCATCTATTTGTTTTGCATTCAATGCATTTTTTATTTTTTTTTTTATCATATTTTGACATTGTGAGTAATTTTTTTTTTAATTTCCATACTATAAAATAATACACAAAAAAATCTTCCAAAAAAACTTAAATCTATAAATAAATTCTTTTGGAGCTCTGCTTAAAATAAAAGATTTTTTAAGATTTCGACAAAAGAACATTCTATTTTTAACCGATGAAGCACATTCTAAGTGTTTTTTTTTTTTTTTTTTTTTTTTTTTTTTTTGTTTAAGAATTTTTGAAACAATTTCCATTGTTGGCGGCTGTAATGTATAAAATTTTTTAATAAGAAGTACGAGTTTTATATATAATTTGCAATTTCTTTAAGCATAAATATATTTGTAAAAGCTGAAAACCGAGGTTTTTTGTCGGCTTTCGGTTTTTAAAAACCGCGGTTTCGATTTTGGTTAAACCCGAACAGCAATCCCTAGTTTAAACGCCCAATTTATGTGTTTAAAGATGGTTCATATGTTTACTGATTTATAGATTTGTTGGTTTAAGCACATTTAAAAAGGGAGTTTAACTAGCTCTGATTTATTAGCCCTTTGTGAATACTATTAAAGATTTTCTTCCTTGATGGTGTTTGATGGACAAGAAGCTATTAACTCGAAATTTAAAAAATGATTAGTAAAGGTAAAACATTTTTTTATTTGATATTAAAGGCATATGAAAATGAATTTTTAAACCAATTGTTTCATTACAAAAAAGTAGACAAAATAGCAAAATATATTTTGCAGTGGTTAGATATGAATATTACGTGTCGATTTTGCAAAAGTATTTGAAGAGGACTCAGTTTAGCTATTTTTGGAAAAGTTGACTTCCAAATGGTATCTGGCATGCATCATGTACACATAAATTAATAATAATTATGGTTGATGGATGTACAAATATTTCGTATATATTCATATTTGTATGTGTGTGTATGTTTGTTAGAGTAGGTTACATAAATATTTCCATATTGTTATTTCCAGCAAAGGCACAAATCCTATTTTCCCACAGTCACTCACTTACTCACTCAGTGACTGGCTTACAAAACATAAATTCATAGAAGTACTTGTATGTACTTTGAAGGGTATTCATTTAATCGGGCTTTTGATTTAATCGCTCGATTAACTTATCGAGGTTTTGATTTAATCGGTTAATCGCTCGATTAATTAACCGAGGTTTTGGTGTAATCGGTTAATTTTGTAATTGATCGGTTAACCGATTAATAAAGTTTTTCTTATAAATTAAGTCATTTCAATAGATAGAATGCAAAAATTATTCATTATTTGGAGTTTATTTAAAAAAAAAACAATAACATAACAAACATAACAATTATTGAACTAACACGAGCAAATAAAAAAATAATTCATAAATATGTAATACATATTTTTTAATTAATACATAAACATTATGCAGCAATTAAAAAATAAACTGTTTGATAATTTTATTAGTTATTTCCTTAAAAAGCTTAAAACCTTAAAAATAATCTTTTAGAAAAATTTTTAGGATTTAAGCGATTCTTTTCTTTAGAATTGATAAATCTTGACTTGGAAAAAATTCTTTCACTTATCGTTGATGTTGGAGAAATTAATCGCAATCCATAATACAGAATATCTAATTTCTCAGTACTTTTCCTGGATTTCTCTAAACGTATAAAATCTTCCATTATGTCATTAGAGTCCTGTTTTAATTTTTTTAAATGTTCAACTCTTCTTATTGTTTCGGTTAATTCTGGTAAAAGATTGATATGAGAAAATATGAGAAGAAACAAATAACTACAAATAAATACATATGGGAAGTTCCAGCGAAAAGTGTCCTTTATGTAACGTAACGCCAGAAGTAATTTAAACCGCTTATCAAAAATTGTATATCGTTACCTTAGTCGGAAAAGGTATTCAGGAGAGACAAAAAACTGTGTAATTTTTTTTAGTCCATTCTCTTAAATTACCAGTAGTCGTAGGATTTTGCGGACTTAAAGCCCTTTTTGGACTTAGCACATTTGCTCTTTGAAATTTCATTATTTTAGTAGGGACTTTCCTTAAATATGTTTTCTTTTATTTTTGGAATTTAATTTAAGGAATTGTTCCTTATGAAGCATAATTCGTTAAGCGGTGTTCGCTGTAACCAAAAAAGCTCAATAAAACTATTAAAAAAGTAAATGTATTTGGTGTTTACAAGAATGGAGTTATTTTATTGGTGTTGATAAGCAAAATATTAATTGGTTAACAATAAATAAGAATAAGAATTATTAGTAAAAAGAAAAAGAAATAAATAATAATAAAAAGGTATATTTTTGCGATATAGGGAACATCCAATTGCTTAAAATTATACGATTGTGTTGAATTTTAAGCGGAAGCTTCCTATGTTAAAAAAATAGGTACAGAATATTTAGAAAAACAAATCATAGATGAGGTAAATCATCATAAAAACGGTGTTGGTCCTTGGGTAAAGTCAGTTTTTTTTACATGCCTTCGTATTTTCTTGCCGTTATTTCTTACTTTCGTTGTAGAGTGGTTCCAAACTGGAAAAATGAATAGGTTTTATATTTTTATTTATTTTCTGTGGTAAATTTTTCCACTCTTCGGTGAAATGAAGTTTATACTTTATTTTACAATTTGGTGTATATTTAATTGCCGTTGCCTTGTGATCTCCTTTACCTCGTCCAGGCCGAATGCTTTTACAAAATTGCAAGGTGTTGACATGTTTAAAAAACGAAAAGTCCAAATATGTAACGTCGTATGGTTCAGGCTTTTTCCGGGCTGTTCTGCATATATCAATATATTCAGCAGGGACAGCAATATTTCTATTTTTAATTGCACGTTCAATGATGAAGTGTACACTATCAGCTTCCATTTGTGTATGGCCAATTTCCAAAATTTTTTGTTCAATCGTTGTGTTATGTTGAACTGCTGAATTCAAGGCATTGCTCATTATGGTGTTTCGATTTTGGTAGGTACAGCCGTCACTATTAAACATATTTTTTTTCGGAAATTCTTCAGCACCTAATCCACCTTCCAATTCATTATATGAATTGCAAAGTAGATATTTAATATTGTAGCTATTGCCAAATTGCTGTAATTCTTTATAATCCAACTTGAAAAGAAAAGACTTTATCAAAAAAAAAAAAAAAAAATTTTCCTTTCAACTGGACTTGGCATATTTTCTTACTTTTGAAAATTCTTTTTGGACTTAGCATATTTTCCTACCACTGCATTCCAGCCAAAACAAAAAACAAAATAATGGTATTATTTTTGCTTGTAAATGATGTATTTTGCAATATACTAGCAAGCTACATCAAAATCTCAATTTCGACGAAAAGTGGACCTTGCACCTTTTCCGACTAAGGTATAATTTACTTTCCATATGTTGTATAAAGCGCAACTTGCTCTACATTAAGTTATATAAGGGATAACTAGACTTTTTGCTGGAAATTCCCATATGTACCTAAAACGAGCAAAGATTTTAAAATTTGATAACTTGGAAAATAAATCTTTATGAGTCCAAAGCTTATTAATTAAGATTTTATACAAAAAGTCTTGTTCAATTCTCAGGCTTATGCAGTTTTTTAATGCAAGTCAAAATCCACTTCTTTTTTTTTTTGTAACGTCACGCCGGCGCATATTTTTGTTTATATCTTCAAAACCTTAGGATTGATTGTTGTAAATTTTTTTCTGAATATACTGCTGCTTTATTACTTCACACAAAGAAAAAAGTGTTTTATCAATTAAAAAATGGTTTTAAAAATATTTAAATGTAATTAATGTCATAATTGAATCAATTATTTTTTTAGTTGAAAGAAAATTAAAAATTTAATTTTGATTTAAATAACATTTTAGTTGTTTTGAAATAAATTTTCAATTAAAAGTTTAACTAAATAACAAAAAATCTTAATTGACTTTTTTCGTTTAAAATAAAATAATTTAAACATGTAGAATTGTTGTTGGGAACTGTCAATATTTATTTAAATAAATTAACACATAGTTTGAAATGACAAAGTTTTTTGATCAATTGTTTAATTAAAATTAAAAATATCATTTATTGAAAATATTTTTTCAAAATGTTAAACTTTTTAGTAATCAATATAATCATTTTGGTAATAGGTGCAAAATCAACAACTTGTTTGCTTGATATTTTGAATTTGGAATAAATTTGGTGATTGGAGAAATTTAATAATTTTTTCTGTGCAGAAAAAAGTTTTTTTTATCAATTAAACAATGGTTTAAAAAGTATTTAAATTTAATTAATGTGATAATTGAATAAACTATTTTTCGATTTAATTAATATTTAAGTTGTTTTGAAATAAGTTTTTAATTAAAATATTTATTAAATATCAACAAATATTAATTGACTTTTTCTTTTAAAACAAAATAATTTAAGCTTATAGAACACATTGTTTGAAAGGACAAAGTTTTTTGATCATTTTTTTAATTAAAATTAAAAATATAATTTATTAAAAAAAAAAAATATTCACAATTTTACAATTTTTAGTAATCATTTGATATTTTGAATGTGGTATAAATTTGGTGGTTAGCGACAATTTTTAACTTTTTCTGTGTTTGTAATATAAAAAAAACTTTTTACAAATTTGACTTCTTCATTTAATTTTTTTACATTTTGCCGTACAAATACCACGTCACGTCACAATGGAAATGCCCATATAAAAAGTACGTGATACAAAAAGGTGACAGCAAAGACCTATTAAAAATGAAAATCCCTTCTTTGATTGTATGAAAAAATATTTTCTAAACACATACCTTTTGCATATGAGACGAAACAAATAATTAAAACACAAAAAAAAATATGTTATAATACTACAAAAAGTTAAAAATTTGGTTCGGTTTGATCGTTAATCGAAAAAAGCCAATTTTAAATTAATCGAACAGTTAATCGGGTAGTAATTAATCGTCTAACCCATTAACGGTTAACCGAATGAATACCCTTGTACTTTGGCATTTTTCAAAACATTAAATCACATTCATACAAGCAGCAAATAGCACATGTTTGTTCGTTCTGCTGCTCATTATTTATGAGGAAACTCGTACTTGTACATTATTTTATGCCTTTCAACTTGTAGACTTTAGTTTTGTTCAGTTAAAAGAATTTTCTCCTCTATCGTTGATTATTCAAATGTGTTATAATTTTAAGGTTCTTTTACTTTTTTTGATTTCTTTGTTTAACTAAAAAAAAATAAAATATAATTGAAGCTTTTCCTTTGTGGCTCTAATTTTATAACGTTTTGTATTTTGTTTTTCTTTAGCTAAAATTTAAAAAGGTCATTGAGGAATCTTGTGTGCTAAAAAGGACTTTAAATGGGTTTATATTTCTAAAACATTTTAGTACAGGGTGGACCAAAAGTCGCGCCAGCGTGTAAAAATTGAATAACTTTTTTGTTTATTATTATTTTTTATTGATTTTTTTTTTTTAAATATAATATTATCTTTGTATGACCTAAATTTTAATTATGAAAAATAATGTCAGAGAGATGACCACCATTTTCATCGATGCACAATTGAGCTCTTAAACGGCGTTTTGCATAACTGCACGCAAGGTTTCAGGCTCTATTGCCCTGATCTCAGCTTCAATGTTGTTCTTTAGCTGCTCTATAGTTTGAGGCTTGTTTACATACACTCGTTCTTTGAGATAACCCCATAGAAAATAATCAGGGGCAGTTAAATCCGGTGAACGTGCTGGCCAATTAAATTCTGAATTTTTCGACATAATTCGGTCGTCAAAAATTTCATTTAAAAGCGTCATTGTGGCACGGGCCACAATTTTGCATGGTGGTGTAACACGAATCGATGAATAAAATCTGAAAAAAAAAAAAATAAAAAATATTAATAAACAAAAAAGTTATTCAATTTTTACACGCAGGCGTGACTTTCGGTCCTCGCTGTATAAATTAAAATCAACCTGTGTGAGCTTTAGTTCTTTGCTTTTACTTTATGTTTTTCAGCTTGTAATTTTATTTAATTATGTAATAACTTTTACGAATTTGTCCCAGTTTTTTTTTTGTTAATAAAGCTTGTATGATTTACCATATTAAGTTAATTTTCTTTTAATAATTTTTTCACTATAAAATGCTACTCACTATATAAACCAACTCATTTAAGCTCTCGAAATCCTAATAAGATTTCCAGCCATGTTGACTTAACTAAAACCACAACTTATACTTTCGTTTTACCGCAACATTAATTGAATATGTTGTGACCTCTTGAAAACCGCATGGAAGGCAAAACAAAACGATGTATGTTTCAAAAACACAAGTATGTTTGTTTGTATAATGGAAACAAGTGCTTGTCGTATAAACATCATTTTAAATAGTACAACGTGATTATCCGGAGTTTGTTTAATCGCTTGCAAATCATCAGAAAATTTATAGCCGACAAATTTTATAAGTGTTCTAGGGGCAGGGTTGGTCAGAACATCAAATAATTGTATTTAAAATACGTACATATTTGAAATACAAATAAGTATTTTGTATTAATATTTTAAAAGAACATTTCCAAAATTCTCAATGTTTTTTTTTTTTTTTTTTTTTTTTTTTTTTTTTTTAAATACCCGACCTGTCGCTCAAATATTTTTTATTGTGCATTTGTGCTCAAAATATATTAATGCTTCGTTCACAATGATAACAACAATTTCGTTTTTTTCCATATATGTAAATATAAATTTTTTCCACAATATATTATATATCCATATTTATACCCACACCACAAGCGGTAAAAAGAATGAGTAAAGTGGTCTAATAGAAGGCCTTATTTAGAAGACACAAGCCGCATTCCATACTTATTTATTTTTTACACAGGTTGTTATTGGGAGCAACCCAATCTACACTACCTATAATAACAAATTCGTTCCCTCCCCAAAGAATGGGGTAAGGAAGGTCACAAAAAAATAGAAGAAAAAAACTGAACAAATTCCTTTCTCTCTTCTTAAAGAATGGAGTACTGAATATTTTGGAAGGTCTTTCAAAAAGAAATGTATACCTTCTAGAAGGCAGGATATCATACGACGCGAATCGTTTAGAAAGGAGTAAAGAGACCTTCAAAAAGGCCAGTCGCATACGGTCCTTTTGTCCTTTCAATAGTTACCGCATAATGCCCTAGCATTTGTGCTGATGTGTGTAACACCTGAAAATATTGGTCCTAAATCCACCTTAAAGTATAGCGAAAGTGATTCTGAGTCGATCTAACGATGTCCTTCCAGCTGGCAGGTTGGATGGCTGTCAGCGTTGTCAACTTTGAAATTTCAAAACGCACCGAAATGGAGAAAAAAACGCGCCATTTAATGAAAAATGCCCAAGTTTAAAATTTTTATTTTATTTAAATTATTTTTATGAAGAAAGGAATTTTTACAACATGGAAGATTAATTAAAATTGTTATTGATAATTTTCATTCTTGACTGACCTGGGATTCGAAGCCAGGCTGTCTGGCGTGTGATTCGAACCATGGCGGCTGGTTACCCTGACTTCAAGAAGAATTCTTGACAAGAGTACGAAAAAACAGAAGTAAGGAAAAACATGTGAGATCAATTAAAAATGGATAATCATTCAAAAAGCAAATTTCGATCTACCAAAGGTTAAAATACAATATGGTTTAAGGATTGATGTTTGACTACTGACGTCAGCAGTCATCGATGGCTGCGAGTGTAAGACGGCAAATCCCTTTGAGAAGACCTAGTGGTTGAGGTCGAAACATGTCAGGGTAACCAGCCGCCATGGTTCGAATCACACGCCAGACAGCCTGGCTTCGAATCCCAGGTCAGTCAAGAATGAAAATTATCAATAACAATTTTAATTAATCTTCCATGTTGTAAAAATTCCTTTCTTCATAAAAATAATTTAATGCAAATTAAATTCAATGAACTTAAGCCTAATTAAAATATCTAAATTTGGATTAAAAACCATTAACAGTTCAATAAAATAACCACAATACTAATTATTGTTAACAGCTAAGGCACGAGCTATGTTTACATTTGTCCTTCAAGTTGTGCTGAAAAAGGTCAACTAGAAAAAAGAAAGACAAAAACAAGAAAAACAAAAAAAAATGTACTTTGGACTTCAAGAAGAATTCTTGACAAGAGTACGAAAAAACAGAAGTAAGGAAAAACATGTGAGATCAATTAAAAATGGATAATCATTCAAAAAGCAAATTTCGATCTACCAAAGGTTAAAATACAATTTGGTTTAAGGATTGATGTTTGACTACTGACGTCAGCAGTCATCGATGGCTGCGAGTGTAAGACGGCAAATCCCTTTGAGAAGACCTAGTGGTTGAGGTCGAAACATGTCAGGGTAACCAGCCGCAATGGTTCGAATCACACGCCAGACAGCCTGGCTTCGAATCCCAGGTCAGTCAAGAATGAAAATTATCAATAACAATTTTAATTAATCTTCCATGTTGTAAAAATTCCTTTCTTCATAAAAATAATTTAATGCAAATTAAATTCAATGAACTTAAGCCTAATTAAAATATCTAAATTTGGATTAAAAACCATTAACAGTTCAATAAAATAACCACAATACTAATTATTGTTAACAGCTAAGGCACGAGCTATGTTTACATTTGTCCTTCAAGTTGTGCTGAAAAAGGTCAACTAGAAAAAAGAAAGACAAAAACAAGAAAAACAAAAAAAAAATGTACTTTGGACTTCAAGAAGAATTCTTGACAAGAGTACGAGAAAAAACAGAAGTAAGGAAAAACATGTGAGATCAATTAAAAATGGATAATCATTCAAAAAGCAAATTTCGATCTACCAAAGGTTAAAATACAATTTGGTTTAAGGATTGATGTTTGACTACTGACGTCAGCAGTCATCGATGGCTGCGAGTGTAAGACGGCAAATCCCTTTGAGAAGACCTAGTGGTTGAGGTCGAAACATGTCAGGGTAACCAGCCACCATGGTTCGAATCACACGCCAGACAGCCTGGCTTCGAATCCCAGGTCAGTCAAGAATGAAAATTATCAATAACAATTTTAATTAATCTTCCATGTTGTAAAAATTCCTTTCTTCATAAAAATAATTTAATGCAAATTAAATTCAATGAACTTAAGCCTAATTAAAATATCTAAATTTGGATTAAAAACCATTAACAGTTCAATAAAATAACCACAATACTAATTATTGTTAACAGCTAAGGCACGAGCTATGTTTACATTTGTCCTTCAAGTTGTGCTGAAAAAGGTCAACTAGAAAAAAGAAAGACAAAAACAAGAAAAACAAAAAAAAAATGTACTTTGGACTTCAAGAAGAATTCTTGACAAGAGTACGAAAAAACAGAAGTAAGGAAAAACATGTGAGATCAATTAAAAATGGATAATCATTCAAAAAGCAAATTTCGATCTACCAAAGGTTAAAATACAATTTGGTTTAAGGATTGATGTTTGACTACTGACGTCAGCAGTCATCGATGGCTGCGAGTGTAAGACGGCAAATCCCTTTGAGAAGACCTAGTGGTTGAGGTCGAAACATGTCAGGGTAACCAGCCGCCATGGTTCGAATCACACGCCAGACAGCCTGGCTTCGAATCCCAGGTCAGTCAAGAATGAAAATTATCAATAACAATTTTAATTAATCTTCCATGTTGTAAAAATTCCTTTCTTCATAAAAATAATTTAATGCAAATTAAATTCAATGAACTTAAGCCTAATTAAAATATCTAAATTTGGATTAAAAACCATTAACAGTTCAATAAAATAACCACAATACTAATTATTGTTAACAGCTAAGGCACGAGCTATGTTTACATTTGTCCTTCAAGTTGTGCTGAAAAAGGTCAACTAGAAAAAAGAAAGACAAAAACAAGAAAAACAAAAAAAAATGTACTTTGGACTTCAAGAAGAATTCTTGACAAGAGTACGAAAAAACAGAAGTAAGGAAAAACATGTGAGATCAATTAAAAATGGATAATCATTCAAAAAGCAAATTTCGATCTACCAAAGGTTAAAATACAATTTGGTTTAAGGATTGATGTTTGACTACTGACGTCAGCAGTCATCGATGGCTGCGAGTGTAAGACGGCAAATCCCTTTGAGAAGACCTAGTGGTTGAGGTCGAAACATGTCAGGGTAACCAGCCGCCATGGTTCGAATCACACGCCAGACAGCCTGGCTTCGAATCCCAGGTCAGTCAAGAATGAAAATTATCAATAACAATTTTAATTAATCTTCCATGTTGTAAAAATTCCTTTCTTCATAAAAATAATTTAATGCAAATTAAATTCAATGAACTTAAGCCTAATTAAAATATCTAAATTTGGATTAAAAACCATTAACAGTTCAATAAAATAACCACAATACTAATAATTATTTTATTTAAATTTTAAATTAACAGTTTTCTTTACATAATACCAATTATCTACAAAAACAAGACCATGTTACTTTGTGCCAGTGTTACCACCTGCAAAATTCAAAACTACACCTGAGATGACGCAAAAATACCCAATTCAAATGAAATTACACCTGATATCAAATTAAGGTTTAATTATAAAAAAAAACTTACAAAAAAGACAAATTAGAAACTATTTACAGACAAATTTTTAAGAGTGTTCTCTTGTCAGTTCCCATATACAATTATGGGCCTATTATAACAAAATTATGTAATGGGGTTAACTGCCCGTTCG
This sequence comes from Pollenia amentaria, assembly GCA_943735925.1. Taxonomy (NCBI): domain Eukaryota; kingdom Metazoa; phylum Arthropoda; class Insecta; order Diptera; family Polleniidae; genus Pollenia; species Pollenia amentaria. The sequence continues at coordinate 84,829,727 of OX031008.1, read as the reverse complement.
CCGATATCGAACGTTAACGTTCGCATAGTAAATAACATTTAAAACAAAATTTAAAAAATTGTTTTTGTTTTAAATGTACTTTTCTATGCGAACGTTAACGTTCGATATCGGCGAACGGGCAGTAAGACTTACATTATAAGAATTCTTAATGCCAAATATTATTTAACAATATCTACTTGAGATTTTTTCGTCTTAAAGTGATTTATATGAGCTACGATTCTCAAAATTTAAAAAAAAAAACTTATGAAAAATATGCATATTATCTTAGCAATTGCGATCTGCACTTTGCTCAGAAGGTTAACATGGACAGACAACCAGCCAGCAGGTAGGGCGACTCAGATACTGATTCTAAGTCGATCGGTATACTACAAAAAATATTTGTATGTGTTTCACACATCAGCACAAACTCATAATACCCTTTTCACTTAAATAAGATTAATATTAGACATACTATTAAGATTCATATAGTAATTCAAAATATTTTAACAAAAATAGCATTAACAACCTCAAATAAATTAAGAACAATGAAATCGAAACTTAAAATATAAGTTCTACTTCCATTTATCTAAGGAAGGTTCAAAAGTTTATATTAATCTTCTGTATACTTAGTTTGGTAATTTAGGCGCTAAATATCTCTCGACTTAAGCATTTTAAATGTTAAAGCAATCACAAAATATACAACTTTTTGTAATATTGGAACCTTATTTTTCTCCAGGATTTCTTTAGTATTAACACCTTCTTTTTCCGATAAACTTCGTGTTTTAAATCACTTTGAAGCTTTTAGTTCTCGAATTCTAATATGATATGATATACTGTATATTTTTTAGACCAACAATATCTCAAATGGTATAAAATTTATCACTTAAAAGAAATCCTTTTATTATTTTTTTAAAATGAAAAAATTTCAAATTATACCTGATCTACACCTCAAAGGAATTACCCACGCTCTACCCACGAAAGCACAAATTACACCAAGTTAGGGTAACTTCCCACAAAGTGGCAACACTGCCTTGTGCATATGATTTGGTACGTCTTAAACATCATTACTTGTTGTTCTTTTTGTGGTCCAAGGCGAATAAAAATTTTGCACTGTTGAATGAAATGGTATTAAAAAAGGTGTATTTTATTGTACAAAGATTTTTTCTCACGCTGAAACAAAAAGTTGTGTCGTATTTGCTTTGATTCCACAAAAAATTAAAAAACGCACTACGCAACAACAAAGAAATTTTTCGCACAAGAAATTCAAAAAGCACCATAAATGGTGTGAAATGCACCGAGTTGACAACGCTGCTGGCTGTCCATGTAACCTTGTGCGCAAAGTACAGGTCGCAATTTAAAAGATAATTTGATGAAATCTGGTACATAGGTTCTATTGAAAATGAGGCGAATCGGTCCACAATTTCATATAGCCCCCATACAAGCGGCTTTCCGGAATATGGTCGTTGTGCCCACTATCAAATCAATCTTAATAAAAATTAAAATATAGAGAGATCCTGATTTATATGGACACATAAGCTATTCATTTTGTTTAAAAATAGGACAACGAAGGGAGTTAGTGGCAGTTTCTGCGTCTCAAAAGCTATTAAACCGATTTTAAAGAAATTAGCTAAAGTTGTTGAAAAAAGAGCGTAATTTGAATACACATAAAAAAGTTATATGATAAGGTGTAAAAGAGATTCGTCGATTCGACTAACAGTAACCATCCAGGGTTAAAGAAATTTAAAACAGAAATTTAAAACAAAGTTAGACCGGTATTCATATAGATATACACTCTCGAAAATTTGTTTTTAAACACTGTGGTGTAGGGTATCAAATCGTCGGGCTTGACCGACTATACTTTCTTACTTGTTTCCTTTAATTTTTTGAACAAAAATTCAAGGCGAATTCATACAGGTTACCGCATCTTAAGATAGAGTTGTGCTAGCTATATCCCTTTTTTGAAAAATACTATGTATTTTGTTTTTGGAAAAAGTTGGAGTGACTGTCAAAATTATTTGTCGAAAATATATGTAAATAAGGGAATTGTTTTGTTTATAAAATATATACAATGGCTTTAAAAGGTAAATCTTTTTCCTGCATTGCAAATTTATTGTGGCTCCCTTTAATCCTTACGCACTTTTAGTACCTTGATTTTATATTCATTTTTTTTGTTGTATAAAATTTAAATAAGTTTTTTCTTATTTAATTTTAAATTTGAACAAATTTTTACAAAATGTAAGCTAAGTTTGGCATTCAGTATACTCACAAATAACTTTTTTTAATTTTTTTTTTTTTATAATCCCTATGTAATCCGGCGGCCTACCGGGTCACCCCCCCCCCCCCCCCCCCTAAATAAACAGATGACTCAAAAATGTCACCTGTATGAATTCGCCTTGTAAAAATTTAACTAAAGTTTTTTTTTTTATTTACTTTTACTTCAGCATTAATTTGAATAAAATAATAAATGAGGTTTAACGCAATTAATATTAGTATTATGGTTATTTTATTGAACTGTTAATGGTTTTTAATCCAAATTTAGATATTTTTAATTAGGCTTAAGTTCATTGAATTTAATTTTCATTAAATTATTTTTATGAAGACAGGAATTTTTACAACATGAAATTAATTAAAATTTTATTGATAATTTTTTTTTCATTCTTGAATGCGCTGAGATGTGAACCCAGGCTTTCACGGACATGGTGCCTATACTAGTTTCGATTGTAACCACACAATCTCGTCAGTGGGGTTTGCCGTTTTACTCACTCGGCTATTGAAGCCGGATGACGTCAATAGTCAAACATCAATCCTTAAACCAAATGGTATTTCCGTTTTGGTAGATCGAAATTTGCTTTGAATGAATAATTATCTCTTTTAATTGATTTACATGTTCTTCCTAACTTCTGTTTTTTCGTACTTTTTGTCAAGAATTCTTCTTGAAATCCAAAGTACATTTTTGTTTTTCATGTTTTTGTCTTTCTTTTTTCTTGTTGACCTTTTTCAGCACAACTTGAAGGACAAATGTAAGCATAGCTCGTGCCTTAGCTGTTAACAATAATTAGTATTGTGGTTATTTTATTGAACTGATAATGGGGTTTTAATCCAAATTTAGATATTTTTAATTAAGCTTAAGTTCATTGAATTTAATTTTCATTAAATTATTTTTATGAAGACAGGAATGTTTACAACATGAAATTAATAATTTTTTTTTTTTAACGTAATTTTTATTAAGTTTTGAATGAAACTGTTAACCAAATGCTTTAAATAATGATAATAAATACGTTAAAATTATACTGGGAAAAATTTGCAAACGTCTTCTTGATTAATAATGCGTGGGCTTGTGAAAAAAATTTTGGTTTGTTTTGAACTCCAAGTGCAAATCTGGCTGGCTATTAATAGATATACAGCCATGTCACAGAGCTTAATTCCGTTCGGAAGTGGAATTGATTCCGTATTTTGCTTCTATGGAAAATGTAAATCGAAAATTTTTTTCGGAATGATACCACTTCCATTTTTCAAAGTGGAATTCATATTTTAAGCATTTTTCAGGTGTACAAACTATTCAAAATGCATTGTTATCAGTAAAGCACGCTGTCTTTTTGCTTCCTAATCTAAAATAAATATAATTTTCTGTGAATTAAATAAAAAAATTTAAATTTTTCTAAATGCTTTCCAAAAAAAAAAAGAAAAATAAACGGAATTTGTCACAAATCACGAATTTTTACTTTGATAGAAAAACTTAAATTTGGCTAGTTTTCAGGATCAGCTGTTTTCTTGTTTGTTTTGTTTTCTACATTCGTTGCAGTGTTGCCATATTTAATACACAAAAAGTGGTTTCATATTTTTTTGAGGTTTAATGAATCCGAACGGAATCTATAGAAGCTAAAACCATTCCGATGGGAATGGTAACTACGGAATCATTTCCATTCCGAACGGAATTCATGACATGCTTTATAGTGTAAGTTCACTCGCACTTCAACTAAAATCTCAAGTGCAAGGCTGATATTCTAGGCGCTTTAAAAACTTTTTTGTTGTTTCTAATATATCTTTGTCAAACGTCTTGGAACTGCCATTTTACCGCTGTTTTCGTGAAACTTAAAAGAAATGAAACTGGCCGACAATATCGAAATTGATTGCAAACATTTTCCTTAACCGTATCAGGGATTATCTTCAGGATTCCATTGATACCGCTCAAGCCGATGTGGCTTCTCCTGTGCAGATAATATTAACACCATCCGATTGAATATTCGGAACGCATGGATGAATCCACATTTAGTTTAGCAGTTATTAGGTTAGCGAATTTACTCGTTTTTACATTATGTATCCCCTAAACATTTGAATTTCCACAAATTCCATCTTACCTAGCATTTACACATGAAAGTAGTTTCTTATAACTCACGGCGTTAAGGCTGTGCGAAGATGAATCTGTCTGTCAGTCCGTAACGTTTAAATTTTATATACCTACATACATAGGTTATACATAGATGGATTGTTACATTAAATATTTTGTTTTGCCTTATAAATACTTTTATTGTTAACAAAAGGGTTTTTTATCTTTTATTATTGATGAAAACCCAAATTCTTCTTTCACCTCCTAAATAAAAAAACCCAATTCATTATTCATTATATTCACCATAAACAAATATAAATTAATAAAATCACATTATTTTAGAATAATTAATAGGTACTCAAATATTCCTGTATATTCGTCACTACTTTAACATGCAAATTTTGGCTGGCAAAGTGTTCATTTACTTGTTAGCATTTTTCAGAGCAATTTCTTTAAATTCCTACTTACTCTCTCTTTGCAAGTTTCTGCTAGTAAAGTAAATGAACACACCTAACATAGATAAAAATTATCATCAAGTGGCATCACTGTCAAAAAAAAAACAAAGACGAATACAAAAAAGCAACCAATCAAATTATTAAAACTTAACAGATCTTATTTTTTTTTTAAAGAAGGGAAGTAAAACCTTTTAACTGTAAAATTAAATGCAAAATATTGAATGTCCATTTTCAGCTTATATTTTTTTTTAAACTAAATTTTTTTTCGATATTAAACAATAAATAAACAACACTAAAAAAGTTGTCGTTTACTTAACACGAACAAATGTTGTTTTAAATGTTACAAAATGGCAAAATCGTTAATTTGCTTTTTAATTTTTTTTAACAATGACAACTATTGTTAAAAATTTTTTACAGAATCGCACTACTGTCCTGTTTTTGGATGAACAATTTGGAAGGTCACCACTGGCGTTATCAATCGATAAGAAACCTTTGTCATCTCCGATGAATTTTTTTAAATTAATTGTGGCAACTTTACTGCTGATTTTTGACAAAAAATTCCAAAAGCGTTCCTAAATAAAGGCTTTATATGTTAACAGAGTGAAAACATGCCAAACCATCATGCCGTTCGGATACAACACCTCTGATTTCAATGAAATTCACCACAACTGTTGTAATTGTTGTTGTAATGTAATTGGACTTTAACAAAACATAAACTTTCAGACCCCAGATTCTTTCGGCTTCCGAAATATGACGTCATAAAAGATGTGAAAAATGTTTAAAAATCACAAAAGTCTCCTTACAAAAGGGGATAGAAGTTTTGAACTATGCAAGATACTTTAGTTTTTTTTTGGTATCGTGTACCCTTTAAAATTATATGCTTATTGTGCTTGTTTAAGAAATGGTCAAAGGTAATTTTTTAGGGTCTTGAGTTTAGAGGTCCATATCTGAAAAAGTATATTTTTTAAAATTCTTAAAAAAAATATGTCAAGTATTAGACCCTCTTCTAAAGGGTGGTTACATTTTAAGCGCCGATGTTGATTTTGAATAAAACACAAATTATTTAGGAAATTATTGTCATTTATTTTTATTATGATAATATTGGTATGGTTCAATTTTGTATGGAACAAAATATCGGCCAAATGGCCGCCGCGACTTCGGCGGCACACCTCCATCCGATTGTCCAAATTTTCGATGACGCTGAGGCAGAATTGAGGTTCTATGCCGTTAATGTGCCGAATTATCTCATCCTTTGGCACTTAAATTGTTGCTGGCTTATCGAAGTACACCTTTTCTTTTAAATAACCCCAAAGCAAGAAGTCGAACGGTGTCAAATCACATAATCTTGGCGGCCAATTGACATCGCCACCACGTGAGATAAGACGGTCATTAAATTTGTCGCTCAAAATAGGCATTGTTTCGTAAGCTGTGTGGTAAGTGGAAAATTCCTGTTGAACCCACATATCGCCCACATCCATATTTTCCAATTTGGGCCAAAAAAAAAAAGTTCGTTATCGTCTCACGATAGTGAACACCATTCACAGTAACTGCCTGACCGTCCTCATTTTGGAAAATATACGGCCCGATGATGCCGCCAGCCCATAAACCGCACCAAACAGTCACTCTTTGTGGGTGCATCGGTTAATCGACAATCACTCTTGGATTATCATTCGCCCAAATGCGGCAATTCTGCTTATTGACGAATCCACTGACATGAAAATGTGCCTCATCACTGAAGATGATTTTCACGATATGCATTTTCATCTGAACGACCATTTTCATAATAAGCCTGAATAACTTTAACACGTTGCTCGATTGTGTATCTTTCCATGGTTCAAATTGAGTTAGTCTGAAATTAAGAAATGCCAAATTAAATGCTGAAAAAAACTTGACGTTTAGGTGTATTTCACATTCAACATCGGCCCTTAAAATTTAACCACCCGTTACATTTGCAGAAAATTTAAAGGTGGAGACTAGATTGGTGTCAGAGTTGTAGACCAGAACGTGATCCTCAGTAAGTTTGGTGTTCATACAAGACAAACCTTTTATGTTGGATTTTTAATATGACTTTAAGGCTTTTCATTGAAATCGGAGGTGATGATGCCGAAAATGTCATTTTTCCGTGATGGTTTGACGTGTTTTAACTCAACAATTTCTATTGATTTAATAAACTTTATTAATAAGAAGATAATTATAAATAGTAATTTAGAGACTGTAAAATGATGATTGATTTAGCCAATATTTTGCAAAAGCAAACAATTTTTTAATAAAACTAATGGTTGCATGAAGCACGTCAAATATTTAAGAGGCGTGAACATAACTTAAGTAATGTAAAGATATAGATGTTTTGAAATTGCAACCTACTAAAAGAAGAGGAGTATAAATATGCACAATTCAACATTTTCTTAAAAATCCATTTATTTATTCTTTGAAAACGAAAAAAGTTGCTCCCAATTGCTGCTTCAATAATTTTTTATGTAGAGCAGCTGCAGAAAAGACTTTTTGGATTTGATTCTGAAAATGGAGCTATTAACAGGGACCCTAACAGTTATAAGAGAAACCATAAAAAAATCATCTTTAACCATTGATATTTATGAATTATAGATAAAGGTTTTAATTAACAATTATCATAAAATATGTTTTATTTTGGTTATCGTAACCAATTAAATTGAAAAATATTTTTTTTGGTCATAAATAACCATTACTTCAACCAAAAATTTTCATCTTCTGGCGCCTTTTTTATTAAAAAAATTTACAGAGCAACCAAAACTTTACATTAAAGTATTTATAATACAACACAAGAGTTTTTGTGTCCAATCTTACCAAATTGTACTTGAATTGGTCCACATTTGACCATATGTCGCATACATTCCTGAACATAGGCTCCATATAAACCCCTCTCTAAAATCACTTAAAGACAAACAAATTTCATATAGCTGAATATATCTAAATAAGATGCGGCATAATGAACTTTAAAATGAATCTCAACCTCTTAAATAATTTTATTTTGCCGGATAAATGATTGCCAATGTGCCCTTAATAGTAGCCCACTAAACTTTCTTACTTATTTATATTAGAATATTTGTAACCAAAAAATAAATTATTTGTTATAAAGGATATTTGTAACCAAAAAAAAATAATTATTGTTTATAATGGTTATTTGTTTTTTTTTGGTTGAAGTAGTGTTTATTTGTAACCAAAAAAAATATTTTTCACTTTAATTGATTACGATAACCGAAATAAAATATATGTAACGATAACGGTTAAAAATTGCCAAATGAAAATAAGGGGAATTTTTCACCAACCTTTTTTTCCGAAAAAAAAAAAAAAAAAAATAACCAATACTTTTGATACCTGTGCCCATGTTCTGTAACTTCCGCGTCGAGAAACTTTTCGATTGAAATATGAGAATGAAACAAAAATGCCATAAATTTAAACAAACAGCTGTTTATCTCACTTAACTGCGTCTATAACATTTTTGGCGAGTAAAAGCTGTCACGTAAGGAAATTACTTGCCAATACACTGAAAAAGTGTGTCTGTAAAATATTTGTGAGAAAGTTCCCGCTTTAAACTGTCAAATAAACTCACGCATAAAAACGGGATGAGAAAAAATTTTAACACTTAAAAATATATGTATAAAAAAATGCAAAATGCAATGAATATTAACACCGAAGAGATAAGTAGTTTGTTCTTGGCAGATTTTTTCATTGTTTAAATAGTTTCGTTTTAACATTTTTGAAAAATGTACGAATGTTTTCAAAGCAATTTTTTTAATTAACAAACATTAAAGTCGCACTTTACATTTTTTGGTATAGCCGACGGTTGTATTTTCGCCGCCGTCGTTGAAAATTTTTCAATTTTAGTCGATTTTGGTCGCCGTCAAAGATGTGTTTGACTGGCGTTCTCATCATCTGCAATTTCATATCGGCTTCGAGTGGAATATTATGACATTTATAACGGAACGACGTAATCTCTTTTAATAGTTTTCAACATTAATTACTATTGTGGTTATTTTATTGAACTGTTAATGGTTTTTAATCCAAACTTTGATATTTTAATCAGGCTTAAGTTCATTGAATTTGTTTTTCATTAAATTATTTTTATAAAGGAAGAAATTTTACAGCATGAAATTAATTAAAATTTATTGAAAATTTTTCATTCTTGACTGAGCTGGGAATTGAACCCAGGTTTTCACGGACAGATTGCCCTGACTAGTTTCGATTGTAACCACACAATCTCTTCAGAGGGGTTTTGCCGTTTAGCACTCACCGCCATTGACGACGGATGACGTCATTAGTCAAACATCAATCTTTAAACCAAATGGTATTTTACCTTATTAGATCGAAATTTGCTTTAAATGAATGATTACCTATTTTAATTGATTTACATGTTCTTTCTTACTTCTGTTTTTCGTACATGAGTTACAGACACACTTTTTTCTCACTTTTAGAGAAGGGTTGGAATATTTTGTTTCACATGTTTTCGATGCGAGAAGTTCTCACCAAAGTTACAGAACATAGGTGCTGGTTATAAATATTTCTGTAAGAGATTATGACAAAAGTAAAAATTAACATATCAGGAAATTTTGAATGCAGAAATTCGTAAGGCTAAAGAAAATTCGGAATTACAAAAAATGTTTATTCATTGGCAAGGTTTTGTTGCGTGCTAAACATCCCATTTTTATTCTTGATAAGAGCATTGAAATTTATTGTTGGGGGATAAGCTAGTTCCTATGTGCATTTCCCTGGTTGCTTAGGCCTGATCATTACCTTTCCAAAGGCTTTGGAAAAGATAAAGATATTATACAAATAAAACTGTAAAGCGAATGAGAATTACGAGCACTCAAGTATTATTTGATTGATATCAAAGCTTAGACAAAACACCAACAATAAACAGTAAGTTTGTCTTTTCTTACATTCCATACTATATTTGGTGGTGTTTTTTTTTCCGATTTGCTTCATTTTAATGTTTTCGCAAGAGAAATCAGAATAAAGATAGTTCAGATTTTTCGAGTCGGTAAAGGATATAATTTTTTTTAGTAACTCGATGAAACCTTTAGTATTTACCGAATCTACTGACTTTGAGGGCCTGGCGCCGCACCAAAAATATTCCGATTGTCTTAAAACTTTCCACATTTTTTTTTATCTCAAAACAAAAAAAAAAAAAAAAAATCGTGGGTGAGACTTTAATATTTCCAACTTTAAATATAAAAAACCAATCTATTATGCATGCAAACGTCATTTTGTATAAGAGGTTTTTGAAATAACTTTTTTAATCTTTTTTTTTATTTTCATACAAGGTAATCAAGATGAGAGTGCAATTGGGTGACCAATGATAATTCCTACCATAAAAACCAAAAAAGTTAAAATTGGTTTTATCTAGACGTTATTATTTATTATCTTTATTGGTCTTATCCACTACCATTTTTTATTTTACATTTGGTGAAATTTTTAGAGCACAAACTTCATATACGAATTCATATATTTGCTACGTTTTTTTTAAGAATCTATATAAATTCAATTCAAAATTAATTTGCTTTATTACAAAGTAAACAGTGAATATTGTAATGAATTTAACCTTTTCAGTTTTTCTCGTTAGCTTGCAAATGTTTTTGTTTATTTTCTGTTCACGCCCTGGACACCATCTTCAATGGAGGTATTGATGATGGTTTAACATTGTGTTTACTTGATTACCATTACCATACAAAGGGTGATATGGTTAGTGAGTTGCACGTTTTATGACACTGTGAAAACGAACACACTTTTTAATACATTTTATTATTTTAACTTATTATAAATTACAAATACAATTTCAAATTATATTCAAACTTAATGTACAGAGCAAAAGACAGTAATGTAAACCTTCAGCCCATTTGCAAAGCAAAATAAACCAGAGTCAATAGCTAGAATCGAACGCACAACGCCCACACTGGTCTACTAGCTCAATGCCGGGACACCCTAATAACAAATTTTAAACCAGCGCAAATCCTCTCTTTTTGTATAAAAAAAAATTTAAGTCGCCCGACCATATAATACAAACAGAATCCTTTAGTAAGTTTATAAATTACAGATTCTTTTCAAGTTTTTAGTATTAATACAATTTGTTTAAAAATTACTACAATATCTTGAAGTTATTGCCTCGATAATTTTGTTTTTGGGAGTGGAACTAATATAAGAGCTGTAGTCCATTATGTACCTATGACCCTAAAGTTTTGTATATGGGTTATGGGCTTTAGCTATGTTCACACCTACTAAATATGTGTTATTTCTGCACCCAGAGAAAAAATATGTTTAAAAATGGTCACCTCCAACAAAACTATTTTAAAAGAAAAATTTTAAACATATTATGTTTAATTGAATCATACTTTTTTCACCGACAAACTTATTATGGTTAAATTTGTCCTCCATTAAGAAAACCCAACCATATTATGGTTGCCTTCAAACGTGTTTTGGTTAATAATAACTAAAATATGTTTAACACTTATAATAGCAACCAAAGCATGTTGCTCTTGGAAAAGAGGAAAATACTATTGTTAATTTAAAAACAAATTATTGTCGTATTTAACCAAAACATGTTTAAAGATAACCATAATATGGTTGTGGCTTCTTGACGGAGGGCCAATTTAACAATAATATGGTTGTCGGTGACAATAATATGGTGAAATTAAACATAATATGTTGAAAAATTTTCTTTAAAAATAGTTTTGTTGGAGGTGACCATTTTTAAACATATTTTTTCTCTGCGTGTGCTAACTCAGTTGGCCACGTCTTAAAGACATCCTTGAAGACGGATGAAAGACAATGTTTACTGCACGACAGATGAGAGACAGCGGGAACAAAGTGTCAACGACATTTTCGAACAAGTATCGCGAAAATCGTGTACGACACAAAAAACGACAATGTCGCTTTTAATGTCGGTCATTCGATCGAAATAATACGTAACCGACAAGGTCGCCTTCTTTGTCGTTAACGACCACATGCAAGACAATGTCATCTATTTTGCCATGCAACCCAAAAATTATTATATATATGGTTATTTATTTCAGACAATTTTTTAGTATAGTTCCAATTTTAATTTCTGTTACATGTTATATATTCGACTTTTATAAGCAATCCTTAAATTGTCAGTGAAGTATAAACTGCATGTAAACCATTTTCCAGCCATCGACTACCTTCATCAGCATTTTTCGTTTTTACTGGTTTGTGTTAATTCGTAAATTTTATGTAATTATTTAAATCAACAATTATTAAAAAGAATGTGAGAATTTTAGGCAAATCCAGCAAGTGATTGAAAAGCATTCATCTACCGCAGAAGAAAACTTTGTCATCAATAGCTTTTATAAAAGGCAACTTAAAAGACACTGTCCCCCATACAGGTTTTAAAAGACAATTTACAAGACAATGTCGCTCCCACAAAGAGTTTGATAAAAGACAATGTCGCTCATACTGTCATACACGACAATTTCCTCTAAATTGTCTTCTTAAAAACCTAGACGACAGGGGACAAATCGTGCATATATCATTGATGACGATGTCATCCACGACAATCTGGCCAACTGGGTAATTCTTTGTTTATTATAAAGTCTTGGTAGTCCCGCTACTACAATATAATTCAGAGAAAATTAAAATTATAAAAAAGACTTAGTTATATGGAAGCTAACTTAACATCCCAATATTGTCAGACTAGGTTTGCGATGAGATTTAGGAATGTAGCGAATATTAGAGGTATTAACGTACGCCCCAAGATGGGTAATTCTTTGTTTATTATAAAGAATGGCTTATGTGGAAGCTAAATAGAAAAATTTAACATCCCAACATTGTCAGACTAGGGTTGGGTTGATTTTTAGGAATGGAGCGTATATGAGAGGCATGAATGTACGCCCCAAGATTTTGTGACTTATTGTACCCACACGACAATAGTGAAGAGGGTATTATGCGTTTGTGTTAATGCTTGTAACCCATTAAAATATTGGTCCTAGATCCATATTTTGGTAAACCGATCGATTCAGAATCACTCTTTGAGTCGATCTAATGATTTACGTTCGTTCGTCTGGCTAGCTGGATGCCCATGTAAACCTTCAGCGCAAAGTTCAGTTCGACATTTTGGAGATAATTTAATGAAATTTTGTACATAAGTTTTAATTGTTACAAGGACTAAGGCTATTGAAAATGGTTTCATCGGTCCATAAATTTACATAGCCCAGTCTTTGTGCCCATAATATTAAGATTAAATTTGGTCCAAACTTATTTGATTGCAATCTTAATCATCTAACCAAATTTTATTTGAATCGGTCCATATTTGTCCAACGCTCCTATGCAAATAATACTCCCGAAAATAGCCTTTATTGCTATTACTTCCCTATAGGTGTTGGTATTGACATAAAATTTGGCATAACGAACTTTAACGATAGCTGCTACACACAGAAAAAATATCAATGTTAAATCAACATGGCGCAATGTCTTTATTCAAAATTCAAAATTGTCGTTGTTTCATATTCATTTTAAATGAAAGATGTTAAAATAAAATTGTTCAATATTGAATCCATGAATATAATTGATATTATATTTTAAAATTGCTTATGGAGTTCTCTTTTCTTTGAGGTTTCAAGAAATTGAGAAACTCCTAAAACAATTATATTATAATTACTCCCAGAGTAGTTATAATTATGGGGATTGGGAGAAAACGAAAGAAAGAACAACTGGTTAGTATTTCTTTCTATGGTAAGGAATTAGAGCTGTTTTATAAAGAAACAGCAATAACACTTTAAGAGGAAAAACATACATTTTTTTCGTGTTTAAAAGAATTTATAAAAATAAGACAAATTCACTTATTCTTTTTGTTAAAACCATTTAGTTAAATACATACAATTTTCAAAGTAAAATGATGACGAAAACAATTTTGGGCCATTCTGCTGGTGACTATTAATTGTGAGTGCCTCTGTAAACAAAAGAGAATACAAAAAACGTCAAATATGTGTAACAGGAAAATCAATAATAATATTCTCTCCCTCTCTGGTTCCGCGGGTAAGTGCTTAGAATTATTCTTAAATAAGTACATATGTTGTCCCCGCAGCTTCTTATTACTGTTATTTCACACTTAAACCAATTTGATTTCATGTAGAATCAAATTGAAATTAATGTCGTTTCAACTTGAAATAACTTTCATTCAACTAGAATCGTAGTGTTATTTCAATATTAATGTCATTTTGCTCTAACTTTACTGGAGTGTTAAATTAACATGAATTTTAGTTAATTTAAAGGAAACAAATTTTGTTCGCAACTTACTGTTAAATTATGTTAAATTGACATGAAGTAACTATGAAGCAAAATCACGACCGAAAAATCAATCGACGATTTTACATTGATTTTTTCTGTGTGTATGTATGTCGTATCAAGATTTCGCGTTGGTACGCTCAGAATTGAACATAAGTCCCATTTAACTAAAACACTTAAAGACAAAAAAAAAAAAAAATCTAAATTCTTTGCTGTAGGGTATTATGTGGTCGGACTTGATTGAATATACTTCCTTACTCGTTTTAAGATTGCATAAAAGTTATTTGTGTCAATGATACTGGATCACTGGGTCAGTGATACTTTGTCACATCGTAGGGGAATCTGATGCCGTTAACCGGTCCTGGAGGGATAGAACGGATTGCAGTGTCGACGGCCTTATGGCCCAGATTGGGCGCAGGGGCAACCAGGGTTTTAAAAGAATTGGAAAGTAGTAGTATCAGGACCATCAGGGTTCCTGACGGGGAATTGTTCTGTTAGTGCTTTTATTAGTAAATGGGACAATGCCATAACGGACTTCTGCACGCTGTGTGGGGATGGCGGCGAGCTAGAGACGGTTGAGCATGTATTGTGCCACTGTCCTAGGATGCAGGGTCCCAAGAAGGAATGGCTAGGGGCTAGATTTCACGAAGAACTGGGGTGTATCGCTGGATGTAATCCAGCCGATTTACTGGGGTTTGTCAGGGAATTAGGACGGCTGTTTCTGTTGGGGGGGACCGTAGGGTGGGCTTAGCCTACGCAGTATCTATCAATATGTATAAAACCTTAGGTCTATTTTCTTCCTTTCGTCATTGCTTCTCATTTTCCTCGTTTTCTATACCGAAGGGATTCACAATGAACCTCATTGGTCACCGAGTGGAGATGCGCCCTTGGGCGCATAACCCTTCTTAACCTAACCTAACCTAACCCTAACCAAAAAACTAGTTTTTTAAAAGACTCAGGCAGTTTCAAAAATAGGGCGTAAATGAGGGTTACGGTTTATTATAAAGGTACCACTACGAAATGTTGTGATTTTTTAATATTTATTTTTGGCACGATATTTCAATGGATATAAACAGATATTTATTTATTTTAAGAGATTTATGAGCTATAGAGTCTTTAGCCTGATACTCTGTTCAGTATTTCATGTGAAATGCTGTCAAAACTCATATGAAAACAAACTTTTGCGCAATTTCTATGAAATAATGTTGATAGAGTTGTACTCTGTTCAATTTGTGAAATAGAGGCGAAATGTGTCCCGCAACATTTTTTTTTATAACTGCGAAATAATAAAAGCTGCACTTATTTCACGTGGAATTTTAAGAAAATGAAAAAAAAGTGTACACTTTATATTAAATGAGAACGAAAAAACATAAATAACACAGCCGGTAACAGTCTTGCATCCATAATTACTTTCAATGTCGCATACTTTCTATGAAATAATGTTGATAGAGTTGTACTCTGTTCAATTTGTGAAATAGAGGCGAAATGTGTCCCGCAACATTTTTTTTTATAACTGCGAAATAATAAAAGCTGCACTTATTTCACGTGGAATTTTAAGAAAATGAAAAAAAAGTGTACACTTTATATTAAATGAGAACGAAAAAACATAAATAACACAGCCGGTAACAGTCTTGCATCCATAATTACTTTCAATGTCGCATACTTTCTATGAAATAATGTTGATAGAGTTGTACTCTGTTCAATTTGTGATATAGAGGCGAAATGTGTCCCGCAACATTTTTTTTTATAACTGCGAAATAATAAAAGCTGCACTTATTTCACGTGGAATTTTAAGAAAATGAAAAAAAAGTGTACACTTTATATTAAATGAGAACGAAAAAACATAAATAACACAGCCGGTAACAGTCTTGCATCCATAATTACTTTCATTTTATTTAATTTTTTTATAAAAAAAGGTTTTTAGTAAAAAACATGTGGATTTTGTAAAACAATGTCGCATACTTTGAAAGATAAAATACGTTAAATTGTGCAAACTCTCGAGATAGGTAACATTGATACATGTCAAACTTTTCGTATGAAATAATAGATGTTGCTAAACATTTTTCACAAATTGGAACAGGAAACTAGGCTTTATTCAAAATAGTCGTTTGTATGGGGGTCAAAAAACCTGAAGTTTGATAATAAATTTTAAATGAACACTCTGATTTTTTTAAGGTCGGTATTTATTAATACATGTTTGGATTTTAGTTTGAGACATCACAAGAACACATTAAGTGGGCTTACTTTCCACATTTGCATGCGTCTTGAAAAAAGGTCAAGAAAGTATCAAACACATAGAATGCGTGGTGTGGATCTCTATCTAAAGAATTAAAACAAGCAATTTATTATTCTATTTTGATAATAAGTATTGTGGTTATTTTATTGAACTGGTAATGGGTTTTAATCCAAATTTTTGATAAAACGACAGAGCCCTCTGAAGAGATTGTGTGGTTACAATCGGAACTAGTCAGGGCAACCTGTCCGTGAAAACCTGGGTTCAATTCCCAGCTCAGTCAAGAATGAAAAATTATCAATTAATTTTAATTAATTTCATGTTGTAAAATTCCTTTCTTCATAAAAATAATTTAATGAAAATTAAATTCAATGATCTTAAGCCTGATTAAAATATCGAAAATTGGATTGTTACAATAAATATAGTTTCGTTGCCATAACCATGCCCAACCATATTATTTCTCTGCGTGTATTTAAATCAATAATCAAACCTCAACACTCGCATGTAAAATACCTCGGTATTCATCTAGATCGGCGTTTAACGTGGAAATGGCACATAGAAGCAAAATTAACTCAAATGAAACTTAAAGCAATTCAAATTAATTGGCTTATTAGAAGAAATTCTGTTCTTAGTCTCGATTGCAAACTTCTACTTTACAACTCTATCTTAAAGCCAATTTGGTGCTACGGTATTCAGTTATGGGGTACTGCCTCGGCCTCTTATATTGAAAAAATTCAAAGGCGCCAAAATAAACTTCTTCGAATAATCACAGCTGCTCCCTGGTATGTTAAAAATTGAAATATTTTCAAGGATCTCAATGTGCCATTAGTTAAAACTATGATAAAACGCTGCACCCAAATCCACTAGCTCGAAATATTTTAACTTATGGCGTTCACACCCGTTTAAGGAGAAGAGCCACTGCAGCACTCACCCAATCAGATGAGCAATAAACACCTACATATCGTCGGTTGATAATTTAAATGTCGTATGTGGATTTTTCTCGGCTTTGAGTTAAGATCGATTCCTTAGGTTTTCCGACATGATCTTTCATTTGGCGTTATCAGTTTTTCGATACCTCATACGGTTCTCGAGATATGGAGTGTTGAGTTTGTCGTATGTGGTATTTGCTGAAGCAATTTTCAAAGTAAATGTGTTCAAACTCAATCTACTCTAAACTATCGGAATCCACATACGACAATTAAATTATCTGCCGACGATATATAAACAGAAACCGTGATGATGAAATCTTTTTTGTCTGGCACTGGCAGGACGTAAAGTAAATATTAGGATAAGATTTGATTAATTATTGTTAGTTGATATTTCATATATGAAGATTCAATAAATAAATACTAAAAAAAAGAAAAAAAAATTTACTTTTTTAATATCAAAATAATGTTAATAATACACAAAATGTGGCATCGAATTGATGTCACTGTAGTCATAGCATAGATGAAGCATAAAGTAAAGTTACTGGCTATGCTGATAAACCTTGGATGCAAACATTGTTTGTGTTATTCGTAAAATACGAAAAAGAGTCCTTAAATTGGATGTCCAGAATGCGCTTCTTCTAGAACAGAAGAAGCGCCCGAATTAAAATTAAATTTTTTGTGTTATTTTTACAATTTTTATCTTCTATCAAGCTTTAAAAAACACCCTTTATTATATAAAACACATGGTTGTAGAACAAATTTTGATAAAGAGCAGACATTAAATGATGAAATATAACCAACATATCTCGATATTTTTAATCAGGCTTAAGTTCACTGAATTTATTTTTAAGTTCATTGAATTTAATTTAATTTAAGTTAAGTTATTTTTATGAAGGCATTTCACAACATGAAATTAACTAATGACGTCATCAGTCGTCAATCACGGTGAGTGCTAAACGGCAAATCCCTCTGAAGAGATTGTGTGGTAACATTCGAAACATGTCAGGGCAACCTGTCCGTGAAAACCTGGGTTCAATTCCCAGCTCAGTCTAGAATGAAAAATTATCAATTAAGTTTAATTCATTTTCATGTTGTAAAATTCCTTTTTTCATAAAAATAATTTAATAAACTTTTTTGATTTAATGTTTAAATGTGTTATTTCATTAAGTTGTTATGTAAAAATTAAGCATTGAAAATTAAATTGTTTTTTTTTCAAAAAACTCTAAAAGAAGTATTGGCGTATCGACAGTAAAATATACCGATATATCGGCAAACCTGAAGTATCGCCGATATATCGGTATCGGTATTCGTTACATCCCTGTACAAAATATTCTGGATATTGTCTGAGGCAATTTTTGACTAATTAACGCTTAAATTTAAAAGTTTAAAAATTTATAACTTAAAATCAACAAATTTTTCCCAATGTACTATTGTAGTCGTTTAAAAAATAGAATTTAGGAGTGTGCAGCATTTTAAGCAGTCATAACGAAAATTAAGTTTTTAATTTATCAAAATAATTAATGTTTTTGTCATCAGCCTTCATCTCAATTTCTTTATTTTTATAGATGCTTTTCTCTTTGTAGCTTAAAGTATTTATTTTGTTGTCTGGTGTTTAAAAAACAATTTTATTAAAACCAAATAAAATAAAAAATGGTTGTAAAATAAAAACCTTGAACTCCCGCAGTTTGTGTTATGTATTGCACGATTTTAACGTTGTTTGTTGTTTGCTGCTCAAAATAATTTACGTGTTGAAATTGATGGGTTTTTATTTGTTATTTTTATATAAAAATATGTAAGGTACAAAAATGAAATGGATATTTGTAATATTTTAACGATAAAAAATAAAGGGTGTCCCCAATTAATGGGGGTCACCGGTACAATTAGGCATTAAGATACCAATAAATGTACATATCAAAAACTGAGAAACATCGTCGTTCGTGCACTTGCACATTCTGTGCAAAAGTTGAAATTATATATCAGATGGTTAAAGACAGGGCTCCATCCAGCCTTAACATTTTGGGGGTGGTGAGAAATTTTCAGAAATTCATTTAAACAAAAAAAATAGAATTTTGCTATGAGCAGCTTTTTTTAATATAGTAAAAAAATATAAATTAAGTGAATATTTAATGTAAGACGAAAATATAATTCACATATATATTTAAGAAATAACTAATTTTAAATATTTGTGTAAGTTAGTAACGCCATGTGACTACACACAATATTTTGCAAACATAAGGGAATACCACAACTACAAACGTTTATCACATTGCAACTAGTCGTTGCTTATCTTTTAGTTAATGATTGGTCAATACGTTGAAAATGCTATAATGTTAATTTTATAAATGTAATTTTGTCAAAAATGCGTAGACTTACCGTCAAGACTTTTGATTTAATCTAGAAAAATAAAAAGACACTTCATAACGAGTCGCTTACACAAAAGGTTGTTTTTGTTTTGTTCAACAATCCCAAAATAACAAACATGGAACATGCACAGGGTCGGCAAGACATTTTATACATGTACCTTTGAACAAGGTGGTATTTTTTTTGTAGAAAATAAAACACCATTAATTAACGTCTGATTTGCATGAAACTTTAATTGGGTTTACTTCAAGCCTCTTATAGAAATTAAAAAAACAAGTAGAATGGTTTAAAAAGGAACGCTTAAGCCTCGTTACTCTTACGCAAACGTATACGTTGCGGATCAGCTGTTTCGTTTTCCTTACGCATAAATGGGCACTCGTACACGTTCAATATATGTTGACTGCGATCAAGCATTGCGATATTTATTGAACGTATGGCATGCAGTACTGATGGATCACGATCCATATCGCAGAATGGCCTTATTTTATGTGATTCACGTTTTGAATCGCGGAGCGCTAAATTATTGAACGTTAAGCATACTTTATGATATAAATTTATGATTGTGATTAATATTGACGCGATAAATATTGATAGCAGTTCATCAATCCATTACAATGGATCGCAATCCAAATATCAAAATATAAATATTGAACGTTTAGCAGTGCCCATAGGTACTCTAACATAAACGTGACGTTGCGTTGCGGATAAACCTGATCAAATTAAAATTTGTCAACGTTTTTACGTTACAGTTGCTAAAGAATTTTGTGATTTGTTTATATACCTACGCCGTTTTTTTTTATACAAAACGCACAAATAACAAAAGCTAAAATTTATAAATAATGTAAAAATTTTAAAAATTCCACACATTAACGTATTTTTAGTAACTACCAATCATTGAAGTTCACCGTAACATTTACGTGTCCGAAAAATTAGCGTATAAGTTATAAGGACTTTCGTAAGTAGGTCTAGTCGTGTAGGTTTTTACTTTTTATTTGCTTTCTTTTAAATTGAAAATACATGAATCCAATTGCATGTTTTCGTGTTGTCTTAATTTAATTTATCTACTCCTGCACCTGATTTTCCAGGAATATATTCGTCGCTTTTTTTAATTTTAATGAAAAAAAGGCGAATATAAATAAAATTCTGAAAAATGCAATTTATTTGCAGCAACTTACTTTAAACGAAATGAGAAACGTAAACTAACTGGAGGCATATTTTAAATGGCACATGCTATAAAATGAAGTGAAAGAAAATGTATCGTCTTTATACATTTTTTGTAGCATTTAATTGCTAAACAGAAAAAAATATTGGTGGAGTTCAGAGGTTGGAGCAAATGGTATTCCGAAAGAGCAAATGCAAAATATCGCAGCTCTTTTATGAAATCTAATCGAATTTCCGAGTATTTTGTTGTTCGATTGCAATCGATTGTTTTACCAAAAAGGCTATGATATTTTGCATTTGCTCTTTTGCAAGACCATTTGCACCAAATACTGATTTTCGCTTTATATTTTATTTTAAAAATATTTGCTTGGCAAATCTTGCAGCCCAACTTGCAAGAGAATTTGCTTGCAAGTAAATTTTTGAGACTTGCAGCCAGTAAAATGTCAAATAGAGAAACAGTGTTACCGTGGATGCCTAATATTATTAAATAAATTTCGGGATAACATTTTTCGGGATTGATAAATCCCGAATCCCGGGATTTATTTTTATGAGTCCCGGGATTTTTAACATATCAACTTTTATGTACAAAACTGTTCGTTTTTATTGAATTTTTATACCATATACCAAAAAATTATTAAAAATTATATTTGAGTTATATTTTCTATTGCAAATAATTCTAATTTTTGAGTTTAATTTTTGTTTTTGGAACACAGCGAGTATTTAAAATTTGCAATTTTTGCTTGATATATGACGACTATTTCTGGATTTTTGTATTTTGCTTAATAAAAACCATTATTTTAAGTAGAAACGAAATTTGCAGACTCACATCTCAAGCCTTTATTACAATTACGTTTAGCAAGTTCAGCTTTGGCTTAAGACATAATTCCAAAATAAAAATGATTATATTTATGCAAAATATAGAAATCAATAAATAATTGTTATGTATCAAGCAAAAAATAAAAATTATTCACGATCCAATTAAAGGTTTATTCAGAAACTAAAGAACAAAAGTTGATATAATTATAACAATTAAGTCGTAATATTGATGAAATAGCTCATATTCCTTCCGGTCCAATAATAATAAAAAATTTGCTTAAAAAACATACGGTATTCATAAATAAATTATTTAAACTTGAAATCTGTTTTATGAAACATTTGTATAAACATTTTGTTTTAAAATAAATTTCAAACGTACTTAAATTATTGATAATGAATCTCGCCCTCACCCTGGAGGTGTACTGCACTGCAGTCGACATAATTTAACAGTTTTTAACTCAGCTATCGAGATCGAGGAGGGACTACACTTTACAGTGTATTAATGTCGTCACAACTTAATTCACATTAAAAATTTAATTGCTGTCAAACAACCGAAATGAATTGATCTAGAAAAACTAAGAGATACGTATATTTTTTTAAGCTTTTTTCAGAATCTGATCAGTTTGATCATGGGTGAGGCCAGTGTTATAAACATATGTATAAAATAAATTGTTTTGTTGTTTTCATTTTTAAAAATTTCTGTTACGTTTATAAAACCTTTTGAATATTTAAAAAGTGTTGTTTATTAAAAAAAGTAGCATTTTAAGGCAACACATTGATCCCGGGATTTTGTGGATCCCGGGATTTTCTAAAATCAGTCCCGATTGGCATCCCTACTTGCAATTAATTACTTGCATGTGTAAGGGCAGGGTTAGTAATAATTTTTATTCATAAGCAGTGAAATGGTAAATATGCAACTGAGTATTTTTTTGTGGAGGCAAAAACAATATAATAATCCGTTAAAAAGATTTTTTTTTAATTTTGGTATCGATTTGTTAATGTATATTTTTGCATATTTTATAGGGACTGGTTTTCGCAAATCCCGGGACTTCAAAAAATCAAATCCCGGAATTCCGGGATATCGGGATTTTTCGGTATTCGGGATTTTTGAAAGTCAAAAGATAAATGCTTTTTATAAATATTTATTAAAAAAAAAGTCTTTAAAAGATGTTTAAAAACAAAAGTTTTATTATTAAGTTAATATAACAAAGTTGTTTAATGATTATATTGATTACTTAAATGTGTAGAAATGGAGAAAATTGTAATATTTTCTTAAATAATTATTAATTTAATTAAAAATATGATAAAAAAAACAACGTACGTTTTCCAACAATTGATTCAATTAAAAAATAATTAACATAAAGTCTATATTTTACTCAATTAGCTCAGTTGTTTCAAACTTAATAAAAAGTAATTAATATAGTAATTGAATAGAGCAAACTAGTAATTGATTTATTTGTAGACTATTAAAACTTATATTAAATGAATAAAGATGAATAATTGAAATTTGAATTCGAAATTAATTAACAAAATCAATTTTTTTATCAAAAGTTATTTTCGGGAATACAAAATTTATTATTAATAAGATTTCTCTATGACGTGCTAAATTCCCAATTTTTATTTTTGATAAAAACACTGAAATTTATTGTTTAGTTTACCATAAAAATCTTATTTTAACAAAAACAAATTTTTATGCCCGCCAGTACTAGTGGAAGAAATTATGTAGTGTATAAATTACACGACTTAATTCATGAAATCGCTCCATGAATTACCTTAAGTCCCAGCACACTCTAGGAAAACACTTTAATGAGCCTAAACCTGTAAACTATAAAGTTAAAGTTTTACATTTGGTGCACCTGTGGAATGAATTAGATAATAAAACCACACATAACTTTTGGTTTTTCTTTTTGTTTTGTGCTTTTCAAAAGGCATTTATTTCTTTGATTAATTTTCTTCTTTAATTATTTTCAGCACTTCTCACATTAACATTTCTTAATAATTGTTGGACACGCTTAAAAAGATTAACAAAGTTTAACTTTCTTCTTCCGTTTTCAATGACAAAATTAACAGAGTTAATCAAATAAATATAAAAGATCAATATTGTGTTCCCTATCCTCTCAAAGGAGAATGCAGGGTTGCCACTTTGTGGATAATTACCCGAATTTGGTGTAATTATTAATCTCGTGGGTAGAGCTTGGGTAATTCCTTTGAGGTGTAGATCAGGTATAATTTGAAATTCTTTCATTTCAAATCAAATAATATAAGGATTTGATTTTAGTGATAAAATTTATACCATTTAAGATATTGTTGATCGAAAAAATTTACAGTATATTCAACCTTATCCATAGCAAAGAAAAGATTGAGTGATTGGCGCCAAAGAGACAATTAGATTTTGAGCCTCATAGTGAGTTAGAACCCGAAGTTTATTGGAAGCAGAAGGTATTTATTAAAAAAAACAACTGGAGGCAAAAATGTTTCCAATATAACCAAAAGTAATGAATTTTGTGTTTGTTTTAAAATGCTTAAATTGAAGTATGTTTAGCGCCCGTAACATTTGTTAAACTGATTTGAGAAATAGTAGGTCAATTGAAACCAGTGTAGGAATTTTATTTACTAAATAATGTATACAAAGAAACGGTAATGAATATTTTGAATCCCCTCCCCCCTAGATGTATGGTAGTAAAACTTATTATTTTAAGTGTAAGAGATATTAATTTCAATGCCTGTCCAACAAGCGAGGGCGGAAGGTCTATCTTGCGTGTATAAAAAGAAATGAGTATGGAATAGAGCGAGCAGGACTTGTTCATTCAAAATAAGGAGTACATAGGACTTGTAGATGGCACCCGTACTCCTTATTTTTTCCGTAAGAGGGAGTATTATGAATTTGTGCTGCTGTTTGAACACATATAAATATTTGTTGTAGTACACCGATCGACTAAGAATCAGTATCTGAGTCGCCCCTCCTGCTGCCTGGTTGTCTGTCCATGTAGACCTGCTGTGCAAGGTTAGGTTCCATGGGCAGCCATCGAGAGACAGCACACTTGGGTCCTTTAGCGGTCCCTTTGTGATACCCAGCGCCAATGCCCATCCCAAAGAGCAGCTACTCAGATGGCGTCACTGCAAGGTTGAGCCAATTCGTCTTTCTAATGAAGAGAAGAAGCAATCTTAGTTCTATTTTTGATAGATCCTCCAAACAGGAAAACACCGGTTCTCCCAGGTATTTTTCCCTGATGCCCCGTAGCCCAGGGCATTGACAGAGAAAGTGAAGCACAGTTTCCTCTTCCTCCTCATCATGACAACTTCTACAGTAGTCATTGAAGCCCAGACCCATTCTTCTAGCATGAGTCCCAACAGGCCAGTGTCCAGTTATGACCGACACCACGGTCCTGATTTGGTTCCTATTGAACCTAAGTAGAGATTTGGTTCTCCGTTCATCATATCCAGGCCAAAGTGCCCTAGATATAAAGCAGGTGGACTCACGGGTCCATCCCTCTTGCGCAATTCTATAGTTCTCGCGCCGAGCCGAATGAGTGACTTACAGTAAGCCATTGGAAGGCCAATGAATTGATCAATGAATGTTTCATCCATACGACCACCTTCCTTGGCCAGCTCAAATATTTTTTAACTGCATAACATCCGAATAACTTGTGCGTCAATCTTGTATGCGAAAAATTAATTCACATTTTAATTCCTGGCTTAAAGCATTATTGTGTGCCGATAATTCATTAAGTATGGACTTCAGAGTGATACCGCTTGTCACTAATGTAACTGTCAAATTTACAGGAAGCAATGCAGATGTTATCATTCTTATTAAATTAATTTCATCTTCGGAAAGCAAAATTTCAATATTCAGACACTTTTTGGTACACGATTTTAATTGATGGAACCGTTCCTCCATAGCCAATAGGCTGTTCAATCTAGTTCCCAAATCAAAGGGCTTTCTGTTTCAAATTCATTATTGACGTGCCTTTGTAGAACTTCATTTTTTGTGGATGGACGCCGAAAGAGTTTTACTGTTCATCGAATTTTAGTTTAAATTGGTACAATTTATCCGTATGAAACTTCTGTTTCGATCACCGAGTGAGCTTCTGAAATGAATCCGTCACGAGGGATGGGCAATAAATATATAAATAAATGTCGATATTTAAAAAAATTATAATCGATATATATCGCCGATATTAAAAATACCCATATATCGATACATCGCTATTTTTCTACGACTATCGAATTCGATATTTCTAAGATCTCTTTATAATAAAATTCAACATTTTAACCGTTTATCAACTGCTTACGATACTGTTGTTTTTTAAGAATTGCATCATGGTGAAATTACTACAAGGTGGGAGCCCTAGGATTTGTTGTACAGCAATACAACAAAAACAGGCAAATTTGTTTGTGTAAAAAAGTTAAGTGTGTCAAAAATATGGATTTTCACCACACCAAAATATTATTCTTATTGAAACGTCAATGCCTTACAAAATAAAATCCATATAAACATATACTTAGTAAAACCAATTCTTGTGGCTGAATTAAATTCCTTCCTGCACAACGTACTCCACTTTTGACTCATTGTACCGATTATTGGAGGTTTAAAAAACACACCGTTGCCAGGCAATTCTTCCTTACCGCATAATAAGCACTTACGCATTTTTGAAAAGCACGCACAAAGGCTTCACAATTAAAATAGGTTTGAATTTTATTTAAATAAAAGTTTTCTTTTGCAATTGAGTTTTTTGTTTGTCCTCGACCACGATGCAAAAATTTACGTTATAAACGATTTGTTTATTTTGTAATTTAACACACTAGTTGCTTTTCGCAACAAATATAAAGCAATTTTATAATACAATACGTATTTTATTTAAGTTATATTTCAAACTATTTGCAAAACTTTAACAACAGAATGTAACTTTTACAAACGATTAGTTTTAATACAACTCACAAGTTTTTTTATTATACAATACGTCCTTTTTTATGTTTTTTTTTTATTTCAATTGCTTTTAACTATTTGTTTTAAATACAATACCGAACAAATTGTTTTTTTTTTTATCTCGCAAATTATTTTTTGAAGAAAATTAACGTTAGCAATCAATATTTTGACACTTGCTATGAATAAACAAATAATTTTGACACAATAAATCTTTCACCATGGATAAGCAAAAAATAATAGATTCCGTAGTGCTGCCACCTTCTAGTAATTTCACCATGAATTGCATCATATGCTTTTTAAATAACATTAAGAAAATAACGGCGCTTTTCGATTGTACATTTTCATAGATTATACAGTTCACTTTTGTCTCGGTTTTTAAAGAGATGACAACAAAAAAATAAGAGCGGAAAAAATATTCTGAAAAGAGTTCCTAGAATTATGAAAAGAATCGCCTTAATTATGGCGTATTATCAGCAATAGACTCATAAAAGTTGGAATGTTAATAATAAAAAAAAAAATATTTTTTTTTTTTATTTGAGCAAGTTCTTATACCTATATTAAAAATAAAATATTATACAGTTTAATTGCATAGTATGTGTCACAAGTTTCGTTTACCGGCCGCATATAATCCGGCATTATATAATCCCAATTAATTTTTTTTTTATTTTGTTAGACTTCATCTGGCGAATAAATACAAATTTTTTTGTATGCTTTACTTTTTTTTGATTTTCTTTTATTGTAGAATTAACTGCAGGTCCCTCGATTTCAAACGAAAACTTCGTTCGCATAACTTACCTTAAAAACTAAATTTTAAAATTGGTTTTTGTTTTAAATAAAAGTTAAGCGAATGAAAGTTTCGTTCGAAATCGAGGGACAGGCAGTAAATTTGAAATTAAGAGAAACAATAAAAAGTTAGAATGGCATTACATGTAATATGTTTGTACATATGTATTGACATAAGTATATTAAGTTTTTAAATTTGGTAATAATTTCAGCTCAATACGTTCGATACATCGATATATCGATATTTTTAAAAAATAAATATCGATGCTCTTAAAAAATATCGATACGATATATATCTTTATATATTTTTTCAATTTGCCCATCCCTATCCGTCAGTCAGGTCATCTTCTGCCGTATCATCATCTGCATCCTCATAATCATTACTAGATTGTAAATGCCCTATATTTATTATATAACTCTGAGTTGTTTGAACAAAATGAAGTAATATAGTACACAATTGACCAAAAATTGAACTTTTTTGTGCTGATTGGAAGTTTGATGCCATTTTCTTTTACTTATTTGAGGTCACTGATTTCAAATCTAAACTTCGTTTTGTCCATCAGCTCGCATTTTTAAGTTACAGGTACTAATCGTAGTTTTGACTATCTTCAAAAAATCATAACTTTAGTCTTTATTAATCTATTTTCAAAATTTTTCTTTATTTTCAAAGATGTAATAGTTTGCTTTGAAAAACAGGAAAAGTTTTTAAAATCACCAAAAAAGAATTACAAATGTTGTATTTTAAAAATCATGAAAAATCCAAACGGGAAAAAGTTAACGTCTTATTACTTTCGCGTAAAGTCACATAACCTAAGAACAAAAGAAACATACATAGATCATAAAAATCAATGAACGCATTTCACTTTTATTCACAATCAAGTGAAGGTGCCTCTTTTTTAAGTGAAGGAAAAAAACGTCCATCAATGGAATAGTAGCAAACACACACACATAGAAAAATTTTATTTTTATATGGAAACCGCGATTTTTATTAATTCAGTATTCTCAGTAAATTGTGAATAAACTGTGATTTAATTTTAATCTAATGTATAAAATTTTTATTTGTATAAAATATGAAATTTCTTATTTAAAATAACTTCATCTGGAATGAAATGTTTATATAAAGTTACCGAAATTGCCGGTATTTTCCATTAAATTTACCGGTAAATTCGGTAGTCAATATGACCGGTAAAACCGGAAACCCGTTAACCGTTTAAAGTAATGTAACCCCTAGTGGAAAATCTATTTATTTTTATTCTACTTTTTATTCTTTTACCGCATAATTGTATGAAAATAAGGTTTTTGTCATATAGCGTCCATCTAATGTAGCGGGTTAACATTTTTGTTACTGGAATAACATTATCACAAGCATACACATGCAAAATTATTTTTTTGGTACTTTGCAGTAAAAGTAGTGTAAACGGAGTCGAAATAAAATTTTTTAAAAAGGTTGGTCCCTATTTGAATTCAGTTCTCTTTTCGTGTAGAATGAATTTAGTTGAATTTCAATTCTAAGGAAAAACAAATCCATTTAATACCAAAATCATTAGCGGAGTTCAGTGTTTTGTGCAAATGGTCTTGCGAAAGAGCAAGTGCAAAATTTCATAGCTTTTTTATGAAATCTAACGGGAACTCTGTGTATTTTGTTGTTGGATTCAACAAAAAAGCTATGATATTTTGCATTTGCTCTTTCGCAAGACCATTTGCACTTCACACTGAACTCCGCTATTATTTTCTGTTGAGGCTTTCGGATGTAGCGTGTTTCCAACAGACGGACATGTCTTAATCAACTACAAATTTCCCAAAGACCTAGAATATTTATTATGGAAACGACCAAATTAATATACCCTTATTACGTTTTTCCAATTTCCTGTTAAACAGTTAGCAACACTTTGCATCAATATTAATTTTCCCTGAACTGTTATTTTCCACACTCTCAAGTAAGTTAAAAAACATGAGAGATTTATGAAAATACAGCGAGTTAATTAATTTAATTATAATTAAATTATATAATAATTATTTAATGAACGTCACGTTAAAACTTTAATAATTTCAGTATTCAAAAAAAAAAAAAAAAATCCTTGTGTCCGTGAGTCTTTAGCGACTGTATTATAATTTAATTAAATACAAATCGAACTGTAATCTTCCCTCGAAATGAAAATATTAAAGACTTGCCATAATAATTTGAATAAATACTCTTCCTCAATTTATTTCTCTTGTTTTCTTTCGGTCTCTGCTAGATAGTAAATTTGTCTCAAGGCTGTTATAAATTTTTATTAAAAATAAATTTTCCTGTTAAAAATTAAAATATAAACAAAAGAAATACGAATGGATAACTGAATGTAAGTGTATTATATGTATGTGAATATGTGTAACGCAAGTGCAGAGGTAAGGCAATTTATGTAGAAATAATAAAACAATCTTTCATAGAAACATACAGACATAAATTTATTTGCACTGTCCCAGTTAACATTTTGATTTAAACTCATATTGGGAATAGTATGTTTTTTTTAATCATTTAATATTTTTTTATTTTTAAATGCATCTTTATTAAATTATTTGTTAACATATTGACATAATTACATTTTTTGAGATTTTATCAATATATATTACAGCAAATTAAATTTTTAAAGGAAAAATAGAAAAAACCTTTATATGAATTTTTTTTTTAATCATTTCAAAAGAAGGAGAATATTATTTAAGAAAAATTTGTGCAATTGTTCAAAAATTTGCTATACAAACGATTTTGAAGTCACACAGTGGGACTTGTGGAACAAACAAGGTAATATAGAATCTGGAGTTTCCTAACGCGCCTCAAGTTTCAGTACGTAAAGTTCAAGCATTATTTTATAAAAGACTAGCTGACGCGACGAAATTCGTAACGAATTACAATTAATGCATGTCGTGCTACTTTTAACTAAACTTAGTTTTGATTTTTAAATAAAAGTTTTTTTTTTTAATTATTTTGTCTTCGTGGTCGAACTTATCCAACAGTCTATTTTTTTTTTTTTTTTTTTTTTGGCAGATGTCGTGTATTGATACATTTTTGTAGTCAATATGGAAAGTTTGACTGCTAGCGTCCTCCAAATATAGGATGATTCAAGCAGAGATACTTTTTTCAATAGCCTTTTTTTGACTGATTACGTGTGAGTCGTGTCATGCTGTCATGTTATTTTTGTTTAGTATTGTTTAGCATTTCATAATGGAAAGACTTACGCCTTTTCAAGCGACATCGCTTCGCTCTTTGGGCTCTTGAAAAGTTCCTAGAAGATCCGACGTTTTCGAGGCAAATTGTGTTCAGCGATGAGGCCCATTTCTGGCTCAATGGCTATGTAAACAAACAAAATTGCCGCATTTGGGACGAAGAGCAACCTGAAGATATTCAAGAACTGCCACATCATCCAGAAAAAATAACGGTTTGGTGTGGGTTGTGGGCCGGTGGAATCATCGGTCCATATTTCTCTAAAAATTAAAGAATGCTCTTTCAAATGATAATAAGCATTCCCCATTAAATTTGAATTTTCTGTGTTTTTTTTCTTTAAAAAAGTAGGAAAGCTCGAAATGGACCACGCTTTACTTACAATATACTTACTAGAATTCAAAAAAAAACTAGTCTTTATTTAATTGGCGCTAGTAAATAGACCTAATAAGTAGTTATGGAGGTAGTTACCAGTAAGTAAATATTCAGTACTGAAAACAAGACAACTAATAAGTAGTTATTTAGCTGGTTATTAGTAAGCAAATATTCAAAACTGAAAATAATAGTAGTGAAAAGTACTTACTGAGGTCATTACTAGCAAGTTCTTATTGAGGTTATCAGAATAATGAAAATTGTAATAATAACAACTTACCAGGTAACATATGAAATAACTTCGACCTATTACCAAAATTAAAAAAGTTTTTCCTGGGATGATTTAAAAATCTCATATAGATGTAGATATCTATAAGTAATACGACAAAATAACTCTTATAAAGGCTAAACCTGATAATATAAATTTGTTTTGCGGGTCTGAGATTGCCTATGCGCTTTAAATAGAGTTAACGCTCGAAACAGTTTCTGTAAATATTGTGGGATGGTTGCGCTTTACCCACTACACGTAGAGAAAAGCATGCTTAAATAGGGTCACATCCAACAAAACAATTTTTGAAGAAAATTTTAAATATAATATGTTTATTTTAACCATTTTATTGTTACCGACAACCATATTATTGTTGAATTAGTCCTCCATCAAGAAGGGACAACCATATTATGGTTGCCTCTAAACATGTTATGGTTAAATATGATAATATTTTGTTTTAAAATTAACAATAGTATTTTCCTCTTTTCCAAGAACAACATGCTATTGTTGAAAGCCAACCATGCTTTAATAAGTGTTAAACATATTCTAGTTATTATTAACCAAAACATGTTCGGACGCATCCATAATATGGTTGTGCCTTCTTGATGGAGGACTTACTTTACCATAATATGGTTGCCAGTGGCAATAATATGGTTAAATTTAACCATAATATGTTTACCATTTTCTTTAAAAATAGTTTTGTTGAAGGTGACCATATTTAAACATGTTTTTTTTTTTTTTGATACTTTAGGAAATTTATTTAATAATTCTAGACAAAATTTTATTGAAATGAATTGCACTTAAATAAAATAAATAACTTAAGTTTTATCTGTTAGTTTTTTTGCATCACTGCCACTGTGGTAACATTCTTTTATACAATTGCATTCGACCGCCTGAACTAAAGAACAAAAGTTGTTTTAAATATAGGAAACATATTTAAAGAAAATTTTTTTAATGTATTATTGATTTTATTTTTTTTTATTTGAAAAAATAAAATAATCTTAAGTAAAAATGTGTGTTTAAATCGTATGATACGCGTAATACCAATGAAGTGTGTATAAATTAAAATACAGTTGATTTACCAGATATGAAATGAATTAATTTTATTTTTGAAATCCTTACATTACACTGTAAAGGTTATAAAAATATAATTAAATACTTACCTATGTTGGCTTGTTCTCCTCCTTGGCCTATGAAATGATTTAGTGGAATAAATAACAATGGAAAATACAACAAAGGCTTCTTTAAAAAAAAATTTAATAATAAATTAGAGGACAAATTTTCAATGTTTAATGTTGTAGTTATAAGTTTTCCCCGAAAATTTTAATTAACCGGTTATAACTGATTTAATAGTAGATAAAAAACAATACAGTGATTTGTATTACAACATGTAAAACTTTTATATTAGGCTATGTCAAGCCTTATATACCCTTCACCATAGTATTAAAAATCATACCAAAACCTTTTATTCGGGCGTGCACTTGTATGGGGCCAGGTAAAATAATAGTACGATTTCGATCATTTTCAATCCTAGAGCGCTTGTTAGTTTGTGGCCCAATCATTGGAAATCCACTTAATAGATTAGTAAAAGACTTGGTAGACGGATAGTATAAGATCCAGAATCAAATGTATTGTACTTTTTAAGAAGTAAACATGGGGAAAAATTAAGTACTTTTTCTCATTTTCATATATTTGGTATACATATTGCATATGGTCCAGATTATAGAATATAGGATATTTTTTTAAGGGCTAAAAACCGGATAAAATTAGTACTTTTAAGAGTTTAAAACGTGATAAATTTTTTTCTTTTTATCCTTTCAAAAAATTTGAAAAATGAGGAAAAGCTGTTTATGTTGGTACTTTTTCTCTTTTCAAAAAAATTGGTTTAGTGATAGCATATGGCGCAGATTAAAACATAGGACACTTTTTAAAAGCTAGAGAAAAAATGGTACTTTTCTCTTCTTGATAAATTTGGTACACAGGTTGCATATGGTCTAGATTAAAATATAGGGTACTTTTTAAGGGGTCAAAACGGGACAAAGTTGGTACTTTTTTCTCATTTTTGATCAATTTGGTATACATATTACAGTAGTTTCCATTAGCTCCAGTAACCTTTCCTACCATTACCATTCTATTAATTGGGTACAACTTTTTCTCAAACACATTGTTATCAAAACCACAGCCATATATCCTGAAATGAACCCAATAACATCGCCTTATATTATCTTCTCTAAAAAGGATGTCAAACTTTTATCACTAAACTATTGATCATGGAAATACCTTATTTAAACCACAAGCTTAATTATAACCCATATTATCGATGTTATTCCCATTCATTCATTAAAGTTTTTTCAGTCTTATGGCCATTTTCTCATTAGCCGATTATCTTTTTTCCCAACGAAAAACTGGACATTAAAGAAATTTGATTTTCTCAATGTCTCATTTGCTTATATTCTGTCTCAAATCTAACCGGCACTCATCTGCCAATTATTTATTTGCCGCTTGTTTGCCGTACAGATAAATTCAATCAGCTGACTCCCAACTTTTTACATGTATTTTGAGAGGTGTTGCCAACTGAAAACAATGTTTTTGTCGGTATATTGAGAAAACCAAAATCGTTAACGATAAGTTTATCGGTCAAATAAATTTATGTCGACATTAAGTAACAGGCAGTTTGCCGATGCATTGAGAAAATGGCCATTAATGTTTTTAAATTAAAAACACCTTTAAAATGCAGTGCCTAATATAAACGTTTCCGATTATCGATTGTCCTGATGATATTTTATCCATTTGTGTATGGATTTTTAAAATCTTATTAATTTTTTCAATAAAATAAACAGATAAACATGAAATTAAATAAATGAAATTCCGAATGAGTAAGAATTCTTAAACGGAGACTTAATGCAAGTTGGTACTTTTTGGTAGAATCAAGAAACATAAGCTTTTGTATATCAATATATCGACGATATTTTTGTGCAAAAAAATAAAAATCATAAAATAACTGTTACTTTTGTCCAAAAAAATAAAAATAAAAAAATAGCTTGAATCAGTTTGCCAGCATTTACTTCTATATGCTTTTTTTGTTTTAAAATTTCAAAATAACTGTTATTTTCGGTCCCTGTATAAAACTGTAATAGACCAAATTTCATTATAACATCTTTATTTATTACGATTTTGTGCGTACAAAAAGGTTTTCCCAGAGTAGGGTTTATATGGGACCAAGGTAAATTATAGACCGATCTTCACGAAATTTTACAGTGTGATTTTCAGTCATATAAAACTTTGACAGGCCAAAATTTATTACAATAGCCATTATTCGTTACAGTTTAAGGCGTAGTAAAGTGTAGTTAAGCGCCTATGGTAAACTATGGACCGATCGAAATTTTGTGGTATGATTTCTAGTCATATAGAACGAACTTGTACAAATCTTATGTCAGTATGTACATTCCGCCACTATTATTGCTAGTTTTTGTAACAAAACTATCAATCTTTTAGGGTGGTTGTTCCACATTTTGATTCATCACTCTTTTCCTAGGAGACCGATTTGGCTAGATTTTGATCCAAAGCTGCTTTGGATAACTATAAGCTATTCTTTTCTTTTGAGTCGTTTGAAGGTTAGCGTGATTTCAATATTTCTTTTTAAAAGACCTTCCAAGATATTCAGTATCCATTCGCTACTCCCTTATTTAAGAAGGGCGAAAGGAAGTTGTTCAGTTTTATTTTTTGTTCTTTTTACTCCCTTGTTTGGGAAGGGAACGAATTTGTTATTACACAGAAAAAAGTGTTTTATCAATTAAATAAATGGTTTAAAAAGTATTTAAATTTAATTAATGTGATAATTGAATCAGTTATTCTTTTAGTTGAAAGAAAATTAAAAATTTAATTTTGATTTAATTAACATTTTAGTTTTTTTGAAATAAATTTTTAATTAAATAACAAAAAATCTTAGTTGACTTTTTTCGTTTAAAATAAAATAATTTAAACATGTAAAATTGTTGTTGGGAATTGTCAATATTTAATTAAATAAATTAAAACATTGTTTGAGATGGCGAAGTTTTTTGATCATTTTTATAATTAAAATTAAAAATATCATTTATTGAAAAAAAAAATTCACAATTTTTAAAAATCAATATAATCATTTTGGTAATAGGTGCAAAATTAACTAATTGCTTGCTTGATATTATGAATTTGGTATAAATTTGGTGATTAGAGAAAATTATAAATTTTTTCTGTGTATAGGGAGTGTAGAAGGGCTTGCTCCAAATAACAACCTGTGTAAAAAAAAAAAAAAATAAATACGTATGGAATGCGACGAGGAAGGCTTGTGTCTTCTAAATAAAGCCTTCTATTAGGCCGGCTTACTGATTCTTTTTACCGCTGGGTATAGCCGTTCAAGCTAGACCGCTTGATATCCTACCGCACAGAGACAAACTTTGGGAGTACATTCTATTTGGAATACATGGACAGTCATTGACTCATCCGAATATTCACCCTTATTCTGCGTTTCGATTCGGATCGTAAATTTCTTAGTTTGGCAACTTTGGTATTTTGCGTTTCGTTTCCCGTATCAATTCGATTTGTTTTTCGATTGTATGTATCTGCGTTACGATCGTAGCTACGTTTTTTCAAGTTGTTTATTTACTAACGGAAAGTTTTTCAATTTTTGTTTCCGTAGTTAAAAGAGTGTATCGGCCATGTGCTGAAAATCGCATGATTTGAAAATCACATGCGATCTGAAAATCGCCAATTTTATTTAAGCATGTGCTAGAGTTCACGCGTTTTGTTTTTTTTTTCGAAGTAGTGGTCGAAAAATAAAACATACGTTTTAGCTGTCAAATTTGAACAAAAAAAAATAATTATTTGCATGAAAAATGCCGGCAGCTTTTATATTACGTGTTATTTCATTAAAAAAAATTGTATTTTAAAAAAGAATGTATCAGAAAACGTCTTCTAAGGGATTATTACAACCCAAGAGATATTCCTGAACAATGGTAAGTACCATAGTACATGTTGTTGATAAATGGTTATAATTTCTTACATTTTTTTTTCGAAGTTAAATAGAAACAGCTGCTCACAATCAAAACGCAAATTTAAAAGAAATTGTTAAACAACAATCAGTATTAAAACAATGTTGTTTTTTAATTTTATATTTTCTATGAAAATTGTCTCAAAAGATTATGAGTTTTTAAAATAAATGGCAAAGAAAAACATTAAATTTCCTTTTTATATGCTATTTATTGATGTTGAAAATAAATTTTAAAGGAAATTTACAAGTTCACATGTGGATCACATTACTGTAGGCTTGTGATTTAAAATCGCCAAATTTAAGGCGATTACGAACTCCAGCACACCTTCTTTGCGATTTCAAATCGTAATCACAACTTTCTTGCGATTTGCGATTTCTAGCACATAGGCGTATAATTAAATAAAATGTGAGTATAAAATGCTATAAATTTATTTTGTAATAAATTTTGTTTTTTGTTTTTTTTTTTGTAACTTTAAAGCTTTATTTTATTTATTGCAGGTCAAAAATCACAACACCTGAGCAATATGAAAAACTGGCAGGTTTAATGGCAACGAAATCTATAAAAACTAATTAAATTATTTGTTTCACACACATTTAAAACAAATATCTTACAATTTATCACTCATCTCGAATGGATTGCAACTGTCTCTCAATTTAAGCTTTTCTAGTCTTGATTCTGCATTTTGGACCTCTTGTTCTCCTCTTCCAACCACAACGCCGCTGCTATCGATTCCAATTCTGCTCAAAACTAAATTTTTCTTTTGCAATGATGTGTAGAAAATGAAAATTTCGCTCCGGTGCTTCATGATTCCTCAAACTGGAATAGTTTGGCATCATATACCGTTTGCTTATAATCTGGCTATTTTCTTTCTTTCCGCACTTAACTGATGTGTTATTTAATTATAGTTACCACAATATTTAGTTTTTATATATGTATTTATCACTATTTACAGGGACCGTAACAGTTATTCCCTTTTTCATAAAAGTCAGATGATAAAAGTTATTTTTTGATTTTTATTATTTTGAACAAAAATAACAGTTATTTTTTGATTTTTATTTTTTTGAACAAAAATAACAGTTATTTTATGATTTTTATTTTTTTGAACAATAATAACAGTTATTTTTTGATTTTTATTTTTTCGATCAAAAATAACAGTTATTTTATGATTTTTATTTTTTTGAACAATAATAACAGTTATTTTTTGATTTTTATTTTTTAGATCAAAACTAACAGTTATTTTATGATTTTTATTTTTTTGAACAATAATAACAGTTATTTTTTGATTTTTATTTTTTCGATCAAAAATAACAGTTATTTTATGATTTTTATTTATTTGAACAAAAATAACAGTTATTGTTTGATTTTTATTTCTTTGAACAAAAATAACAGTTATTTTTTGATTTTTATTTTTTTGAACAATAATAACAGTTATTTTTTGATTTTTATTTTCTAGATCAAAACTAACAGTTATTTTCTGATTTTTATTTTTTTTAGCAAAAATAAAAATTATTCTTTAAAGAAATATACGTGTTATAATTATTTAGTTGACTTTAAATATTTTTTTTAATGGGCATAAGATATCCGAATGATGATCACACATTTAAATAACAACTCAATAATTATAACACGTACATTTCTTTAAAGAATAATTTTAATTTTTGCTCGAAAAAATAAAAATCAAAAAATAATTGTTATTTTTGTTCAAAAAAATAAAAATCATAAAATAAACTGTTATTTTTGATCGAAAAAATAAAAATCAAAAAATAACTGTTATTTTTGTTCAAAGAAATAAAAATCAAACAATAACTGTTAATTTTGTTCAAAATAATAAAAATCAAAACTTTAAAAATCATAATATTTTATTAAAGAAAAGTTCATAAGGATCAATATGTTATACTTGAATCAGTTTGCCAGCATTTACTTCTATATGCTTTTTTTGTTTTAAAATTTCAAAATAACTGTTATTTTTGGACCCTGACTATTTATTCATACAATTTTACATTTTATAGTTTAACAATTACAATGTTTACAAAATTTTTTATTTTTTATGTTTCTACATACTCTTCTCTTCTTCTTCCTCTTTCGAATAGGTTTTTTTTAGAATACCTATTTTCGATTCGAGCGTAACTGAATGCGGGAACGTATTCGAAACGCAGAATAAGGGTGATTATCTTAGGAGGTTAAGATAAAAAAAGTTATTAGGGTCAAATATAACCTTAATATCAACATCTGTTTAAAATTTTTCCGTCTGTTCCGGAATTTTTTTGATATTCGTAATTATGGATTGAATAAATGCATTATATCTCCAAAACGAGCTGCACTTTGTCAGAATCGATCGAATAAATATTGCTTTATATTACACACGTCAGCACAAACACAAAATACCCTTTCCACCTATGTTGCTAAAGCCTCTTTTACACTATTTTACAAGTCTTTAGATTTTGTTTTCACAAAATCCAATGATTTTTAAATTAAAAATCTTTAAACCTGTTAAATTTGTTTACGCATTTTTTGATATTTGAAAACAAGTAGTTTTCTCAGAATTTTACATTTTAAATTTATTTAAGTAATTAACAGGTCGATATGCTTGCTCAGTATTATAGTGTACAATGGCTTTAAAGGGTAAAGTTAAATTGGTTTTTCCCTATTGGTATTACTTCGTTAAATGGATGATTTAATATTTGTGATATGACTCCGACGTTATTACAAACATCTAAAACCGACTATTGATTACAGTTACCTTTCCATATCATTGTAGTCCCAGGTCAGTGTACTGTGCACACAATTCGTTTTATTATTTACAACTACTTTAACAGCATCTTCATTCTTCTTCTTTTTTCTGGCTTTAACTCTGTCTTATTTCGCAAATTGAATTGGATCTGCTGAATTGTTGATTTTTAAATACTACAGGCTGACCCACATTTCAACTGAGTTTGTCTTTGAAAACAATATGTGTTTTTTTTAAAGTATTTTTTAAATTTTTTTGAAACATGTCTAGTAAATTCTGTTAAATCTGCTGCATGCAATAATAACAACAAGAACAAACAACAAAAACAAAATACATTCAACATCTAGCGAGACATCATCAGTGATGGAGAAGTGTTTTATTTTCGATGCTTGTTTATTGCTCAAGGGAATTTTGTGTTGTTGCAATTGTTGTGTTGCTGGTGCATTGTTGCTGTTGATATCATTATTTTATTGTAGAAATTGTAAAAGTTGTTGTTGGTGGCGCCATTGTTGCTGTTTTAATATAAATCTGGCAGTTATGTTGGTTTGTTAATTTAACTATCTGACTGGAAAACAGAACGGCTGGCTTATTGAGTTTATAACCAGGGTTTGCCGCACCGCGCTGGTATTGAGAAATTGCTGTTTCTAATTCGAATCGAGTTTTAATGCCAACATTTCTGAGTTTTCGGTATTAATTTAAATATGTATAAATTGCTTAAATTAATAAATAACTTTTGTTATCAAAGTTGTTTTTGGAAACACAATTATTTATTAAAAGATTTTGTTTGTTGTGCTTAATTCCCTTTTTTTAATAATTGAAAAAATACTAAAATTTATTGTTGGAGGATAAGCTGTTCCTATGCGCATTTCACTGGTTGCTTAGGCCAGATCAACAGGAAACGTTCTCCTAAATAATTTTAGAAAAGCCAAAGCTATCAGCAGACAAGACTACAAAGGGAATGAGAATTACCTACAAACACTTAAAAAGTCATGTTTGCAACCATATCAAAGCTTAAACAAAATACCAACAATAAAACAGTGAGTTTATCTTTTCTTACATTCCCAAAAACAACTTTGATAATAAAATTTTTGCAAGTGCACGTGCATAAAAAACTGAACTGGCAAATTGTTTTTATTTTGATTTCTTGCGAAAGCAATAAAAGCAATTTGTTTTTGTTTTTAATTTATTTTTTCTTTACCCACTTACAACTACAATTAATAGGTGCATTTGAGTACTTTTACAGTAAAATGCAGTAAATGAGTAAACTTAAAAATTTGCTCTCACAAAAAGCTGTTGTCCAAAAAAGTACGCGAACGCAAAATTTGTAAAAATTCGTAAAATAAAGGCAACAGCTGATGACAAATAATTGAAGTTTTGAAAAATGTTTACACTTCTGACTACTTAACTCGTTTTTTTATCGGTACTCGATTAAATACTTTTTATAACACGAATATTTTTGGAAAATACAAACAAATTATTTTATGTAATCTTTCATATTTGTTTGTTTTTTATTTTATTTAATTTTGCTAATTTGTGTCCGACTAAATTTTATCAATAGTACATGAATACTTTTTTTAACTATTGATTACTTTAGAAACAAGTGCTGTTCTAAGTACCTGAGTACTTGACACTTTTACAACTCCAAAAAATTACCATAACAGAAAAAAAATTTTAAAAGTTGGTATTTAGCCATATAA
Source organism: Pollenia amentaria (assembly GCA_943735925.1). Classification (NCBI taxonomy): domain Eukaryota; kingdom Metazoa; phylum Arthropoda; class Insecta; order Diptera; family Polleniidae; genus Pollenia; species Pollenia amentaria. Next base: position 84,789,195 of record OX031008.1, on the reverse strand, counting down.
ATACTTCACAAACAAGTTTAATTATTAAATATTTATTCACTTTTTGTTCTTATTTTAGTTTTATTTCAACATTTCTTTTATTAAACATTTTTTTCACAGCTTGAATGCTTTTTGTTTGTTACTTTTGTTTGTTTACCTTTGAAACATATGTTTTTTTGTTTTACTAAATTTTACTGCAAAAATTTCTACAGTAAAAATGTGTAAGTACTCAGTCAAGAACTGTCATTTTACGCTCTCAATTTGTGTTCTCATTTACTGCATTTTGTGTACTCGAACGCAATTTCGTAAAATGCAGTAAAGTTCAGTAAAAAATAGTAAAAACTTTTGTGTTTTCGAACGCAGCTAATGTTGGGAGAATTCGAACTATTTGTGGTGAGCAGTGTGGCCACGTCTAAAAAATTTTTACAGCCAAATCTGCCATTAGACAGGGCCAAAAAATGCTAAAAATTATTTTTAAAAATGCTAAAAATAATGCTAAAATTTTTTAAAGATTTTTTGTTAAAAATTTATTACCAGTATGAAAATTTATTCGAAACTAATTAAATTTTAGTGACCAATTTTTGAACGAAATTGAAATAAATGGTTATATTTAAGCAAATGGATAGATTTTGGTAAAGCATGTCATACATATAAATAAGCAGCACAGGGAGTCTAACTAAACCTTTAGTATATGATAAATTTAAATTTTTGGATCATTTTATTTTTTATAGTTTAGGAAAAGTTGAAGCTTTAAATAATTTTTTTCAGCAGTTTAGAGCAAACAATTTTTTCAAACATTTACACTATTGAATTCTTATCTAAATACAAAGTGAAATTTACTTGTTCTTTTATATCGTAATATCAAAGCGCAAATAATATTTACAATCAACATGATAATAGCATTTCTTATATGTATGTATTCCCTGAATATTCTATTTTTTTTAATAACACATGTTTCTTAACATAAGACTTATACATTTTCATACGAAATTTAATTTTAAGTACAACTATTTTTATTGAAAATTTATTATAATTTATAAATTTTTTTTCGCAAAATCAATTAAACTATTCGTCTAAATTTTTAAAATAAATAATGCTAAAAAAAAGCTGAAAACATTTTCCAAAAATGCTAAATAAAATGCCAAGTGCTAAATGAAAATTTTGCAGCTAAATTAAAATTTTTAATGCTCAATTTAGCTGCAAAAATGCCAAAATGGTAGCACTGGTAGTGGGGAATGTAAGAAAAGATAAACTCACTGTTTTATTGTTGGTATTTTGTTTAAGCTTTGATATCGTTGCAAATAAGACTTTTTGAGTGTATGTACGTAATTCTCATTTCCTCTGTAGTCTTGTTTGCAGATATCTTTGGCTTTTCTAAAATTATTAAGGAGAACGTTTCCTGTTGATCTGGCCTAAGCCACCAGTGAAATGCGCATAGGAACAGCTTAACCTCCAACAATAAATTTCAGTATTTTTATCAATTATTACAAAAAAGGGAATTAAGCACAACAAACAAAATCTTTTATTAATAAATAACTTTAAATATGGATTGAATTTCGTTGGTAAGGTAAAAACATGTGGAGTATCTCCTTTAACTCTGCGGCCACACGATCAACTTTTTGTTGATAGTCTTTTACATATATTGTTTGTCAAAATTTACATAAATTAAAAGCTGTGACGTAGGCTAAATTTTAAGCAATTTACTTTCAAGATGCCATCAAGAAAAAAATTTTACTGACAAATGAAAAATTTGCTCACTAAACCTCTAATCAGCTGTTAAATTGTTAGTAAAAAAAATGAGAGCGAGAGAAAACTGAAAGGAATTGAAAGACAAAAATTGATCGTGTGGCCTCTGACTGTATACTGCCGATAACTACTAACTTCTTCCGATTTAACACAAGTTCATATTTTTATATTATTGTTTTCGACTTCGAACTTTCTTAGACCTAACGAATGTTTGGGATTGTTATTTACGTTTGCCTTGAAACAAAGTTTGTAATTTCTAGCAGTACATCAATAGAATGTTCAATTAAAGCTACACCGTGGCGTATAAGTAACATAATGATTTAAATAGGAAAGACATAGCATCATATCGAAATTGCTTTTATGTTCGAACTTCACGTAGTGCTCCAACCAATTGGTTCAGCATTTTTGGCAACGACAGGCTGTCTGTGGTCTTATTGAACATCAAATGAATCCACTTAAATACATCGTATGATGTGTTTGGGGTAAATTACATTTAATAGAGAGCAATGATTAAACATTTGTTAAAGCCAGAGCTAAGCAAAGATCCAGAATTGTAGTTCTTACAAGATGAAGACACAGATTATATAGCTCGTCGTCAAATGACGACACTATACATACAAAGAGTGCTATCTGACCCCTTATCAAAATCAGTGCTGCCTTACTATTTCTTTTGCTTTCATTTATTGACAACACTTCGTTTACTCAAAGAGATGAGAAAAAGAGGCTTCAATTGCACTGGGACCATAAGAAGAAATTGTTTAGGTAAAAATTGTTGTTATTTGAATGTAAATGAGTTCCGGAATGAAAGAGGTTTTACACAGGTCGCAATAGCAGAATTTCAAAGAGAAAAGTTTTTTGTAAGTAGGTGGAAAGACAACGCAGTGGTCACTGTAGCTTCAACTGTTTTTTCTTCAGAAACCTAGGGAAGAGCAAAGAGTTGGAGTAAGGCTAACCTGAAATACGTTGAAGTAAATATTTCATATTCTGTATAAAATTATAATAAAAATCAAATGGCGCAAAATATTAATTCTAATCGTATATCCATTCGAAGCAAAAAATTGGGGTGGCCTTTATTTACCTGGATGCTGGATGTGTCAGTAAAAAATGCTTGGCTTTTCGCGAGACAGCAAGAGTTTCCGAAGAGACTTATCAATGTCATATCATTTGTCAGAGACTTATTTTCCGAAAGGTCCGAAGAGAATATAGAAATCCCAGACTGGGGCTGATTCCATGGAATATGATGAATATATCGCACTCGTTCCTCTAAAGGGGGTTCACTCAAAATTTATAAATTTTCAGTAGATACAAAAAACTGTTTTCTTTCTATATGTACTCTCATATTACAAAAGGGGATACAATTGCATTTTTTTTGACAAAATACTGGAGAAAATGGTGTAAGATTTTTACAGTGGGTAGATATGTCCACTGTGCATCCCGCGGTAGGCTAGCTGGTAGTGAGCTAGTCTATCAGTACCGGGGTTGCGGGTTCGATTCCCGTAGACTCTGGTCTCCTGCAGACAAGCGAAGAGCTTCGCGGGATTAGCGTAGGAATAAAAAAAAATTCTTGTCAAAAGTGAAAATTAAAAATTTCGAGTTGAATCTCTTTAGAGAAACCAGTGCGATATGTAATGGGTGATTCAAGTAGAGATACTTTTTTCAATAGCCTTTTTTTGACAGACTACGTGTGAGTCGTGTTATTTTTGTTGAGTATTGTTTGGCATTTCATAATGGAAAGACTTACGCCTGAACAACGTTTGCAAATCGTTCAACTTTATTACGAAAATTCACGTTCTGTGAGGAATGTGTTTCGTGCACTTCGCTCAACTTATGGTCAACATAATCGGCAAGACGGCGCCACTTCCCACACATCGCATCAATCAATGGATTTATTGAGAGAACACTTTGGTGAGCACATAATTTCACGTTTTGAGCTGGTCGATTGGCCACCAAGGTCGGGTGATATCACACCGTAAGTGATCGGGTGATATCACACCTGTGGGGATATTGAAAGTTTAAAGTGTATGCAGACAAACCCGCTTCGATTCAGGCTTTGGATGAAAACATCACGCGTGTCATTCGCCAGTTACCAGTCGAAATGCTCCAACGAGTCATCGAAAATTGGACTCAACGGATGGCCAACATTTGATAGACATAATCTTCAAAAAACAAATGACAAAGAATGTTCTTTCAAATGATAATAAACATTCCCCATTAAATTTGAATTGTCTGTGTTTTTTTTTCTTTAAAAAGGTAGGGAACCTCGAAATGGATCACGCTTTACTATGTGCAAAAAATAAAAAATAATAAACTTAGACGATGTGCTGGTGATAAATGTAAGTCAACTGTAAGGATAGAGTGCCAAAAATGTGATAAAGGTTGGTGTATTAATTGCTTCGCCCCATATCCTCATATTCAATTTAAATTTCATTATACTCGTAACTATTAAAAAAATAAAAAGACTGAAGAAGAAATGAAAGTTCTGAAACTAAAATCCATATGGGAATTTTGTACCTTTATTTTAATGTTGTCGTCATATGACGACACTCATTTTCTCGAAAACTGGACTCGATATGCCAGTTCTCTTTTCTAATGCTGTGAATCGAATATTAAACCATTCGAATGATTATTTCATAAACCGGGAGAAATCGGGTTAAGGTAAATAAATTTTTGGCTAACGCCATGAAGCAGTGAGGGCGCTCAGGCATAACATTAAAAAAAAATAAGTAAAAGTGCTATATTTGACTTTGCCGTAAGCCTTATATTTAATGGGTTACATGTTATGGGAACTATCGTTTCGAAAGCCTTATTCGAGCAGTATATTTTTATAGGAGGAAGGTAACATAATGGATCGCTTTCACTTATTTTTAAACGAAAACAAATCTCATATATAGAGAATATTTGGCTAGCCTGGAACTAAAGTGGTCTATGTCACAAAAATATTCTAATGTGGTAGTTTATCGATAACCATACATATTTTGATGACGTAATAACACCTAGATTGATTGCTTTTTTACTTTTTTTTTAACTTTCAAAGTGGTTTAAAGTTTGTCATTTACAAATTTTTTTTTGTAACATAGACCACTTTAGTTCCTGGCTAGCCATTTTAGCTATTTGGTATAAACCGTATCGTACAAAATCTTTAAATTTGGACGACGGTTGTATTGAGTTCACCTGACCTCACATATTTAGCACATTTTTAATATTTTTTTCTTTTTATATTTAAGAAATATCTGTTGTATTGTGCCAAAACCATTATTTGGGAAGTTATCTGTCTATAACTTGGCCATTCACAAGCTGACTTTGCTAATTTAAACTGTCAATTTACTAAAGGTGAAAGTAAAAACAACAGTTTATAGATTACAATTATTAGAAGACTTCAAAAAGTAAAGTTTTATAGGTAAAAATTACTGTAGCCAAATCGTCGCAATCTTGATCGAGTCATGTTTTTTTTATCAATACTTATCGAAAACCGGATATTGCAGCGCCCGAATCGAAACTTGCTTAAAAATATAATAAATGTATAACTTTGGAGTAGAGTAAAAGCATATGATTCTTTTAACATGTAAACAAAAAAAAAATAAAATAAATTTAAATTGGGTAAATAAATAACTTATAGGTCTGTACGTGAATACTTTAAGTTATCTTAAATGATTCAGGTTGACAAAGGAAGCGTTTAAATTTGTATTGTCCTAACTCGAATTAAGAAACGGCATGGCAACAGTAGTGCCATCCACCAAAACCACAGGTGCAGCTTTACTGTCACTTTTAAGCAGCAGAAGTTTTCAGCACATCGCTGGAAATTATTTTGTGGGCATGTGCTAAAGTAATGTATATAAGTACGTTAACTTATGCAAAAAAGAATTGGAGGCACAACTGTGCCCGAAGTTCATAAAGATGAAGCAGGAAAACTCATATAAAAATGTAAATTCTTTGTTGGAAAAATAAAGAATTTTTATTAATTAAAAAAATGTAAGTTTTATTTTGTTAATAAAGGCATTTGAGTATGATTACTATCAAATGTTATCGAATGTATGATAACCTATCGAAAGAAAAAAGGACCGAAGTCCTTCGATTTTGAATGCGACGACTTGGCATCAGACTTATGGGCAAAAATTGTGAATCGATCTGGCTAAGTCTTAAAAGCAATCTGTGGTCTTCGGAAAATCCATTTCAACATACACACATACATACGGACATTGTTAAATCAACTTATAAATACTACTCATTACGATCCAGAATATATTCTATTAAGGATCTCAGATTGGTAGAAATTGCAAAAGGAATGACAAAATTATATTAACCCTTTGTACCTGTCTAAATTTGAAGCCGCGAATAACGTTGTAAAAGCCACATTTACAAAAACTGTTTTTTTTTTTTGCAGATTACCGTTAAAATTACTCTCTTACACTGTTTAAACATCAAATCACCCAAAATTATGCACCTTAACGCAGTCAAACTGCGATAGAAAGAGTCAGCCAGTGGAAGAACGTTGTAAGTTACTAACAAAATGATACAAACGAACTGGTTTTGCAACGTGGAATTTAGTTTTAAAAGCCGCTTGCGTAGTGGAAAAACGTTTTAACTGACATCGTGATTCTGGATATGAAACGTTTTTACACTAAAAAAAAATTATAAACTGTAAATTTGCATGTAATTTAAAATTAAAGTTATTTTTGATAAATTAAAAACAAAATAAAAAATAAATAATCCTGCCTGTTAAAAACGTTTTTTGCTCTCCTAAAAAATTATAATTTTGTTACTTAGAACGTTATTCGTGGTTGTGCTTCAATTATAGTAGAAAAATTTGAAAAAAGTAGGACAGGTCGCAGTAAACAATGGGCATCATTTAAAAAATATTATACCTTCAATACATATCGAAAATTAACTGAAATCGAAATGGTTAAAAATTCGGCATTTCAAAGTTACAAAAATTGTAAGAAATTCGACGATTTACACTTTGCACCTGTCTATAATTGAGAAGGTTCTATTCAAAACTTGATTATTCCACTTTTTGTGTTTTTGCACAATTTGAGAAAATAGGTTTTTGGAAAAGCAACTATTTATTTAACCCGAACTTTTGTTAAATTATTATAGACGATAAGATTAGTCATTGGTTTGCACAGTATTCAAAAATTTTCCAATAATATATTTTGAATAAATCCAAAATTATAAATGGAATAATCTAGTTTTGACGCGGCTAATTGGAATAATCAAGTTTTTTATCTGCTGTAGAGAAATAGCTATGTTTCGATTCAAACCACTGTGGATTAATGTTGTCTTGCTGAAACTAATTAGGTACCAAAAGTCTTATTTTGAATTAAAATAAAGGTTCACCTTTAAAAAATCTGTATTATATTTTGTTCAAAAACTGTATATCTGAAATGGGTAATGTGATTTTGAAGGGGAATAATCTAATTTAGACGAATTTATGGCTTTTATAAATTTTTTTCGGGCGTAACTATAGAGTTTTTTTTCCCAATTTTATTTTCGCAGAATTTTCATTTCAATGTTAACAGACAAACAAAAAATTAAAAACCATTTCAAAAGGGAATAACCAAGTTTTAAAAAGAACCTCCTCAATTACACACAGAAAAAATTCTCCAAAGATTTTCTCCAATTAAAGCATTAATCAAAAATAAAATCAGTTTTAATTAAAAATGTAATCAAGGCAATTAAACGTTTAATTGTTACTATTAATTTGTTAACTGGTGCAAATTTAACTAATTTTTCTATTAATATCACAAATTTTTAAATTGAAATCAATTCTTATTTTTTCTGTGTAGGAGAAACCTCTAAAAACAGATTACGCCGAAGTAAGCAATGTCATAACCGAAAATTAATCGAAATCAAAATTGTTAAAAAAAAACCGGTATATCAAAGTTACAAAAAGGTTAGAAATTCGACTATTTCAGTATTCTCGAATTCGATGTTGCAAGCCCTTAACATAACTGACAGACTGGTCAACTTGAAGTTCTAAAAGACGGAAGGAATAAATGAATGTATAACTAAATCAACGAATGAATGGTTTGTTTGTTTGTGTTATAATTGTTACTCTAAGGAAAATTGCAACTTAACAAACTTTTGCATTGTTTTTGCGAATTTGGTTGTTTGAGTTTAAGTTAGTCTATTGGCAAGTCTGTGCTGTCATTATGAAGATTGCATTCGTCTTTTATTATTTAATGACTATTTAAGTTTTATTCTTATTTTGATGCTTTAGGATAAAACAATTGAGGAAATATTTTTTTTCTTTATATTTCCTTTGGTCAAATTAGCATTAAAATTAAAAACAAAACTTTCTTTTGTTTAAGTTACTTATGAAGTTTAAGCTCAAATAAGATTACGTCAATAAGTTTTTGAGGATTTTTCAAATATCGAAAGTTTTACCAAATTCTGTATATTGTTTTAATATAAAAATATTGAAACGAAAAAAAATAATGGCTATTTTGTATTAAAATGCTAAAATTGTAGTCAATTAGGGATCGACTGCTTAAAAAAAGTTTGGATATTAACGAAGGAGATACTCATATTCGATTTTGTTCCGATACTTTCATGTTTAAGAGTTTTGCGCAGTTTTAATAATTTTTTAGGCGAAATTTGGTAATGTCATTATCGATTACATAAAAGTTTATTTCGCCACATTATGTTTCGATTATTTTTTGGGTCAAAGCGATTTTCGCAAAAAAAATTTATTTATATGGGAGTTTTGATCAATTGTGAACTTTTTGGAAGGGAATTTGGTAGTGTTGCCTAATTTTGTATCGATAATGAAATTTTTAAAATATTGTAGAGCAACTTATGTTAAAGAAACTGTGTCATAATTAGTCAAATTTTATTAAAGCTTGTTTTTGCATATTTCAATAATATTCCATTACCAAAAAAACTGAATAAAATTGTATTTAATGACATTTTAAAGTAATATGGTGTTCAGATGTTCATTTTTTTATTAAGTTAATATTCGGTTTATTGACAAAATTATCTTTCAGTTCATACATACACAATTTAGCTAACTCAAGTAGCGATTGACATTGTGGAAAAGGATAAACGTGTTCTGTATGCATGTATGTGTGGCAAAAAACCAAAAACGTAAACAAAGATGTACATGTATAAGCACAAACATATACAAATAAATAAATAAATGTACACTAGTCGGCATAAGTATTTTGACGAAATAAAAATCGTGCATTTTTAAGTTTGATTTTTAAACGGCTTTTCTAAAAATTCTTGTTTATTGTTTCCTTTTTATTTATAACTTATACAAACTTAAAAATAAGAAAACAAATATTATTTCATATAAAGTTAAAAAGATGTAAATTAATTTGTAATTTCATGTGTTGGCGTAAGTATTTTGACAAGAATGTAATAGTAAGGTAACAGTGTTTAAACTTAACAAAAGTAAAGAAAAGAAGAAAAAGTTAGTAAAATATATATCCTCCTTTGGCTTCAATAACTTTTTGAAGGCGTCTTGGTACTGAATTCACTAAATTTTTAAGAATCTCTGGAGATATCTCTTCCCATAGGGAAGTGACCTCAGAAATTGTCTCCTCTCTGGTTTTATTTAACGAAACTGTTCTTTTGCGTTTCAAAAGAGACCAAACGTTTTCTATAATATTTAAATCTGGACTTTGAGGTGGCCAGTCTAAAGTATTAACATCAACATCCTTCAAAAACTTAGTAATCATCCGGGCTTTGTTGCACGGGGCATTATCCTGTTGCAAGATAAATGATTCCCCAATAAGCTTCTCACCAGAAGGAAAGGCACTTGCATTTAGCGTAATCAAATATTGATTTTGGTTCATCGAGCCGGTGGCAGGAACCAAGTCACTCAGCCCATTATACGCAACATATCCCCAGAACATGACAGCGCCTCCACCATGGCTCACTTTTTGACAAGCTGGTCTGACGTACTACCTTTGCCAATCTTACAAAAAATGTGTTTTTGGATGAGTTATACTCAAAGCAGCTGTCATCTGTCCAAAGCACGCTTCTCCAGAACTCCTTTGGCTTGTGCAGATGTTCTTTTGCAAAGGCCAGTCTTTTAAGCTTGTTTGACTTTGTTATGTACGGCACGTCCTTAGCTTTAATTGTCTTAAAATCTCCTTCCTTTAAACGTCGTCTAACAGTGCGCTCACTGATTGGATTCTTGGCCGTCAAATTCCATTGATCTGCAGCATATTGAGGCTTTAGAAAACAATTTTTTTTAAATTCTCGTAGAAGGACTCGGTCTTCAATATGCGTTGTTTTACGTTTTGCACCTGATCTCGTTAAGTTTTTTACGTCGTTAAGCTTTTTAAACTTATTAATTTGATAGTGCACAGTTTGACGCGACACATTAGACTCTTTTGCAATGTCTTTTACGGCCGTTCCAGCGTCAAACTTTGCTACCATCGAAGATCTGGTAACCAAACTCAATTCTGCCGTTTTACCCATGGTTTATAACGACTCTTAATCAATTTTTATTTTATTTTTTTTTATTTTTAATTAAACTTATATACAAAAGTTGTTCCGCTTTAACGTGCTCAAAAATGCAAGCAAAAAGCCACAAAGCCACCGTCAAAATACTTATGCCACGCAAAAATTTGTTGTCTCCATGCATTATTATCAGGAGAAAGAGAATGCAAAATGAAACAATACAAAAATTCGAATGAAAAGAGCTAAAAATAGATTCTTTGTTTTGCGCATCATTTTCGCACCGTTATTTGACGAAACTAAGCTAAGATAGGTTCAACAGTCAGTAAAATGTTTCGTCAAAATAATTATGCCGACTAGTGTATAAGCAAAATGTAAACAATTTTAGACATCTGGATAATGTAATAATGGATGGACTTTTGTTTTGTTGGCATTTCAGTCGCCAAATGTCAGAACACTTTGCTTAGTGCGTTGTATTATGTTCACTAAACACGCTTGTTGCAGTGTTGCATTTATGTTTTACTCTATATTATAACAATTTCTTATAAATTGAACAATAACTAAATTGAAATTTATACTGATAATTAAGCTCAATAATGGCATTTATTGTGGTAAATTCAATTATGGTGCATATCTGTTTCAAGTTGGTTGGCATACTTAAAAGTAGGTCATAGCATATTTCGGGCTATATGAAATCATTGACCGGTGTTGAGCAATTGAAATGTTGTGAGATATAAAAAGTGATATATATATGTCGATTTAGTTAATTTTCCATTTAAGAAAGTTCGTAATCGAACAAGCCCGACCATATGATATTCTACACTTAAGTATTTACAGACAAATTTGAATCGCTAAGTGCAGAAAGGGAACTACTAACATTTTATAATGTATTTATATAGATTCGAATACGCTCAATTTAATGAGCGCACTACGAAAATGATGCGAAAACTATTTGTTCAAACATTAAAGATTTTAAAAGTTTACAAAAAACCATTAAGTGCAAAAAGCAAATATCTTCAGCAGTAGACCCCTTTCTGCACTTAATCGATAATTTTTAAAATGATCTTATTCGATTATTTTTAAATTTCATATACAGGGTGTCCGACTGAATCTTAAATTGAAACAAATGCAAAGCCTTGTGCAAAATTGTAGCCAAAGTTGTTCCTCGAAGACCAAACTCCTAAGCACGGCGTCGAATTGAGGTTGATGGATTGTTTGAACACTTTCTTGAGCAGCAGTAATGTTTCCACCCGATCTTGCAGTACGTTGTGGTCCATGCTTGGACCTATCACCTGCATACCCTCTTTCTTCGGAATCATTCACTACACGATAAATAGTACGTTTTGTTGGCACGTTGTTTCTCCCAAGAATTTCACGTAACTTTCTCATCGTCACAGTAATCGATGATTGATTTTGATAAAATGATGTTTTAACGATCAAAACACGTTGGTTTATCGAATAATTTTCCATAAAAATTTACCACATGTCTACTTCTCGACTGCCAAATATGAACTGTCAAGACTAATGCCCACCAAAATGGCGGCAAAACAAAGTAGTATACCTACCCGGCGAACACCTTGCACCAGTTTCGTTGTATCGTTGAACAGAATTTATAATATTCAAAGTAATATACATAAGCCGTTATGTCAATAACCGGATCTTACACCTTCTAATCAACAACTACTATACCCGGGTATCCACATAGTTTTCGTTATTATTAAACAAAATTTTAATTGCAATGGATATTTTTACAGAAAAATAGCTTTATTTACATCAAAGATGTAAAATTATAAAAGAAAAAAATGAGTAGAGTAAGTGTGGGTAATGTCCCAGCAAAAAATTATGAAAAAGGTAATCGAGTTTGGAATCAAGCATTTAAGGCGGAATGACTTCTAAACTGGATTACCATATTAATTATTTATACAAGACATGAGACTTAAATAATTAGTTCCTAAGAATTGATTATTTTCGTAACTATTTTAATCTTAAAAGAAGTTAGCAGTGATTTTTTTGTACAAAATCGTAACGCAGGTAATACATAAATTCATATACTTTTATTTTAATAATCACTTTTACAGTAAATATTTTCAGTCATTCTTATATTTCTTAAAAAATTAATTCTTTTACCACTTCGTATTTTTATGATCTAATGTAATGCGCTTGGTAATCGAGTGATCAAACTTGGCAACCAAAAAAGTAACTGCCTATTTCACTAAATGCGAACGAACGCTTTCGTTCGCACAAATACATGTAAAACAAAAACAAATTTTTGAGAATATTTCACTAAATGCGAACGAAAGCGTAGGCAGTAAGTCATTATATGGCAAGCCGTTCTTTTGGTAATGTGTAATTTTTTGCTGGGGTGTTATACCTATTTGTTTGGAGATTACCACAATGTTAGTGTTTGTCGGATTCAGGCGCGGATTCAGGGGGGGGGTGAAAAAAGGTAATTTCCTCCCCTAAATTATAAAAATATGTTTTGCTTATTTCGATAATACACGAATTTCCGAATGTACAAAATTTTTGGAAATCACATCAAGTTTTTTTTTTTTTTGTTTTTTTATAGAATCTCTAATCAAATTATCAATAAGTATCCAAGTATTTATCCTAATAGTTATTTATTATATATTTCCAATGAAACATCTAGTTATCTGTATTTAAATACATATTATTCTACATTCAATTCCAACAAGTGCCATCTATTTATATCCGAAAAATAAACTTTTGGCTTGAAAATGCGAGCGGTTGAATTATTAATAAGCCTTAGTATATGCATTTTTTTTATTTGTGTTATGATAATTATTTATTATATACATTTTAATATAACCGTTTTTCGTATCATATTTTCATAATAGTATTTGAATTGGAATTTTATATGCATTGCCATTCTACCTTCCCATATATACATATGAATATATGTATTGGTCTAGTAAAAGTTCACCAAAGAAGAATTATATAACTGTTAAATTTCAAGTGCATTAATAAGAAAAGTTCTTTGATATACAAAAATACATAAAAATGAGTGAAACAATGGTGTGTCCGTTTTTATTTTTTTTAATATAATGTACCTATATACATAAGTATATATCATTACCTTCAGTCAAAAAGGATGAAGTATAATGTATAAATTTTATAGTAGAGAGAAAAAACTTTAGTTCTGAATATATTTTAAGTCTGTAAATCCAGTTTTGCTTCATTGCCGACTCTTTATTGGCTTGCAAACCAACTAGAAATAATACATTTATGTTTTACGTAGCTTTTTATGATTTATCACCTTTTCTATTATATATTTTATACTTTTAATGTACATTTTAGTATGTCAATTTGCAAAAAATAAAATATACTATTAAATTATTTTATTTGTTTCAATGTTGACTATTAACAAATATTAACAAATTTTTTTTGAAATTTTCAAATTTTAATGGGCCCTGCCGCTTTTTCTTTAGCATTTTTGGACTTAGCACTTTGTATTTTTGTTTACTCTATTGAACTGCATCAAAAACTTAATTTTCAAAAATTGTGGCATTAGCGCATTTACGAATGAAGGTTCATATGTATGTATGTATGTGCAGCCAAAATTAATTTTGTCTTTCCATTGTTATAAGCTTTAAAATTCCTTTCTAAATAAAAATAACTTAAATAAAATAATTAGCTGTAATCTACTTAAACCAGAATAATTATATATGTATCTTTAGATTAAAACCTAAACAGTTCGACTTAAATTCATAACTTAATTTTAAAATTAGTGAAGCATATTCCTTCTTCCAAAATTTTGTTAAGAATTGCATATGTTTTTTTTGGTCGAAAAATTGAACAAACCATTAAAAATAAATAAAATTGTTTTTATAGCCAAAACCTTATTTAAAAAGATTCATTTATTTTAATTTATATTGAACAGATCTTATATTTTATTTTACCTTTTTGTTGAGTTTTTTTTTTAATATAATATAAACATATCGTTTTTAATAAACTTTTAAAAACAAATTTTTTTACTTGTTTTGTATCATAAAAAATATCCCCCCCTGAGGCTCAAGCTGGATCCGCGTCTGGTTGGATTATAATACGATTAACTCATCTACTGTCTACATATGCTGGGCTTTCACGAAGCCATTTGCGGAAGATTTTAACCCACATTTTCAGAGATATTTGAGAAAATATTGCAAATCCCATTAGACACGACTTTAACAAGTGTGCAGGTAATCTGGTACACCATATGCTGGTAATGTGGTATAGTGAACTATTTTATCAATTCATAGTATTTTCTTTAAAAGTAAATATGTTTTATATACAATTTAAACTTGTAATTAAAACAAAAACAAGATAACAAAAGCAATTCATGTAAAAACCACAGTTTCATTAATCTTTTATTTTGAGGGTAATGTGCTACACTATAACAAATTAGTTAACTTAAGGTTTATTACATTAGTTGCACTTGGGATCAATATAGATATTAATATACATATTTTAAAATATTTAGTACAGCTATAGAGCATCACTAAGAATGACTTGCAAAAATAAAACAGATCAAAGCTTTCCTAATTTTACATGTTAGTTTAAGAAAAAAGGCACTATACCATATTACAGCCTATACTCACTCTTGAACACCAGTTTTAAAGCTAAAAGTCAAGAGAAATACCTGGATACCTGGTAGTTGCAGCTGGGCTTAAGAACATTGGACGAAAAAATGCAAATGGAACTAAAAGGGACCATCCAAAAATTTCATCCATCTCAGTTAATCAAGGGAATTAATGCATATGGTGGCGGCGATAATACAACCAGTACAACAATAAATTGGCCGTTAGGGTCCATAATTAAACTTAAACCACCTTATATGCAATACATCTGGAGATTTGTGTACGAAAATTTAAAGCCTTGAAAATTTGTATAAACTTAAATACAGGGTGTTTCTAAGACGTATAGAACTTCCGATAAGGATAACTGTTAAACTAGCTGGCACACTAATGAACTGCAATAAAAAAAAAACTTTTTTAAAACTGTTTTTACTTTTTGACTTTGGCAAATTACAATTTTTCACTTTGCAACTTACACCAGAACAACGTTCAAAAATCGTGAAAAATAATTTCAAAAAATTTGCGCTCTGTTCGTCAAGTTAACGGTGCGCATAATCGTCCACCTGAGCAGCTAATACTTAATACTATGTATCAATTCATGACCACATTGACTCTTGTGAATGATATTCGTCCAAATCGAGTCCGTACTGTGCGTTAAAGGAAGCCATTGCCGCTATCGATTGTGAAGAGGACTAGAATTTATCGATCTGATGACGTTCTCAGCAATTCGATCTGTGACTGTCTACTACTTAGAAATTTTGAGGAAAGATCTTTGCCTACATTCATAAGATAAAACTGCTGCAAGAATAAAAGCCAGCAGGCCATCAATCGTATCGTGTGTTCGCTTAATGTGCTGAGAATCAACTGCAAGTTAAATCAGAATTTTATTGGCAATTTAATTTTATCGTCTTGAGACTCCATTACATGCCGAAAAATCTCTGTTTGGTGCGGCTTACTTACAAGTCGTGTTACGAAGTCGTGTTACTCCAATTTTAGACAAATGGGCCGATGAGTAATTGGCGAACGCTACAAGCAAATGATTCCTTCTTCATGTCATTGCAAATCATTTGGAGAAGAAATGGTTCCAACAAGACAAATGCAAATCATTTGGAGAAGAAATGGTTCCAACAAGACGGCGCAACATGCCATTACCGAATTATCTCAAGAAATTGAACATTGAATTGGCCACCTCGTTCGTGTGATTCGACACCTTTGAGAACTTCGTGGGGGGTACGTCAAATCTCTGAACATTTCAAATCGTTTCGGAGCCAACATTCGACGCACTATTGACGAAATAAAACGGGTACGTTCGAAAAAGTGGTGCAAAAGTGGAACGACAGTGTGGCGCAGTCGCGAAGGCCATATGCCAAAAATAAATTTGTTAGCTAATAATCACAAATTTGCGAGCTAATAATGACAAAATTTTGGTCATTCCATTGAATTTGTTGTGTTTTATTTTAAAACATTTCGAATGTTTGATATCCTCCAAAGACAGTTAACACTATGTGGGCAAGTGTTTTTCCAAGAGTGGGGTTTATATTGGGCCTGAGATAAATTATGGACCAGTCTTCAAGAAATTTTTGAGAGTAATACAACAAAAAATACAACAGAAGTGAAGCGTATGGATAAACTAAACTGTGATTCTCCGAGGATTTGTGGACAAACTGGGAGACCCACAAGGCTGATTCATACCTTATTTTGTAGATAATGTTCCCAAGTTTATTTATTTATTTATTTATATTATTAATTAATTTCATTTCCTGTACAACAAGACAGTGTCTTATAATTACAGTACAGGAACGTAAAATGTTACAAGAATATTTAATTACATATAATTATTACAAAATGGTTCATAGTATTAAAACAAACAAAAAATACAATTATTAAAAAAGAATATAAGTCATATAAAACATTTTCAATCAAGAAACAAAAACAATTATGAAAAAAAGTTATATAAAAACATTTTGAATTTGTTAGCATTACGAATTAGTTGTTGATTTAGTGGATGAAGGTTCCAAAGACGAGCGACATGAATCAAAAACTGCCATTTGGAGACTAAGCTTTGATGCCGTGGAATTATAATATTATGGTTCCTTTGAGATTGAAAAAAACGTATCTTCTCAAATAAATATTTGGGGGTTTTAGTGTTTATCACTCTGTGTAAAAAAATAAATTTTCGGATTTTCAAAAGATTTTCGAAAGAGACTCCATACAGACTCCATGTTTGAAACAGATGAAACATGATCGGAACGTCTTCGACCGTACACATATCTCAAAATATTGTTGAATAAAGTATTTAATTTTCTTTTGCTAATTGCATCACAGTTTGCAAACAATTCACATCCATAAATTAAACTAGGAATCAGATATTTGTCTTGGCAAGTAAAAGTCTTATCCTCAAAGGGGTAAAGTATTGTGTCAACCATAGGGCCCGTAACTTAATATAGGACTGACCAACTAAAGAGTTCACATGATCGTTCCAAGTGAGACTATTGTTAAAAATTATTCCCAAATTTTTCGCTGCTTTTACAATCTCAATCTTCTCACCATTTATGACAATGTTATCAGCAATGTTGGGAACAATGGTATGAGCAATACTTTTTCTACATATAACAATGCACTTAGATTTCCGAGGATTCAAACAGAGCCCGTTTGCAGAAGCCCACAGGTATATTTTGTTCATTTCAGTATTTACAGATGATATACCCAAAGCTATACTATTCACAGGGCTACTTAAATAAAGTTGCACATCATCCGCATACAAGTGGACTTTGCAATTGGATAATTGTTCAGGTAAATCATTTTCATATATCGAAAACAGAAGTGGCCCCAAAATAGAGCCCTGTGGCACTCCTTTAATTAGAGATAAAGTGTTTGACCAAGAGTCATTCATAAATACCGATTGTGTGCGCGCCGAAAGGTAAGAAAAAATGTATTGGCAAATTGAAAAAAGTGTCTCAGTTTACTAATGAGCATCTGATGATCCATTAGTAATAAGATTTACGAATTGGCTGATTTTTGATGATTTTTTCATGTTGTAAGATTCTCTGAGGGATTTCTGCCCAATGTGACCAAACTGGAAGACACACAAGGGTGATTCATACCTTATTTAATTACAATAGCATTCTTCGTTACCTTTTTAAGGCGTACTAAAGAGTTTTTCGAGAATTGGCTATATATGGGGCCTATGGTAAATTATGGACCGATCTTCAAAAAACAGTATGATTCATAGTCATATAAAACGAATTTGTGCAAAATCTTATATAAATCCGTACGTTTCGCCACATATATATTAATTTTTGATTTTATTAATTGAACAAATTTCCAGCCTCCTTTCAAATGTAATTTGCCGTCCAGTATATTTTTCAGTGATACATGATACCCTACATGGTTGTGCTTTTTTCATTCCTACTCTAAGTAACTTCTGTTTTCCTAGAAATTGCATAAAGTATTTCTCCTTTAAATAAATTACAAAAAAAAAAAAGTATTAAACTCCTTCTAAGATTACTAACGTGCATTTAACTTTGTTTTATTATCTTTATCTTATTACAATTATATTTTACATTTAAGTTGGCGCAACCTCCCTGCAGCGAAAATTTAATTAGCAACTGAATAAATAAATGAAATTTAACAAACTTTCTTAAGAGTAAAATATGTATTTCTTTATATTAATTTCTCATTAACTTCCTAGAAAATTGCTATGCAAACTTTGGAAAACCAATCAAACTATTACAATTTCTACTTCGTAATGAAGTTTTTTTTTAGTTCATATTGCAAAAGTGATATTAATCGCTTTGAAAACAAAATTAAATGAACACAATTCACGTAATTATTCGAAAGAGTTTTCAGTCGAATTAAAATCCTTTAAATATTTAAAAGTTCAATTAAACAATTTTATAAAATCGCAAGTGTATCTTTCCAGTGGATTTACTAAGAGTTTTACTTCTATTGAATTTTTTTTTCAACATTTCTTGCATTTGTTGCCACTTGGTACCATCAATTATATAATTAGTTGTAAACTTTAGAACAAAGCAGTGTTACCACCAGCAAAATTTAAGACTAACCTTGAGATGACGCAAAATTACGCAATTTAATTGAAATTACACCTGATATTAAATTAACGTTTAATTATAAAAAAACTTACAAAAAAACCAAATTAGAAAATATTTACAGAAAAATTTTTAAGAGTGTTCCCTTGTTATGTCCCAAATGCAATTATGGCCCTATTAAAACAAAATTATTTTACGAGGTTAAGCCTTATAATATAAGAATTCCTAACGTCGAATATTATTTAGGTAACTATATCTTTTTGAGATTTTTTCGTCTTAATGCGATTTAAGGGAGGGGGTTTATATATGACCTACGTTCCTAAGCCTAACAGGACAAAATTTTGCCATGACATAGAAGTTTTTTATCAATACATACTAATATTTATAAGGCAGATATGGTATTACAAGCTATGGTCAAATATGGACAGATTTCAAAATTAATTTCGTAAGATAATTTATGTTCAAATAAAATATTTTTGGATCAAATGCTGCCCAAATACCAACATAATAATGGCTATGTGAAATTATGGAAAGACTGCCAAGGTAGGCTAGTTGGTAGTAAACTAGTCTATCAGCGCTTCGCGGGATAAGCCTAGCAAGAAAAAATTTTAAAAAAACTTATGAACAAAATTTTATTATATTTTCAAAAATGTTTTCTCCTATAGTTACCTATAGACAGGCTTTCAAGGTCTTTGTTTTTATTCTTAATTAAATAAAAGACAATTTATCGCATTTTATCAATATATTTTCTACGTTTCGTTGGGATTTTCCAACTTCCTCAGGGATTGATTTTTATTGTTGGTCTGGCAACATTAAATAAATACAAAAGAAAACATATTCTAGTTACATGAATACAACAAATCGTCAAAATAATCAAAACATATAAAAAACCAACTTAATTTTATTAAATTATCTTAACAATGGCGACCTGGTCTATGGACAGACAACCAGCCAGCAGGACAGACGACTCAGATACTGATTCTAAGTCGATCGGTATACTGCAACAAATATGTGTATGTTTTTCACACATTAGCGTAAACTCGTAATACCCTTTTCACATAAATAAGATCAATAGTCATACTATTAAGATTCATATGGTAATTCAAAAAAATTTAACAAAAATAATATTAAAAACCTAAAATAAATTAATATTGTTACGAAAGTGACTTTAGTTAAGAATAAGTTTAGTTTATAAGTAATTTTATTAGTTTAAAATGTTATTGTATAAGTTTCGCATATTTTTAATGTAAACCCACTGTACAGAATTTTCTAGTAAAGGGTGTTTCTTAAGCCCGATAGAACTTGAAATTGTAAAAAATAACACAAAAAATTAAATTGTAATCAAAATTTTTTTTTTTAGTCGAAAGATCAATACGTGACATTAACATTTGAAAATGATTTCGGGCATATGGGCACCGCACCGCGGCTGTTCTTGACGAAGCGCATTCTGGACGTCCAATTTTGGGCCACTTTTTCGAGCACTGCTGGCCGTATGTCACGAATAACACGAACAATGCTGGCCTCCAAGGCGTCAATTGTTGCTGGCTTATCAGCATAAACCAGTGACTTCATGTAGCCCCACAGGAAATAATCGAGAGGTGTGAAATCGCATGACCTTGGAGGCCAATTGACAGGTCCATTTCTCGAAATCAACTTATCTCCAAATTTTGATTTCAATAAGTCGATGGTTGCGTTCGCCGTATGGCACGTAGCGCCATCCTGTTGAAACCACATCTCCTCCGGATCAATGTCATCCATATTTTCAAACAAAAAATCATTGATCATGGTGCGGTAACGATCTCCATTGACCGTAACGCGAGCTCCGGCCTCATTTTTGAAGAAATAAGGTCCGATGATGCCACCAGCGTGAAAACCGCACCAAACGGTGCATTTTTCTGGATGTAATGGAGTCTGTATTGTCTCTTGTGGATTGGTCTCGCTCCATATGCGGCAATTTTGCTTATTAACAAACCCGTTAAGCCAAAAATGCGCCTCATCGCTGAACACAATTTTGCGATAAAACAACGGGTCAGTTGCCAACTGCTCTAGAGCCCAATCGGCGAAAGAACGACGCATATAATGGTCTCGTGGCTTCAATTCCTGCACCAGCTGGATCTTATACGGGTGTAGGCCGAGATCTTTGCGCAAAATTTTCCACGTAGTGGACGGACAGAGCCCCAATTCCTGCGACCGACGACGAATCGATAAATTTGGATCTTCTTCCACACTTTCGTTTACAGCGGCGATATTCTCTTCAGTACGCACATTCCTTCGACGTGTTGGTGTTATTGCATCCTCTAGAGAGTATGTGGTACGAAATCTATCCACAGTTCGACGAATGGCTTGTTCAGATGGACGATTATGTACGCCATAAAAATGACGAAGTCGTCTATAAGTTGCGCGAATCGACGACTGATTTTCAAAGTAAATTTGGATAATTTCGTAGCGTTGTTCAAGCGTGAGTCTATTCATGATGATTTGTCAGAGTATACTGAAACGATAAAAAAAAATATTTCATCAAAATTTAATTTTTTGTGTTACTTTTTACACTTTAAAGTTCTATCTAGCTTAAAAAAACACCCTTTACAAATGTAATGTTATGATTGTTATAGATAAATGTATAACATAATAGTGTTGAGATTATCTTTAACCCATAAAGTATGCTTTAGTTTATTGATGCATAATTCAATTTAAATTCAGCCACAGTGTTAATGCATAATGATATTCGCTGTAAGATAATAAAATCTCGATTCGCCCAGAAATGTCGAAAATGTTGCAGACATTTCGACGAGTAGAATGCTCTAGAGACATCTAGATGTCAGCGAACAGAGTATAAATACTCGCGAAGGTTGGCATCGATAATCAGTATTAGTGCGATTATTTAAGTGTGTACATCGCAATTATAAGTGGTATAATTGACTAAGTTCTAAATAAAGTGGCGTGAATAGTTTATAGTACAGCTATAAAGTAAAGTGTTTAAAGTATTTTATTTATTTTATTAAAGTTGCAATAAAAGAACTCAAGAGGTTTATTATAAAGGAAATAAACCAAAAACGTTATTGAAAAGGCAGTAATGTAACAATATAAATTAAATAAAAACTTGAAATAATAAGTTCTAGTTTCATTTATCTAGTGAAGGTGCAAAACATTCCTTTGCAAACTCTACTAAGTTAATAAAATTCCTGCAATGGTTTCTTAAATCAGTTTTACACATGTTAAGGGAGCTAAATATTTCTCAACTAAAGCATTTTAAGTGCTAAAGCAAACACAAAATTTATTACTTTTTGTAATATGGAAAACACATCTTTCTCCAGAGTGTTGTTTAAGTATAAATACATACATACTTTCTTTTTCCAATAAAATTTGGGTTTAAATCACTTTATGATCGAAATCTTATTGTCCATTAGGCGCCAAACACCATCAATCTTTTGGGACTATGGATATCTTTTTTTTTAATTAACAATGACTTTGGTGGAAAATACTCAAAACTTTTTAGATCAACAGTATCTTAATTGGTATAAATTGTATCACTAAAATCAAATCCTTATATTATTTGTTTTAAAATTAAAGAATTTCAAATTACACCTGATCTACACCTCAAAGAAATTACCCACGCTCTACCCGCGAGAGTAAAATTACACCAAATTTGGGTAATTACCCACAAAGTGGCAACACTGGAACAAAGATACCCCTAAACACTCATACACTTGCATAATCTATAAACACAGGCACACACAGATATGGATATTCATTGCACATTTTTTTTTCTCTGATTTTGGTTTTTGTGCAAAAGAATTCCAATTAACATTAATAGAGTCTATCTCGTTGCCATCTTTAACGTTTTACTTGCTCGCTCCGTTCAGCACCGTAACAGGACTACATTTATGTGGGATGTTTGATTGGTTTTCCATCTATATGAATGCAGTCGGTGGAAGAATGTTGGTATGCAAAGCAATTGTGGTCTACTGAAATGAAAATGTTTGAATTAGTGGTGCTGATGATGAAGATGATGGTAATGATGTCGATTTCATATAAAACTATTAAGCTCAGCTAAATTGTAATCATTCTCGGGTGGCTACTTATATTATCGATTGAAATAGTTTCGTTAATTTCAGTTAACTTTTAGTTGTTTCCTTCGACAAATGGAAATATTATGTTCAATGCACTTGACATTTGCAAATCTTTTAAAATTGTATTAACAATTATAGAACTGAACGTTAACAGACTGAACACATATTTTTGGTAAATAATTATCTTGATAACATCGTTTGGAAAATTGCAATTTAAAAAAAAAGCTTAATACACATTGTATTTAAAACCCCACGATTTCAAGGATAATCATCCGAAGTACCGCGTGTTTTTTTTACAGAACTTTTAATTCAAGAAAAATGTTTTGACTTTAATTAAACTGGCTTCAGTGAATAGATAATTTTATTCCAGTAACATAGAAAAAATTAAAACTTGTCTCTAATCAGCAAATTCATACCAAATTAATAAAATCAAGCAAACAATTTGTTGATTTTGCACCTATTACCAAAATGATTATATTGAATACCAAAAATTATAAATATTTAAAATGTTGATCATTTTTTTTCAATAAATGATATTTTTAATTAAAAAAAATGATCAAAACACTTTGCCGTTTCAAGCAATGTGTTTATTGATTGGGTGCTCAGGTTTTGACACAACAATTCTACAAGCTTAAATTATTTTATTTTAAACGAAAAAAGTCAATTACACAGAAAAAAGAGTTTTATAAATTAAAAAAATGGGTTGAAAAGTATTTAAATTTAATTAATGTGATAATTGAATCAATTATTATTTTAGTTGAAAGAAAATTAAAAATTTATTTTGATTTAATTAACATTTTAGTTGTTTTGAAATAAATTTTTAATTAAAATTTTAATTAAATAACAAAAAATCTTAATTGACTTTCTGCTTTTAAAATAGAATAATAAAATAATTTAAACATGTAGACTTATTGTTGGGAATTGTCAAAATTTTTTGATAATTTTTTTAATTAAAATTAAAAATATGTTTTATTGAAAAAAAATATTCACAATTTTACAATTTTTAGTAATCAATATAATCATTTTGGTAATAGGTGCAAAATCAACAAATTGTTTGCTTGATATTATGAATTGGGTATAAATTTGGTGATTGGAGAAAATTAGTAATTTTTTCTGTATAGGATTTTTTGGTTATTTTTTTATTTAAATTGAAATAATTTTTTTAATTGATAAAAAAAAACTACTGATAATTTTTTCTGTGAATGTTTAAATATGATTTTGGCCACACATGAAGAACTCGAATTTTTACACACTATTCGCAGCATTTGAGACCGTATTTCTCTAAACGAAAAACTCGTAGAATGTTTATATCCAGGTGTCTCCAATTTATTGGGCTTAGGAAAGTGGTTTTACATAATCCATAAAAAATTAATCCAATTTGGTTAAATCACACGATCTGGGTGACCAGTTAACAGGGTTAATACGTGAAATAATTCGTTCAGCAAATGTTTTTTAAGTGCGTTTATTGCAGCGCTGTGTAGCAATTGCCTCCGTCCTTTTGAAACCATATGGCAGTCAGACTAATGCCAGCTAATTGGGGACCAAACAAATTAATAACCAAGTACCTTAACCGATTAGCGTTGACTGTACCGTTCTGACCATAGTTGTTTCTAAAGACTTAGTTAGGTAAGGTTAGGTAGAACGGCTGGTGTGAAGTCAATCTTGACGTATTCATCCAGTGACCAGTATGGTCTATTGTGACGCAATTGACCATACTGAAAATAAAGAAGAAAAAAAAAACAAACTTACTAAACACAATAGTCCTACATATGCCCCGTCCATAGCTACGTATTATACAGCCAAGTCATGCTCATTATAAATCCCGTTAGATTCTCTAACCCATATCCGGAGACATCTTCAAATTCGCCCATGAACCTGCATCCCAGCCATCTCAGCCTGCTGTTCTATTGCCTATGACAGTGACTCAGAATGTGCTCAACTGTCTCTATCTTCTCTGCGTTCTTGCACAACATACATAAATAAGATGAGTCAGATCCTAGTACCACCGTCATAATGCCTATTATGCAGTGGCCCGTGTAAATACGTATCATGGTTCCTCCAGTCCCGATCAGGATCCTCTATTTCCGAGAGCAGTGTCGCCAACTGATCGTCCATTTATTAACTGGTGATGTTGCAATGACCCGGTAACCAACACAGTCTCACTACATACTCCCCTACGATTTCACTGAGAACTCTACCAGAATCATCCATTGGCTTAGAATTCACAAAACGGCTCATCAAGGCCCTAAGCAACCCAAGCCCCCATTACCAAGCATTACGTTTTTAAAGACAATGTTTTGACAATGACGTAAGAGTTATTATCGTTCCAATTGCCGCAGTTCTGTTCATTAACCCTCTGCCAATGACGTGGTTGTATAACTGATACCAATGAAAGAAAAAAGGGATTTTCTCCATTCTTTTTCAAACATCGGCTCTCACGCATTCAGTACCTTTTTAAAACATTTTCATGTGTACGTTGGCGTGACGAACGTGATCAAATAAATCGCACGCATCTCGCTGAGCAGAAAAGTGTCATCAAGACAACCACGACAATATTAATGTAGGTGTCTGAGGAACAACCGCATCAATATTTTTGTTATATTTTTTTATATCTTGTGTCTCCTAGACAATACGTCAATAAAATGTTTTCAATATTTTATATTTCTTATTATTTTTATTTTGATGGGCCGCTCTAATACCAAACAAATTCTTCATTGTTCTAAGAGAACATCATCTTAAACTTTTAAAAGCCGTGAAGAGCATATTCTGAGCTTTGAATCAAATAATTTGACATATCCATATTATAATGTCTGGTTCAATTTACTAGATAAAATTAGTTGTAATATTTATTTAACTGGTTAGTTCAGATGTGAACTCAACCCAGTGTAAAACTTGTAAAAAACAAATAGGAATTTTTTTTTTTTTTGGTTTTTATATAGATGTAAGTTCTTTAGGTCCATTTTGTGCTATGCCATTAAATATTGTTTTAAATTACTTGTCGTTTTGTTCTCAAAAATAAATTACAGCAAATGACAAGCTATAACAGTAATCTAAAATAAAAAATAATTTCAGAAGGTTAACAAAACAGAACTTGGAAAATATGGTGTCTAGCGTACTACCACGTCATTGGAATTGTTATTACAAAGTCACGTCAGTCGCAGGGGGTTAACATAGATATTTCACCAAAAGTGCGCTTAAAAAAAATTTCAAATGAAGTTTTACTATGACTTTTAAAATGAATTTAAACAATTTAAAGACATCGCTCTGACCTGCCTCGCTTTATGAGGAATTGACAAACCAAACTAATATCAAAACAACCAAATACCGTATAATTACGAGTATCTATCACAGAAGGCAGTGCACAGTGTAAGATTTTTTTTTTTTGAGTTTAAATTTGAGTAAATATATTTATGAAATATGAAAGAGCGCTTGTTATAAAATAAGAAAATGCTTCCTACAGAAATTCACATTGCGTTTTAAAATTTCAAACGCTGCATTGCTTGTGTCGTTGAAAGTTTTAAAACGGTACATGAATTTCTGTTGAAAGCAACAACAAAATTACATAATATTTATGACATTATTTGTGCTTTCAATGTTATTCTTTGGCGTTGAGCTGCGTTTTACATGATTAGGGCCTTAATTGTGTCTCCCTAGAATGGCTAAATCTTACACTGTGCAGTGCTACCAATTCTTCGCTCTAAGAAAATCACCCGAGTAGTTTTATAAAAAAAAAAATTAAATGTTTCTAAAGTAATCTACGGGTAGCCCGAAGTATTATCTTTAAAATGACATACAAATCATCTTCGTATGTGCAGTAGTTTTTGAGATTTTGAAAAAATAAACTCAACACGTTCGGCTGATTCGGCGAAATTATGACATTTTGAATATGACGTAACTTTTGCAAAAAAAATTTTAAAATTTTTTTTCGTTAATATATGTTCCTTTTAAGATGAAGGGAACCTTCACATCAAATTTCATTCAAATCGAAGGGGGTCGGGTCCCACTCTTGGTCGATTTGACATGGAATTACCCCTACAAATAATCTAAGTTATTATTGGGAATACATAATTTTTCATCAAAAAGATTTTGTTTGTTGTGCTTAATTCTCAAATTTTATGAAATCACTGAAATTTATTGTTGGAGGATAAGCTAATTTCATTGGTTCCTTAGGCCAGATCATCAGGAAACATTTTCCCACAAAATTCTAGAAAAGCCAAATTTACTCGTAGGTATTAGTAAATAAAAAATAGTTTCTAAAATAATCTATTTAAAGTTTTTTTCTATTAAAAAAAGAATTTAAAATAAATTTTAATATACTTGTATTTACGTCTTTTATTTACAGCGACGAATATTATGTTTGCTGTATATGGTACAATCAAAAACGACTTTTTTTTGCTGAAGTGTGCAATATTTCAAATTATACAACATGCAAGGTCAGTGATTCATTATATTTTTAGATGTAATGAATTTATTCGTTATGGTTTAATTAAACTTAATAAAGTTTAGAAACGTTTATGTAAAGTAGGATTAGTAAGCCAGACTTGGTCATATGTCGAAATCGACTTTTTGAGAATTAAAAGTACTTTTTTATATTTTTGAAAATGGTTCTTCGGGTTCTCGAAAAGAATATTTGATCTAAGACATTTTTCATATGTTACAACCTTACAAATTCGCTCGATCCGGATTGGATAAAAAACTATGGTAACCAAAACCAATCTATATCTATTATAAAATTATATATATATAATTCTATCGTTACTGACATTACTGACATTTGGACCAGCGGTTGGTCTCTACCCAAATCGATCCGCTAAAACGGGATTCTTGGAAATTCGAATGTTTAGGTGGTAAAAAGGGTAAATTCGTGTACCTTATATCTCCAAAACTAAAAGAGATACAAACAAAATGTAATACTTATCGTTGTTCTTTAGAAAAAGAAGCGGACGGGTGTCTGGTACTTTTTTGAAATTCGGCCCTTTAACGGAGTAAACGGGTAAAACCTGCATGTTAGTACTTTTTTGTCACCCCATCTATGTTTTAAACCCATAAACATAGAAAAAAGGTTATATCACATATTAAACTAATCTAAAAAATACAAATATGAATTTGATACTTTTTTCGGACGTTTAATTGGTGAAACCCGTAACTATTTTTGGTACTTTTTTTACAAATCATATTTCTCCATTCATTGAAATATACGTATTAAATTATGGGCTCCCATTGCAATATGGAAATTTTTGATAAATCAATAGGGAGAAAAAAGTACCAAAAAGGGGAAATACAGGAAATTAAATTGCATTCTCTAGCTTTTTGATTCAACAACTTATACTCTTTTTAATTATCGTTATCGACCTAGAAATAAAAACTTCTACATGCAATGTCCTGAGTAGATAAGAATCTATGAGGGTACTTTTTATTCTTTAGCTGGTACTTTTTGAATTTCCGTTAGTATTTGACCTAGAAACATAAAATTAA
Organism: Pollenia amentaria; assembly: GCA_943735925.1. NCBI lineage: Eukaryota > Metazoa > Arthropoda > Insecta > Diptera > Polleniidae > Pollenia > Pollenia amentaria. The sequence goes on along the minus strand of OX031008.1, from coordinate 84,760,899 downwards.
TCATCCAAGGTCCTGAGTAAATGAGAATCTGCTAGAGGGATCTTTTTGGTACTTTTTCGTTCTTTAACTGGCAGTTTTTTTAATTTCCGCTAATATTGGACCTAGAAACATAAAATAAAAAATGCAGGTTCCCAAGTGAATAAGGATATGTAAGAGTGATTTTTTGGTACTTTTTCGTACTTTATTGTTTTTCAACAGGTACTTTTTGAAATTTCGTTAGTATTGCACCTACAAACATAAAATTAAAAAAGCAATGCGTTGAGTGAATGAAAATCTGTAAGAGGAGCCTTTCGGTTTTGTTTATGCTTTACCTGGTATTAAACCTAGAAACATAAAATTAAACATGCGAGGCCCTGACTGAATAAGAATCTGTAAGAGTGATCTTTGTGGTACTATTGTTCTTTAACTGGTACTTTTTATATCGTTCATATTACACCTTGAAACTTAAAACAAACAGGCAAGTTCCTGAGCGAATGAGATTGATTTTTTGGAACTTTTTCGTTTTCTAACCGGTCCTTTTTTAAAATAAAGTGGTACTCTTTTTAATTTAATACTTGTTGTCCATTGAATAAAAAAAAGCGAATAGATATCTGGTACTGTTTTGAATTTCAGCCCTCTTAGGTATTAAAAGGGTTAAAGCTGTATTTTGGAACTTTTTCGTCCCCCATATATATTTTAAACCAATGCGCAGAGAAATAAAAATTATATCAAATTCGTAATTGATCTAAGCGGGTGAAAATCGTTACTTTTGTGGTACTTTTGTTACAAACAAATTTTCTCCATTCATTGCCCTATACATATTAAATTTTGACTTTTTTGTTACCTCAATAGGGTGAAAAAAGTACCAAAAATCCGAAATACGGTAAATTAATTGGCTGTCTTTAGCTGGTTGGTTCTACAACTGGTACTTTTTTTAATTATCGTTAATATTCGTTAATAAGAATGGTACTTTTTTTATTTTCGTTAATATTGGACCTATGGACATTAAATTAAACATGCAAGGTCCTGAGTGAATAAGAATCTTTAACAGGGCTTTTTGGTACTTTTTTGTTCTTTCCTGATACTTTTTGAATTTCTGTTAATATTTTACCGTTAATATTTGAAATTAAACATGCATGTTCCTGAGTGAATTCAACATAAACTTGGCATATTTTATTTTGTTTTGTTTGTTTTGTTGGGGTATTTTTGCATTTTAAGTGAAATGAGAAATGACCTCAACATCAAGGAATGAAAAATGGCCCCAAATAAAATCATATTTTTTACTTTGGAGCTATTTCTCATAATGCAAATTTTATGAAATGAAAAATTACCCCAACAAATTTTATATAAATTTTATAAAATGGTTTATTCAATTTTCTAGGGATTTTAATCCAAATTTGTTTTTTTTAATTAGACTAAAGCAAATGTATTTTAGTTTTCCTTAAATTATTTTTATGAAGAAGGGAATTGTACAACATGAAATAAATTGAAATGCGTTGATAATTTTTCATTCGTGACTGACCGGGGAATCGAACCCCCGTTCAAGGACAGGTCGATTTGACATGTTTCGATAGTAACAATACTATCTCGTCAGAAATCGTCGCCTATTAGTACTCACCGCCATTGACGATGGCATGAAGTCATCAATCTTTATCAATTTTCACCTTTTTGGTGGGTCGAAGTTTGTTGTGAATGATAATAAATTTTAATTGATATACATGTTCTTCCTTACTTCTGTTTTTCAGGGATAGTAAAAAAATCCTGAATTCTTATATCAAAGAGGAGAAAATCCTTGCCGGCTATGCAGAGATGATTTAGTAAGCGTGGCCGGTGTTCAGTATCAGGCCGAAGACCCAACCATCCTTTCTATCGTGCGATTTTATAAACCAAAACTGTATGTATAAGTATTCGGGATATTAAAATTCAGGGTTTTGAAAACTGGATTTTTAAACCTGGGAGTTTTAAATTTGGGATTTTAAGTTTCTAGGAATATGAACCGAACCCAAACTTTAAATAAAATTTTCTTTGTGTTTTTTTTTAATTCTAACTTTTTTTGGGGTAAAAATTCATTCAAAATGTTAAGATAATTTTTCATAATGAAGAAACCCCAAATTAAGGGTCATATTTCGTTTTATTTTAAGGGCAGTTTTCAATATTTTTGGGTAGTTTTCCATTAAAAAATTGGGTTGCATAACAAAAAATAGCCTCAAATTTGTTGTTATGCAACTATATTGAGCTATATTTCCTGGGGCCGTGGTTCGCAGCTCCAAGTTATTTCACGACTTTCTATTGTGGGCATAATGTATAACATACTTTTAAGACAACAGATTCATTTTGATTCAAAGCAATAGACTTTCTATAATACTGGGATTATCCGATTATATTTGCTGTGCATTCAATTGACACCAAAATCTTCTTAAGAAAGATTTTTCCCTATTTTTGGCAAAGTTACATAAAATGACTAACTTAACCGTATTTAGTATATATTAAAGTCTCGGTAAACATCAGCTGCCATTTTTTAATGAATGTCTAGTATGTCTAACTGTACCACTTCTCTAGATAAACGATTAAATGGAAGATGACCTCGAAAAAACTATTTACAACGAAAATTTTTAATCATATTATAGATTATTTAGCCATTTTATTGTCAACGGCAACCAAATTATGGTTAAAATTGGCGATAATAACTTTTACGATTATGGTAGGTCCAAAATTAACCCAGATCCCGTATAAACCTAATCCTAAAATCTTAAATACACAGAAAAAATTATCAATAGTTTTTTTATGAATTAAAAAAATGTTTTTAAAAGTATTTCAATTTAATTAATGTGATAATTGAATTAATTCATTTTTTAGTTAAAAAAAAATTTTAAATATAACTTTGATTTAATTAAACTGTTAAAGTTGTTATGAAATAAATTTTTAATTCAAATAATAATTTAATAACAAAAAAACTTAATTGATTTCTGGTTTAAAATTAAATAATTTAAGTTTGTAGAATTGTTGTTGGGAATATAGTTTGTTGATTTTGTTCGGTAGTAGGTCATGAGCTTTATACAAATTTAAATAAAAATATAAATATATTTTGTTTTAAATTTATTCTTTTACTTTCCCAATATTTCGGTCAATATAAAAATAAAAAAATAAACAAAAATTCCACTTCACTGTAGCTGTAAGCTTTTGTCAACTGTTCTTGGGAATTGTCAAAACCTGAGCTATATTTAATAAAATCAATTAAAATATCGTTTGAAGGGACAAAGTTCTTTGATCATTTTTTATATTAAAATTAAAAATATCATTTATTGCAAAAAAATATTCACAATTTAAAATTTTTACAATTTTTAGTAATCAATATTATCATTTTGGTAATAGGTGCAAAATCAACAAATGTTTTGCTTGATTCTATGAATTTGGTGATTAGAGCAAATGTTTAATTTTTTCTGTGTATATGAAGATATCTAAATAATATTCAGCACAAAGAACTTTTGCATGACTCTTAACCTCATATCATAGTTTTGTTCAGGCAAGTCCATGATTGCCCATGAGTCCCAAACAGGGTACACTTGCAAAAATTTGCTCCTATAAAATGGTCGGGCTGGACCGACTGTACTTTCTTACTTGTTTTATTTATTGAAACAGATTGACTAACATTTATTTTGTTAAAAAACGGCTGCCAGCGAGCGTAATATCCACATTTACGCAAAGCACATTTTTTTCGGAAAAACTTAAAATGCATATTTTTCATGCAAAAAGCATTAAAAACTTGCCCTGCTAATAACTTAATATTTGTACAAACCTTTTTCGATTAGACAGATTCTTTAACAAAAAACTGACAATAATAGTCTTTTCACTTTGTTAAAAAACAAAAAAATAGAAATCATACTACAACATTTCGTGAAGATCGGTCCGCGATATACTATTCCCCATAAAAAGCCCACTCTCGATAAACACTTTAGTAAGCGTAAAATCGCAACGAATATATTTGGGAGATTCACATGGTGTGCTATCAAGTTTTATCGTCATTATATCCGAAATTATATTTTACAATTGTTTAAAAAAAATATTGTTGTGTTTTGTCATATCTGTACAGTAGAAATCTCAATTATAAGCGGTTGACCACAGCAGTTATATAAAGTTCTTGTAATTATTTTAAGACATATGACTTTACAACCTTATGACTACCTTGTGAATCACCTAATTGTAATAAAGTTTGGTCTGTTGCAGTTTTTTATACGTCAACGAATCACACTGTCGAATTTCGTAAAGATCGGCCAATAAAATATTATGTGTCCCATATAAAGCCTATTCCTTAATTATTCTAACTGTCGGTGAAAGGTATTACAGATTCGGCACAGTCGAATATGGAACTCTAAACTTTTTTTTTTATACTGTCACTCTCTTATCTATTACATTAATCAAGAATTGTTTCCTGTTTCTTTAATTTTGTGTTACTTTAATTCGATTATATACCAAATCGTTAAGTTTTACTCTTTTTGAAATAACAGACAACCCAATTTAATTAAGGAAACGTTTGGTTTTCATGTCAAGTAAATATGTGATAGTATTGAATTTGTATTTAAATTTTTCAAAAGAATTCGTTTGAAACACATTTACTGGCAGCATGTGCAAACATCAATACAATTACTTATCAATTAACCCACGTTTGATCTGACCGTAGCATGAATAAAGACAAGCGGATGTTAAAACAGCGACGAGAAAAAAAGTAAGCGAAAAAATCGGTGTCTATTAAAGAGTGGTATGTGTATTTACATATGTACATGATGGTTAAACGATACACTTAAACACAAATACTTACTACCTATAATTTCCCAGCTAGCATTTTTTTAAATTTTAAAGCAGATTCGAGTCTTTTTTAACTCTTCAGTGCGATAAAAAAAAACAGAATACGCGCTCATTTTCTGATCATAAAAGATACTTTTGTCGGCAGAAAATTGTACCCAAGGTGCGACTCTTATTGATGAGTTATTTGGGATTTTTTTTTTTTTTTTTTGACAAACTTGGAAAATATTTGCTACTTAAAAACTTATAAAAAAAATATTAAAGCTATTTTTGGAAATACATAATTTTTCATTAAAGGATTTTTTTTGTTGTGCTTAATTCCCTATTTTTGTTCTTGATAAAAATACTGAAATTTATTGTTGGAGGATAAGCTGTTTCTATGCGTATTTCACTGGTTGCCTCGGCCAAATCATCAGGAAACGTTTGAAAAAGGTGTTTTTGGGAATACATAATTTTTCATTAAAAGATTTAGAAAAGCACAAAAAAACTTTTAATGAAAAATTATGTATTCCTAAAAACAACTTTGATAACACTGCTATACAAAAAAAATAAAAAAATCTGCGGCAGGGATTTTGTTAATGGTTTTTGTTAATACACATATTAGACCTTCACGCTGCATGCTTATTTATTTTTGATTCACTCTGGTTATTGAGATAAACGGAACTAAGAAATAATTGAAATACCCTATAAACATTGTGGTTCATTGATATGTTTTCACTTACGTTTAATTCTTATTTCAAATATTGTCATACATTTTTCATATTTGGATTCATTCCTAAATGATGAAACAGAACACGACCGCAACTTCAAGCAAAAATGACTCTCAGAGAAAACAGGCCCATAATTGAAACGCCGACTGCAACTTCAGGATCTGCCAATTAATTTTTACACTTTTTTTGTGTGTAAAGCTATAAAAAATTGTTTTTGAAAAAATTATATCAATTTTTTTATTGCGAAATTGTTGTTGTACATTGGCCACTGCATATTTTTTTCAATATCAGTCATTTCTTTTAGAAATTTACAAAACTATAAATTCAATTGGAATTTCAAAAGTTTTTTCCTAATTTCTTTTGTTTTTATTTTTCTTTGGTTTTGTTTACAAAATGTATGAAATTAAATAAAAGTATGGTAATACTGTTGAGAGCATTTGTGTTTATCAGTTATAAATCGGTTGTTTTGTGTTAAAGTGCATTTTTCCTTTCAAAAACATGAGTTTTCCACGTAAACCTTGTTTAAACGATCCTAACAGTTTTTGCTTTATTTGTGGCAAGTTTAGTTTACAAAAGCAAAGAAAAGAGATCACAGAGTTTGTAAAAACAGTCTACCGAGAATATTTCGGGATACCACTAGTGAAAAGCAATAAATATTGGGTGCCAAACATCGTGTGCAAGCCGTGCGTAGAATCTTTGCGTTACTGGAGCCAAGGAGGACGTAAAGGGTTACAATTTGGAGTGCCGATGATGTGGAATAAGCCAAGTAATCACTTAAACGACTGTTATTTTTGTGCCGTAAATGTTAACGGTATGAACCGGTACAAAAAACGTACTTGGGTTTACTAGAGTGTGAAAACGGTTACAACTCCAGTATCTCACAGTGATGATTTGCCAATTTCAGTGTTTTCAAGACCTGGTGATGATTTTGAAATGTTAGAGGGATCAAGCGGTCAGTCGAGCAGTAGTGGAAGTGAGTTCGAAGAAGATGTTTCTAAGAAGCCTGGATTTTCTCAAGACGAACTCAATGATTTGGTTCGTGATTTGAATTTACCGAAAATTTCGGCCGAACTTCTTGCTTCAAGGTTGAAAGAAAAACATTGTCTTCAACCTTTTTTTTTTTTTTTTTTTTTCATTATTTATTTATTGAATCTTCATATATTAAATATGAACTAACAGTAATTAATCAAATCTTATCCTAATATTTGCTTTATGTCCTGCCAGTGCCAAACACAAAAGATTTAGTCATCACGGTTTCATCTGATTGGGTGAGTGCTGCAGTGTCTCTTCTTCTTAAGCGAGTGTGGCCGCCATAATTTAAAATATTTCTAGCTAATGGATTTGGGTGCAGTTCCAGCCTTTTTAAATATTTTACTGCATATTTCGTTATCATAGTTTTTACTAATGGCACATTGAGATCCTTGTGGATATTTGAGTTTTTGACGTACCAGGGGGCGGCTGTGATTATTCGAAGAAATTTATTTTGGCGCCTTTGAATTTTTTCGATGTTAGAAGCCGAGGCAGTGCCCCATAACTGAATACCGTAGCACCAAATTGGCTTTAAGATAGAGTTGTAGAGTAGAAGTTTGCAATCGAGACTAAGAACAGAATTTCTTCCAATAAGCCAATTAATTTGGATTGCTTTTAGTTTCATTTGAGTTAATTTCGCTTCTATATGCCATTTCCACGTTAAACGCCGATCTAGATGTATACCGAGGTATTTTACATGCGAGTGTTGGGGTATTATTTGATTATTTATTTTAATAGGGGGGCATGACTCCCGACGCAATGTGAATGTTATATGTGCGCATTTTTGCTCATTGATCTTTATTATCCATTTTTTTAACCACCTTTCTAGTTCAAATATATGATCCTGTAGATAACGAGATGCTTCTTGACAGTTTGCGTGTACGCTTAGAAAAGCTGTGTCGTCTTCAACCTGGTGTTATCATTACATCCTTTAGAACCAGAGAGAGTGAACTTCTTCCTTACTTTTCAGAAGAAGATAACTTTGTTTTTTGTAATGACATTCCTGGGCTCCTAAGATCTATGGGTCTTCCTAAATATGAGGCTAAAGATTGGAGGCTTTTTACAGATAGCTCAAAAAGAAGTCTAAAATGTGTATTGCTGCACAATGGAAATAAGTATGCTTGCGTTCCGATTGGTCATACTACAAAACTAAAAGAAGAATACCAAAATATTAAAATGGTTTTAGAAAAGATTTCGTACGCACAACATCAGTGGCCAGTTTGCGTGGACTTGAAAATGGTAAATTTTTTACTAGGCCAGCAAGGAGGGTATACTAAGTACCCTTGTTTCATATGTTTATGGGATAACCGTGCAAGACACCAACACTGGATTACAAAGATCTGGCCTTTGAGAGAAAATATGGAGGTTGGAAAAGCAAATGTGATAAATGAACCTTTGATAAGCCGAGAAAACATCCTTCTTCCACCCCTTCACATTAAGCTTGGGCTAATGAAGCAGTTTATTAAAGCCCTTGATAAAAATGGTGTCTGTTTCAAATATGTGTGCCAAAAATTTCCAGCCCTTAGCATGGAAAAATTAAAAGCAGGCATCTTTGATGGACCGCAAATACGTACACTGATAAAAGACACTGAGTTTGTAGCCCATATGACACAGATTGAATCTGAAACATGGTTAAGCTTAGTGTTGGTAGTAAAAAACTTTTTGGGGAATCACAAAGCGCCGGAATATCAAGAACTAGTTGCAAAAATGCTACAAAATTTTAATAAGAGTAAATAAGAGAAAATCCCAAAGAAAAAGTTTTTTATGATCTTCATTTATTTATTCTAGTTAAAGGTACCCCAAACTATTATTTTTGTATATTTTTGTAAAGATAAACAATAAAAATAAATTTTAAATAAATCTTTTGGCCCATTTATTGAAGCATTTTATGGAAAATGTTAGAAGCGTTTATCTCAAAAACTGGAGTCAATTTGACAATTCTGGTATTTTTCCCGTTATCAGCACACTCGTCTTATACAAAATCGACTTCAAGTATGCCTGCCGCAAAATGACTGTATAGCAGTGTAATTAATTGGCAAGTGCACGTGCATAAAAAACTAAACTGGCAAATTGCTTTATTTTGATTTCTTGCGAAAAGAATAAAAGCAATTTGTTTTTTCTAAACCCACTTGCAACTACAATTAATGTTGGGAGAATTCCAACTAATTGTAGTGGGGAATGTAAGAAAAGATAAACACAATGTTTTATTGTTGGAATTTTGTTTCAGGTTTGATATCGTTGCAAATAAGATTTTTGAGTTTTTGCAATTCTTATACCCTCTGCACGCAGAGAAAAAACATATTAAAATATGGTCACCTCTAACAAAACTATTTTTAGACAAAATTTTAAACATATAATGGTTGTTGGTGATAAAAATATGGGTTAGTTTAACCATAATATGTTTACAATTTTCTTTTAAACAGTTTTGTTGGAGGTGACCATATTTAAACATAGTTTTTCTCTGGGTGTGTTGTCTTATTTACTGATATCTTTGGCTTTTCTAAAATTTTTTGTGAAAACGTTTCCAGATGATCTGGCCTAAGCAACCACTGAAATGCGCATAGAAACAACTTATCCTCCAACAATAAATATCAGTATATTTATTAAGAATAAATATAGGGATTTAGGCACAACAAAAAAAAATCTCTTATAAAAAAATTTAAAATGGAAAAACTTTAAAAACTATTTTTATAATATTTTCTTACAGCCAAGCCGAATTCGTACAAGGTGGCCTTATTTGAAAGCGGATACAACACTGTGAAATACTTTAACGTTGTGTCAAAATAATACAACAATGTTGTAAACAAATTAGCTGTGAATAAAAAGTATATGCTGACTCATTTAGGCCCTAATCATGTAAAACGCAACCGCAAAGAATTACTTTAAAAGCAAAACCAATGTCATAAATATTTTGTAATTTTGTTGTTGCTTTCTACAGAAATTCACATTGCGTTTTAAAATTTCAAACGCTCCATTGATTGTGGCGTTGAAAATTTTAAAACAGTACATGAATTTCTGTAGAAAGCAACAACAAAATTACAAAATCGTAATGCATTTGCTTGCAATGTAATTCTTTTTCGTTGCGTTGCGTTTTACGTGATTAGGCCCTTAATTTTGTTTTGAATTTTAAATTGTGTGTTTTGAAATGTAAAAAATCTAAGAACGTTTAAAATTTCATAATTCTAAGTGAAAATTATAGAATTTATGAAAGATTTCCCAGAACCAGCAGAACGGTATACTATTTTGACGTATGGTCAATCATAAGCTGTTGCTTACGTTGCAAGATAAGGCCACCTGGTGTAAATTTGCCTTACATAAAGCTTTCTTATAAATGATCTATATACATATGTATACATAAAAACGTTTGTGTCGTGTATGTGCTCCTAAAACTTAAGAAACGCTGGACCGATTGCCACCAAAGTTGGACAATAAATTAGTTAAGTCTGGAGCCAGGTTTCTCTTAAGTTTCAACACGATAGGGTACGCTGTTGTCGTGATATTTTTTTAATTTTTGGTACGATTTGGCTGAAATTCATAAAATATATTTATTAAGCATAAATAATTTTCCAGATAAAATGTTGACCCGGGAGAAGAAGCTGGGTCAAGTAATTTACAAAAGTCTTCATTTTAGTCTAATTTGCCGGTACTGTATTTTTTTGTTTATGTAAAAAGGAACCCGATATGTGGCGCTATGGTAATGCTATTTATATATTAAAATATACGGAGACATTTACTTTAACTCAGAATGTATGTGATTTTCCTCACGGCAATTTGTTTTATGGACATTCGAACAAAATAAATTGTCAAAATATTAAAAATTTGCCTATAGCAAATTGTGAAAGAACTTAAGTTTCCATTAAAATAAAATAATTTCAAATTACTGAAAATTCCATTTCTTTTACAATCATTCCGACCCGATCTAGAGGAGGAAACATTAGTCAGAAAGTGATTGCGAGTCTTTCGATATACTAAAAGCACAATAGATTCTCCACTATTATGGTGTGGGAATAACATTTTTGCCTTTAACGTTTGGTTATAAACTTTTGAAAACAAAAAAAAATACTAATTTAACTTGAAAAAAAAACCAATTTATCGCTACTAATTTCTGAATAACCCCGAAGGAGTTGAAAATATAAAAAAAACCTTGATGTTTTGACCAAAATCGGGCAAATAGTTCTAGAGTTATGATGAAATGTTTAAGCATAACCGCTTAATTTTTTTGCGGAATATTAGTCCAGCGTTTAAAAAAATCTGAGCCCGATTGAAAAAAACTGCAACCGGATTTGAATTTAGCTCGCTGAAATCTTTTTAGTCCACATATTTTTATTTAAAGGCGATTTTTGCTACAGACCAGTGTCGTTTATTTTACTCTTTCAAATTTATTTAATTAAATCTGCTAAGCGAAATATTGTTTATTCGCAGAAAAATGTAACTTCCCTTTATTATGAATAAAATCACCACATGTTTATCGATTTTCGTGGAATATAAAATAGTTCATTGATGCTATACGTAGTATCATGATCCAGTAATAACAATATAAATTGTCTGCCAGTTATTAGGTGTGTTCATTTACAGAGAATTTTTGCTTATTTTCAATAATTGTTACTAGTAAGTGTTCACGTACTCGAAAAACTTGCAACGAGAGAGTGAAAAAGAGCATAAAAATTTGAGAGACAAAAAATTTGTTGAAAATTTCTGATAGTAAAAATCATAGTATATAACTAGTATGCCGACTGGTGAGAACGTTCTCTTTTTTTTATAACTCTCATCACACATATAGGTTCTGTGAGAATTCAACACACATAAGAACAACAAAAACAAAACAAAATTTGAAATTTTTCAATTTAAAATTTTTCACAATGTAACACTTCATGTTTAATTTTATGACTTAAACACATAATTAATAATTTTTTTCAATACATTTTGCTAATTTGCTTTTGCAAAATGTTTTTATTTTTCACAAACTAAAAATTTTTAAATAAATTTTTTTGACACTAAATTTTTTCTGTTAATAATATTATTAAAGCCAGCAGAGTAGCATTTTGTGGTATAAAAATAATATTTGAAATCATTAATTATTTATATATTATCCGATATTGCAGAATAAAAATTTAGCAAACATGGCTTTTAAAAGTTTATAAATGCAGCCAGCATTCAATAAATTGAAAATTTATTGAACTAAGAAAATTTTATTTTGGAAAAAAAATTGTTGCCACATTCTATACGATTTTATGCAACTATGTTTAGTGGTAGAAATAGTTTTATACACCAATACATTTGAAAAAAATCTTACTAATACAAACATAAAATTTGTACCACTGACAGTTGAGTTATGTACCTGTCAAAGAGTCGGCATACTAGTTGTATACTATGGTAAAAATATTACTAGCAAGAATTATTCAGCCTCCTGTTTCATGTATTTGTTGACAAAACAAAAATAATTTTAATTATTTTTAAATTAAAAGTTTTTCAATAGTATAAAATATTTATTTTCCCAAAATTTAAGAACAATATTCTTGCGCAAATAGTTCAAATTAATTGAATTTATTAAGAAATAATATCGTATCTTACAGCTAAATATTTTCAATATGCCTAACATGCTTTTTGCTGGTAAAGTGTTCATTTACTTTTCTATTTTTTTGAGTAATTGGGAGAAAAATGTTGTCAATTTAAAATTTACTCTCTCGTTGCAAGTTTCTGCTTGTAAAGTTAATGAACACACCTATCATTTTTATGACTTTTTTTAAAAATTCAAAATTGTACAAAATATTTGATTTTGCAGCAAAAAATGTTTTTTCTTTTTTTATTTCGTCGTGATGCACAGGACAGGGAAAGGGTTAATAAAAATATAAACAATGAATTATTTATAGGGGCTTAAAGACGACTAAAATTCTCATCAAGTAAATTAATTTTTAACAAAGTTGGAAGAATCTGTCTCAAGTTATAAAAAAAAAATCTATTAAGCAATTTCTTCAAAACTAAAATTTTGCTAAAATTATGTTATTTCACTTTATTGTTAACAAAATCAACATTTATCCATCGATTTTCGTGAAATAAAACTTTGTTTGGAATATACGTAGCTTTTAAAAAATGTATGGTTTTTTCATTTTCATTTCTTCACAAGTTTTTCAAAAATAAACATTTTTCAATTTTGCCAAAACAAAAAATATTTTTCATCATTGCGGTCTGAGTAATTCCGAAGCCGTTGAGTATATAAAAATATTATAAAGGCGCGACTTATGCGAATTTTATATTAATGAACTTAGTATTTCTTGTTATAAAATCGGATAACCCCTTCCTAATTTATGGTAAAATCAGTTGAACAGACTCTTTAAAAACCCAACATTTAAAAAAATTTAAAAAAAATATATCCTTAAAATTTTAAATTTCAACTGTTTTTGCAGTAACGGGACTGCAACACATCAAAAAATCTATTTTTAATCCTTTTAATCTTTCTTGTATAAATTCCGTAATAAATTCAGCGTAATTCGAAGGTGTTTCAATTCATAATAATTTGCCAGTATATAGTGAAAAAGGAAGAGCACAATGAGATTTTATTGGAAGGCTAACCCATTCTTTCGGGCTTCAAAAAGCACCCATTCTAAGAAGAGCAGTGGAGCAAAGTACATAAAGGTTGCTTAAGTTTTAAGGGCCGATGTTGATTTTGAATAAAACGCAAATTATTTAGGAAATTATTCTCATTTCATTTTATTATGATAATATGTATTGGTATGGTTCAATTATGTATTATGTATATTCAATAAAATATCGGCCAAATAACCGCCGACTCGACCTCGGCGGCACACCTCCATCCGATGATCCAAATTTTCGATAACGCTGAGGCATAATTGAGGTTCTATGCCGTTAATGTGCCGTATTATCTCATCCTTTAGCTCTTGAATTGTTGCTGGCTTATCGACGTACACCTTTTCTTTCAAATAACCCCAAAGAAAGAAGTCCAACGTTGTCAAATCACATGATCTTGGCGGCCAATTAACATCGCTACGACATGAGACAAAACGGCCATTGAATTTGTCGCGCAAAAGAACCATTGTTTCGTTAGCTGTGTGGCAAGTGGCAGCGTCCTGTTGAAACCAGATATCGTCCACATCCATATCTTCCAATTTGGGCCATAAAAAGTTCATTATCATCTCACGATAGTGAACACCATTTACAGTAACTGCCTGACTGGCTTTATTTTGGAAATAATACGGCCCGATGATGCTGCCCATAAACCGCACCAAACAGTCACTTTTTGTGGGTGCATTGGTTTTTCGAGAATCACTCTTGGATTATCATTCGCCCTAATGTCTCAATTCTGCTTATTGATGAATCCACTGAGGTGAAAATGTGCCTCATCACTGAAGATGATTTTCTTCGAAAATTGAGCATCCACTGTTGCCGTTTCTTGCCACCATTCTGACCATTGACTACGTTTGGAATGGTCAATAGGCTTTAGTTCTTGAGTCAATTGCACCTTGTAAGCGTGTAAATGCAAGCCTTAATGCATAATGTTCATCAACGACGAGCGTGAGAGGTGCAATTGTTGGGCACGACGACGAGTTGAGGTGGACTGCTCTTCAGCCACACTATCGCGAACAGCAGCAATATTTTCTGCACCCGGTTTGCTCAAATGTTTGCACGATTTTTCCGATTGTACGCACATTTGACGATTAAATTGACCGAACAAATCAGGAAGTGTACGATATGAAATTGGATTTGAACGCCCATTTTCATAATAAGCCTGAATAACTTTAAGGCGTTGCTCGATTGTGCATCTTTCCATGGTTCCAATTGAGTTAGTCTGAAATTGAGAAATATCAAATGAAATGCAGAAAAAAACTTGACGTTTAGGTGTGGTTCACATTCAACATCGGCCCTTAAAATTTAACCACTCTTTACATTTAAATCAGAATATATTTAAAAATTTAAAAGTGTTAAAGTTTGAAACTAATGCGTAATGGCTAATTTACACCATCACACAAGTCTTACGTATTTTAAAGAAAATACAACGCTGTCATGATAAGCTGTTATTGTTTTTTGAAACTGCTCAAACAATAATTAAATCATGGAAGCATTTTCATCAAAATGCGTAAGACTTGTATGATAGTGTAAACTAGCCATAAACGATCAAAAAACGAGACCAAATTTAGTATAAAATTACTATAAAAACGGATAACAAAAAACTTTAGAAAGGCTAAAAATATTATACAAGTAAAACCATAAAGTGAATAAGAATTTTAAAACACTCAGGTCTTACATGTAACAATAGGTCTGTCTGTGTACTTTTCCAGTAGCAAATACTCAGTAAATTTTTTCGGGAGAGTAAGACCGATTTTACTCTTTCGGCTGAAAATATCTCAAAAAGTACGCAGACAGTATCCAGTGAAATCTTGCAAGAAAACAGCTGATCGGTGTGTAAACAATTGAAATAACAAAACGTGAGCCAAGATAGCGTCGAATTTGGGAATTTAAAGACCGGGAAACCAAAATACCCAAATAATGGGTATTTGCAGCATAAACAAAAAGTTAGCGTCGAATTTAGGAATTTAAAAAGCGGAAGTAAAAATATATTTAATAAAAATACTAAAAATATTTACCACAGGCTTTTGAACGGTATAAACTGTATATTTTCTGAAAGTAAATAGTTTTCTGGACAAAATGAGCGATGCGTGCAAAAAATCGTTCGGACAGTTTACGAGAAATCTGGGTTCATCCAAAATGGTCAGTAAAAATCTACTGATTTATGCCATGGACCACAAGCTTTTCCACGGTATAAACTATATATTTTTTGCACGCATCGCTCATTTTGTCCAGAAAACTATTTACTTTCAGAAAATATATAATTTATACCGTGCAAAAGCCTGTGGTCCATGGCATAAATCAGTAAAGATTTTTACTGACCATTTTGGATGAACCCAGATTTCTCGGAAACTGTCCGAACGATTTTTTTGCACGCATCGCTCATTTTGTCCAGAAAACTATTTACTTTTAGAAAATATACAGTTTATACCGTACAAGAGCCTGTGGTAAATATTTTTATTAAATATATAAATATATTTTTACTTCCCCTTTTTAAATTCCTAAATTCGACGCAAATTTTTTGTTCATATACTGTAAATCCCCATTATTTTGGGTATTTTGGTTCCCGGTTTTTAAATTCCCAAATTCGACGCTATCTTGGCACACGTAAATTATTTCATTCAAACAGTATATAAAAACAGCTGTTCAAACTAGTTGCAAAATCTTGCCAGCGGAAATTTCTCCAGTAACATTTTGCAAGTTCTCTAACTTCCAACTGTCAAAAAATTCTCTTTTTGGCTCTCTCGCTGTAAGAGATTTGTAGTACGCAGACAACATTTTGCAAGATTTTGCGACATTTTGTACAAAATTATGCAAAATATGTGTACGCAGACAGACCTAATATCAAAGCTTCAACAAAGACACAACAATAAACCGTCAATTTTTCTTTCTTACATTCCCCTACAATTGGCTGGTTTTTTTCCCACACGAATTGTAGTTGTAAGAGGATCGAAAGAAAAAACAAAATTAAAAAAAAACAAGTTGCTTAAATAAAGCAGCTTGCCACTTCATTAATAAATGAATAAATTAATAAAATATTTCATTCCCGAAAATAATTTTTGATAATAAATTTGCATGTGCCCGGCAAATAAAAAACTGAAAATTCTTATTCACTTTATGGTCTTACTTGTATAATATTTTAAGCTTTTCTAAAGTATTTGGAAAAAATTTCCTGACGAGCTGGCCTAAGCAACCAGCGAAATGCGCATAGAAACGAGCTTTCCCACAACAATAAATTTCAGTGTTTTCATTCAAAAATTGGGATTATTAGCACATCATTAATAAATGAATAAATTAATAAAATATTTCATTCCCGAAAATAATTTTTGATAAAAAACTTTTTAGTAAGGGTTGTACGTACGGTAGCCTTTTTTGCCGATAAAAGTCATTTTAATAGTCAAACAATAAACTCATTTATAACTATTTTGGTTATGCAGAGTAGTCTTAGAATACTAATATCTATATGGTAATAACGTAGATAAAATGCTCACTGGGCATTTGAGTTCACTCGAAATTAAATGCAGATACAACCAAAAGATAACCCTTTACATTACGTTAACCACCAGTAGTACTACCACCATGATGTATTGGGTAAATTTTAATTCTTGAAAATATTCAATGATTGCAAAATAATACAAAAAAAAAAAAAAAATAAAAAATGCTATGGAACATTTTGTTTGAATGTTTATTCCTTATTTCATTTTGTGTTTTTTTTTTTGTCTCCTGTATTTACTTGCATTCGGTGGCTCGTTATATTTTCCATAATACATGGAACGATGATAAATGTTTTCGTTTGTCTTTTGGATGATATACTGAACTGATGTTAAGATAATAAAAACTCCTCTCTGCGCTTTCGAATGAATCATTGAAACAACAATGTAATAAGTTCATACGTGTTTGTAGTAGGGGTTTTGATTTTCTGTACCTTTTTCATTACCGGGAACGAATTCAAATTTTAATACCAAGAAATTTTATGAATGAAGAATATATAAAAAAAAAGTCATAAGGTTTTTGCTACTTTTGCAATTAATTGCAGAAAGAATGAATTCTTATTATTAAATATCGTTCAAACATTAATGTTTAATAGAAGTCCCCCATCCGGTAACCCTGTAGGCCAGTTCGGGGTGTGGGGAAGTCCTCGGGCCTGGTCGAGCCCTGTCATTGTAACATCGTAAATAAGATTAGGAGGCTGTCCCGATTGAATTTCTAGTACGTGACCCCCGATTTTCTTAAGAAACGTATGTCTAATTCAATACAAAGAGCAAAAGGGGTTTTTAGCTTTGTAAATAAGGTAAGAATATACTTTGTTATTTAAATTTTAACATACTCGTATAAAAAAATAAATAAATAACTTAAATCGCGAAAAACTTTTTACAAGAAAATTGAAAATAACATCTGAACTAATATCATGCATTATTAGGTTAAAAAAATTATTCTCAAGCCAGAAATATTCCGAAATATGTATCGACAAATATTTTCTTCTTTTCGTAAATATATTGCATCATCGGTCCAAAAACTTTAAAATACTGCCATGTCGCAGATTCCGTTCGAAATGCTGTGAACCGTGTTTGCTCATTTTGGTGCTTTAGATTCCAATCGGTTTCATCAATCCGAAAAATTTTGTTTAAGCGATTTTTATGTAACCAATTTGGCAGCATCAGTTTTTATCACTGTGTAATATGGCAACAAATTCACTTAGCAAAACAAAAAACAGCTGTTAACAAACTTTTTGTACAAAAATTTTAGTTTTTATTTGTGTACAGAAAAAAGTGATAAACTTTAAAAGTTGTGAAATTTAAAAAGTAAATATGCCGGGCATATCAATAATTCCTGCAATGAAAGAAAAAGGAAGTTAACATACTGAAGAAAAAACTCAGTCGTTTGTGTACGAAAAAAACCAGCACAAACGATAAAAATAAATTTAAAATTTTTTAAAACTAAGCAGGCTACAAAACACTTTAACAAATGTAATTGTTTTCAAATTTGCTTTGTTCTTTTCAGTTTTCTTTTGTTTTGTGTGTTGTAAATTTTAGCAAAATATGACAAAAAAAGAGATATGCAATGCTTCATAAATCTATTAAGAAAATTTTGATTTCTTGTAAAAGTTTTTGTTAAAAAGAGTTTTAAATTTCTGTAAAATAATTTTGCTCTAAACTTTAAAAAAGAAAAAATGTTATCAATTAATTGTTTTTCGCTTTTCTACTCTTTATATCGTTAGCTATAATGCAAAAAGGCGTAACTAACAAAAATATAAATTTACAGGAGAAGCAAAAAACTTTGTAAAATGAAATTTATTAACATTTTTAACGTAATTTTTTCTTATTTCAGAAAAACATGCATTTTTAAGTTGTCCATGGAATTCTTCAAACAAGATTCAATGAAACCCATTTCATTATATTTTGTTGGAAAAAAATGTGTAACTACGTCGTTTTACATGTATCAAATAACCACACTTTTACTTACGTTCCTTTGTTTTTTGTTAATAAATTCGTCATTTTCGATGGCAAAAGTGTAAAATTTTGTCAACTCATGTAGTTTAATGGCATTCATAATACTCAATCAAAAATTCGATTTTGAATTTTTTGTTAGTTACGCCTATTTGCATTTTAGCTAACGATATTCTTATCTTCCCAAACAAAAAAAAAACTGTATAATCCGAATGAAGAACAAAAATAAACAAACTTTTCTTTGCATAATCAGACAAATCAAAGTATCAATAATAAAAATACCATTTATTCAGATAATAGAATCAACTTTGAGAAGGAGTAGGGTGCGTTCGTAAATGCATCACTGGGGTGCATTGGAAAAGCAAACTTTTTTTTAAGTAAAAAAGGAATTATAATTTTTTTTATTGTGTGACTATTATTTTTGTGGAGTATTTGACAATTTTTTGGTCCACATCTACTTCATTGATGGATATTTAAACATTTGAAATTACTGATGCATTTACGAACGTACCCGTATTTATTAAAAAGCGACGATTTTTGGACTAAGGTGAATTGATGGTAAGTCTTATTAAAATATATTTCTATTAAAAGATTTCGTTATATAAAGGTTCTTTTCGCTGACGAAAGCAAATTTTATTTGCGCGGATCAGATGGCAAGTCGGTTGTATGGCATAAGCCAAATAAGAAATTTAATCATAATCACTCTTATTTCATTTAGCGTCATCAATACGAAACGATGTCGTTGTGCGTCGATTGTTGTAAATCGGTATGCAAATTGTCAATATCAAGTTTTATCGATGAGCGTCGAAGTATTTTTGGTATGCCGTACGCAACGTTAACGTCTGCATCGATACAAATTGACTCTGATTTTGTCGTCAGTCTTATTGGTATCGAAACAGTTTTATTCCTGTTTAATTTTTCATTGATAATAATGTTGAATTAAAAAAAATGGAAAAAGAGCAACAAAGCTACGCGAAAATTACAAAAAAGTGAATGGCAAAAATTCCATCACAATGGCTAAATTAGCGGAAATTCGCGAATTTTAGCCATGTTCGCGTCAGAAGCAATTTTTCCTGTTAGTTTTCTGACTCGTTACAGCTTTAACGATTTTTATGGGTTGTTTGAAATATTAAATATTTTCACGACTATTCGCTCTTTTTGCAATTTTCGCGTAGCTTTGTTGCTCTTTTCGGCAATCATAGCCATTATAAAGATACAGACGGGGCACTAGTAACGTTGTTGATTTATACGGGTCTAAAAGTGCTATCAATGCCTTCTGCCATTAGTAATGGTGAATTTTATAAAATAAATCAAACTAATCTTTTTGAGAGCATAAAATTTTTAAGAAACGAACTTAAAATTGCATTTTTTATTTAAAACTGAAAACAAAACAAACTGTCTAAATTATAAGAGATGGGCTTTAAAAAACGATAAACAATCGATATCGTTACATTGTGTTATAGAATATCGAATTGATGACGACGTCGATAAAAATTTATATTGATATTAAATTGATGACAATGACGACGACGCTAAATGGAATAAGGATGAATTTTCCTTCGCAAAGTTGATTATATTGTTTTTATCAGTGTTTAAAAAACTGCAATAACTTTCATTTCTTTTGATTTGACTTCTGCTTGTGATTCTGAAATCAACAACAGTTTCAGTCAAAGCAAAATCACAAAACGAAAAACAAGCAGTTGAACGAAACTTTTGCTAGCAGTTGTTTTAAAAATTGTGATTTTGATTTTCTTTTGAACAGTTTCGCAAGTAAAAGTAAAATCAATCTCTTTGCTTTTGTAAGTCGCAAACAGTCGCAGAAGCAAAAAGTTCTTTGTATTTGCAAATTATAAGTCCCAATCAGGGTTGTCAGATTGATTTTGAACTTTTTCACCAAATTCAATGTCAAAAATCGCCAAAATCGCCATAGCATTTATTTTTTAGTTTTTGACAAAAATATTTGTATGTTTAGAATAATGAAAAATATTTTTTTATAAATCCCAAAAAAAAAATTTGTTCCGTATCGCTAAAATCCGCTTAATTGAATTTTTCTTTGAATATAATTAAATAGGGCTGAACTTTACAATATATAAATTTACATAAGCCGTTGTAAAACGTTTACTTTTTATATATAATGCTGAATTTTTCGATTTTATTATTAAAAATATGTTTTTTTGTGTTTAAAATAGACATTTTTAATTTGCTGATTTTTTTTTTTTTTTTTTTTTTTGAAAATATGCCGATTTTTTACCAACACCATCTGGCACCCCTGTGTGTGAGTAAGTATAAATGTAAAAAAAAAACAGAAGAGAAAAGAGAATATTTTTCTGTTAAAAATATACAAAACTAAAAGACTGCCTTCTTTTAGGACTGCGACTTCTGACAACTTTCAAAAGCAAAGACACTGCTTGTGATTTTGATTTTTTTAACTTATCAAAAGCAGAAGAAAACTTAGCACACGACTGCCGATTGTTTTCATAAGTTTTAAAATTTTGCGACTTTTCGCCTTTTGACTTAAGTTTTTTAAACACTGGTTTTTATTTGTAAGGCTTATAAATGTTTTTTTTCCAGCAATCCTTCCGTAATAATCGTTCGGCTTTTAAAGGATCTAGCTTGATATCTTTTAATGTCGAACGCTTTTTCCTCTCATTTAATATCTTACCTGGACCTTCTCGGCTTTTGTTGACTAACCTTTACTCATTGAGAAATATTTTGATAGTGTCATGGACCGTAGACTTATATTTTCCAACCAATTCTGGAATTTTTCTCACAGTGTTACCCTCTGAATTTAATATTACTATTAACTGCCTAATTTCAACAGACGACTGCTTTCCATTTGGGGCCATTTTCAATATTTTTCATTACTAATAATGTGAAGTGATATCAAATGAGTTGCATAAATAAATAATTCGAAAAAAAAGAAGTTTTTAAGTTAACGGCATTTTTATCATCCATACTTTGATCTGTCCAATTATGCTTTGGACACAAAAAGTTGGCTTATTTTTGTTTTTCATTCGGATTTTACAGTTAATATTAGAAAAGTTCGTTGGTTTTTTATTGTTTGGCAAAATGCGTATATAAAGTGTAGAAAAAGTGAAAACCACTGCCCGACTATGCGATGAAGTCACTGGATGTATCTACATGGGTAATTTTATCTCAAGTGAACGAACTTTTGAAATCGATGTCTTCCGATCGGGATAAAAGATGAAATTTGCACCAAATGTTTTCAATAAAATTGGTGAAGAACTTATTACCTATTGTTCTTAGCAAAATGTGTCCCAAATAGCTAATATAGCTGTCGTCAATCTTTCGGAAAAATTTTTAAAAAAAAATTTATTTATTTATTTTACAAAAGAAAGCTTAGGGATTTACATTTAAGAGCTTTTCGCTCGCTTAGTGGGATGCGAGGAGTGGGATATCTATCAAAATAAATGTTTTGTAACTCACGACTCGTTCACCGGACATGCTCCGAATACCAGAGACGGAAATTGTCGAAAACTGCGAGACAATGATCCCCGATAAGGGCTCATGGTCGAGTGGTCCTCTGGGGCAAACGCCTCACACGAGGGACCAAAAGCAGTGATTTCACGGATTAATTAAAAAAAAAAAAAAGTTAAAGTAATGTGAAAACTAGAAGTACTCGGCTAAAGTGCACAAAATTCTACATCAGTAGGCAAAAAATAAATGTCAAATATGTTACGGTGCTGTTGTACTGACGCATTGAAATTAAATATTGTAACAAAATATTTAAAAAAATTGGTAGAAAAGCTAAATTTTTTTTTCCTAAATAAATCCGATTTACCGAAAGTGAATTCCAAAAGGAATTAATGTAACCATGCAACCATCAAGCTCAGGTATTTATTCAAATGTGTAGCTTAAATTTTGAAAAAATTATTGGTGGAAGTGCTTTTATTTTTTAAGTTTATATGGGAAATGCAAAAAAAAATTAATTTTCTCAATTTAAGTGGACATAAAGTTATTAATTAGGCTTAATTAAGTAGAGATTTTAAGTTTATTTTCAAGGTTGAATAAATCAGCGTTGTTTTAGAAAAAATGCGCCTTAGAAGTTGTGTACGAATTAGTAGCAACTAGGGAGATCGATTGTTCGACTTTTTTCAATAACCGGTTTTCGAATATTACGAATAGTTGCTAATTTAAAAAAACCGGTCGTTTAAACATTTTTAAACTAACCGGTTAACCGGTTTTAATTCGAATACATAAAAACACCTACAAAATACATAGATATGACTTAAGGTAAGGTCAGACCTAACAAATATTTGACGATAAATCCAAAAAAACGAGACCAGTAAAATGATCAAACTTTAACCGTATTTTTAACAAATTCTATTTATTTACTAATCTGTTTTTGTAGGACGATAATTGTATAATATAACTAAAAAACTATTAAATGATGTTTGATCTAGCCAAACGTTTTGCAAGAGCAAATAATATATAATAGCAATTTTATAAATTTATTATTTGAGACATTCTCCTAAATTTATTTTAAATGAGTTTTAAATTGTTGGTGATTAAGCCATCTCTATATGAATCAGTAGACTTCAACCATATTTTTGAAAAGTTGCAAACAAAACCTCTTAGCCTGAATTATATATATCAAACGATTTTGTTGCAGCATTATATAAACGATTAGTAAGATGAAAATGCTTTTTGTATAAAACATTTGTCAATTCGTCGATCACATTTTGAAACCGTCCATGACATTGTTTGATTTCTCAATTTTGTTTTTTAGTTCTTGGTGTTTTAATAAATAAAACTGATGAATTATTTCCATATCGTTGATTCCGCCGGAATGTTGTAGCTTTAAGCATAAAGAAATGCTGGAACTATTTAAGAGTTTTTAGTACCTTAAGGGGCATCCCGTCCTCGGCAACACAACGGGTTTATATTTCACCTAATGATTAATTTTTGGCAGCGTATTTTAGTAAAGTATTATTTGTCAACCCTTTACACCTACTTCGAACGGAGTTTAGTGTTATTTGGAGCACATTAATGTCAACCATATGGACTAATTAAAGGTGATTAATAAATCGTGACGTGGAAACCCCTTCGCCACTTATCACTTTAGAACACTTCAAGAGCCTAACTTTGTCTGTTTAATCCCGTTCGAAATATCTCTAGAGATATTTTTAATTTTTAATATTTAGAAAACGGTCGCACAAAATAAATACTATTTACTTTTTAACTGCACACGTTTTTGTAGTATTTTGAAAAGTTTTTGTTTTTTTACAAGAACACACGCATTCATATGTGGTTTTATTTACAGTGTTCAAATGTGTTTTTTACTTTAGTTACATTTTGTTTTGACATTGTTCATAAAAAGTTTAAATTTGCCTAATATAGAATTAGAAAAATGCTCAAATTACGGGTACATCTACTACAAGAGTAAGAAAAATGTATATAAATCACACATTATTAAAATAACCGGCTTATTATACCAAAATAACCGATTTATTCGATATTCGAAAAATGGACATTTTAAAATAACCGACTTGAGCAAAGCTAAAATAACCGGTTAAAACCGGTCGAATAATAACCGTTCGATCTCCCTAGTAGCAACACGCGTTGTGTTACCAACAAAAAGCGCTTCACGACTTCTGCTATCATTTTTATTAGAGATGTGCAAATGTCGTGATTTCTTTCGCGTGAGTCACACATGAGTCACGCGTGACCGTTATTGAATTTATATATTATATCTTATAATTTATATATTCTAAATGTTGTTTTGTATATTTCAATGCAATATGTTTACATTTTGCAGGAACAAGCTCGAGCGTTGTTTTTTTTTAGCCGCCAAGCAATAGTTATGTATATACATATAAGTAAATATTATAATGAGCAAATCAATTACCAAACGTTTTTTCTCCGAATGTTTCAATATTGTTCT
The DNA here is from genome assembly GCA_943735925.1 of Pollenia amentaria. NCBI lineage: Eukaryota > Metazoa > Arthropoda > Insecta > Diptera > Polleniidae > Pollenia > Pollenia amentaria. The sequence goes on along the minus strand of OX031008.1, from coordinate 84,736,447 downwards.
TACTCTTTTATTTTCCAGCTGTGTACGTTTATATTAATGTACAATTTGCGCTCACGAGCAAAAACAATACAAATCAAAATAGCACAATCATTCTCATTGTTTATATTTCGTTTTTGTTTTACTCACTGTAAAGAACAAAACAAAACGAAAGCAAACGTTTCGTTTTGTTTGTTTTCGTACTCTGCAAGAAAGTACCTTATAACATTTTTGTTCACATGTTTTTTTTAACTGAAAATCGTTATTTTTAAGTAGTTTTCCATTTTAGTGGGAAACTACTTGTTTGGATTAATTATAAAAGTATTTAAAACAGAACTGATGAAAAATAATTTTTTACATGATACGAATGTGAAGTAATTTATTGCGGACAATTTTGCAGGAGTGTGCGTGAATAAAAAATCATGTTTATTTTTTATTAATAATTTTTTTTGCATGGGAGGTACGCGTCTCCTCCCTTTTATACCTCCAAAGTTTTGTTGAAACATGAAGTTTGTTTTAAGAGTTACGCACATCAAATTTAGAATGCTTCACTATTGTAATTCTTCAGATATAAGAAAAAAAAACTAATTTTATACCCCCAAGGTTTTGTTAGAACATGAAGTTTAATCTAACAGTTACCCCCATCAAATTTAGTTTGCCTCACTATTGTAGCTGAGAAGTTATGAATTCCTCGAAAAGCGCTTTTGGCCCCAGTGTGTGCCAGTGGGGATCTGCTGCTACACAGACGGCTGTAAACTTGGGAATAGAATGGTGCATAGGGGTCTATGTTGAAAACCTGGAAACCGAGATATTTTACCGTCTTCCGGATCACAACACAATGTTCCAGGCAAAAGTCCGTGCTATAAAGGAATGTGTGCGATGAATTGAATCAAATATGGGGCAGGTGGACGCCAACATATTTACCGACAGCCAAAGAGCAATTAGGGCTTTATCAGCTAGTAGGGTTAAGTCCTGGACATTATTAGACTATAAGAGAGCCATTACCGAATTTTCCTCTAGCAGTGGGATCCGTATCATAAGGGTACCGGGTCACTTGGCGATAATCGGTTATTGAAAAGGCTGGACCTTATTAGACTGTAAGAGAGCCATTACAATTTGCCTCTAGCAGTGGGACCCGTATCATATGGGTACCGGGTCACTTGGCGATAATCGGTTATTGAAAAGGCCAATATACGCGCAATCGGGAGAATAGCACTCGAAGCAGTTAACCTGGCGATTGCGAAGCCGTTCGCGGCAGCAGGGGCAGAACTGAAGGCATGGGCTAGGGAAACCCACACGGCCAGTTGGAATAGTGGTACTGTGGGTAGAACCACTAAGATTTTATGGGGTAACCCAGATGAGAGGAGGACAAGAAGCTTCATCAACGGGAGTAAGTCCAAAGTAAGTATGATGGTGCGTATCCTGACCGGTCTTGCGGGACTACAAATTGGACGGGCAGAATCTGAAGAGTGTAGAACGTGTAACGAGGAGAGCAATACGCTGGAACACTTTCTCTGCTAATGTCAGGCCTTCGACGAATTAAGATTCAAGCACTTCGGAAGCGATGTCATGTTGGAGTTGGGGTCCCTAAGGAACGTTGACTGGAAAACCTTAAGGAACTACGTCCAGAAAACAGGCCCGGTATTGGCCTAGATGTCTGTCGTAACAGATGTGAGGTTGCATCTTTGATGCGTCGTCTTCCTTTCGACCTAACCAAACCTAACTCACGACTCACGATTTTGAATTTTTTCGTGTTTGTGTGTAAGTATTTCGAAAACCTGAAAAATAAAACTTATTGTACTGTGAAATTAGACAAAGTAACCTTGATACTGTAATACCCAGAATATGTTAACATCAGGAATAAAATCACTTTATTATAAAAATATTGAAAAGTTAAATATTTTTATTTATTTGTAATAATTATTGAATTAATATATAATAATTATTTAAAGATTTGTTTTTGTTTTAAATGTAAGTTAAACATACGAGTTTTGTGCTTGTGTTCCAAGAGAGGCAGAAAGTGATTTTCATATACATTTTACCCCACGTTCAATCGCTTGTATTGTGGAAACCGCACACTAATGTTACCAAGCCTAAAGTTTATCTACAATTTCCCGTCGTAAAATTATCGGAAATTCCCGAAAATTATTTTTAATAGAAACCCTTGTTGATAGATAAAAGAAATAAAGAACCGTACACATGTAGATATATAAATACTCATATTGAAATATGTTGGATGCAATTGACTCAATGTAAATGCAAATTTAAGGAATTTACTTCTTCAATACATTTATGCTAAGAACCGTGTAGGAGTAGAGCAGTGGTTTCGTGTTCCAAAAAAAAATAACACAAATTTATGTCATTAATGAAGTAAAAACACATTTTATTTTTATTAAATTTTCTATAACTTAATAAGGACAAGCTAAAGGCGTAGGTGATTTAAAAGTAAACAAATGCTTAATAAAATAAAAAAATCTTATATCGGTTTATATATTAGACCTAAAATCTCTATATATGCATATGTTAAGAAAATTTACATTAACATGCCAAAAATGTCGGCCTATTCACCGAAAGCATCAAATATATGGTCAGTCATAAGGCACTCTGGAAATCGAAACTATAATTACCAAATGATCTTGTAAGTTGATCTAAGTTATAGTATGTCCTTGAAGTTTCACGTGACAATGACAAATTAATTTTTGTCAGGATGTTCTTATATATTCAGATGTACCAGTCAATAAATGAGTTTTGAATCAAATTGGTAGTGCCGGAATTGAAGGATATTATGGACTCTGCTAATGAGTAATGTACAACAGTGTTATCTAAGGAACCAATACTTACATACTTAGTTGGGCATTTTTAGTAACTCATATGGGCCATTTACAGGCCTCCCGATCTTCTGCGCTTCTTTTCCAATTTCTGACCGAAACGGAGTTTCGGTAGTCCTCTTTTGCGCCTCTCTAGGGTTCAAACTCGAACTCCTGTTTTGCTGGAGCATTGTCATTTATTCGTACAACATGGTCAAGCCAACGTAATCTTTGGATGTTTTTACGCGTTAACTACATCGATGTCGGCGTATAGCTCATACAGCTCTTAGTTCGTACGATACCGATATTCCTCACCTATGTATAATGGACCATATATATTGCAAACTATTTTTCTCTCGAACACTTCAAACACTTGCTAAAGGAGATTAAGTTGCCCCTGCACCGTATACGAGGGATTAGTGCCGTGTATAGTATAAGATTTGTCTTCCGAGCGAGGCGCCTGTTCTTAAATTGTTTGATCAGCCCAAAATAGGATCTATTAGCAAGTATAATTCTTCGCCTTATTTCTAACTTATGTCATTGCTTTATTTAGGGCAGTACCGAGGTATACAAATTCATCTACTACCTCGAAGTTGAATTTACCAGCGAATTTACAGATTCTCCTAATGTCGTGGATTCTCTACTCGTTGAACCATTAACTTAGTTTTGTTTTCTTTTACTGCCAAACCTGTTTTTGCTGACTAAATTTTATTCAATATCGTTAAAATTATGACTAAAGGATATTATGCTGATATGCTTGAATCAACACAGATCAGGGATGTTAAATGGGTTTAAAATTTTGTACCAACTTCCAAAAAAAATATACTTTTTGGACCTTCACGGTACCATTTTTTTTTAAATTTATTAAAACAACAAAAAAGTACATAAAAATTCAATGGTACACAAAAAAGAAAATATGACGAACATTGAAAAAAATTAAAAATGGAGAAATTTTATAAATGAATTTAAAAATTTTTACAGAATTATGGGACGTTAAATGTAAAAGTTATAAAAATTAAACAAAAAAAAAGCAGGATATGAAAAATTTCTTTCGCATATATGTGTTAAGTTAGGTAGTACTTCTATATTAAAAAAAAAAAAAAAAAAAGAAAAAAAAAAAGAAATACTAATGTTTTGCTTATAGTGCCATCGTCTGTGGCAAAAAGGAAACAAAATTAGTAACACAGGTTTTGACTAATGTTGCCTCGTCTGTGGGAACCATGTCCCCTTTTACAATGTGACAAGTGAAAGGCAGACAGACGAAGTTTGTTGGCGAGGGAGGAAAAAAGTAAAGTGTGTCACGAATACAGCGTCGCCTCCTTACCAACAAACTTCGTCTGTCTGCCTTTCACTTGTCACATTGTAAAAGGGGACTAAACGCTCCCATTACATTAACGATTTGTTCTACAACATAAATTCAATGAAAAAAAGACTCTATAATTTGTTTACTATAATAAAAATTCAAAAATGGGGACTAAGACAAATTTTTAAATTGCACCAAATGAGTCACGGTAGTACCACGGTACTTTAGAAAGTCAAAATGTACCAAAAAACCTGACACAGATAATGATTTTGATTCAATCGGTTTATTAAAATGTAAAAAGAAGATCAATTTCTGTTGTTAGAAACGTCTGAATTTTTTATTCCACAAAGACATTTTGATTTTACAATTTAAATTTAGCATATAAAATGTCTGTTTATTTACTGAATATCTGTTATTTAGACTGCAATTTAAATTTTTTTATATATATCAAACGAATGTAGTTCTTTAAAAAAAATCATGTAAATCGATTATATAGAAATCAGCTTATAATAGAAATCAGTACCATAAAATACCACTGTACCGAATATATCGACGATTATGGTTCAGTTCTTACTTACAACATATATCGCAATAACCACATAGCAGCAAATAAAAATTAAATCCACTGCACTTTGGGACTTAATAGAGAAAAATTAGATATTTCACATTTAAAAATTTGTTTTTTTTTTTAACAAATAGAATCTGGAAATTTTTGTTCTAATGTTGAGATTCATTTTTATTGTAAATTTTTATATTAATTCGAATTCTTATTTGAATTAATATAAAAATTTTTTTTATTTAGAAATTTACTTAATTGTAGGTATTTGTAAATGCAAAGTAGTTTTACTTTTTTCCAACACAACTGTCCGTGAGGCTGGCTGGATGGCACTATATATCTAAGCTAATAGGTGAAATTTAAAATCGCAATTTTAATTTGATACAGTAGATCTATCTTTGCAAGTTTACACCTACCGAGATTAGAGAAATTCGATCTAAGATTTTATCTAAATAGGGATAAACGTAAGTAGATATCGCTATGTAAATTTTAATGAAGATCTACATATTTTCACATATCTCCTATATAAGAGCCGATTTTTAAACTTTAAATAATATTATATACCATCTAAAAAGTAGATAAGGGTTTTTATAAAATCGCTTAAAATTGCAAATGGGCAAACTAGCGAGACTTGTTTCAGTAAGTCCCTTTTTAAAAGACACGTCAATACAAAAATAAATTTTAAAAAAATAAAAAACGAAAAGATAAAATTTGTGTCTTAAAAGTGAAATTTGTTACGAAAAATGTCTAGAGCACGCCAACAGACTAAATAGCTTCGATTATTCCAAGAATTTATTGTTTTCGATATGTTAAGACTTGAGTTTTTTTTTTTAACATCTATTTTATCAAATGCACAATTGAGCAGCGCAAGTTAGCGAGCCATAATTGTTATTCAAATTTACCAAGTTTATGTAAATGAATTTTCATAAAATTTTTGAAAACTCATTTGCGAGGGCGTAAAAAATTCACAGTTTGCATAGATTCCTAGACTTTTAAGCGATATCATGAAAACCCTTATTAAAAACCTAAAGCTCAATAAAAATAAGTAGTAAAACCAAAAATTAACGTAGTCCTTAAAACTAGGAAATCAATTCATAGTGAATTAAAATCCCAATTTTGAGAATGAAGCAATTCCGCAAAAATATTATATTACCCCCAAAACAAAACGAACTAAAACCCCATTAATGGAAACTTATTTCACAACGATACAAGTGACCATTTCAAAAATGAAACAAGTTAATCTTCAGAGAAACTATACAGAGAAGCTGTAGTTAGCCATAGGGATGGGAAAATTGAAAAATATATCGATATATATCGTATCGATATTTTTTAACAGTATCGATATTTATTAATTAAAAATATCGATATCGAACGTATTAAGCTGAAATTATTACCAAATTTAAAAACTAAATATTCCTATGTCAATACATATTGATATATTTACAAACTTATTACATGTAATTCCATTCTTTTTATTGTTTCTTTTAATTTCAAATTTACTGTCTGTCCCTGTTAAAATTTAGTTTTTTAGTTATGCGAACGAAGTTTTCGTTTGAAATCGAGAGACCGGCAGTTAATTCTACAATAAAAATTTATTTAATTAATAAAAAACTAATGAAAACTTATTTTTATAGAAGATTTATTGGCTTGTGGGTACAAAGACTCGATTCCGGAAAGATTCTTGCCATTTTTAACAGGCTTAGTTCTTGCCTCAATTAAAACTTACTTATGTATTAAATCGATCAAATCATACACAGAAAAAATTAAAAAAATGGTTTAAAAAGTATTTAAATTTAATTAATGTGATAATTGAATCAATTATTTTTTTAGTTGAAAGAAAATTAAAAATTTAATTTTGATTTAATTAATATTTTAGTTGTTTTGAAGTAAATTTTTAATTAAATAACAAATAATCTATATTCGTTTAAAAAAAGAAAATTTAAACTTGTAGAATTGTTGTTGGAAATTGTCAATATTTAATTAAATAAATAAACACATTCTTCGAAATGGCAAAGTTTTTTGATCATTTTTTTAATTAAAATTAAAAATATCATTTAATGAAAAAAATATTCACAATTTTAAAATATTTAGTAATCAATATAATCATTTTGGTAATAGGTGCATAATCAACAACTTGTTTGCTTGATATTACGAATTTGGTATAAATTTGATGATTTGAGACAATTTTTAATTTTTTCTCTGTATATTAAAATTATGTTTTAAATCGATCAAATTATATATAAAACTACCACCTCCACTTTGCGCCTAGGGTTAACATGGACTGACAACCAGGCAGCCAATCGGACGCGCAAACATCGCTTAATCGAAATAAAATTAAAAATAAGAAATATGTCCACAAAAATTGCTTTGTAGGTTAACAATTGTTTCTCAAAAAAAAATTTTTTTTTTTTATTTTTAATTAATCGTCGTTTTTCGTTATTCTATCCCAACGTGCACTGATGCTAATACAGATGCTGGAGCAGAATCAGCTTTAAAATCTGATATGAATTTTCTACTTTAGTATAGCGCCTATTTTACATTGAAACGAAATAAATCTCATCAATGTTCACACAATTACAGCAACAGCATAAACTTTTCATTTCTTTCGTTAGTGCTTAATGCAGAGTTCTGAAAGAATGTTCTGGATATCAACATACATATTTCGCTATGCAGCAGTTTCCACAATAACATTGGCCAAACCGTTAGAAGTATTCTCGAGTAATGTAGATGGTTATAATGATAAAATATCGGGAAGTGCATTAAACTGTTTTTTTTTAAACTTTTTTAAAAGATTTTACTCTTTAAATGTCGTATTTATTCTATGCAATTTTTCTGTTTATCTCTTGTTTCCTCTGTGTGTTGCTGTTCTTTTTCCAGCTCTTGTTCAGCATTATTTTTACCAAATATGCAGCCATTGGAAAAAACGAATATTTGTAAGGCAAACCCCATTTTCAATGTTTGTATTGGTGTCGGTTTGTTTTTTGTGAAATTTTTAAAATTTTTTTTTTTTTTTTTTTTTTTTTTTTTTTTTGAAAAGCCAACATTGGAGGAAATCTCGATGGCGCAAATGTGCAATAAACTACATTCGTTAAGAAACAAAACATCTGTACATTAAAGGAATATTGTAAGTAAAAACATCGCCAGCAGCAGCAACTAACAACACATGCTCCTAATAAACAAAAGAAATAACATTCGAACGAAAAATGTACTTTGGAATTTCGAATACCCGTAGAAAGGGTTTGTGTATAAAAAAATAATATTTCTTAAACAAACTGCACCTACCTGTACTAAACATATCTGCATCCCATGCTGTAACTGCAAATTTACACAAATTCAATTGTTTTTACAACAATATTGTACGTGGAATATTTGTTTGTTTGTTTGGATGCAGGGTTATGAAATATGGAAACATGGCCTTATATCCGACCATTCCCTTATTGCCATAGTGCTGGTGCTCTGCAGTTCCATACAGGTTTTGAGAAGCATACAACAGATATTCATAAAGTCTGAAATTCCACTTATGTTTTACAATTGAATACGCCAATTGACTTGTACGATACAAAATTTTTAAATCCTCATGAATGAATAGTTTTAAACAGAGTTTTAAAATGCTGCAAAATGTGGATTTTTTATTCTAGAATTTAATAATAAATCTTGAGAATATATTTTTGATATTGAACTGGTGGAGGTCCTAGTGTACTTTGATGTTTAAGACAAATATGCAACTTTGGAGTTAGATAGCTTCAGCTTAAGACCCTTAATTAGGGATAAGTTTCCGGAAAAATATTTTTAAATACCCTGATAATTTAAAGCCAGGAAATTTCGTTAATTTTCCCCTAAAATTTTTGACTTTGCCAATTTATCAAGGTCAAAAAATAAATTAAAGAGTATTTTTCGTCCAGCATTTTACCACAATTTAAAGAGCTGAAATTTTTATTCCTTCGTAAATTCTCAGCAGACCCTTTTCCATTATTATCATAGATGTCCCTCCTCACAATTCGGGGTAAAAGCACAGCTAACACTTGATCCACTGGAAGCTATTTGTTCCCGCGGTACCAAACAGTACTTCGCTGAAGTCTCTGACTAGCTTCAGGTTTCCGGTGCACCTGTTTGTTTCCCCACAAAAGTGCAATGCTAAGAATAAGATGCGCCTCATTTCACAAATATACAACCACCAAAAATGGCAGATTACGCCATCACAAAGTCAAAGTTGAAATCTACTGCACTTATAGGACAAATGACACCCCGCGGACTGCATTCCTATTGTCTAATAATTTTAGGCTGGTAAAGACAAGATAGTTTTTGCTTAATTGCGGGCTTGCCAGCTCTGATAAAGTGCATATATCTCATATTAAAACAAATTGCAAATCTTAGGGACTTTTAGACTTGGCAACCCTTGCTACGGACAAAGAACGTCATATAATTGTAAAGCATGCGCATGGCGAAATCTTGTATTCCATCATTCTTGTACAACTCCTACCGCGTGTGAAGGAGAAAAGGAGAGTCAGACAAATAAACTATCACATTTTTAGACCATAAAAACTTCTATAACCTAAACGGAAAATAAAAAATTATCCTTGAAATTTCCGAATTTACAACACATTTAGATTTATGCTTTTTCGACAGCTGAGTTACGTTTTTTTCTCTCCTTCTCTTTTTGTTTGAGACGTTTTCTATGACCAAAACCTTGATTCAGGGATATATTTGTTGTTGTTGTTGTTGTAGCGTGACGTGAAATGTTGATATTCGTTTGTCGTGGAAATGAAAGATGTTTGTATAATTAAACTCTTAAATTTTTTTTGGCTAAAATTTGCCATCTTAGCGTATGTGGCGGTACTGTATTGTACCAATTTTATGAAATAATGGAACAACTTGACCAATTTTAAGCACTTTTACCGTGTAAAAACCCTTACTCTGGGTGGACATTTGTATTAAGATCAGATGAAGCCAAACAAAGTTTTAATAGGAATGGTTCCAGAATATACATATTTTTTTAATGTCCTCCTATGATTACACTGCGTTTGCCCAAAAGTTTAAAAAGCTAGGCATTCTACTGGTAAAGCTAATTCGTGTTCGCTGAATTCAATGGTGATAGCCATTTTCAGAGTTAGCGCTCTTATTCGCGATTAAAAATTTCATTAAAAATGTACATTTTCATATTTCATTAAAAATGTATATTTTCATACTATCGGTATCATTTAAATCCAGTTCACTCTTTTTAAATGCAGTTTTTTCGTTATTTTTTTTTTCAAAGAAATTAATTATTTTTTTGTCGCCATTTTTGGAAAAAACAGTTTCTTAACTCTATTGAAAAGTTTTCTTGCGAGCGAAAACTTTGAAAAATTACTAGCACCATTGAATTCAGCGTACTCAAATTAGCTCAACTGGTGGGGTGCCCAGCTGGTTAAACAAAGTGTCATATATGTACATAGCCTGATTATTTTATATGCTAAAAAATGTTTTTTTTTACAATTGTCTACTCAAATATCAAGGCCTTATTGGAATTCCTTGCTGTACAATGTTAAATATTTTTTTATCGTTCAATCACAAATAATGGGTGATTAAAGTAGAAATACTTTTTTCAATAGCCTTTTTTGACAGATCACGTGTGAGTCGTGTCATGCTGTCTTGTTATTTTTGTTTAGTATTGTTTGGCATTTCATAATGGAAAGACTTACACCTGAACAACGTTTACAAATCGGTTAGCTTTATGACGAAAATTCACGTTCTGTGAGGAATGTGTTTCGTGCACTTCGCTCAACATATGGTCCACATAATCGGCCTACTGAGCGTACTATTCGCAACACCATCACCCATTTTGAGACCCAGCATTCATTATTGGATAATATTCGACCGAATAGACCACGTCCAGCACGCTGTGAAGAAAATATAGCGGCCGTAGCTGAGAGTGTACACGAAGACCGTGGAGAGTCGATTCGGCGCCGTTCGCAGCAACTCGGACTGGCGTATGAAACGACTAGGCGCATTTTACGTCGAGATCATAAATTGAAAGCTTGACCTTCCCAAGCGACATCGCTTCGCTCTATGGGCTGTTGAAAAGTTCCAAGAAGATCCGACGAGGCAAATTTTGTTCAGCGTTGAGGCCCATTTCTGGCTCATTGGGTATGTAAACAAACTAAATTGCCGCATTTGGGACGAGGAGAAACCTGAACAGATTCAAGAACTGCCACTTCATCCGGAAAAAACAACGGCTGGGTGTGGTTTGTGGGCCGGTGGAATCATCGGTCCATATTTCTTTAAAAATTATGCCGGTGCGAACATAACCGTCAATGGCTACCGTTATCGTGCCATGATAACCGCCTATATGATGCCTGAAATTGAAGCTCGTGATCTCGGCGACATTGGGTTTGAGCAAGACGGCTCCACTTCCCACACATCGCATCAATCAATGGATTTATTGAGAGAACACTTCGGTGAGCACATAATTTCACGTTTTGGGCCGTTCGATTCGCCACCAAGATCGTGTGATATCACACCGTAAGACTTTTTGCTGTGGGGATATGTAAAGTCTAAAGTTTATGCGGCCAAACCCGCTTTGAATCAGGCCTTGGAGGAAAACATCACGCGTGTCATTCGCCAGTTGCCAGTCGAAATGCTCGAACGAGTCATCGAAAATTGGACTCAACGGATGGACCATCTGCGAGGTAGCAATGGCCAACATTTGATAGACATACTCTTCAAAAAATAAATGCCAAAGAATGTTCTTTCAAATGATAATAAAAATTCCCCATTAAATTTGAATTTTCTGTTAGATTAGCATATCTACACTAAATTATTAACAGACACAACTCAACATTTTTCAAAATTGCTTTTTTCATGAACCAGTTCACAAATCAAATCTATAGTGACCAAGAAAATTTCGTTTGCTTCACCGACTTCTTTAAATTTTCTTCCTTTACATTTGTCGAACTCAATTTTATTTAAAAAAAAAAAATTCAACCATGTATTTAAAGCCAGTTTTCTGACCCTACTAAACCTTTTTGAATTTTAAGTTGTGCCTGTTTATGATTAATGTGCGATATGTTATGTTTACTTCAATGCCAATATTTCTAACTGATCTGGATGTGACATTTATTCCTAGAAGATCTATAGAAGATCTTTGTTTAATTGCAGGCCTTTTAATTACATGTGTGAAGAGAAATATTTGCATTAAAGCTCTTTGTTTAAACAGATTTGGATCCCAATCCCATTTCATACCAGAGCGGGTCAATAATTCCGCGACTTTTTCAATGAAACACAGGTATTTATTTTTTATCGTAATCTACCTGTAGCTCTATAATCTTTCTCAAACGTGTCTCAAATTTTTTGTATCCCTTCTAAAAATAAGATTTGTCAGCTCATTTGTTTTTCGGTAAAATATTTAAAAAGGCTTCACAAAAATATCCTCTTGCTCGAAATGTTATAATTGATGGTGGCCACACCCGCCTTAGGAGAAGAGTTAGCGCAGAACTTATCCGAATTGAAAAGCGCTAAGCACAAGCATATGTGAACAAAAATTGTGATGGGAAAAACTTTCGTCCAGCAGTGGCAGGACACAAAATAAACAATAAGAATATGATTTGATTTATTATTGTAGTTCATATGGGTAATTCCATGTCAAATCGACCAAGAGTGGGACCCGACCCCCTTCGATTTGAGTGAAATTTGGTGTGAAGGTTCCTTTCATCCTATAAGGAACATATATTAACGAAAAAAAATTTTAAAAATTTTTTTGCAAAAGTTACGTCATATTCAAAATGTCATAATTTCGCCGAATTAGCCGAATGTGTTAAGTTTATTTTTTCAATATCTCAAAAACTACTGCACATACGAAGATGATTTGTATGTCATTTTAAAGAGAATACTTGGGGCTGCAAACAATGTATTAAAGAAAAATTATTTGTTTTTAAAATGAAATATCTACAAAATATTAAATTTTAAAAATGGACTAAGTCAAAAACCTATTTTTTTTTTGGCTGATTTTTTTTATGTAATTCCTCAAACTGTTCTTTAAAAATCCTGAAATTTTGAAGGAGGTGTTTTTTTTAAGATATGATTTTTTTTCTTCTGCAACCTGTAAAAAATAATACTAAAATAAAATTTTAATATTGTAATTTTGAGAAATAAGTATTTTTTAAATCTGATTTGGGTGATTTAAGGTGTTAAAAAAAAGTTACGACATTGAAACAGTTTTTTATGTTTATTTGTTGCATTTTTTGTTGGAGCTCAAAGTGGGCATCTTCAAAGACAAGTATACTTTTTGTCACGTTACGTCAATTACTCATATATTATATCGTTACCTAAAAGGAAAAGGCCATAACTATCAAAAAATTAATTTTTCATTGATTCTGATGTATTGAATCGACACAAATGTCCGCAAAAAAATTTGAAATATCTCCACCAAAATTAGCCAGTTTATTAAAAGGCCCTATCTACAAAAGATTATATGATAAACGCTGAAATTAATAACTAAATAGTTTGCAGAATATGCAAAATCAATTGTCGAAGCAACTGCTAGGTTTTACAAGAAAAATAGAAGAAAAATAAATTATAAAAAATAAATATTTATTATCAATTATTTTATTTTAAAAAGTTTTTTTGCTTCTCCTTTAAAATGTTAGTTAGTGCCTTTTCGCTATATGAATGTGGGGACGAGAATTAATACCATGTTCACATGGACAGCAATATTCGTGTTTCGCTCTCCCATTCCTGTTTCGCGCCCCAAACATGATTGAAACAACATGTTTTGCCATACAAAATTTTGAGAGCGAAACAGGTCGTTTGATTTTGAAACATGTTGCGAAACAGGAAAAATATACTATCATCTCCAATTTTGATAACAATTATCGTTAGTTTATCTGAACTAGCTCTCAAAAAAAATCAAAACAAAGAAAAAAACAAAATAAAAATTCATGTTAAATAAAATAAAGTGAAAATAATTAAATAATAATATTAATAAAAGTTTTAAATAATATATTTTGAATTTTTACTTACATTTTAATCTATTTTAAATAAAATCACACTAACAACACAAAAAAAATGTCAACATGAAACAAGAATGAATCGTATGAACAGCGTGTTTGGCAATCGAGTTTCAGAGAGCGAAACGAGTGGATTTTATCGTCGTATGAACATAGCATAACGGCAGTTGAGGTTTAGATGTTGGCAGTGTTACCACCAGCAAAATTCAAAACTACACTTGAGATGAAAAATTACCCAATTTAAATAAAAGTACTCCTTAAATCAAATTAACGTTTAATTATGAAAAAAATTTTGCAAAAAAGAACAAATTTAAAAGTGCATAGTCGGTCCATTCCGAACATTTCAAGCCCTACATCACTGTATTTACAGACAAATTTTTAAAATGTTTCCCTTGTTAGATCCCATATGCAATTATGGACCTATTAAAATAAAATTATGTTATGAGTTCAAGGCTAATAAAATAAGAATTCTTAACGTTGAATAATATCTAGGTAACTACATCTTTTTGAGATTTTTTTTATCTTAAAGTGTTTTAAGGGAGGGGATTTATATATGACCTTCCTACCAGCACAAAATTTTGTTATGACATAGTAACTTTTTTTTATCAATACATACCAATATTTATAAGGCAGTTATGGCATTACAAGCTATTTTCGTAAGTGGTATTTGTACGGGAGCCATGGTCATATATGGACTGATTTCAAAATTCATTTTGTAAGATAATTAAAGCTGAAATAAAATATATTTGGGCCTAATTTTGTCCAAATAACAACATATCAGATTGTTTATGGGCATCAAGACTCTTATGAAAAAAGTTCGTATGGGGGCTATGTGAAATTATAGATCGGAGCGATTCTCAAAATTTTCAAAAAACGTATGAACCAAATTTCATTAAATTATCTTTTAAATTGCGACATGTACTTTGCGCAGAAAGCCTACATGGACAGACAATCAGCCAACAGGACTGGCGACTCAGATTCTGATTCCAAGTCGATCGATATACTACAACAAATATTTGTATGTGTTTCATGTATCAGTAATAGGGAGATCGATTATTCGCATTTTTTCAATAACCGGTTTTCGAATATTACGAATAGTTGATATTTTAAAAAACCTTGTTTTCGGTTAAGCATTTTTTAAATAACCGGTTAACCGGTTTTAATTCGAATACATAAAAACACAAAAATCATATAAGTTTTTGTAATACAACATTAATTTGAATAAAAACAAAACAATTTTCAAAGGTAAGGAACCAACAAAATACTAATGTAGATATTACTTAGATCAGACCTAACAAATATTTGACGATAAAATCCAAGAAAAGTGGGACAGTAAATTGATCAAACTTTAGCTAAATTTTCAACAATTTTTTATTGATTTACTAAACTTTATTTGTAAAAAGATATTTGTTAAATGTTATTTAGAAACTGTTGAATGATATTTGATCTAGACAAACGTTTTAAAAAAGCAAATAAATTATAGGAATTTAATAAAGTTATTATTTAAAATATTCTCCCAAAATTTATTTTGAATGAGTTTTAATTTGTTGGTGGTGAAGGATGTCTATATAAATCAACCATATTTTTAAAAAGTTGCAAACAAAAACTCTTACCCGGGATTATCTATTTCAAATTATTTTGTTTTAGCATTATATAAACGACTAGTAAAATGAACATGCTTTTTGTGTGAAATATTTGTCAATTCGTCGACTACAATTTAAGAGATTCCATGACATTGTTTGATTTCTTCAATTTTGTTTTTTAGTTCTTGGTGTTTTAATAAATAAAACTGGTAGAAATTTTTGCCATATTGTTGATTCCGCCGGAATGTTGTAGTTTTCAGCATGAAGAGATGCTAGAACTACTTAACTGAGCTACCTAAATAAGAGCGACAAGCGTTTTTTGTATATCAACCTTTTCATTTGCATAAAGTTTATACGAAAAAAACCTTTAGAACGAGAATTCGACACCCCCGGCTGGAAAATGCTATTTGACAAATCGCTATGTCGATTTGTCTTATTGAAAATGTATTTGATATGTAAAATTTTGAAAAAAATAAAATTTCATGTTAAAAAAAGTTTGCCGCCCTTGTTTAGGTAGCTCAGTAAGAGTTTTAGTGCCTTAAAGTGCATTTCGTCCTCGGCAACACAATGGGCTAATATTTCACCAATGATTCATTTTTGTCCGCGTATTTTAGTAAAGTATTCTTTAGAACTACTTCGAACTGAGTTAAGTTTTAGATGGATCACATTAATGTCAAGCATGTAGACTAATTAAAGGTGATTAACGAGTCGTGACATGGAAGAACCTTTGTATCTTATCATTTTAGGGCACTTCAAGCACCTAACTTTGTCTCTTAATTCGCGTTCGAAAAATCTCTAGAGATAACCTCTATATAAAAATATATTTAATATTTAGAATACTCTCCCACAAATTCTTACTTTTTAACTGCACACGTTTTTCTTGTATTTTGAATAGTTTTTATTTTTTTTTTTACAGGAACACACGCTTTTATAAGAGATTTGTATTTACAGTGTTCATAATGTTTTTTGACCTTTGTTACATTTTGTTTTGACATTCTTCATTAAAAGTTTAAGTTTGACCAATATTCAATTAAAAAATACTTAAATTACGGGTACATCTATAACCAGAGTAAGGAAAATGTATATTAATTAAACATTATTAAAATAATCGGTTTATTATACCAAAACAACCGGTTTATTCGATATTCGAAAAATGGGCATTTTAAAATAACCGACTTGGGCAAAGCCAAAATAACCGGTCGACTAATAACCGTTCGATCTCCCTAATCAGTAAAAACTCATAATACCCTATTTATTTAAATAATATAAATATTGGTCATATTATTAAGATGCATATAGTAATTCAAGAAAATTTAACAAACAATACCATCACATATCTCGAATAAATTGAATAAAAACTTAAAATAATAAGTTCTACTTCGATATATTTATCTAGGGAAGGTTCAAAATGCTCACTGCCGTTTCTTTGTATACTTTATTTAGTAAATAAAACTCCTATTGCGGTTTCAGATGACAGTCTGTTTCTCAAACCAGTTTAACAAATGCTTAGGGCGGTAAATATTTCTCAACTAAAGCATTTTAAATGTTAAAGCAAACACAAAGTTCATAACGTTTTGTAATGTTGGAATCATATCTTTCTTCAGGGGTTTTTTTTAGTATAAATACCTTATTTTTCCACTTAGCTTCGGGCTCTAAATAACTATGAAGCTCATATATATCGAAATCTAATTGTTCATATGGTGCCAATATCTATCAATCTGTTGCTTCAACTATGGAAATATTTTTTTTAAATAAAAAGTGACTTTGGTTGCATATAATGTAAATTGTTTAGATCAACAATTACTTAAATGGCAAAAATTCTATTACTAAAATCACATCCTTCTATTATTTGTTTTAAAATGACAGAATTTCAAATTACACCTGATCTACACCTCAAAGAATTTACCCACGCTCTGCCCACGAGTGTAAAAATTGCACCAAATTCAGGCAATTACCCACAAGCTGGCAACACTGGATGTTGGACAGATAACCCTACAAAAAACGAGACTACTCTATACATGCGTTTATGGACTACTCCATAAGGGAGTAGGACTACTCCAATACCTAACCTAAATGTATGTAAAAACATACTCCAATTTACATTGCGATGTCCTAGGGCTGGACCACGTAACCCAGCTATGCATTACAAAGGAGTAGTTTTAAAACTTTTGCTATGGAATGCTTAATCAGCACACGATATTAACTTTTTTCCCATTTTCCCCTCAAACCACGAGGTTTGCGAAGCCGCTGTTTTTTATACACAAAACTTCACCTCTATGGTATAACAATCACCGACTTCGCGAACTTAAGCTTCCCTGCATTGACGGCCTTCGGTCGTGCGCAAGGATTTTCTACTCTACACCGGCTTTGCTAACCAAAGTGGGCATTGCGAAACATTTGAAAGTGAAGTATCACCAAAAAGTTTGGGTTAAGTTGGGCTCAACCCAGTCCCTACTGGAGGAATAGGCTCTCAGTGAGCACAGGAGTTACAGGGTATCGCTCCAGGGGATGCGTCAGGCGAAGGAACTGATATTTCCCGGGAGTACATTGGAGACAAGGAGTCGGAACTGATGGGAACTACGACTGTTGGTGGCTTATCTGACAGGTCACCATACGGTCAAGCACCACCTGTTTCGGATGGGCCTGGCAGAGGACCAGGAATGCAAACTATGTCGTGAGGAGGACGAGACCACAGGGCATTTACTATGTGACTGCCCGGCGCTGGCATGGGCCAGAAGGAAACACTTGGGGCACAGCGCTTTAGGCGCGTCCCGAGTCGGTGCAACACCGGCAAAAGACCTTCTTTGATTCCTCTGGGAGGCAGAGGGTCTTTTTGCCAACTAAATGGGGGGGGGGGGGGTACAATAGGCCAAAAAGTGTCACCATGTCCGCAGACCTTATGAAACTTTTTGGTGTATCATAATTTCCTTGCACTCTAAAACCTTTAAAACACTGTTTATATTGGCTCAACTAGTAGTAAGTTTTAATTCCTTCAAAGAACTTTTCATTTCAACTCAAACAAGTTTTAAAATTCATAACGAAACATAACAAGTAACAAATGTAGTTAAGTGGTGGAATATTTGTTTCTTTCTTCTTCTTTTTTTTGCTCTAAATTATTTTTCTATTTAGTTTATTAAATTTTTAAAACTCAGCAGACCTAGTAGCAAAAAAATTCTGTTTTTTTTTTTGTTGAACTTAGAGAAAACAAAATTTGGCAAAATAAACGTTAGAAAATATTTTTTTTTTTTTTTTTTTTTTTTTTTTTTTTTTTTTTGGATAACAATACTTGAATGAAACTTTCACTGAAGTAAGTAGGAATTTCATTTGAATGGGTTACTTGAAAAAATTTAATAAAAAACATTTCAATTGTGTGAAAGTTGCTGCAACAAATATAAATTGTTTAAAAGAATACCACACAATAATGAAAGCACAACATTCGTTGTAGGAAAAGATTTAAAGAATTTAAAATATATTATTCTCTAAAAGTTTCGAAAAGAACTTTTGTATTCAGTTGATTGGAATAATGTCAATTCAGTAGCTTGTTGTAATTTTTAAAGTTACTTTATAACTTTACTTGAAATAAAATGATACGGTCCTTTTCTGTAATTCGTGCCACACAACTTCTCCTTGAAACAGAAAGTTTTATGTGTATCTTCCTAAGGTGACTAATTATATTTAAAAAATTAAATAATAATAAGGCCAAAACTTTCTTCAACTATACGTAGCGAATTGTAATTTCTTCTTTGCAAACAAATTCTCTGACAAATTCCTTTGTTTCAACAAATTGTAACAATCGTTTAAAAATTCTATGGATTTCTGTAATTAAAATCTCATCATGTCCTTGAATTTGTTCGAAAAGTTATGCAAACTGCGTAGGAGTACTTTTGAATTATTTACAGATACTTAAAAGTATTAGTTTTCTACGCAAAATTTCGTCGGCAAAAATTTATTTATAACGATAGTAACGCAACGATATAGTAGAAATAATCGGCCATGTTGTGGAAATCGAAAAGACGTGAAATTGAAATCGACTGATATTTTCAATTAAATTTTTTTAGATTACTTGGGTTTTCATGAGTTTGAGACAAGTTCTGGTCCGCAAATAATGAGGTATATTGACAGTTTTCAAAATTTGTTCAATTGCAGTGTCTGGTGATTTAAATTTTCAAAAAAACATCTGGTTAAAAAAAATAATTAGTATTGCGGTTATTTTATTCAACTGTTAATGGTTTTTAATCCAAATTTCGATATTTTTTATAGGCTTAAGTTCATTCAACTTAATTGAACCCTGTCTTTCACGGACAGGTTGCCCTGACTAGTTTCGATTGTAACCACACAATCTCTAAGGAGGGGTTTGCCGTTTTACTCACACCGCCATTGCAGCCTGTCTTCATAAAAAAAATTTAATGAAAATTAAATTCAATGAACTTAAACCTAATTAAAAATATTTAAAAAAATATTTTAGAATGTATGGTACAAAATTTATGTTGTTAGGTTAGGTGGAAACGGTAGTCAATGTTAACTGACACCTTAATTTATTCAAATACCTGGCCGTGGTCCTTGATTGTTGGCATTAAATATCCTGACGAGGGCGGGTTAAGGCAGTAGTTGCTATTTATGCATGCAGGGGTGCAATTGACGACTAAACGTGGAGTATAACTGGCTGTCTCGTGCTTATGGCCACGCCACGATTCTCAATGTTTCGACTGTTATTGGGGAGATGGACTACTACATCCCGGAAGCTTAATTTGTATGCAGCACATTCGGCATGCTGGAATGAGCTATCTATAGAGATGTCCTTACCAGAATCGACCCTAAAGCTCTATGCCGACGCTATGAAGTATTTCTACATAGAGGAACTGGATTTGAATGTCCCCTATCGGCTATCGAAGTGAATATAGTGTCCTGTAGGCGGAAGTCTCTGCCATAATGCGAGTGGCTAACTGTCTAAGGTATTATTGCATATCGATGAACAGACGTTCATTAACTGATAGCAAGGCTTGCAGTTTCTGTGAATACCTTCAGATTGTCGGATATCTCTAAATGATATTGCGAAGCATTCGAAAGTAGCGTTAATATGGATACCAGGGTATACGAAATGCCGGGAAAACTAAATAGCTGACTACCTTTCCAAACATGGTGGTCGCCTTGATGACAAATTTAAAAATCAATTTGTTAGCTCTTCAATGGCTGACTGTAATTCAGTTGTTCAGCGCGAGTCTTAATAGTCCCTCCTTAGCTAAGGCTTTGGCCTGGTTTCGATGAACGGAGGACATGCTCTCTACTGAGGTTCAATAGATAACATATCAGGATAGTGACCTCGAGATAACTGGGTAGAATGGGTCTGGAATTCAATGACTACTGCTGTCGTCATGACGACATTTTCTGTGTCAATGTTCGGAATATAAAACATAATGAAGAGATACCTAGAGAATCCAGTGTTTGTCTACTTGGATGATCTGTCTTCTTCTTTTCATTAGAAGAACAAATTGATTGAAATCTGCTGTGTCACCTATTAAGTAACCGCAATGAAGGATGGACTTTAGCGCTAGATATCACAATGGGACAATTGAAGGCACAAGGGATTATATATCTTCTAGATGGCTGCCCAAGGAATCTTACCTATTAATCTATTGTAATACGTTAGATAGATACGTTAAGATAGATTTTTAACAGCAGGACTAAGACAAACTCCGGACGAATTTTAGAAATACGCCAATTCAATGTCGTTAACATTGGTCAATTCCTGGGAATCATTAGATTCCATTCTGGCCGGTCGTTTTATCGCCAGGCCAGGACACTGAGAACGAAGGTGTTTTAAGTTTGCATTGTCATTTTCAAAATTATGGTAGTATTTGTGGCATCTGGATGATGCGTGTATTTGCCAATAAGTGTCCAGTCATTACAGATACAAATAAAAAAACGCTTCTCAGTGTCATTAAAAAACAGGGAATTGTTGCACTTGTCATCCAAATAAGACCATAACTGCCAAGATAACTTACTATTATTGTTTTTCACCAATCGTTAAATATTATTTAGCTAATTCGATCTTAAACAAAGGCTGTCTACATAGGATCTCCATATCTGGCTGTCTATTGTTATAAAACAAAGTTTGCTGAACGATTTTCCGGTCTCATTGAAAACTGTGAACCTCAATGTAATTTCTAGTCTTCCTCCATTTCTTGAGCCTAGACAGTACAACTTTGATACGTGATACGTTGCAGATTTTGTTCTGTGGCTTTCTTAGCATGTTTCCTAGCCCTTCGTAATTTGATAGGCGTGTCTCCGCCGACAATTTGAAGATGTTATTTATTGGCCATAACTCTCGGCAACCTTAAATTCAAAATATATCGCAGACATTGGTTTGCAAATGTTTGAACTTTTTGCTTAATGATTTCGGTAACCAATAATGTTTCGGAACCATAATGAAGAATGACTTAATCGCGGGAGTTAATACGTAAATCCTTATGCTTGGGGATAAAACGTTCGAGTTGCATGTATTTCATAGGTTGTAAATCGTTAATTTGGCCTTCTATTTGCGCGAAAATGCGTCCCTCATGACAACACCATCTGCGATTGTTATGCTTCCCAAGTAATAGAAATCGTCAACATTTTGTATTGAGGCGTTGTTTTGTTAAATTTTTGGAGCTTGATTCCTAATTGATGTATTTGATCGTCCTTTGCCGATGTCTTAGTTTACAAATCCTTCCAAGTCCACTGTAATCTCTAGGATATACCGATAGCAATTAGCTCTACGCTCTCGAAGGTCATGAAGAACATAAGCAATAACCAGTTGGTAAATTATATACAGTCTAATTCACCTTTGTTTGATAGACAGTATGACTTTCGTAGAAGTAGTTCTACGGGAGACCAGTTAGCGTTTCTTTCGGAACGTTGGACTCGTGCTATTCACCAATTTGGTGAAAGCAAAGCGGTTGCTCTAGATATTTCCAAAGCGTTTGATTGTGTGTGACACGATGCACTTGTTTCGAAGCTTATTGCGTTAAGTGTCGGTGGTGATTTCTTTCGATTTATATCGAGATTTCTTAAGGACCGTTCTATATATTTTTTTATAGATGAATTCTGATCGGAGGAGTTTTACTTGAATGCATGGTTTTCACTTTATTGTGGGCCGTGTGTCATTGTTCCTTGGATATTACTACGGTAAGTGTTCCGCGGAAATGGATGAGACGCGGGTAAATGCCCGTAGTACTCGGTTTTCCAACAGATCACATCCGTTCGTTGTCGACTGTCTGCACTACATCGCACAACGCATTACAGAGAAAATTCGTTTCTAGGTCGAACTAGCCGCATGTGGAATAGACTCCCGGAATAAGTCTTACCAGTCGGCTACAATTTGGAAAAGTTCAAATTAAATGTCCACAGACCCTACTCCCTCTTTCCTTCCCCTCATAGCCTAGTTTCCTAATACCAACAGAATGCATTGCATTAGTAGGGGGCATGCCCTGAGTGTTGGCTCATAGTAAAAAATATATGATTAAGAAACATCCCTATAGCCGGGTATACTGCTTCTCAAAGCATCATGATATGACATCAGCGTAGTGTAGTGGCGTTCTTGCGTGACAAGCGGAAAAATGTCTTCGAAAGTAAAATTGGAAATCTACTTCAGTGTAAAATGCATTTCATGGGATTTTTGAGTTTTCCCTAATCTCTTCACCTTTTAGATGCAATGGTTGTAATGATTGCACCTGTTTTTATTCTTTTATATTTTTAATAACATTCCTTTAAGAAACTGCCCTAATTTTAAACATTATTCTATTTTTATAATACTTTTTATTTTGTTTAATTTTGCAATTGTTATGGTTCGTTAACGTGTTATATGCCTGGTTCCTTTTTGTAGGTTTATTTCACAAAGTTTTCCAATGACCGACGTACATTTTATTCATTATAATGTAATGTTCACTCTCTCTTTATTATTCCTTATAAAGTCGTTACGTTTCTGTCTCTGACATGAGAAGTATTTGCCAAAGGACACACTAAAGAAACTTAAAAGAACATATTTAAATGTTTTAAATTATACTGCAAAGTTATATTTTATAAAGAACAAATTGAGCTTTTGAAGTTGGAAAGTATTTAAATATAAAAAAAAAATCAAAAAATTATATTACATAATTGTCTTTTGTGTTTAAATTTAAGTTGAATTTAGAGGAGCCTTTTTCTAAAGAAAGTTTCAAAATGTGTTGTTAATGTTTTAAATAAAGTTTGTGTTAAAAACTGCAATAAATAAACGCTTGTAGACTTGTAGAATTTTTCACAGTAGATTTGATCTACTTTTAATTAAATTTTTGTTTAATTTTTAAAAATACAAATAAACTTTTCAATAAAAATTTTGAAATGTTTTTGTAAAGTGTACAAAAAGGGTGGCTGGTACCACGGTTTTAAATGGGGCGTGAAATCTAAATATTTTAAATAAATTAGATTTTACAAAAATCTTTAACTTGAATTATACTGTTAGGCAATTATTAAATGGTATTTTAAGCAATCGGACTAAAAAAAATATTTTAATCAGGCAGGTTTTTTCCATATTAAATAAATATTTATTGAATTAAGCTAAAGCATTTTATTCATTTTTCTGTTTAAACAGATTTGGTTAATTTGTTCATCTTACTTTATTCAAATAAACTAAATTATTCGAAATTTATGATAAAGAGTCATCCAAACTACGAAACTTTGACAGCTGATAGCGGCCATATTGTTGAAGCTTCGTTTGTCGTATAGGCTGTTGTTTATTAAGTTTGTTTTGCCAAGCCAGCGTTCATAGCGTTCTACAAAACGTGCAAATGATAAAATTGTTATATCAAAGTTATTGCTCTGTTCGGGCACTGGCTCAGCAAACAATCACCCAACACCCTTACGTCAAAGAAACGCAAGATCTGTCGAAAAAACATCGCCACTGCCCGTTAGAGTGTGCAGAAGAATCGAAGGCAGTCGATTTCACGGTGCTCACATGAATTCAGTCTTTCGCACACAACAACTTGTTGAATTTTGCATCGTTGTCGGTTGCGTTGCTACAGGACTCCATACATAATGTCATTGAAAATCCATTCAAAGGAATAAAAACTCCGACGATATCACACACATACACGCAAAGAAAACACATGGTTGTGGTAAACATATTCTAAGAGCAACATATTATGATAAGATTCTTGATTGTAGTCAACATATTACGATTATTATTATATCATATTATGACCAAATATATTCGTAATATTACATCATAATATTTTTCCCTTAATCCTAATTTGATTTTATTACATGATATTATAATTTGATGTAATCATATTATTATCATGTTAATCATAATAATATGTATATTAAATCTTAAACCGAAAAACATTTTTAATATATATTTGTGCTTATTTACTTACTGGCAACCTTAACGTAAAACAATTACAGATATTTCACATGCAACTTTAAACATAATATTTTTAACCTATTCTTGCCGTAGTTCGCAATTATTTAAGAATTATTTTATAGAATTTTCCTTCTTTTTCTCTAAAATAACAGAAAACAATGGTCAATATTTTTGAGCCACTTTCAAACAATAAGAAAAATTTTTTTAGCAGTGATATTTTATTTTGTGACACTAAAATTTTTTTTCTTTATTTTTTAATTTCCTTAAACTTGGTTTTTTAATGGGTATTTTTTTATATTGTTCAGCCTCTGATTAACAAATAATTCGACAGGCATATGTAAAACAAACGGCACAACTGGTTCAAAATTATTTTACAAATGGCGATAACGAAATATTATTAAAGTAAAGATATTTTGTTTGCATCTTAAACATATTATGAGTACAAGTATAGATAGTTTCCATGTTATGGCTATTAAATATCATTAAATGTATGTGAGCAATATAATATGTTTTCAAAGTTGTCATTATTTAGTTGCTATAAAAATGGTTGTTTTTCAGTGAACCATACTCAAATTTATAATTGCTATAAGCATTAAAATGCTTACAGTAACTATAATATTGTTGATATTAAATACAAATAACAATAGTTTGTGTACGTTAACAATGTATTGTTACAATCAACAAAGTGTAGTTGCCGTAACCATGTCCAACCATATTTTTTCTCTGCGTGTACTATGTCCTATTTTAATTTGAAGAAAGGAAGCCCTAAATGAGAGTCCATTTATTTCTACTTCTTGAAGAAAAAATCTGTATTTATTTCAATTAGGAAGGATCTGAAGTTAATCGATATGTCAAAGCAAATAAAAGTCAGTTGGAAAAAAGTCCTGCCTACAGATCAGGGCAAATTTGTACAGCCAAAAGTACCAAAAGAGGTTTCCCTAAATAAATCCCCGTAAATTTGATACAAAAAAAAAACTCAATTAAACATTTTAATTAACATAAATATTTTTTTTATTTCCCAAAGACTTTAAGGCCCATTTTCACAAGTTACGGATAGCTGATGGTAGGATTATATCGGCCGTCTAAAAAGTGTTCCATTTGTACAACTTTACTTTAACCTAAAGTGAGCGATAAGTTTAAGGAAGGTTCATACTAACTGGTACGTTAAAGTTAAAATTTAATAAGGGAACAGTTTTTATACGGCCAACAAAATCTTTCCTTTAGCTATCGGTGAGTTGTGAAAACGGGGGGTAAGAATATGAAAATTTTATTGATTCAAAATACTAAAAATGTTCTTCAAAAAATTCGAACTAACCAAATTTTTGACAAAGACAAACATCTAAGAACTTTTTATTGCTAAAAGAAGACGTCTATTTTTTGCAATTTTTTTTATTCCTACGCTAAATCCCGCGAAGCTTTTCGCTTGTCTGCAGGAGACCAGAGTCTCTGGCGGAAATCGAACCCGCAACCCCGGTACTGATATACTACCACTACCAGCTAGCCTACCGGGGCACCATTGCTTGCAAAACATTCTATTTAAAAAAAATCTACTATTTACGACATTTAAAAAAGCTGTCCGAGTCTTCATACGCAACTATTTCTGAGAAGAAAACGCCCACATATGGGTATTCATTTTTTTCGGCAACACTGTTTAACCTGGAGAATTGAAGTTTATTATCTTGCGTTATATTCTATACCTCAGTCGTTGATATCTTTTCTTCAATGAATCTCTAATTTTGTACAAGGAGGTTATTTGATAGTCAATGAAGATTTATTTTGTGTAGATTTATATACTAGTGGTGGATGATGTAAACTAAGTTTGTCATATTATGTGAAACTTTTTTATTATTCGTAAAGGGTGTTTTTATAGGGACATAAAACTTTAATTTGGCCAACATATTTTTAACTGGTGGCCATTTTGTCAGCTGTCAAGTTATTTATGATAAGTTTGGTTTGTTATTTCAACATGAATAGACAACGCTTCCAAATTGTGCAAATTTATTTTGGGTATCATGATTCTGTTCGAAATACAAATTTTGTTTAGCGATGAAGCTCCTTTCGTTTGAATGGATACGCTAATAAACAAAACTGACGCATTTGGAGTGATGATTATCCTCAAGTGTATGTTGAGACACCGTTACATCCGGAAAAACTGATTGTTTGGTTTGCTTTATAGGCTGGTGGAATCATTGGTCCGTAATTCTTTTATGCTGGCCAGAACCTTACAGTCAATGGTGACCGCTATAGAGCTCATGGCTTACTGGATTTTTGTTCATCAATTGAACAACTATGATGTGCAGGCGCTGTAGTTTCAACAAGATGGCGCATCATGTCACACAGTTCGTGCCACAATTAATTTATTAAAGGAAACGTTTGGTAACCGCGTAACTTCACGTTTCGGATCGTGAATTAGCCTCCAAGGTCGTGCAATTTAACGTCGCTTGACTATTTTCTGTGGGGACATGTTAAGTCGCTAGTCTACGCCGATAAGCCCGAAACGATAGACCACATGAAGGACAACATTCGCCGCGTTACTGTCGATATACGGCCACAAATGTTGGAAAAAGTCATCGAAAATTTGACCTCCAGATTAGACTACGTTCGAGCCAGACGTGACGGTCATATTTAAATTATATTTCATATTTAAATTATATTGCCAGAAGATTATCTTTCGAATAAAGTAAATTTCATTTCAATTTAAAAAATACATTTTTGTTTTATTCCATTTCAAAGTTACTCCATTAAGTAAATTTACTATGCATCCTTAAGTCGTATAAGTATGTCTGCCCGTCTGTTGAAATCATGCTCACTTTCGAACAACTCAAGAGAAAAGAACAGATTGGTGCCAAATTCTTTCTAGTTCTGCTCAGCAGTTTGGGATTGAAACCCAGCATCAGTAGGGAAAAAATAATGAACGCAAATGTGGATCAACAAAACAAAAAAATATTGATATTTCTGTTAGAAAAACCAATATTAATTGGTGGCGGAATGCAACCACTAAATTATTAAATTTTGCACAAGCTCGTTAATTTTTTATTATGCTTACCCCGCAAAGCTCTACGTTTGTCTGCAGGAGACCAGAGTCTCTGGCGCGAAACGAACCCGCAACCCCCGTACTGACAGACTAGTTCACTATCAACTAACCCACCGTGGCACCCTCTCATACTACTAAATCTCGTAATGATCGGTCCATAATTTACTATAGGCCCCTTATATAACTCACTCTTGAAAAACACTTAAGTACACCTAAAACTGTTATGACTAAAATATGGTAGACTTTAGTTTGCCTTACTTTCGGAGCACTATAAATCACTCTGCCATAATTTACCAAATGCCCCATATAAAGCCAACTTTCGAAAAATATTTCAGTGCGCAGCAAACTCTATTGTAGTAAAGTTTGGTCTATCACGGTTTCAACAGGCTTGAAATCACTCCATTCTAGCAGTTTCAAATATACTGTGATATTTAATATTGGCATGTTTAACACCACTTTTTTGTATAATTCCTGTGATATTTTACGAACAACCTCCAAACCTTAAAATATTTTCTGGATTATTAATCTAAACAACTCTCCTTTCTTTAAGTAGAGTCATATTGGTGAGTATATCAAGATATCTAACTTGTATTACAAGGATATACAAAATTAAGTCTTTTACGCTGGTCCCTAACATTTTGAAAAATTCAATTTTCCCCCTCCATTTTTTCAATGTATGCACTGACTAGACATTCCAGTGAACTATTTTTAGTAAAAAAAATTTTTAATCCATTAAAATGGTCCTGCAATAATTAGAAAACCACTTCACATTTTTTCTAATTTGCAACATGTTTTCAATACTACTAAAAATAATAATTGTCAAAATGATTACGGGGCTCCCACCAGATCATTGGTATCGCCAATTTAAGAGTTAACCATATGTTTGCTTGTTTTAAACTTTTTCCTTTTTTTACCACCACTAACACGTTTTCTATTTTTCTCTGTTGATGATATACGTTTTTGTTTTCCCAAAATTTAATTTGATTTTTATTTGCTTGTTTTTAAATTTCTTTTAATTTCATTTTAATTTTGCACTCACGCGCCACCATTAAACTTTTTTTTCTTTTTTATTACTTTATATGTGCAGTTGTTTGAAGTAACCGGAACAAGTGGGAAATAAACATTTGCTGATATTAAGTGGTGTAAAGATGACAACAGTATGGCCGCTTTAGTGAAAATAAATATTGATGTCTCGTTCTATCTTTTCTTCTATTTTCTTGTGGAACTTCGTTAGTGATGACAATTTTTGTGGCATAACTTAAAGCGGCTATTTTTTTTTATAATACAATTTAGTGGTATTTTGCGGTTGTATCCTTTTGCCATGTACTTTTAAACTGGATATTCTTAGGTTCAAATATTTAGCTTTTTGTCTTTACTTATTCATTCGAGAAAACATAATGTCGCACAAAGTAACTAAAGAACACGGTACATACCTTTTTCCCCGTTTTTGTCGTTAGTGCCAATTCTTCTCCAATATAATTTTGCTTAGTACAGCCTTTGTGTAAAATGATGTACCTTTCCAGGATGAGATGAACCAAATTGTCTTTATTGTTTTTTTTTTTTTTTTTTTTTTTTTTGTTTTTTTTCACTACTTCACTAACATGGAATATACCCTAAAGTTTTTTTTTTTATAAGTTTTTTTAATCCAATTATTTATGCTTATAAACTATAAATTAACAAAATAGTCTAAATGATGCATATTATTATACATAGTTCCATATTCTGGCACTCGATTACAATGTAAAGCATGATCCATTTCGAGGTTCCCTACTTTTTTAAAGAAAAAAACACAGAAAATTCAAATTTAATGGTGAATGTTTACTATCATTTGAAAGAACATTCTTTGGCATTTATTTTTTGAAGATTATGTCTGTCAAATGTTGGCCGTTGTTACATCGCAGATGGTCCACCCGCAGAGTCCAATTTCCGATTACTCGTTCGAGCATTTCGACTAGTGACTGGCGAATAACACGCGTGATGTTTTCCTCCAAGGCCTGAATCGAAGCGGGTTTGTCCGCAAAAACTTTAGACTTAACATATCCCCTGATATCACACGATCTTGGTGGCCAATCGACAGGCCTAAAACGTGAAATTATGTGCTCACCGAAGTGTTCTCTCAATAAATCCATTGATTGATGCGATGTGTCGGAAGTGGCACCGTCTTGCTGAAGCCAAATGTCGCCGAGATCACGAGCTTCAATTTCAGGCATCAAATATCGGTTATCATGGCAAGATAACGGTCGCCATTGACGGGTACCTTCGCATCGACATCATTTTTAAAGAAATATGGACCGATGATTCCACCGGCCCACAAACCACACCAGACCGTTGTTTTTTCTGGATGAAGTTCTTGAATCTCTTTAGGTTGCTCTTCGTTCCAAATGCGCCAATTTTGTTTGTTTACATACTTATTGAGCCAGAAATGGGCTCCATCGCTGAACAAACTTTGCCGAAAAAGTGCACGAAACACATTCCTCACAGAACGTGAATTTTCGTAATAAAGTTAAACGATTTGTTGTTCAGGCGTAAGTCTTTCCATTATGAAATATCAAACAATACTAAACAAAAATAACATGACATCATGACACGACTCACACGTGATCTGCCAAAAAAAGGCTATTGAAAAAAGTATCTCTACTTGAACCACCCTTAATATATGAATTGGGTATTATTTTTTTATGTGAAAAATATTTTTATATAATATATGTAAAGAAAAATTTGTTTTTGACAAAAAAAAACCTTACTATTATATAAAACTAAGACTAAAAGTGTTATAAAGGTCAAAAGATAAAAAAGATGCAATATAGTATTAGTTAAGCCACCAGAATTTTTTTTATTTATACTTGTGATTATATTTTCATCCCCTGAATATATGTTTTTATCAAATCTAATGTTGTCGTTCGAAAGTTCGTTACACTATATTGTTTTGTTAGTGGCCCTTCTATATATATCGAACAATATAGGAATGCCGTTTTCGTTTTTAATAAATCCTTTGCTGTCGAGTATAGAAAATCCTCAGGTGATACATATCCACTTTGCAGTGTTTGGCGTATATATTCTTCATTGGCATAGTATTATTAATTAAATTATTTTCCCCGCACTGAGAACTTCTAATAGCATGATTTCTTATAAGATGAATAATGAAGCTGTCGATCCTGCTTATTTTAGCTTCGTTGTATAACCTTTTGTTTGAGATATATTTTGTGTATCCACTTTCCGATGATTTATAGAGTGACGTGCATGCTCTCAAACATTTTCTCTCAAAAATTCGGAATTTTTCCATATAAGATGATGAAATGTTGAACCATATTTGACAACCATATGTTAAGATTAGCCGAATAAGCGATTTATATAAAATTAATTTCACCCTTGACTTAATTTATCGTGCAGGGCTGTGGAGTTGGAGTCGGAGTTGAAGAGTCGGAGTTGATTTTTTTGTACCGGAGTCGGAGTCGCAGTACCCAAAAAAACGCGTGACTCCGACTCCAAAATTTTTTGGCATAAAAAATTTAAAAAAATTTCTAATATTTTCCAATATAAAAATTCTTCGAAATTGGCGATGCAATATTTTGCAGATCAATATGAATAAGTAGATTTTAATTTATTTTATGAGAAATAGTTGATTCAAGTACTTTACTATTTAACTATATTTTTTATACTTGCGGGAAAAAGTCTAAATTACATTAGCAAAACTTATACTCAGTTATTGATATAGTTGAAAAAGATGTGTGATTTTTTAAATAATTTACTCATGCTAAAAAATGTTAATGACAGGAATTGGCAATAATTTTAATATCAAAATTGTGACGTAAAATTATTTCTCTTTTGTGTAGAAACATCTTTATCGGCCAGCCTTTAATTCCTACCATAACACTCATGTTTTTCTTATGCACATTACGCGGGGATTCCCATAATTCGTTTAATAAAGATGTTTCTACACAAAAGAGAAATAATTTTACGTCTCATTCATTTCGCTTCACGGTTAGAGTAGGAGTCGGAGTCGTGAGTCAGCGTTTGGAGTCGGAGTAAGTACTTTTTTCGGACGACTCCACAGCCCTGGCATCGTGAATAAAAAAGTTTTTTGTACATAAAAAAAAGCATTCTTCGCCTTAATTAGCTGTGTATTCATATGAGTATTAAAAGATAAAAAGTTGTCCACGTAAATACCCAGATATTTAACCACTTTTTTTATTTGGAATACAAATATTTGAACCCGATTTTATGGTAAAATGTTTCCACTTAGTTCGGATGTTATAACTACATTTGGATACTGGAGGACGAAAGAGTATTGTTTCACATATTTTTTTTATTGATTTTCATATTCGAGTCATTAGCATATTCTTCTACTATATTGAAATATATTTGCAGCTTATCATTAAATTTCTCAATCTTATTGTCAGAATGAAAAACATTTATATCATCGGCAAAACCAATGCTATTACCCATTTTTTCTATAAGTTCATATATGAATATATTGAAAAGATTTCGGGATTTCACCGTCCTATGTTGAAGACCATTGACAATAATATAGTTATTTGTACTTATTTCGTTTCCATTGCAAATATGAAAATATTTTTTGTCTAACTTATTATGTATAAGAAAAATTAAATGAATAGGAAATTTATATTGCAGTAGCTTGTATACAAACCCTGGAATCCATATGTTATCAAAGGCTTTTTCAAAGTCAATCAAGCAAGCTCCGTACATAGGGATTTATTCTTATTCCAATTAATATTTGAAACAAGGAATTGAATTGCATGGATGTACACTGAAGTGTCACTTTACTTCTTCTGCCGTAAGCCCGATGAAGTACCCTTTTAAAAGACACCCTTTTGTCTTTGAGTTCTTGGAGTTGCCGCCGGAGGTGCAAGCTGGCGTTTTTTTTTCGGAGTTTTTAAGACACCAAGTCACTAATTCTTTCCTGTCCAAGCCTATTCTAGGCCTTTTTCCACTTAACCAGCGCTGTTTCGGCCAAAAGTATGTAGCACCCAGTGTCTGCGTTGATTGGAAATATTAATTTTTAAATATATTAAATATGCAGCTTTTACGAAGTTTAAAGGTTATCGTAAACCTTTAACAAAGACGTAATGACCACAGACAACACAAAAACTATGTGAATTGTTTGTACAACGTTTTTTCGTCATAGCCATTATGTTTTTATTGATAAATCATGGGACAAAAATTAAAAATAATAATATCTGTCAATATATCTTTTAAACTAGAGTTGGTAGGGAAAAATTAATGACGCCATCGTCATCAGCAGATGAAAATGCAGCCATTTTTATTTCTGAAAATTTTGAAAGGCTAATTTTTATTGTGCTGTGTAATAACCAAGGCCCGGACTTTTATGCAGTTAAAATCGCGCTTTAAACATGCACTAAAAATAGAAAAATGTGCCCTTTAAATTGGAAAAGTATGCACTTAAAATTTCATTTAACGCATTTATCAATGATAAAAAAATTATTATAATAAGAAGAAAAACAAAAATAACATATAAATGTTAAAATTCAGTCTCATAAACGAAAATAAACACAAAAGAAGAAGTTTAAATGAAGTGAAGCACAAAAATATAAAGAAACCCCAAAAGCAAAATAATCATATAAACTAAGTCACTTGTTAGATAGATATTTGAATAAATGACCGTGTAGTGCGACAGAAGTGATCGATACATGATTAAATGCTAATAGTTTCTTTGTTGTATATTAATTTTTTCCTACGCGGTTTTCGTAAAAATTTAAATTAAATATGCCAGCAGTTTGTTTTATTGTTTTAATCATTAATTTCTCTGAAAAAAGGTACCAAGCTTGATACGAATTTGCTCATTAAAGTTACCCACTGTATACATTTTGTTTATGGCATTATCAATTAATTTAATTTGCTTTCTTAATGGATAAGATTTCTCTTATTTCACAATAGTCTCAGAGATAAATCCAAAATTTCAAGACACAAACATTATCTGAGCTTTTATGTTTGATAAATTTGATTGAATGAAACTGCATCACCACAGCCTTGAATTCGTCAAAATGTTCAGGATAATGCATAACTGCTTTCAATCACGTTTCCCACCTGGTTGCTATAGGCTGTGGAGGTAGAAATAATCAGCCTTATTGTGGTTTATCGTTGTCGTATACGACTAGATTAAAGTAAAACACAACATGTGTTCGTTGTCATATACGACTGTGTGGTTTTTTGTAGTGGATTAAAGAACACAGGTTGTGTTTGACTTTAATCTATTACAAAAAAACGACAGAGTCATATACGAAAACGACAACCGCAATAAGACTGAATCTCTTAATATGCGGCAAATCGAGAGGACCATAAAAAAATCAATAAAGAAGTATAATTGCAGTAGCCTCTTTTCTCTTCTGAAACACGGTACATCCCAAAATAAAACAAACAAAATAAGTTTTTCTTTTCAAAATATGCAATGCCAACAATATATGCAAACATATGCACTTAAAGCAAAATATGCACAAATATGCACTAACAAATCATGATTCGCAAAGATATTTACTTTATGTTGATCTCAGACTGACGACTACAGATATGCATTTGCATAAAAATCTGGCCCTTGGTAATAACTTTTATCATAACGCGTTGATTGTATTCTAAAAAAAAATATTTAAATAAAATAAAAAAAAGCAATTGTTATTTCTGCCACAAGCTCAGCACAGGTGGACATAACAGTATTACATTATTTGCTTGGATTCTTTCTTATTATTGCTATAAAAATATTTGTAGATTTTAATAAAAACAACTCTTAATTTGATTATATGTTTCGTTAAGGATCTTCTGAAATCTTTTCTAAATACTACCTTGAGAAGTTTATTCAGTGTTATAATATAAAATCAAAAGCATTTAATAATTGTTCTTAAGAACACAAAAACTGTAGCAATAAAATACGAATGAGCTATTTAACAACTGCCCTAGTTATTGAATTCTTAACAGCCTTCACCTGCAAAAAATATTTGTATAAAATTAAAAAAATCGAATTTAAAAAAAAACTTACAAATCTATACAAATTTAAACAGAAAAAGAGCTGAACAACAAAGCAATAAAACATTTAATTAACATTGAATTTCGAGTGTTGAAAAGTTTAATTGATTGATTTTTATTTTATTTCACACTAAAAGTTAACAGAGCAAACAAAAATTCAATATAATCAGAGCATACAAGCTCAATTCGATTAACTACGTAGTTTATAAGGAAGTGCAATAAAATTCGAAAGGGTACATTTATATTCACACACGCATGTAGTTCATTTCTCTCTTACTTGTAGCTATACCATCTACCTGTACGTATACGTAATACTGAAATATACACGTACAAGAAGTATCACTCATACTACTTGTTGCTCCCAGCATACAACAAACTCTCACGTGTTAATTTATTTGTTTTCACACACTTTCATATAAGCCCATATATATGTATGTATGTATGTAAATAAACAAAATATAAAAATCGCAAATACTTCACATTGTACTCTGAGGGTAATTAAAAAACAAATTGCTCTAGACTTGACTTACTTTTCACCCTCTTCGCTTTATTTTGCTCCTTTAACACCGACATTATTTCATATAAACCGTGATTTTAATTTAAGTTACACCATCGTGCTGCGGTTGTGTAATTTTGTAACTTTTTTTTATGCTTTTTGTCTTAATTTTTTCTTTTAGTCCCATTTAAAGTTGTGAAATGCAATTTATTTGTGACACTATTTCACCCAAAAATTTTCTTTAACGACATGATTTAATAACACAATGGAAAAAGTTTTATTAACTGGTATGCTTGTGGGTGGTTTTTGCACTGAGTTAATTGTAACGTGAAAACAATTTCAAAAATTTTTGAAAGTTTTAGTTAACACTGTTTTTAATTTGTTTGTGAATAAGAAATTAATAAAATAAATTATAACACACTTTTAAAAAAAATATATTTAACCAACCGTATTTGTACACGCAGAGAAACCGCATTTTTCAAAATGGGTAACACCAAAAAAAAACAGTTTTTAATGAAAAACTTTTAAGCAAATTGTAATAACTTTAACCATATTATTGTCACCGGCAACCATATATCGCCGATATGATTGTAAATAAAATTTAGCAATATTTGTTTGATTTTCTAGAACGTACCTTTTTATTTTACATTTTCCAAATCTGCTTTAAAACAACTTAACAACAAAACTGAAATAATGACGTTGTAGACCTTTTTAACCCTTTTCTGTTGGACCACCCTGTGGTATTAACTCTGTTATCGTTTAAGCAGCATTTACTAAATGCGTAGGGTAGGGTTCCTTTTTGATTAAAATTTTCGGCTAAAATTAAATCTCAGGAAATTTTTATAGAAATTCTACAGAGTTTTCTGTAAGAATCTAAATTATTTTATATTAAATAAAAAGGTCAACAAGAAAAAAAAGAGAGACATAAACATGAAAAACAAAAAAAAAGTACTTTGGATTTCAAGAAGAATTCGGGAAAAAAAAGTACGAAAAAACAGAGTTAGGAGGAACATGTAGATCAATTAAAATAGCTAATCATTTATTCAAAAAGCAAATTTCGATCTACCAAGGTGAAATACCACTTAGTTTAAGGATTGATATTTGACTATTGACGTCATGCGGCTTCAATAGCCGTGTGAGTAAAAACGGCAAGCCCCACTAAAGAGATTGTGTGGTTACAATCGAAACTAGTCTGGGCAACCTGTCCGTGAAAGCCTGGGTTCAAATCTCAGCGCAGTCAAGAATAAAAAAATTATCAATAAAATTTCAATTAATTTCATGTTGTAAAATTCCTGTCTTCATATCATATATAATCATATATAATTTAATGAAAATTAAATTCATTGAACTTAAGCCTAATTAAAAAAAAAAATATCTAAATTTGGATTAAAAAGTATTAACAGTTCAATAAAATAACCACAATACTTATTATTTTAAAGATTTTATTGCACTAAGCGATGGAGTCAAATAACCAATTAAAGCAACTCTATGAGAGGAAACGTTTTTTGGGCATTTGCTGATTAAGGTTGAATCTACTTTTCTAACATCATTTAAAAAATCACTACAAAATATGTATTAACATAGTGGTTCATAAGAACCGTAGATGACTGACTTATAAATCTTTCATATCTACAGTGTTGCCTTAATAAACAGTAAATGCTGGATTTTTGCGAAAAAGATGTTAAAATATGCCAAAAAATTCTTTAAAAAGTGCTAAAAAAATATCATGTAAAAATACAAAAAAAAAAAATTTAATTTGACAGAACAATATAATTAGCAAAGTATAAAATTACATGAATTAGTATTTTTTTGTCTTTTACAATTTAATGAGGAAATAAAATGTAAAAGATGAAAGAGTTCTATATTCGTCCTTTAAACCCTTTACCATAGTACGATAAGAAGAGAAAGTTATGTAATTACCTTTCTTTACATATAAAGAAAGTGAGTATTTTAAGCAGAATTAAAAGACAGGTTCTTGTTTTTTATTTTTTTAATTCATAGAAAATATAAAACAGTTCATAAAGTTTTATCGCAAAATTCAACAATTTTAATCAAAAGTAATAATATGTGTGAACTTTTGACAAAACAATAGTACATATTAGGGAGTTTACGAACATCGATTTTTGATATTCGCGAATACTAATATCTGGACCAATATTTGCCGAATACGAATTTATGCTCCACTCGATATTTCAAATTGAATTGCATAAAATCTCCTGCTTGCGTCGATAACAATAAATTTAAACAAAATTTAAATTTACTAGGACCTCCAGGTGACCGAAATTCGTCCACTTGATATTACAGGTAAAATAAATCCTTTTATGCACGTATGGAATATGCAATTCTTATTTAAATGGGCTACCTAAATTTAAGAAAATAACAAATGTTCGTATGTGGAATAACCTTCCTGCTGAAGTCTTCCCTCTCACTTTCAACATGAATAAATTCAAGTCGAATGTTCCTCCTTCCCATAGCCTATTTTCCTAGATCCAACACAATGCAACGCATTAGTAGGGTCATCCCCTAAGTGCTGGTCCTAACCAAAAAAAAAATGTCTTTTCATATTTAATTTTATTCGTTATTATTAAAGCATTTATTTACCAGTTTACTTTATTTTACTTTTTCAATTGTCTAAATTGCCTGCTCTTCAAAAAAAAAAATAATATGTATATTGAAACAACTATAAAAAATATAAATTTCTGAACGAAACTTTTTATTTTAATTTTATTTTCATGCCGGTAATTTTTAAAAAAAGATATCTGGTCTCGCCTTCGTACCTAACAGTTATCTTTACCTTTTTCAATTTTGAATACGTGTTTTTACCTTATGGTTTCTTCTTAAACTGGCAGTATTTACACCATTGATTTCTATACACAGCTGGATTTCTATTTGTAGAAATTACGGGCATCAAAACAAAAAATTGTACATGTGTGTGTGTTTGCAAGCAAATTTAAAATTTAGAAAATATATTGTGCATATCTACACAAAAATACCTTTAAAACGACATATGTTTCATTAAAATCGGTGGATTATTGGTAGGATGGGAGAAAAAGTGTTTCTGCAATAATGTTTTGTGAAAAGTTTCTGACAAGAACTGTCAAAATAAGTCACATTAAAAATTGGTGCGAGAGAAAACAATTTTTAAAATATATTGATACCGTCGGCTTAATATGCAAACCTGCCAAATCCATATTTTAAATAAATTGAGATTTTGATGCCGTGTGGTAGAGAAAGATACGCATCGTTGAACAGCATGTGCTTTTCTAAAATTTTATCATTGAAGTGTGTAAAAAGGTTTCAAAAGAACAACTGCTCTCAAGCTGCAAATATCAAATACAAAAAGTTTTTTGTCTCTCCTGTAAAATGTGCTGAAAGGGAGTTAGTTTCTTTGTAAACAATTTTTTTAATTTAAGTAAAAAATTTAAAGCATATAAATGATGAATAATTAAAATGATGAAAATAAATGCTAGGGAGATCAAACGGTTATTATTCAACCGGTTTTAACCGGTTATTTTAGCTTTGCTCAAGTCGGTTATTTTAAAATGTCCATTTTTCGAATATCGAATAAACCGGTTATTTTGGTATAATAAACCGGTTATTTTAATAATGTGTAATTTATATACATTTTTCTTACTCTTGTTGTAGATGTACCCGTAATTTGAGTATTTTTCTAATTCTATATTAGGCAAATTTAATCTTTTTATGAACAATGTCAAAACAAAATGTAACTAAAGTAAAAAAAACATTTGAACACTGTAAATAAAAACCACTTATGAATGCGTGTGTTCTTGTAAAAAAAACCAAAACCTTTTCAAAATAATACAAAAACGTGTGCAGTTAAAAAGTAAATAGTATTTAATTTGTGCGACCGTTTTCTAAATATTAAAAATTAAAAATATCTCTAGAGATATTTCGAACGGGATTAAACAGACAAAGTTAGGCTCTTGAAGTGTCTTAAAGTGATAGGTGGCGAAGGGGTTTCCACGTCACGATTTATTAATCACCTTCAATTAGTCCATATGGTTGACATTAATGTGCCCCAAATAAAACTTAACCCCGTTCGAAGTAGGTCCAAAGAGTCGACAACTAATAATTTACTAAAATACGCTGCCAAAAATGAATCATTAGTTGAAATATAAGCCCGTTGTGTTGCCGAGGACGGAATGCCCCCTAAGGTACTAAAAACTCTAAAATAGTTCCAGCATTTCTTTATGCTTAAAACTACAACATTCCGGCGGAATCAACGATATGGAAATAATTCATCAGTTTTATTTATTAAAACACCAAGAACTAAAAAAAAAGTTGAGAAATCAAACAATGTCATGGAAGGTTTCAAATTGTGGTCGACAAATTGACAGATATTTCATACAAAAAGCATTTTTACTAATCGTTTATATAATGCTAAAACAAAAGCGTTTGATATATTTAATCCGGGCTAAGAGGTTTTGTTTGCAACTTTTCAAAAATATGGTTGAAGTCTACTGATTCATATAGAAATGGCTTAATCACCAACAAATTAAAACTCATTTAAAATAAATTTAGGAGAATTTCTCAAATAATAAATTTATAAAATTGCTATTATATTTTATTTGCTCTTGCAAAACGTTTGGCTAGATCAAACATCATTTAATAGTTTTTAGATAATATTATACAATTATCGTCTTACAAAAACAGATTAGTAAATAAATAGAAATTGTTAAAAATGCGGTTAAAGTTTGATCATTTTACTGGTCTCGTTTTTTTTTGGATTTTATCGTCAAATATTTGTTAGGTCTGACCATACCTTAAATCATATTTTTGTATTTTGTAGGTGTTTTTATGAATTCGAATTAAAACCGGTTAACCGGTTAGTTTAAAAATGTTTAACCGAAAACCGGGTTTTTAAATTAGCAACTATTTGTAATATTCGAAAACCGGTTATTGAAAAAAGTCGAATAATCGATCTCCCTAATAAATACAAAGCAATTGTTATATTTTGATACTTAAATTTTTTTTTTTTTTTTTTTTTTTTGCCTTGAATTTGTTTTGGCATTAAAATTTATTTCTTCCGTTGACAATTCGCTAACATTTGACACTTAATAACTTTAACTACTCCAGTACAAACAGAATCAGCGTTGTCTTTTTCACATTCAAATACAGAAACACTTTTCTCTCACTAATCGATAAACGATGGATTTTTTGTTTCACACTTCATGTGAGAAATTTTAAGATGCAAGAAATAGAGAAGCGAGCTACAGGTCTCGCGCATTGTGTACGAAGATTGAATTTGAATACTCTTACTGTTGCCATTCTCCAGGTATACTGAAATCTATACCCAGTAAAAAACGTGTTCCAAAAGGAGCAGGTTTTATGTATGAATTCATACCTCAAATCGCTTCAAAGCTGCTGATGGGATGCCTGATTTTTGTATGGGGTGTTCCCGGTTTGGAGCACTAATTTCTGCTGACAATAAGCGCTTCTTTTAACATAATAAAACACGCATATAAAGCACTCCTAACGTGCTTTTTTAAAGGCTAATTAAATTAACATATTCATTCATGTTTTTCTTTTACTGGTTTAAATGCCTTTTATCAAGCATTTTCGTAAACCATAATATATTTTTATTTTGTTATCGCTTTAAAACCTTCTTCGTTGTCAGCACTAAAATAGCAGCTTTTTTGTATATTTTATTCGTTATCGTATATTATATCGTATTCGATAATATTATCGAAGCGCTCGATTATGCGCTTTTTCTCTTAAGTGCTTCAAAAATCACAAATTTTTTTTACTGGGTATGGTCCTTGAATGGAAGGTGCCCGGCCTACGTCTACAACAAAGACCACTTTTAGACAGTGGCTGCTTGTTGTAGGACTATTTTAATTATAATATGGTTGTCGGTGATAATATGATGGTTAAACTGACCATAATATGTTTCAAAATATGTGTTAAAAATAGTTTTGTTGGAGGTGACTAATGTAGAACTAACTTAAGCAAATATAAACTATAATAAAATATAATATTTGTTGGAAACATTTTCAAAACGTATAAATTGTCAATGTCTTGTACTGCAACATTATGATTTGTTCGAAAACAAAGCAATTGACCGTTTACTAAAGTTCATCAAATTTAGTTTTGATTAAATTATTTTTATGAAGAAAGAAATTTTACAACATGAAATTAATTAAAATTTATTGGTAATTTTTCATTCCTAGCCGGGGGATCAAACCCACGTTCGCGGACAGGTTTATTCTGACAGCTTTCAATAGTGTTCACACTATCTCTTCAGAAATTGTTTGCCTTTTAGCACTCACCGGGCTTTTGATATGTGGATTAAGTTTTAACTTAGTTTAACGTAGTCTGAATCTTGGATTTTACCGGTCAAATGTAATTTTTTTTTATTATTTTATTAAAGACCAACACTTTAATCAAAACGACAAAAATTTGTTTTCATATTATCTAAACCTAGTTTAACTGAAATCTCAAAAATCCAGCCTTAAAATGTAAAAACTTGGCTTAAACCCATACAGTTAAATAAATAACATGTCTTTTGCGACGAATTTTTGATTACACTAAGGAACAAGAAAAATCACAAATATTAGACCGGGGTTTGTTAAATTTAAGCTAAGATGTCTCGAAAGACTGATGTGATTAGGGAATTCCGAGTACAGGTTCTACTAACTGTGTTATTTTTTTAAAAATTCCATAAGACTTATCAATCCTGAACACAAAACTATACCCTGCAGGAGAATAAGAGTTTATTGTCAAAATGCCACTAGTACTATTACTAGATTAAGAAGTACTACTGCTAACGGGACTAGTATTTTTATGTACTTATGCGTACCAGTACACTGAACCAAAAAACGATATTTAAAACAAAAATTTTCGTTTTTATTTTAAAGTTGCAGCAATTTTTTTGAAAAAATATTATAAACAAAAATATTCAATTTTATTTAAAAAAAAACGTTGTGGTTTACATAATTAGGCAATAAAAATCATATTTAAAACAAAAATTTACGTTTTTGTATCAAAAAATATTATTTTTCAACTAAAAATTTTAAGAACGAAACGGTTTTCTTTTATTTTAAAAGGAAGCACTTTTGTTTTTAATATAAGAAGCCGAAAAAACATACTAAAATTAAAAATGTTTCGTTTTTGTTTTAGAAAGTTTAACAATTTTGAAAAACGTATTAAAATCAAAACAGTTTTGGTATTGAAAATAAAATATTTTTTAATTTTAAAAGTTGCCAACACCCTTTTTTATATATGTCAATTTTTTTGTCACAACAGTGTTAAGCGCCATTTTTTTTTCAAGCGTCATTAAAAAAATACCATCAGTGAAGTCAGTGTGTTGAAAAAAGTTAAAAAATTGTTAAATGTGTTAGTGTTAAAATAAATAAAAAATAAGTTTAAAAACGTTAAAAATAAGACGAAATAATAAATATTTACAAAAATATAAATTATAATTCAAAAAATATATTGAAGGAAAAAAAATGGAGGTATACAACATCAATGACATTGTGCATGAGTCCGACACCGAAAGTGATCCTTTGGTGGAACTTTTAAAAAATTTGATTTAATGGTTGTTATGCCATTTCTAAAAGGTAAGTTGCAACTTTTTATTATAAAGTAATTTTGTTTAGGTTATGTGTTAGACAAAACGTCGCCAATTGGAAAATCTTTCTATTATTTTTCCCTTTTTAGAGTCTAGTATAACTTACAGAAGTCTTCAATATATAAGAAATGAAGATTTAAAAGAAATAATTCCCTTGATAGGCGGTTTCGTTAAACAAATTTGATGAACATTTCCAATCGTATGAAGTTGGAGAAAGAAGTGAATGTCTATATATCAAAGATTTAAAAATATTTTCTAGTCCTCCAATCAATTTATATGCAAATAATAATTGAATGATATATGTAAGACCAAAATTACTATAATAAGCCTATGCAATGTATTTTATTTAATGTTGTAAACTTATATTGTAAACTTAAAAAATTAGTTATTTAATTTTTCACTTAAATACATCTAATGCATTTTTGTAAATATTTGATTATTTTTTATTTATATGAATATATGCTATATATTGAAACAATAAAGAATATGGAAAAACTCATAACTGCGATTAAACAAATATAAACTTAAGCATTTAAAATTTGTATACTGTAATAAACCTTAAAAATTTAATGAGTTTTCCAGTTCCTTTTTAGTTGAGATATTTACTTATTGCCTAGTATAATGGTAAGTATGAAGCAACGTACATTCAAAATTAGGTACTTTTAATTTAAAATTACACATTTTAAGTTTAAAAATATTACAATCTTGATTTAAAAGTGCTATATTCTTGTTTTAAAAACTATAATTTTTAATACAAAAATGGTCAATTTGCTATTTAAATCGGTTATCATAAAAATAAAAATTTTTGATTTACAAATTTTCTTCATAAGAATTTTTAAACTAAAAACTAAAATTTTTAAAACAAAAAAAAACTAGCTTGGCTGTATTTCATAGCTATTTTTTTTTTTTAAATAAGATTGTTTTTTTTTGATTTAAAAATTTTTTTTTTCTGTGTACTTGGTGTAGTAAAAGGGCACTATAGTATACTTATATATTGATAAAAATTTTATGTAACATAACTAAAATTCGAGTACATATTTGTATTTTGATACTGTTTCTTAAATTTGATTTCAAATCATTTATTTATTTTTATTATTAAAAAATGTTAAAATGCAAAATGCTAATTTTTTCTATAGACAACAACTAGTAACAAACTGGTTCTTAAGCACCCAATGTGGTTCTAGTGTACTAGTACGTGCTAGAACCAATAGTACTAGTGATTTTTCAAGCACACTCAATGCTAATTTGAGCATTAAGCTTAGAGTTGAGAACTAGTACTAGATATTTTTGTACTAGTTTGGTACTAGTTAGGTACTAGTTCAATCTCCGGCAGGGCACTTATTTTTTAAATCTCCATGGCCAAAAATACGCAGTTTTAATTTGTCTGTATTTGCCTAAATCTATTTTTTTTGTCCAATTTTGTGGGCCGAGCATCACGAAACTTAATATGTGGTATGATTTCTAGTCGTATAAAACGAATTAGTGCTAAATCTTATGTCAATCAGTGCATTTTGTCAGCATAAATGCTAGTTTTTATAACAAAATGATCAATTTCTTAGGAAAGTGGTTTCACATTTGGATTCACAATATTTCACAACTCATTACAAAACTGGTTAGGTGAACTAGAAAGAATTTGACACTAATGGCGATTTCTTTTCTGAGAAAAATGTTGCATAAATGGTACATGCTCTACACAAAAGAGATAGAGCATGTACCATTTATG
This sequence comes from Pollenia amentaria, assembly GCA_943735925.1. Classification (NCBI taxonomy): domain Eukaryota; kingdom Metazoa; phylum Arthropoda; class Insecta; order Diptera; family Polleniidae; genus Pollenia; species Pollenia amentaria. The sequence continues at coordinate 84,692,025 of OX031008.1, read as the reverse complement.
CAACATATTTCTCAGAAAAGAAATCGCCATAATATTGTTGTCTGTTTTTAGTCGTTCAAAAGTGAGCTTAATTTCAACGGACGAACATGGTTAATTCGACTTCAAATTACTCAGGGACTTAAAATATACATATACACTTATGGCTAATAAATCAGTAAGAGTTTAAACGCTGGTTTAGTTGAACTTAACTTAAATTTATATTTAGTTTAAACTCTACGCTTGTAAATCAGTTTCCCATAAATTAAATGTAGTTTTAAAAGTAACATGTGGCAGCACTACGATAAATGTTGTTAAATTCATATGGTTTGTATTGGTAGTTTAAACGCCCAGATTTATACGTTTAAGGATGGTTTATATCTTTACTGATTTATAGATTTCTTGGTTAAAACACATTTCAAACCAAAAAGAGAGTTTAACTTGCTCTGATTTATTAGCCCTTAGTGGGGTCATAGATGAATATTAAAATAGTTTCACTCGAAATGACAAACTAAGTATTACCCTAATGGTAGATGGTATAAAAATAGCTTCGTTATATGGAAAACTTAACCGAGAGCAGTGTTTTTAACTTCTATAAGCAAAAAAAATATACAGGTAACCCTCGACTTACGCGGACTGTTGAGACCGAAGAAAGCACGTGTAAATCAAATTCCCGTAAAACAAGGTTCAGGAATGGTACAAATACCGTATGTATATGGAACCAGAAATTTAATATATTGCGTAAATCAAAACATGAGATACACTCAAAATTCCATTTTTGGGCCTTAAAACCGTGTAAAATCAAGAACACATAGAATTATATATGGGCAAATCATGCGTGACGAATGCTACATTCGTACGCGTTTTCTGATTAATATATAAACATTTTTGATCTTTAAAAAGAGATAGCTTCATCTTATACATAGTGCTTATTGACATTACTGTGGACTACGAATGGCATAAATTTTAATTTCTTAGCAGGTATTTGTTGCGAAATAATTGATCCTAGTGTTTTGTAACACACGCTACAATATATGGAAGTACCTTTAAAAGTTGAACTGCTTTTGCGTATTTTTTAGCGAATTTCGCATAATAAAATACACAAAATCTTATCCTTAAAAGAATAATGAGCATAAGAGAATTAAAAAATAATTTATTTGCAGTCAAAAAATGTTGCCGTTTTTTAACAAATGCCGTGAACCCATTGTGACGCACGCTACGCAACGAACGTAAAGTAAAGCAACACAATTATATTTAGTTCAACAAATAAAAATTTATATTTGTTTTTATTAACATTTTAAAATACAATTTTTTTATTTATAAATGCATTTATCAATGAATGTAAATTTGTTTATTAAAGAATTTTATATTTTGATGGCTGGATGTCCATGTAAACCTTGTGCGCAAAGTACAAGTTGCAATTTTGGATATAACTAAATTAAATTTAGTGTGTGCGTTAACATAGTCATAAGAACCATGCCTATTTAAAATGGTGACAATCACTCGATAATTTCACATAGCCTCCATACAAGCTGCTTTTCGGAAAAGAGTATTTAAATACCCTAATTTCCTTATAACTGTTGGTAATAAAACTACGGCGACAACATTTTTACGATAGCTACTATGTTATTCCAATATGTTGTGCAAGTGGGTAGGTATAGAATTTACCAAAGATGTCAGATAAACCCCCTCCCTAAAATCGTTTAGGGCTTATAAATCAGTCCACGCTAAGCTCTCTTTTTGGTTGAAAATGTGTTTAAACAAGCAAATCTTTAAATCAGTAAAAATATAAATCATTAAAAAATTGGGATTATTAGCACATCATTAATAAATGAATTAATTAATAAAATATTTCATTCCCGAAAATAATTTTTGATAATAAACCATCTCTATACGCATGAAACTGTTGTTTAAACTCCTAATACAGACCGTATGAATTTGACAACAATTATCGTTGGGCTTCCGCATTATTATTTGTTTAACTACAAATTATAAATAGGGCACTGTTTGCGGTTGAGTTTAAGCTGTGTTTAAACATTCACTGATTTATTAGCCATAAAAGTCGAAAAAATGCATACTGATACATTTATTTATCTAAATAATATAAAACAACGGACTCTTATATGAATCTTATGCTAAAAACATAACTTTGTTGTAGCGGGTCAATGAGTGCCATACTATCCTTTCTTACTGGCTTATATATCTATAGGCTTACATTTAAAACATAAAGGCTATTTATATAAAATTTTGCCAAAAACCTGCCAAATATTTCGCTTCACAACAGCTCTAACTCTAAAGAAAAGTAATAAGAAGCGAAGATATACGAAAAGAAAATAACTATTGAATCGGTTTTTAATACAATTTTTGGAAGAACTAAAATCGTGACGCACGCTACAGAATTTAATACGCAAAATTTTTTTATTTTCTTATTGTCGAATTTAAATTTTTTATTTCTTAAAAGGAGGTAATGAAATTGAAATAAAATAATATACGACGTAAAAAATCATTCTACTCACAATATAAAAAAAAACCTTATTTTTCGTGACACACGCTACAACCCTCGGACCTGATATTTCATACCTAATATCAATCTTTCCAAAATAGTAAACAAAATAATTTTATACCAAAATTTAAGAGAATTGAGTTAATAAAAATATAGCTTACAATCGGACCATCTGTATTAACACTAAACTATTTTTATGAACACCTAAAAAAATTTTAATTTCTAGCATAACATTAAGAGATCTGATGTAGGGTAAGATTTTGTTATAATTTTTTAATTATGATCATCGAAATACATTTTTCTTTTTATATTTCTGAAATTATATATCTAGTCCGATATTACATTAAAAACAAAATTAAATTAGATTAATATGAAAAATTTTCGGTTGGTGGACAGTTTCTGGGATTTGCCCATATTTTTTTAATAATTTTATTTTTACTTTTTAAAAATTAAAGGATATTTCTTTATAATGTTTTTTTGTATGTATAAGGCTTTGTATGTATTTTTATAAAACATTTTAATTAAAAGAGAACAAAAAAATAATTGAAACAATTCGAATATTTGAACTCAAAAATATAAGAAAAAAAGTAAAAAAAAAACTAAACCAAGGCGAATTGATAAAACCAAGGCGAATTCATGTATACGGTAGTGTCGATACTACAACAAGTAACAACACCAAAAACACAGCAATATATTTTTTGTTGCTTTCGTTGATCGATATGTCAAAAACACAAGCAACTTTTGACATATCTCTCTCTAAAAAAGAAAAAAAAGTAGCACAGCTGTGCTTTCAACGTCACTTGAAAAATTAATTCGCCTTGGATAAAACCCAGTAAAATGTTACGGGTTACTGACAAAATTTAAAAAAATTTCAGTAAGCAGTAAGATTTTACTGTTTACTGAAAAAATTGTAGTAACCAGTAAAAACTTCCAGTAAGCAGTAAACTTAAAATTTGTAATGCAGTATTTATTTGATGCAATCTTTTAATTTTTTTCAAATATGTATGCAGTTGTCCAGAAATTTCTTGAATCACAGTGCTGCATTTCGTGTAAAATAATTTCCATCATTTTTTGAGCGTATTTTATTAAAAAAACGGTTACTATTATTGATCCGTGTTATGTATTAATCGCGTAAATGAAGTACCGTGCAAATCAAGGGATACATGTATAAATCTAAATCATCTGAATCTTCAAAAAAGAGTCCTAAAATTCCTTTGACGTATTTAACTCAGGAAAGTGGCATTGTTTTGAATTTTTAGAATTGAGTGCTTGTTCGACCGTTCTCTTTAAACATATAGTCTAAAAAACAGCATAAACTTTTCTGCTCCCGTTCTTCGGTTATAAATTTTTATGCAGGTTTAAGATAGTTAACTTTTTTTAATTTCTTTTAATATGAAGAGCTTTTTTGTCACAAGTATTGTAAAACTATTTTATTAAAATAATTATATCATCCAAAAACATTAATTCCTTTATTATCTTAAAAAGACAAACAAAAAAATTATAAAGAAAGTTTTTGTGTGCTTTTAAATTTCTAAATAATCTTCTTAATACCTTCCAGCACACAATCATTTCTAAACGGTCCTTTAACCACAGTAATCCTTTTCAGCAACTACAAACAAACCAACCAACCTTGTGTATTCAATTGCTTTTTTGCAGCCACCCTATTTTATCTTCGAGTCTTTTTTAAAATTGTCAATATTTAAATTGTTCCTTGTTTTGTTCGTTTCGTTTGTATTGTTTCCCAATTTAAGCCATAGAGGAAGAAGGTAAAAACATTGCTGGTAACTTTAAAAGATACATTAACTGTCAATCTGCCATTTTATTTTTTATACCTGGCGCTTGATGGTCCCTTATCTGCCAAAAGCAAAGCAGTGTTTTTTTAATTACGCTAAAAATAAAATAATCTTAAAAGTTGATTTTAGATTGCTTTGTTTATTTCTCCACTTCCATTTTTGCTTTCTATTGAGACCGCTAAAGCTTCTAAAGCGCCAATCTGTGCGAAATTCCTTTAAGATTTTAAAATAGAATCGTTTCATTTAAGAAAGAATATTATCTGACCATGCTATTAAAAATACACAGAATAAAAAACGGTTTCTACTTTCATCTCTTCTTTTTATTTAAGTTTTATTTTATTTTATCTTTTTTTCAAACTTTCTACTTTCATTATTCCCTAATGCAATACAGTGGCAGTTTATTTTATTGTTATATCTAAGGAGAGTTGTTTCAGAAGTGTTGATAAGACAGGTGGTAAATTAAAAGAAATTAAGTTTATAATTGAAACATGAATTTTGAAAAGGCCTTAGGTACAAATTTCTAGAAATTTAGTTTTTGCTCTTTTTGGAAATAAATAAAAATGTACCGAAATATATATTTGTTTCTTTATTATAAGTGCTTACCGATGGTAGGCGAAATAATGAATAGAATAAATAAATAAAATAAAATATTTTAAACACAAACCTCGAGCCTGGTTATTTACATAATTTATTTAAAAAGCTTTCGCTTAAAATTTTATTTACTTTAATTAAAATTTTCGAGTTCATAAATTTATGTTCAAGGTTATTCATCTTATCCTGTAATGCAAAATTAATATTTGAACGTTATAGATTACCTGAATATTTGTGTATTTGTTTCAATAAATTGCATGAACTAAAGGTACCATTGTGCTTCTCAAACTACGAAAATTTAAAAAAAATTATTTGGCATATCACCGGCAACTGTACTGATATGTTCTCCTTCAAATGTTACTTAAAATAACTTTTTGTTTTTACTATTATAACATAAACAGAGGCTTACAATTTCAGGAAAAAACTCTGCTTCAAAAAATCAAATGGTTTAAGTGATATTCAATCTGTCCCATTTCCAAATTCATGATTCAATTTATAAAAGCGGATTTTAAAGGTCCCAAAATAGGATATTTTCGGTACATGGAAAATGATTCATGTATACATATGATATGAAAGAAAGCACTGCACGCCAAACCGTTTAATTAAAATTTAGTTTTTTTGTTTTCCCCAATTTTCTTAAATTTTTTAGTACACACTTATATAATATACATATATGTATGCGCAGCAGGGGTATAACCAAAAAAAATACCTATCACGACGAGGTGGCCCCTGATGTATATATCAAGAAAACAGTTTTTTGATATCAATTTGGATAAAAAACCTCCGCCCCAAACCGTTTTTTCTAAAAGCTTCCAAAAAATAATAATATTTGAATTTTTATTTTTTAAATACCATACATACAGTCATGTTCTATATATTAACTTCAGATACTTAAAATTATCTTTGTTGAACGAAATAAACTTTAATTTCAAAGTGCGTGTTGTTCTGCAATGTTGAAAAATATCTTGCTCAAGTTTGATTCCACGTTCCGCGCAAATGTTACTTCGTTGTTGTTTGTGAATTTTAGAGTCTTCTCTCACCCAATGTTTAAGCATGTGTAAATTGTTCCAGTGATTGCTTTAAAGATTCAAAACCAAATTCATTAAAGCAGTGGTCAGAAAACCAAACGTTATACCAGGCTCCACATATAAATTCGCATACTCTGTATAACTTTTCACGATATTTCGGATTGAGTATAAATGCTAGAACTCAATTATTGCTCTTGAATTCCATCTTGCATCTTGGGTCCAAATTTCCGAATTTTTCCGGTTACAAATTAGAGCACTTCTATGAAACATTTTATAAACTTAAATGTCACTATGCACTGACACAAAAATCAAGGAGTATATGGGATAGAGAACCTCTCTGTCTTAGCAAAACTGCAAACAAATGAAATTAAAAGTAAACAATTGGGATTGTGAGGTTGGTTCCATTTTGTTCAAAAAAAGAGTTTCCGTGTTATTTTAACATACTTTTGACTGTTTGGATGTAGTATAATTGGTAATATAAGTCTTATTTGTGGAATAGCATAAAAATATAAATAAATGGATGTGTTTTTACAATAAGGAGATTGTATTTTTAATAAACAAAAAAAAAAATCCAAATATTAAACTTCAAAGTGATTTGGGGGGGGGGGGGACTTTTTTAACGCCCGCGAAAAAGTGACCCCACTTTTCATCATAGATTTTCATGGTCTATATGGCATGGATAGGTATTTTTTGATAATTTAAAAAATTGTTCAAAAGTTATACCCCTAATGCGCAGTACACGCCAAATCGGATGGTTAAAAAAATTTTGAAATTTTTTATTACTTTTTCTAGTTTTTGCTCCAAAAGCAGGTTTAATATATGAATTCATACCTCAAATCGCTTAAAACCTGCTGATGGGATGCCCGATTTTTGTATGGAGTGTTCCCGGTTTGGGGGACTGTTTTCTGCTGACAATAAGCGCTTCTTTCAATAAAATATGCTGACAAAGCACTCCTAAAGCGCTTTTTTAAGGGCTAACTATATTAACATATTCATAATTGTTTTGCTTTTACTTGTTTAAATGCCTTTTTTCAAGCATTTTCTTAAGCCATAATATATTTTTATTTTGTTATCGCTTTAAAACCTTTTTCGTTGTCAGCACTAAAATAGCAGCTATTTTTGTATATTTTATTCATTTTCATTTACTGTTGTATAAGATCTGTCTTATTGAAGCGCTCAATTATGCCCTTTTTTCTTAAGTGCTTAAAAAATACAAATTTTTTTTACTGGGTTGTTTATAATGGTCCAAATTGGAATTATGATTTGATGCTTTTTACAGAAAAAATTTATTCCATGCTTTTTTGATTAAGATTTTTGGATTTGAAATTTTAAATCGTGTTTGAAAATGAGTGTATGCATTCTTTGATTTTTTGGAAATGTGTTACTTTTAACCCCTGTCCACCCAACAAATTTTAAGCTAGGTCCGGTCGTGGGCCTTTCAAAGCTAAAATTTTTTTGATTTTTGAAAATTTTAAAAATCGAAAATCAGTATCTAAAATGAAAAAATATTGTTTTTTCTAACTTTCAAAAATCGAAAAAAAATGGTAAATATGGGAGCCCTGTTACTGAACCGGGCTTAAAATTGTTGGGAGGATAGATTTTTAAAATTATACAACAGATCAAGGGATACACTCATTTTCAAAAACACCATTTAAAATTTCACGTCCAAAGGTCTTAATCAAAAAAAACTTGGATTATTTTTTTTTCTATTTTTTCCGTAAATCGCATCTAAATACGAATTTTTCACAAAAAGTTCCCATTTGGACCATTATTAAGAAAGATATTAACAAAAAACTAAAAAAAGAGTCCTTTGAAGGAGTAATAAAAAAATGTCAAACTTTACCAGGAAGGCCCTTTTGACGTGCATTAAAAAAATATCACAAAATTAAGGAAATCAAAAAAAATTGTTTTAAACCAACCGATTTGGCGTGGAATGCCCCTTATATATTTATAAGTTCCCATCGTTCCTACAAGGAGCGAGGGCCTCAATTAAATTCCTGAACAAATCCCTGCTTTGTGCTAACGCCTTCATTTCAGCCCAACTTTTGCCACTGCTGTTTACTTCGGCCTCACTCTGTCTTTATCGTTTATGAGCTGGGTATCAATCACCTTCTTCTGTTACAATCTATGGAAATTCTAGTGATGTCGTTATTGTGCCCTCTATGGGTGTGCCCGATGCAGCGCCGTTTGCGTCTACTTATTTCAATAGATAGAGTTTGTTGGCCTGTTCTACGCCAAAACGTATGATTAGATATGGTACTTGGCCCGAATACACGTAGGATTTTGCGAAGGCAGCTTTTTACGAATACTTGCATTTTCCAAATGTCACGAGTGGCAGCGTTCCAGGCTTCGTAGCCGTACAAAACGAAATACTTACATTTACATTCGCATTCAAAATTTCGATTTCCGTAGAGAAATCGTGCTTTCTTCGATATCCTCATCCAATCCTCCGTTCGTAGATATAATGCCAAGATGAAAAAATTGGCTGGTATCTTCTAGTTTGCTTGCACCAATTACAAATATATCCCGTTAGGTTGCATTTATAGGTAAATGATGCTTGTATTGGTGTGTGGGTTGGACGCCAATGCTAAATAATCGTCTTCTGATTAGAGTTAAGGGGCCGGGGGACCGTTGAGAAGTAAATAATGGGCTATACAGAGGAAGATTATTATTATAATTGCTCCAAAGTTGTAATTATAATAGATGGGTTAAGGGAGGGAAAGTAAAATTCGAATTTTAGTAATGTTTTCAATTATGGTTGGGTTTTATAACAATTCAGAGTTCACTTAAAATAATACATAAGTATCGCCAAATTTCATAAACCCGTAGATTTAAGGTTAGCTGTTCGCACGGATACTTAGTTAATTAAGATACTTCAGGCATTAATTCATAAGTACAATTTTATAAGGATCATAAGTATAAAGATTCAAACATTTATTTTAAATGTTAATGATTGAAAAATTGCAATTAATCTTTAAAAATTTGTAAAAAAAAAAATGTGAAAACTTTTAAATATACAGATCTTTAAATCGGACACTAAATAAAAAAAAATAAAATTTTCTATGTTCTCTTGTCTGGGCATTTAAATTCTCAGATCGGTTGAACAGAACCCACCAATCAATAAAACTTTAGGGTTTTCGTCCTTTGATAATTCCAAATGGCAGGAAGAGTGGTCTAATATAAAAAAGCACAATTAGACAATAGCAATTCTATCAACTTGTTTTGAAAAAATAATATTATTAGAACCCTAGATAACATTTAACATTTTGAGATTGATTGTTGGCTCACCACACTCAAACCACGTTTATGGATTAGGCATGCCCCTTTGTATTTATCCATTTATTTTTTATGAGATATAAAGCGTCTGAATCCTGAATATTAATTCCTATCGATGGCAAGCTTCGGGTGGTGCTTCAGATGTTATTCTCAGACCGTTTGATAGAGTTTCATTCAATTGACTGTGACCTTTATTTTATAACGCAAAAGTATTGCCACAGATTTCGATGTGGGAGTAGTAATCGAAATATCTGGCAATATAAGGCACGTTTCTAACACACTGACCTTTTAATTAATTCTTTTAATTAATAAAAAGCTAAATAGTAAACTCTGTTTTTTTAATTTATTCTTTTAATTAATAAAAAGCTAAATAGTATACTGCAATAAAACTGTGGTCATGTACAGAGACGAATATAAAGAAAAAATGAACAAACTTTTAGAAGACAAAAATACATATCGATCGGACAGATCCGACAACAAAGCTACAGCGGGAGAATAACAACATCATTGCAGAACTACATAGGGGGAACTACATTGACTCTTGGCAAAACCGTGGACTTATTTTTTCTGCGGCAACGGCCCCAAGGATAAATGGATAACTAAAAATCCACAAACCTGGAACACCTCTTCGACCTATCGTGTCCTCAATACAAGCTCCATGCTACAATCTTTCAAAATACGTTGGACAAATACTTAAGCATATAATTTCGGATAAATATAATGTTAAATTAGAAATTAAAATATTCACATGAAATACATAATCAAATATGTAGACGATATATTACCCATAATTAACATCAAGATTAGGTTAGGTTCCATGGGCAGCCATCGAGAGACAGCTCACTTGGGTCCTTCAGCGGTCCCTTTGTGATACCCAGCGCCAATGCCAATCCCATAGAGCATTTACTCAGATGGCGCCACTGTAGAGTTGAGCCTATTCGTCTTCCTAATGAAGAGAAGAAGCAATCTAAGTTCTATTGTAGATAGATCCTCCAAGCAGGAAATCACCGGCTCTCCCAGGTATTTTTCCCTAATGCCCCGTAACCATCGACAGAGAAAGTGAAGTACAGTCTCCTCTTCCTCCTCAAATATCAAGGACAAGGATATTATTCTGAACACTTTTAATAGTCACCACCCCAAAATTAAATTTACAGCAGAACTTGAGAAAAATAGTGAAATTGCGTACCTTGATACCAGGCTACGTAGAGAACAAGATTTTATTACGTTTGACTGGTACGCTAAGGCAACTTCATCTGGCAGAATAATGAACTACAACGCGACACAACCCAAAAACCAGATAATTAATACAGCAAAAAATGTTATATCAAGAGTATTAAATACAAGCGACCCGCAATATCATAACAAAAATATCGACAAAATCTCAGAAATATTAATTAGCAATAGTTTTCCTAAAAAATTCATAAATACACTTATCAACGATACACAAAAATATATACAATACAAAAACATCAATAACGACAGCAACCCTGAAAAAGACAAACGTTTTTACAGTGTAAAATACATGCCTGGCTTGACGGATAATAGCAGTGTGACCAATTTCGGCATTTTTGCAGCTAAATCTAACATTAAAAATTTCTATTAGCTGCAAAATTTTCATTTGGCACTTGGCATTTTATTTAGCTTTATTGGAAATTGTGTTTAGCATTATTTATTTTAACAATTTGGACGAATAGTTTCATTGATTTTACTAACAAATTTTTTTAAAATCAAATTTGTTATTATTCAACCTTTCCGATTTTAAATAAATGAAAATTAATCAAGCTCTAGGCCACTGTTTTTTTTTTTTTTTTTTTTTTGTAAATAAATATTCCTTTGTATTTAATTCCGATATTTCGATCTTCGTTGAAGATCATCATCAGGGATTGTTTCAGTGAATTTTTATTAATACAAAAACTTAAAAATATATTGTGTACATATATACAACGTATCGAGTGTTATTTTAGATGTTTAAGTTTTTGTATTAACAAAAATTCACTGAAACAATCCCTGATGATGATTTTCAACGAAGATCGAAATTAAATAAAAAGGAATATTTATTTACAAAAAAACACTGGCCTCGAGCTTGATTAATTTTCATTTATTTTTTGTAAATTATAATAAATTTTGACTAAAAATAGTTGTACCCAAAATTAAATTTCGTATGAAAATGGATAATTTTTATGTTAAAAAGCTGTCTTGTTAAAAAAAAGGAATATTCAGGAAATATTAGAAATGCCCTTATTATGTCGATCGTAAATATTATTTGCCCTTTGCCAGTTCTATTATAATAGAATGTATTTAGATAAAAATTCAATGGTGTAAAAAATGTTTAATCTAAACTGCTGAAAAAATAATTATTTTAAAGCTTTAACTTTTCTTAAACTATAAAAAAATAAAATGATCTAAAAAATATTGTATATCATAAAAATAAATTGTTTACATTTTGCATTTATCAGAGGTTTGCAGGCCCCATAAATTTAAAACTTAATCTCAACTACCTGTGCTACATATTTATATGTATCAAATGCTTTGTAAAGAAATTCACATTGCGTTTTAAAATTTCAAACGCTGCATAGCTTGTGGCGTTGTAAATTTTAAAACGGTACATGTATTTCTGTAGAAAGCAACAACAACATTACAAAATATTTATGACATTGTTAGTGCTTTCAATTTAATTCTTTGGCGTTGCACTGCGTTTTACATGATTACGGCCTAAATCATCTTCAGTGAACTCTTGCGCTGAACAAAAGATCCTTTGGTTCGCGGTGTTTTTGGTGTGAAGTTGATCATTTCAAATTTAGTCATCGGAATGTCATAAGAATGTTTAATTTATAAATTTAGTAGTGTGTCATTTTTTACAATTTATTGCTCGGAAGATTTTTTTCAATTAAACTTATCGAGTGCCGCAAAGTCAAGACTGGATATTTATATTCCTTTTGAGCGAATATTGGCGCAGAAATTCGTATTCGCGAATATTAAAAATGAATAATCGAAACATCATTAGTGTAAATATAAATTCGATTTTTACTAACAGAGGCACACATCTTTTATTTTATTAACATAGCCTCTCAGTGACTGCATTATTTGCAGTGGTATCTTCGACATTTGAGTTCATTTAAGAATACCATAAGTCTGAAGAAGAAATATGGCATAAGACACAAAAAAAAACACTTCTTTAGACGTATAAAAACACCATAAAAAGCGGGTACAGCTTTACCAAGTCGTTCGATATTTCTGACCTGCCATCAACCTCAAATTGTTCAAAAAAAATGTCCACTATGGGTTTCGAAATGCTCAATGATTCGCACTTTATCTGGTACCTCAGTATCCATGTTAGTATGCTCAAAAGAAATAGCTATTTTGTGTTCCTTCTCAATAATTTATAAGGATATTTATTTATTTCTTCCCGATCTCAGTTTAAAGCCTTTGTTGGCCCATCCCTCGTATATCTGAATGTACTTTGTTTAATAAATAATTTTCTTTATGGTTATATTTTACGCTAAAAAAATGCTTGCTTTTGTTGGACTTTTGGTTCCTACTTGTGTCTATTTGCGTGTGTGTGTGTGTGTGTGTGTCTGTGCATTGTATATACTAACTAAATATATATGCACAATAAATTATATATTACATTACTTTATGCCCCACTTTCATAAAAACACATACTCTTTTATATAAAGTACAAAATATAGTTTAGTATATACCCATTAATTTAAATCTATGTACCCAACAAACACGACGGTTTGATATGAAGTTGAAAATCATTTGAAATCAAGCCCTTTCTCAGACGACAAACAGTTGAATATTATTTGAAAATGTATAAGAAAAATATAGCATTCTCAACAAAAAGCGGAGATAATTTTTTTAATTCAGGAATTCATTTATTTTCAACTTGCTTTCAAACGTTAATATCATTAGAAAAGTAACAGATGCCGATATATCGGCGATAGTCAGTTTTGCCAATATATAAGTATCGACGATATTTTACTGTCGATACGACGATTCGTGGTAAATTTTTTTTAAGAGTTTTTTGAATAAACAATTCCATATTTAGTGATTATTTTTATATAAAAACTAAGCAAAATTACATATTAACTCACTGTTTTTAGAAAATGAAAACAAAATTTCGTGTGCGAAATTATATTAAAAAAAAACAACAATAAAACACGAAATCTCGTTTTTGTTTTCAATATAATTTCTCACACGAAATTTTGTTTTATGTTTTTAAAAACATGCCTTGTTGTTGTTGATTTTTTTTTTAAATGTATATCTGGAGAACGGCATTAGCAAAGGTGTTTAAATTGGGTACAATCATCTTGGACATCAATAGACAATATCCGACAAAATGTGGGCGAAAGTGGAGAAATTTTCGTGGCATAAAATAGATTTATTTATATCTAAAGAGCGGTAAGAGAAAATTGTCCAAATTCAGTACACATGGCTGGGATAACAATAGACAACCTCTCTAAAAAATTGACAGGGTTAGAGAAGTGGGCGTGGCACCTTCGGTAGAAAAACTTTATAGATTTCTGTATATCTTAAGAATGGCAACGCATAATAGGTACTAAAGGTACAATCATCTTGGTTATCAGTACACAACATCCGATAAAATGTGGGCGGAATTGGAGAAGTATTTATTTATTTATTTATTTATCTTATCAATACAATACAACAAGAAAAAATCTTATATTACAGTATTGGGTAGTAAGTGGTTGCCCGAATCATGTAAAACGCAACGCCAAAGAATTATATTGAAAGCAAAAACAATGTCCTAAATATTTTGTTATTTTGTTGTTGATTTCTACAGAAATTCACATTGCGTTTTAAAATTTCAAACGCTGCATAGCTTGAGGCGTTGAAATTAAAACGCCGAGTTTCTATAGAAAGCAACAACAAAATTACAAATTATTTATGATATTGTTTTTGCTTTCAATGTTTTTCTTTGGCGTTGCGTTGTTTTTTACATGATTACGTCATTTTTTATATCTATAGAACGGTATTTATAAAACTTCCTGTGTTAACAGCACCATGGGGAAGGGTAGATAAAATTCGGCATAGCCGAATATGGAACTCTTGCTTGTTTTAACACTATCACACAAGTCTTACGTATTTTGAGGAGAATGCAAACTCGGCATGATAAGTTGTTATTGTTTTTTGAAAAGTTTCAAACAATAATTAGATCTGGGATGCATTTTCGTCCAAATACGTAAGATTTGTGTGATAGTGTAAAGTACACTTTAATAACAATTCGATAACAATTTAAAAAATACATTATATGTCGAATTTTTATATTCAAATCATAATTAATTTGAATTCAGAAGTTAAAATTCAATCAAATCATCAAGTCACATTATGTCAAAGATTTGACTTCATGGTTGCTGGGATATACAAGTATACGCACACACACACACACACACATTTACCAACAACTACACTTTAGTTATGTGTTCGTCCGTGCAAGTGTGTGGAAGTGAGAGTTAGTTTTATCCTTTATTGCAGTTGTTTAAATGTGAAATACAACAAACGATCCTTTTTGCAAAAAATTTGTTTTGTGTGAAGGATAAACGTTGATTTCTTTAACCCAAAATTAAAAGAATGAAGCTGGGCTGGTAATAAAATTGCATCTTTTAATTGCACTCGTTTAGTTGAGTAAAAAAGTAAAACTTTTTGTTTAAAATATTAGGTAATAAGTTTTGGCTTGTTAGGGATAAACGTGAAATGAAAAAGATTCAAGAATTTATTCAAGCATTTAACAATATGAAGGTAAATGAAACGTTAATTAATCGAATGTGGAAAAACTAAAGCGATTACTTGAAATTCTATGATAAACTTCATTTATTTTCAATGCCAAACCCCTTTGGCATTAAGAATATTTAAAAGAAATTTTAACTTCTTGCTTATAGTTTGTCAGAATAGCATTTTTTTAACTTATGACTTTACTCTTCCTTCTAAAAAAAAAATCATAAGTGTAACATTTAATTTGGCAACATTTTTAAAGGCTTACCTGATTTTTAAGAAGTGTTGCATATTTTACATTTACAAAGTGCAAATAGCGTTTAAAATTTGATGATTTTTTATACCGATAATTTCTAAGTAAAAGAAAATACAAAAACTATATGTGATAATTATATAGTTTTTGTACGATCTAAAAAAATAATTATATTTTTAAGTTATATTTTTATTATAATTTATAAATTACATAATTTTTCTAAGCTCGAGGTCTGTTTTATTGTTTAAATTCTTTATTTTTCAATAGTCACAAAAATCCACAACAATTATCTTGTAGGGGTATTATTGCACTAATAGTGCAGTTTCAAAAAATAGTTTAATTTATAAAAAAATAATTAATTTTTTCAGAAAACCAGCTGTTAACTTAGTGCTGCACTCATATCTTTTTATAGAGACCCAAAAACTTTTTATTTTTCATTTACATATCATAAAAATATCTTTGTTGATTAAAATTTATTTTAATTTATTGAAAAAAATAAAACATTGATATTTATTTTCAAATATAAATTACATCATGATGAAAAAATAAAAATCCTCAAACGGTAAATATCAGAAAAAAATTTTCAAATAATTATTTTCTTTAAAGTTTTCAAATGTTAAATTAAAATTTTTTTCAAAACAAAAAATTCTTATATAAAGCAACTAAAATTCATAAATTATAGCAGAACCCCAATCGTTTTTAACCCCGCCCAAAAAAAAAGAAGGATGTTACATGTTAGTTCTGTTCATTTACGTATATTTGTGTCTATCTACAATGACAAGTGCCTTCATTTTTGACCCAATGACACTTTACATCACTGTGATGTTAGATTAAATATCACTTGGCCAAATTGTCATCAGGATCAAAAATTAAAATTATGTCATCAATGGGATGACACATTCACTTACCCGTTACACATGTTTGTTTCACTTTTGTTATATTCCGCCCTTTGTAAACAGAAGAATTCTCATTTATAAGACATCATCAGCATGCCCGATATGGTTTTCGTAATAATTATACTTGAAAAATTTGATGTATTTAAATAAATAATTTAATAATTATATTCCTATTAATTCGAACTTTTTTCAATTAAATATTATATTTTAATATATTTTTATTAAGCTTAAGGTCACTTTTTTATAAAAATCAATTAAAATGTTATTTATTTTTCGTTATTTCGATTTCCGTTGGAAATCTTCTTTAGGAAATCTTTTTAAATAATATAAAATTACAAAATTATTTTTGACAATAAATGGAAAAATAGCAAATGGAAAAATAAATTTGAAATTTCAATTACAAACTTAAAATAAAAGGAGGAAACCAAACAAATTTTTTTAAAAATATTCAAAAGCTAAAACCTATTTTAATTTCCTTTCCGTCAATGTATTTATTTTTATCTAACACCCAATTTACATGATGAATTTTATGACATCCAATTTTCTTAATTCCCTTTTGAAGTTGCTACCAAAAACTGCTCAAATTCATACGATGGTTTTTTTTGGACGTCTAATTGTTTCATTTTCATTCAATCCAGTTGATGAGAATATAAAAATAAAACGTAACAGAAAGAACAGAAAAAAGTATAAAGCGAAGTGTCAAAAAAAAACAGAAACCATGTCTATTTTTCTACCCCTCTTTCTTCTCTACGCCGCTTGCTACCAAACAAAAAATGTAAACTGGGTGTAACACCCAATTTTCACGATAATTGAAAAGACATGTCTTTTTTGTATTTCTTTTTTAAAGAAACTTCCAAAAACTTGTTAAATTTTCACCATGTTTCTTATTTTTGCAGTCAGAGTTGATTTTTTCTGATTTCCTTAGTTTCTTATTCGTAACAATATTAAAAATTTCGTTATTCCACATAATTTTGATATATTTTGAATTTTTTTTAATTAAAATTTTTTATTTTTCTATATTTTAATAAGCACATGTCATTTTGAAATAAGAATAAAACATAAATTAAAAAACACAAATAAGTGCAAAGAGGAATGTCAAAAAAGAAACACAGAAATATGTCTTTTTTCTACCCTGCTTACTTCTCTACCCCGCTCAATTTCAAACAAAAAAATCATCGTGAAAATTGGGTGTATTATATATTTTCAGTCTGTGCTGCGCCATCTGAACTAAATTTTATAAATATTCAAAGACAAAACCCTATTTATTATTTTCCCTTCAATCAACCTATTTATTTTTATTCAATAAATGTCTATAAATCTGACGGAAAGGAAATTAAAATAGGTTTTAGGTTTTGAATATTTTTAAAAAAAAAATTTTTGTTTTCCTTCTTTTATTTTAAATTTGTAATTGAAATTTTAAATTTATTTTTCCATTTGTTATTTTTCCATTTATTGTCAAAAATAATTTTGTAATTTTATATTATTTAAAAAGATTTCCTAAAGAAGATTTCCATCGGAAATCGAAATATCGAAAAATAAACAACATATTAATTGAGTTTTATAAAAAAGTCACCTAAAGCTTAATAAAAATATATTAAAATATAATATTTAATAAATGTTTATATTTATTCAAGCTCTAGGTCCTTTTAATATTGAGAATAAAAAATAAATATTAAAAGGACCTAGAGCTTGAATAAATATAAACATTTATTAAATTAAATAAGGTCAAATAAAAAACGGAATATAAATATAATATTTAATAATTTATTTAAAAAAAAAAGAATATGGGAATTTTTGCTTCTAATTTTCCTGTTGAAACTTATGTAATAATATATTATGTTATGATATATTATGTCATCGAAGTGATAACAGTTTGTCATCCCACTGGTGACAGTTTGTCATTGCACTAATGACAGTTTGTCATCACACTGATGACATGATATATTATGTCATCGCACTGATGACAGTTTGTCATTGCACTGATGACAGTTTTTCATTGCACTGATGACAGTTTGGCATTGCACTGATGACAGTTTGTCATCACACTGATGGCATGGTATATTATGTCATCGCACTGATTACAGTTTGTCTGTACTGATATCAAAATACATCAGCGTTATGACGCATTTTCTATCAGTGTACACAAAATGTACCGTCGAATTGATGTCACTGTAGCATAGATGACGCATGGCATATAACAACATTTCAGGATGACGTTCGTCATTGAATTGATGTCATTTTTTGCCTCATTGATGCAATTTGTAATAACATTGATGTCACAATTCTGATGTTAGAGCATCATCAATATGCAGACGCATTTTTCTTTGAGTGTATGTATGTATATGTACGCTCCATCGTAGAGTCAAAACGGCTGGAGAGATTTTGATTTTATTTAGTTTGTTTGAAAGCTGGCGATCGAGTGTGTTATAAGCTTTATTAGAAAAAACTCAGTTCAACCGTTTAAAAGCTATCGCCTCTTTTCTAGCTGTATCTTCTTGAATATTTGTGTATGGCACTGTTGCTTATATCGATTTAATTTATTTGTTGTTGTTTGAATGGTGGCCTTGTCTCAAATCTTCATGTACTTATTAATTCAAAATGCAGAATAACCTAATCGCTCACTTAAGGTTACAGCTAAGTTGTAAAAGGGGAACACTTTTTATATGGCTGATAAAATCCTACGCTAAACTATCGGTTTGTTGTGAAAACGCGCTTAAATATGCATATAAATTTTCATTTCTTTTATTGTTTTCCTTATATTATTTGTTTCTTACAACACATTTTTATTATACCAGGGCGGATCAATAGGTCCGTGACAAAAACTCATTCGAATTGCGGTTATACAACTCCAAACAATCCGTTGAAGTAGTCATACGATTACATTTATGGTCAATTGAGAGCAAACGCGGCATGAATCTTGCAGACAGCTTTCTTAAACCCAGCTGATCATTTAAAATGCATATGGCATCAAAAATCTCACGCACTTTTACTCTTCGATCGGCTAACACCATATCGTGCATTTTTTTTTTGACATTTTCGGGTGCATTGACTTCAATTGGCCGTCCAGAATGTTCAGCGCCATTTTAACTTGTGCGACCACAACGAAAGTCAGTAAACCACTTTTTTACCATTGAAATCGATGGTGCAGCTTTTCCTTGGTTTGATTGGCGGTTTTTTTTCGCAAAAAATAATGTTTAATGAGCACTCGAAATTCACTTTTTTCCATTTTTAAAAAAATCCACGGAGGTTTATGTTTTGTACAGCTGTTAAACGCAAACTAAATGACGGAACTTGCTCAAAACTTGACAGTAGTCTATTAACAGGTGGTACTTGATGGGAGCAGTGTTGCATTTCATATAACTATGAAGGAAGTTCGAAAAGTCACGGACTTATTGATCCGATCCGCCCTCGTATTTAAATATTTTCATCCGAAAAAAATGTTGAAAATAATTTTCAACTTTTGTGATAAATATCATAAACGATTTTTATTTAATTTTGTTTCGAAAAGAAAATAAAAGAAATATTGTGTTTTAAATAAAATAATTCAGATGGATAATTAAAATGTTTTAATCACAAGTTCAAAAAAAGATGGTTTTTAGAGTATTAAAATACGGTCTCTACTTTTGGTTGAATGTGTTTTTTTTTTTTTTTGTCTTCTCAAAATGAAAAATGACGAGAAAAGAACGCGTTTCACTTTTAAAACACATATTTTTCAGAAAAGAACAAAAAGAAATGTAAAAAGAAGAATAAACGCCGAATATAACTCAGAAAGGAAAGCGCAATTAATCAAATAACAGATTTATATGATATAAGATACGGTCGAGCCATAAAAAATTCGTAAGTATCAACATGCCCGCAATAGATTTATGAGTTGTTTGGCTACTTTTTTTTTATTAATACTAGTATGGGCCAGCAGTCGACACAATCGACTGCAATCTAGAAATAAGGATTTTGTTTAGTGTATGCCAGCCACACTCACAATATTCTGTACGTAAAATTAACTGAAATTGTAATATAAAATAAATGAATATTCAGTTAAAAACCGTTCTACTTATTTTTCATTTATTTTTAACGAAAAGTCTATTTAATTTTTATATAAAATAACTGAAAATTGATTTGTTTTTACGGAATTCGTGGTTAATTTTTGACAGTAAAATTTTAATGAACTTTTCGTTAAAATTAAATGCAAAATAAGTAGATCGGGTTTTAAGTAAATTTACAGTTGTTTCAAATTACATTTTCGTTTAATTTTACATACAGAATACTTTAACTTAATCAACGGACAATTTTAAATGCTACCGGAATTCCGTATTACTTGGTTTTTTGAATAACTGTTAGAATCAGTTAAAAATAAATTTGTTTGGAATATTAAGTGTTTATTTATTTAAAAATTTCTGAACGGAATACTTCTTAAATAACCTACAATCCGTTACTGTAATAATATTGTGAGTGCAGCCAAACGGACTTAGTCGATTGGTACACTAAGAAGGGCGTCCATAATGGTGGATTTTCTCTATTTTTCTCTATTACACGCAGAGAAAAAATATGGTTCGGCATTGTTACAACAACTGCACTATGCTTATTGTAACAATATATTGTTGTCGTAAACAAAAATTTTTTATTTTTATTAAATATCTGCAATATTTTAATTACTGTAAACATTTTAATGATTATAGCAATTATAAATTTGAGTATGGTTTACTGAAAAATAATCATTTTTCTAACAACTAAATATTGATAACCTTGAAAACCTTTTATATTAGTTACAACTATTTAATGATATTGTTACGTTTTTACTTTATAAAACGCGTTAAGGTTTATTCCCTTTATAATAAACCTTTGAGTTCTTTTAATTGCAAATAAAAATAAATACCCACGAATTCAACTTAACAAACTTTATTAAAATTCACAAGATTTAACCACTATTGTAAGTAACGATCTGAACCGTTTAATGTCTCCAATCAAACTAAACTAAACTTTCATGAGTTAGACTGTATTTATAGTTCAAAACTATTCCTGATTGATTCAAGAACCGTCTAGTATTTTATAGAATGTTGTGTTCGAATTATTTTAAAATAACTAAAGTCTACAATACCATTTGCTAGAAAATTTAGTACAATGGCGTTCATAAAAATAGTAACTAACATGACATAAAACAATAATTTACGAGATAACTTATAACTTAAACCATAAATAATTCATAGACAAATCTAATTTCGTAACAATATCTAATAACCATTACACCATATTATGATAACAAACGATTATATTAAGATTACTGTAATAATAGTTTGCATCATATTATGATTCTTTCAGATTCACTGCAAGTAAGACATGAGTAGTTGTAACATTCATTCACTTTACAGTTTTGTTTGCATAATATTTGTAGCTTTTCAAAATTCTTTGGAAAAAATTTTCCTGATGATCTGTGTATGTGATTACTTTTAACCATAACACAACCACTTTGTATCATAATATGATAACTTCTAAACCTATTATGATTAATATGATAAGAGTAAATTATAATAATAATAATTATAATATGGTGTAATGAAAATAAATTATGAATAAGCGAAAAATATTATGATGTAATATTACGAATATATTTGGTCATAATATGATATTTTATAATTCTTATAATAATCATAATATGTTTCGACTACAATCATGAATCTTATTATATTATCTTGCTCTTAGAATATGTTTACGACAACCATGTTTTTCTCTGCGTGTACATACATCAGTTCAATCGCATAATATCCTCTCCACCTATTGTTCTGTGGGTATCAAAACATCTACCCACACCACCAAAGGTAGAGAGGATATTATGCGTTTGTACTAAGCAAAATTTGTGCTTATTATAAATTGTAATAATCGATCCATAATTTCACATAACCCTCATACATAAATCTGAGATTGAATCAATGTCAAAATGTGCTTGATTCATGTGTTATAAAGATGATTTAATCCTGAATTCGTACTTAAAATATACCAAAAGTGAAAGTAGAAAAATAATTTTATTATGATTGATTTACTTACCCGTGTCAAACCTTACAGAGTTCCAACTATAAAACACCAGTATCAAGCCCGATATGAATTTTACTTTAAAAACTTAATGTACATACAGCGTTGCCAAATGTGCATATTTATCTGTTTTTTTGCAGTTTTTTTAAGTGCACAACAGGCTTGCAGATTTGTTCTCCAAAAAACAGTTTTTTTAAATTAATGGAGTTTTTTCAATATTATTTTAATAAAATAAAGAAGCAATCAATATTATTAACGAACATATATTCTAATACAAATATGTTATTATTTGTACTCTTTTTTAAAACAACAACGTGCTCAAGACGAATTCAACTTATTTTATTTATTTATTATGGAATATATTTTCGATGTTCCATACACAAGACTTAAGCAGGGACCGTAACAGTTATTCCTTTTTTCATAAAAGTCTGATGATAACAGTTATTTTTTGTTTTTTATTATTTTGAACAAAAATAACAGTTATTTTTTGATTTTTATTTTTTTGAACAAAAATAACAGTTATTTTTGGATTTTTATTTTTTCGATCAAAAATAACAGTTATTTTATGATTTTTATTTTTTTGAACAATAATAACAGTTATTTTTTGATTTTTATTTTTCAATCAAAAATAACAGTTATTTTCTGATTTTTATTTTTTCGAGCAAAAATAAAAATTATTCTTTAAAGAAATATACGTGTTATAATTATTTAGTTGACTTTAAATATTTATTTGAATGCGCATAAGATATCCCAATGATGATCACACATTTAAATAAATATTTAAAGACAACTCAATAATTATAACACGTACATATCTTTAAAGAATGTTTTTAATTTTTGCTCGAAAAAATAATAATAAAAAAATAATTGTTATTTTTGTTCAAAAAAATAAAAATCATAAAATAACTGTTATTTTTGATCGAAAAAATAAAAACCAAAAAATAACTGTTATTTTTGTACAAAAAAATAAAAATAAAAAAATAATTGTTACTTTTGTCCAAAAAAATAAAAATCAAAAAATAACTGTAATTTTTGATCGAAAAAATAAATAAACAAAACTTTAAAAATCATAATATTTTATCAAAGAAAAGTTCATAAGGATCAATATGGTATACTTGAATAACTTTGCCGGCATTTACTTCTATATGCTTTTTTTGTTTTAAAATTTCAAAATAACTGTTATTTTCGGTCCCTGGACTTAAGTCTTATATTGCAGTATGGAACTGAGCATATGAAATACAATCAATCAAAAATTAAATGAAAAATAATAAAATTGTGTTAAATATCTAAAAAAATTTTAAATTTAATAACATTTAATTATATAAAGCTAGCAAGATTTAATAAAAATAAGCTAGAAAAAAAGGTGAAAAAAGAAAAGAAAAATGGAAAATGTGAAACCAGAATAGTTTAAAACATACATTTTTATACTTCTAATTAATCAGAAATTATCAAAACGAATATATCTGTATTCAGAGCGAAAAATGACAAAAAAAAAACATTTCCTGAATTTACGTGCGTTACTAATGGCTTGTGATGTATAGGGGATTCCGTTCCGTAGACTGATTGCATGAATAAAGAAATGGTATTTAGAAATCAGTGTTCGATGACCAAATGCTAGAAGTCTTTTCCCTCTATTAAGTGTTGAAAAATTTAAACGTGTAGAGAAATGCCCATTCTGTTGTGTGTATATAATTTTGTGCATAAACAGTAAAATACGCATCTTCAAAAATCATCAAAAATAATTCCATTAAGCAGGGGGAAATAAGGTCATATCTCCTTAAAACAAATACGTACCGAACAACGTTATTAAACGCCACATTAAAAAACATGTTTAAATATGGTCACTTACAACAAAACTATTTTTAGACAAAATTTTAAACATATTATGTGTAAATTTAACCATATTATTGTCACCGGCAACCGTATTATTGTTTAATTAGTCCTCCATCAAGAAGCCACAGCCATATTATGGTTGCCTCTAAACATGTATTGGTTAAATATGACAATTATTTGTTTTTAAATTAACAATGGTATTTTCCTCTTCTTCAAGAGCAACATGATATGGTTAAAAGCCAACCATGCTATTATAAGTGCTAAACATATTGACCAAAACATGTTCGGAGGAAACCATAATATGGTTGTGCCTTCTTGATAGAGGACACATTTAACCATAATATGGTTGTCGGTGATAATAATATGGTTAAATTTAACCATAATATGTTTACAATTTTCTCTAAAAATAGTTTTGTTGGAGGTGACCATATTTAAACATAGTTTTTCTCTGGGTGTATTAAATATGATTTAGCAATGAGTTTTCTGATTTTCATAGGAGTACAATACTGAGTTTGCCATAGATTCCTTAACATTGAAAACGTTCGACCGCATGCAAAATTTATATGGTTAGACCAAGTGAGGGTGTTATTAAAGAATATACTAAGATTTTTGGCAGAGTTTACTAATGGACTGTTTGTTTAAAGTTAAAATAGGATTGCCCCCAAGTTTTAATAACTGCTTTTTAATAATCAAACTCTTGGACTTGGTAGGATTAATTGCCAGACAATTAGCAGTGGCCCACTCGTAAACACGACCTAACTCCTGGTTTAAGGACCCCACGATTTAATTAATCGCGGTGTTACTGCAACTAATAAAAAGCTGAACATCATCCGCATACAATCTAACCCCACTAAAGTAAAGTAAAGTAAAGTAAAGTAAAGTAAAGTAAAGTAAAGTAAAGTAAAGTAAAGTAAAGTAAAGTAAAGTAAAGTAAAGTAAAGTAAAGTAAAGTAAAGTAAAGTAAAGTAAAGTAAAGTAAAGTAAAGTAAAGTAAAGTAAAGTAAAGTAAAGTAAAGTAAAGTAAAGTAAAGTAAAGTAAAGTAAAGTAAAGTAAAGTAAAGTAAAGTAAAGTAAAGTAAAGTAAAGTAAAGTAAAGTAAAGTAAAGTAAAGTAAAGTAAAGTAAAGTAAAGTAAAGTAAAGTAAAGTAAAGTAAAGTAAAGTAAAGTAAAGTAAAGTAAAGTAAAGTAAAGTAAAGTAAAGTAAAGTAAAGTAAAGTAAAGTAAAGTAAAGTAAAGTAAAGTAAAGTAAAGTAAAGTAAAGTAAAGTAAAGTAAAGTAAAGTAAAGTAAAGTAAAGTAAAGTAAAGTAAAGTAAAGTAAAGTAAAGTAAAGTAAAGTAAAGTAAAGTAAAGTAAAGTAAAGTAAAGTAAAGTAAAGTAAAGTAAAGTAAAGTAAAGTAAAGTAAAGTAAAGTAAAGTAAAGTAAAGTAAAGTAAAGTAAAGTAAAGTAAAGTAAAGTAAAGTAAAGTAAAGTAAAGTAAAGTAAAGTAAAGTAAAGTAAAGTAAAGTAAAGTAAAGTAAAGTAAAGTAAAGTAAAGTAAAGTAAAGTAAAGTAAAGTAAAGTAAAGTAAAGTAAAGTAAAGTAAAGTAAAGTAAAGTAAAGTAAAGTAAAGTAAAGTAAAGTAAAGTAAAGTAAAGTAAAGTAAAGTAAAGTAAAGTAAAGTAAAGTAAAGTAAAGTAAAGTAAAGTAAAGTAAAGTAAAGTAAAGTAAAGTAAAGTAAAGTAAAGTAAAGTAAAGTAAAGTAAAGTAAAGTAAAGTAAAGTAAAGTAAAGTAAAGTAAAGTAAAGTAAAGTAAAGTAAAGTAAAGTAAAGTAAAGTAAAGTAAAGTAAAGTAAAGTAAAGTAAAGTAAAGTAAAGTAAAGTAAAGTAAAGTAAAGTAAAGTAAAGTAAAGTAAAGTAAAGTAAAGTAAAGTAAAGTAAAGTAAAGTAAAGTAAAGTAAAGTAAAGTAAAGTAAAGTAAAGTAAAGTAAAGTAAAGTAAAGTAAAGTAAAGTAAAGTAAAGTAAAGTAAAGTAAAGTAAAGTAAAGTAAAGTAAAGTAAAGTAAAGTAAAGTAAAGTAAAGTAAAGTAAAGTAAAGTAAAGTAAAGTAAAGTAAAGTAAAGTAAAGTAAAGTAAAGTAAAGTAAAGTAAAGTAAAGTAAAGTAAAGTAAAGTAAAGTAAAGTAAAGTAAAGTAAAGTAAAGTAAAGTAAAGTAAAGTAAAGTAAAGTAAAGTAAAGTAAAGTAAAGTAAAGTAAAGTAAAGTAAAGTAAAGTAAAGTAAAGTAAAGTAAAGTAAAGTAAAGTAAAGTAAAGTAAAGTAAAGTAAAGTAAAGTAAAGTAAAGTAAAGTAAAGTAAAGTAAAGTAAAGTAAAGTAAAGTAAAGTAAAGTAAAGTAAAGTAAAGTAAAGTAAAGTAAAGTAAAGTAAAGTAAAGTAAAGTAAAGTAAAGTAAAGTAAAGTAAAGTAAAGTAAAGTAAAGTAAAGTAAAGTAAAGTAAAGTAAAGTAAAGTAAAGTAAAGTAAAGTAAAGTAAAGTAAAGTAAAGTAAAGTAAAGTAAAGTAAAGTAAAGTAAAGTAAAGTAAAGTAAAGTAAAGTAAAGTAAAGTAAAGTAAAGTAAAGTAAAGTAAAGTAAAGTAAAGTAAAGTAAAGTAAAGTAAAGTAAAGTAAAGTAAAGTAAAGTAAAGTAAAGTAAAGTAAAGTAAAGTAAAGTAAAGTAAAGTAAAGTAAAGTAAAGTAAAGTAAAGTAAAGTAAAGTAAAGTAAAGTAAAGTAAAGTAAAGTAAAGTAAAGTAAAGTAAAGTAAAGTAAAGTAAAGTAAAGTAAAGTAAAGTAAAGTAAAGTAAAGTAAAGTAAAGTAAAGTAAAGTAAAGTAAAGTAAAGTAAAGTAAAGTAAAGTAAAGTAAAGTAAAGTAAAGTAAAGTAAAGTAAAGTAAAGTAAAGTAAAGTAAAGTAAAGTAAAGTAAAGTAAAGTAAAGTAAAGTAAAGTAAAGTAAAGTAAAGTAAAGTAAAGTAAAGTAAAGTAAAGTAAAGTAAAGTAAAGTAAAGTAAAGTAAAGTAAAGTAAAGTAAAGTAAAGTAAAGTAAAGTAAAGTAAAGTAAAGTAAAGTAAAGTAAAGTAAAGTAAAGTAAAGTAAAGTAAAGTAAAGTAAAGTAAAGTAAAGTAAAGTAAAGTAAAGTAAAGTAAAGTAAAGTAAAGTAAAGTAAAGTAAAGTAAAGTAAAGTAAAGTAAAGTAAAGTAAAGTAAAGTAAAGTAAAGTAAAGTAAAGTAAAGTAAAGTAAAGTAAAGTAAAGTAAAGTAAAGTAAAGTAAAGTAAAGTAAAGTAAAGTAAAGTAAAGTAAAGTAAAGTAAAGTAAAGTAAAGTAAAGTAAAGTAAAGTAAAGTAAAGTAAAGTAAAGTAAAGTAAAGTAAAGTAAAGTAAAGTAAAGTAAAGTAAAGTAAAGTAAAGTAAAGTAAAGTAAAGTAAAGTAAAGTAAAGTAAAGTAAAGTAAAGTAAAGTAAAGTAAAGTAAAGTAAAGTAAAGTAAAGTAAAGTAAAGTAAAGTAAAGTAAAGTAAAGTAAAGTAAAGTAAAGTAAAGTAAAGTAAAGTAAAGTAAAGTAAAGTAAAGTAAAGTAAAGTAAAGTAAAGTAAAGTAAAGTAAAGTAAAGTAAAGTAAAGTAAAGTAAAGTAAAGTAAAGTAAAGTAAAGTAAAGTAAAGTAAAGTAAAGTAAAGTAAAGTAAAGTAAAGTAAAGTAAAGTAAAGTAAAGTAAAGTAAAGTAAAGTAAAGTAAAGTAAAGTAAAGTAAAGTAAAGTAAAGTAAAGTAAAGTAAAGTAAAGTAAAGTAAAGTAAAGTAAAGTAAAGTAAAGTAAAGTAAAGTAAAGTAAAGTAAAGTAAAGTAAAGTAAAGTAAAGTAAAGTAAAGTAAAGTAAAGTAAAGTAAAGTAAAGTAAAGTAAAGTAAAGTAAAGTAAAGTAAAGTAAAGTAAAGTAAAGTAAAGTAAAGTAAAGTAAAGTAAAGTAAAGTAAAGTAAAGTAAAGTAAAGTAAAGTAAAGTAAAGTAAAGTAAAGTAAAGTAAAGTAAAGTAAAGTAAAGTAAAGTAAAGTAAAGTAAAGTAAAGTAAAGTAAAGTAAAGTAAAGTAAAGTAAAGTAAAGTAAAGTAAAGTAAAGTAAAGTAAAGTAAAGTAAAGTAAAGTAAAGTAAAGTAAAGTAAAGTAAAGTAAAGTAAAGTAAAGTAAAGTAAAGTAAAGTAAAGTAAAGTAAAGTAAAGTAAAGTAAAGTAAAGTAAAGTAAAGTAAAGTAAAGTAAAGTAAAGTAAAGTAAAGTAAAGTAAAGTAAAGTAAAGTAAAGTAAAGTAAAGTAAAGTAAAGTAAAGTAAAGTAAAGTAAAGTAAAGTAAAGTAAAGTAAAGTAAAGTAAAGTAAAGTAAAGTAAAGTAAAGTAAAGTAAAGTAAAGTAAAGTAAAGTAAAGTAAAGTAAAGTAAAGTAAAGTAAAGTAAAGTAAAGTAAAGTAAAGTAAAGTAAAGTAAAGTAAAGTAAAGTAAAGTAAAGTAAAGTAAAGTAAAGTAAAGTAAAGTAAAGTAAAGTAAAGTAAAGTAAAGTAAAGTAAAGTAAAGTAAAGTAAAGTAAAGTAAAGTAAAGTAAAGTAAAGTAAAGTAAAGTAAAGTAAAGTAAAGTAAAGTAAAGTAAAGTAAAGTAAAGTAAAGTAAAGTAAAGTAAAGTAAAGTAAAGTAAAGTAAAGTAAAGTAAAGTAAAGTAAAGTAAAGTAAAGTAAAGTAAAGTAAAGTAAAGTAAAGTAAAGTAAAGTAAAGTAAAGTAAAGTAAAGTAAAGTAAAGTAAAGTAAAGTAAAGTAAAGTAAAGTAAAGTAAAGTAAAGTAAAGTAAAGTAAAGTAAAGTAAAGTAAAGTAAAGTAAAGTAAAGTAAAGTAAAGTAAAGTAAAGTAAAGTAAAGTAAAGTAAAGTAAAGTAAAGTAAAGTAAAGTAAAGTAAAGTAAAGTAAAGTAAAGTAAAGTAAAGTAAAGTAAAGTAAAGTAAAGTAAAGTAAAGTAAAGTAAAGTAAAGTAAAGTAAAGTAAAGTAAAGTAAAGTAAAGTAAAGTAAAGTAAAGTAAAGTAAAGTAAAGTAAAGTAAAGTAAAGTAAAGTAAAGTAAAGTAAAGTAAAGTAAAGTAAAGTAAAGTAAAGTAAAGTAAAGTAAAGTAAAGTAAAGTAAAGTAAAGTAAAGTAAAGTAAAGTAAAGTAAAGTAAAGTAAAGTAAAGTAAAGTAAAGTAAAGTAAAGTAAAGTAAAGTAAAGTAAAGTAAAGTAAAGTAAAGTAAAGTAAAGTAAAGTAAAGTAAAGTAAAGTAAAGTAAAGTAAAGTAAAGTAAAGTAAAGTAAAGTAAAGTAAAGTAAAGTAAAGTAAAGTAAAGTAAAGTAAAGTAAAGTAAAGTAAAGTAAAGTAAAGTAAAGTAAAGTAAAGTAAAGTAAAGTAAAGTAAAGTAAAGTAAAGTAAAGTAAAGTAAAGTAAAGTAAAGTAAAGTAAAGTAAAGTAAAGTAAAGTAAAGTAAAGTAAAGTAAAGTAAAGTAAAGTAAAGTAAAGTAAAGTAAAGTAAAGTAAAGTAAAGTAAAGTAAAGTAAAGTAAAGTAAAGTAAAGTAAAGTAAAGTAAAGTAAAGTAAAGTAAAGTAAAGTAAAGTAAAGTAAAGTAAAGTAAAGTAAAGTAAAGTAAAGTAAAGTAAAGTAAAGTAAAGTAAAGTAAAGTAAAGTAAAGTAAAGTAAAGTAAAGTAAAGTAAAGTAAAGTAAAGTAAAGTAAAGTAAAGTAAAGTAAAGTAAAGTAAAGTAAAGTAAAGTAAAGTAAAGTAAAGTAAAGTAAAGTAAAGTAAAGTAAAGTAAAGTAAAGTAAAGTAAAGTAAAGTAAAGTAAAGTAAAGTAAAGTAAAGTAAAGTAAAGTAAAGTAAAGTAAAGTAAAGTAAAGTAAAGTAAAGTAAAGTAAAGTAAAGTAAAGTAAAGTAAAGTAAAGTAAAGTAAAGTAAAGTAAAGTAAAGTAAAGTAAAGTAAAGTAAAGTAAAGTAAAGTAAAGTAAAGTAAAGTAAAGTAAAGTAAAGTAAAGTAAAGTAAAGTAAAGTAAAGTAAAGTAAAGTAAAGTAAAGTAAAGTAAAGTAAAGTAAAGTAAAGTAAAGTAAAGTAAAGTAAAGTAAAGTAAAGTAAAGTAAAGTAAAGTAAAGTAAAGTAAAGTAAAGTAAAGTAAAGTAAAGTAAAGTAAAGTAAAGTAAAGTAAAGTAAAGTAAAGTAAAGTAAAGTAAAGTAAAGTAAAGTAAAGTAAAGTAAAGTAAAGTAAAGTAAAGTAAAGTAAAGTAAAGTAAAGTAAAGTAAAGTAAAGTAAAGTAAAGTAAAGTAAAGTAAAGTAAAGTAAAGTAAAGTAAAGTAAAGTAAAGTAAAGTAAAGTAAAGTAAAGTAAAGTAAAGTAAAGTAAAGTAAAGTAAAGTAAAGTAAAGTAAAGTAAAGTAAAGTAAAGTAAAGTAAAGTAAAGTAAAGTAAAGTAAAGTAAAGTAAAGTAAAGTAAAGTAAAGTAAAGTAAAGTAAAGTAAAGTAAAGTAAAGTAAAGTAAAGTAAAGTAAAGTAAAGTAAAGTAAAGTAAAGTAAAGTAAAGTAAAGTAAAGTAAAGTAAAGTAAAGTAAAGTAAAGTAAAGTAAAGTAAAGTAAAGTAAAGTAAAGTAAAGTAAAGTAAAGTAAAGTAAAGTAAAGTAAAGTAAAGTAAAGTAAAGTAAAGTAAAGTAAAGTAAAGTAAAGTAAAGTAAAGTAAAGTAAAGTAAAGTAAAGTAAAGTAAAGTAAAGTAAAGTAAAGTAAAGTAAAGTAAAGTAAAGTAAAGTAAAGTAAAGTAAAGTAAAGTAAAGTAAAGTAAAGTAAAGTAAAGTAAAGTAAAGTAAAGTAAAGTAAAGTAAAGTAAAGTAAAGTAAAGTAAAGTAAAGTAAAGTAAAGTAAAGTAAAGTAAAGTAAAGTAAAGTAAAGTAAAGTAAAGTAAAGTAAAGTAAAGTAAAGTAAAGTAAAGTAAAGTAAAGTAAAGTAAAGTAAAGTAAAGTAAAGTAAAGTAAAGTAAAGTAAAGTAAAGTAAAGTAAAGTAAAGTAAAGTAAAGTAAAGTAAAGTAAAGTAAAGTAAAGTAAAGTAAAGTAAAGTAAAGTAAAGTAAAGTAAAGTAAAGTAAAGTAAAGTAAAGTAAAGTAAAGTAAAGTAAAGTAAAGTAAAGTAAAGTAAAGTAAAGTAAAGTAAAGTAAAGTAAAGTAAAGTAAAGTAAAGTAAAGTAAAGTAAAGTAAAGTAAAGTAAAGTAAAGTAAAGTAAAGTAAAGTAAAGTAAAGTAAAGTAAAGTAAAGTAAAGTAAAGTAAAGTAAAGTAAAGTAAAGTAAAGTAAAGTAAAGTAAAGTAAAGTAAAGTAAAGTAAAGTAAAGTAAAGTAAAGTAAAGTAAAGTAAAGTAAAGTAAAGTAAAGTAAAGTAAAGTAAAGTAAAGTAAAGTAAAGTAAAGTAAAGTAAAGTAAAGTAAAGTAAAGTAAAGTAAAGTAAAGTAAAGTAAAGTAAAGTAAAGTAAAGTAAAGTAAAGTAAAGTAAAGTAAAGTAAAGTAAAGTAAAGTAAAGTAAAGTAAAGTAAAGTAAAGTAAAGTAAAGTAAAGTAAAGTAAAGTAAAGTAAAGTAAAGTAAAGTAAAGTAAAGTAAAGTAAAGTAAAGTAAAGTAAAGTAAAGTAAAGTAAAGTAAAGTAAAGTAAAGTAAAGTAAAGTAAAGTAAAGTAAAGTAAAGTAAAGTAAAGTAAAGTAAAGTAAAGTAAAGTAAAGTAAAGTAAAGTAAAGTAAAGTAAAGTAAAGTAAAGTAAAGTAAAGTAAAGTAAAGTAAAGTAAAGTAAAGTAAAGTAAAGTAAAGTAAAGTAAAGTAAAGTAAAGTAAAGTAAAGTAAAGTAAAGTAAAGTAAAGTAAAGTAAAGTAAAGTAAAGTAAAGTAAAGTAAAGTAAAGTAAAGTAAAGTAAAGTAAAGTAAAGTAAAGTAAAGTAAAGTAAAGTAAAGTAAAGTAAAGTAAAGTAAAGTAAAGTAAAGTAAAGTAAAGTAAAGTAAAGTAAAGTAAAGTAAAGTAAAGTAAAGTAAAGTAAAGTAAAGTAAAGTAAAGTAAAGTAAAGTAAAGTAAAGT
Source organism: Pollenia amentaria (assembly GCA_943735925.1). Classification (NCBI taxonomy): domain Eukaryota; kingdom Metazoa; phylum Arthropoda; class Insecta; order Diptera; family Polleniidae; genus Pollenia; species Pollenia amentaria. The sequence goes on along the minus strand of OX031008.1, from coordinate 84,660,022 downwards.
AAAGTAAAGTAAAGTAAAGTAAAGTAAAGTAAAGTAAAGTAAAGTAAAGTAAAGTAAAGTAAAGTAAAGTAAAGTAAAGTAAAGTAAAGTAAAGTAAAGTAAAGTAAAGTAAAGTAAAGTAAAGTAAAGTAAAGTAAAGTAAAGTAAAGTAAAGTAAAGTAAAGTAAAGTAAAGTAAAGTAAAGTAAAGTAAAGTAAAGTAAAGTAAAGTAAAGTAAAGTAAAGTAAAGTAAAGTAAAGTAAAGTAAAGTAAAGTAAAGTAAAGTAAAGTAAAGTAAAGTAAAGTAAAGTAAAGTAAAGTAAAGTAAAGTAAAGTAAAGTAAAGTAAAGTAAAGTAAAGTAAAGTAAAGTAAAGTAAAGTAAAGTAAAGTAAAGTAAAGTAAAGTAAAGTAAAGTAAAGTAAAGTAAAGTAAAGTAAAGTAAAGTAAAGTAAAGTAAAGTAAAGTAAAGTAAAGTAAAGTAAAGTAAAGTAAAGTAAAGTAAAGTAAAGTAAAGTAAAGTAAAGTAAAGTAAAGTAAAGTAAAGTAAAGTAAAGTAAAGTAAAGTAAAGTAAAGTAAAGTAAAGTAAAGTAAAGTAAAGTAAAGTAAAGTAAAGTAAAGTAAAGTAAAGTAAAGTAAAGTAAAGTAAAGTAAAGTAAAGTAAAGTAAAGTAAAGTAAAGTAAAGTAAAGTAAAGTAAAGTAAAGTAAAGTAAAGTAAAGTAAAGTAAAGTAAAGTAAAGTAAAGTAAAGTAAAGTAAAGTAAAGTAAAGTAAAGTAAAGTAAAGTAAAGTAAAGTAAAGTAAAGTAAAGTAAAGTAAAGTAAAGTAAAGTAAAGTAAAGTAAAGTAAAGTAAAGTAAAGTAAAGTAAAGTAAAGTAAAGTAAAGTAAAGTAAAGTAAAGTAAAGTAAAGTAAAGTAAAGTAAAGTAAAGTAAAGTAAAGTAAAGTAAAGTAAAGTAAAGTAAAGTAAAGTAAAGTAAAGTAAAGTAAAGTAAAGTAAAGTAAAGTAAAGTAAAGTAAAGTAAAGTAAAGTAAAGTAAAGTAAAGTAAAGTAAAGTAAAGTAAAGTAAAGTAAAGTAAAGTAAAGTAAAGTAAAGTAAAGTAAAGTAAAGTAAAGTAAAGTAAAGTAAAGTAAAGTAAAGTAAAGTAAAGTAAAGTAAAGTAAAGTAAAGTAAAGTAAAGTAAAGTAAAGTAAAGTAAAGTAAAGTAAAGTAAAGTAAAGTAAAGTAAAGTAAAGTAAAGTAAAGTAAAGTAAAGTAAAGTAAAGTAAAGTAAAGTAAAGTAAAGTAAAGTAAAGTAAAGTAAAGTAAAGTAAAGTAAAGTAAAGTAAAGTAAAGTAAAGTAAAGTAAAGTAAAGTAAAGTAAAGTAAAGTAAAGTAAAGTAAAGTAAAGTAAAGTAAAGTAAAGTAAAGTAAAGTAAAGTAAAGTAAAGTAAAGTAAAGTAAAGTAAAGTAAAGTAAAGTAAAGTAAAGTAAAGTAAAGTAAAGTAAAGTAAAGTAAAGTAAAGTAAAGTAAAGTAAAGTAAAGTAAAGTAAAGTAAAGTAAAGTAAAGTAAAGTAAAGTAAAGTAAAGTAAAGTAAAGTAAAGTAAAGTAAAGTAAAGTAAAGTAAAGTAAAGTAAAGTAAAGTAAAGTAAAGTAAAGTAAAGTAAAGTAAAGTAAAGTAAAGTAAAGTAAAGTAAAGTAAAGTTCGGTTCGGTTCGGTTCAGTTCAGTTCAGTTCAGTTCAGTTCAGTTCAGTTCAGTTCAGTTCAGTTCAGTTCAGTTCAGTTCAGTTCAGTTCAGTTCAGTTCAGTTCAGTTCAGTTCAGTTCAGTTCAGTTCAGTTCAGTTCAGTTCAGTTCAGTTCAGTTCAGTTCAGTTCAGTTCAGTTCAGTTCAGTTCAGTTCAGTTCAGTTCAGTTCAGTTCAGTTCAGTTCAGTTCAGTTCAGTTCAGTTCAGTTCAGTTCAGTTCAGTTCAGTTCAGTTCAGTTCAGTTCAGTTCAGTTCAGTTCAGTTCAGTTCAGTTCAGTTCAGTTCAGTTCAGTTCAGTTCAGTTCAGTTCAGTTCAGTTCAGTTCAGTTCAGTTCAGTTCAGTTCAGTTCAGTTCAGTTCAGTTCAGTTCAGTTCAGTTCAGTTCAGTTCAGTTCAGTTCAGTTCAGTTCAGTTCAGTTCAGTTCAGTTCAGTTCAGTTCAGTTCAGTTCAGTTCAGTTCAGTTCAGTTCAGTTCAGTTCAGTTCAGTTCAGTTCAGTTCAGTTCAGTTCAGTTCAGTTCAGTTCAGTTCAGTTCAGTTCAGTTCAGTTCAGTTCAGTTCAGTTCAGTTCAGTTCAGTTCAGTTCAGTTCAGTTCAGTTCAGTTCAGTTCAGTTCAGTTCAGTTCAGTTCAGTTCAGTTCAGTTCAGTTCAGTTCAGTTCAGTTCAGTTCAGTTCAGTTCAGTTCAGTTCAGTTCAGTTCAGTTCAGTTCAGTTCAGTTCAGTTCAGTTCAGTTCAGTTCAGTTCAGTTCAGTTCAGTTCAGTTCAGTTCAGTTCAGTTCAGTTCAGTTCAGTTCAGTTCAGTTCAGTTCAGTTCAGTTCAGTTCAGTTCAGTTCAGTTCAGTTCAGTTCAGTTCAGTTCAGTTCAGTTCAGTTCAGTTCAGTTCAGTTCAGTTCAGTTCAGTTCAGTTCAGTTCAGTTCAGTTCAGTTCAGTTCAGTTCAGTTCAGTTCAGTTCAGTTCAGTTCAGTTCAGTTCAGTTCAGTTCAGTTCAGTTCAGTTCAGTTCAGTTCAGTTCAGTTCAGTTCAGTTCAGTTCAGTTCAGTTCAGTTCAGTTCAGTTCAGTTCAGTTCAGTTCAGTTCAGTTCAGTTCAGTTCAGTTCAGTTCAGTTCAGTTCAGTTCAGTTCAGTTCAGTTCAGTTCAGTTCAGTTCAGTTCAGTTCAGTTCAGTTCAGTTCAGTTCAGTTCAGTTCAGTTCAGTTCAGTTCAGTTCAGTTCAGTTCAGTTCAGTTCAGTTCAGTTCAGTTCAGTTCAGTTCAGTTCAGTTCAGTTCAGTTCAGTTCAGTTCAGTTCAGTTCAGTTCAGTTCAGTTCAGTTCAGTTCAGTTCAGTTCAGTTCAGTTCAGTTCAGTTCAGTTCAGTTCAGTTCAGTTCAGTTCAGTTCAGTTCAGTTCAGTTCAGTTCAGTTCAGTTCAGTTCAGTTCAGTTCAGTTCAGTTCAGTTCAGTTCAGTTCAGTTCAGTTCAGTTCAGTTCAGTTCAGTTCAGTTCAGTTCAGTTCAGTTCAGTTCAGTTCAGTTCAGTTCAGTTCAGTTCAGTTCAGTTCAGTTCAGTTCAGTTCAGTTCAGTTCAGTTCAGTTCAGTTCAGTTCAGTTCAGTTCAGTTCAGTTCAGTTCAGTTCAGTTCAGTTCAGTTCAGTTCAGTTCAGTTCAGTTCAGTTCAGTTCAGTTCAGTTCAGTTCAGTTCAGTTCAGTTCAGTTCAGTTCAGTTCAGTTCAGTTCAGTTCAGTTCAGTTCAGTTCAGTTCAGTTCAGTTCAGTTCAGTTCAGTTCAGTTCAGTTCAGTTCAGTTCAGTTCAGTTCAGTTCAGTTCAGTTCAGTTCAGTTCAGTTCAGTTCAGTTCAGTTCAGTTCAGTTCAGTTCAGTTCAGTTCAGTTCAGTTCAGTTCAGTTCAGTTCAGTTCAGTTCAGTTCAGTTCAGTTCAGTTCAGTTCAGTTCAGTTCAGTTCAGTTCAGTTCAGTTCAGTTCAGTTCAGTTCAGTTCAGTTCAGTTCAGTTCAGTTCAGTTCAGTTCAGTTCAGTTCAGTTCAGTTCAGTTCAGTTCAGTTCAGTTCAGTTCAGTTCAGTTCAGTTCAGTTCAGTTCAGTTCAGTTCAGTTCAGTTCAGTTCAGTTCAGTTCAGTTCAGTTTTTTTTTTTTTTTTTTTTTTTTTTTTTTTTTTTATTGAATTTATTGAATTTAATATTTGTGTATAAGTTTTCTTACTTAGACCCGCAAAGCTTTTTAGCTTGACTGCAGGTATTGATACATAACAAAAAATTCATTGATAATAATAAGTATAAATAATAATAATTTTAAAAAAATTTTTAATTTTAAAAATTTGTTCATTGCAAACTTATTAAAAAATTTTTTATAAGTTTATTTCTTTTATGTTTGTTTTTTAAATTAATGATATTAGTAGGCATTTTATTTAATATAGTTGGTAAAGATACTGAGAGAGTGTTTCTTCCATATTCATTTCTAAACCTTTGTACTTTATATCTTCCCTGTATACGTCTTCTGGTGTTTTGAACGTGATCAATAGGTTGTAAATATCTTGAATCTTTATAAAATTCTCTTGATATTGTTGAGTAATATATATTCTTGATATTTAACACATGTAAATCTTTGGCAAAGTTAGTTACCAGTCGAGGGTTGTTGTTTAACGATGGTACAATATTGTAATGACCTTGTGTGCTATTATTGTGTATAATACGCGTGTTAATTAAGGATGCGTTGTTGTTTTCAAAGTAATTGTTGTCAACGTTTAAAGATGTTTCCATAGTACGAGTAAGAGTAGTGTTTGTTTGTTGAGTAAGGATTGTTGCAGTTATTCCATTATTATGACCATGAGTGTTGTTGCTATTGTGTGTAATATGTGTGTTATTTGAGGATGTGTTGTTGTTTTCCAAGTAATTGTTGTTAACGTTTATGTGTGTTTCAATAATATGAGTACTATTTGATTCGTTGTTGGAGTTGGTAGGGTTTGTTTGCTGAGCTATGTTTGTTGCAGTGATGCTATTATTAGGCTCAATAATAGAGTTTGATTGGTTGTCTTGTTGGGTAAAATTGTTTCTTCTTGTAAATTGGTACTTTTTCCATAACATTTTCAATATCTGATCCTGCGTTTTTTGTAAGGTAGCAATATATTTAACATTTCCCCATGCTGTTATTCCATGTCGGATATATGTTTCAACCAATGAAAAGTATGCTTGACGTAGTACACTATATGTAGCACAGTTACTTAAATGATATAGCATATATGATGATTTACGTAATTTCTTTTGGAGATCCTCTATATGTTTTTTCCATTTGAAGCTGCTATCTACATATACACCTAAATATTTATAAAATTCAACTGTTTCAATGATGGTTGAGCAAGAGTCATTTGAGTTGATAATATTTAAAGATTGATTGTGTAGGCATTTCATATCGTGAAATTTTAAAAAAATCCGTGAATTTGCAAGGTGAGGAGGTTTAATGTGCATCACTTTTGTTTTGTTTGCATTAATTGTGAGACCATTGTCGTGGCACCATTTTGTTGCATTGTCTAATTGTTGCTGCATTTTATCTACTGCACACTGTAAATTTTTGTTAGCAACTATTATCGCCGTATCGTCGGCATATGCAAAAGTTGAGCTATTACTTAGGCAGTTTAGCATATCATTCGCGTATATTATATACAGAATTGGACCAAGTTTTGACCCTTGGGGGACTCCACAGTCATACGAAATTTTGTTGCTTAATTTGTTATTGATTTTTACACAATACGATCTACATTCCAGGTAATTCTTAAACCAGTTCAGAATTGTTCCTCTTATTCCAATTCTCTCAAGTGTTTGTATCATTTTGGTGTGAGAGAGAGTGTCAAAAGCCTTGCTAAAGTCGATGAATAGTGCTAAGACGTGCATTTGATTACTTAAGCAGGTATTTATATACGACGAGAAGTTTCCTAAGAGTTGGTTAATATTTTTGTTCTTTTGAAATCCGTATTGATTTGGGTTGATAATTTTGTATTTTTGAAGAAAATCAGTGAGTCTTTTAACTATTACTTCCTCTAAAATTTTATCTATTACACATAAGATAGCTATTGGTCTATAGTTGTTAATGTCTGTCCTATTTCCACTCTTATATACCGGTCGCACTATTGACATTTTGAGCATATTTGGCACAATTCCACATTCTAAGCTAGAATTGATAAGTTTTGTTAATACTGGCGTTAAAAAGCTCGCATTTATTTTAAGATCTTTTGCGCGTATACTATCTGCACCAGCTCCTTTTTTAACGTTTAACGATTTTAATATGTTAAAGATTTCTTCTTCATTTGTTTTTTCGAAGTATATAGAGTTTCGGATTGAAGTATGGATATAGTTTAATGTTTTAATATTACATGTGTGTGTAATTTTCTTTACGTTTGCATTGAAATTTGTAGCAAAATTATTTAAAATATTATTTAAATCTTCGTTTTTAAAGTTTCTTGTTATAACACTATCTATATTTGAGATTTGTTTTCCAATTATCTCGTTAATTAACTGCCATGTTACGCGGATATCATTTCTATTTTCGATAAATTTATTCCTAAAGTACTTGTTTTTTTCAAACATAATTTTTTTATTTAATGAGTTTCTAAAAGTCTTAAATTCTTTTTCATAATATTTGTTGTTACGATTGTTTCTCCATTTTTTAAAAAGTTTATCCCTAACATCACAGTAACTAATGATTTCTTCACTGATCCATGGATTTACCGATCTTTTTTTACTTGATTTTTCTATTTTTGTTGAATTTTTGTATATGGTATTGAAAGTATTGTAAATTTTTTCATAAATCTTGTTTGTATTTAATGTTTCATTAGTAATCGCATTCCAATTTGTTTGGCGTATACTTTTATTTATTTTATAATTATTTAATTGCGTTTGCTCACATACTCTGTTTTCCATACCCTGGTTATTTACATCTTCATAAATGCTACAGTAAATTGAGTAGTGGTCTGATATTGTTGTTGTAACGATTACAGCATATGCTTTTGTTGTTGATTTGTTGTTTCTTAAAAAGAGATGATCTATACAGCTGTTTGTGTTCTTGTTTATATCTTCGCGTGTGCTCTCGTTTATCATGCATTGTAAACCATTACTCATTATCATATTAAGATATGTTGTTGTTGTAAGACTTTCTCTTAATATATTAATGTTAACGTCACCCACTAAAATAATATCTTGTTTTTTCTTTATGTTATTGATAATTGTATCGAGTTCATTGGTGAAAGATGGGATGCTTTGATGGGGAGGACGGTATATGGACAGGAGAGAAACTGTTTTGTTGTTTATGTTTACATCTATTTGCACAATTTCAAAAGAATTTGTATTTACATTAATATTTTGAAACGTTAAATTTTCGGCAATGTATACTGCTATACCACCACCTTTGTTTTCTCTATTAAGAAAAACCGAATTAAATCCTTCTATACTATAAAAAATATTTTCACTATCATTTATGTTTGTTTCAGTTAAAATTATAAACTTTAATTTTTTTATTATTTTATTTATTGTTGCCAAAAAAGTCGCAAAGTTTAGTCTCAGTGATCGAATATTCATATACACTAGAGAAGTGGGATAACTTAATATATTTGTATTTATTTGGTTAAAGTTGTTAATTGTTTGTTTTTCATTCGAAATCATTTTTCTTTTGTTTATTTGGGGGGCGGGGGAAGGGGGGGCGCTTGGTGTGTGTTTATACAAGTATTTAAAATTTGTATTAGGAGGTATTTAAAAAGAATTTTTATTTTTTTTAAATTGTGTTGATGATTACAGCAATATCTGCAGTGTTGTTGATGTGAAATAATGTTGAGTTTTCATTTTTACGAGCACAAATAGTTCCATTTCGTACCCAGATAAATTTCCAATTTGCTTCTTTTGCTCTGGTTTTAGCCAGCCATAAAAGACGTTCAGTTCAGTTCAGTTCAGTTCAGTTCAGTTTAGTTCAGTCCAGTTCAGTTCAGTTCAGTTCAGTTCAATCACATTGGCTAACGTTTGCAAAATTGAAACTATTTTTTAAAATGTCATTAAGAAAATGGTAGTAATCAGAATTTGGTTGAACAGCTGAAATATTTAAAAATTGAGCATTTAAGGCGTTTGCATCGGATGTACAGTGTTCTTGAACATCTTGATTGCCAATACCGATTTACGAATCGTTTGCCACGTTTTCTTCGAGTCAATGGCAGTTGAGAACTTCGAGGCGTAATAGTCAGATTTGGGGTTTTTTAAATCAGCCTGTTTGTTATCTTACGTGATACTCGGTACTCTTCATACAATTCTGCGGTTTTAAAACGTTTCCACCGAGCATTTAGAAAATCTCTGCGACTAATCGCCTGTTCTATGTCATGAGAAAATCAGGGCTTATGGTGGCGATTTACGTTTTCCTTTGTTCTTTTTTTTCTTTGCTTACAAACTGTATGAAATTGAACGAAAGTATAGTAGCATTGTTGGGAGCATAATTGTCTCTATGTGAGAGCATGAGAAAAAACGTTTTCAAAATAAAATTGATTTTATTTCTCGACCGCATTCTCTGGCATAATTTTATGTCAAACTGTCGATTGTATAAATAATCTAGATTACTTTGTAGAAAAGCGAGCTGGTCGTCAACAGAAATAAGGTTATATGGCATACTCCAATCAATTCGCCAAAATTCTGCCTTTAACCTACTATAATCAACGTTCCTTAAGTCCCGATATCTAATAAGTCGTTCAGGTACATTTAGCTAAAATTTATACGTAATGAAAATTAGGTCATGGCGCGAGAAGCAGGAGACAGACAATTGGTCATAAAGTAACACCTTCGCAATATCACTGACGAAGAAAAGATCAAGAAGTGTGTTGTTGGTACTTGTAAAATGTGTATCATTATTTGTGTTCGGGGAATTAAAACCAAGTGTGAGCACCTTGTCGGTTAGATAAGGGTTAACTAAAATGTTCGAATTAAAATCTCCAGTGATAATGACATCCTCATAAGAGGCTGTGTATATTTCCAGGGTGTTCATAAAACCCTCCATACAAAAATGATTATTAGGTCTATAAATAAAACCTATAAGAAGCTTCCTTCCCTCTTGACTTACTTCCAGGAATAAATATTCCATAAGATTTTCAGGTCTATTTTTCAACTTGGTGTCGCAATGCCATCTGATTCTGACAGTTCGAACCAATTTGTTTTGATTTGTTAGGAAAAACCCCATGTTGTTTCTATTGTTTTTGGATTGTTGTAGTATTGACACCACCTGTATTTGAATTCGCCATGAACGTGTTATTTTTTTCTTATTCCTGTTTTATGCAACCGTGATATTTTTTTTAGTTTAAAGTTTTCATTATATTGCTTCAATGTTTGTGAGTTTTGTGCAAACTTTCTAAAAAATGGATAAATATCTAACAAGAAATAGTAAGTTTGCTATTAAATAACTTTTGCTCATTAAATTAGTAACTCGCCTTGGACAAGAAATAATTAAGATAGTCCAACTCTATGCGGAATTTTGCGGACCAAAGACAAAAAAAAATAATATCAATTGCACGAATTTTTAACAAACAAAAGAAATGGAAACATAATTTAATAAGAATGTATACAACTAATACATACATAAGTTTAATTTAATAATTTACTATGATCCAAGTATTACATAAATTAAATGAAATATTATACGTAATGTTTCTACTTTAAATGTTATATACATACATACATATTTTGTATATAAAATATAAATATTATATATGATGTTTTTTTTTTTGCAATAAAAATGAATTAAACATATACAAATATCGTTTTATTACCTTTTCTTTAATTTTGTTGGGAAGGTAGAGATTTTTTTCGGGTATTGGCAGATTTTGTAAAAAAAAAATATGGCAACATTGTGTACATATTTAACTAAAAATATAAACTAATTGAGAACTCTTGCTTTCAATTTTACTTTTTAAAGTTTAAAAAGTTAAATTGATTAAAATTTAAATATGAAAATAATGTGTTTTCTGCTTGTTCTGTTATTTTTTTGTTTCTACACACAGTGTAGAAACACTGTGATAAGTAATATGAGATTAAAACGCTCATTTTTTAAGTTTACTCTTAGAGTGGCACTACCAACGAAAAGTTCAATCTTTTTGTACTTGGTTTAAGAATTTTATACTTACACTAAGAAATTCCGGTATTGATTTTCGAAAGTTTTCCCATTTAGGATTGTGTTGAGTATGTTTTAGTGTTATTCGTACTTGAATTTTTGAGTACGACTCGTACTTACAGTAAGTATAAAAAGCTTAATTTATCCCGAGTGTTTTTCTTTCTGTGTAATTAAAACTTTTATGCAAAATATCAAGAAATTTCTATTTTAAATTACATGCAAATTTACAGTTTATAATTTTTTTTTTTACTGGAAAAAAGTTTCATATCCACAATGGCGATGTCATTTAAAACGTTGCAATTCCAGTTCGTTTATATCATTTTGTTAGTAACTTACAACGTTCTTCCAATGTCTGGTGCATAATTTTTTTGTGATTTGATGCTTACAGCCATACCTAAACAAAAGCGGAACGCGTTTTCTAGCTGTCAAAAATCCTCATATCCTCATGCCCATACAATTTGTATGAAGCATCCCCAAATAGCGCGGCGTCAACGCTTTGCAATTGGAAAATCCGATTTTGACAGCTTGTTAAAATAAGCAGGGTTGCTATATTTGTTATTTTGACAACCCTGTTTTTATCTTTTGATAATAAATAATGGCAAATTAACTATTTTTAGATCAAACTAGTGGTTTTCATTCAATTTCTTATTTCGTTTTTGAGGGTTTTAGTAAGCACGAAAGTTAACGCTACTGTTTGTGACACAACGTTGACGCTCTTGTTTAGGTATGGCATATCAGCGTAAAAGCTACGCGGAAGAAAACGTTCCGCCTTCCGCTCTTGTTTAGGTTCGGCTGTTAGACAGTGTAAGAGAGTTTTTTTTTTTTTTTTTTTGTTAAAGCAAATCTGCAAAAAGTTGCTTTTACAACGTTGTGCTTCGTCTGCTTCAATTGTTGGATGTCAAAATTTTGTTTATTGCCTATGTTTCTGTTTTGTTTTATTTCTGTTTTTAACGTAGTACAATGATTTTCCAAAAAACAAATTGTTTGTGGGTTTTTGTAGGAGTTGTAATTGTTGTGGTATCTAGAGCACCTGTAATTAATTCGCCTTGTAAAAAATATACAAAAATGTTATTGAAAAAAAAAAGATTTCTAATAAAACATGATATCGAGTAAATATTGATTATTATTACATTTTATACCCACACTACTATGCGTGGCCAGGGTCTCAGCGGTAAAAAGAAGGAATACGGATGCCCTCTAGAAGGCCTCTGTACCCCTTTTTTGGATGTACAAGGCCTGTTCGCTCCATTCCATACTCATATCTTTTTTACACACGTTGTCATTGCGGGGAAGGCCTTCCGCATTCCTTTCTTTCGCCAGAGCTTTTGAAAGGCATTCAAACAAATGGCTCTTAGAAAGCTTTCCAGAGAATGACTGTAAAAAGGCCTTAGAATAAAGGTTGTCTTGAAGGGTTTTTAAGAAAGGTATGTTAAAAGGCCTTTCAATTAATGGTTCTTAAAAGGTCTTTCAGAATATCCTTGTAAAAATGCCTTTGATTAAAGGTCATATTGAAGGGTTTTTAATAAATATAAAATATAATATATGAATAAATTTCAAAAAAGTATAAAAGCTTAGTGTTTTATAAGTTTAGTTTAGTATACATATGTATATATTTATTAACAGAATAACACATACTATAATTACTATATAAAAAAAAATATAAAATTAAATAAATAATAATAAATATATACATAATTAGTACATACTACATAACATTTTCAATATTTAGCACAAGTACCTATCTTCTTTAATGAACAAGACTCAACTAAAATGATTAACATTATTGTTTTCATTTGGTATTTTAATATGTATGTATGTAACTTTGTTTTTGTAAAGGGATCTAATTCCTTTTGCTTTTGCTTGTGCAGAAAACAAAACAAAAAATGTTACTCCTTCTCTTCTGTGGAAGGTGTATCTTATCTTTTATACCAAAGATTCAAGGCCTTCTATGAGGCATTCTTTAGCAGTTAGATAATAATAGTAATTGAATTAAAAAATTTTTTAAGAAGGCCTTTAAAAAGGCCTGAAGTAAGAAGGTCTTCTGAATTTTTCCGCTGGGGTGTTATTTGTTTGTGCTAATATGTGTAACACATTTAAATATAGGTTCTAAATCCACCTTTATGTATACCGATTGATTCAGAGTCAAACTCAGAACCGATCTAACGAGGTATGTCCTTTTTCCTGGCTGGCTGGTTGAACAGGTCGCAATTTTGGAAATAATTTGATCAAATGTGGCACAGATGTGCTAATCGTCACAAGGCCGAACCCTATTCCAAATGATGGGAGGCGGTTTATAATTTTACATCTCCCTATAAAAACTTTCGAAATCGAGTTTTATGCCCATAAACCGTCTTATTTTGTTGGTATTTAGGTTTAGTTTGATCCGAAAATATTGTGTGACAACTTTAATCATTTTACAAACTTTTATTGGAATTAGTCCATATTTGACTGTAGATTCCATACAATTCCCGAGAATATCTACTAATAAGTAACTTTCAATATCATCTCATAGTATTATTTTATCTAATGCTAAATATTTGATTTCTCTCCAAGTGGACCCATATAGTGCTTCTGCTTCTGCGAGCCTTCTCCAGGTATTTGCTGGCCTACCTGGTCTACGACTGTCTTGCGGGTTCCAGTAGAGGGCTGTTCGGCTGATATCGTCATAAGGGTTACTCAGTGTATGCCCGATCCACTTCGATTTTAAATTTGGAGACGCTTACTTAATAGCCCTGTCGGATTTTTATAAGCTGGCTCAACATAAAGTTGACTTTTTGCTAACTAATTTACAACTGAATTCAACACTAACTTATAAATGATACAGTTCTGAGTCAATAGTAGGGTATTCATTTAATCGGGCTTTTGCTTTAATCGGTTAATCTCTCGATTAATTAACCGAGGGTTTGGTTTAATCGGTTAATTTTAAAATTAATCGGTTAACCGATTAATAAAGTTTGTTTTTATAAATTAAGTTATTTCAATAAATTAAAATGCATAAATTATTTATTATTTTGAGTTTATTAGTAAAAAAATAACTACATAACAAACATAACAATTCTAGAACTAAAATAAGCAAACAAAAAATTATTCATAACTATGTTATACATATTTTTTAATTAATACATAAATATTATGAAGTAATTAAAATACAAACTGTAAGATAATTTTATCAGTTATTTCAATAGTTAAAGGAGACCTTAAGAAATAATCTTTAAGAAAAATGTTAAGGATTTAGGCGATTCTTATTTTTAGTTTTGATACAACTTGATTTGAACAAATATTTTTTACTTCTCGTTGATGTTGGAGAAATCGAATGCAACCCATAATACAGAATATCTAATTACACAGTCCTAGTTCCTAGATATCTCGAAACGTATAAAATTTTCCATTATGCCATTAGAGTCCTGTTTTGTTTTATTTTTAATTTTTAACACCTTTAATTGTTTCGGTTAATTTTGTTATGAGAAAATATGAAAACAAATCGAAAATAGCCAATTTTTAAATTAACCGATCAGTTAATCGGGTAGTAATTAATCGGTTAACCGATTAACGGTTAACCGAATTAATACCCTGGTCATAGTTTTTGTATGACTGCCCTTTTCTCGAAAAGTATTGAACTAACTTTTAGCTAACTCATAAGTTTTGAACCAGCGTTTTGCTAACATAAAGCTGATGCAGTGGACTTTGGAAAAAATAGATTTGCTAGTTTTGTGTAGAAACAAGAATAACACTACAGAAGAAAAACATACATTATCTTCATGTTTTAAAAGTAATATTAGAAGCAAACATTCTTATATTCTATTTGATTATATTATTTAGTTAAATACATTTTCTCATTTTCCAAGTAAAATTATTATGAATGCAATTTTGGGCATCCTGCTGGTTGCTTACAATTGAACCTATTCCGTTAACAAAGGGGCAATACAACAAAAGTGAAACAAAGCATATGTGAAACGGGTAACTTATTAATAATAATATACTCTCTCAGGTTCTATAGTGTAAGTAGGCTAGAATCACATTATACTAGCTTTAAAATAAGTAGAACAAAATAAGGTTGATGCTATTCTAAGAGCAACATACAATAGTTGAATTTTAACAATGTATATGTTTGCTGTCATATTTGAACATTATATGGTTAAAATTAGCAAAAAAATTCCCGAAATCAATCATAAAATGTAACCATAATTTGTTCGAAATTAACCATATTTTCGTTAATATTAACCATAATAATGGTGAAAATTAACCATATTATTTTCAAAATTAATCATAATATTGTCAAAACTGCTCAGAATTTGGACAAAAGTAACCATATTATGGTCAGAACTTACAATAATATGGTCTATGTTAACCATATTATGGTTATTTCATTCAGGCATATTTTCAATTTCAATTTGTGTCAATTTATAATTCTAAATATTAACAAGAATACGTTGCACGTTTCACTTTTAGAAGCAATCCCATTTAAATCATTTTCCAGCCTTTAACGGCCTTCCTTAGCACTCCTTCTGTTTTACTGGTTCATACTTCCACGTAAATTTATTTTTACTTTAATCAATAATTAAAATAAAATAAATGAGAATTTTAAGCAAACAAAGCATGTATGTAGTTGAAAGGCATTCAATAATTGCAGAGAGCAAAGAAACATGATTTTGTTGCTTTTAAACACGTTATTTTGAATTTAAAATTAAACATACTATGTTTTAAAATATTATAATTTCAAACATATTATTGTTATTATTAACCATAACATATTTGGAGACAACCATAATATAGTTATGGCTTTTGAATGGATGAATATAACCATAATATGGTTGCCGGTGACAATAATATGGTTAAAGCAACCATAATATGTTCCAGTATATGGTTATAGCTTTATTTAAAAAAAAATTATTTTATTGTTAAATTTAACCATGTTTGAAGTTTCAAGTAAGGTAAACACTTTATTGTTAAATACAAACAAAATATTATCAATCGTGAAAAAGGTATTGTTCACAACAACAATGGTTGTTTGTTGCCATTGCGTGGACCATAATATGTTTTTTTTTTTTACCATACTTCATTCACTCAGAGTGAGTGAGTACTGAATCGTTCTGAGGACCTTCTGTAGAAAAATCAAATGAGAATTTTAAAAGAAAACGAGATAGATTTTGAGTCAGTTGTGACTATTTGTTAATGAACCATTAGTCAGCTGAGAGCTAACTTTCTTTCCGACATAATTTCAGAATAGTGATGGTAGGATCAAAATTGACCACTGAACTTTGACCATAATGCCGCAACTAAAATCACATTTAAACGGAAAAGTTGCATATAGATATTGACGTGTAAATAATATTCGGAACAAATTACTCTTTTATGAAATATAACTTCATATCTTAATTTTGTTCTTGAGGATCCAGGACTGGCCATAGGTCCCAAATAGGGAACACTCTCGAATACTTGCCTGTAAACACATCACATCTGTGTAATGTATCATATGGTCTGACTTGACCGACGCATATGCTTAAAAATTGTAAAGTGTTTTGCTTTTTATTAAGCCATTTGTGTTTACGACTATTAAGACAAATTTTTAAAAATATCTTAAAGCATTTTTTCAAGTTTTTACTGCATATTTCCGGTTACCCTGGCTATCATCATTTTTATAAGATTAAGTTCTCAAACCAAATACATAAAGATTTCTAAGAGAAGCCGAATTTATTTTGTGTTAGAATTACAAGTTTCAGGAAGTTCTCTTCTTGACTTAAGTTTAAGGTTTCCTGAAACTTCACAGACGAACAAGGAGCTTATACGAGGTGAAATTTTAGTCCGGTAGAATATTAAAACATTAAACGCGGAGGGTTATCACTTTTTTGATTTTGAACTAAAATAGGTAAAAAAAAACTGATGCTCTATTGAGCGGTATGCGAAAAGCAGGATGTAAAGCACAACTTTAAACACCTTCACCATCTACAGTAGTGCGCATAGTATTTGGGTCGAATTTTGTACGCATATCTTTATAAAACTATTCACTTCATACATTTGGTTCATATGTCTATACACCTGTGATGCAGCTGGAAAGGGATTTATACAACATTGTATGAAGTATATAAAGGGTGGTTCATCATGAGGTACGATTTTTAATATTCTTTTTTTACACATCACGCGTGACGCATATTAAACTGCTCTGTCATTTTTGTTCAGCATCATTTGGCAAGTCATCATAGAAAGACTTACACCACAACAGCGTCTCCAAATTGTTCAGATGTATTACGGTGTTTTATCGTGAAATTTTGTTCAGTGATGAAGCACATTTCTGACTTAATTGATACGTTAATAAACAAAATTGCCGTATTTGGGCTTAAGAAGATCGGAATGTTACCGTCAATGGTAACCGTTATCGCACCATTTTAACGTTTTCACGTTTTGCAACGGTTAATTGACCACCTAGATCGTGCGATATCACACCTTTATACTATTTTCTCTGGGGATATGTAAAGTCGCTTCAAGAATAAGCCAGCTACAATTGACACTTTGGAAGAAGCCAACATTACTCGTGTTATTCGCGAGATAGCAGTCGCTATGCTCGAGCGAGTCACCCATAATTGGACTTTCCGAATGGACCACCTCAGACGTAGCCATGGCCAACATTAACATGATATAATTTACAAACAGTTAATCCCACAAATTGTTCTTTTAACCGAAATTTATGGTGGAGGGAGGAGACAGTAATATCCTGTTCTCTTCCCCTCTCACCAATGAACTAAGACTTTCTTAAAGAAACATTTCATAGTGTGAACCCACACTCAGCTCATATTTTTTAAAATTATTTTTTATCAAAAGTTATTTTCGGGAATACAAAATTTATTATTAATTAATTTATTTATTTATGGTGTGCCAAATTCCCAATTTTTATTTTTGATAAAAAAAACTGAAATTTATCGTTGTGGGAAAAACTAGTTTCTAAGCACATTTCGCTGGTTGCTTATGACAGCTCGTCAGAAAACTTTTTCCAAAGGCTTTAGAAAAGCTAAAAATATTATACAAAAAAGACCATAAAGTGAATAAGAATTTTAAACACTCAGGTCTTACTTGTTACAATATCAAAGCTTCAACAAAGCCACAACAATAAACAGTGATTTATCTTTCTTGCATTCATATTCTTACACATATTTATTTATAATATTTTTGACCTTTAAGTCCCGGCACTTATTGTGAGAGCTGAAAAACTTTTTAAGCCATATTATTATTGCTGGAAATCGAGTGAATTAGTTTTTCCTGATTTTTAGAGAAGTTCTAGTAAGGATAAGAGCTCAAAGTATGTACTTTATATAAAGGATTTTTATAAAATTTTAAAACAGGATCACTCGAATGGATTCCATTTCCAAAACATGGGTTATAAGTTACCCCCTTTTAGTTTCCTTGATTTTAAAACTCTTCTCTATAGGCTTGTTTAATATGTTCTTGAACGTATTATTATTTCGGACAAAAATCGGGAACTTCGTTTTCATTCAAGGGCACTTCGGCTTTAAAGACTATTCTAACGATATCTCAAATGAAAAACTCCAGCCGATTAGAAGATACTATGTTATATAGAAATTTACAGTCGGGTAAAAATTGGTAACCCATAATCTGAGAGTACATGGTTTACACATTTATTTTTTCTTTGGACAAACGTCAAACTGAATATGAAAAATTCATACCTATGGAATTTGAGGTCTATAGTGATTTACATAATATGTCACACACGCACTTAAATCTAAAAAGGGACTAAAATATGTTAAAAAGTATGTGTAACGAAAATAAATGCTGAAGTTAACAACATTTAATTTAGTTTTAAGGTTTGAATCAGTTAGATATGGATTGGAGTAGTCTCAGGACCCTTATAGTTTTCCTGACGGGGCATTGTTCTTTAAGAGCTTTTATGGGTAAATGGGACATTGCGATACCGGACTTCTGCAGGCTGTGCGGGGATGCCGAGGAGCTAGAGACGGTTGAGCATGTACTGTGCCACTGTCCTAGGATGGAGGGCCCCAGGAAGAAATGGCTAGAAGCTAGATATCACAAAGAACTGGGGTGTACCGCTGGATTTAATCCAACCGATCTACTGGGGTTTGTTAGGGAAATAGGACGGCTGTTTCTGTTGGGGGGACCATAGGGGGGGATTTGTCCTACGTGCTATTTACTTATCTGTACCAAACCTTAGGTCTATTTTCTACTTTTCTTCTCTTTTTCTCTTTTTCCTCTTTTCTCCTATACTGAAGGGATTCACAATGGACCTCATTGGTCTCCGAGTGGATGTGTTTTTATATTAGCAAAGTACAATATTCTTAGAAATAAATTTTAATCGATCAATTGGCATAAATTGTTCGAGTTATTCCAAATTCGAAATTGGCTTTTTTAACTATTTTGTCAAATCACGGCACGAGAATTCCTGCAACACTTGTCATTTTTTTAAATAAGACGAAATTGTAAATAAATGTTTGTATGTATATAAAATACATCAACAAAGAAATAAACAAGTATTTTTAGTTAAAAGAAAAGGATATTTGGACGCTTCAATTTACCTTGATTATTGAGTTCGCGTCATGCTAAAAATATCAGTTACAAAATTTTAAAAAAGAAGCAATAAACATTTTAGTTTTTGAACGTTTCAGCCAAAGGACATCCGTATCCCTGATCCAAATTGAACAAAATTTTTAAGAGATATGAAGCATGAACAAAATTATAAAGAGTTTCTGCAATTCTTCTTCGGACCTTTATAAATATATTTTATTTATTTATTTAGTTATTAGATTTCAGTAACCTATAGGCTATAGCCTATGGGCCATAATCCGCTTACAAAATTTCTGCTTAATAAAAAAAATCATTTTTAGATTCAGGATATATGAAATACTTAAATCCTTGCTCTGTCATGCTGACAAATTTTTGTGTTGTTTTATCTTTTATTAATGTAAATAAGTCTGTACAATTATGTCGTTGTGCACTTACTTCTTTTATTTACGGCCACCGTTATACGAGAAAAATGAATTTCGAGTGCTCATTAAACATTACTTTTTGGGGGAAAAAAACAGTCAATCAAACCAAGGAAAAGCTGGATAAATACTATGGGGACTCTGCACAATCGACTTCAATGGTTTACAGACTTTCGTTGTGGTCGCACAAGTACAAATGACGCTGAACGTTCTGGACGAGCAATTGAAGTCACTTCACCCGAAATGTCGAAAAAATTCACGATATGGTGTTGGCTGATCGAGTAAAGTGCGTGAGATTATTGATGCCATAGGCATTTCATATGGCAGTGTGGTTTCGATTTTAAATGATCAGCTGGGTTTAAGAAAGCTGTCTGCAAGGTGGGTGTCGCGTTTGCTCTCAATTGACCATAAACGTAATCGTGTGACAACTTCAAAGGATTGTTTAAAGTTGTTTAACCGCAATTCGAATAACTTTTTGCGGCGTTTTTTAACTGTGGATGAAACATGGATCCATTACAACCTAGAAGCAGTCTAAACAATGGGTTAATCCGGGTGAACAGGCTTTGAAGAAGGCCAAGCTAAGTTCGTTGGCCAATAAGGTGATGGCAACAGTTTTTTGGGATGCACCCGGAATAATCCACATCGATTACCTTCAAAAGGGAAAAACAATAAACGGCGAATATTATGCCAACTTATTGGACCGATTTAAAAATGATTTAAAAAAATGACCCCATATGCCCAAGAAAAAAGTTTTTTTTCATCAAGATAATGCACGGGTGCACACGTGTGCAGAGTCAATGGCAAAATTACATGAATTGGGCTACAAATTGGTACCTCATCCGCCATATTCTATGGACTTAGCCCCCAGTGACTATTTCATATCTCCGAACATAAGGAAATGGCTCGGTGGAAAGAGATTTAGCTCCAACGATGAAATTATTGGTCAAACAAATGCCCATTTTATGGACCTCGAAAAATCCTATTTTTTTGGAAGGGATACACAAATTGGAGAAACGTTGGACTAAGTGTATTGAGCTAAAAGGAGATTATGTTGAAAAATAAATTGTGTTGCATTCAAAAAGTCACGGACTTATTGATCCGCCCTCGAATAATAATTTTCCGTGAAAACCTGGATTAAATTCCCAGCTCAGTTAAGAATGGAAAACTTATCAATAAATTTCAATTAATTTCATGTTGTAAAATTCCTTTCTTCTTAAAATAATTTAATGAAATTTAAATTTTATGAACTTTAGTCTGAATAAAATATTAAAAATTTGGATTAAAAACCATAAACAGTTCAATAAAATAGCCACAATACTAATTCTTAATATAAAACTATTAAATATCTAAAATAAACCTAATCGATCCTTTATTGTTTGGTTTAATATGCGTCCGGAATAAAAATTTTGACACGATAGCCACCATACCATACCAGCTAGGCGACAATTGGCCATAGATGGGGGTAGTGCACTAATTTTGCAGTTTCAGCTAACAGTTAGTGCAAACTTATTGCAATCATTTTGTTGATGCTGAACGATAAAATAACAGCCTCACTAATCATGAGTGATAGTGATGTAAAAAAGGTTTTGCACTCAAAACAAAATAGCTTGATTTAAAAAAAGCAATCATCAGTTTATTGCAACATGTTTGCTCTTCACTCATTTGAGTGCAACGCAAAATTTTCCACTAAGTTTACAAACAAAAAACTTTTTTTTTCGTGATAAAAGCCATGAGATATTCCGTTATTGAAAAAATTTTATGTTTTTTAATTTTCTTTGCTTATGCATATCATCAAAAGGATAAAAAACCATACAAAATAACATATTTAAAATTTTAGTGAGAGTCTGTCTATATGCAGCTTTTTTGATTGCAAGTACAAATTTTCCACTGTTAGTGATAGTGAAAAAATTTGCAATACAACTCAATTTTTAGTGCTAGTAAAAAAAATACCAATCATCACTAAAGCTGGTAAAAAATAGTGCAAATAAATTGTTTCGCAGTTTTATTTAGTGATAGTGCAATGCTGACTTAAATCAATATTTAGTGTACTATCACCAACTATGCAATTGGATTTTTCAATACTACAGTGAAGGGTATAAAGATTCGACAAAACCGAACAGAACACTTTTACTTGTTAATATTTCTGTTGTTTTTATATTTACAGTATTCATAAAAATCTCTATGTTTGTAAATCATACAAATTATGCAACCATTTTATCTATTTGCAATCAAGACACTTTTTCAAAATGTTTTCCAGTTCTTTTATTTCCTCGATCTTTTTGCAAACAAAAGAGCTGTCATTTTTTCCATTTCGTTCATGTCAAACATGACCTTCTTCTGTGGTCTTATACTTTGTCCTAAGATGAAAGAGAAATGTTTTACGATTATTTTGTGGGGGTCAAAATGATGACAAATACATAGACATGTTATTGTTCTTATATTTTATAGAAAATAAAAAGATAAAAATTTTTTTTTTTTTGTATGAAACGACATATTGTGATAGTTTAATGATTAACTAAGATTTTTGTTGTGGGATTTTTTTTCTTTCAATTTTGCTATCTGAAAAAAATCTTTCCACAATTTGCTATTGAGTAGCTGAATTGTTGTCGTTATTTGGAAAAAATCTTTTGTCTTTAAAGAGATTTTGACAACAATTCACTTATGTTATTTAAACGAAAAATAGAGAACTTAATTGTACTAAGTATTTCTAACATTTTTTATGATATTTGGGCCATTCACAAGGTGTGTTATCAAGTCGTATCGTCATAATGTCCTAAATAATATTTTACAATTGTTTAAAAAAAATATTGTAGTGTTTCAAACAAAATAATAGTTTTAATTCTGTATTCATTGATTCGTCATAACTGTACAGAAGAAATCTAACCCCCATATTCATAAAAAATATTTTTGGTTTATAGCAGGTTTATGAAAAATTTGTTTAATAAACCTTTTATTAATCAAAAATATTTTTTATGAATACGTGGGTTTATTTTTAGCGGTTGCACACAGCAGTCATATAAAGGGTGGTTAAAGTTTAAGCGCCGATATTGATTTTGAATAGAAAACAAATTATTTAGGAAATTATTGTCATGTCTTTTTATTATGATAATATTGGTATGGTTTAATTAGGTATGGAACAAAATACCGGCCAAATGGCCGCCGCGACATCGGCGGCACACCTCCATCCGATGGTCCAAATTTTCGATGACACTGAGGCATAATTGAGGATCTATACCGTTAATGTGCCGAATTATCTCATCCTTTAGCACTTGAATTGTTGCTGGCTTATCGACGTACACCTTTTCTTTCAAATAACCCCAAAGAAAGAAGTCAAACGATGTCAAATCACATGTTCTTGGCGGCCAATTAACATCACCACCACGTGAGATAACACGACCGTTGTATTTGTCGCGCAAAATAGCCATTGTTTCGTTAGCTGTGTGGCAAAGTGGCATCGTCCTGTTGAAACCACATATCGTCCACATCCATATCTTCCTATTCGGGCCATAAAAAGTTCGTTATCATCTCAGAATAGCGAACACCATTCATAGTAACTGCCTGACCGGCCTCATTTTGGAAGCCCATAAACCGCACCAAACAGTCACTCTTTGTGGGTGCATCGGTTAATCGACAATCACTCTTGGATTATCATTCGCCCAAATGCGGCAATTCTGCTTATTGACGAATCCACTGACATGAAAATGTGCCTCATCACTGAAGATGATTTTCACGATATGCATTTTCATCTGAACGCCCATTTTCATAATAAGCCTGAATAACTTTAACGCGTTGCTCGATTGTGTATCTTTCCATGGTTCAAATTGCGTTGGTCTGAAATTGAGAAATGTCAAATGAAATGTAGAAAAAACTTTACGTTTAGGTGTGGTTCACATTCAACATCGGCCCTTAAAATTTAACCACCCTTTATATTTTATTATTTTAAGACATATGACCAGATATAAAAAATTTTACAGCTAAATATGACAGTAGACCTGGTCAAAAAATGTCAAAAATGATTTTAAAAAATGCTAAAAATAATGCTAAAATTTTTTTTAAGATTTTTGTTAAAAATTTAATGCCTGTATGAAATTTTATTTGAAACTAAATACATTTTAGTGACTTATTTATTAACGAAATTGATATAAATGGTTATATCAAACAAGTGGTTAGCTTTTGATAAAGCAATTGATACACATTAAAATGAAGCACAGGTAGTTTAGATTAAATTTTAACAGGCTGTTCGCCGATATGGAACTTTAACGTTCGCATAGAAAATTACATTTAAAACAAAAACAATATTTGAAATTTTGTTTTTGTTTTAAATGTTATTTACTATGCGAACGTTAACGTTCGATATCGGCGAACGGGCAGTAAATTTAGGGCCCGCAAACCTCTGATACATTCTAAATTTAAACGATTTATTTCTATGATATACACATTTTTTAGATCATTTAATTTTTTATAGTTTAAGAAAAGTTGAAGCTTTAAAATTTTTATTTTTTCAGCGTTTTAAAGCAAACAATTGTTTTACGCATTTACAGTATTGAAATTTTATCATAATACAAAGTGAAATTTTCTTGTACTTTTATATCGTAATATCAAAGGGCAAATAATATTTAAAATCAAAATAATAAGGGCACTTATAATATTCCCTGAATATGTTTTTTTTAACCAGACACCAACAAATTATCCCTTGTTATACAAAAATTTTTTAGTTACAACTATTTTAAGTCAAAATTTATAATAATATAATTGAAAAACTTGAAGTGAAATCATTCGTCCAAATTTTTAAAACAAATAAATAATAAAATAAAACATCTAAAAACATTTTCTAAAAATGCCAAATAAAATGTGAATTTTAATGCCAAAATTTTCATTTAGCAATTTTGCAGTTAACTAAAAAATTTTAATGCTCAGTTTAGCTGCAAGAATGCCAAAATGGCCAGGCCACACTGCATATGACTTTACAACTTTATGACTACCTTGTGCATCACCCAATTATTTGTTTATCTTCACAAATACAAACTTGTTTAACAATTTTATAAAATCGAAGTAATTTTTTACATTCAATTAAAATGACATCGCAAATTACAAAACATACAGCACACATCTATGAGCTACTAAATGTTTATTCTAATTTTATACAAACATTATTCATACTCAACACGTGTACATATGTATGTTTTTTTTTTTTTTTTTAATTTAGAACTGTCACAATATTGTCAGACATTATCATGATATTTTCTTACCCTTTTAAATTGTGATATAAAAAAAAAATTATTTAAAGACTTAAATTTACGTAATTTCAAAGAATTCTTTACGTTGTACATGTTTTTATAGAAACCTACTTTTATTGGCATATAAAACTGACCTTCCTTAAGGCTTAACAGATGATAAATGTGCCTTTTTAAATGAGTCGACTCCCTTATTTAATATAGTTTGTATATTTTTTTTATCTCTCATTTAACAGTGTGTGGAATTCATGTAAATTTAGGTGGTGAATAATAATGCTGCCTCTCTTACTCTTTTATTTATTTTATAATATTAACAGCATGTGAAGCTGCTGCTAAGTAATGTAAAATCTAACATTTGAGTGATGTTACGAGACAGTACATTTTTATAGGATATACTCTGTTAAATCATTGGGTTTTTCAAATGTAAGCTGCTGCTTCTGTTATTGTTTGCTGGGAATTTATTTTGTATTTTTAAGAATAAGAATTCATCGAACTGAATTTAAATATTTTGTTTTAAAAAATATATTGTGATTTTGGCAAATTCAGAGTATTTATTTCGAAACATTAACCCATTAGATCCCAAACATCTTTAAAATCAGAAATACTTATGTTTTTCATTAAAAACGGTTTTATTGGATATCAATTGAAGCAAAGCCGCGAATAACGTTGTAAAAGCCACTTTTTGCAAAAACTGTTTTTTTGCAGATTATCGTTAAAATTACTCTCTTACACTGTTTAAACATCAAATCACCCAAAATTATGCACCTTTAGGCCGTCAAAATGCGATACAACGAGTCAGGCAGTGGAAGAACGTTGTAAGTTACAAACAAATTGATACAAATGAAATGGTTTTGTAACGTGGAAAAACGTTTTAAAAGCCGCTTGCATAGTGGAAAATCGTTTCAAATGACATCGCGATTGTGGATATGAAACGTTTTTCCACTAAAAAAACATTATAAACTGCAATTTTGCATGTCATTTAAAATTCGGGTTTTTTGATATTTTGCATAAAAGTTTTGATTGTCATTATTTTTGATAATCTAAATAGAAAAATCAAAAAAAAATAATCCTGCCTGTTAAAAACGTTTTTTTGCTCTCCTGAAAAATAATTATTTTGTAACTTACAACGTTATTCGCGGCTGTGCTTCAATTAAAGCATTACATTATCAACACTAAAAAAATACTATTTTGAAAAGGTGTTTTTTTGGGCTGTACTCGTGCGAGTACAATGGGACAATGCGGGTGCGTAATAAAAAGATTTAACTAACTTACTTAAAAACTATTTTTATTCACATTTAAAGAATTTTTTAGTAACATATAAGATTAAAAGCTCAATTTATTATTATGTATTAATATTTGTATGTGATTGGGTATGGAATTGTTTAAAAACAACTTTTTTTTACGCAAAGTTCAACGTTGCAAAGTTCGCAAATCCACTGAATTCTACTGTGACAAACTTTGCATCTTATTTGATTGGAAATGCGTTTTGGGTAGTATTTGCCTGCCATCCGATGTTGCAATTGACGAAGTAGTTGTGCGCCTGGGTTCTACTTCAACTCTCGAACCTAATGGTATGTATTGACATTGTTTTTCAACCACTTTGGCGCCACAATAAGTGTCAAACTTAAACAGATAGACGCAGCTACTAGTAAGCATCCAATTTTTAAAACCAAGCCTAGCAGGTTTTCTTCTAACAAATTGTTTGGCCGAGTGCCTTTGCTGCGTGTTTTCAAACTCACAAAACTTTTTACATAACATTTTTGATAATGGTCTGATTTTCGCTATTCTATCGCTCAAATTGAGTTCCGAGTTGTCACCAAGATGTATATAACGTTTTATTTCTTCAAACGGTAACGTGACATATTGTTAGAATTAAGTGGTATATGCGTGTACTCGTGCAACTGCCAATACATACGTTCCCTCGTTAATGATAACCGCTGAAGACGATAAATCCAATAAACACTTAGCTCTTCCGCAGTAAACTTGAATACAAATTTTTATACAAATTTAT
The DNA here is from genome assembly GCA_943735925.1 of Pollenia amentaria. NCBI lineage: Eukaryota > Metazoa > Arthropoda > Insecta > Diptera > Polleniidae > Pollenia > Pollenia amentaria. The sequence goes on along the minus strand of OX031008.1, from coordinate 84,634,002 downwards.
ATTATTATTTATATTTATATTAAATTTAATTATAATTAATTATATAGATACCCTGTTCTGAAGAAGTCCAGTAAGACTGTAGATCCTAGCAAATCCAAGTAGATCAAGGCAAGTTCTAAAATATGGGCCGGCTGAGGCATGACTTTCCAATCCTTAATTGTTTTAATAGTTTTCAACTGGTATTGCAACAATTGGCCTAGAGTTGTCATCAGGGCTGTGGAGTCGTTCGAAAAAAGTACTAACTCCGACTCCGACTCCAAACGCTGAAATTTTTTAAGTGCGACTCCGACTCCTACTCTAACCGTGATGCGAAATGAATAAGACGTAAAATTATTTATCTTTTGTGTAGAAACATCTTTATTAAACGAATTATTGGAATCCCCGCGTAATGTGCATAAGAAAAACATGAGTGTTATGGTAGGAATTAAAGGCAGGCCGATAAAGATGTTTCTACACAAAAGAGAAATAATTTTACGTCACAATTTTTCTAATACATACTATAGCAACATTTATTCTGTACAATGTTGAAAATATTTCAGCGTTGATAGTTAAAAAATTCTGATATTAAAATTATTGGCAATTCCTGTCATTAACATTTTTTAGCATGAGTAAATTATTTAAAAAATCACACATCTTTTTCAACTAGATCAATAACTGAGTATAAGTTTTACTAATGTAATTTAGACTTTTTCCCGCACGTATAAAATAAATTAAAATCTACTTATTCATATTGATCTGCAAAATATTGCATCGCCAATTTCGAAGAATTTTTATATTGCAAAATATTAGAAATTTTTTTAAATTTTTTATGCCGAAAAATTTTGGAGTCGGAGTCGCGCGTTTTTTTTGGGTACTGCGACTCCGACTCCGGTACAAAAACCTCAACTCCGACTCTTCAACTCCGACTCCGACTCCACAGCCCTGGTTGTCATGGTGGAAAATAACTTCATATTTCTGGTATTTTTCGGCTAATGATCACTTCAAACGAATAAATTGTGTTCAACATTTCATCAATATAAGTAGTGAATTTAAATTTCGCTGTGTTAATAGTGAAGAAGTATTATCATGCTTCATGGCGATAAAGTCTAATTCCATTGGCTATGACAATATAGATCCCCGTTTCATAAAAATCCGACTACCAAAGCTATTACCATTTCTTTCACATATTTTCAACACTATTTTTACAACTTGCGTCTACCCCAGCAACTGGAAACAGGCTAAAATAATTCCGGCTCCTAAATCTAACTCCGAATTCAGGCCAATAGCGATACTCCCATATATTTCTAAAGTAATGGAAAAACTGATGTACCTACAGATTAATGAGCATATACAAAGTTTCGGTCTATTAACACCCCTTCAATCTGGATTCCGATCGAAGCATAGTTGTGTTACTGCTTTAATTAACCTGTGTGAAGATATTCGTATGGACATTGATGAGGGAAAGTTAAATATTCTTGTACTACTGGATTTCTCAAAAGCTTTCGACACTGTTGCCCACTCCATGTTGAGTATTACACTGAAAAAATTGTTTCGATTTTCCTCAACATCTAACAGCTTACTCAAATCGTATTTATCAAATAGACGCCAATCGGTATTCTTAAATAATGGATATTCATCTTCCATCCCAGTTCCTAAAGGAGTTTCACAAGGATCAATTTTGGGGCCACTATTGTTCTCAATGTATATAAATGACTTACCACAATGTCTAAAATATACAAAGGTCCACATGTATGCAGATGATGTGCAAATATGCATTGATAGTACGGTACAGCTTATTGAAGAAAATGTGGATAAGTTGAATACTGATTTGAACAACGTCTACAACTGGGCCACTGCCAACAAACTTTTAATTAATCCTCATAAGTCAAATTGCCTTATTATGCACAAAAAAACAACTCGGGTAAACTTGAACTTTGATATCTTGCTAAATAACCAGAAAGTTGAATGTGTATCATCTGCAAAAAATCTTGGTGTCATTTTCAACAACAACTTGGATTGGTCAAGCCACATCAGAAAAGCCGCTGCAAATACATACGAGAATTATGGCCTACACAATTTCTTACACCTCTTGATACTAGAATTTTGATAGCAAAAACATATTTAATACCTCAATTATTATATCGTAGTAAAATTTTCACTAGCTGTGACTCTGCAAGTAATAACATACTACGCAAAACATATAACAACATTATAAGATACGTATACGGTTTACGCAAATATGATCACATATCGTCGTTTTCAAACAAACTTTACAAAATATGCACAAAATGATGCACAAAATCATATATACAAAGATACCATCTTATTTATATAATCGCATAGTATTTGCAAGATCCAATAGGGGCAACAAACTTATTCCATGTAGTCACCGTAGCCTTGTCTCTGAGTACCAATTTTTCGTATATTCTATCTGTCTTTGCAACTCACTTCCTTATTCTCTCCAAGCAAACAACAACGCTAGAGATTTTCAAAAAGTTTTACTTGCACATTTTACTTAAAAACCATTAATTTTAATTATTCCCAATAATATCTATGTTTGTATGTCTAATATATTTAGTATAATAATTAGTACACATTGTATTGTTATTTATAATTTTTAATTATTGCATAATTTGTTATTCACTAATGTATTATCTACACAATCTACTTTTTATAACAAACTTTATTCGCATACTATTATTATAAGATTTAAATCTTGTTGTATACAAATAAATAAATAAAATAGTTAAATATACTAAATATACATTTGCCACCTGTGATCGCCTGGCCCCATTTAAGTAGGTCATAAAAATTGTACTTTTCTGCGCCCGTTATAAAAAGAACATAATGGTGGAGCCATGGATATTCGACTTTTCAGTTGATTCGACTGGATGGCCAGGCTTTTCTAACGATAACTTGTTCTCGGGTTATTGCAAGGCATCCAATTTTCATTTCCAATACTGATTGGATGGAAAAATTAATTTTTTTTTACACTTTCCAGCAGCATTTCGGACATTCAAAATCATCCGTTAAGGTCGCTTGGCATCAACTTGTGAAATAGTCAATCTTCTTGCTTTCAAATTTAATCTACTGCTTGGCAATGTTTTAAGATTGCTGCTCCTAATTGTTTTGCATATTTTTCTTGAGTTTGACAACGATATTAAGCTAGCTTAAGCAACTGTGCGAAGACATGTAAATCATGTGGGTCAAGCCATATGGAATTTAAGGAAAGTTTTTGTTTAGTTTTATGAATCTGTCATTTGCTTAAGTAAACATGCGAAACAGATAGCAGATTCCGTACGTAATCAGATGTTTTTATACCATTCGCCGAAGGTAAAAGTGTATATTAGTTTGTCACTCCGTTAGTGTATATTAGTTTGTCACTCTCTAAAATATGGATCTTAGACCCTACAAAGAAAATATTTTCTGGGTCCTTATAAAGAGCGAAGTGGAGTTGAAGATGTCCGTCTGTCTGTTGGAATTAGTTTTCCGAAGATCCCAGAGATGATAGGAACTTGGGTGATTTGCATTATGTCACATATAAATGATTGTTAAATTTTGCTATTAAAAGTCAGCCTGTCCTAATGCTAGGAACAGAACACCATCAGTTATTGACCTAGTAATTTCTAATATTCCACATTGCATAACCCACCCTACAACAATAAATAAATTTAACTCAGATCACCTACCGGTATCTTTCAAACTTAACATCAATATATTAAGAACGTCTCAATACACATTAAACTACAAAAATGCCAACTGGAAACTTTTTAGATCGTTAGTCAACAATTCGATTGCCCACTTACCTCGTGATATAAGTAATGTAACTAGAAAATAAACTGTAGATGTAAATGTAGATTATTTAACAAAATGCGTTATAGATGCCTCAGCCACTGCAACGCCGAAAATAAACATTGATTTAAATAGAAATAGTCTACCACAATTTATTAGTCAATTACTTAACCATAGAAATTATTTTCGTAGGCAGTGGATGAGATATCGAAATATAACTGATCTCAAAATAATGGAAAGTTATAACAGGATAATACATAGTGAAATTACTAGGCTTCAAAATAGAATGTGGAAAACTAAGATTAAAAATTTAGATAAGGCATCTAAACCTTTTTGGAATATAGCAAAGTGCTTAAGGAAAAGGAAGTTGTTTATGCCACCTCTTAGGGAAAACTCGACAACATTTTATGCCGATGAAGAAAAAGCCAACCAACTGGCTACTACCTTTTTTGGAAATCATTTAGTTTCAAGCAATTTAGGCAATCCATCACATATTTCATTAGTTGATACTATAAACCAGCGTTTTTCCTCACTTGATGTAAGCCTTGATCCAAGCGAATACGCGGACGTTAATGAAATTTCAACAATTATAAAAGAATTAAACCGTAGGAAAGCCTCCGGGTTAGACGGGATCAAAAATATAATGCTAAAGCAATTACCAAATTCAGCCATTGTCTATATCTGCTTTATTATAAACTGTTGTTTAAAACTACAATATTTTCCAAAAGCCTGGAAAATGGCTAAAGTAGTGCCAATTTTAAAACCAAACAAACTTCCTAACTCCCTAAAAAGCTATCGTCCAATTAGTCTACTAAGTAGCCTTAGCAAAATTTTGGAAAAAGTCCTTAAAACAAGACTTTTTATGTTTATTGAACAAAATAATATTTTACCACTTACACAGTTTGGATTCATACCATTTCACAGTACTGTTCACCAGATTAAACGTATATACAAACATATAAGTACAGGGTTTGAAAATGGATTATCTACAGTTGTAGTCACACTTGATATCGAAAAAGCCTTCAATACCGTTTGGCATAATGGTCTGTTATACAAAATGATTCAATACAACATTCCACTTTATCTTGTAAAAACCATAGAATCGTTTTTAAAAAATAGATATTTTTGTGTAAGTCTTAATGATACATATTCTGATATTACAGAAATACCGGCAGGAGTCCCCCAAGGCTCAGTTTTGGGACCATTACTTTATAACTTATATTGCTCTGATATGCCACAATTTAATGCAGTTGAATGTGCAGCCTATGCTGACGACACATGTCTATTTTCATCACATAAATTTGGCCAAAATATTGTAGATAATTTACAACCTGCGTTATACCGACTTGCTGATTATTTGCATACATGGAAAATCAAAATTAACGAAAGTAAAACGCAAGCAGTTTTCTTTAGTCGTAGAAGAAATTCTCATTTTTATCCCACAAACCAATTGATAATCAATGGCTCTGCAGTGCAGTGGAGCAACAATATAAAATATTTAGCAGAAAATTAATTTTTGACTTGCATATTCAAAAGCAAATAGAAAAATTTAACTTAGCAAAGAATATGTTATATGCGCTAATAGGGCGAAAATCTTTTTTAAGTCGCGAGAATAAAATAATATTAGCTAAAGTAGTTTTCCAATCCATTATTCTGTATGCTTGTCCTGTTTGGGGGGTATGTGCAAAATCCCACATTAAAAAATTGCAAATTTGTCAAAACAAATTACTTAAAATGGTGTTGAATTTACCCTGGCATTTTTCCACTAACGATCTCCATAACGAAAACAATATTAACATGATTCGCGATAAAATACGCATCATGACAGAACGTTTTAGACTATTATGTGAACAATCCAATAACCCACTAATTTCAAGTCTATCTAATTAATTTTTTTATTTTTTATTATTTGTTTACTTGTATTTTTTTACTTTAGTAAGCGCTTTATTATTTATCCATACTCTATAAAATATACTTACGTATGTAAAGAAGAATTTATAGTAGAGTAATACTTGTAATTAAATATATCAAAGGTTTTTGTTATTAATTTTCCTTTGAAAAAATTTTTTCTTAAATTAAAATCTATATTTTGAATTAAAATATATGTATGTATAATAATTTTTTAGAAGAAAAGTTATTAAATAACTAAAACTCTGTAAATTGTGTGATAACTTTAGCTTAAGGAAGTCAAATTTTAAATAAACGAAAAAAAAAAAAAAAAAAAAAAAAAAAAGTCAGCCTGTTCGGTCCACAAATGGCTGAGATATGAACAAAACACCACGACTGCCTCCAATTTTTTACACATAACTCGCTTGTTGCTGTTTTTTACAAGCATCTTGGTTATCAATACCCAGCATCCGAAGAAATGTGGGCGGTGTTGAAGATATCGGTGTGGCATAAAAGAGATTTATTTTACCTAAAGAATGGTAAGAGAAAAATTTTCCAAATTTGGTGCACATAGCTGGGTTATCAACACACAATCTCTCTAAAAATATGGATGGGATTGAAGAAATTAGTATGACACCTTCCGTGCAAGGAAATAATAGAAGGGGATTGGTTAAATTGGGGTGGCACTTTCCATACATAGACATTAGAGATTTCTGTATAGCTGGAGAACGGCAAGAGCCAAAGTTTCTAAAATAAGTACAAGCCTCTTGGTATTCAATACACGACATTCGACTAAATATGGGCGGGATTGGAGAAGTGGGCGTGACACAAAATATATTTATTTATATCTGAAGAATGGTATTTATATAACTTTCTGTTCTGTTGAAGGGTACATAAAATTCGGCATAGCCCTTTCAGACCGTGATGCATCGATTGTGCGGGTGGATTGCGGTCTAAATATTTTTGCTTTTATTTTACCAATGTCAAATAGACCCGCATGCGTCGATTGCGCTGATTGATCTTTATGTTTGTGTATCACATTACTCCGCTATTCGCTTTACCGTTACTTGAACTATTGCAAAATTCTCGTGTCACATTTCAGTTTTGACAAAATGAGTCGCAGGAGAAACTTATTTTTTCAATTACAAAAGTAATAATCGTTAACAAATAGTGAAGTGGGCATTTTTTAACTCAGCAAAATAGTAAATTATAGTAATTAGAGCCAATCGAAGCAATTTGATGCAATAAAAATGCGTTTTGGCTAAAAATTTTAACGAGTTTCATCAATTGTTGTTATACTAAAAATCCTTGAAGGATATAAAAATCGTAAAACCTAAACATTGATTATATTTTCATACTAATTCGAGACGTTATATTCCAAAAATTATGAAAAAATTCCCGGTATGTTAGCGTTAGCGTCAGGTCTGAAAGGGAAAGAAGAATATAGCACTCTTACTTTTTTGATTTTGTTTTTTACCTTTTTAAATGCATTGGAGGAGCTTTTCGGTAATTGTTGATTGTAGCTTTAGATTGTACATGCATATTATGGTAGCGCCTTGGGCGCTACGTTCGCGTTTGTGCAATTAAAGTGGCAGTTGGCAGAATTGGTATCGAGAGTACGACGAAACAACACGTTGTGCGGTTCTTAATATTTTTACTTTTATTTTTATACTTTTTGACTTATGTCGTTTTCTTTTCGACAAAAAAATACGACCTTGTTAAAAGGTACATGTATAAAATGTCTTGCCGACCCTGTAATAATGCAATATTTATTTGACGAGAACAAAACACAAAATTGGACCACCCTGTTTTTAACAGCTGACAAAAAGTTTGTTCTTCAAATTATAAAAAAATATGTACATAAATTAAAAAGTTTATTCTTCAAAATATATAAAAAATATACATAAACCAAAATTTGTTAATATTTTGATATTAAATAAATAAACAAAATGAATGATGAAATTGCAATTTCTTTAGTATGTTTTTTTATGAAATATGTAATCAAGAAAAATACCTTGTGCAGATTGCTGATTTATTAACACCAATTTTTCCGATTTCTTGGACGTTTTTTTTTTCAAAAACAATTTTATAACGCCGAATACACTTAAATTTTATATCACTGACAACCTATCACTAACAATGTGATGCTTTCTTATGTTTTTACTATTAAATAGTAGAAAAATTAACCATTAAAATTTTTACTGTCCTGATTAGAGGCGATTTTTCCCCAACTTCGTCTGGTAATCCTATACATAAACAGAAGCCATCTTTTTACAGGGCATTATCAACACGGTCGATTTTTACGGAGCGTAAAGAGCAATGCCTTATGCCATTAGTAAGGGTGCATTTTTAAGAATAAAACAAGCACCATTTTAAAGAGCGAAGCATTTTTCAGAAACGAACATCAAATTGAATTTTTTTAAATAAAATGTCACATTTTTTGTAGAAAAGAAAGCACCATTTATTAAATTAAATTAACGAATTAAATTAAATTCAACGAATTAAATAAAAGAAACTAAACACATTTTACCTAAAAATTAATGTAAGCATAGCCAAATCCTACATTAATGACATAAATTTCTAAAATTTTCATATTCCGCTTTACGAACCATGGTTTAGTTTTGAGTTATATGAAAAATAATTTTGGCATTTTCCCTTTTCCTTTAGTTTTTCTCAATTTGTTACCAAACCAAACATTCCATCGTCAAGTGGAATATCAAAATTATAGATGTGAAAGTTTTTTACTTGTAAGTTTTTGTGCCAAGATTACCTGTAATGAATTCGCCTTGTATGTAGATAAGAATTGTTCTAAAATACTTTGATCTGAATATTTCCTTGTTATTATATATTTACCCGTTTATGTTGCCTCAAAATAGAACAAATAATAATTAATCCTTTTATTTAAGCTTGAGGTCTTTGTCTTTTTTTATTAAAAATATTAAATTTATTGAATCCAATATTTCGGCACTCCGTTGTGTGCCTTCTTCAGGGATTTTTTCTTGAATATTTGACAAAAATTAACAATTTTTAATAAATTGTTAATTAAAATTAAATTTAATTAAATTTGTTAAATATATTAAAAATTGTTAATTTTTGTCAAATATTCCAGAAAAAATCCCTGAAGAAGGCACAAGACGGACTGCCGAAATATTGGATTCAATAAATTTAATGTTTTTAATAAAAAAAGACAAAGACCTCAAGCTTAAATAAAAGGATTAATTAAAATTTTTAAAGGTCGAGTAAGAGTCAATTTATAAAAACTTTAACTGCTCAAGATTTTTTTATGTTTGAGTTTAAAGAATTCTTTAAGAGTAATATTTTTCTTTTAAAACGCTGATGGGGCAAAATCATTTGGTTGAAAAGTATTCGGTTTTCTTGCTTGTTGTTTTTATACTTTTTTTCTTTTTTTGGAATAATAGTTTTGTACAATATTGGTATCCTTTTGCTTCCATCTTTTTTTTACTGCCTGCAAGAATATGTGAAATATTTATTGAGTTTTTGTTTCCTTTTTTTTCTCTTTATTTTTTTAGGCTTTTATATTTATTCTTTTCACTACAAAGAAATAACACACATCCACATGTCTTTGTATTTGTACAGTTCTTGTTTTTTCTTTGTTCTTTAAAATTTCTTTGAGTGTGTGTATTAAAAATGTTTTGGTTGATTATATGAGAGCTGAATACAAAAACTTACAAAAATAATACTTACTTTACTAAACAACAATTACACAGTGATTTCTGAAGTTACTTATAAAGTACGATTGTCATTGAAAATACAGAAGGTACAATAACACTGTGGAACAAATTCAGGTTCTGAGAGGCTAAATTAGAAGATCCGTATCTCGGCGCTTGTTTATGTAAGTTCGAATTTTTTTTTAATCGACCTTCAACCTTTGCAGTCAAATGCCGGTTTTCAGCATATTGCTTATACGGTTTTTTGCCTATAACTCATCGACTAATTGATATTTTTAAATTAGTAATGTGCAACAATTAAAATTTTTTAAAAAATTGATTTAGAAAATTTTTGTGGTGCTTATGAAGCAAAATGTTGGAGAAATTATTTGTTTTTCATGCTTTTTGAAAATATTTTCCACAAAACTAAGTCTTGTTTGCTTTTTGTTTAATCTATAATATGCTTAATATTAATTTACTTCTCATTTTTTATGCACCAATTTTGTTCAGTGTTGGTTTTGAAGAAACATTGAAAAAAAAATTATAAAAATATGGAAAAAAATATAATTTTGAAATGTTAGTTAGGAAAAGTTTTAAGTAAACAAATTAAATTAATGATTTGGCCAGTTGCCGTTTAGCAGGCGGCTGTGGATCAACATCACTGCTCTCTCTAAAAATACACCAAAAGTGTAACCAATATGTGCAGCGTATGGATAAACTAAACTGTGATTCTCTGAGGATTTGTGTGAGGGTGATTTATACCTTATTTTATAGATAATGTTCCCAATTAAGTGTGCTATAAGTTAACTTTAATGATATTTACGAATTATATATTTTTATTATAAAATTATATTTTTTCCATATTTTTATAATTTATTTTTCAATGTTTCTTCAAAAGCAACACTGAACAAAATTGGTACATAAAAAATGAGAAATAAATTAATATTAAGCTGGAAAACGCAAGTTTTGTATTATGATTGTTTTCTTTTCAATTGAAATTTATTGAAGAAACTGAGAAGCATATTATAGATTAAACAGAAAGCAAAAAAGACTAAGTTTTGTTGAAAGTATTTTTAAAAAGCATGAAAAACAAATAATTTTTCCAACATTTTGCTTCATAAGTACCACAAAAATTTTCTAAATTAATTTTTTAAAAAATTGTAATTGTTGCACAGGTCTCTAGCAATAATTTGGCTTTTAAAGATTTAATCAATTAGTCGACGAGTTATAGGCAAAAAAACATATAACAATATGCTGAAAACCGGCATTTGACTGCAAATGTTGAAGGTCGATTAAAAAAAACTCGAACAAATATAAACAAAATCCGCGATACGGGTCTTCTAATTTAGCGTCTATTTTCACCCCTCACTCTTAGAATCGACCTTACTTTTGCTAACCTGAATTTTTTCCACAGTGTAATCAGGAGCAGTTTTTTTATATTTAATTTTTTTTTAATATACAGGCAACAAAATTTAAAAAAAATACACGTAAATCCAAAAATATACACTGACAAAACGGTTGAGTTTTTCTTAAGTTTTGCTTTTTATTTCCTTGTTTGATCTGCTATGAATATCGCGGCATTGAAAATAAAGAAAATAATCGTTTGTGTTATTCCCATAGCTGCCAGATAAAATTGATCGAAAAGCGACAAATTTTGAGCAAAGAATCGTCAATCGTCAAATTGACTAAGCTAAATCGTCACAAAAATCGTCATTGTAAAAACCAGCTAACTTTTAGTAAGTTTTAAAAATGAATTGTTATTTTTAGTATCCGTTATATCCTGCCTGTTTTTGAAATTAAAATAAAAATTTTCATTAAGAAACTTAATATTAAAATTGTTTCCAAAGTTTTGGTATTCAAAGGAAAACACATATCTTAGACTTCGAAAATACTGCTTGAGTCTGGTAAACATCAATGAATTCAGACTTTCTAAAACAAAAATTATCATAGTGTGAATCCAGACTAAAGATAGTGGGTAAAATTGCTGTAATAAAACAGTACAAACTGATCAAATCGAACTCTTATAAATATCCATCGTGCTAAAAGAATCAGCTTAGACATGAAAATTACTGCCAATCAAATAAATCAAATTATTTAAGAAGCTAAAATAAAATGTGAAATTATATAAAAAGCACTTGTTATTTAGAACCAAATTTGTCATTTGAAAAATCGTTAAAAATCGTTCAATCGTCAATACACTATTTTTGTACCCGAAAATCGTCAAATCTGGCAGCTCTGATTATTCCCAATAATTATACATATAAGGTCTTATTTTATGTGAATTGGATTTTAATTAGTAATGCCCGAATTAGTTCCTCTTTTGTTAGCATTTCTTGACTTTAACAAAAAAATTAGCATATCTAAAGTATCGAAATGATTATTCTTAAGAATAGAACACATTTTCTGGTTTTGGAGAAGCGCGTTTGCTTTACATTTTAACAGGAATTAAACATTTTGCTGCAGCACTTTTCTGAATTATCCTCCAAAAAAAAAATTTTTGTATCAAAATATTTCATTTACAGTCAGTCGTTGAAAAACAATTGCTGTATATAAATTTTGCGGCGGTAACAAATTTACAAGAGGAGCTTTTTGTTTTCGTATAGTAATAATTTATTTATACAAATAATATTAAACTAATTTTGCTGGTTTTCAAACCCAAAATGATTTAAAGGACTGTTAACAATCTAACGGATTTCGCTGTTTATTTCACTGAAAGACGAACATATATAAAATATTTGTAAACTATACTTCAAAACATAAATTTACCTTAATTGACAACTAATGACAGAAAAAATATCTTAGATAAATAGTGGAGGCAGTCAGCACTGCGACTCTTCGTGCAACCAAATGGGTTCCCATGAACGATGGGTTCCCAAGAAGCTTCTGTCTACGATTCCCTTAGGCAGTTATAGAGCAGATGTTTAGATGTCTCATCATCCAGCTCACAGAATCTGCATTGTTTGGTAGTGACGAATACCTAAAATAAACTGATGGTATCTGAGACCACAGTGCCAAGTGAACAGGCCAGTTCCTGGCCTTATTTTTTTAAATGTTTTTGACTACAGTACGTATAAGCACTTATAATACATTAATATGTATGATATAATTTATTATATCACTCATACGCCTAGATATTGCAAAGATTTATTTTAAAGATTTTTCTTTTAAAACCAATGTGCTGGGTATGTACATATATGTTTTTTTTAATGTATGTATTTTATGGTATTGGTTCTTTATCTACAAAATAGTAGTTATCGTTACAAGCATTTATTTATTTTTTTAGCCACAACAAGTTTATCAGAAAAATATTTGCCGCCGTACATGTTAAAACTTTCAGCAAATTTCAGATGTAAATATGTATATGCATGTGTGAAAGGGAATTATAGTTGTGAGTAAAATATCCTACATCTAGATACTTGCAACTCGATATTTATTTTTTCTATATTTTTTTATATTTTATATATACACATAGTACATTAGACCCACCCATAAAAATAGCGACCATAAATAGTCACTTTTTCTAATTTTTATATGTTCTTTTTTATATTAGTATTTGGTATCATTTGAAAGGTACTTTAAAGTAAGATCTTAAGATGCATCCATACGACCAACAACAAGAGTGGTAGGTGATATTTGGACCACCAAGTTCTTTGTTTAAAAAAAATGGCCAATATGTATATCAAACTTTTTATATTGACAAAAACATTTTCGCTGTACGAAAAAAAGTAATTGCACAAAATTTATAAATTTGTCAACATAGACCCTTAATTAATCCAGAAAACATATTGTAGTAACAATAGTGATAATTTTAATATCTGGAGTCACTGTCGAAAATATCATGGTTATAATAATTAGTATTGTGGTTATGTTATTGGAGTTTTAATGGTTTTTAATTCAATTTTCAATATTTTTAATCAGGCTAAAGATCATTGAATTTAATTTTCATTAAATTATTTTTATGAAGAAAGGAATTTTAAAACATGAAATTAATTAAAATTTATTGATAATTTTTCATTCTTGACTGAGCTGGGAATTGAACCCAGGTTTTCACGGACAGGTTGCCCTGACTAGTTTCGATTGTAACCACACAATCTCTTCAGAGGGATTTGCCGTTTACCACTCACCGTGATTGACGACTGATGACGTCATTAGTTAATTTCATGTTGTGAAATGCCTTCATAAAAATAACTTAACTTAAATTAAATTAAATTCAATGAACTTAAAAATAAATTCAGTGAACTTAAGCCTGATTAAAAATATCGAGATATGTTGGTTATATTTCATCATTTAATGTCTGCTCTTTATCAAAATTTGTTCTACAACCATGTGTTTTATATAATAAAGGGTGTTTTTTAAAGCTTGATAGAAGATAAAAATTGTAAAAATAACACAAAAAATTTAATTTTAATTCGGGCGCTTCTTCTGTTCTAAAAGAAGCGCATTCTGGACATCCAATTTAAGGACTCTTTTTCGTATTTTACGAATAACACAAACAATGTTTGCATCCAAGGTTTATTAGCATAGCCAGTAACTTTACTTTATGCTTCATCTATGCTATGACTACAGTGACATCAATTCGATGCCACATTTTGTGTATTATTAACATTATTTTGATATTAAAAAAGTAAATTTTTTTTTCTTTTTTTTAGTATTTATTTATTGAATCTTCATATATGAAATATCAACTAACAATAATTAATCAAATCTTATCCTAATATTTACTTTACGTCCTGCCAGTGCTAGACAAAAAAGATTTCGTCATCACGGTTTCTGTTTATATATCGTCGGCAGATAATTTAATTGTCGTATGTGGATTCCGATAGTTTAGAGTAGATTGAGTTTGAACACATTTACTTTGAAAATTGCTTCAGCAAATACCACATACGACAAACTCAACACTCCATATCTCGAGAACCGTATGAGGTATCGAAAAACTGATCATGAAAGATCATGTCGGAAAACCTAAGGAATCGATCTTAACTCAAAGCCGAGAAAAATCCACATACGACATTTAAATTATCAACCGACGATATGTAGGTGTTTATTGCTCATCTGATTGGGTGAGTGCTGCAGTGGGTCTTCTCCTTAAACGGGTGTGAACGCCATAAGTTAAAATATTTCGAGCTAGTGGATTTGGGTGCAGCGTTTTATCATAGTTTTAACTAATGGCACATTGAGATCCTTGAAAATATTTCAATTTTTAACATACCAGGGAGCAGCTGTGATTATTCGAAGAAGTTTATTTTGGCGCCTTTGAATTTTTTCAATATAAGAGGCCGAGTCATTGCCCCATAACTGAATACCGTAGCACAAAATTGGCTTTAAGATAGAGTTGTAAAGTAGAAGTTTGCAATCGAGACTAAGAACAGAATTTCTTTAAATAAGCCAATTAATTCGAATTGCTTTTAGTTTCATTTGAGTTAATTTTCTAGATGTATACCGAGGTATTTTACATGCGAGTGTTGAGGTATTATTTGATTATTGATTTAAATACACGCAGAGAAATAATATGGTTGGGCATGGTTATGGCAACGAAACTATATTTATTGTAACAATCCAATTTTCGATATTTTAATCAGGCTTAAGATCATTGAATTTAATTTTCATTAAATTATTTTTATGAAGAAAGGAATTTTACAACATGAAATTAATTAAAATTAATTGATAATTTTTCATTCTTGACTGAGCTGGGAATTGAACCCAGGTTTTCACGGACAGGTTGCCCTGACTAGTTCCGATTGTAACCACACAATCTCTTCAGAGGGGTTTGATGTGAAATATCTGGAACAGTTTTACGTTAAAGTTGTCAGTAAGTAAAAAAGCATAAATATATATTAAAAATATTTTTCGGTTTTAGATTTGATCTACATATTATTATGATTAACATGATAATAATATGATAACTTTTTAACTTATTATGATTAAAATGATAATAATATGATAAATTCTTTACTTATTATGATTAACATGATTATAATATGATTACATTTAATTATAATATGATGTAATAAAAACAAATTAGGATTAAGGGGAAAAAATATGATTCAATAATAATCGTAATCTGTTGACTTCAATCATGAATCTTATCATAATATGTTGCTCTTAGAATATGTTTATCACAACCATGCGTTTGCGCGTTGGCGGGCATGTTTCCCGACGCAATGTGAATGTAATATATACGCTTTTTGCGCATTGACCTCTATCCTCCATTGTTGTAACCACTTTTCCAGTTCAAATATATGATCCTGCAAGTAACGAGATGCTTCATGACAACTTCTCTTACTCTTAGAAAAGCTGTATCATCCGCAAATATTGAAGTTTGGGTGTAGTTGTTTGTTGGCATGTCCGAACTACAAATTAAGTAAAGTAGAGGGCCCAGGATGCTGTCTTGTGGGACTCCACGTCAACTGGCTGAGGAGAACTTAAAAAATCGCATTCTTTAATAATAAATTTACGACCGACTAAGTAGCTTTCTAATAGCTTGTGTGTGTTTGCTGGTAGGTTTTGCCGCAATTTATGTAATAAGTCTTCATGCCGGACTTTGTCAAAAGCTTGCGAGACATCATACAACCTAAGACATATTTTAAATAGTGCAACATAGTCAATATTTTTTGTGAGTCCGTCTAATGTACAAATACAAGTTTATAAAGATGTAGTCACATGTATAAGTATATTTATATATATTATAAACTCAAATATTACCAACATGATTCAACATTCTTTGCGACTACAACTTTATGATGATAATAAAAATATGTTGGTTAAACAATTGACAATAGGAAGTGAGAAAAACACTTCACAACAGGGTTTTTCGAAGAGAGTTGAGAAAAATATGTAGGCACTTGTAAACATTCCATGTGTCCTTATAGAGGGAATCAAATTTACATCGAACAAAATTTAAAATCTGTGTAAGAAATTTCTTAACTTTTACAAAATCTATTATATCGAGGGCTTATATTCAAATGGTGATATCTGCAAACTCACAATTTAACAGGAGAGCGAGAAAACCGGGGTCTAATCACCGCATACTATATCCACCTTCGATGGTGGTGAGTGTTAAGATGGCAAACCCCTTTGAGGAGATTGTGTGGTTACAATCGAAACATGTCAGGGCAACCTGTCCACTGTCCATGTAAATCTGGGTTCAGTTGCCAGCTCAGTCAAGAATGAAAAATTATCAATTAATTTAAATTAATTTTCATGTTGTAAAAATTCATTTCTTCATAAAAATAATTTAATGAACATTAAATTTAATGAACTTTAGCCTGAATAAAAAATTAAAAATTTTAATTAAAAACCTTAAACAGTTCAATAAAATAACCACAATACTAAAGCTGGGATCACACGATTGCCGCAATGCACCAATATGACACAATTTTGATTGTGCTCTATTGACGCACAATAATGAAATTACCCCAATAAAATATTCTGAAATCACATGATTGCCCTGTTTTATACAAATTTAATTGCCGCTAGTTAGTACAATGATATTATTGCGAAATAACAGGCTTCAATCCCAGCAAAAACTTTGCTCACAAAATAAGCAGAAAAATAATGAAAACTTGACGAGAAGACTACCTATTTTTCTACTACAATAAAAAGTACTTATTTTTGTTCGCGATGTCCCATTAGTAATCTTTTATAATTTGGCCAATTATAACCTACAAAATAGTATCTTTCTTTTATACTTAAAAGATTTATAAAAACATGTAGTTACAAAAAGAGATAAAAAATAAGTAGTTACAAATTAACTTTCAAAAAGGTTAAAACACAGCAATTAAAATTGCTCTTATAATCTTATGGAATTTTTGTTGAAAAAGTGTTTTGGCTGCATAAAATCATTTATAGCTCTAACACTGAAATAACAATGTAATGTAACGATATACGTAAATGTTATGTTGTTCAAAAAAATCGTTTAAATTAGATCGATATCACTATTAGTGTTCTAATAACAAAAATATACTGCGGGGGTAATTTTGGAACATAATTATGTATATATTTACATACATTTCATTTGATTTTGAAATTATTCTAAAAATTGTAAAGTATTATTTATATAATAACTTATTTTAATCATTATATTTTAAATTATTTTTTTGCAATGTATAATTATGACTTATTTAAGATATAAAAATAAAGTTATTATTTAATATATAACTAATAATGCAAAAAGTGGCGAATAAAACTACAAAGTAATGAATTCAGAAAGTCATTAAAATTAGGATTGTTAGTAAAGTTTTTGCTGCGATGCTTCCATTTGCTTAGTTGAATAGGACGTGGGCCAGATTGTGTAGGAAATTTGGGGAAAAAATGGAAAAAATAAGTAAACGGTTGGTCCGATTGGAATGCAATTTGATGTGACAATTAAGGAGTTGTATTCGAGTTTAAGTTTTTGATTTGATATCTATAGACCTATCAGGAGAGGCGCCACAGGTTCCCAAAGTAGGACAGCTCGTGTATTACAAAAACCAAAAACGTTTTTAATTCTTATTTTAAGTTTGATGTTTAAAATTATTTTTTTGGTGAAATGCGCTTGTCGAGTTTTTTATAATTTATCTCTTACAGTTAAGGAAATATCCGCAAGTGAAAATAAAAACTAGATATTTTTGACCGACCTTGGTCTAGTATTTTGTAAATAAGTATAAGACTCAAATTCATCATAATTTTTTTAAATATTTTTTGTGAATTACCAGCAAACCAATAAAGTGATATGCATTTGAAGTTAAAATTCTGAAAAAGTCGGTTTCTTGCAATATTTATCTAACAAAGTATCTTTTTTATTTATAGAAAAAAAATGTTTAGCGACATAAATATTATTTTTACATTTTTGAAAGGCTTCTTCATGTATAATATTGCTATGCAAAAAATTTTAAGCACTGATGGTGCAAGGGTCTTTCGAATTTACACTTTAAGACACATATTCTTAATCGCAAATCAAGAATAAAACTATTTAACCACAGTTTGTATGACTCAGGGTCATTATTACAACCTAACAATAAAGTTCCCGATAGTTAACGTGAACAATAGCTATCGTGAACGATACAGTGACAATTAAGTTTTATCCATTATTACAACTGTCTGATAAAATTAAAAATGTAATTTATATACTGTGGCAACATTGCAGTAGATACCGACTACTTTCGGTCATTTAAAATACTTGGTGGCTACGACTTACTATTGTTTATTTCTTTAATTGAAAGCAAAAGTAAATGTTTTGTGCTTTATTTTTGTTTTTTATGTTAAATTATTTTATTTTATGTGTTAAATTGTGTTTTTTGAAAAAGTTTGAAAAATTACATTTGACATAAAACTTTCATTGAAGTTACCATATCTTCAGCGCGAAATATGGCAGCTTCAAATTATTAAACTTCACTTGTTAAGTTGCCATGATGATAAGCCTAATGTTAGCTTATCAGTCACTTTTTAGGTTAATGTCAACTTGTAATAACCAAAAATTATTTATCTATCAGATACCAACCTAAAAATATCTATTTGTAAGTCGTTATAATGGTCCTCAATGTGTTAATAATAATTGTGCAAAAGGGAATCCCGAAACCCGTGATTGGTAGTCATTATATTCCAAAGAAAACAAAATAAAATATTTTTGGCGATTTTCGACTGTTTTTTGTGGGATTCGTTTTGTAAGTTTAAATTAGCTGGTCTGTATTAAGCATTAAAAAAATTATTTGCTTGTAAATTTCAATAAATAAGGGTGGTTTAATTTTAAGCGCCGATGTTGAATGTGAACCACACCTAAATGTCAAGTTTTGTTCTGCATATCAGTTGACATTTCTCAATTTCAGACTAACTCAATTTGAACCATGGAAAGATACACAATCGAGCAACGCGTTAAAGTTTTTCAGGCTTATTATGAAAATGGGCGTTCTAATCCAATTTCATATCGTACACTGCCTGATTTTTTCGGTCAATTTAATCGTCCAAATGTGCGTACAATCGGAAAAATCGTGCAAACATTTGAGCACACCGGGTCTGGAGGAGATGTGAAAACACCAGTGCATGCTCGTACAGCTCGTACTGCAGAAAATATTGCTGCTGTTCGCGATAGTGTGGCTGAAGAACCGTCCACCTCAACTCGTCGTCGTGTTCAACAATTGCACTCCTCACGCTCGTCGTTGATGAACATTATGCATAAAGACTTGCATTTACACGCTTACAAGGTGCAATTGACTCAAGAACTAAAGCCTCTTGACCATTCCAAACGTCGTCAATGGTCAGAATGGTGGCAAGAAAGGGCAACAGTGGATGATCAATTTTCCAAGAAAATCATCTTCAGTGATGAGGCACATTTTCACCTCAGTGGATTCGTCACTAAGCAAAATTGCAGCATTTGGGCGAATGATAATCCAAGAGTGATTGTCGAAAAACCAATGCCTCCACAAAGAGTGACTGTTTGCTGCGGTGTATGGGCTGGCGGCATCATCCGGTCAGGCAGTTACTGTGAATGGTGTTATACTAATATTTTGTATGTAGATATCACTTTTTAACAAAAAAAAAAAAAACCTCAGTATTAGATAGCCCAATACAATATTTATAAAAAAAAAAGTTTTGGTAAAAGAAAATTTTTTTTTTTCAAATTTTCGTTTCTTAAAAAACGTATTTTTGGAGTTATGACGAGGTTGCAGCAAATGAGCGATATTTAATTTTTTGTTCCAAAATTTAGTTTTTATAAATTTCTCCGGACATCAAGCGATATTTGTCTGGAACATTAATAATTTTTTCGGGAAATTTCATCGATACTGCGTTTATAAAACGTCGCTATTAGGCGACGATATTTGAAGAGTACAAAGTGAAATTCGGTCGAAATACTGCGAATTTTTTAAATTTTTATTTCATCAAAATGCAATGAAATAACTGACAAACTTATGTAAACTTTTTTAATATTTTTTCTCAAAATTTCTTTGGAATTGACAAAATGTGTACATAAAAAATTAATTTATAGAATAAAAAGTTTTCAATATAAAAAAAATTAAAGTTTTTAAATAATTTATTAAAAGATATTGTTTGTTGTGCTTAATTCCCTATTTTTATAATTGATAAAATTTCTGAAATTTATTGTTGGAGGATAAGCTGTTCCTATGCGCATTTTACTGGTTGCTTAGGCCAGATCATCAGGAAACGTTCTCCTAAATAATTTTAGAAAAGCCAAAGATATCTGCAAACAAGACTACAGAGGAAATGAGAATTACCTTCACTCAAAACGTCTTGTTTGCAACGATATCAAAGCTTAAACAAAATACCAACAATAAAACAGTGAATTTATCTTAGCACAACAAACAAAATCTTTTAATAAATAATTGTATTCCCAAAAGCAACTTTCATAATAAATTTTTGCAAGTGCACGTGCATAAAAAACTGAACTGGCAAATTGTTTTTATTTTGATTTCTTGTGAAAACAATAAAAGCAATTTGTTTTTGTTTTTAATTTGTTTTTTCTTATTCACTATAATTGTAGTTGTACAATTAATGTGGGAGAATTCCAACTAATTTTAGTGGGGTATGTAAGAAAGGATAAACTCACTGTTGTTTAAACTTTGATATCGTTGAAAAAAAGACTTTGAGTGATGTAATTCTCATTCCCTCTGTAGTCTTGTTTGCTGATATTGAGCTTTTCTAAAATTATTTAGGAGATCTGGCCTAAGCAACCAGTGAAATGCGCATAGGAACAGCTTATCCTCCAACAAGAAATTTCAGTAATTTTATCAATTATAAAAATAGGGAATTCAGCACAACAAACAAGATCTTTTAATAAATAATTGTATTCCTAAAAACAACTTTTATAAAAAAAGATTCTAATTAATTCAACAAAAAGTTTCTCAAATTTCCTCGAGGGTTTTTTTTATTTTAAATGATTATTAAAAAAATTAAAGGATACAAACTTCCCAAATGTTTTAAGTAAAAAAGCAGATTTCGATCTACCAAAGTGAAATACCATTTGGTTTAAGGATTGATGTTTGACTATTGACGTCATCCGGCTGCAATAGCCGAGTGAGTAAAATTTTAATTAATTTCATGTTGTAAAATTCCTGTCTTCATAAAAATAATTTAATGAAAATTAAATTCAATGAACTTAAGCCTAATTAAAATATCTAAATTTGGATTAAAAACCATTAACAGTGCAATAAAATAACCACAATACCAATATTAAAAACGAAATACTTAAATTGAATTAGTAAATATTTTACCAGTTGGCTTTTTTTACAAAAATTCTTCTTAAATGTTACGTTCTGTTTTAATTTGTTTACCATTTTGGTAAAAGTTTAGAAGTTTTGAAGAACTAAAACGAAGAATTAATAGCTCAGTTAAGTTGAAAATTGTTTTTCGAGATAAATAATTCAATAACACCAATTGTTGCACAACTATATAACAACTTATATACATACATACTCGTGTAACTATTAACATGTTCTTACTCCTTTATCATCATTTTGTGTTGCTTTCATATCAGTTTCGTGTGAAAGGATACAAAACTAAAGCAAAACTTAAGAAAGATTTGTAAGCAAACAAAAAATTTAGAACTACTAAAAAGACAAAAAAAATTTTTTTTGTTCTGTTATCTACTTTTATTATAAAAAGATTTAAATGGTTAAAAGTATAAACGTTAAAAACAAGATATGAAATGTTTTTCAACATTCAACACAATTTATTCAGCAGCAATTCAGTTCAACTCAGATTTACGCAACATTGCGTTCGACAGTTATTTGGCAGAAATTTTATAAAAATATTTCTGTGTGAAAAGGTAATTTTATACTCACACACCCAGTAAACAATTTTTGCGACTTATGTCTCTGATATTTGATGAGAAATTTACACAAAACTATAACGACTACACTTATCAAGGACTATTAAGTCTGCCGATTTTATTAATGAAGTTTTATTATTTAATTGGGGTTCAACAAAAATCAGACGTAACAAAAATTTCATTAAAATTATTCTAGGAATTTTCGTTACAATTCATAAGTGCCTTTTTTAAATTGATTTTAAGTGCTTATATACCCAGTGTGCTCCAAGCGAAATAGGTATTTTAATGACAATTGCTAGAATTGGTCGCCATATCTCGCTACCAGATGATAATTCCAAGTTCACCTCTTGTGTTCTGAACTTCTCTAAGCTTCAACTACTAATTCCATAATAAATCTTAATTTAAAAAATAGAACTTAAACCCCTTGTGCTTTAAGCCCCTCATAGAGAATTTAGTCTGATAAGTCTTGGAAGTTTATGGAATTTACCCAGATGTGAAAGCCTGCAGGAAACAACAGGGAGGAAGCTCCTGCCAACTCTACTTCCTTTGCTCGAGCGGTCAGTATAGACCTATTGGGTCGGTTCGCGGTGAGGCATCTGAATAGAAAGCTTATTTTCGCATGCAGTGCACAGAAAAAAAACTCTTTCTAAATTTAAGTTGTTTCCTACTTACTTTTAGTACAAGTTGTACTTAAAAATTAAAGTACGAATAAGACCAAAAAGTACTTAAAACAATCCAAAATGAGATTTCTTTCTAAAACTATTGCGTTTGCTTGTAAAAGTTTTTTCTGTAAACAAAGGAAGGAATAAAACAAACATATGTGTAAACGGGAGAGTAATGAATAATATTCTCTTTGGGGTAAAGAGTTTAGGTTAGAATCAATCTCACCTTCGGATTAATTCAAGTACAAAAAATCAACTTAAAAGTCATTCAATCAAGCACAGCTTGAGATGAATTTTGATCTCTCTTTTACTTAAGTCAATCCCAACTCCTCACTTACCGTACTATTAAAACCGCTTCGGCTTGATTTAAGTACAGATGGATAGATTTTTCTTTTAAGTGTTTTTGTTCGTACCTCGCACCGAAAAAAGGTTCCGGTGTGCACTAGTAAGCCCCGCCAGGGAAAATCGAGGGATTTAATATCCTGGCGTAACTAAAGTCACAAGACGACCAGCTATACGCCGCGTCCTGCCGTACCGCCAAGCAGAAAGCCATCTGCTAAGCCCTTATATCTACCGGGAGCCAGTTTAACAACATGAATAACACCCTCGTAAGAGTAGAATGCATAGATCCAGTAGTACCCATCGCGACTACTCATCAATAGCACTACAAAGACTCTCAGGTTTCTGATGTTTTAATAGATTTTTGTTCAAAAACATTTTGACGTAGTGAAAATCATTAATGAATATCCGTAGCAAATTTCTTCAAAATTTATAAAGAATTCTATCAGATAAATCTGAAAAATTCTCCCGAATTTATCCAGACAATGAGTACAACCTTCGTGTCTTTTTTGTTCAGTCATTAAATGCGAAATCGTACAACATTGTGCAGAAAGTCTTTGCGAAAAAAATTTCCACCACTGTTATTTCATTTTAACATACACACAGAACAGCTCACATCTACTAACACATAAAAAAAAGAAGGAAGTGTATTAAAAAATAAGTTGTCTATTCTTTTTTTTTTTAAATATTTTGTTCTTCATTTTTACCTCAGTTGACTACAGCTTTACAAAATTTCTTCCTTTTTTTCTTTTTCGATTTTGACACAATGGCCAGGAAAAATGAATTGCCAATCATCTGTAAAAGAAATATGAGTGGAAAATAATGTCACTGCCAAAAAAATATTTTTCATTGTGTTGGAAAATGCTTAAGTTGGCTCTTGCGTCTAAGTGTCAGTGTGTTTAAGTTTTTGTCTGAAATTTTTTTTCTCTGAGTTTGCAGAATTTTCATGTTTATTGATCCGAATATATTGGCTGTAGTAATCACGCCAAACAAATGTCTTGACAGTTATAATTTTGAGTTAAACGATTGTGTATGAAGTAATCTATATATATAAAATTGTAACGTTACTGACTGACTGACTGACTGACTGACTGACTGACTGACTGACTGACTGATTCATCATCGCACAGCCTAAACGCCTGAAGCTAAACACTTGAAATTTGGACCAGGGGTTGGTCTCACCCCAAATCGATCCACTAAGACGGGATTTTTGGAAATTCGAATGTTTAGGGGGTAAAAAAGGGCAAAAACGGGTAAACTCGGTAACCTTATATCTCTAAAACTAAAAGAGATACAAAAAAAATGTAATACTTATCGTTGTTCTTTAGAAAAATAAGCAGACAGGTGTCTGGTACTTTTTGGAAATTCAGCCCTTTAACGGAGTA
This sequence comes from Pollenia amentaria, assembly GCA_943735925.1. Classification (NCBI taxonomy): domain Eukaryota; kingdom Metazoa; phylum Arthropoda; class Insecta; order Diptera; family Polleniidae; genus Pollenia; species Pollenia amentaria. The sequence continues at coordinate 84,609,530 of OX031008.1, read as the reverse complement.
AACGGGTAAAACCTGTATTTTGGTACTTTTTTGTCACCCCATCTATCTTTTAAACCCATAAACATAGAAATAAGGGTTATATCACATTTGAAACTTATCTAAAAAATCCAAATACGAATTTTGTACTTTTTCGAAATTCAGACGTTTAAGGGGTAAAAAGCGTAACTATTCTTGGTACTTTTTCTATAAAACATTTTTTTTTATTTATTGACATAAACGTATTAAATTATGGGCTCCCACTACAATATTGAAATTTTTCATGCTTCAATGGGGAGAAAAAAAGTACCAAAAAGGGGATATACGGAGTAAACGGGTAAAATCTGTATTTTGGTACTTTTTTGTCACCCCATCTATCTTTTAAACTAATAAACATAGAAATATAACCCTTATTACATTTGAAACTTATCTAAAAAATCCAAATACAAATTTGGTACTTTTTCGAAATTCGGACGTTTAGGGGGTAAAAACCGTTACTATTTTTGGTACTTTTTTACAAAACATTTTTTTTTATTCATTGACATATACGTATTAAATTATGGGCTCCTACTACAATATTGAAATTTATATGCTTCAATGGGGAAAAAAAAGTACCAAAAAGGGGAAATACGGGAAATTTTATTTCTTACTTTAGGTTTTGGTTCCACAACTGACAATTTTTTTAATTATCGTTAATATTGGACCTAGAAACATAAACTTCAACATGCACTGTCCTAAATGGATAAGAACCTCTGAGGGTACTTTTTGGTATTTTTTGATCTTTAACTGGTACTTTTTTAATTTCCGTTAGTATTAGACCTAGAAATATAAAACTAAACATGCAAAGTCCTGAGTGAATAAGAATTTGTTAGAAGGATCTTTTTGGTACTTTTTCATTCTTTAACTGGTACTTTTTTAATTTTAGTTAAAATTAGACCTATTGACATAAAATCAAACATGCAAGGTCCTGAGTGAATGAGAATTCGTTAGAGGGGCTTCTTGGTACCTTTTGGTCTTTAACTGGTACTATTTGAAGTTCCGTTAGTATTGGACCTAAAATCATAAAATTCAACATTAAATGTCCTGAGTGGACAAGAACCTATAAGAGGGATCTTCTTGGTACTTTTTCGTTTTTTAACTGGTACCTTTTTCATTTTCGTTAATATTGGATCTACAAACATAAAATTAAAAATGCAATGTCCTGAGTGAATGAGAATCTGTAAGAGGGGCGTTTTGGTACTTTTTGTTATTTACCTGTTACTTTTTGAATTTCCGTTAAAATTGGACCTATAAACATAAAATTAAACATGCAAGTTCCCAAGTGAATGAGAATCTGTAAGAGTGGTTTTTTGGTACTTTTTCGTACTGTATTATTTGCCAACAGGTACTTATTAAATTTTTGTTAGTATTGCAGCTACAAACATAAAATTAAACAAGCAAAGCGTTGAATGAGCATCTGTAAGAGGCAATTTTTGGTACTTTTTTGTACTTTTTTTTGTGCTTTTATTGTTAGTCATTAAATAAAAAAGAGAACAGGTGTCTGGTACTATTTCGAAATTCGGCTCTTTTAGGGAGTAAAAGTGTAAAACCTGAATTTTGGTTCTTTTTTGTCCCCCATCTACCGTTTAAATCAATGCACATAGAAATAAAAATTATATAAAATTCGTAACTTATCTAAAATATGCCAAGTGAAAATGTTGTCCTTTTTCTGAATTCGAACGTTTAAGGGGTAAAAATCGTACTAATTTTGTTACTTTTTCCAAGATATTTTTTCTTCATCTATTTATTTTCATTGCACAGCCTAAACGCCTGAGGCTAAAAAGTTTACATTTGGACCTGAGGCAGGCCTCGCCAAATCGATCACGCTGACCTCATATCTGCTAAGCTAAAGGAGATACAAAACAATTTAAACCTATTATTGTTCATTAAAAATAAGCGGACAGGTGTTTAGCACTTTTTTGAAATAAGGAGTAAACGGGTAAAACATGAATTTTAAAACTTTTTTGCTATACCATCTATATTTTAAACCAATAAACATTAAAATAAAAAATATATCACATTCGTAACTTATCTAAAAAATACAAATTTGATGCGTTTCGAAATTCGAACGTTTAAGGGGTGAAAATCGTACCTAATTGTGTTATTTTTTTCAAAACATTTTTCTTCATCTACCTATCTATATATATAAAATTGTAACGTTACTGACTGACTGACTGACTGACTGACTGACTGACTGACTGACTGACTGACTGACTGATTCATCATCGCACAGCCTAAACGCCTGAAGCTAAACACTTGAAATTTGGACCAGGGGTTGGTCTCACCCCAAATCGATCCACTAAGACGGGATTTTTGGAAATTCGAATGTTTAGGGGGTAAAAAAGGGCAAAAACGGGTAAATTCGGTAACCTTATATCTCTAAAACTAAAAGAGATACAAAAAAAATGTAATACTTATCGTTGTTCTTTAGAAAAATAAGCAGACAGGTGTCTGGTACTTTTTGGAAATTCAGCCCTTTAACGGAGTAAACGGGTAAAACCTGTATTTTGGTACTTTTTTGTCACCCCATCTATCTTTTAAACCCATAAACATAGAAATAAGGGTTATATCACATTTGAAACTTATCTAAAAAATCCAAATACGAATTTGGTACTTTTTCGAAATTCGGCCGTTTAGGGGGTAAAAACCGTTACTATTTTTGGTACTTTTTTACAAAACATTTTTTTTTATTCATTGACATATACGTATTAAATTATGGGCTCCTACTACAATATTGAAATTTTTATGCTTCAATGGGGGAAAAAAAGTACCAAAAAGCGGAAATACGGGAAATTTTATTTCTTACTTTAGGTTTTGGTTCCACAACTGACAATTTTTTTAATTATCGTTAATATTGGACCTAGAAACATAAACTTCAACATGCACTGTCCTAAATGGATAAGAACCTCTGAGGGTACTTTTTGGTATTTTTTGATCTTTAACTGGTACTTTTTAATTTCCGTTAGTATTAGACCTAGAAATATAAAACTAAACATGCAAAGTCCTGAGTGAATAAGAATTTGTTAGAAGGATCTTTTTGGTACTTTTTCATTCTTTAACTGGTACTTTTTTAATTTTAGTTAAAATTAGACCTATTGACATAAAATCAAACATGCAAGGTCCTGAGTGAATGAGAATTCGTTAGAGGGGCTTCTTGGTACCTTTTGGTCTTTAACTGGTACTATTTGAAGTTCCGTTAGTATTGGACCTAAAATCATAAAATTCAACATTAAATGTCCTGAGTGGACAAGAACCTATAAGAGGGATCTTCTTGGTACTTTTTCGTTTTTTAACTGGTACCTTTTTCATTTTCGTTAATATTGGATCTACAAACATAAAATTAAAAATGCAATGTCCTGAGTGAATGAGAATCTGTAAGAGGGGCGTTTTGGTACTTTTTGTTATTTACCTGTTACTTTTTGAATTTCCGTTAAAATTGGACCTATAAACATAAAATTAAACATGCAAGTTCCCAAGTGAATGAGAATCTGTAAGAGTGGTTTTTTGGTACTTTTTCGTACTGTATTATTTGCCAACAGGTACTTATTAAATTTTTGTTAGTATTGCAGCTACAAACATAAAATTAAACAAGCAAAGCGTTGAATGAGCATCTGTAAGAGGCAATTTTTGGTACTTTTTTGTACTTTATTTTGTGCTTTTATTGTTAGTCATTAAATAAAAAAGAGAACAGGTGTCTGGTACTATTTCGAAATTCGGCTCTTTTAGGGAGTAAAAGTGTAAAACCTGAATTTTGGTTCTTTTTTGTCCCCCATCTACCGTTTAAATCAATGCACATAGAAATAAAAATTATATAAAATTCGTAACTTATCTAAAATATGCCAAGTGAAAATGTTGTCCTTTTTCTGAATTCGAACGTTTAAGGGGTAAAAATCGTACGTAATTTTGTTACTTTTTCCAAGATATTTTTTCTTCATCTATTTATTTTCATTGCACAGCCTAAACGCCTGAGGCTAAAAAGTTTACATTTGGACCTGAGGCAGGCCTCGCCAAATCGATCACGCTGACCTCATATCTGCTAAGCTAAAGAAGATACAAAACAATTTAAACCTATTATTGTTCATTAAAAATAAGCGGACAGGTGTTTAGCACTTTTTTGAAATAAGGAGTAAACGGGTAAAACATGAATTTTAAAACTTTTTTGCTATACCATCTATATTTTAAACCAATAAACATTAAAATAAAAAATATATCACATTCGTAACTTATCTTAAAAATACAAATTTGATGCGTTTCGAAATTCGAACGTTTAAGGGGTGAAAATCGTACCTAATTGTGTTATTTTTTTCAAAACATTTTTCTTCATCTACCTTTCTATATATATAAAATTGTAACGTTACTGACTGACTGACTGACTGACTGACTGACTGACTGACTGATTCATCATCGCACAGCCTAAACGCCTGAAGCTAAACACTTGAAATTTGGACCAGGGGTTGGTCTCACCCCAAATCGATCCACTAAGACGGGATTTTTGGAAATTCGAATGTTTAGGGGGTAAAAAAGGGCAAAAACGGGTAAATTCGGTAACCTTATATCTCTAAAACTAAAAGAGATACAAAAAAAATGTAATACTTATCGTTGTTCTTTAGAAAAATAAGCAGACAGGTGTCTGGTACTTTTTGGAAATTCAGCCCTTTAACGGAGTAAACGGGTAAAACCTGTATTTTGGTACTTTTTTGTCACCCCATCTATCTTTTAAACCCATAAACATAGAAATAAGGGTTATATCACATTTGAAACTTATCTAAAAAATCCAAATACGAATTTTGTACTTTTTCGAAATTCAGACGTTTAAGGGGTAAAAAGCGTAACTATTCTTGGTACTTTTTCTATAAAACATTTTTTTTTATTTATTGACATAAACGTATTAAATTATGGGCTCCCACTACAATATTGAAATTTTTCATGCTTCAATGGGGAGAAAAAAAGTACCAAAAAGGGGATATACGGAGTAAACGGGTAAAATCTGTATTTTGGTACTTTTTTGTCACCCCATCTATCTTTTAAACTAATAAACATAGAAATATAACCCTTATTACATTTGAAACTTATCTAAAAAATCCAAATACAAATTTGGTACTTTTTCGAAATTCGGACGTTTAGGGGGTAAAAACCGTTACTATTTTTGGTACTTTTTTACAAAACATTTTTTTTTATTCATTGACATATACGTATTAAATTATGGGCTCCTACTACAATATTGAAATTTATATGCTTCAATGGGGAAAAAAAAGTACCAAAAAGGGGAAATACGGGAAATTTTATTTCTTACTTTAGGTTTTGGTTCCACAACTGACAATTTTTTTAATTATCGTTAATATTGGACCTAGAAACATAAACTTCAACATGCACTGTCCTAAATGGATAAGAACCTCTGAGGGTACTTTTTGGTATTTTTTGATCTTTAACTGGTACTTTTTTAATTTCCGTTAGTATTAGACCTAGAAATATAAAACTAAACATGCAAAGTCCTGAGTGAATAAGAATTTGTTAGAAGGATCTTTTTGGTACTTTTTCATTCTTTAACTGGTACTTTTTTAATTTTAGTTAAAATTAGACCTATTGACATAAAATCAAATATGCAAGGTCCTGAGTGAATGAGAATTCGTTAGAGGGGCTTCTTGGTACCTTTTGGTCTTTAACTGGTACTATTTGAAGTTCCGTTAGTATTGGACCTAAAATCATAAAATTCAACATTAAATGTCCTGAGTGGACAAGAACCTATAAGAGGGATCTTCTTGGTACTTTTTCGTTTTTTAACTGGTACCTTTTTCATTTTCGTTAATATTGGATCTACAAACATAAAATTAAAAATGCAATGTCCTGAGTGAATGAGAATCTGTAAGAGGGGCGTTTTGGTACTTTTTGTTATTTACCTGTTACTTTTTGAATTTCCGTTAAAATTGGACCTATAAACATAAAATTAAACATGCAAGTTCCCAAGTGAATGAGAATCTGTAAGAGTGGTTTTTTGGTACTTTTTCGTACTGTATTATTTGCCAACAGGTACTTATTAAATTTTTGTTAGTATTGCAGCTACAAACATAAAATTAAACAAGCAAAGCGTTGAATGAGCATCTGTAAGAGGCAATTTTTGGTACTTTTTTGTACTTTATTTTGTGCTTTTATTGTTAGTCATTAAATAAAAAAGAGAACAGGTGTCTGGTACTATTTCGAAATTCGGCTCTTTTAGGGAGTAAAAGTGTAAAACCTGAATTTTGGTTCTTTTTTGTCCCCCATCTACCGTTTAAATCAATGCACATAGAAATAAAAATTATATAAAATTCGTAACTTATCTAAAATATGCCAAGTGAAAATGTTGTCCTTTTTCTGAATTCGAACGTTTAAGGGGTAAAAATCGTACGTAATTTTGTTACTTTTTCCAAGATATTTTTTCTTCATCTATTTATTTTCATTGCACAGCCTAAACGCCTGAGGCTAAAAAGTTTACATTTGGACCTGAGGCAGGCCTCGCCAAATCGATCACGCTGACCTCATATCTGCTAAGCTAAAGAAGATACAAAACAATTTAAACCTATTATTGTTCATTAAAAATAAGCGGACAGGTGTTTAGCACTTTTTTGAAATAAGGAGTAAACGGGTAAAACATGAATTTTAAAACTTTTTTGCTATACCATCTATATTTTAAACCAATAAACATTAAAATAAAAAATATATCACATTCGTAACTTATCTAAAAAATACAAATTTGATGCGTTTCGAAATTCGAACGTTTAAGGGGTGAAAATCGTACCTAATTGTGTTATTTTTTTCAAAACATTTTTCTTCATCTACCTATATAATATAAAATTGTAATGTTACTGCATGATGCATCATCGCACGACCTAAACGCCTGAACTTAAATGCTGAAATTTGCCCGGGTGGTTGGCCTGTCGCGAAAGCGATTACCTATGATGGGAGTTTTGGAAATTGTTATGGTTAGAGGGTAAAAGAGGTTAAAACGGGAAATTCCCTAACCTGATGTTCATTAAAATAATAAGCGGTTAGGTGTCTGGTACTTTTTTGAAATTAGACCCTTTTGGGGAGTAAACCTGTATCTTTAAACTTTTTTGCCACTACATCTATCTATTAAACCAATAAACATTGAAATAAAAAAATATCACATTCGTAACGTATCTAAAAAATACAAATAAAAATTTTCGAAATACGAACATTTAGAGGTACAAATCGTCCCATTACAAAGTAGCGGGTTTAAACCTAGAAACATAAACTTTGGCGTAAAAATATGTCCACATAAGAAAAAGGGGCGCTAACGAAGTAGCGGGTTAAATGCTAGTAAAATATATATGCGTTGACATAGTTGCTCATATAGCTGCACACCGCAAAATGGAGTCGAAATAAGAAAAAAAACTTTATTCGACTGCATCGCATCTTTGATACCCTACACCGAGAATTGGAATTTTTCAAAAGTTGACTTTATTTTTATTTTTTTTGATAAACTATGAATCAATCTTTATAAAACCTGCCATCACAATTTCTTGTCATTTGATGCCATTAATGGCATGGGCCCGCCACGGCTGGCGCGAACAATTAAACTCTAGTTTGTACACACTTTTTACTAACTATGCGTTTACCAACCTTTCCGTAGTGTAAGAGGCACCATCACAACCAGGTAGCGATTTGAGTGTATAATCCAGTGAATTTATATACTCGCTCCTTGCTTAGGAGCCGGGGATATCTAACCTCCACTTTTTTAAAATCTCAGCATCTTCTGTTGAATAACAATAGTACATATGGATAGTATTTCCTTAGTCTGAGCTCTTCCACAAGTGGTGAAAAACCAACCCTTAAGTGGACTGTTTAGGAATTAAAGGGCTGCATGAATAACTTCATTCATGAACATACTGAAATGTTTATTCAATGAAGTTCGTATTGAAATAAAATTCAGACCACTGAACAAACTGTTGTTTTGTTCATGCTACTAGCAAACACATTTCGTTTCATATGGCAAACACAACCAGCCAATTCACATGGAGGCTTTTACGACGTCGTTTTTTCATAATTCCCTTTTGAAGCAACTTCCAAAAACCTCTTGCGTTTATACGATGATTTTTAGTGGCATGTCGCTTTTTTCCATTTTAATTTTTATTTCCAACCAGGGCTGATTTTTATTGCCTTATCGGTAAATCTGCTTTAGTTGATTTTTCTCATTAAGAAAAATATAAAAAAGGGTTTTTTTATATAAGAAATATGTTTAAATTAAAACTCAAACTTTTGTTTTATATTCTTTTTTTATTATTTCCGTATTTGTTTGCAACCTGACGCTTCAAAGTAAGAAAAAGAATAAAACAAAACAAGAAGAAGAGAAATAAGTTTGAAGAGGAATATAAGAAAACGACACGAAAAACACAAAACGAGTCGTTTTGTTTACCCCTCTTTCTTCTCTACACCGCTCGCCGTCAAACCAAAAGAGACGTCGCAAAAGCCTCCATGTGAATTAGCTGAAAGACTTTGTTTAATCATTAGGCCTGGAACAGAATAAAGTAGTTGTAGTAGAAGCTGAAGCTGACGAATGCTCTGTAGCGCAACAAAGTTCAAAATTTCGAACTTTGCGCTTCAACTTCACCTGCAACGACAACAACACTACGTATTCTCTTGACACAACTTTCAAACTGCCGTTTTAAACTTTTCACAACTTGCAGCGCTATTCGTAACGTTATACTACAGCGACTATTCTGTTCCCCACTTTAAACTTTAATGAAACGACTTTTGTTTCACAGTTTTCTCTCTCTCTCTCTCATTTTTTTATATTAATACTCAATAGCAATGTTGCCACTTAGTGAATTTATGTAGTTTTCCTTTTTTGTTACCTTTACTATAATATATGTAATTTGTAAAGCATTTTTTAAATTAAATTTAAATTTTTTTCCTAACAACTTTCCTAACATATTGCTGAAAAATCTTTTTGAAAGTAAAATGAAATTTTTTTGAAGTTTAAAAATTTACATTCAAAACAATTAATTTACATTGAAAACAAAGTCAAATTTTTATTATTTTAATATTAATGTACTTCATTATCTTGTTGCTTTTACTCTTCATGGTTATTTTTGTTTTTTTTTTTATCTTTCTTAATGTTTTTCATTTCTTTCAACTGGCAATACTGACTTTAAAATAAGTGTGTTTTTTCATGAACTTATTCGACATTTATTCAGTGGCTGTTTTGTTTCAGAGTTGTTAGTATTCATATTCTCTTGTTTAAGTAAACAAAAAAACTTCGTCTTACTCGTCTCTTAAATTTCGTGTGTTTGTTGCTTTCATTTCGTAGTTATTCATTTAACTGAATACAAACGAAGAAAATACAAAATTATAATAAAAGTTTCATGAACATCATTATTAAGTTTCATGCAGATGTTTATTAGGAATATACCTTTCTAAAACTTTAGGTTAAAACCACAACAGCCCCGGGATCCTCGAAAGTATTCTGTTAGCGGACCAACAGTCCAACGGGTGCCTGCTTATAGCATTCCTGGAAAGTCACGAACTCAAGAAATCGTTTGATCTCAAGAAATCTGTCCATTTTATATTTTGGCCTAGTCCCAGGTATTGGCTGCCCATGATTTACCCCGGAGGATGTCATACCAAAAGGTGAAATATCGTTGAGATGTGTCCTACAACCCAGTGGGGGGAGGCAAGTGTTTTACAATGGCTTAAAATGTATCATCGTTCAAAATGATGCACCACTGTTCATTGGCATAGCCGTTTATCCTTCTTCACCTTTAAAAAAAACAGCCGCTAGAATAATTTTTACATGACAGTCATTTTTTTCCTTTAGTCGTTCGAAAGAAACTGACAGAAAATCGGTCATGGCTAAATCGACTAAGACATACTTAAGAACCCAGAAAATCCATACGTTGTGGGGTCTTAGATAAATATTTTGTAGTGTTACCCACGGGATAATAAACTTAGAATACCCATAGTATACCACTCGTTGTGAAAAGTTTGATAAGTAATAGTAATTTATTTATTCATTGGCAAAAGTATTTCTTGGGAAAATTTATTAAAACCTGTGAAGGATTGTAAATTTGTAATTTTCTTTAATGAAATATAATAAACAAATTCCAAAATACAAAGACATTATTTATTTTTATTTTGGGAAATTCGTATACTTTGGATATAGTGTTATAGTTTATGGTGCCTTATCCATAGGACTCATTTTCTTGTAGGTTTGATTCCTTGAGATGGAAGGATTTGGACACAGTAGCCATATCCATCACCGAACTCATTGATAAGAATTTCAGTCTAACTCATATTTTTTCAAACATCATAAATTTTAATATTAAAAGGCTAATTTACAGATTAGTTTAAAAAATACGTTACAAGTCACTTTAACATGGCGATGTCGTACGAGGGGGTTAGTTGGCACCTTTTTGACACTTTGTAGCAGGTCACTGAAATAATCTTCCAATTTCGGTTAAAATAATGACTGTCGCATTTATTGTCCAAAATGAGCCATGTCAATATGATAGATCCCCTTCATATAAAGTAATAGAACTAGAGAGAATCAGCCACTACCCGCACAAAATCCAGTGACATGAATAGTTTTGTGCCAATTACCTTTCCTCTGGACCAACTACATTCTAAACACATTATCACCAGTTAAGTGATAAGTCTTGTTTTTACCTATCACAATTCGTTCCTTTTAATTATAAAATGTTGTTCACTGGTCACGGGATAAGTGCTTAAAGAGCAATTGACACAAATTTCCCGCAGGGTACATACTAAAGAGCTGCACAAGCACAAGAAAAATTGCTTACAAGCAATTTCATTAAATGTAGATAGTATGTGTATATTACTCTCTCATTACAAAACTCATACTTCCAAAAACAATTGTTTTGCTTTACGATCAAAATATAGAAGAATAGAACAAAACTGCACTAGAACAATGCTGAACTAGAATAAAGCTGAATTAGAACAAAGATGAAGTAGAACATTAAAACAGAAATTGAACATTCCAAGCATGTTTGAATGTTTTGATTGTAAACATAAACCAAAGAGAAAATTGCAAAGGGAGAAACATTTGCGTTTTGTTATGAATATAAAAAAGCTAAAAAGATTATAGTTAATATTAATTTTTATTTGCAAAAATTTATTGTTTATTATTTACATACATATATGTATATGAAGGTACTTAGGTCTAATATTTAAATCTAATATTTAATATTTAATTAAGAAGAATTCATTCTTTTTATAGAAATAAAAAAAAAACATGTACCTACTACATAGTATAATGGTGTGTTTTTTCCGCAGTCTCCAAATGAAATTCTGTTTTATAGGATTTTATGTTTTTAACAAATTTAACAATAACTGACAAATTAAATAATTTTTTAATTAGAAATATTGGTTAAATAAACGTTTAAAGTTTTATATAAAAATAAAAAAAGACCTCAAGCTTGATAATTCAGTTATAATATAATACTAAAGGTCGACTAAAATAAAATATACATTTAGGAAATAATTAAAAAAAATCAATTTTGCTTACATTTAATGCATCCATTTCTGTTATAAGCTAAGATCACTTTAAATTTTTTAAATTCCTAATTACGTGCACTCGATGCTTTTACTATAATTTACCGTTTCTTTATTTCATTGTCTGTTTTTGTGTTGATATTCTGTTTGTTTTGGTAATACAAGCACTAACAAAGCAGAAGAGAAAAACTTTTCAAGTTATGCTTGTTTTGTTTTGGTGAGAATAATGTGTTGTTATGTTTGTTTTGCTATGTATGTTTACAGTGAAATAATATGATTAATAGTTGTGTGAAGTAGAACACAGAACATTAAGAATATTTTACGCAGCCCTTTAGTACATACACGTAATACTGTTGTGATTCCATTTAAAGCACTTGCTACTTTTTCTGCAAAGCGGTCACCGTTTGAACATTTTTAATTCCCTTCACTGTGTGTGTTGTTTATGTATATGTACTAATGCTATTTCGTTTTTAAATGTTCTATAAGTGCACAAACGAGCTTAGAGTATGTTACGGTACGTTACATTGCATTCATTACATTTATGGTCGGCTAAAGCGGCCTTAAAGCTCAATAAGGCACGTGTTAGAATCAGTGATACCGTTTGGTTACATTTTTTACATTTTTCGTAACTTTTGAAGGCTCGATGTAACATGTATAATTTTGTTATATTCAGCCAAATTTTCGTAACTTATGGCACAGAACGAAGTAAAATTTTACAAAAACCCATTTTGAAAATTGAGGTTTTTATTTTCAAAATGGGTTTTTGAAATCCCCAAAAAATATCAAATAACCCCCAAAACAAAAATTAGCTAAAACCCCATAAAAATAACTTATTTCATAATGATGTAAGTCCCCAATTTAAAAATAAAACAAATTCTTCACATTAAAAAAAATTTATATGTAAAATTTTTCATTTTCGAACAAATAACATAAATTCTTAGCTATGCAGAGAAGCGAAGCCGGTGTTTGTTATACCATAGAGGAGAAAAAAGATAAGAACTGCTCGTCTCTGAAAGGAGTTTTGAAATTTCAAACACAATTACTTTTTAGAAAAAATTTATCTAGGAGTCTTAGCTCAAACGTCGTTTTTTGCCAGTCATTTTATATTGAAGTTTTAAAACTTAAAATGCTTCAATTTTACTTTAACGAAGATATTGAAAAAACCAGGAAAATTTAATAAGCCAAAACTATTTATTTTAAACAATTTAAAAAAAAATAACAAAAAGAATGACGTGAGCACGCACCTCGCAACCACGAAACATTGGGCTGAGTCCCGATATAAATGCTCATGAGTATTGGAAAAATGCTTTCAATCTAAGAAATACTGCGAATGAACCATTGCTTAATATTTTGAAAATGCAATATATTTAATTTTTACACTTCCATTTTCCAATACGTGTGGGGAGAATAATTGATTTATCCGACCGAAACTTATAAAGGCGGAACACTTTTATCTATGTATTTTCAAGTTTGTGTTTCCGTTCATTAAACGAGTTTGTTGTCTGGTTTTTATCACTGAAATATGAAAAATATGTATATATTTTATACATGTAGATATATTACATAAATTTACTATTTATTCAAGGAATATTTCAAAATGCAACTTTTGGCGAAAAACGTAACATTTTTGAAAGAAGAGCGTTACTTTTTCTAATCTTCCCCTGGCAACACTGGTTAGAATTAATATCGATTTGAAATTTTTACAGAATTATTTTCTTGCTTCATTCAACCATTTAAAAGGTACTGCATTAAAAAAATTGTTTAAAGTCAAATAAGTACGAGCCTCATATACATTTAGCATCAAGGGTAGACTAGGAGTCAGACTTGGAGTCGGAGTCGGACTTAAAAAAATTTCAGCCAGTGGATTCGGAGTTAGAACTTTTTTTTGACGACTCCACATTCATGGAATTAACAAAGTCAATCTTTCTCCAGGCCCTCATATATCTCATATATTTCCCAGACTTAAAAAAAAGTTGTTTAAAAGAAATTAAATATCATATAAATAGCTTTGCAATCAATAGCCCTATACACAATCTAGTGCAAGTTACCTGACATCTTCTAGTGCAAATGAACTTTGCATAATTGTATAGTATAGTTTTACTCTACACCAAAAAAATATACAGCAATGAACTTACTACTCTTTTGTGAATATGCAACACTTAAAACCAGTGACCGTAACAGTTATTCCTTTTTTCATAAAAGTCAGATAATAACAGTTATTTTTTTTTTTGAACAAAAATAACAGTTATTTTTTTATTTTTATTTATTTTAACAAAAATAACAATAATTTTTTGATTTTTATTTTTTCGAACAAAAATAAAAGTTATTTTTTAAAGAAATGTACGTGTTATAATTATTAAGTTGACTTTAAATATTCATTTTAATGCGCATAAGAAATCCCAATGATGTTAGCACATTTAAATAAATATTTAAAGACAACTCAATAATTATAATACGTACATTTTTTTAAAGAATAGCTTTTATTTTTGCTCGAAAAAAAATCATAAAATAATTGTTATTTTTACTCAAAAAAAATAAAAGTCATAAAATAACTTTTATTTTTGATCGAAAAAATAAAAATCAAAAAATAACTGTTATTTTTGTCCAAAAAAATAAAAATCAAAAAATAACTGTTACTTTTGTCCAAAAAAATATAAATTAAAAAATAACTGTAATTTTTGATCGAAATAATAAAAATCAAGACTTTAAAAATCATAATATTTTATCATAGAAAAGTTCAGAAGGATCAATATGGTATACTTGAATCAGTTTGCCATCATTTACTTTTATATGCTTGTTTTGTTTTAAATTTCCAAAATAACTGCTATTTTCGGCCCCTGCTTTAAACCAATAGCTTATATATATTTGCTAAAAATGCCAATGTAAAAAATATTCTCTTTTGAGAAAATTTAAAATAGGGGAGTTCTTAGTGAAAATTGCTAGCAAATTCCTTATGAAGCTGTTCTGGGTTAAATTGGACAAAATAAAAAAAGTACGAAAACACACCTAACTGTAAACAGCAAAATATTGACATTGGCCCTTTTAGCATCAAGCCACAGATATTTAATCGACTTATGCAACACTTAATTGCAAACCGACAGCTAAAACTCAGTAAACCAATTATAAATCATCTGTTTATTTCGTGTTTTGCAACAAGCACTGAAAATTCAAGCTAATAGGGCATTCTTAATTGATAGAAAGGATCAACAGTTGCATAAATTTGCAATCTCAATTGCACAAGAATGTTAAAAGGGCTAATACTTAATCTATTTGCTGCAATTTACTAATGTCAATATTTAAAAGGTGGAATATTTTTTATATTAAAGTCTCTTGACATTGAAATTGTTTGTGTATAAAATAATGCTAGTCTTTAAATAAAATTCTTTAGATATTTATGCTAATAAGTATGTGTTTAATACGATAAGATCCTCTATGTTATGATTATTAAAATTTATAATATTCTAAATAAACATCTTGTTTTTATTGTGTTTACCGTGAATTTTTTTTTTTTTTTTTTTTTTTTTGTTTTGTTTTAGTCAGACTTCTAGTTTGTGGTTGCTGTTTATGTCAGGGATTTTAAGGAATGATTTCTTAAAATTTACTTTTAATGTCATTTTGTAACTGCCAGAATTTTATAACAAATATATTTTCCTTAAAAATAATTTGGAGTATATGTTTGGAAATATTCAATATTTGATCATTATTTAATATTTTACAATTTTACAATCAGTTTCTTAATTCTTTTTTTACCATCAGCGAATATGTTGGGATAAATTAGAATTACTTTTTCGAGTTAATACTAGGGATGCCAATCGGGACTGGTTTTCGAAAATCCCGGGATTCGGGATTTCAAAATATTAAATCCCGGGATTTTTCGGGATTCGGAATTTTTTAAAAAAAAAACGTTTAAAAGAGGTTTACAAGCAATAGTTTTATAATTCATTTAATATTAAAAAGTTGTTTGTGAAAATTTAAAACTGTTATTTTTTTCTTAATTAATGATTCAATTAATTAAAAATGTGGTAAAAAAACAACGTTCGATTTCCAACAATGTTAAAAAGTAATAAACATAAAATCAATATTTTACTCAATTTCAAACTTAATAAAACAAAACCATATATGGGGCGTTCCCACAAAATACAATTTAAAAAGTTTTATTTTTTGTAACTTTTTCAAAGATGAATAATTAAAATTTGAATTCGACATTAATTAACAAAATAAATTTTTTTAGTTAACCATAGAAAACTTATTTTAACTAAAACACATTTTTATACCCACCACCACTGGTGAAAAGAATTACGTAATTTATAGATTGCACTACTTACTTTCGTGAAATCGATCCATGAATTACCTTATTGGGCATTTACATAAGATCGAAATCTAGAAGATTTCATTCGAAATCTTTCTCCAAATCTAGTTCGTTTACATTATACTGGTTTGACATTAGCGAGATTTGGTTTTCACAACAAAAACCGCCGACTGAAAGTTTTTTGTGTAACACATACTTACATATAAAGAAATAGGCATTTAAAAATTTGCATTACATTTTCTTTATAATCAACTTCATTTATTTTATCAATATTATTTGTCATTTGCATTTTTTTACTATTTTACAAAATTTTTGAATTTTTTTTAATAATTTTAAAAAGCAGCTATTATTGTTTTTGTTTTGTTTTTTGTTAAAATGTCATTTTTTTCTTGTGCAGGGAAGTAGTTTTTAGTGCTATATGGGGAAAAACATAGTTGCATCAATAAGTACTACTCGATTTCGAATAGATTTCGTGAAAATCTAGTAATGGAGAAGATTTTGTTTTGTACGGGAAATCTAGCCAAAAACAACTAGACTTAGCTCGAAATCTCGAAACTACTAGATTTCGTTGTAGTGTAAATTGGCTATTAGGCTCCACTCTCGGAAAACACTTTAACCCTCTAATGCCAAACTTAAGAATAGACGGGGAAATATTATACTAATAATTTTTTAGGGTATTTTTGGGTCTATGAGTTAAAAACAAATATTTGTTAGCCCGTACAAAGAGTCGTTTACCTTTCAGGTGAGAAAACATCAAAAAGGTACCCTGGGGCATTTAGTAATAAAAACACATTAAACTGTTGAAGAACTCAGTTCATTAGCTTGTACTGAAAATAAAAACTAACAAAATAAATCAAAAATATTCTCCTTTGTTGATAATAATCAAGGAAACAATTTTTATTATTTGAGCAAAATAAATGAAGATTGCATTTGGAACAGAAGCATTGTCTTCGAGATTGTTTACAATGCCTTAAGAGCTGTTAACAGCTTTCGAAGCTTCCACAAATATTATGCTACATTTTTTAGCAACTGTAAACTATAACTTAATTAAAATAGATTATATATAGGAGGTCAGTACAATTTTTGTGAGGAGTGCCTTGAGGCTCTCTGAGGTAAGAGTAAAGTTTAAACCTTGTATTTGCTGCACCAGTGGAATCAGTTAGATAATAAAACCACACGAAACTTTTGGTTTTCCTTTCTGTTTTTTGTATTTCAATTTGTTATTTCTTTGATTAATTTTCTTCTTTAATTATTTTCAGCACTTCTCACATTAAAATTTCTAGTAAATTGTTGGACACGCTTAAAAATAATAACAAATTATTACTTTCTTCTTTCTTTTTCAATGCCAGTGTTAACGGAGTTAATCAAATAAATGTAAAAGGTCAATATTGTGTTCCCTATCCTCTCAAGGGAGAATGTCATGATGAATTTCTTTTTATAAAAAAAGTTAAAACAAAATAGGGAATTAAGCACAACAAACCAAATCTTTAAATGAAAAATTATGTATTCCCAAAAACAACTTTTTTGATAATAAAAAAAAAAATAAGTTAACTATTTCGGGTTTGACTAAATCCCGAAAATCCCGGGATGGAAAAATTCAAATCCCGGGGCCCAAGATTTGCTTAATACCGAAAATACCGGTATTTTGCGGAATCGGGTTTTCGGGATTGGCATTCCTAGTTCATACCCCTCTTGTTTTTCAAGTACGATATACAAAGGCAACAGCATTGACATAAAACCAAAATAGTTTAACTATTAAAAAAAGTAACTAGTATTGTGGTTATTTTATTGAACTGTTAATGGTTTTTAATCCAAATTTTGATATTTTAATTAGGCTTAAGTTCATTGAATTTAATTTTCATTAAATTATTTTTATGACGAAAGGAATTTTACTACATGAAATGAATTAAAATTTATTGATAATTTTTCAATTTTTACTGAGCTGGGAATTGAACCCAGGTTTTCACGGACAGGTTGCCCAGACTAGTTTCGATTATAACCACACAATCTCTTCAGAGGGGTTTGCCGTATTGCAAAATATTTCTTTGCAAATATTTTCTTCTCTTACTAAGCCTATCACTTAAGTCGTACGTATTTCGATGAAAATGCATATCTGATCTAATTATTTTTGAAAATTTAAAAAAAAAAGCAATAAAAACTTACCACGACAGTGTTGTATTTTCCTCAAAATACGTACGACTTGTCAGATAGTGGATTATGGCCTTAAGCATTTACAGAATCGTTTGGAAGCGTATTTCTTATTTTTATCGAGAATAGTCCTGTTAATGAGAAGGCACATTCCCTTTCTAAGGATGTTTGCCTTTATAGTCAAAAGAACATATCTTTGGATATTTTCAGTTTTCTCACTGCATCCTTCAAAAACTTGTAATAGTTTTTTAAAGAAAATTATTTACAGATTGCTGCATTAAAAATTTCCTTAAACGTTTAGTTTTCAGTTTTGTCATCATCTCTCACTGAAATAGAATTTACTGCATTTTCAAAATCTAATCCAAAAAATCTTTTATGCAGAAACTTAGAACAACATTTTTCCTTTTTAAAAAGTAAATCTGGGTCTAACAAAATTTTAAATATGTACATTTTCACTCCTCTTCGTTTAATAATTCAGAAATTGCCGCAAATAATTCCCGGGATTTTTTCACGAAAAATGTGTGGGATACCGGAATTTTTGTCCCGGGAAACGCTTAGTGAAACCGACCAGAGTGTCAGGCGAAAATCGAACCTGCAGTCAGTACACTGATAGAGTAGCTCACTATCAATTTGCCTACCGGCGCACCCAAAGGCAATTTTTGTTTCTTCAGTTCTTCAAATTACATTTGCTTTCTTTTTTTTAGTTCTTATTGGATCATTTAAATTTAAACGTTGCTGTAACAGTTCTTAAGATTTCCTTCTTTTCAGTTATTTGTCTATTGGCAAACTTTAGCACAACTGCGTACATTCATTAATGTCGTATTGTTGAAACGTGGCTTTTGTTGTTGGCTTTTTCGGGGTTTTATTAACTTTATACACATCCTGCAAGGCACATGCTAATGGGAGCACACCAAGCGCCGAACATTTTCACACACTCTTACGCGAAGCGAAACATACAACAGGAAAAGTTACATCTAGCAATGAAACCCTTGACGTGTGTATCCCCTTGTTCTAGTACGAATTGATTGGCACAAATACAAAGTTCATGTCATGTAGATGGCACGTTTGGAAAACCGAATAGTGTGGCCTTTTGTACAAGAGTTGCGTGAAAATCATATTAAACATATTTTATGCACACAGTCGATGGAACAAAAGGAGAATGCGACTGGAGGTGTTATAAAATATGTAAATTTTCTTGATAAATACTTAAACATTTCAAATGGTTGTAATAAAGGACATTTCAATTAAAAGTATGTTCGGTTTTAAAGAAATTATTTTTTATATTTTTTCATTATTGTTTATTTAAGAGCGAGGGTCTAATTCCAATTACTTCAGCATATATTTTAACTCTGGTCTCTGACATGTTATTGTTAAGGGTATCGATCGATTCAGGTTTTTAGGCAGTCTTGTGTCTTAAGAGAACTCCGCTGCAAAATATATATGTGGGCAAACTCTCCTTATCTTTATTTCTTTTGTAATAAGTCCACAGCGACAAACGGTAAGTTTCAATGGTCCGTTTAATAAAGTCTAAAAGAAATAGTTGTATGTATGTGTATGGAGTATTGAGAAGGGTTTGTTCAAAACGTTGTAATCGTAATCGCGATTAATCTCACGGCTTAATCGTTATCGCATAATATTTTACGCAATTACGACTAAAACATTTACATTTTAAATACTCTGCTTCTCCTACAAGTTAAAAATATATAAATACACTTTCTGTATTTAACTTAGCAATTACGTAAAATTAAGTCACACTATATATGTGGACAGCCAGGCGGCTCTCAGGGCCTTGATGGGCTGTTATGTGAACTGCAGGCTAGTGGACGATTGCAGGAGGGCTCAAGGAGGAATCTTAGAGAACTATGTTGTGAGGCTCTGCTAGGTACCGGTTCACTGCAACTTCACCGGCAACGAGATAGCTGATTAGTTGGCAAGACTAGGCTCGGAAATGGAGGATCCTGATTGGCTTCTACTTTGGGAGAATTAGGGAATGGATTCTGAGTGGGACTAATTGGGCTTAGCGGGGCCAAACGGATTGCCGAATATCGCGCACGCTTTGGCCGATGCTTAGAAGGTCAAATTCGAACGCGCTGCTGGGAAAGAGTAGGGCCTGCGGCAGGACCATGATAGGTATTATCACGGACCACTGTATTATAGGCAGAATGGCGGTGAGAATGAGGTCTGGCTTATCGGATATATGTAGGCTGTGTGAGGACGCAGAGGAGTTGGAGACAGTTGAGCACTTTCTGTGCCACTGTCCCAGGTTACAGAAGAGCAGGCTGAGGTGGCTGGGTAGCAGATTTCTGCACGAATTGGTAGACGTATCGGGCTGCGGGCTCGAGATTCTGACGGAATTCGTAATGGGAATGATCTGGCTGCGCGGCAGGAGGCTGAGGACTGGAAACATTTAGGGCAATTTTCCCGTTTGGTAGGGTTGTTTTTGCTAGTTCTGTCCGATTTCTTATCTTCCACTATCTTCCCTTCCTATGCTTTCACCATTAACTTCTCCTACTCTTCCACACTAGATTTCTTTCCCTTCTTTTCTTCTTTCTTTCACTAATTAAGGCGTCACACTGGACCATATTGGTCTTTGGGTGAGCAAACTTCACACCGGCCTTTCTAACCTAACCTAGCCTTAGTCACACTATGAATGAGTGGACCCTTATCCGAGGCATATTTAGATTACAAGGTTATTAAAAACATCCAGAAACAGGAGCTTATATTACTATTAGATTCCAGAACACGTTGAAATTATATTATTTCAAAGTTGAAAAGAATGATCCTTTTAAAAGACTGCATTGAAGAAAGTTTATATGAATAATCATCCTCATATCCACAGATCAATTTTAATTTTGAGTTTTTGGCTCAACTTATCAACGTATTTTGACTTGTTGATCCCGCACTTTAAATTCTTTGTAGATCAGTTGCAAATACAAACCGAAGGTGCACTTCCATTTTTATATAACAAGTTGGAACAACAAAACATAGACATAGCAAATTAGATGGTTTTTTACCTTTAGTAATTCGATGCAACAAAGACAAAATAAAAATCATACAAACTTAGTCACATTTACATTCGCACACCTCGTTCAAAAGTGACTCAACTCAAAAAAACTTAAATTTTCAGAAATCGTAAAAACTGTTTTTGACTTTAATTAAAATAGTTAAAAACAACAACGTTGGATCATTTAGCAGAAAATCTATACAGATTATGGTCTTGAAAGTTTTTTTTTAAATATTTACACACTAGTTAATGAATAATTTGTAGTTATGTCATTTTTAATGATGTATTTTTTGCACAAGTTGCCGAATTATTTTAAGTTATGTCACTATAGCTGAATCCTTTTCAAGTTGTGACACTTTTGCTAAATTAAAAAATAAAATTCAAGAACTTTGAAAACAAAGAAATCGAATTTATGTATTGAAGACGAACAGCCTGGCCCCCGAAGTCAAGTCGATCGACCACTTAAGCGAGTGGCAACAAGTCACTCATCATCGTTCTCTTAAGTGACCCACTTACTATCGACTGGTCGGTCCACAGGTTCTTCGTTTCTAAAGGTCAAACTAGACGTGACATAACCATTACCATACAAAACAGCTGTTTAAACCAACTGGATGGGCAACACTGTTTTTGATTATAGGTGACTTACCATAACGACATAACCGTTACCATACAAGCCAATAGAGATTTGGTTTCTATGGCTATAGTTACTGCTATGGCATTCTGTTTAACTCACGTCAAATTGAACCTTAATGTAATTAATTTATTTATTGTCAAATGACTGTGCACATCAGCATTTCCACAAATAAAACGCTTGTTTGGAAATAAAAATCGACAAAACATATAAATTAAGCCATACAAATAGAACTCTGTGCTACAAACAAAGCAGAATAGAAAACAGACGAGTAAACAAAAAACAAACAAAGCAGTGAACAAAAAATATAGAATAGAATTTTATGAAAAATGTTTTAAAACCCTAAATATTCTGATAAGTGGTGCTGTCTTAAAAAAATATAATAATAAAAAAAATTGAATCTGAAGTATTTCTTTTCATAAGCTACTTTATTATATTCAACATTTTTTTAATTTTTCGAATTTATTCTAAGAGCTTAATTTCAGTTATGTATAAAGTCATTCCTAAAAATTTAAGGCATAGAACTAGTACAAAAAAGCTTTATAAAATACATAACTGAAATTTTGCTCATAGAGTATCATCACGAGTGATGATACTTCCAGTGATGATGCTTTAAATGATGATCAAATTGCATATTTAAACAACAATATAATTAGAAAGAAAATACCTATAATACGGAATACCTATTTATCGAGGTTGTATCAGGTGGTAGGAAGCTACTAGTAGGGTCTGTATATAGACCTCATCACCGAATTAATACTAGCGATTTCTTAAAAGTGCTTGAAAGTTTGACCGTGAAGTATGAAGACATTATATTAATATGTGGAGATTTTAACTCAAACATTCTTGTTGAAAGTCATCTTGATGATATGAAAACCATTGGCTTACATCCAATCAATGCTTTAACCCCGACACATTATACATCGACAACCAATACGCTGTTGTATATATTTTTCGTCAGTAATAAACAAAAGGTTATGCTTTACGACCAACTTACAACACCATGTTTCTCCAAGCATGATTTGATATTTTGTGCTTTTGATTTTAGTTTGTATCATGTATCTTTGATTTTAACCTCATTAACCAAAGTATTTTGTACTCCGAGCTTGTACAAGTTGACTGGAATTCCATATACTTCTGTTTATGATCAGCTTAAGTTCTTAGAAGATTCTCTGTCCCGTGTATTCAGAAAATCAGTTCCTCTTAAAGTCTTCAGACAAAGTGCTAAGAAAAAACCCTGGTTAAATGATGAAATTAAAGCAGCTATTTCTCACAGAGATTTTTTTTATAGACGTTGGAAACTCTTCAAGATTGCTGTCTTTCACTCTGAATACTGTACGGCTCGAAGAGAAGTAAATAGAATGATCAAGAGTGCAAAATCAACATACTATTCTAATCATTTTACATCTGCTGTTGGCTCAAACAAAACTTGGAGAACTATTCGAGAAATTGGTATTGGTAAACCATCATCTGGAAATAGTACGGTGATCGATGTAGACAATGTTAATGAAAGTTTTATCAACATCCCTAATGTACCTGCTGATGTCAGTTTTTATGAGCAAAACCAATTATCAAGTCAGCAAAATGAGATATTCTTTTTTCACTGTGTAAGCGAAATTGAAGTACAAATGAGCTGTCAATACATAAAATTGAATGCAGTGGGCTTTGATGACATAAATCCTAAATTCTTCAAAACTATTATTCCCCAAATGCTGCCATATATCACATACATTTTCAATAATATAATTACAAAAAGTGATTACCCGCGAAATTGGAAACATGCCAAGATCATACCTACTCCAAAATCGAACAATGAGTATCGTCCTATCGCTATCTTACCCTACTTATCAAAAGTTTTTGAGCGACTACTTCATCAACAAATAAATAAATACATCAACGACAATAACTTGCTGACAAATAGACAATTTGGATTTCGAGTAAAACACAGTTGTACAACAGCTTTAATTGATGTATCCGAAGGTATACGAGAAAGCATTGATGTTGGTGATATATCATTCCTTATTCTACTGGACCATTCCAAAGCGTTCGATACGGTCGATCATCAAGTTCTTTGTTGGAAATTGGACAAAATGTTAAGTTTCTCACCTTCATCCATCTGTCTGGTTGCTTCGTATCTGTCTGGCCGTAGTCAATCTGTTATTTCAAACAATATAACATCAAAATCGTTACCTGTTCTTAGGGGAGTACCACAGGGATCGATACTTAGGCCACTTCTATTCTCAATTTATATAAATGATCTAGATAAACAATTGTTACACTGTAATGTTCACCTATATGCTGATGATGTACAACTCTATATTAGTAGTCCCTTGATAAATATAAATGATTGTGTTTTGAAAAAATAAATATTGATTTAAAACGTGTTCACACATGGGCAAATGCAAATGGTTTGTGTATAAACCCCACGAAGTCCAAATGCTTGATAATAACGAAAAAAACACTGAAACTGTCGCTTGAACCTGTGATATTACTGGACAACAAACGAATTGAAATTGTACAAAAAGCTAAAAATCTTGGCATTATTTTTAACAACACACTTACATGGTCTGATCATGTAACTGCTGCTGCTGGGAAAACATACTCAATGCTGCGAACGCTATGGAACACCCAACACATCACACCGTTAAATATTCGAATGTAACTTGCAAAAACTTATATCATGCCAATTTTACTCTATGGATGCGAACTGTTTGCAAGTTGTGACACAACAACCCAGGGTAAACTTGAGAAAACTTACAATGCTGTATTGAGATATGTTTTTAACCTAAGAAAGTATGATCACACTTCCCATGTTAAAAATAAACTTTATGGCGTTTCTCTGAATAATCTGTTAAAAATTAAAACCTTAATGCTATTACACAAAATAATTTTCAAGCATGAACCAGAATATCTTTTACGCGTTCAAGAAGATCATATGATATAATTCATACTAGATATAGAAGTCAGGTTTCTGAGCGTCATTTTTACATCAATTCAATCCGCCTTTGGAACTCGCTACTACCGGCCAATAAATCCATTTGCAACGTCTTGCTTTTTGAGAAAGAATTATGTATATAAATTTTTTATCACAAATTAATACTGTTTCCTTCTTATTATGTTTGTATTTAACTATTTTAAACTTATTTGCTTATTTCTAGAAATTATTAAATTATTTTTCATAATAATATATCATTTTTTACTCTACAATGTAATTACAATACAAAAATCCAATACTATAATTATAAGATTTGTATCTTGTTGTATTGGAAATCAAAAAAAAAATAATAAAAAAAAATAAATTCGAAAAATAAAAAAAAAATGTTGAATAAAAAAAATATTTTGTGTGTGTGTGTAAAGAAAAATGTTGTTAAATATTTTAACAAAATGCCTCTGTCGACAACTAAAACACAAGTGATTATGAAATTTTTGGTCTCATAATATTTCTAAGTGGGCCGCAAGTTTGTATGACAACTGTGACGTTATCGGTTACTTGCATTGTCAATCGACTTGTCTTATTATATACAAAGGAATTTAATAATTTTTTTTGAAAATACATAAGGAACTACAATTGTATACTTCAAGAACTTTAAATATACAAAAAAAAACCAGATTTATTAAAAAAAATATGTATATATCGGGGGATTTGTCGTAAGGTTTCATTTATAATGTAAAATAAAACACATTTTTTTTAAATTGAACTTAAGATTTTTATAATTTGTTAAAAGAACAATTTATGGCATTTACTCTTTGAAAATTATACGAGGGCGGATCAATAACTCCGTGACTTTTTGAATGAAACACATTTTTTTTACAAAAAAAAAATTATTTTTCAACATAATCTCCTTTTAGCTCAAACTTAGTCAAACGTTTATCCAATTTGTGTATCCCTTCCAAAAAATATGATCTTTCGAGGTCCATAAATTAGGCATTTGTTTGACCAGTAATTTCATCGTTGGGGCTAAATATCTTTCCACCGAGCCATTTCTTTAGGTTCGGAAATAGTCACTGGGGGCTAAATCCGTTGAATATGGCGGATAAGGAATTTTGCCATTAAGACTGCACACGTGTGCACCCGTGCATTAACTTGATGAAAAAGAACTTTTTTCTTGGCCATATGGGGTCGTATTTTTTTTAAATCCTCGTTAAATCAGTCCAATAAGTTGGCATAATATTCGCCGTTTATTGTTTTCCCTTTTGAAGGTAATCGATGTGGATCAACACCCGTGCATCCCAAAAAACTGTTGCCATCACCTTATTGGCCGACAAACTTACCTAAGCCTTCTTCGGAGCCGGTTCACCCGAAGAAACTTATTGTTTAGACTGCTGCTTGGTCTCCGGAGTGTTGTAATGGATCCATGTTTCATACACAGTAACAAAACGGCGTAAAAACTCATACGAATTGCGGTTAAACAACTCCAAACAATCCGTTGAAGTTGTCACACGATTACGTTTATGGTCAATTGAGAGAACGTTCAGCGTCATTGGTACTTGTGCGACCACAACGAAAGTCAGTAAACCACTTTTTACCATTAAAATCGATGGCGCACAGTCCCCATAGTATTTATCAAGCTTTTTCTTGGTTTGATTGCCGGTATTTTTTCGCAAAAAATAATGTTTAATGAGCACTCGAAATTCACTTTTTTCCATTTTTAAAAAATCCACGAGGTTGTATGTTTTGAACAGTTGTTAAACGCAAACTAAATGACGGAACTTGCTCAAAACTTGACAGTAGTCTATTAACAGGTAGTACTTGATGGGAGCAGTATTGCATTTCATATAACTACGAGGGAAGTTCGAAAAGTCACGGACTTATTGATCCGCCCTCGTATAATGTAAGTTGGCAGTTTTGTTGAAACCAGAGCTCACCGGACCATGCGCTTGAATTTCAGGAAGCACATAGTCCGTTAGCATGGTGTGATAATGGCTATCGTTGATTGTAACAGGCTGGTTATCTTCATTTTTAAAGAAATATGGACCAATCATTCCACCAGCCCATAAGCCACACCATCCCGTTATTTTTAATGGATATAATGATATCTCTTGGTACTCTTCGGGTTTGTCATCAGCCCAAATTTCTGAATAGTGTTCGTAATAGTGGTTTTAGTACGTCGATTATACAGTAGGTCGAGGATCTTACGGTGCAAGTTCCTCGAATCGCATAGAAAACATTTCTCACAGAACGCTGATTTTCGTAGTACAGCTGAACAATTTGGAGACGCTGTTGTGGTGTGACTCTTTTCATGATGGCTTGCCAAACGACACTGAGCAAAATTAACAAAGCAGTTTGATATGAGTCACGCGTGATCTGTAAAAAGAAACATATTTAAAATCAAATCTCATGATCTATCACCCTTTATAACATTGTATGATTTTAGTAGTGCAAATGTAGAGTGTCAAGTTAACTATGCTATTTTCAGTTAGCACAAGTATTAAAACTTTTATTTTTATTTTACTCTTTGAGAAATTTATGTGACCGTTGGAACACAATTGCACCGTATGAACGTAGTAGCGCACGACGTAGCTACGTTGCCAAATTAACAAGTATAATATTTTATACAAAGGCACACAATAGCTGGCGTAAACGTAAAATCGTATTTACGTCGTACGTCGACATAGATCTAATTTTATATCATACGCTGGTTACGGCCGTATTGTCATACAAAAAGAAAAATTTTTAAATGTAAAATAAATTAGTTTTAGTGTTTTGCATTTGAATATGTGATAACAGAATAAAAGGATAGAAAATTAACAATAATTTAAATAAATTTATAATTTTTTAAAATTATTTTTAAAAGAAAACAATATACGTTTACGACGGCTTTGTGGGTAAGTAAAACATGTTTTACAAAATTTACGGCGTTACTTCCTACGTTCATGCTATTATAAGTGTTAAACATATATTTGTTACTATTAACCAAAACATGTTTAGAGGTAACCATAATATGGTTGTGGGTTCTTGATGTAGGACTAATTTAACAATAATATGGTTGTCGGTGACAATAATATGGTTATATTGAACATAATATGTTTACAATTTCATTTAAAAATAGTTTTGTTGGAGGTGACCATATTTAAACATGTTTTTTCTCTGCATGTAGAATTATTTTTTAAAACCGAAACGGTTATACCGGTATAATACCGATATTAACCCAGCCGTAAAAAGTATGAGTAAAAAGGTCTAAGAGAAGAATTTGTTTAGCAGATACAAGCCCTTCCCGTCGTATTCCATACTTATTTATTTTTTACACAGGCTGTCATTGGGAGCAGGCCCTTCTTCT
Source organism: Pollenia amentaria (assembly GCA_943735925.1). Classification (NCBI taxonomy): domain Eukaryota; kingdom Metazoa; phylum Arthropoda; class Insecta; order Diptera; family Polleniidae; genus Pollenia; species Pollenia amentaria. Next base: position 84,581,637 of record OX031008.1, on the reverse strand, counting down.
TACATGAATTCTAAAAGCCGTTTAGAGGAAGGACTTTTAAAAGGATGTATGATGTCTTTCAGCTAATATGTTCGCATAAACAATTGAGTTTTGTAAAAAGAAATACAAATGATAACAAACTTATTGAAGGAATACATGAAATTGTTAAAGTAAAATTATTGCGAATGTCATATCGGTCATGCTACTGGTGTCTTATAATTGAGAGTTCTTATGTAAACAAAGTGGTCAGTACAACAAAAGTTAAACCAACATGTAGAACGGTGTAAGTCAATAAAAATAAATATTTTCTCTCTCTCTCTCTCTCTCATTAGAAAAACAAGCGGACAGTTGTCTGGTATTTTTTAGAAATTCGATTAAAACCTGTATTATATAAAATTACTGAATTACATAAAATAACTGAAAATTCATTTGTCTTTACGGAATTTATCAGTTATTTTTTGATTTATAATTTTAATAAAATAACTGAAAATTCATTTGCTTTTACGGTATTCGTCGGATATTTTTTTGATAGTTGAATTATATAAAATAACTGAAAATTTTACAGCAAAAATTAAATTAACTTTTCGTTAAAAATGAAAAATAAGTAGACCGGTTTTTAGCTGAATATTCATTTACTTTATATTACAGTTTCAGTTAATTCTACGTACAGAATATTGTGAATGTAGATTGGTCAAATGTATGACCAACCCTACCTTTATTTTCATCTCCATCATTTATTTCTAACATACCTACCAGCTATATCCATTCATTAAGGGTGTTCCCATACATAATGTTCAATACAAACTAGAAATATATGGAAGAAAAAGAGCCATAAATGGCCAGGAGTTGCCCCTAGTGGGATATAATGTATGAACGACCTCAATTAGTTTTTTGTCCTTAATATTTTCTCGAGACATACTTGTCCTATATCCCCACTTCTTAGGGGGGCTCCCATACAAATATTGCGTTTTATGGATTGCTTAAATTAATAAAAACATTTCGTCTTTTGTGAATAAAATCAATAGTTGCTGACAGATTGGTAACGTCAATGGCTCGTTTTGCTTGCAACTTCTTTTTCTGTTTTATATGTCTGGAAAAAAAGCATAGCTGCACTTTCCCAATTTTGATGAATTTTTATAAAACAAAAATTTCAAAATGTTGCTAAAAAGGATTTGTTTTGCCAAAAAATTTTGTATCTAACACGAATGCGCATATGAGAATTTTATTGTGGAATTTTTTTAGTTTGTTCAATAAACTAAACCGGTTTTGAGTTACGCGAACATATGTATGTTGTGCCACCTAGTCCATATTCGAAATAACGCATATTTCGAAAACCACTGCTAACCTAAAAAAAAAACGGATGGTAGTACTGGATTCAGCGTACCCGAATTATGTTAACACGCTAGGTCCCGACTTGTCTGTTTTTTCAACTAGCACAGTGTAACGGTATCGGTTGCCAACCTTGAAAAAAGTTGTAGTTCAAAGATTATCTAAAGAACTCTTAAAACTATAAAATTCTTAAATTATTATTCAGTAAGTGGAAATGCTGGGGGATTCTTTACGAATAACCTAAAAATATTTTATTTTACCTGAAAATGCATAAAAACACATCTCTTTAGTACACCTAGTGTCACTTAACCACATGTGTGGCAACAAGTATTTTTTAACAACATCTCATCATTATTGTACAAATTTTAAAAACAACTTACGATAGTGATAAAGATGTCAATTTCTAATTTGCTATTTTTTTTTAATTTAAAATATATTAAAAATTAATATGCAAACCTTTGATATTTAATAAGAACAAACTTAAGCAAACATATACATCCACTTACATTCTTGCACATATACTTACATACTCATACCTATTAATGAATTTAATTATATGTTAATTAAAATTATTTTTATCTATTCTTTAAACTCTGGAGATGGCACAAATGGCTGTGGAATAATATGATGAAGTGTACGCTCAAATGATTTTTCTAATTATCCTTCTGCTTTTTTCCTTCCTTCTGTTTTATTATAATTTTTGTTGGGATTTTTTTTTATTAACAAATTTTTAATTACCATAAAACTTTAAAAATATTATTCCACTAGTGTTCTTTTATCTTAAGGCAAAAAAAAAACATTAAAGCATTCGCAGAGATTCACATACTCCCTCCCTCCCACACATTCATTCATACAAATTTATCTTTGCGAATGGGAAATTATGCATAATTTTAGATATGATATTAAGTTTTTTTTAGTGTGTGAGAGAAGTATACAAAAAAATCTATTAACAGTAGTGTCAAAACATATTTTTATTACGACTTAATAGTAGACATAAGTACATACATGAAATCGGCATAAGCCATAGAACATTCTAACAAAAGGTATTTCAACCGTTAGTAACTTGAAGTCTGATGACTTTTCTTCTATGCATACACAGAAAAAACTTTCAATAGTTTTTTTATTAATTAAAAAAATTGTTTGAAATAAAAATATAATTTTGATTTAATTAACATTTTAGTTGTTAATATATGGTTAATATATTATATAAATAACAAAAGAAGATCTTAATTGATTTTTCCGCTATAAATAAAATAATTTAAACTTGTAGAATTTTCAATACCTGAGCTATATAAAGGGTGGTTAAATTTTAAGGGCCGATGTTGATTTTGAAAAAAACATAAATTATTTAGGAAATTATTGTCGTTTCTTTTTATTGTAATAATATTGGTATGGTTCAATTTTGTATGGAACAAAATATCGGCCAAATTACCGCCGACGCGACCTCGGCGGCACACGTCCATCCGATGGTCGACATTTTCGATGACGCTGAGACACAATTGAGGTTCTAAGCCGTTAATGTGCTGAATATTCTCATCCTTTAGCTCTTGAATTGTTGCTGGCTTATCGACGTACACCTTTTCTTTCAAAGAACCCCCAAAGAAAGAAGTCCAACGGTGTCAAATCACATGATCTTGGCGGCCAATTAACATCGCCACGGTGTGAGACAACACGGCCATTGAATGTGTCGTGAAAATGTGCCATTGTTTCGTTAGCTGTGTGACAAGTGGCGCCGTCCTGTTGAAACCACATATCGTCCACATCTATATCTTCCAATTCGGGCCATAAAAAGTTAGTTATCATCTTACGATAACGAACACCATTCACAGTAACTGCCTGACCGGCCTCATTTTGAAAAATATACGGCCCGATGATGCCGACAGCCCATAAACCGCACCAAACAGTCACTTTTTTTTTATGTGCATTGGTTTTTTGACAATCACTCTTGGATTATCATTTGCCCAAATGAGGCAGTTCTGCTTATTAACTAATCCACTGAGGTGAAAATGCCTCATCGCTGAAGATGGTTTTCTTCGAAAATTGATCATCCACTGTTGCCATTTCTTGCCACAATTCTGACCATTGACGACTTTTGGAATGGTCAAGAGGCATTAGTGAGGGGTGCAATTTTTGGACACGACAACGAGTTGAAGTGGACGGCTCTTCAGCCACACTATCGCGAACAGCAGCAATATTTTCTGCAGTACGAGCTGAACGAGCTTGCACTGGTGTTTTCACATCTCCTACAGACCCGGTTTGCTCAGATTTTTGCACTACTTTTCCGATTGTACGCATATTTGGACGATTAAATTAAAAATCACGAAGTGCACGATATGCATTTTGATTTGAACGCCCATTTTCATAATAAGCCTGAATAACTTGAGTTAGTCTGAAATTGAGAAATGTCACATTCAATATCGGTCCTTAAAATTTAACCACCCTTTATAATAATTTAACACATTTTTTGAAATGGCAGTTATTTGATAATTTTTTTAATTAAAATTAAATATATCATTTATTGCAAAAAAAAACTCACAATATTAAATTTTTACAATTTTTGTAATCAATATAAGTATTTTGGTAATAAATGAAAAATCAGCCAATTGTTTGATTGATTCTTTGGATTAGGTGATTAGAGTAAATTTTTAATTTTTTCTGTGTCAAAAACACTATTAAAATGAAGGCTGCCAGATAAATTTGGAAAAAATCATCAATTTCCTGAGAAAAAATTTTAAAATTGTTTTTCTCGATTTTAAAAATCGTCAAAATAAATCGGATAACGTCAAATTTAGTTTTTAGATAATTGTTTTCGATAGCAATTCAAACTCATAGGTATTTTATGCATAAATACCTATTTTATGTATACCAAGATCAAAATAAACAAGTTAGAGTTTTTCACTGTTACAACTTTGCTTTAATCTTACGAAAGCAATATGGTAAAGCAAATTAGTCCTACCGGGTAGGTTAAAGTTAAGTTGAAATAATAAATAACGTGTTATACGTCTGACAAAATCCCTGCCTTTAACTTACGGCAAGTTGTAGTCATGGCACTTAGGCATATAAAAGTTACAGCCAGGCCCCCGATGTCGATCGACAACTTAATCGAGCGACAACAAGACACTCATAAGAGAACGCTCTTAAGCGGTCCACTAAAGGTAGAGTTAGCCAAACGTTCATGTCCCCTAACGAAACGTCTGGTCCGTTTTGTTATTTGCTTACAATGTAAATGCTTACCGAATTTAAATCTCACGTTGACGGAACGTCTCAATCTGTATAAATTAGAATTTCATGCCGTCGTTACGTGACAGTTGTAAAGCAGTGATGGCTTGTATATTAAATTAATTGCGGGTATTTTCGCTCTTTTTTTTGGTACTTTTTTCCAGTATATCTATTGACTTTCGACAAAACGACTTACAATACAACATATTTCCATATATATAAATATACATATGCTTAGATGTACAAAATAAACAAATGCATATTCACATACAATAGAAATGAGAAATATATAAAGGGCGTCAAATGGTTACAAAATATTGCTTTGTCTATGCACATTTACAAAATAATACATGTAAATGTGTATGTATATGCTAAAATACATATTTGTTTATTGTAAATCTATAATATAAATATCAGATATTAAATTATAAATGTATTTTTACTTACACTAAATACTGTTTTAATACCATTTTAATCACTTGGTACTTTTTCTGCACAACAGTCAACATTTAAACATTTTGATTTCCCATCACTGTGTGTGTTGTTTTATGAATTCTATTGCTTTTTTGTTTATGTATGTGAAAAACATATGACACGTGTTTAGATGTTCTATAAGTGCACCAACATGCAAGCAGTCCGTTACAGTAAGTGACGGGAACAGCAACGTTCGCCTAACTCAGCCTTGTCGGTCGACAGGTTTTACATGTTTAACGTATTTATGTCAAATGACTGTATTGCCACATCATCAATTCCATAAATAAAACGCTAGTTTGGAAATAAAAATCGACAAAACATATAAATTAAGCCAACAAATAGAACTCTGGCTACAACCAAATCAGAATAGAAAACGAAGGAGTAAACAAAAAACAAACAATGCAGTAAACAAAAAATATAGAATACAATTTTATAAAAAATATTTTAAAAACCCTATATAATTGTATAAGTGGTGGTGTTTAAAAAAAAAAATAAATAAATAAAAAAAATATCTTGTGTTTGTGTGTAAAGAAAATTTTGTTAAATATTTTAACAAAACAACTGCAACACAACTGACTGGTCGTATAATATTTCTTAAGGCCGTGTCAGATACAACTTTGTCGCTTTGCGTGACGTTTCTACCTTTGGCAGAAAAACGCAAAGCAAAAGGTGTATGACACAATGAAAACTTTGACAACACTCACGCATTGTTTGTTTACTTTTAAAAGCGGTTGGTAATTTGTACATTTAATTATTTGTTATAAAAATAAAAGTTAAAAATTTAATTGGACGGTTTTTTGGAATTGAATTTGGCAACAAAAATTTAGAAAAAAAAGAAAATTATACTAGCCAAATGTCAAAGCGCGCAAAAAGATGAGAGTTGGCTAACTTTTTGCTTCGCTCCGCTTTGAAAGTACTTTATGTGACATGTTTCGTATAAGTATGTATATTTTATCTTAGATGTCAAAGCGAATCGGTAAAGCAACGCGAAGCAAAAGTTTTATCTGACATGGCCTTTAGTGGGCCGCAAATTTGCATGAAAACTGTTACGTTATCGGTCGCTTGCATTGTCGATCGATTTATCGTGCTAAAGATTTTTAGTGCCCCGCAAATAGACAGTTTGTCGTTGAAAATGCAAGCGAACGATAGCGGTCGACATTGGCGCCCAGGCTGTTAATTTTAATAAAATATCATGATTTGTAGCCGTTTTCGCCATACTTAAATGATTTTCAGGAAGGAAATTTATATTGGGCCTATGGTTAATTATGGACCAATCATCCCAAAATTCTGTAGTGATATCTGGAATTCAAAACCTGAACTATGATAAAAAAAGGAAAAAGTATAAATACACAAAAATGTTCTTTGGACTTCAAGAAGAATTCTTGACAAAAAGTATGAAAAACAGAAGTAAGGAAGAACATGTAGTTTCAAACTACCAAGTAAAACAAATTATTTGACTATTCATTTACAGCCGCCATCAGTGGCGGTGCGTGTTAAGTGGCAAAGATCTCTGAAGAGATAATGTGGTTAGTCTTGGTTCACATTATGAAAGTTTTTTTTTCAGAAAGTCCCAGTTTATGGTTAAGAGGGGAGCGAAGGGAGAATGCAACATCCTGTTCTCTTCTTCTATCACCAACAAACTCACACTTTCTGAAAAAAAACTTTCATAGTGTGAATCCAGACTTACTATCGAAACATGTCAGATCAACCCAGTGATGCCAATAGTAGGGAATTTTCCCTTTTTGTAGGGATTTTTTCGGAAAATGAAATAAAGGACAGATAATTTATTTTAAGGCAAATGTAGGAAATTTTCAAAAAAATCTCATTTTCAATATATTGTGAAAAAATAATTATATATTCGTAGTATTTTCATTTAATTTTTCATATACAACACCATTAAGTACAAATTTAGTATTTTTTAACAGAAAAAGTCCTAACAGCCTGGCAATATTTCACAAGTGCCAAAACCATGTACGCATTTGCGAACTATTCGCTTATTTTTGCTACCACTTACATTCGCTAAATTATATGCGAATATCTAACAAATGAAATTTCTACTAAGAAATTAATTTTGTTCTGAGAGAAAAACAATCACACCCTCTAAACTAAAAAAAATTAACTTTTAAGTACTCGTATATGGAAGGATATATTTTTAAAAGAAAATTTTTTTTATATTATTGTTCAGGGGAACTGAAGTAAATACCATTTATTTTTAAACTCTATTTGGTACCGACTTTGCTAAAAAAAAAACAAGGGCAGAGGAATCGGAGTTTAGGTTTTTGTACCAGAGTCGGAGTCGTAGTACCCACAAAAACTCGCGACTCCGTCTCCAAAATTTAACGGCATAAAAAATTTTAAAAAATTTTCTAATATTTTCCAAATAAAAAATTCTTCGAATTGGCAATATTTCAAATATCGATTTGAAATTTTTACAGAATCATTTTCTTGATATATTTAACCATTTAAAAGGTACTGCATTAAGAACAAGTTAGAGTGCAATATTCGGCTGTGCCGTATCTTTGATACCTCCACCGACAGTTGGAATATATGAGAGCTATAAATTATTAATTAATCTTTATAAAAACGGACGTCGGTATAAACATTTGTTCCGGTTTAAACCAGTTGGACAACAATCAGACAGTGTTATGCTTTTATTTCTAGTAATTTGAACTAACTTGAATAAAATATCATGATTCGTAACAGTTTATGTCGAATTAAAACGATTTTCAGGAGGAGAATTTATATTACATCCCTGGTAAATTATGAAGTAACCATCACGAAATTCTGTAGAGTGATTTTTGTTATTAAAATTCTAAATGAAACAAATTTTTATACAGTAGCGAAATTTGTTTCAGCGTTTAAAGTGCTTTCTATAAGGCTTCTTAATATGGGATCTAAGGTAAATATGGACCGATAATCATAAAAATGCATGATATTATTTCTGGCCATTTGAACCAAAATTGGACTAAATTTTACGACAATAAATTTGTCTGCTATGGTTTTAAGCATATTTAAATAATTTCCCAGAGTGAGCATAATATTACCCATTATATGGTAAATAATGGATCAAGCTTCACGAAATTTTTTATAGTGATTTTTAGTCCTATAAATCTTTGACGTATCAAATTGTATAACAATAGCATTATTTATTACGTTTTTTAAAATACTAAACTGTTTTCCGAGTGTAGGGTTTATAAGGGGCCTGGGGTAAGTTATGGACCGATCTTCACCAAAATTTTTGTTTGATATCTAGTCCTATAAAACAGTGACGTACTCAAATTTATTATGATAGCGTTATTTATTACGGTTTTAGGCGTACAAAACTATTTTCCGGGAGAAGATTTTATATGGAGACTATGGTAAAATATAAACCGATCTTTAGGAAATTTGACAGTATGATTTCTAGTCATATGGAACGAGTTTGTGCAAAATTTTATATCATGCCGTTCATTATGCCACCTTTTGTTAGTTTTTGTAACAAAATTTTAAATTTTTTAGGGTGGTGGTTCTACATTTTGATTCGTAACTCTGATCCTACTGATCGGATTTTGATGGATTTCAATCCCAAACTGCTTAGGACAACCAACATTGTTCTTATCCTTTGAGTTTTTCGCAAGTAAGCGTGTTTTCAACAGACGGACATTGCCAAATCAACTTAGAGTAACTCAAGAAACCAGAATGTACATACTTAATTGGATCTTAAATGCATAATAAAAAAAGCTTCACACGGAATGACAAACTTTGTATATATTCATTCACTACTAGTTTTGGAGGGTATAAAAAGAGTTTAAAGTCAAATAAGGACCAGTCACGTATAGGGATGGGCAAATTGAAAAAAAAATATATAGATATACATATATCGTATCGACATTTTTTAAGAGTATCGATATTTATTAATTAAAAATATCGATATATTGATGTATCGACCGTATTAAGCTGAAATTGTTACCAAATTTAAAAACTTAATATACCTATGTCAATACATATTTACATATGTACAAACATATTACATGTAATTCCATTCTAACTTTTTATTGTTTCTTTTAATTTCAAATTGGTTTTTATTTAAAGCAAAAGCCAATTTTAAAATTAGGTTTTTAAGGTAAGTGAGGCGAACGAAGTTTTCGTTTGAAATCGAGGGACCGGCAGTTAATTCTACAATAAAAAAAAATTCAAAAAAAAAGTAAAGAATCCAAAAAAAATTTTATTTATACGCCATATGGAATCTAAAAAAAAAATAATAATTGGGATTATATAATGCCGGATTATATACTGCCATTAAACGAAACTTGTGACACATACTATACAAGTAAACTGCGTAATATTTTATTTTTAATATATAAGAACACGCTTAAATAAAAAAAAAAAAAAATATTTTTTTTTATTATTAACATTCCAACTTTCATGAGTCTATTGCTCCGAATACGCCATAATTGAGGCGATTCTTTGCATAATTCTAGGAACCCTTTTCAGAATATTTGATGCAATTCTTAAAAACAACAGTATTGTAACCAGTTGAGCAACGGTTAAAATGTTGAATTTTATTATAAAGAGCTCTTAAAAATATCGAATTCGATAGTCGTAGATAAATATCGATGAATCGATATATGGGTATTTTTAATATCGGCGATATATATCGATTATAATTTTTTTTAAATATCTATATTTATTGCCCATCCCTAGTCTCGTATAAATTTAGCATCAAGGTTCGTGAGTCAGAGTCGTACTTAAAAAGGGTTTGGAGTCGGAATTAGTACTTTTTTCTGACGACTCCACAGCTCTGATAAAAACATATTATACTTATATTAAGAAAAGATTATTTTAAATATTTAAAATAATTTTTTCTTTGAAAAATTGTAAGTCCTTTGAAAGGACAAAAGATGGGAAATGAAAAATTAAGCGTGGCAATTCTGCCAAAAAATAAATAAAGTTTTAACGTAGGGAACAGAGTAGGAAAATTTTTTTTGGTTAAAGAAAAAAAGCGAATTTATTTTAGACACGTAGGGATTTTTTCAAATTTCTACTGGCATTCTACTGGGTTTAAATCCCAGCGTTAGTCAAGAATGAAAAATTATCAATACATTTTAATTAACTTCATGTTGTTAAATTTCTTTCTTCATAAAAATTATTTAATGAAAATTAAATTTAATGAACTTTAGCCTAATTAAAATATTAAAAATTTTTAAAATAAAATGGAAATTTATTTTATTATTTACCTTCAAAAGAAAATTGTGAATTTGTGCTTCTAATCGTAAAATTCGAAAGAATGAAGCACTACTTTGTTTGCAATAACGTCCTCAATAATGATCAAGGCGAATTTAAAAAGGTAAGTGCAACTCTACAACTTCAACAAGCAAAATGTATTTTGTTTTTGCAATTTAATTGCTTGTAGTGAAAACCAACTGACCAAGGCAAACAAATAGAGCTAAAAAAAAAATTTTCGGTTACTTTGGCGCAAAACAAAAACAAAAGACTTTTGACGTTTGTGATTTATATTTTGAATTAGCCGTGGATACAGTTAATGAACGTCTGACGAGTTGCACTTACCTTTTTATATTAGCCTTGATAATGATATAATGATTTCATATTTTTGATCACAAATAAATTTTTCATTTAGGTTTGCAAATTCAACTCGGCTCTTTTCTCTGGCAAATTTATTTAGATCCGCTTTTATGTGCGAAAATATAGTCTAGTTGTAATTATAAGTAAATGTCAGCGTTTGATTGTGCCTTTTTCTTGAATCTTGAATTTTTATAAAATTAGGCATATAGATAATAATATTTTGTCCCTCGATTTCGAACTAAGAATTCGTTCGCTTAACTAGAATTCAAAACAAACACAAATTTTTAAATATTGTGTTTGTTCGATATCGTGGGACAGAAGTTAGCCATTATTTAGGAAGGGTTTGAGCTTTTTGATAAGAAACCCTTACCTTGGCATTTTAATTAAAACATTGCAAAATTAACTTTATATTCCAAATTATTGTATATAACAGGCGGAAAAGGTTTATATAAGTTGGCCATTCCGCTTGTAATTTCTACAATATTGATCCTAGACCCTATAAAGTAAATATATTATAGGTTCTTATGAGGAGCGAAGTTATTTCAACGATGTCCGTCTGACCGTTTGTCCGTCTGGTTGTTGAAATGGGTTTTTCAAAGACCCCAGGAATGGCGGGAACTTTGTTGGTATATATTTATGTCACATATGCTACGAAACATTTTTCTATAGAAATACATAACATCCGGCTTGGGAGGGATTGGAGTAGTGGACGTATTACAAAATCGTCTTATTTATACCTAAAAACGGTATTTAAATAACTTTCTGCGTTTAGCACGCCATGGTGAAGGGTACATAACGCATAGTCGAATATAATACTCTTACTTGTTTTACTTACCTTTAAATAGATCACAAATACCTGCTATGTTTATAGATCAAAGGAATTTTAACTCTTGTATGTCCCACTAAATTAATATTTACTTATAAAAATTTGCACTTCTTTATTTGGACCTGTTCGATAATACATCACTGCGCTTTATCTTGACAACTATTTTTTGTTTGTATTTGACAAAAGGTAGTTGTCAATTTGACAACAATGGTATTTTTACATCTTTGGTTTTAATTTGACTACGTTATGTTAAAAATTTAACAACAGATGTTGTCGAAATATTAACACTTCGTTAAGTTTTTAATATAAATGGTTTACAGTTGTTTAATGTCTTTCTTGGCTCTTCTTCTTAGTGTTAATAATATTCTGAAACTCTGGGGGTTACCGCGTATTTCGATTCGTAAGAAATAATTTACGAACGCGAATTATTTCTACTGTGTATAACGATTTCCATACTATTTGTTTCGAATAAACTGAAGTTTATATACTTTATGGAAAACAGAAAATCACTTTCTCTAATACTACATTTACACCTAGACAAAATCTAGTACTTAAGAGATTTTGAGCGAAATCTTGTTCATTTCGACTAGATTTCCCATACAAAACAAAATCTAGTTCGTCACTAGATTTTGGCAAAATCTCACGAAATCTTGCAATACTCAACGATACAACTATGAATTTCATACCAATGTACTAAAAAATACAGCTCTGAATAAGAAAAATTTGACAGTTTGACAAAATAAAAAAAATATAAATAGAGCGGGGAAAAATTAATTTGCGGCAAATTAATAATAAACAAAAATAAGAATTTATGAAAATGGATAAACCAATAATAAATAAAGGGTATGTAAATTTTATGAATAATTATAAACCGTGTAGCATTACAGTGACCTTAATTTACAGAAAACGTACCTACAAAAAGTAAAAGCAGTAGAATTTCAACGAAGATGCGCTTTTAATACTTATAATATTGTTTTTCAAGTTTTTATTTGTTTTTGTTTGTTTTGCAATAAAAATGTTATATTTAAAAATTTGCAATTTTATCTTTTATTTGTTCACCTTTTGGGTTATAGTCGTAAGTAAACTCCTCGCCACTTGGGTGCCCTTTTCCGTATCAATTGTCTTTTCCAAGGTATCATTTATTGCGGGTAGTACATGACGAATGCTGTTTTTTTTACGCAACAATGTTAATTTCGATTGTATTTTTTAGATCTGGATGTAAAATATAATAAATTTGTTTTTGGCTTTCCATTTTTGCTAGTAAATAATAGTTAACAAAACAATTTCTTTCCTTTTTCAATCAGCTGTTTTTATTATGAAAACCAAATCCGACTATATGTCAAAAAGCATTGGTGTAAACGCCAAAAAATTTCTTTAAGATTTTGACTAAAATCTACTAGGTTTTGTGTAGGTGTAAATGTAGTATAAACCAACTTTCTATTACGAAAACAAAATTATGCAACAATTTTCGATTTGTTTATCAAAAAAATTGTTTTTGGGAATACATAATTATTCATTAAAAGATTTTGTTTGTTGTACTTACTTCCCTATTTTTTTAATTGATAAAAAATACTGAAATTTATTGTTGGAGGATAAGCTGTTCCTATGCGCATTTCACTGGTTGCTTAAGCCAGATCATCAGGAAACGCTCTCCTTAATAATTTTAGAAAAACCAAAGATATCTGCAAACAAGACTACAGAGTGAATGAGAATTACCTACACTCAAAAAGTCTTATTTGGAACGATATGAAAGCTTAAACAAAATACCAACATTCCCCACTACAATTAATTGAAATTTTCCCAACCATAATTGTAGTTGCAAGTAGCTTAAGAAAAAACAAAATTAAAAACAAAAAAACAAATTGCTTTATTGTTTTCGCAAGAAAATCAAAATAAAGCAATTTGCCAGTTCAGTTTTTTATGCACGTGCACTTGATTTCATTTCGAACGAGTACAAAAATCGTAATGCACAGTGCAAATTGTTCGAACTCGTATATTATTTCTTTCGAATCGAAATACGTGGTAGCCCCCCTGACTTCTTATACAAATTTTATAGTTTTCTATTTATTACTATTAATTGTCTGGCCTGGCCCACTGTCATTTTTTTGCTATACTAAAATTTTTATTTCTCGAGTAAAAAAAATGTCGGTTGAAAAACTTTAACATTATACATCAACTCATCACCCGAAAAGTGTTGCGTTTTTTCCTTTCTTCTTATTTTTTTGTTTTCTTTTTTTTTATTCTTCTCAGTTTTAACATTTGCGTCTGTTTTTCTCTACATTTTTATGCTTACGAGTTTTAGACCATTTCGAGCTTCCATTTCTTATAAGTGCTAGTGCCTTTTTTATATCTTCCGAACATAATGTTTATAATTTAAAAAAAAAAAAATTTTCGTGGTCTGTTATACGTAAGTAAAAAGTTTCTTGGGCATATCTTTTCATCAACAGCATTAAAAAGTAAAAGAAACTCTTAAATTCGTTCATTTATTTTTCACAATGTGGGTTAAAATGCATCGTTATCATTTAACATAAATCACATTTTAATGTATTAAAAAGTTTTTCGACATTATTTCAAAACATTCTATGCAAATTATTATTTGTTGTTTTAATCTCATGCATCCTTCAAGGAGTTTTTTCTGATTTTTTTTATTTTATTTTATTTCATAATTTTGGTCAAATGAAGAGTTAAATACAGATAATTCATCTTAAGGGAAATGCACTAAGTACTGGTACATATTCAAATGAAGAGAGTATTAATCCAAGTTGAAAGTTTTTAAATAGGAAAATGTGTGAAGAATAAAAAATTTCTAGAGATTAAAATGCACAAGAAATTTGTTTTTTGTAATAAAGATTAAAACCAAGAGATTTTAAGTTTTAATACGTGTTTAAAAAATATTAATTATGAATATTGTGTTAAAGCAAAAACAAACATCTTATTGTTTTGATAAATCTCTTAATTTAATATTTAAGATTACATATTTATAAAAAAATATGTAAACACAAGCATTTAACCCGCTACTTCGCTAGCGCCCCTTTTTCTTGTGTGGACATATTTTTACGCCAAAGTTTATGTTTCTAGGTTTAAACCCGCTACTTTGTAAAGGGACGATTTGTACCTCTAAACATTAGTATTTCATAAATTTTTATTTGTATTTTTTAGATACGTTACGAATATATTTTTTTATTTCAATGCTTATTGGTTTAATAGATAGATGGCGTGGCAAAAAAGTTTTAAAATACAGGTTTACTCCCCAAAAGGGTCTAATTTCAAAAAAGTACCAGACACCTAACCGCTTATTATTTTAATGAACATCAGGTAAGGGAATTTCCCGTTTTAACCTTTTTTACCCTTTAACCATAAAAATTTCCAAAACTCCCATCATAGGTAATCGATTTCGCGAGAGGCCAACCTCCCGGGCAAATTTCAGCATTTTAGTTCAGGCGTTTAGGTCGTGCGATGATGAATCAGGCAGTATCTTTACAAATTTTATATTATAAAGGTTTTGAAAACAATAACAGAATTAGGTACGATTTTCACCCCTTAAACGTTCGAATTTCGAAACGCATCAAATTTGTATTTGTATTTTTTAGATAAGTTACGAATGTGATATATTTTTTATTTTAATGTTTATTGGTTTAAAAGATAGATGGCATAGCAAAAAAGTTTTTAAAAATACAGGTTTTACCCGCTTACTCCTTATTTCAAAAAAGTGCTAGACACCTGTCCGCTTATTTTTAATGAACAATAATAGGTATTCAATGTTTTTGTATATCCTTTAGCTTAGCAGATATGAGGTCAGCGTGATCGATTTGGCGAAAGACCTGCCTCAGGTCCAAATGTCAACTTTTTAACTTCAGGCGTTTAGGCTGTGCTATGAAAATAAATAGATGAAGAAAAAATATCTTGGAAAAAGTAATAAAATTACGTACGATTTTTACCCCTTAAACGTTCGAATTCAGAAAAAGTACAAAATTTTCACTTGGCATTTTTTAGATAAGTTACGAATTTTATATAATTTTTATTTCTATGTGCATTGATTTAAACGGTAGATGGGGGACAAAAAAGAACCAAAATTCAGGTTTTACACTTTTACTCCCTAAAAGAGCGCCGAATTTCGAAATAGTACCAGACACCTGCTCTCTTTTTTTATTTAGTGAACAACAATAAAAGCACAAAATAATTTTATGTTTGTAGCAGCAAAAATTCAATAAGTACCTGTTGGCAAACAATACAGTACGAAAAAGTACCAAAAAACCACTCTTACAGATTCTCATTCACTTGGGAACTTGCATGTTTAATTTTATGTTTATAGGTCCAATTTTAACGGAAATTCAAAAAGTAACAGGTAAAGAACAAAAAATACCAAAAAGCCCCTCTTACAGGTTCTCATTCACTCAGGGCATTGCATTTTTAATTTTATGTTTGTAGATCCAATATTAACGAAAATAAAAAAGTTACCAGTTAAAAAACGAAAAAGTACCAAGAAGATCCCTCTTATAGGTTCTTGTCCACTC
This sequence comes from Pollenia amentaria, assembly GCA_943735925.1. Classification (NCBI taxonomy): domain Eukaryota; kingdom Metazoa; phylum Arthropoda; class Insecta; order Diptera; family Polleniidae; genus Pollenia; species Pollenia amentaria. Next base: position 84,565,734 of record OX031008.1, on the reverse strand, counting down.
AGGACATTTAATGTTGAACATATATTCGCGTATTGTCAGTTGTGGAACAAAAACCTAAAGTAAGAAATAAAATTTCCCGTATTTCCACTTTTTGGTACTTTTTTCTCCCCATTGAAGCATAAAAAATTTCAATATTGTAGTAGGAGCCTATAATATAATACGTATGTATATGTCAATGAATAAAAAAAAAATGTTTTGTAAAAAAGTACTAAAAATAGTAATGGTTTTTACCCCCTAAACGTCCGAATTTCGAAAAAGTACCAAATATGTATTTGGATTTTTTAGATAAGTTTCAAATGTGATATAACCCTTATTTCTATGTTTATTAGTTTAACAGATAGATGGGGTGACAAAAAAGTACCAAAATACAGATTTTACCCGTTTACTCCGTATTTCCCCTTTTTGGTACTTTTTTTCTCCCCATTGAATCATGAAAAATTTCAATATTGTAGTGGGAGCCTATAATTTAATACGTTTATGTCAATATATAAAAAAAAAATGTTTTATAAAAAAAGTACCAAAAATAGTTACGCTTTTTACCCCTTAAACGTCCGAATTTCGAAAAAGTACCAAATTCGTATTTGGATTTTTTAGATAAGTTTCAAATGTGATATAACCCTTATTTCTATGTTTATGGGTTTAAAAAATAGATGGGGTGACAAAAAAAGTACCAAAATGCAGGTTTTACCCGTTTATTCCGTTAAAGGGCTGAATTTCCAAAAAGTGCCAGACACCTGTCCGCTTATTTTTCTAAAGAACAACGAAAAGCATTTAATTTTTTTGTATCTCTTTTAGTTTTAGAGATATAAGGTTACCGAATTTACCCGTTTTTGCCCTTTTTGCCCCCTTAACATTCGAATTTCCAAAAATCCCGTCTTAGTGGATCGATTTGAGGAGACACCAACTCCTGGTCCAAATTTCAAGCTTTTAGCTTCAGGCGTTTAGGCTGTGCGATGATGAAGTAGTCAGTCAGTGAGTGAGTCAGTCAGTCAGTAACGTGACAATTTTATATATATATGTAGATATATATTTCATTTTGCTGCCACCTGCTGTGTAATCTTGTTATCTTGAATAGATCGCCAAAGCTAAGAGGTTATTGTCTTACCTAAAATTGTTAGCACAGACAAGCCCCCAAAGCTAATAAACGTAGATATTAGGGATGCCAATAGGATTTTTAAAAATCCCAGGACTCGGGATCACTGTGTTTCTTTAAGATACGACTCTTTTTAAATAAACAACACTTTTTGAATATTCAAAAGATTTTATATACATAACATAAATACATAAATTTTAAAAAAGAAAACAACAAAACAATTTATTTTATACATATGTTTATAACACTGGCCTCACCCATGATCAAACTGATCAGATTCTGAAAAAAGATTAAAAAAATATACGTATCTCTTAGTTTTTCTAGATCAATTCATTTCGGTTTTTTGACAGCAATTCAATTTTTAATGTGAATTAAGTTGTGACGACATTAATACACTGCAAAGTGTAGTCCCTCATCGATCACGATAGCTGAGTTAAAAACTGTAAAACTATGTCGATTGCAGTGTAGTCCACCACCTCCAGGGTGAGGGCGAGATTCATAATCAATAATTTAAGTACGTTTAAAATTTATTTAAAAACAAAATGTTTGTACAAATGTTTCTTAAGACAGATTTTAAGTTTAAATAATTTTTTTATGAATACGTCAGATAATGTTTATTTATAAAAAAAAATTCTTTCATTTACCGTATGGTTTTTAAGCAAATTTTTTATTATTATTGGACCGGAAGGAATATGAGCTATTTCATAAATATAACGACTTAATTGTTATAATTATATCAACTTTTATTCTTTAGTTTCTGAAAAGTCTTTAATTGGATTGTGAATAATTTTTATTTTTTGCTTGATATATAACCATTATTTTTTGATTTCTATATTTTGCATAAAAATAATCGTTTCTACTTAAAATAATGGTTTTTATTAAGCAAAATACAAAAATCCAGAAATAGTCGTCATATAACAAGCAAAAAAATAAAATTTTAAATACTCGGAACACATACAAACATAAAAGAGCTCTAAAATTAATCAGGACAAGAAAGGATAATTTTGTAAAAAAAAATAAAAAAGGTTTCCAAATTAGAAAAACTTTAATTTGAATGGATCACTTCCGTCTTCGCAGTGCAAAAACTATGGATAGTTATTTACGTATCTCTTAAACTAATGCATATCCCACTTCAAAACGGTTACAGTATTATTAGTATGATATAAGCTAATTTCCGGCTAAGAAGTGCTTTGCGCCTGTAAAGAAATTTGCATTAAGCTTCGTACAGACGGTGGTAAGTTCTAACAATTTTGTCTGTCCGACAGGGACACCAAAGATAGGCTCAGGGCCTATGAATAGACGGCGAGCGTCCGTATTTGCCAAGCAGTCAGCCCTTTCGTGTCCCGCAAGGCCGGGCACCCAACGCACCTTCAAGTCATTGTGTTTTCCTAACTCGTTCAAAGATGTTAGACATAACCAGTTTGGAATTCACCTCCGAAGAAGATAGTGCTCTAAGAGCGGCTTGGCTATCCGACATAATAAACAATCTCAAGCCCTTTGCCCTCCTTTATGAGGATGGCGTAGATCTCTGCCTGAAAGACCGTAGGCTATTTGGCGACAAGTACTACCCACTAGTCAATAGTTTTCAGGTCAGTAGTGAATTATCAATAAAAAGCACATAATAAATGTATATAGAACAAATCATTGTCTGGGGTACAGTTGGTCAGTAGTACTGAGGACAAAGTCAATAGCAAATCAGTACAGTTTCACTATTGACTTTTACATACATGCATATTAGGGTGGGTCAAAAAAATGTTTTCCCGTAACGACTTCTAATAGCGTAAATATGTTGTATATTTGCCTGCACTAGACCCCTGTAAGATATTATTAATTTATTTTTAGTGTAAGAGCCCGCGCTTTGATCTTCATTTTGTTAAATTTGCTATATAACAGCAATAGCATTATATTGCAAAAAAGCATATTACTGTATCCTAATGATTCTTAAGTTCTCGAGCATTCAGACATAAGCAATTCACTCATTGAAAAGTATATACTCTTCCAGGAAATATTTTTGATAGAATACAAATAAAATAATGCACAATAAAAAGATCAGTTTGGCTTTACTACGCGGACAGTGAAGTTATGTGTTTATTTTTTTTATTTGAACTGTTCTTACTTCTAACCGTTATTATGGAAACCAGAAGCCAAGATTATTAGAAGATATTAATGATAATGTGTTACCAACTTACGAATATGTTACGAAATACTATGATTGGAATAGGGAGCAACTAAAAATAACAAGGAATACTACTAAAGAACCATCGTTTTTAGATATTGCAAAACTTGTAGCTCAAAGGATAGAAAGCGTTAGGAGAAAATCGTCTCTTCCTACAGTGTCATATACAATAGTCATACAAGTAATAAATAGTTATCATATAAATTACAAAAATCTCAAAAAAATCGTTACAAAAGTCGTTGAAAAAATGTCCGCTTATTAGAAAGAAAATTTTCTCCGACTTAGCAGAGTTTTGTAGATGTAAACAAATTGAGCTTTTTTGATGTCCAAGGCAATATAAGGTACCCAAAGAAGAACAGGAGTTTTTAAGTGAGATGCGAGGGCGAGAAAGATGCGTATTGGAGGAGTAGTTCGAGATCTTCCAAATAAATTGCAAAAAAGAGCAGCCAAAGCACCAAATACAGAAAAACACGTAAAAAAAAGTCGAGACAAAATTAATTAAAAACAGCGCTTCTTGTGACGACTCTTTTAATTTACCTTCCACGTCAAAGGCAGAAAGAAAAAAAATTTAGTTTGCTTATATTGTCAAGAACTTGTAACCGTTACTGTGTTTCCCATAGCGCAGGTGCTGCTATTGCTTCGTCTTTATTACATGATATCTCTCCTAGCAGTGAGATATCATAGCCTTATACTTTGACGGCCGAAAAGATAAGACGCTTAATATTATTTAAAATGGAGCTAGGAAATATAGACAAATACTGATTGAGGAACATGTAAGTACCTGTTAAGGAGCCAGATTCAGTTTATGTTGGCTATGCAACACCAGATCGAAGGACTTCTAAAAATATTGAAATGTCAATTATTGCCCTTCCTTCGTCTAAAAAATGGAAAAAGAAAATTTGAAAGCAATTGGTTGTGATAGTACACTCACTAACACTGGGAAATTTCACGGAGTAATAAGAGTATTGACAAAAAGACTTCAGCGCCCACTGCAATGAATTATTTACATTTGAACGAATTGCCATTAAAACATCTATTTAACAAGCTATATGGTGTTACCAAGGGACCATATTCGCATGCTGGTCCTATTGGCAACTTATTAGAATAAATGCGGCAGTTGAGTGTCAAGAAGTTACAATCAAATTTTTTGAAATGCCCAGATTTGACAGTACACAAGCTTTTGTGACCAAAAAATAATTAATAAAATTTCGTGTTTTTATTGTTTTATGTTGTATAGGAACCAAAGTTTTATTTTTTATGTGAAATTAAAAATGTGTTCAGTTTTAATTAATAATCAATAATTTATAGTAAAAAAAATATTAAAATTTAAAAAATGGCCTTTTTAAAATACTTAATTCTTAGGAGCTCCGGCGCGGGCTCAAGATGTGACTATTTTCAACTTTTTTTTAGCATTTTTTATTTGTTTTGACGTTAGACAACAAAATATTGCTATTAGAATATGATTCGAAAAGTTTTATTTTTTCTCATACATCAGTGACCCACCCTAATGCAAATACTAACGTACATACATAAATACTTAATTCCGTATTAATCATAATTCTAACTTAGGTCATAAAAAAGGTCTTTTGGCCAACTAAAGAAAAATATTTTGTGCTTTTACTTCCTTTTACTATTTATTTTAGGGCATTGCATTTAAGGCAAAATATAAAATTTCTTATTAAACCACATTTAACCCACTTACTACGCCAACTTTTAAAATTGTACTAAATCAGGGCCTAAGTCAATAAAATAAACATTAAAAAACAAAACAACAAACAAAATAAATGAAAGAACACTCTTAAACAAAACACAAAATCCAAATTAAATGGTTTAGAGACATTTTATTGCTTACAAATAGCGTTAAATGCATTTCGGAAAAGCTAAACAAGGTTTCTATTTTGTTGCCAGATTTTTTTTCCACGTAGGAATGTCACGTACTTTCAATTCCCATTTTTAGCCGTAAAAAAAGAAGTTTTATTATTTTAAATATAAATTTTAATTCTTGTATTTTTTTCTTAGAATCTAAAAAAAAATAAATAAAAAAATATACTGACATGTATGTATGTAAACAAAAAACTCATGGCTGGTTTATTAATATTATTCTTTCCAATGCCTAGTGAATATTAATTTAAGTCATGACCACCATCTCTACGAGCAACCATTGCGGCAATACAAAAAGTCACAACTGCCTTAGACAGAGCAGTCGGCGCAATGAAGACAGTTCACGTAGGGCTGCCATACTAAGGGGTTTTCCTCTAGATTTGGAGATTTAACTTTTATTTATCAAAGATTGCAAAAGCTAAAACTTTAATACCAACGATATGTACAAAGCTAGTGAGGAAGACTTAGCAATTATTGATATTTTTTGATAAAGCTGCATCCAACACCCAATTTTCAAGGGGGCTTTTACGACGTCGCTTTTTGTTTGGTGTCAAAATGTGTAGAGAAGAAAGAGGGGTAAACAAAAAGACTCGGTTTGCGTTTTTCATGTCGTTTTTTTATATTTCTCTTTAAATTTATTATTGCTTCGTTTAATTTTTTTTTCTTAAAGTGTCAGGTTGAAAAAACAGTGAGACCTTGATTTTTCATAACAGAAGGTACCGGCTGCATTCGTGTTTATAACTTTTTATTTGTGTGTTTGTAAATATATGATGTATTATTATGTTAATATTAAAATAATATGAGGAAAATAGTAATTATGGCAGAACATGGTTCCAGTGCGTTGTGGAACTCCCTTTCTTTGTTTATTTACATTTTTATTGTTTAAAAGTAAACGAAAAAAAGGATAAATATGTTTATAATTTCGAATAACAGAGGAAATGCCGGATAATAGAAGTAATATTTGCAAAAAAATTTAAATTAATGCAAATAAATTCTTTTTATTTCCCGGTTAATTGATGCTGACGGTTAATGGCATGACGGATAATCAAGGTCCTACAGTAATTAAAAAAAGACATGCAACCAAAATTCATCGTATAAACGAAAAGGGTCTTTGGAAGTTGATTCAAAAGGGAATGAAGAAAAAACGGCGCCGTAAAAGCCGTCATGAAAATTGGGTGTAAAACATGCATTTTTATTTATATAAACAAGCATCTTTCAATATGGTCACCTCCTATATAATGGTTTCCTCTAAACATGTTATTGTTAAATACCACAATAATTAGTTAACCAGTTATAATAAATTGGCTTAGTATTATCATATTTTATCATGCAAACCATAATTTAGTTAAAAGACAATCATGCCAACCATACCCAGTAAAAAAAGTGCTCCAAAGTGCAGGTTTTATGTATGAATTCTTACCTCAAATCGCTTCAAACCTGCTGATTGGATGCCTGATTTTTGTATGGGGTTTCCCGGTTTGGAGGACTATTTTCTGCTGGCAATAAGCGCTTCTTTTAACATAATAAAACATATTAACATATGTGGGATTTCATGTCAAGTGACCCAGCTTTTGAAATCGATGTCTTCCGATTTGAATGAAATTTGGACCAAGGTTAGTCCTATTGGATAGTAGTTTAGACACAAATTTTCAACAAGAGCGATCAACAAGTTTCTGAGTTAGAGAGGGTCAAAATTTGACATTTTACCCAAACAAGTGTTCTTCCTCATCCATGTAACTTATTATCTATTGGTGTTAGGAAAATTTGTCCCAAACAAATTAGATAGCTATTTATTCAATCTTTCGAAAAAAATTTGTTGTTCTTTTTATGTTATATAGGTACCGTAGGAAAGGTTATTTTGTCTAGTTTATCAGCATTAGTTTTATTTTTAAGGTTTTAGAAACACTTACACAAAAAAAGGAAAAAATTCTAAATAGTGCATATGCTAAAAATTTAAAAATCCTCGTCTTGACTTAGAAATTATTTTTTTTTTATACATAACCCACTCGCGGCCCAAAAAGCGACCAGAACTACCTGAAAGGAAAAGACCTAAGCTTTCTTTTGACCAAAAAAAAATGTACCCGCTTAAAAAAATAAAAAAAAAAGTTTTATATATAAAAAAAAAAATTTTTTAAAAATTAAAAAAAAAAAACAAAAAAAAATTTTTCGAAAGATTGAAGAAATAGCATCCAAATCGGAAGACATCGATTTCAAAAGTTAAGTCACTTGACATGAAATCCCCCATATTCATTAATTTTTTGCTTTAACTGGTTTAAATGCCTTTTTTCAAGCATGTTTATTTTTTTCGCTTTAAAACCTTCTGCGTTGTCAGCACTAAAATAGCAGCTTTTTTGTATATTTGATTCATCATCATTTACTGTTGTATAAGAGCTCTCTTATTGAAGCACTCGATTATGCGCTTTTTCTCTTAAGTACTTCAAAAAACACAAGTTTTTAACTGGGTAATTGGTTGTGGCTTCTTAATGAAGGACTCAATTAACCATGGATGTTCGTCAAAAATAGTTTTGTTGGAGGTGACCATATTGAAACAAGGGGTTTCTCTCAGTGTAGGTGGAAGTACCTAAATAAGTATTAAAAAATCTAATTTACTGAAAACTAACGCCAACATTTTTCATTTAGAGGGATTTCTTTAAAAAAAGTCGACTTAAAGGAGTTTTTAAGTTTTTTTATGGGGGGAGAAAAAATGACTTAACAACACTGATTCACGTGTAAAGCAACTGACGGGCGATATTAAACGAATTTAAGTACTAATTAACATTTTAAAGAAAATATTAGAAAAAAAAACTATTTGCGTTGAATAATTGTTTTTGATAATCAGTAAAATTTAAATAAATAAATTTGGTAAAATAATTAGAAAGTAAATTTATTTTTTAGCGAGTTTGGTTATAGGTCGTTTAAGTGAGTTAATGGTTTGAAAGTTATTTTGAAAACTAAACTCAACTTTCATTTTTCTATGACTAAGAACTTATTAACTATTTGTTATTTTCTTTATTGAACGTGTGATTTAATGAATGGAGGAATAAATTTGACCAATCTTTAATACTTTTGAATTAAGTTAAGCTAATTTTTATCCAGCTTAAAATCATCAGGTCAAAGTGCTATGCCCAGTTTTCTGAATAATAAAATTCTTAGGCAAAAACATAAAGGCGAGCATTTTCATTATAAATAGTTATAACTTTTGTATCTGGTAGCATTTTCTGGACGTTGATCATTAATTGCCCCCTTCAGTAATTACAATTATATAAACTCTTTCCTGTGAAGCTATTTAACAATAATATGACCGCTTTTTAGAAATTCATTAATCAAAATCAAATAGTAAGCAATAATTAAACAGAATGAATATGTTGCTTTGACATCACTTTTACTCATTATTATTGTCGTTTTAAATATATTCCGTATACAGGAATTAGCTGAAATAAAACGAAACAAGTAAATAAATTTAATTTTAAGGGATACAACAGAGAAAAAATTATCAGTAGTTTTTATCAATTAAACAAATTATTTAAAAAGTATTTAAATTTAATAAATGTGATAATTGAATCAAATATTTTGTTAGTTGAAAGAAAATTAAAAATTTAATTTTGATCTAATTAATATTTTAGTTGTTTTGAAAAACATTTTTAATTAAAATATTAATTAAATAACAAAAACTCGTAATTGAACTTTTTCGTTTAAAAAAAATAATTTAAACTTCTAGAATTGTTGTTGAGAATTGTTAAAACCTGAGCTATATCTATATATAAATCGGCAAAGGCAAAACAGTTAAGAACACATTGGTACTCTGTTTGCCAACCGATTGGAACAAAAAGTACACCATATGAGAGGTATTTACTTACAGTAGTGCACAATATATATTTCATTAAAATCTGCGGGGGTAAAAAGGGTAAAAATAAGGGATCCAAAAATAATTTAACGGCCTGTTTAACGATTTCAAACATCAACGTTCGCATATAAAATTATATTTAAAACAAAAACAAAATTCTAAAATATCGTCGGGCACAGGTTGACAACTCTTAACTCGCAAAAAATCGAATCGGAGTTTTTGAAGCCAAAAGACTGTGTTTGTCCTTCTGCATGTTAGCATGTTGTTTTCTTTACACCATCTTACAATAAATATCTCCTACTAATTTTGGTTTTTTTTTTATTTACTTCCAACACGGTTTAGTAACGGATTAATAGCGTTTTTTTTTTGTCTCCTGAAAAGTACAAAAAAACATGTTAAGAGTTGTCAGCCTGTGACCGACGATATGTTTTTATTTTAAATTTAATTTTCTATGCGAACGTTAACGTTCGAAATCGAGGAACAGGCTGTAATACTTATCGTTGTGCTTTAGAAAGATAAGAGGACTTTTTTTAAAATTCGGCCCTTTTGGGTACTAAACGGGTATAACCTGTATTTTACAACTTTTTTGTCGCCTCATTTAATTTTTAAACCAACAAACATAGAAATTAAGATTATACCAAATTCGTAACTTATCTAAAAATATAAATTTAGTACTTTTCCGAAATTCGAACGTTTTAGCTGTGAAAATCCTACCTATTTTTGGCACTTTTTTACAACATATTTTTCTTTATGTATTGACACATTCGTATTAAATTATGGAGTCCCACTATAATATTGAACTTTTTGGTACTTTTATGCGGAGAAAAAAATCATCAAAAAGGGAAAATACGGGATATAAATTTCTTTTTCTTTTCCGTGCTGCATGTGGTAATTTTTGAATTTTCTATAAAATTGAACGTAGAGTAGCACTTTTTTGCTCTTCAACAGATACTTTTTGAATTTTCATTAAAATTGGAGCTAAAAACATAAAATTAAAAATGCAGAGTGATTGAGAATCTTTATTTTAGACAAGAGTTTTTGTCCTTTTTGGTTTTTTAAATGGTAATTTCTGCTTTTTTTTTATATTATTGCAATGTAATTTCAAGAGTACATATAGACTGGAGGCTGGTCACTCGCTAAACCGACCCACTAAGACGAATAAAAAACAAATGCTCGAAATATGTAAATTCATTTTTACTTATATGTATGATTTCTTCATATTCGCATAATTAATTATGGTCGAATTTCGACCAGTGGGCAAACACTAGTTTAATGAAATCAATTAACACATTGTTTGAAACGGCAAAGTTTGTTTTATCATTTTTTTTAATTAAAATTAAAGATATCATTTATTGAAAAAAAAATATTCACAATTTTAAATTTTTATAATTTTTAGTAATCAATATAATCATTTTGGTAATAGGTGCAAAATCAACGAATTGTTTGCTTGATTCTATGATTTTGGTACGAATTTTGTGATTAGAGACAGAATTTGATTTTTTCTGTGAAAGCAAAACAATGAAAAAATGTTTATTTATAATAAATTAATGAAATTTATGCAAAAAAATTAAGTATATAAAGATCAATAAGCCTGATGAGCCCAAAACTATGAATATATACCGAATGCGAAGTTGCTTTGGAAGAATCGCAATTTGGTTCCATTCAATTCAGGGGACTAATTCTGGTAGTCGTGATCGAAATTGTCTTCGAGTCCAAAGCAATTTCGATAGTGGTCTTAAATCTAATTCTGTCAGTCGATACTCAACGAATCTGCGGCGCTACTGTAGAAAATCTACCATATAAAATTTTAAAATAATTAAAAATGTAGAGGAGCTTTGAAATTATTTTACATCAGAGACTTAAGATTCTTTAAATAAAATATAATTTTAATTTGATTTTCTAAAAAAGGCCGTATTTTATATGCTTAAACTAAGAATCGAAATAAATGTTTCAGTGTGGTGGAAACTTAAATAATTTTTTTATAACACTGAAAGAGTTTTAAGAAATTGTAAACAAAAGACATATGCTTGCGAACTCTTAAGCAATTAAAAACAAAAAGTAATTCCTTTAAAAAAAAAAATTTTTTAACACATGATATTTGGAATCCGACGAGAATGAACCCCTGAACGTTACCCGGAATAAAATAAGATGTACCATAGATCCTTTAAGTTTGTCAAACAACGAGTGGTTCAATCAAGCTAATGCGTACTTATCAGGGATGTTAAATAAGGTTTTACATTTTGTACCAACTTCCAAAAAAAAATATACTTTTTGGACCTTCACGGTACCATTTTTTTAATTTATTAAAACCACAAGAGTTCAATTTTACACAAAAAAGAAACAAAAATTAACATTAACATACATTATGTGTATGAATAAAATAAGCTACATAAAAGTCTTATAAATATATGAGATCAATATCAGGCACTTATTTGTTTGTTGTAGCAGCATGAATTTGTCGACATTAACAAATTCTTTGTTTGTATGAGACTGGATAATGTTGGCACATGTAGTCTGTTTCTTTCCCTAGATTTTGTTATTTTTTGAAAAAACTCTTTCCACATTTGCAGACGAATGTGGAATGGGTAAAACTCTAGAAATGTCAGGAAACTTACGGTAAATTTGTAAGTAAGGTAATTGCTTTAGATACTTCCAAGGCGTTTGACAGAGTCTAGCATGGTGCACTCTTGTCTAAGCTTATTGCATTTTGATGTCGGTGATAATTTCTCTCGATTTATATCGAGCTTTCTCAGAGATCGCACAATACGAGTTGTTATAGATGGGGTTTCATCAACCGACTTCAAGATTCATTAAGGGGCGCCGCAAGGCTCCGTTCTTTCTCCTACTCTATTTCTTATTTTTCTAAATGACCGCCTATGTCAAACTTCCAACCCTATCTATTCTCTTGCAGATGACAGCAACATTTGCCATTCGTATTCATTTGATTACGGATCAAGCGTATCCTATGTTGGTGATATGAGGCAGAACATGAATGATACGCTTGGCCGAGACCTAGACATAATCTCAGAATGGGGGCGTGCTGACGCATAAACTCGCGAAGAATCAAGGAGCTTAATCTGTAACTATGGGTGGTATAATTATCAAGGAAACAGAATCTCCTGATGATCTCGGCATGAGGATACAATGTGATGTCCGATGTACAGCACATATATTTTAGGCAAAAGAAGATTCAAGTGCCTCGGTTATTTGAAACGGTTTAAGATATACATCACTCCATCAGATCTCCTTACTATTTATGCCATATGTAACCAACCGCGAATGGAATACAACTATCATGTGTGGGCCAGTGCTTCAAAGTCTATTTTGGAGCTTCTCGACCGCGTGCAGGAGAGGGCGAAGGTTCTCATTGGTGACAGTAGGGGATCCAATTATATAGACTCCCTTGAGCACCGCCGCATTTGCCTGTTTTATCGTTACTACAACGGGATATGTTCTGATGAAATTAGGGATTTGGTTCCCGAAACCCATACCTTTGTTCGTAATTCACGTTTTTCCTCAAGAGCCCGTCCTTTTGTGTTTTGATTGAAAAATTCGTTTTTTGGCCGGACTGTTCGTATGTGGAATAACCTTCCTTATGAAGTCTTCCCTCTTACTTTCAACAAGAATAAATTCAAGTCGAATGTTCACAAGCACTGCTCCTTCTTTCCTCGTTCCCATAACCTATTTCCCTAGTTCCAACACAATGCAATGCATTAGTAGGGGTCATCCCCTGAGTGCTGGTCCTAACCAAAAAAAAAAAAATTTAAAAAACATCTGGGCAAGAAGTACCACTGTGTGGCAGTTTCTAAGAGCAATAGCAAAATATTTAAGATAAGTGTAACCAGGAATAGAATATACAGGGTGGCGCAGAATGAGCTATATATTTTAAATTGCTTATAACTTTATTATTTATGCGATTATTATTACTGCTTTTTAACATATTTTCCATAACTTTTCGCAAAATTTCGGGTGTAATTATTTTTGTTTGCTTGCATACTTATTCATAATTAAATGCCAAAAACTTTTTCACTAAATGCTGAAAAACAAACAAAGAAAAGATAAAAGTTATAAAGAATTTAAATCATATAGATCATTTTGTGCCAACCTGTATTAGGACGCAGCCAAAATACCAATACAAGACTAAATTGAGATCAAGTTATTTTGCTTAACCCAATTGAAAGAAAAAGAGGCCAGAGTAAACTGAAAGGGTTTTTTGGAAGTCGTTATATTATTCCTTGGTGAAAATATTCCTAACCACAGTTTCAGCCCACCAACGCCTATCGCTCATGCTCAATGGAAGGAAAAAGCCATTTACTGCATAAAAGAAATCTTTGTTCAGAAAATATAATGGCTAAAACATAAACGTATCAAATGGACCGCGTGGTATTAATATTTTCGTCGTAAAACTTTACGTGAAAGTTTTGTTTAGTACCACTTAAGCAGTTCAGGTCCAAATAATAATTTAAAATTTTTTGAAAGCGATGGCTGGTTATGATTCATGTCGGAAAATTTCATATAGATATTAATATCTGGAAAATATTCGGCACAGATAACTTCCAATTAAGATACACTCTTTGAAATTTATCTGTAAATAATGTATTGTAGGGTATCATATGATCGGGCTTGACCGACTACTCATTCTTATTTGCCTTAAAATCCTTTTTTTTATTAAATTTAACAAGAAATAATTAAACTTTTTTTTTTTTTTTACTTAAACGTACAATTTTTATTTTTTTGTTTTTTATTTTACATATTTTAAACTCTACTACAATTAACAAAACAATTAAACAAAAAAAATATCATGTGATTTGAAAAATGTTTATATAGTACATGTGGTAATGTTAATAAATCGATTTCTTGGCTCAGTCACTATTTCTAAATGTTAGAAATATAAATGAAATCATCTTTTTTTTTTGTGTTAAATCAAATGCGCTGAATTGTTATTTTGTTTTTTTTTTTTTTTGTTATAAACTACTTAAGCACGGATATCCTTGTAGTGAGGATCTTCCTTATCTGTGTCCAATTTAATGGAGTATTTGCCAATTAAAGAACCTTCAACATCAGCTTGACCTTGAGGATTGTATTGAGGTCCATCACCGATTTCTTGGGTATCTTCCTTGACTACACGGTAACCGTTTTCATCGGCTTCATAGAAGACGGTGCGCATAACGAAACCATCACTGTACGAGTACATGCCACTGACCTTGGTACCATCACGGGTCTCCTCTCGTGCAATCATATTATCGTTAATTTTATCTTCGACATGAGAGTTGAAAGAGTATTGAGCAGATTCGTTTTGAATGCGTTCCAATTCGGCTCTTTCTTCCGCATCTTCTTGATTCTATGGACGGAAGAGATTATAGGAAATTTAGTCATTTTGTTATTAAGTAAATCATCAAACAATGAATTTGCTAAAAAACTAAAAAAAAAATTATTGATAAGTGCAAATGTATGTATTACTAAATGCTTTGCAGCTAGTCGTGCAACATGACAAACTCTAGGTATAATTGCTTTAGAATGCAGATTCTTTTTTTTAATTATGATTGATTTATGACCCTCTTTTTCTTTCCTCGTTCCCATAACCTATTTCCCTAGTTCCAACACAATGCAATGCATTAGTAGGGGTCATCCCCTGAGTGCTGGTCCTAACCAAAAAAAAAAAAAAAATTAAAAAACATCTGGGCAAGAAGTACCACTGTGTGGCAGTTTCTAAGAGCAATAGCAAAATATTTAAGATAAGTGTAACCAGGAATAGAATATACAGGGTGGCGCAGAATGAGCTATATATTTTAAATTGCTTATAACTTTATTATTTATGCGATTATTATTACTGCTTTTTAACATATTTTCCATAACTTTTCGCAAAATTTCGGGTGTAATTATTTTTGTTTGCTTGCATACTTATTCATAATTAAATGCCAAAAACTTTTTCACTAAATGCTGAAAAACAAACAAAGAAAAGATAAAAGTTATAAAGAATTTAAATCATATAGATCATTTTGTGCCAACCTGTATTAGGACGCAGCCAAAATACCAATACAAGACTAAATTGAGATCAAGTTATTTTGCTTAACCCAATTGAAAGAAAAAGAGGCCAGAGTAAACTGAAAGGGTTTTTTGGAAGTCGTTATATTATTCCTTGGTGAAAATATTCCTAACCACAGTTTCAGCCCACCAACGCCTATCGCTCATGCTCAATGGAAGGAAAAAGCCATTTACTGCATAAAAGAAATCTTTGTTCAGAAAATATAATGGCTAAAACATAAACGTATCAAATGGACCGCGTGGTATTAATATTTTCGTCGTAAAACTTTACGTGAAAGTTTTGTTTAGTACCACTTAAGCAGTTCAGGTCCAAATAATAATTTAAAATTTTTTGAAAGCGATGGCTGGTTATGATTCATGTCGGAAAATTTCATATAGATATTAATATCTGGAAAATATTCGGCACAGATAACTTCCAATTAAGATACACTCTTTGAAATTTATCTGTAAATAATGTATTGTAGGGTATCATATGATCGGGCTTGACCGACTACTCATTCTTATTTGCCTTAAAATCCTTTTTTTTAATAAATTTAACAAGAAATAATTAAACTTTTTTTTTTTTTACTTAAACGTACAATTTTTATTTTTTTGTTTTTTATTTTACATATTTTAAACTCTACTACAATTAACAAAACAATTAAACAAAAAAAATATCATGTGATTTGAAAAATGTTTATATAGTACATGTGGTAATGTTAATAAATCGATTTCTTGGCTCAGTCACTATTTCTAAATGTTAGAAATATAAATGAAATCATCTTTTTTTTTGTGTTAAATCAAATGCGCTGAATTGTTATATTGTTTTTTTTTTTTTTTTTGTTATAAACTACTTAAGCACGGATATCCTTGTAGTGAGGATCTTCCTTATCTGTGTCCAATTTAATGGAGTATTTGCCAATTAAAGAACCTTCAACATCAGCTTGACCTTGAGGATTGTATTGAGGCCCATCACCGATTTCTTGGGTATCTTCCTTGACTACACGGTAACCGTTTTCATCGGCTTCATAGAAGACGGTGCGCATAACGAAACCATCACTGTACGAATACATGCCACTGACCTTGGTACCATCACGGGTCTCCTCTCGTGCAATCATATTATCGTTAATTTTATCTTCGACATGAGAGTTGAAAGAGTATTGAGCAGATTCGTTTTGAATGCGTTCCAATTCGGCTCTTTCTTCGGCATCTTCTTGATTCTATGGACGGAAGAGATTATAGGAAATTTAGTCATTTTGTTATTAAGTAAATCATTAAACAATGTATTTGCTAAAAACTTAAAAAAAAAATAATTGATAAGTGCAAATGTATGTATTACTAAATGCTTTGCAGCTAGTCGTGTAACATGACAAACTCTAGGTATAATTGCTTTAGAATGCAGATTCTTTTTTTTAATTATGATTGATTTATGACCCTGTTTTTCTTTCCTCTAGCTGCTGTTTGCGGCATAATGATGATGATTGACATTTACGCGCTTTAGTAATTGCACAATTTTCAATGATTGGCAGCAATTACAAACCACCACACCTAAACAAACTTGTTGCCATTTTATTTAAACTCAAAAAATTATGCATAATGTAATAAAAATGGTTTTCAATTAAAAAGTTTGTCATATAAATTAAAAAAATAATTAAATTTGCACCAGCAAACAAATTAATAGTATTAACAAAATATTTTTTGATATATACCAAATTTTTTGGCAGTAATGTTGTTGATATATGTAAGTAAACGTTTAATTCACTTGATAACATTTTTAATTAAACTTGATGTTATTTTTTATTAATGATTTAATTGTCTATGCTGGTTTATTTTCTAAGAAGAAATTTAAGTTTGCGTTAAAAATTTTAGGAATAAATTTACACTATTTTATTTTTTCGCAAAACTAAATTATTAGATTGAAATTATTTGTATTTATATATATTGTATATATAGAAGGTCTTTAGCACCACAAGCCAGAGGATCATTTGTGCAGAAATATTACTTTGAAACATTTGAATGAAATTTGAAGGCTAGATCTTCCCTATCAGCCACGTTCTAGTAATCGAAGTCACGTGAAATTAAAATCGATATTTACAACATTTTTTTGCAGTAATGAAGAAAACGTTGATAAAATTTTAAATTAAGGCTGATTTTATTTTTAATTAATCGTTTCATTGCGTATGATGGTTTATTTTCTTATAAACAATTCTAAGCAAAAATTTAAGTTTGAGTTAAAGATTTTATTAATAATTTTAAAGTTTCTAAGCTTTTTGCCAAAACTTGATTATTTGCAAGGGAATGAAAATGTCTTTCAGATTTTTAAATGAAATTTGCAGAGATTTTAAATATTGTTTTTAATGAACGTAGCTGTTCGTCATTACAAAAGAAGTTTTTGAAAAGAAGGAAATATTTTTTTTGAACCCATTGAACACAGGATAGTCTTCAAAAGTTATTTGATTTCAATTTCACTCGAATTCGATTTCCAGAACATGGCTTTTTTCCTTAGTGAAACAGTCATAAGCATAAATTTTGTTGCCGAAGTGTGTAGAAAAGCGTGTGCAGTAAAAAATATATTCTACTGATTCAAAGCCATGAATCTTTCCTTAAGCAAAAAAGTCTAATGAAAATACAGCATCAGGTATTTTTCATTATCTGATATCCTCT
This sequence comes from Pollenia amentaria, assembly GCA_943735925.1. NCBI lineage: Eukaryota > Metazoa > Arthropoda > Insecta > Diptera > Polleniidae > Pollenia > Pollenia amentaria. Next base: position 84,548,052 of record OX031008.1, on the reverse strand, counting down.
TTTGTTGTGCTTTTAAATCTGAAATTGTTTTTAAGATGTGTTTTTTTCTGTGGCTTGTTTGTTTACAAATTTTTTTTCTTAAAAACGATTAAATTACACACCTAACAAATTATCAAATAAAAAGTTGTTTTGAAAAATTGCCCATTTCACATAAATAGTGTAACAAAAAATAATAAACGAGTGTCACAAAAAGAGTATGTATTCATAAGTTCTTTAAAAGACGTATATTTTTTAAAAAATATTTATTATAAAAGTTTTGTTCTAAATGACCACTTGACGTTTTTGAAATTTATTTTAAGGCCCCGATTTAACATTTGTCAATATGGCGCAAATAAACCTTGCTGTAATTAAATTACTTTTAGAGAGGTTTAAGGTTTTTTATTCTTCACTTGGAACTCTGTAACTCTTATGTTTTTAAAAACTATTTAAAGAAGCAAGCTTTAAAACCGGATTGTAAAGATTTGTAAAAACAAGTGTTCTTATTGACAAATTGATCGATCAAAACTATTAGATTATAAAAATAAACTTATCTTACTATAAATATTTTCTGTAATAACGTTACTGACTGATTAATCATCGCACAGCCTAAACGTCTGAAGCGAAGAAGCTGAAATTCGGACCGAAGGTTGGTCTCTCGCCAAATCTATCAAATAAGACGGAACTTTTGGAAATTCGAATGTTTAGGATTGTGAAAACGAGTAAATTCGCTAACCTCATATCTCAACTGAAAGAGATACAAATAAAAATGTAGTACTTAACGTTGTTCATTACAAAAATAAGCGGACATGTGTCTGGTACTTTTTTGAAATAAGGCCTTATTGGAAAGTTAACAAATTAGCATAAAAATAACAATAACATTACATTCGTAACTTATCTAAAAATTTCAAATATATATTCGGTACTTTTTCGAAAATTGGAAGTTTAAGGGGGAAAATCGTACCTATTTTTAGTACTTTCTTAGTAAAACCATTTTCATCATTTATTGACATATCATGGTGCCGAAATTATCTTAAAGTATATCAAAAAAATTAGTTAAGTCCGTTTCCTGTGCTAAATTTAACAGATCTATCGATCTGAGAAATTCCCAGACCAATCGCTTATGGAACTCCCTTCCTGGCTTGTTTTCCCAAAGTTGATGTTTTAAATTTCTCTTCCCTTGCAGAAGTTTTATATTGTCAAGATTCAATTTCCCAAAAAAAAAACAATAAATATTTGATATACGTCAAGATAACTTCGGCACGACGATATATGTATCTAAGTATTAAATTATGGGCTCCCACTACAATATATACAACATTTGGAAATTTTCGATACTTCAATGGGGAGAACAATGTATCAAAAAGGGGAAGTGTAGGAAATTCAATTTCTTTCTTTTATTTTTCCATTCTGCATGTCGTATATTTTGAATTGTTTATAATATTGAATTAAGAAGCATAAAATTTTAGGTGCAGGGTCCTAAGTAAATGAGATACTATAAGATGAAAAATGTTGGTACTTTTCTTGAAAATAAACTTTGTCATATAAATATGTCCACCAAAGAAAGGGGGACGCTAACTAAGTAGCTGGTTAAATGCTAGTTTACTACAATTATTTACAGGTATGGTTTCAAATTTCTGATTAAATGAAAAGGATTTTGGGCTTGCATTAGATAGACTGGTCCTTTTAAAGAAATTTTTTTCCTTGTCAGAAAATAATGGAAAATTTAGTTTTCAAAAACTTTTTATTGCTAATAACTCTTCTACTTTAAACTTAAAAACGGACTGTACTTTTTAGAAAAATAATTTAATCGTAAACGGCTCTAACGGTTTCGAGTAACTTTAAAATCGGAAGAACTTAAAATTTTATATTTCGAAAAGCTTTTAAAAAAGCTTTAGCTTATACAAAATGTCAGGCTGAGAAATGAAAAAATTTCCGAACTTTTTTCAACACCCTGTTTCAATTATTAAATCCACATTGCGTTTTTGTGGTTGTTAAGCAGAAACAACTTTAAGCTGGGAATTTACTGCTGAAGATGTTAAAGATGATGTTTGGCGGTAGTGGTGATTTTTTTGTGTGGCTGTTAACCTTCAAGTTAGCAACTTGTATCGATACGATTTTGTAACACACATTGCTGTGGTATTTGTTATTATTGGTAATACAAAAATAATAATATTAATTTCGTTATGGATATCAATCACAATTAATTTAATATTTTATTATTGCTTTTTGGTCGCACGTTACCATTTTTAGAAAAAGGTGTCATTTTTTCTATGTTTTATTGATAATTTCAAACAAATTTGTAAACAATTATTTATTAAAGGTTATTTAAAGACAACAAAGCTTAGCCAAACACTTTAGAAGAACGGTAACTTTTTTAAAATATTTTGAGTTCTTTATAGCTTTTTGTTTATTTGTTTAGCACTTTTTTTAATTCTTAAGAAGTAATTTTTTTTCTAGCAAAACTTTCATGTTTAACCCAAGAAAGTTCTTGTTAAAATTTTCAAAGAATAAATTTAAAATTTATTTTAATATTTCACTCACAATTGGCAAAGCAATGGCGGCAGCCAAAAGACAAGAAATTAACACAAATTTAAACATTTTGTTGTTTGTTAAAAAAAAAGTATAAACGACTATTGAACTATGAATTGATGGTAGTGATGTGCACGTTTCAAGTGTACTCTGGACTATGTTTTTGAAACGTGCAAATATTCTTCTTATATACGCACTTTAGGCGCTCAACTAACCAACAAAACCAAACAACATACATTGAAAAAAAAACTCTGCTTATTGACTGCAGTTGCCGGCTAAAACTTAAGCAGCGCATAAATGTTACTGGGAACAGCAGCGGGCAGCGAAATTTTTGAGCGGTTTGTAAAATCTTCACGAACCGCAGCAGAAGCCGCAAGCAGCAGCAACTTAATCGTACCTCATAATAGTTTGTGTGTTTTTTTTTTTTCTTTTTAACGATTTTGCATTTCAAAGTGAGAAATGTCAGCGGTTAACCCATCTTTACCAGGGTGTAAATCACTCACAAAACTCATGTTCGTACGCTCGCATGCAAGTTAAACTTTCAGACAAAATCGAAAAGCTGTTAACAGTTAACAAATGAATGTGCAAGTGTTGTTGCTTTGTTTTAACTGAGTTGCGCTTAAGCCATATTTGGACGCATTAAGTTGAGGGTTTTGAAAGAAACACACGTAGAGCTCAAGTCGTGTCTCATTCAATTCAATGATTTTTGACTTGTCATTCTGGTTTTTTCTTTCTAGTCATATTTTTTTTATAATATAGGTGAATAAGGTATCGAAAAAATGTATTTATTATTTTTATTCTTTTACTGTTTGTTTTGCTTTTTAAAAAAATGGAACTGTTTTTTAGTGCCTTCTTTCGAAAGGTGCATTCTGTCGTACTCAGTTGTCAATGAAAGTCTGCAACTTTATATTCCAATAAAGGAAATAGGGCGCTTCCGATTAAATTAATTTCTAGAGAATAATTTTAGGTAACTTCCTTATTAGTAATTTGCTTAGAAATGAGGTCTTATAAAATAACAACTGTCAAAACGCTTTTATATCCACAACTAAAACTCTGAGATCTTTGAACAGTATTTGTTCAAATTAAAAATTATTTTCTGTATTACAGTCGAACTTCTAAGACCTCATTGTAAATAAATAATTTTTTTTTTTTTTTAGTTTGGATAGTACTTTTTACCTGCATTTGAGTATTGTTTCAACAAAATTCTCAAAAAGGTAAGTTTGAAGTCTTCTGCGTTTGGTGTTTAACTGTTTGTCTTCTAAATCCCCGGGGGCGTATGGATAACCTCAAGGATATTTTAACTTTTTGTAATACATTCTTCCAGGAAGATCAGGAAAACGCATACGTGGGATCCGAAAAAATTCCAAAATGACAGGCCTCATGAGTGTTCTTGCGATAAATACTTTCTGTCTTTCGGAATAAATGTTTTTGGGGAAGCTTTACTTTTCTGATAGAAAGTTTCTTTTCATCAAGTTGTTCGCCATCCGATGGGGAGTACCGTTTTCAAGGCATGAGCTCAAAAAAGGGTTCAACGAAAAGCAGCTTTTTGACGAAGATTTACTTTCGGGGATCACGTGGGGGTTGTGGTGTACACCCAAAACCGCGTGGAGGAACACTTTCACATGAAAGCTGATTTGTGTTTCCGTTTGGGAAAGTTCGGACTGTGGCGGTTCTCCCTAGATGCTGTTGTTATTCGACAAAACCTGCTGAATTTTGAATAACGGTGGAGGTTAGATATCCGCGGCTCTTAAACGACAGGCGCATATTCGGGGGCGGCTGGTAAACGCATTGATTGTCACCTAGTGATTATGGTCCAACATGGCAGTTGCTTATTTCCCAGATTGTTGGTCTTCTACATTTGTAGAATAACTGCATTTTTATAAATACTGAATAATTCATAATACTGAGAGCTTTATTGTATCGAAGTACACTATAGAGTCTTTCCTTATGACAATTTTTGGTGTTACTTCACTTTCAAATGTGCCGTAATGTCCAATTTAATTCGCGAGCCCGGTGTTTGTTATACCATAGAGTAGAAAATCTTTGCTCCCGGTCGAAGGCCGGCAATGCAGGAAAGTTTACGTCAGCGAAGTCGGTGTTTGTATGCCATAGAGGAAAATTTTTTTGTATAATAAACAACGGCTTCGCTACCTAAATCTCACCTCCCTAGCCGGCCTTTGGCCCGGCGCAAGGATTTTCTACTCTTTGGTATAACAAACACCGGCTTCGCTAACTGAAGTTTCTAAATTCGGGATTTTAAATTTAGCATTTCAAAATTTGTGATTATTAAGTTCGGGATTTCGAGATTAAGAATTTTGATTTTTTGATTTTGAATTCGAGATTTAAAAAAATCGGGATTTTGTTATAACTCACTAAAAAGTGACATAATGTCCAGAGGCATTACGACACTGCCCTAATAGACATTGTGACACTTTCAAAAGTGTCCTAATGTCCATGGAACTTACGATAGTTAGAGCTTAAATAATGACAATCTGTTATCAATTTTAAAAATGGATTTATTTTCATGTTTTTGTATGAAAAACTTTAAATTCGTTTTTTTCGAAAACTATAAGAGTAAGAGCTAATATAATGAAAATCTGTTATCACTTTTAAAAATGGATTACGTTTTTTCTCGAAAACTATAAGAATTAGAGCTTAAATAATGAAAATCTGTTATCTCTTCTGAAAATAGATTTTTGTCATGTTATTGCATGAAAAACTTTAAATGCATTTTTCTCGATATCTATAAGAGTTAGAGCTTAAAAAATTAAAATCTGTTACCACTTCTAAAAATGGATTCTTTTCATGTTTTTGTATGAAAAACTGTAAATGCGGTTTTCTCGCAAACAATAAGAGTTAGAGCTTAAATAATGAAAATCTTTTATCACTTTTAAAAATGGATTTTTCGTTCATGTTTTTGTATAAAAAAAACCTTAAATGCGTTTTTCTCGAAAACTGTAAGAGTTAGAGCTTAAAAAATTAAAATCTGTTACCACTTCTAAAAATGGATTCTTTTCATGTTTTTGTATGAGAAACTGTAAATGCGGTTTTCTCGCAAACAATAAGAGTTAGAGCTTAAATAATGAAAATCTTTTATCACTTTTAAAAATGGATTTTTCTTTCATGTTTTTGTATAAAAAAACCTTAAATGCATTTTTCTCGAAAACTGTAAGAGTTAGAGCTTAAAAAATTAAAATCTGTTACCACTTCTAAAAATGGATTATTTTCAAGTTTTTGTATGAAAAACTGTAAATGCGTTTTTCTCGCAAACAATAAGAGTTAGAGCTTAAATAATGAAAAGCTTTTATCACTTTTAAAAATGGATTTTTCTTTCATGTTTTTGTATAAAAAACTTTAAATGCGTTTTTCTCGAAACCTTGTGGTGGTATGTAGAGTTCTTAAGTCTTATTTAAACGGAAAAAATAGATTATTACTTATGTAAGTAATTTTTTTCTTATTTTGGACTTTTTTTTTGTTAAAATTTTATTTGGCCAGTTTTTAATTTCAAAGTACCGATGTATAAATTTTTTTTAAAAACTTTAACATTTTTTGGTCGTGCAGAGTTGGCAACACTGATTTTGACATAACAATGGATTTTTTTAATCCCGATAGAACTTTCAGTATGAAAAAAAATTAAATGCCTGTTTTTGAAAGTAAAATAAAAAGAAAATGTTTGTTTTTGTTTCAAAAACAGTCAGTAAATTTTAATTAAAAATATTTTTTATTTAAAATGATCAATAAATATATGGCATTTGAAAATGATTTCGAGTATATGGGTATATCGGGTGTTTTTGAGGTGGATTATTTCGGACTTTAAATTTTTGAAGAAATAAGGTCCAGTGATACAAGCAGCGAATGACTCACAACACGTTGCATTTTTCTGGATATAGTGAATTTTGTAGGATCTGCGTTGTTCGCGCGTGTATCTATAAATGATGATATGCAAGAGTATACTGATCATAAATGACAATATGTGAGCGCAGAATAACAGTTCGTTTGACGCCTAATCCCAATTAGTAGTTCTGCTCGAAACGCCTGCTGATTTGTTGTAGTTATATTTTAATAGTGCGATTGTTTTTGACATCTTGTCCATTTTTAACACAAAAAAATGAATGCATTGTGTTTTGACATCTTTAACATAATTTATACAAACAAAATGCGTGTTGTTTTTTCTATTGTTGAATTGTTGTAGTTTTGCGCAGACCTACTAATTGGGCCATGGTGCTCAATATAAGAAAGATTATTAAAATTGTTCATAAAATATTTTTGCGAAATATTGTTTTATACAAAATTTAATCAATTTTGTCTATTTTTGTTTAATGTGTCGCTTACAAATGACAACTGGTCTGAAGTTGAGTTGCCAGCAGCGAAATTAAGCAACGCCGATCATGTTAAAATATACAAAAAAAAATTTTTTTATATTTTAACATGAGCGGCGATGCTTGACTTCGCTGCTGGCAACTCATTTTCAGTTCAATTGGCATCTGGAATCGACCTATTAAATAAAAATAGATCAAATCGACTAATTTTGTTTACCCTATTCAATATATAAAACAGAATTAATTAAAAATTTTCTCTTATTACCAAATTTATTCCAAATTCATAATATCAAGCAAACAAGTTGTTGATTTTGCACCTATTACCAAAATGATTATATTGATTACTAAAAATTTTAAAATTTTGAAAAAAAATTTTTAATGAATAATATTTTTAATTTTAATTAAAAAAGTGATCAAAAAACTTTGCCATTTCAAACAATGTGTTAATTTATTTAATTAAAATTGACAATTCCCAAAAACAACTCTACAAGTGTAAATTATTTATTTTAAACGAAAAAAATCAATTAATATTTTTCGATATTTAGTTAAAAATTTATTTCAAAACCACTAAAATGTGAATTAAATCAAAATTATATTTTTAATTTTCTTTCAAATAAAAAATAATTGATTCAATTATCACATTAATTAAATTTAAATACTTTTTAAACCATTTTTTTAATTGATAAAAATCTTTTTTCTGTGAAGGCGTTTGTGTTGGTATTTGTAATGCAAAATTTTTATACTAATCGACTCAGAATCACTTTCTGTGTTATAGAGTAAAGCTTTTTTTTCCAGGACATAGTGATTGTTTCGGAAACTACACTGCAGATAACCTAGTCAAACAGGTATGTTCGTTAGACCATGTGTTCCAGGACAACCTAGTATATTTCAGTAGCTTGTTGCAGGACTCTTATTCAACGTAAGTCATACGGAAAGGCTAACTCAAGATGGCTAGGTGAAAATACCTCTCTTGAACATAACTCTATGGCTTAGATATCATGCGGGGAAATCCAACGTACTGGCAAGATCTAAACTAGGGCGGGGAAAACGGTCATTACTGGTTAATGAGTAATAAGGATTAATGAAATAAGACTGGACCTAGAATGTAAAGACTACTGTATGAGTTGTCATAATGAAGAGGAGCTAGAGATGACATTTCACTTTCTTTGGTCTAAAGAATTTGACGATTAGGTATTTCTGACAACCAAAAGGTAAGACCTAACCAAATATTTGAGACTTCATAGGGAATAATCTAGCTGTTACACTAGTCACTGGAACAAGGCTTGACATAATGGGCTACGTAAGCCGTTCTCGTGTATGCTGACTATTGGTCATAACCTTAAGCTTATTATTAAAGTACAGGTAGAAATATTAAAGATAATTTGAATAAATTTAGTACTAAAACCTTTTAAAATTGGAGCCTATTGAAAATTTTTATATCGCACACTAAATTATAAACAGTCACAACTCAAAATTTATCAACATCGTTTATTTTTGAATAAGCCAGTTCACAAATCAAGTATATAACAAAAATTTCCCTCGCGTCACAGTCTTCTTTAACTTTTCGTCTTTAACATTTGTGGAACTTAATTTGATTAAAAAATTGCAAACATCTTTTTGAAGGCAGTGTTCTGCATCTCCTTGAAATTTTTTAATTTGAGTTGTAACTGTTTAAGATTTGCTGTGCGATATGTATATTCAAAATCAAAGTTTGAAACAATGCAGCGAGTTAATACAACATTTTCTTTAGATTCAAAATAATAAATGAGATTTTTTTAAAAGGGTTTAAAAAAATGCTTTATTTAATTCAAATCTCAACACTCTTAATTATTTGCACAATATTAAACACATTTTGTTCGATTAATTTTGTTTTAGGTTTGAATTAATTATATTTAACGCTTTTTATTGTTTAAAATAATTTAACTGAAAAACAATAATATTAATAAACCAAAATAATAATTTGTATAAAAAATTGTATGTAGGTCACGCATTCAAATATTAACACATTGCTCGAGTTAAACAAAAGAATATTTATCAATATTGAAAAAGTGTAGAGAATGTTTTATGGATTTTTTTTAGAGGTTGTTGTTAAACTTTAATTTATAATAATTTTGTTGCCAAATTTATGCCTATTTTCATTAACAAACTGTGATATGTATTCTAAATAGATTGTATTTAAAATAGTTTTATGATTCATTCAGCACTATTTAGTTGAAAAATATTATTTTGCAAATTTGTTTAAAATGTCGCACTTGTGGATTTATTAATTAGTAAAATATTCAAGATTAAAAAAACTGAGATTAATATTGATCGATTTGAAATGACGTGATAAATTCTACCCAAAAATTAAAAAAAAAAACTGTACTCAAATATATTTATAAGCTAGAAAAGCATTTAACCCGCTACTTCGTTAGGGTCTCCCTTTCTTTCGTGCACATTTTTATATGGCAAAGTTAATGTTTCTAGATTTTAGAAAGAAAGTACCTGCACCTATAATATTATGTTTCTAAGTATTAAGGAAATTTCAAAAAGTAACACATGCAAAACGGAAAAGTAAAAGAATAAAATTTAATTTCCCTTATAACCCCATTTCAATAATTTTTCACTTTATTGAAGTATTAAAAATTTTAAAACTGTACATGAATGGACAAAAATGTTTTGTAAAAAAAATTGTCAAAAATAGGTACATTTTCACCCCTTGAACGTTAGAATTTTAAAAAAAGTTCCAAATTTATATTTAAGTATATATTTTTAGATATGCCACGAATGTGAAATAATTTTTTTATGTTTATTGGACAAAGAAGTTCACAAATACAGGTTTTACCAAATTATTTCCGAAAAAGTCCGAATTTCAAAAGGTAGCAGACACCAGTCCTCATATTTGTTTGATGAACAACGATAAGTAGGTATTAAATTTTTTTGTATCTCTTTTAGTTTAGGTAATATAAGGTGAGGGAATTTACACTTTATTACCATTTTAGCCCGCTAAATACTTGAATTTTCAAAAATCCTGTCTTAGCTGTGCGATAATAAATACTCTTAATAAATATGTATATCAGGTGGTTAAATTTTAAGGTCCGATGTTGAATGTGAACCACACCTAAACGTCAAGTTTTTTTGCGTTTCATTTGACATTTCTCAATTTCAGACTAACTCAATTTGAACCATGGAAAGATACACAATCGAGCAACGCGTTACAGTTATTCAGGCTTATATTACACGGTGCTACAAAATTTCCTTTTTTGCAAGCACTTTCAAAGTGACCTAGTGTATGTTATAGGTCTAGATGAGTGTATTACAAAACCGGTTTTAAAAGTTTCAATATACCTCCAAATTCCCGAGTTATGGGCCAAAGAAAGTTTTTTGAGGCTGCTACTTTTAAACATTTATAACTTTTTTATTTATTAACCGATTTTTGAAATTCAAACGGTTTTGGAAAGAAAAATAATTGTTATTTTTAAATATATATACTTCTCTTACAATATTAGCTCAAATATGAATAAATTTTTTCAATTATATGGAAAATTTTTCATTTTTTTTAAACTTTTAAAATTTCTACGAGACTTTTTTCCGAATTTAGTTTAAAGATAACAAATATATTAAAGACAGTATTTTTCTGAGTAAAATGAGATGTCATTTGTTGAAATCGGTTGAGAAATAAGGAAGTTATAGTACTTTTTATGAGGAGCTATTATAACAAAAAAACAATTAAAATTCCAGAAAAAATACTATTTTTTTTTATTATTTTAAACAATTAAATTGAATATATAGGTACAAAAAAAACTAAAATAATAAGAACTCGAATTTTTGCTAATGACAAAGAAATTTAAGAGAATCAAGTCAATTGTACTTGTAAATAGCTCAATTTTTGTTGTTTTTTATATGAGTGTAGTATTTTTTTTTTATATTTTTATCTCTAGGCTTTTATTATCACCTTAATTAAATCGAAATACTTTTTAAACAATTTTTTTAACTGATAACAAACTACTGATTATTTTTGCTGTGTAATTTCTAACAAAATTTACTGTCAAGTTTTTATTTTTATTATGTTTATTTATTTATAAATAGCATTTAACCCGCGTCTTAGCGGCTCCCTTTCTTTCGTGTACATGTTTATATTCCAAAGTTTATGTTTCTGGTTTTAACAAAAAAGTTTCAACATTTTTCATCTTATATGTTTATTTTCACGCAGGAGCCTACACCTATAATTTTATATTTCTAAGTTCAATATTATGGAAAATTAAAAAAGTATCACATGTTGCACACAAAAGCACAAGAAAGAAATATAATATTCCGTATTTCCCCTTTTTATACTTCTTTTCTACCTATTAGGGAGATCGATTATTCGACTTTTTTCAATAACCAGGTTTCGAATATTCCGAATAGTTGCCATTTTTAAAAAACCGGTTTTCGGTTAAAAAAATTTTAAATAACCGGTTTTAGTTCGAATACATAAATACACAAATATCAAATAAGTTTTTTTAATAAAAAGTTCCTTTAAATAAAAACAAAATAATTCACAAAGGTAAGGCACCAACAAAATACGATAAAATCCAAGAAAAGCGTGACCAGTAAATTGATCAAACTTTGGTGCCTATTATGAACTTAATTCGATTTTCGACAGCAGTCGAATTAGTTGATCGAAAGAATTTTCATTTGGTTTTACGGCACAAATTCAATAAAAAAAAGTACTATTGTGATTTAGTTTATTCACAGTAGTACATTTTCTATTAGCTGTCACTTTAAATAAAAAGTTGTTGTAAACAAATTTAAAAAATAAAACTAATATAAATCATGACTACGACAGAATTATGGTGCGATGATTCATCTAATGAAGATGAACGCTTACTGGAACTGGCCTGTACCTTTAGCCTGAACTTTTGTAAAAATTTCTTTTGCCTACAAAGGATTTTGTTCCATAAGGGAAACAAGCTTTTCCAACTGCTGCTTACATACATAAAATACATAAAATACATAAAATAACCTAAAATAATTAAGAATGTGGAATTTACACACCAAAACTAATAAATTTACAAAAACTTCCATTTTTAACAATTTTTTCAAAATTATTTACACCGTCGAAAGCAAATTTGTTTTCGTTGAAAAATTCGATGCACAACGAAATTTTCGACAGTGCTCCCAACTCATAATACCAAATTAACATTCGATAGTCGATGTTCGATAGCCAGCGAAAATCGTTTATCGAATGTAACTCATAATAGGGGCCTTTAGCTTAATTTTGAACAATTTCAATTTATTTACTAAAGCTATGTTCGCACCTATTAAATATTTTACATCCTACACGTAACCACTAGTTTTATTAAAAAATTGTTTGCTTTTGCAAAACGTTTCCTGGATCAAACATCATTTAACAGTTTCTTAATTGCATTATACAATTATCTTCTTACAAATAAAGATAAGAACAATTCAAGAGCTAAGGGATGAGATAATTCGGCGTATTAACTTAACCTCAATTACACAGAAAAAATGTTTGCCAAAAATTGTTCAATTAACTAATTAATTGGTGTACATTAATTTTTTTAATTAATGTTTTGTTTGCTGCAATTAATTTTTTTAATCAAAACACATAAACTTAAATTTTTGTGTACATGTTGTGTATTTTTTAGTTTACGCAAATAATTTTTTGATTGACTAAAATTGTGTGGCAAGACTCGAAAATACAAATCCTTTAATTGATATGATCAATTCTTTTGCAGGGGCAAATTAAGTAAAAAAAAAAACTAATTGTCTGAACGAATTGTTTAATAAAATTCGATTTTTATTGTTTCTGTGTATGTCTCAAAGTCAGTGAAAATATGGACCATCGGATAAGGGTATGCCACATATAATTGTCATAAATTCTTCTATCTTAATAAAAACTATTAAAATTATTCTCTGAATCATTTATATTATTTATATACATTTTAAATCATCCGTTTTGGTTGGACCATCCCTTAGTTATGGCAGCCCCACTACCGGACCGGGCTGTAAAGTTGTTGAGTGGATAGAAGTTTTAAATTACACATATTCATAAAAAAAAAAAACAAAAAAGTTTTGAAGGGGTAATCAAAGAAACTTCAAAATTTACCAGGACGGCCCTTTTGAAGTGTTCCAAAAAATATCACAAAATTGGGCAATCGAAAAAATTGTTGTTTAAAACCATTCGATTTGTTGGGGAATACCCAATATCCCAGCAAAAACTTTGCTCACATAATAAGCAGAAAAATAATGAGAACTTGAGGAAAAGAGTACTTATATTTCTACTAGAAAAAGTACTTATTTTTGTTCGCGATGTCCCTAAAGTAATCCTTTATCATATGGACAATTACAGCCTAAAAAATAAAGCCTTTATTTTATACTTAAAAGTTGTATAAAAATATGTAGTTACCAAAAGAGACAAGAAATAAGTACTTTCAAATTAACTTTGAAAAAGGTTAAAACACACTAATTAAAATTGCTCTGAAATCTTATGGAATTGATGTTAAAAAAGTGTACACAATAATAAATTTTTCGAAATGTAAGAAAATATTTAATAAAGAGTGATTTTGCTGCACAAAATCAATTATAGCTCTAACATTATAATAACAATGTGTGTATTAATATATTTAATTCTACGTGCCTGTCACAGAAATAAATTTCGATCGAAAGTTTTTTTAATTCCGATAAAGCTTCTTCAGAAAACGAAAACCGATAAATTTTCTCGGAATGAAATAACTTTTAATTTTTCGATCGAAAAAAGCTTTTGTTTTAGTTTGCACAATATTGCAACATTTAACTTAAAAATAACAAATTTAAAATTTGTCAGAATTACGAAAATTGATCGAAATGAAAACACGGATTCAAAACAATTCCGAACAATTTCTGTGACAGGCCTGATTATGTTCTTCAAAACATCGTTAACATTACATCGATATCACTAATAACGAAAATATATTTAGTCAATTCACAAGGTATCCTAACATGTCATATTGTCAAAATGTCCTAATATTTCACAATGGTTTAAAAATAATGTTGTTGGTTTGTTAACAAAAAGTGTCTTAAATAAATAGAACGTTGCTTGCTGTGTTTATTGTGCTGTCGTAATTAATCAGCGCTGAGCGGCTGAGCCGTACAACAATATTTTTAAACCATTGTGAAATATTAGGACATTTTGACAATATGACATGTTAGGATACCTTGTGAATTGACTAATTGTATTGGTAATTTTGAAACATATTTATGTATATATTTGCATGCATTTTATTGATTTTTGAATTTCCATGTATTTCACATCGAAATTATTTTTAAAATTTTATAATATTATCTAATATAATATATTGCGAATTGGTTTAAAAAATTATTTAAAATCATATAATAATAACTTATGTAAGTCATTATACCAAAGTATTTTTTTGTACTGTATAACTATAACTTATTTAAGATATTATAATACAGTTATAATTTTATATATAACTAATAATGCAAAAAGTGGCGAATAAAGCTACAAAGTAATGAATTCAGGAAGTCATTAAAAGTAGCAATGTAAGCAGCGTTACCGTTGGTGCTACTAAAGTAGCAATTTGCCACTTTTTCGTCTGCTTGGATACTATTTTGCTACTTTTACAAAATGCACCCAAATGTGATACTTTTTGTAATTCTTGACACTTTTTCGGTACTTTTTACTGCATGATGAGATACTTTTTGAACTTTCTGTTTTATTACAAAATGTAATTGCTTTAAAATATATGTAAGCAAGCAAATATATTATGTAACATGTCTACATATTATTTATTCGCAAGTTATTGCTCTTGGGAAGTATCACTTGCTTTTGGCGAATACCATGATGAAATAAATACTTATACCAGGGTGTATACTTATGCCTGTATAAATCAGGGCTGTCAGATATTTTTCACCTTCGTGACCAATTATACACCGAAAATCGCCAAAATTCGACAAATTTAATTTTCTTAAAATTTTTGTTTTGAAAAATTCATCAAAAATTGCAATATTTGATTTTTATATAACATTGAAATAAACATTTTCATAGTTTATGGCTTATTTTATTCGTTATATACCTAGCTTCGATAATTTATAAAAATGTAAAATTTTTCATTTATAATATTATTTTGTAAATTTTTGAAAACGTTAATTACAATTCCCTTAATCTGTTCATATATTGTTTTCCTATACAAGTAACACTTTCGAAGTTAAAAATGAATGTATGAAGGGAAAAAATTATTTTTTGCCTAAAAATTTAAATTTTTTTCTTTTAAAATACATAAAAAATCCAAAATGGAAAAAAGTTTCAAGTCTAGTTATTTTTTCGCAAAGTCACATAACCCATGAGCAAAATGAGACAAAGATCATAAAAATCGATGCACGCGTTTCGCTTTTATTCGCAATTGAGTAAAGGTATGAATTTCAAAAATCAGTTATAGCCACCACCCTTAAAATAAAAATATAAATTAAAAAATTATCATGCAAAAAAAAACTTTATTTATAAAAACTTAATGAAAATAAAATAATATGCAATTAATACGCAATTATAATATGCATAAAAACAAAATTTAGAACATTTTTTCAATTATTGGCAATATCCATCCTTGTAGAAGTTGACGCTTGTGGTTCTGATGATCTTGTTTTCTTCGTAGGTTGTTCATATTCATGGTCTGAGTCAGCTTGGCGTTGTCGGTATGATGTTGCGCTGACATTTTGCTGTGTGAGTTTTCTTCTCTTCAAAAATGATGTCAGCCATTCGGAGTCGTGTTGTGATAGTCCCAGCTTGGCCACAATGTAATCCATTTCGATTTGTGGTAGCGGTTGTGGTGCACTATTTTCAATATCGGGTATCCAATCAGCATCATCCAAATCGGTCGGATTGGTGAAAACGGTTTCGGCTAGCAGGGACACAGTATCCGCACTCGGAGGTTTAGGTGCATCGGTATCAGCAGGGCGTTGCACTGGAAGTGTGGCAGTAAAGGCAGCAGTGTATACTTTTGTTTTCAATTGTTGTCTGTTTAATCCAGGACGAAAATTTATGCATGCATAGCACCTGGATTCATCATGTCCAGTTGTGTCTTCCACCCAAATTACTGGCTTCATAAAAGATAACTTTCTACTTTTTCCGTGAATCCATTTTAGAAGGGTAGTATAACAACTGTTGCAAACTGTGTTCGGCGTAAAATTTGCACCACTTAAATCTGCTTCATCGAAATAATTACAATACGCGGTTTTGAATTGCTCAGTAAACAAATTTTTTTGATCTTTTTTCTGCATTTTTCGGACGATATGACCACAAACGTAACAATATTCATCCAAATATGGGCACTTGTTGTTTTCCATATTGATATATTTTATGTTTTGTTGTTATTCACTTTTAAAAAACTGGAGAAAAATCACTTTTACTGTTCGCGTTCGTCGGCACTGGCTGAATGCCAAAAATCGATCAATGCACACCTATAAATACTACGTATTTTTGAATATTTTACTGCCAGGTACTTATAAATGGGCGCATATTTTAAGGGCGGCTGGCTATATACCTGATTTAGCACTTGTACGTTTCAAACTGTGCAAAACTTTCCAAATAATGACCACCCTTAAATGTGGGTGCAATTTCTGTAAAAAAATCATATAGGTAGCCACCGGAAAAACCCAAATAATAAAAAGGTCCACTTTCCGTTTAATTGTCCACGTACATTTATTACCGCAATCATAAAAATCAAATAACCTTTTATTTATTCCTTTTTTTTTAATTCTCAGAATCATGAAAAAGGTGTCAATGTTTTCTCCAAATAATGTTGTGCATATCTCGAGCAAATTTTTGAAATTCATACATTTACTCAATTGCGAATAAAAGCGAAACGCGTGCATCGATTTTTATGATCTTTGTCTCATTTTGCTCATAGGTTATGTGACTTTGCGAAAAAATAACTAGACTTGAAACTTTTTTCCATTTTGCATTTTTTATGTATTTTTAAAAAAAAAAATTTAAATTTTTAGGCAAAAAATAATTTTTTCCCTTCATACATTCATTTTTAACTTCGAAAGTGTTACTTGTATAGGAAAACAATATATGAACAGATTAAGGGAATTGTAATTCTTAATTTTTTAAAATTTATTTCAACTAAATTGGGCTAGTGGTTGTCGAGCTATGTCAAACAACAGGGCCTAAAACGTGATAAATTCCCCTATACGATAGTACTAACTTCAAATCGATACTAACTTCAAATCGCAGGTAAGAAGACAAAACGAATGATGCAGAAATTCTTCTTTTTGGGTCTAATTTCACATACAGTTCACAGAATTGAGTTGGCAATCAATTAACTGAAAAATGTTGTACTGTGTAAGTTACGAATGTGATACAATTTTTATTTCTATGTATATTAGTTTACAAGATAGATGGGTTGAAAAAAGAAGTACCAAAATAAATATTTTTCTTTTACTCCCTAAAAGGGCCGAATTTCAAAAAAGTACCAGACACCTGTCCGCATACTTTTCTAAAGAACAACGTTTTTTATCGTTTTTAGTTTTGGAGATATAAGGTTACCGAATTTACCCGTCTTTTCCCTTTTTTACCCTCTAAGCATTCGAATTTTCCAAAATTCCGTCGAAGTGGATCAATTTGGGGGGAAACCAAACTCCATCCAAATTTTTAGTTGCAGGTGATTAGGCTTGCGATGATGAATCGGTCACTAAGTCAGTAGCGTTACAATTTTATAAAAAAAAATATAAATAAATATCAACTTAAACTACAATAAATAATTGTTAATATTAGATAATTATATCTTCTAATAAAAAGTCCCATAATCGAGCTCTCATGTATTCTCTTTAGTTATTTGGTTTTATTATAAGTCCTTAGCAATCATTCAATTGTGTTGGGTACCATATAGTTGAGTCTTTCAACTTTCCTCTCTATTTGGAATTTTTTTTAGAGCCAAGAATAACATCTTTAAATCCCACGAATTAACATTAATCGCCACATACGGCTTAAGCGATTAAATAAAAAAAATATGGTTTAAGAAAACTGTACTTTCATGTCATAAAAACAGTTGAAAATGCCAAAAAATGCGAACACATATTGTAGCATCGCATTTTGTGGCAGCAAAATAATGCAAACACAAGCACTTAACTCGCGTATAAGTCTACATAAACCATTTTTTGAATCTGTGTGAAAACAAAGAAAACCCTTTTAAAACAATCATCAATATTTTGCAACATCACCATCGTCGACAAAAAACAAAAGTTTAAGTTAAACCTACCTTAACAATTTACCTTTTTCTGATTTGTTTTAAATTTTTTTTCCCAATTCCCAACCTTTTTCTCATTCATTGATATTGTGTAATTTTGCGCAAGGTCAACTGGTACAAAAAAACATTTTGAAATAAAATAAAAATTACATCTTCATATAATGCACTCATTTTTTGAATACACCCAAAAAGCGAAAAAGTTGTTAATCGATAATGAAAGTAATTTTAAATTGGGTTACTTCAAGCTGTTACAAACGATTAACTTTTAGTTTTTGGCTGTACGCATGTTTTTTTTTGTACGATAACAATGAGTCGGTAATTTTTAGTAGTTACAAAGAAATAAAACCATGATTAAAAATGAGTATTTTTTGCAACAATATAAATAAATAAATAAATAAATAAATATTTCGTCCTGTCAAGTGCATTTTAAATTATTAACTTCCTGCAATTCCAGTTTTAATGTGAATGTTTCAATTAAAAAACTTTATTGAAGGAAATATTTGCTTTTAATTGAAATGGTTGCAGGTTTTTAAAAAAATATATATATAAAAACTGGTTTAGACAGTGGAAACCCAATAAAACTAACAAGCTAATTTTGTTATAAAATCCATAAGATATAAAGTTTTTATATTTTTTTCCACATTCACATAACCTTGACCTTTTGACCTTTTATTTATTAAACATAAAATTAAAAACTGATTGCCAGAGCAGTAAAAAACTGCAATCAATTGGCATTGAAATCAAAATGATTTTGACCATACTGATTTAAAAATAATTTAAGATTTCAAAATTAAAACTGGTATAAATTGCAATATTTTGTGTTTGCAATAATCATTTTAGTCAATTCGATTGCAATGAAATTTTTATTGAAATCTGGGATTTCAATCAATTCATTTAAAATCGAAACTGTAGTGAAAGTCGCACGAAATAATATACACTTGAAAACTAACGATTGTTAACAAAAATTTACATTGTTGGCAATTCAAAATTATCAGAGTCAGCTTTATTAATATAAGAAGAAGTCTCATTAGAATATAACGCACATTTTGGTTCCGATTTAATTTTGGTTGAAGGAACTGGATTTGATCGGATTCGGATATCTGGGCTTGATTCTCGAAAGTAAACTATCTTGGGAACTCAACGTTCGTTCAGGGGTTGATAGGGCTATTGTGGCTGTATACACCTGTAGGATATCTTTGGCAGGAACTTGGGCCTAGGACCCAGGAGCGTTGAATGGATTTTTGAGGCAGTCCTCTTCTCTGGGGTCATAGTAGGGTTGCCAGTCGAGCTTGTTTTGGCTGGATTGTCCAGCTTTTTAATGGCCTGTCCAGTTTCAAGCTAAAAAGAAATTTGTCCAGCTAAAAAAATTTTCCACAAAATGCTCTTAATATTTATTTACTTATGGCGATTTCTTTTCTGAGAAAAATGTTGCATAAATGGTACATGCTCTACACAAAAGAGATAGAGCATGTACCATTTATGCAACATATTTCTCAGAAAAGAAATCGCCATTAAGATAAATATTGGAGCGATAATTAATTCTACATTAAAATAAGAAACTAATTTTTTGAGTTATGACGTTGTTCCAGCATATGAGAGGTATGTAGACATATAGTACATATGAATGAACTGAAAAAATTTAATGGCGATTTCTTTTCTGAGAAATATGTTGCATAAATGGTACATACTCTATCTCTTTTGTGTAGAGCATGTACCATTTATGCAACATTTTTCTCAGAAAAGAAATCGCCATAAGTTTAGTTATATTTTGTTATGATAGTATTGTAGTAAAGTATTATAAAAAAAAACAATGTAATAATATTAATGTCATACTCGTACATATGGGTATTTTTTAATAAAATTGTTTGTACAATAAACAAGTAACTTTTCGTGAAAATTTTGTTTCAAAATGTCCAGCTTTTTTTTAATATCCAGCTTTTTTAATTCACATGTCCAGCTTTTTGATAATCTGGATCTGGCAAGCCTAGGTCATAGTGTGGTGGCCAGCCGTAGGTAGGGGGTGCATAATGCGTGAAAAATCGGCGGTGGGCTTATGGTCTACGCCGGACTACGGTGCGCATCATATGACCTGTAGGGATTGGACTTTTATACTCCGGAACCCTTTTTCGGTGCTTTATTCACAGATCATCATGGTAATGGTGATGAGCTGTTCGATAACACGCAACCTCTGAAACCTGCCCTAAGGGTATATACTGATGGTTCCAAGATGAGTAGTAGAGTAGGTGGAGATTTCTTCATCGAGGAATTGGGCATAAGGGTATCTTTAAGGCTGTCGGATGGCAGTAGTGTACTGCAGTCGAAAATATCTGCCATAAAGCGGGCGGAAAAATGGCTGAAGTACTATCTTATATCGAGGGATATATGTTTATTTACGGACAGCAAGGCTGTCATTGCAGCTCTGGCTGGTGTCTTCACGACATCTATATTAACAGTGGAATGCCGGAGTTATCTACATGAGTTCGCGGAACATTCCAGAGTAACGCTGGTATGGGTACCAGGGCACAGTAGATGCCCGGGCTACCAAACAAGGCTGTCTCTTGGACGACATGTTCGCCTATGGCCTATCAGGCCATGGGTTGCTGCAAGACTCTCATCAGGAGTGAGTCGTATAGAAGGACTCAGGAGAGAAGGCAGGATAGATGGACAGGACCTTTTGGCCTGGCTACGATGCAGCGAGAACGAGCGTGCTATTTGGTCTCGGTAGGGACCGCATAGTGTACGGCCCGCATAGAGTAGGGACATGATAGTGATATCGGTCATTACGGGTCACTGGGTGATAAGAAAGGCAAGCGCGGAGATTGGGTCTTGATTATAATGACTACTGTAGAAGTTGTCATGGGGAGGAGTAGGTGGAGACGGTTTAAAAAAAGTTGCGTCTACTTCTACTTCAGCAAAAATTTGTATAAAAATATAAATGATGTTTATAATAATTTTATTTAGTTTAAAATGAAAATTTTAACATTTTAAAAAAAATATAATAAATAGGTAATATTTTTGTGGGCAAAATTTTGCGAGCGTTTCTTAATTGAAAATATGTGGGGTTGCGAAAAAAAATGGTTGCTTTATTGTGAACACCAAGTGCTGCCATTGTGTATTTGGGCTTAATGGGTCTGTACACGGTCAATGGTAGTATTAGCGAAAATGTATTTGTATGTATTACACATGCGATGCTGGATGGAAAATCAAAAAATTTTGATATGACGGGGAATATTACGCCAATCACACGTACAAGAGTAAATTCGCCGCGACGTCAATCATTTTGAACGTGTACAGACCCATTTAAGCTTTTTTATATGTGTGTATATTCTTTTTATCCAGGTTTATGTCTCAAACTTAAAAATAAGTAAATGTTAGATACGTGTTTTCTTAATTAAAGTAACGATATGAATTGAATTCAAAAAATGTATTCCGTCTTTTTTATCGTATTACATTCATAATTTTTTAAATTGAAATCATGCAATCAATTTTGCGATTTTAAATGCAATCAATAAATCTGTAATCATTTACGAGAAATTATGTGATTAAAATTAACTCGATGGCAATCTTTTATAGCTCTGCTGATTGCTTATTTAATTTATTGATTGCATTTCACCATTTTAATAAGTCTCTAAAAATTATTTACAATTAAGACTTTAATTTGGAAACACATTTTGTATTAACTTTTTTTTAAATTATCTTGTTGTCATTACTTATCCTCACCGGCATTCGTAGCTATTCACATAAAAAGTCATAAGAAATCAGTCAAAATCTTAGTCGCATACAATAAAAACATCCAATCATAGTGAAGTACAAAAGTAGATATACACCTTAATTTTTAAATATTTAAATAAATTACAAGTTACACTATGCAACACATAAAATGCAAACTTTTTCGTTGTGGAATTTTTCGAAGTACTTATCGCAACTAACAAAGCCCTATTTGGGTTTTTCTCGTTTACCTGCCGTTCGGATTTTATGGCCCCATGAAGTTCTTGGCTAAAACTTGATTTTTTTGAAGAACATGCAATTTTTCTCGGAAACCAATTGAAATTTGTTTCCTGTCTTCGGTACAATTGCAGTTATAGACAGCTGCTGCTGCATTTTTCCAAGAACAGCGGAGGTCAGATAGCTCCTAAAT
Organism: Pollenia amentaria; assembly: GCA_943735925.1. Classification (NCBI taxonomy): domain Eukaryota; kingdom Metazoa; phylum Arthropoda; class Insecta; order Diptera; family Polleniidae; genus Pollenia; species Pollenia amentaria. The sequence goes on along the minus strand of OX031008.1, from coordinate 84,525,862 downwards.
AAGGGGCAATTGTATAATCTTGCCGTATTATATATTCAAATTGTTATCTATGTTTGATGGTGCTTCTCATATACGGGAGCGGTTGGTAAACGCATTATTTGTCTCCCAAGTAGATAAGATAATATTGCAACATTTTTCATTTTTCGAATTTATTTTATGAGTTAAATTTCAAAAAAAATTTAAGGAATAGAGCTATTACAAAAAGCTTTATAAAATACATTACTGAAATTTAACTCATAAAATAAATTCGAAAAATGAAAAATGTTGAATATAATAAAGTTGCTTATGAAAAGAAATAATTCCCAATATCTATTTGTTAAGATAATATTTCAAGATTAACACGGGCAGACAAGCCGACTGACATCGTTATATCAACTTCGCTACTTATAAGGATCTAAATATATTTATATAAAAAATGAACTTATACATACATATCGTCACCTAAAATGCAAAAGGGCGTTACAAGTAAAAAATTCAAAATAGAGATTTTAATTGGTTTTTGTTTGTTTTATTAAACTATATGTTTAGAAAAAAATTTTGATCCCTGCGATTTTGATCCCGACTTTATAATCTAAATTCAGACGCCAAGTACATCTTGTTGTTATGGATTTCGTAAAGTTTCTTGCTTCTCCTATAAAAAAATAAAAATTGTTGTTACGCACTTTTGCACTTTAGGTGACGATATATACCCTTCCAACCTATGGTGAATGTTATATATCGTATAATAAATATTTTTTTTTTCATTTAAGTGAATTTTAAACTGTCAAGAAAAATCAAGTTTATTCTTTTGAATGTCAAGCTTTTTGCCGATTTCGATCTGGCAACCTTAGACCTATTAACCACATTTCTTACATTTTGACCGACTATAATATTTACATAAGAGTGTAAGCGTCACTAAAAATTCCAAAATAAAAGAACTAAGGCCCTAATCATGTACAACGCAGCGCAACGCCAAAGAATAACATTGAAAGCACAAACAATGTCATAAATATTTTGTTATTTTGTTGTTGCTTTCAACAGAAATTCATGTACCGTTTTAAAATTTTCAACGACACCAGCAATGGAGCGTTTGAAATTTGAAAACCCAATGTGAATTTCTATAGAAAGCAACAACAAAATAACAAAATATTTATGACATTGTTTGTGCTTTCAATGTTATTCTTTGGCGTTGCGTTAGTTCTGTGGCGTTGCGCTTCGTTGTACATGATTAGGGCCTAATTAAAAACCAGACTGTAAAAAAGACAATTTTGTAAATTACACTGTGCTACAATTTGACACTTTTTATGTGACAAGCAGGGCACCTAGCGTTTAAACCCAATTCGAGTACGCTGAATCCATTGGTGCTTACCGTTTTTTTTTTTGAGCTCTTGTTTTCGATAGTAGAAAATGGAGGAGGTTGCACAACATATATTCTCGTAACTCAAAACCGATTTAGTTTATTGAATAGAGTAAAAGAACGGAAGAATATAATTCTTTTATACTGAAGAAAAAGTCCCATAACTGCAGGGAATAAAATATATGTCCGACCTCCATTAGTTTTTTGTCCTTAACATTTTTTTTTTAAACATTCTTGCCCCTTACCACCATTCGTTTGGAGGCTTCCATACAAATATGGCGGCTTAACAAAATTTTTAAATTTGGCCACTGCAGTGCCTAGGATGCTCCTAGAAAGGTCACTTTATTTTTCATCAACATCATTTGTTTCTTACCTACCTACCTGCTATCACCATTTCTTAAGGGGGCTCCAATACATACATACATGGCGATTTATGAAATTTTTCAATTTAATTCACATTTTTCATATTTTGTAAATAAAATCAAAAGTTGTAGACTGATTTTAATCATTTATGGCTTGTTTTGTTTGGAACTTTGTTTTCATACGTGTAGAAGTATAAAAATTAAAGGCATAGCTGTATTTTAAAATTTTTAATGAATTTTAAAAACAAACTTTCGAAATTTTGCTAAACAAACTATTTGTTTTTTTTTTTTTTTGCCAATAATAAAATATGTTTCTAAAACGACTGCGCATATTTGAAAAAAGTTTAGCCCTACTTAAAGGTAAATTTATTGCAGAATTTTTTAATTTATCCAATAAACTAACCCGTTTTTGAGTTACGTGTATATATATTGTACAACCTCATCCATTTTCGATATAACAGTATATCTTGAAAACAAGAGCTAACCTAAAAAGACGGTTATAACCACTGGGTTCAGCGTTCCCGAATTAGGTTAAAACGCCAGGTACCCCGCATGTCAGTTGTTTCAACCAGCACAGTGTTAATAACCGAAATAAAATTAATGGGTTCCGCCTGCTTAACTTAATGCAGGCGGGTATCTAACTAAAGCTTTAATCTTATTATATAAGCAGTCGTTTAAATAGTTTATATTATTTTGATTGCTCAATCTTGTTTTGGGCTTTTTAGTGCATTAAAATTTATCTTTTTTCTGTAGGGATTTTATTTTTTTAATTTTTATTTTATTTATTTTAAAGCTTAAAATACCTTTTACTCTTTTAGTACGTGTTATACTTACAAAACTATACAGTTGTGTCAAGAAATAAGTCATACATATAAGCACTTTTTATATACCTTGTGCATTGGAATTATTTTTAATCGATTTAGCGATCTTCATCCATTAATTTGTCACTCCGGGTGCCCGTAAGGCCAAGATAGGGCTTATAAAAACTGTTAAAACTTGGTCTATGCTTTTACCTTTCCCCTGCATTTGTTTGGGAATAAGTAATTTCCTTTTATAAAACCAGTTTTAATAATCGTATCAACAATTAATTCTGCATAAATAAGTTAACTATGAACTAGAATTTCAAAAAAAACAAAATTTCTAAAAATGTTATTGTCGAGACAAAATTTGGTATAAATTATTTTTATGTATCCAACGACGTTTTGTTGGAAAAGGTCCACCATTGACCTGAGCTCACCTAGAATTTAAGACTTCACAGAAAAATTTTCGCCAATATTATCAAAAATAAAATCAGTTTTAATTAAAAATTTAATCAAGTAAATTAAACGTTTGCTTATATCAACAACACTACTGCAGAAAATGATGTTTATATCAACAATATTTAATTGATACTATTAATTGGTTGACTGCCCAGTAAATACTTGGCTTACAAAATAAGCAGAAAAATAATGAGAACTTCAGGAAAATAGTACTTATTTTTCTACTAGAAAAACTACTTATTTTTGTTCGCGATGTCCCAAAAGTAATCCGTTATAATATGGACAATTACAACCTAAAAAATAAAGCCTTTATTTTATACTTAAAAGTTGTATAAAAATATGTAGTTACCAAATGAGACAAGGAATAAGTACTTTCAAATTAACTTTGAAAAATGTTAAAACACACTAATTAAAATTGCTCTGAAATCTTATGGAATTGATGTTAAAAAAGTGTACACAATAATAAATTTAATAAATTTTTCGAAATGTAAGAAAATATTTAATAAAGAGTGATTTTGCTGCACAAAATCATTTATAGCTCTAACATTATAATAACAATGTGTGTATTAATATATTTAATTCTACGTACCTGTCACAGAAATAAATTGCGATCGAAAGTTTTTTTAATTCCGAGAAAGCTTCTTCAGAAAACGAAAACCGATTAATTTTCTCGGAATTGAACCACTTTTAATTTTTCAATCGAAAAAAGTTTTTGATTTGATTTGTACAATATTGCCAGATTTAACTTAAAAAAACAAAATTAAGATTTGTCGGATTTACGAAAATCAATCGAAATGAAAACACGGATTCAAAAGCATTCCGAGTAATTTCTGTGACAGGCCTGATTATGTTCTTCAAAATAACATCGTTAAGATTAGATGGATATCACTACTATTATTCTTAAAACAAAAATATATTATTTTGGTAATTTTGAAACATATTTATATATATATATATACATATATATATATATATATATATATATTGATTTTTGGATTTTCCATTTATTTCACATCGAAATTATTCTTAAAATTTTATAGTATTACCGGATCTAAGAAATATTAATATAATATATCGCAAATTGATTTAAAAAATTAATTAAAATCATGTAATAATAACTTATTTAAGTCATTATACCAAAGTATTTTTTGTAATGTATAATTGTGACTCATTTAATAATAAAGTTATTATTTAATATATTATAAATAATGCAAAAAGTGGCTAATAAAGCTACAAAGTAATGAATTTAGGAAGTCATTTAAAATAGCATTGTAAGTTAAGTTTTTGCTGAGTGGTACAAATTTAATTAATTTGTTAATTGATTTTTATTTTTTTCTCTGTAAATACCGAAAATTGTTTTAACTATTATAAACATATCTCTTAAAATTGGTATTGAGGCAGACTTGTCTGTATAGTTTGGTCTACACTGACGGAAAAGGCGCCATAACGCTGATGTATTTTGACATAATTACTATGACAAGTGTCTTCGTTTTTGAACCCTTGACACTTTTCATCATTGTGATGTCAGCCTTAACATCACTTGGCAAAATTGTCATCAAAGTCAAAAATTTAAATTTTGTCATCAATGGGATGACACATCGGCATCACAGAAATGTCGAATCGGAGTAAGTTTGATAAAAGATGTCATGAGTGCGATGACTCCGTGACATCGTAGAAAGGAATCATTAGGTACAATATAATGCCACACTGTCATTAAACTAAGTCATTAGGATTTCCCTTAGTCAAAGTGGGAGAATATTATTATTTACTTGCCCGTATTTATATGTTTGTTTCACTTTTGTTGTATTCCGCCCTTTGTCTACAGAAAAACTCTCAATTATAAGACACTAGCAGCATGCCCGATATGGTTTTCGTAATCATTCTACATTAATTTGATGTATTTAATATTTAAAAATAATAATTAAAAAATAATATAATATGGGAATTTTTGGTTCTCATTTTACTTTTTAAACATGAAAATAATGTTAATAATATACAAAACTAGCGGGCCCGTTGCCTGCTTCGCACGGCAAAAAAACGACCAAAATGTATTCAATACTAATGAATGCTGTATGCGGTACAAAAAATGCCTGCGGCAAAAACACACTCACTTCACATATGCACCGCACACACATGCGTTATCGGATTTCAACCAAACTTCATATAAACTTCATATATGGGCCACTGCCTACGTAGTGTATAAGTTTGGTTGAAATCGCACGACGCGTTTATGATTAGTTCGGCGACGTACATATACGGACTTATTTTTTTATATATAGATATGGCATCGAATTATCACTGTAGTCATAGCATAGATGACGCATAAAATATGATAAAATTTTGTGATGACTTTCGTCATTGGATTGATGTCATTTTTGCTTCATTGATGACATTTGTAATAACATTGATGTCCCAATTCTAAAGTTATGGTATCATCAATATGAAGATGCATTTTTCTATGAATGTAGAAAAATGAGGGCACTTTCTTAAATCGTAACATTATTCTTTCAGAAAATTCAGTGTCTTGATTAAGCGCAGTGTAGACCAGCTGCATCTTCAATTAATTCGTACTCAGAAGATATAAAACTATCCTCATTTAAATCACAGCTTTTCAGTCCTTTTTCCAGTATCTTGAGGCACAGTGGTTTAAGTCCTTACTTTAAAATAAGGCTCCTTTTTAGACCTTTAGGGGCACCTGTCCAAATGCGTAAGAAGACACAGTATTGTCAAATATACAAGGAAACTTGAAGGGTTTTAAGTTAATTAGTTAACTGGATGTCGTTCAGCGATACTAAACTTACCTAACGACCAATTGTAAGTGGAAATATCAGGATTGCTGTTCTTCAACAAATACAGCTATTATTATGCCGAGTTTTGGCAAAAGCCCAGACAAAAGTTATTGGTCTAAAGAGAACGTTCAATTTATACACAGCATCTAAATTCTTACTAAGCTTGATTTTTCCAAGTTTACAGATGGGCGCTTAAAGGCCGATAGGCCGCTGTTCTCCAGCCATAATTCAGACCATCAGAAATCTCCGTAAAGTCTTGAATGTAAGTTCTGTCAAATGAAGACTCTAACGTTCACCATTTGACTTTGTGGCTAGACCCATTCACATCTTCTATGTTGATTGCGGCATTAACTTAGTTTTTTTAACAACTTTCTTAAACGAGTTTAATACATATAATAACTTTACACTGGTTTGTCTTCTGCAACAAAAACTGTAAGTCTGGACGATGACTAACATCGATCATCTATCTGGCTTCGATAAACTGTGTGTGTGGGGTTTGTGGCGAACACAAACGTTGACGCGACGATGACGATGACGAGGAACGTACACCAGTTGAACCACTAATTGTATTGGGTTGCGAAGGATGTGAACGGGTAGGTAAGGGAACTTTTGATAAAAATCATACATGTTGTTTGAGTTTTTTTCATGGGCATTGTAGCTGCCGGTGAAACAGGTTATTTACGCCATCATCTTCATGATCGGTATTATAGGAAAAACTCGAAGTAAATCCATTGGAATAGGTTACATTATCTGTGGTATCCTTGGAACTTATATCTAAACTATTTGTATTGTATTGGCTGGAGTTATGGTAGTGTTCGATAAGAATGAATTGGAGGTGGATGATGGTGATTTTAAGCAAGAGCTGTCCTTGGCATTGCTACTTGTGTTGCTATTATTGTTAAATGTCCTTGAGGATAACAATAAATCGTCCTTTATTGAATTTTATTTTATTGTTCTCTGCCATTAAGAGAAGCTTCTCTTTACTCTTGGTTGGAGGAGACGTTAGATGGCTGCTGTTGTTTATTTTTGATATAATTATTGCTTTTACATTTGCCGGGGGGTATGAATATGGAGCTTCCTGGAGCTTGTATTGCCCACCCTTGACGAGCCACAAACTTGTGCAATAACGCCTATAAGGCGCTGAGACCTATATAATTTTCGATTAAAATTGTACTTGAAATCTATATAAATAATTAAACTTTAAAGTAACCGGTATTAAATTTTTAGAATCTAAAAATTTTTTAATTGCACCATACATTGCATGAGATATTTTTAAAACTATGACAAAACATTTTTTTATATTTAATTTCATTTACAGCTTTATAATGCTGCTTTATCCCATTAACTGGGGCTTAATTATTTCAATAAAAATTATGCAAAAAAAAAAACTAAAGAGAATTCAATAACCTGTTTTATACTCTTCTGTACAAATCTCTTGTTTTATTATTTCATTTTGTATGTTTTGTTTTTGTATGTTTTTGAAGCCACATTTAAATGCATAAAAATATTTCAATGACTAAATGCTGCGACTTTATAAACGAGGCATAATGAATCAAATTTTTATAAAAATAATTAATTATAATGGAACAAATTAAGATTTCCAAATTTGTTTGGCATCTTTTTTTTTTAATTGCCTTAAATGAAAAAACCCCAAATTTAAAAAAAAAATAAAAACACACGTGAATATACATATGAACACATTTACATAAATGTGGATTCCCTACAAATATCTATCTATCTATCTTTATCGTTATTTTAAAAGAGTTCAAACAGTCAACGTTAATTATTAAGCAGATGCTGGCTATCGGAACTGGAGGGTTCTGCTTTTATGGGACTCAAAAATGTTTGATTTTATTAAATAAAAAAACGTTGTTTAAGGTTGTTTTATGCAATTTGGTTCATGGTTGTATAAAATTAACACTTAAAATGCTAATGCGATTATCTCTATTAATAAACTAAAAGTATATTAATATTAAAGTGTGAACAATTTTTTTTTTTTAATTTGTCAATCTCAAATGAGGAGTTGTATATCGTCATCTTAAACGCAAACGAACGTAACTACCTTTGAAATTTTTTACAGGAGAAGCAAAAAACTTTACAAAATTAATGATAATAAGGTAAAGTCGGTCACCATTTTTGATCGCTGGTGTCTTAAAACTTGCGTGAACATGTAGTTCAATAAATCGAACAAAAATCAATAACAAACTCAATTTCGAGTTTTTGAGTAATTACGTCCGTTTGCATTTAAGGTGACGATATGCGTATATGTGCTTTGAATTTCAACTGATGCTTAGTTTGTTTCACTAACTGCCTCTGTTTGTCCAAAATAACTCTAAAAGGTAGCAACTGTCTCATCTTTTTTAACTGGAATAAAAAAAAACATATTCGCCCCTATTATGAAAGTGGACAGCAACGGAACAGTAATTGTATTGTCTTAGTCGTTATTAGCAACAATTATTTAATATTGACAGTCATTCGGTACTTTTTACGGCGCTTTTATGTCGACGTCGAGTAGAATTGACTTCGTTTTGGTAGACAGAAAATTTTCCGAATGAAAGCTAAAAACTTTTAGTTAGAAAGTCGCTTGAATCGCTTAGGCCGTCCGGATAAATACTTCACTTTAATATTTTGTATACCCCCTTTACCACAGGAGCAAAGGACGTATATATATATACATATATAAGTTTGTCACTCTGTTCGTAATTTCTACAATATTAATCATAGACCCTATAAATTATACATATTCTGGGTTCTTATGATGAGTTGATTTAATGATGTCTGTGTATATGTTGAAATGGGGTTTCCAAGCACCCCATCAGTGATGGGGACAAGGTTTTTTTAGTTTTATGGCACATATACTCCGCTAATGTTTGCTGTTGAAGTTCAACCAGATCGGTCCATAAATGACTGAGATATGAGCAAAAAAGCCTCTAGTAGAAGGGTGTTGAAGGGTATGCAATATTCGGCACAGCCGATTATAGCTCCCTTACTTGTTTTACTTTTACTTGGAATTTCCTTTTTTTTTTTTTTGTCAAATTTTCGGTAAATAGTCGACATCGACATAAAATTCTTTGAAAATACCAAATTTATGTCAAAGTAATGTAGACGTCGACTTGGTGTGGCAACAACTTCAAATTTACTCGACATTAACTTATAAAATAGGGTGTGATAATATTTTATATTATTCAAAGGGATAGTTTTATAGAGAATGTTCGTAAATCGTTTGAAACAGAACTTCCCAATACTTTTTGCTACATAAACACCCTAAAAGAATAATAATTTTCCCAAGGCGAATTCATACAAGGTGGTCTTATTTTGAAAACGGATACAACACTGTAAAATACTTTAACGTTGTGTCAAAATAATAACTACACTGCAGTTAACAATTAAAACCAACATTTTATTTTGTTTTTCATTTTGAATTGTGTGTTTTGAAATTTCATAATTATTAGTGAAAATTATAGAATTTATGAAAGATTGCCCAGAACCAATAAATAAATTATGTAAATAATCAGGCTCGAGGTCTGTGTTTAAAATATTTTATTTATTTTATTCAATATTTCGGCTACCATCGGTAAGCTAGAACGTTATACCATTTTGACACATGATTAGTTAAAAAATGTTGCTTAAGTATCAAGCCAAGGTCACCTTGTATGAATTCGAATTGATTTTTCCCTTATTCAGAAATAAAATTTTTGTAAAAAGGAAGAAAAAAATTCACAATATAATAAAAAAGTACAAAAATGTTGACATTTTTCGTGTAAAAGGCTTTAAATTTGGAAAATTATTTCTCTCTAAAAAAACTTTTAACGTCAAATTCCCAATATTACAAAAGCTTAAATACTAGTAATTTTTCGAAACAAAATAAAAAAAAATGTCTGCAAAAAAGAGTTTCAATCGCTAAAAGCGAATAACTCCTTAATTTTTCCCCCTTTTCCAGATAAACATTAGCGGAATTCAGTAGTTTTTTTTTAAATTCAACAACAAAATACATTGAGCAAGACCATTTGCACGCAACACTGAATTCCGGTATTATGACTCATTAAAAAGAATTCTACTAACAAATATAAAAGTTCTATATATTTGATTTATGCCAATTAAAATAAGAAGAATCTCAAATTTGGCTGACCGGCTAAAAATATTTGCTACGGACCCCGCGCGTTTGAAAACAGTTGCAATTGAGCTAAGAAGAAAAATTTCCAACTAATAATTTTTATACCCCCATCACAATAGTGGAGTGGGTATTAAACATTCTTTAAACATTGGTCCTTGACTCACTTTTTAGTTAACCGAACAATTCGGAATCATATTTTTAATCGCTCGACTGATGTCCCTTCATCCGTCCGGCTGGCTTGCTTAAGCTTCTGTTAAAAATTAACAAAAAGCCTTTAAAATGCATTAAAAAAAAATATAAAAACGAAATCAAATAACATTTGATTCCGTACGGAAAGTGCGATCAGTTTTGCACTTTGCTTAAGCAAATGACAGTATCATAAAACTTAACAAAAGATTTTATTAAGTTCAATATGGTTTGACACATATGATTTACATGTATTCACACAGTTGCTTAAGCCAACATAAGGGCCATAAACCTTGTGCGCAAGGTACAGGTCGCGATTGTGGAGATAATCTGATGAAATTATCTAATTGTCACAAGAACCAAGCCTATTGAAAATTGAGAATCGGTCCATAATTTCCCTTAGACTTATTCTGTTGGTATTTAAATTAAATTTTGTCCAAAATTATTTTATTGCAATATAAAATCATTAAATTTTAAATTTTATTAGAATTTTTTTCAAATGTTATTGGCATCGGCTCATATTTTACTATTTATATGGGACCACAAATCCTACTACCAAAAATATCTTTTAATATATGTTTAAATTTCGTTATAAATTATGGTATTTAGCGACAGTAAATTTGATAATAGCTGTTATGTCGTAACAAAATTTTGGCGCTTGTTGGAAAAACCGCTTTACAAATACAAAATAAAAAATAACAAAAAATTATAAGCTGTTGCTTAAAATTCCGTGTGAAATAATATGAGCTGCAGTTGTTTCGCACGGAAAATAAAAATGTTGCTAGAAACATTTCGAATGTTTTTCGTAATATAAATAGAGCACAACTCTATCGACATTTTTTCGTTTATATTTCACAGAAAATTTTTTATATTGAGTTTGACAACATTTCGCACGAAATACTGAACAGAGTACCAGGCTTAACACCATAATTTTAAGCATAATTTTCTCTTAAAAAAAATTATTATATTGTCAAGACATGTTTTCCAATTTAGTTCAATACGATTCGTATTGTGTCCAATTTAGCCATTAAGTGGCTAGATTTTGCCATTTTTCATCTTGTTTAGCTATTAGAAAATTAATTTAGCAAATTTTTTTAAGCCAATTTTTTTAAGATGAAAAAATTCTATTTTATAGATGATTTGAATTTTTTTTTTTCTCGAAAATTAGTTTATGTATATACATTAGACCGTACCTCGAACCTTTTTTGCCGAACGTAGGGGTCGCCTTTTTACAATTTTGTTTATATTTTAGGCATTTACAGTCCGATCTTAATGTATGATATATCATGTTTTTATCTCGAGAAGACCAATGTTTTGCTCTAAGGGTTCATTTAACTCAAGTATATCGTTTTAGTATTTATCCACCAGATCTCTGTTTGTAATGTACCACCCAAACGTCAGAAAATTAAAGCTCGTCAGAAACTTTTAAGCTTTTGCTAAGGAAGTAATTCGATAATTCCAGCAGAAACGTTTTTAAATTTGATTAGAAAGTTAAAGCTCGCTAAAAATAATTGCAGTTTTGCCAAGAAAGTTTTTCTACCATTCCTGCAGGACAGTCGGCATTTACAGTCGGATCTTTAAATATTATGTAACGAAACCGTGTCCTTTTGGCTGGTTTTACACCGATTAAATTCAAATGTCTGCTTTAGAAACATTTGTGTATAAGTTTATAAAAGGTTGGGCATATCATCTTAAATACTCAAATACTTAAGGTATGTAGAGACTTAACAAATATTTGACGAAAAAAACAAAAAAAAAAAGCATGACCAGCAAACTGATCAAACTTTACTTTTATTTTTTTACAATTTTAATTGTCTTCATTATTAGTATTTGTAAGAAGATAATTGTATAATTCAATTAAGAAATTTTTAAATGATATTTGATCCAGCAAACGTTTTTTTTTTTTTTAATAAAACTAGTGGTACGTGTGTAACGTCAAATATTTAATAGGTGTGAACACAGCTTTAGTTATACCCTCACCACAATAGTGGAAAGAGTATTATGCATTTGTGCTGATATTTGTAACGCTTTAAAATATTGGTCCACCTTAAAGTATTCCTATCGATCCGAGAATAACTTTCTGAGTCGATCTAACGATGTCCGGCCTGCTAGCTAGCTGGCGGTCCATGTAAACCTTGTGCACAAAGTATAGGTCTCAATTTTGGAGATAATTGGATGAAATTTCGTACACAGGCACAAGAAGCAAGCCAATTAAAAATGGGCGGAATCGGTCCATAATTTGACTAGCCTCAAAACCCAAAGAAAAAATATGTTTAAAAATGGTCACCTCCAACAAAACTATTTTAAAAGAAAAATTTTAAACATAATATGTTTAATTTAACCATACTATTGTCACCGACAACCATACTGTGCATACAAGCTTCTTTCCGGATTATTGTCTTAACGCCCATAAACCATATTATTATGTTGGTATTTGGATTAAATTTAGTCCAAACTTATGTTACTGCAATCAAAATCATCTTGCCAAATTTTATTGCTGTTTAAAGCTGCCATGCAAATACTACTATCGAAAATATCTTTGAATACCATAACTTCCTTATAAATATTGTTAATAATATAAAAATTGGAGACATTCGGTCTAAGTTATAAAAAAATAAAACTGGTTAATAAAGGGTTTAAGAAACGGATTTTCATACAAAATGTATCGGGTCTGTTCTGAAAATCACGTAATTTAAAATCACGTGCTTTTAAAATCCCATGTGTGATTTTGTGATGTTCTGAAAGTGATACCATTTTTGTGTTTCTCGTTGTGCTTTTGGCAATTGAAAATCTCAACGAAATACACAAAAACGGAAGAGAAAAATATCAAACGTGTGATTTTAAAAGGCACATGTGATTCGAAATCCCGTGATTTGAGTAAAACTGATTTTCAGAACAGGCCTGTATGTTTTATTTTTTATAACTTAGGCTGATTGACTTTTAATCCAATTTTCGATATTTTAATCAGGCTTAAAGTTCATTGAATTTAATTTTCATTAAATTATTTTTATAAAAAAAGGAATTTTACAACATGAAATGAATTAAAATTTATTGATAATTTTTCATTCTTGACCGAGCTGGGAATTGAACCCAGGTTTTCACGAACAGGTTGCCCTGACTAGTTTCGATTGTAACCACACAATCTCTTCAGAGGGGTTTGCCGTTTAGCGCTCACCGCCATTGACGACGGATGACGTCATTAGTCAAACATCAATCTTTAAACCAAATGGTATTTTACCCTTGGTAGATCGAAATTTGCTTTGAATGAATGATTACCTATTTTAATTGATTTACATGTTCTTCCTTACCCAGCAAAAACTTTACTTACATGGTAAGTTAGCAAGTAACATTGGAGACATATGAACACTACTTATTTTTCGGTTGAATAACTACTTATTTTTGTTCGAGTTGTCCACAGAATTCAGTAGTTACAATACACTTACTAGAAGTCACAAAATATCTAGTTATTATTTAACTACCAGTAAGTTGAATTGTAAGTACTTACAATATACTTACTAGAAGCCAAAAAATAACTAGTTTTTATTTAATTTGCGCCAGTTAATAGACCTAATAATTAGTTATGGAGCTAGTTACCAGTAAGTAAATATTCAGTACTGAAAACCAGACAACTGATAAGTAGTTATTTAGCTGATTATTAGTAAACAAATATTCATAACTGAAAATAATAGTAGTGAAAAGTACTTACTGAGGTCATTACTAGCAAGTACTTATTGAGGTTTTCAGAATAATGATAATTGTAATGAAAACTACTTACAAGGTAACGTATGAAATAACTACGACCTATTACCAAAATTCAAAAAGTTTTTCCTGGGTACTTCTGTTTTTCGTACTTTCTGTCAAGAATTCTTCTTAAATTTCAAAGTACATTTTTTTGTGTTTCATGTTTTTGTATTTATTTTTCTTGTTGACCTTTTTCAGCACAACTTGAAGGACAAATGTAAACATATAGCTCGTGCCTTAGTTGTTAACAATAATTAGTATTGTGATTATTTTATTGAACTATTAATGGTTTTTAATCCAATTTTCGATATTTTAATCAGGCTTAAGTTCATTGAATTTAATTTTCATTTAATTATTTTTATGAAGAAAGGAATTTTTGCAACATGATTGACTTTAACGATAGCTTTTATGACATGACCAAATGCTTGTGGGTTAAAAACTAACCATAGGTCCCATATAAACCCCCTTCCTAAAATCACTTAAAGGCAGGCAAATTTTATATACATCCCCGGGAATTTTTATTCATAATTGGGCTGATAGATGAAGACATCTAATTAATATTCGGCACAAAGAACTTTTACATAAATCTTTAACTCAATTACATAATTTTGTTTTGGCGGGTCCATGATTTACGGAGGTCTGGGGTAAATTTTAAAAAATGTTGGTGATACTCTAATTTTTAAACTGATTCTGTTTTTAGACGATAAAAAACAAGAAGGAGCTAAAAAAGAAAAAAAAGTAATCGGCGCTATTTTGGCGGGCAAAAAAAATGTTTTTTTTTGGAAAAAAAAAAGAATTTATTCCTTCAAATGAATGCATTTAAATTTCTTAACTCAGATGAAAATTCATCACGTATTCCACTATGAGTGAGAATTAAAATTATATTTGAAATATATTTTGAGATTTGAGACTTTAAAGAATAATTTCATTATTCACTGTAAATTACTTGAAAATGTAAGTTGTTAATAAGTTCTCACGGTACTTTGCAGACGAGCAGCAAAAAACAAAGTCGCCTCGCTTGAGACGTAAGTAATTTATATCATTTTACAAAAAAAAACTTGTAAGTTAATAGTTTTCTTCTTAAAAATGTTTTTCCAAACTATAAAAAATCGCTTCATAATATGTTTGCTGTGTCTAAAGAAAAGTAAGAGAATGTTAATAACTCAAGGAAAAATTCTGTCCAAGTTGAATATCGTTTTGATACACTTTGATTTTTCCGACGAAAAGTTTCCTGCCTGTAATACATCTTTAAATATATCGATAAAAATAAAACCGTCTTTAAATAACCGGACTTTAGCAAATTTGCGTCAATCAAAGAACGAACGCGTTCATCTACGGCTTATGAAAACTGCCTGTGCTAACTCTGTACTTCGGAAAGTCAAATTTGCCAAAAAAGACATGTAAAAAATATTTTATTTTCATTTATAAGAATAAACTTTTTTTAAAAAAAAGGAATTTTTTGCCCTTTAAAAAAGGCGCATTTTCTTTTTTGGCTCATTCTTGTTCTTTCATCGTCTTAAAACAGAATCGGCTTAAAAATTGGAGTAACACCAAAATTGTATTTAAATCTTCCTCAGGGCACCGTAGATTGCCCATGGGTCCCAATCAGGCTACACTTGCAACATTTGCTCCTATATACTGTGGTGTAGGGCATCATATGGTGTAGGGCATCATTTTAATTAAATAAAACAGTTCTTATTGCACTCAACCTCACTATTTATTTTAAATTATTACAAAATCACAATTTATTTAAAAAAAAAAAAAAACATAAAAGAAATGACAAATTAAAAGCAAAAATTTACAAATTCAAAAATTTAATCAAAGGGAACACAATTTTTTGTTCTTAATTTTATAAAAAAAAGTAAAAAAACACACAAACTCAATTATTAATCAAACAATTTGAGATATGGTTTCAATTACAAATGGCCTTGTTTAGTTTTGTAGTAAATTTTACCATCAGTATCGATAACACCAGTCGTTTGAACAATATGACTAACAGGAGCACTGGAACCTCCAAAACGGCTGGAAAAACTGTTATAAAAAAAATTTTTTGTAAAAAGAAATAAATTTATTAAGAAAAGATAAACGCGAACAATAATTTTTAATTGCAATTCACAGCAATTTAATAGTTAAAGAAATATAAATATTTTTTTTATTGATTACAATCAATAAAAGAAAATATTAAATTATATGAATGTATGTATTTTTTTATTTACTTACTCTACTTGGGGAGTGTTTGAGTTTATAGTTTGTGAAGTGAAACGTGTAACACCATCATTGCCAGTAACCGATGACGAGGATGAAGAGATAGAAGTTGAATGCACTTGTCTACGTAAGCGCCTCAAGTAATGAGCAGTCTGTAGGGTAAAAAAGAAGAAAATAAATAAAAATAAAAATATATAATTGAAATTGGCCAAGATAGTAGAGCTAACAGATATGGCGATTTCTTGCCAAACTTGGCGACTTGTTTACCCATTTGGCGATGGAAATTTGCGTTTGGCGACCTGGCGTTTTATTGGATATATTAAAAATGATTGTCGACTATTTGGGCCCTATGCGAAACGCAGTTTTTAAGATATTTTCTTATTTATGTCGACAATTTTTTAAAAACAAGTAACATTTTTTCTTTTGCATTTTAATTTTATTTCAAATTCATATTTTTTATAATCATTTTTTGAAAACATTTTTTTATTTTGAATATTTTTTGAACCACTGCACAGTGTGATATTTCGACAAACTAGGTGGACAAAATTAAAAAAAAAAATCTTGCACCGAAGTCAACAATTTTTACATAAATGCTGCAAAACATACCACTGTTACGGAAATAAATTTAAAACAAAAAATAACGGACATTGTTGGTTCAAGCGAATTAAAAACTTCAAATATTTTCATTAAAAAAAAAATTTTTTTTTCATAATTTAAATAGGCTTAGACTGCCGTAAATTTTGCTATTTTTTGCATTTGTTTCGTATCCACGAGATTTTTTGAATCAGCCGCATATTAAAAAATATATATTAATAATTAGCGATTAAATTTTTTTTTTTTAAATTTTATAGTTTCTTCTTTGGAAGCTAAGTTACATCGTCATCTCATAAAATATTTTTGTTGTAATGAAAAAAGGATGAATTCTAAATAGGTGTACAGCATTGTGCAACTTTTAAATTACATTTCCGAAAAAACTGTGTTCATTTCCTAAACAAATTACGAAAAACTTATTGCGAAAGTGTGCGCGGTTTAAAAATATCTCGGTTTAAACAAAAATGGCTGTAAAAATATTAAATAATATTTTATTTACTATATGGGTTAAACTCCCAAATTCATCAACATTTGACGCATTCTTGGCTTATGCTTTAGAGGTAGTAAATGACTCGATGTTGTCGGTGCAGATCGTATCTTCAATCAAAGTCAATATTAGGACATTTTGCTCTAAGGTTTCAAAAATGTGTAAAAGATCAGCAGCCATCTTGAGCGGTTTATTACTACCAATAATAACTGGTTTTAAAATCAATTGGAAATTTCTGAACAGGGGACAGTACACTCCTCAACCTCAGCACGTGATAATGGTAGGCCGCAATAGGCTTTTGCTTCTTGTTGCTTCAAAATGTTCAGTAATCTGAATTTTATTTGAATACGAAAATCATTTAATAAACATTTCGGCATGTTCGGTGTTGAAATTATAAAAATTTTAAATTATTAGAAAAAGACAACAATTCAATATGAAACAAAGTAAAAAACTATTAGTAATGGCTAAAAATCTAATTAACCCTCACAAGTCCAAGGACCATAAAGTTAGTTAGTTCAAAAAAACTTTTACATATATAAATAATGGATCAGCGAAAAATCAAATACAAACCTCGTAACTTAAATTTAACCAACATTATTCACTACTTTTATAATTTATGATCATAAATTATTCGACCATCCCTTAAAAAATAACCTTAACTGCCTATTTCACTAAATGCGAACGAAAGCGTTCGCATTTAGTGAAATAGGCAGTAAGTTCAAAAAAAAAAAAAAAAAAAAAAACAAATTTATGAAAACCAATTAAATTTCCAATCCAAAAATGTAAACTTCTCTTTGATCTAGAAAGTATCGAAGGCGATTTTATTTATAAAATTCTTGATTAATCGATTTATTTTAATTTTGATTAATCGCCGTCATTAGAAATGAATCAATCAAAATTTGAATAATTTAAATTTTGAATAATTTGAGAAACTTTGTCTTTGTTTTACAACTTCCTTTTACTGCATACTTTTGTGAATTGTGCTTTTGTTTGTGTTCTTTATAGAAAAGTCTTGTTCAACACAAGCGTTAGTTGTGGATACAAAAAACATATTTAAAAACATTTCTCCAAGCTTTTGAAATGGCGTCGAACCACCAAAAAAGACTTAAATTTGTACCCAAATCTCGACCAAATCGGTATTGCCATTACACAAATGGCATTTATAAGAATATATAGTCCCCAAAAATCCCCAGCGAAAAAAGTGCTTTTCCCCAAGAAATCCCCTGGTGATTTTCACGAAATTTGTATTCCTTATATAAAAAAAACCCCCTATTTGGGAACAATTCCCCAAAACTGAGAACGCTGCTAGTTATAACCACACCACAATAGTGGATAGGGTATTATGCGTTTGTGCTGATATGTGTAACACTTTTTTAAGCATGAGACAAAGAAAACCAAATAGCTCATTTAAATTTTAAATTTTAAAAATAATGTTTTTAAAATTTAAAAACATTATTTTTCTGCGCATGTACGTCATAGTAATAAATGAGAAACACCATCAAATAAACTCGTGTATTGGGTATCCTGAATGTTTGCTTACATTTAAATCTATCTACAACAGTGACGTTAAAATGATGCCAACATGAGAGTACAAAGTTAACGGATCTTCGCAATGCGTTATCTTGTTATCTTTTTTTCATGTATACCGATCGACCCAGAATCACTTTCTGAGTCGATCGAACGATGGCCATCCGTCCGGTTGGCTCGTTGTCTGTCCATGCGACCTTGTCCGCGCAGATCACAATTTTGAAGAGAGTTTGATAAAATTTGGTTCATACGTTTGAATATTTTCATTACAGACTTTCTTCAGACCGAATTTGTATAACATGTTTTACTTTATAAAACAGGAACGTCCAATCATCTGTAGCCAGTTTCTGCAGCAAAAAGAGTGTAAATTGAAACAAAAAATGGTTTTTCTCACAAAAGTGTTTCTGTAAATTTACCTTTCGAGAATAAGCTGTCATTTTAATAATTTTCCAGCAATTATTGAATGAGAAATGTGAGAAAAATGTTTCTGTTACAATATTTTGCTAAAAGTTTCTCAAAAGAATTGTCAAAATAAATCACGTTTCAAATTGGTGCGAGAAAAACAAAATGTTAAAAAATATAAATATTTTAAATTTAAAATGTGTTTGTAAACTATTTTTTAATTTTAATAAAAAAAAATAATTTTTTTAAATGATGATTAAATAATTTAAATGATTAATATAAATAAAACTCAGACGTTATATTTAATTTGTTTAGCCTATCATTGTTTTAGTCATAGTATACAACTAGTAGAGGAAGTGCGGGTAATGTGGTATGCCTATTTGTTTTAACATTGACAAATTTTTAATTTTTGTCTGATTAAATTATGATTAACCTATTAACATGCTTCATATGTTAAGTTCCCACGAAGCCATTTGCGAAAAATATTAAACCCACACTTTCAGAGGAATATAAGAAAATATTGCAAACCTCATTAGATACGACTTTAAAAAATGTGCGGGTTATGTGGTACACCAAGTGCTGGTAATGTGGTATAGTAAACAACTTTACCAAATCATTTTCTTTAAAACTAGGCGTGCTATATATACATTTTTACTTTATTGCAAAAAAAAAAACAAGAAAAAAACCACAATTCATGTAAACAACCAACAATTTCATTAATATTTTATTTGACAGGTAATGTGGTATACTATAACAAATTAGCTGATTTAAGGTATACCATATTTGGAGCACTTGAGGTTAATGCAGATATTTATTAATTTTAATTTATTTACTACAGCTATTGAGTAATTGCATATATTGATCACTAATTTGGTACTTCCCAATTACTTAAGTTATACACTTAAAAACTTTTAAATCCACCTTTACAATAAAACCTTACTTGTTAACAGCACACAAAAAAAGTCGACTTCGTAGCCAATCGAATTTTTCGACACTCACACTAAGAATGACTTTCAAAAATAAAACAGATCAAAGTTTTCTTAATTTTTTGAGAGCGGCAAACCATTTAGATTGGTTTCATTACGCTTGATTTGTTAGTTTAAGAAAAAAGGCACTGTACCACATTACCGGCCTATACCACATTACCCGCACTTACTCTATACCAACTGGAGAGAGCGTTCTCAATTTTTTAGTTCACCCCTCACACATATACGTTTCTTGTGAATTCAACAAAACAACAAAAACAAAACTAAATTTGAAATTTTTCTATTTAAAATTTTTACAATATAAACCCTTTTCGTATAATTTTATGACACAAACACATAATTAATAATTTTGCTTATTTGTTTTTGTAAAATGCAAAATTTATTACAAACTAAAAATGCTTAAATAAATTTTTTTGACACAAATTTTTTTCTGTTGTTAATATTTTTAAAGCCAGCAGAGCAGCATATTGTGGTATGAAAATAATATTTTCTCATATTGCAGAATAAAAATTTAACAAACATTGTTTTTAAAAGTTCATAAATGCAGCCAACATTAAATGAATTGAAAATTTTTTGAACTAAGAAAATTTTATTTTAGAAAAAAATTATTGTCACAAATTGTTGACACATGCCAAAACCATAGTATACAACTAGTATGCCGACTCTTTGACAGGTACATAACTCAAATGTCAGTGGTACCTAAATAATGTTTGTATTAGTACATTTTTTTCAAGCGCATTGGTGTTTAAAACTATTTGCACCACTAAACATAGTTGCATAAAATCGTATAGAATATGACAACAATTTTTTTTCTAGAATAAAACTTTTTTAGTACAATAAATTTTCAATTTATTTAATGTTAGCTGCATTTATAAACTTTTAAAAACAATGTTTGTAAAATTGTAATTCTGCAATATCGGAAAATATTTAAATAATTTATGATTTCAAATATTATTTTCATACCACAAAATGCTACTCTGCTGGCTTTAATAATATTAACAACAGAAAAAAAATTTGTGTCAAATATATTTATTAAAAAATTTTTAGCTTGTGAAAAATAAAAAAAATTTTCAAAAGCAAATGAGAAAATTTATTGGAAAAAATTATTAATTATGTGTTTGTGTGATCAAATTAAACAAAAAGTGTTATGAAAAATTTTAAATAGATAAATTCCAAATTGTTGTTTTCATGTGTGTTGAATTCAAACAGAACGTATATGTGTGAGGGGTGAACTAAAAAATTGAGAACGCTCTCTTCAGTTGGCATACTATGGCATAGTATATAACTAGTATGCCGACTGGTGAGAACGTTCTCTTTTTTTTATAACTCTCATCACACATATAGGTTCTGTGTGAATTCAACACACTTAAGAACAACAAAAACAAAACAAAATTTGAAATTTTTTAATTTAAAATTTTTCACAATATAACACTTCATGTTTAATTTTATGACTTAAACACATAATTAATAATTTTTTTCAATACATTTTGCTAATTTGCTTTTACAAAATGTTTTTATTTTTCACTAACTAAAAATTTTTAAATAAATTTTTTTGACACTAAATTTTTTCTGTTGTTAATATTATTAAAGCCAGCAGAGTAGCATTTTGTGGTATAAAAATAATATTTGAAATCATTAATTATTTATATATTATCCGATATTGCAGAATAAAAATTTAGCAAACATGGCTTTTAAAAGTTTATAAATGCAGCCAGCATTCAATAAATTGAAAATTTATTGAACTAAGAAAATTTTATTTTGGAAAAAAAAATTGTTGCCACATTCTATACGATTTTATGCAACTATGTTTAGTGGTGGAAATAGTTTTATACACCAATACATTTGAAAAAAATCTTACTAATACAAACATAAAAATGTACCACTGACAGTTGAGTTATGTACCTGTCAAAGAGTCGGCATACTAGTTGTATACTATGTACTATGGTTTTGGTTGTATAATATATTTCTTTCGTTTCGCTTGCATTTGACACTAAATTACTGGAAATATTCCAGTTAGAACAGAATCAGTGTTGTCGGTTTTCGCATTCAAATTTAGAAACCTTTTTCTCACAAATCGAAACACGATGGAATTTTTTGTTCATGTGAGAAATTTTACAATTCGAGAAATACAGCAACGAGCTACTGAATGCAAGTTCAATCGAAATATCCATTTAAATTGCATTGTAAGTTTAAACGATATCGAATCCCGAAATTTGCTTTTTGATTTTTCTCAAAATAAATTCCAGTAATTTGTATTACGAATTGTTTTATTAAATCATCAGGAAATTAAAAAATCATGCCCAGCATTTTAAAACCAAAGGTCAGCTAAACGAATTTTTTTTGAACGCTAGTCCTTAAAATATATTCCAAACAATACAAGTGATTTTTTTACCAATTTAGCACATATTGTTGCATAAAATTGCCACTGATTTCAACATGTAAATGATCTCATTTTCGAAACTTGTTCATATCAATCTTTAAAAAAAAAAAAAATATAAAAGAAAACTTTTCTGTCCTCGCGGGAATGGAAAAAATATGGTTATTTGCAAATTTACTGTCAGCTTAAGACTTTCTATACAGAGAAAAATATTTCGCTGCCAGTCTAAAATTTTCTATATGGTCGAAGTATTTCGTATTTCGAAGAAATTTACCGCTTATCAGGTTCTAAAAACAAATATTTGGTTGTTTCTTCTCTTAACTATAATATTTTAAATATTTATTGTTTAAAAACAAGATTATTTTACATTTTAATTGCCTTTATTATCACATAATTATCAAATATTAAGTTTTTAAAAACGTGTGCTTAAAAAAACAAAATCAGAATTTTATTGTTTTTCAAATCTAATCCAGTTTGAATTATAATATTTACTTCGTAACTTAACTTGTTTAACAAAAGCAAATTTACTTAGAATTAATTCAAAAAAGAATTTATGGAACCCCCTTTAAATATTTACGAACTATATAATTAAATTAAGTGGCGGGCAACCTTTTTAATACTCTTCGTAGTTGTTTATTTCGAAACGAAAAAAAGTCATTAACACTTTAAATCTATTTTTTACACAAATGGTTAAGTAAGTGTGTATTTGTTTTAAGTGCTATTTATACAGAAAGTAAATATGTACTCAGTTATTGTTAAAAATACCACTATGTACATTATTAAAATAAAAGACAGAAAATAAAGGTTAAAAAGAAGTTAAAAATTAAGTGGTAAAACAATCTTCTTGGAAATATTCAATTTAATGGAAAATATTGTTTGACAGGTTACAGAGAATCTATTACAGACATAACAAATAAGAAAGTATAGTCGGTCAAGCCCGAACATCTGATACACTACATCACAGTATTTACAGAAATTTTTGGAGGGAGCAAACTGTTCATTGCAGTAATGAAATTTTCAGTTATACTTTAAACCTCAAAAACGGAAATTTTCTAACATTTTATTGTATCGTTAATGATACGAAACACGTTCCATTCAGACTACGTAAAATTTTGATGTATGACTTGAGGTATAAGTCCGTACAGTAAAATATAACAAATCGTGATCGTCGTTATTCACTTGCGTATTGGCTGAGCTCGACTTAGCACGAGCGGAGCTACGGACTTGCTGGTGTAAAAACTACCACTCGTCACCATTTACGTAATTTTTTCTTTAAAAATATTTTACTACCACGTCAGCGGTAGCGTAAGTATTTAGTAGAAAAAAATTTACCCCACATCAAAATTAACATAATATTTTCATGGAATTATTTTTACCACTCATTCGTTTTCTTGTTAGTAAAAAATATTTTATATGATACAAGCTTAACTCAGTGCGCTTCGCTACCCTAATTAAAAAAAATAAGTACATTTTATTAAATACAGGTCTCGTGCATTGTTAAAGAAGCTGTTTGTACCGTTCATTAGATACAAAAAAATGTATTTTGTGCCACGCCCAACTCTCTAATCCCACCCACATTTTGTCGGATGTTGTGTATTGCTAACCAAGATGACTGTACTTCATTGCGAAACTTTGACTCTTCTTCAGATATATAGAAATATATAAGGTCTTTGTATGAGAGGTGCCACGCCCACTTCTCCAGCCCAGATTTTGGCAGATGTTGTGTATTGGTAACCAAGACATTTCGACAAAGTTGGAAGCTTAAGCTCTTGCCGATTTGTCTGCAAAAGGTTGACCTGTAGTTTCTACACCTAATTATTTTATTTCATGATCTCTTTTATATCTTTAAGTGTATACATTATTAAAAATGTGGTACCTTATTTTTCAAGAACAAATAATCATAAAAAAATATTTTTATTTAATTTTTTTTAGTATAATTTAGAGGGGTATAATTTGCTATCGCGTCATTAAGTATGTCCCAAAATTTCACCTCGACAGTTAAAGGTTAAGAAATCAATAAAAAAATATATATTGTTTATTGATTAAAATAATAAGTAACTAAATAAATGATATTTTGTGGTTTTTGTAGCCTTATTTCCGATTTTCTATAAACGTAATGTTTTCATTAACGAATTGACATAATTTTTGTAATTTTTTATTAAATTTCTTAACAATTTTTTTAAAATTACGTTTCTGAAAAGAAAAGTTTGCTAGTATTTACGAAAAGTTTCATTATGTTTTTTTTAAAACACCACCACAAATGCATGTATAAGATATAAATATAATGATGCAATTCATTCATGTTACGTATTATTTTATTATCTTTACGATTAATTTCATACACTTTGCAACGCTTTAACAACCGAACAAGAGAGAAAGGAGCGTAAGAAGCAACGAGATTTAAAAATAGCAGCTATAATAATTTTGTAATTAATGTAACGAATCGTAAGATTACATTTACTTACAGCCGTATTCATAACAAAAAGTTAGCCACAGTTTGTACACTACGTACAACGAGCTGCTAACTACAATGCCAATTAAGCTTAGCAGCTTGTTAGCACAGAGTTAATTCATAACAAATTTTATCCGTCTGCTAACTTTTAATAAATCAACTCTGAATATTTATGATGCCACATTATATTACTCAAAAATGCAACACGTTTTGCATTAATCATCGCTGGTTTTGTCATTTTTTAAAAATTTAAAATTTAAAAAAGGACTCTAAATTAAAAAAAAAACAGTGAATTAAAAAAAACAAACAAAATTATTCAACATAAAACGGCTGCTTATCACAAGTTGGCATACGTTTGGCTGCTTGTTAACAAGAGTTTAGCAAATCGTTAGCCAGAGTTTGGTAAGTGTATTATAAATGAACTTTGTGCTAACTTCATGCCAATTTTTCGTTATGAATACGGCTGTTAATGTTCATTAACAAAATCTTTTCAGTAGAAGTACACAAAAATTGTAAAATGTAGTAAATATAACAATTTGTGACGTAAATATATTGATCTTGTCATCTTTATACTTTAATTAATCATTTAAGGTCGAAAAACAAACAACGAGAGAGAAACAAGTGAATGGAATTCTCACATTCTTGTTCCTTTTATTATTTCAAACTCAAACTAGTAAAGCAGAAAGAATGCTTATGAGGGTTTACATTCAATTTACTTCACTGTTAATTATAAAGATAAGGGGATCCCATATAAATATTGCGTTTTATGAAATTCTTAAATTAATTAAAATTTGTCGACTTTTGTGAAAAAAATCAAAAGTTGCAAACAGATTTTAATCATTTATGGCTTGTTTTGTTTGAAATTTTGGTTTTTATACGCCTGAAAAAAATTAGAAGCATAGCTGCATTTTCCAATTTTTAATGAATTTTTAAAAAACAAAAATTTCGAAATTTTGTTAAAAAAATTATTTTTTTTTCCAAAAAAAAAATTATGCTTCTAAAACGACTAAGGATATTAGAAAGAAGTTTTCCTTAAAAGGAAAATTTCGAAGGCGAAATTTCGGTTTTTTAAGTTTTTTGAATAAGCTAAAGCGTTTTTGAGTTACGCGAATATATGTTGTGCAACCTCCTCCATTTTCGAAATAACGGTTTATCTCAAAAACCAGAGCCAATCTTAAAAAACCGTGCGCACCACTGGATTCAGCGTACGAATTATGTTAAAACGCCAGGTGCCCAGCTTGTCACGAAAAAAAAGTGTCAATTTCTTGCACAGTGTTATCATCGAATTATCTCCAAATCTGCAGCCTGTACTTTGCGCACAAGCTTTACATGGACAGTGAGGCAGCCTGTTAGCCGGATGGACGGACGGATGGTATATTTAAAGGGGGTCAATATTTTAAGGTGTAACAAACATCAGTAAAATCGCATAATACCCTCTCTACTATAGTGGTGTAAAATAAAAACTTACGTTTGGATTAACAGCGTATAAATTTGATTTGTGACCATTGGAGTCGAGGGTAAAGAAAGCCTTGGGAATAAAATGACCAGCGTCTAAAAATAAATATGGAAAAGAGATATTTATAGCAAAAAGCTTTGGTTTAGTTTTATATACATAAGCATTTTAGAAAATATTTTAAAATAATTTATAAATTAAATAATTTTTTCAGACCTCGAGCTTGATAAAATTATTTAATATATAAATTATAATAAAAAAGTCGAATAACTAAAAACTAAATAGATAACATTTTAAAATATTTAAAATTATATATTATTATTCGTATAAGCTATTCGACCATCCATTACTTTTATTTCTATTTATTCCGAGCTTATGGTCTTTTATTTGTGTTAAAAAAGAAGTATTAATATTAATTTATTACCCAGTTTTCGTTACTCCTTTGTGTAACGTCCTGAGGATATTAAATATTTACAATAATCACGAAAAACAAATTAACAAGATTTTAAAAAAATTGAGAAACTTTGAAAAAAAAAAATTTTATACTAAAATAAATTTTTAAGCATAATAGTCTATCTAATTTAGTTTAAAAACTTTATTTAGTTTCCGTTTTTATTAATTTAATGGCTATAATAATTGACCATGAGCTTTAAATAAATAGAAAAAAAATATTAAAAATCACGCTTTTTAGCAAAATATTTCCAAAAAATCGGGTTTAATTTTTTTTTATTTCTTCCAAATATAGAGATGATGTAATACACATTTTTTATAATTTAAATTTTTAACTTAAATATTCATTTATAATCTCCTTTGTTTTAAATATACTTATCAGCGTCATCATAATCTTACCAGAATCGGCTAAAACAACTGCCAAAACAGTGGCCAACAACAAGGTGCAGACAGCAAATTTCATTTTAATTAATATTTTTTTTTTTTTTTGCAATAACAAAATAAAACCTAGAAGAAGATAACAGATACATAAATTTGAATATCAACAAAAATTTATTATTTTTTTAATTTAATTATTAAAATGCGACAGAATGAAACAATCGGAAATTCATAAGAATTTAAAACAAAAGACTTCAGTAACGAACTTGTTTGTTATTTGTTTTTCTGTCTTCTTTCGTCTCTTGTTTTTTTTTTACTTATTAAATCTTTTCTAACGCAAAAATTCACTTTTTCAAGCAAATTCTAACCGCGCAAACTTACACTAGCTATCGACTAACGTTAACTAAACCTCACCCATGGTGAGTAAGAATTTTTATACAAACTTCAAGTTGAAGTTTATGGCCAAATCAGCAACGAGAAAAAGGAAGAATAACAAAACAGCAATGTTAATAAATTCATACATATATAAAAAAAATTCCCAAACGCAGATGTGCCGACGCACAGTGGTAAAGATTGAAAAATTTTGGGCAAAAGGCAAAGAAGGTTTGTAAAAAAAATTAGCTTTTAAAGATTCTTTAAATAAAAGGAAAGCAATTTTAAACTTTGAAGGTTATTTTTGAAAATCTATTCTCTTCGATTGTAGTTTTTTGTATTTCTATTTCTAAACACTCCTAACTTCACAAATCGGAAGTTTACTTAAACTTTTATTCCAAATGATGTTACACATTGAAAAAAATTAGCAAAAAGTAATTTTGCTATAACTTCCTAAAAAATCTTACAAAATAATTGAATCTTTGAATCATGGAGATTACAAATTTAGCTTAAGTCGACTTAATTCAGAATAATGCTTCCTAGCAAATTTTCATTTGTTTACTAAGTTGAATGCAGCCAGTTGAATGTTTATTAAACAAATATCGATTTCATAAATTGAGTATTTAGCAATAGCTAAATGAGTCACGTACACTTTTTTATGTAAAAACTTTTAAAGTTTTTTTCACACTATGGATTATCTTTCAATTCTTCACAATCGCTACCACTGTACTTAGACCGGCTTATACTACGTCAACAATTTTTTCTTGTTAAATAAAAAAAAATAATAAAATCAGTAAAAAAAAATCTCATGCCTGCGACATAAAAAAAATACTCAGGTTTTGAGTACAAAAGTTAAAAAGTAAAGAGGAAACTGATATTATTTGAAATATAAACTCCAAATGAAAAAATTTGCAAAAATAATTGCAAAATTTAAGAAAACAAGAAGAGTACTTTATGTCCATGAAGCGATTAGAACAGAAAGTTATATAAATACCGTTCCTTAGATATAAATAAATCTATTTCGTGTCACGCCCACTTCTCCTATCCTGCCAAAATTTTTCGGATATTATGTATTGATAATCAAGATGCATGTTCTTTTGTTGGAAACATTTGCCTTGCCGCTCTCTAGATACACAGTAAAAGCAGACGGGCATCGTTAAATCAACTTCACTGTATGTATTTGTTATGTGTAAAAAAAAAAACCAACTTATACAAGGTACATCTTATATATACATACCCTGTTACTTTCGGTGGTGTGTATAAAAAAATAACAGCAACAAGGGACTTTATGCGAAAAATTTTAGGTAGTCGGGGGGTTTTTTTTTGCTTATACATCAGCCTTTTATGGTCCGATATGGCTGAATTTCAATAGCAAAATATAGAAGTGACAGAAATATATAACAACCAAGTCCCCATCATATCTAGGGTATTCGGAAACACCATTCCATTTGATTTCGTAAATTCAAATTCGCTACCCATATGGACCCAGAATATGGGCATTTCCTGCGAAGAGTCTACTTTTTATTACGTAACGCCAGCAAGCAAATAGGCTTGTAGTTCAGGCGCATGTTTTTCAAATGTAATTCGTTTTGTAACTAAACGGAAAGCGCAATTTTAGCTTTTTTTTAGCTTAGCTTTACATTTAGTAACAAAAGAGATAACATTTAAACAATATGGGCCTAAAGTACAAGTTTATTTGCATGCTGGTGTTACGTTACAAAAAGTAGACTTTTCGGTGGAAATGTCCCTATACATATATACTTAAAAGTGTCTAACACCAAAATTAAAGAAATTACAAATGAAAAGCTTATATACTAGTGAGATCGATTATTCGACTTTTTCAATAACCGGTTTTCGAATATTACGAATTAGAGATGAGCGATCCCGTGATTTTTAAAGATCATCGTGATTAGTGAATGTGATTTAAAAATCACTGCTCCTTTAAACTGTGATTGTGATCACGGTTTATCAGTTTTCTGTTCTTTTAAAGCAATTGCGGCCAAGCTATATGTACAATGCGCGAGCTTTTGCAAGAGCTTTGTAAGCACTTTACAAAGAAACAACATTAAAATGGTAGGAGCTTTTAAATCTGTCTACTTTCATATACATACATACTTGAACAAATAAATTTTGGCATAAAAAAATTCTAATAAGATAGAAGAGAGAATGAAAGGACCAGCAATATCATTCGACATTTCATTCAAAAAACGCTATTACCCACACAAACAGTGAAATATCATAAATTTTTATGTGTAACAAAATACAAAAAGAACGACTTAGAAAGTACCTGTTACTTGACAAATTTGGTCACAACTGTGATTCGTGATTTTTCAGTAACAGTGATTAAATAACAGGTACAGAAATATCGCTCATCTCTATTACGAATAGTTGCTATTTTAAAGGTTTTCGGTTAAGCAATTTTGAAATAACCGGTTAAGCGGTTTAAATGCGAATACTTAAAACACAAAAATCAAATAAGTTTTTAAAATAAAACGTTAATTTGAATAAAAACAAAACAATTTGCAAACGTAAGGAACCAACAAAATACATATATAGATATGTCTTAGATCAGACCTAACAAATATTTTACAATAAAATCGAAGAAAAGTGGGACCAGTAAATTGATCAAACTTTAGCTAAATTTTCAACAATTTTTTATTGACTTACTAAACTTTATTTGTAAGAAGATATTTGTATAATGTAATTTAGACACTGTTGAATAATATTTGATCTAGACATGCGTTTTGCAAAAGCAAATAAATTATAGAAATTTAATAAAGTTATTATTTGAAATATTCTCTCAAATTAATTTTTAATGAGTTTTAATTTGGTGGTGGTGAAGGATGTCTATATAAATCAACCATATTTTTCAAAAGTTGCAAGCAAAACCTCTCAGCCAGGATTATCTATTTCAAATTATTTTGTTACAGCATTATAGAAACGAATAGAATGAACTGAAGATTTTTTTTGTGTAAAATATTTGTCCATTCGTCGACTACAATTTAAAACATTGCATGGTATTGTTTGATTTCTTCAATTTTGTTTTTTAGTTCTTGGTGTTTTAATAAATAAAACTGGAAGAAATTTTTCCCATATCGTTGATTCCGCCGTAATGTTGTAGTTTTCAACTTGAAGAGATGCTAGAACTACTTAAGAGTTTTTAGTGCATTAACGGGCATTGCGTCCTCGGCAACACAACGGGCTAATATTTCAGCCAATGATTCATTTTTTGCAGCGTATTTTAGTAAAGTGTATTATTTGTCGTCTTATTAGAACAACTTCGAACGGAGTTAAATTTCATTTTAATGTCAATCATCTGATCCATACTAATTAAACGTGATTAATAAGTTGTAACATGGAAGAACCTTTGTAACTTATCATATTAGGGCACTTCAAGCACCTAACTTTGTCTTTTTAGTCGCATTCGAAAAATATCTAGAGATAACATTTATATAAAAATATATTTAATATATAGAATACTCTTGCACAAATTACTATTTACTTTTTAACTGTACACGTTTTTGTAGTATTTTGAATAGTTTTTGGTTTTTTTCCACAAGAACACACGCTTTTATAAGCGATTTGTATTTACAGTGTTCATAACGTTTTTTGGCTTTTGTTACATTTTGTTTTGACATTCTTCATAAAAAGTTTAAGTTTGCCCAATATTCAATTAGAAAAATACTTAAATTACGGGTATATCTACAAGAGTAAGGAAAATGTATACAAATTACACATTATTAATATAACCTGTTTAAAATTCCAAAATAAACGGTTTATTCGATATTCGAAAAATGGACATTTTAAAATAACCGACTTGGGCTAAGCTAAAATAACCGGTTAAAACCGGTCGAATAATAACCGTTCGATCTCCCTATTATATACCCCCTTTACCTTCGGGGAAGGGTATAAGAATTCCTTAAGAACTGGTGTTGATCATGACAAAAAAAAATTATTGTTCAATTACAGTAGAATGCCGGTAATTCGTAAATGAAGTGCCCGACTGCTTTTTACGATTTGGAGGAATTTACGAAAAAAATAAATTTCAATTTAACGGGTTTAAAATAAATACACACGATTTATAGGGTTGAATTTAAGAAGTTTTAATTAAAAATAAAATTTTTTTTAAAAGCTTACAATTTGTTTGAAACAAGTAATTAATATGTAATAAACAACAAACACAAAAAAAAAATTTTTTAAACATATTGGTTTTTAACAAATAGAATGTGAGAATTATTTATTTTCCAAGTTACTTTTTTATTATATTCAACATTTTGATTTTTCGTACCATACAGAAAAAATTCTCCAAGGTTTTTCACCAATTAAGGCATTAATCAAAAATAAAATCAGTTTTAATTAAAAATTTTGTCAACTGAATAAAACGTTTAATCAAGTGAACTAAACATATAATTGTTACTATTAATTTGTTTATTGGTGCAAATTTAATTAATTTTGTAATTAATATCACAAATTTTTTTAATTGAAATCAATTTTTATATTTTTCTATTCATAGATATGGGATTTTTGCGAATAAAAGAGTTTTTCTCAAGGCATCAGCCGTTTATTTCGAATTGTGGAGGTTTTTCAATTAACGGAGTATGAGTTATCGCGATTTGACTGTAAATTATTTTTAACAGATTTTTAAAGAATACTAAAAGAAACTTGAAATGTAAAAACTACAAGGAAGAGTAAACTATTTTAGTCAATGTGGTAACAAAAGGAAAGAAAATTTTGCAGCGTTTTTAATCACTCAAGCAACAAATTAAAATCACAAATTAAGTTATTGGCCGATTACTGTTGTATTAAATACATCGTTAAATATAAAGAAGAATAAATGTCCCCATGTAATGGTAAAACCTTGTTTAGTGCGGAAAAAAGTCAAGTGACGGCGCTTGACTGGTGTAATACTAGGCACTTATCTAATTTTTTTTCCATGTTTGAATTGTGTAGGTCCCTATAAACGTGAAAAAATAAGACAAGGAGTTTTATGAGAACATTTTTCAAAAGCCTACAACGCAGAATGCACTGTAGGACGAGTGTATGGCGAATAGTTATCCCAGAACAAATATATATCTATGACAATAATATCACTGTGCTAGTTGAAGAAACAGACAAACCGGTTACCTGGTGTTTTACCCTAATTTTTGGCAAAATTACGAAATTTTTATTTGTTAAAAATTCATGAAATTTTTAAGTGTACGTCTAAAAAGTTACTTCATAATTTTTCTAATAAAATTAGAAAAACTCGTAAGAAATTAACCAAAGTGATGTTTGTTTCAGAAACCAGTCAAGTGCAAACTTTATATAAATTTTTAGATAAATGTCAATATAGATAAAAAAAAATAAATGTTTTATGATTCAAATTTTTTGATATAATTTTTTTTTTTTTTTTTAATCAGTCTTCACCTCATCATGTGAGGAGATAACATCTAAATAAATAAAAATTAAGTAATCACTTAAAGCAAAATTTCGATCCACCAAGAGAATACCATTGGTAAAATGATTCATGTTTTACTATAGACTGCCAGCCGTCGCAGTAGCGGAAAGGATAAAACAGCAAAGAATTCTGATGATAACTGTGTGTTTGTTCTCGGAACATGTAAATTTGACTCAAGCTCGACCCGTTGTTCAGTCAAGAAGGAAAATTGTCAATAAGGTTTAATTCATTTCATGCTGTAGAATTGTTTACATTGTCACTGTTGAAATAGTTGAGTTTAGGAATGCAAATGACGTTTTGGAATTCTCCCATAGCTAAATTTTGCAGTTCTAATATTAGTCATTTGATCTGACTGTCAGGATGTAGTATCAGTAAAATAAATATAAGAAAAAATGTATGTACTGGCAAACCATTTTATGTTTTCATTTATTTCGATTAATTATATAACCAGCTGTCAAAGCTTATTTTTTATGTATATCTTACACGAAAATCATGTTAGACAATTAAAGTAACAATAAGTGCAAAATGTACAAAAAATCGAACTACTTAGTTCTGCTGGGTTAAAGAATTATAGAAAATTTAAGTTATTTACAACTTTTTACACAAGTAATAATATATGGTCGGTTAAGCCCGACCATATAATACCCTACTCCACAATATATGGAGACGAATTTTCGAGAGTATACCCAATTTTGGACCCATTATGGACAAATAAATTTTGTGTCGAATATGATTAAGATATTTTTTCTTCATAAAGTCATCGTCCAGACTTGCAATTTTTGTTACTGCAACCTTTAAAAATGCTGCTTTGAAATAGCATTAGTGTCCAGATTGTGAAATTATAGTTTTGCAATTTTTTATAAATACAAATACAGCTACAGCCAACTTCAATTAAAAAAGTGTGAGAATAACAAAGCAAAACAGAATTGCAGAGTACATGAAACTGAGTACCCCTCCCCAATCTTCTCACCCCTCTTACCAATAAACTCAAGAATTGCTGCAAATAAAATTGCAAGTCTAACGATTACAACTTTATATTAGGGAGGGGGTTCATATAAGACCTATTGACAAAGCTAGTATGGAAGTTTATATAAATAACATCAGTTATAAATCAGTAATATCATTTGAAGCTGTTTATGGAAGTGTTATTTCTGTGAGAGCTATGGTCAAATATGGAGAGATTCCAATAACATTTCGTATGCTGATTTAGCAAGGAAATAAATATTTTTAGAACATATTCAATCTAAATACGAATATAATATAATGGTAGATGGGCATCAGGATTCTTTTCCCGAAAAAGGGGTGAAATTATAGACCGATTCTCATCATTTTAAACAGTCTTCGTCCTAGAAACTATATATATGATCACCATCCATATAATAGAGAACAGTTCTGTAATTTAGCGCTTTGTTCTGTGTGAATTATTTTTAAGCGAATAGCCTTTAATTGTTCTGTATTTAAAAAAATGTTCTGTATTTGTACTGTATTTAGCAAAATAACTATAATTGAAACATTCCCAATTTTGCTTCCTTTTTGAAAAAATTTTAAGGAATAATAACTTTAAAAAGTGTAAAAATCTTACGTTATATCTTATTTATTCTAAAATGCACAGTAGTATCATAAATACTCCTCTCGACACTAAAAATAAATAAAAATTAACAAATTACTGAGATTTTTAGTTTCCAAGGAAGTTGCGAAAGTTTCAAAATAATGCCCATTAAACATTTTGTAAATTGCAGGGTATTAGTTTTTCAATATCTCATTCTAGATCGATTATTAAATCCCTGCAAAGATGCGTAAAGCTTTGCGGGATAAGCATAAGATAAATTGTATACATAATAAGAAATCTAGATATTTTTCTACCTTAATTTTTTTTTTTTTTTTTTTTAATCCGAAATTTTGAAAAACAAGATATTGGATTGCAATTTTGGAAAGTTCTGAGAAATAATTTTGGTTATAAACGGCGAAAATTTAAGCAAAAAAAAAAAACTGAAGGTTGACGCATCACGGCAAAGCCAATATGGTTCGATATGATCTATAGTAGGGAGGTAACGATACGCCTTTTTGCCTACGGTACCGATACCGATACTTAAAAAGAAATATCGCCGATACCGATACGAATATTAAATTTAAATTCAAGTTAAAATTAACAAAATTCCAGTAGAATATTTTCTTTATAATACAAAATTACAGTGTAAGAGATTATTAATATTTAAAATTGCTTTTACTAAGATTTTAAAAACAATGAAATGAATTTAAATTCATGGTAAAATTAACTTATTTTTTAAACAAAAAAACTCTTACACTGATCATAGATATTCAAAATTAATATTAAAACGATTTTTGATTATAAAACAAAGTATTCTCAACTTTTGCGGAGATAAGATCGCAACTGCGTTTGAAACAGACCTGCAGAAGATCTGCAGACCTACATTGTCTCTCAAAGGTAAATGAACCCATTTGACAACTTAAAATTTAAATGTCTTAAATTTTGAGTATAATATTCAAAAGCGCCAGTAAACAAACGGATCAGCGTCTTTAGAAAAATTAAAAGATCTAAGGTACTCCGTATATCAAGACTTCCTATTAAGCTGAACCACAGCGTAGGATGGACAGAGGATCATTCTTCTCCAAATGTTTTTTAAGATTTTCATAAAAGCTCCAAAGGCCAGTTCTTTGCGACTTATCAGGGAGGCTACTCTCTATAGCGATGCGAAAGAAAATTGTAGCAAATCTAGTGATTGGTACTCTTTAATGCGTTTGCGCATTTGTCTTTCGCATCTTTGTATTTTTTTCTTTTCGCAAATCATCATTATTTCTTTTATTTAAACTTTCCAATTTAAATTTTTTTTAACATATTTTGCCATTTCAATACTGGAAATCTGCGCTATCTTTGATTTTTATTACCAGTACTGCTTAATTTTCAAACAATTTTGCGAAAGTGACAGAGAGTACCAAGTTGGCATTTAGATTTCGCATCGAAATTGTATTCGCATCGCAATTGAGAGTAGCCCCCCAGAACTTTTACTAGGTGTAGGGGTGACCGTGTCTTCAACACTTTTGGAATGCAGAGTCATGTTGAGTAGCTCGAGAGGACGTTTTTCGATCTATTGTCTTTGAAACTTTCTAGCTTTGTATCGAAGGTAGAGAATTGTAGATAAACAAAAGATTTCATTATTTTCTAAACACTCAAATCTTTCGTTCAGAGCTAATGTTGCGTAAATCGCCAATTTTTGGGAATCTGAACTATTCTGCATCTCAGATTATTCATTTATCGTATTTTCTAATAATTTTCGAAGACTTAACTATCGAAATAGTGGCAGAAAATATAGCAGTGGCTTTGCTTATGGACATTGTGGACTCTTTAAAGTAACCCAAAATTTGTAGCGAAATGTTTTTAATGTTCACAAAAATTATTAAAAATTTGTAGAAAATTCATAAAACGTACAATTACATACAAGATTTATCAATGGAGAAGTTTTTCCATTATGGTGCAAACCAAACTGCTGATACTGCAGGTCCACACCAAGCTTTCAATTCGTTTATGCATCAGTCCAAAAAGTCATAATGTAAAATGTTACTGACAAGTTACACAGAAAACGCGTAAAATGCATATACGTATCTTAAGCATGAAGTAGGATTACTTTCTACTTTAGCATGCGTCTCGAAAAAAAGAAAAACGCTTAAGAATTGATAGAAACAATTTATTATTCTGTTTGATTTTTTGCTATTAGTTGTTGTGCAAAAAATAAGCATTGAAAATTAAATTGCTTGTTCAAAAGAACTATAAAAAAGTATCGGTGTATCGACAGTAAAATATCGACGATGCCGATATATCGGCAAATGTGAAGTATCGCTGATATATCGGTATCGGTATTCGTTACTTCCCTAATTTAAAGTATCAAATTTATGTGTTCTGTATTTTGATTTAAAAAAAAAGGTCACCGTACCTTTTTAAACAAAAAGAGTTATTCAAGCTTATTCTGCGTTTCGATTCGATCGATATTTTAATTTTTTTTCTTTCGATTGTATGTAATTAATCTACATTACGGTCGTTTTTTGTACTTAAATTTAAAAATTTAATTTAAGTTATTGTAGGGCAAAAAGAAGAAAGATGAATAGTACGAAAAGCTGGCCAATTAATTCATTTTATTTTTGTTTATTTGATTTATTTTATATATTTGTTATTTTATTTTATTTATTTATGTGCTGTTTTCACAACACAAGTGATTGAACGTGTAGTAAAATTTATATGAAAAGCACTCAGTTTTTTTAGTGTTTTTCATATAAATTTTACTACACCTTCAATCACTTGTGTTGTGAAAACAACAGATTAATTTATTTACCACTGTTTTAATTCTTTTTATTAAACTGTTTATAAAATTGCTTATTTTTCTTTTCCGTTTTCATACGCTTCATAGCAAAACTGCAAATCATGTCTTCTCCTTTTTTCTTTCGATTCATTTGTTGTTGGAATACTTTTTTACGATTGATTCGTAACTAAATGCGGGTGATTAAATACATTTAAACTTTAAATTTTATTGTTTTACATTTTCCACGGCTTTTTGTTTAATGGGCAACCATCACTTAAACAATGCACTTAGAACTCTTTGTTGAATTTTTTCTGATATTAAGAGCTTATAACCCGCTCAAAGTACAGTAAACCATATATGCCAATATCGATGACAACCATTTTGTTTTCTTCTATCTTACTGTGGTACCTAACAAGAGCGGCAAGCAAGGAAAGTAACTTTCTACTCCAGTTCCTCAACGATGTAAATTCAATCCACCCTGTCAACTTACCTTGTTTCATCTGTGTATACTCTCCGGCATTGCCTAGAACATCTAAAGGCATAACAAATAGCAAAACTGAAGATTCACCGAAAGTCAATTTAACATAATAAATTCATTGGTTTGGACCGTATGGATTCCGTAATAATTTTCACCACTGGTTTTAATACTTTCTCATGCATTATACAATTTTTTTCTTATTTATCGGACTCCATCATACAACAAATTTATATGTAATTCTACTATAACTGCGTTTCAAGTTCAACAATTTTTATCTAACTAAATTTCAAAGTAAGTGCAACAACAAATAGCTTTTTGTCTAAGAACATTCAGTTTAGCTGAATTGTTCAAACCACTTTACCATCTCTGATAATGAGGAAGATTTTGTTGTTTTTTGTCGACCTAAAGGAATGTAGACAAGTCCACAAATCACTTCCTTTAATTGAACGTGACTATAATACAATACGATATGTAATGTTTTATAGACATGTTAATATCTTTAAGAAAATGCATATAAATCCTTAAGGGAAGAATAAACTGAAAACATAAACATTCTCTTTGCAATTCATGATTAAAGTATAAAGTGAAAATAGAATTTATAGGTTTATTTCAAATGACCAACAACAGGCAGTTGATTTCTTTCTCTGTGGAAGAAACAATACTCTTGACTGAAGTAGAGCGTAATCCTGTTTAGTTGTTCTGAATTGGTTGACAAAAAATTAATTCAGACAGACCAAGAGGTCTGATGTATAAAACGGCTAAGATAAAACTGTTTTTGATCGTGTTGGCAGCATGGACGCTTTTATTCGATTCTTTATGTTAGAGTCTGGCCAGGTTTTTAAAAACTCATTCAAAGAAACAATTCAATTTTACAAAATTCTTAGCATTACCTTACAGAAATTTATATGTTCATTTTTGTTGCTGTCAAAAATGTTCACCGAATTAGCTTAAAGTGTTTTAAACTGCACTTTGAATTATCATCCCAGCAAAAAATTATCAAGACGTGGAAGCAATTAAAGCCCATGAATGAAATACATTGCTTTCTTAATAGCAGAATTGCTTTCAAGATGTGATAAAGTAAAAGCACGATTAAATTATTGTTTACAAATTAAAGGCAACAGCCAGAAACTATTGCTTCTAAGCGGTTCATCTCGAACAAAAGTCATGCCTTATAAATGCGCATTGGTTAGTGATTCCGTAAGATCGGCCCCTTTTCAAAATAGCTTCTAGGTAAGCAGCGTTTTTTGCTGGGATGGTGGATTCAATTATCACTTGCAGTGATAGTCTAAAACAAAAAGCCGTTATTTTTGTATAATTTAATAGGCATTTTCGTAACGCAAAATCGGCACTCGACGTAGCTCATTTCTATTAATAAAGTTCCCAATTTTTTTTTTCTTTTTTTTTGGGACTTAATTTTTCTATGCATGTAAATAAAGGAATTGAATCTGTTATATTTATTTTCAGCAGTTTTTAAGCAATGCCCAAATTCTTCTTCGTTTCCAGCTTTGCCTGCAATATCAATATCAGCATATTAAAAGGGTCCAAAACATTATCTACAAGATTTTTTCGTTATAAACTTTTACAAAAATAGAGTGATTATACAGCGTTTTCTTAATAATCATAAAAAAAAACTTTCAGCGAAAACCCCCCAAGTAAGATTAAAATTTTTAAGTTTCACTTAAGGAAAAAAACCACAACTTGGTTGCAGTATCGAATGTCGGACTATTTATCATATATATCAGTTGTATAAGAGCTACATATTATTTATAACTCTTTTTATACCTTATTATTGCTGTACACAGAAAACATTATTAAATTTCTCCAATCACCAAATTTATTCCAAATTCATAATATCAAGCAAACAAGTTGTTGATTTTGCACCTATTGCCAAAATGATTATATTGATTACTAAAAGTTTTAAAATTTTAAAAAAAATATTTTCAGTAAATAATATTTTTAATTTTAATTAAAAAAGTGATCAAAAAACTTTGACACTTCACACAATGTGTTAATTTATATAAATAAATATGGACAATTCCCAACAACAACTCTACATGTATAAATTATTTTATTTTAAATGAAAAAAGTCAATTGAGATTTTTTGTTATTTAATTAAAATTTTAATTGAAAATTTATTTCAAAATAACTAAAATGTTAATTAAATCAATATTAAATTTTTAATTTTCTTTCAATAAATAAATTAATTGATGCAATTATCACATTAATTAAATTTAAATACTTCTTAAACCATTTTTTTAATTGATAAAACACTTTTTTCTGTGTAGTTATCACTTATTAACCAATTCTCTTTAATAATTATATATTTTATTATTATCAGTGCACTAGACATATGAATATTAATAAATAGTAAGTTGAAGTCATTATTTGTCGCATACACATCACCCCAGTTATAACTTCCCTTACTTTTTCAAAATGAATCGTTGCTTTCACTCATTATTTAGTAGCTTTCTTCTACAACTACTTCTATAACTACTTATTTTTCAGATATGGGTAGATAAAAAATAATGATTTAATTTTAAAAGCATTCATTTTGGGAGATCCTTTGTAGAATTCATGGGTTCTTTCAGTAGAATTGTAATTAGTATTTTTGCTTTTCTCTGATTACTCAACACATTATTTTGTAGGCGAAGTTTTTAGTCGCCCAAAAGTTGACCTTCCGAATGGACCACCTCAGACGTAGTCATGGTCAACATTTACATGATATAATTTTCAAACAGTAAATGCCACATAGAAAAAATTAAAAATTTTGACTTATCACCACATTCATAGAATCAAGCAAACAATTTGTTGATTTTGCACTTATTACTAAAATTATTATATTGATTAATAAAAATTGGAATAATTTAAAGTTGTGAATTTTTTTTCAACAAATGATATTTTAATTAAAAAAATTATCAAAAAACTTTGCCATTCCAAGCAATGTGTTAATTGACTTAATTAAATATAGCTCAGGTTCAATTCAGATTTTTTGTTATTTTATTTACATTTTTATTAAAATTTTATTTTAAAACAACTAAAATGTTAATTTAATCAAAAATGTCGTCCAACTAAAAAAATAATGGATTCAATTATCACATTAATTAAATTGAAATTCTTTTTAAACAATTTTTTTAATTGATAAAAAAAACTACTGAAATTTTTTTCTGTGCATAAATTGTTCTTTTAACCGATAATAAAAATTTTAAGTTCACGTGTTTTATTTTACATTACAAATCAAAAAAAAAACATATTCATATTTTAACGTGAACCGTTACACGTAAAAATTATTCTTTTTAAAACATACTGTTAAAATTTGCTTGTATGTATATTAAACACCATATTCATAAAAAATATTTAAGGTTAATTAATAAACCTTATATTAATCAAAAATATTTGTTATGAATATAGGGGTAAATATTTAAATTAAAAATACTTTACAATTTAAAATATCTTAAATCCTCGTCTACACAAATTTTATTTATACATAAAGCACCCTGTTGAAATGTGTTTAGTGAACACAACGTATGTTTTTAAGTCTATAAAGTTATCAAGACGTTATTGTACAAATTTGAGCGCACATAAAAAATGTTATGGACAGGAGGAATAAAATACGAAAAATGTAAATGGGTATGCTTATGTTTACATGAGGGTTATAGAAACAAAGGCAGCTATCTCCATTTTTGTAGTTTCTATAATAAGTACCAAAAACATATATTTTCATAGATATTTCCATTAGTAATATGTATGATGTTATGCTGTTTACTATAAATTAATTAGAAGAAGATATTAAAGTTTGAATCAAATCCACAGAAGTTTGTGAATAAAACCTATAAGAAAATTAATTAAAGATTGTTGTTTATTTAAAACAAACTACATTTGAAATATCTATATAATATATAATTTTTTTAGTATGTCCGGATGTTTGTTTCCGCGACTTTCTGAAGCCACCTGATGGCATAGGATGCTGAAATGTATACTTAAAGTACTTTCTCTGCGGGAGGTCGTAACAAAGCCAGACTTTTGATTTTCGGCCTATTGGCAGCTCGCAGAGCTATTCCTGCCTGGCAGGGTCAGGCTTAACAGATCGTTCCAATAAAACTAAATATTGGGTTTTTTATTCTTCTTTGTTGGGAATTTTCTCTTAATTCCTGCCCCAGCAACTTCAGAAATACTTTTCTTTATATGATGAAAATACAGAATAATAATGAACCTTAAAACGAACATTTAGCAGAAATACTTATGTTTTAATATTTGTTAAGCGCCTCTTACAGTCTTAAGATTTTTGCTCTCACAAAATCTAATAATCGAAACACAGCCGCGAATAACGTTGTAAGTTACAAAATAATTATTTTTCAGGAGAGAAAACAAAACGTTTTTAACAATCAGGATAATTTATTTTGTAATTAATTTTTTTTAGATTATCAAAAATAATAATAATAAAAACTTTTATGCAAAATATTAAGAAATTTTAATTATTAATTACATACAAATTTACAGCTTATAATCTTTTTTTAGTGGAAAAACGTTTCATATCCATAACCGCGATGTGAGTTAAAACGTTTTTCCACTACGCAAGCGGCTTTTAAAATGTTATTCCATGTTGCAATACCTTTTCTTTGTATCATGTTGTTAGTAACGTACAACACTCTTCCGCTGGCTGATTCTTTGTATCGAATTTTGACGGCGTTAAAGTGCATAATTTTGGGTGATTTATTGTTTAAGCAGTGCAACAGGGTAATGTTAACGGTAATCTGCAGTTTTTGCAAAAAGTGGTTTTTCAATATTATTCGCGGTTTTGCTTCAATTGTTGGTCTGATTGTCCAAAAATCTAATAAAAAAAACTTTTTCATTACATTTTAAGTCTACAATATTGGCTTGAACTGTCAAATTTAGCAGACCTTTTTACTGCCACCTGTAATGAATTCGCCTTGATCTTATTATTAAGAAAAATTCGTATTTTTTTCAATTTCGTAACAATTTGTTTTCACCTTGATATACATTTTGAATAAAAGCTTTTGACATGTCGCAATACTCAATATTATAGTGTAAAAGGCTCTTTAGCAAATTTTATTTTTATACCCACAATACAATATTTTATATGCCGATCTTTTAGTATACCGATGTCGGTCCATCCGTTCGACTGGCTGGCTATTTAAAGTTAATCAAATTATCGCCAATATTGGGCGCAACATTGCAGACATCCAGCCATCCAGTCGGACTGACAGAGATCGTTAATAAAATTAAAAGAGCGCACTTGTCTCGATCTGTATACTAATCTAGAACAAATATTTCTGTATGTAACAGGAATTTGTACTTCTGAGAAAACTAGACATTTTCTAATAACACTGTGCAAGAAATTGACACTTTTTTTTCGTG
Source organism: Pollenia amentaria (assembly GCA_943735925.1). Classification (NCBI taxonomy): domain Eukaryota; kingdom Metazoa; phylum Arthropoda; class Insecta; order Diptera; family Polleniidae; genus Pollenia; species Pollenia amentaria. Next base: position 84,482,791 of record OX031008.1, on the reverse strand, counting down.
ACAAGCTGGGCACCTAGCGTTTTAACATAATTCGGGTACGCTGAATCCAGTGGTGCCCGCGGTTTTTTTAAGATTGGCTCTGGTTTTCGAGATATACCGTTATTTCGAAAATGTAGGAGTTTGCACAACATATATTCGCGTAACTCAAAAACGCTTTAGCTGATTCAAAAAACTTATAAAACCGAAATTTCTTGAAGAAAAGTCAATCTTCTTCTTAAAATATCCTTAGTCGTTTCGAAATTTTTGTTTTTTAAAAATTCATAAAAAATTGGAAAATGCAGCTATGACCCCTGCAGCGCCTAGAATGCCCCTAGATGGGTCAAATGTATGACCAACCCCACTTTATTTTTCATCTCAATCATTTATTTTTAACATACCCACCCGCTATCTCCATTCCTTTATGGGGTCTTAGATGTATAATAAAAAAGTTTCACACGGAATGACAAACTTAGTATACTCTCATTCACCACTAGTGGTGGTGAAGGGGATTAAAAAAAAATTTTACATTTTATTGATCGATTTCATTTATTTAGTGTATTTAGAAAAAAAATACATTTTATTTTCTATTTTTTTTAATTTAAATATATAGTTACTATAAAATATAATACATAATTAAATTCAAAATTTTCATTTTCGTTTTTGGCTAATAAGGAATTTGCACAAGTTAATACCATTTCATGCAGCTAACAATTAAAAAGGAACTGATTACAATAAAATATAAAAAACTTTAAATAAAGTTCAACATAAAGATATACTTACATACATACATTAATATTATAAAAAAAAATTTATATTACAAATTCGTTTAAACAAAATTGTGCCTTTTGAAAATTTAAATCACTAAAATTAAAGTATTTGGTCGAAAAGCACCACATTTTTTTTATAAATTAGCAAATGATGAATGTTTTAATTTTGTTGGAAATTCTTTAACTTTTTTGAATAAATATATTTTAAAAACTCTGAATTTTATTCCAAAGATTTTTTTATATTAAAACACAATCGAACCATTGCCAAACAAGAAAGAGTGGAGATATTTTACAAACCAAATGTTGCTAAAATTGTTCTACCATAAGCTGTGACTCTAGTTTCATTATAGTTATACCAATACTACAATAGTACAGTGTTGTTGTCTGTAGAACCATAAAATATTGGTAATACAACCCACCTTTTAGTATACCAATCGACTAATTGTCTCAAGGACCACGCCTATTGAAAATGTTGAGAATCGGTCTATAATTTCACATAGCTCACATACAAACTTCTTTGGATTTAATTATATCCAAACTTATTTTATTGCAATTAAAATTTTATTGGAACCGGTCCATTTTTGACCATAGCTCCCATATAATTACTTATCCTGAAAAAAGCTTTTAATGACATAACTTCCTTATAAAGTTGGTATTTTAGGAAAGCTACTATGACATGACAAAATGTTCTGGTACGTCCAAAAAAAAAAAGAAATTTACTGGTATCAAAATTAAAAAAAGGCAGTAAGTGAATTTTTCCTAAGCACGGCAGAATAGGGTACACTTTCAAAAATTTGTTTTTCAGTACTTTGGTGGTACGGTCGGGCTTGACTGACTGTACTTTCTTACTTGTTTTAACCCTTATGTGAGCACCTAGGTACCCTTTCTTTTTCATTAAAATTGATAATCCTTATGTAGAAAACTGCTTGGGCAAAAACTTATTTTTGAAAAACTTAGTATTTTTGCAGCCATACAGGTAAAATTATTTTTGTAATTTGTTTAGGAGACTAATTTTTTCGTAACACCCTTAAATGCGCACCAAGGCACCCGGGTACCTGTACCTGTTTTATTTGGCAATTTGGCCATTGTAAGTATATTTTTTAAAGTTGTTTGTGGCTCTGCATGGACTTATGGTAGTCTACAAACATATAAAAAATATAAGCCTGAAAAATTTATTTCATGAAATAGAGAAACTGAAACATAAAGAAAGCCATTATTAAATAAATAATTAAAACTAAAGAAATAAAGTTAAAGTTCAAATCTTTCGAGAAGTTTGTACATCTTGGACTATTAATTGAATGCTTCGCAGTTATAACCCGGGGTTTACACATGCAAGTGCAAGTTCGAAAAACTCAATACACTCACACATTTTTCGTACTTGCAGCCCAACTTGCAACAGAATTTGCTCACAAGTTAATTTTTGACACTTGCAGCAAGTAAAATGACAAATAAGGAAACAGTGCTACCGTGGATGCCTTTGGTATTATATACTAGTACTTCGTAATATAAAAGTTATGTTAATAGCTGATTTTCTGTGTAATTTTAAAAATAAAAAAAAAAACAAAAGCAAAGCAACACATCGTCATGGTACTTTAAAGCATAAATTGCAAGCATTTAAAAAAAATTGTTAATCAAAATATTTTCTCAGAAATTTTATGATATCGGTAACTACGGCAATACTGGATTCACATATTTTAAAAATAAACATAAGTTTTTCATCATGATGGACCAAAAATAAAATAAAGATACAACTAAATCATATATATTTAATATTATTAAATAAATTTCGTGATAACATTAACATGATAATGTTTTTTAAACCCAAAAATAAAACTTTTTCATAAGATGTTTTTGCTTCGAGAACATTTGAAAAATAAACTTGCAACTGACTGTGTAAGCACTCAAGCTACTTGCAAGACTTTCGGCTATTTCTTCGACATTTTCATTGATAATACATATACTCTACTTGCAAGTAATTACTTGCATGTGTAAAGGCTGGGTAAAGGCCCTCCATGGAATAATCGTTATTTATCTAAATTAAAAAAAAAATAACCAAACTGTTTAAAAAATATAGGCTATCCGGCTTATCTTATGATTTTACGAATTATTGTATTAAACGATTTAATTACAACACGGCTAGTAAACTAGCGTATAAAAGCTGTGTAAATCGTATGAGAATTAAAATGAAAACCAACGCCAGATCATTCTACAATTTTATCAACAATAAGCGTCGTGCAAGTGTGTTTCCTAACACAGTACAACATTTTTCAGTTAATTGATTGCCAACTCAATTCTGTGAACTGTATGTGAAATTAGACCCAAAAAGAAGAATTTCTGCATCATTCGTTTTGTCTTCTTACCTGCGATTTGAAGTAAGTATCGATTTGAAGTTAGTACTATCGTATAGGGGAATTTATCACGTTTTAGGCCCTGTTGTTTGACATAGCTCGACAACCACTAGCCCAATTTAGTTGAAATAAATTTTAAAAAATTAAGAATTACAATTCCCTTAATCTGTTCATATATTGTTTTCCTATACAAGTAACACTTTCGAAGTTAAAAATGAATGTATGAAGGGAAAATATTATTTTTTGCCTAAAAATTTAAATTTTTTTTTTTAAAAATACATAAAAAATGCAAAATGGAAAAAAGTTTCAAGTCTAGTTATTTTTTCGCAAAGTCACATAACCTATGAGCAAAATGAGACAAAGATCATAAAAATCGATGCACGCGTTTCGCTTTTATTCGCAATTGAGTAAATGTATGAATTTCAAAAATTTGCTCGAGATATGCACAACATTATTTGGAGAAAACATTGACACCTTTTTCATGATTCTGAGAATTAAAAAAAAAGGAATAAACAAAAGGTTATTTGATTTTTATGATTGCGGTAATAAATGTACGTGGACAATTAAACGGAAAGTGGACCTTTTTATTATTTGGGTTTTTCCGGTGGCTACCTATATGATTTTTTTACAGAAATTGCACCCACATTTAAGGGTGGTCATTATTTGGAAAGTTTTGCACAGTTTGAAACGTACAAGTGCTGAATCAGGTATATAGCCAGCCGCCCTTAAAATATGCGCCCATTTATAAGTACCTGGCAGTAAAATATTCAAAAATACGTAGTATTTATAGGTGTGCATTGATCGATTTTTGGCATTCAGCCAGTGCCGACGAACGCGAACAGTAAAAGTGATTTTTCTCCAGTTTTTTAAAAGTGAATAACAACAAAACATAAAATATATCAATATGGAAAACAACAAGTGCCCATATTTGGATGAATATTGTTACGTTTGTGGTCATATCGTCCGAAAAATACAGAAAAAAGATCGAAAAAATTTGTTTACTGAGCAATTCAAAACCGCGTATTGTAATTATTTCTATGAAGCAGATTTAAGTGGTGCAAATTTTACGCCGAACACAGTGTGCAACAGTTGTTATACTACCCTTCTAAAATGGATTCACGGAAAAAGTAGAAAGTTATCTTTTATGAAGCCAGTAATTTGGGTGGAAGACACAACTGGACATGATGAATCCAGGTGCTATGCATGCATAAATTTTCGTCCTGGATTAAACAGACAACAATTGAAAACAAAAGTATACACTGCTGCATTTACTGCCACACTTCCAGTGCAACGCCCTGCTGATACCGATGCACCTAAACCTCCGAGTGCGGATACTGTGTCCCTGCTAGCCGAAACCGTTTTCACCAATCCGACCGATTTGGATGATGCTGATTGGATACCCGATATTGAAAATAGTGCACCACAACCGCTACCACAAATCGAAATGGATTACATTGTGGCTAAGCTGGGACTATCACAACACGACTCCGAATGGCTGACATCATTTTTGAAGAGAAGAAAACTCACACAGCAAAATGTCAGCGCAACATCATACCGACAACGCCAAGCTGACTCAGACCATGAATATGAACAACCTACGAAGAAAACAAGATCATCAGAACCACAAGCGTCAACTTCTACAAGGATGGATATTGCCAATAATTGAAAAAATGTTCTAAATTTTGTTTTTATGCATATTATAATTGCGTATTAATTGCATATTATTTTATTTTCATTAAGTTTTTATAAATAAAGTTTTTTTTTGCATGATAATTTTTTAATTTATATTTTTATTTTAAGGGTGGTGGCTATAACTGATTTTTGAAATTCATACCTTTACTCCATTGCGAATAAAAGCGAACGCGTGCATCGATTTTTATGATCTTTGTCTCATTTTGCTCATAGGTTATGTGACTTTGCGAAAAAATAACTAGACTTGAAACTTTTTTCCATTTTGGATTTTTTATGTATTTAAAAAAAAAAAAATTTAAATTTTTAGGCAAAAAATAATTTTTTCCCTTCATACATTCATTTTTAACTTCGAAAGTGTTACTTGTATAGGAAAACAATATATGAACAGATTAAGGGAATTGTAATTCTTAATTTTTTAAAATTTATTTCAACTAAATTGGGCTAGTGGTTGTCGAGCTATGTCAAACAACAGGGCCTAAAACGTGATAAATTCCCCTATACGATAGTACTAACTTCAAATCGATACTAACTTCAAATCGCAGGTAAGAAGACAAAACGAATGATACAGAAATTCTTCTTTTTGGGTCTAATTTCACATACAGTTCACAGAATTGAGTTGGCAAATCATGTGTTGTACTGTGTAATTATTTGAAATTTGGATCTCCGAGTGCTGCTGATGATGTTTCTATTAGCAACGTATTTGCTGACATGGTTTCAAGAAATCACGTTCCACTGTTACTAACATTTTACAATTAACAACTATTGAAAATGAAGGTTTTGTTAATAATAATCAAACAGTCGTTAAGTACACGGATTTAAGTAAAGCGCTTGATAAAGTTAACCACGGCATTTTACTTAACAAGTCATCACGTATGGGACTTAGCAACAACGCGATACCCTGGCTTAAGTCTTATCTTTTAGACAGAACCCAACAAGTAAAATTTAAGAATGTTACATAAAAACTCGTCGATTTTCTGTCTGTACCTCAAAGAAGTCATCTTGGTCCGGTTTTATTTACATTTTTTATTGATGTTCTGCCGTCCGTTGTTTAGCACTCTAACATACTCATATGTCAACATTTTTAATATTTTTAACAATATTATTGATCAATCCATTTTGCGGGCTGACATTGAACTTTTCTCTCAATGGTGCAATTATAACTTATTGGATTAAATATAAAAAAAAAAATGTAAACACATGTTATTTTACCGCTCATTTAAATTTGATACTTGGCTATGGATAAAGTTCACAATAAGTATTGTTGATCTCGGTATCTATTGATTCACAAACTAAAGTACTCTGATTACTGATTGAGTTCTTGGCATTTTGAAACGTTGGTCGAAAGAATTTTCTGATCCATATACATATCACTAAGCACATATACTGCACTTCTAAGAAAGAAAGTTACATCTCCATTTTAGTAGCTTTGAGATATTTATATGTTATGTTTTTTATCTTTTGCGTCTTAAAATTTATATATTTTTGAAAAGTCTCAAAAACGATTTAAAAATATATTATTTGATTCGATTTTATTACCGTAACAGACAGTGGAAATTTTTATAGGTTAGGTTATGTTAGGTTCAATGGGCAGCCGACACGAGGTCGGCTCACTTGGGTCCTTATAGCGGTCCCTTTGTGATACCCTTAGCCCGCGACAAGAGTCAACCGATATTCACCAAACTATTCTCCAGAAGTCACCGCAGCCTCGAACCACCCCGACTCCCTGCAGAACAGAGAGATCGATTTCAGTCCCACATTGGACATATCGTCCAGAAATGGCAATGACGGTCTCCCGAAATACCTAAGCCTAACATCCCTGAGACCGGGGCATTGGCAGAGGAAGTGAAGCACCGTCTCCTCCTCCTCCTCATCATGACAACTTCTACAGTAGTCATTATAAAAAAGGCCCATTCTCCGCGTATGATTTCCAATCGCCCAATGACCCGTTATAACCGATGCCACCGTCCTTATCCGGTCCCTGTCGAGACCAAGGAGCACGCGAGTTCTCGCCGCGTCGTAGCTAGGCCCTAAAGTCCTGGCCACCAAGCAGGTATGCTCACCCTGAAATCTCTCCTGAGCCCTTCTGTACGACTCACGCCCTATGAGAATCTTGCAGCGGGCCATTGAAATGGCGATCAGGCCGTCGACGAACATGTCGTCCAAGAGACAGCCCTTTTTGGACAGACCGTCTGCAGTTTGTTTGCCCGGGCATCCACTGTGCCCATATTTTGATGGTAAAAGAGAAAATGGACTTATGACTTTTTGCCTAGTGTAGTAACTCAAAAAAAATTCATACGAAAATCAAAATTCGCTACGCAGGCTCTACAGTTATAATTATATTTTGTTCAATATAAGGCAATGGTGATGCTGACGGTATGTTTTGATCAGCAGATGATAGCGATGATATAGCTATAGATTTTTCGCGGATGTACAATTGTACTTTTTCTTTTAGCGGTGTGAATGATGGCTCATTATCATAATTTTCTTTTTTCTTTTCTGCTGCTAACTTCCATCGTATTACACTACGTGACAGTTTTTTGACCAAAAGTATCTGACACCTAAACTTTATGTAAAATTGTCAGAATTGTCAAAAGTAGAACAGTTTTCGATACATTCCAAAATAATCGTTATTTGTATTTTTTAAAAAGATGATGTCACTTAAATGCAAATATTTTTTTCTTTTAATGAAATATAATAAAATTACTAAAATAACCATGGGTAGTTTGTGAAGATTAGTCAAGAAATGATATAGTTACAGTGGACAAAAGTTCAAACTTCATGAAAAATTTGATGATCTTTTGCAATTTTGCTCTTTTTAAGCTATTTTTTTTCAGCCAAGCAATTAAAAATTTTAATATTTTATTACATAAGACATAAGTTAATTTCAATACAAACATTTTGCGCCTGACAAGACATAGATTGGTGCAAAAAAGTCGACTTAGCATGTTTTTAATTTTTTCACGTTTTTGAATTGAGTATTGTTCAATTTAAATTATGTCAAATTTTGGTGCTGATCGGCTTATCCAAGCCAAAGTTATGCACTAAGAAGTAATTAGTTGTATCGCCTGTAAAAGACAGCCTGTTTTGTAATTGAGCTGTCGATACTATTTTTTGTTCACTCTGTACTACTCTGAGATGATATTCGCAGATCCAAGAACAAAATTCTCTGGTATCTTAAAGTTATTCGTTCTTGTCGGCATTTGCAGGATCTTGTCACACACAAAGAAGAAAACTTATACTATACAAAAAAAAATCACAGATATTACAGAATCACAGGAAAGAAGTCTTTAGAGCTTAACATTTTGGTCAATGTGACTTTTTATCATAGTATGTGGCAGATAAGACTTTTTTGTCTAGGATACACGCTAGAAGTGGTAGATGTGACCATTTTGCTTAACATTTTTCAGTCATTTACGGAAGAAAATCGGTCTCTTGTACTTAACACAAAAATCAGAAACACGTTCACGGTTCCGAATCTGCCCTTATCTCAATTTTGGAGTTTTGGTACTTGTGACTTTCTTTCTTAGGAGGGCAGTATATTCGTCTCTGGTTCGCCCTATCCTGAAATATGGATCAATTGTATGGGATCCTTACATTAATAGAAAAATAAACAGTATTGAGTCTGTACAGAAAGAGTTAATGTTATTTTGTTTAAGGGATTTTGGATGAAATTTGCTTGTTCTACCTTCATATGAAAGCAGACTTTGTCTTATTAAGTTACCGACGCGACGTTAAAAAGACTAAAAACAAGGCTAAGTATATCGTTTTTTATCGGTATAATACGCGACGTTGAGTTAAATTTCGTAAAATTTGCTTGAAATTTAATAATCTATATCATCTTATTGACTTTTCTGATAGTGATGATGTCTTAAAAAGGAGAATTATTGTTTGCTTAAACTAGTTAATATCATTATTCTTTATTTATTGTACTCTATTTTCAGTACTTATGTCTGTAACGATTTTTAATCTATAGACTGGAAAATTAATGAATAAAATAATGTATGTATCTGTTGTTTTACCCCTTTCAGACTCGGCAAGTTAGTTTCGTTACTTGCCAAGTACAACAAAGTCTGTACTAAGTTATTTTTTCCTCAACCCGACCTTGACATCTAAAAACCAAGACCAAGTAATTTGCCGAGTATGAAAGGGGTATTTGATCAAGGTATTTCTGTAAAATTAGTGCGCAAGGATTTAACTGCTGTCTTTGAAACGATTGAAAAGGACTCAGCTGAAAGTGGTCTAGCGTTAAACGAGGACAAAACAAAGATATTGATTGCAACTGCAAATAAAATCAACGCAAACAAAATATGGCACTTCGTTGTAGCGGGCAATTTTAATTTCGATGTAGTAAAGGAATGTACCTACCAAGGATCCGCTGTAAAAATGGAAAATAACATCAGCCTTGAAATAAAACGAAGGATAGTACTTCAAAACTCGTGTCATTATGGACTAAGCAAGCATTTCAAAAGTTAACCCATTTTCAGATTTAACGAAAACCGCTTGTAATACCCATGCCGAAACATGAATATATGCAAAAATCCATTATGTGTGTTCTGCATTTTTGAGAGAAAATTAATTTGTAAAATTTATGGGTCCATATGAGTTAACGAAGAGTATAGGCGACGAATAAATCATTAGCTGTATCAGATTTACACCACTGTAAATATAGAAGGACGCATAAAGATACAACGATTGTGCTGCCTGGGGCACATCGAAAGAATATTGCGGATGATTTAGAATTAAAGATATTCGAGAATCTATATGAAAGAAAGCGTAAACAGGAAAGACCTAAAAATCCATAGTAAATCCAACTGGAGACAACGTGTTGCCGCATGGAGAAAATTGTTTAAGCAGGCCAAGATCAAGAACAGGTTAAAGTGACATCCAAGACGGTAATCTGTAAGTATCTGTTGCCAAGCCGATTAATATTTTAACTAGATAAAAAGATGCTGGTTTTCTACGTATCTTCCATAAGGTGCCCGGGTACCTTGCCGCTCAACATAAGGTGTTTTTTACCGTGCATATAAGGGTTAATATAGAGCATGTTCTCGAAATCTATTTGCGCGTATGACTAGAGTTTCTTTAAATATTTGTAACTGTTTTATTGAAAATCGGTTCAATTGTGTACATCATTTGCTATTTATGTATATGTGTCTTTTTATATATATTTATATATCTAATATATTTTTAAAAGTTTAGGATCTTTTTTTTATTAAAATAGTGTATATGTAAATTATTTTTGGTGTTTTTTACAATTAAACTTATTTTTTATTATTGGGTTTTACTTTTTTTAAGTTTTGTATAATTTTTTTTGGTTTTAATTAAAATCACAGAAATTATAGATTTATGCTATTGTTTTTTTTTTTTAAATTATTGTATAAAAAACAAAATTTATAGTAAGATAATTTTATAAAAATGTATAAAATACAATTAAAGCGAGAGCGATTCAAATCTACATAAATTTATTTAAAATTTTAATGTATTGGTATATCGTCCAAAGTTATCTTGACGTATATCAATTAAAAACTTCTGCAAGGGAAGGAGAATTTAAAACATATGATAGAGATATGGGGAATGCTCGAATTGATAGATCTCTTAAATTTAGCACAGGGAACGAACTTATCAATTAATTTTTTTTTTTTTTTTGTGATATATGTCAAAATAACTTCGGCATGAGAATATATGGAGGGTTTAAAAATTGTTAAATTTTCAATATTCATTACATTCAGTATCTATTAGGGTATTCATTTAATCGGGCTTTTGCTTTAATCGGTTAATCTCTCGATTAATTAACCGAGGTTTTGGCTTAATCGGTTAATTTGGTTATTGATCGGTTAACCGATTAACAAAGTTTTTTTTTATAAATTAAATAATTTCAAAATATAAAAATGCATAAATTATTTATTATTTGGAGTTTATTAGTAAAAACAAACCCATAACATAACAAACATAACAATGCTTGAACTAAAACGAGCAAACAAAAGAATAATTCATAAATATTTAATACATATTTTTTAGTTAATACGTATTAATTAAAAAATAAACTGTAAGATAATTTTATTAGTTATTTCAATAGTTTAAGTAGATCTTATAATCTTTTATACATATAATTTAAATGTTTAGGATTTAAGCGTTTATTTTCTTTAGTTTTGATAAAACTTGACTTTGAAAAATTCTTTCATTTATCGTAGATTTTGAAGAAATCAAAAGCGATCCAAAATACAGAATATCTAATTTCTCAGTCCTCTTCCTGGATTTTTCTAATCATAATAACATCTTCCATTATGTCATTAGAGGCCTGTTTTAATTTTTTTAAATTTTTAGCACTTCTAATTGTACTCACCGAAGTTCTATTAAAACAAATAACTAAACGCATATATAAAAAGTACGTGAAATAAAAAGCTGTTGACAGTAAACACTTATTTAAAATGAAGAGTTTGTAAGAAAAAATATTTTCTAAGCACATACCTTCTTATATGAGACGAAACAAATAATTAAAAACACAAAAAAAGTGTTATAATACTACAAAAAGTTAAAAATTTTGTTACATCGGTTAATCGACTGAAATTAACCGGTTTAATCGTTAATCGTACATATGCAATTTTAAATTAACCGATCAGTTAATCGGGTAGTAATTAATCGGTTTACCGATTAACGGTTAACCGAATGAATACCCTAGTATCTATCATACTTACATAAAAATTTGCTTAAATAAGAATATAATTTATATTCACTTTATATTCGCCTGTCGCCTTAATTGTAACATATGCTTGTTTAGTTTGAAACTTTATAGATTGTTACGTTTATTTTAAGATGGCTCTTCTTTTTTGTAGGATATGTTTTTGCACTAAACTCAATATATTTTAATTGTATAATAGATTTTAAATGCTTAAAGTTAAAATGGTTAAACGATTCGAAACATTGATTCGCTCGCTTGTTTGTTCGAATAACTTTTCTTTAATTCAGTTATTTTAGGCACAAAATAGAAAAATATTTCGCTGGACTGTTTTTTTTTCAGTTTTGCAATAACAATTAAAATTTTGAAGAAATCTTTCTGTTACTTGTTTTTTTTTTTCTTATTTTGTTTAAATTATAATTTAAGTATAAAAATAGATTTTTCTACAAGTTGAAAGTGTGTGCTTTTGTTTGTTTAAGGAAAATTATATAATACAGGTAAATGTTAGTAGTTAAAAAAAATAAATAAATAAAATAATGCATATAAATAGATATACTATAGAATATTTAGATTTCAAATTGAGAAATATACTTAGATGCAATTCAAGATTAAATTTAAGTTGCTTTTATTTTTAATTTAGTTCTGACACTTCTTAAGTTTAACGCGTTCTTTCCCTAGTGGGGTTTTGACTAGTAGTTTGTTATTATTATTATTTTTTGATTTATTCTTAAATAAATTATTATTATTTCTATTGTTTTTCCTTATATAAAAAAATTGTTTTTTACGAGAGATCTCTTACATTATTATAAATCACACACATACATTGTTTTAATATTTGGTTTTCTTAGTTTTTTGACTACGTTCATAGTTTACTGTAGTTTTTAATTCCGTTTAGATTATTTTAGTTAAAACATATACTTTTGTAAAATTTCTTTAACTTTTGTCTAAAATACATTAATAAAAGAAACAAAAAACCTTAATAACTTTACCACACTTCACATTTCTTTTCCGGATTCATTTTAGAACCAACTTTACATTGAAAAACATCGGCAAATTCAGGCATATTTGAGAGCGTACCAGCGACTCTTAAACGTGAGGGTGAATGTGTATCTTTTTCTAATTGTAGTACGGTTGTTTCATCGGTATCGGTGGAGCACCAAACCTGCAATAAAGGATTTTTTAGTAATATTTAAAAGTTATACAAATTGTTTAAACAAATCAGCGGCGAAATATAATAAACCACATTAAAATTTAAAAATCAATTCGATTTTAGTGTTTGACAAAAAATGTTGAGGAGTTGCAAAACGAAATTCGTGTGAACTCTATCTTTTCAAAACTCGTTTATAGGCTGTTTACATTACAATGAATTCTAGTAGATTTGATTTGAAGTCTTCCTTAAAATCTAGTGCGTCTTCATTGTGCTTTTTTGACATTATCGAGATTTTGTTTGTACAGCCGACTGAAAGTTTTTTTGTGTAACACATAAAAAAGAAGAAATTTAAAATTTGCATTACCTTTTTAATGATCAACTTAATTTATTTAATCAATATTATTTATGTTTTCCATTTTTTACTATTTTCTCAAAATTTTTTAATTTTTTTAACAAGCCCAAGGCGAATTCAATCCAGATAATATCGGTAGTACAACAAGTACAACTCGTACAAAAACCACAAGCAACTTGTTTTTGTAAAATCATTGTACAAGGTAAAAAACTAAAACAAATCAAAACAGAAACAAAGATAATAAACAAAATTTTGACATCCAACAATTATAAAGCTAAAGAACAAAAGTTATCGGCAGGGCTTTTAGGATCACCTGTAATGAATTCGCCTTGAACAAGCCGCCATTATTGTTTTTTTTTTTATTAAAATTTCTGATTTTTCTTATGCAGGGAAGTATTTTTTAGTACTATCAGGCCTGTTCTGAAAATCACTTTAATTCAAATCACATGTGACCATTAAAATCCCACGTGTTATATTGTGGTGTTCCGATTTTGTGTTTTCGGTGTGATTTTCAATTACCGAAAGCACGCCGAGAAACAAATCAGAACGGTGCGATTTTCACAACACCACAAAATTATCATTTTTTTTAGTATATTAATTTATTAACAAAAAGTTTTATTACAAAATTAAGTTTGCCTCAGGGTCATATGACATTGTTGAGGCGAGTTGGCATTAAATTTAATTAAATAAAAAATTAATTATCATATTATTCAACATTTCATTCAAAGTTTACAATAATTTGTTGTTTTTTTTTTAATTATTACCATAGAAGCATTTCTAAATTGTTTAATAAATGCTCCTTTAAAGAGGATTAAAAAGTTGAAATTCTGTTGAACTCCCAACACCCATTATATTTAATTCTTTGCTTAGTGACTTCTTGCCACTCTTAAATTTGAGCTATTTCGTGTGCTTATGATTGATTTACTACAAAAGATATTGTGTTGTGAACAACATTCTGCAATGCTTTAAATATAAACAGTAAGAATTGCATTTTATAAAGCCCAAATATAGGTAAAACATTTTTTGAAAACTTTTTGTATAAAGAAAGTGTTGGATACGTTTTTGGTAAATTACGAGGGCGGATCAATAAGTCCTTGACTTTTTGAATGAAACACAGTTTTTTTTACAAAAAAAATTTTATTTTTCAACATAATCTCCGTTTAGCTCAATACACTAAGTCCAACGTTTCTCCAACTTGTGTATCCCTTCCAAAAATAGGATTTTTCGAGGTCAAATATGCATTTGTTTGACCAATAATTTAATCGTTGGAGCTAAATCTCTTTCCACCGAGCCATTTCTTTAGGTTTGGAAATAGGAAATAGTCACTGGGGGCTGAATCCGGAGAATATAGCGGATGAGGTACCGATTCGTAGCCCAATTCAAGTAATTTGCCATTGAGACTGCACACGTGTGCACCCGTGCATTTTCTTGACGAAAAAGAACTTTTTTCTTGGCCATATGGGGTCGTTTTTTTAAATCCTCGTTAAATTTTATTGTTTTTCCCTTTTGAAGGTAATCGATGTGGGTTATCCCGCGTGCATCCCAAAAAAATGTTGCCATTACCTTATTGGCCGACACACCTAGCTTGGCCTTCTTCGGAGCCGGTTCACCCGGAAAACCCCATTGTTTAGACTGCTTAGACTGTCCCCATAGTATTTATCAAGCTTTTCCCTGGTTTGATTGTCGTTTTTTTTCGCAAAAAATAATGTTTAATGAGCACTCGAAATTGTTTTTTTCCCATTTTAAAAAAATCCACGAGGTTGTATGTTTTGAACAGCTGTTAAACGCAAAGTAAATGACGGAACTTGCTTAAATTTTGACAGAAGTCTATTCACAGGTGGTACTTGATGGGAGCAGTGTTGCATTTCATATAACTACGAGGAAAGTTCGAAAAGTCACGGACTTATTGATCCGCCCTCGTATAAACCGTTTTTAATGCTTTGTTTTGTACCCTTTTGCAAGCTTTAAGTTCAGTATTATTTTTAGAACCATATACTACCACTTAATAATTTAGATGACTTTAAATCAATGCTTGATACAGTAACAGTTTTGTTTTTTCATTAAAATTATTTTTAAATTTGTACAACAATCCAATAACTGGAGATATTCTCGATTTTTAACTTTGATTGTGCATATTCCAAGACAATATACTTTGTAATTCCACACCTAAATACACGTGTGATTTAAAAAGCACGTGATTTGAAACCACGCGATTTTCAGAACTGGAATGTATATGGAAAAAACCATAGTTGCATCACTAAAGGCTAGTTTACACTATCACACATTTCTCACGTATTCCATAATACTTTGTGAGATAGAAATCTAACGAGTTCTGTTGTAACTGTCAAAAAATGTAACATTACAGTTTTTAGTGACACTATCACACATGAACATAGGTTAGGTTAGGTTAGGTTAAATGGGTAGCCGTCACGAAGACGACTCACTTGGGTCCTTATAGCGGTCCCTTTGTGATACCCCCAGCCAGTGACAAGGGTCAGCCAGTATCCACCAGACTATTCCCCAGAGGTCACCGCAGTCTCGAACCACCCCGATTCCCTGCAGAACAGGTAGATCGATTTCAGTCCCGCATTGGACAAATCGTCCAGACATGGCAATTCCGGTCTCCCAAAATGCCTCAACCTAGCGCCCGCCAGTCCGGGGCATTGGCAGAGGAAGTGAAACACCGTCTCCTCCTCCTCCACATCATGACAACTCCTGCAGTAGTCATTGTACGCAAGACCCATCCTCCTAGCATGAGTCCCTATCACCCAGTGACCCTTGATGACCGACATCACTGTCCTTATCCGATCCCTGCCGAGACCGAGTAGTACGCGCGTTCTCGCCGCGTCATAGCCAGGCCATAGAGTCCTGGCCATCAAACAGGTATGCTCGCCCTGCCATCTCTCCTGAGCCCTTCTGTACGATTCCCGTCTGATGAGAGTCCTGCAGCGGGCCATTGAAGTGCCAATCAGGCCGTCGACGAACATGTCGTCCAAGAGACAGCCTTGTTTGGCTAGACTGTCCGCAGTATGGTTGCCCAGGAGCCCACTGTGTCCTGGTACCCATGCCAGCGTTACACTGGAATGTTTCGCGATCTCATTTAGAGACATCCGGCATTCCACTGTTAACATAGATGTCGTAAAGACACCAGCCAGAGCTGCAATGGCAGCCTTGCTGTCCGTAAATATACATATATCCCTCGATATACGATAGTACCTCAGCCAGTTTGCCGCCCGCCTTATGGCAGAAATTTCCACCTCACATGCATGAACATGCTTTTGTTAAAATGCAACCCTGAACCAATTGAAAGTATTAGCGTTTAGAAAAATTTCAAAAATCGATGAAGTCGTATGGGATGTCAAATTTGTTTCGTTATACTTTTCATATTCATAACCCATTGCATTCACACTATCACACTTTTACATATTACTTGACATGTATTACCACAAAGTATAATAGTGTAAACTAGCCTTTAGTATATATAAAGCGTGATACATTTCGAGGTTATCTACTTTTTTAAAGAAAAAAGCACAGAAACTTCAAATTTAATGTGGAATGTTTATTATCATTTGAAAGAACATTCATTGGCATTTATTTTTTGAAGATTATGTCTATCAAATGTTGGCCGTTGCTACGTCGCAGATGGTCCATCCGTTGAGTCCAATTTTCGATGACTCGTTCGAGTATTTCGCCTGGTAACTGGCGAATGACACGCGTGATGTTTTCCTCCAAGGCCTAAATCGAAATCAATAAATCCATTGATTGATGCGATGTGTGGGAAGTGGCGCCGTCTTGCTGAAACCAAATGTCGCCGAGATCACGAGCTTCAATTTCAGGCATCAAATAGTCGTTTATCATGGCACGATAACGGTCGCCTTGACGGTTACGTTCGCACCGGCATCATTTTTAAAGAAATATGGACCGATGATTCCACCGGCCCACAAACCACACCAAACCGTTGTTTTTCTGGATGAAGTGGCAGTTCTTGAATCTCTTCAGGTTGCTCTTCGTCCCAAATGCGGCAATTTTGTTTGTTTACATACCCATTGAGCCAGAAATGGGCCTCATCGCTGAACAAAATCTGCCTCGAAAACGTCGGATCTTCTTGGAACTTTTGAAGAGCCCATGGAGCAAAGCGATGTCGCTTGGGAAGGTCGTGCGGCTTCAGTTGTTGCACAAGCTGTAGTTTGTACGCTTTCAATTTAAGATCTCGACGTAAAATGCGCCAAGTCGTTCCTTACGTCAGTCCGAGTTGCTGAGAGCGGCGCCGAATCGACTCTCCACGGTCTTCGTGTACACTCTCAGCTACAGCCGCTATATTTTCTTCACAGCGTGCTGGACGTGGTCTATTCGGTCGAATATTATCCAATAATGAATGCTGGGTAGGCCGATTATGTTGACCATAAGTTGAGCGAAGTGCACGAAATACATTCCTCACAGAACGTGAATTTTCGTAATAAAGTTGAACGATTTGTAAACGTTGTTCAGGCGTAAGTCTTTCCATTATGAAATGCCAAACAATGCTAAACAAAAATGACATGACAGTATGACACGACTCACACGTGATCTGTCAAAAAAAGACTATTGAAAAAAGTATCTCTATTTGAATCACCCATTACTACTAGATTTTGAGTAGATTTCGTCAAAATCTAGTCACGAAGTAGATTTCGTTTCGTTTGGGATATCTCTTCAAAACCAACTACATTTTGCTCAAAATTTCGTAAGTACTAGATTTCGTTGTTGTGTAAATGGGCTATTCGATAAAATAATTTTATGTGTGAAGGTTATTCATACTTATGTGGGCTTAATGGACCGATTCAACTAATATGTACTTAATTTATTATATTTATTATATTTACCCAAAATTTGGGGCTATTTTTCATAATGCAATACGACCCAATTTTTTAATGAAAATTACCCAAAAAAAAATAAAAATACATAGCCCTAAAAAAATCACCTCAAAATTTGTAATGAACTTTTAACCCCAAAAAAAAAAACACAAAGAAAGTTTTGTTTAAAATTTGGGTGCCCGAAACTTAAATTCCCAAAATTAAAATTCCGAATTTCGATATCCCAAGTTTAAAAATCCAGAGTTTCAAAATCCTGAATCGTAATAACTCAAATAATTATACAGCACTCCGCCGGACGCAAGGATTTTTCCCTCTATGGTATAACGATCACTGGTTTCGCTAACTAAAGCTTCTATACTTAGCCGGCCTTCGGACGGGCCGGGGAGTGTTCTCCTCCATATTATAACAAACACAGGCTTCGTTAACTAAACAATCTCTGCAAAGCCAGCAATGATTTTTTTCTTCCTTAAGGTGTTATGATACTTGCTATTTTTTCTATATTGGAGAACAGTGCAAATATATTTGCATAGGAAAACTGACTAAGTGTAAAGAGTTTGATTATACCATAAAAAATCTTGAAATGTCAAACAAATATACGTGTGTTATCGATATATAATCTTAGACTGTCAAAAAAAATATAAAAATTTGTAACTTAAAATTGACATTGCCAGATTAAATGTTAGCACTGCTGCTAACTTTTTTAGTTTTTGATCGAAAGTAGCGGGCTTTAACTTTTTTTTTGCGATTTATAGCTTTTTTTGACGGTTTTTGTGGGAATAAAACGTGGGCAATATTGTTTGTTTTGTTTACATATTGTATTTCTTGTTCTTTCTCGCATTTGTTGTTTCATTCAGTCAATCCTAAAAAAATCCAATACAAAAAATAGCAAGTATCATAACACCTTTAGAAATTTAAATATAAAATTTTTTAATTTCTTAAAATTTGCATTGTATATAAGAAAAATAGCCCCAAATTAAAAATTGTGATTTTATTTGGGGCCATTTTTCATTTATTAATATTGGGGTAATTTTTTATTTCACTTAAAATGCAAAAACACCCCAACGAAAAAATTGCGTGTTGTTGTGTCTCATGAAAAATGTTGGGGCTATTCTTCATTTTCTTTTTAGGGACATATTTCCTGGTCATTTTGCGTACCGCCATTATTTATATAAATTCATCTTTATGAGATTTGTTTGCCTTTAAGTGGTTAACCCTGCCTTTACACATGCAAGTGATTACTTGCAAGTAGTGTATACATATGTATTATCGACGAAAATATCGAAGAAAAAGCCGAAAGTCTTGCAAGTAGCTTGAGTGTTTACACAGTCAGTTGCACGTTTATTTTTCAAATGTTTTGGAAGCGAAAACATCTTATGAAAAAGCTTTAAAAATATTATCATGTTAACGTTATCACGAAATTGATTTAATAATTTCTTCTTTTTTTTATTTTTGGTCAATCTTGATGATTAAAATATGTTTATTTTTAAAATATGTGAATCCAGTTTTGCCGTAGTTACCGATATCATGAAATTTCTGAAAAAATATTTTGTTAAAAATTTTTGTTAACAAAATTATTGCAATTTATATTTAAAAATACCATGAAGATTTGCTGCTGTATAGTAGTATTTTTGTTTTGTTTTTTTATTTTCATAAATACGCAGAAAATCAGCTATAAACATAATTTTTATTTTACTAAGTACTAGTAAAAAAGGCATCCACGGTAACGCTGTTTCTTTATTTCTCATTTTACTTTCTGCAAGTGTCTAAAACTTACTTGTGAGTGTATTGAGTTGTTCGAACTTGCACTTGCATGTATAAACCCCGGGTAAAGAAAAGATGCCTACCAGCAAAACTTGTTGCCATGATATAGTATACTATATCATCGATTCTAATAGGGCTTGGTAGGGCGATTGAGATTTAGAACAAATAAGTTTGGACCAAATTTTGTCTTAATCCAAACATAATAAAATGGTTTATGGGCACAAAGACTCTATTCTCTCTCAATTTGCATCAAATTATCTCTAAAATTGCGACCGGTATTTTCGCACACTTTTTACATGGACACCAGCCAGAAGCAAAATATTATTTGGGAAATAACTTTACACTGATCAAACTAAAATTTTATTTTACTTGTTTATAGTGGACCTTGAGTTTGGCAATAAATTTTGCAGAACTGATCGATCAACAAATTGAATTCATTTCTAATATCTCATTGTCTTTGTGAATGGATAGAATTCACGTTATACTCTAAAATATTTTAAAACCCCTTATTCCCAGTTTCATTCTACTTACTTATCTTATCGTAAAATATTTAATTATTTTTATTTCAGCAAAGTCTTTTTTTTTTCTTCGAAAGCAAAAGTAAATGAAAAACTTAAGGCTGAGTTAGGCGAACGTTGCTGTTCCCGTAACTTACTGTAACAGACCGCTTGCACGTTGGTACAATTATAGAACATCTAAAAACGTGTCATATGTTTTTCACATACATAAACAAAAAAGCAATAGTATACATAAAACAACACACACAGTGATGGGAAATCAAAAGGTTTAAATGTTGACCGTTGTGCAGAAAAAGTACCAAGTGATTAAAATGGTATTAAAACAATATTTAGTGTAAGTAAAAACACGTTAATAATTTAATATCTGATATTTACATTATAGATTTACAATAAACAAATTTTAGCATATACATACAAATTTACATATATTATTTTGTAAATGTGCATAGACAAAACAATATTTTGTAACCATTTAAAGCCTTTTATATATTTCTCATTTCTATTGTATGTGCATATGCATTTGTTTATTTTGTACATCTTAGCATATGTATATTTATATATATGGAAATATGTTATATTGTAAGTCGTTTTGTCTAAAGTCCATAGATATACTGGAAAAAAGTACCAAAAAAAAAGAGCGAAAATACCCGCATTCAATTTAATATACTAGCAGGCCATCACTGCTTTACAACTGTCACGTTACGACGGCAAGAAATTCTAATTTATACAGATTGAGACGTTCCGTTACGTGACATTTAAATTCGGTAAGCATTTACATTGTAAGCAAATAACAAAACGGACCAGACGTTTCGTTAGGGGACGTGGACGTTCGGCTAACTCTACCTTTATTCTTGAACTGTAGTTTTTGTTCGACAAACAAATGCTACTTAGTTAGTTTAAACAAAATATATTTCATTGTAAATAAAAAGTTAGATTGGGTTGGTCTAAGACTTATATACCAAATTTACTATAAATTGTTGAAAAGAATCGCAACAATTTTAAATCGAGAAACATCAAGTTGTTGATCGATCAGTTCTACATAATTTATTGTCAAACTTATTAAATCAGTTTAAAATTATTTCTCAAATAATATTTTAATTCTGACGAATTTTATAAGTAACAATTTTATAGTCATTAGCCTTGTATAGATTAAAATTATTTATATAAAAAGGCTTTCACACTTACCCTGGCAAATGAAACAAAGAACAATTGCTTATGTGTTAAATTTAGTCCCGGAAGCTTCAAAACATCTGCCTCCTTATTCATTGCTGTTTTTAGGAATGCATGATATGCCGCCTTTAGACCACCATTGTCGGCAATATTCTCTCCCAATGTTTGTTTGCCGTTCAGATGTCTGCCATTTATAACATAGGAACCATATTGCTTAGCAAAACATTCTGTCTTTTCATTAAAACGTTCAATACTCTTATTGTCCCACCAACGATTTATATTGCCAAATTTATCAAACTCTCTACCCTGATCGTCGAAGGCATGAGTTAACTCGTGGCCCATTACCACTCCCATAGCACCGAAATTTAAACTTTTTGGATTGTGTATATCGAAGAAGGGTGATTGCAAGATGCCAGCGGGGAAGACAATTTGATTTTTGGAAGGTGTATAGTAGGCATTCACCATATGGGGAACCATGCCCCAATTAGTCTTGTTAACTGGTTGATCCAGTTTTTCCAAATTCTTTTTCAAATTAAACATATTCGATTGTATATTATTTTCAAAGTAAGTATTGGCTGTGACATTTAAATCGGCATATTTTTTATCTAGCTCATCTACATTTAGTACGTAATCGGGAAAACCAATCATATCCGAAATAGCATTAGCTTTGTCTATAGCCCGTTCACGTGTCCTCTTATCCATCCAAGTAAGATTGTGTATGTTAAGCTTGAAAGCTTCACGAATTTCATTTATCATTTGTTCTGCTTCGGGTTTGGATTCGCCATGGAAAGCTTGACGCACAAAAATGGCTCCTACAGCAAAACCCACCACATTGCCTGTATCAGCAACACAGAAGCGCCAAACTTCCTCTCCACCATCCGAACCCATAAGAGCTTTGCGAACACCTTTGTAAGCATCACGAAAAGCGCGTGAGAGGCAAGGAGAGAGCACACGAACTGCTTGCCAAACTAAATAATTGTTAAGGGTACTAAAAAAAGTTACAGTAAAATTAGCACTTCTATTAGAAACTTCACTAATCATTGGATATTTTTTTTTAACTTACTTTCTGCCCTCCTCCGTTTTTTGCATGTCAATGATAATAACCGATAGTTTCTTTAAAAACTCGGGAGCATAAACAACCACTACTTCTTTCTGTGTTACTTTACGACTGACTAATTGCATGGCGTAATCCAAATGTTCAGTCCAATTAATGAAAGGTGCCAAAGCGTCTAACTCAGATAATTTCATAGGATGATACATGGCCTCCTCATTGCGACGTTCTTCCAAAGGTATGGTAATATTGGCGATTTTTGTTTCAAAATTCATAATCTCTTCCATTTGGCGACGCGCATCTTCAGTCTCATTTGCACCCAACAAAATACAAACTTTGGTCATATATTCAATATATTCCTTTAAAACCTTACGATGAATTTCAGTCCGATTTTCATAATACTCGGGTGTAGGTAGAGTAAGACCACCTTGATCGATCTGTATAACATGACGTGTAGAGTTTTTGTCATCCTCTCCTATTGCCCAACCAAATAAACAATTGATATTGTACCTAAAATATATTAATAAATAAATTTTAAATGTAATAAAGGTGAGATTTTTACATGGCCTAATTTTACCTATTCTGCAATAACTTAAGCGTATTAGCCAAACTCCACTTTGCTTTATTAAAACCGGTATGAGTTACATTCCATCCACCAATTTTCCATAGAAACTCAACCATAGGCTTGGCTCCTAATTGTTCTAAGTCATCATTTCGATCCAGACACGATTCATAATAGATTTTTGCTTTTTTCTCAGCCTCCGACTTAAAAGTTTTCATAGGTTTTTCCAAAATATTTTTAATAATTAATTGATTTCTTTGTTCTATATTACTAAAAGTCCCCCAGGATGATTTCCCATCTGGTATAGGGTTGTTTTTAATCCATTGATTGCTTATAAAAAATTGGTTTTCAAAATGATTAAGGATTAAAGAAAAAAATATCTTACCAGGAAAATCCATAAAAATCTTCACAAGGATTTACTGTGCGATCAATTGAATTTAATATATCGTTAGAGGCAAATATGCAGTGCTCATTTAAACATGGCATTTCAGGATCTGTAAAAGGTAAACATCTTTAGATAAATATAAAATAATTTAAAAAAGGAAGTATTAATTTACTATCTTTGTGCGGTTCCACATGTAGAATCCTTGTAGTCTTGTCAGCTTCATTCTGAAAGAGCATTACTAACAAGCCCAATATTATGAATGACAAAACAATTGTTGTTATCATTAACCATTTTTCGACACGATTTCGTGAACGCCAATTTAAAGTCGCCTAAAAAATAAACCGAAAACAATGAAATTTTTTTAAATTACAACTTAAAATAATTTTTGGTATAGTTCATGAAAACACGATATAGAACGCCAAATGGTAATTAATTAATCTACTGACGAACTTCATCAGATACGTTAGTGCTTTTCTGTATGTTTCTGGAGCCAACCTTAATTTTAGCTTAATCTGAGCTCCAACTTCCGTGAAAGAAATGTAAACCCTTTATTGCCGGAAAACGAATATATTTTCTACTGCTTTGTTTTTTGTTTTTTTCTTTTGCTTATCCCGCGAAGCTCTGCGCTTGTCTGCAGGAGACCAGAGTTTCTGGCAGCAATCAAACCCGCAACCTCCGCACTGATAGACTAGCTAACTACCAACTAGCCTACCGGGGCACCCCACTTATACGAAAGGTATTAATTCGTTTAGAAGCTTAAAAGGTGACATTGTCAAAGGAACCCAAAAAAGGATATCGAAAGGCACCGAAATACAAAATTTTACCTCAAAGAAGAACTTTTCAGCTTCTGAGAACTTAAGATTGTTTGACTTTTTAAATAAAAGTTTAATTCCAAAAAGTTTATTTAGCCCAATAAACCTAGTGGGTTATATCTCCCACGTGAGACCATTGCTCTTTAAATATGCCAAACTGTTTAATTTTTTAAAAGCTTTACAGTTGCATAAATAAAAAACTAACAAATATAAAACTTTAATAGATTTTAAGATTTGGGTATATTTTCTAAGAAAACGTTTTTTTTTTTTTTTTCTTTTAACAAATGATTAATGACATCATCTATTTCTCACACATTTAATCCTTAAAACAGAATTAACGTTTTTAAAGCACAACTAATTTATGTCAACCACACCAAATATTTGTGGCCACAATATCCGTTGAATTGGGATTAAATTAAACCCCTTCATAATGAAACTTACTAAGTCATAAGTATGAGTTTGACTGTGAAACATGAGTATCCTCAAGATTCAATATTGTTTTGTTCGTTCATTACAAAATTCCATCGCAAACGTCGCACCGGTCATATGTAAAATTGTATCAATTTACATTTTGTATGTATTTAAATGTAAATTTTTTTTTTTTTGTAAGTGAATAAAGAAACATCGTGATGAGAAAACTGGTACAGTTAAACCGACTTATAAAGAAACTACATTACAATTAAAAATTTTTTTTCCAAATTGCACTCCGATCCAACGTCAACAATTTGAGACAATGACTTGAAGATAACAGAAATCGCCAGCTCAGGACAGTGTCAAAAGAGGTATTGCACGTGTTTCTCCTCATTTTCATTTTCGCAGCAGTACAGTAATCGAGAGAGAGACGCATCCTTTTGGTGATTGTTGTACGTTTGTAATCTACATGATGCCGCAAATGCCTAGTAAATTTATATTGAATATTTGAATCTGAGTTGGAGTTTCCAAGAGGTCATATAAGTACCCCAACGCCATTATAATCCAGTAAAACTCCTAAGGTAATACCAAGTCTATTAAGATCATCCACCCTGACCCCAACGCCATTATAATCCAGTAAAAATCGTAGGGTAATACCAAGACTATTAAGATCATCCACCCTGACGTTCCTCTTTTCAGAATTTAAAGCAAGTTTCCGTGAACTAGCCTATTCGGAAAGGCCTTAGCCGCAATGGCAACATCATCAGCGTAAGCAATTGCCCTGCAGATGCAGGATTTCGAAGACATCAGAACTGGATTAAGAGCCAGGTTCCATAGTAGTTCCGCTATTAACAATGACTCTTCAGCCGCAGGATACCAAAGGCATCAGAACTGGATAAAAAGCCAGGCTCCATTGTAGTTCTTCTATTGACAAAGCGTAGTATAGGAACGTAGGGAAGAGGTAATGTAACTCTTTATGCACATACTATGTTCATTCTCAACTCCAAGACTTAACAAAGACGCCATTTTAACATCGCCATTTTAACATCAACATCATCGTTATATATATAATAGAAAATTTACCATCTCATGTAGTGCATGTTCAGTTTACTTTCCTCTGCAGATTGCATCCGCTATATAAAGAATTTTAAAGGGTGCCATAATCTACATACATATAATAATATAGCAAATGTGGACCTTTCAATTAAATTTTCTTTCAATAGCAAAGAGGCGGCATACTTTATTTCCATTTAATATTGTCCGACCCTGTTTAAAAAGTATTTTATGTACTTGAGCTATATCTTAAATTAAAATGCCCTAAACACTATTGTAGTAGAATGAGCAACGCAAAATAAGTAACAAACCATTTACATATAAATTACATTATTCATCATAATATTCGTTCGTATCTTACCCTCGCAGTATGATAACGTATCTGCATTCCCGTGCTACTGCTGGGCTCATTCAGCTGCACACCACCAATCGAACTGCTGTCTTCTTCCGAGAACTCTGTCTGTTTATAACGGGTCATCTAAGAGGAAATATAAATATGTACATACATATCAGAATAATTTCGTTACAAGTTAATTAAACCAAGCACAAATGTTTTTAAATGTAGCACAATTAAAGAGTTCGAATTTTTTGTAGCGGCAGATTCATTTTACAATCCGTTATTACTACAAATATATATATCGTCACCTTAAATGAAATATGGTGTAACAACAATATAGAGTTTTTGATTGATTTGTGTTCGTTTTATTAAACTACATGTTTACATTTAGAAATTTAAAAGCCTAGTAAGTACATCTTGTTGTTATTGGTTGTGTAAAGTTTTTGGCTTCTCATGTAAAAAAATAAAGTGTTGTTACGCCCTTTTGCATTTTAGGTGACGATATGTGTGTATGTATTTAAAAGTGGAAGTAACAATTTCCATCATTAAACGTTAATTCAGATGGTCTATATATAGCTATTATTCGCATTAATCATGGACCGATCTTTTCAAAAATTAATATTGAAAAAAAACTGACCTCAAATGTACGCTTTATTAAGGGGTATGGTAAATTATGGACCAATCCTTATGAAATTTGGTTGCATGATTTCTTGTAGTTTAAAACTTTTGCAGGCCAATTTTTACTAAAATAGCGTTTTTACACATTTTCCGAGATTGATCTTTATATGTGTTCTATCGTAAATTATGGACCGATATTCAAAAAATTTTGTTGTATAATTTTTAGTCATATAAAATTAACTTGTGATAATTTTAATGCAAATCGGTGCATTCCGTCACCAATTTATGTTAGTTTTTGTAACAAAAATATAAATTTTTTAGTTGGTTGTTCCACATTTGGGTTCATAACTCTTTTCCGAAACTGCTTGCGAGAACTAGAAACAATTTATAACCAAAATTGGTATTTTCTGTTAAGTCTTTCGGAGTGTGTTTTCAACTTAGACTTAGAAATTATTAATCAAGAACGCAGGATAAAGAAAACTAAACCGTTTCTTTAACGTTTAATGCTAAACCTCGCCTGTGGGGCTACTTTTTAAAGAAATAAGAGTTTTTCTAATTTTTTATATCTATTTTTTATCTCGAAAGAGCTTACATTCAAACGGCGTCAAATTAAATTATAGAACAAACAAGTTAGAGAGCTACATTGGGCTGTGCCGAATCTTTGATACCCTCCACCGACAGGAGTGGGCTCTATATCAAAAATACATATATATTATTAGCTAAACTTCACAAAAAACGAACGTCAGCATTAAAATTGGTTGCGGTTTAGACCTATATTAAATTATTGACAGACAATAAGAAAGTTTTATGTGTATCTTGTTAGAACTTTGAACTGGCTTGAGTGAAATATCATGATTCATAACAGTTTTAGCCGAACTAAAATGATTTTTAGGAGGGTAATTTGTATTGGACCAATGGTAAATTATGGACCAATCATCCCAAAATTCTGAAAACTGATTTCTGGTATTACAAAAAATAAATTAGAGTAAAATACAGCAGTGTAATTAGTTTTAGCGTCAACAGTGAATTTCACAAAATTGGATGATATTTTTTCTGCCCATATGAATCTAAGTTGAAAGAAATTTACCGCAGATATCTGTTATGGTTTTAGGCGAATTTAATTATTTTCCCAAAATGGGCTTTATTTGGTTTTAGGAGCAATAAACTGTGACGTTCCTAATTTCATTATGATAGCACTATTTATTACGGTTTTAGGCGTACTAAACGGTTTTCTGGGAGTAGAGTTTATATATGGCTTAGTGTAAATTATGGACCGATCTTAAAATAATTTTACAGTGTGATTTCAGGTCCTATAAAACTGTGACGTACCAAATTTTAGTATGATAGCGTTATTGATTACGGTTTAAGGCGTACTAAACTGTTTTCCGAAAGTAGGGTTTATTTGGGTTCTAGGGTTATTTATGGACCGATCTTCAAAAAATATTGCAGTGTGATTTGTAGTCCTATAAAACTGTGACGTACCAAATTTTAGTATGATAGCGTTATTTATTACGGTTATAGGCGTACTAAACTGTTTTCCGCGAGTAGGGTTTATATGGGGCCTATGGTCAATTATGGACCGATCTTCACGAAATTTAACAGTATGATTTTCAGTCGTATAAAGCGAATTCGTGCACAATTTTATATCATTCCGTGCAATATTTCACCATTAATGTTAGTCTTTGTATCAAAATTATCAATTTTTTTAGGGTGGTGGTTCCAGATTTTGATTCATAGTTCAGATCCTATAGAGCCGATGTTGCTACAAGCAATTTGAGACCAAGTTTGTTCTTTTTTTTTGCGTTTTTCGAAAGTGAGCGCGTTTTCAACAGACGGACAGACGGACATGACTTAATCGACTTAGAAATACTCAAGGAGCCAGAATATATTTACTTTATGGGGCCTTAGATGTATAATAAAAAACTTTCACACGGAATGACAAACTTAGGATACCATCATTCACCACTATATAATTACTTAAATTTTAACTTTAAAATTAAATTCTTCAGTGCCCATTTTTTATAGCTCATAGTACTAAGTTTCATAAAATATAAAAATTGTTATCATATCATTTATATTTTGCTTTGTACATATAAATTATTTTTGTCTTACTTAGAGAGAGGAATGTCAAAAGTGGCTTATATTTTGACATATCGATCAACGAAAGCTACAAATTTGTGTTTTTGGTGTTGTAGTTGTTGTAGTATCGCTACCATCGTTTACATGAATTCGCCTTGGTAGGTAGCTAAGGTAGCCTATTAGACCATCATACTTGGTATGATATATTTGGTATGTTGAGAAAGAGTTTGCTATTAAGCTATCACATCAGGTATGTCTTACAGCCGTACCTAAACAAGAGCGGAAGGCGGAACGTTTTCTTCAGCGTAGCTTTTACGCTGATATGCCATACCTAAATAAGAGCGTCAGCGTTGTGCCATAAACAGTAGTGTTAACTTTCGTGACGACTAAAACCCTCATAAAATACATAAGAAATTGAATTAAAACCGCTAGTTTGACCTAAAAATAGCTAATTTGCCATTATTTATTATCAAACAATAAAAACAGGGTTGTCAAAACAACAAATATAGCAGCCCTGTTTATTTAAACGCGCTGTCAAAATCGGATTTTCCAATTGCAAAGCGCTACCGTTGCGTTGCCGTCGCGTTGTTTCGGTATGCTACATACAAATTGTATGGGCATGAGGATTTTTGACAGCTAGAAAACGCTTTCCGCTCTTGTTTAGGTATGGCTGTTACATCATTACAAAACAAACATCGAAAAGTGAAGGTTGACTATATGATGGAGCGTAAATTAGCTGTTTTTTTTTTTTTTTTTTTTGTAATGGATGAGTTATTGGCGAACGACAACGCAATGAAGGGAAAAGCACGAGTTTTGGACAAAATAATGGGTTGTTCAGAGATAAAAACGATCCCATACAAAATTATTGAGAGAATAAGAAGTATCAGCTCCTGACGATTACAAAAATGTTGCTTTAAATGGCATGGTATATATCACTTTTTATATGCCATAATTCTGGCGGAGTTTAATGTTCGTCAAAAAAATCTTTTTAAAATGCGTGCTCTAACCAAGCCATTGGTTAGATAATAAAATTGGTACTGAGTATGTCAGAATTGCTATTACGCGAGTATGATAGTATGATGGTATACACAAATATCCAAAATTTTTGATTTTCAACATACCAAACTGACAAAACCAAATTTTTCGCTATTACACGAGTATGATGGTATGATGGCGTACCATTCTCACAAGTATGATCGTCTAATAGGCGCTTTAATCTCAGATTCCTATATTTGTCTTGCAAGATATGCAAATAATGCAAATGCTACTCAGAAACTGCGACTTGTAATTTCCCTATAAAAATGTCTCTTATTTTGAAAAGCGCTTTATAAAGTAAGCGCACATTTATGGACTACGCAATAAGGCATACAGAGATGTAGTAAGGTAAGTGAAGGAACTCTTTACAAATTTTATAAGACTTATAATCTGAAAAATTACACGTCATAACCTTAAGGTACTTTTATACGACATGTATTTAGCAGTGTACGTGTCAAATTTCTCACTGCAAAATGCATACATGTCGTGTAAAAGCAAAAAAAAGCTTCTGTTTTCTATTTTCAATTGACAAACCATCTGATGATGAACAGATGATGTTTTGCAAGCCATTTGTTTGTGGCGGCAAATATACATTAAAATCTATTAATTTACACATATTCTTTAAAAAAAACCCCCAAATTTTTATTTAACCAACAAAATACATACTAAAGTGAACAGAAATGTAAATCAGTATATAATTTGCTATTGTGGATGTTTTTTGGTTATGTCAGTTGAAACCAAAAACAAACGTGTGGAAGCAAAAATTTCTTTGTTTGCCAATTTTGACAGACATGTGCAATACATATGAATTTTACATCTGGCAAAGCCACTGCAAAATACATGTCGTGTAAAAGTATCTCTAACGAAGCAGGTTTGTAAGGGATAATATTAAAAAAGAACTGTGACAACAAAAAATTGGGCTGATCGTTTCACCTGCTTCGTGCGAAGCTCAATTTTTTATTGGGTTGTTTGTTGTGGTTATTTTTTATGATTCTGATTCTGAGTTAATCGGTATTCAAAATGGCATGGATCATTGCTTTTGTATATTACATGCATCAACATTAACAAATAATTTAAATTTTTAAACATTGTTATCAAGAAAAATCACGAATAGATAAAAAAAAAGATAACAAGAACAGTATTTTGATAACAACATTTTTGCATTAAAAAAAGTCTAAATAAGTATTTAATATTAGTTATGTAGTCTCGTTGTTTGTAATGGCAAAAAAAAGCATTTATAGACTTTCGTTTTTGTATGCTGATAGATTCAGAATAATTTTGGATTTAATTATGTCTTACAGAAATTGACTAAAAGTGAGGGTTAATTTAAAAGCTAAACTTTATTGTTCACAGTTATGTTTACTACATATTGGGTAAAAGTAAACAAAATTCTACATTACTAACTGCTAAAATTTCTGCTTTGATTTACATAGTCATCGTCCATACTTGCAATTTTTGTTGCTGCAATTTTTAAAAATACTGCTTTGAAATTGCATTAGTGTTCAGATTATGAAATTATAGCTTTGCAATTTTTGTATTTTTATCATGTCTTTGCTCTTCTCCCTTTTACATTTTATATATAAATACAAATACACCTACATCCAACTTCAAATTAAAAAATGTGGGAATAACAACATATGACAGAATTGCAGAGTACATGATACTGAGTAGCCCTTCCCAATCTTCTCACCCCTCTCACCAAAAAACTCAAGAAATGCTGCAACAAAAATTGCAAGTCTGGACGATGACTTACTTTATTGCCAGTGAGCGGTCAAAGTCAAATAATTTTTACAAAGTTTGTGTGCCGTGGTAAAAATTGAGATACAGACATATTTCAAGTGCTTGTATTTTGTATTAATAGCCTAATTATAAAAACTTTGTTTTTGTTTTAAATGTATTTATTTGTACGAAAGAAAGAATTCTCTCGCACAACGGAAATAGGCAGTTAGTCTCTTAAAAGTAAAAATATAAAGGAACCATAAAATAATTTTTGTTTGAAAATATGTTTGTATATGTTATTATTTGTATTGAAAATATTTTAAATGTTTTTTTTTTAGTGCTCCATAAATGGGGTATTTTGAATATATTAAATGAGTTACAAAAATGTTTGGGTGAAGTCAAGTAAATTTTATTGCTTTTTCTTCCAATATTATATATCAGATTTTATATTAAAAAAAAATCTTGCAGACTTACTGCGTTTTCTTTTTTACTTATTTCAATTATTGTGAAATAACTCCAGCTGCTAAGCAAAATATTCTGAAAACGGCGGTATATAAAAAAAAAGAAAAGTGATGTAAATTGGGCCGTGGCAAAAACATTTTTCAGCTCTAGAAACTTCATTTATATACCTTTCAGCCACGTGCAGTTTTTTATTTTTTTTTATTTCGTATTGGGTTCGATCTGGTTTAACGCAACATGTTCGTGAAAAACAAAAAAGGATCTCAATTTGAGGATTCTCATAAAAGTAAGTATATTTAAAGCAGGGCGTACAAAGTTTTGGAAGGGCATTCTTGCGACGTGCAAAATATTAGACATTAGTGGAGCAGGATCCGAGATGGCATAAGTGACGCCCTGAATTTGTTTTCTGATTAAAAAGTCACCAAAGCGAAAAATTTAGCCATAGACAAGCCATGAATAACGATATGCAATATGTTATGGTCAGACTACAGAAAAATAATATTTCTCTCATCTTACTCATACAGTGTAATTGCTCTTGTAAAAAGCCCTTATACCAACCAAGAATCATTTATAGAAATATGTCCTAACACCAAACTTGTCAAATGACAGCTCCGAAGTGGTAGCGGTCGGTTCCAGTTCTTACACTTTACATGAGGGGGACTTGTCACTTTGATATGGTGATGTCCTCGGAGGGAGCTAATTTGCACCTTTTTGACACTTTGTAACAGGTCACTGAAATAACATAAATGGATTTATTCAATTTCACTATGTGAACCATCCCAAAGAATTAAACATATGTCAGTTTACCACCTCCTATGCCAACACTATGATAATGGGTACTATTATTGATTGCGCACGGAAAAGAAAGTTCAATGGAAATAAAGATCGATCAATATGCAAATTGCTATTATTCATTACTGCGGTATAAGCTTTCCGCAAACATTTTTAGCATCTCTGTTTTAATAATCTCACTATCATACACAATCGTACAATTCATTCACACGAAAATCTGACGGGATTCTTTCCAACATTAAAAAAATGTCTGCTAAATCTGCTGTCAATGCCACACTCTCCCACAAAAAATATGCAAACTCAACTGACTAAGCTACTTAACAAGAAAATGCAACTCTGATCGCATAGAATCTATCCTTTTATGAAAATTTTCGTAAACATTTGCAAGTCTAAAGACTTATCAAAAAAATCTGTCCACAATAATTTTTTTACAAGACAAATTTATGTAAAATATACAAACGTAGTAAATAAAAAAAAGTGTAGTATGGATACAATAGCATTTTTTGAAGATAGCAGTGACACCGATTACTTAGAACTTCAGGTAGAAAGAAGAGTTTTGCGATATAATTTTGAAGATGTAATGATATGAATGATAGGGAGTAAGTTAGAGTAAGAAATTTACTATGTACATGCTAAAGGCATTAAATATTTTGTTTAATTTTTGAAAGTTTTCAAAAGATTTTTCGCTTAAATAAGGCAGCAAAACTGCCAAAGATAAACCCTCTGCTGGTGTGAAATTTTTTTGCAGAAGGAGGTTACCAAAATACAAGAAAATTTTACTAACAACAGCGTTAAACACTGGCATATATTAGGGTTGGCTGAAACCATTTAGAGTCCTCTAAAAATTTATTTATTTCTGCTATGCAGTTGGCGAAAACCACAAGCGATGTCTTGATTTAATTTCATTAAATCAACCAATTGCAATATCCTTCTATATTTGTTAATTTTATTCCAATAATAATTTTTGTTTTAATGACGAAACTAAAGTTTCTTTATTTTTAAATTTTATGTTTCTTACATTTACATTTCGTTAGTTTTTCGTTGTAAAATTTTAGAGTAAGCAAAATGGGGAAATATATATATATATTGCGGTAACAATAATATGGCAATGCCGCAACAACGGAAGAATGCCGCACAAGCAAAATAAATAATTGCAAATTTTTCTTCCGCACAAAAATTGCTTTCCGCCATCGCGGAACGGAATCAGTAATACGACCCATTATAACCAGTTAAGTGGTATGCCTTGTTGTAGTTATCACGATTTGTTCCTTTTTATTATTATACTGTGCTCACTGGTCACGGGATAGGTGCTTTAAGAACAATTGACACATATTTCCTGCAGGGATAGTGCATAATGTACTTGAGATCTGCATAAATATATTTGTATTCGAGAAATACGCTTGTAGTGGCAAGGCATGAATCCTTACACGAAGTAGCATAACAACGAAAAGAAAAAATTTTTGAGAGCAGGAAATTTCTTTTTGCAGCTTAATACGCCTTAATCTTTTTTTTTTTTTTGTGCCGCCAACGATCGGATTTTGTTTAATTGACGAATGCATGTCGTATTTAGGTACTCGCCCGCTTTCTTCTTAAGTACATTATACGAGCTAAAAACTTCATATGTACACCAATTTAAAATTTGGGTGATTCACAAATTAGTCATAAGGTTGTAAAGTTATATGTCTTAAAATATTTACAAGAAATATATATGACTGCTGTGGGCAAAAGCTTATAATTTAGATTTCTACTAGACAGTTATGATGTATCAATGAACACAGCATTAACATTTTTATTTTGTTTGGATCACAACAATATTTTTTCAAACAATTGTAAAATATTATTTAGGGCATTATGACGATATGACTTGATAGCACACCTTGTGAAGCGCCCAATTGTCTTTATCTTTAACTTTCAAACACCTGAAGACAATATCCAAAGTTCAATCACATGAAGACAATGTTCAAAGTCCTAAAAAAAAAGGAAATTGATTTAGCTAATTAAATTCCTCGCATTGGCTTTCGTCATGCCATACGAAGTTTTTTTTATCGTGCAGAAAGCCGAATTACGAATAGAGGGTAAATACAACAAAAACAACATTGTTTTGTCTCTTACGTACATAACTGCGTATGTATATACATTTGTTCTTTTTACATGAAATGAAAATTCATATTCTACGCTTATAAGGTCCAACCAGAATGTGCATATCGTGGCTTAAGCAATTGTGCAAATACATTTGAATCATATATGTCAAACCATATTGAACGTAAGGAAAATGTTTGTTAAGTTTTATGAAAATGTGATTTGCTTAAGCAAAGTGCGAATCTGATCGCATATTTCGTACGGAATCAAATTTTTTTATTTTGTTTTTAAAATGCATTTGAGTGACATTTCGTTAATTTTTGACGGTAGCTTAAGTTTGTTTATGCACGTTCTAGTTAGGCCTATAATCTTTGAGAAAAACTGTTTA
The DNA here is from genome assembly GCA_943735925.1 of Pollenia amentaria. Taxonomy (NCBI): domain Eukaryota; kingdom Metazoa; phylum Arthropoda; class Insecta; order Diptera; family Polleniidae; genus Pollenia; species Pollenia amentaria. The sequence goes on along the minus strand of OX031008.1, from coordinate 84,447,748 downwards.
GGTGCAGACTTCTAATACGGACCTCTATATACATATGTAACTGAAAGTGGGGAGGGTTTTTATTTGACGTTATTTTCTTTTAAAATATTTTGTATTAAATTAAATAATTTTTTAGCATTAGTGTTCAAACAGATCTGCGTCGAGACCACATTTTCTATATAATTTGACATAAAAATTTGTCGTTAAAAGCCGTTGGTAAATAAAATCTATTTTATTTTGAAAACGTTTTTTCCAATGCTCTCACATATAGATACTTATTCTCCCAAAAAATGCTACCGAACTTTCAGTAAATTTCATACATTTTGTAAACATAAAATGAAAAACAATAGAAAATAAAAAATTAAAACAATAAAATGAGAGAGAATTTGAAGTTACTGCCGACGTTTATCAATTCTGTTTTTAAAAATAGTTTTATTATTTTAATTTGTTACATCAGTGTAACAAAGTTATTGAATAGAACAGTTAACATTTCATTTAATGACATCTTTTATTTTTAAAATTTTAAGGATTTTATGTAGAAAATACAATTTTCTTAATTTTTGTAAATAATTTGAAAGATTTTTTTAATATTTTACAAATTATTACAATACTTTTAACCACAACTCATGCAACACCAACGTTCAAAACACTATTAAATGCATAATTTGTGAATATTTTTTTTAACATCTCGATACGAACTCTCTAAATGTTGACACTACGTAGTATTTTTATTTAAACATTTACTTTTTCTACTTTAAATTAAAATTGTTAATATTTTAAAAACATACACTATTTTGACGTTGAAAGAATTTGTAAACAAACATGTCTTCTTAATTCAGTTAGAAACAAAATGTGAAGAAATTAAAACACACTTATGTCCATAAAGAAAACTGTCTGACTGACAGTATGGTAAACACAACGCAAATAAATTAAAAAAATATATATAGGAAAATTGGTAGTTTGGCTATATACTATGAACAGAACATGTTAAATTATATAGAATCCCATGTATATCAAGTAACTATGTAAATGACACACGATGAACTTTCTCATACACTATTGTCGCACTAATCGTTTTGTTTAACAATAAATAAATACAAATTGTATAAAACACAATCACACTTTAAACGTTCAAAGGCCAGATAAACACTGAAAAATAAAACGGATGTTATGCAAAAAATTGCTTAAAATAATATATATACACTCAAAAAAAACATACCACATTTTACGAATTAAACTTTCGTAGGTAGATACTTTTTTTGAACTACCTACAAAAGTTTGGTATATAATACGAAAAAAAGTTCACTCTAGAATTTTTTAATTTTACGAAAGTAACGATTTCTTTCGTAGTCCTAGTTTTCGTAAATACTAGGGCATTCATTTATTCGGGCTCTTGCATTAATCGGTTAATTGATCGATTAATTAACCGAGGTTTTGGCTTAAATGGTTAATAATCTGTTAATTGTGTTATTGAACGTTTTTTTTTACAAATTAAGTAATTCTAGTTAATAATAATGCATTAATTATTTAATATTCGGAGGTTATTATTAAAAAAAACAATAACATAACAAACAGTTCTTGAACTAAAACGAGCAAACAAAAAAATAATTCATAAATATGTAATTCATATTTTTTAATTAATACATATATATTATGTAATTTTGATAAAACTTGACTTGGAAAAAATTCTTTTACTTTATGTATACGCTGGTAAAATTGAAAGCAACCCATACTACAGGATATCTTATTTCCTTTTCCTGGATTTCTCTAAACATATAAAATCCTCAATTATGCTACTAGAGTCCTGTTTTAATTTTTTTTTTAATTCTGAAATCTTCAAATTGTTTCGGTTAATTCTGTTAAAAGATTGATATGATAAGAAACAAATAACTAAACACATACATATAAAAAGTACGTGAAACAAAAAGCTGTTGACAGCAAACACTTATTTAAAATGAAGATCACTGAACACCTTCTTTGTTTGTATGAACAAATATTTGCTAAATACATCCCTTTTGTATATTAGACGAAACATATTATTAAAATCACAAAAAAAATATGTTATAATAAAAAAAAAATTTAAAATTTTGTGACATCAGTTAATCGACTTAAATTAACCGGTTTAATCGTTAATCGAAAATAGCCAATTTTAAATCAACCGATCAGTTAATCGGGTAGTAATCAATCGGTTAACCGATTAACGGTTAGGCGAATGAGTACCCTATTAAATACTACAGAAAATTTTTGTGTTGGTGTTACCAAACGAAAGAGTGAAAAAATTGAGTTCAGTCCAATCGAAAAGCCTAACGTCAAAGAATTTTCCCAGAATAATGAAAATCATTTTCTATGATTATTTAATATTAACCTAAATATACAAAACTTGAATGCAACTTAAAAGAATATTTAATAAAATACACAAATTTTTTTTTTTCGTAAATTATAGAAAGTTATTTTGTATTTTACATAAGTATTTCATAAAGTTAACGCAGGAATTTCTTGGGGCGAAAATTCAAACCATTTCGTACAATGTACGACAGTTTTCGTACATAGTAGGCATGTTTTTTTCTTGAGTGTATCTACATTCTCACACAACTATACTGTACAATGGAATGCAAAACAATACCAGCGCCAGATCTTGATCTTAGATACATTTTATTCGAAGACCCCAAATGCTAAAATAGCAACAACAACAAGAGCAAAACAAAACAAATTAAACAAAAAAGGAGAGAAATATTTCGACCCCATGTAAACAAACCACCCACCCCAAAAAATAACAAATACATATTTATGTACATAAACACATCTACCAACACGCAAATAACAATATAATATATTTACACTGTAGTTACGTTGTGACCAACCTTTTCCATAAGGGGGATAAATATATTTACGTTCGTTTAAAAAAAAATTACTCCTTAGCATTATATACAGCTACTAACACTATAATTGGGACGCCTAATAAAAATACTTAGTTCACATACTTGATGTTAATTGTTTTATATGTGTAAGAATAAAATTGGGATAATTTAATTCATATAGTAAATAAGGCTTTTATTTTGAGTTCCAAACATAGCAATATACGACTTTTTCTATGTGTCCCTCCAAGCTGTATGTAATTAACCAAAATTTGTATACATATCACACATTATATGGGGGCGCAACATTCCTAGGAAAAAATTTTAAGAGAGTATGTCTGTTTGTCTCTTTAATACAATTTGTTACCACAAATTGTAGACGCCTTAAATCCTAACGAATAATGATGTAGTGATGTTTGGTGCAATTTAGTTTTGAAAGAATATAAATTACACAAATTTTGTGTAAATATATCCATAATTTACCATAGGTCCTAAAACCGTTATGAATAATGCTACGAGTATTGTGGTAAAAACTATTTTTAACTATAGTTTCAAGCGACAAAAAATGACAGTGACAGATTTCGTGAAGTTCGGTCATATAAAGCACACTCTCGAAAAAAACTTTAACACGCCTAAACGAATTATGAGACTCAAACTGAAATTTAGTTAAATTTAGCTAAAAATAACACCATGTAATTTTATGATAATCGGTTCTTAATTAAACTTCGACTTACCAAAGACTTTCAGAATATCGTTATCCAATAGCCCCCCAGGTGGTGCTGCACTGCTAAACATATGGACATATCCAGCGAAAATTCTACCTTTTGTAACGTAACGCCAGCAAGTAATTAAAATTGTTTTTAAAAAAATTTTATATGTATTTACTTTGTTATGTTTCGGTGTAATGCGCAACTAGCTCTACATTAAGTAACATTTGAAAAACATGGGCCTAAAATTCAAGCTTGTTGGCTTGCTGGCGTTATGTTACAAACCGTAGACTTTTCGCTAGAAATGCCCTTATGCTTATATGAGATGAAGGAAAAGAAAAATTTGTCACACACATTTTGATTTTGTTGTTTTCCATTTCTTCAACCAACTTTACAATTTATTTAGTGCGTAAAATTTGTTTTTAAGATCGGTATTAATAAGGCGAAGGTTTAACATAGGTCCCATACAAAGCCGACCCTTTGGAAAATTTTAATACGTCCTAAACAGGGACAAAAACTAATGCTGAGGGGAAATTTGATTAAATTTGAAATCTAAAAGAATTTTGTGATAATCGCCCTTTCAAAAAGCCCTTCAAAACGCCTCAAACGCTTAAAAATAACATTACTTTGTTGAAATTTGTGAATTACTAGAAATTACTCCCCCGAATTTTGTGATTGTCGGGCCATAACTTACTAAAGGTCCCATGTAAGTTCCCGTTCTAAAAACTACATTAATACGCCTTAGCCCGAAAAGAATCATGATATTTTATTGAACGTGGAACAACGTTAATTAATTCTTATTTTACTAGAAATAAAATCAGTAAACTTTGTATTGGTCGGCCCATAAGTTAAAGTAGGTCCCATATATAAAGCGCGAAATGCATTTTAATACGCCAGATTTTATAAAAATTGGTGGATGTTTATCACTGAGAAAAGTGTCTAAATGGACTTGATGTATCTCCACAATCTAACTACTCATTATGGCGTGCAATTAAAAGTCTTAAGAGACGTGTCAAGGCGAATTAACTACAACTGGTGTCGAAACGCCATCTGTTTTTGACAGTTCGAGCCAATTTGTTTTGATTTGTTTGTGTTTTGTTAGGAATGGTTGACGTTTTGGACCGTAAACACTAACAATGCAATGCAAAAAACCCGGTGTTGTTTTTGTTGTTTTAGAATTGTTGTAGTTCCGACACCACCTGTAGTTGAATTCGCCTTGGACGTGTTATTTCTAAACACCCATTTCGAAACTCGCATGGAAACTGGATATGAAATGATATTGAAAAAGGAAACATGTTTGCTGAACATTTGAAAGATGTGTTAACCTTTAAAATACCAAACGGTATATCAGGCGAGTTGCCACCTGTCGTTGCCGGAACAGCTTTACGTCCAAGATTATAGATAAGGGAAATTGAAAAGGCTATTGCTGATTTAATTCCCAAGTAACAAATTGCTTATGGGGATACCCCTCATAACAATAAAAAAAAATGTTCAATGCCCTAACGAATTAAAAATTAATTTCGGAAACTGTCAATGCAACTTATGTAAATAAATATCGTCCTATTGCTATACTTTCAACAATAGATTAAATATTTGAAAAAATTTGTATGACAGGCTATAAGTTTTTCTTGAGGGTAATAATTTTATACACAAATACCAATTTGGACTTAGTTCCCAAGTACCAAGTATCCATGACGCAATACTGAAAGTTGTAAAGTATGTTTGTAAAGGTTAAGATTTTTGATTTTCCAAACGACTTTGATCTTACTGATCGTGAAATAATGCTATATTATAATTTTAATATATAATAATATATATTTAATATATTATATTTTTATAATATAAATAATTTTATTAAATTTAAGGACAACAACTACTATTGTTTCAAAATAATTTAATGATCAGACAACAGATTGTCTTAATTGGAAAATATAAAAGCTTTCTTGGTCCGTAGATTATGGCGTACCGCAAGTAAGTGGACTAAGTCCTTTTATTTTCTCAATTTACTTAAATTATTTCTAAAAGTTTAATTTAATTGATAAATTATTTATGTTTGCTCAATTTTAAGCATGATTTAGTTCTGAAAACAAATATTGAAAGAGGTATTTTTTTGGTAGAATTTGATTTCTGAAATCGTATATTGCTTAATTCGGAAAGGGCAAGGCTTTAAAGTTCATTTTATTCATGATAATTCTGGCGGCAGTCAAAGTGGGCACAAAAAAATAAGATTTCATAGTAATTAATAGCCGGTACAAAGGGATAAACTATATAGGAGATTGAAGAATACAATTTAGCCAAACAAAAAAGAAGTAAACAATTGTGTAGGAAGTTTTCTGTAAAGATTGATACACTATATGGGTGATGGAAAGAAGCTAATGGATAAAAAACCATAAAAAGCATATGGATAAAATACCAGTTGCGCTTTTATGTTGTTTCAAATAACTCGCGGTTGTACCACGTTACCAACAACGTTTAAAATTAGCGAAAAAAGTGCAATTGCAGCAGTGAGAATAGTTTTAGAAGCTGATGTTCTTGACAAATTTAATGTCAGTGGTAACACCTGTACGCGATTAATATTAATAAAAGTAAGTTAAAAAAATGATTATTTATGGTTCAATCGCGAAGAGATATTCTTATTTGAATGCTGGAACCCGATTTTTAGCATTCAAATAAAACAAATTGCTGAAAGTTTCTTTAGTCCTCGACCATATTTTGAAACAACTATTTTTAGCTACGGTCAAAATTTAATGAAAAGGCTTTCGAGTGCATTAAAAAACAAAAACCAGGAAAAAACCTGAGCAAATAACAGTTTCATAACACTAAACAAAATGTTTCCTTACACTACGGCTTCTAGCGCTATCGAATTCAACGAGATATGAACATAACGCCGCAGAGTATTAATTTGTTCATGTTCTTGTACTTATGTGGCGAATACGTGTTGATGTTCATGTTCTGATTTATCACAATTTTTTTGTTGTACACTTGGTTGTAGACAGAAAATTATATTGTAAGGCTACCATCATGGCGAACATGGTTTCTTAGACATATGTTTAGCCAACGATGGCATCACATGAACGAAATATGAACATGAAGAGTCTACACTTGCAGAATTCATTTGCGACATACTGTTCTTACCAAGTTGGTAGACAGTGGACGCGGGTAGTTACGTTGAATATGGTTTGACGCACATGATTGTGTTTAAGCACATTATGGTTGGGCCTTTAGGGTTATCTGCATTTCATTCTCATAACTAGTATGTGTTCGTTAGAATTAAATTACCATTATAATTAAGAAGTTAAATTTTTCTTTACAAAGAACTTTAGCGGGCCATGATTAGCTCGCAACAGGTGTCGTAGCACATGTGAAAAATAAACAAATTAAAAAATTAACAAATTACCAGTAAAATTAAAATTTTTTAAGTTAAAATTATTTTGTATCTCTAGCAAGCAAAACAAATAATGTTGTACTCTCAGGTTATTCTGTTGTTATTGTATGATAAGTATTTTCCTCTCAATATTCTGTAAATTTTTCTTAATTAAAAAGAGCAAATTATACTCAAATAAATGTGGGACAATTTCCAAAAAGAAGCGGAACAATAATACAGTTGCAGCACGAAATGGAGAAGAAAAATATAAAGAAGAACAAGATAAATTTGCCGTTAATCTCTTCTTTCAATTCAGTATGAATATGCAAATACACTCAAACACAGACATATAGACACACATCTCTTTTACAGACATATACTCTGACGTATGAATGTTTTCCTATTTAGAGCATTTATTTAAATATTTACACAAAATTTAAACATATGTTGATAGCAATATTGTAATTATTTTTAGTTTATTAAGAGCTTAATTTAAATTTTATTAATAAATTTTAATTCATTTCTTTTTATGGTCTAAAATATTCAACTTTCTTTGAACATCTTTTAGTGACTTCTCACCTTTGCCGACATAATTTTCTTGTATACTTTTCACTTCCGAAAAATATTCGTTTTTTATTGCACTCTTTTAAAATTTATGGTTTAATTTTTGCTGCTTTCAAACAAAATTAACATATTTTGGCTCAATTTGTTTGTTTATTTGTTGATTTGATGTATTTTATTTATTATAGCTTTAAATATTATTAATTGTTTCTTTACGAAAGAAAATGTCTTGATTACCGTATTTATCTATTCAACAATTTCAATTGATTTCCAACCACCAGAATTAAAGCAAAGGAAGTGTGGATTCTGGTATTAATATCCTGCTCTCTCTCATTTAATCAATTCTGTGCGCATGACATTTATTATTATTTTGGCGTTGCCCTCTAACTAGCAAAGCTATAAAACAATCCGTTTAATTATAAAATATTTGTTATTAAAATAGGCAAAAAAATAAAGCGAAGGACTTCAACAGTTATTTCATTGACCGTCCGTTCAGTATTATACAAGGCAGTGCTTAAATAATGGCTTTCGATATCGATCGAAATTGCCATTAAAGTTTCATTGTAATTGCGATCAGTATCACCGAATGCCGTAATTTAAAGCTTCGTCGTTGCAAGGCGTTGCCTTGCGTTTTACATGATTAGGGCCTATATTTTAGAAAAAACGTAAAATCGTTCGATTCCAAATTGAAAATATATAATATAATATATTGTGGATTACAAAGTCGTTGGAATATGAGTATTGTATTTAATATATGTAAATAAAGTGAGAATTATCATACCATAACGAGGGTTTATATTCAAATAGTGCTATCTGCAAAATCACAATTTTACAGGACAGCGAAAAAACTGATTTTTTCGATAACTCTAATGGCTAATAAATCAGTGAGTGTTTAAATGCTGGTTTAGTTGAACTAAACTTAAATTTATATGTTGTTTAAACTCAACAGTTGTAAATCAGTGTCCCATACTTTATATGTAATTTAAAAAGTAACATGTGGCAGCACTACGATAAATGTTGTTAAATTCATATGGTCTGTATTGGTAGTTTAAACGCTCAATTAAATGCGTTTAAAGATGGCTTATATGTTTACTGATTTAAAGTTATTTGCTTTGATTTATTAGGCCTAAGAGTAACAACTAAGCTTTATTTTAAAATGTTATTTTAAAAAAAGTAAGAGTGCTATATTCGGCTATGCCGTTTCTTATATACCCTTCACCATGGAGTTTAAATATATATAATTACTAGCTTAACCCAGTGCGCTTCGCTACACTCATTAAAATAAAATATGTAATTTTTTCAATACAGATCTCGTGCATTGCTTATGAAGTTATTTGTACCAAGTTTGAATACTCTTACTGTTACCATTCACCAGTTGCACAGAAATCTATATGGTTTATGTATTGAAGTTATCATGTCTATACCTACAATAAGGCAGTGGGCCTTTTTCAGATGTATATACCCAGCTATTTTTCCAAATTTAAAAATTGTAACTGTGGCCGTTCTCTAGATACCATGCCCACTTATCCAATACATTTAGAGAGTAGATATAAATAAATCAATTTTGTGCCACGCCCACTTTTCCTATCACGCCCATATTTTGTCGGATGTTATGTATTGATAACCAAAATGCTTGTACTCAATTTGGAAACTTTAGCTTATGTCGTTCTCCAGATATACATAAATCTATAATATCTTTGTTTGGGAGATGCCACGCCACCATTTCAATCCCGCCCACTTTGTCAGAGATGTTTGTATTGGTAACCCAGTTATATGTACCAAATTTGGACAATTTTTCTCTTACCGTTCTTAAAATATAAATGAAGCCATTTTGTGCCACGCCCACTTATCCAATCCCGCCCGCCTTTTAGTTATCTATAAACAGAAATTTAATTTATACTGTCTTTGTATGGAAAGTGTAAAAGTTTCATGAAGATCGGTTCAGCGGTTTAGGCGAATATAAGGTACAAACAAATAAATATTCATTCATTAATATATATATATGTATATATGTTTATATATGTATATATATATATAGAGAAATCGCTTAAAAACATTTGTATGTGCTGTTATGCGTAAAATTCAACACGTTAAAAAAACAACCACAAGTGATTTTATGGGAAAAATTAAAGGCAGTCGTGGTTTTTTGGTCATATCTTAACCATTTGTGGACCGATCACGCAGAATTACAATAGCAAATAATGGTGGACTATATCTGCCCCTATCATATCTGGGGTTTTAGGAAAACACATATCAAAGGTAAGACGGACAGACGAACATCGTTAACATCGTCAACTTCACTCCTCATAAGGACCCAGAATATATATACTTTTAGGGTCTAAGATAAATATTGCAAACATTACAAACGGAATGATAAACCCTTTTCCTAAATCTAAATCATACATATCGTAATTTTTTTTCCTCATAAGGACCCAGAATATATATACTTTTAGGGTCTAAGATCAATATTGCAAAAATTACAAACGGAATGATAAACCCTTTTCCTAAATCTAAATCATACATATCGTAGTTTTTTTTTAATTTCAGATATTCGGGCATTTACAAATTAAAATGTTATCGGTTTGAACATTGAAATATGCAGGTAACATTATTTGAACAAAAATAAAAATGAGCTGTAATGAAAACTATTTAAGAAACACGAATTTTTATTTTGCTTAGTTGAATAGAACGTGGGCCAGATTGTAAGATAATTGCTTCTATTTATATGACGGCTGCATATTGAGGAATCTGAAAAAAATGGAGATACTAAATAGACGGTCGGAATGCAATTTGAGTTGACAATTAAAGAGTTGTATTCGAGTTTAAGTTTTGGATTTAAGGTCTAAAGACTTATCAGGAGAGGCGCCATAGGTTCCCAAAGTACTACAGCTCGGGTATTACAAAAACTAAAAACGATCCTAAATTCTTAATTTTAGCTCAATCTTTAAAATTATTTTTTAGTTAAATGCGCTTGTCGAGTTCCTCATTATTTAACTCTTAAACTTTAGGAAATATCCGTCTTTGAAAATTAAAACTTGCTATTTTTGACCTACCTTGGTCTAGTATTTTGCAAATATAAGACTAAAATTTGTCACAATTTTTTTTAAAATTTTTTTTTGTGAATTATCAACAAATCAATTAATATTCTACATTTTACAAATTGGGAAAAAAACTTTTTTAATTCAGAAGTTATATGCATTTGAAGTTAAAATTCTTTAGCGACATATATATTATTTATACTTTTTTGAAAGGCTTCTTGATGTATAATTATACGGATGTATGATTATATGGATTTGTAATCCAGTTATTGAGCAAAAAGGTGAAAAATGGAGAAAATATTAAAAAAAATGGGCAATTTTGCGATTTTTAAAATGCTCTGGAGACTTTCAAATAAACCCGTCAATCAGTGCATATGTGTAAGTGTCGTTTATTTGAGGCTTTTTCGGAGACGTACAAATAAACACGACAATCAACAATTGTATTTTGTAAAAAACCAAAATATTTATATTTTTCATGACAACAAACACAAAGAAAATAATTTTTTTTTGTCAATCACAACAGGAGACTATCAAATAATCAGCCATCAAATAAAAAAATCAAAACTTTTTGATTTTCATCAAGCATTGCCGACAACGCGTATGTGTACCCGAAAAAGAACGACTGCGCGCACACAACTATGTGATTGATGTATTTATTTGATAGTCTCCCGGGCGTTTAAGGATGCACTTTTTCGGGTAGGTATATTCCGTTCGGTATACCGAGATATAACCGTGTTAAAATATAGAAAAAGTGATAAAAATCCACCTTGAGCAATAAAAATTCGATTGGCTCGACTTGTATGCTCTTTTGTTACGTACGTGTGCACACACATTGGACAGAATTAAACAACATTAACAACAACTTAAGTTAAATAAATACAACGCATACAATCACAAAATGTAATAGTATAGGTTGCCGATCGCAGCTTTAGAGGAAGTTTACACGGTGTCTTTTCAGACATGTCTTACAACACGTTTGTTTTTGGGTGATCGGGTTAGAGAAGAAAGAGGGGCTGTCAAACAGACACGAAACGAGTTTTCATGTTTGTTTTTATAAATTTTCATGTTTTTTTCTTTGTATGTATATATGGATATTAGACAATTAGACATGAAAACAGACATGATTGGAAAGACATCGTGAAAAGAAAATAGGTTTTTGGAAGCATGTTTAAAAGAGAAAAAATAACACAGACATGTCTGAAAAGACACCGTGCAAATGTCCCCTTACTTATAAAGCGTACATTCAAGCGACGTAAGTATATACATGAAGTTTCTTTATATTTTTATACAAAACGCACAAATAACGAAACCTAAAATTTATAAATTTTGACAAATTTTCCGCTTTTCTTTTAACGTATTTTAACACGTTTACGTATTTTTGGAAGCTACCAACCATTGAAGTCGACCGCAACATTCTTTATATTCCCTTTTAAAAGTCCTTCATTTAAAAGCCTTTTAGAATTCCTGAAATTTTAACGAAATAGTAATAAAATGAAAAATATAAATAAAATTGATTAAATAAATGAAGTTAATTATAAATAAAAAATGATGCAAGTCTTAAAATGCCTATTATATATTACGCAAAAAACTTTAAGTCAGCTGTTTTGGTGATTTTAAATGAAATCTACAATATTTCTGTCTAATGTAAATGGGCTATAAACAAAATTTATAGAAAGTTGTATCGTAAAGTATTTGAGAAGGTGATGCCACATTATGCTAGGAAATCTAAAAAAAAAAATTCGCTGAGTAGTTTCGTCGTATAAAGCAAATAACGTCGATTAACTGTAATTGGGAAATTTGTTCGTCAGGTTATTATTGTTTTAGCCTATACGCCACCATGTAGGTTTTGAGAAATATGATAAAATATGTTTACTTAAAAAAAACTACTCGATAGAAATTTTTAAACGCTCCTATTTGATGGCTACGTAAGTTTTTAATAAAACTATACATTTTCATGAATTTACACGCAATAACTCCAAAGTTATAATTGTTTTTCTAAAATAACATTTTGTCGTTTTGGGCTCCATATCAAATTTTACTTCGTAATTTTCTATGGAAAAAACAATGAAGTTGATTGGAATGGTGATAACTGCTAAACAGAGAAGACTCTCCAATAAGCTCTGAAGTGCAGATGCAACATAATATAGAATGAAAGGTTTTTAAATTTTGCAATATTTATATTTTAGAAGCAATATAACATAAGAACAGTTATACTGTTATGATTAAAAAAAATTATAACAAATAACATTTTATACTTAAGACTAAAAAGACAGCCTTTTTTGAGTAAACTATAATAATGGGTGATTCAAGTAGAGATACTTTTTTCAAAGGCCTTTTTTGACAGATCACGTGTGAGTCACACGTCGAAATGCTCGAACGAGTCATTGAAAAATTGGACTCAACGGACCATCTGCGACGTAGCAACGGCCAACATTTGATAGACATAATCTTCAAAAAATAAATGCCAAAGAATGTTACAAACATTCCCCATAAAATTTGAATTTTCTGTGTTTTTTTTTTTTTTTTCTTTAAAAACGTAGGGAACCTTGAAATGGATCTCGCTTTAATTATACATATATAATCATAATTTTATATATAAATATAATATATATATATATATATATATATAAACATAAAAGTATCAAAAACCGAAAACTTTTTGTTAATAACTTGTACTTAAATTCTTAGTAAATGTTTTTAAATATTTTTATCTTTCCACTATTAGCAAATCTTTCCTAAATTTTCTCTTTTCATTGGAAAAAATTACCGATGGTAATACGTTTAATTTTTTCCCCCAAACACATTTTGCGGCGTTTTTAAAAATTTTTTTGGATGCTGATTTTATTATTGGTACGTTTTGAAATTGCATTTCTCTTGATGAATTTATAAATTTGATTCTAATTTCGCCTGATTTTAAATATTTTGACAGTTTATTTTGACCTTACGTTGTTCATTATGTGAATGGCGCTAAACAATAGAAAAGTATAATTTTGTTAGTTTTGTATACAAAATTTTCTCCTAGTGCAAAAAATTATCATATGCATCAAAACAATGTTCAATGAAACTAAAAAATGTGGATGTAGAGCAAAGTCAACGGTAAATATCTGAGATTTAATGCCATATATAACGCATTCCTAACTCCTTTTTTTTAAATGGCATATAGGACAAAACAATAATCACCTGACGTGTTGTTAGTGCAAAGAGAGAGAAATAATGTGACCATATTAAAAACAATAATGCTTATAAATTAAAATATAATTAAAAACACAACTGAAAACTAGTTTTATATCACAATACTTTGTTAATTTATTTTAAATGTTATACCATAAATAAAAAACAATTATTAAAGTAAAAAGTAACTTAATTTACTGAAAAATATACAGTGACTCTAATTAATATTTGGTTTTATATCATTTTTATCATATTTGCTAGTAATTTTATTAGTTTAAATTTCACTGTACAGAATTTTCTAGTACAAATATAATTGTATAACATAATAATATTAAAATTATTGTTAATTGTAAAAGTAAAAAAAAATATAAAAAAAATAGACAACAATGAAATTTGAAAAGCAGAATTGCAGAAGAGGTTAATAGATGAATTCGAGCGACGCAATATTGACATTGGTAGCCACGAATTCGAGGATAAAGAAGAAATAGAGGTATGTACTCGTGCAGTGGCAAGTAGTATTGATTAAAACACAATGTTTGCTGTATGATGGCAAAAATGAAAAAAAGTCGGATGAAAATTCTAGAAAAATAGATGAAAATTCAAGAGCTATGCTAGCTGAAACTTCTAGAAAACTGGACGATAATTCCAGAAGCATAGGTTAGGTTAGGTTAAATGGGTAGCCGTCACGAAGACGACTCACTTGGGTCCTTATAGCGGTCCCTTTGTGATACCCCCAGCCAGTGACAAGGGTCAGCCAGTATCCACCAGACTATTCCCCAGAGGTCACCGCAGTCTCGAACCACCCCGATTCCCTGCAGAACAGGTAGATCGATTTCAGTCCCGCATTGGACAAATCGTCCAGACATGGCAATTCCGGTCTCCCAAAATGCCTCAACCTAGCGCCCGCCAGTCCGGGGCATTGGCAGAGGAAGTGAAACACCGTCTCCTCCTCCTCCACATCATGACAACTCCTGCAGTAGTCATTGTACGCAAGACCCATCCTCCTAGCATGAGTCCCTATCACCCAGTGACCCGTGATGACCGACATCACTGTCCTTATCCGATCCCTGCCGAGACCGAGTAGTACGCGCGTTCTCGCCGCGTCATAGCCAGGCCATAGAGTCCTGGCCATCAAACAGGTATGCTCGCCCTGCCATCTCTCCTGAGCCCTTCTGTACGATTCCCGTCTGATGAGAGTCCTGCAGCGGGCCATTGAAGTGCCAATCAGGCCGTCGACGAACATGTCGTCCAAGAGACAGCCTTGTTTGGCTAGACTGTCCGCAGTATGGTTGCCCAGGAGCCCACTGTGTCCTGGTACCCATGCCAGCGTTACACTGGAATGTTTCGCGATCTCATTTAGAGACATCCGGCATTCCACTGTTAACATAGATGTCGTAAAGACACCAGCCAGAGCTGCAATGGCAGCCTTGCTGTCCGTAAATATACATATATCCCTCGATATACGATAGTACCTCAGCCAGTTTGCCGCCCGCCTTATGGCAGAAATTTCCGCCTGCAGCACACTACTGCCATCTGGCAGCCTAAAAGAGACCCTGATGTCCAATTCCTCGATGAAGAAACCTCCACCCACTCTGTCGCCCATCCTGGAACCATCGGTGTAGACCCGCAGGGTCGGCTCCAAAGATCGCGTGTTATCGAGCAGCTCATCATAGTTACCATGATGAACCGTGAACAAAGCACCGAAAAAGGGTTCCGGAGTGCAATAGTCCAGCCCCGCCAGGTCCTGAGACGCGCGAAGCGTGACCCTGGCATGACCATAGTTCCGCGAAGACCATAGGCCCACCGCCCCCAGTCTCATAGCGGAAGTCAAGGCCTGTTGTTCGGCCATGATATCAATCGGCAACCAGTCTAACATAGTAAACAGTGCCTTTGTCGGTGTCGAGCGGAGTGATCCCGTGATCATCAGCGCAGCCAACCTATATACTTTCCCAAGCATCCTGCAGTACCGTCCCCTTTCCATGGCAGGCCACCACACTATGACCCCATAGAAGAGAATCGGTTTTACCACCGCTTCAAAGATCCATTCGACACCCTTGGGGCCCAGGCCCCAGCTCCTGCCCAAGGATCTCTTGCAGGTGTATAAGGCCACAATAGCCCTATCAACCCTCGTCTGAACGTTGAGTTCCCATGATAGTTTGCTATCGAGAATTACGCCCAAATATTTGGCACTGTTCGAGAGCCTCAGCTCCGTGCCGTTCAGCCTAGGAAGCCTAAAGTTGCCAACCTTGTACTTCCTGGTAAAGAGTACCAACTCAGTTTTCCGTGGATTGACACCAAGTCCACAGGAAATGCTCCAAGAGCTTAGAATCCGCAATGCAGATTCCATACAATGGGACAGTGTGTCCAGGTGTTTACCCGCGACCGCCACCGCCACGTCATCCGCATACGCGACGGTTCTTATCCCCAATCTGTCGAACCGGCACAGCAAAGTGTTCACCGTCAGGTTCCACAGTAGAGGGGACAGAACCCCACCTTGCGGGGTGCCCCTGTGCACAAATCTGCAAACATCGGTAGCACCCATCGTGGATTCAATGATCCTATTATCGAGTAAATTACCAATAAATCCACAAATTGCATCGTCAACCCCAACCTCTCTCATCGACTCCAAGATGGAGTTGGGTTTGACATTATTGAAAGCTCCCTCAATGTCCAGAAAGGCCACAAGTGAGTATTCCCGAAATTCAAGGGATTTCTCAATGTAGCCGACCAGTGAGTGGAGCGCCGTCTCCACAGACTTGCCCTTGGTGTAGGCATGCTGCGATGAAGAGAGCAAATGTCTAGGAATAGACATCCTCAGATGAATATCAATGACCCTTTCCAGGGTCTTGAGAAGAAATGACGACAGGCTGATTGGCCTGTAGTCCTTAGGTCCGGTGTGGGATGTTTTACCCCCCTTTGGAATGAAAACAACCCTACATCTAGTCCATCGGATGGGAACGTACGAGAATCTAATACATTCCGTATAGATAGCGGACAGCCAAGGAATCAGAAGCCCCGCGTTCTTTTGAAGGTCGGCCGGAATAATACCGTCCGGACCAGGAGCCTTAAAGGAGTCGAAACTCCTTATCGCCCAATTGAGCCTATCATAGCACAGAGAAATGGACACTGGTCCAGGCTCTGATAAGCAGTTGATCTTCCGTGGTGTTGGAAGGGAATTGCCAGGAAAGTGCGTGTCAATTAACACCTCCAGCGTCTCCTGACTATTCGTAGTCCAGCTACCATCAGCTTTCTGAATGTAGCTAGGGACAGCCGGGCAAGAAGCCATTATTTTGCGCAACCGGTTTGTCTCAGAGGATCCTTCCACGCCACTGCAGAAGTTCCTCCAGGCATTCCGTTTCGCCGATCTAACCAAATTCTTGAACCTATTCAATGCCGACTTATAATCCGCCCAGTTTCCCAGACGTTTAGCCATATTGAATAACCTACGACAGTCTCTGCGAGACTGTGCAATCTCAGGGCTCCACCATGGTGGCTTGCCCCCCTTCTTCCTAACCACTGGCCTACAGGCCAGTGCCGTTGCCTGTCGCAGTGCCCCCGATAGGAATTCCACTGCCATTTCAGTCTCCGTAACGCCACTAATGACAGGGACTGAGCCCAGAGAATCAGCGAGTAGACTAGCCTGATAGTCCCACCTCGTTCTCCTCCTATTCACAAAAGTACACACCCCCAAGGGGGGTGTACCCAATTGAAACTCAACATACCTGTGGTCCGAAAAAGAACAGTCATCTGAGACCGCCCAGTTACTTATCAAGTCGGAGTGTTCCGAGCTGACCAATGTCATATCAAGAACCTCCTGCCTATTAGCTACAATGAACGTAGGTTCCGCGCCTATGTTTGCTATTTCTAGATTACTGCTACAGATAAAAGAAAATAGCGACTCACCTCTAGTGTTGGTGTTGGAGCTGCCCCACGTGATGTGGTGCGCATTAGCGTCAGCACAGATAACCACCGGGGTACCCATGGAGCCGGCTTTGGCTACCAAGCCACGAACAAGCCTATTAGGTGGCTCATTGTCCTGGTCATGCGCCATATAGCCCGATACGATCCAGGTCGATATGTCGCCCATCTCTAGGGCCGCTGAAGTGGTGTCTCCATCACTGAAATCAGAAAGAATGAAGATATCCAGCGTGTTTTTAGCTAAAATACAAGATCTAATTTTACCTGTTGCTTTGGCATATAGGAGCTTATAGCCCTTGAGGTTTAATCCGCAAACCCGATCCTTGTGGATCCATGGCTCTTGGACCATTATTAGCTCCTCCTCTCTCTCTACCACCCGGAGGAGCAGTGCAGCGGATGCTGCCTTAGAGTGGTGAAGGTTTATCTGTGTCACCTTCACCATGTCCAGTATTAACGACCGTGACATTGGCGTCCTCCTGATCTGATTCCAGGAGGGCGTCCTCATCAGCCAATTCACCCATGCGTTCAAAGAGGTCACCCAGCATGTCAGAGACGGACGGGGTGTCTTCATTGTCACATGAATGAACGGAAGCGTCATTCGTGCAGTCCGCAGGCTGCGTAGGCTCCACAACCTTCGGAGCGGGATCGCCCTTGTCATCACCTCGGTAGACACGGAGCAAGATGGTACTAAAACCGTAGTAAATCTTGCCCTGTTTCTCCCTCAGTGGCTTCAAGGAGTCCTGATTCAGGACAACGATCGCCGTTCTTGAGGATCCTTCAGCTGCTGAAACCTTGACAACTTTTCAGTTATGAGTGGGAAGTTGGGGGTTGCAGCACTGAATAATCTTCAAGATTTCCTCCGGTGCAGAAGGTTCCGCTGGGATGGTGACGATGGATCTAGGTCTCCGTGGTATCTCACTCACCAAAACCACGTCGAGCCTAGCACCTTCCCATATTTCGCCAATCGCTCCAATGGCAAGCTTTAGCAGAAGTGCAGAGCGCTCATCCACACACGCCATCAGCTTAACGTGACCCTGGTACCAGCCAGCATCGTCGCATTGCGGGGGTGCTCCTGGATTCTCACTAAGGATCTTCCAAAAGACACCCATCATTTGCTGCTTCACCAAGTCCCACCTAGAGTGGGAGATGGATCCATCAGCAGCACTTCTGTCTATAATAGCCCTAACAAGATGGTCTTTCGCCACCTCGCTGTAGGACCTATTAGTCGACTTTGGTGCGTACTTGGGACGTTTTGTCCCTGGTTGCTGTCTAACGGCTGTCGCTTCTTCCTCCGAACGTTGCCGTTTAGGCATTGCCTTTGCAGGGGCAGGAGGTGAAACGCTTTGAAGCCCAGCAGTAAGGGCCTTAGCCCATGCCAATGAAGCTTCCTGTTCTGCAGAAAGCACATTGGCATCTTTGGAGCCGAATAGCTCGATAACACGCAAGGCAGCACGCCTTGAGTTAGATGCCCTCTTTGAAGGATTTTTATGCCGAGGTGTCTTCTTAATGACGCCGGAGTTGGCGGGGGGAGGTACAGAAGTGGGACAGGATGTAATCATCTCCGTCCCTCTTTGCACAATAGGCATATGGGAAGCTGCTTTGTTGGACGACTTTGTCATTTCCAACTTTGCAGTACCCGAAGCATGGACTTTATCCGCTCTGACGGAAAGGGCTGATGCGGCTTTTGATGTACTTGGCGCGAAAGACAGAGGTACATCGCCGCTGTTAGGTGTCGAGGCTGATACAGCCACCGACGGGATCGTCTTCGTCTTATTGTCCTTATCATTTGTCCTTTTCATGTCTTGTTCCGTGCCATTGTTAGTTTGTTGTTTGTTTCGTTTTTGATTTTTGTTGTTTTTCAAAGGAGAGTTCATTTTGCTGTTTGGTCCCACGAGTGTAGGGGATCTGGAGGTCCGCCACGTCATAGCCCCCAATAACGCGGTAAGGGCGTAGTCTATTTGCTGAGGTGCCCAGGTATCAGCAAAGCTCCGTGATAATACAGTCGGTAACCCCTGACTGCAAACCAACCGATAGGCACGGGTCGCATAACACCTCGGTTTAGGGGATGGATAACCTTTCGTTGCCAAGGCCTTTAAGTTCACTGCCCTCATCTCGGGAATCACCAGATGCTGGCAAAATGCCCGGATCAAGACACGGACCACAGCCAAGACGTAAGCCACCACATCGCTTCAAGATTGTTATCCATAATAGTGGTGGTTCCAGAAGCATGGTGATGATGATAAAAGAAAGTTCGGATGAAGCTTCTAGAAAAATGGATGAAAATTCCAAAGCTATTATTGATGAAACTTCAAGAAATATGGAAAAAAAAAATGGTAAAGAAAAATTCAATTACCATGTTAGCTAAAATTCAAGAGAATTCTAGAAAAGCCAACGAGAATCTTCAGACTACTAACGAAAAACTGGAGAAGCTTCAAGAGATTTCAACCATTATAAATAAAAGAGTTGACGATATGGAAATAGAATTTAACCAGAAGCTGTATGCTGTAAAAACGCAAGTCATGGTTTTTGATGAAAAACTATACCATCTGGAGTCAAAAGTTAATAACATTCAATGCCAGGAGGCAGGGGTATGAGTTTTACCAGAAGTCTCTAGCAGAATAAAAGCCGCTTGTTTTGATATAGTTGCTAACAGAAATGCATGGAACAGTGAAGAAAAGGCCATATACCTAATTCTTGCTTTAAAGGGGACTGAAAATCTAAAAAAGCGTTCCAACTAGTTGCAGAAATAATTATGACGACATAATGGTTGCACTGCAACGTAAGTATTGTGGTAAACACAGAAAAGAGGTATACAAAATGGAATTGCGTGGCAGAGTGCAAAAGGCAAATGAAACTTTACAGGATTTTGCACTCGAGATAGAGCGTTTGGTGCAGCTTGCGTACCCTGGGGAGAATCATCCATTTTTGGTAAGATTGTGGTAAGATTGGGCATGTACAGCGTAACTGCAAAGTACCGAGAAAACACACTGGTGCAGGATTTTAAATTATAAGGCCTGACTTGGTGAGAGGAGCTGTCGAACAACTAATCGGAGTGAGCTTGCCAACTGCTACATGTGAGCCTGCGACTGTCTATGGCAAAACACGTGTGGAGTTAGGAATTGCCAATATTGTTACTTTTCATGAGTTTCTTGTGGCTGATATTTTAGACGAAGTACTGATTGGCGCAGATTTTATGATTCGTCAAAACATAAGTCTGGATATGAGAAAACACATAATGTATTTGGGTGATGTGGAAATACCCCTTGATGTTGAGTATGGAGGCTAATGTGGAACAGCTTCTCGCTTGTATTCGTCCGAAATCGTCAGCTCGCAGAAAAGTTGATAAATGTGAAGAAGCGTATGCTGATGTAAGACAGCTTAGTAAATTGGAGGACAGGCACTATACGAAGTCCGATAGAAGGGAATGCATCATGAAGGTTTCTCATTACAGGTAGAGCCCAGTAGAGACTGGAAAACGGCGCAAAGAAGTGATCCTGAATTGGCGAAGATTATGAGGGACAAAATGCCAGATGGAAGACCAACTTCTGAAGAAATTGCATGATATGGTCCACTGAGCGCCAATGGCAAGGCAGTTCAAAGCCTATTGGTTGTGCCGTCTACTAAGATATGTGAAGTGGTGCGGACAATGGTAGTAATCTTCTCAGTGAAAAGAAACCCGTAGAAAGGTTGAAGGAACGCTTCTACTGGGTTTGTTGTAAACAAGCCGTGACGGACTGTATATTAAGCTGCAAAAAGTGTGTTGCAGCCAAGGGTAAAAAATATGGAAGTTGTGCGCCACTCCTGCAGTGCATATTTCGAAAGCTCCGTGATAATACAGTCGGTAACCCCTGACTGCAAACCAACCGATAGGCACGGGTCGCATAACACCTCGGTTTAGGGGATGGATAACCTTTCGTTGCCAAGGCCTTTAAGTTCACTGCCCTCATCTCGGGAATCACCAGATGCTGGCAAAATGCCCGGATCAAGACACGGACCACAGCCAAGACGTAAGCCACCACATCGCTTCAAGATTGTTATCCATAATAGTGGTGGTTCCAGAAGCATGGTGATGATGATAAAAGAAAGTTCGGATGAAGCTTCTAGAAAAATGGATGAAAATTCCAAAGCTATTATTGATGAAACTTCAAGAAATATGGAAAAAAAAATGGTAAAGAAAAATTCAATTACCATGTTAGCTAAAATTCAAGAGAATTCTAGAAAAGCCAACGAGAATCTTCAGACTACTAACGAAAAACTGGAGAAGCTTCAAGAGATTTCAACCATTATAAATAAAAGAGTTGACGATATGGAAATAGAATTTAACCAGAAGCTGTATGCTGTAAAAACGCAAGTCATGGTTTTTGATGAAAAACTATACCATCTGGAGTCAAAAGTTAATAACATTCAATGCCAGGAGGCAGGGGTATGAGTTTTACCAGAAGTCTCTAGCAGAATAAAAGCCGCTTGTTTTGATATAGTTGCTAACAGAAATGCATGGAACAGTGAAGAAAAGGCCATATACCTAATTCTTGCTTTAAAGGGGACTGAAGTTCTAAAAAAGCGTTCCAACTAGTTGCAGAAATAATTATGACGACATAATGGTTGCACTGCAACGTAAGTATGGTGGTAAACACAGAAAAGAGGTATACAAAATGGAATTGCGTGGCAGAGTGCAAAAGGCAAATGAAACTTTACAGGATTTTGCACTCGAGATAGAGCGTTTGGTGCAGCTTGCGTACCCTGGGGAGAATCATCCATTTTTGGTAAGATTGTGGTAAGATTGGGCATGTACAGCGTAACTGCAAAGTACCGAGAAAACACACTGGTGCAGGATTTTAAATTATAAGGCCTGACTTGGTGAGAGGAGCTGTCGAATAACTAATCGGAGTGAGCTTGCCAACTGCTACATGTGAGCCTGCGACTGTCTATGGCAAAACACGTGTGGAGTTAGGAATTGCCAATATTGTTACTTTTCATGAGTTTCTTGTGGCTGATATTTTAGACGAAGTACTGATTGGCGCAGATTTTATGATTCGTCAAAACATAAGTCTGGATATGAGAAAACACATAATGTATTTGGGTGATGTGGAAATACCCCTTGATGTTGAGTATGGAGGCTAATGTGGAACAGCTTCTCGCTTGTATTCGTCCGAAATCGTCAGCTCGCAGAAAAGTTGATAAATGTGAAGAAGCGTATGCTGATGTAAGACAGCTTAGTAAATTGGAGGACAGGCACTATACGAAGTCCGATAGAAGGGAATGCATCATGAAGGTTTCTCATTACAGGTAGAGCCCAGTAGAGACTGGAAAACGGCGCAAAGAAGTGATCCTGAATTGGCGAAGATTATGAGGGACAAAATGCCAGATGGAAGACCAACTTCTGAAGAAATTGCATGATATGGTCCACTGAGCGCCAATGGCAAGGCAGTTCAAAGCCTATTGGTTGTGCCGTCTACTAAGATATGTGAAGTGGTGCGGACAATGGTAGTAATCTTCTCAGTGAAAAGAAACCCGTAGAAAGGTTGAAGGAACGCTTCTACTGGGTTTGTTGTAAACAAGCCGTGACGGACTGTATATTAAGCTGCAAAAAGTGTGTTGCAGCCAAGGGTAAAAAATATGGAAGTTGTGCGCCACTCCTGCAGTGCAACTCTGGTGCACTTCATGTACAGGAAGATAATGAGGTATCTTCCAGATATGATTGGGCGGTGAGTTCTGAAGGATTCAAGAAGGGCCAGTTGGTTATGCTAAGGAATCCACAACAAAAGGAAGGATTGTTTGCCAAACTACCGACACATAAGGAAGTTCCATATAAGGTGATAAAGAAATTAAATGACGTTGTATATCGTATATCGCAAAAATGAAAGTTGTTTATTTGGAGCGATTAGCTCCTTATGGAAGCGGTGATTCTGACCCTATTCGGGACGAACATGCTTAAGTGTAAATTTAGTTAAGAATTAGTGTTATTTATTAGTTATCTTGTATTTATTAGTTATTGTGTATTTGCTAGTAATTTTATTAGTTTAAATTGTTATTGTATTAGTTATGCATATTTCGAAAGTAAAAATCACTGCACAGAATTTTCTAGTACAAATATGTTAAACTTGTTATACATAATTGTATAACATAAAAATGGTAAAATTTATGTTAATCCATAAAGTATGCTTTAGTTTATTGATGTAATAGCTTAATTTGAATTCAGCCATAGTGTTAAATTAACACTTTTAATGCATAATGATATTAGCTGAGTAAGTTTAGATAATTAGACGCTAGAGAGCCTTCCGGAAACAATTCGAATAATCTAAAGCCATCTAGACGTTTTGGCTAGAGTATAAATACTACATTCAGATAGCACTAAAAAATCAGTATTAGTACAAACATATAAGTGTGTAGATCGCAAGTATAAGTGGTATAATTGACTAAGTTCTAAATTAAGTGTTGTGAATAGTTTATAGTACAGTTATAAATAAAGTGTTTAAAGTGTTTTATTTATTTTATTAAAGTTGCAATAAAAGAACTCAAGAGGCTTAAAATAAAGGAAATAAACCAAAAACGTTATTGAAAAGGCAGTAACGCAACAATATATATTCTGAGCTCACTTTTCACTAATTGGTTTTAATTAATATGGAGTGAATGTATTTTGAAAAAATAAGAAACTAATGCACTACAGAAATTCATGCTCATTAATATTCGGTTTCTTAGTTTATCCATAAAATGCAACACTATAAATCTGCATGTTTACATATGTACATTATTTGTGAAATGGGAAAACACACATTAATTAGCATCAAACAAATTAAGTTAGTTGAATAAACATTGTCATTCTCAAGATTTTTTTTACAAGACGCAATGGTTCGTATAGGAAAAATACTGCGTTAGAGAAAAGAGGCATTTGTCGAAGGTATAAAAACGGCGATCGAATTGATTTAATAAAACAAACTGGACAACCAAAGGGCTCACCAAGATGGAAGAGCGCCGCATTGTTAGAAATATCAAGGCTTATCCACGCTTAAGTACCTCCTTAAGGCCGGTATTCACTATCCTATTTAGTCGCACGATATGTCAAAAAAATCGTGTGTGCTCATAATGTATGACAGTGTGGCTTAAAAAGTAATTGAGTGACAGATTTTTTTGACAAGTCTGTCCGACTTGCAAATATTTATGAAGTTTTTCATAAAATGATACATTCTATGCGATCAGAGTTGCATTTTCTTGTAAAGTAGCTGTGTCATTTGAGCTTGCATCTTTTTTGTGGGATAGTGTGGCATTGACAGCAGATTTTTTTATGTCGGATAGAATTCCGCCAGATTTTCTTGTGAATGAATCGTTCGATTAGGTAGGATAGTGAATACGGGCCTTTAATTGTTACTGAAGTTGCGGGGGAATTAAGAAAGCCAGTTTCAGACAATTAAAAAAAGAACGGTCATATTGCCCAAAAAAACCTTTCGTGTATAAAAAAAACAGAAATCATCGGTTAAAATTCACTAAAGGCCTGTATTCACTATCCTATTTAGTCGCACGATATGTCAAAAAAATCGTGTGTGCTCATAATGTATGACAGTGTGGCTTAAAAATGAATTGAGTGACAGATTTTTTTGACAAGTCTGTCCGACTTGGAAATGTTTTAAAAATTTTCATAAAATGATAGATTATATGCGATCAGAGTTGCATTTTCTTGTAAAGTAGATGAGTCATTTGAGTTTGCATCTTTTTTGTGGGATAGTGTGGCATTGACAGCAGATTTTGCAGACATTTTTTTTATGTCGGATAGAATTCCGTCAGATTTTCGTGTGAATGAATCGTACGATTATGTAGGATTGTGAATACCGGCCTTAAGGAGCATAAAAAATGAAAATTGTTGGGAAGACGCAATTTTTCTGGATAAAAGCAAATTTAACTTATTTGGGAGTCATGAAAGAACTATACTGTGGCGGAAGCCTAATGAGGAGTTGAAAGGAACAAATATTACTCCAATAGTTAAGCATGGAGGATGAAGTGTAGTGGCGTGGGGCTGTTTCCATCTTTTGATGCACAACTTCTTTTAAATTCCCTTTTGAAGATGCCATTACGTTCACACGCAGCAACCGGTTTCAACTTTTTTTGCTTCAAAACAACAACACTTTTATTCAAAGCGAAACAAAGAGAAAAAAAATTACATGCAGCCATTGTTGTGCATATACCTACGAATGAGAACACAAAGCGTACTGCCCAAGTACAGGCATCTCCGTACCAACCCCTTTTCTTCTTGCTTCCCTCTCCTTAAAACACAAGAGTTGAGCATCAAAAGATGAAACGTGTGAATGTAGACTAATTGTTTTCCAACTCACACAATTGGCAATTGTTGCCATTTTCCGATTTCTTTCATCATATTTTTTTTCTCCGAGGGTTGCAAAAGCACCTCACTCAACAACTGCTATCAACAATCAACATCGCCACGATGAAACATTATGTTTGGAAACATAAAATATCAAAAATGTTTGATATTTGAGAAACCAATAAGGTAACAAGAATTTCAACCAGAAACATCCCCACACATGTTTCGACAAATTCTTTTTCTTTCTTTTATATTTCTTCTCCGTTTTAAACTAATATCGAGCAAAATTGCCGCTGCAGAGTCGTCGTCTGCATTCATTGAAAACAAAACAAAAATGAAAAATTTATGTTTGTGTTGTTAATTGCCAAACAGAAGCAAAAACAAAGTTCATGTTTGCCAAGCAATTTGTGTGGTTTATTATGCCCTTTAAAGGCTAATTTACACTATTATACTTTGTATTAATGCATGTCAAAAACTCAAGTAATATATAAAAGTGTGAATGCAATGCGTTATGAAAATAACAAGTACTACGAAAAAAATTGACATCCCATACGACTTCATCGTTTTTTGAAAATTTTCTAACACAGCAGCCACACGATCAAGTTGTTCTTGATAGTCTTTTACATATACAGTTTGTCAAAACTTCCAACAATTGGAAGCTGTGACGTAGGCTGCACGCAATTTTGAAGCAATTTACTTTCAAGATGTCAGTCATCAAGAGAACAATTTATAAAGACAAACGAAAAATTTTCTCACCAAACTTGTAATCAGCTGTTCTTGAACGTAAATTGATACACTCACTTGAAAGAGAATTTTAAAGGCAAGTTCGCTTCAATTTTTAAAAGTATGAGTATATTGGTAAAAAAGTGTGAGTGTATTACAACTTGATAGACAAAACTTGATCATGTAACCCTCAAGTAAACGCTAATAAATTTCATTGGATCAGGGTTGTATTTTAACAAAAGCATGTTAATGTGGGATAGTGTGACTACAATCTGTAATGTTACATTAGATTTTTTGACATTCACAACAAAACTCATTAGATTTCTATCTCACAATTTCTATCTCCATAAGATATAAGATTTTTATATCAGCAAACGTCAAATAGTGTTAGTATTAATATTATAATAAATGTTAAACAAGGGGAACATGTATCTTATAAGATTTCATAATTTACTGATTTTCGTACAGTAAACTTGTGTCGTTTTTGATTCTTTTTTTAGTTTTTTCTCTGTTTTTAGTGTTTAATATTATTTTTTAAGCACTTTTCACAAAAATTCAACTATTTTCACTTAAAAAATTAAACATTTTAATGATAGCGTCTTATTTTTAATTTATGTGTATATATGTATGTGTATTTTTGACAGCTCATCTTATAAGATAGTTGTTATAAGATTTCTCATAACAACTGTCTCATAACATTTATTATAATATTAATACTAACACTATTTGAGAGTCCACACGTAAGATAATACTCTCTGCGATTGAATTTGACGTTTGCTAATATAAAAATCTTATATCTTATATCAGGTGGAGACCCTGTGTTATGGGACAGTTGTTATGAATAATATTATAACAATTATCTTATAACATGAGCTGTCAAAATTACACATGCATACACACATATAAAACAATAATAAGCCACCATTATTAAAATCTGTAATTTATTAATGCAAATAGTGCCAATCTTGTAAAAAGTGCTTAAAAAATCGATATTTTAAACTAAAAAATCAAATAACAACATAAAAAGAATAAAAATAATAAAAACGATACAAGTTTACTGTACGAGAATCAGTCGATTATGAAATCTTATAAGATACGTGTTCCCCTTGTTTAATATTAAGATTAACATGAAGAAATGTGCTCTCTCATTCTGCCGACGTTTTCTCACATATTATATCAGATATTATCTCAGGTGGAGACCCTGTGTTATGGAAAGGTAAGAAAAGTGTGATAGTTTAAACTAGCCTTAATTAATAATAAAATTCCTTTTTTGTGGATTCGACTGAATTTTTGTTCGCTTTGAGTAACAACTTTTTTCTTTACTTTTCTGATTCAAGCCATATTTTCTGTTGGCTTAGTAAATATTTATTTCCGTGTATTATGGAGTGGGTATAAAAAAAACCTTTGTGGGTAAGACAACACTGGGCACAGCTAATGTTTATATAGAAAAAACTAAGTTTAATTACCTAAGTTAATTGGCAATTTCTACAATAAGTATTGTCTAAAATTGATTGCCTAATTAGGTTAGGTATCTTCTTCGATTTTATTCTGTTGTCAATAAATAATAAAAAAACAAAACATCTGATTCGTAATAGAACAGAAGGTACAAACTTATTATGCCTTACACACGGTCTCCACCTAAGATAATATCAGATATAATATTTGAGAGAACGCCGACAGAATGAGAGAATACATTTCTTCATGTTAATCTTAATATTAAACAAGGTGAACACGTATCTTATAAGATTTCATAATCGGCTGATTCTCATACAGTGATATCGTTTTTATTATTTTTTTTTTTTGATTTTTTTGTTCAAAATATTTTTTTAAACACTTTTCACAAAATTGGCACTATTTGCGTTAATAAAATGCACATTTTAATAATGCTGGCTTATTATTGTTTTATATGTGTGTATGTATGTGTATTTTTGACAGTTCATCTTATAAGAAATCTTATAACAACTGTCTCATAATATTTATTATAATATTAATACTAACACTATTTTAGAGTCCACACGTAAGATAATACTCTCTGCTATTGAATTTGATGATTGCTGATATAAAACTGGCAGTATCATGCTACCCTTAACAAGGTGTTACTGTTAAATATAGGCTCACCATTTTAGAGTTTTTTTCATGTTTTAACAGCGTTTCTAAGCAATCTGTCCTGAAAGCTCTTTCATAACATTATTTCTTGACATCAATTACTATCTAGTGGATCCCTAGAATGAAGATTTGAAAACCTTTTTAGAATTACATTTAGTACCACATAAATATATAGAGGATATAGTACTTTTACATAACCCCAAAATGATACAATAAAAAAACAACACTGCAACACAAAAATTTGACAGTTCTACTGTCAAGCGAAATGTCAGTGGGTTTCGTCGGAAGTTTTTCGTGTTACATCATTAAAAAACAATTTTTTAACAAAAGTAATATAAATATTTAAAAAGAATTTGTTAAAATAAACAAAAATCAAAGAATATTAAGTGCTGTTGCCATTTCAACTTGGCTTGGAACCCAGCAACAGCAGTGAGTATCTAAAAAATACAATGACCGAAGAATCAAACAATCAGGTTAGTTAAGTTTCAGCAATATACAAGAACAACAAAATCAATTTTATACAGTACTAGCCTTTTTTATTGGATAAAAGACACAATTTCTTAAAACAGAATATCTAAACTTTATTTGACACTAATTTCTTCACATGCAATTTGCATTGTTTGTCTGCCTAAACTTTAAATATTGACAACGTAATAATTTGTATATTTCATTAGACTCGTGTATCTATCATCATTGTTTTTGGTTGGTTGTGTAGATGTTTGTTTTAATGTGCGCAATATGATAAATATTTGATTCATTTAAATAATACATAGTTTGTATATATGTATATTGTTATTTAGCAAATATAAAATTTAAAAAGTGTATGTATGCCGGACATGCATCCATTATCGATCCGAAACTATTTGGGGAGAATATTCACATAGTAGAGCATTTGCGTTTTAATATTTTCATATATTTTTTTTTATCATATTTATTATTAAATTTAAAAATATATGTACATATGTATAACTACCCTAAAAAAAGCTGGGTGCAAGTGTCTCCAAGTCATCAATATATTTTATATACATACATATGTATACGTTTTAAAAGCTTTAATTGAAGTTATAATCGATATTTTTAAAGTTCAGTGGCAGTAGCTTAAATAAATTATTTATGACATCTGCTATAATTTTTGGCTTAAGTCCAGTTTACCAACGCAGCTCCAAATAAAAAAAAAGTACATAGGGTGATAGAAAATTGAAAAATAAGAAGAAAAAATAAAATGGCAAAATTCTCGGAAACGCATAGTTTCCGAGTTATGGACCTCTGAAGTTTTCATATGAATTTGCGATTTCCCATTACATTTCTGAACCTATATGGCCAATATTGGTATCATTTGAAAGCTTTTGAATAGATCTTTCTGGATATAAACATTTTATTTAAAAATTCTTAATCCATTAAGAAGCGGCGATGAATTTACGAAAAAACAAAAGTTTTTAGTAAGCATAAAAACCAATCAGCCTTATTACGGTTCTCGATGTCGAAAACGACTCTGTAATAGATTAAAGTAACACACAACCAGTGTTCTTTAATCTGCTACAAAATTCGACTTACGCTATTACCGACATCGAGAACCGTAATAAGGCTGAATATATGTATTTATGTTTTAAATTTGTTTTTTAATTCACTTTTTTCTAAAATAAACTTAACTTTACTTTTATACATACATACTTATTTCTATCTACACTAAGAAATTAAAAAAAAAAATAAAAAAATTATTCGCTCTGATTCGGGAGAAAACCTATGCAGAAAAGCATTAGTAAGCGAAGCCGGTGTTTGTTATACCATAGAGGAGAAAATCTGTTCATCCGGCCGAAGGCCGGCTATGCGGAGAAGCTTTATTTAGCGAAGCCGGTGTTTGTTATACCATAGAGGAGAAAATCCTTGTGCCCGGCCGCAGGCCGGCTATGCGGAGAAGCTTTATTTAGCAAAGCCGGTGTTTGTTATACCATAGAGGAGAAAATCCTTGCGCCCGGCCGTAGGCCGGCTATGCGGAGAAGCTTTATTTTGCGAAGCCGGTGTTTGTTATACCATAGAGGAGAAAATCCTTGCGCCCGGCCGAAGGCCGGCTATGTGGAAAAGCTTTATATAGCGAAGCCGGTGTTTATTATACCATAGAGGAGAAAACCCTTGCGCCCGGTCAAAGGCCGGCTATGTGGAGAAGCTTTATTTAGCGAAGCTGGGATTTTTTTGATAAAATTTTTATTACCTAGTGCACTTCCGTAACATTTTGATATAAAATTTTGTAAAAACTGTATTAGGAGCTAAAGAGTTAAAAAGTTTTAAAAAAATTTTGCATTTCCAGAAAGATCTGTTCAAAAGCTTTCAAATGATACCAATATTGGCCATATACGTTCAGAAATGTAGTGGGAAATCACAAATTCATATGAAAACTTCCGAGGTCCATAACTCGGAAACTATGCGTTTCCGAGAATTTTGCCATTTAATTTTTTCTTCTTATTTTTCAATTTTCTATCACCCTATGTACTTTTTTTTTTTATTTGGAGCTGCGTTGGTAAACTCGACTTGTTCCTAATTTTTTAAAGTAGAATTAGCTTTTAAATATTTTGCCAGAAACCGCATTAATGTACTCAAAACTCAATTTTTTGGACATATATTACATAGATATGAAACTCGCTCGTCAAAAACCTAAGTCTGTTGTCAAAAAAAAAATATTTAAGTAATGAGAATGGGTTAGTAAAATTTTTATTATTGGCTTAGTATATTTCCCACATTTCCAGCAAACACAAATAAAAGGTCGGAAAAATAATATCGATTTTATTTGAATTGTCTTAAGAAATTCACAAAAAGTTCTCTTTTTTTTGAAATTTGTAGCAATATACATGTATATCAGAATGGGATTTTAAATATCATTATTAATTTCCCATCAAGCTTTACTGTTTGCTTAGAATATATCACTACTTTAATGATATTTACCTAATTATAAAAACTAAGTGAGAAAGCCCGACAACATGATACCCTACACAAACACAATTTTTCGAGAGTGTACCCTATTTGGGACTAATCCCTAGGGGAAAGGGAACAAACACTAAACGTGTCACGTGACAAGTCACTTTAACATGTCGATGGCACATGGCACCGTTTTGACACTTTGTAACAGATCACGGAAATAACCTTAATGGGCACGTCCAATTTCGGTTAAAATAATGCCTGTCGCAGATATTCACGCCTATCGTAAAAAAGAAGTGGAATTTTTGTTCCCATGAAATTTTTTTCGAAGGGAAAATGCTATCGTGAAACACCCGTGAACAATTTTTCGCTCTATCAGTTCTCAGTGAATGTAAAAAAGAAGAAATAATAAAAAACATTAAAAAAAATTTTTTTTTGTTCAAAAATATACACGTATATTTTAAAGAAAAGTTAAAAAAAAAATTTAAAAAATATATTGTATTGGAGTGATAGTTTGATTGCAACATTAGATTATTGCGCTTTTATGTAGTAAACAATTTTCTAAAATTCTGCCACCACGTCTTTGAAAAGCTTCATAACTCCTCAGGCAATCGACATGTTTTTTGCATTTTGAACAATATACATATAAGTTTGTGCCTCTAACGAAAATTGACCTTAAAATTTATTTTGTAAACTTCAATATTCGAATTATGAGAAGAATTACTTACATATTAGTTTGGCAAAAGTGCACTTTACGGGGCGTACGAAAAAAAAAAAAAAAAAAATTGGACCCCCTCTGGAATAAAAAAAGAAAAAAACCAAAATTAAAATTTAAGGGGGCTGAGGCCCCTGGGACCCCATGGATCAAAAAAAGCGGCCCGCCCACTTAGTGGTATGTGTGGGTACTCAAATTAAAGGTAATTGTGTAAAAAATACGAAATTAATAAAATTTAGGTCGAGCGGGACTTCTGGGTCACTCCGGGGGTAAAAAAATTGCCCCTCCCACCCTTATAACTATGTGTGGGTACTCGAATGAAAGGTATTTTGCTTACGATTGTAAATATTTTGTTTTTATTTTTCTTTTTTAATGTTATACCTATGCGCCGTAGACAAACAATTTGTTATAAAAATCGCGGGATTTTTTTTATTTTTTTGTAACTAAATCCTTCGGCCGGGCACAAGGATTTTCTCCTCTATGGTATAACAAAGACCGGCTTCGCTAACTAAAGCTTTTCTGTATAGCCGGCTTTCGGCCGGGCGCAAGGATTTTCTCCTCTATGGTATAACAAAGACCGGCTTCGCTAACTAAAGCTTCTCTGTATAGCCGGCCTTCGGCCGGGCGCAAGGATTTTCTCCTCTATGGTATAACAAAGACGGGCTTCGCTAACTAAAGCTTCTCTGCATACCTATAAAAGATTCCTAAATTAACCTAGAGAGGAAAATATTAAACGAATACAAGTACCCACACAGATATACATAAGTGTTATGGGGGGGACACTTTATTTGTCCCAGAGGGCCCTAGAAGTGCCGCCCACCCAAAATTTTATTATTTTCGTTTTTGTTGCACAATTACCTTTAATTTGAGTACCCACACATACCATTCAGTGGGCGGGGCGGTTGTTTGGACCCAGGGGTCCCCACGGGCCTCAGCCCCCTTAAATATTAATTTTGGTATTTTTTTTTTTAATTCTGGATCGGGTGGCATATTTTTTATATTTTTTTTTCGTACGCCCCGTAAAGTGCACTTCAGCCATTAGTTTTGTTCCCCAGAAATTCAAAGTGAAAACTGAACAAATTACGAGGGAAAAAATTGTTCACGATAAGGGGAATTTTTTCACGTTATTATTCTCCTATCAATTAATTTTTTTCATGTGAGTTTCATGATCGCAAATACGTAAAGAGGGAACAAATTACGAGGGAAAAATTATTCACGATAGGGGTGATTGTCATAAATGAACCATGCCAATATGATAGACCCCCTTCATATAAAGTAATAGAACTAGAGAGAATCAGTTACTACCCGCACAAAACCCAGTCACATGAATAGTTTTGTGCCAATTACCTTTCCTCTGCACCAACTACACTCTAAACTCATTATCACCAGTTAAGTGATAGGTCTTGTTTTTACCTATCACAATTCGTTCCTTTTAATTATAAAATTTTGTTCACTGGTCACGGGATAAGTGCTTTAAGAGCAATTGACACAAATTTCCCGCAGGAATGTTCAATCATGGATGCGCCAAAATAATTTTATGTTATAAGTTTAAGATTAATACGAGTTCTTTGTGCCGAATATTATCTAGATATATACATCTGAATAAGATTTTTGGAAAGCGTTTTTATGGAAGCTATGGTCAATTCTGGACCTAAATGTCATGACATTGAAGTAATCGTCACCAAATTTTATGTCAAAAACAATATTAATAAGGTTAAGGCATTAAAAGCTATATTGGAGGACAGTTTTTTTTTGTGGGAGCTGTGGTCAAAAATAGTCCGATTCAAATAATATTTGGCCAAGTTCAATCAAAATACCAGCATAGCAAGATGGTTTATATGAAAGAAGACTATATTCTGGAATGAAGTTTATATGGGGGCTTAATGAAGGTATGGTCCGATTCCTGCTTTAATAATATAATAAGTTGTACCAAATTTCATCAAATTGTCTCTAAAATTGTGAACTTTAATTTGCGCTATACAGCCAGCCTGATGAACGGACAACGTTAGGTTGATTCAGTAGGTAATTCTAAGTCGATCGATCGGTATGCTAAAATAAGGGTCGAAATCCAAAATTTGTATGTGTTACACATATCAGCTCAAGTCCATGATACCCTCCACGTATGGTGGATTGAGAATACTTACTGGTACTAATACTTATTAGGTTGTGCTAAATTTATCTACCACACTGGAAATATTAAACTATGTACTTATATTAGAACTTTAAAGTTAAAAACAAAAATTTTATGGATTTTGGCAAATTTTTGCTATCAACCGTTTCTTGTATGAAATAAGTCTTTGTCCTAATTTTACTTCTTTAGCTCAGCCGTATGACCATTATTATAATGCATCATCATCGTGTTAGCGAACGCTTTCATTTAATAGGTATAAATAATTCTCTAAAAGTCATATCCAAAACTTATAAATTTGCCACTACATATTTTTTAGTTATTTAATTTTTCAAATTGTGTTTATTAATTTTAAGTAACATTCAATTTAGCTTTAGCTAAAATATATTTATTTTTTATTATTATAGCTTTTTCAGTTTAAATAAAACCTTTTTCAAATTAAACGAAACCTCTTTCAAATTAAACGAAACCTTTTTCAAATTAAACGAAACCTTTTTTAAATTAAACGAAACCTTTTTCAAATTAAGCGAAACCTTTTTGAAATTAAACGAAACCTTTTTCAAAATAAATGAAACTTTATTCAAATACAGTTAAACATTTTTCAAAATAAATTAAACCATTTTTAAAATTTGTATGGAATTCATTTTTGGAATTTCTTTGAATTACTGATTAATGAAGAGGCGACACTTACAATGTTACGATCAGTGGTAAAATAGGTTAGGTTAGGTAAGGTTAAGAAGGGTTATGCGCCCAAGGGCGCAACTCCACTCGGAGACCAATGAGGTCCATTGTGAATCCCTTCAGTAGAGGAGAAAAAAGGAAAAAGAGAAAAAAGAGAAGTAAAGAAGAATAGTAGAAAATAGACCTAAACTTCCCGGGAACTCCACCGGTGGTGTTACACCGAAGTCCAAGGTCATACTCCTATGATCCGAGATTCCCCCGGAACCCTTTCCTGATCAAGCAGACCCACTTCGTATAGAATCCTTGTGTGGTCATCTCGCCTAGGTCTAATCAACGAAGACTTGTAGAGTCTTAGTAAGTTCCTGGCAGCCACACTCTTCACATAATGTTCAATGGGGGACAGATGTAGTAGGATGTCCAACGCCACCTGCGGCGTGCTTCTCTTTGCACCAGTGATGCCAAGTGATGCACTCCTCTGGGCCTTGTTAAGCATCTTCCTATAGCTGTCCACTCTCAACGCATCCCACCAAACAGTGCATCCATAGGTAAGAATAGGTCTAACCACCGATGTGTAAATCCAGTTTACCATATCCGGTCTCAGTCCCCAATTCTTACCGATGGAGTTTCTGCATGTGTAGTAGGCATTGAGTCCTCTTTTCATCCTCCCCTGGGTGTTTCTTCTCCAAGACAGTTTACAGTCGAGGAAGTTACCCAAGTACTTAGCACAGTCAGATAGAGTTAGCTCGACGCCATCTAACACTGGCCCCGTATAACCTTCTATCCTGTACCTTCTGGTAAAAAGAACCAGCTCAGTCTTCGCCGGGTTTACCCCCAGCCCTCTATATTTTGCCCAATCCGAGAGTTCGCCCAACATCACCTGCATAATTTCAATGATCGTGGACAGAAACTTTCCCCTGACCAGTAGAACTATGTCATCCGCATAGGCGACGGCTTTCATACCCTTGGAATCAAATGTTCTGAGAATACCGTTGACCGCGAGCAACCATAGTAGAGGACATAGAACCCCCCCTGTGGTGTCCCCCTGGTAACCTTCCTCCTTACCCTATGATCCCCCAGGCTCGAGTTTATAATCCTGCTGCCAAGCATGCAGACTATCCACTCCACCAGAAAACCCTGAACTCCCAGCTCCACTAAGGAATCCTTGATCGCCTCAATCCTAATGTTATTGAAGGCTCCTTCTATGTCCAGAAACGCGGCGAGAGTATATTCCTTATGCCTCAGGCCGTGCTCAATGCAACCCACCACCTCGTGTAGCGCACTCTCAACAGATTTACCCTTAAGGTAGGCATGTTGAGCGCTGCTAATGAGGTGGGTACCAATATTACTCCTAAGATAGAGGTCTACAAGTCTCTCGAGTGTCTTCAATAAGAATGAAGACAGACTAATAGGCCCGAAATCTCCCGGCTTAGAGTGGCCTGCCCTACCAGCCTTGGGTATAAAAATTACCCTGACCTCTCTCCACCCCCTAGGCAGATACCTCCCACTGAAGCATTTCCTAAATATATTCACTAGCAGAAATAATGCGTCGTCCGGGATATTGCAGAGCATGGCCGGAAAAATACCGTCCGGACCCGGTGATTTATATGGGTCGAAGGTATTGACAGCCCACTTAAGCTTCTCCCTTGTGACTATTTCCTCGACGCAGGCGGACTCATTACTCGATATCACAGACATTCCGTCCCCTTGACTATCGTTCATACCTCCGTCTTCCGTGCACCCAGGAAAGTGCGTCTCCATGAGCAAGGTTAGGGTCTCAGAGCTAGACTCAGTCCATGAGCCGTCATTCCTTTGGACATACCCCAGGGTCCTAGGATCCTTGGATAAAATCCGTCGGAATCTAGACAACTCGTTGACATAGTGGTAAAATAACCGACGCAGGCGGACTCATGACTCGATATCACAGACATTCCGTCCCCTTGACTATCGTTCATACCTCCGTCTTCCGTGCACCCAGGAAAGTGCGTCTCCATGAGCAAGGTTAGGGTCTCAGAGCTAGACTCAGTCCATGAGCCGTCATTCCTTTGGACATACCCCAGGGTCCTAGGATAAAATCCGTCGGAATCTAGACAACTCGTTGACATAGTGGTAAAATAACTTAATAATGATTGGGAATGAAATTTTAACTTTGAAAATGTCTTCTCTATCGGGTTCAGCATAGGAGAATAAAGTGGTAACATTTTAATGTACATTCACTATTGTCCACCATATGTCATATTACTTGAGATTTATGGATTCTGGCATACTCCATAATTAAAAATGAGTTTTGTAGCATTGGGCTGCTTTCTATTTTATCTAAGAGCTCCCGAAGAAATACTTCAAAACGGGCCGAATTCACAGTGGATACAGAAATAACTTAATGGTAAACAACGCCAGTATTATCTGTCGTAGCAATTAGAGTCATATTCTTTCTCTTTGCGGTTGGCAAAACACCATGTTTCACCTTCTTAAGCAAAAAAAAAAAAAACTTAATTCCTACAAAATTTTAAAAATGGTTTTACTTAATTTGAAAAATGTTTAACTGTAGTGGAATACAGTTTCGTTTAATTTGAATAAAGTTTCGTTTATTTTGAAAAAGGTTTCGTTTATTTTGAATAAAGTTTCTTTTATTTTGAATAAATTTTCGTTTATTCTAAAAAAGGTTTCGTTTAATTTGAAAAAGGTTTCGTTTTATTTGAAAAATGTTTTATTTAAACTAAAAATGCTATATTTAAAAATATATTTTTGTGTTTATTTTGAATATATAAATTTATTTACTTATTATTTTCTTCTTTCTTTTTTCAGTTTTCACAGTACTTAAGTTTATTTACAAACCCCACACTATAAAGCAAAATCAACATAAATCAGACTCTACCATTGATTGGTGTTATCAGTCAAGTTATAAAAGTATTTGTTTTTAACATAGAGAAATTTAGTAGAACCCCTATTTATTTTTCGAATTCAAGTGTAAACTACTTTAGCCATAGTATACAACATTTTAGCCTCGTTTCGTTTTCTTTAATATTTCTTGAATATTTTTGTTTGCTTTTCAAAGTCACTACTTTGTTTTGTATGCCAGTTAAAGTTTTGAAATTTAGAAAAACAACAATAATTGAAAATAAAATTTAGAAAACAAGGTTTAAAACGAACGAACTTGCATACAAATAAAAAAACGAAATATTATTAAGCTCGCTTTTTGTGTTTGTTTTATATTTTACCTTTGGCTTTTTAAGTTAAAAATAAGAATATATTTCATTAATTTAAATATTTGTAAGAAACAAAACAAAAAAGCAAGATAATTTCTTTTGCATATTAAAAAAAACAACCGTTTATTTTCGTAAATAATGGCGGCCTATTTGAATCGTACACTTTCTGTGGACACTGGTAATGGCGGCAACGCCGGTAACACTTCTTCCAAATCACACAATAAATCTTTTAATTACAAACCATCTGCGCTGATGTCCGAAAATCGTACAATGCACATCAACACTGATAAATCACCATTACAGGTCTTTGTTAGAGCCAAAAAGAAGATTAACGACATTTATGTGGAAATTGAGGAATATGTAAATGAAACAACACAATTTATTAATGGTAAGGGCTTTACATATACATATATAGAATTTTAAGGGATTCTTTTTAAACCTCATGATTTTTAGCCTTACATGCTGAAGCGGATATTGTCGACAAATCTGAACGTGAGCTTTTTGAAAGCTATGTGCTTAAAGTTAACGGTATTCGCGAAGTCTTGTCTCGCGATCATATGAAGGTGGCCTTTTTTGGTCGTACATCAAATGGCAAAAGTTCCGTAATCAATGCCATGTTACGTGAGAAAATCTTACCCAGTGGTATTGGTCATACAACAAATTGTTTTTGTCAAGTTGAGGGCAGCAATAGTTCTGAGGCTTATTTAATAAAAGAAGGCTCAGAAGAAAAATTAAATGTAGTGGTAAGTTTCGTTGCATTAAAATAACTAGATATAGAGCTGTGTTTAATATCGTTTCTATTTGTATTTTTAAAATTTAGAATATCAAACAATTGGCCAATGCATTGTGTCAAGAGAAGCTTTCAGAAAGTTCTTTGGTGCGTATTTTTTGGCCACGCGAACGTTGTAGTCTTTTGCGCGACGATGTGGTTTTCGTCGACTCACCTGGAGTTGATGTATCAGCTAATCTAGATGACTGGATTGATAATCATTGCTTAAATGCCGATGTCTTTGTATTAGTTTTGAATGCGGAATCAACAATGACGAGGGCAGAAAAACAATTTTTTCACACAGTATCACAAAAACTATCAAAGCCCAATATTTTCATACTCAATAATCGTTGGGATGCATCGGCCCATGAGCCAGAATCTCAAGAATCGGTAAGTCTTATTTTTGATAAATATCTGTAGTATTTGATATTTTAAGTTTTTAATTTGTAAACATCTGTACTTTGCAACCTTTTTTTAATAAAAAAAAAATATGTAAAAATAAAATTTCATCCAAGGAGCTTGAAAAGGTAATAAAAAGAACCTTTTGGCTAGCTTTACATAGCTTTAAAAGAAAACCTTTAGTTAGCTTTTAGGCTTAAAAATCTTTGTCCGCATTTTATTTGTGAAACCAATTAACTTTTTTATTTTTGACATTATAGGTTAAAATTCAACACACAGAACGTTGTATTGATTTTCTCACCAAAGAGTTGAAAATCACCAACGAAAAAGAGGCAGCTGAACGTGTATTCTTCGTTTCTGCTCGCGAAGCTTTACAGGCCCGCATTGAGGAAGCCAGAGGCAACTCTCCTAGCCAAGGTGCTTTAGCAGAAGGCTTTCAAATACGTTATTTCGAATTTCAAGATTTTGAGCGTAAATTCGAAGAATGTATTTCAAAGAGTGCCGTTCAAACAAAATTTGAAAAACACAGTTCCCGCGGCAAATCATTATCGGGAGATATGCGTTCTATGCTGGACAATATTTTCGAACGTATTTCAATATTCCGTAATTTAAAGGTCGATCAAAAGAATTTACTTACCGAACGCATTCAGGGCACTGAAACGGAAATGATGAATGTTACACGCGAAATGAAATTGAAAATACACAATATGGTCGAAGAGGTCGAACAAAAAGTCTCTAAAGCTTTAAATGAGGAAATTTGGCGTTTGGGTGTTTTAATTGATGAATTCAATATGCCTTTTCATCCCGAGCCATTAGTGCTGAATATATATAAAAAAGAATTAAATGGTCATGTTGAAGCGGGCTTGGGTTCAAACTTAAGGGCAAGACTATCGATGGCTTTAGCGATGAATGTGGAGGCAGCACAAAGGGAAATGACGGGTAAGTGGTCAGGGAATTTTTTAATTATTAATTTGGAAAATTAAAATGGTAATTTTTTTCATATATACATCAGCTCGAATGCATGCTTTGCTGCCCAATGAAAAATTTATACCGCCTACAAAAATTGTTGCACGTAGCCAACCATTCGAAATGTTGTACTCATTGAATTGTCAGAATTTATGTGCTGATTTTCAAGAGGATTTAGAATTCAAATTCTCATGGGGTATAACGGCCATGATACAGCGTTTTACTGGCAAAGTAAGAGAGCGTAATAAATATAAGCAACAACCAGCCATAATGCACTGTCAAAGCGGTTTGGTACGTTTAAATACAAACGCACAAACAAACAAAAATCATATCAAATTAATATAAATTACAAATTTTAGCATAATCCTATATCACCAATTTCGCCAGTAAATGATACACCATTGTGTCTTATACCCACACCAGTGGGTAATATAACCCAAGAGCAATTGTCAATAATATCACGATTTGCATTGACCTCAATTGGATCTCAAGGCACAGTGGGTGGTCTTATAGTAGCTGGCGTTGTAAGTTCAAGATATTTTTGCTTCAACCAAAAAAACAACAATACATGTTTTCTTTTTTCTTCTTCTTTACATGAAGATGTTAAAAACTATTGGCTGGCGTGTTATACTGGGAGTGGGGGCTTTATATGGTTGTGTTTACTTTTACGAACGGCTTTCATGGACTAGCTCAGCCAAAGAGAGAGCCTTTAAAGCACAATATGTACGCCATGCAACTAAAAAATTAAAAATGATTGTAGATTTAACATCCGCCAATTGTAGTCATCAAGTGCAACAGTAAGTTTTTTTTAAATAATGTAAATAAATAATTTATTTCATATTTTTTTTGTAGGGAATTATCGAGCACATTTGCTCGCCTATGTCGTACAATTGATACAGCCACAACCGATATGAATGATGAGTTAAAAACCTTGGAAGCTCAATTGACCGTCTTGGAATCCAATCAAAAACAAATTAAACTTTTACGTAACAAAGCCAATTACATACAAAATGAATTGGAAATATTTGATAATAATTATATAGCATGTAATTAGTACATAAACTATAATGCTCCTTTACTAGATCACGGGTCAGTGGCGTCAACATGAAAATAACTATTTAATTTACAATCTTTTGTCCCTATTACAGCTTACAACTCAACTCTAGTTGCGTTAAGATTTTGCAGTTTTGTATTATTGTTTACAACCCTGTGTTAGTGAGGTTAACAACAACATTCAACACTTGCAACTCATCACTAGGAGTTGTAAATTTAAGTTGTTAAATTTTAAACTCAACTGAGTTAAGTTGTAAACCGTAATTTGTAAATTTAATAGTAAACGTCTTTTTAATGGCATTATTAAGTTAAAAAATATGGCTGAACACTCAGTTTATCTGCATGAACTTCGAACTATACATTACATTGAGAAAGAAAAAAATAATAGTAAAGAAACAAACAAATTAGCAATTTTATGAAGAGAAACATTTACATTTTTTGAATATCAAAGTCTTTATATGTTTATTATGTAAAAAAATAATTTTATAATTTAATTGTGTTGCTTCATTTTACGACATGTATTTTTTTTATTTTAACCGGCCTTTTGTGAAGGCGTTGTCGTTAACGAGTGAGTCGGTTTTTGTAATAGATTAAAGTAACACACAACCTGTCTTCTTTAATCTATTACAAGAAACGACTTAGGCGTTAACGACAACGTCTTTTCAATAATGCCGAATATTTTGCATCATTACATCTTACAACATAAAAAAATATTGTGTATTTAAAAATTATAAAAATATGGCTAGAGGCCAGTTACATTGGTGGTTTTAAATTTATACATATACATATATTTTTAATTATTAAATTAATTCAACTTTTCTCGGTTCCTTTTAACTTCTACATATAATAAGGAACAGTTTTTTCCCCAAAACAAAATTTGAGTTGTTTTAATTTTTTGTTTTATTTTACATTTATATTTGCATAAAATGTTTGTTAATTTATCTTTATTAATTAAATGTACTGTATATTAAATAAACAAGAAGAAATAACAATTTATTTAAAAAAATACAATTAATAAATTGTTTGAATGCTGTCTACATATCCACAGAAGGGAGAGTGTTATGGGGACGCCGGCGAATTCCTCGAAATATATTTATATATATATTCTATACATAGCAAGTCTATGCGAAACAGCAGATTCCATTGAAAACTACGATATGTACATTAGAAACGACGCACAGTGTCTTTAAAAAAAGTGGCCGATTTCAAAAATGTTATTGCCATTCGATAGCAAACATATTCAGCCCAATTATGAATAACAATTACCCGGTATTTTTTTCCCATTTTTACAATTGAATTTAAATATTAGTTATGTTATATAAGTCGGATAGAAGTCTTTTATAAATGGTTCGTGGTATCACTGTACAATTTATGCCTAATTAGCCTTATTCCGGTTGTCGTTGTCGTATACGACTGTGTCGTTTTTTGTAGTAGATTAAAGAACACAGGTTGTGTTTTACTTTAATCTATTACAAAAAACGACACAGTCGTATACGACAACGACAACCGGAATAAGGCTAATTGTGTAATTTAATTTTTTCCCAGGCTCTATAGTTTAGTTAAGTCCTGAATTTTAGAGGAATAAAACTTCTTAAAGTCAAAAGGGGTCAAAGAGATTTTACTACCATCTGAAAGCTTAAAGTGTCCTCTTAATCCCATGTATACTTTTGCAACAGTCTGTAGAACACTTTTTTCATTTGAATGAAATTACTCGCAACATTTTTTTTTTTTTGCTCTGTTTATTGAAATAGAAAGTGGTTGTTTACGAACGTTTGATTTTGAAAAATAATTCTGCGAATGATGCCATTCTTGAAACTGACAGCCGGGCAGCTTTTGAGTTGATTTGAAAGAACACGGGTCCTTAGAGAATAGGGAGAGTGGACCTCTAAAATTGGTAACCTCGGATAACCAAACTTTTAAGAAATTCGCCAAAAATTTATGTATGTATGTATTTATGGATTCAAAAAAGTTTAGACTTAAGCTAACCTACAAAAAATATGCTTAAATGTTTAGGTTATCTCCTTTGCCTTTAGAGATATTTGGATAAAACGGATTTTTTCGGTTAATTTTTTAACGCTTTAACGTTATCAAAAGTGGCTTAAACATTTTTTATATTTGAAGGAAAGCATACAGAATGGCTTGTTGTATTATTCAATGCTTGTAAATTGACTCTTATTCAACCTTTAAAAATTTTTTATTAATCCTTTTATTAAGGCTTAATAAATTTAAAAATTGTTAATTTTGTCAAATATTGAAGAAAAAATCGCTGAAGAAGGCACACAACGGAATGCCGAAATATTGGATTTAATAAATTTAATAATAAAAGTGAATGTATGTTTGAATATATATGTGTGCCTTATAGGAGGCCAAACCACTTGAATGATCATCTTGAAATTTTCACAGAATATAACTGTGACCCTGGAAGAGACATTAGGCTATATAAAGTTGAGATTGGACAAAGGGGCGATGCCACGCCCATACAACCCAAAATTTAAAATCGTTATATCTTAGGCATTTTTTGGCATAGGATTATGATATTTAGTACATATGGTGTTAGTATGAATAGAAATAAGCTCCATGAAAAAAGAGGGCGGAGCCACGCCCCTTTTTAGATAAAGTAAAAACCACCATATCTTATAAACTACTGAACCGATCGTCATCAAATTTCCACAGTAGGCGACTGCCTTGAGTTACTGAACTTTAAGCTATATAGGTTAGGTTTATAGTTAAGCTATATAAAGATGTGGTTGGAAGAAGGGGCGGTGCCACGCCCATACATCCCAAAGCATAAAATCCTCATATCTTAGACACTATTTGGCGTAGGATGGTGATATATGGTATTGTTATAAATATAAATACGTTGCATGAAAAAAGTAGGAGGGGTCACGCCCCCTTAATGTCGATTATATCTAATTAACTACTGAACCGATCGTCATCAAATTCTCACAGTAGGCTGTTATGAATTAATGAGCCCTAGGCTATGTAACGTTGTGGTTGGACAAAGGGGCGGTGGCACGCCTAATCAACTCAAAACTTATAATCCTCTTATCTT
This sequence comes from Pollenia amentaria, assembly GCA_943735925.1. Taxonomy (NCBI): domain Eukaryota; kingdom Metazoa; phylum Arthropoda; class Insecta; order Diptera; family Polleniidae; genus Pollenia; species Pollenia amentaria. The sequence continues at coordinate 84,403,139 of OX031008.1, read as the reverse complement.
CGATACTGTTTCACGTATGTTGGTGTTGGGAGAAGTAAGAGAGCTGCAGGGGAAGTGCTACCCCATAGGACGCCAATGTTTAATATCGCATATCGTAAGAACTGTTATAGTGAGAATGTTCAAACTTGGTATTAGTCACTCTTATGGAAAACTACACCTTTAAAAATATAAATAAAGGGGGTAGGCGCAGGGCGAGTAATACCCCACATAGGAAGCATATACTTAATATCGCGGAACTGAAAAACTATTACAGCGAGAGTCTTCAAATATGGTTAAATCCACTATTATGGTAAGCTATAAATTCCAAAATAAAAATGGGCGGGGTAGACGAAGGAGAAACAATACCCTCCATAGGACGAAAATATTAAAAACATCATATCTGAAGACAAAAGTCTTCAAGCTTTGTAGGACCCACTCTTATGGTAAGCTACACCTTTAAAAATAAAAATATAATATATAAATGAAAAAGCGTTTGTTTGTTTATTCTCTACAGAATCCTAAGCTACTGAACCGATTTTCCTGAAAGTTTCACAGTAATTTCCTGATTACTCGGCGCTTAACATAAGCTATTAATATATTTTAATCAAGTAGGCGTGGCAACAACCAATAAAAATATGAATAGCCTTATATCTGGAGGACGGTTACAATAAGAGTTTTCCAATATGAAACAAATAACTTCGTTAGCAATTCACGAAATCTGCCAAAAAGTCGGCTGGATTAGACAAGCGGGCGTGGCACCTCACACACAATTGCAATAAAGACTTCTACGTGTTTGAAGTACTGTAATAGTGAAAGTATTCCAATTTTGTACAAATAGATAATAATCTACAACAAATTTCAAAAGGTAGATTTAAAGGGAAAAGTAGGCGTGGCACCACCCATACGAAGATACTTGAAATTTCTGTATATCATCTGTTGAACGGTTACTGTAAAATCAATCAAATTTAGTCCAAGATGCTTTATTTTAAAAAAAAAAAATCTTACCAATTTTATTTCGATGGGGGTAGCAAAGCACCGGGTTAAGCTAGTTTTTTATAAAGAAAAATTAGCTCAAGCTTACATTTTTTTTTATTCCTATGCTAATCCCGCGAAGCTCTTCGCTTGTCTGCAGGAGGCCAGAGTCTTTTACTGATAGACTAGCTCACTACCAGCTAGCCTACCTGGGCACCCGGTAGGATTAATAATTAAATGCTTATGCATTTTTCTTTAATTATATTGGTATATTCAAGGCGAATGTATGTACATATATGCGTATAAAGTTTATACATACATATGAATACTCATTTTTACTATTTCACCAAAACATGGATATGTTCTTCGCTGATAAAAAATATTTTCTCCAGAAATAAATTTATATAAAACATGATTATGCTTGTAGAGGCTATTATTAGGATTCGGGATTTATCAATCCCGAAAAATCCCGGGATTTCAGGATTTCCCGTTTGGCATCCCTACTATGGACCTTATTGGCAGTTCGAAGGCTTGTATGACTTCAAACCTAGCCTCTGGGTCCAATGAATTCATGCTACCACAGTTGACAACTTTCACTCCCCTAACCCAGTCTGCACCATTGAAGGAAACATCCTCCTCTTTTCCGGTCTCAAAAACCCGGAAGTAGTCGGTTGGAAAAATTAATTTTATAAAACTTTTCTAGACCTAAAAAAATTGTATAAATAAAGGGATGCTCCATTCCGACCTTAGTTGTGCAAGAACTATTCGGGATTTCTGCGTTCTTCTTATTTCACTTTTAATTTATGTACGATTTTATAATAAAACAAACATTAGTTTTTTGTTTAATTTTTTATTACAATATATAATTGTTATACATATTTTAATATAATAGGTATATAATTTATTAATAGTAGTATTAAATATAATGCAACCTTTTCCTGTTTTGCTTTACATTGAGCTTATAGTAATTAAACTACAAATTAGATTTACGACCAATTCTCCGAAGTTCAGTTATGTTTTTTGGCAGTTATAGTGATATTTCATTACAACTACGGTGATACTCTATATTGCAACACGAAAGAAAAATGGTAGCGAATCGAATGAATGCTACTCTTTAATGTGTTTGCGCATTTGTCTTTCGCATCTTTTATTTTCTTCTCTTAAATTATCACTATTTTATTAAAAGTTTTTAAACAAAACACGTTAAGCGGCTTGCTTAGCATTCCTTTTTTTTATTTTGTTCTAATATATATTGACATTTCATTACTGACAATCTGCGCCATTTTTATTGCTGTTTTCAAAAAATTTTGCGAAAGCGATAGAGAGTACCAAATTGGCTTCTTATCGCATTTAGCTTTTGTATCGAAATTGCATTCGCATCACAATAAAGAGTAGGTAACCGCCCCCCCCCCCCCTGAACTTGGTGATATTGGCCATCAGTTTCTGTTTCATGATTTTTAAAAGTTGTTTTTAATTATTATATAAAAATATTGGACCAAAATTCTTTTTAATGATATTTTATTTTAAATATATATTTGGGAGATTTCGGAGATGTAAGAAATAGCAATTTAAGAAACAAACATTAAAAATATTAGTTTAAATTAAAATCACAGAAATTTGGAAAAGAGCGAAAAAGTTAAATGAAAGAATTTGAAACAGCTATGCCTTATTTAAACTGTCACAGAATTTCATTATAAACTAAAGTTTTATAAAATTAATTTTTTGATTTGACCAATGTTTACCTATTTCTAAAAGTTCTTAATAAAAAAAAAACAGCATAAAGTCACCTAGAATCCAAAAGGCCGTAACTAACAAAAAATTCAAAATGGGTTTTTGATTGATTATGATGTATATGTGACAGCGCATAGAGAAAGGGACCAGTAAGGTAAAGGGAACAGTAAAAACCAACTACACAAAACAAGAGGTAGGGACGACCTACGCGCGTTTTCAAGGTTGACCAACACGTTCCTGACGTCATGAGATGTGTCGCTTTCAAATGAGACCAATACCAACACGCTTAGTGATGGTACACCAAAGATACACGTATTTAAATCTTTAAAATGGCTCTCCTGAACAAAACCCTTAGGTCCCTTTCTATTTTGCGCTTCACATATAATAAAACTTAATATTTCCTTAAAATTTTATTGGGATATGTTTTAAAATTACGACTTTATTATCCGATTTCAAAGCTCTGAACCCAAACAGCCTTAACTAATTTCTTCGGAATCCTCCGTTTTATTTTCAAATTCATGATGTTTTCTAAGTTTGAATTTTCTATTTTTCAAAATTAATATTATAAGCGGTAACTTTTAATACACACCTAACACATATGCACAAAAATGTGGTTTCCTAACTATAGGTAGTAAAACTGGCAGCCCAACTCTTAATATCTGTGGCAGTAAATAATAATGGCTTAAGTCGAAATTTCGTGTTTTGAGATATTAAGGGTTTTGTCTAAAATAAATTGTATAAATGGTAAAATAAACCTCACAAATGGCTTGGCAAACACACACTTTGTTTCCGTTTTGTATTCGCCAATAAACAACATAAGCATATTCGTACAAACATTAATATCTCATTTTTGTTTTCAATGAATACAGACAGCGATATTGCTGCGGCAATTTTGCTAGCTATTTTTTTAAAACGAAGGAAAAATATAAAATAAAACCAGATAATTTGGAGTAAAGAATGGGTTTAAAAACGAGCTGTTTTGTAGCGAACAATGCTGCTTAAAAAATTAGAATTTACGACTGAAAAAAAGTTTTTAATATTTCTACAAACATTGCTGCAAACGTTTGTCCAAATAGCAAACACCCCAATTAACAACACAAATTAAAATTTTGCACAAACGTAAAATTTTGACATGTTTGTCAAGCAATTTGTGTGGTTTATTTTGCCCTTAAGTTAAAATATAAATGTGTACAGTCATGGTCCAATTGGTAGGTTCGCTCGAAACGCCTGCTGATTTTTTGTAGAGTTGTTTTTTATCGTGAAATTCTTACACAAACCAATGCTTTGGATTTTGACATCTTTAACATAATTTACAAAAACAAAATGCGTGTTGTTTTTTCTATCGTTGCATTGTTGTAGTTTTGCGCAGACCTACTAATTGGACCATGGCGTATAGTTTTATTAATAATGACATTTTATACTTGAAATTTAGCTGAGTGAGAGATCTTGAAGAAGAGAATAAAAATATGCAATAAAATGAAAATGCAATTATGTCAACTTAAGCCATTATTATTTATTGCTACATATATGATTCGCGGGTTGGGATATGATCCTTCTGAATATGTCGTTTTGCCACAGAGTACACCAGAAATATTTGAAGAAGTCAAAACCGTACAGTTACACGCCGAACGAATAAAAATTTTAAAGAAGAAATTGAAACATCTTTAGGAACTCAAATTTTTTACTTCCGGCTGGTTTCCAATTTCGACGACAATATACCCTACTCGAACTCAATGCATATTTTTCACAATGTTTGTGGTTTGTTTTCTATAAGATAATCAATTTTTCTCTAATTTGTTTTTAAATATGAGGTTGTAATGAGTTTTCTATATATTGTATTCAAAAGAAATGGATAAGGATTTAAGTAACATATGGCCATGTTCTGGAAATCAAAATCGAGTAAAATTACAATAGGACATTTTTAAAAATTACAGTAGTTTTTCATAATTTTTAGAGTAATTCTAATAAATATAACGGAATATTTTTATGAATCTTTAAAACAGGATCGTTTTGAAAATTTGTTTGATTTTGAATTTTACTCGAATTCGATTTCCAGAACATGGCTGATAGTTACGACCAAAAAATGGTTATCTTATTACTTACGGCGGTCCCAAAAGGCCGTAACTAAAATAAGTAAAAAACTACTAATGTTCCTAGTTTTTTTTTATATTGAATCACATCCGCGTAGGTTTTTTATCATTGATTCTAAAATTTGGTTTCAAAAAAATAAAAAGTTTTAAGTTTATTAAGTTTTTTGCTTTTCCTGCAAAAAAAAAAAAATGAAAAGTGCAGTTGCGGCCTCTTGGATTTTAGGTGACGATAAATTCTGTATTAAAAATGGTTTATTATAAAGAAACGTTCATTAAGCGATTTGAAGGGATTAGGGAATGGGTTCTGAGCGGGACAAAAACGGAGGTCCGATTCGGATTGGCTGCTGGGCAGGAGTAAGGTCAGGGGGGCTACTCTCTATTGCGATGCGAAAGAAAATTGTAGCAAATCTTGTGTTTGGTACTACGTAATGCGTTTGCGCATTCCTCTTTCACACATCATCACTATTTATTTTATTTAAATTTTCCAATTTCAATTTTTTTTTTACATATTTTGACATTTCATTACTGTCAATCTGTGTCATCTTTAATTTTTATTGCCAGTATTGCTTAATTTTCAAACAATTTTGCGAAAGTGATAGAGAGTACCAAGTTGGCATTTCCTTTCGCATCGGAATTGTATTCGCATCGCAATAGTGCTACTCTCTTGCCTGCATTAATACCATTATAGGTATTAGCCCAGTCCACTGTATGATAGGTAGGGTGAGAATGGGATCTGACTTGTCCGATATTTGCAGGTTGTATGAGGACCCAGAAGAGTTGGGGACAGTTTAGCACATTTTGTGTCACTGTCCCAGGCTGCAGAACAGCAGGCTGAGATGGTTAGGTAGTAGGTTCTTAGGCAAATTGGGAGATGTACCGGGCTGTCGGCTCGAGAAAATCACGGAATTCGTAATGGGAATGACCCGGCTGTATAACAGGCGACTGAGTACGGGGTATACACTTTACACTCATAAAATTATTACAGTTGCTGATTGTGGGTTATTAAATTCGTTTTTCGTACTGTTAAAGTTTAATAAAAATATACAGGCCAATTATGAATTTTTACAATTGAATTTACATAGAAAAAAATGGGAGAAGGGGGAAAACTCCCGGGGAGTTTTTATTCATAATTGGGCTGATAGTTATTTTGCGAATTACTTCATTTTTAACATTTATGTTTGTTATTTAAAAAACAAACTACCAAAAAATAATGTTTTTCCGTACTAATAGTTATGTATTTTGATTTTTTGTTGGTTAAAATATATTTTTAACGGCCAAATTTCACAAAGTTCAGTTACAACTAACTACCAGTTAAAAATATATTGTTAACTGAAAGGTAATGTAGTAGTTAGTTTTAACTAAATTTGCCGTAAAAGTAACAACTATTAAATTTTACGAAATATGCTGTTTAATGAATATAAATTTAAAGATTAATGTAAAATTAATTTATTTTAAATCAAATGTAAACGATCCGGTTTGAAATTAATTTTTAATTGTTTTAAATTGAATTTTCTTTTGAATATAGCTGCCATAATATTTTGAGTGAAGGGCAGTTTTGTTTAGAAGGGTTGTTTTTCGTTATCACAGGAGACCCTAACCAAGTCCGCCCGTTGGAAATACGATATAGGTCGCCATTAAAGTCTTTTTTTGTATGATATATGCGTACAGAAGTCCTCTCGGGGTAAACTTTTTGGCAGAATAATTGCTATACGGGGCTAAAGCAACAAAATTTAGCACAAACACCAGGTTAGGTTAGGTTTGCTTCCATGGGCAGCCATCGAGAGACAGCTCACTTGGGTCCATCAGCGGTCCCTTTGTGACACCCATCGCCAATGCCCATCCCAAAGAGCAGTTACTCAGATGGCGTCACTGCAGGGTTTAGCCAATTCGTCTTCCTAATGAAGAGAAGAAGCAATCTTAGTTCTATTTAAGATAGATCCTCCAAACAAGAAAACACCGGTTCTCCCAGGTATTTTTCCCTGATGCCCCGCAGCCCAGGGCATTGACAGAGAAAGTGAAGCACAGTCTCCTCTTCCTCCTCATCATGACAACTTCTACAGTAGTCATTGAATTCCAGACCTATTCTTCTAGCATGAGTCCCAACAGGCCAGTGTCCAGTCATGACCGACACCACAGTCCTGATTTGGTCCCTATTTAGCCCAAGTAGAGATTTGGTTCTCTGTTCATCATAGCCAGGCCAAAGTGCCCTGGATATGGGGCAGGTGGACTCACAGGTCCATCCCTCTTGCGCAATTCTATAATTCTCGCGCAGAATGAATAACTTACAGTGAGCCATTGGAAGGCCAATAAATTGATCAATGAATGTGCCATCCATGCGATGTTAACCTAGATGTCGTGTAGACACCCGCAAGAGAAGCAATGGCAGCCTTGCTATCAGTAAATATACGCATATCTCCCGCTACGCTATAATACTTTAGCCAGTTGGCTGCCCGCTTTATAGCCGAGATTTCCGCCTGCAGGACACTCATCCATCCCGCAGACGAAAGGAAAAGGAACACAAACACTAAATCTTATACGAGAAGTGTTGGGCAGCAAAAATGGACAAATATGAATATAAACAAACAGAATTTACAGTCAAATTATATAAAAAAAAAGCCATTTAGTTTCGAATATTGGTTTAACGTTAAAATATCGATTTAATCAAATTCTGTGACGGCCTGATTGATACCTAATAAATAAATTTTTTTTCTTAAACCGAAACATTTTCAACATATACATTTTAATGCTAAAACTTTCTATAAACCCTTAATTAAAATTTTAGAAATTTCTTTATTATTTACCAATACAAGAAAAATGTTTGTTTAAAAATTATAAAAAAAATAGTTTTTTTATTTAATTTTTTATTTATATAATTACTTTTGCTTTAATGTACAAATAGAAAATATGAGACAAATTAAAAATAAAACACAAACATTTAACATTAAACATTAAAAATCACAATATTTTAACTAAAAAATATTTTCTTTTTTATATTTGCACATATAAAAATAAGAAAAAGTTAAAATTTAAAACAAGAAAAATTTTATTACAGTTTGTTTTTGTGTTACAGGCATTATAAAAAATTGTTTTTTTATTAAAGACCAAGTTTGTTATTTTTTTAATTAAAAATAAAAGTTATAAAAGAAAATCCTACACAAAAATAATACATACAAAAACAAATACATAGTTTGAATTAAAGAGGAAAACATTTAAACAAATTTTTTTCATTTTGCGGTGTCTTTTCAGTTTTATGTTCTTTTTTAATTAAAATTGTAAAATTAGTTCTTGTTTTTTCCTTTTTAAAATTATAAAAAATTTTACTAAAAGAAGAAAAATAAAATTTAAAAAACGTCTACAAATACACAAACATTTCACATAAATTTATAAAGAGTTTTAAATAATAAAAAAGAAATAATTAAAAGGTTTTACAATCGGAGGAGCATAAAGTTAAAAAAATATACAAATAAGAAATACAAACAAATTATGTAGATTTGGTAACAAGTTTAAAAAGTCAAAGATGAAAAAAGTTTAAAATTAAAATTGTACAATTTTCTACATGTGTATCGTTGCTGCTGTGTAACGAGCTTCGCCGCGTCTCCAAGACCACTGACTGGGACGATACTGCAAAGAAAAAATTCAAAAATATTTTAAAAGTGCTTGTTTTGACAAATGATTAGATGAAGAATGTTAGTGAAATTATTAAACTTTTGATTAGAATGAAAAATAATTAGGAAAAAATTTTTTAGGGTTAAAGAGATAAGATTTGTTTTATAGAAAAACAACATAACTTTTGTATTAAAAATTTCTTTTTATACAAAAAAAAAAGGCATATCTCGAATTTTCGTTACTTTTTATTCAGCATTTAATATACTTTGTTTGAATATCAAATAAAACAATTATAAAGGCGGTCATTACATTTTAAAATACAGTATAAATGAAGTTAAAGTTGTGCCCTGAATATACATACGTATAAAAGTATACTTATTCAATTTTTTTTTTAGCAAATTCTAGAACGCTTAAATGCTAAGTAAATTTTATGGAAAATATTTTGTCGATGTCGCTAAGTCTAATCGTTTGGCTAAAATTTTAAATTTTCGCCGTATCAAATTTGCTCTTAGTATACAATTCCTTTCTTTCGGTAAATTGCTGTTATAGATTTTTAGCGATAGAGATTTAGAACTACAGAATAAGGCAACAGAAAGTGCGAACGACGTTTTTCGATTATTTCTAAATTTAAAATAAATAATTAAAAAGAAAAATAAAAAAGTTATATGTAATTGAATTTTCCAACACTGGCTTGTAACTAAAACATTTATAAAAAAAGTGACTGATTATGTTCCCTTTTAATGAAGTATTTTAGTTTAAAGATAATTTTTTGCAGCATTTTTTAATTTTATAGCGCATATTTCACCTTTTTGAAGCATATTTTGATACATGTTCAATTTTTTTTAAGTTTTTATTAGACAAATGATTTGGCAGCGAATAAAAAATGTTATTTTTTGAAATTCTGGTTAACAGACGGGTTTTCTGTTTCAAAAATCTATCTTCTATATTTTATTTTCACTCTACAATTGTAAGCCAAAGCAGGTTGTCATTAAAGATACATTTTATTTAAAATTGACAAATTTAATACATAAGCAAAATTAAGGAAAAAACAATTCCATCCGTCCGTCTGGCTGGTTGCATGTCCATGTAAACCTTGTGCGAAAAGTACAGGTAGAAATTTTGTAGATCATTTGATAATTAGGTAAAAACGATTGAATTGCACTAAGGACGAAGTCTATGTAAATTTTGAAATACTCTTTGTGTTCACAAACCATTTAATTTTTGTATTTGTAATAAATTCGTCCTAAAACATTTTACTGCAATTTAAATTTTTTGGAGTCGGATCGAATAATAAATAAATACTTTCTTTTTAAATGTTAATATTAATATATATATATATAGTGCCAGTCAAAAAAATAGCACCAATAACCTATTATATGTTCATTCTAGTGAAAACAAATATCTCGTTTTAAATTAAGTATGTAATACTGTTATAATATGTATATTCTCTCTTAGCGTCTTTATTATTTACATAAAATGTTAACGGTTTTTTCCAATGATCGAAATTATAAAAAAATTTGCATCAGCACAGTCATTAAAATAGCACCGAAAAAAAAACAAAAATTCTTTAAAAAATATTAATAGTGATTTAATAGTTGAAATAAAATGATCAAATACTAAAACTAAGATATTTTTTTAAAAAATAAAATAATTCATCGCATATTACATTATTGATTTTCATAGAAATGACACGTGGAAAGCATTGTACACCTGAAAAACGTGCTATTATAAAAAAAATGGTTTCTGAGCATAAATCATATTCTGAAATAAGAAACTTGATTGGGTGCTCCAATAAAATGATTGTAAACACAATAAAATTTACTCAAAAGTCGGAAACACGTGGTCGCAAGAAAGTTTTGCCCCCATTAATGGTTAAGCGTTTGGTCAGACAATGCAAGAAGACCCCGTTTATGTCAGCTAAAAAAGGAGCTAAGTGTGACCCCAAGTGTTTAAACTATTCGTCGGAGAATGCGAGACAACTTGAATGCCTGTAGCCCCCGAAAAGTGCCCCTGCTCTCACGTAAGAATGTTGCAAAACGTTTGGAGTTTGCTAGAACTCATTTGGAATGGCCAACTGAAAAGTAAAGCAATTTTCATTGGACAGATGAATCCAAGGTTGTTTTATTTGGAGGCAAAGGATCGCGTTTTTAACGCTGAATTCAATCCCAAATTCACAACGAAAACCGTTAAACATGGTTGTTCAAGCATTATGGTAGGGGGGTGCTTTTCCTACGATGGAGTAGGACCCATATATTGGATCAGAATAATCATGGATAAGACACTATACGTTAATATCCTCCAGGAAGTAATGCTACCATATGTTTCTAAGGAAATGCCGCATGGTTGGGTGTTTCAGCAAGACAATACCCGAAGCATACCAGCAAACTTGCCAAAAAGCGCTTTCAGGACAATAAAATAAACGTTATAGAATGGCCAGCGTAGTCTCCAGATCTAAATCCAATCGAAAACTTATGGACAGATATAAAGAAGGGAGTATCCCAAATACAACCAACAAGTAACGAAGCCCTTTGGGTGGCAGTTCAGCAAATCTAGAATAGAATTTCGAAGGAGAGGTACAAAAATCTGGTGAAATCGATGCAAAAACGTTATGCAGAGGTTATTGCCAATAATGGGCACGCAACAAAATATTAATTTCAATATGAGAAGACATCATAAAAAACAGAATTCGAAATCTTTAATTTATTTTTAGTTTTAGTATTTATTTTTAACTAGCATTTAACCCGCTACTTCGTTAGCGTCTCCTTTTCTTTCGTGGACATATTTTTACGCCAAAGTTTATGTTTCTAGGTTTTAACCCGCTACTTTGTAATAGGTACGATTTTCACCTCTTAAACGTTCGAAATTCGAAAATGTACCAAATTTTTATTTGTATTTCTTATTTCAATGTTTATTGGTTTAATAGATAGATAGCGTAGCAAAAAAGTTTTAAAATACAGGTTTTACCAGTTTACTCCCCAAAAGGGTCGAATTTCAAAAAAAGAACCAGACACCTATCCGCTTATTTTTTTGATGAAGATGGGGTAAGGGAATTTACCCGTTTTTAGTTTTTTTAACCTTGGCCTCTACCGAGAGGCCAACCTCCCGGTCAAATTTCAACATTTTAGCTTCAGGCGTTTAGGACGTGCGATGATGAATCAGTTAGTAACTTTACATTTTTATATTATATAGTTAGATGAACAAAAATGTTTTGAAACAAAAATAACAGAAATAGGTACGATTTCACCCCTTAAACGTTCGAATTTCGAAACGCATCAAAATTGTATTTGTATTTTTTAGATAAGTTATGAATGTGGTATATTTTTTATTTTAATCTTTATTGGTTTAAAATATAGATGGCATTGCAAAAAAGTCTAAAAATACAGGTTTTACCCGTTTACTCCCCAAAAAGGCCGAATTTCAAAAAAGTACCAGACACCTGTCCGCTTATTTTTCTTTATTGAACAACAATAAGTACTAAATTTTGGAATAAAAAAAATGTTTTGTAAAAAAGTACCAAAAATAGTTACGGTTTTTACCCCTTAAATGTCCGAATTTCGAAAAAGTACCAAATTCGTATTTGGATTTTTTAGATAAGTTTCAAATGTGATATAACCCTTATTTCTATGTTTATGGGTTTAAAAGATAGATGGGGTGACAAAAAAGTACCCAAATACAGGTTTTACCCGTTTACTCCGTTAAAGAGCTGAATTTCCAAAAAGTACCAGACACCTGTCCGCTTATTTTTCTAAAGAACAACGATAAGTATTTGCCCTTTTTTACCCCTAAACATTCGAATTTCCAAAAATCCCGTCTTAGTGGACCGATTTGGGGAGAGACCAACCCCTGGTCCAAATTTTAAGTTTTTAGCTTCAGGCGTTTGGTCTGTGCGATGATGAATCAGTCAGTCAGTAACGTTACAATTTTATATATATAGATAGAATAAGAGCTGTAGTTCTATTTTTTTGACTGAGTGTTTTTTAAGTTGTTTTAAAAAAGTTAAACATTTTATATCAAATAAAAACCAATTCAATTGCTTTTTATTAAATTGCTTTTAAAAAATATCAGTTTGACCTTTTTACAAATATCCACACCAGTTATTTGAGCAGTCACTTCATCAATATCAAAAAATGATCTCGCCGTATTGCCATCATTTGTATTTCCATACCCATACATTGAATGACCTAATTTCAGTCCAAGTTTTTTTTAAAAATTGTTCTTACATGACGTTTTTCTAATATTCTGGTTTTTCTTTGGTGGCGTATTCTTGTTAAACGTTTCTTTGTAATTTCAATCAAGACTTACCATCAATCAATCTAAGTAAAAATTTATGACTGATAGTAAACATTTTCCCATTCTTTATTTCAAAAATAGAACAATTTGATTTTTAATATTGCTAAGTCTTAAAGGAATTACAAAAGCTATAAACATATTTGCATATGTGGTTGTCATGTCATTTGTATTTATTACTTGCTTGTAAGGGCTTTGACCGGATAATCCATAACAACCCCATTTATTAAGTAATGTGATTTTATCCGGAAGTAGCTCTGCCTGTTCTTTAGGTAAAGTTGGAGTTATAAGTCTATCCAGTATGATCCATTAAAGTTCGAAGTTTTACCTCTGCTGACATAATATACCTCTGCTGACATGATATAAGATTTTGCACAAATTCGTTCTATACGACTAGAAACCATACTGTACGTCTAAAACCGTAATAAATACTGCTATCATATGAAGATGTGCTACGTCATAGTTTTATAGAATTAAAAGTCACACTGTCAAATTTCGTAAAGATCGGTCCACAATTTATCCTAGGCCGCATATAAAACCTACTCTCGGAAAACAGTTTAGTATGTTAAAAAACGTAATAAATAATGCTATTGTAATACAATTTGGTACGTCAAAGATTTTTTGAAGCTCGGTCCATTATTTACCATATAATGTCCAATATAAAGCTCACTCTGGGATATTATTTAAGTACACCTAAAACCGTAGCAGATAGACATTGTGGTAAAATTTGGTCCAATTTTTGTTCATATGGCCGGAAATAATATCAAGCAGTTTTCTGATTATCAGTCCATATTTACCTTAGATCCCATATTAAGCAGCCTTCTGAAAAGCATTTTAAATGCTTCAACAAATTTCACTACTGTATTGAAAATCGTTCATTTAGATTTTTAATAACATAAATCACTTCACAGGATTTTGTGATGATTAGTCCATAATTTACCATGGGTCTTATATAAATTCCCCTCCTGGAAATCATTTAGTTCGGCATAAACTGTTACGAATTATGATATTTTATTCAAATTAGTTTAAAATGCTAGAAATAAAAGCATAACACTGCCTGATTGTCGTCCAATTGGTTTAAACCGGAACCAATTTTTATACTGACGTCCGTTTTTATAAAAATTATTCACCCTTATCGTGGTTGGCAAATTTAAAATACGCCTGCGACTGTTTGGTAAAAGATTATAGGAAATAAGTTCACGTTCTCTTTAATCTATTACCAAATAGTCGCAGGCGTATTTAAAATTCGCCAACTACGATAAGGGTGAATAATTTTTAGCTCTCATATATTCTAACTGTCGGTTGGGGTATCAAAGATTCGGCACAGCCGAATATAGCACTTTAACTTGTTTTTAATGCAATACCTATTAAATGGTTAAATATAGCAAGAAATGATTCTGTAAAAATTTCAAATCGATATGTGAAATATTTCATGGCCAATTTCGAAGAATTTTTATTTTGGAAAATATTAGAAAAATTTTTTATGTCGATAAATTTTGGAGTCGGAGTCGCGAGTTTTTGTGGGTAATACGACTCCGACTCCGGTACAAAAACCTCAACTACGACTCCTCAGCTCTGGTTATTAATAACAAAATATAATAAACAACAAAAAAGTAATAGAACTCTTAACATTGAAACACGAATCTGATACGATATTCCAAAAGTATTACACGTCTAATAGGAAAAATAATTTGAGGATTTCTTGTTGGCCGAGAGAAATGAAAATGTTTAACAATATAATCAGGGTAACCATTTACGTAAAGCTTTTATAAAAAAAATAATATTCTAAAAGTAATACAATTTCCAAAAGATATCAGTAAAAAGTACATGATCTGCACCCGAAAAAATTTCCGAAAATTTTATTATCTGTCTGTTCATCTTTTTTCGAAGAAAGCTTCGTTCGCTTAAATGACATTTAAAACTTAAACAAATTATAAAATATTCGGACTTATTGTGTAAGGCGTTGTCGTAAGCAAGTGAGTTGTTTTTTGTAATAGATTAAGGTAACACAAAACCTGTGCTCTTTTATCGTTTACAATAAAACGACCCACTAGTTAACGAAAACGCCTTACGCAATAAGGCCGATTGTTTTTGTTTTACATGTGAGTTAAGCGAACGAAGTCTTCGTTCGAAGTCGTCGAAGATGCCATATATGTGGCCATAGAAACCGGTCTTTTCTCGTTGTACAGGACAATAAGATGAATACAGTCTTTCCAAGGCAAATGATACCCGAGATGAAAGGTAATTTATATGCGGAGGAATATTTGACAAGTTAACTATAACGACGGTTAAATATTTTCCCTCCTCTAACAAATCCAAAAACTCAGCATCAGAATTACAAACAAATTGCACATCATCAGATGTACAAGTTGACAAAAGGCTTACAGGAAACGCAATTAAATGTCCCTTACAGGTCAATAATATAAAACATAAAAAGTGGGCAAGTGGAACACCACTTGTAATCTGGGGGTAACCTGCACCTATATTTACATATTCATATCTATCATAAAGGTTACACTCAATCAATTTACATGCGTAACGGGAAAAATAAAAAGTTAAGAAGTAATTTTTGAGTGTACAAATTTATCAAGCGCTTCTGAGGAATCTATAGAAGGTAAGATCACATTCTTACGACTATCTAAAAACTGTCTCATAGAATCCGACAACATCAGCGAAGTTGTGTTATAACCTTTTCGAAATCCTGACTATGCCGAATAAATTATTATTATTATTATAACTCCTTTTATTATTAGTATGTTCTTTATTTAACGATCTTTCATCCAGAAATTCGATCATTTGGTCTTTAAAAAATGCTCAACTACTTTAGAAAGAACGGAAAGTATTATCAAAACAGGACGACTGACCTTCTTTCTTATTAGGCACAACTCTGGAAATTTTCCAACTTTGAGGAAATGTCGATGTTTTCATAATAGTATTACAATGTGAAGCAAATGCGAGGAATGGTAATTTGTATATATAGTACCTTCTTCATTCTGCCGACGGTACGTACTAAAGCCTTGCTGATGTCAAACTCATATTCAGCCTTATTACAGTTCTCGATGTCGGTAACAACGCTAGTCGAATTTTGTAGTAGATTAAAGAACACAGATAGTAAGGCTAATCACGATGGGTAGTGCAAAGTGTGCAAACGATAAAAATGTGCGCAAAAATACACACATTTTCACAACATAATAACAATAAAATATACGCATTTAAAATATGCTACATTTTACTTCGTATGCACTAAAATACCATTGAGCAAAAATAGTAGTGCAATTTTTTTTTTTATTTTTTTTTTTTTTGTAAAAATTACCATTTGACTTAAAATTGTTTGTGATCGCTTTAGCGCAAAAATAAAAAAAAAATAAAATGCTTGTGTACAGTTGTAAACAAATAAAAATTTTTGACAATTTATGCTATTGCTGCCAGAAGTTTTTTGCGTTTCCAGAATAAATTTTTTGAAAAATAGAACATTTGCACAAAAAATAAAAGTGGTATGCTCACGATCAATCATAATATGCACTGCAAATTTACAAAGTGCACATTTGCACAATGCCCATCCTGATAACCCTTGGTGTGTTCGTTTAATCTACTAAGAGTCCTTTTCGACATGATTATCTCCAAATCTACGCATTCACACTAGACGAGAAATTGTTTTTTTGTGTGTATTGTCCTCTGCGGACCACCTTTAACACTCTTATTTGGACTATACTGACATTCAAGCTTTGGCTCCTACTTAATATAAAAACCGGCCGGAGTTCCTGCCTCCATTTTCGATTCGGCTCTTAAAACTACAACTTCAATGAAATTTAAATTGAAACACAGTTCTCAAGTTTGTCTCAAACATGAATCCAAGTTTTGAAAATAATGGCATTTAATTTTTTATGACTTTAACAATATTAAATTTAAAACGCAGTTCTTAAGTTTGTCTTGAATATAAGGACGAGTTCTTAAAATTAAAATGATAATTATTATGTATGTTTTTTCGACCTTTTTGATTTAACTTCAATAAGTGAACGAATAATTAAGCTCAAGGCCTTAGTTTGTTAATAAATTTTTATTTATTTATTTTATTGTACAATAAAGATCGGATTAGCGGGCAGTCGTTGAATTTACGTCTATTGTTACTCGTTTTAATAAAAATTTCTATATTTTTATCCTGAAGATGTTTCCCGTAGGGTTACGAAATATTGACTATTAAAATAAATAAATAAAAATTTATTAACAAACGGAGGCCTTGAGCTTAATTATTCGTTTACTTATTGAAATTAAAATGATATTTTTCTCCTATTATTATTAATTGAACCGAAAATCAATTAAAAAAAAAAAAAACATTTAGCGCCACTTTTTGGGTTTGAGATTAAACTTAATCTTATTCTATAATTAGCTAATCTGAGAATTAAGTTTAACTAGCATTAATTGAATTTGATATTTTTGGGTGGTGGCTTAAACCATGTAGTGCTACCATACATAGTGAAAACAAATAAATGGCAACATTTTTTTGCAAATGTCAAATTTTTTATCAAAACAACATGGATGTTTTCAAAGAAGAAGAAGAAAATGCGCGAATTCAATACTGTTAACAAGCTACAAGTGTTTAAAGAATTACTAAAGAAAAAGTTTAAAAGAAAAAATAAAGAAATAAAAATATATACAAAATAAATGCATAATCCATTTCTTTTTAATTTTCTTAAAATTCTTTTTTGTTTATATTTTTGCAACAACTGTTTATGTTAAACATGTGTATATTGACAGTTAAATATTAGGTTTAAACCACCACCATTGGCCGCTTAAACTAGCAAAAAAAAGTTTAAAAAATAAAACTCAAAAAGTTAATACGGAGATTAAAGTTAATGTAATCGCTAATCTCTAACCCAAAAAGTGGCTCTTAAATTTAAGATTCTGATCTTAAATTCAAATGTATTTTTCATTTTTTCACAAAACTATTATTCTGAAATTATTTTCAAAAAACTTTCAAACATTTGATAATTAAGAATGTCTTAGTTAAATCTCGATTTTAAATCGAAATAGCGTATTTTAAACGTAAAATATTTTATTAAGAGATTAAATAACCAAGTTTTCACTTTTTACTGCAAAAGTAAATAAAGGCGTTAGCCGTTCTTTTTTTGTACTAATTTAAGGACAAAAAAAGAATAAAGGACTATTAACTCATGCATAAAGAAATAAATTATAAATAATTGGTGCAATTAGTGAATATGAAAGTGAAACATGTTAGCTATAACACAAAAAAAAAAAAACTCAGTCAACATTAAAAATTCTATAAACTTATAAGTCAAAATTTGTAAAATGATGAACAACATATGTATTACAAAATTTAATATTGTATTTTACAATTTTATACAGCAATTTTATTCACAACAAAACAGATAAATTATCAAAAAAAAAATATTTAATTCTGAATTTTATTATGAATATTTCGCAACTGTCGTTTTATGTGAATGCATTTAACATATTGCTACAATTATGTTGTTAGTTGGAATGAATGAGATTTAACCGAAATTACAAACCTGACGATATTTGGACTGCATGTAACAATAAATAGTATTAGATTGATTAATAATATACTTATTAACATATACATATATTTTAATTAATTTAGCCGTTTTTATGCTTTGACTATTTTTAGAATTGATTATTTACAATTACTAACCTGTATAAGAAGTTGACCACTTCTTGTATGTGGATTTCTATAGGCATAAAGTATCCATAGCAAGGCACATGACAACAAACATATGGGAACAAATACACCCAATGTAACGCCCATACTTTTACGTTCGACCGATTCATCAACCATTGATTTAATTTGTGTACCAGTATGAAAATCTTTATTCGATTTTTCTAATGGTGTCTCTGTGGTGGAAGATTCTAAACCTGATTCCTCTTTGTGGTTATTGTAGTTATTATTGGTGTTACTATCTGAAATTGTTGTAGATGTTGCATCATTATTTTGATTGGCATTATTACCCTTTTGGCCAATGGCGGGACAGAAGTTTTCTTCGGTAACAAAATTGCGGTCGCAGCCTTTAAAATAAGTGAAAGGAGAAGTTAATAGGATCATATAAACTTCATCATACAAAGAAAGAAATTGAATAGATATTTAATTGATATTTACCCCGAGATAACCAATCTTGTTTTTTACGATCAGTACCAGTGGAACATCTATTAACAGTTGGACACCATGTACACTGAAAATTTTGCAGAAAAAAATAATATATAAAAAAAAATTTAACTATAAATCTTTATAAATTCTAGATCGAATGCTCCACTTCTTACTGCCTATTTCTGATGTGCGAAAGAATTCTTTGTTTCGTACAAATTCTTATAACCATGTTTTCTTGTTTTAAATGTAGTTGATCAAAAGAAAGAATTCTTTCGCACATCGGAAATGGGCTATTAATTATGGCTGCTGTACAGTGCAACAATGGCTGAGTTCGAAAACGAAGGTTGCAAACATTTTTTTAAATACATTCCACAATACAACTGTGTGGATTTTTACAATGTTATCTGTCCTATTATTCCTGAAAAAACCACTCAACGGCTTTCACCACTTGTGGGTGAGTTCGGTCTGGTGAAGGACTATCCTTAGGTACTGTCGGTATACATTTTTCAATAGCATGGAGACTCAGTTCCTATACAAGAGATGAGTGTATAATTTTGCCGGATTAAACGCTCAAATTGCTACCTTTGTGTGATGGTGCCCACACGGGGCGATTGGTAAACACATAGTTTGTCACCCAATGGTTAACATCCACCATGTAAATCGGTTTCTGCATTTGTCGCAAAATGTACCAAAAAAGTTATCGATAATCAAAATGTACATCGTAAAACTGTGTGATACTTTTTTGACTTTGACTACAAAGTATAATTTTGTTTTGGAACTCAGCCAGTCCCGCATTCCCAAACGCAACCGTTCAAACTTTGACAAAGTATGGCATTCCTTAAGTCATCTGTGTCGTAGATGATATGCAAACATACGCAACTAGCGCATTATTAGGTGCATTTAAGTACTTTTACAGGAAAATGCAGTAAATAAGTAATTACTGAGAAAATTAAAAAAAACGTTGCCCAAAAAAGTACGCGAGCGAGAAAATTTGCAAAAATTCGTAAAATTTAGGGAACAGCTGATGGCAAATAAATAAAGTATGTGGAAAATTTTTTACACTAGCTGCGTTCGAGAACACAAAAGTTTTTACTATTTTTTACTAAACTTTACTGCATTTTACTAAATTGCGTTCGCGTACACAAAATACAGTAAATGAGAACACAAATTGAGAGCGTAAAGTGACAGTTCTTGACTGAGTACTTACAAATTTTTACTGCAGAAATTTTTGCAGTAAAATTTAGTAAAGCAAAAAAAAAACATATGTTTCAAAAGGTAAACAAACAAAAGTAGCAAACAAAAGGCATACAAATTATGAAAAAATTGTTTAAAAAAAGAAAAGTTGAAATAAAACTAAAATAAAAACAAAAAATGAATTATTATGGCTAAATACCAACTTTTAAAACTTTGTTTTGTTATGTTAATTTTTTGGAGTTGTAAAAGTGTCAAGTACTCGGGTACTTAGAACAGACCTTGTTTTTAAAGTTATCAATAGTAAAAAAAAGTATTCGTGTACTTGTGATCAAAATTTAGCCGGACACAAATTAGCAAATTCAAATAAAATAAAAAACAAACAAATATGAAAGATTTGTTTGTATTTTCCAAAAATATTTGTGTTATAAGATAAGAAAACGAGTTAAGTAGTCAAAAGTGTAAAAATTTTTCAACACTTTAATTATTTGCGATCAGCTGTTGCCTTTATTTTACGTATTTTTACAAACTTTGCGTTCGCGTACTTTTTTGGACAACAGCTTTTTGTGAGAGAAAATTTTTAAGTTTACTCATTTACTGCATTTTACTGTAAAAGTACTCAAACGCACCTACTTTTGACTTGGTTGCTCATTTTCTTATCGGTAATCGATTAAATACTTTTTATAACACGAATATTTTAAGAAAATACAAACAATTTATTTTATTTAATCTTTCATATTTGTTGTTTTTTATTTTATTTTATTTCGCTAATTTGTGTCCAGTTAGATTTGTTCAAAAGTACATGATTACTTTTGTTTGCTATTGATTACTTAAAAAACTAGTGCAGTACTAAGTACCCAATTACTTTACACTTTAACAAAAATTAAAACAACAACAACAACAAAATAGTTTAAGGCCCTAATCATGTACAACGCAGCGCAACGCCACAGAACTAACGCAACGCCAAAGAATAACATTGAAAGCACAAACAATGTCATAAATATTTTGTAATTTTGTTGTTGCTTTCTACATAAATTCACATTGCGTTTTAAAATTTCAAACGCTCCATTGCTTGTGTCGTTGAAAATTTTAAAACGGTACATGAATTTCTGTTGAAAGCAACAACAAAATTACAAAATATTGATGACATTGTTTGTGCTTTCAATGTTATTGTTTGGCGTTGCGCTGCGTTGTACATGATTAGGGCCTAAAAGTTGGCATTTAACCATTCATATGCATCACAACCAAGTTTTAATAGCGGTTTTCACCCTTTCGATTAAGTGTAGAACTCTGTTACATTTAATACAATTTTGTACTTCATAGCTTGAGTGTCTTTTTCGTATGCATTGGAAATTAATGAATTTGCTGAGTGAGAGAAAGAGACATATAGTTTCTTCAACTGTTTTGTTATGGTAAATTAACACACGTGTTTACTACAGCTTTTTATTTTCAACCACAGCGTAGTAAATTTTAGTCTAATGCATTTTGTTGTTGCAGTGTTGTAAATGTTAGTACTTTAACTAAATTGATAAGATTAACAAGGTCTACAAGGGACTTTACTATCAAGCGCGAAAACATTATTCACATTTTGTTTCATTTTATTTTAAATTTCTTTTTTTTTAACAATTTTTTTACAATTATGTATGCTTTATGTTTGGTAGCTTTTGCATGTTCACCTTTTGTTATAACCCATTCAAATATGATTAAGTGGCAACACTGTAAATATGTAAATGTCAGTCTAATTGCATTTTCCTTTTTTATTAATTTTAAGTTCCTTTTTAATAATTGAAGAATAAACATGAATTGAATGCTTAAAATACGCGTGCTTATTATTTAAAACTTCCAATAAGAAAGGATAGAAAAGTGGCGACGAGTTAAAACGTTCAAATTAAATACATTTTCAATTAAATTAAAACATAATTAACTTACACGCATGTATTAAATTTCAAGTAACAGAGGAAACAAATTCTTCAAGATGGATCCTAACCAATTTGCGCAGCTGCTAGAAACATTCAATAAAGCACAACGTGATTTTCTACAGCAGTTGAATGCAAATCATAACCTGCAAACACAACAGCAACAAAGTTCACAGCCAGTACAAATGCTAATACCTCCTTTTGAAAACTTTGACGAGAAAAAAGAAAATTTCAGGTTGTACCATCAACGATTTGAAAATTATTTAACAATGAAAGGTGTTTTTGCGAACAAAACGCTTTGTCATCAAATGTTAATTAATTCAATTGGGTCTACACATTTCAAGCTGTTGGTCTCATTGTTTGCCCCCAAGACAATCAACGAGGTAAAATACAACGATCTAATAACGAAACTGGAAACTCATTTATGCCCCAAAAAGAACGTACTGGTAAGTCAGCATAGATTTTTATCAACCTACCAAGGCGAAGAACAAACAATAGCTAAATATGTGGCACTATTGCGCCGGGATACCAATGATTGTGAATTTTTATCAACATGTGATTGCAATGCAGACATTTCGAACATATTCCTAAGGGCACAATTTATACGAGGCATAAGGGACAACTCAATCCGAGAACAACTACTCCAATCAGAGGAAGTTGAATTTGATAAAATTGTACAAAAAGCTTTGTCTCTGGAAGCATCAAAAATAGATTGTCGGGAACTAAATACAAGACAAACAATCAATAGTGACGTCAACAAAATACAAGCCAGGACTTCAAGCCGCAAGAAAAGTCGTTCCAGGAACCACTCATCGCGACCACAAGAGCGTTCAAAATCCAGAATAAATTACAGCCAGTTGGGAATCGATAACGTATGCATAAGGTGTGGTAGAGACAACCATAAAACAAAGGACTGCCGTACTAACCCACATAACCTCAAATGTAAGTCGTGTGGTAAAAATGGTCACGTACAACAAGTATGTATTAAAACGTTAGTAAAAACTTCAAAAAGCAATTCAATTAATAAAAATTATGAACATGATGAACTAACTCATGATAATTATGGTATTAATCAAATTGTTGATGTATTTTCAAACCAACATAATAGAGATGATTCTAATAAATACTATGCCACAGTAGAAATTAATGGACGCCGTCAAAAATTTGAAGTCGACACTGGTGTTGGATTTACATTAATACCAAGAAATGAATACAATAGACTACAAATAAAGTCACCACTACAACGTTCTACAATTGCTTTTCGCTCATATACGAAAAATATTGTAATTCCTGATGGGAAAGTCAACGTCAAAGTCAAATACAAAAACCTGACATCAAATGAAGATTTGTATGTAGTTCCTCACGAATACGATGCACTTCTGGGTAGAGTATGGATTCGCCATTTGGGAATCAACCTCAGCGAAGTGGACAGCCAGGTTTCCAACAGTATTAATGCTGTTCAAATAGATAACTCGAATTCAATTTCAGACATTGTAAATGATTTTGAAGACGTTTTTACGGAGAAAATAGGATGTGTTCCAAACTTTGAAGTCACTCTTCAACTGCGTCAAAATTCAAAACCCGTATTCTTCAAGGAACGAGAAGTCCCATACGCTCTGCGAGAACGTGTTGAGAGAGAGCTCAATGAATTAGAAGCCGCTGGTATCATTTCGAAATGTGAAATAAGCGACTGGGGGTCACCCTTGGTAATTATTCCGAAACCAGACGGTGGTGTTCGACTATGTGTCGATTATAAACCGGGTGTTAATCCTCAACTAGTTTCTGCAAACTATCCTATACGCCGTATCGATGACATTTTAAATGGTCTAAAAGGGTCAAAATATTTCTGCCGGCTTGACCTTTACAAGGCTTACCTACATCTTCGAGTTAGTCCAGAATCGAGTCAAATTCAGACTATGTCAACCCATAGGGGTACATACAAAGTAAATCGCCTATCATTTGGCATAAAAACTGCCCCATCGGAATTTAATCGAATCATCGAACAAATTTTATCCGGGTTGAATAAAACTATGTCATACTTCGATGACATAATAGTACACGGGGAAACAGAAGCAGAGTGTAAGCAAAATTTGATCGAGTGCCTCAAGCGTCTAAAACAACATGATTTACACATAAATAAAAACAAATGTTCATTTTTCCAAACACAGGTTGAATACCTGGGACACGTGGTCCAATACAACACAATTTCAAAGTCACCTACAAAAATTAAAGCAATTAAGAAATATGCTTCGCCCAGCTACAGTAGATGATGTGCGTAGATTTTTGAGCATGGTAACTTATTACTCCAGATTCATACCAGATATGTCTTCAATAACATACCCCTTACGGCAACTTCTTCAGAAGGATAGGAAATTTTATTGGTCTTCAAATTGTGAAGCAGCATTTATAAAGCTTAAAAACATAATCGCCAGTGATCAAGTATTGATGCCTTTCGATCCAGATCTTCCAGTTCTAGTTGCTTGCGATGCCAGTCCTACGGGTATAGCAGGGATACTATCACAAAAAGTCAACGGCATGGAACGTCCAGTCGCGTACGCATCAAGGTCATTGACTACGGCTGAACCAAATTATAGTCAATTAGATCGTGAAGCATTGGCAATAATATTTGCAATCAATCATTTTTTCATGTATCTCTACGGGAGAAAATTCGAACTTGTCACCGATAACCGTCCGTTAACGCGAATATTTCATCAAAACAACAAAATGCCAGCAATAACATCCTCCAGATTACTACGATATGCTGAATTCCTGTCAAGTTTCGACTACGAAATAGTTTACAAGAAAGGGTCAGAGCACTCAAACGTCGATTGCCTATCTCGATCAGCACAATTGCTTGAAAAACAATCTACAGATAAGATTATCAACAAAGAGGTAAATGAATTATGTTTTCAATCAATCTTTGAAATTTCCAGTGAGCACATAAATGCTGACATATTAGCGTCAGAAACATCAAAAGATCCTGTCCTTTCCAAAATTTTGTTAAATTTACTAGATGGTAAAGGTGAAGAAGAAAAGTACACTCTCGATAATGGGGTTATATTTAAAGGTCAACGAGTCCTTATTCCAAATAGTCTCCAGTCTGCAATTCTCCAAGAATTACATCGTACTCATCCGGGTATAACAAAAATGAAACAACTTTCTAGAAGATACTGTTATTGGAAAGGAATTGACCGCGACATTGAAAGAATGGTAAGATCTTGTGAGTCCTGTGTTGAAGTTCAGAATAAACCCTCAAAAGCCCCACTGCATCACTGGCAAGAACCAGAGGAAAATTGGGAGAGAATTCATATCGACTATGCAGGCCCCTTCCAAGGTCATAACTTTTTAATTGTCGTTGATGCCAAATCAAAATGGTCAGAATTTAAAGTAATACGTGAATCGCCCACAACACAAAATACAATAAATCTTTTAAACGAAATTTTTGCTACACATGGTTTTCCATCGGTAATGGTGTCAGACAACGCTTCAATTTTTTCCAGTGAACAATTTAAATCGTATTGCAGTCAGAATGGCATTTTCCAAAAATTAATCGCTCCAGGACATCCGAGTACGAACGGATTAGCCGAACGCAACGTTCAAACGCTAAAACGCAAATTAAAGGCTATGTCATCGGAACCAGGTCCTCTACGAGAGAAAGTTACCGAAATTCTTCAAAGGTATAGAGCAACACCACTCAACTGTGGAAAAAGTCCGGCTGAACTTTATCTTCATAGACGGATAAGAATTAAACTAGATGCCTTAAAACCAACGATGAAATTCAAGTCTACGAAACCTATACCAGGTGTGCGTCAAATAAGCGTGGGAGAAAGAGTTCAAGTTCTACATATGCGGAATAATCAAACAGTTTGGAAAACAGGAACGGTACTTCGGAAGTATGGTGAACTCCATTATTTAATTAAGCTAGATGATGGTTATATACTTAAACGTCACATAGACCAACTTAGAGTTACAAAAGTCCAACAACGTAAAGTTCATTTTTCACCAGATATTATTGATGACCGTATCGACTCAAATAACTCGAACAAACCCGTGAGACAACAAGCTCAAGACTATGGCCAGTACATTCTCGAATATTTAAATCCTCAAAATCAACAATATCCGGAGTCTCGGGGAACAGAACATTCGGGTCAAATTGCACCAGTAAGCCCTCCAATGATACAACACCAACCTAGCCAGGACCAAAGTGTTCGTAGGTCTTCAAGACCACGCAACGCTCCAACGTATCTCCGTGATTATGTTCCTGAATAAATTATAAGAGAGGGAAGAAAAATTACCTATTAAATTATATTCTCAAAATTGTATTTTAATGAATTGTATACTATGAGTTAGAAGTAACAGGATCTCAATTAAGCGTGGGAGATTGTTATAACCCATTCAAATATGATTAAGTGGCAACACTGTAAATATGTAAATGTCAGTCTAATTGCATTTTCCTTTTTTATTAATTTTAAGTTCCTTTTTAATAATTGAAGAATAAACATGAATTGAATGCTTAAAATACGCGTGCTTATTATTTAAAACTTCCAATAAGAAAGGATAGAAAACCTTTTAAAACATATTTTTTTTAATAATTAGTATTGTGGTTATTTTATTGAACTGTTAATGGTTTTTTTTTTAATCCAAATTTAGATATTTTTAATTAGGCTTAAGTTCATTGAATTTAATTTGCATTAAATTATTTTTATGAAGAAAGGAATTTTTACAACATGGAAGATTAATTAAAATTGTTATTGATAATTTTTCATTCTTGACTGACCTGGGATTCGAAGCCAGGCTGTCTGGCGTGTGATTTGAACCCAGGCGGCTGGTTACCCTGACATGTTTCGACCTCAACCACTAGGTCTTCTCAAAGGGATTTGCCGCCTGGGTTCGAATCACACGCCAGACAGCCTGGCTTCGAATCCCAGGTCAGTCAAGAATGAAAAATTATCAATAACAATTTTAATTAATCTTCCATGTTGTAAAAATTCCTTTCTTCATAAAAATAATTTAATGCAAATTAAATTCAATGAACTTAAGCCATATTTTTTTTGTTTTGCAAAATTTTACTGCAAAAATTTCTTTAGTAAAATTTTTTGAATAGTCAGTCAAGAACTGCCACTTTACGCTCTCAATTTGTGCTCTCATTTACTGTATTATGTGCACGCGAACGCAATTTAATAAAATGCAGAAAAGGGCCCTAGAGACTATCAAATAAGCCCATCAATCAGTGTATATGACGACAATCAACACTTGTATTTTGTAAAAAAAAAAAAAAAACATAATATTTATATTTTTCATGACAACAAACACAAAGCAAATAAATCTTTTTGCCAATCACAACAGGATACTATCAAACAATCAGCCATTAAATAAAAAATTAAAACTTTCATCAAGCATTGCCAACAACGTGTATGTGTAGCCGAAAAAGAACGACTGCAGGCACACAACTATATTGTGTTTATTTGATAGTATCCAGGGCGCTTAAAGTTCAGTAAAAAATAGTAAAAACTTTTGCTTTCTCTAATGCACCTAATTGAAATTGCTTTTGCAAAGTTTAAAATCACAATACAGTTGATTTGCAGTTTTGTTAAATATAATAACTTGATTTAAATACGGATTTGACATTGCATACATATCGCTCATTTCGTGCAAGACCGTCACAACTCAAAATTTGGCATTTTCGAGTTAGTAATGCAGAAATGTTCTCCTCTTAAATCTCTACAAATTGATCTAAGAACGGAGAGAATTATCGAAAAAATAACGGTAATACAGATGCTTTTGACGCTATGACCTCTTGTAACAAACTTGAGCAATTAGCATCAACAAGGTCACATTTCAGTTTTTTTGTTGGCATTCCTCTTGTACATGTGGTTTTCTTTGTAGCAAAAAAAGAAACATTTGATTTTATAACTGTATATAAAATAAATAATAAAATAAATAATAATAGGTTGGAATCTTAAAAAGGCTCTCCTGTAAAGTTTCAAATTTTGAGTTGTGACGGTCTTGCACGAAATGAGCGATATGTTTATAATACACAGGAATTTTTAATTTCAAAGCTGGCCAATTAAATTAGGTATTTTTACGTGAATTAAATATAGAAAATTATATCCTGAACCTATTAAACCAAATAAGGCTGAGAATTTATATTTTATTAAATTACTAGCTTTTAATCGTTCACGTTAAAATTTTACCAACATTTAAAGAAAAGGGTTTACCATATAAATAATGTACTAAAGTTTTTTGTATCTATTGTTTAAATATTTCAATAAACTTCATTATAGAAATTATTATTTTTCGCCAAATGTGCATAAATCAAAGTTTAGACCACTCGATACGCTTGAGCACCAACATTCAAATGTACATGAAAAAATAAGGGGTTTCTAAATGTGTATATTCCGGTCACTGCACCATATGTAATCTGTATACCAAATTTATCAAAAATAAAAAAGTACTAATTTTTCCTTTTTTACATAATAAAAAGTACTCTATATTTTAATTAAGGCCATCTCTATACCAAATTTTTCGAAAAGGAAAAAGTGCCAAAGGTAAAAGAGTACCAAGGGTAGCGGCTTCATTTGAGGCCGCCAGAAAGTACACTGTATGTTAATGTCGGCTTTAATTCGTATCAATAGCGAATGTATAGAAAAGAGAATGAGTACCACTTTTATCCCGTTTTTACCTCATTAAAAGTACCAATTGTACCCCAAATTACGCCACAACCTAACAAACATCCAAACATACGAGTACATACAAACTTTTACATTTATAATATTAGTAGCGGTCCTTATATTTTTAAATCAATTACAAACAAGATTTGTTTTTGTAAACAATAAAATAATCTAAATTTTTTTTTACATATTTCTTTTTTTTTTAGAAAATTGTTCTTCTTTGTCGGAAAAGTTAATAGAAAAAAAAAATAAAGCATGCTACACCATTTTCAGTTGTTGTTATGTACATTACTTAACTTTTTAAAAACAAGAAGAACATATAGTGGTAGTATCCATTAATTTGCATTTCGTAAACGACAGCTTTAAACAACTTTCTTTCAGATAAGCCGCCCATGCCTTTGTTTTAAGATACCTCATCTTTTTTGAACAAATTAATCTTTTTGGATTAAAGAACTGGCAATACTTTTATTGGAATTTACAAATATACGGCCATGTTCTAGAAATCAAGTAGAATTGAAACTGAATCCAGAAGAATTGAAATTGTAGTTTTTTCTAGCTTTAAGAGTAGTTCTGATAAAAAAATAATTAGTACATATAGTATGAAGTATCTATGAATACAAAAAGGAATATTTTTATGGACTTTCCAAACAGTGTCGTTTTTAAAATTTTTTCGATTTTAATTTCACTTTCCAGAACATGTCCAAATTGAACATATTGATGGTTGGATTTCAGGTGATTATTGTGTATTTTGATTGGAAAGAAAAATAATTATCCTTGAATCAAAATTTTAAATTTTTTGTAAAATACTTGGAAATTTCTGTTATTCACTAGAAAATTTTAAAATACAACTGCAAATGGTGTTTGTAGACAATTGGGTAATAAAAAAAGTACGGAAATATCTAGTATATTTTATGTAATAAACAAAAGAGAATACTTACATTAAAGGCAGTGACATGATTTACACATGAGGCACAATCGGTATATTCAAGACAAGTGGGTAAAGCTTTCAAAGTGATGATTGTAGAATTTGTAATCTCGGCTTGGGCAAAATTTACTCTATGATATTCATAAATTGTTTTTCTACGAGCGACTATAAATTAGTAAAAAAGACACAGCAAATAAAACACAAAGAATTAAGAAAATTACATAAACACAAAAACAAAAAAAAATACTTACAGTAGACAACTTTGTCAATGATATAGGCATCTGAAAGACCAACCTTTACGGGATGTTTGTCATCTTGTATGGCATTTACCAAAATCGGAACTAAGAAATAGGTGAAGACAATATCACCATTTTTGTGTAATGTAGTACTAAACGTGAATTTTCCCACATCTTGTTTGTCTTGTAAATAGACATTTTCCCAAATTACTGTAAAACTTGAACCTTGAAATTAATTGTTAGTTAAATAAAAATTAGTATTCATTTTATTGGACTTTGAGTTTTAGTACTGCAGCTTACCAGTATCATTTAGACGTACAAATGAATCATTTGATAGACTTGTATCGAAATTTGCCATAAGAGGTGCTATATATTGCGTTGCCGCCAACCAAGAGTGTACATAATCACCGGTGTAAATAAAACCGCCAGTGGCAACAGTAACATTTCTTACGGGATGACCGTAGAATGGAAAATCAAAACTTAAAACGACCGTCTAGAAAAAATTCCAAAGAAATTATTGTTTAAGACAACTGTGCATACATCATTGTCAAATAAAAACATCTATTAGTACAGAGAAAATTAAAGCATTCTGCGATCAATTTAATGTCAGGTAAGAAGATTTTTAAGAAATAAAATAATCATTCTTTTTTAGAATAAGCATTTTTGAAATAACTGCTCAAAATATCGTCGTTCATAATCATCTAAATTTATCTATTTGTCACCATTTTATTGCAACCATCACGTAAAAAAGACTGAGGTAAATTTGGTTTAGCAATCGTGGATCTCTGAAAATTTTTAGTGCCAAAACTTCTCATATAATCACTTTTAGTATGCGAAATATATACTTTATTTGAAAGATCTATTGTTTTCCTCTCCATGATATGTAACTATGTAATAAAAACAAAATTTCTTATAACAATATACGTTACTTGGTGTAAGAAGTTTTTGCTGGGAATTATATACGTTAGTTTTCAGTTTTCCATCAAGCGGTCATCTACAAATAATTGTCGATGTTGTTGTTATGTTTTTGCATATTTTCTTTTTGCGCTTTGGCTTTTTCGCAAGGGTGCAACTTGGTACGTGAATTACCTTATTAAAACTATACCAAATTTGAAGTTTTCCCAACTTGGTGACAGTTTGCAATTTGGAAAACTGTATAATAAAGTACACAACCACACTTATAATTTTGTATACTCGAAGACAATAGGAGCGCATTTAATCAAAAATATATGTGGGCATTTCTACTGAAAAGTCTACTTTTTGCGACGTCATTTAATTGTAAAAATGCCATTAAATTGTAAAAATGGAAGAAGGAAAAAAACTCCTGGGGAATTTTCATTCATATATGGGCTGATAAAATCGGCTTTACTTTATTTTATATTATGTATTTACATATACAAATTAGGTCCATGGATTTAAAATTTTTTTTAACTGTGCGGACAAATTACGGAAATTCACGTCCATCTATTTATTATGCAAATTGTTTTATTGATGACGTTTCTAAAGAAAACAGCAGTAATTTTACGTTTACAATTATTCTAATTTGAATTTGTTGAGTTAGGTTTTGCTAGCTTGTATTTTAGGACTGTCTGACTTACGGTTGAAAACTCTGATTCGAAAATTAGCGGGTATTCCCGCCATTTGCCTATTTAGAGACAACTGAATGACGGAAATAACACAAAAATAAAATAATTTCCAAAGTATTAACATCTTAAGCTTGATATTAAAAACCGACTTACCATAGCTCTACGATGAGATTGTGATAACATCCAATTTGTTGACATATTTTTAATTTCATTCCAATATGCATCAGCCTTTTCTTTGTCCACAAGAATCGTACTGTTATAGTAATGATGATGATCCTTAAAATACACACACGCACACACAAAAAGTACATTATTAATCTTTTTAATTTAATATTTTTTTTTTGAATTTTTTTTTTTAATATATTGAAGGACCGATATAATACTCATATTAAAAATATGTTAACTATATTTTGTACCTCAGTTTGATTCACCGTTAAATTGTTATTTTTTAAAGCATTCAACGTTTCATTTTCGGGCACATCAATTGTATTAATAATTTTCTCAGCATCAGTCTCTTCTTCTTGCTTTTGCACACTAGCTCCTGCAGCAGCTGCCATAGTACCACCTACCGCTGCTCCGGCTGCAACTGTTGCACTTGTTTTTGTTAACGTTGCTGTTGCCCCTAAAGCTTTTTTTGGATATTGATTTTGGTTTTTCTTTGCATCAGCACTGTCCTCATTGGTTTTTATTGTTTCCGGTTGTATTGTACTAGCATTGATATTTAGTTTTTTATCGGTCATATCCTTACGTTGTCCTGTCCCGTTGACACCCAACAGTGATCTATTGCTATAGGGCACAACAACCGATGTTACCGACGACGCGGTGGCATTTTGTTGCGCTAATGCTGTTGCTATTGTGGGACTTGGTGAATTTTGAACACTTTCATATTGAGTCTTTTTGTCATCTAGAAGTAAAATAAACAAAATTAAAACATATACAACATTGAACTTTGTGATTTTTTTTTTATTTTATCTTATTTAATATATGTGAAGCAAAATACGACAATATTCGACTTAACCCTCCGATGAGTGAGCCATCCGTTGCCCTTATACAAGGTCCACAGGGACCTATTTCTAGTTTTATGAAATTTTATATAAAAATGCCATTTTTTGTTTTGCTTTATAATTTTTTACTAATTATACATGTATAATGAATTTTAGAAAAAAAAAAAATGTTTATTTAATAGCATTATTAATTTTTTATGATGTAACAAAAATTAAGGGGACATTCAAAGAACTCGTTGGAAATGTGTTCAAACATAAAGCAGTTAACAAAAATTTAAAAAGGGACAGAAAGTTTATTATGTTTTCAAGGAAAGGCACAATTAAATAATCCAAAAAGTAACTAAAATTCAAAGAACAAGTTTGTGATGTGTTCAATCAATAAAACCAGCCAAAAGAAAGTGCATTTATTAATGATTTCATGAAATTTCAGTACAAGGTCCCAGCGGACCTTTTCACACCTTCCCGTACTAAACACCTTCAAATCTCAATAGAAACTTAAGCTGTTCACCCTTATTCTATTTGGCGTCGGCAATAACAACGGAAATTTTAAGGCAACAGCAATTCACCCTTATTCTATTTGGCGTCGGTAATAACAACGGCAATTTTAAGGCTACAGCAATTCTAATCATAGGCAACATCAATTCTATGTTAATTTGGTATTTTGTAAGAGTGTTACGACGGCGTTGACTGTTTATCGATAATGCTTATAAAATACAGAACACATCGCTAATATTAGAGTCAGCTGATTCATTTTGTTTACTGTTTTTGATAATAAAAAAAAAGTTCTGTGGTACTTGTGCATTAAAAGTTAAAAAAAATATTTGATTGTGAAAAAGTAAAGTTTAAATAAAAATGGTTTTTATTTCTGATTAATTGTGGAAAGAAGGCTGCTTAAACAGAAATCAAATAAAAGATTATTTTCCCGATGAAAAGTAAGTGACATATTTTAAATCATAATAGATTTTTTATCCTTTTTAAGATTTGAAAGATATTTTCGGTTTACATTTAAACCTGCGTTGACAATAATAGAGCCTCATTTAAAGAAAGGGACGAGATCAAAGTTTGTTCCAAACACAATAAAACAGCTTCCTCCAAGGGGCTCAGCATTACCTGTTTAAATACACCACCTCCAGTAGCTTAACTTTCTGCTTTATTTGTGGCAATTTTTTTTTTGACTTTGTATTTTAAGTCCCTCCAAATCTGTTAAAACAATTCCATCAGACAGCATAGTTTTAAAACAAACTATTGGTCTGATTGGTGCACCAAGAGAATTAAACGCAGAGGCAATAGTCTCTCACTGTTCTTTTAAATTATTAGGAACAGAGCCCCTGCGAAATCCTCTGGCTTGTGATGAATTATTTTCAAGCTCTTCCACTAGCCTCTCCAACTGGTACTTACTTGTTATTAAAATTTTATATTAAAAACACAACATTAATGTAGAAAGATATCAAAAGCGCCGTAGAAATCAAAAATAAACAATCACGTTGCATTTTTTAAAATTGTTAAAACACAATACAAGACAACACTAAAAACGCCGACGACAAAATCAAAGGCAATTAAAGACAATATCAACGCCGATTTTTCTTACAAAATAACAAACATATGTTAACAGTCATCAAAATATGGCAATATTGCCAACGGGAATACGAAATTGTAACAGAACATAAAAAACGGCGTTGTTTTCTGTTGACGTCGCGAAATAGAATAAAGGTGATTATAATCAAAGGCAACATCAATTCTATAATAATTTGATATTTTGTAAGAGTGTTACGACGCCGTTGACTGTTTATCGATAATGTTAATAAAATGCAGCACACATCTCTAATATTAGAGTTTTGTGGTGTTTGTGCATTAAAAGTTAAAAAAATATTTGTTTGTGAAAAATGTAAAGTTTAATTAAAAATTTTGTTATTTCTGATAATAGAACCTTATTTAAAAAAGGAACGAGATCAACGTTTGTTCAAAACGCAATAAAATTGGCAGCAACATTGCGTTTTTTGGATCAGGGATCGTACCAGCTCAGCGTTGGAAATGATTTCAACCATGGACTCTCCCAGCCAGTAGTTTCAAAGATTATGGAGTTTGTCCATAATGGTTAAACTTCGATATGAAGGATGCTAAAAAGGATGAGCCTAAGTTGCATTTACACATTATTTTCACAAAAATATATTAAAAACACAATATAATATGGAATAATATCAAAACCGCCGTCGAAATCAAAATGTAAGCTAACCGTCATGTTGCATTTTTTTACACTTTTAAAACACAACACAAAGCATCACAAGACAACACTAAAAACGCCGACGACAAAATGAAAGGCAATTAAACACAATAGCAACAGCGATTTTTAACAGTCATCGAAATATCGCAATATTGCCAACGGGAATACTAAGTTGTAACAAAACAAAAAAACGGCGTTGTTTTCTGTTGACGACGCCAAATAGAATAAAGATGATTGATCGGATAGCCTTGAACTTTTTTTTAAACGATTCTAGATAAAATTTCCTTGGACCAACAAAGAGTAATTTCAGTTTGAAAATTAAGAAGTCCCCAGGGTTAAAATAAATCTTGTTTAATTTTACTATAATTTCTTGTTCTGAATTATTAGATGCGCTCATATATATAAGTACATTTGATAAGAGTTTTGTAGAAATTTTTACCAAATTTAATACATAATTTGCGCTTATTAAATGTTCACTCTTTTTTTTCTGAGTCTTTGTCGCTTATTTCCATTTATAATATTCATATTTATAAAAAAAAAATTATAGAATGTTTTTACACATTATAAAATTTGTTATATTTACACCATTGACATTTAAATCACCTATGTATTTTAACGAATATTTATAAACCCCTTAATATACATATATATATGTGGTTATAACTACGCACTTTCAATGTGTGCATTATTAATGTGTTTCATTATCAATGGCATCTAAAAAGGAAACATAACATACCAGTTAGCTTTGCCGAATCTTATATACTCTTCACAATATTTATTTTTATTAAATTTCAGTAAAGGTTAACAAATGTCTACTTTACTTTTCAAAATATTTCTTTGTTTTTTAAATCAAATCTATATACATATGTCATATTTAAGTTTCAAGAATTAGACTTTTATAATAACTTTTTTTTTTTTTTTGTTTTTCTCGGAAAAGAAAACACTTTCCATCAAATACCTTTATTTTATGGTATGGACACATTTTTGCTAAACCCGTTATTTCGCGAAGAAAAAGGATGTTATTGAGCCTTATTGTGGTTGTCGTTGTCGTATACGACTGTGTCGCTTTCTGTGGAAGATTAAAGAACACAGGTTGTGTGTTAATTTAATCTATTACAAAAAACAGTCGTATACGACAACGACAATCACAATAAGGCTAATTATTATTAGTATATCAGGCATGTTTTGACGTGCGATTGTCAGAACATGACCGTATACATAACTCGATGATTAACAAACCAATTTCGCTGGATTTCAGTAGTAAACTTTTCCAGACAATATGTGATATATTTAAATATACATATAAAGACCTAGTGGGCATAACTCATTTAAATAACATAGCGTTTGAACTTGACAGTACTGTAATGACAATAGCACAATACCTGTTAACTTTTTCCCTAGTGCACTTTTTAAACTGTCGTGCAAATTTCAAACACAGTAAAATTGGACAGTGATTTGACATTTTCTGACAGTTGTTTCAAATAAATATATTCTGCTTTGATTTTTTAAGTTTTATGTAAGCGATTATCTGTTTTACCAACATAGTCGCTTTATACTACTTTTTCTGTTTATTTTTTAATATGTATAATTCATATGTATAAAGCACGTATACCGTTTTTTTTTCAAAATAACTGTCTTCAAGACTGCCTAGACGCCTGCGTCATGAAAACAGTTAGCAGTGTTTTCATACTGTCATGAGAGTACTGTCAAATGTAAACGCCGTTTATGATACAGAATACGTATACTTGGATGTATATTACAAACATAACAAATTGAATGACAAACTTAATTAAACCTTATTGACGTGTGGTGAAGGGTATAAAAGTATAGCAAAAAAAAAAACGCGGTTTTTGTCGTCATAGTGGGGAACAATTTGCAAAATGTACATAACACAACATGGAGCATGTAATTTATACTTTTTTTGTTAGTATTACAAATAGGAAGTTGAAAACGTTTCTTAACCCCATTACCATAACATTAATAGAAAATCGATTTTCTTTTTTATGTTGATACTTTTCTCTATGTACATACATACATATTTGAAACGCATATAACATGCGATAAATGTTGGTTAGGGGATAACATTTATGCTTTAAGTTTATTATATCTTTTTTAGATATATTCAACATTTTTTTATTTATCGGATTTATTCTATGAGCTAGTGATACTTAATAAATATATATTTATAAAGTATCACTATTCAGTATGACACAATGAATGCTGACTAAGGCCGTAGCGGGCCAGAAAATGCATTACATTCTGCTGGTGTCTAATAATTGTAAATAGTCTGGTAGTGTATAAAGTCATTCCTAAAAAATTAAGGAATAGAACTATTACAAAAAGCTTTATAAAATACATAACTGAAATTTAGCTCATAGAATAAATTCGAAATATAAAAAAATGTTGAATATAATAAAGTAACTTATGAAGAAGAAATAATTCCCAGATTCTATTTTTTAGATATATGTATATCTTTTATATATCTTTTTAGAATTACAAACTTACATTTTGAAAAATTGGTCAAGAAGGGTTTGCAATTCTGTTAAAATTTTATTTTTTAATTAACAAGTTAATTAACCCTGTTAATTATATGAGTTTTTTTATTATAATTTTTTTTATATATTGCGACAGCTTGATTTCATAAAGAATCTTAGTTGTGATCCAAAATATGTTTTTTTTTAAATTTGAATGGAAAGGACTTAAGGGCAAGGTGGCAATTCTATAAATTCAATTATTCGTGCAATTAAAATTAAATTAATCAAAACAAAAAGTAAACAGACAAAGCAACATTCGATCGTTCATTGTCATGGTGAAAAAATCAAACGCGTTTTTCATAATTCAAATGTCCTCTTAATCTCACCAAATACGAAGAATTATCTCGCGTAACATTTTATTTTAATGTTTACTTTTTTCGTTGGCTTCCCTAAAAAATATGTTGAATTGCTCAATAGATTGGCATATTAATATGTCCACAAGAGAAAGGGGGACGCTTAGAAAGAGAGGAAAAAGTATTAGAAATAAATTTTTAAAGATACTGAAAACGACAATGACGATTTCAAACCGTTTGCCATCACATTTCTGATTATGTACTACCTTTGTTTCAAGATGTGTTAACATTCAAGAAAATATTAGAGCATTCTAATAGTACCTTTAATGTTGCCTATACATACAATATACATACATATAAGGTTTCTCAGATATTTTCAAATTCAAAAAAATTGTAAATCGAGCAGACAAATTTTTTACTCTCACCCAATAATTAACTTTAACAAACAAAACAGTAGGACATGAAAATTACAATACTAACACAATAAAACACGCTTTGCTGCCCTTAATAAAAAAAAAAATGCGTGGAAGTTTTAAACGGACAAAAAGTAATAAAAATAAATATTAAATACGCCCGACATTATAAAAAGAGTACATACAAAAACTAATACTAGACATTTGAATGATAACATTTAAAAAAACATCTTTATTCAATAAAATAGAAAATTTGTAACAAATAGTTTAAACTTTATGAAAAAAATGCCACGGATGACAAAAAAAAAATTACACAATAAGCAAATGTTTAATAAATTTTCTTAAAAAAAAAATTTTTTTTGTTTGTAGACGGTGTTTAGAAAAATGGTGTTAATTTTTTAGATCAAATTGTTGCTTAGCACTAAACAACCATTGGATAGAAAACTTTGAGTATTTTTATTGATTTAAAAAACTATGTGATGTCTTGTCCCACGTATACAATTTCAGCTTCTTTAACAAATGTTTTGTTCTTTCATTTGAATTTATTGTCACTAAAAATTTAACTCGAAAACTTTGTGAAGACATTCTTAAATTTCCCATCTTCAAATTCCCCATAAAAAAAAAATCATTTCATGTTGAAAATTTCTTCCTTGACTAAAAATAATTCAATGAAAATTAAATTTGATAAGTTTAAAAAACTTCAATTAAAAACCATCACTTCCATATTTCGAAGAGAAACCTTTTTGTTATGCATAAACGACCCATTAAATTCATTTAACAAAAACTGAATAAAACGTTTGTTGGTCGCTCTAGCAGAAATTCATTAAAAATGTTTTTCTCTCATTGCAATACCCTGTTTCCCGCAACCTAAACATTTGGAATATATGGTCCATTTTTTTGTATTCAGCTGCTTGACTTTGTGTATTACGATCAACATCAACACATTATAACTTTTTATTCAATTAGAAAATTTAAACAAAAAAATATATTAAAACAACATGTACAAACTAAAACAAATCTACATACATATTAGAAACTAACAACTCAATTCATTTTCATTTGGAATAAAAAAAAAACGTGAAATTTGAATTTTTTCATACTCAGATGGTGGTTGGTGTTGATGATGGGACAACGATAAGCAGCAGGGGCTGCAGATGGGGTTAGGGGAGTACAGGTACGACTAAATCAAATAAGCAAAGTTGTGTGATAAAATTAAATTAATGCAAATTGTAATTGGTGATTCTTTCTTACACTCAAGTATAAGAAAAAAGATAAATTTGCCATGAAAAAACACAAAAAAAAACTCAACATATGACCTTCGACAGAAGTGACAAAATTAATGAACGAATGAAAGAGCTTTAAGTGCCTGACCTAGTTTTATTATTGTTCTTAATTACTTAGAATTTGAATTAAATAAGAAATAAAACAACTAATTATATATTGAAACATTATACGATAAAATAACTACATAAGTGTAAATTTCAATTAAACTAAACAATATTGTTAAAAAAAAACAATGCATAAGTACACCTACATATAATAATAAACATTACAACCTAATCAGAGCAATGAACTTAATTAACTAAATACATACAAATCTTATTCTTTTGGTGGCAATAAAGATTTTATAATTTATAAGTCTTATGGGAGTAGAGCAAACACTTATGCCTTGTAAATTAAAATAAAAATTTTGTTTTATTAGAATAACATGAAACAAAGATCAGTACTTATTATAAACATTTAGTTGTCATTTTCAAATCAAATAATTAAAATTTTTAATATCTTTTAAATTCAAATTAAAAAATCTTACAAATAATTCTTATTAACCATTAACAAAGTGGGAAAAAATCTGAAGTTTTTAAACTTTTTGTACAAAACAAATTTTTTTGTTATGGGAGTAATATGTTTGGATTGCTTATTTTATCACAATTATGTTTTGTAATATGGAAAATTGTTAGAAGCTCTGGGTAGAGAAGCAGCTCGCCCGTTATTGTTTTTATTTTTAAGGGCAATAAAGCCGTCCATGTTACAGTTACAGTTTTACGGTGTTCAGCATTAACCATTCGATTTTAACCTTACATTTTATATAGTTTTGAGAATTAATAACAAAACTTATGGTTATATTAATAAGGGGCAGACTTTGAAAGTTTCGGCTTACTACATAAAGGTGTAGCCGTTTCGCTAACTTGTGGAGGAGGCTTATCAGTTATAACAGTCCGAACGAAAAAGTTGTACAGTTTTGTCTTAAACGGAAATGAAATAATTTCTTAATGATAAATTCATTGTTTTCGAAACACACTAAGGGAAAGAACATGACTCAGCACCATAATAGAGAGGTCTAGAGAAGTCTTGTAATTCTTAAAATTTCAAATATAAATATGTAAATGAATTTTAGTTAATTATAAACTTTAAGCAGTAGTCAGCACCACCGATGAGCGTTTATAGTGAGCAGCTATTCAGTGCTGCTGGAAAACTTTATGCCGATCGTAGAAACAATTTACAAGGTATAAGGAACATTTACCTTTCTCCCATTATAATATTGTTACGAAAGTAGCTTTAGTTAAATATTAGTTTAATTTATTAGTTATCTTGTATTTATTAGTTATTTTGTATTTGTTAGTAATTTTATTAGTTTAAATTGTTATTGTATTACTTATGCATATTTCTAATGGAAAAATCACTGTACAGAATTTTCTAGTACAAATGTAATGGTTAAATTGTTATACATTCGATATATTCGATAATAATCTTAATCCTTAAAGTATGCTTCAGTTTATTGATGTTTAATAGCTCAATTTAAATTCAGCCATAGTGTTAATGCATAATGATATTAGCTGTTAAGATAATAAAAGCTCGAATGGTCCAGACAGTTCGAAAATGTTACAGACAGTTCCAAAACGTCGAATGTTCTAGAGCCATCCAGACATCAGCGCTCGAACAGAGTATAAATACTCGTGAAGGTGGGCATCGTTAATCATTATTAGTACAAAAGTTTAAGTGTGTAGATCGCAATAATGGTCGCAATTATAGGTTGTTTAAGGGACGAAGTTCTAGATGAAGTTGTGTAAATAGTTTATAGTATCAGCTATATATAAAGTGCTGTGTTTTGTTTATTTTATTAAAGTTGCAAGAAAAGAACTCAAGAGGTTTATTATAAAGGAAATAAACCAAAAACGTTGAAAATGCAGTTGTATACCGATCGACTTAATATCACTTTCTGATTCGATTTAACGACGTCCAGGCTGGCTGGTTTTTTGTCCATAAGACCTTTTGCGCAAAGTACAGGTCGCAACTTTTAATGTAACTACTGAAAATTGTAAAAATCGGTTCATAATTTCACATAGCCCCCATGCAAACCATCTTATTATACTGGTATTTAGATTAAATTTTGGCCAAACTTTAGTTATCTTATTGTTATCTTAATCATCTAACCTAGTTTTATTGGAATCGGCCCATACAAATACTACTCCCGGAAATAGCTTTTAATGCTGCTACTTCCTTATAAATGTTGGTATTGACATAAAAATTGCCTGCAATAACTTTTACGATAGCTACTATGCCATGAACTATGTTGTGCTGGTAGGCACAATATTAGTCATAGGTCAAATATGGTAATAAATGGTAATGGTAATAAATATAAAAATGAATACTGAAACTATAGTTAGTTTTATAGAAAAAAGAAAGTATTCCTTCTATAAGTTAAAAATACAATATAAGAGAATCAAAATCTTTTAGTTATTAATCCTGAAGTTAAACAAATTAGTGTAGTGAGCAAACAAATCTCACATAGATGAAAATATCTAAATATTCGGCACATGAATTTTAACCTCCTAATACAATTTTGTTCTGTCTGGTCTGCCCATGGGTCCCAAATAGAGTACACTCTCAAAAATTTGTCTTTATATACTGTGATGTAGGGCATCGAATGGTCGGATTTGAGCGACTATAATTTTATACATGTTTTGTTTAGTATTTTTATTGAATAATAAAAGTGTTATGAATTACTATGTATGCTTTTTTATTTTATAGCGAAATTTTGGTACAATTTATATCAATTTGGTACATTTTTTGTCATTGTTGAGACAATTTAAGAATTGTCAGATCCCAACAGTGGTATACATATGGTTTACCATTTTGCTCCACACACCGTTTGTTTACCTTTTTCAAGAAAAGTACGAAGTTTTTTTTTATAATATCTCATTTTTAATACCATGAATTTGTAAAATTTTTTTTATTAAATAAATAAATCACTTAAGTCAAAAAATTAGGTCTGAAAAATCTACATAGGTTCGGGTTCGGTCTGAAAAATTGCTTTCGAGAAAAGTACGAAGTTTTTTTTTATAATATCTCATTTTTAATACCATGAATTTGTAAAATTTTTTTTATTAAATAAATAAATCACTTAAGTCAAAAAATTAGGTCTGAAAAATCTACATAGGTTCGGGTTCGGTCTGAAAAAGTGCTTTCGATCGGCCACAGGTTTTTTATTTTTTCGATCAAATATAAAAGTTATTCTCTAAAGAAATGTACATGGTATAATATTTTAGTTGACTTTTATAAAAAAAAATAAAACCGGTTCATAAGAAATTTGTGAAACTGATTTTCTATGAAAATTTTTCTTATATGCCCTTAATAAACCTATTTTATTTTTTATATATAAGGCGCTAAATATTTATTTTAATGTGCATAAGAAATCCCAATGATGATCACACATTTAATCCTGAGTGCTTAAAGTTAGTTTTTATACGATATGACTAATATTAGTCGATTCGACTAACAATGCCCAAAATATGAACTCCGTGGAAAGGATGGTGCTCCTAATCCATAAAAGTTACTTGAAAAGTAAAATACTATACCTTATTTTATATACAAACCAAATATTTACATTTGCTGTTTTTATTTTTTATAAATAAATTATTTAATGTTCTTTATCAATCAAATCAGAGAAAAAGTAACAATGTTAGTCGAAACGACTAACATTAAGCATGCAGGTTTAAAAAATATTTAAAGTCAACTAAATGCTTGTAACACGTATATTTCATAGGTGAATAACATTTATTTTTGCTCGAAAAAAAATAAAAATCAAAAAATAACTTACTTTTGTTCAAAAAAATAACCGTTATTTATTTTTGATGGAAAAAATAAAAATCAAAAAAAAAACTCTTATTTCTGTTAAAAAAAAAAATAAAAGTCTATGTTTTAAAAATCAATATATTTTATCTTAGAAATGTTCGTAAGGATTGAATCAGTTTTCCAACATTTACTTTTTTATGCCTTTTTTGTTTTGAAGTTTCAAAATAACTGTTATTTTCAGATATTAAGTAATAAAAACCTCCTTTAGTAGAATTTTAAGCATTAATTACAAAATTTTGAAGAAAATGTATTTTTTTTTTTTAATTAAAAAAAAAAAGTCGATTCCATTTTTTTTTTTTTTTTTTTTTTTTTTTTTTTTTTTTTTGAACAAAGTACATTTATTCAAAATACAAATCCATTTAAATCAATAACGTTAAACAGAGCATAAATACAAAAAATTATGCAACGTATGTGACAAAGGTTCTAAATTAATACACATATGTATCACAAAAATAACAAAGACTTGTGATTTTAATAAAATAAAATTTTGTCATAAGCAAAAAAAAAAAAATTAACAAAAAAATGTAAGAGTGCTATTGTCGAATCTTATATACCCTTCACTTTTACAGATCTTCTAAAAACGAATTTGAAAGAAAAGGGCAAAAAATGTTCATATTTAAAGTAGGGATCCGTAACAGTTATTCCTTTTTTTCATAAATGTCAGATAATAACAGTTATTTTTTTATTTTTAATTATTGAACAAAAATAACCGTTATTTTTTATTATTTCGTTTTTATTTTTTTTAACAGTAATAACAGTTACTTTCCGATTTTTTCGATCAAAAATAAGTTATTTTTTGATTTTTTTAAACAAAAAATAACAGTTATTTTTTGATTACAGAGGGTCTCCACCTGAGATAAGATATAAAATTTTTATACCAGCAAACGTCAAATTCAATCGAAGAGATTATTATCTTTCGTGTGGACTCTCAAATAGTATTAGTATTAATATTATAATAAATGTTATGGAATAGTTGTTATAAGAAATCTTATAACAACTATCTTATAAAATGAGCTGTCAAAAAACCACATACATACACACATATAAAACAATAATAAGCCGGCATTATTAAAATGTGTAATTTATTGACACAAATAGTGCCAATCTTGTGAAAAGTGTTTAAAAAAAAATTTGAACAAAAAAAAACAAAAAAAAAAACTAAAAAAAAGAATAAAAACGATACAAGTTCACTGTACGAGAATCAGTCGATTATGAAATCTTATAAGATACGTCTTCCCCTTGTTTAATATTAAGATTAACATAAAGAAATGTGGTCTCTCATTCTATCGACGTTCTCTCAGATATTATCTAAGGTGGAAACCCTGTGTTATCGAATTTGAGTGACAGCCAGCCACACAATAATCAAAGTTTGCATCACGTATTACTTTGACTAAAATCAAGTTTAAATAGTTATGGAAATTGTGTTAAACTTTAAAATGTAGTGTCTACAACAACCGAATTATTTACTATACAAATACTTTACTCATATTGATTACAAAAACATCAACAATATGAAACAAGAAACAAAATTTATTAAAACACATATAAACAGGTTAATTTTTTATGCTTATTTTAATAGTTATAAAAAATGCCGAGAAAAAAGCACTAACAATTAACTCAATATTGTTTGTTTAGCGGCATTTGCTTCACAAAACAAAAAAAAAAACGAAGAAGTAATATAGATAAGTACTTTCAACTTTGTTTGATTAATATATTTATATTTTAACAAAAAAAAAAAAGAAAAAAATAATTAAATGAAACAATTGTTTTGTCATGAGAGAGGAATTTAAAATAAGATATAGTACTAAGAAGATGTAAATTCAGATACATTTAAATTTTTGTTCTGAAGTGAGTTCTTTTAATGTTGAATTATAAAAAATAGATGTGACAGCGCCTGGAGAAAGGGACCAGTAAGGTAAAGGGAACAGTAAAAACCAACAGGGAGAGTGAGAATAGGAATGGGGCGTTACACCTTAAACCATTCCCAATTTATCATCAGCAATATTCCGTATCTTTATTAAATAATATCACTAGTTTGAG
The DNA here is from genome assembly GCA_943735925.1 of Pollenia amentaria. NCBI lineage: Eukaryota > Metazoa > Arthropoda > Insecta > Diptera > Polleniidae > Pollenia > Pollenia amentaria. The sequence continues at coordinate 84,358,190 of OX031008.1, read as the reverse complement.
TTAAGCTACCTTAAGCAAAATTCCTAGTAACGAGCTTTGATTTTAATTTTACAGGGGACAAGAACGCACCCCATCGAGGAGCTTAGCCGGTATAATAGGTAGTCCCGTCCCCTTAAAGTCTGCATTGTAAAGTGAAATCGTTACACATGTTTCTAAAATAATTTAATTTGTATGAAGCAGCAACAACATTAGCACAATCATATTATGGTTAAATTAGTTTTCCACCAAGAAACCACAACTAGAAGCCAAAACCATAATATGGTTTTCTCCAAACTTGTTATGGTTTATAATTAGATTAATTAGTTTACCACTAATAACTGTATGGTTTTTAATAAACAATAACATTTTCCAACAGCAGCATGATATGGATGAAAAACAAATATGTATATTGTAATGTAATTAGTAGTAATTATTAGTATTATTAACCATAACATATTCAGAGGCAGCCGTAATTTTGTTGTAGCTTTTGGATGGAGGGCTAATTTATCCACAATATGGATGCCCGTGACAATAATTAAAGTAGCCATAATATGTTTAATAATGTTTCCTTAGCAATAGTTTTGTTGGAGATGACCATTAAAAAAATGTATTTTATTTTGGTGCACTAGCATGGAAATCTGTTTCCCAATCGTCTTTCGCCAAATGTTGCAATAAGCTTTTAAAAGAAAACGATAAATTTAATGGGGAAGATGACATTCTTTTAGCTTCTAATTAAAAAATTAATTAAATTTGCAGAAGTAAACAAATTAATAGTATCAAATAAACGTTTAATTCACTTGATTAAACTTTCAATTCACTTGCTTAAACTTTTAATTCACTTGATTAAATTTTTAATTAGAACTGGTTTTATTTTTGATTAATGCTTTAATTGGAGAACAATTATCAAGAATTTTTTCTGTGTACTTTTTTGAATTCAACGGTATCAAAAACATTCGTATAGTGTTTTACTTAATTTATAGATTTTGTACAAATGTTCCTTAATCTTAGCTATTGCGGAGCTTCCATAATCGCCAGAATCGTAAACTGGAAAACTCTGCAGCGAACTGGACGTCATTTAGATTGCCTATAATATATCCTTAAACATAAAAAATCGGGTAATCAATTTTGTTGACCTATAACTAATGGTTTTTTTAAATTAAGAAAAAAAAACGGTTTAACTTATTAATTTTTTTATACCCTCCACCACTAGTGGTGAATGAGGGTATACTAAGATTGTCATTCTGTGTGAAACTTTTTTATTATACATCTAAGTCCCCATAAAGTATATATATTCTGGCTCCTTGAGTAATTCTAAGTCGATTTAGCCGTGTCCGTCTGTCTGCCCGCCTGTTCGTCTGCTGAAAACACGCTCACATTCGAAAAACGCAAAAGAAAAGATCAAACTTGGTCTCAAATTGCCTGTAGTTATCCTAAGCAGTTTGGGATTGAAATCCACTAACATCGGTTTAGTAGGATCAGAACTATGAATAAAACCGTAATAAATAATTAAATTCGGTAAGGTACAGTTTTGTAGGACTAGAAATGACACTGCTAAATTTCGTAAAGAGCGGTCCATAATTAACCCTAGACCCCATATAAACCCTGGTATAAAATTTATTCTAATTTATTTATTGTAATACCAGAAATCAGTCTTCAGAATTTAAAGATGATTGGTCCATAATTTACAATTGGTCCAAAACAAATTACCCTCCTAAAAATCATTTTAGTCCGGCTAAAACTGTTACGAATCATGATATTTTACTTAAGCCAGTTCAGAGTTCTAACAAGAAACGCATAAAACTTTCTTATTGTCGGTCAATAATTTAATAAAGGTCTAAGCCGCAACCAATTTTAATGATGACGTTCGTTTTTGTGGAGTTTAGTTAATAATATATATTATTTATCATATAGAGCCCACTCCTGTCGGTGGATGGTATCAGACATTCGGCATAGCCGAATATAGCACTCTAACTTGTTTTTACTTAGAGGCGTTTCACATATATATTTAAAGATTAATAGATAATTCTATTTGTTAAAACTCATAAATTAGATTTAATGTCTTCGTTTTTTATATAAAAAAGTATTTTCTATTACAGTATCTCAGCGAAATACGAAAGCCTTCAAAGAATAGGTTAAAATACATTTTGGCATGTTTACAATAAGGACCAAGTTCCAAAACATCATAAACGTATCATCAAGCTCAAAAATGGCACACGTTTTGCATTAATCATCGCTGGTTTTGTCATTTCATTTTATTTATTTTTTTTTTCCCACTTCATATAAAAATTTGAAATGTTTTTAAATTAAAATATATTTAAAAAAGAACTCTAAAATAAAAAAACAGTGTAATAAAAAAATTAAGCAAAATTATTCAACATAAAACGGCTGTTTATCACAAGTTGGCAAACGTTTGGCAGCTTGTTAACAAGAGTTTAGCAAATCGTTAGCCAGAGTTTGGTAAGTGTATTATGAATAAACTTTGTGCTAACTTCATGCCAAATTTTCGTAAAGAATACGGCTGTAGAATGCCAATTAAGCTTAGCAGCTTGTTAGCACAAAGTTTACTCATATTAAATTTTATCCGTCTGTTAACTTTTAATAAATCAACTCTGAATATTATAATGCTCAAAAATGCAACACGTTTTGCATTAGTCATCGCTGGTTTTGTCATTTCATTTATTTTTTGTTTTTTCCTCCCCATATAAAAATTTTTAATGGGCTTAAATTTAAAAAAAGGACTCTCAATTAAAAACAAGACAGTGAATTTAAAAAACAAACAAAATTATTCAACATTAAACTGCTATTTTTCACAAGTTGGCAAACGTTTGGCAGCTTGTTAACAAGAGTTTAGCAAACCGTTAGCCAGAGTTTGGTAAGTCTATTATGAATGAACTTTGTGCTAACTACGTCTGTTAAGATATAAATACTAAAGGCAAAGATTAAAAAATAGTTTAAAAAGTTGTAAAATAAAAAGAACTTATATTAAGGGTTAATAAATCAATGCAAGTTAAACTCGTTTTTGATATAAAATGTGTTAAAACCAGCAAATATATAAATCAGTTAACATATAAACCATTTCTAAACGCATAAATTTGGGAATTTAAATACCAATACAGACCATATGAATTTGACCACATTTATCATAGTTTCGGCACAATATTTCTTCTAAACTACATTAATATATGGAACATTGGTTTACAGCTGTTGAGTTTAAACTTCATATAAATTTAAATTTAGTTCACATAAACGAGCGTTTAAACATTCACTGATTTATTAGCCGTAAGAACTTAAAAACACTTTGTTGTTGTTGATTTTCTACGCCATTTTGCACTTTAGGTGAAGATATATAAAAAAAACGGGATTTTTCACCAAAACACCCAGAAGGCAGATGTGTCTATTCCCTCTCCTAAAATATTAGGTTGAGAGTTTTACTGACGTAAGCTTTTGTATTCCGTGGATGATCTTCCGGCTATTTACAACGTTTTTCCTAATTTATTAATTTGTCGTTAAGATTGAATAAATATTATTCACGTCCCATATAGCGGAAAAAATTTGACCCCTATTGCCCTAAATAAGTGAATGGTATACCATTGATTTATATACCACGGTACCAAAAAAAAAGTACAATTCCACCAACTTTGCCCACCCTGATATATGTACCTACCAGAGAATGACAAAAGTATCATTTTAAGTACTCTTTTAGTATTAGTGAGAAAACATGTATGGGCATGTATGGGTAAAGATCAAAATCATACACAGACATACCATTACCCATAACAAGTTGAAGTTAAATATGTATAGGTATACGCTGGCAATGTGTATTTGTATATTCATTCTTCTTTTAGAAAGTACATGCAGATATAAATAAAACTTGTATTGGCTATCTGCAATACCCATAAGAATAAATAAGTATGTGTACTTACGTATGTATAACGTAAGTATACACAGAGTATGTATACCGTCGCAGAGATGGCAAATACAATTTTAAAAAATTTTGGAATTAGGCAGAAATTCAATTTTGGGCTCTTATACAACTTTAATTACCCGTATTAAAATGAAATGTTTGAATTATAAATCGTTACAGAACGGCGTCTAAATTTATTGAGTGGCGGTTACACTCTTTCTTATTAGCACAACATACAAATCAATACTTACATACATAAAAAACAATATCTTCCGTCTCTAGTCACCTCTCCATGCTACGTGCGTGTGACAGCGACAAGTGCACAAGGGCAAAAAAATTATTTATTTTTGCATGTATAAAACCTTTACGCATCCGCATAATTTTTTTACACTTGCCGCTGTCACACGCACATAGCATAGAGAGGTGACACGAGACGGAAGATATTGTTTTTTTGTATGTAAGTATTGATTTGTATGTTGTGCTAATAAGAAAGAGTGTAACCGCCACTCAATACATTTACACGCCGTTCTGTAACGATTTATAATTCAAAAGTTTCATTTTAGTTTCGAAGATAACAATTTAGGATATAAAAATTAAACGTTTTATATATACTAGCGTTTTCCTAATGGTCAAAATTCGACCATAAATTTTTATGTAAATATGAAGAAAACATAGTACATCTAAGTATATATAAATTTACATGTTTTGAGCATTTATTTGTTCCGTCTTAGTTGATCGATTTGGCGATGGACCAACCTCCGGTTCATATTTTATCTTCCACGTGAGTTAATCTATTTTGTAAGTTCAATATAAAAAATATCAATTGAAAAACAAAAAAGTATCAAAAAGTCTTCTCTTATAGATTCTAATCCGCTCAGGACATTGCATGTTTATAATTTAATTTTTATGTATGTAGACATACATTGGCATTGCTGATGTTACCAACAAAATTTATTTTATGTATCAAAAAAAATATGTACATAGTCCCATACCTGGCTAGTGATCAAAGCACATTTTTGCTAAAACATTTCATACAAAAATTATTTTTTCATATTTACGCAGTAGTGCCAAAAATACTGAAAGTACCCATGTATATTTTCTTACACATAGATATTTTATATGTATGGCAGATAACCAAAACGCATTCATGGGTATTGAATAATATCTGCATAACATTCATGTATTTAAGTTTACTGAATGTGGTTGCGTGAAATATTGCCGTGCATAAGTATAAGTAATACCCATATTTTTTGCAACGCACAACCATAGCTGTTGTTATTATTTGTGTTATAAGTATGGATATACACAATAACGTAAAGCGTGGGTAAATACCTCTGTATATTATTCTTATGGGTACTTGTTGTCATTCTCTGGTACCTACCAAAGAAGCTAAGAAATTGTAATAGCAATATCTTTACATTTTTTTTATTCCATTTCTATTATGTTTCTGTGTGTGCATCTTGGCTAGAGAGTAAATACTTTGTTTTACACCTGAATTCACATTATATTTTAACGATGTGGATGTACAATTTTTTTTTGATAAGAACTCAATGTTTATGATGATTATGATAATAATAGCTCCAACAACAACCACATTGATAATAATAATGACGATTAACTTTTTTGCACGATTTTCTACCTGAAGCGTAACCATCAGCAGTTAAATTGTATTTAAGTCAATGATTCAATGCTTACGGTGATTGTTGTTCTTAAGTGTTTCTTGTTGTTTTATTTTGGCTGACTTTCTATTGTTTTTTATAACGGATTTAAAAATAAGATTAGATGTGAAAAATACATTGAAAAAATACAGGGCGTAAATTACGACATTCGATATAGTAAATCGAAATTATACTCCAATTTTAATGGAAATTTCGAGCGATATCGAATGCAGTTTTTTGATCACAGATTTTTAAGTTCAACAGAATTAAAAATTGTCTCTAATCACCAAATTCATACCAAATTCATAGAATCAAGCAAACAATTTGTTGCTTTTGCATCTATTACCAAAATGATTATATTGATTACTAAAAATTGTAAAAATTTAATATTGTAAATATCTTTTTTCAATAAATTATATTTTTAATTTTAATTAAAAAAATGATCAAAAAACTTTGCCGTTTAAAACAATGTGTTAATTGATTTCATTAAATATAATTCAGGTTTTGACAATACCCAACAACAATTCTACAGGTTTAAATTATTTTAAAAGAAAAAAATCAATTAAGATTTTTTGTTATTTAATTAATATTTTAATTGAAAATGTTTTTCAAAACAACCAAAATGTTAATTAAATCAAAATTATAAAAAAAATAACTGATTCAATTATCAGATTAATTAAATTGAAATAAATTTTAAACAATTTTTTTAACAAAAACTACTGATAATTTTTTCTGTGTATTGATTAGTTAATTTTTTTTTTATTTTATTGAAACCCTGCTAATATTATAAATATGTATGTATGTAAGTTTGCGTCTTTGGATGTTTGTTAGTTTGTGACTTAATCACGCGAAAAACGCTTAACGGATTTCGATGAAATTTGGTAAGCGGATAACATATGGTCTGCAGATTGCATATGGTCTAGAATAAAATATAGGGTACTTTTAAGAGATAAAATTGGTGCTCTTTAAGGGGTAAAAACGAAATAAAATTGTTACCTTTTCTCAATTCGATAAAACATCAAAATTTTTTTTATTTATTACTTTTTTACAATTTCTACACGCTCGTCTTTTAATCTTATAATGAACATTTTGCGACCCTTTGTAAGAGTCATATAACAATTACTGAGCTACCAAAATAAAAGCGATTTTGAAATATGAAAATTGTATTGCCAATACAATTTCGTTAAAACAAGCTGACGTAAGGATCTGTAAAATAAGATTTTCCGACAGGATGATTGATTTCGCGACCTTAAGATTTGTTTGATATAAATTGTATAAAAATTAGAAGTTTGACATGAAAAATACGCTTGATTCCCTTATTTTGGTAGCTCAGTTATACGGCTGAGCATTTCACGAGTTGTAAAAAAATCCTTTCATGAGTCTCATACGACTCTTGCATGCTTTTTGAAAGACTCGTTAGATAATCTCTACATACATCATAAACGATTTCCTTTATGATTAATATAAGCGTCTTTCGCTGTGTTATGGAAGAATCTCTCATACGAATCAGCACGTGTAACTGTTTCTCTCGTGCCGGGAATCGTCTACAATTAAAAAATGAGCTCGTCGACGATCAAAAACACTCTTCATGACATTACCAGTAGACTCCTAGACGATTGAAAATGCTAGCTGGGAACATACAATCAGCCATGTCACAGAGTACTCTTGGGACCCTTTTACCTTTGGTACTTTTTCTCTTTTCGGAAAATTTGTTATAGAGATAGCTAGCATATGGCCAAGATTAAAATATAGGGTACTTTTTATGATCTAAAAACGAAAAAAAATTTACTTTTGGTACTTTTTCTCTTTTAATAGTATTTTGGATTCACATTGAGTAAAAGAAATTTTGCAATTTTTATAATTGTCTTAGCCAAAGAATTCAATCCTTTAGATACAGTGGCCGACAAAAGTCTACGTACGACCGATATTTTGGGAACGTAGGGATTTAGAAAGCAATATAATGAAAAGTAATGATGCAGATATGTTTAATAATGACTTTTATTTATATGTTAACTCTAAAAACTATTTTTTTTAACAAACTTAAAATTTTATTCGCAAAAAACTAAAAAAAGTGTTGACAAAAGTCTACATACGATCTGGGTATTAACTTAATAAACTTCATTTATTTACAAAAAATTGTAATTATTTAAAAAAATTAATCTTTGGTTGGTCCACCACGGGCATCTATGACAGCTTGAAGTCGTCTAGGCATTGATGCTACTAAATTTTCCAATTCAGAAGATGTAATATTTTTCCATTCCTCTTGGAGCTTCTCTTTTAGCATTGGCGAGCTAGTAATGTGATGTTTTCTGATTTTCCGCTCAAGAATTTCCCAAACGTGCTCAATAACATTTAAGTCTGGACTTTGGGGTGGTGTGTATAACTATCGAGGAGCATGATACAGCAACCAGTCTTTGATTATTTGAGCCGTGTGCTTCGGGTCGTTATCTTGCTGGAAAATCCAACTCTGACCAAGATTTAAAATATCGACCGACTGTTTTAAATTTTCTTCCAAAATAGATTTGTGCTGATAGCGATCCATATTTCCTTCAATAAAAACCCTATTTCCTACTCCCGAAGCAGCAACAGCACCCCAAACCATTACGCTGCCTCCACCATGCTTTACGGTAGATACCAGATTTTTAGGATCCATGGCTGTATTTGCTTTTCTCCATACTCTGGCTCTTTCGTCACTTCCAAATATGTTATATTTGGACTCATCTGTAAACAAACCCCGTTTCCAGAAATCCATCCCCTTCTCAAGAAGGGGTTGGAAGTTTGAAAAAAGATGGTCGTATGTAGACTTTTGTCGGCCACTGTATATTCATACACACGTGTACATCTATGGATGTATGTACATACCCAGCCAGAAAAATTGTCTGACGTCTTCCAGATATCTGAGAGTAACTATAACAAAAAAAAATCGGAATCGTATACGAATTTTGGCAGACATGTCGTGGGAAATTCTGATTTTTTTTCCAGCATTTCTGATAGAAATCTAGTAAAAAAAGGCAAGGGAAATTCTGATGTGTTAGCATACATTCTTATTGTTTTCTGACAGATAGCTGAAAGAATATACAATAATCTAAAATCGCACGGATTTCTTTAAGAAGTTCTTTCATTTATTGGAAAATAAAAGTTTATATACATACATACAGTTTTTTTTAATCTTTTTTTAAACAATAAAATATATAAGAATAAAAATATTTTCAACTTAATGAGAATTTTATTTACAATTAGTATTGTGGTTATTTTATTGAACTGTTAATGGTTTTTAATCCAAATTAAGATATTTTTAATTAGGCTTAAGTTCATTGAATTTAATTTTCATTAAATTATTTTTATGAAGATAGGAATTTTACAACAGGAAATTAATTAAAATTTTATTGATAATTTTTCATTCTTGACGGCGCTGAGATTTGAACCCAGGCTTTCACGGACATGTTACCCAGACTAGTTTCGATTGTAACCACACAATCTCTTCAGTGGGGTTTGCCGTCTTACTCACTCGGCTATTGAAGCCGGATGACGTCAATAGTCAAACATCAATCTTTAAACCAAACGGTATTTCGCCTTGGTAGATCGAAATTTGCTTTTTGAATGAATGATTATCTATTTTAACTGATTGACATGTTCTTCCCAACTTTATTTAAGAAAAAGAAACACACATAACAACTTAGAAACATCTATATGAATTCAATAAGAAATCAATTAGACATATCGGTACATAAATTCCCTCCGATAAAGGCATGAGAAATCGATTAGAAAGCGGCCAGACAGTACGTATAATCAATGTCTGACAGAAATCTTACCGAAGTCTCTAAGAATGACGTCAGACAACTGCAAGAAATGGCTGGGTACTTTGTTAATTTTTTTTTTTATTAGGGGATTTTTATTTGATTTCGCTGTTATTAAGTATTGACGTAAATAAAGGGGAACTCGTTTAGTTTTTTTAAGTTTTTTAAGAAACGGCAACAGATTGATTGGTTAATTAAATCTATTTTTAGTTCAAATGCAGATAGAAACGTTTCAATTTGTGTAAAAAAAAAACTAAAATTAACATAATCTCCTTTTTCTGCGTTTCGATTAGGATTGAATTTTACTCCGTTTGACATCTTTGGTATTTTGCGTTCCGTTTAAATTTTTTTCCTTCGACTGTATGTATTCTACATTACGATCTTAGCTAAGTTTAATCAAGTTGCTTATTAACTAACGGAAAGTTGTTAGATTTTTGTTTTTTTTTTTCGATTAAAAAACTGTGCAATTAAAAAAATTCAAGTAAAATGAAAGACAATATGTAAATATTTTTTAAATACATATTAATTTTTGTATATCTTTCACCACTAGTGGTGAATGAGGGTATACTAAGTTTGTCATTCCGTGTGAAACTATTTTATAATATATCTTTCACCACTAGTGGTGAATGAGGGTATGCTAAGTTTGTCATTCCGTGTGAAACTTTTTTATTATTCATCTCAGACCTCATAATGTATATATATTCTAGTACCTTGAGTAATTCTAAGTCGATTTAGCCATGTCCGTCTGTCTGCCGACTGTTGAAAGCACGCTCACTTTCGAAAAACTCAAAAGAAAAGAACAATATTGGTATAAAATTGCTTCTAGCTATCCTAAGCAGTTTGGTATTGAAATCCATCAATATCGGTTCAGTAGGATAAGAGTTATGAGTCCAAATGGGGAAACACCACCCTGAAAATTGACAATTTTGTTGCAAAAACTAAGATTTTTGTACAAATTAGTTCTATATGGAAATCAAACTGTCAAATTTCGTGAAGATCGGTCCATAACTTACCATAGCCCCCAAATAAAGCTTACTCTGAGAAAACAGTTTAGTACGCCTTAAACCGTAACGAATAATGCTGTTGTAATATAATTTAGTCTGTGACAATTCTATAACACTTGAAATCACTCTGTCAAATTTCGTGAAGATCGGTCATAATTTACAATAGGTCACATATAAAGCCCACTCTGTGAAATTGTTTACGCCTAAAACCGTAGGAAATATAGAGATTGTGGTAAAATGTTTCCCAAACTACCTTTATATGGCCAAAAATATCACAATGCAATTCTGTGATGATTGGTCCATAATTTAGCATGGGTCCAATACAAATGCCTCTCCTTAAAATCATTTTAGTTCAGCTTAAACTGTAACAAATTTTACTCGAATTTGTTCAAAAAAAGTTTTACATGACTAGAAAGAAAAGCATTGAACTCAATAATATAACATAGGTCTACACCGCAACCAATTTTAATACCGACGTCCGTTTTGATCAAGATTAATTAATTATTAATAGATTCCGTATAGAGAACACTTCCAAACTATTCTAACTGTCGGTGGAGCGTATCAAAGATTCGGCAAAAAATAGCACGCCAACTTATTTATAATTTAATTTAAGTTTTATTTAATTTATTGCAGGCCAGAAACAACAACACCTGAACCGTATGAAAAGCTAGCAAAATTTATTTAATTAACTTGTTCATTATAAATATTTAATTTCTGTTTTTTTTTTTCTTTATTACTGTTTTTGCACTAAATTTTACTTCTTATTGAAATGTTTACAAAATTGTTTATTTTTTCTGCTCAGATTTCATAGCAAAAATGAAAATTTTGTCTTCTACTTTTTCTTTTGATTCAGTATTTGTTGGAATACCTTTTTTTGATTGATGCGTAATCGAAATGCAAATAAGGGTGAATAAAAAATCTGATCTTCTTGATTTTGTTTCAAATTTTATGTATTTTCAGACAAAAAAAAATTATTTAAAATATTAATGCATAAAAAAAATATACAGTGTGTGGAAAGCGTTATGAAATGGTCAAATATTTCAATTAAGGAAGTTTAGAGGTCAAGTTTGTATGTAATTTCTTAAATTACTTTGACATTATTTTATCTTAAGTAATCTTTATCTGTTCATTTGTTAAATATTTTCAAAAAATTAAAAACTTAAATGAAAAGTTTTAAATGTTAATCAGCGGTTGTTGTTAATGTAGACTGCCCTTTACCTCACACTGGGATATTTTGAAAACAAAAATGGACATAATTCTGGATTTTGTAAACAGTAAGTCCGATTGAAAAGGAAATGACCGTCAAAAGCTGTCATTTAGTTTTTAATTTAACATTATGACTACATGCAAGTTTAAATTAACAGTTATCATAAAAACATTGAAAACAAGAGTCAATTTTATACGTTAACGAATCTGTTTATATTAAAATATAAAAAAATAATAAGTACACATAAAAAAGCTAAAAATTGATTCTGCACCTACAACCAAAATTATTATCAGGCCTGTTCTGAAAATCACTTTAACTCAAATCACGTGATTTCAAATCACATGTGCCTTTTAAAAACACACGTGTGATATTTTGGTGTTCCATTTTTGTGTTTCGGTGAGATTTTCAATTGCCACTGGCACCCCCGAGAAACACAAAAACTGTATGACTTTCAGAACACCATCAAATTACACATGTGATTTTAAAAGCACATGATTTGAAATCAAGGCCCCTATTACGGTTTACAACTCAACTCAGTTGAGTTGTAATTTCTTATTTTTGTATTATGGTTTACAACTTTGCTATATTGCGGCGAACAAAAACATCAAAAAATTACAACTCATCACAACCAGTTGTTTTAATTACAACTCAACTGGGTTGAGTTGTAAACCGTAATAGGGGCCCAAGTGATTTTCAGAACAGACCCATATATTTATTACTAAAATTTGTAAAAATTTGATATTATGATTTTTTGCTGAATTAATGATTCATATACTAAAAAATATGGACAAAAATCTGCGCTATTTTAAACAATGTGTTCAATTAAAAAAAATAGTTAACATAGAAAAAATTATCAGTAGTTTTTTACCAATTAAAAAAATTTATTAAAACGTATTTTAATTTAATTAATGTGATAATTAAATCAATTTTTTTTAGTTGAAAGAAAATTAAAAAAATAATTTTGATTTAATTAACATTTTAGTTGTTTTGAAATAAATTTTTAATTAAAATATAAATTAAATAACAAAAAATCTTAACTGATTTTTTCGTAGAATTGTTGTTGGTAGTTGTCAAAACCTGAGCAATATTTAATTAATTCAATTAACACATTGCTTGAAATGGCCAAATTTTTTGATCATATTTTTTAGTTAAAATTAAAAATATCATTTATTGAAAAAAAAAATATTCAAAATTTTAAATTTTTTAAATTTTTAGTAATCCATACATTTTGGTAATAGGAGTAAAATCAACAAATTGTTTGCTTGATTCAAATGAAAAAATTTAAATGCTGGAGAATTTTGTTAATAACTTGACCCCATGACTATTAACCGGGTCAAAATTTTATCAGGAAACTTATTTTTGTTTTATAAATGTACATATTTTGTAAATTTCAGTCAAATCGTACCATAAATTAAAAAAATTTAAAATATTACCACAGCGCCACCTTTCGGGCTAAAACTTAAGAGAAACCTGGTTACAGACTGAACTAATGTTTAATGCCAAGTTTGGTGTCAGTCGGTCCAGTTCTTGAGTTTTAGTAATACGTACCTGCAACAAATGTTTTTATATATTATAACACCTTTCAGACCGTCAATAATATACTGTAAGTTTCATAAAGATCGGTTCTGTGGTTACGGAGATTACATATGCCTTTGTATGGGAGGTGCAACACCCACTTTTCCAATCCCGCCAGATGTTGTGTATTGATAACCCAAATATTAGTACCAAATTTGGAAACTTTAGCTCTTGTCGTTGTACAGATATACATAAATTTATAATGTCTTTGTAAACGTTAAATGCATTTATAAACTTATTTAATAGATTTAATGAATTGTTATTTGTTTTTTGTTCAAATAAATTAAATTAAATAATATTTTGCATTGTTTTGTATTGGCCGGGAAAAGAAAAACTCTAAACAGGAACAACAAAAAAGTTAAACAATATTTCAACCTGACTCGAAAAGCACATTTGAAAAATGTCTGAATCAATAATCACTATATTTTTTTTTACCCTATTATGGTTGATATTGACCATATTGTGGTTAATTTTGTCAATATTATGGTTATTTTGACCATATTGTGTTAATTTTGACTATATTGTGGTTAATTTTGACAATATTATAGGTTATTTTGATTATATATGGTTAAAACTAATTAACACTTGTAAATGTGTTTACTTTTTTTTATTTGTATAATTTTCGTATTTATGTAAAAACGTTAAACGCTTAAAATACTAATAAATATTTATTCAGTTTCTTTTCATCTAAATTTATCACCGATCTTGATTTGTGTTGCTTTTTAACTTTTGTTATCACTTTCAAGTTGTTAAATTTGTCTGCAGTGTGAATTTTATTGAGAACTTTTATTTGATATTTATTTAGGTTTATTATAATATATTTAAAATTTTAACATAATAAAACAGAAGCTTAAAATAAATTACATAATATCCCAAATCGCGTTTCAATTAAAGCTATACTCATGCATTAGTCATTACCCAAATTTTTATGTCATTGTTGTTATTAGTGCAGCTGTTTGTTAGCGATACTGACTATTCGGGGATTTTAAAGTCACAGAAGTAAATTAAAATAAATGTGTATGTGTGTCAATGTTTTGAAAAAAATGGTGACGAAATGGAGAATTTAAAATTAAAACTGACTTGTTCTTTAAAAGTTTTTTAAGGTTATAGAAGTATAAAGTTACCGGTCGTTATATCTGTTATGAAAAGCAACAATGTTTGCCGTTAAATGGAAGCAATTTTTAAAAATTTTATCAGACTGATTTACTTACTAATGGCAAAATTCACCAAGTTCTGTTGAAACTAACTTTTACTTTAACTTCCAGTAAACAATATGTTTTGGCAGTTATAACTGATAGGTTATTATAACTGAACTTAGTGAAATCGGCCTTAAGAGTTTTGACAAGTAATTTTTTTGGCTGTGCTCAAGTGTGGTACTGTACAGTGCGTTTGTGTACAGCATGGCGGTATTTTTGCTATTTACGCATGAACACAGTAATCAAAACAAGTTGGAGATTTGCTAAAGTTTGTTAAATTGTGTTGTGAACTGTGTGTAAAAAACGTTCACTTCTGTCGCGATTTTTAAAAGTTGACAACAAAAAAAAATTATTTTTTTTTTATTCCTACGCTAATCCCGCGAAGCTCTTCGTTTGTCTGCAGGAGACCAGAGTCTCTGACGGGACTGATAGACCAGCTCACTACCAGCTAGCCTACCGGGGCACCTACAGAATTTCATGTAACGTGTTAAAATTTTCAACGCCACAAGCTATGCAGTGTTTAAAGTTTTAAAACACAATGTGAATTTATGTAGAAAGCAACAACAAAATTACGAAATATTTATGATATTGTTTTCGCTATCAATTTAATCCTTTGGCGTTGCATTTTACGTGCTTAAGCCTAGTACTCTGTTCCAATTTGTAAAAAATGTTAAGCAGCATCTATTATTTCATGCGAAAAATTTGACATGTATTAATGTTACCTATCTCGAGAGTTTGCACAATTTGACCTTTTCAATCTTTCAAAGTATGCGCCATTGTTTTTCATATATAAACCAAACCCACATGTATTTTACTAAAAGTATTTTTTTTTTTTACATAAAAATCAAAGTAAATATGGATGAAAGACTGTTACCGGTTGTGTTATTTATGTTTTTCAGTTCTCATTTTAATATTAAGTTTAAACTTTTTTTTATTTGCTTAAAATTCCACGTGAAATAAGTGCAGCTTCTATTTTCGCAGTTGTAAAAAAATGTTGCCAGAAACATTTCGCAACTTTTTCACAAATTAAACAGAGTACAACTCTATCAACATTATTTCATAGAAATTCCGCAAAAGTTTTTTCATATGAGTTTTGACAGCATTTCACGTGAAATGTTGAACAGAGTACCAGGCTTAAGGGCCTTAGTCTTTTAAGACGATCTTGGATGATCAAAATCTGATTAGTCAGTTGTTGGCTTACAACAGCTTGAAAATTATTATAATTGTTTACAAAACAAAAACCAAATTTACAGAATGTGCGCAATTATAAATTTATCATGCAGATGACCGAAATGTGACTGTTTAAAGCTCGTTAGTTTTTACTTCCGGTTGCGGTTCTGTGCCGTTCTTTTCTGTAGCAAATATTGTGTAATTACCTTTTCTGTGAAAGGAATTGTAAAAAAACTTTTTAAAAAATCATTAATTTAAAAAATTTAAACAAATTTTTCTAGCTTTAAACCAAAATTTACAATTTTGTCATACCACAACAAACTAATACATACACACTTTAGCCGTAACGTTGAGTTCTATTTTCAACAGATATGTCCGCAACAGAACAGAACGAAACCACATATACAGATTTTCAATTGAACAGAAAGAAAACAGCTGATTCATAACAGAACAAAACGTACAAACTAATCCTGCCTTAAGCCTAGTACTCTGTTCCAATTTGTGAAAAATGTTCAGCAACATCTATTATTTCATGCGGAAAATTTGACATGTATCAATGTTACCTATCTCGAGAATTTGTACAATTTGACGTTTTTAATCTTTCAAAGTATGCGACATTGTTTTGCATATGTAAACAAAACCCACATGTATTTTACTAAAAAGTATTTTTTAAATAAAAAATTAAGTAAAAATAAAATTATATATTGATGAAAACCTGTTACCGGTTGTGTTATTTATGTTTTGCAGTTCTCATATTAATATTAGGTTTAAACTTTTTTCATTTGCTTAAAATTCCACGTGAAATAAGTGCAGCTTATATTATTTCGCAGTTTTAAAAAAAATGTTGCTAGAAACATTTCGCAACTTTTTCACAAATTAAACAGAGTACAACTCTATCAACCTTTTTCCATAGAAATTCCGCACAAGTTTTTTTCATATGGGTTTTGACAGCATTTCACGTGAAATGTTGAACAGAGTACTAGGCTTTAACGATGAAAAAATGTTTCTTTTGTTGTTGCTGCTGTTTATAACGGGACAATTTTTTTTTACAGATTTTGAAGTAACTGAAAATTATTCGGAAAAAATAAGTACTACAACAAACTGTCACGATAATGAGTCGTAATTAGTTTTTTATTCCAGCAATTTTTGGATTCCTGGGAAAGCGGAAAATAAAAATCAAATTCCCGGGATCCCGGGATTCCCGCCCAAAAAATTTGTTTTTATTTATTTACTTATTTCTCCAATTAAACTAATATTTCTTACTGGCTATTACGCTTAAAATAATTAAATCTAGTATCTATTATACAACAAAAATTTCAAAAATTTAAGATTAAAATTATTTTGATGCCAATAGGATCATAGAACTCAATATACGTAAATACATTGTCAAATTCAGAGCTCATTTGCATAATTAGAATAAAAGTATTAAAGTCTTACCGTAGGAACACAATAGCACCGTATGAACATTGTAGCGTAGGACGTACATATTTACGTTGTTAAATAAAAACTTGTAATATTTAATACAAACGCACACAATAGTTGGCGCAAACGTAAAAGCATCGTACGTCGGCATAGATCTAATTCTATTTCATACGCCGGTTTCGGCCGTATTGTAATATAAAATGTAAATTTAATAATATAAAATTAGATTATTTTTACGTTTTCAAATTGAATATTTGAAAAGAATAAAAATGAAGGATAAACTAACAACAATTTCAATAATTTTGGATATTTCTAGTATTATTTACAAAGGAAAACAAAGTACGTATACGATGGAATTGTGTGTAAATCGAGCGTGTTTTTAGAAATTCACGGCGTTACGTCCTACGCTCTTACGACGCACAGTGGCGCCCGTAGAGCAAGCGAGGTTGCAAAAATCAAAATTTCCATGAGTGCCGACGAAGTTTTGAATAAACCCATGTTATAGGAAACTTTTCAACGATTTCAAATATGCCACTCTTAATAATATCACATTTTTAGTTTAGAAGATATAACCGTTCAAAGTTGACCGACTTTCGGTTTTCAAAAAAACACACAATTTTTAGTCAATTTGTTGCGATTTCAGGTGTAATATCACGAAAAATAGGTAACGAATAGCCTTATTTTTTATTTGTATTGATTGATGTATTTATTAAATGTATAATGATAAAAAAAAAATTAACTGTTTGCTTTGTGTTTCTCCTGGTAAATCACTATTTAAAAACTATCCGTTTTTTCACTATTTTTCAACTTTGACGGAAAATAAAAAAAAACTATATTTTTCTATATTTGCCATACGTGCAAAACCTGTTCTTTGATTATTTCTTTACATAATTCAAAAGGTTTTATCTGCCCGTACGTGCCCGTTTGGCTTCTAGAGGTAAAAAAGTTCAAAAAGACATGGTTGCAGAAATTGTATGGCGTCCATCCCTTATATGTTTTGACTGACAGTAGTTTGATCTAATAGTTTGAAAAAAACTACTCATTGAAATTAGCAGGTACGTACCTCACATAAACAATACTTTGGCGTACAAATGGTCAGGAACAATATTGACTTATGGTCCCTACAGGTAGGCACAAATCTTATTTGGACACGTGCATAATATCAAAATTGCATTATTTAGCCTAAATCCATATGTATGCAGGGAACAGGTAAATTTTTAGGCATGGTAGCATAAGCCTATATATTGCAAAATAAGCATAATGCCTGGATTAGTCTACGCCTGAAAGTTGGCGCAACAATTACTGAAACCATTAAACAATTTAAGTACTGAAAACATGGCGTTGAACAATTTAAAATTATTTGAACTGTTTAGAAAGTCAACCACACCAAAGTTTTTCACGGAAGTGAAAATTCTTCCTGAGAAGTTGACATTGATCAGCAAATGGGGCTGCGATGGATCATCCGGACAAAGCGTTTATAAGCAAAGGATATCTTTCGATGACGCTACAATATCGGACGGAAATATGTTTATGGCATCTGTTGTTCCTTTGCGGCTAAAATCGGATGATTCCCTACACTGGAAAAATCCACGTCCGTCATCAGTGCATTATTGCCGACCAATAATGTTTCAGTTTGCAAGGGAATCGGCAGAACTCATAAGGACTACGGTGAAGGACATTGAAGAACAAATAAGCAAGATTAAGCCTACAAAGCTGCAAATTGGAGAAGGAAAATATATTGAATGCAATTACGAGTTCCACCTGACCATGGTTGACGGAAAAGTCGTAAACGAACTGACAGGAACAACCTCAACAATGTCATGCCCGATTTGCAAAAAGAGTCAGAAGAACTTTTTTCAATTCAATTCAATTTATTTCATATATAATATGTTACATCTCAATTTTATATAATTAGTTGTAAAGAGTTTAAGATTAGTATCTTTTTCTGCTTAATTATAATATATTTCAATTAGTTATCATAGACAGAATTATATTGGAGGTAAAAATTTAGCAAAAACCTATCTAAACCCCTTTTTTCGTATTATTTTTATATTTTTTTTATCGATTTTATATTATTATTTGTCAGAAGAACTTTGGTAATTTAAACGATTCTACAAATGAGGAGAATTACGAATATGGAATGTCACCATTGCACGCAAGGATAAGGTGTATGGAATTCTTGCTAAAACTGGCATATACCCTACCACAAGAGGAGGAAAACTTCGATGAAAATACATCAATAAAGGATAAGGAAAAGATCAGAAAGAAGCAAATACAGGATGGTTTTTTTGAAACAAGTTGGACTAAAAGTAGACTGTCCCAAGCACGGATACGGTAACTCTAACGATGGAAACACTTCTAGGAGATTTTTTGAAAATGATGAGGCAGTAACTAGAATCATTGGAATTGACAATCAAATCGTGAAAAGATTGGGAACGATCTTGGATGTTTTAAACTGCAAAGAAAATGTCAATTCTACAAAATATGGAGAATATGCGTCGAAAACTGCATCTCTTTTAGCAGAAATGTATCCACAGAAGAAGTTGACCCCGACCGTCCATAAAATATTGGCGCATGGCAAAGATATAATTGAGTACCAGTCTTTGCCAATTGGAGAGCTTTCTGAAGAAGCACAGGAGTCTCTTAACAAATTTTATAAAAAATATAGATTGCAGAACACATTCAAAGCATCAAGGGTAAGGCAAAATAAGGACCTCTTCAACATGTTGGCAGCATCTTCCGATCCACTTATTTCTTCCCTGCGGCATGTGAAGTCACGAATAGAGTTACAAAATAATTATAGTTTAGAAATTGTTAGTCTTTTAGATATACCTTCTCTTACGAATTGTGATGAATATTTTACAGAAAATTGAAAAAATAAATTTAAAAAAATAAATAATTTTTTTTTTTAATTTGTTGGGTAATAATTTAAAACATAAAACCCTTAAGAAAAAAAATAAAAACAATCTAAAAATGTAAAAATAATTTTTTTTAGTTACCATAAAATTGATTTTTCTACTAATCTTAACTTTGATAACCCATAAGTAGGCCCCTACAAAGCGTAGCACCCTTTCCAAACGCTCATTTCATAGGCTGAACAGTTATCTATCATATGCTGTTTAAACTGTTCAATTATCTTATTCGGTTCAAAAGATATGATTTTTGCAACGAAAAAACTCAAATGGCGCCACTGTGCGACGTACGACCCAGTTGTGTTCCTAGCATTAGGGGAATAACATTTCTAGTAACTGTTCTTAGTAACTGAAAGCTCAAAATTACGAATTAGGAATTCTGAAACATATTTACCGTTTAACAAATACAGCAGGAAGTATATATTTTATTTACTAACATATTTGTATACAGTTGTATAACCCTTAATCAGCAGTGGTGATTTTTTTTCATATTCATCGAAGGTCCCATAAAGTATTTGTCCTTCATTAATTCTGAGCCGATTTAGCCCTTTTGGTGGCAATTTGTTTCTAGATCTTCTAGGCTGTTTGGGATTGAATTTCTGCAGAATCGCTTCAGTAAGAAAAGAGTTATGCACCCCCAAATGGGGAACTACCTCCCTAAAAACCAAGCAAAAGCTAACATAAATTTGTGGGGAAATGCACCTATTGTCATTAAATTTCAACAAAGTTTTATAAGGCACCAAATTTTTACTTTCATAAGACTCAAAATCACTTGAAATGCCGCATATAAAACACAATCTAGGAAAACACTTTACTACGTCCTTATCCGCAAAACAATATTTTAAATATTGTAGTAAAATTTACACTTTAGTTTGCTAGGACAAGAAATAAAATTTCATGAAGATAGGTCTACAATTAATCATAGGCTCTTTATAAAGCCCATTCTCAAAAATTAGCTTAATAAGTCTTAAACTGTAGAAAATTAAAATATTGTGGTGAAATTAAGTTGGATAAAACACCTAAAGACAAGAGTCCGACATAGATTTAATAGTTTTAAACAAATAATTTCTTAAAAATTTCCCGGGAATCCAGCAATTAATTCCTGGGAGAGCGGGAATTGAAAGCAATTGAAAATTCCCGGGAACAAGCTCTAGTCGTAATTGATCAGAAACACGAGTCATAAAAGAATGTTTCGGGAAAGGCGCGGGTGGGGTATCATTTTCTCCCGAAAGAACAGACTCAAAAACGAGCGCATAAATAATTATTTTAATCTCGCAGAGGAGTCAAAAAGCCTCGAATATGATCAATAATTTCCTTAAATGCTGACTGGGATACAGTTTACTTGTATAGTGTGTTTCGTTTACGCAGTTTCGTTTACGCAGTGCCAGACTTGAACAATAAAATTGTGTAGTGTATGGCCGGCAAAAGGTTTAGGCACCTGAATCGTAAAATCGATTCAAAGTTACCCATCTAACGAATTTAGTTTTTTCCAAACTGTAAATAAATCAATTGCAAAAATGTTCAAACAACAATAAAATAACCATTTTATTTTGCCTTATCGCAGTAGCAATTTTACAGTAATTATAACTGTGACATCGTAACTTAAACAATATTATTTTATTATTCCATGGCTAATTAGTTTACCGTTAAAGATGTTAATGAATCACGCAAATTGTTTATAATAAGATTCTTCGCTTGATAGAATAATTTGTATTCGATTTGTGTAGCCTTTCAAAATAAAAAATCAGGGGGTTAATTCTGGCAGTCGTGATCGAAGACTTTTTCAATTCGAAGGCAGTTTTGTTTATAATTCTTTCACTCAATACTGAACCAATCGAAATTATTTTTTCACTATTTTGAAAACTCAAATAATTGCTTTACAACACTGAAAAAAACATTTCAATTCATTCGGTATCGACTTAAATAATTATAAATTAAATTGCTTTCGAATAGAAGAAGTATTTGATTACGACTGCCAAAATTAGCACGCAGGATATTTTCGTTTCGATTCTATGAAATATTGGTGCAATAATAGAGCTAACACTTTACATTTCGATCACAATGTACAGACTTCTTTGACTGCAGGAGTGACGAATTTTTATCGTATCGCTCATATAAAATGTCTGGTAAATAAATTTTTCTAAAAAAAATATAACAGCAAAAAGTACAAAGTTTGGCAAGCTGCCGATTTCTTTAGAAGTGTTTCGATGTTGAAGGGCTTTAACACAGAGTTAGGCTATATTTCTTAATTATCACCTTTTCAGTAATCCGTATTATTAAAAATTTAAAACTTTTCAATGTGTGGAAAGTAATTAAAATAAAAAAAATTTATGAAATAGTAACAGTTATTATTGAAACCATCGAAGAAATATATAAAACGTTAATACAGGGGCCTTCAGCTACTTTACCTTAGCACTAAGGCTGGATTTTTAAGATCTTATTTAAGGATTAGTTAATCAGAATACAGATTTGTGCTGCCATTTCCAAGTTTGTATACAAAGTTTTGACGGATCATCTTAGTTTTGCTTAAAATGTTGGTCTTTAACGAAATAAAAAAATATAAAGTTTCGCCGGAGGTTTCAGACTACGTTAAACTAAGTTTAAACTTAATTCACATCTCAAAAACTCGGCCTAAGTAATATTGCTTTACATAGAGAAATAACAAAGTTATAGGTATTTTGCCGAAATTTTCCACTGTGCATAGTCATAAAATGTTCTCTCATTGCTAAATCTTGTAGGTATTTGCACGTTTTAAGATTTTTCTACTTTTTTCATTAATTTTCACTAGAGAAGAATTGAGACACCTTAGATATCGTAATATTTCTAGAGTTGCAGATCCTCTTGTTTACGGGCGCAATAGCAAGTTATACCCAAACTTGAAGAAAATTGGGCAGAAAGATTTAAGTTTTCAAATGAGATCTGAGGCATCTGAGAGAAATTTTTTTCCTTCCACTGCAGGTCTGGTTCAAACTGATTTGTGAAATCTGCTATTTCTGCAAAAGCTTTTATATAAGTTTGTCATTGTATTTATCAACAATTTAAATCTTAGTACATATACATACATATATATATTCTTGTTCCTTATGACAAGCGGAGTTTATTCAATGACGCCCGCTATTTCTTCCGTCAGTTTGTCTGTTGAAATAGATTTCCCCATATGATGGGGGCTAGGTTCTTATACATTAATATCACATATAGTTCGGAATAGTTTGATAGATCCGTCCACAAATGCCAGAGATAAGAACAAAAAACCACGGCTGCCCTCAATTTTTAACCATAAAATCTAACTTTTTTAAGTCTATAATCTATTCAATTTCCCGATTTAATAGTTTTGGCACAATAGCGCCTAAGCCTATTGTAAACTATGAGAACCGAATTTGACCCAGATATTTATTTATATATGGAGCACTGAATATTAAAAATGGGCCAAATCGGAACATTATTTCACCTGGCCACAGGCTCCAGTATAAAAGATTTAGGATTTTTAATTCTACGGTGAAGGGTAAATATGGTTCGGCACAGGCGAAAATAGCCCGTTTACTTGTTTTAAATCTTATTAATATCAGTTTCAAACATAAATACCTAACGGTGTTTTTATGAATTGTAAAAAAATTACTCCACTTGAGTTTTGTTTTGTTTTTAACATGAATTCAAATTCATTATTCGTATAGGTATTGCTGATATTTGCTTTTAAATATCGGTATCGGTATCGTATCGGCAAAAATGCGTATCGTTACTTCCCTAATTATTTCTTGTGACATTAAATAATCTTAAAACTATCACAAATTTCAAGTTGCTATATTTTTAAGTTTAGTAGAAGTAATAGTATAACGGGTGTTTTATTCGTGTGACGAGCAGTGCACAAAATTGTGGCAATATAATACAATTTAACACTAAGCCCCTTGCAGAATCCCAACTGGTGACTAAGAAAAATAAAATCTAAATCAAAACATCCAAGTTCAACGTCGTTTAAATCACATTAGTTTTGCTGTACATCTGTCCTTAATTACAAATAAAATAAAAACGTATTAATTATTTCTATTTTATAGTTTTCTATATTTTCTTAGCAAGTACAATGTGAAGTCGAAATTCGACTGCACTTTTTCTAATTAGTAATTGTATACATTTCGACGATGTTTTTTTGTTTTACTTTATCTTATCACTGTTTGTATTTTATTCCATATATATATAAATATGTTCAAGTCAATTGGTATAGACAAAAATCTTGATTATTTTTGATTGATTGATGATAAAAATAAACAAAGAATGTATTATAAAATTAATTTATGTATGTGATAATTATTTGTAACGTATAATTTTTATTTTTTTTCAATTAGAAAAAGGAAATCCCGGAGCCATCATTAAATG
This sequence comes from Pollenia amentaria, assembly GCA_943735925.1. Classification (NCBI taxonomy): domain Eukaryota; kingdom Metazoa; phylum Arthropoda; class Insecta; order Diptera; family Polleniidae; genus Pollenia; species Pollenia amentaria. The sequence continues at coordinate 84,333,998 of OX031008.1, read as the reverse complement.
GTACCAGATTTTAAATTGGTGTAAGTGTTGATTAAGTTATATACATACATACATATCGTCACCTTAAATGCAAACAGCCGTATGTATGTAACTACACAAAAATTTGAAATCAAGTTTTTGATTGATTATGGTTCGTTTAAAAAAAAAACGCAAAATGCAAAACTGCAAACAAAAATGGCGACTATATTAAAGAAGTTCAATTGCCAACACTACTTTATGATAACAAATTTATTTTGTAAAGTTTTTTGCTTTTCCTGTAGTAGTTACGTCGGTTTGCATTTAAGCCGACGATATGTTTGGTTAGTTCAGGCTTGATTTTGAACCTTAACAATTAAAAATGTTAACACAATTACAGCATTAATAACAACTAATTAATAAAATTTAAAATATTTAAAAAAAAAAAAAATTTTAATAGTTTGCAAAAAAAGATCTATAAATTTAAATTTAGTTTTAACATTTTAATTGGCTTTTATTCATCATAATAAAATTTTCTTTTCAATTACATTGTGATATCTCTTCTCTTAACCTAATCACCATTTTAACCACTATGTGAAGTAGAATGTAGGGCAATTTGTTGAATAGACCGCAACAATTTTTAAAATTACATTATTTAACTTATTAAATCGATTTTTTACTCTTTTTACCCCTTTTTTCTCTGTTGCGGTTTAACTATTTACAGATAAGATTATATAGTACTCTAAGTCTTATTAGAGAAAAACAATTTTTAAAAATTATTTACAAATAAACTGTAAAAGATTTGTAAACAAAATAATTTGTTTATGTTTATAAATAACTTGGCATTTATAGTACATACATATAGTGAAAATATATAAAATGATAATTACAACTGTAGTCATGGTATGAGTATTTAACGAATATGTAATTCACTAAGCTTTGAGAAATACTGGTCGATGTTAAATTGCGCTAACAGATTTTATGTAATTAAAATCTGTCATCGATTTCGAAATGTAGGCATTGTGTTGAAACAGTAGATTTCGCTGGAGACGATCTAGCCCAGTTAATATTGAGTAAAACAGAAACAGAGAAGAAAAAACCTTATTTGGGTTTCGAAAACCCCTAATTTTCGATTGGGCTAGTAGCTGCAATTGCACACGTATGGAATTTCGATAGATAACTTATTATTTTGTTTTAAGAGAGTTTCCGTTCTAGTCAATCACTTTGACCAGGTCTTTAATTCAGCTAGAAAATACTAAAAATGCTTTTAAAAAATGCTAAAATGTTTCAAGATTTTTGTTAAGACAGTATGAAATATTATTAAAAACTAAATAAATGTTAATTACTCCATTTTAACAAAATGTTTATTAATGGGTAGATTTTGGTAAGCCATCGAATATAAATAAAAATCACAGCTAGTTGCGTTTAAATTTTAAATTTATGCGGCCCGCTTTGCTCTGATTTAAAAGATTCTAGTAAGATTTTTTTCCTTATAGTTAGGTTAGGTTAGGTCGAAAGGAAAATGAAGCATCAAGATACAACCTCATATCTGCACGTTATACACCTAGGCCACTATCGAGCCTGTTGTGCGCTCCTTATGAAGAAACATGCAGGATTTAGATGGCGTTAAGAAACCCAGTCTCCCGCACGTAATTCCTTAAGATTTTCCAGTCAACGCTCATCAGTGATCCCAAGCCCAACATGGCATCGCATCCGAGGTGTTTGGATCGAAATTCGGCGAAGGCCTGACAGTCAGAGGAAGTATTCTAGCGCTCGCTCTCCTCGCCACACGCTTTACACTCGTCTGATTCCGCCCGTCGAATTTCGCGTAGTTGTGCCCGTAGTCCTGCATGACCAGTAAGGATACGCACCATCATACAAACTTCGGATTTACTCCCATTGAGGAGGCTTTTTGCACTCCCCTCGTCTGGGTTACCCCATAAAATCTTAGTGGTCCTACCCACAGTCCCACTTGTCCAACTGGCCTCAAACGGCTTTGCATTCGCCAGGTTAACTGCTTAGAGTTCTCTTCCCCCGATAGCGAGTATATTGGCCCTTTCGTTTCCAATTATCCCCGAGTGACCCGGCACCCATATGATACGGATCCCACCGCCCGGGGAGAATTCGGTAATGGCCTTCCTACAGTCTAACAAGGTCCTGGACCTAACCCTATTAACTGATAACACCCTTATTGCCCTTTGTCTGTCGGTAAATACGTTAGAGTCCACCCGCCCCATATTCGATTCAATTAATATCAAACATTCCGTAATAGCACTTCCGCCTGGAATCTTGTGTTGTGATCCGGGTTTCTGGATTCTCACCATAGACCTCTATTCCCGGTTTTTTTTTGCCCCTTAGTTCCACTTTTTTACTTATAGTTTAAGAAAAGTTGGGAGTCATTATTTTTATTATTATCTTTTCAGCAGCTTAGAGCAAAAAAATATTTCAGATATTTAGTTGGATTAACACGAAATGACCAAACATTTACACTACAGAATTCCTATCTTGGGATCAATAAATTAACTGTTTACATTACAATATGCAATTTCCTAAAACTACGAGTATTTATTATACTTTATAATAAAATGGAAAATAATTTTTACAATCTATATGATTGAGGCATTTCTAAAACTTCATAAATAAAACATTATTTACAAAAAAGGTAATAGCTTGTTTACATTAAAACATCTAGTAGATTTTATTTGAAATCATTGTACTTTTTTACATTAGAGATTTGGTTTTCATAACCAAACCGCTGTCTGAAAGTTTTTTGTGTAACACATACATACATATAAAGAACTAGGTTCATATTTAAAAATTTTTAGTACCTTTTGTTTATAACAGGGACCGTAACAGTAAACCTTTTTTATAAGTCAGATGATAACAGTTATTTTTTTTTTTTTTATTTTTTCGAGCAAGAAAAAAAATTATTTTTGATCAAAAAATTATAATAAAAAAAAAAACTAAGGCCCTAATCATGTACAACGCAGCGCAACGCCAAACAATAACATTGAAAGCACAAACAATGTCATAAATATTTTGTAATTTTGTTGTTGCTTTCAACAGAAATTCATGTACCGTTTTAAAATTTTCAACGACACAAGCAATGGAGAGTTTGAAATTTTAAAACGCAATGTGAATTTCTGTAGAAAGCAACAACAAAATTACAAAATATTTATGACATTGTTTGTGCTTTCAATGTTATTGTTTGGCGTTGCGTTAGTTCTGTGGCGTTGCGCTGCGTTGTACATGATTAGGGCCTAATAATAGCCCTATTATAACAACTTGCCGATAGTTAAAGGTAGGATTTTGTTTCAAGCATAAAAAGTTTTTCACTACTAACAACATTGATTTAAACTGAAGTGAGCAATTTGTTAAGGGCAAGGGGTCCCTGGTTTATAATTAACTTCATTTATTTTATCAATATTCGCCTTATTATGGTTGTCGTATACGACTGTGTCGTTTTTTGTAGTAGATTAAAGAACACAGGTTGTAAGTTACTTTAATCTATTACAAAAAACGACACAGTCGTATACGACAACGACAACTACAATAAGGCTGATTATTTATCTTTTTACTTTTTTTTACTATTTTCTTAAAATTGTTAAATTTGTTTAACATTTTAACAAACCGCCATTTTGGTTTTCGTTTTCTTTTTTATTAAAATGTCATGTTTTTTCTTATACAGGGAAGAAAGTATTTTTTACTAATTTATGAAAATACCATAGTTACATTACTAAAGGGCAAAATAAACCTCACAAATTGCTTGACAAACTCACACTTTTTTCCGTTTTGTGTATGCCAATAAACAACACAAAAATTTTTCGTACAAACATTAATTTTTCATTTATTTTAATTATTATCGACCTTTTCTTAATTTTATTGTTTTGTTTTTTTTTTTTTTTTTTAGAAAACTCTAATCGGGCTTAATAATGTCTTATCTTCTATGCAAATTAAAAGATTAATTCATAGTTTTTCTTCCGACGTTTCGTTGGAGATTCCGAACATCTTCAGGGAGATAATTTTATTATTGATATAGGTATAATCTTTTTGTCAATTTTTCATTTTACGTATTTAACAAATTTTTTGTTTACACACAACAAAAAATAAAAATTTAATTTAACAAGAGTAATGTAAAAACTATAACTATTAAAACATTAATATTAAAGTATAAACTCCAAACAAACTACATCACAGTGACAAAATTTTTTATTGAACTTTTTTTTTTTATTCATATTTGTTTTGGTTTCAATGAAAGCCGACGACGATAGTGCTGCAGCAGTGTTTAAAAAACTTAAGTCAAAAGTCGAAAAGTCGCAAAATGTTAACTTTTCAATGCTTTTACTTTTCTCTGCTTTTTAAAATCAAACATTGATTCTGGTAAAACTTATGAAAACAATCGGCAGTCGTGTGCTAAGTTTTCTTCTGCTTTTGATAAGTTAAAAAAATCAAAATCACAAGCAGTGTCTTTGCTTTTGAAAGTTGCCAGAAGTCGAAGTCCTAAAAGCAGGCAGTCTTTTAGTTTTTTACATTTTTAACAAAAAATATTCTCTTTTCTCTTCTGTTTTTTTTACATTTATACTTACTCACACACAGGGGTGCCAGATGGTGTAGGTAAAAAATCGGCATATTTTCAAAAAAAAAAAAAAAAATTTGGCAAATTAAAAATGACTATTTTAAACACAAAAAAACATGTTTTTAATAACAAAATCGAAAAATTCAGCATTACATATAAAAAGTAAAAGTGTAAACGTTTTACAACGGCTTATGTAAATTTATATATTGTAAAGTTCAGCCCTATTTAATTAAATTCAAAGAAAAATTCAAAGAAGCGGATTTTAGCGATACGGAACAAATTTTTTTTTTGGGATTTTTAAAAAAAATATTTTTAATTATTTTAAACATACAAATATTTTTGTCAAAAACTAAAAAATAAATGCTATGGCGATTTTGGCGATTTTTTACATTGATTGAAACTTAGAATTTGCAAATACAAACACCTTTTTGCTTCTGCGACTATTTGCGACTTACAAAAGTAAAGAGATTGATTTTACTTTTACTTGCGAAACTGTTCAAAAGAAAAGAAAATCAAAATCACAATTTTTAAAACAACTGCTGGCAAAAGTTTCGTGCAACTGTTTGTTTTTCGTTTTGTGATTTTGCTTTGACTGAAACTGTTGTTGATTTCAGAAGCACAACAAGAAGTCAAATCAAAAGAAATGAAAGTTATTGCAGTTTTTTAAACACTGGTGCTGCGGCTATCTTGCTCCCTATTTGTTTATAACGGAGGAGAGCTGTTTTGTGGCAAACAATGCTGCTTTAAAATTAGAATTTACGACTGAAAATTATGTTAATGCTTCTTCTTTAGCAAAGCTTTTCAGCGTATTGAATCTGCAAAGCTTTCGCTGAAATGATGACTAGTGTCCGACCGATTAATCGGCTTCGGTATCGGCTTAAAATTGCTAATTGGCCAATAATCGGTGTTCGGCGTCAATTTGGCCGTTTTTTGCCGAAGGCCGAAAGTTTTTATACTATTAAATGCAAATATTACAAAACCATGCAAAATAATAAACTAAAACTTTTTCCAAATTTCGGTTGTGGTAAATTATATTGTTTCTAAAAAAGATAAACAAGCAAACAATGTAGGAAGAATAATCACAGGAAAACCAATTAAAGCTTTCATATTGGAAAAACCGGACTTAATTCCTAACAATGAAGTGGAAGAAAATAATGAAGAGATTCTTTATAAGGAATTACGTATTTATGTTAATAAGCGAGTTAAGCATTAATATATTTGAGTATTGAAACGCAATGAAATGTTAGTCAAAGCTATCAACATTGCTAAAAAAAAAAACGAACTCAAGCTTGGCAAAATGCGATTAAAGTTTTCAAAATGTAGCTTTATGAACTCATTTAATAAAAAATATTTTGCTAAAACTTCGGTTCAGTTTGAGATATATAGGTGTGTGACAGAAGTAATTCCTAGAAAATATAAAACTCAAAATATAAAACTTAAAAAAAATTTTTTTTTAATTTAAAAAAGCAAAACAAAACGGAACGAATTGAAAAATGTGTAAATTTTCACTTTCGTACAAATTCTGTGATATGGCTACGTTACAATTAAGGAGCGATGTGTATATTGAAATAACTACTTTTAAATAAAAGTTGTTTTGTTTCTTTTTTTATTACCAACATTTTTTATAAATAAATGGTTTTTTCTGTTTAATAACACTGTGCTTGATACTTTTTTGACACTTTTTTGTGACAATTCAGGTACGCTGAATCCAGTGGTACTAAGCGTTTTTTTAGATTAGCTCTTGTTTTAGAAAAAATTAGGAGGCTTCACAACTTATATTCGCGTAACTGAAAAACAGTTCAGTTTATTGAATAAACTAAAAAAGCCGAAGTTCCGCAATAAAATTACCTTTAAGCAAGGTTAAACTTTTTTCTAATATGCGCAGTCGTTTTAGAAACATAATTTTTTTTGCCAAAAAATAATAGTTTTTGTGCAGCTATGCTTCTAAAAAAACAAAACAAGCCATAAATCTGTCCACAGCGTTTGATTTTTTCACAAAAGATGAAAAATTTTAATGAACTTAAGAATTTCATAAAACGCCATATTTGTACGGAAGAAGCCCCTTAATGTTTAGGTCGAAAAACTAATGGAGGTCGATCATACATTTTACCTCCCAGGGCGACTCCTAGGCAGTTATGGGACTTTTCTTAAATATATTTCTAGCCTGTATTGAAATTTTAAACTGTGTTATTTGAATTCACTAAAATTTAAACAAATTAAGAACAAGTCCCTAGTAATAAGTTACTGTAGTTAAAGGGTGCACTGAAAAAATTCTCGCAATTTTTCACCAATAAAAGCATTAATCAAAAAAAAAATCATTTTTAATTAAAAATTTAATCAAGTGAATTAAACGTGTAATCAAGTTAATTAAACGTTTAATTGATACTATTAATTTGTTTACTGGTACAAAATTAATTAATTAATATCACAAATTTTTTAATTGAAATCAATTTTTATTTTTTCTGTGTAAGTAGTGCCTAACAAAATTTCTCATTAACAATTACGTTAAGTGAAGTTTTTGCTAGAATCAAAACTTAAAAGGTTATATTATCCAAAAATTCTTTCTTTCCTAAGAAAATTCTTAACATTTTAAAATATTTAAGATACTAAGTAAAGGGGTTTAATATATATAAGTTAACTAAACACACCAACCCATTCCCAATGATCTACATATATTGAAAATTATACATACGAGTACATACATAAAAGCAAAAATTATAACGCTAAAAGTGTTGATGAGCTCTTTTAGTAGAGGAAGTTGAATGACTATAAAATGACGACGACCTAGAAGACGACTTAAGAAATACAAAAGAAACCAAAAAACAAAGAAACTGAAAATTGTAAGAAAAACAACAGTTACAATTTAAGCAAGAAAATATTGTAGTACATTAATGTAGACTGAAATAATGTCTGTATTTATTTATTTATAAGTTTTTGTTTTGTTATACCCTACACAACCATAGGCAGGGAGGGTATTATGTGTTCGTGCTAAGTTTTGTAATGCATAAAAATATTAGTCCCAGATCCACCCTTTATACCAATATACCCATCGACTGAGAATCCTGCGGTCCGGTCCGTCTTGACCGCTGGATGGCTGTATGTCCATGTAAGCCTTGTAAACAAAGTAGAGGTCGCAATTTTAAAGATAGTTTAATGAAATTTGGTACGTGAGAATATTATAATAGGTAACCTGTGCCCATGTTCTGTAACTCCCGCGTCGTAAAACTTTTCGATTGAAATGTGAGAAATAAAACAAAAAATGCCATAAATTAACGTAAGAAAATGATAAGAATAGGTAACCTGTGCCCATGTTCTGTAACTCCCGCGTCGTAAAACTTTTCGATTGAAATGTGAGAAATGAAACAAAAATGCCATAAATTAACGTAAGAAAATGATAAGAATAGGTAACATGTGCCCATGTTCTGTAACTCCCGCGACCTGAAACTTTTCGATTGAAATTTGAGAAAGGAAACAAAAATGCCATAAATTGAAACAAACTACTGCTTTTCTCCTTTAACACCGTCAGAAACATTTTTAGCTAGTAATTGCTGTCGCCATTTTACAGAAAAAGTGTGTCTGTAAATTTTTTTGAGAAAGTTCCCGCTTTGAAATGTCGAATTAACTCATGCCTAAGAACGGGGCGAGGAAAAATTTTAACGCTAAAAAAAATATTAGAAATGCAAAATGCAATCAATAATAACACGGAAGAGGTAAGTATTTTGTTCTTTTCAGATTTGTTCATTGCTTAATTACTCGTATTTAGATTTTAAAATTTTTGAAAAATATTAAAGAGTTTTCAAAGCTATTTTTAAACAAATAACATTAAAGTCGCAGTCTACATTATTTGGTATAGCCGACTGTATTTTCGCCGCAGTCGCTGAAAATTTTTCAATTTTAGTAAATTTTGGTCGCCGTCAACGATATGTTTCACTAGCGTTCTCAACATCTGTAATTTCATATCGGCTTTGATGGAAACATTATGACATTTATAACGTAACGACGTAATCTCTTTTGATAGTTTTCGACATGAGTTAAAGACAGGGTACGTTCGTAAATGCATAAAAACTGTGCAAAACTGCTGCAGTAATGCAAAATTTTGTTGCTGATGCGTGATCACCAGTTGTGCAGTTGTGATGCTGATGCTTTTTTACTGCACAACAGCTGTGCAAAGTTTGAATTTATGAGTACGAGCTAAAGTTTCATAAACGAACATAAAATAATAATAAAAATGTTATCAACAATAGTGATGACAAATTTTATTGAATATATTGAAACAAAATGGGACAGTTTTCTTATAAGTAAAAAAGAAAAAGCAACAAAAAAGAAAAATAAAACGATTTTTTTATATCAAATGTTATTGCATCAGAAAATTAACTGATGCAATAATTGCAAAAATTTGCTGCAGAGCTGCGGCATCAATGCATAAAAAAACTTTTGACCTATGAGTGATGCCAAGTTTCTTACAAGTGATGCTTTTATGAACATTCAACTTTACTGATCAGTTAATTTTCTGATGCAATAACTTAAAATATAACAGAAATCGTTTTATTTTTATTTTTTGATTCTTTTTTTTTTTGTTATTTATAAGAAAACTGTCCCATTTTGTTTGAATATATTCAATAAAGTTTGTCATCACTATTGTTCATAACATTTTTATTATTATTTTATGTTCGTTTATGAAATTTAGCTCGTGCTCAAAAATTCCAACTTTGCACAGCTGTTGTGCAGTAAAAAAGCAACAGCATCACAACTGCAATTAGTGAGCACGCATCAGCAACAAAATTTTGCATCACTGCAGCAGTGATGCACAGTTTTTATGCATTTACGAACGTACCCTGTCTTTAACTCATGTCGAAAACTATCAAAAGAGATTACGTCGTTACGTTATAAATGTCATAATGTTCCAATCAAAGCCGATATGAAATTACAGATGTTGAGAACGCTAGTGAAACATATCGTTGACGGCGACCGAAATTTACTAAAATTGAAAAATTTTCAGCGACTGCGGCGAAAAAAAACCGTCAGCTATACCACAGTTTTTATGTATTTCCGAACGTACCCAAACTTATTTTAACAAAATTCACATTACCACATTTTATGGGAATCGGTTATTTAACCAAAGCTTCAATACAAATACTACTCCCAATAATTGCTTTCCTTTTCAAAAATTCTTTATAAATGTTGGAACTGAGATAAAATATGGCAATAAAAATATTATAACAAGAGAAATTAAAATCGCACAAATTTTTAAAACGACCCTATTTTGAAAGTTTATAAACATATTCCATTTTAAATACGTCATACTTAAAGTACAAATTATCTTAAGCATTATTCATTTTTAAAATAATTAATCTGAAAATCTTGTTCAATGTCTATTTTACTCGTTTTCGATTTATGAAATATGCCTGAAAGATAAATTTTATAACGGTAGTCTTATTGTGTAAGGTGTTGTTGATAGCGAGTGTGTCGTTTTTTGTAATAGATGAAAGAACACAGGTTGTGTGAAACTTTAATCTACTACAAACCACGACTCACTCGTTAACGGCATCGCCTTACACAATAAGGCTGATTTGACTGTCTTTGGTATTTTGATAAAATTCGGCTCAAATAAATCGTATGCATATCGCACCTTCAATGCAATATCAACGTAATTGCAATTTTTCTAAATGTTGAGCAATCACGTTCGGAAAGAAAAATATAAATAATAATTATATTATTCTAACTAAAGAATAGTCAGCTGTTTTAAGGATTATTGAAGTCCATTCGTAGGCCTATTTTAGGGCGTAATTTTATTTTCAATAAGCAAAAAAAACTTTGAACGTGATTCCTCTACATTTAGGAAAATAGCCATTACGTCGATATTGAACAAAATTGTGTGCTATTGGGTCCATATTTGCCCATCTGTACCAAAAAGCAGTAATTCACTAGTGTAGGGGGCCATAAGGTTGGGATTGCCCGACTATGTTTTCTTACTAGTTTTATTTACGCAGTGACCACAACGATAAGAGGAAAATAAGAAATAAAAAGAATATATAAAAATGAAAAAAGATAAATTGTTAAAGACACACATTTACGAAACACTTTCTGCTGTTGCGGCTTCCAGTTCTTAATGGGTGAATGCCGGCAATAAGTGTATTAATTTATTGTACAATATTTACCGGTTGGAATGACATATGGGAAAGTTAAAGAATATTCTATTTTTTTAATTAAAATACATATATAAGCAAGTAGAAAGCGTATATCGTGAGCTTCCCAGGAAAAACTTTTGGAAATTTGGTAATAGGTAGTAGTTATTTCATACATAACCTGGTAAGTAGTTGTCATTACAACTACCATTATTCTGAAAACCTCAATAAGTAGTTACTAGTAATGCCCTAAGTAGGTACTTATTACTTCTATTATTTTCACTACTGAATATTTGCTTACTAATAATCAGCTCAATAACTACTTATTAGTTGTGTTGTTTTCAGTTCTGAATATTTACTTGCTAGTAACGAGCTCAAGAACTACATATTAGTTCTATTAACTTGCGCCAATTTTTTAATTGGCTTTAATCAACAATATTCGAAGAATTTATTTTAGGCAATTTAGGTATTATAAAAATATTAGAATTATGTCTGTTACTATATCAGTGGACTCTTGGAATAAGTAAAGTGGATTTCCTTTATTAACGTAAGCGTAAAACCATATCTTTTATATAAATACAGGAACAATTTTTTTGAAGTTAATTTTTAAGTATCTTATCGTCCACCGATTTTAATGAAACTATATCGTTTTAGAGGTACTTGTGTAGATATGCACAAAACTTATTTCTAAATTCTTAGAATTAAAATGTTTAAAATCGTTTTAATTTATTTTGCAAACACACGTACACACATGTATTAATGGTGGTTGAAAAATCCAATGCTTTTTGTTCTTCCTTAAAAAGGTTTTGGTTTTTTTTTTTTGTACTTGCAAACGCACACATATGGGCGAAAAGAGTGAATTTTTGCATTCTTAAAATTTGTACATTTTTGTTGTATAACGCACTGGTTCTCTCGAAAGTAAATGTCAAGTGGTCGAATTTCGGCACCGGGCGAACCCAGTATGTATTTATAAATCGGCAAAGGCAACACAGTTAATGTCACTTTTCTTCTCTTTTTGTCCACCGTATTGAACAAAAAAAAATACAGCACTTTAAAGATATTTAGTAAATACTGTAAGCCAATACTATTAACTTACAGAAGTGCACAATACACATATATTTTATTAAAATCTGTTCAAAGTCCCGATCTCAATTTCATTGAACATTCATGGGACGAATTTGGAAGCAGGATGCAGGACGGGCTGTGTACGTCAAAACAACTCTTGAAAAGTACTTTGCAGGAATAGTGCAGTAAGATTAGTCCCGATGTTTGGATAAAACTAATTAAGTCGATGCCAAGCCGTATATATGCTGTTGGGAATCAAAAAGGTTGCGCAACAAAATACTTACTACGTGTTTTTTTTTAAGTATTATTTCAATGTGAGACAGAGAAGTGACTTTTTCTAGGTTTTACCTTCATGTACCTTTTATAACGCAACTTAGAATAATTTTTTGTTGTTTTTAAATAAAAGGGTTTTTGTGATAATAGACAAATTTTAGATGTATTTTTTTTTATCAAAACAGAGATATAGCGTGCAGAAATATTTTCATGTGTCTGCCCGACTTTAAACGAGAGCCACTGTATATCAATCTGAAATTGTTTTTTCTTTTCATTTTCTTTTAAATTTTTTTTTGAATGGTTTTTGGGTTTTTATTTCAATAAAAGTTATTTAATATAATGCTAATTTTGATAAAGAAATTAATTAAATATTTAGCAGATAAATATTTATTTTGCAGTATTTGCGTAAGTAGTGAATTTTTTCGCCTCCCGTAAGTAAGAAATAACTACATATTTTTTAAATTCAAGATGCTGGCAGCTAAATAATAGCTAGTTATTTGTTGGCTAGTTAGTACTGAAACTTTACTACCTTACCAGGTAAGTAAAGCTTTTGGTAGGTTATATTCAAATAGTGCTATCTACAAAAGCACAATTTTACAGGAGAGCTAAAAAAATTATTTTTTCGATAAATCTAAGAGTAATAACTAAACTTTATTTTACAATGTTATTTAAAAACCACGTCTTAATCATACATATGTAAAATTTTTTAATTCCAGATACTCGCGCTTATATTGTATGTCTGATAGAACTATTTACAAATTAAAATTTTATCGATTTAAACATTGAAATAGACAGATAGCACTTTTTGAACAAAAATAAAATGAGCTGTAATGAAAACTATGCGAGACTTTAATTTAAGTAACACGAATTTTTACTAAAATAATTAGTCTTTTTTAACAAAACAATATATCTGTGGTTTTCATGGGTAACCGCGTATGTCAATTTTTTCGATTTTGAGATGGTGATGCCAAATTGCTTTATTTTAAACGCTCTTTATATGGTTCTTAAAATTTCTGAAAAATATGGAGCAATTCCGATTTTTTTTTATGTAATGACCAATTTCGAAAAGTTCAACACCTAGCCCATAGTTCGATCTAGAATATTTTTTCCGCTCTCCTGAAAAATTTGATTTAAAGACCACAGATATTATGGAAATGAAAGCCACAGACGTTATGGAAAAGTAAAATATTAAGAAACGCGTAATCATGTTAATATAACTCAAAATTAAGTTATACTAAGGGCTAATAAATCAGAGCAAGTTAAACTCTATTTTTGGTTTAAAATATAAAATTAAATATAAACCATATTTAAACGCATAAAATTGGGCGTTTAAACTACCAATACAAGCCATATGAATTTGTCAACATTTATCGTAGTGCTGCCACATGTTACTTTTTACACTACATATAATACATGGGTCACTGATTTACAACTGTTGAGTTTAATCTACATATAAATTTAAGTTTAGTTCAACTAAACCATCGTTTAAACACACACTGATTTATTAGCCATAAGAAGCAATAAATAATTAAACTGTATCCGCATATTTTAAATTATCATAAAAATAATAATGTTCTTGCAAAATAACAGGCTTCAATGTTTGCAAATGCTTCCATTTCCTTAGTTTTATAGGACGTGAACCAGATTGTAAGGTATTCACTTCTATCTACATATATGACCGCTGCACAGTGTATTAACTAGTAAAAATTCATTAAATTATATTAGCTAATAAAGATTTTATTGCATAAATAAAAATGTATATTATTGACCAAAAACTCATAAACACATTTTTTGCATTTTTTTTTTTTTTTTTTGTTAAATGTCTTCAACGAATCTTAAAATTATTTTATTTTTGAAATCTAGACACAATACCCAAAACTTTGCTGTATAACATGTCTACTTTGTAAGCCAATTTTTATCAATTTATTATATACATAAATATTTTTTATGCAAAAAAAAAAAAAATGTATATGTTTAATAGCACAATACAATTAGTCAATTCACAAGGTATCCTAACATGTCATATTGTCAAAATGTCCTAATATTTCACAATGGTTTAAAAATATTGTTGTACGGCTCAGCCGCTCAGCGCTGGACTTTTCTGATTAATTACGACAGCACAATAAACACAGCAAGCAACGTTCTATTTATTTAAGACACTTTTTGTTAACAAACCAACAACAATATTTTTAAACCATTGTGAAATATTAGGACATTTTGACAATATGACATGTTAGGATACCTTGTGAATTGACTAAATATTTATAAAAAAAATACGTCTTGGAAAAATTTTTTCTTTTTCAAATTTTAATGACAGAGGACCCTTCAGTCAGTGAACTGGTTTCTATAAAAAACACATTTTCGAAAAATTGCAGATAGCACTTTTTGACTATAAGCTCACGATATATAAGCGGTTTTCACCCTTTGTATTAAGTGTACAACTCTGTTATATTTAATACGATTTTATGCTTCAAAGCGTGAGTGTCTTTTTCGTATTCATTGTAAATTAATGAATTTGCTGAGTGCGAAAAAAAACATATAAAGTTTCTTCAAATGTTTTATTCTGGTAAATTCACACACTTTGTTTACTTCTGCTTTTTGTGGGATTTTTCAACCACAGCGTAGTATATTTTAGTCAATACATTTTGTTATTGCAGTGTTGGAAATGTTAGTATTTTAACTAAAATTATAAGATTAACAAGGTCTACAAGGGACTTTACTATCAAGAGTGAATTCCGCAATAGTATTTATCGCTTAAGTATAACTTTCCACTATCACACAAGTCTTACTTAAAACTTTGTAATATAAATATCTAGAGTTTTATTGCAACTGTCAAAAAATCTAATTTAACATTGAAGGGTGTATTCACACTACTTACTACATATGACCATGCTTTTGTTAAAATGCAACCCTGAACAAATCAAAAGTATTTTGTTTATGAAAATTTCAAAAAACAATGAAGTCGTATTTGATGTCAAGATTTTTTCGTAATACATAATTGTCATTTTCATAATTCATTGCATTCACACTATCACACTTTTAGATATTACTTGATTTTTTGACATTTCAACGTATAAGAGTGTAAAGAAGCCTTAAGATGCATTTCATTATTTGACCGTCTTTTTGTGCTTTAAAATGAGACACGCAACTAGAGAAACTCATATACAGTGATCTTTCGCAATATTATTTCCACCAAACACTGAGCACCGCTAATGTTTTGTCAATAAACAACTAAAAAATCTTGTTTTAGCGATAACTTCAAACTTAGTTATCCATAATTTTAAAAATAAAAAAATGATCTACTCAACAAGGCCTACTTCCTGAATTAATTTATAGTTTTAAAGAATTGTTACAGGTTTTTTGATTTTTTTAGCGACTAATCGCAGAAATATTTTAACATTTTTAAAATTAAGCTACTTACTTATGCCTTTATTCATAAAAATATTTTAAATTTGATAAAGGTTCCTATGAAAATTTTTCTTAATAAACGTTTGTTAAATTTAATAATCGTTTATGAATACGGGGGTTATATTACAGCTATTTATCACATTGTTTTAATGCATTTTTGTAAAATTTTGTAACTGTGACCGTGCGCGTGTTTTGCCGACCGCTGATGTACACACTTGAATACTAATTGACATTTTTGTGTACTTACAGGATCTTATATTTTAACTGGAAAAGTGGTTAAAACAATGGAGTATAAAGACCAACGAGTTAAAATGCGTGCATGTAACATTCACATTGCGTCGGGAAACATGCCCCCTATTAAACTCAATAATCAAATAATTCTCAAACATTAAGATCGGCGTTTAACGTAGAAATGGCATATAGAAGCTAAATTAACTCAAATGAAACTAAGAGCAATTCAAATTAATTGGCTTATTGGAAGAAATGCTATTCTTAGTCTCGATTGCAAACTTCTACTTTATAACTCTATCATAAAGCGAATTTGGTGCTACGGTATTCAGTTATGGGGCACTGCCTCGGCTTCTAACATCGAATAAATTCAAAGGCGCCAAAATAAACTTCTTCGAATAATCACAGCCGCTTCCTGGTACGTCAAAAACACAAATATCCACAAGGATCTAAATGTGCCATTAGTAAAAACTATGACAACGAAATATGCAGTAAAATATTTAAAAAGGGTTGGAACTGCAACTAGATCCACTAGCTCGAAAGATTTTAAATTATGGCGGCCACACTCGCTTAAGGAGAAGAGACACTGAAGCACTCACCCAATCAGATGAGCTATAAACACCTACATATGTGAACAAACACCGTGATGTCGAAATTTTTTGTCTGGCAGTGGCAGGACATAAAGTAAATATTAGAACAAGAATTGATTATTATTTTTAGTTCAGATTTAATATATGAAGATTCAATAAATAAATACTGAACAAAATATAATAATTAATAAATCCTATATAAACACATACATAAGTACATACTTCATTACATTTAAAATTAAGGTTTCATCCACGATTAATGTGAAGAAACTCATAAATTAAATGTCTGTATTTTAGTAGAATTTTCTTTTAAAACTAAAAAAAATAAAAACAAAGAAATGCATTGATAAGAGTTCATAGTCATACAATTTAAATAAAATACATAACAATTTTGTAGTAAAACTATAATAACAAATAAAATTATATTATGTACATATACATACAGTGATGGACTTAATTATTGGCACAGAAAGCTCTTTCAACTTAACAATTGATTTAAGAGCCTTGTTTAGGTGATATAAATGTATTTAATAAACAAATATTTTTATTAGATAGAATGATGAATTTCCCACAAAATTCACTTTTTTCTTTTAAATATTTTGATTATATAACCTATTAAATAAAAAAATACCCAGTTTTGATGGACAAAATTATTGACACAGCGTGGTTAAGCTCTTCAAATTTGATCGACCTGGCCAGTTTTTTCTGATCAGTCGTGAAATAGTAGAAATAACGGTACCCTTTAAATATCGAAGATTTGAGATGTCAAAGTGCGAATGTGGCTTAAATTTTCAAAAAATGTATTGATATTTTTAAAACTGGGTAACAAACAGAAGGAAGCCACAGCATTTCAGTGTAAAATTATTCTATTTTTGCAATATCAACCCAAATATTATGCTGAGATTGGGGAAATGATGGATAGAAGCCGCTACACCATTCGGAGCATCGTGCAGCGTTTGATGGGAGCCTCACCATTTGACAGTGCTTAATAGAGATGGGCGATATTTCTGTACCTGTGATTTAATCACTGTTACTGGAAAATCACAAATCGCAGTTGTGACCAAATTTGTAAAGTAACAGGTAAATGATAAGTCGTTCTTTTAGTTTTTTATGATATTTCACTGTTTGTGCGGGTAATAGCGTTTTTTTAATGCAATGGCGAATAATGTTGCTGTTCCTTTCATTATCTCTTCTATCCTATTAGTATTTTTTAAGCCAAAGTTTATTGGTTCAAGAATGTATGAATATGCAAGTAAACAGCTTTGAAAGCTCTTACAATTTGTTGTTATTTCTTTGCAGTCTTACAAAAGCTCGCGCATTGTACATATAGCTTGGACGCACTTGCTATAAAAGAACTAAAACTGACAAACCGTGATCACAATCACAGTTTTAAGGAGCAGTGATTTTCAAATCACGTTCACTAATCTCGATGTTCTTTAAAAATCACGGGATCGCTCATCTCTAGTGCTTAACATTCTGGGCGCCCTTAATAAATTCGGCTAGATAATCAGAAAAGCCAAAGTCCAAAAATATCCTCAACAGAAATTGCTGCAGAGATTATTCAAGAGTTTAAAAAAGGTGTTTATCCCATTGCGGTCCGGAGAGCACTACATGAGGCGAACTGTCGTGTTGCAAGACGTAACCTTTAATTTCGTTAATCAACCAAAGAAAGCGTTTGGCATATACCAAAGAGTATTTGCGTAAGCCAAATGATTTTTTAGACGAAGTGCTGGGAGCTAATTCTGGCAGTCGTTATTAAATACTTTTTTGATTCGAAAGTAATTTTATTTATAATTCTTTCAATCGATACTGAACGAATTGGAATTATTGTTTCAGTCTAGCATTTATAGAAAGAGTTGGGTAGGAGAGTGAAAAAGAGGGCAATAACGAAAAATAATGAAGCCGGGAACGTTCGAAGATTGGCAAAATATTTGGAAAGATGTCACGAAAAAGTTGATGAGTTCTATTCCAAATTGACTAGAGGCAGTTATTATAAAGGATTAGCAATTAAATACTAATATTCGCAAATAACTTAAACAGAGTGAATTTTGTGGGAAATTCATCATGCTATCTAGTAAAAATATTTGTTTATTTAAAATCACTTTAACAAGGCTCTTAAATCAATCGTGAAAGTGAAAGTTCTTTCTTTGCCTTTATGTGCTTTACATACACTCATTAAGTGATAAGAACAAAATGATTAAGGTAAGGGGTGTTTGTATAGAGGTATAGAACTTTGAAATGGAATAAAACGAAGATAATCTTCTGACATTACAATTTAAATATGACTTCTGGCATATGATCGTCACGGCTGGCTCGGACGTAGTATAATCTGGAGTTCCAATTTTCGATGACTTTTCCAACATTTGCGGCCGTATAACAGCAAAAAGGGGCGATTGTGGCAAATCAATTCGGGCTTATCGGCGTAGACTAGCGACTTCACATATCCCCACAGAAAATAGTCTAGCGGCGTTAAATCTCACGATCTTGGAGGCCAATTCACTGGTCCGTAACGTGAAACAATGCGGTTACGAAAAGTTTCCTTCAATAAATCAATTGTGGCAGGAGCTGGGTGACATGTTGCGCCGTCTTGTTTGTCACCATTGACTGTGACTGTAACGTTCTGACCAGTTTTGTTTTTAAAGAAGTACAGACCAATTTTTCCAATTTCAATAATTAGTATTGTGGTTATTTTATTGAACTGTTAATGGTTTTTAATCCAAATTTCGATATTTTCATTTCATTTAAAAATCCAAAGTATCCATTTTTCGCGTTTAAAGAAAATTTTATTTTTTTACTTTAAATCGCACAGAAAAACTGTTCACCAGAATTGTTTCAATTAAATCAAGTAATGCTGTTTAAAAATTTTTTTTTTAATTGTTCCAATTAGTTTGTTTGAAAATAAAACTTATAATGTTTGTGTGTATATTTGCAAATATTAAAGCATACACACAAACTTCAAAATATTTTAATTTGTATTAAAGTTTCAAATAATTTTTTTATTGTTTCAATTAACCGTGTTGATTGAAAAAAATATTTTGATTTGTGTTTACGTTTTATATAGCCTCTTTTGGTGGTCACATTTAAATTTAACCTATTAATTGAAACTCAACAGCAAGAAAGCTCAAACTTACAAATATGTTAATTGATACGAACAATTTGTTCCAAGATGGAAAATCAGTATGGAATTTAATTAATAGTACAAATTTCTAACTAATATGTTAATTGACGTTGGTTTTTAATTTTTTCTGTGCGCTTTTGATGCGTCTTGGCATACTTTCAACAAAGTTCTCAATTGTTTGCTTCGGAAAATGTTACCATTGTGTTTTAACTCTTATCCAAAGCTCATTTAACCCTAGGATTCTCCACTAAGACTCTTGGTCTGGCCAGACCACAATTTGTACAGCTAAAAACCCGAATTAAATAAAAAGTTAATAAATTTATTTTTTATTAGACGTATGCTAATTACTTTAGATTATACAAATTTATTATATAATTTTATTTTTTCATTATTTTATTCCATATGCAAACTTGATTCATTCGATTTAGAACATATCATTTCTAGATTTAACGTATCTATTTTTTTATTCCAAATTTAGATATTTTTAATTAGGCTTAAGTTCATTGAATTTAATTTTCATTAAATTATTTTTATCAAGAAAAATTTTAATTGATTTCATGTTGTAAAATTCCTGTCTTCATAAAAATAATTTAATGAAAATTAAATTCAATGAACTTATGCCTAATTAAAAATATCTAAATTTGGATTAAAAACCATTAACAGTTCAATAAAATAACTACAATACTAATTATTATTTTTTTAATATTTTGTCCTATTTGAAATATCCTTCAAGGAAAAAAAAGTTTGGTCTGGCTAGACAAAGAGGGTAATTTCATAGACTTTTACATAAAAATGGAATTTAGCCCCACTGATTTGCTCCAATCGAATCCAAATTAATTTCATTCGATTCAGAACATATCATTTATAGAATTCACGTCCCTGTTTTTTTGATTTTTTGTTATATGCGAACAATATAACATGCAAAACACAAATTTGGTCCAAGACGGTAATCCTGGGGTTAAAGTCGTAGGCGCACTATCGTATCGCGCAAGTTGTTTCTTCAAAAAAGCCCATTAATTTTCGATCGGCTTGAGATCTGGGCTTTGTGCTGACCATTTCATTGTTGGAAATGTTTGCTTTGACAGCCAATCCTTAGTGATATTGGCCGTATGATTTGAATCCCCGTCCTCCTAAAAAAAACTTCCTTATCTCGGTATGCATTTCTGTCCATAATATTGTCTTCTTAGGATCCGAAGGTAATTTTGTTTTTATTATACCATCGATTTTTACCCAAGCTATTAAATCGCTTTTTTTTACTTGGTGATTTTTTTTTTAAATTTCGTAAGAGCGGTACCAGAAGTACTCTTTTCCATCTTACTGAAAACAGTTTATTTTGGTCTCATACGACCATAAACCCGTTTCCAGTCTTCCACACCTAAATTTTTGTACTCTTTGCAGAACTAAAACCCGACTTAACTTTTCTTTTTTGCCTAGCTGAAACCAGACCAATTTTTTATAGAGCCCTGGCGTGCTGTCCACTCAATAGATGACTTGTTTGTGGCTTTTACCTGTTTTATTACCGTTACATGCTCCATGGCTCGATTATCTCTCTCGGTAAGCAAACTCGGTCGGGATTTTTTAGCTTTCTGCTCGCTTATATTTTTTATTTTTCTTACTTAAAGCACAGTTCGGTGGCAAATTTCTCATTATTTTTTAGCAATATTACGTGCTGAAAATTAGTTTTTTTGTAATTTCAGCAACACAATATTGGAGAGGATATTATTCATTCGTGC
The DNA here is from genome assembly GCA_943735925.1 of Pollenia amentaria. Taxonomy (NCBI): domain Eukaryota; kingdom Metazoa; phylum Arthropoda; class Insecta; order Diptera; family Polleniidae; genus Pollenia; species Pollenia amentaria. Next base: position 84,312,927 of record OX031008.1, on the reverse strand, counting down.
TGATGTGCGTAACACCTTAAAATATTGGTCCTTGACCCACCTTAAAGTATACAGAACCACTTCCTGAGTCGATCTAACAATGTCCGTCAGGCTGGCTGGCTGTTCATGTAATCTTGTGCGCAAAGTACAGGTCACAATTTTGAAAATAATTTGATGAAATTTGGTACATAGGTTCTAATTGGCACAAATACCAAGCCTATTGAAAATGTGGCGAACCGGTTCATAATTTCACATAGCCCCTATATAAGCAACTTTCCAGAATCGGGTATTTGTGCTCACAATTAAGCCAGTTTTAATGAAATTAACAACATAAGATAGATTCATATTTATATGGACACATAAGCTATGCATTTTTTTTAAATAGGACTACGAGGGGAGATAGGGGGCAATTTCAGCCTCTCAGAAACTGAGAAACCGATTTTTATTGAAATTTAAATCATAGATAGATCCATATTTATATGGACACATAAGGTACACTTGCAAAAATTTGTTCTTATACATATACAGCGGTTTCTGATAACTTTTTTTTTTTTTTTTTGCTTAATTGATTCTTAAAACATCACAAATAACGGAGTTAGATTCCCCTATTTTGTATGTTGCCAGATTAAAGAAGTTAAACCGGGCAAAAGTGGATAGATACAAAGTTTAACTTTTGAATTTGAAAAAATTCCTTATACCCCATATAAATAATATCGGAGTGAACAGTTTGTAGTTGGCTTTTAAAGATTTTATTAGTTTAAATGCGTTTTAAATAAAATGTGATACGCATGTATCCAAAACAGCTCGTCAGTGTACAAGAAGTTTATGTATTCTACAAATCTTAAAACCTACGGCATTTTGTTCAATTGAATAAAAGAGATTTATTTAAATATCAAGCGAAAGTCAAAAATCTTATTTAAATAAAATTATCTAATTAAATTGGATGGATATGAAAAACTTTTTCTTTATTTTATTTAAATTTAAAGTTCTTCGTCTCTAAAAAAAAGCACCCCTTAAGCCTCTAGTACACGGAATGTAAAAAGCCACATGCGCATGTGGTTCTGACGTAATTTTGACGTCAATGCAAAGCCACAATAAACATTCAGCCTTATTACGGTTCTCGATGTCGGTAATAGCGTAAGTCGAATTTTGTAGTAGATTAAAGAACACTGGTTGTGTGTTACTTTAATCTATTACAGAGTCGTTTTCGACATCGAGAACCGTAATAAGGCTGATTGTGTGTTGTGTGATGACGTCAAAATTACGTCAGAACCACATGCGCATGTGGCTTTTTACATGCCGTGTACTATAGGCTTTATAAATATTTGCTCTTTAAAGGTAGGTTTTTATTAATACTGCAACTTATCAGCGTCGTATTTTTATAATTGCAAATGCCTTTTTTTGGTCTTAACATTATAAGAGACATGTAAAACCTTTAAACGTTTTACTTGAAATTCTTTTGTTTTAATTTTTTTTAAATAGTCGATTTTTGCCAAAATTTATATTCTTAAACTCAAAATTAGTGCTAACGTTTCCACCATATGCACAAAACTTCCGTACAGTACTTTTAGCTGGTTTTTAACTTTAAGCCTACTACTCTGTTCCAATTTGTGAAAAATGTTTAGCAACATCTATTATTTCATTCGAAAAGTTTGACATGTATCAATGTTACATATCTCGAGAGTATGTACAATTTTACGTTTGCAATCTTTGAAAGTATGCGACATTGTTTTGCGTATTTTCTATTTTACTAAAATTTATTTTTTTAAATAAAAAATTAAGTAAAAATGAAAGTAAATATGGATGAAAAACTGTTGACGGTTGTGTTATTTATGTTTTTCCGTTCTCATTTTAATATTAAGTAAATACTTTTTTCATTTGCTTAAAATTACACGTGAAATAAGTGCAGGTTATATTTTTCGCAGTTGTAAAAAAAATGTTGCCAGAAACATATCGTAACTTTTTCATAAATTGAACAGAGTACAACTCTATCAACATAATTTGATAGAAATTCCGCACAAGTTTTTTTCATATGAAATTTGACAGCATTTCACGTTAAATGTGAACAGAGTACACGTCTTTAAGCAAGATTAAAATCTGATAACTTGGAATTATTTCGCATTTATCTGGTTTCCATTCGGTGCTGTCTTTCTATACCAAAGTTTTTTACTATGAAATATGCTTTTCTCATTTTAAAGTGTCATCATGCACAGAAAAAATAGAAAATCGACTTTAATAAAACAGTTCGTTCAGACAATTAAATTTTTTACTAATTTTGCCCCTGCACAAAAAATTAATTGCATAAACTAAAAAAAATACACAAACATTTAAATGTATGTTTTTTGATTAAAAAAATTTGTCGCAACAAGCAAAAAATTAATTGGAAAAATTAATGTTCACCAATTAATTATTTAATTGAACATTTTTTGGCAAACATTTTCTTTGTGTGTAAAAGCTTTATTAAATTATTGTAGTATTTTGTGTACTAATTCTTTATACATCTGTGTTTTACACTTTTGAAAGTTTGCTAAATTCTTTACTATAACCGCTAAAAATCAAGGCACAGTGAGTTCAAATTTTATGTACATTTCTTTATAATCGTATTATAGGGCATTCAAATAACAATTCAATCAATAACATGTTTGTTTTAATAACCAATAATTGGTTGAATAAATAAGAGAAAACTACTTTGAAAAAAAAACAATTAAAAAATCTCCTTGTTTAAAAGGTTAAGGTTTGTTGTTAGTTGATTGTATTTTTCTTTTTATTTGAGTTAGAAATATATACCATAGAAAATGCTTAGATAATGGGGAAACTAATAAAATGACCTTTTTGTAATTACAATTGCAGCAATTTTAAGAGAACCTTGTTATTAATTATTCTTTGTACATATTTTAAATAAATCGATAATTTAAACAAAAGTAAGTTTTAAAACTATGTAGTTAAGGATAAGATTAAAATATCATCACCTAAACTGCAAAAGGGGCGTAACATCATTTTTTATTTTTTTACAAAAGCAAAAAACTAAATCAATGACGACGATCAAAAACTATATTTCGAATGTTTCGGTTGTTACTTTCTATTTTTTTAGGACCAGCCCTCAGGAGATGATCCCTACAAATAAATTACATTGTATTGGAACTAGGAAAATAGCTTATGGAAAAGAGGATAGAGGGCGTAGTGCCTATGGACATTCGACTTGAACTTCTTCATGTTACAAAGTGAGAGGGAAGACATCAAAAGGAATATCCTCCATATACGAACGGTCCGGCCAAAAAACCAAAATTTCCCTGTTATGTGTTGTACGATACACCAGCCAATCGGATACAAAATGATGGGCTCTTGTGGAAAAACGTGTATTACGAACAAAAGTACGAGTTTTAGGAATCGGGGGGCTATAATTCTGGCAGTCGTGACCGAACACTTTTTCGATTCGAAAGCTATTTTATTTCTTATTCTTTCAGGTGATACGGAACGAATTGAAGTGGACGAATCGTATGCTTAAAACATGGAAAAAATAATTTCGATTCGTTCAGTATCGACTGAAAAAATTAGAAATAAAATTGTTTTCGAATGGAAGAAATATTCGATCACGACTGCGAAAATTAGCCCCCAGGTCCCTGATTTCATCAGAACACATTCCATTGTAGTGACGATTAAATAGTCAAACATCACCCACATTGCGACGGTGCTTCGGAGTCAATCAAATTGGATACCCTACTGGCAACAATGAGAATCTTCGCACCGGCCCACACATGAGAGTTTTATTCCACACGCGTTCGCACGACCCCATTCCGAGATTATACAAGGGTCTTGACCAAGCGATTTATTCATCTTTTGCCTCATTGAACCAACATGGTCTATAATCAAATAAATACGAATGACTAGGTTGATGTCACCTGCAAAAGAGTAGACAGGGTTGGGAAATTTGGCATAGGAGGCCGTTTAGAAAAATAATAAATAGAGTAAGAGAAAGAACGGAGCATTGCATTTGACTTTTGAACCTGCGTCTACGAGTTTGAACCTGCGTCTATGTTTTGTGGTACAATAATAATGTAGGCCTAGTTCTAAAGAAAAAGATAATAGATTACAAAAATATATGTTTCTGGCAACAATTAATACCCTTATTTGTAAACAAACAAAATTATAAACAAGTTGTGACATAATGTAATACTGTGTGAGATCCAAAACATCAAAACACATTGCAGTGATGCGGCTTTGAAACTGTTTTGATACAAAGTAACGTGCCATTTTGTTTACTTTATTAAAAAAAAAAATGTGAACAAATTATCGACAATATAATTGATGCACATTTAAAATGTTATTTAAAAAACGGATCATTTAAATTTCATTTAAAACAAATGAATTTTACATAAATTTTTGAATTTTTTTATTTAACTGTATATTCCGTTAAATTTAACAGTTATTGCTTAAGAAAAATATAATTTAACCGACAAAAAATCAAACTACATAACACTGAAATAGTACTGAAAAACAGTGTTTTTTGTTAGTTGGTTTTTTTTTATTAACAAACATAAATGTTAAAAAATAAATTGATTCGTAAAATAACTATATTTTCATTAAATTTTAACAGTACGGAAAACGAATGTTATAACCTACAATTAGTTACTGTAATAATTTTATGAGTGTGTGCAACCAGAGTGAAGTTCCTTGGAGTTATCTTAATGACTTGAGGTGAAATATACAATCCTCACCGTGTAAAATAATTGGCTTTATTTGTAGCCATAATCAACAGCAGTGAACACTTGGACTGCCCAAATGATAGACATAATAATAATGTAGATAAGTATACAAATTTTAACCTTTTTTTATTATTTCAAATTCAGTCAGCGGAATGTCAATAAAGTTAAATACATTTAGAAGTATGACATTTTTTTACAATTTATTGTTATCTACGCAAATGGGTTTTTTTTTAATAAAATTTGTTTTGTAATAATTAAGTTCATAAAGGACTTCGGAAAGTTGAGGTTTATTTGTAAAAATTTAAGATTTATTGGTAAAATTAGAGGCAGTCCTGGTATTTTGCCCATATTTCAGTTATTTATGTACCGATCCGGCTAAATTTTAATAGCAAATTTTAACGTAGCTTATGTGATATAAATATATATAACAACCTAGTCAACAGAGAGACGGATATCGTGAAATAAAATTGTCTTCTCATAAGGATCCATATATCGATGGCTTAATATAAAATTTTGTATTAATTTACAGAGAAAGAACTGAATAAAATCCGTAGAATTTTAGACATTAAAAAAGTTTTAATCCGATTTTTAATAAAAAGATCCAATAAGTTTTCTAATATATCCATCTAAAATTTAAATGAAATATGCATTTGGCATTTGTCTACCAGAGTAAGCAAAAATCTTTATTCTGAGAAAAATTGAGTTAGGCCTTTTTTATATAAAGCCATCAATATATCAATAGGATCTGAGATCAATATTGTAGAAATTACAAACGGAATGACAAACTAATATCTACCCTTTTCATCTGTGGTGAAGGGTATCAAATTCAGGTACACTAATAAAATGTTTAATATAAGCAGCGAAAATATATTTTTTAAATTATTTTAACAGCATAATTTAAAAGTTAGTACTCAATTAAAAACAAAAAGCACTTACTGTCTATACTTTTATTTAAAATTTCTCAACGAAATTCTAAAAAGATTCTAATATGAAGATCCTAAAGGTACGTTCAGACTGATGAAATATTTGAAAGCAAACATCAAATATTTCATTAACGTAGTCTGAACACAAAATATTTTTGAGTATCAAATAAAATAACAGCTGATTTTGAGCAAATAAAAGTATTTGCCGGCAAACAAATATTTGTCCAATGTGAACATAGTGTGAACTCAAAAAATCAAATATTTTAGTCATTTTTGAGCAAACATTTATTTGATATTACAAAAAAATTGTAAGAGCAAACAACGACAAATAATTTTAGCCATGTTCCGGATAGAAGCAATTTTTCCTGTAAGTTTTCGGATTCTTTACAATTTTAAAGATTTTTTATAATTATTAGACTTTGCTATCGTGCCGCTATTAGCAAATTTTTGCGAATTTCCGCTAATATAGCAATTTTTGTAGAATTTTTGCCATTCCTTATAGTTTTAGGCACTTTTACTAAATTTTATGCCTTGTTTGAAATATTAAAATGGTTCGCGAATTTTCGCTATTTTTGCAACATTTTTTTTTTTTGTTTTTCCCCTAAATTTTGTTTTTTAACCAATTTTGCAATTTCAAATATATTTTAGGGTTTGTTTCCAAGTTTGCAATTTTTCGCGAAGTTTAGCCATGCTCGCAAAGTAGCGATTTTTCACTGTGAATCTTTAGAGCTTTAACGATTTTTAATAATTATTAGGTTATAATTATTATAATAATTATTTGCTATCGTGCCGCTATTAGCAAATTTTTGCGAATTTCCGCTAATTTAGCAATTTTTGTAGAATTTTTGCCATTCCTTATAGTTTTAGGCACTTTTACTAAATTTTATGCCTTGTTTGAAATATTAAAATGGTTCGCGAATTTTCGCTATTTTTGCAACATTTTTTTTTTTTTGTTTTTCCCCTAAATTTTGTTTTTTAACCAATTTTGCAATTTCAAATATATTTTAGGGTTTGTTTCCAAGTTTGCAATTTTTCGCGAAGTTTAACCATGCTCGCAAAGTAGCGATTTTTCACTGTGAATCTTTAGAGCTTTAACGATTTTTAATAATTATTAGGTTATAATTATTATAATAATTATTTGCTATCATACCGCTATTAGCAAATTTTTGCGAATTTCCGCTAATATAGCAATTTTTATCGAAATTTTGCCATTCCTTTTAGTTTTAGGCACTTTTAATAAATTTTATGGCTTGTTTGAAATTTCAAATTTTTTGCGAATTTTCGCTATTTTTGCAACATTTTTTTTGTTTTTTTCTTGACATTTTGTTTTTTAACCAATTTAGCAATTTCAAATATATTTTAGGGTTTGTTTCCAACTTTGCAATTTTTCGCAAATTTTATCCATGTTCCCGTTACCCAGTGGCTTCCATTTTTTTTTTCTTTTAAATTCTCCTGTTCTAACACTAAGAGATGCTGATCCACAGAATAAAATAAATAAATTAGCTTTTGCGCTCATTTTTACTATTTGAGAAATATATTTTTATTTTTGAACACTTTCATTAAATAATTATTTGATGCAAATATTTCTTTTAGTCTGAACGCATGGCAAACATGAATTAATTTATTTTATTTAACACTGTTTGCCAACTGTTTCATCAAACAAAAATTGTCAAATATTTGATATTAGTTTGAACATTAAACAAAATATTTTTTTGTTTCACACAGTTTGAAGCAAATATCAGAACAAATATTTTCGTCAAATATTTCATTAGTCTGATCGTACCTTAAGAATTAAAAAAATGTTTGACGAGTTTAAACCATGGCTGTCACATCCCCTAGAAATTTACAGTTTTAAAAAAATATCTAATCCTAAATTCTAAAGATTGAACCTAACGTTTTTAAAACCCTGTATTTTAGTTTTTGAAATTAAAGATTTGCACAGATGTTCGATATTACATTTATTTTGGAGTACTTTTCTCCATTTTTCAGCAGCAGCTAGTCAACCGGCTATCTTATTCACTTCTCTTGAAAAAAAATTAACCAGTTTTTTTTCTTAACAAAAAAATAAATATCGTTAAAGTTTGATGTCATATCAAATTTCTCAATTGACACAAATCTTCAATGCCACTCTCGCTCTCTTTGCTATACGTTTTATCAGAGACGGCAACAAAAAAAAACCCATCAGCCAACAATGATAAAAAGATGTTCCAATTACCGAGTTTATTTGTTGCTGTTATATTCTACAATTATTCTCGAACGTGCAAAAAAATATTAATTTAAACCACTTAACATTTTTTTATTTTTATATTTCATATTTTTCTAATTTTTTTTTTTTTTTTTTTTTTGTTCATAAAGCGGAATTTTATTTAAATTATTATTCATATGCATATAAAAATATTTTTTTAATAGCTGATGATGAACCCCCTTTGTTTTTATTTTGTTTATGTTGCCAGCCATTACAACGAAGCTTTACCATTATGATTCGTTCCAATAGCTGAGAATGAATGCTTTTGTTGTAGTTTTTATATTGTTGGAATTATTCAATATGACTGGCGGACGACCAAATTGCACATGCAAAGAAACGAGTATTCAATTCATTTATTCTTTATGTTAGTATTTTGTTAAAATTTAATGTATGAAAACAATATTTAATTTTTCTTATTCAATAATTTCGCCACCATATGAGATGATACACACATTTTGGTTTTTAATTACAGAACATACAAGGGATTGACTGCTTCTTTGCTTGATTAAGAATAAAGAATTTACATTTTTTTAAAGGTTAATACAGAAATTAAAGATTTATTTTTGAAAATAATATTTATGTTGCACTTGCAAAAAATTTCACAGATTTCGAAGATTGTTCAAATTTTTAGTTCAAAATTTAAAAAAAAAAAAAAACATCACTCGTAGTAAGATTAATATCTGGGCCCTTTTTCACAAAACAATTTATCAACTTTGCACTTATCAAATTTTTCGTCAATTTGCAAAACTTTATGTTCCTCAGAACAATAAAATTTGATAAGTGATAAATAAGTTGAAATTTAAAAATGTAATTTGCAAAGTCTTGACAATTTTTATATTCTCTTTGCAATTTATGTTTCACGTACGTTCTCTTGTGCAAACTGCAAATAAATATTGAAAAATGAAATTTGAAAAGACTTTGCAAATAATTATGCTAACAAAAACTGTTAATTCTATTTTTGCAAAGCAAATTTTGATAAGTTAGTCAAAAATGTTCAAGGTAAGCGATCGCTTAACAAATTTAAATTCTTAAACTTATCTACTGAAGCTTCCAAAATATTAAGACATGAGTTTTGTTCGACGATAGTAAAGACGCGGTTAAAATATGAAATTATAGAAACCGAATTAATTTTTGTTTTTGTGGAATAGGACCCTGGTTATACCAAAACTAGTACCCCTATATTTAGTTTTAAACAGGGATTTGGTGAAGCCCTGCCGTCGGATATTTGTTTGTGCTATTGCTATCCAATAGATAAGCAAATATTTTAAAGCTTCTGCTAGCCAAAGAGTTAGAGGGGTAAAGCTCTTTATATTGAGGATATTTACAGTAAATACACAAAACATGTTGACGCATATTAGTGCAGTCATTTTTCAATGAAAATCACTTTTATTATATGTATGTGCACGTAGAACTCTTATGTTTAACTCTACGAGCTTTATCAATAATAGTCTTCAAAATTTACGACTAACATCATAATATACATACAGAGGGAAGTAAATGTTAAAAAATGTCAAATGTTCCCCGCCCTTGCCAAGACCAATCCATCTCTTTCTGGTCATCGACAGTTTGTAATGTAAATGTATGACATATTAGAGTACAAAAGCCATGTGGAATTTGAGGGTCAAAAGCGTTTTATTAAGTCTTAGTGAACATGACAAAGATACTTGAGAAATGTAAAAGACGAACGCTCCTATTACCCAAATTAAAATTAGTCCAGTTTTCTTGATTTTACTATTAATGAATAGATTGCAGACTTTAAGGCCTGGAACAGAATAAAGTAGTTGTTTGTAGTAGTTGCTGAAGCTGACGATGCAATGAACCGAACATTGAAGCTTTATATATGGTTGCCACATAACCTCTTCTAAAATGCAAGAATAATATGTGAATATTTGAACAAAATACGTATCAAATTGTATAATAAATACATATCCAATTACATACACATTTCTGTACAGCAACATTAGATACGATGTTTCGGATATTTGATGTAAAACTACATTCAAAAGCATGGCAATCTTATTTGATAGGTTTTCCGTTTTGACGAAATTTTATATTTGACATTAAGCTGACAATGCACTGTCGCGCAACAAAGTGTAAGATTCCGAATTTTACGCTTCAGCTTCAACAGCAGAGACTACTACAACTAAGTATTATGTTGACACTACTTTAAAACTGCCGTTTTGAACTTAAAATAGCTTTTAGCGCTACTTGTTACGTTGTACTATAGCGACAATTATGTTCCCTAATTTGGTCTTTAACAGGCCTGTTCTGAAAATCACTTTTATTAAAATCACGTGATTTTAAATCAGATGCGCCTTTTAAAATCACACGTGTGATATTTTTATGTTCCAGTTTCGAGTGTTTCGGTGTGATTTTTAATTGAGAAACAGAAAAACGTAATGATTTTTAGAACACCACAAAATCACGCATGTGATTTTAAAAGCACGCGATTTGAAATCACGTGATTTTCAGAACAGGCCCGTAACTCCACGAACTTGAGAAGAACTACGAGATTGTTCGGCATATATGTATGTCGAAGTTATCTCGGAAGTCACGAGACAATACATCCTACATAAACAAATAGTACATGTAAAGCAAGAGCAGAAAATGAGTTAATCAGTCTTATTGCGGTTCTCGATGTCGAAAACGACCCTATAGTAGATTAAAGTAACAAACAACCTGTGTTCTTTAATCCACTACAAAATTCGCATCGTGAACCGTAATATGGCTGAATAAGTTCAGAGAATTCATAATGGCAAATTTTTTTTATACACAAATAAATAAGTGGAATAGTGTCAAATTACTTTTGAATATTCTAATTTTTCTTTTTAATTAATTCCTTAAAAGTTCTGTTTGTTGTCTATATGGTTGTGTTTATTGTCATAATCATTCATTGTTCGTCATCAACATTATCATCCCGCCACCACAGCGAGCTATTTTGTAAATATTAATGAAGAACATTGCAGTTAATAGCAGCAGAAGTGGCACGAATGGTATGGTAGTAATGTTGTTACTGCATCATTCAACCAAACAAAATATTCATTCGACTACTGTGTGCCATTGTATGAGTACCATTATTACCACTACAACAGCAGAAAATAAATCAACTTGTAATTTTCGCTATTACTAGCTTGTAGAAAGAAGTATGACTAGTTAATCATTTATCTGCTTGTTGGTCTCTCTCTCTCTCTCTCTCTCTCTCTCTCACTCTATCCTTCTTAAAATCTGTTCGTTTGTCCATACTTGCAACCGGCTGTCCGTCTATCCGAATGGTCGTGCAACCATCGATTAAATGGTATAGTAACAAATAAATAAAAAAAATTAAAACAAAACCAAAAAAGTTTCTGTCTCATTCACCATTTGGTTATTGCACCAGGCATGCAAGTGTATGCACGTACGTTTGTATTTGTAGTACCAATGCACTTCGACTGGGACTTTAGTTGATCTCTTGTTCATGGAGAGTGTTACAAATTGTTTTATATTACAAGTGTTTATATATTTCATATTATATCTTTAAAGCATGTATCTTTGTGTATGCTAAATTGTGATTTGCTGTTGTGTTTTGTGAAAAAATCTTTTCGAGTTAGACACTTGAGAAAGTCGTTTAAGGATAAGCACTTGAATTTTGCTAGTTTTCTTTAGTTTTAGTTACTTACAAGTGGTTTTGAAAAATTTTTAAGCCAATTTACTTTTTTCATGTAATAGAAATTAGGAACATGTTATTTTAGTTGGCTTTCGGCCAACGTTAAATATTAAACACTTTGCTACAATTATTGAAATGTGCTATTGATTAAATTTAGAACTTTATATTACTTTTAGTATTATTTATTATTTAGGTTTTCATATATTTGATAATTACGCTATGTGATAAATAGCAAATAAAAATTTATTAATTTATTAAGCATAGATTGTCGGGCTAAAGTATTTTCGCGTATCGGGAAATATACGTATATTTGCTGATAGCAAGGCTGTCATTGATTCTCTTGCGGGTGTCTACACGACATCTAGGTTAACTGTTGAATGCCGAATGTCTTTGAATGAGATTGCTGAGCATTCAGGGGTAACGCTTATATGGATACCAGTGCCCTCAGACTGCCCGGAAAACCAGATGGCAGATGAGCTGGCCAAGGAAGGTGGTCGCATGGATGACACATGGACCTGTGAGTCCACCTGCTCCATATTTAGGGCACTCTGGCATGGTTATGATGAGCGGAGAACTAAATCTCTAATTAGGTTCATAAGGGACCAAATCAGGACTGTGGTGTCGGTTGTGACTGGACACTGGCCTGTTGGGACTCATGCTAGGAGAATGGGTCTGGGATTTAATGACTACTGCAGAAGTTGTCATGATGAGGAGGAAGAGGAGACTGTGCTTCACTTTCTCTGTCAATGCCCTGGGTTACGGGGCATTAGGGAAAAATACCCTGGAAGAGCCGGTGATTTCCTGATTGGAGGATCTATCTACAATAGAACTTAGATTGCTTCTTCACTTCATTAGGAAGACGAATTGGCTCAACTCTGCAGTAACGCCATCCGAGTTATTGCACTATGGGATGGACATTGGCGCTGGGTATCACAAAGAGACCGCTGAAGGACCAAAGTGAGCTGTCTCTCGATGGCTGCCCATGGAACCTAACCTAACCTAAGCATAGGTTGCTGACCTTGTTCAATGCTGTTTTACACTATCACACAAGTCTTAAGTATTTTGCTTTCCTGATATAATTATTGTTTGAATATTTTCAAAAACGATTAACAACTAATCAAGACTTGTATTTTCCGTAAAATGCGAAAGACTTGTGTGTGTAAATTTGTACTTTTTAAATTTTTTAATACACTCTCAAAATTTGAAGTTATATTGTATATCATGAAATACTGATTTGTTATGACTTTTGAAAGAAAGAAGTAGTGGTGTACATAATTAATTTTACACCAATTTAAAATTTTTAATAAATCTATGTTTACAACACTTAAACTTAAAATGTATGAATTTTGTTGTTGTCGTGTTTTAAATCAAGATTTACCAGATCTACAAGATGTACAAGGTCTCCAATGGCAAGCCGTAACTTCCGTTATTGTTTCCCGCTTTCAAATTACGAGTTGTATGAATTTTAATTTAGGTATCAAAAGTTGTATTAACGGTGGTGACATATATATACATATATACATTGGTTGCCACATAATAAGAAACGGGGATGCAGCATACAATATACATTCAGTGTCGGACAAAACTAAAGCACGAACTTCCTCTTATTATAAAAGTTAAAAATCCCATGATTTTATATTTAATATTAATGTTTAAGAAAGAATATACACTAAATTTTCATAAAATATAACAAAAATGCATTTGTTTTCAGTTACAACATTTATTTTTTAAAAATGGTTTCCATTAGCCCAGCAACAACTCAACAAAACTGAAGCACATTAGCTGAAATGTTAACTTTTTTTTTCTCTGCAACAAAATACCAATAACAAATTCCGTTAAGTTAAAAAAAACAGTTATTTAAGAATATTTTTAGAATGTTAAGAGAAAATTTTCACATGATTATCGGTTATCTTTCAAAGGCGCGGCATAATTATTTGAAGTTTTTAACTCAAAATGATTACAATAAAGGTGAATCTGTGACATGTATCGCAAAAAATTTAGTATACACCATTGCATCATTTCGCGAATTATAATCCGTTTTCCTTCTTCAGGCTCGGTGACCACTTTACACAAAGGTGGTCGACCCCGAAAACACAGCAAACGGGAAGATCAAGCTATAATTCATATGGTAAAAAAAGATCCTTTCGTATCAGCAAAGTCAATTACTAGTCAATTATGCTTACATATTACGCCCAGATCAATCCAAAGACGAGCTGTAGAAGGTGGCTTAAATACATATAAAACAGCAAAAAACAACCTTTTGTTTCACGAAAAAATAGGCAGTCAAGGATTAATTTTGCAAAGGAGCACATCAACTGGACAATGACACAATGGAAAACTGTTCTCTTCTCTGATGAATCAAAGTTTAATTTAAAAGGTTCGGATATATTACAGTTACTACGTAGACCAAAAGCACAATGGCACTGTTAAACACGGTGGAGGTATTGTTATGGTCTGGAGATGTTTTTGCGGCCATAGTATCGGGCCAATACATAAAATAAATGGAATAATGGATCACTACTTGTATAAAGATATTTTGGAAACGTTATGCTTTCACATGAAGAATAAATGCCTCTTAAGTAGAGATATAAACACGACAACGATCCCAAGCACAAGGCTAAATGTGTAAAAGAATGGTTTATAAGTAATTAAATAAATGGTTAAATGTGGCCTCCACAAGCTCCTGATTTAAATCCAATAGAAAATCTATGTGTAGATCGTAAAATAGATCGCAGTAATTGTAAAAATTTTGATGAGCGTTTTCGCCAAGTATAAATCGCCTGGGGCGGATTTCCAGAGAATGTTGTAAATAATTTAATAGAGTGGCAGTGACCACGAAGATATGCAGCAGTATAAAAAATGATGGTTATGCAACGAAGTATTAGGCTAATTGATATTTTTGTAAATGAAATTGAAAATGTGCTTTAGTTTTGTCGCTCAAAAAAGGTGTATTAGAAGTCTATATTAAAATTTTCGTAATTTAATAATGAGTTTTGGTTTCTTTCTTATTTTTTTAATTAACGTAGTTCATAATATAAATAATTAATAAATAATTAACATTTAAATCAAAACAAATTTGTGATTATTATAAAGCTATTTTGTACTAAGCAGAACTCCGTGCTTTAGTTTTGTCCGACACTGTATATGTATACTAATTAGCCTTATTAAAGTTCTCGATGTCGGTAACAACGTAACTCGAATTTTGTAAAAGATTAAAGAAAAGAGGTTGTGTGTTACTTTAATCTACTACAGAGTCGTTTTCGACATCGAGAACCGTAATAAGGCTGAATATTATAAAAGGTTCGTATGTTTGTATTTTTTGCTTGTTTGTAGGAGATAATCAGCCTTATTACGGTGCTCGGTGTTGGTAATAACGTAAGTCGTATTTTGTAGTAGATTAAAGAACACAGGTTGGTGTTACTTTAATCTACTACAGAGTCGTTTTCGACATGGAATTTTTTCAACAAAATTAAAAAGCGTACTTTCTTACAAGCATAGGCTATATAAGGTTCCACTTAAGTGCTTAGGATAGGGTACAAGGTGGCTTAGCTTTTTATACTTAGAAAATATAAACTATCCTTTTAGAAGAGATCTATTAAAGCAATAGCATCAATACTCAAAAGAAAAACAAAGCTATTTTAACGTGAGTACGCTGTTCACCCTCCATTCCGCATCCAGTCTATCTGTCCCCTTGTCTGTCCACTGATCGAATGCGAAAATGACTTTTGCGTTTGCAACGCTTCATCGGCTAAATAGTTGCACCGATTTTGATGAAATTGGAAATATAGGATTTTTATTATTTTAAAACTAGGACCAAGAGGGGGATATAGGGAGAATTACTGCCACTCCGAAAATATGTAGCCAAATTTGATGAAATTTAAATAGATAGGTCAGCTTAAATAAAACACGCAGGGGTTTTTTATTTTTTTCAAAGCTAGGAATATTAAGGTACAGACGGGTTATTTCTGCCATTCCGAAACTGTCTTACCGAATTTGATCATATTGAAAACATATATAGATCGATCAACATACAATAAAGCACACAGGCTATAGTTAGTCAAAAATAAACTTTTGGCGGGCAACGCCGCAGGCTCGGCTAATGTTACTATATTTAAAAAACGTAGTTCAACATATTAAAACTCATAACATCAGATTGAATAAAATAAACTTGGATTCGTCGCTCCAGAGAATTCTATTCCAGTATCGTGGATCTTTTCTAAAAATTTCCCTTGAAAACCGCAACCCCTTCTTAATATATATATATTTTTTTATGTTTTTTTTTTGTACAATTCACCCACGTAGCTTCGATTCATTTAATCGCCTTATTTTTGTCCGAGCACATATTTTTTCTTAAATATAAGTTTTAACTTTTTTGTCCTATGCCAATCCTATGAAGCTCTACGCTTGTCTGCAGAAGACCAGAGTATATGGCGGGAATCAAAACCGCAGCCCACGCGCTGATAGACTAGCTCACTATCAACTAGCCTACTGGTGCAAGCATTCATGTGCTGTTCAATGTGTCGACAGCAGATCAAAATTAAATTATTTTAAGTGTTTTACATCTACACACAAATTAGGCATACGGTTATGGAATATTCTAACTTCATCATTGTCATGCTAATGTTTTAAGTAACTTTGTTATAATTTAGAAGATTTTATACAGACTAATGTAATAAAAATATACATAAATATAAAAAAAATTACCTAATCTTTGCGAAATACAGTCAAAATTTTCAATTACAAGAAATATTTGACCTCAATAGCATTAGTTTATGATATAAAGTGGTTTAAAGTAAAAAATAGACTAATCCTCGAAGATGGGTTTTCGTAATTAAGACTGTTTTAAAATATGTTTAACATAGATATAACACATTTACAGCAGATTTTAAAATAATAATTGTAGCTTAGTTTCATTAACATACTATTTTCTAAAACAAGCGCTTACTGCCCTGCCGTCAAATGAGTAGCTAACTACAAAAAAACCAACCTTAAGTTAGCTTGTATAGACTAACTTAAAGCTAACTACTACGCAATGCAAAATTTACATTAACTAAAGTGTAAACAAACACGGTGTAGTATATTTTAAGGAGAACGGGCCAAGTCAATTGGCAAACATACGGCTCTAAGACCCGCAAAAGATTTAATTTATTTAGGGCCATTATTAAAATATACGATATTTTTACTCTTAATGATATTGCTCACCAAATTTATTTTATTTTTTATGTGCTTTAAATTTTTTTAAATAATAAACTATTTTATTTTTCAAAAAAAAACAAAATTTTTTGAATAAATTTTTGTTTTCTATTAAAATATAAATTTTTAAAAACTGCTTAATTACAAATAATTAATATGATAGCTAAGTTTCAAATAGTGAGTTTTAATGCAACGTGTAAACAGCTAACTTTTCGCTGACTGCAACTTAACTAACTTATAGTTAATTTAAAAAAACCAACTAAAAAACCAAAGTAGTAAGTTTAGTTTTCAGTTAATTTAAAGTTAACTGAATGTCCGACAGTGTGGTTCTAAATCAACAAAAAAAATTTATGTAGATATACCTATGTAATTAATCACTTAACATTTTTAATATTTAATAGGATTAGTGAATTGTTCTTTCTTTTTATTATGTATTATAATTATTTCAAAATTGTACTTAGAGCCACTTTTTGGGATTGAGATTAAACTTAATCTTATTCTATAGTTAGCTAATCTGAGAATTAAGTTTAACTAGCATTAATTGAATTTGATATTTTTGGGTGGTGGCTTAAACCATGTAGTGCTACCATACTGAAAACAAATAAATGGCAACATTTTTTTGCAAATGTCAAATTTTTTATCAAAACAACATGGATGTTTTCAAAGAAGAAGAAGAAAATGCGTGAATTCAATATTGTTTACAAGCTACAAGTGTTTAAACAATTATTAAAGAAAAAGTTTAAAAGAAAAAATAAAGAAATAAAAATATATACAAAAAAAATGCATAATCCATTTCTTTTCAATTTTCTTAAAATTCTTTTTTGTTTATATTTTTGCAACAGCTGTTTATGTTAAACATGTGTATATTGACAGTTAAATATTAGGTTTAAACCACCACCATTGACCGCTTAAACTAGCAAAAAAAGTTTAAAAAATACAACTCAAAAAATTAATACGGAGATTAAAGTTAATTTAATCGCTAATCTCTAACCCAAAAAGTGGCTCTTATGGCTAACAAATCAGTGTGTGTTTAAACGCTGGTTTAGTTGAACTAAACTTAAATTTATATGTAGATTAAACTCAACAGTTGTAAATCAGTGACCCATGTATTATATGTAGTGTAAAAAGTAACATGTGGCAGCACTACGATAAATGTTGACAAATTCATATGGCTTGTATTGGTAGTTTAAACGCCCAATTTTATGCGTTTCAATATGGTTTATATGTTTTCTGATAGATTTGTTGGCTTAAACACATTTTAAACCAAAAATAGAGTTTAACTTGCTCTGATTTATTAGCCCTTAGTGTATGGAATTATTCATATATACAAATATCTAAAGCTACATTGCTAACCATAGGCTGGCTAAATCAAGTTTGACTCAAAACGCATGTATACAAGTTTCAAAACTTTAGTTGTATTTAAATAAATATGTATTTAGATATAAAATCATAAATAAAATAATTAAAATTGAGTGAGATATTTGTCGGCGGTTAACTATTACGAGATATAAAATTATTTAAAAGCTTAAAGGTAAATAACGATGGGTAGTGCAAAGTGTGTAAACGATGCAAATGTGTGCAAAAATAAACAATTTTGCATAACACATCAACAAAATGTACGTTTTTGTAATTTGCATCATTTTACTTCGTTTACACTAAAAAAAAAAACCTTGAACAAAAATAGTAGAGCATATTTGCTCAGTTGCAAATAAAAGCCAACAACAAATTTTGATAAATGGACCACAATATTATTTTATATTAAAAATAAAATTCTGGCTGTTTCCTTAACGCCTGGTTGCATTGTAGTAATACATGGCAACATGTTCTTAAATGCAACCATAAAAATTTGACAATTCATTTTGTTCCGAAATGCAATTTTATGGTGTTCACTGCGCAGAGAAAAGCAAATAAAGCAGTTAAAAAAATGTAGATGCAAACCATATACATATACACGTACATATGTAGAAATGTAAGTACACAATGCATCCGCACGGTGTCTATACTGTACTGATTTAGATAAACAGCCTATTTGTCACTGGTTTAAGGCATTCTTATTTGTTGAAAATTTTACTTTAATACCTATGCTTGTGCATAATTGTAAACAAATGAAGATTTTTGACAACTTATGATAGTGCTGCCAGGAGTTTTTTGCGTTGCCTGAATAAATTTTTAGAAAAATAGCACATTTGCACCAAATATAAAATTGGTATGCTCGCGATAAATCATAATATACACTGCAAATTTACAAAGTACAAATTTGCACAATGACCTTCTTGATTACCGTATTTATAAAATACCTTTCGTATGATTGGTACATACCTTCATAAAATATTAAAATTCCTTAACCAATTACTTCAGAATTTCCATTTAAGGAATAATAACGGTCATCGGTCAATCGAAACTAAAACTCGAAAAGTACAACGGTACACCAATTAATTTAGTACAATTAATGAATATTTTCTGTTAGTAATTCCATATGAAAACTCATCACTTAGTCATATTATTGCAAATGCATGCATACCTTCATGTGTAAATAGAGTACATTAGAGCGTACCGCCTTACAAGGAAAAAAAGTGCGCCGTACCACCTCTAATATAAGGTATTTTTGCAAGGAGGTTTCGAAAACATTGATATACCATACTTTTGTTTGAAACGAGCGGGTTAGAGAAGCTAGAGGGGTAGACAAAGAGACCCGATTTCGTGACATAATATATAAAGATCCGACTATAAATGCTGACTGTCCTGCAGGAATTATAGTAATTCTTCCTTGGCAAAACTGTAATGAATTTTAGCAAGCTTTAATTTTCTAATTTAATTTAAAAATATTTCTGCTGGAATTATCGAATTGCTTCCTAAGTTTAATAGTTTCTTGCGAGCTTAAATTTTCTGGCATTAGGGTGGTACGAACAGAGATCTGGTGGATAAATACTAGAACGAGATACTTGAGGTCAATGGCCCCAAAGGGCAAAATATCTCGATACAAATACATTGATATAGGTATCATACTTTAAGATCGGACTGTAAATGCCTAGGATATAACGAAAATTGTGAAAATGCGACCCCTACGTTCGGCAAAAAAAAAAAAAAACGAAACCTAGCAAAAATACTTTATATTAGAGGTGGTACGAGAAAAATTTTTTTTGAGGTACGGTTTTATAGCATATGCATTTAGAAATGCAGGCATGTTCGTATTGATATCAATTAAGAAAGATTAACGTTAAATAGATAAATTTAATATAACTGGGTTATATCTTATCTATCTTTGAATGATGTTAATTTACTGTGGAACTGATGCAAAACTGCATATGAAATCCAAAGCAATATCAAATAACGTAGTAATACATTTTGAAACATTTGCACAAAATTTTGTTTTCAAGTTTTGCGAAGTTTTAAGAACAAAGATCGACTTTGAAAATGAATCTTTAAAATTAGTAAATTAAGTCCAGATGTAATCAGTAGACTATAATACATCACACCCGCTAAAAGCGATCGTTTTAAAATTGATCGATATTTGTTGACATAAAAAATAATACATATGTATGTAAATGGTAGAAAACTGTTTTTAGATACTTTTAAACATAATTAGCAATCTTAATTATTTTTAAAAACATTTTTAGGTACTTTTGACCATAATTTACAATCTTGATTATTTTTATAACCGGTTAGAACCACTGCAATCAGGGCCCCGCTTGTTACATTTCTTACTAAGAAGTGTATTTGGCACAAAGAACTTTTGCACGAATCTTAACCTCATAACATAATTTTGTTCTGGCGCGTCCATGGTTGCATCTTTATATGGTGTAGTTTATCAAATGATCGGGATTAACCGTCTGATTCACTACACCACTGTAATAAATAGTTTTTTCGTTAAAATGGTGGATTATCACTAAGACAATACTTTACAACACTGTTGTACTCTTATTGACTTTTTTAAACTTCAAAAAATCAACAAACAGAAACAACAAAATCAAGCAGTAAAAAAGCACCGACTATCAGCCAATTCACATGGAGGCTTTTACGACGTCGTTTTTTCTCAATTCCCTTTTGAAGCAACTTCCAAAAACCTATTGCATTTATATGATGACTTTTAGTGGCATGTCGCTTTTTTTTAATTTAAATTTTTATTTGCAACCAGGGTTGATTTTTATTGTTTTATCGGTAAATCTGCTTTAGTTGATTTTTCTCATTAAGAAATTTATATTTTTCTTAATGAGAAAAATCAACTGTTTTTTTTTAAATAAGAAATATGTAAAAAATATGTTTAAATTAAAGCTCAAACTTTTGTTTTGTATTCTTTTTTATTATTTCCGTATTTGTTTGCAACCTGACGCTTCAAAGTAAGAAAAAGAATAAAACAAAACTAGAAGAAGAGAAATAAGTTTGAAGAGAAATATAAGAAAACGACATGAAAAACACAAAACGAGTCGTTTTGTTTACCCCTCTTTCTTCTCTACACCGCTCGCCATCAAACCAAAAGAGACGTCGACAAAGCGACGTCGTAAAAGCCCTCATGTGAATTGGCTGTATCAAATCAATTATTTGTTGTTGTTGGTGTGACCATTTACTTTTTTTAACAAATAGAATACACAGTAACAATATAATCATTGCAAATTAGATTTTATTAATATTACCTGGCACAAAAAACAACCATTTTTCTATTGAACACCAGTTCAAAAAAAAAAATTACCCACACATTCCACATCAAAAAATGCTACCATCGAAATAATTTCGTCAATGACGCGTCTGCTTAAATTACATTTTAAATTTATTTATTTGTTTTTATTACTTTTTGAGGTTTATTTTCTATCCACATTTGTTGTGTTAAATATTTTTGTGCTATTTTATAATATTCACTGTTTATTCATTACTTATTGACTAAATAAGTTTTTAATTTTGTTTGATCTTTTTATTGTTAATTACAAGAAACCATAAGGAAACAGATACAAAGAATAGCAGAAAACATACTGGTTGATGACGATGTTGTTAATGACGTTGATAATTAAGTTAAAATTTAATGTTAAAAAATATACATAAAGACCAAAAATACTAAAAAAAATTCTTCACAATAGTATTTTTCTTTTAATGTTTTTATATATAACTTTCTACTTTTTTATGCACAATTTATTTATTTTTTTTATTCACTTACTTTCATATTGTGGATTTGTGGCACAAAAATTTAAATTGTAAATAATTAGAAAAATTGTTAAAATTCCGACTGAACGAGCACCGACTTTCGCCATTTTTGTAAAACTAAAGAACGAAAAATTAGAAAATTACTCGTTTAATTTCTTATTGCATTTAGAGTTGCCAACGTTACCGAAAACGTATCAGCAAATTAGTGATGACATGTTGATAGATAACAAAACATTCTCTTATCGATAAAGAAATACACGTAAAGAAATATAATATAATAATAATACTCTCCACCACTAGCAGTGAATAAGGAATAACCAGTTTGTCATTCCGTGTGAAACGTTTTTAATATTCATTTAAGACTCCATATAGTATATATAATCTGGGTCATTGAGTAATTCTAAGTGAATTTAGATATGTCCAGTTGTCTGTTATGTTATAAATTTGCCTTGATCATGTTTGCAGTGTTCAAAAGCATTTATTTAAATTTTCACAATACTGAAAAAATAATTTCGATTCGATCAGTATCGACTAAAAGAATTAGAAATAGAATTGCTTTCGAATCGAGAAAGTATTCGATCACGACTGCCAGAATTAGCCCCCATATCGCAATGTGGTAACAATATACTGAAAAAGAAAAATTGCCAGCAGATGTAAATTGTCAGTGCAGACAATTGTAAGAAAACAATCTCATTTGCAGACAACTATCTGACAATAAATTCATCTGCCAACAAATATTGTCAATATTTTTTTAAGGGACAAAGTAATAGCAAAGAATTTAACTATTTTATGTCTTTTTAAATAGATTTAATTTTATTTTCATTAAAAATTTATTTTACTAAGGGTAATCACGATGGGCAGTGCAGTGTGCAAGCGATGCAAATGAGTGCAAAAAACACAAATTTGCACAACACAACTACAAAATGGACGTATTTGCAATTTGCTTTATTTTACTTCGTTTGCACTAAAAAATCCTTAAGCAAAAATAGTAGTGCATTTTTGCCCAGCTGCAAATAAAAGTAAACACCAACTTTTCACATACGCAACACCATATTTTTTAATTTGTAAAAAAGGAAATTATTTTTAACTGGTTTTAAGCGTTCTTATTTGTTAAAAATTTATTTTTTTGTGTTGCTATAACCAGAAATAAATGTGGTATGCTCAATCAAAATATGCATGAAAATTTACAAAGTGCAAATTGTGATTACCCTTAATATATCAAAATAAAACTTTTTTTTTTTTTTTTTTCTTTTCTTTCATGCACCTCAGATATGGAAACTATGGTGCAGTTGTACTTTTTTATACATTATTTCGCAATATAAAAAGTCTCCTTTGTAAATACATATGTCAAGAGATGAGCCAGAAAATATAAAATTGGTGCCATCATAGTCTCAAAACTTTATTTAAAATATGAAAATCGAAAACGCACCAGAATACCTAATAGATCAACAAAGCTATGTTGGAGATGTACAACCCTATCACCTTAGAAATGCTAACAACTTCAGACTTCCAAGAACAATAACAGCTGAAATGGAACGGTATATTTTCCATAAAGAACTGAAACTTTACAACATGAATCCCAATCATATCAAAAACGAATTATATTTTTTAAGAAATACCAGATGAAATCAGATAACACTTTTATGTAAAATTAGAGCTTGTATGTAAAATTAAAACTTGTATGTAACATAGAGTTTATTAATAGCTGCGTTCGAGAACACAAAAGTTTTTACTATTTTTTACTGAACTTTACTGCATTTTACTAAATTGCGTTCGCGTACACAAAATACAGTAAATGAGAACTCAAATCGAGAGCGTAAAGTGACAGTTCTTGACTGAGTACTCACAAATTTTTATTGCAGAAATGTTTGCAGTAAAATTTAGTAAAACAAAAAAACATATGTTTCAAAAGGTAAACAAACAAAAGGCATACAAATTGTGAAAAAATTGTTTAAAAAAAAGAAAAGTTGAAATAAAACTAATATAAAAACAAAAAATGAATTAATATTAATTAATTAAACTTGCTTGTGAAGAATTTATATGGCTAAATACCAACTTTTGAAACTTTGTTTTGTTATGTTAATTTTTTGGAGTTGTAAAAGTGTCAAGTACTCGGGTACTTAGAACAGCCCTTGTTTTTAAAGTTATCAAATTCAAATAAAATAAAAAACAAACAAATATGAAAGATTACATAAAATAATTTGTTTGTATTTTCCAAAAATATTCGTGTTATAAAAAGTATTTAATCGAGTACCGATAAGAAAACGAGTTAAGTATTCAAAAGTGTAAACATTTTTCAACACTTCAATTATTTTCCATCAGCTGTTGCCTTTATTTTACGAATTTTTACAAATTTTGCGTTCGCGTACTTTTTTGGACCACAGCTTTATGTGAGAGAAAATTTTTAAGTTTACTCATTTACTGCATTTTACTGTAAAAGTACTCAAACGCACCTAATAACAAATTTTATCCGTCTGCTAACTTTTAATAAATCAACTCTAAATATTAATGATGCCACATTATTATACTCAAAAATACAACACGTTTTGCATTAATCATCGCTGGTTTTGTCATTTCATTTCATTTTCTTTTTATTTTCCCTCTTTATATAAAAATTTGATATGTTTATAAATTAAAATATATTTAAAAAAGGACTCTAAACTAAAAAAAAAACAGTGTATTAAAAAAAACAAACAAAATTATTCAACATTAAACGGCTGTTTATCACAAGTTGGCAACCGTTTGGCAGCTTGCTAACAAGAGTTAACAAATCGTTAGCCAGAGTTTGGTAAGTGTATTATGAATAAACTTTGTGCTAACTTCATGCCAAAATTTCGTTATGAATAATTCTGTAAGCTTCCAAAGTTTGACAGTGATCTGCCAATAGCGACGAAGAGTTCATTTAGCAATATTGTTGTTTCGCAATGGACTGGCAATGCCTTTTTTACAACGTTGTCAAACAAAAATTGCAAGTTCACACGGTTGTAAGACATTTTTAGCAAATTTTACTGACAATATTGTTAGATCTGACCACCGTCTGTGCGAAGCTTAGCCGTATTTGAGAATATTATACCGTTCTGGTGGTGCTGGCGAATCTTTCATAAATTCTATTATAGAGTATATTGTTACATTGTTTTAATAGAACTGACTTTATTAACAAGACAAAACAGTAAACGGGCTTTCATAAGTGCGAACAAATACAGCTGGGGTCGTGGTCAAGTTGTTATCGACGCATGGTGCCTTTTAACAGGGTTGGATGTTTGTTTGGTAAAATACCATGCATTTTAGAACGAAAATCGTTGACAAAGTCACTTAGGGAGAAGTTTTTTTGTTTTAAATTTGGTATCCTCTAGAGGTCTGCAAGAATAAATCAAAAGCAATACCATGCATTTTAGAACAAAAATCGTTGACAAAGTCACTAGTGTTTAAAGAAACATGGTTAAATGACGCTTTTTAAATACCGAAATACTTTGCAACAATTTCAATATTTTTCGCCGAGATCGTGGTAATAAAACTACTGGTGGTGGCGTTCTTATTGCAGTTTCTAGCAACTTTTCCGCAGAATTGGTTACTGGTGATTCAACGTGTGATAGAATTTATATCAGTGGTGATAAAACTTGATTATAAAAGAGTATATCTAACTTGTTCTTATGTTCCTCCAACGTCCCCGCAAAGTGTGTACACTAAACATGCCGAGTCTATTGCTGATATTGCGCGTTCCTCTTTAGATGAGGATTCTGTTCACGTTTTTTGGTGACTTTAATATACCTTCCGTTACATAAAAATATCTTCCAGAAGATAAATACTTCGTTCAAACCAAGCATAGCTCAACCTATGACGAATGTTTTGATGTCCTGTATGATCTAAGCCTATGCCAAATTAATGGCATTACCAACAACTGTAATCGAATTTTAGACTTAGTGTTCGTCAATGATATAGCTGATTGCTTCATTAGGCGCTCATCACCTATTTCAACTCCTGAAGATTTTTACCATCCTACAATTGAGCTGCTCTTCTCAATTCCATGTAAGCCTGTGTCCTCGTATATTAGAAATGAAAAGGTATTTTCGTTCAAACATACTAATTATAATATGTTAATTGAGCTATTTTCTAATACAAATTAGCACAATACTTTATCGTGCTTTACTGACGTTGATCAAATGTGTAACGCATTTTACAATAAAGTTTACCGTTTTATGGATTTGGCTATTCCAAAAACAGTATATAGGAAAATAACTGGTCCACCTTGGAATAATAAACAATTGGCTCATGCTAAAAACAAAAAGAACAAATACTATAGAAAATTCAAAAAATCCGGATCATCCGTGGATTATCTAAGATACTCGACTTGCCGCTCTGAGTACACTTTGCTTAATAAAGCGTGTTACGAAATTTATTTAAATTCAATGAAATATAATTTCAAGCGTAATTCGAAATCGTTTTTTTAATTTGTTAACTCTAAGAAGAAAACAACTGGCTTCCCTTCATCCATGAAGTTCCAACATATGGAATCCAGCGATAATGACACAATAAGTATGTAATTGGTTTGCCGATTTCTTCTCCACAACTTATTCGAATGCTTTTTATGACGAATCAGTTAATTATCCATTCAAGATAAATGCGAACCAAACAACCCACATTCCATTTATTGACATCGCAACAATCGCTAAGGAATTAAAAAGTCTAAAATTTTCATTCAATTCTGGTCCTGTAGCCCGTTTCTGTATTTCTCGCATCTTAAAATTTCCCGCATGAAATAAGTGAATTATGACAAAAACAGTGCAATATGAAACAAAAAATGGTTTTTCTCACATATGTAAGTGTTTCTGTACTTTTACTTTGCCAGAATTATCTGTCATTTAAATAATTTTCCAGCAATTATTGGAAGGATGTGAGAACAAGTGTTTCTGTAACAATATTTTGCAAAAAGTTTCTCACAAGAACTGTCAAAATAAGTCATATTTGAAATTGATGCGAGAAAACAAAATTTAAAAAAATGGAGCCCAAATTATGTATGTATGTACGCAAGAATGTGTATTATTTTATTTTATTTTAAAAGAAAGAATTTAAATGATGAAAATAAGTATATAAAACACAATTGTTATATTTTGTTATTTAAATTTTTTTGGACTTTCATTGTGTTTGTTTTATGCAGGGCTGCCAGATAAATTTGTGAAAAAAACGTCAATATCCTAAGAAAAAATAAAAAAATCGTCTATTTTTTCGGACAATTTAAAATTAATTTTGACGAATTTTGTTCGGTTTTTATCATATAATCACAAATTGTTATCATATAAACACATAATCAAAAAAAAAAAAAAAAAAAAAAAAAATTAAGTTCATGGGTAAAATACATATTTTATACATACATACATAAGCTTGAGGTCTATTTAAATAAAATTATTTATTTTATTTTCCTTAATCCGATAAGAGTTTAAAACTTCAGATTGTTATTTTTCCCTGCAGAAATCACACAAAGGAATGACAAAATATCATATTGAAATAAAATAAACACTTTTGGACAAAGTAAAAGGCAAAAATTTCCTAAAGTGCATTGACTGAAAAATGGGGTAATAGTTTAATCTTTTGATCACACAAACAAATGTATTAAATAATCCAAGCAAATAAAAATTAAACAGTTTCCGTTCGAAATTTTGCTTTTGCCGATACATTTTTAATCTGCCTTGTTTTTAAAGATATCGGTTTTCTGTGGTGCCTAATACACAAACATTTAAAACTATTTAAAATTGTTTTATTTCAAAGACTGAATCGTCACTAGAAAAAAATCAGCAAATTGTCACTTTGCCAATTTTGGAACAAAAAAAAAGTCGTCAAAATGTCGATAAATCTTTAAATCTGGCAGCCTTATTTTTATTATATATATTTCTTTCGTTGACGTTTCGCTTGCATTTGACACTTAATTACTGGAAGTATTCCAGTTAAAACAAAATCTGTGTTGTCTGTTCTAGCATTTAAATACAGAAACACTTTTTTCTCACAAATCGAGAAACGATGGAATTTTTTGTTTGACACTTAATATGAGAAAATTTGCGATGCGAGAAATAGCTACTGATAACATTCCAAGTAACATTTTAATTAGCTGTGCTGACAGTATTGCTATCCCTCTAGAAATTTTATTTAATGTATCAAACGAGCATGGTCACTTTCCGTATCTATGGAAGAACTCGTTTATTATTCCTTTGTTTAAATCGGGAAATAAATCGGATGTTGAAAACTACCGTGGTATTGCAAAATTGAGTTTTATACCTAAACTATTCGAAAAAATTATAACCGAATTCCTTTGTTACCAAGTATCAAAAACACCTTACCAGGTTTCAAAAAAGATGCTCTACTACAACGAATCTCCTTCATCTTACAACTGCCATATATATCGAGGATTTATACAACAACAACAAACTGACGTGATATATACTGATTTTACCAAGGCCTTTGATAAAGTTAACCATAGCCTTTTGAAGGCTAAACTTCATTTACTGGGTTTTACTGATATTAGTATAAAATGGATATATTCATACCTAAGCTACAGAACACAATCCATTAACTTTAATAACGCGATTTCTAGCAGCATAGATGTTCTGTCTGGTGTGCCTCAGGGAAGCCACCTTGGACCACTTCTTTTTACATTATTTATTAATGACCTACCTGAGGTGATTTATTCATCCAATATTCTGATGTATGCGGACGACGTCAAAGTTTTTCTGAGCTATCGTCAAATATCCGAACAACAACTTCTTTAAAACGACTTAAATTCTTTTTACACGTGGTGCAATGTAAATCTTATGCAACTTAATCTAAATAAATGTAAATACATGCGTTTTGTTAGAAAGAGTCCAATACCTGCATTCTACTTTTTTGAAAGTCATCAGTTGGAGTCGGTGGATAGCTTCGTAGATCTTGGAATTCTGTTTGACTCGAAACTAAATTTCATTGCACATATAACAATGACAGCTAATAAAGGCCGAGTTATGATCGGGTTTGTAAAACGATGGGCTAAAGAGTTCAAGGATCCATATGTTATAAAAAGTCTGTATACTTCCCTGGTAAGACCTGTATTGGAGTATGGATCCGAAATATGGAACCCTATATATAAAAAACATTCCGACCAAATTGAATCCGTCCAAAAACAGTTTCTGACCTTTTGTCTACGTGGGTTGAACTTTAACCAATGGAATCTGCCACCTTATTCTGCTAGACTAGCCCTCATCAAGCTGCCAACTCTAAAGAGCCGTAGAACTGTGCTTAACATCTCGTTTATTTTCAACATAATTATTGGCGGCGTTTGCTCTGGATACTTAATCAACAATATAACATTTAATGTTCCTCAACGCCCATCACGTCACTTGGTTCCGTTATCAATTCAATTTTTTAGAGCTAATTATGCTAATAATGACCCGTTAAGAAGGATGTGTAACGAGTTTAACAAGTTTTATACATTTATTGACTATTCTTATAGCTCCACTGATATTAAAACTAGTATATTAATCTATTTAAATCCATAATATTTGTTACTTTTTAAAATTTATTTTTATTTAATTAAGAAGTCTGTAAGGATTATAATTCCATAGACAAATAAATAAATAAATAAAAATAAATAAAAAATAGGGAGAAGTTTTTTTTTAAATTTGGTATCCTCTAGAGGTCTGCAAGAATAAATCAATTTTTTTAACTACAGTGAGTTTTCCAATACGCACGTTACACAATAATAACAAAACAAATTATTGAATAACCAAAATCAAAACAAACACAAACAAATTCAACTGAAAAGAAGAAATTTACTTAAGCATTCAATTCAGTCAACTCAAGTAAAATAAGGAAAATATTCAAATATATTTTGAATGTAAAATTATTTGAATTTTTACTTTTTATTTTAATATATTAATATTCAACATTTTTCATTTTTCGAATTTATTCTATGAGTTAAATTTCAGTTATGTATTTTATAAAGCTTTTTTTAATAGCTCTATAAAAATTGGTTTTTTCCTTATTGTATCTCCAATATTTAACATGCTACCAATTTGTCATTACATGCGATACGACAGTATTTGGCAGCTAAGTTTGTAGAGAAAGGGATATTCAATTTTATGCAAATTCCACCACTGAAAATCGTTAAAATTATTGTTGAGATCATTACGGTTAAACTCCCTTAATTCGATAATTCATTTGTTATTGGGTTAGCTAAAGTGATATTTTGTTGAGGTTGCACATAGTCTTGAAAAAATCTATGGGTTGTTCTGCTATAATTTCACATTGGTATTCAGGCCCTGGTAATTCGTAAAGATATCCTATCATAAAGCCTCTATATTCATCTTTTATTTCTATCTTCTCATCGCTAAATTTCCACAATTTATATGCTGGAGGGAAAAGGAATACTGCAATTTTATATTAAATGGTTAAGTTATTTAATACATCAGATTCTACATATATATACATATGCTCAGCTTTTCTTTCAGCCGTTTCGTTATTTCTAGATCAAAAGTATTACATGCACTCATATAAACATTATGAATGGTAACGTAATAATAACCTTCACAATTTGTGAAAGCTTCTTGGAATGGTTCTAAAACTTTTATAATTGCGGTTATGTGACTTAAATTAATTTTACATATTCGACTAAGTTCATTATGTTCTTACTGTATTTGCACTTTATTAAGCCAATTCGTTTCAACAGAAACGTAATTCCGCCACATCAAGAATTTCATTCATAGATTTTTGAACTGTATTGTGCAGCAAATAGTCAATGCAATATATATGCTTATTTCGCTAAAAACCTGCAACCATATTTGCACCTCGATCAGTAACCACTATTGCTTTGTCATCGAGGTCGAAGTGAAGTTCATTGAAAATTTTGCGAAATTTCGTATTTACTTCCCTGTAAATTAAGGAAATGGTTTTTATTTTATTTAGAAAAAACGTTTCACTCCGAAAAATTTGAGCTAAGGTAAAAAAAGAAATTTTAAAGTGAAATATATGTATGTGCAAACTAAAACCAATGACGAAAAAATTATTATTTAAATAATTTAAGTTAAGCGATTTTGCTTCCGAATTGCCCTATACATGTACATATGTATATATTTTCTTACTTGTGCATTTTCCAGTTTCCATACATTTCATGCCTAATAGTCTGCTCACTGAAACCTGGTTTTTAATGTATTGAACTATCAAAGATATACATATATGTGTTTTTAAGGTAGTCATCTTTACAAAGGTCGGATGTAAGGCCAAATCTGTTATTTTTAACTGAGGCTATTCCTATTTTAACTTTTTGAAAGTGTGCATATTACGAGATATTGTTGTAGGATGCGGTAAAAGCGTTTCCAAGTCAACATTCCGTCCATACGTTGCACCAATAGATATAAGGTATTCCGCAACTTTTATAAAACCAGAATCTTCAACTATTTTGAAAGGTCTGCAGTTTCCTATTGCCCATTGCGTAAAATTTGTTCTTGTTTCTGTATTTACCTCTATTTTTTAAGTATTATTTTTTCCAGACGTTGTCTCAACATAGAATTTATGTTTAACTAAATTTGACGTTGAGTCATTTGTAGATTTATATACGCTAAAACATTTCCGACAAGCATATACATTTGGTATTTCTTGACCATGTGTGTTTTTTATTTTACCAAATAGGTCCCACACCCTGTTTCTGCCTCTTTTGTCACTAATTTATATTTCACCGCTCAAAATCTTTGATTTGACTGCGGAATTATTTAATAAAATGCAGTTATTTGGATGTACGATATCGTCATTTTCTGGCTCCATCTAGATGCAATTAAAATGAAAATATGTCATAAATCTCTTGTACACGGTCAATGAATTTTTTCAATTTTTGTAGATTTTATTTTATACCAATAATAAACTTCAAGAGATCCATAGCAATAGAGAAGTAGTTAACAATTATAGAATAAGTGAGTTGAAATCTTCTTCAACTATTGTTTTCTTAATTTTGCACTAACACTCGAGCCTAAAGAACCAACTTCTATAAAAATTGGTTTTTTCCTTATTGTATCTCCAATATTTAACATGCCATTGGGGGTTTTCTTCAAGAATTTAAGATTTTTACTAATATACTAAACAGTTAGCTAAGCTTTACTCTTCGAAATGACACAAAAACTCCGAGAAATTTAGAATGACCTTATTGCAAAACTCTGATTAAATCTCGAAAAATGAAAAAATAACTTTATGTCTTAAAATTTTATAATTATTGTTATCACTATTTTATTTTTAAAATTTACTAAAAGTTCACACATTTGTAAATGCCAAATTCAATTAGCGGCTAGAATAAAAATATAGCTTAGAATTAATAAATTTGGTAAACATATACATACATGCGTAAGTATAATTTATTATATTAATATAAAAACCAAAATGTTAAGCCAGGGATGTTAAATGGGATTTTAAATTTTGTACCAACTTGCAATGGACCTTCACGGGACCATTTTTTTAATTTATTAAAACAACAACAAAAAGTACATAAAAATTCAATTGTATACAAAAAAAAAAACAAAACTTAACATTAACATACATTATATGTATGAATAAAATAAGGTACATAAAAGTCTTTTAAATATATGAGATCAAAATCAGGCACTAATTGTTTACACAGGGTCTCCACCTGATATAAGATATAAGATTTTTATATTAGCAAACGTCAAATTCAATCGCAGAGAGTATTATCTTACGTGTGGACTCTCAAATAGTGTTAGTATTAATATTATAATAAATGTTATGAGACAGTTGTTATGATAAATCTTATAACAACTATCTTATAAGATGAGCTGTCAAAAATACACATACATACATACACATAAATTAATAATAAGACGCTATCATTAAAATGTTTAATTTTTTAAGTAAAAATAGTTGAATTGTTGTGAAAAGTGCTTAAAAAATAATATTAAACACTTCAAACAGAGAAAAAACTAAAAAAAGAATCAAAAACGATACAAGTTAACTGTACGAAAATCAGTAAATTATGAAATCTTATAAGATACATGTTCCCCTTGTTTAAGATTAATAGCCTATTTCCAATGTGCGAAAGAATTCTTTCGTTCGTATAACTACGAAAGAAAGAATTCTTTCGCACATCGGAAATAGGCTATAAGATAAACATGAAGAAATGTGCTCTCTCATTCTGCCGACGTTCTCTCACATATTATATCAGATATTATCTCAGGTGGAGACCCTGTATTAGTTAATAAACTATTTGGAATTTTCACATCATAGCAGCATGAATTTGTCGATCTTAACCAATCCTTTGTTTAAATGAGACTTGATCTGTTTCTTTCCCTAGTTTTTATTATATATTGGAAAGAAAAACCTCTTTCCATATTCGCAGACGAATGTGGAATGAATAAAATTCCTGTTGTCTGTTTCTTTCCCTAGTTTTTATTATATTTTGAAAACAAAAAAACTCTTTCCACATTTGCAGACGAATGTGGAATGAATAAAATTCCAGCAACGACTCTAGAAATATCAGAAAACATATGGACATTCAGCTCTTTTTGTAAATTAGCTACAATCGACCAAAAACTACAAATGTTTTCAGTTTTTAACGACTGCAGTTGCTCGACATCAGCTAAAGCTCTAAATTGATTATTGATTGAATCAAAATTTGCAATTTCATTCGGAAACATTTTTACTAGAAGAGGTACAATACAACTTTTCAGGAGTAAATTTATGAATCCAAATTAAAACTTCTCAAAACTTTGAAATTTTATATAAAATTGTTTTGCATTTTCTTTAACAATATCTATATTGATAATATTTGTAGAAAAATATAAAGCCACTTCTGTTCCGCAATAAATTTCAGATTTTCACTAATCTTGCCTCGTCTGTGGGCACCATAAGTCCCCTTTTACAATGTGGCAAGTGTATCCGAGAGAGGAAAAAAGTAAAGTGTGTCACACATACAGCGTCGCCCCCTTACCAACAAACTTCGTCTGTCTGCCTTTCACTGGCCACACTGTAAAAGGGGACTAAGCGCTCTATACATCACAATTCTAGTCGCATATTTAAGCGCCCAATACATTAACGATTTGTTGTACAACATAAATGCAATTAAAAGGTTTTAAAAATTTGTTTGCTATACTAAAATATCGAAAAGGGGAAACTATGAAAACTATTTTGGTCGCCGTCAACGATGTGTTAGACGCCTTTCAGACTCGGCAAGTTACTTGCGCAACTCTTGATTTGTATGTAGATGTCAGCGGTAAGGTCGGGTTACGGAGAAAAAATTAGGGCTTAAATCTAGTTTACCAACGCAGCTCCAAATAAAAAATAAAGTACCTAGGGTGATAGAAAATAGAAAAATAAGAACAAAAAATTAAATAAGAAAGTTGGCGCAAACGCTTAGTTTTCGAGTTATGTACGTTTAAAGTTATCATATAAAAAATGCGATTTTCCACTACATTTTCAAACGTATATGGCTAATATGGATATCATTTCAAAGCTTTTCACTAAATCTTTCTGGACATACAGAATTTATTTGAATATTTTTATTTAATTAAGAAGTGGGACGAGTTTGCAAAAACAAAAGTTCTTAAGTAAGCATAAAAACAAATTTATTCATTTTTTTCTAATTGTTTTATGTATGTTTATACTACATACTAATTTATTTAAGAATTTTATTTAAAATAGAAGTAAAACCTTCTTTGTGCTTATGCTATACTAATGAGGAGAGAATCCTTGCCCATGGGCAAAGGCCGTCTATGCAGAGCAGCTTTAGTTAGCGAAGCCAGTGCTCGTTATACCATGGAGGAAAAAATATTTGAGCCCGGTCGAATGCCGGCTATGCAGAGAGGCTTTAGTTAGCGAAGCCAGTGCTCGTTATACTATAGGGGAGAAAATCATTGCACCCGGCCGAAGGGTGCAAAGAAACTTTAGTTAGCGAAGCCGGTATTAGCCGGCCTTCAGCCGAGGAAGCTTTAGTAAGCGAAACCGGTGTTTGTTATACCATAGAGAAGATTTTCGCGTCCGGCCAAAGGCTGGATTTGCAAAGTTTTTTATGCGATGCTAGTGTTTGTTATCTTATAAAATTTGTATTATACTTTTATTTAAATAAACTACATTCTTTCCTAGTGCACTTCTGTAACATTTCTACGTAGGAAGGTAGAAAGGCTGGTGTGAAGTCTCCTTCACACCTTCACCCAGAGACCAATATGGTCCATAGTGATGCCTTGTTTAGAAATAGATAGCTGGAAAGTAGGTGCAATAAACAGCGAAAGCATTAGAAAAGATAAAGAAGATAGATAAGAAAAGAAGATCTGGCCAAGCCCGAGAGAAAACCTCACTCAACACAACACAATTCCGCCCTATGTACGGCTTGCTCCCAGTCTCCTGCTGCGCAGCCAGGCCATCCCCATAACGAATCCTATCAGACTCTCGAGTCCACAGCCCGAGACATCCCCTAATTCGCTTAAGAATCTGCTGCCCAGCCACCTCAGCCTGCTGCCCTGTAGCCTGGGACAGTGGCACAAAATGTGCTCAACCGTCTCCAACTCCTCCGGGTCTTCACAAAACCCGCAAATATCCGACACGTCAGATCCCAACCTCACCGCCATCCTGCCTATCATGCAATGGCCCGTGATAATTCCTATCATGGTCCACACGCAGATCCTGCTTCTGTCCAGCAGCGACTCCGAATCGGACTTCCTAAGCACCGGCCACAACGTCTGTGATACCCGGCAGTCCGTTCGGTTCCCCCAGGCCCTATTGGTCGTGCCCAGAATCCATTCTCTGATCCTTCCAAAGTAGAAGCCTATTGGAGGCCTAACCGCCTCCATATAGTTAGGATCCTCCATCTCTGAGCCCTGTCTCGCCAACTCATCAGCAATCTCATTGCCGTTTATGTTGCAGTGACCCGGCACCCAACACAATCTCAAGATATACTCTCCTTAGGCTCCCTCCAGAGCCCTCCTACAACCATCAACTAGCTTGGAGTTCAAATAACAGCCCCTTACGGCCATAAGGGTCGTCTGGCTGTCTACGTATATAGTGACCTCCGAGCTCCTATCAATATTGTCCCTCATGCCCTCAAGACCGCCAGAACCACCACCTGAAAAACACTGCAGTCGTCAGGAAACCTATTTGACATTCTGATGTCCAGATCCTCAATGTAGATCCCCGCACCCGTGCCTCTCATCTTCGAGCCATTCGTGAAAATAGCAAATCCACTAAATAATCTGCTCCTACCTGACAAACTCTCCCTAGAAGGCGTTACTACCTCCGGCAACCGCCCAAAATCCACCCTAGTGCCCACATAATCCGTGGAGCCGGGTGATCCTAGGCAGTAACCACCAGCTTCAATCTCACCCAGGATCCGTGAGTGACCCTGCGTTAAATTCCCTATCAATTCTAGCTCCCTCAGTCTAAAGCCTATAGTACACGGCATGTAAAAAGACACATGCGCATGTGGTTGTGACGTAATTTTGACGTCATCACACAACACGCAATGTTTATTGTGGCTTTGCATTGACGTCAGAATTACGTCAGAACCACATGCGCATGTGTATTTTTACATGCCGTGTACTATAGGCTTAAGAATGCTTCTGGCTGCGATTCCCATCACATACTGCTCAATGGGCAGAAGATGTAGAATGACATCCAGGGCCGCTTGAGGAGCATTTCTCATGGCACCTGTCATGCCGATTGAAGCACACCTTTGAGCCTTAGACAGAAGGTTTCTTCGACTAGCAACTCTCAATGACTGAATCCATACGTAAGAATGGGTCTAACCACCAAAGTGTATAGACATCCCACTACTGATGGACGGAGTCCCCAGCTCCTACCTATCGATGATCTGCAAGTATAGTAGGCATTGAGACCTCTCTTAAGTCTCTCCTGAGTATTTCTTTCCCACGACAGCTTGCTGTCCAGTAAACTCCTAGATACTTAGCGCTATCAGATAGTCTTAGCTCTACTCCTCCTAGTACCGGCAGCCTAAACTTCTATACCCTGTAAAAAGAACCAACTAGTAAAAAGAACAAACTCGGTCTTCTCCGGATAAACTCCCAATCCCTTATCACTCGCCCATGCTGACAGTTCGCTCAGCGCCCCTTACACGACTTCGCTAATTGTCGGCAGAAACTTGCCCGATACCAATATCACAACATCATCCGCGTAGGCCACAACTTTCAGACCAATTCTGTCAAAAAGCCCCAGAACGATAATAAGGGAGAGAGAACTCCCCCCTGTGGGGTCCCCCTAGTCACCCGTTTCTTTAAGCGTTTGTTTCCCCAGTCCAAATGAATAAATCTGCTGCTAAGCATCAGAATGAATAAATCTGCTGCTAAGCATCAGAGTTATCCATTCGACCAGGAACAGTGAAACGCCTAAATCCACCAGTGCCTGCCTAATAGCCTCTATCTTCAAATTGTTAAAGGCGCCCTCTATATCCAGGAATGCCGCCAAGGTGTTTTCCTTGCTTCGCAATCTCCGCTCTACATAACCCACCACATCACGAAGCGCACTCTCAACAGATCTACCCTTAGGATAGGCGTGTTGAGATGTAGATCAATCAGTCTTTCCAACGAAAAGACGATAAGCTGATTGGTCTGAAATTCTTGGGCTTATAGTGACCGGTTCTTCCCGCCTTGGGTATGAAAACCACCCTGACCTCCCTCCACCCTTTAGGAATGTGCCCGTTCAGCACACAGACACTAATCAGTTCCACCAACAGCAGGAGTGATGATCTGCCGATATTCTGTAATATCGCCGGAAAGATACCATCTGGTCCTGCTGATTTGTAAGACCCAAAGGTATTAACCGCCCATGTTACTTTATCCAAGGTGATCATGTCCCCCACCATCTCTCTCTCCTCACCGCCCGAGTCTGACCCAGAGAAGGGAGCATCACATTCAATCTGTTCCCCCACATCCCGGAAAGTGAGTCTCCATTAGCAGACAAAGAGATTCAGAGCTAGATTCCGCCCATTAGTTGTCTGGCCCGAACTAAAATACATTTTGTATTAAATGAGGAAACAAAAAAAATCGCAAGACTACATGCCCTTGTGTACCCCTCTTAATTCAACTCTCTTCCATCGAGCCTACAAAGCAACAATATTCGTTAATAATATATTACACGCATGTTAAACAAAATTGAGTAAATTATTATGTATTTGGAAACAAATGACAGGCAAGTGATTGTGTAGTCAAATTCATATTAAAAGCACTTAGTTTTTTGAGTGACTTTCATATAAATTTTACCACACAATTACTTGCCTGCTATTTAGAAACAGCACATATATATTTTTATTTTGCAATTTTTATGTGCAGTTTTTTTTAAGTTAAATCCAGTTTTTTTTTTCTTAAGATGCAGTTATTTTCAAAAAAAATTTTGGCAACGCTAATGGCAAAACATGTTGTTTTAAACATGTTTAGGGCACGAAAGAGGAATTAGAGAGCGAAACACGAATATTGCTGGCTGTGTGAACCAAGGCGAATTCAACTACAGGTGGTGTCGAAACGCCATCTGATTTTGACAGTTCGAACCAATTTGTCTTGATTTGTTAGTGTTTTGTTAGGAATAGTTGACATTTTGGACCGTAAACACTAACAATGCAATGCAAAACACCCTATGTTGTTTCTTTTGTTCTTGGATTGTTGTAGTTCCGACACCACCTGTAGTTGAATTCGCCTTGGTGTGAACATGGTATTAGGCTTCGTACATGCTGTGGTTACATTTTAAGGTGCTATCAGACGGGATGAATTTTACATATGTACTGTCAAATTTTCCATCTGTAAAAGTTGTACACATCGTGTGATACATATGAAACTTTGCATGTGTAAAATACATGTGGAAATACATACATATGTAATTTTTTCGATTAGAACAGGATCTATTTTCCTGTGGCAAACATAAACAAAACAGCTGGTTTGTTTTGAAACGAAATGTATACACGTTAAAAAGTCAGCTTTTGTTTACATTTATAGGTTATGTCATAAGGAAAAACATAAGCAGGTGTGATAGCAAAAATTATGAATCGTATGTAAAATGGAAATTTTGACATACATACGGAATTACATATGGGTAAGAAAAGTGACAGTACATATGTAAAATACATCCCGTCTGATAGCACCTTTACAATATTGTAACACAGTGACTCCACCTGAGATAAGATATAAGATTTTTATATCAGCAAACGTCAAATTCAACGCAGAGAGTATTATCTTACGTGGGCACTTTCAAATAGCGTTAGTATTAATATTAAAATAATTTTATGAGACAGTTGTTATGAGATATCTTACATGGGGTCTTCACTTGAGATAATATCTGATAAAATTTGTATGCAAGATAACGTGGAAAGAATGAGAGAGGAGTTTTCTTCATGCTAATCTTAAACAAGGGGAACATGTATCTTATAAAATTTCATAATTTACTGATTTTCGTAATTTTCTTTTCTTTAGATTTTTATTTGTTTTTAGTGTTTAATATTGTTTTTTAAGCACTTTTCACAAGATTTCCACTATTTGCACTAAAAAAATTAATCATTTTAAAGGTAGTTGAATTTGCACAGCTTGCGAGACTTAAGCGATATCATGAAAACCCTTAATGTAAAAGAGGCTCCTGAAAACGAAAAAATGCAACTGACTGATTTGTTTAAATTTGTTTTGTTATGCTTTTTTTTTATAAGGAATGTTTAAAAATTATGTGATTTGTCAACCGACTTTTTTGTCCGACTTTATTTTAATGAAACGACCTTTTGTACAACTTTTCAAAAATTCGCAGCTGTAGCCCTATTTGTTGACAAATATAATTACAGGTTATTTAAGCCTGGCAACACTTTAATTATTTGTGAAATTTTTAACACAAATTTAAAAAACTGGAATTTTGTTTGCATGCCAATAAATAAAATTGTAATTTAACAAGAATACCGTATTTCAATTTTGAGTTATAAATTATAGTTATGGATCACAATGAAAACACTAAAAGAAAACAGAAAAATGTTAAAAAGCCACAGGTACAAATTAATGAAAACGATTCAGGCAAAGGCGACAGTGAAGCAACGTCAACTGCCTCCCTAACGCCTGTGGAGACAATGACTTCGCGAGATTTCCACTTGGACTACAATGCCCACATTGAAATGATGATTCAGGTGCTTAAGGATTCCGTTCGCATAAATACATTTAAAGCGGCAATTTTACACAATAAACATTTGTTTAAAGGCAAATGCGTTTTAAATATTGGCTGTGGTACAGGAATTTATGCGTTGTTTGCTGCGAAAGCGGGAGCTGCTAAAGTTTTTGCTGTTGATTCTTCAAATGTTGTGTTTTATACACGACAAATTGTTAAAGCTAATGGATATTCCGAAGTGATCGAAGTTATAAAAGGTAAAGTGGAAGAAGTAGAATTACCAGTTGCAGAGGTGGATATAATTGTTTGTGATTGGATGGGATATGCTTTGTTATATCAATCGATTTGTAATACTGTTATATACGCTCGTGATAAATGGCTAAAAAAGCCAGGTGGTTTGATATTTCCAGACATGGGTAAAATTTACATGGTCGCATTGGAAGATTCTAAACACAAAAATGGAAACATTGATTGGTGGTCAGATGTATATGGTTTTAATATGCGTTGTTTAAGGGAAGTGGCTTTGGTTGAGCCAAGATATCAAAGTATTAGACCGGAACAGGTGATACCTAAACTTGAGTTTATGGGCAGCACTGATAATAATAACCAATTTTTGTTAGAGTTTATGTAAGCTAAATTGAAACTTGTTTTTTGCGATCCCCGGTTAGGGAACTATTGTTCAAAATACCATAGATATGTATGTATATTGACTCTGCAACAAAATATCAAAATCGGTATCTTCCACAATTTTTAGAGTTCGATTTGTTTGTGCCCGGCCGAAGTCTTGTTAATAGGCAAATTATAACCCTACTAGTTGTTAAAAACCGGCTTCCTCCGGGGGTAAAACTACCATGAACTTTAATATATAACATGAAAGCAAAAAATGAGAATCAAGAAATTATGTATATGTATGTACGTATATGCAGGTGCACTCATGTATGCTGTTGATGGTTTGATTTTTCCCTTTAGTGATACTTTTTTCCCCAAAGTATAAAAATCGGTTTATACGTTTTTCAAAATTAAATTTAAAATTGTAAAATTATAATCTTTTTAGCCCCGTTTGTTCTATTATAGAATTTTTGCTCCATAGTACTTTCATTAGATGTTTGATTTTGGATTGTGTTATTATTTAAAGTTTTCGCCAAATAATTTAAGAGAATGTATTTTCTGTCCGTGAGCATGTTGGAATTGGGCTTCCAAATTCATATACTCCGTCAAAGCTTGCTTTTGAAATTGAGCCAGATAGGTCCATAAATGATGGAGATATGAGTAAAAAACAACGACTGCCTGTAATTTTACCCTTTACAAAAAGTACCAAGAATACAAAATGCTATCCCTTTGTCCCTCTAAGTCAAAATTGATACTAATTTATATTTATATTTTTTTGTAGTATAAATTAAGCAACTTTGTAATTTGTAAAATAATTTGAAAGAAAAAGGGTTTCCAAAAAATTACTGTTAATAAAATTTTTTGACTCCTTTGTCTGCCTTGTAAATTTGTAAAACATATTTTTAGTGGTATTTTAAGCTGTTAAACAATTTAATTTCAAAAAGTAGAAAATTCAGTTGTTGTTACAGCAATAAAATTCAGTAGCGGTATTCAGTTTTGTGTGGTGTAGGTTGCAACTGTTTGTTATTGCAAAAATGTCATTGACAGTGAGCGGTAACAGGCAACAAGCTTAACATTAACATATAGGTTCCAATACCTACTTTGTCGTAGCAGCGAGTCCTAAAAAACAGGAGTTGCTGAGTTGATAATCCTTGATCCGTGTTCGTCGAACTCCGAGTCGTCCCAGTGTACAAGTTTGGGTTAAATTGGTCGACGCGTTCAAGTGTGATGCGGCGACATACAAAGATTTACATACCGAAGATTTAAGTCACTGTGGTCGGCCGAAGGCCTTTTAATTTATACATGTAGCAAAATCAGATCTAAAGGCGTTTTTAACTTGTTTTGAAAAACTATGAGCTTAAAAGAAGAAAATTTCAATGATTAACGATTTTTAATGTTTTATATATTATTCAAAAGCGTTTCAATCAGCTTGTGAAAGAAGATTTGGATATATGATGTATCGGTATACAAAACTTTAATCACCAGGCTTTCCTAAATTAAAAAATATTTATTTTGTTATATTTTTGTGCTGCCCATAAACTAGATTTGTTTTAGGTAATATGATATTTAATTTTAAAGTTGTTAATTTTTTTTAAAGGTTATAAGCAAACAATTTCCTGTAAAATCTCTCAACCTCAACACTGCTACTTTAGATGATCTGAACTTTCGCAGCAAATTTATGTTACCCATACAAAGAACTGCACACATGGATGGTATAGCCTTATATTTTCACGTCTACTTCACAAAATCACATACGCCCCTGGGATTTAGTACCGACCCTTGGTCGCCGCGTACAAATTGGTTACAAACTGTGCTATTTTTCGATCAATCGTTATCGGTTAATGCTGGTTCATTATTTTATGGAGGAATTGAATTCGTATCACCAACAAAAACTTTGTTTCTTAATGATATAGTTGTTAACTTCGAAATGTTAATGGGTGATCCGACGCATGCAGATATAGAAGTTGAAATGTCTTGGCATTTTAAATTAACTTCAGCAGCTGCCGCCGATGCTAATAAAATTATTCCTGAAAATAGAAATGCTAATAATACTAAAGTATCAAAAACAAATTGTGAACAAAAAAAAAGCAAGAAAAATGGACCAGAAATTCAATCCGAAAACTTAAAAGTGCCTAATAGTGATAAATCACAACCAAATTGTTCATTAGATCAAAAATCCATTAAATGCTCCGGCTTCGTAGTCACTACCGATAATTTAAATAATACTATATCAATTGGAAAAAACATTTACACATGTCGCAAGGCTAAACGCAATAAAAGTAAGTACCCAAAAAAGGGTTAAATTTGTTTTAGGCCTTTTAAAATAGTCGCGCTTTAAATTAAAAAAACATGGCTGCTTGTTATCCTGTCTGGTTGTTATTTTATTGGATTTAAATACTTTAATACTCTTATGTTATTTATTTTGTAATTTATTTTTTATTTTTTATGAATTATTTTAAAGATTTTTAGTAAGAATTATTTTTTTTTTTAGCATTTATTTGATCTTTGATGGGTAACGTGCCAGTTTTTTGTTAATTTTTTAATATTTCAACTTTATATTATTATTTTAAATTACAGTTTTACATATAAACATAAACTTTTAAAACATCAATTTTAAAATATTATACTTTAATTTTTTTAAGTACATACTCATAGTTAAAACTATATATTTTGGTTGGAACTTTTATAAAATTTATTATCAGCCATGTTCAGGAAATCAAATTCGAATAAAATTGAAATCTAAGTCCGAAAAGTTTTGAAAACGAGTCTGTCTTGAAACTTTATAAAAATATTTTCTTTTATATACATTATACTTTGAATATCACTGATATTTTCCAGAACTTATCTTAAAAAACTTGAATTAAAAAAAATGTAACTAAAAATCTCGTTTAAAAAATAAAAAATATATACATACATTTCGCACTTAATCATAAAGAGGGCATTAATTTAAAAATTTTCAGTAAAAGCAAAACAATTTGTAATTTAATATTAAAGACATATGCAAAATAATTTTTAAAACAACCGTTTAATTACCAAAAAGTAGACAAAATAGCACGATATTTTTATAGAGGTTAGATATGAATATTACGTGTCGATTTTTTAAAAAAAAGTGCAATATAAAAATTTCGATATTATACCGTCTTTATGATCAAGTGCATCCATCAAGTTTAAAAAATAAAGAACTTCATTGATCAAATTTCTTATTAATCGAATAATTAATTGATTGAGTATAATTGTTGATTAATTAGATTTTATTTTTAAATTTCATTAGTCTTGCGAATCAAATCAATATTAAATTCATTTTATTAAAAATGTCGTATATAAAGTTTCTATTAGACGGTCATACTGGTATGTTCAGAGAGAGTGCCAATATCAAAATCTTTTGATTTTTAACACACAAAACTTTAGAAAATTATATACACACAGACACAAGTACAAAAACTACAACTTTATAAGTTTCAGGAGATTTATTTTTCCGATTTTTTTTTAACAAATTTTAATTTTAAGTATGATACAAAACAAAAAGATAAAATTTTCTTAAACAAGGAAATAAAAAAGTTTAAGACATCACATAAAGGGAGACAGTATCGCATATCTAACAACTGAAAACTACCGATATGCAATTTTTTGCAGGTAAAGTGTTCATTCTTTCACTTCTATGCAATTATAGTTTGGTATTAAAAATATCCGATATAGCTTTGTGTATAAGAATTTCGCTTAGCAGCGTTTCTCGTTTAAACACAACAAAAGCAGTGCATACGGTCATGTTCTGACAATCGCACGATTTGAAATCGCAAAACGCCAGATTTATTTTATGGTGTTTGAATCTCGTGCGTTTTGCTTGCGGTGTGACATAGTTTCTTAAAAATTATATGGTTCACTTTGTACATTTACTTTTGCGATTTGAAGTCGCCAAACTTCTTGCGATTGTGATTTACAGGCCATTATCGAGTATGTAGAAGCTCAAAAATGATTTGAAGGTCTCAGAGCCAGTTTTTGTGATTTAAATAGTGTCCAACCGAAGTTACTTTTTTAGGCCGACAAAATTCGGCCAAACCGAAGCCGAACTTTACTTATCCAAATTCACAACATGAAAAAACTGACATATTTGAGATTAATTATTTTATTAAGCAGAAAAAACCATTTATTTAAAAAAATTTTTGGTAATAAAAAAACACAAATTTTATCAAGTAGTTATATCGATGTTCACATGGCTTCTTTAATGCAACATAGTCATAGCTCAAAAAAACCACAATTTTAAGATACTTTCGAAAAGTACTGCTTATCAAATATAGAAGCTTTAATTTATTTTCCTCTTTTTCTTCTTTTAGTTGATTATTTTTGCATGGT
Organism: Pollenia amentaria; assembly: GCA_943735925.1. Lineage (NCBI taxonomy): Eukaryota > Metazoa > Arthropoda > Insecta > Diptera > Polleniidae > Pollenia > Pollenia amentaria. The sequence continues at coordinate 84,268,059 of OX031008.1, read as the reverse complement.
TTTGTAACATTTGCATATAATGGTATAAAAAAGTTCGGTCTTCGGCAAAAATTGGCCAATTTTATGCCGAATACCGATCATTGGTCTATTAGCAATTTTTGGCCGATACTGAAGCCGAAGCCGATTAATCGGACGGACACTAGATTTAAACAATTTTTTTATTTAAGAAATTTAAAATTTGCAATGATCTACATAAATTGAATTTTTAGTGAGTATATTATTATCCACAGGACTGGACTCATTTCTATGAATGCCATTCAAAGCTCCCATATACGAGATACTATCTAAGGAATACTGCATAAACCTTTTGTAAAGCTCTCGTATATATGCAATGCCATATAAATTCTTTTACTGTGTAATGTTGGAGTTTGGATAGCCCCTTCAATGGCATCTCAAAATGGCAAAACAAATCATTGTGTTTTCAATAAATGAGGTAATTTTCATACAAATTGTTGCAGCTTGTTTTATAAAATATAAAAAATTTTTGCTTATTAATTTTTAATTAAAGCACTCGCCTTAAGAACTTAAATTCTATTAATTTTTAATTTTTGTGTAATTTACTTGCCATATATGAATCGCGTATTTCAGAAAACCCAAAAGTCGTGCTTGCATAATTTTTCAGAAGAGACAATAACTGTTTTAACAAATAAAATTTTTCTAAAGTGGTTTTACTTTCTATAGTAAAATTAAGTAAACGTATGTTCAGACCTAACAAATATTTGCCGAAAAAAAATCCAAAAAAGCGGGACCAATAATTTTATCAAAATTTATTTTTATTTTTAACAATTTCTATTGATTTATTTAAATTTATTTGTTAGAAGATACATATAGTCAATTCACAAGGTATCCTAACATGTCATATTGTCAAAATGTCCTAATATTTCACAATGGATTAAAAATATTGTTGTACGGCTCAGCCGCTCAGCGCTGGACTTTTCTGATTAATTACGACAGCACAATAAACACAGCAAGCAACGTTTTATTTATTTAAAACACTTTTTGTTAACAAACCAACAACAATATTTTTAAACCATTGTGAAATATTAGGACATTTTGACAATATGACATGTTAGGATACCTTGTGAATTGACTAATAGTATAATTTAGAAACTCTTAAATGATGTCTGATCTAGCAAAACGTTTTGTAAAATCAAAATTTTTTTTATAAAACTAATTGTTACGTTAAGGACGTCAAATATTTAATAGGTGTGAACATGGCTTTACTGTCAAATTACAATTAGTCAATTCACAAGGTATCCTAACATGTCATATTGTCAAAATGTCCTAATATTTCACAATGGTTTAAAAATATTGTTGTACGTCTCAGCCGCTCAGCGCTGGACTTTTCTGATTAATTACGACAGCACAATAAACACAGCAAGCAACGTTCTATTTATTTAAGACACTTTTTGTTAACAAACCAACAACAATATTTTTAAACCATTGTGAAATATTAGGACATTTTGACAATATGACATGTTAGGATACCTTGTGAATTGACTAAATGTGTTTTTGGAAATAGAAATACTAAGGTAATTCACGTCACAAGTTGCACCCTTGTGAAAAAGCAAAAGTGCAAAAACATAACAACAACCACATAGACAATTATTTGGGTACAGCAAATTTTTTGGGAACAATATCCGTTAAAAGTCCTTTGGCTTATGTGGTTTCTGAAATAAATTGAAAGAACCAAAAAGTTATTCATGTTATATTGTAAACTGACGATTCGAAGATTTCTTTTAAGAAAAGTTATCCTTTTTTCTCTTGAGGTAAATAATTTCCCAGTTTTCTCCGGACTTTAATTTTTTTTATTTCAATTGGTATTTTACCGGTGTAAGCACACGTTCCAACACTGATCTGGATGATCGCTGTTACGATCAAAAAAAATTCTAAACCATGAAAGACAACAACTTATTTGCAACTATTACCAGGTTTTTAACATGAGAGTTGCCCTACTCTTTTGCTTTCTTTTATTATTTTCGATTTGTATTTTGATTTATTTACCACAAATTTTTTTCTTTTTGCCGGTATTTCACGACTAGAGCCACTTGTTTCGTGAGTTTCAATAAGTTTTTAAAAGAAAAATGTATTTATAATAAATCTAACAAAAGCCTTTTGATTAATTTATTTACTAGCCTCAATAAGTATTGTTCAACGAAAAGCGTTAGTTCAGTGCTTTTATTCTTTTACAATAGAATAAGACGAACACGAAAAAAATTCTGAAGAACATGACTTATGGGGCTTTTGAAACATACGATTCATATGTAAATGCATGCGATTATATGATCAGCGAGTCCTACCACACTGACCGACTACTCGACATTTTTCTGATGCTTATTGCGCCTAACCTCCCTTTATTTAATTTATTTATTATTTTTCCTTTTTATATATTTTGTGAACATTTTCGGTTCTATAAATATTTATAATAAAAATTGTAATGTAATAAGAAAAAAAATTAATTTAGTCATAATTAGGATAAATTTCAATTTTACCGTATTTGCCCAAGTTCCACATTATAGAAATTTTAAAAAGCATCACATGTAGAACGGAAAAGTTAAAGAAAGAAATTTAATTACATACCTAGGGTGTCCCTTATAATCCAATTTCAATATTTTTGTACGTATGCGGCAAAACTTGAAGCCGAATTGCAATCGAAAAATGTTGGTATATGTATAGTACTATTTCGTATTATTATAAGAAAACACCCAACATTGACACACCGATTAGAATAAAACTTTGTAATCTACATTATTATTATTATTTATTCATTAGAAGTATACTTTTAAATAACATTACATGTTCTTTTACAAATTACATCAATAAACTGAAATTGAATATTTCTTATTAAAGTTACAATTTTCATTCTAAATACATTTGGATTAATTTTATTTTTAATAATATTTGGCATCATATTGTATAGATTTAATCCTTTGTAGAACGGATGCATTGTGTTGTTACCTGGTCGTTGTAGTCTAAAATCTGCAGCGTTTCTTCAGTTGTATGGTTGAACATCCCCAACTAACTGAGTTGCTCTACTAAATAATCAGGCGCCTTCACAATTTTCATTTTTTGAATACAATGAATTGTATTCAGCTTTAACCTTTGTTCTTTATTAAGTGCATCCTTAACCTTTGTTCTTTATTAAGTGTATTGAGTGTATTCAACATATTTCTTACTGAGGTTAACCGATTGCATTTGAGTATTGTGCGCATTGCTTTATTCTGGAGTTTTTGCATTCTTGATATTTGATGTTCGGAACAGCATGTATATAATGCAGTAGATACAAATTCAATATGTCTTTATTGCTGTTATAATTGATATTCTGTTTCTAAAAAATTTAAAACCTATATTTTTTTTTAACAATTTGTTTACATATATATTCTATATGTTCTTTTAATTTTAAGTCCTTGTCTATCTTTTTCATCTTTAGTTTTTATTTGACCTTATTTAATTTAATAAATGTTTGTTTTTATTTAAGCTCTAGGTCCTTTTAATAATTATTTATTTATTTTCAATATTTCGCTAACCTTTGGTTAGCATCTTCAGGAAATTATATGTATATGTGTATGTGTATATGGATGTGTATGTATTGTCCCCAGCGGGAAAACTCAGAAAACCTTCTTACTTCAGGTCTTAAAGGCCTTCTTAAAAATTTTGTTGATTCAATTACTGTTATTATCTAACTGCTAAAGAATGCCTCATAGAAGGCCTTGGATCTTTGGTATAAAAGATAAGATACACCTTCCACACTCGCTTCTATGAGAAGCGAGAAGAGAAGGAGTACATTTTTTGTTTTTTTGCACAAGCAAAAGAATTCAGATCCCGTTATAAAATCAAAGTTACATACATACATATTAAAGTACCAAATGAAAACAATAATGTAAATCATTTTAGTTGAGTTTTGTTCATTAAAGAAGATATATACTTGTGCTAAATAATGAAAATGTTATGTAGTATGTATTTATTATGTATATATTTATTATTTTTTATTTCATTTTATATTTTTTGTTTATATAGTAATTATAGTATGTGTAATTCTCTTAATAAATATATACATATAAGGGATTTCATGTCAAGTGACCCAACTTTTGAAATCGATGTCTTCCGATTTGGATGAAATTTGCACCAAGGTTAGTCTTATTGGATAGTAGTTTAACACAAATTTTCAACAAGATCGGTCAAAAAGTTTCTGAGTTAGAGGGGGTCAAAATTTGACATTTTGGCCAAACCGGTGTTCTTTCTCGTCCATGTAACTTATTATCTATCGGTGTTAGCAAAATTTGCCCCAAACAAATTAGATAGCTATTTCTTCAAGCTATCGAAAAAAAATTTTTTTGTATTTTTTAAATTTTAAAAAATTTTTTTTTTTTAATTTTAATACTTATTTTTTATTTTTTTTGGAAACGGTATTTTTTTTTTTTTGCTCAAAAGAAAGCTTATGTATTTTTCTTTTAGGTAGTTTTGGTCGCTTAGTGGGATGAGAGTGGGATATGTATAAAAAAAATAATTTCTAACTCAAGACGAAGGTTTTTCAATTTTTAGCATATGCACTATTTTGAATTTTTTCCTTTTTATGTGTAAGTGTTTCTAAAATCTTAAAAATAAAACTTATGCTGAGAAACTAGACAAATTAACCTTTCCGACGGTATATAACATACCGAACTAGCATTTCATTCCCTCGATACTGTAATACCCACAATATGTTAATCCCAGGAATAAAATCACTTTTTCTATAGAGATGTTGACAAATTAAATCTTTTTATTTATTTGTAATAATAATTAAATAAATATAAAATAATAATAATAAAAACAAAAAAAAAAAATAATCTAAAAAACTTAATCTCAATCACATAAGTCCTTTAATAATTTTGTTTTAAATTTTTTAAATTTTTTTTTCTTTCTTAAATTTAAAACTATTTTTGTATTTTTTTTGAAAGGGTACTTTTTTATATTTTTTTTTTGCTCAAAAGAAAGCTTAGGTCTTTTCCTTTAAGGTAGTTTTGGTCGCTTAGTGGGATGCGAGTGGGATATGTATAAAAAAAAAATAATTTGTAAGTCAAGTCGTCAAATTTCATCCAAATCGGAAGACATCGATTTCAAAAGTTGGGTCACTTGACATGAAATCCCCCATATGTATACTGAACTAAACTTATAAAACACTAAACTTTTATACTTTTTTGAAATTTATTCATATATTATATTTTATATTAATTAAAAACCCTTCAATATGACCTTTAATCAAAGGCATTTTTACAAGGATGGTCTGAAAGGCCTTTTAAGAGCCATTAATTGAAAGGCCTTTTAACATACCTTTCTTAAAAAACCTTCAAGGTAACCTTTATTCTAAGGCAGTCATTCTCTGGAAAGCCTTACAAGAGCCATTTGTTTGAATGCCTTTAAAAAGCTCTGACGAAAGAAAGGAAAGCAGAAGGCAATGACAACGTGTGTAAAAAAGATATGAGTATGGAATGGAGCGAGCAGGCCTTGTACATCCAAAAGAAGGGGTACAGAGGCCTTCTAGAAGGCAAATTTTTTTCAGTTTATATCATCCAATTTACATGATGAATTTTATGACGTCCAATTTTCTTAATTCCCTTTTGAAGTTGCTACCAAAAACTACTCAAATTCATACGATGGTTTTTTTTTGGACGTCTAATTTTTTCATTTTCATTCAATCCAGTTGATGAGGATATAAAAATAAAACGTAACAGAAAGAACAGAAAAGAGTGTAAAGCGAAGTGTCAAAAAAAAACATGAAAACAGAAACCATGTCTATTTTTATACACCACTTTCTTCTCTACACCGCTTGCTACCAAACAAAAAATGACGTCCAAAATTGGACGTCATAAAATTCATCATGTAAACTGTGTGTATGAATTGTTATACTTTAGTTATATTTTTATTTTTTTGTTAAAAATTTTTTAGATTTTTTATGACAAATACGTTTTTGAATTTAATTTATGACAAACATTTTTTTAACAAAAAAATTTTTAAATTAAATTTAATTTCCTGAAGATGCTACCCAAAGGTTAGCGAAATATTGAAAATAAATAAATAATTATTAAAAAGAGATAGAGCTTAATTATTATATTGTTAATTTAAAATGTTATAAAAGTGTTCATATTTATTTCAATTATTTTAGTTTTGTTTTCGTTTAACTTTAATTTATTTATTAATATTATTTAATTTAAACCATTTATTAATGTTATCCATATCATTTGACAAATTAGCGTGGCATATCTTCTCCGTTGCCGCTTCAGAAAAATCAGTATCGTCTGCGTATAAGCAATTTCACATTTGTCTTAAGCTTTTTCCATATCATTAATGAATGTTATCAATAGAAGCGCTCCTAAGATTGAGACTTGTGGTACTCTAAAATCATTTATCGTAGTATTTGATAGTGCAAATTGCCTGCGATAAGTTAAATATGACTCAAACCATTTCAATTCAGTATCTTGAATTCCATATGCGTAAAGTTTTCGTAATAAAATATCTCTATCAAATCTAGAAAAACCGCCATTATTTTGTAATTCTTCTTCATGAATTTACACCTATTTTTAATATAGTTGACTGCTGTTTCACATGAATACTTTTTTCTACAACCCGACTGATATTTTGATAATGTTGTTCCGTATAGCTTTCTAGTTGATTTTTAACACTTATTTCAAGGATTTTCAAACGTTTTTAGCATGTTTATTTGACTGTATTTTTAACTTTTCCAATAGGTGTTATAATCGATTCTTTCCAGCTATTTGGGAAAATTCCTGTTTCTAATGATTTGTTTATATATTTGTTTATTTTTAGCATAATATTGCCTGTTGTAGTCTAGTTGTCCAAAATCATATTGGGTGGTATTATAGATTCCGCGCGGATAAGAAAGTTCAACAGAAATAAATATCGATCGATATGCAAATTGCAATTATTGATTCCTGCGATATAAAGATAGACTCACACGATTGCCCCAAATGCACCAATATGACACAGTTTTAATTGTGCTTCATTGACGTACAATAATGAAAGTGCCCCAATTAAATATTCTGAAATCACACGATTGTCCTGTTTATGTCATACACATTTTATTGCCGCTAGTTGGTACAAAGCGAAATGGGTACAATAATTGCCGCAGCACAGTCACACGATTGTTCTTACTTGTGTCAACTGCGAAAACAGCTGTTGTATAAGCTTTTTTATTTGCTTGGAAGTTCTAGTTCGTTTGTGAATTAAAAAAAAAAAAAATTGTATCATACAGTGAAGGACCAAAGTCTACATGCAACCTACTTTTTACGACTTTTGGGAATTGGTAACGAAATTGAGAAAAACTTGTATACCAATATTTAAGGCATTAATAAATACTTTTATTAATGACACAAAAATATAATTCAAAAACACAACAAAAGCAATAATAACAAAAATATTAAAAATTTCAAAGGACAAAAGTGTACATACAGTAAAAAAGGAACAATAGAATTAAAAATTAAAAAAAAATTTTAATATTTTAAAACTTAATATTTAGATGGTTCGCCCTGAGCATCGTCCACAGCTTGCAAAAGTCGAGGCATGTAGTTTACTTAATTTTCTGTGATTTCCGCAGTTATTTCTGCCCAAGTTCTGTTTAAAGCAGTTTTCAGCCATTCACTGCCGCTTATTTTATATTTTCTGACTTTTTTTTTCTCCAAAACATTCCAGATATGTTTTTTATGATTTAAATACGGTGATTGTGGTGGGGAATTGAGTTGTCTGGGAGCATAATATAGAAGCTATTGGCGAACAATGTGCGCCGTTTGCTTGGGATCATTGTCTTGCAGAAAAATCCAGTTATTTTCAACACCTAAGTTCTTAACCGATGGTTTTAAATTATGTTTTAATATGTTCTTATATAGATATCGGTCCATTGTGCTTTCAACTTAAACCTAATTGCCACATACAGATGATGCCATGGCTCGCTAAACCATACACTGCCACTTCCATGTTTTACTGTGGGTATAATATTCTTTAGATCTAAGACTGTGTTGGATTTTCTCCAAACTCTGGAACGGCTATCTCTTTCAAAAATATTGTTTTTCATCTCGGCAGTAAATAAGATTCGTTTCGTATCTTATTAATGTATTTTAGCAAATTCAAGATAGAGCTTTGGCTTTTTGGCAGATATAAATGGTTTTTCGCCTTTAACTCTGCTTGTAAAGCGACTCTAATGCAAAGGTCGTTGTATAGTTTTTGGTGGACACTATTTCTGGAACATTTTTCAATATGTTCCGCCAATTTTGGGGGTCTTATTTTCCGATCCGCATTTACTTCTTGAAGAAAACTGCTAACATTGCGTCGTGGCAGATTTTTTTACGGTCATATCTTGAACGATTTTCAGCACTTCCATTTTTTTATATAGTTTCTAATAATTGTTGTACTGTAAACCGACAGATTTTACCGTTTTTGCAATTTCTCCATAATATTTTTGCTCTACGAAGATCTGTAATAAAATTTCTTACTGAAATAGATATTTTTTGGCTATTCTCCAGTTAAAAGATCAATAATTTTTCTAAACACAATATTTAAATATAATGTTACTCATTTGAAAAATCGTTATGGTAAGTTAAATTCAATATCAGTTAAAATAATGGGATTCCCCATGTTTCGTTTTGTATTTTTCAGGTTTTTCTAGAAGTAGTCAAAGTTGTAGGTATACTTTAGTCCTTCTCAAAATTTTGCTAAACGCTTGAAATTTCCATGTTAAGCTTTTCTTTTTATTTTTAATAATGTTTAATAGTGTATTAATTGGTTGTATAAAAACATTTTTCATTATCGTTACCAATTCCCAAAAATCGTAAAAAAGTAGGTTGCATGTAGACTTTAGTCCTTCACTGTATATTCAAACAAATGTTTTTTGAATAGTTTTATTTGAAATTTTTAAGAAAAATATAATAACTTCATGTATCTGAGCACGGTTTTGTGGCTTCGTCCGATTTCACGGCCGGAAGGAATAGTTTAACGATAAATACACTTTGATTTTAGATCTCTCCGCTCATAAAATATCAAAATATATGGCGCGCTAAGTAATAAAAATTATGTGGGTCTAATCAACTGAACAGGAGTGTATTTTTATCATTTTTATTCCAATAAAATGTTTTTTTTTGTTTACATAACGAAACTAAATTGTTTTAAGTTTTATGTTTCATCTTACATTTTCATTTCTTCCGTTAGCTTTTCGCTGTAAAATTTTAATGTAAGCAAAATGGCAAAACGTATCTATATTGCGGTATCAAAAATATGGCAATGTCGCGATGGTAGATATGATACCGCAACAACAAAAGGATACCGCGCAAGCGGAATGAAAAATTTTGCTTCCGCACAAAAATTGCTTTCGCAACTCGAAACGGGGTCAATAATACCATCCATTAAATGTTACTCTATTGGAGTCAGGTTTTTTTTTCTTAATATTCTTACATATAATTTTAACTTTTTGTACAGATATTGCATGGAATTTTGGTAGTATATTTATCACAGTTATTTTCTTTTCACCTTGCACATAATCGATGGAGTTTCTAATTTCCTTAATACTTTTGACAAAATAATTATTAAAATTTTCGGCTATTTTAAAATTGTCCTTATATTCTATTTGTTTAAATATCACAGTTTTTATCATATTTCTGTGTCATAAATATTTTGTAATTTTGTTGTTGCTTTCTACAGAAATTCACATTGCATTTTAAAATTTCAAACGCTGCATAGCTTGTGTCGTTGAAAATTTTAGAACGGTACATGAATTTCTGTAGAAAGCAACAACAAAATTACACAATATTTATGACATTGTTTGTGCTTTCAATGTAATTCTTTGGCGTTGCGTTGCGTTTTACATGATTAGAGCCTTAGTATTTATATTATTTTGTGCTGTAAACGATTCATCTATGTGTTATTCTGGTATATTCGTTCATTACATGTTAAAGAGCGTTATCATTAAGTATACTCTCTTATCTACTTGTATAAAAATCATGATTCCAATCAATATTAAAGTCTCCGGCTATTAAAATATCACAGTTTGTGTCACATATTTCTTCCACAAAATCTTGAAAAGTATAACAGAATTTTGATTTTGAAACACTTGGTGATCTATATTATTACTGTAATAATGGATGTTTTTTTATATTTTTCCATACACTAATCCAGTATTGTGAGTATTTAATATTGTCTTTAACTTTTTTCACATTCCAATGGTCTTTAAAATATATTATTACTCCACCAGTTCTAAAATTTGACAATGTGCTATAATGGTCGTATTGTCTTATTTGAATTACTCTGTTTCATCTTTTTCTCTAGTTTGATGTGTTTCAGTCAGTATTATAAACTCAGCGTTTTCAGTAACTGCTATTATTTCTAGTTAGTTAAAGTTGTTAATTAAGCCATGAATGTTGTTATATATTCCATGAATCTTCTTTGATTGTTTGGTTGATAATCCATCCTTCTCTTCTTTAAATTTAACCTATTTTGGTTGGTGACGTGATTTTCTTCAAAACTTTAATTTGTCTCGGTTTTCTTTTATACAGGTGACACATTACATCATTATCATCTTGACATTTGTAGATTTATAGTAAAGCGTGATCTATTTCGAGGTTCCCTACTTTTTTAAAGAAAAAAAAAAAACACAGAAAGTTCAAATTTAATAGAGAATGTTTATTATCATTTGAAAGAACATTCTTTGACATTTATTTTTTGAAGATTATGACTATCAAATGTTGGCCGTTGCTTCCAATTTTCGATGACTCGTTCGAGCATTTCGACTGGTAACTGGCGAATGACACGCGTGATGTTTTCCTCCAAGGCCTGAATCGAAGCGGGTTTGTCCGCATAAACTTTAGACTTTACATATCCCCAAAGCAAAAAGTCTAACGGTGTGATATCACACGATCTTGGTGGCCAATCGACCGGCCCAAAACGTGAAATTATGTGCTCACTGAAGTGTTCTCTCAATAAATCCATTGATTAATGCGATGTGGCGCCGTCTTTCTGAAACCAAATGTCGCCGAGATCACGAGCTTCAATTTCAGGCATCAAATAGTCGGTTATCATGGCACGATAACGGTCCGAGTTGCTGCGAACGGCGCCGAATCGACTCTCCACGGTCTTCGTGTACACTCTCAGCTATGGCCGCTATATTTTCTCCACGGCGTGCTGGACGTGGTCTATTTGGTCGAATATAATCAAATAATGAATGCTGGGTCTCAAAATTGGTGATGGTGTTGCGAATCGTACGCTCAGTAGGCCGATTATGTTGACCATAAGTTGAGCGAAGTGCACGAAACACGTTCCTCACAGAACGTGAATTTTCGTAATAAAGTTGAACGATTTATAAACGTTGTTCAGGCGTAAGTCTTTCCATTATGAAATGCCAAACAATACTAAACAAAAATAACATGGCAGCATGACACGACTCACACGTGATCTGTCAAAAAAGTATCTCTACTTGAATCACCCATTACATTCTCAAAAAAATAATTCACACATAATTTTTTTTTTATTATTACTATCGAAGCATGATTTTTATTGTTTAGTGTAGAATTTCCCTAAAAATGTATGACTCCTCTATCCGAATGTAACATGGTTTATTTGTAGTTCTCAAACAAATAATACGAAATTACCCTTAAACTCTTAACAAATTAAAAGGAACATCAACAATTTTTCTTAGCACTCCATACTTAAGAAAGATTCCTGGTCGATGTATATGAAGTTTTAAAACCTTTCCAATAAAACTTCTTGTTGTATATTTACTTGTTGTTTTAAAATTTGAATTTTATATCATAATTTATTTGGGGTTTTTCAGTTGTATCACAATGACGGGTTAAACCGAATTACGGGTTAAAAACTGCCGACAAAAAAAAAACAAGTTCTCTCGCTTTTTTTATAACACTTGATAAAAATAATGAAATTTATTTTTGGAGGATAAGCTGTTCCTATGCGAATTTCACTGGTTGCTTAGGTCAGATCATCAGGAAACGTTCTAATTTAAGAAAAGCCAAAGATATCTGCAAACAAGACTACAGAGTGAATGAGAATTACCTACACTCAAAATGTTTTATTTGCAACGATATCAAAGCTTAAACAAAATACCAACAATAAAACAGTGAGTTTATCTTTTCTTACATTCCCCTCTACAATTAGATGGAATTCTCCCAACATTAATTGTAGTTGTAAGTGGGTAAAGAAAAAACCAAAACAAATTGCTTTTATTGTTTTCGCAAGAAATCAATATAAAAACAATTTGCCAGTTCAGTTTTTTATGCACGTGCACTTGCAAAAATTTATTATCAAAGTTGTTTTTGGGAATACAATTATTTATTAAAAGATTTTGTTTGTTGTGCATAATTCCCTTCTTTTATAATTGATAAAGATATCCTTCAACAATAAATTTCAGTATTTTTATCGACAAACAAAATCTTTTAATTATTAAGAAATATTAAAAAATTGGATTTTAAATGATCCTATATCTTGAAATATCAAAGTGATAGAGAATTTTTAAAAACGCAGTTGTGTTTAGAATATTATTATCCTTGAGGACAACACTCATTAATTAATTCTTTTCAATAAATTACGAAGGGATGTGAAATAAATTGTTTAATATACATACATATTAGTCGTATATTTGCGGGTCGATTCGACAACTTTGTCGTCAATTCGGTACGGGTTAACGTTGTTTTAGGGAGCTGATATTTTACAAATAAGTGCTTGGAACCAAATAGAAAAAATTAAGAGGGAATGCGTTTCGAATTTCTCAAAAAAAAATCTTGTTCCGTATAAGAGACACGCTAGTGTTTAGTTTCTAATAAAATTTTATGCTGGTGATACATTTTTAACAAAAATCTTGAAAAAATTGTAGCTTAATTTTTAGAATTTTTTAAAATTATTTTTAAAACTTTTTGGGCTTTGGTAATACCAGATTTAGCTGTAAAAAATGTTAAGATGTAGTCCAACTGCGAGTTACAGTTTTTGCGGTTTTCAACATTAACCATATGCAATCGTTTGTAACCTCACATTTTAAACGTATTTGTCTAGTGGATAAGAAAAATAACTTAACGTGATTGGTTGAATACCATATACAACTCAGAGATCAAAATACTCTGGAGCGGATTATGGAAGCACTCGCCTACCAATACGAATGTTTAGGTAGAGCGAATACTTGTGGATGAGGCCCCAAAATTGTGTGATACCCTGGCAATATAACTTCAAATCGTCAGCCAAAAACTTAGTTTAAGCCAAAATAAAAAAATTATGTATGTACATATTTGTATTCAAATATATTTACCAACTTTTCAGTTCAAAATATTTTTATTGTATACGTGTGTGATTGTGTGGGTGTGTATCAACAACATTTGTGTATAACAATTTTAACACTAAATAAATTTTATATACAAATACTTAGTAAAACTGTTTTGTTTACTCATAAAATTTTGACTCAAATTAAATACACATACAGACTTTTTGATTAATAATACACCATAATATTTTTATTATTTTTTTATAACAACGTGTTCTTTTTTAATTTTCTTTAAGTTTAATTTTCTTTAATATTTTTTAAAATTTTCATTTCGTTAGATGCTACAAAAGAGCTATAAAAATACTTTTGTTTTTTTTTTTAAGTTTTCACTAAAAATAATTGAAAAATTTAAATTTTAAATAATAATTTTGAAGGTTTTATATAGAAAACTCTATAAACTAAAACGAATTTATTAGTAAAATGAATACCTAGGGCATACATGGGCTTAAGTTTTAAATATTCAGGTCTGTCACAGAAATCAATTCCAATCGAAAGTGGAAGTAATTCCGTAGTTTGCTTCTCCAAAAAACGAAAATTTTATTAAAGAAGCAAAAATGTATTTGATCGGAATCCCAACTACGTTATTAAAACCATTTCGATCGGAATGTTTGACAGAACTGATCATTTAAGTTCACCTTAACATTTTATTTCTCTTAGGGGTACAATATTGTATATGTATTTAATTTTTTTTGTTTAATTAGAGCAATGTTAACTTTTTATATTTTGCATATACATTTAAAGTATTTATTGACTTTACGATTTAACATATTATTAGTACGTTTACGCATTATTATTAATATATTTTAAAAGATTTTTGTTTCAGTTGACTTCTCCTTTCTTCATTAGTTTTTTCTTGAGTTTTTTGTTTTTTAAGCTTTTACATAGTAAAGAATAAGTTTATTTAAACAAAAAACAACTAAGTTTGTAATTTAAAAAATATATAGCATATTTTTTTATTGTCCAACGAAACGATAAAACATTTTCTTTCTCAATGTAAAAAAAACCTTTCCCTTAACTTTCGAGGGTCTAACTTAAAAGTTTAAAATTTCCTTTCTTCCTTTTACTAAAAAATACGCTTCTTTCTCTAAGGAGACATTTCCTTTAGGACAAATTATTTTTAAATAATATTTGTTTATAATCTTAAATAAGGTTCTATTTATTTTTCGCCTTCGTCATTCCATTTACTGTTTTTGAGCAGCTGCAATTTCCTCAATCTTTTTTCGTCTTTTACTTAAAAGAGGATTGTTCGATTTATCCAAAGCCTTAATATGCATCTGTAAAAAAATCAAAACACATACAATATATCTCTTTAATGCTCTAAACTTTATAACCATCTCACCTCACTCACCTGATCATAATCTACTCTCATTGTTGCCAAAGATCTGGTCATTTCTTCTTGCACTTCGGGCCATGTTTCCTCTCCCTCCTTTAACATGCGTCCTGTACACAATGGTGTCATTGGCACTTCCGTATACTGGGCAATCCATTTGTTGCGCATTACTTCTTCAATAGTCAAACGTTTACTGGGATCTACGTTAAGCATACCCTTAATTAAGTCCTTGGCCGACTGGCTGACATTTTTCCACTCAGGATTGGGAAAATCATACTGGCCGGTACGTATACGTTTTTTCATGCCGGGCGATATGGCCATGCCATTGTTGCTGTAGAATGGTGGAAAGCCACAAAGTAAAATGTACATAATAACGCCTAAAGACCAAATGTCGCAGCTTTTGTCGTATTTCTCTGGGCCCAAAACTTCGGGTGCTGTAAAAAAATAAGGAAAAAAAACATTTTTATTTTGAACTAACACCTGACGTCTTTTTGATTTAATGCTATTTTTTGCTTCTCTTTCTCTTTTGATTATATCATTTCTTTCTCACTTTTGATCATATCTTATATTTCTTCTTATTCTTCACTGTAAAGGTATTTACAATGGATGTCAGCGATCTCCGAGTGGACGTGGTAGCACGCAGGATCTATCAAAACCCTTTCTGAACCTAACATAACACGCGAAAATATTGCTTTATTAATATTTAAAGCAATCAAGTTTTAATATGTATGAATGAATCAGTTTAATAGGTATATTGCATTAGCTTTCATATAAGATCTTATCTAAAAAATCACTATAATGCGCTTTACTCGAACATGTTAAATGCTCATATGAAAAATTATTTTTAAAAAGTAGATCTTTTAGTGGTAACTTATGCATTTACATTATAAGTAATTTGAACTGTTTCAAAAGTTCATAACTCTTAAATCCGACTACAAAAAGTAGGCCTCCGAAAACTACATTTTTTAGGGATCTATTTATTTTGTGTAAAAAAAGGAATTATCGGTAAATTCCTGGAAATCGATATAACTGAATTTTAAACCGAACAAATTTTGAAAACTAGCCTCTTTTGAAAGTTTAATTCAATATTCCTTTTTATGTACTTTCAACCTTGTGTACCAATTATCTTTACCAGAACTACTCTTGAAACCAGGGGGTTTCTCTCTATTGCGATGCGAATACAATTTCGATGCGAAAGCTAAATGTCAACTTGATACTCTCTATCACTTTCAAACAATTTTTTGAAAATAAAGCAATACTGGCAAAAACAAAGTGAAGATGGCAGATTGAAAATGAAATGTCAAAATATTTATTTAAAAAAAATTTGAAATTGGGAAAATTTAAATAAAATAAATAGTGATGATTTGCGAAAAGAAACAAATAAAAAAAGAATTGGAAAAGAAAAAACAGAAAACAAATTAAATTTCATTGCGAAATTAAGAGCCTAATTTTATAAAACCCAACGCAACGCCAAAAATTTCATTGAAAGCAAAAACAAATATTTTATAATTTTATGGTTGCTTTCTACAGAAAATCACATTGTTTTTTAAAATTTTCAACGCCACAAAATATGAAGTGCCTGAAATTTTAAAATTCAATATGAATTCCTGTAGAAAGCAATAACAAATGATAAATTATTTTTGTAAAACAGTGAAATATCATACATTTTTGTATGTAACAAAAAACAAAAAGAACGACTTAGCAAGTACCTGTTACTTGACAAATTTGGGCACAACTGTGATTCGTAATTTTTCAGTAACAGTGATTAAATCACAGGTACAGAAATATCGCTCATCTCTACTGTAGACACTACCAGGGGTCTAATCATTGTTGTTGACAATTGTGTTTACGTTTATTGTGTCGTCTTGTCTTGCATTGCCTAGGGATGCAACATCGTTCCGAAAAACATCGATATTTAAAAACATCGATGTTTCCACGATAAGTATCGATGTTAAAAAACATCGGCACAAACACGATACATCGATGTTTTAAATTGTTTTCTTGTTATTATTGAAAGATTTTATATGTACCCAACAAAGAAGTCAGTTAAGTAACCTTTTTAGGAATTTTCTTGACAAAATGACATGAAATGCAAAGTATTTTAAAATAAATATTATATAATTTCAGTAAAAAAAAAAATAAAAACATTTTAAATAAAAACTTCATGGAACTTAGCGCGTGTACTTTTTTAAAAATAGCAAAAAATAAAAATGCAATTCTTAATATTTTTCCATGCCCTTCACGATTTTACCTTGGGAGAACTGATATTTGCAAAAAATTAAAAAACTTATAACCCTATTACACAGTCTCTAAAATTGTTTTAACATTTCTTTAGTTTACAATATGGGAACCACAAATGTATATGTAGTTATGCAATGCATATTATGCAGGTATGTACATACATATGTACGTACTTTGTACACGCCGAGAAAAAACATGTTTAAATATGGGCACCTCAAAAAAAACTATTTTTAAAGAAAATTTTGAAAATATTATGTTTAATTTTACCATATTATTGTTACCGACAACCATATTATTGTTAAATTAGTCCTCCATCAAGAAGCCATAACCATATTATGGTTCTGCTTCGTTGTGTATTGGTTGTCGATGACAATAATTTGGTTAAATAAACCATAATATGTTTACAATTTTATTTAAAAATAGTTTTGTTGAAGGTGACCATATTTGAACATGTTTTTTCTCTAGGTGTACGGCTATACTTTGAAATACACTTTTTCATATTTTTAAAGAAGGGTTTAATTGAAAAAATAATTATTTAAAATGATAAAAATATTATGAAAACAATTTAAATAAATGAAAATATTAAATAGACGTTGTCGATGTTTTTAGTTTTGACGGCGATGTATCGTCCATCAAAACATCGATGTTAACATCGGTGCTTATGACCAATAGATCGATGTTTTCTAAACATCGATGTATCGTTTGCATCCCTAGCATTGCCCCCTTTCAGACTAGGCAAGTTACTTGTGCAAGTCTCTTGCGCAACTCTTGATTTGTAGATGTCAGGGGTAATGCCATGTTTCCACGACGACTTGAATCACCTGCTTCGCTCTCTGAATCATGCGAATGAATCATGGTGTTTACACGACTTGTCTACTTGCTTCGATTTGACAGTTGTCTTTAATAAAAAAATCAGCGTTGGTAACTGTGAATTTTTGAAACGCGCCAAAATGGAGAAAAAGCACTTAATTTAAAAAAAGCAGCAAGTTTAGAATTTGTTTTTTTATTTTAAAAGCTTATTGAATTAATTTTGCATAATAGTTAAATATTAAAAATACAGTATAATCGCGAAAAAGTTAATATCACCAAATTTTAGCGCCCCTGTGCCGCTCTAAAAAGACCGAAATATAATGTGCTTAAGTTGGCTTAAGCAACTGTTCGAATACATGTATATCATATGGGTAAAACCATATTTAACCATATTTTTGTTAAGTTTTTTTTAAACTGACATTTGCTTAAGCAAAGTGCGAAACCGATCGCATATTCCATAAGGAATCAAATGTTATTTTTTTTTGTTTTTGTTTTTTTGTTTTAAATACATTTTAGAGACTTTTTGTTAATTTTTGACAGAAGGTTAAGCAAGATTATGTTTATTATGGTTGCCTCTAAACTGTAACTGCTTGTTTTAGAACACGAGCGCACAACTCATTTGTTTGACTTACATTTAAAACAAAAAAAAAAAAAACAAAAATCTGAAATTTTGTTTTAGTTCCAAACACTTTTCTGAGCGTATTAATAAAAAATGTCAACAAATCAGGGCAAAACATCACAAATCAGATTAGATTTTAAGCAGAAAGTGGTACTTTTGAAGTAGCCATCTCAAAAATAAAAATGAAATGCCAAAAAATTCTCGACGCTATGAAAAACACATAGGAAAAAGCACACAGGAAAACATTACATGAACCGAAATTTTTTGATATTAAAGTAATTTCAATAAATTTTGTATGTTATTTTGGAAAAATCTTTATTTATTATTGCATTTTTTAGAATAAAATACCGCTTAGAAAAGTTAATAATTCGAAAAACTATACAACCCCCGAAACATTTCGCGATTCTACTGTATAAGAATAAAACAGCCTTTTGCAGTTCAGGGTTTTTTAGAAAAAGAAAAAAAAAACATAAACAAAAAACAAATTTGCTTGTATTCATTTGTATTAGATAACAAATTATTTTTAATTGCATAAATTCTATACAAAACTTTTTTAAAAGGGATCTACGATTAATAGTACGGATTCAAAATTACCAATAATTATCTATTTATCCTTTTATTAAAATATTTAAAAAATAATGTTTGTTTTCAGAAGTTTAACCCTTTCAGTGTTTTTGTCGAATATATTCGACATTTCATTGTACTCTCTTTCTACGCACTTTTACTGTATAAAAATGAACAGTTAATTATATTTTTTTTTTGTTTTATCTGAAAGAGGGACACTTTTGATATTTTAAATTGTTATTATAGTAGCCATTGACTTTCTTTTCTTATTATTGAGTGCATTGTCGTTCCCAAGTCAGGAAATTTGTAAAAAGCTTAGACTTAGGAAGAAAGAAAAAAATAATAATTTCGGGCATCAGGCGAATTTAAAAAAAAATTTAAGTATTGATACAGGCGTAAATAAGTATTTTCTTGAAAAAAAAATATTGCAAAAATAAATTGTAGGTTCTTTTGTGGACATTTGAAGGTCAATTTTGAATATATTCGGCATTCCCTAAAAACCAGGGGAGCTGCATGAGGCAAAAACTATTATTTTTTCCCGGCTTCAGCGCCATCACATTACCTTATATATATACATATTTTCAGATTTTTATCTCGCCAAAAATTATTTTTGACCCTGAAAGGGTTAATACTTTCATATTAAAAATATAACAATAAAACAGCCTTTGATAATCAGAGGTGTTCTGGAAATCGAAACCGCAAAACGCAAGAATTTAAAAGTCGTTTTTTAAAAAAGATTTTTGTAGTAGAAGAAATTCCAATACAATATAATACAAATATTTCTCTTATTATACAGAATTCTATAAGAAAATTATAAAAAATGGGATTAAGAGTGTATTAAAAAGAACTTCAAAATACTTGCGTTTTTTCGATTTCCAGACAACCCCTGAATATATTTAGAAAAAAATACCAAAAAAACTTAATAAAAAAGGTGATACATTTTCGTACATTCATTTAATAAATTCTGTTTAGATCTTTTTAAAAAGAGATCACAAATTTATTATAGTTACTCCAAATTAATAAAGCTAATATTTTCATCATTATAAAAAGTATAAAAAAGCACCAACAATGGTACAAAACGCACCCAGTTGACAACGCTAACACAAACGATTTATTCAGCTAGTTCAGATAAACTTGCGATAAATATTAGAGAAGAGAGGAATTTTTCCTGCTTCGCAAGTAGATTCAAAATGAATCTACCTGATTCGCTCTCAAAATTTTGTATGGCGAAGCAGGTTGCTTCGTTCATGATAAGGGTGTGAAGCATGAATAGAGAGCGAAGCACGTACCGTGGAAACATGGCATAAGGTCGCGGTAAGGGCAAAAAATTGAGTACTTGCGCAACTAACTTGCCGAGCATGAAAGGGGGCTTTGCAATCAGAAGTTTTGTGCGATGTTCGACTACAATTTACACAACGAAACTTTCTGTGACTCAGGGCATTTTGCCGAATATTGTCCATAATTAGAGAAAGTTACCTACCTTCATGGTTGCTTTTGCATTCGTGATATTTTTGTAGACGTATTTTTTTTATCTTATTGTAGGCTGCATTTGGTGTTTTTATTCCATTTTTAGGTCGGCGTCGTTGATGCCATTTACAGTATGATGGCACATTCTGTTAAGCCACCCTTCGATCGGCGAAATGGAATGCCTGGAAGAACGGTAGGCGTGGAAGGCTCTACGGAGACAAACCGGTTACGTAAAATAATTAGTGTCCGACCGAACGCTCGTGTTCGGTTACGGAGTTTAGCGAAATTTTACATTTTTAACTCCGAACTTTTTAATGAAATTTGATAGTTATTATCCATGTGTGTATATGAAAGGAACACGAAAGCACCACATGTAGATGTCCAAGAAGAACAGGACGAAAATGTTCATAAAGAAATCAAAATGTATTTGACTGAATCTTCCTCGATATACAGATACATTTCAATAATATAACTCCAGTCTATTTATAAATCTTAAGGCTGTGACCAGAAATAACCTTTGATCACCACCAAACAGCGTTGCTAATGACCAGCTATTAAGTACTGCTGGACAACTTTATTCAGACCAAAGAAATAATTTACACACAAATGTTGAACATTTGCTTTTTAGGGATTATAATATTAAATTTTGAGCACTAATATCGCACTTGAACAACAAGAGCGTATTAACTAAAATTTTTTATATATTCACTTTGAAAAAACACGTAATATTCATATCTTCCCGCTATAAAAATATCGTCCTTATTTGTATCCTTTTTGGCAATGAAATGGTTGGTTTAAAAACTCCTATTTTCTATATGGACCTAGCTACATTCAGATACAGATGGTAGCTGGACTACGAATAGTCAGGAGACGTTGCAAGTGTTAATTGGCACACTTTCCTGGTAATTCGCTTCCATCACCACGGAAGATTAATTGTTTGTCAGAGCCTGGACTTGTGTCCATCTCTCTGTGGTATGATAGGCTCAATTGGGCGATAAGGAATTTCTACTCTTCTAAGTCACCTGGGCTGGGCGGTATCATACCGGCCGACCTTCAGAATAATGCGGATTTGTGCGGAACGTATTAGATTTTCGTACGTTTCTATCGTTGAGCTACATGCAGGGTGGTTTTCATTCCAAAGGGAGGGAAAATATCTCACAATAAGCCTAAGGACTACATGCCAATCAGCCTGTCGTCATTTCTTCTCAAGACACTTAAAAGGGTCATTAATATTCATCTGAGTAGGTATATTCCTAGACACTTCCTCTCTACCCCGCAGCATGCCTACACTTAGGGCAGGTCTGTGGACACGGCGCTTCACTCTCTAGTTGGTTACATTGAGAAATCACTTGCAGCCTTTCTGGACATTAATGAAGCTTTCGATAATGTCAGATCTGACTCCATCTTGGAATCAATGAGGGAGTTGAGTATTGACAATGGTATTTGTAAATTTATTGGAAATCTACTCGGCAACAGGATCATTGTATCGATGGGCGCTACCAATGTTTGCAGATTGGTGCACATGGTCACCTCGCAAGTTGGGGCGCTGAACCCTTTATTATGGTCAGTTCGACAGATTAGGGATCAAAACCGTCTCGTATGTGGATGACGTGGCGGTCGTGGGTAAACACTTGGATACATTATCGCGTTGTATGAAATCTGCATTGCAGATTGTGTACTTGAGTTGGTACTTTTTACCAGAAAGTAATAAATGACACGGAGCTGGTAATCTAGAATAGTGCTAAATACCTGGGCGTGATTCTCGACAGTAAACTATCTTGGGAACTCAACGTTCGTTCGAGGGGTTAAAAGGGTCCTTGTGGTCATATACACCTGCAGGAGATCTGTGGGCAGGAATTGGGGCCTTAGCGCCAGGGGCGTTGAATTAATCTTTGAGGCTTTGATAAAATCGATCCTCTTTTATGGGGTCATAGTGGTGGCCTACCATGATTAGGGGGCGGTACTGTAGGATGCTTGAGAAAGGCTGGTTGCGTTGATGATCACATGATCACTTCTGTCGACACCGACGAAGGCGCTGTTTACAATGTTGAATTGGTTTCCAGTTGACATCATAGCCGAACAGTTGGCTCTAATTTCCGCGATTACGCTTGGGGCGATACACTATCATATTCAGTATGATAGCGTGGCTTAAAATTAATTGAGTGACACATTTTTTGACAAGTCTGTCCGACCTGCAAATGTTTATGATAATTTTCATAAAATGATAGATTCTATGATTAGAGTTGCATTTTCTTATAAAGTAGCTGAGTCAATTGAGTTTGCTTCTTTTTTGTGGAATAGTGTGGCATTGGCAGCAGATTTTGCAGACATTTATTTTATGTCGGATGGAATTCCGTCAGATTTTCGTGTGAATGAATCGTACGATTATGTAGGATTGTGAATCCCGGTTTTAAATGAGATTGCGGAACATTCCAGGGTAACGCTGGCGTGGGTACCAGCGCACAGTGGGTGCCCGTGGAACCAAACTGTTGACGGCTTGCCAAACAGGGCCGTATCTTGGACGACATGTTCGTCGACGGCTGATCGGCTTTTTAATAGCCGAGTGGACGTGATAGCACGCAGGACCTATCGCTGTAAAACTCATTAAACGTGAGTCGTACAGAAAGGCTCTGGAGAGATGGCAGGGTAAGAATACCTGCTTGATGGCCAGGAATCTATGGCTACGACTCAGCGAGAACGCGAGTGGTACTTGGTTTCGGTAGGGACAAGATTAGGACAGTGATATCGGTCTTGGGTCACTGGGTGATAGGGACTCATGCTGGGAGAATAGATCTGGAACGGTGTTTAACTTTCTCTGTCAATGCCCTAGTCTCGGGGCTATAAGGATTCGGCATTTTGGGAGACCGTGTTTGGATAATATGTCTAATGTTAGGCTGAACTCGATCTCTCTGTTTTGCAGGGAGTCGGGGTGTTTCGAGGCTGTGATGTCTGGGGAATATTCTTGTGGATACTGGCTGACTCTGGTCACTGGCTTTATGGGCTCAAGTGAGCCGTCCTCGTGTCGGCTGCCCATTAAACCTAACCTAGCCCTTCCTACCAAAGCATTTTTTAATAATACTCCATTTTGATATGTATATCAGCAGCATTCATTGTGCACGGAACGTCTGAAAGAAGTTGATTAGTAAATTCATTTGACGTTGGATCGAAATCAGGCAAAAACGATATTCACCCCTATCGTGAATAATTTTTCCCTCGTAATGTTTTCCCTTTTCACGTATTTGCGATCATGAAAAACTCTCATGGAAAAAATTAATTCATAGGAAAATAATAATGTGAAAAAATGTGTGCGGGAAAAAATTCCCCTTTATCGTGAAAATTGTTTCCTACGTAATTTGTTCACTTTTCCCTTTGAATTTCTCACTTTATTTTTGCTGGGCAACAAAACATTTATGTTAGTTATTCTTTTCATAATTCGAATATTAAAGTTTAATTTGAAGGTCATGATCCTTTAAAAGAGGCACAAACTTATATGCATGTATATTGTGCAACAAAATCCAAAAAGAAAACAGGTCGATTGCCTAAGGAGTTATGAAGCTTTTCAAAGACGTGGTGGCAGAATTTTAGAAATTATTTTACTACATAAAACTGCAATAAGCTAATGTTGCAATTAAACTATCGCTCCAATACAAAATATTTTATTTTGTTTTTTTTTTTAACTTTTCTTTAAAATATACGTGCATATTTTTGAACAAAATTTTTTTGTTTTTTAATATTTCTTCTTTTTTACATTCACTGAGAACTGAAAACGTGAAAAAATATTCACGGGAGTTTCACGATAGCATTTTTCCCTTCGAGGGGAATAAAAATTTAATGGGAACAAAAATTCCACCTGTTTTTCACGATACGGTGATTATTTCCCTTATACTTCTGTAGGGTTGACCCATGCTAAAACTGTTTTGAAAACCATGTTGTGTTGGAGCGAATAGTTCAACTGTTTATAGCCAGTAGGTTGACTGACGTCAGTGTTTGTGGTCGATGTGTAATTGGTGGTATCTGTTGCAAATGACGTATTTGTAGACGATACCACCGGTACGTAGATAATACGCTCGTTATTGTATAGTGAAAAGTTGTGTGGTGTTATAATCGGCGTTGTAATAGGCCAGGTAGCAGGTATCACACTTGCGTACTGAACAGGGTGTGATGTAACAGTTACATTAAACGGATTTAGTTGTGGTACGTTAGATGTTGGTGACTTTGGTGAGGATGCCACGAAACCATTGAACGAAACAATATTGGTGTGCGGACCCGAATCATTTCGTAAGGGAACTGATGCAATGTCTGGAACAAACCATTTACTTGACCAGCTCTTTTTTAATTGTAAAACTCTGCCAAATCTACAGCATTGGTGATATGGCGTACTTCGGTGTTGTCCGTTTCAAGACGTTTACACTATTTTACGGAGGATGTGATACCTTTTTCCCTGCATTTCTTCTGCTTTACTGTCAAACTATACAAGTTTTTCATGTGTCGATGTGTTTATGTATTGGTTTTATGCTGACAATGCGGTGTTGACCAGCTAGCATTTGGGTGATCATTGTTTGTAAGATTCAACTCAGTATTTTCGGGTCACTTTTGATGATTAGAAACTGATGTATTACACGAGCGATTAAAAAAGGATTCATATATGATTCATTCATATGTTCAAATAATGATTTATAAATGTTTTGAATTTAAAACTGATTTTTTCACTAGAGCGTTTGAAAAAGGATTCACATGATTCATTCATATGCTCAAAAAGGAATCCGAAAATTGTATTACAATTGATTCATTGAGGTGATTTATCGGTAGGCTACCATTTTCTCACTACGAGAGTATCATTAATGATCGAAAAATTATCTCATATGAGGCTATTTTTGCTGTGTGTGACAGGCCAATGCCATCGTTGAAGAAGATGTAGGTCTGCGTTTAATT
Organism: Pollenia amentaria; assembly: GCA_943735925.1. Classification (NCBI taxonomy): domain Eukaryota; kingdom Metazoa; phylum Arthropoda; class Insecta; order Diptera; family Polleniidae; genus Pollenia; species Pollenia amentaria. The sequence continues at coordinate 84,242,796 of OX031008.1, read as the reverse complement.
GGTAAGTGGTACCATTTACTTTGACAATTGTTTCACATTAAATCTGCTTTTCTTAGTCATCGTCCAGATATGCAATTTGCAGCAACTTTTTTTAATATTTGCTTTGAAATTGCACTAGTGTCCAGATTATGATATTCTAGGGTTGCAATTTTTGTATTTTTATCTTGTCAGAATTACAAAACAAAATAGAATTGCAGAGTACATGAAACCCTCCCCAATTAATAAAGTCAATAATTGCTGCAACGAAAATTGCAAGTCTGGAGAATTAATTAGTTGGTTAAAAAAGTTTAAGCAAAAAGAGCTTCTTTTTTTAAAACTCATTCAAAACAAACACAAAAGCTTAGTAATTTCTTTGATCACACTTTTTTGTCAACAAACTTTTAAATTTATACTTACCAACATAATATGGCGTATAACATGGTGTCTGTAGTGTGTCCTTGATTAGTGTCTCTTTGGCAAAACCAAAGTCTGTTAATTTCAAAATCGCATTTGGATGTGGTGATGTGTATAACAGATTTTCAGGTTTCAAATCACGATGAGCGATATCACGACTATGTAAATAATGTACGGCTACACAGATTTCATGCATTATTTGAGCAGCCTCTACACAAAAAGGAAAATCGAAAGACACAAAACAATAGATAATTGTAAAAGTGTGGCAAATATTAAATAAATATTTACGGACCTCTTTCGGTAAATGCACCATCAGCATTATCTTGTATACGCTGAAAGAGTTCACCACCCTCCATGCTAAAAAAATAATTATAATTATAAATGTTAGATAAAATGATAATTGCAGATGCGTGATAAAAAAAAAAACAAAACTTTATCATCATTTCATTAAGTCGTAATAATAATTGTGCAACTGCCTATCTAATTAATGTATGTCTAATGATGATATGAATGAGATAATATTCACTACCCACCATTCCATTACGACTAAGAGACATTTATTGCCAGCATATGTATTCTCATAGACATCAGCAATATTAACAATATGACGGCAGCCGCTGGCACGCCAATGTAGGTCAACTTCACGTCTAGCTTTAGGACTGTCCAATAAGACCTTTTAGTGAAATAAAGTAAAAAATAAAGATTTTGAAAAATGTAGCGAATGGAAAATAAAATTTAATTTTCATTTATGTTTTTTTTTTATTAAATACACCATTTCCAAACTCTTTTGTTAATACTTTATGTCGAAAAATCTTTTAAATTCCTTAAGTATTAAAGTTCCATTTAATGGGTCGATTACGGATGGCAACACAATTTCAACAAATTTATATAACGTATGGCAACTGTCAACTAACAGCTTATTTTTTCTGTTGCCATATTATTGCGGTGACCATTCGTCCTTTTTTTAAGGGAACGGTCCTTTTTTGGTAACGATGTCCTTAAAGTTTTTTTTTCAAAGATGACAGTAGGTTGTCCTTTTTTGAGTCTAAGACCTCATAAAGTATATATATTGTGGGTCAACTTGTTTTTAGTTTTCCTAATCAACTTGGGATTGGAATCCAGTTAAATCGGTTCAGTAGGATAAGAGTTATGAATCCAAATGTGTCACCATCACCATAAAATTGATAATTTAGTTTAACAACTAAGATGTATAGTGCACGGATTGATATAAGATTTCAAACAAATTCGTTCTATATGACTAGAAATCGTAATGTTAAAATCGTGGAGATTGGTCCATAATTTACCATAGGCCCTATATAAAGCCTACTCTCGGAAAACAGTCTAGTACACCTAAAACCGTAACAAAGTATGTTATTGTAATAAAATTTGGTACGTTACAGTTTTAAAGAACTAAAAATCACTGTGAAGTTTCGTGAAGATCGGTCCGTAATTTACCATAGGCCCCATGTAAAGTCTACTATCGGAAAACAGTTAAGTACGCCGAAAACCGTAACAAATAATGATACTGTAAAAAAATTTTGTACGTTAAAGGACGAAAAATTATACTGTTATCTTATTGTTCATATAATTTACCCTATGTCCTATATAAAGCAGAAAAGCACTTTCAATATATTCCGAATTCAAAATCCCGAATCGCTAGCAAAAGCCTCTGCATAGCCGGCCTTTGACTGGGCGCAAAGATTTTTTTCTCTTTGGTATAACAGACATCGCTTCGCCTGTTAAAGCTTCTCTTCAAAGCCGGCCTTTGGCCGGGCGACCAAGTTTTCTCTTCTATAGTATAACAAGCACCGGCTTCGCTAATTAAAGCTTCTAAATTGGGCCTTGCGCCCAGCCTAAGGCCGACTATGAGGAGCATGTTTAGTGAGCGAAGCCGGTGTTTGTTATACAATAGAGGAGAAAATCCTTGCGCCCGGCAGAAGGCCGTCTATGCAGAAAAGCTTTAATTAGCGAAGCCTGCTATGCAGAGAAGCTATAGCAAGAGAAGACGCTGATTGTTATACCATGGAGAAGAAAATCCTTGCGACCGGCCTGAGGCCGGCTATACAGAGAAGCTTTAGTTAGCGATTCGCAGAGTTTTACAATTTTTTAAGCAATTTAAGTGTCTTTTGCTTTCCGCATACAATTTCATATTGTAAGGTGGTCGTTTAAACTTTACAATACTGGTTAATTTTGGTCAATTTAATGCGTAGGATTAAAAAAGTTTGAAATATCCCGTTACAAATACCTGCACGCAGAGAAAAAACATGTCTGAATATGGTCACCTCCAACAAAACTATGTTTAACAAAACTATTGTCACCGACAACCATAATATTGTTAAACTAGTCCTCCATCAAGAGCCACAGCCATATTATGGTTACCTCTAGACATGTTATGGTTCTATGGTTGAAAATCAACCATGCTTTTATAAGTGTTAAACATATTTAAGTTATAATTAACCGAAACATGTTCTGAGGCAACCATAATATGGTTGTGACTTCTTGATGGAGGACTAATTTAACCATAATATGGTTGTCGATGACAATTATATGGTTAAAATAACCATAGTATGTTTATATTTTTATTTAAAAATAGTTTGGTTGGAGGTGACCATATTTAAACATGTTTTTTCTCTGGGTGTGTTAAAATGTTGAAAGATTTAAAAAAAATAGCAAATAATTGAAAAGGAAATTACTTGCACAAAAATGAAATAACTCCCAAAGCAAATTAATGAACACCGGAAAACAAAATTAAATAAAATACCTCCCATATTAATTTTTTTTGGGACTTATTTCATTTGGGTATTATTTTATTATGAAATAACTCATAGGCAAAAAAGTTAATTTACATACTTAAAAAAAAAAACCGAAATAAAACCGAGATGGCTGGCTGCTATTTCGTTATGAAATTTCTTCTCCATTTGTATGAAAACTTGTTTGCGCTAATTTTATTATTTTCTTGGGACTTGTTGCACTTGGGGATCATTTCACGGAGCCAAAAGAACCAATTGACCTCCAAGGTCTTACGATTTAACACCCCTCGATTATTTCCTGTGGAGCTACGTTAAGTCACTGTTTTATTCTGATAAACCAGCAACTATTGACATGTTAAAAACAAACATTATTCGTGTTATTCGGCACATATGACGAGCAATGCTCAACAAAGTTGCTTAAAATTGGACGCCCAGAACGCGCTTTGTCAAGAATAGCAGCGTTGCCAATTGCCCAACATTATCTCAAATGTTAATACAATGTATTGATCTTTCGAATGAAAAAAATTAATGTTTTCGGTTATTTTTAACAATTTTAAGTTCTATCGGACATAAAAACACACCCTTTTTATTTTACAAAATGCTTCTGATTTATTTAATTTGTAAATATTGATGAATGTACGATTTTATTTATAAATACCTTTAATGCATATTTTTGATTTGTTTTACGATTTGTACATTCAACAACTTTTCCATTTATACCCAGACCTAAAACCGTATTAGAAATTTCATAGTCGTCGACTAGAGGCGTGGTTTTAGGTGTTCGTTGCTGTAGCTGCTGCGGCTGATGTTGTCCAGCACTTTGACTCATTGGCGGTTTGGCTATTTTAAACATTTCTACTCTTCTTTCTTGCCGCAATCTGTAAAACAGAGAAAAAAATCAAAACTGTATTTTATTATAAATTCATTGGAAATTATTTCAATTAAAAATTCAAAAGTTTATACAATTTGTGGTATTGGATTGAAGGCGAAATGGAAAAAGAAGAAAATAAATGAATTTTAATTTGCACTTATGCATTCTTAAATTATTTTAATTTAGAAAATTTGTAAATTTAATTTGATATATACAGAGGTTCCTTGAAGGCGATGTCTGCATTTCAAGTTGAAAAGTTTAACGTAGACATACATACATACATATGGGGGGTTTCAAGTCAAGTGACCCAACTTTTGAAATCGATGTCTTCCGATTTGGATGAACCAAGGTTAGACCTATTGGATAGTAGTTTAGACACAAATTTTCAACAAGATCGGTCAAAAAGGTTCTGAGTTAGACATTTGGCAACATCCGGTGTAACTTATTACCTACTGGTATTAGCAAAATTTGTCCCAAACAAATTAGATAGCTATTTCTTCAATATTTCTAAAAAAAAAATTTCAAATTTTTAAAACAAATTTTTAAAGTTTTTTTTTAAAAATTTAAAATATTTTTTTTTGAAGAGGGTACTTTTTTTTTTTTTTGCTCAAAATAAAGCTTATTATGTCTTTTCCTTTAAGGTAGTTTTATTCTCTAGTGGGCTGCGAGTGGGATATGTATAAAAAAATAATTTCTAAGCCAAGACGAGCATTTTTCAATTTTTAGCATATGAATTATTTTGAATTTTTTCCTTTAATCCCAGGAATAACATCACTTTTTTTCTATAGAAATGTTGACAAATTAAATTTTTTTATTTGGAATAATAATTTAATTAATATATAATTATAATAATAATAATATCTTATAATAACACTGTGCAAGAAAGCTGGGGCCCGTGGTTTTTTAAGATTGGCTCTGGTTTTCGAGATATACCGTTATTTTAAAAATGGAGAAGGTTGCACAACATATATTCGCATAACTCAAAAACGGTTTAGTTTATTAAAATTACTAAAAAAATTCCGCAATAAAATTTCATTTGAGAAAAGTAAAACTTTTTTTTTTACGAGTACTTATCGTTATTGAAACCTAATTTTTTTTTTTGAAAAAAAAAATTAATTTTTTTATTAAAATTTCGAAATTTTTGTTTTTTAAAAATTTATAAAAAATTAATAGCTAGGCTTCTAAGAATAACTTTAACTTTAACTAATTAACAACAAAAATAAATGTTTTAAAATGTTTTAGTTTGGTTATTATAAAAAATAAAGAAATTTAATCTTTTCTGAAAAAATCAAAAGTTGTAGACAGACTTTGATCACTTATAGCTAATTTTGTTTGGAACTTTGTTTTTTATACGCGTAGAACCATAGCCTTAAATTTTGCACCTGCAGCGCCTGAGATACCCCTAGACGGGCCAAATGTATGACCAGCGCAACTTTATTTTTCATTCCCATCATTTGTTTTTAAGGCCTAGGATTCACTCCTAGGGGGATAAAATTTATGACCGACCTCCAATGTTTTTTGTTCTTAACATTTTCTTAAAACATAGTTGCCATATACTTCCACCCCTTAAGAGGGCTCCCATACAAATATGGCCGTTTAATGAAATTCTCTAATTTGGCCCCTGCAGCGCCTAGGATGCCCCTAGATGGGTCAAATGTATGACCAACCCCACTTTTCATCTCAATCATTTATTTCTAACATACCCACCCGTTGTCTCCATTCCTTAAGGGGGCTTACATACAAAATGTTCAATGCAGACAAGAAATATATTGAAGAAAAAGTCCTATAAATGCCCAGGAGTCGACCCTAGGGGGATAAAATGTATGACTGACCTCCATTAGTTTTTTGTTCTTAACATTTTCTCAAATTATACTTTCCCTTTATCTCCATCCCTTAGCGGGGCTCCCATACAAATATTGCGTTTTATGAAATTCTTAAATTAATTAAAATTTGTTGACTTTTGTGAATAAAATCAAAAGTTGCTAACAGATTTTAATCAAAAATTATTTTCGGGAATGAAATATTTTATTAATTAATTCATTTATTAATGATGTGCTAATAATCCCAATTTATGAATGAAAACACTGAAATTTATTGTTGTGGGAATGCTAGTTTCTATGCGCATTTCGCTGGTAGCTTAGGCCAGCTCGTCAGGAAACTTTTTCCAAATACTTTAGAAAAGCTAAAAATATTATACAAGTAAGACCATAAAGTGAATAAGAATTTTAAAACCCTCAGGTCCTATCAAAGCTTCAACAAAGACACAACAATAAACCGTAAATTTTTCTTTCTTACATTCACCTACAATTAATCATTTATGGCTTGTTTTGTTTGTAGCTTTGTTTTTTATATGTCTGCAAAAAATTAGAAGCCTAGATGCTTTTTTTAATTTTTTTTTAAATTTTTTTAAAAAAAAAAAATTTCGAAATTTTGATAAAAAAATTAATTTTTTTTTAAAAAAAAAATTATGTTTCAATATCGACTACTCATATTAGAAAAAAAGTTTTACTTTTCTAGTAATTTCAATAAACTAAACCGTTTTTGAGTTATGCGAATATATATTGTGCAACCTCCTCCATTTTCGAAATAACGGTATATCTCGAAAATCCGCGGTCACCACTGGATTCAGCGTATCCGAATTATGTTAAAACGCCATGTACCCGGCTTGTCTGTTTTTTTCAACTAGCATAGTGTAATCATAATAAAAATAAAAAGATTAATAATTTAATAAACCTTAGGCCCTAACCATGTACAACGCAGCGAAACGCCACAGAACTAACGCCCCGCCAAAGAATAACATTGAAAGCACAAACAATGTCATAAATATTTTGTAATTTTGTTTTTGCTTTCTACAGAAATTCACATTGCGTTTTAAAATTTCAAACGCTCCATTGCTTGTGTCGTTGAAAATTTTAAAACGGTACATGAATTTCTGTTGAAAACAACAACAAAATTACAAAATATTTATGACATTGTTTGTGCTTTCAATGTTATTGTTTGGCGTTGCGCTGCGTTGTACATGATTAGGGCCTTAATCTTAATCACATTAGGTTCTTTTACATCCTAACTATTTTTACATTTAATTTGTTGTAGCTGATGAAGTGGTTACGCTTTGCAAATTTTCAAATACAATGTCCTTGATCCTCCCTATTTATCGTTTTTATTTTCTGCTATTTTTGCCAATCCTTTCATGACGTTACTAGGCTTAGCTGTTGATTTCGCTGCTGGTAAATGGAAAAAATTCAAAATAGTTCATATGCTAAAAATTTAAAACCCTCGTTTTGAGTTATAAATTATTTTTTTTTATACATATCCCACGCGCAGCCCACTAAGCGACCAAAACCACTTAACTAACACAAGCTTACTTTTGAGCAAAAAAAAAAAAAAAAAAAAAAAAAGTAGCTGAAGGATTGAAGACTGGGACAAATTGTGCTAACACCAATAGGTAATACGTTACATCGATGAGAAAGAACACCTGTTTTGCTAAAATGTAAAATTTTAGCCTCTAACTCAGAAATTTTTTGACCGATCTTGTTAAAATTTGGGTCTAAACTACTATCCAATAGGACTAACCTTGGTCATACAAATCGGAAGACATCGATTTGAAAAGTTGGGTCCCTTGATATGAAATCCCCTAAATGTATGTATGTACAATGTATGTACATCAATAATTTTAAGGAACTTACGAGTATCTCTCCCAAAAACAACAACACTGTTCCTTTCCTCATATTAACCTTGCGGAAGTCTTAAAAACTTAAGTTGAGATGTTTATGAATAATCCAATAATTTACTTATTTCTTCATTACATTTTAATGCAAGTACCGTTAGTGCGGGGATTCACTATTCTACATAATCTTACGATTCATTCACACGACAAACTGACGAAATTCCATCCGACATTAAATAAATGTCTGCGAAATCTGCTGTCAATGACACACTATCCCACAAAAATGATGAAAACTTAAATGACCCAGCTACTTTACAAGAAAATGCAACCCTGATCACATAGAATCTATCATTTTATGAAATTTTTCATAAACATTTGCAAGTCGAACAGACCATGATGAAATAAACAGGTGGCATTACTACGCCAGATGACGATTTTTTGTTCTTGTATTGTTTGTCTAGTCTTATGTCAAAGTTTTGTTTATGTTTACAAAAAGTCCACGTTTTGTGCTGTGATTATTGTATTGTAATAAAGTTTTTGATTATTTAAATTAAAATTAAATAAGATAGTAACCATAGTGAAATAAAAATTGGCTAAAAATTAATTTATTTCATTGCGTTCGGCGGCAAAATTTGATTTTAGTTTAATATAATTTTTAACGTATAAGAACCCTTATTTCTCATTTTTGTTGTATTTGTTGCCGTAGTGCTGTCACCTACTTATTCCACCATGGAACAGACTTGTCAAAAAACTGTCACTCAATTCATTTTTAATCCACTATCATACTTTATCAGCACACACGATTTTTTTGACAGCTCGTACGACTGAATAGGATAGTGTATCACCGGCTTTAAGGCTTGATGGAATAATGTTCTTTCAACATCTTTTTATTTATGTTTAACATTTATGCAGCTAGGAAAGTTGCCAATAATAATAAAATAAATTGGTTTTTATCCAATATACTATATTCATTTTCAGTTGCTGGCAAAATATATGTATGTATTTTACTATTGACATATTTTATGTTTGACCCTTTTGGTGAGGTTGTACTCGTACATGTGTCTTTTTAGTGGGATGTTTGTTCTGTTACTATGTCTTGTTAATATTTCGTCTGTGTGTACTGTTCAAGTCCTAATTGATTTGTTGTGAATAAAAAGAAAATAACGGAATTTTAAGGATTTGCAGCGTATCCTACTTATGGCAAAATTTTTTTTTATTATAATGATATTTTTTAGAAAATTCGTTTTATTTATGAACCGCAAAATTTTTCTGTACTCATATAAACGTACAAATTTAAATTAAGGCAATAAAAATGTTTATTATTTTTTTTAATGTAATACATACATACATAAATTTACCCGAAATATTTAAGTAATCGAAGTAATCTATACTAATATTAAAGAGCTGAAGAGCTTGTATGTTAATATGTTTGTAAGAGGTAATTTACGGAACTGCCCGTCAGATTTAAATAAAAATTTTCAACAAAATGAAGAATGAAACCTTCTAACGGACATAGGCTATATAAGGTTCCACTAAAGGGCTTAGGATAGCGTCCAGGGGCGATAAACCTCCTATACTCAGAAAATATTAAATATCGTTTTAGAAGAAATCTGTTAAAGCAATAGTTTCCGTACTCAAAAGAAATACAAAGCAATTTTACAGAGATGTTCAACCTCCATTCCGCCTCCAGTCCATCTGTCCATTCGACTGTCCCCTGACCGAATGCGAAAGTGACTTTTGAGTTTACTACTCTTTATCAGCGATATAGTTGAACCGACTTTGATGAAATTGAAAATGTTTTTTTTTTAAACTATGACCAAGAGGGGGACATAGGGAGAATTACTGCCCCTCCGAAAATACCTAACCAATTTTGATGAGATTTGAATCATAGCACTCAGTTTTTTGAGTGTTTTTCATATAAATTTTACCACACGTTCAATTACTTGTGTTGTGAAAACAGCACATTAATGTTAAGTTTTTTTTTTTTTGTGTACAAAATAATTTTTTTGTACTTTTTTTTTGTTGTCTTAATAAATTAAAAAAATGGTACCGTGAAGGTCCAAAAAGTACATTTTTTTTTTGGAGTTGGTACAAATTTAAAACTCCATTTAACATCCTTGATTCACAGTAATTAAGCTTGAGAGTTTTTTTTGTTATATTTAATTGTAAACCTAATATAAAGTTTTGGTCGATATATACCAATTTGAGATCATTATACAGGTTTGTAGAATGAAAGATATTAGTATTAAGTGTTGATTGCTGTATTTAACTGAATTGTTTTAAGTTGTGGCACATAGTATACAACTAGTATGCCGACTCTTTGACAGGTACATAACTCAACTGTCAATGGTACATATTTTATGTTTGTATTAGTAAGATTTTTTTCAAATGTATTGGTGTATAAAACTATTTCCACCACTAAACATAGTTGCATAAAATCGTATAGAATGTGGCAACAATTTTTTTTCCAAAATAAAATTTTCTTAGTTCAATAAATTTTCAATTTATTGAATGCTGGCTGCATTTATAAACTTTTAAAAGCCATGTTTGCTAAATTTGTATTCTGCAATATCGGATAATATATAAATAACTAGCTGACCCGGTCCGCGTTGCTGGCCCCGAAATTTACGGCCCTTAAATAAAAATCCATGAAACCGCATTCTCTGGCAAAATTTCATGTCAAACTGCATGTAAAAAATCGTTCATCCCCAGTTCTGTTTCATCAATATTATATTATAAATTAAAATGTTGTTCATATACATATGTTTGATTTACATTTGATTTGAAAATACATATGGTTGTATGTATGTATATATATGCTGTGAATCTTACGAAAAAAATGACCGTAAAAGTGGGCGGGGCAAAATTTTCTTTCCGCAAAACCTATGTTAGACCATGGCGATCATTTTAAAGAAAAAATCGTCCAAATCGGTCAAGCCGTTCTCCAGCTATGCGCTTAATAGAAAAAGTGGGCGTAAAAGTAGGCGTGGTAAATTTTTCTTTCGATGAAAACTTAAAGATGATTAATACGAACATTTGAAAGAAAAATTAGTCAACTCGATGGAGCCGTTTTCTGATTTTAGGTAAATCGAAAAAAGTGGGCGTAAAAGTGGGCGGGGCAAAATTTTCTTTCCGTAAAAACCTAAGTTGGACCATGGCGATAATTTCAAAGAAAAAATCGTTCAAATCGGTCAAGCCGTTCTCAAGTTATGGATTTTGCCACGCCCCTCCGCCCCCAGGCCATTAATTTAAATAATAACTATCCTATCATCTAAGTTGGACCAAATTACATATATATGCCAATTTTCATGAATATTAGTTGACTCGTTTTTGAGTTTATTCGAAACATACACAGTGACACGGATTTTTTATATATTAAGATTAATGATTTCAAATATTATTTTTATACCACAAAATGCTACTCTGCTGGCTTTAATAATATTAACAACAGAAAAAATTTAGTGTCAAAAAAATTTATTTAAAAATTTTTAGTTTGTGAAAAATAAAAACATTTTGCAAAAGCAAATTAGCAAAATGTATTGAAAAAATTATTAATTATATGTTTAAGTCATAAAATTAAACATGAAGTGTTATATTGTGAAAAATTTTAAATTGAAAAATTTCAAATTTTGTTTTGTTTTTGTTGTTGTTATGTGTGTTGAATTCACACAGAACCTATATGTGTGATGAGAGTTATAAAAAAAAGAGAACGTTCTCACCAGTCGGCATACTAGTTCTATACTATGTTGTGGCACTTGTACCCTTTTGCTTTTAAGCCCCTCAATTATAACAACATCAATCAAAATTAACAAACTGCTACACTTAAAATTTTTATTCTCTGCTACAACTACATCGATTACTACGAAAATGTAAAGGTAGCAGTAGCAGTAGTAAATATATGGCTCCAAAATATTTAAATTTTTTAACTAGACTATTTAGTATGTTTCAGCTGTTACTGCTACTTGTTTAATCTTTGGTAAAGGATCTCGATATTGAGCAAACTGAGACTGTTTTGTCTTTGAATCTAACTAAATCCGGTGTAAATTTTTATTCCCCTCGAAGGGAAAAATGCTATCGTGAAACACCCGTGAACAATTTTTCGCGCTATCAGTTCTCAGTGAACGTAAAAAAAGAAGAAATATTAAAAAACATTAAAAAAAATTTTTTTTGTTCAAAAATATACACGTATATTTTTAAGAAAAGTTAAAAAAAAAAACAAAATAAAATATATTGTATTGGAGTGATTGCAACATTAGCTTATTGCGCTTTTATGTAGTAAAACAATTTCTAAAATTCTGCCACCACGTCTTTGAAAAGCTTCATAACTCCTCAGTCAATCGACCTGTTTTTTGCATTTTGCTGAACAATATTCATGCATATACATAAGTTTGTGCCTCTTTAACGGAAATTTACCTTAAAATTAATTTTGTAAACTTCAATATTCGAATTATGAGAAGAATTACTTACATAAATGTTTTGTTCCCCAGCAAAAATAAAGTGAGAAATTTAAAGAGAAAAGTGAACAAATTACGAGGAAAAAAATTGTTCACGATAAGGGGAATTTTTTCCTGCAAACATTTTTTTCACGTTATTATTCTCCTATGAATTATTTTTTTTCATAGGAGTTTTTCATGATCGCAAATACGTGAAAAGGGAACAAATTACGAAAGAAAAATTATTCACGATAGGGGTGATTATCTGTCCGATTGCATCTTATATTTAATGGGTCATCTCTATTTAGCATTGTCTTTCTTTTTCATTTGTAAGGCGTGCATACAAAATTGATGTTCATTATTTTCATGACCTTTTTTTTCTCAGAACAAAGACAAAAAGATTAAACAACAAAGTACAGAATGTTAATTTAATTTTTTTTTAAGACTTATTGAATATATAAATTTGCATCAATAATTATTGGAATTTTTCTTTAAGGTTGAGAATTCTTTTTGGTATTACAATGTTTATTTTAATCAAAGAGAAAGAAACATATTCCAAGAATACTCTTATAATAAAACTATTAGATACATACTTGTATTCGATAGATGTTGTTATAATTTAATTTGCAAATGTGTGTGTTATGCCTGGAATAAACTAATTTGGTTAAATGCTTTTCATATTAAAAGATATAATTAAAATTGAGTGGATGCAAAACTTAATCATAAAGATTCTACCTAATTGAAATTATAATTTATAAATTACGAGGTATTTTTCGCTCATTTTCATTTTATGCTATTTTGTGCAATTTTTTCTTTTTAATTCTTTTATAATTAAATAATGTTTACTTTTCTGATTGGTCGTTAACAGTAAAATAATTACAAATAATGACATTAATAAATACACAAAATGAAACATCCGGTGAACTATTTTAAAGATTTTGAATTTAATAGTTTGCTTATTTACGGGAAGTAGTGCCATAACTTGTTGTCATTTTTCAAATTAATAAAATAAAAATAAATAAAATAAATATTTAAACAGCTGCAAACTTTACTTTCAGAAACTTCAACTTTTTTTGTATACTAAGATAAGTCCCTTACTCTTTTATTTAGAATATATGCTTTAAAATTTTTTTGATGTTTGAGGCGATAAAGTTTGGTATTTACTAGGGTATTTATTCGGTTAACCGTTAATCGGTTAACCGATTAATTACTACCCGATTAACTGATCGGCTAATTTAAAATTGCTTATTTTCAATTAACGATTAAACCGATTAATTTCAGTCGATTAACCGATTAACCGATGTAACAAAATTTTTAACTTTTTGTAAAATTATATCAATCTTTTAACAGCATTAACCGAAATAATGCGAAGTGTGAAAAATTTTAAAAAATTAAAACAGGAAAATCCAGGAAGAGGACTGAGAAATAAGATATTCTGTATTTTAGGTTGCTTTTGATTTAACATCTACGATAAATGAAAAACCTTTTTTCAAAGTCAAGTTTAATGAAAATAACTAATGAAAATAAACTTTGAAATCCTGAATATTTAGGCCAAATTATTTGTATAAAAGATTATTTTATAAGATTTTCTTAAACTATTGAAATCAGGGACCGAAAATAACAGTTATTTTAAAATTTTAAAACAAAAAAAACATATAGAAGTAAATGCCGACAAACTGATTCAAGTTACCATATTGATCCTTATGAACTTTTCTATGATAATATATTATGATTTTTTAAGTTTTGATTTTTATTTTTTCGATCAGAAATTACAGTTATTTTTTGATTTATATTTTTTTGGACAAAAGTAACAGATGTTTTTTGATTTTTATTTTATTTTTTTTTGAACAAAAATGACCGTTATTTTTTGATTTTTATTTTTTCGGTCAAAAATAACAGTTATTTTATGATTTTTATTTTTTTGATCCAAAATAACTATTATTTTTTGATTTTTATTTTTTCGAGCAAAAATAAAAGTTATTCTTAAAAGAAATGCACGTGTTATAATTATTGAGTTGTCTTTAAATATTTATTTAAATGTGTGATCATCATTGGGATTTCTTATACGCAATAAAATAAATATTTACAGTAAACTTAATAATTATAATACGTACATTTATTTAAAGAATAACTTTAATTTTTACTCGAAAAAATAAAAATCAAAAACTAATTGTATTTTTGTTCAAAAAAACTTAAAATCAAAAATTAACTGTTCTTTTTGATCGAAAAAATAAAAATCGAAAAAACTGTTATTTTTGTTCAAAAAAATACAAATAAAAAAATAAGTGTTATCATCTGACTTTTATGAAAAATGGAATAACTATTACGGTCCCTGGTTGAAATAACTAATAAAATGATCTTACAGTTAATTGTTTAATTAATACATAATATGTATTAAATTAAAAATATGTATTACATATTTATTAATTATTATTTTGTGTGCTTGTTTTAGTTCAAGAATTGTTGTTTTTTGGTTTTTATTACTAATAAGCTCCAAATAACAAATAATTTATGGATTTTTATATATTGAAATTACTTAATTTATAAAAAAAACTTTATGAATCGGTTAACCGATTAAATCAAAACCTCGGCCAATCAATCGAGCAGTTAATCGACTTTAGCAAAAACCCGATTAACTGAATACCCTAGTATTTACTTTAAGATTTCACGCGACAAGTAAATTTAAGCGGCTTAACCTAACTTAACTCACTTAAATGTGTATTTAAGTAGATTGTTCAACAAACAAAAAAAGCACCAAAGTCAAGGAAAAAGGTACGCAAATATTTTAACAAATCTTAAAATTTTAGTCTCAGCGAAAAAATGACATAAGCTCGTGAAAAAATTCAGCGCAAATATTTTAACAAATCTTAAAATTTTAGTCTCAGCGAAAAAATGACATAAGCTCGTGAAAAAATTCGTGCGCAAATATTTTAACAAATCTTAAAATTTTAGTCTCAGCGAAAAAATGACATAAGCTCGTGAAAAAATTCGTGCGATAATTTCTTTTAGAATTTCGACGTGGAAATTTTAAGATAGGAGTTCCATAAGTCAACTTACTTTGATTTTTGGTGGTGAAGCCCGTCACTAGCCGTTGTTAAACTCAAATACGTAAGTAGTGAAGGTCGTCTAAAACCTGTTGTGCCAAAAAAACATTGATGCTGTTCGCACTCTGATAAACCGAGACCGGCATGTGACAAATGACGGGATTATGAAGGTATAATTTCCTTTAAAAATACCTTAAAAATATTCATAACACATTCGCTGCTGGAAACTCAACTTTATTTCAGTGTCATCCGCAATCGACCCATTAATTTATAGAAAACGAAGGAGATCCGCATTAACTCTAAATTGGATGACCTCTTATAGCTTTACCAAAATCATATCCAACATTTCGAAGAATTCCAATATTTGGGCAGTGTCGTAACTGATTATGGTGGTACAGCCAGAGATAATTCTCAGGAATTTGTTTTGGTTTCAAATGTATTTTTGCGAATGAAAACGTTCTTTCGACATCGTGAAATTGGCAGTAAAAATAAACTACGAGTTTTTGTTAACAGATCTCTTCGAAACTAAAAGAATAGATCTCATTAATTGTTATTTGTTTTTTGTTCTAATAAATTAAATAATATTTTGCGTCGTGTTTTATTAGGCTTACAGGGAAATTGACAAATCCATTACGATTCCGCGGAAAATAAAGAAACCCGGCAAAAGAAAACCCTAATCTCAGTCTATCCTTTAATTTAAATACATAGTATTTCGCCGAAGTCTAGGTCTGCAAATTTAAAAAAGTTTTTGCCTAAAAAGTTTATCCTTTTAAACCCTGTTAGAAGATTTCTAAAGTTTCTTAAATTAAAAGATAAAATTTAGATTAGCACTTTAAAAATATAACCAAAGTAAACTTGATAAATAAAAGAATAGAACACATCACATACACCTTAACCAGGGACCGAAAATAACAGTTATTTTGAAATTTTAAAACAAAAAAGCATATTGCTGGAAAACTGATTCAAGTATAACATATTGATCCTTATGAACTTTTCTATGATAAAATATTATGATTTTTCGAAATAATAGTTATTTTTTGATTTTTATTTTTTCGATCAAAAATAACATTTATTTTTTGATTTTTATTTTTTTGAACAAAAATAACAATTATTTTTTGATTTTTATTTTTTCGAGCAAAAATAAAAATTATTCTTTAAAGAAATGTACGTGTTATAATTATTGAGTTGTCTTCAAATATTTATTTAAATGTGTGATCATCATTGGGACATCTTATGCGCATCAAAATAAATATTTAAAGTCAACTTAATAATTATAGCACGTACATTTCTTTAAAGAATAATTTTTATTTTTACTCGAAAAAATAAAAATCATAAAATAACTGTTATTTTTGATCGAAAAAAAAAATAAAAAAATAACTGTTAATATTGTTCAAAAAAATAAAAATCATCAAATAACTGTTATTTTTGAACGAAAAAATAAAAATCAAAAATAACTGTTATTTTTGTTCAAAAAAAAAAAAGAAAAAAAAATAACTGTTATTTTTGTTCAAAAAAATGAAAATTAAAAAATAACTGTTATCATCAGACTTTTATGAAAAAAGGAATAACTGTTACGGTCCCTGATCTTAACACTAAATATATAAATAACTACTATACAAACTAATAATTATTTTTTGTCGTATTTGCGATATATTTATTTTAATATATTTCCTTTTTAATGATATATTTCCTTTTTAATGATTTCAATGCTCTAATAACATGAAACCTCTAAGATGAATATTTAAAATAAAACTGTTAATCGATGACACATCATATGAAATGTAATAAATAAATAAATGTAGTTGGGGTTTTGCCTCTATTTCTATACATCTTCAAACGCGTTTTTTTTTTATCAAGACTTCTTATCGCCGCGGCCGTTTGCTATTAAAATATCTTTAACAAATAATAAAATGCAGTAAACGTTATAATGACGTCAGTGCTAGTGCGACAGCCTTTGACTACTTAAATCTAAAATTAGATTTTACTGGAATTCATGGTTAGTAACATCGAAAAATATCATACAAAAAGATCATTTAAATGTAACAAATATATAATTTAGATTAAATAAAGTTTCCTTACACATAACTTTGTTTGTGTTAATTTTTAACTTGCTTTTTTTTAAAGGATTAAAAAAATAAATTATTTTGTGATGACTTAAAAGCAGGTAAGAGTGCTATAATAAGAAATGAAATTTATATAAAAAAATCTATATATGTAATATATATGTACATATACATATATGGAGGGCTCAGAGCTGAAGCGAACTCCATATACATATACATAAATATTGTTACGTTTTTACTTAATAAAACGCGTTAAATTTTATTCCCTTTATAATAAACCTTTGAGTTCTTTTAATTGCTATTCAAAATAAATACACACGAGTTCAACATAACAAACTTTATTGAAATTCACAAAATTTAACCACGATTTTAAGTAGCGATCTGAACCGTTTAATGTCTCCAATCAAAGTAAACTAAACTTTTATGAGTTAGCCTGTATTTATTGTTCATAACTATTCCTAGTTGATTCAAGAACAGTCTAGTAGATTCTAGAATGTTGTGTTCGAATTATTTTAAAATAACTGTTATACATCTTAATCTAAAGTCTACAATTACAATTGCTAGAAAATTTAGTACAGTGGCGTTCATAAAAATAGTAACTAATATGACATAAAACTATAATTTACAAGATAACTTATAACTAAAACCATAAATAATTCTTAGACAAATCTAATTTCGTAGCAATATGTATATACTAAATATTTAGTTTAACCCAGTGCGCTTTGGTCCCTTTTTCGAATGTCTTGTATTGGTACCGAAGCTATTTATGCTAAATTTTATAACTTTTACTGTTACTGATCTATTTTGTTTTTGTATGCCACGCCCATTTATCCAATCGCATCCCCCTTTTTGTCGGATTCTGTGTATTGACAACTCAGCTATGTGTAACTAGTTTGGACAATCTTTTCTTTTACCATTCTCCATATATTGAAATGCATTTTGTCCCACGCCCACTTCTTAAATCCCGCCCATTTTTCCTCTTATCGTTCTTCAGATATTAATAAATCTATTTTGTGCCACGCCCACTTCTCTAACTCCGCCTACATTTTGTCGATTGTTGTACATTGATAACCAATGTTCTCCAGATATACAGAAATCTATAATGTCCTTGTTTGGGAAGTAACACGCCCAGTTCTCCACTCTCGCCCACATTTTGTCGGATGTTGTATATTGATAATCAAGATGCCTGTACGTAATTTTAAAACTTTGGTTCTTGCCGTTCAGATATACAGAAAAAAACAACAAGGGATTTATGGGTAAAATTAGAGGCAGTCGTGGGGTTTTGCTCATTTCTCAGCCTTTTGTGGACCGATCAGGCTGTACTTCAAAAGCAACGGAGTATATGTGTCAAACATATGCACAGATGGTCCGACAGACATCGTTAAATCTACTTCGCTACTCATAATGACTCAAAATATACAGATGTATATACTTTATAGGGTCTAAGAAAAATATTCCACAAATTATAAACGGAAGAAAATCTTATATGTATATGTAAACCCTTTCCACCTGTGGTGAAGAGTATAAATATAAAAAAATAAATATTCCATAGATAAACATACAGATTTTACGTTAATGTTGAGAATGACTCATCACGATTATGTCTTTGAAATAAAAACATTTCAACTTTGACTTAGAAATTGAAAACTTTTTAGAGTAAATTTTGATCGCGATAAAATTACTACAACAAATGATGGGTGCTCATTCTCTATGACTGTCTGTCCGCTAGACAATTTGGCTTTGTGTTTTTTTTTAATTTGTAAATTAGTGATGCTTTCGGTGAAGTTCAAACACAACGACTAAATGCACTTGTGAAATGTTCATTATAAATTTTGGTTTTTTAAGGGAAACTTGTTTTTGTTTTAGGAAAAATTTCAATTTATAAAAACAACTACTTAATTAAAATTAAACTTTGGACTGAACTTGTAAAAATGTAGTTACACTTTTCAGCTTAAATTATTTGTAAGTATGTACTTAAATTGAAATTAGTTTTCAAAACACGTATACAGGCTTTGTTTTTTTAAATTTAAGGTTAATTTTTGACGAATTTTTAATAATTTATAAAGTGATTTAAAATAAAATCAAGTTCATGGCGAGTTTTAAGTATTACAAAGTACAATAAACTTAAGCGCTATTTTTTTCTGTAAATGTATTTAGAAAAGCGACTTCGAAAGGGTTGCCGAATATTTTAATACGATAAGAGAAAAGTATCTAAGTTTATTTTGTGTACTTACTACATATAAGCTCTGTTCCAGATGCATTACGAAACAGTCCGAACTTGACAACAATTTTTGTGCAATTAAGAGAGTAATTTAGAGAGTATTTTTTTTCATTTCCTGTACAAATTTGCACGAACCTTTTTTTTTGGGGGTAAGTTCGGACAAGAATAAACAATCAGCTGTTTTGGTTTACATATGAAACTGATTAATTAATAAGAAAACTTACGAGCAAAAGAAAAAGTTTAATTTTTATAAAAAAATATATAAAAAAGCAAAATGTAAGGTTTTAATGTAAAAAATTTAAGTGGTAAATACATTATTGCATACATATTTCCCTTAATCTGTAATATAAAAAAACAAAATATAAAAAATGCAAATGTTTTGGTTTTATAATGTTATGACTTTTAAGCGTCTTAAATCACTTAAATAGATCTTAATTTGAAATGTGAGCATCACTAGTATTTGAAGAAGTTCAAAAATGGTTTTTTGCGTTCCAGCAATTTTGGGTAGTTTTGGCAAATTCAGAGAGTAATTTTCATTTTACTCACATTAGTCCGAACTTACCCGAGATCTTGTGACAATAATTAAAAGTTGAAGCAGTATTTTCTTTCACCCGTTTTTGGTTATGTTTTATATTATAAAAGCAGATACATATAAATCTTTTTAGAATACAAAGGAGTGTAGTGGGCTAGACAAATAAATAAAAGTTGAGACCTTTAACACTAGATAAGTACGGGGGGATCATTAAGTCTATACGTGAATCTAGTGAATATTAAACATATTGCTTCACCCCTATTGTACAAAGTGTGATTGTGTCCCACTTAAATTTGTTTGTTGACCAGTATCTGTAAAGTCTATTTGAAAATTGTGTGTTTTTTTAAGTGGAAAAGATTTACATAGATACCCAGGTAGCCATTTGAGCGCATAATCCGGCAATATTATAAATTCGCCCTTTGTTTAGGAGCTGGAGCAATCTAGCCTTCGCTGCCTTTTGAAAAATGCTAGCAGCATCTGTCTAGGATTTACTATCCCACACAATCATTCAATTTATTCACACGAAAATTTGAAAGATATATTCGACATAAAAATGTATGAACAATCTGTTTTCAATGCTATATTATTACACAAAAAAGATGCAAAAGCATATGACTCCGCTACTTGACAAGAAAATTCCATTCTGATCGCAAAGAATCTATCATTTTATTACAATTTTCATAAACATTTGCAAGTTGGGCAGACATGTTATTACAGCTGTCACTCAATTTAATTTTTAGGTCTCACTATCATACTTTACAAGCTCTCAAGATTTTTTCTACAGTACTACTGAATAGAAGAGTTAGTCTCCGGCTGTAGTAGAAAAAACACCTAGGAACACCTTCAGGTCGAAATCTCCCACAAGTGGTGAAAAATCATCCTTTCAGTGGGCTTTTCAGGATATCTCTTTCCGTGACTTTGGGTAGTAAACTACAACCACCACATGAACCTCAAAAGTGTATTTTCAACATAAAAGGGAAACTTCCGAAAAGGCATTCTTCCTGAAAGGCAGATTGTAAAGATCTCATGAAATCTGTCAATGTTGGATTTCTGTCGAATCCCAGTTATAGGCTGTACCTAATTTTCCCGGAGGATGTAACACCAAGATGATCGCTACAAACCCCCGGGGGAAGTTAGAGGTGCAAACAAACTTCAGGCTTTACTGTTGCGTAAAATTGGCAGATCTCCAGAACGCCAGCTTTACCTGTTACAATGAGTATCGGTAGCCCCCCCTGGAACCAGAGTACACATAGAGGTGACACGAGACCGAAGATATTGTATTTTCTATTTCTTTCTTCGAAAGCTGCCATTTTTGCATTTCGCTGTGCATCATATTTTATGCCTTAATACAATAATCACAAATTTCTTTGAGATTTATTTGCAAAACTGCTTTTAGCTTTTCATTCTTTCATTCTCTTTCGGCGGAAGCTGCCTTCACAACTGATTTGGGCATTTTTCAGACCTCACTTTTTCACCTTTGGTTGCAAAATTTGAGTAATACATAAGGTTTATAATTATCATGTTCAAATGTTGATATGTAAAGTACATTTGACATAATCTATCAAAAAAACAATCTTAAAACAGCTGAGTGGTTATATTTTTTTATTATTTATTTACTATTATTATTTATATTTGATAAAATTTCAATAAATTTTCGCAGCCACAAACAATTTTGTTAATACGAACCAGCTGATGTCAGATGCTTTGTCACTTGAAAATAGAACTCGTTCTAAATCAAAAATGGCATATGTACTGTACACAGAGAAATAACACATGATATTGTTTGGAAGTGTTCATACGATGTACAAATTTAACATGTGAAAAAGTGGCAATCCACATGACAAATACACATAATGTGAACACAGCTGAAGAGTTTTTTGAGGTCTGGGGGCACTTTCTATTGCGATGCGAAAGAAAATTGTATAAAATCAAGAGATTGGTACTTTTAATGCGTTTGTGCATTTGTCTTTCGCATCTTTTTATTTTCGCAAATCATCACTATTTCTTTTATTTAAAATTTCCAATTTCAAACATGTTTACATATTTTGACATTTCACTACTGACAATCTGCGCCATCTTGGATTTTTATTGCCAGTATTGCTTTACTTTCAAACAATTTTGCGAAAGTGATAGAGAGTACCAAGTTGGCATTTAGCTTTCGCATCGAAATTGTATTCGCATCGCAATAGAAAGTAGCCCCCCTGTTTTGCGAATGGATTGGCAACTTTTTTAATGGTCTACTGACGTAAGTCAAGTTTTCAGACAACACACCAAGACCGGCTGGGTGTCTTGCCTCCTCTATTGCTTAACTTAAACGCCCAGGTTTAAATCTTTTTTCAAAATTTGCGCTAATGTAGTTCCAGCCTTTTTTCAAACCAACATTTAGAGAGCACCATTTTGCAACTATTGTTTTTTTGCACAAAACTTTTAATTGAAATATGGGTTTCAATTAACTTAGCTAAATCAATGGGGTGCTACTTTTTTGCGATGCGAAAGAAAATTGTAGCAAATCTAGTGATTTGTAATTTTAATGCGTTTGCGCATTTGTCTTTCGCATCTTTTTTTTTTTTCTTTTCGCAAATCATCACTATCTCTTTTATTTAAACTTAACAATTTCAAATTTGTTTACATATTTTGACATTTCATTTTCATTGCAATCTGCGCCATCTTTGATTTTTATTGCCAGTATTGCTTTACTATCAAACAATTTTGCGAAAGTGATTGAAGTACCAAGTTGGCATTTAGCTTTCGCCTCGCATTTGTTTTCGCATCACAATAGAGAGTAGCCCCCCAGCTCTTAATATGATTACTGCACGCGAGTTTTTTTGCAATGTTATCGGAGGAACTATACCAAGCACATCATAAAAAAATAATTTCAAAGATTGCAGGTCATTTCCACTAATAACAGAAAGCTGTGTTTCAGACTAGATCCACAGTGCTTTTAAAACTAAGTTATCTCATTGCATCTACTTACGCCCATGTACGTGAGAGCCAAGTCAGAGTTTGCGGATAACTCTGCTTTAGACTATAGGAAAACATCACCCCTTATGTAAGAATAATTTTTGAAGCCATTTAATCTTAACTGCAAAAGAAGCTTCTATTGAGTTACAAAACTACTCAGGGCCATGTGCCAGCAAATCAGCTACTAAACTTAAATTTTAAGGATCTTTCTTCCTGTAATTTTGGGTTTACCACGAATGTCTATCTTAACCCCAGGGCACAGAGAAATTACATGTGTGTTGAAAAGTGACTTTCCACATGACATATACACATAATGTGAACATAGCTTTACTATGACTGCTCTTTAGCAAGGTTTACAAGGGATTGTAACATAACAGTTTTCTACTTGTTGGCAACTTCTATGCCTACGATAGTACGATCAAAACGTGACCACCCCTGCTAGCAGTTCTGGTAGTTTTAAAAGGTAAAAATTAAATTCTTTAATGTTTTTTAAAAATGATAAAGATACAGTATGTCAAGAAAATGTTTTAACATAGTAAAAATTGTTTTGTTTTGCTTTTTATCTTAAAAAAAAACAACATCTCTTTGGTTTTTGCTATTTTTTACTAATTAATTTTGAGCCAAATATTAACTAGCAAATAACGGAAAGGAGAAAAAAACCAAAAAATTAAGATTAAGAAATAAGATCAAAAAACAAAATAAACTCCAGAATTTTGTTGTCAAGAAACTGTTTTTACAAACTAATATAATCAGATGTGTCTCAGAAACCAACTTCGTACGATAGTGAAAATTTAAAACGTTTTAACCTTCTCTAGAAAACGTAAAACACAAAAATTTTTCGTTGTTAATTCGTTGCAAAATAGATAGTAAGGTATAATTAATGACTTGAGAGCACTTACTTAAAAGAAACGTTCAACTAATATGTCGAATGATAGAGAATCCTGTTGTTTCTTGAAAAAATAGGCAAAACTAATTAAAGTTTACAAAATCAACAAGAAAAAAATGTAAACATTTTGCCATATTTTTTGTTGTTTTCGGTTTTTTTTTTATCACAGCTGCAATTTGAAGCACCAGACATATTGATATTTAGCAATTTTGCATAGATAAAATTTAGTTTAGAAAAAGGTTTTTAGTTTATTATTGAAGTACCCACCATTATTTCTTTTTTTTATGTTAACAAAGAATCTGTTTAAAGTGCCATCATATTTAATAACAAAAAACATTGACTTGATTTTTTCGGACTTATGAAAACATATGAAAGCTAAAGAAGCAAACCAAAAACGGTACGAATTGAAAAAGGAGAAAATTTTCACTTTCGTACAAACTCTGTGACATACCTGAATATGAAAACATGAGTTGGATCTTTAGTTGTGAATGGTCAATGTTTTGTGTGGCCACCACTGGCATCAATCAGACGCATCTGTCCAACAGCATCTTTCCGAACTTTCCTACGAGTGTGAAAAATCAGCCCTCCATGTGGCAATCTCCCTCCCCGCGGTTTTGGGCACAGTCTTCTCAATCAAAGTCAAGGTTTTTTAAGAACAGATTTTCTTTGTTAAATATAGATTTGCAAAAGCTTGATAATGAATGGTGCCAGCATATATGAACTTTGTTTTCGATAAGTATGAGCTCCATAGTGATTTAGAACCCGAAATATATTTGAGAAATGCATTCAAATTAAAAAAAAGTAAACAATTTTATTTTGATTTTTCCATTTTTAAATGCTTCAGTTTAGAAGAGAATAATTAGCATTTATAAAACTGAGAAAGATACTGTTATCTGCAACTAGATATGCAGAGATGGTTAAGGCTTATGTCAGATAAAACTTTTTCTTCGCGTGACGTTACATATTCGCTTTGACATCTAAGTCTCAATTTACACGTTTCATCTTTTGATGCTCAACTTCTTTTAAACTCCCTTTTGAAGATGCCATTACGTTCACACGCAGCAACCGGTTTCAACTTTTTTTGCTTCAAAACAACAACACTTTTATTCAAAGCGAACCAAAGAGAAAAAAATTTACATGCAGCCATTGTTGTGCATATACCTACAAATGAGAACACAAAGCGTACTGCCCAAGTACAGGCATCTCCGTACCAACCCCTTTCCTTTTTGCTTCCCTCTCCTTAAAACACGAGAGTTGAGCATCAAAAGATGAAACGTGTGAATGTAGACTAAGATGAAATATACATACTAATACGAAACATGTCACAAAGGTACTTTTAACGCATTATCTATAATAATTTTTTTTTTGCCAAATTAATTTTCAATAAATCGCCCAATAAAATTTTTTCGTTTATTTTTATAGCAAATAATTAAATGTAAAATTTACCAACAGGCTTTTATAAGTAACCAAACAATGCGTGAGTGTTGTCAAAGTTTTTATTGTGTTATACACCTTTTGCTTTACGCTTTTCTGTCAGAGTAACAGCCGTTCCTAAACAAGAGCGGAAGGCGGAACGTTTTCTTCAGCGTAGCTTTTACGCTGATATGTCATACCTTAATAAGAGCGTCAGCGTTGTGCCATAAACAGAAGTGTTAACTTTCGTGCCGACTAAAACCCTCATAAAAGACATAAGAAATTGAATTTAAACCGCTAGTTTGACCTAAAAATAGCTAGTTTGCCATTATTTATTATCAAACAATAAAAACAGGGTTTCAAAACAACAAATATAGCAGACCTGTTTATTTTAACGCGCTGTAAAAATCGGATTTTCCAATTTCAAAGCGTTGACGCCGCGCTATTTAGGGATGCTTCATACAAATTGTATGGACATGAGGATTTTTGGCAGCTAAAAAAAGCGTTCCGCTCTTGTTTAGGTATGGCTGTAAGAAACGGCCTTTATGCTGGCTATCAATTTTGTATTTTTTGCATGGAATTGACCTTTTAAATCAGGGTTGTCATTTTTATTTTAATCTTTTTCGCCAAATTCAATGCCAAAAATCGCCAAAACCTTTTTTTAGTTTTCGACAATAAAATATGTATATATTTTTTAAGTTGTAAACAATATTTTTTATTAATCCTAAAAAATAAACTTGTTCCGAATCGCTAAAATTCGCCAATTCTAGAAGAAAACGTCGGCATGATATATTCTTTGTTTCAATGCCTGAATTGAAATTTTGATACCGGACTTTAAATAGAATTGTGCACTTGCAATTATTACATTTTTAATATTATTAATATAAAAAAAATATAGTATCAAAATTAATATGTACTTGCTTTATTTTGCAATTAAATTTAAAAAAATGAATTTTATTTTTTTATTATTTTTCTCATTATCTGGTGAATAAAATAAACACAGTGATATTTAAAATTTGGAAAATCAGGCATTTAAGGGTTAAAACAAAGTAAAAGTGATGACAAAAAAGGTACAAAAGGTACAATGTTTACTATAAAGCAGCAAAAAAAAAAAAGAATTTTTGTGGTTAGCATTAAAAAATATTGGATATACAAAAATGTATGTTCATAGCTGCAGTTCTATTTTATATATGTTTTTTGGAATTCATTGTAGGGGAATTAAATTATACATAATTTAAATCGATTAATTTTGCTTCATCTCGAGTGTAATTTTACATTTTTTGTGGTGGTAGCACTGGAAAATATTAAATTAACGAAAAAATCCCAAACCCATGTAAATAATTTTTACTAACAGTTGGTTCTAACGGGTGGTTAAATTTTAAGGGCCGATGTTGAATGTGAACCACACCTAAACGTCAAGTTTTTTTCTGCATTTCATTTGACATTTCTCAATTTCAGACTAACTCAATTTGAACCATGAAAAGATACACAATCGAGCAAAGCAACGCGTTAAAGTTATTCAGGCTTATTATGAAAGTGATGAGGCACATTTTCACCTCAGCGGATTCGTCAATAAGCAGAATTGCGGCATTTGAGCGAATTATAATCCAAGAGTGATTGTCGAAAAACCAATGCACCCACAAAGAGTGACTGTTTGGTGCGGTTTATGGGCTGGCGGCATCATCGGGCCGTATTTTTTTCCAAAATAAGGCCGGTCAGGCAGTTACTGTGAATGGTGTTCGCTATCGTGAGATGATAACGAAGTTGTTATGGCCCGAATTGGAAGATATGGATGTGGCCGATATGTGGTTTCAACAGGACGCTGCCACTTGCCACACAGCTAACGAAACAATGGCTCTTTTGCGCGACAAATTCAATTGTCGTGTTATCTCACGTGGTGGCGATGTCAATTGGCCGCCAATATCATGTGATTTGACACCGTTGGACTTCTTTCTTTGGAGTTATTTAAAATAAAAGCTGGAGATAATTCGGCACTTTAACGGCATAGAACCTCAATTATGCCTCAGCGTCATCGAAAATTTGGTCCATCGGATGGAGGTGTGCCGCTGAGGTCGCGGCGGCTATTTGGCCGATATTTTCTTCCATACATAATTGAACCATACCAATATTATCATAATAATGACAATAATTTCCTAAATAATTTGTGTTTTATTCGAAATCAACATCGGCCCTTAAAATTTAACCACCCTTTACATATTTGATAAGATTTAAAACAGATTTGTATTTTAAAAAAACAAAATTCTAAATAATATTAATTGATAATTTTTAAATTCCATTACATTTTATTATGAATATTTTTTTTAAGTAAAAAATTTTATTAATTTATTTATTTACACTAGTATATACACGTTTTTGCTTAAACGATTTGACTACTTTTTGTAGTTCTTTTTAGAATTTTATCTTTAATAAAAAGGTTTTAAAAATAGACGTAGCTGATAAGGTTCACTGCAAGTTTTTTTTTTTTTGTAATTTATTATTGTTAACCAACAAATGTTGGTTAAAATAAATATGGAAAGCAAAGCAAAGAAACAAAATCTTATTTTAGAGGAATAATGCCATTAGTTCTGGGACTTACAAAGTATTTCATTATTAAAAAAATTATTAAAAAATAGACAGTTGGGAGAAAATTAATATAAAATATATATTTAATTAATTTTTTTGTTAAATGATAATCATATTAAAGTTGTTGGGAAACGATAAAGACTCTAAGATAGTTAGATTTGTAGTTGTTTGTTTAGTTATTAGATAAGCTATAACCCAAAGCTATTTGTCAAAGCAGAATAAAAGCAACCGATATCATAACATAATCTGATATTATGTGGAATGTTTTTATAAAAACTATTTAGGGAATGAAATTCAAAAATATTTGTGTTGATTACAGTAATGTATGACAGCTGTCAGTCATAAAATAGAAGCTATAATTAAAAATGCACGGATTTCCGCAACATGCCTATTAAACCCTGCGGGAAATTTGTGGGAATTATTCTTAAAGCACTTATCCCGTGACCAGAGAACAAAATTGTGAAAAGCTAAAACAAGACATATCACTTAACTGGTGATAAGTGTTTGAAGTATGGTAACTCCAGAGGAGTTGTAGTTGACACTAAACAAGTCATGTGACGACGTGGCTGACTCTATCTATCTTATATAAGGAGAATCTATCATATTAACATGGTTCATTCTGCACAATATCTGCGACAGCATTATTTTAAACGAAACTGAATGTATCCATTTATGTTATTTCAGTGACCTGTTACAAAGTGTCAAAATGGTGCAAATTAACCCTTTCCTAGGACATCGCCCTGTTAAAGTGACAAGTCCCCTTCATATAAAGTGTTACCCTAGAACCGGTCGGTTCAACTTTAGAACTGTCCCGTGTTAGTGCTAGTTTGGTGCTAGTTCCCTTTCCCCTTGGATATTTTTAAATAAGTTAATAATTTTGACGTGGATTTTAAAGAAGTAATGCGAGAAAAAGCTTCATGAGGATGAAGATAATTGCTAAATATGCTCCACTATACGTTATAGGTAAAGTTTTTTCCCGCACTTTTTGGATTCCCGAAAAAGCGGGAAATAAAAATCGAATTCCCGGGATCACGTGATTGCCACGCAATTTTATTTATTTTTTTTACGTAATTCCCGAATGAAACTGAATTTTCTTCTATGCTTAAAATAATTAAATCTAGTATCTTTTATATAACAAAAACTAAAAAAAAAATAAGATTAAAGCTATTTTAAGATATTTAAGTGGTTATTTTTGATGCCAATAGGATCATTAAAATCCATATATGTACGTATAAACTTATTCAAATTCAGAGCTCATTTGCATAATTAGAATGAAAATATTGACGTTTAGAGGAATGTTATTTCTGGAACATTACGAAGTAGGAATTCTGAAACAATTTCACCGTTTAACAAATTGAGCATTAAGGGGAAATTAAATTTACCATATTTAATAACATATTTTTTTTACAGTTTTATACCCTTAATTAGCAGTGGTGTATGAAGTTATACTAAATTTGTCATACCATGTGACACTTTTTTTTTAATATTCATCTAAGATCCCATAAATTATATACATACATATATGCTTAAGGTCTTTCAGTAATTCTAAGTCGATTTAGCCATTTGCGTTTCTAATTGTTTCTAGTTATTCAATAATGTTTGGGAATGAATTCCAGCAGAATCGCCTTAGTAGGAAAAAAGCTATGCACTCAAATGTGGAACTAATTCCCTTAAAACTTGACAAAAACTAACGAAATTTTTGGCGGAATGCACCGATTGTCATTAAATTTCAATAAATGCCATTTATATGTCACCAAATTTAGTGAAGGTCGGTCCATAATTTACCTACGGCCCTATGTTAAGACCACTCTCGGAAGTCATGTAAGTATGGCTAAAAGCGTAACGAATAATGCTTCTGTGGTACAATTTAGAATAATCTAATTTCACAAGACTCGAAATGCCCCATATAACATATAATTTCGGAAAATACTTTACTACGCCATTAACTGCAAACCCTAATGATATTGTTGTAAAATTTACCCCACTACAGTTTGCTAAGACAATAAATAAAATTTGTTAAAGATATGTCTATAATTTATCATAGGCCCAATTTAAAGTCCATTCTCAAAAATAAGCTTAATAAGCCTTAAGCTGCAGAACATTTTAATATTGTGTTTAAATTTAGTTTGATAAAACAACTTAAGACACGAGTCCCACATAGATTTACTAAAGTCTTAAAAAATGTTTTTCTTCAAAGCGGGAATCGAAACCCCCGGGAATTCCAACGCTGCACGTGGGACCCTTTAAACAGAAAAATAGCGAACGATTTCAAATTGAAGGCCCAGCCGTAATGTGCACAAGCTGGCTTTAAGCAACTTTGCGAATAAAATTGAAACCATATGTGTCTAACCATATTCAACTTAATGTGCAATTCCCACAATAGAAAAAATGTATGAAAAATAACAAAAAAAAACTGAATGATTTTCATATGTATAAGTTTTACAACACGTTCACTTGTGTTGTGGAAATTGCACTTAAGGAAACTTTTTGTTAATTTTTATGAAACTGTCATTTGCTTCCGTACGAAATCAGATGTTTTTTATTTTGTTTTTTAAATCCATTTGGTTGGCTTTAAATATTTTTAAAAGTAGCCTAAGATAGCTCATGCATATCATAGTTGGGCCTTTAGCTTGCAAGAATTTCATTTATTTATTTTATGTAAAACTAAAGCCAACCTTTTTAAATTTATATTATATTCAACAAACCCGACACAGTTTTCATTGTCAGCTGACCGGGTACTAATGATATCTTAATTCGTAAGTTAATGTAAATGAGTAAGTTTTATGGTATGTATTAGGAGTATTAATTTTTTTTATTTATTATTATTATTTTATTATTATGTATTTGAATAAAAGGAATTTTGATTTGCAATGGCTCTTGTATAATAAATAAAGTGATAAGCGGTATGCCGGTATACCTCTATAGAGATCCAAAGTATCTTGCTATGATCAGCCATAAAAAATTAAACTTGTCTAAGGATCCTGAATATATATTTTTATTTTGTATCTGAGGCTTTATTTGTTTTTTTTTTTATACTAATTTTAAGTGGGCAGGTTCAAAGATATCTTAATTATAATCTTCACGGGCACACGAGCTTTTGCGAAAAAATCCGAAAAAGCGTGACCACTAATTCCATCCCCCATTTATTTTATTTTTATTTTACATATCTATTACAAGAAAGGTAAATGTGGTTGTTATATTTGTTGCAAAAACTGTCGTTAAGTTTTGTAATCACCACGACAGCTTCTATGTGTACAAATTTTGGTCCAAACACTCCTACGCCATCCACGATAAAGTTGATTATTTTTGAGTTTTTAAACGAAATAGCAAGCACGAGAAAACAAATTCTGGTCAATTTGCTATTCGTTGATTTTGTTTTTGCAGAAATAATTGCTATTTTGATGTTTTTTTTTTATAAAAAATTAATCTTTTTTCAAAATTTTAGTTTTTTTTGGCAGTTATAATTGTAAGTTTCTTCTTTTTTTTTTTTTTTTTTTTTGGCAGACATCGCAATTGTTATTATTTTTTTTATTACTTCCTCTTAATTTTTTGACTCAAAATCGTTGAAAGTTCTAATAAATACTCTTAATTTTTTGACTCAAAATCGTTGAAAGTTCTAATAAATCCTTTATATCAAAAGTGAATTTCGGAAACTTGCTAAAAAAAAAAAATCCGAATATAACAATTATCTATTTCTGTCAAAAAAATAAGAATCAAAAATAACAATTATTTCTGCCAAAAAAAAAAAAAAAATAACAATTATTATTTTCGCTTTTAAACAGTCGATTGCAAATTGTTTCTTTTTATGTGTACTTTTATAAAATTTGTGTGCATTAGCACGTGGTATAGTTCGCGTTTTAATGCTCTTATCATTTGCATTTTTTTTTTATTGGGAAGTCGCCTTTCTGTATTTTCATTTTACTAATTATGACGCAACTTGTTAAATAAACAATCTCTCGAAATAAATATGAGCCAATACAATTTTATTTCTTTTGTTTTTTTTTTGTTCATTATCTTTTGGCAATATGTAGCAAAATTCAAATCGAATTGATAACATTTAATACACTGGAAAACACTCGATACGGAGCTTAATTAATGCAAAAAGGGTATCATTTCTAGTTTCTCTATGAATTTACAAATATATAAATTAATTTGTTGATTTAAATAATAGTGTGTGATAAAAACAACAAACAAAAATTATAATTAAAACCGGCTTTTTTCAAAACGTTCGTTTTGTTTGAATTTGAAATTTTCTCAAATTTCTTTAAGCAGCTAATTAAATGAGGGTTACTTTTTAAAAGCACTGTGTTAATATTTCCATACAATTTAAATATTCTCGCAATTAACATTTATTTAATAGTTTAAAATATCGAATATAATATTGTATATTTAGTTTTAATATTCTTTTTAATGTTTTGTTTGTTAATTTTTTTATAAAAACTCATTTCATATTAAATTTAAAAATATTTGAGATGGTGAGAACGGCTTCTATAGAAGAAGGTCACCCCACTTATTCGTTTGTTTGTTTTTAATTCTAAGAAATTTCAAATTATTTGTTTTGTTTTTAAAACAGTTGTTGTTTAGATGAAATATTATAATAAAAAAATCTTTTATAAATTTAGCAAAACAAAAATAATGAGAGGCGAGTTAAGAATTAAAAAACCAAAGCAAAACGAAAAATTTTATATTCTCTAATTGTTTATTATTCAAATTATTTTGATTTTGATTTTTTTTTAAATTTTAATTAGTTGTAGATAATTGCGGGGAAATTTATACATTAAAAACCGTATTTTGCAACTTCCCCCTGCAATGTGGCAATTTATCTTTTTTTTTTAAGATGAAACTTTAAATCAGAATATAGGCCTTCTTCATAAAAAATAAAACAGGTTAATAAGAGGTTTATGAAACGAATTTTCTATGAAAATTAAATAAATCTTTATATGTTCCTATCGTCCCTCTTTTTCGAAATTAACAGGAGAAGGATTTTTCTAATTATTGTAAAATTTATCCGAAAAAAACAAAAAAATGCTTATGCACGATTTTGATCTTTGTTCAATACGTAATATTAAGTAAAAATAAATTGTGGTTTCTTTACATTAATGCATTTTTCTTTACGGTTTTTTTTGAGGAAAAAACATGGTACTTGCCATATTTATGCTATAAACTTATATATTTAATAACCTTAAACATGAACGTACATTTTGTATATTGAGTGTTTTGAACTGAGTGTTTTTCATGCAAATTTAACTTCACGTTCAATCACTTGTGTTGTGAAAACAGCACATTAATATTCAATATTAAATGAGATAAGCAAATTTTTATTCAGAAAATTTAAAAAAATAGATAATCTTCCTTGATATATTAATTGACCAGAAAGTTACCAGAGTCCTCCTCAAAGCTTTCTGCCAGCGTGTCCTCAATTTTATCATCACTTTTCATAGTAATTTACTCATGGTGGTAGCCTTGAGGGATTATTTCTAGAAGCCAATTAAGGACTTGTATTCGAGTTTAAGTCTTGGATTTGGGGGCAATGTTAATACTCTTTAGCTAAAAATGGCAAAAAACGTCAGAATTTATTTACCTCAAATGCATACAACTTTTTAATTTCCAAAGATTTTTTCTTTCTGTAGAATATTTACCGATTTGCTGGTAATTTATACAAAAATATTCAGGACAAGTTTGAATCTTATATTTTCAAGGACCGTCAAAATAGCATTTTTATTTTCAAAGTCTAATATTTTGTAAAATAAAAGAGATAAACTATGCTTTTTGTAAAACTTGACTAGTACATTCCACAGATTTAAATTGATCGGGCTAAAGTTGAGACTTTTGGATTGTTTTTAATTTTTGTAATACCTGAGGTACCCCACTTGGGGAACTTAAAGAGGCCCTCCTGATAGGTCCATAAAATTTTAATTTTAATCAAATTTTTTTTCAAATGTCGCTTACGATCGTTTTGCAAAAAAAGGTTTCGATTTGTTAGTGCAATTCTTTTTCCAAATTACGGTTAACAAAATTTAAGAAAAATTACAAATTGATTTTTATATTTCCTTTTATTCGTTACTTTTATTTCACTATAAAATCTAATAATAAAAATAAAATCTAATAATAAACATAAAAAATATGTAAGAAATAAAAGATGACAAGCTCGACCAGACAGAGACATATTTTCAAGAGTGTACCCTATTTGGGACCTATTGGCAATAATGAATCCGCCAGAACAAAATTATGTTATGAGGTTTAGATTAACACAGAAAAAATTAAAAAATTTCTCTAATCACCAAATTTATACCAAATTCATAATATCAAGCAAACAAGTTGCTGATTTTGCACATATTACCAAAATGATTATTTTGATTACTAAAAATTGTAAAATTGTGAATATTTTTTTTTTTTCAATAAATTATATTTTTAATTTTAATTAAAAAAATGATCAAAAAACTTTGCCATTTCAAACAATGTGTTAATTTATTTAATTACGAGTAAATATTGACAATTTCTAACAACAATTCTACAAGTTTAAATTATTTTATTTTAAACGAAAAAGTCAATTAAAATTTTTTTTATATTCAATTAATATTTTAATTAAAAATTTATTTCAAAACAACTTAAATATTATTTAAATTAAAATAATATTTTTAATTTTCTTTCAACTAAAAAAATAATTGATTCACAATTATCACATTAATTAAATTTAAATACTTTTTAAACTATTTTTTTAATTGATAAAAAACTTTTTTCTGTGAATGTAAAAGGGCTATATGAAACTAGCGGGCCCGTTGCCTGCTTCGCACGGCAAAACAAAATAAGAAAAGAAACACACTTGTTTTTAATAAAGTTGGTTTTGTTCCCTATTATTCAACTTTTAATTCTAGTTTCTTACAATCTTAGACTATGTATCACTTAAACTATCTTAGAGCTCTTTCGTAGACAACATTTTTGGTTTTGCCATGAGTTGTTGTGTAGATAAAGAGAACTGAAGGCTTGCCAACACGTGAGCACGAAACATATAACTGGCCGTGTGAAAAGCAAGGATATTCTAAATCAATTCCGCACAATTCCAACGAT
Organism: Pollenia amentaria; assembly: GCA_943735925.1. Taxonomy (NCBI): domain Eukaryota; kingdom Metazoa; phylum Arthropoda; class Insecta; order Diptera; family Polleniidae; genus Pollenia; species Pollenia amentaria. The sequence goes on along the minus strand of OX031008.1, from coordinate 84,207,911 downwards.
TGCCCTTGCGCTTTATATATTGTAATAGCAAATGCAAGACGTATTGGAAACTGTAGTCTTTTGAATTCAAAAGGTAAATCTGATGGAATTTGTGGAATCAAAACATCTTCACCTTTAAACTTCCCCTTTAAAATTGTTGCTTCGATCAAATTGTTCATGACCTTCTAAGCCAGCAATAGTCAATGATTGGCCTTGTGCTTTGTTGATGGTAATAGCAAAGGCAAGACGCAAAGGGAATTGGAGCCGCTTGAATTCAAATGGTAAATCGTTGGAATCGGTCATGCCGTTCTCCAGTTATGCGCTTAATAGAAAAAGTGGGCGTAAAAGTAGGCGTGGTAAATTTTTCTTTCGATTAAAACTTAAAGTTGATTAATACGAACATTTAAAAGAAAAATTAGTCAACTCGATGGAGCCGTTTTCTGATTTTAGGAAAATCGAAAAAAATTGGGCGTAAAAGTGGGGGTTTTCCGTAAAAACCTAAGTTGGACCATGGCGATCATTTTAAAGAAAAAATCGTTCAAATCGGTCAAGCCGTTCTCAAGTTATGGATTTTGCCACGCCCCTCCGCCCCCAGACTGAAAATTTCAACCAAACTTCATATAAACCATATATGGGCCACTGCCTACGTAGTGTATAAGTTTGGTTGAAATCGCACGACGCGTTTATGATTAGTTCGGCGACGTACATATACGGACTTATTTTTATATATATAGATTATGGACTGCTTGTCACCATTTTTAATACACCCATAGGGAAACCTCTTAAAATCGGAAAAAACCATATCGAATCAATAAGAAACATTAAAGAAAGTAATGTTGAAATTTTCTATTTCAATATGGAACAATATTAATTTGAAGTTGCCCTATTGTGATCATTGAACGAAAGTGAAAATTTTCACATTTATCAATTCGTACTATTTTTGGTTTGCTTCTTTAGCTTCTCAGCTTCTTCAGCATAAATCAGAAAAAATCAAAACATTGTTATTTTCTATTAAATAGGATGGATGTCTTTATTAAACAGCTTCTTTGAAAAATTGATAAATATCAATATGCCCGGTGCTTCAATAATGATAGAAAATTAAATAAAAAAAACAGAAAACAGAAAAGAACAAAAAAGGAAGTTAATCTTTTTTTGTTTATTTTCACATTTTTTCTTGTTAAGTTTTTAAACTGAAAGAAATATAAAATACTAAAGTAACCCTGCCCGCGTTGCTGGACAATACAATAACATACGTTTACGTCTTTGTATTAAAAATTAAATTTTCTAGTCTTGGTTGTCGAATGGCAATAACGCACTAAATTTATGGTACACCTGACCCTGAATCTTTAATTAATATTCAACAATTTGGTTAGAATTTTCGTATAAATGAAAACATATAAGGTGGGCCTAGAACCAATATTTTTACACACAGGAACAAACACATAATACAATAAAAGAGATTTTTTTGGAGTTATTTAATTCAAATAAAAAAGTGTTCAACAGGCGGGTCCAAGCAGGCTCAAAAGTATATATTAGATTAGAGACGACACATTCAGCTTTCTACTGGTAGTAAAATCTCTTTAACCCCTTTTAAACCTCAAAAGTTCTATTCCTCTGAATTTCCAATTTGGCTAAAATTGCTGACATCAAGCTCGTGTATGTGTGCCTGATGTAATATTTAAATTGGTTTGATTTTTAATCCAGCAATGTATGTGTCACACATAAAAGGCGTTTTTTATAGAGATATAAAACTTCAAGTTGGCAACACTTTTTTAACTGGCGGCCATTTTGCCAGCGATCAAGTGATTAATGTTTAGTTTCGTTCGTCAACATGAGTACTCTGACGTCTGAACAACGCTTCCAAATTGTGCAAATTTATTTTGAAAATCATGGTTCTGTTCGAAATGCGAAATAAGCGAATTTTTTTCAGCGATGAAGCTCACTTTTGTTTGAATGGATACGCCAATAAACAAAACTGCCATATTTGGAGAGATGATAATCCTCAAGTGAATGTTGAGACACCGTTACATACAGAAAAACTGACTGTTTCGAGTGCTTAATGGGCTGGTGTAATCATTGGTCCGTACTTCTTTAAACACGATGCTGATCAGAACGTTGTTGTCAATAGTGACCGCTATAGAGCAATGATTACTGACTTTCACCTATCAATTGAACAACCATAATGTGGAGGAGCTGTGGTTTCAACAAGACGGCGCAACATGCCGTGCCACAATTGATTTATTAAAGGAAACGTTTTGTAACCGCATAACTCTACGTTTTGGACCCGTGAATTGGCCTTCAAGATCGCGCGATTTTACGTCGCTAGACTATTTTCTGTGGGGTTATGTGAAGTCGCTAGACTACGCCGATAAGCCCGAAACTATTGACCACTTGGAGGACAACATTCCCAGCGTTATTAACGATATACGACCACAAATGTTGGAAAAAGTCGTGGGAAATTGGACCTCCAGTTAGACTACGTCCGATCCAGCTGTGGCGGTCATATACCAGAAGTCATATTTAAATTATAATGCCAGAAGATTATCTTTCGAATTAAGTAAATTTTATATCATTAAAAAAAATCATCTTTGTTTCATTCTATTTCAAAGATTTTACTTCTATTATCAAAGTTGTTTTTGGGAATACAATTATTAATTAAAAGATTTTGTTTGTTGTGCTTAATTCCCTCTTTTTAATAATTGATAAAAAATACTGAAATTTGTTGTTGGAGGATAAGCTGTTCCTATGCGCATTTCACTGGTTGCTTAGGCCAGATCAGCAGAAAACGTTCTCCTAAACAATTTTAAAAAAGCTAAAGCTATCAGCAAACAAGACTACAGAGGAAATGAGAATTACTTACATACATACACTCAATAAACATCCTTTACATACCAATTTTTTTTCGATACAAGCATACTGCTTGATGAGAAATTTTACCAATGTATTTGGCCCTTTAAACTGGAGGTCCACACCAGGCGTTATTTGATACTTTCTTGACCTGTTTCTTAGACGCATGCAAAAGTAGAAAGTACTCCTTCTTCAAGCGTTTGATACGTATATGCAATTTTACACTGATTCTACTTATAAGACAGATGCATAAGCAAAAAAAAGCTTTAGCCGTTACGCTTTGCACCATCGTAGATAAATGTTCTCTCATTGCTAAATGTTGTATGTATTCGTTCGTTTTGAAAATTGTCTGCTTATTTTTAATAACGTTTGTCAGAATAAAAATCATTTCGCTGAAAATTTTAGGTTACTTTGAGGAGGCAAAAAAATCCATCAAAAAGCCACTGCTACATTGTCTGACGCTGTTCCGCTAGTTAATAGTCTTCAAACATTATTAGAAAATAAATTAAATCAATAAACGGAGATGGAAAATAGAGCGGAGTCCCAAAAATTTACGTCTTACAATTCGTGATTCTCGATACAAAGCTTGAATATTTTAAAGATAATCGACTTTAATCATATTGTAAAAACGTGTTCAGCTAAAGAGGAAGTCGAGAGATAGCTTAGATCGTCTAATGTTTCTAAAGACGCAGAAACGCTTGCTAATTAGCGTCATGACCAAATTTGGTACAATAGAAACTTCCACATCCTTATTTGGTACAATTAAAAAAAATACGAAGTTTTTTTATTTCTTTGGGGGTGGATTTGCTCACTTTTCTTTTCAATAATAAAATTTTTAATAACATATCTCCAGCACTGACCAGAACTATCAAAAATTGTTTTATTGTTAATTTGTGTTCATGATGTAATACATACTAACATATTAAGGACATCGCTATACATAAGTACACCACTTTTTCGATTGTCTTGGTGACACTGTCTACACTTTTGTCTGCCTTAAAAAAAAATAGAGACATTTTTCCTTCTTCTTTATTTTGTATACCCACACCACAATAGTGGAGAGGGTATCATGCGATTGTACTGATGTGTGTAACACTAAAAAATATTGGTACTAGACTAGATTGGTAAGTATACCGATCGATTCAATATCACTTTCTGACTCGATTTACAATGTCCCGCAGCCCGGGTGGCTGACAGGCTGGCTGTTTTCTGTCCATGTACCCTTGTGCGCAAAGTACAGGTGACAATTTTGAATGTAATGCGATTAAATTTTGTACATTCATTTCAACTCATAAGGACGAAGCCTACTGAAAATGGTGAGAATCGGTTCATAATTCTACATAGCCCCCATACAAACTTCTTTCCGGAATAGATTAAGTTTGGGCCAAACTTATTTAATTTCAAGCTAAATCATCTTACCAAAATTTATTGGAATCGGTCCATATTTGACCATAGTTCCCATACAAAATGTTATTCCGGTAGGTCCAGAATTAACCATAGGTCCCATATAAGCGCCCTTCCTAAAATCACTTAAGGGCAAACAAATCTCTTACCAAAATCATCTTTCCAAAATTGATTGGAATCGGTCCATATTTGACCATAGCTCCCATACAAATACTACTCCCGGAAATAGCTGTTAATGCCTTCTTTGGTATTAACATAAAAATTGGTAATAAGAGCTTCTACGATAGCTACTATGTCATCACAAAATGTTGTCCTGGTAGATCCAGAATTAATCAAGAGTCCCATATTAGCGCCATTCCTAAAATCACTTAAGGCAAACAAGTCTCATATAGATGAAGATATCTAAATAATATTCGCCTGAATGAACTTTCACATGAATCATAACCTCCTAACATAAATTTGTTCTGGCGGGCCTATGATTGTCCATTGGTCCCAAATAGAGTACACTCTCAAAAATGTGTCTTTTTATACTGCGGTGAAGGGTATCAAATGGTCAGAATTGACAGACTTTACTTTTTTACTTGTTTTGTGTTTATTTTTATTGAATAAAAAAATGTTTAAATTGCTATGTATGCTTTTATAATTTTATAGCGAAATTTTATTACAATTTATGTAAATTTGGTACAATTTTGCCATTGACACAGTACAATTTAAGAATTGTCAGATCTCAATGACATACTATATCCAAAATAGATCAAAATGGCGTAGATCAAATGAGATCTGTCGCATCTAAGATACTATTTTCCACTGCTGGGCTGGTTTAAACTGATTTGCGAAATCGTCTATCTCCGCAAAAGTTGAGAATACTTTGTTTTTTTACAACAAAAATCTTATTGATATTAATTTTATATATTAACTAGCTATATGGTCCCAGCGCTGCTCTGGATTTTTTTTGATAAAAATAAAAAATTAAATACTGGAGAATTTTGTTAATAACTTGACCCCAGCGCTATATATCTACCGAGTCAAACTTTCAGGAAACTTATTTTTGTTTAATAAATATATTTTGTGAATTTCAGCTGAATCGTACCATAAATAAAAAAATTGTAAAATCACGACAACAGCGCCACCTATCGGTGTCAAACTTAAGAGATACCTAGCTCCCTAGCTTATTGTCCAAAGTTTGGTGTCAATCGGTCCAGCCGTTCCTGAGTTTTAGGAGCACATACACGGCACAAACGTTTTTTTTATATATAAAAGATAATCTCTTACACTGTTTTTTCGTATACAAAAAATAATTTATGTTTTGTTAATTTTACCATGAATTTAAATTCAATTTGTTTCTTAAATCATTAATATCAATTTTTAATATTAATAATCTGTAATTTTGTATAATAAAAAAATTACTTGTCTTGAGTTTTGTTAATATTAACTTGAATTCAAATTAAATATGCGTATCGGTATCTCCGATTTTTTTTGGTATTGCGTATCGTTATTTCCCTTCTTCTTTCTTAACGCTTTCAAGCTTAAAATTAAGCACTCTAGGTAGGTATAGTAGGAAAATATTTTAATTATGTACCTTCTCACTCTTAATGCATTTACTTGTCTCATATGCTATTATCTAAGTTTTAATAAACTCGTTCCCATAAGAAATTAATTATACAATTCTCATATAAAACTTTTTTAAATCTCACAATGCCATTATTTATTACTGTTTTAATTTGTTCTATTAATTAATAACAAATTCATAGAGATACATGTTTATAAAACAAATATACATATTTCGTACAAATGGAAGATTTTTATAAAATTCTGTTTGATTTTCTCATATTTGTACGGTGTTTTTTTTCTTGTTTCTATGAATTTTCATTCATTATTGTGTGTTTTTCACTTATTTAATTGACCGTCAAAAGAAACTAACAGACACTTTGTAGTTTTTTTTGCCGTGCGTTGTTGTATCTAATACTTTTGAATAGTTGCATACGTATACGCTAGAGATGCGCAACAAAAAATTGAACCAAAATTGTACTTATTTTGACCTCAATTGTACCAAAACTATTATTGAATTAATTTAGGATATCTATCATGTGTTTTTTTGCTGTTAATGCTGATTTTTTCTACCGACCAAAAGAAAATCCAAATATACTACATATAATACCATCAATCACAGTCATAATGGCCAGAATATCCATTAAAAACTTCTTTCTTATCTTATAATATCACACAAAAAATTATAAATGAACAGAATTAGAGAGCACTTCTATTTTATCTTTGAATTACCTGCAGAATGCTAAAAGGGGAACTTTTTCATGGGCCAACGATTAAGCTTTGACTTTTATGTGCTGTTTTCACAACACAAGTGATTGAACGTGTAGTAAAATTTATATGAAAAACACTAAAAAACTGAGTGCTTTTCATAAAAATAAACACTAAAAAACTGAGTGCTTTTCATATAAATTTTTTTTTTTTTTTAACAGCACATTAATCCAGAAAAACACGATCTAGTTATTTTATTACACAGAAAAAAATAATAATTGATTTCAACAAAAAAATTCATGATATTAATTAAAAAATTATTAAATTTGCACGAGTAAACAAATTAATAGTATCAATTAAACTTTTAATTCACTCGATTATACGTTTTAATTCACTTGATTAAAAGTTTAATTCACTTGATTAAAATTTTATTTAAAACATATTTTATTTTTGATTAATGCTTTAATTAGTGAAAAATTTTGGAGAATTTTTTCTGTATTGCATTATAAATCAACCAAGGTTTCATAATATCGGCAGTGTGCTTGGAATCGTTATCTTGTTGAAGTAAATAACTCTTTCCAAAACCCAGTTTGCTGCCGTTTGCTTTAAATTTAGCTTTAAAGTATTGAAACATACTCTCTTGTTAACAGTGGTTTCTTTAAACTCCAGATTACCTAACCCTTAAGCCGCTTATTTTCATTCGGGAATATAACATATTCTCAAAATTCTTAAGTGGTATTTGGCGAATAAACTTTTTTTCTGTTTTTTTTTTTAAATAATAAAGTGTTTTTTACGTTCTATTCGAACATGAGTCCCATTACGTTTCTAAATTTTTCTGACATCATTTTCACATATACTTTTTTTTTAAAATTTATTTTTATCTTTTCCGCCATTTTTGGAGCAGGCATTTTGGGATATTGCTGTACAGAATTGATGAAATATCTTTTTTCTTTTATAGTTAATTTTCAAGAACGTCTTTAAAATACGAAAACTCTAGTTTCTTTGTGAGTATTGATTACTCTCTGTATAGAAGATCATTTCTCAAATTTCTCTAAAGGTTTTCCTCTGCTTCCAGGGATAAACAATAATTTATCTTTTAGCGAGAGAAATTGTTTTTTCTTAGACTCGTAGTAACAAAATTTATATCTTACAAAAGTAAATAGATTTTTATACAGCGAACAAGAATATTTAATAATTTAACGAAATTGGCAGCTACGAATTTGAAAACACGATTATTAGATCAATATTTTTCTTTTGTACGCAGACTGTTTCTGTGTGAATAAATCCACTTTTTTTTAATTACGATGCCTTATTATGATCAACGTGCTTATTAAATTTAAAATTTAGTTAAAGTGTATTACATATCACATATCATATTGCAAAATAGTCATATCTCAAAAAAATCAAACTTGGCAAAATGCGATTAAAGTTTTAAAATTTATTTTTATATCGTTACCATAAACGAAAAAACCCTAACTAACCAAAAATAAAATATCGTGCTTTTATTGATTTTGATGTTTTGCATTTGAAACAAAAACAAAAATTGCAAAATTGTTGCATATATTTAACGTATTGTACTTGTAGAATTGTAACTTGTAGTTTTGAGAAACAGGGCCCTGGTAGGGTTTACAAGAAAAATAGAAGAAAAATACATTTTAAATAGTTTTTTGCTTCTCCTGTAAAATTTTCAAAATGTAAGATGGGCTTCTTGTGCGTTTTAGGTAACGATATACTGATTTAATAAAATATACATATTTTCCTATAACTTCAGTTCAGTTTGAGATATCCCAATAATATTTTGCAAAGCACTAATGGTACATTTTAAAAAGTAAGCACACATTTATCCGCTACGCAATAAGACATACAGAGATGCAGTAAGTTAAGTGAACGAATTCTTAATAAACTAAAAAAAAATTATATAAAATTTGAACAGTCACGACACCCCTACTACGAAACAGGTTTGTAAGGGAGCATATAAAAAAAAGTAACGATAACAAAAAATGTTACATTTACCAATTTTTATATGCGCTGGATAAATGTCAAAAATTTATTGCTTCAAAGTTGGAACTCGCCATATAAAATTTATGTCTTCCGTATGCGATATGGTAAGCGAAACTTTTACGTTTCTGCCTCATAAACCTGCTTCGGTGGAAGCTCCATTTTTTTTTTTACATATAAGGAAGGTATGAAGGTGCACTTTTGCTTAAGTAACTTAAAATTTTTGAAATTTTTAGACATGACTACGTTGGACATATCATGAGATTAAAAAAAATTATGCAATGTCTTGGAAATTTTAACTCCTGAATGTAAAAAAACATTTTATACGCAGACTTTTTCTGCCTAGGGCATAACATTGGCCGCAGAAGAAAATAGCACTTTTAGTTTTTTTTCATTAGAATTGTTAAACTGTTAAAACGTTACGAATAAACCGTATTAGGTACTCTTAAACAATTTCCCATATGTATTTGTTTTTAATTATTTAATGCATCTTATGCAATTTAATTTTGGAAACAGGTGATGATTTCCTCACGTTCAAGTTTGTAGCCGGCAAAAAATCATAGTTTGTATTAAATTTCTTTTTGATTTACAAAGTACTTTTTGCAAAGTACCATTTAACTAAATTATTTATCCCTGACATACATATAGACATTAAATTGACATTGGGGTCTATCCTCTCCCATCATCCCATTTAAAAAGCTGAGAAAAAGATGAAAATAACAAACAGTTAAAAACAAACCAAATCATGATGCAATTTAATAAAAATGTTGCTTTTTTTGGTATTTGTATTTGAATCTGTATGCTTTTTTTTACAAATATTGTTGTTGTTGCCATTATTTCAATAGTTTCTGATTAGTTACATTTGATTCTTCAATCATGTTTAACACTTTTTGTTTCAATTTCTTTTTTGAACAAATGCGTCATATTTTTTACACTTTTTTATTTTCTTCTTCTTGTATTTTTAGAAGATTTCGCAATCGGGGTTATTTTTTAACATTGTATTATAAAAAAAATGTCTCCTTAACAGTTTTTTTAACTTTTTTCTTTCTTAAAGCTCACTTTTTATTTTTATATTCTCGTTATTAATTTTTTTTAAGTTTTCTTTTCTTAGATTTTTTTTACGAAAACCTACCTGCTAATGCACGCTCGCTTATTTTAGATTTCTTTTTTTTTTCAAATTTCTTTAAAGGTTTTTTATTTGATTCTCTTTTTTGCGTGAACACAATAATTTAAAATACAACAAAACGAAACCAGTCAAAACATTTATTTAATCTAGTATCAAATTTCTTATTTGTATAAATTTTGTTTTATTTTTGAGCAAATAACGAACGAAAACTACCCGTTGTAAAAAAACCGCACTTGTATACGATACGGGTATCTGTGGGATACAAGATACTTTTGTGAGAGTGTTGGAAAGGAACTAAACTGAAATGAATAGTTTGTTCATTGTCCAACAGGCCTGCCATATTTGTTGATTTGTCGGCATTTTGACGATTTTTTGTCTCTAAATTACCCAAGTGCCGAATTGCCGATTTTTTCTCAAAAATGCCGATTTTTCGTTAAAGACTTAACCAAGGTAAATTTTTCTTTGTTTTAGTCATAGTTGGGAGTAGTGCACTAAATATTAATTTAAATTTAAAATTAATAAAAAAATTAGTTTGCACTCTTTCTTACCACCTTTAGTGATGATTATTGCTATTTTTTTTAACTACCACCAAAAAAATTTAGTGATATTGCAAATCTTTTCACTATCACTAAACGAAGATTGAGTGCAAAAATCTGCACCCAATTCAAATAGTGCAAAATTTGTACTTGCAATCAAAAAAGCTGCATATAAACAGACTCTCATTAAAATTAAAAAAAATGTAATTTTGTATTTGCATGGTTTTTGATTATTTTTATTATATGCATAAGAAAGAAAATTAAACAACATGTCCATAATTTGTCAATAACGGAACATCTCATGGCTTTAATCATGAAAAAACAAGTTTTTTTGCTTGCAAACTAAGTGCAAAATTTTAAGTTTCACTTAAATGAGTGAAGATCAAAAAAAGTTGCAATAAACTGATGATTGCTTTTTCTTAAATCAAACTATTTGTTTTTTGAGTGCAACATTTTTTAACATCACTATCACTCATGTTTAGTGAGGTTGCTAATTTTCAATTTATCATTCAACATAAACAAAATGATTGCAATAATTTTGCGCTGTCACTAGCTGTGAGTTGAAACTGAAACATTTGGTTTTAGTATATTTTATTTATTTTGGACAACACTGGAATACTTGTAACATTAAAAAGAGACAACTGTTATTGATTCAGCGCTTCTTCTTAAAGGAAAGAGGGTTAGATTTATTCAATATTCTATGCAGTATTTGATATGTGTGTCTTCCCCAATACACACATCTTTATTTAAAAAGTGTTCAAATGAAAATTATTCAAATGAAAAGAACCAAATCCAAATAAAAGAAAAAAGCTGACGGGGCGTTTTTTGACCAAAGCTAAAAGAAGCAACAATTTTTAAACCTCAAACAATTCAATTAAAATTTCTTTTTATAATAAAAATATATAATACTTTATATTTGAGATTGATGGTGGATATATATTAGGGTATTCATTTAATCGGACTTTTGCTTTAATCGGTTAATCGCTCGATTAATTAACCGTGGTTTTGGTTTAATCGACTAATTTTGTTATTGATCGGTTAACCGATTAATAGTTTTTTTTATAAATAAAGTAATTTCAATATATAAAAATGCATAAATTATTTATTATTTTTAGTTTATTAATAAAAAAAAAAAATATCACAAGAAACGTAACAATTCTTGAACTACACATTTTTTAAATATAAAAAATAAACTGTGAGATCATTTTATTAGTAATTTCAATTGTTTAAGAAGATCTTACAAAATAATCTCTTAGACAAATAATTTGGTTTAAATGTTTAAGCTTTAAGCGATTATTTTCTATAGTTTTGATAAAAGTTGACTTTGAAAAAATTCTTTCATTTATCGTAGATGTTGGAGAAATCAAAAGCAACCCATAATTGAGAATATCTAATTTCTCAGTCCTCTTCCTCGATTTTTCTTAACATATAAAATCTTCCATTACGTCATTAGAGTCCTGTTTTATTTATTCAGCCCAATTATGAAAGAAAAACTCCCCGGGAGTTTTCTCCCTTCTCCCATTTTTCCTATGTTAATTCAATTGTAGAAATGGGAAAAGGGAAAAAACTCCCAGGGAATTTTTATTCATAATTGGGCTGATTATTTTAAATGTTAAGCACTTCTCATTGTTTCGGTGAATTCTGTTAAAATATTGATTTGAGAGGATATGAGAAGAAACAACTAACTAAACGCATACATTTAAAAAGTACGTGAAACAAAAAGTTGTTGACTTATTTGAAATGAAACAAGTGTTTGTATGAAAAAATATTTTCTAAACACATAACTTTTGTATATGAGACGAAACAAATAATTAAAAACACAAAAAAATATGTTATAATACTAATCGGTTAATCGACTGAAGTTAACCGGCTTAATCGTTAATCAAAAATAGGCAATTTTAAATTAACCGTTCAGTTAATCGGGTAGTAATTAACGGATTAACGGTTAACCGAATGAATACCCTAATATATTTTAACATAAGAATAAAGGCAATCTTAAGTTATATTTACTATCAATGAAAATAATTTTACCCAAAAAATTATAATGCTGAATTTTTCTATTTTGTTATTTAAAACACGACTTATTGTATTTAAATATTTTTTAAACTAAAATTCCAATAGTGCCGATTTTTATGACAATATGCCGATTTCCTATCAAAATCATCTGGCACCCCATTGTCGAAGGCTGCTGCGAAAGTAAGAATGATGTGGAATTGAAACAAATGTAAACAGTAACAATGTGACTTTTTAAACATATGGGCGTTTTTAAAATTATGTAGAAAACTAGCGGTACTCGCTCGCACATATTAAATTGACCTTTCTTAAGTAAATGTCAAGAGGTCGAATTTCGGCCTCGGGCGAAACTAGTGAAAATAAACTGCCTGAACTCTTTAATTATTTTTAATATCACTAGGTAAATAAATAAATCCTAAAATTTTTATGAAGTTTGAACTTTTGTCCACTGTATAAGACTGTAATTTCTTTCGGTTCTTTTAGTAATTTTATTATCTTTCAATAAAAAAAAGAAAACGTTATCTGTCTAATATTTTTGAAGATATTGGCATTTAAGTGACATCCTCTTTTTTAAAAACACAAATAACGGTTATTGTGGAATATCTCTGAAAATAAACTTTTGATAATTCTTACTTCATATTCGAATTCAGCGGACAATTTTTTATAAAGATCAGGTGTCAGATAATGGTCAAATAACTATCACGTAGTGTCATGATCTAAAAATTTTTAATGTATTTTTTGCAAAAGTTACCGAATTATTTTAAGTCATTTCACTATAGCTGAATTCTTTTCAAGTTGTGACACTTTTGCTAAATTTAAAAATTAAAAAATCAAAGTAAAATTTTGAATATATAAAATTAATTTATTTATTCAAAAATAAATGTAAACTTAAATAATAGAATTGAAGACCTTTTAATATAAAGAAAGAATTTTGGTATTAAACAAGAGCATAAAATACGGCCATTGGCATTTACACTTTGAAAATGATATCATGCAAATTTTTGCCATAACTACGTCTGAGGTGCTCCATTCAGAAGGCCTAATTTTGGGCGATTCGTTCTAGCAAAGCTACTAGTATCACGCGAATAACACGAGTAATGTTGGATTCCAAAGCGGCAATCGTAGCTGGCTTATTCCTGAAGACCCCAGACTTTACATATCCCCAGAGAAAATAGTCCAAAGGTGTGATATCGCACGATCTAGTTGGCCAATTTACAGTAGCAAAATGTAAAATTAAGTGCTCACCAAAATGATTTCTCAACAAGGAAATAGTCTCACGCGCTGAATGGCTCGTAGTGCCGTCTTGTTGAAACCAGAGCTCACCGAGACCGTTCGCTTGAAGTTCAGAAAGCACATAGTCCGTTAACATGGTGCGTTAACGGATACCATTGGCGGTAACGTTCTTATTTTCCTTATTTTTGATGAAATATGGACCAATGATTCCACCAGCCCATAAACCACACCATACCATTGTTTTTAATGGACGTAATGATTGCTCATGGAACTCTTCGGATTGCTCATCAGCCCAGATATGGCAATTTTGTTTATAAACGTATCTATTAAGCCAGAAATGTACTTCATCACTGAACAAAGTTTCACGATAAAACAGCGGATTTTTATTGAGTTGTTCCAGAGCCCAGATGAACAATTTGGAGACACTGTTGTGGTGTGAGTCTTTCCATGATGACTTGCCAAACGATTCTGAACAAACATTAAAAAGGGGTTTGATATAAGTCTCGCGTGATTTGTAAAAAAGCATATTGAAAATCGAAACTCACGATAAATCACCCATTATAAGTAAAAGCACTTAAAAAACTTACTTGAAATATATTCTCAATGCTATCATCAGATTAGTTGGATGGACAGTAACTATTTGTTGTAAGTCTCTAGCAATCTGCATCTTAAATTCCGCGGTAAGAACAGATGAATTAGTTTCATTTTGCGACATGGCTGTTGTTTAACAACGAAAAATCGTCTAAAGTGACCTAAGACAAAAATCCCATTTCTTATGGCAACAAAATTGCTTCAAAATTAATTTTTTGGTGTATTTGATAATTGATTGCCAAGCTTTACAAAAGCAAAACCGTTAATTTACTTAACCTGAAATACAGAAATTATATAAGATTGTTTTTTTTTGAAAGCTTCCGAACTCAAAAACTTTATATTTTTTCATCTAAAGCGTCACATCCAAAAATAGAAACTAATCGTACTTACCTCAATGAGCTAAACTGATAAAAGTCTAATTAATATAAACTCCAACAAAGATGGTGCCACAATTCGAATTAAGACTACTACACTTAGCAGTAGGTAATATTATATTTTCACGTGATTTCAAATCACATGCTTTAAAAAGCACACGTGTGATCTTGTGGTGTTTTGAAAATCAGATCGTTTTTGTGTTACTCGGTGTGCTTTCGGATATTGAAAATTAATTTGATTTGAATTAAAGATATTTTTAGAACAGACCTGTAACCAAACTTGTAGGTACACAATAAGTTTATTTCACAATAGAAATAAATCCAACTAATCCACCAGAAATTGTTTTAAAAAAAAATCATAAGTTTTGTTTTCGTTGAATGTTTTTTATGAATCGGTTTTATTTGAAAAATTTCCAAGAAATTTTAGTTTAACTTTTTTGTTTTGGCTTATTCATTAATAGTTACTAAAAAAACGATAAGATAGTTCAATATTAAAAATACAACAACACAATTGAAAATAATATACACACTGTAATTAATGCAGAGGTAAAGTTTTTGCGAGTTAAAATATATACGCAGAAAACATAAATTGTCGATGCTTTCATCGGAAAGGCGCGATCCTTTTTTCGTGCAGATTAATCCTGCGGCGGAACTCACACTCAGATTTTGGACTTGTATAACGAACGGTCATAAGGAAATTATGCACATTTTGCAAATCTTTTCCTTTCATATTTTTAGATTGAAAATATGATATTTCCCTTCGAATAACTTTGGTGATTTCCGTATCTGATTAATCTCATTATCGCGCTTGTATTGTTGAATTTTCCCACCATAATTTTCTGCAACTTTTGCTTAATTGTTAAGAGATTTGTTCTAAACAGTAATTGCTGGTTCAATATTATCATCGTCGGATTTATCTATTATTTTTTTATATATATTATTTTTACGTACATATGTATATGGTGCATTCTATACGTTAAAAAAACTGGTATTGTTGCATGTGGTATTTCGGTATTCGATTGTAGCCTGTAATACCGTCATTTCGGTATCGGCAATACCGGTATTGGAATCTCTACTTAAGACCTTGACTAAGAGGCCTCTGCTTTGCCATTTCTATAATGGCAAAGTGAAACAAAATTTGCTTAAATGTGTCCGATGTTTCGGATTGAACTAAAGGCTGGATGCGCCCGCTATATAGATAAATGCTAATATGTAAAAAATTGTTTTAAAACCAAAACAAATTTACTCTTTCACATCTTCCAATTTTACGTTTAAGTTTTAAAATCAAATTAAATAAAAATTCGCTATTTATTTAAACTACTATATATTTGTTAACATAAATTCTCAAAAATGAAGCCTTATCTTTATACAATTAAATAAATTTTAAGAAATCTTTGAGTATCAAATTAAAAAATTTACAAATTATACTACTTTAAAGACGTTTCAAACAATTTAATCATATCACTTAAAATAAAATTTAAATTTTTCAACTGTCGGCCTGTTGCTCTATTAAATGTTAAATTCTAATTGAATTGCGTTGTATAGTTTATTGATATTTTCTTCAATTTTATTGAATTTTTAACTTTTTTTTTTGTGTATTTAACTTATTTCAAATTAATAAAATTTTACAAAACAATTTAAAATTTTGGTTTCCAAAACAAATGAGAACGAAAATTTTAATTAAAACAAATGAAAATAGTTTTTAAGCTGCAGTAGGAGAGTTTAGATTTAAAAAAAAAGAAAACAATAAAAAAGTTAGAATTTATCTTCTAGTATTTCAAAACTTTTTAAAAATGGAGAGTTAATTAAAATTTTTTTTATTTTATAGATTTTTTTTTCTAAGTTTTTGTTTCTTTTCATGGTTTTTTTTTTAATAATTTTTTGCCTAAAATTATACGTTTTTATGAAGGTAAGCCCAAAGTTTTACGCACTAAACGTTTAGCTATTTGATTAAATTCTTCTCGCTTTTCACGCCACATAATAGCAGCATCAACATTAGCACCGGACTCGTCGTTGGGTTCTGAAAAGGTAAAATAAAAATGAATGGTCAATGAATGGTCATTTAATCATGTATTTGAACTAGGGATGTAACGATACGCCTTTTTGCCGATACGATACTGATTCCGATACTCAAAGAGAAATATCGCCGATACTGATACCGATACGAATATTAAATTTAAATTTAAGGTAAAATTAGCAAAACTCAAGTAGAGTAATTTCTTTATTATACAAAATTACAGTGTAAGAGATTATTAATATTTAATATTGATTTCAATAAGATTTTAAAAACAAACAAAATGAATTAATAAAATTCATGGTAAAATTAATTTATTTTTTTAAACTAAAAATTAGATTATTAGTATTCAAAATTAATATTAAAATAAGATTTTTGTTTAAAAACAAAGTAAAAAATCGTCTCTCAGATGTGACTAAACTCATTTGGCAACTTAAGTATTTCTATGCGATGGTCTTAAATTTTGAGTATAGTATTTAATAGCGCCAGTACACAAACGGATCTATGTCTCTAGAAAAATAAGAAGATCTAAGGTATATCTTATTTAGATGAACCACAGCGTAGGATGGACTCCAAAGGTAAGTTCTTGTAGACTTATCAGAACTTTTACTAGGTGTAGGGGTGACCGTGTCTTCAACACTTTCGGAATATAGAATCATGTTGAGTAGCTCAATAACACGCTTTTTTGATCTATTGTCTTTGAAATTTTCTAGCTTTGTATCAAAGGTAAAGAATTGTAGGTAAACAATAGATTTAATTATTCTCAAAACACTCAAATCTTTCATTCAGAGCTAATGCTACGTAAATCGCCAATTTTTGGGAATCTAACTATTCCACATCTCAGTTTATCGTATTTTCTAATCATTTTCGAAGACTTAACTATCGAAATAGTGTCAGCAAATGCATCCGTTCCTTGGCTTATGGATTTTGTGAAAATTCTTTAAAGTACAATTACATACAAGATTTATCAAGGGAAGAAAGTTTTACCATTACGGTGCAAAGCAATGTCGCAGGTCCACACCAAGCGTTCAATGCATTTATGCCTCAGTCAAAAAAGTCGTTGTGTAGAATTGTATTGACAAGTTACACATCAAACGCGATTAATGCATATACGTATCGAAAGTATGTAGTAGGATTACTTTCATGCGTCTCGAAAAATGGAAAAACGCGAGGTGTGAACCGACTCCAGCTTCAGAATTAAAAGAAACAATTTATAATTCTGTTTGATTTTCTGCTATTAGTTGTTATGCAAAAAATAAGCATTGAAATTTAAATTTTTTTTTTCGCCAATACCGATAAATCGACAAACGGGAAGTATCGCCGATATATCGGTATCGGTATTCGTTACATCCTTTTGACTGCATTATGCAGTACTGCGTACTGAACAAATTTTCAGTAACCAGTAAATTTTTACTGTTTACTATAAAAATTGCAGCATTCAGTAAATTTTTACTCATTACAGAAAAAAAATCAGTATTCACTCGTTAAGAAAAATTTATTAAAAAAAAAAACTTTTATTGTAAATATGTATTATCAGTTGATTTTTAGATAATTTTCAAGTAAAATATATTTTTTTGCATTTGATTCATTAATAAGTAATAATTAACAGTCAGAAACGTTTACTAAATACTTCTATGGCAATTTTTTTTATAAAAACCTTTATAGATTTAATCTATATATATAAAAATGAAATTATGTGTGTTTGTATGTTTGTATGTTTGTCGCTTTATAGACTCCGAAACTACTGAACCGATTTTCCTGAAATTTTTACAGTAACATCACGTGAGCCCTAAAAATAAAATAGGCTACTTATTTTTTCGATAGGGGCAGGGGAATTGGTACCCCCCATAGGATGCCAATGTTAATTATCGCACGATTTTCCTGAAATTTTTACAGTAAAATCACGTGAGCCCTAAAAATAAAATAGGCTACTTATTTTTTCGATAGGGGCAGGGGAATTGGTACCCCCCATAGGATGCCAATATTAATTATCGCACGATTTTCCTGAAATTTTTACAGTAACATCACGTGAGCCCTAAAAATAAAATAGGCTACTTATTTTTTCGATAGGGGCAGGGGAATTGGTACCCCCCATAGGATGCCAATATTAATTATCGCACGATTTTCCTGAAATGTTTACAGTAACATCACGTGAGCCCTAAAAATAAAATAGGCTACTTATTTTTTCGATAGGGGCAGGGGAATTGGTACCCCCCATAGGATGCCAATATTAATTATCGCATATCTTAAGAGCCGCTGCACGCATTTTGCTGAACTTTTTGTAGTAGGATCTTCTGAGCCCCGGAATTGAAATAAAATAGCATCGGGGGTATAGGAATACCCCATAGGACGCCAATGTTTAACATCGTATATCTTAAGAACTGTAATAGTGAGAATGTTCAAACTTTCTAAAAGTCACTCTTATGGTATACTACACTTTTGAAAATAAAAATAAAGCGGGTAGGCGCAGGGGGGGAAATACCTCCCATAGGATGCATACATTAAATATCGCTCAACTGAAGAACTATTAAAGGGAGAGTCTTCAAACGTGGTTAAAGCTACTATTATAGTAAACTATAAATTTCAATATAAAAATGTGCGGGGTAGACAGAGTAGGAGCAGTACCCCTCATAGAAGACATATTAAATACCATATATCTGAACACAAGAGCTATCAACCTTTACAGGACAAATTTTTTTTTTTTTGCCAGTGTAGCGAAGCGCACCGGGTTAAGCTAGTGTTTTATAAATTTAATTATTATTAACGTGCCCTTCGGTCGCGACGGAAGTACTCGTTGGTGGAAATCAATCTATCCATCGGAAATGCTTTTTAAAATCAGCCAAATCGGTTAATAAATTGCTAAGGAAAAAGCAATAATGTGCACAAAAAAAAAAAGAAAAAAATTTTATAAAAATTTTATTTTTAGGGCTTCATTGTAAACTATGGATACGGATAATAAAGCTTTCCATTTTATAATATAATTTAAAAAAAACTCTGCTTTTTCGTTAAAATTTTCAATTCACTAATAATAAATTTCCAGTATTTTTAAATCTTATATCTCATGCTGCGTAATATTAAAAGAAAATATAAAGCATTCTTTATGGCTTTATTAGTTGCTTTTATTAAACATAATAAACGCCATAATGGCCCGGTTATGTAATCGAAGAAATAAAAATAAATAAAATAAATGTTTCAAAAACAAATTTAACTCCCATGTATATTTGCCGCCATATAATAAACTATTAAAAAAAATCTGAATCATATTTTGGACAAACTCTTCTGTGTCTGGACCGATTTTTAGACTTTTTTATGCATAAAATTTGGACACAAAAATATCTATGCATGTTTCCCGAAAATAGGTATTAAAAAAATCATATTTTGGACAAGCTCTTCCGTGTCTGTTCCGACTTTTAGACTTTTTATGCATAAAATTTGGACACAAAAATATCTATGCATGTTTCCCGAAAATAGGTATTAAAAAAATTATATTTTGGATAAACTCTTGTGTCTGGACCGATTTTTAGACTTTTTTTTATATATAAAACGTATTCATAGGTGAAAATGTTGATGTCTTTATCTCGTTTTGACCATTTTTGTTCATTTATTAGCCATTTATAAACCGATGTGACTGATTTTAAATAGCAAAATTCTTGAAAGCATTACCGGTCGACAGATACATCATACATATGTTAGCGATGTGTAGGAGCTCCGCAAACTTGATATCAACCGACTGACAGACGGACATCGTGAAGTGAAATTCTCTTCTCATAAGGACCCCGAATATATGCATGTATGTTTATACCTTATAGGGGTTAAGATCGGTATTGTAGAGATTACAACCTGAATGATAAATTTATGTACATATATGTATATGTACCCTTTTAACTTCGAAGGGGATTAAAAAAATACTAATAAACTGAAAAGAAACACAGTTTCTAAATTCTTTACTTTGTAAATATCACACTTCGAAAAATGTTTTAAAAATTCGTTACAAGTTTAAAATTTAAAGTATAAAGCTTACCGGCCAACATTGAAACAACACTGAGTAATATTTTTTCTACACTTTGTACGGGACTCCAACGTTCGGCCGATGATTCATAACCCATAGGATCATCACCAGGAGCATGCAATATCGATATGCATACGCGGCCATCGGCAAAGACTAAATATTTAAACAACACAAAAAAAGAAAATAAAAATATTATATGTATATTAATTATTTTAATACTCACTATTGGGATGAAACATTTCGCAAGTGAATTTCATTTTAGGAGGACTTAAGGGATAGTCTGGCGGGAAAATTAAACGTGCTGGAAACACGCCACCTTCGAAACAAGTGCCTTCGGGACCACTATTACCAAAATTAAAAAAATAGTCTAAACATTCTGTTATACAATAACATATAACACTTACGCTATTAAAGCTTCCCATTCGAAAAAGTTATCTTCACTGACGGGACCAGCCACTATACCTTCCGGTGGGTCCAAAGTCAATTCTACGCAATTATAAACAAATATTTTTTAAAACATATTTTATTGCCACAAGTGTTTATAAAATTACGTCTATATTCTGCCATAAGTCTTCTTAAAGCTGAACCAGCCATTTTTGTTGATTTTAGTTTCTACTTTTTTTTGCCAATTGTATTCTCAACCAAGAACCCACTCAGTTTTGCAAACGAAAAAATCTTTTTTCTTTTAGTGGTTTTGTTTACTTTCTATTTTTAAAGTTCGATTTTTGTTTATATTTCACCAATTTTAATTACAGTTTTTATTGAATATTAATTTTTAATAAGTTAAACTTAACATAAAGCTGATTTGGAAAAATTTTTATGAAAATTTATAATATTTTAATAGTCCAAAGAAAAAAACCCAAATAAAAAACGTCACTACACAAAGAAATGAATTATGAATTGTGTCAAAAAGAAAAGATGAGAGTTATAATGAACACATTAGAGCTGCCACCCAGTTGACAGTTGTATTAAATAAATATGACAGGGTGTTGTTGATAAACTTTTTTGTACAGTTACATTTTAATTATTTTTGACATTGATTGAATGTGGAGATAGGGGAGTAATCGAAATATGTCACATAGAGTTTTTTTTTAAAGGTAAATAATTCAATAATGGATACACCTATTGAAAGAAAATAATTATGGATTAATATGGAGTTTCCGGAGAAAAAAATGTATTGAAAGCGTTGTCCCAACAAAAAAAAAAAAAAAAAAAAAAATAAATAAAAAATTTAACCAAATTTGAAAAAATGTAACAAAAATTTGTATTATGTATTAAAAATACTATGTATGTATTTAAGAATTCTGTATCTAACAGTAGCTACTGATGGTCTGGAATGAACAATATGCTTTATAATATTTGCAATCTTAAATTGACGTAGCACCTCCTATACAAAGTTTATACCTATTTTCTTCTACTTGAAAAACTGTATGACCTAGAGCTTTCAAACATTATAAGAATTAATTTTTATACTGGTTTGTTGACATTTTTTTATTAATACGCTTAGGCTGGGTTTTTAAGATCAACAGATTTGTGCCACACGTACCAATTTTGTATACAAAATTTTGACGGAACAGCTTAGTTTTGCTTAAAATGTTTGTCTGTAATGAAAAAAAAAAAAAAATAACATTTCGCCGGAAAAATCCGAGTTTCAGAGTACGTTAAACTAAGTGTAAACCTAATACACATCTCAAAACCCGGCCTTAGAAAAGTTAATTTAGAGGTAACTTTTACGCGAGTTAACTTTTTCGGGATTCTACTGTATTTCTACATCATCATGAACAATCACTCCTAAATTTCTACTCATCTATCTTGTAGAAAAATAAAGTTTTGATCCAACAAGGCGAATCACTAGAATTTTATTGAGTTTACCTTTGTATAAGAGAAAATTCTGATTCTTGCTGTAGTATTAAAACATTACTAATGTCCGTAATTTCTACAAATAGATATCTAGCTGTGTATAGATATCTATGGTGTAAAGAATTTTAAAACCACTTTCTTACCTACGGGTTAAAGTGTAGTGTATTTTACACCATCGATTTTCGGTAGTTAATTCGCGTGGGCCAATTTAACGTTGAAATTGACAAAATAGTGTTACCGGATAAGTAAAGATAAATGTTAGGACGTCAAGATGTTAATCAAGGCTGCCAGATGATTTAGATAGTAAATCGGAATTTAAAAAAAATCGGCATTATCGGCACTTCAATATAAAGAAATCGGTAAATTAAAATTACCTATTTTAAATACAAAAAACCTATTCATATTCATTCTGTCTGTCGCGCTCGTTGAAGATAGACGTGTTTTCTAAGCTCGGCATACGGTTTATTTTTTTTATAAAAACGTGAACAAATAAAGTATACAAAAAAAAAAAAAAGTAAATAAAAGAAAAAAATACATGTATGTACATACATACATAAACATACACATTTTTTATTCTCGGTGTTGATAAACAATAACAAATAAGAAGAGCACAACTGTAAACAGTAAAAAAAAAAAAAAAACTCTTATGAGTGCAAACAGTGCAAAAACAATTAAGCATAATGATAGAAATGCATATATCACAGTGAGTGTTAACGAAACAAATGCAGAAATAAAAAAAAGAGTCGATGATAGCAAATACCTAACGGCTAAACCTATTACTCGTACGCGATCCCTCTCACCTTCTGTTTTTAATAATACGGTTGATACACTAACAAATATAAAACCTTCAAGCATTGCCTCAACGGCAAAAACAATTTTAATAAGTGATAAAAATATTAACCCTCAATCAGGCACAATAGAAAACTCTGTATCACCTTCGGTGTCTAATAATACGGTTGATTCGAATACAATAAAAAATATAAAACCTGCAAGCGGTGCCTCAGTGGCAGAAAAGATTTTAACAAGTGATGAAAAGATTACCCCCAAATCAGGCATGATGGAAAACTCAGTATCACAGGTGAAAAGCGGTCAAAAGCCTCAAGTTGGAATGGATAGGTACATAACAGTGCTAAAACGGGGTCGCAGCCCAACTTCTTCTGCAGTTGCTTCTGTCCCAAAAGTTTTAAAAGAGGGTACAGCTGATAGAATAAGTTCTCAAAATCGGTTTGCAATTTTGGAAGAGGAATCCTCGGAAGCACAAAACGTTACAAAATCTTCTAAGCCACCCCCGATATATCTTAGAGAGCAAAACTCAAGTGATTTAATAAAGAATTTGATCTCGGTAATAGGTGAAAATTCTTTTTATGTAGCTGCAATAAAACGTGGTAGTATAAATGAAACTAAAATACAAGTTAATCGTGAAGATGATTTTCGTAAAGTAATAACTAAATTAGAAGCACTAAAAAAAAACTTTTATACATACCAACTGAAGAGCAGTAAAGGTCTTCAGGTAGTGATAAAGGGCATTGATTCATGCGTAGACCCAGGTGAAATAAAAACGTTTTTAGAAGAGAAGGGCTTTAAAATTAAAAATGTAGTTAATATTAAAAATAGAGAAAAAAATCCCCAGCCACTATTTCGAGTGGAGTTAGAACCCGGCGACGTTAAGCTTAAAAAAAAACGAAACTCATCCCATTTACTGTCTGAAATATATCCTGTATAGGAAAATAACGATAGAGGAGCCGCATAAAAGGAACGGTCCCGTGCAATGTTTAAACTGCCAAGAATTTGGTCACACTAAGGCATACTGCCATTTAACACCTGTTTGCGTTGTATGTGGAGAATTGCATGGTACAGCTCTCTGCGATAAGTCTAAAAACGACCCCAATGTAAAAAAATGCAGCAACTGTGGTGGTAATCACACTGCCAACTATAGAGGATGCCCTGTATACTCTATCGTCAAGCGCTCGGTTGGACCGAAACCTAATCCACCTCAAATTCAGGAAACACATCAAAATAATACTAATGACATTCAGGTACCGCAGCCTAGTAATAACAGAACATCCTACGCTAACGTCCTAAAATCAAACCATATGCCAATGCAAGGTGATTTGCCAAATAATGATGAGACCCCAGTTTCTAATTTAAGTCGTCTAGAAAAAACCATGGAAACACTAGTACAAACAGTAACAAACTTTACGAATACAATGGGTAATATGATGCAGGAAATGTTAAGAATGCAATCGATGTTATTGCAAGCTGTACTTAACAAGCCATGAATTGTTTAAA
This sequence comes from Pollenia amentaria, assembly GCA_943735925.1. Classification (NCBI taxonomy): domain Eukaryota; kingdom Metazoa; phylum Arthropoda; class Insecta; order Diptera; family Polleniidae; genus Pollenia; species Pollenia amentaria. The sequence goes on along the minus strand of OX031008.1, from coordinate 84,183,382 downwards.
AATTTGTTTTTGGAACGCAAACGGCATTCGCCAACATAAAAATGAACTAGAATATTTTCTTAAAAGTAAACAAATTGATGTAATGATGGTTTCTGAAACTCATTTGACCTCAAGAAATACGTTTAAAATTAATGGTTATATATTATATGATACCAAGGACCCTCGAGATAGAGCTTGTGGAGGTTCTGCTATTTTGATAAAAACCCGAATCAAACACTACTTAATGTGTGATCATCGTGAAGATTATCTGCAAGCAACGAATATTTGTGTTGAAGAGCTAAATCGAAACTTTGTACTTTCATCTTTATACTCTCCACCTAGATTTTCAATATCAGAAAGCCAATATTATAAATATTTTAAATCATTAGGACCCTGTTTCCTAGCCGCTGGCGATTACAACGCTAAACATACCTTCTGGGGTTCACGGCTCATTACACCAAAGGGTCGTGTTTTGTATAATACAATGTCTAAAATGGATTTAAATGTGGTCGCGAGTGGACAACCAACTTATTGGCCTACTGATCAGCAAAAAATTCCAGATGTCATCGATTTTGGCGTGGTTAAAAACATCCCCGCAGAAACGATTCACGTTGAAGCTTCTTTAGAATTATCTTCTGATCACACACCTACAATTCTTACCATATCAAACCCTTATAGAACTGTATCTCCGTCTGGTTACTTAGTGACGTCAGCCACACAAATAAATTGGTTAAAATATAAAAAATATCTCAGTACCCACTGCACTGAAAATATTCCGCTTAGAACACCGGAGAATGTGAATCTTTCTATTGTAAATTTTGACAATTATCTCAAACTAGCTGTTCAACATTCTAGCATAGCCCGCAAAAATATCAAAAATGGTAAAATATATTCTACTGATGTCGAGCGTCTCTTGACTGAAAAAAGGAGAGTTCGAAGAGAGTGGCAATTGCACAGATCCCCTCAACTTAAAAATTTACTAAAAGAGTGCACAAAAAGGCTAAGAAACTTACTGCAGTCTCAAAAAACGGCTTCTCTGGAAAAATATCTTAAGGAACTTGATGCAACTCCTCAATCTGATTACTCATTATGGCGTGCAGCTAGAAATCTTAAAAGACCAGTTATCACTAAACCACCATTAAGAAACTTAAATGGACGTTGGGCACGAAATGACATAGAAAAAGGAAATATTTTCGTTAATCATTTGAAAACCGTATTTACCCCTCATACATCTTTCGATACTGCGGTCGAGTTACCACCTGTTGCTGTTAGATCAGCTGTTCCACTAAGGTTTGAAGAAAGAGAAATCGAGAAGGCTATTCATGATTTAAACCCCAAGAAAGCCCCTGGTTTTGATAAGATCAGTAACAAAATGCTTTTGGAGCTACCCAGCATAGCAAAGAAAATTATTCTACTAATTTTTAATGCTATTTTACGCCTTGAATACTACCCACAAGAGTGGAAAGTATCCTTAGTTACCATGATACCTAAACCAGGAAAGGATCCCACAAAAGTTGAGTCATATAGACCTATAAGCTTATTGTCTAATATATCAAAGCTATTTGAGAAACTTCTAGTGTCTAAATTAACGCCGATTTTAAATGGTAACAGATGTATTCCCAATCATCAATTCGGTTTTAGAAGAAAACACAGCACAATTGAACAAACTCATCGAATAGTAAATGTCATAAGAAAAGCCTTTGAAGAAAAAAAATATTGCTCAGCACTCTTCATCGATGTGTCTCAAGCTTTTGATAAAGTCTGGCATGAAGGTTTACTACTGAAATTGCAGCAAAACTTACCAGCAAATATACACAAGCTGTTAGAAAGCTACTTAGTCGGTCGTCAATTTATTATTAAAGAAGGCGAATTTTTAAGTTCTCCACAGCCAATTAACGCTGGAGTCCCACAAGGCAGCATCCTGGGCCCTCTATTATACTTACTTTATACTTCGGACTTGCCAACAAACAGCTACACCCATACCTCAACATTTGCGGACGACACAGCTTTTCTAAGCGTACACGCAAACTGTCAAGAAGCATCTCGTTATCTACAGGATCATATATTTGAACTAGAAAGGTGGTTAAAAAAATGGAGGATAAAGATCAATGAGCAAAAATGCGCACATATAACATTCACATTGCGTCGGGAAACATGCCCCCCTATTAAAATAAATAATCAAATAATACCCCAACACTCGCATGTAAAATACCTCGGTATACATCTAGATCGGCGTTTAACGTGGAAATGGCATATAGAAGCGAAATTAACTCAAATGAAACTAAAAGCAATCCAAATTAATTGGCTTATTGGAAGAAATTCTGTTCTTAGTCTCGATTGCAAACTTCTACTCTACAACTCTATCTTAAAGCCAATTTGGTGCTACGGTATCCAGTTATGGGGCACTGCCTCGGCTTCTAACATCGAAAAAATTCAAAGGCGCCAAAATAAACTTCTTCGAATAATCACAGCCGCCCCCTGGTACGTCAAAAACTCAAATATCCACAAGGATCTCAATGTGCCATTAGTAAAAACTATGATAACGAAATATGCAGTAAAATATTTAAAAAGGCTGGAACTGCACCCAAATCCATTAGCTAGAAATATTTTAAATTATGGCGGCCACACTCGCTTAAGAAGAAGAGACACTGCAGCACTCACCCAATCAGATGAGCGATAAACACCTACATATATATGTAAACAGAAACCGTGATGACTAAATCTTTTGTGTTTGGACATAAAGCAAATATTAGGATAAGATTTGATTAATTATTGTTAGTTCATATTTAATATATGAAGATTCAATAAATAAATAATGAAAAAAAAAAAAAAAAAAAAAAAAAAAAAAAAAAAACCTATTCCTATTAACAAAATAGAACAAATTAGCATTAACTAGTATTTATAACATATAAAATAATATAAGAATCAATCACAAAAATATTGTACAAAGTTAATTAAAAAAAGTTTTTTAACCTTTCTATATTTCTATGGATACCTATTTGAGTTTGACATTTTCATTAAATAAAAAAAGAACTACTTGCAAAGATTAATAATACGGGGAACATCAAAATTTTGTTATATCAAAAAATTCTTTCCACATTTGCAGAAGAATGTGGAAAGACCAAATATTGCAGGAAATGCAGACATAAACTCCTCACGTCTTAAAGTTGAAATTTTTTGCAAAAAAAGTCTGAAAATTTACTTAACTTTCTGACATAAGATTAGCTATCTGAAGTACCTGCATCTTCCTCATTGGGTTATACCCCTTAAAAGAATATTTTTTTGAATTATTTTCGTTGAAAGTGAATATAAAATTATATTATCTTTACTATTTTGTAAGTATCTATCCATTTTCAAACACAAATAGAAAGTATTTTATATTTTTCTTATAGATAAAGACTTTTTAATTGAATTGTTTTAGGCTTAAAAAATATTTGTTCTTTTAGCTTAGGTCTTTGATTCTGCATAGTGGAACATTTTTAAAATAAAAATGTTATAACCTAACATTACAAACAATGCATATAACTTACCACTTTTTCTTTAGTAGAAGCGCTGACTTAATACAGGGTGGCCCAAATAAGACCAGCTAATGTGAAACACAAATAATTTTTTATTTTTTAACATAATTTATTTTTTTCTTTTTGCAGATTATAACTGAACTCTTGGAAATTTGAAATGAATACGTTCAGTCAACAACAACAAATACGCTATTCGCTTTACACAATTAGCCACACAAAATTTTTTTTTAAATAATCTTTTGATGACGGATCAAGCGCATTTCCATTTAAGCGGTTATGTGAATTAACAAAACTGTAGGTTGTGGGGCACCGAAAATCCAAGGGCAATACATCAGCATCAGTCACACCCATTCAGATGCACTGGTGCGGTGTTATGGCCACAAAAATCATCGGCACATATTTCTTTGAGAATGAGGATGAAACGCCAGAAACGGTCTCCGGGGCTTCTAACAGAATAATGATCGACAAGTTTTTGCGGCCAATGGTGGAGCAACATCCTAATTTGTGGTTTCAACAAGATGAAGCCACTGCGCATACTGCTAGGCAAACTATGGACATGCTTGGTGACATTTTTGGTCTTTTTTAGGCCACCCTGTAGTTGTCTCCTTTCAAGTAATAAGTATTTCAGTGTCGCCAAAAATTAATAAATTATATTAAAACCAACAAACAGTAACGGTTTGAGTGCTTATCAAAAAATCGGCATTTTTGGAGCAAAAATCGACAAATCGCCACTTTGTTAATTTAGAGACAAGAAATCGGCAAAATGCCGATAAATCGGCAAATATGGCATGCCTGATGATAATGCAAGTAGACAAATAACTCTTTTTGTTGTTGTTATTAGCATATGTATCAGCGTTGCCGTTGTGACTCTAAAGTGGCAATTAAAACAATTTTTGAGGCACTTGGCACTTTTTATGCCCCTTTATTTAATGTTCCCTTTTGTATAATTCAATATCAATTGATGCTACTTTTTTTACCCTATTTAACATTATGTCACCAAGTTGTATCAAAAATAAAAAAAATCCAGACTGTACTTCTGTACTTCAGCTGCCCCGGTAGGCCAGCTGGTAGTGAGCTAGTCTATCAGCGTCGGGGTTGTGGGTTCGATTCCCGCCAGAGACTCTGGTCTCCTTCAGACAAGCGTATAGATTCGCGGGATTAGCATAGGTAATAAAAAAAAAATATTATGGTTAAATTAGTCATCCATCAAGAAGACACAACCATATTATGGTTGCCTCTAAAGATGTTGAAAGATCAATTGAGTTCCGGAATTAAAATACTTTTGAAATTTTGCCGAATCTTCACTTAGATTCGAACTGTTACAAAAAAATGAGCTTGTACTTTACGTAATTTATCAATTTCTTTTGATAAAAACTCAGTAGCATGTTGAGAAGCATAACTTAAATTGTGGCACATGTAACCACTTACATATAACGACGGCTGAATTTCAGACAATAAATCTTAACCAGTGGTGAAAACGTGGTTAAATATATTGCTTAACTAATGTGAGCTTTAGCTTTATTTTTTTATAAGACAGTTTGCAAATAAAACTTTATACCATAGAATACGCACAGCCCCAAGTAAATCTCTAGAAACCTTAAATTATTCTATAAAATTACATGTTTCTTTTATTCGTTGTCATTATTCTATACCACCATTGTGGGGAGGGTATTATGCGTTTGTGCTGATGTTTGTAACACCTTAAAATATTGGTCTTAGACCCACCCTTAAGTATACCGATTGATGTCAATCCGCCCGGCTGGCTAACTGCCCATGTTAACTCTGTGCGCAAAGGACAGGTCGCAATTTTTGAGATTATTTAATTAAATTTGGTACATAGGTTCCAATTGGCACAAGGGCCAAGAAATAGTGAGAATCGGCCTATTATTTCACTGAGCCCGATACAAGCATCTATTCGGAATAAAGTTCTTGTGGCCATTAATATACTCATTAAGTTGGTTTATATATTAAATTTGGACCAAAATTATTTTATGCAAATTTTATTGGAATCGGGTAATAATTGACCATAGAGCTCCAATACAAATGCTACTCCCGAAAATATCCTTTAAAGTCATTACTACCTTATTTAAAAAAAGGTATTTTTGACGCTTTTTCCATTTTTACAACCCTGTTATTTGGCTTTTTTTTTTTTGCAATTTAAATGCTATTTTTGCAAATATTTTTCTTTAATTTTAAATTGCTGCAAAAACAACGCTTTTGATTGTGGATAATATTTAAAAAAAGCCATACAGAGTTATTGATTTTTTACAAAATTTCATTCCGGATTCTTCTTAAATAAATAAAATAGAAATTTTCCTAGAGAATATAATGTTGCAAAAATGGAAAAAAAAATGGAAAGAACTGATGATTTTTTGGATTGAAGTCTACACTTTCCAGAATTCTTTGGCGAAAAATCCTATTCAAGAAATAACTTTATTAGAATTGACTTTCTCTAGGCTCAACCAATTTTTTATTGTTTTTACCTGTTGCAATTCTAATTTTGAAGCCCTTAATAAAAACTTTTAAACATACCAACTGAAGAACTCTAAAGGTCTTCAGGTAGTGATTAAGGGCATTGACTCATGCGTGGACACAGACGAAATAAAAATATTTTTAGAAGAAAGTAGAGTTAGAGCCCGGCGACGTTAAGTTTAAAAAACGAAACGCTTTCCATCTACAATTTGAAATACATTCTGTACAGAAGAATCACTATAGAGGAGCCGCATAAAGAAATGGTCCCGTCCAATGCTTAAACTGCCAAGAATTTGGTCATACTAAGGCGTACTCCCATTTAAACCCTGTTTGCGTCGTATGTGGTGAATAACATGGTACAAGTTTTTGTCACAAGTCTAAAAACGACCCCAAAGTAAAAAATGTAGCAACTGTGGTGGTAATCACACTGCCGGATATAGAGGATGCCCTGTATATTCCATTGTCAAGCGTTCGGCTGGTACGGAACCTAATCCCCTTCAAACGCAGGTAACAAATCATGTAAACACTAATGACATTCAGGTACCGCAGCCTGGTACTAACATGCCATGCAAGGTGCAAGGTGCAAGATGCTTCGCCAAATAATGATGAAACTCCAGTTTCTAATTTAAGCCATCTAGAAAAAACCATGAAAACACTAGTGCAAACAGTAAATAATTTCACGACCACAATTGGTAATATGATGCTGAAAATGCAATCGATTTTATTGCAAGCTGTACTTAACAAGCAATTGAACTTTTTAAAAATTTGCGTTTGGAACGCAAACGGCATCTGCCAGCATAAAAATGAGCTAGAATACTTTCTTAAAAATATATATATTATATTATACCAAGGACCCTCGAGGTAGAGCTTGTGGAGGTTCTGCCATTTTGATAAAAAACCGAGTAAAACAGTACTTAATGTGTGATCATTGTGAAGAGTATCTCCAAGCAACGAGCATTTACGTTGAGGAATTAAATAGAAACCTAGTAATTTCATCATTATACTCCCCACCTAGATTTTCAATATCAGAAAGCCAATATAATAAATATTTCAAATCATTAGGACCCTGTTTCCTGGCTGCTGGCGATTATAACGCTAAATACACTTTCTGGGGGTCACGACTTATTACACCTAAAGGTCGTGTTTTGTTTAACACAATTTGTAAAATGAACCTAAATGTGGTCGCGAGCGGACAACCAACATATTGGCCTACTGATCAGCAAAAAGTTCCAGCTGTCATAGATATTGGCGTGGTTAATAACATCCCCATAGACGCGATTCATGTGGAAGCGTCCTTAGAATTATCTTCCGATCACACACCTACAATTGTTACTATAATTAATCTAAATAGAATCGTATCTCCTCTGGTTACTTATCGGCATCAGCCTCACAAATAAATTGGTTAAAATATAAAAAATATCTTAGTGCCCATTGCACAGAAAATATTCCGCTTAGCACACCGGAGAATGTGGATCTTTCAATTGTAAATTTTGACAGTTATCTTAAACTAGCTGTTCAACATTCCAGCATAACGCCCAAAAAAATAAAATGTATTCTACGAGCGTCTCTTGACTGAAAAAAGGAGAGCTCGAAGAGAGTGGCAATTGCGCAGATCCTATGAACCTAAGAATTTATTAAAAGAGTGCACAAAAAGGCTAAGAAAGTTACTGCAGTCTCAGAAAACGGCTTCCCTGAAAAAATATCTTAGGGAATTCGTTGAAAATGTATTTACCCCAAATATATCTCAAGATATAGCAGTCGAGTTACCGCCTGTTAATTTAAGAGCAGTTATTCCCCTAAGATTTGAGTTAAGAGAAATCGAAAAGGCTACTTGTGATTTAAACACCAAGAATGCACCCGGTATTGATTAGATCAGTAACAAAATGCTTTTGGAGCTACTTCGCATAGCAAAGAATATTCTTCTTCTTATTTTTAATGCTATTTTACGCCTTGAATACTACTCTCAGGAACGGAAGGTTTCCTTAGTAACCAAAGCTGGGAAAGGATCACACAAAAGTTGAGTCATACAGGCATATTAGCTTATTATCTAATATTTCGAAGATATTTGAGAAATTGCTAGCATCAATATTAACACCGATTTTAAATAAAAATAGATCAATTCAGTTTTAGAAAAAAGCACAGCACAATTGAACAAACTCATCGAACAGTTAATTCCATAAGAAAAGCCTTTGAAGAAAAAATATTGTTTTGCACTCTTCATCGATGTCTCGCAAGCTTTTGATAAAGTCTGGCATGAAGGATTATTACTGAAATTGAAGCAAAACTCACCATCAAACACACACAAGCCATTAGGAAGCTACTTAGTCGCTCGTTAATTTACTATTAAAGAAGGCGATTCGTTAAGTTCTCTTCAGCCAATTGACGCTCGAGTCCCACAAGGCAGCATCCTGGTCCCTCTATTATACTTAATTTATACTTCGGACATGCCAATAAACAGCTACACGTAAACCTCAACATTTGCGGACGATACAGCTTTTCTAAGCGTACTCGCAAACTGTCAAGAAGCATCTCGTTACTTACAGGATCATATATTTCAACTGGAAAAGTAGTTAAAACAATGGAGGATAGAGGTCAACGAGCAAAAAACATTCACATTGCGTCGGGAAACATGCCAGCCTATTATAATCAAAAATCAAATGAAACCTCAACACTCGCCTGTAAAATACCTCGGTATACATCTAGATCGGCGATTAGCGTGGAAATGGCATATATAAGCTAAATTAACTCAAATGAAACTAAAAGCAATTCAAATTAATTGTTTTATTGGAAGAAATTCTGTTCTTAGTCTCGGTTGCAAACTTCTACTTTACAACTCTATCCTAAAGCCAATTTGGTGCTACGTTATTCAGTTATGGGACACTGCCTCGGCTTCTAATATCGAAAAAATTCAAAGGCGCCAAAATAAACTTCTTCAAATAATCACAGCCGCCCCCTGGTATTTCAAAAACTCAAATATCCAAAAGGATAAGATCCTTGTTGCTTTCTACAGAAATTCATATACCGTTTTAAAGTTTTCAACGCCACAAGCTATGAAGCGTTTGAAATTTTAAAACTCAATGTGAATTTCTGTAGGAAGCAACAACAAAATTACAAAATATTCATGACATTGTTTGTGCTTTCAAAATAATTCTTTGGCGTTGCGTTGCGTTTTACATGATTAAAAATCTACTTTTAAATTTTTATTTTTGATCCAAACTTTTCTGCGTAAGCTACTATAAATATGGTTTTTTATGTGTTGTCATTTATATTATTTACTAATATTTAATTTAAGCGTATTTACAAAATCCTCTGATTCTACAATCATGTCTTTGAATTCGGAAACAACTTTAAAATTATGTATACATTTGAATTCTATAAATACCAGGAATAAAAATCTAAAAAAGTGCAGTCTGTATTATTATTTAGTTTGAAAACAATTTGGTGAGAAAATACTAAAAAGGGTAAAAAGTAACATCAATTGATTTTAAATGATACAAAAAGGAACATTAAATAAAGGGCATAAAAAGTGCCAAGGGCCTCAACATTGGTTTAAATTGCCACTTTAGAGTCACAGCGGCAACGCTAATTACATATGCTTATAACAATAACAAAAAGAGTTATTTGCTTACTTGCATTATCATTTTGACGTCCATCTTTCTATTTAGAAATGTTCTAATAACAACAACAAGAATCAGAATTTACTTTTATTCCAAGGCGAATTCCCTATAATTCTAGAGAATTCGCCTTGTTTTATAATCTTTTAGTTGGCCAATGGCCATCTTAAATGAGTGCGGAATTCAATACTAGTGATTAATTGTTGTTTTAAAAATAATTTTTTGTGTTATATAATGGAGTTTATTAAAATATTTTTGCATTAAAATATAAATAAAGTGTTGCTTAATAGTTTGGTATAAAAATATTTATAAAAAGTGCATATTTATTAATATAAAAAAGTGTTACAAAAAGCTTTTGAAAATGTATAGTTTTGATGGCTTCCTTTTGTTCTGTCGTTTATTTCAAAAGTGTTTAAAAATGAATTATGGCTCGATTACTCAAAACGTAACGTAAATAAGTTAAGAATTGGCTTTTTATATGTATACAAATTAAAAGTGCGTGTGATATTTACTACGTAAACATTTTTTACTGTGAATCAACTTGTTTAAACTTTAACCCTTGTGTTCATAATCGATAATTAAAGTTAACAAACGTTTATTAAGCAAAATTTTCATAGAAAATTTGTTTTGTAAGCCTTTATTAAATTAAAGATATGTTTATGAATACAGGCGTAAATTCTTAACTTCAAAGTGGCTTTTGTAATTTAAAAGAGTTTGTGCTTTAGTTTAATTAATTCCTAAGAAAAGTCATAAACACAAATTATAAAAATTGCAAAGATAATATGTAATATGCTGTTGTACTCGGTGAGTTATTAATTATTTTGCTTTGCTTAATTTAACAGTTTTAAACTTTATTTATGGAATTATCTGTTCTGACTCGTAGGTTGGTATGAGCTTAAAGAGTCAAATGAACCACACCAGCAGTGAAAAAAAATTATTAGGCTAGTTTGTGTAAATATTAAAAAACATTTAGTTGTTTAATATCAAACTGCTTACATTAGATGCGTTCGTTTACCCCAAAATTTGACCAAATTTGTGCAAGTTTTTACTGGATTTTACTGAAATGCGTTCGCTTACAAAAAAATTTGCAAAAGAGAGCATCTACTGAGAGAGTAAAGTGACAGTTGTAAGCAAAGAGTCTGCAAATTTTTACTGAACACATTTTTAGCAGTAAAAACCAGTAGAAAACAAAAACATATGTTTCATTTAAGTAAACAAACAAAAGTAAGCAAACAAAAAGCATACAATTTGTAATAAAAATATTTAAAAGAACAAAAGCTGAATTAAAAGTGCAACAAAAACCAAAAATATTTATTACATCCTAAACAATTTTACTTACCACTTTGTACCTTCCCAAATGTTCCGGGAGAGCATGAAATATTAAGTTTTCTTTTTTTGGCATCCATGGTAAAATTTGTGTTAATTGTGCAATATTACTTATTTTTGTTTTTGTTTACATAAGTATTTTAGAGATGTAAAGCTAATGAATATATGATTACTTCTTATTGCATATTATTGAGGGTACCAAATATCAAAAATCAAATATTGATGTAGTTTCGTATGTAATTCAACTAGAAACAAAATTAAAAGTCATGTACAAAATAAACAAGTCTTAAAACTTGCACAGAAGCTCATTTAATAAATAAATTTGCTACGAATTTATAATCATTACAATGCATTTCATCAAGTACCAAAAACATTATGTTCTGGGTAGTCTAAACAACACATATTTTACAACACTAAGCTTTTTAGCGATCAGCTGTTTGAATTAACCTGCAAGTTTTTGCAATTTTTCCGTTCGTTTACTTTTTTGTGCAAGAGCCATTTTTGAGAGTAAAATTTTCATATGGCCCAAAATTTACTCAACTACTGGATTTTACTGGAAAAGTAAGCAAACGCACCTATTGTTTATTTGACCCATAACAACCATACCCAAGGCGAATTTATGTATACGGTGGTGTCGATACTACAACAAGTAACAACACCAAAAACACAACAATGTATTTTTTTGTTGTTTTCGTTGATCGATATGTCAGAAACACAAGCAACTTTTGACATTTCTCTCTCTAGGTTAGGTTAGGTTAGAAAGGCTGGTGTGAAGCAAACTTCACACCCTCACCCAGAGACCAATATGGTCCATTGTGATGCCTTTAATTAGTGAAACAAAGGAAGAAAGAAGAGAAAGATGTCTAGTGTGACAGAGTAGTAGAAGTAAATGGTGAAAGCACAGGGAAGGAAGATAGTGGAAGATAAGAAATCGGACAGAACAAGCAAAACACAACCCTACCAAACAGGAAAAACTGCCCTACATGTTTCCCAGCCTCCTGCCGCGCAGCCAGGTCATTCCCATTACGAATCCCATCAGATTCTCGAGCCCGCAGCCCGAGACATCTCCTAATTCGTGCAGGAATCTGCTACCTAGACACCTCAGCCTGCTGTTCTGTAGCCTGGGACAGTGGCACAGAAAGTGCTCAACTGTCTCCAGCTCCTCTGGGTCCTCACACAGCCTACATATATCCGATAAGCCAGACCCCATTCTCACCGCCATTCTGCCTATCATACAGTGGCCCGTGATAATACCTATCATGGTCCTGACGCAGGCCCTACTCTTACCCAGCAGCGCGTCCGAATTTGACCTACTAAGCATCGGCCACAGAGTGCGCGATACTCGGCAGTCCGTTCGGCCCCGCCAAGCCCGATTAGTCCTGTTCAGAATCCATTCCCTAATTCTCCCAAAGTAGAAGCCCATTGGAGGCCTGACCACTTGCAAACTGTCAGGATCTTCCATTTCCGAGCCCAGTCTTGCCAACTCATCAGCTATCTCATTGCCGGTGATGTTGCAGTGACCTGGTACCCAGCAGAGCCTCACAACATAATTCCCTAAGATTACTCCTAGAGCCCTCCTGCAATCGTCCACTAGCCTGGAGTTCACATAACAGCCCATTAAGGCCCTAAGAGCCGCCTGGCTGTCCACATATATGGTGACCTCCGAGCCCTTGGCAATGTTAGCTCCTACCAATTCTACGGCTCTGAGAACCCCCAGAACCTCCGCCTGAAATACACTGCAGTCGTCGGGAAGTCTATATGACCTTCTGATGTCCAGATCCTCAATGTAGACCCCCGCACCCGTGCCCTTCATCTTCGAGCCATCAGTGAAAATAGCAAATCCCCTATACAATCTGCCCTGCCCTGACCAGCTCTCCCTAGAAGGCAATATCACCTCTGGCAAACGCCCAAAATCGACCCTAGTGACCAAATAATCCGTAGAGCCGGGCGAGCCTAGGTGATAGCCACTAGTACCAATTTCACTCAAGATCCGCGAGTGACCCTCCGTGAAATTTCCTAACAGTCCTAGCTCCCTCAGCCTAAGAATGCTCCTTGCTGCCATTTCCCACACATACTGCTCTATAGGCAGAAGATGAAGAATAACATCCAGAGCCGCCTGAGGCGTACTTCTCAAGGCACCTGTCATGCCGATCGAAGCACACCTCTGAGCCTTAGACAGAAGGTCCCTCCGACTAGCTAGTTTCAATGCCTCCCACCAAACACAGCATCCATACGTAAGAATGGGTCTAACCACCGAAGTGTACAGCCATCCCACAACTGACGGCCGGAGTCCCCAACTCCTACCTATCGACGATCTGCAAGCATAGAAAGCATTGAGACCCCTCTTTAGCCTCTCCTGAGTATTCCTCTTCCAGGACAGCTTACTGTCCAGAAAAACTCCTAGATACTTAGCACTATCAGATAGCCTAAGCTCTACTCCCCCTAGTACCTAGTACTAGTAGCCTAAAATTCTCCACCTTGTACCTCCTAGTGAAAAGAACTAATTCTGTCTTCTCCGGATTAACTCCCAAGCCCTTATCAGTCGCCCATGCTGCCAGTTCGCCCAGCGCCCCTTGCATGACATCGCTAATTGTCGGCAGAAACTTGCCCGATACCAATATAACTACATCATCCGCGTAGGCGACGACCTTCTGACCTATACTGTCAAAACGTCCCAGAACGACATTGACAACCAAGAGCCACAATAAGGGAGAGAGAACTCCCCCTTGTGGGGTCCCCCTAGTCACGAGTTTCCTTAAGCGCTCGTTTCCCCAGTCCGAGTGAATAACTCTACTGCTAAGCATCAGAGTTATCCATTCGACCAAGAATAACGAAACCCCTAAATCACTCAGTGCCTGCCTTATAGCCTCTATTTTCACATTATTAAAGGCCCCCTCTATATCCAGGAATGCCGCCAAGGTGTATTCCTTGTCTCGCAATCCCCGTTCTATATAACCCACCACATCATGAAGCGCACTCTCAACAGACCTACCCTTAAGATAGGCATGCTGAGCGCCGCTGATGATGCCGGCGTCAATCTTCGTCCTCAGATGCAGATCAATCAGTCTTTCTAATGTCTTCACAAGAAAAGACGATAGGCTGATAGGTCTAAAATCCTTGGGTTTAGAGTGACCGGTTCTACCTGCCTTAGGTATGAAAATAACCCTGACCTCTCTCCACCCTCTAGGAATGTAGCCATTAAGCAGACATACCCTAAATAGTTCCACCAGCAATAGGAGTGATGATCCCTGGATATTCTGTAGCATAGCCGGAAATATACCATCTGGTCCTGCCGATTTGTAAGACCCAAAAGTTTTAACCGCCCATGTAACCTTATCCAAGGTGATGATATCCCCCACCGCCTCCCTTATCTCACCTCCAGAGCCCGATCCAGAAAAGGGGTTACCACACCCCACCTGTTCCCCCGTCCCAGGATCCACACAACCCGGGAAGTGAGTCTCCATAAGCAAACAGAGAGATTCTGAGCTAGATTCCGTCCATGAGTCGTCCGGTCTCTGAATAAATCCCGGGACCACAGGGTCCTTGGATAAAATCCTTCTGAACCTGGACATCTCATTTACAGATTCCACTGACTCGCTAAATTTGATCCACGAGTCCCTTTTAGCCCTTCTAATATCTCCCTTATACCTATTATAACTTATCCTAAAGTTACTCCAGTCCTCATCCCTACGCGTATGCTTCGCTCTATTGAATAACCTTCTGACAGTTGTCCTTTGAGTCCTCAACTCACCTGTCCACCATCTCGGTTGCGAGCGCCTACCCGGAAAATTCAGCGGACAAGATCGCTCATAGCTACTGGTCAACACCTCCGTAAAGGTACCCACCAGGTGCTCCACACCGGCCGAAGTCGACCCCCAATCGTGTGTAACTTTAAGGTTACTATTCACCAATCCCGAAAAGGAATCCCAGTTCGTCCTCCTTGGATTCCTATAAGGACGCCTTTTTGACTTTTCAAATTTTAGATTAAAGGATATACGACCATGGTCAGAGAAGGAAAATTCCAAAGCCACCCTCCAATCATCTACTAAGTCTCTATAGTTCGTCAATGTTACATCTATTACTGCCTCCCTATCTCTAGTTCTGAATGTTGGCGTATTCCCCCTATTACAGATGTAAAGATTGCTAGCAATAATAAAATCAAACATAGACTCACCCCTTTTGTTGATGTCGGTACTTCCCCATTGGGTATGGTGTGCATTAGCGTCACAACCTAGTACCAGTCTCGAGCCGCTTCTGCTCGAGTGCTCCACCAACTCACGTACTTTCACACCAGGTGGATCGGTAGCCTCATATGGTAAGTATACCGATGCTAGTGCTAGGACCGTTTTGTCCATAGCTTCACCTGTAACAACCGTGAGGTCTCCATTGCTGAAAGAATGAGACAACATAAATTTGAGCTCATTTCTTGCCATTATACAAGTTCGAACCTTTTCACCCGTGTGGGGTACGAACAGTGTATATCCCGTGGCCTTTAATCCAACAACCCGGTTGTTGTTGATCCAGGCCTCTTGGATTAAGGCCACGTCCACGTTGTTATCGATGAGGTGGGTTACTAATTCGGTTGAGGCTGCTTCACAGTGATGCAGGTTTATCTGCACCACATTCAGCCTCTTAGGGTCCATTCATTTTTTTGAAACCTAAAACTGATAGACCCCAACCCAAATATCGCAACCCCACTCATCAACTTCAACTTCCTGAGAGACTCTTGGTCTACTGTGGGTAATTCGTCCCCAGGCCTAGCTCCCTCAACCGTAACCAATCTGTCACCATTAAGAGGGCTGGGTGGTGAACTTTTACCCTCCTTCCTTCTACCTTCCTTTTAAGAGGATACGCCAGCAGAATCTGGTGAGGATCCTTTGTCTTTACTGACAACTTTTGATTCCTCAGCAGCCTCTGCTGTATACCCCGCAGGATAGGGAAGCCCTAGGATGACATCGAAAGAACCGTGGATTCTTTCGAATCCAGCAGTGTTCTTCCGGTGCATCCTCAGCAAATGCCTATCCCGCCCATCGTGCAGTGAAGAGTCTTTCTTAGCTATATTTTCTAGAAAGGCTAAAGAGACTCCCAACCACTCTTGGCTTTTTCGAGATTTGATCGGCTCTCCGATGTGACCTGTTCTGTCACATCCTGCCGAACAATGGATTTCGATGTACTCGCCAATTTGCTCACTGTCTCGAATGTGACCACAAAAGTCAATGGTTCAACCCTCTGATCCTGACCATGAGCCGAAATCATAGCTATTTCGTGCTCATCATCAGAGTCCAAGGTCAGATCACCGAGTCTTTCCGAGGCCCCAGAGCGTGTCAGTGAGTCCATTGTCGAGCCCATCCAGTTGGTCTCTGTCAGTTCTGTCACTAACTGACTTTCTTGCAGCAGAATATCCCTGTGAACCTCAAGCAGATCCGAGTCTGAATCTGACATCGGGCCTGTGGAGTTGTCAGTGATACTCCACGCACCAACTTCTGTCACTATGTCCGTATTTTGTTTTATCTTGAAATCGTCCAGTTTCCAATCCCACGAGTATGCACGTATACAAAGGACCATCTCGCGCAGTGACGGCTTGCACGGACTAGGCTAGAATTACAACTGACCTTTGCCATCAGCGTCAGAGGGAAGCTGTTCGCGACTAGTTTCTTTAACCACTAACTAGTCATCCAGATCCTCGGCACTGCTATCAACCACCTTGACCTTAAGAGTGGGGGAAGTGGGAATAAAAGGGGGGGGGGAAGGATTGTAGGTGAAGGGAATAGGATGAGGAATGGATAACCCTTGGTCATGCTGGCCTTAAAGCGTCTGCCTTTAAACTTGTTCCGACTCAGCTGTCCGGATTCAAGTTCCAAGACAGACACTACAGCCGACACTTAAGCCACCACATCGCGGCAAGATAGTTATCCAGGTGGTGGTTTCTCTCTCTAAGTAACAAAAAAAAGTAGCACAGCTGTCCTTTCAACGCCACCTGAAACATGAATTCGCCTTGACCATACCTAAACAAGAGCGGAGAGAGTTTTCTAACTGTCGAAAATTCTCATCACCATACAAATTGTATGTAGCATACCGAAATAACGCGGCGGCAAAGCTTTGCAATTTGAAAATCCGATTTCGACAGCGCGTTTAATAGTGAAGTTGGCCGCCCTTATTATTATATACTTTCCTTTTTTATTTCTTTTATCTGGGTATTATAAACCAGAAAGTTAGCACTACTGCTCGAGGCACAATGTTGACGCTCTTGTTTGGGTATGACATCAGCGCAAAAGCTATGCGGAAGAAAATGTTCCGCTTTCCGCTCTTGTTTAGGTATGTAAGTCAAATATTTTAGTAAAGCGATATTTATTAAGCAGTGAGCTTGTCAGATTCCCCACTGCCAAATGCATACATGTCGTGCAAAACCCAAAAAAAAAAAACTTTTGGAAATGTCAGCTGCTCAGCTTGCTGGTAAACAATTTTCAATTAGAGCGTTTTTTATTTTGAACTGACAAGCCATCTGACATCAGCTGTTTTGCAAGTCATTTTTTTGTGGCGACAAATATACATTAAAATCTATTTATTTACAAATATTCATTAAAAAACAAAATTGTTCATTAACTGAAATACAATTAAAAGTATATGGGTAATTCCATGTCAAATCCACCAAGAGTGGGACCCGAGCCCTTTCAATTGAGATTGAAATTTGGTGTGAAGGTTCCTCTCATCCTAAAAGGAACATATATTTACGTCATATTAAAAATTTAATAATTTCGCCGAATTAGCCGAGTGTGTTAAGTTTATTTTTTCAATATCTAAAAAACTACTTCACATACGAAAATGATTTGCACGTCATTGCAAAGAGAATACTTGGGCTACAAGTCATTCTCAAATATACTCTAACGCGGTGGTTGTCTCGCCAAACTTTTATTGATAGAATTATTTAATAGTCGAACCCAATAATATGTTTTTTTACATTATTTGACCAGACGAAAGATAATGTTTCGGCAGTTGTTCCGTAATTTTTTAAACAAAAGATGATTTACACCTAGCTGATATAGATCTTAACTCTCATCCACTATAAACAGTAGAAATTTATTTTAGTGCAGAGGTAAAATTGTTTATATAAAAAAGGCATTTCTGATCAAAGTATTGAGACATAGTTTTAATAATCCACTT
Source organism: Pollenia amentaria (assembly GCA_943735925.1). Taxonomy (NCBI): domain Eukaryota; kingdom Metazoa; phylum Arthropoda; class Insecta; order Diptera; family Polleniidae; genus Pollenia; species Pollenia amentaria. Next base: position 84,165,312 of record OX031008.1, on the reverse strand, counting down.
TTTTCAAACATATCGCATAGCTCCTCATTCTTCCACAAGTGTGGAAAGAGTTTTTTCTATGCAAAATTGAATGAAACCCAAAGTAAGAAATGAAATGTTTGTCTTCGCTAAACACCCAAACGATTTTTTGAAATCTAGTTATTAATATCGCTACGACAACCACGCGAAAAGAAAAAACATGTTTCAAAAACCTCTGACCAAACTATTTTAAATGAAAATTTTAAACACATGTGTTATTTAACCATATTATTGTCACCGACAAAAATATTATGGTTAAATGAGTTATCCATCAAAAAGCTTTATCAACATCAAAAAAGCTTTATCAAAATAAAGCTTTATCAAAATTTCAAACATATAATACTTTTCATTCAATAAAATTTTTAGCATTAAAACATAAGCTTAGGTTAGTTTAAGTAGGGTTGTGCGTCAAAGTGCGCATCTCGACTGGGAGACCAATGCTGTCCATTATGAATCCCTTCAGTATAGAAAAAGAAAAAAGAGAGAAGTAAAGAAGCAAATAGTTGACAGGTTCAAGACAGACAGAAAGATACTATGTAGGACAAGACCGCCCTACAGTCCCACTATAAAAACAGCCATCCTATTTACGTGACAAGCCCTAGTAGATCGGCTGGATTACATCCAGCGACACACTCACAGTACATGCTCAATCGTCTCTAGCTTCTCTGCCCCTCCGCACAGTCTGCAGAAGTCCGGTATGGCATTGTCCCATTTACTCGTAAAATCCCTAATAGAACAATGCCCCGTCAAGAACCCAGAGCATTCCTACACCGTGCGACCAGGCTCGATCGTACCATATAATTTTAGCGCAGCCAGATTATTGACGTAAATTGTCACCAGAGATCCCCCTACGATGTGGCCCAGTATCACCTCCGTCGCCCACCAGATTGCTATGATCGCAGACTGGAAGACACTGCACTCATCCGGGAGTCTGAATGACCTTTTCACGTCAGTGTCAGCAATATAAATACCGGCACCAGTGCCAGTGTCCATCTTGGACCCGTCCGTAAATGTTGTACACCACTCAAACAGTCCGTTGGATCCACGCCAAACATCCCTATACGGGAACTCCACCGCTGGTGTTACATCGAAGCCCAAGGTCATAGCCCTATGATCCGAGATTCGTATAGAATCCCTGTGTGGTCATCCCGTCCAGGTCTAATCAACGAAGACTCGTAGGGTCTAAATAAGTTCCTAGCAGCCACACTTCTCACATAATGTTCAATGGGGGACAGATGTAGTAGGATATCCAACGCCGCCTGTGGCGTGCTTATCCTTGCACCTTTGATACCAATAGATGCACTCCTCTGAGCCTTGTTGAGCATCGTCCTATAGCTATCCACTCTCAACGCATCCCACCAAACAGTGCATCCCTAAGTAAGAATAGGCGTAGCCACCGATGTATAAATCCAGCTTACTATATCCGGTCTTAGTTCCCAATTTTTACCGATGGAGTTTCTGCATGTGAATTAGGCATTGTTCCCCCTTTTAATCCTCTCCTGGGTGTTTCTCCTCCACGACAGTTTACAATCGAGGAAGTTACCCAAATATTTAGCACAGTCAGATAGAGTTTACTCGACGCCATACAGCACTGGCCCCTTAAAACCTTCTTTCCTGTACTTTCTGGTAAAAAATACCAGCGCAGTCTTCATAGGGCTAACCCCCAGCCCTCTATCCTTCGTCAATGTCGAGAGTTCGCCCAACATCACCACATAATTTTTATCGATCGTCAGCAGAACTATGTCATCCGCAAAGGCAACGACTTTCCTACCCTTGGAATCAAATGACCTGAGAATCCCCTTGATCGCAAGCAACCATAGTAGAGGAAATATTACCCCCCCTGGCGTCCCCTGGCAACCTTTCTCCTTATACAATGATCGCCCAGGCTCGAGTTGATAATCCTGCTGCTAAGCATGCAGAATATCCACTCCACCAGAAAGCCCAGAACTCCCAGCTCCACCAAAGAATCCTTAATCGCCTCAATCCTAATGTTATTAAATGCTCCTTCTATGGTCATACAATCCACCACTTCATGTGGCACACTCTCAACAGATTTACCCTTAAGGTTGTTGAGCGTTGCTAATGAGGTGGGTATCAATATTGCTCCTGCGATAGAGATCTATCAGTTTCTCAAGTGTCTTCAATAAGAATGAAGACAGACTAATAGGTCTGAAATCTCCCGGCTTCGAGTAGCCTGCCCTGCCAGCCTTGGGTATACAAATTACCCTCACCTCTCTCCACCCCCTAGGCAGATACCTTCTACTGAGGCATTTCCTAAATATATTCACCAGCAGAAATAATGCGTCGTCCGGGATATTCAGAGCATGACCGGAAAAAATACCGTCCGGACCCGGTGATTTATGTTAGGAAATGCATCACTGCGCTGCATCTGATGAGTAGAGCGTTTATAAAAGCATTACTGCAAATTTCCGCTGTTCGAAAATGCATAGCAAAAGCAGATGATGCTTAAACAAATCTAAAACACTCATCACAAAAATATAATCAAACTGCGCAGAAACTAGCATCGGCATCAGCTTTTTTGCATGAGACTCGCCAACTAATCACAGATGCGCATCATTTACAAACAGGCCCACATATGTATGTAAGTTCGTTTTTTATATAAGTTTGTTACTCATATTGATCTTATAACACTATGCAACATTTTTGAAATTATCGAGTGCAAAGTCTTTCTCGTGTAGATCCTTGAAGTATTTACTTATCGAAACAGGCCCACATATGTATGTAAGTTCGTTTTTTATATAAGTTTGTTACTCATATTGATCTTATAACACTATGCAACATTTTTGAAATTATCGAGTGCAAAGTCTTTCTCGTGTAGATCCTTGAAGTATTTACTTATCGAAACTATCCAAACACTATTTGGGTTTTGCTAGCTTAACTGCCGTTCGGATTTTATGGTCTCATGAATATTTTGGCTAAGACTTGATTTTCCCGAAGAGTATGTCATTTAGAGATGAGCGATCCCGGGATTTTTAAAGATCATCGTGATTAGTGAATGTGATTTAAAAATCACTGCTCTTTTAAACTGTGATTGTGATCACGGTTTATCAGTTTTCTGTTCTTTTAAAGCAATTGCGGCCAAGCTATATGTACAATGCGCGAGCTTTTGCAAGAGCTTTTGTAAGAACTTTACAAAGAAACAACAACAAATTGTAAGAGCTTTCAAATCTGTTTACTTTCATATACATACATACTTGAACAAATAAATTTTGGCATAAAAAAATTCTAACAAGATAGAAGAGAGAATGAAAGGAACAGCAATATCATTCGACATTTCATTCAAAAAACGCTATTACCCACACAAACAGAGAAATATCATAAATTTGTATATGTAACAAAATACAAAAAGAACGACTTAGAAAGTACCTGTTACTTGACAAATTTGGTCACAACTGTGATTCGTGATTTTTCAGTAACAGTGATTAAATCACAGGTACAGAAATATCGCTCATCTCTAATGCCATTGTTCCCACGTCTGTATCTCGTAAACTAATTGAAATTAAGTTTTCTTGTTTTCGGCACAATTGCAGTTATAGACTAGGGAAAAAAGTATGAAACAAACTAACCTAAATAAACTGCATCTTATGTCTCGAAATTGCTTTTTTACCATTTGTTTTACCATTTTTGACCCAAAGCTGCCAAACAGTGGGAAATTCAGTAAAGTAATCTTCAGAAGAAATATTGCTTATTATACAGTTTTAAATTATTCAGAACATTATAATACTGGAAAATGCTTTTTTCACATTTCTCAGCTGTATTTTACTCGAAAATTCGGGTAAAATACAGCTGGGAAATGTGAATCGCACTGTGATAAGTACTTCGAGAAATTTCACACGAGAAGGAGTTTGTATTTTATGTGTTAAATAGTGTAAGTGGCGGGGTTGGTTTAACGGTGAACGTCTAGCCGTCCGTCGGCTTGTCTGTACGTTAAAGGGGGCTTTCTAAAGAAAATCACACTTATTCTATCTGGCGTCGTCTACAGAAAACACCGTCGTTTTTTTATGTTTTATTACAATTGCGTATTCCCGTTGGCAATATTGCCATATTTCGATGACTGTTAACATATGTTTGTTATTTTGTGAGAAAAATCGGCGTGATATAGTCTTTAATTGCCTTTGATTTTGTCGTCGGCTTTTTTAGTGTTGTCTTGTGTTGATTTGTGTTGTGTTAACAAAAAAAAAAAAAAAAAAAAAAAAAAAATGCAAGGTGATTAGCTTAATTATGAGATCTACGGCGGTTTCGATATCTTTCTACATTTGTGTTGCGTTTTTAATATTTTTTTTTGTGGGAATAATGGAAAAAATTTAAATAACAAGTAAGTGCCAGTTGGAGAAGCTAGTGGAAGAGCTTGAAAAGAATTCATCACTAGCCAGAGGATTTCGCAGGGGCTCTGTTCCTAATAATTTTAAGAAACAGTGAGAGACTATTACCACTGTGTTAAATTCTCTTGGCCCACCAATTACAAATTTGGAGGGACCTTAAATTCAAAGTCAAAAGAAAAATGGCCACAAAAAAGCAAAAAGTAAAGACTCCAGTAGAAGTTGTGCATTTAAACAGGCAATGCTGAGCCCCTTGGAGGAAGCTGTTTTATTGTTTGGAACAAACGTTGATCTCGTCCCTTTCTTTAAATGAGGATCTATTATTTCACATGTTTAAAGAAAGGAAAACGAAAATAACTTTCAAATCTTAAAAATGATAAAAAAATCCAATACTTGGGAAATTATGATTTTAAATATGTCACTTACTTTTCATCGGGCAAATTAAAACTACAAGATGAGTTTTTTTTCTGTTTCTTCGTCACTGGACGAGTCCGAATCAGAAATAAAAAAATATTTTTATTAAATGCCAGGCCCACAATATCGACAAGAACATTTCTTTCGCATTTTTATATTGAAAACAATAATAAAAAATTTAAATTTGTTTTTGTTTTCAATATAAATATAAGAAAGAAATGTTCTTGTCGACATTGTGGGCCAGGCTGTTAAACTTTACTTTTTTCACAAACAAATATTTTTTATCTTTTAAGGCACAAACACCACAGAACTTTTTTTTTTTTTATCAAAAACAGTAAATAAAATGAATCAGCTGACTCTTATATTACATTACATAACATTATCGATAAACAGTCAACGGCGTCGTAACACTCTTACAAAATACAAAATTAACATAGAGTTGATGTTGCATATGATTAGTATTGCTGTTGCCTTAAAATTGCCGTTGTTATTGCCGACGCCAAATAGAATAAGGGTGAATATTTACATCGAGTATTGTCCAGAATTGAGAGAGAAAGCTTTCGATACGGTAAAATGGCAAAACATATGGGAAATGCTTCAGAAATGGAATATTGACAACATATTTATCAGACGAATCAAAAGCTTTTAAGAAATATGCCGAAATTAGGTAAAAACCGGGAATACCACAGGTGTGCGATAATGCGATATACTAAGTCCATATATATTTATAATACTGATGGATGACATAATCAAATCTGGCAGAGATTCATTTATCATAATGAAGGTAGGAAATTGGAACATGCAACCAGTATAAATTTCAATGTTAGCATATGCAAATGACGTGACCATTGTTGCAAAATCCACAGAATCTCTCCAACAAAACTTTGATATTTTTGTGAACGAAATGACCAAAAGAAGCCTACGTATAAATACAAGAAAAACAGAAACCATGATAATAAGCCGCGAAAGAAATCATCATAAAATTTACATAGGATCCGAAGTATTAAAGCAAGCTGAACACATCCGCTACTTGGGAGTCGTAATTGGTGAAGACGGAAAAGCGTACAAAGATTTAAATCGTACAATAGCCACAACTGCCAATTTATACTTCGCCTTAAACAAAACTTTCATTGGGAAGACAGATGTGTTACCGGGTACTAAAATGGCTGTATACAACTCCACGTATATATCAACCCTAACGTATAGCTGCGAAACATGGCGCTAACAACAAAAAATCATAAAAGAGTTCAGGCATCAGACGTGTGCCCGGTAAAATAAGACGAGACAGAATACGAAACGGTACTATACGAGCCAGCTTAAATGCAGAACCGCTGAACAACAAAATCCAACGCAATAAGCTAAGGTGGTTTCGACATGTGGCTAGAAACCCAGAGAATCGCCTGTCGTAACGAGTGTCAGAAGCAAGACAGAGTGGTACGAGAAGCACAGGAAGAAGAAAAACGTGGAAGGACACTATCATCAATATTCTGACAGAACAAAGAATCGAGCCCTGAACTGCCAAAACAGCGGCACAAGATAGATCGAAGTGGAGAAGTCTTTGCAAAAACCTCTTCACTGAAGGTAGAAATAAGTTAGTAAATTGTCCAGAATTGTTTGGAATTGAAATTCGGTCAGATCGATCTACAAATGGTTGCGATATCAGCAACATATTACGACTGCGTCTAATTTTTAACTATAAATCTTTACTTTTTAAAGTCTTGTTATAATATATGAACTTTATTTTCAACTTTCACATTAAATAAACATAGTAGAATACTGGTAGTGAAAACAGCAAAACCTGTTTAATCTATTTCTTCTAGAAATCAAAGGAACATTCACAATATATGAGATATGACCACTTAATTGAAATCAATGATGTTATGTTATAAATGAAAAACAAATAAGACTCTGATACAAATTCTCATGGCTTTTTCCGATAATTCTTTTTCCCTTATTTTAAAAATACACATTAACTGCAGGCCAAACATACTTTAGAACATCAATAATGGTTATTTTTTCTGAATTTTTCTTGACAATTTAATGGAAAAACTTTTAAAATTCCGGTTTAGCTAGACAAATGACATTTTTTCTTGATTCATGACACGCTTGACAATCTAGTCAAATCAAACCCGCCTGACAACCCTAGTACCTATTCATCAAACCCACTTACTCCTCCCATATGCATATTATACTCTTAAACAATTTTTGGACAATATATATCTTTTACGTTTTCTAGTTTATGTAGCTTAATTCTAAGTTATCTTTTTGTTAAAAAAATTAATTTGTTGTCTTGTTATTATCCATAAAATATGGAAAAAAATAATTGTTTTGTAATATTAATTTACTATTTATTCACGGAATATTTCAAAATGTTACTTTTGACGAAAAAACGTAACTTTTTTGAAAGAGAAGCGTAACTTTTTTATTCCTCCCCTGTTTGGTCTCCGCTACTAAAATCTATTGTCAGAGTCCCGTGATTTTTCCTGTGTTGTACAGTTTAATTAATTTAAGAATAAATTTAGAAAAAAAGGCTGTTGTGTCAATACTTTTGTGCGAAAATGTTGAAGAAGCATTTAAATTTAAGTATTTATAAGCCTCTCTCTTATTTGTTTTAACTTCTGATGTATTTTATTTAATAAGAAATACGTACGATTTAAGAAAGAAAATTTCTAACTTAGCGATTCAGGACTAGGTAAAACTGTAAAATTAATAATATAGAACAGGTTCAGGGGCATAGAGTTTAGTGAGAGCAGCTTAAAATTACGTTATAAAGTGCTGGTTCAAACTCTTCCAGTTTTAGCCGTCAAGTCTTCAGCTTTTAGAAGAGAAGAAAAGAGAATGCCATTTCTTTGTCTATCTCTCTCCTTAAAACTCAAGACTTGACATCTAAAACTTGAAGAGTGTGAACCAGCACTAACATAATGTTTTTATACTCAGTCCGCCACTCAAGGGTGGATATTGGAAAAGTATAGCAAGATGTTTTCGAATTTATGTTTTTAATTTTAACCTTATACCTTCATATGAATTGCAATATAACCTCGGGTTATTTTCGACTTCCAAACTTAAAAAATGTTTAAAAAATATTTGCCAACAGTAAACAGGCGTTGGTGGCTATTTTCTTTATGTTAGGGAGCTAGACAGATCTTTTGTTGAAAAATGAAATTCTTTTTCAAAATTTGTTGTTTCTTTTAAGGTCGGCTGGTTTGACTCCAGGATCGTATGTAAATGTATTTGTATATTTAAAATAATTAAATTTCATTTAAATCCAACCACAAAACCAAAATCGTTTTTATCAATCTTTTTAATTGTAATTAACGCCCAGAGACATACAAGTAGAAAATATGCCAAACAATAAATAAAACTTATTTATAATACAAAAATAAAAAGGACTACAGCAAATTGATAATCATGGAATGCATATTTATCATTCATAAATATTTTTAAAAAGAAAAGTAAAATACTAATAAAAAAACGCTTTAAACTCCGGGAATAAAACAGGAACAAACATTAAATCAATGAACAATGACAGGACTTATGTATTGTTGGCAATATCAACAAGGCCGGTGCTAAATGTCCTTAAAACCACATTTACAAACAGATGAGACACAGCACGACACGAAATTTACATATGAAAAAAAATTATTTATCATATCCACAAATTTTAACAGAGATGAGAATTTTAAATTATGTTTTATAATTCTTTAAAAACTGAATCCAAAAGTAAATTTTTGGTACTTTATCAAAAAACTGTTAAATGTAAACGAAATATCTAATCGGAATGCAACATTTTAAGTAAAGTGTGATTGCGACTTTTTTTTTTAATATTGGTAGTACAAATAAGTTTTCGTTCGGGAAATTTGTTGACACTGACTCAATTTTTATTTTTTCAAATGGAAAATACTATGGTTATTGTAAACAATATTTAATACATATTAAGCCAGTAAAACAAGCTCGACTTGTGGGAAAAACTCGACTCAATTTTAATTTCACTCGAAGTTCAGTCAGCATTTACAATATGGACATTTCTTGCAACGGCCACACATTGGAAGTTTCCAGAACTCGTAATTTCACCCACCAATGTCATGCAATTTGAACCCGTTAGACTTTTTTGTGGGGCTACGGCAAAGACAGCATCTAGGCGGTTAGTCCCCTAAGGTTGGAGCATTTAAAAAACAACATTTGTCAAGTTATCGCCGAGATATATCTCTATAGATAAGCTGTACACTTCGGTGGTTAGAACCATTCTTACGTATGAATGCTGTGCTTTAAGGGAGGCATTTAGTCTGGCGAGTCGGAGGGACCTTCTGTTTGAGGCAAAGAGGTGTACTTGGATTGGCATGACAGGGGCCGAAAAATACTCCTCAGGCGGAACTGGATGTTATTCTACATCTTCTGCCTATTGAGGAGTATATGATGGGAATGGCAGCCAGGAGTATCCTTAGACTGAGAGAGTTAGGACTGTTAGGAAATTTCAGGCAGGGACACTCGTGGATCATGAGTGAGATAGGCGTTGGTAGTTATTGCCTGGGCTCGCCCGGCTGCACAGATTATGTGGGAACTAGGGTCGATTTTGGTCGTTTGCCAGTGATAATATTGCCGTCTAGAGAGAGCTGGTCAGGTCAGGGCAGATTGTATAGTGGATTGACTATTTTCACTAATTCCTCGACGATGAGGAGGGGGAGGATCTGGACATAAGACGGTCATATAGGCTTCCGAATGGCTGCAGGGTATTTCAGGCGGAGGTTCTACGGCCGTGAAATTGGTAAAGGGCAACATTGCTAGGGGCTTAATAGTCACTATATACGTGGACACCCAGCTGGCTCTTAAGACCTTCATGGGCTGCTATGTGAACTCCAAGCTAGTGGATGACTGTTGGAGGGGTTTAAGGGAAATCTTGCAGTATCGCCGGCAATGAGATGCCTGATGAGTATGATAGGCAGGATTGCAGTGAGCATGGGATCTGACTTGTCTGATATATGCAGGTTGTCTGAGGACCCAGAAGAGTTGGAGCAATTTGAGCATATTCTATGTCACTATTCAAGGATGGAGAACAGCAGGCTGATATGGCTACGTAGTAGATTCTTAGGAGAACTGAGAGATGTCTCGGGCTGTGGGCTCGAGAATCTGACGGCATTCATAATGAGAATGACCTGGCTGCGCAACAGTAGACTGGGAATTGGTACATGTAGGGCAGTTTTTTTTTTGCTAAGTAGGGTTGTTCTTCCTTGGGTGTTGCGATTTTTATGTTCCACTACTTTCTATATTATTGTTCTTCCACTCTTTATTTCTCATATTCTTTGTTAATTAATACTATATCCCTAACTTAGGCGTTACAGTTGACTTCGCACCAGCCTTACTACCAAACATAACCTACCGTTCGAAATGTGCGAAAAAGTGGTCGAAAATTATTTCAAAAGGATCGACTGCTGCAACCAATCTAAAAGGCGGCAATGGTAATGGCATTGCATTTCGTACGTCATGGTAAGGGCAAGCATTATATTGAAATAAGAGTTTCATCGAAATCATAGCTTTATGTGTGTTTGTTTCTAATTTCACTTTTGAAGAGAAATATGAATAACTCTTAGCAAATTTTTTTCACAAATTATTTTTTAAAGCTATTTAACCGACATTTTTTTTTTTTTTTTTTAGTAGATTTAGAGGAAAATAAATGACATTCCCTTTTCCCTTCTCTCTAAAAAGCCCCAGCTTGACGGCTTAAGCTTGTAGAGTGTGAACCAGCATTAAGCAAAGTACGATTCGTTTCGCGGTTTGCATAAGCATGGGAATTGTATGGAAATAAATAAGGAGATGTCCAAAATTGTGTGTAAATGATAAGAACTACATTTTGTTTTCTTTTTTTGGCACTTAAGCATAGTGTGATGTTACCGCTATGGTAACCGAATAACTTTCTGAATCTATCTCGTTTTGATTCCAACATCTCCTTCCATATGCAGGCTTTATCTTTACGCGTGGTTTCCAACACATCCCAATCGTTTTGTCATCAAAGCCGGGGCCAAATCAAAAGCATTTGTAATGCGAATAAAACCGAATCGAAACACCTAATCGGTCTGATATTGTACTCAGTGTGTTCGCCGTAGTCGTTTCTAGGAAGCAATGTACGGGCTTATCTCTAGAACGCAAGACAATAAGTTATACACACATTTATATGCAAAAGGTCTGCACAGACCTGGTTCAACCTCCTAGGGTTAACAAATCTGTTCGCGAAGTTTATAAAGCACTTCGTTAATTTTAAAGTAATTTTTGATTCAAAACCATCTACAAGAAAAATAAATATGCGTGCCGAAGGGAATATTACTGCTGTGATGCGAAGTATTAAAAAAGACGCCGATATGTCGATTCATCGTCGTTTTCAACTTGTTGGCCTTTGTCCTTCGACTAGAATTTTGGCTTACGTCCTTATTCCTTTGAGGCTCAAGCAATTTCAAAGTTGGCGGATTTCAATGAAATTTTGGGTATATGCTAATTGTCCATAATAAAACGTAAACATGTATTTTTAATGTCCATTTAAAGATCATGTCCTTAGAAACAGGACATACACATATGTATGTGTACCTTGAGATTTCTCTTGGACAAAATATAAAAATTTTTTGTCAAAAGTGCAGTTAACGGGGCACACGAAAAAAAATTGGACGCCCTCTGGAATTAAAAAAAAGAAAACCAAAATTAAAATTTAAGGAGGCTGAGGCCCCCTGGATCCAAAAAACGCACCGCCCACTTAGTAGTATGTGTGGGTACTCTAATTAAAGATAATTTTCCAAGAAAAAATAAAATAATATTATTTAGGGCGGGCGGGACTTTTGGAGCTCTCTGGGGGTAAAATGAAAGTGCCCTCCCACTTATATCTATGTGTGGGCACTCAAATTAAAGGTAATCTGCTCACGATTATAAATATTTTGTTTTTATTTTGTTGTTTTGTAATGTTTTGTGCGCGATTTTTTCTAAAAAATGTTCCTTCTTTTTGCTTGCGAAAACGATTTGTTAGGTTGCGCAAACGATTTATTTGCATTGTGCCAGTTCCATGCACATTCATTTCCGCCAATCGCTGCAAAAGTGGTAATCTGGTAAAGTACCGATCCTATTAACACAGAGGTATTATTTGGCAAAGTCCTCATCAAACGCTTGAGGTAGTTGAAACCCGTACTACACATATGTCTAGGTACACATTGTGCTCACAATAAACCAAACAATTCTTTGTGCATTTTAAAATAATTGCATATTATTTAAATATATGATGCTTTTGTTACAAAATAATAGCATAATCTTCATATGTATATCTAGTTAATTTAAACAAAATAATAATATTTACATTTCTTGTCTTCCGCACTGCGAAACATGACCATCTTTTTTGCACGCGTACACAGAAATACTGAAATTAACCTCGCGAAAACTTATAAGACAACGATTAGGAGATAACACATAACATTTAGAGACTTAAAGAAGTATGAAAAATTTGACATTTATATATAAATTTTTCTCTTCAAAATACGTTAAATTTATCTACACGGAAAAGAAAAGTGCTAATGAAATACAGCTCGTGCAAGAATAAAAGTTAAATGACCATAATTTTTGCTGATTGGGCTCATTTGAAACTGGCCGAAGATCAATATTTTTATCAAAGAATTGTGTTTAGTGATGAAGTTCATTTTTGGTTAAAGCGCTACGTCAATAAGCCAAATTGCCGTATTTGGAGCAAAGGAACCCTTAACGAATTACCATTGCATTCTTTAACATTGGAGCTTCCATAATAGTGAATGCAAGCGAGGCCTGCTGACAGAATTTTTGTTTATTAATAATTAATCAGCTAAACATCAACAACATTTGGTTCCAAAAAGATGGCGCAACCTGTCATACAGCGCGTTAAACAATCGATGAATTGCAGTATCAATTTTGTGACAACTTTATTTCCAGAAGTGGCCCTGTTTACTGGCTCCCTCGTTCTCGCGACTGAATGCCTCTGGATTACTTTGTATAGAGCTTTGTTAAGTCATTGGCTTATGCCGTCAAACATGAGATGGGCAATAAATATCGATATATCAAAATATCGATATTTAAAATAATTATAATCGATGTATATCGCCGATATTAAAAATACCCATATATCGATATATCGATATTTTTAAGATCTCTTTATAATAATAAGATTACACAGTTCAGTTTTGTCTCGGTTTTTTAAGAGATGACAACAAAAAAAAAAAAACTCGGAAAATATATTCTGGAAAGGGTTCCTAGAATTATGCAAAGAATCGTCTTAATTATGGCGTATTAGCAGCAATAGACTCATGAAAGTTGGAATGTTAATAATAAAAAAAATATATTGTTTTTTTTATTTGAGCATGCTCTTATATATTAAAAATAACATATTGCACAGTTTACTTGAATAGTATGTGTCACAAGTTTCGTTTACCAGTAGTATATAATCCGGCATTATATAATCTCAATTAATTTTTTTTTTTTTTTTTTTAAGATTTCATATGGCGAATAAATAAAAATTTTTTTGTATTCTTTACTTTTTTTTTGAATTTTTTTATTGTAGAATTAAATGCCGGTCCCTCGATTTCAAGCGAAAACTACGTTTGCATAACTTAGCTTAAAAACTAAATTTTAAAATTGGTTTTTGTTTTTTAATAAAAGTTAAGCGAATGAAAATTTCGTTCGAAATCGAGGGACAGGCAGTAAATTTTAAATTAAAAGAAACAATAAAAAGCTTTTTTTAATAGTTCTATTCCTTAAATTTTTCAGGAATTGCTTTATACACTACCAGTGTATAAAGTAATTCCTGAAAAATTTAAGGAATAGAACTATGACAAAAAGCTTTATAAAATAAATAACTTAAATTTAACTCATAGAATAAATTCTAAACAATAAAAAGTTAGAATGTAATTACATGTAATATGTTTGTATATATGTAAATATGTATTGACATAGGTATATTAACTGCCCGTTCGCCGATATCGAACGTTAACGTTCGCATAGAAAATTACATTTAAAACAAAAACAATTTTTGAAATTTTGTTTTTTGTTTTAAATGTTATTTACTATGCGAACGTTAACGTTCGATATCGGCGAACGGGCAGTAAGTTTTTAAATTTGGTAATAATTTCAGCTTAATACGTTCGATACATCGATAAATCGATAATTTTAATTAATAAATATCGATACTCTTAAAAATATCGATACGATATACGCCAAACTAGCAACTCTTGAAGCATTGAAAGCCAATATTCAAGCCACAACTTAAGCCATAGGGTCAGATTTATTCTAACCCATGGCCTCATCGGACATATGCCCGAAATTAGGTGTGATCCCGTACTCAATGTTGGGAGCCCGCGGGATCCCAATCTTACCGAAAACTGTTCCCGTACTTAAAGTTTGGTAAAGTGGTAGAGCTTTTAAGAGAAAAATATTCTTCTTTTTCTTGCACGAAGTAGCCCGTAATTTTTCTTTGGGCTGATTGGGGATATTGTTAAACAATCAGCTGTCAAAAAAAAAAAAAAAAAAAAAAAAATAAAGAACTAAAAACAATTATAACCAAAAGAATTGAAATAAAAAAATATTAATCAAATAAACAATAGAAAATGTTGCAAAATGGAAGAACATGATTGAATTTTACTTTTATACATGCTAATGTGTCATTTATGTATTTATTTCAATATATTTTATAAATATTTTGGTGTAGAAATTTGGATTTTATTGTACTTTGGATTTTATCGTACTTTTGAACATTTTTGTCTATAAGTGAGAGAAATTTTTGTTAACTTTAATTTTAACGAACTTAACGCAAAAAGTACGGGATCGCACCTTTTATATACCAGTTTATAATATAATAAATTTCATGCCACAATCTTATGCAACTAAAAAAACACCGTTTATAAGAAAAAATAGCTTTTGCAAAAGTGAAAATGTTTGCAACTAAGTGTAGAAGTTTGTTAAGTTCAGAAATTACAATATATCCACCCAAAACTCTTCAATAATGTGCTTAAGCATACTATAGTCTTTTCGTTGATTTTTTGTAGTAATTTAAGCTAGCATAAGCATATTATAGTGGGGCCTAAAATCTTCTTAAAATCATAGGGCGATTTTGTTTTCATTACAACAGCTGACTGAAAGTTTTTTGTCTAATATAACTGAAGAAAAATAGTAAGCATAAGCCATCTGTTTGTTGTAGTGAAACAGATCCGAGTCTCAGAAGACGGGAATTGATCTTGCAACCCTTAATACCACCTCGGCACCCGGCGCACCCTGGTTAATACTATATACATACTATGATAACTGCATTTCATTTGATTGTAAAACACATTATACCTACTGCCGATTTTGACATACTTTTGACGATGTGTGTAGGTAGATATTTCTTTGCGAACTTGGCCCGTCTTAAGAAAGATTAACTAGCGGATCTTATTGGATTGAATTCTAAAATTCATTATACATATTAATAAAAAATTATTCTTAGTTTAAAAATATATTCAAAAAACATTCTTAAATCTAAAACCCAAAACTTTTGCAAACTATTAAAAGGGATTATAATAATGCTATTCGTTTTTTGTTTGTTTTCTGAGCTAATCAAAACGCAAACATTTTAAGGCCATTATCATTTCAGTATCGCTATTCAAGTACTTTTTTTGTCAATTTTTTTTGAAAACCATCTCAATTAAATTTATATTTCCAGAAAGTTATTATCGGTGTTGCCAATCCGTGTAAAATACATATTGTGTGTAAAATCTACTTTCATGTGTAGCCCATGTGTAATCTGTGTACGGTTGCCAGTTTCGAAAGCAGAGAAATCAGTACATAAGAGAAAAAAAATCAGTACAATTGCATAAAAAACAGTACATATACTTTTTTAATATAAAATTAAATATTGATAACATAAAAAGCTTTAATCTTTTAAAAACAAAACTTAAATTCATTCTATAATTTGAACCGTGCCAAAATTTAATTAACAAAACTGATTTTTTTCAAAACAATAATGAAATTCAATATATTTTTATTGCGGGAATACAAAGTGAATAAAAAAATCTAAAACACAACAAGTTGTTAAAAATTCGATTCTTAATTTCTTGTTATCTACTTGGTTTAATATTTTCCAAAGAAACATTAATTTTATTAAAAGCAAAATTTGAGTTCACTATGTACTAAAAGGGCCAATGACAATATTTTGCTGTTATGAGTTATTTGTTACATTAGAACTTTTCCTAAGCTACGGTCACACCTAGCAAATATTTGACGAAAAAAAACGTGACCAACATGTGAACTAAAATTTTATTTTCTTTTATTCTATTATATCTTTTGAATATAGGTCAACATAAAATTAAATAAAAACTAAATAAAAGTAGTTTTTTGCTATATCTTTTGCTATTTAATTTTGCAATTAAAAAGTCATACTGAATTTTTTTATTTTGCGGAAACAGTCAATCTCTAATTTAACCGAGAACAGCTTTAAAAAGGGGTTTGCTAGCCAATTTCACTAAGAACTCTTTTATACAAAACAAAAATTTAAATTTTCTCAAAAATGAATTATTTGACATTGGCCTTTTTAGCACCACGCTACAGATATGAGGACAACAATGTAAAAACACTTGAAATAACGTAGATTGTTATGTATTTATCTTTAATATAATTGAAAAAAATTTTAAAAAGTGATTTACAACTAATTATTATAAATAATTGCAATTATTGCAAAAGGCACAATCGGTTTTCAGACGATTTTATAAAAAAAATTGTATAAATAATATATTTAAATAAATAAGAACATAAATATTTCCAATGTTACAAGTTAAAAATATTTATGGCCTTTTTGTACATTGTCCATAATTTCTTTTCTGTCTGTAGTCTCCAAGAAATTGTAAAACTCATTACAACTTTAATCAAAGTTTGTGTTTATCTGCAAGTCACTTGCTAGGTTTTATATTAGGAGCCTGTTACTCTCTTTTCTCCACTTTGACAACTAAAGACTCGTTCTGTAAAAGCGTTTGAATGTGGAAATGAAGAAATAAAATCACACATTTCTCAAATTCGTAAACACACCACCATTTATAAACTCTTACCATTTTTCTTTTACTGTCTTTTTTTCGTACTGACTCGGCAAAAATCTTTAATGTTAATAACTCATCGATAAGAACATCTATATTAATATTTGTATCGCAAACAATTTTACAATATGACAAGCTATATACTGAACAAAATTAATTTATAATAACATCACATTAATGAAAAAATCAGTACATTTGCGTACTGATTTGCTTGTAATGCATAAATCAGTACTTTAAACAAAAAATAGTACATGTACTGATAAAAACAGTACGAATGGCAACCCTAAATCTGTGTGTAATTTTGCTTTAAGTTAAATTTTTTCATTAATTTTTAACAGTCATGTTTTTCTTTTCAAACATTGATTTTTTGTAATTTTCGTAGTCCCCTTCACAGTCAAACTTATTTTTAGAACCCAGACATTTTTCATTTTATTTTACTTTCTAACACAAATGTATAAAGAAATGTTACATGGGGTCTTCACGAGCAATAAACTTGAAAATATTTATGAACTCACCTGTAAAATTTCATTGCCAACACCATATGCCCATTTGTAGACCGAAAAATTATTTATGTACACATATATATTGCGAAAAAATTGTTCAAACATATTTTTAGGAAATAATTTTTAAAATAATCTGTCAAATTTGTTTGGCATTTCTTTAACATTTGCTCCTTATGTTTTATTAAAAAAAATATTTGTGTAATTTATTTAAGACTGTTACGTGGGCAATGCATTTTGGTTTTGCGTGTGTAATTTTGCTTTTAATGTGTAATTTAAGACACGGTCATGTGTAATTTACGAATTCTTCATTGGCAACACTGGTTATTATATGTATTTGCAATAACAATACGATTAAGTGATTTGTAAGTTTATTTGAGTAAACTAAAAATGTTAAAATACAAATACCCATTAGTACTTAATACATGGGATCTATGATTTGAGTACATATGTATGTGTGTACATATTTAGGATATTCATGAGGTGTGCTGAAACTTCATATTGTATTATTTGTTGAATGTTTTGCCGAAAATTGCTTTTTCAAGGCAATTTTCACAAAATTTAAACTTATTACTCCTTGTAAATAAATAAAAAAAATGTATTTTTCTCTTTTATTTTTATTTTATTATTTGAAATACTATATTTATCCAAAAACTGTATAAAACCGGAAGAAATGGGAAATACCTCAAATAAATGCTTTACAATACTGAAAAAATAATTTCGATTAGTTCAGTATCGAATTAAAGAATTATAAATTAAATTTTTTCGAAACGAAAAAGTATTCGATCGCGACTGCCAGAATAATCCCCCCTGTTTAATGCCAGAAGTAGCCCCCTGTTCAAATTAAAACCAAATGTTCAGTACAAATTTTATACAATTGTCAACATTGATTATTTTTAGCACTTCCCTGTCCCATTCCACAACCTCTATAAAAAAAGCTACGGATTTCCGTTCGTAAAATCCTGCGGATGTATTCTCATTGTATTGGTGGTGTCTGTGCAACACTATTTTTTGTTATTATCGTTCAATACAATAAATACTTTTGAAGTGTTGCGTTGTTCGTCTGTGTGTATGTGGCATTCACAGCATCAGTTGCACCTGTACACGAATTGCATCGTTATAATAATCGTCATAATAAAAATGCATTTTATTTGTTGTAAACGATATCTCGTTGTCTGTCATGGCAACCGACTAAATACCTTCATATTTACACATACATACATACCTACGTATGTATATAATTTAAACTTTTAAAATAATAGTCCAGAAAAGTGGTTGAATCCACAACATGCTTCCTGTAGGGTTTATACATATTTCAATTGGAATGTTCAACTATTGAAATTCGTAGAGAGGAATTTTATTTTATTGTTTCTGTATTTAAATGCCAAAATCAAATTAACACAATTTTATAGAAAAACATGAAATTTTTCCAGTCGACCAACAATTTTTCCGGGGGAAGAAGTGGATTATTATAGAAAATTTTTGGCTTTTAAGTACCTGTCATGCCTATACACTGTTGGGCATATCGATAAATTTGTTCCATTTAATCATGTTGTCACATTAACATATTTTAATTGTCAAAAATCTGATTTAAATTAAATAATTTATGCACATGTATAATTAATTGTTAAATTTTAATTGTAATTGAATTAATGATGAATTCGTATATGAAGCCAATTGCAATTAAAAGTAGCAAATAAGTAAAAAATTAATTAACATCGTTTGGGATACAAAGAATATTTAAAAATAATTTCTGTTAATACCCGCTTGACCACGGCAGATGAAAATTATATCGCTATCGAACAATTGACAAACGTTTTTCTCATAAAACATTCGAGAACGGCTATTGCTAGTTAAGCGAAAACGAACTCGTAGAGTTCACCCGTCGCTCAGTTTGTGGCAGCAAATCTTTCCATCTCGGATGTTTAATTTAGAATTATTACCGAGTGTTAATCAATTATTATAACGAACAACTTTAATAAACACTTAATATTCATTTAGTTTTGAGTAAAGAAAAATGAGTACCTTATGTATTTTTTTTAGAAAAAATTTACACTTGGTGTTGCTTCTTTTTTTGCGAGAACATTTTTCCTTTTTTGCTTTTTTTTTATTACGACCAGTACTCCGGGGATGACCTCTGCTAATGCGTTGCATTGCGCTGGAACTAGGAAAATAGGTTATGGAAAGGAGGATAGACGTAAATTCGACCATAAGTTTGTATGTCAATGTAACGATAACAGAGCTCATCTATTTATTTATGTGTTTTGCATTTGTGTGTTTTGCCAATTTGAACGCTTATAACTCGGATATTATTGAACAGATTTTAATAAAATATATATTGTGCACTTTAGTAAGTGGCCGTAATTCGACCACTTGACATTACAGTTTATACACGTATGGAAAATGCAATTCTTATTGAAAAGGGTTACCTAAATTGAAGAAAATAACAAATGTCTTTTCATATTTTCTTTTATTTGTTATTACTAAAGCATTTATTTACTATCTTCCTTTACTTTACTAATTTTAAACTTAATTTAAAAGTTGGTAAATGATTACAAATATTACAAACTCTCTTATTTAAATAAAAATAAATATTATTAGTGCTCCACTTGTCACCAATTTAAATCTAGTTTAATTTTTTACTGTTTAAACTTTGTCATTGTGTTGGAAATAAATTCGAATAATTTATGTATTTGTAACTGAAAATTGCATATAAAACATTCTAAACCATCTGTATCTTTATTATCTTCCAGTTTGATTTTTTTAAATAAAGGCAGATTGACAAGCAGTGCTGCCAAAACTTAAAGAAGGAAAAATGCTAAACTTTTGTGAAAAAACGCTAAAAAATTTCAAAAATATGCTTAAAAAAGTGCTAAAAATCTATATATATAAAATTGTAACGTTACTGACTGACTGACTGACTGACTGACTGACTGACTGACTGACTGACTGACTGACTGACTGACTGATTCATCATCGCACAGCCTAAACGCCTGAAGCTAAAAACTTGAAATTTGGACCAGGGGTTGGTCTCTCCCCAAATCGATCCACTAAGAGGGGATTTTTGGAAATTCGAATGTTTAGGGGGTAAAAAAGGGCAAAAACGGGTAAATTCGGTAACCTTATATCTCTAAAACTAAAAGAGATACAAAAAAAATGTAATACTTATCGTTGTTCTTTAGAAAAATAAGCGGACAGGTGTCTGGTACTTTTTGGAAATTCAGCCCTTTAACGGAGTAAACGGGTAAAACCTGTATTTTGGTACTTTTTTGTCACCCCATCTATCTTTTAAACCCATAAACATAGAAATAAGGGTTATATCACATTTGAAACTTATCTAAAAAATCCAAATACGAATTTGGTACTTTTTCGAAATTCGGACGTTTAAGGGGTTAAAAGCGTAAATATTTTTGGTACTTTTTTTATAAAACATTTTTTTTTTTATTTATTGACATAAACGTATTAAATTATGGGCTCCCACTACAATATTGAAATTTTTCATGCTTCAATGGGGAGAAAAAAAGTACCAAAAAGGGGATATACGGAGTAAACGGGAAAAATCTGTATTTTGGTACTTTTTTGTCACCCCATCTATCTTTTAAACTAATAAACATAGAAATATAACCCTTATTACATTTGAAACTTATTATTTAAAAAATCCAAATACAAATTTGGTACTTTTTCGAAATTCGGACGTTTAGGGGGTAAAAACCGTTACTATTTTTGGTACTTTTTTACAAAACATTTTTTTTTATTCATTGACATATACGTATTAAATTATGGGCTCCTACTACAATATTGAAATTTTTTATGCTTCAATGGGGAGAAAAAAGTACCATAAAGGGGAAATACGGGAAATTTTATTTCTTACTTTAGGTTTTGGTTCCACAACTGACAATTTTTTTAATTATCGTTAATATTGGACCTAGAAACATAAACTTCAACATGCAATGTCCTTAATGGATAAGAACCTCTAAGGGTACTTTTTGGTATTTTTTGATCTTTAACTGGTACTTTTTTAATTTCCGTTAGTATTAGACGTAGAAATATAAAACTAAACATGTAAAGTCCTGAGTGAGTAAGAATTTGTTAGAGGGATCTTTTTGGTACTTTTTTATTCTTTAACTGGCACTTTTTTAATTTTCGTTAAAATTAGACCTATTGACATAAAATCAAACATGCAAGGTCCTGAGTGAATGAGAATTCGTTAGAGGGGCTTCTTGGTACCTTTTGGTCTTTAACTGGTACTATTTGAAGTTCCGTTAGTATTGGACCTAAAATCATAAAATTCAACATTAAATGTCCTGCGTGGACAAGAACCTATAAGAGGGATCTTCTTGGTACTTTTTCGTTTTTTAACTGGTATCTTTTTCATTTTCGTTAATATTGGATCTACAAACATAAAATTAAAAATGCAATGTCCTGAGTGAATGAGAATCTGTAAGAGGGGCGTTTTGGTACTTTTTGTTATTTACCTGTTACTTTTTGAATTTCCGTTAAAATTAGACCTATAAACATAAAATTAAACATGCAAGTTCCCAAGTGAATGAGAATCTGTAAGAGTGGTTTTTTGGTACTTTTTCGTACTGTATTATTTGCCAACAGGTACTTATTAAATTTTTGTTAGTATTGCAGCTGCAAACATAAAATTAAACAAGCAAAGCGTTGAATGATCATCTGTAATAGGCAATTTTTGGTACTTTTTGTACTTTATTTTGTGCTTTTATTGTTAGTCATTAAATAAAAAAGAGAACAGGTGTCTGGTACTATTTCGAAATTCGGCTCTTTTAGGGAGTAAAAGTGTAAAACCTGAATTTTGGTTCTTTTTTGTCCCCCATCTACCGTTTAAATCAATGCACATAGAAATAAAAATTATATAAAATTCGTAACTTATCTAAAATATACCAAGTGAAAATGTTGTTCTTTTTCTGAATTCGAACGGTTAAGGGGTAAAAATCGTACGTAATTTTGTTACTTTTTCCAAGATATTTTTTCTTCATCTATTTATTTTCATTGCACAGCCTAAACGCCTGAAGCTAAAAAGTTGACATTTGGACCTGAGGCAGGCCTCTCGCCAAACCGATCACGCTGACCTCATATCTGCTAAGCTAAAGGAGATACAAAAAAATTTAATACTTATTGTGGTTCAATAAAAAAAGGCGGTGAAAACGGAAATTCGCTAACCTCATATCTGCTAAACTAAAAGGGATACCAAAAAATTTAAACCTATTATTGTTCATTAAAAATTAGCGGACAGGTGTTTAGCACTTTTTTGAAATAAGGAGTAAACGGGTAAAACATGAATTTTAAAACTTTTTTGCTATACCATCTATATTTTAAACCAATAAACATTAAAATAAAAAACATATCACATTCGTAACTTATCTAAAAAATACAAATTTGATGCGTTTCGAAATTCGAACGTTTAAGGGGTGAAAATCGTACCTAATTGTGTTATTTTTTTCAAAACATTTTTCTTCATCTACCTATCTATATATATAAAATTGTAACGTTACTGACTGACTGACTGACTGACTGACTGACTGACTGACTGACTGACTGACTGACTGACTGACTGACTGACTGATTCATCATCGCACAGCCTAAACGCCTGAAGCTAAAAACTTGAAATTTGGACCAGGGGTTGGTCTCACCCCAAATCGATCCACTAAGACGGGATTTTTGGAAATTCGAATGTTTAGGGGGTAAAAAAGGGCAAAAACGGGTAAATTCGGTAACCTTATATCTCTTAAACTAAAAGAGATACAAAAAAAATGTAATACTTATCGTTGTTCTTTAGAAAAATAAGCGGACAGGTGTCTGGCACTTTTTGGAAATTCAGCCCTTTAACGGAGTAAACGGGTAAAACCTGTATTTTGGTACTTTTTTGTCACCCCATCTATCTTTTGAACCCATAAACATAGAAATAAGGGTTATATCACATTTGAAACTTATCTAAAAAATCCAAATACGAATTTGGTACTTTTTCGAAATTCGGACGTTTAAGGGGTAAAAAGCGTAACTATTTTTGGTACTTTTTTTATAAAACATTTTTTTTTATTTATTGACATAAACGTATTAAATTATGGGCTCCCACTACAATATTGAAATTTTTCATGCTTCAATGGGGAGAAAAAAAGTACCAAAAAGGGGTTATACGGAGTAAACGGGTAAAATCTGTATTTTGGTACTTTTTTGTCACCCCATCTATCTTTTAAACTAATAAACATAGAAATATAACCCTTGTTACATTTGAAACTTATCTAAAAAATCCAAATAAAAATTTGGTACTTTTTCGAAATTCGGACGTTTAGGTGGTAAAACCCGTTACTATTTTTGGTACTTTTTTACAAAACATTTTTTTTTATTCATTGACTTATACGTATTAAATTATGGGCTCCTACCACAATATTGAAATTTTTTATGCTTCAATGGGGAGAAAAAAGTACCAAAAAGGGGAAATACGGGAAATTTTATTTCTTACTTTAGGTTTTGGTCCCACAACTGACAATTTTTTTAATTATCGTTAATATTGGACCTAGAAACATAAACTTCAACATGCAATGTCCTAAATGGATAAGAACCTCTGAGGGTACTTTTTGGTATTTTTTGATCTTTAACTGGTACTTTTTGAATTTCCGTTAGTATTAGACCTAGAAATATAAAACAAAACATGCAAAGTCCTGAGTGAATAAGAATTTGTTAGAGGGATCTTTTTGGTACTTTTTCATTCTTTAACTGGTACTTTTTTAATTTTCGTTAAAATTAGACCTATTGACATAAAATCAAACATGCAAGGTCCTGAGTGAATGAGAATTCGTTAGAGGGGCTTCTTGGTACCTTTTGGTCTTTAACTGGTACTATTTGAAGTTCCGTTAGTATTGGACCTAAAATCATAAAATTCAACATTAAATGTCCTGAGTGGACTAGAACCTATAAGAGAGATCTTCTTGGTACTTTTTCGTTTTTTAACTGGTACCTTTTTCATTTTCGTTAATATTGGATCTACAAACATAAAATTAAAAATGCAATGTCCTGAGTGAATGAGAATCTGTAAGAGGGGCGTTTTGGTACTTTTTGTTATTTACCTGTTACTTTTTGAATTTCCGTTAAAATTGGACCTATAAACATAAAATTAAACATGCAAGTTCCCAAGTGAATGAGAATCTGTAAGAGTGGTTTTTTGGTACTTTTTCGTAATGTATTATTTGCCAACAGGTACTTATTAAATTTTTGTTAGTATTGCAGCTACAAACATAAAATTAAACAAGCAAAGCGTTGAATGAGCATCTGTAAGAGGCAATTTTTGGTACTTTTTTGTACTTTATTTTGTGCTTTTATTGTTAGTCATTAAATAAAAAAGATAACAGGTGTCTGGTACTATTACGAAATTCGGCTCTTTTAGGGAGTAAAAGTGTAAAACCTGAATTTTGGTTCTTTTTTGTCCCCCATCTACCGTTTAAATCAATGCACATAGAAATAAAAATTATATAAAATTCGTAACTTATCTAAAATATGCCAAGTGAATTCGAACGTTTAAGGGGTAAAAATCGTACGTAATTTTGTTACTTTTTCCAAGATATTTTTTCTTCATCTATTTATTTTCATTGCACAGCCTAAACGCCTGAAGCTAAAAAGTTGACATTTGGACCTGAGGCAGGCCTCGCCAAATCGATCGCGCTGACCTCATATCTGCTAAGCTAAAGGAGATACAAAAAAATTTAATACTTATTGTGGTTCAATAAAAAAAGGCGGTGAAAACGGAAATTCGCTAACCTCATATCTGCTAAACTAAAAGGGATACCAAAAAATTTAAACCTATTATTGTTCATTAAAAATTAGCGGACAGGTGTTTAGCACTTTTTTGAAATAAGGAGTAAACGGGTAAAACATGAATTTTAAAACTTTTTTGCTATACCATCTATATTTTAAACCAATAAACATTAAAATAAAAAATATATCACATTCGTAACTTATCTAAAAAATACAAATTTGATGCGTTTCGAAATTCGAACGTTTAAGGGGTGAAAATCGTACCTAATTGTGTTATTTTTTTCAAAACATTTTTCTTCATCTACCTATCTATATATATAAAATTGTAACGTTACTGACTGACTGACTGACTGACTGACTGACTGACTGACTGACTGACTGACTGATTCATCATCGCACAGCCTAAACGCCTGAAGCTAAAAACTTGAAATTTGGACCAGGGGTTAGTCTCTCCCCAAATCGATCCACTAAGACGGGATTTTTGGAAATTCGAATGTTTAGGGGGTAAAAAAGGGCAAAAACGGGTAAATTCGGTAACCTTATATCTCTAAAACCAAAAGAGATACAAAAAAAATGTAATACTTATCGTTGTTCTTTAGAAAAATAAGCGGACAGGTGTCTGGTACTTTTTGGAAATTCAGCCCTTTAACGGAGTAAACGGGTAAAACCTGTATTTTGGTACTTTTTTGTCACCCCATCTATCTTTTAAACCCATAAATATAGAAATAAGGGTTATATCACATTTGAAACTTATCTAAAAAATCCAAATACGAATTTGGTACTTTTTCGAAATTCGGACGTTTAAGGGGTAAAAAGCGTAACTATTTTTGGTACTTTTTTTATAAAACATTTTTTTTTATTTATTGACATAAACGTATTAAATTATGGGCTCCCACTACAATATTGAAATTTTTCATGCTTCAATGGGGAGAAAAAAGTACCAAAAAGGGGATATACGGAGTAAACGGGTAAAATCTGTATTTTGGTACTTTTTTGTCACCCCATCTATCTTTTAAACTAATAAACATAGAAATATAACCCTTATCACATTTGAAACTTATCTAAAAAATCCAAATACAAATTTGGTACTTTTTCGAAATTCGGACGTTTAGGGGGTAAAAACCGTTACTATTTTTGGTACTTTTTTACAAAACATTTTTTTTTATTCATTGACATATACGTATTAAATTATGGGCTCCTACTACAATATTGAAATTGTTTATGCTTCAATGGGGAGAAAAAAGTACCAAAAAGGGGAAATACGGGAAATTTTATTTCTTACTTTAGGTTTTGGTCCCACAACTGACAATTTTTTCAATTATCGTTAATATTGGACCTAGAAACATAAACTTCAACATGCAATGTCCTAAATGGATAAGAACCTCTGAGGGTACTTTTTGGTATTTTTTGATCTTTAACTGGTACTTTTTTAATTTCCGTTAGTATTAGACCTAGAAATAAAAAACTAAACATGCAAAGTCCTGAGTGAATAAGAATTTGTAAGAGGGATCTTTTTGGTACTTTTTCATTCTTTAACTGGTACTTTTTTAATTTTCGTTAAAATTAGACCTATTGACATAAAATCAAACATGCAAGGTCCTGAGTGAATGAGAATTCTTTAGAGGGACTTCTTGGTACCTTTTGGTCTTTAACTGGTACTATTTGAAGTTCCGTTAGTATTGGACCTAAAATTATAAAATTCACATTTAATGTCCTGAGTGGACAAGAACCTATAAGAAGGATCTTCTTGGTACTTTTTGGTTTTTTAACTGGTACCTTTTTTATTTTCGTTAGTATTGGATCTACAAACATAAAATTAAAAATGCAATGTCCTGAGTGAATGAGAATCTGTAAGAGGGGCGTTTTGGTACTTTTTGTTCTTTACCTGTTACTTTTTGAATTTCCGTTAAGATTGGACCTATAAACATAAAATTAAACATTTTTGGTACTTTTTGGTACTGTATTATTTGCCAACAGGTACTTATTGAATTTTTGTTAGTATTGCAGACACAAATATAAAATTAAACAAGCAAAGCGTTGAATGAGCATCTGTAATAGGTAATTTTTGGTACTTTTTTGTACTTTTTTTTGTGCTTTTATTGTTGTTCATTAAATAAAAAAAGAGAACAGGTGTCGGGTACTATTTCGAAATTCGGCTCTTTTAGGGAGTAAAAGTGTAAAACCTGAATTTTGGTTCTTTTTTGTCCCCCATCTACCGTTTAAATCAATGAACATAGAAATAAAAATTATATAAAATTCGTAACTTATCTAAAAAATGCAAAGTGAAAATTTTGTACTTTTTCTGAATTCAAACGTTTAAGGGGTAAAAATCGTACGTAATTTTGTTACTTTTTCCAAGATATTTTTTCTTCATCTATTTATTTTCATCGCACAGCCTAAACGCCTGAGGAGATACAAAAATATTTAATACTTATTGTGGTTCAATAAAAAAGGCGGTAAAAACGGAAATTCGCTAACCTCATATCTGCTTAACTAAAAGGGATACAAAGAAATTTAATACCTATTATTGTTCATTAAAAATAAGCAGACAGGTGTCTAGCACTTTTTGAAATAAGGAGTAAACGGGTAAAACCTGTATTTTAAAACTTTTTTGCTATGCCATCTATCTTTTAAACCAATAAACATTAAAATAAAAAATATTTCACATTCGTAACTTATCTAAAAAATACAAATACAAATTTGATGCGTTTCGAAATTCAAACGTTAAGGGGTGAAAATCGTACCTAATTCTGTTATTTTTTCAAAACATTTTTCTTCATCTACCTATCTATATATATAAAATTGTAACGTTACTGACTGACTGACTGACTGACTGACTGACTGACTGACTGACTGACTGACTGATTCATCATCGCACAGCCTAAACGCCTGAAGCTAAAAACTTGAAATTTGGACCAGGGGTTAGTCTCTCCCCAAATCGATCCACTAAGACGGGATTTTTGGAAATTCGAATGTTTAGGGGGTAAAAAAGGGCAAAAACGGGTAAATTCGGTAACCTTATATCTCTAAAACCAAAAGAGATACAAAAAAAATGTAATACTTATCGTTGTTCTTTAGAAAAATAAGCGGACAGGTGTCTGGTACTTTTTGGAAATTCCGCCCTTTAACGGAGTAAACGGGTAAAACCTGTATTTTGGTACTTTTTTGTCACCCCATCTATCTTTTAAACCCATAAATATAGAAATAAGGGTTATATCACATTTGAAACTTATCTAAAAAATCCAAATACGAATTTGGTACTTTTTCGAAATTCGGACGTTTAAGGGGTAAAAAGCGTAACTATTTTTGGTACTTTTTTTATAAAACATTTTTTTTTATTTATTGACATAAACGTATTAAATTATGGGCTCCCACTACAATATTGAAATTTTTCATGCTTCAATGGGGAGAAAAAAGTACCAAAAAGGGGATATACGGAGTAAACGGGTAAAATCTGTATTTTGGTACTTTTTTGTCACCCCATCTATCTTTTAAACTAATAAACATAGAAATATAACCCTTATCACATTTGAAACTTATCTAAAAAATCCAAATACAAATTTGGCACTTTTTCGAAATTCGGACGTTTAGGGGGTAAAAACCGTTACTATTTTTGGTACTTTTTTACAAAACATTTTTTTTTATTCATTGACATATACGTATTAAATTATGGGCTCCTACTACAATATTGAAATTGTTTATGCTTCAATGGGGAGAAAAAAGTACCAAAAAGGGGAAATACGGGAAATTTTATTTCTTACTTTAGGTTTTGGTCCCACAACTGACAATTTTTTCAATTATCGTTAATATTGGACCTAGAAACATAAACTTCAACATGCAATGTCCTAAATGGATAAGAACCTCTGAGGGTACTTTTTGGTATTTTTTGATCTTTAACTGGTACTTTTTTAATTTCCGTTAGTATTAGACCTAGAAATAAAAAACTAAACATGCAAAGTCCTGAGTGAATAAGAATTTGTAAGAGGGATCTTTTTGGTACTTTTTCATTCTTTAACTGGTACTTTTTTAATTTTCGTTAAAATTAGACCTATTGACATAAAATCAAACATGCAAGGTCCTGAGTGAATGAGAATTCTTTAGAGGGACTTCTTGGTACCTTTTGGTCTTTAACTGGTACTATTTGAAGTTCCGTTAGTATTGGACCTAAAATTATAAAATTCACATTAAATGTCCTGAGTGGACAAGAACCTATAAGAAGGATCTTCTTGGTACTTTTTGGTTTTTTAACTGGTACCTTTTTTATTTTCGTTAGTATTGGATCTACAAACATAAAATTAAAAATGCAATGTCCTGAGTGAATGAGAATCTGTAAGAGGGGCGTTTTGGTACTTTTTGTTCTTTACCTGTTACTTTTTGAATTTCCGTTAAGATTGGACCTATAAACATAAAATTAAACATTTTTGGTACTTTTTGGTACTGTATTATTTGCCAACAGGTACTTATTGAATTTTTGTTAGTATTGCAGACACAAATATAAAATTAAACAAGCAAAGCGTTGAATGAGCATCTGTAATAGGTAATTTTTGGTACTTTTTTGTACTTTTTTTTGTGCTTTTATTGTTGTTCATTAAATAAAAAAAGAGAACAGGTGTCGGGTACTATTTCGAAATTCGGCCCTTTTAGGGAGTAAAAGTGTAAAACCTGAATTTTGGTTCTTTTTTGTCCCCCATCTACCGGTTAAATCAATGAACATAGAAATAAAAATTATATAAAATTCGTAACTTATCTAAAAAATGCAAAGTGAAAATTTTGTACTTTTTCTGTATTCAAACGTTTAAGGGGTAAAAATCGTACGTAATTTTGTTACTTTTTCCAAGATATTTTTTCTTCATCTATTTATTTTCATCGCACAGCCTAAACGCCTGAGGAGATACAAAAATATTTAATACTTATTGTGGTTCAATAAAAAAGGCGGTAAAAACGGAAATTCGCTAACCTCATATCTGCTTAACTAAAAGGGATACAAAGAAATTTAATACCTATTATTGTTCATTAAAAATAAGCAGACAGGTGTCTAGCACTTTTTGAAATAAGGAGTAAACGGGTAAAACCTGTATTTTAAAACTTTTTTGCTATGCCATCTATCTTTTAAACCAATAAACATTAAAATAAAAAATATTTCACATTCGTAACTTATCTAAAAAATACAAATTTGATGCGTTTCGAAATTCAAACGTTAAGGGGTGAAAATCGTACCTAATTCTGTTATTTTTTCAAAACATTTTTCTTCATCTACCTATATAACATAAAATTGTAAAGTTACTGCATGATTCATTATCGCACGACCTAAACGCCTGAACTAAAATGCTGAAATTTGCCCGGGAGGTTGGCCTCTCGCGAAATCGATTACCTATGATGGGAGTTTTGGAAATTTTTATGGTTAGAGGGTAAAAAAGGTTAAAACGGGAAATTCCCTAACCTGATGTTCATTAAAATAATAAGCGGTTAGGTGTCTGGTACATTTTTGAAATTAGACCCTTTTGGGGAGTAAACCTGTATCTTAAAACTTTTTTGCCACGCCATCTATCTATTAAACCAATAAACATTGAAATAAAAAAATATCACATTCGTAACGTATCTAAAAAATACAAATAATAATTTTCGAAATACGAACGTTTAGAGGTACAAATCGTCCCTTTACAAAGTAGCGGGTTTAAACCTAGAAACACAAACTTTGGCGTAAAAATATGTCGACATAAGAAAAAGGGGCGCTAACGAAGTAGCGGGTTAAATGCTAGTATAATATAAAATTGTAATGTTACTGCATGATTCATCATCGCACGACCTAAACGCCTGAACTGAAATGCTGAAATTTGCCCGGGAGGTTGGCGTGTCGCGAAATCGATTACCTATGATGGGAGTTTTGGAAATTGTTATGGTTAGAGGGTAAAAGAGGTTAAAACGGGAAATTCCCTAACCTGATGTTCATTAAAATAATAAGCGGTTAGGTGTCTGGTACTTTTTTGAAATTAGACCCTTTTGGGGAGTAAACCTGTATCTTTAAACTTTTTTGCCACTACATCTATCTATTAAACCAATAAACATTGAAATAAAAAAATATCACATTCGTAACGTATCTAAAAAATACAAATAAAAATTTTCGAAATACGAACATTTAGAGGTACAAATCGTCCCATTACAAAGTAGCGGGTTTAAACCTAGAAACATAAACTTTGGCGTAAAAATATGTCCACATAAGAAAAAGGGGCGCTAACGAAGTAGCGGGTTAAATGCTAGTATTATATAAAAATAAAAATGATTTAATTTGACATTAATTTGAAATAAAAACAATTAGCATTGTATAATATAACATGAATTACTGCCAATTTTACCAAGTTCAGTTAAAACTAACTATTACTTTAACTTCCAGTTAACAATATGTTTTCGACAGTTATAACTACTATTTAATTATAACTGAATTTGGTGAAATTGGCCGTTAGTACTTTATAGTCCTCAACAATTAAATTGGAAAATAAAATATATAAGAAGTACGATTGCTATATTCGGCTATGCCGAATCTTT
Source organism: Pollenia amentaria (assembly GCA_943735925.1). Lineage (NCBI taxonomy): Eukaryota > Metazoa > Arthropoda > Insecta > Diptera > Polleniidae > Pollenia > Pollenia amentaria. The sequence goes on along the minus strand of OX031008.1, from coordinate 84,133,674 downwards.
AATACCCTTCACCGTAAGTTTGAATAATTCAGGAGTGGGCTTTATGTGGGAACTATAAATTCTAAGCAAATCTTCATAAAACCTGACCTCACTGTAGTATAATTCGTTGCCTAAGTTAAATGAAATATTCTGATTTGTTTCAGAAATATTATTAGGCGCATTAAAGTGATTTTCAGGAGCATATTTAATGTTTAACCGATCGAAAATTATAGATCGCCCATCAAAAATATTAAAAAAACTTTAATAAAACCGAATGTCCATACAGTAATACAATTTTATTAGAATTTAATGCTTTTTTAAACGATTTAAGGAAGGACGCCATGCTGTCTATATTAAATTATGGACCGATCTTCATACAATTTTAGTACGATTTCCATTCATATAAAACGAATTTGTCCAAAATTTAATCGAATCGAAACATTCTGTCATCACCTTTAATTTTTGTAAACAAAATATAAATTTTGTAGGGAGGTGTTCCACATTTGGGTTCAAAACTGTTTTTCTAATAAGACGATATCAGATAGATTTCAATCCCAAACTGCTTTGGAGAACAAGAAAGAATTTAACATCAATATTGTTTGTTTCTGTTGAGTATTTCGAAAGTGATCGTGTTTCAAACAGACGACAGGCAGGCGGACACGACTAAATCCACTAAGAATTACACAAGGATCAAGGGTCATACCCGGGGTTTACACATGCAAGTGCAGGTTCGAAAAACTCAATACAATCACACATTTTTACTAACACCATCACGTTTTTCGTACTTGCAGCCCAACTTGCAAGAGAATTTGCTTGCAAGTAAATTATTGACACTTGCAGCAAGTAAAATGACAAATAAAAAAAGAGTGTTACCGTAGATGCCTTTGGTATTAATATACTACTACTTAGTAATGTAAAAGTAATGTTTATAGCTGATTTTCTTTGTATTTACAAAAATAAAAACAAAACAAAAACAAAGCAACACATCTTCATGGTATTTTAAAACATAAAATGCAAGCATTAAAAAAAAAATTGTTATTCAAAATATTTTCTCAGAAATTTTATGATATCGGTAACTACGGCAATACTGGAGTCACATATTTTAAGGGCTCTGGAGACTTTCAAATAAACCCGTCAATCAGTGCATATGTGTTAGTGTCGTTTATTTGAGGCTTTTTCGGAGACGTACAAATAAACACGGCAATCAACAATTGTATTTTGTAAAAAACCAAAATATTTATATTTATCATGACAACAAACACAAAGAAAATAATTTTTTTTTGTCAATCACAACAGGAGACTATCAAATAATCAGCCATCAAATAAAAAAATCAAAACTTTTTGATTTTCATCAAGCATTGCCGACAACACGTATGTGTACCCGAAAAAGAACGACTGCACGCACACAACTAAGTGATTGATGTATTTATTTGATAGTCTCCCGGGCGTTTTAAAAATAAATAAGTTTTTCTTTAAGATGGACCAAAAATAAAATCAAAGAAACAACTAAATAATTTATATTTAATATTATTAAATAAATTTCGTGATAACATTAACATGATAATGTTTTTTAAACCCAAAAACAAAGCTTTTTCATAAGATGTTTTCGCTTTGAGAACATTTAAAAAATAAACTTGAAACTGACTGTGTAAATACTCAAGCTACTTGCAAGACTTTCGGCTATTTCTTCGATATTTTCGTTGATAATACATGCAGGGTTAGGTGAATATTAAAAAATTTCACACGGAATGACAAACTAGAGCGATAGATATTGAAAAGGCCATACGCACCGCGATCCAGAGGATATTTTGTGACAAACTAAGTATACCCTCATTCACCACTAGTGGTAGAGGGAATAAAAATTACATAATTTTTTAACATTAAAAATAAATCAAAATAGAAAATTAAAAAATGCAGCTTTTAAAAATTTATACTGAATCACATTTTAAAGTTAACTTGGATAAAACAATTAAATTCCATTACGTTCACAATTATTTTTTTTTTTTGAGTAATTAGGAGAAACATTTTAAATTGACTCTCTCATTGCAAGTTTCTGCTAGTAAAGTAACCGAACATACCTAATATTATTTTATCAAGCCTGTCACCGGTCGGAATTGATTTCGTTTTTAAGAGTAGCAAAATACGAAATCACTTCCTCTTTCTATCGGAATTGATTTCTGTGACAGGCCTGTATATCTGAAAAAAAACAGTATACATATATATATATGTACATTAGGGCGGGTCGATTTTTTTTTTAAAAAATCGTATAGCAAAAACGTAAACTACATAAAATTCTAAGAAAATTCTCCGAAGAAACCATGTATCTAAAATAAAATCCTAATCCGCGCCTCTCGACTTGAAAATATTCACCCAAGTAAAAAAGTTTGTATATAATTTTATATTTAATATTTTTATTAGGAACATAGATAAAAGAAAATTTCTTTCATATATACAAAAAAAAAAAAAAAAATTACACTCAAAAATTGTTTTCAGTATTTATAAAATAACCTTGTTTTGTTTCGATAAACAATTCTTGTTTTATAATGCAAATAAAAACAAACAAAAAAAAGTGTTTTGTTCAAACAATATTTCAGTAATTTTTTTTACCATAAAAAAATTTTGTTTCATTAAGACAAATAAGGTCTTTAATACATACAAAGAAGCAATTATAGAATGCTAAGAAAACTTCAGTTATAATATAATAAAACATATTATATTAAAAAAGAAAAGAAAATAATTTTATCGAAAGAAGAGGAAAAAAATTTTCAAGTCTAGAGGCGCGGATTAGGATTTGATTTTAGACCCATGGTTTCTTCGGAGAATTTTATGTAGATTACGTTTTTGCTATACGATTTTTAATTTGTTTTCATCCATACAAATCAACCCGCCCTAATGTACATGTTTGTACATCTAGTAAAAAGCTATAAATTGATGGAAAAATACAAATGTATCACTTAAACTAAAAAATGCTAAAAAGTGATAAATAATTTTGGGAAAATGCTGAAAACAGTGCTATATGCTAGAAGCTTTTTTCATGCTAAATGAGTTTAAAAATTTCTAAATGAGTTTAAAAATGCTAAATTGGCAACAGTGTTGACAAGAAAGAAGGGTATACGAGTATTTAAATCTGCATTATCGAATATAATCAGCCGTTCCACAGAGTACGATTCCGTTCGGACACGGAACTCATTTTGTATTTTTGTGCTTCAGAAAATTAATTACGATACAAATTTTCGTAATAAAACCACTTTTGTTTTCATGAACGGAATGGGAGTTTTTTGTTTCTTTAAGGGCAAATAACTATCCAAATACATACATATACTCTCTATCAATAAACAAATATGTTTTCTCTATTTTTCAAAAGAAGTATATAATAATTTTTAGGCCTTTATTTTAAAAATATTAAAAACTCTTTAACAAAAACTTGACAAGAAAACAAAATTTTGTAATCGACTTATGAATCATTGCCATATCTCTTTTTTGTCATATTTTGCCAAAATTTACATCCGGAAATACACAAAACGAAAGAAAACTGAAGCCTGCAGTTCCCGCATTTTAATTTTAAACAATACAAAATTCATTTTTATCGTTTGTGCTGGTTTTTTTTCACACATAAAATAGACAAAAAAAAAGGAAAAAAAATAAGAAGCATCCCTTAATGTCACTGGTGGACGGCAGTATACGCCAAAAAGGCGGGGCAACTGACTGGTGACAATTGTACATTATATGGGGTTCCAGGGGAGAAAGAGACGGTGGAGCATATACTCTGCTACAATTAAATTCCATTGCACTCGTACGCTCCAGAGCGAACTGTCTGGGAGACCATTACTTCCAAGATCTAGGGGAAATCTCTGGAATTGGACTATTGAGACTCCTGGCATTCGCGAAGAGGGTGTGGAGTACCCTGGGTATCATCACTTCGAACTACCCTTTTCAACTGAGGGTTATCGTACATCGTGGTAACGCTAGGGACCAACTCGGTCTATGCGGGGTCTTTGTGACCGGCCAACTCACCTAAACTAATCTATCCCTTAACTTTCGACGACTGAGTTTTTCTTCACTATGTTAACTTTTTTCTTCCATTGCAGCAGTTATTGATACGCCCAGCATATTTTCTTTTAAAATTTCTCAAATTTTAAAGCTTATCACTTTTTTATACATAAATAAAAATGAATTCGAACGGAATTGACAGCATTCCGAACGAAATCTGTGACATTAAAGGTGTATGTACAAAACTCGTCGTTTTTACATCTGACTTGTTAACTTTTCAAGTCACATGTAATTGTGTATGTCTGTCAAAATTGCGGTTTTACATAAAGTTAATAATATTTGGTCACAAATATACGTGTAATTTGCTGCCTCTGTTTTTTTCGCATAGCTATTTCAGAAACTAAAATAGTTCTCGGTTTCAAAATAGCGTGCTGCCGCCACAAAAATGTTTATTTGCGCCGCAAAAGAGTTCCGCCATCTTAACATTTCTTTCTTTAAGTTCGAAGAAACTAATTTAGGATATTATAATGAAACGTTTTTATTATATATATTTAAACATAATTTCTATTCAATGGTGAAATTATCATATATATATCGGTATTGTAAAATCTAAATTTAGATATTAAATTTTATATTAAATTATTTTTATGAAGACAGGAATTTTTACAACATGAAATTAATGAAAATTTTATGGATATTTTTTCATTCTTGACTGCGCTGAGATTTGAACCCATGCTTTCAAGGGCAGGTTGCCCATACTAGTTTCGATTGTAACCACACAATCTCGTCAGTGGGGTTTGCCGTTTTACTCAGTCGGCTATTGAAGCCGGATGACGTCAATAGTCACACATCAATCCTTAAACCATATGGTAGTTCACTTTGGTAGATCGAAATTTGCTTTTGAATGAATGATAATCTATTTTAATTGATTTACATGTTCTTCCTAACTTCTGTTTTTTCGTACTTTTTGTCAAGAATTCTTCTTGAAATCCAAAGTACATTTTTGTTTTTCATGTTTTTCTCTTTCTTTTTTCTTGTTGACCTTTTTCAGCACAACTTGAAGGACAAATGTAAGGTATTCTAAAATATTATCTTTAGCCGGCTAATGATTCCGTCAATAGTGCACCGCCACTGCCGGTTTCTTCCCGGCATATACTTCTGACACAGCTGATGTCAAATGGTTTGCCAGAAGAAAATAGAGCACGCTCTAATTGAAATTTTGTCAGATGAATTTGCATCTGACTTTTACAGATGCCATGTCTTAAAGGTAACACACAACATGTATGTATTTTGTAGTGGAAAATTTGATGTTAAAAAACATGTCGTGTACGGACACCTTCATTGAATATTCAAAAAAAAGTAAATGTAAAATTACAACAAACAAAACACTTTGCATCCTACAGTTGATCAATTTGTTTGTTTAGTTAATTGCTTTTTTTTATTCATATTATTTTGCGCTGGGGGAGAAAATGTTAAAAATGGTGTTATTTAAAAGTTTAATTATTTGTACAATTTTCATCTGATTTGAATAATGAAAACCGCGTTTTGTTAAGAACTTTATTCATTGATATAAATTGTTTTAAGCTTTCATATAAAAAAACCAATAAAAAGCTACTAAAATCAAAAGAGTGGTTAAGTTTGTTCTTTTTTTAGATATTCCTAACAAGTCAATATCTATAACTTACAAACGTTGAAATAAAATGCACGTCTTACCAAACACGTTAAAAAAATAATATCGGACAATAACTGACTGAGTTAAAGGTCGATAAATTGACGAACATCACCCAAAGCTGGGTTTTAGAATAACTTTTGAATTTGAGGGTTTTCTCCTTCTCCTCTGAACGCAAAGTTAAATAAAACCATTGATTTTTTTTTGTTTAACTGTACAATATTAGTTTCTTTTTATTAATATTCTTTTAAATGTTTTAATTTTTTTGTCTTAAATTTTTTGTTAATTTTCCAATTGACATTTAATTAAATAGATATTTAAAATATTCAATAAATGGGACATTAAAATTTTTCCAAAGCATATAATTTACTTTTTTATTCTTTTATTTAAATAATATTTTCGTTTTTTCAAATTTTTTCTTTATATAATTTTCAAAGGAAATAATGACATGGTTTTATTAGTTTTTTTTTTAATTAATAATATTTTGTTAAAACTACGATAAGTTTATTAGACGAAAGACGAATTAATTATCAGACTTAAGAAGATTATTTAGTTATATAAATATATAAAATACAATATAGAATATTTATTTTTTTTTATTATTTAAATTTTAAATAATATTAAATATTTCTTTGTGTGTTTGCGTGTGTGCTTTGTTTTTTACATTTATTAATACTATTTTTTGTTTAAATAATTAATTGTGTAACAAACAAAAATTAAAATAATTTAAAATTATTGCATTTTGGTGCATTTTGTTTATTGAAGGATTTGATTATAAGTTTTAGTTGTTTTTGTTATTATTGCTAGTGGGCGTAGTTAAGTTGGGTAGCGGTTTCGTGGGCGGTAAGAAATTTGGATTGTTTTTAACACAGATTTTTTTTTTGCATTATTTTTTGTTAATTGCTACTTTAGTAGGAATTTTGTAAGTGATATTTATAATATTTCGTTTGTGGATTTTTTCAAAAAAATTTTCTTTAATATAGGTAGTAATAACATAAAAGATTTAAAACTTTCGATTTATTTTTTTTATTACATAGACAATTTTTTTTAAGTTTTTGCTATCAACCCAATTATGATTAAAAATTTCCCGGAAGTTTTTTGTTCTTCACCCGTTTTTTATATTTGAATTCAATTGTAAAAAGTATGGACAAAAAGGAAAAAGCTTCCGGCGAATTTTTATTCATAAATGTAGTATTTGTTTTAGGAAATTATCATCTATTTTGGTGTGAAACAAAACTAAAAACTATTTTGATTAATATTCGATTGTATTACTAAAAAAAAAAAACAAAAAAAAAAAAATTCTTTCCTGCATCATTTTTTGGAGAAACCAATAAGATATTATAAGTTTGATTTACCCTAGGGGAAAGGGAACGAATTAACACCAAACTTGTCACGTGATATTCTCTAAAGTGGTAGGGACCGGTTCTAGTTCTAACACCTTATATGAAGGGGACTTGTCACTTTAACATGTCGATGTCCTGGGAGGAGGTTAATTGGCACCTTTTTGACAGTTTGTAACAGGTTACAGAAATAACCTAAAAGGACACATTCAATTTCTGTTAATGTGATTATTTCTGTCGCAGAAAATATGACAACAATTTCATAATTTTTCAATGAATTTAAAGCGAATTTAATAAAAATCAGTTTAATTTTTGGTGACCATTTTTACAATTTCCAAGACAGAACTGGTTCGTTTGCCTTCACTATATGACCCATCAGAAAGAGCCAGAAATATATAAGTTAACCACCTCCAAGGCCAACACCATGTTAATATGATGGATCCTGTCCATATAAAGTAATAGACCCGCACAAAATCCAGTCACATCAATAGTTTTGTGCCAATAACCTTTTCTCTGGACTAACTACACTTTAAACTCATTATCACCAGTTAAGTGATATGTCTTGTTTTCACCTTACACAATTCGTTTCTTTTCATTATAATATTGTGTACACTGGTCACGCGATAAGTACTTTAAGAGCAATTGACTCAAATTTCCCGCAGTGTAAATTTTGAGCATTTAAAAGTGTTTAATACTTTAAGTGCTGGTTTACACACATCAAGTTTGACTTGATAAGTCGTAAGTTAATAGGAGAAAGAGGAAAAGAGAATGGAAAGGGTACAGGCTTGACCGTACTCGTTAATTTTCTTTTTTCCTTTGGTTTTTGTATTAGCATAAGATGAGTTGAAGTTTAAGGTAAAGAAAAAGAAAATTTACGACACATGCTTATTGTGTAAGAACGTTCATGCAGGTTCAAAAAAGAATTAAAGAAAACCTGTTCAGCTAAACCTGAGGTATCTTAACCAGCACTAATTACAACACTCGATTAGTCCCCATTTAGACTATGTAAGTTTTCTTGCTACGAGTCTTAGTCTAAAAATAAAGAAATTAAAATTTTCAAAAAAACTCTTTTTCGTCTAAATGGGAAAGCAATGGGTTGACACAATACATTCATTAACACTCCACTGTGCGACAATGTCTTTTACGAAACTATGTCAGGACAAAATGTTGCACTGACAGGTCCAAAACTAAGCATAGATCCCATATAAGCCCCCATTCTAAAATCAATTAAAAGCAAACAAATCTCATATAGATGAAGATATCTAAAAATATTCAGCCCAAAGAACTTTTACATGGATCTTAACCTTACAACATAATTTTGTGCTGACGGGTCCATGATTGGATATTGGTCCCAATTAGGTTACACTCTCGAAAATTTGTTTTTAAATACTGTGGCGTAGGGTATCATATGGTCGGGCTTGACCGTTTTTTAAGAATTTATTTACAAAATCATGCAGGTCAAATATTAATAATAATCAAGTTAATTTACAAATGATATATAAAATTAATATATAATAAATAAATGCAGTTGTTAGTATATAAATTTATTTAACTTTATTTCTATTTTTTTAATTATTTTCAAAAGTAATGAGAATAATTATAGCACATTTTCTTTTAAAGATCTGATTTTAGTTTAAAGAAATGTAAAATTTTTATTTATTTTAAGTTTTTAAAGAAAAAAAAAATGGCAAAAAAAAAGTCGAATTTTTAAGAAAATTGGAAATTATAAACCAAAGATTTATACACAATAAAGAAAAATAAAAAGTTAAGATTAAGTTTTTTTTTTTAATTGACAATATAATATATTGTAAAGGGATATAGAACCATAATTTGCTACAAATTTTAAATTGTTAAGTATAAGATCAATACAGCAACACGATCCTACTAAGATCGTCTAAATGATTAATTAACCGAAATCAAGTAAAATGGAACGAATCTTACAAAACGTTAAAAAGTTTAAATTAATGAAAAAATGTGATAGTAATAGTGTCTGAACGATTTGGACTTGAAATTCTTGACCAATGTGTGAAATAATCTACTTTCTTTTTATTATTATTGAAAAAGAAAAGGTTAGACTGAGATTAAAACCATAACAAAATCCAACCCTAAGGCTGGGTTTTTGAGATCTCAGTTAAACTAGGTTTAGTTAATCTGAAAACAGATTTGTGCCGCCAATACCAAGTTTGTATACAAAATTTTGACGAAACAGCTTACTTTTGCTTAAAATATTGGTATTTAATTAAATAATAAAAAAATAAAATTTCGCCGGGAAATTCAGAGTTCCAGAGTACGTGAAACTAAGTTTAAGCTTAACCCACATCTCAAAAACAGGGCTTAAACCGTTAAAACTAAATGCTTTACATTACAAAAAAATCTGATTAATTGTTTTTATAAAATTACTTCGTATTTTAGATGCACTGGATGTAATGCAAGCAAATTTTTTATTTTGTAACCCTTTTTTAGCCACGCTGAGATCTGCATTTAAGAGCCAAGACTGCATACAATAAATGTCCGTCCGACAGGCCAATTTATGTTACTTGTGCCAGCACGTTTTATCCGGGCATGTAGTGATACATCTTAGAGATATTTCACCAGATGGGTTTACATCTACGGGGAAAATAGGTGCAACCAAGACAGCAAATCAAGGTAGAATTGGCAGCTGTTTCTTCCTTGCGTGGATTGCGGCATATCAGAGAATTAATCAAGAACCACGAAAAGCAGTAAGCCCCTGGAACTTTGGTCCATAACTGTTTATTTGTTGAGGGTCCTTTAGGAATCATTTAATGGCTGTGAAAAAGATTTAGATGGATACCTTGGGCTTACATGGGCTTACTCCATTTTAAAACTTTATCACTGCGTGACAAACAATGCTTTCACCCCCAGAGTGTGAGAGAAATTAGCACATACAGGGGGCAATTCAAGTGCATATTCTGGCAAAGATTTTACACTCACCCCTTGCTTAGGATCTAGAGCTATTCAACCTCCGCTGTTTTTGGCATAGTTGGGGATAGTGCACTTGATTTAAATCAGCATTGCACTACCACTAAATAAAACTGCAAAAAAATATTTTGCACTATTTTTCACCAGCTTTAGTGATGATTGGCATTTTTTTTTACTAGCACTAAAAAAATTTTGGGGTATTGCAAATTTTTTCACTATCACTAACGGTGATTGAATGCATAAAATCTGCACTCAATTCAAATAGAGCAAAATTTCTACTTGCAATCAAAAGAGCTGCATAAAAACAGACTCCCACTTAAATTTAAAAAAATGTAATTTTGTATGCGCATAGTTTTTGATTCTTGTTATGATATGCATCAGCAAAGGAAATTAAAGAACATGAAATTTTGTCAATAACGAAATATCTCATGGCTTTAATTATGAAAAAACTGGTTTTTTGTTTGTAAATTTAGTGCAAAATTTAAAGTTGCACTCAAATGAGTGAAGAACAAAAAAGTAGCAATAAGCTGACGATTGCTTTTTCTTAAATCAAACTATTTTTTGAGTGCAAAATTATTAAACATCACTATCACTCATGTTTAGTTATCCTGCTAATTTTCAATTCATCACTCAACATCAATAAAATGATTGCAATATTTGTGCACTATCATTAAAGCCGGCAAGATTTTTTTGACAAGTCTGTGCGACTTCCAAGTGTTTATGAAAATTTTTATAAAATTATAGATTCTATGCGATCAGATTGTCATTTTCTTGTAAAGCAGCTGAGTCATTTGAGTTTGCATCATTTTTGTGCGATAGTGTTGCACTGACAGCTAAATTTTGCTGACATTTATTTTATGTCGGATGGAATTCTGTCAGATTTTCGTGTGGATGAATCGTACGATTATGAAGGATAGTGAATCCCGGCCTTAACTGTGAGATGAAACTGCAAAATTAGTGCTCTACCCCCATCTATGGTTTTTGGAAAAATGCTAGCAGCATCTGTTGAGTAGCAACAGTACCTTGGGATAATCCTTCATTAGGCTGAACTCTCCCGCAAGTGGTGAAAAATCAGCCCTTTAGTGAGATATTTTAGATATGCCTTCCCGCGACTTTGGATACTAAGCATCAACCACCACGTGATCCCGAAAGTACCTTTTAAACGAAAAGGCGAAACTTTAATCAGCCCGATGACGTGCCACCGGTGGCTACCCACTGCCGCGTTACCAGATATGATCTTTGGTCAGCCGCGATCGCAAGAGATCATGAAGATCTCCTGAGATATATCCATTTTGTATTTTTGCTGAATCCAAGGTGTTGATTGCAGTGTGGCCATTTTGGCATTCTTGCAGCTAAATTTAGCATTAACATTTTTTATTTAGCTTTAAAATTTTCATTTAGCACTTGGCATTTTATTTAGCATTTTTAGAAAATGTTTTTAGCATTATTTATTTAAAAAATTTTGACGAAAAGTACTATTGATTTTACTTAAATTTTTTATAAATTATAATAAATTTTGACTTAAAATAGTTGTACCTAAAATAATTGCGTATGAAAAGGGAAAATTCTTATTTTAAGGAACATCTAACCTGTCTTGTTAAAAAATAGAATATTCAGGGAATATTAGAAATGTCCTCATCATGTTGATTGTAAATATTATTTTCCCTTTGATATTACGATATAAAAGTACAAGGAAATTTCACTTTGTTTAAGATAAAAATCCAATAGTGAAAATGTGTGAAAAACTGTTTGCTCTAACTGCTGAATAAATAATAATTCTAAAGCTTCAACTTTTCTTAAACTATATAAAATAAAATGAGCAAAAAAATTTGTATATCATAGAAATAAATCGATTAAAGTTAGCATGTATCAAGGGTCTGCGGGCCCCTAAATTTAAAATTAAATATCAACTACCTGTGCTTCATATTTATGTGTATTATATGCTTTACCAAAATCTATCCACTTGTTTAAATATACCCATTTATTTCAATTTCGTTAAAAAATAAGTCACTAAAATGTATTTGGTTTCGAATAAAATTTCATTCTGTTAATAAATTTTATAAAAAATCTTTAAAAAAATTTTAGCATTATTTTTAGCATTTTTTAAAATCATTTTTAGCATTTTAATGCCAGATTTAGCTGTAAATTTTTTTATATCTGGTCAAACTGGTTGAATGCACCTGATTAAGCCTCGGAGGATGTAACCCAAAAGGTTAATTATCCTTAAGATTATCCTTACGCCCCCCGGGGGAGATTAATTGGTGGTTGTGGTTTATACCTTAAATCGCCGAAAAGAAGATCTTAATAAGCAGCATTAAGGGCTGATTTTCTAATCACTGTGGAAAAGTTCAGCATACTTGCGGATCTTCATACTTACTGATCAACAGGTGCTGTTGTTAGTAGTGGAGGTTAGATAGCTCCAGATCCTAAGCAAGAGCTAATCGTACTGTTTTCTGCTGCAATCCATATTCTTAAAAGTTGCCAGCCATGTGTAAAGTTAGGCGTGCACGTGCACATGAGGGCGCTGGTACACCCAGTATTAAGACTATCGTGGGGCTAAGCCGATTCAGCAACTAGCCACGTTTATCTTTACACATCCATGCCAATACTTGCAATTCGCACGAACTTGGTACTGGCGTTCTCTGTTGCAAATGAAGTAGTAAAATATTGATTCAAAATAAAGAAAAAAAATACTAATTAAAAAGTTTTCTTTTTCTTTTACAAAAAAATTTTAACCACTGTCGCAAAACTTATAGTTCTTTTTCTCGGAAATGGTTAAAAAAAGTCTATTTAAGAGCACTTTCTTGTATAAAAAATATTGTCTAAAGTATTAATCGCTTATTTCCACACCGCTTATTATCATTTCAGGCTTTTATGTATTCAAACTTGTGCAATTACAGATTGCTATTTATGGGTCGATTACGGATGGTAGCTCAACTTCAGTTGCATGCGACATTAGGCAACGCCGCTCATGTTTAAAGATACATTTTTTTATTTTATATTTTAACATGAGCGGCGTTGCCTAATTTCGTTGCTGGCAACTCAACTTCACTCCAGTTGTCATCCGTAATCGACCCATTAAACTAATCGTAATTGTTACTTGTATAACCACATGCTTATATGAATATGCCGCACTTATGCATCACAATATAATACAATATTAATAAATTGAATTAAAAAAATTCTCACATAAGCATTGTTCCAAACTTTAGTCAGATACATTAAAAAACTCACGAAAATTATTTCATCCAAACTTAATTTGCTAAATTTTAATCATGCACTTTCGATGCAAGCAAAAAAGCTTTTGTCATGATACTAATGGAAATTAAAGAGTTTTTTATAAGCACTGTATATGCATATAAGTTTAAATAAATGCATTTCTGGTTTACTACTCGTCCAGACGCGCAATATGTTTGGCAATAATTGCAGTGGCAACTGTCAAACTCTATATAAAAAAATTAATATTTTTGCCAATATTTTTAACGGCCAAAAGATATTTATAAATAATTTTATAAATATCTTTTAATACTATTGCTACAGAGTTGCGTTCATTCTGTTTAAAATGTAGGCATAGTTGTGTTTAAAAGATTAAATAAATTGAGGCAAGTGCTCTTCTAATTTTCGATTAAATTTTTTTTTAATATTAATGCCCGTAATTTCTACTAACAGATATCTGGTCGTGTTCGTACCTAACAGTTATCTTTACTTATCCAGTAACACTTTTTTGACAATTTCAACGTTAAATTGGCCCACGTGAATTAACTATCGAAAATCGATGGTTGAAAATACATAACACTTTACCCCGTAGGTAAGAAATAGGTTTTAAAATACGTCACACAATAGATATCTATACACAGCTAGATATCTATTTGTAGAAATTACGGGCATAAATGAAAATACTCAAGCTCGGGGTCTGTTGTATGTAAAATGTTCTTTATTAGTTTCCAATATTTCGATATTCTTTGAATATCACCATCAGGGAATGTTTAATTACAATTTACATAAACTACAAAAAAGGAGTAATGGCTCTTCACGTTTCAGCATCAAAAACTACAGTGTAGTGTAGTTTATGTAAATTTTAATTAAACATTTCCTGATGATGATATTCAAAGAATATCGAAATATTGGAAACAAATAAAGAACATTTTACACACAACAGACCTCGAGCTTGACTATTTTCATTTAATATTGAATTTTAAAGGTCGAATAAAAATATAACTTAAGGAAAAAAAAATTTTTTTTTTCAATAAATACCTTTTGACAATATAAAAATGATCTAGATTATATATCCCTTTGAATTTACTTGCTATAAATTTTATTATTTAAAAAAAATGTACTATAAATTCTTTCATTACTTTATTTTTTTTTCCGAAAAATTTTTCTTATATTAAAATTTCTTTTGCATAAAATCTAGTTACTTGTTAATTGTTAAAACTAAAAAAATTAAAAAAAAACTTAAATTTTTATTATACACATTTAAAATTTGTTATTTGTTTGTTTAAGTTTTATACGACTTTTTTTTAAGTTTTACTGCTTTAAAATTACAAATTAAATATTCTTATAATTGCTTAATAATAAAATGATATTACTAAAATTTAAAGAAATAAAAACTAATTCATTCGCATGTACGCGCTCTGCGCTGAAAACGTTTCATGCGCCGATACCATTCATCTTTCCACTCAATAACAATAGAACGAGGACCAATACCCAAATAGCCGGGCGGAGCTTCAGTATCTTTGCCCAAAATTAAATAAGATCTGAAAAGAATTTGATTTTGCTTTTAACAAGTTTTTGTATCTCGGTTAGCAGTGAAATACTCACTTATTCATTTTAATTTTGGGACATCTACACTCTAAATTCTTCACTGGTATGATCCAGGTCATAGGACCTCGTCTTAGGATTGTATTCGTAGTTGCGTATTCTAGGGGTGTTCGTTTGAATATGGCTTGTATCTGTATATCGAATTTCACTGTTGCCATTTGATCGTCCGTTTCCGCGCTGTCGGCGCCGTTCATTTGATGATTTTGATTTTCTTTGGTATATTGTTCGCTGCTCGTTACCTCGGTACTCTGTTCCCGTCCAATCACTTTGGCCATTATTGCTAAGTTTCAATAAAAAATAAAACAGAACATTTGAATAATCAAATAATAGTTAAATATTTACATATAAAGAATAATCGATTCTAGTTGATTATTCTTTGAAATTTACTTACCGTAATCTCTTTTGCAAAACTTGTTGAGGTTTAGTCTTTTTGTGCTTATTTTGCATTTTTCGCATTCTGTAAAGAGTTAAAAAAAAATATAAACAAATTATTGCGAATTTTTCCTAAAAGAAAAGTTGGACTTAAATCTAAAACATTAATTGATTAGTAAAAAACAGCCTCTTTACAAAAAAAAAAAAAAAAAGGCGCATTTTTAATATCTAGACAATGAAACTCTGTTTGCGCTACGTTGACCAGGGGTAGAAAAAGAAGTTTAATATTCGTCGAAACAGCTTATGTCGATTTTGAAAACGCAACGATTCAAAACAGAACATTTCCTTTTCGTATTTCCTGTATAGAGACTTCTGAATTTTATAGTAAAGATGTTAATTAAACAGTATTAACTGAACTGTATTGTAAAAAAATAAGACCTTAATTCATAATTTATTATTTTAAAGCGCTAAAATTCACCACACATTTTAAAACCGATCGTTTCGAAATCGTTCGATGTTGATCACACACCTGACATTGTTTTAGGATTTTATTTAATTTAACGAAAATTTCTGGGAGTAATTATAGTGAACTGAGCAGCCTTGCGATTGTCCATGGTTCATAGCCTTTTCCCAACATATTTGAAGCAGCGTTGAGTTTTACCAAGGCACAGGTACATAGTGGCGCATAATGAACGTTATAATTTGATAAGTGAATACATTTTTTATTTATTTTTTCCGAATTAATTTTTTAAAAACTTGGAAAATTAATGGTGGAAAGACTCAGCAAAGAAAAAAGAACCAAAGATTTTCCATTTTATTTTGAAAGCCAGCATTCGGTTATTCAGCCACAAAGATCATATCGAATAATGAGCGATGAGGGCCATTTTCGCCTAAGTTGATTGAGCCATGACCGTCTGCTGAAATCATGCTCGTTTTCGAACGACTCAAAAGAAAAGAACAATATTATCGTCAAATTGCTTCAAGTTCTCCTAAGCAGCTTGGGATTGAAATCCAGCAAAATCGGTTCGGTAGAAAAATAGTTATGAATCAATTATGGTGGAATAACCACCAAAAAAAATTGATAGTTTTGATATAAAACTAGCATTAATAGTGGCGGAATGCACATTTTGATAAAAGATTTTGCACAAACTCGTTCTAAATCAAACAACAAATTTTCGTGAAGATTGGTCTATAATTTATCATAGGCCCCAAATAAACTCTACACTCGGAATAAACTTTAGTACTGCTAAGACGGTCACGAATAATGCTATTGTTACAGTTTTATATGACTAGAAATCACACTGTCAACTTTCGTGAAAATCGGTCCATAATTAACATAGGCCCCATTTAAAGCCTTCTCTGGGAAAAAACTTTAGTACGCGTAAAACCGTAAGGAATAACGCTATTGTAATAAAATTTGGTCAGTCATCGTTTTAAAAGACTATAAATCACTTTGTCAGATTTCGTGAAGATCGGCCATAGGTCCCATTAAAGCGACTTTAACATGTCGATGTCCTAGAAGGGGGTTAAATGGCACCTTTTTGACACTGTAAAATGTCTCTGAAATAACCTAAATAGACACATAATCGTAGCAACAGTGGAGGATCGCAAGAGGATCTAAAGAATCAGATCAACAAAGCTAGATAAGCATATGGGAAACTAGGAAACATCTGGAAATTCGCTTACAAGTAGGGAGTTAAATAAGTCATTACCATATTCTCTTAAAAATAGGGAGTTAAATAAGTCATTACCATATTCTCTTACAAATAGGGAGTTAAATAAGTCATTACCACGTTTGCTTAAAAAAAGACACTTCACATTGTTACCAACAAAACTGAATTTGTCAAACAAATTATGTCTTTAATTTAAATTGCTTTCTAATGCATCAAGGACATATTCATACCCAATAAACTAGAGAACGATATGATTGCAAAAACGATATGAGATTTTCCTGGAAAAACGATATTATAAGGAAATGTACAATTTAAATACTATCGTTTATGATACAAGATCGATATCATATATCATAATTTATATCACCTAGACGATATCGTTATAATAACGTTTGGATGATTGATAAGAGTAGTTTTTATTAAAAATTTTACTTTTAAAATACATATCAAAATCAACTAAGTACTTAAATTTTTCATATTCAAATTCTTATTCATTTATAACAAATAAAAAAACACCAAATTGTAAGAACAAATATGTATTTAAAACCAATTTGTATTGGATTTGAATAAATAAAACCTCAAATGTATTTTATCATGAATTAATGAAAAATTTCGTTAATCAACTCATAAAGAAGTGCTTATGTATCAGATTATATGACAACCATTACTTAACTACTTCTTTGTAATGCAGATGGTATGAAGTAGTCATTGAAAACTAAGTTGTTCTGTAATTCAAACACGCAACTTCAAGTTTTCGAAGGGACAACAAAAGAAAATACGAATATCGTGCAGGGTTATGTCGCATAGTCTGAAACAGGTTTTACTTTGAAAACTAACAAGAAGAAAGTTTAGGCATAAGACTGACTAAATAGCAAATTAAATAAAATTAAGAATATATTGAAAATATGTAGAAAAAGACCTTCAAATTGTATTCGTCATTAGAGACAATTAAATTTTAGATAAAAAAAACAAATAAATTCTTATTCACTCTTTAAAAATTCTTCTCTTGTAATAGTTAATGTTCGCATAAATCAGCGATTGAAGAAGAAAATAAAAAAGGCATTCAAAATATTTTGCATGCCTAATTGAAGTGTTTAAAAATAAATACTCTTGTTTTACTTGCATACGAGTACAATCTGGCCATAACCAATAAATGAATTTTGCATCTGCAGACATGCATTCTCTAAAATCCTACAACAAAAAAAAAAAATTGTTTTAAGAACAAAACAGCAGCAACAACAACAATTAAGACGATTTAAACGATTTAATTTTAAACGCATTACAATTCAATTACCAATGCCAATTAGTAAGGCATTCATGTTGAATGCCAAAGTAAGAATAGTTTTCAGAAATTAAAACAACAACATCAACAACAATAAAATCAAATATATAAGGGGAACATCTCATTCTTTAAGGGTATCAATTATTTTCAAAAAAGAACACATTCACAATGTAAAAAAAACATATATAGGGAATTTTGCTAATTGGGTAAACAACAGAGAATTGAAAGGGCACTACCTCGTGAATATCACATAGAAACAAAATATTTCTGTATGCATTCTTAATAGCAAAATCAATCGAAATTAAATTAACTTCTCGTAAATTTCTTAAATATCGCTTTCTATTGCGATTTAAAAAAGAAGTGAATCATCCTTACAAAGCAAAAATCACTAAAGAAACGCCTATCTATATATAAATGTGTTCGTTCTCGTAAGTCGTGTGAACCACAAAAATTTTTTTACAATAACCCAACGGCCAAAAACCGAGAGAGTTTATACTTCAATATTTATTTACTGAATCTGCCGTAGGTAGGCCTAATAGTAATGAAACTGAAACGAGCGACGAATTTTGTCCAGCACGATACGAATTTGTCGGATATATATCACTGGGATCAGGGATGTTAAAGTTGGTACTTTTTTTTGGTACATTTTGACCTTCTTCATTTGGTACAATTTAAAAATTTGTCATAGTTCCCCCTTTTTTAATTTTTAGTATAGCACACAAATTATTGAGTCCTTTTCATTGTATTTATTTTTTAATTATTATTTCTTTAATCAGGATTTTTTTTCAATTGTATTTATGCAATATGCACTTGAAATTATTAACATGGTTTCTTTAGAAATGCAATCAGAGGATCCTCGAATTTTTACAAAGGCTAACTTTTTTGTTCCGTTAAATATTTAGCACGTAATTTCATAAATAAAAATGTTTTGGATGAATGTGATATATCGTAGAACTTTACAAAAATCACGTGCCCTTTGAAGAAATTTATGGCGGAACAGAAGTGGATTTATATATTTCTAAAAATAATATCAATATTTATATTGTTAAAGAAATGAAAAAAATGCAAAACAATTTAATATAAAATTTTGCGAAGTTTTGAGAACCAAAGTCAACTTTAATAACGAAATTTTAATGTGGTTCCAATTATTTACTCCTGAAAATGTTATTTCAGTGTTTGTATTGTACCTCTTCTAGTAAAAATATTCCCGAATGAAATTGCAAATTTTGATTCAATCAATAATCCATTTAGAGCTTTAGCTGATGTCAAGCAACTGCAGTCGTTAAAAACTGAAAACGCTTGTAGTTTTTGGTCGGCAGTTGCTAATTTAAGAATATAATGAAAACTAAGGAAGACAACATGTGCCAACATTATCAAGTTCAAACAAAGGATTGGTTAAGATCGACAAATTCATGCTATAATGATGTTAAAATTCCAAATAGTTTATAAACTAAAATAAGTGCTTGATTTTGATCTCAAATGTTTATAAGACTTTGTGTACCTTATTTTATTCATACATATGTATAATGCATGTTAATGTAAAGTTTTGTTTTTTTTGTGTACAATTGAATTGTCATTCATTTTTTTTTGTTTTACTAAATAAAAAAAAAAAAATGGTACCTTCATGGCAAAGTAAATTTTTTTGGAAGTTGGTACAAAATTTAAAACCCAATTTAACATCCCTGACTGGGATACATACATATCGTCGATTGATAATTTAAATGTCGTATGTGAATTTTTTGCGGTTTTGAGTTAAGATCGATTCCTTAGGTTTTCCGACCTAATCTTTCATTTGGCGTTATCAGTTTTTCGATACCTCATATTGATTTCGAGATATGGAGTGTTAAGTTTGTCGTATGTGGTATTTGCTGAAGCAATTTTCAATTTAAATGTCGTATGTAACTGCCACATACGAAAAATTTCCATATAATACGACCAAAAAAATTATTTATTATTTAAATGTCGTATGTGGATTTTATAAGAGTTCAAACTTCAAACTCAATTTACTCGAAACTATCGGAATCCACATACGACAATTAAATTATCAGCCGACGATATGTACATAATACATACATAAAAACACAAACATAACATCTCTTCTTCCTTAACTTCGGCAAAAGTTAAGAAGTTCCGACCAATTCGACAGTCGAAGTGTATAACTTTTTGTTTTTTGCTTTTGCTTTGACTGTTTACATTTAGGGCCATTATTACAACTTACAAATAGTTATTTTTAGGATGCTATCTAACAGATAAATAGTTTTTGGTTATTACAAGTTAACATTAACCTAAAAAGTGACTGATAAGCTAACATCAGGTTTGTACTCATGGTAACTTTACAAGTTTACTTTAAGAACTTGAAGATGCCATATTTTCTGCTGAAGATATGGTAGCATCAGTGACAGTTTTAAGTCAAATTAAATTATGCAAACTTAAAAAAAAAACACAATTTAACACAAAAAACAAAACAATTTACCATTAAGAACAAAAATAAAGCACAAAAATTTAATTCTTTTTTTAATTAAAGAAAGAAACAAAAGCAAGTCGTTACCATTACGTATTTTAACAACCAAAAGTACTGCAATGTTGCCACAGTATATAAATTTCATTTTTTATTTTATCGGACAGTTGTAATAATGGAAAAAACTTATTGGTCACTTTATCGTTCCAGATAGCTATTGTTCACGTTAACTATCAGCAACTTTATCATTAGGTTGTAATAATGGCCCTTAATGAATCAGAAGTGAAAGCAACAGTTTTTGTTTTGTCCAATGAAAAATAAAAAAGTCGATGAAAAAAAAAGTTTTTTATGTTGACTGCAGCTTTTTTAAACACTGGGCCTAACAGTAACGTTAGGAACACAACTGGAACGAACGACGAATTTCGTACAACACGATACTAGTTTGTCGACAAAAGTTTGCTACGTAAATTCTTGGTATTGAACACAATAACGATGAAAATATAACAACGGTTATGATTAAGAAAGCTGTTTTCTGTTTATGCAAAGAGCGAAAAATAGTGTGACCATATTAAAAAATTAAACTTAAAAAAAATGAAACATTAGTAAAAATACAACTAAATTTATTTTTATAAGATTAACTTTATTTACTGAAAACTAAAAGACTTGAAAAATAAAACCAAACATGGTCAGCTGGTACTAATTTGTTCGTCGTATGCCGGCAGAGAATGGCATTTCTCCGCGTATGGCGAATTTCGCTAATACTATGATTGTGTGCAATTTCATATATGTAAATATGTTTTATTTTTGGCGGCGAATATTCGCGGCAAAAATCCGTCGTTCGTCACAGTTGGGTTTCTAGCATAAGTAGTAAAAATTTAAAAAATAAAAATTTGTCCCACTTAGAAGAACAATAATGTTCAGACAGTCCTCAGACAGTGTGGTGGATCGGGTCTTCGAAGCCTTGTTCCCATTTGGAGTTGAGAAATGTGCCTTGCAAGCGGAATTATACGATTTTCTAGTTCTGTAATTAATCTTTTACCAGAGGAATCTCTGTATTCTTATGGATGTCATTTCTTATATACCACATCGCTATTTCACAGAATTTTTGGTTGTTCAATCTGCATAAGCTTGATACTGGGATTGCTAGCCATTGTTTTAAACTAGCAAAACTGTGCTGGAAAAACTGTTTTGTACAGAATGATTTTATAGTATCTTTATCTTTACCTTGCGAGAATTATCTGTCATTTCAATAATTTTCCAGCAATTATTAAAAGGATGTGAGAAAAAGTGTTTCTGTATCAATATTTTGCGAAAAGTTTCTGACAAGAATTATCACATTTGAAATTGATGCGAGAAAAATAAAATTTTAAAAAATGGAGCCCAAATTATCCAAAAAAATTATTATGTATATACATATACACATGTATGTACATAAGAATGTGTATTGTTTGTTTTTAATTTGAAAATAAAGAATTTAAATGATGAATATAAATAAAACACAATTGTTATATTTTGTTATCTTAATTGCAGGGCTGCCAGATAAATTTGTGAAAAGTCGTTGATGTCCTAAGAAAAAAAAATCGTCTATTTTGTTTTAAAAAAGCGGACAATTTAAAATTAATTTTGACAAATTTAATTCAATTTTAATTAAAGTTCATGGGTTTTTTATACATATTTAAGCTTGAGGTCTATTTTTATAAGATTAATTATTTTATTTTTTCTTTAATCCGATAACAATTTAAAACGTCAGGTTGTTTTTTCCCTGAAGAAGTCACACGAGGCGTGACAAAATATCATATTGAACTAAAAATAAAATTTTTAGCCAAAAAAAGCCAAAAATTTCCTTAGTGCATTCACTGAAAAATGGGGTAAAAGTTTAATGTTTTGATCACAAAAGCAAATGTATTAAATAATCCAAAGAAATAAAAATTAAACAGTTTTCCTTCGACATTTTACTTTTCCCGATAATTTTTTTAGGGAACAGACTAACAATTTCGAGGACAATTTTCACAATAGGGATAAATATTTATAAAAATTGAAGCTGCCTTGTTTCTAAATATATCTTTTTTCTGTGTTGCCTAATACATAAATATATAAAAATATTTGGCTGAAGTGCACTTTACGGGGCGTACGAAAAAAAAAATATAAAAAATATGCCACCCGATCCAGAATTAAAAAAAAAAAAATACCAAAATTAATATTTAAGGGGGCTGAGGCCTGTGGGGACCCACTGAATGGTATGTGTGGGTACTCAAATTAAAGGTAATTGTGCAACAAAAACGAAAATAATAAAATTTTGGGTGGGCGGTATTTCTAGGGCCCTCTGGGGCAAAAAAAGTGTTTCCCCCTTAACACTTATGTATATCTGTGTGGGTACTCAAATTAAAGGTAATTTGCTCACGATTGCAAATATGTATTTTGTTTTTGTATTCGTTTAATATTTTCCTCTCTAGGTTAATTTATGTATCTTTTATAGGTATGCAGAGAAGCTTTAGTAAGCGAAGCCGGTCTTTGTTATACCATAGAGGAGAAAATCGTTGCGCCCGGCCGAAGGCCGGCTATACAGAGAAGCTTTAGTTAGCGAAGCCGGTCTTTGTTATACCATAGAGGAGAAAATCCTTGCGCCCGGCCGAAGGCCGGCTATACAGAATACCTTTAGTTAGCGAAGCCGGTCTTTGTTATACCATAGAGCAGAAAATCCTTGCGCCCGGCCGAAGGCCGGCTATACAAAGAAGCTTTAGTTACAAAAAAATAATAAAACTCATTTAAAAATTTTAGCGCATAGGTATAACATTAAAAAAGCAAAATAAAAACAAAATATTTACAATCGTAAGCAAAATACCTTTCATTCGAGTACCCACACATAGTTATAAGGGTGGGAGGGGCATTTTTTTTACCCCCAGAGGGACCCAGAAGTCCCGCTCGACCTAAATGTTATTAATTTCGTGTTTTTTACACAATTACCTTTAATTTGAGTACCCACACATACCACTAAGTGGGCGGGCCGCTTTTTTTGATCCATGGGGTCCCAGGGGCCTCAGCCCCCTTAAATTTTAATTTTGGTTTTTTTTCTTTTTTTATTCCAGAGGGGGTCCAACTTTTTTTTTTTTTTTTTTTCGTACGCCCCGTAAAGTGCACTTTTGCCAAATATTTAAAGTTGTTTTATTTCGAAAACTGAATAATATCATCACTAGAAAAAATCAGCAAATCTGCGCTTTGCCAATTTCGGAACAAAAAATCGTCAAAATTACGATAAATCGTCAAATCTGGCAGCCCTATTTTTATTATATCTATTTCTTTCGTTGACGTTTCGCATGCATTTGACACTTAATTACTGGAAGTATTCCAGTTAAAACAGAATCTGTGTTGTCTGTTCTCGCATTCAAATACAGAAACACTTTTTTCTCACAAATCGAGAAACGATGGAATTTTTTGTTTCACACGTCATGTGAGAAATTTTGCGATGCGAAAAATACAGAAACGAGCTACAGGCTAAGTTTACACTTGTCACTAATTAATCAGTTAAGTTTAGAGGCTATTTACTTCAAGTGAATTTTCTAGAAGTCGACGCTTAGTAAGTCGTCCATTTAACTTTAACCCATAACATGCAACAAAATCAGACTGGGGTATTGTAACATTATTAAGTATGACAGCTGGGAAATGTCCTCTTCCGAGAAAAAACGTAATGTGTTTACTGCCTAACTTGTATACTATAATTTGATAATTTTACTGGACTCGGTTAGTCATTAAGTTGACAAGAAGCCATTTGCGGGTCCATAGCAATTCATTCTCAAATGTGGAAATGGTCAGTTTACAGCATAAGGGCAAATCGGTGGTGTATATTAAATTTTTTATTTTTTTATATAAAATAAAATTCGAATTAATCGTCGATAAGCCATACGACAATGCTTTTTAATTGAACAAATATTGTTTTTGTTCTGCTTTGGTGTTAATTTTGAAAAACGAAATAAATGAATCATAAAACATGTGTGCTGTTCACCACTGGACTTAAACAAATTTTAAGGTTTAACGCTCCTTTTAAAAGTTGAGGAAACAATTACTTGAGTTCGGGTGCATATGTTGTATTTTCTGCCTTAAACTATCAAATCGGTCTAAGTGTAATTTTTTGCCATCAGGGCTGTGGAGTCGTCAGAAAAAAGTACTAACTCCGACTCCGACTCCAAATGCTGAAATTTTTTAAGTGCGACTGCGACTCCAGACTCCATCTCCTAGTCTAACCTAGATGTTAATATATATGAGACTGGCCCTTATTGGATTTTAAACTCTTTTTATACCCTTCACCACTAGAAGCGAATGAGGGTATACTAAGTTCATTCTATGTGATTTTTTTATAATGCATTTAAGACCCCATAAAGTATTTATATTCTGGCACCTTGACTGATTCTAAGTCGAGTTAGACATGTCCGTCTGCCTGTCCGTCTGTTGAAAACACGCTCACTTTCGAACAACTCAACAATGTTGGTTACAAATTGCTTCTAGTTATCCTAAGCAGTTTTGGATTGAAATTCAGCAAAATCGGTTGAGTAAAATAAGAGTTATGAATACATATATGGAACCACAACCCAAAAAAATTGACAATTCTGTTACAAAAGCTAACATAAAAGACGGCATAATGCACGGCATGATATAAGATTTTGCACAAACTCGACTAGAAATTATATGAAGATGTGCTACGTCATAGTTTTATAGGATTAGAAGTCACACTGTCAAATTTCGTATAGATCGGTCCATAATTTACCATAGGCCCCTTATAAAGCCTATTCTCGGAAAACAATTTAGTATGTTAAAAAACTTAATAAACAATGCTACTGTAATACCATTTGGTACGTCAAAGATTTCCGAAAGCTCGGTCCATTATTAACCATATAATATCCAATATTATGCTCACTCTGGAAAATTATTTAAGCACGCCTGAAACCGTAGTAAAAATATGGTCCAATTTTGGTTCACATGGCCAGAAATAATATTATTAAATTTTCTGATATTTATCGTAGATCCCATAATAAGCAGCCTTCTGAAAAGCACTTACTACTGTATGGAAATTCGTTCCATTTAGGTTTTTAATAACAGAATGCACCCCATAGGGTTTTGTGATGATCAGCCCATAATTTACCATGGGTCGTATATAAATTCCCCTTCTGAAAATCATTTTAGTTCGGTCTCAACTGGTACGAATCATGATATTTTATTCAAATTAGTTCAAATTTCTAGAAATAAAAGCATAACACTTATAGCTCTCATATATTCTAACTGTCGGTGGAGGGTATCAAATTTTCGGCAAAGCCGAATATATCGCTCTACCTTGTTTTAAACGCAGTACATTTTTAATGGTTAAATATAGCAAGAAAATGATTCTGTTAAAATTCCAAATCAATATGTGAAATATTGCATCGCCAATTTCAAAGAGTTTTTATTTTGGAAAATATTAGAAACATTTTTTAAATTTTTTATGCCGATAAATTTTGGAGTCGGAGTCGCGAGTTTTTGTGGGAAGTACGACTCCGACTGCAACTCCACAGCCCTGATTCCCATACTTATTTTTCTAGCCATTGTTAAAAGCTTATTTATGAGTTAAAATTTGTATTTTCATCAACTTCACCATTTGAATTGATATTATCAGCCATGGCACAGAGAACAATTCCGTTCGAAAACGGAATTCATTCCGTATTCTGGTGCTTCAGAGAAATTACGAAAAAACTTTGCGGAATGATACCATTTTTGTTTTCATGAAAGGAATGGGAGTTTTCTTTGGTTCCGAACGGAATCATTCTATGACATGGATATATATAAAACTTGACAACTATGAAGTCCTGCGAAAATTTACTCCCTTCAAAATATATTCGACTCATTCTGCCTACTGGGTTGTA
Source organism: Pollenia amentaria (assembly GCA_943735925.1). Taxonomy (NCBI): domain Eukaryota; kingdom Metazoa; phylum Arthropoda; class Insecta; order Diptera; family Polleniidae; genus Pollenia; species Pollenia amentaria. Next base: position 84,107,262 of record OX031008.1, on the reverse strand, counting down.
TTCTTTTTTCAGTCTGTTAAAATGTTTTAAATCGATTGATATTATTCCCAATTTACCCAGATGCTTTTAAAATTTACAAAACTTTTCTGTGCTATCATAACATTCATAGGTCTGCTATAGAGTGTCTCTCTATTAAAAGACTTATGTAGATACTTAAATTAGAACAACCGGAAATGGGATGACAAATCAGAATGTCAATCAAAACAAATAACCTAGAAATGTTTAAAGAAAAGATTTATGATTTTTGGCATCACCGCAGCGACCACATCAAAAATCTGAATTAGAAAATTTATAAAAACAAAAATTTATTTAAAAAAATTAAATTGTTTATAATTATCTAAAGTACTAGAGTGTCTTCTTAATGAAATATCTATTTTTTTGAAGTAGTTTTTTCAACACAATTCAAGTATCTATTGTGTTTAATTGTAGTGTTAATTTATAAATTATACCCATTAAATGAAGTTTTTTATTAAAAAATTATTTTTTTTTTATTAATTTACCAAGCAAATGATCTAATCATGTATAAATTCGAAAGAATCAATGGCATGGCATGGTGGTGGTATGATAAATTGAAATTATTTTTAGGTAAATAAATAAACAAAAAAAAAAAAAAACGGAAAGTTGTTAGAAAAAACAAATTGTTTATACACTTGAAATTGGTCCGTAGCAAATTGGTTTGAAAGGGTGTTTTAATATGTGGTGTTATTTTTCCGCATATTTTTTTTTACTGAGGGTAAACATCATAAGACTTGTTAGGTGCAATATTAGGTAGCCGTCAAACTTGGATCTTACTACGATTCCTTTGTGATACTCTGAGCTAGCAAATAGTATAAGAGTCAAATTATTCCATGTTCCCTGCTGGAGAAAAGATTGATCTTAGTTCTACTTACGAAAGATAATATAAACAGGGCAATTCCGGCCTGCCTTATCCTAATATTTTTTAGAGCAGGGCATTGACTGAGAATGGGAAATGTCGACTTTTTATGCTCTTAGTTATGACAACTCCCATGTCACGGTTATCTTATTAGCGCATTTGTTTTACTCGCTTCATATCTAGACTACACAGTTCTGGCTAAAGAGCAGGTTTTTTGTTCTAGCCATCTCGATAAAGCCTTTCCCTAGGACTCACGCTAAATAAGTGTCCTACAGTGAGCCAATGAAATGCCAAATAGGTTGTCTAGGTATATTGTCTTAATGACAGTCCATTTGGCTTGCTCGTCATCGCGGATTGCTTAAAAATGTCCTCCTTATTAAGAAATTCTTTGCAAGTGATCATTTCGGCCACGATAGCTAAGCAGCTCGCTCCTTATCAAACTGAAAGTTCGTTTGTTCAAATGTTAATTGTTGTTTATATAATTGCTATAAATATTTCATGGAAATCCTCACTCCTGAGGACTACAATAGCCTTTTAATTTTAATTAAAATTGAGCTTTTTATTAAGACGGGTTCAGGACACGTTAAAGGAGTTCCACCAACAGATAATTCTTTATTGTATACAAAGTTTCGACAAGAGATTATAGAAATAATCGTCAAAAGGTGGGCTGCACAAAGTTATTAAATTTGTAAATCCCATGGTGGCTTACCCCATGGTAACTTTTGACTGACCCTGTAGAATTTCTATATTTTATTGAAATTACAGGGAGCCACACCCCAATAGACGAGATCCTAGTTTGCGTTTGTGCTGATGTGTGTAACACAAAAAAGAATTGGTCTTTGATCCACCTTTTAGTATACCCATTGAAACACTTTCTGAGCCGATCTAGCGGTGTCCGTCCTTCCGGCTGGCTGGCCTGTTGTCCGTCCATATAACCGTGTGCGCAAAGTACAATTTAGAAGATGAAAGTTGGTGCATGCATTTTAATTGTCATAAAGGCGTAGTCTATTGCAAATAGTGAGAATCTGTCCATAATTACACTTGGCCCTTATACAATCTTCTTTCCGGAGTACAGTATTTGTGCCCATTAGCTATTTGATTTATTAAGATTAAAGTCGTTCAAAAAATATCTTATTGCTACATAAAGCGTCTTATCAAAATTTTTTTTAAATCGAACCATACAAATAACACTCCCGAAAATAAATTTAAATGATTTTTAAATCGAAATTTTTTTTTAAATCGAACCATTCAAATAACACTCCCGAAAATAAATTTAAATGACATAGCATTCTTATAAATGCTGAAATTTAAATAAAATGTTGCAACGATAACTTTTATAATAGCTACTATGTTATGCAAAATTGTGTACTGGTGGGTCCAGAATTGAACATAGGTCGCATTAAACCCCATAGGTCGCATTAAACCCAGTTACGAAATTATGTACCCAAAAGTTGAGTATACTTTGTTTTTAAAACAAAAATCTTATTAATACTGATTTTGAATATTAATAATCTCTTACTGTGTTTTTTTTTTTTTTTTTTTTTTTTTTTTTTTTTTTTTTTTTTTGTTTAAAAAATTAATTAATTTTACCATAAATTTAAATTCATTTCGTTGTTTAAAGATCTTATTAAAATTCGTTTAAATATTAAATCTTATTACTCTTCTTCAATTTTAGTTATTTTAACTTGAATTTTATATTCGTATCGGTATCGGTATCGGCGATATTTCTTCTTGAGTATCGGTATCTGTATCGTTTCAGCAAAAAGGCTATTTACTTTCAAATTACTATTTACTCTTTAACTGAACACTTTTTTGTAGTGTTTTTAATTGTTTTTGCTTTTTTTTTTTTACAAGAACACACGCTTTTATAAGCGATTTGTATTTACATTGTTCATAATGTTTTTTGACTTTTGTTACATTTTGTTTTGACATTCTTCATAAAAAGTTCAAAACTGCCCAAATTTCAATTAGAAAAGTACTTAAATTACGGGTACATTTACAAAAAGAGTAAATTAAACGTATGCAAATAAAACATTATTAAAATAACCGGTTTATTATACCAAAATAACAGGCTTATTCGACATTCGTAAAATGGACATTTTAAAATAACCGGCTTGGGCATAACAAAAATAACCGGTTGACACCGATTGGATAATAACCGTGCGATCTCCTTAGCAGAAATTGAATCTTATTTATTTTAATATTATTTATCACAACTATCAGCTAAATGTCTAAAGTTATAATGTCTGTAGCAAAAAAATCTATTTTTTTACTAGCCCAAAATAGTTTAAGATATTTTAAAAAACTCACTTTTTTGTAACACCCTTTATAAAAGTCTCAGACGTATTATTAAACAAAATTTATTCTAAAAACTTTATATTTATAAACATAAACAAAATGTTTAAAACAAGAAAAAATAAAACTTTAAACTGGTATAATAAATACTGAATTATGCTGCGGCTCTTTTTCATTTATTTTTTGATTTTGTACTTAAATTTAATGTCTACACGCACTTTATCCTAAAAATACCCAAAATATCATCGTTGCCGTACCATAATTTATCTATGATGGTGAAGAAGATACAAAAATAAATAAAATGTATTTATTTATGTTGTACTCGTACTTAAGATGAGAATAAATAAGCAAATTCACACAAATGACTCATTTAGTAAAACTTAATTTTACCAAAGCAAAAAAAAAAACTATTTAATTTTATTTTCAATAAATTTTCAATTTTGGTTTTCCTCTATAGATTTTTTTTCTAAATTTGTGCGGCAATAGTTTTCTTAAAGATATTTGATTAGAAGTTTGATTGTACAAATACAACACGCCTCTTGACTCTTTGTGCTTGAACAAAAATTAAAAAAAAAGCAATGAATGAACTGAACTGTTTTAGTGAGATTTTCAAATTCGATAACTCACGCGCGCCTCTTAATTGCTTTTGAAAAGGCCAATACTTTTTTTTCAAATTCTTTATTTGTTCGAAATATTTATGTAACATATTGTGGTTTTTCATTTGCTTGAATTTTCAATTCCAAATTCAATTTAATTTGAAATGAGTCAATAAATTGGTAAATTTATTAACATTTTACTCTTGTCTTGTTTTGACAATTTGCTGTATTGTATCGATGAGTTTTGAAAGTTCTAAATGGAATAGTTCTCTCAAAGTTGGCTTTATTTAATGGTCCTCACAAGATTTGTGAATGTTTTGGGGCGTTAATATGTTGATACATTTTAATTTACATAAATTTGATTGTATTTAAAAATAAAACCAAAACATTTTATTATCCAATTAGTTAATTGTTTTGTACAGTGATAAACTCTCTGAGAGATTGTACGTTTTTCAAAATTTATTTAATTTGTTTAATTTTTTAATTTATGTAATTTCTTAATGGAAATTATAATATATAATAATTTTTAACATCTTATCTCTTTAAAGATCAAATAAGTTTATAGGGATGAATTTTCTTAATTAAAAATAAACATGCTTTCTTAATAATATACAGTGTTGCCACAACTGTTTGATGAAAATATGCTTAAACTTCAAAAAAAAAAAAAAAAAAAAAAAAAATCCAAGATCTGCCAAATCGTAATATGAAGAAAATATGCTAAAAACCTGCCAAGATTAAAACATAAAATTTTTAATATTTAAAATTTGCTACAAATATACATTTTTTAAAAAAAAAGTTATGCTAGAAATCTGCTGAATATTAAAAAAAAAAAAAAATAATGCTGAAAATCAGCTAAATAAAAAGAAATTTTAATACATATTTCATAAAAAATTTTATTTGCTAAAAAAATATGCAAAAAAATTTTAAAAGTAAAAATATGCTAAAAAATCTGCTTTTGGACAAGGAAATATGCTAAAAAGCAGTAAGCATATTAAAAAAAAAATCCCCCCATCTCAATCTGCTAAGAAAATATGCTAAAATGCAACAATGATAATATGAAAACGCCCCACACAGCGCTCCATATTAGTGGTTACATCGGTTCTATATATTTTAGAACTGGAAAAACTTCTTAATACAGAACATGGATGTTAAATGGGGTTTTAAATTTTGCACCAACTTCCAAAAAAATGTACTTTTTGGACCTTCACGGTACCATTTTTTTAATTTATTAAAACAACAAAAAAAGTACAAAAAAGTTCAAATGTACACAAAAAAACAAAACTTAACATTAACATACATTATATATTTGAATAAAATAAGGTACATAAAAGTCTTATAAATATATGAGCTCAAAACCAGGCACTTATTTGTTTAGTTAATAAACTATTTGGAATTTTTACATCATAGCAGCATGAGTTTGTCGATCTTAACCAATCCTTTGTTTGTATGAGACTTGATAATGTTGGCACATGTAGTCTGTTTCTTTCCCTAGTTTTTATTATATTTTGAAAAAAAAAACTCTTTCCACATTTGCAGACGAATGTGTAAAATTCCAGCAACGACTCTAGAAATGTCAGGAAACATATGGACATTCAGCTCTCTTTGTAAATTAGCTACTACCGACTTAAAACTACAAATGTTTTCAGTTTTTAACGACTGCAGTTGCTCGACATCAGCTAAAGCTCTAAATTGATTATTGATTGAATCAAAATTTGCAGTTTCATTCGGAAACATTTTTACTTGTTTTACCTAAAATAACATTTTCAGGAGTAAATTTATGCAACCACATTAAAACTTCGTTATTAAAGTTCAATTTGGTTCTCAAAACTTCGCAAAATTTTATATAAAATTGATTTGCATTTTCTTAATTTCTTTCAAATATCAATATTATTTGTAGAAATATAAAAAGCCACTTCTGTTCCGCAATAAATTTCAGGTTTTCACTCATGTTGCCTTGTCTGTGTGTACCGTAAGTCCACTTTTACAATGTGACAAGTGAAAGGCACACAGACGAAGTTCGTAGGCGACAGAGGAAAAAAGTAAAGTATGTTACACATACAGCGTCGCCCCCTTACTAACAAACTTCGTATGTCTGCCTTTCACTTGCCATATTGTAAAAGGGGATCAAGCACTCTACACACCACAATACTAGTCGCATATTTAAGCGCCCATTACATTAACGATTTATTGTACAACATAAAGGCAATGAAAAGGACTCAAGAATTTGTTTGTTTTATTAAAAATTCAAAAAGGGGGAACTATGACAAAAAATAAATTGTACCAAATGAGTCACGGTAGTACCATGGTACTTCAGAAGGTCAAAATGTATCAAAAAAGTACAATTGTACCAACTTTAACATCCCTGATACAGAATGATTTTATACAAAAAAAAAAATTGAACTATACGTTTTTAACTTTTTAAATAAGTATAGATGTTCAAAACTTTAAAAGTAAAATGATTTTAACGGCCAATTTCACTCAGTTCATTTAAAACCAGTGATGCCAATATAAATTTCAAAAAAGCCCTACGTGTTAAAAAAAAATTCCTTTCTTCCCTACAACCAAAAAAATTATCCCTACACTATTCCCTACGTTAAAAATGTATTGTTTTTAGATTCAGGCAAGCAAATACATACTCTGTTAACATCTTGTAAATATTATAATTAAACGATTTATTAACATTTATCGTAAAAGTCTTCTAAAGAAGTTTATAAACACTTGTTCGAAAATGTCGTTGACGCTTTGTTCTGGCTGTCCCACACATGTCGTGCAGGAATTAATATTGTCGTTCATCCGTATTCAAGGATATCTCAAAGACGTGGCCAACTGGGTGTACAATGCTATACTCACACTTAAAAAAATTGAATAAAAACAAACACTGTGTGACAAATTAAAATTTTTTCTTTTTGGCAGAAACGCTTCTATGTATCCTTCAATCTAGAATCAAAACTAAGTCAAACTGCGTGCTTAATTTTCATTTCCTTATCTTTTGTCCTTTTTAGAGGACTTAATCTTTTTCAAGAATACAAATTTCAAATATTTTTTTAATATAAGTATATAATATTTTTTTAGCAAACTTGGTACCAAATAAAAGGGTCTGTAGAATTTTAAAAAAATATTTACTTCAGCAAAAAATTTATAAAAAAAAATCATTTCAAAAATATATTCTTCCATATCCTTTAAAGTTTTCAAATTGTATTATTTTATTTCTCATAGTTTAGAAGGTGTGATTGTTTTTTCTCGGCTATGCAAAAAGTTCATTCATCGGCGCCGCTAATATATACGTACATGGTTTTGGCACTTGTTGAAGATTGCCAGGCTGTTAGGGCTCATAATAAAGTACCACATTTGTACTTAAATGGTATTGTATAAAAATAATTTAAATTTTTAAATGAAAATAATACTAATATTTACATATTTATACACAATATGTTGAAAATGAAATAATATTTTTAAATTCTCTACATTTGCCTTGAAATAAAAAATCTGTCCCTTTTTCCCAACGCTTTAAATTTTTCGAAAAAATCCCTACAAAAAGGGAAAATTCCCTACTATTGGCATCACTGGTTAAAACTTAGTGCTGGATCACACGATTCAAGTCTAAGCTATCAAGTCGTGAGTTTGTAGAAGAGTGAGGAAAAGAAATGGCATTCTCTTTTCCCTTCTTGCCTAAAACCTCAAGACTTGACGGCTTAAACTTGAAGAGTGTGAACCAGAACTTACTTTTAATTTAACTTCTAGTTACCAATATGTTTTTGACATGTATAACGAATAGTTAGTTATAGCTAAACTTGGTGAAATTGGCCGTTAAGTGTGCAATGAATTATAAACAAAATGGTAAAATTTCAAAATTTTAACAGTTGCTTCAACACTATCTACAAAACTCCATACAATTTTGCGGTGTGGTAACCCCATTCTTAAACTCTTAATGGATTCGTATTAAAACATTAGATCAGAGTCTGTTAATAGGTTTCCCTTAACTTTAGAAACGCCAAAGAATACGGTCATCGTTTTAACATATTTAAAACAGAATACTAAGACATCTGAAGCACTTTTATTTATTAATTTCTATGAAATGTATTTTCTCTGGAGTACAAAACATAACGAATTAAAAAACTGAATTCTACTTGCTTTGGACAAAAATGGGACAGCGGAGCTTCTAGTATAAAGAAGTACTTTTTGGATGTTTGTATATCTGTTACGGAACCCAACCATAACTTTTGGAAAATATTTATTAAGTGTATAAGGCAAGAACTTTAGTTTTAACACTTTATTATAGAACTTTTTTAAGTTTAGACACTACAATAGATTGAGTGCTTAGTTTAGATCTATTTACAATTTCGTTCTTATATTTTTTTCACTTTTTTTTTTCCTTTTGACCCATAAAAGGACAATAAAGTGCCTTATAGTCGCACCATGAATCACTCTGATTTTAAAAGACAAACCACACAGAAAAAATTATTAGTAGTTCTTTTTATCAATTAAAAAAATAGTTAAAGAAGTATTTCAATTTAATTAATGTGATAATTGAATCAATTATTTTTTTTAATTGAAAGAAATTCAAAAATGGGTAATTCCATGTCAAATCGACAAAAGTATGAAATGCGTTTTTTTACATTTTAATATGTATATTATTTGTAAGCCCAATTATTATTTTTAAAATGTGCAGTAGTTTTCGTTTGAGCAGTAGTTTTTGAGATATTGAAAAAATAAACTCAACACATTCGGTTAATTCGGCGAAATAATGACATTTTGAATATTTTTTTTTTTTTTTTTCTCTCAGTATTTATTTATTGAATCTTCATATACTAAATATGAACTAACAATAATTAATCAAATCTTAACCTAATATTTGATTTATGTCCTGCCAGTGCCGGACAAAAAAGATTTCGTCATCACGGTTTCTGTTCACATATGTAGGTGTTTACCGCTCATCTGATTGGGTGAGTGCTGCAGTGTCTCTTCTTCTTAATCGAGTGTGGCCGCCATAATTTAAAATATTTCGTGCTAATGGGTTTGGGTGCAGTTCCAGCCTTTTTAGATATTTTACTGCATATTTCGTTATCATAGTTTTTACTAATGGCACATTGAGATCCTTGTGGATATTTGAGTTTTTGACGTACCAGGGGGCGGCTGTGATTATTCGAAGAAGTTTATTTTGGCGCCTTTGAATTTTTTCGATGTTAGAAGCCGAGGCAGTGCCCCATAACTGAATACCGTAGCACCAAATTGGCTTTAAGATAGAGTTGTAAAGTAGAAGTTTGCAATCAAGGCTGAGAACAGAATTTCTTCCAATAAGCCAATTTATTTGAATTGCTTTTAGTTTCATTTGAGTTAATTTAGCTTCTATATGCCATTTCCACGTTAAACGCCGATCTAGATGTATACCGAGGTATTTTACATGCGAGTGTTGGGGTATTATTTGATTATTGATTTTAATAGGGGGGCATGTTTCCCGACGCAATGTGAATGTTATATGTGCGCATTTTTGCTCATTGATCTTTATCCTCCATTGTTTTAACCACCTTTCCAGTTCAAATATGTGATCCTGTAAGTAACGAGATGCTTCTTGACAGTTTGCGTGTACGCTTAGAAAAGCTGTATCGTCCGCAAATGTTGAGGTATGGGTGTAGCTGTTTGTTGGCAAGTCCGAAGTATAAATTAAGTATAATAGAGGGCCCAGGATGCTGCCTTGTGGGACTCCGGCGTTAATTGGCTGAGGAGAACTTAAAAAATCGCCTTCTTTAATAATAAAATGACGCCCGACTAAGTAGCTTTCTAACAGCTTGTGTATGTTTGCTGGTAAGTTTTGCTGTAACTTCAGTAGTAACCCTTTATGCCAGACTTTATCAAAAGCTTGAGACACATCGATGAAGAGTGCAGAGCAATATTTTTTTTCTTCAAAGGCTTTTCTTATGACATTTACTATTCGATGAGTTTGTTCAATTGTGCTGTGTTTTCTTCTAAAACCGAATTGATGATTGGGAATACATCTGTTTTCATTTAAAATCGGCGTTAATTTTGACACTAGTAGTTTCTCAAATAGCTTTGATATATTAGACAATAGGCTTATAGGTCTATATGACTCAACTTTTGTGGGATCCTTTCCTGGTTTAGGTATCATGGTAACTAAAGATACTTTCCACTCTTGTGGGTAGTATTCAAGGCGTAAAATAGCATTAAAAATTAGTAGAATAATTTTCTTTGCTATGCGGGGTAGCTCCAAAAGCATTTTGTTACTGATGTTATCAAAACCAGGGGCTTTCTTGGGGTTTAAATCATGAATAGCCTTTTCGATTTCTCTTATCTCAAATCTTAGTGGAACATCTGATCTAACAACAACAGGTGGTAACTCGACCGCAGTATCGAAAGATGTATGAGGGGTAAATACGGTTTTCAAATGATTAACAAAAATATTTCCTTTTTCTATATCATTTCGTGCCCAACTTCCATTTAAGTTTCTTAATGGCGGTTTAGTGATAACTGGTCTTTTTAGATTTCTAGCTGCACGCCATAATGAGTAGTCAGATTGAGGAGTTGCATCAAGTTCCTTAAGATATTTTTCCAGAGAAGCCGTTTTTTGAGACTGCAGTAAGATTCTTAGCCTTTTTGTACACTCTTTTAGTAAATTTTTAAGTTGAGGGGATCTGTGCAATTGCCACTCCCTTCGAGCTCTCCTTTTTTCAGTCAAGAGACGCTCGACATCTGTAGAATATATTTTACTATTTTTGATGTTTTTGCGGGCTATGCTAGAATGTTGAACAGCTAGTTTGAGATAATTGTCAAAATTTACAATAGAAAGATTCACATTCTCCGGTGTTCTAAGCGGAATATTTTCAGTGCAGTGGGTACTGAGATATTTTTTATATTTTAACCAATTTATTTGTGTTGCTGACGTCACTAAGTATCCACACGGAGATACAATTCTATTAGGGTTTGCTATAGTTAGAAGTGTAGGTGTGTGATCAGAAGATAATTCTAAAGAAGCTTCAACATGAATCGTTTCTGCGGGGATGTTTTTAACCACGCCAAAATCGATGACATCTGGAATTTTTTGCTGATCAGTAGGCCAATAAGTTGGTTGACCACTCGCGACCACATTTAAATCCATTTTAGACATTGTATTGTACAAAACACGACCCTTTGGTGTTATGAGCCGTGACCCCCAGAAGGTATGTTTAGCGTTGTAATCGCCAGCGGCTAGGAAACAGGGTCCTAATGATTTAAAATATTTATAATATTGGCTTTCTGATATTGAAAATCTAGGTGGAGAGTATAATGATGAAAGTACTAAGTTTCGATTTAGCTCTTCAACACAAATGTTCGTTGCTTGCAGATAATCTTCACGATAATCACACATTAAGTAGTGTTTGATTCGGGCTTTTATCAAAATAGCAGAGCCTCCACAAGCTCTATCTCGAGGGTCCTTGGTATCATATAATATATAACCATTAATTTTAAACGTATTTCTTGAGGTCAAATGAGTTTCAGAAACCATCATTACATCAATTTGTTTACTTTTAAGAAAGTATTCTAGTTCATTTTTATGTTGGCGAATGCCGTTTGCGTTCCAAAAACAAATTTTTAAACAATTCATGGCTTGTTTAGTACAGCCTGCAATAACATCGATTGCATTCTTAACATTTCCTGCATCATATTACCCATTGTGTTCGTAAAGTTAGTTACTGTTTGCACTAGTGTTTCCATGGTTTTTTCTAGACGACTTAAATTAGAAACTGGAGTCTCATCATTATTTGGCAAATCACCTTGAATTGGAATATGGTTTGATTTTAGGACGTTTGCGTAGGAAGTTCTGTTATTACTAGGCTGCGGCACTTGAATGTCATTAGTGTTAACTTGATGTGATACCTGCATTTGAGGGGGATTAGGTTTCGGTCCAACCGAGCGCTTGACTATGGAGTATACAGGGCATCCTCTATAGTTGGCAGTGTGATTACCACCACAGTTGCTGCATTTTTTTACATTGGGGTCGTTTTTAGACTTATCGCAGAGAGCTGTACCATGCAACTCTCCACATACAACACAAACAGGGGTTAAATGGCAGTATGCCTTAGTGTGACCAAATTCTTGGCAGTTTAAACATTGCACGGGACCGTTCCTTTTGTGCGGCTCCTCTATCGTTATTTTCCTATACAGGATATATTTCAGACTGTAAATGGGATGCGTTTCATTTTTTTTAAGCTTAACGTCGCCGGGTTCTAACTCCACTCGAAATAGTGGCTGGGGATTTTTTTCTCTATTTTTAATATTTATTACGTTTTTTATTTTGAAGCCCTTCTCTTCTAAAAACGTTTTTATCTCACTTGGGTCTACGCATGAATCAATGCCCTTTATCACTACCTGGAGACCTTTACTGCTCTTCAGTTGGTATGTATAAAAGTTTTTTTTTAGTGCCTCTAATTTCGTAATTACCTTACGAAAGTCATCTTCACGATTAACTTGAATTTTTGTCTCATTTATACTACCCCGCTTAATTGCAACTACATAAAAAGAATTTTCACCTATTACCGAGATCAAATTCTTTATTAGTTCATTTGAGTTTTGCTCTCTAAGATATATCGGCGGTGGCTTAGAAGATTTGATAACGTTTTGTGCTTCCGGAGATTCCTCATCCAGAATTGCAAATCGATTTTGAGAACTTGTTTTATCAGCTGTACCATCTTTTAAGACTTTTGAGACCGAAGCAACTGCTGAAGAGGTTGGGCTGCGACCCCGTTTAAGCACTGTTATGTACCTATCAATACCTACTTGTACTGGAGGCTTTTGACCACTTTTTACTTGTGGAGCTGAGTTTTCCATCATGCCTGATTTGGGGGTAATATTTTCATCACTTATTACAATCGTTTTTGCCGCTGAGGCACCGCTTGCAGGTTTTATATTTTTTATTGTATTAATATCAACCGTATTATTAGACACCGAAGGTGATACTGAGTTTTCTATTATGCCTGATTGGGGGTTAATATTTACATCACTTATTAAAATTGTTTTTGTTGTTGAGGCAACGCTAGCAGGTTTTATATTTGTTATTGTATCAACCGTGTTACCAAATACAGACGGCGAGAGGGATCGCGTGCGAGTAATAGGTTTAGCCGTTAGGTATTTGCTATCATCGATTCTTTTTTTTATTTCTGCATTTGTTTCATTAACACTCACTGTGATATATGCATTTCTACTGTTTGCACTCATAAGAGTTTTTTTTTTTTTACTGTTTACAGTTGTTCTCTTATTATTATGTTGTTATTGTTTATCAACACCGAGAATAAAAAAAATGTGTGTTTATGTATGTATGTACATACATGTATTTTTTTTTTTCTTTTTCTTGTATTTACTTTTTAAATACACAAATCAATAATCACGTTTTAAAAATTAAAAAATAAACCGTATGCCGAGCTTAGAAAACACGTCTATCTTCAACGAGCGCGAGAGACAGAATGAATTTTGAATATGACATAACTTTTGAAAAAACATTTAAAATTTTTTTTTTTCGTTAATATATGTTCCTTATAGGATGAAAGGAACCTTCACACAAAATTTCATTCAAATCGAAAGGGGTCGGGTCCCACTCTTGGTCGATTTGTCATGGAATTACGGAAATATAATTTTGATTTAATTAATATTTTTTTGTTTTGAAATAAATTTTTAATTACAATATTAATTAGATAACAAAAAATCTTAATAGATTTTTTCGTTTAAAATAAAACAATTTAAACTTGTAGAATTGTTGTTGAGAGTTGTCAAAACCTGAGCTATATTTAATTAAATCAATTAACACACTGTTTGATACGGCAAAGTTTTTTTTTTGATTAAAATTAAAAATATTATTTATTGAAAAAAGAAAATATTCACAATTTTGGTAATAGGTGCAAAATCAACAAATTGTTTGCTTGATTCTATGCATTTGGAGATTAGAGACAAATTTTAATTTTTTTGTGCATTCAATGCCTTACAGTTGTAGCTAAACAAAAGCGGCATGGCAATATTGATTTTAGAACCATTCAATTTTATATATTTTGGGTTTTTATGAGTGTTGAATTTTATTTTATGATGTTTAATTCTCCATGTAAATATTAAAATGGATTTAACATCACATATAGTTCGGTAAAAGGTTGATATTTTATAGGGTATTCATTCGGTTAACCGTTAGTCGGTTAAGATTCGATTATAATAGAAATTGCTAGCTGGGAAGTGTTTGCTTTAAACAGCTTTTTGTTTCACGTACTTTTTATATGGATGTATATCAATCAAATCAATCTTTTAACAGAATTAACCAAAACAATTAGAAGTGTTAGATATTATGTTTTATGGGTTGCTTGCGAGTTATCCAACATGTCCGATAAATGAAAGAAATTTTTCCATGTTAAGGTTTTTAAAAATAAAAATAAAAAAAGAATCGCTTCAATCCTAAACATTTAAACCAAATTATTTGTCTAAAAGATTATTTTATAAGATCTCAAACTATTGAAATAACTAATAAAATGATCTCACATATTATGCATTAATTAAAAAATATGTATTACATATTTATTTCAAGAATTGTTATATTTGTTATGTTATTGTTTTTTTTTTACTAATAAACTCCAAATAATAAATAATTTATGCATTTTTATTTACTGAAATTACTTAATTTATAAAAAAAACTTTATTAATCGGTTAACCGATCAAGACCAAAATGAACCGATTATTAACCGGGTAAACCAAAACCTCGGTTAATTAATCGAGCGATTAACCGATTAAAGCAAAAGCCCGATTAAATGAATGCTCTAATATTTAGCCTGATCAGTGTTTGTTTGGGTTTTATAATTTGCGAAATCGAACTACTTTCTCATCATGCGCCCACACAAATATGCTACCCAAATAAGGATTTTGACACGATCATACTAGTAAGGGAACAATTGGATTTTCAGTACTAGAGTCAAGGGTATATAAGATTTTTCACAGCTAATATAGCACTTTCAAATGTTTATTTTTGTTTGCGATCCACCGTGTCAACGATCGACCAACTTGTGAATAGATCTATTTCAGTGATGCATTTTGAGTTTTTAATTTTTGGGCCAAAATGTCGATTTAAAAGGGCCAAAATACTTTTGATGGGGCCAAAATTTTTCCGCAGAAATATCCTGCGTATACTGTGGCCAAATAGAATCAGTGATGCTGGTAAAAAAAAGCAAATAAAATAAGACGTCGAAAATGGCGATATATTGTCCATATATTAGAAGAACCAGCAATGAGTTGCTCAATTTTGCGCTTACTTTTAACCCTATAGGTAAAGGACGACCCGTCGCGTTGATGAGGGGCTGCGTCCCACAAATCACAGTTAAGCGAATAAAATATTGAGATACAGGTGCACGGTTGAGGTTCTATGGTCGATAGGAGAAAAGAATGACAGAAGATAAGTTTTTTAACAGTCTACTTGATATACATACATACTTGCAAAAAAGAATTTTCATTTAAGACAAGATAGGTTTGCCAATAATATTATGAATTTTTTTTAACAAACAAAACAGGGCTGTAAATAAAATTCGTGTTTGAAACAGTGAAAAAATTACATCGAAAATAGTACTGAACGGTTAATAGTAGTTAGTTGAATTTTGATCTGAAAGGGCCAAAATAGATTAGAAAGTACCACAGGGCCATCAAACATTCAAAAGTGCCACAAATGGCCCAATTGTGCCACATTTTGCATCACTGATCTAGATTGTATTAAAAAGATTTCGTCCACACAGAAAAAATTGTTGGCCCCATTAAAGCATTAATCATAAGTAAAATCAGTTTTAGTTAAAAATTTTATAAAGTGAATTGACCGTTTAATCCAGGAAATTTACCGTTTTATCAAGTGAAATAAACGTTTAATCATGTGAATTAAAAGTTAAATTGATACTATTAATTTGCACCAGTAATCAAATAAATAGTAACAATTAAACGCTTAATTTGCTTGATTAAACGTTTAATTCACTTGATTAAACGTTTAATTCACTTCATTAATTTATTAATTAAAATTAATTGGGTCAAAATTTTTTTCTGTGTAGCACAAAATTGCTTGATAATTGTGTACATTAACAACTTTCTCTGCCGATAATTTGTTCCTTTAGGAACAACTTTATTATTTTTTTTTCCAACAAAACAATTTGAATTTTAAATAAACTTTTTTACTTAATTTCTTATGTCCTAATGGAATTAAGTATAAACTTCTTTAAGAGTAAGTTGGTATGTATTTGCCAATTATGGTAATACTTAAGAAGTATTATAATTTTTATCTTTCACACAAAACTACTGTCTACTGGCTGCTAATAACTAAGCAATTAGCCATAACTATTATTTTATGACAACAGTTTTAAAAAGCATAAAGTGTTTTTTTTTCATAGATTCACATTTCAGCTTTAACAAAATTTTTGGTTCTTTGTTCATAGAACTTTAACATCAGTAGTACCCTTGTCCATACTTTTGTCTTCATCATCATCCACATCGTACTTCATCATAGTACAGCTTTTATTAACTATTATTTCAAGCAAGTTAAACTTTAAGCTGTACAGCAAAGTTTGTATCTTTTTTTATAATAGTTTCAATATTTTCCTTAGATGTTTATCAAAAGGATTTATTAAGTGTTATCCTGTTAGAACTTCTATATAATTTTCATTGCTGTTTTTTGCAGTTTTTGCTAAAAGAAAGAAAGTTTTGTCTTCTATTTTGGTAAAGAGTGTTATGATTTATTTTAGACTTGAACAAGAGCTGAGAAAAAATAGTGAAAGTGTTTTTCTAAGAGCTTAAGTTTTTCGTTTTTATTTGAGTTAAAGTTTTTGCCAGATAAAAGGATAGAAATTGAAATGTTGCCATATAATTAATGTTCCTTTGTTATTTCTTTGAATTTGTGACAAGTATTTAATGTGTGTATTATACTTTTTTATATTTATATACTACTTTTTTTGGAAAGTTGCAAAAAATAAAGTTATAAAAAATAAAGCATGTTAATAATAATTTTCATACAAAATCCGTTTCATAAACCCTTTATTGACCTGTTTTATTTTTTATAACTAAGGCGGATAGTATTAAAATCTCGTAATAATACTTAAATAATTTTAAATGATATTTTGCATTAACTAATTTAAGTTCTTCAAACAGTCTGTAAGGAACAATGTTCTATAAACATAATAAATAAATAAATAAATTAAATAAAAAAATTGATTGCAGTTTTAGTTTGCTAAATTGGTTTATTATATGCTTGTTGTTATCGACATAAATATAGCCAGCTAAACCCATATTCGGCCAAGAAAATTCAAACGTGATATTTTTAAAAATGTATACTCTTTTTATAGTAATTTGGGTTTTAACGCTGCCTTGTCCATGAGTCCCGGAAATGGGTGTTCGCAAGAGCGAACACTGGCTGCTATTTGATATGAATTTGCAATATCAACAAATTTTTGTTCATTTATAAAAATGTTAAAAGTAAGATAATAACAAATAAGCAATGCTTCAAAATAAATTTGTTTGGGTAATAAAATAATAATCGGGTGTGTTCTAGAATCCGAATTCACTCGAAAGTGGATTAGTTAAGCATTTTTGGTGTTCTGCAATTCACATCCACATGTTTTTATTCGTTTTCAATTAGAGTAGTACGGGGTTGGTGAAAGTAAAACGAATCGACTTTTATTCTTATATGTAATAATATTTTTAACAAGAACTAAATTTTCGTTTTAAGTTTGAAATGATCTTTATTCAATTTAATCCAAAAAATATATATGTTCTCACACAGATATTAATACAAAACCGTTTTTTAACTTATCCAAAAATTGCACGATACTTTAATTGAACATCACTTGTTAAAAAAAAAAACATAAAAACAAAAGCTCCTGTCATTTTTTTTAAGTAAAAATTTTATTTTTTAAGAAAAAATTTTTGATACTATCAAGAAAACAGCTGATAAAAACGTTTTTTTTATGTTTTTGTAATTTAGATTTTTTTTGAACAATAACTTTTAATAAACAAAAACATGCGAATTTGAGAACACCAATTTATGAATTATGCGGATTCAAAAAATGTTGCGTTTTCAAAACGAGTCGAAACCAAGAACACACCAGAATGTCTTATTTTATATGAAATTTTTCAAAGCACGTTGCATTTATGGCACATCCATTTGATTGGTTTGCCTCATCTTTTAAGTTGGCACCTGCGAGGTTTCCCTTGATGAACTATTGGCATATGCTTTCCTACAATATTTGGCAATTGATAACCAACGCTTTTGTCGAATCCATCCTGAGCTGATTCAACATCTGTTTGAGAGCTTTGCTTACGCTTACTCTGAATTGTTTTTGAGATAGCATATTTTTCATGTCTTTTTGTTTCAAGAAGCAGTGCAGTTTCCAAGCATTAGTGAGTGAGGAGCTTCGAACAGAAATAAATAAAGGCCAATACCACTTCTTTGCCAAGTGCTACTCCATCAGTCCCTGCGAAGGTGACAATGCCTACACGGCAACGTTCGGAGGAGGAAGCTGCGTGAAACAGCAACCAGGGACGAAACGTCCCAAAATTGCATCGAAATCGATGAATAAGTCCTTCGGCGAGGTGGCCAAAGGTCACCTTGTGCGGGCTATCATTGACAGAGGTGTTGATAATGGTGCCATTTCTCATAACAAGTGGGACCTGGTGAAACAAAAATTAATGGAAGTGTTCTGGACGATCCTCAAGGAAAATCCAGGGCCACCTCCTCAATGCGATGATGCTGAAAAACCCAAGTGAGCTGTATCTCGATGGCTGCCCATGGAACCTAACCTAACCTATATTTATTCTGTAATTTGAGACGGCATTGTCATGAAGGTCTACGTCCCCCATCCCATTATTGTAGGAGTTGAGAAGCAATTGGGGTGGTACATTCTCGTATTTTTTTACATCCTTTTTCCATCGCTTTACGCTGCGCATCGGGTCAATTTGTTCGAAGTTGGTGAGAATCGTTACCTTTTTGTTATCTGCCCAACGACAAACCAATATAGAATTTGTTCTATCATATTGATAGTCATTAGGGTGCCCCGGTAGGCTAGCTGGTAGTGCGCTAGTCTATCAGTACCGGGGTTGCGGGTTCGATTCCCGCCAGAGACTCAGGTATCCTGCAGACAAGCAAAAAGCTTCGCGGGATTTAGTGTAGGAATAAGAAATAAAAAAACCCCGCTTCAGCTGCTTTCCTATGCGTAGTGGGGCTTTTACAATTCGATTGGGTCGAATGGTTCCCGTGGAGCAGAACTTTTTTCACTTAAAAGGCACATCAAATAATATGATGTGAAAAAGTTGTCAAAATAAATTTGATAGATAGTGGGCTATTTTACACATCCGAATAGTCTTAAAACCACCTCTGCACTTATTAAGCCAATTTGACGATCGTAGTTGTCCCTCGAACAAGAATATGGTATAAAACTAAACAAAAAACCCCACTCTAACACAAAAACCAAATCTTGTACCCAAAACTAATTGGTTTTTTCCGGATATACAATTGGTGTTAGTTGCGTGACAGGGGATTCTGTTTTTGTTTATGATCAGCACAGCTTTCAAACAGCATTGTATCAAAGAAGCGTATTCTCCAAATAGCAGCCAATGTTCGCGCTTGCGAACAGTGAGACAAACAGCTATAATTTAGTAGAAATATTATTTTTTATTTAGGTTTTTTATTTAAATTATTTAGACAAATTCTCTTTATTTAGTTTGAGCAATTTATGTTTTTTTGCAGTTATATAAAAATCTTCCTAAAAAGCATCACAAAAAATACCCCTGCAGGCAAAACATAAAACACATTTTTTTATTTTTTTATAACGGCTAATTAAAATTAAGACCTTATATTAAATAGTGGAAACATTAAATTTTAACAAATAAATGTACAAAACTTTGTAACTTGGCAATCAAATTCAGTAAATTTACTATTCGCAAGTACGAACAGTGGCCGAAAATGGGTTAAGTAGCTGAAAAATATAATAGTTCTAATTTGATTATCGAGTTTACATTTTTATAGCACTAAAATTCAATTCAATAAGTAGAATCATGGTTGTTTTTGCCAGTGTGATAGCGAAATATGTAAGAAAAATGCAATTCAGCAAGCTGAATTACATATTTGTGGTATTAAAGCCGAATTTAACATTCTGAATAGGTTAAATGGAATAACGCTTTTTGTGTGTTTATTTCCCTCCTTATTTAATAAAACACTTCACCTCACTTAAGATATATTTTCATAAAAATGTTTGAATTTTTTTTTAGCTTGCTATCGCAAATTAGCTTGCTTAAGCCGGCCGTACACCATCCTATTCAGTCGCACGAGTTCTCAAAAAAATTGTGAGTGCTGATAAAGAATTTTAGTATGGCTTACAAATTAGTTGAGTGACAGATTTTTTGACAAGTCTGTTCGACCTGCAAATGTTTATGAAAATTTACATAAAATGATAGATTCTATGCTATCGGAGTTGAATTTTTTTGTAAAGTAGCTGAGTCATTTGAGAGTGCATATTTTTTGTGGGATAGTGTGGCATTGACAGCAGATTTTGCAGACATTTATTTTATATCGGATGGAATTCCGTCAGATTTTCGTGTGAGTGAATCGTACGGTTATGAAGGATAGTGAATCCCGGCCTTTGATAAGTAAAAACGTATTTTTATTGTCCCGTTACATTTTTAAAGCTCTAACTTCCTATTTATGCGGACAAAAACTTCGATCGCTTAACTTTCATTAAAAACAAATAATAAAAAATAGTTTTTGTTTTACATTTAAGTCAAGCGAACGAAGTCATCGTTCGAAATCGTGAACAGGCCATTTATTTCAACTAAGCCAGCTGAATAAGAACAAAAGTATTTACTAAACCTATTATCTAGTGACCAATTAGGCAAATTCAGCAAGCTGAATGAACATTAAATAATAATCGATCGAATTGAATAAGTAAAAATAAAGTGTAACTGCCAATACTATTTTTCTCGCATTTCATACCTGACCATAAAAGATCTAGCGATTAATAAATATACATACAACCTTTATGACCTGAAATTGTAGTTTAGTAAGCTTAAATATGGTGATGGAAAATACAAATATAAAACATTTTCTATTGCGATCAATTTAATTAATTAAGAAGGCACAATATGTTTTAAATTCAGCTAGAAAAACATGTACTATTAAACGGGCTGTCAAAATCTGATTTTCCAATTGCAAAGCGTTGACGCCGAGCTATTAAGGCATGCTTCATACAAATTTTATGGACATGATCATTTTTGACAACTAAAAACTGTGTGCCCTTTTGTTTAGGAACGACTGTTAACTAAAAATAGAATGATAAAGCAACAAGTTATAATTTAGTTGAAAAAAGAAATGAAAATATACTTTGCTTTAAACTAAGCGTTTAGAATTTTATGTTTTTTTAATTATGTTCTTAAAAGCTGAATTAGCGAACATTTTTCTCTATTACCAATTTATTGCACTTAATCTAATATACGAGTACAAACCTTTGTACTGCCTATTATTATTATTAATTAATTAATATTTGCGAATCAATAATTCAACTAGCTGAATGTTATAACAACAGATTTTATTTTTGCTTGCTAAATAAGAAAACAAAAAAAGTATTATTAATAATTCAGATTATAGAATTAAACTTTCTATATAATTTAGCTAGCTGAATAAGTTTTTTAACTTGCTGAATTTCATCTATATTAGTTTATTTACAAACCAAACAAGCTGAATGAGGACAAACAACATTTATTTAAAAGCTTATTTATCAAGCTGAATGGCAATTTTCTTACATTTTTTTTTGCTAAATGAATATAAATGTTTCTTTATGTTTGTATTTCTCCTTCTACCCAACTTCAGAATCCTTGGCAACCCTTAATGCTTATCAGAAATCATAAATAACGTATGATACAGTCAATAATACTTTATGTAGACATGTATTTTTTATAACAGAGTTAAAGACTCTTTGCTCCCATTTATATACATACAACAAGTACATACAATGAATTTATCAGCTTGCGTTTGTGCGCAAAGTAACATTCAGTTTTAAACAGCATCAGATTATATTTTTCCGTTTCCCGTAAAGAAAATAAACACTTTCGTTCTGTTAAAACAATAAATGATGATGCCACTATTTAACACTTAATTTTTTTTTTTTTTTGTTACATTTTGGATTAAACTTATGGTTGTACTTGCAACTCATACACATTTATTTAAACTCACATACGACTGGGGATGAGGCCAAAGTGTATGATGTTTAATGGTGCCACAGCGCGAAATATGTTGCATGTAGGAGATAAATGTTACAGAGCTTATGTAAACAAGACTCATATTTAATAATCTTCAAAAGCAAACATAAAAAGGGTGTTTTTTTTTAAGATGCATAGAACTTCCGGCAGGGATAACTGTACGGCTAGGGATCATATTAATGAAGTGTGTTTGACTCAGTATACTTTCGCAAATCACCATGCAAAGACTTGGGATGGGCAAATTGAAAAAGTATATCGATATATATCGTATCGATATTTTTTAAGAGTAACGATATTTATTAATTAAAAATATCAATATATCGATGTATCAAACGTATTAAGCTGAAATTTTTTACCAAATTTAAAAATTTAATATACCTATGTGAATACATATTTACATACAGATGTACAAACATTTTAAATGTAATGCCATTCTAACTGCCTGTTTGTAGAACGCGAGCGCAAAAGTGACTCGGTTAACTTTCATTTAAAACAAAAACAAATATTAAAATTTAAGTTTTTTCGTTCGAAATCGAGGGACAATAAATATATAAAACTGAATTTATTCCCAAGACCACATTTTTCTTATTCGCCATATGAAATATATAAAAAAAAATTAACTAAGAAAAATTTTAATGGGATTATATAATGCCGGTAAACGAAACTTCTGACACATACTATACAGGTAAACTGTGAGATATTTTATTTTTAATATATAAGCGAAGAACATCCCAACTATCATTAATCTTTTGCTGCTTTTAATAAGGCGATTCTTTGCATAATTCTAGGAAGCTTGTCAGGAATATTTTCCCCCGCTTATTATTTTGTTGTCATCTCTTAAAAAACTATGCATATGTACAATGGCCATTTTCTTTCTTACTATTAGGCAAAAAATTCTTAAAAAACAACAGTTTTGTAAGCAGGTGAACGGTTTATTATAAAGAGTTCTTCATAGTAGAAAATAAATATCGATGCATCGATATATTTGTATTTTAAATATCGGCGATATATATCGATTTTAATTTTTTTAAATATCGATATTTTGATATATCGATATATATTGCCCATCCCTAACCAGAACAACGTTTACAAATCGAGGAAACTTATTTCCATAATACGTTCTCTGTTCGCCAAACTTATAGAGCACTTCGTCAAGTTTACGGTGCGCATTATCATCCATCTGAGCAGGTAATACGTACTAGTATGGTCTGATTCATGACTATTTTTACTCTTTTAGATATTATTCATGCGTACAGAAGAAGACATCGCCGCTGTAGACGTGAGTGTGACGGAGAACTCGAATTTATCGATCCGACGCCGTTCTCAGCAAATCGGTGTCTGCACGTCCATTACTTGGAATATTTTGAGGAAAGATCTTGGCCTACATCCATATAAGATCCAACTGTTACCAGAATTAAAGCCAGCGGACCATCAATTACGTCGTGTGTTCGGTGTATGAACTGACAATCAACTGGAAGATTTTTTATAACCAAATCATCTTTAGCGATGACTTTTATTTCTGGCTTAACGGGTGTGTAAATAAGCAGAATTGTGTTTTTTGGAGAAAGCACAATCCTCCTGAGACTCCATTACATACCGAAAAGATCACTATTTGGTGTGGCTTACATGCCGAAGGCGTTATAACCCTTTTTGTTCTTAAATCCGAAGCCGGTGCCAACATTAGAGTTAATAGCGAACGCTACAGGGAAATGACTATAGTCACTAACTATAGTTATTTTTTTTATTCCTCATGTCATTGCAATCACTTGGATGATGACTTTGTTGAGCCAAACGTTTGGTGGCCGAATTATCCTAAGAAATAAATTTGTGAATTGGCCACCTCGTTTGTGTGATTTGACTCTTTTGGGCAACTTTTTGTGCAGGTACTTCAAATCTCTGGTTTATGCTGATAACCCATCAGCTATTGATTATTTATTAACGAACGTTCGACGCACTATTGATGAAATCAGACGGAGTATGCTTGAAAAAGTGGTACAAAATCGTACAGACACAATGGCGTTTATAAGGTTCAGTCGTAAAGGCCATATACCAGAAATATTTTTAAGTATTGAATGCCATAAAATTTTTAAGTCAATAAAGTCAAAATTTGGTCATATCATAAAAATTGTTGTGTTAAAAAAACAAGTTAGAGTGCTATAGTCGGCTGTGGGTTTTATATCGGACCTGTGGTAAATAATGAACCGATCTTCACGAAAGTTGACAGTGCGATTTCTAGTCATATAAAAAAGTGATAGGCCAAAACTTGTTCCATTATTCCTTACGGTCTTATGTGAACTAAACGGTTTTCCGAGAGTAAGGTTTATATGGGGTCTATGATAGGTTATGGACCGATCTTCATGAAATCTTACAGTGTGATTCCCACTCATATAAACTATAAAACTTATTACAGTAGCATTATTTGTTATTTGTTTGAGGCGTCTCAACTGTTTTTCGAGAGTGGGCTTTATATGGGGCCCATGGTAAATTATGGACCTATCTTCACGAAATTTGATAGTGTGATTTTTATTAATATAAAACTGTTACAGACTAAAATTTATTGCAATAGCATTATTCGTTACGGTTTTATGCGTACTAAACTGTTTTTCAATAGTGGAAAATTATGGGCCGATCTTGACAAAATTTTGTGCTATGATTTCTTCTCTTATATACCGAATTTGTGCAAAATCTGATATTAATATCGTCGCAAGAATTAAAGAACGCTGTAACTGACAAAAAATCGAAAATACGTTTTTTTACATAATTTTTATTAGAAAAAATACTGCGTCGATTGTTCCCTACCCATATTTGTATGATGAAAAAAAATTCACTTACGCCGCCTGAGTTTTGAAAAATACCAGTGTCTTCTTTGTCGTAAGCCTAACAAAACTAGTTTTTTTTACATTTGTTGCTTACGACAGTTTTGCGTCAGCAAAATTTTTCAAACTAACACTTACGCCATTCTTTGCGTATGTGATTCATTATTAAGTATCAGTTATCTATATATCGCTCATTTCGTGCAAGACCGTCACAACTCAAAATTTGGCATTTTCGAGTTAGTAATGCAGAAATGTTCTTCTCTTAAATCTCTACAAATTGATCTAAGAACGGAGAGAATTATCGAAAAAATAACGGTAATACAGATGTTTGTGACGCTATGACCTCTCGTAACAAACTTGAGCAATTAACATCAACAAGGTCACATTTCAGTTTGCGTTTGGCATTCCTCTTGTACACGTGGTTTCCTTTGTAGCAAAAAACAAACATTTGATTTTATAACTGTATTTTAGTGAAAGAGAAGGTAAAAAATTATAGGTTAGAATCTTAAAAAGGCTCTCCTGTAAAGTTTCAAATTTTGAGTTGTGACGGTCTTGCACGAAATGAGCGATATATAAAAATGAAATTATGTGTGTTTGTATGTTTGTATGTTTGTCGCTTTATAGACTCCGAAACTACTGAACCGATTTTCCTGAAATTTTTACAGTAACATCACGTGAGCCCTAAAAATAAAATAGGCTACTTATTTTTTCGATAGGGGCAGGGGAATTGGTACCCCCCATAGGATGCCAATATTATACTGAACCGATTTTCCTGAAATTTTTACAGTAACATCACGTGAGCCCTTAAAATAAAATAGGCTACTTATTTTTTCGATAGGGGCAGGGGAATTGGTACCCCCCATAGGATGCCAATATTATACTGAACCGATTTTCCTGAAATTTTTACAGTAACATCACGTGAGCCCTAAAAATAAAATAGGCTACTTATTTTTTCGATAGGGGCAGGGGAATTGGTACCCCCCATAGGATGCCAATATTA
Source organism: Pollenia amentaria (assembly GCA_943735925.1). NCBI lineage: Eukaryota > Metazoa > Arthropoda > Insecta > Diptera > Polleniidae > Pollenia > Pollenia amentaria. The sequence continues at coordinate 84,081,447 of OX031008.1, read as the reverse complement.
ATTATCGCATATCTTAAGAGCCGCTGCACGCATTTTGCTGAACTTTTTGTAGTAGTATCTTCTGAGCCCCGGAATTGAAATAAAATAGCAGCGGGGGTATAGGAATACCCCATAGGACGCCAATGTTTAACATCGTATATCTTAAGAACTGTAATAGTGAGAATGTTCAAACTTTCTAAAAGTCACTCTTATGGTATACTACACTTTTGAAACAAAAATAAAGCGGGTAGGTGCAGGGGGGGAAATACGTCCCATAGGATGCCAGTGTAGCGAAGCGCACCGGGTTAAGCTAGTATATATAAAAATGAATTATGTATGTTTGTATGTTTGTATGTTTGTTTGTCGCTTTATAGACTCCGAAACTACTGAACCGATTTTCCTGAAATTTTTACAGTAACATCACGTGAGCCCTAAAAATAAAATAGGCTACTTATTTTTTCGATAGGGGCAGGGGAATTGGTACCCCCCATAGGATGCCAATATTAATTATCGAACCGATTTTCCTGAAATTTTTACAGTAACATCACGTGAGCCCTAAAAATAAAATAGGCTACTTATTTTTTCGATAGGGGCAGGGGAATTGGTACCCCCCATAGGATGCCAATATTAATTATCGAACCGATTTTCCTGAAATTTTTACAGTAACATCACGTGAGCCCTAAAAATAAAATAGGCTACTTATTTTTTCGATAGGGGCAGGGGAATTGGTACCCCCCATAGGATGCCAATATTAATTATCGCATATCTTAAGAGCCGCTGCACGCATTTTGCTGAACTTTTTGTAGTAGGATCTTCTGAGCCCCGGAATTGAAATAAAATAGCAGCGGGGGTATAGGAATACCCCATAGGACGCCAATGTTTAACATCGCATATCTTAAGAACTGTAATAGTGAGAATGTTCAAACTTTCTAAAAGTCACTCTTATGGTATACTACACTTTTTAAAATAAAAATAAAGCGGGTGGGCGCAGGGGGGGAAATACCTCCCATAGGATGCATACATTAAATATCGCTCAACTGAAGAACTATTAAAGGGAGAGTCTTCAAACGTGGTTAAAGCTACTATTATAGTAAACTATTACAAATAAATATCACTTATTTTAAAAATTATTCAAGATAACAATTTTTGTCAGTAATAAAGTTTTAACAGTGTGACGCTCATCCTGAAGGTGCGCGGTGAAATACTTTGTTTATAATTTTAATTTTAATCATTGTAGTTTTGAATTTTTTGTTTTAGGGTAAAGAAAAATTTTCATTAAATTTATGGCAGATGATGTTGAATATTCCGAAATTTCACTTGGCAATATGAATAACGCTAAACCAAATGATAATTTATATACCACTAAGTTACCGATTTCTTTTTAAATTACCGATTTCTTACCAAAAATACAATGATTTAAAAAGTCTTGTAAAAAAGAAAATTACTCCACATAACAACGCAAAAGAATTTTTGGACCTGCACCACAACAATAAAGTAGCATATTGCCTACCACAAATCGATTAAGAAGACTGAATGTTTTAGAAAAAGGGCTTTTCCTGTTGATTTATATGTAGTTATAAATGTTTAATAAATGGATGTAATTCTAGATTATTAATTAAATGTACTCAAATCTTTGCGTTTTATTCAAAAAATTTTTTTCCCACTTTATTCACAGCTATTTAGTTTTATTTAAAAAAAAAACAAATGTGTCACTTAAAGCGTTTTAAAATTCTAAAATTTTGTTTCCATAAAAAAAAATAATTGTAGTTACAGCATTTTATAGGTCTGTGGAAGAAAAATTGCTTGCTGTAAGCCGCAGAATCACAGGGAATAATAGACTTGAGAGGAAATGTTTACAGCCAATATATAAAGCGAGAAAAAATAAAAATACGTTTTTAAAATCATGTTCCTAAGTTGTATAGTTTTTGTGATTTTTTCTACTTTCATACAGGGTTTTTGGCTCTGGTGAACATTTTATGTTTTGTCAGTTACAGCGTTCTTTAATTCTTGCGACGGTATGTGCATTCCGCCACTATTTGTTAGAAAATTATCAAATTTTTTGGGTGGTTGTTCCACATTTTGATTCATAACTCTTATCCTACCGAATCGATGTTGCTGGATTCCAATCTCAAACTGCTTAGGAGAAAATAAAAACAATTTGGCACCCATATTGTTCTTTTATTTTAAGTCTTTTGAAAATGAGCGGGATTTTAACAGACGGACAGACAGACGGACATGGCTTAATCGACTTAGAATTACTCAAGGACGCAGAATATATATACTTAATGGAGTCTTAGATAAATATTAAAAAAAGTTTCATACGGAATGATGACAAACTTAGTATACCCTTATAACAACTAGTTTTGGTGAAGCGTATAAGAAGTTTTATGCCTCTCGAAAAACACCCTATACAAGCACGTATGTATCTATGTATATGCATATGTGTCTATTATACAAGCATCTACGTGTTAACTGATATACTTACGGCTTAAAAGTCATATAAAATATAAATAATGTTGCCAAAGTGTAGAAAAAAGTTTCACCAGGCAGTTACACTGCTAGTCAAGACTAGCAGATTTAAGACTTTTTAATTTCCTTCATACGGCGAACATATTAAAATCCCTTTTAAATATCAAGTTAATTACATTCTTTAGATATCTGTTATGCTTTCACCTCTAGTGTAAACATGCCGCCATAAATGTAATCATGTTTAAAAAAATTAAATCTGAAACTTTCTTATGTGTAAATTTCATCTGTATTTTTTATTAAGGATGTTTCTTTGAAAATCTCAGCCAGACAGACAACCTGCAGTTGGAAAAAGGAAAAAAAGTTGTGAAACTGTGAGGTAAAGTCTAGCGGAATAATCACCTGTTAATCGTAAAGTTAATGGCAAAATAATGGAGTTTTAATTGGGGTTATGGCGGAATTAGGATTTTGTTGTAAATTGAATAAAAATATATATGAAATAATTTTCTTTCAGTTTAATTATCAGGGAGACTGTAAAATATGTTTGTGAGAGTTGGCATAACGTCACGGAAATCAATGACCTCTAGCGTTAATTAAGGAGCTTCAATAGCTTCGAAATAAGTTAAAAGCATAGTCGGTAAAGTCCGACAATTTAATTCCCTACAGAACAGTATTTACAGAAACTTTTCATTAGTTTACCCTATTTGGGACCCATGGCCAATAATGGACCCGGCAAAATAAAATTATGTTTTGGGGTTGAGATATAAGAGTTTGTAATAAATATTATCTAGATATTTACATTTATATACTATTTTTTCGGTTCAAAGCGATTTCAGAGAAGGGATTTTAATGGGATCTATGGTCAATTCTGTACAAGCCATGACATAGTGCTAACCATGAAACAAGGAAAACAAGATTAATCACTTTAGTATTTTTGTTATCGGAAAATAACAAATAAATATTTTGCAAAAATATCGAAAATTCGCGAAAATTTTCAATATTTCAAACAATTAAAATTTTTAATATTTCAAACAATTACTTGATTAAAAGTCCCTAAAACTATAAGGAATGGCAAAAATTCGGTAAAAATTGCGGAAATTCGCAAAAAATAACAGCGGCATGATATCAGAGGTTACTAATTAGTATAAATCGTTAAAGCTGTAAAGAATCAGAAAACTTACAGGAACAAATCGCTTCTATCGCGAGATGGCTAAGATTTATAGCTCGCATATATTTTAACTGTAGGTGGAGGGTGTCAAAGAATAAAGCACTCTTACTTGTTTTTTTGCAGTACCTTTTAAATGGTTAAATATAGCAAGAAAATTAAATCGATATTTTAAATTTTGGATCGCCAGTTTCGAATAATTTTTATTTTGGAAAATATTAGAAAATTTTTTTATGCCGAAAAATTTTGGTGTCGGAGTCGCGAGTTTTTGTGGGTACCACGACTCCGATTCCAACTACGGCTCCAACCCTGGTTTTAAGTTATAAAATCTCGTTTAGCCATTTTCTTAGCCACTATTTAGCCATTTTTTTACGAAAAACTAGCCATTCTCAGTCTTGAAGAGTTGGCAACACTGGAAGGAGGCGGCATTGATTGAAGATAGGCTCTATTTGCATGTTTTTGAAGAATATAATTGAAAGAAAGAAAGATGGGATTATAGAACAGGAGTCATATGAAAAAAATATTTTTATTTACAGTTCAATGGAAGGCTGATGAACCACATGCGCTCTTGGGAATTTTGGTATTTGAGAACCAAAAATCAAGCCCTATAGATAGAATCCGATTAGATTATTTGCAGCAATATACGTTAAGCTAAATGACAATCGCAAAAGATTAGTGGGGTTCAATAGTTGCTTCAGGTTTTCAAAAATTTTAGTTAAAAAAAAGTAATAAATGCAAAGTGTTAAATTTTTATTTTTGTTTTAAAAAATTTATGGAAACGCCTGTGATGATACTCCATGTATAATTCGGGGTTTGAATAACTTTTTAAGTAAAAAAAAAAGATTTTAAGTAATGGAAATCTTTATTTCGACATTAACAATTTTTTCTGTTAAGTGGCTGCCGCCAGTCTGGGATGGTTAAATCGGGCGATAGTGCTGTGCTGGCCATGCCAAATCGTCCAATCCTTCTCCAGCGTGAACAACGCACCACACAGTGGCTTTGGGAAGATGTATCCACTTTTCATGCTTCACTCGCGGATTTTAAAAGACCCAGAAGCGTTTATTGACGTAAACGCCTAAATGAAAATGCGCTCCTCGTTGCTCATGATGGTTTTCGACTTTAAATCGTCCTCTTTGCTGTTGAAACAATTATTCAATGCTCTTGCGGAGTATAGCACTTTTGTTTGTATACTGCAGCGGTCTAGTTCACAACTATTAAAAATTATTCAAGAACGACGCCATTTGCAAAAATTATGCTATCTTTAAATAGGGTAATTAATTTTGCGCCATCTTGTATAGCTGAAGCTTCCTTAGAATTATCTTCTGATCACACACGTACAATTCTTACTATAACAAACCCTAATAGAATTGTATCTTCGTCTGGTTACTTAGTGACGTCAGCTACACAAATAAATTGGTTAAAATATAAAAAATTTTAAATTTTGACAGTTATCTTAAACTAGCTGTTCAACATTCAAGCATAACCCTCAAACAAAATCAAAAATAGTAAAATATATTCTACAGATGTTGAGCGTCTTTTGACTGAAAAAAGGAGAGCTAAAAGAGGGTGGCAATTGCACAGATCCCCTCAACTTAAGAATTTACTAAAAGAGTGCCCAAAAAAACTAAGAAAGTTACTGCAGTCTCAAAAAACAGCATCCTTTGAAAAATATCTTAAGGGACTTGATGCAACTCCTCAATCACACTACTCATTATGGCGTGCAGCTAGAAATCTTAAAAGACCAGTTATCACTAAGAAACTTAAATTAAGAAACTTAAATGGAAGTTGGGCACGAAATGATATAGAAAAAGGACATCTTTTTGTCAATCATTTGAAAACCGTATTTACCCTTCATACATCTTTCGATATTGCGGTCGAGTTACCACCTGCCGCTGTTAGAGCAGCTGTTCCACTAAGATTTGAGATAAGAAAAATCTAAAAGGCTATTCATGTTTTAAACCGCAAGAAAGCCTCTGGTTTTGATAAGATCAGTAACAAAACGCTTTTGGAGCTTCCCAGCATAGCAAAGAAAATTATTCTATTAATTTATTTTACGCTTTGCATACTACCCTCAAGAATGGAAGGTTTCCTTAGTAACCATGATAACATAAACCAGAAAAGGATCCCACAAAAGTTGAGTCATATAGACCCATAAGCTTATTGGCTAATATACCAAAGCTGTTTGAGAAGCTGTTAGCGTCAAAATTAGCCCCAATTTTAAATGTAAATAGATGTATTCCTAACCATCAATTCGGCTTTAGAAGAGAACACAGCACAATTGAACAAACCCATCGTATAGTAAACGCCATAAGCCTTTGAAAGCCTTTGAATACAGAAAATATTATTCCGCTCTCTTCATCGATGTTTCTCAAGCTTTTGATAAAGTCAAACCAAAACAAAAACTTTTTTCGATCGAAAAATTAAAAGTAACTTCATTCCGAAAAAATTTATCGGTTTTCGTTTTCTGGAGAAGATTTCTCGGAATTAAAAATACTTTCGATCGAAATTGATTTCTGTGTCAGGCCCGTATGTTTCATCAATATTGGTAAACGATAAGGTACTTCAAAGTCTACGACAAAAACAAAAATTTATCGCGTATTTATATAAGACTAGATAAGCCAGGCAAACGTTGTCTTACCCTCAAGTTTTTATTATACCCACACCATAATAGGGACGCAGATCACTTTCTGACTAAAGTTTCCTCCTCTAGATCAGGTGGGCATTATTATACTTACCACTAACCACACACAAGCTGTTAGAAAGCTTCTTAGTCCGTCGAAAGTTTATTATTAAAAAAGGGGCTTTTTTAAGTTCTCCTCAGCCAATCGCGTCCCTCAGGGAAGCATCATGGGCCCACTGTTATACCTTATATATACCTCAGACATGCCAACAAACAACCACACCTTAACTTCAACATTTGCTGATGATACAGCTTTTTTAAGCGTACGCGAAAACTGTCATGAAGCATCTCGTTACTTTCAGGATCATATATTTAAACTGGAAAAGTGGTTAAAACAATGAAGGATAAAGGTCAATGAGCAAAAATGCGTTCATATAACATTCACCTTGCGTCAATCAGTAAATCAATTAGTGCCCAAACAATCGCATGTAAAATATCTCGGTATTCATCTAGATCGGCGTTTTACATGGAAATGCCATATAGATGCAAAACTAACACAAATGAAACTAAAAGCAATTCAAATTAATTGGCTTATTGGAAGAAATTCTATTCTTATCCTCGATTGCAAACTTCTACTTTACAACTCTATATGAAAGCCAATCTGGTGCTACGGTATTCAGCTATCGGGCACTGCCTTGGCATCAAATATCGAAAAAATTCAAAGACAACAAAATAAACTTCTTCGGATAATCACAGTCGATCCCTGGTATGTTAAAAACTCAAATATTCACAAGGATCTCAATGTGCCATTAGTAAAAACTATTATTACGAAGTATGCAGTAAAATATTTCAAAAGGTTTGAGTCGCGCCCAAATCCACTAGCTCGAAATATTTTAAATGACAGCGGTCACTCTAGATTAAGGAGAAGAGATTCTGCAGGACTCATCCGACGAGAAGAGCGCTAAACATCTACATATGTGAACAGAAACCGTGAGGAGAAAAATTTTCGTCTAGCATTGGCCGGACAAAAATAAAGTATTAGTATATGTATATTGTAGTGGGGAATGTAGGAAAAGATAAACACACTGTTTTATTGTTGGTATTTTGCTTAAGCTTTGATATCGTTGCAAACAAGACGTTTTGAGTGTAGGTAATTCTCATTCCCTCTGTAGTCTTGTTTGCTGATAGCTTTGGCTTTTCTAAAATTATTTGGAGAACGTTTCCTGATGGTCTGGCCTAAGCAACTAATGAAATGCGCATAGGAACAGCTTATCTTCTAACAATAAATTTTAGTATTTTTATTAATTAAAAAAAGGGAATTAAGCACAATTAATAAAATCTTTTAATGGAAAAGAAATCACATACGTATTCCCAAAAACAACTTTTTTGATAATATATTAGTGTACGATTTGAATAATTATTGTAAGTTCATATTTAATATATGAAGATTCAATAAATAAATAATGAAAAAAACTTGCATAACAAGTTTGATCTCTATTAAACTTTTCTATGAACAACCTGGACAAAAATGTTAACCGTGTAATCCGATAACAGAAGATCTAGTCCTATAACCTTTTATTTAGTCCCCTCTTTCATTTTACTAAACCCCTTTTAAATATTTTTTATATATGTGCACATTAAAGGTCTTATTATGCCTAATTACTTTCGAAAAACTCTTTTATAATTAATTCATGTTTAACACTTCAGACTAGAGTTTTTTTTCTCGCAATTTAACAAGAAGCAGTTACTCAATGAAAACATTTTAACTTCCTTAGCGTCTAATGAACTTATATACTAAAAAGGAAACTTAACTTAGCTACAAATTAAAAAGGAACTTAAAATATTGTTAACGTTTTGCAAATAATATTAATTAATGAAATAAAAAAAAAAAAAAAAAAAATGTTATGACTGACACCACAAACAGAGTACAAATAAGTACAAAGTACTAAAGGAGTGAGAAGTACTTGCACTTTTTGTGCTCTGTTCTAAAAAATAAGAAATAAAAATTTTACTAAGGCAAAGCTTTAAGCTGAAGAGGGATTCTTCAAGCGAAGAAAATTTGTTAGAATATTAAATAAGTCGGTTAGTGCAGGCGATTAATCGAATAAATAGCCGGTTGATAGAAAACTTCTCTAAAGACAGTTTAAGGAGATGTGCTTATTTTTAGAATAATGTCCAAAAAGTTTAAAAAAACCAATTTGGTTTTCGAAGATTAATCTAACATTCGATTCTGTTTTTGGAAAAAAACCGATTACTAATGAACCGATTTAACTGCTCTGATGAACAGCATGCATATGTATACATATGTTTGGAAAAAATGTCACCATCTCTTCAGCTCCATCACCGTAATTTCAAACAACATAAAAATTAGTAATGATGAGTAACATGAGAAACACAAAATACAACATAAAAAAACTGATGAATGAAAAAGCAACACTTACTTACCCCTCCCACCTTCCGTACGGTAAGGTGATGCGGAGTCATGATGAGGTTCCGGTGCAGTATTCTGTGTATCCAGCATGTTGCTATTACGTGGTGGAATTTCTAAAAAAGAATACAAGGGAAAGGAAAAAATTTAAAAATGAAAAATGTAGACAAAACCAAATGAAATTATGAATGAATTGAACAAATTCATCTATTTGCGAACATTGAATGAATGAAATTTTACTATTTAACGTACGTCTACGACTACAGATAAATTTCAAGATACTTACTTATACAGGGAGCAATATGGGAACGACTCTGTTGATAGCCGCGAGCACAACGATTACATGTCAAACCGGTAACACCATCCTTACAAGGACATTGACCGGTTGTGTGATTGCATGTTTTACCCGTTGATCCAATGGGATGACATTCACATGCTGGAAGAAATAGAAAAAAACAACAACATTAGAGATTTTTTTTCGTAAATAATTGCATTTCATAGACATTTATTACTTTATAATTCATTGATGTTTTTTGCATCTATCTTAATGTAAATCTTAATTATTTTGTTTAATTACGAAGACGAACAACACACTTGACTGCAAACAGTTTGCATACAGCGTTTTTTCCGACTTTTGTTTTACAATTTCAAAATGTATTTTCAATATTTATTAAATTGTAGCTTTCATCTTTAAAATACATTAGGGTTTTTTTTTTGGTTCCGCAGACAATAAGATTTTTGTATTTCAACCAAACTTGAGCGTTTGCGTATGGCATGCGAATGAAAATAATGAAACAAAAGACATTTTTTTGGCAAAGCGACAAGAAAGCAAGTGAATACGAATTTATTGGCCCCTTCACTGGTTTATTCCTTAAAGAACAAGTCGATAAAAAAAATTCCTCAAAAGAATTTGTTATCGTGCGTTTCTTTAAAAAAATTATTTGAGAAATTTTAACACCGTTAAGCTAACTGTCGAATTTGTCTAAATAATTCGCAAAAATCCTGGCCAATAAGATAGCGACAGTTTGAGTTCAGAACATCATAATATACCTGTGCAGCAATTTGGATTTCGAAGAATACATGGCACCACTGAGGAAGTACATGGAATTGTATGCGCTATCCGAAATTCTCTTGAGAAGAAAAAGTACTGAGCGGTACTTTTTATTGATGTTGCGGAAGCTTTCGACAAGGTCTGTCACGAAGAACTCATTTATAAGATCACGGAGGGGTTGCCCCTGAGCACTTATAAGATGTTGCAAAGCTACATTCTTCATCGAAACTTTGTGAGCTTACCAAAGGATATACAGGCTGGTAGCCGATATATCTCCATTTCCTGTTCCATATTTCTAGTTTAATGGGTGTTTGTCTACATCGTCGGTATAGCTCAGCATTTGTTAAGTAATAGATTGGCAACCATATGCCGCAAGAAGCGTTTGATAACTGCCTGCAGTGTCGTTGTACAGTGTAGAGCATCTTAGATTTTACATTGATGTTGAATATACGAATTTTAGTCAGCTGATTTGTAAATGTTCTGAATTAGAAATGTCCACCCGCATTGATTTTGTCTTATGGGCATTGATTCAAAGTTGATACTGCTCCACATAATTCTGCAGGTTAATTTAGACCAGTGTCCGAAAATAAACATTATTTACGGTACTTTAGTGATCTGTACGGTAGAAATGTGGAAAACACAAACGCTGAACCATTTAAATTGTACTTTTTATTACGAAAAACATAATACTACATAATGTTAGTTACTTTCGTGAAAATAGTTATGACCGGTATTTAGGGCTGTATACTCTAGGAATGGGCAAATTGAAAAAATATATCGATATATATCGTATCGATATTTTTTTTTAAGATGTATCGAACGTATTAAGCTAAATTATTACCAAATTTAAAAACTTAATATACCTACATATGTCAATACATATTTACAAACATATTACATGTAATTCCATTCTAACTTTTTATTGTTTCTTTTAATTTAAAATTTACTGCCTGTCCCTCGATTTTCAACGAAACTTTCATGCGCTTAACTTTTATTTAAAACAAAAACCAATTTTAAAATTTAGTTTTTAAGGGTAGTTATGCGAACGAAGTTTTCGTTTGAAATCGAGAGAACGGCAGTTAATTCTACAATAAAAAAAAATTCAAAAAAAAGTAAAGAATACAAAAATTTTTTTATATATTTGCCATATGAAATCTAAAAAAAAAAAAATTTAATTGGAATTACATATATAATGCCGGATTATATACTGCCGGTAATATTTTATTTCTAATATATATATAAGAACATGCTCAAATAAAAAAAAAAAAAGAAACCAAATATTTTTTTTTATTATTAACACTCCAACTTTCATGAGTCCATTGCTGCTAATAATTAAGGCGATTTGCTTGCATAATTATAGCATAGGGTTCTAAGACCCTTTCGCATTTATTTTTTAGTTGTCATCTCTTAAAAAGCCGAGACAAAACGGAACTGTGTAATCTATGAAAATGTACAATGGAAAAGCGACGTAATTTTCTTAATTTTAGTTAAAAAACATATGCTGCAATTCTTAAAAAACAACAGTATTGTAAGCAGTTGAGCAACGGTTAAAATGTTGAATTTTATTATAAAGAGATCATAAAAATATCGAATTCGATAGTCGTAGATAAATATCGATGTATCGATATATGGGTATTTTTAATATCGGCGATATATATCGATTATAATTTTTTTAAATATCGATATTTTGATATATCGATATTTATTGCCCATCCCTAGTATACTCCCTGTAGGAGGGTTGTATCAATTGGTCTAAATCACTTATCCTGTGACCAGTGAACACAATATAATAATAAAAAGGTTACAAATGGCGAGAGGTGAAAAGAAGACATATAACTTATCTGGTGAAGAAGATCTATCATATTTATATGGTTCACTCGGGACAATAACTGCGACACGCATTATTTTAACCGAAATGGAATGTGTCGGTTTAGGTGATTTCAGTGATCTGTTACAAAGTGTCAAAAATATGCCAATTAAACCCCTCCTAGGACATCGCCATGTTAAAGCGCCAAGTCCCCTTCATATAGTGTTATGACAAGATTGGTTCACTCGGGACAATATCAGCGAACTGCATTATTTTAACCGAAATTTAATGTGTCGATTTAGGTTATTTCAGTGATCTGTTACAAAGTGTCAAAAATATGCCAATTTACCCCCTCCTAGAACATCGCCATGTAAAAGTGACAAATCCCCTTCATATAAAGTGACCAGTCCCTGCCACCTTAGAACGATTAAGTGACCAGTTCGGTGTTAGTTCCCTTTCCCCTAGGGCTAATACTCAAACAGTAGAGAAACCGATATCGTTTCTGGGTGTTAGTACCGTAAGCTAAATAATGTTCGGTTTATTAACGAACACTGATTTAGACTGCATATATCTTCCGTTCGTAGAAATATGTGCGATATCGTCCGTGTATGCGAAATAGTTAGGGTACTCCATGTTTATCGAATGCTACCCCCTCTTTGGGACACTCATTCGCAATAGTTCATCCATTGTTTAAATCCACAAATAACAGTAAATTAAACAATCGTTTAACGATAACAGAAAATTTCTTCAAGAAAATTTTGTTATTGTTATCGTTTAATCATAACAAATAATAATAAATATTTCTTGAGAGAATTTTATTATCGTTAAGCTTAACCGAAATTTAGAAAACCGAAAATTTTAAAGAAAAACTTTGTTATCGTTTAAAATTTTGTTAATGGTTTCCCATTAACAGAAATTTCTTTAGAGATATTTTATTATTGTTACACGATAACAGGAATTTCTTAAGGGACATTTAAATATCATTCGACATAGAGAGGAGTTTTGTTAAAAAATCTGAAAACTATAATTTTTAAATATTTTGTTAAAAAATCTAAAAACTAGTTAAAAATTGTTGCCTTCTACGATTGATTTTTGCGATCTGTAATCGGCGTTTTCCTCGCCGTTGGTGTAGCTCATTCAAATCTCTTGCCCGTGTTTTATTTTGTCTGTTTCGCTGAAAGGAAAAGTTCAGTGAAGTATTTTATTTCGCTTCATTTCTTTTATATCAGTTTGTGCATTTCATTTATATTTGTCTGGTTACATTTCCTGAGTATTCATTTGCTGCTGCTTGGGCCATTGTAATATTCCTTTAGCAGCCAGCCAAATTGAGTGGCAAACTGTTTGTTTACTGTTTGCCTCATGTTGCTGCTGCTGTTGTTTCGGTTGCATTTGATGTTGCAATTCATTTCATATGATGGCTTTGCTTAAAGCTAATTGCTAATGAAAGTGTGAATGTCGTTTGTATTTATCGTTTATTCATTTGGCAGTATTATTTGTTGTCTTTGTCTTTGTTTAATGCTTGTGACACCCTATATTAGTGTTAAGTAGGAGAGCTGCAACACTGTATTTAATGAACTTGATGAACTTGATACAGAAAATACCAACATGGTGTCTTGGCTTAAAGCGTCTTTTTGTTTTAGAAAGTGAGTCTATAGTATTAATAATCTGAATTAGTAAAAATTTAATTTTCAAGTGGTCGTTCTAATTTTAGATGTTAATTTTCTCATAGATGATCTTTTTGGTCCACTACTGCCGTTTTTTTCATCCATATGTCATAATTTTGGCAATGTTTTCGAAAATTGTATGTAGGATTACTGTCCATCCGTTCATATTTATTTTTAATTTATTTTGGCTGTTAAATCTTGAAGTTTTTTTTAAATCTCTTAACATCTTCTTTTTGCTTTTAATGGGGATCAAATTCATTTGGGCAGCCAAATAAAAGAAAAACTTAAAACTAAACTTTAGGAGAAACAATAAGATTTTAAAATATTTTAAAGAATAAACAGTTTAAAGAAAAAAAATTAAAAAAAAATTTTATATCTCAAATTTTTTTTTTCCAATCAGTTTTAATTTTATTATAGTTCTAACGAATTTCTTAAAAGCCCATCTGCTTTTTTAGAATATCTAAACAGAAATTTATTAAATAACAAAGAAATCTTTGTAACTTTTTTAACTGTGAAGAAGAGCAGGGATGGAAAAGTTATAACCATCGTACTTTTTTTATGCTGTTTGAAATTAAGAAGTGCAATCACTGATTTGATCTTTCATAACTTCTCTTTTTAAAATTCAAAATACTCGTTTAAAAAGAGATTTGCATGAAAATTTGCTAAACTAATGGATACATTAAAATTATATTCGAGAAAAAATCTAGTCTTTGTAGAGTAATATTTTCGACCCTGCACGTTGCAACTGGTCGTACAATTGAGTTGAATATATCAGTTAAAATACTAGTATGAGAATCCAATTCTCTTAATTTTTTATTCAACCGAAGCCAACCACACCTCTAACGTAACAATTGGTTGTACAACTTGATCAAACAAGTCGCAACATGTAGGGGTCGCGAAATTTTTTTCCAAATTATCGATGTATGTATGTATGCAGAAAGAAGGCCATAAGCACCACAACCCAGAGGATATCTTGTGCGGGATAACAAATTATTGATAAACGTGACATTTAATAAAACTTATTGCCAATAAATAATTATAAGACTACGTTAGTACCTTCCGTATCTTTTTTGGTCACCCTCTACCCACTACGAAAACGTAATGAACTTTCGAAAAAAATTTTACTTATTATCCATTAAGGCTTCATTCAATAAGCGTTAGGAATAATAATGTATATATTTTGTCCACTTCTAATATTAACTTGTGTTTTAAATAGTTTAATATGGTTTGAAACGTATTCGCACAGCTGCCTAAGCCAGCTAAGGTACATTATCGTGTGGCCGTTAGCTGTCAAACAAAATGTCATACGGCGAGCAGTTTTTGACATTTATGATCAGTATACTCTGGCAAATCATCATGAAAAATTTACGCTTGAACAACGCATCCAAATTATGCAAATTCACTTTGAAAATCAGTCATCGGTTTGCGAAATTGTGTTTAGCCTAACGGGTTTGTCAATAAACAAATTGCTGGATATGGAGTGAAAGCAATTTACAACAGGCCCCACAGACTCTATTGCATGCTGAAAATCGTCGAACCTCATTTCTTCAAAAACGAATCCGGAGCTCGTTTTTAAAGATGGAGATCGTTACCGCACTGTGATTAATGATTTGTTGTTTAATATTATGGATGACATTGATCCGGTCGAAACGAGGTTTGAACAGGATGGCGCTACGTATCATACGGCGACCGAAACTATCGACTTGTTGAAATCAAAATTTTTCGATAAGTTGATTTCCTGAAATTATCCTGCCAATTGGCCTCCAAAATCGTTCGATTTGACACCACTCGATTATTTTCTGTGGAGCTACGTAAAGTCACTGGCTTATGCTGATAAACATAAAACAACTTGCGCATTGAAGGCCAACAATGTTCATGTCGTGACATACGGCCAGCAGTGCTCGAAAAATTGTCAGAAAATTTAACATCCATAAACTATTTTCAAATAACAATACAAAATATTTTTCTTTCAAATTAATAAAGTTTTTTTTTTAAAAGCATTTTTAACAATTTCAAGTTTTATTTCACTTAAAAAACACCCTTTATATCGTCATATTTTTGTGGTATCTTCAAAAATGAATTTTATTATTTTGAGAATTAAAAAGTACGATTTAACAAATTTTTGTTTCCAAAAAAAAAAAAAAAAAAAAAACATTTCACTTTTTCAACTTCCATTTCTGATGCAGAGTTTTTAAGTTACGGATTTAAGTATTACAAAAAATTAATTATAATCCCTTTATAACATGTATGCACATGACACTTAACTTTATAACAACCAATTTAAATAATATTTGGAGAAAAAGTACCAGTGAAATGTAATTTACATATTTTCTACATTATTCTCTTTTTCTTAAAAAAACACAAACAACTATTAATTATAACTTAACTTTAAGGAATTTGTTTTAAAAATGTTACAAAAAATGTTCGTATAATATTAACTAGAAAAATGTAATTCCATTTGTTTAATGCTTGTAATAACCCCTCTTTTTACCCCATTTTTCATTATATTCGTAAAACATTTCCCACTGTTTTTCGAGGTGAGTTGGGAGCAGTGTTGCCAGAATCGAAATCAAGTGATATATAAATCGATGACGATTTTTAATTAATTTTTTTTTTAAATTACCATAGTTTTTTTCTTTTGATAATAGTTCTCAAAAAGATGAGTGGTGGTTCTCAAAGTATATAAAAAAGAATATATTTATGAACTCTCAAAACAAGATCGCTTTCAAAATTTATTCGATTTTCATTTCAATCGAATTTTTAAATATAATTTGAATACATAGAAATTCTTAATAATTTCTGTCTGTGCCAGAAACTTTCGCTTAAAGTTTTTTTTTAATTAAATAAAAAATAAGGGTTTTCATGATATTGCTTGGGAGTCCCGCAATCTAAACCCTCGCAAATTAACTGTCAAAAATTGTATGAGAATTCATTTACACAATTTTATTTACACAAGATTTTGTTATGCTTACCGTCGTTTTCAACGAATAATTCAAATGTAAATACGCCACAAACAACAAGTTCTTAAAATAGTCTGAACAAATTAGTCCTTTGGCTTTCTTTAGGCATTTTTAAGACACAAGTTTTAAGTTGTTATTTCTTATTTTTTATTTTTTTTTCTTTTGACGTTTCTTAAAAACTGTAATTTTTTATTGTTTAAAATTGAACAAAATTTAAAAGATGCTTCATTTAACAACTCTCGCAGGTTTGCCCATTTGAACAAATGGCGATTTTAAGCAGTTTAATGAAAACCCTTAATATTTTGTATCTTTTAAAATTTTTTCGGAAAAATCAATTTTGTGTTTAAAATTTAAATGATTAAAATTTTTATTTTAAATTAAAATTGTTTCTCCATAAATTTTGGGGATTAATATGGCCCGCTGTCGGGAGTGGAATGGGCAGTGCACGAAAATCAGACTTATGGTTTTGTTCCAGTAAGTTGCTTAATCTACAGCTTACGGATGCTCAGCTAAATGCAACCGAGCGCATCAACATGTTACTATAGCAACCGCGGATAATAAGTGGTTCCAAGTAGAGGGTCTCAGAGGGTTCCCTGGTGTACCCGGATTCCTAACAAGATTTGAATGTCCACGATACTAGGAATGTCCAGGCGAGTTATATTCGCCTTTAAATAATCAATAGCCCCATCGGCCAGCGTCTGTTTCCCATTTAGAGAAGGCTGGTAGCGGGCATCGGATCTTCTAGCTAGCGGCTTGTTATTAAAATCCGACAGGAGACACTTCACTCCGCTTGCTTGGAGGCCAGGCTGGCAGCCCTAGTTTCAGATGCAGATGCCCAATCAGCTACTCATTAAACCGATTACCGAAACCTTAATAAGTGAAAATAATATCCAACCGATCCCTTTGATTACGACCTTCAGCTTTTAGCACCGGATACGATTTTGAGGTCCTATGCTCCTTATTGAACTTAAAGGAACTAATTTCTAAAGTTGGGAAAATCTTTAGATTTTTTATACTGAAGTTTTTTTTTTTTTAAATTAAAGAAAATGGCAATACTTTTAGGGGGTTAAACACTTTAACTGGACTAACTGACTTTCATATACAAAGTATTTTGATGTATGTCTACAAAAACTGTTGTAAATTGTCTAGTCTAATATGTTTTTTGTAGGAAACATCAAAATACAGATTTTAAAATAAATTGTTTTTCATAAAATAATCGTTGAAATACATTCTTAGTTCTCATTTTAAATTACAAAAGGGCACAGTGATGTAAGCCAGTCAAAAAGGTAGAATGAACTTTCAAAAGTACTGGTCTAAACGACATGAAACATTTAACGTTTAAGTGAAATATTAATTTGAATATTTATTAAGGAAGAAGAACATAACATTATAAACTTTTATTTTTGCCATCAAAAATACAAAATCAGAAAATTACAATTATATTTTGATTTAAATACCTGATGCAATGTTTTATACAATACCAAATAATAGAAAAAAATATTAGCGTACTATTATTAAAAACATTATGGTTAATTTTCACCTCTATTAGGCATCCAAAGTTCATCGAAAAAAACTTCCAATTCAAAATACAATTTAAAGATGTCTTCTACTTTGCTATTGAATAAATTTACTCTATCGTCAGGTATATGTTTCCTGTAGACGTAACAAAACAGATAGTATTTTTCAGAACAATTAAACATTTTCTAAATCTTTATAAATTTTCTATTATTTTTTGCAAAAATTTTTATTTATTAAATCACTCAAATTTTACTTTGAAAGTAGACTGCGTTTTCAAAGCCTCAGAACTTGTGTCCAGTATAACGGTAGAGTTTAGACCAGAATATTTTTTACTTTTGTGTTTTATTTGCTTTTATTTAGTTTTGGGTTTGTTGTATTATCATTTTTCAGCGATATTTTATCACCATGTTGGCATAGTTGTATAATTAACTAGGAATAGTCTTTGGCTGCAAATTGCAATTTCGAATAAATGCTTTTGAAGAGCTCTGCTTTCTGCCACTTTTTCTTAAATGTTGCAACACTGTGCTTTATCCCTTTTAAACTCAAACTATTTGTTTATAACCTTTATAATAAATTTATAGTTTTTCTTTTTCTTCTTTT
This sequence comes from Pollenia amentaria, assembly GCA_943735925.1. NCBI lineage: Eukaryota > Metazoa > Arthropoda > Insecta > Diptera > Polleniidae > Pollenia > Pollenia amentaria. Next base: position 84,063,189 of record OX031008.1, on the reverse strand, counting down.
CTACTCTTACTACTATTATTATTAAGAGTAATTGAAATTTTGTATATTTTAATAGTTTGTCTACCCTCATCTCATCAGTCCACAACAACAGTTTTCCTGGTCTAATGAAAAGTAACAAATTATTTAAAATGTCTTTTGGTGAGTTTTTCTCCCAAACCAACAATAACAACTTTGTATGTCAACTACATATGGGGTCGTGTTATAAATATTCCATACTTTTTATAAGAGCTCAAATAGACACATGCACAGATACATATGAATATGTGATTATGTGTCTTCTAACACCAGACGTTATATGAGCTTTTTTTTGTTAACTACTTGTATTTTCTATTTATTTAAAAATAATTTGTCTATATTTTTTTTTGTCAGTTTGATATGAACACAAAAACCATAAATTTTATGGCAAATCACGCTTTTTTTGCTACAGTTGAATGGCTCTGGCTACTTGTTCATTTGTCCAACTGTCCAAGTAGCTGTAAAGGCATGGTAATTTAAGCTTTATAAGTGAGTGTAAAACTTGTAGCCACCATCACCACCACCACCATGATCACCACACTCCATGCCCACTCATTTATACACTCGTTTAGTCTATTCATTCAGTTTTTTTTACTTCAAATGACATCCTTCTTTTTTCAAAAGCATATCTTGTGACCATTTGTTTATTGTGTCTTTTTGAATATTTTCTGTATGATTTACGATGTATTCTTTTTTTTTTTTTTTAATATAAAAGATTTTGTATGGTAAATTTACGAATTTATATGCTGTATCACTGGCTCTTAAACCTATGAAATTTTGCTTGAGATGAGCGGCGCAAAAGGTTCTCAATTTCCTTTTCTTGTTTGAAAGAAAAAAAACTTTACCAAAAATTCTCCAGCAATGACCGGAAAATTATGATTATTTATTACAGAATCCAGTTCTTTTGGATGAACTGTCTGTCGGTTGTTTGCCGGGGTGTTAGTACTTGGTTTCTTAACGGATTTGAGTATTGGTGCTCTAAATAAGTTCTAGCTATTTTCTAGTGAACGACTTTATGTCGCTTTGCGATTCGGATCTCGTAAAAGATGCATTGTTGCCAAAAGCGGACAAAAATCCTTACATTTGTATTGTATTTTTCTTTTCTATATTAGAAGTGTGGGGATTAGAGCGTTCCACCTTTTGAGGTACGGTCGAGTGGGGATATTGGACAGATTTTTAAAATTCTTGAAATTGTATACAAAAAACTTGTTCTAAATTAAAGTTTTTCTATTTACTTCGTTCTTAAAAATTTAAGTACGAATAACACTAAGCAGTACTTAAAACAATTCGAAAGCCAATTTGCCTGCATAACCAAAAACATTTTTCAGTAGTTTTTTTTATCAATTAAACAAATTGTTAAAAAAGTATTTCAATTTAATTAATCTGATAATTGAATCAATTATTTTTTTTGTTGAAAGAAAATTAAAAATATAGTTTTGATTTATTTAACATTTTAGTTCTTTTGAAATAAAGTTTTAATTAAAATATTAATATTAAAATAATTTAAACTTGCAAAAATGTCGTTGGGATTTGTCAAAACCTGAGCTATATTTAATTAAATCAATTAACACATTGTTTGAAACGGCAAAGTTTTTTTGATAATTTTTTCAATTAAAACTAAGAATATCATTTATTGAAAAAAAAAAAAAATATTCACAATATTAAATTTTTAACAATTTTTAGTAAAATATATAATCATTTTGGTAATAGATGCAAAATCAACAAATTGTTTGATTCATTTTATAATATGAATTTGGTGATTAGCGACAATTTTTAATTTTTTCTGCGCACGCACCTGTTTGTAAAAGTTTGTTGTAAAAGCAACAACAACACTACAAAAGAAATTGAAAAACAATTAGCTTGTTTTGTGTAGAAAGAACAACAACACTACAAGAAGAAAAATACAGATTTTCTTCATGTTTAAAAAGTAAAATCATAAGCAATAATTCCCATATTCTATTATTTAAAATGATTAAATTTAATTGATGAATTTTACTGAATAATTTTTTCAAAGTAGGATGATTACGAAAACCATATCGGTCACCAGCAGCAGTCTTATAACTGAGACATTTTCTGTAAACAAATGGGGTAGTAAATAATAACATTATCTTCATCTCTGGTTCTCTGGGGTTAGTATTTAGGTTAGAAACTAATCTCATTTTCGGATTATTTTAAGTACGAGTCATGATTAAACCAACTTAGAAATTCTTGAAAGCTCAGTTTGAGATTAATTTTATCTCACTTTTAATTAAGTCAATCCCATTTTCGAATTACTTTAAGTACGAGGCACTTGAATAATCCGTACTTCAATTAAATAGTCTGTACTTCATTTAAGGAAATCCGTACTAACCATACTATTGACACAGCTTCGGTTTGATTCAAGTACGGATGGATGGTTTTGTCTTTTTAGTGTAGGCACTTTTTTAAACACGAATTTTTTTACTAGAAAAGTTCTATTCGAATTAGATTATAATTTTTATACTGGAAAAGTGCTATAAAAATAGACACTTTTTCAATTTTCCGAGAAAAGAACTCTTAGTTTTAAGCCAGCACCTAAATTTTTCTATCAAAATTCCAAGCTGTGTAAGTTTGATATTTATTATTTTTATTTTTTTTGTAAATTCTAAGAAAAATTAAGCTTAATAATTTTCTTAATGTGCCCTGGTAGGCTAGCTTGTAGTGAGCGAGTCTATCAGTACCGGGGCTGCGGGCTCGATTTCCGCCAGAGACTCTGGTCTTCTGCAGACAAGCGAAAAGCTTCGAGGGATTTAGTGTAGGAATAAAAAAAAAAAAAAAATTCGAATTTATATAATTTTAATTAAATTGGTTTTGCAAACAATTTCCTACAAATTTTATGTTTGAAACAATTTTATTTGCCCGATTTTTTTGACTGCGAAGAAATATTTAGAAAGTAATTTGGAAGCATTGGTCCCTAGTCATAGGCTGTTTGGCTTAGGTTCATATCGCTAATTTTCTGGAACGTCGTCAGAACACAAAAGGTGAAATTTTAGAGTTAGTGATGCAGGATTGTTTGATGGGGATTTATATGGGATTTATTTAGGTGCTATCAAGTCATATCGTCATATTGTCCTAAATAATATTTTACAATTATATCTATATTATAATCAAACAAAATAAAAATGTTAATGCTGTGTTCATTGATTCCTATTAACTGTACAGTAGAAATCTAAATTATAAGCGGTTGCCCACAGCAGTCATATATATTTCATGTAATTATTTTAACACATATGACTTTACAACTTTATGACAGCCTTGTGAATCCCTCAATTGTTTATTTGGCACCTACCAGCACAACATTTTGTTTGCTATCGTTGAAGTTATTGTCGCCAATTTGTATATACCAACATTTAAAAAAAAATAAGTTTGGAGTAAATATAATCTAAATACTAACATAATAAGATGATTTAGGGGTACAAAGACTTCTCCTGCAAGATGTTAATATGGAGGCCATGTGAAATTGTGGACCGATTCTACCCATTTTTTTCATTTGACAATTAAAACGTATGTACCATATTTCATCTAAGTATCTTCAAAATTTTGACCTGAGATTACATAGATAGACAACCAGCCAGCCAGCCGGACGGACGGGCATCGTTACTTTACTAAAAGGTGGGTCTACGGCCAAAATTTTTTGTGTTTCACACAACAGCACGAACGCATAATATCCTCTCCACTATTGTGGCGTTAGTATAACAATTTAAAATTTTTGGGAATTGAAATAAATCTCGAGATTGGGATTTTGATAAACGGGATTTTCCGTTTAGCATCCCCAGTTCGAAAATTGTTCAGTAAATAAAGTTGACTAGAAACATTGCAAGCTAGGAGCCAACCTTCTAAAATACTTCTTTTTTTAAAACATAATAAAGCCGGCAATTTTGCTTTATCATGTAGTATGATTTTGTTGGAAATATTTTGATTTTAACGCAGTTAATACTAATGCGCCAATTGCCGCCAGATGATTAAACTTTTCCAGTAAAATATATGACATCTCTGACAATATATAGAGTAAAGGCAGCTGTTGACAAACAGCAAACATTTATTAATACCACTAATAAAAGCTTAATTTTTTTTTTTTTTAATATTGACAATGAAACGGAAAATCGACTACATATAATTCGAAACAGACAAGATTTTTGGCAAAGATAGAGTTTAATGATTAAGTGTTTAATCTTTATGCGAAATAATTCAAAGTTTCATGAGACTTTGACGAAGGATATATTTGTAGAGTCTAAAAGTATCTATTTGAAGATAATATGGCGAAAATAAATAATTATTTATAAAAAATTTATTTTAAGTCCATTGAAACTAAAAATCAATATAATTCTCTAAAATCGTGGGATTTTTTAGCGATTTCTGACCAATTTTCGGCATTCGATATATTTCCGGTTTTTTAAGTCGCTTCAAAATGCAATTTTCTAAAAACTACTTCAAAAAAAGAAGTGGGCCACATTAAGCAGAAGCTTTCCTGTAGGAAACGTTAAAAAAAATAAGTTCAAAGCATTACCCTAGGGGAATGGGATCTATCACCAGACTTGTTATGTTATAGTTCTAAAGTGGTAGGGACCGCTTCTAGTTCTAACACTTTATATGAAGGGGACTTTTCACTTTAACATGGCGATGTCCTAAAAGGAGGTTAATTGACAGAAATAACCTAAATGGCCACATGCAATTTCGGTCAATATAATTATACCTGTCACAGGAAATATGACAAAAATTTCATAATTTTTTAATGATTTCAAAACGAATTTAATAAAAATCATTTTAATTTTCTTGACCATTTTTATAGTATCCAAGACAGGACAGGTCAGGTTCGTTTTCTTGCACTATATGACCCATCAGAAAGAGCCTGAAATATATCAGTTTACCACCTCCTAGGGCAACACCATGTAAATATGATGGATCCCCTCCATGTAAAGTAATAGAGCCGGAAAGAATCAGCCACTACCCGCAAAAAATCCAGTCACATCAATAGGTTTGTGCAAATAACCTTTTCTCTGGACTAAATACACTTTAAATACATTATCACCAGTTATATGATACGTTTTGTTTTCTTCCATCATAATTCGACCCTTTTTGTTATAATATTGTGTACACCGATCATGGGATAAGTGATTTAAGACCAATTGACACAAATTTCCCGCACGGTTGGTTTAACCATTACAATGATAACACAGCGGAACAAAATTGAATTTTTTGTGTGTTGATTGGAAGTTTGATGCAATATTTTACTAATTTGAGGTCGCTAATTTCAAATGTAATCTCCGTTTTTCTCTATGAGCTCGCATTTTTAAATCACAGGTACGTACTAGTTGAATATTTTAATTTTTTCCAAAAATTAAAAGTTCAAAAAATCATCACTCTTCATGAAGCGATTTGCAAAAAAAATTTTTTTTTTTTTTAGATATAATTGTTAACTTTGAATAACAATCAAATTTTAGCAAATCACAAAAAAAATCCAAAAAATTAAAATTTTTTATTTTTAAAATCATGAAAAATCCAAAACATAAAAAAGTCAAAGTCTTACTTTCACGTAAAGTTACATGAACCTATGAACAAAATGAGACATAGATCATAAAAATCGATTTACGAATTTCGCTTTTATTGGCAATTAAGTGAATGTACCTAATTTTTAAGTGAAGAAAAAACGTCTTTATTTAGAACAGCAGCAAACACACACACACACACCTTAAGGAATGTTATTTTTGTATGAGAATCGCGATTTTTTATCAATTTAATTGTCTCAGCAAATTGTGAATAAAATCCAAAGTTGTGCACCGATTACAATGAAATAAAGATTATTTCATTCGAAATATGTTAAGCTAACTGTTTTTATGTTTGATTTATGCCGAAATTTAAGTTTTTATGAATTTCTAAATAAAATTTTTTTCTTCAACGATATCTCTGAAACTACTGGGCAAATTTAAAAACAATGTAAGATAATATTGTAACCAAATTTTGGTTTTATTTTAAAGTAAATATGGTGCATCATTTTCAAGTTATTGCAATAGATGTAGTGGAAGTGTCTTCATTTTGGAAATAACGGTATAACTCGAAAAGTCGAGCTGATAGAAAGAGTGAAAAAGTGAGTGCAGATTTGAATTCAGCGTCCCAAATAACCTTAAAAACAACATTTAGTTCTCAATCAACAAAAACCTTGTTCCCTTGTGTAATCTTAAGTTCTAGTGTTGAAAATTCCCTAATTTATAATTAACTTTCAGTTCTTTTAAAATTCGTGGCTTCTTAACTAACTAATCTCATTCTAAGTATGACTCAACCGGTTCGTTAGGGGTTAATAAATAACATTAAAGTCACTGACTTTAAAATTCAAATCCCAGCTAATTGATTTTAGATTGGGTTCGCATTAATTTCAACAAAATAATTTACATGTATATGAAACAGTAACTGAAAAGAATGAAATCTGTAAAAAATTTTGAAGGAAATTAAGTAAATTAAGGTCAGGCTGTTAGTTTGGATAAAACAAGTTCATAACGAGGCTTATAGCAACTTGGAGACGCCTGGGCTTTAAATCACTTATACCCCTAATTTGGTTCCGGCTCTAAAGAACCTGCTAGAACCTTTTGCAAAACCCAACCTTCAGTCAACGGCACATTATTCGCCAAGTGCAGGTTCCAAAACAACATCTTTTCTGTGTATTTGTGTCTGTCTTCCCGCTGTATCAGATAGTATAAAATATTACTGGGTATCTTGCTTTACATAATAGCTACATAATGTAAACAATGTATTTTTAGAGTGCAATTGTGAAAAGTCTTTTAAACTACGAAATTCATTAAATTATTTGCATAGATTACTCAATATAAAATTTTAAATGTACTTAATTTTTTACATTGTTTACATTTTTTGACTTAAAAATAAGTTAAGTAAAAAAAGTTCCCTTCTTGTACTTAAAAATTCAAAAACGAGTTTAAAATACTAACAAAATATTTGTATATAATAACAAAAATATTTTTTTATGTAATAATAATGTTAATAAGGTAAACAATTGTGTAAAAATCCTTTTATCATTTTAAATTCTTATTTTTTACATTTATTACATAGTTTACTTGATGGTAAGTTGCACAATGATGCAGAAATGGTATAAAATTAATCTGTCTTACATTAAAGTAAAATTTGTTTTGGTCCAGATTTATATGACTTATGTAAACAATTGAATTTTTAATGAAAACAATTGCTCTTTATACCCTCCACCACCACTAGTGGTGAATGATGGTATGCTAAGTTTGTCATTCCAGGTGAAATTTTTTTATTATACATCTAAGACTCCATAAAGTATATATATTCTGGCCCCTATAGTAATTCTAAGTCGATTTAGCCATGTCCGTCTGTCTGTCCGTCTGTTGAAAACACGGTCACTTTCGAAAAACACAAATGAAAAGAACAAACTTGGTCTCAAATTGCTTATAGTTATACTAAGCAGTTGGGATTGAAATCCAGGAACATCCGTTCAGAACTGCAGAACTACGAATCAAAAAATTATAATTTTTATACACAAACTTACATAAATGGTGGAATAATGCACGAAATGACATAAAATTTTGCATCCCGGGATTTTCAACCGTTTTCAATTCCCGCTTTCTCAGGAATTAACTGCGGGATTCCCGGGAATTTTTGAAGAAAATATTTTTTCAAACTTTAGTAAATCTATGTCGGATTAGTGTCTAGACAGTGTTAGTAGTTTAATCCAACTTAATTTGCCACAATATTTAAATTTGCTACAGTTTAAGGCTTATTAAGCTAATTTTTGAGAATGGTCCTTATATGAGGCCTATGATAAATTATAGAACTATCTACTAAACATGGAGCCGTAGGTAAATTATGGACCGATATTCACGAAATTTGGTGCCTTATAAAACGAATTTGTTAAAATTTAATGCATTTTGCTACAAATTTATATTAGTTTTTGTTGAAATTTTTGGGAGGTAGTTCCACATTTGGGTGTATAACTCTTTTCCTACTAAAGCGATTCTGCTGGAATTAAGCCACAAGCAGCCTAGAAGATCTAGAAACAATTTGACACACATATGGCGAAATCAGCCTAGAATAAACAAAGGACTCACAATACAAATACTTAATGGGACCCTAGATGAATATTAAAAAAAGATTCACATGGAATGGCAAACTTAGTGTACCTTTATACACCACTGCTGATTAAGGGTTACAAAATTGTAAAAACAATATGTTATTAAATATATGTAGCAAATAAAATTTCTCCTTCCTACTGAATTTGTTAACCGGTAAAATTGTTTAAGAATTCCCAGTTCTTAATGTTATGCTTTCAGTTCCTAATCGCCCTTCCAGAAATTTTATTCCACTAACGGCCAATTTCACCAAGTTCAGTTATAATTAACTACCAGATATAACTGTTGAAAACATATTGTTAGCTGGAAGTTAAGGTAACAGTTAACTGAACTTGATGAAATTGGCTGTAAGACTTTAATACTCTCATTCTAATTATGTAAATGAGCTCTGAATTTGACAATGTATATACGTATATTGATTTCTATGATCATATTGACATAAAAAATCTCTTAAGTATATTAAAATAATTTTAATCTTTAATTTTTTACGTTTTTGTTATATAATAGATACTAGACTTAATTATTTTAAGCATCATTGTAAGTAAGAAATATAAGTTTCATTGGAGAAATAAGTAAAGAAATAAATAAAAAATTTTGGGAGGGAATCCCGAGATCCCGGGAATTTGATTTTTATTTCCCGCTTTCCCGGGAATCCAAAAAGTGCGGGAATAAAAAAACTCTACTTGTACGTCATGTCAAAATTTTGTCTTGGTAGGTCCATATAAACCCACTCCCTACAATCACTCCAAGATGAAAAAAATCTCAAAAAGATGACGATATCGGTAAATTGTATGGCAGAAATTAGATTTATATAAATATTCATCTCGTAATATAATTAAATATTGGCGGTTGCATGATTGTCCATGGGTCACAAAGTGGGTACACTCTTTAAAATTGGTCTGCTAATACAGATGCGGCATGCTTGGATTGTATAATTTGTAGCATAGATTCGTATATTATACCCATATAAAAGAAATTGATTATTTACTAAAGAAAAATGTATTTTGTTACATACGGGTAATTCCATGTCAAATCGACCAATAGTGGGACAGGACCCCTTTCGATTTGAATGAAATTTGGTGTGAAGGTTCATTTCATCCTATAAGGAACATATATTAACGAAAAAAATTAAAAATTTTTTTTTTGAAAAGTTGCGTCATATTCAAAATGTCATAATTTCGCTGAATTAGCCGAATGTGTTGAGTTTATATTTTCAATATCTCAAAAACTACTGCACATACGAAGATGATTTGTATGCCATTTTAAAGAAAATACTTGGGGCTACAAACAGTATATTAAAAAAATTTTTTTTATAAATGCAATATCTACAAAATATTAAATTTTAAAAATGGACTAAGTCAAAAACCTAATTTTTTTTTTGTCTGATTATTTTTTTACGTATGTAATTCCTCAAACTGTTCTTTAAAAATCCTGAAACTTTAAAGGAGGTGTTTTTTTTTTCTTTTTTAAGATATGATTTTTTTTCTTTTGCAACCTGTAAAAAATAATCCTAAAATAAAATTTTTATTAATTAATCCTTTTTATTAATCAATATTTCGGCACTCCGTTGTGTGCCTTTTTCAGGGATTTTTTTTTTCTTGAATATTTAACAAAAATTAACAATTTTCAATAAATTTAACATATTTAACAAAATGTCATATTTTCAATTAAATACAAAAAGGTTTTCCAATTTTAACCTAATCTATTACAGTTTAAATAAATTTTTAATATCCGTTTCTATTTTTATAAATTAAATGTCTATAATTTTGGGCTACATTTTCAGTATCTGACTTAAAATTAATTCTTGATATTGTTGGTATCTTTATAATTTGCAACAATTCTAACATAAATCTACGCTTATAATTCTTTTCCGTGTTAATTAAAAGATTAGTAATAGATTAGGTTAAAATTGGAAAACCTTTTTGTATTTCATTGAAAATATGACATTTTGTTAAATTTGTTAAATTTATTGAAAATTGTTAATTTTTGTTAAATATTCAAGAAAAAAAAATCCCTGAAGAAGGCACACAACGGAGTGCCGAAATATTGGATTCAATAAAATTTAATATTATTTATAAAAAAAAGAAAAAGACCTCAAGCTTAATAAAAAGGATTAATTAAAAAAATTTAAAGGTCGAATAAGAGCCAATTTATATAAAATTTTTATATTGTAATTTTGAGCAATAAGTGTTTATTAAATCTGATTTGTGTGGTTTTAGGTGTTAAAAAAAGTAACGACATTGATAAAGTTTTTTTATGTTTATTTGTTGAATTTTTTGTTGGAGCTCAATGTGGGCACTTTTATAGTAAAGTACACTTTTTGTCACGTTACGTCTCCAAGAAATTACAATCGGGTCCAACTCTTGGTCGATTTGACATGGAATTACCCGTATTGAGTCATAGAGATAATAACGAAAATTTTTTGAAAAAATATATGTGCTTTTTTCGTCATTAAAAAATGGTTAAATTTTGTTAATTTTTTGAATTTTTTTTATTTTCAAACTTTTTGTTTGACGCTGTTTGGTCTAACAACATTTTTGTAAAAATTAATATTTATTTGCTCAAAAACGAAGAAACTATTTGACACTTATGGTCACATTAGGAACATTTTTATAATTTAGTTTTCCCAAAATCAGCTGTTTTTCTGTTTGCCCCTCCAAAATATTTTGTGGTCAGATTAAGGCAAACAAATATTTGAATTTTTTTTGTCAAATGTTTGCCATATGTGACCTTAAAAATAAGCAGTACATTTCATCTAAAGATGGTGCAGTTGCAAAGCTTTGCGGTCTCTATAGAGCTTTCGAGGGTTTAAAAGGTGTACGATCATTGGCGTTTTTATGAAAGAGACAAATCAGCCCATTGAATTGGAAAACTTACATGCCAATAGTTTCAAAGATACTTTTTTAGGTGAAACATCAAATGAAGTTGCAGAGCCCAAATGAAAAGTAAGAAGCTTGGTAGCAATACAACATAATTTACATGATTTTATGAAGACCAAAATTGCAACAAATGAAAAAATTTGAAAAATTTTGCTAGACGTCAGTAACACTTTTAAAAGAGCAAAAAGATTTTTGGCATTTCTTTAAATAGTTGTTTAAAGCAAAATGAAATCATTATGAAAATAACGTTTCATTACTTTTCCGGAACACAGTGAAATTGTTTACACGGAAAAAATTAATCATTTTCTCCAATCACCAAATTTATACCAAATTCATAATATCAAGAAAACAATTTGTTGATTTTGCACCTATTGCCAAAATGATTATATTGATTACTAAAAATTGTAAAATTGTGAATATTTTTTTTCAATAAATGATATTTGTAATTTTAATTACTAAAATGATCAGAAAACTTTGCCATTTCAAACAATGTGTTAAGTTATTTAATGAAATATTGACCATTCCCAACAACAATTCTACAAGTTTAAATTATTTTATTTTAAACGAAAAAAGTCAATTAAAATTGTTTTTATTTAATTCAAATTTTGATTGAAAATATATTTCAAAACAACTAAAGTGTAAATTTAATTTTTCTTTCAGCTAAAAAAATAATTGATTCAAAAGTTATTTTCGGGAATTAAATATTTATTATTAATTAATTCATTTATTAATTAATTTAATTAATTAATTAATTGATTCAATTATCACATTAATTAAATACTTTTTATACCATTTTATTAATTGATAAAACACTTTTTTTTGTGTTTTATCACTTTAATTTTGTAGTGGAATATAGAACCCAGGCGAATATTTATTAAATGTTTGCCTTCTTTTGCTCTATGTCAAAAATGCACTTTTTTGTAAGATATGTAATTATTAAGGTAAATAATTGTATACAAGATCTTGAATAAATTTTAATGACACTTAATTATTACCTTTATGTTATAGTTTACCTAATATAAAGCAATATAATGCTGGATGAAAAAAAAAAATTATTAGCCATACATTATAGTTTCATTTATGTTATTTAGATAAAGTATGTTTTATGTAAACAATTGAATTTTCATTGTAAATAATTTTTTTTTTTTTGGTATTTTTTCCGATATTTTGCAAAAACTATAAATATTAAATCTGCTTCACATTTTATGTATACAGTGTACCAAGATAAATAACTGTCACTTATGTAAATAATGTGTTCCCTATGTAAACAATTCAGTACGACAGGTAACAAATTGTTATCTTTCCGTTTTTTAACTCCATTCTTTTAAAAGTCTGCTAGACATTCTCTTTATTCTCTACTACAAATTAAACACTTAAATTCAGTGTCAAAGTTAAACACAGTTTTCATTATGCCACAAAAATAGCCAGATACTGCAACTTGCCATCATCATGTAGAGTTTTGTAAATGTTTTCTGCTGCCTTTTCGCTTTTCCCTTCATTTTCTATACCCAAAAAAAGCGATAAATGTGAATTTTTGGCAAAAACTTATTTAAATATGTGACTAAATGAGGACTATTGTAAAGTGTTTCCATGTTTTATTATCAAACTTAATTCAGAGTACAATTTTAATAGTCAAATTATAGCAACCACATGGAAAATGTTTGTAAAAAAGAATGAAAATTTTAGCTGAACTTTATGAGCCAGAGATTTTGAGATCTGAAATTGTAGAAGTTCATGAATACAAATTGTCTAAAAGGAAGAAAAAAAAAATATACTCATTGTGGGTAGTAAATGAAAGCAAATTAACAAATGTTTTGCATATTTAATGATGATTACAAGTGACCAAAAAATAAAAAAAATTTTTGAAAATACAAAACAGAAATCCCGCAAAGGACACATGTTGCTTTAGTTCAAAAACCCAATAAATTTTATGCATTTTTTCTACCAGTGATTTACTGTTCAGATTTAAAGTTTAGAATTAAATGATTTTATTTTTTGATTTTAAAAATAATAAATTTTATATAACAAAGTCTTTATTTGCTTTATTTGGTTTTCAGTTTCAGTTCACTTTTTTTCTTATTTTGTAAGAAATATTACTTTAGTTTTAAGACCAGACATTATAAATCTTTAGTTTAAATCCATTAAATCAAGTTTATTTTTCTTTTACATCTTCCATTCGTTGCTTTTGTTTAAGACCTTTTTTTTAAGTAAAATTTACATTTGAAATTTACAATAGAATTGTGTGTTTTTCTTTTGGAGTTAATGTTGCTGTTCTAGCGCTGGTTAAGTTTTAAATGGTTTTTTCTGCAAAGAATTAGTTGATGATTTTCAGTTTTTGTTGGGAAAATCTTTAAATTATGGACAAAGACAAATAAATCTCAAGATTTGTTTAGTTTAAAACGCTTTACTGGCTTGTTCTAAACCGATTTCAGTTCAAAAGGTATTGTTTTGTTAAGAGAAATACCGGAAGAGTTTTTCAGAACTTGTGAAGTAATAAAGAAAATTGCCAACTTTATGTTCTTCAGGGGCCAGTTGGAATATTAAATAAGTTAAAATTGTTTTCTAAATAGTAAATACTTTTTTAATCTTCAAGTTTCATCTCCTGGAAAACGTTTAGATTGAATGGACTTTTTTAATTATTTACATAATTTACATAATAAAAATAGAATTTACTCAATCTTAAATGTAAAGTAAAAAAAACTTTACCTTTTATACAAATTGCTTTCAAAATTTACCCAATGTAAAATATGAAGAAAATATTGTTTTTTATTAATATATTATTAATTATCCAAATTTTTATATTTCAATCAGGCTTAAGTTCTTCAAATTTATATTATATTTTTTTTAATGAAGAAAGGAACTTACAACATGAAGTCAATTAAAATTTGTTGATAATTTTTCATTCTTTATTGAAGCTGGGATTTAACCCACGAACTAGTTGATTTGACATGTTTCGATAGTAACCACACTAACTCTTCAGAAATCTTTGCCGTTTAACACTCACCGCCATTGACGACGGCTGGCAGTCAATAGTCAAACATCAATCTTTAAACCAAATTGTTTTTTATTTGGTGGATCGAAATTTGTTGTTGTGAAAAATTATCAATAACTTTTAATTCATTTCATGTTGTAAATTCCTTTCTTCATTGAAAATAATTAAATAAAAATTAAATTTGATGAACTTTTAAGGCTGCTAAAATTATAACAAATTTGAATTAAAACCAATAAACAGTTCAATAAAATAACCGCAATACTAATTATTATTATTAATAAAAATTATTTATTAACATTGTTTATAAGGAATGTAAAATGTTAAGTAAACCGAAAAACTATAGTTTATTAAATAATTGTTGACATATTTTACCTAAATAATTGTAGGTAATTGTTAAAATAATGCTTAAGGCTATTTTACACTACCGCACAATTCTTACGTATTTTGACGAAAATGCATCTCTGATCTCATTATTGTTTAAACATTTAAAAATAAAATAACAACTTATCATGACAGGGTTGTATTTTCCTCAAAATACGTAAGACTTATGTGATAGTGTAAAGTACCCATTACTAAGTACTTTAAATTTAACGTTATATACCATAATTACTTAATGTTAAATGTTAAGTTAAAAAATAATTATTAACGTAATTTACCAAATGTTAAGAATTATTAAGACAATGATTATTGAATACTAAATAGTTTATGTTATTTACCTGGTTTAATTAATGAAAAATGTTAGGTAAAAATAAAAATTATACCTTCCCGATAAAAATTTTTCTTGTTTTGCGAAGCACTAATGAAAGATTTTAAAAAGTAAGCACACATTTATGCGCTACGCAATAAGACATACGGAGATGCAGTATGGTAAGTGAACGAATGCTGAATAAATTAAAAAAAATATATATATAAAATTTGAAGAGCCACGACATTCCCTTACCACGAAGCAAGTTTGTAAGAGAGCATATTAAGTAATAACGGTAACAAATAATTCAGTGTGCAAAGCTGATCGTTACAGTCACTAATTTTTATATATGCGCTGAATAAAGCGCTTTCTGTGTCAAAAATGTATTGCTTCAAAATGGGAACTCGTCATATAAAATTCATGTCATCCGTAAGCGATATGGTAAGCGAAACTTTTACGTTTCTCCCTTACAAACCTGCTCCGTTCGAAGCTCCATTTTTTATTGGGTTTGTAGTAATTGTTTACCCAGTTTCCCTAATATAATGAATTTCTACCATAGTTTACCTAATTTAAAATGTAAAATTATTGTTTTGTAATTAAATTGAAAAAAATATGGTGTTCGTGGTTTAAATTTTTTTTTAAATAATGACAACAATTTGTTTCTTGTGTAAGCATATACATAAATTAAAGAAAAATCAATTAAAAATTTGCAGTCAAAAATATATTTAATATAATTTAAAACAAATATTCAATATTTAATATTGTTTACTTAGTGCAAAATTTTTTAATACAATAAATTTTCCATTTTAAATCGTTTAAATAGTTAACCAAATACATTTTTAGTTTTTTACAT
This sequence comes from Pollenia amentaria, assembly GCA_943735925.1. NCBI lineage: Eukaryota > Metazoa > Arthropoda > Insecta > Diptera > Polleniidae > Pollenia > Pollenia amentaria. Next base: position 84,047,648 of record OX031008.1, on the reverse strand, counting down.
TGCTTAAATATTTAACCTCAGGGAAAATAAAGAATATACAATTTAGTTTTTTTTTATAATTTACATGCTGTAAAAAATTAATTTTCTTGTGTAAAAATTAAACAAAGAAGTTAGTCCTTAAAAACTTGTAACACATGTTAATAAAATACATAACTTTTTTATTATCTACATAGTTGACAAAAAATAAATTAGCGGTTTACAATAATATTGTCTCTGGATTGCTAAGTAAATAAGTTATGTGATTTTAACATTACTTGACGTTTACATATAAAAGAATTATGCAATAAGGTTTTAAAAATTTTGAATTTTGTATATTATTTACGTATGTAGTTAAAATGTATATGTATTGTAAAGAACTGAATTTCTTCAATATTGTTTCTAGTTGATTAAATAAGTTTGAAATTCTCGGGGTTTACATGTTGCTTACATAATTTACTTAAAAAAAAATATTGAAAAATTTTAATATTTATTTCCGTTAATTACTAACATTAGTTTGAAGATGAAAAAAGTTTAAATTAACTTGATTACATATAACCAGTGCAACTTATGGCCAGTTTCACAAATGTATTTAAATATCAAATTATGTTCACAATTCGTTTTTCATGTCAAACAAAAATAAAATGTTATAAAAAACTATATTTTAATATAAATTGATATTTAAATTGGATTGGTGAAATTGGCCGTTAGATGCAAACAATAGAAAATATACAATGATTGCTAAATTTTTTCAATGACAAATATTTGAACTATTCTTAATTTACATTCTGTAAACAATACAATTTTTAATTTTAATAAAAATTTACAAATGCATTTAAAACAAAGTAAATAACTTATTTTTTTTTACCTATTTTATACAAAGTAAACAATATATATTTTTTGTAAACAATTTTATATTTAAATTTTTTTATGGATTTGCTTAAAGTTTACTAATGTTTTTGAATTATAAAATATATTTGACCTTATGTAAAAAATGTAATTTAGACGTGTTTAACAGAAAATTGATTAAAAATAATTCAATCTTGTCGAAAAAAAAAAAAACGGTATGATAACGTTACTCAAAAGTGGATTTTGTAAATTATGTAAATAAATGAATTTTAAAAATAATAGAAATCTAAATACGTTAATTTTACCTAAAGTCAATATTATTGGTTTCCTCTTAATACGAATTACTTCTTCTAGAAATAAATATAAAAATTATATAGATTTTCTTAAAGTTATGTACAGTTTTTTAAGAGTTCATATATACTTTTTAATAAATTTTAATACAGTCGAATTTCCCTATAATGAATCTGTTACTATTGGACCAGAATATTTCTTCATTATTGAAATAGAATGTTTATAATACAATACAAATATTTTTTCCACGTTTATTTAAAATAAATTGGTATTTTTGTTAGGAATGCATTCTTCCAAGTGGCCCTTCATCATTATCCTCAAAAAGACTGTTATAAAGACTTTTGTGTTTAATAATAAATTACTTGTCTTCTACATCTTAAGAATAATAGAATTTTTTTTATAAAGTGCTGGTATATAAATTGCTTAGCTATATTTTGTGTTAATCCTTTTACGGCCTTATTAAATACTAATAGTATTTTTTTTAGGATAATTGCTTCTTTGTACAACATTTTCGTTCACTGAATACGGGGGCTGCTATCAATACTACTCTTAATTGAAAAACTCTTTAATTCTTCTTATTTAAATTTTTCTGAAATTAACTAATTAAAATTAACTTCTTGCTCCGTATATTGCGTTGTAAGTATGGGCTACAGAAGTTTTTTTGAAATAATTCTTTATATGTAGACAAATATGCATATATGAATATGAGTCAAATTTTTGTTTACAAAATTTGTTTATTGTAAAGAAAAATTCAGTTGAGAAAATTCATTATAAGGAGATCAAAATATTAATTTTATTTTATCTCTTTTCGATGTTTCATACACAAGATTTTAGTCTTATATTGCAGTATGGAACTGAGCATATGCAAATACAATCGATCAAAAATTAAATAAAAAATAATAAAATTGTGTTAAATTTAATTAATAGTAGTCTTAATATATCCAATAAAATTTAAAATTATAATTATATATTTAAAATACATTTTATTTATAATGGAAAAGTTGGCGTTTTAAAATTAATTTATAGTTAAATTTAATGAAGTAAATTTTTTAGTTTAATCCACTTTTAATTAGAAATTAAAATCAATAAAAAACTATAAATAATATGTCATAATATCTCTAATAATATAACATCTCTACGTTCTTAAATGTAGTACTGCCTGCGCTGCATCAGAAAAGCAAAATTGTTTCACCATTTCAACGCAAACCTAATGATACCTACATATTATTATCTTAATATTCTATTATACCTGTAATTTAACAAAATATTTAATAATTTAATATTTTAAGTGATTGTTTTACTTAAACTATCATACTTTCGTTGATGATTCGTCGTTTTGTTTCAGAGAATTACAAATTAAAATAACGTAACACACATAACTAAATAAATAATAATAAAAATTAAATTTTTTCCTAAAAAGATATCGGCTCTTGCATTTTTATTCTAAATATATAATATTACTCTAATATATCATATCTATATATATCATTTCCATGTTTTAACGTTTTTTGCTTCTCATGTAAACTTATGGAATTTGATGTTACAACATTCATTTAAGATGACGATATGTGCAGTTCTCTTAGTTTTTTTTATTTTAATAAAATTTGCCTACCAAAAAAAAAAAAAACCAACTCATACATTTTGGTTCACCAGTCAAGAAATAAATTTACAAAAACAAAATACACACAGGCTAATCGTGCTGCCCAGCGGGGAAAATTGCAAGCGATTCACTTTTTAGGCCTTTAAGAAGGTTTAGTTATGTTGGAACGTGTTGCAAGTTTAGGTATGAGTTTACTCACTTCGTATTACTAGCCACAACAATTAAACTTGGATAAAGCTTTATTCTTAAATCTTTTTAGAAGCCCTTCCAGAAGTGTTTAAAGTATATGCAAAAGTGCAAGGTGTTGGTCTCAAATGATACACCTTGTTAATTGGTAATACAGTTGGAATGCGGCTGGAAGATTTTATGTCTGCAAGAAGGCCTTCTATTAGGCCTCTTTACTACTTGATTTTCCCGCTAGAAATGGTTGGGCAAATCGCATTTTTTTCCTTGTGAAGAATTTTTACGTGAATTTTTTCAAATTTTTTGCTCACTCCTCATGAGTGAGTAAATTCAAAATCTTTTTTTTCCTCACCCTCATGAGGATGAATTTGCAGAAAAAATTTTACATTTTCACGCTTGCTCATGAGTGAAGAAAGAGCGAGCGTTTCGGTATTCTGCTTTAATCTATTAAATTATTAAACTTAAACTTAGTTTAACATACTCTTAAACTCGGATTTTTCCGGCTAAATATGATTTTGTTTTTATTATTTCATTAGAGATAGTCATTTTAAGCAAAACTAAGCTGTTCCGTCTAAATTTAGTGTACAAACTTTGTAATGGCGACACAAATCTATCTTGCCACTTAATGCAATTAAATCAATTAATTTTTTTTAAGTAGATTTTAAGTGTCCTTTACATTCTGTAAACAACGCAATTTAAGTTTTGTCAGTGAATAACGCTTAAACGTTTTCCTTTACATTGTGTAATATATTTTAATAATATTTTTTCTTATAATTAAAATATTTATACTTTACACAATGTAAAAAAATATTTTAATAATGCTTAATAATATAAAAACATTAAAGTAACATGGATTTTCTTTAAGTTAGGTAAAATTTTAAAACCTTTTCTGAATTTTACCTTATGTATACAATGAAATTTATACGTAAACAGTAAAAAATATAAATATATTTTAATATTGTCACTTAATGAAAATAAAAATTTAATAAAATGGTTCGGACAGTCCTTACATTTTGTAAATAATGGAATGTTTTTTATGTTATTTACATATTTTACTCGAAGAAAACCATAGATTTTTTTGAAATTAATTAAAACCTATTTATGTTTATATATTTAAAATTGGACCTAATGTAAAGAATGTTACTTGGATTGAATCAATTGAAAATCTTTTTGTGAAATAATATTTTAGCGCTTTTGTTTAGGTTAAGTAAATAATGACTTTTTAGTATAAATAAAAATTTACATTATTTACAAAGATGGCTAAAGTTAGCGTGCAGTTTAACTGATGTAAATTATGTGTTTATGAAGAAATAAAATGACAAATTTATGTAAAAATTTTAAGGAATAAAATTAAAGTTTTAGATTAAACAACAGTAAATTATTTACATTGTGTAAACAATGAACTTTTTAGTAAAATAAAGCAATATTATGGAATTTCAACAGATGCAAATCCCAGTATCAAAACCATTTTGCTTAAATTTCGTGTAACTTTCTCTGGCTTAAACTTTTGTCATACTTTTTCCACGTGCCTTTGTTTGGATTTTCATGAAACTTCTTTGATTTTCTAAGATATATACCAAATTATATATGCAAATAACATATATTTGAGTAGACAAAGTAAAAAAAAATCGCCGCCAACAAAAGTATTAGATGATCTTTGTCGTTTTTTTTTTCAAATACAAAACTTTGGTAATAATTTATAAGATTTACTTTGCTTTTACCTTTTGAATTCTACAAAAAAACTTAAAAAACTACTCATACATATTTAAAAAGTTAACAAAAGTTGACAATAATTTTTTTTAAATAGAACTTAAGAATATGTATATTGCCACTTTAAGCAAAAATAACTGAAAAAAATCTGCTAAAGAAACACATGAATCAGCATAGTAAATGTTTCAATGATCGTTTAAATGTAAATAATATTCCATGGAGACAGATGTGGCCAAAACATGTCAAAGATTCTTATCAGTCAGTGTAAATTGCAAAATAAAACATGATTTTTATGTTTAAAGGAACAAAGTTACCATTGTTAATTTTACATGATTCTAAAATAACCATTTAAAGCGAAATATTTTGCAATCGCCAAACATGACTTCATTCTATTGTCTATTTGTTGTAACATAAGAATGATGTAGAGGTAATAACGCCTTCATTATAAAATTTATGTTGCTTTAAAATTTATTTCTACAAAAGTTTAAGAAAAAAAAAAAAACGGTTAAATATTATTTTTCATTTTAATTCCTACTTAAAATATAAATTAAGTTTAAGGTGAGCGAATACATACATACAGTCCTAAGGAGTTTCATTTCCTGTCACAACAATGTCACCGCATTTAAAATGTACATATTTCATGTCTGGTATTATTTTATGCAAAAACTCTTAACTTTTTTGTTGCATATTTATAGTGACGGTTGAAATTTAAGAAGATTTTCAACATCTGTTGACGATTTATTTTGTAAAAGTAACTTTTTTTTTGTAAGATGACCATGACATTTATAAAGTTTAATGTTCAGTTAAGATGATTAAGTTTGTGATTAAAAATAAAAAATAAGTTTGGTGAAAGTATTTTGGATACTGATTTCGCGAATTTATTATTTTACTGAAAATGTAAAGGGTGTTTTTTTTTTTAGCTGCGTAAGAACTTTCGATATCGATAACTGTGGCTTGACAGCTGAGAATGTCAAACTGTGTTGACATTGCTGGTCAGAAATGCTAGGAACACAACTGGGACGAACGACGAATTTCGCCCAACAGGACGAATTTTTCATTAAAAATTCACTGAATATATTCTTCGCATGAAGCACAATAACGACGAATAGCAAACAGTTCTTATATTTGAGAAAGTTGATTGCTGTTTGTGCAAAGAGAGATAAATAGTGTGACCATATTAAAACATAATCAAAAACACAACTAAAAACTATTTTAATAGCAACATACTTTGTATATAAATTTTAAATGTTATACAATAAAAAAAAACAATTATTGAAGTAGAAACTAAATTAAGTTACTAAAATACTTCTAAACTAAAACCAAATATGGTCACCTAGTATTGATTTGTTTGTCGTTCGCCGGCGTATAAAATAGAAATAAATTTATTGCAAATACGTATGACGACTTTCGCCGGACGCTATTATTGTGTGTATTTTCATATGCACCAATATGTTTTATTTTTGGCGACGAATATTCGCGTCTAAAAATTCGTCGTTCGTCCCAGTTGTGTTCCTAGCATAAGGCTTGGCAAGTCATTATGAATCGGTTTACGCTAGAACAACTCTCCCAAATTATTGAAATTTACTTAAAAAAAAATCTGTTAAATTATAGTTTAGTTCTACTTGAGTTCTACTTCAGTTCTAGGTTAATTCTAGTTTTGTTAAATTTTCAATCTGTTCTAGTTCATTTTAAGCTTAGTTATAGTTCAGTTCAACTTTTATTCTGTTCTAGTTCAATTTTAGTTCTGTTTAAGCTCTTGTTAAATTTTTATTATGTTCTTCTTTAGTTCGACTACAGTTTAATAGAGAGAGAGAGAGAGTGCACATAAAAAAATTAAAATTGACTCTAATCACCAAATTCATACTAAATTCATAGAATCAAGCAAACAATTGATTTTACGCCTATTACCAAAATGATTATATAGATTACAAAAAATTTTAAAAATTTAAAATTTTGAATATTTTATTTTATTAAATTATATTTTTAATTTTAATAAAAAAATGATCAAGAAACTTTGCCGTTTCAAACAATGTGTTAATTGATTTAATTTAATATATCTCAGATTTTGACAATTCCCAACAACAATTCTACAAGTTTAAATTATTTTATTTTAAGCGAAAAAATCAATTAAGTTTTTTTGTTATTTAATTAATATTTTAATTAAAAATTTATTGCAAAACAACTAAAATGTTAATTAAATCAAATTTATATTATTAATTTTTTTCAACTAAAAAATAATTGATTCAACTTCACAGTGCAGCACTAAAATCATGAACCAATTGAGACCCCCAAAATCTGAAAGCTTATGATGCTAGAAGAAAACCCCTAGCTGGGTTTTGAATTATTAGCTAAGGTTTTTTTGTAAATTAATTTTTGAAGTTTTCGACTGGTAGTGGATTTTAGTACAATTTTCAAAAAACATGTACTGATTCTTTAGTCTATATCTCGTGAATTATTCGAAATATTGCTTACCTCTCTTCGGCAAATTTTGAGCTCTTAATCAGATCTAAAAATTTTACCCTGAGATAAAATCAAAAAAACTACAACATGTTACTCAAAACAGCACAACTGTCAGAAATGTAAAATTTTCTTAAGGCAGTGAAATACGTTGTCCTTATTTTTCGTTACCGTCTGTATAAAATTCTTCGTTATGCCCGACTTAATATGCACCGTTGGCAACAATATGTCACTTTTATTTTTTATGTGTGGCTCTGTTGTCATCTTTAAAGTGGCATATTTTATTACCGACTTTCGTTTTTTCCAAGTGTGCGAGTAGTGCTCGTGTGTCCCAACGGCATAGAAAGCAATAATACTTTGGCCATCCACCCTGTATGCCTTGAAAATATTGACAACTTTAAGGTCGCAACAGATTTTCCATAAATTATCTGCGTAGTTAAGGTCTCTTAGCAAAATTTCCATTGTTGCATAGCATTCATTTAAGTCTGTGCTAAATGTTAAAGGTATTGAGGGCTTCAGGTTCGTTCAAAAAGAAATTAAAAAAAAAACCTTAGCTAATAGTTAAAAACTCAGCTAGGGGTTTTCTTCTACCATCATAAGCTTTCAGATTTTGGGGGTCTCAATTGGTTCAAGATTTTGAAGTTGAAAAATGTGATACTGTGCTATGACATTAATTAATTGAATTACGAGATCGGTTCAGTAAGTCCGTGTCTTTTCGAACTTTCCTCCTAGTTATATGAAATGCAACACTGCTCCCATCAAGTACCACCTGTTAATAGACTACTGTCAAGTTTTGAGCAAGTTCCGTCATTTACTTTGCGTTTAACAGCTGTTTAAAACTTACAACCTCGTGGTTTTTTTTAAATGGAAAAAAGTGAATTTTGAGTGCTCGTTAAACATTATTTTTTGCGAAAAAAAAACCGTAAATCAAACCAAGGAAAAGCTTGATAATCCACACACGGGATAATCCACATCGATTACCTTCAAAGGGAAAAACAATAAGGGGCGAATATTATGCCAACTTATTGGACCGATTTAACGAGGACTTAAAATAAAACGACCAAATATGGCCAAGAAAAAAGTTCTTTTTCATCAATGGCAAAATTACGTGAATTAGGTTACGAATTGGTACCTCATCCGCCATATTCTCCGGATTTAGCCCCCAGTGACTATTTCCGAACCTAAAGAAATGGCCCGGTGGAAAGAGATTTAGCTCAGACGATAAAATAAATGGTTAAACAAATGCCTATTTTATGGACAAATTGGAGAAACGTTGGACTAAGTGTATTGAGCTAAAAGGAGATAATGTTAAAAATAAAATTTAAAAAATTTTAGTCACGGACTTATTGATCCGCCCTCGTATCACATTAATTAAATAGAAATATTTTTTAAACAATTTTTTTAATTGATAAAAAAATACTAATGATTGTTTCTTTGTACACTGAAGCGGACACCTAAGGAACTAAAAAATGTATCCGCTTATGAGAAAAGTGCAGAGAGGGTAACAGTAACATGTAAAATATTTACCTTCGACTTATTTAGACTTGCGTCTTATAAGTGTACCCAACAGAGGAATCAATCAATAGTAAGGCCTTTGGGCTTCAGCATGCTCATCTTTCTCTTCGGATTGACATCAAAAACTCTCAATCTTAAAATTTCGTCTGTGTTTTCGTTTATGAATACAGCTTTAGTTTTGCTGATCTTGCACTTCCTTGGTAACTCGCGTACACTTAGTCTTACATTTTTTATGAATTTCAATAATAATAACTTTGTCTTTGAGTATTCAAACAGAACTGAGTCTTCAACTTCAGGCACAAATTCACAAGCCTATAATTAAATCATTGGCAGTAACTTCAAATTCTCGCTCTTATTTTATTGTGTTAATTTTTTATTTTCTTTTGTTCTTAATTTTTTGTCAATTGTATTTTGTGTAGTGGGAATACTGAAGTTATGATGAGTATAAATGCCATTTGCTATGCAAAAAAGTGTCCACGTCGGGTTATAGGATGGTTTTCTGTCCGCTCAAGAGTGCAAAAATTAAAAAAAAACTCTAAGGATTGATTTGAGAGTGACAAAAAATGTCCGCTTATGGGAGGTGTCTGCTTAACAGGGGGTCTATTAGGGGCGAGTACGTTCTATTCATTCTATTTTCTAAATTTACCAAAAATATTCTTATCAAAATGTTAACTTCTTAAATACCATAAAATATTTTATTCAGCAATCTTTTAATTTCCCTAAAAGTAAAGAATAAGAAGTTAAACCCAAATCTATTTGCAGTAAAGTAATTTCACGTTTGAAAAATTTTAAAATCTTTAATAAGGATTTAAATAGAATTTAGAATTCATTTAAAAAAACTCAACGATGGTAACAAATATGAAAGCGTAATGGAAATACAAATCAGAAATGTCAAAAAAATTCAAACGGCTTATACAATTTCATTTAAGCGTGCCTATTATTTTAAAATGAAGTTAAAATTGCTAAAAAAAAAAAAAAATAAAAATTACAAAAACAAAAAATTTTTCCTTTGAAACAAATTCCTTTTTCTTTCACACACTTTGATGAGGAGGTGTGTGTTATAAATTGAAATAAATATTATTTCTTACAACTACAGCAATAAGAATTTTCCAAAAATATGACTGACTCAGTGGCATTAGGAAAATCCTAGAAAATTGAAAAAAATTAGTAATGGTAGTTTTAAGGGATTTACCTTAAGATATGCCAAATAAAAATAAAAAGCACATAAAACATTTTGACATTCAAAGACTTTAAGCCAAGACTATAAAGCTTACGACAAACGCTGCAAAATACAGAACTTATTAAAGAAATAAATAGCGTGAAATAAAAGTAAAACGTATTTTTTTTTAGATTTAAAGAACATAAATATGACTGTTATTTATAAGATTTTTTAAGCGTATTAATAATATTCTTTGTTGCTGTTTGATAGACTTGGAGAAGGAACTTGTAAACCTCCCTGTCTTAACACTAGTTTTTTACTAAAAAAATTAAAAGTAATAAATGCTCTATTGTGCCGGGGAAAATAAAATTCAATTAATATTAAAAACACCGCAATTAGAAACCACCCTCTCGTTACATATTCTAAATCTTATAATTTACCATAAAACTAATAACGGATTTAACTTCCGTTTTCCCTTTGAACTACACAACAAACACACAAGTCAGCCCTAATGTAGACTAGCAAAAACAGGCAATTGCTTCTTAGTACATACACTGAAAAAAATCTATGCGACATATCTTAAATAAGAGAATTCTCTTAATTAAAATTTTTGTTCGTAGTGTTTAAGCGAAACTACGCAAAACGTTAGTCATTTCGTTTTTAGTACTTATGAAAAAAGTTAAGTGAATATTTTAGTTTTGTCTTAATACTTTTTTAGTTTAAGTTAAGTTTCGAGGTCAGTGCTAGTTGAAATTTAGTTTCGTTTTAGTTTTATTCAAGTTTAGTTCTATCTCTGTTAAAGGTGCCCGACAACGACATGTTTTTTACATCGGACTTGTCAAATTTCCCACTGTTAAATACATACATATGTCGTGTGTTACCTTTAAAACATTATATCTGTAAAAGTCAGACGCAAAGTCATCTGACAAAATTTTAATTAGAGCGTGCTCTATTTTCTTCTGACAAACCATCTGACATCAGTTGTGTCAGAAATATATGCCGGGAAGAAACCGGCAGCGGCAGTGCACTAGTGACGGAATTATTAGCCGGCTGAAGTTAATATTTTAGAATACCGATATATGTATAATAATTTCACCATTGAATAGAAAATATGTTCATATATATATAAAAAAAACTTTTTTTTATAATATCCTAAATTGGTATCTTCAAATTTAAAGAAAAAATTTTAAGATGGCTGAACTCTTTTACGGCGCAAATAAAAATTTTTGTGGCGGCAGCACGCTATTTTGAAACCGAGAACAACTTTGGCTTCTGCAATAACTATGCGAAAAAAACAGAGACAATGTCAGAAGCGAATTACATGTACGTGTGTGACCAAATATTATAAACCTTATGTAAAACAGCAATTTTGAGAGACATGCACAATTACATGTGACTTGCAAAGTAGACAAGTCAGATGTAAAAAACATGTCGTGTACATGCAGCTTAAGCCTCGTACACAATAGGCAGCACCATTTTCATTGGTGTTCATTTCATAATAGAGCAACAATATTTTTCCCTACCACACAAATTTTCCATTAAGAAACGGATTTCAAATTTCGCCTACAACAATATTACGTATTTATTATTATTTTTTAAAACATTTTGTTAAAATTTCATTCAAAAATAAATAAAATTATTATAAACGTCATATACATTTTCATATAATTTGTTGCTGAAGTAGAAGTAGACTCAACTTTTTAAAAAAAATTTTGCTACATTTTTATTCGAAAAATGAAAGGAAAATATATAAAATATTTTGGGAAGAAATAAGATAGAAGAAAAAACAAAATTGTTGCTAGCATTGTGTACGCGGCTTTATACTTCAGCCTTGCTCATAAGTTGCAAATAAATCCATATATAAATTACGTTAGCAAATCAACAATTTCACATTTTTTATACGGGGTGACACAAATAAGACCTACCAACGATATAACTTTTTTATTCTGTATTATAATTGTTTTTTTTTTCTTTTTGCAGGTTAAAACGGACGGGTCACAACAACGTATTTAGATTATTGAATTTTTCTATTCTTGTAAACGATCAATTACACTGTGCAAGAAATTTACACTTTTTTTCGTGACAAGCTGGGCACCTAGCGTTTTAACATAATTCGGGTACGCTGAATCCAGTGGTGCCCGCGGTTTTTTAAGATTGGCTCTGGTTTTCGAGATATACCGTTATTTCCAAAATGGAGGAGGTTGCACAACATATATTCCGCAATAAAATTTCCTTTACGAAAAGTAAAACTTGTTTCTAATATCCGCAGTCGTTATTGAAACATAATTTTTTTTTTGAAAAAAAATTAATTTTTTTTATCAAAATTTCGAAATTTTTGTTTTTTAAAAATTCATAAAAAATTGGAAAATGCAGCTATGCTTCTACAGAAGCAGACGTATTAAAAACGAAATTCCAAACAAAACAAGCCATAAATGATTAAAATCTGTTTGCAACTTTTGATTTTATTCACAAAAGTCGACAAATTTTAATTAATTTAAGAATTTCATAAAACGCAATATTTGTATGGGAGCCCCCTAAGGGATGGTGATAAAGGGAAAGTATAATTTGAGAGAATGTTAAGAACAAAAAACTAATGGAGGTCAGTCATACATTTTATCCCCCTAGGGGTGACTCCTGGGCATTTATGGGACTTTTTCCTCAATATATTTCTAGTCTGCATTGAACATTTTGTATGGAAGCCCCTTAAGCAATGGAGATAGCGGGTGGGTATGTTAGAAAAAAATGATTGAGATGAAAAATAAAGTGGGGTTGGTCATACATTTGACCCATCTAGGGGCATCCTCGGCGCTGCAGGGGCCAAATTTAAGAATTTCATTAAACGGCCATATTTGTATGGGAGCCCCCCTAAGGGGTGCATTTTCCAATTTTTTATGAATTTTTAAAAAATAAAAATTTCGAAATTTTGATAAAAAAATTAATATTTTTTTCAAAAAAAAAATTATGTTTCAATAACGACTACTGATATTAGAAAAAAGATTTTTATTTTCTTAAATGAAATTTTATTGCGGAATTTCGGTTTAAGTTTTTTCAATAAACTAAATCGTTTTTGAGTTACGCCAACATATGTTGTGCAACCTCCTTCATTTTCGAAATAACGGTATATCTCGAAAACCAGAGCCAATCTTAAAAAACCGCGGGCACCACTGGATTCAGCGTACCCGAATTATGTTAAAACGCTATGTGCCCGGCTTGTCTGTTTTTTCAACTAGCATAGTGTTATTAGATGCAGCATAACAGAACCCGCAGTCTTCATTTTTGAGCAGTACGGGATTTTTCCTATATCTAGTTATTCATCGAAAGTGATCAGTGATATTCAGTGATCGACCATCCATTTGTCTAAACTCCACGTCCTTCTCATAATATTAATTTTACACTCGATAGTTAGCAAAAATCGTTTATCGAATTTAACTCATAATCCCCTTTTTTAAATTTCATACAGTGCAATGTAATTTAATTTTGACCAAATTCAATAATTCGTAAAATACACAAACTACTCTTAAATAAAATTTATTGATATTACTAAAATATATCGCAGATTATATGCAAGAATTTCTTGGTGCGAAGGAACGAAATAAAGCTTGCAATGAACGATAGCTTTTTTTTTAAATATAGTCAATAATTTTTTTATGTGTAATATGTGTGACTGTATCTAAATATAAGGGTGGCAGTGTGTGCATTTAGCTTAGAAATGTAACAAGTGCATATATAATTTGTTATTTCTCTTTAAGGATTTTCTTTCTGAACATTTTCTTTTACTTGTGCTGTTTCAATGAGTAGTAAAATCTTAAAAGATTTAATTTGTCCCCCATCTGGCATCTTCCAGCCAGTGCAGCATTTATGCTTAATGCAAGACATCCTGAGGTGTTTTGCTCTATTATAAGCTTTGTCAGCTTATGTTAATGTATTTCAACAGATTTTAGTCATTACATTTGATGACCATGGCTAAATGCATCAAATTTTACTCTACTGCTATTTCCACTGCTCCAGTTCTTGCTGCTGCTGCTGCTACAGTTGCACTAAATACGTTTTGCATTTAAATGTTTTAATCCATTTACGTCAGTCTGTCCATTTACGTTAAAGGCTTTTTGTGTGTTTGCGGCAAATCAAATGCATTTAACTTAAACGATTTTCGGGGTAAATCCTGGGTTTGCATGTCATTAATGGTAGCAGCATGCGGCCAAACGGTAGCAGATTAATATTGCCTTATTTGTTAGTATGTAAGCTTAGCACGTGACATATAGATTTAATAGCTTTTAATTTTCTCTTTAGTTTGGTATTTAAATGGAGTTGCTGAATATAATGGAAAATTAATTTCTGGCCGACATTTGAAAGTTACTGAAAAAAACTGTTTGAATTTGGGTTAAAAAGGAGAAATAAATCGTGAAAATTTAATGCGATAAATAACAACCATTTTAAGGGATGAAAAAGAAATAAGTTTTGTTAAATAGCCATCAGTCGATTTGTCTAAAGTTTTTTTTTATACTTAATGAAGTTATTACACAGAAGAAATTATTAGTAGTTTTATTTTTATCAATTAAAAAAATTGTTTAAAAAGTATTTCAATTTAATTAATGTGATATTTGAATAAATTATTTTTTTAGTTAAAAGATTGATTTAATTATCATTTTTGTTGTTTTGAAAAATTTTTTTTAATTAAAATATTTATTAAATAACAAAAAATCTTAATTGATTTTTTCGTTTAAAATAAAACAATTTAAACTTGTAGAATTGTTGTTGGGAATTGTTAAAAACTGAGCGATATTTAATTAAATCAATTAACACATTGTTTGAAACGGCAGAGCTTTTTGATCATTATTTTAATTAAAATTAGAAATATCATTTATTGAATAGAAAATACTGACAATTTTAAATTTTAACCCCCATATTCTTAAAAAATATTTTATGTTCAAAGCAGGTTTATGAAACGAAACTTTTATTAAAATTGGTTTAATAAACCTTTTATTAATTAAAATTAATTTTTTATGAATAGGGGCGTTACAATTTTTAGTAATCAATATAATCATTTTGGTAATAGGTGCAAAATCAAAAAATGTTTTGTTTGATTTTATGAATTTGGTATGAATTTGGTGATTAGAGACAATATTTAATTTTTGAAATATTTTTTAAATAAATATTCTCTTTTTAAATGTGCCAATTTTTTGATTTTAAAAATATTATTGCTGCTGGGATAATCAGTTCATTTCTTAGTCAGCAATAATATTGTTTTCAGTACCAAAATAAGACAAACAAAGGTTCTTGTCTAATTTGTTAAAAATATTCACAAAATTTTCGATTTTCTGAAAACTTAAAATAACTTAAAATATAGAAGTCTGTAATTGAAACCAGCCCTTAAAGGTAAAGATTTCCGGAATGAAGTTTAAACCATTATCTAAATTTCGTATGCTTCCTATGACTTTTGAGGTAGCTACGAGTTAAAAGATGGGATGGATACTTTTATATTTTTCACTTTGCTTTCCCGTTATTCAGCTTGTCTAATATATCACGGCTGACTAAACTTTAGTCACTAAAGTCTAAACCTTGTAAAATAATGGCGCTAGAGCTAAAAAAAAATTAAACGGGCTATTATTAAGACCCCTTTCGGTTTGTTAAGCCAAATTAGTGGAAATACAACGGAAAGCCGTTACTTCTGCTACTAAACTCGTTGTTTTCTCTTTATAAAATTAAATCAAAGAAAGTGAAATAGTGTACCATGGAACTGCGGAAAACATAAATCCTCCAACATAAAAGAGGCATATTGTAGAAATTACATGGAATTTCTAACAATGTCGGATAAAGTGCTGAGTTTTTAACTGAAATCTGGAGTAGAATTTTGACCAGTTTATGTATGAAACTACGCTCTTTGCGTTTTAAGTTGGACAGCTACGACGGCTCTTAAGCAAGGGGTTAAAAATAAGGGGCTCACTAATTAGAAACGGGAAATGGTAAATTTTCCAGTACGGTGGCTCATAAATCAGGCTTAATGTAACCAATGGCGTTGGTTATGTTGTTTTTGAGGGCCGCTGTAGTTTATGGGGTAGACCTGCGACTTAAAAATCACCAGAAAAAGTAAAACAAGATCAAATAGCATGATATTGGAAGCCAGTTCATATCACTTTAACCTGAGTGGCCATGCAATCAAATCGATTGTGCAAAATATCTGATGTGGCACATGTTGTTGGCGTTACAATCATACAATTTAGGCCAAAAGAAGTTCTTTATAATTAATAACAAAGGTAATTATCGACCTTTGGTGCACGCCCATTACAGTGATAGCCTGGCCAAAGTCGTTTTCAAAGAATAATAACACCGCCAGCCCAAAATCTGCACCAAACAGTGATGCATTAGACTCGAAAGATATAGCTTCATCAATATGGCTGCTATCAACTGTCAGAGCTCGAAAGCCCCTATTGGAAGGCATTTTATATTCTCTCAATATAATATGACTTATTTGGTACTTACAATAAGTCTAATAGGTCCGTTATTTTGCGTAGCCGATTGTTTCGAATAAATCTAATTTCAGAAGTCTCCATTTCATTTTGTATGCGTATAATAACTGATATTAAATGGGGATTAGGGAGATGCACGAATGATTGAAATGATGGTAATGCCATCCAAAAAACAAAGTTTAAATCTTCTGCGCATGACGGATAAATGACGTTACGCGAACAGCATTCATATTGGCTAATAATTTGAAGCTGCCCAACTTAACGCTTCGTCTCCACGTAGCAATTTGTTTTGTTAGCGAGGCACAAGCAAAACGTCGGCAGAACAATGGCGCAATAATTGCTGATTATATTGCTGGAGAACACGTGAAATGGCCTTGCCATAAACAAACGTACAAATAAATTAAATGTCAGATAAATGACAACTAATTTTACAGCAGATTGTTAAGCAATAATTGCTCAAGCAATCAGAAGAGCAATAACTGCGCAATGCATAGCCACTCATGGCAATATTCGGTACACACGTTGCAACTTTTACGGATCAATCAAATTTTACATTTGGCGAAATAAATATTGCTATATAGTGACCCGGGGTAAGATACTTGCTGTTGGGGAGCTGCCAGCTCTCATAAAAAAAAAAATTCGGAATATTAGGGACTTTTCGACTTGGCAACCCTTGTCACAGGCAAGTTACTGCCGTAATCTTATATTCTATCATTCCTAGAGAAATTAACCATAAGAGAGGACTTTATAGTAATATTAAATAAATTATCCTCCTTTTTTTGTTAAGTGTACTGTTCTAAACAAATGCTCTTTCTGTCAACCGTAACATTAACAAGTAGGATTGCTGAATTCGGCTATGCCACATCTTGTATACCCTTCACCATTGTGCGATAGGAACAGAAAGTTCTATAAATACTGTTCTTTAGATATAAGTAAATCTATTTTGTGCCACGCCCACCTTCCAATCCCGCTAACATTTTGTCGGATGTTGTGTATTAAAACCGAAGATTAATGTACCTAATTTGGAAACTTTTATTATATCTGATGAACGGCAAGAAGTTCTTGAGATACACAGAAATCTATAATGTATTTAAACGGGAAGTGCTACGCCCACTTCTCCAATCCCGCCCATCTTTTTAGAGAAGTTGTGTATTAATAACTTAGCTATATGTATCAAATTGGGAAATTTTTTTACCGCTCTTGAGGTATAGAAAAAACGAGATGTTTGTACCAAATTTGAGAAATTTAGCTCTTTTCGTTTTTCAGATATACGGACATTTATAATGTCTTTGTATGGGAAGTGCCATGCCAACTTCTCTAATCCCGCCCAGTTTTTTTATGATATGTGTGTATTGATAACCAAGATGCTGGTACCTTATTAAGAAGCTTTGAATCTTGTAATAATATTTCAGCTAGTGTCACAGAAGAGTAACTATTCAATGCTTACCAAAAAAAGTTGCTAAAAAGTATTCTCAAAAAAATTTTGGCCATAAAAGAGTTAAGATTTGTCATTATTTGATATCAAATGAAAGTATTTCCTAAACGAGATACACTTTTTGGAGATACACAATGGGTTTTAGTGATGCCTTGTTAAATGTGTCTTGGTAGCAATTATATATTATTTTTTTTTTGGTATACAGCTGCACCTAAATTTTTCCAACAATTTTTTTTAATGCCCTCTTAAAAATGTTGGCCACGAACGGGTTAATTTAGCTAAAGTTATTAATAAAACGTGTTTTCTGCACAAAAACGTGTTTTCTGTGGCTATAAAATGGGGTTTTAATGATGTATAAATAAATGTTATAAAAAAGTAATACAGTGCAGTAAAGGGTTAATCTCAAGCAGTGATCAATACCTTTCTAACGAAGTATCGGAAATGAAAATCGGTCAAAAAATGGATAAGTAATTTTCATAAAAATCGAATTGAAAAGCATTACAGAAACATCTCGATATCTCGAGTCTGTGGTAAGATTTCAAAAATATTTTAATGCAGAATCAAAAAATCCCTAAATATCTATTATATTTGGTCATTCATTGGACAAAAAAAAATTGAATGAATTTTTTATTAATGAAAAATACCATTTATGGACCCCTTTTTGATGGGGTTTAGCTCACGGGAGATAATCGCTAGAGTTAAAATATTTGGGGAATCTGCATAAAACATGTTAAAGTAAATTTTTAGGGGGTACAACTTTAACTTTTTTTTTTGGCCATATAAGGTGAGTCGGTCTAATGCTCATACATTTTTTGTCATTCGAAAAATAGAACTAGTAAAAAATATATTTTTGGGCTTTAGTACAATTAGGGTGTAAAAAGTACAATTTTTTACTGAATTAAGTAAAATTTTGAAAATATCATTTATCATCCCTGTTATATACTCAACTCTAGAGAGAAGAATTAAATTTTAAGGTTCTAGAAAATTTAAATTTGAGTTATGAATCTATTGCAGCAAAGGCTTGATAAACTCTTTTACCTTCGGTGAAGGGTATAAAAAATAAGACCTTTTATTTTGAGACAAGCTTTAAATTTGTTCAATTTCTGGCCAGCTATTTAGTAAATTTCTGATTTTTATTAAATTAACTTAAATTTTAAAAACATTTTTAAGGAAAATTAATTATCAAAAATTAAAATATTACCTGAAATAAACGAAACAAATTTTAAATATCCTTTTTCTCAACATTTAATAAACTTTGCTGAGTTTTTTTAATATTGCCAACATTTATTTCTTCAAACTTTGGAAATCATTTTTGTACATATATGTACATATATAACAAGAATTGGAAAATATTTTGATAACTGTTTAAATTCATAATGCCTGTCTAAAGAAACATATCTCCTGGCAATTTAAAACCTATTCAAATAAACGATAGATAACTTTTCTAAAACTTCTAATTATTTCAAATCTCATTAAATATGTCATAAACAAGCTCAAGATAATTTCCAAAAACTATTAAAATTTTTAATAAGAAGCCAACAAAAATCTCAAAACTAAAGTCAGACAATAAAATTAAAACACAACTTTAGCCAAATCTAAACAATAAAGAATTTGTAAAAAAGAAAACAAAAAAAAAAAAAAAAATATTCAAGTTGTCGACAAAGTGAAAATCTTTTGCACATTTTGCTCAAATATTAAAAAAAGAACTCTTTTTAAGATCGACAGACTGACTGCTGCTGTTTTTGAGGATAAACACGATGAAGAAAGATGATGATGATGATGAAGATGTTGCTGCTCATTTGAAATGTTTCACTTTCAAAAACTCAAACAGTCTAAAACAGTCAAGAAAATCTTGGCTAAAATAAAAACACACAACAAATTGTTTGTCTGGTAAGGAAAACTTAAATATTTATACAAGAAAATTTATATAAAATGGAGAAGTGCAACTGTAAGTATGTATGTGTTTGGCTTGGATTTTAGGGATGGAGATGTACGAATAAACAGACTTTTCGGTTTTTTTTTTTGTTTAGTTCAAAATGCTTTTTTTTTTATAGAGAACTAGCTTAACCCGGTGTGCTCTGCTACCCTAATTGCAATAAAACAGCTAAAAATAGTACCAAACCTTAAAAATAAGAAGAACACTTGGGAAATAATAGCCAAATTTGGTACTTTTTGTTCTTATGCTGTGGGCGCTATTGTGCCAAAACCAAATGTTTGCTAATTTTCACTACTAGTATTATACTGATTTAATAAAGGTAATAGTGAAAAATATAGTTATAGTAAAATATAAGAAGACTTTAAAAAGTAAAGGTCTATGGGAAAAAATTACAGATTTATGGGTAAAATTTAGAGACAGTCATGGTTTTTTGCTAATATCTCAGCAATTTAATAAATTTCAATAGCAATGTATTCCGGATTTTGGGTGATATAAATATAGAACAATCTAGCTTCATTCGTATTTGGGGTCTTCGAAAAATCAATTTCCACATACACACAGCCAGACAAACTCGCGGACTGACAGACATCATTAAATCAACTCCGCTACTCATAAGTATTCATTGTTAGGCCCTTTCAAATGCAATAACAAACCAACATATATAAAAAAAAAAAAATTATATACTTATCGCACTTGTTCCTAAAGAGGGTCAACTCAAAATTTTTCAAATTTCACTTTATGCAAGAGATCGATGTACAGTGATCATATCTAACCACTGTAAAAATCTTACATAATTTAATCTAGTATTTTGTCAAAAAAAAAGCAATTGTATCCCCCTTTGTAATATAAGATTACTTTCTCTACTGAAGATTTATAAACTTTGAGTTAGCCCCCTTTAGAGGAACCAGTGCGAAATGTTTACCTTTTCCACCTAGGCTTGCCAGAGAGTCTTGATTTTTCTTGATTTACAAGAATTTTCTGTGCTCGTCAAGAATCAGCAGAAATGTGCCAAGATTTTTTAAAGCCAACCAAAAAGATGTTATTATTTTTTTAAATTTGTTTGGAAATCTGTGTAAAAATCAAATAAATAGTTCATCGTTTTGCTTAAGGTATTTGTTTAAAATATATATTAAAACTAAGTTTTCTTTATTAAACAATAATAATTTGAACACTGGAATGCTGATTTGAATCATCCAACCGTATCAATACCTGTATGTATTTCCCTCTATACTCATCACTAATAACAAATACCAAATGCACCCGACTTTTTATGGGCGTCTTAAAACAATAAAAAGTCGGGTGCAAAAACTTTGTTCTGTGATTGCTTTTCAGAAGTTGCTTCATATCTAGATGATAGATCGCAGATAGTTCCCAACAATGGAACATTTTCTAGGCCTTTGAGTACATTGAGAGGTGTTCCCCAGGGGTCTATACTCGGTACACTTGTATACCTTTGCAAATAAAATACTCATTCATACAAATGTATGCGGACGATGTCCAACTTTATATGAGCTGTACCAGAACATTAATTCATACTGTAGTGAATAAACTCAACCACGATCTGTACAGGATTTCTCAATGGGCTTCTGCAAATGGATTACGACGAAATCCAGACAAGTCAAAATGTCTTATAATCGGTGCGAGGTCTAGCACTGACATAATCAGTGACATAAATATCAATCTTGATGGTACTCAAATCGAACTAGTGCACAGAGTAAAAAAAACTTAGGTGTTACTTTTAATCGTACACTTACTTAGTCGGATCATATCAACCAAGTATGTGGCAGAACATATACGATGCTAAGAAGCCTTTGGTGTAGCCAGCACTTTACTCCACTGAGGATAAGAATGATGCTAGCCAAATTATATTTAATACCAACACTTTTATATTGCTGTGAAGTCTTTGCTGCTTGCAATGCCACTGACAAACGTAAGCTTGTTACAACATTTAATAACATTACTCGTTACGTTTTCGATTTAAAGAGATTTGATCATGTATCTCCATATACCAAACGTGTTTTTGGCATGCGCTTTGATAATTACCTCAAGTTTAAAAGTTTAATCTTTTTGCATAAAATTATAGCAACAAAAGAGCCTAAATATCTACACAACAAGCTGAAATTCACCTCATCATTAAGAAATAATAGCATCCGCACCTTTAGATTTCGCAAAAGTTGTTCTTATAACCAATTTTAAATTTCTGCAATTTACCTCTGGAACCATCGTCCCACTGATATACAACTCACTAGCAACGCAATAAAATTCAAAAAATTGTTAATGAGTCACTTTGCTAATAACTAGAACATTCAGGACCTAGATATAAGTTTGTTTTGAATTTAGGCCCTAATCATATAAAACGCAGCGCAACGCCAAAGAATAACATTGAAAGTACAAACAATGTCATAAATATTTTGTAATTTTGTTGTTGCTTTCAACAGAAATTCATGTACCGTTTTAAAATTTTCAACGACACAAGCTATGCAGCGTTTGAAATTTTAAAACGCAATGTGAATTTATGTAGAAAGCCACAACAAAATTACAAAATATTTATGACATTGTTTGTGCTTTCAATGTTATTCTTTGGCGTTGCGCTAAGTTTTATATGATTTTCAAACAATTAAAGCCTATGTTTTGCTACCCGGAGGAAATTACTTTGAAATTTGCAAGAAAATTGGTTAAGTATTTAAGGAGTATATAGGAAATTATATCGCACTGCTTCCTCTAAAGAGTAGAGACAAAAAACTGCTTTCTTTTTATATGTGCTCTAATCAAAGGGGGATACAATAGAATTTTTTTTTTTTTTTGACAAAATACTAGAGAAAATGATGTAAGATTTTTACAGTGGGTAGATATGGCCACTGTACATCGATTTCTTGCAAAAAGTGAAAATTGAAAAATTTTGAGTGGACCCTCTTTAGAGGAAGCAGTGCGATATATTAATATACTTATAGGGAGTATTTTAGTGGTCTTAAGGGAACAAACAAACACATATTAATTTTTATATATAAAGATAGACGAAACGATACAATTTAATCAAAATATAAACTTTACATTTGTGTTTACCTAAAGAGTAGTAAAATTTTTTGGCAAGAAAAAAAAACATTTTTGCAAAAAGATGAATGATACAAGAGCTGTATAATAGAATTTTTAAATTAAGATAACAATGTCTTAGAACTATTAAGGATTTATTTTCTGATTGTTAAACTAAATATATGGCAAATGGGCAGAAGTGCTTGAAAAAGTAGCACAATACTGCAAAAGTGATTTCTCAAAAGATTTAGGAAAAGTTATAAGGGACCAGCATTGCTAGTTATTTTTTTTAAATAAAGGGTGTTTTGTTAGACGTAGAAAACTTCCTATAGGGACAACTGTTAAACAATAAAGTGTGTTTGATTTTTTTTTTAAATATACCTTAGCAAATCACCATGCAAACAACGTTTACAAATCGTGGAAATTTATTTCCAAAATTCGCGCTGTTATCGAAGGAAACACGAAGATTCTGTTTCAAAATAACAAAGGATAATTCGGGGTCGAAAGAGTCGAATCTAACACCGCTCCTTAATGACGACGGAATCTTAGTAACGAATAGAGAAGAGGAACTTCTAGACTGGAAGCATCATTTTGGGCGCACATTGATTATTAACCACAGCGAAGGCCCACATACCCTGCAAACTTGCTCTCGCATAAGCCCACACATTCGCTTTATGACCATATTTACTCTTTTGGATAATATTCATCCAAATCAAGCCCGAACCGTAAGTACATAAAGAAGCCAACACCGAAATTTGAGAAAAGATCTTGGGGTACATCCATACAGGATTCAAGTAGTGAAAGAGTTAAAGCCAGTGGAGCATCAATTGCGTCGTGTGTTCTGTGAATGGGTTGAGACTCAACTGGAAGTTGAACGAAATTTGTATCGTCAAATCATCTTCAGCGATGTAAACATGCAGAATTGGTCATGAGGCTTTTGAGTCTCCATTACATCCCGAAAACATCGCTGTACGGCTAACATGCCGAAGGCTTCATCGGCCCATTTGTCATTAAATCTGAAACTGTTGTCCACATACCCGTGAACGGCAAACGGTTAAGGCAATTGATTTGTAACTTTTTTTTTCTTCATGTCATTGCTTATAATTTGGAGGAGAATTGGTGCATACCAATTGGTTTACCCAAGCCTTTGGTGACCGAGTAAAAAAAGTTAATATTAGGAAAACTACGTGCAGAGAAAAAACATGTTTAAATATCGTCACCTCCAACAAAACTATTTTTAGACAGAATTTTAAACATATTATTTTTAAATTCAATCATATTATTGTCACCGACAACCATATCATTGTTTAATTAGTCCTCCATCAAGAAGCCACAAGCATATTATGGTTGCCTCAAAACATGTTATGGTTAAATATGACAATAATTTGTTTTTAGATTAAAAATAGTATTTTCCTCTTCTGCAAGTGCAACATGCTTTGGTTGAAAACCAACCATGCTATTATAAGTGTTAAACATATTTTAGTTATTATTGACCAAAACATGTTCGGAGGCAACCATAATATGGTTGTGCCTTCTTGATGGAGGACACATTTAACCATAACATGGTTGTCGGTGATAATAACATGGTTAAATTAACCATAATATGTTTAAAAAATTTTTTTTAAATTGTTTTGTTGGAGGTGACCATATTTAAACATAATTTTTCTCTGGGTGTACAGAAACATCTATTTTATAGCATTTCCGTAGTAAAAAAATGCTTTTTAAAAACGTAAAAGTTTGAAAAAAATCTTTCCGACTTTCCCTACGCTTCTATTTTAGTGAAGAAAAGACCACACATAGAGATTTTTCTTACTTTTGGCAATACTATTGCGAAAATCGTAGCTCCTGCTTGTATCGCATAGTTTTTAGCCAGTAGTGATGAGCCCTCGGCATGCGTATTCATTTGCCTTATTGCGCCGCCGACAAATGTGCACTTGAGAATACGCCAGTCTATGTCTTTAATCATGAAAAGCTAGACGCTTCAACAACGCTACTAAATTATCCAAATTAACTTTCGAAAAATAGTCAACGGTCGTTCATCTTATTTTCGTCCGGTCATTTAAGTAAAAAAAAAAAAAAAAAAAAAAAAAAAAAAAAACAAGATAAAAATTTTTGTGAACGGTAGGAATATCTCAGACAAAATTTCAAATATCTACAAAAACCTGACACTTTTTTCATATTATTTACCATTTCTGAATAAAAGCGATTCTAAAATTTATTTTAGTTTTATACTCCATAAGATGCACACGTTTCCACGCCTCCTGTGTATAAGTGTAGTTAGCGCGTTGTTTTTAATGTGGTTTTCCCACGTAAAAACGATGGGGACTTCTTTTCAATTTCATTATAATGGTGTCCCCAACTTCTATGCAAATTTTCAGCTTGTTGTGAATGTCTAAATAAACCGGAATATTTTTTGGTTAACGGGTTTGTAAATTAACAAAATTGCCACAAACAGAGTTAGACCAATTACCAACAAACTCTATTACATTCAGAAAAGGCACAGTTTCGTGTGGTTCTTATTCTTTAAACAATGAACAAAACTGTACGTCAAAAATGGTTTCGGTGCTCTTACGCCCGAACTAATTTTCATATGTTAGTGCTGGGCAGTGTTGTCAACACTTTATGACCAAAAATGGCTAGGTTTACTGAAAATATGGCTAAAAAATTGGCTTAAAAATCGCTAAAAACTTTTTTTTATACAAAAATACATTTAAATTTAAAAACAAAACAAAAATAGTTCATTGAAAATTGTTTACAATGAAATTGTAAATTGAAATCAATTTATTACATAAAAATAAACGTAATTTAAATATTTTAGCATTTAAAAAACTAAATCATCGATAAATTCGATGTTGTTATTGTTCATCTCACAGGAATCACTTGCGCCTATTCGCTTTAAATATTTTGAAGGTAAATCATAATCATGACAACATTTTCCCAACCTTTACGCTGCATTTACACATGAAAGTACTTTCATGAAATTTCTGTATACGTTTTATCACCACAAATTCCACAAAAAAATAATAAAATTTCATGAAAGTGAAATTTCATTTTCAAAATGTCGTCAAAGGACACTTCTATGCAAAATTTCTCTTCTTCTTCTTTTATTGTTTTGCTTATTTCAATTTTCAGAGTTGCCGAGCCAATTATTCACGACAAACTTCAGTCATTCGTTCAAAATAATATTTATTTTTTTTAGTTTTCATGATTTTTATAAATTTAAATGAGAATCATTGTGTTCTTAATATTTAATCTCCAAAAATATTTTATTGTTATGTTAAAATTATTTCCCTTATTGATAAAATCGAACTTACGGTTGCTAAATGTAACCTATTTCTCAAATTAATTTTAACGACGTTTACTTGGTTAAATACCCTCTCTTCAGCATAAGACCATGGAAGTGAGAGCAACTTTATAGAAAATCCTGAAGTTTCTAAAAGTTTTTTATTGCTGGCTGCATCGTTATATTGAAATACTTTCGACCGGAAAGAAATAGTGTTGTTTGTGTTGATCCATTTTTTAAAATTTAATATTGGAATTGGAATACTGTTCCTTTATATTGAAATATGATTCATCATAATCGTTTATAGCGATTTTTAACATTTATTAAGGTTGTGATTTAAATCAAATGCGTTGTACTTGTTAAAAATGTTTATTTTACTTTTATCAATTTCATAAATTTTTATAAGAAAATTCAAATAATTATTTTAAAGGAAATCGGCAAAAAATTTTTATGGCTAAACAAGTGGAAAAATGGCTAATGGCTAAACGCATTTTTTAATGGCTAAACGCATTTTTTAATGGCTAAACAAGGTGAAAAATGGCTAAATCTACTGGTTCACACTCTTCAAGTATTTATAAATAAATGACATTCTCTTTTCCCTTCTCTCTAGAAAGCTCAGACTTGACGGCTAAAACTTGAAGATTGTGAACCAGCACTTAACAACATGGGTAGAATTACCACGGGTAAAACAAACTTTTTAACCAAATGTAACAATAAAGTAACCAAATGGTTATTATTTACAGTGTATGTAGCTTATATGGCTTAACCCTAGATGGCTACTGTTCGTCGAATCGACGAAGCTCATTTACACTTTATCATATAACTTTTTTTATGTGTTTTTAAATAACGTTCTTTTTTTCAACAACGTTAGCTAATGACAAAAGCTTAAAAAAAATACATTTTAAAACACAAAAATGACTAAAAATTCGTATAAAATTTTGAAAGATAAGCAAAATTTTTATATTTTATGCTTTATTTAATTAAATTTTTTTATTAAATACTTAACAAAAAAATTTTTTTTTATGATTTTTTACTTTAAAAGTCGTTCCGCTAGAATTTTTTTTAAAAAGTTCGCCGATTCGACGAAGAAAAACTTTAATGTACTAAAATGAATAGTAACATTTTAGGGTTAATTGATAATCGGTTACAAAAAAATGGCTATAAAGTGAATAAAAAATAGTATATATGTTAAATGCATCAATACCATACACAAGTGTATATGTCCAGAAAAGCGGAGCAGGTAATAGCAGTACTAACCCTGCTTGTTGAAAAGCTGAAAGCAAATTTGCTTTGAGGGTATTAAAACTAGTAGTCCAAAACTTGATCCTCTATCCCCCAAGTAAAAAAAAATGGTTATTTTTAGTTGAAAACTTTTAGAAACAAAAATAAATTATTTTGGTTAAAAGCGACCAAAACGGCAACGCTGGCCATGTGTTGATTTTACGAATTAAAAAATTTTTGTGTTACTTTTTACAGTTTCCAAAAATATATAATTGGAGTACGGTAAATTAATATTTTTTTGTTGAAATGTTACCAAGTCTAGCGCTATTTTTCTTCTCTTCTCTGTTACCTTAAGAACAATTTCAAAATTTTGTTTTAATTAATTAAACATTTTTCGTTCATTGCTGTTATTTAAATTTTAATATTTTTAAAAAATTTTAATCCCATTTTTTTTCTCTTGATAATTTAAACATTTCAGGTGAATTTAAAGATTCATAATGTTGTTTTACGTTGCAGCAAAAAAGTTCAAAAAAAAAACTTTCTTAATGTCGTTTTTCAATTATTCAACGATTTAATTCAGATGAGTTTAAATTTGTTTTTTGATCATTTTACTCTGATTTAATCCAGATTATTGTGTTTAATTTATAAAAATAATTTTGTTTATTCCAAAAAAAATTTAGCGCGTGTTTGTGTTTTTAGTTTTTTGTTAATTAAATAACACAAAGTCTGTTTATTCCTTCTTTTTGGCAAATTTGAATTTATTTCTCTGAAGTATTTTTTTTCATTTTAAAAGATTTATATAGACTTCATCTTAAGGCATAAAGATTTTTATCACAAAAAAAATTATATACATTTTGCTTATAATTAGCATCTAATTAATTTCATTTATATTGAACATTTATTTTATTTTTTTTGCAGTAATTTTATTGGTTTGTGAACATGTTGGATGTTTCGCCGTTTAAATTTTAAGTTTTTCTTAGAAAACTTATAAATCGGGTCTTTATAGTGTGATTCAGTTTGCCTGGTAAATGGAATGAATGACTGGCAGTTATAATAAATCATTTTATTCCGGATTAATTAAAAATAACTTGTAAGTGTTAATTTTTATACATTAAACTGACAAGGGACTTAAAACAAATAATTGTATAAAGTTAAATACTTTTATTTAAAATTTCTTTGAAAAAAAAAAAACAATATTGTGGAAGAAATTTTGCTTTGTAGGATTTCCAAGATTTTTGGAGGAGTTTTAAATCACAGAAAAGCAAAAATCAATTTTTTTTAATTGTAATAAAATTTAACCAGACGCATAAAAGAAATTTATTTTTTTTTAAAAATAATTATATCCTTTATCATAGTTGGAAATGGTGTACATATAATTTCGTCTTTCCTTTTGTTATTTTTACACTTTTGATTAGATTTGCAACGAATATTCGGCTAGGCATTTGCAAAGTATTCCCAAATTTTTTCCTTTTTATATTCGCACTCGCATTCGCTAAAATGTATGCGAATATATAACCTTCGCCTTACCAATACCAACCTGGGTGACCATTTCGGTTTTATATATTTAAAAACTAACTTAAATTTATATATATATATATATTCGAGCGACTCACCAAAAAAAGTGCTCGATGTACCCTCCTAAAAATGAACCTTGGACTTTTTTAAGATGACATTTAAAATATTTCGGCTCCAGCTTTGACCTCTCGTGAGCTGGACCATTTTGAAAAAGGGTCTATTTTTGCATGTTTTGTTAATTTGAGAAATGTTTCCTTACCAACATATACAACATGGGTAAGAAAGGGGGTTTCAAGGCGCGTCCAACTGTATATACAATTTGTCCAAGGACGATCATTCATGTCCTTTTTGAAGGATATTCTGTAAAAAAGAACGGGTTTTGAATTTTTTGTTTGGGGTTGTTTGTAATACAAATGCCAAATTAACATATTTTAACCTTAAGTCGATTTAATTAAATACGGGTCTCAGCATTTTTTGAAATTCGTGCCAGTTCGCGTTTTTACAAAAATGGAATGGGGGTGGTAACCCTTCGTTTTAAATAGGGCAATATGGGTATAAAATTTTTTCTTTTGCCAAGTACATCATTTTTGTATGTAAAAAAGAACATGGATGATTGTTCATGGACAAATTGTATATATAGCTGGACGCGCCTTAAAACCCCTTTTTTATGATACCCATATTGTACATGTTGGTAAGGAAACAGATTCTCAATTAACAAAACATGCAAAAATAGGCCCTTTTTCAAAATGGTCCAGCTCACGAGAGGTCAAAGCTGGAGCCGAAATATTTTAAATGTCATCTTAAAAAAGTCCAATGTTCATTTTAAGGGGGTACACCTTGCACGAATTTCGCTTCCATACAACTTGAGTCGCTCTAATATATAAATATAGATATATATAGTCACTTTGTTTCTTTTAGGAGCTTGACTTAAAAGAAAATTTTTACTTACTGAACAAACTGTTAAGTACTTAAAAAATATAAAATTTGTGTAGCAAACGCTGGATCATCGCCTATAATCAGTGTGGCCATTTTGGCATTTTTGCAGCTAAATTTAGAATTCAAAATTTTTATTTAGCTCCAAAATTTTCATTCAGCACTTCGCATTTTATTTAGCATTTTTGGAAAATGTTTTTAGCTTTTTTTAGCATTATTTATTTTAAAAATTTAGACGAATAGTTTAATTGATTTTGATAAGAAAATTTAATCAAATATAATAAATTTTGACTAAAAATAGTCAATAAAAATCAAATTAAGTATGCAAAGGGATAACTCTTATGTTTAGAAACACCTTACATGTCTTGTTAAAAGAAATAGAATATTCAGGGAATATTAGAAATGTCCTCATCATGTTGATTGTAAATATTATTTGCCATTTGATATAACGATATAAAAGTACAAGGAAATTTCACTTTGTATTTAGATAAAAATTCAATGGTAAACGTTTGAAAAAATTGTTTGCTCTAAGCTGCTGAACAAATTTATTTTAAAGCTTCAACTTTTCTTAAACTATAAAAAATAAAATGATCTAAAAATTTTGTATATTATTAAAATAAACTGTTTAAAATTAACATATATCAGAGGTTTGCAGGCCCGCTATATTTAACATTTAATCTTAACTCCCTGTGCTATCACATGCTTTACCAAAATCTAGTCATTTTCTTATATACAACCAATTATTTCAATTTCGTTCAAAAATTGGTCACTAAAATGAAATTAGTTTCGAATAAAATTTCATAACGGTAATACATTTTTAACAAAAATCTTTAAAAAAAAAATTGGCATTATTTTTTAGCATTTTTAAAAATAATTTTTAGCATTTTTTGGCCCTGTCTAATGGCAGATTTAGCTGCAAAAATTTTTTAGACCTGAACACACTGCCTTTAATCATAAGTGCAGTACCACCCGTATGTATCTGTATTGAAAAAACAATGTTCACATAAGTAGGGCTATCGATTATTCGCCTTTTTTCAAAAACCAGTTTCGAATATTCCAAATAATTGCTATTTTAAAAAACCGGGCTTCGGTTAAGCATTAAAAAATAACCTGTTAACCGGTTTTAATTCGAATAAATAAAAACGCAAAAACCATATTAGTTTTCGAAATAAAAAGGAAATTTGAACACAAACAAAATTATTCACAAATGTAAGTAACAAACAAAATACATAGATATGACCAAGGCGAATTCATACAGGTGACATTTTTGAGTCATCTGAACACATGTTCTGTAACTTTGGTGAGAACTTCTTGCAAGGAAAACATGTGAAACAAAATATTCCATCGTTTCTCGAAAAGTGAGAAAAAAGTGTGTCTGCAACTCATGTCGAAAACTATCAAAAGAGATTACGTCGTTACGTAATAAATGTCATAATATTCCACTCGAAGCCGATATGAAATTGCAGATGTTTACAACGCCAGTCAAACATATTGTTGACGGCGACCAATTTTGACTAAAATTGAAAAATTTTCAACGACGGCGGCGAAAATGCAACCGTTGGCTATACCAAAAAATGGAAAGTGCGACTTTAATGTTTGTTGATTACAAAATTGCTTTGAAAACATTCGTATATTTTTCAAAAATGTCAAAAGCAAAATAATTTAGCATTGAAAAAAATATGCCAAGAACAAAATACTTATCTCTTCCGTGTTAATATTCATTGCATTTTGCATTTTTAATTTATTTTTTAGTGTTAAAATTTTTTCTCACCCCGTTTTTATGCGTGAGTTTATTTGACAATTCAAAGCGGGAACTTTCTCATAAAAATTTTACAGACACACTTTTTCAATATATTGGCAAGAAATTTCCTTACGTGACAGTTATAACTCGAAAAAATTTTACAGAAGCAGTTAAGTGAGAAAAACAGTTGTTTGGTTCAATTTATGGCATTTTTTGTTTCATTTCTCACATTTCAATCGAAAAGTTTCTCGCCGCGGGAGTTACAGAACATGGGCACTGCTTATTGTTTATTTATTTGTGTGTATACCAGGGTATTCATTATTAATTAATACCCGATTAACTGATTGGTTAATTTTAAATTGGCTATTTTCGATTAACGATTAAACCGATTAATTTCAGTCGATTAACCGATTAACCGACGTAACAAAATTTTTAATTTTTTGTAGTATTATAACATATTTTTTGTGTTTAAAATTATTTGTTTCGTTTCATATACAAAAGGTATGTGTTTAGAAAATATTTTTTCATACACAAAAAGAAGGCGTTTAGTGATCTTCATTTTTAATAAGTGTTTGCTTTTTATATGTATGTGTTTAATTATTTGTTTCTTCTCATATTTTCTTATATCAATCTTTCAACAGAATTAACCGAAGCAATTAGAATATTAGCAATTACATATTTATGAATTATTTTTTTGTTTGCTCGTGTTAGTTCAAGAATTGTTATGTTTGTTTTGTTATTGTTTTTTTTAATAATAAACTCCAAATAATAAATAACACTGCTTTACAAATTTTTAATTTGGAAAAATACCAAGAACGCCACATGCCTAGATAAGTTAATTGGGACCTCCTGAACACGAAAAACGCTGTAATTTTTTTTTTCTAAGTACCGTTTTTTAGATAACGGTACTTTTGTGTTTTTCGGTGTATGGTCCCACTCAAACCATTGTGGAGCCCAGCCGAGAAGTCCGATCGAGATAAATGGCACATCGTTGCAAAGGTAATTGAATACCTTTTTGGTCGATATACCGCAAATTTCTATCTGATAAGAACTGGCTGAGTTATGGTACCTCAAAATTCAAAATTTGGCTGGTGGGACGAAGAAATGATGGCGGACTATTGTTGGTTCCTCATTCGCGTAGATCCATCCGAAAAAAACGAAACAGTTCAAGTCGCTCGTCATTTTAATTTAAATTTTTTGAATTTACGCCGAATATAGTGTGTGAGCAATGAAGATGAAAATATTGTCGTTCCACAAAATCCTTAATAAAAACTTTATTTTTCCTCCGATTTTTTTCAAATTACACTTAAACTGTTGGTAATTAAATAAACTATTAGGTAAAAAAATAAAACATTCCAGATCTTTACTATAACGTAGAAAAAAAAAACGAAATAAAAATGAAAAATTTTGAAAAAAACGTAAAAAATAGGCAAATTTTGAATTTTTATCAGAAAGAAATTTGCGGTATATCGACCAAAAAGGTATTCAATTACCTTTGCAACGATATGCCATTTATCTCGATCGGACTTCTCGGCTGGGCTCCACAAGGGTTTGAGTGGGACCATACACCGAAAAACTCAAAAGTACCGTTATCTAAAAAACGGTACTTAGAAAAAAAAATTACAGCGTTTTTCGTGTTCAGGAGGTCCCAATTAACTTATCTAGGCATGTGGCGTTCTTGGTATTTTTTGGCTGTAAGCCAGTGTAATATATGCATTTTTATGTATTGAAATAAATAAATTTATAAAAAAAACTGTATTAATCGGTTAATTAATCGAGCGATTAACCGATTGAAGCAAAAGCCCGATTAAATGAATACCCTAGTGTATACTGAATATCAAAGTTTGTTTAGATTTTGTGAAAAAATTTGTTAAAATTTAAAATTCTATAAAAAAAACTTATTTAAATTTTATAAAATAAAAGAAGTGAATATAAAATATAAAAACAAGGAATTAAAAGTGCGTAAGGATTAAGTGGAGCCACAATAAACTTGGAAAAAAGGAAAAAAATTTACCTTTTAAAGCAATTGTGTATATTTTATAAACAAAACAATTCCCTTATTTATATTTTCAACAAATAATTTTGACAGTCACTCTTACTTTTTTCAAAAACAAAATGCATAGTATTTTTTAAAAAACGGATAGCTAGCATAACTCTATCTCATGATGCGGTCACCTGTATGAATTCGCCTTGGATATGACAAAGAATTTTTAAAAAACTTTCTTTTTTTAAATTATAGGAATTTAATAAATTTATTGTATGAGATGTTCTCCCAATTTTATTTTAAAAACGCTTTAATTTTATTGGTGGTAAAGCATGTTTAATATGGTGGAAGAGTTAGGTACAAAACCTCTTAGCCAGGATTATATACAGAAAAAGGTTTTGTATCAATTAAAAAAATAGTTTAAAAAGTATTTAAATTTAATTAATGTGATAATTGAATAAATTTTTTTTTTAATTGAAAGAAAATTAAAAATTTAATTTTGATTTAATTAACATTTTAGTTGTTTTGAAATAAATTTTTAATTAAAATATTAATTAAACAACAAAAAATCTTAATTGACTTTTTTCGTTTAAAATAAAACAATTTAAACTTGTAGAATTGTTATTGGGAATGGTCAATATTTAATTAAATAAATTAACACATTGTTTTAAATGGCAAAGTTTTTTGATAATTTTGTTAATTAAAATTAAAAAGATCATTCATTAAAAAATATATTCACAATTTTACAATTTTTAGCAATCGATATAATCATTTTGGTAATAGGTGCAACATCAACAAATTGTTTGCTTGATATTATGAATTTGGTATAAATTTGGTGATTAGAGAAATTTTATAATTTTTTCTGTGTATATTAAAAATGATTTTGTTTCCGCATTATAGAAACGAATAGTAATCTGAACGTGTTTTTTGCCTGAAATATCTGTCCATTCGTCGACCACAATTTAAAACCTTCCATGACTTTGATTTCTTCAATTTTGCTTGTAAGTTCTTGGTGTTTTACTAAATAGAAATGGTTTATTTTCCCATATCGTTGATTCCGCCGGAAAGTTGTACTTATAAGCATGAATATATGCTAGAACTACTTAAGATTTTACAGTGCCTTCACGGGCATTCCGTCCTCGGCAGCACAACGGGTTAATATTTCACCCAATGATTAATTTTAGTCAGCGTATTTAAGTAATGTATTGTTTGCCGTCTCTTAAGAAGTATCTGGATAGGAGTCTAGTTTTATTTAGCGCACAGTTACGTCAAGCTTGTGGACTAATTATAGGAAATTAATAAGCCGTGACGTCGAAAAACCTTTGCAACTTATAATTTTAGGGCACTTCAAGCACCTTTGTCTTTTAAATCCTATTCGAAAAATCTTAAGATATTGCATATGTATTAAAATAATATTTGGAATACTTTCACACAAATTGTTATTTAGCTATTTAACTGAACATTTTTTTTGTGGTATTTTAAAATGTTGTTAGTTTTTTTTTTTTTTTAGAAGAATACAAGCTTTTATAAGCGATTTATATTACCATCGTTCATAATGTTTTTAGACTTTTGTTACATTTTGTTTTGACATTTTTCATAAAAAGTTAAAGTTTGCTCAATAATACTATTAGCAAAATACTTAATTTACGGGTACAGTTACAACAAAAGTAAGGAAATCGTATATAAATTACACTTTTGAGGGTTTCACAAGGTAGTAAAAAAGTTGTAAAGTCATATGTCTTAAAGTAATTACAAGGAATATATATATATGACTACTGTGGGCAACCGCTTATAATTTTGATTTCTACTGTACAATTATGACGAATTAATGAACACAGCATTACATTTCTTATTTTGTTTGAAACACAACAATTTAGGACATTATGACGATATGACTTGATAGCACACCTTGTGAATCCTCCAATTATTTAAATAACCGGTTGATTATACCAAAATAACCGGTCTATTCGATATTCGGAAAATGGACATTTTAAAATAACCGGCTTGGGCAAAACTAAAAATAACCGGTTAAAGCCGGTCGGGTCGAATAATAACCGTTCGAGGTCCCTGCATAAAACTCGTTGGTAAGGCGAAAGGTTTAAGCGAATATTTAATTATGGCAATATCAAAGCATCTGGAAATAAATTGCAACAAACGTTAAAGAGTCTTTAATAAAGACATCAAAATACTTAAAAGCAAACATCAAAAAGCTAATTAAAGCTTATTTAATTAGCGATTCTGAACGCAATACTCTTAGTTATTTCTAACTTAATTGTTTTAAATTTAATCAACATTTTTGGAGTCATTGAGTGCAAACTCCTTCTCGTGTAGAATTTCTCTAAGTAAGCGTGATCCATTTCGGTTTCCTACGTTTTAAAAGAAAAAAAAAAACACAGAAAATTCAAATTTAATGGGGAATGTTTATTATCATTTAAAAGAACATTCTTTAGCATTTATTTTTTGAAGTTTATGTCTATCAAATGTTGGCTACGTCGCAGATGGTCCATCCGTTGAGTCCAATTTTCGATCACTCGTTCGAGCATTTCGACTCGTAACTGGCGAATGACACGCGTGATGTTTTTCTCCAAGGCCTGAATCGAAGCGGGTTTTTTCGCATAAACTTAAGACTTTACATATCCCCACAGGAAAAAGTCTAACGGTGTGATATCACACGATCTAGGTGGCCAATCGACCGGTCCAAAACGTGAAATTATGTGCTCACCGAAGTGTTCTCTCAATAAAACCACTGATTGATGCGATGTGTGGGAAGTGGTGCCGTCTTGCTGAAACCAAATGTCGTCGAGATCACGAGCTTAAATTTCAGGCAATAAATAGTCGGTTATCATGGCACGATAACGGTCCGAGTTGCTCCGAACGGCGCCGAATCGACTTTCCACGGTCTTTGTGTACACTTTCAGCTACGGTAGCTATATTTTCTTCACAGCGTGCTGGACGTGGTCTATTCGGTCGAATATTATCCAATAATGAATGCTGGGTCTCAAAATGGGTGATGGTGTTGCGAATAATACGCTCGGTAGGCCGAATATGTTGACCATAAGTTGAGCGAAGTGTATGAAACACATTCCTCACAGAACGTAAATTTTCGTAATAAAGTTGAACGATTTGTAAACGTTGTTCAGGCGTAAGTAAGTCTTTCCATTATGAAATGCCAAACAATACTTAACAAAAATAACATGACAGCATGAAACGGCTCACACGTGATCTGTCAAAAAAAGGCTATTAAAAAAAGTATATCTACTTGAATCACCCATTACTTATCAAAACTAGCAAAAACATATTCAGTATTTGCTAGATTTAGCTGCTTTAGTCTATGGCTACAATTGTACCGAAGACAGGAAAACAAAATTCCAATTGGTTTCGGAGATATAGCTTTTATTAAAAAAAAGATATTGTTAAAAAAATTAATAACAAATTACAAAAAATGTGGGATATGTCAAAGTATTAACGAAAATATTACGTTCATAAGAAATCTGAAATTTAGGATACAAAAACCACAGCAAATGCATTTAAATAATTCCTTTTAATATTACTTAAGGCTGGTTTACACTATTACATAAGTCTTAAGTATTTTGAGGAAAGTACAACCCTATCATGATTAGTTGTTATTAGCGGTATTCACCCTTTGTATTAAGTGTACAACTCTGTTATATTTAATACGATTTTTTACTTTACATTGTTAATTAATGAATTTGCTGAGTGAGAGAAAGAGACAGATAAAGTTTCTTCAACTGTTTTATTCTGGTAAATTCACACACTTTGTTTACTACTGCTTTTTGTGGAATTTTTCAACCAAAGCGTAGTATATTTTAGTCTAATACATTTTGTTGTTGCAGTGTTGTAAATGGAAGTATTTTTACTTAAATTATAAGATTAACAAGGTCTACAAGGGACTTTACTATCAAGGGTGAATTCCGCTATTGTTTTTTGAAATTCTTCAAACAATAATTAAATCAGAGATGCATTTCCGTCAAAATACGTACGACTTGTGTGATAGTGTAAAACAGCCTTTATTATAATAATAAATTGCTTATAGGTACTTTTTATTGATTTCCTAATTCATCTACGATGAAACCTTAAATCAACCAATATTAACCTCTAGGATTTAAGTAAAAACTAGTAAAATAAGTTCCTGAAATTCGTACTAAAATGTTGGATTATGTAGAAAGGGTTTTTAGTCACACCAGGATTCTGCGAAAAATTCGTATCAAATTCTCTTAAAATAAAAGTTTCATCAACTTTCTCCTTTAAATCACTTAAGTAAATCACTCATTTAATTAGGTCGCTTTTTACATAATTATCTCATCCTTTAATCATTTTTTTTTACCTCCAGTCAAACTAAAAGCCCTTTGTTAAAATTCCACCAAATTTCAAACTTTTGTGAATCACTGGCAATTAAAAACCACATACCAGCATATTTACAAAAAAAAGTATTAAAAACCGCATAATAAATTTGCCAATCACAAAAAGCTACAAAAAATATGGCTAAAAATAAATGAAGTAAATCCTAAATTATTAAACAAAATTTTTTTATTAAATGAATGATGTTAACGGAAGAATGTGTTGGCGGTTTCAGGTTGAGATTTTAAAATAAGAAGGAAATTTCATTGAATTTGTTTATGCCTTCCAAATGTTATCGATTTGAAATTAATTTTTTCGATAATAAACCAATGAATGTAAAATTATTCTTAAAATGTCATAAATATTTGAGAAAAAAACAAATGCGGCGCCTTGTTGTTGTTCAGCGCTGTTGGGGAATTAAATAAACAATTAAAATTTTAATTAAATATACGTTTGTACGTATGTATATTCATTTATATTTATAAATTGTTATTGTTTTTATATTTTCTCTCAGTTTAATGTGAGCGGATTTCTGGTTTTGTTTAAAGAATTTTTATTTTATTTATTTTTTTAAATTCGTTTGTTTATTGGGGCCATTAAATTCTGTTTAATTAAAATACATCATAATTTTTAAATTTGTTCATTAATTCAGTAGAATAAAAATAACAAATTACTTTACGTTTATCGTAAGGATTACAATATGAATTTCAAATGCTGCTTACAAGTGTCAAGTTTGAAGTCATAAAAACAATTTCAAAATTTCAAGGTTATAAAATATTTATTAAAAAATTCGTTTAAAAAGAGGCCATTTTTATACCCTCCGCCAACACTTGTGGCGAGGGTATACTAAGTTTGTCATTCCGTGTGAAACTTTTTAAATATTCATCTAAGTCCCCATAAAGTCTATATGTTCTATGTCCTTGAGTAATTCCAAGTTGATTTAGCCATGTCTGTCTGTACGTCTGTTGAAAACACGCTCATTTTCGGAAAACTCAAAAGAAAAAATATTGGTCTCAAATTCTTTTTAGTATTGCAAAGCAGTTTTTGCACAAATTTGTATTAAACTATGGGCCAAACTATTTTAAAATAAAATTGTTAACACATTATGGTTATTTTAACCAAATTATTGTCATCTACAACCATATTAGGGTTAAATTAGTCTCCCATTAAGAAGGCACAACCATATTATGGTTGTCTGCGAACAGGTTTTGGTTTATAATAACAAAAATATGTTTAACACTTATGTATAATAGCCATAACATGTTGCTCTTGGAAAAGAGGAAAATACTATTTCTAATTTAAAAACAAATTTTTGTCATATTTAACCATAACATGTTTAGAGGCAACCATAATATGGTTGTGGCTTCTTGATGAAGGACTAATAATAATATTTATTAATAATAATATGGTTGTCGGTGACAATAATGTGGTTAAATTAAACATAATATGTTTACAATTTTTTTTATAAATAGTTTTGTTGGAAGTGACCATATTTTTTTTCTCTGCGTGCACATTTTCGTGAAGATCAGCCCATAATTTTCTACAGGATCAAAATGAAGCCTTCTCTTGTTCATAAGTCACATGTAAAGCGACCTTTTGAAAAGTAATTTAAAAAGCATTGAGTTCTACGCGAGGTGTGTGTTCTATCGCCATTCCTCTTTTAGCTGGTTTTGGATGACGTCATCACAGAAAAGAACATCGACGCTCCAAACGGTATTAAGTGGACTCCCTTCCGGAAAGTATATATGTCTATTATCGTTATTATGGTTTCCAACATATGCAGGATTAAATACAAGCGCTCCACTCAAATGCTGTTAAAGTCGTCCTGCTCATCAACTTCCTCAAAACAAAACTAAGGAGAATTAACACCACTAGACCAATTCTCAACATCAACACCATAGAAGATGCGGAAACGTTCTGCTACCAAGTTGCACAATTGCCAAAAAGAATAAATAAGGCCCGTCATGCGATGAACTCTTTTAGGGATGTTTGGAAATCTTCTAACTTATCGAGACAAATAAAACACAAGTCTTCAACACGTGTGTTAAGCATATATATACTTCTATATGGTTGTGAAACCTGAGGCTTCTCCAAAAACACCGTTCGACGTCTACAAATCTTTACCATCTGATGCATAAAAAATATAACTAGTGTTTGCCCACTGGTCGAAATTCGACCATAATTATTTATGCGAATATGAAGAAATCATACATATAAGTAAAAATGAATTTACATATGTCGAGCATTTGTTATTTATTCGTCTTAGTGGGTCGGTTTGGCGAGTGACCAGCTTCCAGTCTATATGTACCCTTCCACTTACATTACAATAATATGAAAAAAAATCAGAAATTACCGTTTAAAAAACCAAAAAGGACAAAAAAATTCTTCTCTAAGATAAAGTTTCTCAATCACTCTGCATATTTAATTTTATGTTTCTAGGTCCAATTTTAATGAAAATTCAAAAAGTATCTGTTGAAGAGCAAACAAGTGCCAACATTTTTCTTCTTGCAGGTTCTCATTCACTCCTATAATTTTCTGTTTCTACGTTCAATATTATAGAAAATTCAAAAATTACCACATGCAGCACGGAAAAGAAAAAGAAATTTATATCCCGTATTTTCCCTTTTTGATGATTTTTTTCGCCGCATAAAAGTACCAAAAAGTTCAATATTGTAGTGGGACTCCATAATTTAATACGAATGTGTCAATACATAAAGAAAAATATGTTGTAAAAAAGTGGCAAAAATAGGTAGGATTTTCACAGCTAAAACGGTCGAATTTCGGAAATTTACCAAATTTATATTTTTAGATAAGTTACGAATTTGGTATAATCTTAATTTCTATGTTTGTTGGTTTAAAAGTTAAATGGGGTGACAAAAAAGTTGTAAAATACAGGTTATACTCGTTTAGTACCAAAAAGGGCCGAATTTTAAAAAAGTCCTCTTATTTTTCTAAAGCTCAACGATAAGTAGTACAGCCTGTTCCTCGATTTCGAACGTTAACGTTCGCATAGAAAATTAAATTTAAAATAAAAACAAATTTTAGAATTTAGTTTTTGTTTTTAATATAATTTTATATGCGAACGTTGATGTTCGAAATCGTTAAACAGGCCGTTAATTTTTGGATCCCTTATTTTTACCCCGCAGATTTTAATGAAATATATATTGTGCACTACTGTAAGTAAATACCTCTCATATGGTATACTTTTTGTTCAAGTCGGTTGGCAAACAGAGTACCAATGTGTTCTTAACTGTTTTGCCTTTGCCGATTTATATATAGATAAGATGCTTTAGGCCAAAAACTATATGTAATATAGATCTGCTTCGCACATTCAATCCAACACGACATTCTAAGAAAAAAGTTTGGATGGATTGGACATACACTGGGATCCAACAATAAGATAGCGAAGTAGGTTTTGCAATATACCCCAAGGGTCTCGCCGCCGAGTACGTCAAAAAACACCATGGCGCACTACAATAATACGAGAACTTTATGCTAAAAGATTAACATCGAACGATACCATAAGAACAGCTTCCAACCGAGTTCGTTGGAAGTCAATATTTGAGACTGTTTCTTCCCCAGCTGCAGAATAGCGGAACATCATCCAATTCAAACTAAAATTTATTAGTGAATTGAAAGTTGTTTTAATTTAGGTTTTTTTTCAGTTTTATAATATTCAGAAATTTTATAATATTTCTGAAACACATCATGATATTTTATTTAACTTATGCAACAAATTATAACACTGTGAGGTCAGCTTAAATAAACATTAACTTATTATTTAAATATCTCAGCCAGAAAAAGACTGCTCCGAAAACATTAAATCTCTCGGTCGAGAGTATCAAAGATTCGGCCTAGCCGAATATACACAGAAAAAATTATCAGTTGTTTTTAATCAATTAAGAAAAAATGTTTAAAACGTATTTCAATTTAATTAATGCGATAATTGAAACAATTATTTTTTTTATTTGAAAGTAAATTAAACATTTAATATTGATTTAATTAACATTTTAGTTGTTTTGAAATAAATTTTTAATTAAAATATTAATTTAATAACAAAAAATCTCAATTGATTATTTTCGTTTAAAACAAAATAATTTAAAATTGTAGAGTTGTTGTTGGGAATTGTCAAAGCCTCAGCTATATTTAAT
This sequence comes from Pollenia amentaria, assembly GCA_943735925.1. Classification (NCBI taxonomy): domain Eukaryota; kingdom Metazoa; phylum Arthropoda; class Insecta; order Diptera; family Polleniidae; genus Pollenia; species Pollenia amentaria. Next base: position 84,005,853 of record OX031008.1, on the reverse strand, counting down.
AAAACCAATTAACCCATTGATTGAAATGGAGTTTTTTGATTATTTTTTTAATTACGAATAAAATTAAAAATATCATTTATTCAAAAAAATATTTAAAATTTGAAATTTTTTAAATTTTCAGTAATCAATATAATCATTTTGGTAATAGTTGTAAACTCAACAACTGGGTTGCCTGATTCTATGAATTTGGTATTAGAGACAATTGGTGATTAGAGACAATTTTGAATTTTTTCTGTGTAGCACTCTTATTTGCTTTATTTATCTTTGTGAAATTTGCCTTTTGAGTTAAAAAAACTACTACCCGAATTGACTAAATTTTTTAATTTGAAAATAATATATTAGTTCAACACAATTGCCTCTTGTTTGCTGTAACAATTAATACAAAAAAATTACATAATAAATCTACATATTGCAATTGTTAACAAAATATTTTCATTAGTCTTACACAACCACACACAAAAATCTTTAGAAAATCTTACCAAAACAAAAGTCATCATAGATGACTGCAGACGTGACATTAACACTACCCCCCATTAATTAACATATTGGCTAAAGTATTATTTTTTCTTTCATTTTTATTTCAATTACAAGTACAACGCTTGTACATCATTAGCCAAAATTATAGAAGAAACAATTGAAACAAAATAAATAAAAATCTGTTACTGAATATACAAATGTTGCATGCGAATGTTGTAACATTTGGCTTAATTGTATGTGAAAAATAAAATAACAAAAAAGTCTCTCGTAATACTGCAGCATCATTGACATTATTGTTCCCTTTTGGTTTAATTTCAATTCTCTAAAAAAACTAATTTATTTGTTGTTTGTGCTTCTCTAGTCGATGGCCAGTCATGGGTACTCGAACTAGAGACAGTCAGATAGACCGCGCGGGACCCCCCTAAAAATAATCTAAATTGTTTAATGCCATTAATTCATTTAAATAAACATTAAACCCATTTTGTTGTTGTTGTTGGCTACTGTTGCCACAATTTTTTAGTATTGTGTGCAACATACTGACTGGTGTTGATACCAGATGCTGTTTTGGCCATTTTTTTTTATTTGTAAAATTTTTTCTAATTTTTATTTTGTCGTATTTATTGTTTGAATTTTGAAAATAAATAATAAAAAAAAGTATGTATGTACTAGGGTGTTCATTGAATCGGGCTTTTGCTTTAATCGAATAATCGCACGATTAATTAACCAAGCTTCTGGTTGATCGGTTAATAATCGGTTAATTTGGTTATTGATCGGTTTACCGATTAATGAAGTTTTTTTTATAAATTAAGTACATAATTTCAATACATAAAAATACATAAATAATTTATTTTATTTTAGTTATTTCGACAAATAATTTTGTTTACATTTTTAGGACTGAAGCGTACATTTTCCTTAGTTTTGATAAAACTTCTTTTATTTATCGTTGATGTTGCAGAAATCAAAAGCAACCCATAATAGAGAATATCTAATTTCTCAGTCCACTTCCTGGATTTTGCGAAACATGTAAAATCTTCCTTATGTCATAAGAGCCTGCTTTAATTTTTTTTAAATTTTAAACACTTCAAATTTTTGCGGTTAATTCTGTTAAAAGATTGAGAAGAAACAAATAATTAAACACATACATATAAAAAGTACGTGAAACAAAAAGCTTTTCACAGCAAACGCTTATCTTAAATAAAGATCACTGAACACCTTCTTTGTTTGTATGAAAAAATATTTTCTTAACACATACCTTTTGTATATGAGACGAAACAACCAATTAAAAACAAAAAAAAAAAAAATGTTGTAATACTACAAAATGTTAAGAATTTTGTTACATGGGTTAATCGACTAAAATTAACCGGTTTAATGGTTAATCGAAAATAGGCAGTTTTAAATTAACCGACCGGTTAATCGGGTAGTAATTAATCGGTTAGCCGATTAACGGTTAACCGAATGAATACCCTAGTATGTACACACATATAGATTTACAATATTTGTTTAAACAATTCCCACTGACGGAGGAAAATCTAAATTTTAATTTTAACAAAAAATTTAGATATACCAATTTTATCTGTAATAAATCTCCATTTTTTTCATAAACTAATTTAATAATGCCATACTGTTGTTTTTTGTTAAATTCTTGTGATGTGTGAATTTGGCAATACCAAAAAAACGTTTATCGAACTTAAATTTATATTAAAAAAGTATTAATTGAAGCAAAGCGAGCAATCTCCGTTGGAAATTTTACAAAAGGGACACAAATAGGGGTCACCAAAAGGGCATTTCAAAGTAAAAAAGGGTCAAGTTTCTTATAAGCACTATTTACCAACCCTGTAGCTGAGGCTGTTTGTTAGACAACTATGTTTACTATACAACTCCTAAAATAATTTTACTTCTTATACATTTTCTGACACGCTCGTCTTTAAATTCTGGAATGAACCTTTTGGGACTCTGGTCCTAAACAATTACTGAGCAACCTAAATAAGAGCGTTGTTGAAACATGAAAATTCTATTGTCAATACAATTTTAATAAAACAAACCGGCCTATGGATCTGCCAAAAATGATTTTCCAAAAGGATGGTGTTGAATTTGCGATATTAATTTTTCTTTTATATTAAATGTATGAAAATGAGAAGTTTTGACATGAAAAATACGGCTCTTATTTAGGTAGCTAAGTTATACGGCTGAGCATTTCACGAGCTATAAGAGAAACAATACATGTTATAAGTTATAAGTTATAAGTTATAAGAGTTATATGAGATACCCTACGATTCCTGACATGCTTTCTGAAAGCATCGATTCCTTCTACGATTAATATAAGCGTCTTCCGCTGTATTGTAGAAGTATCTGACAGAGAATTCACCTTGCGTAACAGTTTCTCCCGTTCGAGAGGGAATCATTTGCTATTAAGCATTAATGGTAAGTATTTATGTAGACCAATTATAGATTTAATTAAAGGTCTTTATACGGAACATTTTCCGGTTAATTAATAATTAGAAGCCTTTATATCGTTACCTAAAACGTAAAAGGCCCTAACTAACCAATAATTAAAAATCGACTTTTTCATTGATTCTGATGTATTGCATCAACACAAATGTCCACAACAAATTTTGGAATCTTTCGAACAAAATTAGCGATTTTATTAACAAATAACAAAAAGCCCTATCTACAAAATATTATACGATAAACGCTAATAGACATAGCTAACAGTTTGCATTATATGTAACATTGTTATTTGTCAAAACCACTGGTAGGTTTAACAAGAAAAATAGAAGAAAAATTAATTAAAAACAATTTAAGGCAATTTATCAATTTTCCATTTTAAATAGTTGTTTGCTTCTCCTGTAAAAATTTCAAAATGTTAGATAGGGCCGTTTGCGTTTTAGGTAACGATATATAGACAAATCACCTATAGCCTTAATCATATTTTTAATTTTTATAAGTTAAATGCCTACGGTACACGTTATGTTTTAATACCCTCGACAACTAGTTGTGAAGAAGGTATACTTAGTTTGTTATTCCCAGTGAAACTTTTTTAATATTCATCCAAGACCCCATAAAGTATATACATATTATGGATCCTTTAGTTATTCTAAGTGGACTTAGCCATGTCCTTATGTTGTCCATCTGTGGAAATCGCTCTCACTTTCGAGCGAATCAAAAAAAAAAAAGATCAGTATTGTTGTAAATTTTTTCAAGTTCTCCTGAGCAGTTTGGAATTGAAATCAAATCTTAATTGGTTGAGTGGCGAAAGAGTAATGAATTCAAATGTGGAACAACCTCCCTCCTTTGTAAAATTCATTGGTTCTTTCTGTAGAAGTGTAAGTAGTGTGTATATTATCACTCTTCTGTAAAACAACAATTTCAACAGACATAATGAATCAAATGTGAGTGGAAAGGTCAGACGTTAAAACCATGTCGTGTATAAGAGGCTCAAGTAGTAGGTCTTATGCTAGGAACACAACTGGGACGAACGACGAATTTCGCCTAACACGACGAATTTTTCAGTAAAAAGTCGCTGTGTAAATTCGTCGTATGAAGCACAATAACGACGAATAACAAGCAGCTTTTATAATTGAGATAGTTGATTGCTATTTTAAAACAAATAATGCTAAAAAAATAAAGCATAATCAAAAACACAACTAAAAACTATTTTTATAGCAAAATACTTTGAATATATATTTTAAATGTTATACAATAAAAAAAAAAAAACAATTATTAAAGTAAAAAGTAACTTTATTTACTAAAATACTTCCAAACTAAAACCAAATATGGTCACCTAGTACTGATTTGTTCGTCGTTCGCCGGCGTATGAAATAGAAATTAATCTATTGCGTATGACGAATTTCGCCGAACGCTATTATTGTGTGTATTTTCATATACACCAATATGATTTATTTTTGACGTCGAATATTCGCGGCCAAAATTCGTCGTTCGTTCCAGTTGTGTTCCTAGCATTAATTGGAAATAAATTAAACTTTAATCGCACGTTTTTGATAGACCAATTATAACTTTAATCGCTTTTTGGACCAATTTGTATAAAGAAATTTTAGCTATAATTTTACGTTTTTTCATATACATACATACACTGAAAAGAAAAAACAATTTTAACAAATAGAATTCGGGAATTTTTTACTTTTTAAACATTTAAATAATGTATGTTTTTCTTCTTGTGTCCATTTTGTTGTTGTTTCTACACAAAAACAATCAAACCATTTTACCAACTTTTGTGGTATTTTTGTTGTTGTTTTTACAAAAAACTTTTACAAACACAAGCGTATGCAAACACAAGAGTGCCACGACCAACGAAACACACAGAAACACAGAAAAAAAAAAATTGATTTAATTAAGGAAATTTGTGATATTAATAAAAAAATTAATTACATTTACACTAGTAAACAAATTAATAGTATCAATTAAATATTTTTTGATATTAAGAACATTTTCCGCAGTAACTTGTTGATATAAGAAAACGTTTAATTGACTTGATTACATTTTTAATTAAAACTGATTTTATTTTTGATTAATGGTTTAATTAAAATAAAATTGACGAGCATTTTTCTATGTACTTGATTTAAGAATTTAATACGTATTTAAGAAATTCCGGGATTGTTTTAGAAAGAAATATCATTTTTGATTGTTTGTACTAAAAGTAAGTAGAAAAAACTAAAATTTAGTAAGAGTGGTTTTCTTTCTGTGTGTGTACTAATTTTATGTATACATAAACGAAATTTCATAGTTTATTTATGCAACAATTAATATAAACAAAGCAAATAAATTTCCCTATTTTAATTATTAATGTTTAATTAAAGTTTCCAAGAAGGAAGAGAAAACATACTATTTGTTTCTCTTCCTTTAAACAACCGCCAGACAACGCACAGTTATTAACTTCATTATGGAGTTCTGGCGAACTAAATTAATTTTGTTTAACAGAGTTTTTCTTTCTTTTTATAAAGATTTGTAAGGTAAATAAATAAATAAAAAAAAGCATTAAATTAATTAGTCGATTTAATGGACATAAATTTCAATTCAATACTGACCAAAACTGGCCAAATGTACAAAATGTATAAAGATCTTGCACTAAAAGCAACAAAATTCGTTTGTTTATACTAAAATAATTTTTGTTTTTTTTAACTTTTAAATTTAAAATTGTTCCATTTTTTAAATTCAACGTAAATCTGTTTATATTTTAGAACACAAAGTACTGCCAAATTTGTTTATTGTTTATATTCGAAAAATTAATTAAATGAAACATTTTCATTTTAAAGCGCTTATTTCAAATAAAGAAATATTATTTTAAATAAATTTGTAAATTTAGTTGAAAAATTGTTATAATTTTTCTTAACCATTACGCCATTTATTTGTTTAGATAAAAAATAAAAAAGAAAATAAAACTGTATGTATTAATTTATTAGAAACTTTTTTATTTTTTCGTAAATAATTGTTCTTTTTTTTTTTGTAAAATTTATAAACAAACTTGAGTAAGTGACTAATAACTGAGTTATTTGCTGAAATTTTTTTGAAAATAAAAAAAAAAAAAAACAGTAAAAAAGACTTGCTTAATATAAACAAATCACAAAAGAAATTTTAGCAAACTATTTGACTTAGAGAAATATCGATTTAAAATCTTCTTTTCTTTCTAAAAGTAATTGTGAGCCTGCGTAAAATTCAATCAGATAAATTTTTTCGAGCTTTAGCCGTAGATCAAATTTTGAATAATAACTGTTTAATTCCCTAAAAGAAACGTGATATAAGTTTTGATATCTTATAATATAAAACTCATAGTATTAATATACGTATGTATATATTTTTAAAATTATTTTAATCTTAAAAAAAGTTTAGTTTCTCTCAAATATTCTTAACTTCAACATTTTGCTATAATGCCTGTCATTTGAATAATTTTCTCAATATTAAATATTAAAATGTATGTTTACTCACGTTTACAGACACGACGATGATTTAATGGTTTTGTGGGATCACGATAAAAGCCTTCTTTACAATAGTGACAATGACGACCAGTTGTTGAATGACGACAATTTTGACAAACACCACCGGATACACGTCCGGATAATTTGAATAGTTCCATATTAAAACGACATTGGCGGGCATGATTGTGACAGTTGCAAACTGAAAAAAAATTAAAAAAAGAAAATTTTTGATAAAAAAAAATTTATGAAATATAAAAAAATAAGTTTTTAGAATTCCATATACATATATCAAAAATAAGATTCAGACCCTGGTTACTTGCTAATAAGGTCTAGAAATATTGTCATAAAGATTTGAAATTTTAAAAAACATTGCTAGATTTTTTTTTTTAACAATTTTTCTTAACATTTTTTTTGTAACATTCAAAAAACATTTCAAATTTTCTTTGAAAATTTTGTTGTCTTGTATCTTTCAATTTATATTCATTTCTAAAACACTTGTAATAATTTGTAAATGCATGTAAATGTTTAAGAAAACACATTCATTCTTTTTATTGACCAAAAAAATTATAGCTGCTATGTTTGTTTCTTCTTCTTTTTTTTTTTTTGCTTATTTTATTGTTGTAACTTACAACACAAAAAATTAATTAATTTAATGCATTTTCCCTGTCCATGTTCTCTTAGCAGACGCACATGTTTGAGGCCAACAAACAGGCCATACAAAAATATACACTGAATTTGCTCATATAACAAGGTGCTGAAAATGCTAGACACTTTTCTTTTTATTTTATTTTATTTTTTTCCTCATCCCACAACACACGAAAAAAATTAAACTGAATATAATCAAGAAGTAAAGAAACAACGACCAAACGTATCCACACAAAGAAAAACGACACAACTAATTAAAGATTTACAACGAAAACAAAAGTGTGAATTGAACATGAAATACAAAAAAAAAAAAAAAAGAGCGAAATGAAAAGAAATTATGCAATTCAAGAATAAATAACGCGCGACAACTACGAAAAAGTGGGAAAATAACAACGTACAATCTTCATTTTATTAAGGCCAACCAAATAAAAATAAGACAAAAAACAAAAAAATAAAAATAATAAGAAATTAAATATTTTTACAACGGCGTTGTGACGTGTTGCATCTGCATATAACAGGCAACAAAAATTAGTACAATTTTTATAACGAAATTGACAAAAATAAAAACTAAGGGAAATTATACGAAAAGTAACAAAATAATCTCATATTTTTCTTTTAAATAACTCTACATCATTAGGATAGTGATTAAAGTTCGTTATAGGGTTTGTCACTTAACAACGCCCTGTTGCGAACGAACACAATTTTTTTAATCTAACTCCTCCAAACATACAACTCTCTTCTTAACTTCGCTCTTAGATAACTATGCTACTGTTAAAGGGTAGTTTACACGATCTCAGAAGCCGTACGTATTTTGAGGAATATAGAACCCTGTCATGATAAGTTGTTATTTTTATTTTTTTTTTTTTGAGAAAATTTGCAAACTATAATTAGATCAGTGATGCATTTTCGTCCAAATACGTACGACTTGTGTGATAATGTAAACTACACAAAAAATTCTCCAAAGTTTTTCACCAATTTCAGCATAAATAAAAAATAAAATCAGTTTTAATTACAAATTTAATTAAGTGAATGAAACGTTTAATCGAGTGAATTAAATGTTTAATTGATACTATTAATTTGTTTACTGGTGTAAATTTAATACATTTTTTTAATTAATATCAAAAATTTTTTTAGTTGAAATCAATTTTTATTTTTTTCTGTGTTCCCTTAAAACGGAGGCAAAGTGGATCATTTTTTTCTTGGAATTTTAAGATTAATTTTTATACTTTGGAATCAAAGTGTACTACGATTTTTTCTTCTAAATTTTCTTTGCAAATTAGTATGTGGTTTTTAAGCGGTGTGAGTAATTAATCATTTCATTTAATTATTGTGATTTTGTGCTCGTTATTTTTATGCATAAGGGAAGTGATTGTGAATTACTTTAAAAACCGATAAAAGCCAAACGAAATCAAATTTGAAAGGCCATAAGAAAAAAGAAGGGGCTAGAAGAGGTTAAGTGTTTATAACATCTACCACTGTTGAGCATCAAAAGAAAGTATTATAAATTTCACCTACAACTTTGAGCCACCCTAATACCCATTGCAGTTTAAGTGACTTCATCTATTTACGTATATAAGAGAAGCGTGACAGAAGGGTGATCAACGCCCAGCCCCAAACAACTCCAGCCAGAGACTTGAAATTTTTTATAAAGGCATCCCTCCTGATGTGTAGGTGCGCCGGTAGGCTAGCTGGTAGTGAGCTAGTCTATCAGTACCGGGGTTGGGTGTTCGATTCCCGCCAGAGACTCTGGCCTCCTGCAGACAAGCGAAAAGCTTCGCTGGATTTAGTGTAGAAATAATAAAAAAAAAGAAAAAAGAAGGGATTTTTGGAAATTCAAGTCCGAAGTTGTTAGAAATGGGTAGCCTTACATCTCATGATCTAAGAGATAGGAGTTGAAATAAAAAAAAACAACATTATTAAATTCAAGAAAAAAGTGTACAGGGGTTTGGTTCTTTTTTTGAACTTGCACATTTAGGGTACGAAAAAGGCTAAAATTATACTTTTGGTACTTTTTTGGTAACCCATTTATCTTCTTAAGAAATAAAGATAGAAGCAAAATTTAAATTGCATTCTCCTCTCGCTGGGGAGCCCTCAAGCACATTTTGGTACTTTTTGGAAATTTGAAGATATGTAAATCGTTTTGTACTTTTTTCTATGCAGCTATTTATGTATGAAATACAACAAAAAATTCCAATAAATTAATCAAATATTTTTATTTAGTAATAATTTTACATGGTGCCATATAACCAGTGTTGCCACTGAAATTTCGAGAAAGATACATTTTAGTTTCCAAAAAGATACATTTTGAAAAAAATTTTAAAATCCATTTTTAAGGTTTAACATTTATTAACACAACATTTCTATTTCACATTTAATGAATATTTCAAAGAAAATTTTATCATATAAATTAATTTTTATATTTATTTAAGTCATAAATATAAGGTATGTTATTTTTAAAAATGCAGTAAGCAAACTTTAAGATTAATTATGTGTAACTATCTTTGGATGTTATCAAAACAAATTCATTTTTGTAAAGATTAATATACGAGTTAAAGCGTTAATACAAAGGCAATTATATCAAAAGTTCACATAAATTTTTCTTCTTAAATTTCATCTTAACAAAGAACTTAGAAAACCTAACATGAAAATACATGTTATATTTGTATGGCTTCGTAAAGACGGTGGTCAGAGCATACAATATTGTAAGCAGGCGTTGCCAATAGAAATATTTTTCTGACAATTGTGCCATTGTCAAATGCATTAGTTTTACACGTCTGCCAAATACAAATGAGGTTACAGTGTTCACACAGACATTTTTAGTCAATTTTAATGCAATTTAAGCAACGCTGTTTACCAATATTGTAAGATCTGACCACCATCTATACGAAGCTTATTTAGTTGTCACTGTTTTTTTTAGTATTCATAACGAAATGATAACTTTAAAAAACTTTGTCAGATACGGAAAGTTTAATATTTTATTACTGTACATTTTGCGTACAGATTCAAAAGATACGAAAAATATCAGGATACATGAAGTCATCAAAAGATACAAAAAATGTATCTTTCGTATCCCAATGGCATCACTGCATATAACCCACATATGCTTTATAAACTATATTGCAGTCGCGGATACAGGAGGAGTAAAACTACAACCCCTCACCCCTTACAATAAAAAAAAAAATAAATAAAAAAATTAACCTAATTTCTATGGAGTTACCAAAAGAAACTTTGTTTCAGTTAAAGGTTTTATCCACAAACCATTTATTCATTTATTCTTTTGATGGAAATTAAAAAACTTTAACTTAATTATAAAGGGTGTTCCAACCAAAACGCACGATGTTAACTGTAAATAAAACAAAAAGTTTTCAAAGAATTGTCTTAATATTTTTTTTCTCTACGCCTTCGGAGACATACCTCTATCTAATGGTCCATATTTTCAATGACTCTAAGATAATAATAATTCAGGTTCAAAGTCGTTAATGCGGCAAATTCTCTCATCATTTAGCTCTAGAATTGTTCTTGGCTTATTCGTGTACTTTTTCTCTCTTTAAAACATCCCCAAAGAAAGAAGTCCAACGGTGTCAAATCAGATGATCAGCGCGGCCAATTAACATCGCCAAGACGTGAGATAACACGGCCAATTTCTCGCGCAAAAGAGCCATTGTTTCGTTGGCTGTGTGGCAACTGGTACCATCTTGTTTGAACCACATATCAGCCAGGTCCATATCGTCAATTTCTTGTCCCAAGAAGTCCGTTATCATCTCGCGATATCGAACACCATTCATGGAAACTAATTAGCCGACCTCGTTTTCGAATAAGTACGGCCCGATGACGCCGCCAGCCCAGAAACCGCACCAAACAGTCCCTCTGTCACCCTTTGTGGATGCAACAATCAACAATCACTCGTGGATTCTCATTTGCCCAAATGCGGCAATTCTGCTTGTTAACGAACCCACTGAGGTGAAAGTGTGCCTCGTCACTGAAGATGCTTTGCTTTGTAAAATCACCATTCACGTCTGTCAGTTCAACCAACCATTCGGCGTGTTGACGATACTTGAAATGGTCAGTAGGCTTCAGCTCTTAAGTCAATTGAACCTTTTTAGCGTGCAAATTGAAATCTTTATTCCAAAAACAACAGCAATGTTTTTCGCAGAACGAATTGGCCGAGCATGCATAGGTGCTTTCACATTTCCTACAAACTTCAATAATTTTAACACGCTGCGCAATTGTGTACGCCTCCATGGTTGAATTTATCGAAAACTGAAACAAAAAAATGTCAAATTAAGTTGGACAAGAAACTTGACGTTAAGCTGTGACTCACAACTAACATCGTTCATTAATGTCGGACCACCCTTTACAAAAATTAAATATAATTTTATATAAAAGTTTAACCACCTTAATGATGGATCCAATTCATTCACGTCGGTGTCAAATTATGGATTTACCCATCGCCTCCGTGTTTGTTTGGCGGAACAAGTCAGGTTGATAATATTACGATCAAATATTCTCTATATAAGAGATTTTTTTCGTTATAAAAATCAGCGAAATCTATCTTTAATTCCACATTGCGCCCATACAAATATGTCCCGGTTAGGGTGTTCAATTAAACGGATTTTTTATTGTTCGATTAAACGATTAATCGATATTTGGCATTTTTTACTTATTCGATTAAACGAATAAAATTTTTAAATTAATCGATTAATCGAATAATTCAAAGTCCTGAAATTTTATAAATTCAGATATTTTTTTCGATAATTTTAGAAAAAATTGGTACTTGAGTAAATAAACATTATTAATTACAAGTATTTTAATATTTTATTAGCAAATTGATAAAACTAATTGATAAAACTTTTACAACGATAAAAAAATGAAAGATGTATTGAGTTCATATAATTTTATATGTACAAACAATTAAACAGATCTTTTAAAAATAAAATGTTGTTTAATTGTTTTGCTTTCCTTTTAATTTGCCATACTCTCGCACTCTTTTTACTAACGCACTCACACATTTTAGATTGACCACGAGATTGCTCTCAATATTACCTTTCCATTTGTTTGCAATTTTTACGTTCAATTTAACAACTGACCTCAAATTCACTTTGGCGCTTTCTTTATAAAAAATATATTTCTTAAAAAAATGTGCTTTGTTAAAAAAAAAATTGTGTTCGAAAAAACTCTTGTTCTTTTTTTGCAAAATACTTTGAGTCATGCTGCAATTTTGAGTTGTTTCTTCGTCGGGGGCATTTTTAAAATGAAATTGATTATCAAATTGAGTGCAGCCTGTGACACAGCTGTCAATTCAAACAAGTTTTGACAAGCAATTTTTGTGAACTACTTGAAAGCGATTTATTGAACGTGTGGCTCCGGGGTTGCAAATATTTTTTTGCATTTGTTTCAATAATAAGTAAAATTTAACGGATTACTGCATTATTTCAGTAATCAGTAAAAATTAACTGATACTGAAAAATTTTTCAGTAAGCAGTACGCTCATGTATGCGAATTACTCTCTAAATATGAATGTTTTTTTTTAATTCCAACGGACACATACATTTGGTTTGTTTATTTGACTTAAAACTTTAAAAAATTATACATTTGAAAGAAAAACTATATATGTATTTTAATTCGATTAATCGGCATAAATTCTTCGATTAATTCTCTAATCGAAATCAGCAACTGTAAATTAATCGAACAATTAATCGTCTTAAGCTGTTCGATTAATCGAACAAGAATTAATCGACTGAACACCCTAGTCCCGATATAAGGATTTTGACACAGTAGTGTCCATACCACATGAACTAGTGAACAATTGAGTTTCCAGCACTATCGTAAAGGATATATATGATTCGGCACAGCCAAATAGAGCCCTGTTTCTATCCGACTGAACCGCGTTAAATTTCTAATTTCTGCTACTTAAAAGTATATTAGTGGGTAATGTGCTCTTATTAATAAATAATGTTATATCTTAGTTTGTTATAAATTCTACATACATGCGTATATTAGTTATCTAAATGAGCCACTTATATAGTAAAAGTAATCTTGTAAGTAGCTTTTACCATTATATAGGGCATTTTATAGTTCAAATAACCCCAAATAAAAAATATTGTTTGAGTATTCTCTTATTGCTACATACGCACAAAGGAAAACATGCGTTTTTTCAATATGAATAAAAAAAATAAATAGTTGGCGACAGGTTTGTTTATTCTTTAGCTCCCCTTTCAAATACTGACTCGTGCTAAGAGTAACAACTAGCAGCAGCAACTGTAGCAACAGCTGTCTGATATGACACATCTTGAATGGTGTTAAAAAAGAAATAAACCAACTCTAGAAATGTATAACACAATGAGAACGTTAGACGGCACGAGAGAAATAGTAAGTTACTAACAATTATAGTTCTTAAAGTCCGAACAATGGGCAAGTTTAAGGCCCTAATAATATAAAACGCAACGCAACGCCAAAGAATTACATTGCGTTTTAAAATTTCAAACGCTCCATAGCTTGTGGCGTTGAAAAAAGTTTAAAGCGGTACATGAATTTCTGTAGAAAGCAATAACAAAATTACAAAATATTTATGACATTGTTTGTGCTTTCAATGTTATTCTTTGGCGTTGCGTTGCGTTTCACATGACTAGGGCCTAAATATCCAAAAATCTAAAGATATAAAGACCCAAAATCATTGTATTTCGTTCAAGAATTTTTATTTAATTAAAAAACATTTTTTGATTGCTCTATATTTTTTAAGAGTTTTATAGGCCCCTGAGCTGGTAACATTTTAGAAATTCAATTTAAACAATATATTATCTTGGATCACAAATTTTCATACAGAAATCGGTCAACATTTTTAGTACGGGATTTGAAAAATTTTAATCGATCTTTACAGTTTTACTTAGGAATATAATATGAAATTCACTAGTTTTAAATTTCCTGTAGTTTCAAATATGAAGTGGCGTAAGTCTAGGCTTGTTAAAGGGATTTGGTTAAGTTCAATTAAGTAAGTCGAATCAGAGGGTTATTTATGCTCTCCACAGGTTGAATAAGGAAATAAACCAACATTCTTAAAAAAATCTGTGTACCTTAATTTCTTATCTGGTCACAAAGCCAAAGATATTAAAAATGCTTTTAAGAAAAATATGGCTTGGCCGTGGTTAATCTTATCAAAACGCTAGTAATATGTCAGGTAGGTTAGGTTAGGCTCACATGGATCCTTATAGCGGCCTCGAACCACCCCAACTCCCTGCAGAACAAAGAGATCGATTTCAGTCCCATATTAGACTATCATTCAGGCATGGCAATTCCGGTCTCCCAAAATGCATAAGCCTGGGCGAATATGTCAGGTATATATTCAGGAATTTTGGCTCAAATAAAAACAATTTATCCTTTAGCAGATTTCATGCCATTAAATTTAGTAATCACTTTTGCAGCTGAGTCTGTCCTTGAATCAGTTAATTTATTTCACCTTACAAGGATTTTATAATTTGTTTAATATATCTACACATCATTGGGAGATCTTGCTGCAGAGCACAAATTTAAGACTCAAAAGTCTCTCTCAAACTCGCTGGTCTGCTCGCCATGTGGCATTTTGATGATTTAAACTTTATTGCAGAAAACAAGGACGAGAAATCTACTACTCGATCTGAAGCAATTACAACTAGAATTTCAGCATCTCTAAATATCTATTCTAGTTGTTGTTTGCAATGTAATTTTTGATCGTTTAAGTGCTGCTAATAAAAAATTTCAGAGATCTCACGTTGATTTGACATCTATTATCCAAATGTATCGTTCTCTAACTTTATTTCGTCAGGATATGAAAAATTAATAAGTTTCGGAATTTGAAGAAAAGGTAAAGAGTTCAAGATTATTATTAATATGACATCCGTCGTATAAAACAAGAAAACTTCAGTCAAATGAATCAGGGGTAAATAAAAGAGCGAAATTATCTGGACAAGAAAATTTTTTGTAGAAATATTTATTATCCCATTTTGGACACTCTGAGTGAACAGTTATCCGAGTGTTAAAACGCATACGAAAAACTTTTGTTAAACTTCAACTTTTTTGATAAGTTATCTTAAATAGATATAAATGAGTTGAAATTAAAGCAAATAGAGTATCCTGATGATATAGAAGAGACATAAGCTAATAAATGCATTCATTTGCATTATTAACTCAAAGATTTATTGGCAAAGACAGAAAATATGCGCTGTACTAAAAATATATCCGATAAATTCAATTAACCGAATCTTCACGATGTTTTACCGAATGCAAACGCACCGCTTTACGAATTGTTTTGTATGTATTTCTGCTACAAATTGTGCAGCAGAAGATATTTTTCCATCCTGAAAAGGGTAAAAAACTGCCAGCGGGGAAGTCTGGGCCGATATTGAGTTAATGCTCTTGCATAATAATCGATTGAAGCTCAATTATTGTCAGAAATAAACTATAAAGAATAAAAAAAAAAAATATTATGTATTATAATTGTAAATTGACGTTTGCATTGGCCAGAAGGTTGGAACAATAAAAATTATTACATAATAATTTATAAGAGTTTTTGGATAATTAGGACGGCAAGACGCCCATTGTAGCACTGGCAGGTGTCTTCACGACCTCGAGGTAAACTTTGGAATGCGCGATGTCTCTAAATAAGATTGCGGAACATTCTAGGATAACGCTGTCATGGGTACCAGACACGGGTGGCAGATTTGACGATTTATCGTAATTTTTACGATTTTGGGGTCAAGAATGGCCCATTGATGATTTGACGATTTATACCCTAAATTTTAAGATTTTTCAAATGACAAATTTTGTACTAATTTGCAAAGTTTTAAGTATATTTCTTTTTTTTTTACAACTTCTTGGATACTTTCGTTTATTTGGTTGACACTAACTGTCTTGTGTTAGCAGTTCATAATACACATATAAATATAAAAGTTACACTTGAGATTCTGGTAATATATCCATTTTTCAACTAGTTTTTTTTAGCACTGAAACAGAATTTTTGATGAGTAAAATCGGTGTTTTAAATCTCTCAGTTCATGTGGCACCCAATTTTCGTACTTTTTTAGGAATGATTAAATTTCTTATTCAAGTTACGTCTTTAATTCTATGTTCTTAAACTTTAGTAGCAAATTCGCTTCGAGAATTGACTTATATTTACTTGCAAAATTTTTTTCAAATAGTTTCCTATATTAGATTAGATATTAGATATTAGATTTTACGCATTTACTTTCGAAATATTGCTATTTCTTTTTTAATTAGCAGGAAAAAGTTGCTTTGCACTTCATACTTTTTTTTAATATGTAAACATTTTATAACATTTTATAACATTTTATACTTTTTTTCATACATAAACATTTTATAAATTTCGTTTTTTTTTTCATTTAATGTATATGTAAAAATAAAATCCACATTAGTTTGTTCTTATTTATTCAAAAAATACAACAATATAGCAAGTTATAGTACTGCGTCAGTTTAAAGTATGTTTATCCTTAACACATGTCTTGATATGATTATCTTTCTAGGGTTAAGTTGATCTGTAAAATGGACTGAAAATACCGGTTTTATTTTAAAAGATTTTTTGAGATAAGAAATACAAAGTATGATTTTTTGTTATTTCAAATAAAACAAACGGAAATATTTAAAATTTTTCAAAATATAACAAAAGTTGGTGTTAACAAAAGTTGGTGTTTTCTTAAACCACATAAAATATTTGCTTCCAGCAGCATGCCACACAATTACTAATATTTTAATTCAGTTATTTAGATACCTTAGTTCTTATATGTTTGCTATCGAATGGCATTGATAATTTTGAAATCGGCAATGACAAAAAATTGCTACTGCGTTTTGGTAGAGACCAGGTTATAAAAATGACTGTCATAACGAGTCACTGGGTGATAGGGACCCATTTGATGGGGACATAGTTGGGGGTAGTGCACTAAATTTTGATTTAAATCAGCAGTGCACTATCACTAAATAAAACTGCAAAAAAAAATTGGTGCAATTTTTACTAGCTTTAGTGATGATTGCTATTTTTTTAAATACCACTAAAATTTTTGTGATATTGCAAATTTATTCACAATCACTAAACGCAGATTGAATGCAAAAATCTGCACTCAATTCAAATAGTGCAAAATTTGAACTTGCAATCAAAAAAGCTGCATATAAACACTCAAATTTAAAAAATGTAATTTTGTATGCGCATAGTTTTTGATTCTTGTTATGATATGAATAAGCAAAAGAAATTGAACAATATGAAATTTTGTCAATAACGGAATAATTCTTGGCATTAATCATGAACAAATAAGTTTTTTGTTTGTAAATTTAGTTCAAACTTTCAAGTTGCACTCAAATGGGTGAAGAACAAATCAAACTATTTTTTTTTGAGTGCAAGATTGTTTAACATCACTATCACTCATGTTTAGTGAGGCTGCTTATTTTCAATTCATCACTCAACATCAACAAAATGATTGCAATAATTTTGCACTATCGATAACTGTGAGTTGAAACTGCAAAATTAGTGCACTACCCCCATCTATGGAATGGGATGGGCCTAGATTTTAAAGACTACCTTAGAAACTGTCATGATGAGGAGAAAACGGTGTTCACTTTCTCTTCTATTAGGATTAGGGATTTTGTGAGACCAGAATTGATATTGTTTGAATGCTAAAAGCATGAAACTGAGAGCAAATTCGACTAGCACTTCAAAGACATATTTGTATTTGTCGATAGAAATCGTAAAATTCCCAAACAAAAAAACTTTTCAAAATTTTTAAAAACAAAATTTTAAGTTTAAAATATTAAAAAAAAATTATTACTTATTATTATTAAAGTACAAGGTACCCAGGTGCCCAGTAAAAAGTGCTCCAAAAGGAGCAGGTTTTGTATATGAATGCATACCTCAAATCGCTTCATGGCTGCGGATGGGATGCCTGATTTTTGTATGGGGTGTTCCCGGTTTGGAGGACTATTTTCTGCTGACAATAAGCGCTTCTTTTAACATAATAAAACACGCAAATAAAGCTCTCCTAAGGTGCTTTTTTAAGGGCTAACTATATTCACATATTTATTTATGTTTTGCTTTTACTGGTTTAACTGCCTATTTCAAGCATTTTCGAAAACCATAATATATTTTTATTTTTTTCGCTTTCTTCGTTGTCTGCACTTAAATAGCAGCTGTTTTTGTTTATTTTATTCGCTATCATTTACTGCTGTATAAGAGTTCTCTTGTTGAAGCGCTCGATTATGCGCCTTTTCTCTTAAGTGCTTCAAAAAACACGAATTTTTTTTAATGGGTACCGAAAAATATTTCACACACTTGACTCTTTAAAGAACTATCTTGTAGTAAAGAAGGACGTGCCTCAAAATACAATTATTTATCATCTTTTTATGCAAGTATTACGTTTTTTTTAGCGTCATATTCATAATTTGAGCAACAATTTTTAAGACCGAATTTTTCTAATAGTTTTTTCAATACAATTTTTCTTTTGTCCGCTCCACATTAAATTAAATGTATTCAGCTGATATTGTCAACACTTTACATGTTGTTATTTTCAAATAGTTTTTTTGTTGTCTGTTTTGTTGAATGAATTATACATTTTCTTGGAATTCTTACAAAATTTCTTCTTCTTTTTTGTAGCAAAAAATTCAAAAGTAGATTTGCAAATAATTTATGGATGGCTTAAATTCGTATAAAAATGAATTTATTTGCCACAATTAAATTAATCCACCTAATAATTTACAAGTAGTAAAAAAACGAACTAATATTTTTCCATGAGTAGGGGAAATTTTAAAAGATTTTAGTAGAAAATTTTTTCATGAAAATAAAATTTTTTAGTTAAAAAAAAATTATAGAATACCATTATGTCCCCTTTTTGTTTGCATTATAGGGGTACTATTTTGATAACTTAAATTAAAAAAATTTTTTTAACACAACGACACTTTACTTTAAACATTTCTTGAATTTCAAAGTTTTTTGACATTTTTTTTAGAATTTTTTTTTTTTTTTGAATTTCTGGCGTTACGAGTAATTTCAAGTTTAGTAAACCTTAATTGTATTTTCCTAAAACCTATTTAAAACAATTTATTTATTTATTTTTTTCTTCTTTATTCTCATGTGGCATTTTGAACGAATTTTTAATTAAATTGAAATAAATAAATTTAAATGTTTAATTCGTTTAACCAGACATCAGACTAATTTAATTAAGCGGCCACGACAACAAGCATAAGCCCCAGAGAATGTGGCAGTGGCAATATTGTGTATCGCAACACAATTAAACAATAATAAAATTATTTAATATACCACAAAATCAATGTCATATAAAATGCGCTTAATAATCTATTAAAATGCTAAATAAATGAGAAATGGATTAGAATGAAATGTTTATGAAATAGTAATTTCACATTAACATATTTGACTTAAATTATCACAAATATTTATGACTTCTAAAATCATTTGTACAAATAAGATTTGTTTATAAAATTGTTTAATTAGTAGCAATAAGTATAATGAATATTTCAAAAGAGGATAAATGACAAAATTCACAAAAATTATTTGAATACGAATTTTGATAGTTCAGAAGAACAAATTAAGCTGTCACTAGAAACTCCTTCTTTGGAGCAGCTCTCCCTGATCTGTGATAAATAAACAACCAAATTTAATGGGTATATATGAAGACTGAAAAAATTCTCAATCAAAAAAAAAAAAAAAAAAAATATCAATTTTAATTAAGTTTACATAAATCAAAAACGTTACTGCAAAAAATTTCGTTAATATAACAAAAAATATGAAATTGACACTATTAATTTATTTACGGCCAATTAAACCAAGTTCAGCTAAAACTAACTATTACTTTAACTTCCAGTTAACAATATGTTTTTGACAGTTATAACTGATAGTTAATTATAACTTAACTTGGTGAAATTGGCCGTTACTGGCGCAAATTTAATTAATTTTTAAATAAATATCACAAATTTGTTATACCCTCCACCACTAGTGGTGAATGAGGGTATACTTAGTTTGTCATTCCGTGTGAAACTTTTTATTATACATTAAAGACCCCATAAAATATATATATTCTGGCTCATTGAGTAATTCTAAGGCGATTTAGCCATGTCGTTCTGTCTGTCCGTCTGTTGCAAACACACTCACTTTCGAAAGACGCAAGAGAAAAGAACAAACTTGGTCTCAAATTGCTCCTAAGCAGTTTGGGATTGAAATTCAGCAACATCGGGTTAGTAGGATCAGAACTATGAACCAAAATGTGGAACCACCACCCTAAAAAAAATTGACAATTTTGATACTAAAACTGACATAAATGGTGGAATAATGCACGGAATGAAAACACGCGCGAATTTGCTTTCTATAACTGCAAATCATATTGATAAATTTGGTGAAAATCGGTCCATTATTGACCTTAGGCCCCATTTAAACCCTACTCGCGGAAAACAGTTTAGTACGCCTAAAACCGTAATAAATAGCGCTATAAAACTAGCATTTTAGTAAGTCACAGTTTTATACGACCAGAAATCACACTGTAAATTTTTTTAAAGATCGATCCATAATTTACACTAAGCCCTTATACACCCTACTCCCGGAAAACAGTTTAGTATGCCTAGAACCGTAATAATTAATGCTATCATAATTGGATTCGGTACGGTACAGTTTTGTAGGACTAGAAATCACACTACGAAATTTCGAGAAGATCGGTCCATAATTACCCCAGGACCCTATATAAACGCTGCTCCTGGAAAACATTTTAGTTCGCCTAAAACCATAATAAATAACGCTATCATACTAAAAATTGGTAGTATCGGTCCATAATTTACACTAGGCCCCATATAAACCCTACTCCCGGAAAACATTTTAGTAAGCCTAAAACCAAATAAAGCCCACTTTGGGAAAATAATTTAATTCGCCTAAAACCATAACAGATATAAAGATATTGCGGTAAAATTTCTTCCAACTTAAAATCATATGGCCAGAAAAAATATCATGCAATTTTGTGAAATTCACTGTTAACGCTAAAACTAATAACAGTGCTGTATTGAAATTTATTCTAATTGATTTTTTGTAAAACCAGAAATCAGTTTTCAAAATTTTGGGATGATTGGTCCATAATTTACCATAGGTCCAATACAAATATCCCTCCTAAAAATTATTTTAGTTCGGCTAAAACTTTTGCGTATCATGATATTTTACTCTAGCCAGTTCAGAGTTCTAACAAGAAACGCATTAAAACTTTCTTATTGTCGGTCAATAATTTAATATAGGTCTAAACCGGAACCAAATTTAATGCTGATGTTTGTTTTTAGTTAATAATATATATGTATTTATCATATAAAACCCACTTTTGTCTTCGGAGGGTATTAAAGATTCGCCATAGCCGAATATAGCACTCTAGGTTAGGTTAGGTTCCATTGGCAGCCGTGATCAAGCACAGCTCACGTGGGTCCATTACTTAGTTCCCGTTGTGTTACAATATCACGCCGTCTCCCATGGGTCCTATGAAATCTGGCTGCTAGTATTCCCATGCAGCCAACCGGTCGATTCAAGTTTTGTCCCCAAGGGTTCTTCGACCAAACATTTTGAGTCCTAAGTCTCCGAAAGCCGGGCAGTTACAGAGAAGATGTTCCGTTGACTCTTCCTCCTCCTCATCGCCGCAACTTCTGCACAAGTCGTTATAAGGAAGCCCCAGCCTCTGGGCGTGCCTCCCAATTGGCCAGTTATAACCGCAGTTAGGTTTCTTAGATGATGTCTGGGCAGCTGTAATGCCCGCTGTGTCCTTTTTTCATCTATGATGGGCCAGATTTTCCTGGTTTCCCCACAGGTGGTTTCATCGTGCCACCTCTGACTAGCGATAAGATGAAACTTGTGCGCTATAAGTTGCTTACACCTTGGGAGTGAAGCACCTACATATGTGGAACCGTCCCGATTCAAGGTGGTACCTGCATGCGCCAACGAATCCGCCATGCAGTTCCCATGTATGTCCCCGTGTCCGGGGACCCAATTAAGGGTGACCAGTGAATGTCTCGCTATCTCCTCCAGAGACATCCGGCATTCTCGGACAATTCTCGATGTGGTGAACACATTCTCCAGGGATCTTATGGCCGCCTTGCTATCGGTAATAATGTGAATATCCCTTCCAGATATTTCACCGTACCGGATGCGTTTCGCGGCTGTGTGGATGGCCATTATCTCGGCCTGGATGACACTGCAGTGGTCCGGCAGCCTTATATAGCACTCTAACTTGTTTTTAATTGAAATCAATTTTTATTTTTTTCTGTGTAAGTGCTTGTCTTAATTATTTGAATGTTAAAAGTTTGATGTAAGAAACATAAAGTTCAAATAGGGGTATATTATACAAATTAGGACTGGAATTTGGAATTTGCAAAAAGAGCCATGCTGAATAAAAAGTGGGTGAATCGTTCTACAGAGCACTCTCAGTAAAAAGTTATTCTCCGGAAAAAAAAACTTTTGCTCGGAACGCATGGATGAATCCACTTTAAATAAATAAGCGCAATTTTATTAAGAACATTTTGTTGAATATTAGTAGAAAGATCATTCACATGGCTAGATATTTTTCAATGGGCAAAAGCAATACCAATCACTAAAAAATATAAAAAATTTAAAAAATAAGATAAACAAAATTTAAAATAAGAATATACAAAAATTAAGTCAAAATTATAAAAAAAATTAAAATTTAAGAAAAAGAATATTCCGAAAATATCCTGAAGCCCGAATTTTTGAAACTTCAGGTTAAGGTTTAGAGAAGGAACAAGATATCTAAAAGGATTAACATTTAGTTTAAAGGTAGTTGGTAGAAACTTCAGACGACATATCAGGTTTGATGAACAAAATAATGAAATCGTGCAGTTACAACGTCTTGAATATGGCGAGAAACAGGTTTTTTTTAAACTTTATGTAAAAACATCTCGAAACCCTGATGAAGTGGGGAAATTCTGAGTACAGATTAGGATTTCAAAATAAATTAAATGAATCGCTAATAATCTTGTAAATAAAAAATACTTTTTCCAAATGTTGTTGTTTTGTTGTAATAAGAACTAAAGTTTTTTTTTATTTACTGTATAATTTATTTTATAACAATATATATTTAAAATTAAAATAATCTCTATTCAAAAATATTTCTAGCATTTTTATCTCTCTTTGATTTCACTTAATTTGCAAAACTGTCACCAACCATTGACAAATTGTCATCATTTCTGTCTGTGTAAATCATTCCGTAATTTCTTTTATGCTAAAGTAAAAAAAGAAATAATGAAAAAACCTCAACTTCGTTTTTTCCAATCTGACTTTTTAGTTTCCTTGGCTGTCTTGAGAGCATTTATTCAGTTATTCAATTCCCAAGAGCATATATTGCAGATAGATTATCAATGTCATCATTTTAATTCTAGTTTGAAATGGCTGCCACCACATTCTCGATGGTTTTTTTTACGAATGTATTCTTTACTTTGTTGTAGCTGGAAAATGTTTGTGGTTGGATGTTGGTTTATATTGGAGCGTTGTACTGCATTTCGCACAATGTTGTCAATAAATTTAATTTGTCATTTTGTGATTGATTGATATGACTATTTACTCTTATGTCTGTCAGTCTTTTAAGTGTATATTTATTGTTAGACATTTCTAATAAGTAGATATTATGTTTAAAGTTTAGTATTGAAGCGTCTCCAAAAGTTTATCAGTTTCTACAATTAAAATCAAGTCATTTGTAATCAAAAGTAAATTAAATCAACAAAAATTATTATTGTATATTTATGCAATAACATGCTTAAATAAAAAACACCAACATTAGCCTCTGCATAATCCATTTGATAGTCAGTCGCACCAGATCATATTGTCCATTTCTTATCTTCACGTACGCACAGCACAAATGGTTTCTTAATTACCCTTAAAGCGCAAAACTACAAAGAAGTTGGTCGACGGTGATTTCACTTCCAAACTTCTGCAACACCAGGCACAAAAGAATCTCCAAAGAAATTAAAAGTTATTAAGAAATGAAAAAAATGGAAAATAAAATTATTATAAAACAGCAACAACAACAATAAAATGAAATTGAGACTACAGGCCATCAAATGATGATGATGAGCAAAGTTAGTGGAGACTGGCACTCTTTAGCCAGAAAGTTAAATGATGGGCTGGATGTAGTTCATACTCGTGTGATGTAAATTTAATTTCATTGTTGTTACTTTACAAATATAATTTATTTTTATTTTTTATATATTTCGTGTAAAAAGGGTTTATTTTTGAGATTTATTTATAACCATATTTTATAGGATAAAAACTGTATTTAATATTTAATAAAGATGAAAATAAATGTATGGCAACACTTGAAGTATTTCTTAGCATTTATTACGAACACGTTACATGGAACTGTTTTAAATTTGAAATGCTACTTTTATTAGATTGATTAAATTGCCAGTAGCTGTATTTAAAACATGTCATTCATTTCATGTTGAATACAATCTTGACAGTTAATATTGTCTTAATGTGTTTTGTAACAATTTATTTATTTTTAAATACATTTCAGAGTTACTTTGTATGGTGTTTGAGATAGAGTCAATATAGGTAAAATAATGAGTTTCCTATAGTCACGAAGTGAAGCAGACCAAAGTTTTTGGCGAGCTTGCAAAAGGTTTAAGTCTTAACAAGTAAGAGTGGTATATTCAGCTATGCCGAATCTTATATACCCTTCCCCATCATGCGATAAGAGCAGCAAGTTATATATCACGTTAAATATTATATCTTGTTCCCGCAGACTGGTACTGGGACTTATGAAAACAGAACAAGTACAAAAAGAAAGAACTCATGACCAGTGAAAGGAGAACCAATCGTTTAACTGTTTTATGAATTACCAAAAGGAGAAAAAGTAATGAATTACACTGTGGAACAAATTCAGGTTAGCAAAAGTTAGATCGATTCTGAGAGTGAGGGTTGAAAATAGAGGCTAAATTAGAAGACCCGTATCGCGGCGCTTTTTTTTTTATTTTAAATTATTATTATTTATTTAATTGTCTATGGATTTTTCCCTTACAGACATTTTACAAATTTAAATTTACACTTTAATAAAATAGACTATGAACTAACATTTGATTAGATTACATTTATTGTACTGCATATCAATTTAGAAAATCAATTACTAATCTACTTATTGACTTTGTTTCCAATGAAAAATCTATAATTCTATATAATTGATTGAAGGTGTTACACATTCTTCTAAGAGGGTCAGCATCGCCATAATTCGCTCTGAAAAATTTGACAGATAACGGGATGAAATTTCGAGATGAACGTTGAGGAATATAAAATGAAATCTCATCAATTAAAAAACCAGCGCAGATATCACCATTAATAATGTTTAAAATAAACGTCACATGCAGCATTGTTCTACGACTTGTTAAAGTGGGGAGTTTTATCAGAGCCAATCGAACTGAGTATGAAGGCATGGTTAGTGGGTTAAAATGTAATCCACGAAGACAGAAGAGCAGGAATTGTTTCTGTACCGATTCGATTGAATTAGAATACGTTTGGTAAATGGGGTCCAATATAATTGATCCATACTCAAGAATCGGCCTAACAAGTGACATATATAAGGTTTTTGTAACATACGGCTCATCGAACTCTTTTGCCCAGCGTTTTATATAGCCAAGTGTGCTTCTAGCTTTATATATCATAAACGTTATATGCGAATTAAAGCTCAGTTTAGGGTCAAGTAGTATTCCAAGATCAAGGAAGTTATCCACTGTATCAATTTGAATACTTCCTAGGAAGTTATTTACTGTAGTTGGATTATTTCTTGACAAAAGCATTAGTTATGTTAGTTTGAATTTTTTTTTTAATCGACCTTTAACCTTTGCAGTCAAATGCATTGAAAAAGAAATTTTAAAAATATGGAAAAAAATATAATTTTGAAATGTTAGTTAGGAAAAGTTTTAAGTAAAAAAATTAACAGATTTTAAAAATATCAATTAGTCGAAGAGGTTTAGGCAAAAAACCATATAAACAATATGCTGAAAATCGGCATTTGACTGCAAAGGTTGAAGGTCGATTAAAAAACAAAGTTCGAGCCAACATAAACAAACGCCGCGATACGGGTCTTCTAATTTAGCCTCTATTTTCACCCCTCACTCTCAGAATCGACCTAACTTTTGCTAACCTGAATTTGTTCCACAGTGTTACAGTACAGTATTCACCGGTGGTGTAACATATTTTTTTTAAACCTTCTACAATTTGGTTTTTAAATTTAGTTCTAGGACTTGTTTTATTGAAATAATACTCCGTTGCAATAACTTACACTAAACACGTTCATTCAGAATAGATGGGTGACTTGTCATATGGTGTCTGTTAGGTGTCAATTGACCCCCTCCAATGACAACTCCATGTAAAAGTGATAGTTCACATTAATATGAAGATAACCGGTCCCTACCACCAAAGAACTATCAATTCCCTCTAGGGATGTTTTAAGTATCACGCCCACTTCTCCAATCACACTTACATTTTGTTGTGTATTGATAAAGTTGCATGTACACGGCATGTTTTTTACATCTGACTTGTCAAATTTCCCACTGCATAATACATACATGTCGTGTGTTACCTTTAAAACATTGCATCTGTACAAGTCAGACGCAAAGTCATCTGACAATATTTCAATTAGAGCGTGCTCTATTTTCTTCTGACAAACCATCTGACATCAGCTGTGTCAGAAATCTATGCCGGGAAGAAAACCGCAGCGGCGGTGCATTGTTGACGGAATCATTAGCCGGCTTAAGTTAATATTTTACAATACCGATATATGTATAATCATTTCACCATTGAATATAAATTATGGGCATATATAAATAAAAACGTATCATTATAATATTTAAAGAAAAAAAATTTTTAGATGGTTGAACTTTTTTACGGCGCAAATAAAAATTTTTGTGGCGGCAGCACGCTATTTTGAAACCAAGAACTACTTTGGTTTACTCCATAACTACAGAGAAAAAACATGGACAATGTCAGAAGCAAATTACATGTACGTGTGTGACCAAATATTACAAATCTTATGTAAAACAGCAATTTTGACAGACATTCACAATTACATGTGACTTGCAAACTTGACAAGTCAGATGTAAAAAACATGTCGTCTTCGGGCAC
The DNA here is from genome assembly GCA_943735925.1 of Pollenia amentaria. Lineage (NCBI taxonomy): Eukaryota > Metazoa > Arthropoda > Insecta > Diptera > Polleniidae > Pollenia > Pollenia amentaria. Next base: position 83,978,664 of record OX031008.1, on the reverse strand, counting down.
CTTAATCAAGATGCATGTACATAATTTGTAAACTTGGGCTGTTGCCGTTCTCTCGATATAAAGAAATATATTATGTATAGGCTCGAGAGGTGCCTATACATACACTTCTCCAAGCCCGCCAGAGATGAACAGTAACAGTAGAGATGAAAAAATTATTATTTCTATAAAATAATTAATATTTTTAGTTGAATTAAGTATAAACACAATTACTGCAAAAAAAGTACTGAAGACGCTAATGCTTGAGTTAAGAAATATTTTAATGAGGCTTCTGAAGATATTAATTAAATTTCTCTTATTAGGGGAATAAAAGATAATAAATTAATTTCTAAGCCTATTCAAGCTCTTAATCATGAATTAGCTGAAATAGAAATTAAAGTTCCTATTATTAAAGTACCAAAAAATATAATTTTTGATGAATTATTAAAAATTTTGGAATTTGATATATGACAGCAAGAAGAATGTTTCGCTGAAGATGATGACCGCCGATAAAAAAAAAAAAAAAAAAAAAAAAAAACAAAAAACACCCACAATAAATTTTTTCAATTCAATGTATTTCATTAACGTAACAGTCATGTGCATTGTTTGATCTCTTAAAAGTTAAATGCAAAGTAAAAAAAAGGAATATATATTTTTTATCCTCAAATAGGAAAATGAAATAAAAAGGATCCATATTAATATTGAAAAGCAATTGAGTGTATGATATTTTTTGTTAGTCCGTCTTTAGCCAACACAAAGAACATGCCAACATCTAAAAGACATCGTTTGACCCTGCGACTTATTGAATGTCATTGCGAATGCCAATCTAATAGAAATTTAATTGGCACGTCTAAGAGAATCATTGGAATTCGTGGCTGCAAAATATTTTCGAAAATTTTCCATTCAAAATTGTGACTTCGATAATATTTTTCATCAATTTTTTAATGACCAATCGCGTACCATTGCACAACCGTGTTAGGTTTACACTCCGAAGTAAAATAACCGGTGATCCAACTTACAGTCGCAGAAGGGTGGTGACATGTCTGGCAAATTCAGTAAGTTTAATAACTCTATTGAGTAATTTATAGCCTATTTAGAATCACAAACGGTATAGGTCGATGTATGATACGAAGCTGCCGACGATGACTGTTGTATCTTGAAGTTTAAATCTTTGATGTCCACATTGTTTGCTGCAAAATTGGCTCTTTTTGTCAGCCACGCATGATTTTTGTTTTGTGTGTTTACTAGGGTATTCATTTAATCTGGCTTTTGCTTTAATCGGTTAATCGCTCGATTAATTAGCAGAGGTTTTGTTTTAAACGGTTAATTTTGTTATTGATCGGTTAACCGATTCATACAGTTTTTTTTATAAATGTAATTTCAAAAAATTATTATGCATAAATTAGTTATTATTTGGTGTTTATTAGTAAAAAAAAAACAATTACATAAAAAATAATTCATAAATATGTAATACATATTTTTTAATTAATACATTAATTTAGTTATTTCAATAATTCAAGTAGATGTTATAAAATAATATGGTGTAAATGTTTAGGATTTAAGCGATTATTTGCTTTAGTTTTGATAAAATTTGACTCGGAAAAAATTCTTTCAATGAAAGCAGACCATAATACAGAAGAATATCTTATTTCTCAGTCCTATTCCTGGATTTCTCTAAACGAATGAAATCTTCCATTATGCCGTTAGAGTCCTGTTTTATTTTTTTAAATTATTAACTTTTCTAATTGTTTCAGTTTATTCTGTTAAAAGATTGATATGAGAAGAAATAAATAACTAAACACACCCACATAAAAAGTACGTGAAACTAACAGCTGTTGACAGCAAACACTTATTTAAAATGATGATCACTGAACACCTTCTACGTTTGTATGAAAAATATACCTTTTGTATATAAGACGAAACAAATAATTAAAAACACAAAAAAAATATGTTAAATGACTAAAAAAAAATAACAATTTTCTTACAAGGGCTAATCGGTTAATCGACTGAAATTAACCGGTTTAATCGAAAATAGCCATTTTAAAATTAACCGATCAGTTAATCGGGTAGTAACTATTCGGTTAACCGATTAACGGTTAATCGAATGAATGCCCTAGTGTTTTCATAAAAAAAAGGTCACTGAGACCATTTTGGGAATCAACAATTGTTCAGAAATTAGTGGGCAATTTTAAGCATCCAGTATTTTCATACACAGCAACATTTCCATCGCCGATATGTATTTTTTAATGCCAAATTAAAAAAAATGCAAAAAAAAATTCGGATAGAGATATCCTAATGACCTAGCGGTATGAAATAAACATGAAATAAATTAAAAAGAAATCGGCTGAGCCATTTCAGCGGATTTTTAAACACAAGCAAGTGATCCAACTTTTGAAATCAATGTCTTCCGATTTGGATGGAATTTGCACCAAAGTACGTTAGTCCTATTAGATAGTAGTTTAGACACAAATTTTTAACAATATTAGTCAAAAAGTTGCTGAGTTAGCGGGGTACAAAATTGGATATTTTGGCCAAACAGGTGTTCCTTTTCATCCCTTTAACTTATTACCCATCGGTATAAGCTAAATTTACCACAAACAAATTAGATAGATATTTCTTCAATCTTTTGAAAAAAAATTTTTTAAAAATAAAAAAAGCATTTTCAATTTTTTTTTTTTTTTAATTAAAAACTATTTTTTTCAATTGGTACTTTTTTTTTGCTCAAAGCGAAATCAACAGCTGAACCTAGTAATGCCAAGAAATGATTGGCAAAAAAAAAAAAAAAATAATAAAGGCAATAAATAGGGAGGATGAAAGACTGGGTACTTGAAAATTTGCAAAACTTAAACACTTCATCAGCTACAATAGATGAAGTGCAAAAATAGTTATGATATAAAACGATCTAATGTGATTAAGATTTATTATTATAATATTTATCTTTCTATTTTTTTGTTATTATTATTATTATATATTAATTTGATTATTATTAAAATTAAAATAAAAAATTTAATTTGTTAACATTTCTGTAGAAAAAAGTGATTTTACGAGTATTCCTGAAATCAACATAGGGAGGCTATTCCAGTGTCGAAGGTATGAAATGCCCGTTAGGTATGTTACATACCCTGGGAAAGGTAAATTTGTCTTGTTTCTCAGCATAAGTTTTATTTTGAAGGTTTTAGAAACGCTAACACACAAATAAGAAAAAATTCAGAATAGTGTGCATATGCTAAGCATTGAAAACCCCTCTCCTGAGTTAGAAAGTATTTATTATACATATTTTATACATACGCATCCCACTTAGCGACCAAAACTACCTTAAAGGAAAAGGCCTAAGCTTTCTTTTGAGCAAAAAAAAAAAAATTTTTTAATATAAAAAAAAATCGAAAGACTGAAGAATTAGCTATCTAATTTGTTTGTGACAAATTTTGCTAACACCAAATAGGTTATAAGTTTTTGATATATAGTTATGAATATAGATTAACTTCAGTTTCCCTGAAAAAATATATAAAAAATGCTTTTTAAAATATATCTTTCAATATCCTTAAAACAATTGTTTCTAACATTTCCATCAAAGTTTTTATTTAAACGTTTTGAAAAAAATATCAATAAGTTCATAAATTCATTTTCTACTTTGGAACTTAGAACGATAACATCATTAAATTTCGAAATCTTATAGACCTAGCTCAAGGCTGCAAAATAATATTTTTAATATTTTTTTTGTATGAATATGGAAGAAAAAAGTTTGGTAAAGAAATTTTTTTTTATTTTATTTTCAAGGGAACTGAAGAAAATATTATCGAATGTGCTAAAAAAAAAGATTCTTCTAATATTAAAAAAAAAAATTATTTAAATAAAAATTTTTGAAAAACGTTGAGTCCTTTAAAAAGGACAAGAGATGAGAAAATTAAAATCAAGTATGCAATTTTACTATATTTTTTCTCTTTATTCACGGCCATATAGTGACATTTCTAATAAAAATAAATAAAATAAAAAAATGCTGTCACACGGATTTATCAAAGTAATGGTTATGCTTGTACACCCAAGTGCGTCCATCCCGATATGCGTCCATCCGATTTGCGTCGCTTATAACAATTTTGTGCAAACCGCTTTGCGTTGTTTTGATCCCGAATTGAGTTATTTTTTAAATTTGTGTTTTTTTAAAAATGCTTAAAAGAAAGCTTAGGCCTTTTCCTTTAAGGTAGTTTTGGTCGCTTTCTAACTCAAGACGAAGGAATTTATCGAATTTAAAATTTTAATTTTGCTCGTTTAATCGAATAAGAGTTGTAATAATAACTGGAATAACTGGAATAACTGGAATAATTCAAATAATTTTATCCAATGGGAAAAACATAAAGTCTATTTAATTTGATACTTTTATTATATTAATAAACAGAAAAAAGCAATAAAATAAATATATAGTTTAACAATAAACAATAAAATAACAGATCATTTATACCACGAATAAAGTTATAAAGCTTGTAAATAAAATAAATAATTAAAAAATCAAAAACTCTGCTGCAAAACATACAGTTTTTAAGGCGCTAAAGAGGTCGAAACAAGCCTAAGGAAATAAAATAAAAATAGACTATAAACAAAGTAAAAACAACTTCGGTTGAAAATGATCTGAAAGCCAACGTTTAATACATGAATTTGGTTCAGCAGCAATCGGGGTCCATTAATTTTATTTTATTGATAAGTTAATTTTTTTTTTTTTTTTTATTTCTACAATAATGTCCCGCCTGCTAAACTTAATACGGGAATTCAACATAATAGGCTTTCACCTCATATTTTTATAAATTATTTTTTAATTATTTATTTTATTTTAGACTTATTTGTCGCGGCATTTTTATGAGAGGCCTATCTTAACAAATTTAATATTCGCAATTTAATTTAACTAATTTATTTTTCCTGAAAATCAAGTAAAATTGAAATCAATGGAGATTATTAGTTAATTTTTTTTAAATCACCGTATTTTTCCTGATTTTAAGAGAAGTTCTGGTTAAGGTAGGAACTCCAAGTATTAAGTATATCAAATCAACTTTTATATAAACTTTTTAAACGGGATCGTTTTCAAAGTTTGTTCGATTTTAATTTCACTCATATGTATTCGATTTACCGAACATGGCTGATAACTTTATTTTTCTTCACTTTAAAGCTTATTGATGATTATCGAATATCAGAATTGTGACATCAATGTTATTACAATTGGCATCAATAAGGCAAAAAGTAACTTCAATCCAATGACGAACTTCACCCTAAAATTTTTTTTCATATTTGATGCGTCATTTACGCTACATCGTCTACAGTGACATCAATTCGCCGCCACATTTTGTGTTCACTGATAGAAAAGTCATCATAACGCTGATGTATTTTGACATCAGTACAGACAAACTGTCAGCAGTGCGATGACAAACTATCATCAGTGCAACGACAAACTGTCATCATTGCAATTACAAATTGTCATCAGTGCGATGACAAACTGTCACCAGTGCAATGACAAACTGTCATCAGTGCGATATATCATGTCATAATATATAATTGACATTATTTTTATGTTTAAAAAGTACAATTAGAAGCAAAAATTCCCATATTCTTTTTTTAAATGATTTATTTAAACACATCAAATTTTTCAAGTAGAATTATTACGAAAACCATATCAGGCATGCTGCTGGTATCTTATAAATTAGAGTTCTTCTGTAAACAAAGGGCGGAATACAACAAAAGCGAAATAAACATGTGTAACGGTTAAGTAAAAATGGTATTTTCTCAGTTTGACTAAAGGGGAATAACAATGACTCAATTTGATGACAGTTTGTCATCGCAGTGATGATATACTTTATAAAACCGACTCCGATTCGTAATTTCAGTGATGCCAATGTGTCATTCCATTGATGACATAATTTAAATTTTTGACCCTGATGACCAAGTGAAGCTAAAGCTGACATCACAGTGATGTAAGGTGTCATGGGGTCAAACACGAAGACACTTGTCATAGTACTAAGCGTTATGACGCCTTTTCTATCAGTGTACTCTATAGGATTGGTTAGTATGTTTTCTAACGAATTACTATTTTGCGCCAACAATCCGTGATTTTGTTTTTAACTACCTATCTTAGGACACATCGGTTTTAAAGACCAATCTAACAATACCTAAAATTTCAAAATTCATCCAGCCGTTTGGATGGTAACAGGTAATAAAGAAATTGAAGGAAGATAAAAACTGGTAACCCATAATCTGACAGTGGATAGTTTACAGAATTAAAAATGCTGATGAATATTTAACAATAAACGTCAAATTCAAAATCAAAAAGCGCTATTTTAGTACGAAAGTTCTTGTGTATGGAATAAGTAGTTAATCGTTTATTACATGACTTGGCTCACACACACCCACATCTAAAAAGGTACTAAAATACGTTCAGAAGTGCGTGTAACACAATTGATACAGAATATAACAACATGTTATATAGTTGTTAGGTATTTTATAAGTAAGAAATCCAAAAACAAAATAATTTTCTATTAAAAAAGTAGAGGTTTCTAAGAAATTCATTTTAATCGATTAATTGACATAAATTGTTCAAGTTATACGTTATTTGAAATTGGCATTTTCAATTATTCGATCAAATAATGGCGAAAAATTTCATCGATCGAACAACGATTAATTGAGTGGATACTCTAGTAGTAATTGAATGAAGCAAACTAGTAACTGATTTATTTGCAAGGTTCTATTAAAATTTTTATTTAATAAATTAAGATGAATAATTGAAATTTGAATTCGAAATTAATTAACAAAATAAATTTTTTTAGTTAACCATAAAAACTTATTTTAACAAAAAACACATTTTTATACCCACCACCACAGGTGGCAGGAATTATGTAGAGTATAAATAGCACTAGTTAATATCGTGAAATGACTCCATGAATTATTACCTTAGGTCCCATGCCCGGTATTTTCGGGATTGGCATCCCTAATTGACAGTCACTTGATATTTTCTAAGGCGCTTTTAAGTCGACGTCGACTAGAATCACAGATTACACACAGATATGTCACGAGACCGAAAATTTTTTGTCTCCTTCTTAGAAAGCTGCCCTTTTTAATTTCTCTTTGAACCATCTTTTATGCCGCAATACAATGAACGAAAAAAAGTGTCTATTTTTTTCGTATATATTTTTAAATATTTAAATTTTGGACCCAATCTTTGTATGGATCAGTGCACTTATTAACAAAGAAAAAGTGATTCGATTTGCGTTGCATTTAGCCGGGCCCTACTGCCGACGCAAATCGGGGCTATGGTGTACTTTAACTTCATTTGTGATTTGTATTGTTATCAAAATAAGAAAATAAATATTTTACTGGAATTTCAATAAACTCTTTCTTATAAAATATTCAATACAAAAAGCTGCAACTGCCACACAATCCTGGAATGCCATAACAAACGTCACATAACCAGACATAAATTCTTGGATACTTAATTGAATAGTACCCTTGGGAAATTTATATCCAAAAGAAAAAAAGCGCATAAAAACCAAACAAAAATGTTCACAGAAAAAAACTTACCAAAAAGGGCCAACATAAAAAAGAGCATAAAGCATAAATAAAAACTAAACGAAGGAAAATAATATAAAATGAATGAAACCGATATTGCTGGTCACACCATAATACCATCATCATCATTTACGCCATCATCGTAGAAATTGGGAAGATATGTAATTCAAAAACAACCATAAACTAACTGCTGTTAACTATATGAAAACAGTTAAAATTTATTTCGATGTGTGAAAAAAATATTCACACTAAAATGTCTAAAAACCATCAGAAAAAGGTCAGAGGGAAAGGAAAAAAATGAAAGTATTTTATGTAGCCTACCATAAGGGATTGAATATCACACATACGCTCACACACGCTTCTTGATGGCCACTAACGATAAATATGTCAAAAATCATATTTATATTATTTTTTGTTCATATGTTTTGGGGAATGTGGAATATTTAGACAGTTAAACCGACAGACATTTCGGTTCGTTATTTTTTCATTTTCTTAAGTTATTTTATTTTGAAATTGAAATGAAATCATTGTCTTAGGAAATCAACAAAAAACAAAACCTCTGAGTAATGTTTATTACTGGATATTAACAAATATATACAATAATAATAATAATAATAACGATGTTGATGATGAGGTTGTTGATTACAATAATGGCGGTAATGATGGCGTTGATGTTGACCTAACGACCACTGTTCACAAGCGCAAACGCCTTAACGAAAGACAATGATTGATTTTGATAAATTTCCAAAATATTTGATGTATTTTTTATTTGTATGCGGAAAGGGAAATCCAGCAATAAATAGCAATGATTTAATTAGGAATAATGAAAATGAATTGATATTAAATATATTAAATTTGAAATTGAAGGGTCAGTTAAAAAAAGTTCAAAATTAGGTTATAAAGAATTTTCTCTCTATATATCGTAAGCATGAAAATAAAGTAAGCCCCACATAAAAATTAAAAATTTATCAATTATTTGATATAAATAATAATTACTGATAAATAGTATTGCATATTTAGTACCTTATAAAAGTTGAACTAAATAAAAAAATACAATTAAATTTCAAGCAAACAACTTAGAAAATAATAAATTTTTTTAATGAGATATCGTTCATTTACTGCAACATTGTCTTAACTCAAAAATATAAGTCTTCCATTAAACGACTTTAAAGAAGTCTGTAAAAGGTCAAACATTTCTCATCAAGCGCTATGGTAGTACTAGTGAAAATGTGTTACACCAACGATGCTAGATGGAAAATCAAAAAAATTAGATATGACGGCGAATATTACGTCGAGCACACACACACCAGTGAATTCGCCTGCATGACAAGCATTTTGACGGTGTATAGACCCCTTAAAGTTATAAATTTACACATAACATATCCTAGGGGAAAGGGAAATAACACCAAACTTGTCACGTGATAGTCCTAAAGTGGAAGGGCTCGGTTCTAGTTCTAACACTTTATATGATGGGTACTTGTGACTTTAACATGGCGATGTCCTTGGAAGGGGTTAATTGATACCTTTTTGACACTTTGTAACAGGTCACAGAAATAACCTAAATTGACATATTAAATTTCGGTAAATACCCAGTAAAAACTTCGCTTACTTTTAAAAGATTAATAGCTTCTTTCACTCGTTATTTGGTAGCTTTCTTCTTCTTTTTTTGCAGATGTTTGTGGATAAAAAATAATGTCTAACTTTTAAAAGCGTTCATTTTGGGACATCTCTTGTAAAATTCATTGGTTCTTTCTGTAGAATTGTAAGTAGTCTGTTTACTGTTTCCTGATTACTCAATACATTATCTTGCAGGCGAAGTTTTTACTGGGTATGATTTTTCCTGTCGCAGAAAATATGACACAAAATTCATAAATTTTCAATGAATTTAAAGCGAATTTAATAAAAATCATTTTAATTTTTGGTGAACATTTTTATATTTTCCAAGCCAGAACAGGTTCGTTTTTCTGCACTGTATGACCCATCAGAAAGAGCCAGAAATATATCAGTTTACCACCTCCAAGGCCTACACCATGTTAATATGATGGATCTCCAACATATAAAGTAAAAGAGCCGGAAAGAATCAGCCACTACCCGCACAAAATCCAGTCACATGAATAGTTTTGTGCCAATAACCTTTTCTCTGGACTAACTACACTTTAAATACATTATCACCAGTTAAGTGATATGTCTTGTTTTCACTTAACACAATTCCTTCTTTTTTATTATAATATTGTGTACACTGGTCACGGGATAAGTACTTTAAAACCAATTGACACAAATTTCCCGCAGTGTAATGGAAAAAGAAAATTTTTCTCTCAAGAGTTGATTTTAAAATATCTTCATATGAAAAATTTACACTTCATAGAACACCTGATTTACTATGCGTTAGTGATATTATCGGATGGTGAAAAATTTGTTTTATTATCCAATTTTGTGATATTTTTTAGTACTCTACAAAAGGGCCATCCTGGTATATCTTAATATTTTTTGATTACTTCTTCAAAGGATTCTTTATTTAGTTTTTTGTTTATAATTTTTTTTATAATGCTCCAAATTTCAATTTTCTTCCACATTTTTCTATTTTTTTTCGATTTCTGAAAATTTAAAAAATCAAGTATCTAACATAAAAAAATTTTTTTTTTTCTAATTTTCAAAAAATAAAAAAAAAGTAAAAATTGAAGGCCCATTGCCGGCCCGGGCCTAAAAGTTGTTGGGCAGAGAGAAGTTTAAAATAAAACATTAAAAAAAAAAAAAAAAAACAAATCGAATTGAATACTTATTTTTAAAAATACGATTTCAAATCCAAAAATCTTAATCAAAAAAACTTGGAATATTATATTTCTATTTTTTCTCTCTGCAACACACCAAAAAACAAATATTTAAAAAAAATTCCAATTTGGACCAGTAATAAGAAAGTTAAAAACCAAAAACCAAAAAAAAATCCTTTGAAGGAGTAATCAAAAAATTTTAAAATTAACGAGGAAGGCCTTTTAGAAGTTGACTTAAAAACATAACAAAATTGGGGAAATAAAACCGAAACTTATTTAAACCATCCGATTTGGCATGAAATGCCCCGTATAGTAGTAAAATTTAAAGCGCTTCCTCATAAATCTTTGCTTTATCACCTGCTTCAATGATAATCATATATTAATCTTTCGATAATCCGCTTTTGCATAAAAAACACTAACAAATTAAAATTCATATCATGTAAACACGACACCTTCTGTGGGCCTTGTCTTAGTCCAGCCCTCTAAACCAAAACTTCATTAATTAAAAAAAAACAAACACAAAAATTTCCCAAAAACATATTAAATTTCCTCATTTGCTTATTTTCGTAAACAATCCATCAATTTAAATTTTTCTTAAACAAATCTTTGATCTTTTTTACAAAAAAAAAAACGACATTTAAATTGTTTTCTAACATGAACATGACAATTCGATCATGAGTGTTGGGTAAATATTTGAAAGAAAAAAAAAACGGCATTGTATCGCTATTTATGTATTTGATTGTAAAATATCTTAATTTTTATCGAAATCCAAACAACCACAAACTACACAGTGAAATGTTCAGATGCAAAAAAAAATAAAATCTTAAATAAAAATTCTGACATTAATGAAGATTTATGGGGGGAAAAATACAAACCGGTATCAAACACATTTAATACAATTTTTAGTTTTAATTTTTATTAAAAAAAAAATGTTAAATATTAATCTGGGCTAAAGAGAAAATTTATGAATATTTGAAAATGTTATAAATGGGTTTAATAGTGTTTGTGATAAAATGTGTGTTAGTATGCGTGTGGCGTTAAAAATTTGTTAAAAAACATTTTTTTCTTAAAGACCCATCTGTATCTACTTCAAATGATCTAGTGCCAGTATTTTTTAATTTTCGACATTAATGACAAGTTAGTAGCCGGATATTTAAGTTGCTATAAAACAATTTTTCTTTGTACCTTTTTTATTTAAGATTTTTAAGCTTCTGCTTTTTAAATTAAGGGGGTCTCCCCTTGTGTTTGTTTTGGAGGCTGCCCATTGGTAGCAAACATGATTTAAATGGATTTTAATTAATTGACACTTAACGAAAATAAAAAATAAATAAAAAACACATTTAATCGTTAAACTTGTTCAAATAAACCGAGAAAAGATAAATAAAATTTTAAAACAAGTATAAATTAAACTTTTTGTTGGATTTTGTCATTATTTTATTGCTTTAATTAGTGCGATTCGGTTTGGTAAGACTTTTGTTTTTTTTTTATTTTTATGGCAGCTCTTTATCATCATTATGTTGATTTTGGCACCAAAAGTTGTCAAAGTGCAGTAGAAAAGGGAAAAATCAGAGGCAGTCGTTGTGTTTTATTTATATCTTAACTATTCGTAGACCGATCTTAATGAATTTTGAAAGCAAACTTTTCCGCACTTAATGCGATGTATATTTATAATAACCTAGATCCGATCATGTAGAAGGTCTTCGGAAATCTAAACCTACACAGAAAAAGGCAGACTGATGGATATAGTGGAATCTACTCCGCTGATCATTAGAATCCAGAGCTTATATATTTGAGCGGCCTTATTCATAAACAATAAAACAGGTTTATAAAAGGTTTATGAAGAAAATTCAAAATTTTAATCAAATTTGATTTTCAAAACATGCCTGAATGTTTTTTTTTAGTAATAATAACTTAAATTTGTTTTAAATCAATGGTAAATCATGACAAAATATATCGATGGTTTATATTCAATAGGGCTATCTGCAAAAACATAATTTTACAGGAGAGCGAAAAAATTGTTTTTTTTTTCGTTGATTCTAAGGGCGATCACTAAACTTAATTTGATAATGTTATTTAAAAACTACGTTTCAGTCCAACATATCGAACTGCTTCCTCTAAAGAGGGCCAACTCAAATTGCAATTGCAATTTTCTGTTTTTGCAAGAAATCGATGTACAGTGGCCATATCTACCCACAGTTAAAATCTTACATCAATTGCTCTCGTATTTTGTCTAAAAAATTCAATTGTATCCCCCTTTGTTATATAAGAGTACAAAAATAAAAAATTTAATTGTATCCCCCTTTGTTATATAAGAGTACATATAAAAAGAAATCAGTTTTTTGTCTCTACTGAAAATTTGTAAATTTTGAGTTGACGCTCTTTAGAGGCAGCAGTGCGATATGTAATTTTTTTTATTAATTCCAGATATTCGCGCTTATATGTATAATAGCACTATGTACAAATTAAAATTTTATCGATTGAACATTAAAATAAGCAGATAGAACTATTAAAAACAAAAATAAAAATGAGCTGTAATGAAAACTATTTGAGACTTTAATCACAGAAAAAATTATTAAATTTCTCCAATCACCAAAATTTATACCAAATTCATAATATCAATTAAACAATTTGTTGATTTTGCACCTATTACCAAAATAATAATCATCGATTACTAACAAATGTAAAGTTGTGAATATTTTTTATCAAAAAATGATTAAAAAACTTTGCCATTTCAAACAATGTGTTAATTTATTTAAATAAATATTGACAAATCCCAACAACAATTCTACATGTTTAAATTATTTTATTTTAAACGAAAAAAGTCAATTAAGATTTTTTGTTATTTAATTAAAATTTTAATTGAAAATTTATTTCAAAACAACTAATATGTAAATTAAATCAAAATTAAATTTATAATTTTCTTTCAACTAAAAAAATAATTGATTCAATTATCACATTTATTAAATTTAAATACCTTTTAAACCATTTTTTTAATTGATACAACACTTTTTTCTGTGATTTAAGTAAGACGAATTTTTGATAAAATAATTAGATTTTTTTTTAACAAAATAATGTACAATATATTATGGAAAAGTGAAATATTAAGAACCGCTAAATCATGTTAATAGAACTCGAAATTATAGTTAATAATTTTACACTATACTATAGTGAAGCAATAAACAATTAGTCAATTCACAAGGTATCCTAACATGTCATATTGTCAAAATGTCCTAATATTTCACAATGGTTTAAAAATATTGTTGTACGGCTCAGCCGCTCAGCGCTGGACTTTTCTGATTAATTACGACAGCACAATAAACACAGCAAGCAACGTTCTATTTATTTAAGACACTTTTTGTTAACAAACCAACAACAATATTTTTAAACCATTGTGAAATATTAGGACATTTTGACAATATGACATGTTAGGATACCTTGTGAATTGACTAAATAAAACTTTATCCGCATATTTTTAATACTCATTAAAATATCGATATTCTTGCGATATAACAGGCTTCAGGGCTTTTAAATGAAAGCTTCTATTTGCTTAGTTGAAAAGGACGTGGGCCAGATTGTAAGGGACTCGCTTCTATTTATATGACCGCGCTGCACAGTGGCGAAAATTTGAAAAAAATGGAAATAATTCCTTATTTAGTAAAAGGTTGGTCCGATTGGAATGACATTTGAGTTAACAATTAAAGAGTTGTATTCGAATTGAACTTTTGGATTTTAGGTCTGTATACTTAAATGGTGCACCTCGGGTATTACAAAAACTAAGAACGATTATAAATTATTAGCTTTAGGTCGATGTTGAAAATTATTTTTCAGTGAAATTCGCTTGTCAAGTTCTTCATAAATTATCTCATAAAGTTAATGAAATATCCCAATTTCAATGGTCTAGTATTTTGCAAATCTTAGACTCAAATTCATCAAAATTTTTTTGAAATAATTTTTTTGTTGAATTATCAGAAAATCAATTAATATTCTAAATATTGCCAATTGTGAAAAAAATCTTTTATTATTAAAAAGTTAAAATTCTGTAAAAGTAGATTTGTTGCAATTATTATCTAAAAAAATATGTTTATTCTTTTTTATTTATAGAAAAAAAATCGTAAGGCGACATATATATTATTAATACTTCTTTTAAAATGCTTTTTCATGTATAATTTTACTGTGCAAAAAATCACTGGGGGCGCATGGAACGTTGCCTTGGGGGAAGATTTAAATAAAAATTTCAATCTGATTCTGTTTTTAGACGATGAAAGAACAAGAATGGTCACAAAAGAAAAAACATACTTTTTTGGCGACAAAAAATTTTTTTTTTTAAAAAAAGAATTTATTCATTCAAATGCATTAAAATTTCTTAACAGAGATGAAAAAAAATTCATCACATATTCAACTATGAGTGAGATTTAAAATTATATTTGACATATATTTTGAGATATGAGACTTAAAAGAATAATTTCATTATTCAGAGTAAATTACTTGAAAATTTAAGTTGTTATTAAGAGTTCTAACTGTATTATGCAGACGGACAGTAAATAACAAATTCGCCTCGCTTGGGACGTTAGTTCATATCATTTTTCAGAATAAACTTGTAAGTGCTATTTTTCTTGTTAAAAATAATTTTTCCAAACTATAAAAAATCGGAAACCATATCAAAAATCGCTTCAAAATATGTTTGCTGTACCTAAAGAAAAGGAAGAGAATATTTACAGCTCAAGAAAAAATTTTGGCCAAGTTGAATATCGTTTTGATATATTTTGATTTTTCCTACTGGAAATGTCCTGCTGTTATACGCCTTGCATGTAATACATCTTTCAATATATCGATAAATAATGAAACATACTTTAAATTACTCGACTTTAGCCAGTTTGCGTCAATCAAAGATCGAACGCGTTCATCTACGGCTCTTAAAAATTGCCTGTGCTATCTCTGCACGCAGAGAAAAAATATGTTTAAATATGTTCACCTCCAACAAAACTATTTTTAGACAAAATTTTAAACATATTATGTTTAAAATTAACCATATTATTGTCACCGACAAACATATAATTGTTAAATTAGTCCTCCATCAAGAAGCCACAACCATATTATGGTTGCCTCTATACATGTTATGGTTAAATATGACAATAATTTGTTTTTAAATTAACAATAGTATTTTCCTCTTTTCTAAGAGCAACATGCTTTGGTTGAAAATCAACCATGCTATTATAAACGTTAAACATATTTTAGTTATTACTTACCAAAACATGTTCGGAGGCAACCATAATATGGTTGTGCCTTCTTGACGGAGGACTAATTTAACAATAATATGTTTGTCGGTGACAATAATATGGTTAAATTTAAACATAATATGTTTGCTATTCTCTTTAAAAATAGTTTTGTTGGAGGTGACCAAATTTGAAAATATTTTTTCTCTGGGTGTGTACTAAACTTAAGGACCTCGGAAAATGAAATGTGCCAAAGAGCCATCTAAAAATAATATAAGAATTTAGAATCGTAAACAAGGCGCAGAACATAAATTTGAAAAGAGATCAATAAATTGTTTGGGATTATTGGGATGGTTCACTGAGTCGGTACATGCAGATTTTTAAAAAGCTTGAGACAGATACAAAATCTTGAAAAATAAAAAAAAAATAGTTTATGCTGTTGGTATTTTTTTTTGTATTATGTTGTTGTTAGACTTTAAAATTGGCTTAATAAAAAAATGTTGATAAGCTTTCTCTAGCGCCAGTCTTTTTTGCTTCGGCGCAGGATTATGTTCATTCATACACCGCCTAGAAACAAAACCAGGTTTTCTATTCAAGTAACTCTTAAAATTAATAACATTTGCAATAAATTAAAAAATAATTTTTTAATCTAATTAAATGGTAAAATTATTCTTTTAAGTCTGTTTGAATATTCAAATATCAATTATCTTAACACAGATTAATATGTTATTAATTTTTATATACATTAAGAAAATGTATATATTTTAAATGCATTTGAAAGAATAAATTCTTACTTAAAAAAATCCTTTTTTCTGAACCGCCCCGCCCACAAAAAAGCGCCTAGCACTTTATTTAAGCTCATTCTTGTTCTTTCATCGTCTTAAAACAGAATCAGCTTAAAAATTAGAGCAACACCAAAATTTTAAATAAAATTTTTTCTCCAGGGCATCGTGAAGGCTCTTTCGAAGTAGACCTATTTTTATTTAACAAATTTCCACATTATGACATATTTTCTCCAATCGCAAAGCAAGAATTAAACATTTTAAGCACAGTTGACCCAATATGTTTGTAATAATTGTGCAATAGGAATCCTGAAACCTTCTCTTGGTAAGCCAAATATTTCCAAAAAACAACAAAACAACTAATTTTTGGTGATTTTCGGCTTTTTTTGAGGATTTTGGGATTCGTTTTGAAAGTTTAAAAAAAGTTTTAGCTGGTTTGTATTAAGCATTACAAATATCTTTATCTCTTTACTTGTAAAAGTTCATTTAATAATATTATCTATTAAATTTTTTATTGCATAAATAAAAATTTATATTATTGACAAAAAATTACAAGCACGTCTTTGCACAATGTCTTCAACGACTTTTTAAATTATTTTAGTGTTTAAAATCTAGACACAATTGCCAAACCTTTGATGTATAATATGTCAACTTTGTAAAAACAATGTTTATCATTTTATTACATATACAAATTTTTTTCTGTAGATAGTAGAGTATTCATTTAATCGGGTTTTGCTTTTTGCGGTTAATCGCTCGATTAATTAACCGAGGTTTTGGTTTAATCAGTTTATAATCGGTTAATTTTGTTATTGATCGGTTAACCGACTAAATTAGCCGATCAGTTAATTGGCTAGTAATTAAAAAAAAAAAAAAAAAAAACGTGTGTGTTAGATAGCACAATACAAAATTTATGAAAAAAAAAGTTTCGGGAATTTTTTTTCAAATTAGAATGACAGATGACCATTCAGTCAGTGGACACGTTAATACTATTTGAATATAAGCCCGCGATATACAAAATCAGTTTTATCCGGGAAAGCGAAATTCGAAAACAAAAAAATTTTTTAGGAAATGCGGAAAATTCTAGTTAGAACCGAAACTCTTCTTTCTGCTGTGCAAATTTCTTTAAGCTTTTAATAGTTTCTTGATTATATTCTGGAAGTGTACATATTTAAAACTAAATGAAATGTATCTTAGAATTTAAAATCCCCCCTGTTCATATAAATACCTGTAGACACATATAAAACAAATTAGCCTATACGCTTTAAAGCTTTAGTCATATTCTTTCTATTTTTATTCTATTTTACATTCCACCATGATATTTTTTTTAATGATCCGGTCTATTTTATGTTTATTTTTAACAAATTGTTAGAAATAAATCTTCAACATAAAAAGCTAAACATAAAATTAAATAAACAGCAATTGAGGAGTTCCATAAGCAAAGATAAATTCTACTTTTATTATATTCTTAACCGAAGGTAGAATAAATATAAGTTTGTCATTCCGTTTATAATTTCAACAATATTGATCTTAGACCCTTCAAAATATATATGTTCTGGGTCTTTATGAGTAGCTAAATTGATTTAACGATATCCATCTCACCGTCTGTCTGTTGAAATGGGGTTCCCAAAGACCCCAGATATTATGGGGACTTGGTTATTATATATTTCTGTCACATTTGCGCTATTAAATGTCGCTATTGAAATTCGGCTAGTTCGGTCAATAAATGCCTTAAATATGTACAAAAACCCACGACAGCCTCTAACTTTTTTCCATTAATCCCATGATGTTGTTGTTTTTTATACCTATCACCGAAAGTAACAAGGCATATACCTTGTATAAGTTTGTTTTTTTTTTTTAATTTTTTTTTTATGTCTAAACTTTACACGCAAACTATACAAACATGTATAGCGCAATTGATTTTACGATGTCCGTCTGTTTTTCTGTATATCTTTAGAACGGCAAAATCAAAGTTTCCAAATTGGGTACAAGCATCTAATGGCGTTTTCTTTTATGAGAACTATTCCGCCATTTATTTTTCTTAATGTTCTGTTCTGAAAAATATGTCTTATCTTAAAAGTCTAACTCGTTCTTTTCTAATTATGTTCCCCTTAAAAGAAAAAAAAATGGTGCATGTTCAACACGCATTTTAATAAGAGGGGCATGAGTGCAGCACTAGACTAAAAGCTTTAATTATATTGTTTTTGTATATTTTTATACTAAGAAATTAGCGGCATTATACTTTAATTATACTTTATTATACTTTATGGTTTTATGCGCTTATTATACTTTATTGTTTTATGCCGAAACGTGTGTTCTTTCGTAAACGTAAAATATGCGACATTTTTTTTTAAATCAGGTTAGTTTTTAAAAATGTTGCCAAATCACATGTTACACTTATGATGCAATTTTTTTTAGAAAAGAAAACGCCATAAGTTATCAGCACATAGCATCCGACAAAATGTGGGCGGGATTGGGCAAATGGGCGTGGCACAAAATAGAGTTAATTATATCTAAATAATGGTATTTATAAAACCTTCTGTTCTCGTCGCACAATGGTGAAGGGTATAAAAGATTCGGCATAGCCGAATATTGCACTTTTACTTGTTAATTTTTTTTTTGTTAACAATAATTAGTATTGTGGTTATATTATTGAACTGTTAATGGTTTTTAAACCAAATTTAGATATTTTAATCAAGCTTAAGTTCCTTGAATCTATTTTTCATTAAATTATTTTTATGAAGAAAGAAATTTTACAACATAAAATGATTTAAAATTTTATTGATAATTTTTCATTCTGGACTGAGCTGGGAATTGAACCCAAATTTTCACGGAGAGGTTGCCCTGACTAGTTTCGATTGTAACCACACAATCTCTTCAGAGGGATTTGCTGTTGAGCACTCACCGCCATTGACGACCAAATGGTATTTTACCTTGGTGGACCGAAATTTGCTTGAATGAATGATAACCTATTTTAATTGACCTACATGTTCTTGGTTACTTCAGTTTTTCGCACTTTTTGTCAAGAATTCTTCTTGAAATACAAAGTACATTTTTTGCTTTGAATGAAAAATTATCAATAAAATTTTAATTCATTTCATGTTGTAAAATTCCTTTCTTCATCAAAATAATGTAATGAAAATTAAATTCAAGGAACTTAAGCCTGATTAAAATATCGAAATTTGGATTAAAAAAGTTTATTTTTGTTCTTAAATTCTTTCGGAATACAAAAATGTATGGTAACATTTGTTATAAATTTCACTAAATGTTAATAATTTTGCTTCAATTTAATGACAAAAATAATAGTTGGTGCAGGGTATAAAATAAATATTTATTTCCTTAAACTACTAAAATATATTCGTAAATAAAAAAATTTTTTTTAGCGAAATGATATCGTTTTGTGATGGAAGTCCTCAATTTGTCTTAACACTTGGCACATTCCATATGTCTCGTTTATAAAAAAAAAATTAATAAAAACTAAATCATACAGGCTTTATAGTGCCATAAAAATGTTTAACTTTTAAAATAAATATATGAATAATAAACATACATACAACTTAATATAAATTAAATTTTAATAATCGACATTAAACCCAAAACAAATATTAACATATAAATAGCAAAAACAACATATGGCACCCTAGAAATAATACTAAAAGTTGTTAAAGCAAAAACTAGTTCAAATTTCCTCAAACTCAAATATTTAAATAAAAAAAGTTAAACATATTCATAAATTTCTCATGCAGCTAAAATAAATTCAATAATAATTTTTGACTTAATGCTCAAACATTTAAATGTTTATTAACAAATAGAGTATTAAATTACCAACAAATTGTTTATATTTTTTGTTGTATTATAAATTTAACACATTCCGCTTGAATTCACTCCTCAAACATTTTTTTTGTGCGATCAAGTTTTGATATTATACGAGTAACAAACAATTTGTTTTATAAATCTATTTGACCATTAAATAGTTAAAATTATTTCTTTTTACATTTTTGTTTCTTCTGGAAATGGGTCTTTGAAGTGACATTTTCAAACTTGTTAAATTTAATGCAAGAAATTTGCATAATTATGTTGACTTACTCGTCAATATAAATCGTTTAATGTGTTTTAATTTAAATAATAATCGAATTCAAATAAAAATTCAAAAGTATTGATAAATTGAATTTCTCTTGAGGTTTGTTTTATGGTAAATTAGCATAAGTCATAGTTAATTGAAATATGAATTTTAAAATTTGTTAAGGGGCTTAAGAGGGTAATTTTCTTGCTGACTCTAAAGACGCCAAAGTAGATCATAGATTATGAATCTAAATTTAAAATAGTCCATTCCAAGTTCCACTAACTCATAGATGTTTTTTTAACAAACGATTCATTTTTAAATATCGGTTAACTTAAAGAAGGCTCTTTAATAAGAGTCAGTTGAGGTGGAAATAAAACAAGTTAGAGTGCTATATTCGACTAAGCCGAATCATTGATACCCTCTACCGACAGGAGTGGGCTCTTTTATGATAAATACATATATATTATTAACTAAGCTTCACAAAATCGAACGTCAGCATTAAAATTGGTTGCGGTTTAGACCTGAATTAAATTATTGACCGACAATAAGAAAATGTTATTCGTTTCTTGTAAGAACTTTGAACTGGCTTGAGTAAAATATCATTATTCGTAACAGTTTTAGCCGGACTAAAATGATTTTTAGGAGCGTTATTTGTATTGGACCTATGGTAAATTATGGACAAATCATCCCAAAATTCTGAAGACTGATTTATGGTATTAAAAAAAATAAATTAGAATAAATTTCAATACAGCACTGTAATTAGTTTTAGCGTTAACAGCAAATTTCACAAATTTGGCAGTTTGATTTCTCGTCCTATAAAACTGTGACGCACCGAACTTCAATTTGATAGCATTATTTATTACGGGCTTAGGCGTACTAAACGGTTTTCCGGGAGTAGGGTTTATATGGGGCCTAGTGTAAATTGTGGAACGATCTTCAAAAAACCTTACAGTGTGATTTCTGTGGCTGTGGGAAAAATCGCCCAAAGAAAAATGGCCCAAAAAAAGAAATGAAAAATCGCCCAAATGAAGAATCGCCCAACAGAACATGAAAAATGACCCAAAAAGTTATATATGAAATTTTGCCCAAAAGAAACGAAAAAGGGCCCAAAAAAAAAATGAAAAATTACCCAAAAAGCAAAAACGAATTTTTTCCCGGTGGCATGTTATAACGTCCAGTGTCATAGTGTCCATGGACGTTATGACACTCAAAAAAGTGTCATAGTGTCCATGGACACTGCGCTAACTAAAGCTTCTCTGCACAGCCGGCCTTGGGCCGGGCGCAAGGATTTTCTCCTCTATGGTATAACAAACACCGGCTTCGCTAACTAAAGCATCTCTGCATAGTCGGCTTTCGTTTGGAAACAAGGCAGATTTTAGAAGCTTTACTTAGCGAAGCCGGTATTTGTTATACCATAGAGGAGAAAATCCTTGCGCCCGGCCGAAGGCCCGCTGTGCAGAGAAGCTTTAGTAAGCGAAGCCGGTGTTTGTTATACCATAGAGGATAAAATCAAAAAAATGGGTAATTTTTCATACAAATTTAAAAAACGAAAAATCACCCAACAATAACGAAAAATAGCACAAAAATTTTAGGTAATTTTTCATATGAATTTAGGCCCAATTTTACATGGAATATTTTTGGGCGATTTTTCATTTCTTTTTTTGGGCCATTTTTCTTTGGGCGATTTTTCCCACAGCCGATTTCTGGTCCTATAAAACTTCTGACGTACCAAATTTATGTATGCTAACGTTATTTATTACGGGTTTAGGCGTACTAAACGGTTTTTTGGGAGTAGGGTTTATATGGGGCCTAGTGTAAATTGTGGAACGATCTTCAAAAAACCTTACAGTGTGATTTCTGGTCCTATAAAACTCTGACGTACCAAATTTAAGTGTGCTAGCGTTATTTATTGCGGTTTTAGGCGTACTAAACTGTTTTCCGCGAGAAGGGTTTATATGGGGCCTAGTGTAAATTATGGACCGATCTTTAAAAAATTCTACAGTGTGATTTCTGGTTCTATAAACCTGTGACGTACCAAATTTTAGTATGATAGCGTTATTTATTACGGTTTTAGGCGCAATAAACTGTTTACCGGGAGTAGGTTTTATATGGGGCCTATTGTAAATTGTCGACCGATCTTCAAAAAATTTTACAGCGTGATTTCTGGTCGTATAAAACTGTGACGAACCAAATTTTAGTATGGTAGCATTTTTTATTGCGGTTTTAGGCGTACTAAACTGTTTTCTGGGAGTAGGTTTTATATGGGGCCTATTGTAAATTGTCGACCGATCTTCAAAAAATTTTACAGTGTGATTTCTGGTCTTATAAAACTGTGACGTACCAAATTTTAATATGATAGCGTTATTTTTTACGGTTTTAGGCGTACTAAACTGTTTTCCGGGAGTAGGGTTTATATGGGACCTAGTGTAAATTATGGACCGATCTTCAAAAAATTTTACAGTGTGATTTGACATATTATAAAACTGTGACGTACCAAATTTAAGTATGCTAGCGTTATTTATTGCGGTTTTAGGCATACTAAACTCTTTTCCGCGAGAAGGGTTTATATGGGGCCTATGGAAAATTATAGACCGATCTTCACGAAATTTAACAGTATGATTTGCAGTCGTATAAAGCGAATTCGTGCAAAATTTTATGTCATTGCGTGCATTATTCCACCATTTATGTTAGTTTTTGTATCAAAATTATCAATTTTTTTTGGGTAGTGGTTCCACATTTTGATTCATAGTTCTGATCCTACTAAGCCGATGTTGCTGGATTTCAATCCCAAACTGCTTAGGATAACTACAAGCAATTTGAGACCAAGTTTGTTCTTTTCTTTTGCATTTTTCGAAAGTGAGCGTGTTTTCAACAGACGGACAGACGGACATGGCTAAATCGACTTAGAATTACTCAAGGACCCAGAATATATATACTTTATGGGGTCTTAGATGTATAATAAAAAAGTTTCACACGGAATGACAAACTTAGTATACCCTCATTCACCACAGTGGTGGTGGAGGGTATAAAAACTCTTTATACCCTACAACATCATGTTTTCTATTGGATTGTTCTAGAATCTGTAGGGCTTACAAATATTGGTCAATAGTATAAAAAAAATCGATCCTTTGTCTATTGTTTAAGCTCTTTTGATTTAAAATTAGGGACTTAACGATACGCCTTTTTTCCGATACGATACCAATACTCAAAATAAAATAACGCCGATATCGATACTGATACGATTATTCAACTTGAATTAAAGTTAAAATTAACAAAGCTCAAGTAGAGTAATTTTTTTATAATAATTAGAATTGTGGTCATTTTATTGAACTCTTTATGGGTTTTAATCCAAATTTTTATTTTTGAGTCAGGCTAAAGTTCATTAAATATAATTTGTATTAAATGAATTTTATGAAGAAATAAATTTTACAACATGAAATGAATTAAAATTTTAATGATAATTTTTCATTCTTGAACCCACGTTCACAGACAGCTTGATTGGACATGTTTCGATATTAACCACACTATCGACAAGTCTCTTACATACTCACACCTTTCCAACATGGTTTTCGTAAAGGATGTTCAACTACGACCAATTTACTAGAACTGACAACAATAATTAACAATGGATTTAAAAACGGATGTTATACCGATGTTATATACACCGATTTTAGTAAGGCTTTTGACAGAGTTAACCATGATCTTTTATTGCATAAGCTGTATTTAATGGGATTTACGAACTGCTGTTTGAATTGGATAAAATCTTATCTTTTAGGTCGTGAACAGCGTGTGTATTATAATAATTACTTATCTAAACATATCATTGTCAACTCTGGTGTTCCACAAGGTAGCCATCTCGGACCAATACTTTTCCTATTGTATATCAACGACCTGCCTACAACAATAAAATTTTCCAATATACTTATGTATGCTGACGATGTAAAAATATTTTCAAGTTTTGCCGACTCCATTTTTCAACCACACTTACAACAGGATTTAAATTTATTCTTTAATTGGTGCCAAACAAACTTACTGGATATAAACCTTAAAAAATGTAAACATATTCGTTTTTCCAGAAAAACTAGACCTATTGGCTTCTATTTTATTGGTGACTACAAATTGGAAGTTGTTAATGTTTTCTTGGATCTCGGTGTATTATTTGACACAAAGTTATCTTTTACTGAACATATAAATATGTGTACTAATAAAGCTCGTGGTGTACTTGGATTTATTAAGCGATGGTCAAAGGAATTCTCTGACTCATCTATAACAAAACAGTTTACATAGCACTTGTCAGACCTATAATCGAATATGGCTCAATAATTTGGGATCCGTATTACAACGTCCATAGTGATCGTATTGTGTCTGTCCAAAAACAATTTTTGCTATTCATATTACGGAGCACTTACCCAAATCCATCTATAAATCTTCCTTCATATAGAACCAGATTATTAGAGATTCCTTTACCAACTTTAAAAAGCCGCCGAACAATGCTGAACGTGATATTTGTTATCAATCTGATTAAAGGCAATATTTGCTCAGAGTTCCTGCTAAAAAGTTTATTTTTTAATGTTCCCCGACGCCATACACGTTATTACCAGCCATTATCAATTGAATACTTTCAACAAAATTATGCAAATGCCGACCCTGTTCGTAGAATATGTGTAAATTTTAATAATCTGTACAGTATTATTGATATAACTTTGGATATTAACACTATCAAACACACTTTAATTTTATATTTAAATAGATGATGTTAAATTTATTTGTAAAATATTTTAATATATTGTAATTTTTGTCTGAAAGGAGTTAATCCATAGACTAACAAATAAATAAATAAAATAAAAAAAAATCCCGCCAGATATCTTCGTCGTTTAACACTCATCACCAACGACAACGGCTTTACTATGATTTCGAATTAACATTGCGCTATGTTAATTTAACATTGATATTTTTTAGATTTTATTTATTTATATACTTTTACCTCTAGTTGCCCAATTTTTTTTTTTCGATTTTTATAAGTAATACCTTTCTAAGTTGGTTGTAAAATTATCTTGTTAACTACTTTATAAGTTGTTTCAAAACGCTGCCGCAAGATGGCGCCAATCAAGCATTTGTTAAAATAAGGTTTGTATGTTTACAAAAAATAAAGAAAGAACCAACCGTTCTTAATAAAATTACAGAATATTGTTCAGTGATATTTTGAGGTCTGGAGGGACTAATTGGCAATTTTCTTCAGCAACTGAAAAATAACGGTACATTTTTCGATGGGCCAAATATGAAAAATTTGTAGAACGACAACTGTTTTCCAGAACCCAAATTACCATTTTCTAAAATAAAAAAGTTATTTTCCGCGGAAAGTCGGTTTTAGCATATTGATAATTGTATAGGGTGGTTAAATTTTAAGGGGCGATGTTGAATGTGAACCACACCTACACTTCAAATTTTTTCTGCATTTTATTTGACATTTCTGAATTTTAGACTAACTCAATTTGAACCATGAAAAGATACACAATCGAGCAACGCGTTAAAGTTATTCAGGCTTATTATGAAAATGGGCGTTCAAATCAAAATGCATATCGTGAAAATCATCTTCAGTGTTGAGGCACATTTTTACCTTTGCCGCATTTGGGCGAATGATAATCCAAGAGTGATTGTCGAAAACCAATGCACCCACAAAGAGTGAGTGTTTGGTGCGGTTTATGGGCTGGCGGCATCATCGGGCCGTATTTTTTCCAAAATGAGGCCGGTCAGGCAGTTACTGTGAATGGTGTTCGCAATCGTAAGATGATAACGAACTTTTTATTGCCCAAATTGGATGTGGACGATATGTGGTTTCAACAGGACGGTGCCACTTGCCACACAGCTAACGAAACAATGGCTCTTTTGCGCGACAAATTCAATGGCCGTGTTGTCTCACGTGGTGGCGATGTCAATTGGCCGCCAAGATCATGTGATTTGGCACCGTTGGACTTCTTTCTTTGGGGTTATTTGAAAGAAAATGTGTACGTCGATAAGCCAGCAAAAATTCAAGAGCTAACGGATGAGATAATTTGGCACATTAACGGCATACAACCTCAATTATGCCTCAGCGTTATTGAAAATTTGGACCATCGGATGGAGGTTTGCTGCCGAGGTCGCGGCGGCCATTTGGCCGATATTTTGTTCCGTACATATTTGAAAACGCCGGTCAGAAATATTTTAAAAATTCCGCTTGAAGTATAAATTACGTTAAAACTTATAAGATTTGCTTTTAGAGCAATTCCATATGAAAACGATCAAAATTGGCAAATTTTTGGACGACCCCTCTCCGATTTTAAAATAAATAGTCTCAATCGATTGTCCAGCAAAAAATAATGTACCTACATATTTTTTTTTTTTTTATAGTTACTGGTTTTTATGAAGAATTCTTCATAAGGGACCTCATTGAAAGTTGTTTTAAAAAAAAACTACTAAAGCGATCGCAACGAGTGATAGCTCGTTGGAAAGGTATTGAATCAGGCTTTAATTGAAAAATAAAATTTTCCTAATTTTTCTTAGAAATTTACCTTTAAATTTTCCCAAGAAAATTAAATTTTCCGATTTTCCACAGAAGCTCCTAAATTTTCCGGCTAATTTTTTTTTTTGGATTCCTCATAATTTTTGCTTTAAGAATCAGCAATAAAAAAATGGGCCCCGACTCCTTGTTTGGACAGGAGAAGAGCATTTAAGAGACCACCTTGTTAAAAATACATTTAAAAAATTATTTTACAGTTAAAAATACATTTATGAAGAAAAAATCAATTTTTTTTTTTAAGAGCCCCAAGTTGAGTGTGTAGTGAATATGGTCTGCCTGCCTTCACAAGATCGGCCATAAATCCATGGATAATAGCAGCAGTGGCATGTAATGGCACACCAAACCCGACTGAGGCTACAGGTCATAAAATGTTTTGTAAATTTTTAAAATTACCAGGTAATAAATATTTCGCCTAAAATGACACGTGCAGAAACAAGTCATAAAACACGGATTTTCCATAAATATGGCGAAATATTTATTACCTGGTAATTTAAAAAATTTGCAAAACATTTTATGACCTGTGGTCGGCTTATTGGCAGTAACCAATTAAGTCCCTTTTAAAAAACATTTTATGACCAGTAGTTCACGCAAATTTTCCTATTAAAGAAAAGCAAATATCGCTTATTTTTTTTTACCTATTTTTTACCAAAAAATAAATATAAATACTTCACACACTCTGAGTCAAATTTCAGTTGAATACTAAACGTGAAAGTGTTAAAGTGTTTTTTTTTTTGTAAAGTAAAGAGTGAAGCTGTAAAGACAATTTAAAGTAAAATGAATAAATTTTGCTGCAATCCGTTTAACAAGAGTGGACATCGTTCGAAAAAGATAAAAGTATTAAAATTAACTGGTGTTTCGAAGCGATACATGAATGAATTAAATATACAATACGGTGAAGAAGCAGAATTCATTTGCCCCAAGTGTAAAATCGATTTGTCTCAACAAGCAAATGCATTGAAACAAATGCAGCCACAATCCGAGAGTGAAATGACAAGTGAACAAAATGTTTCATCTGATAGTGAGGCAGGCATTCCGATGATCAATATGTCTTTGAGTCCTTTGAATGAGGCTATTACCACTTTAGGTGAAACGCCTATTAGAAAAAGAAAGTTGCGAAGTGAAACATACAGGAAAGAGAAAAAAAGGCAAGGTTATGAGTGCAATCGCAACAATATTTGATGAAGGCTCTGATAACGAATGCAGTCAAGCAGATGACGTTGATGACGGCAAACAAATGATTGATCAGTTAAAAAGAAAATTCAATTTAGCGACCACTTTTCCGGAGAAATATCTCATTTTATCTGTGCTGCCTCAATCATGGTCTATACGCAAGATTTCTGAACAGTTTCAAACATCTTTTTACATCGCGAGAAAAAGCAAAGAATTAGTTCGACAGAAGGGCATATTGGCGACTCCCACCAAGAAATTTGGCTCAAGGACCCTCAGCGAAGCAACGGTGAAATTGATTCAAGATTTTTACTGCAATGATGACAACAGCCGCGCCTGCCCAGGTACACGTGACTATGTTATCACACGTGAAGTACACAAGCAGCGCAGATTATTATTATGTAATCTATCCGAAGCATACCATCAGTTCAATGGGAAATACCCAGCAGAAAAAGTGGGATTTTCTAAGTTTGCCATCCTACGACCAAAAGAATGCGTGCTGGCATTAGACAGGCACGGAACGCATTCAGTCTGCGTTTGCATGTTTCATCAAAACATCAAATTAATTTTCTTTCCATGCAAGAAATTGAAAGTATTTCACGGTGAAATTGAAACATATAGGGACCTCCTGTCGAAGTCGTTGTGCGCATACCCCACGGAAAATTGTCATCTGTCCAACTGCGACAATTGTCCGAAGATTGACGAGCTAGAGCAATATTTGGCGGAAAAGTTTGAACAGCTGTTAATTCAGGAGGTGCATTTCAAACAGTGGATAATTAGCAGCGGCAGATGTTCCCTTGAGACCGTGGTAAAGCAGATTCCGGAATTCATCGAGGAATTCGGATTCAAGTTGAATGAACTGAAGGCGCACCATTTCATATCCGAGATGCAATCGAAATTTCTAAAGGAAAGTAAGGAGAAATTAGCCCAAAATGAATTCATTGTGATAAGCGACTTTGCCGAGAATTACACTTTTCTCGTTCAGGATGAAATTCAGGCTTATCACTGGGCAAACGACCAGTGCACGGTGCATCCTTTTTGCATTTATTTCAAAAACGAAGATAACGAACTACAGACCGTAAGCCTTGTTGTTGTCGCGGAGAGTTTAGCTCATAATTATGTGTCCGTTTATTTATTTCAAATGAAACTGTTTGAATTCTTAAGATCAAAATTCGATGAAATCGACAAAGTAACGTTTTTCTCAGACGCGGCTTCTCAGTACAAGAATAAAAAAAATTTTTACAATCTTTGCATAATTGAAGAAGAACAAAACTGCAAGGTCGAGTGGCACTTTTTCGCGACGTCCCACGGTAAGGGCCCATGCGATGCGTTAGGGGGAACCCTAAAACGCATGGCGACTAAGGCAAGTTTGCAAAGGCCATATACTAACCAGATCTTAAATGTACAACATTTGTTTTCGTGGATTCAAAGCAAGGAAATTGCCATTAACACAGTTTTATGCACTCAAAAAGAACACGATGCCATGGAGCGACGAATTCAAAACAGATATAATAATGTCAAAACTATAACTGGAACGCAAAAGTTTCATTGCTTCATACCAAATATTTCTGATATGTCAATTAATGTAAAGCGGTACTCTTCGTCTGCCGACGTGCTAAATTTAAAGTTACTTTAATTTTATAATGATGCCAAGACAATTGAAATTTTTAATAAATATTGTAATTAAGTATAAGCAGCAAAATAAGAAAGATTTTTTCTTCATAAATGTATTTTTAACTGTAAAATAATTTTTAAAATGTATTTTTAACAAGGTGGTCTCTTAAATGCTCTTCTCCTGTCCAAACAAGGAGTCGGGGCCCATTTTTTTATTGCTGATTCTTAAAGCAAAAATTATGAGGAATCCAAAAAAAAAAAAATTAGCCGGAAAATTTAGGAGCTTCTGTGGAAAATCGGAAAATTTAATTTTCTTGGGAAAATTTAAAGGTAAATTTCTAAGAAAAATTAGGAAAATTTTATTTTTCAATTAAAGCCTGATTCAATACCTTTCCAACGAGCTATCACTCGTTGCGATCGCTTTAGTAGTTTTTTTTTAAAACAACTTTCAATGAGGTCCCTTATGAAGAATTCTTCAATTTTGTCACATGACAGTGGTGTACACCACCACTAAACCAGTCACTATAAAAAAAAAAAAAAATATGTAGGTGCATTATTTTTTGCTGGGCAATCGATTGAGACTATTTATTTTAAAATCGGAGAGGGGTCGTCCAAAAGGTGATCGCTTTCATATGGAATTGCTCTTTAGGTAAATTTGTAAATAAATTTTTGCAAATTTTTAAAGTTAAATTTAAAAGCTATATTAATATAAGCTTTTTTTTAGAAATTATTTGGATACTTCTGAATTCAGAAAAAAAAAAATAAACGCAAGTAAGAAAGTATAGTCGGTCAAGCCCGACCATATTATACCCTGTACCACAATATTTAAAAACATCGAAAGTGTACCCTATTTGGCACCCCTGGCCAATCATGGATTTGCAAAAACAAAACTATTTTAAGAGTCATGTTAAAGTTATTTATGAAATTTGTTTACCTTTAAGAGATTTTACGATGGGGGTATATATTGGATCTTTGGTAAACTTTTGACCTATCAGCATAATTAAGCAGCTATCATAGTACCTATCGTAAAAGTTATTTTTCCCAAATTATATGTCAATACCAACATTTACAAGGAAGTTATGGCTTTCAAACTATTTTCGGTTGTAGTATTTGTATGGGAGCTATTTGAATCGGTTCCAATAAAATTTGGTAAAATTAAAATTAGATATCAATAAAATAAATATGGACCAAATTTAATATAAATATTAACATAATAATATGGATTTTGGGTACAAAGTAGGGATGCCAATCCCGATCCCGAAAATCCCGGGATTTGATTCAGGAAATCCCGAAATCGTTAACTTAATTTTTTTTCCAACCTTTTTTTATAAAAAGAAATTAATCATCACATTCACCCTTGAGAGGATAGGGAACACAATATTGATCCTTTATATTTATTTGGTTGTCATTGAAACAAACCAAAAAAAGTTAAACTTTGTTGTTCTTTCTAAGCGAGTCGATTTTAACATATTCATAATTGTATTATTATATTAATTTGTTATTTTTAAAAGATTTATTTTAAGTGTTTAATTTTTTTTTTAAAGTAATTGTGCCGATAACTGAACTTTTTTGTAAATTAAGTAATCTTATTCACCATGGCAGTGCTAATGCTTCCCGTAGTCCCATCTTGCGTGCATTTGTCTATCCTTTTTATTGCTAAATTTTTATACAATATGTAAATCTCCTGTCTGGAATATTTTAAGAACTCCGCTTGAAGTTTAAGCAACGTGAAAAATCCGGGGATCCCGGGATTTGATTTTTTGAAATCCCGAATCATGGGATTTGCGAAAACCAGTCCCGATTGGCATCCCTAGTACAAAGCCTTAATTTCGAAATTATGCTTGTATGGCGGCTATGTGAAATTATGGACCGATGCCAACATTTTCAAAAAGCTTAGTCCTTCTGAAAATTAGAGCCAATGTAACAAATTTAATTAAATTATCTCCAAGGTTTCTGTACACAGAGCGAAAAAACACGTTAAAAACTTATCAACCAATGGTATTAAAATGATAACAAAGTGTTGTTAATATTTCCACAACATATGTTGTCAAATTTTTAACAGACTGTTGTCAAATTGGTACAAAAGATGTTAAAAGTACCATTGCTGTCATTATTTGCAGTTTATCGAAATGAAAAATTTTTATAAATTATTTAAATAAGTGAAAAATAAAATAAAAAAAAACTTGGACAGTGAAAAAATATAATTAACTGTGACGTTTACATTTTGTTGCTACGGAAGAGATTTTCTTTTTGAAGAAAACATAAATTTTGACCTTAAAAAAATTGACGACGACGATAAGGAATTGAAAACTTCTTGTATTTAATTAATTATTTAAAAGGTAAGTAAAAATACAATAATATGGAATTTGTAGATAATTTTAAAATTTCTTTTATTGAAGATGCTAATGTGACATATAGAAGCTTGGCGTTTATAAATAAAAAAGATGTGAAGGAAGCTGTACCAAACTGAGGTCTCCGCGCTGAACTCAAAGAAAAGCTCTTTTCATGAAAAAAACACAGGTATGTAGGTATATCGCACTGCAATTTTGTTTTATTAAAAAATTATTTGCAATCTTTATTTTGTTGCTTAAAAATTTAAATAAGTAAACATATTTCATTTGTTTTTTTATTGCTTGGTTTTAGAATGTACACGCAGAACAATGTGTTGTCGAATTGATAACTGAATGTTGTCAATAAATTAACAGTGTGTTATCAAAAATTAAAACAATTTATTGTCAAAATGACACCGTTATGGTGAAAATATATTAACATTTTGCTGTCAGAATGAGACCAAATGGTGGCAAAATGACAACGAGGTGGTTAAAAAAAGTTGATACCATTCGTTATCACCTTGAACACAAACGTAGTTGGCTCACTTTTGACAACGGATGGTATCAATTTTAGTATTTTTATACCGTATTTTTCACTTTGTGTACTTAACATGAATGAGCCGAGATCATTGTATCAATCCAAAAAGTGATTCTGAGTCGATAGGTGAACAGGTGGATCTAGGGCCAATAAAGTAAGGTGTTATAAACATTAGCACAAACGCATAAAACCCCATCCACTATTATGGAGTAGTTGTATTTACCATTAAAACCCCCTGTTTTAAATTTAGCATACTACGTGCATTTTTCTAACCAAATTGAATGAAACGTCTTCAAACAAATTGAAATATTTTGTGGAATACGTAAAAATCCAGCAAAAAAAATGCTACCTGCCAGATAATTATAAACGAAAGCTTAACTAATTGAATCAACTTAATCTCTGCTGCAAAAATTATAGTTAAAAAATATCAAAATAAACTACATCGTCATTAGCAAACTACATTTGTAGTAACACAGACACTATCCAAAAAAAAAAAAAAATTACAGATAGACTGACGTCTGAACAGACCAAGTGACATGTAACAAAACGGCCAATAAACAGGTACCTCTCCTTCAGATACGACTACTTCAACATGTCTAGATAAATAAATCAACATGAAATTGTTGATGATGATGAAGATGGTGTTGCATGTTGCCACTTAAAACTAATTTAATAAATAGAAAATTTATTAAGTAAATCAAATAAAAAAAAAATATATTAACAAACGTACGGTGGTTGAACGTTAAAAAGCAATATTTATTAAGCGAAATCAAATTATAGAAAAAAAACTATTTGTAGCTTTTTTTCTGGCAGTCAAGTACCCTACATTAGGTTTATAACAAATCACTATTAAGGGAATTTGAAAATTATTTATACAGTATACTATATAACTATTTATCTAGTATATAACAAAAAACAAAGCAACAATTGAAGAATAAAGTTCTTTCAAGATACCTAAGAGGTTATTTCAGACGAACGAGGCGTATTCGAGAAAGGGTCTCACTAATGAAATAAATAAATGTCTTATGATAAAGTGATTGTCAAACTCCTTTCCCCAACGTTTGATAAGCCACAGGATACTTTGTGCCTTGTTGACAGTCTGCGATGTATGTGTATTAAAAAAAAGTTTATGATCCAGATCAAGGAAAGTCTCAACAGGTTCAAGTTGATGCCTATTGAGTGTATCTCCCCAAGTGATGTTACGAAGATTCGTATTCGTGTTGACGAATATTCGTTTATTTCATGACATTTGTATTCGCATTCGTCAAATTCAAGCGAAAATAAAATTATAAAATTAAACAAAAATACATAATATTAAAAAAAAAAATGTTGTTGTTTATTTGTTTGGCTTAAGGTCATAAAAAAATTATAAATAAAATTTTTTTTTTCAATTTTCAATTTTGTATTTTATTTTCCATCCGATATTTCGACCATACATCGATGGTCAGGGGCTACAAAATACACATATATTTAATGTTTAAATTTTATAACATAAAAACATCTATCAATACATACATTTAAAAAACTGTAAAAATTAAAAAAAAAAAAAATTTTATTTACAATTTTTTTATGACCTTAAGCCAAACAAATAAACAACAACATGGATAATCGACACAGGTTAACAATAAATCATGGCCCAATTAGTAGGTCTGCTCGAAACGCCTGCTGATTTTTTGTAGAGTTGTGTTTTTAATCATAATACATAGTCATAAATGGGCAAAATGTCAAAAGTTGTTTACATTATTTATTATATTTTTTTTAAATTCTTTTTGATTTCAAGAAATCGTTTTTCTTATTGTGAAAATAAAAATAAAATATAATAATTGTGAAAAAAATTGTGAACAAAATTTTAAAAAACCATAATAGTAAAAAAAGTGTAATAAAATTGTGCAGTGTGTAAAAAATATTTTTTTTTTTTAGTGCCAAAAGACCTAGTGGAAAGTGCAAAATGGGGTGAAATTTGTGGCAGGAATTTGGCCCCATCACATGAAATTTGCGCAGACCATTTTTCGGAAGCCAGCATTGTACGCCAAAATTTCGGTTGAAAATTTTCATTAAACACAATAAATACATGATAAAAACAAAACACATTTTTCTTAACAGGTGACAAGTTTTTGATATTTTTACCATTTGTATACACAAACAAAACCCGTGTTGTTTTTTCTATTATTGCATTGTTGTAGTTGTGGGCAGACCTACTAATTGGGCGATGCAATAAATATTGAACAAAAAAAAAAAAAAAAAATATTAATCTGTAATAATTTTATTTTAAAAAAACCTTTGTCATTACCAAATTGGAAATCCTTTCGCTGCAGTATATTGAACAAAGTTTGTATATTATCCATCGACAAACGTCCCATGTTAATTGTACTTATATAACACAAAAAGTTTTCAGAGATTTGTTTAAATATTTTTTATTATGATAGAAGGATCTATGACAATTAAGTGTGAAACAAAATATCGGCCAAATGCTCATCACGGCTTCGGTGGCATACCTCTATCCGATGCTCCATATTTTCAATGACTCTGAGTCATTATTGAGGTTAAATGTCCTTAATGTGCCGAATTATTTCATCATTTAGCTCTTGAATTGTTCTTGCCTTATTGACGTACACTTTTTCTTTTAAATATCCCCAAAGAAAAAAGTCCAACGGCATAAGGAAAAACTGAGGAAAAACTTAACGTCATCTGCATACATGAATATCTTAGGAATAATACTGAACCCAAGTGCCTACCTTGAGCGACTCCGGATGGAACAGGGTAATATTTAGTATTACAATTTCAAAACAATATGCACAGATAACTGCCCATCAGGGATGTGGACATCCATTTAGGAAGTCATCAAGTAAGAGTCTGATAAATTATATAGATTCTGGAATTCTAATATAATTTGTACGAATTCGTAAATTTTTCTCCGAACCTTTTTCTCCTAGAATTTTAAAACTTTTGGATTCTGTTGTGACGTAGGCTTTCATTTTTATTTTGAACATGAATACCTGAAATTTAGTGTATTTTCAAAGTCTTCTAAGTCCAGTAAAAATTTGAGCAGTTAAAGATTAAACATATTTTGCATGTTATTTACGGCTTAACCAGAAATTGATTTTATGTCACAAAAAAGAAATTTATCTTTAAACACCAATGACTTTAATGATTATTTATATGGAAAACAAAAATACTTTTAGATAATTTGTCAAACACTCGAACATGTGTGTTGCTAGAAAAATATTAATTGGATTTATTTATATTTGTCATAATTTCACTTTAAATGATATTGAAATGCAACTCGTTTTTAGTGAAAATTACAAAAAGTTAGAAGTTGTCTGTGAAAAATATTTAAATAAAAAAATTTAAAAAAGAGAAATTTCTTTAAGCAGAATTTGTAAAAAGAGACTTCAAAAAACCGATCTAAGATAAAAGTATTAAGTACTTGCTAAAGCTTTCTAAAGGCTAACTGACCTGTTCCACGAAATAATTTATGACCCTTTACGAGGTGAGACCAACCCAGCATCAGCTATTACACTTTAAGTTTTGCTGTACCAGCTTTAAACACTGATGCTCTAAGCTCTACTAGTCGGCACCGCAATAAAACAATTACCGAACTAGAGATCATGTAACGCAACAGAACACTTCAAACAACATGCACCGCTTGCTCCGTTGACGCGTTTCGAGATTAAACCAATTTAATTGACTTATTGGTTAAAAGGAAATATAGAGGAAAGGTAATTAGACCAATAAAAATTCTGGTCTGCAAAGCTTAAACCGATACAAATTTCTCTTAAATTAAGGCGCAAGTAGAAACTTTTCTGCCAAGGCACATTTAACAAGGTTAGGGACAACATTGCAAAAAAAAAAAACCGGAATACCAAGCAAATTTAGTTATTGTATCAATTTCTGGACTATATTGGAAAAGAATGCCCGTTTGGAAATATTAAATCGCACCATCAACTCTGGTACTCCAATCAAAATATGCGTCATTAGCGAAATAGATCGATAAATTATTAAATTAACTTTAAAAACATTGGATGATTTTTACTGAATGGCGGAAATGAATACATCTGAAGAAACCAGATTGTTAAGGCTTTAGAAAACTGCTAGTTTAATATTACTCCAATGACAGGGAACTGCTCGCTTTATTTTAGCTGGTAGAATTTCGCCCTTACCAGATGTGGAATACCAATGAACGTCCGAAAGCAGAGAGGCTCTTAAGAAAACGGAGTGGAGAGCTTGCAACATCTTCCGAGGAACAAATTGGAACATTTCTTAGATTATATGTGAATGTAAATCACACACAGGCGACCCAGAAAAATCTTCTGTCCACAAACAATACACTTTTCTCCAATCCACACAAATCAGATTTTAGACTCTTTAAAATCTGTTAAGTCATCATACCATATGGGTCCTGATGGTGTTCCTAGTTGTGTTCTTAAGAATTGCGCACATGCAAAAGCTACTCCATTAAGCATAATATTTAATATATCCTTAAAATATGGTTATTTTCCTCAGTTGTGGAAAGACTCCTTCATTATTCCGCTATTTAAATCTGGCAGTAAGTCATGTGTTACAAACTATAGAGGCATAGCAAAGTTAAGTGCAATCCCTAAACTTTTTGAAAAGTGTGTTACCGACAATCTCCTTCATCAAATTTCGTCCCTACTATCTCCCTGTCAACATGGCTTTATAAAAAGTCGTTCATCAGTAACTAATCTCATGCAGCTGACTACTATAGTAAATCGTGGATTTGTTAAAAGGAAATTTACAGATTTTATATACACGGATTTTAGTAAAGCGTTTGATAAAGTCAATCATAAATTACTTCTGATAAAGCTTCATGCTATGGGACTTACACACGGGAGTTTAAATTGTATTAAATCATATTTAACAAACCGAAAACAAAATGTTGTTTTTAATAATACCACATCAAAAAACATTATTGTAAGTTCTGGAGTGCCCCCAAGGTAACCACATTGGTCCAATTTTATTTTCCTTATTCATCGATGACTTGCCATGCGTAATTAAATATTGTAGCGTCTTAATGTATGCCGATGATGTGAAGATATTTCATAGATATGACAATAACGTTGAAAAAAATTTGCTGCAACATGATTTGGATGAGCTATTTCAATGGTGCGTGCTTAATTTAATGGAACTCAATTTAAAAAAATGTAAACATATGCGTTTTTCAAGAAATTATAACCCTTTATTTAACTTTTCATTGGGCGGACATCAACTTGAATTGGTAATGGAATTTTCAGATCTTGGAATACTTCTGGATCCCAAATTAAATCTCAGGAAACACATATTTATGATGGTGAACAAAGCTCGTGGTGTGTTGGCTTTTATAAAACGATGGGCTAAGGAGTTTACTGAACCAGTCATTACTAAACGGTTATATACATCTTTAGTCAACCCAATCTTGGAATATGGATCTGTTATTATAGAATCAGTCCAAAAACAATTCCTTCTTTTTTGCTTGGGTAATTCAACATGGAATCCTTACGTCACTATTCCTCCTTATACCACAAGGCTTGCAATAATAAAATTACCAACGATGGAGAGCAGAAGAACTATGCTTAGCGTTTCATTTTTATTCAACCTAATAAATGGTGCGGTCTACTCCGGCTTCCTACTCAGCAACATAGACTTTAATGTTCCTCATCGATCAACTCGTTTGTACATCCCACTATATTTACAAGTTTTTCAAACTAATTATGCTAATTCTGATTCTCTATGAAAATTGTGTAAACTTTATAATGATTTTTACCTTAATCAATGTAATAAAATGGCTGTCTAAATCTTTTGTTATTTTGTATATTATGTAATTTTTTTTTTTATATTTGGTCTGTAAGGATTTATTCCGTAGACCTTAAATAAATTAAAAAAAAAATAAATCCCAACGTTGATGAGATTATTAATTCGATCAATAGTCCTAAAACCAATAAATCACCATATGTAGACGGAATCTCCGCTGAATTATTAAAAGCAAGCTCATATAAAAGCGCCAAACTAATCCAACGAATTACCCAATTATCCGCACATTTTGGGAAAATGAAAATCTTCCTGACGAAGCGATAGAAGGCATTATAATAAACATTCCTTTGCTTTGTATGGTTAACAAGGTCATTCCGCTAGGGTATCACCAGCACTGAGACAGGAGTAGGCGGGATTCAGACCTAGAGTCCGTCTTATCGTCGAGCAATCTGTTCAACGCCGATCACCACTCTATATGTGCTTTATCGATTTTGAAAAAGCCTTTAAGAAATTAAATCACAGCGTGATTTGGAGCGCACTTCGATGCAAAAACGTCCCGATTAAACTTATTTCACTTATTAAGTGCCTCTACCACAATGTCAGCTGTCGAATTTAACATGGTAAAGCGTTAAGCAGGACATTAAAAGTGGGAATCGGTGCTCGCCAAGGCTGTGTTTCATCTCCACTTCTATTTAATATAGTCTTAGACACAGAACCTAAAAGTGCGCCACAGAACGGAAAGGAAATTACCTGGGGAATACAAGGTCGTTGAAACGATCTTGATTACGCAGATGATATCTGTCTATTAGCTTACATCTTCTCAGATCTCGCATTTAATCTGCAATATATAACAACAACAACAGATGTGGCTGGACTTAGGATTAACACTGCAAAAACCAAAACACTGCGAGTTAATGCGACGTCTCAGGAATTATTTACAATTGGAAGTAAAAAAGTAGAGGATGTCAGCCAATTTTGTTAACCTGGGAGCAACATTTCCAAAAATGGCGGATCAAGTGAAGACATTGACAACCGTGTACAGAAATCGCGACAAACTTTCGGTCATTAGAATTCATCCTCACTCTCGCACAAAGTTAACAATCTTCAACACAAATGTCAAGTCCACTCTCCTGTACGGTTGCGAGACATGCAACGCTGCCCTTAGAGACATGCAAAAGATCCAGGTGTTTGTGAATGTCTTCGCAGGATATTGCGAATATTCTGGCCTAGAGTGGTGCCAAACAACAGGCTTTGGGACTAATCCAAACAACAACAGAAATAAAAAGACGTAAATGGCGGTGGACTGGCCACACGTAAAGAAGATCAAGAAATGACATCACAAGAAATGCCATAGACTCGAATCCGCAAGGAAGTCGAAGAAGAGGACGGCCAGCTCATGCATGGAGAAGGCAAATCGAAGCAGAAGTGTCCGGAATGGGTAAAACGTGGGGCGAAGTGAGAGCGTTGGCACAAGCCAGGAATCTGTTCAACCAATTTATTGAGGCCCAATGCTCCTTATATGATCAATGGGAACATATATATATATATATATATATAGGTGAGAAATCGGGACTTGCAGAGAAGAAAAATAACAAGAAAAAAACCAGTCCTTACGATCTTGATATTGTTGAACGGAATCATGAAATCAGAACATTGGTAAATAAAATCAAGTGGATATAAAAAAAAAAATACTTTAGCTCGAATGCGGGTTTTACAAACCTTAGGTTAACTGTAGCTCTGAAAACCTAATGATCTTAATGGATTTTCACGTGCGTTTATTACTACCCGTCTCCACTATCCATCAACTTAGTAAGAACATCATGTCGCACATGAATTCTACTCGTATTCTACATGTGCTGCCATCGTTGGCTAAACATATGTCTTAGAAACCATGTTCGCCATGATGGTCGCCTTACAATGCCATTTTCTGTATACAACCAAACGCACAACAACAAAAATTGTGGTAAATCAGAACATGAACATCAAAACGTATTCTCCACATTCAAGAACATGAACAAATTAATGCCGTTGCTCTGCCGGCGTTATGTTCATGTCTGGTTCAAATCTATAGCACATGGAGACGTGGAGTTAAACACCAAGAGAAAGAAACGACTTGTTTTCTCTTTGCAAAATTACAACATTCTAGTCGCAAAAGAACCACAATGTCTTACACAAGCTAAAGTTAAAGAGACCACAAAGCCCTCCACTATATTACTATTTATTCTCCATGCTGATTTTTTTAAATAAATTCTTTTCATAGGCCGCTTTATCATGTCATTTAAATTGCCGTAATTTTCTTAACAAGAAACGATTTTATTTAAAATTATTAACTGTGAAATCATGGGAAGAATATTTCTTAATTCAAAATTAATTAATAAAAGGAATATTCAAATCACAGAACCCTTAACGCACCTCATAAAATAAAATAAAGAATTTATTTAAATTAAAATTTAAATAATTCTTAAGAAAATGTTCTAATAAACAGAGCTGCACTATCCTCGGCACTCTAATCAAAACGATAATACCCTTGAAAATTTAAGGAAAAAAAGAACACAAAAAATTGTATTCATCTATCTGTGATCTTTAACAAACGTAATTTTTATCTCAATACAACGACATACAATAAATAAAAAATCAATTTTCTAATTAAGTCTTTCAATAACAAAATCAACACAAAAAGGCAAAAAGAAAACAACAACAAAAACGCAAGAAAAACAGAAAAGAACAAAATCTTAAGACCAAAAAGAAAAACAAGCAATCAGAAGTTTAAGAAAATAAAATTCAAGATCTAAAAGATAAACAATCGTATGGATGAAACAAGTTATACAATCTAACCAAAAACAACAATGTGAATAAGTAAATACCTAGACCTCTACAAACGATCCACTGACTCTCATTTATTATAAAATAACAAAACAACACCAACTACATCGAAAAACCACAAAGAAAAAGGAATATTATCATTTCAAATCAATTGTACAGAAGCTGTTACATGGGTGAACGCCTGCTGGGACTGATGTTGCATGTACGAAGCACTATCAATCTTACACACTTACAGTATGCAGTCGCCGCAGCAAGTTCGATCACAAACGAACCTCAAGTGTTTGAACTTAACACAATGAACGGCACCCATGCCCATTTATTCAATTTTTCTGTATATTAAATGCTGCTTTATGAACTAGAAGCTGCAGCAAAAAGTACGAGAAACAGAGAACAAGGTGATTTTAAACTTTACACAGATTTTATTTAAATTGTTTATTGTAATTCGAAGATTAATTAATCTAAGAGAATGTATGATTCAAGGTATAAATTACTTTAAACAAGCATTTCTTGACCTGGAATTAAAAAAAACACATTTCAATTTATTTCTGAAATTTTTACAAGAAACAACTCTATCACTAGCCAATATTTTTATTTCAGCCCAACTTCGTACGGTCCAGTCCTTCGAATTTTTTTCTCGAGATGCCTTCTCCATGAATGCATGTGCAGGTCTGCCAGCACATCTCTGGCCTTGAGCGTTTCAGTCTAAGGTGCTTCTGGTGTTATCGTTTGCTAACTTCTTCTTCAGGTTATGGCCTATTCAGCGCCATTAACGTTTACGGATTTCGGTTTTGGCAGGCGTTTGGTTAGTAACTGTCAAAAGTGCCTCCTTGCTTATGCATACAGGTTAAAGTATTTTTAATATACTACTTAGGAAACTATTGACGATTTTCTGTATATTATTGACACCACTGTGAGCAGCATTCCACGATTCGCATTCATGTTTGACTACAGATTTAACAGTGCTATTGAAAATTCGTACATTTGTGCACAGTGGGATAAAACAAAGTTAATTTAAGGATTAATTCTGTGAAGCCCATTATTATCGATATTTATATATTTGTAGGATTAACTATACATTATTAAGTTAAAAAATGAGACATTTTTATTTGTTTTTAAAAGAAAAGAAAAATTATATTAACGTACATACATATACAATATGTATATGCATTAGGGTGGTTATAATAATTAAGTTGATTAGAGATTGGTTGAAAGCAATTCCAGAAATATTTTTTTTTAATTTTTGCCATGCCTCTGGATACCGCCTTTTTAGATTTTTATACACTGCATCACCATTTGTAGTCCGATCCTAACATATTACATATATTTATTCATTGCGCTTCTATCACTTAATTTTGCCTTTTGTGAATATCCAATCCGACTCCAAAATTATGCCATCTCGAATCCTTCCCCCCTAATGTCCAATTCTTTGCCCGTGGGAAGAAAGCGCTTCTAAAACTTTGTGCGTCAAATTTTTAATGTACTCACTTTTATGACACGCCATAAATTGGGAGCATTTTGTTTTTTTCACATACATGTTACATTTAACGAGATCGAAACCAATTCGAAATAAAAAAAATTGCACCAGACGTGACCTAGAATGAAAGGTATATCATAAAGAGGCTAAAAAAATACCATTTTTTTTGGTTCGCCACGCCTCAAAATACGGAAAAATGTCCCGCAAAAAATCAAAAATGGTATATTTAAAAACACAATATCCAACAGTTTAAAAGCATTTGCATTAAAAAAAAAAACAATCCTAAAATTATGATCGGTAAATCCCAAACACCATAGTATTTATAAACGAATTTTCGAGCTTTTACAATATTTAAAAACTATGGGCTCACAAAAAAAAGGTTATATTATGAGGTTAAAATTCATATTAGAGCTATTTGTGGCGAATATTATCCAGATATAGATCAATTTCCATGAGATTTTTTGTCTTAAAGGGATTTCAGGGACGGTAGCTAAATTGTTTATTAATGTTAAGATGAAGTAAAAGTTAAATATTTATAGATGGAAGCTTTGGGCAAATGTGAGCCGATTCGAAAATAATTTAATTTGCTGTAACATATTTTTGCGGCGAATTTTATCTTAATACCAACATAATTAGATGGTTTGCGGATAAAAAATCTAGTTTTGATGAAGTTGTTATGGTTAATATGTGCAATTATAGACATATTCTTCTTCCTCAGTACAAATTAAATCTACTTACCAAATTTGATAACAAAGTTAACATGCGCGCAAAGTTAACATGGACATACAACCAGCCAGACGGATGGACTTACATCGTTAGATCACCTTAAACTGTGATTCTGAGTCGGTCGGTATACCAAAAAATTGGTCCTGAAAGTTTAAATGCTCTTGTCAGCATCTAAAAAAGTTAACATGTATTAAAATATGCCTTAAAAAGGCAAAATATGCGCTATAAACAGCAGAAATGCTCTTTTAACTAAATTATGCAAAAACTGCTGTAAAGGGTAAAATATGCACTAACAAGTCGATGCCAAAATTCATAAAAAGCTCTTAAACGGATAAATATATTGTTTTTGGCTTCATTGGTCGCACAAGGAAAAACATGCAACTGCATATTATGGTTTCCCTTTTCATTTTTAGAAGAGTTAATACAAAATACTGGCACTCAAAATATCTCAATTTTTAACTTTAACCACGGCACGCAAAATTTGTTAGAATAATTTTACTTTGCCCGTTCACTGCCCATAAAGTGAGTTAGTTATAGCAGTAATTTTAGCAGTTGGGGATGTAGAATTTTATCTACTTTCACCCAATATTAAACATGACTGTGAACGATAAAGTTCAGATTTTAAATTAATCCTCACTTTTAGTC
Organism: Pollenia amentaria; assembly: GCA_943735925.1. Taxonomy (NCBI): domain Eukaryota; kingdom Metazoa; phylum Arthropoda; class Insecta; order Diptera; family Polleniidae; genus Pollenia; species Pollenia amentaria. The sequence continues at coordinate 83,934,702 of OX031008.1, read as the reverse complement.
AATTTCAACCCTCTGTGCAGTGGAAAGTTCCATACCAAGAGATGATACCACTTGTTCTCGAAATGACACAGGCCCAAATATGTAAAGGACCTAACGTCATCAAGAGGGCGGTTTTATGTAATTTAAATAGCGTGAATTTCAAATTTTAAGTATTCAAAGTTTTCAAACTTTCCAATAACAATTTCAAATGTTCGATTGCATTTCGTCAGGAGAGCAAAATAACTTTATTGACATCACAAGCCACAATAATTCGCGGGAACATTTACTACAATGTTGCGTTAAAACAAATTCGGTTTAAATATCTGTTACAGAGCGGTATGAAAGGCCGAAACAAAAATAATTGAATACCTAGATAAAGCGCCTGTTCGGTAAACCATCACTGCGCTGTATTTGTTTGTGTAAAAGCATCATCTGGGATCACTGCAAATGTCAGATGTTCAAAAATACATAATAAAATTAAAAGATCGAAAACACACATCATAAAAAAGTTTGATGCATATTGAGTTTAAAAATAAAACCAAATTGCGCAGCAAGCATTTACCAGCAACAGCTGATTTGCATGAGCATTGTAAACTAATCACAGGTACGCATTTCCGAACAGGCCCTAAGTCATTTTACTAGCGACGATGACCAATATCGAGGTGACCGGTAACCAAAATTTTCGAATATTCATTCGTTTACTGCAACCTGAAACTAAACAAGCAAAATTTCTTTCTAGGTCATAATGAAGCGATCCATAACGAAGTTATTTATGTAGCAGAGATGATACATATTTTCGAAATTTAAGATTTTCGAATACATATTTTAATAAAAATTGCACTTTTTATACTTTGTTACTTGTTTTTTTTTAATCGAATAATATTTTTTATATCTGGGTCAAAATTAAATTTTTAAGATCTACAATTGTAAACAGATCAAATAATATTTTCGAAAATGGTAATTTTCGATTTATATTTTAGAAAATTTTCGATTTTTTAATAATTTTGTTATAAAACAAATTCCTTATTAAGAGATACAATAAATCGTTCAAAATCTCAAATTTCGAATTTTATGTATCTCATTATTAAATATTTAAAAACAATAGTGTTTTCGATATCGAATTTTTTCAAACAAATGTTGGTTTCGAAAATAAAACTTTTTGACTTTGATTGTCTTCTAACGTCAAACATAGATGCGGGTAGTGCACTAATTTTGCAGTTTCAACTCACAGCTAGTGCAAAATTATTGTTGATGTTGAGTGATGAATTGAAAACTACCAGCCTCACTAAACATGAGTGATAGTGATGTTAAACAATTTTGTACTCAAAAAACAAATAGTTTGATTTTAGAAAAAGCGATCATCAGTTTATTGCAACTTTTTTGTTCTTCACTCATTTGAGTGCAACTTAAAATTTTGCACTCAAATTTACAAACAAAAACTTGTTTTTTCATGATTAAAGCCAGGAGATATTCCGTTATTGACAAAATTTCATGTTGTTATATTTCCTTGGCTTATGCATACCATCACAAGAATCAAAAACTTTGCACATTCAAAATTGGGGTTTTTAAGTTTTAGTGAGAGTCTATTTATATGCAGCTTTTTTGATTGCAAGTATAAATTTTGCACTATTTGAATTGAGCGCAGATTTTATGCATTCAGTAAAAAAATTTGCAATACCACTCAATTTTTTTAGTCAATCATCATTAAAGCTGGTAAAAAATAGTGCAAACTAATTTTTTTGAAGTTTTATTAAGTGATAGTGCAATGCTAATTTAAATCAATATTTAATGCATTACCCCCAACTATGACGACAAATAATATACTTTTTTTATGAAAAGTTATCATAGAGTCAAATGCTTGATATTGAAAATATTATCTTAGTCGCATTGTGTTTTAAATATCGGAACTTCCTGACTAGTCGAATAAGAATAATAATATAATTTTCTTTGAAGAATCGAAAAAAAAATCCGCAATGGATATCGAAAATCATTTAAGGGTCTAATAAAACGTTTATGTTAAGCACTCCAGCAACTGAATATAAATTTTTTTATTTGCAACCTTTAAAATCTGTTCAAACTCACCGAATGTGTCCAAAGATTCAAGATGTTTTTTTTTACAGACAAATAGATTTCCTATTGGTCGTTGTTTTTTGAATGAAATTAAAAATGTTTTTTTTCTCCCCTATTTGTATTTCAAATGTTCGAAGTCAAAATATAAATTTTTTTTCTATTTTAATTGTTTTCAAATTTAACGCTTCATCATTATTTGTTGTTATTGATATGACAAACTAAACAGAGCACATGGCTCTTATTTCTATCCCGTATTTCAAAGCTAAAGAGAAAAAAAAAACAAAAAATAAAAGCAAAGAAACCTCGAAATTTAAATTATCAAATATTTAGATTGGCTGCAGTGTTTGGTTTAAAATCGAAGAAAAGAAAATAAAAAAATAACAAACCCTACTGTAAACAATTGTTTATTTAGCAGTTGTGTTGGTGCTACTGCATCAAGTCTTTTGTGGCTGGTTATTTGCAACATCATGTTTATTTATTTAAGACGAGTATAAATGAGAGCCTGTACTCGATAAACTGTCTTGTTCCATTCGAACACCCTTTTCTTTATTTTTATTTTCCTATTGAAATCATTTTCTAAAATGTTCACACATTTTGAATGAAATCAAAATAAAGCCTCCTAATTATCGGTTATTGCAGGGGTGGGATTGATAGTATTTAAAAATGAGCGGTAATTCCAAGTTCGCTTGAATGTACGTGTGTGGTTTAAGTGTTTAATTCATGTTGTTCGTTAATTTGAATAATTTAAGTGTTAATAACTCTTACAGATTTTCCCCTGTTTGATGAAGAAAACAATTTTAAAATTGGTGCTGGTTTGCTTTTGACTTTGAATTGTAGGAGATCGTTACTTTTAATTGGTCCAGTATGTTAATGTTCTGTTAATTTCTTAACAGCGAAATAATTTAAGTGCTTTATGGTAGGAACATAGCTGGGGCGAATGGCGAGTCTTTGGCCGCGAATATTCGGCGCCAAAAATAATATATATTTGTGTATATGAAAATACACACATCATTGGTTGGGCGAAATTCGCCATGTATGGAGGACTCTGCAATATTTTTTTATAGAAAATTCTCTTCGACCTAAGATTTTATATAGAAAATTCCCTAGAAAATGTTCTTAGACGTAATATTTTCTTTTAATAAATTCTCTTTGGATCAAATTTTCTATAAAAATTATTTTCGTTGTAAGACTTTTTTTTTATAAAAAAAAACTTTTTGGAGTCAAATTTTCCATAAAAAATTTTGTTCGGTTAAATTTTTTATAGAAAATCTCATGCCTAAAGAATTTCCAACGTCTAAATTTTAAGCGTGATTTCTTTATAGATAACTCTCTTATATGTGGGATTTTCTTTAGCAAATCCTTCTAGGCATGAAATCGTTTTCTATAGAACATTTTCTAGAATTCGATTTTCTTTAGCAAAATCACATAGGTAGAAAATGTTTCTAGGACATATTCTAAAGTAAAATGTCCTTTAAAAGATCTTATTAGTGTTAAAATAGAAAATGCTCTCAGGTATTCAATTGTATATAGAATATTCTCTTTGGTGTATAACCTCCCAGCAAAAACTTACATTGAAAAGTAATTAGTTAAAAAGCTATTATAACTACTCTTCACTACTTATACATTGGCATTTTAACTCATTACTTCAACACGGTGATGCCCTTGGAGGCAAGTGCTTGCCGCCCACGCTTACAAATAGGGAGTTAAATAAGTCATTACTACATTCGCTTACAAATAGGGAGTTAAATAAGTCATTACCACGTACGCTTACATTGGTATCAACAAAACTGAATTTGTCACACTGAATTTGTGTTTAATTAACTTTACTTTCTAATGCAAAAATTGACTACCCTGCATTAAGGACATCAATTAAGTATTTAAATTTGTTTGTTCAAAAAGTATTAAAATTTAATTAATATGATAATTGAATCAATAATTTTTTTGTTGAAAGAAAATTAATAATATACTTTTGATTTAATTAATATTTAAGTTATTTTGAAATAAATATTTAATTAAATATCAAAAAATATTAATTGACTTTTTCGTTTAAAATAAAATAATTTAAACTTGTAGAACTGTTGTTGGGAATTGTCAATATTTAATTAAATAAATTAACATATTGTTTGAAATGTCAAAGTTTTTTGAGCTTTTTTTTAAATTAAAAATATCATTTATCGAAAAAAATATTCACAATTTTCACAAAATTCAACAAATTATTTGCTTAATTCAATGAATTTGGAATGAATTCAAATCTATCACAAATAGTTTTTCATTTTTAAGAAATAAAAAAAAAAAAAAAAACGGTAAGAACAAATATGTATTTTAAATCAATTTGTATTAGATTTGAATAAAACCTCAAATGCATTTTATTATGAATTAATTATAAATTTCGTTAATCAGCTAATAAGCAAGTGCTTATGTATCCGATTATATGCCAGTCATTACTAAACTACTTCTATGTAATGCAGATGGTATGAAGTTGTCATTGAAAAGTAATTGCAAGTGATTTCCAAGTTGTTGCTGGGTTTCTATAGAAAATTCTATTTGGCGTGGAATTTTCCATATGAACTTTTTTGAATTAGGAAAACTCTTGGTAATAAAAAAAAACAACGGAAATAATTAATTCCAGTTTTATTGTTTTAATGAGTTTTTCTCATAAACTATCGGCTCTTTAAAAACTGTTCGTTGACTAGCGCATAATTAATGAACTGTGTGAGTCCTAAAGTTATTTACAATACTGTATTTTTCAACATATGTCATCAATTTTCCCCCTTAAAATACTAACTCTAATATTTGTTAAAGTCGAACATAACCTTACTCAATTGAATTTCAAGTGGCCGTTACAACAATATTATTTTTAAAAATATCTCTGCGCATAAAAAAAATTGGATAGACATCCTCTTTTAAAGAAAATACCCTAAAAATTTTACAACTAATTCTTGAAACAGGGAAAGAGAAATATAAAAAAAAAAAAAATAACTTAAACAAGTCAATAAAATTGTCTATCTAATGATCTTATCAAAGAGATTGTGAAAAAAAAGGATTGTCTCAGATGAGAGTGTAAGTAAATTATTGGAGACAAAGTAGTTTCAGATAAAATCTACAAATGTTTGTTGTTGTTTTTTTGCTTCTTGGGATAAATTAAAAAAAAAAAAAAAAAAATAGGGAATAAAATAATTTTGATGATGATAGTAAAACTTCTTTAAGAAATTATTGTAGATATTTTCCAGAAAAAATAAAAATAAATTCAAGTTAAAACTAAATAATGGGTTTTTAATGATGTAAGTGACATTTTTAAGTTCGCTATAGAGTGATTCAATTATTAAAGGTATTCAGGGATTTAAGTAATTAGGAAAATATTAAATAATAGACATTTTTCGTTCAAGTAACAGAAAAGGCAGAACATTTTGAATTCTTTACAAACCATCCACTATCTTATCCGGGGGGATTTGTAGAGATCATTACTAGGAATATTCTCCTTTTAGTGTTTTATCCTCCGGAGAAATCAGCTGAAGCCAACAGCTGAAATTTGGAAGGAATTTTAAATTGACAGATTTCTTGAGATCATCGCTGACCAGCGATCCGGGAGTCAGAAGGCCCTGGTAGTTCTGTACCAGACTGAAATTGGTTCCGGCCCGCAGGGGCATGCTTTCTTGAGAAGGGGTGTCTTTGTGCTTGAGATAAATTCTGTGGAAAATACATTTCATTAAATGGTCAAAATATCTGAAGAAGACGGGTGAAGAGTTGTAGGTTGGAAGGTTGGAAAGCGTTGTTAGAAGTGGGGAAGACTTAGTAGCGATGATCAGATGAAGGCCTGGATTTTTAGAAGAGCGAAGTGTTGAGGCACTGATGATGTGGAATGTTGTGTTGGGTATGGAGAAAGTGGTGCTTGTTGTGGTGAAGATCTGGTAGTTTATAAGTAAAGTGAAGAGTTGAAGGGACTGGTAAAGAGCAGTGAAAACTTAAATATTGAAAGCGGATAAAAGATTGAGATACCGAGGACGATGAGTGTTGAAGCAGAGTGGAGTGAGTTGTGGAGTTGTGTGACTTTGACTTGAAGTGAATGAAGAGTCGGTGGAGTAGAAGAGGTTGACTATCTATTGAAATGTGTATTTCACAGAATGCTCTTTGAGTAATCCGATTGTTCTCACGAGGGGATGATTTATGCCAACTGTAGTTGAAAGCCAAGAGAGTTTCTGAATTGCAAATTAAAATTGTGAGGAGGGATCATCTCTGTGAACTCTTGCTATCTTGCTATCTTACTTCTGCCGGATTGCTATCAGATTGTTATTGTTCTGATGTGCAGGAGCTTTTGGTAAACGCAAAGTTTGTTGGCCAACTGTCCACTGTCGTTTTTATTTCTAAGCCTTCTTGCTTTTGGTTATTACCCCTAATAAAGGGTACAATGACATCAATGTTATTACAAATGGCATCAATGAGTCAATAAGTGACACCAATCCAATGACGAACGTGTCATATATTATTCGTCATCAATTCTATGACTATAGCGACATCAATTTGATACCACATTTTGCGTTTTTTTAACATTGTTTTCTAGTTTAAAAAATAAAATAAGAAACAAAAATTCCCATATCCTATTTTTAATTATTTAGTTAAATACATCAAATTTGCTGCTGGTGTCTTATTCTTAAGAGTTTTTCTGTAAACAAAGGGCGGAATACAACAAAAGTGTAACAGTTAATGTGTTACGAGTAAGTAAATAATAATATTCTCTCAACTTAACTTAAGTCAATTTCAATGACTCAATTTAATGACAGTTGTCAAATGGAATTTTTTTTATTTGAACATTTGAACATGATCCCAAATATATCGAGCCATAACCTCAAAAAAAAAAGCTTAAGCGACAACATTTTCAATTTTCGTTTTTTTAATAAATGAATTTATTGGCAACGCCTGCATCATCTCCTAAAATCTCATGGTCACAGAAGGTACCGTTATGATTTTATAGCAAAACAATTTTAGTTTAAGCGCCAATTTTCATACAAAATGTTTATGAAATATAATAAAAAAAAACCTTCTCCTGTACAATTTAGTTTATGTCGCTTGAGCTTTTTTTGCAGTTATGGCTCGATATGGCCACCGCGGCTGTTTTTGACGAACCGCATTCTCGACTTATTATATATATTAAGTCACGAATAACATGAGCAATGCTGGCCAGCAAGGCGCTTCACATAACACCACAGAGGAGTCAAATCGCAAGATCTTGGAGGACAATTCTCGAAATCAACTTATCGCAAAATTTTTATTTCAATAAGTCGATGGTTGCGCATGGCCCTATGGCAAGTAGCCATCTCGCCGGGGTCAATGTTAACTATATTTTTTAAATAAAAAAATTAATTTATCATGTTGCGGTAATGGTCTGCATTAACCGTAACTCCGGGTTCCGATGATGCCACCAGCGTGTAAACCAAAACGGTGCAGTTCGTTTAAAAGTTAACCATTTTCAAAGTTTTATCAGGCTTAAGAACAAACACCCTTTATATTCGATTTTATTTGTAATTATAAGACGCATCATTAATTTCTGTTTAACGCTGATTTTGTTTTTTTCTCCTTAAGTTTTTACTTTAAATAAAGAATAATGATGTTGTATCATAGACATTTATACACATTTAAGATGTTTCTTATGATTTTGTACAGAAATCCTTAAAATGATGCAGCCAAACATACCGATAAATAGAATCGTGTGATTGAACTTCACTTCCAAAGTCATTGATTCCTATTCCGTTTACATAATGTGACTTTATGTGTTCATAGTTTCACTACAATTCTTAGAAGACTCCAAGTTTTGTTTTGTGGTTTTAATGAAGTTGCCTTCATAGTTTCGTTCTTTTCGTTTCAAAAGTTTGATAGACTTGACACATCAATGCGTGAGTTCTCATCAGCGTCACACTGCTTACGTTTATAATAAAATATTGTTAGTTTTTTTTATATTTATTATTATAATTTTTCCATTCATAGTTTGTAAACTTGTCTGGTTAATTAAACAACAACTATATTTTATTGCTTTATAAGTCTGCTCAACGAAAAAGTGATTTTTCTATATCATTTCAATGACAGATTTTCTTTCATAATAAATTGTTTATTAAAATGCCATTAATTTAAATAGAGTATTAATAATTGATACTTTAGGAATTTCTTAGAAATTTGTAAGAAAATTGTAGAAAGTTGAACATTTTTGGAATAAATGCAAAATTGCGAAGTTTAGGAAACTTTCAGCCGGACTTAAACTTATACTTACTACATTTCCAGAGACTCAATAAGTTAAGTTACAGATTCACAACTTACCTGAAAAGAAAAAAAAGAATAAAATTGGTAAGTAATCATCTTTAGTATAAATCATAAAGGTCTTTGTAAAATAGAATTATTACTTAAGAGGCAATTTTCTTCTCAAAAGACACATTGAACTAGGGCTGCCATTCGTACTGTTTTTATCAGTACATGTACTGTTTTTTGTTTAAAGTACTGATTTATGCATTACAAGCAAATTAGTACGCAAATGTGCTGTTTTGTTCAATAATGTACTGTTTTTGTACTGCTATTATATACTAATTTTGTTCAGTGCATAGTTTGTCATATTGTCAAATTGTTTGCTATACAAATATTAATATAGCTGTTCTTATCGATGAGTTATCAACAAGATTTTTGCAGAGTCAGTACGAAAAAAGAAGACAGTAGAAGAAAAATGGAAAGTGTTTTAACATGGTGGTGCGTTTACGAATTTGACGAAATGTGAAATTTCATTTTGTCCATTCCACATTCAAACGCTTTTACAAAACGAGTCTGTAGTGTTCAAAGTGGAGAAAAGAGGGAAACAGGCTTCTACGAGTAAAATAAAACTTAAAAAGTGACTTGCAGATAAAGACAAACTTTGGTTATAGTTGTAATGAGTTTTACAATTTCTTGAATGCTGAAGACAGGAAAGAAATTGTGGACAATGTATAAAAAGGCCATAAATATTGTTAACTTATAACATTGTAAATATTTATGTCCATACATAGTAAATATATTATTTATAAAAATTTATAGTATAAGATCGTCTGAAAAACGATTGTGCCTTTTGCAATAATTACAATTATTAATAGTAATTAGTTGTAAATCAATTTTAAATAATTTTTTAAAATTACTTTGAAGATAAATACATAACAAGCTTCGTTATTTGAAGTGTTTAATTTGTTTTTTAACAGTGAAAGCCAATGACAAATAATTCATTTTTGAGAAAATGTAAATGTTAGTTTTTTTAAAGAAAAGAGTTCTAAGTTAAATTGGCTAGCAAAACCCTTTTGAAGCTGTTCTCGGTTAAATTGGACATTGGTTGTATCCGCAAAATAAAAGAGATTCAGCACGACATTTTAATTGTAAAATAAAATTAATTACACAGTACAACACATGATTTCGGGACTCAATTCTGATAATTGTTTATGAAAGTAGACCCAAAAAGAAGAACTTCTGCATAATTAGTTTGGTCAAGGTACATCAAATAATAATTTAAAAATTAATTTGAAGTTAGTAAGTATCGTATAGGGGAATTTGTCACGTTTTAGGCTCTTTTCTTTGTCATAACTCGGAACCACTGGTCCGAATAAACTGAAACAAATTTACAGAAATTAAGAATTAATAAGCAAAAGTTTCGCAGTTATAAATAAATATATGAAAAAAAAAATATTTTTTGCCCAAAAAAATTTAAATTTTTATTTTTAATTCATAAAAAATCCTTTGGAAAAAACATTGATGACTTTTTTATTGATTCTTTATTTTGCATGATTATAAACATTCCGATTCATATTACAGCTATTCTTACACAGAAAATATGCGATTTTAATATGCTATCTATGCATGGAAACAAAATTTTGAACATTTTCAATTATTGTCACTATCCATCCTCGTTGAAGTTGACGATTGTGGTTCTGATGACCTTATTTTCTTCGTAGGTTGTTCATATTCATTCATGTTCTGAGTCTGCATCATCATCCGAGATAGACGTAATATTCAAGGGCATGTTTTGTTCAGTGTGTCCACAAATTTCAAACTGCATCAGCTTAGCTATGTCGGTATGATGTTGCGCTGACATTTTGATGTGTCAGTTTTCTGCTTTTCAAAAATGATGGCAACATTTCGGAGTTTTGTTGTGATTGTCCCATCTTAGCCGCAATGTAATCCATTTCGATTTGTGTTAGCGGTTGTGGTCCATTATTTTCAATATCGGGTCATTCAATCAGCATAATTCAAATTGGTCGGATTGGTGAAAACGGTTTCGGCTTGCAGGGACACATTATCCAGACTCGGAGGTTTAGGTGTATCGGTACCAGCAGCGCGTTTAACTGGAAGTGTGGCAGTAAAAGCAGCAATGTATACTTTTGTTTTCAATTATTTTCTGTTTAATCCATGACGAGAATTTATGCATGCGTAGCACCTGGATTCATCATGTCCAGTTGTGTCTTCCACCCAAATTACGGGCTTTATAAAAGAAAACTGTCCACCTTTTCCATGTATCCACATTATAAGGGTATTATAACAATTTTTGCACACTGTGTTCGACGTAAAATTTGCACCACTTAAATCTGCTTCATCAAAATAATGACAAAATGCTGCACAGTGTCTCGACTAGTACAAGCTAGCGGGACAAAATTATTTCTTCACCTATTTCAATTGTTTAGGAATATTCCAGTCATCTTAAGCTATTTTAAGAAAAAAAAAGTTGAAAAATGTGTACTGTAATACTTAATCGTATCAACCCATTTTTTTAATAAATTATGTTTTTCACATCAATAATCCGATTCTGCCTAAATTTGACACAAAAATGTAGCTTACAAATATTAATTTACGTACCAAATTTTATTATGATCGGACAATTTTTGTAGGTTTTATAGCGTTTTTAAGAAAAAGGATATATGGCAGGACCTTGAGTCCTTAGTTTAATTTAAATGAAAATTTACACACACTTTGCTAGTTGTATGTTTATCAGCATGACCACTTTTTGTAGCTAAATGGGCATTATTGAAGCTAAAATTAAATTTTTCATTTTCAGGACATCGGTCAGGCGTGTCCTTGGACCGATTTCTCCAAAAATTCGTATTTTTCTTAACTAAGATATTTTATGATACTGTACCGAATTTCAAAAAATATCTGAGAACTGCTTCTATTTTTGTCCCTTCGTTATATGGGGACAAAGCAGTGTGCGACTCGTTCTGGCAAAAATAAAATAATTTTACTTGCGGGCCTTTACGGGGTCTATAATATATATCAATTTGTTTCTGAATGTTGTAGGTATTACATATAGAAAAATCTAGGTGGATATATGTGGATAAAAAAAGTTGCTAATCTTTAAAGTTAACAATTGATGTAAAATTTGCTGGATTTATCTATACATTTACAAATTGATATTACACCAAAATTATACATCTTTTTTATAAAAAATATAAGTCATAATATAGTACATACCTTCAGCGGAATATTCCATCACAAAAAAATCGTTTCACTTTGCTACAAATTTTAAAATACGTTACCACAAGTGTGCATAAAATGCAACTGGTTTGCAAATGAAAATTACCTCTCTTATAAAGGGTTACTTTGACCCCCTGATAAGATACCTTTATGAGGTGATAAACAAATTAATTTTTGGAATTCGCTACCTGGGGGGGGGGGGGGGTTATTTACAAGACGCTATCAGTGGTTAATGGAAATTACGTCATGAAAATTGTCCCGCTAGCATGCTCTAGCCGAATCACTGTGCGCTGTTTTGAATTCCTCAGTAATAAATTTTTTCGATCCAGTTGGCCTCTTTTTGGGACGATATGACCACAAACGTAACAAAAATTATCCAATTGTGGGCACTTGTTATTTTCCATATATTATATGTTTTGTTGTTATTCACTTTTAAAAACCGGAGAAAAATTCACTTGTACTTCTCGCGTTCGTCGACTCTTGTTAAATTACAAAAATCGATCAAAGAGCACCTACATATATTCCAAAAATATAATAGAATAAAGGAAATACAATTTTAGTTCAAATTTTTTTCGTCAAATATTTGCTAGGTGTGCCCGTAGGTTAAGAAGAGACCTAATGCAACAATTAAGTCAAAATTGGAAAACATTAATGAGCTCAAACTTTGCTTTTAATAAAATTAATGGTTCTTTGAAAAAGCCAACAAGAAATAAAGAATTGAAATTTTAACAACTTGTTGTGTTTTAGATTTTTCTGTTGTTCACTTTGTATTCCCGCTAAATACGAGTATATATAAGGAATTGAATTATTATTGTGAACAAAATTCAGTTTTATTAATTAAATTTTGTCACTGTTCAAATTATAGTATGAATTTAAGTTTTTTTTTTAAAAAAATGCTTGTTTTATATGTATTTTTCATATACGTAGAAAACAAGGCAAGGCGCGGCAAGGTACCCAGATACTTTGCCGCGCAATATAAGGCGCTTTCTTTGCCGCGCACATAAGGGTTAAGACTACATTTTAAGAGAAATTTACGAAAATATTGCAAACTTCATAAATACCACTTTAAAAAAATTTGCAGGTAATGTGGTACACCAAATGCTGGTAATGTGGTACTTTACCAACTCATAATATTTTCTTTAAAGTAGTTTTGTTTAATAATTTTTATTTCTTTATTGTAATTCAGAAAAACAGACAAGATAAAAAAAATTCATTCATTAAAAAAAAAACACAATTTCATTAATGTTTTATTTGGAATGTAATGTGGAACACTATAACAAATGAGCTGACTTAAGGTATACCACACATGGTGCACTTGAGCTTAATTCAGATACCTATTTATTGATTTTAAAATATTTGCTACAACTGCAGATCAATTGCATATATTTTTCATTGATTTGGTACTTACCAATTTCTTTAGTATTACTCTTAAGAACTTTAAGATGCACCTTTAAAGATAAAACTTATTTTTTAACAGCACCCAAAAATCAGTCGGCTACAAAGCAACTCGAATGTTTTGCAAGTGCCACTTAGAAAAACTTTAAAAATGAAACAAATCAAAGCCCTCTTAATTTCTTGAGAGCTGCAAAACATTTAAATTGGGTCCCTTATTCTTGACTTGTTAGTTAAAAAAAAAGTCACTGTATCACATTACGCGCCCTTACTTTATATCCGAGCAAACAAATTTTAAGATTTGAAAGCAATAATAGCGTATACTTATTCTTAGCTGAAGATATTTTTTAAGCTTAAGAAATAAATTTAGTAGAGAAAGTTCTTGTGATCATTAAAAAAAAATTTCCGTTAATGATGCGTAAGATGCGTTACATTTAACCTAAAACTGGAGACCTAGACCAAGCGTTATACGAGTATTCGCACCCTATACAGTATAAATAGCATTGCCATGAAGCGAAAGCGCATGCCTTATTAATAAGTAGATTTTAATTTTTTTGAAAAATCTCTATTGAAAATTCTTTTAAGTGTAAAGATGTTTTCCATAAAATTCCCTTTTAATAAATGCTATGATCGACCTTGAATATTGAAAAAATCCCATGAAAGAGTTTTTCTTTTATATTTTAAAACATTTTAAATAACCATCAGATCTTCTTTAACCCCAAAAAGATAATCATATCAAGACATACATTAAAGATAATCATACGCAAAACTGACGCATTATTTAAACCGCCATATTGTTAAATTTTTTAATTAATTAAGAACAAACTAATGTGGATTATATTTTTACATACATAGATATTAAATAAAAACGCCGAAATTTTAAATATGTTTATATTTGAAATGTCTGAAGTGACCAGCAACGTATTCCTGCTAATTTAAAAGAATTAGCAATATTTCGAAAGTGCATGCGTTAAATTTACGCATCTTTCTAGGGTTAAAATTTATAAACGAGTATATTTAATCTCAAAACAAATCCCAATTTTTCTGCTTTAAGTCCACACAAATATTCGCCTCCATAGAAAAAATGTTTATTCATTCATAAATAAAACAAAAGAAAATACTCTAAACCAAATCCTGCAAAATCATGGTAAGAATTGTCATCTATTTTTCTTTTCTCTCAGTTTAAATGCTATTGTGTTAAAATGCCCATAATTTGTTTAAATTTGCTAAACAATAGTAAAATTAACAAAAAAAAAAAAGATAAGAAGAAAATCTTTTACCTAAATGGTCAACATGACAAAGACTAGCAGCGATGATATCTGAAATGAGATACACATTTTTAAAACTATTAAAATAATTTTTGCCAGTTCATTTAGCAACTAAAAGGCCAAAGATACCAGAAATTTACGGAAAGTATTTTGCACAGCATGAGACTATTCTACAGCCACCAAACTACTCTTAGCCGAACTACACCAGAAAACAGCAGCGTGTCCAGTTTTAGAAGATTAAAAATGAAAACAAAAATTTTGCAGTTATTGAAAAAGAGAAGCGGTTCCTTTTCATTCTCAAATTGCAGCAAGTGTGACCATGACGAATTGCGTGTTTGCTTTAGAATAAATATAAAAACGGATGGACGGACGGTACATTATTGTAGAGGTAAAACGTACTAGTACTTGTACTTTTAAGCCAAATGGGTGTTTTTTTTTTTTTTTTTTTTGTTAAATTTCAGTTTAAATAGTTGTACACCTTTACATTGTAAAATTTATTAAATCCCTGAGATAAAAATCACAATGCAGTGTCCTTTTACTGGTGAAATTTTCTGTTATTCTTCTCCTGTGACATTCAAGAAAAAATAAATTTGTCGTTAAAAAAAACTATTAAATATTTTATATTTTTTTTGCAGTTTAATCAAAAGTGTTTTTTTCTTTTGTTGCGTTTTTTTCTCTTTTAAGATATTTTGTCAAGATAGATTATAGTTGTTTAAAAAGTGTTCGTTGTCATTTCAAGTGTGACCCAAGTACTTTGACCGCATTTAGTGCGTAAATTCTGAGGAACATTAAAAAATTTTAAGTGGGTTTTTTTTTTGTTTTGTAGGAGTGTTCAAGTATTTTTGATAAAAAAAATTTTTAATTAAAGAAGAAGAACACAGATGACAAAATATTAAATACTTTCGACAGACAATATCTTATGAACTAAGCCGCAATATTTAGGATGATACGGAAAACACTTATAATTAAAATGTCATAAGTCTTAATTTCTAAACCTGAATATTGGACTATAAAAAAAATATATTTTCGCTGTAACTTTTTCCAAAATTTTTATTTTAAATAAATATCAATCTTTAAGAAATAATTTTTCAGTTAAACGACACCAAATGGCTAAAAGCGATTACACTAAGCCTAATGAAAATCATAGAAAATGTCGCGGTTATAGTCGTAGTCAACATTACGGGCATTCAATTCAGGAGCATCTGGGTTATCCATAGACAAAATCCGACAAAATGTTGGTGGGAATGGAGCAGTGGGCGTGGCACAAAATAGATTTGTTTATATCTAAAGACTAGTATTTAAATTACTTTTTGTTCTTGCATGGTGAAGATTCGGCATAGTCAAATATATCACTCTTAAGCAGTGTTGCCAAAACTTAGTAAAGGAAAAATGCTAAATTTATGTGGAAAAAGTGCTAAAAATGCCAAAAAATGCTTTAAAAATGTGCTAAAAAATATTATATAAAAATAAAAACGATTAAATTTGAGAGAACAAAATTATTAGCATGATAAAAAGTTACATGAGTTACGGCCAATTTTACCAAGTTCAGTTAAAAATAACTTTTACTTTAACTTCCAGTTAACGATATGTTTTCGACAGTTATAACTGATGGTTAAATATAACAGAACTTTGTGAAGTTGGCCGTTAGTATTTTATAGTCTACTACAATTATATTGGGAAATAAAGTAAAAAATAAGAGTGATATATTCGGCTTTGCCGAATCTTTAATACCCTTCACCTTGAGTTTGAATAATTGTGTGGGTTTTATATGGGATTTATAATTTATAAGCCAATCTTTATAAAACCTGACCTCACAGTAGTATAATTCATTGCCTAAGGTTAATAAAATTTCTTGATTTGTTTCAGAAATATTAGGCGCATTAAAGTGATTTTCAGGAGCGGATTTTATGTTCGACCGATCGTTAATTAAAGATCGCTTATCAAAAATATTAAAAAAAAGTTAAATTAATCCGAATCTCAATACTGTAATACAATTTTTATTAGAACTTAATTCTTTTTTAAATGATTTTAGGACGTTTTACATGGCGACTATGGTAAATTATGGACCCATCTTAATAAAATTTTAGTGCGATTTCCAGTTCCACATTTGGGTTTATAACTCTTTTTCTATTAAGCCGATTATGCTAGATTTGATTCCCAAACTGCTTAGAGCAATTAGAAATAATTGGCACATCAATATTGTTCTTTTCTGTTGAATCTTTCGAAAATAAGAGTGTTATTAATAGAAATGGCTAAATCAACATAGATCTTAGATGAGCAATAAAATAGTTTCACACGGAATGACAAGCAGAGTATACCTTCAATCACCACTACTGGTAGAGGGTATACAAATCACACCCTTTTTTAAAATTAGAAATAAATCAAAGTAGATGCAAAAATTGATCTTTAGTTAAAAAAAATATTGGAGCTTTTAAAAATGTATGTATACAGAATCACATTTAAAATTTAACCTGGTTAAAACAATTAAATTCCATTAAGTTCACAATTTATTTTTAAAATATTAGAAATAACAATATAATCTTATATCTGAAATAAAAACAATATTAATATTTCTGAACATTTTTGCACATCTAGTAAAAATCTTTAAATAAATGTAAAAATGCTATATCCCAGCCAAAACTTAACTTACAATGCTACTTTTAATGACTTCTGGAATTCATTACTTTGTAGCTGTATTCGCCACTTTTTGCATTAATAGTTATTAAACAATAACTTTCTTATTATATCTTAGATAAGTCATAATTATATATAACAAACGAATACTTAGATATAATGATTGAAATACGGGCGGATCAATAAGTCCGTGACTTTTTGAATTTAACATAATCTCCTTTTAGCTTGTCACACGATTACGTTTATGGTCAAAATTTGGTGCCCCGTCTATCAGTACCGGGGTTGCGGTTCGATTCTCGCCATAGATTCTGGTCTCCTGCAGACAAGCAAAAAGATTCGCGAGATAGTATAGGAATAATAAAAAAAAATTGAGAGCAAACGCGGCTCCCATCTTGCAGACAGCTTTCTTAAACCCAGCTGATCATTTAAAATCGAAACCACACTGCCATATGAAATGCCTATGGCATAAACAATCTCTCGCACTTTTACTCTTCGATCGGCCAACACCATATCGTGAATTTTTTCGACATTTTCGGGTGTAGTGGCTTCAATTGGCCGTCCAGAACGTTCAGCGTCATTTGTATTTGTGCGACCACAACGAAAGTCAGTAAACCACTTTTATAACATTGAAATCGATGGTGCAGAGTTCCCATAGTATTTATCAAGCTTTTCCTTGATTTGATTGACGGTTTTTTTTCGCAAAAAATAATGTTTAATGAGTACTCGAAATTCACTTTCTTCCATTTTTAAAAAAATCCACGAGGTTGTATGTTTTGAACAGCTGTTAAACGCAAAGTAAATGACGGAGCTTGCTTAAAACTTGACAGTAGTCTATTAACAGGTGGTACTTGATGGGAGCAGTGTATTGCATTTCATATAACTACGAGGGAAGTTCGAAAAGTCATGGACTTATTGATCCTCCCTCATTGTATGATTTTAAAGAATCATTTGAATCAATTTGCAATATACTATATTAATATTTGTTAGATATTCGGAAATATTATACAGTTTTAAGAATAGTTTCGATGTGAAATACATGGAAAATCCAAAAATCAATAAAATGTACATATGTAAATATATTTGTACATAAATATGTTTTAAAATTAGCCCCACAATATATTTTTGTTTTTAGAATACGAGTGATATCGATCTAATGTAAATGATGTTTTTTGGAAGTACATAATTAGGCCTGTCACAGAAATTGACATTTTGAATTCGTATTTTCATTTCGATCGATTTTGCTTTACCTTCTTCAGACTTTGATCGATTTTCGTAATTCCAATTGACAATATTGTGCAAACCAAAATCGATTTCATTCAGAGAAAATTTATCGGTTTTCGTTTTCTGAAGAAGCTTTCTCGGAATTAAAAAAACTTCCGATCGAAATTGATTTTTGTTAAAGGGCCGTATATTTACATATATTAATACACACATTGTTATTACAGTGGTAGAACTATAAATGATTTTGCGCAGCAAAACCACTCTTTATTAAATACTAGCTTAACCCGGTGCGCTTTGCTACCCCCATCGAAATAAAATTGGTACGATTTTTTTAAAAAGCAAACCATCGTGGACTAAATTTAAATGATTTTACAGTAACCGTTCAACAGATATACAGAATTTTCAAGTGTCTTCATATGGGAGGTGCCATGCCTACTTTTCCCATTTAACATACCTTTTGAAATATGTTGTGGGTTGTTATCTGAGCTATTTGCACAAAATTGGAATACTTTCACTATTACAGTACTCCAAACACGCCCGCTTGTCTAATCCAGCCGACTTTTTGCCAGATGTCGTGTACTGATAACGAAGATATTTGTTTCATATTGAAAAACTCTTACTGTAACCGTCATCCAGATATAAGGTTATTCATATTTTTATTGTATGGTTGGT
This sequence comes from Pollenia amentaria, assembly GCA_943735925.1. Lineage (NCBI taxonomy): Eukaryota > Metazoa > Arthropoda > Insecta > Diptera > Polleniidae > Pollenia > Pollenia amentaria. The sequence goes on along the minus strand of OX031008.1, from coordinate 83,916,004 downwards.
ACCACGCCTACTTGAAAATTAAAATATATTATTAGCCTATGTTAAGCGCCGGGTAATTAGGAAATTATTGTGAAACTTTTAGGAAAATCGGCTCAGTAGCTTAGAAGTCTGTAGAGAACAAACAAACATACGCTTTTTCATTTATATTTTTATTTTGAAAGGTGTAGTTTACCATAAGAGTCCGTCCTACAAAGTTGAAGGCTTTTGTCTCCAGATATGAAGTATTTAATATGGAGGGTATTGCCTCTCCTTCGTCTACCCCGCCCATTTTTATATTGGGACTTATGGTTTACCATAATAGTGGCTTTAACGACATTTGAAGACTGTCGCTGTAATAGTTCTTCAGTTATGCGATATTAAATATATGCTTGCTAAGGGGGGTATTACTCCCCCTGCGCCCCCTTAATTTATATTTGTAAAGGTGTAGTTTTCCATCATAGTGACTCCTACCAAGTTTGAACATTCTCACTATAACAGTTCTTAAGATATACGATATTAAACATTGGCGTCCTATGGGGTGTAGCACTTCCCCTGCAGCAATCTTACTGCAATATCGATGCTCAGAGGATCCTACTACAAAAAATTCAAGAAAATGGGTGCAGGGACTCTTAAGACATCCGATGCCTAATATTGGTATCCTATGGGGGTACCACTTCCCCTGCGCCTATCAAAAAAATAAGTAGCCTTATAGCTTTAAGCACGTTTGAAGACTCTCCCTTTAAAAGTTCTTCAGTTGAGCGATATTTAATATATGCATCCTATGGGAGGTATTCCCCCCTGCGCCTAACCGCTTTATTTTTATTTTCAAAAGTGTAGTATTCCATAAGTGTGACGTCTACAAAGTTTGAACATACTCACTATAACAGTCGCCGCTGCTATTTTATTTCAATTTTGGGGCTCAGAGGATCCTACTATCAAAAGTTCACCAAAATGAGTGCATCGGATCTTAAGATAGGCGATATTTAATATTGGCATCCTATGGGGGTACCAATTCCCCTGCCCCTATCGAAAAAATAAGTAGCCAATTTAATTTTTAGGGCTCACGTGATGTTACTGTTAAAATTTCAGGAAAATCAGTTCAGTAGTTTAGGAGTCTATAGGCCAACAAACAAACAGACAAACATTTTTCATTTTTATATATGGGGGATTTCATGTCAAATGACCCAACTTTTAAAATCGATGCTAAAAAATTTAAAATTCCTCGTCTTGACTTAGAAATTATTTTTTTATACATAACCCACTCGCATTCCAAATAGCGACCGTAACTAACTTAAAGGAAAAGACCTAAGCTTTATTTTGAGCAAAAAAAAAAAAAAAATACTCTTTTCAAAAAAAAAAAAAAAAATATAAAATAAGTTTTTAATTAAAAAAAAAAAAAAATTTTAAAAAAACAAAAAAAAAATATTTTTCGAAAGCTTAAAGAAATAGCTATCTAATTTCTTTGGGACAAATTTTGCTAACACCAATAGATTATAAGTTACATGGATGAGAAAGAACACCGGTTTGGCCAAAATGTCCAATTTTGGCCCCCTCTAACTCAAAAACTTTTTGACCGATCTTGTTGAAAATTTGTGTCTAAACTACTATCCAATAAGACTAACCTTGGTACAAATTTCATCCAAATCGGAAGACATCGATTTCAAAAGTTGGGTCACTTGACATGAATCCCTCATATAGATTTTCTTACATTTCGAAAAAATTATTATTGTGTACACTTTTTCGACAAAAATTTTATAAGATTTAAGAGCAATTTTATTTAGTGTGTTTTAACCTTTTTGAAAGTTAATTTGGAAGTACTTATTTCTTGTCTCTTTTGGTAACTACATATTTCCTTACAACTTTTAAGTATAAAATAAGGGTATTTGTAGTTGGCAAAATTATAAAGGATTACTTTTGGGACATCGCGAACCAAAATAAGTACTTTTTCTAGTACTTTCCTCAAGTTCTCATTATTTTCTGCTAAATTTGTAAGCAAAGTTTTTGCTGGGATGCTAAAAGCGTTTTTTTAATGCATTCTAGATCTATCATTAAAAATGCTAAATTGGCAACAGTGCTCTTAAGGCACAATTAGATTGCACATTCTGTTTTAAATCAGCTGTTTTGTTTCTGTTCAATTGAAAGTCTTTATGTGTGGTTTGTTTTCCCCTTTTAGTTCTGGTATGTTGTTGAGAACAAATCTGTTGAAAATAAAACACAACGTCAAGTGACACCCAAAGGTCGTATGTGTTGGTTTGTTAAGCTAGAAAAATTTTAATTAATGATTTTTTAAAAAGTGAGATTTTTTTGACACAAAAAATTCATTTTTAAATTTTTCCAAAAGTTTTCTGTCACAATTATAATGTTGTGCTTTTTGAAAACAGCTGATTCCTTTCACAGAAGAATTAATTACAAAATATTTTCCAGATAAAATAACGAATCATAACGGCAACCGTAAGTAAAACTAATGAGCTCTTTAGTTGTTTTTCGTCTGTTCTTTTTATATGTTTCTTTTTTTAAAAAAATCGTTTCAACAATTGCCCTTCGGTTAACATATTTTTCTTAAAGATTCTTAAATCTTTTATTTATTTTAAATATTAGGACTTACAACTCACCAGGAAGTTCTGGGGGTCAATTCTTTTGTAAATGCTACTAAACAACTATTTAATTTAAAGAATACCTTAAAGATATTAAACGATTTTTTTCAAATATATTTAAAATAACATGAAAAGATTATCTTTAAGTTTTAAAAGAACTAAATATTATTTAAGCCTGGATTAAAATTGAAAAATTTTTTTTTTTTTTTTAAACAGTTGGGAACGTTTTGTTTGTACTTAAACCCTCTAAAGACAATAATTTTAAATGCTTTGTAGCAAAACTAAAATTTTCAATATGCACTTCCTGAAATAATTTAGGATTCTCCAAATTTTTTTCAATCATTCTAAGTTAATCGCCTTTAAACACAACCCCTTGCTTGTTGTTGCGGGCAACATTTAAAGTATTATTATTTATCTTAAAATCTCTTTCTACTGTAAAGGAAAATACTACTCCAACAACAATTGCCTGCCATTTATTTCCTACGACATTTTGGGAAACTTTTTAAACGTGATCTCATATCTGCTTATCAAATATCATCATAGTTGTTGTCATAATCATAATAATATTCCGCCAAAAACTTTAACTACACAAACAACAAATTTGAGCAATCTAAACTTTAACCTCTTGCTGCTTACAGAGATGATGGAAAGACAGAACAATGGATTTTTGCTACAGCTTCTTAGTATCACTTGTTATGTGCTGAACACAACAAGTTGCACTAGAACTCTAACAAAAAACTAGAATCTTTTCCGAGAGGATGAGCCTCAACTCCCATAAAAGATGGGCAACTAGAATTCAACTATAAATGGTAATTTTCATAAAACAATAAACATTTCATTTAGTTGCTCATTCTATTTTAATATGCAAATTTGTTTAACATTAAACATGAACAATAACAAAAGCATTTTATATTTTTTTGTTGTTGTTTTCCCATTTAAAAAAGTAACAAAATTAAATAGCTGGAAAAGTTTGCTTTCAGGAGCACTATTAAATTGTTTTCGAAATGTTGTCTGGAAAAATAAGTAACGAAATTGACCTGTGGGATGTAGTAATGCATTGACCTTTGTTATGATTACATTTATTTTTTTTTTTTTTGTTTTAAATTTACGTGATTTTAGAGCAATAGTGGAACAAGAAATGTAGTTTGGTAATCGGAAATAAACAAATATATTTGCGATTAAAACTGTTTAATATGTTGCAGTAGGGGTGTTCATGAAATGATGAAACGGATAAATCAAAAACAATTAATTCGGCTATGACGAATCTTATATACCGATATTTATATAAATACCGTTCTTAATATAAATAAATCGATTTTGTGCCACGACCTCTTCTCCAATCTCGCCCATATTTTGATAACAAAGTTGCTTGTAGCTAATTTGGAAACTTTCGCTCTTGCCGTATATTTATTTGTAATGTGTAAAAAATATATATTTATTTGTAATGTGTAAAAAACATATCGAAATTCTAAAAAAAACCAATGTTACTTTCTTAAAGGGTCTGTACACGGTCAAGCATTTCTCATCAAGCGCTATGGTAGTATTAGTGAACATGTGTTTGTATGTTTGACACCGACGTTGCTGGATGGAAAATCAGAAAATTTAGACATTACGGCGAATATTACGTCCCACACGTAAACGAGTGAATTCGTCTGCATGACAAGCATTTTGACCCTGTACAGACCCCTTTAATTACACTTGCTTATGCTTGTTACATTCGGCAAATGGTACAAAAAGCAACAACAACATGGGATATTATGACAAAAATTAGAGGCAGTCGTGGTTTTTTGCTTATCTCTCAGTCAATTATGAACCGATTTGGCTGAATTTCAATAGCAAACAATTCTGGACTATATGTGACATAAATATATATGTAACTAACTGGTCCCCATCATGTCTGGGGTCTTCGGAAAACCCATTTGACACACGGACAGACGGACAGCGGTAACACAACTAAGCTTCTCATAAGAACTCAGAATTAAACACTTTATAGGGTCTATGATCAATATTGTGGAAATTACAAACGGAAGAACAAACTTATATTTAGTCTTTTGCCTGCGGTGAAGAGTGTAAAAATTACACAAAAATTATTAAAAGAAAAATTAAACTCATAATTATTGCCAAACAATAGTCATAGTCGAAAACAAAAAAGGTATTGTAATAGTTTTGTATAAAATTCATAAAAAATATTTTAGCAGGTTTATGAAAAGAATTTTCTATGAAAACCTTTTATTAATCAAAAATATTTTTTATGCATATGGTGGTTAGTCTTTGTCCAATAGTATCCTCAGTCACCATCAAAATTATAAGCAAAGTCATCGTTGATATCGTAATATATTCTTTTACTCCTGCAAAGAACATAGGGCCGTAACAAGTTGTTCCCAATATTCTCGATCATCTGCTCGGTGTTTCCTTCATTCCAGTTTAGGTGTCGTTTTGACATTTCAATTATTATTTGGCGTTTCCAATTGTCCGGTGGTAGTCCGTCCTATGCGCCGACAGCCTTGCGGATTCCAGTCTATGCATGGTTTTGCATATAGGCTGATGATTTACGTAGAGCATGGCCAATCTAGAGCCATGTACGTAGAAGAATTTCAATTTCGACAGGTTGCAGATTTGTTACTGATTATAAACTAGTGTTGCATATTGTTGAGGGCCAATACATACGTTGTATCCTATCTCTTGATGCAGCTTTCCACGTCTCACAACGATACAACAATATAGATTGTACGTTAGAATTAAGTAGGCTTAGCTCTTTCCGTCGTGATATGCAAGACCAGTCCCAGATGGGACTTAGCTGACCGAATGATTGCCGGGCTTTGTTTATGCGGTCCAATATATCTGCCGAAGTGCCACCACTTCCATCGAAAATGCTCCCTTAGTCAAAGTAATAGTACAAGTCAAAGTTATTTAAAGTCAAATATTTATAAAGTTATGCCATGTTATGGTCCAAAAATCATGTAAAAGTCATAGAAAAAAGAAAAGTCATAACATAAACAGTCATGCTTACTATAATTTTTTTATGTCAAAGTGAAATTTTTAGTTAAAAGTTGTAGTACGGGTCATACTTAAAGTTAGCTTTAAATTATTTTATTAATATTTACTGCTTAAGTCATATTTATATTCAAAGTCAGAGTTTAAAAAAAATTTTGCCCCAATTAAAGCATTAATCAAAATTAAAATCAGTTTTAATTAAAAATTTAATTAAATGAATTAAACGTTAAATCAAGTGAAATAAAAGTTTTGTTGATACTATTAATTTGCACCAGTAAATAAATTAATAGTAACAATTAAACGTTTTATTCACTTGATTAAACGTTTAATTCACTTGATTAAAGGTTTAATTCACTTGACTAAATTTTTAATTAAAGCTGATTTTAATTTTGATTAATGCTTTAATTGGGGCAACATTTTTTTTGTGTACTTAGTTAGAGTCATAACTTAAATTAAAGTAAAAATTACATTTCTTATATAGTAAGTAGTCACAGTTAAGTCAAATTTTAAAACATATTGAAAGTTATATTTAAAGTAAAAGTCCAGTTAACAGCTTAAATAAAAGTCATTGGTAAATGAGTGACCCTACTTATAGTAATAATTATAATCAAACTCATATTAAAAGTTAAAATCATTGTCAAAGTTATAGTAAAAGCCATATTCAAAGACGAATGACATAGTTTAAGTCATATGCAAAGTCATAGTAAATACCATAGTCATATAGTAAATGAAATATTCAATGTCATGGTGAATGTCATAGCCAATCTCATAGTTAATGGCATAGTAAGATCCTATTCATAGTCAATGTCATAATCAAAGCAATAATCAATGTCATTATGATTGTTAAAGTCAAAGTCAATCAGCCATGTCACAGAGTACAATTCGGAAACGGAATTCATTCTGTATTTTGGTGGTTCAGAAAATTACGAAAAAAACTTTGCGGAATGAAATAATTTTTGGTTTCATGAACGGAATGGGAGTTTTCTGTATCTTAAAGGCCAAAGAACTATCAAAATATACTTTCTATCAATAAACTAATATGTTTTCTTCGGTTCCGAACGGAATTATACTCTGTGACATGGCTGAAAGTCTTGCTCTTAGTCATAGTCTAAGTCATAATGCTAGTCAAAGTCAAAACATAGTCTAAATCAAAGTTGTAGTCAAACTTATTGCCGAAATCATGTCCAAAGTCATATTAAAAATCATAGCCAAAGTCATACCCAATGTCCTTGTCAAAGTCATGTTCATATGCCAGATCAAAATTATTGGCCGAATAACTTGAAAATTCGAGATTTTTGCAAATTTTGGGCAATAATTGTAAAACATTAGTATAATAAAAATAATGTCAAAGCATCATTCAACAACAAAATCACAACTTCCAATGACATTTAAGAAGAATTTTGGACATCCAAAATTGTCTTTGCAACTACCCTGTTTCCTTTTTTTTTTTTTTTTTTTTTTTTTTTTTCATAAATCCTGTGGTTTCCAACCTCCTCAGTCGCAGAACAGAACTTGCCTTTTTGTATTTTTTTTTCGAAAAAGATGTTTTGATGTATTTGCATTAATTTGTAAAGTTCTACTGAAAAATAAATTTTATTTGCATAATTTTTGTATTCTTCTCATAGAAAAATTTGATCCAATAATAATTGGTGCAGAATAGAATGTGCTTTTTGGGTCTTGGCCCAATATTTTAAGGTGCTACAAACATCAGCACAAACGCATATAGTGTTTTTTTAACAAAACACACTTTTTTTTACTTTTATTTTAACAAAACATGATTTTTTCAAATTAAAAGTCCTTCCACAACAATAAATTTCAGTGTTTTCATTCAAAAATTGGGATTTTTAGCACATCATTAATTCATGTATTAATTAATAAGTCCTTTAAGTTTATGTATCCTTAACATTTATTGTTGTGACTTGTGGTCTGATGCCTTTTGTGATAAGAAATGAACTTGTTATATTTTCTGGGTTCATACTTTAAATCCATTGGGGGAAAAAAAATAATCTTGGATTTTCCAACATCAAAAAGGCAAATTTTGTTCTGCGACTCCACAACTATCTAGGAATTATTGCTTATTAAATTTCATTATCATCAATCTTTCTTTATACACTCCACAACCACTAGTAAGGAATAGTATCATACCGTATCAAACTTTTTTTTATATACATCTTAGACCCCATAAAGAGTATATGTACATCCTTGAGTAATTCTAAGCAGGTTTAGCCATGTCAGTCTGTTAAAAACACGGTCACTTTCGAAAGACTAAAGAGAGAATAACCAAATTATTGTCCAGCTCTCTTGCATTTTGGAATTTAAATATAGTACTACCGGTTCAGTAGGAAAAGAGTTATGAGCCCAAAGATGAAATAACCTTCCTTGAAAATTTAAGCATAAATTGCTGACCGAGTTTAATTTAATTTTGCACAAATTCGTTTTATATGACCTCAAATCATACATTAAAATTTTGTGAAGATCGGTTCATAATTTACCATAGGCCCCATATAAATCCCACCGTCGGAAAACTCTTTGAAACGCCTAAAGCTGCAACGAATTTTGGATTGTCTTAGTTTAATACGAGTATAAGCCACTCTGCCAAATTTAGTGAAGATCGGTCCATAATTTACCATAGGCCCCATATTAAACCGACGATGGGATTAATTAATATAGAACTAAAACCATAACAAATATATATGTTGTGCTTAAATTTGGTACAGTTAAGCCTTATATGGCTTGAAATAACACCATGTAATTTTATGATACTCGGTCCATAATTTAGCTTAGGTCCCATATAAAGCGGTCCACTGAAAAGCAATTTAAGAAGCATTTAATTCTAAAGAAATTTATTACTGTAATGAATTGTAGTCTTATTTATTAAGGGGTTTTTTGGTAAACCAAGACATTAAGCCCATTCATATACTTTTGCTGGGCTAAATTTGTTGCTTAACTTATGTGAACTTAAACTTTTTTTTTTGCATAAATGGAATAGTATTTTAAAAAAATAGAGTTTATTATCGCAGTTTGAATTTAATAAGGAAATATGTAACCAAAATCATAGCTAAAGCCAGGGTAAAAAATCACAAATACAGTGAATTTTCAAAGTCTTAGTCGAAATTATAGTCCTTCCTTAAGCTGAAGGGTCATTGTAAGGGATAGAGTTCATCGCAAAAAAAACTTAGTAAAAGCCATAGAAAAGGGTCATGGTTAAGGTTATAAACTCTGTTTATGGTCAACATCATAACTATAAATTGTCAAAAAAAAAAAAAAAAAAAAAAAAATTTAATCCTAACCCTGCTAGAGGCAAAACTAAGACTAAAGTCATAACTAGAATTATAGCCAAATTTATTTTTTTTAAGTCATAACCTGTAGCTCAGTCAGTCAGAGGGGTGGTTTTTGGTTTTTTAAAGTATTTGTCTAGATTAAGCAGCTGTTATTAGTAGATATTTATAATGATGGCAATTATGTTTTATTATTTATTTTATCAGCCTCATGTACGCACAAACTTAAGAACTTAATAAAGTCATTAGTTCTTTAACGTTCGTCTTTTTAATTCTTCTTTACCCTAGTCTAAATTTCTTTTATTAACTGACCACATTGTTTGAAATTTATCTTTTAATTTTAATCTTTCTTTTTACAAACGAAAATATAATTCTGTCTGAAACAAAGAGCAACAACAAAGTAAAGAAACAAAAAACTTTCTCAATTTTTCATAAAAGATACAGAAGATATTAGATGAAATATTTAACACAAAGAAAAAAAATGTCTAAATTACCAACAATTATTTTAAAAGTTTAACAAAACTCTGTCAAAGTTAAAAGTTTGTAAATTTTGGTCGCTTGAAATTTTTCATGCCACTCAGTTTTGGCTTCAGCCGTTTTCCGACATTTAGTTTTTTCATATCAGGTTTGATTGCATACATCATCGTCATTATTATTTAAAACGTTTTAATTTTGTACTTTTGAATTTTTTCTTTATTTTTACTGTAATTTGTGCAAAAATAAATAGTAAATCTATAATTTTATAGTGATTTAAAGCTGTTTTTTTTTCGTTACGGCAAATTATAGTATTTTGTTTAGTCTTTGAGACAGACTTATGTATGTTGGGAGTTTATTTTTTTTATAGTTTTCTGCAAATTTTTATATAAAACTTTGGAAGTTTTATTGGTGGGCTTAGTTTTGTTTTACTATTTTTGGCCAAGCCTTGTTTTTTTCTGACTATAATAATTTGCTAATTTAGCTTGACAAGTTTAAAAAAATAAACAAAAAACCAAAAATGTATATTTATATCAGAGCTGTAAGAAGCTGAAATCGATTGGCATTGAAATTAAAATGATTTTAACGAAACTGATTCCATTCTTTGAGTTAAAAATAATTTAAGATTTCAAAATCAAATATTGTCAGAATTGCAATATTTTGGAATTGCAATAGTTTTAGAAACCCTTGAAGGCAATTGATTTAATTGCAATCTGTCTCATTGCAATCCTATTTTTATTAAAATCATGTGTAAAATCAATTCACTATGTAGTGAAAGTCCAACATAATAATATCTATGTATGGGTATTTCCTCCAAATGGTCAACAGGATGGAAAAATAAAATGTTGATAATCATCGTGTTTTATTGTTTATAATTATAAAAAAAGTCTATGTTTTTAAAATACAATGGTATATATGATATGCTATGACATCTCAGCTGTTTTACTTGAGGAAATTGGGCTGGAAACTAGAAAATTTTTTATTTTCTTTTTAACCTACTTCTAAAGACATTTTTAAATTTAATTATTTTACATGCAAAAAAATTTGTTATGTTTGCACTCTTTCTTTAAAATCTATATATTACTCTCTATTAATCAATTAAGAAGAGAAAAGTGTATCGTGAACAAAAAAAGTTTGATTAATGGTTAATGAACGGTTAAAACATATGGAAAAATCGTACGTTCGCGGCCCGTTAATTCGCGACCTGTACTTAAGCCAATTAAACAAAAACCAATAGAGGTATTTTATTGTGTAAATACTGGATAGAGACCTACATTAGTACACTTTTAAAATAAATTAATCACGTTTAAATATTCTGTTCTATTTCGCAGATTTTTACATTTCACTACTGTCAGCCAAAGTTGACTTCTATTTTGCGTACGTTCGAGACCACATATTTATAAATATCATTATGAAAACTTAAACACTATGAAATCCATCTTTTGTACTAAACAAAGAGCTACCAAAATGCTATTGAATCGCAAAATTTTGCTAGGAAAAGTTTTGTTTTCTATATTATTTGTACATCAAAAGCGTACGAACGCACGTTCGTGACCCCAGAAAATGACCATATATATAAATAACATCAGGCAACAATTTATCTTTTAATTCATAATATATGATATTAACAATAATAGAATATTGTATTTTTATTTTATGGATACTATTTATGTCGTATACTACTTTTACGACTTTCAGTTTAATAAATATAATAATTTTGGCTGTAGGTGCAAAATCTATTTTTAGTTTTTTTATGTTCTCCTAACCGCTGGATGGCCACCTAATTTGGACAGAAATTTAGTTTAGTCTGGAGCCAGGTTTCTCGTAAGCATAATCTCGATAGGTGCCGCTGTTATAGTGATATCAAATTTTTTTTTTAATTTATGGTACAATTTGGCTCAAATTCACAAAATATCTTAATAAAACAAAAATAAGTTTCCTGATAAAATTTTGACCCGGTAGATAGCGCTGGGGTCAAGTTAATAACAAAATTCTTTATTTATGTCTAATTCAGAAGGTATGTATTTTTTTGTGTATGTATGAATTGACCCGATATGTGGCGATATGGTGATGCTATTTAGATATTCACATTTTTAAGGGAGTTATTTTGTAAAACACTTCACCTACCTTGAAAATTATGTTCACACAAATTTTTGAAAATTCAAAAAATTTTATAAGAAAAAATTTTCAACACAAGGTGAAGGAACTTACAGAATAAGCCCCTAAGTTTCCAAGAAAAAAAAATAAATTTTAACTTACGGAAAATTGAATTTAGCTTAAAATTATGCCGACCCAAATTAGAGGAGGAATTATTGGTCAGAAAGTGGTTATGAGTCTATCGGTATGCTGAAAGCACAATACCCTCTCTACTATTATGGTGTAAGTATAAAAAAACATTTGAGGGTAAGACAACGTTTTCCGGGATCAGCTAGTTATATATATATATATATCTAGTAGTTGTAAACAAAACTCGACATTGCTGGCAATTTAAATTTATCAGAGTCAGCTTTATTTCATAAAGAAGGAGTTGCCTTGGAAAAGAACGACGATTTTGATTCTGATTTAATTTTGATTGCAATAACTGCATTCGATTGCAGTGAAAGTATTGTAATCAAATACTAAATATATGAATTGATTTCAAAAAATTTATGCAATCTTTTTTATCGTATTGGTTTCATGATTTCAAATTGAAATCGTACAATCAATTTTCTGATTTTTAATGCAATCTAAAAAATTAGCAATCATTAACGGGAAATCATATGATTGCAATGAAATCGATTGTAATCTTTTACAGCTCTGATATACATATCATGGGGCATTCCACGCCAAATCGGATGGTTAAAATATTTTTTTTTTTGATTTCACCCATCTTTTTTGGTACACTTCATAAAGGCCTTCCTGGTAAATTTTAAAATTGTTTTGATTAATCCTTCAAAGGACTCCTTAGCTTTTTGTTCATAACATTCTTAATAATTGTCCAAATATTCGTTTTTATATGTTTTTTACAGAAGAAAATAGAAAAAAAATATTCCAAGTTTTTTTTAAAAAGATTTTTGGATTTTAAATTTTATATCCAAAAAATTTTTTAAACCATCCGATTTGGCGTTGAATGTCCCATATGCACACAGAAATAAATAAAATACTAGTTTGAATTTTGATTGCTTAACGTTTTCTTAGAGAATTGAAGTATTGTTTATGGCTTCTTATTTATTTTATTTAAAAAAAATTACGGAAAATATATGCAGCTCTTTAAAAAAATTTAAATATTTATTTAAAATACCAAAAGGATTATATTGATTACTAAACATTTTTAAAATTTAACATTTTTAATATTTTATTATCAAAAAACTTTGCCGTTTCAAACCATGTGTTATTTGATTTCATTAAATAAAGCGTGATCCATTTCGAGGTCCCATACTTTTTTAAAGAAAAAAACACAGAAAATTCAAATTTAATGCGGAATGTTTATTATTATTTGAAAGAACATTCTTTGGCATTTATTTTTTGAAGATTATGTCTATCAAATGTTGACCGTTGCTAGATGGTCCATCCGTTGAGTCCAATTTTCGATGACTTGTTAGAGCATTTCGACTGGTAACTGGCGAATGACACGCCTGATATTTTTCTCCAATGCCTGAATCGAAGCGAGTTTTTTTCGCATAAACTTTAGACTTTACATATCCCCACAGGAAAAAGTCTAACGGTGTGATATCACACGATCTTGGTGGCCAATCGACCGGCCCAAAACGTGAAATTATGGGTTCACCGAAGTGTTCTCTCAATAAATCCATTGATTGATGCGATGTGTGAGAAGTGGCGCAATCTTGCTGAAACCAAATGTCGCCGAGATCACGAGCTTAAATTTCGGGCATCAAATAGTCGGTTATCATGGCACGATAACGGTCGCCATTGACGGTTACGTTCGCGCCGGCCTCATTTTTAAAGAAATATGGACCGATGGTTCCACCGGCCCACAAACCACACCAAACCGTCATTTTTTCTAGAAGAAGTGGCAGCTATTGAATCTCTTCAGGTTGCTCCTCGTCCCAAATGCGGCAATTGTGTTTGTTTACATACGCTTTGAGCCAGCAATGGGCCTCATCGCTGAACAATATTTGCCTCGAAAACGTCGAATCTTCTTGGACCTTTTCAAGAGCCCATAGAGCGAAGCGATGGCGCTTAGGAAGGTCGAGCGGCTTTGCTTCAGTTGTTGCACAAGTTGTATTTTGTACGCTTTCAATTTAAGATCTCGACGTAAAATGCGCAAAGTCGTTCTTTACGTCAGTCCGAGTTGCTGCGAACGGCGCCGAATCGACTCTCCTCGGTCTTCGTGTACACTCTCAGCTACGGCCGCTATATTTTCTTCACAGCGTGCTGGACGTGGTCTATTCGGTCGAATATTATCCAATAATGAATGCTGGGTCTCAAAATGGGTGATGGTGTTGCGAATAGTACGCTCAGTAGGCCGATTATGTTGACCATAAGTTGAGCGAAGTGCACGAAACACATTCCTCACAGAACGTGAATTTTCGTAATAAAGTTGAATGATTTGTAAACGTTTTTCAGGCGTAAGTTTTTTCATTATGAAATGCAAAACAATACTTAACAAAAATAACATGACAGCATGACACGGCTCACACGTGATCTGTTCTAAAAAGGCTATTGAAAAAAGATTCTCTACTTGAATCACCGGAATTTTTTTCGTTAAAAAATCAATTAAGATTTTTTCATATTTAATTAATATTTTAAAACAACTAAAATGTTTATTAAATCAAAATGAAATTTTTAAATTTTTTTCAATTAAAAAAAATAATTGATTCAGTTATCACATTTATTAAATTCAAATACTTTTTAAACCATTTTTTTAATTGATAAAAAACTACTGATAATTTTTTCTGTGTATTTAATTGCTAATGCTTTTTTCGACCTTAATTGTGTAAAAATTTATATAATATTGGACTATAAGAAAGAAATTTTGTGAATGTACCCTATTTGGGACCCATGGACAATCTGGGTCCCACCAACACCAAATTATGGTATGAAGTTAGGATTAATGTAAAAGTTCTTTGTGCCGAATATTATTTAGATATCCTCATCTTTATGAGATTTGCTTGGCTTTAAGTGATTTTAGCGAGGAGGGTAATACTTTTTGTCACGACATAGTAGCTATCGTAAAAGGCGCCAAAGTTTATGCCAATACCAAAATTAATAAAGAAGTCTGCAATTAAAAGCTATCACCCAAGGGGAATAGATCCGTAGTAGGCCGTTAATCCACGTATGTAAATCTTTTTCACCTCTGTGTAAACAAAATAGAAATAACATTTTTGAGGGAGGTTTGTCAGCACTTGGGTCAATAATTCTGTGACTTGTAAATTGATTAAATTCGATATCAAGCTACCTAACTGAACTAGCCACAATCTGGTACTGAAATCATTATTTTCTGCAAAATAACTGGAAAATTACCGGGCTTTCAACAGACTGACATATGGAGGATTTATATGGATGGTTACATCGGCCTAGAAATACCCTAGGTGGATGAATATATAGAGATTAATATTTTGCTGAATTAATGCTTTTTTCCTGATTCATGGTGGGGGGAAAGAAATATTATAGCCATTTTGAACAAAATTATTGCCTCTTAAATAAAGTCAAAAATGTTTCCAATATAGCAATTTTAATAAAATGTAATCTTTTGGCTACAAATAAAGTTGAATTCCATTTACATTTTACGCTTAATTTACCACTAATTTTTAAATTTAGTTCATTGCAAAAAGTTTACCATCTAAAGCGAACACTGTTACTATTCACTTAAAAAAAAAATTTAAATAGCCTAAAGAATTGTAAAATAATAGTTGCTAGTAAAACAAAATAACATGGGAAATGGAAACTATTGATACTTTAGACCAGTGTTGCCAGAATTTTTTTTCAAAAATATTAACTCACCTCATTTGAGGCAATCAGCGCAAAAGTGGTGTAAGCCACCTAACATTTATTAAATAGAATAAATAGATGAAAAACTAACTTTTAAGGTGCTATCTGTAAATAATTGGAAAAACATGAGATAAACTAGTTTCGTACTAAATTTTGCAAGATTTAAATAATTTGTCGTAGATATTAAATAAGAAAATATGAGGCTTACACCACTTTTGCGTTGACGGCCTCAATTAAAAATTATATTTTTTCTCTACAAGCCAAAAAAGTGTTCCTCAACATAAACTTCTATCAACTAGTGTTTGCCTAGTGGTCGAAATTTTATAGTGTCTATGAATTAACATGTTTCGAGCATTGGTTTTTTCGTCTTTTTTTGTCGAGGGACCAACCTTCGGTCCAATTCGTTTAAGTCCGTTAATGTTTAATTTAGTTTTGCAACTTCAATAATATAAGAAAAATCTGAAAATACTTATTTAAAATTAAAAAAGTACCAAAAAGCCTCCTCTTATGGTTACTCAATCTCTATGGACTTTGCATGTGGAATTGTATATCTCTAGGTGCAGTTTTAATAAAAATTCCAAAAGTACCAATTAAATAACAAAAAAAAAAAAAAAAAAAAAAAATACCAAAAATATATCGCTAACAGATTCTCATTTACTCAGGACCTTGAATGTATAATTTTAAGTTTCAAGGGGTAATACTAATGGAAATTCAAAAAGTACCAGCTAAAGAACAAAAAAGTACGAACATTTTCTCCTTTATAGATTCCCACCCACTCAGGACATTTCATGTTTAATTTTATGTTTTTAGGCCCAAGGAAATTTAATCTCCCGTATTTCCCTTTTTTGATACTTTTTTCTCCCCATTTAAGTATCCAAAAATTCAATATTGTAGTTGGAGTTCATAATTTAATACGTATATGTTAATAAGTTGAGAAACATACATATATATTTCCTTTTTTACAATATAACTTTTTCATTTTGTTGTCAATCAGTTTTCACTCTAATTATTATTTCTGATTGCTTTCAGCGTATGTGCAATGGGGGGTTTCACACATTAAATAATTATTTTCTTTCTTTTCAGATAGTAATTTTGTTATCCAAAATGAAATATGTAATTGGATAATTATTAATTTAAGTCACATATGCCACTTGTTATATTTTTCTAGTTTATTGGCCCATAAGGGCTTAAAAGCTCTAAAAATGTTTTAAAAAAAAGTACCAAAACAGATACGTTTTTAACCCATAAACGTTCGAATTTCGATAAAGTATTTGTTACGAATTTGGTTTAATCTTTATTTCTATGTTTATTGGTTTAAAAGATAGATGGCGTGACAAAGAAGTCCCAAAAGGTCCGAATTTCAAAAAAGTACCAGACATCTTTCCACTTATTTTTCTAATGAACAACGATAAGAACACCTTTCAAATGGTGTATTTGTTGTTCAAATTGGTTGACAAGCAGAGGAGTAAAGAATTCTTAACTGTTTTGCCTTTGCCGATTTATATATACATTTAAAAAAAATTATTTAAAACTAAAATTCTTATCGAGAAAGCGTTACACAGAAAAAAGTGTTTTATCAATTAAAAAAAATGGTTTAAAAAGTATTTAAAGTTAATTAATGTGATAATTGAAACAATTATTTTTTTAAGTTGAAAGAAAATTAAAAATTTTATTTTAATTTAATTAACATTTTAGGTGTTTTGAAATAAATTTTCAATTAAAATTTTAATTAAATAACAAAAAATCTTAATTGACTTTTTACGTTTAAAATAAAATAATTTAAACATGTAGAATTGTTGTTGGGAATTGTCAGTATTTATTTAAATAAATTAACCCATTGTTTGAAATGGCAAAGTTTTTTAATCATTTTTTGAAAAAAATATATTCACAACTTTACAACTGTTAGTAATCGATATAATCATTTTGGTAATAGGTGCAAAATCAACAAATTGTTTGCTTGATATTATGAATTTGGTAAAAATTTGGTGATTGGAGAAAATTAATCATTTTTTCTGTGTAAAATTCTTAAAAATTCAGACCTTCTTTTAACGGACACTTGAAGCGGGCACTTATTTGGACGGACGCTGTTACCTGGGTCCGGCAGCGTTTCACAGGAAAAGCATAAGGTTTTTCTAAGAGATCATTCCTCTTGTTCGGAAACATTTTAATATTCCCTTCGGTATCCGGTCACAAAAGATTCTGTAGTAATGATTTTCAAACTTACAAAAAATTTAGTTTTTACAATACAATTTTTCGCACAAATATCAAATTACGATATTTTAATCTCGCTAAATGAAAATAAAATTTTCCTTTTATTATAAGTGCCTACAAAGAACTAAAGCAAATCTGACCGATTTTCCCTATTTCTGGCAACACTGCTTAGGACAAACATACACATTTGCTTTTTAAACTAAATTTATAAACAACTATATGGAGCATAAGAAATACGAGCAATAATAATAAAATCATGTTGTTTTTAAAGCGCAGCATTCACAAATTTTATTATAGTGGCGTTCAGCAACAAGAACTTTCAAAGCAACAATGGCAATATGATTGCTATCAGGGAGAGCAGAGGATAAAAGGGCTAAGGCAGTTAAGTATTTGCTACCTCCGTTTTCAAATAACTTTTACTTTAGTTAACATAAACCTTTTAGTTATTATTTAAATCCTATGAAAAAGTTTTTAATTTCGCCAAACAGCCAACAAAATACTTTAACAGTTTTGCTACTAAATATTAAAAGATTGAAATTATAGTTTTTTTTTCAAAGTTATGGCCATGTTTTTACTTTTCTTTAGTTCTTTTTTTGCGCAAGGCGTGCAATTTACATAAGCGCCGCCAATAAGTATAAAGCAAAAGAAATAAAATTTGTGAATATTTTTTCTTTCGTTTAAAAGATTTTCTATGAGATTTTCTCTGCAACAAATATCTGCTTATTACGACGAGTGCACGTATGCAGTAAAAGTTTCCAGTTATTGTTTGCAACATTTTATGCAGACATTGTCGTCGTCGTCTCTGTTTGATTTAAACAAAAAACATAATAATTTTGTTAATGTCACCCATATACATACCTACATGCAACATGCTACATTTTTTTTAAGTTTTCGCTTCATTTCTATTCAAAGAATTCGTGCATTTATTGAATTTAAATTTGTAGCATTACGTTTTTTCATATTTCGTATGATTTGAGTTTTTAAGTCGTGAGTCTTTTTCTTAAGAAATTTTTGCAAACAGTAGTTCATGGTTTTTATGGGGAAAGCTTTTGATTTTTTGTAATTGAAGATCAATGGATTTTAAAGGAAGTTCGAATTCGTAATGGGAAATAATAATACCAAAGTTATACACAATGTAATTAGAAGCAAGTCAGAAAAAGAACAAGTAATAGTTGTTATAGTTATAGTCATAGTCTCAGTCTGAGTCATAGTTATTTCAGTACAGTTTAAGATATTGCCCAATTTCTACTAATTAATTAATTAATGTCATATTCACAACAATATTTACACCTTAAGTCTTTGACTCTTAATGAAAAAAATCATAGACATAATAAAAATTATAGCAACAGTCAAAAGCTAAGATAAAGTTTAGTTATAGCAATAGCTTATGATAAATTTTAAGTTAAATACATATTCAAAATGATAGTCAGCAAGCCTTACGGTAAGTTACGACAAATCAATTGTCATATTGAATACCATATTCGTAAATACAATTAATTTTTTAATTGAAAAGGCACCAGAAACCGATTTTGTAGATACAAAAAAAAAACACTCATGTATGTTAACATGGCCCAATTAGTAGGTCTGCTCGTAACGCCTGCTGATTTTTTGTAGAGTTGTGTTTTTATCGTGCAATTGAATTTGTAGCAATTGCTTTTGACATCCTGTCCATTTTTTACATAAACAAATGTATCGGGTTTTGACATCTTTATCATAATTTACAGAAACAAAATGCGTATAAATATTTTTAACAATGAGTTTGTAATATTAAATATTTGTTAGCAATCTAATACATATTTTTATTACAAAATATCGAGCCCTTTTTGCGATTACATCGTAAGCGTCTTAAGGCAAATTTTACAGGAGGAGTTTTTATTATATTTTTCTTCATTTGGTTTCATGTTATGCATTTATTTATTTTTAAAATTATAATCCCGCCAATAGTTCCAATAGTTTGCAAGAGCATGCTGAGATTTAATTGATCATAGTACCTGTCGTATACGATAGTTTAAACACAGAAAAAAGTGTTTTATCAATTAAAAAAATGGTTTAAAAAGTATTTTCATTTAGCTGAAAAAATTTAAAAATTTAATTTTGATTTAATTAACATTTTAGTTGTTTTGAAATAAATTTTCAATTAAAATTTTAATTAAATAACAAAAAATCTTAATTGACTTTTTTCGTTTAAAATAAAATAATTTAAACATGTAAAATTGTTGTTGGGAATTGTCAATATTTATTTAAATAAATTTACACATTGTTTAAAATTTTAAAGTTTTTTGATTACTTTTTTAATTAAAATTAAAAATATCATTTATTGAAAATATTTTTTCAAAATTTGAAAATTTTTAGTAATCAATATAATCATTTTGGTAATAGGTGCAAAATCAACAACTTGTTTGCTTGATATTATGAATTTAGAACAAATTTGGTGATAGGAGAAATTTAATAATTTTTTCTGTGAATGATGTCGCCCGATATTTAGTTGCTAATAAATTTTGATAAAATTCACTATTTTATTTAAATATAATTTACATCTCATCACAAATAACTCTAACAATGAAAGATTTCGAAGCGGATGCACTAGAAGGTCTTAGGGTTTTAACGGAATCTTGGCATAATCATCAACTATAATTTCAAAACTAGAATAAACAAAACCCCGTTAAAATTTCGATAAGAAGTTTTAAATAATGGCTTCACTTACCCCAAATATTGACTCAGTTTTCATTAACGGTCCTATTGTTTATTCTTTTATTCGAGAATAAAACCAAAAAAAAAAATATTGAATTTTTTAATTTTGTAATGAAAATATTTGACAAAAATTATTTTATTTTTCCAATGAAGTCGAATTCATTCCAGGTAATCTCGGTAGTACAACAAGTACAACTCGTACAAAAATCACAAGCAATTTGTTTTTGTAAAATCATTGTACAATGCCAAAAACCGAAACAAATCAAAACAGAAACAAAGATAATAAACAAAATTTTGACATCCAACAATTATAAAGCTAAAGAAAAAAAGTTATCAGCAGGGCTTTTAGGATCACCTGTAATGAATCCGCTTTGTTCCAACTAAAAAAATTTATTAAAATGACAATTTAATTTAAAAAAATTTTAAAAATAGAAAAGTTTAACATTTTTTTTATTAATTAAATAATAATTCTAGCTATTTTTTCTGTGTAGTTAAGGCCTTTATTTAGGCAAAGCAAAAATCATATTTTATTACTGTCATTACCAACACTAATAGTGAAATTCAATGTCATAATCACAGTCAAACTCATAGTCAAAGTCAATCAATCAAAATCAAACAAGCAAAGTTAAAATCAAATTTACAGATGTTATCAGTTGCAGTTGCATTTAAATTCATCATCGAATTTAGAGTTGATGTAATAGTCATTGTAAAAATCAAAGTCATATTGAAAGTTAAATTCAGATCTATAGTCTAAGTCATAGCAAATAGCTATTAGGGAAAAATTAGTAAACGTCAAAGAGATTAGTCATAGTCAACGTAATGTTTAAAATCAAAGTTATAGTCAAAATAAATTGAATGTTAAGGCCAAAGTCAAAGTCTCAGGCATAATTTAAATCAAAGTCATAGTCAAAATGCAAATGATAGGCAAAATCAGAACTATATCCAAAGTTTCATTTATAATCAGTAGTAGTTAAAGTCATATTTAAATTCATAATCGAAGTCACAGTAAATGTTGTAGTTATAATCAAAACCAAAGTCATATTAATAGTCAAACCACTAGCCATAGTAAAAGTCATAAATACAGTTATAGTAAAAATCAAAGTAATAGTCAAAATTAATTGAATGTTAAGGCCAAAGTCATAGTCGCAGTCATAGTAAAAATTTAAATCATAGTCAAAAGTGAAATCGTAGTTTATTTTAAAGGTAGTTTATTTCAGTGATAGTTAAAGTCATATAATAATTCATAGTCGAAGTAATAGTTATTGTTATAGTCAAAGTCAACTACATAGTCAAAGTTCTAATAATGGTCAAAGTCATACCCAATATCATATTCAAAGCCATAATCAAAAAAGTCATATTCAAAGATTATGTGATAGGCAAAGATTATTTAACAGGGACCGAAAATAACAGTTATTTTGAAATTTTAAAACAATAAAAGCATATAGAAATAAATATTGGCAAACTAATTAAAGTATACCATATTGATCCTTATGAACTTTTCTATGATAAAATATTATGATTGTAAAGTTTTGATTTTAATTTTTTCGATCAAAAATTGCAGTTATTTTTTGATTTATATTTTTTTGGACAAAAGTAACAGTTATTATGTGATTTTTTTGAATAAAACCAACAGTTATTTTTTGATTTTAATTTTTAGATCAAAAATAAAAGTTATTTTATGATTTTTATTTTTCTGAACAAAAATAACAGTTATTTTATGATTTTTATTTTTTTAAACAATAATAACAGTTATTTTTGATTTTAATTTTTTCGATCAAAAATAACAGTTATTTTATGATTTTTATTTATTCGAGCAAAAATAAAAGTTATTCTTTAAAGAAATGTACGTGTTATAATTATTGAGTTGTCTTTAAATATTTATTTAAATGTGTGATCATCATTGGGATATCTTGTGCACATTGAAATAAATTTTTAAAGTCAACTTAATAATTATAACACGTACATTTCTTTAAAGAATAACTTTTATTTTTGCTCGAATAAATAAAAATCAAAAAATAACTGTTATTTTTGATCGAAAAAATTAAAATCAAAAATAACTGTTATTATTGTTTAAAAAAATAAAAATCATAAAATAACTGTTATTTTTGATCGAAAAAATAAAAATCAAAAAATAACTGTTACTTTTGTTCAAAAAAAGTAAAAGTCAAAAAATAACTGTTATCATCTGACTTTTATGAAAAAAGGAATAACTGTTACGGTCCCTGTTATTTAATGTTAACCCAGTTATTCAGAGTTATAATCAATGTCCTAGCCGAAGTCACAAAGTTATAATAAAAATCAAAGGTCAAAATTAAATTCAAAGTCAAAGTTTTATTTCAAGTCATAGTGCAATTCAAAGTAATAGTTGAAGTTATGGCTATAATTTCGACAAAGCCATGTTCAGAGCTACACTTAAGCTTATATTCATACTCAAAATCATAGTCATAATAGAATTCAAGGAAATAGTCTAAGGCATAGTCGAAGTCATAGCGAAAGCCTCAGCTAAGTCTTTATGTTACTCATTCTTATAGTCATAAGTAAAGTACGTTCATAGACAAAGTTATTGTCAAAATCTAGGATATTCATTTAATCAGGCTTTTGCTTTTATCGGCTAATCGTTCGATTAATTAACCGAGGTTTTGGCTTAATCGGTTAATAATCGGTTAATTTTGTAATTGATGGGCTAACCGACTAATAAAGTTTTTTTTATTAATTAAGTAATTTCAATAAATAAAAATACAAAAATTATTTTTAGTAAAAAAAAACAAAAACAACAATTCTTGAACTAAAATGAGCAAACACAAAAATAATTCATAGACGTGAACTACATATTTTTTTAATTAAAACATAAATATTATGTAATTAAAAAATGAAAAGTTAGATAATTTTTTTTAGTTATTGCAATAGTTTAAGGACCCCTTAAAATATTATATTTTAGAAAATATTATTTGGTTTAAATGTTTACGATGTAAGCGATTTTTTTCATTAGTTTTGATAAAACTTGACTTGAGTATATACTTATTACTTCTACCTGTTTTTTATTAAATACTATATTTTCATATATTTTTCTCAAGTTTAGGTCACTTTATTTTTCAATATTTCTACTTCATACGGAAAATGACCTAAAGCTTGAGAAAAATATATGAAAATATAATATTTAAAACTTGACTTGGAACAATTTCTTTCATCTATCGTGGAGAAATCAAAAGCAACCGATAATACAGAACATCTAATTTCATTGTAATTTTCCTGGATTTATCTAAACGTATAAAATCTCCCATTATGCCATTAGAGTCCTGTTTTGTTTTTTTAAAATTTAAAATCTTCTAATTGTTTCGGTTAATTCTGTTAAAACACTGATATTAGAAGATATGAGAAGAAACAAATAACTAGTAACATACTCGTATATATAAAAAGAACGTGAAACAAAAAGCGGTTGACAGCAAACATCTATTTCAAATGAGGATCACTGATCACCTTCTTCACTGAACACCTTCTTGAGACGACACAAATAATTAAAAACTCCAAAAAATATGTTATAATTAGGGATGTAACGAATACCGGTACCGTCACCGATATATCGGAGATACTACAAATTTACCGATATATCGGCATCGGCGATATTTTCCTGTCGATACGCCGAAATTTTTTTTATAATTTTTTGAACAAACAATTTAATTTTCAATGCTTATTTTTTGCTGTGCAACTACACAGAAAAAAGTGTTTTATCCTTTAAAAAATGGTTTAAAAAGTATTAAATTTAAATTAATGTGGTAATTGAATCAATCATTTTTTTAATTGAAAGAAAATTAAAAATTTAATATTGATTTAATTAATATATTAGTTGTTTTGAAATAAATTTTCCATTAAAATCTTAATTAAATAACAAAAAAATCTTAATTGACTTTTTTCGTTTAAAAAAAAATATTTTAAACACGTAGAATTGTTGTTGGGAATTGTCAATATTTATTTAAATAAATTAACACATTGTTTGAAATGGAAAAGTTTTTTGATCACTTTTTTAATTTAAATTAAAAATATCATTTGTTAAAAATATTTTTTCAAAATATTTAATAATCAATATAATCATTTTGGTAATAGGTGCAAAATTAACAACTTGTTTGCTTGATATTATGAATTTAGAAAAAATTTGGTGATTTGAAAAATGTAATAATTTGTTCTGTGTTAGAGCGAAAAGCCAAACAGAATAATAAATTCTTACTTTTAAATCTTAATCTGGAGGGCGGCCCATACCACGCGCTTTATGCGTATGCTTCTTTTTTTTTTACCTATTTTCGAGACGTATGCTAAAGTAAAAAGTAATCCTCCCTTATGCTTTCGATACGTGTATGCATTTTACGCGTTTGCTGTGTTACTTGTCAATATAATTTTACACTACGACTTTTTGGACTGATGCATAAACGCATTGAACGCTTGGTTTTGACCAGCAGCAGAATTTTCTGCTAATTTTTAATGATTTTTGTGAAAATAAAATTCACTTCGCTACATCTTTTGGGTAACTTCGAAGAGACCAAAAAATCCAAAAGCAAAGACAATCTTTTACATTTCTGACGCTATTTCGATAGTAAACAGTTTTCGAACATTATTAGAAAATACGATAAATGAATAAACTGCTATTTAAAGTCCAAAAAATTGGCATTAGCTTTGAATGAAAGATTTGACGGTTTAGAGAATAATGCTTATGTACAATTCTCCACCTTCGATACGAAGCTAGAAAATTTCAAGGACAATACATAGATTGAATAATCATCTTATTGAGCTACTCAACATGGCGCTACATTCCGAAAGTGTTGAAGACATGGTCAGTGATCCTCTATCGATCCTACGCTGTGGTTCAGCTAAAGAAGAAGTCTAGATATACCTTAGATTTTTTTTTTTTTTTTTATTATAAATTTGTATTTATTTGCAATCTATCTACTATAAGACAATAAGCAAATGTGGTAACTTGAAAATATATAACATGAGTTATGTATACCCAAAGGATTACATAACTACGAGGGCGGATCAATAAGTCCGTGACTTTTTGAATGAAACAGTTTTTTTTAGAAAGCAACAACAAAATTACAAAATATTAATGACTTTGTTTGTGCTTTCAATGTTGAGAAGGTGATCGTTCTCCGCAATACAACTAAGTTCAGCACATCATATTTACTGCTACGGTAAACAACTCTGTTGGGCTGCACGAGGACAAGTACGACGAGTCATTGGTAGAGAACTGATTATCTGAAGATCAATTGTATAAATATTTCAATAAACCACTTCCAATTTTCAATCTAAGATAATAAACAGAGTTTATTATTTACATGGTGCCGAAACCCGTCGTAAAATCATATATTATTGTTGATTAATATCTATTACAAGAATAATTATGTCTGAAGGTTATAGTTTTTTAAAGCCGCCAAAGCCTTTGGTTGTTGGACACGACATGGATATGTCGAAGGAGTGGAAACTTTGGAAACAACAATACGAATACTTCGAAGTAGCAACCGGACTAGACAAAAAACCAGAAAATATACAGTTCGCTACTTTCATGTCAGCCGTAGGTTATTCGGCCATACAAATATATAACTCCCTTCCCGCATCTGCAAATATTACATTGAAACAGGTTAAAGAAAAATTTGATTTATATTTTTCACCAAAACTTAATATAACCTTCGAAAGATATAAGTTTCACAAAATTCTTCAAAATGATGGGGAAACTATCGATGAATATGTGACACGTCTAAGATTACAAGCACAAAACTGTGAGTTCGAGCAATTAAAAGACAGCATTTTGCGAGACCAACTAATTTTGGGAATAAAAAATGATTCTGTAAGAACTAAGCTATTGTCAGAAGACATAACCCTCGAAAAAGCAATTAAAATTTGCCAAGCTACGGAGTTAGCACAAAAACAAACAGCTGAAATTCATAGTGAGCATGAAAAAAATGTCTGTTTAGTCCAAAAAACTGATAATAAAAAAACTTTTGACTGCCGCAACTGTGGAAAAAATCATGCAGTTCGTAGCTGTCCAGCATTCTTGCATGTATGTAAAATATGTAAAAAGAAAAATCATTTCGAAAGAATGTGCAAAAGAAATGTCAACAAACAAAGAAATAATTTCAGAAACAGAGATGTCGCGTGTTTTGATGAGAACGAGTTGAATAGCGAGAGTGACAGCAGTGACCCGGAACTCTTTATCGGGTGTGTCGCCAACAACAACAAGGTTAATGATAATAACTTTTCTGAAATCGTTATAATTGGAGAAGATAAATACTTATTTAAATTAGACACAGGTGCTCAATGTAATGTGTTACCAAAAAAAATCATCGATAGACTTAATACCCAAAATATACCAACTTCTCTGCGTCAATGTAAAGTAAAACACCTGATCTCGTTTGGTACCACTTCCAATTTTCAATCTAAGATAATAAACAGAGTTTATTATTTACAAATGTTATTCTTTGGCGTTGCGTTGCGTTTTATATGATTAGGGCCTTAAAGTTTTTGACTGGTATCTTTCTAGAATATCGATTTGTTTGATTTGCTTGCTGTTCCCCATAGCATAATTCCGTATGTCCAAACAGGTTTTAGTATAGCCTTGTAGATGATCAGTTTATTGTTTAAATTTAGTTCCGACTTTGTCCCTAGTATCTTTAGTTGAGTTGTATTCGTTTAGATTTAATGTGCTGCTTCCAAGTCAGCCTCCTATCTAAAATCATTCCTAAATATTTAACGGAATTTTCTGTAGGTACTTGTCCCCCGCATATAGTCACTCTTGAGCAGTCTCCTCGCCCAAGTGTGAAAGTTATGTGCTTGGATTTATCTGAGTTGACTTTTATATTCCATTTGGTAAGCCATTTTTCAAGAAGGTGAATTTGATTCTGGACACATAACGATGCTTCTGATGGTGACTGGCTTGTTGCAGCTATTGCTGTGTCATCCGCATATGTTGCCATCATGACATCATTTATGACTGGCTTAGATTTTCTGGCGCAATTAAATGTTATACTCAAAATTTAAGACCATGGCGCAGAAATACTTAAGTTGTCAAATGAGTTCAGTCACATCTGAGACACGATTATTTACTGCAGGTCTGCTTTAAACGGAGTTGCGAAATTATCTCCGCAAAATTTTAGAATACTTTTTTTAAAGAAAACTCTTATTAGTATTAATTTTGGTTAATTATAATCTCTTAATTTTTTTTTTTGTTTAAAAAATTAATTAATTTTACTATGGATTTAAATTAATTTCGTTGATTTTTAAATGTTTTTAAAATCAATTTTAAATATTCATATACTGTAATTTTGTATAATAAAGAAATTACTCTACTTGAGTTTTGTTAATTTTACCTTGAATTTAAATTTTATATTCGTATCAGTATCGGTATTGGCAATATTTCTTCTTGCACAGAAAAAATAGAAAATCGACTTTAATTAAACAATTCGTTCAGACAATTAAATTTTTTACTAATTTTGCCCCTGCAAAAGAATTGATCATATCAATTAACGGATTTGTATTTTCGAGTCATGCCACACAATTAAAAAATTAATTGCATCAATTAAAAAAATACACAACTTATACAAAAATATTTACATTTTACATGATTATCGGTATTGTATCGGCAAAAAGGCGTATCGTTACAAAAATTAAAATTTTTTGTTACATCGGTTAATCGACTGAAATTAACTGGCTTAATCATATATAATTTTTTTTTAGTTTTTTGGCCAATGTAATTGGTTATTAAATTAGATTTTTTAGCTAATACGGCCTAAAGTTCTATATGTAATTAAAAATGCATTTAATCCATATTTTCTCAACGTTTCGTGATTGTTTGTTCACTTTATCAAGGAATTCGTCTATTTAAATTAAAGAAAATATACTTAACAATATTATTGCAACAAACATTTTTCAACATTTAATTATGACTTTTTATTACTTAATCGTTAATCGAATATAGCCAATTTTAAATTAACAGATCAGTTAATCGGGTAGTAAATAATTAATTCGGTTAACCGTTAATCGGCTAACCGAATGAACACTCTAATCAAAATCGTAACAAAAGTCTTATTCAATTCATTGTTTTTTTATATCATAATTGCAGATATTGTTTAAATCATTATCTATGTAAAAAACCAATTAAGTCTCAACTCCGAGAACAAATATTTACTTTCATTTTGAAACTATATTTTCACCCATAACTGTAAACAAAACACTTGTCAAACTTTTGAAGACAATTATTTCATCATAATTTTTTTTTATATCATTGTGCCATTCCAGTCTATCTTTTCATTACAAAATTATTCCAACAATAAAATTGAAAATCTTGATAAACATAAAAATAAAGTAAAATGTTTTCTAAATTAAAGGACCACCTCGAGAACTCCTTTTGTTTGTTAGTTCATTTCAACTTTCGTTTTTTTTTCCTTTTAAACTCTCAATAAGGACGACAACCTCCCTTGGAAGCAATTTTGCACTGACAAACAAAACAACAACCAAAAAACACTTAATAATTTCCTGTATCTTTCATTTTCATTAAGAAACAGAAAAATAGTATTTTGACCTTTTTATCTTGTTGTTCTTTATTTATTTAGTATTTTTGCTTTTTTATTATTTCTCTTTATTTTTTTTGCAATTTCGCCATTGTTTGGCAGTTTTAAGGCTTTTGTTTTGTATTCTCAAATGTTTATTATTTTCAGTAAATTATTTTCGCACTAAAGCGGGCCCGGTTTGGCCATTGAGTGAAAATAAAAACAAGAATATAAAGGGATTCCTATAGGTAAACTGATGTATAAAAAATCTTTAGAAAAGTAAGTAACAAATCTAAGAGATTTAAGGAGTAAAATATTATTAAAGGAGAGAAGTGCACCTAAAAATATTTTGAATAAACTTCTTTGAAATGTGTATTGAGTTTGGTCTTTTTTGTGCACAAAAAAAGCTGCAACAATTTTCGAAAAATTATTTCACATACAGACAAATGGATGTACGTTTTAACCCAGAAATTATACATACAGCGTTCTTGGTTTACTATAATAAAAAAATTATATTATTAAATAAAATAAATAATTTGTGATATTTTTTTTTATTTATTTAATAGATATTTATATTACATATTTACAATCTTAGAGATTAAATATTACTATATTATCTATATTTGGCATAACATGATAGTTGTGAGCCAGATTGGCATATATAAAGCTATGAGTTATTTCATTTATTTACGTTGTTTCTAAATTTTTTAGTTTTTTTTTTAATTTATAATAAAGAGGTTATTAAATTCATTAATATACAGAGTTTATTCAAATTCATTTAATATTAGTTTCCTGTATTTAAGACAAATTTCCAAATATTTATACAATGTAAAGTAATCAAATTCAAAACCATTTAATATATTCAGAACTTCATTCAAATCTAAAGTAGTTTTTCCAAAATATTTTAATCTGAACTCGTAGAATATTGGACATATTCCAATTAGGTGTAGAGTGTTTTCTGTAGCGTCTAGGTTACAAAGTGAGCACAGGCCAACTGATGAACTTTTGAAGGCCCTAGCATTAATATCTAATAATCCACCTCTTGCTAAAGCAGAAAGGGGTTTCATGCAATAATCAACCTGCGAATATAAATCGTGAAATTGAGAGTTTCTTGCGTTAGCCAATAGATCTTCTCTTTCCTTAGTTGATAAAATGTCTAGAATTTGTTTTGAGTATAAACATATATGGTTTTCAGCATTGTCGGGTACAAATTTAATATTTCCACATAAAGTGATCCATTCCTCTGCCCAATACGTCTTTTTTAACAAATTATACATTTAATTCACTTGATTCCATTTTTAATTCAAACTGATTTTATTTTTATACCCTCCACACCACTAGTGGTGAATGAGGGTATACTAAGATTGTCATTCTGTGGGAAACCTTTTATTATACACCTAAGATTCCATAAAGTATATATATTTTCTGACTCATTGAGTAATTCTGATTCGATTTAGCCATGTCCGTCTGTCTGGCCGTCTGCCCGTTTGTTGAAAACACGCTCACTTTCGAAAAACGAAAAAAAAAGAACAAACTCGGTCTCAAATTGCTTGCAGTTATCCTAAGCAGTTTGAGATTGAAATCAAGCAACAGCAGTTCAGTAGGACTAGAACTGTGTATCAAAATGTGGAACCACCACCCTAAAAAATTTTACATTTTGATACAAAAACCAACATAAATGGTGGTATAATGTTGAATTTCGTGAAGATCGGTCCATAATTGACCATAGGCCCTGCCCCATATACATATACCCTACTCCCGGAAAACCATTTAGTAAGCCTAAAACCGTAATAAATAATGCTATCATAATGAAATTCTATACATTACAGTTTTATAGGAGCCGAAAGCACACTGCCAAATAGTTTGAAGATCGGTCCATAATTTACCCTATTTAACCTACTCCCGGAAAACGGCTTAGTACGCCTAAAACCGTAATAAATAATGCTATCGTAATTAAATTCGGCACGGTACAGTTTTGTAGCACTAGAAAACACTCTGCTAAATTTTTTTAAGACCGGTCCATTATTAACCCTAGACCCCATATAAACCCTACTCCCGGAAAACATTTTAGTACGCCTAAAATCGTAATATATAGCGCTATCATACTAAAATTTGGTACGTCGCAGTTTTATAGGACCTGAAATCAGACTGAAAAATTTTTTTAAGATCGGCCCATAATTTACACTAGGCCTCATATAAACCTACTCCCGGAAAACCGTTTAGTACGCCTAAAACCGTAATAAATAACGCTATAATGATAAAATTTGGTATATCACAGTTTTATATGACTATAAATCGCAGTGTCAAATTTCGTGAAGATCGGTCCATAATTTACCCTAGGCCCCATATAAACCCATCTCCCGGAAAACAGTTTATTGCGCCTAAAACCAATTTATTTTTTGTAATACCAGAAATCAGTTTTAAGAATTTTGGGATGATTGGTCCATAATTTACCATAGGTCCAACACAAATTACCCTCCTTAAAATCATTTTAGTTCGGCTAAAACTGTTACGAATCATGTTATTTTACTCAAGCCAGTTCAAAGTTCTAACAAGAAACGCATAAAACTTTCTTATTGTCGGCCAATAATTTAATTCAGGTCTAAACCTCAACCAATTTTAATGCTGACGTTCGTTTTTGTGAAGATTAGTTAATAATATAGATGTATTTATCATATAGAGCCCACTCCTGCCGGTGGAGGGTATCAAAGATTCGGCACAGCCGAATATAGCACTCTAACTTGTTTATTGATGCTTTAATTGGAGAAAAATTAGCGAAACCTTTTTTTTGGACGATCACATCCGATATTCTTTTAACCGGATATTCGATTCTTTTAACATGATATTCGATTCAATTTTTATAGATGAGCTACCATAACGCCTTATCCATAGAAACCATTTGAATTTTGGTGTTAAGTCAGCTTTTTTTGAGCTTAAGACTTCATATATGTAAGCCAGTGAATCCAGTGTTCAAAGTGTTTATTGTCTCAGGAATGTTTCAGTGTTTGGAGTTACATCTTCTGGGACAAATCAAGTGCAGCAATATCTCGGATTCGGCCAAAATCCAAAATTGACAGATCTCTTGATATCGCAGCTGACCAGAGATATTATCTGTTACCACGGGGCTATTGGTTTAGGCCTCCGCTAGCATGATTCTTGCGAGAAATGCTTCATGTTTTTCAAGGAGAGTGTCTTTGCGCAAGGTTCGACTGTCTGCTGCCAGGATACTTTCGGGGATCACGTGGAGATTATGGTTTAAGCCCAAAGTCGTGGGAAGGGATAGTATAGAAAATCCCAATTCAAGGGCTGATTTTTTTCCACTCATGGGAGAGTTTGGACTAAGGGAGGACTATCTCTAGCTGCTGTTGCTGTTCTATAGAAGCTGCTGACGTTTTCGAAAGTAGTGGTGGCTAGATAGCTCCAACTCTTTAATATTTTTTACCTGAGTGTAATGGTGCTTTTAAATTTGGGGCCGGTTGGTAAACGCATAGTTCGTCTACCAGTGGCTAAGATCCACCATGATGTAAGGCCAAATGGCACGTAGTCATGTTTCTGTGTAACACTATTTACAGAACAATTCTTTTACTTTCATGGAAAAAGTGAATCTTGGCTCGAATTACTTTCGCCTAACAGAACATGCTGAAAAACAGGCGTGAAGTAGATATTGTATAGAACGCGATATCGATAAAAGTTTAAAAACCGAATCTTTCATTTTTAAAAAGGTTGTTTACAACTATTTAACTGAGAAATTTTTATTCGCTTAAGCTGCTTCAAAGGTTTTAGGTCAGAATTTGTAGATTTTTGTAATGTTAAATTGAAAATTATTTTATTGCCTCAAAAGATTACGATTGGAAGCAGTTGTGCTGGATTTATGTTGTTAATACCAAGAAGAAGAGACAATAAAATTATTCAGTTAAAAACTCAAAATGCATTTTATTGACTATACTTTTTTGACAAACGTCAAAGAACAATTTGGAAGTATCATAAATTACTATGTGGGTAACATATCTGCATACGTGTATACTCCATTATATATCAATGAATTTATTTTTTATTTTTGGGAATGAAAACTTTTCAATTACTCAAATCCTTCAAAGTCTTACAATTTTTTTAAAACTTTTAAAAATACCCATATTTAAAATCAAGTGAAACAAAGTAGGTGTGAGATGTCATGAATTTTTTTTGTGGAATATAATATCGTACAAATGTCTCCTTTTTCATGACTCTAGCGCATGAATCAGACTTAATTTGACCGATGCCGTGGATAATTTTGAGGGCCGTTGTATTTTGTGGCTTATTTATCTGGATCTTAAACTTTAGAAAACCCCACAAGAAGAAGTATAACGGGGTTAAATCGCACGATTTCAGTGGACATTTTCTATCACCACCCCTTTAGATTAGCATGACCTCAACACGCTTGGGTAGAATGTCCAATATGAAATAAGCTGTGTGGCACGTAGGGCCTTCCTCTTAAAACCACATGTTGGTGGTGTTTATATTATTCAATTGTGGTTGTAAGAAGTGGGTTATTATCGGCCTATAGCCCCTGCCGTAGAAAGTGTTGGCTTTGCAACGTCGTTCTTGAAGAAGTATGGACCGGTGACGTCGCCAACACAAATCCATACCAAACGGTGACTATTTGGGGACGCATTGGATGGTCATACATCCAATGTGGTGGTGATAGATGAAGATGAGTTTTCGATGAAAAAAAAAAAAACATTGAACACCAATTTTGATGAAACTTTTTCATCATTTGTACATGTTGTAAAATGATATATCCATTTTAAGAGATTTGAAAATACACCTTAAATAAATGACACCCAATTCTGGCAGATGTAGCTTGAACAAAATGGACCTTGTCAACTGTCAGGGTTCAAATACCCCACTAGAGAGGGTTATTTTTTTTCTTTTCCCATTGCTTCCTTAAAGAATTACTTCTCAATTACTAAGTAAATAACATTTTTAATTTTAGTTTAAAAATTTGGCTATCAGCTTAAACAGCTGTTTATCATCCTTTGTTTATGGGCCAGAAATAAAATTTTATTTAGTTTAATTCTCCTTAGACTTCAGCCAATTATTTTTATAAGTGTCTAGCCACACTTTTGTTCATACAAATTTTAGTTATTCTTGAATTTTTCTTTATTCTTAACGGTATTTTTTTCTTTTAGCAAATATTTATATGAGCAAGTTTAATCTTATCTTATTGCAACATGTTTCTTGCTATTTTTTGTTGCAAACAAATCTTAACAGTTGTTTTAGTTGTAACTTAATATACGGGTATTTGAACAATCATAGAAATGAAGAAGGCGGGAAGTATGGGGTATAAGTAAAGCAACACAGATAATAAAATTAAGTAAATTTTTTTAATAAACGTTAATTTAATTTTTTTAAGTAAATGATTAATTATAATTGCATAGAAGGTTTGAAACTCGTTATTAGTTTAATATTAATCATACATTTTTTTTGTGTCCATTGAATTTTATTTCGCACTGTATTTATTTAGACCTTTAACTCAGTGTATAAATATTGTAATGACCTCTTTGTTAACTAACTTTTTTCGCTTTTATTGGTTGTAGTAAAATTTTTTATTAAGTCTGAATTTCCAAAAAAAAACCCTTAAGTGGACTTTCTTTTTTTTCTCTCCTTTTAGTTTATCATTGTTTTTGTTGTGTTTTTGTGTTACATTTAATTGCTACAATTAAGTATTTTTTTCTTTAGCCTTTTCTGCTTAATATTTTTTACTTTTAAATGAATTGTTTTTGCCAAGTTTTTTACGCTCTCTGCTCTTCAACTTGTGTTGTTAATTGTTAAAATTAAGTTAATATTTTATTAAAAAAAAACCCAACGGAAAAATTAATTACTTTTTATAAGCGAATTTATAACACCTCTTACCTTTTTGTACACAATTAATTAACGGTCATTTTTTTAACTTTTTTTGCGAGATATTTAAAGCTAAAGGAAAATTTATGATACAGAAAATTTAATTGGATATATTTGAGATCTAAAATTTAATGTAAAATAAGGACATTTCGCAGATACGTTTTGTAATTTGTATTAAGTACATGAGCAAAAAGCCGTACTTAGGCATTCAATTTTTTAGAAACAACAGAGATATTTTGACATATAAATTTCTATAGCCACTTTATTTTTATACCCTCCACCACCACTAGTGGTGAAGGAAGGTATACTAAGTTTGTCATTCCGTGTGAAATTTTTTTATTATACATCGAAGACCCCATAAAGTATATATATTCTGGCTCCTTGAGTAATTCTAAGTCGACTTAGCCATGTCCGTCTGTCTGTCCGTCTGTTGAAAACACGCTCACTTTTGGAAGAAAAGAACAAACTTGGTCACAAATTGCTTGTAGTTATCCTAAGCTGCTGGGTATTGAAATCCCGCCACATGGGCTCAGTAGAATCAGAACTATGAATCAAAATGTAGAACCACCACCATAAAAAAAATTGATAATTTTAATACAAAAACTAACATCAATGGTGGAATAATGCACGGAATGATAAAAAATTTTGCACGAATTATACGACTGCAAATTATACTGTTGAATTCCGGGAAGATCGGTCCATAATTAACCATATGCCCCATATAAACCCTACTCGTGGAAATCAGTTTAGTACGCCTAAAACCGTAATAAATAATGCTATCGTAATTAAATTCGGCACGGTACAGTTTTGTAGGATTAGAAATCACTCTGCTAAATTTCGTTAAGATCGGTCCATAATTAACCCTATACCCCATATAAACCCTACTCCCGGAAAACATTTTAGTTCGCCTAAAATCGTAATAAATAACGCTATCATTCTAAAATTTGGTACGTCACAGTTCTATAGGACCAGAACTCACAGTGTAAAATTTTTTGAAGATCGGTCTATAATTTACACTAGGCCCCATATAAACCCTACTCCTGCAAAACAGTTTATTGCGCCTAAAACAGTAATACATAATGCAATCATAATAAAATTTGGTACGTCACAGTTTTCTGTGACTGCAAATCACACTGTAAAATTTCGTGCAGATCGGTCCATAATTTATTCTAGGCCCCATATAAACCCTACTCCCGCAAAACAGTTTATTGCGCCTAAAACCAAATAAAGCTCACTTTGGTAAAATAATTAAATTCGCCTAAAACCATAACAGATATAGATATTGCGGTAAAATTTCTTCCAATTTAGATTCATATGGGCAGAAAATATATGATGCAATTTTTTGAAATTCACTGTTAACGCTAAAACTAATAACACTGCTTTATTAAAATTTATTCTAATATCTTGTAACACTTTAGTATAGACATTTTTAATGGTGAATATCGCGAATACGAGCGCTAACTTTGAAAACCTGCTATCACTGTTGAATTCAGCGTTCTAAAATTAGCTTAGCCGGTAGGGTGCCCAGCTTGTTCAAAAAAAGTGGCATATTTGAGCTCAGTGTAATTAGTGGCCAACAAATTATTGTCATTATTAGACATAACATGTTCGGACGCTGACTTTACGAAACTTAACGGTAATATGGTTGCTGGTGACAATAGTATTGTTAACGTCACCATAATTTATTCAAACATTTTCGTTTATATAGTTTTGTTGAAGGTGACCGACCATATATAAAAATGTGCTTTCTCTGCGTGCACCAACGTGGAATAGTGAGTACGACTCAAGAAGGCAGGGTTCGAATCTCTGCTCAGCACTTTTTTTTTTTTTTTTGTTATTTAAATGTTTCGACTGCCGAAGTTAAGCCCCAGTTATCTGACAGTAACAGTAACGTTGCAAATCAGCGTCTTCATTTTGTTGTGTGTAAAGAAATTAGAAAGATTAAAGTTAGCAGTAAGTAGGGTATTCATTTAATCGGGCTTTTGCTTTAATCGGTTTATCGCTCGATTAATTAGCCGAGGTTTTGGTTTATTCGGTTAATAATCGGTGAATTTTGTTATTAATCGGTTAACCGACTAATAAAGTTTTTTTTAGTAATTAATTAATTTCAGTACATAAAAATGCATAAATTATTTATTATTTGGAGTTTATTTTTAAAAAAAGCAACAACAAAACAAGCAAAACAATTCTTGAACTCGTGTTAGTTAATACACATTTTTTAATTAATACAGAAATATTATGTAGGAATTGAAAAATAAACTGTTTGATAATTTTATTAGTTATTTCAATAGTTTAAGGAGACCTTAAAAATAATCGTATAGAAAAATTTTTAAGGACTTAAGCGATTCTTTTCTTTCGTTTTGATAAATCGTGACTTGGAAAAAATTCTTTCACTTATCGTGATATTGGAAAAATCAAACGCAATCCATAATAGAGAATATCTTATTTCTCAGCTCTTTTCCTGAATCTCTCTAAACGTATAAAATATTCCATTATGTCATTAGAGTCTTGTTTTAGTTTTTTAATTTTCAACTCTTCTAATTGTTTCGGCTAATTCTGTTAAAAGATTGATATGAGAAAATATGAGAAGAAACAAATAACTAAACACATACATACATATGGGAAGTTCCAGAAGAAATTTAAATCGATTATAAAAATTTTTGATGTATAATTTACTTTTTAAAATGTTGTGTAAAGCGCAACTAGATCTACATTAGGTTACAAAAGGGATAACTTTTGAACAACGTGGTCCTAAAATACGAGCTTTTTTACTTTTTGGCGTTACATTACAAAAAGTAGACTTTTCGCTGGGAATTACCATATGTACCTAAATCAAGCAAAGATTTTTAAATCTGATAACTTGGAAAATAAATTTTTATTGGTCCAAAGCTTATTAAATAAGGTTTTATACAAAAAGTCTTGCTCAATTCGCAGACTTATGCAGTTTTGTAATGCAAGTCAAAATCCACTTCTTCTTTTTTTGTAACGTTACGCCGGCGCATATTTTTGCTTATCTCTTTAAATCCTTAGGGTTGATTGTTGTAAATTATTTTCTAATTATAGTTCTGCTTTATTACTTTGAAATATAAAAAATAACTTTTTACAAATTTTACTTCTTCATTTAATTTTTTTTACATTTGGTCGTACAAATATCACGTCACGTCACAATGGAAATGCCCATATAAAAAGTACGTGAAACAAAAAGCTGTTGACACAAAGACCTATTTAAAATTAAGATCCCTTCTTTGTTTGTATGAAAAAATGTTTGCTAAACGCATACCTTTTGTATATGAGACGAAACAAATAATTGAATATTTATTTGAGAAACCCGTCAAGTGCGCTATTATAGATAATCGGAAAACTAAAAAAAAAACATTCTAATTTTAAAATTAGTAAAGGTTTTGTCTTGAAAAAAATTAAATTTTTTCTTATTGTATTTCAAAAACAAATAATGTATGGGGTTAATTTTAAAAATGTTATTTTTTTTTGCAAAAAATTTTTAAAATTTTTATACTTGACGGGTTTCTGCAATAAAATAAAGCTTAAATTGCTTTATATTATTAAAAAAAATTTTCCAATAATATTGGAAAAAATTAAAAACAGTTGTAGGCTGTAAATAAAAAAAATAGAAAATCTTTATGTTTAAATTTATTAAAAACCGAAGAAACAAGTTGAAATATCCGTTAAACTAAGAACACAAAATAAAGAGATAATCCAAGAAAAAAGAGATAAAATCAAATATAATACTATATTGTTTATAATATAAGCCCAGCGTGTTTGTTTGTTTAATTCTACTCATCTTCATACACTACGTCTATGTTGGCTTCGGTCGTAGGCCACTGGAGGATTTCATCAAAAAAATATTTATAGCCTGTAGTATACTTGGCCAATTTCTTCAGGTCATTGATTTTCACTGCGTTAATCTCTATCTTTCCAGATGGACATGCCATAACTGTTGGGAGCTCCGGAACTGCAGAATATTTTTTTAGTGTGAACGTTGAGGAGGTTAAACCGCCAATAGAGTGCTTAACAACCACTTTTCCTTGGTCAGTTTTGTTGTCTTTGTAAGGGGATATTTTAAAAGGAATCCTGTTTTCTTTTCGAATTCCCCTCCCAGAAGTTTCATCTGAGTTAACGGTCTTCTTGTAAAAATGTGGCCACCTAGTATTAAAAGCGTAGTTAATGTTGTTTGTTACTTGGTGAACAGTAAAGCGCCCTGATCTACTTGATTTAAGAATCATCTCAGCATACTGATTTGGTGTGTAAACTCTATCGACTCGTCGAATAAGACGTTTGATGCAGCCAAAATCTCGATCACGGGGTAAGTATGAATTACCCCTAACTGGAAAGTAGTGACGAACAGTTTAAAAGTTTCCTCTATCACAAAGATGCATCAAGAATCGCACCACAATAACTGTAGATCAGCAGGGTTGCTAAAGCCGAACACAAATTTTACTACAGAAAGCCGCTATGTGATTTCACTTGATGGTTTTCTGCACTAAACGGAAATTTCAAAACAAACTACAACCCATTAAAAGGCTTGAAAGTAAACGGTTTTTTGCATAAGACGGTGTGACAAAGGTAAACCATTCATAATCTATAATAATTTCATTTTTGAAAAAATGTCACTTAACGGCTTTCTGAAATAAACGGTTCAATTAAAAACACAAAAAATATGTTATAATGCTACAAAAAAAAAAAAATTGTTGCATCGGTTAATCGGCTAATCGACAGAAATTAACCGGTTAAATTGTTAATCGAAAATAACCAATTTTAAATTAACCCATCAGTTAATCGGGTAGTAATTAATCGGTTACCCTAGCAGTAAGATGTAACTTAACCATAACATCTTGTTCTGTAGAAAATAGATTTTTCTTACCTTTTAACTGTACGGTTACATTACTGTTACTGTTAGCTAACTGGGGCTTTAGATTGTGTTTTAATAAATTTCTCATTATAAAAAACGCTACTTGTTAAAAAAATTTTGCTGGGCTTGTCTAATTTATTCGATTTTTCAATTGAATAAAACAAAAAACACTATAGGGATAACTGGGTTTGAAGAGAAACCCGCTCGAATTGATGTTAATTTTTCAATTAAATTATCATTAACATTTTCAAATATTATTATAAATAAAACTAATATCTTTAACATTTAAAGTCCAATATTTCCATTTTAACTTATATTTTCTATAAAGTTTTTAATAATGAATTTTTGGAAATTATGTAATGAAGCCAACATAAATCATTAATCAAATTTTTTTTTTATTTTAATAATAAGCTTTCAATAACAAAATTTTTTTGGTATTAAAAAAAAAATTCTCATCAATATTTCAAACACCTTAATAGCAAATGTCATATTAATGATTATTTATCAGTTTTCAACTGAAACTGAAAACTGTAAAAAGTCGAAAAAAATCGTGAGATATTTTTAAAATGATAATTAAAAAAGGAAACCTAAAACACTAAAAAAAAAATCTTCACACATTCTCACTTCCATACTTATATACACGTTTGATTATTTAATGATTATGAATGGCAAAGAGGTTGGTCTCTCCTCATCCCAGTTAAAAACGGCCCCTATCATTATAAAATATTATTAAAATCTTCATTCATATGTGTGTTTATGGAATTTACTTTGAAATATTTATACTTTATTATTCTGATTCCTAAGTTTACAATGTTAAACTAAGATTTTTTTTAAGCCACACGCTTGACCCACATTTTCCTTAACAACTATTCATTCTTTCATTGACACCATCCAAGCAAACACTATTTCTGCAGTAAAATAAAAGAGAGACAGACATCCAGTTAAATCTTTAGGGTGCTGTTTTCGTTGCTGTTAGTTAAACACCTCCTATTGTTATTTTATAGTGTTGTAGTTGTTGTTCGCAAGAATACATTGTTGTAAAAGTACTGCTAGGAATCATGTATACAATATTAAAAAAAATTTGAAACAATTGTTTTTAGTTCTTATAAGACAGTTTCTAAAGTATTTGAAGTATTGTTAGATATTTTTTCAAAACCACTGTTGCTAAAAAGGGAAAGATGGACAAAACAGGAGATGGAATTGGGTGAAATAAAACACGTGTTGTGTTAATATTAATTATTAAATGTATCCATTATAATTTACGAAAATAATATGTTTAGTAACTTTGAAAGAATACTAAAGTCCGAGATATGTTTAGTCTCAAATTTAATGTAATTCGATATAAAAAAAAATCGAGTTGTCAAATCTATTTTTAAATCTAGTTTACATACATAAGTTATAGACTTAAATCTTTCACCTCTTTAAAGTGTATCACACACGAGTGAAAATTATATAATAAAGCAGGGTCTAAAAAAATGTTTTTTTTATTTCTTTTTTAAAGGTTAAGGGAATATTCCCTTTGTCCCCTTTCAGACAGGCAAAGTTTACTTTGACAAAGTCTGTTGAATTCTCTTTTAAACTTTGTTTGGTGCTCAGACACACAAAGTTTAATTTGACAAATTTTTGTTTTCTCTTGTTTGAATATAATAAATAAACAGCGTTGCCAGAATGATGATTTTATCATATTTTGGATTATTTTTTTAAACAAAAATATGATTAAAGATTTTTTTCTCAAATGATGATTTTTTCTTTTTAGAAATTCTGATTTTTACTTTAATTTTGCTTATACAAAATACACGATTATATAAACAGTCACTTTTTAAAGCAATGAAGTTTTACATCAGCTTGATGCGCATTGGTGCTGCACACTTTTGTACCCAGTATCTAGAATACACAAAATTGCATCATTATTTCTGGACATAAAAAATATTAAAAAAGGCATATTATAACCTATTTCCAATGTGCGAAAGAATTCCTTCTTTCGAACAACTACATTTAAAACAAAAACAAATTCTAAAAACTTTGTTTTTGTTTTAAATGTATTTGTACGAAGTAAATAATTCTTTCGCACATCGGAAATAGGCAGTTAGAATATTGATAAAAAAAATATTTGTGAAAAGAAAAAATGTATTTTTATAAAGTTTCATATACTGACGAATTATGTTTTTATGTATTTTAATTTAAATAATAAGAAGTATGTTTTTAAAAAAAAATTAATAATTCTTACTATTTTGCCCTTGTTATAAAAAATTTAAATTAAGAAAAAAAAAATTTAAGATTTTCCTCTTCAAAATATGATTTCTTTCGCAATATGACAATTTTCATTCCAAAGATTCTGGTAACGCTGTATATAAATATAAAGTTGCAGCCAACTTCAGGTATAATCTACGAACGAAAAACAAAACGAATTTGTGAGTACAGCAAAGTATGTACTCCCCCGCTATGTTCTTTTCCCTTCTCTTCTATAAACTCAAGACTTTGCAAAGTAAACTTTGCTTGTCTGAAAGGGGTCTTTGTTTGCATTTGGTTATTTTTAATCATTATCGGTGCATATATTTTATTTTTGTTATCGTAACCAATTAAAGTAAAAAATATTGTTTTGTGGTTATAATTAACCATTACTTCAACCAAAAATTTTTTTGGTGACAAATAACCATTATAAAAAGGTAAGAAAGTATATTTGGTTACCATTTGGGGATTCATTTTTAAGTTCATTATGCCGAATCTTTTTTAGATATCTTCAGCTATATGAAATTTTTTTGTCTTTAAGTGATTTTAGAGAGGGGTTAATATAGTACATATGACCAGTTTTGGACCAACTAGTACCAGTTCTTCGACATACAGGCCTGTTCTCAAAATCACATTTTATCAAAGTAATTTGAAACCACAAGAAATGTGTTCTGGGCAAATTATTTTGTGATTTCAAAACGTTCAGCTACGTACACAACTTTTTAAAATCACTTTGTTTTTTTTGCGACTATTGTAAGATGACCGTCATAATAAATTACTTAATAAAATATTCAATGTGTTGTTTATTAATTTTTTTATGCAATACGCTATTTTATTTACAACAAATCATTTCAAATTAGGAAAATTCGACGACAGTACAAAAATAAAATTTGCTTTTGTGACTTCTATTGTACTTTCAGGCTTGTTTTTTAGTTGAAAGATCGCTAATTTGCTAACAGCGGCATTATAGCAAAGTCTAATATTTATTAAAAATCGTAAAAGCTGTGAAGAATCGTAGGAAAAAGTCGCTTCTATCCGCGAACATGGCTACAATTCACGAAAAATTGCAAACTTGTAAACAAACCCTTAAACTTATTTGAAATCGCTAAATGGGCTAAAAAAAACAAAATATCGGAAAATAACAAAATATTTTTGCAAAAATTGCCAAAATTCGCGAAAGTTTTTAATATTGCAAACAAGCCATAAAATTGATTAAAAGTCCCTAAAACAATAAGGAATGGCAAAAATTCAGTAAAAATTGCTAAATTAGTGGAAATTCGCAAAAATTTGCTAACAGCGGCAAGATAGCAGAGTCTTCTATTTGTTATAAATCTTTAAAGCTGTAAAGAATCAGAAAACTTACAGGAACAAATCGCTTATATCGCGAACATGTCTAAAATTCGGGAAAAATTGCAAAGTTTGAAACAAGCCCTAAAACCAACTTGAGATCACAAAATCGGTTAAAACAACAAATTATCGGAAAATAACATAAAAAGCGTTAAAATGAGATACGCCTTTGTAGAACAAGCGGGAGTTAAAAACTTGTGTTTGCTTGTGCTTTCGAAAATTGAAAATCACACCGAAAAACACAAAAACGATGTGATTTACAGAACACCACAAAATCACACGTGTGATTTTAAAAGCACATGTGATTTGAAATCACGTGATTTTCAGAACAGGCCTGATAGTGTCTATCGTAAATGTTAATGTGGCCAATTTTTAAGTCAATACCAACATTTCAAGCTATTTTCGGGAATGGTATTTGTATCGTTTCTCTTATCCCTGTAATAAAGTTGTTATCTTTTTTGGATGCATATAGATGGTGTATTTTAATTAAGAAGGGTATACCTGGGCTTTTTGTGAGATGGTTTCCCTTACAAATGCAATTTAAATTCTCATTTCTAAAAAAGTCGCACACGTACTCTACTGATACATTTAGCTGCTTTTTGGCAAGCCTCTGGGCTTTTTGTGAGATGGTTTCCCTTACAAATGCAATTTAAATTCTCATTTCTAAAAAAGTCGCACACGTAC
The DNA here is from genome assembly GCA_943735925.1 of Pollenia amentaria. Classification (NCBI taxonomy): domain Eukaryota; kingdom Metazoa; phylum Arthropoda; class Insecta; order Diptera; family Polleniidae; genus Pollenia; species Pollenia amentaria. The sequence goes on along the minus strand of OX031008.1, from coordinate 83,872,314 downwards.
TCTACTGATACATTTAGCTGCTTTTTGGCAAGCCTCTGAAAAGACTTCAACTGTACGCTGTTGTAGTAAGAATTGTTTAACCAAGACGGTTACTCCTTGGGTATATTTCACCTCTAGGTAATACATCTTCGAGGGGTATAGGTTCAACCAATACCCATTACTTGGCCGAATTGGCGGGTTGCTTCTAGATCGCGGTTAACAAAAGATTTGTTATAGTTGCTCATGGGAGCGCAAAGAATAGATCCATTAAAGTCGCCTCTAAGGTCTGATTTCTCACGGGGATTTCTTGGGATCATTTTAAAAATATTTCACCTCCTGGTGTTACATAGTCCAGGGAAATCAGGTGCAGTCAATATTTGTGATTCGATAAAAATCCAAAATTTAGATACTATCTGGAGCGACGCACAGTGTGACTTTTGTTACTTTTAGGATGCCAAAAGAAAAAAAAAATGTTCTCCGATTTTAATAATTTTATGCTATGTAATAGTAAAATTAACAACTATTACGAATATGTACTCAAAACAAATCAAAAAAACAACAATTAACATGATAACAGTTATCAAACTTGTGCCACTGTGACATGTGTAGTAAATCTATTTATAGTTTTCATTTTTTGTTGAACTTTGCGGTGGCATTACTTTTGTTTGGCAAAATATTTTTACAAAAGTCTTTTTGCTTTAATTAAGTTGGAACCTTTTCTATAAAGACTGGTAGGTTTCTGAAGCTTTAACGTTATTATTTTAAATTTTAATCAATGAAAATATGCAATCACTAAAATTGAGTGATTTTCAAAAATGTTTGTTTTTCGTTAGAGAAAAACTAGCATGATTCTGTAGAATTCTGTTAAGTGATTATATGGAGATTGAAGGTTTATATATCTAGTTTCAGATTCAACAATAAGTTTTTGCTTCTTTTAGCTCCTTTCTGCGATATTTTTAAAAACATCTAGAATTGAAAGTAATTTGGATTTGTTACACAGATTACTGATATCGTCAGACCCCTTTATAAGTAGCTTGCGGAAAGCGACTAAGACAAAGCGACGAACATTACCATAGAAGTTTTTGGCTTATTATCCGTACCGCAATATGGAAATGATATTGTTTCGGAGTTTTTATTTCCAGATTGCTATTTTTTAATATGAAATTTAAATTTGTTTTCAAAAATATATATTAATCATCTCAAAACAACTACTAATTAAAGGCATTTGTGTGTATCTAAAAATTTAGTGAAATTAAAATTATTTGTATTTCTTTCCGCCATAATAAGTACAATTAAATTAGAAATTATGGTATTTTGAAAATACACCTTATTTGGGGGTTGGCCAAAAAAGTGGGCTGACCACGCCCATTTTTTGTGTCCAATGCTATATCGATCTCATCATTATTATTGCTAAATTTCATTGCCATATCTACTTTTATTTGACTGTTACGACATTTGGCATCCTAAAAGTAACAAAAGTCACACTGTGCGACGGATGCCAGTAGTACCCGGTGAGCAGGCGCCGGACTGACTATTGGTTGAGTCATCCTGAAGTTCACTTCTTGCGGTAAATGCTTTCTGTGTTTCAGCAAGATTGTCTTTGCGGGATTTTTTACTTTTAAGTTGAAAATCTATTATCGGGAATCCCGTGGTGGTTGTGGTTTAAACCCAAAGCTGGAAGGGAGATCATGAAAAACCCCTTTAAGGGTGAATTTTTTTACCACTTGTAGGAGAGTTCGGTCTGAGGGACTAAACAAGGGGTGAGTGTATAATCTTACCGCATAAAAAGGCGGTTGGTAAACACATTGTTTGTCACCATGGTTAGGATTATCGTAATGAATAAGAACAATAAAGAGCAACGAATTGCATAACGTTATGCCTTATAGCCAAACAAATTTTTGCTTTATTATGTAATATGAACTAGTTGGTATTTTTTAAACGTCTTCACAGGACATCACAAAGTTGATTATTCCGAAGCAGCACAATCCTCTCGATTGGGGCGACTCAAACTCATTACGACTTGACATTACATTACAACTTGACAAAAAATACAAATATACAATTTGTCAAAATGATTGCTAAAAGATTGGACACATTCATAAAAACTTTACATAATTAGGTACCTTTTAGCTTTAGAATCAATTAAAGCAATACCGACAATAGCTCTTTAATATCATCCAGCTAGAGAATCATTTCAGTTCTGATTGCTTGCCTTATATCTCTGCCAGAATAGGATATTTTGAGATCTTTGCAAAAGTTTAGAAATATTGTAAGGCAAGAACTAACAGCCGGAAAGCGAAACGGTGACTTCCGCGTAGCTTTTTCGCTGAAATGACATACCTAAATAAAAGCGTCAACGTTATGGCACGAACAGTAGGGTGTTGTTAAATGAAAAGATGAAAAATGTTGATACTTTTTTGTTAAAACTAAGAAACATAAGCTCTGCATATAAATATGCCCACGCATATAAAAATGCATATAAATATGTTCACGAAGTAGCGGGTTAAATTTTAGTTCTTAATAAATTTGCTTTACCGACTCACCATATTCTTGAGTAAATACAAATTTGTTAAACAGATATTAAGAGCAGCTATTAGTTCTTTTGTTGTGTCCCACAAAGCTTTTGAATATTTTATAATATTTCGTTAGAAAAGTATGTCAAAAGTTTTTAAAATAGCAAAACACATATGATATTGATATTATTTACAACCCAATAACGATTAATTATTTTATTGAACTGTTAATGGTTTTTAATCCAAATTTTGATATTTAATCAGGCTTAAGTTCATTGAATTAAATTTTCATTAAATTATTTTATGAAGAAAGCAATTTTACAAAATGAAATGAATTTATTGATAATTTTTCATTCTTGACTGCGCTGAGATTTGAACCCAGGTTTTCACGGACAGGTTGCCCAGACTAGTTTCGATTGTAACCACACAATCTGTTCAATGGGGTTTGCCATTTTTTAGCTCTCACCGCCACTGACGACGGATGACGTCATTAGTCAAACATCAATCTTTAAACCAAATGGTATTTTATCTTGGTAGATCGAAATTTGCTTTTGAATGAATGATTACCTATTTTAATTGATCTACATGTTCTTCCTTACTTCTTGTTTTTTGTACTTTTTGTCAAGAATTCTTCTTGAAATCCAAAAATTTAATAAGCTTTCGCTACAAATTCGACCCATTGTGCATACTGGATAGTAACTTTAATTTAATATTGCAATTATTAACTCATTTTGGAACTTGTGCAGATTTTTAGAGAAGAAAAGTATACAAATTTCTTAGATTGTTTTAACTTAAGGATTAAACATTTTTTAAATACCCCAAACTCATAACATTGTTAACATTTTTCTAAAATTAATTAAATATTTTTTTAATTTTTTTTAGAGCGGATACTCCTTCAGGAAAATTCCGAATTCATTACCGCTTTCCCGGGAAGAGAAATAGTCTGGGAACCTAATTATGATCTAAACGTTTAGTTTTTTTTAAAAGTAAATTTATGACTTTTCCTAAGTAAATTATCATTTTTGATATGAATTAAAGTTAGAAATGTATTTGAAAACGATATTATACCGATTTGAAAGACGCGGATCCAGCTTGAGTCTTAGGGGCTTTACTTGATACAAAACAAGTAAAATTTTTTTTTTAAAAGTTTACTAAAAACGATATGTTTATATTATATTAAAAAAAAAACTCAACAATAAGGTAAAATAAAATATAAGATCAGTTCCATATAAATTAAAAAAATTTATCTTTTTAATAAAATTGGCTATTAAAATAGTTTTATTTATTTTTAATGTTTTTTTTTTATTTGAAACAATTTATTTGTCTACATCATATTAAATTGTTTGACCAATTTTTCGACCAAAAAAAATACATATGCAATTGTTAACAAAATTTTGGAAGAAGGAATATGCTTCTCTAATTTTATAGTTAAGTTATGAATTTTAGTCAAACTGTTTGGGTTTTAATCTGAAGATACATATATAATTATTCTGGTTTAAGTTGATTACAGCTAATTTTTTTATTTAAATTATTTTTATTTAGAAAGGGATTGTAAAGCTTATAACAATGGAAAGACAAAAATAACAATAATACAAATATTTTTTTCTAGTTCTTGTTTTGCAACGATATGTAAAAGTTCTAAGTCCAAAAATGCTATAGAAAAAGCGCTAGGGCCTATTAAAATATAAAAATTTCAAAAAAAATTTGTTAATATTTGTTAATAGTCAACATTGAAATAAATAAAATAATTTTATAGTATATTTTATTTTTTGCAAATTGACATACTAAACTGTACATTAAAAGTACAAAAAGCTATGTAAAACATAAATGTATTATTTTTAGTTGGTTTGCAAACCAATAAACAGTCGGCAATGAAGCAAAACTGGATTTACAGACCTAAAATATATTCAGAACTAAAGACCTTTTTTCACCCCCCCTGAATCCGCGCCTGCGATTTGAAGTACTTTTTTTTTAATATGACATTGCGATTATAATGTATCAGGTTTAAGGAGTATTCGTTAAAATATTTGCAATTTTTATAAATATATAACACTAAAATTTAAACAAATCTCCTAAAAATTTGAGTGATGAAAGCCTTGAAAGTGGTTGGATAATTTTTAACAGAAGAAACAAGTTTAAATATCTAAAAATTTTTGATATATTTTATTAACTTATGATTGCGTTAACTATTAAATACATGTTATTGAAACTTGGATACCTTCTTCTTTTCGTTTTTTCTCTCTAAGAGCACTCCAGCAAAGCTTTTAATACAAAAGTACTTGGTTCTGTGGTTTTGGCTTAAATCATTGTTTTAACAGTTTTTTTCTAAACTGATTTAAGATTAAACACATATCCAAACAACAATCGATACATGTGAAATGTTTTATTCACAAGCGGCAAATAAAAGTATTTGAAAATTTCATTCATCTTGTTGAACATGTAATCGAAATGTTTGAAAATAAAAATTAAAACTAAAAATATGTTTAGTTTTGGTAACGAAAACCACCCATTGATTTTAAAAGAAATTGAAACTCAAACAAGTCAGTGGGTTAAAATCATTTTAAAAAAAAGTCTACAATCTTAGTTTACATCTTTGCGCTAGCGAAAACCTCTAACTTTAATAATAATTTTTTTTCTTAATTTAATCCAGAATAATGTCAATTACTCATCTTTTGTTGACATGTACTGAAATGTGTGACCTGTTCTTTATTTCATTTCATAATTAAACTATTTAACTCTTATTTCCATTGTTGGTGTGGTCCTTTGTAGGTTACCTACATTTGTTTTCTCCTAAACAAAAACTAATTAAAAAAATAAACTACAATAAAGTGCAAAAGTTTCTTTTTAGTTTTAACACAATTATTTCTAGCACAATTCCCTGAGCAACAAACAAGAATAATGTGCACTGAAAATAAAAACACTACAATAACAACAGAACAACAAACCATAAGGTACAACATTAACACGTTGTAAGTTAACAACAGCAACTCCAACAAAGGCAAAAGCACAACATCAAATGTTGTTGTTCTGGTGTCTACCTGTATTTGCTTGTTTACCAACCCACGCATACACTCTCGCACTTTTAATAGGACTCATACGAACACTACAGGACATTTCACGCACAAACCTTTAGACCTTTTGAGTTTTGCTTTCATTTAATAGGACTTTTGTTTTTTTTTCGTTTTTGCTTCAGGATATTTATTTTATTACACAAAAAACGGCCTTCCTTTCTTCACAATTAAGGAAAATATGTTTAGCCTTTTTATAAAAACTATATTGGAAAAGGACGTTGAAGTCTTGGCAGTGGTGGTAAGGAGAATATGCTCCAAATAACTAAAAAAAATTTAAAGAAAACTTTTAGTTTCAAGATGTTTTTAAAAAGCGGAATGAAAAAGAAATCTTTCATAAAAAATATTACTGAATAAAAAAAAATGTATAAAACGTCGAAGCGATTAGAAGGGCCAACAAGCATAAATTAAAATTTCTTCATAAAAATAATTTAATGAAAATTAAATTTAATGAACTTTAGCCTGATCAAAAAACAAAAATTTGAACAAATGAATTCAGACACATATTTAAAAACCAGTCCCCATATTCATAAAAAATATTTTTGATTAATAAAAGGTTTATCAAACAAATTTTCATAGAAAATTCGTTTCATAAATTCGTTTTCGGTCTTTCAACATGAGATAACTAACATTTGTGATCTGGTTAGTTAAATAAGTAGAAGTTACCCTGTCGGGTGAAAATAAATATAGTTCAGTAGTGCTCACCAGTTGCCCCCCTCGGAAAATTTCTACATGATAGTCCCCAAGACTGGACAGCATCGGAGTAGATATTCCGATGATTCGTCATCAATGTCAAAAAATCTGCACAGCCTGGTACTAACAATACCCATTATTAACTGATGGTATCGTTGACCACAGTGCCCCGTTAATAGGGCAGCAAGTAACCTAAGTTCCTACTTCTGAAGCATAAGTTGCTTAACTGCTTTTCGACGGAATATTGTCACAAATCTCTTAGGCTGTCTGAGCCCAGAAGTAGACGTCCATGTGTGAAAGAATTTACGTTAAGATAGTGATTGTATTGTCCTATTCATGTGACCGATAGCGACTCCGAAAACCTATAAATGGACGGCGAGCTCCCCTGTTTGCCAAGCATTGCACACATGGCACTCCTGGCCGGGTACCCAACATAAATTCAAATCATTGTGCTTCCCAAGATTGTTAAGAAATGTAATGCAAAACAAAACTAGCAAGGACTTCGCCTCCAAAGAAGAAAGCGATCTAAGAGTGGCCTGGCTATCCGACTTTATAAATAACTTCAAGACCTATGCTCTCCTCTTCAGACATTCAGCAGCGCATATGAAGAAAGCTTAGATTTCCGCATGAACGTTTGTAGGCTGTTTGCCTATAGGCAATCCCCTTTGAAAACCCGGCTCAGTAATGCCAACCCAAGTGTCACACTTTTTATGTTTCGAACCGTCGGTGAACCAAACTTGATTCGCGCGTTCCCGCCACCAGGTCTGGTCTGAAACCAATGGACGCCCTATCAGGAATAAGGACATGGAAATCCCTTTCCAATATCAGGACAGGCAGCATATTATAACAACCAAAATAAATGGATCGTTCTCAAGAATCCTAAGGATACGCATGTAACCTACAAAGTCATGCGCCCATCCAACTAGAACATCATTTATGATCTTCAGTATGAAATAAAAAAAAAACATCCTGACAAATAACTTGAATGGCAAATATGAATAATAAGCAGACATAATTGATCAAGTTTGGCTTACTTAAATATGTTTAAATCTAATTTTTAAGAACAAACACTCATATTTCTCGATGTCTCCTAAAGTTCAAGTAAGCTGGGTATTAATAAAAATTTCGAATTGGTATTCGTGTATCATAATTGGGTCTTGTTCATAATTTTTACAATCCCCGGATTTCAAGCAAAAAAATCGATTATATTAACTTGAAGTAACGAAAGCTTATTAACAAATTTCCGATATCTATTTAATGCAGATGTTTCGTTGTAGAATTGATTTTGAGCATACAGTCTGGAAAATTCATAGAGATCCCAATAGTATATCATTGGTTTTGTTATGTTCGCAAACAATAAACAGTCTGTTGCCTGCCAATAATCATGTAAATAATTTAGATGATAGTAAAATGGGTTTCCTGGTTGATGCCAATTGTGTCCTTGATTCTAAACAAAATTCTTTGCCCTTTGATAAAGAAGATGCCAATCGAATCAAAGTTTCTTAAATGGTCGTTGATTATCATGATACCTGCATTGGACTATAGATCAGCCAGCGGCATAATACAGCCTGTTTTTTGAAAATGAAAACAGGCAGTAAGTTTCGATTTGTTAGCGAAGAGTGGATACAAAGTGTTACTCGTGCCGTATAATGAATTCAATACCAGTGATAAATTATTGAAAAGAGTGCAGTATTTGTAAAGCAAATTTAAAGCACTTATGAGTACTAATACGAAATGAAAATATTGCGAATTATCTTTTTTAAGTTCAATTACTAAAACGACATACCACCTTCCCAGGATGATGTCCATTTAGACATCCAGGACCTTATTATATTTAACAGCCATGATTTTATAATTTGTTGTTAGGCATAGAGATATATAGAAAAATTAGTAAAATTATTATTTATAATCATAATGATAACTAAAGGTCTGGGCGCGATTGTGATTATTTTAAATACTTATCGCGTAAAATTTGCGTTTGTAATCGTGGGTGATTAAAATCCAAAATCACATATGATTTCGTACGCATACACCCAGACTTTCTTAAAAAACTTTAAGTGGGGAACAGAATAGTCGCTGTAGACGACGCTACGAATAGTGCTGCAAACTGTGAAAAGTAAAAAACGGCAGTTTGAAAGTAGTGTCAACAGAATAGGTAGTCGTTGCAGTTGAATTTGAAGCACAAAGTTCGAAATTTTGAACTTTGTTGCGCTACAGAATATTCGTCAACTTCAGCTCCTACTCCAACTTCTTTATTCTATTGCTGGCCTTAATGTGAAAATACTTATTAAAAAATTTATTAATGAAATTAATTCGGTAACAAATAGGAACAAGTGCTTAAGCAAAATTTGAGCTAAATGTCCCTTTGAGATCTTCACACTCAAAAGTACACATAGACTTTATTATTTTGAACGATCTCTTAGAAAGTTATAGCCAAATAACTTTTTGTTAAACTATTTTTAATGTTCATAACATAAAAACTCTAACCGCAGAGACAGGATGATTATATTAGAACAGGAGTACATTTTCAAAAAATCACCTTTAAAGTTTCAAAATGCTCTATTAAAAAAACTAAAAAAAAATAGACTTAAGCACTTTTTCCTTATTGCCACAGAATAAATGCTTCGAGTTTTAATTAAAATTTTGCTTTTTATAAAACATATTTCGTGGGGTGTGTATATCTAATAATGGGGAAGTGATCGTGCATGAAAACTAAGAATTTGTAAATAAGCGTTTGTAATCGTTAGAATTAATGAAATGCTGTTTGGTGAGCGTGCTGGATTATATTTGTTTCTCTTGTGCGCATGCGTGAGTCACAAACCATTCATGCATACAACTCTTAAGCTAACAATTAAAAATAATTTAAGGAAATAATAATAAATCAAATTTCAATTTAAAAAGCTTTTTTGCAATAGTCCTATTCCTTCAATATTTCACATACTTTTTGCCTAAGCCAACCTTTAGTTAACATTAAAAATATAGATATGAACATATAATTCGGAATGATTCTATACACTACCAGCAAAAAAGCTTTATAAATTGAAATTTGATCCATTGAATACTTTCGAAAAATAAAAATGGTTAATATAATAACAATAACTTTTAAAAATAATTAATAATAAACAATAGTAATCTATATTTAAAAAAAAAACATTTTCTCAGAGTAGCTTTTATACAGGGCGGTTTTTTTCTATTTGGTTTTTTGGAGTAAATTTTTTCTGTGAACATTTTTTCAGTGTAAAAAAGATTCTTGTCATGTGGCAATGCTAAAAATAATCAGTAAGGTTTGCCATTTCATCATCAAGAAGCAAAAAACGCATGCAAATCATTGCATTTTATTATCAAAATTAGTGCTGTGTGCGAAATTTGTTTCGTTAACTTCGTCCATTTTATGTTGGTTATAATAGACCCACCGCCTAGATTATGCGACTTGAATATTTTTTGCGGGGATATATGAAGTCTCTCGTGTACAGGGAAATGGCAGATACAGTTTTAGCACTGGAAGACAACATCACAGACATTGGTTAGATACCGGCCGAAATATTGAAAAAAGTCTGCCAAAATTGGAGCTCAATGAAGGACCTCCTAAGGCGTACATTTACAAAAAGTAATCTTATAAAGTAAATGATAGGCATTCGTTTATCGATTAATATAAATATAAATATTTCATTTACTTTTGCAAATTTCTGTGTTTTTTCAAATTTTTAAAACCCAAACGGTTGTAAAATCACCGTTTATCTTAACAAATTTAACAATTTTTTTCATTTGGTTCGAAGGACCAATTTGTATTTCTCATATTAAAAACAGTTCCCATTAAAAGCCTCCCGCTAACCTTAATGAATACCACAAGTTCAACAATAAAAAACCAAACCCCACAAAAATCATACAACATTTTGAACTAAACAAACAAACAAATCTTTTAATCTCTTTTAACTTGAATTGAAAACGAAATAAACATGGTGTTTCACAAGATACAACTGCAGATAGACGCACTCATGTTATCAAGATCTCTGGGTAGTATTATTTTTAACTACAAATGTAAATATCTATAGTAAAGTCCAGTTTAACATGTGGATTAAGAGTCGCTGTAAGCAGTATAACACACCTTTTATTTATGACACTGCGCGGTAACATCAGTCTTAAAGACCACGGGTCTGCACACACAAATCGTCAATCTTGAAGGAAAAAAAAACAACTTGAATTTGCTTCTTTTTTTTTCTTTTTAAACTCTTAATTCATTTTATTACAAACTTTAAAATGTAATTTACATTTAATTAGATGCAGCATGTCAGGTAGAAACCAAAACACACACCGATATTTCAATCCCAAATACTCAATGAGAAATTAAATCATCAAATGTTTGAATTTGATTAGATTTTTTTTTTGTTTTCTTGAAGAAGGTGTTTATCTTGTTTTTAATTTTAAGCTTTGCTTACACACATTTGCATTAATTTTTATCATATTATTTGTTTTGTTGCCTACAGCTACGAAAAATCTGTTATCTTAAGAATGTTTAAGCATTTTGAACTACAAGATACAAGACCTTTTTATGTGAGTATTAATTACATCCTAAGCTTTTTTTTTTAGTTTTATGGTGTAATAGAGTTGTAACATTTTTTTATTGATTATAGATAAAATAACATTTGAAAGCGGCTTTTTGAAATCTTTTGATAAAAGTATTTTAAAATTTTGTATTGAACGGCAATGCAGAGAGATTTAAAAAATTTTCAATATTATAACTAAAGTGGGTTTCAAGTCGTAAAATGTTTTAAACACCGATTAAGTTTTGTTCAAACTTAAGTTGAGTATTTCGTTAAATGTTTAACTAATATTTTTACGTTTAAGCTATTGATTAAATAAACATTTTTTGTCCCAATACAGTTTCTCAAAATGTTTAACTAAAATTTCAATTTAATGATGAAAGCTTGGAAGTACCCTCGAGCCTTGACTTAGCTTCTTAAATTTTCAGATTAAATTTCTTAATGCGTTTAATCACATGACTACAACATTTCAAGAAATATTTGGCAAATTTTCTTCATTAATAAATTGGTTATTTATTGTACAGTATGAAATGTGGTGTCGTTTTCTTAAAAATAATTTTTTCTAAAAACATTTCATCAAACAATATAACCACCAGCCACACAGCTAAATCGGTACTGCTGTATGGTTGCAACACCTGAAGTGCAACGCAATCTAAGTCCAGGAAATTGCAATCCTACTATAATAAGTGTCTGAAATAAATCCTGCGATTTTTCTGGCTGACCAACAACCAACAGCTCTTGATGGCTAATTGCAAGAAAATTTAATCGGAAAACTGCAGGCGCAAATGGACATGGATTGGTCTTATCTTGAGAATGCGACCTGACGGAATCGCAAGGCACGTACTGGACTGGAACGTGGAGGTGGACGATATACATCGATATTTTAAAACCACTCGATATAAGGTATCGATACATCGAAGCAATCTGATGTTTTTTTTACTTATCAACATCGAATGAACATGGATGTTTTTTATTCGATGCATCGAAGCGACAAATTTAATAAAAGAACATTAAAATCATAAAAATTACATTATTAGCATCAAGTATATATTTTTATTTATTGTGCTTCCCTATACAAAATTTAAGATCGAAGCAAAGAAGAAATGGTCCTTTTCTGCTTCCTAACTTTATTTGAACTTACTAAAAATCCATGTTGCCAAAAGTACGACTTATATATATTTTGGCGTTTTTTTTATAACTACAACTTTATTAATATAACTCCAAGAAATGCTTTCTAAAAACACACAAACAGGGCACATTGTGCCGTACTTTTTTTATTATTCAATATTATTTTGAAATTATAAAATTGTAAATATGTCGATGTCAAAACTTAAATTAAAATTGCTGTTAATTGATTTTACGATTTTTCATCAAAAGTTTCTGGCAAGTTTCAACAGATGTAGACAAATGATGATTGATGTGAAAAAAAACGTCAAAAAATCAATTATTTTTTCATAATTGGAAACGTAATAAAGCTTTTTGTTATATTAGGACATGTTCTGAAAATCGAAATTTTAATCGGTGAAGATTTTCAAATGCAATTTTTCTTGATCATCAAAAAAGTGGATTTTGGGAATACATATTTTTTTTCTTTTCTTGATCTCAAAAATAGTTTTGATAAAGATAAGTGGGCTCAGAAGTAAAAGGTATATAAAAGAATGTATAATTTTAAACTTTAAGTACAGCATCGTTTAAAATTTTAAAATTTCAATTTCACGCGAATTCAATTTCCTGAACATGGCTGATTATCCCTGCTTTTTATAAGCCACATTCATATCTATTATATTACAAAAAAACATTCGATGTATAGAAAACGTCGATGTATTTTGCGAAATATCGATATAACATCGATGCCTGTATGCGATATATTCCATAGAAAAAAACATAGATGTTTTTTTCAATGTCCATCACTAACTGGAACCCACAAGGCCAAAACATCCTGGAAGGTCCCGAAGCACATGTATAAAAATGATAAGAATCAAATGTAAATCTCGTAGTGTGACTTGGAACTAAGTTAAGATCCTAGCCAATGATCGAGTAAAGTAGATATAATTTGTGGACGCTATTTGGTTTCTGTTTAATTTTATCTAATTAACAACCACTGTTTTTTATTTTGTAAAGTTTATAAATAAAGGAAATGTGCAAATATAAATATATGTACATATGCATACCTAATTTGATTTTGTCCCTAGTAATTACTTATATACCGCACGATACCAATGACGGTACAAAGAGACAATATTGCCACAAAACAAAAGGTTTACATTCTTGAATTGAACAACGATTTTGTAATAAAATCTTCACAATTGAAAGCTGAGATTTTAGATCTTGCAATCCAATGACTGTGAAATGTTGATTTTTTTTATTCCTACGTTAATCCGCGAAGCTCTTCGCTTGTCTGCAGGAGACCAGAGTCTCTGGCGGGAATCGAACCCGCAACCCCGGTACTGATAGACTAGCTCACTACCAGCTATCCTACCGTAGTTACGCTTATAGCCCGGTACTCTGTTCAACATTCCACGCGAAATCCTGTTAAACCCTATACAATAAAAACCTGTGCACAGTTTTTATGAAATAATGTCGCTGGTGTCATGCAGTGTTCATTTTGTGAAAAGGTCATGAATTGCCACTGGCAACATTTCTTTTACAACTTTTATTTATGAACTGCACTTATTGCGCACGGAATTTTTAGCCAAAGGTAAAAAGGCTTGTTTTGTTTAAATTAGTTTTGTAATGAATTTGAAAGAAGATCCTGTGTCTGTCTATCCGTCCGAAAATTTGTCTGTCCTCGTGTATGTTGAAATGGGATTTTCGAAGACCGAAATTATCATGGGACCCTTGTAGCTATATGTTTATATCACATATAGTCCTGCATAGTTTGCTATTAAAATTCAACCAGACTGGTCCATAAATGGTTGAGATACGGCTAAAAAATCACGATCTCCTCAAACTTTAACCCATTAGGTCTTACTTTATGAAGTCTTATTATAATCTGTGAGCTTTATGTTTCAACTTTAACCTAAAATTAACTAAGTGAATCACTAGCAGTGACAGTTATAGCGCTCATACCAATTTAGCTATGATGATTTAATTTGACTCAGATATTTCTGTTATTAAAGGTGTATTAAAAATTAAATCGTTCCATTACCAGTATTTCAGCTGACCCTCATACAAGTGTTCACCTAAGCTTTAGATTTTGGTACGATTTTGAATCGAAACTATGTTGAAGGGTATATAAGATTCGGCAGTGCCGAAAGAGCGCTCTTATATGTTTGTCTTACTTAAGTTTATTTTTTTAGTTTCATTTTTTATCACAAAGAATACAAACATCAAATTCTGCAAACTATCGAGATAGATAACATTGTTACATGCCGAATTTTTCGTATGAAATAATAAATGCTGCTTAACATTTTTCACAAATCAGAACAGAAATCTAGGGCTTATTTCCAAAAAAAAAAAAAAAAAATTATTTTGATCCAATATAAACATGAGTCTAGAAAATGTCCTTGAGATCCATAAAAATGAAAGCAGTTTTTTTATATGAGCAAAAAGTGTTAATTAATACATTTTTTTTGAATAGTAACTGCCTATTTTTTAAAATTAAAATATATTGAAACAACAATGAAAATACTTAAATTTGTTTTTGTTATCAATATAAATTTCTAAACAAAAATTTTGATTTTTGTTTAAAAAACAGGCAGTAAAACTTGAAAACAGAAGATTCTTCCTGCGTAAAACCTTTTTAATATGCATCGAAGGGCTCATTCTAAGTCGATTTAGCCATGCCCGTCTGTTGAAATCCCACTCACTTTCGACCGACTTAAAAAAAAACGAGAATATTGATGTCAAATTGTTTCTAGATATTCTAAGCAGTTTGGGCTTGGAATCCAGCAGAGTTTCATAAGAGCTCAAAAAGACAAAAAGACGCCACATTAAAAGCTGCATTTCTTCCAAAATAAGATTTCAAAATGAATTGAAATTCTTATTTCGACTGCAATCAAACAATTAACAATCATTAACGAGAACTCGTGTGATTACAATCTTTTACATTACGCTATACATTACCTGGTAATTAAAGTTTTCATTGTACGTTAGAAACTGACGAATTCTTAAAACAAATACCTGTTCTGAAATGCATCACTGGGCTGCATCTGATGGACATCTGTGATTAATTTTTTTTTTTTTGCTTGGAACCAGCACTCAGGGGATGGCCCCTACAAATGCAATGTTTGGTATTGGAGCTAGGAAAAAATGTTATGGGAAAGAGGATAGAGGGAATAGTGTTTGTGAACATTCGACTTGAACTTACTCATGTTGAAAGTGAGAGGAAGGTTGTTCCACATACGAACAGTGCGGCCAAAAAACGAATTTGGCTCTGTAATGCATTGTACGATTTACCGGCCAATCGACCACAAAAGGATGGGCTCTTGAGGAAAAACGTGTATTACGAATAAACACACGGGTTTCGGGAACCAGATCCCTAGTTTCATCAGAACACATCCCATTGTAGTAACGATAAAACAGGCATATACAACCCACATTGCGACGGTACTCAAGGGAGTCAATACATTTGGTTATCCTACTGTCACCAATGAGAACCTTCGCCCTCTCCTGCAGGCGGTCGAGAAGCTCCAATATAGACTTTGAAGCACCGGCCCATACATAAGAGTTGTATTCCATTCGTGGTCGGATATAGGTGTTATAAATAGTAAGAAGATCAGATAGAGTGAAGTATGTCTTACACCGTTTCAAAAAGCCAAGGCACTTGAATGCTTCTTTCGACACCTTAAATATATGTTCTGTCCATCCGACATCATATTGTATTCTCTTGCCCAGAACATCAAGAGATTCTGATTCCTCAATGATTATACCACCCATATACATACAGATGATGCTCCTTGATCCGTCGCTCGTTTATGCGTCAGCACGCAACATTGGGTTTTTTCGGACACTAAAATCCACCCCATTCGCGCGACCCCATTCCGAGATTATATCAAGGTCTCGGCCAAGCGTAACATTCATGTTCTGTCTCATAGCACCAACATCGGATACGCTTGGCCTATAATCAAATCAATACGAATGGCAAAGGTTGCTGTCATCTGCAAAAGAGTATATAGGGTTGGAAGTTTGACTTAGAAGGTCATTTAGAAAAATAAGAAATAGAGTAGGAGAAGGATTGTCATGCATCCGGCATTTTTGAGATGCTTGTTTAATATTTGCTTACGCATCATCTGCTTTTGTAATACATTTTCGAACAGCTGACATTTGCAGTGAAGCATTTCTGAACAGGCCGTATATCAATATAACAATATAACAATAAATATTTGTTTAGATATTATTTATATGGCATTTTTATTAATGTAAACCGTTCTTAATATGACATGATCACCATGTTTAACTTTGTTTCTTCTCTGCCATAAATTTTCACAATTCTTTTATTCTATTGTTTCTTATTTAATTTATTTATCTTTAAATTGTGATTTTTATGGTTAATTTCGTAGGTAATTTAATCATTTTACACATCCATACATACAGACATCCCTTTATTTAGATCAATTTCATGTTTTTCTTTATATACATTTTTTTGTTAATGTCTATTGTTTAAATTTACAACTTTGTTAAATTGACGTTTTTTACATCACAGATTACGAAGAATCTTTTAAATTTTATGAATTTTTATGTCTTTATTATGAGACAATGTTATTTTTTTCTACGAATTTTTTTTGTTTAGAAAAATTAAAAATTAAATTTGTTTATAGATTTTTATTTAAGATTTATGGTAATTTAGTGTTAAAAAGATTTGTTGTTAAACATGGTTTAGCTTTTATAAAAGAAGAGATGGGTTTATTCAAGTTTAATTGGTCTCTAAGAGCATTCCATTAACACGTAAAACTGAAACAGTTATTTAAATTGTCACAAATTAAGATACTGTTTTCCGCACAAGAAAAATTAATTTTAAATAATTTAATTGTATTTATTAGAATTTAGACATGTTTTATAACCATGTAAATGGTTATTTGTAAAAAAGCCGCAATTTCAAACAAGTGTTGCGGTGGGAAATTTAAAATGCGCTCTTCTTTTCTTGTACGAGAACGCATAAAACTCTTCTTTCAGTCCCGGGATTTTCATAAAGAATATCGTGAGAATGTATAAAATACAGTTGGGTCTCTTTTAACAAAATTCTGCTAAAAAGTAGTAGATCTATAAAAGATTGCAATCGATGTAATTGCAATGACATGATTTGTCGTTAATGATGGTGAATTTTTAAATTGCATTTAAAATCGAAAAATTGCTTTAATCTGGCATGTTCTAGAAATCGAAATTAAGTGGATTTATTAAAATCGAGCAAATTTTATTAATGACGCTGTAATGAACGTTCATACTAATGCTCCATTTTATCTAATTCATTACACAGAAAAAAGTGTTTTATCAATTAAAAAAATGTATATTAATTTAATTAATGTGATAATTGAATCAATAATTTTTTTAGCTGAAAAATATTAAAAATTTAATTTTGATTTAATTAACATTTTAGTTGTTTTGAAATAAATTTTCAATTAAAATTTTAATTAAATAACAAAAAATCTTAATTGACTTTTTTCGTTTAAAATAAAATAATTTAAACATGTAGAATTGTTGTTGGGAATTGTCAATATTTATTTAAATAAATTAACACATTGTTTAAAATTTCAAAGTTTTTTGATCACTTTTTTAATTAAAATTAAAAATATCATTTATTGAAAATATTTTTTCAAAATTTTAAAATTTTCAGTAATCAATATACTCATTTTGGTAATAGGTGCAAAATCAATAACTTGTTTGCTTGATATTATGAATTTAGAACAAATTTGGTGATAGGAGAAATTTAATAATTTTTTCTGTGTATATGACTATCAATTATTTTTACAAGAACAACGCTTACAACCACAAAAACTACGGTAATTTTGTAAATAATTGAATTTAAAATCTCGTTCGATTTTTATTTCACTTCATTTCGATGTCTAAAATATGTCCGAATGTTTTAAACTAAAGTCACGAAACCAATACGATAAAAAGGATTGAATTAATTTTTTAAATTTTTATATTTATATTTTTATATATTTCTGTGGTCACAAGCGATAACCGTCTAACTCGACTTAAGAAACATTTGAGTTTATATTTGTTTTTATTAAATGTTTCTTAAATAAATACATCTTTCGTTATAAGTTTTTTTATCTTAGCACTGTGGGGTTAAGAATCTTTAATTCTGAACATAGCTGCCAGATTTGACGATTTATCGTCATTTCGATGATTTTTAGGTACAAAAATGGTCTATTGACGATAGGACAATTTTTGTACCCTAAATTTTACGATTTTTCAAATGAAAAATTTTGTTTAAATTTACAAATGTTTTTAATATAATTTCACATTTTATTTTAGCTTCTAAATATTGGCAGTAATTTTCATGTCTTAGCTGTTCATCATATAAAATGCAATTTTTTTTAGCACGATGCATATTTTTAAGAGTTCTATTTGGTACTGCTTTATTACAGGCATTTTACAACTACTCTCTTAAGTCTGGGTTCACATTATGAAACTTTTCGTTCAGTAAGTCTGATTTCATTAGTGCTTACCAGCCTTAAGTTCTTAAGCAGGATTTTCGACGTGAAAAATTGGTGTATGATATTTCTTGGTTTCAGTTTATTTTCTTACTTTTCTTATGAATGCCAATACTTTTGAAAGGTTTTTGGTTGTGTTATTTCAATAATAAGTTTCTAAACGAAAATTTTTATTTAATTTAAAAAACAGGCACTATACATTAAAATTTTATAAGCAACGGAAACTAAATATAACAATTAATTTTCAAAACTTATTAAAAGTTAGTGGTTTTTTACAATGACGATTTTTGTGACGATTTATCTTAGTCAATTTTGCGATTTTGACGATTTTTTCCTCAAAATTTTATCTGGCAGCTATGATTCTGAATTAATTTCTTTCTAATGCAATTAATTTTTTCAGAAACGCAAGCATTAATATAAAATTCCTTTTCTCAAAAACTATTTCGACTTTGGCGGCTTTTGCTCTTGACCACAGATTTATTGATTGCAATCCAATTGGATTGCTTAATTGTACCGCAAACCACTTGTAATATTATTCGTAAACTTTCTTCTTTTCACTGACTGAAAAACACTGCGGCGACATTTTTTCAAGTGCCTCAATTATTCAAAGTAGCGGCCAGGGTAGATTAAGTAAATAATTAAAGACTTATGCCATTTTGTCTATTTTTGGCGAGATTAGTTTATTATTCACGTCTCTTAAAGTGTTAAAATTTGGCCTAGATTGTATTAAATTGATCATTGCTGATTTTTATTTTGAGGATCCAAATACATAACACGAGTTAGCGCGCCTGTTTTTTCATAAACCAAGTTACATAAAACACATTTGGATGCGTTTGCGGCAAAAAGTTGGTTTACTCTTAACTTTTCAGCGCGTGGTGTATTTTTGACCAGTAATCGGCAGACAATAAAACAAAAAATAATTTAAACAAATATGTTAATCATGGAGGAAAAACTTATGGAAGAGCACAGAAAAAATTCTCGCCAATACATTTTCAATTAACTGATAAACAAAAAATAAAAACTGGGAATTTACCACGTCGTAGAGAAATCTTAATAATAATAAATTTGATATTCCTGAAATTAACTTTGAAATCAGTTTTAGTAAAAAAAATTTAATCAAGTGAATTAAACGTTTACTTATATCAACAACATTACTACAGAAAATGTTGTTAATATCAAAAAATTTATAAAACGGCAGGGTTTTCCAATAAAACAAAAAAATGGGCGACTTTTTTACGCAAAAGCGCAAATATGTACTGCACTCATAGAAAAATGCATCTTCATATTGATGATGCCCTAACATCAGAATTGTGACATCAATGTTATAACAAATGGCATCAATGAGGCAAAAAGTGACATCAACAAAATGATGAACGTCATCATAAAATTTTGTCATATTTTATGCGTCCGTCATCTGTGCTATGACTTAAGTGACATCGAAATGTGGCATTTTTGTGTATTATCAATATTATTTTCATGTATTAAAAGTAAAATGAGAAGCAAAAATTCCCATATAGTATGTTTTTTTAAAATTATTTAGTTAAATACATAAAATTTTCAAAGTAGAATGATTACGGAAACCATATCGGGCATTCTGCTGGTGTATAACACACCAGTATTGACAGTTTTTCTGTAAGCAAAGGATGGAATACAATAAAAGTCTGTATGTAACAATATTTTGGGAAAAGCAAAACAAAAATGTGTAAATGTAAATGTGTAACATATAATAACATTCTCTCACTTTAACTTTATAGCCTATTTCCGATGTGCGAAAGAATTCTTTCTTTCGTATAACTACATTGAAAACAAAAACAAATTTTTAGGCTTTGTTTTTGTGTTCAATGTAGTTATGCGAACGAAAGAATTCTTTCGCACATTGGAAATAGGCTATTAGTCAATCCCAATGAAAAACTGTCATTAAATTGAGCCTTATGAGGATTTTCTACGATGTACTGAGTCGTCGCACTGATGAACTGTTTAATTAAACTTACTGCGTTTCCTCATGTCTGTGATGCCAATGTGTCAACTCATTGATGACGTTATTTAAATTTTTGACTGATGTGAATTTCGGCAAGTGATGTTTATTATGATGTCATATTAGTGATGTCAAAATACATCAGCGTTATGACGCTTTTTCTATCAGTATGTATTTGCATTAGCATGCAAGACCCTTTCAAACTGTGTATACCCAAAACTACAAAACAAACAAGATAATATACCGGGTTTAACATTAAAAATTCAAAATAATAATAGTACATCAATTAAATATTTAATTTTAAATATTATTATTTAATTAAATTTTTTTTAATTGATAGAAGTATAAATATTTAATTGATTGTATCAATATGTTTACTGGTGCAAATTTAATAAATTTTTTAATTAATATCACAAACTTTTTATTTGGATTTTTTTCCTGTGAGGTCATATAACATATAGTATTGTATAAGAAAGGAAACCAGGACTACAAAATAAAGCTCCGAATTCTATAAGCAACGTTTTTAAAAATAGCTTATAACTCGCGTTATGTAAATTGCCAATTTTCATGCGCTAAAGCTTTTAAACGCACGCACGATTCTCGTTGAAGAACTAATAGTACTAAACAAAGTATAAATGTCATAAGCTTGTCAACCCTGATTCGAGCTCATATGTTTTAAATTTTTACGAAATACTGGTTAGAACTTTTTGAGAAATCGGTAGCCCTTTTCATTGTTTCTCTTATTGTGAAATTTTCCGCATGAAAGAAGTGAATTGGAACAATAACAGGACAAAATGAAAAAATGGGGTTTTTTACACTAGTGTTTCTGTATCTTTACTTTGCGAGAATTATCTGTCATTAAAATAATTTTCCAGCGGATGTGAGAAAAAGTGTGTATGTAACAATATTTTGCGAAAAGTTTATCACGAGAACTGTCAAAATAAGTCACACTAAAAATTGGTGCGAGAAATATTTGAGACTAAATTATTGGAAATAATCAGCGTTGTCAACCTTGAAATTTCAAAATGCACCGAAATGCAGAAAAAAACGCGCAATTTAAGGAAAAAAACGCACCATGTTTAAAATTGATTTTTTATTAAAAATTATAAATTAAAAATTTTCTTTACACAATACCAATTAAAATCTACAAAAACAAGACCTTTTTTCTTTGTGCGTATGATTAATTACGTCTTAAACATCATTACTTGTTATTCTTATTGTGGCTTGTAAAATTGTTATTAAAAAATTGTCACTGTTGAATGAAATGGTATTGAAACAGGTGTATTTTATTGTACAAAGATTTTTTTCTCAAACTGAAACAAATATTAAAAAAGCAACGAAATTTAAAAAAAGGCACCTCGCATCAACTCCTTTGTTGTTTTGTTTTTCGCACACAAAATTTCAAAAACACACAAAATGGTGCGAAACGCACCGAGTTGACAACGCTGGAATTAACCCAGTAAAAACAGAATCAGTGTTTTTTTCACATTCAAATACAGAAACACTTTTTTCTCACAAATCGAGAAACGATGGAATTTTTTGTTTCAAACTGACGTGAGAAATACAGAAACGAGCTACTGGGTCCAGTTGGTTTTAAACATTATTTCAAAGTTAGGACCACAACAATTTAATTGTATTATTATAACAATTTGCATATTGTAGTCATCTTTTGGCCATTATTTCAAATATTAGGTTGGTCTTCTCGCTGGTTCACATTGATTAAACAATTTTGTTAATTTAGGATTGCTCTTGGTCATACTTTTTTTCATTCTCCAGTCCAATGATTATTTTAATAATACCCTATTTGGATAAGCTTCAAAGACTACTTGTATTATAGCCTATCATTTCCTCCAATTCTTAAAAAATTACATTTCCTTGAAAATCGAACAGTTAATGTCACAAAATCATAAATTTAAGTAAAAGTTATTGCTGAAAAATTCCCGAAATTTTCCTTAAAAGTTCCTTTTTACGATGGTAAAATTTCCTTATACAAACTAAATACATATGCTAATACATACATATCGTTACCTAAAACGCAAAACGAACTATTTAACATTTTGAAAATTTAACAGGCGAAAAAAAATAATTTTAAATCATAAATTGATAAATTGCCTTAAACTGTTAACAATTAATTTTTCTTCTATTTTTCTTACAAAGCTGGTTATGTTGGTCGAAAGATTTCATTTTGTAAACACTTGTGTTGATGCAGTACATCAGAATCAGTGGAAAAGCCAATTTTTAATTTTCTGTTAGTTAGACCCTTTTGCGGTTTACGTGTCGATTTATGTATTTAAAATTTATTCAAAAAATTATTGAAATCAATTTTTAAATTTTCATCTTGTTTGAATAAAAAAAAATCAATTTAATCAATCACATAAAATAACATTATATATGCTTCATTTGTATTGCATTATCACAACCAACAACATGAGTATCATCCTCCGCAGCAGCGGCCTCAACTACCGTCAACAGTTGTTGTTACATTTTACTTTTTATTTTACTAAGAAAAAAAAAAATATTGACAACCGTATCCTATCCTCCCATTTTGAATATCGGGCTTTAAAATAAATTTAAATTTGTTTATGTGTGTTGTGCTTGTGTATATGTGTATTCTTACAAACACTGACACAACTTTCATGTTGACAATCATGTTGATGACAGTTTTTAAAAACCAAATTTTGTCACCTTCATTACATTTCATCTGGTTCGTTGATACCACCGCTTTTAGTATTTATGTTGTTTGGGAAAAATTGTCATAAAATAATCATGATATTTAAAGAGAAATATACAATTTTATATACCTGCATATATAAATTAATGAAACAGTGGCAGGAAAAATAATAGTATTTGTTTCTTAGATTTTAAATATTAATTTTAGTAATGAACAATGGCGATAAATTAAGAAAGAAATGCTAACAAAATTTTTATTTTTAAAGTAAAAGAAGTAAGAAATTCAAGTCGGTCCATACACCATAGTATACGCAGAAAAAATTTTGAGCGTGTATCCGATTTGGAACCCTTGGCCAATCATGGACCCGGCAATTCAAAATTATGTTATGAGGTTAAGAGTCATATTACGGTCCTTTGTGCCGAATATAAGCTAAATATCTAAATCCATATGATATTTTTTCGTCTTTAAGTAATTTTTGGGCAATTCTGGACCTACCAGTATCGTAAAAGTTATTGTCGCAAAATTTTATGTCAAGATTAAACAAAGGATTAGTATGCGGATAACAGGTGCCTGCTATCCCAAAGATTTTCGGATATGCAAGCCCAGTAAGAACCGTTTCCCGAACGCACAGCTAAAGCTTGCTTATAGGTCAACATTGCAAAAGCAAGCCTATGCTCGCCAACCGCTCAGTCGCTGAATATTTTTACCTCTATAATCAAACCACCGAAGAAGTCAAATGTTTCTGCTATTTGGGTTATTTGATATTTAGAAGCGGATAGACTGGGCAAGGTAAGAAAATCATTCGGTTTGCCTAATAAATTCAGAAGATCGCGTGGCAATACTAGCCGCACGAAGATCAATGTTTTTTACACTAATGTTAAACCTGTTTTGTTTTACGTTTGCGAGACCTTAGAAGCTTTCCAAACGAGAATCACAAGGCCTGCAAGCTTTTATCAACCGATGTCTCAAACGCATTCTCGGCAGTTTTTGGCCCAATACTATCATTAATATTAAAGCAGGCCACAATGTGGAAGATAATTAGATGCAATCTGGTACATACGTCTTAATTGTCATAAGGACGAAAACTATTAAAAATGGTGCGAAGCGATCTATAATTTCACATGGCCCCCATACACAATTCTCTTCGAAATAGCCTTTGTGTC
Organism: Pollenia amentaria; assembly: GCA_943735925.1. Classification (NCBI taxonomy): domain Eukaryota; kingdom Metazoa; phylum Arthropoda; class Insecta; order Diptera; family Polleniidae; genus Pollenia; species Pollenia amentaria. Next base: position 83,848,113 of record OX031008.1, on the reverse strand, counting down.
CATAAACTATCTTATTAGGTTGGTATTTAGATAAAAGTTGTTTTAAAAATATTTTATTGCATCATAAATCGTCTTACCGAATTATTTAAATTGATTCATATTTCACTAAAGCTCCCATATAAATACCACTCCCGAAAATAGCTTTTAAAGCCATAACTTCCTTAAAAATATTGGTATTGATAAAAAGTTGGCAACAAACATTTACGATAGGTACTACGTCATGGCAAACTTTTTTACTAGTAGGTCCAGAATTGACCATAGGCCCCATGCAAACTCTCTCTCCAAAATCGCTTTGAAATCATATAGATGTAAATATTTAGATACAATTCACCACAACGAACTCCTATTTGAATATTAATGAACCTCATAATATAATTTTGTATTGCCGGGTCCACTATTGGCCATGTGTTCCGTATAGGATACACTCGAGAAATTTTGTTTTTTTATACTATCGCGAAGAGTACGAAATTGTTTATATTATAAATATATATATATGTGTATATGTTATGGTAGGTCAAATATTTTTGCGTCAAAGGCTCATCGCGATTCTTGTTCTTTGAGTCATACCAAGAACCTTTGCCAAAGAAATCATAGGTAAAAAATTAATATCGAGCCCCCAGATTTTTCAAAATAATAAAATTGTATTTGCTGCAGCCAAACGTGTATGCTGAGGGTTTTTTTGGGTCGATAAATCAATTCTTGACATTTATTTTTAATTTTACAGGGATCATTAGAAACAATATTTAAAACAAGGAAAACCAATATCAGTTCAACTTTAGCCAACACCGCACCAACATTAATAAGTTCCGAAACTTAAAGTAATTTCAAACTTATGCCTTTTCACGATGTTGCTCTTTTTTGTATGTCTTCTGATTTGAGTGGTCTTATTCTGTATAGTAAACACGGTGTTTTAAGATGTTTTTTTTTTAATGGTATTTTTTTTATCTCAATATTTGGATCCAAATTGAAGAGAAATTGTAAATATTGCAACTGAGATTTTATATAAAACCTGTCATAAACTTCAATTGTATGCATTATATGAATATGATTGACATGAATGATAACTTAATCATTTTCGAACCACCATTTACTCTAAACATTTATTATTATTAGCTAGAACAATATCTAGGAGATAATGATCTAGCGCTGCCTGACTTGAAAATTTCGTTACATGTGCAATGTACGGAAAGACACGTTTAATTGCTGGCTAGCGTGTCCAAACGAGTTTAGGAACAGAATCCAGAAGGAGTTATGGGAATGACCTTAGCAAGACTTGAAAAATTCTAGGCCTTGACAGCAAGAAAGACTTTCAAAAAAATCCTCTTTGGTTATTTTCTAAAACTCGTTTTTCTTTTATTATTGAATTTAATTGATTTTTTTTCATTTACATTTTATATCTCCTATGCTGAATTTCTGCAGAATAAAAAATAAGATAGATATGCTTTATTCATTCTTTGTCCTTAATTGAATAAAATCGATATAGGTCGTGAATGAGTACCCCATATCCACCCTTCCTAATTTTTAACGCTTAACATTTTGGGCTATTTAAAATTTGAGATTGCATTTTGAGAAAGTTAAATATTCGTAAATTTTCCCAATAATTTTGTAAATTTTCCACAAAAAGGGAATAAAATCCAAAAAATGTACGAAAGCGCCCGCTAGCCGCAATCAAAAATAAAAATAAATGGATTTCTCGACCCAAAAAACCGCATCATATACGTTTGGCTGAATATTTTGGAAAAATATCTACATATTTGGAAAAATCCAGGGGCTCGAAATTCCTTTTTGACATACGATTTCTTTGGCAAAGTTTCTTGGAATGATCCCGTTGACCATCCGTGAGCTGCACCATTTTTAAAAAAGGTATTTTTTTAGTTTTTCGAAATTTTTTGTACTTTGCTCCAAGACGACATAAATAAAATTTGGTATCATCGAAAAGAGTTTTTGAAAGAGCATCCAATGGTATATAAATCTTGGCCAATTGCGACCTACTTATTGAGATATTAAGCTAAATACATATTTTCGTTTCGGATTTTCATACATATTTTATGTATGTGGAAGTAATGTTCTGCTTTTCAAATTGAATCTGCTTTAAAATAATGTTAATTTACGGTTTTTTGTAATTATTCACATAAAACGCGAAAATCGCGATATATTTTATCTATTTTATATTTTTCATATATGTATAGGCAATATGGGTATCAAATTGTTTGATTTTTCAATTATAATAACCTGGTGATAAGCAAAGAGATCCGTATTCAAACCCTAAATTTAAGTAAAAACATGTTTTATTTAAAAAATTAATATTTAAGAACTTAAATTTAGCTCATACCATCCAGGGTTTAAAAACGGATCTTTTGCTTATCACTATTTCGATGGATTGGTTTAGAGATAAAAATATATCTCTGCTAGACTGGCCACCAACATCTCCAGATATAAATCCAATTGAAAATATGTGGGCTATTATTGATCGTAATATTGAAAAATATAAGATATCAACAACAGACGAATTGAAAAATGCAATTAAGGACATTTGGTCTAAATTTACTGTTGAGGAGTGCTCTAAATTGGTCAATTCCATCCCAAAAAGAATAAAATGTGTATTAAAAGCTAAAGGTGGAAGTATTTCATCGTACTAATCTTAAATTTAAAATAAGCATTTCGTTTAATGGATTTAAATAAATATTAAATAAAGTCGTGTGCTATAATTTTGACTCATTAATTTTTAAGTTGTTCTAAGAAAATGAAATATTATTTTAATTTTGTATATCTAAACTGAATTGTGATACTAATTGAATAAATTTGAATAAAAACGTTTAATTCACTCCAACAAAAGTTTATTTTTAAAACGTTATGATGTTTATTAGTGAAGTTTTATAAGTTTTGTAGAAGCGCGCTATTAATTTTATCAGTACTTTATATGTATAATATAACTTGTAATTGAACTGAAGTTTAAAGAAAAAAAAAGACTTTAATTCAGAAATGAATATTCAAATTGTCGAAATTCGCTACAGTTTTTAAAAACGATCGTCCCTAGATCTATCATTTACATGATCTATCATAAACATATTTAGGCAGTACTGCTTCACGTCCGTTAATTTAGGCTTGAACTTAAACTCGAGTTTTTTCCCTATGCTAATCCCTCGAATATCTACGCTTGTCTGCAGGAAAGAAACCAGAGTCTCTGGCAGGAATCGAACCCGCAACCCCGGCGCTGATAGACTAGCTCACTACCAACTAGCCTACCGGGACACCCCCATTTTATGTTGAAATTGTAGTCTTGTACTCTAGTCAACTGGATTTTTTTGCATTATTGAACTGTGTGATAAACAAGAAAGTACTTTATGCATTGGTGTAATGTTATGCTGCAAGTAGCGATGACTTTTGAAATATAATGCGTGTAAGAAGGGGTTACAATGGAAGTAACTGTTTGGCTGGGAAATTCTATTTAAAATAATTTTGTTTTTTTAAAAATTCTGCTGATTTCATCATTCAGTTGATGAGAGTACAAAAAGTAATAAATGTATGAACAGTAATAAAATATTTATGCTTATACACAAGTAAATACATACGTATAGATTTGTAAGTAATAGTGTGTATTTCAAATTCATATGTTTGTAAATATTTTCATAATGCATAGTCAGTGTGGCCAGGTCTAAAAAATTTTTACAGCTTAATCTGGCACTAGACATGGCCAAAAAATGTTAAAAATGTTTTTTAGAAATGCTAAAATAATGGTAAATTTTTTAAGGATTTTTGTTAAAAATGTATTACCAGTATGAAATTTTATTCGAAACTATATACATTTCAGTGACTAATTTTGTCACGTACACAAGTGGCTACATTTTGGTAAAGCATCTAATACCAACATATAAATATGTAGCACAAGTAGTTGAGATTAGATTTTAAACCTCTGCAAAATTTAAACGATTTATTTCCATGATATACAAAATTTTTTAGATAATTTTATTTTTTATAGTTTAAGAAAAGTTGAGGCTTCAAAATAATTATTTTTTCAGCAGTTTAGAGCAAATAATTTTTTCAAACATTTACCATTGAATTTTAATCTAAATACAAAGTGAATTTTCCTTGTACTTTTATATCGCAATATCAAAGGGCAAACAATATTTACAATCGACATAATAAGGACATTTCTTATTTTCTCAGAATAATGTATTTTTTTTTAACAAGACAGGTAAGATGTTTCTTAACATAAGAATTATCCATTTTCATACGAAATTTAATTTTTGGTTCAACTATTTTCAGTCAAAATTTATTATAATTTATAAAATTTTTTTAAGTAAAATAAATAAAAGTATTTGTCCAAATTTTTAAAATAAGTACTGCTAAAAAACTAAAAACATTTCCCAAGAATGCTAAATAAAATGCCAATTGCTAAATGAAAGTTTTGCAGCTAAATAGAAATTTTAATGCTAAAATTAGCTGCAAAAATGCCAAAATGGCCACACTGTGAACACAGGTACACATATAATATTTGCCTTTGTGTGTATATGTAATAATTCTTCGTAGGTGTTGGCAATTTTCTGGTGACTGTCATTTTTTCTCCAACAAGATGATGCTGACACCTTATTTTCCGATTAATTTATTAGAAATACATAAATATTTAAAATCTAACATGAAATAAAACCAACTTTTTTTGAAGTGTGTGTATGTGCTTGTGCGTGTATGTTGTAAATAAATTTACATATTTGGAAATCTATTAAATTATTTATTTAGATGAGTGAACGATAAAAATTTGTTTTATTTCTTCTTTTTTTTAACATTTCCATTCATTAATATTTTAAATTGAATTTACATACTAAAAGTGTAGGTATTTTATTTATTGACTTGTATTTGAGGAAGATAAAAAGAAAAAAAAAAAAAATTTTTTTTAAATTTATTTGAAGCGACGAATATAAATTAGGCAAATTAAAAAGTTATTCAAATATGAAACACATGAGCCTTTTGAGGCGAGTTTTTGTATAGGAAAAATTTGATAAGAAAAAATTATTCATGCTTTCTTCAGCAATTAGAACCGATAAGATTAGATTTATTTGGAAAATTTTTTTATATTGAAAAGGGTATTCCAAAATTTTGCGAAGATTAAGATTAGTAAACGAGTTTTAAGAATTTTGTTTTTAAAATTTTATGGGGGGAAATATTTAAATATTAAAGGGGAATCAGAAAAGCATAGTTATTTATTTTGCTAGTATATTTGGGGACCCATCCATTTCGAAGTCATTATAACAATATTAGTTCCTCTGTGTACTCATTAAGTTTGTGGCCAAGTTATGGATTTCTTGGCTACAAACTAATTAGACAAATAAATAAAAACGAAAACATATTTAATTAACTAGACGAGTCCGTGGTTCCTGTTTATGAGATGGAAACCAACCCATACCCCTGGCAATCCTTAAAAGATCTGGCAAAGACATATCTCTAAGAGGTATCTCAGTCTAAGTTCTCATAAAGCCACACATTCCCAAAGAAGGTGTTGCACAGATTATTTTTCTTCATCTTCATTAGTAACTGTTACGCTGGTAAGTCAAACGTTTATGAGGTGCCCTGTAAGAATGCCTAAAAGATTCCTGATCGAAAAAAAATCTTGACTTTTTCTCTTCCAGTGTGGCCAGAGCCTTTTGCATATTTTACAAGAAGTTTTCGACTACCACCTGTATATGAGTCTTTTTCGATACAAATTTCTAGTATTTGTGAACTGAAAATGATTTAAGTTGATAGAAATTTTTTATAAAGATATTTCATGTAACAATAAGGGGTGCCACAGTGTATAAAAACTATTCGGCTTTATAGCATGTTCGCACAGCAGCGTATTTTCGTAATTCGCTCCAAATTACATAATTCTTCATACAAAATTTTGAGAGCGGATTATCGCATTTGTACGTAATTCTATTTCTATTACCCTGTGGATTACTTCAAAATCAATGTGAGCTCTAATTTTTGTCGGTTTTTTACCATCACCAGCTGTCAAAGCACTAAAAATTCGCCATATCTCCAACAATGCCGGCTCGGTGCATTGACTCCATTTGCTTACAGCTTTTCTATTTACTGAAAAAATTATTATTTTATATTTTTCTTTAAAATAATATTTTTAAATTACTTTTTCTTTCCATTCTTAACACATGTAACATAAAACAAACAATTAAATTTAGCAATAAACAAAAATAAGAAGAAGAACTGTCAAAACCGATTACGAAAGTGCCGTGCGAGCACGGTAATCTCCAAATAAGTAATAAACACAGAGAGCGAAGTAATCCAAGGCACCGTGCGAACATGCTATTTTAATGAGAGTCTTTGCGTTGTCGAAGTCGTAGTTGTTTAAAATTTTGCTCGATATACACGTGGAAAGTTTGCCATATTTGTGTCAATTACGATAATCATAATAACAATTTTTAAAACGAATCGTTTTCGTCTACGACAACGACACTCATAATAAGTTCGAAGAACTTTTACTGTAATAAAATTTTAGAACATGAAACGGTTACTACACTAAGCGTATCGCACTCTGTATTTTCTGCTTAATTATACCCATAAAATAAGACAGGGTATTATGCTTTTATGCTGATGTGTATAACACTATAAAATATTGCTTCTAGACCCACGTTTTAGTATACCGCTCGACACAGAACCTGAGCCGATCTAACGATGTTCTTCGTCCGTCCGTCCAGATGGCTAGCTTGCTGGTTGTCTACTTAATGGCCATAAGGAAGAAGCCTATTGAAAATGGGTTGATTCGGTCCGTAATTTAAATGGCTCCCATACAAATCTCTTTCCTAAATAGTCTTTGTGCCCATAAAATATCTTATTATGTTGTTGTTTAGATTAAAGTTGGTCCAAAAACACACATAATGCAACATAAATCGTGTTATCAAAAATTTTTAAATCGGTTCATAAGTGGCCGTAGCTTCCGAAAATAGCTTTAAGTTCCATAATTTCCTTTTAAATTTTGCTATTAATATAAAATTTAGTGACTTTTAGAATAGCTAATATATCATGACATAGTATTTTTTACTCGCATGTCTAGATTTGACCATGGGGTCCAATAAACCTCTTCTCCAAAATCACTTTAAGACGAACAAATCTCAGATAGTAGATGATATTTAGATAATATTTAACACAAAGAGGCATTATATTTATTAACCTTAACCTCATAACATTATTTTGTTTGGCCAAGTCCATGATTGGCCATTGGTCCCGAGTAGAGCACACTCTCGAAAATGTGCCTGTATATACTGTGGTGCATGGTATCACATGGTCGGGTTTGCGTGACTTTTCTTGCTTGTGTTTCTTTGGGGTTGTTTTAATTGAATTTGAAACGTTTGTTAAAATGTCAGTGAGAACAACAAAATAATGAAATCTTAAAAATCTTTGCCCAGAAAAGCAAAAACATTTACATTCAAATTTTAAAAACCAAATTAATATTAACATTTTTTCAAATATTTTCAAATTCGTTTTGCACATTTTTTTTAAATGCAAAATTGGGGTGGCAACCAACAAACTAACACGCATTAACTTGTAAAACAAAACCAAACTAAAGGGGTGGTTAAATTCCTAAAATTGTTAAAGTATTTGAAGAATAACATACACCGACAATGAAATTAAATTTAAACAAAATAACTGAAAGGTAAATAAATGGAAAAATATTTGAAATAAGGTTTGATTATGTTGCACAGAAAGAGAGCAGGACAGAATAGCAGAATTATGCACGTGTTTTGTTGAACGTAAAAAAACAAAATTCTTTACAGGAAGAATAAGTAAAAAAAGTATAGCCAGTCAAGCCCAACCATAAAATACCCTACATCACATAAGTAAGAGATACATGTTCGAGAGTGTACCCTTATATGGGACCCATGTGCAATCATGAACACGCCACTGCAATATTATGTTATACAGTTAAGATTCGTGTAAAAGTTCTTTGTGCCGAATATAAATAAGTTATTTTCATCCATGTGAGATTTTTATGCCGTTAAGTGATTTTAGAGAGTGGGTTTCTATGGGACATTTGGATAATTTGGACCTAGCAGGACAAAATTTTGTTATGACATGGGTAATTTTGTACATAGCAGTACAAAATTTTGTTATGACATGGGTAATTTTGGACATAGTAGTTATGTCAATACCTATATTTAGAAGAGAGTTATGGTATTAAAAGCTTTTTCAGGAGCAGTATTTGTATGAGAGCTGCTGCAAATTATGAACGACGATATGAACTGAACGATGATCCCAAATGTATAAAAAATATCGTTGTGTAGTACTTGTATTGAAGTACTGAAGTTTTTAATCGCTAACATAAGCGCTAGTTATCTGTCCATGTAAACCTTTTGCGCAGAATGCAGGAGATAATTTGATAAAAATTCGTTCAATACATTTTAATTGTAATAAGACCTAACAGCCGTACCTAAACAAGAGCGGAAGGCGGAACGTTTTCTTCAGCGTAGCTTTTACGCTGATATGCCATACCTCATAAAAGACATAAGAAATTGAATTAAAACCGCTAGTTTGACCTAAAAATAGCTAATTTGCCATTATTTATTATCAAACAATAAAAACAGGGTTGTCAAAAAACAAATATAGCAGCCCTGTTTATTTAAACGCGCTGTCAAAATCGAATTTTCCAATTGCAAAGCGCTACCGTTGCGTTGCCGTCGCGTTGTTTCGGTATGCTACATACAAATTGTATGGGCATGAGGATTTTTGACAGCTAGAAAACGCGTTCCGCTCTTGTTTAGGTATGGCTGTAAGTCTATTAAAAATGGTGAGACTCGGTTCATAATTTTGTATAGCAACAAGACAAACAACCTTGCTGAATAGGGCCTTTGTGCCCAAAAAACATCTAATTCAATTGGTATTTGTATTAGACACGAACTGAATTCGGTTCATATTAGAATGCATATAGCGAAAATAGCTTATATTGTCATGACTTCCTTATAAATGCTGATATTCATATAACATTTCAGAAGTTTGTCATCTTAGGTCCAGAATTGACCATAAGTCCTATATAAACTTTCTGCATAAAATCATTTTAGGACGAAAAAGTCTCAACTAGATATTGATATCAAGATAATATTCGGCACAAGTAACTCTTAATGAAATTAAGCATTTTAACATATTTTTACTGAAGGCCCATTAGTCCCAAAAAAAGTAGGCGAAAAAATAGGAACATATCAGAGATTCTATTCCGGAAAGAAGCTTCTATGAAGGCTATGCCAAATTTTTGACCGATTGTTTTGACCGGTACATACTAAAGTATCTCCAAAATTGCGATTTTTAATTTGCGGACAAGGCTTACAAGGGCAGCCAGCCAGCCAGCAATCGCTAGATCGACTCAGAAAGCGATTCGGAGTCGATCGGTATTCTAAATTGTGGATCTAAGACCAATATTTTAAGGTGTTTCAAACATCAGCATAAACTCATAATGCCCTCTACACTATTGTGGTGTGTGTATAAAAATGGTACATTGGAAATAATTAAAAGACTGTTTAACCTTCGCCTTACCAATACTCATCCGGGTGACCATTTCGGTCTTATTTTTACTGAACAAAATGTTTTCTTTAAAAAAAAACTAAAAAAAAAAAATTTATTTGACGAAACTTCTTAAAAAAAAACTGGAAAAAATTGTATTACGAAAACTTGTCCTCATCGCTTATAAACATGCAGTACCACCCGGGTTGGTATTGGTAAACGATGTACATAAAAATCTTTGGTAAGGCGAAGGTTAACATTAAATTCAAAAACGTGGATTAAGTTTTTATTTCTTCTAAAATTAAACATTTAATTATAATATTTTTTTTTATATTAATTCGAATGTGTATTCAAAGCCAAATAACAATTTAAAAAGCTTTTATACTTAAATAGTCGTATTCCTTTATTATTTTTCAGGAATTCTAATTAATATAAAAAAAAATTATTTATAATAAAAATGAAACTCAACATGAGAACTAAAATTCTCAGATTCTATTTGTTAAACATTAACCCCCTTATTCATAAAAAATAAAACAGGTTAATAAAAGGTTTATTAAACAAATTTTCATAGGAAAATCGTTAAATTTTCATAGGAAAATCGTTTCATAAACCTTTTTTTAACCGGATTTATTTTTTTATGAATAAGGCCGTTAATATTTAATATCTTTAAATTCTTATTAAATTTGTTTTATTTACTTTGATTTCATTTTTTATTAATTTGCTAATTTATTTCAAATTTTTTTACATTTATTTTATTTGCTTTGATACACTTTTGATGCTGTTGCTTTTGCCAATTAACACTTTCGCCTGTTGTTGCTATTCGAATCTATTGAAAATTACATGGTAAATGCCTGTTTAAATATTTACCTCAAATTAGTACTAAATACTTAACACATACATTAACATACTTGTATTTGTACTTACGTACTTACTTTTACATGTAAATAAACATTAGTGTATGTATTTGTACATTTAGTACAATTACTAAATTAAGCTCTTTTGTATTTGTTCAATTTAAAATTTCACAATGAATTTGCTGTGAAGTGTTTGAGTGTGTTTTCACAGTTTGATTTTGTATTGGAACTTTTACATATACTCAGACAAATGTCCTTTGTCGATTCAAAACAAAAACGGATTTAAAGCAATTCCCTAAAGGATGTTGAATTGCAAAATTTTTGAGTTAAAGAGGGAATTAAACTTTTAACTTTTATTTTGTTGCAAATTTAAACCAAACCGGTGCATTTTGAATAAAATATTCTACAAAAAAAGCAGAAAACTGTCTATGCCGAATCTTTGATATCCGCCACAGTCAGTTAGAATAGTTCAGCAGTCGGCTCTTCATGGTATCTAAAAATAATTAACAAATCTGTATAAAAAGTGACGTCAGCATTATAATTGGTCGCGGTTTCGACCCATGTTAATTTATTGGCCGATGATCAGAAAGTCTTATGCTTTTCTTTTTAGAAATTTGAACTAGTTTGTTAAAATTTTTTTATAGTTTGCTCTTTATAATATTTACTGTCTCTTTCTATCAATTCTATATCAATTCAATGAATAAAAAATGTAGTGTCATAAGAGCTTAAGTACTATTTTACGCTAAATAGCACTGTTGTGAACAGCCTGTTGTATTATAATATGATCAATTAGTGTAAACGTGAAAATTAAATTTAGCGCCATGTGCGGCACTGGTGCACATGACCTGAGTACTCGTTTGGGCCACGTGTTCACATATGCAGACGCATCCGTGAGTCTTTAAGAGTGAATGTGGCATAGTGCACACTATTTACATTGGATTTATATACTTGTAATGAATCTATGGCCACAGGAGAACGTGCACTTGTGCTTGACCCGAGCTTTTTGTATACCCATAATGCGTCAGGGGCGCAATGAGAACAATTGAGATTGACAAGTATTTCCTGAGAATCGTCGCACGCAGATGGAGGTGGTACTGTGATGCATATTATTTGGTCCACGCTCGTTAAAGTGGACGGAACAGCTTCTACATCTGACTCTTAATCACAACTACTAGAAGGTATGTAATCCCTGTCTCTTTCAACATCATCATTATCTTCTGAGTCACCAAAATCTGACAGATCAGAGTGATTAGCATTCAAAGTTTAATTTATCTCTTTATCACTAAGTTGTTTGCTTTACATCTTTTATTTCTTTTTCAAATTAGCTGAATTAATTCTTCTGAAATAATAAAGAGCAATAAATAAGCAGAATGTTTTCAGGAAAAAAAATTTTTTGGTTCAAATGAGTGAACTGCGATTTTGGGGCTTGGCGCCAGATGTGTTAAATAAAACAAAAATTTTTTTTATCAAAAGTTATTTTCGGGAACACAAAATTTATTGTTAATAAGATTTATTTATAACGTGCTAAATTCCCAATTTTTATTTTTGTTAAAAACATTGAATTTTTTTTATTAACTTCATATCGTACTTCTTCATACATTTTTTGGAAAAAAGCTGTAAAAATATTGTGCTATATTGTCTACTTTTTGACAATGAGACGGTTGTTTTAAAAACTCTTTTTCATATGAGAGGTTGTGTATGAGGGGTTTAAGTGCCTTTTTTAAAAAATTTAGATTAACCCTACGTTGCCACAAGCAAGTAAGTACTTGCAAGTAGTGTATACATATTGCTAACGTAAATCAGGAGAAATGTCAAAAAAAAACAAGAATTTTTAAGTAGCTACACAGCAGAGTACAAGTTAATTTTTAAAATGTCGTCAACATTTTCTTAATTTTTCAATTGTTAACGAAGTGTTGCCAAGTAGTCAATATTAAACGTTACCAGGTTACACATTATTCGGTAATATATTTTTTTTTATAAAAAGGTGATATTAATGTTAAAACTTCGCTTCAAACTTATCCTCTTTGTTATTTCTAAATATTCTTCATATACATGTTTTTTATATTTTATAAATACACAGAAAATCAGCATAATTTTTATTTAACTAAGTACTAATAAATTGATACAAAAGGCATCCACGGTAACACTGTTTCTTTATTTGTAATTTTACTTGCTGCAAGTATCAAAAATTTACTTGCAAGCAAGTTCTCTTGCAAATTGAGCAGCAAGTACTAAAAATGTGATGGTGTTAGTAAAAAAGTGTGTGTGTATTGAGTTTTTTTTCACTTGCACTTGCATGTGGCAACGGGGGGTAAGTGCTCATATACCCCGTTTGCTCCATTCGAAACAGGTTTTTTAATGACAACTGCTCGCTACCGGATGAGAATTCTACATTCACCTCTTATGTTCTGAACTTCTCAGAACTTAGCCTACTAACTCCATATGTAATCTAAATTTTTTTTAAGAAAAAAGCAATTAAACACCTTGTGCTTTAAGCCCCTCATAACCCTTTAATATTAAATTTAAAATTGTTTTGCTTCTACTGGAAATTTTTCTAATTTTGAGCTAACAGCCTCTTTATAATCAGGTGCGATATGCATAGAAAATTAAAAGTAATAGTTGCCACCTGGTGAAACTAGTGCCAGTTTCTTTTTGGGCTTTCACACGGTTCTGTTATTTTCCTAATCTTGGCCATTTTTGGAAGTAAGTCCCTGTCCAAACTTGCAATTTTTATTGCTGCAATTCTTGAGTTTATTAGTGAGAATGGAGAGAAGATTGAGAAAGAGTATTATTCTCATTTTTAAACTTGAAGCTGGTTGTAGTTGTATTTGTATTTATTTCCAAGATATAAAAAAAGAATAGTGGAAAGACCACGTAAAAACAAAAATTGCAAAACAAAAATTTCATAATATGAACACTTGCAGCAACAAAAATGTCTTAACTTATATTTCGCAGATTAAAGTAATATTTGTTATTTTTATTTGTTTAGTTAAGGTACTTTTATACATGTATTTTCCGCAACAAACAAATTACTTGCAAAACAGATGATGTCAGATGGTTTGTCAGTTCAAAATAGAACACGCTCTAATTGAGAAATTGTACACTGCTATTCGAGCTGAAATTTAGAGAAGCAAAAGTTTTTTTGCTTTTACTCAACATGTATGCATTTTGCAGTGGGAAATTTGAATACACGTAAGTATATCTGCAAAAGATCGGTGCTGACTGAAGTTTCATCTGTTTCCTAGGTAGTTCGCGTGACTTTATAGGCCCAGCATCATTCGGAGATCACTTGATCACTTGACTGTAGTTCGTACATAAATCGATTGATCTTAAAGATCTTTCTTCGCCTATAATGCAACTTATCTTGACAATAATAAGACACTAATTATACTTAATTTTTTTGTAACAAAAGAATTCAAATCGTCATATCATCATCCATTTTGCTTTAATCGTTTTTTTTTTGTCATTATAACAAAAATCTCCATCGCAAGCAACTGTATTGAATGCACTCAAGTTGAAAAATTTTATTGTACCCAAAAAAAAAAAAATTATTTGTACTTATTAAGTATAAATATTTGCTTTAACATCCAATTCAACAAATTTGTGTTCAGGGTTGTTTTTAAATTGAAAAGGGGGAAAAAATATTAAAGAAAAAATTCACGAAATTTATATGTTTATTTAAGGTTTATAACAAAAATGTTTCATCAGATTGACTGTCTGTCTAACTGTGTGCAGCCCGCAATGTTCTTGTACTCTTGTATTTTTTTCTATATAAATTTAAACAATGATTTTATTATTTGTTTGTTGGTTTTTTTTACAAATGAATTTTCGTTATATTTTTTTCTATTATGAGATCCTTTTTTACGCCACAATGCGTTAATATTTTTTGACAATTTCATTATTTTATTTTTGTTAAGGGAAAAGGTTCAGTTTTCTTTATTTATGGTTATGAATTTGTTTTTGATTTTTTGTTGTTGTGTGTAACCCCTTCTTTTGGTTTTTTGGATAAAAGGACTTGCTGTTTTCTTACGTTTTGAAAAGTTTCTTAAGACCGGAAAAAAGGTTAAGTTTTCTTTTTTTCACTAATGACATTGTTATTGTTGTTAAGGGCGAATAAAGGACAACAAATACTCCCAATAATTAGAAAATAACACCCCAAAATTAATATTATGATATTTATTACATCTTTCTGTGAATGTTACTTTCAAAACATGTTCTTTTTGATTATAAGAAAATAAAAGTTAACAAGTAGAAAATTTTAATAAGGAAATAACAAAATGCAAGATAATTTTTTTTACTATTTTTACTACTATAATAAAAAGTCATAATTAACTGCCAGGCCCACAATGTCGACAAGAACACTTCTTTCGCATTTTTATATTGAAAAAGCAATAAAAAGCTAAATTTTGTTTTGTTTTCAAAATAAATATAGAAAGAAATGATCTTGTCGACATTGTGGGCGAGGCACTAAATTTATAAAAAAAAAATTTGTTTCTACTTTTCACAAAACATTTAAATTTAGTATTTATTTGAGTACAATAATTTTCAAATCTTAGAAAATTTTGTTGCAGAGAGTTTCAGGAAATTCTTTCTTTCGTTAACTTAAATTGTAGGGGCTGGTACTTTACATTTAATTATTAAGAATTTATTGATGTCGTACTGTGTACTTATTTTATTGGTGTTTTTTTTTGAAAGAACAGTGAGATTTCCCCTTATCAGAGATGGTACTGCGACCAGTTTAGATTTATTGTATCCACTCCCCTTTCGTTAGCCAAAAGTCTCTCTGGTCCCAGCAGGAATTTAATTAGAAACCCTATCAGACTCGGCAAGTCTCTAGCGCAACTCTGGGCTTGTAGATGTTAGCGGTAATGTCGGGTTAAGGATAAAAAAAATGAGTACAGAGAGATGCACTAATTGTGCCGTGCCCTAAATGTTTCCGCCTGGCCCATGCCAGTGCTAGACAGTCATACAAAAAATGTCCAGTGGATTCGTTTTCATTAACCCTGGATAGTTACTGTTCGTCGAATCGAACAGCTTATCAACACTTTATCCTATAACTTTTTTATGTGTATTAGAATTACGATCTTTCAACAACTTTAGTTGATGACAAAAGCTTAAAAAAAAATTTTTTTTAAAACACAAAAATTAGTTAAAATTCGTATCAAATTTTTAGAGAGTATAACAATTTTTATTTTTACTTTATTTTTTAATAAAATGCTGGAACAAAAAATTTTTTGTTGATTTTTTTACTTTAAAAATTGTTCCTATAGAATTTTTTTACAAGATTCGATGAAGAGTAATCTTAATGTACTTAAATGAAGAGTAACCTTTCAGGGTTAAGACATAGTCTGCATTCTTAGTCTTCTGCCAGGCCCATCCGAAGAAGGTGGTACTTGACCGTGTAGTGTTTTATTGGATTAGTGATAAAAAAAATGCTAGTGAGAGCATCCTGCATTAATCGATAAAGAGGTACATTGTCAGAAGGGAAGGGGGCTAGACTATAAGGCTTTGGATTATGGTTTCTGTTTTCTAAAAATCTCTGAAATAGTCTCGCAACATGTGGCTGATCGTCCTCGTGATAGAATATTAAGAGTAGATGTCCCGTCGGGCATCAAACAAAGCAATTGTGTTCAATAAAGGGTCATATTGCTGTCCCGACCGTTTTTTGATGTAATAGCATCATATATATATATTTTTTTCTTTCACCAAATAAGGAGCATTATCTTAGGTTAGGTTCCATGGGCAGCCATCGAGAGACAGCTCACTTGGGTCCTTTAGCGGTCCCTTTGTGATACCCAGCGCCAATGCCCATCCCGAGGAGCAGTTATTCAGATGGCGTCACTGCAAGGTTAAGCCAATTCGTCTTCCTAATGAAGAGAAGAAGCAATCTTAGTTCTATTTTTGATAGATCCTCCAAACAGGAAAACACCGGTTCTCCCAGGAGCATTATCTTGGATCCATGAATTGTAGTGTGCACATAAAATGCAAATGCTCATGAGTGTACACTGCCTACCCACTAACTACTCTGAAATTCATAAATGCCAGAGTAGGGTGAATGGTACACTTATTGGCATATGAAAATATCAAATAACGGCTTTTATCCATTGACTACCGTATGTTTGAATGTAAGTCAATGGGAATAGCAAGATAAAAATGCCTGCTAATAATTATAAAAAATAATTGCTGGTCAATCAGAATATATGTAAATATATGGAAATATAATTGAGCACATTCCAAACACATAAATTCTGATTGGCCAGATTATATATGCAACGGGTATTTCTTGATACCTCTATGGTATAGAAAGAGGGAAATATAACTTTTATAATAATTAAAATAAGTAAGAAAGGTTAAGTAAAATTTACATAAGTAGTATAGAAGAAGAACCAAGATTTAATAAATACGGACTTTAATTTGCAACACAAGTGGCATACGTTGCCTGGTTTTAATATATTCAAGTCTCTGATTCGGCAGTTCTTTAGAACGCCTAACATATTGAGCTGGTGCCCTACAACTGTAAAAATATATATTGGGCTATAGAGAAATTAATCAACATTAACATCACCATTCTACACAATATTTAGAGGCTTGTTGGCCAAGCTTTTCATGTGTTTTCTTGCTTTTGGAGTTGCCGTAATGGATCAATTATTCATCGCCAGTAATAAATTGATGTAAAAATTACTTGTTTTATGCCGTTCAAGCAGATGTTTATTATTTAAATTATTACATCTAAGACTAATATTACCTGTGTAAAAATGGAATGTGCGAAACAGTAAGTAACGGTTTTAACCACCTGTGCGGCAGCTAAATGAAGTTATTTTATATTAACAACAAAAATAATATTGAAACAATTAAAAATTTGGACACATGTACTAAGTTTTTTTTACCATTTTGAAGATTCGAGAGTAAAATTGAAAAAGGGTATATGAGATTAGAGTTATTCCAAAAAGTACAAGAATTTCTTTTATTCTTCCACCTGTACTTGGCTCTGAAGAGAAATCAGATGCGGAGGAGGACTTTGAAGAAACAGACGAATAAGAACATGGCACTCATTATCATCTTAGTGCAAAAGAGAAGTTGTTTTAAATAAACTAGTTGTTATTATTTTAAATAAACTTTATTGTTACTATTATAAATACATAAGTTATAATTACGAATAAATTAATTATTTTCAGATAAATTAAATACTACGAAATACTTAAAAGTCACATAAAAGCTTAAGAAAGAATATTTTGTGGAAATTAGCAAAAAAAAAAAAAAAAAAAAAAGTTTTTACAGGGTCGTTCCGGGAGTGGGTTTGGAGGGATACCTCTCATTGCACATAAAAGTTCAAAAATGTAATTTTTATATTATTAAGGCGTTAGTAATCTATTTCTTTTAATACTTAAATATTTTAAATATTATTTTATGTAACCGCCCACAAAAGTGGCGGGGACGCAAAGTGCGATTTGACGATCTTCCGGGTGCAATTTTAGGTTTTTAAACTTTCGCTGACGTTAAAAGTTGCATTTGCTAAACAAAAGTATGGCAAAACTTAAAAATAATTGGATTTTTCAAAGTTGGATTAGTTCTTCTAGGGGGATCTCTTTCCTCCTTGGTCCGACTTTATATATTTTTGAGGTTTACCTGCCTATGACCATAACACATTCTTCTGCCAAGTTTCATCGAGGGGCACTCAATAACTTTTAAAAAGCAATATAAGCTAAAACAAAAAGTAATTTTCGTCTAGATTGGCAAATTACCCCTATGTGCGCCGCCAACGAAATGTGCGATTGACATTCTCAACGTCTGTAATTTCACATCAGCTTCGAGTAGAATATTATGGCATTTATAACGACGTAGTCTCTTTTGATAGTTTTCGACATATTTTTTTCTTCCTTTTCGAGAAACGATGGAATATTTTGTTTCACATCTTTTCGATGCTAGAAGTTCTCGTCGGAGTCTTTCGTTTCCAAACTACCACTTAAAATCGATACCACTGAAAATCGATAAAACTATTTTGCATAAGATTTGGTGAGCAATCGATGTACTCTAGCTGTAACATTTTCTCAAATTAAACAGGTAAAGCAAAGCTTCTGGCAAATAATACTTTATTGGCATAAAATTCGAAATTTTTGAATAAAAACAGAAGAAAAAACATTTGCGGTTTAAACTGCTTCATTCAATGATTGAAATTTCACATAAGATTTTAACGACATGAACCATGTGTTAAATATTTATATGTCATATGTTGCGAATACGGCATTTTTGAGTTAAAAGCAGTATTGCCAATTAAGCTGATTTAGCCATTTTTCACCCTGTTTAGCCATTAAAAAATTAGTTTATCATTGGCCATTTTTTTAGCCATTGTTCGTCCAACTTGTTAAGCCATAACATTTTTCCCCGTTTTTTTCTTTGAAAATAATAATATTTATTTTCTTTTAAAAATTTATAAAATTGCTTAAAGTAAAAAAAACATTTTTAACAATTAAAACGCATTTAGTATAAATCACAATTTTTACAAATGCTGGAAATCGCTATAGGCGATCAGTTTTTACCAAAAAAAAGCAACAAAGCTACATTTCTTAGCGTCAAAAAATACAACAGTGTATTGTGAGCAGGTGGCAACAAGAAATTTTTAGAAATTTCGGAATTTACTTTAAAGTTGCTATCACTTCTATGGTCTAATGCTGAAGTAGAGAGGGTATTTAGCCAAGTACACATCGTTCATAGGAATTGTAGAAATAGGTTAAATTTGGCAACCGCTAATTGAATTTTATCAATTACGGAAATATTTTTACCATAAAAATAAAATATTTGTTTTTTTTTTTTGGAAGGTTTGGACTCAAAAGGTTAGGTAAATGTTGTCTTGATTATGATTTACCTTCAAAATATTTAAAACTAATAGGTACAGTAAGTCCTATTAAATGAACAATAACGACATCGAATTTATCGACGATTTAATAATTTAAATTCTAACAAAATATTTAATTTTCGTTTATTTTTAAGTTACAAATTTATCTCAATTTGCAATCTTCTAGTAAAAAACTAAATGAATTATTTTGGTTTGGGAATTATTGCATTTTAATATGTTTTTATTTAAAAAAAATTGCTTTGTAAATTTAGCCATTTTTGGTCACCAAGTTTGGCAGCACTGGTTATAAACCCACTTTCGACCCTTTTCTGGTAAAAATTTATTTAAGTATGTTCAGGTCGTTACATATAAATTGGATTATGTTTTAATTGCGCATAACTTACTGTCTGTATTTTGATGTTATAAGTTTTTAGAACTTACCTGAAAGAAAAGGAAGAACAATTTTGAATTAGTAAAAAAAAAACAAAAATTAAAATGAATTGATTTGCTTGAATATGAAGTAAAATGTTATAAAATGTAATTAAGATAATTTTATATCAATTTGCCCTTTACTAAAATGCTAAAAGCAACTTAATTATTATTTGCTTTAACATTCTTTAGAAAAATAAAAATTCGTAATCCAATCAAACTATTTTGGTTGGGTTCCATCGAGCCATTTATTACCAATTTATTATTAGAAGATCATGGTGCAAAGATTTTTACGTCTTTTGACTTTCATATCGCCTGAACCTTTAATTAAAAATAAGAGAGTTATTTTTGAAATGCTTAAGAAAAATTTGCATACCCCTTCCACTTTATTCCTAAAAATGGTAATCCCTTTCTGAACTCCCAACTGACCTTTCACAATTTCCTTTTGCCCCAGCCAACTAAAATGTAGTCGCATTATTTATTTGATAGTTTGTTTGCCACCAAAAATCAGTTGCAAATTCCACTTAGGTCCTTTTAGTGTCGCTAATGTCTTATTGTGGCTTTCTGAATTTATTACATCCGTTAGTCGCTTTTTCAAATTTCCGTTATTATTGGCGAAGTTGTCGCCTGTTGCACTCACAATATTTATCTAACCCCTTCGTTAACCTAAACTTGAACTTTATGCTTAAACCCTTCACTTCTAAGCAACACAACGTTTAAATGTATGAAACGCTCGAAAATTTGCAGTTTAACAAATAAACAAATGACAACAACGACACAAATCATAAATACCTTTTGTGGCTTGTAAGCAGAGAGAAGTTTTCATATGTGTTGCATACAATACGCTTTTGTCATAAACCCCTTTCTAATACATGAATGTGTTGCAGTGCATGTGTGAGTCGTATGCTTGCAACATAATGCACATTCGTTGTGTGGCATTGTTTGTTGTTGTATTTAAGTTTTGTTTGTCGCTGTTGTTGTCATTACAATGGTGTTTGGTGTTATTGTTTGCATGTCCGTTTTACCGTTCGGCTGTCTGTCTGTCCATCTGTTCTAGGCAGACATGCAACCATTCGTTTTTTTTTTTTTTTGGTCTGCATCCTTGCAACATAATCAACCGCTATTATTGTTGCTGTTGATTCTTCTGTTGTTATATTCCGCTTAATACTGTTGTCTGCAGTTGTAGAGTTTAGAAACTTATTGCGATATTTTCCTCTGTTTATTTTGGTTTATATCCAGGCATATTTTTGTTGCTGCTGTCTGTGTGCGGTGGATTTTTTTGATGTGGAAGTACCATCAACAGTTGATAAAAGGCACATTATGTCAGTCAATATGTTTTTCAAATAACTTTATTTTCTTTTGTTAACACCACCTAATATACAATGTTTCGAATCAATACTTTTTGCTCAACAACTTTCGAACTTTTCAAATAAAAAAAGTGTATCTACTTCTTTACATTATCAAAAACGGAATCGTTTTCGAGTCTATATGATTTTTCTTTTTAATTTTCAAGTAAGATACAAGATAATAGTCTGGTAGTGTATAAAGTCATTCATAAAAATTTAAGGAATAGAACTATTACAAAAAAAAAAAAAAAGCTTTATAAAATACATAACTGAAATTTAGCTCATAGAATAAATTCGAAAAGTAAAAAATGTTGAATATAATAAAGTAGCTTATGGAAAGAAATAATTCCCAGATTCTGTTTGTTAAAATAGTTGAGTAAAATACATTCAATTTATAAAGTATCACTATCCAGTGTGACACAAAGAATGCTGACGAAGACCGTAGCGGGCCAGAAAATGCATTACATTCTGCTGGTGTCTAATAATTGTAAATTTTTCTGTACATACAATATACTTCATTGCTATCCAAAGGATAACTAAGGTAAAATGTAACAGTAAGATACAAGATTATAGTCTGGTAGTGTATAAAGTCATTCATAAAAATTTAAGGAATAGAACTATTACAAAAAAAAAAAGCTTTATAAAATACATAACTGAAATTTAGCTCATAGAATAAATTCGAAAAATAAAAAAAGAAATAATTCCCAGATTTTATATATAAAATAGTTTTAAATACAAAATTCTGTTCTTCACTAAACACTTCAATGTAACTTAATTCACCAAGCTGACATGCAACCATCCATTAAATTCAACCTAAGTTGCCATTGTATATAACTTAGCAAGGTGGTCTCAAGCAATAATATTCAGCTGTTTTTGAGACCACCTTGTAAATAAATAAACATTTTTATGATATTTTTTTTTTTTAGTAGTGCTACCTAGCTCTTATCTTACCCTGCATCCACACGATCAACATTTTCTTGATAGTCCTTTATACTGTTTGTCAAAATTTACATAAATTGAAAGCTGTGAAGTAGGCTGCACGCAATTTTTAAGCAATTGACTTTCACGATGTCATCAAGAAAACAATTTATAAAAACAAACGAAAAATTTGCTCACTAAACTTTTAATCAGCTGTTAAATCGAACGTAAAATTGCCAAACAAATGGAAATGTAAAATTGAGAGCAATCTTGTGGTCAATTTAAGACGTGTGTGTGTGTTAGTAAAAACGTGAGATTGTATTGCAAATTATAAGGAATTGAAAGGTAAAACTTGATCGTGTGTCCTCCAAGTTAATTAAAGAACACTTTGCAAATAAAACTCATAAAATCAATCTCTATTTCTATACGATTTAAGTTTATATAAAAATTAACATAATATAGATTTAAGTACTGTCAAAAACCAGGCGTGGTTTTTGCTCATAACTTAGCGATTTGTAAACTGATGTTGCTGAATTGCAATAGTAAACTATTCCAAATTATATGTGATGTAAATTTTTAACAACCTGCTCCCCACCATATCTGGAGTTGTTCTAATGCCCATTACAACACACACACACTGACAGGCGGCCAAGTACCCAGAATAAATGAATTGGTAAGTGCAGATAGGGAACTACTTCAAAACATTTATTATGAGATAATCAATTAAAACAGTGTTATGAATTATGGATAATAACAAATGCAAGTTTTATGTTCTGATCTCGTAGAAGATCAACAGACTTTTTTTAAGTTGTGTACTATGACCAGTGATGTTATACGTAGGGAAAAATCCCTAACCGTAGGAATTTTCTCCTAAAAAAAGGGCAGTAGGGAAAAGAAGGACAGCTATTTTGAAATCATTTAAATGTAGGGACTTTTCGAAAATGAGGCAAAGCTGTAAATATTTGGCAATCTTTTTCGATTTGTGACAAAATACTAATAAAATTGTTGATACGGAAACATTACAAATTGCTAAATTTCCTTAAGTGATCGCTTGCCCCAATTTCAACTTTGATTTTAAGTTAAATTTGTAAAACTTTCTTTTCCAAGAATTTAATTATTCTGAGCAAAAACAAGATAACTTGTTTAAAATAGGCATCAACATCTTTTGGGGTAAAGTTACCAAAATGAAAAATTATAATGAAATTTAAATTTTCCTCCTTTAGTCGAAACTAGCTTTCTTTGATTTATCACTGCCACATGATAATACAGATAACGATCTTAAAAATAAAGTTTAGTAAAACAATAGAGTTTGCTAAAATAAAGCAAAAATTTGATCAATTTACCGGTCACGTTTTTTTATTTGGATCTTTCCTTCATATATTTGTTAGGTCTGAGTATATCTTTACTCATAAATTGTATCTTCAATTTGCATTGTCAGCTCTTTTTTACAAGACGAATGTAAGTTTTAGTGCACTGAAAATCGTTCAAAACACCTGCACGATTGTTAGAAAATCCCAACGGTCTTATTTGCATTGATTATTTAAAAGTTGTAGGGATTTTAGTAGAGTAAGTAGGGAAAAATAGGGATTTTTTTTCGGCTGCGTAGGGACTTTTCAAAAATCTCTATAACATCACTGAATATGACACTTTTTACACTAGTTTCTTAGCAATACTCAAATAAGGCACAAAAAGTAAGCTCCTTTCTGTACTTAATGGCAATAAAATTCAAAGAACACGTTACATCATTACAAGATTCGTTTATTACATTAGCAAAATGTATTTTTTTGTTAATCAGTTTAATAATTATAACAATCAAAAAATATTGTGTTATTAATTAGAATTGGCTTTAATATAAAACTATTCATAATAATCATCCCCCTCTGCCTCTGTCATAGGCCATTCAAGCAGTTCCTTATAAAAGTAATTGTGTTCTAGAGAGTATATTGGGAATATATAGCCATTGCAATTCAAATTATGTTTAATAGTGACGATAACTGTGTGGTTACCCGGGTATGATGGTTGTCGAGTAGAAGGTGTACACAGAAAAAAGTTTTTTAACAATTAAAAAAATGGTTTAAAATAGTATTTAAATTTAATTAATGTTATAATGTTATAATATATATATAACACCAGAGTGTTTTAAAATTCTTATTCACTTTATGGTCTTACTTGTATAATATTTTTAGCTTTTCTAAAGTATTTGGAAAAAGTTTCCTGACGAGCTGGCCTAAACAACCAGCGAAATGCGCATAGGAACTAGCTTTCCCACAACAATAAATTTCAGTGTTTTCATTTAAAAAAATTGGGATTATTAGCACATCATTAATAAATGAATTAATTAATAAAATATTTCATTCCCAAAAATAATTTTTGATAATAAATTTGCATGTGCCCGGCAAATAAAAAACTGAAATGGCAAGCTGCTTTATTTAAGTAACTTGTTTTTTTTTTTAATTTTGTTTTTTCTTTCTATCCTCTTACAACTACAATTTGTGTTGGAAAAAACCCAGCCAATTGTAGGGCAATGTAAGAAAGAAAAAATTGACGGTTTATTGTTGTGACTTTGTTGAAGCTTTGATATTGTTACATTTAAGACCAGAGTGTTTTAAAATTCTTATTCATTTTATGGTCTTACTTGTATAATATTTTTAGCTTTTCTAAAGTATTTGGAAAAAGTTTCCTGACGAGCTGGCCTAAGCAACCAGCGAAATGCGCATAGGAACTAGCTTTCCCACAACAATAAATTTCAGTGTTTTCATTTAAAAAAATTGGGATTATTAGCACATCATTAATAAATGAATTAATTAATAAAATATTTCATTCCCAAAAATAATTTTTGATAATAAATTTGCATGTGCCCGGCAAATAAAAAACTGAAATGGCAAGCTGCTTTATTTAAGTAACTTGTTTTTTTTTTAATTTTGTTTTTTCTTTCTATCCTCTTACAACTACAATTTGTGTTGGAAAAAACCCAGCCAATTGTAGGGCAATGTAAGAAAGAAAAAATTGACGGTTTATTGTTGTGACTTTGTTGAAGCTTTGATATTGTTACATTTAAGACCAGAGTGTTTTAAAATTCTTATTCATTTTATGGTCTTACTTGTATAATATTTTTAGCTTTTCTAAAGTATTTGGAAAAAGTTTCCTGACGAGCTGGCCTAAGCAACCAGCGAAATGCGCATAGGAACTAGCTTTCCCACAACAATAAATTTCAGTGTTTTCATTTAAAAAAATTGGGATTATTAGCACATCATTAATAAATGAATTAATTAATAAAATATTTCATTCCCAAAAATAATTTTTGATAATAAATTTGCATGTGCCCGGCAAATAAAAAACTGAAATGGCAAGCTGCTTTATTTAAGTAACTTGTTTTTTTTTTAATTTTGTTTTTTCTTTCTATCCTCTTACAACTACAATTTGTGTTGGAAAAAACCCAGCCAATTGTAGGGCAATGTAAGAAAGAAAAAATTGACGGTTTATTGTTGTGACTTTGTTGAAGCTTTGATATTGTTACATTTAAGACCAGAGTGTTTTAAAATTCTTATTCATTTTATGGTCTTACTTGTATAATATTTTTAGCTTTTCTAAAGTATTTGGAAAAAGTTTCCTGACGAGCTGGCCTAAGCAACCAGCGAAATGCGCATAGGAACTAGCTTTCCCACAACAATAAATTTCAGTGTTTTCATTTAAAAAAATTGGGATTATTAGCACATCATTAATAAATGAATTAATTAATAAAATATTTCATTCCCAAAAATAATTTTTGATAATAAATTTGCATGTGCCCGGCAAATAAAAAACTGAAATGGCAAGCTGCTTTATTTAAGTAACTTGTTTTTTTTTTAATTTTGTTTTTTCTTTCTATCCTCTTACAACTACAATTTGTGTTGGAAAAAACCCAGCCAATTGTAGGGCAATGTAAGAAAGAAAAAATTGACGGTTTATTGTTGTGACTTTGTTGAAGCTTTGATATTGTTACATTTAAGACCAGAGTGTTTTAAAATTCTTATTCATTTTATGGTCTTACTTGTATAATATTTTTAGCTTTTCTAAAGTATTTGGAAAAAGTTTCCTGACGAGCTGGCCTAAGCAACCAGCGAAATGCGCATAGGAACTAGCTTTCCCACAACAATAAATTTCAGTGTTTTCATTTAAAAAAATTGGGATTATTAGCACATCATTAATAAATGAATTAATTAATAAAATATTTCATTCCCAAAAATAATTTTTGATAATTATTTTTTTAGTTGAAAGAAAATTAAGAATTTAATTTTGATTTAATTAACATTTTATTTGTTTTGAAATAAATTTTTTAATTAAAATATTAATTAAATAACAAAAAAATCTAAATTGGCTTTTTTCGTTTCAAATAAAATAATTTAAACTTGTAGAATTATTGTTGGGAATTGTCAATATTTAATTAAATAAATTAACACATTGTTTGAAATAGCAAAGTTTTTTTAATTAAACTTAAAAATATCACTTATAGAAAA
The DNA here is from genome assembly GCA_943735925.1 of Pollenia amentaria. Taxonomy (NCBI): domain Eukaryota; kingdom Metazoa; phylum Arthropoda; class Insecta; order Diptera; family Polleniidae; genus Pollenia; species Pollenia amentaria. The sequence goes on along the minus strand of OX031008.1, from coordinate 83,821,757 downwards.
AAAAAATATTCACAATTTTACAATTTTAAGTAATCAATATAATCATTTTGGTAATAGGTGCAAAATCAACAAACTGTTTGCTTGATATAATGAATTTGGTATAAATTTGCTGATTAGAGACAATTTTTAATTTTTTCTGTGTAGAATCCATTTATTGACATAAAAGCTTATGCATTTTACTCTAAACAAGTGGGAGTGCTATATTCGGCTATACCCTTCTCCATGGTGCGATACACAGAAAGTTATACAAATACCGTTCTTTATATATTAATAATTAAACTTTGTGCCATGCTCACTTATCTAATCCCGCCCACATTTTGTTGGATGTTGTGTATTGATAACCAAGATGCTTTTACCTTATTTGGAATAAACAGATATACAGAAAACTTTAATGTATTTTTAATGAATTTGTATAGGAAGTGCCACGCCCAATTATCCAATTCCGTCCACATTATTTCGAATGTTGTGTTTTGATAACCAAGCTACCTGTACCTAATTTTGGCTTTGGCTCCTGCGGTTCTCCAGATAAATATTAAAATAAAATAAAAAAACAGCAATAATAAAGAATTTTTGGGTAAAATTAGAGGCAGCCCTGGTTTTTTGCTCATACCTGAGCAATTTGTGGACCGATAAGGCTGACTTTCAATAGCAAGCAATTCCGGACTATATGTGATATAAATATATAACTACCGAGTCCCAATCATATCTGGTGTCTTCGAAAAACCCATTTCAACGGACAGACAGACAGACGGACTGACAGACATCATTTAATCAGCTTTGCTACATATAAGGACCCAGAATATACTTACATTATAGGGTCTAACATCAATAGTGTAGAAATTACAAACGGAATGACAAACTTATTATATACCTTTTTACCTTCGGTGATGGGTATAATAATAAGATTAGGAAATATTATAGCATATGTGCATTGATAAAACAAATCTGAACAGTATATGAAATCCAAAAAAATATCGAAAGGGTCCAGAAAGGGGTGTACTGCTGAAGATGTTCCCTTTTTGCACTTAATGGAAATTTGTAAACTTTTAAAATTATTAATATTTAAACAAATAATTTTCGCATCATTTTCCTGGTGCACTTGGTTAATAGAGAGAATTCGAATCTATATGAATACATTGGGGGGATTCACAAGGTGTGCTATCAAGTCATATCGTTATAATGTCCTAAATAATATTTTACAATTGTTTAAAAAAAAAAAATATTTTTTTATGTTGTTTGAAACACAACAATATTTTTTTTTAAACAATTGTAAAATATTATTTAGGACATTATGACGATATGACTTGATAGCACACCTTGTGAATCCCCCCATTAATAATTAATTTCGAACAATAATGACAGTTGTTCCCTTTCTACACTAAACGATTCAAATATAGTTTATAGGGTCTAAGATCAATTTTATAGAAAAAATTTATATTTTATATACACAGAAAAAACTAGAAATTGTCTCTTATCACCAAAATCTTACCAAATTCGTAGCATCACGCAAACAAGTGGTTGATTTTGCACCTACATATTACCAAAATGATTATATTGAGTACTAAAAATGTTAAAACTTGTAAAATTCTCATGCTTATCTTATTTTATTTTAAACGAAAAAGTCAATTAATATTTTTTGATATTTAATTAATATTTTAATTAAAAATTTATTTCAAAACAACTTAAATATTAAGTAATTTCTAAAAAGTTAAGGAATAAAACTATAAAAAAAAATCTTTATAAAACACATAACTGAAATTTAGCTCATAAAATAAATTCGAAAAATAAAAAATTATGAATTTAAATCAAAATTATATCTTTAATGTGCTGTTTTCATAACACAAGTGAATGGACGTGTAGTAAAAGTTATATGAAAAGCACTCAGTTTGTTGAGCGCTTTTCGTATAAAATTTCCTACTCGTTCAATCACTTGTGTTCTGAAAACAGCACATAAGTTTCTTTCAACTAAAAAAATAATTGATTCAGTTATCACATTAATTAAATTTAAATACTTTTTAACCCCGTTTTTTTAATTGTTAAAAAACTTTTTTCTGTGCAAGACAAAAGCAAATGGAAATTTCTCATGGAGGCCGTTTTCTCCCAAGATGAAGAATAGCGGATTTTTATCAAACCACAAAGTTATTCTCGCTTGTTACAAAAAAGTGATTTACATTCGTTACAAATTGGATTTTATTTCCATACTGGGATCATATTTAAATCTCATATACCGATAAAAAAAAAACATATTATTCAATCACAGTTAAAACGCGAAAAACCCCAGTAATCCCAAGGAATGAAAACCTATCCCAAGCCTTCCTATGAGTAAAAAAACAAGATTTTTAATATAAAAAAAATGATTAAAATACACGAATATTTATGAACTAGTTCGTAAACAATTTTTTAAATTTTGTTGTTTCGCTTAAATCATTACAACAACTACTTATTATTTCAACAATTTAATTTTAATTTGATTTATTTATTTGATCTTTTGTCTTCTTGAATTTCAACTCCTTCACAGTGTGTTTTTGTTTAGTGTCTTTTGTGTGGTAAGTCTGACAACATTTATATCTCATTTCGTTATAAATTGTATCTTAAGCAGATAAAGAAGGAAACAATATATTTAGAGAGAGAGAGAGTGACAGTGGCACACACAGATACGAAAAGAGGGGCTAAATGGTGGCAGGGTGCTCGTTCTTTTAAATATCCATCATCAGTTGTGACTGGTTAATTGTTTATGAAAAGTGTGCTGTGTGTGCCACACTTTTTTGTTGTTATTGTGCTATTTTTGTGGCACAAAGAAATAAAATGAAAGGAATAACAATGTTTTTGAAACATTCAGCATTCTAAGGCAACACAACAACAATTTCTTTTAATCTTTTTTTTTCAATTTAACGAAATTTTTTTGTTTATTCAAGTATAGGAAATCTTGCCTACCAACTAGAGAATTGATAACGAAAAAGAAACAATTGTATCCGTATAAACCTGCCGATTGAAAGTGATAAATTGTTTTTGGTTTTTTCTTACTTTTTGTTGTTAATTTGGAGTCAGTTGAGTTTTTTTCCCAAATGGTTTATATTCCCTGACACATAAATAATAAATCGTTTCGGCGTGAATTCTCAAACCCTTTGAAATATTGTTTAGAGTGAGGAAAATTTATGATTTAGTTTTAATTAAGTTATGATTAAGTAGTAATTGTTTAAAGTGTTTTGTTGGCGTTGTTTATTTAACACCTAGAGAATTATTTTTATTAAAAAAAGAATGTGAAGAATTTATTATAAAAACTAAATATTTTTAAATGTTTGAGATTCAAGGAATTGAGTTTTTTGTGTTGCTTTAAAAGGTGCCAAAAGTTCTTGACAATTGACCTCAATGCCTTTAAAACTCATAAATATTAGCTTAAGAATCAGGTTGATCGTAAAATTTATTTGCCTAAGAAAATAGTTTTTTTAATGATGATTTTCCTTTGAATATAGTTTTTCAAATGATCTATAGACAATTTTATATCTTTTTGTTTTTCACTGTAAGCTTCATATAAAAATTTTCTGGCTTATCTTGAGGGAAATAAAACATTTTCTTCGAGTGTAATAAAATTAAAGATGTGTCAAAAAGACAAAATATTTCTTTTACGACCGGAACATGAACTAATTGATTAGGAAAAATTCTAGAAAATTCTAAATATATATATTCTTTAATAGGGGAACAAAGTTGAAACGTTTTACGTTTAAACGAGCAAACTTTGTCGCCATAATACGTTTTATATCCAAATTAGCACCCAAAAATTAATGAAAAAAATATTCAAATAAAAAAAAAAAACAACAAAAAAGTGAAAATAAATATAAAACTAAATATGAAAAATAACATATAGAATCTTTTAAGAAGATTAACGAACATTTTACCTATAAATTTTTTTCCAAATTAACATAAAACTGTTGTAAAAATCAAGTTAATCTAAATTCCTTAATTTAGCTACACTTATTTACATTAAAAAAAAACAAAACTTCCCAACAAAAGTTATTTTTGGGAATAAAAAATGTTTTTCTCATAAAATTAAATATGCTTTATCTTTACTAAAATATTTTATTGAAAAATCTTTTAAAGTCTTTAATTTCGCCGACATCCTCAATTTTCTTCTTTAGCCTCCTGCCTGTTTACATTTAAATAAAGGATTCGTATAAATCTGAAAACAATTCTCCAGCAAAGTTTTTTCCTTTTTATAACTGTTTTGTTTAAGTTTTGTGACCAGGTTTGTTTAACCTCATTCCACCACTACTGACCCGGCCCACCCACCCCGAAACGTTTCTTTTATTTTACTTATTCTGTGTTTATTTCGCTGTGGTTTAATTGAGACTGTTGGTCTGGTTACACTTCAAGTTGTGAAGTGATTCTAAAAATTTCGAAATAATAATAATAAAAAAACTGGCTAGAAAGCAGTCAGTTGGTAACCAAAGTGTTTCAACTTGTTGTTAAACTAAATGTTAAATAAATTCGCATTAGGGTAGCGCTCTTTAAGAGGAGACAAAAAGGAAATGATATCTAATAAGAAGTAAGAGTGCTATATGAGGCTGTGCCGAATCTTCGATACCCTCCACCGACAGTTAGAATATTTCAGGACTGGGATTTCTATGGGGCCTATGGTAAATAATGGACCGATTTTTACGAAAGTTGATAGTGTTATTTATTGTCTTATAAAATTATTACTGACGAAATTTTATTGTAAAAGAATTATTCGTTACGGGCTTAAGCGTATTCTATTGTTTTCCGAGAGTGCACGCAGAGAAAAAACCTGATAAAGTATTGTTACAAAAAACATATTATGGTCCCCGCAATGGCAACAAACAAGCTATTGTTGTTTTGAACATTACTTATTTCACAATTGATAATATTTTGTTTGTATTTAACAAAAAAGTGTTTACCTCTCATGAAACTTCAAATATGGTTAAATTTAATAATATTATGTTTTAATAAAATAAAGCTACAATCATACACGGAAACATATTATGGTTACTTTGACCATATTACTGTCAACGGTAACCATATTATGGTTAAATTCATCCATCTAAAAGCCATAACCATATTATGATTGTCTCCAGACATGTTGGTTAATAATAATAATAATATGTTAAAACAACAAAGTTATGTTTTTTGCACTCTACAATACTTTATTGTTTTTTCAATTACATACTTTCTTGGTTTGCTTAAAATTCTCATTCATTTTATTTCAATTTTTGATTAAAGTATACAAATTTAAGTAGAAGTACGAACCAGTAAAACAGAATGTGTGCTTATGAGGGCCGTCAAAGGCTTGAAAAAGATTTAAATGGGATTGCTCTGAAATGTAACGTAATACATAACAGGAATAAGAAACCAAATAAAATTATAAAATGACACTTAAATGGAAATTAAAAATATGGCTGAAATAAAAAACCATACTATGGTTAACATTGACCATATAATTGTTTATTCTGATCATAATATGGTTACTTATCTCCAAATTCTGAAAAATGTTGACCATATTATGGTTAATTTTAAAAATAATGTGGTTAATTTTGAATATAATGTGGTTAATTTTTTAAAATAATAAGTTAAATTTTAACCATTAATAAGGATAATATTTACCAAAATATGGTTAATTTTGAACAAATCATGGTTATTTTTGACCATATTGTGGTTGATTTCGGGAACATTTTTGTTATTTTTAAACATATTACGGTCATATTTAACCATATGGTAACTTGCAAACATAAAAATTGTTAAAAACCAACCATAGTAATTTGCTTTTAGAATATGGTTACATACAAACATATTTGTTTTCTACGTGTGGGCTTTATATGAGGCCTATGGTAAATTATGGGCCTATATTTACGAAAGTTAACAGTTCATTTCTGGTCTTATAAAACTACGACAGACCGAAATTTATTACAACTTCATTATTCATTACGGTTTTCTGAGAGGAAGGTTTATATGGGGCCTATGGTTAATTATGGAACGATGATCACGAAACATAACAGTGGGATTTTTAATCATATGTCGGGCCAAATTTTATTTTAATAGTGGTTTTCGTTACGATGTTGCGCTTACTAAAGTGTTTCCCGAGAGTGGGCTTTCTTATATAAATATGTGCACTCCGTCGCTATTAATGTTAATTTTTGTAACAAAATTATAAATTTTTTGGGGTGGTGGTTCCACATTCGGATTCATAACTCCTATCCTACATAATCGATTTGGCTGGATTTCCTAAACTGATTAGGATAACTAGGAACAATTTGATACCAATATTGTTATTTTCTTGTGGCTTAATAAACTTAAAATTACCCAAGGACCCAGCATATAAATACTATTTCGGTCTTAGATGAATATTAACAAAGTTTGACATGGCATGACAAACTAAGCATACCTTCCTCACAACAAGTTGTGAAGGGTATAAAAAGGAAGTTAGTTACCTTCAAAAAGGCTTTTTGATATTTTGCGTTTGCAGTAGAGACTTATAGTGCATTTACACCTACACCATAAACACGTTATAAGTTGTTTATGATGATAAACTAGTTTAAGAAACTTGTTTATCCATACAAATTATAAACACGTTTGTAACTAGCTTTTGAGATAAACTAGTTGCAAACAACCAGTTTTTGTTAATGCAACTCTGTTCTTTTCAAATTTTGCTCTTGCAACGCTAGTGATATTTGACATTTCATAAAAAAAAAAATTAAGTTAAAAAAGTTTGCGTTAAAAAAAGGAACACATCAAGAAAAAGTTTAAAAAAATTAATTGAAAATTGTTTTATATAATATGGATAACGAAAATAAAAGGTATGTTAATCGTATGTATAAATGTACGTGCACCAACGTTTTTAAGTTTTTTTTTACTGAAGTCAGCTGTTTTGCGACACGGCTGTTAAACTGTTAACTGTCAAAACTGCTGATGTAAACGATATAGTTTATGAAAGTAGTTTACGATCATAAACTAGTTTGAAAATTACAAGTGTAAATGCACTATTAAGTCTTGTGCAACCTGTGCGATTAGACAGGTCGCAAAGCAATTACGAGGGCCGGAAGGTAAATCTTCTAAGTTCTAAAACAAATTATTTTTTCACTCATTATATTTTTTCTTCTCTGAAATAAAGTTTTATTAAATAAGAAAGTTCAACACTCACCGCCATTGATGACGGCTGGAAGTCAATAGTCAAACATCAATCTTTAAATCAAATTGTATTTCACTTGGTGGATCGTAATTTGTTGTTGTGAATGATAATCTATTTTCAGTTGATTTTCACCTTCTTTTCCTTTACTTCTGTTTTTTTTCAAACTATTTGTCAAGAATTATTTTTGAAGCCCAAAGTAGGTTTTTTTTATGTATTTTTTGTCTTCCGAAAAAATAGATAATCATTTACAACAACAAATTTCAAGCCACCAAATGAAATACAATTTTGTATTTCTTCGTCTTCAATGGCTGCGAGTGTTGAACGGCAAAGATTTCTGAAAAGATAGTGTGGTTACTATCGAGTTATGTCAAATCAACCTGTCCATCGGTTCAATCCCAGCTTCAGTCAAGAATGAAAAATTATCAAAAAAGCTTCGTTCACAATAGGCAACAACATTTTCACTGGTGTTCATAATACACACATTTCACACACATTTTCAGTTATGAAACCGTTTGCAAATTTTTCTCAGAACACGTATTTATTATTAATTTTTTAAAATTTTTTTGTTAAAATTAAAGTAAATAAAATTTTTATAAACGTCATCAACAATTTGTATGAAAATGTATATGACGTTAATAATAATTTTATTTAGTTTTGAATGAAACTTTCAACAAAATGTCTTTAAAAATAATAATAAATACGTAATATTGTTCTGGGCAAAATTTGCAAACGGTTTCTTAACAGAATTTTTTCTTTTTTTTTTTTTTTTTTTATTATTAGTACGCGAAAAAAATTGTTGCTCTATTATGAACACCAGTGAAAATGTTGCTGCCTATTGTGTACGAAGCTTAATTAATTTCATAATGTTAATTCCTTTCTTTATTAAAAATAATTTAATAAAAATTTAATTTGATGAAATTAAGACTGATTAAAATATAAAATTTGGTTTACAAACCATAAAAAGTTCATAAAAATGATCACAATACTAATTATTGTTAAAAAAGTTTTAGCTTAAAATTTGAAATAGATTAATCTTAGGGCTGTACTTTATACAATTGGGGTATTCACAAGGTGTGCTATAATGGTTTATTGTCATAATGTTCTAACATTTTACAATGGTTTAAAAATATTGTGGTTGGTTTGTAAACAAAAAGTGTCTTAAATAAATAGAACGTTGCTTGCTATGTTTATTGTGCTGTCGTAATTAATAGCACATTAAATTATGACTGTTCACAACAGTCGTATTTTTTCATGTTATTATTTTAAGACATATGACTTTATGACACCTTGTGAATCTCCCAAATAAGTAAAAAAAGTTGCCACACAAATGTGTATCTAAGTTCGTTTACATCTGATTTAAGTAGAAAAAAATGAACTGTACTTTGTTTTAGGACTACCCTAATAGATCTACAACACTAAACTAAGTTGTGAACTACCAGCACTGGAATAAAAAGTATTTTATTAAATGACGGTTTATATTTTGATGTAATTAAATTTTCATAATAATTAACAATTATTTACATAAATATTTTTTAATTTGACAAAAATAATTGTTTTAAAAGCATATTTACTTAACAGGGATTAATTAAAGCACATAAAGGAAGTGAAATGAAATTTAAATTTAGGAATCAAAAGGACAACCCGACAAAAACAGAGATTTTTTAAGTTCAAATAAAAACTCTCTTGTTTTAGTGGGACTTGATAAAATAAGACTTCAAAGTATTTGAAATTTATTAAAATATTCAAAATAAGTCGTCCATAGTTACCACTCTAACAACTGATGACTCAACTTTTTTAGACACTTTCAACATTTTTGTTTATCCATTCGAAAAATTTCCATGAATTTGGGTTGAAATTTTCATGAATATTTTTTCCATAATTTATAACACTTGTTCTGTTTTTTGTTATTGGAAAATTTATTTCTTAATTTTTCGGTTTTTTTTTATTCAACATGTATATTAATGATTTTCACCTCAAGCTTCTTTATTTATAGTTAATATTAAATGAGTTTCAACATTAAAGATCGAATGTACTGAATGATTTTCTATTTCTTTTTTTTTCCTATGCAAAACACATTAATTATAGAATTTAATGTTCAAGAATTGTTTTCTATAACTAAAATTAATATCTCTCAGATTATTTTTAGTTTGTTTGGCATAATTAAATTTGAAAAATAATATTAATATTGAACATAATGAACAAGTGTTTATAACGCAACGGCTGAAAAAATTTTGTATGAATTACAAAAATTATATAAAATTGTATGGCATTTTTGATCATTAATATGGATCAGTTGTTGTTAATTATATAACTGTAAAAAAGTCGGTGTGAAATTCGAAAATATAATTTCACCAGTGAATGAAAATATTGATAAAAACTATCAAAAAAGATTTTTTTATTAACTGGCTGTTAATATTAGTAAAAATGGTTTTAAACGTACTCGGGTAACATATATATATAGATATAAGAAAGGCTATTTCACTCATAGGAATCCGCGCCAAGTGCCGAAGCAAGCTCTTTGAATACAGAAAGGAAAAGGTAGGACAATTCATTTAATATAACTAATAGATTTTAAAGTTAAATAATATATATTGGGAATTATTTCTTTTTCATAAGCAACTTTATTATATTCAACATTTTTCATTTTTCGAATTTATTCTATGAGTTAAATTTCAGTTATGTATTTTATAAAGCTTTTTGTAATAGCTCTATTCCTTAAATTTGTTTTAGAAATGACTTTATAAAATACATAACTGAAATTTAACTCATAGAATAAATTCGAAAAATGAAAAATTTTAAATAATATATTTTTTTTTAGTTTTAATTATTTTTAGCTTTCGAATTTCGCCCAACACGACTAGTTTTTCAGTAAAAATTCGCTATGTTAATTCGTCGTATGAAGCACAACACACACAGTGATGGGAAATAAAAAGGTTTAAATGTTGACCGCTGAGCAGAAAAAGTACCAAGTGATCAAAAAGGTATTAAAACAGTATTTAGTGTAAGTTAAAAAACATTTATAATTTAATATCTTATATTTATATTATAGATTTACAATAAACAAAAATGTATTTTAGCATATACATACACATTTACTTGTATTATTTTGTAATTGTGCATAGAAAAAACAATATTTTGTAACCATTTAAAGCCTTTTATATATTTCTCATTTCTATTGTATGTGCAAATGCATTTGTTTATTTTGTACATCTAAGCATATCTATATTTATATATATGGAAATATGTTGTATTGTAAGTCGTTTTGTCGAAAGTCCATAGATATACTGGAAAAAAGTACCAAACAAAAGAGCGAAAATACCCGCATTCAATTTAATATACAAGCACGACATCACTGTTTTACAACTGTCACGTAACGACGGCATGAAATTCGAATTTATACAGATTGAGACGTTCCGTCAACGTGACATTTAAATTCGGTAAGCATTTACATTGTAAGCATATAACAAAACGGACCAGACCTTTCGTTAGTTGACGTGGAAGTTCGCCTAACTCTACGTTTATAATTGAGAAAGTTGATTGCTGCTTGTGCAAATAGAGAGAAATAGTGTGACCATATCAAAAAATATAATCAAAAACACAACTAAAAACTATTTTTATAGCAAAATACCTTGTATATATATTTTACATGTTATACAATAAAAAAAAAAAAAAAAAAAATTATTAAAGTAAAAATAATATTCTCCTAAACTAAAACTAAATATGGTCACCTAGTACTGATTTGTTCGTCGTATTGCAAAGACGCCGCGTATGACGAATTTCGCCGGACGCTATTATTGTGTGTATTTTCATATATAAAAATTCGTCGTTCGCATAAAATTGAAGATAACGAGCACTCACGCACTACTAAAATAAGAAGTGGGGTGAAAGCAGCAATCTTAATAGAACATCTTCAGCGACATCCCCTGTAGTCAAAGTATCATATCCGAATTACTTAAAAATCGGAACAAATACTTGCATCAATTAAGATTTTTTTGAACCTGGTACCAATAGTGTGCATATTGAATTTCAAAACGTTTCAATATTAAACTTAAGCTAAATTACTTTTTTTTTGAATTGTTCCATTCTTAATTAAATTGTATTTCTGAAATAAAAAATTGAATTTCAAGTCCGAAGAGTACCAATAGCTATCATTACATCCATTAAAAACAACAGTATGGTGTGGTTTATGTGCTGGGGAAGTCATTGGTCCATTTTCTTCAAAAAATCAGAATGTTAACCTCAATGGAAACCAAAATTCAAACGCATGGTCTAGGTGAGCTCTGGTTTCAACCTGATGGTGCTAATTTAATTTCACGTTTTACTACGTTAAATTGGCCACCTAGATCATGCGATATCACACATATAGACTTTTTTCTCTGGATATATGTAAAGTCTGAGTTTTAAGAAATAAGCTATCTACGAATGACGATTTGGAAGCTAACATTACTTGTTTTATTCGCAAGATACCAGTCGCTATCCTCGAGCGAGTCGCCCAAAATTGGACCACCTCAGACGTAGTCATCCGTAATGACATAAATTGTTCTTTAAACCGATAATAAATATTTAAAATCAAACCTCACGACGAATAACCCTTTATAAAAATTCAATATTAATTCAATGCCGAAAAATATTATTTCTATTTTGGTTTCATATTAAAATTATCAAAATAGGGCCACTTTAAATTGTTATTGTTCCAAATTGAAATAAATAATTTCAATATTACTAGACTTTCGTTAATGTTTCTTATTGATTCAATATGGGTATTATTGATTTTAAGTTGTTTTTCCTCTGGGTGTATAACAAATTAGTGCTTAAAGAAAAGAAAAACGTCTTATATCAAGGATATCAGCTCGGCTGAACCCGAACTTAATATTTATTGCAATCCTTTTCAGTACTCTTTAAAGTTCTACAAAAAAAAAAAGCTTCAGAATACTTTATCAAAATCTGTAGATGGCCGCTTGAAAGTGTTTAGAAATATCTTTTGCATGATGTATCAAACAAACCGATTTATTAGGGCCTTAAAAACCAAATTCAAACATTCATATTTTTTGTCTGACTCGATTTAGGTACCAAACAAAAATTCACTAGGGTTTTTCAATTCCCGAATTTTTTCCATTTAAAATGGTGGGGTATTATCTTGAAAACTCCTCATATCATCAAAAAGTATAAAAAAAATCATGATAAAAAGTACGAATTTTATTAAAAAACATTCGGCTATTGGCTTTGAATCAAAAGACCTGAAATTCGTGTTTAATATGGTAAATATTATATTTTATAAAGATTATTTTGGACAACATGTCAAAAAATTTTTCTTTAATTATCTGTTTTCTTTTCTGATTTCGTAATAACTATTAAAGCAAAATGTACTTTTTCGACCCCGACGGTGCAATTTTTTAGAATCTTTAAAAGCAAAATAAATTTGTTTGTAAAGGATATCTTATGATCTTGATCATTGACGGTTCGTTGTGCAAATGTGCAATAGATTTCATTACTTATTAACTATTGTACTTACGGGAAATCTTGGACACTTTGTATGTTAAAATTTGTAACATCAGGACGTGCGCTATAATGATATTTCATTTCATTCATCGCGAAATAAAATCAATTTGATTTTGAGAACGTTTTTTTGAATGGTCTCACATATAGACACTTTATATATAATACTTCATAAATAATACTTAATGATGAAACAGAATTGAGTGTTTAACTTCAGGCAAAAATCCTAAAGCCCATAATTAAATGATGAAACAGAACTTGGGCTGAACGATGTTTTCAATACAGTTTGGCATACAATTATGCCAGAGAATGCAGTCGATAAATAAAATCAATTTTTATGATGAAACAGAACTGGGGCTGAACGATATTTTCCATACAGTTTGACATAAAATTATGCCAGAGAATGCGGTCGAGAAATAAAATCAATTTTATTTTTAAGACGTTTTTTCTCATGCTCTCACATAGAGACAATTATTCTCCCAACAATGCTGCCATACTTTCGTTCAATTTCAAACATTTTGTAAACAAAGAAAAAAAAGAACAAAAGAAAACGAAAGAAATAAGAGAACATTTGCAGTTACGGTCGACGTTTTAATTATAGGCTTAAAAACTTTTGCCTGAAGTTGAAGACTCAATTCTGTTTCATAATTTATTTTGAAAACGTTTTTTCTCATGCTCTCACAAAGAGACAACTGTTATCCCAACAATGCTACCATACTTTCGTTCAATTTCACACATTTTGTAAACAAAGAAAAAAAGAACAAAAGAAAACGAAAGAAATGAGAGAAAACTTGCAGTTAAGGTCGACGTTTTAATTATGGGCTTATGAATTTTTGCCTGTAGTTGAAGACTCAATTCTGTTTCATGATTAAAACGTCGGCCATATCTTTAAATTCTCTCTCATTTCCTTCTTTTTCTTTTGTTTTTATTTTTCTTTGTTAAAAAATGTTTGAAATTGAATGAAAGTATGGTAGCACTGTTAAGAGGATAAGGGTCAGGGATGTTAAATGGGGTTTTAAATTTGGTACCAACTTCCAAAAAATAATGTACGTTTTGGACCTTCACGGTACCAATTTTTTTAAATTTATTAAAACCACAAAAAAGTACATAAAAATTCAATTGTACACAAAAAAAAACAAAACTTAACATTTACATACATTATACGTATGACTAAAATAAGGTACATAAAAGTCTTATAAATATATGAGATCAAAATCAGACACTTATTTATTAAGCTAATAAACTATTTGGAATTGTTACATCATAGCAGCATGAATTTGTCGATCTTAACCAATCCTTTGTTTGTATGAGACTTAATAATGTTGACACATGTAGTCTGTTTCTTTCCTTCATTATATTTCGAAAAGAAAAAACTCTTTCCACATTTGCAGACGAATGTGGAATGGATAAAATTCCAGCAAAGACTCTAGAAATACCAGGAAACATATGGACATTAAGCCGACCAAAAACTAAAATTTATGGAACCGCACTAAAACTTCGTTATTAAAGTTGACTTTGGTTCTCAAAACTTCGCAAAATTTTATATCAAATGGTTTTGCATTTTCTTTCATTTCTTTAACAATATCAATATTGATATTATTTGTAGAAATATATAAATCCACTTCTGTTCCGCGATAAATTTCTTCAAAGGAAATGTGATTTTTGTAAATGGTTACGATAGATATATCACATTCATCCAAAACATTTTTATTCATGAAATTCCGTTCTATTTGGCGGAACAAAAAAGTTCCTAAATTAACCATGTTAATAATTTTAAGTGCATATTGCATAAATAAAAAATGCAATTTAAAAGAAGGATTTTGTAAAATCCCGATGATGAAAGAAATAATAACTAAAAAAAAAAATGTAATGTAATGGACTCAATAATTTGTTTGCTATACTAAATATTAAAAAGGGGGAACTATGACAAATTTTGAAATAGTACCAAATGAGTCACGGTAGTACTACGGTACTTTAAAAGGTCAAAATGTACCAAAAAAAGTACAATTGTACCAACTTTAACATCCCTGATAAGGGTCTATATGTGAGAGCATTAGAAAAAACTTTCTAAAACTAAAAAAGATTTTATTTCACGACCGCATTCTCTGGCAAAATTTCATGTCAAACTGCATTGAAAACATCGTTAAGCCGCAGTTCTGTTTCATCATTTATTTAGAAGTTTTGGTATTTGACAATTACTAATAAAGTACTTTCAAACTCAAGTTGACTTTCTTTCTGTTCTTAAAATCCTTTTTAATTAAGCACAATTTTTTGTTTTTTTTTGGAATTTTATTAAGGTATTAATTAATCAAAATACCTGGGACCGTAACAGTTATTCCTTTTTCATAAAAGTCAGATGATAACAGTTATTTTTTGATTTTTATTTTTTTGAACAAAAATAATAGTTATTTTTTGATTTTTATTTTTTCGATCAAAAATTACAGTTATTTTATTATTTTTTCGAACAAAAATAAAAGTTATTCTTTAAAGCAATGTACGTGTTATAATTATTTAGTTGACTTAAAATATTTATTTTAATGCGCATAAGATATCCGAATGATGATCACACATTTAAATGAATATTTAAAGACACCACAATAATAATAACACGTACATTTCTTTAAAGAAAACCTTTTTTTTGCTCGAAAAAGTAAAAATCAAAAAATAATTGTTATTTTTGTTAAAAAAAAAAAAAATAAAAATAAAAAAATAACTGTTTCTTTTGTCCAAAAAAATATAAATCAAAAAATAAATGTAATTTTTTATCGAGAAAATAAAAATCAAAACTTTAAAAATCATAACATTTTATTAAAGAAAAGTTCATAAGGATCAATATGGTCAGTTTGCCAGCATATATATAGAAATATATATGCTGGCAAAATAACTATTATTTTCGGTCCCTACAAAATACATACGTAAATAAAATTGTAATATGATTTACATCCTTGACCCTTATAATCCTGATAAATTGCTTAAATTCTTAGAAATAAGATGTTGAAAACTAGACCCTGTCCCGAAAATTTTATTATACCCATACCACCATCGTGGAGAGTGTATTATGCGTTTGTGCTGATGTGTGTAGCACTTTAAAATATTGGTCCTAGAACCACCTTGTAGTATACCGATGGACTTAGTCACTTTTTTAATCGTTATAACGATGTTCGTCTGGCCAGCTGGCTAGCTATCCATGAAAAACTTTTGCGCAAAGTCACAAGGCCCAAGCCTATTGAAAATAGTGAGAATGGATTCATAATTTCATACCAGCTCCTTTCCGGAAAAGTGTCTATTTGTCTTATTATATGTGTATTGTGGTTAAATTGGGCCCAAATATTTTATGGGATTCGGCTCATATTGGACGAAAGGTTTCATACAAAAACTACTCCTGAAAATAGCTTTTAATGCCATAACTTCCTTCTAATGTTGGTATTGACATTCAAATTGGAGACAGTAATTTTTAACTGAATCTGAACCTCATAACATAAATGTAGATTGTCCATGGGTCCCAAATAGGTTATACTCTCAAATATGTGTTTTTAAATACTGTGGTTTAGGGTATCATATTGTCGGGCTTGATCGACTATACTTTCTTACATTTTTTTTTTGCTTAAATCTAATAAACACACAACAAATTACACTATTATTGTTAGAAAATTTTAATTTTGGTTAGAAAAGTTTGAAGAAATTCGCGAAATTTCTCAAATAAAAATTCACTTGAATCTTGAAGATATTGTTCCCGTGTAAAGGACCTAATTTAACCCCAAAGTATATAAAAATACATATGATATCACCGAATTAATTGCCATCTTATGAAGTTAGATCAACGTGAAAGGCTTGATGCTGTGGACGCATAATAGAACGGTGTTACCATTTAGAATTTCGCTGATTCCAAAGTTCAACTTTTTGGCACCTAATAGAGGCGGAGACACATTATACATAAATATTGTAAATTAAAAATCTAAACTTGCTATATTGAAGTCCTCTTTAATAGACTTATAATAGAGTTATATCGAATCCAAGCCAAACTATCATATAGAAACCACAGATTTATATCCGATATTTTAAAAATCTCCCTCTATACCACGCCCATTTTAAGCATACCCTCATGTTTTTTAAAAGACTTCAACTACATTTTAAAATATTTTTGAAATTTTATATTAACGCAGCGTAAGGTATTTACAAAATAACCATTTTACTTTCTTTATTTATCACATTTTCTTAAATATATTTATTTCTTCGTTAAAGTTTTTTCTAAGCTAAAAAAATGGCAAATACTTACTGTTTAATATGAATATTTATAAATTTAACACGAATTCAGCTTAATTTTCCATTTACTTTATGCGAATACATCCGCAAATCTTATTTCTTATTAAGAAATTATTTCAAATATATTGTTTGTTTACAAAAACTTAAATAAATTAATTGTATACTTTTCATTTCCCTTTTGTTTGTGACTCCATTAAAGAAATTATATTTCTTGTTTGAACGCAAATAACAAGAATTGTAAATATACCAGGGTTACAAATGTAAAAGAAACAATTAAGAGTCCTATGTTGGACAGTGCCGAATCTTCGATACCCTCCACCGAGAGTTAGAATATTTATGGAGTGGGCTTTTTATGGGGCCTATGATATATACCAGTATCTTCACAAAATTAAATTGTATGGTTCTAGCCTTATGATAATATGCCGGACTTAATTTTACTACAAAAGCATTTAAGTTACGGTTTTAGTTTTGTCATAGTATTTTCAGAGAGTGGGGTTTATATAAGGCCTATTGTAATCATCACGAAACTTAGATGTATGATTTTTAGTCATATAGATGGAGTGTGTGCAATAACAGTTGGCGCATTTCGCCACCAATTAAAGTTACTTTTTTCTAACAAAAATATTAATTATTAGGGTGGTTACTCCACATTTGGATTCATAACTCTTTTCTTACTAAACCGATTGTGTTGGATTTTAAATTTTAACTGCTTAGTCATCGTCAACACTTGCAATATTTGTTGCTGCAATTTCTTTTGGAATTCTAGTTTTGTAATTTTTGTATTTTTATCTTGTTTTTCCTCTTCTTTTTATATTTTCAGTCAACTTCAAGTAAAAAGGATTAAGAATTACAAAACAAAACAGAATTGCAGAGTACATGAAACAGAGTACCTCACCCAAATCTTCTCACCCCTCTTACTAATAAAGTCAAGAATTCCGCTGAAACAAAAATTACAAATCTGGACGATGACTTAGAAGAATTGTGTGCTGTTTTCACAACACAACTGATTGAACGAGTAGAAAAATGTAGATGAAAAGCACTCAGTGTTTTAAGTGCTTTTCGTATAAATTTTCCTATACGTTCAATGGCTTCTGTTGTAAAAAAAGCACATTAGAGAGAATTTGACACCAACTGCATTTTTTTCGGAAATTAAAACAAAACTTAGTGTGGGAAATTAAATTGAAAACAACAATAAAATACGAAAATTTGTTTTTGTTTTCAATAAAATTTGACACACGAAATTTTATTTTCACTTTCTAAAAACAGACAGTAGTGCAGCTCTTTTTTCAGTCGCTCGGAAGTGAGCGTGATTTCAATAGACACATGGATATTGCTAAATCGACTTAGAATTACTCAAGGGCCCGGAAAAATATACTTTATGGGGTGATGAATATTAAAACAAATTGCAAACATAATAACAAACTTAGTCTACCACCTTTTAGTATACCCTTCAACATACCGAAGTAATTTATGTAAAAGTTTTCCTTGTTAAATAAATAAAACAATACTTTCTTTTATTTTAAATCTTGATATAAACAGTGAATGACAAAATATTTTTATAATGTTTTAAAAAAGATTTAATATAGAGAATATATATATTATTACAATATTGTTTTAAAAACGGTTTAATATAATTAATGATAGTCTTTTTAAGTTTGCTACGAAAACTTTTAAAATCTTAGAAAAGTTTTGTTCTTAACTGCATCAGCTTATATGTTAGAAAACTAAACAACATATTACAAAACAGTAACATGTAAAATCTCCTGCTGAAAAAAGGAATTAACTTTATGTTTATACACACAAACTGGCATTTTTAAATTTGGTAGTACAAAAAAAATGCACAGCCATCACAATACCCCGACATTGTCTGGATCAGACATTTTTTGCAAATGTCTGACTTCATTGTTAGAGACTTCGTTCAGATTTCTGTCATACATTTCATATATATAGTGTCTGTCTTCTTTGTGCACGATTTTGAATAAATATATGTACCGATATGTCTAAAGCCGTGTGTCCACTGGCAAGTCACTTGCGGAAGAACTTCTGCAAGCATTTGGTAAAGTGTTTCTTCTCAAACCGAAACCTGCGAAAGTCTACTTCCGGAAGTGTTTATAAGAAGAGTTATTACGACGAACTTGCTGCAAGAAACTGCAGACGTGTTTCCACACAATGTGAGTACAGCTTGCAGTAGAGTTTGCTTTTTTTACAAATGACAGTATAAAAATGTCTTGTGGTGAAATAAGATCTTTATTAGTTTAGCCACAAACAAATATATTGTAAACCTCTCAAAACCGTAAAAAGTCAATAAAAACGCATGCCAATTTACTCAATTTTCCTGACTTTAACAGTGTCCCAAAAGGAGAAATTTCAATCAAACGACTTGAAAATTCACTATACGATGCAGAATTTCGAGCTGCGTACTTAAAGTTTTAAATTTCTTAAATTTAATTTTTTACCTAATGTCCGGCTAGATTTGCAAAAAAATAAAAAAGTAAATGATCGCTTTACCAGAAAATACAGCTGCAAGATACGACATTTTTTTTTCTGAAATCAATTGTTTTTAACTATTTGAGAAAGAATATCGAGGGCCTATATTCAAAAACCTCTATCTTTGATTTTCATGAAAATGACTTTTTACTGGTAAAATGTTCAGTAAAACAACCCTCATCTATGGTGTGATTTTCATAACCAAAAATATTTTTTTTGCTGTCTTATTTGCATTTTTGTACTTTCTCTATCTTACACAATTAATTTTTCTGAATGCAAAACCCTCTATCTTTTCTAATAATTAATTTTCAAATATTTTTTGGAATAACTTGTTCTTGCAATACATGTTTTTTTTACTATTTTTTGCAAGCTGAACATGAATTTGACATTATACCACCGGAATACCATTATTTTTGCGGTCATTTACACCAATCAAGCTCCAAACAAACTTAAAAAAGCAAAAACAAAAAAAAATTGTTGCTATAACTTTTTGTTTAATTGTTAATTTTTTTTATCATATGTTGTATTATCTTAAATAAACCACGTTAAACACCGACAGATGGCATAAATAAAATCAAAATAATTTATTTTTATTTAAATGCAAAACCCTCTATCTTTTCATTTTCATACATACATATTGAATATTTTTGAGAAGCAAAACCCTCTATCTCGCATAAAATCCCCAATTATGCAAAATTTTATGAACCTATTATCTGTAAGATTCAGTAGTTGATTTAAAAAATATTGTAGAATAGCGAATTTTAATAACTCAAGTTATACGCGAAACAAACAGTTGTTTGGCTCTCCTGAAAAGTTGTGTTTTTTAAGATAGAGGATTTTGAATATAGGCCCTCGATATTGTTCTAAAATTTAAGATATTTTATGAAACTTAAAAACTTTTTATATAAAAATTATGAAAACATGAATCAGGTGGTTAAATAATTCTTGCTATCAGAAATAAAAAAAAATGTTTGTCCCTCAAATGTTTGTGCTCTTTTTTCACTCTCTCGTGGCAAGTTTTTCACGTTGCAAGCAGCGTTGCCATAATTTTTTGGAAAATAACTGCATCTTAAGAAAAAAAACTGAATTTAACTTAAAAAAAACTGCACATAAAAATAGCAACAAAAAATATATATAATTTTTTTTAACAGAATCAAATACAATATTATATAAATTATTAACGAATATCGGTACTTTGTAGTCTAGATGAAAGAGAGTGGAATTAAAAGGGGTACACAACGAAATGTAGTTTTGCCATTTGTTTTGTTTCCTCATTTAATACAAAATTAATTTTCGTTCGGGCTCAGATTTGCAATTTCTCCAGTGAACATATATGAAAATCAAATGCAACTTTAAAATTGAAATATTGAAAATCGCACAAAATGTAAACAGGTTTAAAAAGTATTTAAATTTATTTAATGTGACAACTGAATCAGTTATTTTTTTAGTTGAAAGAAAATTAAGAATTTAGTGTTGATTTAGTTAACATTTTAATTGTTTTGAAATAAATTTTCAATTAAAATTTTAATTAAATAACAAAAAATCTTAATTGACTTTTTTCGTTTAAAATAAAATAATTTAAACATGTAGAATTGTTGTTGGGAATTGTCAATATTTATTTAAATAAATTAAAACATTGTTTGAAATGGCAAAGTTTGTTGATCACTTTTTTAATTAAAATTAAAAATATCATTTATTGAAAATATTTTTTCAAAATTTTAAAATTTTTAGTAATCAATATAATCATTTTGGTAATAAGTGGGAAATCAACAACTTGTTTGCTTGATATTATGAATTTAGAACAAATTTGGTGATAGGAGAAATTTAATAATTTTTTCTGTGTAATAATAAAAAAATCATTTTTTGTAAAACCTTGAGTTTCGGCAGACAACAGTTCTAGAAATAAGAGTTTCTTTTAAAACCTTGTTCCGAAATAGTTTTTCTATAAAAAATCTTGTTGAAAATAGGATTTTCTTCAGGCAACCTTGATCGATATAAGATTTTCTGTATAAATTCGTTTTTAAAATCGATATTTCCCAACAAATTCAATATCAACTGCCTGTTTTTAGAAAATGAAAATTAAATGTCGAGTGAGAAATTATATTGAAAACAACAACAAAAAATTAAAATTTGTTATTGTTTTCAATATGATTTCTCACACGAAATTTTGTTCTCATTTTCTAAAACCAGGCAGTAAAAACTAAAAAGGTTTGGAAAAATATATGGGTTGTTCACGAACGGCGGCTTATCAGGTTATATGGTTAAGTAGTTATATTAACAGCAACAAAATATATCGAGGGCCTATATTCAAAATCCTCTATCTTAAAAAACACAACTTTTCAGGAGAGCCAAAAAACTGTTTGTTTCGCGTATAACTTGAGTTATTAAAATTCGCTATTCTACAATATTTTTTAAATCAACTACTGAATCTTACAGATAATTGGTTCATAAAATTTTGCATAATTGGGGATTTTATGCGAGATAGAGGGTTTTGCTTCTCAAAAATATTCAATATGTATGTATGAAAATGAAAAGATAGAGGGTTTTGCATTTAAATAAAAATAAATTATTTTGATTTTATTTATGCCATCTGTCGGTGTTTAACGTGGTTTATTTAAGATAATACAACATAAGATAAAAAAAATTAACAATTAAACAAAAAGTTATAGCAACAATTTTTTTTTGTTTTTGCTTTTTTAAGTTTGTTTGGAGCTTGATTGGTGTAAATGATCGCAAAAATAATGGTATTCCGGTGGTATAATGTCAAATTCATGTTCAGCTTGCAAAAAATAGTAAAAAAAACATGTATTGCAAGAACAAGTTATTCCAAAAAATATTTGAAAATTAATTATTAGAAAAGATAGAGGGTTTTGCATTCAGAAAAATTAATTGTGTAAGATAGAGAAAGTACAAAAATGCAAATAAGACAGCAAAAAAATATTTTTGGTTATGAAAATCACACCATAGATGAGGGTTGTTTTACTGAACATTTTACCAGTAAAAAGTCATTTTCATGAAAATCAAAGATAGAGGGTTTTGAATATAGGCCCTCGATATATAAAAAAATTTTAAGAAATGTAGGCATTTTGTTATTCTGAATACAATTAAATAACCATATAACCTGATAACCAGCCTTCCGTGAACAGGCTTATAGTTTTTCTTTTTTTTTCGAAAACATATCGCACTGGCTTAACAATAGTGTATTAACTTAAAATTTTTTTCATTTATTTCCCGGTTGGTTTAAAAATTCTTTTTCATATGCCATTAATGTAAAATTAAAAATTGTTTTGCTGCTACTGAAATTTTTTAATTTTGAGTTAATTCAGTATTGTTGAACAAGTGCGATATGCAATTTTAATAAAAAATTTAAGCCAATAAACATAAAGCATGAATTAATATTTTTTATGGGGGCTATTTTTAATTACAAATATTTTCCTCAAGAAGAAATGGCAAACATTTCTAGAGAGAAAAAAAAAATAATCTTAACAATTTAAAAGAAAACAAAAACAGATGCTCGTGTCATAAACCAAATAGTAGATAGTAAAACAAAATTGCAACAAAATCCGAAGGTGTAAAAGAGGGAGTGCCTGTTGTAACAGCAGCAATAGCAAAGGGAACAACATCACACTTTAGCACACACTAAACAAACATGCCATAAGTAAGCAAAAAGCCAATACACAACTGCAAACATACAATTTGCATAGAGAATTTAAGTTACAGTGTAACGAATCAAAGTAAACACCTTCCTGCCCACTTTTCATTTGTGCGGCAAGAACTGAACACAATAATAAATACAAACATGCATTTTTGATTTTCAGCTGCTTGTGGCAAAAATGTTGATAAAGCAAAAAATTGTTTAAAGAATTTAAAAAAATTATAAGAAAGTGTATGTCTTTAGAGAGTAAGACATACAAACCTGTATAAAACAATAAAATATATTCGAAATAAAATGTTGTTGATTCTGGTTCCTGTTTTGTATTTCTAAAATACTTGTAAAATGTGAAACGTACTGATGATGTTATAACATTTGTTTTTCGTTAGTAATAGGAATCAGAATCCCAGCAACATTTCGAAACGCTAAATGGAAATGTAAATATGGCTACAGAAGAAAAACATTTTTGTAAATTATACAATAAGTTACTGTAAAGGATGGTCAGATGTGATCATACTGTCTTTACTTCGAATAAGGCTTCTTTTTATAAAACAAATCTTATTTTTAACAAGTGTTCGAGCAAGTTTTCTAATTTAAAACAACAATTTCTATGGAAGATTTTATTTCGAATATGGTTTTCTCTAGAAAGCCGTATTTACAAATGGTTTTTTATAATAAAATGATTTCAAAAAAGGATTTTCTATAGAAAATATTTTCCCGAATAAGGGTTTCGGTAAATTGTATTTTTTCGAAGAAAGCAAAATTCTAAAAAAAGAAAAATTTATTTTGAACAAGGGTTGCTATAGAAAATTTTATTTTAAAAAAGAGTTTCTACTGAAAAGCTTATTTCAAATCAGGGTTTCCATAGAGAATTTGTTTTAATAACAAAGTTTTGTATATGAAATCTTAGCTTTCTCGCAGATTTTCTATAGAAATTTCTATTTTGATAAGGGTTTCTATAGAAAATCGCATTTAAACAGTGCTTTTTTACCAAAACAATTGTTCTAACATTGGGCCACTCAGGGATAATCGGAAACGAAAGGGCCAATACACTCGCCATCGGGGTTATAGAACTCAAAGCAGTTGACCTGACGAATGCGAAGCCGTTTGGGGCAGCGAAGGCAGATTTGCAGACGTGAGGTAGGTAGACCATTACGACCAGTTGGAGCAGTGGTCCTGTGGGCAGGACAACTAAGAATTAATGGGGTAACCCAGACGAGGAGAGGGCAAAAAGCCTTCTCAACGGGAGTAAATCCGAAGTTATTATGCGTATCCTCACTGGTCATGCAGGACTACGGGCACAACTACACCAAATTGAACGGGCGGAATCTGACGAGTGTAGAGAGTATAGCGAGGATAGCGAGACGCTAGAACACTTCCTCAGCTACTATCAGACCTTCGTCGAATTACGATCCAAATAAGTCGGGAGCGATGTCATGTTGGGCTTGGGATTCCTGAGGAACGTTGACTGCGAAATCTTAAGGAATTACGTCCGGGAAACGGGGTTTCTTAACGCCGGAGTTAACTTCTCCCTCTAGGTGGTGGCAGCACTATCCACATAAATCCCCCATGTTTCTTCTTAAGGAGCGCACAACAGGCCCGATGGTTCGTCCTCCTTTCGATAGAACACTTCCTCTGCTACTATCAGACCTTCGTCGAATTACGGTCCAAATACGTCGGGAGCGATGTCATGTTGGGCTTGGGATTCCTGAGGAACGTTGACTGCGAAATCTTAAGGAATTACGTCCGGGAAACTGGGTTTCTTAACGCCGGAGTTAACCACTCCCTATAGCTGGTGGCAGCACTATCCACCTAAATCCCCCATGTTTCTTCTTAAGGAGCGCACAACAGGCCCGATGCTTCGTCCTCTTTCCAACTAACCTATCTTAACCTAAGTAACAATGGTTTTTATGGAAGATCTAATATCAAACAAGCGTTTTCTAAAATTATATTTTTGCTTACAAGTTCTCTTAGCGAAAATCTTCATAGGAATTTCTATTATAAAAAAGATTTTCTGTAACAAAAAGCCTTTTTTAACAAGGATTTCTCAACAGCATCTTGCACTCAAAGGGGGCTTTAATATAAATTTGTATAAAAAGATCTGATTTTTAACAAAGTCTTCTTTAGAAAAATCGTTTCCAAAATAATTTTCTGTACAAAAGTTTCAATAGAAAACCTTATTTAAAATCAGGGGGCTAATTCTAGGCAGTCGGGATCGAATACTTTCTCGACTCGAAAGGAATTTTATTACTATTTATTTCAGTCGATACTGAAGGAATCGAAATCATTTTTTCTTTGTTGCAAATCATTTATTTGAGTTTTCACAACGCTGAAAAAATTATTTCGATTCGTTCAGGATCGAGTGAAAGAAGTAGAATTAAAATTGCTTTCGAATCGACTAAATGTTCGATCACGACTGCCAGAATTAGATCCCATGTTTTCTATAAAATGTATTTTTTCGAACTAGGGTTTCTTAAAAAAATCTTTTTTCGACCAAAGGCCCCTATTGAAAAATCTATTTTCAAAGAAAGATTTCTATAGAAAATTTCTCCTAACAGAAGGATTTCTATGGAAAATCAATTTCATTGCAGTTTTTTTTTTATAGAAAATCTAACTTTGCACAAAGCTCCCTATAAAACCGTTTGAAAAAAATTTTTTTTGTACCAAAAAATTTTCAACGTATTTGTTTTTGCCACTAGCAGCAACGATAACAACTTTTGCCACCACAGGATTTATGAATGGTGTTAATGGATGATGGGCGATGGTGTTTGCCACAACAACTGCAGCTTTTACTATAACAATCATTGAACATTGTTTTATTGGTTGTTGAATGTCGATTCTTGGTGATTATAAGTGTTTTGTTGTATTTGCTGCTGGTGCTGCTGCTACCACTGATGGTTGTTGTTGGTCTTTTTATTTTAATCTTTTGCTTTCAATGCACTGTAGTCATGCGATTTTAGATTTAAAGTAGTGGAAATTGTTGTTCTCGTTGTATAATTTTCAACTCATATTGCAAGTACGGCACTCGAAAGGATGAAAAAAAAACCGGCCAGCTTTAAAACAAGCCGCATATGGATGGTGGTAACAATAATAACTATGAAAAATTATACCAACAAAAAAAGTTAATTCAATGTCTTAAACAAGTGTTTGTTTTTGAAGCAGCTCCTTAGAGTTGAAATTTAAGTGGCAGTGTTGGTGTGGCGGTATATTTAAATCCTACTAAATACACACAAACAAAACACTCTCTTTAACTCTCTCACATATGCACCATTAACCAGGAGCATCCCATGGATGCAATCATGTGCGCTTGTACAAACAGAAACACTTTTTAATGTTTTTTCAACATTAATGTTTTTATTTGAATTATTGGCGACATGCAACATACACAATGCCCATTTAGTTTGTATTTATATTGAAAGTCTGTCTGTCGATTTGTGCAACTTCCCATATTAAGACTGACAACATATTGTTTGATGTTTTTGGTTGCTTGTTGCATACTTGAAATGTTTTTTTTTTTTTCATTATTATTATTTGCTTATTTTACCAACAACAGGTTGATTGCCATCTTAAGTATGAATGTAACTCAGTGTTTCTTGTTGCTCCTTCTCCTAAAACTGATCTCGACTTGAGATCTTTGATTTATTAATTTGTTACTTGTAATATGGTTTTTGTTGCTATTTCTGTTGTAGTTGTTGTTGCATCAATATGTTCGTTGTTGCTTTTGGTTTAAAAGCCGCCAAAATTGAATAAAAACACAAACCAGCACTAAAATAAATGCTTGTTTATGAGTCCAGTCGGTTGGGTTTTGGCTTGACTCAATTTGGTGTGGATTTAGTTGGTGGTTGGTTGGTTGGTTGGGTGATCGGTGGCTGTGTTTCTTTCAAAATCAATTACTTAAATGGATTTTTATCTTAATCTCTAGTTTAAGTCATACATAAGAGTTTGTACTTGTAGATATATTTTGTAATAATTTAGTAAAATTCCCACGGCTTACAGGGGAAGTTTTTGGTACTTCTACATATTTAGAATGATAAGAATTGCTACATGATTTTTAAGATTTTTATTTAAGTTAACTATAAGTGCAGCAACATTATTTTGGATAAGAATTAATATTTTTTAAATAAAATATATGATATACAAAGAAACTAAAGGACTGTTTTAACATACATTTGATAATTCTTTTAAACTTTAAATCGTTTAATTATTTATGAAATTTTAGTCTTGTTAAGATTAATTGAAGCGATTTTTTTCAAAGAAACGCACCCACGGCTAAAGTTATTAGATAAAACTGCTGCAAATTGTCATATTTCGTGAAAAAATCGCTCAAAAGAAATTAATATGCAATTATAATTGAGTTTATATATAAAAAACAGCGGTTTGGTGCAGTTTGTGGGCCGGTGGAATCATCGGTCCATATTTCTTTAAAAATTATGCCGGTACAAACATAACCGTCAATGGCGACCGTTATCGTGCCATGATAACCGACTATTTGATGCCTGAAATTAAAGCTCGGGATCTCAGCGACATTTGGTTTCAGCAAGACGGCGCCACTTCCCACACATCGCATCAATCAATGGATTTATTGAGAGATTACTTCGGTGAGCATATAATTTCACGTTTTGGGCCGGTCGATTGGGCACCAAGATCGTGTGATATCACACCGTTAGACTTTTTCTTGTGGGGATATGTAAAGTCTAAAGTTTATGCGGACAAACCCGCTTCGATTCAGGCCTTGGAGAAAAACATCACGCGTGTCATTCGCCAGTTACCAGTCGAAATGCTCGAACGAGTCATCGAAAATTGGACTCAACGAATGGACCATCTGGGATGTAGTAACGGCCAACATTTGATAGACATAATCTTCATAAAATAAATGTCAAAGAATGTTCTTTCAAATGATAATAAACATTCCCCATTAAATTTGGATTTTCTGTGTTTTTTTTTTTCTTTAAAAAAGTAGGGAGCCTCGAAATGGATCACGCTTTAAATATATATTTTTTTAACTTACTTCCTGTTTTTTATTTGGAAATTTATATTGAAAACAAATTTGAGTTTTTTTTATTGTTCTTTCAATGCTAATTCCCAAACGTAAATTTCTATTTTTACTTCAAAAACTGACAGTAAGTCCTTAATTAAAAATTTCATATTTTTTAATGAGAAATAAATTTTGGATTTTGAATATTTTTTAAAATTGTAAGGCAGTTTTTTTAAACTGTAACCACTGTATTCAAAAACAATTATTTAATTCAACAAATGTTTACTATGAAACATTTTCTTAAAAAATTTGTTTTGTAAACCATTTTTATAAATGGGCATTTTCAACGGAATGTAAACCACGATTCCAAAAAATAAAAAGCCTTGATACTTTTTTTCAATTATGGTAGGAAGGAAAAAATCACTCAAACTTTACTATGAGGAGGCACTTATAGCTATTAAAATTTTTAAAGAGCAGAAAATATTTAAATTGACTAACTCTTTCAATTTACATCAACTATTTTCACTTTTCCGGTGATAAAATTCAGTTATCAGCAACATTGCAGTTAAGCTTTAAAATTATTGTTACAAAAACAATGAACAAAATCCATAATGAGAGACCAAGTATATAGGTCGATTAGCGGTAGATGTTTTAGTCTTCTTTAGATGCTATTATAAGGTCATGTATGTAGTAAAAAAAATTTATTTTGTCTTAGTCATTTGTATTTGATCAGTGGCAAGTATTTCGAAATAAAAATTCAAAGCAAGGAATTTGTCGCAAACAAATATTAATATTTTTTTAGATTGGTATAATAAAAATCCTATACGCTTTTAAAAATTGTCACGTACGATATTGTAAGTACTACAAATGCAACTAAATGTATCATCTTATTTTCTTGGTATATATAGTAAATTTGGTCCAAAAGTACTTTATTGCAATCTTAGTCATCTATCCAAATCGTTAGGAATCGGTCCATATTTGACCATAGCTACCACACAAATACTACTCCCAAAAATAGCTTTTACTTCCACAATTTCCTAAAAAAAATTTGGTATTGATATACAATTTAGCGACAATAACTTTTAGCATGGCTTCTATGTCATGATAAAATGTTGTACTGGTAGGTCCAAAGTTTACCATAGGTCCCATATAAAGCCACTGACTAAAATAAATGAAAAGCAAACAAATCTTATATAGATGAAGATATCTTAATAATATACGGTATAAAGAACTTTGAAAAGAATCTTAACCTTATACATAATTATGTTCTGGCGGGTCCATGACTGCGCACGGGTTCAGCGATTTCAGGGGATTTTTTTCGAAAAATTTTAAACGTAGGAAAAAATGACAGATATTTTGTTTTATGGCAAATGTAGGGAATTTTCAAATTATTATCTCTTTTTCAATATATTCTGTGAAAATATTCGTATCATTTTCATTTAAAAATTTAAAGTTTTCATATTCAATAGCATTTAAGTACAAATGTAGTATTTTTCAACTGAGCCCCTATACTATGAGCCCTAACAGCCTGTCAATCTTCAAGAAGTGCCAAAACCATGTACGTATATATTGGGGGGGCGCCGAATATTCGGGTTCGCATTTGCGAACTATTCGGTTATTTTTGCTATTTGCATTCGCTAAAATGTATGCGAATATTATAAGAGAATATTTAATGAATACAATTTCTAGACAGCCGAGAAAAACAATCACGCCTTCCAAACTAAGAGAAATAAAATCATACAATTTGGATTTTTTTTAAAAGTTTGATGAAAACTTTTGAGGATGTGGGAGGATATATATTTAAATGAATTTTTTTTTATATTTTTGTTTAGGGGAACTGAAGTAAATATTTTTTTTAAATTATATATGTAGATGCTTCCTTTTTATTCGGTACCGAGTTTGCAAATTAAATTAATAAATAAAAATATTAATAAATAAAATTTAATCAACTTATATTGATTTGCACAAAAATCTTTTCAATGTAAAGGAAATACTTTACTAAATAAGCTTTAAATTGTATTCTAGATATTAGATACTTATAGTTATTAAAAAAAATATTTAAAATAAATGTTCTTGAGAAACGTTAAATCCTTTTAAAAGGACAATAAAATGAGAAAATGTAAATCAAACACTCAGTTTGACTTTCGATTGAAGGATATTTCCGGCAAAAAGAAAAAAATATTAATGTGCCGCAGTGCTGTTTTTTTTTAATTGAATTTTTATATGTGTGAGTATATGTACATATTTATTTTGGTTTTTATTCTTGCTGTTAATAAATGCTTTTATAATAAATGTTAATAACTGCTTTAAATATAATATTAACAAGAAGTTAACAGAGTATGTATTTGTTTGTCTGAAGCTAAAAGCAATACATTTTTAACGTAGGGAATATTGTAGGCATAATTTTTTTGGTTGTAGGAAAAAAAGGGAATTTTTTTTAGACACGTAGGAATTTTTTTGAAATTTTGATTGGCATCACTGCGCGGGTTCCACATTGAGTGCACTCTAACCTTTTTTTTTAATTCTGCAGTGTAGGGTATCATATGGCCGGGCATGACCGACAACAATTTCTCACTTGCTTGTTTGAAGTTGTTGTATACATATATGTATTTCATATCTTATTTACACTACAAGAAAAATCTGTCACGTATGGTATGTCACGAACGATATTAAATTTTGTTCATTGTAAAATTCTCAAAAACAATTTTTTTTGGAAATTATGGATTAAAATGTCAAAAATTTGGTATAATGTAGGAAATTAAAAAAAAAAACCGCCAACAATTTGCAGATTTTCGTATATTTTTAAATTGACCTCAAAATCACTTCCGTTTTATATCACGTACGATATGCACCAACCTTGCTCAATATTTTTGACAACATTTTAAATGTAGTACCCCTTTAATAAAACATAATGATAAAAGTATTTTCCAGCTACCACTATTTTTGCAAAAACTCTACCTATCTGAAGGCGTACAAATGTCACGTACGATTACATGGAAATGCCCATTAAAAATATTTTTATGAATATAGGCATTAGTTTTTATAATTTTTTTTTTAAATTTGATATTTAATAAAACTATAAATTTGGAAATAACGTTCGATTTTTTTATGAATTTCAAGGTTTTATTGAAATCATCGTAATATTAAAAGAAAGTGCAAAATAGTGCTTGCCCAAACCGTCTTACTTAAATATAAAACCGGCTATGAAGCCGTAAAATTAACATCAACGCTCATATCCAAGTTTTGAAATTAAATCATTGATGCAAAACTTAACATAGAATATGATAAGCTTACATTCGGCAAATGACAGGTTAGGTTTGTTGGGCAGACATTAAAAAGACTGCTCACTTGAGTCCTTCAGTTGTCCTTTTGTGATACCCAGCACCAATGCCCATCCTACACAGCAGTTGCAACAGCAGAATTCAACCAATTCTTCGTCCTAATGAAGAGAGGAAGACACCTTATTTCCATCTAAGATATATCATCTAAAGAGACAAATACCTTCTTGCATGAGTCTCTACCGGCCAGTGCCCAGTTATCACATACTCTGCTGAACCTCAGTAGGGAGCATGAGCTCTGCTCACCATAGCCAGGCTCTAGATACGATGCAAGTGGATTCATGAGGGCACCCCAACTGCGCAAGTCTATAAGACTCACGCTTAATAAGTGACTTACATTGGATAGCCAGAGAATTGGTCTATAAATCTGTCATTTAGATAACCGTCTTGCTTGGAAAGCTCACCTGCTATCTAGTTACCCCGGCAGTCCACGTGCTCTGGTATACACATTAGCGCTACTATCGAATACTACCCAATCTTGTTTAAAGTCATCTGACATTCTACATTTAACATCGATGTCGTACAGACACCAGCGTACCCTTCAGTAAATATACATATAGCCGTCAATATGCTAATACCTTATCCAGTAAGCCGTCCGTCCGCCTGCAGGATATGCATTACGAAAAAGGAACAGAGAGAGAGAGATAGAGAGTAAGAAATAATATAAAAATATGTTAAAAATTACAGTGGTTTTAAACAAAGCATAACGTTCTTATTTTTTATTCCCTTCGTTTGCCATAATCGATACTTTCAAGGAATTGCTTGAATATTATTTCTGCTCCAAAAGTGCAAAAACATTTACAAATGTTAACAGTGTTTCCATATTGAGACATCTTAATCAAACTGGATATTGTTTCCGGCATTATTTTCAGATGTAGCAAAATATATAGGAGTATTTTTGTTTTCTTACTTTTTCAAAAATTCAACCAAACCGTTTTTGAGGGATTTACGTAACAAAAAAAATTTAAAAATTCCTTTAGGCCACAAAATTCTTAAAAACAATATTTCTGCTGTTGATTCCACCAAAAAAAAAATTTTCATATAGTCTCAAGCAGCTTCAATCTAATGGATGAAGTATCCAAAAATGTAGGAAATTAATAAAACGCGACCACTTGAAATTACGTAAATGTGTATGAAGGATTAACAATAACAACTGCAAAAGTTAAAAAAAAAAACTTTTTATAGAAAGATTTAAAATACAAAAAAATTCTCATGATGACTACGATAAGGCCAATGATTATTGTCACATGAATGAATCATCAAGTCAGAATTTTGATTTTAAAAATGGTTGGCATATAAAATTCGTATACAAGAGTATTTTAATCATCAAATTTTGTTTGCGTTTTTCTAAAAAAAAAACACACACGCACGCACAGACGTACATATATTTCCTTGTCCTTGTATGGTTTTCCTTTTTTGGTTTCAATTTACAAGATTGTCAAATAGAAGGTAAAACAAGCTTAAAAATCGTGATATTTTTCGGCATTGTTTATGACATTTTCCATTCATTTTGGCTTGAATTTATGTTGCTGTTGTACGAAAAAAACATCCTGCAAAATCTAAAATTGACAACAAAAAATATCCTTAAGGCATTTGTTTATTACCACTTGTGTATGACAAGGTTTTAATTCTCTTTCATTTTTTTTTTTTTTTTTTTTTGGAATTAACATTCTCGTTTTAATAAGGATTTTTTGGTTTGTTATATTTGTGTGTGTGTTTTTTGCCGTTATATTTGATTTAAAAATCTCATCTCTAGAACGAATTGCTAGTTCACTTTTTTTTGTGTCCAATTTGATTTCGCTATTCTCTTAATGTTTGTAGTGATTTTTTCTGAAAGTTTGAAAGTCCAGTTTTTATTATCCTTTTTTTTGGTTACATTTTGTTTTGTGCCGGCCCTAAAGCAATAATTTTGTATCTAATATGGGTTGCGTTGTTTACATCTGCTAGGGATTTTGTAATATAAATATAATTTAAAAATAACAGAGAATTTTCTCAGTATTTTTAAAAAACTTAATTGAAAAAATTAAATTCTGTGGTACATAGAAGTGCTTAAAATCGTAGAAAAAAATTTCTTTTTATGCCTCTTAAGAATCCTTGCCGTCATGACATCTAAAAGATCTTGTAATGCATTCCAGAGAAAAGTCTTTAAATATTTTGCCTATTGATTTCCCTTTATAATCCATTAGGAAACCATGTAGATCAAAATGTTTGGTAGCTTAGGGTCGTCTTGTTTAGATTAAGGAAGAGGTACTGCTATAGCCGACCTTTGAAGGCTTGTAAAATTGTTGTTGGGAATTATAAATATATAATTAAATAAATTAACACATTGTTTGAAATGGGAAAGTTTTTTGATCATTTTTTTAATTAAAATTAAAAATACCATATATTGAAAAAAAAATATTCACAATTTTAAAATTTTTGTAATCAATATAATCATTTTGGTAATAGGTGCAAAATCAACCACTTGTTTGCTTGATACTATGAATTTGGTACAAATTTGGTGACTAGAGACAATTTTGAATTTTTTCTGTGCATGGCGCTCTTAAAAAAAGGATCTCAACTCCACAGTTAAGTTATTTTTCAACGTAAACATCAGTGTTACCGCCAGCAAAATTCAAAACTACACTTTAGATGACGCAAAATTACCCAATTTAAATGAAATTACACCTGATATAAAATTAACGTGTAATTATAAAAAAAAACTTACAAAAAAGGCCAAATAAGAAAATATTTACAGACACATTTTTAAGAGTGTTATGTCCCAAATGCAATTATGGACCTATTAAAACAAAATTATGTTACGAGGTTAAGACTAATAATATAACGCCGAATATTATTTAGGTAACTACATCTTTTTAATATTTTTTTGTCTTAAAGTGATTTAAGAGAGGGGAGGGGGTTTATATATGACCTACGTTCCTAAGCCTAACAGGACAAAATTTTGCCATGATATAGTAGTTTTTTTTTATCAATATATACTAATATTTATAAGGCAGATATGGTATTAAAAGTTATGATCAAATATGTACAGATTCCAAAATTCATCTCGTAAGATAATTTATGTTCAAATAAAATATATTCGGACCAATGTTGTCCAAATACCAATCCATTAGCAAAAAAGTTCTTAAGCGGGCTATATGAAATTATGGAAAGATTGCCCCGGTAGGCTAGTTGGTAGTGAACTAGTCTATCAGCGCTTCGCGGGATTAGCCTAGGAAGAACAAATATGTGTATATGTTTCACACATACACTTTTCACAAAAATAAGATCAATAGTCATACTATTAGGATTCATTTGGTATTTCAAAGAATTTAACAAAAATAATATTAAAATCCTCAAATAAATTAAATAAAAACTGGAAATAATAAGTTCTACTTCCATTTATCTAGGCAAGGTGCAAAATTTAGCTTTGTATACTCTCCTAAGTAAATAAAATTCCTAGAATGGCTTCTCAAATCAGTTTAACAAATTTTAAGGGCGGTGAATATTTCCCAACTAAAGCATTTAAATGCTAAAGCAAACAAAAAATTTATTACTTTTTGTAATATTGGAAACAAATCTTTCTCCAGAGGGGTTTTTAAGTATAAATACATACATACTTTCTTTTTCCAATAAACTTTGGGTTTATTTCACCTTATGATCGAAATCTTATTGCCCATCAGGCGCCAATCAACATCAATCTTTTGGTTGAAAAACTATGGAAATGTTTTTCGTGTTCTTTCAATAAACAAGGACTTTGGTTGAATATACTGCAAATTTTTTAAATCAACAATATCTTAAATGGTTAAAATTTTATCACTTTAATCAAATCCTTATACATATTATATGTTTTAAAATGAAAGAATTTCAAATTACACCTGATCAACACCTCAAAGAAATTACCCACGCTCAACCCACGAGAGTAAAAATTACACCAAATTCGGGTAATTACCCACAAAGTGGCAACACTGGTAAAAAGGGTCGCTTAAAACTCTTAAAAAGAGAGTTTTATTTGTTCGGTCTCAAATAAAACTTATTTGAGGAGTTTAATTTTTTCCGTCTTAAATTAAACTCATTTAAGGTGTTTTATTTTCCGAAATAAAAGTTGGGCCTTAGATTTCGACAATTCCAAATCCAAAACAAGATGATTAAGCTCAGACTGGTTGAATAGATTTGGTCCTTCTGTTAAACCAAATCACATGGAATTGCCGGAAATTTGGCACACATGCACACGTAGAGAAAACACATGGTTGAATTATGGTTAAAACAAACATATAATGGTCACCGCAATGGCAGCAAACAAGCTATTGTTGTTTTTAACATTACCGTTTTCACGATTAATAATATTTTGTTTATATTTAACAATAAAGTGTTTACCTCTTTTGAAATTTCAAATATGGTTTTAATAAAATTAAGCTACAACTATGCACTTAAACAAATTATGGCTACTTAAACCATATTATTGTCACCGGCAACCATATTATGGCCATAACCATATTGTGGTTGCCTCCAAACATGTTATGGTTAATAATAACAAACATATGTTTGAAATTATAGTATTTTAAATAATATGATTAAACCAACAAAATAATGGTTGTTTTGCTCTCTACAATAGTTGAAGGCTTTTGAATTACATACTCGCTTGGATTGCATACAATTCTCAATCAGTTCCTTTTTAATTTTTGATTAAAATACATAAATTTAGGTTGTAGTATAGAAAGAATTCTTATGAAGGTCGTCGCAGACTAGAAAATGAATTAAAGGCGATTGCTTAGAAAAGTGGAACATAACACGTAACAGGAGCAAAAATAGAAACAAAATTATAACTTGACACTTAATAAGCACATTGAAATAATCGCTGAAATAAATAACCATAATATAGTAAACATTGACCATATTAAAGTTAATTCTGACCATAATATGGTTACTTTTGTCAAAATTCTGGAAAATGTTGAACATAATATGGTTAGTTTTGAACATTTCTATGGATGATATTAAACAAAATATGGTTAATATTAAACAAGTTGACCATATTATTGTCAAATGAAATCATAATATGGTTACCTGCAAACATAAACATTATTAAAATCGAACCATAGTATGTTGCTCTTAGAATATGGTAACCTCCAACCATATTTTTTTTGTTGTCTTAAGCCCTTATTTTTTTCAATATGCTTTTGTTTTGCCTCTTCTTAATCCTTATAAATAAAACACATCATTGTATTTTTTTCTCTCTTGATCTATATATTTCGAACCAACAGTTCATCTTCAGGATCTAATTTATATTTTTTGTTACAAATACCTGTATCAAAATGTAGGCAATTCTAATGAAAACAAAAACTGCTTATATCATCAAAGCCGGACGTGCTATATAAATTCCGATTAAATACATATTTGGATTTAGCGTGTCAATATTTATCAATTCCAGATATACATATGGGCAAATCCCAGAAACTGTCCACCAACCTAAAATTTTTCATCTGACATCTTTGGTAAATTCTAAACCCACAAGCACAACATATTGGAATAACATAGTAGCTATCGCAAAAGTACTGCCGCCATATTTTTATTACCAACAGTTATAAGGAAATTAGGGTATTAAAATATTTTTTTCGGGAGTGTTATTTGTATGTGAACTACGGTCAAATATAGACCAATTCCAAAAAGCTTTGGTAGGATGATTTAAAATATTTTTGGACCAAATTTATTATAAATACCAACGTAATAAGATGGTTTATGGGCACAAAGAAATTATCGAGTGATTGTCACAATTTTCAATAGGCATGTTTCTTATGACAATATAAACGCACAGCACATACCAAATTTCATTTAGTTATATCCAAAATTTCAACTTGTATTTTACGCGCAAGGTTTACATGGACATCCAGCCATCCAAATATAAAATTCGGCTGTGGGAAAAATCGCCTAAAGAAAAATGGCCCAAAAAAAGAAATGTAAAATCGCCCAAAAAAATTCCATGTAAAATTGGGCCTAAATTCATATGAAAAGTGACCTAAAATTTTTGGGCTATTTTTCGTTATTGTTGGGTGATTTTTCGTTTTTTAAATTTGGGTGATTTTTCAAAAAAAATGTTGTATGAAAAATGGCCCATTTTTTTGATTTTCTCCTCTATGGTATAATAAACACCCGGCCGAAGGCCGGCTGTGCAGAGAAGCTTTAGTTAGCGCAGTGTCCATGGACACTATGACACTTTTTGGAGTGTCATAACGTCCATGGACACTATGACACTGGACGTTATAACATGCCACCGGGAAAAAATTCGTTTTTGCTTTTTGGGTCATTTTTCATTTTTTTTTTGGGCCCTTTTTCGTTTCTTTTGGGCAAAATTTCATATATAACTTTTTGGGTCATTTTTCATGTTCTGTTGGGCGATTCTTCATTTGGGCGATTTTTCATTTTTTTTTTTGGGCCATTTTTCTTTGGGCGATTTTTCCCACAGCCATAAAATTCTTTAATAAACAAATTTACTTTCAATGATAAATGCATTTATAAACAACAAATTTGTATTAAAAAATTTTAATAAAAACAAATATACATTTTTATTTGTTACTGAAACAATGTAACGTGCGTTGCTTAGCGTGCATCACAGTGAGTTCACGGAATTTGATAAAAAAAAACCGCAACATTTTTTGACTGCATACAAGTTACTTTTTAATTCTCTAAGGTTCACCTTTTTTTTTGGGGGTAAGATATTGTGTATTTTATTATGCGAAATTCGCTAAAAAAAAAAATACACAAACACAGTCAAAATTTTACTGGTACTTCCACTTTTTGTAGCGTGCGTCACAAAACTTTATGATTAATTATTTCGCAACAAATACCTGCTAAGAAATTAAGATATACGCCATTCGATAGTACACAGTAATATCACTAAGCACTATGTATAAGATGAAGCTATCTCTTTTGAAATATCAAAAAAATTGTATATATTAATCGGAAAACGTGTATGAATGTAACATTCGTCACGCAGGATTTGCCCATATGTATGTATTTTGTTTTGCTCATATTTAGATGCAGACCACTGTAATCTGTTCTAATAAGTTAATAAATTTTTTTAAATAACCATCTGTCATGTATATTTTTGCCGTGCAAATAATTTTTTGTTTGTTCTATTATTTACAATCTAATTTAAAATTATTGTCTTGTTAAAAAAAACATTTAAAATTTTCTTTGATTTTCCGCTGGTGATAATTTTTTCTTCTAAATTTTTATTTATAAATACATTTTCCTTAGATATTTTATAATGTCTGTATATTTATTTTAATGAAAATTATAATGATGATAAATTTATTTTTTGTTTTCTTTAATAGTCCCAAAGAAACACGATGATAAATTTCTCATTGCTTCTAGACAAGTAAAAATGTTGAGATTTTTATATTTAAACTTTTGTTTGATATAAGATTTTAAGAAAATTTAAATTGTTTTCGCTTAATTTACATTTATTTAAATAAAAACGTACATAAAAAAGAATACAACAAGTTTTTAAGAAAATAATTTAAATAATGGATAGTTTTTACACACATTAACTCTTAATAAGCTTATTAAATGTTTAAGAATATTAAAAAAATAGCCCAGCAAACATTCTTTACAAGAATTAAATAAATAAAAAATTATAAAACAAATCTCTTGAAGAATTTTATAATTTTTTTTATCATCAGTTTTTAATTACTTTTGTTTATATTTAATACTTAAAAATATTTGCTGGGTTATCGTATTCGTGATATTACATTTTGTCTGTGCAGCCATTCCTGTGTGATTAGTAAAAACCATTTTTAACATTTGCGTGTTCATTTTAATTTTTTATCGAATCATCTGACCATATTTTTTTTTTTTTGGCTTTGTTTTAACCAGACTGAATGAATGAGAGTTTTTGTAGCCATTTAAATATAAAAAAATCCACTTAACAAATATTTCATTTATGTATATGAGAACTTTTGACATACTCAAAATAAATTCAAGATATGAAAGTATGTAAATATGTTGGCTATAATTTACATATTTTAGAAAAATATTTTCAAGGCCAAATACATTTAATTCCAATTAATTTTGATGGTTTTGAATACATAAATACATACTTACATAAGTAAGTAATTATGACATGGGAATTATAGTATTGCAAGGGCCTCAGGTATTTTATTTTAGCTTCTGTCTAAAAGGGAAAATTTTACAAACTGGTAGAAGTTTTTGAATACCATTAATTCTTATATCACATTTGATCCCCCCCGGGGGGTGTAGGTATCAATTAAAGTATCTTTGACCTTTTAGTGTTGCATCCTCTCGGGCAAATTAGGTGCAGTCATACCTGGAATCCGGCAAAGATCCAAAACAGGTAGGCATCCTGAAGTCGTCTTAATTTCTTGAGACCGAAGGCTGACCAGAGTTTTTTATCTGGTATTACGAGAGTCAGTATCCACCGCTGACAAGGCACCGGCCTGACTCTGCGCAAAAACTCTCGCCGGCGTACACTCTCTTTAATACCCCGCTTTAAGTATATTGAGTTAAGTTCTGTGGGCGGCACGTTTTATAAGATGGCCAAAATGGTTGAGTTGGTAGTGCTGAAGTTTTGTTAGTAAAGCCTAAGATCGAAGGACTGTTAATGGATATTGAAGACTTAAAATTGAAAGCGGATGATGAGTGTACTGTGTATGTTGGAAACGCATGGAGTGCGTTGGTTTTGCCTACACATATGATATGTGTTTTTCGCAGGATGATGCTCTTGCGCGGGGAGTAATATCCCTTTGGGGATCACGTAGTGGCTGTGGTCTAAACCAAAAATCCCTGGAAAGGAGAATCCTATATAGATGGAACATTTGTCACCCTTAAGGGAAAATAAGGGCTATGGCGGTTCCCTCTAGGGGCTGTTGCTGCTCCACGGATGCTGCTGGCATTTTTCCAAAGCTCACGCAGAAAAAAAACGTTTAAATAAGATTACCTCCAACAAAACTGTTTTTAAAGTAAATTTTAACCATATTATGGTCAAATTACTCCTCCATGGAGAAGCCACAACCATATTATAGTTGCCTCTAAACAGTTTATGGTTAAATATAACAATAAATTGTTTTTAAATTAACAATTCTATTTTACTCTTTTCCTAGAGCAACATGCTATGGTTGAAAACCTACCGTGCTATTGTAAATGTTAAACATATTTTAGTTGTAATTAAACATAATGTGTTCGGAGGCAACCATAATATGGTTTTGGCTTCTTGGTGGGGGACTAATATGGTTATCGGTAGCAATGATATGGTTAAATTAAACATAATATATTAATTAATTCATTTATTAATGATGTGCTAATAATCCCAATTTATGATAAAAAACACTGAAATTTATTGTTGTGGGAAAGCTAGATTCTATGCGCATTTCGCTGGTTGCTTAGGCCAGCTCGTCAGGAAACTTTTTCCAAATACTTTAGAAAAGCTAAAAATATTATACAAGTAAGTCCATAAAGTGAATAAGAATTTTAAACACTCAGCTCATACTTGTAACAATATCAAAGCTTCAACAAAGACACAACAATAAATAGTGAATTTTTTCTTTCTTACATTCCCCTACAATTGGCTGGGTTTTTTCCAACACGAATTGTAGTTGTAAGAGGATAGAAAAAAAAACAAGTTGCTTAATAAAGCAGCTTGCCATTTCAGTCATAATATATTTAAACATTTCCTTAAAATAGTTGGAGGAGACTTAATATAGTATATAATGTTTTTTTCTCTTGGTGCAGGGGAGTAAGATAGCCGTATTATGCACGCAAAATTGCTTTCTCTCCAAACGGGGGCGTTTGGTAAAGGCATATTTTGCCAACCAGTGCTTTAGATCCACCATGTGGTTAGGCCAAATGGCAGGTGCGCATGACAATCTATTCCCACATCACATTTGATCTGAAATATATTAAATTGTCCGTTGCAAATAATGTTGCTGATATTTTCTTTTCACAACAAAAACTATGAGTAACCCATACGACAACTTCTTACAATAGGCTTTATCTCACCAGTTTCATGTTGAGTATTTAGTGTTCTACAAGGGCCAAACTTCTGAGCCAATTTTAATTGACTCATTGATTGAATTGATTTTTCTTATTCCAGGCGATGTAATATGTAAAGAAAACATTATGACCCCCAAAGGCATTTATCCCAGTAAAGCCTGTTGAGCATTTAATACCCACATTTTATCATAGTAGTGGGAAGAGGTAAAACTTTTTTGTTCAATACAAGCGACTTCTACGGGCCCCCAGGTACATACTTAAAATTTTAGTTTAAATCACACGAGCGGATCTATGGGCAGGCATAATTGGGTTAATATAGATGACCTTGACTACGAGAATGATTTATGCCTACTATAATTGAACTTTGAATATATGGCTGATAAAATACAGGCGGTGCATTAAAATTTCATTAAATTCGACCTGCGCATCAAGTTTTCCAAACGAAAGAGATGAACATCACCAATAGTGCAGGTCTTTCTAATGACAATAACATCACAGAGGATGAACAGGGGCACGAATGAAGAGGTTGATGCACACATTGACTGGGCCTGTCATGCCATGAGCTCGCTGAGTAGTGTGTAGATATCTTCAGACTTATCCAGACATCTCAGAAACAGAAGTGCACTTAACTCATTCTTTTATAGAGCTGCGAAAGCTGCAAGGTCTTTCCAAACACAACACCCGAAGACTTCAAATCTTCATTAACCGATGTCTCTAACGAATAATACGATTTTTTTTGGAAAGCACGATTAGAAATAATAAGCTACTTCGCATAACGAGCCAACAACCAATCCAGCATGATGTCGTAAGAAAAAAGTTCGTATACAGACGAACTGCCAATAGCACACGATTTAACTATTGCATGATTTTCATTAAACGATGCAATAAGAACAGCTCCCAAACAAATTCGATGGATGTCGCCAATGTAGACCTCCTGATCTGGAAAGTATCGGATTACTTTTAGGTATATTTTGCTATAATGAACATGATAGCTGATTTCGGATGCTTCGTTAAAAGCATGATTTTCTACTAAGAGTTCTACTCCGAATCACTGAACGATTTTTTTTGAAACGAAATAGAGTTTTTTATAGAAAAATAAACTACGAAATGTTACTTTGCAGTTACAGAGGATTTTCGATATCAATTTAAACTATTAAATAGAATAGGATTTACAAAATATAATTTTAACCCCAATGAATAAGTATTTTTCTATATAAAATTCTACTCCGAATTGGTAAACGATTTTTATCAAAAATTCTTACGTTGAAACAAAGTACGGTTTTGATATACATAAAACATAACTCCGAAATTTTTTTTTCGCAACTAAGTAGAATTATTTTATAATAAAAATTACTCCGATTTGGAATAGGATTCCCTATAGTTAATTTTACTCTAAAATAGAGTAAACATTTTTAGGTTACATACAAAGATACTACTGTTAAACAGAACATGATTTTCGAAATTAAATTCTACCTCAAACCGAATTTAAATTTTCAGAATGATATTCTTATTCCATCCGAATTAGGATTTTCCATATGAAATTTTTTTTGAATCGTGTTGCGATTTTTATTCTGTACGTAACGGATTGGAATTTTCAAAACAGATTAGGTTTTATACAAAACTTTATTTTAAATCTAAGCAGCACTTCCTTTACGAAATTCAAAACGGAGTAGGACTACCCATATACAGATTTTCTTCGGAAAGAGGCACAGCTTTTTACATAAAATAATACTAAAAACTGAACACAAAACTATGCTTTGCACCGGTTTACGGTTTTTTCTATAAAATTAAATATCACTTTCAAGTATTTCCTATATTAAGCTCCATTCGGAACAGGGAAAAGAAATTTTTACATGGAATTGGTTTATAATCAGCGCAAATCTCTACTCCAAAATAAAAAAAAAATTTGGACAAAATCCTATTTGTCATCTAATTAAAATTTTTTTTCATTCCGAAGAAGATTTCTAACTAGATATTTTAAAATAAATGGGTATAACTGTCTCCGCGATAACTTATAAAAAAATAAATGTCCTTTTTATTTAAAGGAATGACAAATATGTCTGACAAATAAAACAATGAAAAAACTAATTAAGAAAATTTTTTATAAAATCCAACCTTTTTATGTTAAAAAGTGTTGTATTTAAATCAGTCCTAAAGTTAAAAAACAACAATAAAGTTGGCTTGCAAAGTTTTAAGAAGAGTTTGTTACAAGTAA
The DNA here is from genome assembly GCA_943735925.1 of Pollenia amentaria. Taxonomy (NCBI): domain Eukaryota; kingdom Metazoa; phylum Arthropoda; class Insecta; order Diptera; family Polleniidae; genus Pollenia; species Pollenia amentaria. Next base: position 83,778,209 of record OX031008.1, on the reverse strand, counting down.
GAAAAAGATGGCAGCTTGCAACAAACCTTATAGGGTAAACTAATATTGAGCTGGAATGGGCGGTCTAATATAAAAATTACAGTGTTAACTTCAAAATTTGCAAAATCTCTTAAATGAAAACTGCTACTTAGTTCCTTATTGTTACTACGCACTACATCTGGACCGAAATTAGTTCAAGGTGTAGTATTTATTTGCATTCACTATGACCTTAACTTTGAATTTTTTTTTAAATACAATATAATATTTTTTCATCTTCTTATATTTTATGCATTCATTAACTTTCACTTTTGTTTGTTTTTCGTTCACAATAAATAAAAGTAAAATAGAAAGAACAAAATTCTGAAAGTGTTTATCTTTAATAAAAATAAAAACATTATTTTTCAGTTTTCCTCTCTATCAAATCCTTTTTTGAAGCTGCTCGCAGGAGTATAGCAAAGTAAACAATCATATGAAAAATGTATAAGGCACTTATCCCTTTTTTCTTGTTTTGTGACTTGTATAACATAATCTCCAGTTAAAGGAGAACAGAGTACTCTTTTCATAGACATTTATAAACATGCATCCTTTTTTACGAAAAAGGAAAACCTCTTATCCTTTACCCGTTTTATTTTTTATTTGGCTCAGGGCTATGTTGAGTTGTTAGGAATAGAGACCATATTGACTGGCTACTTTTTTGTTGTTGCTGTTGGAAAAGGGACTTGGGAAAAAGGATTTGTTTGTTTGCTTTTGTTCCGTTATGACTGCCATCTTTTTTACATATAGTATAACCTGAAGAGTTGTGCTTTTGGCGCTCTCAAGTGATTATGATTATTACAATTTTATTTTATTTTGTTTATTTCCAACATTGTGAATATTGTCTCCTAAGTTTAATGGGCATAGATGAAAAAAGATTTTAAATTTTCAAGATTTAGTTGGCAGCATGTGGAAATAAATTGTAGCAATAACATCGTAGCAACAGCACTTCAGACAGTCTAATATCTTTTAGCCTATTCTTATATTTAAACTAGATTATTTAAAATATTTTGAAAGGGCATAATTTATATGGTATAACGAATTAGTACAGAATTAAAACTGCACTAAAACTGAACAAGAACAAAATAGAATAAAAGAATATTTTAAGAAAGAAACTATAACATAACTAGAACAGAACTAGAGCAGAACTAGAACAGAGCTAGAACAGAACTAGAATATAACTTGAACAGAAATAGAACAGAACCAGAACAGAACAGCACTAGAAAAGAATAATAGCAGTACTAGAACATAACTAGAGCAGATCTAGAATATAACTAGAACAGAAGAAGAACAGAACTACAACAGAACCAGAACAGAACTCGAACAGAACAAGAACATAAGAACAACAGAACTACAACATAACTGAAGCAGAACTAGTACAGAACTAGAACATAGCTAAAACATAACTGAACATAACTAAAACATAACTAGAATAAAACGAGAACAGAAATAGAACAGAACTAAAACTGAACTAGAACAGAACTAGAACAGAACTAGAACAAAACTAGAACAGAACTAGAACAGAACTAGAAAAGAACTCGAACAGAACTAGAACGGAACTAGAACAGAACAGAACTAAAACAGAATTAGAACAAAAGTAGAACAGAACTAGAAGGGAACAGAACTAGAAAAGAACTAGAACAAAACTAGAAAGGAAATAGAGCCAAACAACAACAAACCAACAATAGAACAGAGCTTAAACAGAACGAGTATAGAAACTGCTAGAAAATAGCTAGGACAGAAAAATCACCAGAACAAACCAAAAAAAAAAAAAAAAACAAAGACAAAAGCCGAATGCTATTCTGTATAAATATTCCTAATTCCCCAGCCTTTATATATTTCCGGTAGTGCATAAAGTGTTTTTTCCATTTCCGGGAACCCATAGGAATTTATATTGTAAGCATAATGTAAATTACTATATAATTGTCGTTTTCAGCAATAAAATATATGCATAATCCGAACTGGTTCAAATTGTTTGCGATATAGATGGACATCAGAACTATAAACGTTGTAAATCAGCTGCTTCATTTTGTTGCATATAAAGCGATTATAACATTTATAGTAAGCAGCAGGATGTAACTTAATCCTGACGTCTAAATCATAGAAAAATTATTTTTCTTACTTTTTTACTGTACAGTTACATTATCTTATTTATTTTCCAGCCTGTGACGACTTTCAATAGCATTATTTCTATTTGACTGGTTTATACTCCACGTAAATTTTTGTTTTTTAACCAATAATAAAAATAAATTGATGGCGAATTTTAAGCAAGCATTTAATTGAACAGCATTCAACAATTGTAGAGAACATAACAACCATAATTTTGTTGCTTTTAATTAGGGATGTAACGAATACCGATATATCGGTGATGCTTCACGTTTGCCGATATATCGGTATCGGCGATAATTTACTGTCGATACGCCGATACTTTTTTATAGTGTTTTTGAACAAACAATTTAATTTTGAATGCTTATTTTTTTGCATAACTATATATATATAATAAACTGTTTTTTTAATTCTTTAGCTAGAGGTCGGTCCACACCACGCGTATTCCTTCTACTTCATGCTTTCAAAACGTATATGCATTTTACGCGTTTTCAGTGTAACTTGTCAATACAATTCTACACCACGACTTTTTAGATTGATGCATAAACGCATTGAATGCTTGGTGTGGCCCTGCAACAACAGCCGCTTTGGTTTTGCACCGTAATGGTAAAACGTTCTCCCATTGATAAATCGTTTATGTAATTGTACTTTAAAAGATTTTCTGCTAATTTATAATGATTTTTGTGAAAATAAAAATAATTTTGCTACAAATTTTCGGTTACCTTAAAGACACCACAAAATCCATAAGACAAGCCACTGCTACATTTTCTGACACTTTTTCGATAGTTAACGGTCTTCGAACATTATTAGAAAATATGATTAATGAATAAACTGATATGCAAAATAGTTCAGATTCCTAATAATTGGCGATTTATGTGTTATTAGCTCTGAATGAAAGATTTGAGTGTTTAGAGAATAATGAAATCTATTGTTTATATACTTACACAATTTTCAACTTTGTATCGAAAAGCTAGAAATTTTCAAGGAAAATGTTTCGAAAATACGTCGTATTGAGCTACTCAACATGACTTTACATTCCGAAAGTGTTAAAAACACGGCCAGCCTTACACCTAGTAAAAGTTCTGAAAAGTCTACAAGAACTGACCTTTGGAGCGTTTGTGAAAATCTTAAAAGAAAATTTGGAGAAGAATGCTCATCTGATCCGTTTGTTTACTGGCGCTAAAATTTAAGACCTAACGCAGAAATACTTAAGATGTCACATCTGAGAGAGAGTTTTTAACTGAGAATACTTTGTTTTTTAAACAAAAATCTTATTAATATTAATCATTCGCCAGGAATCATTAGCCGGGTGAAGTTAATATTTTACAATACCGATATATGTATAAGAATTTCACCATTGAATAGAAATTATGTTCATATATAAAAAAAACCTTTCATTATAATATCCTTAAACGGGTTCTTCAAATTTAAAGAAAAAAATTTTAATATGGCGGAACTCTTACGGCGCAAATAAAAATTTTTGTGGCGACAGCACGCTGTTTTGAAACCGAGAACTACTTTGGTTTCTGCAATTACTATGCGAAAAAACAGAGACAATGTCAGAAGCAAGGACAATTCAACTACAGGTGGTATCGAAACGCCATCTGATTTTGACAGTTCGAGCTGCTTTGTTTTGATTTGTTAGTGTTTTGTCAGGAATGGTTGACATTTTGGACAGTAAGCACAAACAATGCAATGCAAAATATCCTTTGTTGTTTTTGTTGGTTTTGGATTGTTGTAGTATCGACACCACCTGTAGTTGAATTCGCCTTGGTCAGAAGCAAATTACATGTACGTGTGTGACCAAATATTATAAACCTTAAGTCAAGGCGAATTTATGTATACGGTGGTGTCGATACTACAACAAGTAACAACACCAAAAACACAACAATGTATTTTTTTGTTGCTTTCGTTGATCGATATGTCAAAAACACAAGCAACTTTTGACATTTCTCTCTCTAAGTAAGAAAAAAAGTAGCACAGCTGTGCTTTCAACGTCACCTGGTAATGAATTCGCCTTGCCTTAAGTAAAAAAGCAATTTTGATAGACATGCACAATTACATGTGACTTGTAAAATGGACAAGTCAGATGTAAAAACCATGTCGTGCACCTTTACACTGTTTTTTTGTTTAAAAAATAAATTATTTTACCATGAATTTAGATTCATATCGTTGTTTTTAAAATCTTATTAAAATTAATTTTAAATATTAATAATCTCTTATACTGTAATTTTGACAAATAAAAAAATTAGTCAACTTGAGTTTTGTTCATTTTACCTTGAATTTAACTGTCGGGCCCACAATATCGAAAAGAACATTTCTTTCGCATATTTACATATATTGAAAATAATAATAAAAGACTAAAATTTGTTTTCTTTTTAATATACATATACGAAAGAAATGTTCTTATCGTATCGGTATCGGTATCAGCGATATTTCTCTTTGAGTATCGGTATCGGCATCGTATTGGCAAAAAGGCATATCGTTACGTCCCTACTTTTAATCATATTATTTTAAATTTCAAATTAAACATACAATGTTTTCAAATATTATAATTTCAAACATATTATTATTATTATTAACCATAATAATGTTTAAAGGCAACCATAATATGGTTATGGCTTTTGGGTGTATGAATTTAACCATAATATGATTGCAGGGGACAATAATATGGTTATCCATAATATGTTTAATTGTATCGTTGAAGCTTTATTTTATTAAAACATTATATTGTTAAATTCATCATTATATTGTTCAATTGAAGGGAGGTATACACTTTATTGTTAAATAAAAAAAAAAATTAATTTTCAAAGTTGTTTTTGGGAATACAATTATTTATTAAAAGATTTTGTTTGTTTTGCTTAATTCCCTTTTTTAATAATTGATAAAAAAAAAAATACTAAATTTTATTGTTGGAGGATAAGCTGTTCCTATGAGCATTTCACTGGTTTCTTAGGACAGATCATCAGGAAACGTTCTCCTAAATACTTTTAGAAAGGCCAAAGCTATCAGCAAACAAGACTACAGAGGGAATGAGAAGCAACCAGTGAAATGCGCATAGGAACAGCTTATCATCCAACCATAAATTTCAGTATTCTTTATCAATTATTAAAAAAGGGAATTAAGCACAACCAACAAAATCTTTTAAAAAATATTAATCGTGAAATAGTATTGTTAAAAATAACAATAGTTTGTTTGTTTTCACTGCTGGGACCAAGATATGTTTTTTTCCAACCAACCATGTTTTCCTCTTCGTGTGGGTAAAGTTTTAGACGCTGCATTACGTAAGGTAAGGGGTATTATAAAATCGGCACAGCCGAATATACCACATTTGCTCGTTTATTAACAGTATTCTACAACAATTTTTAAAATTTTTAGGTAGAGAACTTTTATATGATTTTTTTAAATACTTACTTAATAAACACAAGTATTAGAACTTTTAACTTACCTAAAACGAAAAAAAAATATTATTAAAATATGTATGTATATATATTATTAAAAATTTATTAATACTAAATTTATTAAACCTACAGTGAAATTCAGTTGCCTTCAACCTCTGGTCTATAAAATAAGTAAAAAAAAAATATTTATTTTATCTTAAATACATCAACTTTTATATTTGCAACTGCTAAATACTTAATACTATAATTGCTGCTTAAAGCATTTTCCCTGTATTCACATCCCAATTTTATTAAAAAAAAATACGACTTTTCAAAAGATTTTTGTTTACTTTTGCTGCTCTTGTTGCCTTTGATAATAATGGCCAGCCACATATGATTTTATATAAACATGACCTTTAGGCGAACCCTTGTCCCCCAAACTGCCTTATTTAGGGATTATAAACTCCCTCTTCCACACAAGAATTCAAAAATAACTGAAAAGGACTTTTCCTACTCATGTGTTGATGTGCTATTTGGATTTTGCTTTTATAAAAGTGGAAGAGAAAAGCATAATGACTCTTTCTTGATAAATGTTACAATTGTCTGTCTCTCCCTCTGTTCATATTATTGTGTTGTTTATCTATTTCATTTTTGTTGCATTTGACCTCTTTGTTCTCCCCCTGTCATATTAAATAAATAAAAAGCTTTTGAAGATTTTTTATACATTGTTTTGTAAGTGTTTGTTTATATTAAACACTTAATATTTTTGTGTGAAGATGGGTATTTGGGTAAGTTTTTTTTTTTAATTTCCTTTCTCTTTTTGCATGCATGTAAATTTTGCAAGAGGACATTTGTATGTATGGGTTTTTAGAGAAGAGATTGCAGACAGCGTTACCGCTCAAAATTTTCAAAAAGAGGTACAAAAAGTAGATTTAAAAAAATAAAAGTGGAGTTCTGAGAAAAAAATGGAAAACTTTAAAAACAAGGACATTTTCAAAAATGAAACATATTTATTAAGTTGTTTTCACCCAAAATATTAGCCTTAAAAAAAATTAACTTCTTATATATAAAGGCTAGTTTACACGGTAATACAATGTTTTACGACATGTCAACAAATGTTGTGGAATGAAAAAAATCTTATCATGTAAAAGCAAAATGCATTGAGTAAGAGAGAATACGGATACAAAATTTGACAAGCGGTCGGTAAATGTTGATTTTCTTAACCATCTTAGAAACTTTATGTATTCTCATCACACCAGAGTCGCATTTTAACAGAATATATTAAAGGTTATAAAATTTTTATAAAATTACATAAACAACAAACATCAACTCAGGAAATTTTCATGTTGTTTTTGTAAATATCGTAAAGCTGCCACCATCTGCTATTAATTTAGCTTTTTAATATCATTGCTTTTATTTTACTTATTCCATCCGTGTAAACATGAAAAATACTTGCAACAGATTTTTATTTTTTTTTTAAACACGGAGAGAATTTCATAATAATTTGATTCTACAAAGTCGTAATACATTGTATTACGGTGTAAACTAATCTTAAATAATACATTATATATGTGCATATATAATATAAAATACAAATTGTTTGAGAAATTAATTTTCAGTCGAACTTCCCCATAATGAATTTGCATGGGACCAGAAAATCACTCCATTTTATAGAAGTTTAATTTTTTTAAATTTTGTTTATAAAATTCGGTATTTTAGTTTCGATTACATTAAACGTACGGCGGTTATCGATTTGACCTTTGCTTCATTAAAATCCTTAAAATGTCAAGTTTGGAGTCCTTTGCGTTTAGTGCTTAATTGCTTGTTTCTTAATTTTTAGAATTGCCTATTAAATAAAGTGCTTAGCTACAAAATTTTATGTGTTACTGCTTTAACATTAACTGATACAATTTTCTTAAAATAAATGCTGCTACATTTTCTTTCAATTTACACGAGCGACTGATGTCAAAATTTTTATCATATAACCTTCTTCTTGTATTCCTATTTTCATCTTTGGGTATCGCCTAATAGAAAATTGGTTGAAATAATTTATTATGTGGAGACAAAAATTTATGAAAGTCAAATTTATAAAGGGTGGTGTTGAATGTGAACCGCACCTAAACGTCAAGTTTTTTTTCTGCATTTCATTTGACATTTCTCAATTTCAGACTAACTCAATTTAAACCATGGAGAGATACACAATCGAGCAACGCGTTAAAGTTATTCAGGCTTATTATGAAAATGGACGTTCAAGTTAAAAAGCATATCGTCAAAATCATCTTCAGTGATGAGGCACATTTTTACCTCAGTGGATTTGTCAATAAGCAGAATTGCCGCATTTGGCCGAATGATAATCCAAGAGTGATTGCCGAAAAATCAATGCACTCACAAAGAGTGAGTGCTTGGTGCGGTTTATGGGCTGGCGGCATCATCAGGCCGTATTTTTTCCAAAATGAGGCCGGTCAGGCAGTTACTCTGAATGGTGTTCGCTATCGTGAGAAGATAACGAACTTTTTATGGCCCGAATTGGAAGATATGGACTTGGACGATATATGGTTTCAACAGGACGGTGCCACTTGTCACACAGCTAAGGAAACAATGTCTCTTTTGCGCGACAAATTCAATGGCCGTGTTATCTTACGTGGTGGCGATGTCAATTGGCCGCCAATATCATGTGATTTGACACAGTTGGACTTCTTTCTTTGGGGTTATTTGAGAGAAAAGGTGTACGTCGATAAGTTAGCCACAATTCAAGAGCAAAAGGATGAGATAATTCGGCACATTAATGGCATAGAACCTCAATTATGCCTCAGTGTCATCGAAAATTTGGACCATCGGATGGAGGTGTGCCTCCGAGGTCGCGGCGGCCACTTTGCCGATATTTTGTTCTATTCATAATTGAACCATACCAATATTATCATAATAAGAAGAAATTACAAAAATTTCCTAAATAATTTGTGTTTTATTAAAAATCGACATCGGCCCTTAAAATTTAATTAAAATTGGATCCTTTTAAACAAAACTTCACGGTATGAAAATTTATTATGAAGATGCACATCTGCGTTCATTGACTGCCAATATAAAAAAAATTAGTTCAAAAAGGGGCAAAAGGGATACAAAAAAATAAAAAATTATACTAAAGGGAATTGAAAAACGGGGCAAAGAAAGTTGCAAGGCAGCCGCGTGACCATATCTAAAAAAATTTACAGCTAAATGTGGCATAAGAGATGGCCAAAAATGATTTAAAAAAATTCTAAAAATAATGCTAAAATTTTTTTGAAGTTTTTTTTTTTAATAAATTTTTGGTATACAGTTTTATTCGAAACTAAATACATTTTAGTGACTTATTTATTAACGAAATTGAAATAAATGGTTACATTTAAATAAGTGGGTAGATTTTTATAAAGCATCTGATACATATAAATATGTAGCACAGGTAGTTGGGAGTTACATGCAAAATTCAAACGATGTATTTTAATGATATAAAAATTTTTTAAATAATTTTATTTTTTATAGTTTAACAAAAGTTGAATCTTTAGAATTATTATTTTTTCAGCCGTTAAGAGCAAACAATTTTTGCAAACATTTACACTATTGAATTTTTATCTTAATACAAAGTGAAATTTCCTAGTACTTTTATGTCGTAATATCAAATGGCAAATAGTATTTACAATCAATATAATAAGAGCATTTCTAATATTCTCTGAATATTAAGTTTTTTATTTATCAATATGTACAGGTAAGATGTTTCTTAACATAAGAATTCTCCTCTTTCACACGAAATTTCATTTTGTATACAACTATTTTTAGTAAAAATTTAGGAAAAAATTTAAGTAAATCAATAAAACTATTCGCCTAAATTTTTAAAATAAATAAAGCTAAAAATAGCTAAAAACTTTTTTTAAAAATGCTAAATAAAATGCCAAGTGCTAAATAAAAATTTTGCGGCTAAATAAAAATCTTTAATGCTAAATTTAGCTGCACAAATGCCAACATGGCCACACTGCAAGGCAGTCAAAAAAGGAGCAAAATGTGACTTTAGTCGCATAACGGTAACGCTGATTGCAGAACTTCTGCTTCAGTTTATTATTTCTATAATATTTATAATGCAATTGTTTGCTTGTATGTATGTACATATTTATTATCTCTTAGAAGGTATTTAGTATTTGTAAGTAGCAAATTTAACTGGTGTTTTTCTATATTTGTAGGGTTGTTGTTTTTCTGAGTATTGTTGCAATTGTAGTGGTTTGTTTGCTTTTCTGTCTATTTGTTTGGTTTGATTGTTTGCTTGTTTATTTACTTTTCTACAAAGCAGTTAATTGGATCAGAATTTTAGGGATAAGTTAACATATAGATTTTTGTTGTATTTATCAATGTTTTATTGTCTTTACGTCGTTCCTAAAAATGAACGAAGTATTACGTAAAAGAGTAAAAAAGTTAAGAAATGAGTTTAAAAAAATAAACAAAACATATTTAATATAAGTTAAGTTAATATATTTAACTATATTAAAAATTTATGTTATTAGTTAATTCAAGATTTGTTATCTTTCCTTAAATTACAAACACAGAAAAAATTATTAAATTTCTCCAATCACCAAATTTATTCCAAATTCATAATATCAAGCAAACAAGTTGTTGATTTTGCACCTTTTACCAAAATGATTATATTGATTACTAAAAATTTTAAAATTTTGAAAAAATGTTCAATAAATTATATTTTTAATATTAATAAAAAAAGTGATCAGAAAACTTTGCCATTCAAAACAATGTGTTAATTTATTTAATTAAATATTGAACATTCCCAACAACAATTCTACAAAATTGTTTTATTTTAAACGAAAAAAGTCAATTAAGATTTTTTGTTATTTAATTAAAATTTTAATTGACAATGCATTTCAAAACAACTAAAATATTAATTAAATCAAAATTATTTTTTTAATTATCTTTCAACATTAATTAAAATCAAATACTTTTTAAACCATTTTTTTAATTTATAAAACACTTTTTTCTGTAAAACGTAAAATTTTTTAGAATACTTTAAAGTTTTAGATAAATTTAAAAACTGTTTGTTAATTTCATGCAACTTCTCTTTATCTACAGTTTTTCTATTTAACCCAATACCTTTTTTAATTTCTGCTGAATATATTGAACTAGTTTTTTACTGTAAGCCATCATAATATTCTATTCTTCAAAATGTTCCTCTTATTTCCTGTTCATTTTTTACTATCTGCCGTATTTTCTTCTTCCACCCAAAACCATTAAAAGCCTTTTTTTTTGTTTGTAATATCCACTTACCACATGATAATTGACTGAGCAAAATGCATAATAATAAAATCATAATAATAACAAAAACAAAACCAAATAAAATTTGTTATGATTCCCATGCTACGAGTATCGACACTAAGAATAACTCAATTAACATAAAAAGATTTATGGACGTTTTCTTAAAGGTCTAGTGAGAATAAAAAATAATTTCGCATAAAAAACAACACAGATGTAGTATTAGCCATATTATAATGATTACAACCAGGGCTGCCAGAGTTGACGATTTATAGTCCTTTTGACGATTTTTGGTTCCGAAATTAGCAAAATGCCGATTTCTTGATTTTTTTCTAAAAAATGACGCTTATTCAGTCTTCAAAATAAGACAATTTTAAATCCTTTGATGTTTGTTATTAGAAAAAAAATACATTTTTGTAAGCAAGATAGCTTAAATTTTTATATTCATCCCTATTGTAAATAAAATTATACTAGAAATTTTTTTTCTTTTCCCTAAAAAATGTTATGGGCAAAAGCAAAATTTTGAGTCAAGTCAATTTAAGTAAAAACTCGTACCAAAACCTTGATTTTGACTCGTGTGAGGAGCAGGTGAAGTTATGGGTTGATTTGGCTAATTTTTAACATTTAATACTCCATATATATGAAAAATTTTCAAGCCAAATTTCATCCCCCTAGCTTATATGGGCACTATGGTACCAAAACTATAATCTCGTGAAGAAAGATTGTTTCAGGTAAAAAAGAAAAAATAATAATACATTATAAGACGATTTAAAGAAGTTAAGGTTTACAGGTCAAACTTGGATATTTACACTGAACCAAAAAGTGTTCATAATATTAACGAACTACGTTTATTAAAATAATTTTCGTTGGCTCAATGAGTTATTCGTTAATATAATGGAAAATAAAATAACCCAAATATTTTAATTTACGTACCATTCATTGACTCAATGAACATGCATTTGTTAAATATTTCGTTAACATTGGTTTATAATGGAACTGTACAATTTGGTATAATAATGAAAGTTCTTAAAAATTAATAAATCTTTCATTTGTCAAACGAATAGTTCATTAAAATTAACTCGTTCATATATCGCCTGAATTCAAAAGTACATAAATATTAATAAAATGTTCGTGGAGCTAATAAACCATTTATTAAGTCATATTAACACATAACGCGTGAATTTTATAACTTATTCGTTGTCCCGTGGAACTCGTACGTTTACTTTAATAAAGTGTTCATTGAGGTAAGAATTGATTTAACAAGTGTTTGTAACATGAACGCACGCCAATTCTACGAACTGTTCGCTATCGTAACAAACTTGTACGTTAAAATTAATAAAGTGTTCATTAATAAAGTGTTGGCTTAACGATTTTTAAAACAGTGTTAGTTTAAATTTTGTTTGGCATTTCGTGTCTTACTTCTCGTCGAACTGGTTCTTTTTAAGATATTATTTGAAAAAAAAGTGCAGTGTAAAATTAAATTTTATAATAAATTAATTAAAATTAAAATTTTCTCAAATAACAGGGAAAAAGTTAGTTAAATTAAATAAAATTATTTGCTATCTGTGCAAAATAAAATTAATTTCGGTGGATTTTATAATAGTTCATTAAGTAGGTACTGTACTTTTAGATGTATTGAATATTCTTGTGTTCAAGTGTTGGAAAATTTATGGCTGAAATTTTTTGGTCAGAGATTGGTAACTGTTAAATTTTTTTTTTTTGTTGTTTTATTTTTTTTTTTTTTTTTGGTATCTACTCTAAAATATATCTGTGCCAATATTCAAGAGTATCTTAAGTTGATATAAGTAAAAATTGAGGTTATTACAAATATAAAATGTGTAAAATTTGTTCTATTTGTGTACTAAAAATGTTTGTAAAAATTTTTTTGTGCCTCTATTAACTGCCTGTACAACAATAGAATTTTATATGAAAACTATTTTTAAAACTGAGGGTTTTTCATATACATTTTCTATGCGAACGTTGAGCAGTCAGTAAAGTTTCTACTTATACGATAATATACAGGCTTAAAGCAAAAAACTGCTTGAATAAAACTTCAAAAAAACTTAGGATATCTGCAAACTTCAATATTCGACATAAGCACATTTTGAATATTGGCACAGATATATTTGCATTACATATATTTTTAATTATATGTATATAGGTTAACCTGGACTTCAGATTTTTGTATAGTACTACATCTATATTAGACAACTGGGATTCAGTACATGAAAAAATGCTGAACTTTTTGTTAGATAACCAGCATATCAAGGAAAAAACCATTAAACGAGTGATAAATAATATAAAATCAACCGATTTAAGTGAAAGTAAGTCAAAAAACTTAACTAAAATATTCAAACTATTATCGCTTATTATAATTATTCTATTAAGAGTTAAACATTGCAACAAAAACTTTTATTTTAAATACTAAAAAAAAAAAATTAACTTAAAATATAAGCATTCAATTAATGTCAGATTCTTATATTATTTTTGCAGATAGTCGAGATGCGGTAAGGCTTTGGGCTTTGCATGGTTACCTGATTCCTACAATGAAATTCGTTCATAAAGATTGAAGTGGAAAAAGCTCAAAAATTAAAATTAATAATAAAAACTTTTTAAAAATTAGAAATAAACTTTATACAATAATATAAATATCATCATATTTATACCATAATAAATTTGCAACACTATCTATGTACATTTCAATTATTAGTTTTTTTTTTTTTGGATTTTATAGGGGGTTACAGAAGTGAATTGTGAGAGGCGGTAGTATAACGTTGCGAGGGGAAATTTAAAAAAAATAATTCATTGAGACAATGAATTAAATTAAGGAAAAGGTTTACTGAATTAACGAATAAGTTCATTCGTTATATTTTTGAATAATTTAATATACTGTTCATTATATCAACGAACAGTACATTAAATTATTTAAAAAAATCTTTTAAAGAACAGTTGTTCGTTGTCACAACGAACAAATTCATTGGACGAAAATTAATACATTTTTCGTTTGCTCAACGGACATTTTCGTTGTCTCCACGTACCTTTTTGGTTCAGTGTATGGGTATAAATTACAGGCAGTCGTGGTTTTTTATTTATATCTTAGCCAATTGTAGACCGATCTGGCTGAAATATAATAGCACACTATTCCGTAGTATATCTTATAAAAATGTATAGCAATGTTTATATACGGGTCTTCGGAAATCTCATTTCAACAAACACATGGTTTAATTGACATCGTTAAACCAACTTTGCTACTCATAAGGACTCAGAATACACATATATACTTTATAGGGCCTTACATTAATATTGTAGCAATTACAAACGAAATGACTAACTTATACTAAAACTAACTTGTGTATATATTAGAGATGAGCGATATTTCTGCACCTGTGATTCAATCACTGTTACTGAAAAATCACGAATAACAGTTGTGACCAAAATTGTTAAGTAACAGCTACTTGCTAAGTCGTTATTTTCTCATTTTGTTACATACACAAAGTTATGATAATTCACTGTTTGTGTGGGTACCCAGTAAAAAATTTGCTCCAAAAGGAACAGGTTTTATGTATGAATTCATACCTCAAATCGCTTCAAACCTGCTGATGGGATGCCTGATTTTTGTATGGGGTGTTCCCGGTTTTGAGGACTATTTTGTGCTGACAATAAGCGCTTCTTTTAACCTTATTTAAGCCTTCTTCGTTGTCAGCACTAAAATAGCAGCTTTTTTGTATATTTTATTCGTTATCATTTACTGCTGTATAAGAGCTCTCTTATTGAAGTGCTTCAAAAAACACAAATTATTTTTACTGGGTAATAGCGTTTTTTTTTTGCATGCAGTAACGAATAATGTTGCTATTTTTTTTTTGTTGCCAGTAAGAAAACCACAAGGTTTTTGTACATGATAAAAATGCCTTGTTAAAAGAACTTTATTTGTGAAATACATGTGTTAGTATATATATTGTTGTTTTTTTTAGTTTCTGAATATATTCACTCCTGCAATAAAAAATTAAGCATATACTAGAAAATATAGTGTACTTGTTTTATTTTATGATAACTATAAAAGAACTAAAAACTAACAAACCGTGATCACAATCACAGTTTTAAAGAACAGTGATTTTGAAATCACACTCACTTATCATGATGTTCCTTAAAAATCACGGGATCGCTCATCTCTAATATATGTACCCTTTGGGTCAATGGTAAACGGTATTCAAATTTGAAATTTTTTAGAAAATTGCCCGATTAAAAGTATCTTTTATTCTTAAGACTTTGAAAAAATCTTAGATTATTATAATAGAGTAATTAAAGGTTTACAAAACCAATTTTTTATGAAAATTATACTTAACAAACATTTGTTAAATTTAGCAAGCATTTCCATAAACATTCGTTTGCTTGTTTTGTAAATAAAAATCGGACAAACATAGTTTAAAATCGAAATTTAATTTTTTAAACCGAAAAAGGCGATTTTGTAATTTTTTCTCAGGAAATCGACGATTTTTTCACAATTTTAACTGGCAGCCCTGATTACAACATAAAAAGATTGGCATCTAGATGCATTGCAACCCATTCACATCATATTCACTGCGAAGAACAACATAAATATTTAGAGAGATGTACTGTAAATATATTGTAAATATTTACCACTTAAAAACAAACAAAAACAAAGAAAATTAAAACATTAACAATATTTTAATGATTACAGCAGTTTTATGGCAAAAAAATATACATCAGGGAATATAAAAAGTGCAGTAGACCCCTTTTCTTGGCGGAAAGACTAGTGGCTACTTTGTTCGTAAAACTCGACCTTCTAATCAAAGCAAAATAAATAAAAAAATATTGTTTATACTTATTTATAATAAAGTTAAAGTAATTAAAATATTAACGTTATTATAATCAAATCCTTTATCATTTTTTAATAATTTAAACACAATTGTATTGTTTCTTTATTCTAATTTGGGTTCCTTCGGGATCCCAATTTGCATGAAAATCGTTCCCATACTTAAACTTTCTGTAAGTGAGAGCGGTTTTGAGATAATTTAAATTCTCTCTCCCGAAGCGCCAGAATTTTTCCTCGTTCATATTGTGTTATTGTGCAACAGCTATTAAAGTATAAAGAAAATAAAAAAGCCAAACAAAAAAGTGTTCTTCATAAAGAGAATTTAAAGAAAAGAGCTGTAAAAATATTTTATATTTAATGAAATAAAAAGTTTTGTATTAAAAAACATAACAAAACACTTTGACGTTCTACTTTGTGTAAACAATTTGTTTTTTTTTTCCTTAAGTCATTTTATGAGAGAAATTTATTCTTATTCCCATTTTCAAGAACTTTACCCAAGAGAAGAAAAAAAAACGGCTCTACTGTGACGTGCTTAGAAAAAAGGCAGTAATATTAATGTACTGCCTTTCTTTAATTTTGATGCCAATAAATAACGCTGTAATTTATATATCTTCAAAATATCAAAATATCTATAGTGAATTCTAAAATTATGAAAAGTTCTATTATTTTTTTAAATTTAAACACAATATTATTGAACTATGATATATACTATGCCAACCAGGGTATTCATTCGGTTAACCGGTAATCGGTTAACCGATTAATAACTTCCCGATTAACTGATAGGTTAATTTAAAAAAAGCTATTTTCGATTAGCGATTAAGCCGGTTAATTTCAGTCGATTAACCGATCAAACGAAATTTTTAATTTTTTGTTTTTAATTATTTGTTTCGTCTCATATACAAAAGGTTTGTGTTTAGAAAATACTTTTTCATAGAAAAGAAGGTGTTCAGTGATCTTCGTTTTAAATAAGTGTTTGCTGTCAACAGCTTTTTATTTCCCGCACTTTTTAAATCGTCCCATTAAATGCAAAAGGGCGTAGCAACACTTTATTTTTTTTACTGGAGAAAAAAAAACTTTACCAAATTAATAATACCAAGGTGTACTTGGAGTTTGAATTTCTTTAATATTTGATCGAAGTGATCTAAAATTTTTTTGTGGACATGTAGTTTAATAAAACGAACAAAAATCAATCAAAAACTCTATTTCTTATTTTTTTTGTTGTTACGCCCTTTTGCATTTTAGGTGACGATATGTATGTGTTAAGTTATTTGGTTCTTCTCATATAATTTTTTTAACAGAATTAACCGAAAAAAATAGAAGTGTTAAACATTTTTAAAAATTAAAAAAATTATGTTAAGAGATAACCAGGAAGAGGACTGAGAAGTAAGATATTCTGTTTTATCGGTTGTTTTTGATTTCTCCAACATCTACGATAAATGGAAGAATTTGTTCCAAGTCAAATTTTATCAAAACTAAAATAGATAATACTGATACATATCAAAATTTTCGTGTGAAGTAATCAATGCTCTACATTTTTCTCCAGTTCGATCAGAGTACTAGGCTTAACTTACTAAAGGGACAGACGATTGGACGATTATTGAAAAATGAAATCATTTTTGGGGTGAGCAATATTAAAATAATTTTATGAATCAGTATTAATGTAATGTGTTATGCGATTTTTATTATTATTTAAATAAAATTTAAGTAATATTTTAAATGTAGTTTCTTTGAATAGCTAAAAATTGATTTGCAACCAAATATTTTGTTAATATGACAAACTCATAATAAACCACAATATTGGATTGTTAACGCATATTTTATTCAGTATCACAAACTCATTGTTAAAAATTTTTGTTAAATATTAACCCTAATATTCATAAAAAATATTTTTGATTAATAAAAGGTTTATTTCTATCAAAACTTTGTTTCATTTACGTACTATAAACCTATAAGAATTTTTATGAAAATGGGGGTAACAATTTTAATTAACAAAAGTAATTTTTATGTTTACAAATTCTGTTGTTGGTGCCTTTTTAATTAAAAAATTAATTGTATTGACGATATTAAATGATATTAAATATAATAGTTGGGGTGGTGCACTAAATATTGATTTAAGTCCGCTGTGCACTATCACTAAATAAAAGTGCAAAAAAATTAGTTTGCACTCTTTTTTACCAGCTTTAGTGAAGATTGCTATTTTTTTTAACTACCACTAAACAAATTTAGTGATATTGTAAATTTTTTCACTATCACGAAACGAAGATTGAATGCAAAAATCTGCATTCAATTCAAATAGTGCAAAATTTGTACTTGCAATCAAAAAAGCTGCATATAAACAGACTCTCACCAAAATTTAAAAAATGTATTCATCACTCAACATCAACAAAATGATTGCAGTAGTTTTGAACTATCACTAACTGTAAGTTGAAACTGCATTAGTGCACTACCCCAATCTATGTTAAATATGACAATTGACTTGTCGTAATTTTTTTCTATGAAAGGCCACGCAAAGAGTAATGCTGTCAGCAGGAATCCTTGTTTGACTTCTGATAGTATGTCCACCGTGTTATACTCGCGTCCTACTTAGTATTGCTATATTGTGCGTTTGATAAATTTATTATTTTATATAAATAAAATTTCCTCAAATTAACCTTTAAATGATACTTTTTTCACTATGATACTTTTTTACAGCTTTCAATATAACTTATTTACTAGGGAGATCGAACGGTTATTATTCGACCGGTTTAAACCGGTTATTTAAGCTTTGCCCCAGTCGGTTATTTTAAAATGCCCATTTTTCGAATATCGAATAAACCGGTTATTTTGGTATAATAAACCGGGTATTTTAATAATATACATTTTCCTTACTCTTGTTGCAGATGTACCCGTAATTTAAGTATTTTCTAATTGAATATTGGTCAAACTTAAACTTTTATTGAACAAAATGTAACAAAGATCAAAAAACATTATGACCACTGTAAATACAAATCGCTTGTAAAAGCGTGTGTTCTTGTAAAAAAAACCAAAAACTATTCAAATTATTACAAAAACGTGTGCAGTTCAAAAGTAAATAGTAATTTGTGCGAGAGTATTCTAAATTTTAAATATAATTTTATATAGAGGTTATCGCTAGAGATTTTTCGAACGCGATTAAAAAGACAAAGTTAGGTGCTTGAATTGCCCTAAAATGATAAGTTACAACGGTTCTTCCATGTCACGACTTATTAATCACCTTTAATTAGTCTCATTGGTAAAATATTAGCCCATTGTGTTGCCGAGGACGAAATGCCCTTTAAGGCACTAAAAACTCTTAAGTAGTTTTAGCATTTCTTCATGCTGAAAACTACAACATTCCGGCGGAATGAACGATATGGGAAAAGTTTCTACCATTTTTATTTATTAAAACACCAACAACTAAAAAACATAATTGAAGTAATCAAACAATGTCAAAATATGGTTGACTTATATAGATAGCCTAACAACCAACAAATTAAAACTCATTCCAAGTAAATTTGGAAGAATATTTCAAATAATAACTTTATTAAATTCCTATAATTTATTTGCTTTTGCAAAACGTTTGTCTAGATCAAATATCGTTCAACAGTTTCTAAATTACATTATACAAATATCTTCTTACAACTAAAGTTTTGTAAACCAATAAAAAATTGTTGAAAATTAAGCTAAAGTTTGATCAGTTTACTGGTCCTACTTTTCTTGGATTTTATCGTTAAATATTTGTTAGGTCTGATCTAAGTCATATCTATGTATTTTGTTGGTTCCTTACCTTTACAAATTGTTTTGTTTTTATTCAAATTAACGTTTTATTGCAAAAACTTATTTAATTTTTGTGTTTTTATGTATTCGAATTAAAACCGGTTAACCGGTTATATAAAAAATGCTTAACCGAAAACCGGGTTTTTCAAAATAGCAACTATTCGTAATATTCGAAAACGGGTTATTGAAAAAAGTCAAATAATCGATCTCCCAATTATTTACTAGAGGAGTTTCATGAGAAATATACAAACGCTCTTGCAATATCTCTCAAATACTTAAGACAAAGGACTAAAAAATGCAACAGCAGTAGCTTAAGTTCTATACTTTAGACATACTTCGCATTAAATCCGGCTGTTTTTGCGGCAATACTATCATCATGTTCGCTTTAAAGTGCTTGATCATTTCTTATTTATCGACGTAGACCAGTTACTTTACATGCCCCCAGAGAAAATAATTTAATCACATAACGAGATTGTTAGTTAACAGTTCCATTTTCTGACTTTATTGTTTGTTTTCCAAATGTCAGGTACTTTATATACTCTGTATGAATATATTCTGCTGCAGTCAAATGTGTGCCTTCCAATTGAGGCACAAAAGAGTTAGCACACAGAAACAATTTGGCGTAGTTCTTTATCAATTAAAAAAATTGTATAAAAAGTATATTAAAAAGATTTTTGTTTAAAAAACAAAGTATTCTGAACTCAATTTTTGTGGAGATAATTTTGCAACTCCGTTTGAAGCAGACCAGCAGTAAAAACATCTCTAAAACGCCTGTCGTTGACTGTAAGGTTCTGATCATCGTTATATGTAAACGCTTATGGACATTAAGACAGTGAGTTTTTTTTGGATGTTTAAGTGTTTCGGCAATGACTTGCGGATTATCCTCGCTGATATTTAACCAAAATTTAACCAAATAAATCTAGCAAATGAAACTGAATGAAAAATTATTTTCAAATAAATTGAATCTATTTGCGAACGCTGCTCTGGCGTGAGCCTACTCGTTATTAATTCCAAATCAAACTAACCTCAAAAAACAAAAAAAGAGAACTCTCAAATCACCTGTCACAAAAGACAGTGATACTGTTAATTTAAGTTGAGATCTAGATCTGTTCTAGTTGAGTTAAAGTTAAGTTTTAGCTCAGTTCCACTTTAGTAGTAGATCAGTTCCAGCTCAGTTTAAACTCAGTTCTATTTCTGGTCTGATTTATTCTAGTAATTGTAGTAATTGTAAATTTGCTGTAGTTAAGTTTTAATAAAGATTTTCTTCAGATCTCGCTCACTCTCGTGGAATCATATATTGGAGAATATATAAGCAATGATAAACTAACATTGTTAGTTACAAACATTGTTAGTAGTGAGTATTTTTTCGGATGGAGAATTCATTCTTATAATTTTCGCTAACTGAAGCCTTTTGTAAATCGGTAGCCAGCAAAAAGTGTTTGCACAGTTTTCATTTGTGCAATCTCTCTGACTGTTCTTAAAATTAAAAAAGTAGGATCTGTAATTAGGTACTACTAAATATGTTGCCAAAAGGATAAAGGGATGTACACGGTCAAAATGCTTGTCATGCAGGCGAATGCACCCGTGGACGTGTGCAGTGTGGGTGTTTTGATTCTATTTATTAAAAAGCATAATATAAAAATATACAAAACTTTTTTTAGAAAAAAACTTAATCATATCAAAAAATTTGCAAAAAAAAAGATAAATCTAACGATATGACAATACTGGCTGGGACATAAAATAAGCCGTCATATCAAAATTTTTTGCTTTTACATCGAGCATCGTCGGTGTCACTCATACAAACACATTTTCACTAATACTACCATAGCGCTTGATAAGAAATTTTGATCGTGTAAAGACCCCTTAAAAGATCCTAAATTATGTACTTTTAATTATTTTAATACAAGGTTACTGCATTTGAGCAGGAGCATTATGCGGGCTTTAATTTTTTTCGTATGAGGCTTGACATTTAGAATACATATAACTACAAACAAAAAATGAGACAGCCGACATAGCTATCTCTCTTTGTCTGATACGGTAACCTTTCCTAAATTAAATTTAGTACGTCTCGCTCTTTTTATGACAAATATTTTTTCTTTAAATTTAATTATTTTTGACAACAATAATGAAATTACCTGTAATAATTATTGTAATAATAAAAAATATAATTGCACACGATGCACATGATAGTATATTCTCCGTACCTTTACATTTTGTTATCATGTATGTAAGTATATGGACTAATTAACAATCTCCAAAACTTGGCAAAAGTGTTGCCTGTCTGCCTGCCAACCTGTCCAACTTTGAATGGAATTCGTACGTTACCGCAACGACAAAAACATTTAACAAACCATGACGAGCAATTTTATGAATAGGTAAGCGAAAATTTTCAAATTTATGGAAATTAATTGAATTTATGTTTAAAAATTTGTTTTTGTGCAAATTAAGCAGAAAATTTTCTGCCACAAACGTACAATTATAATTTTGTAGCAAAAAGAAGGCATGAGAGGCAATAAAAATCTCTAAAGTGATTGTGGTCCATACCGGAGGGGTAAATTAAAGAAAGAGGTGTATGAGTTAATACACATACCAAATTGCAAAAAAAAAGTATTTAGAAACATATGTCAGCTAATAATATTTAGAAAAAAAAAGTTTCTTTTTCGGAAATTTTCATTTATTTTAAGTAGTCAATGGCATATTGTGTGAGTGTATTAGTGTAATAATTGCCAAATTTACTTACACACACACAAGTGTGAATAGTTCTGTGAGTTTATATGAACCATATGGACAATTTTGTTTTTCGTAATATGACTGTTTAGTGTAATATTATTTTTTTTATGGAAAAAGTGTACGCACATGTAAATGAAAATTATGTCATGCATACGAAAATATCAAAATAATATTGTTTTTGGTTTAATGGAGGTTTTAAATACGAAAGCGGAAAATAAAAATGCTATTTTAAATACTTTTAAAATATACGCATACAATTTATATTTAGCTCATTGCCAGTAGAACCTGTTTAAAATGAATTTTTAGTTAAAATTCTATTTATAGCTTAGAAACGGCTCAACTCATATTTCTGTAACATAAATGGTTTTGTTAACTTTATGCATGTTAACATTATTGAGGTCTCACTGTTTTCAACATAATTTGCACATGTGTTTGTTATTTTTTCAAATTCTACTTAAACTCTATCGCTCGAAAACAATACACATTTTAATTAACATTTGTATGTGCTTTGCGTTAACGTGAGTGTGTATCGATACAATTTTATTTAAAAATATAATAAACATTAATAGTGGTAATTGTTATTAAATATGCTGATAAGGCAGCCCTGGCATACAACTCGAAATGAACTTATGAGCATTAGCAATTTTGTGCCTGTTTAATCTAGAAGGGTGTCAATTTAGCAAATTTTCTGTTAATGAAGGGAGGAGATTATTGCAGTTTTGTTGAGGTGGGAAAATATGTAGTTTTATTGATGTGGGCAAAATATGGCATTATTACTTCTTAGTATTTACTAAGTAATAATACAGTATACTCCGATCTATAAAGAATATTTATACATATAAAAATACAAGGCTGAATATTCTCTCACTCACAGGCTCACCAACACCAAGCCCAAACGGCTAAAGCTAGGGACTTAAAATTCGGTACACAGGTACCTCTTTTGATAAGCAGATCCATGTTTAAAAACAAACTAAAACGTTCATACAATGAGTGGATACAATTATTGTCAATTTTTTTGTCAGATATTTGTCAAATATGAACATACCGTTAAGCTCGATTCACCCATGCGTTCCGAAGAATATTTTTGTTTGGACCATGGAATAAGTACAAGGTATATCCATTAGTCATTATACGAGGTCGAATCAATAAGTCCTTGACTTTTCGAACTTGCCTCGTAGTTATATGAAATGCAACACTGCTCCCATCAAGTACCACCTGTTAATAGACTACAAAAAATATTTAATTTTCAACATAATCTCCTATTAGCTAAATACACTAGTCCAACGAGGTCCATAAAATAGGTATTTTTTTGACCAATAATTTCATCGTTGGAGCTAAATCTCTTTCCTCCGAGCCATTTCTTTAGGTTCGGAAATAGGAAATAGTCACTGGGGGCTAAATCCGGAGAATATGGCGGATGAGGTACCAATTCGAAGCCCAATTCATGTAATTTTGCACTGAGACTGCACACGTGTGCACCCGTGCATTATCTTGATGAAAAATAACTTTTTTCTTGGCCATATGGGGTCGTTTTTTTTAAATCCTCGTTAAATCGATTCAATAAGTTGGCATAATATTCGCCGTTTATTGTTTTTCCCTTTTGAAGGTAATCGATGTGGATTATCCCGCGTGCATCCCAAAAAACTGTTGCCATCCCCTTTTGGCCGACAAACTTACCTTGGCCTTCTTCGGAGCCGGTTCACCCGGAGAAACCTATTGTTAAGACTACTGCTTGGTCTCCGGAGTGTTGTAGTGGATCCATGTTTCATCCACAGGTACAAAACGCCACAAAAACTCATTCGAATTGCGGTTTAACAACTCCAAACAATCCTTTGAAGTTGTCACACGAATCCACTTTTTTACCATTGAAATCGATTGTGCAGAGTCCCCATAGTATTTTCAAGCTTTTCCTTGGTTTGATTGATAAACGCAAAGTAAATGACGGAACTTGCTCAAAACTTGACAGTAGTCTTATAACAGGTGGTACTTGATGGGAGCAGTGTTGCATTTCATATAACTACGAGCGAAGTTCGAAAAGTTACGGACTTATTGATCCGCCCTCGTATAACGTCAAAAAAACATTAAAACAAGCGTCAAAAATCAAATTAATTAATTTGACATTACATGAGTAAATAATGACAACTCTCCTTAATGAACATATGTGGTACTTATTGAGTTTGACGTCTTACTTTTGAGAAAGCGAGAAATTATTATGTTCGCCAAGTTTTTTCTTGAATTGGTTTAATTTTAATTCTTGTTCAGGACAAAATGAACTGAGATGCAACTTTTTTTCAATTTATACATAAAAGTTGAGTGAAGCTGCCACATCATATAGTGTTTTTGTATTTATTTTACAACAGTTGCTATTTTGCTGAATAATTAAATAAAACAATTTATATAACTAAAAAAAAAAACGATATCACTTTCCTTTTTTTGTAGATTTTCTTTAACACAATTTAATAAAATTAGGTTGCTGGTTGTGCTGCCACTTAATAATTGTTTACATCTGTAAGCCATGTGATAGCTTTGTTTTTCCGGACAAATTTTCAGAAATGGGTGAATCGTTCTGCAGAACACTCTTAGTAAAAAAATTTTCTCCGGACAAAAATATTGTTCGGAACGCATGGATGAATCCACCTTTAGTCTCATTTTTTATTTTGTTTTTAATTATTAAAAGAGCCTTCTGTTATTTCTAACTGTACATACATACGTAGTATAAACGGAGTGTTAATAAATAACGCCCATTTCGTTAAGCTCTCCTTTATAACTAATTTTTATATTTCTTAACACAATTATCATATATTAAAACTTTTATTTATGTGTAATTGAAGCACACTTGAAAACAAAAAATTAAATGTGTTTTTTGTACCTCCTCGAATTGCAAAAAATTTAGACCAAAAAAAAAAAAAAGGAAACCCTTGTTTAAATATACGACTACAAGTCTATTATTCGCACTCTATTGTTTCATTCTCCATCCTCCATTTGTATTCACCACTAAATGACAGACAATCTGACTGACTGTGATTTCTCTTCCCTTTTTCAATTCATTATTGTTTGTTGTTGTTTTACCAGTAACAAAACAAAAACATAAATTATGTCTGGTAAATTTTGTTGGAATTAACGCCGTGTTATATTTTTTTTTCTTTGGTAAACGCCTGCTGCGTTTTTCTTCAATTATTGAACAATAACAAAAAAATATGAGTCCTTTTGCCAAATTGTTATAAAGAGTAAAATTACCGATCAAAAGTGAATAATTTTACTGGCTGATTGAGTGTGTTTTTGGTGATCTTGCAGTTATTTTTATGTTTTTTTTTTTTTTTTTTTTGTAATGATAGGGGTTGGTAAAATTAATTTTGATTCAGCGTGCAGAGATCATTTGTAAATTGTTTTAGTTTTTCTGCTGATTATCGATTGGTTTTGCTGCAAAGAAAAATAAATTGGTAATGTGCAGGGCAAGTTTGTGTATTAAAAAGAAAAAATTTTAAGTATGCAAGTAAAAATGCTTGAAAAAAATAAGCCTAAAAATATTCTAAAAATCATTAATTTGCATGTGAAATATATAAGAACAAAATTTATTTTTTTCTGGTCAATTGTTGACTAAAACCAGTTAAATGCTAAATTAGGCTTGTTCGATTCTTATATATCCTTCACCATGTAGGGTAGTTTTCCTGTTTGGTAGGGTTGTTTTTGCTCGTTCTGTCCGATTTCGTATCTTCCACTATCTTCCTTTCCTGTGCTTTCACCATTTACTTCTCCTACTCTTTAACACTAGATTTCTTTCTCTTCTTTCCTTCTTTTCTTTCACTAGTTATAGGGTCACAATGGACCATATTGGTCTCTGGGTGAGGGTGTGAAGTTTGCTTCACACCAGCCTTTCTAACCTAACCTAACCTACCCTTCACCATAGTTTTAGAAATGGTTGCAAAGCCTTGATTAGTTATGGATTTGACTTAACAATGATATACGATATGTTCACGCAGTGAAAAAATATGGTTAAAAATGGTCACCTCCAACAAAACTATTTTTAAAGAAAATTTTTAAACATATTATGTTTAATTTAACCATATTATTATCACCGACAACCATATTATTGTTAAATTGGTCCTCCATCAAGAAGCCACAACCATATTACGGTTGTCATTAAACATGTTTTGGTAAAATATGACAATAATTTGTTTTTAAATTAACAATGGTATTTTCCTCTTTTCCAAGTGCAACATGCTATGGTTGAAAACCAAAAATGCTATTATAAGTGTTAATCATATTTTAGTTATTGTTAACCAAAACATGTTTGGAGACAACCATAATATGGTTGTGGCTTCTTGATGGAGGACAAATTTAACCATAATATGTTTGTCTCTGACAAAAGTATGATTAAATTAAACATAATATGTTTAAAATTTTTCTTTTAAAATAGTTTTGTTGGAGGTGACCATATATAAAAATTTTTTTTCTCTGGGTGTTGAGACTTCAAATGTCGGCGTTATATATATACGAGTATATAACACACAGGGATGCAGCGAATATTCGGATTAGACATTCACATTTACGAACTATTCGCTGATTTTTGCTATTTGCATTCGCACTAAAATTCGCTAAAATGTATGCGAATATTTAAAGCGAATATCTTAAAAATTTACAATAGAAGCAACACAATTTTTAATTTAACATTGAAGCCGTATGAAAAATAATTTTAAAACCAACCGTTCGATTACCAACAAGTAGAGAAAATAGCACGATGTTTTTTACAAGAAGGTGCATTTACAAGGCGGAAAAATGCATTTTTTCAGTTTTCGTAAAAATGTTGCCATTAAATAATTACTTTTGCTATTATATGTAAAAGAATCGAAATATGTACAAAATTATCGTTTTTTTTTTATTATCGGCTAAAAAATATTAAAGTTATTAAAATTTTCCCAGACCATTAACGTGTTTTAGGCCGCTTGAACAAAAAATGTAGGAATAACATTAACATATTTTGAGATATATTTAAATAAGAGCTGATTTTGACTTAAAATATACCCGTATTTACTTGTATAAGGGTTTTTGTCTTCGTAGGATACCGTAAACCTATTAGTATTAAGAGGTATGACCAAACAAAAAATTTTGTTTTAACGGCAGTTTCAAAACTCCACTTTTAAATTTTGAAAAATTTTGTTAAACAAATATCCGAATATTTTGATTAAAACATCGGGACTTATTGAGGATATATAAGGGAATAAAAATATGAAAAAAATTATGTCAAGACCTCGCATAGTTTTTCCGTACCTGCGATTTAAATTTTGCGCTTTTCGGGAAAAACTAATTTTTGGGCCATATTTTGGCGAATGATCCCAATTTCCTTACTGTTAAGAATTTTAAGTAAAACCTATTCAAAATATTATAGTCAAGATCATTTTAAATATATTCTAAAGGTTTTATTAAAACCGGAAAAACATTAACCCTAAACTCATTAAGGTCAAAAATCAAATTATGACATATTTGGATTTTCTAAGGAAACATTATCTATTTTTGTGCCGATTTTTATTAAACTTTAGAAAAATATACCCTTAAGTCATACGAAACAATAACAGTGCAATGGAGATTAACATTTCGAGAGGGAGTTACGGTTCAATTTCGCGAAAATTAAAAATAAGAAGCACCCTAATATACATACATGCTTTTAAAATACATATTTGATTAAAAAAATGTATTTAAATATCTACCTTTAACGAAATTTTGGCTTGTTTTGACAATAAAAACCCATGTTAACACATCATTCCATATCTGTTATTACTAAATAAATACTTCGTAAGAAATGTTTATATCAAAAATAGTATCGCAAGCACGCATCACGCAAAAAAAAAAAACAACAACAACAAATAAAAAAGGAATATCCTGAAAACATGCAAAAGCAAATAACAGCGAATAAAACAATGCCAACATCCTGCGTAATGCAATATTTAAGCGAAATTACCACCGTAGGCCTTTAAAAGCGACCCATGAACACAAATACACTGACATGCAAAGTCACTTTAACTCGTGAAAACGACATATCTAAAAGTCTAGGGCAGTAAACGGCATTGTTGGCCAACAAAGATCGAAGATTAATGACTCTTTCAACGTTGAGACGACATGGGGCTGTGTTGCCAACTAAGCCATTTATTGACTAAATTAAGTAATTTTTCAATTGAACACAGACAAAATAAAAAAATTGTCTCTAATTACCAAATTCATAGAAATAGCCAAACAATTTGTTGATTTTGCACCTATTACCAAAAATTACTATATATTTAAAAAATTTAAAACTGTGAATATTTTTTTTTCAATAAATG
Source organism: Pollenia amentaria (assembly GCA_943735925.1). NCBI lineage: Eukaryota > Metazoa > Arthropoda > Insecta > Diptera > Polleniidae > Pollenia > Pollenia amentaria. The sequence goes on along the minus strand of OX031008.1, from coordinate 83,749,779 downwards.
GTATTTTTAATTAAAAAAAAAAATGATTTGATTTCATTAAATTTAGCTGAGGTATTAACAATTCCACAAGTTTAAATTATTTTATTTTAAAAGAAAAAAAATCAATTAATAGTTTTTGTTATTTAATTAGGGAGATCGATTATTCGACTTTTTTCTATAAATGGTTTTCGAATAGTACCAATAGGTGCTATTTAAAAAACCCGGTTTTCGGTTCAAAATTTTGAAATTAACCGGTTTTAATTCGAATACATAAAAACACAAAAATCAAAGTAGTTTTTGTAATAAAGCGTTAATTTGAATAGAAACAAGACAGTTCACAAAGGTAAGAAACCAACCAAATACATGACAAGGTAAGACAAAAAAAAAAAAACAAACGAGACTAGTTAATTGATCAAACTTAAGCTTTATTTTTTACGATATTTATTTATTAACTAAACTTTTTTATAAGAAGAAAATTTTACAAATATAATTTAGAAACTTATAAATGATGTTTGATCTAGACAAACATTTTGCAAAAAGCAAATAAAAATATTATAAGAATTTTATAAATTTATTTTCCCAAATTAACTTTAAATGGGGTTTAATTTGTTGGTGGATAAGCATTAGACCGTCTCAGTTTTTATACTTTTTTCGAAATTCCTTCATGAACAACGATTTTCTTTATCTACTATAAAAACCAAGAAATTTGGTGTATAACACTTAAATATTGATGAATGGGAAGTGGTCTCTCAAATCGTTTTTTCATTTTTTTAGGCAAAATACCTTTTTTTCAAAAAATGGAAAAATCTTGATTTAGTAATTTGCCTCAAACTCAAGCAGTTCTGAATGGATTTGAACATCATTTCATGCATTAGAAAGCTTATTAAATTTCCTAAATGTTTCTTAAAGCAATATTGCCATTTTGTTCGATGGTTTTTTATTCATAGCACTACAAATTCAGATTTTCAAATACAAACTTAACATTTTTTTTTAATTTTTGCTTACCTTTTCATATATAAAAATTGAACGAGGCAAAACTTTTACATTCTGTAAATGCAGTATGGTAGGAAATTTTAAAATAAAGATTTTGGTGTAAATAACAGTCGTATTCTGTTAAGAAAAACTGCAGTTTAAGTTGAAATGTTGAAAGTTGTTTATTTCTAAATATAAAAAAAAATAATAATATTTTGGTAATAACTTTTTTGTATCTGAACCGATTTTTCCGAGTTTTTCAGCAAATATGTTTTACTAAAGATTTCCGATCTTTTAATATATTAGACGTATCCATAGGTCACATAACAGCTCTAAAATTTTAGTTTTTATAAAAATGTGGATGCTTTTTAGCCCATTTTTGGAGAATTTTGCTAATAACTTAACCATTTCTTAACCAATTTGGCAGATTTATATACCCACGTCTTAAGGAAGAAATTTACCATTTACTTAGATTTAATTTTAAAATAAAGATTTTGGTGTAAATAACAGTCGTATTCTGTTAAGAAAAACTGCAGTTTTAGTTGAAATGTGTAAAGTTGTTTATTTCTAAATTCTCGGAAAAATCGGTTCAGATACAAAAAAGTTATTACCAAAATATTATTATTTTTTTTTATATTTAGAAATAAACAACTTTCAACATTTCAACTAAAACTGCAGTTTTTCTTAACAGAATACGACTGTTATTTACACCAAAATCTTTATTTTAAAATTTCCTACCATACTGCATTTACAGAATGTAAAAGTTTTGCCTCGTTCAATTTTTATATATGAAAAGGTAAGCAAAAATTAAAAAAAATGTTAAGTTTGTATTTGAAAATCTGAATTTGTAGTGCTATGAATAAAAAACCATCGAACAAAATGGCAATATTGCTTTAAGAAACATTTAGGAAATTTAATAAGCTTTCTAATGCATGAAATGATGTTCAAATCCATTCAGAACTGCTTGAGTTTGAGGCAAATTACTAAATCAAGATTTTTCCATTTTTTGAAAAAAAGGTATTTTGCCTAAAAAAATGAAAAAACGATTTGAGAGACCACTTCCCATTCATCAATATTTAAGTGTTATACACCAAATTTCTTGGTTTTTATAGTAGATAAAGAAAATCGATGTTCATGATGAAATTTCGAAAAAAAATGAAAAGTGAGACGGTCTAATAAGCATGTCTATATGAATCAGTAGACTTCAACCATATTTTTGAAAAGTTGTAAACAAAACCTCTTAGTCAAGGATTATATATTTCAAATTATTTTGTTTCAGCATTATAGAAACGAATAGTAATATGAACATCCATTTTGTATGAAATATTTGTCAATTCGTCGACCACAATTTAAAACCTTCCATGACTTTGTTTGATTTCTTCAATTTAGTTTTTTAGTTATTTGTGTTTTAATAAATAAAAATTTTTTCCTTATCGTTGATGCCGGGCATTCCGTCATCGGGAACAGAACGGGCTAATATTTCACCCAATGATTCATTTTTGCCTGCGTATGTATTTTAATAAAGTATTATTTGACATCTTTTTAGAACTATTTCGAAAGGAGTTAAGTTTTATTTGGAGTACATTAATGTCAAGAATGTGTACTCATTAAAGGTGACTAATAAGTCGTGAGAACCTTTGCAACTTATCATTTTAGGGAAATTCAGGCACATTACTTTTTTTTTCAATCCTGTTCGAAATATCTCCAGACATACCATCTATATAAAAATATATATAGAATACTCTCGCACAAATTACTATTTACTTTTTAACTGCACGCAGAGAAAAAATATGTTTAAAAATGGTCACCTCCAACAAAACTATTTTTAAAGAAAATTGTTCAACATATTATGTTTAATTTAACCATATTATTGTCACCGACAACCATATTATTGTTAAATTTGGTAAAATATGACAATAATTTGTTTTTAAATTATAGTATTTTCCTCTTTTCCAAGTTCAACATGCTATGGTTGAAAACCAACCATGCTATTATAAGTGTCAATCATATTTTAGTTATTATTAACCAAAACATGTTTGGAGGCAACCATAATATGGTTGGGCTTCTTGATGGAGGACAAATTTAACCATTATATGTTTGTCGGTGAAAAAAATATGATTAAATTAAACGTTATATGCTTAAAATTTTTCTTTTAAAATAGTTTTGTTGGAGGTGACCATTTTTAAACATATTTTTTCTCTGGGTGTGAACACTGTTTTTAGTATTTTGAATCGTTTTTGTTTGTTTTTACAAAAATACACGCTTTTATAAGCGATTTGAATTTATATTGTTCATAATGTTTTTTGACTTTTGTTACATTTTGTTTTGACATTTTTCACAAAAAGTTTAAGTTTGCCTTATATTCAATTGAAAAATACTAAGCTTACGGCTACATTTACAACAAGAGTAAGGAAAACGCATATAAGTTACACATTATTAAAATAACCGGTTTATTGTACCAAAATAACCGGTTTATTCGATATTCAAAAAATGGACATTTTAACATAACCGACTTGAGCAAAGCTGAAATAACCGGTTAGAACCGGCCGAATAATATTAAAAAAATTAATATTTTTTTAAAAACAACTAAAATTTTAATTAAATCAAAATTAAATCACATTAATTAAATTAAAATACTTTCTAAACAATTTTTTTAATTGATAAAAACTACTGAAAATTTTTTCTCTGAACCAGGACTTGTTTTTAGCTGTTTTTATTCAGAAAAATCCTATAAAATTTTGACGAAAATTTGTTACAAACGCTGCCAATGGTTATGAAATATCAGGGAGAGTTTTATTGTAAAATAATATTATTTTCAGTATATTCTAAATTATAATTAAATTATAATTGCGTTTTTTTTTTGACATTTTAAGCCCTTTTTGATCGCAAAGAGTTGGCAATACGATATATGATTATTCGACGATAGTCATATGGAGGCAACCATAATATGGTTACAGCTTTTAATGGAGCTATTATTTCACCACAATATAGTTGCATGTGAAAATACCAATGGTTAAATTAACCAAAATATGTAAAGACTTTTTCTTTTTTTTTGATAAAGTGTTATGTAGGAGGTGACCATATCGAGAAATGTGATTTATTTACGTGATGATCCTTTAACTAAAAACCATTAAAAACCTTGACTTCAAAAACATTAATGCATTCGATGTGTACCTCTAGGAGATGCACTGTTTTTAAAAGGGTCTCCAGAAATGCATCCTTTTTGACATTAATACAGCCAGATGCCAGCTCAATACATTCTTAAATCAAGGTATTACATGAATTTCACGCACACTTACACAGCTACCAAAACGCTTAAACTGCCTGACGGGTAAATATTTTAAACGGTATCCATAACTGCATACACAACCTCAATCAAGTCAATAGCAGGTAAAAATTCTTTACTTTTAATATTTGTTCCTCTTATTTGAGCAATTGTTGTTGTTAAAATCGCTATAAATTTGTTAAAACTGGCGATTTACCACCACCATTACAATGCCATTGTCTCTGAACGCAGTCAGCGAGCAAACAACAATTCCACCACTTTCATTACGGTATTGGGCGCGTGGCGATTTTCTTTCCTCTATTCTCTGTTGCATCGTTATTATATTTTCCCAAAAGGTTTATTAAGGGTAAATACTTGTTGTTCTTTGTTGTTGGCTTTTATTAAAAAAAAACAAAATCAACGAAATTTTTAAATTATTTTCCAATATGCAGTTTTTCGACGAAACAAATTGAACGCATATGTTTGTGTTGTAATAAAAAAGCAATTGCATTTATGACCTTTATTTGAACCATTTGTTTTTGTTTGTTGTTGTTATTGGTTTTTATTGATTTATTTGGAAATTGAAAATTGCAATATAAATACAGATTTTTATATAAAATTCTGTTGGATTTTATTTTTATATTTGTAAATGTTGGACGCAGTGAAAAATGTACGTTGGAAATTTATTTTCGATTGTATTTAAAGAAAAAGGAAACAATTCAATTATATAATTGAATAAAATTGAAAGAGGTTAAACGGGAGTAATTTGAAATTGCATAAGAACTAAAAACAAAAAGCAGCAAAGCACCGAGTGCCAATGAAAAATAAGTTTTTTTAATAATTCACAAAAAAAAAAAATAAAATTCAAAAACCAAAAAATTTTTATTTTTTTTTTTTTTTGGTGTCGACACTCATAGTCTTGGCTTAAAAAATCTGAGACATATCTGAGGCTATCAAAAATATCCAGTTTGGGATCCCTACATTGTGAATTATACAAAATGCTGCAAGTTTTTATCGAAAAACTTATAAAAATTATCATATTGGAAGTTCTATGGATATGAATTAGAATAGTTTAATTATGATTTGCAAGGCGATTATATTTAAGTCGCGATAATTCATACTTTTTAATCGTTATCGCAGAAAAAATCTTAAGATTACATGTAGCTCGTGCAGCTCTTGGTTCATAGGCACTGTTGCCAATTTAGCATTTTTAATGATGTGGAAAAAATCTCCCTAAAAATTTAAAATTTTGTTACAAAAAGTGGTGACAGAATGTACCGATTCTCATTAGATTTTGGACAAATTCGTTTTATATAATTTGAAAGCGTACTAAAATTGTATGAAGATGGGTCCATACTTTACCATAGGCCTCATGCAAAACGTCCTTCGTTAAAGCATTTAGAAAGCATTAAGCAATTCATTCTAATATAATTATATTACTGTATTGGGATTCTGTTTAATTTAAGTTTTGTTTTGGTATTTTTGATTAGCGGTCTATAATTTACGATCGGTTCAACATAAAATCTACTCCTGAAATTCACTTTAATGAGCCCAATAATATTTCTGAAACAAATCAGAATATATTTGTAGCATATTTTAAGCATTTGTTTCACAAAAATTTAGCATTTTTTTCTTCATTAAGTTTTGCCAATAGTGTTCATAAAAGACCGATATTCTCCGTTAACAGAGATTGGCCCATAGATTTTACGAAGAAATTTTTACTCGAATACTCCAAGTACTGCCCCGCCTGCTTTCGCAAGTACCCATACTCCATGGTTTAGAGCCATATAACATTGTAGGTAGTACAGTGTCTGGGGAGGGGTGATGTTTGTTTGCCAGGAGGTGGCTTTGTTTTTAAATTGCTTCCTTAGTTCGAAGTAGCATCTTTTAGCCAGGATTGTTCTCAAAACTGATGTTAATTGATTTGTTTATGGACTTAAGGTTTGTAATTTGTTCAATATTTACATTTTACTAAGGCTTTCCAGAATATTGCTTTCCATCGCTTCTATTATTGGCTATATATATCAATGAACTACTGCAATCTCTTAATGATTTCAGCTTCCGAAGTTATGGTTACGCTTATTATCTAGTTTTATCTGTGACTGGATTTGACGACGTAGCCCTGTCGGTAAGGCTGCATCATAACCTATGTATATATCTTTAAATTAAATTATATAAAGGGAGCTAACCATAAACTCTGCAAATACTACTCTAATGCCCTTCAAAGGCAGAGCCCTGAGACACAAAGAGCCAGCCAATCTCGAATGGCCTAGTCATGGGGTTTTCTAATAACGTGAAATATGTGGCGATCATTTTGGAAAGCACACTTGGAACACTAGTTTGTCCTTTGTTACCAAAAGAAACATTTTTTCTGCCAAAGACTTTATGGGAAAATACGAATTAAGCCGTCAATGATCTGGTCTTATTAGGATTATTAAGACTGAACCCACACCAACAAAATACAATCCGTTTTTGTCTTTTAATTCAAAGACAGTTGTGTTTGATGCTTACTGCGTTTTTTTTTTGTTTGGTGTGAGTTGTCTCATAGCAACTTATGTTCTGTTGTCGTATTAGTCAAAAAACTGTTTTGTCTTTTGTTGGTGTGGATTCAGCCGAAGCGAATTCTAATCTATAATCTCCTAGCGGTGTGGAAAAAATGTGAGCAGGTCAAAGGAATCTGTAAAAGAGAAGTTCTAAAGGAGTGATATCTGGATACCGCACATTGGGTCCTTATGAGTAGCGAAGTTGATTTAAAGATGGCTGTCTGTCCGTCTGCCCGTGTGTCTCTTGAAATTGGTTTTCCGAAGACCCCATATATGGTGAGGACTAGGTTGTTATATATTTATGTCACATATACTTCGCATTTGTTTTCAGGCAGATCGGCCTATAAACGGATGAAATACGAGGAAAAAGCGAAACATGCCTCTAATTTTTTCATTGTTGTTTTTTATGCCCATCACCGAAAGTAGCAGGGTATAAGTTTAATTTTTTTAGACTTTTTGCGTTTCTTTACACATAATAAAAACATACATGTACAGCGAAGTTGATTTAACGATGTCCGTCTGCCTTTCTGGAGAACGGAAAGACCAAAAGTTTCCAAAAAAGGTACCATATTGGCTATCAATACACAACATCTTACAAAATGTGTCCGTGATTGGAGAAGTGGGTATTCGTATAACTTAATGATCTTATTACACCATTGTGAGGGGTATATAAGATTCGGTATAGCCGAATATAGCACCCATACTTGTTTTAATAATTGACTGTATGCTGTTTAGTCTAGTATTTAAAAAGGAATTCCAATGTATTCATACCTAATAGCGACTAGTAGGCAAATCAATCCTGGTGACAATAACTTGCAGATCAAGTGTCGTTGACCGATACAGCCTTAAGAGGCGTACCTATAGAAAAACAATTATCGATCTTTCAGGCGGAAATTTACGCCATCCTCATATATGCCAGAAAATGTTTGAGCAGAAGCTCGAGATGTTTGAGGTTATTTGCAAAGTCGGATATGCGCGTTGTTTATATATGTGAAGTTTACGGTGGTCTATTTCTTTGATTGAGCTATCATAGACAGAGGCAACTGGGACACCATTATGAATCTAACCGAAATTTATTATTTATTAGCACAAAAATTGACTACGAAGGTAACCTAGATCTGTGATGGTTAATGTCGTGTCTGCCCAAAGGATCCAATGGGCCCTATAATTATTAAGTTTAATCATTGTATACATATATTTTTAATATAACAAATCCTCCTATACATTCCCCACCCCTTTTTATAAGAAAAAAAAGGTTTATAAAAGGTTTATTAAAAAAATGTTCATGGAAAATTTTTTATCAACATCTTTTTTTTTATTTATTTAAAAATAAGGCCGTTAAAATTTGAAGACATGTTAAGAAAAAATGTGTTACATATTATTATTTTTTCTCCGATTAACTTTTTGAACTTTAATACTTTTCAAACGATATGTATCTATCAGAAAAATTTTCAAATTATAACTTAATTTTAAATTTGTATTGACCTCTTTTGCTTTTGGAGTTTTTGGTTAAATTTTCAATAATTGAAAAAGGTTACAAAAATCAGCACAAGCTCATAATATGATTCGCACTTTTGGTGGCATAGGGTATAAAAAACTAGTCTAAACAATTTCTTTTGTTTGAGAAACATAAAAAATATTGGCTGCGATCCCATATATGGAATATATATATTGAGTCCCAGTCTAATTAAACGATACTCTTAACACCGGGTGAAAAAGATGTGCAGATAGTCAAACGTCGCTGTTTTTGTAGAGGACTGTCAGGACAATTTACCTTACCACTTGCTGAGGACCCTGAGCTTTCTAACTGCAAAAAAAAAATCTGTCAAATAGTAAAATTTCAAGCCTTACTCTGCTATGGTGGCATAGGAAATAAAAAACTAGTTTAACCTTTATGTCAACAGCAGAAAAGTTATACTTACGTCAACAGTATGCATACCCGGGTATGCAAGCGCATTTTATATGGGAATTCACATGTTTTGTTGTTTTTTTGTTTTATTTGTATTTTTTTTTTGTGTTTCTCCCACTTTGATTTGTTTTAGTGCAGGAATGCTAAAAATAGCGGTAGTTTTAGCAGACTTATAAAACCCTATATATTATGAAATAAACTTGCAATATTACTTTATTTTAATTTTTTCATATACATACCCGGGTATGGTAGGGATGAAAAAAAGCCGATGTACATGGTCTGGTTTGTCCAATTTTGTTCAAACCTTAGAATTAGTTAGAAAACACTTCTAGTGGGTATATCATGAAATTTAAAAGCGATATGAAAGCCACTTTCAGAGATACAGCGTTATTAATATTCAAAACATACCCGGGTATGCAGTTGTTGACGTAAGGGATAGGAATTAAAAAATGACCACATCCATGGTCTGCTTAGTCCAATTTTATTCAAACATCAGAATATGTTAGAAAACACTGCAAGTGAGGATATCATGAAATTTCAGAGCGATATAAAAGTCACTTTCAGACATACAGCGTTTTTAAAATTCAAAACATACCCAGGTATGTAGCTGTTGACATAAAGGTTAAACTATTTCTTTTGGGGTAAGTTCTCGCCTGTCTCTACCAAGGCAGTTTTAAACCTGGATATGGAAATTAACACTCCAAACCAGGGCTGTGGAGTCGGAGTTGAAGCGTAGGAGTTGAGGTTTTTGTACCGGAGTCGGATTCAGAGTCGTAGTACCCACAAAAACTAGCGACTCCGACTTCAAAATTTTTCGGCATAAAAAATGGAAAAAAAAATTTCTGATATTTTCAAAATTAAAATTCTTCGAAATTGGCGATGCAATATTTCAGATATCGATTTGAAATTTTTACAGAATCATTTTCTTGCTATATTTAACCATTTAAAAGATACTGCATTAAAAACTATCTTTGATAGCCTTTACCGACAGTTAGAATATATGAAAGCTATAAATTGTTAATCAATCTATATAAAAACGGACGTTGAAATAAAAATTGGTTCCGGTTTAAAACAATTGGACGACAATCACACAGTGTTATGCTTTTATTTCTGGCAATTTGAACTAAATTGAATAAAATATCATGATTTTTAACAGTTTATGCCTAACTAAAATGATTTTCAGGAGGGAATTTATATCAGACCCATGGAAAATTATGGCCTTATCATTACGGAATGCTAAATAGAACAAATTTCAATACAATTGTGAAATTTATTTTAGCGTTTAAAATGCCTTTTAGAAGGCTGCTTAATATGGGATCTAAGGTAAATATGGACCGATAATAAGAAAATTTCATGATATTATTTCTGGCAATATGAACCAAATGTTACCACAACATCTATATCTGCTACTGTTTTAGGCGAATTTAAATAAATTCCCAAAGTGAGCATAATATTGGACATTATATGGTAAATTATGGACCGAGCTTCACGAAATTTTATGGTGCGATTTTTAGTCTTATAAATCTTTGACGTACCAAATTGTATTACTAAAGGCGTAATTTATAACGGTTTTAAACATAATAACCTGTTTTCCGAGAGTAGGTTTTATATGTGGCATTGGGTATATTATGGACCGATCTTCACCAAATTTTGCAGTTTGATTTCTAGTCATATAAAACAGCGACATACCAAATTCTATTATGATAGCGTTATATATTTCGGTTTAAGGCGTACTACACTATTTTCTCGGAGTAGGCTTTATATGGGGCCAGTGGTAAATATTTATTACGGCTTTAGACGTACAGTATGATTTCTAGTCATATAGAACGAGTTTGTGCCACCTTTTATGTTAGCTTTTGTACCAAAATTGAAAATTTTTTAGGGTGGTGATTCAACATTTTGATCATAACTCAGATTCTACTGATCGGATCGGATAACTAGAAGCAATTTGACACCAACATTGTTCTTATCTTTTGAGTTTTTCAAAAGTGAGCGTGTTTTCAACAGATGGGCAGACGGACGGACAAGGCTAAATCGACTTAGAATTAATTAAGAAACCAGAATATATATACTTAGTGGGGTCTAAGATAAATAATAAAAAAGTTTCACACGGAATGACAAACTTAGTATACCATCATTCGCCACTAGACGTGAAAGGTATAAAGAGAGTTTAAAGTCAAATAAGGACAAGTCTCATATACTTTTAGCATTAAGGTAAAAGTTCTAGTCGGAGTTGGAGTCGGAGTCGCACATAAGAAATTTCAGGGCTTGGAGACGGAGTAGGAGTTAGTACACTCCACTACCATGCTCAAAAGGCTTAAAGACTTCAGCTCGTTTATTTGTTTTTTTTTTTTTGTAATATAGCAAATTAATTTGAAACCTGCTTATACAAATTAATACCTTATTACGCTCAAAATTTGAAGATCTAATTTTTATAGTTTTTTAAACCAACTGTTTACTTTAAATAGGGAGTGATTTTCCGTCGGCACCTATGACTCAGCTTTATAGGTGGTAATGCTGATTGAAACACTTAACATTTTTTAAAATTATATAATCACCAATAACATACTGTCAAAATCTTATAAAAATCGACGCACAGTGGCGCCATTTGAGTTTTTTCGTTGCAAAAATCATATCTTTTGAACCGAATAAGATAATTGAACAGTTTAAACAGCATATGATAGATAACTGTTCAGCCTATGAAATGGAAAGGGTGCTACGCTTTGTAGGGGCCTACTTATGGGTTATCAAAGTTAAAATTAGTAGAAAAATCAATTTTATGGTAACTAAAAAAAATTATTTTTACATTTTTAGATTGTTTTTATTTTTTTTCTTAAGGGTTTTATGTTTTAAATTATTACCCAACAAATTAAAAAAAAAATTATTTTTTTTTTTAATTTATTTTTTCAATTTTCTGTAAAATATTCATCACAATTCGTAAGAGAAGGTATATCTAAAAGACTAACCATTTCTAAACTATAATTATTTTGTAACTCTATTCGTGACTTCACATGCCGCAGGGAAGAAATAAGTGGATCGGAAGATGCTGCCAACATGTTGAAGAGGTCCTTATTTTGCCTTACCCTTGATGCTTTGAATGTGTTCTGCAATCTATATTTTTTATAAAATTTGTTAAGAGACTCCTGTGCTTCTTCAGAAAGCTCTCCAATTGGCAAAGACTGGTACTCAATTTTCACGATTTGATTGTCAATTCCAATGATTCTAGTTACTGCCTCATCATTTTCAAAAAATCTCCTAGAAGTGTTTCCATCGTTTGAGTTACCGTATCCGTGCTTGGGACAGTCTACTTTTAGTCCAACGTGTTTAAAAAAAGCATCCTGTATTTGCTTCTTTCTGATCTTTTCCTTATCCTTTATTGATGTATTTTCATCGAAGTTTTCCTCCTCTTGTGGTAGGGTATATGCCAGTTTTAGCAAGAATTCCATACACCTTATCCTTGCGTGCAATGGTGACATTCCATATTCGTAATTCTCCTCATTTGTAGAATCGTTTAAATTACCAAAGTTCTTCTGACAAATAATAATATAAAATCGATAAAAAAAATATAAAAATAAAACGAAAAAAGGGGTTTAAATAGGTTTTTGCTAAATTTTTACCTCCAATATAATTCTGTCTAAAATTATTTTTGGGAATGAAATATTTTATTAATTAATTCATTTATTAATGATGTGCTAATAATCCCAATTTTTTTAAATGAAAACACTGAAATTTATTGTTGTGGGAAAGCTAGTTCCTATGCGCATTTCGCTGGTTGCTTAGGCCAGCTCGTCAGGAAACTTTTTCCAAATACTTTAGAAAAGCTAAAAATATTATACAAGTAAGACCATAAAGTGAATAAGAATTTTAAAACACTCTGGTCTTAAATGTAACAATATCAAAGCTTCAACAAAGTCACAACAATAAACCGTCAATTTTTTCTTTCTTACATTCCCCTACAATTGGCTGGGTTTTTTCCAACACAAATTGTAGTTGTAAGAGGATAGAAAGAAAAAACAAAATTAAAAAAATTAAAAAAAACAAGTTACTTAAATAAAGCAGCTTGCCATTTCAGTTTTTTATTTGCCGGGCACATGCAAATTTATTATCAAAAATTATTTTTGGGAATGAAATATTTTATTAATTAATTCATTTATTAATGATGTGCTAATAATCCCAATTTTTTTAAATGAAAACACTGAAATTTATTGTTGTGGGAAAGCTAGTTCCTATGCGCATTTCGCTGGTTGCTTAGGCCAGCTCGTCAGGAAACTTTTTCCAAATACTTTAGAAAAGCTAAAAATATTATACAAGTAAGACCATAAAGTGAATAAGAATTTTAAAACACTCTGGTCTTAAATGTAACAATATCAAAGCTTCAACAAAGTCACAACAATAAACCGTCAATTTTTTCTTTCTTACATTCCCCTACAATTGGCTGGGTTTTTTCCAACACAAATTGTAGTTGTAAGAGGATAGAAAGAAATATTTCATTCCCAAAAATAATTTTTGATAATAAATTTGCATGTGCCCGGCAAATAAAAAACTGAAATGGCAAGCTGCTTTATTTAAGTAACTTGTTTTTTTTAATTTTTTTAATTTTGTTTTTTCTTTCTATCCTCTTACAACTACAATTTGTGTTGGAAAAAACCCAGCCAATTGTAGGGGAATGTAAGAAAGAAAAAATTGACGGTTTATTGTTGTGACTTTGTTGAAGCTTTGATATTGTTACATTTAAGACCAGAGTGTTTTAAAATTCTTATTCACTTTATGGTCTTACTTGTATAATATTTTTAGCTTTTCTAAAGTATTTGGAAAAAGTTTCCTGACGAGCTGGCCTAAGCAACCAGCGAAATGCGCATAGGAACTAGCTTTCCCACAACAATAAATTTCAGTGTTTTCATTTAAAAAAATTGGGATTATTAGCACATCATTAATAAATGAATTAATTAATAAAATATTTCATTCCCAAAAATAATTTTTGATAATAAATTTGCATGTGCCCGGCAAATAAAAAACTGAAATGGCAAGCTGCTTTATTTAAGTAACTTGTTTTTTTTAATTTTTTTAATTTTGTTTTTTCTTTCTATCCTCTTACAACTACAATTTGTGTTGGAAAAAAACCCAGCCAATTGTAGGGGAATGTAAGAAAGAAAAAATTGACGGTTTATTGTTGTGACTTTGTTGAAGCTTTGATATTGTTACATTTAAGACCAGAGTGTTTTAAAATTCTTATTCACTTTATGGTCTTACTTGTATAATATTTTTAGCTTTTCTAAAGTATTTGGAAAAAGTTTCCTGACGAGCTGGCCTAAGCAACCAGCGAAATGCGCATAGGAACTAGCTTTCCCACAACAATAAATTTCAGTGTTTTCATTTAAAAAAATTGGGATTATTAGCACATCATTAAGAAATTCTGTCTATATATATGTATATGATAACTAATTGAAATATATTATAATTAAGCAGAAAAAGATACTAATCTTAAACCCTTTACAACTAATTATATAAAATTGAGATGTAACATATTATATATGAAATAAATTGAATTGAATTGAAAAAAGTTCTTCTGACTCTTTTTGCAAATCGGGCATGACATTGTTGAGGTTGTTCCTGTCAGTTCGTTTACGACTTTTCCGTCAACCATGGTCAGGTGGAACTCGTAATTGCATTCAATATATTTTCCTTCTCCAATTTGCAGCTTTGTAGGCTTAATCTTGCTTATTTGTTCTTTAATGTCCTTCACCGTAGTCCTTATGAGTTCTGCCGATTCCCTTGCAAACTGAAACATTATTGGTCGGCAATAGTGCACTGATGACGGACGTGGATTTTTCCAGTGTAGGGAATCATCCGATTTTAGCCGCAAAGGAACAACAGATGCCATAAACATATTTCCGTCCGATATTGTAGCGTCATCGGGAGATATCCTTTGCTTATAAACGCTTTGTCCGGATGATCCATCGCAGCCTCATTTGCTGATCAATGTCAACTTCTCAGGAAGAATTTTCACTTCCGTGAAAAACTTTGGTGTGGTTGACTTTCTAAACAGTTCAAATAATTTTAAATTGTACAACGCCATGTTTTCAGTACTTAAATTGTTAAATGGTTTCAGTAATTGTTGCGCCAACTTTCAGGCGTAGACTAATCCAGGCATTATGCTTATTTTGCAATATATAGGCTTATGCTACCATGCCTAAAAATTTACCTGTTCCCTGCATACATATGGATTTATGCTGAATAATGCAATTTTGATATTATGCACGTGTCCAAATAAGATTTGTGCCTACCTGTAGGGACCATAAGTCAATATTGTTCCTGACCATTTGTACGCCAAAGTATTGTTTATGTGAGGTACGTACCTGCTAATATAATAACTATTAGATCAAACTACTGTCAGTCAAAACATATAAGGGATGGACGCCATACAATTTCTGCAACCATGTCTTTTTGAACTTTTTTACCTCTAGAAGCCAAACGGGCACGTACGGGCAGATAAAACCTTTTGAATTATGTAAAGAAATAATCAAAGAACAGGTTTTGCAAATATGGCAAATATAGAACAATATAGTTTTTTTTTATTTTCCGTCAAAGTTGAAAAATAGTGAAAAAACGGATAGTTTTTAAATAGTGATTTACCAGGAGAAACACAAAGCAAACAGTTAATTTTTTTTTTATCATTATACATTTAATAAATACATCAATCAATACAAACATTCGATAATACATTCGATTCGTTACCTATTTTTCGTGATATTACACCTGAAATCGCAACAAATTGACTAAAAATTGTGTGTTTTTTTGAAAACCGAAAGTCGGTCAACTTTGAACGGTTATATCTTCTAAACTAAAAATGTGATATTATTAAGAGTGGCATATTTGAAATCGTTGAAAAGTTTCCTATAACATGGGCTTATTCAAAACTTCGTCGGCACTCATGAAAATTTTGATTTTTGCAACCTCGCTTGCTCTACGGGCGCCACTGTGCGACGCTGCGTTCTAATAGCCTGTTACACATCTTAGGTGTCGATTTAGTACAAAAAACATAGAATATGTTTTAGCTGAATTGCAAATAAAATATTAATTTTAATACATTTACATTTTTGCTCTTTTGGTTACATTATTTTTCATTTTGGTTAAAATTTTGTTTTGGTCGTGACAACGCTGGTCATATGCAAGCTTTAGATATTGGCTGGACCTTTATCCCCCAGATTACAACTTTAATCTGCGCACGCATGACCTCTAGGAGGAAACGACTACAGAATATTTAGAATAGTTAAAGAACTATTTTTAGAATACATTTGTAGGTATAGAAAGTTTTGTCTCGTATTTTATTATCATGCTTGTAATTTTAAAGAGCTCTAAGCAACTTTTCTTAAGATGTACAGATTCAGCTTTTGTTGAATTTATCGTATAGTTTATATCCAAATTGCTTCTAAAAATAATCTCAATAATAAACAAATGTTTTAACATATAAAAAATAAATTATTTCCATATTTAGCAATTTGATTTCAAAGCTTAAACAACACACATTTATATTTAATAACTTATTTAAGACCTTCTCTATACAAATTCCATATTATTCTTTTCAAAATACAACCTTCAACAGCAACCCATCATAAAAATAGAAACTAACAAATAAACAGTGTGTTGTTGCCCTAATCAAAAATTCATAACTTTGTTAAAGATTATTAACAAACATTTATTTTTAATGTTCCTACTAGAAAAAAACGCCCTTTGGGAGAATTTACATCTAAAGTAGATATGCAATAGAAAGAGTAACAACCACCATCTTCTAGATTTTCTTTAACATGTTTTGTGTTGTTGTTAATTTCAATTTAACAGAAATAACTTTTCAATTAAATTGCTCTTTTTGCTGCTCTTTAAAGCACTCAAAGGACTATTTTTGTTTGTTAAACAGCAAACGCGTGCTGGGTATCATACCAGCTTAGGAACGCAAAAAAGAAAATAACGTTTATACAAAGGATTAGGCTTATCCGTCATTGAGTTACATTAGACACGTGTTATTTTACCAAATACATAAATATTTTTTTTATATTTTTAATACATTCGCTCTGGGTAGACGTTATTGGGGTTTTTTTGTAATCCTTGTTATTTTTTTTATGAATTCAATTCATCAATTTAAGCCTAAATGAGCAATCATTATGTCTGCTAATGTGTGCGTCTGAAAGTCTAGGTCTTGGAAAACCGTTTTAAATCAATTTTAGAATTTATATTTTTCAATACTTTACAGCGAAGTTAAATAATTTTTCTTGAATTTGTTTATCCTTAAGGCGTTTTGCATTTCATTTCCAACATGCACATATGATGTTTTTGTATGATGAATGTCGACGGCAGTACTGGTAGTTGTCTGCTTGTGCTTTTAGCAAACTAAACTTAATGCTTTACTGTGCAGCATTTGGCACTTGGTATTTACAGTTAGATTACAGACTAATGCACTGAATTATATGTATTAAAGTTCATCTTTTATGGGGCTATACAGCCGTAATGCAATAGAAAAAATTTGGATATAAAACTAAAAGGTTCCGTTGAAAGAGTGCAACCTAAGGTTAACACTTGTTAAAATTTTATAAAAATGTTGAGTCTTAAATTTAACTGGGTTATTACTGATATAATTTTTGATGTTAATGTTTCGAGAAGAAGCCATAATATAGGAGGTATCAATTATTCCCCAGCTTCATTGTATGAGTGCAATGGTGTCAAAATCATAATGCCGGTAGCAAATTTGTACAGGCGCTAGGTTAAATAATAAGTCGCTTTAGCTAATTTTAAGAACCAAATAATTCTCATAAAAAGAGAATCTTTGAGCTTTATTGTATCAGCCTATTAATGTGGGAATATATTTGTGTGGGAAGCAGGTAATGTAATGGGACAAATGTAATAAGTGGTGGTTTATTGGTTATATCTCAGCCATTTCTAAGCCGATCTGACTGAGTTTTAATAAAAATATCTTTTGGACTATATGTCTTAAATCTAAAATACCCTAGTCGCCATCATGTCTTCAGTCTTTGGAACAGATGGGTATTATCAAATTAACTTAGGTAGCTGCTCATAGGAACCCGGAATACATATACTTTATTAGGTCTAAGATCAATATTGTATAAATTACAAACGAACTTAATATATAAACTTTCATATATATTAAGATACATATGAGATAAAACAAATATCGGTTATATTTTTTTTTTTTTCTAAAAACTGAATTTTTGAAACGCAACTACTGCATTTAAATGTCAGGTGTTGTCCATTTTTTACAGACACATACGCAATGCATGAACATTAATAAAACTCGCAACTGAGTATTCCTAATTTCTAATCCTTCTCAATAAGGCGCAATTTGTAGAAAAATAACTAAAGTATAAAGTCTCTAAAAATATAAGACATTCTCTCTGCAAAGTCGTACATGTGACGTTGCAACAACAAGATAAACAAATTTTTAACTAACACAATCACAGGGTAAAGTTTTTGCACAGCTATTCTCTCTCTTTTAATTCTAGTCAGTGCTACCATTTTAGCATATCTTCTGCTACTTTTAGCAGATTGAGTTGAGGAATTGCATATAGAATCTGGGAATTATTTACTTTCATAAGCTACTTTATTATATTCAACATTTTTTTTTTATTTTTTGAATTTATTCTATGAGCTAAAATTCAGTTATGTATTTTATAAAGCTTTTTTGTAATAGTTCTATTCCTTAAATTTTTAGGACAGACTTTATACACTACCAGACTATTTTATTGCATATTCATGTTGCATTTTTTTATGAAGATTATTAGACGCCAGCAGAATGTAATGCATTTTCTGGCCCGCTACGGCGTTCGTCAGCATTCTTTGTGTCACACTGGATAGTGATACTTTATACATTGAATGTATTTAACTCAACTATTTTAACAAATAGAGTCTGGGAATTATTTCTTTTCATAAGCTACTTTATTATATTCAACATTTTTTTTTGTTTCGAATTTATTCTAGGAGCTAAATTTCAGTTATGTATTTTATAAAGCTTTTTTGTAATAGTTCTATTCATATTTCATTGCATATTTAAAAAAAAATGTCAACTGCTTTTAAGCATATTTCCTTATCCAAATGCAGATTCTTTAGCATATTTTTACTTTTTAGAAAAGCAAAATTTTTAGCTATATATACAAATATTTAAATTCTTTTTTATTGAGCAGATTTGTAGATTATTTTTTTTTTTTAATAAAAATTCAGCAGATTTTGTTTTTGTAAAAATTTAGCATATTACTAGCAAATTTAAGATATTAAACATTTTAGGTTTTAATCTTAGCAGATGAAATATTTTCTTAATATTACGATTTAGAAGATTCTCATTCTTTTCAAACAGTTATGGCAACACTGATTTTAGTTAATTTCTGTAGTCTCCTATAGCATTTCTTTAAAAAGCTTCCACCACACGGGGAACAAAATCACAAAGCCAGCGAGGAAAAAACGGCTGCCTGCAAAACAACTTTGAGCGATATCGCCAAATTCAATGTGTGAAAAATAGTCGAAAAATTTTCCATACAAATTTTGAACGATTTTGTATAACAAATAAAACTATTTTTTTTTGGTTAATTTTCGTTATATTTGAGTAATAAATTAATTTTAACACAGGTAAGAAACAGTTTTAGGGCGATTTTTTGTTTTCTAGCTTTGAAAACATTTTCAATGAGTAAAAATTACGGCTGTTAGATTTAGCAAACGACTTTTATTTTCTGTAATTATATATATTATTATTCAGTGAAATCACGAAATCGAAAATCCCGAATTTTACAGTGCCGGATCGTTAAATAAAGCTTGCCTGCAAGGACAGCCTTTGGCTGGGCGCAAGGATTATCTCCTCTATGGTATACACAAAAAAAAAAATTATAATTTCCTCCAATCACCAAATTTATACCAAATTCATAATATCAAGCAAACAATTTTTTGATTTTTCACCTATTACCAAAATGATTATATTGATTACTAAAAATTATAAAATTGTCAATATTTTTTTTCAATAAATGACATTTTTAATTTTAATTAAAAAGATAATCAAAAAACTTCGCCATTCCAAACAATGTGTTTATTTATTTAATTAAATATTGCCAATTCCCGACAACAATTCTACATGTTTAAATTATTTTATTTTAAAAGAAAAAAGTCAATTAAGAATTTTTGTTATTTAATTAAAATTTGAATTGAAAATTTATTTCAATACAACTAAAATGTTAATTAAATCAAAATAAAATTTTTCATTTTCTTTCAACTAAAAAAATAATTGATTTAATTAATTAAATTTAAATACTTCTTAAACCATTTTTTTAATTGATAAAACACTTTTTCTGTGTACCAAACAGGGGCTTCGCTAACTAAAGCTTCTCTACGGTAATACAACCTATGGCTTTGCTAACTACAACTTCTCCGCGTGGACGGCCTTCGGCCTAGCACATGGATTTTCTCCTCTATGGTATAAGAAACACCAGCCTCGCTTACTTAAACTTATAAATTGAGCATGGCCGAAAGCTGTCTTTGCAGAGAAGCTTTAGTTAGCAAAGCCGGTGTTTGTTACACCATAGAGGAGAAAATCCTTGTGTCCGGCCAAAAACCCAGCCATGCTATTTTTAAAACCAAAATAGTACTTTTTTCGGAATATTAAAATTCAGGATTTTGAATTCGGAATTTTTAGTTTCGGGAAAATAATAAATATAACTTTCTTTGTATTTTTTTAATACATATGAAAAATTTACTTTTTTGTGGTAAACATTATTTAAAAAATGTAAGGCGATCTTTCATAAAGAAGAATAACCCTTAATTTAGGGGCATATTTCATTTAATTTTTAGGTTTTTTTTCATTAGCGCGCCGAAAACTATGATATTCACTTTCTTTCTCTGATATTCACTTTCCCCTTTAAAAGTTTCTTGTTACATTCCTTTCTTCCTTCTTTATTTGCCTTATCATTATTTTCTGGAAGTTTTATTAACATCAGAACTTATATTTATTTTTAAAACCTTCGTACATGTCTTCTTCGCAGTGTTTTGCAGCGCTGTGGCAGCGCTTTTAAAAATAATAAAGAAAGTCGTGTAAAAACTACTATAAATCCAAAAAGGTAGAAACAAATATTAGGTAATTGCTTGCTTCAATGTACATACATATATTTCCTAACTAGGTAAGCCGTGCAATAGTAACTAAGAACTTCAGCCTGTTGTAGTGGAACATACCAGTCTTTGGCGGGAATCGAACCCGCAACCCTCGCACTGGCTTACTAGCTCACTGCCAACTAGCCTACATGGGCTTGCATGTAGCTTGCTTCAATAGCACTGCAATGGCTTTAAAATAGGACCTACTGAACTTTTTTCTTAGTCATGGCATCATGTTTTATCACTATTGTTTATTGTTGAACCTTTGCCGACCTATGACTTCTTCGGAAAAAATGGCTCACTACTAAAACATTTATTTGCCTCTTTAAATTTCACGGGATTGGCTCTCCCTGCTTAAAACCCATCATTCATATTTGATTCAACAAAATATAATAAGAAAAAAACTCTTTAATTTTATGATTTGTCTAATAGGCCAGTAAAATTCATAACCATTAGAATAATATATTTTTTCTCAAGCAAAAAAAACACACACACACACAGTCCAAGACAAAATTCTTTTCCACTTATCCATACAGACAATCATCATCCAAACTTTTTGCATGTTCAACATCAACTACAATTTTGTAAAATCTAAAAAGCAACAAAATAGTGACTTGAAAAATAGTTAACGGCACTACGAGTACAATTTTCTAAGCACTATTAAAACTCAGCTATTACCACGCAAGAGGCCAGTATTCAAAACTCGGTTAGACACGGACACACGCACACACATTTATGCAGTCAGTCAAGCAAGTAGATGGTGTTTATTACCACAACTAAATAGAAGTAACGAGATTCGAGTAAAACTGTTTGTTTTTATGAGAAAAAGCACGAGGCTTCGAAGAAAGTGGGGTTAAATAAGAAGCAAATGAAATTGATTTCACAGCGAGTCTATGTGTCTGGCAGTCTTTCAATGTTCGCTTCAAGCATGATGGCAGTGGAAATGTAACCAAACTACCAACCAACCAACCAAACAATAACAATTTTCTATTCATTCATACTTTAAAATAGTTTCAAATTATTGAGAATTGTATCTATGTTTCTTGTACATACAACATTTTAGATACAGTATCTGTGTGTGAGTTTGACGTGTTTGGAAAAAGAGTTTGACTTTAGGCCTTCTTTCAAATGAGCAGAAGCTTAAAGCGTGTAAATGATGGTTTAATTAAATCACTTCTTTTTTTATTGGCTGTATATTTTGCATTATTGGCTTTTATGTTGTATATTTTCTTAAACTGGCAGTAAATTTTTCTTTATAATGCCTTTACTACGACTTTGTTCGCCGTCATCAAAAATCATTACAAGACTCATCAATATCGTCATCATTTTGTATTTTATAATGAGCTGCCATTTATCTATTAGAATAATTTTAATATCATCCATTAAGCTTCTCGTGCTTGTTCCGATAATGATTTTTTAAATGTTTTTATATTTAATTTGCTTTAAAATTTTCATCAGAATTCTTTTTCAATTGAGTTTTATTCATTGATGGTGGTCACGATACCGTAAACTGTGCGGTGTTGGTGGTGCGGGCATTTAAGGCTCTAGATAAATGTTTAAGAGTTCGAGTTTGCTTACGCCTTATTAATTACATTCTTTATCATGGTTGGATACCAATCAACTCATAGCAATTTTTGCGACTTTTTTTTTAAATATTCCATTTCATTAAATATAAGCAATTGCTATGATTTGCTTGAGTTGATAAGAATTTGGAAAATTAATGGACACAGTTTGTATGTTGTATCGCCAAAAATTGCGTAAAAGTTGTCCAATTTACCCTCCTTAAAAATACTAAAGTCAATTCAAAACTATTTATAAAACAGGCTAGAGTGCTATATTCGGCTGTGCCGAACCTTTGATTCCCTCCACCGACAGGAGTGGGCTTTATATAATATCTACATATACATATATTATTAATTAATCTTCACAAAAACGAACGTCAGCATTAAAATTGGATCCGGCCCAGACCTATATTAAATTATTGACCGACAATCAGAAAGTTTTATGTGTTTCTTTTTAGAACTTTGAAATGGCTTGAGTAAAATATCATAATTCGTAACGCTTTTAGCCGAACTAAAATGATTTTTGGGAGGGTAATTTGTATTGGACCTATAGTAAATTATTGACCAATCATCCCAAAATTCTGAAGGCTGATTTATGGGATTAAAAAAATAAATCAGAATAAATTTTAATACAGCAGTGTAAATAGTTGTAGCGTTTACAGTGAATTTCAGAAGGCTGCTTAATATGGGATCTAAGGTTAATTATGGACCGCATATCACAAAATTGCATGATAATTTTTTTGGTCATATGAATCTAATGGTCATATGAATCTTATGGACTAATCTTCACGAAATTTAACAGTATATTTTGCAGTCTTTAAAAACGAATTTGCGCAAAAGTTAATATCACTCCGTGCATTATTCCACCAATTATGTTAGGTGGTCGTTTCACATTTTGATTCATAGCTCTTATCCTACTGAACCGATGATGCTGGATTTTAATCCCAAATTGCTTAGGATAACTACAAGCAATTTGAGACTAAGTTTTAGTTTTGTTTTGCGTTTTTCGAAAGTTAGCGTGTTTTCAACAGACGGACAGACAAACAGACATGGCTATATCGACTTAGAATTACTCAAGGAGCCAAAATATATATACTTTATGGCGTCTTAGATGTATAATAAAAAAGTTACACACGGAATGACAAACTTAGTATACACTCATTCACCACTAGTGGTGGGGGAGGGCATAATAATAATAAAGGGTGGGCCATGAGTTACTGAATATTGTACTTTTCATATATTTATTTTATTTTGTATTTTTAAAAATTTTTTTTTTTTTTAGTATAAGAATTAACGTTTGGGAGATTCAGTAGCCATGTAGACGATATAGGAACGAGCAAAAATTGTTGAGTTTTATTTTGTTAGTCAAAACCCAAAAAAAAAAATCTCGACCAAAATAGCCGACGTCTTCCAGATATCTGAGAGTATTTTGCTGGCTGTGTACAAAAATAATAATCAAATACATATATGAAAAAATTGTTTGGCCCTATCAAAAATAATTTTGCCTTTTTAAATCGTCAATTAGGCCCAAAACAATAAAACTCAAAATGTATCAGTAACCTGAAACATCAACTCGTTAACGGGTAGCTCAGTGTGAAGGGTGTTTTGTTATTTCACTGCAGGAAATAACAAAAAAGAAAAAAAATTTCTGTTTCTTGCCACAAGGCTATACACCGTGCTTAAGATTTTGTGAAAAAATTACTAAATTAAAATAGAATGTTAAGTGGCTTACGAACATACAGATTTGTTCATTTATTGTGAAAGAAGTGCTGCAAGAAGTAGTTATATATGTTTTATCAATTCCTTGAACTTTTTCCTTAGTAGTTGATGTTTTCTTATTATGGTGATTAACGGATCTTTCACATCTATACCCAGCGGTAAATATAAAAGGACCTCATGTGGGAGGATAAAATGAAAAATTTTCTCCGTTTTTATGTATCAGCTGTGAAAGAATTTTATATATAATTATGTATGTTTATTGAAAAAGGGTGTGTGTGAAACTGTAGCTAAGTTCTATGGGGAATTGAAGTTGTCAAAAATTTCGCTAATGTCAAAATTTATTCGAGCCCAAGCTAGTGAAATTTTATTAACCCAACAGTCTTAAAATTGTACTTCCATTGGTGTGTGTGAAACGGTAGCAAAGTTCTATGGTGAATTAAGATTTATCTGTGGTAGAAACATTTCATGTTTGTGCTGTGTAAAATTATAACATTTTTGACAACGTACAATTTTGACATTAAGAAAAGAACAATTTCTTAGCAGAATTCTAAGTCGGCAAATTTTTTGGCGGCGGCGGTTCAGCAAAAAGTAGCCGGTAGTGGATTACCCGACAAAAGAATTAGTTATTCAAATTGAAAAAATTATCTATTACAATTTGTTATTATATGAAATATATGTATTTGTTATTAATATAAATATATTTAAACCTGACTTCAGAAAAGTAGGAGAATTTCAATTCGGTTGTATGTTTATTTTTTAATGTTTGTAACCGCGGACATGTCAACAGCTTGTAATTACAACAAATTTTGGAAATTAGACGCACAATTTGTCTGTCTTGAAATTTTATTTTTAAGCTGCTCAATAATTTATAAACCAATTTTCAGAATTCGCGCTTACTTTTAATATGATTTGCTAGCAGGTTGCAAATGTGAACACATTTTAAGGAATTTTTGGTTCAAAATTTTTGCATTTTTTTTAATTTTTGAAGTTTTTCAGCGATTTTTTTATTCTCTACTGGGTTGGAAGCCATAAACAGATATTTAATGCTTTTTTAAACTTTTAGGAAATTTCTCATTTTTAATATATTTTTTTAAACCTTCGCGAATTGAGCGTTTTAGGTAACCCAAATCCTTCTAAGCTGTTTATGGAATTAATGATCTAACAAACATTATTTATCCAGGTTATTTATTTCGATTACCTCTCAATCGAATATATTTCCATGTTATTGTGATTGGTTTTTTCCAATAACAATTGGAAATATAACAAAATGGTTGTAATGTAAATGTTATTATTTTTCTGCAGTCTATTATTGAATTTTAAATTGATTTAAAAAAAGTATTATACTTTTATTAGATACAAATGTCGACATGCACAAATTATAAAGCAATAGCAATGTTTTTAATAAAAAAAATTAAATAGGTAACTATTTTGATATTATAATAGCTTATATAAATATGCAACACGGCTAAAGAGAAAAATTTGACTAAAAAGTGAGTGCAAATCTGCCTTTCGAACCGGCGGCGACTTCATCGCAAAATTTAAATTCGGCGGCTGCTAAGAGGCGACTTTGAGATGCCACGACCTGGGAGTGTGTCTGATAATTGTGTGGTTGTCAAAAATTTCTACGCTAATGTCAAAATGGGCTAGTGAAATTTTATTCACCTCAACAGTGTCAGCTTTTTACTTTCATGAGTACTTTGCTACCGTTTCACACACACCCAAAGTGAACATTTCATCCACGTATGTACATGACGTTTTTTTATATTTTTATATTTTAAAAAATATATGTTGACCAATTTTTGTTTTCCTTTTAAGTCAACCGCAATATTCTTTGTATTCCCTTTTAAAAGTCCTTCATCTGAAAGTCTTTTAGAATTTCTGAATGAAAAAGGAAGTGTGGCAGGGCTTGCTGCCAATTGCAACCTGTGTAAAAAATAAATAAGAAGGGAATTCGACGAGGAGTGCGTGTGGCTGCTAAATAAAGCCTTTTATTAGGCTACTTTACTCATTATTTTTAGCGCTGGATATATGAAAAAATTAAAATGAGCTTGTTTATGTTTTTGCTTGGTTATTCCCTAGAGACTCCTAAGCTACTGAACTGATTTTCCTGTAATTTTCACAGTAATTTCCGGCACTAAACAAAATCTATACATATTGCTGAATTTGCAAGTAGGCGTGGTACCTCTCCTGCAAATGTAACAAAAGACATCACACGAACATGTGGAGCAAGCCGCACCGTTTATGCATATGCCCACAAAGTTGTAGTGTAAAATTGTATTGGCAAGTTACACAGCAAACGTAGCAAAAGTAGAATGGAAATACGTTTTGAAAGCAATTAGTAGGATTACTTTCTACTTAAGCATGCGTCCTGAAAAAAGGTAAAAAAGAAACATACGCATAGAACGCGTGGTGTGGACCGGCCTACAGCTTAAGAATTAAAAGTATCAATTTATTATCCTATTTGATTTTATACTCTGCTATTTAATGTGTTGTTGCTTTTAGTTGTTATGCAAAAATAAGCATTAAAAATTAAATTGTTTGTTAAAAAAACTTTAAAAAAGTATACTCGTATCGGTATCGGCGATAGCGGCAAACTCACAGCAACGCCGATATATTGGTAACCTTATTCGTCACCTCCATAATTATAACTATTTCAGTTACGGAACAAGTTTTCTTCATCTCTCTTTATAAATTAGTTCAGTTTCTTATTGTACTGAAATCAACAACTTTTCATTGTGATATTCTAAAGCAAGATTCAATACTTTTATATTTGATTTTTTTAAATTTAAAGCAAATCAAAACTTTACTTGAATGTCTCTATTAATCACAACATTGAGCAGCAATTAAAGTCAGCACGTGTTACTCGTATTATTTAAAAAAATATATTACCAAAAATGCAATGATTAATTGTAACCATTTTTAAGCCCCCGTTCAAAATCATTCTGAAAAATCTAACAAAAATAGTTTTATTATACAAAAATATGCCTTCAAAATCCCAACATGTGTTTAAATAATTTAAAACTACACTCCATTAAATTAATCAACCCAATGAAGCATTTAATGCAACACGTTTCAATTGTTGTTCTTTGCAGCTCCTGCTACAATTTGGCAAATAAACTACAAGGAATAACAAGAAACAAAAATAACCCTGAGTGCTTAAGAACTTTGGCAAACAAAAACTATTTAAGAGGTATTTTACTCATCTCAAGCTAAAGTAACTTACAAAGAGAGAACTAAAAAAAAAACAAAGACACGTGCTGAGAAAGAAACAAAAATATTATACGTACACATAAATATTGCAACAACAACTTGAAAAGGTACTTACTTTTACATTCATTGGCATCACGTGCCGTGGCACGACCCCAGGGACGATCAAAATGGAATGGCTTACAACGTTCACAATCGCGGCCGGCGGTATTGTGTTTACATTCACAGGTCAATAAGCCATGATGATCTGTTATGCACTTGGAGGCATGACCATTGCATTTGCAACGTCCGCCCACAGAAAAATCCGAAACAGCATAATGAAGACCAGAACTGGCAGCCAGAGCGGTTGACGAGCCCCCTATTATAGAGTTAGTTTGATCCAGGGCATTGATAACTAAAGAATTGGGTTCATTATATTTTCCCGACTTGGCATCTGAAGATTTTTCATTGGGACTTTCCAGAGTAATAAGGGAATTGGTATCAGGCATTTGCAAACGATGGAATATAACTTTAATATCGGTGGCAGTAACCCAATCTTGTAGAACTGGCGAAGCATCCAAATCTTTAGCTGAAGGTCTGCCTTCCAAAGTACTAAAAGCTATACGAGATCCCTGCAAACCACCCATTATGTCGCTGGTATGACGATGTGAATCCGTGCACCTGGCCTCTTGTTCATTATGTTTATTAATAGTAGCTCGATTAGCACGGCCATATACTCTTCTACACTGAGAGCTATAGAATTGGAAAGGTTGCCAGGTTTTGCCATAATCGGAACTCTTATATATAGCTATAGAATCGGGCTTAGGGGCCTTGGGACAAAATTGTAGGCTGACATAAGTCAACTCATATTTCTTGCCCAAAGGAAGAGTTAGAGTAACATTGTCCGGTGGTGCATTTGGATTTGTAACGGGAGCTATAGGCTCTGATCTCCAGCAGGTGACATTATTAGGATTATTTAGATCGGTTAAGGCTACTGAAGAAAATCTCTTTTGTGAATTAGAATTATCACATATACTACAAGTCATATCCTGAGACAAACTGGCGGTTAAGGTTGAAGCCGCCATTTCACAGTATCTTTGCGGTTTTTCTATACCACAAGTACTTGAGGCCAAAACTGGGGCCCCATACGCGGCATTTACAAAATCTGGTATACATTTGCGGGCCTTATCGTCGTCATAACAGGGATCTGAGGGAGCTTGAGCGGCAAACATTTTTAAATACACATCACTGGGTATGGCCTGAGTAGATGGCCAATTAACGAATATCAGCCACAGTGGCACGAGGAGATACATCAATTTGGGTATCATGGTGGAGGGAAGTTTTTTTAAAAACTATGTAGTCTAATCACTTAGTTATCCTTTCAAATTTAAAGTACTATGATTATTTTGAATATTTTGATTTATTGAAAGTTTGAGAATTGAGTTTTAGTTAGTCATATTTTAATCTTTTGAAATATAGTTGAAATATTTTTTTTATATTTTTTTTTTTTAAATTTTTTTAATTTAAATCAAAGCCATGTTTTTTTATTTAATTTTATTATCCAAATTCAAAATTTGTTTTTTATATTTTTTATTTTATTTATTTTTAATATTTGTTTTGAAGATTATTAATATTTGTTATCCTTTTTCGGCTTTCACTAACATTTTTCAATATTTATTTAAGTTCTAAGTCTTGTAATATATAAGTAGTTTTCGTTTTAGTATATAATTTTTTCTTACTTCGAATTTTATTCCAGTTTTAGTTGGAGTAGAAGTCCGCTGTTTAAAACAAGCAATATTTTTATAAATTATTTTTCACAATTTATTTTTAATGGGTAATTTTAAGAAATACAAAAGTGGCACCTTTGAAATTAAAAAAAAAATTACAAAAATATCAAAAATTTTGTAAAAAAAAAACAAATTACATATATAAAACACAAAATAAGTTTTTGTTTCTCCAATAAAAAAAATATATATATGTATTTAAAAACTGTAAATTAAAAGAAAAAATATTTTGCCTTTTTTAAGATATTAAAATTTCAAACTAATTTTAAATTTTTCAAAAGAAAATCCAAGTTTTGCCAAACATTTAAATTTAAAAAATAAAATTAAAAATTTTTATTAAATAATTTTTTATGAAGAAATGAATTTTAATTAAAATTTATTGATAATTTTTCACTCTTGACTGACCGGGGAATTGAACCCACGTTCACGGACAGGTTGAATTTGACATGTTTCAAAAGTAACCACACTATCTCCTCAGAAATGTTTGCCGTTTAACACTCACCGCCACACAACCGGCAAAGATATCTTAGGAGATAGTGTGGTTACTATTGAAACATGGAACTTGGGTTCGATTCCCCGGTCAGTCAAGAATGAAAAATTATCAATAAATTTTAATTAATTTCATGTTGTAAAATTCCATTCTACAAATAACTTAATAAAAATTTAATTTAATAAACTTTAGCCTTAATTAAATATATGAAAATTTCGATTAAAACCATAAACAGTTCAATAAATTAACCACAATACTAATTAAAATTGAAAATTTTAATAGTTTGGGGACAAAAAATAAGATCTTAAAAACTTAAATACATATTTCGGTTTAAAAATTTCTTCGATATTTAACTTATTGCAAATTCGTTTTTTATTTTTGCAGGGAATAAAGCCAAAAAATATTACAAGCTCCGGGAAAATCAAAGCTGAATTTTTGCCCGAAGCTTCCTTGTGTAGTTCTAAAGGCCGTTTGGCACTATAATACAAGTCTTTAGTATTTGGACGAAAATACTTCCCTGATCGAATTATTATTTGAAAATTTTCCAAATACAATAACAACTTTTTATGACAGGGTTGTATTTTTTTCAAATTATGTAAGACTTGTGTGATAGTGTAAATTACCCTTTGTCAACAATTTTTAAGATCGGACTAAAATTAAGAATTCCGGATCGTTTTTAATTTTTGTAATACGCGAGGTGCCCTAATTAGGGAACCTGTGTCGGCACTCCTGATATGTCTTTAGACCCCAAATCGTAAACTTAAGCCCGAATACAAGTCCTTGAATGCCATCTACAATTGTATTCCCATTGTATTAACCGTTTAGAAAATTCAGATTTCTTTTATTTTTTTCCAAAATCTTCCACTGTGTGATGTTGGTTTGCATACTGTAAGTTACATGTTTTTGAAACTAATTTTCTCAAAAACCGTTAGTCCTACGAAAAAATTAGACGCATGTTTTTTGTAGGTAATAGGCTTCACTTTCGATTAGAAGTATTTTTTCGATAAATGTTACCGTTAGCGAGATTTTTACGAAACAACGCATAACTTTTTTTTAGCGGCACATGGATTTACAGGGATTTTTTTAGACGTTGTTAGGAACCACAAATGTAAGCTTAATGCAATTTTTCCGAAGTAACATGTCTTTATTCCCTGGAGTAAAAAGAGCTTTTTGATTCGGTTAATGTTTAAATATGAGTAAATGTTGGTTCCAGCTCTTTATATAAATAATAAATTTCAAACTCGTCAAATAAATTTTTTGAGATTTTAA
Organism: Pollenia amentaria; assembly: GCA_943735925.1. Lineage (NCBI taxonomy): Eukaryota > Metazoa > Arthropoda > Insecta > Diptera > Polleniidae > Pollenia > Pollenia amentaria. The sequence continues at coordinate 83,718,966 of OX031008.1, read as the reverse complement.
ATACTTTTTTTTAATTCTTATGTCGGAGTTTAGAAAATTTTTAGTTTTGTAGAACAAAATATTTTTTAGTTAAATCCATATTTTGCTTCAATGGCAACACTTAAAAATTTTATCCATTTATCATTTCCTAAATTCACTGATTTAAATTTGTTTAAATTTTTTTTTACAAAAATTTTTATTATTTGATGAAAATTAATTTTATATTTTAGTTAATATTTAAAATTTTATTTTTGGGTTTTGTTTTTTAATAAAATATTTAAAATTTTTCACGCAATTTTAAACAAAACTAATTTAATTTGAATATCGTCTTCCAATTTCACTTACACATATGTATTTTTAACTATTTTTCTAATAAACAAGTTTCCAAATTTTCGTAATTTTGCAAATATTATCTTTTCACCAATTTCCTTAACATTTTTTTTTTATATTTCACATAACTCTTATTTGAAAGCACTATCGTTTTTTAACCGTCAATTAAAGCGCGCGCGCAATTGTATTGGACAATTGAAGCAGCACTTGGCATAAAACGAATTTACCGCTATTTGTTCGTACGTAAAATATCGTTTGCAATGAAAAATTTCCGTTAGCCAAAAAATGCCAACGAAATAAATTTGTATCCGTAAATCGAGAAGATAATTGCATGCGGCGTATGCAAACGTCAAGTTCAGCTGCCTGTTCACAGTCAACTAAAAACACATTTTTAGCCGCTATGACAAGATGATACACGCGCACACACGTTCGTTCAATACAGACGTTGTATTTTTGTTTTGTTTATATTTTTGTTTACACACCGAACAACAACAACAACAAAAACAACCTACGAACGAGATGATCTGAAGGTATGGATGGAGCGCATAGAACATTAATGAATGTGTAATGTTAAATATACACGAACAATTCGCTTGCACACTCGACCACATACACCCCAACACTCGTACACAAAACGGATGCTGTTTCTTTTCACGTTTAACTAAGCCAACCAGTCATTCAGTCAACCGGCGAACCAACTAACTACATAAACGAACTGAGTTTTCCAAGCATTTAAATTTTTCTTAACAACCCCATTATAGGCATCATTCCCCCATTTGCAACCATCAAACCATAAACACAACATCTGTCCAACTTCGTATGAAGCGCACATGTTGCTTTACACACAATAAAAAATTGTTGGAAATGGAAAAACTACCTGATGCTAAACCAAAAGCATAAATGTTAAAACGGAAAGGTTTGAGACTTAGCTAAGTAGATACTGTTATATTTATATGCTCTTTGCTAAACATAAATGCTCTTAATACTACTGAACTCCCCACACTCTCTTACTACCATAATTTATTTTTTGTTTTTATTTTATTATGGTGTGTTTCTTGGAATTCACCTTTTACGTCTTGCGCTGTTTGTTATGTGGGGAACTTCGCTCATTTACACAATTAAAGTTTCAGCAGGTGGTTAAAATTCTAATGTGTGTCCGTTTTTCACTCCTTTTATTACAGGTTTTATGAGTTTTACACAATTTCTCTCATTTACATTATGTATTTCCTTTCATAAGATTTTTGTTTTGCAATTCCTCGTACTACTTTTTATTAAAATGTCTGGTTTCTTTTGTTTGTGGATGCTGTTTTTATATGATGGTCATAAATTGTAGTCCGGTTTTCCATTTTTGTGGGCAAGTCAATGTTAAGTTTTAAATGTTCATTATTTTGCCTGGCATCTGTTGCTTAAGACTTGTCCTTCTTTTGTAGTTGTTGCTGTACTAATGTCTTTAAATGAGTTTTATAACCCAAAAAAACATTAAAAGTAAGTGACTAAGGACACTTTATGTTTATTTTTGAAAATATTTCCTTTTGAGGTTAGGCTGTTAGTTCAATAGTTTAAGTCATACCTTTTTGTTTTTAAAGAAAACGAACTTGCATTTGCTTTTATTTCTTTTTAAAATGTTTTATATTAAATGTAATAAGGTCCCCTGCATAATATTTAGCACATTAAAATTGGGTTTCTTTAAATATAAAATTACATTTTCCGAATAATTATAACTAGTTCTAAAAAATTCACTGCGTTCACTTCTCTTGAATTAAAAATTAAGTGCAGAAAATGCGACTCTCCTTCAGACTATCTCCCCGTAGGATATTTATCATCCGCGGATAAAGTTTGTGCCAATATCCATTGTTCAGAGAATGAAAAATTGCCAGAAGTTCCTATTTTCGAGGATGGTAACAGCTATCCAGAGATACTTAAAGGCACCACGGAAATCTGTGACCACTGGAATTTCAGCCCAAGACGGGTTCTTGGCTTCTTCGTGAATCACATATTAGCTATGAAATATACCCAAAATCATGGGAAAATGGATTTTACAATTTGTTTGGCTTTTCGGAAACTTGTGGGGAAGTTCGGCTTTCTAGCGGTTCTGCCGAGGTTCTGTTGTTAATCAACAGAATACAGGTACCTGGAATTTGCCAGGGATTTAAAATCAACATATCTCTTGCGATCTCTGCTGAACAAAGATACTATCTGTTACCAGTAGCTAGGGAGATCGGAGGGGTATTATTCGACCGATTTTAACCGGTTATTTTAGCTTTGCCCAAGTCGGTTATTTTAAAATATCCATTTTTCGAATATCGAAAAAACCGGTTATTTTGGTATAATAAACCGGCTATTTTAATAATGTGTAATTTATATACATTTTACTTACTCTTGTTGTACCCGTAATTTAAGTATTTTTCTAATAGAATAAATAGGTATTGAACAAACTTAATCATTTCTATAAAAAATGCCAAAACAAAATATAACGGAAGTAAAAAAACATTCTGAACAATGTCAATACAAACCTCTTATAAAAGCGAATGTTCTTGTTAGTTAAAAAGTAAATAGTAATTTGTGCAAGAGTATTCTAAATATTAAATATATTTTTATGTAGCATTATCTCTAGAGATATTTTGAACGGAATTAAAAAGACAAAGTTAAGTGCTTGAAGTACCCTGAAATTTATGTTGTAAAGGGTTTCCACGTCACGATTTATTAATCAAAGATATTGAACAAATTCATCAGTTTTGTTTATTAAAACACCAAGAGCTAAAAAACTAAATTTAAGAAATCAAACAATGTCCTGGAAGGTCTGAAATTGTGGTCGACGAATAGACAAATATTTCATACAAAAAGCATGTTCATATTTCTATTCGTCTTTCTAATACTTTCAAAACAATTTGAAATATATAATCCTGGCTAAGAGATTTTTTTTGCAACTTTCAAAAATATGTTTATTTTTTGTTTATTGATCAATGTTTATTTAATATTATTATTATTGAGGTTTTATGGTTGAAGCCTACTGATTCATATAAACATGCTAAACTCCCAACAAATTAAAACTCATTTAAAATAAATTTGGTAGAAACTTGTAAGCCGTTTTAAGGCCCATAGGTTAGGTAACTGAAATTTGTATTTAAATTTATTAAATTCATATAATTTTTTATTTGCTTTTGGAAAACGTTTGTCTAGGTCAAACATCATTTAATAGTTTTTAAATTACATTATACAATTATCTTCTTACAAAAAAATTTTAGTAAATAAATAGAAATTGTTAAAAAAAAGTTTAAAGTTTGATCAATTTACTGGCCTTATTTTTTTTGGATTTTATAATCAAATATTTGTTAGGTCTGAACATATCTAAAGTCATATCTATGTATTTTGTTGGTTCCGCACCTTTTTGAATTGTTTTGTTTTTATTCAAATTAACGTTTTATTACAAGAACTTATTTGATTTTAGTGTTTTTATGTATTCGAATTAAAACCGGTTAACCGGTTATTTTAAAAATGTTTAACCGAAAACCAAGGTTTTTAAAATAGAAACTATTCGTAATATTCGAAAACCGGTTATTGAAAAAATAATCGATCTCCCTAACAGTAGCCCTTGGTATATCGGTTTCAGTCTAACTTTTGGTTCGGTCACTTCGGGGATCACGTGGTAGTTGTAGTTGAAAACCAAAGTTAAGGGAAGGGAAATCTTAAAAAGTTGGCCTAATTTTTGTACTTTAGAGGTAAGTTCGGCTCCGGGTGGATGTCCTTGCGTGCTGTTGCTATGCAGTAGATGCTTCTTGATTTCCAGCAGTGTCCTTAACAAAAAGCGAGTATATAATTCGGCAGAATTTTGCTCTCTATGTGTTTTGCTTGCGGTCACATATTTAAAAATTAAGCCTTTGTGTCGTGTGGGTAATCACGCCTACATATTGGCATTGATAGATGCTTTGTGCCCACGAGTGTTACGGTAGCATGGGGCTAAAATAAAAAACTCCCGCAAATGCTTAAATACATATATGTATAACTGTCTCGCAGAATGGCAACTAATTAATGTTGTTTTTTTTTTTGTAAAAAAAAATCAGTTTGGTATGTAAATAGCTTCAATGATATAAATATTTGCCCCTTTATATACCTCTTCCGATTCAGCCAGCTATAAATTGTGACTAAAACTTACTGCGCTACCTTAACAAGAGCGGCAAGCATTTTTTAAACATAAATATTCTATTTCCAATACATTTTCAATAAAGGAAGCCGACATAACGATCTGTTAAATAAGATTTTCTAGATGGGTGGTGTTAAATTTTCTTTCTTAACCTCCGCCTTACGAAAGTTTGCCAATACCCAGCCGGGTGTTATTGCATGTTTATAAGCGATGAGAACAAGTTTTCGTCTTACAAATTATTTTGTTTTCAGTTTTTTGTTTTTAAAGAAATTTGTTTAGTGAGTAAAAACTAACTTATAACTGAAGCAAATTTAAGAAATTTTTTTTTCTCATAACAAATATTTACAATCTATCCTATTTTGGATAATAAGCAAATTAGACAAATTTTAACAATTTATTCGTTGTTGCGCTCCAGCGAGGACAACAACATTTTAACAATAAGGTCTGATATACATACTAGTATTAAATTAAGGGGGATACAAAAATATATATGTACATTAGAGCGACTCAAAAAAAAAAGTGATTTTGTTACCCCTCTGAAAATAAAGGTTGATATGTTTTATGATGATTCCCAAAATGTTTTGGTTCTAGCGTGGACCATCCGTGAGCTGGACCATTTTTAAAAATGGTCTTTTTTCAGTTTTACGAATTTTTTGGTACTTTGCTCCAAGACGACATAAATAAAATTTGTTATCATCGAAAATGGTTTTTGAAGCAGCATCCAATGGTATATAAAACTTTACCATTTCCGACTGAGATATTTAACTAAATACATATTTTCGTTTCGGGTTTTCATACAAATTCTACGTATTTTTTTTTTTTTTTTTTATTAATTTTATATTTTTTATTGTATTTTTCACATATTGATACATTTTAAAATGAAAAAATTTTATACCCATATTGCCTTTATATGAAAATAAGATAAAATATATCGCGATTTTCGCGGCTTATGTAAAAATTACAAAAAAAAAAATAAATTAACATTATTTTAAAACAGATTCAATTTAAAAAGCAGAACATTTCTTTATATGTAAATATGTATTTAGTTAAAATATGTATTTATGTTTTATATACCGTTGGATGCTGCTTCAAAAACTCTTTTCGATGATACCAAATTTTATTTATGTCGTCTTGGAGCAAAGTACAAAAAAATTCGAAAAACTGAAAAAATACCTTTTTTAAAAATGGTCCAGCTCACGGATGGTCAACGCTAGAACCAAATATTTTGGGAATTATCATAAAACATATCAACCTTTATTTTCAGAGGGGTAACTAAAACACTTTTTTCGGCTCCATACAACTTGAGTCGGTCTAATGTACATATATACAAAATATATAATCAATAAGTAATATATTAAAGAATATTAAAACTTTAAATTATTTCGAAAAAAGTCCATATAAGCGTAAACATAAGGTTGAACGGTAAATCAAGGATATGATACCGCTTAAGTCTTCTCAATTCATTGGTATCGTCTAGTAATGATATTGCCAATAGGATACAATGATAACTTAATCGTTCAAGATAGTTTGCGCTAAACTTCTTGATTTCATCTTAAATTTTTGGAAAAAATAAATCGTTATGAATTGTTTGTTATATACATATTTTGTTGCGTTGACAATTAATCTCAGAGAATTATTTTGGTACCGTTGGAGAACTTCAACATTTGAGTTGCTTGCAGTTCCCCACAATTGAATGCCATTAAAGAAATAAAACCGAAATACATGGTCACCCAGGAAGATATGTTGGCTTGCTCAGAGCGTATCTTAAAATAATATTTGTGTTAAAGAGAAAAAAAAGTAGAAGATCCAAACAGGAAGATCTTTAAAATAAAATGATTTTTAACACAACTTTTTTATAAGGTCCGCGGTCTAAGTAAATTTCGTAATTTATAGTATTTCAACCACCCCTCTAGCCTTTCGGTGTAGAGCTAATATAGGGCCGAAGAAAACCGTCTTTGATGACAAGGATTTTTGCTTAAAAACCCCTACTGGGGTTCGGCAGTCACTCTAATATGTTAGCTATAAGCTCGCCAAAGTTTACCCCATATCCATAGCACTATAAGATTTAATACTGTATAATATGCTGCAGGTAGTAGACAAACAGGTCGATAGACTTAAAAAGAGAAAAGCATTTATCCCAAACTAGTATATGACATTGAAATTAAACGGATCTCGATCTGTTAATGCATAAGCGTATTTTACGCTTTTCTTTTTTGAATGTGAGACATTATAAGTACCGGATAATAAAAAAATTCAGGGCGATGTTATTGGCGGAAAAGAGATTTCTCTTAACTATATAATAACAAAACTGGACAAAATATTTTATGCCAACTTATCGTTAAATTTGTCTATACTTTAACTCCATACAGTGACTTGTGGCTGCTTAGGTATGTTTTTTATTCCCTATGCTTATAACGCGAAGCTCTACGCTTGTCTGCAGGAGACCAGAGTCTCTGGCGGGAATCGAACCCGCAACCCCGACACTGAAAGACTAGCTCACTACTCGTTCTCCCTAGAATAATAAATACGGTTGATACGGGATAAAATGATAGACATTTAATTTCACAGAAAATATACTTTGTTTACACACAGAAAAAAGGGTTTTATCAATTAAAAAAATGGTTTAAAAAGTATTTAAATTTAATTAATGTGATAATTGAATCAATTATTTTTTTAGTTAAAAGAAAATTAAAAACTTAATTTTGATTTAATTAACATTTTAGTTGTTTTGAAATAAATTTTCAATACAAATTTTAATTAAATAACTAAAAATCTTAATTGACTTTTTTCGTTTAAAATAAAATAATTTAAACATGTAGAATTGTTGTTGGGAATTGGCAATATTTATTTAAATAAATTAACACATTGTTTGAAATGGCAAAGTTTTTTGATAATTTTTTTAATTAAAATTAAAAACATAATTTATTGAAAAAAAATATTCAAGATTTTACAATTTTTAGTAATCAATATAATCATTTTGGTAAAAGGTGCAAAATCAACCAATTGTTTGCTTGATATTATGAAATTGGTATAAATTTTGGTGATTGGAGAAATTTAATAATATTTTCTTTGCATTAGTTCTAGTTGAACAAAAGTTTTGGCAATTCATCTAGTTATTGACAAGTGCTTTAAAGGGCTATATACATTGGTCAAACTTTAGATCAAGCATTATGGGTATAAGTGAAAATTTGTTTGTATGTGTGACACCGACGATGCTGGAAGAAAAATCAAACAATTTAAATTTTAAAGTCAAGCACACGCCCTTTAAGGTCACCATACACTACATGTTTTTAACTTCTGACTTGTCAAGTCACATGTAATTGTACATGTCCGTCAGAATTTATCTTTTACAGAAGGTTTATAATACTCGGTGACAAACGCACATGGTAATTGCTTCTCCCTTATTTCTGTTTTTTTCGCATAGTTTTTGCAAAGTAGTTCTCGGTTTCAAAATAGTGTGATACCAAATTAGGATATAACAAGTTAGAGTGCTATATTCGGCCGTGCCGAATCTTTGATACCCTCCACCGACAGGAGTGGCCTCTATATGATAAATACATATACATATATTATAAACTACTTTTCACAAAAACGAGCGTCAGCATTAAAATTAGTTGCGGTTTAGACCTGAATTAAATTATTGACCGACAATAAGAAAATTTTATGCGTTTCTTGTTAGAACTTTGAACTGGCTTGAGTAAAATATCATGATTCGTAAAAGTTTTAGCCGAACTAAAATAATTTTTAGGAGCGTTATTTGTATTGGTCCATTGGTAAATTATGGACCAATCATCCCAAAATTCTGAAGACTAATTTCTGGTATTACAACAAAATAAATTAGAATAAATTTCAATACAGCAGTGTAATTAGTTTTAGCGTTAACAGTAAATTTCACAAATTTGCATGATATTTTTTCTGGCCATATGAATTTAAGTAAGAAATTTTACCGCAATATCTATATCTGTGATGGCTTTAGGCGAATTTAATTATTTTCCCAAAGTGGGCTTTGTTTGGTTTTAGGCGCAATAAACTGTTTTCCGATGGTAGGGTTTATATGGGGCCTAGGGTAAATTATGGACCAATCTTATCGAAATTTGGCAGTGTAATTTCTCGTCCTATAAAAATGTGACGTCAATTTGATAGCATTATTTATTACGGTTTTAGGCGTACTGAACGGTTTTCCGGGAGTAGGGGTTATATGGGGCGTAGTGTAAATTATGGGCCGATAGTATGCTAGCTTAATTTATTACGGTTTTAGGCCTACTAAACTGTTTTCCGAAATTTAGCAGTATAATTTGCAGTCGTATAGCGCGAATTCGTGCAAAATTTTATGTTATTCCGTGCATTATTCCACCATTTATGCTTGTTTTTGTATCAAAATTATCAATTTTTTTAGCGTGGTGGTTCCATATTTTATTCAAAGTTCCGATCCTACAGAACCGATGTTGCTGGATTTCAATCCCAAACTGCTTAGGATAACTACAAGCAATTTGAGATCCAGTTTGTTCTTTTCTTTTGTGTTTTTCGAAAGTGAGTGTGTTTTCAACAGACGGACAGACAGACAGACATGGCTAAATCGACTTAGAATAACTCAAGGAGCCAGAATATATATACTTTATGGGATCTTAGATGTATTATAAAAAAGTTTCACACGGAATGACAAACTTAGCATACCCTCATTACCACAGTGGTGGTGGAGGGTATAATAACAAAAGGGAACAAAAACTTTTTTTTTGGTTGATTGGAAGTTTGTTGCAATTTATTGTACTAATTTGAGGTCGCTAATTTCAAATATGTATAATATCCGTTTTTTCCATCAGTTCGCATTTTTAAGTTACAGGTACAAATCGTATTTTTGATTTTTTTTCCAAAAATTAAAACTTCAAAAAATCATAACGTTACTCCTCATTATGCGATTTTCAAAATTTTTCCTTTTTTTAAAAAATACGTAATAGTTACTTTTGAAAAAGAGCCAAATTTTTTATTATCACCAAAAACATGTCTGCCTAATGGTTTTTGTATTTTTGATAATGATGAAACCCTAAAACGGGAAAAAGTTAAAGTCTTATCACATTCACGCAAAGTCATATAACCTATAAACAAAATGAGACGTAGATTAGAAAAATTGGTGAACGCGTTTCACTTTTATTCAAAATTAAGTTAAGTTTAAGTGAAGGAAAAAAACGTCCATAAATAGAAAAGCAACAAACACACAAACATTAAAAAAATTTTATTTTTGTATGGAAATTGCGATTTTTTTTATCAATTCAGTTTTCTCAATTCTTAATATATACCTCAGACATGCCAACAAATAACCACACCCTTACTTAAACATTTGCTGATGATACAGCTTTTTTCAGCGTACATGTACGCATGTCATGAAGCATTTCGTTACGTGCAGGATCATATATTTGAACTGGAAAAGTTGTTAAAACAATGGAGGATAAAGGTGAATGAGCAAAACTGCGTGCATATTAGGGAGATCGAACGGTTATTATTCGACCGGTTTTAACCGGTTATTTTAGCTTTGCCCAAGTCGGTTATTTTTAAATTCCCACTTTTCGAATATCGAATAAACCGGTTATTTTGGTATAATAAACCGGTTATTTTAGTAGTGTGTAATTTATATACATTTCCTTACTCTTGTTGTAGATGTACCCGTAGTTTAGGTATTTTTAATTGAATATTGGCCAAACTTAAACTTTTCATGAATAATGTCAAAACAAAATGTAACAAAGGCAAAAAACATTATGAACACTGTAAATACAAATCGCTTATAAAAGCGTGTGTTCTTGTAAAAAAAACCAAAAACTTTTCAAAATACTACAAAAACGTTTGCAGTTAAAAAGTAAATAGTAATTTGTGCAAGATAATTCTAAATATTAAATATATTTTTATATAAAGGTTATCTCTAGATATTTTTTGAACGCGATTAAAAAAAAGGTTAGGTGCTTACAGTGCCCTAAAATGATAAGTTACAAAGGTTCTTCCATCTCACGACTAATTAATCACCTTTAATTAGTATACATCCTTGACATTAATGTGATCCAAATAAAACTTAACTCCGTTAGATGTAGTTCTAAGGAGACGACAAGTAATACTTTATTAAAATACGCTGCAAAAAATGAATCATTGGGCGAAATATTAGCCCGTTGTGTTGCCGAGGACGATATGCCCGTTAAGGCACTAAAAACTCTTAAGTAGTTCTAGCATCTCTTCATGCTGAAAACTACAACATTACGTCGGAATCAACGATATGGGAAAAAATTTTACCAGTAATATATATTAAAACACCAAGAACTAAAAAACAAAATTGAAGAAATCAAACAATGTCATGGAATGTTTTAAATTGTAGTCGACGAATTGACAACTATTTTACACAAAATAATTTGAAATAGATAATCCTGGCTAAGAGATCTTGTTTGCAACGTTTGAAAAAATATGGTTGATTTATATAGACATGCTTAACCACCAACAAATTAAAACTCATTCAAAATACATTTAAAAGAATATTTCAAACAATAACTTTATAAAATTCCTATCATTTATTTTCTTTTGCAAAACGTTTGTCTAGATCAAATATCATTCAACAGCTTCTAAATTACATTATACAAATATCTTCTTACAAATAAAGTTAAGTAAATCAATAAAATGTTTTTAAAAATTTAGCTAAAGTTTGATCAATTTACTAGTCCCACCTTTCTTGGATTTTATCGTTAAATATTTGTAAGGTCTGATCTAAGTCATATCTATGTATTTTGTTGGTTCCTTACCTTTGCAAATTGCTTTGTTTTTATTCAAATTAACGTTTTATTTAAAAAACTTATTTGATTTTTGTGTTTTTAAGTATTCGAATTAAAACCGGTTAACCGGTTATTTAAGAATTGCCTATCCGAAAACCGGTTTTTTTAAAATAGCAACTATTCGTAATATTCGAAAACCGGTTATTGAAAAAGTCGAATAATCGATCTCCCTAGTGCATATAACATTCACTTTGCGTCGGGAGTCATGTCCCCCTATTAAAATCAATAATCAATTAGTGCCCCAACAATCACATGTAAAACATCTCGGTATTCATCTAGATCGGCGTTTAACATGGAAATGCCATATAGAAGCAAAACTGAAACAAATGAAACTAAAAGCAATTACAATTTATTGGCTTATTGGAAGAAGTTCTGTTCTTAGCCTCGATTGCAAACTTCTACTTTACAACTCTATATTAAAGCCAATCTGGTGCTACGGTATTCAGCTATGGGCACTGGCCTCAAATAACGAAAAAATTCAAAGGCGCCAAAATAAACTTCTTTGAACAATCACAGTCGCTCCCTGGTATTTTAAAACTCAAATATTCACAAGGATCTCAATGTGCCATTAGTAAAAACTATTATTACGAAGTATGCAAAAATATTTAAAAAGGCTTGAGTCGCACCCAAATCCACTAGCTCGAAATATTTTAAATGACAGCGGCCACTCTAGATTAAGGAGAAGAGATTCTGCAGGACTCGTCCGACGAGAAGAGCGCTAAACATCTACATATGTGAACAGAAAACGTGAGGAGAAGAATTTCCGTCTAGCATTGGCAAGACAAAAATAAAGTATTAGTATAAGATTTGATTAATTATTGTTAGTTCATATTGAACATATGAAGATTCAATAAATAAATAAATAATGAAAAAAAAAAAAAAAATTTCTCAGTAAATTGTGAATAAAATCAAAAGTTGAGCACCTATTACAAGGATATAAAGCTCATTTTATTCAAAATATATTTAATTAAATAGTTTTACACCAAAAGTGTAATTTTTGTAAAAATTTTATTTTTATGAATTTTTAAAGAACAATAATTTTATTTGTTTTTTTTAAAAATTTTCCAAATTTAAAACAAACGGCTTAAATAAAAAATTGTTTTTAAATGAATATGGTGAACCGTTTTCAAGTTATTCCAATATGAGTATGTAGCGGGAGTGCCTTAATTCTGGACATCACGGTATATCGCGAAAAGTCGAACTGATAGAAAAAACTTTGGGCAGATTTGGATTCAGCGTCCCAAATAACCGAAAAAATAACATTCAGTTTTTAATCAACAAAAGCCTTGTTCCCTTGTATAATAAAACGTTTTTTATAAACATATGTGTATGCATAAATTATATTAAATGAATATGGGTATTTCCATTGGAAAGTCTACTTTCCAAGCTTTTTAAATTGTTTCTCAAAGAATAATTTATATTTTACTTATTTGTTTTTTATTTTCGTGTAAAGCGCAATTTAGTAAAAGAGAGAAAAAAATGTGAGCAACATGGTTCTAAGATCGAACTTGTATGCTTGGTGGGGTAACGTAACCCTTCTGTGCCCATATAACATTGTCGGTATTTTAAGATATTAAGTTCAGACGGCTAATGATTACGTCAATAGTGAACCGCTGCTACCAGTTTCCACACGGTATAGATTTCTAAAAACATATTTTTTCATAACAAAATGAGTTAAATAAAAATAGAGAACGTTGTAATTGCAAATTTTTCAGACGACTTGGCGTCTGAGTTTTAAGGAATGTATTTTATGTATTTTGTAGTCAGAAATCTGACAAGTCAGATGCAAAAAACATCTCGTGTTATGGTACCTGTAAGAATAAGCGAAAAAATTATCGTCAATTAAATTATTTAAACAAATTCAAAAGTTTTAAAATTCTGTAGTATAAATGTTCGAATTAAGCCATGTTATTCTAAAAGTGCTAAGGTACATGTAAAAGTAGTTAAACATTTTAAAATTTTGCTCTATTTATAAAAAGTCGACAATAAATAACAAAATCTGCTTTTCAGAAAAATACATAAAGTTTTATAACAATATTGCTTTAAAAAATAAATCTGCCTAGTTTTTATCCCAACATAAAAATTGTTTAGTTTTCTTATTGAAAACATCTGCCTGCAAAAAAAAATATTTAAAATATTGCTAAAATTCATGAATACTAATCAATCGATAGCAATTTCCTACTGCGCTTTCGTGAATTTTAAAGAGTATCCAAAATATTGAACTCATTTATTTTACCTTTGTTTTTAAAATTTCTAACCATATGCTGGTCATAAAATTCTGCAATCTAAACAATAAAATTTGTTAAATGTCTAATAAATATAAAAATAACAGCATAAAACTCTTTCTAAAAAGTAACTACCTTTCGCGTGTAGTATATTAAACTTAAATATAAAAAACAAAAACAAATAAACACCCGAAATACGTGAGAAAATAATATTTTTTTTTTAAATCAACAATTAAATAAACTCCTACCGATCATAACCAAAGCATCAGAACGTACAGAGTTTTGAAGAAATGTCAGAGATTCTTAAATGGTAGGTTAAATATTAAAAAATCTGTTGTAGCACAAAATGTTTTAATCATCATTCTCTGACATGTGTTTAAGAAATTTAAATTTGTGTTATTGTTACCTTTTGCCATCTTTTAAGAAACTCTGTGTGCCACAATGCCAACCGTATTGAGGCAAAGAAAGTAAACATCAGAAAAAAGTCTAAAACAATAATAAACACACATAAATTTTATAGTTGCAACATGTTATCTCGCAACTACCATTCACACATTTCTACACACTCGTCCTTGTCCTCTCATCATCGTACTTTCACAATATACTGGTATGTTTGCGTGAATGGCCAAAAATAACAACAATAAATTCTCACCCAAATTAAAAAACGACACAACAAAAAGCTATAAATATAATTATATGTATATGACATCAGACTCTTAAAGGAATATAATCATAACTCTTGGTATTTTTTCTAAAAAAAAAAATGTCGGATCTTATCAAGTATTTGAAATCCTTGCGAAGTACTTTTCTGCTGAAAACTTAAAATGGGCAGTTATCTTTTGATCCAGATATTTCTCATTTATTGGCTCTACAAAAAAGCTCTTGCTTCAGTTAAAAAAGAAAATATGTATCTTTGTAGATTGTATTTTTAGATTTTATTCGGAAGAAATTGGTAATTTTATGCATCCAGAAAATAATGGAGCAAATTTTCGATACTTAAATTTTCGCATTTCAGGCAAATTGTTCTAATATAATCAAAAAAAAAAAAAAAAAAAATTTAAGTCTACTAGGGCAGGCTTATTCTGGACTATAAGACGGATGAGGTAAAACTATCCGCCTGCTGTTTTCAAAATACAGACTTTTAATAGTAAAAATAATTGTAGTGGGGAATGTAAGAAAATACTCACTGTTTTATTGTTGGTATTTTGTTTAAGCTTTTATACACATTTTGAGTGTAGGTCTTTCTAATGATCTGGCCTAAGCAGCCAGTGAAATGCGCATAGAAACAGCTTATCCTCCAACAACAAATTTCAGTATTTTTATCAATTATAAAAAAAAAATAAGAATTAAGCACAATAAATAAAATCTTTTAATGAAAAAATTATGTATTTCCAAAAACCACTTTTTTGATAATAAATTTTTGCAAGTGCAAGTGCATAAAAAACTGAACTGGCAAATTGTTTTTATTTTGATTTCTTGCGAAAACAATAAAAGCAGTTTGTTTATGTTTTTAATTTGTTTTTTGAATGTAAGAAAATATAAACTCACTATTTTATTGTTGGTATTTTGTTTAGGCTTTGATATCGTTGCAAACAAGACGTTTTGACTGTAGGTAATTCTCATTCCCTCTGTAGTCTTGTTTGCTAGAAAATGTTTCCCAACGAGTGAAATGCGCATTGGAACAGCTTATCCTCCAACAATAAATTTCAGTATTTTTGTCAATTATAAAAAAATGGGAATTAAGCACAATAAATAAAATCTTTTAATGAAAAAATTATGTATTCCGAAAAACAACTTTTTTGATAGTAAAAATTATTTTTTTTTATCTCTATTCAACTTTTCAAACTACAAAGTAATAATTTGCCCCAACAAATCCTTGTAATTATGAAGTACCCCAGCTACCGTTCATGTTCTACCCAATTTGCCTGTTTTTTAATGAATGCTCGTGACTTTGAAAAAATAGAAATAGACAATTGTCCTACTACTTAATATTTTGCAGAGCCCATTTGAATTTTTCAAAAGATCAAAGATATGGAGCTTCCACATCTTTCCATATTTTTTAATATCAAACTCAACACCTTCAAATCGCCTAAACCAATCGCGGCAATAGTTTTTAAGAGAAAATGTTTGCCACATAATTCATGCAAAATACGTCCCAGAACTTTTCTTAATACAGCAAAATTCTGACATAAAATAAAACAACTTTTCAAAAGAAAAAATTTGTTTTTTCGCCTGGGGGGTTATTATGTAATAAGATTCGAAAGAAAAAATTTACGAATTCGTACAATCTGTATTATGTAGAACGTTTTGCTAAAATTTATTTTAGAACGTTCGGAAATATTTTTTTTGAGGGATTTTTTTTACCCCTTTTCGTAAATCATAAATTACCCTTTTACAATTGAAGCAAAGCCGCGAATAACGTTGTAAAAGCCACTTTTTGCAAAAACAGTTTTTGCAGATTAACGTTAACATTACTCTCTTACACTGTTTAAACGTCAATTCACCCAAAATTATGCACCTTAACGCCATCAAAATGCGATACAAAGAATCATCCAGTGGAAGAACGTTGTAAGTTACTAACAAAATGATACAAACGAACTGGTTTTTCAAGGTGGAATAACGTTCTATAAGCCGCTTGCGTAGTGGAAAAACGTTTTAAATGACATCGCGATTGTGGATATGAAACGTTTTTCTACTAAAAAAAACAATATAAACTGTAATTAAGCATGTTATTTAAAATTCGATTTACTTGATATTTTGCAAAAAAAGTTTTTATTGTCATTATTTTTGATAATTTAAAATAAAATTAAAAAATTAATAATCCTGCCTTCTAAAAACGTTTTTTTGCTCTCCTGAAAAATATTTATTTTGTTACTTACAACGTTATTCGCGGCTGTGCTTCAATTGCAACTATGTAATACGAAAGCAAATATCAGTTCATTTAAATTGTTCGTAAATAATTCGAAAGTGGCTGTGCCTGCGAGAACAATTCAAAATCAAAAATGTAAGTGTGTAAATAAAAAATTTTCCAAAAAGTGTAAAATATAATTAAAAACATAAAATATCCTCTTTATTCAGAGCTCTGAGTGGCTTGAAATCACAATTGTTTTTTGTTTGGAAGTTTTCACTAATATTTAATTTTTGCGGAAAACTTTACGTTTCAAAAAATCTTTTTCTTCAAAAAAGTGCTGTCAATAATGACAGGTACTGACAAATTTATCGTGTAGAAATTTGGCAACACTTTGTTTTTCCCTTTTTTTTCAACAAGTACAAGTTGTGGGACTTTCGAACGTATTAGAATATACCATTTCATTTTCGATACGGAAATTCCTTTCGAAAGTATTTTAGTTTCGAATCGTACTACATAATAACCCCCCTGGGATACCAAAGTTTAACGGTGGAATTTCCTGCGGTCAACGAATTATTGTTTCCATAACTAATATTTTTAAGAAGACTTAAAGAAAACATCTCTTTGGTTTAAAGTTTACTAGAAAGCTCTATTCTATTGTCGTTCCACTATTAAGAAATCGCTTAAAAAGTGCGAGTGAAAAAATTCCAATCTGAACTTGCTGTTTATGAAAAGTCTTTGAGAATCGAGCGTTTGCTAAAGTTAAGATTCAAATCGTTATAATAGAGATCTTTAATGTTAACGTTTAAACAATAGTTTTTGTCCAGTAAAAAGCACTGCTTTCCAACAAGAGATTTATTAGTAGTGGTCAAAAAGGGATTTTAAAAAAGTTAGTGCGTAGTTCAGACATTTCTGCTCTACAATTTTCACCCTTGTGTAAAATGTTTAGACATGGATACCGTTGCTAGTCGCATTAAGTAACCTAGTGATAGGTCTTTAAAATTAGGCCAGAACGGCTAGGTCTAATATTACAGTGTTCATCAAGATTTTGGAATGATGACTGACCCTATTGAATGATGAATGACTCTATTGGGTTCTAATACATTAAAATTGATATCTGTTTATTTTTAAAAAAAGTGTAGTAAATTAGCTCTTAACTCTTGTTTATTCCTGTTGCTGCTTCTAAAAGATAAACAATAAAAATTGACGTGTAAAACTCATTCTTCTAAAAAAAAGCTGATATTTAATCTATTTTTTTTTTATTTAAAAAAAAATATCTATATTATGAATCAATTCTTTTAATTTCCATTAACCATAAACCAATAAGTACTTAATACACTCACACAAACATTCAGAATATGTGCAACTGGGCGAGTAAACACAACAAAAACCACAAAATACTAATTAACTGAAATGGACCTAAGAACAAAAACAACAACGTCATCAGTAAGTAATAAAAGCAGCAACATCAGCAGTAACCAAACAAAAAATGCTTAAATCAAATAATCGGAATCGTATTGATTTTAATCGACTTTAAAATTCCCTAAATCAAGATTTATATGTAAGTTTTTTAATTGGTTCTGTTTAATCGAACTTTACGGCTTGTTCATCGATTTTGAACAAAGATGTCGTTCGCTTAACTTACATGTAAAACAAAAACAATACTTTAAAATTTGTTTTTGCTTTACATGTAAGTTAAGCGAAAAAAAAACCAGCCAATTGTAGGGGAATGTAAAGCCTCTAGTACACGGCATGTAAAAAGCCACATGCGCATGTGGTTCTGACGTAATTTTGACGTCATCACACAACACGCAATGCTTATTGTGGCTTTGCATTGACGTCAAAATTACGTCAGAACCACATGCGCATGTGGCTTTTTACATTCCGTGTACTAGAGGCTTAAGAAAGAAAAATTTACGGTTTATTGTTGTGCCTTTGTTGAAGCTTTGATATTGTTACATGTAAGACCTGAGTGTTTTAAAATTCTTATTCACTTTATGGTCATACTTGTATAATATTTTTAGTTTTTCTAAAGTATTTGGAAAAAGTTTCCGGACGAGCTGGCCTAAGCAACCAGCGAAATGCGCATAGAAACTAGCTTTCCCACAACAATAAATTTCAGTGTTTTCATTCAAAAATTGGGATTATTAGCATATCATTAATAAATGAATTAATTAACAAAGTCTTCGTTCGGAAATTGATGAACAGAAGGTCATCGTCCAGACTTACAACTTTTGTTGCAGCAATTCTTGAGCTTATTTGTGAGAGGGGTGAGATGATTGGGGAGGTGTTCTCAGTTTTATGTACTCTGCAATTCCGTTTTGTTTTGTTATTCTCACACTTTTTAACTTGAAGTTGGCTCTAAGTGTATTTGTATTTATATATTAAATACTAGCATTTATCCCGCTACTTCGTTAGCGTCTAATTTTCCTTCGTAGACATATTTTTACGCCAAAGTTTGTGTTTCTACATATACTGTTTGTCAAAATTGTGTGGCCTCCAAGTAAAAGGATATAATTCAAAATAGTAACAGACACCTGTTCACTTTTTTTTATTTAATGAACAACAATAAGTATAAAATTAAAAAAGTATCGCTTTAATTAAAAAAAATTACCACTTAGAGAACGAAAAAGTACCAAAATTCCTACTTACAGATTCTCATTCACTCAAGAACTTGCATGTTTAATATATCCGTTTCTTGTTCCAATACTAACGGAAAATCAAAAAGTACCAGGCAAAGCAAAAAAAGTACCAAAAAGCGCCCCTTACAGATTCTCATACACTCAACGCATTGCTTGTTTAGTTTTATGTTCGTAGGTGCAATACTAACAAAAATTCAAAAAGTACCTGTTGAAGAACAATAAAGTACGAAAAAATACCAAAAAAAATCACTCATACAGATTCTCATTCGCTTTGGAACTTGCCTGTTTAATTTTAAGTTTCTAAGTCCAATATTAATGGACATTTAAGAAGTACCAGGTAAAGAACAGAGAAATACCAAAAAGCATTCACTCAGGATATTGCATGCTTAGTTTTATGTTTGTACGTCCAATATCAGCGAAAATTAAAAAAGTAAAGTAATAAATGAATTAATTAATAATAAATTTTTCATTCCCGAAAATAACTTTTGATAATAAATTTGCATGTGCCCGGCAAATAAAAAACTGAAAGGGCAAGCTGCTTTATTTAAGCTACTTGTTTTTTTAAATTTTGTTTTTTTCTTTCTATCCTCTTACAACTACAATTCGTGTTGGAAAAAACCAGCCAATTGTAGGGTAATGTAAGAAAAAAAATTCACTGTTTATTGTTGTGGCTTTGTTGAAGCTTTGATATTGTTACAAGTAAGACCTGAGTGTTTAAAATTCTTATTCACTTTATGGTCTTACTTGTATAATATTTTTAGCTTTTCTAAAGTATTTGGAAAAAGTTTCCTGACGAGCTGGCCTAAGCAACCAGCGAAATGCGCATAGAAACTAGCTTTCCCACAACAATAAATTTCAGTGTTTTAATCATAAATAAAGATTGGGATTATTAGCACATCATTAATAAATGAATTAATTAATAAAAAAGTACCAGTTAAAGGACGAAAAAGTACCAAAAAGATCCCTCTAACAGATTCGCATTTACTCAGGACCTTGGATGTTTAATTTTATATTTCTAGGGCCAATACTAACGGAAACTCAAAAAACGCCAGTTAAAGATCAAAAAAGTAACAAAAATTTCTCTCTTATAGATTCTTATCCACTCAGGACATTGCGTGTGGAATTTTATGTTTCTAGGTCAAATACTAGCCGAAATTCAAATTGTACCAGTTATAGAACAAAAATTTACAAAATAGCACTTTTACAGATTCTCATTCAATCAGCACCATGCATGATTACTTTTATGTTCATATGTACAATATTAACGAAAATTAAAACAGTACCAGTAAAAGAACGAAAAAGTACCAAAAAAATGCCTCTAACAGATTCTCATTAACGCAGGACTTTGCATGTTTAATTTTATATTTGTAGGTTACTAACGGAAATTTAAGAAATACCAGTAAAAGAAAAAAAAGTACCAAAAAGTTCCCTCATATATTGCTATCCACTCTGGACATTGCATGTTAAAGTTTATGTTCCTAGGTGCAATATTAATGATAATTAAGAAAAGTACCAACAAGTTAAAGAAAGATATAAAATTTCCCGTATATCCCCCTTTTTGGCACTTTTTTTCACGCCATTGAAGCATCAAAAATTTCAATATTGTTCTGGGAGGCCATAATTTAATACATATTTGTCAATGAATGGAGAAAAATGTTTTGTAAAAAAGTACTAAATATGGTTACGGATTTCACCCCTTAAACGTCCGAATTTCAAAAACTACCTAATTCGTATTTGTATTTTTAGATTAGTTGCAAATGTGATATAACTCTTATTTCTATGTTTATGGGTTTAAAAGATAGATTGGATGACAAAAAAGTACCAAAATACAGCTTTATCCGTTTACTCCGTAAAAGGACCGAACTTTATAAAAGCACCAAAAAAAAGTGTTCTTCTTTTTCTAAAGAAGAACGATAAGTATTATATTTTTTTGTATCTCTTTAGTTTCTTTTTACCCATTTTTATCTCCTAAACATTCGAATATCGAAAAATGCCGTCTTAGTGGATCGATTTTGGAAGAGACCAACCTCTGGTCCAAATTTTTAGCTTCAGGCGGTTAGGCGTGAAGTGAGTAAGTCAGTAACTTTACAATTTTTAATATATAGATAAAAAAAAGGGAGAAGAGGAAATACAAGATACAAAAATTGCAAAGCTATAATTTTTTAATCTGGACATTAATGCAATTTCAATTCTGAATTTTTAAAAATTGCAGCAACAAAAATTACAAGTCTAGACGATGACTTAGTGTTAAAATTTAATAAAATGATTTCTATCATAGAGCAGATTGAATACTTTCTTTTTTTATTGCCTTCTTTACAATCTCTTTTAATGATGCCTTACAGTGATGCATTTTGAGTTTTTTTGTTTTGAGCCAAATTACCGATTTGAAAGGGCCAAAATATCTTTAAAAGGGCCAAAAAATACTTAATATACTTGATTAATATGTTTGTACTCAGCCAGCAAAATACTCCCTCGGATATCTGGAAAACGTCGGACTATTATGGTGGGTGAGTATGTAAATAAAACTAATAGTTAAACCTAGTAATATAGTATATTTATTTTATTTTATTAAGAAAAAAGCCAAAAATTCACATTGTTATATTCTCCACCAGAAATAGCTGTGAGCCCATGTTCGTCTGTCAGTCCGTCTGTTGAAATCATGCTCTCCTTCCAACAACTTTAAAGAAAAAAACAAGATTGATACCAAATGGTTTCTAGCTGTCCTAAGCAGTTTGGGATTAAAATCCAGCAAATTGTTTCAGTAGTAAAAGAGTTTTAAAGTACTTTTCGCTTATAGTCCATTCCGCTTAAAGGCCAAAAAAAAACGGATAAACACCAAAACTGTCATATACACTTGCAAATTTTTTCGAATTTTTTACAAATTATTTGTTCTAAGGTCCATTTCGCTTGTAGTCCATTTTTGTTTAAAAGCCACATTTTTTTTGCATGCGTATCTAATACTCTATTTAAAAAAATTCGCTCATCGTGTCCATTATCATACAGACCAATCAGCTTGTTATCCTCTTTAAGCAAAGTCCTAGAAAAAGTTATCAAGGAAAAAATTTTAAAATTTTGTGACGTTAATCAGGTGTTCCCAACGCAACAATTCGGATTCCGGTCTGGTCACAACTTCAATATTATGAAGTCCACGGGTATGGTGTTGTTGGATATCAAGTCTGCTTTTGACTCTGTATGGCACGATGGTCTGGTGTAATAAAAATATTACAGAGCTTTTTGATTGGCCGATCGTGCAAAGTTTATATAGGTAAGAACTCCTCTACACAAATTAATATTCCAGCAGGTTGCCCCCAAGGATCTTGCTTATCTCCAATATTGTATAATATATTTACGTCTGATTTTCCTACATTTTTTGACTGCACTTCATCTATATTTGCTGACGACACGGCGATTCTCTGTCATGGGGTTTATGCTGAAGATATCATCGCAAGCCTACAAAACGCGTTAATAAATTTAGAAGAATATTTCAAGAAATGGAAAATTCTTATAAATCTACAAAAAACTCAAGCAATATACTTCACTCGCAGAAGGAATTCTTGTTTTATCCCACAAAGAGATTTAAACATTAATAACATCACAATTATAAAATGCGAGTCTGAAGATAAGTATCTTGGAGTAATATTGGACTCAAAAATTAACCTTAGCAAACATGTTTCTTACGTCATAAACAAAATAAATAATGTCACAAGACTTTTGTATTCTTTCATTAATAGAAAGTCAACATTAAGTCAAGATAATAAACTTATAATATTCAAAGCTATTTTCATGTCCATACTTTATTATGCTGCCCCTGTGTGGAATGATGTCGCAACCTGTCATGTCAAAAAACTTCAAATAAGTCAAAATAAACTACTCAAGATGATTTACAATCTTCCTTGGCATTAGTCGACTCAACGATTGCACTCCAAAAACGGTATCGAAATGGTCAATGATAGAATTTTGAAGCTCACTCATAATTATGATATCAGATGTCAATTTTCTGAATATTTACACATTAACGAATTGTCAGTTAGTACGTAGTTTTAAGTTTTATCTTAACATTAAAAACTTTTTTAATTTTTTTTTTATTTAAATAGGTTTTTGTTACTTTTTTCCTAAACATATAAAAAATATTGTAAATTATAATATTATTATATCTTTGTAATTAATTTTCTAAGTAGAAAAGGCTAATTATCGCCTGAACTCTTTAAATTTGTATTAAATTTTATTATTACTTTTTAAATATATATCCATGTTATGTAAATAAATAAATAAATTGAATTGAAAAAAAAAAAAATTCGCTTACAGTCCACTCTATTTTTTATATTTTTTTTTTAACAAACTGGCAATATGTTTTTATTTACCTTTCTGTTTTTATTTACTTTTATATATATATCAAATTTAGATTAATTCATAGAAGTAGAAAGAATGAGGAAACGCGTTATGTTGACTGGTTTTATTAAAGAAAATCATTTTTAAATAGTCCAAAATTTGGACTATAGTCCAAATTCGCTTATAGTCCACAAAAGTTGCGCAACTATAGTAGTGAAAATACTGTATATCTGATAATTTTTTTTTAGTAAAACTAGCATAAATAGTGGCGGAATGCACATATTGATATAAGACTTTGCACAAATTCGTTTATACATATACCGTAAAATTTCGTGAAGATCGGTCCATAATTTATCATATGCCCCTTAAAAAACATACTCTCGAAAAACACTATAGTACGCCTAAAACCGTAACGAATAATGCTATTGTAATAAATTGAAATATATGAATAGAAATCACACTGTCACATTTTTGAAGATCGCTCCGTAATTTACCATAGGCTCCATATAAAGCGCACTCCTGACGTATTCTAACTGTAGTTGGAGGACATCAAAGATTCGGTACAGCCAAATATAGCTCTCTTACTTGTTTTAAAGTATTTTTGTCCATTTTGGTTTCATTTTCACCCAGCCAGCAAAACAGTCCGACGTCTTCAAGATATCTGCAAGAAACGTCGATCTTATACACTCATGCTTTAGATGTTTTTTGCATCATATATCAAACCGCTTGTGTGGTTTACTTGTCCCTGAACAATCAAAAGAACTTCTTAAATAAAAGTATGTTCGAAACAGTTAAAAATAAGATTAAAAAAATTTGTAGAACAATTAAAAGTAGTTAGTTAAACTTTGAGCTGAAAGGGCCAAAATAGATTTCCACCGGGCCATCAAACAATCAAAACACATCACTAATGGCACAATTGTGCCACATTTTGCATCACTGATGCCTTATACATCAAACAATGAAATAGCATGATTCCACAGAAAACTTCACACCATTCGTTAAGTAATCGTAGGGTACACTTGCAACAATTTATTCTTCTATACTGTGGTGTAGGGTATCATATGGTCGGGCTTGACAGACTATAGTTACTTACTTGTATTAATATAGTTGCAAAGCATTAAATAGAGCAATCAAATAGTTCTCTGATTCCTATTGTTATACATCGTTCTTTTCAGTATATTCCGAATTACGAAATTCGATGTGACAGGCAATCCAATGTCCATTAGTATCGTGTTTAATGTGCTGTTTTTACAACACAAGTGATTGAACGTTTAGTAAAATTTATAAGAAAAACACTCAAAAAACTGAGTGCTATTCATATCAATTTTACTTCACGTTCAATCACTTGTTTTGTGAGAACAGCACATAGTTCTAGAAATACTATTTCGGTTAATTTTTATTATTGAAATCAGGAAGTCGTTTAATTAAAAGTTCAAAAAAGTCATTCACTTCGTTAAACAAAAAATCTTTTTGCTCAAATTTCTGTAAGTTCCCCAAAAATCTGCCAGATAACATCAGCTGTAGGGCGCCTTAATCTCTACTATAACATGAACTTATTTAACAAAGTCAATATTAACCAGATGTATGTAATCAGCCATAATGCATTGATAAACTAAAATACTGACGCACTGACTGACAGATAAAATGCATCAATAAATGCCTGGTTGTGTGGCTGCGTACGTGTATCTGTGTTTCTAACCGACTTACTCGCCAAACCGTAAGAACCAATTGCGAGAGATAATATTAAATATTAACAAACACACAGTTTTACACTCACAAGCAACCACATCATCGACTTACACCCAATAGCAACGCCATAAGAAGTAATCGTCATATGAATTTGTAATCTTATTGGGTCTTTGCAAGTTTGATTGCTTTGACTTTGGGCTCGTCGTCTGTCCTTCACTATGTATACAAAATCGCATCAGCGCCAACAAGTCAGAGCGATTAAGAAGACGAAAAAGCCCTTAAAAGGCACATATTAACTTTAAGCTGACAAAACGAAGAAATTTCATATCACTTTGCTAACCGCGATAAATTAATAATTGCCAAAATTGATGAGTTTCATTAACAATAACTTAATAATAATGAAATCCATGTTGCAGTCTATCTGTCTGTCTGTCTGTCTGTCTGCCTGTTTGGCTAAACTGTGTGATTACAGTTTGAGGTTGACGAGAGAGAAACTGAACGACCTTAGAATTAAAAGTTTTCTTCTTCTCAATTTAGTTATTGAGTAGGTGACTTTGTGTGGATTAAGAGGGAGTTTTAAAATAAATTGCAATTTAAAAGAAATCAGTTTAACGGATGTGGACCTCATATTAGGTAATTAAGTACATAAGTGTTTAGCAACCTTGTACAGAGCTTGGGGCCTAAAAGAAAAGAGAAAGTGGTTTCACTTTTTTATTTTTATTTTGGGTAAAAGCTAAAGGTCTAATTAATATTATAACAAATAATAAAATAAAATTTTCAGACAAATACTTAATGGTAATGTGTATCTAAATTTATTAAGTTGGTTTTAAGCAAAGTCAAATGAATACTTTTTCGATATGTACCGGAAAACTACTTGTCTCATTGATATCCTTACAGCAATTCAGAGAGTATTATATTATACGTATGTCCTGATATTTTTAACTGCTTAAAATATTGGTCATAGACCCACCTCTAAGTACCAATCGACTCAGAATCACTTCTAAGGCGATGTAACAATGCCCGTCCGTTAACCATGTAAATTTTGTGAGCAGAGTACAATTTTGGAGATAATTTAATGAAATTTGGTTCATCGATTCCGGTAGGCTAGATGGTAGTGAGCTAGTCTATCAGTGCAGTGGTTGCGCGTTCGATTCCCGCCAGAGACTCGGCTCAAAGAACCAAGTCTATTGAAATTGGTGAGAATCGGAATACAAAATTCTTTCCGGAATAGAGTCTATGTGCCCATAAACCATCTTATGATGTTGGTATTTAGATTAAATTTGGTCCAAACTTATTTGCTTGCAATCTAAATTATCTCACCTAGTTTTGCTGGAATCGGTCCATATTCAGCCATAGCTCCCATACATATACTACTCCCGAAAAAACTTTTAATGCCAAAACTTTCCTATAAATGTTGGTAGTGACATTTAAATTGGCGACGATAACTTTTACGACAGCTCCTATGTCATAAGAAAATGTGGTGCTGATAGGTTAAAAACTAACAATAGGTCCCTTATGAACCCTCATTGTAAATTTTTTAAAAGCCAACAAATCTCAGATAGATTAAGATATCTAAATACTATTCGACACAAAGAACAATTTTATGAATCTTGATCTCATTACATATTTTGTTCTGGCGGGTCCATGATTTTCCATGGATCCTAAATAGGGTACAATCTCAAAAAGTTGTTTTACAATACTCTGTTATAGGGAATCATGAGGTCGGGCTTAACACGACTTTACTTTCTTACTTTTGATAATTGAATTTAATTGTTGAATTTTCACTGCAAATACTTCCTATAAATCCTAAAAAAATTAAAATACTTGGTGCCATATTACGACTTTCGATATTCATCAATAATTTAATTTGAATTGAGTTGAAAGTTTGTACGACTTTTGGCTCATGAATCGGGTGATTCATCGTGAGACTTAATATATAATGTAAAATAAAACACGTACATTTGAAAGTGAACTTAACATTTTTTATCTGTTAAAAGAACAATATTTTAGTGTTTAAGAATCATTTCATGTAAATGTTGGTAACGACTACGTATGAGGTGGTCCATTCGGAAGTACCAATTTTGGGCAGAGCGACTGATATCTCGCGAATAACATGAGTAATGTTGGCTTCTTAAGCTTCAATCGTAGCTGGCTTATTTCTGCAGACCTCAGGATGAACATATTCCCAGAGAAAATAGTCCAAAGGTGTGCACTATATGGCTCGTAGCGCGGCACTGTTCTCTCTCCCATACGCCAAACTAAATATTAATAAAGTGCTTAAAATTTTTATATATATTTTTGTAAGGCTAACAAAGTACCTTAAATATATTTGTAAGTAGAATTCATTATTTTCACTTTTTATTTACAGTGGAGGGCACCAAAGTCAAACAATTTTTGAGCTAAATTGTTTAATAAAAAAAATACACTTTTACCCTTTTTACGAAAACAATTGCCAAAAATTCATTTCTTAATTTATTCTTTTCAAACCTTGTAGTTTTGTTTACCACTAAACGCACAAAAAGGTGAAATTTTTGTTGTTAAATAATATTACTGAGAAAAATGTTTGTACTTTCGTAAACTTTGAGATTTTTTTAATGGAAGTCCCTGAAATTGCTAAAGTTTGGTAGAGTATAATTAACTATTTCTTCAGAGTACCTACAGTTTTATTTAATATTTTAGTACTTAACAGAATCTGCAAAGAAGTCCAAGAATTTTCTACCGGAAATATAAAAATTGCGTTAATTTCCTGAGCCATATTTTTCTAGTTCCCAAAAAAAATAAAAAAATTACAAAGAGGTAAATTTATGGTACAGCCAAAATTAGAAAATATTAAGCTATAAATCTCTTTTTTCTTCTTTACTATAAAAAATTAACTCAATTTTTATGTACTAAGTTTTTTTTAAACAAGAAAAAATATGGAAAAATTTTAAGTAATGAATATTTTTTTTGGGTCTACCCTAATATTTTACAAAGTTTGACGATACTAAAAATATGTATAAATATATAAAAAATTAGTGGTTTCTTATTTTGGATTTAGATACAACGTTAGGAGGTCTATCGACCGCTAAGAAAAAAATTCAAGATTTTCTGCTGGAAAATTAACAATTTTTATTTTTTACACTCTCACACAGGGTCTCCACCTGAGATAATATCTGATATAATATCTGAGGGAACGTCGACAGAATGAGAGAACACATTTATTTATGTTAATCTAAATATTAAACAAGGGGAACACGTATCGTATAAGATTTCATAATCGACTGATTCTCGTACAGTAGACTTGAATCGTTTTTATTCTTTTATTTTAGTTTTTTAATTTTTTTATTTAAAGTATTGTTTTTCACAAGATTGGCACTATTTGCATTAATAAATTACAAATTTTAATAATGGTGGCTTATTATTGTTTTATATGTGTGTATGTATGTGTATTTTTGACAGCTCATCTTATAAGATAGTTGTTATAAGATTTCTTATAACAACTGTCTCAAAACATTTATTATGATATTAATACTAACACTATTTGAGAGTCCACACGTAAGATAATACTCTCTGCGATTGAATTTGACGTTTGCCAATATAAAAATCTAATATCTTATCTCAAGTGGAGACCCTGTGTCAGAAAAGAGATAAATTACACAGGACTGCGATGGAAAAGTATTTTACATAAGTTATAAAGTATGTAAATGTTGGTCTATATGTTGCAAATATAAGGTTTGTTTAAAAATACCACGTCACATATATCACATAACGGTACTTATGTGATTTTCGACTTATACTTCTCTTTCAGCCGTCAAATTCTTTCAGAGTCAAATTCTAGTTCAATTGAAATTAATTATATTTTGTTTTAAAGGATACTAAATTGCGCGTCGAATAGTGTCTAATTAGATAACATACCGGAGTTAAGTGGATCAAAGCTAAGCTTTTATAAAGTATTTTTTTTTTGTTTATCACCAATTATTGTCACTTCGGAAGATGTTTTGTACCCCAGTAAATAACAAAATCCATAGTTTGTAGCATAATTTGTATAGTCCATCTGATTAGAAAAATGTTAAGCCATATTGAACTGAAATCGGATAAAAGCTAAAAGTTATATAACAAGAAAACAAAAGCAATAGCATATAACTTACATTTTACTTAGTACAACCGTCATGTTTTCGTATTTTTATAGAAATATATGCACCGAATGAAACCAATTTTACAACAGATCTAAAACGCATTATTTTAGAATCACTTATTAATTTTTAGTGCATTATAATCATAAATGCAGCTAAAACGTAGTTTTTTAAGAAAATGATATATGGGAGGTAGGCACGTCCTTGCACCCAATGCAAGAATATTTGCAACAACGATAGAATGTGAATATTAACATACAGATACCAGTTTTTGCTACATTCTGATAAAAATTGTGGCTAGAAATTACATTTTCTAATTCAGGATGTATGGGAGGTAGGCATATCCTTGCAGTGATTTTTCTCAAACTTCAAATTTTTGCTTAACTTACCCATTAAGTATCAGTATACTTAATTTCGTCGTTCTGCGATAAGAACTCTAGTTTTGCCGATTCACTATATGGGGAAATAGTACTGTGCGCAGTATTGTTGAAACCAGAGCTCACCGAGACCATGAACTTGAATTTTAGGAAGCACATAGCCCGTTAACATGGTGCAATAACGGTTACCATTGCCGGTAATATAATACAAGAAATATAGAGTAATGATTCTACCAACCCATAAACCACACCATACCGTTGTTTTTAATGGATGTATTGGTAGCTCTTGGTACTCTTCGGTTTGCTTATCAGCCCAAATACGGAAATGTTGTTTAGGTCGATTGTGGCGACCCTGAGTTTTTTATACAAAAAGTTGTACAAAAAAGTCGTTTTTTCAAATTAAAGTCTCACTCTTTTTTTTACATGTTTATTAAACAAAAAACACAACTAACCAAACAAAAAGGAATTACCTATTCCAACGGCATAAATAGCTAGGAAATAATTCTTTTAAAATGTGTGCTTAAATACACTTTTGTATATTAATTTTACATTTGATTCTTAATATTGTGTTTGTATATCGTCATCTTAGATGCAAACGGATGTTACTACATTTTTATTTTTTTGCAGGAGAAGCAAAAAGCTTTACAAAATCAATAGTAACAAGGTGTTCTTGGCGGTTGACTTTATTTAGTAAAGTTGCCATTATTGATCGCAGGGGCCTAAAAATGAACATATAGTTTAATGAACCAAACAAAAATCAAACAGAAACTAAATTTTTGTGTAGCTATGTCCATTTGCATTTAAGATGGCGATATAATTTAATTTTATATAAGTTTTACGTTTTATTTTTTTGTAACTTCGTCTCTGTATTTTCATTACATGGGTTCCAACGTTCTACTTCGGTATTTAGAGCTGATAGTATGGACTCGCAAGTTTTTACTTTTAACCTGTTGGTTAATTTATTTTTCATTAATCCTAATTTTGAAAAAGAATTTCCGCACACGCATTGCTGTGCGGTAGAGTTAATACATGCGCTGCCAATTTATATAAATTAAGGTACAATGGATCATTTAAAGCGTTTTTTAAGCTTTCAACTGTATGCCAAAAATAATCAGCACTTAAAACATAAAAATTAATCTGCATGATTTATCATTGGATTTACTTTCTAACAATTTAAATTCGTAATAAAAGCCTCAGGGTCATTTATAACATTTTCAAATTCAGATATAAGATATATATATATTTAATGTCTTCGTTAGAGGTAAAAAAGTTGGTTTTAAAATGCTTAAAATATAAATGCCACTCTTCCGAGATTGGCATGGAAATTCAACGATCGCGATACAAACAAGGCAAATTCATTACATTTCAGTGGTTAAATTCGCCTTGATACAAAATAATCACATGAACAATCGGGAATGTTTTAAACACAATTGATATTTTAAAGGGAAAATTTGTGTAATTATGAAGTGTATGTCTATGAAAAAAGCGGAAAAAAGTTGGAAAAAGTTGCAAAAGTAGACGAGTTTAAAAAAGTCGCACAAAAAGTTTCAGAGCGTCAAAGAAGTTGCAAATTGCAACTAAAGTCGCACAACCGTAACGCTGCTTGCCAAACTGTACTGAAGCAAAATGACAAAGGAGTTTGATATGAGTCCCTCGTAATCTGTAAAAAAACCTCACGATGAATCACACTGTATTTGTAGCTCTCAATATAATCTCATCTCATCGACAATATTATACATTTTAACATAATGCTCATTAAAAAGCCAAATGTCATGAAACTCCTAAAAAAAGTTAGCGTTAAGGGCCGTTTCTAGATCCACATTAAGCTCAATTGATAGTACCCAGAAAAAATTAAAAATTGTCTCTTATAACTAAATTTGTAGATTCAAGCAAACAAATTAATTACTAAAAATTGTAAAAACTGTGAATATTTTTTTTTTAAATAAATTATATTTTTAACTTTAATTAAAAAAATTATAAAAAAAACTTTGTCGTTTCAAACAATTTGTAAATTTAATTAAATATAGCTTAGGTTTTGATAATTGCCCAAAACAATTCTACAAGATTCTATTATTTTACTTTAAACGAAAAAAATCAATTAAGATTTTGGATATTTAATTAATATTTTAATTAAAAATGTTATTTCCAAACAACTAAAATGTTAATTAATCAAAATAAAATTTTTAATGTTTTTTTCAATTAAAAAAATTATTGATTCAGATATCACATTAATTAAATTCAAATACTTTTAAAACAATTTTTCTAATTGATAAAATTTTCTGTGTACGATATTTTTTATTTTAATTTTTTTCTTTGAATATTTATTGAATTTTAATCTGAAGAAAAATAACTGCTCTGAGATGCTTAAAAATTTCAAAACACAGGTCTTCAAATTTTTCAATGTTTGGTTGGCTAGTGAGAACAATAATAGTCGTTTAGCGCTTAAATCTTCAGAGAAGGAGCTGAGCAGTTTCAGAATATAACCGATCGATGTCGAAGTGGCATAAATTTAGCTGATTTTAAGGTATTCGTTTATCATTTAGCGCTTAAATCTGCAGAGAAGGAGCTGAGCAGTTTTAGAATATAAGCGATCGATGTCGAGTGGCATAAATTTAGCTGATTTTAAGGTATTCGTTTATCATTTAGCGCTTAAATCTTCAGAGAAGGAGCTGAGCAGTTTCATAATATAACCGATCGATGTCGAAGTGGCATAAATTTAGCTGATTTTAAGGTATTCGTATATGGAAACCCATTTTTTTGAAGAATCCATAAATGCAATTTTTAATGAATTATGACATGGCTTAAAATAACTTTCTACAAAAAAATAGATCGACAATTTTTGGTTTTCAAACAGAGGAGTGGTTTCTAGATTTAAAATTTTCACAAACTGAATAGATTTTGAAATTGCCATGGTAACGTTAACTTTATAGGCAGCGTTACCGCTGTGATACTAAAGTATCAATTTGACTCTTTTTTGACGGCCTTGATACCCTTTATGACCCTTTTTTCAATTACCCTTTTGTATAATTTTTAACTATTTTGTGCCACTTTTTGAACCTTTTTGGAAATAGTGCTGCACAGTAGTGCTTTAGCTAAACAAGATTTTAAGAAATTAGCAATGCTTAAAAACAAACTTTGGAACATACTCAAAGTAGAAACTTACAATTCCATGCTTTCCCGTCTTAGTTTGATTTAATAACAAAATATAGAACGCACATTCATAAAAAGTAGTTAGTTTTCGTAAAAAAGTTGTTTTTAAAGTTTTTTTTACGACTTCTAAATTAGATTTTCGATAGCAAAGTACAAATTAAAGTACAATTTCACTTAAAGTAAACATACCTCATAAACATACATATTTTTTATTTTTTATATATATTTTTTATTTGTTGAATAACTTAGGAGTATTTTTTTCTAAAAAAAACGTGACATTTTATTTAAAAAATGCAATTGGGTCTTCGTTTTTTACAAATGTTTTGCTCTCCAAAAGGGTACCATGTTTTATTTTAAAAAATTAAATGGCATAGGGCACTGAAGTTTTCGCCCCGTATAAATCGACAGTGTTGATATTTCCCTGTAAAATATGTGACTTCGGTTTATATATGAGGTTATTTTTAGAACGACGACGATAGCCTCAAAGAACAATTTTTTATATTTTTTTATATACTTTAATTGATTAAAGTCCCTAAAACTAAAAGGAATGCCAAAAATTCAATAAAAATTGCTAAATTAGCGGAAATTTCCAAAAATTTGGTAATAGCGATATGATAGCAAAAACTAATATTTATTAAAAATCTTTAAAGTTTTAAATAATCAGAAAACTTACTGGTAAAAATCGCTCCTATCGCGAATATGGCTAAAATTCGAAATTTCTTAAAAAAAATTGCTAGAAAATAACATAAAAAGCATTAAAAATAAGCTATAATGACGATGAACAACATTTTTATCAGGTACTGAAACCAGGAAACAGCATTCCATAAAAAAATTTGTTGAACACTTCCCATCTGAAATAAATTTTTTTTTGTTTGGTTATAAAAAACTTGGTCTTACTATTTTCTTTAAAATGGGAAATACTGTTTAAAAAAACTTGACCCGTTTTTAATTGAAATACCCTTTTCTTGACCCCTTTTTGTGACCCCTTTCGAAAACTCCCAACGGTAACCCTGGTTATAGGGTTTTGACTTTATAAACTCTATAATAAAATTTTAAAAGGATATTAGGTCATGCGATATCTTTAAATATGTATATGATCTTAAAAACACCATCTTCATATAATTGGTTAAAAAAAAATTTTGTCTTATTTATATTTAGCCCACGACAAGTATAGGCTTTCTGAATACCAAAATTTCCAGATTAAATGGTACGATGTCCTAGAGTGCTCTTTAGGAATATAATTCTGTGGGCACACATCGCTTATTTTTATATCTTTTTATTAGTTCCAATTAACAAATTAATTAAAAAGAAATAAAAGTGTGGAAAATAATATGGAGCCCTCGACGGTAAAGTCTTCATAAACATTGTTTCGGGTTTACTTGAACAATATAACTTATAGAGGCAATGATTAGTAGAATAGTGGTGGACGATATACATCGATGTTTTAAAGCCCCTCGATTTAAGGTATCGTACATCGAAACAATCCGATGTATTTTTTACCCATGATCATCGATTAAACATCGATGTTCTTGATTTGATGCATAAAAGCGACAAATTTAATACACGAACTTTATAGCGTATGCTAAATGTCATTGCTATTAACTATTTTACTACCTTAAGCTGAAGCTCAATGCGCTAATGCGAAGATGCGTATGATACTTTTTGTGCATTTTTAAGTTCAAGTTACATGCAATGCGTTCTATTCGCTAAATAAATTTTTTTTTATTTTTTTTTTTTTTTTTTGATCAGCTGTTGTGTTAAAATTTTTATCAAATAAAAGTATTTTGGAAAAATGGAAAGTGTATTTGATATTTTAATATAATTTATTTAAATGAATTCATAGGAGCAAGTTTTTATTATACAAAAATTCATGATTTATCAAGGTATCAATAAAATTCTGCTTCATGGCATTTGTTTAAAAAAAATAAACACAACCAGGAGGGCACTCAGAATATAAAAGTAATCGATAACTAGAATGACAAATTTTGTTTATAAAAAAATTGTGCTAAAAATTAATTTTAATGTATTTTATTACTGAAAGTTATTGCACTACGAACGTTTTTTCTTTTATTAGAAACATTTTTTAAAACAAAAATATATTAAAAAAAATCCACCACATAAACATATTTATCGATAGCATTAAAAATAATATATGATTTGTCATCCATGGCCATTAAAAGCAGCTGACATTTTTTTCACTACACATGCGACGCACAGACCCCTTTCAGACTCGGCAAGTTACTTGCGCAAGTTTCTTGCCCAACTCTTGATTTGTAGATGCCAGGGGTAAGGTTGCGGTAAGGGGAAAAATTGAGTGCACACTTTGTTGTACTCGGTAAGTTACTTGCGCAACTAACTTGCCAAGTCTGAAAGAGGACATATAAAAGTAGAAAGTAACATACTTTCATGCGTTGACACCTGTATGCATTCTGTGCGGTTTGTTGTGTAACTTATCACGTATATACAATTACACTGATTCTACTGTCTGACAGATGCATAAAAAGGAACAACGCATTGAATGCATGGTACGGACCTTCAGCTTTAATCTTCCCCAAACAAAATTTTGAAGCAAAGAAGAAATTATCCCTCTCTGCTTTTTGTCCTAAGTTTGTTTGTGCGTACTCAAAATCAATGTTGCCAGAAGTATGACTGTGATATCTTTTGGCATATCTTTTATTTACAAGAGTTGCTGATTTTTACTCCGAGAAAGGGTTTCTTAAAACGCATATACAGGGCATATTGTGCCCTAATTTTTATTTATTATTCAATATTATTTTTAAATTATCAAATTATAAATATATTTCAGAACTTATATTACAAATTGTTGGTACTTATTATACGATTTTTACCAAATGTGTGTGGCAAGATTTAAGAAATGTAGACAGAAAAATGTCGCTGTGTAAAAACGTAAAATGTTTTTTTTAATGTCCATTACTGTTGTAGATTTAATCATCTTTCTGATAAATTTTATTAATTGCTAGTTGATGATCGAATCGGTCATTTCGAAACTGCCTTATAAACATTTATACCCGAATTTAAAGGTCCATCGCGAATATGTTAATTATATTTGGATATAGGAGCACAGGAATGTTAAGGGACTATGCATCCAAGACTGACTCACTTGAAAAATTTAACTTCTTCATGACTTTTAAGAAAATACTAAAACAATACAATATGCAAAAAAAGTATTGCAGTAGAATTAAGAAATAGTGGTCTCATCTGTTCTGAAACTATCCGATATATTAAACACCGATCGATATTAGCAGTCTTAAACTTTCAAATAATCTTCGAAGTCTATTTTAAATCTTCTCGTCCACAAGCTGGACAATATCTCGTTTAAATTATTGCTGGGAAAATGTAAGTAGAAAATTAAAAAAAAAGAAAAAAAAATATCATAAATATATAATAAAATTCATGTTTTAAAACCACACTAATGTAGTTTTGTTTCCACTAAAAAAAAACTCCAAGTTTGCCCATGACTGCTTTACTCCTCATCCTCATGCGTTTAGTTGTCTTTATTGTCTCATGTTCGTAAAATCCTGCCTGTAAAACTGTTCAATACGTATCTTTATTCTATCTGCAGCCATCATATTGTCTGAGTTTATCTGCATTTTATGATTATTATTGTATCAACTTAAAACAAATAAACTGTTTAAACGTTTATATTGTGAGATTTTTAAATTATAGATTCTGTTGATTACACATTTTGATGCTGGTAGTCTGAGTTAAAACGTTTTCTGTATTATGATGATTCAAGTTACACGAAAGGGAATATACAAAATTGCAGAAGTATTTATGATTTTCGTTTGCTGAGTTTAAATAAAAATAGATTGTAAAAGTTATGGTCCAGCATATTTGTTACAATAAAGTATGTAATGGAGTTTAAAGGTTGTAAATGTTAGTATGTTAAAAAATTAAACTGCGCTGTTTAAGAGTCCTTTTGATTTAGATAAAAAGAAAAAAAACAAAAGGTTTTAAAGGCATCCAGCAGGCTTGCGATGTATTTAAATTTGTGGCAAATAAATGCATCGATATATCCATCAATGTCTTTATTTGTATAAAAAATAAAGGCATTGAAAAGACTTATAAATATTCCAATTATTGTCGAGTTTGGCCTAGAATGGACTGTATCTCTCAAATAGTATGAAATGTTTACTATATTATACCTTAAAAAATTAAATTAATAGAACAAGTTTTTATATGAGTAAAAATTAAAATATGCATGGATTTTTTTTAATAAAATATTAACTGAAAATATGGAAAATGTGTTTCAGGTTGTTAATTACGGTGCAGTGAAATAATGCCATACATAGTCTATAAAGCCATATGGCCTGATTTCACATCACCTTGAGAAATAAGGCCATATGGCTTTTTTTCCATATAAGAAGTGAAATAAAGAAATTATGGTGTTATTGCGCATTTATAAGTTTTTATTTTAATTTAATTCTTACATTTTTTATTTCATTTAAAATCTTTTGTTTTAAGTAATTTTTAAGATTTTTTTTAATATTTATCCCAAAAAAGTTACAAAAAAAATTTATTAAAAAAAGATAGTATTTAAATTCCGAATTTTAAAATCTCGAAATATCAAAATCCCAAATTTCAGAATTCTGAATCTCAAGATCCGAACTTTATTTTCTGAAACCCTTAAATATAAAAATCCCAATATTAAGTCCCGTAACTACAGCTTAACTGCATAGCCGGGACGAGTGCAAGGACTTTTGCCTCTATGGTCACCAGCTTCGCTAACTAAAGCATTCTGCAAAGCCTTTTTTAGCACCCCGTCCCGTTCTTATTTTTCCACCGCCCGTTCCTTATTTTTTCAACTCTTAACAATAGCAACTCATTCTTTTGGGAATATGAATTTAACAATAACAATTAAATTGTAATGGCGTTTTTCCACTTTGGCTACTAAACGATTATGGCGTTACTGCACTTGGATAAAGCAATATGGGTTTCTCACTACATTGAGAATTATGGCTATAAGGCTTTTTTACACTACATCGAGTTTCAGGCCTTTTTTTATTTCCGAATTGACGAACCGAACTTTACAAAAGCACTATTGATTACACAAGGGAATAAAATTTAACTTTTTTTTGTGATGATTGGAATTTTGATGCAAGTTTTTACTAATTTGAGGTCGCTGATTTTAAATCTAATCTCCGTTTTTCTCCATCAGCTCGCATTTTAAGTAACAGGTACTAATCGTATTTTTGACTTTGCTCTTCATTAAGCGATTTAAAAATTTTTTTTAAATAGTTCGCTTTCAAAAACAGTAATATTTTTTAAAATAACCAAAAAAATGGCTAAGTAACGGTTGTTTACGTAAAAAAAATATTGTACTTTAAAAAATCATGAAAAATCCAAAAGGTTAAAGTCTTATTAGTTTTACGCAAAGCAACATAATCTATGAACAAAATGAGATCTAGATCATAAAAATCGATGAACGCGTTTGGCTTTTATTCACAATTAAGTGGAGGTACCTCATTTTTTTTAAGTGAAGGAAAAAACGTCCATAAATAAAAGAGTAGAAAACACACACACATTAAAAAATTTTATTTCGTATGGAAATCGCGATTTTTATCAATTCAGTATTCTTAGTAAATTGTGAGTAAAACCAATGTGCAACGACTAGAATGAAATAAAGCTCATTTTATTCGAAATATATTTAACTAAATGACTTTAGACCAAAACTGTGATTTTTGTTACATTTTTATTTTTTTTATGAATTTTTAAAAAATAGATATTGGGAATTATTTCTTTTTATAAGCAACTTTATTATATTCAACATTTTTTTTATTTTTCGAATTTATTCTATGAGTTAAATTTCAGTTATGTATTTTATAAATCTTTTTTTTTTTGTAATAGTTCTATTCCTTAAATTTTTAGAAATGACTTTATACTCTACCATACTATTATGGTGTATTTTCTTGTTACATTTTACCTTAGCTTTCCGTTGGATAGCAATGAAGTATATTGTATGTACAGAAAAATTTACAATTATTAGACACCAAAGAATGCTGACGAAGGCCGTAGCGGGCCAGAAAATGCATTACATTCTGCTGGTGTCTAATAATTGTAAATTTTTCTGTACATAAATATACTTTATTGCTATCCAACGGAAAGCCAGGGTAAAATGTAACAAGAAGATACAATATGATAGTCTGGTAGTGTATAAAGTAATTTCTAAAAATTTAAGGAATATAACTATTACAAAAACAAGCTTTATAAAATACATAACTGAAATTTAACTCATAGAATAAATTCGAAAATAAAAAAATATTAAATATGAATTTTTAACGAAAAAAAAATTTTTTTTTTTAATATTGTTCTTTTTTTAAAAACTTAAACGATATTTCAGAAACTGCTGGGCAAATTTAAAAGCATCCCAGCAAAAACTTTGCTTACAAAATAAGCAGAAAAATAATCAGAACTTAAGGCAAACAGTACTTATTTTTCTACTAGAAAAAGTACTTATTTTTGTTCGTGATGTCCCAAAAGTAATCCTTTATAATTTGGATAATTACAACCTAAAAAATAATACTTTTATTTTATACTTAAATCCTTTATAATTTGGATAATTACAACCTAAAAAATAATACTTTTATTTTATACTTAAAAGTTGTATGAAAATATGTAGTTACCAAAAGAGACAAGAAATAAGTACTTTCAAATTAACTTTGAAAAAAGTTAAAACACACTTATTAAAATTGCTCTAAAATCTTATGGAATTGATGTTGAAAAGTGTACACGCTTTTTCTGCCGATAAATTTTCTCGGAATGAAATCACTTTTAATTTTTCGATCGAAAAAAGTTTTTATTTTAGTTTACACCACAATGTTGCCACATTTAACTTAAAAATAACAAAATTTAAATTTATCAGAATTACATCGATCGAAATGAAAATACGGATTCAAAACAATTCTTAACAATTGCTGTGACAGGGGATTGTGCTCTTCAAAAAAACCTCGTTAACATTAGATTGATATCACTAATAACGAAAATATAATTTTGGAAACTATAATTTTGGAAACTATTTACATACATTTGATTGATTTTTGGATTTTCCATGTTTTTCACATCGAAATTATTCTTTAAATTTTATAATATTATCGGATATCTAACAAATATTAATATAATATATTGCAAATTGATTTAAAATCATATGATAATAACTTATTTAAGTCATTATACGAAAGTATTTTTTTGTAATGTATAATTATGAATTATTTAAGATATTATAATAAAACTATTATTTTTTATATAACTTATAATGCAAAAAGTGGCGAATAAAGCAACAAAGTAATGAATTCAAGAAGTCATTAAAAGTATCATTGTAAGTTAAGTTTTTGCTAGGAGCCATGCTTTTCAGATAATATTGTTGACGAACTTCGAATTTCATTAACTAAATATGGAGAACTGTTTTCAAGTTTTTCCAATAAAAGTAGCGGGCGTGCCTTAATTTTGGACATAACGTTATATTGCCAAAAGTCGAGCTTATAGAAAAAATTAAGTGCAGATTTGGATTCAGCATAAGCTTAAAAACAGTAATTAGTTATCAACAAAAAACTTGTTCCCTTCTTTGATTATTTGCCTTTGTGCCAAAAAAATATGCAGAATATGGCTTAATTACCCTGCACCCTGAAAATAGCATTTTTAGCTAATCTAGGCAATTCTAAGCTATTTTCAAAGAATTTTCCTGTGTCTCTAAAAACAAAAACATTGACCAGAAAGTTTGACGAAGTGCTGATGAAATGCACACCTCTATAACTCTCAATTAATAGATTGCAGTCGTACCGAAACAAAAGCGGCACGTTTTTCTATTTGTCAAAAATTGTCATGCCCATACAATTTTTGTGAAGCAACTCTAAATAGCTCGGCATCAACGCTTTGCAATTGGAAAATCCGATTTTGACAGCGTGTTTAATAGCGAAGTAGTAGGCTGCTATTGCATATAATCGTAAAAGCTAAGCGGAAGAAAACGTTCCGCCTTCCGCTCTAGTTTAGATACGGCAGTTAGTTAAATTATAAACTTTTTGAAATGGGGCTAAATTATATGTGCATGCGTATCCGAGTTTTATATCAATGTTCGAAAATAAACATTAATTCGTTAGCTAAAATGCAAAAAGGCGTAAAACATTCAAAATCGAGTTTTTGCTTAGTTATTAGAAATGCCATTAAACTGCATGCTTGACAACATTTTAAATTTTGGCGATCGAAAATGACGCTTAAATTAACAAAAAATAAAAGGACGTAACTACAAGTGTGGTTATTTGATAAATGCATAACAACGTAATTACACATTGCTTTTCTAACAAAATAAAATGAAACGGTTTTCTTTGAAAATTGTTTGAAGAATTCCATGGACGACTTATCGATGGATGTTTTTTTGACGTGAGAAAAAACTTCGTTAAAAATGTTTATAGTTTTCCTTTTACAAAGTTTTTGCTTCTCCTGTAAAATTATATTTTTGTTTGTTACGCCTTTTTGCATTTTGGCTAGCAATATACTGTTCTTAAGTCTTCGGTGTGGTAGAAATATGGAAAACATAAACGCTAATAGTGTTTGTTTAGTAAATACCTTAAAAAAACCTTTCTCTGTTTGTGATCTTCGTACACAATAAAAATAGTGTACTTATCCAACTCAACAAAAAGATGAGAGCATTTAATTGCGTTCGGTTTTTCTTTATAAAACACAAACTTCGTTGTGTTCGGTTCAGCACATTAATGTTCGTTCATTTCAGTTGT
Source organism: Pollenia amentaria (assembly GCA_943735925.1). Taxonomy (NCBI): domain Eukaryota; kingdom Metazoa; phylum Arthropoda; class Insecta; order Diptera; family Polleniidae; genus Pollenia; species Pollenia amentaria. The sequence continues at coordinate 83,677,594 of OX031008.1, read as the reverse complement.
GCTCAGCGCCCTTTTGCCTGGTAAACACAATAAAATTTTTTTTATAAATACCAAAACATATCACACTGGTTCCTCTAAAGGGTTTAAATTTATAAATTTTCAATGGAGACAAAAAACTGTTTTCATTTTATATGAACTCTTATATCACAAAGGTGGATACAATTGCATTTGTTTTTTTGAAAAATTCTAAAGTAAATGATGTAAGATTTTAACAGTTTTTAGATATGAGCACTGTACATCGATTTCCTGCATAAAGTGAAAATAGAAAAATTTTGAGTTGAATCAGAGGAACCAGTGCGATAAGTACTTAAAAAAAGCCAAAAATTTTTTTTTACAAAAACAAAACATTTATACCATAGACATAAAAGATATTCGTGCTGTGGTCGTGCATTTTGGCAACTAACAACAACAATACTAGTGAAACCCGTTGCTAAAATTTGTTCATATCGTCATCAATGTAAAAAGAAACACTAACGGACATTTAGGACCTAATCGTGTAAAACGCAGCGCAACGCCAAAGAATAACATCGAAAGCACAAACAATGTCATAAATATTTTGGAATTTTGTTGTTGCTTTCTAAAGAAATTCACATTGCGTATTAAGATTTCAAACGCTGCATGTCTTGTGTCGTTGAAAATTTTAAAACGGTATATGAATTTCTGTTGAAAGCAACAACAAAGTTTCAAAATATTTACGACATTGTTTGTGCTTTCAATGTTATTCTTTGGCGTTGCGCTGCGTTTTACATGATTAGGGACTTACATTTAATGCATGTCTTCAGAATCACTATAATTGTTCTGTTTTATAACGAAAAACAGAACACTCCATAAAGGTAGAGTTAGCCGAACGTCCCCTAAGGAAACGTCTGGTCCGTTTTGTTATTTGCTTACAATGAAAACGCTTACCGAATTTAATCTGTATAAATAAGAATTTCTTGGCATCGTTACGTGACAGTTGTAAAGCAGTAATGGCCTGCTTGTATATTAAACTGAATGCGGGTATTTTCGCTCTTTTTTTTTTTTGGTACTTTTTTCCAGTATATCTATGGACTTTCGACAAAACGACTTCCAACACAACATATTTCAATATATATATAAATATACATATGCTTAGATGTACAAAATAAACAAATGCATATGCACATACAATAGAAATGAGATAAATATACACATTTACAAAATATAAATATAAATATCAGATATTAAATTATTAATGTTTTTTTACTTACACTAAGTACTGTTTAAATACCATTTTAATAACTTGGTACTTTTTCTGCACAGCGGTCAACATTTAAACCTTTTGATTTTCCATCACTGTGTGTGTTGTTTTATGTATACTATTCCTTTTTTGTTTATGTATGTGAAAAACATATGACACGTTTTTAGATGTTCTGTAAGTGCACCAACGTGCAAGCAATCCGTTACAGTAAGTAACGGGTACAGCAACGTTTGCCTCACTCAGCGTTATGTTTGCTACTTTCGTGAAAATAGCTATGAATTGCAATAAAGGTTGCGTACTTAGTCATAAGTCCTAAAGAAATTAGAAATCGTTTCTGGACGCGTGATAACACACGCTTAATAATGTCCGTTTTATTTTCAAACACTATTTTTAATCCCTTTTCACAAAGTGGCGATCGCCCAAATAGTTATATATATAACTCCATTATTGTTGCATGTCTCCTGTTAGAGAACTTTTACCCCAACATTTCGTAGCTTGCCGTTATTTAATGGCGATAAATCGGTTAGCAAAACGAGCGAGGTCTTATACTGGATAAAACATTAAAAATTTAGAAAGTTGAAAGATCTTAGCCAATGAACGAAATAGGCCTAAATTGTTATTAATTTTATTTGCAACCTTAATTATTACATCCTTATTTACTTAACATAATTTTATTTAAAATAATAGAATTCTTGTTAATTTAAAGTGAAGTATAACGTTTTTCTTTTTTTTATAAATATTTTTTAAGGAATGAAAATCAGTTGTGGTTTGAAGACACAAGCAAACTTGATGAAACCACAAAACTGGCTGGCTACACAGAATTGTTTGAAGTCAACCACTCAAACTTCAATACCAACCATTTCATTTAAGTTTTTGTTTTCTTGCAATAACGTTTCTTGTTAAATAATACAAAGGGCAATATCACTGTTCTTAATTTTCGACAACAACTGGTTAAAGGCCACATTTAGCCACAAAATCAGCAAACAACAGAAAATAACAGACATCATTGTTTGTTTATGGACAAACACAATCCACAATAATATTAGAAGACGATAAAGGCATTCTAAATAGAAAAACATCCAGACGAAAAATAAATATTCCTAACAAAAAAATAGAAATTGAAATTCCAAAAAAAGTTGAAAGGAAGAGAAGACAATCATTTTTATAGATGAGTTTCAGTTTGGTCAGAGATGAATGGGTGACAATATTTAAAGGCAATAAATTGTTGGTAACCACAGACAGGCCTACAACTACACTTAACCAAAAAGGGGGTTGGTAAGTTGGCCATCGTGGTAGTTCACTTCGAGTGGATAGTCAAGTAGAGTTGAAAGGACACCACTTTGACAAGAGCACACCACTTGTTAAAAGTATTGCCAATATTGTATTTAATACTCATTTACTTAATAACTTATATATATTTAGCCAGAGGCCACGAGATGTGTACCTCAGTAGGTCATTAAGTTTGGACCTAGATATATCATCAAGGTGTGTAGTTCCTTAGGAATCTGTTTCTCCTGACAGCTAGAACAGGGTGTTCGCAAACGCGGTGTATGCCCATTATTTACTTTTTTCCTGCAACTTTGATATAAATATCATCATAAGAATATTTCTTCCACAAACAAAACAAACAAACTGACACAATGGTCGTGGGAGAAAAATCCGAGGCGACCTTCATGCTTAACCATTATCTTATCCCCTCTTATACTGCCAGAAGCCGTAATATATGCGTGTTACAAGTTTCCAAGGGCATTTTTAATCAAAAGAGGCCGACTAAAATGTACCTCTTATCCTTCCAGCAGCTCTAGTATATCCCGTCCATTGCGGGTTATTAAATGCTAGTGATCTTATAAATTTGTTCGCTAGTTTTGTCTATGAGATTTGGTTAAGTGTACCACAATCAATCGTTGACAAGAGTAAATAGTCAAAAACCAATATGTATATGAATGGGAGGAATGGTTTAAAGTACTATACCAACGATATTTTAACAGTTTCTTCTTTAAATAAAAGAAATTGAAACTGGAGAAAAACACATTCATGATGAAAATCTCTATGGTCATTTAATAAAACACATACCATTTTAACACAGCAATAGTCATACTTTTGTTAACGATTAGATTGCGAATTCTGGTCAAGCATCATCACTAAAGCGTCATGAAATTTATAATCTTCTTTATGCCTTATTGGCCTTAATACACAATATTCGCACAGTCATTATTGGCCTCATCTTGATTGTAAGCAAACATTCTCAATATCACCAAAATCTACGTAGGGTACTGGGTTTATGGTAAAATCCTCATCAGACAGCATGAAATACACACATAAATATATTTTAATGTACAAACATGTTTACAATGGCAATAGCCAATTTAATGTTCATCATAACCAACGCCATTACCATCATCTCTGTCAACACCATCGCCACCATCATCATCGTTGGCATACTCATCGACATTATCATTGAGTCTTATCTTTACTCTATTTTATAGGCTCACAGGGAGTAATAATCCAAAAATGCATCTTGTTTATGGTTATACATACTCCTTCCCTACTCCTTTATCCATGTGTGGAATTGAATGTGGTGCCTTAATGTAAAAAGTTGTAGATATTCTCTTATCTCCTTCGGTGTATCTCATCAAAAAATTATCGTTTAAATAAAGGAAAGTAAAAACTGTTTTCTGAGAATTTTTTTAAGTCTTTTAATTAACATTGATTTTCGTTAACATCTTGTATTTCTACATTGCTAATGCTTGAAATATTGCAAAGATGGCACAAATGCTTATTCATAGAACATATCGCACTTGTTCAACAATACTGTTTTAACTCCAAATTTAAAAATTTTCAGTAGAAGCAAAACTGTTTTTAATTTTACATTAAAGGTATATGAAAAAGAATTTTTTAGCCAGCCGTTTCATTACCAAAAAGTAGACAATATACACTGATAGAAAAGGCGGCACAACGCTGATGTATTTTGACATCAGTACTATGACAAGTGTCTTCGTTTTAGACCCCATGACACTTTTCATCATTGTGACATTGTAACATAACTTGGCCAAATTGTCATCAGGGTCAAAAATTTAAATTATGTCATTACACTTTTGTTGTATTCCGCCCTTTGAAGAACTCTTAATTATAAGACACCAGCAGCGTGCCCGATATGGTTTTCGTAATAATTCTACTTTAAAAATTTGATGTATTTAAATAATTTAAAAAAAAAATAGAATATGGGAATTTTTGCTTCTAATTTTACTTTTTAAACATGAAAATAATGCTAATAATATATTATGACATAATATATAATGTAATCGCACTGATGACAGTTTGTCATCGCAATGATGACATGATATATTATGTCATAACACTGATGACACTTTGTCTTCTCACTGATGACAGTTTGTCATCGCACTGGTGACAGTTTGTTATCGCACTGATAACCTAATATATTATGTCATCGCACTGATGACAGTTTGTACTGATGTCAAAATACATCAGCGTTATGACGCCTTTTCTATCAGTGAACACAAAATGTGGCATCGAATAGATGTCACTGTAGTCATAGCGATAGTCATATAAGAATGCAAGTAAGGAAACATATCCCCCACCATATCTTGGACCTCTGACTGGTCCCTTTTTGGGACCAATGGGCAATTGTATACCCATTAGCGCAAAATTGTATTATGACATTTAGATTTAGATACATAAGAGTAATTTGTGCAGAAATTTTTCCAAATACCAAAATATATAAGAGATTCGTTTAAAAGCGATTTGCGGAAGAGTACCTATATGATACTGTCACAATAATTTTTATATACATATGTACTAGTTGTTATAACATTTATTGTTGCCAAATTTCATCTTAAAACCAGCATTTTCTAGAGAATTTATCGCACCGAAAGTTATTTACCTGAGTCTTGCTGGTATGAGAGCCATGGTCAAATCTGAAGCGATTCCCACAAAGTGTTGTAGTACGATTACGGTCTAAATGTTAGTTAATGCTCTACTTTGAAAGGACATTAGTACGTGGGATATGCCAAATTATGAACCAATTTTTACAATTTTCGGTTCTCTTTGTTCTTAGTTAAGCTTAGTTACCAAGTTTAATTTAATTATCTTAAAATTTTCGACCTGTACTTGGCACAAAAGGCTTATGTACATAAACACACAGAGAGCCAGCCAGCCAACCAGACGGTCATTACCAAATAAGCAAAGCGTATAGAGTAAGTGTTAGCAAAATTTTAACATTCTAAGCTTTTTTTTGTCCAAGGACATTATTCAGGGAAGACATTGGATCTGTTAAGCCAATATTCACTAATAAAAAAATTTGTTAAAAAAAAATTTTCAATTTAATTTAATCGCCTTGCTGTCAAGCTAAGACCCTTATTCCCGAAGGATATTTGATTTGACGATAGGCCGATTTTGCAAATTTTTTTTGTAAGACATGTTTAATAAAAAAAATTTTAAATGTCTACAAATTAAACTGCGCACAGTGGCTAAAAATCGTTTTTCATCGGCCAAAGGTCTGTGCTTTTGAACCGACACAATCCGAACAATCTCTCACCGTTTAGAATAATTGGCTTATTTGAAGCCTTATTCTACTTCGGTGAACGTTTGAGTTGCATAAAAGATGGTTTGTTTTTCATCGGACAAAAGGGTCTATCTTTTGAATATTTTGTATTTTGGTGGAGAGAAGATTTCTTGAGCTTTTCTATAGTTTTAATTTTGTTTAAAATCGTCTAGCAGTTGTTACGAAATTTTCGGTCAAAGTTATTTAAAAAGGTGGATGTTTTTAGGTGAACTGTTTTAGAACTTTTTCTATTTAACTGCCAAATTTCATTATTATATCTTTATTCATGTCAGATTTTTAGAATATCAAACCATAAACTTAATTAATTTTACTCATACTGAAAGCACTTTTATTCATTTACACTATAAAAATAATAATTTGAATGTTTGACATTCTATAAATCTGATATGGATAGATATGTATATTACAACGAAATTTTGCAGTTATGTCACCGAAAATATCTCAAAACAGTGGAGTAAAAAGTCCCCATTTTTGATTTAGAAATACCACAATTTCCGATCTCGGAAAAACTCCTACTTACCAATCGATATTGATCTGTATTTTCTAGAAAATTATGGGCATAGAAAACATTACTGTTCTAATTTTATTAAAATCGGCGTGTTGAATTATTAGAATTTTTTACTTAAATTTGTTTATTTTTGGTTTGAAAAATTTTATTTCTTTTTTTTTTTTTTTTTTGGATAGGGTATGTGGGAGTAACAAATTGGCTTCAAATTGCTTCTAAAGGCATACTCAAAATGTTTTCTTTCAAAAAATAAAAATTTTTATATATTTCTGGAGAAAATATATTTTTATCAGCGAAAGAACATAGTCATATTTTGGTGAAAAAGTAAACACGAGTACTAGGGCGGGCCGATTTGTAGGGAAAAAAAGTTCCACTACGAGATATCAAAAAAATCATTGTGGAGTCGCCAGAATTTGAATTTTTTGACTTTTTCTCAACTTTTATTGTTAAGTGTTTTTAGTAGGTAATAAAAAGAATCGGATGATTTAATTTTTTTTTTTAAATATTAACTTTCCAATGTAAAATTGTACGCTTTGCGATGGTGATATCAGTTATTCGAAAAAAGTGTTTTGTTTTTGGGTTTGAGACGAGTTTTGTCGCAATTTTTTCAGATTTTTAGTCTTTTTTTTTTTATTTTTAAGGCTACAAATCAAATAGCTAATTTCTAAAGAAATTCTTACGTTAAAGGCGATGATGATATTAGGAAAAAATAAAAATAATTAAAATTATCGCCATCGTTTTAAGCGTATACAGTTTTACCTTGGATAGGATATATTTAAAAAATTTTATATTGGCGAATTTTTTTTTAAATATCTACTAAAAAATCCTTCAAAATTAAAATTTTTTTTTTCTACAAAAACTCGTCCAAAACTTCAAGAAACCCATTTTCTAGAAAAACTGCAATTGTCGTCGCTTTAAGCCGATTTTTTTATTACCTGTTAACCAAACCTTAAAAATAAAAGTTAAGAAAAAGTAAAAATTTAAATACAGGTGCCTCGAAGATGATTTTTTTGTTATGTCGTAGTGGAACTTTTTTATCATCATGCCAAAAGTGATCGAAAAATGGATGGCACAATATCGATTGCTAAATCGACCCCCTAATGAATATTCATATGTATTACCTTTGTATGCATATACATTCGCCTCGTTTATACCACTTACAGGAAAATGCATAAGCAATTAAATATGCCTAGGATAATTTTCCTAATAGACTTCTACATTTTAAACTCTACAACTATTTTTACAATTGCAATTATTTTATATCAAAACCAAACGTTCGTAAACCATTGTGTTATATTTTTGCCATATGAACAGCTAAAAAGAAAAGAGCAAAAAAATAAAAATTTTGCGAGTAATTTCGTTGAAATGAAAAAAAGTGTTCTACAGACAGTTCCAAACAGTTGTAAAAGTATATATGGGATTAAAGGGGATAATTTTAGCTTTCTGACAAAAGTAATTGTTTTAATCCTTTTTGATCCTAACAAGTTCTATTCCTCTGAAATTCTGATTTAACTAAAATATAGAACCTGGGGAAACATCAGGTATAAATGGTACAATGATATTATTTCTTAAAGACTGTTATCCCACTAAAATAAAAAAAAAATGAACCCATGATTGATATTTTTAAAATCGGCGATAACAAAAGATTACACTTTTGGCTGATGAAATTAAATTTTCTGCCACTGTGCTGCGACTTCTACAAGTAAAGTTTGTTGATAATAATTTAAGGATTTCGTAATTTTTTGCGTATATACCTGCCATTCATGGGCCGATCTGGCTGAATGTTTACAGCAATCTATTCCAGACTTCGTGACATTTTAATATTAAAAACCTTGTTTCTATTGTATTAAAAGCCTAACGACCATCGATAAAACAACTCGTCTATTTTAAACTTCCAGGATATATCTATACTCAATGGGGGATCAATATTGTGGCAATTACAAGCGAAATGACAAAAGGTATAAACAGTATCATTAAATTGCCAAAATTATGTACCTGTATTGCATTAAAAGTCATAACAAGTTTTTTTTTTAAATCAGTAAACCGGTAGCAGTTGATGTCGTTTGAGCTCGTACAAAGAAGGCGAATCCATTTTTCATGTGGAGTTAAAGCCACAGCTGAAGGCCATGTAAAAATTTGCTTAGGTTTTTTGAACCAACAATAACAATACAATGTTTTTAGAATGGTGTACTTGTTGTAGCATAGATGCCACCGGGTACGTGCATTCGTCCCTTAACCCTACTTGTTATACAGTTTAGACGTTTTCGCTCAGCGAAATCCCGGGCCGTTCGGGTTTTAAATTAAACGCTATGAACTTTAATCTTCTTTGCTCGAGAATAAAAACTGATACTCAACACACGCAAAGAAAAAACATGGTTGATACAATCACAATCGCAAACTATCATTTATGTTTGTGGTTATGATTGTGTCAAACACGTCTTTAGTAACAATATATGTTCAGACATGTTTATTGCTTATTATTGTCTCAAAAATATTATTATGTTATGAAGAAAAACACAAATGATCTTCCTAACCATGTTTCTATTTTACCCAACACCATGCAAAATGTCTATTTGAACCTGTTATATGGTTCTCACAATAAAACCAATAAAAAAATGTATTTTAAGATTTTTTTGTTTTATTAAAAATACATACATACTTTGCAACATACATACATATGTATACAGCTTAGCATTAATTAATAAATAAAATTAAATACATACATTTATATATATAACTTACCTGTTTCAATAAACGTATAATAATTTATTTCCTTAATTTTGCAATGGGGCATTTTGCACCCGAAAATTTTTTAATTATTTTGTAGTCATTCATGTTTCCCGATTAATTTTGGTAACATTCATGTTTCCCGATTAACTGACTCTCGCAGACGGAAAATGACGTGGAAGAAGATTTTATTTGCTTTATAAACACACACTGTTTGTTTTGGCTATAAATGTTTTGCTCATTAAGAGAATGTGTTTTAAAGCAAACAAAAATGATAATATCAAACATACCTTTTGTGTATTGCTAATATTATGATTTTAGTTGTATAGTTAAAAATATATACATTATAGTAGCAAACATATCACTTAATTTAGTATGTTTAGCTAGATCATGGTAACTTTTTAGATGTAAAACACCATATAATATTATTATAGTGAATTAAAAAATGTTAAGGAGAAAAAATATTTTTTCAAGTTAAATAAGGATTATAATAAGTTTATTAGGGTAAATATATTAGGTAAATATGAATAAAAATGGTCGTAGTGACCATTCCATAATCATATTTTTTCTCTGCGTGCAGGCTGACGGGTAATGCCATTTAATACTCTGCTCTTCCACAGGTAAGTACTTGGGAGATCGAACGGTTATTATTCGACCGGTTTTAACCGGTTATTTTAGCTTTGCCCAAATCGATTATTTTAAAATGTCCCTATTTCGAATATCGAATAAACCGGTTATGTTGGTATAATTAACCGGTTATTTTAGTAATGTGTAATTTATATACATTTTCTTACTCTAGTTGTAGATGTACCACCCGTAATTTAAGTATTTTCTAATTGCATATTGGCTAAACTTAAACCTTTTATGAAGAATGTCAAAACAAAATGTAACAAAGGTCAAAAAACATTATGAACACTGTAAATACAAATTGCTTATAAAAGCGTGTGTTCTTGTAGATAAAAAAAACCAAAAACTATTCAAAATACTACAAAAACGTGTGCAGTTAAAAAGTAAATAGTAATTTGTGCAAGAGTATTCTAAAAATTAAATATATTTTAATATAAATGATATCTCTAGATATTTTTCGAATGCGATTAAAAAGACAAAGTTAAGTGCTTAAAGTGCCCTAAAATGATAAGTTACAAAGGTTCTTCCATGTCACGACTTATTAATCACCTTTAATTAGTCTACATGCTTGACATTAATGTGATCTAAATGAAACTTAACTCCGTTCGAAGTAGTTCTAAGAAGACGACAAATAATAATTTACTAAAATACGCTGCAAAAAACGAATTATTGGGTGAAATATAAGCCCGTTGTGTTGCCGAGGACGAAATGCCCGATAAGGCACTTAAAACTCTTAAGTAGTTCTAGCATCTCTTCATGCTGAAAACTACAACATTTCGGCGGAATCAACGATATGGGAAGAATTTCTACCAGTTTTATTTACTAAAACACCAAGAACAAAAACAAAATTGAAAAAATCAAACAATGTTATGGAATGTTTTAAATTGTAGTCGACGAATTAACAAATATTTTACAAAAAAAATTTATATAGATAGCCTAACCACCAACAAATTAAAACTCATTCAAAATAAATTTGAGAGAATATTTCAAATAATAACTTTATAAAATTCCTATAATTTATTTGCTTTTGCAAAACGTTTGCCTAGATCAAATATTCAACCGTTTCTAAATCATATTATATAAATATCTTCTTACAAGTAAAATTTAGTTAATCAATAAAAAAATTTTTAAAATTTAGCTAAAGTTTGATCAATTTACTAGTCCCACTTTTCTTGGATTTTATCGCAAAATATTTGTTAGGTCTGATCTTAGTCATATTTATGTATTTTGTTGGTTCCTTGCCTTTGCAAATTGTTTTGTTTTTATTCAAATTAACGTTTTATTTTAAAAACATATTTGATTTTTGTGTTTTTAAGTATTCGAATTAAAACCGGTTAAACGGTTATTTAAAAAATGCTTAACCGAAAAATGGGGTTTTTAAAATAGCAACTATTTGTAATATTCGAAACCCGGTTATTGAAAAAAGCTGAATAATCGATCTCCCTAGTAAGTACCGATTAAATGTCACCGATTTAATGTACACAGACAGAAACACTCGTTCTTAATTTAAGCTTTTTTTTCCACTTACTTTAAGTACGAGTCGGATTTCAAAAATTAGCATTGCATTCTGTATGCGTGCAAAGAAGGTATGCTTGTTAAACTTTGTTGTAGAAACAACAACAATGCACCACACAAGTAAAACACGATTTGCTTGTTTTGTGTAGAAAGAACAACAATATAAGATGAAAAGCATACATTGTTTTCATTTTTAAAAAGAAAATAAAAAGCAAAAATTCCCAAATTCTATTAGTTAAAATATTTATTTAAAAACACACAATTTTCAAAAAAGAATGATAACGAAAGCCAGATCGGGCATGCTGCTGGTGTTTTATAATTAAGATTTCTTCTGTTAACAAAGGGGGCAATACAATATAACAAAATTAAGAAAGACATGTGTATTGGCTAAGTAAATAATAATATTCTCTCTCTCTCTCTCTCTCTTTGGGTCTCTGGGGTAAGTGTTTAGGTTAGAATCAGTGTGGCCGTTTTGGTATTTTTACAACTAAATTTAGCATTAAAATTTTATATTTAGCTGCACAATTTTCATTTAGCACTTGGCATTTTATTTAGCATTTTTGGAAAAGGTTTTTAGCTTTTTAGCATTATTTATTTTAAAAATTTAGACGTATAGTTTCATTGATTTTACTAATTTTTTTTTGTAAATTATAATAAATTTTGACTAAAAATATTTGTACCCAAAATTAAATTTCGTATGAAAATGGATAATTCTTATGTTAAAAAATCTGTCTTGTTAAAAAAATGGAATATTCAGGAAAAATTAGAAATACCCTTATTATGTCGATTGTAAATATTATTTGCCCTTTGATATTACGATAGAATGTATTTAGATAAAAATTCAATGGTGTAAATGTTTGAAAAAAATTGTTTGCTCTAAACTGTTGAAAAAAAAATTATTTAAATTTAATTTTAAGTTTTTTTAAACTATAAAAAATAAAATTATCTTAACAATTTTGTATATCATAGAAATAAATCGTTAACATTTTGCATATATCAGAGTTTTGCAGGCCCCCTTAATTTAAAAAATTAATCTCAACTACCTGTGCTACATATTTATATGCATCAATGCTTAAAAATGCTTAACCAAAATCTAGCCATTTGCCTTAATATAACCATTTATTTCAATTTCGTTACAGAATTATCCACTGAAATGTATTTAGTTTCGAATAAAATTGTATACTGGTAATAAATTTGTAACAAAAATTTTTAAAAAATTTTAGCATTATTTTAGCATTTTAAAAAAAATTATTTTTAGAATTTTTTGGCCATGTTTTAGCTGTAAATTTTTTTTAGAACTGGGCACACTGGTTAGAATCAAACTTACTTTCGGATTACTTCAAGTACGATTTCAGGATTAAAACAACTTAAAAATTTAATTTTTGAGTTTTGTCCCACTTTTATTTAGGTCAATTCCGTTATCGGATTTTATTTTATGTACGCTTCACTTGAAACATCCGTACTTGAATCAAGTATTTCGCGCTTGATTTAGGAATTTCTTACTTACCGTACTATTGATACCGCTTCCATTTAATTTAAGTACGGATACAATGATTTTTCTTTTAATTGTACCCACTTGCTTATCTCAACTATCCCCTCTTTAACAGCACGTGCAACGGGACTCCCACGCGTTCTGGCCTATGTCAATACAACCACTTAAACTGAGCTTATAGATCGTGTAATTTAAAAAATTACTAACCTTACATCGATCCGTCAACTGACTTAAAGCTGATGGATAAAAAACTTACCCTTTTATGCCTGCTTTGCGTGAATACACGTACAAGCTAAAGCTGGAGGTCTTCGTCATGTCAAAAAATAGAATCTGTGTAGTTGTACGTACCAAGCTATATGCACAAAAGCGTAGGATGCCTTGACGCTTTGAATGCGAAAAGTAGGTTTACTCTATACTTTTGTACGCGTCACAAGTTTTGAAAGAAACAAATAAAATATTTTACTTTTCCGACAAAATACCAAAAAAAAAAATTCAAACTAAAGAGTTATCAAAATTTAATAAAATTGTTGTTTAACTATTTTCAATGAAGTGTTTTGTAATCTGTATGTTATTAGCTAAACCGCTTTTTTGGTCCACAAAGCCGTTTTTTTTAGTTCACAAAGATCCCTTTAACTAAATATTCTTACTTTATTTTTTAAACACTTGCTGTTATTTTAATTTATCTACAGGTGTTTGCTACTCTTTTTTGCCTTTATTCGTTGGTATCTTCGTTAAATATGACCCATTAGTTCTACAAACCCTCCATAAAATTTGCACTTTATTCTGTATTTATGTAGTTAAAAAACATAAATTTTTATATAGTGCTCCTATGCATTTTTAAATAAAATAGTTTTAAAATAAAAAATAAGCTTTTATTAATTTCGGATGTTTTTTATGCTAAAGGTTGCTCAATGCATATTTGTGTGTATTTTAAGTGTTGCACCAAATGTGGCCAGAAACAATCAACAGATAACGCAACATGTAAAAAAGGACCAGCAATGCAAAAAAAAATAATATTATTTTAAACACAAAAACTGATGGTCAAGCAAAAATAATGGCTGAATAAGAAAGAAAAAAAAAAACGCAAAAATAATAAAAACAAAAACCGCCAAATGTTAAAACATGAATAGCCAACAAGTGAAGGCAACAAGCGAAATAAGCCACAAATCCGGCCATAAATCGCTTATTTTCATGCCTTTAACGTAAAAAAGAACGGAATATTTTTTACTCAGAAAGAGAGCGAGTATACCATTCGTATGTGTGTGTGCATAAAAGTAATATTCATTTACAGCTAGAATTCAGGCCATTTAAAGGATCCTCCACATGAAGGGTGTTGTAAAGAAATTAAACAAATAGAATTGTATGGAAATTTAGTATGAGGGCTAAAACAAACATTTATACAAATAGTTTGAAAAGAAGAGTAAACAAAAAAAAATGCCAAGATTTAAAGAAGTAACACGATTGTGTGTTTAATACACCAACTGCTCCATAACACTGACCTACACTTACTACATATTTAAATGCTACAACATGTATATATAATATAAGTGTTGCCATTTTTCACAAATTTTGCCTTTAACCAGACTTAATGCAGTTTGTATTATGGTAAATGAAATTATTATAAAAACATATAATTATATTATATAATTGATCTATATTTAAAGCAGATTCCATATTTCACACATAAAATCATAAACAGGCACAACTCAAAATTCAAAAATGATTATGAGAGGCTTCAAAAAAATGATAGTAACTTTCTAATCAAATTGATTTTCACAGATGTTAAAGAAGACAGCGACGCAAACGGATTTTTTGTGGTCGCTATAGATGTTATTAGTGAACTGGCTTATGAAAAAGAACGATTTTGATAACTTTTGAGTTAGTTATGATTTAGTGTGCGATGTGAATCAGGGTGTATTAAATTTTGTCATTCCGTGTGTAACTTTTTTAGTATTCCTGTTACACCCCATAAGGTATTTATATTCTGGGCCCTTGAGTTAATCATTCTAAGTCGATTAAGCCATGACCGTCTGTTTGTCCATCTGTCCGTCCGTCTGTTGGAAAACGCTCACTTTGGAACAAAGCAAAAGAAATGAACAATATTGATGTCAAATTGCTTTTGGTTGTCCTAAGCTGTTTGGAATTGAAGTCCAGCAACATCAGTTCAGTAGGATAAGAGTTATGAACCCAAATGTGAAACCATCACCCTTAATGATTTTTAAGTTTGTTACAAAAAAAAAATAACATAACATATAATTAAATTCGTCCTAGATGACTAGAAAACACACTTTCGAATTTCGAGAAGATCAGTCTATAATTTACCATGGGCCCCACATAAAAACTGCTCTCGGAAAACACTTCAGTACACCTAAAACCGTATCGAATAATGATTTGAATCGTCATAGCTTCATATGATCAGAAATCCCTCCACCAAATTTCGTGAAGACCGGTCCACTGCTTAAATATATCATATATAAATTTTTATTTTTCTACAATAAGGAATTTAAATAATTTGTACCGCTTAAAACACTTGTTCAGCTTAACAAAATATTTTTTTCTTAGTTTTCAGCTGTGAACAAATACATTTAGCATCAATAAATTCTATTTAATAATGCAAACAGTTTAAAAGTTAACTTATGTTCTTATTCAGCTGTAATACTTTATTTTTTAGCTTTTTTTTATATAACAATAAGAGATCAATATACTTTACAGTATAAAGCGGATATAAGAGCATCTCGTATAAGAAAAATCCGATTTTCAGAAAGTATTTCAACAGAAGGGTGCCTTTTTTCCATATGTATCAATATAAAAAGTATTCTCTATAAGAAAACTATTTTTTAAGAAAAAAAAAAAAAAAAAAAAAAAAAAAAAAAAAAAAAAAATAGAAATAATATTGCAATGCACCAATAATAAAAATACACACTCACAAAAAATATTTTTTATAAGAAATTTTTTTTTACACGGCAATTGTATACGCTTCCACAAAATATCTAACTTATGGTGTTTTAAATTAATTAATTCATTTATTAATAATGTGCTGAAATTTTTTGTTATGGGAAAGCTAGTTTCTATGCGCATTGCGCTGGTTGCATAGGCCAGCTCGTCAGGAAACTTTTTTTAAATACTTTAGAAAAGCTAAAAATATTATACAAGTAAGACTATGAAGTGAATAAGAATTTTAAACACTTTCTTTTCTACAAAAAATGTGACATTTTATTTTAAAAAAATTCAAGTTGGGGTTCGTTTCTTAAAAATGCTTCGCTGTCTAAAAGGGTGGCTTGTTTTATTCTTAAAAATGCACTCTTACTAATGGCGTAAAGCTTTGCACTTTACACTGTATAAATCGACAGTGTTGATAATGCCCTATAAAAAGAGGGTTCCCAGACGAAGTTGGGAAAAAATCTCCTCTAATCAGGATAGTAAAAATTTTAAATTTTAATAGGGTTTTTTTCTATTATTTAATAGTAAAAACATAAGAAAGCATTACATTGTTAATGATAGTTTGTCAGTGATATAAAATTTAAATTGGTTCGGTGTTATAAAATTTTTTTTTTAAAAAAAAAACGTCAAATCAAGAAATCTGAAAAACTTGGTGTTAATAAATCAGCAATCTGGCAAAGGTACTTTCTTGTTTACATATTAGGTGCGTTTGAGTACTTTTAGAGTAAAATGCAGTAAATGAGTAAACTTAAAAATTTGCTCTCACAAAAAGCTGTTGTCCAAAAAAGTACGCGAACGCAAAATTTGTAAAAATTCGTAAAATAAAGGCAACAGCTGATGGCAAATAATTGAAGTGTTGAAAAATGTTTACACTTTTGACTACTTAACTCGTTTTCTTATCGGTACTCGATTAAATACTTTTTATAACACGAATATTTTTGGAAAATACAAACAAATTATTTTATGTAATCTTTCATATTTGTTTGTTTTTTATTTTATTTGAATTTGCTAATTTGTGTCCGGCTAAATTTGATCAATAGTACACGAATACTTTTTTTTTACTATTGATAACTTTAAAAACAAGGGCTGTTCTAAAAACCCGAGTACTTGACACTTTTACAACTCCACAAAATTAACATAACAAAACAAAGTTTAAAAAGTTGGTATTTAGCCATATAAATTCTTAACAAACAATTTTAATTAATTAATATTTATTAATTTTTTGTCTTTATTTTAGTTTTATTTCAACTTTTCTTTTTTTTAATCAATTTTTTCACAATTTGTATGCCTTTTGTTTGTTTACCTTTTGAAACATATGTTTTTTTGTTTTACTAAATTTTACTGCAAAAATTTCTGCAGTAAAAATTTGTAAGGACTCAGTTAAGAACTCTCACTTTACGCTCTCAATTTGTGTTCTCATTTACTGTATTTTGTGTACGCGAACGCAATTTAGTAAAATGCAGTAAAGTTCAGTAAAAAATGGTAAAAACTTTTGTATTCTCGAACGCAGCTATTATATAAAAAACAAACTAAAGAAATTGCAATTTCTTCATTAATTTTGTTCATTTATTTATTTATTTAATATCAATCTATTAACAAATTTTGATTTATGTATATTTAAATTTATGAACATATTTTTATATATTTTGAAGAACAAACTTTTTGTCAGCTGTTAAAAACAGGGCGGTCCAATTTTGTGTTTTGTTCTCGTCAAATAAAAAATTGCATTATTACAGTGTGGGCAAGCCATTTTGTACATGTACCCTTTTAGACCACAACTTTTTGTTTAAATATAATTAAAAATAAATAATTAAATTAACTAGTGTTTACAGAGTGGTCGAAATTCGACCATAATTATTTAGGCAAATATGAAGAAAACTCTTTTGAGCCTTTGTGTTTTTTCATCTTAGTGGATTGATTTGGCGAGGGACCAACCGAGGGTCCATATGTTCCCACCCACTCAAGTCCGTAAATGTTTAGTTTTGTAAGTTCAATTATATAAAAAACATCAGAAAGTACCAATTGCAAAACAAAAAGTACCAAAAAGTAGCCTCTTAGCTATAGTTTCTCAATCACTCTGGACGTTGCATTTTAAATTTTATGTTTTTAGGTCCAATATTAACGAAAATTAAAAAAGTTCCATTGTTGAACGAAAAAGTACCAACATTTGCCTCCCTTGAAGTATTAAAAATTTCAATATTGTATTGGGAGCCCATAATTAAATACGTATGTGTTAATACATAGAGGATAATGTTTTATAAAAAATAGTTAGGATTTTCAGAATATGAATTTGGTATATTTATATTTTTTAAATTAGCTTCGAAATTAGTATAAACTTTATTTCTATGTTTATTTATTGAAAAGATAAATGTGGTGACGAAGAAGTACCAAAATACTGGTTATACTTGTTTAATACCGAAAATGGCCGAATTTCAAAAAAAGTACCGGACACTTGTCCTCAAAGTTTTCTAATGAACCACGATAAGTATTAAATTTGTTTGGATCTCTTTTAGTTTTAGAGATATGAGGTTACGAAATTGACCAATTTTTACCCTTTTCCCCCCTCAGATTTTAATAAAATATAAATTGTGCACTTCTGTAAGTTAATGCCTTCCAAAAGGTGTATTTTTCATTAAAATCGTTTGAGAAACAGAGGAGGAAAGTGTTCTTAACTGTTTTGCCTTTGCCGATTTATATAAAGATTAGAAGCAGTTTAAGAACAATTTTTTCGATGATCACTCAGTAAAAAATGGTTGTTATTTAACAAATTTGGTTTAAGTCAGCATATTACTTTAAAATATCCTGGCAACACTATTATCCTTTCTCATGTGTGAGTATGAATATTAAAGGTAGACCAGCGATAAAACCATACCCACATACGTTTTTTGTGGTAATAAAGAGAGCCTACAATGTAAAGATGACTTTTTGTGGACGGCACAGTCCATACAAAAATAATCACAAAAAGTGTCATCAACGGGACGAATAGCAACAGTGCTTGTTTAACGCAAAACCCTTACAAAAGCATAGACACGAGTATAAATGTCCATTTTCCTGCAGGAGTAGATAGATGCAGCAAAAGATAAGTCAAATTGTTCGCTTTATATGCAGATGAATATTGTCACATGTTTTTTTTTTATTTTTTTTTTTTATAGGAATTTACAAAATTTTAAATGGTTTTTGTACGCTTATCTCTCAAAAAATATATCATGCCTGTTACTCTATACCGTTAAAACTGGTACTAATTTTTTACATTTGCTTTTGGCAAATAGAAAATGGTTTAAGTTTTGTTTCAAAGCCTTTACATCGCCGAAAATCTGTGACTAAACGTTAAAAAAAATCCCAAATTTATTGATTTAGTTTTTGTTTCTTTTATTTGTTTTTACTTTTTTGCTTTTTATTAGTTTTAAGTTTTTGAAGGTAAATTGCAAAGACATGTTTGAACCCGTTATTTTTTTTTTTTTCTTTTTATTGCAAACTTAGGGCTCATGTTAATTTTTTTTTTGTGATTTCCAAAAGATATTTTTTTTAAAGTAAATCCCATATAGTTTCTTATCTAACAAGAAATAGTTATAAAATTTTTAGGTTAAGTTAGAGAAAGTTTCTCGGAACTTTTTGAACGACCAACTTCTTTTCCAATACAGAAGCAATTGCTTGTGTAGTGTCCAAAGCAAAAAATCATACACTGCTGCTCACTTGATTACGCTCATAATTTTTTCAATTATCGTTTTAATTTCACTTAATACATTTTTAAGAGAACAAATTATTTAAACTAAGGTTGAGAGGTCTGATGCAGGGATGTTAAATGGGGTTTTAAATTTTGTACCAACTTCTAAAAAGAAATGTACTTCTTGGACCTTCACAGTACCGTTTTTTTTTAATTTATTAAAACAACAAAAAAATTTAATTGTACATAAAAAAAAACAAAACTTAACATTAACATACATTATATGTATGAAAAAAATAAGATACATAAAAGTCTTATAAATATATGATATCAAAATCAGGCACTTATTTGTTTAGTTAATAGACTATTTGAAATTTTTACATCATAGCAGCATGAATCTGTCGATCTTAACCAATCCCTTGTGTGTATGAGACTTGATTATGTTGGCACATGTGGTCTGTTTCTTTCCCTAGTTTTTATTATATTTTGAAAAGAAAAAACTCTTTCCACATTTGAAAATGATTGTGGAATGGATAAAACTCCAGCAACGACTCTAGAAAAGTCAGGAAACATATGGACATTCAACTTTTTTTTTGTAAATTAGCTACTAACGCCCAAAAATTTTTCGGTTTTTAACGACTGCAGTTGCTCGATATCAGCTAAAGCTATAAATTGATTATTGATTAAATTAAAATTTGCAATTTCATTCGGAAACATTTTTAATAGAAGAGATACAATACAACTTGTTTTCAGGAGTAAATTTATAGAACCACATTAAAACTTCGTTATTAAAGTTGACTTTTGTTCTCAAAACAACGTAAAATTTTATATAAAATTGTTTTGCATTTTCTTTCATTTCTTTAACAATATCAATATTGATATTATTTGTAGAAATATATAAAGCCCTTATAAGTCCCCTTTTACAATGTGGCAAGTGAAAGGCAGACAGACCAAGTTTGCAGGCGAGAGAGGAAAAAAGTAAAGTGTTTCATACATACAGCGTCGCCCCCTTATCAACAAACTTATTATGTCTGCCTTTCACTTGCCACATTGTAAAAGGGGACTACTCGCTCTATACACCACAATACTAGTCGCATATTTAAGCGCCCATTGCATTAACGATTTGTTGTACAATATAAATGCAATGAAAAGGACTCAATAATTTGTTTGCTATACTAAAAATTCAAAAAGGGGGAAATATGACAAATTTTTAAATTGTACCAAATGAGTCACGGTAGTACCACGGTACTTTAGAAGGTCAAAATGTAGCAAGAAAAGTGCAATTGTACCAAATTTAACATCCCTGGTCTGATGTATGCTAATAATTTAGAGTATCAAAACTAAAAATACAATAAAAAGTTTTTGTTATTTTTTGCTTTTTTGTAAAAATGCAGTAAAAACACATGCAAATTTCAGCTCACTTGATTTGGTTCATTATAATTCATTTAAAAAAAATTAATAAAAATCATAGTTTCTTGTTTGTTTTTTAATTATCATCGTTGAACCTATTCAAATGAGCTAAGAAATTGTGCCCCAAAACAGAGTATCAAACAAAAAAAAAATTATTAAAAATCAGGTATTAATTGTTGCTGTAATTTTTTTCTTTTTTATGATATATAATGCAATATTTTAATATATAATATTTTTTTCTAACTAATTACCTTATTATTTAACAAAAAAAAAAAACAATTTATATTAATGTTAAAAAGGCAACCTATTCCAGTTAGCGGCACTGTATTGGTCGAACGAATGTTATTATTCTGTCCCCGCTGTTTCAACTCTGTTTTGATGTAAAAACATGAATAAATAAAAAAAAAAAAAAAATAGGAGGGTAGTCATTGAAGAATATGTCAGTAGAAAAACATTGCTCAGATTTTTAATATTTTTTTTTCAATATTGATTGAGAACAGTATTGTATTGCTCTCTGATACTCGTGCCATATAAAAACACTTGTCTCCAGCTACATTTTTTGATAAACAATATTAAAAAATTTAAAAACAAAGTAAACTGCAAACATATATTTGGGGGATTCACAAGGTGTGTTATAAAGTCATATCGTCATAATGTCCTAAATAACATTTTACAATTGTTTAAAAAAAATATTGTTATGTTTCAAACAAAATAAAAATTTTAATGATGTGTTCATTAATTCGTCATAACTGTACAGTAGAATTCTAAATTATAAGCGGTTGCCCACAGCCGTCATATATATATATATCTTGTAATTATTTTAAGACATATGACTTTACAACTTTATGACTACCTTGTGAATACCCCAATTAACTGTTTTTAAAATGTTGTATTTATTTTTAAAATCTTGTTCTGTTTTTATTCCTAAAACATTGTCCCCGCAGATTGTCGCAAACGTCACGTTTTTTTAATTTTTTCATATATACTAATCGTCGGTTGATAATTTAATTATCGTATGTGGATTCCGATAGTTTCAAGTAAATTGCGCTTGAACACATTTAATTTGAAAATAGCTTCAGCAAATACCACATACGACAAACTCAACACTCCAATCTCGAAAACCGTATGAGGTATCGAAAAACTGATTACGCCAAATGAAAGATCAGGTCGGAAAATCTAAGGAATCTTAACTCAAAGCCGCAAAAAATCCACATGCGACATTTAAATTATCAACCAACGTAATATACTCGTCGCATTGAACTGAAGTGCATTAGGCTTAGAAAGTGTTTTCTTCAAAAAAATACGAAATTTAAAGAATTAAAAAAAAGACAATTAAGTGAAGGGTTTTAAAGACTATTTTATTATATAATGGTAGGTACGTGTAAAAATGTCCTGAACGTCATGCTTATTATTGGAGAAGCAAACACCTAAATTAAAAAAATTTTAGTTTAAAATTATTGTTTCATAAGTTTTAACAAACTTCTTTCAGTTTTAATATATTTGCAAAATAAACTTCTGTAGAAAACAGCAAAAGGTTGTAAAGGTCTTTACGCCACGTTTAAGCTTTAATTTTATTTTTGCTATTCAAATGACGTTTTTTGAAAAAAAATTATCTAAATAATTAAATAACAAGTTTTAACTGAAATTGACCCGTATACAAATACTGTTTAAATTATAAATCGTGAGGTTCGACTTATAATGTAAGATAAAACACATAAATTTGAAGTGAACCAAAAATGTTTATTATTGGTTAAAAGAACAATTTATGGCATTAACAGTTTGAAAAGGATATCATGAAAATGTTGAATGGCATCTCGCGAATAACACGAGTAACGTTTGCCTCCAAAGCGTCAATCGTAGCTGGATTATTCCTGAAGACCTCAGACATTTCTCACAGAACACTGATTTTCGTAATACACCTGAACGATTTGGATGTTGCTGTTGTGGGATACTGAACAATAATGGCAATGCAGCTTGATATGAGTCACGCGTAATCTGTAAAAAAAGCACTTAGATAATCAAACCTTACGATAAGTCCCCCTTTATATACGGCAAATCAAAAAACGTGCCCCACTATCATAAGATTGATATAATTGCTACCATGAAAGGACTAAAATGTCTGAATACTTGCGTAATATTTGTAATCGAAAACCACTGCTTTAAAACTCTTATATTATTCTTGTTTACAATACAGATATAGCCCGACGATATCCTGGCAGCTTGAAGAATATAAAATTAGTTATAAATTTCGTTATAATAACAGACGATCTAAATGCTTAAACAGTTGCTAGGCTGCTTGTGAAAAGGTTGGTTATCGGTGCAATTATTTTGAGACAAAAGCATTTGCAGACAAATTTTGGCGTGTGTACCCTATTTGTTACCAATGGAAAATTATGAACGGCCAAAACAAAATTATGTTTGAAGGTTATGATTTATATTAGAGTTCTCTGTGTCAAATATTTTCGGGGTCGTTTTAGGGAGGGCTTATGAAACCTACCAGCGCAAAATATTAACATTACATAGATGCTATTACAGAAGGTATCGTCACATTAATAAGGAAGTTATATCATTAAAGTGTATTTTCGAGAGTGATATTTGTATAGGAAATATGTAGCCATTCATTACAATTTGAAGGCTGTTTAGCTTGCAATTAAGGAATAATTTTTTATGGGCCGAATTTTATATAAATACAATCAAATTTAAATGGTTTATAGGCACAAATACTCTATTCCAGAATGATGCTTGTTTTGGGGCCATATGAAATTATGGATCCATTTTTACCTTTATGAATAGGCTTTCTCTTTATTACAAACGGTATGTATCTAATTTCATAAAATTTTCTCCAAAATTGTCAGCTTTACACAGAAAAAAGTTTTTTATCAATTAAAAAATTGTTTAAAAAGTATTTATATTTTATTAATGTGATAATTGAATCAATTATTTTTTTTTTAGTTGAAGGAAAATTATAAATATAATTTTGATTGATTTAATATTAAAGTTGTTTTGAAATAAATTTTTAATTAAATTTAAAAAAATTTTTATTGATTTTTTCGTTTAAAATAAAATAATTTAAACTTGTAGAATTAATGTTGTGAATTTTTTTGATAATTTTTTTAATTAAAATTAAAAATATATTTTACAATTTTTAGTAATCAATAGAATCATGATGGTAATAGGTGCAAAATCAACAACTTGGTTGCTTTATATTTTTAATTTGGTGATTAGAAACTATTTTTAATATATTATATTCAAAATTTTTTTATATTTCGAATTTATTCTATGAGCTAAATTTCAGTTATGTAGTTATAAAGCTTTTTTTTTTTTTTTTGTAATAGTTCTATTCCTAAAATTTTTTAGGAATGGCTTTATACACTACCAGACTATTATCTTGTATCTTCTTGTTACATTTTACCTTAGCTATCCTTTGGATAGCAATAAAGAATATTACAGCCTTCGTCAGCATTCTTTGTGTCACACTGGATAGTGATTCTTTATAAATTGAATATATTTAACTCAACTATTTTAACAAATAGAATCTGGGAATTATAAGAATATACAAGATAATAGTCTGTAGTGTATAAAGTCATTCCTAAAAAATTTAAGGAATAAAACTATTAATTTTTTTTCGTCTTAATTTTTTCGCCTTATGAAATCTTAAAAAAAAAATTGGGATTATATAATGCCGGATTATATAAAGCCGGTAAACGAAACTTGTGGCACATACTATGCAAGTATTAAGATCTGCGAAGATCTTTTCAAACCCAAACTCTGATTTGTATAGTTATTATACCCAAACAACATTATGCGTTTGTACTGATGCTTGTAACACCTTGACTCACCTTAAAGTATTCCAATCGACTCAGAATCACCTTCTGTTCCACAACCCAAACCATTTTTGAGTTACACGAATATATATTGTGCAACCTCCACCATTTTCGAAATACAGGTATATCTTGAAAACAAGAGCTAACCTAAAATAAACGGTTAGCATAACTGGATTCAGCGTACCCGAATTAGGTTCAAGCGCCAAGGACATTGCTTGTCTATTTTTTAACTAACCCAGTGTAGTTAAAAATATATTTAAATATTGCGTTTGGAAAAGTCATTGATCTTTCAGTCAGAAATTTTATAATAAATCTCCGTAAAGAGCAAACAAATTATGGAGAAATCGCAAAAACGGTAAAAGCAAGTATTATTTCGTTTTAACATGATAGATCCCCAATTCGTACTGTTGATAAACACACTGAAATTTATTGTTGGTGGGATTTGCTAGCTTCTATGCGCATTTCAAGTCGTTCTACAGTACAAACTATTATTAGAAACCTTATTAAAATAAGAAATACTGAAAATCGACGTAGATCTGGCCGGGCAAAAAAAACTGTCACGACGTGATATTAGCAGTACTATTAACGAATTAAACGAGCATACGAAAAAAGTCACCCAAAACGGGAGAAACACATGGAAAAAAGTTCCAACAAGTGGGTCCACCAAAAAACTATATAACGACCTTTGCATAAGAGTGGATTAAAAGCAGAAGTGCTTCTTAAAAACCTCTTATATCTATCAAATACTAAAAACTGATGATAATAATTATTTTGATTACTAAAAAATGAAAATTATGATTTTTTTTTTATAAATGATATTTTTAATTTTAATTAAAAAGAAGTAAGAGTGCTATATTCGGCTATGCCGAATCTTTGATACCCTCCACCGACAGAAGTGGGCTCTATATTGTGAATACATATATATTATTAACTAAGCTTCACAAAAACGAACGTCAGCATTAAAATTGGTTGCGGTTTAGACCTACATTAAATTATTGACCGACGAAGAAAGTTGTATGCGTTTCTTGTTAGAACTTTGAACTGGCTTGAGTAAAATATCATGATTCGTAAAATTTTTAGCCGAACTAAAATGATATTTAGGAGCGTAATTTGTATTGGATCTATGGTAAATTATGGATCAATCATCCCAAAATTTTAAAGACTGAAATAAACTAGAATACATATCAATACAGCAGTGCAATTAGTTTTAGCGTTAACAGTTAATTTCACAAAATTGCATGATATTTTTTCTGGCCATATGAATCTAAGTTGGAAGAAATTTTACGGCAATATCTATATCTGTTATAGTTCTGGGCGAATTAAATTATTTTCCCAAAGTGGGCTTTATTTGGTTTTAGGCGCAATAAACTGTTTTCCGAGAGTAGGGGCCTAGTGTTAATTATGGGCCGATCTAAGAAAAATTTTACAGTGTGATTGCAGGTTTAATAAAACTGTGACGTACCAAATTTTAGTATGATAGCGTTATTTGTTACGGTGCAAGACGTACTAAAATGTTTTCCGGGAGTATGGCTTATATAGTCCATTATGGACCGAGCTTCACGAAATTTAACAGTGTGATTTGCATATAGCAAATTGGCGCGATTTTTTTTTTCATTCCGTGCATTATTCCACCATTTATGTTAGTTTTTGTAATTAAATTATCAATTTGTTTAGGGGGGGTTGGGGGGGGAGGGGTAGTTCTGATCCTACTGAACCGATGTTGCTGGATTTCAATTCCAAACTGCTAAGAATAACAACAAGCATTTTGAGACCAAGTTTGCTCTTTTCTTTTGAGTTTTTCGAAATTGAACGTGTTTTCAACAGACGGACAGACGTATAAAAATGATCAAAAAACTTTGCCGTTTCAAACAATGTGTTAATTGATTTAATTAAATACTGCTCAGGTTTTGGCAATTCCCAACAAGAACTCTACAAGCTTAAATTACATTATTTTAAACGGAAAAAACAATTAAGATATTTTGGTATTAAATTAATAACACAGTACAACAATTTTCATGTGATTGATTCGGGACTCAATTCTGATAATTGTTTATGAAAGTAGACCCAAAAAAGAAGAACTTCTGCATCATTAGCTTGGTCAAGGTACATCAAATAATAATTTAAAAATTAGTTTGAAGTTAGTAAGTATCGTATAGGTGAATTTGTCAGGTTTTAGGCTCTTTTCTTTGTCATAACTCGAGAACCACTAGTCCGAATAAGCTGAAACAAATTTATGAATTACAATTCCTTTAATCTGTTCATACAACGTTTCGCTACATAAGCAACAGTTTCGCAGTTATAAATAAATGTATGAAGAAAAAAAATATTTTCAGCCTAAAAACTTGAAATTTTTTATTTTTAATTCATTAAAAATCCCTTGGATTAAATTTGTTTCAGCTTATTCGGACTAGTGGTTCTCGAGTTATGACAAAGAAAAGAACCTAAAACGTGACAAAATCCCCTATACGATACTTACTAACTTCAAATTAATTTTTTAATTATTATGTTTAAGTTTCTTTCAACTTAAAAAATAATTGATTCGATTATCACATTAACTAAATTTAAATACTTTTTTTTAGTTGATAAGAGACAACTGGTCATTTATAATTCGTTTATAATTCGAAAGCACCAGTTGAGAAGTTTGGTATTGGAAATAACTGAATTTTCCAGAAAGACACAGACCCCAAGCACACGGCGCACATTGTTCGCTAATGGCTTCTTTATCATGCTCCCAGAAAATACAATTGCCCACCACAATCACCGTATTTAAGTCCTTATGAACATGGCTGGGATATTTTAGAGAAAAAGTAAAAAAATATGAAATTAGCAGCTGTGAAAGCCTGAAAACTGCTTTAAACAGAGCTTGGGGAGAATCAACACCTGAAATAACAGAAAATTTAGTAAATTCAATGCCTCGGCGTTATTAAGCTGTGATCCATGCTCAGGGTGGGCTAACTAAATATTAAGTTTTACAAATTTAAATTTTTTAATGCAATTTTCAATTATAATGTTCCTACTGTATGTCCTCTTTTGCACTTTGATGTTTTTATGTTTTTGATATTATTGCTTTTTTATGTTTATGAATTATCTTTTTTTTTTCTTGTTATAAATAAAAGTATTTACTAAGTTTTTTCAAAATCGTTACTGATTCCCAAAAATTTAAAATTAGTAAGGTATGTTTAGACTTAAGGACTTCACTGATTTGGAAAACACTTTTTTATTTACTAACATTTGATTAGTAAATCCCTTAAGTCTTTTTCGATCCCACCTTTTGTCTAAAATTATACCTTTTGTACTTTTTACTTTATTTAATACAGGTATTATGATTTATTTTTTGTTGTTTATGCAAAAAAAACCTAAATATTTGTAGTATTTCATATCATACATATTTAATGTGTCACTATTTATTCTGTTTGATCATAAATTGTAGTTTTTGAGTTTTGCAATTGTAAATTGTTGTTAGATTTTGTTGGTACCAAGTAAACTGTTATGTTGGAACTCCTCTTTCGGTTGTTTGTGGCATGTAAGTAATGTAAGCAAGCAAGTATTTTCTTAAGTCTTTAATCTTTTGTTGTTGCTCTTGTTTGTTGTTGCAGTATTATTATACTAGATTGCTATCAAGGGCCATAAATTTTGATATTGTACTGTAAGGAAAAGTGTAGAATATATGTGTATTTTTTTCTACAGAGTTTCGCTTTTTTTTAGGAATTTTATATCACACTTTGTTTGGCATGGTTTATTGTATGTTTATGGTATTCAAGTAAAGGTAGAATAGTGGGCACAAAGAACATTTTTTGAACTTAAAAATTGTTCCGTACCGTAAAAGATATCATATATTAGGTTCTTGAAAAAGTTTTTTTTTACTTTAAGCTTCGCTTAAAATGAAGGCATACCGTATTTTCCTTTTATTTTTTGAACAAAAATGAAGCTATGGCAGGGATGTTAGTTTTGGTGCAATTGTACTTTTTTGGTACATTTTGAAATTCTAAAGTACCGTGGTACTACCGTGACTCATTTAGTACAATTTAAAAATTTGTCATAGTTCCCCTTTTTTAAATTTTTAGGCCCTTATCATATAAAGCGCAGCGCAACGCCAAAGAATAACATTGAACGCACAAACAATGTCAAAAATATTTTGTAATTTTGTTGTTGCCTCCTACATAAATTCACATTGCGTTTTAAAATTTCAAACGCTCCATTGCTTGTGTCGTTGAAAATTTTAAAACGGTAAAAGAATTTCTGTTTAAGGCAACAACAAAATTACAAAATATTTATGACATTGTTTGTGCTTTCAATGTTATTCTTGGCGTTGCGCTGCGTTTTACATGATTAGGGCCTTAGTATATGAAACAAAGTATTGAGTCCTTTTCATTGCATTTATGTTGTACAACAAATCGTTACTGTATTGGGCGCTTAAATATGCGACTAGTATTGTAGTGTATAGAGCGCTTAGTCCCCTTTTACAATGTGGCAAGTGAAAGTCAGACATACGAAGTTTGTTGGTATGTGTGACACACTTTACTTTTATCCTCTCTCGCCTAAAAACTTCGAATGTTTGCCTTTCACTTGCCACATTGTAAAATGGGACTTATAGTGGCTTTACTGTTAAAGATATTAAAGAAAATGCAAAACAATTTTATATAAAATTTTACGTAGTTTTGAGAACCAAAGTCAACTTTAATAACGAAGTTTTAATGTGGTTCTATAAATTTACTCCTGAAAATGTTATTTCAGGTAAAACAAGTTTTATTGTACCTCTTCTAGTAAAAATGTTTAGCTGATATCGCGCAACTGCAGTCGTTAAAAACTGAAAACATTTGTAGTTTTTGGGCGGTAGTAGCTAATTTTCAAAAAGAACTGAATGTCAATATGTTTCCTGACATTTCTAGAGTCGTTGCTGGAATTTTATCCATTCCACACTCATCTGCAAATGTGGAAAGAGTTTTTCCTTTTGAAAATATAATAAAAACTAGGGAAAGAAACAGACTACATTTGCCAACATTATCTAGTCTCATACAAACAAAGGATTGGTTAAGATCGACAATTTCATGCTGCTATGATGTAAAAATTCCAAATAGTCTATTAACTAAACAAATAAGTGTCTGATTTTGATCTCATATATTTGTGACACTAAATTCAGACCGTGATTTAAAAATCATGTCTTATAATAATTCCTTTTGAAAGTTGCTTCCAAAAACTCAACAGATTCAAACGAAGATTTTTCCCCATGATTTTAGGGTTTATTTTTTCCCCATTATCGATAATTTTTCTTTACTTGCTTATTTTTAAAAACAAATAATTTAAATGCGCTCCATGTTTCGCATTGTAAAGAGGTGTTGCCACATTGAAATAAAAAATAGAATGAAGTAACATAACTAAAATACGAATGTGTGTAAAGAAAGATATTAAAAAAGACACAGAGAACAGAAAATGTGTTTTACTCTACCCCGCTTGCTTCTCTTCACCGTTGGCCAACAAACACCAAAAATCTTGTCTTAAAAAACATGGAAAAATCACCGTCTGAACCGCGTGTAAGACTTTTATGTACCTTATTTTATTTATACATATAATGTATGTTAATGTTAGGTTTTGTTTTTTTTTCCTGTGCCCATGTTCTGTAACTTCCGCGGCGATTAACTTTTCGATTGAAATGTGAGAAATGAGACAATAATGCCATAAATTGAAACAAACAGCTGTTTTTCTCACTTAACTGCGTCTGTAACATTTTTGGCGAAATTTCTCGCCAATATACTGAAAAAGTGTGTCTGTAAAATTTTTATGAAAAAGTTCCCGCTTTGAATTGTCAAATAAACTCACGCATAAAAACGGGGTGAGAAAAAATTTTAACATTAAAAAATAAATTAAAAATGCTAAATGCAATAAATATTAACACGGAAGAGATAAGTATTTTGGTCTTGGCAGATTTTTTAATTTTTGATTATATTGCTTTTGAAATTTTTAAAAAATATACGAATGTTTTCAAAGCAATTTTGTAATCAACAAACATTACATTTTTTGGTAAAGCCGACGGTTGTATTTTCGCCGCCGTCGTTGAAAATTTTTTAATTTTAGTCAAATTTGGTCGCCGTCAACGTATGTTTTACTGGCGTTCACAACATTTGCAATTTCATATCGGCTTCGAGTGGAATATTATGACATTTATAACGTAACGACGTAATCTCTTTTGATAGTTTTCGACATGAGTTACAGATACACTTTTTTCTCACATTTCGAGAAACGATGGAATATTTTGTTTCACATGTTTTCGATGAGGGAAGTTCTAACCAAAGTTACAGAACATGGGTACTGTGTACAGTTGAATTTTTTTGTACTTTTTTTGTTGTTTAATTAAATTAAAAAAATGGTACCATGTAGGTCCAAAAAGTACTTTTTTTTGGAAGTTGGTACAAAATTAAAAACCCCATTTAACATACCTGATCTATGGCTTTTTAAAAAATTTAGTCGAAATAATTGTGATTTAATCGCCAGATACACCTGTCAAATGCTTGTCATGCAGGCGAATTCATTCGTGTAAATTTGTTGATTTTCCATCCAGCATCGTCAGTATCACACATCCAAACACATGTCGTATGAATTCGCCGACACGACAAGCATATTGACCGTGTGCAGACCTCTTTAGGGCACTACTACACGTTCAATATTGACCATGCAGTATAGGAGGATCGCAATCCGTACCGCAGACTAGCCTAATTTGATGTAATTTACGTCTGGATCACGGATCACGTGATACATATTGGCCGATTAAAATACTTCGTAATATAAATTAGTGATACGTAAGTAAGAAGGAAAAAAAACAAAACAAATAAGAAATTAAGGCATGTTTGTATAGTTTGGGCTTTAACGAAAAAGCTAGCAAGTGCATTTTAATGGATTCATCCATCAATTAAAATGTGTCTTCCAAATATCACAATATATTCATTTTAGCAAAATGCAATTGACAAAGCGTTCTATTGTGTTATATTGGTTATATTTGCTTTAATTTTATAAACGTCACTTTTATAAAAATATTGCAAATACATACAACCAATATGACGCAATAGAACACTTCGTGTATTCCATAAATATGTTTTGAGAAATAATAATAAATACATAATATTGTTCTGGGCAAAATCTTCAAACCTTTTCATGATTGAAAATATTGTAAAAAATTTGAAAAGCTATGTTTAAATATGGTCACCTCCACCAAAACTATTTTTAAAGAAAATTGTAAACATGTTATGGTTAATTTTTTTTTTTTATTATTTATTTATTGAATTTTTATATGTCAAATATGAACTAACGATAATTATACAAATCTTATACTAATACTTTATTTTTGTCCCTCCAATGCCAGACCAAAATTTTTCTCCTCACGGTTTCTGCTCACATATGTAGAGGTTTAGCGCACTTCACGTCGGATGAGTCCTGCAGTATCTCTTCTTCTTAATCTAGATATCGCTTTTAATTTTTGTACATTGCTTCGGAGACACCCAAAGCTATTAAGAGCGTGTGGGCATTTAAAATTTTTCGCATTGTGCCTTATTTAGGAAAATTTTTTTCGAGCATTTTCGGACATAGAAGAAACCTTAATTTTCTTATATGATAACTTAATCCATAAACAAAAAAAAAATTTACTATCGTAGTTTTTTCCAGGTTAATCTGTGCCTACTTTTAGATAAAAATACAAGTTACAGCAATTATCTCTTACCTGGCCTAATAATTTGTTTACGGTCTTAATTTTTTTTTTTTTTTTGATAATTAAATGCCCATTAGGAAGGAATGGGTTAAGCGCAAAATGCAGATTTTGTTTCATGCTTATATATAGAAAGACTGGTTGACTTTGAAAATCGCTTCTTCTCTTTGGATTATCATAAGATATTATTGCGACTGAATTATGATGGCAAACTGACTAAAACTGCACAAATAAAATATTAAGTAAATATTGATTTTTAAAGTACAGTATATTACTGCAAACAATTTTGCTTGATTAGCTTTTAGAATTGATATGCTGTAATTGATGGCCATTCGCCCATACGTGCTAGTCTGAACATAGTTTTTATAATTTTTTGCAACATTTCTGGTTTAATGGCTACGACTTCAGTCGAATGATAACATTTTTGACGGCGGTTCTTGGCTTTCAAATATCGCCAATATAGGCATTCAGGAGCTGTTAAATACCGTGAACGAGGCCGCCAGTTAAAATCGCTTGTTCGCGAAATAATGCCTGGCTCTGGATTTCGAAATATACCGTTATTTCAAAAATGGAAGAGGTTGCACAACATATGTTCGTGTAACTCAAAAACGCTTTAGCTTATTGAAAAAACTTAAAAACCCGAAATTCCGCAATAAAATTTCCTTTAAGAAAGGTAAAACTTCTTTCTAATATCCGTAGTCATTTTAGAAACATAATTTTTTTTTTTTTGGGAAAAAATAATTTTTTTAACAAAATTTCGAAATTTTTGTTTTTTAAAAATTCATAAAAAATTGGAAAATGCAGCTATGCTTCTAATTTTTTGCAGACGTATAAAAAATTCCAAACAAAACAAGCCATAAATGATTAAAATCTGTTTGCAACTTTTGATTTTATTCACAAAATTCGACAAATTTTAATTAATTTAAGAATTTCATAAAACGCAATATTTGTATATGAGTTCCCCTAAAATTAATTAAAATTTGTTTTTTTTTCTTAAAGGAAATTTTATTGCGGAATTTCGGTTTTTTAAGTTTTTTCAATAAGCTAAAGCGTTTTTGAGTTACACGAACATATGTTGTGCAACCTGCTCCATTTTTGAAATAACGGTATATCTCGAAATCCAGAGCCAGGCATTATTTCGCGTACCCGAATTATGTTAAAACGCCATGTGCCCGGCTTGTCTGTTTTTTCAACTAGCATAGTGTAATTAGCCCATATTTTTTGAACATGTTATTAATGTTACAATCGCTGTCAAATTTTGTTAATCCAGCTATGTAAAACAATTCATTAAGATAAAGGGCACCACTGGATTCAGCGTCCCCAATTATTTTAAAACGCCAGGTGCCCAGCTTGTCACGAAAAAAAGTGTCAATTTCGTGCACAGTGTTATCAATAGCACGGTACACCGAAGTGGTTGTAATTGTTGCACATAAACCGTTCTTAGATTCTTCGTAGCCCAAATCCTACATTTCTTTCTATGTATATAGAAAAAATGCATAACAATTTCAGAGTTGAATTCCAAAAATAGGACTCTATTGAAGCTGGGATTTGTTTTTAAATTTTACGAATATAGTAATTACCGCTTAAATGCATTTTAAAATTTGCACGTCTTTTGGTGCTACTAAACGAGAAAAGCATCCACAAAACCTCAACAATATGCCCATACAATTTTTTATTTCATTTAAAGGTATTAGTTTCATAAATAAAAACTATTTCATTTAAAAACTATTTACACCTATTTCGAAAATGCATTACTTACTACTGCATCTGACGTGCATCTGTGATTAGTTTGCGATGCTAATGTAAATTAGCTGATGCCGATGCAGGGCGGATTAGGTTTTTAAGTGGCGTTATAAATAGAGCTAAGGTTCTTTTTTTTTACTTAGAGAGAGAGAGCGAGAAAGAGATATGTCAAAAGTAGATTAAGTATCGACTAACTAAAGGCCTTGTCATATAATTCTTTGTACTGTATACGTCGCTTTTTTAAATTGACACTAACGTTATAACAGAGGAGTGGCACACAATCGACACCTAATGACGGATATTTGATCAAGACCGAGAAAATTTTATTTAATTAATTTTGGTTTTTATATTTTATTTTGTATTTAATTTAATTTTAAGGATTTAAGTACTTTGCGTTAACGGCAACTTTCGATATGGGAAAAAGTTCATAAGAAAAAAGCGACATATAAAGTACAAAGTATTTTATGTGACTCGGCCTTAAAGCAACAATAAAAGTACAATGTTTTTTTATTTTTGTACTTATAAATGGACAGTATGCATCAGCCATTTTTGTGATGCTTGTTTTCGATTTGTTTGTACATCATCTACTTTTATGTTTTATTTTCGAACAATTGGCATTTGCAGTGATGCTATATGATGCTTTTACGGACAAGCTAAACATCAGTAATGCATTTCCGAACAGGCCCATGCATTCGAAGTTTAATTAAAATTTAGCAAATTTAGTTTTTATGGAATGATATTATATAACAACTTTTTTAAAGCAAACTATTATATATATAAAGCTGAAATGTGCATATTTTTTTATATATTTTATCCCACCGTTAAACATTTGTTTAATATAAACTTATGATGCTCGTGTGTACCTCACCAACTCTTATTTGTTTCCTTCAATATAGGTCGTTACTTTAAGTCTTATTTTTTTTAGCCGCTCACCGGTTTAAGGTTACTTTGATTGTGGGTGACAGGGGATTTTATGATAAATGATGGCACCTTGGAATACCAAGCTTAACGTTAGTTTCTAAACGATTCTTCATCACCACATTTTTAACAATGGAATTTTAAATAAATAAATTCAAGCAATTTTTAGTTTTGCTCTATTCTGGAATATCAACTTCATTGGCAGCAATAACAATAAGTAGAGAAATAAAATGTGTAAAATATAGACCGAAATAGAAAAACTTTCTTAATTATACTCAATAAAATTCCCATTTTACCATTTAATTATCAATTTTCAAACAATTGTGTTGTTATCAAACAACAGACCAAAAAATATCAACCTTCAGCCTGGATGATGTCACATGAACACCTCTGGCTCTTGGAATTTGTAATTATAAGTTGGAGTATGACCAACAACAACAACAAAAGCGTCAGCAAAAAAAAAATAGCAAAAGTAAGCATCATTGTTGTGTCGACGTTGTTGCTGCCACTGCTGATTTACCTTTCAATGTATTTTGTACGTGCTTAATTGTCTGGTAGCATTATTTGAGCAACATCATCAGCCATTCAGACCATCAGGCATTAAGTACTAGTTGTTGTTTTTGCTTAAAGTTGGTAGGAGATATTTTGGTTGACATAGCCAAAAAACAATTTAGCTGAACTACTCTTTTGGCTCATCTTCTACGTTTGAATACATACATACATACACACAAAAGTGTAAAGCTATACAAACATACACTTAGTTAAATTGACAATTGCCCATATTTATGTCGTTTGGCAATGATATTGAGTGTACGGGAGTGGAGCAATTTAAGAAAGTATTTGGAAACTCATTTGCTACACAATAAAATTATCTGACTAAATTTAAATCTAACATGGGGAAAATAAAGGTGTATTCGACTTAAAATTGACGATATCTAGCCCTACAAAAAATTTTAATTTTTTAATTATTAAATGTATTTATTAAATTCATGAAATCGCTTAAAATTGACATTTGAGCAAATAAGCAACCTTGCGAGACTCGCTTCATGAAGCCCCTTTTTAATTTTTACATAATTTTAAACAGTTAATGTCAGTTTGTGAGAAACATCAATTCAAGAAAAAATTTAAAAAAAAAATTAAACTAAAAATAAAAGTTAAAATATGTGTCTTAGGCCGGGTTTTTAAGATGTGGATTATGTTTAAACTAAGTTTAACGTACTTTGAAACCTAGATTTTTCCGGCGATATGTGATTTCTTTCTTATAATTCCATCAAAGACCAACATTTAAAGCAAAACTAAGCTGTTCCGTCAGAATTTTGTAGTCAAACTTTTTAATGGCGGCACAAATCAGTTTTCAGATTAACTAAACCTAGTTTAACTGAATTCTCAAAAATTCAGCCTTAAAAGTAAAATGTTTTTTTTTCAAAATTTTTGTACATTAGATATTACCTGCAACGTCGTTCACGTGAACATTTTAGCATGACTTAAAGAAATGGGGCTTTTCAATAGAAAAATTACAGAAATTCTTTTAGTTTTCTACATCTATTTTGGGTTTAATATTAAAAAATGTCTATAAAAAACATTAAAAGGTTTGTTATATTTCGCCAACATATACAAGTTTTAAGCACTAGATACTCTTGAGCAACCGACATACGTTCATGGGAAATGTAATCCGAAAATGTACCAAAAGTGTAAATTTTCCTAGTTTTTACCTCTTAAAAAATACTCTTTATTACTCTCTATCATATGCTATATCTACACAATATAAATCGAAATCAAAAAATCTAATAAAGGTTAAAAGTACCAAAAGTACCAACTTTTACTCTTTTTAGGCCCCAAGCTGGTACACTGTATGTTAATTTAGGCTATAACCTGTAGGTACACTAATTGTTTACCTTTTTCAACCCTTAAAAATATTCCTTATTTTAATCTAGAAGCTCTATACCAAATTTATCAAAGAGAGAAAAAGTACTAAATGTACTAATTTTTCCCCATTTTTACCTCTTATCTTAATCTGAGCCATATGCTATCCGTCTACCGAATTTCATCCAAATCCATTAATAGGTTTTCGCGTGATTACCCAATAGTCAGTCTGGTGCCAAGACACTAGGTGCTATTGATTCCTGGTGTACTAGATATCATCTCTGATTTGCCGCGATCTTAAGAGATCTGTAAATTTTGAATTCCTTCCGAACTCCAGGTATTATAAAATAAAAAAAAAGGAATATATTTTTTTTCTTCAGCCTTACGACGACCTAGGAGCAATTGTTTCTAGTTTGACTCACTTTGTAAAAATGAGTTAGAAAACTAAATGGAAAATGTATATAACTTTTTACAAAAGCGACTGTAAAATCAAAAAAAAATCGGATTTGCAGCTCCAATGATTTGGGAGTGATCGCTCTAAACTCGATCTACGTTTTTGAATCGAATAAAAATATATCGTTTAGACTAACTTTAAATTCATAATAGTGTTATTGGTTACAAACAACTCATTAAACCCAAAATAACACCTTCGAACCCGTAGGGGTTTTAAACCTTCTCTATAATTTTTTTGCCAGATTTAAAAACAAAATATATACAAAAAGTAGACTCCTAAAGGGTGTTTTTTTCTCATTAATAATGAATTATCCCTGAAAGGGTCACGTATTTTCTGGCCAAATATCGAACAGTATTTGCATGACAATTACTTTCAATAATTAGTTAAAATTTTTTTCGGTTTTTTTTGGCAATTGTTAATTTAATTCAAAGGATTACGAATACGAATTAAAATTAAATGGATAATGAAGAAGTCTAAAAGTAATTCAGTTTAAAGTTTTTTTTTTAGTTTAAATTAAAAGATATCCCCAAGTTAAATTTGATTTATTTTAATTACAATAATATTAATGCAAAGTGAAAAAGTTATGACGAGTTAATTCAGCGATTCCAACGGTATGATATCAAGTCACAATTGAGGTTGTGTTTCAGGCAAAAAAGGTCCAAAAATAATGAGACATTTTATGCTTTTCTTTTTATTTTGGGTTACTGTTTTCAAATACAAGTAGATAATGGAGTCAAGATTCCCCGTAATGCAGATGTTAAAACATTATTGTGCATCCGGTTCTAAGTCTGAATAAGAATAAAAATTATTAAACAATAAGTTTAATTGCATTTCATTTTTCTAAAGGCAATAAACAAGTTATTATCAAAATATTTTATTAATAAAACAAACTCGTATTAAAAACTTTAATATGATTGTTAACAAATATTTTATTCAATATTTCAACTTCGTTGTTAAAAATATTTGTTGAATATCAACTATTTTAATTAACAAACCTATTTTTTATATTAATAAATTCGGTTGTTGATGCCTTTTCAATTGTATTGCCGAATATTTTTTTTTTTTTTTTTTCTCAGTATTTATTTATTGAATCTTCATATACTAAATATGAACTAACAATAATTAATCAAATCTTAACCTAATATTTGATTTATGTCCTGCCAGTGCCGGACAAAAAAGATTTCGTCATCACGGCTTCTGTTCACATATGTACGTGTTTACCGCTCATCTGATTGGGTGAGTGCTGCAGTGTCTCTTCTTCTTAATCGAGTGTGGCCGCCATAATTTAAAATATTTCGTGCTAATGGGTTTGGGTGCAGTTCCAGCCTCCATTTTTTGCCGAATATGATATTCAATATGAGAATTGATTTGTCGTAATTTTTTTTCTGTATACAGCTTCATGTCTAGTAACATATTCCGGGCGTCTTTCGGCCAATGCTTGCTTAAAGTGAAGTTTTTAAGTTCTGTTCAGGTCCTCTGTATTTGTCTGGCCCGATTTCAGCAGCATAATAGCCCTTTCTAAGACTCTTCTAGTCGTACTAAATATAGAGCATTACCATGGCGCCATGTATATATTCAGCTTTGGTTTTGGATTTGGCCATGGCCATTTGGATGACACACTCGTTGACTTTGCAATGTCTCACTGTTAGTCACTTATCAAGCGCGAGTCTTATAGACTTGCACAGTTGGAGTGAACTCGCGGATCCACATGCTTCATATCCATGGCATTGTCGCCTGGCTATGATGAATAGAGAATTAGTTTTCTACTAAGGTTCAAAAGGGACCAGACTAGAACAGATGTCTAAGTGATAACTGGGCCTAATAATAACAAATATAATAATAATAACATTTTGTTTCTTTTTAACAATAAAGTGTTTATCTTTCTTGAAACTCCAAATATGGTAAAATTACCAATATAATGTTTTAACAAAATAAAGCTTCAAATATACACTTAAACAAATTATGGTTACTTTAACCATATTATTGTCACCTCAACCATATTATGGTTAAATTCGTCCACCCAAAAGCCGCAGCCATATTATGGTTGTCTCCAAATATGTTATGGTAAATAATACTAACAATAATCTGTTTGAACTTATAACATTTTAAAACATTGTATGTTTTATTCTAAAATAAAAATAATATTTGGAAAGGTACAAAATTATGGTTGTTTTGCTCTCTACAATTGTTGAATGCTTTTCAAATTCAAACTTGCTTGGCTTGCTTAAAATTCCCTTTAACTTTATTTTAATTACTGATTAAAAAACATAAATTTACCAGTAAAACAGAATGAATGCTAAAAAAGGGGTTGCTTATAAAAGTGGAACATAACATGTAACAGGAATAAAAAACGAAATTAAATTAAATATTTACATTTAATAACCAAATTGGTAAAATGGTTGAAATAAATAACCGTAACATGGTTAACATTGCCCATATTATTTTAATTCTAACCAAAGTATGGTAGCTTTTGTCCGAATCCTGCAACATTTTTATACAAATCTCTTGAAGAATATTTTCAATGTAAATTTAAATATTGATATATAAAAAATATTTTAATTAATTTAATAAAAAATTGTGACCGAAAGATTAAATAATATATCAAAATATAATTGTTAAATTTAAACATAATATGGTTAATTTTACTTATTATGGTTATTATTGACCAAAATATGGCTAATTTTGAAGAAATTATGATTAATTTTGACCACATTATGGTTGATTTAAGGTAAATTATGGGTTATTTTAGCCATATTGTGGTCATATTTAACTAAATCTTGTAACCTGAAACATAAGCATTGTTATAATCCAATCATAGTATGTTGCTCTTAGAAAATGGTTACCTCCAACCATATCACTTTCTGCGTGTTCTCTTCATTAGCAAGACAAATTGTATAAC
Source organism: Pollenia amentaria (assembly GCA_943735925.1). Lineage (NCBI taxonomy): Eukaryota > Metazoa > Arthropoda > Insecta > Diptera > Polleniidae > Pollenia > Pollenia amentaria. The sequence continues at coordinate 83,637,519 of OX031008.1, read as the reverse complement.
TTCTGCAGTGGTGTACATCGAGTAACTGCTCCGTTGGATGGGCATTGGCGCTGGATATCGTAAAAGGACCACTGAAAGACCCAACTGATGGATTCTCGATGGCTGCCCAAGGAACCTAACTTAATGCCTATCACCGCACCCAGGGGCCAGAGGCAGTGATTTCACGGATTAATTAAAAAAAAAGTTCAAGTACCGCGAAAACTAAAAGTACTCAGTTAAAGTGCACAAAATTCTGCGTTAATAGGCAAAAAAATTAATATCAAATATTTTACGGTGCTTTTGTACTGAGGCGTTGAAATTAAACATTGTAACAAAATATTTGAAAAAATTGGCACAAAAGCTAAATTTTTTGTCGTAAATAAATCCGATTTACCGAAAGTGAATTCAAAAAATAATTAATATAACCATCAAGCTCAGGTATTTATTCAAATGTGTAGCTTAAATTTGTAAAATAATTATTAGTGGAAGTGCTTTTACTTTTTAAGTTTATATGGGAAATGCAAAAAAAATTAATTTTCTCAATTTAAGTGGACATAAAGTTATTAATTAGGCTTAATTATGTAGAGATTTTAACTTTATTTTAAAGATTGAATAAATCAGCGTTGTTTTAGAAAAAATTAGGATGCGCATCGGTGCGCCTTAGAAGTTATGTACGAATTAGTAGCAAAACGCGTTGTGTTACCAACAAAAAGCGCTTCACGACTTCTGCTATAATTGCAGGAACAAGCTCGAGTGTTGTTTTTAAGCCGCCAAAGCTTGTATGATATTTTAAAAAATTTAATTGTAAAACAATAGATAAAAAAATTACCTATTTAAAAGAAGAACTAAAGAACGGGAAACTCTCAAATTTTCAATAATACGTTTAACAGTTTCGTTTTTGAGTATAAGACTAAATGGAATAAGGCTTACAGAAACAAAGACCGATTTTTCAGTGAAACGTGTGGTAAGACCCCAAAGCGTGGTCGAAAAGAAACTTCTTTTAGTGATTTTAGCGACTCATTTATTGCAGACAATTTACCATTAGTGTGCGTGAATAAAAAATCATGTTTATTTTTTGTAATAATTTTTTTGCATGGGGGTTACCCGTCTCCTCCCTCTTATACCTATAAAGCTTTGTTGGAACATGAAGTTTGTTTTAAGAGTTACGCACATCAAAGTTAGTATTCTTCACTATTGTAGTTCTTCAGAAAAAATCTAATTTTTTTGTATGGGGGGTACCCGTATTCCCCTCTTATACCTAGAAGATTCTGTTCAAAAATTAAGTTTGTTCTAAGAGTTACGCACATCAAATTTAGTATTCTTCACTATTCTAGTTCTTTAAATATAAGAAAAAAACTAATTTTTCTTGTATGGGGGTACCCGTATCCCTTTTCTTATATCCCCAAGATTTTGTTGGAACATGAAGTTTGATCTACGAGTTACCCCCATAAAATTTAGTATGCCTATCAAGCTGCTCTGTTTTATACAGAATGGTCCATAATTTACCAGAAGCTTCATATAAGGCCCTCTTTTGGGAAACATTTTAGTCTGCCTGAAGCCGTAACAAAAATTGCTATTGCAGTAAAACTTGGTCTGTCATAGTTCCATAAGACTAAAAACCGTGCTGCCAAATTTCGTTAAGATCGGCCCATAAGTTACCGTAGGCCCTTTATTAAGCCCATGCTAGAAATCTATTGAAATATGCTTAAATCGTTATTAAATATAATTAAGCTATATATCGCTAGAAATAGCATCATGCGATTTTCTGATAAATAATCTGTCCATAATTTCCCAATGGTCCCATATAAAGCAGTCCTCCAAAAAGCAATCGAAAACGAATTAAAAACGGTATTACTGTCTTGACTCAATTAAGGTTTTGAATACTACCGAATTTGGAGATGATCGATCTATAGTTTAACATACAGAGGTCTTCTGGAAATCAAAAACGTTAAACGCAAAAATTTAGAAGTCATTTTTTAAATAAGATTTTTGTAGTAAAAGAAATTCAAGTACAATTCAATACAAATATTTCTCTATTAAACAGAATTCTATAAGAAAATTATAAAAATTGGATTAAGAGGGTATTAAATAGTTTCAATATAGAATTCCCTCCTGAAAATTACTGTAGTACACCTAAATCTGAAACAAATCAAGAAATGTTATTTGAATAAAGCAAAATTTAGTTTCATATGACTTTAAATGACTTTTTGGAACAGTCTTTAATACGCTTATTACCGCAACGAGTTATATACGAGTATTATAATTCGTTTTTATAAAGATTGGTTCAAAATTTAAAGATCCCAAATAAAGCTCACTCATAAAATATTTTAAGTCTCGGTGGAGGGAATTTATTAAAGGTTCGGCTCAGGCGAATATGACACTTTTATCTGTTTTAATATGGGAAAACTTTGTGCTTTGTGTCAAAATTATCCTTTTAGTTCTCGTCAAAACTTTAATATACGCCATTTGTTGTTTATTACTCCTTGTTGTTCAGCATATACAAAATATATTTTATAGTTAAACAGTTAAATAAAAATAAACAAACATTTTGTTTATTTGATTAATAACTTATTTATCTTTTATTCAACACTTTATTTTAACTCTCATATTTTAATTCAGCGTACACTTTCGTTAGTAATTTTTTAATGGAATATTTTCTTTCGCTTAATGCCTTAAATCAATTTTCACAATCCTTCCATAAAATCTTAACTGTTCTTCTTATTACTTTTACTTCCTTTTCGAAAAATGTACTAAAAAGCCTTAAACATACACACACTCACACACGAGTGCAACCAAATAACTCTTCTTGCACACATTTCTGCGGTGAACCTAAATTATTTCGCCTTTTTGCGTTTAAAAGTTCATGAGGCGTATCATATGGCGGCTGTGCGAAAAAGGATGTTGGTATTTTACCACAATTGTTTTGTTATTTTTCCTGTTTTGTTTAGAGGTTTTCTTTTTCCATTGTTTTAGCAAAAAAAAAAAAAGACTAAACAAAAGGAGTGAAATGAATACCTAAAATACCATGAACATTTTATAAAAAAAAAAACACACACAATACAAATTACATCTAAACATCATCTAAAAATTCAAAAAGTCAAACAAATTATATTAAAAACCTGCTGAGATTTATTTTAAAAAGATGCCATGACCTGCTAAAATAATAAATACTTCCTTGAAAATTGTCTTTTTTTTTGTTTTTTTTTAAGAACTTTAATTATGTCTTTGGAAAATTTTGTTCTTGAAACAATTATTTTTGAGAATTTTGAATAAAATTTTCTTTAAAGTTGTTGGCAAAATTCGGTTTTAACAGCTTAAATTTTATAGATTGACAAAGTTTAGTCAATTATTCATAAGTTTTTTGGCATCAAAATAAACTTTAGCTTAAATGTAATTACAACAACTAAAAACTTCATTTCCTGTCTTTAAAACACTCAGGCATTACACATACACACACACATTCTCATTTTAAAACAATGACGTTCCAGCTACCAGAACATTGAGTTTCATTATAAATCCTTATGACTCGTTGCCATTATTATTCATTTATAAACGAAATTTATGTTCTAAAATACTCTGTCTCAGAATATTTATGTACATAATGGAGGACAGACTTTTTAGTGAAATATTAAATGAAAAACTTTGCAGTTTCTTGCGAAAAATTTATGAGCGGCTCTTTAAAGTCTTAAGAATATTACAATTTATGTTAAAGGATATAAAAGCAGCGATTATAAAAAAATGCAATAAATCCTAAATCTAAAAATTAAAAATAATATACTGGTAGTACAAATAAGTTAAAGTTTATTTCCGATAGGGATCTTCACTCTTTTCCATTAAGAAATTCAGTTAGCCGTCATAAATTTAAATGACAATGTAAACAAATTTTTTTCAATTACTGTTTATAATATCGATAGTGAAAGATTTGTATTTAATAACTTCACTTTTTATAGTAAATATGCATACTACAATAGTATAATGCTTGAAGTTAACAAACAAATAGTTAAAAACATTAACGTAAAACACAAGTTTAAGTGCCATATTCGCCTGTGCCTAACCTTTGGAATCACCCCGAGAGTAAGAATATTTCAGGACTGGGCTTATATTGGGTCTATAAATTACGAAGAAGTCTTTAAAAATACTGACCACACAGTATTACAATTTGTCGCAGTTTTCAGCGAATTAAAGTCAATTCCAAAATTAAGATTTATATGGGGCATATGATTAATAGTAGGCCGATCTTTCCGAAATTTTGTGGTATGTTTTTTAATCTTATGAAGCTTTAAACGACTAAATTATCTTAGTTCTTGTAACAAAAATATAAATTTTTTAGGGTGGTTGTTCTACATTAAGGTTTACATTTTCTTTCCTACTGAACCGATTCAATACTGAAACTGTGTGAGCGTGATTTAAGCAGTCGGACAGACGGACATGGCTAGATGGACTTAGAATTACTCAAGGACCCACAATATATCTACCTTGTGGGGTCTTAGATGATTATCAAAAAAGTTCTAAGCAGCATAACAAATTTAGTATTCTATCTTCACACTTAGTGGTAGAGGTAAACAAATTTTTTGTGGCTGAGCTGGGATTTCAATTTAGGATACCACAGATTCTTATTATTTATTTAAGAGCTTGCAACTGTTTTTTTTACCCAAAAGCACAAATCATAACATTTTTAAAAATGTTAATGCTCTCGTTGAGATTTGAACTTAAAGACCCTTCTAAATTTGTTGATTGATTTTTTAAAATTTTCTGCTTTAGCCAACTAAACTGCGTTAATATGCGAATTCACCCAGTAATTACGAGAAAGTTATTCATAAATTTGTGTAATGTAATGTGTTTATTAATAGTAATACAGGCAAGTCGTTATTAAACATTAAAATACACTGAAATTGATAACTACTAAATATTGCTGTGTAACCAGTTATATAACTAAGACATATTTCCATAATTACAATTTTGTTTGCGAAAGCACAATAAAAGATGTGTTCATTTTCTTTACTAGCAGGAACTTGCAAAGAGAGAGTAAGTAGGAATTTAAAGAAATTGCTCCCAAAAATACTAAAAAGTAAATGAACACTTTGCCAGCCAAAATTTGCAAGCTAAAGTAGTGACGAACATACAGGAATATTTGACTACCCATTAATTATTCTAAAAGAAATAATGTGATTTTATTAGTTTATCGGGCCTGTTCTGAAAATCCCGTGATTTCAAATTATGTGCCTTTTTAAATGACACGTATATAAAATTTCAACGTTACAGACTGTCTGACAGATTCATCTTCGCACAGCCTTAACGCCGTGAATTATTAGGTTGAAATTTGAACCGGATGCTGGTCTCTCTCTAAAGCTATCCACTAAAAATCGAAGAAATTGCTTAATAGTACGAAAATTGTGTCTGTGTTAGTGAACAAATTGAGTGCATTGCGACTCGCAAGAAACTACTTTCATGCGTAAATGCTAGGTAAGATGGAATTTTTGAAAAAAAGTGATTTTATTATTTTTAATTATATTTTTTTTATTTAATTATTCAGAAAAAAAAATTTTTTGCACTATAGCACTATATTATCTGGCAGCTGAATTCAACTTTTATGTACAAATAGAAAAAAGTGGCATCGCAGTTCATTTTGTTCTGAACAAGAATTAAAATTAAACCATTAATTTTTCAATTAAGGCCAATAAACATAGAAAGAAAAACTTTTTTACATTCGTAACTTATCCAAAAAATACAAATTTGTTTCTTTTTCGAAATTCAAACATTTAAGGGGTGAAAATTTTACCTATTTTTGGTACTTTCTTAACAAAACATTTTTCTCCATTTTTTGCAAAATAAGTTCCCAATTATTGGCTTTCTTTACAATAATGAATTTTTTTATATTTCAATGGGGAGAAAAATATAAAAAATGGTAAAATGCGGAAAATTAAATGTCTTTGTTTTACTTTTTCGTTCTACAAGTGGTACCTTTTTAATTTGCTATAATAGATATTAGAAACATAAAATTATTGGTGCATAAAATTATAGGTGAGTGAATGAATGAACCTATAACGTTGATAATTTTTTTTTTAAAAAATTAGAAACATAAACATTGGCATTTAAATATGACCACGAAGGAATGATAACGAGGTAGCGGGTTAAATTATTATTAATTATAAAATAATTTTATTTATTCTCATTATCTACTTTTTTTTTTTTGTTTGGTCCTAATGCATTTCTTTGGTGTTTGTTTCATAATAAACAAGACGGTCATAAAGTAAACAGTGAGAATATCTCAAATTATTTTATAATTAATAAGAATCTATTATCAAAGTTGTTTGTGGGAATACTATTATTTATTAAAAGATTTTGTTTGTTGTGCTTAATTCCCTTTTTAAATAATTGATAAGAAAGAATCTTTAATTTTGTAAATAATTTAATTTGCAAACAAATTTTTTAACTAATGGGGTATTATACGGCAATAGTGTTAAGTATCGGGTATATAGGTAACCATTATACTCACAGTACTAAAAACAACAACTGATCGGTTAAAAGCAAAACAAAAAATCAACATTGGCTTATAAATTTCGCAAAATATCCTTATTTAAAACTTATTTTGGAAAAGTTTGTTTTGTAAACAAAAACATGGAACAGCTGTTTCAAAAATTCTTGCAAGTAAAAATTTTACCAGTTAAAATTTGCAAGAATTTTTTTGTCTCTCAATTTTTTTCTCTCTTTTGACGCTCTCAACTTGCAAATTTTTTGGGCTAATGAACACTTTCCAGTAACAATTGTTACAAATCCGTAACGTTTTTTAGTAAATGAACACAGCTATAAAGAATTAGGACCACAAAAGACTTTCGAAAACAATCAGCTGTAAGTTAGATTTTCAAACGCAAGTCAATCGGAAGAGCGGTAACTAGGGACGCAGAAAAGATCAAATATGACAATATAAAGCACGCTTTGAAGCAGATAAGCGAGAAAACTCCAGATAAATAGAAAATCATCTGCGTTATGATGTCGCTTAGGTCTCATAATTATTTCTGATATTTTCTATAAAATACGATAGAAACCAGTTTGCAAGATGGTATTGATAATGAATAAAACTGCTTAAAGGGCAGATGTTGGTTTTATCCATGCCGGGGAATTTATTTGTTTTCAGTTTTTTATTGCTGAATTTAATGACGAGAATCGAATTGGGAAAATAACAAGGTCTCCAATAGCTGGTAAATTTATGTCTGAACCAGATATATTGGGCGTGAACACTCTTTCGAGGTGATCGGCGAATAACGTAATAGTTTTTACAAAATTGCTTTCCAGTATGATATATTATGCGACCACAAATGTCAAAATCAGTTTCTTGTGTTTTGATTGTCGACAGAGTCATTTTGTTGCCATATTAACCGAAATTATTATATAATTATGTTTCACGTAATATTAAACATCAACAACACTCAACATTTTTTTGTGATCATATTTCTTTAAAACAACTCCACTAATACAATTTTATTGTTTTCAAAAAACCTTTTTTTTTTTTAAATTCTATTGTTGAAAACAGTTTTTTTTTTTTGTTTACAGTAGGCAACGGATATAAGTAATTAAAAAAATACCACGAAAATTTTTCTTTTAAGCTATTATTTTCTAGTAGAAATTTGTTTGTTATAAAAGTTTTTATACTTATAAGAAATTTATCAATGTATATATATAAAAACGTTTGTGCCGTGTATGTGCTCCTAACACTCAAGAACCGCTGGACCAATGGTCACCAAACGTGGACTATAAATTATCTTAGTCGGGAGCTAGGTTTCTCTGAAGTTTAATCCCGATAGGTGGTGCTGTTGTCGTGATATTAAATTTTTTTTATTTATGGTACGATAAATTTCACAAAATATATTTATTAAACAAAATTAAGTTTCCTGATAAATTTTGACCCGGTAGATAGCGTTGGGGTCAAGTTATTAACAAAATTCTCCAGTATTTAATTTTTTATTTTTATTTAGAAAATCCCGAGCAGCGCCGGGTATGATCCCGGCTTTAGCTATGATATAAGATAAACATAAACTTGTATTTAAAAACATGCATTCAGATGTACACATGAAAGGTAGCAAAGTACTCATGGAAGTGAAATTTTGACACTGTTGAGGTGAATAAAATTTTACTAGCCCTGGGGGCTAGGATACATTTTGCCATTGGCGTAGAAATTTCTGACATTTTTAATCCACCATAGAACTTTGCTACCGTTTAATATCTTGTGCAAGCAAATATGTACTAGGGTAGTCCGCCGATTAATTCTTGTTCGATTAATTGAACAATTTTAGAAGATTAATTGTTCGATTAATTTTAAATTGTTGTTTCGATTAAAGGATTAATTGAAAAACTTATGCCGATTAATCGAATAATAATACATATCTGTTTTTTCTGTCACATGTTTAATATTTTAATGTTTTAAGTCAAACAAACAAACCAAATTTATGTGTCCGTTGGAATTAAAAAAGAAAAACAGTCATGTTTAGTGAGTAATTAACATACATGGGCGTACTGCTTACTGAAATATTTTCAGAAGCCAGTAATTTTTTACTGATTACTGAAATAATGCAGTAATCCGTTAATTTTTACTTATAATTGAAACAAATGCATATTTTTAACCCTGGAGCCACACGTTCAATAAATCACTTTCAAGTCTTCTTGTTCAAACTAGTTTGAATTGACAGCTGTGCCACAGGCTGCACTCAATTTAATGATCAATTTCATTTAAAAAATGCCCCGACGAAAAACTACTCAAAATAGTAGCATGACTCAAAATATTTTTTAAAAAAGAACAAGAATTTTTTAAAACACAATTTTTTTTTTAATAAAGCATATTTATTTTTTAAGATATATATTTTTTACAAAGAAAGCGCCAAAGTAAATTTGTGGTCAGTTGTTAAATTGAACGTAAAATTGGCAAACAAATGAAAAGGTAAAACTGAAAGCAATCTCGTGTTCAATTTAAAAAGTGTAAGTAAGTAAGTAAAAAAAATTATAGAGTATGGCAAATTAAAAGGAAAGACAAAACTTGACCGTGTGGCTTCCAAGTAAAGCAAAACATTTAAAAAAAATTTTGTTTTTAAAAGATTATTTTAAAAGATCTGTTTAATTGCTTCTACATTTAAAATTATATGATCTCAACAAATGTTTGATTTTCTTTATCGTTGTAAAGGCTTTTTCAATTAGGATGAATTGTTACGTTTGTTTACTTTTTTGTGTATCAAATATTAAAATACTTGTTAATGTTACTCAAGTACCATTTTCTTTTTCTTAACTTATAGAAAACAAAATCTCTTAATTTATAAAATTTCTGGATTTTGAATTATTCGATTAATCGTATAGTTTTAAGATTTTATTCGTTTAATCAAATAAGTCAAAAATGCCAAATATCGATTGATCGTTTAATCGAACAAAAAAAAAGACGATTAATTGAACACCCTAGTATGTACGCACTTAATTGGATATTTTGCATAAGCAAATATAGTTTTGCAGTGTAAAAAGATTTTTCTTATATTTGGCGCACGGCAAAATACTTCTTGTATCAGTTTGTTCCTTATACAGAATACTTTTTATTATAAACACCTATTTAAAATGACACTGTGCTTTTGAAATACTTTCTTTAAGGTATCTTTTCTTATATAAGATGTTCTTATAGCCGTTAAATACTGAACTGCTTTGTTGTTATTTGCAGCAAATGAAAAAGAACAAGGCTGAAATTTTATGGCTTAATTTAAATGTATTGCCGATTTTTTTCAAACTAGCGTTTAATTGTGTAATATTTGATGTGGCAATATAGCCATTTGACAATGTTTAAATCGATTTCGTAAGAAACCTTAAACCAAACTACTGAATAGTTAATAATTGTTGTCGCCTGCTTTAGTTGTCCAAGGACATTGTGGGCCATGTTGATTATATGCCCTAGAACCATCACAATCTAGTCAGTTTCAACACACAAAAAATGCTTCATATAATATTTTACTTAATCGAAATGTTTCCCTCTTTTACCTCCACTTATTTTGATCGATTCCATACAACCTACCTCTTGCTGCAGCATGCTCCACTGCACCGAAAGATATCAACATTTTCTTTAAACTTGAAACGAATGACATAGAATTTTGTTATTGCTTTAATTTTAGTTGCATAAAAGTGTAGTTTCTGCCGAACTTTAGCTAAATACCGAGATGTGTATAAAATTTTTATTTTTGAAGAGATTTTTAGCAGGGAGCTTATGTGGGAGTTACAATCAGTTCATGCTATGCCTTTACCCCTTTTATAGAAGACGACGTTAACAACATCACAATGGTTTTTTCTTAATAGTAGTTGACAACAGTAAGTCACTATTGTCAGTCTTTTTTAATGTTATGAGGCGATTATAAGGCTTTTCGGATTATTAATAACTAACTGCAGAAAAATGCTTTATAATCAATTTTAGATAGAAATACGAAGAAAAATCTGTGTCCGTTTTTAAATTTTTTTTTTTTATAAAAATATTTATCATTTTACACAAAATTTTTTTGCGCAAAATAGGTTCAAAAATTTCGACTAGGCAAGAAATTATCACATATGACAACTCTGGTAGAAAAAAATACATGGAATGAATTTCGCACACGACATTTATGAGGAAATTTGCATGTTAGCAGTTGGTAACAAAAAATAAAATAAATATAATAAATATAAAATTTTAAATAAGTTGGCACAAACTTTACGATGACAAAAGAGCTGTTTTAAAACTATTAAAAAACATCATAAAGATTCAATAAAAAAATAAAACAACTCTAGAACTTATTACACCACCCTTTGGCACTTGAACATTACACCAAAGTGTATCAGCATTTTTGTCTCTTTTGAAGAGAAAAAGCATTAGAGGTCCTTAAATTACAAAAGTTTATCGTCATACTGTTGCATCTCATATGCCAAAAGATTTGCAAGTCGTGGTAAAAATCAGTCTCCTTGATACGTGCATTCCTCATGCGAGTATAAAGGTTTCGAATAGGGAGTATCCCAGCAAAAAGTTATGCGTCCTTGGAAGCAGTAATGTAAGGGAGAATTCGCAGTGTAGCGCTTACATTTCTATAAAAAATATAATCAGTGATGAGTTTATCTTTTCTTACATTTCCCGCTACAATTATTTGGAATTCTCTTAACATTAATTGTAGTTGTAAGTGGGTAAAGAAAAAACATATTAAAAACAAATACAACTTACCCACTTACAACTACAATTAATGTTGGGAGAATTCCAAATAATTGTAGCGGGAAATGTAAGAAAAGATAATCTCATCACTGATTTATTGTTTGGTATTTTGTTTAAGCTTTTATATCGTTGCAAAAAAGACTTTTTGAGTGTTTGTAAGTAATTCTCATTCCCTCTGTAGTCTTGTTTGCTGATAGCTTTGGCTTTTCTAAAATTATTTAGGGGAACGTTTCCTGATCCTCCAACAATAAATTTCAGTATTTTTTTTATCAATTATTAAAAAAGGGAATTAAGCACAACAAACAAAATCTTTAAATAAATAATAGTATTCCCAAAAGCAACTTTGATAATAAAGCTTGAAAAAATATTTTCGATAAATAATATTTTTAATTTTAATTAAAAAAGTGATAAAAAAACTTTGCCATTTCAAACAATGTTTTAACTTATATAAATAAATATTGACAATTCCCAACATCAATTCTACATGTTTAAATTATTTTAATTTTTTAAACGAAAAAAGCCAACTAAGATTTTTTGTTATTTAATTAAAATTTTTATTGAAAATTTTTTTCAAAACAACTAAAATGTTAATTAAATCAAAATTCAATTTTTAATTTTCTTTCACCTAAAAAAAATAATTGATTCAATTATCACATTTATTAATTAATTGATAAAACACTTTTTTCTGTGTACGTAACAAAATTAAGAATTGGATAAATTGTTATTTTAGAGTCTACAAATCATGATCTACAAATCGAAATGAAGTGGATTTAAAATCGAACAAATTTTGAAAACGAACGTGTAGAGAGAGTTCAAAAAAATATTTTCTTTTATATACAATATGCTTTGAGTGTCAACTAAATTTTCAAGAACAACTTTTACAAACAGAAAAATTACAGTCATTTTGAAAGGAATTGAAATCAAAATCTCGTTCGATTTTAAATCCACATTATTTCGATTTCCGAGAACATGCTCGATAAATCTAAAATATTTTTTTGGAATAAAACGTTTATAGTCGTATATACATAAAATTATTTTTAATTATTGTAAACTTTAGTTAACATTTTTATTATTTATCAAAATAATAAATGATATTACTGTTTTAGTAAAGCGGTAGAATATATAATCCAAAAAAATCGAATAAACAGCGATTTTCTTCAAGTATTTCGCATCGCATTTAAAAATTGTAGGACTGTATGACTTATCTTACAGCAGTGGAGCCAAGCAGTAGTTTTTGCAAGCAAAAAAGAAAGCGCTTGGGATGCAGTGTACGTATTTATTGCTTCCAAATCCTTAAATTTTTTGCTGGGATGGTTTTGGCTGTGTGTGTGGGTTTTTATATTGGCATAATCTCCTGGGCCAAGCGAACCCAACAAAAACGACATGTACTAAAAAGGACATACCAGAAATGTAAAGTGTTGCCAAAACATTGTTTGACTTAAGTTGCCTTTTTGATAGTTTATGATGTGTAAATGGTGGTTAAATAAGACCCATTCAGATTTCTACTCATTATCAAAGAGCGAACATGCACACACAAATATGTATTTTCTTTTTCATAGTTATTTTGTATATATGAGTACAATATCATACAGCTTCTTTCAAAACCTGTTTTAATGTTTCGTAGTTTAAAACAAGTTTAGAGTATGAGAAATTTCTGTCATTTATGTTGTGCTCATTATGTAGTATAACAGCATTGTTTCGTCGTCATCATCATCATACATCAACTCTTCTGACATTAAGTGTAAGTAATTTCCTATGAGGATTGTTGAGCTGGGATAGTTGACGTTACGATGGTCATTTCAATGTTGTCTTCTTAGTTCAGCTCTACGGTTGGCGTTGTGGTGAGTGCTGTTGAAAGTTTCATTATTTCAGTGGAAAAGTGATTTGTTTTTAATGATATTGAAAGTATTAAAATTTTTAATTGTTTTGTGAAGTATATAAATAATTTGCGGGTTTAAGGTGAAAATTAAAAGGAGATCATTAAATTTAAACATTTGTATAAAAAAAGTGTAAGTTTTAAGTGTGGTGCATTGTAATACTTATAGTTATTAAAAAAATTCACACACTTTTAATAGCATTAGATATTTTCATAGAACATAATTAATACCCTTAATAAATCTCATAAGATCCACCAGTAAAAAATCTCTAAGATGGTGCAATTTAAAAAATAAAGAAAGTTATTACACAAAAAAAATTAAAAATTGGCTCTAATCACCAAATTTATTCCAAATTCATGGAATCAAGCAAACAAGTTGTTCATTTTGCACCTATTACCAACATGATTTATTGATTACAAAAAATTTTAGCATTGTGAATATTGTTTTTCAATAAATGATATTTTTAATTTTATTGAAAAAAAATTGTCAAAAAACTTTGCCGTTTCAAACAATGTGTTAATTGATTTTATTAAAAATAGCTAGTTCACAGCAACAATTCTACAAGTATAAATTATTTTATTTTAAATGAAAAAAAAAATCAATTAATATTGTTTGATATTTAATTAATATTTAATGTGCTTAATTCCCTTTTTTAATAATTGATAAAAAAAAATACTGAAATTTATTGTTGGAGGATAAGCTGTTCCTATGCGAATTTCACTGGTTGCTTTGGCCAGATCATCAGGAAACGTTCTCCTAAATAATTTTAGAAAAGCCAAAGCTATCAGCAAACAAGACTACAGAGGGATTGAGAATTACAAACACTCAAAAAGTCTTTTTTGCAACGATGTCAAAGCTTAAACAAATTACCAAACAATAAATCAGTGATGAGTTTATATTTTCTTACATTTCCCGCTACAACAAGGGAATTATGCACAACAAACAAAATCTTTTAATAAATAATAGTATTCCCAAAAACAACTTTGATAATAAATGTATATCTATATTTAAGCAAGTGGGTAGATTTTGGTTAAGCATTTTATACATATAAATATGTAGCACTGGTAGTTAGATTTATTTATAAATCTAGGGGCCGCAAACCCCTGATACATGCAAAATTTAAAAGATTTATTTTTATGACATACACATTATTTCGTCCCCTTAATAAAACAATAGTGTATAATTTTTTTGCCATTTCGAGATAATAGAGTTTAAAATTTTTGAGTTGTTAGACAAATGGGAAAACACTAATATCTCAGAAAATAATCGATGTTTTTGAGTTGTGGTCATTTAAATATGTGATGAAATAATCAGGCAACTAGTAGATGATATGTCATTAATTTAAAAGTGCTTTAATTGCACCTGCACTTACACAATTATTAATGAAAAATTTCAAACACGCAATTATACAATAATATTTCAATAAATGTTTTGACCCACTTTGTGGAAGTAGAATTTCACCAAATTTTGACCACATTTGGAATCAGTTATGAAGATTCTTTTTATGCAATAAAAAAATAATGGTGTAAATGCGTATACACTATTGTTTTATTAAGGGGACGATTTTAGACCTTTTTATTTTTTATAGTTTTAGAAAAGTTGAAGCATTAGAATTATTATTTTTTCAGCAGTTAAAAGCAAAAAAATTTTTCAAACATTTACATTATTGAATTTTTATCTAAGAACAAAGTGAAATTTCCTTTTACTTTTAAATTGATAATGTAATATCAAAGGGCCAATAATACAGGGTGGCCCAACATTAGCGAAGGGGTTTGAATTCGTCATTACTTTTTATTTAAGAAATAATTATTAATTTTTTTTTATACAGTATATAAATGGGGAATATTTTTAGTTTAGTTATAAAAAATAATATCTCGCAAGTGGTGGCCATTTTCTGCTTCGCAAATTCGTGCTCTTTCCAACACATTTTCCATAACCTTTCGCAATACTTCGGGTGTTATGTTGTTTATTTCGTCGCGTATATTGCTTTTTAATTGCTGGATGTCGTAGGCCTATTAATGTAGACTTTTCCTATCAAATACCCCAAAGAAAACAGTCTGGGACGGTTAAATCCGGTGAACGCGGAGGCCAATTAAAATCACTTGTTCGCGAATTAGTTCGTTCACCAAAGATGTCCCGTATGGATCGTTGATTTCAAAAAAAAAGCTCAACAATTTGGGCACGTTGTACAATTGAGTACTGCTCCATTTTAAATTCCCCAAGTCTTCGTTACAAAATACTGAAAAGAAAAGAAAAAAAAAATTATAATAAAAAAGTTCGATAATTTTGGGCCACCCTGTATTTACAATCAACATGATAAGGGCATATCTTATTTTCCTGAATAGTAAATGTGTACCACTTACCTTTGTACATGTAATATCAAAGTTAAGATTATTACATGTATTAGCTTTAGAAAATATGCATTACTAATGAATTAGAGCTTGAAGTATTTTAATTATCTAGTTTCCGTTAATATTTAAATTTTTCATGAATTATACTCACCTCGAATAATATCGTAAGTTTAACGTAAGTTGGCCGCACTGCAATTTTAATACTCGTCGCAAATTTTCCAATTGTCAATTGTAGTGAACTTTCGTTAAATTTAAGCTGGTGCAACTTGCCTTCGGGTTTGTAACCAGTAAATTTGCGATTCCTTTTTTTACATCAGAGCGAGCAACACAAACAACTACCCAGTGCGGACAACTTAAGTCAACCTTGCGATTCTCTGGAGAATTACATATTGTACCCAACCGTATGTACATAGTTAAGTAAAGATTGGATTGTAATAAACCTCCATATTTGGAAAAAATTACTAAAACATCTATTTTAATTTTCTACCATTAAATCACTCTATTATAATAACTCCTCTGGAGCAATTATAATAATAATCTTCTTTTAGACAGCGCACCGTTTGAATCTCAGCGGCCACCCCCTTTTGCTCACGAAGAAGATTATTTAACACTGGTGTCAATCCATACGCCAGTACAAAATGTTTTTTTTATAAAGAGAGGTTATACGTTTCTAAACATAAGAATTGTCCATTTTCATACGAAATTTCATTTTGTGTAGTCAAAATTTATTATAATTTATAAAAAAATTTAAGTAAAATTAAAAAATTTATTCGTCCTAATTTTAAAAACACAATTATTTTAAAAAAGCTAAGAACATTTTCTAAAAATGCTAAATAAAATGGCAAGTGCTAAATGAAATTTTGCAGCAAAAAAAAATTGTAATGCTAGATTTAGTTGCAAAAATGCCAAAATTACCAAACTGGTGCTTTACCTGTATTATCCGTGCAACAAGCATACGTTTGTTTTATTTACCAATCAAATGCACAAGCATATTTCAAATTCGGTGATTCCCATTTTTTGTTATGCATTTACTTATGTTTATATTACATACAAATACATACATCTGTAGAACGTACCAAATTAAAATAACTTTGTAAAAAAATGTCTAACTCTTTAAGTTAAAAAAAAAATAAAAATTTTTGTGTTTTAATACCATATCGATTAACTGTGTTTTTCGATTACCCGTGCATAGTCCGATCCCCGGATAATTGAGGTTCAACTGTAATTTTTTCAATAAAAAGTTAACAACAACCGAAATTGTAATTTAAAACACAAAACTTTTGTTAAATCAAAGGATTAATATTTAACAAAAATTGTAAGCAATGAGTTTGTTATATTATTTAAAATATTTGTTAACAATTTCAATTTTGTTTTTTATTGCGAGTATGTCATATTAACCCTTATACGGTCTTCGGGTGAAATTTCATCCATTTTATGTTTTAAAATTTAATATCTCTGAAACATTTTGCTGGATCTATATGAGACTTTTTTTAAATTTAAATTATCCATTAATAACAGCAAGTTTTATTTTTGTATATCAAAACTTTATTATTTGAAGAATTACGAAAAAGTCCATCGGGTGAAATTTCACCCATTTCGAGTAACGTGTAAGTATTACCTACATCCGTTTGAATCTTATGGATGCTTTTAGTTTATTGTTTTCTTATTAAATATTATTTTTTCTAAGAAATAAAATAAAAAAACCTTCAACAAAGGAATAAACTTGGTTTGTAACAAATACCGATATATCGGCGATGCTTCAGATTTTCCGATATATCGGTATTGGCGATATTTTACTGTCGATACTTTTTTAGATTTTTTTTTTTTTTTTTTTTTTTTTTTTTTTTTTTTTTTTTTTTTTTTTTTGAAAAAAACCATTTAATTTTCAATGCTTAATTTTTGCAGAGCAACTACATAACACATTTAAAAGTAGACAAAACAATAAATTAATTTTTTTTTAATTATTTAGCTGGAGGTCCAAACAACATGTTCTATGCGTTCGATACACTCTTGACCTTTTTCAAGACGCATGCAATTGTAGAAAGTAGTCCCATTTAATCAAATTTAATGCACTATACGCGTTTGCTATATAACTTGTCAATAAAATTTTACAATAATCCTACTTTTTTGACAGATGTCTTAACGCATCAACGAATTGAACGCGTAGTGTGGACCTCCAGCTTTAACCCAAGTTAGCTGATAGTAACAGTAATGTTACCGTACCGTAAAAAAAGTAAGAAAATCTTTTTCAAAAATTATTTTCGGGAATGAAATATTTTATTAATTAATTCATTTATTAATGATGTGCTAATAATCCCAATTTTTGAATGAAAATACTGAAATTTATTGTTGTGGGAAACCTAGTTTCTATGCGCATTTCGCTGGTTGCTTAGGCCAGCTCGTCAGGAAACTTTTTCCAAATACTTTAGAAAAGCTAAAAATATTATACAAGTAAGACCATAAAGTGAATAAGAATTTTAAAACACTCAGGTCTTACATTTAACAAAATTAAAGCTTCAACAAAGACACAACCATAAACCGTCAATTTTTCTTTCTTACATTCCCCTACAATTGGCTGGTTTTTTCCAACACGAATTGTAGTTGTAAGAGGATAGAAAGAAAAAAACAAAATTAAAAAAAACAAGTTGCTTAAATAAAGCAGCTTGCCATTTCAGTTTTTTATTTGCCGGGCACATGCAAATTTATTATCAAAAATTATTTTCGGGAATGATCTTTTTTTTTACAGATTAAGACGTTACGGTCTTACTGCTAACTATAATCGTTGTAATTGCTTTACATACAACAAATTGAAGCAGCTGATTTGCAACGTTACTGTTACTGTCAGAAATGTGAAGTAATGAAGTTTATTATGATAGCATTATTTATTAAGGTTTTATGCGTACAAAGCTGTTTCCCGAGAGTAGGGTTGATATGGGGCCTAGGTAAATTATGGACCGATCTTCACAAAATTAGCCAGTGTGATTTCTAGTCCAAAAAAACCGTGACGTACTAAGTTTTATTATAATGTCATTATTTATGACGGTTTTAGGCGTACTAAGTTGTTTTGGGTAAATTATGGACCGATCTTCACAAAATTTGGCATTGTAATTTCTAGACGTATCAAACTGTGACGTACTAACTTTTATGGCAATAGCGTTATTGATTACGATCTTAGAGGTACTAAACTGTTTTCGGTGAGCAGGGTTTATATTGGGCCTAGGGTAAGTTGTGGAGCGATCTTTAAGAAATTTGGCGCTACGATTTCTAATAATATAAAACTGCGACGTACCAAATTTTTTTATGATAGCATTATTTATTACGGTTTTACGCGTAGTAAACTTATTTTCGAGAGTATTCTTTATATGGGGTCTATAGTAATTTATGGGCCGATCTTCACGAAATATACTAGTGTGTTGTTACATGCCAAAATTTTTTACATGATTTTTATGGCATTATTTATTACGGTTTTAGGCGTACAAAACTATTCCGGGAGCAGGGTTTATATAGGGCCCAGGGTCAATTTTCATGAAATTTAGTCCTATGATTTTCAGTCATATAAAACGAATTTGTGCAAAATTGTACATCATTCCGTGCATTATTTCACCATTTATGTTAGTTTTTGTATCAAAATTATCAATTTTTTTTATTTTGTTTCAGAGTTCTGATCCTACTGAACCGATGTTGCTGGATTTTAATCCCAAACTGCGTAGGATAACTAAAAGCAATTTGACACCAAGTTTGTTCTTTTGTTTTGAGTCTTTTGAAAGTGAGCGCGTTTTCAACAGATGGACATACAGACGAACTTGGCTAAATCGACTTAGAATTAGTCAAGGAGCCAGAATTTATATACTTTATGGGGTCTTAGATGTATAATATAAAAGTTTCACACGAAATGACAATTTGAGTATACCCTCATTCACCAGTAGTGATGATGTTAAAGTTGTTAAAAAATATTAAAAAAAATTTAAATTTTGTTTAATAACTTAAAAACAGTTGTTTTGCTTTTCTGCTGGTATTCATAAAAAATTTTTAAATTTAATAAAGGTTTCGAAAACAATTTTTCTATGAAAATTTTCTTGAATAAACGTTGGTTAAATTGTATAATTGTTTTTAATACTTCCACCGTATTTGCAACTATCAGGTAAAAATAAATTAATTAATAATAAAATGTTTCATTGCTCTCAATTGCACAAAATCGTACTCGGCTGATCTATTAAGCTTTAATCTTTTAGCTAATTCTTGCCAAATTTAATAAATATTTTCAATGAATGACTTTTAGTATAAAAATCCCATCAAAAGCAGTCCCGCTGTTTTCCATTTTTATAAAACAACTGTTTATGATGGTGTTTTAATACTTAAAATGGTTTTTCAAGAGATTTTTGTCTTCTTTTTGTGTTGTAAGCCGATTTAGTGCAATGTTGTGTAGCAATTTGGCTTAAACTGTTTGCCAGAAATATTTACTAATACATACGTATTTACGTAGATACGATATAAAAATACAAAATTTCTATGTATGAAAATATTTTCATGGAAAAATATATAAAACTATTTGATTTTACCACAATGTGTAAGAGCAGCATTGAAGCGTTATTAATTTTTATTTTTTAATAATTTTCGGTAATAAATTTTTAAGCTCAATGGACGACGTGATTTTTTTTTTTGTAACTCTTGCCGGTTTGAGGGCATTAAAAAGCAATATGTTTTTAGGTCTTTTTATTTTCCATTAAACTATATAATATATCAAAATATGCAGTAAGTTACTGCTTCAACATTTAAGCCGTATTTTTTTATTATTATTTATTATGTTCGGACAAAAAATTCCCTAGTACTGGCATTTGAAAATATAAAAATATTCATCAAAATTGTGAAGTGTGTTTGATGAGATGAGATTTATTGAGAGTGTTGTAATTTAATAACAATTTACTGTGGTAGTTTTCAGTTAACTAATTGGTTTTTGTAAATGGTTTATTGTTACAATAAGGTAATGGAATAAATTAAAAAAAACGGCAAATAACTGTTTTATATTTATCGTAAAATAATTAAATTTTAAACAAATTTTTTTTCACCCAATGTTCCCAAATGAACAAATAATCGAATAAATAAATGTTCCCAAATGAACAAATAATCGAATAAATAATATTTTAATATATTGAATAAATAAAATTATATTTTTCGAAAAAAAAACCCTAGCGCTAATGGGTTAAAGAATTTCTTTTAAGAAGACCATGTGTTCCACAGTGAGTATGAGCATTATATTTCATCTTTTATATTTCGCATACGCCTAAGTTTATGCTTATGTAGATACAAATTAAAAGGGAGAATGGATAAACATGAATAAAACTGATGTTAGCAAAAAAAAAAAAAAAAAAAAAAAAAAGATGAACAAAATGAAAAAAAATAATTGAATGTGGAACGCCATTTCCTGCACAGAAAAAAGTGTTTTATCAATTAAAAAAATGCTTTAAAAAGTATTTAAATTTAATTAATGTCATAATTGAATCAATTATTTTTTTAGTTGAAAGAAAATTAAGAATTTAATTTTGATTTAGTTAACATTTTAGATGTTTTGAAATAAATTTTCAATTAAAATTTTAATTAAATAGCAAAAATCTTAATTGACTTTTTTCGTTTAAAATAAAATAATTTAAACATGTAGAATTATTGATTGTCATTATTTATTTAAATAAATTAACACATTGTTTGAAATGGTAAAGTTTTTTGATAAGTAATTTATAAATTAAATAATTTTTTCAAGCTCGAGGTCTGTTTTATTCTTTAAATTCTTTATTTTTCAATATAAGTTTTTTTAATTAAAATTAAAATTATCATTTAGTGAAAAAAAATATTCACAATTTTAAAAATTTTAGTATCTAATCAATATAATCATTTTGGTAATAGGTGCAAAATCAACAAATTGTTTGCTTGATATTATGAATTTGGAATAAATTTGGTGATTGGAGAAATTTAATAATTTTTTCTGTGTGGCTTTTCTACGAAAGCCAAGGATTTTAAAATAAAAGCAAATTACTGTGTTGTGTTGGGACTAGCAACTCCGCAAGATTTCTTTAAAAATATTTGTTATTAAAAATATTTGTTGAGTATTAACAATTTGAATTAACAAATGTATTATTTATATTTACAAATTCGGTTGTTGGTGCCATTTCAGTAAATTAATCAATTGTATGGACGAATATGGTATTCAATATGACAATTGATTTGTCGTAATATTTTGTGTGTCACTTTTGGAATTATAAAACTTGTTTGCCACCATCTATATATATAATGAACTCAACATACGTACAGTTAAGGAAACCATAAAATTTTTTAGCTCCAGATACCTTTTGAGAATGAGCAATCATAAAAACTTATTAGCCATTAGCCTACTAGATGAAACGGAAGAAAGTACGTATACTGAAAAGATAACATATTTTAGATTTGCCTTTTACTTAATTTATTTAACATAAAGTGAAAAGATACCATAAATATAATTAAATCAGTTGTAGAGTTATTGAATTACAGTTCAATAAAATAACAGCTGTTATTTTTTAAGTATTATAAAATTTGCTTATTGTTGTATAAACAGATTGTAAATAAAGAAATTCATGAAAAACCCCATCTTTAAATTCCAAATTTATAATTTTAAACAACGGAAATTTATCTGCATTACCAAAATTATTTCACCTTGTCCAATCCGTTTCCGTTTCTTTTCTCTCTAAATAACAAAACTCTATTAAAACTGTTCTAAATTATTAAACTGAAAATGTTATTAAGCAAAATAAATTAATTTTCATTAAATTATTTTTATTGAAGGAAGGAATTTACAACATGAAATGAATTAAATTTTTTTTGATAATTCTGGACTGAACACGGAATAATTTAA
Organism: Pollenia amentaria; assembly: GCA_943735925.1. Lineage (NCBI taxonomy): Eukaryota > Metazoa > Arthropoda > Insecta > Diptera > Polleniidae > Pollenia > Pollenia amentaria. Next base: position 83,615,241 of record OX031008.1, on the reverse strand, counting down.
TGAAAATTAAATTTGATGAACTAAAGCCAAATTAAACTATCAAAAACTTGGTACAAACTAAATTAATTTAATTTTAGTTTTACAATGAAATCTGAGATATTTTTAGACGTTTTGATACCACCGTGCAAAATGAGATATCTGCAGCATGTACTCTGTACTTAGGGTTATATAATCTCCTTTTAAAAAGCCTTAAAATTTAAAAAAAATATAAGATCTTCAAAACAATTTAAAAAATGGTTATAAAAGGAGATTATTTGCTTTGAAATATTTGCCCAAAATAAAATGGAGCCCTTCAAATATTTTTGAAAAGATAATTTTTAATTTTAATTTTAAAGTGATTGTAAGATATTATCCGATGTGATAACCAAAAACGAGACCCGTATCGGATTTTGTCAAAAAAAAACATAGGTCCCATCAAAACGCTCTTTTTAAAATCTCTTAAAGACAAAATTTCATATAGATGAAGATATCTTAATAATATCAATTACATAATTTTCTTCTCGCAGGTCCTTGATTACCCATGGAGCCCAAATAGGAACACTCGCCAAAATTTGTTTTTATATCTTGTGGTGTAGGGTATCATATGGTCGGACGTGACCGATTATGCTTTCTTACTTATTTAATTATGCACTAACTTAATAATATAATTATATTTTGTAATAAACATTTGTTTATATAAAACTAGTTAAATAAATTATTAGTTTGTGTTTTTCGCAAGACTCCAAATTTGACTAGACTCCATCTTAGATCCTTGTATCAGTTATAACAGTCCAGTTGGTAATAACAGTGATTGTTGTAGAAGCTGCAATGACAAATATTAAAAGGAATCGACAGGACATCTTATCTGCGATTGCCCTGCTTTTGGTGCCTTAAGACTAGAAAAGATTAGTATAATAACTTTTTTTCATCTTAACAAATTAACAACACACTTTACTTGGTTTATTTTATAGACGGCCGCTTGTGCGACCGTTCCCTTTAAGTTGTGTATCTTTATTTATTTATACTAGTTTCGCCCGGTGGCCAAAATTCGACCACTTTACATTCGTTTCGAGGGAACTAGTGCGTTATACAAGAAAAACGTTTTAAGAAAGCAGCAGAACGCACTCTTGTGTGCGTATACAAAAAAAAAGAAAACATTTTTAAACAACAACAAAAAGCATTGAATTTTTCAACCACCTTTAATACATGTGTGTACGTGTGTTTGCAAAATAAATTAAACTGCTTTGAAACACTTACATTCTAAAAATTTTGAAAATAAATTTATATTGAGCATATCTACACAAAAATACCTTTGAAACGATATATGTTTCATTAAAATCGGTGGACGATAAGATACCTAAAACTCAACTACAAAAAAATTGTTCCCGTATTTATATATAAGATTTGGCAGGACATCCGCTTATGCTACTGTCCGCTTTGATCGTCATTTTATAATTATTATTTATTATAAATTTTTCTATGCTCTTATATTTTTACTAATACTAATGCAATTTTTATTAAAACATTCTTAAATATGATCCAATTTTATTAAGTCAGAAATTGCAACGATGCAATTGATGGGTTTAATGTGAGTGGACATTGTTACTTCAACAAATTGTGAAACTCGTGTTACATACAGAAGGTATGGTAAAAATGGCTAGTCAAACACACTACATTAGTCACAACACATTCAAATACAATACGTATCTAGAAGAAGATGATTTAGTCAAAATCCACACTTTTGTAAAAGCAACGAAATGTCTTGAAAACGACGTTGACCAGAAGGATAAGGATTAAGTAGTGTATTAAACAGAACGGTATAGCAATGGGACATTATTTGGGCCCAAGTGAGGTATGCTTAAGACGGCTGCTAAATTAACCAATCTATAATTAACCCTAAGCCAGAACCTGAGGATCGAAAATGACTAAATTTCAAGTAAATGCACATGAAAATTTTACAAAAAAAAAATATAATAATAATAGTAATTTCTTAAAATTAAGTTTTAAATAAATGATCAATTCTATGCAGAAATAAGATATTTTGGTAAGTAAAAATATTAGTAAAGAGTAGGGTGTTCAATTAATCGAGTTTTTGTTCGATTAAACGATTAATCGATATTTGGCATTTTTGACTTATTCGATTAAACGTACAAAATTTTAAAATTAATTGTGTAATTCAAAATACTGAAATTTAATAAATTAAGAGATTTTTTTTCGAAAATTTTAGAAAAAATTGGTACTTGAGAAAATAAACTTTATTAATTACAAATATTTTAATATTTTATTACCAAAAAAAAAAAAAAAAAAAAAAAAACAAACGTAACAATTCATAAAAATTATAATTATTTTTAATTATAATTTGTATGAATTCTTTTTTTTTTATAAAATATTATTTTTATATATTTTGATCAATATTTCTCTAACCTTTGGTTATAATCTTTAGGAAATTAACAAAATTTTATATAAACAAACAATTAAAAAATTATTATTATGTTTGTTTATATAAAATTTTGTTAATTTCCTGAAGATGCTTACCAAAGGTTAGCGAAATATTGATCAAAATATATAAAAATAATATTTTATATAAAAAAGACCTCAAGCTTAAATAATTAAAAATAATTATAAAAAAAGAAAGGTTAAATAAGACTAATTGCAATTCATGCAAATTGATAAAACCTTTACTACAATAAAAAAATTAAACATGTGTTGAGATTTTATATGCACAAACAATTAAACAGATCTTTGAAAATAATCTTTTAAAATTATAATATTGTTTAAATGTTTTGGTTTACTTGGAAGCCACAATATCAAGTCTTTTCTTTCCCTTTAATTTGCTATATTCTTTCACTTCTTTTACTAACGCACTCACACTTTTTAAATTGACCACGAGGTTGCTCTCAATTTTGCCATTCCATTTGTTTGCAAATTAAAAGTTCAATTATACAACTGACCACAAATTTATAATTTATATTTCTTTATAAAAAATATATTTCTTAAAAAATAAATGTGCTTTATTAAAAAAAATTGTGTTCTAAAAAATTCTTGTGCTTTTTTTTACAAAATACTTTGAGTCATGCTACTATTTTGAGTTGTTGCTTCGCCGAGGGCATTTTTAAAATGAAATTGACTATCAAAATGATTGCAGCCTGTGACACAGCTGACAATTCGACAAAAAGTAACAAATTTAACCATTTACAATCAAATTAAAAATAAATGATGATTTCTTTTAATTTTTGTAATAATAATATATACATTAGACCGACTCACCTTTGGAGCTGAAAAAAGTGATTTTGTTATCCCTCTGAAAATAAGGCTAGATATGTTTTATGATGATTCCCAAAATATTTTGATTCTAGCGTTGAGCTGGACTATTTTTAATAAAGGTCTTTTTCAGTTTTTCGAATTTTTTTGTACTTTGCTTAAAGCACGTTCCGACAGGAAAAATTATTCGTTAAATCGACTCAAAATGTAAATCTAAATACGACGAAAATTTATAACATACATATAATTTAATTATGCTGGAAATATTAATTTTATTTATTTTTAAAGTGAAAAATAAAACAATTAAAATTTAAGCAATAAAAATATATTCATTCTAAATTCCTACTTACCTAAATAAAGTTTTATGTTGGAGTACTCCTTGCAATTTAATTAATTCAATGAAATTGACATTGCTGCAACTTAACCTAATTTCATATATAAACAAACTCTTTAAATGATATATTTTGAATAAAAACATTAAAATTGTTTCTATTATTCTATGGCCATGGCATCAAACCGCATTATCTTTTCAAAAAGGCAACAACAATTTTAAATTCGAACCAAAAACTCTAATCGGCTTAAATCATGTTAAATGCTACTTTGGCTACTAAAATGCCCAACAATAGAAACAAAGATAAAAAAATAAATAAAAAAAATTAAGCAAACATAAGAATAACAACAAATATTAAATGAAAAATAAACAGGAATATTAAATACTCTCACGAATGCAAACTTTCTCTCACACACACACATTCAAATACATTAACAACTATTAAATAAAATATGAAAAAAGGATAAAATACAATCCCTAAACACACATATTGGTACGCTTACGCTAATACACATATATATGTATGTATTTGTGTATAAAAGCTTTATGGGTAAATGTTTTACAAACGCATAATCCCATACACATACATACATATATAAATTGTTGTGTTTGTTAGAAAAAAACAACGCTAAAACCGTTTAAATATTAATGTACGACATTTTCAGATGTTAACCATAAAAAACTACGTAAAGATAGAGAAATACTGTGTAGAGGAGGGAGTGGGAGAAATGTAAGCCTTTTAAAAAAAATACATAATGTTACACTCATACCATCAATATAAACGATTTCACCAAATTGCGGAAGCAATAAACTTAATCATCATTTAAACGGAAACACACACACACACATAAATACAGAAGTTCAAACACACATAGAAATGTTGACAAGAACGAATTAGACTAATACATAATACACTGAACAAAATTAATGTGTTTGAAGAAAACAACAATATTGCATATCATTAAATTGAATAAATTGGTGCCACGGGGGGTTATTTGGTTCGGTTCCAGCAAGACACTGTCCCCTATATCACTACAACATCCTAAAGATCGACGATACTTTTACTTGGTATATTTAGATAGACTATAGTAACAATTGTGATTTTTCATTGAACTGTTGGTTTTTAAGTTTATGTTATTTTAATAAGATCGACGAACTTTTAGAAAAAAAAATTCTAGCGGAACGACTTTTAAAGTAAAAAATCAACAGAAATTATTTTAGTTAAGCATTTTATTAAAAAATAAAATAAAATAAAGCATTAAAAATAAAAGTTTTTTTTTCACTCTCGAAATTTTATAAAAATTTTGACTAAGTTTTCTGTCTTAGAATTTATTATTTTTTTAAAGCTTTCGTCATCAGCTAACGTTGTTGAAAACAAGAGAGTAATTTAAATACACATAAAAAAGTTATATGATAAATTGTAAATGAGCTCGATTCGATGAAGAGTTACTATCCAGGGTTAAAAAGGGTTATGCGCCCAAGGGCACACCTCCACTCGGAGACCAATGCGGTAAAAAATTATCAATATTATCCATAATTTTTTTATCAATAGATTTTAATTCATTTCATATTGTAAAATTCCTTTCTTCATAAGATTAATTTAATGTAAATTAAATTCACTGAAATTTAGCCTAATTAAAAACGTTTAAAACAATATGTATATTTTTCTTCCTGTAGTTGTGGTGTAATTTCTTCACAAACCAAGAAAATCGGGTTTTACCTTCTTTCGTTTGTTGTTGCTGTTATTGCAACAAAGTTTTACAAGCACACGCGTGTGCACGCATATAACATGCAATGATTTTCGAAAGTGATCCCATTTTGGAATGTTTTAAGTTCTTTTTGGTTCTATCTTTCTTACCCACATATTCATAAAACCTATTTTTGATTAATAAAAGGTTTAATTTATTAAAACGTTTCATAAACCTGCTATAAACGTCAAATATTTTTAATGAATATGGGGGTTAGTATTTTCATGTTATTTACTTTTATTTTCCTTAATTGTTTTAATTGTCTTTTAAAACTAATATATCGTTACCTAAAAAGCAAAAGACCTTATCTAACATTTTAAAAATTTTATAGGAGAGGCAAAACAATATTTAAAATGATAAATTGATAATTCGCCTTAAACGGTTTTAACTTTTTTTTCTTCTAATTTTTCCTATTCTACGACAGTTTGTTGTTTGGCAGTCAGTGTCAATTTGAAACACTTCGACACAATGATCCATTGTGAGACTATGGAGTTCCACTTAACAGAACCCCTACCGTAGAACCAACCTTTTCATCTACCAAAGTTTAAAATTTGCTCTATTTCAACGCCAGAGATATCGAACAATCCGTCAAAAGTGTCGGATCCCATATCGACCAGTCTTTTCGCCAGTAAGGATAGTGACACGTTCCACGTTCTCCTCTTTATTTTCGTTATCACAGCAGCGACAATAGCCATATACAATTTCCCGTGACATCAGATAGAAGAAGTGGTACGTCCCTCTTAGTTATCAATAGTAGAGACATGGTTCGCCCATTATCCACATATATTGATTCTTATGGTTCCAGGGTGGAACAAAAGGCCACAACAAAGTTGTTCCATTGTGATCTTTCCTGCGCTATATGCTTCATTTCGGGACTTCAGGACTTTCCAATTGAGTTAGTTTCATTTTCGATTTGTCTCCTCCAGGTGCTAGCGGGTCTTCCTCCTTTTCTACTGCCTTGGGAGTTTCATTCAAATGCCACCTTGATTACTTTTTTATTGGTGCGTCTGAGCACATGGCCAATCCAACTCAATTTACCATTCATGATCTGGATACGTATTGGTGTTTAACCTGCTCTTTCCCACAGGTCTCTTTTTGAGAAAACATTTTGCCAAAATATCTTAAGCAGTTTCCGTAACGAGCGATTAATGAATACCTAATACCTACAAGGATTGCAAGTCGCTAGCTGTGGTGTTCCAGGATTCACAGCCATACAATAGAACGGAACGCACGTTAGAAGAAAAGATGGTCGAGTTTGGTCCTCAGCTGAATTTAGGGTGATTTCCATATTTTTTCCAGAGCCCCAAATGCTTGGCTTTCCTTTTGATATCCTCATCCATGCGAGTCAATAATTGCCTGGAAATCGTGCATACAGTGTTTGTGGCCCATCTGTCAGTAGCAATATCAATAGCTAATTCCCGAATTTCGAGTTTTCAGGAGAGCTAAGGAACTTAACCCCTTAGAAGTCGGGTTTACCTGGGACCCATATGATTCTGATATCAAACTGCTCAGCCACTTCCTTTATAGATGAGCGGCAGTCAAGGGCTGTTCTCCTTCTCAGGGAGAGGGAATCTAAGGCCATAATGCCGGCACAGCTATCAGTGCAAACATTCACAACAGTCGTCGACATAGCAGATAGATTAAGACATTATACAGCTTCCTTGATCGCAAGTATCTCCGCCTGAAAACTGCTATAGTAATCCGAAATTCTTAGCGATAAATTGAGTAGTCCACTTGCAAACACCACTAATGCCCGTAATTTCTACAAATAGAAATCTAGCTGTGTATAGAAATCTATGGGGAAAATGCGGTCGATTTCAAAAGAAAACTTAAGGTAAAAACACGTACGCCAAATAAATGTTGAAATAGGTTAAGATAACTGTTGGTACGAGCACGAGACCAGATATCTTTTGGTTGAAATTACGGGCATAAGTTAAAAAACCAAAATTCTGAATAAATCGATAAAAACATATTTTTTTAAATTGAGATCCCAAGCCATATGGAAAGTCTTTCAGGAGTATTGAATATTTAACTAGAAATTAAGCGTAACTTACCGAGTTCTCAATGAGATTAATAATGGCTTAGGGTGGCATTTTAAAAAACAAATAAAATGGCGGCTTTTAAAGAATTTATATATTTTTTTAAACTTAGCGGTATTTCCAAGTGTACTACTTATTTTAAGGTTGATCTCCCCTGAGTCCAATCCTAAGACGACTTCTTCTAAGTAAAAGTTCACGCTTCTCCTCCTGTCTGGAACACCGTTTCTTCAAGCATACCGGGTTGGTATCAGCGTTTTGAAGCAACGATAGTGAACCAAAACTGGGCAGGTGTGATCAATCCTGCGGTTCGAGATTGTCGTTTTCATAACTCCGCAGTACACATTTGAATTCCGTTCTAGTAATGTCGCAAGTAAGGCACTGAATCACCGAGTTTATTTGAGATATTTTAAGGATCAGTTTATTTTTTCTCAGTATATTCTAATAACTACAAGTAAGCCGCACAACAGCATATATTTACATCAGCAAAAAAAAAATGATGCCACCAAAATGAAAATAGTAACACAACCTCCCTCAATATAAACATGACTTTAATATTTGACTTTTTGCAATAGAAAAGCTAATGTTGCTGCTTTTGATGCAGCTATTCGGTTTTTTTTTTTTTTTTTTGGAATGACAACATTTTTGACGAAAGGTTGGTCTTGTTAGAGATGGCTGTAAAGGATGTGGGAAAGACAGACAAATTGACAGACTGTTACATATTTGTGTTGATTTGTGCACGTTGCTATATTTTTTGTATTCTGTTTGCTATTTACTTTATTTTTTTTTTTGCACAAAAACACATACAGTTTTAATGAAATCATGCACACACGCGAAAACTCTTATACGAAATGACTGTTCAAAGGGTATTTTAAAATGTTAAATACGTCTAATCCTTTGAGAGCTGTCAAAGCGAAAGTGTTGTTGTTGTATGTATTTAGTTTGAGTGGCAACATTTTGTAGACATCGTCGTCATCATCATCAACGACGTCATTATTTGAATACTGAATGGAGAAAAGTAAATATGGTAACAAGTTTTGGGTAAACAAATTTTAATAGTACTCTACACTAGAGAGTCTTAATTCAATAATTTTCTACTTTTAAAGAGAGCCATTGAGCCAAATATTTATCGCCTTTAATTTAATTCTTCATTCCCTGCTTACTTCAAATAGGTCAGTAACAGTAGGAAATGAATTCGGATATTTAGTGTGGCAACACAGTGGGAGATTTGAAGGGAAAAACTTAAAATAATTCTGTATTTTGTAAACGGTAAGCCCGATTGGAATAATTTTCTAGGTGCCAATTAAGGACTTGTAGTCAACATCAATGTGTAGGGAATTATGTCTAGATTTCAAAAACCTAAAATAATGTGTAATGATTGTAAAATTCGTTTAAGAAATATTATAATATAAATTTTTTGAAATTTGGTCAATAATAAAAATTTTAATTTATGTAAACTTTACTAATTGATATTGTTTAATAGAAATTTCCAGTAAAATACAAACCAACTAAACTTTTTTTAAATTTCAGAAGGATTCCCAAAAGCTTTCAAAAATTAAAAAAAAAATATTCTTGAAAAATATATTCTCTATTAAGTACGGGTCTTGGGAATACCGTTACACATTTATTTTAAACATATTGAGTCACCCAAAAGTGCTTAAGATTGTTGATTGTGCCTTTGCTATTGGAGAAAATGTGACAAAAATTGGAAATTTATAAGATAATAGGTATATTTCGGATGATCCTTAAGCCCAAAGTAGTAAAAATTTTCGAATATTTTTCAAAAGTCCTCAATGGCGGTGTGGGATTATGTGGTAACAATTGAAACTAGTCAGGGCAACCTGTCCGTGAAAGCCTGGGTTCAATTCTCAGCGCAGTCAAAAATGAAAAATTAGCAATAAAATTTTAATCATTTCATGTTGTAAAATTCCTGTCTTCACAAAAATAATTAAATGAAAATTAAATTCAATGAACTTAAGCCTAATGGAAAATATCGAAATTTGGATTAAAAACCATTAACAATTCAATAAAATAACCACAATACTAATTATTTTTCCAATAGTAATATTAAACATGTAGTAGCCTTTCAAAACAATATAAGTATACTTAAGACCACACTTTCCACATGTCATACGTATTCGCTAATACTTTTTAAGATAGAAATCTAATGAGTTTTGTTGCGACTGTCTAAAAATCTGGAATCTCAAAAAATGGAGATTAATTAAACTACTTATCCAATTTTAAAAATTCTTTCGCTATTAGAATGCTACGTTATCACTGAGTGACATAGTGGGCGGTGCCACTCCCCCTATTAAAAATCGCTCTAGCGGCCATAGTAATAGACCGATTGTCATGAACCTTTCCCAATGTTGTACTGTTGACCTGGTAATAGTCCTTGGATATACTTGGTTATGATTGGATAAAGGGGCGTGGCACCGCCCATATAAGAGGTGTGAAGATGAGATTTAGTATATATGTTGATCGTACAGTATGAATTACATCCAAGGTGGAATAGGGCGGTGCAAAGCCACCTTTTCAAAAATAGCTCTGTCTCAGTAGGATTTTTATTTTTTTATTTTTTTTTTAAAAAAAGTAATAAAATTTTACATAGTAATCACTTTATTTTTAATATAATTACGTAGACGAAAGGGGGATTATTGTATCATATATGTTACTATTCGGGACTCAAAGCAGATATTAAAATTGTTCGATCCTGTACGGATGTGTCTGGTGAGCGTTTTGTTCAAAAATATAAATAGCTTGTATATATTTATTATAAGACATGTGTTTCTGACCTGCTATTTTAAAAAATATGCCCGTCGTCACCTATATCATGAATTGTGCCTTCTGGTGCCACGTTCGTCAAAACTGAAGGCGAAACTAGTAGATCTACTACTTATTTTGGAAGTTGGTGGAATTTTTTTTTTTTTTGGGCAATTTTGTTTTACCAGATAGGTTTGGATCTGAACTTAGTAGGAACCTATTTAATATGTCTCGATTGCAATCCTTCCGACTACATTTGCGAGAAGAATGTTCTCTGTGGTTTTTAAAATCTTTGTTTCGGGCTTCCTGGGCTTCCTCAGACAGTTTAAAAACTTATGCAAGGTTGGAGGCATGTTAACAAAAAGTCGAGCTGTATTCTGAGCAAATACTCTAAATTTCTACATTGATATCATGAACACAAGATACGGCAGTTAATATTGTGTGCATGTCCTAACAACGAAAACGAGGACAAAGAAAACAAAGAACAAGAACTGGTTACTTTACTTGAGTGACTAATTCACAATTAATTTAATAAAAAAATTTCGCGCAAAAACGCGCAACATGTTATTACTGAATATGAAAGCCTAAGAACTGTAGTTTCTTAAAAAATTAATATTCTAACGCCAACTAACACCATTCATATTTAAATATCCACGAATATTTTGAAAATAGCCAAAATTGAGACACGTTTTAAAAAATTTTTAAAAATACTTCTACACAACTTTTGTTAATACAATTATTTTTAGAACAAGGCTAAAATACCTGAGGTTGAAGATTCCATAGTAAAAGTATTACTTTTGACTTGCGAAAAACTATGTATTAAGCGTCGAAATATTCCGAATTTCAATTAATACTATTGTGCGCGAATAGCTCAAAAATTACTTAACTTTAATACAATGCAGCTTGACAAGTAAACAACATATGACATTGAAATTTTCCGTAGTGATGTAGAATTTTATATACTGTAATCGGTTACTAAATATTTTTTTAAAAAAGCAAATTTTCATTTTTCAATTAATATCCATTTTTTGCGATTTCACCCCTCTGTGTGACGGTTTGTATTCACACTATCACACATGATCAAATTGAATCAACTGGATTAGAAAAATTTTAAAAAACTTTGAAGTCGTATGTCGGGACACACAATTTTTTCGGAAAACTTGTCATTTTCATAGCATATTGTACTCATATTATCACACTTTTACACATAACTTGAGTTGTTGACATCTATTAATACAAAGTATAATAGTGTGAAGTATAGTGATAATACGAATAATCGTATTCGTATTCGATATGCCGAATATTCGACAATTTTACGACATTCATATTCTCCAAGTTAAAGCGAATATTCAGGAATATTTTGCTAATTCTTGTACATTACAAATGAAAAAAAAAAAATACAAAAGTGTAAAACATTTTTTAAAAAAAAACCTTTTGTCTTGAACGAAAAATAAAATCTTCTTTTAGTAAAGTAAAAAAACAAACATTGAGCTGCCACAAAAAGAATTTATGAAAATTACTCAAGTTGATTTTAATGATTCCTAGATTAACTAACATTTGCAGCAATTGTCTAATAATCGTACGAAAATTATCGATAACTGGAATGTGTCAATGAAATATCAAAATAATTCCGATCCCATTACATAATTTAGAAATGCGTTCACTGCTGTTGACTGATATTTAACATTTAAGGAAAATTGAAGAGATCTTTTTGTTCTTCTTATTATACAATAATTAGGAGTGGGAAGCTAAACAGTTTGATATTGATTACTAAACACTATGAGAAATAATTGTAAGCAAAATAAATTAAATGCTGACTACAAACAGTTACACTCAAAATGAAATTTCGTATAAAAATGGTTTAGTTTTAACTTAAGAAACGTCTTACCTGTTTTGTAAAAAAAATATAATATTCAGGGAATCTTAGAAATACCCTTATAATATTGATTATACAGATTTTGTTACAATTTAATTAAAATTCCATAGTGTAAATCTTTGGCCATTTCATGTTAATCCAACGAAATATCTCAAACAAATTGTGCTGTAAACTGCTGAAAAAATAATAATTTTGAAATTTTAGCTTTTCTTAAACTTTAAGAAATAAACTGGTGTAGAATTTAATTTTATAGAATCTTTTAAATCACAGCAAAGCATAGAAATAAAATCGCTTGTATTTTGCTTACATCAGGGGTATTGCATGCCGCCTAAATTTGTTAAAATATTTCCAGTTTTTAAAATTTTGTTGAAAATAAGTTCCTAAAATTCAATAATAATTTTAATAAAATTTAATACTGTTAATAAATTGTTAGCAAAAATCTTGAAAATATTTGGCATTTTTAACGTTTTCTGGCCTTATTTAGTGCAAGATTTAGGTTTAAGAAATTTGGTCACACTGATAATTATGCAAATAGTTCCTTGGAGTTATCTTAATGAGTTCTGGTGAAGTTTACAATCTCTCACCGTGTTGAATAATTTGCATTATTTGTAGCCTTAATTTACTGCAGTAAGCACTTGGGCTCCGCAATTGGGTGTTTTATATAATAATAATAATGCTAGTATAAAAATTTAAAAATGCCACTGAAACATTCAAGTGCGAACCTTGTAATTTTATTTAGTAGTGTGCCAGTTTTTTTGTTGTTATGGACGAGAATGAGGGATTTTTTTAAGTCAAATTTTGAATATCGTGTGGCACTTAATTTCAAATTGGATATTCGTATTCGTATTTGACGAATATTGCCGCAGATATTCGTACTCGTATTCGCGAATATTAAAAACTGATATTCGTAACATCACTAGTAAAGAAGCCTTTAACATTTTTTTTAATAAATTAAAAAAGGATAACAATACTTTTTCAGCTAAAAAAAAATGAAATGCATATAATTTTTTAATTTCAAAAAATTTTTTACAATTCTTTTTGCAGAATATTAACTCATTTGTAAATAATTTATTAACTCATTTGTGATAAATTTGTGTTTTCTATTTGCAAAACACCAGACCAAGGTTAGTCAAAAAAAGCAAATTGTTATTTTTAAATTCCGATATTTCCCAAACTATAAGAGATAAACTAAGTTCTATATCTTTGGGTTAAGTAGAATTTATCCATTGTGATACCATTGACTTCCACTAAACAGAACCCCCACCATGGAACCAAATCTAACTTCTAATGAAGTTTAAAATGCTCTGTAGCCCAACGCAAGAGATATCGTACACTCAGATAGAAGAGAGAAGGCCAGTCGCCTTCTCGCCAGTGCAGAAGGACACAGAAGGACTTTCACCTTCTCCTCCTCACTATACATGTCCCTAGGTTTTTTGTAGAACTCGACTAGAACATTTCATTGGTAAAAAATTTTTAAAACCTGGCTTAAATTTTGAATATTAGATAATTTTTGTGCCTGCTATGGAAACCTATGGGCGCCCTCGTGATACTTCTATAGACCCCTCATCCAAAACATAAGCGCGAATACAAGTTCTTTAAGGACACCTTAAATTCTAATCGGACTAACCGTTTACAAAAACAGAATTAGTTATTTCCATTTTCTTTCCGAAATCATAAAATCCAGCAAAGGTGGCGGATCGCGTTTCGGCCAGTCATCTTCTCGCCAGTGCAGGACAGTGACACAGAATGTGTCCCACCTTCTCCTCTTCAATATATATGTCACTTACTTTTTTGTAGTGCTTCAATTGGTGAAACATATCTAAAATCGGGCTTAAGGTAAGATTTCTAGATCGTTTGTGATTTTTGCTTACTCATAATACGTCTATAGACCCAACATCGAAAAAATAAACTCGAATATAAGTACTTTAATGGCACCTGAAATTTTATTAAAATCGGACTAACCGTTTACAAAAACAGAATTATTTCCATTTTTTTCCAAAATCTCCCACTGTGCTTCAGACGGAGAAGAAGACCAGAATTAATTAGACAAGTATCGTAAAAATGTATTATGGTAGTCAATAAACATCATTGTTACATCCTCCGCCACAGGTGGAAATGGTCTAAATAGGTTTGTCGTTCCGTTTGTAGTTTCTACAATATTGACCTTAGACCTTAGAAAGTATTAATTCTGAGTTCTTATGAGAAGCAAAGTTATTATAACGATGTCCGTCAGTCTTGCTGTCCGTCAGATTGCTATATATTTACATCACATGTAGTCCGGCAGAGTTCACTAATTCGGTCCTCAAATGTCTGAGATATGAGCATAAACACTACAAACACCCATTAATCTCTAATTTTTACTCATAATGCTATTGTTTTTAAGTTTTCTTGCTATCTATGATCTTTATTTAAAGTAAAATTACAACTTGCCGTTAGTTAAAGCTAGGATTTTATCGGACGTATAACAAGTTATTTATTGTTTCGACTTTTCTTTAACCTACCCGGTAGGATGAACTTACCTTTAACGTATTGCTAAATTTAGTATAATGCAAAGTTATAATACTGAAAAACTTTTTGTACGTTAGAAAAAATCCTACCCTTAACTATCGGCAAGTTTCAATAATTTCCCTTAGTGGAATACTTGTATTGAAAATAAAGGAAAGTTAATAGAGCAAGGAACACAATTAAGGCTCTAATCATGTAAAACGCAACGCCAAAGAATTACATTAAAAGCAAAAACAATGACATATTTTGTAATTTTGTTGTTGCTTTCTACAGAAATTCACATTGCGTATTAAAATTTTAAACGCTGCATGTCTTGTGTCGTTGAAAATTTTAAGACGGTACATGAATTTCTGTTGAAAGCAACAACAAAATTACAAAATATATACGACATTGTTTGTGCTTTCAATGTTATTCTTTGGCGTTGCACTGCGTTTTACATGACTAGGGACTTACATCTAATGCTTGTCTTCAGAATCACTATAATTTTTCTGTTTTGTAACGAAAAACAGAACACTCCATAAAGATAGAGATAGCCGACCGTCCACGTCCCCTAACGAAACGTCTGGTCCGTTTTGTTATTTGCTTACAATGTAAATGCTTACCGAATTTAAATGTCACGTTGACGGAACGTCTCAATCTGTATAAATTAGAATTTCATGGCGTCGTTACGTGACAGTTGTAAAGCAGTAATGGCCTGCTTGTATATTAAACTGAATGCGGGTATTTTCGCTCTTTTTTTTTGGTACTTTTTTCCAGTATATCTATGGACTTTCGACAAAACGATTTTCAATATAACATATTTCCATATATAAATATACATATGATTAGATGTACAAAATAAACAAATGCATATGCACATAAAATAGAAATAAGAAATATATAAAAGGCTTTAAATGGTTACAAAATATTGTTTTTTCTATCCACATTTACAAAATAATACATGTGAATGCATATTTTTTTATTGTAAATCTATAATATAAATATCAGATATTAAATTATTTATGATTTTTTACTTACACTAAATACTGTTTAAATACCATTTTAATCACTTGGTACTCTTTCTGCACAGCGGTCAACATTTAAACCTTTTGATTTCCCATCACTGTGTTTGTTGTTTTATGTATACTATTGCTTTTTTGTTTATGTATGTGGAAAACATATGACACGTTTTTAGATGTTCTATAAGTGCACAAACGTGCAAGCAGTCCGTTACAGTAAGTAACGGGTACAGCAACGTTTGCCTAACTCAGCGTTAATGTTTGCTACTTTCGTGAAAATAGCTATGAATTGCAATAAAGGTTGCGTACTTAGTCATAAGTCCTAAACAAATTAGAAATCGTTTCTGGACGCGTGATACCACACGCTTAATAATGTCCGTTTTATTTTCAAACACTATTTTCAATCTCTTTTCACAAAGTGGCGATCACCCAAATAGTTATATATATAACTCCATTATTGTTGCATGTCTCCTGTTAGAGAACTTTTACCCCAACATTTCGTAGCTTGCCGTTATTTAATGGCGAAAAATCGGTTATCAAAACGAGCGAGGTCTTATACTTGATAAAGCATTAAAAATTTAGAAAGTTGAAAGATCTTAGCCAATGAACAAAATAGCCCTTTAAAATTTCAAACGCTGCATACCTTGTGGCTTTGAAAACTTTAAAACGTTTTATATGATTAGGGCCTTAATCAAATTAAATAAAACAAAATATTTAGATTTTCAAACTTCTCCTGGTGATGAGGAAATTTTATTAGTTCTAAGTAAAATTTATTTATTTGTTTTAAAAAGTCCGTTTTTTCGGACAATATCTTTTTTTCTTTTCTTTTAAATGTAGATCCGATAGAATTAACAAGATCCTTTAGCAAGTTGTAATGTGTTCACCTGTTTTGTGTACCCTGGTAGTAATGCAGTCAATATTATCTCAAGTCTTCTAATACCTAATGTAGTTCTCCCTCAATATTCAATTGCACATGGCGTTTTTAAAACCCATCATACAAATGAATTTTACATTTGGACTTTCTTTTTAAAGACTAATTCAACAGCATGTTGTTCTGAATTTTTAAAAGGGTCTTCATATTTAAAAGACTGTCTTTACTTCATTGGTTATTTGGGCCAACAGTGTACAAACAGAAACTCCAATAGATATAACGGTTAACGTTTGTCTGTCCACCGTTTTCTCTTTCATTATTTTTTTTTGCTAATAGTTTTAACCTCAACATGCTGCAATAGCAGCAGCAAAGTCAACTCAACCTTGAGCGGCAACGACAACGTCAACAACAAAGGTGGGTGGGCATCAGCAGCAAGCAACAGGAAGATAGTACCCAAAAGTAGCAACAAAACATCAAATAAAGAATATTTTGGAAAATTTTCCTTAATGACAAGCATTTAATAAAAACCCCAATAACGACATCAGTTATTTATGCATAAAGGAAGGTAACATTTGTTTCAATGTAATGCGAACACACAGATACCATAATTATGTATATCTATATATTAACGCACACACATGCATATTTTTTCATATGTGTAGATTGTTTTTAACCTTTTTTTCGGAAGTGATCAGGGTGAAAAATTTTGGTACTTTTTTACTTCTTGGGAAATAAAAATAAATTGTCCTCTTATATAACTGCCGCTACCATAATAAGTGTTTATTAAACGAAGAGTTTGGAAGTTGCTTTCAGAAAGATAAATATTAGTGTTCAAACAGAACTGCGTCGCGACCACATTCTCCATATAAATTGTCTTACAAATTTGTCGTCGAAAGCCGTCGTGAAATAAAATCTGTCTTATTTTGAGAACGTGTTTTCTATTGCTCTCACATGAAAGCACTTATTCTCCCATTAACTCATTAGCGCCCAATGATCCCATTTGGGGACATGAACAAATAATTTAATAATTAATAATTGAATAAATTGAAATAAATAAAATTATATTTTTCGAAATTAGCTAACAACCTTAAAAATAAAAATTGGGTGCAAATGGGTTAATACTACCATACATTCATTACATTTCATGCATTTTATAAGTAAATGAAAAACAAAAGAAAATAAAAAAATTTAAAACAATAAAATAAGACAGAATTTGATATTACTGTCAACGTTTTAATTATGGGCTTTAGGATTTTTGCCTGAAGTTGAAGACATAATTCTGTTTGAACACTTATTTACAAATTTTAAAATAATCTGTCAAGATATATGAACAAATGTAATAAAAATTATACCCCACGTATAAACTTTACTTGTGTGAGGTTTGTTTAACCATTTACAAAAATGCATAGAGGGGAGGATCAGCATTTTCAGGAACTAAATCTCTCATTTCGAAGCGGCTGTACCGACCGGTATTAAATTAAAAGAGTTAAAGTTTTTATTAATGAGGCTAACATACTTCTCTGAGTCCACTCTATGATGGTCTTAAAATCAAAGACCACCAAGAAGATGACTCTTAACAGCTCGCTTTTTTCACTGCAAGTAAATATTGGTGGCTATTCTTAAAAATGCGTCAAAGGAGTGAACAGTTACATAAAAAGCAAAACAAATTTACAAAAATTGTTTTTGTTTATCATACAAAATGTATAGTTTTTAAAAGAGACAGAAACGCGTTAAATCTCTCACGTTAATTAAACTTTAAAAGTGTATAGATAACAAAATCAATTTTCGTAAATTTAGTTTTGGTTTTCATGTAAATGTTCACTCCTTCGACGCGTTTTCCAGAATAGCACTTCACGCCAAGACGGATGATTTTAAGATTTTTTTTTTTTACCAATTTCCTGATATATATTCTGGCTCCTTGAGTAATTCTAAGTCGATTAACACATGCCTGTATGTCTGTCCGTCTGTTGAAAACACGCTCACTTTCGAAAAACGCAAAAGAAAAGAACAAACTTGGTCAAATTGTTTGTAGTTATCCTAAGCAGCTTCGGGTTGAAATCCAACAACATCCATTCAGTAGGATCTGAACTATGAATCAAAATGTGGATCCACCACCCTAAAAAAATTTATAATTTTGATACAAAACTAACATAAGTGATGGACAAATGCACGGAAAGATATACAATTTCGCACTAGTTCGCTTTATACGACTGCAAATCATACTGTTAAATTTAGTGAAAATCGGTCCATAATTGACCATAAGCCCCATATAAACCCTACTCGCGGTACAGTTTAGTACGCCGAAAACCGTAATAAATACCGCTATCATACTAAAATTTGGTACGGCACAGTTTTATAGGACCAAAAATCACACTGTAAAATTTTTTGAAGATCGGTCTATAATTTACACTAGGCCCCATATAAACCCTAATCCCGGAAAATCGTTTAGTATGCCTACAACCGCAATAAAAAATGCTATCATAATTAAATTCGGAACGGTAGAGTTTTGTAGTACTAGAAATCTCACTGCTAAATTTCGTGAAGAGCGGTCCATAATTAACCGTAAACCCCATATAAACCCAACTCCCGGTAAACAGTTTAGTAAGCCTTAAATTGCAATCAATAACGCTATCATATTAAATTCTGGTACGTCACAGTTTTATAGTACCTGAAATTACACTGTAAAATTTTTTGAAGATTGGTCCATAATTTACACTAAGCCCCATATAAACCCTACTCCCGGAAAACCTTTTTGTACGCCTAAAACCATTATACATATTGCTATCATAACTAAATATGGTTCGTCACACCTTTATGTAACTACAAATCGCACTGTAAAATTTTGTGAAGATAAAGTCCACTTTGGGAAAATAATTAAATACGCCTAAAACCGTAGCAGATATAGATATTGCGGTAAAATTTCTTCCAATTTAGATTCATATGGCAAGAAAAAATATCATGCAAATTTGTGAAATTCACTGTTAACGCTAAAACTAATTACACTGCTGTATTGAAATTTATTCTAATTTATTTTTTGTAATACCAGAAACCAGTGTTCAGAATTTTGGGATAACTGGTCCATAATTAAAATCATTTTAGTTCGTTATCAAAGTTGTTTTTGGGAATACTATTATTTATTAAAAGATTTTGTTTGTTGTGCTTAATTCGCTTTTTTAATAATTCATAAAAAATACTGAAATTTATTGTTGGAGGATAAGCTGTTCCTATGCGCATTTCACTCGTTGCTTAGGCCAGATCATCAGGAAACGTTCACCTAAATAATTTTAGAAAAGCCAAAGCTATCAGCAAACAAGATTACAGAGAGAATTAGAATTTCCTACAAACACTCAAAAAGTCTTTTTTTGCAATGATATCAAAGCTTAAGCAAAATACCAAACAATAAATCAGTGATGAGTTTTATCTTTTCTTACATTTCCCGCTACAATTATTTGGAATTTTCCCAACATTAATTTTAGTTGTAAGTGGCTAAAACTGTTCCGAATCATGATATTTTACTCAAGCCAGCTCAAAGTTCTAACAAGAAACGCATAAAACTTTCTTATTGTCGGTCAATCATTTAATTCAGGTCTAAGCCGGAACCAATTTTAATGCTGGCGTTCGTTTTTGTGAAGCTTAGACTTAATAATATATATACGTATTTATCATATAAAACCCACTTTTGTCGGTGGAGGGTAACAAAGATTCGGCACAGCCGAATATAGCACTCTAACTTGTTTTAGTGCACTTCAAAAGCATACTCCTGGTAAATTTTGATATTTTTTTATAACTTCATAAAATAACTAATTTTTTAATTTTTTGTTCATAACTTTCTTAGTAATAGTCCAAATTTTCAATTTCTTTTTGAATTTGAAATTTTAAATCATGTCTTTGAAAATGAGTGTATCCATCGATTTTTTGAAAACATGTTATTTTAAACCATCTATCCGCCCAACTTTTATGCCCGGTCTGGCAGTGGCCTTCCATTTTTATTATTTTTATTTCGATTTTTAAAAATTTGAAAAACAAAATTTTTTCCCTTAAGATACTGATTTTTGATGAAAGATTTTCATTATATAGAGGGAGGTTTTTATAGAGGTGTAGAACTTTGAAATAGAATAAAACTAAGATGAATTTCTGAAAATTACATGAAATTTTCTTTATTCGAAAGGTAATCTTCTGGCATTGTAAGTTAAATATGACTTCTTCTATATGACCACCACGGCTGCTCGGACGTCCAATTTTCGCTGACTTGTTGTTCTCCAAGTGGACAATCGTTTCGGGCTTATCGGCGTAGACTAGCGATTTTACATAAAATAAACAATTATAATAAGATTTGTTTAATAGCATTATGTGACAACATCAAACAAATTTAAGATCCTTTTGAAAAGCCATCGATTAGGTTGCGGGCAAACTTAAACAGATAATTTTGTCATTTTAAAAATTCGACTTCACTCCCAAAATCGAAAATTTTTAACATAGTCATTTTACACAAATAACACTTTTAGAAAATCAAAAATAATGAATTTTCAAAAAAAATGTTGCCAGAACAAGTGCAGAATCTCTGTTACCCTCTACTGACAATTAGAATATTACATGAGTAGCCTTTATATGTGATCCATGGTAAATTATTGTCCGATCTTTTATAGTCATATAAAACTTTGAATGACAACAATTTTTTATAATAGCCTTATTCGTTACGGTTTAACCGTACAAAGGTGATTTCAGAGAGTGGGCTTAATATGGAGCCTATGGTAAATTATAAGCCGGTCTTTACGAAATTTGTCATTTTGATTTCTAGTCATATAAAACTGTGTCAGACCTTAACCTATTACAATAGCATTATTCGTTACGGCTTAGCGCGTACTAAACAATTTTCGTTTAGTGGGCGTTATATGGGGTCTATAAGAAATTAAGGACCGATCTTCACGAAAGTTGACACAGTGATTTCTAGTCACATAGAATCGTGACAGACCAATAATTAAATAGTATTATTCGTTTACCGTTTAAGGCGTACTAAACTGTTTTTCGAGAGTGGACTTTATATGGGGTCTATGGTAAATTATGGAGCGAACGTCACGTAATTCTGTGGTAGGATTTCAGTCATTTAGAACGAATTTGTGCAACATTTTATATAAATATGTGCATACCACCATTATTAATATTTGTTTTTGTAGCAAAATTATAAGTTTTTAGGGCGATGCTTCCAAATTTAGATTCATTGCTCTTATCCTACTAAGCCGATTTTGCCGGATTCTCAATCTCAAACTCTTTATTTATCCTAAAACAATTTGACGCCAATATTGTTATTTGTTTTTTGGAGTTTTTTTAAAGTGTCCACGTTTTCAACAGATTGACAGACTGGCGGACATGGCTAAGCCGACTTAAAATTACTTAAGGACCCGAAATATATATATACTTTATGGGGTTTTAGATAAATATTAAAAAAGGGTCACACGTTTAACAAACTTAGTATAACCCACTTTACAACTAGTTGTGGAGGGTATAAAAAGTGGAACAAATAAAAAAAAAAACAATTTTTTGTTTATTTTTTTCGATATTATATTTTGAAATGTTGCTTAATCAAAAATTATTTAAATGCTTTAATAAAGCTTCACTACACCGTTTAAATCTTCTTAATTGGTGCAGAAATAACTTAACATGTAAGTTAAAAAATTTTCAGACTACAATATCCCATAAATTTTATTTTTATCGATAACTTTCGCTTTTGGGGGTGTAATCGAATTATTAAAAATGACTAAATTATCACTTCAAATCGGCCTATGATCTACACCAGGGCATTTCAGTAGTTTTTTTGCTCTATCAAATAGTGTTATTAATATTTTACATATCACACTTTACCTACAATAGGGTATTCATTTAATCGGGATTTTGCATTAATCGGTTAATCGCTCGATTAATTAACCGCGGTTTTGGTTTAATCGGTTAATAATCGGTTAGTTTTGTTATTGATCGGTTAACCGATTAATAAAGCTTTTTTTATAAATTAAGTATTTTCAATAAATATTTATTATTTGGAGTCAATCAATAAAAAAAAATCAATAACATAACAAATTTAACAATTCTTGAACTAAAAAGAAAAAAAAAATGATTTTTTCATAAATATGTAATACATCTTTTTTAATTAATACATATTATGTATTAACTAAAAAAACTGTGAGATCATTTTATTAGTTATTTAAATAGTTTAAGAAGATCTTATTAAATAATCCTTTATACAAATAATTTTGTTTAAATGTTATGGTTAAAGCGTTTATTTTCTTAAGTTTTTATAAAACTTGACTTGGAAACAATTCTTTTACTTATCGTAGATGTTGGACAAATCAAAAGCAACCCATATTAGAGAATATCTAATTTCTCAGTCCTCTTCCTGGATTTTTCTTAACATATAAAATCTTCCATAACGTCATTAGAGTCCTCTGTTAATTTTTTTTTTTAATGTTTAAAACTTCTAATTGTTTCCGTTAATTCTGTTAAAAGGATGATTTGAGAAGAGAAAAAAAGATGTTGACAGCAAATACTTATTTAAAATGAAGATAACTAAACACCTTCTTTGTTTGTATGAACAAATATTTTCTAAACAAATACCTTTTGTATACGAGACGAAACAAAAATTATAAAGGCAAAAAATTATGTTATAATACTACAAAAAGTAAGAAATTTTGTTACATCAGTTAATCGGTTAATCGACTTAAATTAACCGGTTTAATCGTTAATCGAAAAAAGCCAAGCTTAAATTAACCGATCAGTTAATAGGTTAACCGCTTAACGGTAAGCCGAATGAATCCCCTACTATTTAGTAAATACTATTCACTTGAAATATAAAAATTTGCAATAGATTTTAAAAAGTTTTTTATTTAATAATAAAAAAGAATTTTTAAACCAAGTAAATAAATAAATTTGAAAAATAAACAATAAATAAATTTTGAAATTTTTGTACATTTTGAGAGAAAATGAAAATTTTTGGTACCTTTTATAACCCTAATTTGACATGCCCAATATCGAATATGTAAAAAAAGGGTTAAAGATAAGTAATATTAAACATAAATGTTTGAGACATACCTTTTGACATTTTATGTCACAACGTTTCCCAAACACACTTCTTAAAATTACACTCATACACGATTAAATATACACACATGCTCTGGCAGTCATAAAGAGTCATTTGTGAATTTTAGATGTCACATTACAAGTAATTGACATTGTAATTTAACGTTTCTATTTATTTTTTTGGCAACAAGCAATTAAAAACAAACGTTCTTTTATTTATATATTGACCAATTTTTTTATTTGGAGTCATGGCTTCTAATGAATTTATTGCTATGGAGTGTTAAAAGGATGAAGAGTCTCAGTTTGAGTACTGGCTGACATCATACCTAAATGATGTTTTAATTTAAAATTTTTTTTTATACTAATTACTGTTTGACATCAAGGGGTATTTTTGGGATAAAAAAAAAATTTTTTTTATGTATTTGAAATTTTTTTTAAATATTAATTAAGGTTTAAATCACAATTGGTTATTTAAAAATGTAGAAAAATCATTTTTTTTTTAAGAAAAGCATCTTAGAAAAAATTGCTTCATTAATCCTTAACACTTCGCCAAATTAATCACATTTTAGACAGCAGATAAAAGAAGATGGAAAAAGTATAAAATTTGGAAATAAGATAAATTATTAACTGTCTAGTATTGCAGCGTTTTTTTTCGTTTTCTGTAACAAAAAGCTAAATTACAACTATTTATTCTTTCATATTTGTTTTTGATTTTTTTTTGCAAAAAATGGGAGTATATTGAATTTGTTATTGTGTTGGTAACATATTAAATTTATCTCAAATTCACTAAAAGATCTAAATATATTTAATTTAAAATGTATTTTTATAGTCCAAGAGAAATAAAGCAGCGGATATCTAGATCAGTAATTAAGCGAGTGAAGAAACTTACATAAATTAAGTAACTCTTAAAGATTTACAAGTACTTTTTTCAGATTTGATTACCTTTATAACAATTAAAAACCGCCATAAATTCGCATTATTTTGTATTCCTTAATTTAATAAAATTATTAAATTGAAGCACAGCCGCGAAAAACGTTGTAAGTTACAAAAAAAATATTTTTAAGGAGAGCAAAGAAACGTTTTTAACAGGCAGGATTATTTATTTTTTAATATTTTTTTAGATTATCAAAAATAATGACAATAAAAACTTTCATGCAAAATATCAAGAAAATCTAATTTTAATTGCCTGGCCCACAATGTCGACAAGAACATGTTTACATTGAAAACAAATTTACGTTTTTTATTATTGTTATCAATACAAATATGCGAAAGATATGTTCTTGTCGACATTGTGGGCCTAGCAGTAAATTACATGCTGAATTACAACACACAGTTTATAATTTTTTTTTTTTTATTGTGGATATGAACCACAATCGCGATGTCATTTAAAACGGCTTTTCAAATGTTATTTCACGTTGCAAGACCATTTCTTCCTCTGGCTGACTTTTTGTGTCGCATTTTGAAGGCGTTTAGGTGCATAATTTTGGGTGAATTGATTTTTTTTTTTGTTAGGACCAGCACTCAGGGGATGGCCCCTACAAATGCAATGCATTGTGTTGAAACTAGGAAAAAAGGTTATGGGAAGGAGGATAGAGGGAGTAGTGTTTGTGAACATTCGACTTGAACTTATTCAGGTTGAAAGTGAGAGGGAAGACTTCAGCAGGAAGGTTGTTCCATATACGAACAGTCCGGCCAAAAAACGAATTTTCTCTGTAATGCGTTGTACGATTTACCGGTCAATCGACCACAAAAGGATGGGCTCTTGAGGAAAAACGCGTATTACGAACAAACACACGGGTTTCGGGAACCAGATCCCTAATTTCATCAGAACACACCCCATTGTAGTAACGATAAAACAGGCAAATACAACCTACATTGCGACGATGCTCAAGGGAGTCAATAGAATTGGATACCCTACTGTCACCAATGAGAACCTTCGCCCTCTCCTGCACACGGTCGAGAAGCTCCAAAATAGATTTTGAAGCACCGGCCCATACATGAGAGTTGTATTCCATTCGCGGTCGGATATAGGTGGTATAAAAAGTAAGGATATCAGATGGAGTGAAGTATGTCTTACACCGTTTCAAAAAGCCGAGGCACTTGAATGCTTCTTTCGACCCCTTAAATATATATTCTGTCCACCGGACATCACATTGTATCCTCATGCCCAGAAAATCAAGAGATTCTGATTCCTCAATGATTATACCATCCATGCATACAGATGAGGCTCCTTGATCCGACGCGCGTTTATGCGTCAGCACGCAACATTGGATTTGTCGGGCATTAAAATCGACCCTATTCGTGCGACCCCATTCCGAGACTATATCGATGTCTCGGCCAAGCGTATCATTCATGTTCTGTCTCATAGCACCAACATCGGATTCGCTTGGTCTATAATCAAATGAATACGAATGGCAAAGGTTGCTGTCATCTGCAAAATAGTCGATAGGGTTGGAAGTTTGACTTACTGAGCTACCTAAACAAGGGTGGCAAGCGTTTTTTTAACATGAAAATTCTATTTCAAATACATTTTCAATAAGACGAATCGACATAGCGATTTGTCAAATATAATTTTCCAGCCGGGTGGTGTCGAATTCGCGTTCTGAAGATTTTTTTCGTATAAACTTTATGCAAATGAAATGTTTTGACATACAAAAAACGCTTGCCGCTCTTATTTAGGTAGATCAGTTAGAAGGTCATTTAGAAAAATAATAAATAGAGTAGGAGAAAGAACGGAGCCTTGCGGCACCCCTGAATGAATCTTGAACTCATTTGACGAAACCTCATCTATAACTACTCTTATAGTGCGATCTCTGAGAAAGCTCGATATAAATCGAGAGAAATTATCACCGACAACAAATGCAACAAGTTTTGACGAGAGTGCACCATGCCAAAGTCTGTCAAACGTCTTGGAAATATCGCAAGCAATTACAAAATGGTGAATGGAACGGCACCATTTTTCTGATAACAGGGCCAGTAATTCTCCTGTAGAACAACCTCTACGAAAGCCATACTGGCGGTCGCTTAGTAGGTAATTTGACTCTAATAATTTGACAAGATGGTGGTTTACCATACTCTCCATAACTTTGGAACGTGCCGAACAAATTGCAATTGGGCAGTAATTTTCAGAGTTATTAGCCACTCCTTTTTTAGGAAGAGCACTGCTTCAAGACCAGTGCAGGTATTGCATCCGGCCCAGGAGACTTGTTTATGTTGAGATCCGCAAGAACCCATTTTTTTGATGTTCAAACAGTGTAAGAGAGTAATGTTAACGGTAATCTGCAAAAAAACAGATTTTGCAAAAAATGGCTTTAAAACGTTACTCGCGTCTTTGCGTAAATTGTCTTTTTAGATTTAGTTTTGTAAAACTAATAACTACTAGTAGAATTTTGAAGTTTAAACTTTAAATAACACTGCGCTAGATTCAGATCTTTTTTTAACGACAAGCGAGGCACCCAGTGGATAAACAAGCTCGTAAAGCTAACGATTTTCATCTTGTTCACGTGTTTAAGAGATAACCTAGAAAAACGGTTAGTGCTATTGAATACAGCGTCGTGAATTAAGTTAAACCCATCTATAAAAAAAATATCAGTGTATTTTGTTATTATTAATTGTTGCTAAAAACCCGTTAAGTATTTCTTTATGTTTCAATTGGTATAAAATTGCAATTGATAAAAGTGAATTATTTTAAGTTATGTCAGAAAATATAATGGTAGTAGATCCCTACTGCTAAACAGTCTTAATTTGAATTGTGACACTTTTGATAAAATAAATCTTTGTTGGAGTTAATACTAATTCGACTTTTGTCAGTTTAGCACATTGATGTAAGTACGATTCATTTCTATTATCCTGCTAAAGTGACATAACTTAAAATAATTCAGTAACGTGTGCAAATAAAACAACATCAAAACTGACACAACTAAAAATTATTCATTATCTAGTGCATAAATATAAAAAAAAAATTTTTAGATCATAATCTGTATGGGTTTTCTACTAAATGGTCTTAAGTTTTTGCTTTTAACTATTTTTATTTCTTTTGATTTCTGAAAAAATAAGTTTTTGAGTTGAGCCACTTTTAAACTAGGTGTGCAATATATTATTTAAAATTTTTTGACACAAAATGTTTCTTCGACTAAAACAAATTGTTAATATGACAATTTACAAATACAGTAAATTAAAAAAATTTTTAAAAATATTAGAAAAGTTTTCAAAATATTTTATAATAACCTTATAACTGTTGTTTTTTTTTCTGTGAAGACATACTCCCGAAAAACACTTTAAAACTAAAGTTATCTCTCATTCTTATTGTCCTTCAATTGATACTTATTTATTAAAGGTTGAAAAGAATAAAGTTTCCATAAAGGGCTCTCTCCCAAATATGTATTATAATATGCTGAGTTTATTTCTTCTACATTAACCTTTAGGCAGGGTTGGGAAAATCAAAAAGTCATCAATTCGACTTTTTGATTTTATTGGCGCACGGCACAGATTTTCGAAGTAAATTTGGATAACGTGGAAGCGTTGCTTAAGCGTGAATCTATTCATGATGATTTGCCAGAGTATACTGATTATAAATGTCGAAAAGTGAGCGAAGTATGACATATTTTTATAACTAGAATGTTCAAACAGAGCTGCATCGAGACCACGTTTTCCATAAAACTTGACACAAAAATTTGTCGTAAATAAAATTTGACATGAAATAATATCTATTTTATTTTGAACACGTATTTTTCTATGCCTTCACATATAGACACTTAGGCCCTAATCATGTAAAATGCAACGCCACGCCAAAAAAATACATTGAAAGCAAAAACAATATCATAAATATTTTCTACTTTTGTTGTTGCTTTCTACAGAAATTCTTCTACCGTTTTAAAATTTTCAACGCCACAAGCTATGCAACGTTTGAAATTTTAAAAAGCAATGTGAATTTCTGTAGTAAGCAACAACAAAAGTAAAAAATATTTATGACATTGGTTTTGCTTTCAATGTAATTCTTTGGCGTTGCGTTGCGTTTTATGATTAGGTCCTTATTCTCATTACGATTCCACCATACTTGCATTCAATTTCACACATTTTGTAAACAGAAAATGAAAAACAATAGCAAATAAAAAATGTATGCATTAAAATTAGGGAAAATTTTAAGTTTCGGCCGACGATTGAAATACGGGCTTGTGAATTTTTGCCTGAGGTGGAAGACTCAGTTCTGTTTGAACACTAATTTTTATACAATACCGTACAACTAGTTGTGATGGGGGTTTACAAAGTTTGCCATTCCGTGTTGAAACTTTTTTAATATTCATCTAAGACCCCATAAATATTTATATATTATATTATTAATATTATTAATATTATATTATTAATATTAATATTATATTATTAATACACAGTCGAATTAGCCATATGCGTCTGTCTGTCCGTCTGTTGAAATCGCGATCACTTTTGAACGATGCAAAAGAAAATTTGGTTTTTAGTCTTGTAAAAAAGCGAAGTTTTGCCCTGGTTGACGTGATCATACATATTAGCAACAAGTCCAGAAATGTAGACCCAAAATAACAGACGCCATCTTTTATTAGAGTTTATTTTCGATTGTCTGCTTAATAATCTCTTATTTGTTTTAATTTTGCAATCTGCCCATTTTTTTAATTTCTTGAATTTTGATTTGTTTTATGTTTTGCAGCATTCATTTTGCTAAAACTAAAAAAGGAACGTTTAATTTTTGCTTGTTTCACAAAAAAAAAAAATTGACAATAGTAGTGGCTCTTTTTGGTACTTTTTAAGATAAAAAATCTATATTTTATGAGATTGGCAACGCTATTCAACTGAAGTTGAACATATATTTTGTGCAAGTACTTGCTTGCACTGACTTTTCGCAATTTCTCATGGGTAGTGCGAGGTGCAAGAATCGGTGCGAAATTATTTTTTACATAGTTGTTCTTATGTTTCAAAAAGCCTAAAAATGGCGACGTTAATTGCTCTACCATTTATGTAAAAAATTTTCTAGTTTCTTTTAAGCAATTTGGGATTAAAACCACCCAGCATAATCGGTTCAATAGGAAAAGAGTTACGAAACAAAAAGTGGAACAACCACCATAAAAACTGATAATTTTGTTACAAAAACTAGTACAAGTAGTGGCGGAATGCACATATTGATATAAGATATTGTACAAATTCGTTGTACAGGACTAGTTATCATACCAATTATACCTATTTCGTGAAGATCGGTCCATAATTTACAATAGACCCCATATATAGTCCATTCTCGAAGACAACTTTAGTACGCCTAAAACCTTAACAAATAATGCTATTTTAATTAATTTCGGTCTGTTAGAGGTGTGTGTTACTAGAAATAACACTGTCTGCTTTCGTGCAAATCGGTCCATAATTTACTATAGGCCGCATATAAAGCCTACTCTCGAAAAAGAAAATTTTAGTACGCGTAAGACGAATGTATAATGCTATTGTAATAAAATTCATAGTTTTATATGACTATAAATCACTTGTGAAAATCGACCCATAATTAACCATAGGTCTCATATAAAGCCCACTGCGGAAATATTTTAACTATCAGTGGGACTTGTTTTTTTATAAGGCTCGTCCATATTTTGACATTGGTATTGTAAAATTCGGAAAGACCTATTGTAAGACTTACACTTGTTTTAGAAATAAAATAACCAATATCCACTTTTATATTATGCTTACGTTTTCACAGCTTCTTTCCCTCTACACGATTTGCCTCCTAGAAATAAAAGTAAAATCGTAAGACTATAAAATACATGAGTAACACCAAAAAAAAATTTATATTTAAGGAACCTAAAAAGAAGAATTATACTTAACTTAACATCTAGACTTCACACCAATTTAAGTAACACTTAACAAGTATAAAAACCAAATTGCACCCACAAGTAAAAAATTTGTAAAAAGCTTGTTAAAAGGTATACACACAATACACTCTTTACTCTGATTCTTTCGTCCCTTCGGATTCATCTTCTTTTATTCCTTCTTATTCAATATAAATTTTATTTTTTAGAAACCAGCAAAAAAAAGAAAAATTAAATATAAAGCAAAAAACCGAAGTATACTTTTAAGTGCTTTTTTCTAAAGGGAGAAACAAGTAAAACTTTTAGTTTTACTTAGTAGCCATTTCTTTAGTTATTTGATTTGTTTTTTACCTTCTTTTGCGATTCTACTTGATTTTTGTATTTCTCTTCGTCCTTATGAAGTTCATCAAGGAATAGTTGTTTGCTGAAATTGTTTAAATTAAAAAGAAACTAGTTTGAATTATTTCGCCAGAGAGAAAGTATGCTTTACTTTTTATTATTTTCTATGTTATGAAAGCAAACTGTAAGTATAGTTTAAGTTGTTTGACTACTGCCAACAAAATTGTTGCATATCTTAAACTGCATAGTGTATATTTCTTTTCTTTTGGGATAAAAGTGTTTACTTAGCTTTATATGAAGCTTCTTAAGATAAGTAGAGGATATTTATTTATAAGTTGACGAGAGACTAAGCCAATTTTAGAACTAAGGGGTTAAATAGAATGTAATGTATGATGGATTAGTAAACCTTGCTTCGCTAAGAATTTGTTGAAGGTGGTACAATTTTTTCATCAGAAATTTAGAACATTTGCCGACAGCATTCCTTTCTAAAAAATTACATTTTCACAAGATGGTTTTCAATGAAAAAATAAAGTAAAAATTTCGGATGAAAAACATATGCTGTGTAGATTTCACGGCCCCAAAGCACTTACTCTGCAGAAAATTGTATGAAATCAGTGTAAATAATGGGTCAATTAGATCTACTTGAAATATTTCATACGAAGTGGAAGAAAGGATAATCTCTATCAAACAAGAAATTAGGGGCTAAGTGATAATTTAAAAATTTAACAAAAGAAAATTATTGCATAGCAAATAAATATGGGGTTTGCCGTTTGAGAGTTCCTTCTCCCCGAGGAGGCGTGGTAATTCCTACGGGGCATAATTTGGTGCAGCCAGTACATAAGAATCGCCAAAACTTCAAAAAAAACTCGAAGGCAGTCGACCAGGGGAGTCAGTAGGCCCCGGCCCCAGATTACACACAGATTGTCTCTTTCTTATAAAGCTGCCCTTTTTTCATTTCTCTTTAAACCATCTTTTACATGGGGTCTTCACCTGAGATAACATCTGATTTAATATGTGAGAGAACGTCGACAGCATGAGAGAGCACATTTTTTCATGTTAATATTAATTTTAAACAAGGGGAACATGTATCTTATAAGATTTTATAATTTACGGATTTTCGTACAGTAAACTTGTGTCTTTTTTATTCTTTTTTTAGTTTTTTTCTTTGTTTTTAGTGTTTAATATTGTTTTTAAGCACTTTTCACAAGATTTCCACTATTTGCACTAAAAAAATTAAACATTTTGATGATTATTAATTCATATGTGGTGGAGACCCTGTGTTATGACGCAATACAATGAACATAAATTTATTTAGTTGAAATTTATTTGCAAAACTGTTGTAAAAATTAACTTTTAAGTTTACCACAACACTAGTAAATAATATTTAAGTAAGTAAATAACATAATAAAACAAAACAATATTACTAATACATTTTTTTTTCACAAAATAAAACGTTTGTTGAACTAATGATTTTGTCTTATGTGGTTTGTATTTTGCTATTTTTGTATTGGTCACGCAATTTGTGCTGATTGTAGTGACCTGTTTTTACACATTGCAACTTCTCTACCAAAAAACGCTTTTTGTCTCTTTCTTCGAAAGCTGCCCTCGCAACTGATTTGGACCTTTTTCACACGTCACTATTTAACCGTTAATCGGTTAACCGATTAATTTCTACCCGATTAACTGATCGGTTAATTTAAAATTGCCTTTTTTCGATTAACGATTAAACCGGTTAATTGCAGTCGGTTAACCGATTAACCGCTGTTACACAAATTTTTACTTTTTGTAGTATTATAAAATATTTATTTTGTGCTTTTAATTATTTGTTTCGTCTCATATACAAAAGGATGTGTTTAGAAAACATTTTATATACAAACGAAGAAGGTATTAAGTGATCTACATTTTAAATAATTGTTTGCTGTCAACACCTTTTTGTTATTTATTTCTTTCATATCTTCTCATATTAATCTTTTAACAGAATTAACCAAAACAATTAGAAGTGTTAACGATTTTAAAAAATTAAGACAGGACCCTAATGAAATAATGGAAGATTTCATATGTTTAGAAAAAAAAAGGAAAAGGACTCAGAAATTAAATATTCTGTATTATTGGTTGCTTTTGATTTTCTCAACATCTACAATAAATGAAAGTTTTTACAAAGCCAAGTTTTATCCAAACTAGAAAAAATAAACTCTTAAATCCTGAATATTTAAACAAAATTTTTTTATAAGATCTTCTTGATCTATTGAAATAACTGATAAAATGATCTTTTAGTTAATTTTTTAATTAAAAAAACATAGCAAAACATATGTATGTATTACATATTTATGAATTATTCTTTTGTTTGTTGGTTTTAGTTCAAGAATTGGTATGTTTGTTATGGTATTGGTTTCTTTTTACTAATAAACTCCAAATTATTAATAATTTATGCATTTTTATGTATTGAAATCACTTGATTTATAAAAAAATCTTTTAATCGTTTAATTGATCAAAAATAATATTAACGGATTATTAACCGATTAAACCAAAACCTCAGTTAATTAATTGAGCGATTAACCGATTAAAGCAATAGCCCGATTAAATGAATACCCTACTATTTACATACTCGTATCTGTGTACAATTTGTGCCCCGGTGTGCAAGCACCGGACTGACTATTGGTTGGGGTCTTCATAGTATACTTCTTGCGGAAAATGCTTCCTTTGCTGAAGTTTTACCTTTCTTGAAGAAAGAAACTTTTTACACACAAGGAGATACTTACTTTTCACAAAAGTAACATTTAATGCTTCAAAATGGTAGTCAAAATGAGTGATGATTATGAAATGAAGAGAAAAGAGAATGAAGAATGAGAAGCAAAGAGTAAATATGTCGAGGAATATGAGATGAATGAAACATGATTGCAGAGTAATAATAAAAAGAGAAGAATAAGGTATGCACACTATGTATATCTGAAACCTCACGCCCGATCTATGAATGAAGAACGAACGAATAATGAAGGCTTCTCCAGGGCTAAAGCGATCGTGTGAATGAATTTGTCGAACGCACCCTCGACGAGCATGACTGATTAAGGAATGGAGAATGTGTGAAGAAGATGAACGAAGCAGACGTTAATGAAGTGATAAAGACGATTACGAGGATGAAGAAGATTGACTTCTTTCATAAAAATCTGCTTTAAACAAAGGCATGCTATTTGATTAACGAAGATACTTTCTAAATTAGGGGATACTTTCGGGGATCACGTGATAACTGTTTTTAAGCCTATCGAAGGGAGAAATACCCTGAAAATTCCTTTAAAGGGCTGATTTTTTACATCTTGTAGGACAGTTCATCATGAGGGAGGATTTTCCATAGATGCTGTTGCTGCTCAAAAGCTGCTACTGACATATTTCAAAAGCAGCAGAGGTTAGATAGATCCAGTGCTTAAGCAAGATGACACTGTATAATCTTGCCAGATTATGCACACAATTTGCAACCGAGTGTGCTCACACTCATGGCGGTTGATAAATCTTACCCACTGCATGTCACCCAGTGGATAAGATCTACCATGAGGTTTTGCGATAATAAATATCAGAAGAAACGTTTTTTAAGAATTACTAGTGAATATGTCAAAATGATAACCAATATTGGTTGGCTGTCTCTGTACCCATATAAACCGTGTATACAAGAACTACATTGGCACAATTTTTGAGAACATTGGCGCAATTTTTGAGATACACAAAATGTATATATGTATATTTACAGCTCTGGCAATATCAGTTGACGGTCGTCTGAGAATATGGCAGATCCATGTCCATTTACTTCTTGGTATATCACTTTCAATAGGGCAGCAACGTGCCTGATTCCACAGGGTTTCATTGGATACCCAATTCGGCCAGTAAATCCGTAATATCTGTCTCAGACACCGGTTAACGAACGTTTGTATTTTGTTCGTAGTTAATTTTGTGAGGCTCGACGTAGTGCAACCATATTGCAGTACAGATTTTACGCTACAGTTAAATATACGTAGCTTGGCCTTCTGAGATAAGTTGTAAGCGCGCCAATCCTTGTGCAGCTTGAGGAACACAACACGTGCCTTGTAAATGCGGTCATCAACATCGGCTACAGAGCCACCGTTTTTTGTAATTTTGCATCCGCGATAATTGAAAGATTCTACATCCTCAAATACCATATTACCGACAATGAGTGGCGTTGTTATATTAGTTCCCATACGCATCAGCTTTGTCTTCTTGATGTTTATTCTCAATCCTACTTTTTTGTCGTTTTCGGAGAGCCTTTTTAACTTCGCCTGAACATCCGCAAATGTAAACATACGCTTCCAAAATTCCTATGTTGAATGGTGAAAGTCAGTCCATCATTTCATCTAGCTTGCTTACAAATATCATACCGAAATCTAATCTACGCACCAATAAACGTGTTAGGTTTTAATTCAGAACAATCATATTTTAAAGAAGCCTAACACATCTTAATAAATTGTGTTGAAACCGATTTATTGGCTACAACTACTTCTCTTGGAAATTACTTTTAATGCTTATAATTATGATTATCATCCATGTTTTAAAGTGCAACATAAGGCCAAAGCCAAGTTTAACAAATCACTGCAACTAAATGATAAATGTTTTTCCTTGTGCCAAGTAATTTGAGTTTTGTTCAGTTCTTCTGTAACTTGCCGTATTCATGTTTGGGCGGATCAACATCTGCGGTGACGGCCTCGTGGATTCCATTCTAGGTCTTCTTTGGCAATATTTTCTTCTGGATTCCTCATCGTATGCCCTATACTTCCTGCTTTTGATTACCTCACACATGGGTATTTTCTTACATCTCTCGTATAATTGGCTTGGTATTATATTCGGCAAGTTAATTTGCATTATTCGCCGAAGACGTCTGTTGACGAATGCTTGGATTGTACCAAAAACATTTTGTAGAGATATCCCATGTTTTGCATGAATGTTTGAATTTTTGGTAGTCTTGTTGTATCTTCGAAAATTTTCATACATTCTTTAGAGCGCCAAATGATTGTCTAGCTTTATTTGCAAGGTTATCAATGTACAATTCCGATTCACCAGACGCAGTTTGTATGCTACCGAGGTAGTTGAAGTCACTCAATTCTTGGAGTTGTATGTTTTTTAGGGTTATTGGAATAGTACTTCCAGAGTCCACACGAGCCCTTTTAAGTTTGTTCTGCATGCTTGAATGTGGATGGATTACCAGGCAGATATCATCTGCATTGGCGAAGTCCTTTAGCCGGCTATTAGCCCCATGTAATACCGTTTGTTTCCCGGGTCGCTGCTGTCATGATTGTATCCAGTACCATGCTAGAGAGGAGGGGAGATAGGACAAAGCGTTGTCTTACGCTCGTACGGATTGTTATTGTATGACTAGTCTCTCCATCGTGTAAGAAACGACAATAAATGAGGTTTATTATTTTGCTACACCCAGAGAAAACATATTTCAATATGGTCACCTCCAACGAGTCAATTTTTAAAGAAAGTTTTAATTATATTACGTTGAATTTAACCATATAATTGTCACCAAGAACCATATTATGGTTAAATTAGTCCTATATCAAATAGCCATAACCATGTTATGGTTGCCTTCGAACCTTCTATGGTTAATAACAACATAAATATGCTTAACACTTATAATAGCATGGTTGTTTAACAACCATAGCATGTTGCTCTTGGAAAGGAGAACAATAATATTGTCAATTTAAAAACAAATTATTGCCATATTTAACCGTAAAATGTTTAGAGTTAACCATATTATGGTTTTAGCTTCTTGATGGAGTACTTATTTAACCATAATATGGTTGTCGGAAACAATAATATGGTTAAATTAAACCTTATAAGCTTAAAATTGTCTTAAGAAATGGTTTTGTTGGTGGTGAGCAATTTACGACATGTTTTTCTCTGGGTGTAGCAAAATAATAAACTTCATTTAGTAGCAAAATAATAAACTTCATTTATTGTCGCTTCTTACACGATGGTCTGACTAGGTACACCTCTACAATGCACTGATGCCTATGCAGCGTTGTGACAAAAGGTATCGAAAGCTTTTGGAAACCAACAAATCTTAGACACAGTACTGGTCTCTACTCTATCGATTGCTCTACAGAGGGTGTTTTTATGATCTATACATGATTGATTGGATCTTAATCTGGCTTGTTTCTTTCTGAGCCAGGACAAGAGAGCGTTAGAAATTCTGCTGTTCAAAATATGTACTATTGGATATGCTTAATAAAGTGGTGCCCCTATAGTTGGAGCAATCGGACAGGTTGCCTTTCTTAAGTACTTTGATGATAAGAACTTGTTTAAGATCCGGGAGTTTCCCCATCTCCCAAAAGTTTCCAATGATGATGGGTAATAGTACTGAAGAACATAATCTAGGATCTCCATTAATCATTTTTGGAGCTATGTCGTCTACTCCTGGTAATTTGTTGGGTTTTAGAGAGGACATTGCGCTGCTGATTTTGGCCAGTGTGGGAGGCAAAGTACTGATATCATCTCTAATTACGTGGGTTTCGCAAAACCAAATATTTTGATCTTGGACTAATCGGCTTGTAGTCAATACGTTGGTGTAATGTCGACTCCATAAATCAAGCTGGGATTGATTATCGGTGTGATTTGCACTATCAGGTCTTATGACAGATTTTTCCTTCCGGTTGTTGGCTTTTTCGAGTTCTATGGGTCGCATCCATGGGCTCTGCTTTGCTAGCAATATATTTTGCCCAGCGTTCACTCTTCTTAACTTTTAGGTAAGTTCACAATGAAAATTTGTGGTTGCAGTTTCATCCATAATTCTCCATGGATTCCATGTTGAATGTATTCCAGCGAGTCCCTTTTACTATAATTTTTTGCCAATCAAATCTTTTTTTTTTAAGTTATGCAATATCTCAAAAACTGCCCGAATGATTTTAAAACGTTTAGTGAATTTGTGATCAGCGTAATTAAAAAAATTTTATAGTTAGAGGAGGTCTTTTCAAAAACTTTATTTTGTAGCAGTGTTAATTGACTACTTAACACACTTAATTTTTTCTCTTACATATTAAACACATTACAATGAAGTCAACAGTGATAAATGATCAGTAATTTTTTAACCGTTCACTTTTAACCCAATTTAAACTAATTTAATTTTTCATTTTGCCTTAAATCAGCAACACAATTAATACCCACTCTTTTCAATCTCATTTCAGTTCACTATTAATTTACGTCGCTCCTCTTCTTATCCTGATAATTAAAATAAAATAATGAAGTGAAGAATGAACATTTTTAAATGTTGCCGTTAAATAGCTACTTAAAATAAAATAAGCCTTTAACATTAAGTAAAATATACCGTAAAATATATTTCAACCAACTGCAAAAAATAAGTGAATAATGGAATTTTAACTTACGCATACTTTTAATTCTCTCTCTATGTCACTTTTGATTAAATGGATAATAAACCCTTTGCAATGTTATCCTGGCAACAAATACTATAAATACAACTACAACTACAGCAACAATATCAGCAGCAACAATGTCATCATCCCTCGCTTAATGTCCGAACTGGGTTCCTGTGCAATAAATACATGTGTTTAAGCGTTCAGTGTTTAGCGACACACAGTGGGATATCCTTTAACTGTCGAGGTGAAATTTTGGGACATAGTTAATGACGTGGTGGTAAATTTTACCCCTCTTAATCTTACTAAAAAAAAGTTTGATAAAAATATTTTTTTATAATTATTTGTTCTTGAAAAATAAGGTACCACATGTTTAATCACAAAAAATAAAGAAACCAAAAATTGTTTTTATTTGTTTAAACGAAAAACGTACTTTACTTCACAAACCTTTTTTTTAAAATAAGAAAACGATATATCAAAAACTTATTAAAAAAATATGAATTAAAAAAAAAACAAAAACTTAAAGGGCATTTTTTTCACAGCCAAATGTATACACTTAAAGAAATAAAAGATATCATGAAAAAAAATAATTAGGTGTAGAAACTACAGGTCAACATTTTGGAGGTTTTTTACTCATAAAAATCTGCATCCCATACACATTGGCTTACTACATTGCAGACAAATCGGTAAGAACTAAAGCTTCAAATTTTGGTCGTAATATCTTGGTTACCAATACACAACATCTGACAAAATCTGGGCGGTAGAAGTGGGCGTGGCACCTTTCATACAAAGACCTTATAGATTTCTATATATCTGAATCAGAGTCAAAGTTTCGCAATAAAGTACAGTCATCTTTGTTAGCAACACACAAAATCCGACAAAATGTGGGTAGGAATTGGGCGTGGCACAAAATAAATTTTTTTGTATCTAATGAACGGTAAGAAGAAAATTTTTCACATTTGGTACACACAGCTGGGTTTTCAATAAGCAACCACTATACAAAAATGGGCGGGAAGTGGGTGTGGCCCCTTTTATACACAGAGATTATAGATTTCTTTATAACTGGAGAATGGTAACAGTAACAGTATTCAAACTTGATACACACAGCTTCCTAAACAATGCACGAGACCTGTTTTTAATAAAATGTATTTCTCTTTTTTAATTAGGGTAGCAAAGCGCACTGAGTTAATGAGCTTATATCATATAAAATATTTTTTACTAACAAGAAAACGAACGAGTGGTAAAAATAATTCCATGAAAATAATATGTTAATTTTGATGTGGGGTAAATTTTTTTCTACTAAATACTTACGCTAACGCTGACGTGGTGGTAAAATATTTTCAAAGAAAATATTACGTAAATGATGACGTGTGGTAATTTTTACACCAGCATGTCCATAGCTCCGCTCGTGCTAAGTCGAGCTCAGCCAAAACACAAGTGAATAACGACGATCACGATATGAGAAGATACTAAGAAAATTAAATTTATAGAGCGCAATGGAACAGAGTATTTTGAAAAAATGTAAGGAGAGGGTAAAATTTACCACCACCTCAACAGTTAAAGGATATACAAGTGAAAAAATGGGTTTATAAAATCTGCAGTTTTTTAAGCGTTAGTCCAATTCTAATAAAGATTTCGGACTCTGTCGTTAAATTATGTAAGACATAAAAAAGATTGCTTATTTTTCAGGATGAAGAAGACTTGGGCAACTAATTATAAATAACTAAACAATCAAACAAAAATGATTACACCCGAAATTTTGGGAAAAGTTGAGGAAATATGTTAAAATGGTCATCACTTACAGCATATCGTTTTTCAAATGTAATTGAAAACATGCCCCGATAATATACTGCATTGAAAAAATTAATAATAATCGTATAAATAAAAAAATTATAAACTATTTATAGCTCATTCTGTGCCAACCTGTATATGATGAACCCTAATAAGTAGCGATTTAACGATATCCGTCTATAAGTGTGCCTGTTGAGGCTACCAGCAAAATAGATCAAAGTAGTATGTGAAATATTGCAAAAAATTTTCCATCAAATTTGGTTTATTCCATAGGAAATATCACCCATTTGATTTTGGGCGACTTTGCGTAATTATTGTATGGTGTAATAATTCAATTTTAACATAGTTGAGAAACACTTTTTGGTGTTTTTTCGCTTTTTTATTTTGACAAATTCGCAAATGCAAAGTCCCGAGCATCCAAATCCTAACTCCCCAACTAAAGCTTTTCTGCATAGCCGGCCTTGGACATGTTATTTTATCTAGGGCTCATACAAACATGTTTCCGGAGCAGGCGCGGATTCAGGGGGGGGGGAAGGATATTCCCCCCCCCCTAATTTATAAAAATATGTTTTGCTTATTTCGATAATACACGAATTTCCGAATGTACAAAATTTTTGGAAATCCCATCAAGTTTTTTTTTTTGTTTTTTATAGAATCTCTAATCAAATTTTCAATAATTATCCAAGTATTTATCCTAATAGTTATTTATTATATATTTCCAATGAAACATTTAGTTTACTCTATTTAAATACATATTATTCTACATTCAATCCCAGCAAGTACCATCTATTTCCGAAAAATAAACGTTTGGGTTGAATATGCGAGCGGTTGAATTATTAATAAGCCTTAGTATATTCAATATTTTTATTTGTGCTATGATAATTATTTACTATATACATTTAAATATAACCGTTTTTCGTATCATATTTTCATAATAGTAGGATTTGAATTGGAATTTTATATGCATTGCCATTCTACCTTCCCATATATACATATGAAAATATGTATTGGTCTAGTAAAAGTTCACCAAAGAAGAATTATATAACTGTCAAATTTCAAGTGCATTAATTAGGAAAGTTCTTTGATATACAAAAATACATAAAAATTAGTGAAACAATGGTGAGTCCGTAATTTTTTTTTAATATAATATACCTATATAAGTACATTCATTACCTTCAGCCGAAAAGGATTTAGTCCAATTTATGAATTTTATAGGAGAGAGAAAAAATTTTCTAAGGTCTTTAGTTCTGAATATATTTGAAGTCTGTAAATCCAGTTTTGTTTCATTAATTACTCTTTATTGGCTTGCAAACCAATTAAATATAATACATTTATGTTTTACGTAGCTTTTTATGATTTATCACCTTTTCTATTATATATTTTATACTTTTAATGTACATTTTAGCATGTCAATTTGCAAAAAATAAAATATACTATAAAATTATTTTATTTATTTCAATGTTGACTATTAACAAATATTAACAAATTTTTTTTTAAATTTTCACATTTCAATGGGCCCTAGCGCTTTTTCTTTAGCATTTTTGGAATTACATCTTTAGCATTTGGACATATCGTTGCAAAACAAGAACTAGAAAAAAATATTTGTATTTTTTCTGCAAACGATGTATTTTTGTTAACTCTATTGAACTGCATCAAAAACTTAATTTTCAAAAATTTTTGCATTAGCACATTTACGGCTGAATGTACATACATACGTATGTATGTGCAGCCAAAATTATTTTTGTCTTTCCATTGTTATAAGCTTTAAAATTCCTTTCTAAATAACAATAATTTAAATAAAAAAAATAAGCTGTAATCAACTTAAACCAGAATAATTATATATGTATCTTTAGATTAAAACCCAAACAGTTCGACTTAAATTCATTACTTAATTTTAAAATTAGTGAAGCATATTCCTTCTTCCAAAATTTTGTTAACAATTGCATAAGTTTTTTTTTGGTCGAAAAATCGGTCAAACAATTTAGAATGATGTAGTAAAATATATTGTTTCAAATAAAAAAAAAACATTAAAAATAAATAAAATAATTTTTATAGCCAAAACGTTATTTAAAAAGATTAATTTATATTGAACTGATCTTATATTCTATTTTACGTTATTGTTGAGTTTTTTTTAATATAATATAAACATATCGTTTTTAATAAACTTTTAAAAACAAATTTTTTACTTGTTTTTTACCATAAAAAATTCCCCCCCCTTAGACTCAAGCTGGATCCGCGCCTGTCCCGGAGTAAGGATTTTGCCAAGATATCGATCATGCCATATGAGCTAATTTAAAAGATGTCGTATTTCAAAACAAAGAAAAAAAATATAATTTTGATAGCTATTTTCTTTAATTGAAACAGCAAAATTAAAACCTCGTATTAAAAAATTAAATTTTCCAAATTGTTCGACCTTAAAAAATCTTTGTAGTTAAAATATTAAAAATTTTAGTTCTTCGAGGTTTTTGTATACAAACTCTTTTGTACATATTTTAGCCCATTTTCACCTCACCAAGTTCCTGGGGGCTAATTCTGGCAGTCGTGATCGAATACTTTCTAGATTCGATAGTAATTTCATAACTAATTCTTTCAGTCGATACTAAACGAATCGAAATTATTTTTTCAGTGATGCAAAGTGTTATTTCAGTTTTCACAACGCTGAAAAAATAATTTCGATTCGTTAAGTGTGGACTGAAAGAAGTAGAAATAAAATTGCTTTCGAATCGAGAAAGTGCTCGATCACGACTGCCAGAATTGGCACCCTGATGATTGATTTGCATAAAAATTTCTTTAAGTTGTGGATACAGTAGCTTTTCCCGTTTTCTGGAAAATGAGTGGTTATTATAATCACCATCCGCGAAATATATATAGGTACACGTAAACACTAGTAAGATTTTTATACAAAATTATCAGATTTAAAACTTTTCATATGGAAAATAAATTTTAATTTTAAATTTTTTATTAAGCCTTTTAATCAAAAAACTAGATTTTATTTTTGAAAAGTACTTTGAAAATTCTGTTAATCAAAAGAAAGATTAAAAACATAGTTAATAACTGAAGCAGGGTCCCTCAAAAATTTCAGTTTTCAAATATTCATTTTGTATAAATATATTATATCACACCAACAATTTAAACATTAAATAGTTTATCATATTTCCTATGCACGTGGTCCTCACTTTAATAAGTGCTCAGTACTTTCCCATTATTCTACATAAAGGTTTCAAACTCAAAACTTATATTCGAAATAAGCATTGCAATGAATGTTGAAAATTTTATCGATATCGGATGATCAGTTTATAAATTTCAAATTTATGTATATTCTTTTTTTCATTATCACCTACTGTAAGACTACTGTATTTGTTTGAGAGTTTGTGTGTCTCGAAAACAAATGGAGTAATTTCAAGTGGACTTCTCTGTGTTTTGTTACAACTTAATTATTATCTCAGTCATTACTTCAATGACCGTATATGTTGGATGTCCAATGCGCGACCAGAGTGTAATTAAAATTGTAGTCAACTTAAGTACCTAGTAACTGTAATTATTGGAGCTGTTGTTAAGTAGTAAATAATTCAAGAAAATAAATGAAGATTTCCTTCAACGCGGATTTTTAAATTTAATTTATAAACTCAGAAACGGAGTTTTCAAGGCTTTGAAACGATAATCATACTGGAAGCTAAGTCCATAGTATTTTGTTAGGTAGTATACATATAGCGACACCCAGTAGATGCCCCTAACTATGTAATGCAAGGTATTTCGTTAGCATTAGGAAAGTTGGTTATGAGAAGAAGGAATTAGGGAGTAGCGTCTGCGGACATTTAATTTGGACTTTTCCAAATTGTAGCCGACTGAGAAGATTTCTGCCGGTAGTCTATTCCACGTACGCAGTGTGACCAGATCTTGAACATTTCTACAGCTAAATCTGGCATTATACATGGCCAAAAAATGCCAAAAATAATGCCAGAAATTTTTTTAAAGATTTTTGTTAAAAATAAATTACCAGTATGAAACTTTATTTGAAACTCAATACATTTTGGTGACTTATTTTTTAACGAAATTAAAATGAGTGGTTATATTTAAACAAGAGGATTTTGGTAAAGCATCTAATACATACGAGTATAAATTAAAGGGGCCCGCAAACCCCTGATACACGCAACATTTAAACGATTTTATTTAAATGGCTATACAAAATTTTTTAGCTCATTTTATTGCTTATAGTTGAAAGTTATAGAAAAATTGTAGTTTTAAAATTATTTTTTCAGCAGGTTAGAGCAAAAAAAAAAAAATTTACACTATATAATTTTTATCTAAATTTAAAGTGAAATTTCCTTGTACTTTTATACCGTAATATCAAAGGGCAAACAAATTTACAATCAACATAATGAGTGCATTTCTAATATTCCCTGAATATTCTATATATTTGAACAAGGCAGGTAAGATGTTTCTTAACATAAGAATTATCAATTTGCATACCAAATTTCATTTTGGGTACAACTTACTATTTTTAGTCAAAAATTATTATAATTTATAGAAAAATTTAAGTAAAATCAATAAAACTATTAACGTGCAAAATTTTAAAAAAATGCTAAAAAACAGCTAAAACCCACTTTCTAAAAATGCTAAATAAAATGCCAAGTGCTAAATGAAAATTTTGCAGCTAAATAAAATTTGTTACTGCTTAATTAAGCTGCAAAAATGCCAAAATGGCTACACTGCACGCTAGGCTAATTCGACCGAGAAACGAATTTTCTCTGTAATGCGTTGTGCGATACATTGAACAGTCAACAACGAGCGAATGTGATCTGCTGGAAAGGCGTGTACAATGGGGATACACCCACGTCTCAGTGATGAGTTCGCCCTTCTCAGCTGAATACCACATTCCGACGATGAACCAATGAGTAAATAGCGCTGGTTACCCTACTGTCCATTGATGAGCTTCAACGCAAGCAATTCCAGCCGATCCAGAAGCTTCAAGATAGACCATGATATGAAAGTTGTATTCCATTTTCGGTCGGATGTAGGCGGCATATTTAGTGAGGAGATCAGACGAAGTGAGCCTTAATAAAAGAAAGGAGTAAAATTAAA
Source organism: Pollenia amentaria (assembly GCA_943735925.1). Taxonomy (NCBI): domain Eukaryota; kingdom Metazoa; phylum Arthropoda; class Insecta; order Diptera; family Polleniidae; genus Pollenia; species Pollenia amentaria. Next base: position 83,570,399 of record OX031008.1, on the reverse strand, counting down.
AAGAACAAAACAAAATTAGCGTTGTCTTATAGCGATAAAACTACCAGCTTAATTTTATTCCTTATCCCCAATTTGCGAATTTTTATCCCCCAAAATCCCCAAAATAACTATTTTCTTTCCACAAAAATTCCCACACATCCCTCCAAATAAAATAATATTATGTTAAAAGAAAAAAAAGCATTCATACATTTATCTGCATATTAAATTAAATCCATTCTGGTCAGCCGCGATTGCAAGACATCGTGTAGATCTCTTTCGATCTGTCAATTTTGTTTCTTTGCCGAATGTCAGGTATTGGGCGCACCTGTTTATGACGCGCAGGATGTAACATCAAAAGGTGAAATATCTTTAAGATGATACCTACACTCCAGGGGGGACTTACGATTAGATTAATGGTGTAATTATGAAACATTGACTGGCTACCTTGCTGAACGCATGCTGCTCTGCATTTGAACAATGTCACGTATTTCTAAATACAACCGAGCATAATTTGACAAAGTATAGCTTTTCTTAAGTCAATTGTTTCGCTGTTGATATGCAAACACATGCAACAAGCGCGCATCATTTAAATTGACGTTGATTTTGCAACGTTTGAAATAGAGATGAACGATATTTCTGTACCTGTGATTTAATCACTGTTACTGAAAAATCACGAATCACAGTTTTGACCAAATTTGTCAAGTAACAGGTACTTTATAAGTCGTTCTTTTTGTATTTTGTTACATATACAAATTTATGATATTTCACTGTTTGTGTGGGTAATAGCGTTTTTTGAATGAAATGTCGAATGATATTGCTGTTCCTTTCATTCTCTCTTCTATCTTATTAGAATTTTTTATGCCAAAATTAATTTGTTCAAGTATGTATGTACATATATGAAAGTAAACAGATTTGAAAGCTCTTACAATTTTTTGTTGTGGTTTCTTTGTAAAGCTTGGCTGCAATTGCTTTAAAAGAACAGAAAACTGATAAACCGTGATCACAATCACAGTTTAAAGGAGCAGTGATTTTTAAATCACATTCACTAATCACGATGATCTTTAAAAATCACGGGATCGCTCATCTCTAGTTTGAAATAACAATGCATCTGATTTTCAGTGTATGCAGACTTTTGGGAGTGCAGCCACTTTTCATGCGTACGATAAAATCCTACTTTGAACTTACATTAAGTTGTAAAAAAGGCCTTTATGCACATTTTTAGCATATTTCTTCATTCATTCTTCTGCCCTTTTGCTTGCAGATATTTGAAGTTTTTGTGAATATTAAATCTTACTTCCTGTTTTTCAAAATAGAAGGAAAATTTTCGTTTTGGAATTTATGTATGTATATTGAAAACAAAAACAAATTTAAGTTTTTTTATTGTTGTTTCAATATAAATTCCCAATCGAAAATTTGTATTTCATTTTGAAAAAACGGCAGTTAAACTGAAACTTAAATTTAAATTAGTTATTTTTCGTTTGATTTTGATTAAGCTATTTAAGCAATGTCGTTCTAGGATTTGGTCAATTCATTTAAAACTAAAACTAAATACAAGAAAATAACTCAAAATGAACATCTTTAAAAAGTTTTAAGTCTATTTTTATTTTGTTTGTTCTTGGCTTGTTCTTCTTCATCGTCGGGTGCTTGTTACAGGTAATCTGCTACATAATGTTTTATCATGTAATGATGGCAATACATCACCAAAGTAACTTACTTAAGTTCTCTCGATAACATGTAGTACGTATGTTTCTGAAAGTTTTTTCTATCTTTGAAAAGCAACCTCAGTAGTTGACTTTAAATGGCTACACTTAGATTCACACTTCCTTATCTGTAAGTACTTACGTTTGTACTGCAAATATGTAGGTAATAATGGTCTATGGACAGAGATTCGGTCTGTGCGGGATAACTACGTTCAGATGATGGTGGTTGAGAGTGATTTGAGTAGAAAAACTCCTGTGATTTATTTTTCGTAATTATTTGCAATTTTTATCTTACTTAAAGTGGATTTTATTACTTTTTCTGCTTGCCATACGTTTAGCCGGTGCTTCATTAAATAAAATTTATTGTTTTTGCTTTAAAAAAATTTAACGTTTATAAAAATAAATAAATAATTTTCTTAAAATTTAATATTGTATTTTTATTTTATTTTCAAAATATTTTTTTATTTGTGGTTTATGTCACGCAAAGAAAAGAAACACTTGGTGCTGTGTAAATCTTTTAGTTCCTTAAAGCAAAAGAATTGCTTAATTACAAAAATTAAAATCGATAAAACATTTTCGTTTTGATTTTCGAATGTATGCAAAAGTTTTTTTTCGGAAAATGCCGGAAAATTTTTGTACAGAGAAAGACAAATATGTACATATATTTTTTGTTTTTATTAAACATTAAATATTCTAAGAAAATACTGTATTTGTGTTCTTAATAACATACCCAGCGGGAAAAAGAAGGAGTACGGATGCCCTCTAGAAGGCCGAAGAGACGAGGCCTTCTTTATCCGTAAGATCAGAATGGTAATTGAATCAAAAAAAATTCCTAATCAGGCCTTCAATAAGGCCTGAAGTAAGAAACTCTTCTGAGTTTTTCTGGGTTCATAATTTCCCATGAGTCTCAAATAAGGCGTACACTTTCTAAAAGTGTCTATAAATACTGAGATGTAGGGTATGAAATGGTCGGGGTTGACCGACTATACTTTCTTACTGTTTATTCTTTACCTTTTTGCTACTAAATAAATGGAAGCCGAAGATATGCTCTAAAAACGGAGAATATGCTATGAGAACCTTAAAAATATATTCTTTAAAAACAGGAACATTTTTTTTATTCATAAAATTAAATATTTTGCTAAAAAAAAAATAACAAATACATATGGGGGATTTCATGTCAAGTGACCCAACTTCTGAAATCGATTTCTTCCGATTTGGACGAAATTTGCACCAAGGTTAGTCCTATTGGATGGACACACATTTTCAACAAGATCGGTCAAACAGTTTCTGAGTTAGAGGGGGTCAAAATTTTATATTTTGGCCAAACAGGTGTTCATTCTCATCCATGCAACTTATTATATATTGGTGTTTGTCCCAAACAAATTAGATAGCAATTTCTTCAGTACTTCGAAAAAAAATTTTTATTGTTTTTTTTTTTTAATTTAAAACTTTTTTTTAAGCGGGTACTTTTTTTCTTTTGCTCAACAGAAAGCTTAGGTTTTTTTCTTTTAGGTAGTTCTGGTCGCTTTTTGGGTGGGCCGCGAGAGGGTTATGTATAAAAAAAATAATATCTAAGTCAAGGCGACGATTTTTAAATTTTTAGCATTCACTATTTTGAATTTTTTCCTATTTGGGGGCAAAGCGTTTCTAAAATCTTAAAAATAAAACTGATGCTGAGAAACTAGACAAATTAACCTATCCGACGGTATATAACATACCTAACTAGCATATCATACCCTCGATACTGTAACACCCACAATATGTTAATCCCAGGAATAAAATCACTTTTTTATAGAGATGTTGACAAATTAAATTTTTTTTATTTATTTGTAATAATAATTAAATTAATATAAAATAATAATAATTTAAACAAAAAGATAAATAATCTAAAAAAATTTGTATCTTAATCACATAAGAACCTTTTATAATATTTTTTTGTTTTTTTTTTTAATTTTTTTTTTTTTATTTTTTCTGGGCGCTTTTGGGTCGCGAGTGGGTTAAGTATAAAAAAAAAATTATTTCTAAGTAAAGACGAGGATTTTTAAATTTTCAGACTGAAAGATGCACATTGAAAACAATCATTTCAAATGTGCATGATTTTGTGGAAGAAATGTGTAGAGGATTGATAAATTTAAGAACCCATGACTTTTTAGTCAAAGAGCAGTAGTCATTCTTCAAGGATTTGAAGATACATTTGAAGTCTGTTGATTTCGTAGAGATCTATAAATATGTTCTTTAGGATGCCATACAGTCATTCCACTTCAAGAAACTATATTTACAGTAGTTATTAGAGTATCCAATTATTTGAGTCTTGGTTTTGTTCGAGTAAGGAATTAATTGATTTTAATTTTACTCGATTAATCGAATAAGAGTTTTAATATGTTCGAGTAACTCGAATAATTCAAATAATTTTATCCAATGGAAAAAGCATACATGTCTTTTTGATTTGAAACTTTTATTATATTAATTAACAGAAAAAAAAAATCATAGAATAAAAATATAGTTAAACAATAAACAATAAAATAACAATTTATTTATACCACGTATACAGTTTTAAAACTTAAATAAAATAAATAATTAAAAAATCAAAAACCCCCCTTATAAAACATACCATTTTTAAGGCGCTAAAGAGACCGAAACAAGTTTGAGGAAATAAAATAAAAATGAACTATAAACAAAGTAAACCCTACTTCGGTTGAACAGACTATTAAATGATCTGAAAGCCAAAGTTTGATACATGCACTACGTTCAGCAGCAATCGGGGTCTATTAATTTTACTTCAGTGTATAATTTGCAATTATGTCCCGCCTGCAAAACTTAATACAGGAATTCAACATAGGCTTTCATTTCATATTTTTATAAATTATTTTTTAATTATTTATTTTATTGTAGACGTTTTTGTCGCGGTATTTTTATGAGAGTTCCAGCCTATTTCAACAAATTTTTTGCTCGTACAGTAATTTATTATTCCTTAAAATTAAGTAAAATTTAAATCAATTGAGATTCTCAGTTAATTTTTTTTAAACCTCAGTATTTTCCTAATTTTAAGAGTCATTTTGGTTAAGATAAGAACTCAAAGTATGAAGAAACTTTTTAAACTGGATCGTTTATAAAGTTTGTTTGATTTTAATTTCACTCATATGTATTCGATTTATTGAACATGGCTGATAACTTTATTTTGCTTAATTTAAAATCTCTACTCTAAAGGTTTGGCTAATTTGTTTCTTTAACGTATTACTTTTTTGCGCCAACAATCCGTTTTTTGGTTTTCAACTACCTATCTTAAAAAATACTGTTTCTAAAAAAAATACAAAAATAGTTTTAAATTTAAGAAAAAAAAAAAAATTTAAAAAAAAACAAAAAATTTATTAAAGGACTTATGTGATTGAGATAAAATTTTTTATCTTTTTGTTTTTATTATTATTATTTTATATTAATTTAATTATTATTACAAATAAATAAAAAGATTTAATTTGTCAACATCTCTGTAGAAAAAGTGATTTTATTCCTGGGATTAACATATTGTGGGTATTACAGTATCGAGGGAATAAAATGCTAGTTCGGTATGTTATATACCGTCGGAAAGGTTAATTTGTCTAGTTTCTAACCATAAGTTTTATTTTTAAGATTTTAGAAACACTAACACATAAAAAGGAAAATATTTAAAATAGTGCATATGCTAAAATGCGACCAAACTACCTAAAAGGAAAATACATAAGCTTTCTTTTGAGCAAAAAAAAAAAAAAAAAAAAAATACCGTTTCCAAAAAAAAAAATAAAAAATAAGTTTTAAGTTTAAAAAAAAAAATTTAAAAAATACAAAAAAATTTGTTTTCGATAGCTTGAAGAAATAGCTATCTTATTTGTTTGGGACAAATTTTGCTAACACCAATAGATAATAAGTTACATGGATGAGAAAGAACACCGGTTTGGCCAAAATGTCAAATTTTGACCCCCTCTAACTCAGAAACTTTTTGACCGCTCTTGTTGAAAATTTGTGTCTAGACTACTATCCAATAAGACTAAACTTTGTGCAAATTTCATCCAAATCGGAAGACATCGGTTTCAAAAGTTTGGTCACTTGACATGAAATCCCCTATATTTATAAATGCTGATAAATTTTTTACAATGAACGACAAAATCAATATGAAAAAGTGCTATTTTTGTACGAAAATTCATACGTATGGAATTAGTAGTAAATTCTTTATTACATGATGTGTTTCACACACACCCACCTCTAAAAAGGGACTAAATTATGTTCAGAATATAACAACATGTTATTTGTTGCTATGTATTTTATTATTATTATTAAGAAATCGAAAAAAAAAATATTTTTATATTAAAAAAGTAGAATTTTCTAAGAAATTAATTTTAATCGATTAATTGACATAAATTGTTCGAGTTATTCGTTATTTGAAAATGGCTATTTCATTTATTCGATCAACTAATGGCGAAAATTTTTTTCGATTAATCGAACAACGATTAATTGAATGGATACTCTAGTAGTTATTTACTACATGAAAGGTGAAAAATTGGAACACAAAAGTATGGCAATCATATCCGTCGATTTAAAACATGATGCCGTTGCAGTTAATGAATACCAGAAGATAATACTAAATTATCTAAAATCTAAATTTACAGTAGAGAAGGTGTACTACGTTTCGGACGGAGCTCGTCAACAGTTTAAAAACAAAAGTAGTTTCGCAAATCTTTGCCAGCTGAGTGGCATTTTCATCCTACTGCTCATGGTAAAGGAGCATGTGATAGTGTTGGAGCAAACCTCAAAAGAAATGCAGCGAAGTATAGCCTCCAGTGCTCTCATCAAGAATTATTGTAAAGAAACTGAAATAGTTTTTAGTAGCAAAGAGGATCATGAGGAAACATTGAAAACACTGAAGAGCAGATTCGCTGCTGCGGAAACTATCGATGGCGCCGGTCAATACCGTGCTTTTACACCGCTTGTCGATTAAAGACTAAAGTTGAAAAAGTTTTCTGTCTCTACTCAATGCGATTTCTTTCCAAAGCCAAAAAAAAAAACCTGCAGCGAAATCACCAGCTGAATCTAGTAACACCAAGAAAGCATTGGCAAAAAAAGCAGAAATAAAGGCAATAAATAGAGAGGAGGGAAGACTGGGTATTTGAAAATTTGCAAAACTTAAACACTTCATTAGCTACAATTAATTAAGTGTAAAAATAGTTATGATATAAAAGGATCTTATGTGATTAAGATTACTTTTTAATATATTATTTTTCTTTTTGTTTTTATAATTATTATTTTATATTAATTTAATTATTATTACAAATAAGTAAAAAAAAATTAATATTTCAACATCTCTATAGAAAAAAAGTGATTTTATTCCTGGGATTAACATATTGTGGGCATTACAGAATCGAAGGTATGAAATGCTCGGAAATGCGTCGGAAGGGTTAATTTGTATAGTTTCTCAGCATAAGTTTTATTTTGAAGATCTTAGAAACCTTACACACAAATAGGAAAAAATTCAAAATAGTGCATATGCTAAAAACTTAAAAATCCTCGTCTTGACTTAGAAATTATTTTTTTTTATACATTACCCACTCGCGGCCCAAAAAGCGACCAGAACTACCTTAAAGGAAAAGACCTAATCTTTAGTTAAAAAAAAGGGACCCGCTTAAAAAAAAATTTTAAATTTAAAAAAAAAAATTAAAAAAATGTAAAAAAAACACAACAAATTTTTTTTAAAAGATTGAAGAAATAGCTATCTGATTTGTTTGGGATCAATTTTGCTAAGACCAATAGATAATAAGTTACATGGATGAGAAAGAACACCTGTTTGGCCAAAATGTAAAATTTTAACCCCCTCTAACTCAGAAACTTTTTGACCGATCTTGTTTTGTCTAAACTACTACCCAATAGGACTAACTTTGGTGCCAAATCGGAAGACATCGATTTCAAAAGTTGGGCCACTTGGCATTAAATCCCCCATAAAGATTTTCTAAAACAAAATCTTAATAACAAATTAACTATAAAGTAAAAAATGTATAAAGGGTATAAATTTCAACATAAATATGGTGAAATAAATTAAACATTTTAATTCAGTGGCAATCAATTAATTTGCTTACAAATAAAATAATAAATCCCTCTTTTCAAAAATAATCAAGAGCTTTTCAAAAAATGTTGATTAAAGTGGTATTTTTTGAAAAGTGTTTTTTTTGGCAATTTATAGCTTCAATTGTTTCTAGAATTTTTTCATAAGTGCTGGTTCACACTGTGCAAGTTTTAGTCTTGAGCTTTATGAAGAAAAGGGAAAAGAGAATGCCATTACTTTTCCTCTCTATCTCCTAAAAACCCAAGACTTGACGGCTAAGAACAGTTTGAACCAGCACTAATTATTTGATTTCAAGAAACTTGAGTCGGTAAAACCTTTAGAAAATGCATACCCATATTAAATTAGAATTTGCTTTAAGTAAATATTTATTAAATATGGCTAAGCAATAATTAATATAAGCACTTTTCTTACAAAATCTTTTGTTTTCATAGGAAAATACATTTATGCCTTTACAAAACTTACGATAGTAATTTATGGTTTTTCTTAAATTAAATAAATTTTCTAAATGTAAGTGTCCTTTTTTTGTGCCTGTATAAGTAACAACAAGTCATTAAATTCAAATTTTAGGTTGACTGCAAGTTTTCGTTTTTAACAAAACTCTATAAGAGTGTGTGTATGTGTATGATAAAGTGCATATGAAGCAACATATAGAAGGACTCTTCACTCACACACATATGTATATGTACATGTGTAATTTTGAATACATAGATAACAACACTTTATAATCGTTTACGACGTTGATAACTAATTGCAATGTAAATAAATTACCAGTATACAAGTATTTCGTAGTAAGTTTGTTGCCATAAGTATGTTTGTGTCAATAGTTGTGAGAATGTATGCAAATATATTGTTGCGAAGCGGACATAAGAACGGAAAGGCCTTGTAACTAAATCTACACTTCCTGGCAGCCATCAGTACCAGAAAGGTACAAGCTAAGAAAACATAAAACCATTTGGTTTTTTCTTTTTTAAACGCGTGCTTTATATTGCCCATTGTGTCTTTTCATTTACAGAAACTTAATTTTAAAATATGTGTTGTATTTAAGTTAAAATTGTAGACATGTTTCATTTTCTATCTGCACATGCATAGTGAAGAACTTACACATGCACCAAAAAGGATAATGTACAATCCTTTGTAGCAATTAGTGTTGCTTGCTGCTGCTGCTGTTGTTTGCTGTTATTGAGAAAATCCTATTTTCTCTCTAACTTTCTAACACTTTGTCTTTTCAGCTTGGGTGCCTACACAACACTTTAAGGCTTCCTTTATTTTTTTTAAATGCTGCTGTTGTTTTGTATTTTGTTGGAAGTGGTTGCCTGTTAAAAAAATCCTTGCTCAGATGAGAGTTGGCAATGAAAGTTTTGTTGAAGTTTTTGAAAAAAATTGCTTCTAATCACACACACTCACACTTAGTTTTGCAAAGAAAACATTATTTTTCGAAAAATATTTTTCTTGTCAATGTCCTAGAGAGATTAAGTCTATAACTTTTAAATTCCAACACTTATATGAACCACTTTTACGTGTAACATTTTCTTGTTTGGGTCCTGCTGGTTTTGACTAAAACTTAATTTTTTTAGTAATGCCTACAAATTTTAATCCAAATTTGTTTTATTTAATGCAAAAGTAAAAGTAAGTTTTGTTTTGTTTTGTCTCAGAGTTATTTATTATCACCCTTAAAATATAATCCAGTAGAGTATATAAAGTCGTAAAATTTAGATAAACCGAAGTAATCAAATGACTACAGTGTATATTAACTAGGAGTAATTTCCATTTAGATCTTTATTTTGACCAAGAGAAGAAAAAAAAATGTTGATATTGTACAAGATATTTCCAAAATTGTACTTTTTTGAGTTAAAATTATATTTATAAATTAAACTTATGAACCCTGATCGGCTGTTCGATTATCTTTAAGGCAAATTCACAGATTGGCTCTAAACAATAGTTTGGTCCGCGAAATGTTGACGTCAAACTATATATAAACAAATTTTGTCGAGGAAAAAAATTTCATCGGAGCAAATGGGTGAATTCGTCTAAAGGCCACTGCTAATGCAAAACATGTTGCTCTGTAATAATCTTATACATTAACAATGAACGAAATATGACACACATTTATGCGCTACGAAATAAGACATACAGAAATGCAGTTAGGTAAGTGAACTAATTCTTAATAAATTAAAAAAAAATATATATAAAGCGTGATCCATTTAGAGGTTCCCTACTTTTTTAAAGAAAAAAACACAGAATATTCAAATTTAATGGGGAATGTTTATTATCATTTGAAAGAACATTCTTTGGCACTTATTTTTTTTAACATTATGTCTATCAAATGTTGGCCGTTGCTACGTCGCAGATGGTCCATGCGTTGAGTCCAATTTTCGATGACTCGTTCGAGCATTTCGACTGGTAACAGGCGAATGACACGAGTGATGTTTTCCTCCAAGGCCTGAATAGTTGCGGGTTTGTCCGCATAAACTTTAGACTTTACCTATCCCCACAGGAAAAAGTCTAACGGAGTGATATCACACGATCTTTGTGGCCAATCCACCGGCCCAAAACCGAAGTGTCCTCTCAATAAATCGATTGATTGATGCGATGTGTGGGAAGTGGCACCGTCTTTCTGAAACCAAATGTCGCTGAGATCATGAGCTTCAATTTCAGGAACGATAACGGTCGCCATTGAAGGTTACGTTCGCACCGGCATCTTTTTTAAAGAAATATGGACCAATGATTCCACCGGCCCACAAACCACACCAAACTGTAGTTTTTTCTGGATGAAGTGGAAATCCTTGAATCTCTTCAGGTTGCTCTTCGTCCCAAATGCGACAATTTTGTTTGTTTAAATACCCAAGAGCCCATAGAGCGAAGCGATGTCGCTTGGGAAGGTCGGGCGGCTTCAGTTGTTGTACAAGCTGTATTTTGTACGCTTTCAATTTAAGATCTCGACGTAAAATGCGCCGTTTATACGTAAGTCCAAATAGCTGCGAACGGCGCCGAATCGACTCTCTACGGTCTTCGTATACACTCTCAGCTAATTCCGCTATATTTTCTTCACAGCGTGCTGGACGTGGTCTATTCGGTCGAATATTATCCAATAATGAATGCTGGGTCTCAAAATGGGTGATGGTGTTGCGAATAGTATGCTCAGTAGGCCGATTATGTTGACCATAAGTTGAGCGAAGTGCACGAAACACATTACTCACAGAAGGTGAATTTTCGTAATAAAGTTGAACGATTTGTAAACGTTGTTCAGGAGTAAGTCTTTCCATTATGAAATGCCAAACAATACTAAACAAAAATAACATGAAAGCATGACACGACTCACACGTGATGTGTCAAAAAAAGACTATTGAAAAAAGTATCTCTACTTGAATCACCCATTATATATATAAAATTTGAAGAGCTACGACATTCGCTTACTACGAGACAGGTTTGTAAGGGAGAATATTAAAGAATAACGGTAACAAAAAACTCAGTGTGCAAAGCTGATCGTAACATACACTAATTATTATATACGATAAAAAAAAGCACTTTCTGTGTCAAAAATTTTTTCTTCAAAGTGGGAACTCGCCATGTAAAATTCATGTCTTCCGTAAGTGATATGGTAAGCGAAACTTTTACGTTTCTCCCTTACAAACCTGCTTCGTTGGAAGGTCAATTTTTTATTGGGTAGTTGCTTTGACCATTTCACTGGTTGTTTAGGCCATATCATCGGGAAACCTTTTTCCAAAGACTTTAGAAAAGCTAAAAATGTTTATTTATTCAGTCTAATAACAGTTTTTATAAAGGGGGAAAATCGTGTTAGTTTTAGCCGGGCATCTGTCAGATGCCTAACCTATTTCGATAATACTTATAATTCTTGAACATCAATATATTCCTAACAAGAACGAACAATGCAGGAAATCTGCCTCCTCATATATACTCGTAAATAACACAAAATAAGTGATATGACAGTTTGTCTCGAGTTTAAAAAACTCCCTTTATTTCTAAATATCTAGTGGTTATATTAAGTGTGTTTTTAAGTTCGAAATTAACTGTCATACTGCGTTCACTTTTTTAAATATATGATCAGCATACCTAGTCAAATCATCAGAAATAGTTTCAGTTTAACTCTAGACTACGAATGGTCGACGATTCGATAAACAGCGCTCCCTTTTACCTAATTTGCTTTTAAGTCTGCGATGGGCAACCTATACTATTACATTTTGCAATTGCATGCGTTGTATGAATTTTACATATCCTGTTGTTTATGCTGTTAAATTCTTTTCAGTGTGTGTGCACACGGACGTCATAAAAGAGAAAACGCGGCGCCCTGATTTGGACGATCGCAGTCTTAAATGCATGTGCCTAACCCTCTCAAATTTTGTATACTGTTAGTAGATGATTTACTATTGCTGTGTGTGTGCGAGGGTTATTTTTAAATAACGCATATTGGGTTCAAATGGTATCAAAGTGGCGATTAATTGAGATTTAGAAATAAAGTTATTATAAAAAATTTTGGTATAGGGTAAAAGAAGATTATATTGCTATTTTTAAAAAAAAAAAAGTGAAAAAACTGGAAATTGTTAAAGTTCATGAGATTATTATTAGTGTTTAATCTATTTAAAGTAAATCTTTTATAAAAGAACCTTCAACAACAGGTTTAAATTAAAGTATATAGTAATTTATTTTTTTTTTTTTTTTTTTTTTTGAAAAATTATGTGTAAATAATTTTTTTAAAAAAGGTTCAAAATTGGGATAATTTACGCATTGTATAGGCCAAAAGTATTAAGTTAGTAAGAACTGGAATTAGTTTAATGGATTTTAGATATTTATAGGATGTCCAGACAGTGCCCGGCCATTTTTTTCTTTTTATTTTTGTGTAAAAACTCTCGAAAACAAAGATTTCCAAAAAATTTTAAATTTTTTATTTTTTTAGATTAATTTTTACATTTACTGAATTTAGTGAAATCAAAAACTGGATACAAATTTAAACTTATAGGAATTCTGTAATTCTGTGTATATGGGACACACACAGAATTGTTAAACAATCTTCTTGGGGCTGCAGAACTGCAGGGCACTTAAAGATGCGAGATGATCTTTTATAAAGATTGTAATTATAATCACTCACAGGAGCGATTATAATGTAATTCTGTGCTAAGGAGCCACACAGAATTCTAAACAATATTCCTATTTAGGGTGCAGAACTGCAGGGCACTGCAAGATGCGAGATGATCTTTTAAGAATATTGTAATTATAATCACTCCTGGGAGTGATTATAATTGTAGGAATGTTGAGTAAAAAGAAATAAAACGAGAAGTTAGAATCTTTCTCTTTATAGAGCGATTATGAGTTAATTTTGTGCTTTACCTTTTGTTTAGGGGGTTTTCCAACGTAGCCACAAATAAAAGACTTGACACTAGGGCACATAAAATTTCCAACACAGGTTTTATTTAATAGTGTTATAGGTAGGTTTAATAATGATTTTAGGTTAAGCAAAATACACTTTAGGTTAAGTTAATTACACTTGTTAAGCAAGTGTAAATTTATTATGATTTTAAAGTTACAGCGAAGCGAAAATTATGATTATTCTATACTAAAGAATAATATTCTCTTTTGTGACTTGTTTGAAAAAATTAATTTTTACATATATAATATTTTGTGAAAAACAATCAAAATAAAATTTATACTAATAGAAATACATATAATAAATTTATTATTTGAATTTTTTAATAGCACATTAAGTATGCTTTAATTTTAAATTTTTTTTCATTTATTTATCGCTTTTTATTTCAAAGTTACAGCATAAATTGTGAAATAAAGTCCTTTTTTCCAAAAAACAATAATAAGCACATTATTAAAAAAATTGTTTTTATTCTTTTTTTTATAATTACTCATCAATAAAAAATATAATATTTTAAAACTACGGCTTCTATGAATAAATCACCACTTTGGGTACAATCGAACCCACTGTGCCACGTTGTGATAAACCCCATATGTGGAGAGCACAAAGTTGAGTTTTATAAACCATCAGTGAAAGTAGACCTTTCCAACGCATGTACTCGTTTGAAAATCGGTTGAGTGGTTCTCTTTTATATATATAGATAAGGAGAATGGCCTCCGGGCCTATATACCCAATTTTTTTAGATGCAACAGAAAATAATAATATGGGTTTTAATTTATGCAATCTAAAGATGAAGAAATTTGTGTTAACTAGGGTATTCATTTAATTGGGCGTTTGCGTTAATCGGTTAATTGCTCGATTAATTAACCGAGGCTTTGGTTTAATCGGTACGGTTCATTTGCTTTTGATCGGTTAACCGACTAATAAAGTTTTTTTTATAAATTAGCATCTTATAAAATAATATTTTAAACAAATAATTTGGTTTGAATGTAAAGGATTTAAGCCCCTGGATTTCTCTTATAGTATAAAATCTTCAATTATGCCATTAGAGTACTGTTTTAATTTTTTAACTCTTCTAATTGTTTCAGTTAATTCTGGTAAAAGATTGATATCAGAAGATATGACAAGAAACAAATAACTAACCACATACATATAACAAGTACGTGAAACAAAACGCTGTTGAAAGCAAACACTTATTTAAAATGAGGCTCACTGAACTCATTCTTTGATTGTATGAAAAAATATTTTCGAAACACAAACCTTTTGTATATGAGAGGAAGCAAATAATAAAAACACAAAAAATATGTTATAAAATTTTGTAACATCGGTTAATCGATTGAAATAAACCAGTTTAATCGTTAGTCGAAAAAGCCAATTTTAAATTAACCGCTCAGTTAATCGGGTAGTACTTAACCGGTTAACCGATTAACGGTTAACTGAATGAATACCCCCGTGTTAAATATAAAATACTTTAAATATTCCAATTCTACACAGAAAAAATTATCAGGAGTTTTTTATTAATTAAAAAATTTTTAAAAAAGTATTTCAATTTAATTAATGTGAAAATTAAATCAATTATTTTTTTAATTAAAAGAAAATTAAAAATATAATGTTGATTTGAATAACATTTTAGTTGTTTTGAAATTAATTTTTAATTAAAGAATTAATAACATATCAAAAAATCTTTTCAGTTTTTACAACACTATAAAATCCTTTATAACACAAAAAAAATAATTTCGACTGAAAGAATTAGAAATAAAATTGCTTTCGAATCGAAAAAGTATTCGATCACGACTGTCAGAATTAGCCCGCTGAGCTATATTTTTTAATCAGTTAACACATTGTTTGAAACGGCAAAGTTTTTTGATAACTTTTTTAATTAAAATTAAAAATATCATTTATTGAAAAAATCACAATTTTACAATTTTTAGCAATCAATATAATCATTTTTTAAAATCAAATTCTGAAAACATCAAACTGCTAGAAAGCAAAAATCAGAACTATAGAACGGCAAAAAATGGTGTTGTTTTTGACGGTAAGGAAAGTCATGCGTTTACTTATGTCATAGATATGATATAAAACAGCACCTGACGGTGGTAAGTGGCATAGACAATTTTAAGTTTTCAGAAAATAAAAACTATATTTGAGTAAAAATGGTCTCGTGGCCAGTGTGGCCAGGCCTAAAAAAATTGTAAAGCTAAATCTGACATTAGACATGGCCAAAAAATGCTAAAAAGGATTTTAAAAATGTTAAAAATAATGCTAACATTTTTTCAAGATTTTTGTGAAAAATTTATTACCAGTATGAAATTTAATTCGAAACAAAATATATTTTAGTGACAAATTTTTTAACGAAATTAAAATAAATGGTTATATTAAAGCAAATAGCTAGAGTTTGGTAAAGCATCTGATACATATAAATATGTAGCACAGGTAGTTGAGATTAAATTTTAAACAAACATCTGATGTATGCAAAATTTAAGCCATTTATTTCCATGATATACAACATTGTTTAGATCTTTTTATTTTTTATAGTTTAAGAAAAGTTGAAGCTTTAAAATAATTATTTCTAATATTTCCTGAATATTCTATTTTTTAACAAGACAGGTAAGATGTTTCTTAACATAAAATTTTCATGCGAAATTTCATTTTGGGTACAACTGTTTTTAGTCAAAATTGATTGTAATCTATTAAAATTTTTTAGTAAAATCAATAAAACTTTTCGTCCAAATTTTTAAACCAAATAATATTAAAAAAGATAAAAACAGTTTTTAAAAATGCTAAATAAAATGCCAAGTGCAAAATGAAAATTTTGAAGCTAAATAAAAAATTTTAATGCTAAATTTAGCTGCAAAAATGCCAATTTGCAGGATTCTCAATCACTCCACGCCGTAACCTTTCTTCGATACAAGGTACGTCGCACCTACGGCCCTAAAGGTCACTACTGACAGTTCGAAGAAAGCAAGTAGAGTTTGCGAGAGTTTCTTCATAGGGGAACTTAATATTAAGGTTCTCTTTCGTCTACCGGATTACTCTAGTGTCCTGAAGCGGCGGATATGCCAGCTATAAGGCGGGCGGCTCACTGGCTAAGGTATTTGAAATACTGCCCAACACTGACTATATCTAAGAAGAAACATTTAAGTGATATGAGTAAGTAGAAAATGTCCTAAGATCAAAAACTGGTCTAGTAGTGAAAATTGTTGGTTTATGAAAGTTATAAGAATTTTTGGAAGAATGCTTCAAATTGATATATGAACATAAGCTTAAAGCTTTGAAAAATTACTAAAAACATCTTGAAAACTTTCCTATAGACAAAATTATATACCAGCGTTAACAAATTGAGATCTCTGTTTTCGAACAGCGAGATTTTATTCTATTGCCAGTAGTAATCTTAAATACAAAATCATTATTCTTTAATTCTTTAATAAAAGTTTATTTTATAATAACATAAACTGAATTCGTTATATACGGCATGCATATCAACTAACACATACACATTTATTCTTTTAATATTTAGTTAGTCCCTGTCCAGACTTGGTAATTGTGTTGCAGCAATTCTTTAGTTTATGGGTGAGAGTGGCGCTAATATTGGACAGGGGCACACAGTTTCATGTGCTCTGAAATTTTTTTGTATTTCACACTTGAATTTGGCTGCAGGCAGTGATGTTATACACTTTTTGGAAAAGTCCTTACGCGGGCCGAAAAAATCACTATTTTTCCCTACGTGTTAAAAAAACTGTCTACAAAAATCCCTACAGCTTTAAATGATAATATATCAATAAAAATAAAACCATTTGAATAAATGTATATAAATGTTATTTAAAAACAACCTAAATAAGTCTTCACAGAACAGTGTTGATGAATAAAAACTGATTTATCACTTGAGCGATTGAAAAAGGAATCATATGTGATTCATTGATTTGTTCAAATAATGATTTTTAAATATTTTGAATTATTTTACATTCGTCAACCCAAATTAAAAAAAATTAAGTTTTCGCATCAGATGAACAAATAAAAAGATTAACTAAAAAAGAAGCTCAAAAATTATTCTCAATTAATGAAAATAAATGTAAGTGCGAATGGTTTCTTTTTTCTTTGCGAGAACCGGATAACTTTTGTTTGGTTGAAAATAAAGTTGGTCAAATATGTAATCAAAATCCATAATGGTGCTGCTTTTATCGGAGAAAAAACTAAATATGTATGTATATGACGGTTAAAAAAATTTGAAATATATTAAAAAAAACTATATAATTTATGATTGAAAAATGAGACGGAAAATACTTAATAAATTGCTCATTAAGGGATCAGAAAATTTTATCACACGATGACAAGATTTTTCAAGGTGATTGGTAGGGTACGATTTTCTCACAATGAGAGTATCAAAATGCTAGCTGGGCTATACTTATATACACCCAAAGAAAAAATATGTTTAAAAATGGTCACCTCCAACAAAACTATTTTAAAAGAAAAATTTTAAACATATTATGTTTAAGTTAACAATATTATTGTCATCGACAACCACATTATGGTTAAATGGGTCCTCTATCAAGAAGGCGCAACCATATTATGGTTGCCTCCAAACACGTTTTGGTTAATAATAACTAAAACATGTTTAACACTAATAATAGCATGGTTGGTTTTCAACCACAGCATGTTGTTCTTGGAAAAGAGGAAAATACTATTGTTAATTTAAAAACAAATTATTGTCATATTTAACCAAAACATTTAAAAGATAACCATAATATGGTTGTGGCTTCTTGATGGAGGACCAATTTAAAAAAAATATGGTTGTCGGTGACAATAATATGGTAAAATTAAACATAATATGCTTAAAAATTTTCTTTTAAAATAGTTTTGTTGGAGGTGACCATTTTTAAACGTATTTTTTTTCTGCGTGTACTTATATAAACATAAACTCTTATGTACAGTAGAATCGCGCTAAGTAAAAAGTTAACCGAAATGTCCCAAGAGTTGTCAACTCTTTTGAATTATTAACTTTTCTGAGCGTTTTTAAATTCTAAAAAAAAACAATAGTAAACATACCTAGATTATTTCAATGACTTAGTTTTCATCACTACAAAAAAGAAAATTAAATCTAAATTGTACCGATTGGTTTCAAGTTCACAATTGCTCTTTAACTACAATTTATAGTCATTAATTATACAATTAGTCATGTAGTATGAATGAAAGGTGGTACATCTGACGTATTTATTGAAATGAGTTCTTTACAAATTTTGAGATAATTCTGTCTATTTTCTAAAAATTTGCCAGTCATCCAGTACTGACATAATTGTATTTTCAAGCTGCAGTACGCGAACTCATGCTTCGCTATTGATATTGAAATAGAAACAGAAATTGCGCAATTACGTTTTCGTTGCTTCAAAACAAACATTTATACAAACTTGTTTAAGATCAGCATAATTTGGTCTATATAATGTTTTCCTGTTTGTTTTTCTGTGTTTTCCAAAGCCACGGGAATTTTGTGACGCTTCTTTTTTATTTTTGATATGGCTACTTCAGATATATAATAATAAAACGCCAATAGTTTTTCTTGAGTTTATTTTTCAATTTTGTTTAAACTCATCACTTTCGGCTTAAAATATATTCTGATTTGCTATGTTTTGTACTAATTTGTTGACATTTTTTATTAATACGCTCAGAAGAGTTAACCCAGAGTTAACTTTTTGGAGCGGCACATGAGCGCTACAATTTGGTTAACTTAACCGCGAGATTAACTTTTTCGAGAGTTAACTTTTTCGCGATTCTACTGTATATGAATTATTAAATCAGTTATTATTATAAACGGCACACTGGAAGGCATAACAATATTTACATCCGTCTTGTGAAAATAGACGGGCACCGCTTATTTTTTAAAAATTTTCTATTTCTTACTCTGGAAAATTTAGTTTAATAGATCTCCATTCATGTAAAAGAGATTTTAACAAATTTACGTTAAAATCAAAACTGAAATGACCAAATGTATGCAGTTTTGCGACATTACTCAAAAGTCTCTACATTTTATTGGTCTCAAAAAGTTTGTCCTTTTTTTCCTTACAGACATTTTTTTTTAGATTAAAGTTTCTACGAATATGGATTTTTTCCCTACGTATAATATCACTTGCTGCAGGTGTATTTGTATTTATATGTAAAATACGAGTATAAAAAAGAGTAAAGCAAAAGCGGCATAAAGATAAATCAATCGCAAAGCTAGAGTTGCATAATATGGACACTAATGCAATTTCAAAGCAGAATTTTAAAAAAATTGCAGCAACAGAAATTGCAAAGCTGGACGATGACTTAATAATTTGCAAAACTTCATAAAAATTCTCTGATGCATAGTTCTTGGAGCACATCAGACGTGATGCAACTACGACAAAACTAATTTTTTTTTTACATTTTAACAAACGTTGTCTTCTATATTTGTATGTATGTGTAAGTAAATACATGTTTATTCACATACATCTATTAAAACATATACATATATGCTGAAGTAAATACATACTCATATGTACGTACTATTGTCATATACTGTTGTGCTGTTTTATATGTCAAACTTATGCATTGTTTTGTTGAATACCCACGAGTATTAAAAGGATGTTGTTTTGCGTACAACCAAACAACGTCTGTATATATTTTCCTTTTTAATACTTCCAAGATGTGTTGAATGCATCAACGTTGTATGTGTGTATGTAAGTAGGTTCCCTGTACTGATTACACATTCTACACTACTGCCTACAAGATAAGCTGAAACTGGATGTTGGTTTCTTCCTTCCGTACTCCTCGTACTTGCTCATGACAGAAGATTTCTTAGGGCTTGTGTTTATCTTTATGTGTTCTATGTGTCAGGATGTTCGTTCATACATACATATTTACATAGTTGCAAACAAACATGCGAGCTAAGAGTTTTGCTTAGATTTGCACAAATAATAATTTGATTTAAAATGTTTGTGGTCCATAATTTCTCATGAGTAAATAATGTGTGTAATAAATGCTTTTCTGCATTTATTTTGTAATGTATTTAAGACTATAATTTAGTGCTGGCAAACAAATAAAACAAAACAAAAGCTATTTATGATCTTAAATGTTTACTTTTAGGTACATTTGATACTAAATTAATGGGATAATATTTAATATATAGTTAGATAAAAATTTATTTTTTTTTAATTATTAAAATATGTTTAGAAAATATGTCAATACTTTAATAATAAAAGAAAATAAATTTTAGTTTTTTAAAGCTTTAAATAATATTAAAACATTTTCAACTAAACATTTAGGGTTAATTTAAAAATAGAAATAATTTAAAACAAGTAAGAAAGTATATTAATTCAAGCCCAAACATATTATAGCATATACATCAGTATGTAACAGCTTTTCGAGAGTGTATTCTGTTTGGGAGCCATTGGCAATCTTGTACCCGCCTGAACAAAATTATGTTAAGATTCATGTAAAAGATCTGTGTGCCGATTATTTATATGAGATATGTTTGCCTGTAAGTGATTTTAAGATGGATTTTTGTTTTGTCGTGACCAGTTAGACCATAAATATGCATCAATTGTTAGTGCATATTTTTGCATATGGGCATTTTAATTTTGATGTTACGTGATATTTGTACGACAAAATGTAAAAAAAATTAAATGAAGAATTCAAAGAGGATTTTTAATATATGGAACTTATTGAAGTAGCACTATATTGAGACAAATATTTACAACAATCAACCCTAAGTATTTGAAGATAAATAATAAAAAAATAATAAAAAAAAATCCCAGCGCAAAAATATGCGGAATGACGTAACAAAAAACGGAAGTGGATTTTGGCTTGCATTACAAAATTGCATATGTCTATGTAATTGAGCAATACTTTTTGTATAAACCCCTTTTTTAAGCCTTGGACTTATAAAGATTTATTTTCCAAGTTACGAGTATCAAATTTAAAAATGTCTGCTCGTTTAAGGTACATATGGGAATTTCCAGCGAAATGTCTACTTTTTGTAATGTAACGAATGAAAGCAAATAAGATTGTATTTTAGAATCATATTATTCAAATGTTATCTCTCTTGTAACTTAATGTACACCAAAATATAAAAAAGTAAATTATAGATATACAATATTGTGATAAGCAACTAAAATTATTTCTGGCGTTACGTTACAAAAAGTAGACTTTTCGCTGGAACTGCCCATATTTTACCCTTTACTGTATTTTTTTTTAAATTTAGCTGAAAGAGCATTTTTGCAGCACTTTTTAAGTTTATAGCGCATATTTTGCTATTTTGAGGCATATTTTGATACATGTTTATATATTTTAGATGCTTAGAAGATCTTTCGCAGCAAATAAAATTAGTTTTTTTAAATTCTGGTTTTTCTGTTTTAAATATTTATCTGATACCCAACGTGTTGCTTCAATTTCGCCATCTACTTTTAATTTTTGATCTTAAAAAAAAATTGTAAGCCAAAGCAGGTTGTCATTAGAGATAAATATTCTTTAAACTTTCAAATTTTATATTTATATAAGCAAAGTTTAAGGAAAACGCAATTATATACGTTTCTGGCAATGTAAATTAAATGAAAATTAAACTTGATGAACTTAAGCCAGATTAAAATACAACAATTTGAACCCATTTCCGGCCGCGAAATATAAATGTAGTACGAATTTAATTAAATTCTAATTCTTAGCTAATTTGAACTTTCTGAATTCAAATTTGTTCACAAAATTCACCTAGTCCTACTGAGGCCGTCAAAACACGGTGTTCACAAGCGCCAGCATTCGGCTGTTATTCAACATCATTATTTTTTGTTTTGAAAGTTAAAAAAAAAAAAATTTGTTCATACATAAAACACATTTTAATTATTAAAAATATATAAAATTATAATTACGTCTGTAACGATAAAATTACTTTTGATGGTACGCTACAAAACACTCTGGATTTTCAGATTGCATTGGAGTAGATTGCATTGTCTGTACCCAGCATAAGACACAAAAAACACAACGAAATTCACAACTAGGCGACGAAAAACTAAAGAGCACAAAACTCCATTGAATAAATTCCACTTGCTACACAGTATTGTTTAAAAAAGGCTTTTGGCTGCATATTCAATAGTTAGAAACAGTACCGTAACTTGTAGAAAAAAAAGAAACACATACAGCCAAAAGTTTATTTGATATGTTGAATAGAACCAACGGTCGCGCTTGCGAACATCAATATTTACCTCTGTCTAACACAATTTTGTTGTAATTTTTATTCCCTCCACCAACACTAGTGGTGAATGAGTGTATACTAAGTTTGTCATTCCGTGTGAAACTTTTTTATAAGACCTCATAAAGTATATATATTCTGGCTTGTTGAGTAATTCTAAGTCGATTTAGCCATGTCCGTATGTCTGTCCGTCTGTTGAAAACCCGCTCACTTTCGAAAAAAGCAAAAGAAAAGAACAACCTTGACCTCAAATTGCTTGTGGCTATCCTAAGCAGTTTGTGCTTGAAATGCTTGAAAAAAAATTGATAATTTTGATACAAGAACTAACACAGTACACAATTTTTCAGGTGATTGATTCGGGACTCAATTCTGATAATTGTTTATGATAGTAGACCCAAAAAGAAGAACTTCTGCAATATTAGTTTGGTCAAGGTACATCAAATAATAATTTAAAAATGAATTTGAAGTTAGTAAGTATCGTATAGGGGAATTTGTCACGTTTTAGGCTCTTTTCTTTGTACATACAATAAAAATTTAAACATAACAGTTAAAAAAAGCAGACAACATTAACGATCGAAATGTATAAGTTTTCTGTTCGCAAGTGCGATCAGAGGATGGATATGAGTTAAAAAAATAAATGAGAGTTTTTTTATCTCACCATTTTCTACTATTGCCTGAAGTTGGGTACACATCTATAACTGTACAAAAATTAGTGTATACCTGGGGCTGGCCAGGCATTATTTGACTTTTTCCAGTTTTTTACATAAAATTATTAAATATATTAGAACGAAACTTTATGTATTGATCAATGAAAGTATTTATTTTTACAAGAAAACTAGAAAAAATTTAAATTTAAACACCGTGGGTGTGGCAGTTTGCCTAATGAATATTTTGTGCATATCATATCCATCTGGGCCTGGCCAGGCCCTGTCCTATTAAATATGTACTGTAGCAAATAAAATCAAAACGTATCAAAAAGCATACGCAACACATACCTAGAAATTCTTTCTTTACTTTAATTTCGATAAATAATTCTAGTTGACAACACAGAACAAAGTGTGTTATAAATTAAAAAAACGGTTTAAAAAGTATTTAAATTTAATTAATGTGATAATTGAATCAATAATTTTTTTAGTTGAAAGAAAATTAAAAATTTAATTTGATTTAATAAACATTTTAGTTGGTTTGAAATAAATTTTCAATTAAAATTTGAATTAAATAACAAAAAATTTTAATTGACTTTTTTCGTTTAAAATAAAATAATTTAAACATGTAGAATTGTTGTTGGGAATTGTCAATATTTATTTAAATAAATTAACAAATTGTTTGAAATTGCAAAGTTTTTTGATAATTTTTTTAATTAAAATTAAAAATATCATTTATTGAAAAAAAAAAAATTTTCATAATATTACAATTTTTAGTAATCAATATAATCATTTTGGTAATAGGTGCAAAATCAACAAATTGTTTGGTTGATATTATGAATTTGGTATAAATTTGGTGATTGGAGAAAATTAATAATTTTTTCCAACTCCATATATATAAAAGTAGTCCCAGCCAGGCCCAGGGGTTCGTAAGTGTCAGTTTTTTCGATAGCCACAAAAAACTCCATACAAAATACAAGTGGTCCTAGCCAGGCCCAGTTGACAGTTTCGTGCCACACAAATGAGGTGTCTACTTAAGAGTTAAAAGACATTTTCGAAGCCAGTTCTTATTACATATGTAAAATTTTTTAAAAATTATTTGAATAATATTAAAAATGAATATATGTACGTAATTTTTGTCAAAACTAAGCCACATTTCAAAATTTCTACTTGGATTATTCTTCACGATTAGGCAGATTGAGATATTGCAAAATAACTGTTTACGTGTTACTTCTGAACTTATTGGAAATAATACGACAATTGTTTTAGAAAAGTTATTTGGCCTTCATTACCAAATATATTTGCGAAAAACAAAATAAAGTCAAGGTGAAAAATTGTAAAATAAATTCTTACTGAAATGAAAACTATAAGAGATAACTTAGGCTGGGTTTTGAGATCTCGGTTAACTAGGTTTAGTTAATCTAAAAACAGATTTGTGCCGCCATTACCAAGTTTTTATACCAAACCTTGACAGAACAGCTTAGTTTTGCTTGAAATGTTGGTCTTTAAAGAAGTGATAAAAAAAATCACATTTCGCCGGAAAACTCTAAGTTTTAAACTATGTTAAACTAAGTTTAAGCTTAATCCACTTAAAACTCTTAGTTAAATAAACTGACATTTTTTTATTTCCTACTATAATTTTGCATAAATAAATTTAAACAAGTTACAAGCTTAAGAAAGTTTACATAACCCGAGATAGTCAACTTTGATACCCTGTATTTCAACTTATATTGTTACCTCTTCCAGTCAAAAAAGTGGTCGAAATCTACCACGAAAGGATCAACTACTACAATTAATCTAGAGGCGGTCATTTAAATAACATTTGTTTCGTAGATAATGGCAAGGACCAAGCATTAATATAACCAAATGGAGCTAAACTTAACAAATGCAAGCACATGCGACTTTCTAGAAATAGCACATCAATGCTACTCTATTTCCTGGACGGGTGTCAACTAGAGTTAGTTGGAGAATTTCTGGATCTTGGTATTATACTTGATCCTAAGTTAGATTTCTGCAAGCATATTACAATGACTATAAATAAAGCTCGTGGTGTGCTTGCTTATATAAAACGATGGTCTAAAGAGTTTACAGATCCCAATGTAACGAAACAATTATACACATTCATAGTAACCCCTAATTTGGAGTATGGGTCTATTGTCTGGGATCCTGAAATTAATATGCACATAGACTGAATAGAATCTGTTCAAAAGCAGTTTCTCTTATTCTGCCTGAGGAGCTCATTTGGTGGTTATGCTGGGAATCTTCCTTCATATACTGCGAGGTTATCATTAATTAAACTATCGGCCTTAAAAAGCCGAAGGACTATGCTAAATGTGGCATTTCTAATTAAGTTGATTAATTGCGATGTCCTCTCCGAATTTCTTCTTCGTAACATAAATTTTAATAGTCCACGAGGTTTTACCCGACAACTAATACCTCTGCACCTTCCTGTTGTTCAAACAAATTATCCTGATGCTGATCCTTTGAGGAGAATATCCAAGAATTTCAATGAATTGTATAGCTTAATTGATTTTTCTATTAATGTAAATGCAAATAAACGCAATATTATTGTGTTTTCAAATAACAAAATTTTTTCGTTAATAATGCCTTTATATAAAATCTTGTAGTAATAATAGTCTGTAAGGATTCATATCCATAGATTTAATAAAATAAATCTAAAAAAAATTATAATGAAATAAAAGTTTCATCAAAATTATAGCATTATTTGTGTTTTATTTTACTTTACTTTTGACACCGAAAAATGGATAACCCGGTACAAACTGGATACAAATAAGAAATAGTATCTATGCATGCAAATGTGTGTTGCATTAAAAAACTCTTTGTATTTAAATTATAAGACACAAATATTTTTATGGCAACTAACTGTTTTCACACACACACTTCCTTTAATGTGTTTGTGTGAGCCTCTTAAAAAAGGAAAAGACGTGATTTTGTAGTTGTATGTGTACAAGTTTGTACAAGTGTTTAATAACATCCTGTTACAAATGAAAAGCAAAAAATATCATACACAAGTACACAAGCCAAACTGTTGGCAGGATGTGTTAAAGGATGTGTACGTATGTGTTATATGTGTAATATAATTTCAGTTAGTGGACAACAATTACATGTTTGCAATGTATGTGTTTTTGTGTGTGAGTGTGTGTGCATGTTTTGTAGAAAATTTTGTACAGTGTAGTATGTATGTGCGCAAGTAAGTTTTTAAAGTAATTGTTATAGCACTCGCATACACACAATACAAATTGCTTAAGTTTTAAGTTGTTATGTCTGTCTGGTCGTGTTTAAGTTTCAATGTGTATCTGTGCGTTTGTGTGCGTTTGCTTTTAAGAAGACATGTTAGTAGCTGTTACTTGATGCTTAACGGAAATACTCACTTAGCCGAAAACACCAAGTACCAAAGACCCAAAGTAAAGAACAATATTAACAAACAATAACAAAAACTTGCAACAATATTATTGTTGTAAGTACACAAACACAAATAAATACTACAACTACCAAACTTTAATACACATCAGTTAGTGTAGTTGTACTAAAATGTTATTGTTGTTTTAAGGATTATGTGTATTTGTACACGATTCCTTGTTGCGTTTTTTTTTTTTTTTTTGAATTTTGTACGTTGTATTAGACTTATATTGGTTTTTTTTGTTATGACCAGGGAAACCAGAAAATGTTTTAAAAACGCGTTTTATGTGCATTAAATATGCAGAAAAAACTCTAAAATATGCCCTGAAAATTTTTAAAAATATACCCCAAAAAATCAAAAATTGCTCATTTGAAAACAAAATATTCAACTATTTAAACAATTTGCATTTAAAAAACTAACAATCCTAAAATTATAATCGGTAAAGCCAAAACGCCAGACGTTACCCTATTTGGAAACGACAGGCAGTCATGGGCTCACAAAAACAAAGTTATGTTATGAGGTAAAAATCGATGTGAGAGTAATTTGTGGCAAATAATAAATAGATATTAACATCTATATGAGATTTTTTGTTTTAAAGGAATTTCAGGGACGGACGCTAATTGTTTATTGATGTCAACATTTAACTATTTATAGATGGGAGCTTTGGGCAAATGCGAACCCATTCGAAAATAATTAAATTTGCACTAAAATATATTTGCGCCAAACTTAATCTTAATACCAACATAATTTGATTTGCAAATAAGTTTTTATGGTTAATATGTGAAATTATAGACTGAATCTCACCATTAACATAGACTTCGACCTTAGTACAATTAAAATGTTTGAACCAAATTTAATAAAATTATCTACAAAATTGCAACTTGAACTTTATACACAAAGTTAACATGAACAGACAACCAGCCAGACGGACGGATGGACATAGTTAGATCACTTTAAACAGTGATTCTCATTCGGTCGGTATACTAAAAGATTGGTCCAGATTTCTACATCGCCAAAAACGTATATAATTGATTTTTCCTCAATTTTTGCTTCTATAGATATAAAATTTGAAAGTTTAAGATAACATTTGTATTTAATGACAACCTGCTTCGACTAACAACTTTAGAGTAAAAATTAAATGTAGATTGCAAAATCGATGCAACACGTTGGGTAAACAGATATAAATTGAAAACAGAAAAACCAGAATTTAAAAAAAAAAATTTTTTTATTCGCTGCGAATGTTCTTGTTCGCATCTAAAAAAATTTAACATGGACCAAAATATGCACTATAAACTTAAAAACTGCTGCAAAAATGCTCTTTTAACTGAATTATGCAAAACAATGCTGTAAAGGGTAAAATATGCAAAAATATGCACTAACAAATCGATGCCAAAATTCATAAAAATATATTTATGGTTTCCCTGGTTATGACTATTATTAAATACGAGGGTCGTTTTATTTGAAAATATAAAGACCCAAACTATAATATGCACGAGGTCGCTTAAGGCAACTTAAGCCACTATGCGAAGACATTCAGAACATATGTGGCCAACTATAATGTAATTAATGAAACTTTTCATTAAGTTTCGTAAAATGTCATTTGCTTAAGTAAAGTGTTTAACCGAACGCACATTGTGTACGGAAACAGCTGTTTGTGCAATGTTATAAAAAATAAAATAAATTGTTATGGATGAAGAAAAATAAGAATAAAGAAAAAAAAGGAATTTTACATATCGCAATTGTTCCTCTAAACAGCGCCAACTCAAAATTTTTCAATTTTTTAAATTTTTTTTTTATCTACCCACTGTAAAAATTTAGATCTAATTTTCTAGTATTTTGCCTAAAAAATGCAGTTTTATCCCCATTTGTAATATAAGAATACATATAAAAAAAGTTTTTTGTCTCTACTGAAAATCTATAAATTTTGAGTTGACTCTGTTTCGAGGAACAAGTGCGATATATTAATTTTGTATCCATTCTTTATTAATAAGTACATATGTACAACAAACACCAATTTTTTCTTTCTAAAACGTTGCTTGCAAGTTAAATAAAACATAAAATAAACAAAAAAAAGGGCTGTCATTTTTGGTACTTTTTAATTTGAAGTTCTCGCAAGAAAACAAAATAATGAACAAATATGCAATTTGGATATTAAGTTTATATAAGTACATTATGCCCACCTAAAAGTCTCCTTATGCTAACTTATGCACATTATGGTTTGGCCTTAATCCTTTTATTTAAAAGGTTATTCAAAAATTGTAGTGATTACAGACATGAGAATTTAAAACAAGTGATAAAAAATCAACAATGTTTAAATCGTTTAATCCTCTTTTGCAATGCAATCTCAGGAAACCAATACCTCAAGGTTGTCTTGAGTATAATATTACCAGATCTTCGAAGGATCACAGCTGTTTAGAGTATAGTCTGGCAATATGAAAACTAAAAGCTCCTCAGGATTTGATTGTGGTGAATAGTTATTGCTGAGGCCTTTTGGCGGCAGTTGCTTAAATTAAAATTGCAGGGATGAAGATTTTAAAGATTTAATAATAAAGTTTTAGGCTGATTTTTGTCGTAGACCTACTGCCTGTTCGCCGATATCGAACGTTAACGTTCGCATAGAAAATTACATTTAAAACAAAAACAATTTTTGAAATTTTGTTTTTGTTTTAAAGGTTATTCACTATGCGAACTAGAGATGAGCGATTCCGTGATCGTGATCGTGATTAGTGAACGTGATTTAAAAATCACTGCTCTTTAAAACTGTGATTGTGATCACAGTTTTTAGTTATTTTATAGCAAGTGCGTGCGTCCAAGCTATGTATATGTACAATGAGCGAGCTTTCGCATGAGCTTTTGTAAGTACTTTGCAAATAAACACCAACAAATTGTAAGAGCTTTCAAAGCCGTTTACTTGCGTATACCTACATACTTGAACAAATAAACTTTGGCTTAAAAAAATACTAATAAGATAGAAGAGAGAATGAAAGGAACAGCAACATTATTCGCCATTGCATTCAAAAAACGCTATTACCCGCACAAACAGTGAAATATCATAAATTTTCATATGTAACAAAATACAAAAAGAACGACTTAGCAAGTACCTGTTACTTGACAAATTTGGTCACAACTGTGATTCGTGATTTTTCAGTAACAGTGATTAAATGACAGGTACCGAAATATCGCTCAACTCTAATGCGAACGTTAACGTTCGATATCGGCGAACGGGCAGCTAGTATTTTTTTAGGTGTTTGTTTATGCTGTTGTGTTTTGATATATGGAAATTAATTTAACTAAATTGTATAACCATTTCAAAAGTATTTTTTGAAGTTAGAAGTTTACCTGGCATTTATGGCAGTTATGAACCGATCCCAATAAAATTCGACTTGAAATTGTTTGTCATATAAAACTAATTGCTGTAAAATTTATTGCAATCCTGTAAATATAAAGTGACTAAAATTATTTATTCATGAAAGATTGTTAATAAATTTGGGCTGAAGCAATAACATCCTTTTAGTTGGATAACAAACAATTACTTTTCTTCTTCCACGCAAACCCCTTATTGGAGTTCACAATTAAAGAATGCGAAATTAATAATGAGCACTGAGCACGGGGGTGCCCCGGTAGGCTAGCTGGTAGTGAGGTAGTCTATCAGTACCGGGGTTGTGGGTTCGATGCCCGCCAGAGACTCTGGTCTCCTGCTGACAAGCGAATAGGTTCGCGGTACTAGCGTAGGCCACCCTTGACATCGAAATATATGAAAATTAGCCAACTCACAAAGTGCTCTAAAGTTCTATTTTACGCTAAAGGCGTCTGTCCATGAAGACATAAAAATTGAATTGAGGGACAGATTCCGACTTGCAAATGTGTATGAATATTTTCACAAAATTATTGATTCAATGCGATTAGAGTTGCATATTCTTATAAATGAGCTGAGTCATAATTTTCCGTAACATTTTGGTGTGATAGTGTGGCATGGAAAAAACATTTTTTTTTGTCGGATAGAATGTCGAGAGAATGAACCCTACGAGTGTGTCGGATAGTGAATCACTGTCTTTAATAGCACAGTTGGGAATAGACTGTTGTATTATCATATGATAAATTAGTGTTGGCGTCAAAGCTAAATGATAAACATATATGTATATCATATATATATAATGCAAAATTATATATATATAAAGTAAAAATATATTTTTTTTATATTACGTTAGTAAAAAGTAATTAACGGAAAATAATGACTTACAATTGGCAACAAAAACCAGCTAAATAAATAACACACCAAAAATACATAGTTACCAAATTGGTAGTTTTAGTTTTAATATGAAAAATAAAATTGTTATGGTAATAAAATTACAGCAAATAAAGGGTGGGCCATTTAAAATTTTAAATTTGAATCGGCTATAAAAAAAGTACTGATTATTTTTATCCAATTTCAGGTTTTATTGGAGAGGTTGAACTTTGTCATTTAATAATGGAAGCAATCAGACTTATTCCGGTTGTCGTTGTCGTATACGACTGTGTCGTTTTTTGTAATAGATTAAAATAAAACACAACCTATGTTCTTTAATCTACTATAAAAAACGACACAGTCGTATACGACAACGACAACTGGAATAAGGCTGAATATCATTAATTTTACTACCACATCTGGGTCGGCAGTAACTTATCCGATCAACACAAATTTTCAGTACATTTTCGATTGCTTCGGCTCAAATCTCTTCAATGGCAACTTCGATTTGTTTCAACGCATCAATTGTCTGCGGATGGTTTGCATAACATTGATCCTTAATAGCTCCCCACAAAAAAAAATATTCCAAAGGGCTCAAATAACAGCTCCAAGCCGGCCAATTGACATCACAATTTCGGCTGATTATCCGTCTTTCAAAAACAGTGCGTAAAATAACGATAGTTACGTTGGCTTTGTGACATGTGGCTCCGTCTTGTTAAAACCAAATATCGCCCATGTCATTCTCTTGAATTTTTGAAAACGAAAATTCGTTGCGCATGGCACGGTATCGCTCACCGTTGATGGTTAATGTCAAACATAAACCTAAAAATAAAAATATAAGTGGACGGTATTTTACCTTTTAAAGTCAAAGTAATCAGAGGTTCAAATTTAAAATTTTTAATGGCTCACCCTATGTAACCAATATGACACAATAAAAAACTTTATGAGTTGCCTTATTATGTCTTTGTTAGACCTTAAGTAAATATAAAAAATGAAAATCAATTACTTCTGGTTGAATTTTTGGTACTCCCCATAAGGCCTCATTAAAGATATGAAATTTTGCTTAAATTCCTCAGAAATTTTGTTATTAATATTAAATTAAAGAATAAAAATTTGAAATCCAAGTTAATTTTTTTGTGATGTCTTCTATTAATTGAACCACTGACCATGTATTACCAACCTATTCAACTTCAATTACCTCTCATTTTAAATTCTGTTTTTAAGGAGAAGCGAGCAACTAGCCCGGATTGAACTAAATTTTAGTCGTCTGCCAAATTCTAATATTTGATAAAATTTTTAACTATAAAAACCATTCAGTTTCATTATGCTGTACAAAACTTTTCGTGACCCTCGTATTTTGTTTTAAGGCATCTACTAAAATTTTATCAGAGAATTGCGACTGTTAAAATCGTGTCTAAAACGTATTACTTTCCTTTTACAACAATTGCTTCTTTGTTGTTTATTTAGAAGGATAAGTGAATGTGACCGTCTATATGCATCATCACCACCAGAAGCAGCTTCACCAAAAATCTCATCATAACCATTATCCTCATTATAAGGATCGTTTGTAGGGACAACC
Organism: Pollenia amentaria; assembly: GCA_943735925.1. NCBI lineage: Eukaryota > Metazoa > Arthropoda > Insecta > Diptera > Polleniidae > Pollenia > Pollenia amentaria. The sequence continues at coordinate 83,538,196 of OX031008.1, read as the reverse complement.
ACTTAAACTAAATTTACATGAAAAGCTTTCAAGATGTTAAGAATGATAATGCCGAAATAAGATAAAAGTATACACATACAATATACCAATGTGTGTTAAAAATGAAACAAAACCAATGCCAACGCACACAAACACCTACACAAAATCAGCATTAAATGTTGGCTAGGATAGAAAGTTAAAGTACTTACTAATTAAAGTCACTTAAGTAATAGTGTTTGATGTACTTCAAACAATAAAAGTAACAAAAACTTCATAAGCAAATAAGTACAACAAAAACAACAGTATGTTAAGCTGCTAATACTACAACAACAAAAGCATTGGCAACATATTAACATGACATAAAGTCAAATAGGTATAATAGGGTGGTCCAAAAATTGTTTTTTTTTTCTTCTCTTTTTTAACCATAAGCGATGAAAATATGCTAAATAGTGACGATAATTTATACGTAAAATTGTATTAGATAAAACTATGCAACACATGAAATGCAAATTTCTTTTCGTGTGGAATATCTCGACGTACTTAACGAGACTAACAAAAAACAAACTTACAATGATGACCGATTCCCTGCAACCCTTTCGTAACTCTCCTTCGCATTTCAGGGAGTAAATCAGAAACATCAAATAAATTGCTACTTCTTCTTTTACCAAATATACATTTTAGTGGATCATCTTAAATCCTTTTAAATTAAAAAGAATCGAACACTGAGTTACTTTTATTTGAATCTGCAAGGGAAGAAAATCTGTTTAAAGAAAAGGAAAAAAAGAGGAATGCAGCAGTTATCTCCTACACACCAGTAGTCAAAATTGCAAGTGAAGCGCCATCTACTTTGTGTTAGAAAGCAACCAGAGAAGGATCTATCAAAGCGCAAATAGAATCAGGAAAATCAATTCCGAATTTCAACAGCAAACACGACTTGTATTCCACCTGAAACCGGATCCATAACATTCATTTCGATTGCAACCATATTTTGTAAATTTACACTGTACATATTTTTATTCAAACATGTGTGACCAACCCTAATGTATAAGACCTTACTTAATGGGATGTGTATCGAAGAGAGTAAGGGACATTAGCGTATCTTGTATGTTCTAAATTTTACATAATGTACTTACATTACTAATAGTTTGTTGGAAATGATAATAAGAACAGATAAATAATTAAGTATATGTCACGCATACACAGGAATACTTGCATTTGTATTTGTATATATAAGACTAGCATTTAACCCGCTACTTCGTTAGGTTCTCCTTTTCTTTCGTGGACATACTTTTACGCCTAAGTTTATGTTTCTAGGTTTTAACCCGCTACTTTGTAATAGGTACGATTTTCATCTCTTAAACGTACGAATTTCAAAAATGTACCAAATTTTTATTTGTATTTTTTAGATACGTTCCGAATGTAATACTTTTTATTCCAATGTTTATTGGTTTAATAGATAGATGGCGTGGCAAAAAAGTTTAAAATAGAGGGAGCAAATTACGGCATTCGATATCGATTGAAAATACTATATAATTTAAATGGAAATTTCGATTGATATCGAATGCCGTAATTTATCAACATGTTTTACCCGTTTACTCCCCAAAAGGGTAGAATTTCAAAAAAGTATCAGCCACCTAACCGCTTATTTTTTAATGAACATGAGATAAGGGAATTTACCCGTTTTTACCTTTTTTACCCTCTAACCATAAACATTTCCAAAACTCCCATCCTAGGGAATCGATTTCGCGAGAGGCCAACCTCCCGGGCAAATTAAAACATTTTAGCTTCAGGCGTTTAGGACGTTCGATGATGAATCATTCGTTAACTTTCCAATTGTATATAATATAGGTGATGAAAAAAAAATGTTTTGAAAAGTATAACAGAATTAGGTACGATTTTCACCCCTTAAACGTTCGAATTTTAAACGCATCATGTTTGTATTTTTATTTTTTATATAAGTTACGAATGTGATATATTTGTTATTTTAATGTTTATTGGTTTAAATTTTAAACCAATGGTCGAATGCATAATTCTGACGGATTGTATACTCAAATTGCCACCAAAGTGTGTAGATTGCGCTTACACAAGACGGGGAGGGGGGCTATTAAATCTTTCACATAACTCTCCGCAAAACTCACATCCATTTATTATTAATATTGTTAAAATATTTTTTTTTTTTTTTTGATATTTTAAAAATTTCACAGTTAATTTAATAGTTTTGACTTTTATAAAATAAAAACATTTTAATATTCACCTTTTTTAATTAAACTCATGTTATTTATATCTTAATTTGCAAAACATTGATTACTTTTTAAAGTTCATTAAATTTATAAATTCCACTTTTTTCTGAATTGTTCAATTACTATATTGTTTTTATTGCATTTTTTCAATATTATTTTTATTATTTTGTTTTGCCAAAAACCTAAAATTCAATTTGATACGCACGAACACGTTTCCTAAAAATTGCACATTGCCATTTAATTTTTTTTTTGATTGCGCCGGGCCATAAAATATGATGTTACTTGTACCTGGTTATTTTTTTTTACATTTCTAAAAAATATTATAAAAATAGCAATTTTAGTTCTTGTTTATGGTGTATTTTATTTAAAAAGGGATTGTTTTGTTTTAGAATTTGTTTCCAGAAGAAATTGAAAATGAATAAAAAATTATATTTAAAAAAATTCCGTCAGCGAAATAAGAAAATAATGCCAGGGAATAATATATTTAGCATATAGCATACAGCACAATGGGCAAAAAAAAAAGATCTTGCAAAATTTCAGATATGTATAGCGGAGGTTAAGTCGTGTTTACCAGCCTTGCCCACAATGTCGACAAGAACATTTCTTTTGTATTTTTATTATGAAAACAAAAACAAATTTTAATTTTTTATTATTATTATTTCCAAAAAAAAAAAAAAAAAAAAAAAAAAAAAAACTGGGCCAGTCTACTAATTCCCACGTTTTATAAAAAAAAAAAAAAAAAAATATAAATATGCGAAAGAAATGTTCTTTCCGACAGTATGGGCCTGGCAGTGGGTTTACAACTTGGAATCTATAATTTAGTGTGCCGACTCTTCTTCTTCTTCTGTCATCCTTCTCTCCCATTGGAGCATTGGGCCTCTACTAGTTTCCTATACCTCGCTCTATAGTTGGCACCGCGAATGATATAGTTCCAGGTGTAGTTTGCTGCGAGAAGTTCATTATCTATTGTTCTTCGCCGTGTTTTTTATGGTGCGCCAGGGAGTCGGCTACCTTGAGGGTTCCATCTTAACGCTTTACGGACAATGTTTTCGCTGGGTCGTCTTATTATATGACCAATAAAACGCCATTTACGTTCTCTGATTTACTTGGAAACCGGTTTTTGGCTAGTTTTAATCAATATCTAGGCCTAGTCTAGAAGGCTCCTAATAAGGCCATCTCAGGTTTAAATAAATATAAAAACCTCCTTGCAATTGTCCAAAATTACAAAACATCGTACTCTGTTTAAAATCTGCTATTCATGATCTTGACCTTGTTACAAGCGTAGGGTATCACTTATAATTTAGTCGATATTGGTTAAAGTGGTTGCCTGCACAGAAACAACCCAGTAATCATGAGAGTCATAAGACCCCATTTGACCAAAATATATTCAAATTTATAATAAAAATATATTTTTTTCCCCCCGACCTTTCTTATATTTTCTGCTAACAGCGGACATAATATATTTCCAATAATATTTTTTTATTTTCCTGTTCTGTTTCCGCTCTTAGCAAAAAACCGTAGCAACTGCTGTAAGAAAATAAAACTTTAAATTTTAAAGAATTAAGTATGAAAAATATATTATACTTTTGTATGTCAAGATTCTTTTCTAAACAATTATAATAATAGCCCGGTGTGCCTTATTCTAGGTATTAAATATGTTATTTAATAATAAAATTATGGTACTATTAATCGAATTATAATTGGACATGAATAATGCATATTTTGCTTAGGCAAATATATATTTAGTGAAAAACGAAATGGGTTTTATTTAAAAGGCGGCTAAAAACTGGCCAGACTTTTATATAGAAGCTTTGCTATTGATCCATTTTAACAAGAAACGTCAGAAATATGCCACCATTAATATCCTGTAATTTTTCCCTCCAACAGAGCTTGCTTAAACGTTGTCGTACAATTACAAAAAATGTTAGAGAGAGGAAAATAAACATTTTATCTGACTGTCGTTTTTATCTTTAACTTGTCTTTGAACTTGCACTTGTTTCAGTCTTTTAATCCATTAAGTTTTCTGCCTAAATCCTTCGAGGTAGTGGAAAAAATAAGTTGAATTTTTAAATTACATGCATACATATAAACAAAAACACCTTTAAACCCTGGGATTCTCGGTTACTTTTTACCACTAAGTTCTCCTCTTTGTCTGGCCAGCCCACAATTTGTACAGCTAAAAACCCCAATTAAATAAAAGTAAATAAATATATTTTTTGTTGAAAGTATGCTTATTACTTTATATTATACAATTTTATTATATAATTTTATTATTTTATTCCATATGCAAGTCATCGAAAATGTAGTCTTTAATTTCGCACATTGCTATTTCGAATCTACCACAGCTGAAACGAGTTTTGCGTTAGGTTTTTGTAGTTATATTGAACTAAGCGCATAATGGGCCGCAGTTTTCTAATTTGATTCAAACTTGATTCATTGGATTTAGAACATATCATTTCTAGAATTCACGTATCTGTTTTTTTAATATTTTGTCCTATTTGAAATATCTTTCAAGGAAAAAAAATTTGGTCTGGCTAGACCAAGAGGGTCATTTCATAGACTTTTACATTAAAATTGAACTTAACCCCACTTATTTGCTCCAATCGAATCCAAATTAGTTTTATTCGATTCAGAACATATTTTTTTGATTTTTTGTTATATGCGAAAAATATTACAAGCAAAACACAAATTTGATCTGGCTAGACCAAGACGATAATCCTGGGGTTTAGCCAATCAACAGTATTTCTTGAAAACTTGCGTCATCTATCGGAAAACCGCTAAACAACGTAGCAAGATCCCAGTCAGCATGTGGAAAATCTAATCACCAGTATTTTAAGACAACCTAATATTATAAAAAACGGATAAATCAGGTCTGTGCTGAAAACAAACTAGAAAATGAGTACCATAAATGCTTAGAAAGTGACTTGCTTAAAAGACAAAAAGAAACTATACAGAATGTGAGCAATCACAAATTGAACATGCAGTTGATCCAAATGTTACTGTTTTTAGCATATTTTGCAGTCAGGTTTTGCGCAGCATAACGATGAAAAAATGGTCATTATGGTGTTGTTACTGTTTTTAACGGGCAATTGAGTTTTGTAAATTTATGCTTATTTATGTCCGTAAGTGCGTGCTGTAAGGAAGAAAAATAAAATTAAAGAAAAAATGTAATGTCAAAGTACTAGGACAAACTGTCTCGAAAATGGGTCTTAATTAAACAGAAACGCGAGTCCTAAAAGAGTCTTACAGATGAGTTGCGGGGGGCTGAAAAATGACTCGAAAAAGTTTCTCAATTGATTATTAGTACAGGCACCAAATGTCCCGAAAATGAGTAATAATTGATTAAAAACGCGAGTCATAAAAGACTCTTTCATAAGAGTCGCATTTTCTCCCGAAAGAACAGTCATTTTCGACTCCGAAATGATCGCATGAATAATTATTTTAATAGTGTAAAGGATCCAAAAAATACTTGAATATGATTAATAATTTCAAAGAAAGCTGACTGGGATGCGGGGTATTTCGATCCATAAATTATATGTGTTAAGCAGTGTTGCCATTCGTAAACATTTTTATAGCTAAATTTTGCATTAGACATGGCCAAAAAACGCTAAAAATTATTTTTAAAAATGCAAAAAATAAAGCTTAAAGTTAAATGCTTAAAATAATTAAGGTTAAAGATTTTTGTTAAACTATTAATTGCCAGTATGAAATTTTGTTCGAAACTAAATACATTTTAGTGACTTATTTTCCAACGAAATTGAAATAAATAGTTTTATTTAAACAAGTGAGTAGATTTTGGCAAACTATCAGATACATATAAATATGTAGCCCAGGTAGTTGAGATTAAATTTTCAATTTAGGGGACTCACAGACCTCTGATATATGCAAAGTTTAAGCGATTTGATTTCTATGCTACCGCCAATTTTTAAGATCACTTTATTTCTTACAGTTTAAGAAAAGTTAAAGTTTTAAAATTATTTTTTTTTTCAGCAGAGCAAAACATTTTTCAAACACTTAAGGTACGTTCAGACTGATGAAATATTTGAAAGCAAACATCAAATATTTCATTAACGTAGTCTGAACACAAAATATTTTTTCGCAAATTTTAGCCATGTTCCCGTTACCCAGTGGCTTCATTTTTTTTCTGTTACATTCTCCTGTTCTAACACTATAAGAGATGCTGATCCACAGAATAAAATGAATAAATTAGCTTTTGCGATCATTTTTACCATTTGAGAAATATATTTTTATTTTGGAACACTTTCATTAAATAATTATTTGATGCAAATATTCTTTTAGTCTGAACGCATGGCAAACATGAATTAATTTATTTTATTTAACACTGTTTGCCAACTGTTTCATCAAACAAAAATTGTCAAATATTTGAGCTTAGTTTGAACATTAAACAAAATATTTTTTTGTTTCACACAGTTTGAAGCAAATATCAGAACAAATATTTTCATCAAATATTTCATTAGTCTGAACGTACCTTTACACTATGGAATTTTTATGAAATTTCAAAGGGTAAATAATTTTTCTCGTCCACTTGATGAGGGCATTTTTAATATTCCCTGAATGTTCTATTTTTCTTTTTATAAAACATGTACGATTTTCTTTCAGCTTAAAATTAAAAATTTTCGTACAAAATTTAATTTAGGGTACAACTATTTTTAGTAAAAATGTATTATAACTTATAAAACAATTTAAGTGTAATCATTGAGACTATTCGCCCGAATTTGTAAAATAATGCTTAAGAAAGCTTAAAAGTAAATATGTTTTTCTTTCGTCCTTTTAAATTTTAAATAAATTATGTAAATAATCAGGCTCGAGGTATGTGTTTAAAATGCTTTATTTATTTATTTTATTCAATATTTGCAATATTAAATGTTAAACGTTAAAGTGATAATTGTTGCATTATTGTAACTCAGTGCTTTATTTCCTGATAATACTTACGGATGGTAGGGGAAATATTGAATAAAATAAATAAATTAATTTTAATATTTTAAACACAGACCTCAAGCCTGATTATTTACATAATTTATTTAAGAGTTAAAAAAATTTTATAAAAATGCTAAATAAAAATGTTTAATGATAAAGTTAGCTGCAAAAATGCCGAAATGGCCACACTGGTGTTAAGTTTTGAAAAAAGGTTTGTGAAACGAATTTCCTATGCAAGCTTGTTTAATTAACCTTTTATAAACCTGCTTTATTTTTTATTAATAAGAGGGTTAACGTTTAGATATTTCATTGTTAATTTATTGGGTTTTATAATTGAGGGGTTTAAAGAACAAGGGGTTAAAGTGCCTTTTTTAAATTGAGATTAAGTGCTAATATACCCTGTGTGCTCCAAGCGAAGAAGGTATTTTAATGAGAACTGCTAGAATGAGTCGCCATATCTCGCTACCGGATGAGAATTCCACATTCACCGCTTGTGCTCTAAACTTCTTTAAACTTCACCTATTAATTCCATATGTAATCTCAATTTAAAAAAAGCACTTAAACCCCTTGTGCTCTAAGCCCCTCAATTTAAATTTTTCCAAAAATAGTACTAGTAATTTTATATATATTTTCCTATCCCTACAGTCCACATGCTCCCGCTACAAGCATCCCAACACAATTCATAACTTTGTAGTTTATTGTGGTAGTAAGTAATTGGAATTTTATAGACAATTGACCAGCATGTGGTAAAATTGTCTTGTAGTGTGAATGGTTTTTTTTGTAATAATAATATTTAACAGCAAAAACAACAACAACAACGAAAAAAATCATATGCAATTTAAACTTTTATGTCCTTAACACTGAACATTTAACGATTTATGAATATTTTTACAATTTTAATATTTTTCTTCTTTTTATTTTCAACATTTATGATTATTACTTTGGTTCATATGTTTTTTTTTTTCATTGTTTCATTTGAAGCGGCAATACAGATGTTGGCTGGAGAAAAACTCGTGCCTTCATGACAATTATATATTTTAGGGAATCCAATGAAAATTTTAATTTTATTACTGAATTTACAAACATTCCGTTATATCAAGAAAAATGGTTAATTTAATATTTAGTCTGTAAAGCCATGTTCACACATATTCAATATTTGATGTCCTACACGTAACCACTAGTTTTATTCAATTTTTTTTTACTTTTGCAAAACGTTTGCTGGATGAAATATTATTTAACAGTTTCTTAATTGAATTTTACAATTAACTTCTTACAAATAAAGATAAGAAAGTCAATAAAAATTGTTAAAAATACATCTTAAGTTTGATTGATCATTTTGCTGGTCATGCTTTTTTTGTATTTTTCGTCAAATATTTGTTGGGTCTGAACATACCTTAAGGACAGTCCTTAAGGTAATTAAATAAAAAAAATTAAAAATTAGTTTTGTAAATAATTTTAACGCCATTTTTTTGTAGAATTTTACACAAACAACAAATGAAAATGTATATCGTAACGAAAAATATTTCTGCTAGCAAACACGATTCGCCATTTATCGATATCTTTTTAGATTCCAAATCTATTGATTTGGTTATGCATTTGCGCTGATGTGTATAACATCTAAAAATATTGGTCCCAGAAACACTTGTTCAATCGATCTAACGATGTCCGTCCGGCAGGCTGGACGCTCCCAATAATAAAGCTCACAATTTTGGAGAAAATTTGTTGAAATTTGGTACATTAATTTTAATTGACGCAAGAACCAAGTCTTTTTTTTGAAAATGCTGAGAATCGGCTTACAATTTCACATATGCCCCATACAAGCCTCTTTCCGGAATTGAGTCTTTCTGCCCATTCACCATATATTATTTTGGTGGCATTAAGATTAAATCTGTGGTTTTCACGAATAATCACGTAAGTCGGTAAGTATTTTTTGAAAATTTTTCTATTAATAACAACTAAAGTCGTAAAAATAACAACGTAAGTCGTCATGTGTGATTAAAATTATAACATTTATTTTCACAAAAAAGAACTTATGTGGAGATATGATGTTATATTGCACACACTTAATGAGTCAATCAAACATAAGCATTTTTAATCCTTTTACAGATTGTGATCCTGTGAGGATTTTTTCATGAAAACTATGTATAATACGTAGAAAGTCACTGTTAAGAGGATAGTAAAGAAAAAATTTTAAAAAAGCATCTACAGAAGCCGCAATTGAAAAAATAATTGTTTTTGCTCTCCTGAAAGGTTTGGTTTTATAACTTACGCGATTATTCGTGAAAACCACAGAAATAAGAAACAAACTTATTTTAATGCAATATTTGTCCATAGCACTATAGGAAATTTTCCCCCTTTTTGGCCAAAATTAAAAATTTTAATTTTTGCAAAGTTTATTTTTTTGCTTTAATATAATAAAAAATATAACAAAGTAAACATAGCTTTTTAAATTTTTCAAAAAAATTTAATTTCTGCTACTTTAACAGTTGTTTTGACAAGTTATCAGAAAACCTTTAAGTGCAGTGAATTTTGTGACATCTTCTAATAAAAGTTAAATTTATATTTTTGAAAAATTAAAAAATGGGAATTAATGCCAAATAAGTACTTCTACTTTCTATAGCAAAATGTTGGTAAACTCATCTATAAAATCTATTAAATTGGAAAAATTAAAGTGAATTTTATATAGCCTTCCAAAAAAATTGTAACACATGTTAGACATAATATCATAATAGTTCTCTAGAACAATCCATTATCTTTCAAATTTAATATATTTCATCTGCGACTTTTTTGCGAGTTTAAAAAATATAAATTTTTTCAGGTGATTACTGCGTGCCAAATTCAAAATTATTCAATATATGGCTCGAAGAACAAAACGAAATTGACAAAAGAGCCGCTATTTACGCCCATTTATTGTCATACATTTCTGAGAGCGATTGTTCCAAAATCTTTAAACAGTATTTAAAAGAGCATTCTCGATGATTTTGTTCAAATATGAATATAAAATGGCGTAATAGTTCCAGAATTTTTAAAGTTTTTGAAAAACATCCTGCTGTTTGGCTTAAAGCCAGTACTTCGATCAGAAAACGTGAAACGCAGTGTGCCTCCATTAAATCGAAATCTGGACGACCGCAAATACCTTTTTGCGAAAAATCTGAGAGAACAAGACGACGAGTTGCAGCTGAAATCTCTAAAGATCATAATAATGAAGTGAACTCCCCAATTCTTGCTGCATCTGCATCTGCTCGTAAATGTAACCAATTAGATTTAGCAGTGGTTTTAAAAGAGGCTGTCAGTACTCCAACTAGAGCTTCGAAAATACGAAAAATAATTTCAAAAGTAACGCCAACTAAGCTAAGTGCTGATGAAGGGCTAGCCTTTCTTTTAGAGAAGCCATGTATATTACATTTAGTTGACGGTTTGGAACTCGAAAATCAAATTGCTGAATAAAATCCTTTTTTAACATGACTTTGTTTGTTACTTCAATAAATTGGTGAAATTAATTTCTACTGTTATATTCGAAAGGTATGTGTACACTCGAAATTTTTTTAGAAAAATGGAGTTTAGAAAACCAGATTATCTATCAAAGATTTAAAAAAATCTTGGATGCGGAAACCTATAAGCCTTATGTTTTTTCTGAGTGTATGAAAAACTTTTTCGGTCACTCTCTATCTCTCTTAAGTCTTAACCAAAAAGTCAAATCCAAAAAATCGTTCAAATCGGTCAACCCGTTTGGCTGTAATTAATTTTGGCCAAGAAAAATAGGGGAAATTTCCTATAGTGCATAGCTCCAATCTTTATATTTCTCTCAAAAATATCTTTTATGCAATAATTTCCTTAAAAATGTTGATAGTGACATAAACTTTGAGAGCAACTTTGACCATATATATTATACTCGTATCGTATCAAAAGTTTTGTGTTGGTAGGTCCAGAACTGAACATATTCCTATATAAATTTCCTCCCTTAATTCACTTAGAGACAAAAAATCTCATAAAGATAGAGACCTCTAAATAATATTTGGCATTATTGAATTTTAAATAAAACTTAACCTCCTAACATAATCTTGTTCTGGCGGGTCTATGATTGCCCATGGGTCCCAAATAGGGTACACTTTCGAAAATTTGTCTTTTAATAGTGTGGTGAAGGGTATTACATGAACGGGCTCGATCAACTAAACTTTCTTACTTTTATTTTTGCTAGATGAGATAAAATGCTAGGTACTGATTAAGTATAAGAAAAGGGACACCCTTTTCCCATATTACACGCACTTTTGTTTTATATTATTTTTTTTTTTTTATTAAAGTTAAATTTTCTACTTAAAATCTTGATTATTTTAACAACATATACAAGCACTCACACAAATATTAATACATTTGAACACATATGAATTCAAATGCGATGTCTACCACCTGCAGAGTTCTTGACTGAGTCTGTACATTTTAACTTTGGGACACCACCTCCACCATAAACAGCCGGTTAAAAGTAATAAAAGTTTAACACACATATGCGAACATACACATACAAACTTGCTCATTTATGAATGGTTGAATGAATTGCTTAAATTCACATACACCCACACACTTGTAAACTTATGAACAATAACAATAATTTGTTGAACATTTTTATTGTTTATTAATTTGTTGCCAATTTTATATATTTAAATGTATTTGAGTAAATGGGAATTGTGCAAACCATTTACATGAATATCATCGATTGAACAAGTGTGTGTGTGTGTTTTCAAATGTGTGTGTGTATTAAATTGACTACTTTTTCCCTTTTGTTTAATTGTATTATTGTTGTTGTTTCTTTTATTGTTTTATATAATTGTTTAATATATTTTTTTTTGTTTTTAGCTGTTTTTTTTATTTCTTGCTCATAAATCAGGATTAATTGCGGTTAATTGGCAGCATTTGTGGTAATAAATGTTTTCAAGTCAATACATGAATGGGATGCCTTACACACCCTACATTAAATGTGTCTAAGAATTAATAAGTTTGTTAGAAAGTTTGTAACAGCCTTAAGTAAAGTTAAGCCCCTTTCTTCTGTCATTAAAAAAAAAACTCAGAATTACTTTTTATAATTATTTTACACTAAGGGGCTACATTGGCAGCACTGGCAGTTAGTGCTGGCTTACGCACACAAAGTTTGATTCGTTCAGTCTAGTGTTTTCAGTAGACAAAGAGATGAAAAGATAATAAAATGGGGTTTAGACTAGATCGTGCTCGTCAATTTTTTTCTTGCTTTTGTATTCATAATATGTTTAGGTTTAAATTAAGTACAAAGAAATTGACGACACAAATTGATTTCATATAAACGTACACGCAATTATGCAAAGCTTATTTGCATAATTTACTTCATTTTAGGGATCCTCTCTGCGAGCAATTTGTTTCAATTGTTGTAACAGACTGGTCTTGGGGTTTGTGAAAATAGAACAAGTACAAAAAGGAAGAATTCATGCCTAGTGAAAGTAGAATCGATAATTTAACTGGTATATGAACAACCAAATGGTAGAAAAAGTAATGAATTACAGTACAGTATTCACCGTTGGTGTTACACATTTTTTTGAGGACTTTCTAAAATTGTGTTCTAGCACTTGTTTTATTGAAATAATACTCCATTCTAATAGCTAACACTAAACACGTTCATTGAGAATAGATGTGTGACTGGTCAAATGGTGGCTGTTACGTGTCAATTGACCCCTCCAATGACAACCCCATGTAAAAGTGATAGTTCACATTTATATGAAGAGAACCGGTCCCTAACACCAAAGACCTATCACGGGACTACTTTGGTGTCAGTTCGCCTCTCTCTAGGGATATACAACTAATTTACCGAAAATTTAGAAGGAGATGAACTTATGAATTATAAGACATTGACTACAATCGAAAGAGACAGAAAAACCTAACTTAGCTGTCAAAAGCTCCTAACTCTATGATGGTGTAAGGAAGACATGTAATTACTTTGTTGTTGCATTTTAAACGTACGAATTCTTCGATTCTAGTCAAAATTCTGTGTGCTGAACCCTCAAATTTAGCGATAAGAAAGATGCGGCTGTTGCTTCGTGGTGTTATCAAAAAGTTATATACGAAATCAATGTGTTATTCTTTAATCTTCTAACACAGGGTGGCCCAAATAAGACCCAACTTTTATTTTGTAGTATAATTTTTTTTCGCAGGTTATAACTGAGCTCTTGGAACAGTGAGCCGTGAATTTTTCTATTCCTGTCAACGATCAATTGTTGTGACGCACCGAAAAAATCGTCAATATTTTAATTCGAGATCAGGTACTTCAGCGTTCATGATTAGCAATTTAGACGTCCGTTTTGAGAAACGTGGTTAATTGATCGACCGTCCTGGATGAGGGGCATATCAAAATATTCGCACTGAAACCACGAGGCTGCTCGGCAGAGTGATGAAAACAATTAAAATATCTCAACTCGTCGTCGTTTCGACCAACTGAGCATTTCCAGAACAACATTGGAGAGAATTTTCAAGTTTGATCTCAAGCTGCATCCATATAAAATTATTATTGTGCAATTGTTCACTGATATCGCAAGATCCCATTCAACGACACTAATAGATCTTTTTTGGGCTTTGCTGTAGTAGAGGTTTATTTAACTAGATTTTCGAACGTAAGTGGTACGAAATTTTTGTACAACTTTTGGTTCAAAGGAAAAAACTTTAGCGAAAGATGAAATAAAAAAAAAATTTCCAGCACCTGAAGAAGCAATTTTGATATAATTATGTAGGTTATGACCGGTGTAATAAGGTTCTTCGAGAACCTGTGCCCATGTTCTGTTACTCCCGCGTCGAGAAACTTTTCGATTAAAATGTGAGATATGATATATGTTTTTTTTTTAACTTAACTGCGTCTGTAACATTTTTGTTGACTAATAGCTGTCACGTAAGGAAATTACTCTCGAATATACTGAAAAAATGTGTATCTGTAAAATTTTTGTGAGAAAGTTCCCATTTTGAACTGTTAAATAAACTCACGCATAAAAACGGGGTGAGAAAAATTTTTAACACTAAAGAATAAATTAAAAATGCAAATTACAATGAATATGAACACGGAAGAGATAAGTATTTTGTTCTTGGCAGATTTTTTCATTGTTTAATTATGCTGCTTTTAAAATTTTTGAAAAATATGCGAATGTTTAGAAAGCAATTTTGTAATCAACAAACATTAAAGTCGCACTTTACATTTTTTTGTATAGCCGATGGCTGTATTTTCGCCGCCTTCGTTGAAAATTTTTCAATTTTAGTCAATTGTGGTCACCGTCTACGATATGTTTGACTGGCGTTCTCAACATCTGCAATTTAATATCGGCTTCGAGTGGAATATTATGACATTTATAACGCAACGACGTAATCTCTTTTGATAGTTTTCGACATGAGTTACAGACACACATTTTTCTCACTTTTCGAGAAACGATGGAATATTTTGCTTCACATGTTTTCGATGCGAGAAGTTCTCACCAAAGTTACACAAAATGGGTACTGGTAACGAAAAATAACATAATGACAAGCACCGCTTTTTTCTTGTATATCCTTTAGGATCTTTGATTTTTAATGCATAAGAACTAGCTAGCACCCTTTGCTGCTTAGGCGTGGCATGATTTTAAAGGTATATTTCTGTTAGAAGGCTTGCATTTTATGTCTATTTTTAGACTTAAAGAACATCTGCTCCACAGGAAAAGAACACAGATAATCCTTTGTTCATAATTGGAAGAACATGAGCTGCATATGATCCATAGGATACAATTAAGTCTACTTAAGTATCCTTTAATTTTCATAATTATTTTTTCACTCTTTTTTACATGATTTTCTGTAATTATGTTTTGGAAATTGTATTGTATGAGTGTAAATGTTAATAATATTGTATTTCAATATATTTTTGTAAGAGCACATTTGTTATAATGGATCTGTGTGTATTGAGTAAAAAAGTAATCCTGTAATTGACCATATTTATGGAATATTAATGATATTTAACTTATTTTTTGTTTTATTCTTTTGAATTTATTGCGGTTATTCATTACTTTAATATAAATTGGCTATTTTATTACTAAAGTTTTTTATTTTGACTCATTTTGCTAATGTAATGCCTATAAAAAGTTTTTAATATTTTCAAGTTAGTTAAGGTTAAAAAAAATAATTAGAAAGTATTAACTTTTGATTATGGCCTTAGACATTTAAAATCAGGTGGCTGAGCTGCGTTAATTTAAGGTGAGGTAAACAATTAATGACTTGACAGAGTTAATTTTTTAAATTGAAGTCTTTACGATAGAGATCTCACCTTATTCCGATGTGAATTTCTGACCACGCAAAAACAACTTTAAAGAGCTAAGTTATAATAGGGTCAATGGAAAAAAGACCAAATGAAAAAAAAACAGAAAAATTTACTATGGACTGCAAGAATAATTCCTGATAAAATTATAAAAAACAGAAGTAAGGAAGAACATGTAAATCAATTAAAATAGATAAATATTCACCACAAAAACACTTTCGATCCAACAAGTGAAAATATACCATTTGGTTTAAAGATTGATGTTTGACTATTGAGTGCCAGCCGTCGCACAGTGGCGCCCGTAGAGCAAGCGAGGTTGCAAAAATCAAAATTTTCATGAGTGCCGACGAAGTTTTGAATAAACCCATGTTATAGGAAACTTTTCAACGATTTCAAATATGCCACTCTTAATAATATCACATTTTTAGTTTAGAAGATATAACCGTTCAAAGTTGACCGACTTTCGGTTTTCAAAAAAACACACAATTTTTAGTCAATTTGTTGCGATTTCAGGTGTAATATCACGAAAAATAGGTAACGAATCGCCTTATTTTTTATTTGTATTGATTGATGTATTTATTAAATGTATAATGATAAAAAAAAATTAACTGTTTGCTTTGTGTTTCTCCTGGTAAATCACTATTTAAAAACTATCCGTTTTTTCACTATTTTTCAACTTTGACGGAAAATAAAAAAAAACTATATTTTTCTATATTTGCCATACGTGCAAAACCTGTTCTTTGATTATTTCTTTACATAATTCAAAAGGTTTTATCTGCCCGTACGTGCCCGTTTGGCTTCTAGAGGTAAAAAAGTTCAAAAAGACATGGTTGCAGAAATTGTATGGCGTCCATCCCTTATATGTTTTGACTGACAGTAGTTTGATCTAATAGTTTGAAAAAAACTACTCATTGAAATTAGCAGGTACGTACCTCACATAAACAATACTTTGGCGTACAAATGGTCAGGAACAATATTGACTTATGGTCCCTACAGGTAGGCACAAATCTTATTTGGACACGTGCATAATATCAAAATTGCATTATTCAGCCTAAATCCATATGTATGCAGGGAACAGGTAAATTTTTAGGCATGGTAGCATAAGCCTATATATTGCAAAATAAGCATAATGCCTGGATTAGTCTACGCCTGAAAGTTGGCGCAACAATTACTGAAACCATTAAACAATTTAAGTACTGAAAACATGGCGTTGAACAATTTAAAATTATTTGAACTGTTTAGAAAGTCAACCACACCAAAGTTTTTCACGGAAGTGAAAATTCTTCCTGAGAAGTTGACATTGATCAGCAAATGGGGCTGCGATGGATCATCCGGACAAAGCGTTTATAAGCAAAGGATATCTTTCGATGACGCTACAATATCGGACGGAAATATGTTTATGGCATCTGTTGTTCCTTTGCGGCTAAAATCGGATGATTCCCTACACTGGAAAAATCCACGTCCGTCATCAGTGCATTATTGCCGACCAATAATGTTTCAGTTTGCAAGGGAATCGGCAGAACTCATAAGGACTACGGTGAAGGACATTGAAGAACAAATAAGCAAGATTAAGCCTACAAACCTGCAAATTGGAGAAGGAAAATATATTGAATGCAATTACGAGTTCCACCTGACCATGGTTGACGGAAAAGTCGTAAACGAACTGACAGGAACAACCTCAACAATGTCATGCCCGATTTGCAAAAAGAGTCAGAAGAACTTTTTTCAATTCAATTCAATTTATTTCATATATAATATGTTACATCTCAATTTTATATAATTAGTTGTAAAGAGTTTAAGATTAGTATCTTTTTCTGCTTAATTATAATATATTTCAATTAGTTTTCATAGACAGAATTATATTGGAGGTAAAAATTTAGCAAAAACCTATCTAAACCCCTTTTTTCGTATTATTTTTATATTTTTTTTATCGATTTTATATTATTATTTGTCAGAAGAACTTTGGTAATTTAAACGATTCTACAAATGAGGAGAATTACGAATATGGAATGTCACCATTGCACGCAAGGATAAGGTGTATGGAATTCTTGCTAAAACTGGCATATACCCTACCACAAGAGGAGGAAAACTTCGATGAAAATACATCAATAAAGGATAAGGAAAAGATCAGAAAGAAGCAAATACAGGATGGTTTTTTTGAAACAAGTTGGACTAAAAGTAGACTGTCCCAAGCACGGATACGGTAACTCTAACGATGGAAACACTTCTAGGAGATTTTTTGAAAATGATGAGGCAGTAACTAGAATCACTGGAATTGACAATCAAATCGTGAAAAGATTGGGAACGATCTTGGATGTTTTAAACTGCAAAGAAAATGTCAATTCTACAAAATATGGAGAATATGCGTCGAAAACTGCATCTCTTTTAGCAGAAATGTATCCACAGAAGAAGTTGACCCCGACCGTCCATAAAATATTGGCGCATGGCAAAGATATAATTGAGTACCAGTCTTTGCCAATTGGAGAGCTTTCTGAGGAAGCACAGGAGTCTCTTAACAAATTTTATAAAAAATATAGATTGCAGAACACATTCAAAGCATCAAGGGTAAGGCAAAATGAGGACCTCTTCAACATGTTGGCAGCATCTTCCGATCCACTTATTTCTTCCCTGCGGCATGTGAAGTCACGAATAGAGTTACAAAATAATTATAGTTTAGAAATTGTTAGTCTTTTAGATATACCTTCTCTTACGAATTGTGATGAATATTTTACAGAAAATTGAAAAAATATTTTATTAGTATTTACAGAATTGAGACAAAGTATTGAAATAATAAGTTGTTTCATTAATAGAACACAAAAATATCAATCGTTTTATATGAAAAAGTCAAAACCGTATTTTTTTAAGATACGAGGTTGAGAAAGTAAGGCATCGATATGTTTTTTAACTAATATTAAGACAATAACGGCGCTTTTCCATTGTACATTTTCATAGATTACACAGTTCAGTTTTGTCTCGGTTTTTTAGAGATGACAACAACAAAAATAAGCACGGAAAAAATATTGTGGAAAGGGTTCCTAGAATTAGGCAAAGAATCGCCTTAATTACGGCATATTAGCAGCAATGTTAATAATAAAAAAAAATAATTTGTTTTTTTTATTTGAGCATGTTTCTATATATTAAAAATAAAATATTGCACAGTTTATTTGTATAGTATGTGTCACAAGTTTCGTTTACCGGCAGTATATAATCCCAATTATTTTTTAGATTTCATATGGCGATTAAATAAAAATTTTTTTGTATTCTTTACTTTTTTTTAAATTTTTTTATTGTAGAATTAACTGCCAGTTCCTCGATTTCAAACGAAAACTTCGTTAGCATAATTTACCTTAAAATCTTAATTTTAAAATAGGTTTTTGTTTTAAATAAAAGATAAGCGAATGAAAGCTCCGTGCGAAATCGAGCGACAGGCAGTAAATTTTAAATTAAAAGAAACAATAAAAAGTTTTAATGGAATTACATGTAATATGTAAATATGTATTGATATAGGTAAATATATTAAGCTTTTAAATTTGGTAATAATTTCAGCTTAATACGTTCGATACATCGATATATCGATATTTTTAATTAAAAAATATCGATACTATAAAAAAATAGCGATATGATATAAATCGATATATTTTTTAAATTTGCCCATCCCTATATGGAATTAGTAGTTATTCGTTTATTACATGATTTGTCTCATACACGCCCACATCTAAAAAGGGAAATAAGTTCAGAATAGATACAGAATATAACAACATGTTATTTATTTGTTATGTATTTCACAGAAAAAATTATTAAATTTCTCCAATAACCAAATTTGTTCTAAATTCATAATATCAAATAAACAAGTTGTTGATTTTGCACCTATTGATCACTAAATATTTTAAAATTTTGAAAAAATATTTTCAATAAATTTTTATTTTAATTAAAAAAGTGATCAAAAAACTTTGCCATTTCAAACAATATGTTAATTTATTTAAATAAATATTGACAATTCCCAACAACAATTCTACGTGTTTAAATTATTTTATTTTAAACGAAAAAAGTCAATTAAGATTTTTTGTTATTTAATTAAAATTAAAAAAAAAACTGAAATGGCAAGCTGTTTTATTTAAGCAACTTGTTTTTTTAATTTTGTTTTTTTTCTTTCTATCCTCTTACAACTACAATTCGTGTTGGAAAAAACCCAGCCAATTGTAGGGGAATGTAAGAAAGAAAAAAAAAAAAAAAATTGACGGTTTATTGTTGTGACTTTGTTGAAGCTTTGATATTGTTACATTTAAGGCCTGAGTGTTTTTAAAATTCTTATTCACTTTATGGTCTTACTATTATAATATTTTTAGCTTTTCTAAAGTATTTGGAAAAAGTTTCCTGACGAGCTGGCCTAAGCAACCAGCGAAATGCGCATAGAAACTAGCTTTCCCACAACAATAAATTTCAGTATTTTCATTAAAAAAAATTGGGATTATTAGCACATCATTAATAAATGAATTAATTAATAAAATATTTCATTCCCGAAAATAATTTTTGATTAAAATTTTAATTGAAAATTTATTTCAAAACAACTAAAATGTTAATTAAATCAAAATTAAATTTATAATTTTCTATCAACTAAAAAAATAATTGATTCAATTATCACATTAATTAAATTTAAATACTTTTAAAACCATATTTTTAATTGATAAAACACTTTTTTCTGTGTTTATTAGTTAGAATTCTAAAAAAAAATATTCTTATATGAAAAAAAGGAGAATTTTCTAAGAAATTAATCTTAATCGATTAATTGACATAAATTATTCGAGTTATTCGTTATTTGAAATTGGCTATTTTCATTTTTCGATCAAATAATGGCAACATATTTCTACGATTAATCGAAATACAGAGATTTTGCATGTAAATAAGACTATGGACATATGTTTAGCTCAGACCATGCCTTATCCTACGCCCCACTTTTTCGGCCTTGTTTTGGAAATTTAAATTGAGTGAAGTTAAAATCGATGAAGATTTTTACTAAGCTATATTTTTAAACTGTCCTAATGCTAGGACTAGTTCTAGTAAAGATAAGTGGTACTCAAGTTATGAATTATCGCCGGTTAACATGGAAAAAATACATAATTAAGAAACGTGAACACTTAAATATTAAAACAAGAAAAACGTAGTGACTGTTTGGCTTAAGATCTGGCTTAAGCTTGGAAAACAAAGTTATGCTATATAGAGCAATTCTCAAACAGGTATGGACATATGGTATTCAGCTTTGGGGCGCAATCAGCATTTCAAACACAGAAATTGTACGAAGATATTAATCAAAAACCTAAATATTATTAACACCTTGGTTTGTCAGCAATAACAACATCCACAAAAATCTTAAAATTAAAAACGTCTAAAAAGAAATTACTACCTGTAGTGAAAGGTACCTTGCCAGACTAAGCAATCACTCAAATTTATTAGCTATCGAAATGCAAATATTTAAAAAGGTATCATGTACTTGACGAATCAATCTTAACCTATTCTTAAACTTTAAAATGGTAAAAACCTCACCTTTCTTGGTATGAAGGTAGAGGTTGTGACATAATGTGCCCAGTGGGCCACTTTTGGTAAGCAGAACTGGCGCTGTGGGATGAACCAAACGTAATGTTAATTAATTAAAAAAAATATTGTTAGTACTACTATTCGTTTTTTTTTTTTTTTTGGGTCATTGGAACTTAATAATCGCACTGGTTCCTCTAAAAAGAGTTAACCCAAAATGTTTGAATTTTCACTTTATGCAAGAAATCGATGTACAGTGGTCATATTTACCCAATGTAAAAATCTTACATCATTTTCTCTAGTATTTTGTCATAAAAAATGCAATTGTATATCCCTTTGTGATATAAGAAGACATATAAAAAGAAAACAGTTTTTTGTCTCTACTGAAAATATAAAAATTTTGAGTTTACCCCCTTTAAAGGGTCCAGTGCGATATGTTATATTTAAAAAATTATGTATTTTGTTTATTATTTAAATTTCTGTAAAATGCATTGCAAATAACGATGAATTAAATAAAAAAAAAATATGAATTACATAAAAGGGGATGTTTTTATTTATTTTTATATAAGAAAGATAAGAAATAAGGAGTGGCTTTGAAGACTTCATAAGCTCCTTTTGCAAAATTTATATTAGTATGCCAAATATTATTTTCTTATTAAAAATAGGCCTATTTTTTGACCTGAAATATAAAATTTCAAGTCGCTTTTGCACTTTATCGCCAAAAATGGACTTTTTAATTGAATATAAACATTATTACCCCTGGAATGTTACTCTTTATTGTAGTACATTAAAGTTGCTTTTTTAAGCTTTTGTCATCAGCTTCTGGAAGCAAAATGCGTTATTTGAATACAAATAAAAAATTTATATGATAAAGAGTAAATACGCTTTGTCGATTGGATGAACAGTAATCATCCAGGGTTACTTAGCAATATTTATTATTGTGGTTATTTAATTGAACTGTATATGGTTTTTAATCCAAACTTTAATATTTTAATCAGGCTAAAGTTCATTAAATTTAATTTTCACTAAATTATTTTTATGAAGAAAGAAATTTTACAACATAAAATGAATTAAAATTTATTGATAATTTTTCATTCTTGACTGAATGCCGGATTGAACCCATGGACAGATTAATTTAATATGCTTCGATAG
Source organism: Pollenia amentaria (assembly GCA_943735925.1). Taxonomy (NCBI): domain Eukaryota; kingdom Metazoa; phylum Arthropoda; class Insecta; order Diptera; family Polleniidae; genus Pollenia; species Pollenia amentaria. The sequence continues at coordinate 83,516,074 of OX031008.1, read as the reverse complement.
TAACCACATTATCACTTCAGAATTCTTTGCTGTTTAATACTCAACGCCATTGACGACGCACAGTGGCGCCATTTGAGTTTTTTCGTTGCAAAAATCATATCTTTTGAACCGAATAAGATAATTGAACAGTTTAAACAGCATATGATAGATAACTGTTCAGCCTATGAAATGAGCGTTTGGAAAGGGTGCTACGCTTTGTAGGGGCCTACTTATGGGTTATCAAAGTTAAAATTAGTAGAAAAATCCATTTTATGGTAACTAAAAAAAATTATTTTTACATTTTTAGATTGTTTTTATTTTTTTTCTTAAGGGTTTTATGTTTTAAATTATTACCCAACAAATTAAAAAAAAATTATTTTTTTTTTTTAAATTTATTTTTTCAATTTTCTGTAAAATATTCATCACAATTCGTAAGAGAAGGTATATCTAAAAGACTAACCATTTCTAAACTATAATCATTTTGTAACTCTATTCGTGACTTCACATGCCGCAGGGAAGAAATAAGTGGATCGGAAGATGCTGCCAACATGTTGAAGAGGTCCTTATTTTGCCTTACCCTTGATGCTTTAAATGTGTTCTACATTCTATATTTTTTATAAAATTTGTTAAGAGACTCCTGTGCTTCTTCAGAAAGCTCTCCAATTGGCAAAGACTGGTACTCAATTATATCTTTGCCATGCGCCAATATTTTATGGACGGTCGGGGTCAATTTCTTCTGTGGATACATTTCTGCTAAAAATGATGCAGTTTTCGACGCATATTCTCCATATTTTGTAGAATTGACATTTTCTTTGCAGTTTAAAACATCCAAGATCGTTCCCAATCTTTTCACGATTTGATTGTCAATTCCAATGATTCTAGTTACTGCCTCATCATTTTCAAAAAATCTCCTAGAAGTGTTTCCATCGTTTGAGTTACCGTATCCGTGCTTGGGACAGTCTACTTTTAGTCCAACTTGTTTAAAAAAAGCATCCTGTATTTGCTTCTTTCTGATCTTTTCCTTATCCTTTATTGATGTATTTTCATCGAAGTTTTCCTCCTCTTGTGGTAGGGTATATACCAGTTTTAGCAAGAATTCCATACACCTTATCCTTGCGTGCAATGGTGACATTCCATATTCGTAATTCTCCTCATTTGTAGAATCGTTTAAATTACCAAAGATCTTCTGACAAATAATAATATAAAATCGATAAAAAAAATATAAAAATAAAACGAAAAAAGGGGTTTAAATAGGTTTTTGCTAAATTTGTACCTCCAATATAATTCTGTCTATGAAAACTAATTGAAATATATTATAATTAAGCAGAAAAAGATACTAATCTTAAACTCTTTACAACTAATTATATAAAATTGAGATGTAACATATTATATATGAAATAAATTGAATTGAATTGAAAAAAGTTCTTCTGGCTCTTTTTGCAAATCGGGCATGACATTGTTGAGGTTGTTCCTGTCAGTTCGTTTACGACTTTTCCGTCAACCATGGTCAGGTGGAACTCGTAATTGCATTCAATATATTTTCCTTCTCCAATTTGCAGCTTTGTAGGCTTAATCTTGCTTATTTGTTCTTTAATGTCCTTCACCGTAGTCCTTATGAGTTCTGCCGATTCCCTTGCAAACTGAAACATTATTGGTCGGCAATAATGCACTGATGACGGACGTGGATTTTTCCAGTGTAGGGAATCATCCGATTTTAGCCGCAAAGGAACAACAGATGCCATAAACATATTTCCGTCCGATATTGTAGCGTCATCGAAAGATATCCTTTGCTTATAAACGCTTTGTCCGGATGATCCATCGCAGCCCCATTTGCTGATCAATGTCAACTTCTCAGGAAGAATTTTCACTTCCGTGAAAAACTTTGGTGTGGTTGACTTTCTAAACAGTTCAAATAATTTTAAATTGTTCAACGCCATGTTTTCAGTACTTAAATTGTTTAATGGTTTCAGTAATTGTTGCGCCAACTTTCAGGCGTAGACTAATCCAGGCATTATGCTTATTTTGCAATATATAGGCTTATGCTACCATGCCTAAAAATTTACCTGTTCCCTGCATACATATGGATTTAGGCTGAATAATGCAATTTTGATATTATGCACGTGTCCAAATAAGATTTGTGCCTACCTGTAGGGACCATAAGTCAATATTGTTCCTGACCATTTGTACGCCAAAGTATTGTTTATGTGAGGTACGTACCTGCTAATTTCAATGAGTAGTTTTTTTCAAACTATTAGATCAAACTACTGTCAGTCAAAACATATAAGGGATGGACGCCATACAATATCTGCAACCATGTCTTTTTAAACTTTTTTACCTCTAGAAGCCAAACGGGCACGTACGGGCAGATAAAACCTTTTGAATTATGTAAAGAAATAATCATAGAACGGGTTTTGCAAATATGGCAAATATAGAAAAATATAGTTTTTTTTTATTTTCCGTCAAAGTTGAAAAATAGTGAAAAAGCGGATAGTTTTTAAATAGTGATTTACCAGGAGAAACACAAAGCAAACAGTTAATTTTTTTTTATCATTATACATTTAATAAATACATCAATCAACACAAACAAAAAATAAGGCGATTCGTTACCTATTTTTCGTGATATTACACCTGAAATCGCAACAAATTGACTAAAAATTGTGTGTTTTTTTGAAAACCGAAAGTCGGTCAACTTTGAACGGTTATATCTTCTAAACTAAAAATGTGATATTATTAAGAGTGGCATATTTGAAATCGTTGAAAAGTTTCCTATAACATGGGTTTATTCAAAACTTCGTCGGCACTCATGAAAATTTTGATTTTTGCAACCTCGCTTGCTCTACGGGCGCCACTGTGCAACGGTTAAAATGTTAAATTTTAATAAAAAAGAGATCTTAAAAATATCTTATTCGATATTCGTAGATAAATATCGATGTATCGATATATGGGTATTTTTAATATCGGCGATATATATCGATTATATTTTTTTTAAATATCGATATTTTGATATATCGATATTTATTGCCCATCCATAATTCCATACGTAAGCATTTTCGTACTAAAATACAGCTTTTTCATATTGAGTTTGGCGTTGTTCATTGTAAAAAATTCATCAGCTTTTATAAATATGTAAACCATGCACTGTCAGATTATAGGTTACCTGTTTTTACCATTTCTTCAATTTTTTTATTAACTCTTACCATCCAAACGGCTGGATGAATTTGACATTTTAGGTATCATTATATAGATAGTTGAAAACAAAATCATGGAGTTTTGGCGTAAAATAGTAAAACGTTTAGGAAATAAATTACCCAAGCCTATAGAGTAGAGCTTTAAAATGAAGAAAAATAAGGTTCTCAGTCATGTTCGGTAAATCGAATAGATATGAGTGAAATTGGAATCGAACAAACTTTGAAAACGATCCATATTAAAAAGTTTCGTCATACCTTGAGTTCTTATCTTACCCATAACTTCTCTTAAGATCAGGAACAATACGGTGATTTAAAGCATATTAACTGAGAATATCAATTGATTTGAATTTTACTTGATTTTCAGGAATAATATATTAGTCATATTAAATTATGAATAATAAATTTGTTTAAATAGGCTGGAACTCTCATAAAAATACTGCGATAAAAACGTCTAAAATAAAATAAATAATTAAAAAATAATTAATAAAAATATGAGATGAAATCCTATGTTAAATTGCCGTATTAATATTAGTAGGAGGTTCATAATTGCAAATTATACACTGAAATAAAATTAATGGATTTTTTATTAAACTTTGGCTTTCAGATCATTTTATATTCTGTTCAACCGAAGTAGTGCTTACTCTGTTTATAGTTTATTCTTATTTTATTTCTGTAATCTTGTTTCGGTCTCTTAAGCGCCTTAAAAACTGCATGTTTTGCAGCAGAGTTTTGTATACGTGGTATAAATGAATTGTTATTTTATTGCTTATTGTTTAAATATATTTTTATTTAATTGTTTTTTTTCTGTTTATTAATATAATAAAAGTATTAAATCAAATAGACATGTATGTTTTTCTCATTGGATAAAATTATTTGAACTCTTCGAGTTATATCAAGAAAAATTAAAATTAAAAAATCGATTAGTTTCTTACTCGAACAAAACCAAAAGTCAAATAATTGAATACCCTACTTCCTATAATAATTTAATTTTTACAAGTAGGCGTTTAATAGGTGCGGTATAGTATAATTTTTTGTAGAATTATTAAGTTCCTCTCAGATAACCTTTGCACTAAACGTTATGCAAAGTGGTCAGATATTTCCATTAAGAGCTGCAGAAAATAAAGTTTTTACAGAAAATGGTTGAAAAGAGGGGCGTGATCAAAGGTTATACAGAAACTCTTGGGTATTGAAGTTACCTTTATGACTTTATGAAATCATTGAGTATTTAAAAGCTGATTAGGTTGAATTAAACATAAATTTTATGTTGTTTAAACTCAACAGTTGTAAATCAGTGTCCCATGGAGTATATGTAATTTGAAAAGTAACATTTGACAGCACTACGATAAATGTTGTCAAGTTCATATGGCCTGCATTGGTAGTTTAAACGCCTAATTTTATGCGTTTAAAGCAGGTTCCAAAAATAACAGTTATTTTAAAAATTTTAAACAAGAAAAGCATATAGAAGTAAATGCTGGCAAACTGATTCAAGTGTAACATATTGATCCTTATGAACTTTTCTATGATAAAATAGTTACGATTTTTAAAGAAATGGACGTGTTTTAATTATTAAGTTGTCTTTTAATATTTATTAAAATGTGTGATCATCATTGGGATATACTATGCGCATTAATATAAATATTTAAAGACAACTAAATAATTACACCACGTACATTTCTTTAAAGAATTATTATTGTTATTATTGTTAAAAAATAAAAATCAAAAAATAACTGTTATCATCAGACTTTTATGAAAAAAGAAATAACTGTTACGGTCCCTGGTTTAAAAATGGTTTATATAGTAATTTATATATACGTATGTTGGCTTAAACATTTTTTAAACCAAAAACAAAGTTTAACTTGCTCTGATTTATTAGGGCTATACTATACTATTCCCGCGAAGCTCTTCGCTTGTCTGCAGGAGACTAGAGTCTCTGGCGGGAATCGAACCCGCAACCCAGGCCCTGATGGACTAGCTCACTACCAGCTAGCCTACCGGGGCCTTGGTGGGAAACTTACAGAAACTAAACCGGTAATCAAATATCAGCTCGATTTTATTTCCACTTTATTTCGACTTATAGAAATGTCCGATACGAAATTTTTATTAGATGCACCTCTTATAGTGTGAGTAGCTGTAAATAGATATAAAATGATCCGGAAAAAATATCATCTCGAATTTTTGCTCAAATAAATTTCTTTAAAATGTATCATAATTTTTATTCTGATATCTTTTGTAATGCGATTATGAGATTTGTGGATTCTGCCGTTTTGATATTATTCCAAAAAAATACGCAATTCCCGGAAAATTTTATGCTCTCCGGGTATTCAAAAATGTCCAGAAAAAAAATAATAAAAAAATTTATTTTAACTTAAGATTGTCAAAAATTTATTAAAGAAACTTTCTTCAATTACCTTTCCAATATTTATTTCTTTGTCAGCAAACTACTCAATATTCTTAAAGAAAATTAAAAAAAAACGCTATTAAATGTCATAATTTTCTTTCTTATGCTCTTAAAATTTTATTTTAATAATATTTATGAGAAGACATTTTTCAATCTACAGCGCTAAAGTGCCAGAGGTAATAAAGTTGAAAGTCAATATTTAAACAAGTAGAAAAAGACCCATTCACACATTCCACACTTTCATCTTGAGAAGTGGGGAAAAAGGCAGACATATGATACTTTTGAATCATAAGTGTATCAGTGATAAGAAAAAAAAAAAAATTAAAAGCACTTTGTCACAAGGATGTTTAACAATTTGATTGTATTATTATTAAAAATTTAATTAAGAAGAACTTTAAATTTTAAAAATTGTTGAATCAGGAATATAACGGAAATCGATCTAAAAAACGAATCGATTTCAGAGCGGAAATTCCGTTTTTAGCATAGCATAATAAGTACCAGGTATGTTCATTAGGGTGAGTTGTCATTATTTACACATGTAATGTCAAACAACGAAACATAATTCAATTGTAAATGTTTAAATTTCAACATATTTTTCTGTTTTTAGATATTGCCAAGGCGAATTCATACAAGGTGGTCTTGTTTAGAAAACGGATGCAACACTGTAAAATACTTCACCGTTGTGTCAAAATAATACAACACTGTAGTAAACAATTCAAAGAAACCTTTTATTTTGTGTTTATTTGAAAATCTGTGTTTTGAAATGTTATAATTTAAAAACTATTTAAATATTAAAATTCTAAGTGAAAATTATAGAAGTTATGAAAGATTTTTCAGAACCAACAATAAAATTACAAAATATTTATGACATTATTTGTGCTTTCAATGTTATTCTTTGGCGTTGCGCTGCGTTTTACATGATAAGGGCCTATATCTCGGAAAGAAGGTTATATGGGAGATGTGAGAAATTGTTAACCGATTCTCACAGTTTCTCTCTCTCTCCCTCTCTACTATTGTGGTGTGGATATAACTATGGGGTTTATGAGATTAAGTATTCTTGACAATTTTTATTAATGACTGAAACCGAAGCTAATTGAGGGACCGTAACAGTTATTCCTTTTTTCATAAAAGTCAGATGATAACAGTTATTTTTTAATTTTTATTTTTTGAACAAAAATAACAATTATTTTTTGATTTTTATTTTTTCGAGCAAATATAAAAGTTATTCTTTAAAGAAATGTACGTTATATAATTATTGAGTTGACTTTATATGTTTCTTTTAGTGCGCATAAGAAATTCCAATGATGATCACTCATTTAAATAAATATTTAGAGTCAACTCAATAATTATAACATCTCGTTAGAGAATAGCTGTTATGGTTGCACGAAAAAATAAAAATAAAAAAATAGTTGTTATTTTTGTTCAAAAAAATAAAAATAAAAAAATAACTATTTTTATTGATCAAATAAATAAAAATCAAAACAAACTGTTATTTTGGATCGAAAAAATAAAAATTAAAAAATAACTGTTATTTTGGATCGAAAAAATAAAAATTAAAAAATAGCTGTTCCTTTTGTCCAAAAAAATAAAAATCAAAAAATCATGTAATTTTTGATCAAAAAATAAAAAACTTTAAAAATCAGTATATTTTATCATGAAAAAGTACATAAGGATCAATATGGTATACTTGAATCACTTTGCCGGCATTTATTTCTATATAATTTTTTTGTTTTAAGATTTCAATATAACTGTTATTTTCGGTCCCTGAAAGTTTCATTAAATAATATGCAGTCAGACAGTTCATAAAGTTTGCCTGTAGATGGTGGATAAAATTGATACATTTTCTGTATCTGAAAATTGTCCTGTATATCCAGAAATTAAAACGATCCAGAGCTTTACTTCATCTTCTTAAACTTAACTAATATGTAATGAAAAATAAATCAAATATCGATAGCTTAATATAAAAATGGCGTAAGCCCTTTTATTTTGTTGGTTTACAATGAAAGGAAAAAACTTAATAGAATCCGTAATATTTTAGATAATAAAAAGTTTTAATATAATGTGTATCTCCACGTGGGCTTAGGGATCAGCTTAAAGATATTTCACCTTTTGGTGTTACATCCTCCGGGGAATAATCAGGTGCAGCCAATAACTGGGACAAGGCAAAAATCCAGAACTAACAGATCACGTGGCTGACTAAAGATCCTATCTGGTACCACGAGAGTCAGTTGCCCCCGGTGGCACGGTACCATTAATATGCTTCTTGCAGGAAATGCTTCCTGTCGTTTGCGAAGAGTCTTTTCGGAAGTTTCGTCTTTTTAATAAAAAAAATACTTTCGGGAATCACGTTGTTCTTTACTGCCTAAGGGGAAGGGATACCCTGAAAAGCCTACTAAGGTTCGGCAAGAGGGACGGATTAGCCCTATGTGTTATTGCTACTAAGCTGCTGTAGTTTTCCAAAAGCAGCGGAGGTTGGAAAGCTCCAGCTTCTAAGCAACGAATGAGTTCATTATCTTACAGGCTAAAGCATTCAAATGGCAATGTGGGTATGCTGGTTGCTTCCACCCCCGGGGGCGATTTTCAAATGCATTGTTTGTCACACAGGGGTTAAGATATACCGTTAAGTAGACCCTTGAGTAAGTATCTATATTAATCGTTTCCACAGCTGCAATTTCTAATAAGAAGATGCAACAAATTTTATGCCTTAGCCCCCTGAAATTTCAAACAAGGTGCTGTTTGCATTTGTCTACCAGTAGCCCGTTTCTGTATTTCTCGCATCGTAAAATTTCCCGCAAGTGAATTATAACAAAAACAGTGCAATATGAAACAAAAAATGGTTTTTCTCACATAAGTGTTTCTGTATATTTACTTTGGGAGAATTATCTGTCATTTAAATAATTTTCCAGCATTTATTGGAAGGATGTGAGAAAAAGTGTTTCTGTATTAATATTTTGCTAAAAGTTTCTCACAAGAACTGTCAAAATAAGTTACATTTAAAATTGATGCGAGAAAAATAAAATTTAAAAAAATGGAGCACAAATGTATCTATGTACGCAAGTATGTGTATTATTTTTTTTTTTATTTTAAGGGAAAGAATTTTAATGCTGAAAATAAATAAAACACAATTGTTAAATTTTGTTATTTTAATTGTTTTAAGCCCTTCATTGCTTTCGTTTTATGCAGGGCTGCCAGATAAATTTTTGAAAAAATCGTTAATTTCCTAAGAAAGAATAAAAAAAAAATCGGCTAATTTTTTTAAAAAAATCGGACAATTTAAAATTAATTTTGACAAATTTTTTTCGATTTTTATTAAAACATAATCAAAAAAATTGGTAAAGTTCATGGGTAAAATACATATTTTATACATATATAGATACATACTTAAACTTGAGGTCTATTTAAATAAAATTATTTATTTTATTTTTCTCTTAAATCCGATAACAATTTAAAATTTCAGACTGTTTTTTTCCTGAAAATATCGCTTAAAGGCGTAACAAAATATCATATTGAACTTGCCAAAAAAAAGGCCAAAATTTCCTATAGTGCATTGATTAAAAGTGGTGTAATAGTTTAATGTATTGATCACATAAACAAATGTATTAAATAATCTAAGGAAATAAAAATTTAACAGTTTTCCTTCGAAATTTTAATTTTGCCCATATATTTTTAAGCTGCCATGTTTTTAAAGATATTGTTTTTCTGTGGTGCAGAATATATAATCATACTAAACTAATTAAAGTTATTTTATTTCGAAGACTGAATAATATCTTCACCAGAAAAAATCAGCAAATCGCACTTTGCCAATTTTGGAACAAAAAATCGTCAAAATGACGATAAATCGACAAATCTGGCAGCCCTATTTTTATTATATCTATTTCTTTCGTTGACGTTTCGCTTGCATTTGACATTTAATTACTGGAAGTATTCCAGTCAGTGATGCAAAATGTGGCACAATTGTGCCATTTGTGGCACTTTTGAATGTTTGATGGCCCTGTGGAAATCTATTTAGGCCCTTTCAGGTTAAAATTTAACTAACTACTTTTAATCGTTCAATAAATTTTTCAATGTGTCAAACACTACATTTATCTTTTTGATCGTTTTGATTGTTCAAGGCTAAATCAACCATACAAGCGGTTTGATCTGTGATATAAAAATACATATAAAACATGTTCGTGTAAAATCAACGTTTATTGTAGATATCTTGAAGACTTGGCTGAAGTTAAAATGAAGCAAACATGGACAAAAATGCTCTATTGGTCTTATTTAAATATCCAGCCAGCAAAATAGTCCGACGTCTTCCAGATATCTGATGTTTTTTTTTTGCTGGCTGGGTACAAATAAAATAATCTAATATATAAAAATTTTTTTGGTACTATCAAAGATATTTTGGCCCTTTTAAATCGTCAATTTGGCCCAAAACAAAAAAACTGAAAATGCATCACTGATTCCAGTTAAAACAGAATCTGTGTTGTCTGTTCTCGCAATCAAATACAGAAACACTTTTTTCTCACAAATCGAGAAACGATGAATTTTTTGTTTCACACTTAATGTGAGAAATTTTGCAATGCGAGAAATACAGAAACGAGCTACAGAATACACAAAAGACGCTATTTAAAAAAAATTATTAACGCATTTTTTATGTAAGGCTACCGATATACATACACATTTATATTATAGAGCACAATAACTTTAGAAACCAGCTTTCTAATTCTTGGTTCTGTTTAAAAGAATAACTATTGAAATCATGTTCTGAAATGTTCATATTTCTGTACGTTTCTACTGTTTCCTTTAAAGAAGAAACAAAAACTTATTCTCTTTGACTTATTGCCTCACGTGCGTTATTTACCATCCATAGACCGATATTAATGCTGTTTTTGAATTGTTTTTTTTTTCAAAAACAAATATTTTCTGCATTTTTCCCCTCAATTCACAATTCGTTTCAGATACGAAAGAATGAAAGAAAATCATTTATATTGTTGTAAATCCCTAGAGATACATACATTTGACTTACGCTTCGTGCCTCATGCTACAGCCACTAGCTATTGCGTATTACTCTTCCTGTTGCAGGACTTTTCTGTGTAGATGTTGTTATTTTTTGTTGGTATTTTAAGTTGGCTTTATCTTTGTGCAAATTAAAATGATAAATCGTTACGTCAAAGTAATACTTCAGCACTTATTCTACCAACATTCCCTAAATCCAGCCGCAAGTCTATTGAGGAATTTAAACAAATAAAAATTCATCCACCCAACATCTGCCTCCAATTTCCCCCCTCGCGTTTAACAATTTATAATTTTTTTGGGTGTTTTTTCTATAAACAAATGATAACCTGCTTTTTGAATTATTTTTGAATAAAACATAGTGAGAATCCTTCAAAAGAGAAATAAAGCTTTTATTTATGTATTGTTTCTTTGTTTATTTGTGTTTTACTTACTGTCTCTGTATTGATTTTTGGTTGGTCATGCGGTTTTTCTTATCCTGTTTGCATTAGTTTATGTGGGTGGTTTGTTTTATCTATGGGTGTGAATGTGTGTGTGTTTGTGTAGAGATAATCAAAATTTTTATTTCACCATTATCAAATTCATTATAAGCAGGGTAAGTTTTTAAAGACGTTTGATTGAAAGCCAAATTTTGGAAATATTTATTTTTTGCAATACAGCATATAATTGTTTAACAAAGATTAGGTTACATACATTTTGCGACTTGATCCCCGGCAAATCTTGGAGAAAATCAAAAGTTTGCTTAAGTGCTGACACTAAACGAATATTTCAAATATATTTTGTTGATATGAGCAACAATTGATAAATTATGAGTGCTGTATACAGCTGCGCCGAATATTTGATACTAGGGTATTCATTTAATCGGGCTTTTACTTTAATCGGTTAATCTCTCGGTTAATTAACCGAGGTTTTGGTTTAATCGGTTAATATTGTTATTGATCGGTTAACCGATTAATACAGTTTATTTATAAAAATTTATTAATTGGAGTTTATTAGTAAAAAAAAATAATTCATAAATATGTAATACATATTATTTAATAAATAAATATTATGTATTAATTAAAAAATTAAGATAATTTTATAAGTTTTTTTAATAGTTTAAGAAGATCTTATAAAATAATAAAGGGCTGCAACAAGATAACCAGACAAAAATATGCTCATGTTCTCAAAAGACAACACAGAAAAAAGTGTTTTATCAATTAAAAAAATGGTTTAAAAAGTATATAAATTTAATTAATGTGATAATTGAATCAATTATTTTTTTAGTTGAAAGAAAATTAAAAATTCAATTTTGATTGAATTAACATTTTAGTTGTTTTGAAATAAATTTTCAATTAAAATTTTAATTAAATAACAAAAGTTTTAATTGACTTTTTTTCGTTAAAAATAAAATAATTTAAATATGTAGAATTGTTGTTGGGAATTGTCAATATTTATTTAAATAAATTAGCACATTGTTTGAAATGGCAAAGTTTTTTTTATTACTTTTTTAATTAAAATTAAAAATATCATTTATTGAAAATATTTTTTCAAAATTTTAAAATTTTTAGTAATCAATATAATCATTTTGGTAATAGGTGCAAAATCAACAACTTGGTTGATTGATATTATGAATTTAGAACAAATGGATTGGAGAAATTTAATAATTTTTTCTGTGAACACAAGAACTTGCTTACGTAAAACACAAATAATCAGCCATGTCACAGAGTACAATTCCATTCGGAAACGGAATTCATTCCGCATTTTGCTGATTCAGAAAATTACGAAAAATTTTTGCGGAATTAAACGATTTTTGTTTTGATGAACGGAATGGGAGTTTTCTGTATTTTATAGGCCAAAAAACTACCAAAATAAACTTTCTATCAATAAGCAAGTATGGTTTCTTCGGTCCTGAACGGAATCATTCCGAAGGGAATTGTTCTCTGTGACATGGCTGAATATCATCTTTTCTTTTCTTACTAAAACAAAATATTTATTATCTTTAATTTTTAAAAAATAATAATCTCGCGAACTCATAGAAATACTCATTTTACCATAAATCTCAATTTGTCTTGTAAGATTTTGATCATTCTGATGATCTCAAAACCGAATAATTTACTCACTGTCTCAAGATACACGAAAATAAACTGTATCTGCATACATAAAGAAATGGCCAATATTTACTCAAGCAAAACGAGATTCCCATCGATCTCGTTCTTATCATTTTTTGAGTAAATTTTTTCAATTTTTTCGGTATTTGACAATTATTCACATTTTGAAAATAAGAAAGACAAGCATAACAGATTGAGTGAGATTACCAAAACAGTTTTTTCTATGACCATGCAGATGCTTATAAAATAATCTTTCATACAAATAATTTGGTTGAAATGTTTCAGATTCAAGCGTTTATTTTCTTTAACTTGGATAAAACTTGACTTTGAAAAAATTCCTTCATTTATTGTAGATGTTGAAGAAGTCAAAAGCAACAAGTAATACAGAATATCTAATTTCTCAGTCGTTTCCTGCATTTTTCCAAACATATAAAATCTTCCATTATTACAGTCCTGTTTTAATTTTTTTTTTTAAATTTTTAACACTTCTAATTGTTTTGGTTATTTCTGTTAAAAGATTGATATGAGAAGATATGAAAAGAAACCAATAACTAAACGCATACATATAAAAAGTACGTGAAACAAAAAGCTGTTGACAGCAAACACTTATTCAAAAATGAAGATCACTGACCACCTTCTTTGTTTGTATGAAAAATATTTTCTAAACCTTTTGTATATGAGACGAAACAACTAATTTAAAGCACAAAATAAATATGTTATAATACTAAAAAAAGTTAAATATTTTGTTATATCGGGTAATCGGTTAATCGACTGAAATTAACCGGTTTAATCGTTAATCGAAAAAAGTAATAATTAAAAAGATAATTTTAAATTAACCGATCAGTTTATCGGGTAGTAATTAATCGGTTAACCGATTAACTGTTAACCGAATGGATTCCCTATTTGATACCAGTGATTAAAAATGTATGGGAGTGGCCTTAATAAGCCAATTTTCATATAAGGTGACATCACAATTCTAGTCATATGAAACTAACATGTGCTAAATTTCGTGTATTCATGTAAAAAGTGTTTTCTAGAAGGGGCTTCTTTTGGAAATTATGTTTAACCATAAACCGATTATTATAAAATTTGATAGTGTAATTTTAAGTCTTATTCAAGTAAATTGGATCAAATTTCATTGCAATACATATTTATATTTTCGTTAAGGCCACGTTTCTGTCCATTTACAACAAATTTTGACCAAATTTCAACACAACATCATTATGGCTGGCTAACGAAGCATCACAATACTTTGTAGTCAAAGTCAAAAATAGGTGCGTTTGAGTACTTTTACAGTAAAATGCAGTAAATGAGTAAACTGAAAAATGTTCTCTCACAAAAAGCTGTTGTCCAAAAAGTACGCTAACGCAAAATTTGTAAAAGTTCGTAAAATAAAGGCAACAGCTGATGGCAAATAATTAAAGTGTTGAAAAATGTTTACGCTTTTGACTACTTAACTCGTTTTCTTATCGGTACTCGATTAAATCCTTTTTATAACACGAACATATTTCGAAAATACAAACAAATTATTTTATGTAATCCTTCATATTTGTTTGTTTTTTATTTTATTTAATTTTGCTAATTTGTGTCCGGCTAAATTTGATCAATATTACATGAATACTTTTTTTACTATTGATTACTTTAAAAACAAGTGCTGTTCTAAGTACCCGAGTACTTGACACTTTTACAACACCAAAAAAATTAACATAACAAAAAAAGTGTTATGTAGCCATATAAATGCTTCACAAACAATTAATTAAATTAAAATTAATTAAAATTAATTAATTAAAATTTATTTACTTTTCGTTTTTATTTTAGTTTTATTTCAACTCTTCTTTTTTTAAACAATTTATTCACAATTTGTATGCTTTTTGTTTGTTACTTTTGGTTGTTTACTTTTTGAAACATATGGTTTTTTGTTGTACTAAATTTTACTGCAAAAATTTCTGCAGTAAAAATTTGTAAGTACTCAGTCAAGAACTGTCACTTTACGCTCTCAATATGTGTTCTCATTTACTGCATTTTGTGTACTCGAACGCAATTTCGTAAAATGCACTAAAGTTCAGTAAAAAATAGTAAAAACTTTTGTGTTCTCGAACGCAGCTAATATATCAGCAACTTAAATGATGCATAGTTTGCTTATCGTGTATGTATTGATTACTTTTTGGTGAATTTAATGAGATAGATAACATTGTAGGATTCTACACAGTTGTATTGTAAAATGCATTTAAAAACGCGAGTTGCTTTGCCACTGACGCACAGATGTCTGGAATTCAATGAAAATGAGGATCCTTTACAGTCATGTTTGGTATAGGGTAAAAGAACATAAAGTTCTAAATGAATAATTGCAAAAAATCACTGCTTTGAGCAATGCACTTAAGTGGGCGGTTAAAGTCAAATAATTTTAACAGATTTTGCGTGGCATGGTTAAAATTGCAAATTAAGATATTTCGAGTGCTAGTATTTTGTATTAAGTTCTCGAAATGTAAAACATATTATAATGGAACCACAAACTTCAGCTGCTGAATTTATTTTTTGAAAGAAATATTCTTAGTATATATCTGATGATACTCATATCACAGAATATAGTATATACTTTAGGTATTTTTTTTTTATTATTCCTACACTAAGTCCCGCGAAGCTTTTTTGCTTGTCTGCAGGAGACCAGAGTCTCTGGCGGGAATCGAACCCGCAACCCCGGTACTGATAGACTAGCTCACTACCAGCTTGCCTACCGGGGCACCTAATTAAATAATTTTTGTTTTGACAATGGCGAATTTCACTAATTCTATTTAAATAATTATCTATGTTTAAAATTCGTTTTTCATATCAAATAAAAATAAAATTTATGTTTTTGAAATTTTGATTAAGCTAAAGTTCATCAAATTTAATTTTCATTAAATTATTTTTAGTGAAGGAAGGAATTTACAACATGAAAAGAATAAAAAATTTTTTTTGATAATTTTATTCTGGACTGAACATGGGATTGAACTCAGGTCGAATTTACATGTTTTGAGAATAACCACATTCCCATCTTCAGACTTCTTTGCATTCTACCGTTTCCACCACTGCGGCGCCTGCCAGTCTATAGTCAAACATCAATATTTTTACCAGTGGCATTCGTGGATCTGTTTTAGAAATATTTTTAATGTTTTTTTTTTAATTGCTTCATAAAGGGGGTATTTTCGATATATATGTATGCACACATTTTATTGATTGCTCTTCTAATATGAGATTTAATCTTAAAAATCTAAAAAAAAATTTGACAAACTGCGTTTTTCTACTTATTTCAATTATGTTTTGCCGTCCTGAATTAATGTAAATGTGCGTGAAAAAGCAAAAAGGGGCCCACTTTGAGGCGTGTCAGAAAAGTGAATAATATAAAGCTAGGGCTTTCTTTCCACGGGCAAAAAACAAGAAATTATAGATGAAGGATGCTAGATGGCATAGCTATCACCCAGAATTCGATGTCCGATTAAAAAGTCACTGAAGGAAAAACGAAGCCATAGAAGCGCCATGTATAGCGATATGCAATAAGTAATGATTGGATAACAAATGGCGACGCAATGTACCAAACACTTAAACGGCATTATCCAGAGACGTGATAAAAATTAAAAAAAAAATTATTTCTGGAATTATTTTTAACTTATATTTTATCCCTAGGGAATGGCTGGTTCAACTTCATTTTTGGAACCAACCTAATGCATATATATCATACATGGGTATACCGCAGTTAAAAAAATAATTCATTAAAAATTTTAAATTTACTGTTTACTGAAACAAAACTCAAATGCACAGATGTATATCATACATGGGCGTACTGCATTATGTATAGCAGCAACTAGTAAAGTGTTACTGCTAACTGAAACAACTGCATTTGTTTTTAGACTTTTACTATAATTAATGTTTACTGATTGTAAATAAAGCAGTATCAAACTTAATCTAATAGCTCTGCTACTCTTACAATTTAATATTTCCGCTACAAATACAACTATTGCGAAAAAATGTTAAGATAGCACTAGTTTAAGTTGTGGAAATATAACCCTGTGTCTTCTAAATTTTTAGCGAGACTTTTAAGTATATTTTCTTGGCTACTGCTACTTGTAGTCTAGTGTTTAAACATTTCTGTTAACTGAGTTATACAATTTTTTTTTTTTTTTTTTTATTGAAACAAATAATTGAATGTAATTATTACAAATCTTTTTTTGTTTACTTAAACTACAACTAGTTCAAACTAAGAACTATCTAGTAGTATTATTCTATTGATATAAGATTTGATAATGCTGATCTAAGGCAAATTTACCCCAAGCAGATCAATGGGTTTTGTACGAACCAATCTTCGTTCGTTACATGGGTTAAAGAAAAGTCGAGATGCTTCCTCATTGATGTGGCGTTGTAATTTTGTATGATGATTAACTGCATACTTTTTAATAGTGGTATTTATACTATCAACTCCCAAGTCTCGATGAAGGTCTTTATTCCTTATGTACCATGGAGCGTTCACCATTTTACGTAACACTTTATTTTGAAAACGTTGTATTATATTTATGTTGGATTTCTGCGCACAGCCCCACAGTTGGATACCGTAAGTCCAGATGGGAGCTAGTACTTGTTTATAAATTATCAGCTTATTGTGCAAAGATAAATCTGATTTAAAATCAAGAAATCCTTCCACTTCAGTTTAGCGTCGAGGTCCATGCCAAGATATTTCGCAGTGTTTGCATATGGAACTTCAACATTCAAAATGTTAAGTTTAAGGTGACTAAATTTCTTATTTGAAAAGTCTACGTGTATGGATTTGGTATTGTTCAATTTTATTCGCCACTTTGTTGTCCATGCTGTTATTTGGTTAATGGCATTTTGGGTTCTTTCAGTTGATTCTTGAATGGTGTTACCAGTAGAAAGAATGGCCGTATCATCAGCAAACGTTGCTATTACGGTGTTTTGAGGATGTGGTATATCACTTGTGTATATTAGATACAATATGGGACCAAGTATGCTTCCTTGGGGTACTCCTGCTTGTATAGGTTGAAGTTTTGAGTAGGATCCATCGTATTTTATTCGAAAATATCTCAGAGATAAATATGATTCTATAAGTCGGCTTAGTTCGATTGAGAAACATTTTCTTATTTTGTAAAGTAAGCCTTGATGCCAGACTTTATCAAACGCCTGTGAGACATCCAAGAATACTGCAGTACATATTTTTTTTCCAATGCATCTTCGATAGTATCGCAAATTCTATGAACTTGCTCAATAGTAGAGTGTTCGGACCGAAAACCAAATTGGTGGGTTGGAATGATATTATATTCGATCATTACATTTTGGATCCTTTTGAGTATTATTTTTTCGAAAACTTTTGACAACAGTGGTAGCAGTGAAATTGGCCGGTATGATGTGGTTTCATTAGGAGGTTTACCTGGCTTGTGAATCATTATGACTTCTGCTGTTTTCCAATAAATTGGGAAATAGTGAAGTATTTATTATACAGCTAAGTTTCTCAATGGCCTTATGAGAAGTTCTTTTAACACCTCGCCTATGATCAAATCAAATCCTGGGGATTTTTTTGTTTTTAGCGATTGAATTACAGTTTTTAATTCAAGTGGTGTTGTTGGTGTAATATCTACGTTTGGTTGTTCGATGACTTCAAATGAGGTGTTTTGATCGCTGCTGTTATGTTGAAAGATATTGACAAGATGATTTGAGAATGCTGTTGCTTTTTCTTCATTACTTTTTGCCCATTCCCCATCACAAAGTTTAAGTGGTGGATTTTGAAACATTGGCTGTTGGTAGGTTTTTATGTATTTCCATAAGGAGTAGTTTGAGCTTTTGTCATAAGACAGATTTTCTAGTAGTTTTTTAGTTTTATCGTTTTTTGTATTCCTGATAGAGTTACTTATATTTTTACAAAGTTTATTAAGTTTGGATTTCAATGATGGGTAACGAGTTTGTTGCCAGTTTTTTCGTAGTTTTCTCTTTACTAAAAGAGAGTTATTAAATGAGAAATACTAAAATTTTAGCTTCTGTAGTAGCTTAAATTTATGTATTTAATATAAAGCCAAAATAAGCTAATATTAGTATAAATAAGACAATATAACTTATACTCATAGTCATTTCTGTACAATTTAATTTAAATATTCAAGAGGACATTTTATTATACTAAAATTGAATTATTTACTAAAATCGGAATAAACCTCCTAAAAGCTAGTAAACAATTAAATAATTTAAATATGTATATTAAAAATAAATAAAAATGAGTTTGTGATAGTGAAAATTAAATACAATACTCTTACATTTTTAAATCATAAAAAATACATTTCAATGTATAAATAACTTTTTAAATTAAAACAGAAAACGTTTCAATTCATGCTACTCAAACAAACAGAATAAAAAAATTATATTGAATTATGTCCTGTTTATGTTATCTCTGTACAGACACATCCTGGAAATACCTGTACAAATAAATGTCATTATTGTTGTTCAAATAAAAAATTTATACCTAAAATAAACTTTTTATCTCTAGCAAACAAACAGTCTTAAAAAAAAATAATTCCCCCTAAAAAATAAAACATCTTATGGCAAAGATCATCTCCCGTTCTTTGACGGACAAACTGACACAATAAACAGAAATATTGTATAGCACTTTTTTTATCGGCTTAAGAGATGAGGGTGATTCCAATGACTTCGTTCTTGTATTTGTTTATCGATGTATGTCGGATTTACGTTTCTTATTTTTTTATTTTTAAAAGTAGTTTTAAATAGGAAAGTAAAGCATCCAACCATTTTTTATTTTTTCATAATTTTTAAACGGGAATTTAATCGATTTCTATAGAAATTACTTTACGTGTGGAATGAAAACTCTGTTCGTATTTAAACATACGTATAAAATATTAAATTGAAAATTTATAAAAAAAAAGAAACACACATGCCTGCTTTTGATTTAAAAAATGGTTCACAAAATTTTATATACAGCAATATAATTTTTTGTTATAGATATATAAGAATGTAACACTATGTAGACCGAAGCATAGCACAATGCTCTTGAAATTTTTAAAGCTTAAAGATTCCAAAGATTAAAGTTATTTATAATTAAGATGCAAAATATCGGCCAAATGGCCGCCGCAATCTCGGCGGCCCATCACCATCCGATGGTCCAAATTTTCGATGACGCCGAGGTATAGTTGAGGTTCTATGCCGTTAATATGCCGAATTATCTCATCCTTTAGCTCTTGAATTGTTGCTGGCTTATCGACGTACACCCGTTCTTTGCAAATAACCTCAAAGAAAGAAGTCCAACTGTATCAAATCCCATGATCTTGGCCAATTGACATCGCCACCACGTGAGATAACACGGCCATTGAATTTGTCGCGCAAAAGAGCCATTGTTTCGTCAGCTGTGTAGCAAGTGGCACCATCCTGTCGAAATCACATATCGTCCAAGTCCATATCTTCCAAATCGGGCCATAAAATGTTCGTTATCATCTCACGATAGCGAACACCATTCACAGTAACTGCCTGACCGGCCTCATTTTGGAAAAAATACGGCCCGATGATGCCGCCAGCCCATAAGCCGCACCAAACAGTCACTCTTTGTGGGTGCATTGGTTTTTCGACAATCACTCTTGGATTATCATTCGCTCAAATGCCGCAATTCTGCTTATTGACGAATCCACTGAGGTGAAAATGTGCCTGATCACTGAAGATGATTTTCACGATATGCATTTTGATTTAAACCCCCATTTTCATAATAAGCCTGAATAACTTTAGCGCGTTGCTCGATTTTGTATCTTTCCATGGTCTAAATTGAGTTAGTCTGAAATTAAGAAATGTCAAACGAAATGCAGAAAAAACTTGACGTTTAGGTGTGGTTCACATTCAACATCAGCCTTTAAAATTTAACCAACCGTTACAATCTCTCACCGTGTTGAATAATTTGCATTATTTAAAGCCTTAATTTACTTCAGTAAACACTTGGGCTCCACATTAGACCCTTTGGGCCGCGGTGCTTATGGATTTTATATTCTAATAATAATGTTAGTATAAAAATTTAAAAATGTTCAGTAGTGGCATTCAGGTGCGAGCCTTGTAATTTTATTTAGTAAAGTGCCAGTTTTATTTCTTGTTTAATGTTATGGACGAGAATAGGGGATTTTATCAGTAAAATTTTAAATATCGTTTGGCACTAAATTTCAAATTGGATATTCGTATTCGTATTCGACGAATATTGCCGCAGATATTCGTATTCGAATTCGCGAATATTAAAACCTGATACTCGTAGCATCACTAATACATAGTTAATTTTCTTATATGTGTATTATTTAATTGCAGAAGTATAAAAGTGTGAGGGATACAATAAAACAGAATATGCCACGTAAATTGTGGATCAATCATCCCAAAATTCTGTAGGGTGATTTCTGGCATTAAAAAACATAAATAAGAATAAATTTAAATACAGCAGTGAATTAGTTTAAGGGTTTACAGTGCATTTCAGAATGCTATCAGATTTAAGGTGTATTATGGACCGTATATAACAAAATTGCATGACCTTTTTTTATGGTCATATGAAGCTAAGTTGGAACAAATTGTGCCACAATGTCAATATCTGCTACGCTTTAATGAATATTTAGTTAATTTCCTAGAGTGGGCTTTATGTAGGGCCTACGAAGCTTATTAGTATGATTTCGAGTCCAATAAAACTTTGACGTACCAAATTTTATTATGATAGCAATATTTATTACGGTTTTAGGCGTTCATAACTGTTTTCCGGGAGAAGGGTTTATATGGGGCTAAGGGTGAATATAGAAATATAACCCTATCTTTACGAAATTTACCAGTGTGATTTCTTTTCCTATAAAACAGTGATGTACTAATAGCATATTATGATAGTATTATTTATTACGGGTTTAGGCGTAATAAACTCTTTCCTGAGAGTCGATTATATATGGGGCCTACAGTAAATTATGGACTAATCTTCACGAAATTTGACAGTGAAATTTTTAGTTCTATGAAATTGTGACGTACAAATTTTTATTACCATTGTATTATTTATTACGGTTTTAGGCGTAATAAACTGTTTTGCCGAGAGTACTCTTTATATGGAGCCTATGGTTATTTATAGACCGACCTTCACGAAATTTACCAGTGTGATTTTTAGTCTTATAAAACGGTTATATACCAAAATTTATTATGATGGCACTATTTATTTTGGTTTAAGGTGTACTGAATTATTTTCCGGGAGCGGGTTTTATTTGGGGCCAATGTTAAATTATGGACAGATCTTTACGAAATTTAGCAATATGATTTTCAGTCATATAAAACGAATTTGCACAAAATCTTATATCATTCCGTGCATTATTCCACCATTTATGTTAGTTTCTATAACAAACATTTTCTTATGTTGCTGGCTCCGCATTTTGATTCATAGCTCTGATCCTACTGAAACGATTTTGAATTTTTGGACAGACAACCGGATATGGCTAAATCAACTTAGAATTACTGAGGGTGCCAGAATATATGAGGGGCTTAAAGGACAAGGGGTTTAAGTGCTTTTTTAAAAATTGCGAATTCATATGGAATTAGTAGGCCAAGTTCAGAGAAGTTCAGAACACAAGAGGTGAATGTGGAATTCTCATCCGGTAGCGAGATATGGCGACCAATTCTAGCAGTCATTAAAATAACTGTTTCGCTTGGAGCACACGGGGTAAATGAGAACTTAATCTCAATTAAAAAAAAAAAGACATTTAAACCCCTTGTGCTTTAAGCCCGTAATATATACTTTATGGGGTCTTAGATCTTTAATAAAAAGTTTCACACGGAATAACAGTCCTAGTATACCCTCATTCACCATAAGTGGTGGTGGAGTGTATAAAAATCATCATACCAACAGCGATAGTTAAATTTTTTGCAATAAATTTATTTATATATTTAAATTAAAAGATTTTGTTTGTTGTGCTTAATTCCCTTTTTTAATAATTGATAACAAATACTGAAATTTAATGTTGGAGGATAATCTGTTCCTATGCGCATTTCAATGGTTGCTTAGGCCAGATCATCAGGAAACGTTCTCCTAAATAATTTTAGAAAAGCCAAAACT
The DNA here is from genome assembly GCA_943735925.1 of Pollenia amentaria. Taxonomy (NCBI): domain Eukaryota; kingdom Metazoa; phylum Arthropoda; class Insecta; order Diptera; family Polleniidae; genus Pollenia; species Pollenia amentaria. The sequence goes on along the minus strand of OX031008.1, from coordinate 83,493,331 downwards.
ATCAGCAAACAAGACTACAGAGGGAATGAGAATTACCTGTGGTAAAGTTTTATATACCATTGGATGCTGCTTCAAAAACTCTTTTCGATGATACCAAATTTTATTTATGTCGTCTTGGACCAAAGTCCAAAAAAAATCGAAAAACTAAAAAAGACCTTTCTTAAAAATGGTCCAGCTCACGGATGGTCAACGCTAGAACCAAAATATTTTGGGAATCATCATAAAACATATCAGCCTTTATTTTCAGAGGGGTAACAGAATCACTTTTTTTTGAGTCGCTCTAATATATCGTCGGTTGATAATTTAAATGTCGTATGTGGATTTTTTGCGGTTTTGAGTTTAGATCGATTCCTTAGGTTTTCCGACCTGATCTTTTTTTTCATTTTGCGTAATCAGTTTTTCGATACCTCATACGGTTTTCGAGATATGGAGTGTTGAGTTTGTCATATGTGGTATTTGCTGAAGCAATTATCAATTAAATGTGTTTAAGCTCAATTTACTCGAAACAATCGGAATCCCCATACGACAATTAAATTATCAGCCGACGATATATATTTAAATAATAAAAAATATCAGTAGTTTTCAGCAAAACTTGTAATATCTTATTTAAAAAAAATAAAATTAGAAGAAAGAAAACTTTTGTAATATATAAATATATTTCAATTACCAGTTCATGACATTGTAATTATGACAACAGCCATGAAACTTGTATCTGCATATCCTTGACGAATTCGCTCAATTTTATACTAAAGTATTAAATGAGCTGAATAAAATACGAAACCAGCACAAGCCACAACTATAATTAAATTACCCCGTATTAGCCAACATAACCCTTTCCAGGAGGCAAAATAAAGGAAAATTAATACGATACCCGTAAATATGATGAATGACATACAGTACACTGTTCTGTGAGAAGGAGTGTTGCCATGTTTATATTTATGTTTCGTTTTGAGTTTTTCCTATTCATTTTTTTTTTTAGTTTTAAACGAATTAAAGTTTGTTATAGAACTTCCGTTTTTTCATATCACGTCTAAAACATTTTTGCACACAAATTCATGTCTATATATAGAAAGAAGTGTATATACATACTGTGTGTATGAGTTGAAACTATTAATTTTTTTTTTTTGATTTGTATGAGTATTTATTTCATAAGTGCACTTTTCTATTTCCGCAATTACTAAGGCACAGTGGTACTAAATATTTTTGGTTAAAGATAATTTTTCTTGGATTGAAATCAAAGTATTTTTCAACATTTCCATACTTAAGTTAGATTATGTCATCGCCAGTTTTTTAAGCAGAACGACTTTTTACTTCACAAAACGAGCTTTTACTTTTCAAATTATCATAAGCTCAATTTGCAACTTAACCTACAGTTCTTTTTACGATATAGAGAGCACATAAGTAATGTTATGATATAATTAGTGAATAAAGTTTTGGTTTACGTACTTTGCTATTTTTAAGAATTAATTTTAAAAAAACTTGAGCTGTTTATGATAAAAAAATCAGCACAGAACGAAATTGTTAATTTAATTTTTTAAACCGGCATTCGATTTTTAAGACACAAAGAATCTTTCACGTTCACAATACACCTAGTGCTGCAGCAATGTACGGATTAGTATAATTCTTTCCATAATTATAATTTGTGAAAAACGTTTATATGTTCATACGTTTTTCTACATATCGTATATCATTGTCACGGTCAATCCATAAACAATGGTATGCTATACGATGCGATCGGTCTTTCAATGGCAGTCCTACAATGACAGAAAAGGCGCCAAAACACAGATGTATTTGGACATCAGTTATACAACAAGTGTCATCGTTTTTGACCCCATGGCATGGCCAAATTGTCATCAAGTAATACTATGTCATCAATCAGATGACATATCGGCGTCACAGAAATCAGAAATCGGAGTAAGTTTAATCAAAAAATGTCATCAGTGCGATGACTCAGAAACATCTAAGAAAGAACTCATTAGGCTCAATTTAGTGAAAACCTGTCATAAAGTTGAGTCATTGGGATTGACTTAAGTCAAAGTGATAGAATATTATTATTTACTTACCCGTTAAACACGTTTATTTTACTTCTTTTCTATTCCGCCCCCTTTCACAGAAGAACTCTCAATAATAAGACAGCAGCAGCATGCCCAATATGAATTTCGTAATCATTCTGCTTTGAAAATTTGATGAATTTAACTAAATAATTTAAACAAATAGAATATGGGAATTTTTGCTTCTTATTTTACTTTTTAAACATGAAAATAATGTTAAGAATACACCAAATGTGGCATCGAATTTATGTCACAGTAATCTTAGCATAGATGACGCATAAAATATGACAAATTTTTGATGACGTTCGTTATTGGATTGATGTCACTTTTTGCTTCACTGATGTCATTTGTAATAACCAGGGAAACTATAAATATGCAATTGAATGTTTTTTTCTTGTGCGACCAATGAAGGCAGAAACAATATATTTATCCGTCTTAGACCTTTTTATGAATTTTGGCATCGATTTGTTAGTGCATATTTTACCCTTTACACCCTTTTTGTCAATAATTAAAAAAATGCTTTTGTCAAAATTTTGGTTTTTCTGTTTAAAATATCTATCTGTATACCCAACGTGTTGGTAAAATTTCTGTTATTTGAATGCATGAAGAAGCATTTCCGGTGTGCAAAGTCCCCGTTCCTTGCCTATCTTCTGTGTTCTTTTCAATGATTTTGCCAGATGGTTTTTATTTGAGAAAAATCTTCAAACTATTGTCACAATTTATGAAGTGTCAAACATACAATCGACAATTGGTTCCAAAAATAGAGAGTGTATGCCATGATATTCTTCGAGAATAAATGAAATTTCTGTGGCACCTTTCTTTAATAATACAAATTCTTAGAAGACACTTTTTTACGCTTCAATTTTGTTAGAAAAATAAGAATTCGTTGTATATAATTTTAAGTTTTTAGCATGGTGGAATAAGTACAAGGCATAGTCATGAGAAATTGTGTTTTAAACTTGTAAACCCCTATAACGACAAACAAAAGAAATCAAAGAAAAAAATTAAATCAAGAGTCAAAATAGAGTCAATTAAATAATTTCACATTACATGGGTTAGTAATGACAACAACTATCCCTAATGTACATTAATAGTACTTATTATACAATGGATTAGTACAGCCGATAAAAATTAAATCAATGCGAATTCATTACAGGTAATCTCGGTACTACAAGACGTACAAAAACCACAGGCAATTTGTTTTTGCAAAAGCATTGTACAATGTCAAAAACCGAAACAAACCCTATTATAAATTTTTTTTTTTTTTTTTTTTTTTATTCATATTTTATTTATTGAATCTTTTCTTAACTGAAAATTGACAATAAGTTTTTCAAATCTTAAAATTCTAAATTATTCTATGAGGTAACGTGCCAATGCAAGTTACCAATTAGATGTGAGAGGAGGTAATACATTGTTTATTATAGTGTTGCCAGATCTAGCGTGTCTTTTCTTCTTAGACGCCTATGTCCATCGCTAGAAAGTAAGTTTTGAGCTAAGGAATTTGGATGCACTATCAGCTTATTAACATATTTAATACAGCTCTCCCGAGCTACTGTGATGACGGTAGGAATACTTAAGTCCTTGTGAAGGTTAGCATTCCTTACGTACCAGGGAGCTCCAGTAATTATTCTTAAAATCTTCGATTGTCTTCTTTGTAGTTTTTCAATATTTGTAGCGCATGCTGTTCCCCAGAGTTGGATTCCATAGGACCAAATTGGTTTTATTATTGTGTTGTATATAAGAACTTTATATTCCAAACTAAGAGTGGATCTAGAGTTTAAGAGCCACATTAGTTGGACGGTCTTCAATTTGATTTGAGTTATTTTTGCCTCAATGTGTCTGCTCCACGTGAGTCGCCGATCTAGGTGTATTCCTAGGTATTTAACATGATTCAGTTGAGGAATTTGTACGTTATTAATTTTAATTGGGGTGCAGTCATGTTTTCTGAGGGTAAATGTAATGTGGGCACATTTAACGGGATTAACATTAATAAATAAAAAATATAATAAAAAAATAATAAACAATATTTTGACATCCAACAATTATAAAGATAAAAAAGTTATCAGCAGGGCTTTTAAGATCACCTGTAATGAATTCGCCTTTAATATAATAAACTAAGAAAAAATAAGGGTAATTTCATATCAAGTCACCTAACTTTTGAAATCGATGTCTTCCGATTTGGATTAAATTTGCAACAAGATCGGTCAAAAAGTTTCTGAGTTAGAGGGGGTCAAAATTTGAAGTTTTGACCAAACAGGTGTTCTTTCTCATCCATGTAACTTATTATCTATTGGTGTTAGTAAAATTTGTCCCAAGCAAATCAGATAGCTATTTCTTCCATCTTTCGAAAAAAAAATTTTTTTGTTATTTAAAATATTTTTTTTTTAAATTTAAAACTTTTTTTTATTTTTTTTAAACGGGTATTTTTTTTTTTTGCTTAAAAGAAAGCTTAGGTCTTTTCCTTTAAGGTAGTTCTGGTCGCTTTTTGGGCCGCGAGTGTGTTATGTATAAAAAAAATAATAATGGATCAGAAAGAACACATGTTTGGCCAAAATGTCAAATTTTGACCCCCTATAACTGAGAAACTTTTTGACCGATTTGACCAATTCGGAAGACATCGATTTCAACAGTTGGGTCAGTTGACATGAAATCGCCCATATATATAAAAGTTATATGTATGTCAAATTGCAAAAAAAAATAAAACATACAGAAAATACACTGTCAGGTTTTCTTTAAATAACACTGTCACGTAATCTTTATGTAAAATTTTGAATCCGAATATGAAGTTAGAACTGTCAGATTTTGCAAAATTATCCTTATTTGCGTTTTAAAAAAGGATAATATCACTTTAATAAAAGTGTCTTCGAAAATATTTGACGGATTTTTTATTTCTTTTTATTAATTGAAAGATAATGAAATTACTAAATCAACAACGCGCCGTTTGTGAAGATTAGTCAACAAATTACAGGGTGATAGTGAATTTTGAATATTTTTTAAGAATGATGAGTTTCGTGCATCTACACCATCGATGACCAAGACGAATGAGTGAACAGGGAATGGTAAACTGATTCCAAATCGATTTTCGATTTTTCGATCGACTTTTTTTATTTTGAATTTTTATATTAAAATCTATTTCAAAATCGTTTAAGATAAATTTGCAAGCTTACACCTTATATCACAAAGGGTGATAAAACTGCTTTTTTGGCAAAATACTAGAGAAATTGAACTCAGATTTTTTACAGTTGGTAGTTATGACCACTGTTTATCTTTTTCCTGCAAAAAGTGAAAATGTGGTAATTTTGAGTTGACGCCCTTAAGAAGCAGGGTTGTTAGATTGATTTTGAACTTTTTCCCCAAATTCAATGTCAAAAATCGCCAAAATCGCTAAAGCATGCAATATTTAGTTTTTGACAATAATATATGTATTTTAAGAATAATTAAAAATATTTTTTATAAATTTCAAAAAAAATTGGTTCCGTATCGCTAAAATCCGCCAAAAATTCAAAAAAAGTCGCCATGATATATTTTGCTTATGGCCTAAACTGATTTAAATTAGATTGAATAACATCATTAAAATTTTTTTTTAACAAACGGTATTTTTTCCATTGTGTTTCATTAACATCCAAAGGTATGTTAGGATTCATACAAATCTTTAAAAAATCCAAAATTTTTTATTTTTTCGAATTTATTCTATGGGTTAAATTTCAGTTATTAAAAATTGAAGGAATAGAACTATTACAAAAAGCTTTATAAAAAAAATACATAACAGAAATTTAACTCATAGAATAAATTCGAAAAATAAAATATGTTGAATACATCGATATATTGTAAGTAACTTGAAAATGAAATAATTCCCAGATTCTAATTTTAAAATATCTTTAACAACAAAGAATTTTATCTGTGATAATTTGTCACATTTTATAATGGAAAAACGCTCATAAACTTTAATTATATTAATTTTTTAAAGAATTCTACTCATTACTTCTTTCAAGAGCACATTTTAATGTGAAAACAAATTTTCTCGAAGATTTTCATTATCTTCCTCAGCCATTTCAACATAATTAAATTTTAAATACTGGTCATACATATGAATGCATCAAATTGCATACATTGCAATACTGGAATAAAAAAAAAATTTTTCTTCGTATTGAGTTTAACAAATTTCAACACAAATTCATGGCTCATCAAATATAGCCAACAAAATCGCCAACTATTTTATAAATCGCCAAAAAATCGCCATGTCGCCAATCGAAAATTAGGCCGCCAAACAAGTTTGCAAATCGTCACGTTTGGCGAGAAATCGTCACATCTGACGGACCTCTTAAGAAGAACCAGTGCAATATGGTTAAACATATTAAAATTATGTTCTTGATTAAAATTATAAAATTCTAAATTTAAGCAATATTTTTTATAATAAATTAAATACATTTAAAAAAAATGCAAATAAGTGAATGAATGGATATGGCAATAGTTCTTGGTCGGTGGCGACTGTTTCTTTGCTAAGTCATTCAGATATATTTTCTTGCTATTTTGTATTTGTTAAGATAAATTACTTTGTTTTTCCACTTTGCTATTAACTAGATTTAAATATCGCTCACACACTGGTCTGTTTATATATTAGCGTAATTCCATAGGAATGACATGGTTTGATTCACCTCTTATTTTTCTATATTATGTTGATTTTTACAAACTTCACTTTAAGTGTTTGGTTCGGTACGATACGTTTAGGACTATTTTGTTTACTGTCCATTGATGGCTTTCATTTCCAGAGAACAAGAGGACCTATATTAAACTTGGATTTATACCAAGGGTACTTAAAGGTAGTGTTGCCAAAACTTATGGTGTTTTCTTTTCTACAAAAAATGTGACATTTTATTTAAAAAAATGCAATTTGGAGTTCGATTCTTAAAAATGCTTCGCTCTCTAAAAGGGTGGCTTGTTTTATTCTTCAAAAATGCACCCTTACAAATGGCATAAGGTAATGCATTTTACGCCCCGTATAAATCGACAGCGCTGATAATGTCCTGTAAAAAGATGACTTCTGTTTAACTATAGGGTTACCAGACGAAGTTGTGAAAAAATCGCCTATAATTGCATTGTTAAGGAAGCTGTTTGTACCAAGTTTGAATACTCTTACTGTTACCATTCTCTAGTTACCCAGAAATCTATAATATCTTTGTATAGGAGGTGCCACACCCACTTCTCTAATCCAGCCCTTTTTTGTAGAAGGGTTGTTTATTGATAACCCAGCTGTATGTACCAAATGTGGACCATTTTTCTCTAATCGTTCAGCAGAAACAAAAAAAATATATTGTACCATGCCCAATTCTCTAATCCCACCTACATTTTGTGGGATGTTCGGTATTGCTAACCAAGATGCTTGTACCTAATTGCGAAACTTTGACTCTTGCCATTCTTCAGATAAACAGATGCTGTGTATTGATAACCAAGATATTTAGACCCAAGTTGGAAGCTTTAGCTCTTGCCGATTTGCCAATGAGCCAAGTAAGCCAATGTGTATGGGATGCAGATTGTAATAAGTAAAAAACCATCAAAAGGTGGATCTGTAGTTTCTACACCTAATTATTTTTTCCACGATCTCTTTTACATATTTAAATGTATACATTTTGCTGTGAAAAAATGCCCTTTACGTTTTTGTTTTTTTTTTAATTCACATATTTTTGATAAGTTTTTGATATATCGTTTTTTTTTATATTAAAAACAAAGGCTTGTGAAGTAAAGAACCTGCTTTGTGTAAACAAATAAAAATAATTTTTGGTTTCTTTATTTTTTGGGATTCAAAATATAGTAACTTATTTTTCAAAAACAAATAATTAAAAATAAATCTTTTTTAGAGGGGTAAAATTTACCACTACGTCATTAAGTATGTCCAAAATGTTCACCTCCACAGTTAAAGGTTATTGTTCTCGCTTATTACCATAGGTAAGGTTAAGCTGGGTTAGGTCGAACGGAGGACGAATCATCAAAGATGCAACTTCATACCTGTACGATATACACTTAGGCCACTACCGGGCCTCTTGTACGCTCCTTAAGAAGAAACATGGGGGATTTAGGTGGATAGTGCTATCACCACCTATAAGAATTGGGTTAACGTCCGGCGTTTAGAAACCCCGTTTCTCGGACGTTATTCCTTAAGGTTTTCCAGTCAACGTTGCTCAGGGATCCAAAGCCCAACATGACATCGCTCCCGAGGTGTTTGGATCTTAACTCGCCTGAGGCCTGACAGTAGCAGAGAAAGTGTTCCAGCGTCTGACAGGATACGCACCATCATACTAACTTCGTACTTACTCCGGTTGAGGGGGCTTCTTGTTCCCCCCTCGTCTGGGTTACCCCGTAAAATCTTAGTAGTCCTACCCACAGTCGCACTATTCCAACTGGCCGTGTGAGTTTCCCTAGCCCACGTCTTGAATTCTACTTTCATTGCCCCAAACGGCTTCGCATTAAATTAAATTTCTATTTATTACCATTAATATTGAAACCACTGTACCCTTTATGCGGTTATAGTTTCCATCAAAAACAAAAACAAAAAGGAAAATAAACTATGTGATGAAAAAAAGAACGTAACCAAAGTGTGAAACACTATGAATGAATGTGGAATCACTTTAATGCACATGAGAAATATTATTTTTTTATACTCCAGAGCAGCAAAATTATAGTGTATATTTTCACAACTTTGTTTCTTTTTCATTTAATTTTTTTCTAGTGTGTCCATAAATGCACTAGTTACTGTTGTAGATAGTTTTTTTTAAATTTTTTTTACAAAAAATATATGAAAATGTCATACATACTTTGCGTGCTTGGCGAGGAGCCATTAAATGTGGCGTTGCTCTTTTTCTTTCTTTTTTGTTTTTTTTTTTTTTTTTGGCCATATAAAGGTAATGAATAAATGTACAGAGTCCATTAAAAGTATTTGTTTTGTAATATATTCCTTTTTTTCGGAAGAGTAGTAAAAGAACTATTTGTGTTATATACAATAGTTAAGTCGTTAATAGTTTAAAATTTATTGTTTAAACATTTTCGGGTAATTATTATGTACGGAGTTTTTAAGGAAATGTTATAAAAGCAGAGTGCTTAAATTATAAAATAACAAAATCCAACATTTTTATTTTTTCACTCATTACACTGGTCTACATAAAAAGTAATAATTCAAATAAAAATGTGATATAATCGTAGAAACAAAGTGTTTTGAATACATATCTGTCTTTTTCTTTTCACAATTAGATCCTTTTTGAAGGATTTTAGCCGTTTTACGCCTTTAAACCAAGAAGATTAACCACATATTTTACAACAACTTTTCTTCATTTTTTTTTTAACTTTTATTTAATTATTGGATCTTTCTTTTTTCGGAATATAACAATACTCCTCCAAAGGAAATTCACATCTCAATTTTAATAGTTTTGGGATACTCGTTTTATGTTTTTTTTTCTTTCGCGTCTTAAAATTTAATATTTTTGAAAAATCTCAGAAATTATTTAAAAATATAGAATTTGATTAGATTTTATTACCGTAACAGACAGCGGAAATTTTGATGATAAAGTGGAGAAAATTGACATGACTTTTTTGTCTAGTATAGTCTCTTAAAAAAAATGTTCGAAAACCAAATTATTCAAATAAGTTCAACATTTGGAGATGTTGTCTATATATGAAGATTATGATAAAAGTCACGAGGCATGTTCTATAGTTATTATTCTATTTTGGTCAATAGTAGGCAATAGTGACGGTGACGTTGACGGTATGTTTTGATCAGCAGATGAAAGCGATGGTATAGCAAGATTTTTCGGGGATTTACAATTTTGCACTTGTTCTTTTTGCGGTGTAGTGTCCATGGACACTATGTCATTTGCAAATGGACTTTAAGTCATTTTCAAAAGTGTCATAAGGTTCATAACTAAAAAAGAAGTTAAATACAAGAAAAGAACTATATATTTATTTGCAAAAAAACCAGGTTCGCTAACTTAAACTTCTCTGCAAAAGATTTTCTCCTCTCTGGTATAACAAGTACCGGCTTCGCTAACTGAAACCTCTCTGAGTAGTCGGCCTTCGTTCGGGGACAAGGCCGATTTTAGGAGCTTTACTTATCAACGACGGTACTTGTTATACCAGAGAGGAGATAATCCTTTGCAGAGAAGTTTAAGTTAGCGAAGCCAGTATTTGTTATACGATAGAGGAGAAAATCCTTGCGCCCATGCAGTCTATCGCGTGATTCTCAATTTTTTATTATTTCTTAAGTTATGGACATTACGACACTCTGCAAAGTGCCACTTGCAGACTTGACGATACTTCTCTGATGGACGTGTTGACACTTTGAAAAGTCGATGGACACTATAACACTGGACGTGATGACATGCAACTAGAGTTTTTTTATTCCCGTACTTTTTGGATTCCCGGGAAATCGGGAAATAAATAGCAAATTCCCGGGTTCCCGGGAGTCCCGCCCAAAATGTTTTATTTATTTATTTACTTCTTTATCGAATGAAACCAATATTTCTTCTGGCTATTACGATTAACATATTTAAATCAAGTATCTATTACATAACAAAAACGTAAAAAATTTAAGATTAAATTAATTTTAAGACACTTAAGAGGTTATTTTGATGCCCATAGGATTATAGAAATCAATATACGTATATATATTGACAAATTCAGAGCTCTTTGCATTATTAGAATGAAAGTATTAAAGTCTTAGTGGAATAAAATTTCTGGAAGGGCGATTAGGAACTGAAAGCACATTACTACAAAGTAGGAATTGTGAAACAATTTTACCGTTTAACAAATTCAGCAGGAAGGAGATATTTTATTTACTACACATATTTATAAGCATATTTTTTACAATTTTATAACCCTCAATCAGCAATGGTGTATTAAGGTATACTAGGTTTGTCATTCCATGCGAATCTTTCTTTTTATATTCAACTAAGGTCCCATAAAGTATTTGTATTGTAAGTCCGTCATTAATTCTAAGCCGATTTAGCCATATGGGTATCATATTGTTTCTAAATCTTCTAGGCTGTTTGGGATTGAATTCCAACAAAATCGCTTTAGTAGGAAAAGAGTTATGCACCTAAAAACTAACATAAATTTGTGGCGAAATGCACCTTTTGTCATTAAATTTCAACAAATTCGTTTTATAAGGCTCCAAATTTCGCGAATGTCGGTCCATAATATACCTACGGCTCCATGCTTAGACCAATCTCGTAAATCATGTAATTTTGGCTAAAAGCGTAACGAATAATGGTTTTGTGGTGCAATTTAACAAAATCTATTTTCGTAAGACTCAAAATTACTTGAAATGCCGCATTTAAAGCACAACCTATGAAAACACTTTACAACGCCCTTAACCGCAAAACCAGTTTGCTGAGACAAGAAGTAAAATGTCGTCAAAATAGGTCTATAATTTATCATAGGCCCTGTATAAAGGCCATTCTCAAAAATTAGCTTATTAAAATAAAATTAGATTAAACTACTAAAGACACTAGTCCGACATAGATTTACTAAAGTTTAAAAAAAAGATTTTCCTTAAAATTTCTTAAAAGCGGGAATTGAAAACAATTGAAAATCTCGGGAATTCCCGGGAAGGGAAATCCCGGTAACAAACTCTGCATGCAACCGAATTATTTGGCAAGAACACCTTTTCGAGCTGATCGGGAAAAAGTTCGGCTATATCTTTATAGGACCTAGCCCAACTACCATCTCTTAAACGAACCGGTAGATTCGTATCTAGTTGGGTTTTAAAGTTTTTTGGTGGCTTTCCAAAAATTATAATCCCTGGATTTTGTTGGATCTAGACCTTTTTGATATGTCTTAAGAGCTGACCTCAAAAATAGCACTATAAAGGGTTCTTTGACAGTGGTTTAGTTGACTTTTCAAGGCATTGTGATTTTATTGAACTGTTGGTTTTTAATTTATATTTTTCATGTTTTTAAATTAGGCTGAAATTCATAAAATTAAATTTTCATTATATTACTCGTATTTTTATGAAGGAAATAATTTAACAACATGAAATTAATTAAAATATTTTTGATAATTTTTATTATTGACCTAAAAAGGACGGTGCTACGTGCCATATGGCGATCGTACCCAACGACTTAATGAAATCAGAGTTTTCCAATAAGGTGATTACGAGAAATGGACCTATCAATTGGCCTCCAAGGTCGTGCGATTTAACACCCGTTGATTACTACATGTGGGGCTACGTGAATTCACTGCTTTAAGCTAATAAACCAACTGTAATTTATGACTTGGAGGCCAACGTTGTTTATGTAATCCTTGACATACGGCCAGAAATGCGGGAAAAAGTAAACCAAAACTTTACGTCCAAAATCCGCAGAGGCATATGGGCTCTTATCATTTTCAAATGTTAGTGCGATAAAAAAAAAGTTTTATTTTTTTCCAATTTAAAGTGCTATCGGGCTAAAACACCCTGTATCTTTCTATTAGTGTCTTAAAGTTTAAAGACAATTATGTAGAACATTTACCTTTTCCCAAATGTTTTTTATTTGTTCATGTAAGCAATATAAAAGGTATTTTTTATGGTAATTGTGATGAAACCATAAGTTTAATAGTTATTGTTTTAATACTCCCAAACATATGTTACCAAGAAGTAGACAAAAACTTCCCAATCACATCATTTTAAATGCCAAGACAAAATGGACAACATATTTAAACTTGTGTTTCATACATCATTGTAAATAAACTATTAAAAATTATATGATGATCGTATGTCCTGACATGCCAAAGAGCCAGCCAGGACAACAGACAAATAATCCACCAACACTTTCAAGTACAAACTTATTATTACAAGAGCAAAACATATAAAAGATAGCAACAACTCTATGAACTCTGGAAAACCTGTAGAGCAGACATCTGCAGGATACTTTTTGCAAAAAAAGATTCAAGAATGCATAAGGAAAAAAAATAATAAAACCAATTGTTGGTTGAAAAGTAACTAAAGGTTACTTGTTCTCCAGAAAGAAAAGACATCCAAGTATTTTCCATACAGACTCAAGTTTTCTTTTTAATAAAAATTTGCAAAAAAAAAAAAATAAAATTCATGTTTTTCTTAATATTTTATTTGTTGGCCACACAGGTTTCATAAATCGTTTTTGGCAGTCAGAGTAGCATTATTATTTTTACTTTATTTTATTATGTTCTTGCTTAGTTTTTTTTTCCTTTTTTTTAAAAACTTTGCATTGAAGACAAATTTTATCCTTTTTTCTTGGGAATTCCATATGATGTACAGTGATTTTTAAATTTCAACTTATTTGAACTTGTTGTTTAATTCAGAGTGTTTTTATATAGAATAATACTCACAAGGGACAGCATTGCAATGCGATTTAAAGTTCTTTAATGGGTGCAATTTTTTTAGCTGCCACTGTACTTGGTAGTGTAATAGTTTGAATACACAGATATTTATTGAGGAGTAGCCCTGTTGTATTCTTAATGCAGACATTGAGGATATAAACTGCACAGCCAGACACTACTATCAGTTATTATATATGGCCCAAAAAAGTAGTAGGGAAAATTCAGTTTAGAAGAGGAGGACATTAAGATGCGCTATTGCACGCAAAAATTTGTCCAATTGTTTATTTAGAGAAAAGTGTTTCTCAAAAAAATTTTTAAATAGAAAGCTCGCAACCGTCAGGGGTCTAATGACCGCATTCGATATCGAGTAAACTATCGAGTATACTATCATATATTTCTGCATACGATAATCACTGACGTATCGAATGAAAACGCGAGAGATGTAATGTCTTTGGTTACTCCATATCGAATGCTATTATCTCAAATTACAATACATTTCATTCGATATCGAGTGTCATGTATCTTAAATTAAGATTTCTTAAATTAAGATACATTTTATTCGATATCGAGTGTCATGATACCAAAATAAAAAATTTCGATCAATTTTACTCGATATCGTATGCGGTAATTAGACCCCATATGTTTTTATATTAAAACTCCTTACCAAGAACAATTTTTATAGAAACCTTTTTTACCGAGAGCATCATTAAATAGAAAACTTCTAGCCAAGACAAGTTTTACAAAAAACGTTTAACGCAAAGAAGTTTTCTATAGAAAATCTAAAGCAAAAAAAAACTTTTTAAGAAAGCCCTAACCCAGAGATGTTTTCAATATACAACTCCTAATCAAAAGGAATTCACTTTTCAGGTGCCTTAGAAAAGTCAGATGATCTACTTTTTTTAGTTAGAGACAGAAATGTTAAAAGTTGCTTGTGTCTTTGATATATAGACCAATTAAATCAACAATAAAAACACAATGTTGTTTTGTTTTAATTATTGTTCTGGTTGTGGTATTTTTGAATTCTCACCGATTCTAATCAAGAAAAGTTTTCCATAGAAAACTTCGAATCAATAGAAGTTTCGATAGCAAACTCTTAGCATAGAGATTTTTTCTATAGAAAACTTGTAATCGATAGAATTTTTCTAGAGAAAAGCCTTAAGCTAGATTTACACGATTGAAATTTTCTTCAAAATTGCTCTTCAAAATGCTTCAAACTCGTGTAAACAGCAAAATTTCTTCAAAATTTATTGATAAATTTTATTTATGTAATGTGACATTCGTAAATTTTGAAGAAATTTTGCTGTTTACACGAGTTTGAAGCATTTTGAAGAGCAATTTTGAAGAAAATTTCAATCGTGTAAATCTAGCTTTAGCCAAGAGAAATTTTTTACAAAAATCTCTTTACTGAAAGAACATTTTTATAGAAAGAACATTTCTAGAGAAAACCTTCAACATATGAAAGTTTTTGCAAAAAGGTTTTCTTTTATAGAAAATATTAAATACTAACCGCTATATTCCGCAATATATAAGAAATATTTTTCATAAATAAAAGATTTATGAAAAAAATTTGCTATGAAAATTTTCTATGAAAGTTTGTTTAATAAACCTGCTATAAATTTCAAAAAAGTTAACTAACTAACTGATATAAACCTTAAAGATATTTTTTATAAATATGTGGGTAAACATAGAACATTTTTATAAAAAAAAACATCTTCAATAAAATATCTCGGAAAAAGAATATTTTTATAGACAATTTTTCCCTAAAGAAGTTTTTATAAAAACTTTTCGTAAAAACCATGGTTAAATAAATACAAGGTAAAGCCATTACGGAGAGTTGTCATTATTTACCCATGTAATGTCAAACAACGAAATATTACTCAATTGCAAATTTCAACAACTTTTGCACTTTTTTGATATTGCAAAACTACTTTTTTAAATAAAACTTTATATTATTCAATATATTGTTGATTTGAAATTGATTTTTGGGTAAAATTTGGTATCACAAAATTTTTACAAAAATTTAATTAATTTATATGATTTTTTTACGTTTGTTTTAATAAATACTAACTCCGACTCGAAACGCTGAAATTTTTAAAGTGCGATTTCAACTCACGACTCCCATTCCAACTCCTATTCTTTTTATACCCTCCACTACTAGAAGTGCTGAATGAGGGTATACTAAGTTTGTCATTCCGTGTGAAATTTTTTTTATTATGCATCTAAGACCACATATAGTGCATATATTCTGGGTTCTTGAGTAATTCTAAGTCGATTTAGCCATGCCCGTCTGTCTTTCCGTCTGTTGAAAAAACGCTCACTTTCGAAAAACTCAATAGATAAGAACAATGTTGGTGTCAAACTGTAACTAGAAGCAGTTACAGCTTACCGCCGCCGACTAGGTAAGAACTTATTTAATTGCTTGAGAGTAATACTCCATCAATTAAATAAAGTTAGCAAAGAGACTCTGGGTCATACTCGTTCTCCTAGCATTACCTTAAAGTGGTTTAAAAGTCCTCTGCATCTGATTGCCTGGGTAATACCCCGTCAGAGCGTTGGTCACTGGGTACGTGGAAGATTCTAGGGTTATACTCGGTCTCCCAGCGCCACCCAGTTCTCTTGTACACTCCGGTCGCACTGCTGTTGTATTATACTGTTAAGTAAAGTACGGTTAATCTTACTTGAGTTGTTAAATAAGTACGGACTATCGCGTAGTGTTAAATAAAGTACAGTTTTGTAACGTTTCACGAAGACCTGCGTTTTACTTTTTTTTTGGGAAAAAAGTGAACCCTGGGACCGAGAGCGTACCCCAGCACACCAGTGAAGAATCACGTCGTTACAATGGCTACTTTGTAGAATCAATATATTATGAAATATTCTCCGTGTTTAAAATAAAAAAATAAAAATCTGTTATAAGTATTTTTCATGTTAACACGGATGGTATAAGTAAAATCAAAGAAAAGTTATTAAACAGCTGAGTTAATAACAAAAAAATCAGAAGGTCACAGCTTTACAATATTTACAAAAACAACATGAAAATTTCCTGAATTGATTTTCGTTGTTTTTGTAATTGTATTAAAAATGTAACCACCTTCAATAATACTTTTAAAATGCACCTCTGGTATGATGAGAATACATAAGTTTCTAAAATGGTTCAGAAAATAAACATTTACCGACCGTTTGTGAATTTTTGTATCCGTATTCTCTCATACTCAATACATTTTGCTTTTACATGGTAAGATTTTTTTTCTCATTCTACATCATTTTGTGGCATGTCGTAATACATTGTATTACCGTGTAAACTAGCCTTAAGCAGTTTGGGATTGAAATCCAACAAAATCCGATCAGTATGATCAGAGTTATGAATCAAAATGTAGAACTATCAACCTAAAAAATTGACAATTTTGTTAAAAACCATAACATAAAATTGTGCATAATGCACGGATTGATATAAGATTTTGCACAAACTCCTTCTATATGACTAGAAATCATACTGTACGTCTAATACCGCACGCAAAGAAAGAACATAGTTGATGCAATCACAATCGTAAACTATCATTTATGTTCGTGGTTATGATTATGTCAAACACGTCTTAACTAGCAATAAATGTTCAGACATAATGTTTTTATATAATTTTTGTCTCAAACATATTATTATGTTCAGAAGAAAAACGCAAACGATCTTTCA
The DNA here is from genome assembly GCA_943735925.1 of Pollenia amentaria. Lineage (NCBI taxonomy): Eukaryota > Metazoa > Arthropoda > Insecta > Diptera > Polleniidae > Pollenia > Pollenia amentaria. Next base: position 83,476,273 of record OX031008.1, on the reverse strand, counting down.
AACCCTGTTTCTATATTTCCCGACACCATGCTAAATGTCTTTTTCAACATGTTATATAGTTCTCACAATAAAAACAATAACAAATTTAATTTCAATAATTTATATTTTGTTACAAATATACAGCATATATTAATAAATAAAACATATTAAAAAATAAAATTAAATGCACTCATTTATATACATGTGTGTGTGCTTTAATATACAAATGTGGTACAAATTAGAGTTTTTTCATTCCCGCACTTTTTGGATTCCCGGGAAAGCGGGAAATAAAAATCAAATTCCCGGAATCCCGGGATTCCCGCCCAAAATTTATTATTTATTTCTTTACTTATTTCTCCATTGAAACTAATATTTCTTACTGACAATTACGCTTAAAATAATTAAGTCTAGTATCCATTATGTAACAAAAACGTAAAAAATTTAATATTAAAATTATTTTAAGATACTTAAGAGGTTATTTTTATGTCAATAGGATCATAGAAATCAATATAGGTATATGCATTGTCAAATTCAGAGATCATTTACATAATTAGAATGAAAATGTTGTTACGAAATTAGATTTGTCTGAGAATTTTTTATGGTTTTAGTTATAAGTTATCCTGTAAATTATAGTTTTATGTTATATTAGTTACTATTTTTATGAACGCCACTGTAATAAATTTTCTAGCAATTGTAATTGTAGACTTTAGATTTAGATGTATAACAGTTATTTTAAAATAATTCGATCACAACATTCTAGAAAATACTAGACGGTTCTTGAATCAACAAGGAATAGTTTTGAACTATAAATTCAGGCTAACTCATAAAAGTTTAGCTTAGTTTGATTGGAGACATTAAACGGTTCAGATCGCTAATTACAATTGCGGTTAAAATTTGTAAACATTATAATTAAATTCAATAAAGTTTGTTAAGTTGAATTCGTGTGTGTATTTATTTTAAATTGCAATTAAAAGAACTCAAAGGTTTATTATAAAGGGAAAAAACCTTAACGCGTTTTATAAGTAAAAACGTAACAGTATTAATGTCTTACATCCAATTTCATCAAGTTCAGTTAAAACTTAACTGTTACCTTAACTTCCAGCTAACAATATGTTTTCGACAGTTATAACTGGTAGTTAATTATAAGTAAGCTTGGTGAAATTGGCCGTTAGTGGGATCAAATTTCTGGAAGGGCGATTAGGAACTGAAAGCATAACATTACGAAGTAGGAGTTCTGAAACAATTTTACCGTTTAACAAATTCAGCAGGAAGGAGAAATTGTGTTTGCTACATATATTTAAAAACATATTTTTTACAATTTTATAACCCTTAATCAGCAGTGGTGTATGAAGTTATACTTATAAGTTTGCCATTCCATGTGAATTTTTTTTTAATATTCATCTAGGATCCCATAACGTATTTGTATTGTGGGTCCTTCGTTTATTCTAAGCTGATTTCGCCATATGGGTTTCAAATTGTTTCTAGATCTTCTAGGCTGTTTTTGGCTTAATTCCAGCAGAATCGCTTCAGTATGAAAAAGAGTTATGCACCCAAATGTGGATCTACCTCAATAAAAATATACATAACTTTGTGCCATTAAATTTCAACAAATTCGTTTTATAAGGCACTAAATTTCGTGAATATCGGTCCATAATTTACCTACGGCTCGATGTTTAGATTAATCTCGTAAATCATGTAAGTATGGCTAAAAATGTAACGAATAATGATTTTGTGGTGCAATTAAGCATAATATACATTCATAAGACTCAAAATTACGTGAAATGCCGCATAAAAAGCATAATCTAGGATAACACTTTACTACGCCCTTAACCGCAAAACCTTATAATATTATTGTAATATTTACACTTCAGTTTGCTAAGACAAGAAATAAAATTTTGGAAGATAGGTCTATAATTTATCAAAGGCCCTATATAAGGCCCATTCTCAAAAATTAGCTTAATAAGTCTTAAACTGTAGCAAATTTAAATATTGTGGTAAAATTAAGTTGGATTAAACTACTAACACAGTCTAGACACTAGTCCGACATAGATTTACTAAAGTTTGAAAAAAGATTTTCTTTAAAATTTCCCGGGAATCCCGCAATTAATTCACGGGAAAGCGGGAATTGAAAACAATGGAAAATCCCGGGAATTCTCGGGACGGGAAATCCCGAAAAAAAACTCTATTACAAATATATCCAAAAAATAAGAAATCTATGTAGCCTTACTTCGGCTGCAATAACAAGGACTTACCTTTGATTTCTTTTATGAAATCTACTATATCAATATACTGTTAAACAGAAATTGAAAACCATTCGGGAACAAAACTTAGTGTCAAAATTTCTATACCGGCTTCAATGTTGTAGGTTTTTTTTTTTTTTTTTGGCTGCAAGAAAGGCAAAGTAATTGCATATTTATATATTTTTATAATTATATAAAAATAATAATTTATTTCGTTAGTTTTGCGGGGAGCCGTTTTGTTTCCGAAAAATGTTTTAATGAATTTGTAATCATTCATGATTAACTGACGCCCGCGGACGGAGAAAATTTTATATTCTTTATGAGCACACGCTGTCTGTTTTAACAATAAATGTTTGCTCATTAAGATAATGTGTTTAAAAGCAAAAAAATTATGGTATTAAGCATACCTTTTGTGTGCAACAAATATTATGATTTTAATTGTATAGTTGAAAATAGTAACTTTTTAGGTGTAAAAGACCATATAAAATTATTATAGCGAATTTAAAAATGTTAAGGACAAAAAACACTATTTCAAGTTATATTAGGACTATAATTAACTTATAAGGGTAAACATTTTAGCCAAATATGAATAAAAATGGTCGTACTGACCATTCCTTAATCATGTTTATCATATTAAAATGTGCTACGTCATAGTTTTATAGGACTAGATATCATACTGGCAAATTTCGTAAAGATCGGTCCATACTTTACCATAGGCCCCATATAAAGCCTATTTCCAGAAAATAGCTTAGTATAACTAAAACCGTAATAAATAACGCTATCATAATAAAATTTGTTACGTCACTGTTTTATAGGACTAAAAATCATACTGTAAAACTCCCTGAAGCTTGGTCCATAATTGACCATATAATGTCCTATATTATGCTCAATTTGGGAAATTATTTAAATACCCCTAAAACCGTAGCAGATATGGATATTGTAGTAAAATTTGGTCCAATTTTGGTTCGTATGTCCAGAATTAATATCATGCAATTTTCTGATTATCGGTTCATATTTACCTTAGATCTCGTATAAAGCAGTCTTCTGAAAAGTACTTTAAACGCTAAAACAAATTTCACTACTGTATTGAAATTCGTTCCATTAAGATTTTTAATAACAGAAATCACTCTACAGGATTTCATGATGATTAATATAAATTCCCCTCCTGAAAGTCATTTTAGTTCAGTATGAACTATTACGAATCACGATATTTAATTCAAGTTAGTTCAAATTGCCAGAAATAAAATTTTTTAAGTTTATGTTTAATTAAAATTTTCATGTTTAATGTTTTTTATGTTTTTCTACAACAAATTATTGTTTAATGTAATAAAAAATTAATATCTCTTATTGTAAGACAAAATTAATTGTTGAAAACTATTTGTTGTAATAATATTGTTAAATATATTTTCTTTAATTTAAATAGACGAATCCCTTGATAAAATGAACATAACATTCATGAAACGTTGGGAAAATATGGATTAAATGCATTTTTAATTACATATAGAACTTGAGGCCGTATTAGCTAAAATAAAATCGAATTTAATGAAAAGCATAACACTGTTTGATAGTCACAATTGGTTTAAACCGGAACCAATTTTTATACTGACGTCCTTTTTTTAAAAATCAATTAATAATTTATAGCTCTCATATCTTCTAACTATCGGTGGAGGGGATCAAAGATTCGGCACAGCCGAATATAGCACTCTAACTAGTTTTTAATGCAGTACCATTGAAATTGTTAAATTTAGCTAGAAAATGATTCTGTAAAAATTGAAAATCGATATTTGAAATATTGCATCGCCACTTTCGAAAAATTTTTATTTTGGAAAATATTAGAAAATTTTTTTTTATTTTTATGCCAAAAAATTTTGGAGTCGGAGTCGCCAATACAAAAACCTTAACTCCGACTCTTCAACTCCGATACCACTGGTTTTAATAATTGTTCTTATTTTCCTTTTTTTTTGATATTCCATGGTTTTTAAAATTGAGAACTTTTTTCTAATGACTATTTTGTATGATGATGTTTATAACTCCTTCAAATATTGGTGCTAGACCCACCTTTAAGTATACCGATGGACTCAGAACCACTTTCTGAGTCTAGGTGGCCCTTTTAAGAGATAATTTGATTGAAAGTGGTGAGAATCACATAGGCCCCGCCCTATACAAGCTTCTCCTTGGAAACACTACACACACGCATTTTTAATTTATAATTTATAACAAAACATCTTGAAATTTAATTTGAATTTAAATAATTATTTAAATAGAAATGTCAAAAAAAAAAAGTAACAGCATGTCATATTGACCAAGGCGAATTCATACAGGTGACCGCATCATGAGATAGACTTATGCTAGCTATCCTTTTATTAAAGAAAAATACTTTGTATTTTGTTTTTGTAAAAAGTAAAATTGAATGTCAAAATTATTTTTTGAAAACATAAACAAGGGATTTTTTTTTTGTTTATTAAATATACAATGGGTTTAGAAGGTAAATCTTTTTCCTGTATTGCAAATTTATTCTGGCTCCACATATTCCTTACGCACTTTTTATTCCTTGATTTTATATTCACTTTTTTTTTGTTTTTTAAAATTTAAATAAGTATTTTTTTTCAAGTATTTAGATTTTTATTGAATTTTAAATTTTAACAAGTTTTTTCACAAAATGTAAACAAATCTTGACATTCAGTATACACACAAATAAATAAACAATAAACAGATGTCTCGAAAATGTTACCTGTATGAATTCGCCTTGATTTTGACATATAGCTAGTTATTAGCTGTTGCTTACTTAGCAAGCCAAGGTCACCTTTTATGAATTCGCCTTGAACTACACCTTGTTACTTATTCTACCATACGTTAACACCAATAATGATATAAATAAAAATTATGCCATCCCAAAAACACAACTGAAATCTTCTGCGCATGTCGAACAAATAACGTCACGCGAACTGCATTCCTATTGTCTAATAATTTCATGCTGGAACTCTCAAGATAGTTGATGTTTAATTGCACGGCCTCCAGCTACTATAAAGTGCATACATTTTTTGTAACAAATTTGCGAATCTTGGGGCTTCTCTTAGCATTGGCAGCGCTTGCCAGGGACAAACTACGTCATCTGACAGGAAATCATGCGCATGGCGTAGTATTGTTTTCTATGGTAGTAACAACTTTTTCATATTTCTGGCAGAGACAATATTTTTTCAAATAGATATTGGGAATTATTTCTTTTCATAAGCAACTTTATTATATTCAACATTTTTTATTTTTCGAATTTATTCTATGAGTTAAATTTCAGTTATGTATTTTATAAAGCTTTTTTTGTAATAGCTATATTCCTTAAATTTTTTAGGAATGACTTTATACACTACCAGACTATTATATTGTATTTTCTTGTTACATTTTACCCTGGCTTTCCGTTGGATAGCAATGAAGTATATTTATGTACAGAAAAATTTACAATTATTAGACACCAGCAGAATGTAGTGCATTTTCTGGCCCGCTACGGCCTTCGTCAGCATCCTTTGTGTCACACTGGATAGTGATACTTTATAAATTGAATGTATTTAACTCAACTATTTTAACAAATAGATATTGAGAAAACAATAATTTTTATTAAAATTTCTTCACGAGAAAAACTATTTTATGAAATCACTCCCAATGCCTACTATAGCATGCACCTTATAAAAAGACATAAAATACTTAAGTTTTGTTTATTGGCATAAGTCCAAGATAGTGTTTTTGCCTTTCTTGCCAAAAATAAGTTTCGTTTTTTGTGTATAAATTTTGTTGCATCTAAAAAATAAAACATAAAAAAGCAAAAGAAAAAGTGTCATTTACAGGTGGAAATACAAAAGAAGTCAGTTAACTTAAGCTGACGTCTAAAGGATTTTTTCTGTCTTTCTACCAAACATCGATGTAAACAATGTTTTGGGTAAGCAAATTTATGTTTTTATTTAATGTGTAAAATTTAATTTAAAATTATTCATAACAGCAAAATTGTTTGAACATATTGAAAAAGTAAGAAAAATATAGATTTAGATACGAGTATGTATATAACATTCAATGACCCCTGAATAAGAACATTTACTTGAAGACACAAGTTAATAATGCATATCTATTTTTTCAGTCAACATAAATAAATTTTTAATGTCAACACACCTCAAATTCTTATTAAAACTAACAGTTTGTGACAAAAACTGTTACCTAATCAATATCGAGACTGACGGACACATTGTCAAATACAAAGAAAAAAAAAACATTTTACATATTTAATCTTTCCGGCATCTTAACACAAACATAAACCAACAATCACGCACATTTAATGAAATTGTTGCATCAACAATAAAGAAAAAAGTGATCCATCACAATTGTAGGAGTAAGAAACATAAACACCCAAAAACATCATCTTTTACATAAATCGGGGTACAAACAGAAGAACAACTAATTGATTATAATTTATGCTTGAACATGTCTCAATCTAAAATTCTAATCTAATTTTCAACAATACAAGAATTTAGTTTTTTGTTCGTTGCAAGTGTTGCATCAGCAACACGATCAAACTACTAAAAACAACAACAAATATAAATTATTGTATTGAATGTGTATGATGTGATAATTGTGTGTTTCTGTTTGAACGACTACCGTTTATGATGGTATTTATTTAAGTGGACCCAAGAGAAATTAATAGTCAGTAGGAAATCATTTTCAACAGAAACATTTTCTAATTGAGAGCAAACTATTCGAATTGAAAACTAATCTTCAAAACTCTTCGAAACGAGAGCAAAGTTTTCTGTATCAAAGTTGTTTTAACGAGAACAAAATTTTCTTTAGAAAAGTTTCTATTGGGAGCAACATTTTAGGAGAAAGCAGCAAAGACTTCTATAGAAATCTTTTTTAAATGGGGGAAAACTTGTCTATAAAAAACATTTTTATATGCACAGAAAAAATTAAAAATGTTTTCTAATCACCATATTCATAAAATCAACCAAACCATTAATTGATTTTGCACCTATTACCAAAATGATTATATTGATTACTAAAAATTGTAAAAATTTAAAAATGTTAATATTTTTTTTCAATTTATATATATAAAATTGTAACGTTACTGACTCACTCACTCACTGATTCATCATCGCACAGCCTAAACGCCTGAAGGTAAAAACTTGAAATTTGGACCAGGGCTTGGTCTCTCCCCAAATCGATCCACTAAGACGGGATTTTTGGAAATTCGATTATTTAGGGGGTAAAAAAGGGTAAATTCGGTAACCTTATATCTCCAAAACTAAAAGAGATACAAAAAAATGTTATACTTATTATTGTTTTTTAGAAAAATTAGCGGACAGGTGTCTGGTACTTTTTGGAAATTCAGCCCTTTAACTGAGTAAGCGGGTAAAACCCGTATTTTGGTACTTTTTTGTCACCCCATCTATCTTTTGAACCCATAAACATAGAAATAAGGGTTATATCACATTTGAAACTTATCTAAAAAGTCCAATACGAATTTGGTATTTTTTCGAAATTCGGACGTTTAAGGGGTAAAAAAAGTAACTATTTTTGGTAGTTTTTTTTTATAAAACAATTTTTTTTATTTATTGACATATACGTATTAAATTATGGGCTCCCACAAATATTGAAATTTTTTATGTTTCAATGGGGAGAAAAAAGTACCAAAAAGGGGAAATAGGGAGTAAACGGGTAAAATCTGTATTTTGATACTTTTTTGTCACCCCATCTATCTTTTGAACCCATAAACATAGAAATAAGGGTTATATCACATTTGAAACTTATCTAAACAATCCAAATACGAATTTGGTACTTTTTCGAAATTCGGACATTTAAGGGGTAAAAACCGTAACTATTTTTGGTACTTTTTTACAAAAAAATTTTTTTTTTTAATCAAAAATTTAGTACTTATTGTTAAATAAAAAAAAATAAACGGACAGGTACCTGGTACTTTTTAGAAATTCGGCCTTTTTGGGGAGTAAACCAAAAATTATTGAAATAAAAATATATCTCATTCGTAACGTATCTAAAAAATACAAATAAAAATTTGGTACATTTTCGAAATTCGAACGTTTAAGCGGTGAAAATCGTACCTATTACAAAGTAGCGGGTTAAAACCTCAAAACATAAACTTTGGCGTAAAAATATGTCCACTAACGAAGTTGCGGGTTAAATGGTAGAACATTATAATAGTTTAAATTTACATAAAAAAAAGTTATCAAGAAACTTTGCCGTTTCAAACAATGTGTTAATTGATTTAATTAAATATAGCTCCTCTTTTGCCTATTCCCACTAACATTTCTACAAGTTTAAATTATTTTATTTTAAACGAAAAAATGTATTAAGATTTTTTGTTTTTTAATTAATATCTTAATAAAAAATTTATTTCAAAACAATTAAAAAGTTAATTAAATCAAAATTATATTTTTAATTTTCTTTCAACTAAAAAATCATTAATTAAATTATCACATCAATTAAATTGAAATACTTTTTAAACAATTTTTTTAATTGCTAAAAAACTACTGATAATTTTTTCTGTGTGGGAGAAAAGTGTTTTACAGAAATTTTTTAGAAATGAGAGAAAAGTTTTCTAAGTAAATCTATCCGTATTGAGAGAAAGGTTTTTAACGTCTTCCAGTGATGATAAAGTTGGTACAATTATACTTATTTCAGTACTATTAGCATTCCAAAAGTACTGGAGTATTCCAATTACATGTTAAGTACAATTGAAAAATTATATATATTAATGAACTGATGTTTCTAGATTTCAGTAGAAGTGTCCAAACTATATTGCATATACCACATTGGTCGTGCAACGGAAATTTTCATACCAAAATATTATAAAAATTAGTAAGAAAGTATTGTCGGTCAAGCCCGACCATAAGATACCCTGCATAACAGAATATAATAATAATAATTTTTGTTTCGCAGAGAAAGGAATTGTCCCCTACCTATCCTCGTGGTCCTATTGTTGAAAAACTACATAGCTTATGTGTCAATATAAATATGTTTCTATCTATGTTTGTAATTGCATAAACATCTGTTAGATATTTTCGGAGAGGCAGAAATTACCCCCCATCTCTGCCCGTGGTCCTATTTTTTATTTTCGTAAAATTATCTTCAAAATTTCAACATGTACTATGCGCACAAGGTTACACGGACAGCCAGCCGGACGGACACCGGTAGATCGACTCAGAGTCACTTTCTCGGTATACTTAAACCAATATTTTGAGGTGTTACACAAATCAGCACAAATGCATAATACCCCAGCGGGAAAAAGAAGGGGTATGGATGCCTTCTAAAAGGCCTCTGTACCCCTTCTTTTGGATATACAAGGCCTGCTCGCTCCATTCCACACTCATATCTTTTTTACACAGGATGTCCTTACGCAGTAGGTCTTCCGCACTCGGTTCTTTAGCAGGTACATAATAAAATGTTTCTCCTTCTCTACTCCCTTCTCATTTAAGCGAGTGTGAAATGTGTATCTTATCGTTTATACATAAGAGCCAAGGCCTTCCACGAGACATTCTTGGACAGTTAGATAAGAATAGTAATTTAATCAAAAAAAAATTAAAGGCCTGAAGTAGGAAAGTCTTTTGAGTTATCCCGCTGAGACCCTCTCCAATATTGTGGTGTGGGTATAATAAAGCAAAGAAATCTCCTTGTGTGGAAGGGATTGATCCCAATGATAACCTGCGTAAAAAAATACAAGTATGGAGTGCGGCAAGGAGTGATCTTGCCTGCTAAATAAGGTCTCCAATTAGGTCTCTTTTCCCATTCTTTTTACCGCTTGTTTGCTATTTTGGTACTCTTAGTAAAAAAAATTTGTGGTTGTACAATTTGAGTAAAAAAAGTACAATTTTTAAAATCCTAGCCTCTTCTATAACCAACATTTTTATCAGAAAACACTTTAAAATTAAAGTTAGTTTGTATGCAGAAAACTTTTTGCAACAAGTAAAAGTACTATGTTCTGCTGTGCCAAATCTTTGATACCCTCCATCCAGAGTTCGGATTGGGCTTTCTATCTACATATAAGTTACAAACCAATATTAATAATAATTAAACTTAAGGTTTTATAATTCGTTGAGGTTTTAGGTGTATTAAAGTCTATTTCAATTTTACAATATATTACATGGGGCCCATGGTAAGTCATGGACGCATATTTGCCGAATTTGGTCGTATTGCCTCTTATCTTATGAAGATATGATAGGCATTTTACTACAACAGCATTTTACGTTTCTGCTTTAGGCGTCCTAAAGTATTCTCCGAGTAGCCTTTATATGGGATCTAATGTAAAATATGGACCCATCTTCACGATATTTAGCGGAGTGATTTATAATCTTAAGAAACTATGATAGACAGAATTTTTCTACAATATAATTATTCGTTGCGGTTTGGCCGTACTAAAGTGTTCTCCGAGAATGGACTGTATATAGGGCTATGGTAAATTATGGACCGACATTCATAAAATTTTGGAGAGTGATTTCTAATCTTATGCAACTATGACAGAACAGAAAAAATTATCAGTAGTATTTTATGAATAAAAAATTGTTTAAAAAGTTTTTCAATTTAACTAATGTGATAATGGAATCTATTATTCTTTTAGTTTAAAGAAAATTAAAACTTTAACTTTGATTTAATTAACATTTTAATTTTTTTGAAATAAATTTTTAATTAAATTATTAATTAAATAACGAAAAATCACATTTGACTTTTTTCGTTGAAAATAAAATAATTTAAATTTGTAGATTTGTTGTCTGGAATTGTCAAATCCTTAACTATATTTAATAAAATCAATTAACACATTGTTTGAAAATGCAATTTTTTTTGATAATTTTTTTAATTTAAATTAAAATTATCATATAGTAAAAAAAAAAAAATGATTCAATATTTTAAAGTTTTACAATTTTCAGTAATCAATATAATTATTTTGGTATAGGTGCAAAATCAACAAATTGTTTGCTTGATTCTATGAATTTGGTATAAATTGGGTGATTAGAGACAATTTCTAATTTTTTCTGTGAGACCAAATTTTACTACAATACAATTATTAGTTGAAAATTATGGACCGAACTTCACAAAACTTAGTAGTGAGATTTCTATAGACTATAGTCAAATCTAATAAAAATCTATGTATTCTGACACCAATTTTTGTTAGTTTGTGTAACAAACATATCAAAATTTTAGGAAGGTGGTTTCAAATTTGGGTTCATAGCAATCTTGACACTGAATCGTGGTGGATTTCAATTGTATAGTACTAAGGAGAACTAGAAAGAATATGAGACCACAATTGTTCTTTTATGTTGAGTCTTTCGATGGAGAGCGTAATTTTAACAGACGGACATGGCTAAATCGATTTAGAATTGGCCAAGGACACAAAATATATCTACTTTGTGGAGATCTTAGATGAATATTAAAAAAGTTTCACACGGAATGACAAACTTAGTATACCCTCATCCATGACTAGTGTTGGAGGATAAACAAGAACAAAGATTTGTTAAGAAAACTCTTTTAGATAAAAGCCAATTTTCTCTTTAAAAAATTCCACTAAATTAGGGCAAAGTTTTTTTAAGAAAATCTTTTAATTGCAAGCAAATTTCTAGGAGTAGTGCAAAACAAAATTTTCTTTAGAAAATTTATCTAACAGAATGCGAAATTCTATATCGAAAGTTCGTCTCAAATTTCTAAAATGAAGCAAAACATTTTGTATTTTTCCTATTGGTATTTTTTTACTTCATTGTTAGCAGAACAATACATTTATGTTTTGGAAAGGTGTAAATTTTGTTGTCTGTAAAAATGAAAAAAAAAAAATAGTTCAGGTTTCCTAATTAAGTGCTACACATTTAATATGCGTATAGTTTATAACCAGCAGCATAAAAAAGCAAAAGTAGCAATAACCAAAGTGGCAACAGTACAACCATAAAAATTGATTTGTTAAGGAGCAGAAGTACTTTAAAACTAAAAAAAAAACTAAACTATTCACTGAGCTAAATGACTGGGCCATTGGGGCAAATTGGCTAAAGTGGTCTACAAATTGAACACATTTTATGCCAATAAATTATACAAATTTTATGTTTATATATTTTTTCTTATATTAAATAGAAGTACTCTTGTGTGGATATAAATCTTTTTTTTTTTATATTTTGGCCGTTGGAGATGTATATTTTATAAGTATTTTCCAAAACTGTTTATTTTTCAAACATGAATTCGATGAAAGGTACAAGAGTATTTAGTTACATGCCTTGCAGGGGATTTCTACACTCTTCAAAGTGAAGGAGTATTTTGTTTTGAAGGGGTTTAAATCACCAAAATGCATATACATTGGACGTCATGCTAAAATAATAAATATTCCGGCAACACCAATGGTGTGAAATTTTCTATTGTGCTGCTCAACAAAATCATGTAGTTGTGCGTTTGAATAGCCATTATATTGAGTTTAAAAAAATAAACAAAGTAATTTATTAAATGTTGGACAACTTTAAACATTTTTTATTTCGGGTTAGGTTAAGTAAGTTTTCGATAAGTAGAGTTTTGTTAGATATATCGCTTATACTTTCTGCTTCTGTGTATATTTCAGGGCTGTGGAGTCGTCCGAAACAAGTACTAACTCCGACTCCGACTCCAAACGCTGAAATTTTTTAAGTGCGACTCCGACTCACGACTCACGACTCCGACTCCTACTCTAACCGTGATGTGAAATGAATGAGACGTAAAATTATTACTCTTTTGTGTAGAAACATCTTTATTAAACGAATTATGGGAATCCCCGCGTAATGTACATAAGAAAAACATGAGTGTTATGGTAGGAATTAAAGGCTGGCCGATAAAGATGTTTCTACACAAAAGAGAAATAATTTTACGTCACAATTTTTCTAATACATACTAGTATTTATGCGCTATAGCAACACTTATTCTGTACAATGTTGAAAATATTTCAGCGTTGATGGTTACAAAATTCTGATATTAAAATTATTGCCAATTCCTGTCATTAACATTTTTTAGCATGAGTAAATTATTTAAAAAATCACACATCTTTTTTCAACTAGATCAATAACTGAGTATAAGTTTTGCTAATGTAATTTAGACTTTTTCCCGCACGTATAAAAAATATACCTTAATATACTATAGTAAAGTACTTGAATCAACTATTTCTCATAAAATAAATTAAAATCTACTTATTCATATTGATCTGCAAAATATTGCATCGCCAATTTCGAAGAATTTTTATATTGGAAAATATTAGAAATTTTTTTAAATTTTTTATGCCGAAAAATGTTGGAGTCGGAGTCACGCGTTTTTTTGGGTACTGCGACTCCGACTCCGGTAAAAAACCTCAACTCCGACTCTTCAACTCCGAGTCCGACTCCGACTCCACAGCCCTGGTATATTTGTTCCGAGATTCTAACAGAGCGCGAAGAAAACCTTTTATAAAGAAAGAGTAAAGTTTTCGGTTAAAAAGAGTTCGATAAAAATAGTAAATACTGCAATGGAAAACGCTACGTTATAGTCGGAAAATATTTGCATAAGAATAACTTCCATACAGAGAGCGAAGATATCTATAGAAAATACTCCCATATAGAAAGCAAAGTTTTCTATTAAAATCACTCCAATACACTGCAGCTCAACGGCCACTTCCATTGGCCAAAACCATTTTTTTACCCTCCACCATTATAAGTGGTAAATGAAGGTGTACTATGCTTGTCATTCCATGTGAAACTTTTTTCAAATTCATTGAAGACTGCATAAAGTTCATATATTCTGGGGCCTTGAGTAATTCTAAGTCGATTTGGCCATGTCGTTCTCTCTGTCCGACTTTTCGTCTTTTGAAAACTCGATCACTTTCGACTTAACAGAAAATCACAAAGTTTATGTCATACTCTTTCAGTTTAGGATGGAAATCCTGCATAATCGGTTCAGTAGGAAAAGAGTTATGAACCCGAAGATGGAACAACCTCCTTAACCCTGCTGTTAGGTTAGAAAAAACTTACGAATATTAGGTTAATGGACCATTTGGTCCATATAAACTGCTTATGAAAAAAACAAGTGTGGATTCCCTTTGTTTTATTTTTTTTTATCAACACAGATTTAATATGTAAAAGACAATTGTGGGATCCCTCTTTTTTGTTTTTTGTAGCAAAGAAGCATAATTATTTGCACTACTTGGTTTAATTTGTGTGTTGTTTTCATAAGTTCAGACGTGTTTTACATACGACATGGGGATGCGAGAACTGCTCAATGCAGAAAGTGACTCCGATATTTCAGATTCGGAAATTGACTATAAATATACTGTAGCCAGCTCTGTAGATCCATTTTTTATTGATAAAAACAAAATGGTTTGAGTGCCACTCCATTACATAATGCTAGGAACACAACTGGGACGAACGACGAATTTCGCCCAACACGACGAATTTTTCCGTAAAAATTCCCTGAGTAAATTCGTCGTTTGAAGCACAATAACGACGAATAGCTGGCAGCTTTTATAATTTAGAAAGTTGATTACTGTATGTGCAAAGAGAGAGAAATAGTGTGACCATATTCAAAACAAAAATTCTTAAAAATAAAAACATAATCAAAAACACAACTAAAAACTATTTTTATAGTAAAATACTTTGTATACTTATTTTATGTGTTATACAATAAAAAAAAAACAATTATTAAAGTTAAAGGTAACTTTATTTACTGAACTACTTCTTAACTAAAACCAAACATGGTCACCTAGTACTGATTTGTTCGTCGTTCGCCGGCGTATGAAATAGAATTAAATCTATTTAAAGTTCGCCGCGTCTGGCGAATTTTCGCTGGCGCCTTGATTGTGTGCATTTTCATATACACAAACGTCTTTTTTTTGGCGACGAATATTCGCGGACAAAAATTCCTCGTTCGCCCCAGTTGTATTCCTAGCGTAAGCCTGTTGGAGGTACGGCTGAGAATATTATCTCAACACAACCAGAACCAACTCGATGTGCAGTGTCCAGATACACTGACATGCTGTCAGCTTTTTTGTTGTTTATCCGCCTCTAATAGAAAGAACTATCATCAAAAATACTAATAAGTATATCACACAGAAAAAATTATTAAGTTTCTCCCATCACCAAATTTATTCCAAATTCATAATATAAAGCAAACAATTTGTTGATTTTGCACCTATTACCAAATTGATTATATTGATTACTAAAAATTTTAAGATTTTAAAAAAATATTTTCAATAAATGATATTTTTAATTTTAATTAAAAAAGTGATCAAAAACTTTGCCATTTCAAACAATGTGTTAATTTATTTAAATAAATATTGACAATTCCCAACAACAATTCTACATGCTTAAATTATTTTATTTTAAGCGAAAAATTATCAATTAAGATTTTTTGTTATTTAATTAAAATTTTAATTGAAAATTTATTTCAAAACAACTAAAATGTTAATTAAATCAAAATTAAATTTTAAATTTTCTTTCAAATAAAAAAAAAAATTGATTCAATTATCACATTAATTAAATTTAAATATTTTTAAAACCATTTTTCAATTGATGAAACACTTTTTTTTGTACAGGGTCAAGTTTGTAAAAACTGCTGATCAAACAGCACAAAACTTAAAACAAATTGATGGACAAGCCTTGTATTTGCAACCATACTTGATATATCCGCTTTGAATACGTACATACTTTATTCTAAAATTTGAGTTTCATGGGCTCTAGTTTATCGGATTCGCAGGAGACTAGCGGTTTTGCAGCAACTAGCACGTTCTCTGGCTAAGGCTTATATGATGAAACGTACTAGATAACTTCAACAAAAGTTCTCAGCACAGTTGTTGACGGAAATACGATCACGATGCATAGCTCCAGTGGCCCTCAAATAATAATACTTCAAATTCAGGGGCCCGAAAAAATGAAATGCTCCATTTGCAGCAAGTTTATTTGCAAAACTAGCCGAAAGACGTTTTGCTCATCATGCAATGTCCATTATTGTAAAACAAACTAATAAATACTTATTTTTTTTTTAAATAAATGTAAAAAAATCAAAGAAAACCAAAGAAACTATACTATGGACCAAATGGTCCCTTAACCTAAGATTCGTAATTTTGAATTTTTCTTAGTTCTGTTTTGAGTTTTATAAAAAGACCACATTAGCTAAAAAACTAAATCAGTATATGTGCATTTCCATGTCATCGTACGTGACATTTGTACGCTTTCAGAGTCATAGAGTTTTTGCACAAATAGTAGTAAATGGAAATTTTTTTTATCATTATGTTTCATTTAGAGGGTACTATATATGAAAAAAAAAATTATTACATTCGGAACCTTGTTGTCCAAAAAATCTAGCAAAATAGGTGCATATCGTACGTGACATAAAACGGAAGTGATTTTGGGGTTGATGTAAAAAAATCTGAAAATCTGCGAATTGTGTGAGGTATTTTTAATTTTTTACATTAATCCACATATTTTTCCTTTATACTCCGTAATTGGAAAGAAAAAAAATTTTCTGGATGGTTTTATAATGAACAAAATGTAATATCGTTCGTGACATACCGTACGTGACAGATTTTTCTCTTATAGTATTTACAATGTATCAAATATATTTTTGGAAAATATATGTATACAAAAAATAAAACAAACAATTAAAAAAGTATAGTCAGTCAAGCCCGATCATATGATACCCTACACCATAATATTGTAAAAACAAATTTTTGAGAGTGTACCCTATATGATACCCATGGCCAATCATGGTCGCCAGAGCAGAATGATGCTATGAGGTTAAGAATTATATAAGAGTTATTAGTGCGGAATATTATTAAGATACCTTTATCTATATGAGATTTGTTTGCTTTTCACCGATTTTAAGAAGGGTGTGTATATGGGAGCTATGGCTTATTTTGGACCTACCAGCGTCATAACATAGTACCTATCGTAAAAGTTATTGTCGCCAATTTTTATGTCAATACCAACATTTATAAGGAAGTTATGACTTTAAAAGCTATTTCCGGGAGTGCTATGGTCATATATGGACCGATACCAATAATAGTTGTTAAGATGATTTAGATTGCAGTAAAATAAATTTGAACAAATTTAAACTTAATACCAACAGAATAAGATGATACATTTAGAAGTTGCATTTATAGTACTTGCAATATCGTACGTGACGACTTTTAAAAGCATATACAATTTTTATTATACCTATTTAAAAACAAATTCCGATCAATATTTTTTTGGAACAAATATCTTGCTTTGGTCTATTATTTTGAAACACCTACTACCGATCAAATTCAAATGACATAGACAAATGATATTTTTGCACCACGTACGTGACATGCATATAGCATCCAAAGCAAACCAAAAAATATAACGCTAATCGACTTATATATTTGGCCTTTCCTCGTGGATCTTATTTATTGTTGTTGTAACATTAATTTTTAAGTATAATTCCAATGTTACCAGTATCTGTATTTAAACGGCAGAGAAGTGATAATTGTTATGCAGTTACTAAAAATGAATCAAACAGATAGTGAGTTTTAACTCTTATTTTTTGCTCTTTTAATATTTTAATAAGCAATAAAAACATTTGCATAGTAAAATTTGAGTGTTTTATTACTTTCTACTATATTCGAAAAAGTTTTATGGGTTTTTATTTTTTGAGTCGTGGTTGACATTCTCATGGAAATGCCCATATAGCAGTTCAAAAGTTACAAGAGAAACTATTAAAATATTGGATCAAATGGGTTTAACCTTACAGCAGGGTTAAAAAATTTTTGATACAAAGACTAGCACAAATTGGTGACAGAATGTACCCATTCTCAATAAAAAGGATTCGGTTTAGTGGAAGTGCATGAAAAAGATGGATTTCTTTGAATGAGCGTGGCACTATCCACTGCTCTAGCAGAATATATAATTTTCAGGAGTTTAATGTATTTCCCAAATTTTATAAGATTTGGATGAGTAGAAGTATTGTAAAAAGAATATGTTCTTTGAATAGTTGTGACACTGCTTATTTCATAATGATTTTATTGCACCTATAGCGAAGCGAAGTAGTTTAAAAAGAATATTTACTTTGAATGGGCGTGGCAGTACTCAATTTTCTATTAATATTATTGTATTTATAAGAATTTTTTAAAAACTTCGCCCTTAAATAGTTTTGGCCAAAGAAGGTGGTCGTCTGAACCATCCCAGTAAAAAAAATTTGTGTTTTTTGAAGCACTTAAGAGAAAAAGCGCATAATTGAGCGCTTCAATAAGAGAGCTCTTATACAGCAGTAAATGATAATGAATAAAATATACAAAAATAGCTGCTATTTTAGTGCTGCAACGAAGAAGGTTTTAAAGCGATAAGAAAATAAAAATATGTTATGGTTTACGAAAATGCTTAAAAAAGGCATTTAAACAAGTAAAAGCAAAACAAAAATTAATATTTTAATATAGTTAGCCCTTAAAAAAGCGCTTTAGGAGTGCTTTGTTTGCGTGTTTTATTATGTTAAAAGGAGCGCTTATTGTCAGCAGAAAATAGTCCTCCAGACCGGGAACACTCCATACAAAAATCAGGCATCCCATCAGCAGGTTTGAAGCGATTTGAGGTATGAATTCATATATAAAACCTGCTCCTTTTGGAGCACATTTTTTACTGGGATAGTTCAATCTAGAGAGCAAAGATTTCTATATAAAACGCTTCCGTGTAGATAGCAAAGCTTGAAACCATAAAATTAATATTTAAATTTGGTGTCTTCAATTAAAGTAAAATCTTTGAATTTTTTTAGGTCTTACTTTTGTTTGATGTATTTTCTACAAGTACTCAAAAAAAAATTAACACAACAAGAACAATAAAAATCAATGTTTATCTTTTGATAGACTTAAAAAAAATAAAGTAGAAAAAAGAAGAATATGTATAAGTAAGTCACGTAGTATTACTAAAATAACTCAAAATGCTTACAATTTCTAACACCAGACATGTACTCGACTGAGTACCCAACAGTTCTGGTGATTATTTCTGACCGCCACACAGTGGGATATTGTTGTCAAAAACAATATTACTTAATTTCAAAAATCGAATGATGCAGTTTTATAGAGAAATATTTATATATAAAATGTGCATACATGGTTTTTTTAAAAACTTGTATTTAATTTTTGCAAAATTGAAGCAGAAAAAAATTGGATTTTTACATATCCAATATTATCAATTTTTCATTCGATTTTACATAAATTTTGTTTAATGTTATTATTTCCATTTATAAGATAATTAAGCAAATTTCAATTGTCGGCTTAATTTTATTTTCATTTAAAATTTGTTTATTTTTAACACTGAAAGGTTACTCGTCATTTTAGTACATTAAGGTTCAGGGTTGGCTGCCCACTGGGTTACCCAGAAAACCCCACTCGGGATTTAATGGGTATTTTGTTTAAAAAAAACCCAAGTGGGTTTTTGTTAATATTCATTTAAACAAAGACGGTATAATTTTACGTTTTATTTACAGAAACATAAAAGAAAATGATTGAGAAATTCATAAAATGTATTTACATGCTCATTTGTGCATATGTAGATTTAACGTAAGTTTATTAATTTAAACATAGATATTATACTTCATACATACAGTCAATCAATTAAGTTTAGGCACAACATCACTTTCAAATGAGATCGGTCCATTACCTTTACATATGCTTAGATATTTTACAATGTTTCTGACACTAGTATATGGCCTCTGTACAATGACACCGCTTTCGCGATATGATTATCCTTGCGCGTGAGGATTTATAATAACTTTGTGGACGGAAATTTCTGACCGATTGCTCATTTTGCTGTTTTCGCAAAATATTCAATATCGAGAATAATTTTGCATTTGCATTTTAAACTCGCCTACTGTGCAATTTACTTGTACAGAAAAACGAATTGGCACATAACGTACTGAAGAATTACTGTTATAAAAGAAAAAAAAACATACTGTCCTTAAACTTTTTTTATGTGGATTTTTATGTCCTGTAGTTTTCAAAGCGTTGTGTGTTACAAATGATACAATATGAAAAACTGTTTTGCGCTAAAATAACAGTTAAACGCTCAATGTATAAAAAGATATCAAAAAAATTTGTTTAAGTTAAGCGGATGTAAAGGTATTGACAGATATCTTTTGAGACATGTGCCTAAACTATATTGACTGACTGTATATATTTTTAACTTAAAGTTCGGTCTTTTCCAATTCAAGTTTTTCAAAATCAAATTCGGTATTTCAAAAATTAAAATCAAGTTTTTTTTAATTGAATGTGATTCACAAAAGGCTGATTTTGATATTTAGTTATCGGCACTTAACTAAGTTGATTTGAAAAATGTGGAATATGATTTGTAAAATACTCAATTTGATTTCGAAAATTCTCAATTTGTTTTTTTAAAACCTGAATTTGATTATGAAAATGCCGAATTTGAAGTTAAAATCCTATACATAGAAAATTACAAGAAAATAATTTAAAAAAATTATTACAATGGTAGCAAAAACACGTACATAAAAAGTTATTTTAAACCAGTTATCACTCTCGCAGCCCAGATTTTTTTGCTTTTTCCAATTCAAGACGATTTCTTAAGTTATTCCATATTATATATTTATAAATATAAATATTTTAATTTTTTTTCCATCGTTGTTGTTCATTTAATTTCATTAGTACTTCTTTCCTTAATAACTAATAAGATAATTCAGTTTAGATTTTTTTTATTGCAAAAAAAGAAAAATGGAAAGGAGAAAGGATAAATGGAAAGCGCAAAGTTGTACTTATTTGAAGTGTCAAAAAAGGTAAAACAAACTGTCAATCAAATCTAAAATATTTATGTCGTTCAAGACGCCTAACGAAAGTGTAAAAAATAAATTAGATGATGATTAGATGATTAGATGAAAAAATAAAATAGATGATATTTATGAAATTAATGGTACATGGAAAAACCCTTTAAAATTTGCAGGAAATGTCATTGCCAAATTCATTTAAATGTTCTGATCCTATTTGTGCACAAAAGTTTAAAAAAGTGCCATTCTACATCACTTGACAGCTGAGGCATATTATAAGGACTTATATTAGACCATCCATGCGTTTTCTAAGGACTTCTATAACACCATCCATGCGTTTTATAATGATGCTATAAAATAATATTGAAGATTTTCTGGATAAATCAATACCGAAAAATGCTTTGTTGTCAACATTGCTTAAAACAATTATAAGATCGCTACACAAAAAAAACCATTAACCCAATAAAACTCAAAAAAAATCCGGTGGGTTGGGTTTTTCTTAAAAAAAAACCCGGGCTTTTGTCAGCCCTGTTAAGGTACTCTTCGTCGAATCGAGGAACTTTTTAAAAAAAAACTCTAGCGGTATGATTTTTATATTTAAAAATCAACAAAATTTTCTTTAGTTAAGAGTTTGATTAAAAAATAAAATAATATGACGCAAAAAAATAAAATGTTCTTCTCTCTCAAAATTTGATACGAATTTTCACTCATTTTTGTGTTTTAAAATTTATTATTTTTTTAAAGCTTTTGTCATCAGCTAACGTTGTTAAAAAAGAGCGTAATTTGAAGTCGAATATAAAAGTTCTATGATAAAATGTAAGTGAGTTTCGACGAAAATCAACCATCCAGGGTTAAGGATAATTTGGGGAGGCTCCGAATTGGAAAACGGTTAAAAGCATATTATACTTGTTGGGTGCCCCGGTAGGCTAGCTTGTAGTGAGCTAGTCTACCAGTGCCGGAATTGCGGGTTGGATTCCCGCCAGAGACTCTGGTCTCCTGCAGACA
Source organism: Pollenia amentaria (assembly GCA_943735925.1). NCBI lineage: Eukaryota > Metazoa > Arthropoda > Insecta > Diptera > Polleniidae > Pollenia > Pollenia amentaria. The sequence goes on along the minus strand of OX031008.1, from coordinate 83,454,308 downwards.
AGCGAAGAGCTTGGTGGAATTAGGATAGGAATACAAATTAAAAAAATAGTGATTCGTATATGGAATTATGGAATGGTTTAAGATTTTTATATATTTAAATTTTTTGATAAGGCCACTTTTTTAGCTAGGCGTTATGTTGATCTAATAAAACTTGGACAAAACACAAAATGTATTAAATTTAATATGTATACAAAATTTGATGAAGTTCGAACTTTGGTTTCAGGATATATGTGAAGGAAGCAAATCCTTGCACCGAAATTTTTGAAATTTTATCTTTTATCCATTAAAACTGGTATGCAAAAATGTTAACTTTTTACAATATCTTCTTATACCCAGCAAAAACTTTACTTACCTGGTAAGTTTGCAAGTAATATTGGAGACATATGAACACTACTTATTTTTCGGCTGAATAACTACTTATTTTTGTTCGAGGTGTCCACAGAATTCAGTAGTTACAAAATACTTACTAGAAGTCACAAAATATCTAGTTATTATTTAACTACCAGTGAGTTGAATTGTAAGTACTTACAATATACTTACTATAAGCCAAAAAAATAACTAGTTTTAATTAAATTGGCGCTAGTTAGTAGACCTAATAAGTAGTTATGGAGATAGTAACCAGTAAGTAAATATTCAGTATTAAAAACAAGACAACTTATAAGTAGTTATTTAGCTGATTATTAGTAAGCAAATATTCATAGCTGAAAATAATAGTAGTGAAAAGTACTTACTGAGTTCATTACTAGCAAGTACTTATAGAAGTTTTCAGAATAATGATATTTGTAATGATAACTACTTACCAGGTAACGTATGAAATAACTACGACCTATTACCAAAATTAAAAAAGTTTTTCCTGGGTATTTATGGCCGCTTGTATGAAAACGCGACACTGTGCATCGTAACTCTTTTTCGTTTTATAGAGTCAACAAGTTACTAAGATTGTTAACGTTTTGTGTGCAAAACCATTCTAAGTTTCACAACACTGACTATTTCTTTTAATTATCCTTTTTAGAATCTATTTTGTCACATTTTGAAATATAAACGTTCTTAATTCTTCATTATTCCTATTTCCCTTTTCTTTTTATTTCAAATTTCAAAACTAAACAAGTGCCTTTAAGTTCCCATCTCCGTTAAAACAAGCAAAAACATCAGAATTCACTTAAAATGTGTTGAGTAAGTATTTTTTTTTTTATTTCTTATATTTTTTTCGTATTTCGTTTTCTTTAAGTTATTTTTTCGATTACATTTTCATTTATTTTTTCAATGTACGTGTGAGCTTTTATTCGCATTTTCTGAAATATCAAGGAAAAGTCATGTGAATGTGTGTGTGTGTACGTACATGTGTTAGTAACTGATTTTAGTTCTTTTGCTGAAGTGCTTTTATATAGATTAAAGTAAAAATAAGAGATTAGCACTTCTTGATATATAAAAATATGTATGTATGTATTTAGTCATTAAAATAAATAATATGATAAGTAAGTTAAATTATAATGTACAAAAACAAACAAACAAATACACAAACATTTAACCTCGTACGGAGAAAATTCATAAGTACGTATCATGGTAAAATAGTTTTTTTTTCTACAAAATAAAAAAGATATTTTATGACTAAATAAAGATAAGCCATGACATTTGGTTATAAAAATCTAAACAAATTATGAAAATTATGTATATAATTGTTTTGCCAAAGCCACAAAGTAAATTTATCAATTAAGAAGTCAAAAAACTGTATAAAGACATTTTAGGGATTTGGCCAATTAGGGTTCCTATTAAGGAAACAAAATGCCTGGGAAAAACAAAAAAATAAACCACAAGGTTTTTGACATAAAACCAAGTTTTTGTAATATTAAGCACTGTTTAAGGTACCCATACAATTGCAATAGTATTTTTCAATAATGGATAATGTACAATAAAACTGGCGGTGGGTGTGTATATCATCATATTAGTGGGTGGCACAATATATTGGATAAAATCAAAAGTCTTTGATTTTATTTTAAGAAATATTTTTTAAAGTGTTGACAATATTGTACGCACATGTTTGTTTTGGTTCTATTTACTTTTACTTGTATACAATATAAAAATTGCGCCTTATATATTTTTTTTATATTTCCCAAATTATTGAATAATGCGGAGCAAATCGAAAAGAACAACAGCAATAAAGTACTTTATAATTTTGCAAATCTATGGCTTAAATGCGCAGTATGTATATGTCAAAATTAATTTCAAAAAACAAGTAAATGTGCTATACTGCCGTGCCTTGTAAAAGGGCAAAAAAGTGTAAAATTTAAAATCAAAGAAAACAGAAATTTAAATTTTGTATTAATCTTTGTTGCTATGTATTTTTTAATATTTGACAAACTTTAAAGATTGCTCTTGCTTTGAAATAATAATTTTATTAATTTATTTTATAATTAATGCGTAGAAAGTTATTAAAAAAATTTATTGGAATCAAAATTGCAAAAGGATGTAAGTAAATTGTACTGCCTTTATTCTAAGTAGGCAGCAGCGTTGCCGTTGGTGCTACTAAAGTAGCAATTTCCCACTTTTTCCACTGCTTGGATATTTTTTTGCTACTTTTACAAAATGCACCCATATGTGATACTTTTTGTAATTCTTGCCACTTTTTGATATTTTTTTGCAAAAGAAATACTTTTTTGTACGTTATGTTTTATTAAAACTCTCAGCTTTAATGAAAGTTATAATGTTTAAATATATATGTAAGCAAGCTTGTATGAAATTTTTCTTTTCATGCGTGGGAAGCTTATGTATTTCTTCCGAAAAATTAATGTACAAATATTCGCAAGCAAGTGCACTTGATATTAATATCAAAGTATATTTAAATATCATATAAATATCAAGTGCACTTGCTTGCGAATATTTGTACATACCTTTTTCGGTGCACTTGGTAAGTGTCACTTGCTTCTAAGCGTCCATGATGAAATACCATGGCGTATACATATATCTGCATAAATCATGGCTGTCCGATTTTCACCTTCGTCGCCAACTATGCACCGAAAATCGCCGAAATATTATATTCTTATGATTTTTGTTATGAAAAATTCACCAAAAGTCGCAAAATTGGATTTTTTTTATAACACCGCATTTACCCCTAAAAGTACTTTCATGAAATTTCTGAATACGTATAAAAATAAAAATTTTAAGGAATTCGAAATAAATTCAAAATTTTCAAGGTTTATGGTTTAGTTTATTCCTAGCTTTCCGATTAATTACAAAAGTGTAAAATGTTTGCTTTATAATTTTATTTATGAACGTTAGAAAACAATATCTCCGAAACTGTTGATAATTTAAAAAAATATTGTTGAATGGCTTAAAGGAAATTTAATTCCAAAACATTTGATGGTAATTCCAAATCGGACAAATCAATCTCAAGCAATGATGAAATATATTACTATATTAAACTTAATTCGGCCGAAATATTAGTCATGCCCACAATAGTCAATAAAACAAAAAATTAGAATCGAACTAATTTTGCAAAAAATGTATTGCCACTAATTTCTGAATAATCCTGAAACAGTTATATATATAAAAAAAAAAATTATTTGGTGTTTTGACAAAATCGGAAAAATCGATCAAGTTATGATCAAATGTATTAGCATAACCGTCTTATTGTGGGCAAAATATTGGTCTAGCCCATAAATCTGTAAATAGTCAATTAAAATCACAATGTGATGCTTTTTGTGTTTTGCTGACCAGTTTGACATAATATTTTTTTTTACCATTTATAAAATGTTATTTGCAATTTAAAATAAGTTGAAAAAAATACGTGGAAAAAACATACTTTGGTGTCCTTGTTTTGATTTTAAAAGAGGCGCCCCTTTTTTCTTAAATCTCCATTTTGGTGCCATTTTTTTGTAAATATCCCCTTTTTTTTGGTACTTTTTGAAAATATCCAACGGTAACGCTGGTAGGTAGTCTATATTTAGCACGTTCGCCACTCAGAAGTTTCTTGAGTTTTCTGTCCAAGCTCGGGAACAAAATATAAATCACGCATAAGTGACATGAGTTTTTCAGAACATTTTCTTAACAGAAACTCTGTGTCACATATTTCAAAGTCACTTATAAGTGACATGATTTTTAAGCAAAATTGATGTCACCTATATGAGTCCATTAATGGTTTGATTTTTATAAAATAAACAAAAATTAAAAAAAAATGTATTAAAAGTTATTGCCATTTATTTATGTAGACATTTTATTGACTATGCCAAATTTTAAAACAAGGATATGGACATAATCCGATTTCCCAGTTTCTGCAGACTACATAAATTAACTTATTCCAAATATTAGCATAAAATATTATATTGTTTCTTCAATTCCAAATCACTTTCGGTGGAGAACAACAAAATCTTAAGAATTTCCTCTTCAAGTACTGTTTTTGTTTTTCTGGTGACGAATTTTTTTCTGTTACCTTTCTTCAGATATACAAAAATCCATATTGACTGTGTATTGAAGGTGCCCCGCTGATTTCTTCAATCCAGCCCACTTTGACAAATGTTTTTTTTTATTGATAACCAAACTATTTGTACATAATTTGGATACTATTACTGTAACCGCTCTCCAGATATACGGAAATATAAATTATGTTTTGTATGGTAAGTGACACGCCCACTTGAAATTTTACAAAAATATTAATTCGTTGCCTAATTTAAATACATTATCAAGATTTGTTTTAGAAATATTTTTGAGCTAAAGTACTAAAGTGATTTTCAGGAGGGGATAACAAAATTTGGTAGAGTGATTTCTAGTATAAAAAAAAAATTTAATTGAACTAAATTTCCATGGAATTTTATGCTGATTAAATTGCAGTTCGAAAGGCCTATTTATATGGCACCTTGCGTAAATTATGGACCGACTATCACAAAATTACATGATGTTATTTGTAGCCATATAAAGCTAAATTGGACCAAATTTTACCACAATATCTTTATTTTTTATGGGTTTAGTCGTATTTAAATGATTTTCTAGAGTGGTCTTAATGTGGGGTCTATGGTACACTATGGACCTATTTTCACGAAGTTTAGAGAGGTAGTTTCTAGTCGTATGAAATTATGACAGACTTAATTTTACCCCAACACCATTATGCGTTACGGTTTAAGGCGTACTAAGTTGTTTTCCGAAAGTGGGTTTTATATGAGGCATACGAATTATGGACTAATTTTCACGAAATTAGGCTGACTCGTTGCTATCGGTATGAAACTGTGACAGACCTAATTTATCTGCAATAGCATCATAACAGTTTTAAAAGTAAAACAAAGTTTTTCTGTAAAGTCTATGGTAAACTAAGAACCGATCTTTACAAAATAAAATACTATGGTTTCCAGTCATACTTAACGAGTTTGTGCGAGCTTAAATGGGAATCGGTGCATTCTGTCCAATTTATGTTACTTTTTGTAACATATATATAAATTTTTTAATAGTACTGCTCCACATTAGATTTTTCAACTCTTTTTGTACTGCACCGATTATGCTGAATTTTAGTCCCAAACTGCTTAGGAGAACTATAAAGAATTGTACAGCAATATGGTTCTCTGTTATTTAATCTTTCAAGAGTGAGCGAGTTTTCAACAGATGCACAATCAGACGCGCATGGCTTATTCGACTTAGAATTACTCAAGGACCCAGAATAGGATACGTCATGGGGGTCTTAGATGAATAGTAAAAAAGTTTCAAACAAAATAACAAAATTAATATACCGTCATTCACCACTAGTGGCAGTGGAGGGTATAAAAAGAAATTTTTTTCGACTGGTGCAAATAATAATAAGGAAATAGTTTTAAATATCGTTTAAACAATTCTCAGAGCTAAGGAAATATAAGAATAATGCAAAAAGAAACCGTATAATTTTGCAAAAAAATTAAAAACGTTATCAAGAAATTTTGGACAAGAACATAATATTTGATTTATTTTTGGATTTCAGGCAAAGTCTAGAATCTATCAAGTCCAATTATTCTTAAAATAATTCATTTTGATTTGTTTTCTAAAATCTTTTGTAATCACCCTAGGGGAAAGGGAACTAACACTTAACTTGTCACGTGAAAAGTCACTTTAACATGGCGATGTCCTACGAAGGGTTAACTGGCACCTTTTTTACACTTTGTAACAGGTTACTGAAATAACCTTAATGGACACACCCAATTTCGGTTGAAATAATGCCTGTCGCAGACATTGTCACAAATGAACCATGTCAATATGATAGATCCCCCATAGAAAGTAATAGATCTAGAGAAAATCAGCCACTACCCGCACAAAATTGAGTCACATGAATAGTTTTGTGCCAATTACCTTTCTTCTGGACCAACTACACTCCAAACACATTATCACCAGTTAAGTGATAGGTCTTGTTTTCACCTATCACAATTCGTTCCTTTTAATTATAAAATTTTGTTCACTGGTCACGGGATAAGTGACGATTATAAAATAAATGTTTTGTTCATATATATATATGTTAAGAACAAAATTCATACTTTTTATTCTTTTTTATTTAAAGCAAAAGTATACCGATTAGACTAGCTTTTTGTCGTAAAGAAAAAAACGGCGCCTTCATAACAATTTTTTAAATTTCATTGTTAAAAATTTACAAACTTAAGTAAAGTTCAACTGTATTTTTTTCTTAAATTTTACAACCAAAATTGTGTACTTTTTATAAAAAATGAAATTTTAAGCTTCATGTCATGTAGTTGGCGTGGTGCTTCTCAAATATGTGTGTTCAAAGTTATCTTTTACAGAATTTAAAAGAATAAATCTTTACATATCTCTTAAAACATCTTTTTTTTTAGAGAAAGCTAATTTCTAAAAAATTGTAAATTCTTAAAAAAGTACCTTTTGTAAAACAGTACGTTATTCAGGAAGTAAATTTTTAATTTTAACTAAATATTAATTATGAAATTGTTTTAAATCTGAATTATATATACATACATACATACATATTTATTTGTATAATAATGGAAGTTTACATATTAAAAAAGTTGCGATTGCCACATTTTTTATTCGTACTTGTAAGAATTTGTAATCGCTTAGTAATGATAGAAAATGAATGGTTGACAACACAGTTGTTGTTTGCATTTGATTAAAAAAAGGCTTGAAAACAAATTTTAATGTTGATGTGAAAACAGTTTCGATGCAACTTTAAAGGAGAATAGAGGAAAAACTCGGCGTTAATGGCATAATCTAAATGCGGTCTAATTTATAAATACGCATTTTTAATTTTATGTTCCAAAATACTTTTGATAAAAACTATTCTGTATTTTGATTTTAAAATAGAAAAATGAAAAAGCATTTCTACTCAGTATTTAATTATTTGAAATTTCTTAGATGTTCCCGATAGAAAAAGAACAAATATGTAAGCTCCTAGGAATGAAAAAATTACGGCAAAGAAAGAACCCTAACAATACGACCAGAGTTATCTTCATAGCTTAAAATATTTTATTAATAGGTTAAAAAAAGAATGACATAACAATTTTGAAGCATATTGACTAAATACACTAATACTACCAAATATTTATTTCATTTTACGTATTATCTAGATATTAAGGTTATGATAAAAAAAAAACAGTAAAATAGTTCTTTGTGCCAAATATTATATAGATGTCTAAATTTACAGAAATTCATATACATATAAATTTTTTTTCTTTCTAAAGCGTTTTTGAGTGGGACCTACGGTCTAGCTTGCTATGACATATAACTATTATAAAATTTATCATCGCCTAATTAAAGCTAAGTATACCGATAGACTCAGGGGCTAACATTGCCAAGGGCTCGGCGGTTACTATATTTGTGGACAAGCAGGCGGCTCTTAGGGCCTTGATGGGCTGTTATGTGAACTCCCGGCTAGTGGACGTTTGCAGGAGGGCTCTAGGAGTAATCTTAGGGAATTATGTTGTGAGGCTCTGCTGGGTACCGTGCCACTGCACCATCATCGGCAACGAGATAGCTGATGAGTTGGCAAGACTGGGCTCAGAAATGGATTATCCTGACAGCTTGCAGGTGGTCTGGCCTCCAATGGGCTTCTACTTTGAGAGAATTAGGGAATGGATTCTGAGTGGGACTAATCAGGCTTGGCGGGGCCGAACGGACTGCCGAGTATCGCGCACGCTGTGGCCGATACTTAGTAGGTCAAATTCGGACGCGCTGCTGGGTAAGAGTAGGGCCTGCGTCAGGACCATTAAATGTATTATCATGGGCCACTGTATGATAGGCAGAATGGCGGTGAGAATGGGGTCTGGCTTATCGGATATATGTAGGCTGTGTGAGGACCCAGAGGAGTTGGAGACAGTTGAGCACTTTCTGTGCCGCCGTCCCAGGCTACAGAACAGCAGGCTGAGGTGGCTAGGTAGCAGATTCCTGCACGAAAGATAAAAGCAAACATACCTTAAAATCAACATATTATATTAAATTCCACATGATTATATTATAATGCTAGGAATGTTCATTCCAGTTAAAAAGTTTTGAATAAACCTAATAAATAATAATAATAAATAAATAATAAATCTTAATCTTGGTTTAATCAGACGTGCAAATCAGCAGTCAGATCCAGACAGGAAGCATTCAGAAATTGGCGTAACAATAAAAACGCTGATGCTGAATTAAGCGGGAAAAAACTCTTAATGAGCAACGTCTTCGTACCGCAGTTCTTACTGCTTTCCGGGGCAGTAGAAGCTTCTGCATTCAAAAGAAAAATAATCTATTCGTACTCAAATCAATCCGAAGCGGTATCAATAGTACGATGAGTACGGATTTTCTTGACTCAAGTACAGAAAGATTGATTCAAGTACGGATTATTCAATCGCGAAATACTCAACTTATCCATATTCGCTACCGAATTCGTACTTTTAATAATCCAAAAATGAGATTGATTTTAGTAAAACTCAGATCGAATTAATCTCAAAATGCGCTTGATTCAAGAATTATAAAGTTGACTTAATCCCGAATTCGTACTTAAAATAATCCGAAAATTAGATTGATTAAGTAAAACTGAGATTGAATCAATCTCTAAATGTACTTAAGTCAAGTGTTATAAAGTTGATTTAATCCCGAATTCGTACTTTAAATAAACCAAAAGTGAAGTAAGAAGAAGAATATTATTATGATTGATTTACTTACCCGTTTCACACCTTACAGAGTTCCAATTAAAAAACACCGGCATCATTCCCAATATGATTTTTACTTTAAAAACTTAATGTACATATTTAACTAAAAATATAAACTAAATGAGAACTATTGCTTTCAATTTTACTTTTTAAACTTTAAAAAGTTCTTAAAATTTAAACATGACAAGTTAGAGTGCTATACTCGGCTGTGCCGAATCTTTGTTTTAGCGTTAACAGTGAATTTCACAAAATTGCATGACATTTTTTTTGGCCATATGAATCTAAGTTGAAAGAAATTTTACCGCAATATCTATATCTGTAATGGTTTAAGGCGTATTAAAGTATTTCCCCAAAGTGGACTTTATTTGGTTTAAGGCGCAATAAACTGTTTTCCGAGAGTAGGGTTTATACGGGGCCTAAGGTAAATTATGGACCGATCTTCAAAAATTTTACAGTGTGATTTCTAGTCCTATAAGACTGTGAGGTACCAAATAAGTATGATAGCATTATTAATTACGGTTTTAGGCGAACTAAAATGTTTTCCGGGAGTAGGGTTTATATGGGGTCTTGGGTTAATTATGGACCGATATTGTTACAGTATGATTTGCAGTTGTATAGAGCGAATTCGTGAATAATTTAATATCATTCCGTGCATTATTCCACCATTTATGCTAGTTGTTGTATCAAAATTATTAATTTTTTAAGGTGGTTGTTCCACATTTTGATTCATAGTTCTAGTCCTACTGAACCGATGTTGCTGGATTTCAATCCCAAGCTGCTTAGGATAACTATAAGCAATTCGAGACCAAGTTTGTCTTTTCTTTTGCGTTTTTCGAAAGTGAGCATGTTTTCAACAGGCGGACAGACAGACGGACATGGCTGAATCGACTTATAATTACTCAAGGAGCCAGGATATATATACTTTATCGGGTCTTAGATGTATAATAAAAAAGTTTCACATGGAAGGACAAACTTAGTATACCCCCATTTACCACTAGTGGTGGTGGAGTGTAAAAAAATAATGCGTTTTCTTCTTGTTCTGTTGCTTTGGTTGCTTCTACACACAACAAGCAAATCGTTTTTTAGCTACTTGTGTGGCTACAACTAATTTTGATAAGTTATATGTGAGTAAAACGCTCATTTTGTAATTTTACTATCAGAGTGGCACTACCAACGAAAAGTTCAATCTTTTTTGTACTTGGTTTAAGAATTTTATACTTACTTTAAGAAATTCCGGGATCGATTTTCGAAAGTTATCCCATTAAGGATTGTTTTGACTACGTTTAAGTGTTAGTCTTACTTGAATTTTTGAAAACGACTTGTACTTAAATTTTTGAGTACGACTCGTACTTTAAGCAAGTATAAAAAGCTTAATTTATTCCCAGTGTTTTTCTTTCTGTGTGGTCATTCGTTAAAAGAGTAAGGAATAATGGAAGCTTCTCAATACCAACTCATTTACAAGATGTGCAAATATTCAGGGACCCGGTTAATAAGACTTATTGTTTTGCCGAATTATTTGCCAATAATTCTCACTTACCGGATAGTAATCAACCAGTACCCGAACTCGAATAAGTATTGGTAACTATGCCAAAGATATTTTTTCGGGCTCGAGCTGTCAAAAGGGTTCTTGCAGATCTCTACATAAACAAGACTCCAAGTATACCAGCGCTGGTATTGTCTCGTCTTGGGATGGGGTCACGCAAATATGGTCGATTTTTATGCCCGAAAACCCAATGTTGCGTGCTGACGTATAAACGCGCGACGGATCAAGGTGTTTTATCTGTATGGGTGGTATAATGATTGAGGAATCAGAATCTCTTGATGTTCTGGGCATGAGGATACAATGTGAGTCCGATGGATATATTTAAGGTGTCGAAAGAAGCATTTCAAGTGCCTCAGTTTTTTGAAACGGTGTTTGTACTAATTATACCACCTGTGTCCGACCATGAATGGAATACAACTCCCATGTGTGGGCCGGGTCGGTGCTTCACAGTCTATTTTGAAGCTTCTCGGCCGCACGCAGGAGAGGGAGAAGGTTCTCATTGGTGAGACTAGGGTGTCCAATTCTATTCACTCCCTTGAGCACCGTCGCAAAGTGGGTTGTATTTGCTTGTTTTATCGTTACTACAATGGGATGTGTTCTGATGAAATTAGGGATCTGGTTCCAGAAGCCATGCGTTTGTTCGTAATACACGTTTTTACTCCAGAGCCCATCATCTTGTCGATTGGCCTATAAATCGTACAACGCATTACAGGGAAAATTCGTTTTTTGGCCGGACTGTTCGTATGTGGAACAACCTTCCTGCTGAAATCTTCCCTCTCACTTTCAACAGGAATAAGTTGAAGTCGAAGGTTCACAAATACTACTCCCTCTATCCTCCTTACAATAACCTTTTTTCCTAGTTCCAACACATAAATGCTGGTCCTAACAAAAAAAAAAAAAAAAAAAAAAAAAAAAAAAACGAAAGAAAATTATATTTTCAACTCTGCAGATGAATATATTATCCGTATGTCCTTCAGATTTAACAGTATAATAATTTGTTTCTTTGCTTATAAATATTCACATTTTTAGGAATTATTTTAAATTGTCTTAACTACTCGTACACTTTAAATAATATTAATCAAAAAGTATTAAAAATATACACATTAGATGGACTAGTACATTTCCTCTGTTACCGCAATAATTAATATGTCGAAAATGTTTGTCTATTTCCTAAGGCAATGGCGCTATGTATGCGTCAGTCTACTCAAATATTTACACCATTCTAGCATTATAAATCACTTGGTATTCTATACTACAAAAAGAAGTAGAGAAGCTCGGGCAATCAACTAAAATTTGAAATCTTTACTTAAATAATCGTACATTAAGTTGCACCACATAAATTGTTTTGACGGATTAAGTTTTTCTATGGTCTGCGTTTGAGTGTGTGTTATGACTAAAGAAGAGGAGTTTTGTTGTTGTAAGCATTTTCTACTGACCACGTACACAAACTGCAACCGCAATTTGGTAAATAATGCCAACTTCAACACTTTTTTCTATTCGCTTGATAAGATAAAAAAAAGAATCAACTAGGGAGTAGGGTAGAAATAAGAACCATCATCATCATAGTTGTAACACCGGCAGTGGCAAGGATTATTAGATGGCTAAACTTTGTTATTATCCTGCTTTTTTTCTTTTAATTTTATGTTGTTGTCGATTATGCAGCCATGAACAATTTCACTGCCAATAGAGACACTAATAAAAATTTTAAATCTTGTACACTTTGGGCTATTGTTGTTGCAACATGAGTTGTATTTTTTTAAGAGTTGCAAAAAGTATTTCCGCTTTTTTTCACTTTCCCAAATTTTTCTCCAATATTTTTTCATGGTCTGCCAGAAGAAAAAGAAAACAAAAAAACCGTTTTCTATCTTGATGAAAAATTCAATTAAAGTTTTTCTTGAAGAAAGTATTTTTTTTTTTTTTTTGTTTTTCATGGAGTTTTTTCAGAGATGGGATTGCTAGAGGTTTTTAAATTTTTTGTTACTTACATACTTACTAATGTCTTTGTAAATACAAGCTTATTTTCTCGAAAATTGTTTGTTAACGAAGGCTTATTTGAAATGCATTTCCAGTAAAATTGTCTACGAATAAAGTAAAGTTTTTAATTTTCCCTGGGAGTTCTAAAATTTTCTTTTCGTTTCTTTTTGCACTTGTAAGTACGTGCTTACAAAAGTTTTCATTTAGTTTTTTATTTGAATGGAATTTGAAATTTTATTTTTTTATTTTCTTGGAGAATAAGTTAAAAAAAAACTTCCGTTTTTGTTTAACATGAAAAGGTTGAGTGGTCATTGTCAGTAATAGAACATGTTGCACTTTAACTGTACGAATTTTTTTAAAGGGGTTTTTTTTAAATACATGACACGACAAATCTCTTATTAGGCAGTTGTACAAAAAAATTTATTAATCGATATTTTACAATGTTTAATACATTATTTATACTTTTTTTTATTTGAAGCACTAAACTGTTGGGGTTGAACTTAAAGTAGAAAGAAATCCAAGTATAAATCGAACAGATTTTTAAATTAAATTTAAGCTGGAGTAATTTTTTTTAATTTTTAGACTTTTTTGCCGTTTTCACATAAAATCGAAGTTGATTATCCGTCTGTCCGCCTGTTTTTCTGTATAGCTGGAGAACAGCAAGAGATAAAGTTTCCAAATTAGGTTCAAGCATATGGGTGATCAATACCAGTGATGCCATTTGATACGAAAGAGACATTTTTCGTATATTTTGATGACTTCAAGTACCATGACATTTTTCGTATCTGTTGAATCTGTACGCAAAATATACAGAAATAAATGAAAATTCGTATCTACCGATGAAATATTTAATATTATAAATATGTTTAACTTAATGGAAGCTCAATCCTTAAAAAAAAGGATTTAACTGTTGTATTAAAAAAATTTCCGTCTTTGTTAAATTCTTTCGACCAGAATGCTTTGCATAAGGAATGACATGAGCACGCTCTCCTTAAGCACGAAGAGCTCGGGTTTAACAGTGACATGACCGCTGATGAGTATTGGGAAAAAGTCTTTAATTTAAAAAATTTTGTTAATGAGCCGATGTTTAAAAATTTGAAAAAAGTAGTTTGTTTAACAATTACTACAAATTACTTCCATTTTCGAATGCATGTGTGAAGAGAATTTTTAGCCAACTAAAACCTATTAAGACTGATTATGGTAAAAGAAAACATTAAGGAAGTTTTAACATACGATCCAACTCAATCGATTATTACTAGTAGGGCGAAGTTGTTCTGAGGATATATGAACATCTTTTTTTTAAGGAAATTTATATAAACTTTTTGAAATAATCGTCATGGTATAAACGCCTTAACTCGTATATTAATTTTTACAAAAATGAATTTGTTTTGATAACATCCAAAAATACATATACAGCCCAATTATAAATAAAAATTCCCCGGGAGTTTCTTTCCCTTCTCCCATTTTTTCCAATTTATTGTAAAAATGGGGAAAAGGGAAAAACTCCTGGGGAATTTTTATTCATAATTGGTTTGATAAATAATTTTAAGGTTTGCTTACTGTATTTTTAAAAATTACATAACTAATATTTATGATTTAAATAAATATAAAAATTAATTTCTATGATATCATTTTCCTTACAAATTTCATTAAATATGAAATAAAAATGTCATGTTAATAAATGTTAAACGTTAAAAATGGATTTTCAAAGTTTTATGGGAAAAAGTGTATCTTTTTGGAAAATTAATCTTTCTCGAAATTTCACTGGCAACACTGATCAATACACAATATCCGACAATATGTGGCCGGGATTGAAGAAGAAGGCGTGTCACAAAACAGATATTTTATATATAAGGAACGGTATTTATATAAGATTCGGCATAGCCGAATAAAGAACTCTTACTTGTTTATTCGTAATATTGTTGGGAAAAAATTTTTAAACTATTTATTTGGCTGAAAATGTGTTTGTAAAAAAAATGTTGTTGCTTTCGTTGTGAAACGCAGTGAAAATTTAAATATAATTGTGATTTTGGCTTAATGGTTAAATTGGTAACACTGCAACCATTGAATTATTTATTAGTATTTTAGAACCTTCTGAATGAATATACAAGCACCAATACCCCGGTTTGCGTTGCTTCGGTTTGCGTTGTTTCGAAGTTGCGCCTTTTAAAAGTTTCTGGATTTCGAGGTTGCGTCGTTTTTGTTTTTGTTTGCATCGCAAGGCTTCGTAGTTGTGTCGCATGGTTTCAAAGTTGCGTCGTTAGTGCTTCGATTTGCGTCGTTAAAATAAAAAAGTTTGTAGAAGCAGATAAAATGTGACTCAATGTTTAAGTCTGTGAAGGTCCTCTGCTGGTTGCTTGTTGAAGGTCATTAGAAATATCAAATTACATTTGCTGAATTGAAGATAAATATTTTGCAGCAACGGGAAAAATACTGTTGATATTGGAAGAAACCTTGGACCGCAACATCCTGTCATCATGAACAGGTTATAAAAATTCGGAGTCCTTCAATGAAAAACAACAAAAAAAATGGAGTCACTTCTAAGCATTTGGATTGAAGATCAAAATCAGCGAAAAATGTCCTCAAGTCAAACGGTTATTAAATTGAAAGCTTTAACTTTATTTGAAGATCTAAAAGGAAATTATCCGTTACGAAGTATATCAAGTGAAAATTTATTCATGTTAGAGTCATCGGAGACGTATACTATCATATACCGGTAGATTCGTATTGACGAGCTCTATGGCTGCGATCGGCATCCTATACTATTACATTTTGCGAATGTATACGTTGTATGAATTTGATATATGTTGTTGTTAAGGTTGTTAAATTCTCTTCAATGTGTGTGCACACAGACGTAATAAAAGGGAAAAGAGTAAACGCGGCGCCCTGATGTTGCCGATCGCAGCTCTAAAGTGATCTTAAAAAACGATCTCAACTCCACAGTTAAGAGTTACTTTTCAACGTAAAAATAAAAGGTCGAATAAAATTCTCAAAAAGAGAGTTTTATTTTATCCGTCTAATATAAAATCCATTTGAGGAGTTCTGTTATTTTCGGCTAAAATGAAACTCATTTAAGGGGTTTTATTATATATGTATAATATAATTATATAATAATTTGATGAAAAAAAATGTGATTTTTTTTCTTCAATAAACTAAATGCAAATTAAATTGTTTAAATATGCAAATTTAAATCTGGCAGGAAAATTAAAACTGAAATGTTTTTTGTTTCTGACGGAAAAAATAAAACTCCTCAAATTTGTTTTTTTTTTGTGACGGTGAAATTAAGCTCATTAAAAGAGTTTTATTTAATGACGGCGAAATAAAACTCCTCAAAAGAGTTTAATATTATGACGGCGAATTTTATTTTAAGAGTTTGTTTCGACCTTTTTTTTTACTTTGAAAAATAACTGTTTGAGATGGAATTTTGTTTTTTAATTGACAAAATAACTGTTATAAAATAACTTTTTCGATATCACTTTAAACCGTTACGGTCCCTGATGTGTTCAACTAAAATTATGAATCTTGAAACCAATTAAATGAAAATCAATACAAATGAATCTAAAATCGTGCTTCGGCTTGCGTCGCGTTTTTCTGGTCCCAATTAGCGACGCAAGCTGGGGTATTGGTGTACATTATTTGTGGCACTTTTTGAATCAAATGGCTTTTTATATAGCAACAATTGAAAAGATTTTTGCAGAATAGTAGTTTTTCCTGCAAAATTATTTACTTTAGGTCACCATACATGAAATGTTTTATATATTTGACTAGTCAATTGTGCATGTCTATATAAATTTTAGGCTTGCAGAAGGTTTATAACATGCGGCAACAAATGTACACCTTATTTTCTTTTGATCTAGTTGTTGCCGGTATTGTAAAAGCAGCTGATGTCAGATGGTTTGTCAGAAGAAAAAAGAGGGCGTCCTAATTGAAATTTTGTGAGAGGACATTGCATCTGACTTTTACAGATTCTGACTTTATATAGGGAAATTTGACATATCAAAAGCAAAAAACATGTTGTGTACGGGTACCTTTACGACATACCTTTTCAAAATACCAATTTTATTCTGCTTTAGTTTTCTCTTAAACGAATTTCCTTAGAGGCGGTAATACAATGTATTACGACTTTGTAGAATCAAAATATTACTAAATTCTTTCCGTGTTTAAAATAATTAAAATAAAAATCTGTTGTTAGTGTTTTTCATGTTTACACGGATGGTATAAGTAAAATAAAAGCACGAAATTAAGCAGCTGAGTTAATAACAAAAAAGCAGATGGTTTTAGTTTTGCAATACTTACAGCCATACCTAAACAAGAGCGGAACGCGTTTTCTAGCTGTCAAAAATCCTCATGCCCATACAATTTGTATGAAGCATCCCTAAATAGCGCCGCGTCAAAGCTTTGCTTTGCAATTGGAAAATCCGATTTTGACAACGCGTTAAAATAAACAGGGCTGCTATATTTGTTGTTTTGACAACCCTGTTTTTATTGTTTGATAATTAATAATGGCAAATTAGCTATTTTTAGGTCAAACTAGCGGTTTTAATTCAATTTCTTATATCTTTTGTGAGGGTTTTAGTCGGCACGAAAGTTAACACTACTGTTTATGGCACAACGCTGACGCTCTTATTTAGGTATGGCATATCAGCGTAAAGGCCGTGTCAGATACAACTTTGTCGCTTTGCGTGACGTTTCTACCTTCGGCAGAAAAACGCAAAGCAAAAGGTGTATGCCACAATGAAAACTTTGACAACACTCACGCATTGTTTGTTTACTTATAAAAGCGGTTGGTAATTTGTACGTTTAATTATTTGTTACAAAAATTAAAGTTAAAAATTTAATTGGACGGTTTTTTGGAATTGAATTTGGCAAAAAAAATTTAAAAAAAAAGAAAATTATACTAGCCAATTGTCAAAGCGCGCAAAAAGATGAGAGTTGGCTAACTTTTTGCTTCGCTCCGCTTTGAAAGTACTTTATGTGACATGTTTCGTATAAGTATGTATTTTTTATCTTAGATGTCAAAGCGAATCGGTAACGCAACGCGAAGCAAAAGTTTTATCTGACATGGCCTTAAAAGCTACGCTGAAGAAAACGTTCTGCCTTCCGCTCTTGTTTAGGTTCGGCTGTTACAAAAACCAACATTAAAATTTCCTGAGTTAATTGTGGTTGCAATTGTATAAAAATGTTAACACATTCAATATATACTGTTAAAATTCACTTCTGGTGTGATGATAATACATATGTTTCTAAAATGATTTAGAAAATTTACATTAACCGACCGCTTGTCTAATTTTGTATCCGTATTCTCTCATACTCAATGCATTTTGCATTTACATGATAAGATTTTTCTCATTCTTCATCATTTTTTCACATGTCGTAATACATTGTTTTACCGTGTAAACTAACCTTAATTAGGCAAATCTTAAAAGTATGCCACAATTTTTTTTCATATAGACATCATAAAAGTAAACAACAGAAATAATTTTAAATATTCAAATACTCATACCAAATAAAACCGTTTTGTGTAAATTATTCGGTAAAAAAAAAATCAAAATGAAACGTAAATACTCGTACCATCTAAAATCCAACAAGTAGTTGTCATAAAATCTTCATATTTTATTTAAACGCAACAGAAAAATAAATATGAAATAAAACGCAGTTGAGTACTTGCAATAGTTTTATTTTCTCATAAATTTTAAATAGCATTCATAAAACCATAAAAAAATATTTCGTTGTTGTTTTTGTTACAACAACAACTTAAATATATTCATCCATATAAGTTAAAAAGAAAACAAGAAAAATAAATATATTTTCAAGAATATTTTTTTTTTAATTTTTTTTTATGTGTTTGAACATTTTAGTATTTTTTATTCATTTATTCTACTACAAATATGGACATGAAATAGACATTTTTGATGATTGTAAAGAAGTTTATGTTTTGTTTTTTCTTCAATTTTGTCAAACCAAAACTTTTAAACTGCTAAATGCAACTTAAATCTGCAGGCTGCCTGTTGCCATTTTGTATTTTTGTGTGTCCCGTCTGTGTGCGTTGCATGAAAACTTTAACTTTAAAAACGATACATCATCTTAAACTTACATATGCATAGATACATTTTTGTTCAAACAAATCTTATGTATGTATGTACAAATATGACCGATAACCAATTGATAGACAGACAACAACAGGCTGCTGATGTTAGAGTTTTTTTTTTATTTATTTATACGTCTCGACTTAATGTCTCGTCGAAATGTCACACAGTTTCAATGATATTGAAAATAATCGAAATTCAACTGTAAAATTTGTTACGGGGACGTGGTTTCAATTGGGAGTTAAAATTGATTTTATTTTTAGTTTTAATATTAAAAGAATACTAGACACGATAAATATACTGATATATATGTATATTTATCGTGCCTGTGTTTCCTGTTGGAAAGAAATTCCATTCGGTCCGATTTGATGCTAATTGTTTTTTGGCTTCTCTCCACCTTTTATCAATACGGCAAACTTCGATGTTCAGTTGACGACGCCAGGTGTGCGACTGTCTTCCTACTCTCCGCATTCTACTCTGTGAGTTCCAGTCAATGGCGTTTTTGGTTATGTCATCGGGAGGCCTCCTAAGTGTCTGGCCAATTTAACGCCATTTGCGATTTATTTTTATACCTAGATCGTTCAAACTATAAGGATTCCAAACATCCCAGAAAAAATGTTTTTCAATTTTTTTCCCATTAAATCATTAATTAAAATCAGTTTTATTTAAAAATTTAACCAAGTCAATTTGTCCGCCAGGAAGGCGGACCTTATATCATGCCGTTTTTGTAAAAAAATTGTATATTTTTAGGGTGGTGGTTCTACATTTTGAATAATAACTCTGATCTTACTGATCGAATTTTGTTCTATTTCAATACCAAACTGCTTAGGATAACTAGAAGCAATTTGACAACGACATTGTTCTTATCTTTTGAGTTTTTCGAAAGTGAGCATGTTTTCAACAAACGGACAGACATACGGACTCGGCTAAATCCACTTTGAATTTCTCAAGGTGCCAGAATATATATACTTTATGGGGTCTTAGATGCATAATAAAAAAGTTTCACACGGAAGGACAAACTTAGTACACCCTCATTCACGACTAGTGGTGGAGGGTATAAAAAAAGTTTAAAGTCAAAAAAAGGTCCAGTTTCATATACATTAAGCATCAAGGTTAGAGTAGCAGCTGGAGCCGGAGTCGGAGTCGCACTTAAAAAAATTTCAGCGTTTGGAGTCGGAGTAAGTACATTTTCTGGCGACTCTACAGCCCTACAAACAACAACAAATTAAAACTAAACAACCTCGCATGGTGAAATTATTAAAAGGTGGCCTCGGTAATACAACAAACATAATAATACAAACTCTACAGGCAAAAAGTGTATCATCAACGTCAAAAAAGCAGATACAAAGTAAACAAATATTGAGAAACATATAAAAAATTTAAAAAAAATTATAATTTTTGTAAAAAGATCCAAATAACAAATATTACATTATCAAAATTGTCCGGGTTCCATGATTTGTGTCGCTGTTGGTGACTGGGCAAGAAAAGATATTTATAAAACATCTAAGTTTCAAGAAAAAAATACTTAAATTGCATATCATAAGCCCAAGAAGCTCTACATATACTACGTGAATAAAAGAGAATATTCCACTCAAGAAGTTCCAACATAATGTAGCACATATGTAATTATATTAAACGGAAAACATAATCGTGGCCGAGATTTATATGTAATTGCATAAAATGCATAGCCCGGCACAAGCTCAATGTATACAACATGGATTTATCTTCCTTATTTATTTCCTACGTTTGCTACAAGTTGAGAGTAAACACGCATTTTTGTTTTTTATATTGTATTAAATCTTTAAAGCAATATTTTTTATTATAAAATACAAATATTTAAAAATTTAAAACACAGAAAAAAAGACCAATTCAAAACACAAAGTTCAATACACTTTGACATTAAAATAGCACTTTGACAAGTTCATAACAAATAGAGCTGGCAAACTATCGATAGTCAATACAATTGATATTTTCGATAGTTTGTTAACTATTAATAGTATCGAATTCTTAGTAGAAGATTTTGAAAAAAATTTTAATAATTATATAATAATAATAATAATAATAATAATAATAATAATAATAATAATAATAATAATAATAATAATAATAATAATAATAATAATAATAATAATAATAATAATAATAATAATAATAATAATAATAATAATAATAATAATAATAATAATAATAATAATAATAATAATAATAATAATAATAATAATAATAATAATAATAATAATAATAATAATAATAATAATAATAATAATAATAATAATAATAATAATAATAATAATAATAATAATAATAATAATAATAATAATAATAATAATAATAATAATAATAATAATAATAATAATAATAATAATAATAATAATAATAATAATAATAATAATAATAATAATAATAATAATAATAATAATAATAATAATAATAATAATAATAATAATAATAATAATAATAATAATAATAATAATAATAATAATAATAATAATAATAATAATAATAATAATAATAATAATAATAATAATAATAATAATAATAATAATAATAATAATAATAATAATAATAATAATAATAATAATAAAAATATTAATAATAATAATAATAATAATAATAATAATAATAATAATAATAAAAATAATAATAATAATAATAATAATAAAAAGATTTTGTTTGTTGTGCTTAATTCCCTTTTTAAATAATTGATAAAAAATACTGAAATTTATTGTTGGAGGATAAGCTGTTCCTATGCGCATTTCACTGGTTGCTTAGGCCAGATCATCAGGAAACGTTCTCCTAAATAATTTTAGAAAAGCCAAAGCTATCAGCAAACAAAACTACAGAGGGAATGAGAATTACCTACAAACACTCAAAAAAAACTCACGTGATTTTAAATCACGTGTGATTTTGTGGTGTTTTGAATATCAATCCGTTTTTGTGAAAATCACACCTAAGCCCACAAAAACGGGACACCAAAATATCACACGTGTGATTTCAAAAGGCACATGTGATTTGAAATCACGTGATTTGAATTGACAATTTACCAAAAAATTTCAACGATAGTAACACTATAGAAATTAAATTATCGATAGTCCAATAGGAACAGAACTCTCGATAGTATCGATAGTACTATCGATTGTTTGCCAGCATTAATAAAAAACCCAAAACAAATTTGACAAGATCAATACACTAACACATACAATCAAACAATGAACGGCTGGCTTACCGAGGCCACCTTTTAGTAATTTCACCATGCAACCTCGTTTCTTTCTTCTTTAAGAAGGGAGTAGCCTATATGTAATGAATATTTTGAAAGGCCTTTTTATTAGAAAGTTATACCTTCAAGAGGGCATATTTTTGAAGGCAGGATATCATAAAAAGCCAATCTTTTAGAAAGAAGTATGGAAGCCTTCAAAAACGTCTGCCACTTGGTCCTTTCAATATTTACCGCTGGGTAAAAACTTTTATTCTCCAAAAAGTACTCTTCTAGAAAATCTAAATTTTACGTCTCTGATATGAACCTTTAAGTTTAATAGAGATGTGGTAAAAATAGGTCCAATTTCAATTCTTTTATTTTAATGACGTTATACAACTGCTGCTCCCTCTATTTGCCAATTTTCTACTACCACTGCTTGTTAATGCTTTTGTGTAAAGCATCCATGCCAAGAACTTTTTTGTGAGTGTGTGTTTTTAAATCACTATAAAAAGCACATAAATTCAAGTGTGTAGTAAAATATTGATGACATAAGTTTACGGTATTTAGTATTGAGTTTGATTTGACAATATAAAAATTTATTTCAAAATTTAAATAACTGCTAAATACACAAACAAACATATGCAACAGAAGCACACTTGCAAAATATATTTATTCTAAAACTTTTTCCGAAACCTTCACAACAAGAAAAAAAAATCGGTAAAAGTTAAAACTAAGAAAAAAATCTTAAGCTCAAGAAAACATGAAAGAAACAAACATACAAATGCCTTAAAATTTTAAAAAAATAAAATACGATTCATAATTTAAAGGGCGATCGCAAAGAGTGTGTGAAATGAAAAATATTTAAACAGATTCTCTGGCACTTTCTTCACAAAATAATACAAAAGAATTTAAAACTGAAAACTTAACAGAAAACAAAATCCAATAAAAACCAAGAGAATAAAATTATTCTTACAAATATTCGAATACCCATGAAATGGTAAACAGTGGTAATCGAAATGTAAAATGTTTTTAATGCCAATAAAGGCATAGGCTGTGCGCTTCTTTAACTATTGCCTTTGATTGCATTGATTTTAGTGAAAAAGGATATATAGTAAACCGATAAAATATTTAATCGTTAACACATTTTCAAAACTGAGACCAAATTACGGCATTCGATATCGACCGAAATTACTATACAATTTAAACGGTAATTTCGAACGATATCGAATACGTAATTTGGCCCCTGGTTAAACAAATCTAAATTTTAGTATTTGATCTTCACGGACGGGTCTAAATCACTATATGGTGTCGGTTCTGGCATATACTCCGAGCAGCTAAACTGGAGCATTCCTATAAGGCTGCCGGACCACTGCAGTGTCATCCAGGCCGAGATAATGGCCATCCACACAGCCGCGAAACACATCCGGTACGGTGAAATATCTGGAAGGGATATTCACATTATTACCGATAGCAAGGCGGCCATAAGATCCCTGGAGAATGTGTTCATCACATCGAGAATTGTCCGAGAATGCCGGATGTCTCTGGAGGAGATAGCGAGACATTCACTGGTCACCGTTAATTGGGTCCCCGGACACGGGGACATACATGGGAACTGCATGGCGGATTCGTTGGCGCATGCAGGTACCACCTTGAATCGGGACGGTTCCACATATGTAGGTGCTTCACTCCCAAGGTGTAAGCAACTTATAGCGCACAAGTTTCATCTTATCGCCAGTCAGAGGTGGCACGATGAAACCACCTGTGGGGAAACCAGGAAAATCTGACCCATCATTACAGCTGTCCAGATATCATCTAAGAAACCTAACTGCGGTTATAACTGGCCACTGGCCAATTGAGAGGCACGCCCAGAGGCTGGGGCTCCCTTATAACGACTTGTGCAGAAGTTGCGGCGATGAGGAGGAGGAAGAGTCAACGGAACATCTTCTCTGTAACTGCCCGGCTTTCGGAGACTTAAGACTCAAAATGTTTGGTCGAAGAACCCTTGGGGACAAAACTTGTCTCTCTGATGTTGATGTAAACAGGATCCACTCCTTTATTGAATCGACCGGTTGGCTGCATGGGAATACTAGCAGCCAGATTTCATAGGACCCATGGGAGACGGCGTGATATGGTAACACAACGGGAACTAAGTAATGGACCCACGTGAGCTGTGCTTGATCACGGCTGCCAATGGAACCTAACCTAACCTAACCTAGTATTTAAGTTTTAAAACACAATAACAAAACTAATCTTAGCTGGTTTTTCAGTTATACATCCCACGGTGCATTATAAAGAAAAATAACAAACAATTGAATTCTTGGCAAACCAGCCAGCCTGTTCTGTTTTCTTTTCCCATTCACCTTCGGGGATGTGCTATCATTTTGTTGTTGGGGATTCTTTATTTTTTTTCGCATATTTAAAACAAGCCTTTTAGAACTGCATTAATATCTAAAGTTCTCCCTGAAATACAGTGTTGAACAAAAATTAAAGTAGCTCTGTTAACCTTTATCTAGACTTGGTACAATTATAAAACGTAAGCAGCCAATTTTATGGTTGGACGTCTGGCATTTCCATCATTTGAAAATATGAAAATGATTGTAAATGAAAATATGTATCAGGCTTGGAGAAAAATAAGCGTCAACCTTAAGTTTCCAAATCCCAAGCTTTAAAATATTATAAAAATGACGTAAAGTAAAATTTTTGAAAAAAAAATCCATTTAAGAAGTCTTTGGAATTTTATTTTCTCCATTACCCCCTTTGGGAGCATGTGGCTTACACAAAGCTTCTCCATGGAAATTGTTCGTCCTCTGCGAGGGATCGAACCTACTTGGCTGCTTGGTTTTGTAGGCACTTTAGCCACCACACCACGCCGCAAACATAAGCAACGAAAATATTGCAAAAAAGGGTCGGAATTTGTCTGACTTATATAAGAAAATATAAAGAGGTTGAAAAATTTAAATTTAAAATCGCTCACAGAAAGTGCTGTATTATCCATTTAGTGGCTTAAAAACCGTCGGCCTGGCAAAGCTGCCAGCTGTTAAATATCTGTCACCTGAAGTGTCACTTACTTGGCGAAAGGTTTGCCATTTACGAATATTGAGCGCTTAACAACCGAGTAACGCGTAAAAAAAATTTAAAACTTGCCGCAAAAGTGGTAGATCAAACATGGCAACTTTTCGAGCATTACATGATGATTACGATCGTCATAATCGACCTACTGTGCAATGAATTGGCAAGATCATGAAGAAATTTAAATAGATCATTTAAATGCATCATCGCAATAGCACACTGCCGAAAATATCTCTTCTGCTCGTGAAAGTGTGGCGGGTAGTCTGAATTTGTCGATGCCACGGCGGTATGCGTTATGGTCGTATAATAACCCATTTTTTGGCCTGCAATTAAAGATTATGAACTGGACGATATGTGGTTTCAGCAAGACGGTGCTACGAGCCACACAACATGTTATTTGACCCCTTTAGACCTTTGTTGTGTTTTCGTCGAGATATCGCCCGAAATCTGCGATAAAGTGGTTGAAAATTACCTCAAAAGGCTCGATCGCTGCAACCAATATAGAGGCGGTCATTTGAATGACAATGCAATTCATACGCGATGGCAAGGTAAAAACAATATAATGTTTCAAAAATAAAGGTTTTATTAAAATCATATCCTCATGTGCGTTTTACTTAAATTTACTTTTGATATAGAAAAATGGTAAGCCCGTTATATGTAACGCGCAAAATAGAAAGGGACCTAAGGGTTTTGTTCAGGAGAGCCATTTTAAAGATTTAAATACGTGTATCTTTGGTGTACCATCACTGAGCGTGTTGGTATTGGTTTTTTGAAAGCGACACAACTCATGACGTCATGAACGTGTTGGACAACCTTGAAAACGCGCGTAGGTCGTCCCTACCTCTTGTTTTGTGTAGTTGGTTTTTACTGTTCCCTTTACCTTACTGGTCCCTTTCTCTATGCGCTGTCACATATTTTTACATATAAACAGGAATATGGCAAGCATTTAACTTTTGAAATACAAATAATTTTGATATTATCCCTCCCCTCTGATCAAAACTCGCAGTACGAAAAAATCATACGGCCATGTGCTGAAAATCGCATGATTAGAAAATCACATGCGATCTGAAAATCGCCAATTTTATTTAAGCATGTGCTAGAGTTCACGCGTTTTGTTTTTTTTTTTTTCAAAGTAGTGGTCGAAAAATAAAACATATTTTAATAAAACATGTTTTAGCTGTCAAATTTGAACAAAAAAAAAATAATTATTTGCATAAAAAATGCCGGTAGCTTTTATATTACGTGTGATTTCATTAAAAAACTGTATTTTAAAAAAGAACGTATCAGAAAACGTCTTCTAAGGGATTATTACAACCCAAGAGATATTCCTGAACAATGGTAAGTACCATAAGTACATGTTGTTGATAAATGGTTATAATTTCTTATGCTTGGTATCATAGTTTTGTATCGCCTTAACAAAAGCGCTTTTATGATGATTCCTAACGAAATATCGGCTCATATTGACAAAAGCACTATTCCGAAAATTGTGCGACTGGCTAGCGTCTTACGATTTTTAGCTGTCGGTTCATTTCAAGGCGTAATCGCCAATGATCTAAATATCACAATGGATCGAACATCTTTTTGCAGAGTCCTTTGGAATGTACTCAATGTTATTGAGGAAAGGCTGTGTTCGCAGTGGATTTGCTTAGATATGGTCGACCATATTTACAAAATATGATATAAGTTCATACTTTTGCCATGTAAGCTCTGTAAAAAGTCAAATTCTCAAGTTCATTTACACGTCTGAATGTCTGGCACCATATTTTTTTCGAAGTTAAGTTAGAAACAGCTGCTCACAATCAAAACGCAAATTTAAAAGAAATTGTTAAACAACAATCAGTATTAAAACAATGTTGTTTTTTAATTTCTCAAAAGATTATGAGTTTTTAAAATAAGTGGAAAAGAAAAACATTAAATTTCCTTTTTATATGCTATTTATTGATGTTGAAAATAAATTTTAAAGGAAATTTACAAGTTCACATGTGGATCACATTACTGTAGGCTTGTGATTTAAAATCGCCAAATTTAAGGCGATTACGAACTCCAGCACACCTTCTTTGCGATTTCAAATCGTAATCACAACTTTCTTGCGATTTGCGATTTCTAGCACATAGGCGATAGAATTATTTTTGTTCAATATAGAGTCGATCTTCGGTCAAAAGAAGTGGTGTTTGTGAAGTTTTCGTAAATTATTTAAACTTGAAATATCACTTATTAGATTTTGTGGACAAAATTATATACGAGTAATATGAGGCATTATTCGTAAATGGGACAACGAAATATTTTGCCGAAATTTGGCATTTTTCTAGTAGATATGAACTTTAAGGTGGTTCAAAAAAATTTGAGCCAGTCACCCCCTACGATTAAAGATTTGTTGAAAAGGATTCCAGAAAAACTTTTTTTAATTTTTTTGCCACGCCTCTGGATACCGCCCTTTAGTGTCAACAAAAGCGCTGTTGTTAAAGCTAAAAAAATATTTGATGAAAATAATATATCTAGAAGGCAAACCATTAATCACTATTATATAAAATAAATAAAAAAAACATATGTATATGATATTAAAACTATGACGTACTTTTGAGGTGTAGCAAAAAAGTGAACATATTAAAACCTAGACTAGGCTTCCTTGCAACCTGCAAAATTATTATGGATATTAGGGGGGAAGGATCCATGATAAGCATAAGTGGGGCCCAGAATTCGATGTCGGATTAAAAATTTCCCGAAGACAAAAATAAGGCCATAGTGAATCCATTAGTATTCGATTTCATCGTATGATATACGATGCACTATATTTAAAAAACGAAAAGTGAAATGTAATATATATGTAAAAAAAATGGGCCTAATTGCGGGGCGTGGCATAAAAGTAAGTATAATAATAGCTAGAAGTAAATAATTTTAGATGGGCTTTCTTGCCACATGCACAAAATTGGACATTAGGGTGGTACGATCCAAGATGGCATCAGAGGCGCCCAGAATTTGATGTCGGTTGATAAAGCGCTCACAGGCAAAAATTAAGCCATAGACAAGCCATGAATAACTATATGCAACATGTAATGATTGGACTTTGAATGGCGGCGCAGTACACAAAAATCTAGAAAAACGGTATCCAGAGGAGTGGCAAAATAAAAATTCTGGAATCCTTTTCAACGAATCTTTAATCCTAGGGGGTGGCTGGCTCAACTTTTTTTGTATGGATACCGGACCACTCTAATGAACTTGTGCGCCAAATATTTTACTTAGAATGATGTTTATTTGCGAGTTTTAAAAAATATTTCTTCATTATCGTTTCAATCTAGAAAAAAATAAGACATAAATATTTAGATAACTGATTCTGATAGTAAATCTTTTGATCTTTTCAAGCAAAAAAAAATGTTTTCATCTGCAAAACCAGAAGTGACCAATTTAAATTACAAATTTTCTACCTTCGATGCATTTTTTATTTTATTTTTTTTAACATAATCAGCCTATGGAGTCCTCCTTATACTGTAACTGCCTGTTCAACAAATACGAACGTAAACGTTCGTATAATATTTTATTTGGAAAATATTTTTAAAACGGAGGTTTTTTCATAGAAAATTTCTATGCGAACGTTAATGGCCGAAACGGTGGAATAGACAGTTAAAGTTTGAGAATGAGACATCCATCAATTTAAAAGTTATGCAAATTTCTTAACACGCGTAACGAACTTCAAAATCGGAAGAGAGCATTTTCAGTTGCAATTTTTATAACCAGACAAAATTTTTTTTCTTTAAATTCGAAATTAGCTTACATTATACTTATAATACTGTAAACGTTTTAAATTGGGATATACATTACTTGAAAAGATACGTCAATAAAAGTCCATGGTTGTTGCACTGCGAAACCGGAAGTGCCCATTTCAATAACATATTTTCTAACTTAGCCACAATATTTTTTTCTTTTTTTAACCGAACTTAGGGCGACTTGCTTTTAAATAATATTTTATCGTTGCTTGCAGCATTTACCTTTTATAAAGTTCTTTCTTGTAATTATTATTGCTGTGTAAATTTGCATATGCACATAGCTCAGTTGGCTTGAGCCTCGACTCAGACATATTGTGTTTGTTTTTAAGTAAATTTGTGTACTAGCAATTTTCCCCTAGGAGTATGTTTGTAGGAACAATTTTTGGTTATTCTACCTTTTGGTGTTACATTCTTTGGGGAAGCAGATGCAGCCAATACCTGAAATATAGCAGAATTTGAAATTTACACATCGCTTGAGATCGCGGCTGACCAGAATCCTATCTCCTGCTACGAGAGTCAGTTGCCCCCGGGGGTACGTCACCGGCCTGACGATTAGTTAAGGGTCTATATGGGATCACGTAGTTGTAGCAAAGCTCACAGGAAGGGAAATCTTAAAAAGTCTGCTATGAGGGCGGATTTATTACCACTTATGAGAAAGTTCGTTCTGCGCGTGAATCTCCCTTGATGCTGTTGCTATCTAAGAGATGCTTCCGACTATTTTAGTGCAGCAAAAATTATAGCTCCAGCTCATCTACAAGAGGCGAGTGTATAACTCTGCCGGATTGTACACTGAATATTGCTATATGCCTGCACAGCAGGTGTCCAAATTATCCTTTCTACTATTTCACTAGTTATTTGTGAACTGCAAGCAGATAACACATTATTTACATTAATTTAGTATGTACCTTGTAAGGGAGCCCTTTTATTTTTTACAAATAATTAGGCAACAGTTTTTTGCAATCTTATTTACTGGCGTATGAGGTAACTCAGTTAATTCTGTTCAGTTAATTCTGTGTTCTGTCCAGAGCATCTCAAGGAGAAAATTTTGGACATTATTTAGCTCCTTTACTCGTAAAAAACAAATAAACATTTATTTCAGTTAAAAAGAGTACTCTTCGAAGCCGCAGACTCAATATGCTGGAAAAATTGCTTTCATCATAAAAACCTTCTATGAAAGGCTTAATCTGAGAATTTAAAAGCCATTTATCTTTACAAATCGTTTTCGTTTAACTTATATTTTATTAATTCAAAAAGGCTGTTAGTTAGACTTTGAATTTTTTTAAAAGCCAGAAAAATAATTCGTCGGAAAAAAATTATCAAACATTTATTAACGAACGTAATGGTTTAACGAGTAAAAAATATTGTTGTTTACGTGTTGTTGTAGCTTTTCTTTAGAATAAACTTTAGAAATTTTATTTAATGTACCCACCTAGATGCACATTATGGTGTGGAATAACGTCATACAATATCAATTGGACCATATTTTCTCGAACACGACTTACAAGTTGCGGTTAATCTGATTGGCATTCAATACCGGTTAATGATTGAAAATTGTTCAAGGCTCGAGGTAGAGAACAATTCAGAATTGTGGTAATAACAAGATGGATCAACAGCTCTTCCGATTACAGCTCGTTTGGGCAATCATAACGTTACTTATGTGCCACCATAAACATAAAGAAATTTACCTTTTATTGAAAATAAATTTTTTTTCTTATATCTCTGAAAGTCTTTAGCTGTTTATTACATTCGTTACCAGCTTAGGGATAAACCAATTATCATACATGGGCATACTGCATTACTTTTTTACTGCATTACGCGTTTCAGTAATCAGTAAAAAGTACTGATTACTGAAAAAAAAAATCAGTATTCAGTAAAAAGTACTGATTACTGAAAACAAAAATCAGTATTCAGTAAAAAGTACTGAATACTGAAAACAACAATCAGTATTCAGTAAAAAGTACTGATTACTGAAAACAAAAATCAGTATTCAGTAAAAAGTACTGATTACTGAAAACAAAAATCAGTATTCAGTAAAAAGTACTGATTGCTGAAAACAAAAATCAGTATTCAGTAAAAAGTATTTATTACTGAAAACAAAAATCAGTATTCAGTAAAAAGTACTGATTACTGAAAACAAAAATCAGTATTCAGTAAAAAGTACTGATTACTGAAAACAAAAATCAGTATTCAGTAAAAAGTACTGATTACTGAAAACAAAAATCAGTATTCAGTAAATTTTACAGATTTGTGTAAAAATATGCAGTAATCAGTAAATGATTGATAGTATTTACTGTATGTTTTTTAACTATTTAAAAACGAAATGTGTTACCCAATAAAAACTGATTTATATAGCTGAGACTTCGAATTATTTCATTTTTTCACTATTTTGAAATTTTATAAAAACGAAATATTATTTTTTATAAATTTTTTATTAAGATGTTTTTGAGATTTATTAGATGTATTTGTGAATACATGCTGTGCTATATGCTGTTCGCTTTTCTAAGCACAAGCATTTCAAAATTTTTGTCGCTAAGTTTTTGTCTTCTAGAGCGATTCACAATCCCAGCAAAAGAAAACAGTCGTACTACAGGTGCAGATGAGGGTAGTGGGGTATTGTATTTCATAAATACGTTTTTTATTGCATTGTGCTTATGCAGGCAATTTGTTGTTGTATCCCGTTCGGCCAAGTATAAAATTGTTTCCTCGAGATAATTTCCCACATCGCTTAAATTGGACTGTACATCATCATCTGGTTAAGAAAATTGGATAATAAAATATTCATATTAATATTAATATCAAAGGAAAATAAGGTGCAAAAGTTACCATTACCTTCTTCTCCAAAATCTAAAAATGAATTTTCCGGCGTTTGAGGCACAATACGGGTTTCAGTATCCGGTATCTTTCCGTATTTTATTAGATATGTATTTAACATTTGTTTTACATCTTCCTCTGTTTTTGATGTAGCCGTTTCCAATAGAGGTTTTAAAAATCGGAGCTTTATTTCAGGTATAGTTACCGCCGCAATGATAGCATCCCAAGCGTCTGGCTGTACTTTGAAATATTTTTCAAATCTTAGAAATTCATTTTTTTACCCTTAACGAAACTATGGTGGGGACAAAATATCCGAAGTACATAGTCTTTTCTCCCTGCAGGTAGTCAATTGCCTCTGCTATAGGTTTCATTACCAATAGGAATTGCTCCAAGTACTCTAGTTCGTCCACAAGAATGGTGGGGATAGAAAGCCGGTAGCAAAGTTCCGGCAAATTGTCTTTATGCTGCAACAACCTTATTTCCCTTTGATATTTATATTAATATGTATATTTGATTATCCAATTTTCTTAACCAGATGATGATGTACAGTCCAATTTAAGCGATGTGGGAAATTATCTCGAGGAAACAATTTTATACTTGGCCGAACGGGATACAACAACAAATTGCCTGCATAAGCACAATGCAATAAAAAACGTATTTATGAAATACAATACCCCACTACACTCATCTGCACCTGTAGAACGACTGTTTTCTTTTGCTGGGATTGTGAATCGCTCTAGAAGACAAAAACTTAGCGACAAAAATTTTGAAATGCTTGTGCTTAGAAAAGCGAACAGCATGTATTCACAAATACATCTAATAAATCTCAAAAACATCTTATTAAAAAATTTATAAAAAATAATATTTCGTTTTTATAAAATTTCAAAATAGTGAAAAATTAAATAATGCGAAGTCTCAGCTATATAAATCAGTTTTTATTGGGTAACACATTTCGGTTTTAAATAGTTAAAAAACATACAGTAAATACTATCAATCATTTACTGATTACTGCATTTTTTTTACACAAATCAGTAAAATTTACTGAATACTGATTTTTGTTTTCAGTAATCAGTACTTTTTACTGAATACTGATTTTTGTTTTCAGTAATCAGTACTTTTTACTGAACACTGATTTTTGTTTTCAGTAATCAGTACTTTTTACTGAATACTGATTTTTGTTTTCAGTAATCAGTACTTTTTACTGAATACTGATTTTTGTTTTCAGTAATCAGTACTTTTTACTGAATACTGATTTTTTTTCAGTAAGCAGTAAAATTTACTGAATACTGATTTTTTTTTTCAGTAATCAGTAAAAAAAGAAAATACTGAAAAAGTACTGGTACTGAAAAATGCCCATCTATGCCAATTATACACACTGTCATTATTATCTCAATATCACGGTGAAGGGCTTAGGAAAACTATATATTACAGTTTGGTTTGTCTATTGTCAATAATGTCCCTACGGAACATTGTTTAATGATAATTTACTTATTCTAAGTTTGCCTTTTCTTTAGAATTTTTATAATGCCTTTCTTATATAAACTTTAATATGAAGTTGGAAAATTTCAACCATTTTTCTTTTTATTCCAACAATATTTTACTACTGAGTTTGAGCACTAGTGAACGTTTTTTTTTTTTTTTTGGTGTTTTTATACCCACAGTACAATAGGGGAGAGGGTATTATCCGCTTGTGCTTATGTATGAAACACATACAAATATTGGCTGTAGATCCAACTTTTGGTATAACGATCTCTTAAGAATCACTATCTGAGTCAATCTAATGATGTCCGTCCGTCTGGCTGGCTAGTTAGTTGTCCATGTAACATTGTGCTCAAAGTACAGGTCGCCATTTTGAAGGCATGTAATTTGCGAAAATTGGTGCACAGATTGCAATTATCATAAGGAGGAAACTTTTTGAAAATGTTGGGAATCGGTATTTAATTTGACATGACCCCAATACAAACATCATTCCGGAATGGTCTTTGTGCCCACAAAATAACTTTTTATTTTTTTGTATTTGAATTAAATTTATTCCAAAAAGAACTTAAAGATAACATAAATAGTCTCATCATTTTTTTAGATTCCATTAAAATAACTCTCCCGAAAATAGCTTTATATGCAACAAATTCCTTGTAAATGTATTGATATAAAACTAAACTGAAAATTCATTTGTTTTTACGGAATTCGTCGGTTATTTTTTTGATGGTTGAATTATATAAAAATACCTGAAAATTCATTTGTTTTTACTGAATTCGCAGTTGAATTTTTGATAGTAAAAATTAAATGATCTTTTCGTTAAAAATAAATGAAAAATAAGTAGACTGATTTTTAACTGAATATTCATTTATTTTAAATTATAATTTCAGTTAATTTTACGTACAGAATATTGTGAGTGCATATAAAGATTATTGGCCAACACACTCTTAATTGAACCTAAACGTCATAACATATTTTTGTGTTTCTAAGTCTATTATTGGCCATATTGTAGTGTCGGGTATAAAATGGTTGGGCTTGACTGGCTAAACTTTCTTACTTATGGTAGGTTTAATGGTTTTCCATTTTGAATTTTTTGTGCATTTTTTTAAATTATAATCCAAGTGCTTTGAATATGCAGAGATGCATTGCGTATTTGACATATAAATGGCCAATGAATAAGGCAAATTACGCAACGCAACGCCTTGGCTTTCCTGATTGTCTTAAAATGCAACAAATTATTTTGTAAAGGTTTGGCACGTTTTCTCTTAAATTTGATGAGGACATAAAGGCCGTGTCAGATACAACTTTGTCGCTTTGCGTGACGTTTCTACCTTTGGCAGAAAAACGCAAAGCAAAAGGTGTATGACGCAATGAAAACTTTGACAACACTCACTCATTGCTTGTTACTTATAAAAGCGGTTGGTAATTTGTACATTTAATTATTTGTTATAAAAATAAAAGTTCAAAATTTAATTGGACGGTTTTTTGGAATTGAATTTGGCAAAAAAAATTAAAAAACAAAAGAAAATTATACTAGCCAATTGTCAAAGCGCACAAAAAGATGAGGGTTGGCTAACTTTTTGCTTCGCTCCGCTTTGAAGGTACTTTATGTGACATGTTTCGTATAAGTATGTATATTTTATCTTAGATGTCAAAGCGAATCGGTAACGCAACGCGAAGCAAAAGTTTTATCTGACATGGCCTTAAATGTTGATAGTTAGTTCTTTTACCACAACTACACGAAATTTTAGTTGGGATAATGGTTTAAGTGTTTCGGTTGATTATACCAGCACAAGCAGTTTCCATGTATTAACCAACATATTGCCAACCAAATTTTTAAGCAATAGCATTCAAAATTTTTTGGATCGTATAGCAATCTTATATTAAGCCAACGTGTTGCCATGTTTATCCACTCCCCCCATATATTTATTATACTGCGCAAAAGCAAAAGGAATTTTTATGATAATATGAGTTTTGGCAATGTGATCATTTTGTTTGATCTTTGACACCATGATTTATAAGAACAGTGACAAGAGCATTCTATCTCCAGTGCTTTGCCAACACTTCATTCATCTCTCCAAAAAGAGCTGCACATTCACCACTGGCCATATTCATTACAAAATGCTAACGTCGCTAATCAATAAGCGATAAAAAGGGAATTCCCTATCTTGGAAGTCAATTGAAGTAAGAATCAACCAACATAAGGCGATCTAACAAACAGGCCTACGCCACCTGATTAAATTTTGACTGTTTTATACGGAACGCCAAACTTTTAAATACCGTATAAAAAATTTAAAAATGTTATTACAAAAAATTAAATTCACCACATTTAATTCGCCTCGAACCAACCATAGCTAATCTAAAACAAGTGAAAAGCATACATCACTTCATGAGCTTTTGCTCCTGCCTAATTTGATATATGTTTTTCCTCACTGGTATGTTAAATTATCACAAGGATAGTTGACAGTATTTCAAACTTTTATTGGAAGTAAATTTAATTGCATTATGTCCATAATAAAAGTAGCCGAAATGAGTGTTAAGAAACAGTTAGTTTATAGCAAAAATTTGTTTATTTTTAGTTTTAGTTGTTGCTTAAAAATAAGGCTTTCTTTTGGAGCTAAGCAGAAATAATAAATATCCTTCAAATTGGTTTCTTCTAAGAACATCAAGTCAAAGTATAAACCAAACAATAGTAAGTCATTTTATATGCGATTGGTTTTATACTTGACAAAATTGCTGGTTAGTAAATTAGTGGTGGGCAATAATGGGTTAAGCTGGACTATATATACATATACGTATGTATTAATAAGGTGCACAAGTAAATTTACTTACAAGTAATCTCATTAATTATCTTATCATTATAAAACACATACTTTCATAAATATTAGTTTTGCTTAACCATAAAAATATTAAAGTTTAGAACAGTGTTGAAATAAAAAAGAACTGAATAACAACAAAGATGAATAGAGCACTAAAAACACATTTGAATGGGTGGATTGTATACATGGTCCACACATAAATTTGCATTAAGAGAAATATTAGGGGTGTTTTATGAATATGGACATATAAATAGATAATTATTACCAAAGATCGATGCTTATAAGAAAGTGTTTTCTCTTTAAACTGGCCCAAAAAAAATTATTTAATTACACTACTGTTTAATATTTTTATTTTATTATATGTATTTTATTGTACTCTATGCTTGTGATATGATTTGCAGATTCTCTATTTCATTGTCGATTGTTTTGTTTATATTCTACTTGTTTTAATAAAACAAAGGTGTACAGAAAAACTTATCGAACATAGTAAATATATAACTAGAATGCCGACTCCTTGACAGGTACCTACGTCAAATGTCAAGTACCTAGCATATGTTTGTATTAGTAAGACTTTTTTGAAATGTGTTGGTGCTTAAAACTATTTTCAACCCTAAACATAGTTGCATAAAATCATATAGAATGCGGCAATAAAAATTTTCTACAATAAAATTTTCTTAATTCGAACAAATGTTTAATTTATTTAATGCTGTCTGCATTAAATAAACGTGAAAAAACAATGTTTGCTTGATTTTTATTCTACAATATCGGATAATGTTAATATAATTTAAGATTTCAAATATTTTTTTCATACCACTAAATACTACTCTGCTGGCTTTAAAAATATTAACAACAGAAAAAAATTTGTGTCAAATAAAATTATTTAAAAATATCACTGCGGAACAGCCATTTTGCGGCCTGGAACTTTGTGTAATTTTTTTACTAATTTGAGGTCGCTGATTCCAAATCTAACCTTCATTTTTCTCTATCAGCTCCAGTTTTAGAGATATACCGTTATGTCCAAAATTAAGGCACTTTCAGCTGATATATTGTAATAACATGAAAATGGTGCATCATATTCCCTTAAGAAAAAAAACCGAAATTCGCTAACAATATTATCTTTAAGACGTACTAACATTGTTTTAAATTTGGCCAGTAATTTCAGAGATATTGTTGAAGTTTTTAAAAAAACAAATAAAAATTTAAGAAAAAAAAACAGTTTGGGTCTAAAAGCATTTAGTTCACAATTTACCGAATTGATAAAAATTGCGATTTCCATAAAAAAAAACGTATTTTAATGTGTATGTGTGAACAAAAAAAAAAAAAAAAAATAAATATACATTAAAATATGTTTTTTTATGGATAAGTTGTGAATACAATCAAAAGTTGTGCACCGATTGCAATGAAATAATGCTCATTTCATTCGAAATATGTTGAACTAAATGCTTTTAGACCCAAACTGTTTTTTTTTCTTAAATTTTTATTTGTTTTTTTAAAAACTTCAACAATATCTCTGAAATTACTGGCCAAATTTAAAACAATGTTAGTACGTCTTAAAGATAATATTGTTAGCGAATTTCGGTTTTTTTTCTTAAGGGAATATGATGCACCATTTTCATGTTATTTCAATATATGTGCTGAAAGTGCCTTAATTTTGGACATAACGGTATATCTCTAAAACTGGAGCTGATAGAGAAAAATGTAGGTTAGATTTGGAATCAGCGACCTCAAATTAGTAAAAAAATTACACAAAGTTTCCGGCCGCACAAAAAAAGTTCAATTTTGTTCCGCAGTGTATTTAGTTTGTGAAAAATAAAAACATTTTGCAAAAGCAAATTGTGTTGGAAAAAAATTATTAATTATGTGTTTGTGTCATAAAATTAAACAAAAATTTATTTGTAATTTGTGAAAAATTTCAAATTTTGTTTTGTTTTTGTGGTTTTCATGTGTGTTGAATTTACATAGAACGTATACATATGTGTGAGGGGCGAACTAAAAAATTGAGAACGCTCTCTCCAGTTGGCATACTAGTTGTATACTTTGTTATCGAAAGATGATTTATTTTATTGAGTCATGTTTTGTACACCCAGAGAAAAACATGTTTCATTTTGGTCACCTCCAACAAAACCATTAAAAAAAAAATTTTAAACATAATTAAGTTAATTTGACCATATTATTGTCACCAACAACCATATTATGGTTAAATTGGTCCTCCATCAAGAAGCTACAACCATATAATGGTTGCCTCCGAACATCTTATGGTTAATAATAACTAAAATATGCTTAACACTTATAATAGCATGGTTGTTTTTCAACCATAGCATGTTGCTCTTGGAAAAGAGAAAAATACTATTGTTAATTTAAAAACAAATTATTGTATTTAACCGTAACATGTTTATATTTAACCCTAACATGTTTAGAGTCAAATATAATATTGTTGTAGCTTCTTGATGGAGGACCAAATTAACCATAATATGGTTGCCGGTGACAATAATATGGTTTAACTAACCATATTAAAACATGTTTTTCTCTGCGTGTAGTGGGAAATAGAAAACATAACTTTTGAAACATATTGCGGAGCTTTCTAGTATGTATAAGTCCACTTTTAGACAGGCAAAGTTTACTTTGACAAAGTCTGTTGAATTCTCTTTTAAACTTTGTTTGGTGCTCAGTACACAAAGTTTAATTTGACACATTTTTGTTTTCTCTTGTTTGAATATAATATATAAACAGCGTTGCCAGAATGATGATTTTATCATATTTTGGATTATTTTTTTTTAACAAAAATATGATTAAAGATTTTTATCTCAAATGATGATTTTTTATTTTTAGAAATTCTGATTTTTACTTTAATTTTGCTTATAGAAAATACACGATTATTTAAACAGTAAATTTTTAAAACAATGAAGTTTGCATCAGCTTGATGTGTGTTGGTGCTGCACACTTTTGTACCCAGTATCTAGAATACACAAAATTTCATCATTATTTCTTGACATAAAAATATTAAAAAAGGCATATTATAACCTATTTCCAATGTGCGAAAGAATTCCTTCTTTCGAACAACTATATTTAAAACAAAAACAAATTCTAAAAACTTTGTTTTTGCTTTAAATGTATTTGTACGAAGTAAATAATTCTTTCGCACATCGGAAATAGGCAGTTAGAATATTGATAAAAAAAATATTTGTGAAAAGAAAAAATGTATTTTTATAAAGTTTCATATACTGACGAATTATGTTTTTATGTATTTCAATTTAAATAATAAGAAGTATGTTTTTATAAAAAATTAATAATTCTTACTATTTTGCCCTTGTTTTAAAAAATTTAAATTAAGAAAAAAAAAAAATTTAAGATATTCCTCTTCAAAATATGATTTCTTTCTCCATATGACAATTTTCATTCCAAAGATTCTGGTAACGCTGTATATAAACATAAAGTTGCAGCCAACTTCAGGTATAATCTACGAACGAAAAACAAAACGAATTTGTGAGTACAGCAAAGTATGTACTCCCCCGCTATGCTCTTTTCCCTTCTCTTCTATAAACTCAAGACTTTGCAAAGTAAACTTTGCTTGTCTGAAAGGGGTCTAAGATGTTCTATATAAAAAAGATATCTTTCTATGGTATTTTCGGCAATAATCTAAGAAATGAAGAACTGCCAGTTGTGGATTACAGGTAGAAAATAACGGTTTACTTAGGTTTTTTTTAGCAAGTGTGGGTGTATTAAGTTGTTTTGTCCAAGCCAAATATCGCTTTGGTGCCAAGTTTTATTTTATGAGTTATTTTATAAGGATGGGTATAATATAACTATTAATTTATTTTGTACGATTTAAGATGATCTGCTTTTCTGTTTCCTTCAATTATCTATTATATAAAAACCTTTTTGGTCAATTAAAATATAAATTAAGGACTTAGCCAATACACATTTTGTGGATGTTACAAATGAAAAGGCGAAATTAACATACTGCATCTTTTGCGAAATGTTTACAAAAAAATTTTCACAGAAGGAGAGAACAAAATTTTTAATTCTTTCGTTTAAGTTGGGACCATTTTATATGGGTATCACTGCTAAATAACTGTTGAACTGCATTGATGCAACAATCGGTAGCAAAAAAACACCAACTACAACAACAAGCAGTCGTGGTCGTGTAATGTGGCTCTAGATATTGTTGTAGTGGAAGCATCATCTGAAATTCATGAATTTTCCCTTTTTAATATTGCATTGAAAACTAAAAAAATACAAATAGAAAAAAATTATTGTCCAATATTTTTGGTATGTTGTACAATTTTCTCTTATTTTCTTTTCAGACTTTGTTCGTTTTTAATATTTCTTTTGGTTTTGTTAACTGTATTATCATCATGCCAGAAATGGATTTTAGTTTAGATGCAAACAAATATATTTTGTATCTGTGTTTTCGTATTGAAGGTACATGAGTTTGTGTTAAAATTTTTCAAGTAGTGCACAACTTGACACACTATGAATCGTTTAAGTTTGATTTGCTGAAATTGAAAAACTATAGGATGTCTGTCTGTCTGTCGTTCTGTCAGCGGAGAGTAAAGAGTAGAGGAAATTTAGTTTAAAATTTTTTGATATCTGTCTATTTGTCCACCCGTCTGTCTGTCTCTGTATACGGTATATGTACATGCCGTTGGAACTCTATCAACAGTTGGTAAAATATACTTTGTATAGTCATTAATAAAGTTTTGGCCAAAAAGTTATTGAAGTATTTCTTGCTGCTGTTTTCTTCTTTTTTGTTCAGTTCAAATATTTATTTTAAACAAATATTAAAACTTGTGCAAAATTTTTTAAATATTTTGTACATTTAAATGAATATAACATTTTTTCATATTTAAGAAAAAAAAAATAAAATCTACCAGCAAATATTTTGCATCCTAATCGATAAAATAAATTTGTTTGTCTGTTATTTTTAAAGCAAATATAAATATGAAGTGCAGTTTTTATGTTCAATAAATTTAAAAAAAAAAATTTTGCCAAAAGTTTCATATCTATTTGTATGGAACTTGGCTTTTTGCAATATTTAGTATTTTACCGATTTTAAATTGTATTAAAATATTTATTGGATATATGCTTTAATGCAGAAATTTTTATTTAGATCATAACTTAAGGGGAATTGCTGATTGGTAAGTGGGTAGTTCACTGGGTGAAAACAGTCAAGAAAAGCCAAACAGAACCCTTATGACAAGGCAACACCATAAGTCTGATATATGCTGAACGAAAAAGTGTTCATAATATTAAGAAACCATGTTTATTAAAATAATTTTCGTTGGATCAATGAATGATTCATTGATATAATAAAAAATTAAATTATCCAGGTATTTAAATTTACATACACTTCATTGACTCAATGCACATTTATCTTTTAAATAATTAAAATATACGTTAAAGTAAATAAAATGTTCGTTGAGCTTACGAAACATTTATTACTGTTAACTGTTCCCTGTCATACCGAGTCCGTACGTTCAAATTAATAAAGTTTTTGTTGTAAAAAAACGGCTCATTAAATTATTAAAATAAATTCTCTTAAAAAGCGTTCATTAATTGTCACAACGAACAAATTCATCGGACGAAAATTAACAAATTTTTCGTTTGCTCAACGTACATTTTCAATGTCTCCATGTAACTTTTTGGTTCAGTGTTGTACCTTTTTGGTTCAGTATTGTATTAATAAGTGAGCAAAGTATTTAATCAAGCGCGTAGCCTTGATATATCACCAAGTCTAATTAAGGAAGCAATTATCTAGAAATCTGAAACTCCGTAGAACTTTAACATTTAAAGGAGTTTCATCCTTATTTTTATAGCAATGAACGTTGAGGACAATTCCAATTAGATTTTGAAGATTGCCAAATTTAGGTAAATGCCATCAAACAGTTGGAGTAGTTCCATAATAATATCACCTTTATGAAACTCCTCGATTCACGTTTTTTGCTATTCCGATTATTTTTGCTTGAAATACACAGTATTCATTTAGGTGATATGGGGCTATGAACACCATATTAACTTTCAGCAGTCAAAGTTTTAAACAATGCTAAAATTGTACCATAATCGTTGGTTCCAGATCGCAGTCAATATGATCAAAATCCTTGCATGGTCATTTTTTTTTCTCAATCTCTAACAGCCGTAGCCTCGCTGCACTGCAGGCAGACGTGAATGAGAACGGGTAGGAGCGCCTTATATTGAGCTATGTCGAATCTTATATACCCTTCACCATAGTGCGGTAAGACATTTAAACTTAGAACCAGTACCTTAGATCACCCAGCCACTAACGCTCATTGCCAAAAACCATTAAGATAAAATATATTGAGTAAGGTTGTTCGTTTAATGCATATATATTTTCTATTTAAGTGTCAAATAATGTATGTGTTTGTTATGTGTAAAAAGTGCAAAAAAAATCAATACATTAAATAAAAAAACAACAACAACAATAAATTGTGAAGGTAAAAATTAGAGGCAGTCGTGGTTTTTTGCTTATATCTCAGAAATTTGTAGACCGATCTGAAAATAGCATCATTTCTGGGTCTTCGAAAAACCCATGCCAACAAACACACGTATTGACGTGTATCGTTAAAGCAACTTCGATACTCATAAGGATCCAAAGTATATATGTATAGTTTGTATGGTCTTAGATCAATATTGTAAAAATTACAAACGGAATTACAAAAGTTTGTACCAGTTTCGGTGCCTCAGATTAAATTTTTGTTAATTTTAATGTAAGCAGTTCTCTAAATAATGATGGACTTATAGTCCATAAGACTGTACACAGAAAAAAGTGTTTTATCAATTAAAAAAATGGTTTAAAAAGTATATAAATTTAATCAATGTGATAATTGAATCAATTATTTTTTTAGTTGAAGGAAAATTAAAAATTAACTTTTGATTTAATTAACATTTTAGTTGTTTTGAAATAAATTGTCAATTAAATAACTCTTAATGGACTTTTTTCGTTTAAAATAAAATAATTTCAACATGTAGAATTGTCAATATTTAATTAAATAAATTAACACATTGTTTGAAATGGCAAAGTTTTTGGATCATTTTTTAAAAATATAATTTATTGAAAAAAAATATTCACAATTATAAAATTTTTAGTTGTCAATATAATCATTTTGTTATTAGGTGCAAAATCAACAAATTGTTTGCTTGATATTATGAATTTGGTATAAATTTGGTGATTCGAGAAAATTAATAATTTTTTCTGTGTAGATTTACTGCCAGGCCCACAATATCGACAACAACATTTCTTTCGCATTTTTATATTAAAAACAATAATAAAAAATTTAAATTTGTTTTTGTTTTCAATAAAAATATATGAAAGAAATGTTCTTGTCGACATTGTGGGCCAGGCAGTAAATGTAAGAGTAGGACGAACCATTACTTTTTACTTCCACATCACTAAATCTCTTATGCAATTTCTCATTATCTAACAAGGGAAATGTGCAGTGTTTTTAAAGAACGTCTGTCTAAAACTTGGTACCTTAATCTTTGTTGTAAATATAACAGTTCTGCTTCGCTTGGGCTCACTGCAAACAATTGGACAATTTGTAGCTTATCATATCTCAAATAGAGCCCATAATCATATGCTTAAGCAACGACTCTTGCCCCTTTTTTTAAGTTAATAACGCTAAGTTAAAGTAGTTTACTCTGCTACCACGTCTTGCTCAATTATTCTTGCTTTCAACAGAGAAACTAACTAGTGGCCGATGAACTCCAATATAAAATTGTTGAATTGTAAGAGAAATCACCCGGGAAGACGTAAATATGCAATTTCAAGTTTTTCCTTGTACGACCAAAGTATGTAGAAACAATATATTCATCTTATCCGTTTTAGAACTTTTAGTGAATTTTGGCATCGATTTGTGTGTGCATATTTTACTCTTCACAGCATTTTATTGCATATTTTAGTCAAAAGAGCCTTTTAAAGAATATTTTTAAGCTTATAGAGCATATTTCACAT
Organism: Pollenia amentaria; assembly: GCA_943735925.1. Taxonomy (NCBI): domain Eukaryota; kingdom Metazoa; phylum Arthropoda; class Insecta; order Diptera; family Polleniidae; genus Pollenia; species Pollenia amentaria. The sequence goes on along the minus strand of OX031008.1, from coordinate 83,410,500 downwards.
TTTTGAGGCATATATTTTGATGGTTTTTTAATTTTTATTAACTCTCACAATTCCGGTACAAAAAATTGGAAAACATTTTGCTGCAGACTTTTGAGTTTATAGTGAATATTTCATCTCTTTGAAGTATATTTTAATACTTATTGAAATTCTTTTTAATTCTTACAAGTGCCAAACAAAAGAATGGATTAGATTTTGGTTGCTAAATGGCTTTTGTACTTATACCGGCATAGCCATAGATATGTAACACATATGTGTTATGTGATATCGCCTTATTGCCTATGGTTTTTCTACACTGTACCAAGGACGAAGTCTATTGAAAATTATGAATAATTTCATATAGTCCCCATACAAACATCTTCCCGGAGTAATGCTCGTAACCCAAATCAGAAACCATTATCAAATTTGGTTAGCTCCCATTTTCCCACTTCCAAAATTTGTTTTCAATTCCATTACATTCTTATAATTGTAAATAAATATTACAATAATAACTTTTATAATAGCTAATATGTTATGGGAATATTGTTGAATGTTTTATTTTCAAATAAGCCCTTTTTTGTTTTAGGGCATATTTAATAAAATTTATAGGGCATATTTTTATGTTTTTACTGCATACTAAATGCGCATAAAACACTTTTTTGGAGCATAATTTCGACTTCATGCTAATCATGCTATTGATGGCTTTCTCTATAGGGCTACGAACAAAGTCTTTAATGAACTAAGTCAAGAAAACAAAAATCAACTTTTTCCTATATATATTTTTTTATACAGAGAAGAGAATAGCAACCACTTTTAGGGAATTTGTCCATGTTTTATGAAAAATTGTTTACTTTGTTATGGGGGATTGTTTCACAATGAAATTAGTCCCGAAATTTTAAAAATTTAATAAGTCCCAATTAGTATTTTAATGGACTTATTTCATATATCATTCAAATTGCGGTTAACATTTCAAATAAATATGGGCATTTCCATGAGAATGTCAACCACGACTCAAAAAATAAAAACCCTTGAAACTTTTTTCAAATATGGTGGAAAGTAAGAAACACTCAAACTTTACTATGCAAAGGTTTTTATAGCTTTTTAAAGAGCAAAGAATAAGAGTTAATATTGACTTTCACCAGTGCTGCCAATTTAGCCATTAAGTGGCTAGATTTAGCCATTTTTTACCTTGTTTATCCATTAAAAAATGAGTTTAGCCATTAGCCATTTTTTTGCCATTTTCCAACTTGTTTAGCCATAAAAATTTTTTTCCGTAATTTTTTTTAAACAATAATTTATATTTTCTTATAAAAATTTATAAAATTGCTACAAGTAAAAAACACACTTTATTTAAATCACAACATTTTCAAATGTTGAAAATCGCTATAAACGACCAGACCAGAGACTCGGTCTCCTGCAGACAAGCGTAGAGCTTAACACAAGGTCTCCACCTGAGATAAGATATAAGATATTTATATCAGCAAACGTCAAATTTAATCGCAGAGTATCCCAGCAAAAACTTTACTTACCTGGTAAGTTAGCAAGTCATGTTGGAGAAATATAAGCACTTCTTATTTTTCGGCTGAATAACTACTTATTTTTGTTCGAGTTGTCCACAGAATTCAGTAGTTACAATACACTTACTAGAAGTCACAAAAAATCTAGTTATTATTTAACTACCAGTAAGTTGAATTGTAAGTACTTACAATTTACTTACTACAAGCCAAAAAATAACTAGTTTTTATTTAATTGGCGCTAGTTAATAGACCTAATAAGTAGTTATGGAGCTTGTTACCAGTAAGTAAATATTCTGTACTGAAAACAAGACAACTAATAAGTAGTTATTTAGCTGATTATTAGTAACCAAATATTCATAACTGAAAATAATAGTAGTGAAAAGTACTTACTGATGTCATAACTAGCAAGTACTTATTGAGATTTTCAGAATAATGACAATTGTAATTACAACTACTTACCAGGTAACGTATGAAATAACTACGACCTATTACCAAAATTCAAAAAGTTTTTCCTGGGATATTATCTTACGTGTTAGTACTAGTATTACAATAAATGTTATGAGACAGTTGTTATAAGAAATCTTATGACAACTATCTTATAAGATGAGCTGTCAAACATACACATACATACACACATAGAAAACATAAAAAAAAAAGAAAAAAAAATTATATTTTACTTTTATGGTAAAAATATTTACCTCATTGATAAAATCGAATTAACGGTTACTAAATGTAACCTATTTCTCAAATTACTTTTAACAATGTTTAACAAATAGTGCCAGTCTTGTGAAAAGTGTTTAAAAACAATATTTTAAACTAAAAAAGAATAAAACCGATACAAGTTTACTGTACGAGAATCAGTCGATTATGAAATCTTATTGTTTAATATTAAGATTAACATGAAGAAATGTGTTCTCTCAGTCTGTCGACGTTCTCTCAGATATTATCTCAGGTGGAGACACTGTGTTAAGGGATAGTAAATTAAAATAAAAAAATTAAAAAGAGCAACAAATCAACATCTCTTAGCTTCAAAAAATGAAACAGTGTATTTTGTGCAGGTGGCGACAAGAAATTTTTAGAACTTTTGGAACTTACGTCGGTTGCTCTCACTTCCATGGTCTAATGATTTTTCCGTATACTATCCCTTAACACAGTGTCTCCACCTGAGATAATATCTGAGAGAACGTCGACAGACTGAGAGAACACATTTCTGCATGTTAATCTTAATATTAAACAATAAGATTTCATAATCGACTGATTCTCGTACAGTAAACTTGTATCGGTTTTATTCTTTTTTAGTTTAAAATATTGTTTTTAAACACTTTTCACAAGACTGGCACTATTTGTTAAACATTGTTAAAAGTAATTTGAGAAATAGGTTACATTTAGTAACCGTTAATTCGATTTTATCAATGAGGTAAATATTTTTACCATAAAAATAAAATATAATTTTTTTTTGGAGATATGTACTCGAAAGGTTGGGTAAATGTTGCCATGATTACGATTTACCTTCAAAATATTTCAAACTAATAGGTACAAGTGATTTCAATGAGATGAACAATAACATTAATTAACATCGAATTTTTTGACGATTTAATTTTTTAAATGCTAAAAAATATTTAATATTCGTTTATTTTTAAGTTACAAGTTGATCTAAATTTACAGTTTCCTTGTAAAAAGCATTTAATAAATTATTTTTGTTTTGTTATTGAATTGTAATGTGTTTTTTTTTAAAAAAATTTTTTTTTGTGCCAATTTTCTGTAAATTTAGCCATTTTTGGTCACCAAGTTTTGGCAACACTGACTATCACTATGATTCATTTTTAGTGACTGCAATCAACCGCTTTCACTTTTCTGCCGATTAAATACAGATACTGCTAACATTGGCATTATAGTGTAAAATTAATATTTCAACGACAATGAACAGGATCTATGAGGAATAACCAAATATATAGTTCGAGTAGCGGTAAATTTTTTGGTTTGTTTTGGATGATATTCCAATGTCACGTACGTAGTGCAAAAACATCATTTGTCTATGTCATTTGTAGTTGATCAGTCGTACGTGTTTCAAAATAAAAGTTCAAAGCAAGATATTTGTTGCAAAAAAATATTGATAGGAAGGTATAATAAAAATTTGATCAGCTTTTAAAGGTCGTCACGTACGATATTTGTAGTACTAGAAATGCAACTAAATGTATCATCTTATTATGTTGCTATTAAGTTGAAATTTGTTCCAAACTAATTTTATTGCCATTTAAATCATCAAACCAAATATTATTGGTATCGGTGCATATTTGACCATAGCACCCATACAAATACTACTCCCGAAAATAGCTTTTAATGTCACAACTTCCGTATAAATGTTGGTATTGACATACAAATTGGCGACAACAACTAACGATAGGTTCTATGCCATGACAAAATGTTGTGCGGGTAGGTCCAAAATTAGCCACAGGTCCCATATAAACCCCCTCCCTAAAATCGTTGAAGGGCAAAAAAATCTCATATAGATGCAGATATCTGAATAATATTCGGCACAAATAACTTTTATATAACCCTTAACCTCATAGCATAATTCTGTTCTGGCGACCATGATTGAAGATGGGTCAGAAATATGGTACACTCTCAAAAATTTGTTTTTAACATATTATGGTATAGGGTATCATATGGTCTGGCTAGATGGACTATACTTTCTTACTTGTTTGTGTTAAGTGTTTGTATACATATACATATTTACCAAAAATATATTTCATACCTTGTAAATACTATAAGATAAAAATCCATCACGTACGGTATGTAACGAACGAAATTACATTTTGTTCATTATAAAACCATTCAGAAAAATTTTTTTCTTCCTCTCTAATTATGGATTAAAAAGAAAAAATATGTGGTTTAATGTAACAAATTAAAAAAAGAAAAATACCTCTTACAATTAGCAGATTTTCGGATTTTTTTACATTCACTCCAAAATCACTTCCATGTTATGTCGCTGCACCTGCTTCCTAGATTTTTTAGACAATAAGGTTCTGAAGGTAATAATTATTTTTTTTCTTATATAGTACCTTCTAAATGAAACATAATGGTAGAAAAAATTTCCAGTTACTAATATTTGGGCAAAAACTCTATCGCTCTGAAGGCGTACAAATGTCACGTACGATGACATGGAAATGCCCTTATGTAATTTTTTCAGGTTTGGGGTCACTTGCCCTAAACTTAAAAAAAAAACAATTCTGAAATCTCGAATTGCTACTTAAAGATGCTCTGCATACCCGGCGCTCAGTAGTACACAAGAATTTTTTCGACTATGGTATATTTAACATCGACTTCGCTAAGATTTAAAATTGGAGGATTAAAATTTTACGTATAAATTTGTTTTTCAATGTGAGAACTTGTTTGATTTTGAAATGGGGATCTATATCATTTAGGAAAAGTATCCATTAGCTCATTTTTGTTTTAGAGGCTATTTCATATTTTTGGGGATTTGTTTTATTTTCAAATTAGTGGTTTAATTCATAATGAACCAATTCTCAAGTTTAAGGAACTTAGTTCATTTTTTGATTTCGGGGCTTAGTTCATTAGGGATTTAGTTCCTAGCGCCTCCTCTACATCTATTAAGAGGAGATTTTTCTATAACAGTAAGTAAATCTATTAAATGTAGTAGGTACGCAAACTAATTGCAATCTATCATGTTTTAATGATTTCCTTGTAGAAGTTCAACGGTCTTTCTCACCCTACAGGAAAGATCCTTGGACCTCCGGTAATCAAAACGAACAACATTTTCACAAAGCTGGTATTTGTTTGAAAAGGAAAAAAACCCCATTAAAAATTTTCAATGATAAATCACTTGTCTCACTTGTTCCTAAAGAATTCCTGAAATAAAGAAGGCATTTTCTTCGAGCTACGGAATAGAGAAGATAGATGAAAATCACGTGTTCAGGTGTTTCTACTGATGTTTGTAAAGCAAATATTAACGGTAAAGTATACAGCCACTTAAACATGTCTGTCCTTAATCGCAATTTTATAAAAATTTTCAAAATTTTGGGGTGTAGTTTCAATAATAAAGTTTTGTAAGTATAAATTTCAGCTCAAACCTACATGAATTTAATTCATTTTACTAACTTTTACCGTATTTTTAACATTTTAGGAATTCGTTTTTTTTCTGTGACCTATCAAAACAATTTTTTATTTGTTTGGTAAATATTTTATAGATGTCACTTATAAATGACAACATTTTCGCTTTAAATTTAAAAAAAAACTGTTTATCACTTAAATCTTAAGCCAATCTCTGACATCAGTGACATCGTTTTTAGGTTACAAACATGTCATGACAAATCCTGTATCTTCACTGTGGTCCATAAACATTTAACATTCCACACAAAAAAAAAAAAATCAACAACAGCAACAGTACTTTTCTTAAGTAAAAATAAAACAAAATAGTCATATAAAAAAACGTTTAAAAACTTTTGTATCGTTGAATTTAAGACGATCATAGTAGATGTTGTCGGAGTGCGTGTTGCCAATTGATTACAATGCGTTGATAACAAAATTAAAAATGCTTTAAATATTGTATATGGAACATCTTCTAGCACTTACAAGACCCCATTTCGCATAATCCTTTATTTATGTATTTATATTAAGGATCTACAAACAATGTCATTATGATACCTTGTAAAATGCAAACGACATACGCTAACATATACAAGTTTGTTTGTGTACATGTATGTTATTGTTGTTTTAGCACTCAAATATACTCAGATATGTACAGTGTGGGGCAAAAATTTTAATTACACTGATCAAACCAAAAAAATAAACAATAATATTTACATACATATGTACAATATACTCTGTACATATGTACGTCGTCGGCCCAATTATTTTGACAAGAAAGAAAAAATCACTTATTTCTTCCACAAACTTGCGCAGTTTTTTGCCTTTGAAATTTTGAAAGTCTTACATAAATCTTCTTTTTCGATGAATTGTATTGGAATGAGCTTTCATCAGTCTAAATAACTTTTCTTCAAAACTTTACTGGCTTTTGGACATGTGCATTAGCAAGATCTAAAAGCTTGAGTTTGTTTTGCTTTGATATGTATGGAATATCTCTTGCTATGTAAAGCCTATAGTACACGGCATGTAAAAAGACACATGCGCATGTAGTTCTGACGTAATTTTGACGTCAATGCAAAGCCACAATAAACATTGCGTGTTGTGTGATGACGTCAAAATTACGTCAGAACCACATGCGCATGTGTCTTTTTACATGCCGTGTACTATAGGCTTAAGTCTTAAAACACGCTTCTCTCAAGCGAGGCCGAATCGTTCGCTCACTAATTGAAGTACTGGATGCAGGGCTGCCAGAATTGACGATTTATCGTCATTTTGACGATTTTTGGTTCCGAAATATGCAAAGTGCCGATTTGCTGATTTTTTTCTAAAAAGTGACGATTTTATTCAGTCTTCAAAATAAGACAATTTTAAATCTTTTGATGTTTTTTATTAGGCAGCACAGAAAAAAAAACATTTCTGTTCTTTTCCATAAAAAATGTTATGGGCAAAAGCAAAATTTTGAGTCAAGTCAATTTTAGTAAAAACTCGTACCAAAACCTTGATTTTGAGATTGAGAGTTCACTCGTGTGTGGAGCAGGTGAAGTTATGGACTGATTTGGCTCATTTTTAACATTTAATACTCTATATATATGAAACATTTTTAGGCCAAATTTAATCATCCTAAAACTATAATTTCGTGAAGAAAGAATATTTCAGGTAAAGAAGAAAAAATTATAATAAATTTAAAGAAGATTTAAAGAAGTTAAGGTTTACAGGTCAAAATCAGAGATAAATTACAGGCAGTCGTGGTTTTTTGTTCATACCTTAGGCATTTTTAGACCAATCTGGCTGAAATATAATAGCACACTATTCCGTACTATATCTAACATAAATGAATGGCAGTGTTTATATACGAGTCTTCGGAAATCCCATTTCAACAAACACATGGTTAGATTGCCATCGTTAAACCAACTTTGCCATTTATAAGGACTCAGAATATACATATGTATATACTTTATAGGGCCTAACATTAATATTGTAGTAATTACAAAAAGAATGACAAACTTATAAAAAACGAACTTGTATATATACCCTGTGTGGTGAACGGTATACAAATTTGAAATTTTTAGAAAATGGCCCCATTGAGAGTACCTTTTATTCTTAAGACTTTGAAAAAAACCTTAGATTATTATAATATAGTAATTAAAGGTTTACAAAAAAAATTATTTATGAAAATTTTCCTCAACAAACGTTTGTTAAATTTAACAAACAATTTCATAAACATATACATATAAGATGTTTTTGTTTGCCTGTTTTTAAATAAAAATCGAACAAACTTTGTTTGAGATCTAAATTTAAATTGTCCGATTATTTTGACGATTTTTTAAACAGAAAAAGACGATTTTTTTATTTTTTCTCAGGAAATTTACAATTTTTTCACAATTTTATCTGGCAGCCCTGACTGGATGACTTATTCCATTCATCTGCGGCATTTTTAGGGTCTTTAGGTCTTCACTTAGAGTTGTTTTGCGTTTCAAGCCGGATCGCGGTAAATTTTGTACATCGTTTTTGTTTTTAAATTTGTTTATTTGATAATAAATAGTTTGACGCGACAAATTGAACTCGTAAGCTATGTATATTACCTTGAAGCCGGCATTGAAATTTGCTAGTATTGAGGCTCTAACAATATCAGTTAACTCAGCCGTTTTCCCCATATTTTCAAATCACTAATGAATCAAAATTATAAGTAAAGACACAAAAATTAATTAGAAAAATTTTAGTTGACCTTCAATTGCAAAGAACACGCAAGAACCCTGATATGAAGTGCATGTCAAAATTCTTATGCCGAAGTGAAAGTCACTGCCTACTAGAGATGAGCGATTCCGTGATTTTTAAAAATCAACGTGATTTGTGAATGTGATTTAAAAATCACTGCTCCTTTAAACTGTGATTGTGATCACGGTTTATCAGTTTTCTGTTCTTTTAAAGCAATTGCGGCCAAGCGAGCTTTTGCAAGAGCTTTTGTAAGCACTTTACAAAGAAATAACAACAAATTGTAAGAGCTTTCAAATCTGTTTACTTTCATAAACTTAATACTTGAACAAATAAATTTTGGCATAAAAAAATTCTAATAAGATAGAAGAGAGAATGAAAGGAACAGCAATATCATTCGACATTTCATTCAAAAAACGCTATTACCCAGACAAACAGTGAAATATCATAAATTTGTATATGTAAGAAAATACAAAAAGAACGACTAATGCCCGTAATTTCTACAAAGAGATATCTGGTCGTGTTCGTACCTAACAGTTATCTTTACCTATCCGGTAACACTATTTTAGTAGTTTCTACGTTGATTTGGCCTACGTGAATTACCTATCGAAAATCGATGGTGTAAAATACACTACACTTTAACCCGTAGGTAAGAAATACGTTTTAAAATTCGTTACACCATAGATATCTATACACAGCTAGACATCTATTTGTAGAAATTACGGGCATTAGAAAGTACCTGTTACTTGATAAATTTGTTCACAACTGTGATTCGTGATTTTTCAGTAACAGTGATTAAATCACAGGTACAGAAATATCGCTTATCTCTACTGCCTACTAAGATTCTTATCAACAATTTGAGAGTGCACAAAATAATGAACAAAATATTTTACATAGTTTTTGTTATTGATGTTCAATTTGTTTTGATCAAAGCAGAGGTAACGGTATCTCACCCACTTGACCGAACAAAAACGCCAATAGACAAGAGAACAATTTGTCAAAATAATTGTGCCGACGACTGTATATCGACACCACACAATTTTATTCATGAATCGACTTTCGTTGAATCTTTTTCGAAAGTGGGACCTACACTTACAGCTCATAATAGTGATTCCTTACCATTTTCATTAAATTTACAATTAACAGTAGGCTAGGTAAAGATGATAGTAAATATTATCTAAACCACTTAGATCTATTGTTAGACTAAAGATATTTTTTTTTAAACAGAGTTCCTAGAGTTAAGAAGCTAAAAATAAAAGACATTTCAATATCAGGAACGTCAGAAACTTCCATGATTAAGCAAGTCCCATAATGGCTAGTCCTTTTTTTTGCTAATCTAGGAAGATGTCATTGTAGATATTTTATGTTCTCTTTTTACTAAAATCAACACAGATGTGGCAGTAATCGAAGGATCTAGATTCTTCAAAAACAACACTTAAAGTTTAAAATCAGCCTCTTGTTCAGGCCAATAATGAAATATGCCCTTTTGGTGTTCATATTCTTCGTGATATATTGTACAATTAGCTAAAAGTCTTGTTTGCATATCCCCGTTTTAGGCTGTTAGATGGGTGTCATCGCCCCTAGGCTTTTGCAGTACTGGTATCTATATCTCCTCAACTCATTAGTAAATAAATATTTTTACAAATGAATCTGGGAATTATATATTTTTATAAGCTTCTCTATTATATTCAACAATTTTATTTTTCAAATTTATTCTAAGAGCTAAATTTCAACTATGTATTTTATAAAGCATTATTTTAATTATTTATTTAACATTCCAAAGTTATAATTTTAATTAAATAGTCTAAATTGACGTGAACTTTAATTAGTATTGTGGTTATTTTATTGAACTGTTAATGGTTTTTAATCCAAATTTCGATATCTTAATTAGGCTTAAGTTCATTGAACTTAATTTTCATTAAATTATTTTTATGAAGACAGGAATTTTTACAACATGAAATCAATTACAATTTATTGACGGATGACGTCAATAGTCAAACATCAATCTTTAAACCAAATGGTATTTTACCTTGGTAGATCGAAATTTGGTTTGAATGAATGATTATATGCATATTAAATTGATTTACATGTTCTTTCTAACTTTTCACATCATTCGAGTAATGAGAGCTTTGGTGGCGCCAAAAATATGAATATGAAGAAGCAAAAGCTGAGATATAGACATTTGGAAAAATCAAATTACAAACATTGAGCTAATAACTAATCTGTTGAAAAGGGCTGTAGAGTAGTTTCGCAGAACTGTATATATCGCTCTTAAGGATTCAGTAACGACTTTCTCCTGACGTACTTAAATAGTTTATTTAATTGAGATGTTTTAGTTCCTTAAGTCCATTTAACTTATACTAATGAAGACAACTTTTAATTGACTATAAACTGCTAATTGGCAACACTCCAGTTTCAATAAAAATAATAAAGGGAAATGGATGGTAAAATGGCAACGAAACACTGTTTATTGTAGTTGTTTTGTTTAATCTTTGATATTGTTACAAGTAAAATCTGAGTGTTTATTGTTGTTGTTTTGTTTAAGCTTTGATATTATTACAAGTAAAATCTGAATGTTTAAAATTCTTATTCGCATTACAAACTTATTTGTATAATATTTTTAGTTTTTCTTAAGTCTTTGGAAAAAGGTTTCCTGACGATCTGGCCTAAGCAATCGGTGAAATGGGCATAGAAAATAGCTTTCCCTCAACAATAAATTTCAGTGTTTTTATCAAAAATAAAAATTGGGAATTTAGCACGTCATAGAGATTTCTTTTTAATAAGAAATCAGGATATTCCGTGATAAATTTCTGATATAATAAAATATTTTGATCTTGAAATGTAGGAGGCTCAACATTTGGCTTATGGTATTAAGCGTAGAAGACCGCTTAACTGGACTATCACTTTTCCACTTTTACAAAAACATACTCATTAAAGTGAGCACGTCTCGCGAGAAGGCAGAAAAGATAAATTGATTTTGATATTTGATTAAAAGGGTATTTTTTGTACGATATTAATAATAATAAAATACAAATTGTTTAATTGAGACATATTATTGTAATGAAATATTGTAATCAAATGTAGGCTGTCTCGAAAAGTTTTTTCGACTATGTGACCAAGCCCTGAACTGAAGGCTGGATCAGTCATTGGATGGTCCTTAAGGCCGTTTTACACTATCCCACAAGTCTTAGGTATCTTGACGAAAATGCCTTTCTGATCTAATTATTGTTTGAACCTTTTCATAAAGCAATAACAACTTATCAAAATACGTAAGACTTGTGTGATAGTGTTAGACGGCCTTTAGAAGAAGTAGTAATTCAAAAGTCACACCAAGTGCCTAAAAACATTGGAGAGCATAACTGAAGAGGTGTATTTCCTAAAAAACGGGTGGGGCTGAGTTTCATTCCCTGTTCTGTTGTGACCGCCAAGATAGTATATTTAGATTAATCTTTGTGCAAATAAAACAAACCTCTCCACCAAATTAGTATTTGCATTTTAAGGCCCGTTTTTGATATTTCTTGGCTAAAGTGAACAATATTTCAGACAGAGTTGAGTAAAACAAAGCGTTGCAAGGTTAGTTATATGCCGTTTTCTCAATAATATATTAATGGTATTACAGCCTTAGGGCAAGCGTTGTTTTTGTAAAAATTTATAGTTTTGCGTCTGGTGCTTATGGATGCCAGCGCTAGTTGATTTCATTTTGTTGTATGCATCTTGCTGATATACATATGTATGCAAAAGTATTTGTTTGACAACTTAGAAATCCCAAACCGTTTTCTTAATAACAAATTAATATTCCGTGCTCCTTATAGGTACCGCTTTATTTGCACCTCACAGTATTTTAACTCCACAATGAAGATGAAGCTTCCAAACAATAATACTTTAATGTAGGAAATCATTTTAATCTAGAACTTCTGCTTTTGTTGCTTTCATTGTTTTGTTTCATGAGTTCGTAAGAAACAGCAGCATCAGCAGCGGCTTTTACTTCAACATAAAACTTCATTGCATCCACTGAATGCAATAAAATGCAATGTGGTCTCTGGCACGCAGTATAATCAAAATATTCTCACAAGTCAAATAAATGTATGCAAGTGTTTTTCAATGTATTGGAATATACACCTATTAAATGTATTGTTGTGCATGTGTGTGTTTATGTTTGTATGTGTGTATGTATAAAATACAATACGCGGCATAACGTAATACAAAGTGACTTCTTGATGATGTTGCCGTTGAAATCATGCGAAGAACCACAGAAACATTTTCTTTAGAGTTTGGCTTTATATGGCAATTGCATTCCCGTGAAAGCAATAAAATTTACAAAAAAATACAAATATTTTGCAGATGTGCGCGTGTGTATACAAAATGATATTAAGGTTAACATACAATTAAATATATGTATACATACTATATATGTGGCTTAGTGCATCCTTGTACAATAATGTTCTTCTTTCAAGAGTAATGGGACCAACACATGAACGGTCTAGAGTCACAAACATTTTGAAAGCATTTAGATTTGTATTAAATATGGTATCGTATATAATAGCGATTTTTAATATGGCTAAATTTTTATATTAAGAGAAAGGTATTTCCCAACAAACAAACTCAACTGTTTTCAATTCTCCGTTTCCCGAAAATTTTGAATTGTTTAAGGACGCGGAGTATATGTGAAATTTTATATTTGGTATGCCGACTATTTATCGATAAGGTTGATTTATAAACCTGTTTTGATAAAATTTCTTATACCTCAGTTTCACTTTCAATCTAGAACTTATATGTATAATCAAGATTACCCTTTAAACGGTTCAAGCTAGGGTACTTCTGGTATATCCAAAAAGATAAAATCAATGATTTGTCTCGACTAACTTTATATATGTATAACCTTTTTTCATAAAAGTCAGAATATAGCATTTATTTTAAGATTTATATTTTTTTGAGCCAAAATAAAAGCTAATAAGATTTCGTTTTAAGGTGCTAAATTCGCAATTCTTACTCTTGATAAATTCACTAAAATTTATTGTTGTGCGGTTAAGCTAGTTCTTGTGCGCATTTTACGGGTTGCTTAGGCCAAATCATCAGGAAACCTTTTTCCAAAGACTTTAAAACACCTAAAGATATTTTACAAAAAAACTGTTAAGCAAATGAGAATTACAAACACTCAAGTTTTACTTGCAGCGATATCAAAATGTATAAAAAAATAGTTTCTAAGTCAAGACGAGGATTTTTAAATTTTTCCTTTTTGTGTGTAAGTGTTTCTAAAATCTTAAAAATAAAACTTATGCTGCGAAACTAGACAAATTAACCTTTCCGACGGTATATAACATACCTAACTAGCATTTCATACCCTCGATACTGTAATACCCACAATATGTTAATCCCAGGAATAAAAAAATAATACTGCAGCCAGTATTCGAAAATAAACATTAAATATTGTTCTTTAGTATTCGATAAGGTAGAAATATGGAAAACGCAAACGGCAATAAAGTTTGTGCAGTTAATACGTTTAAATAAGAAACGATTCTCTGTTTGTGATCTTCGTACACATTAAAATACTGTACTAATCCATCTCAATATAAAGATGAGAACATTTCATAGCGTTCGGTTTTTCGTAAAAAAACACAAACTTCGTTGTGTTCGGTTCAGCACATTATTGCTCGTTCGTATCAGTTGAGCTAAGCCATAGTATACAACTAGTATGCCGACTCAACTGTCAGTGGTACATATTTTATGTTTGTATTAGTAAGATTTTTTTTCAAATGTATTGGTGTATAAAACTATTTCCACCACTAAACATAGTTGCATAAAATCGTATAGAATGTGGCAACAATTTTTTTCCAAAATAAAATTTTCTTAGTTCAATAAATTTTCAATTTATTGAATGCTGGCTGCATTTATAAACTTTTAAAAGCCATGTTTGCTAAATTTTTAATCTGCAATAACGGATAATATATAAATAATTAATGATTTCAAATATTATTTTTATACCACAAAATGCTACTCTGCTGGCTTTAATAATATTAACAACAGAAAAAATTTAGTGTCAAAAAAATTTATTTAAAATTTTTTAGTTTGTGAAAAATAAAAACATTTTGCAAAAGCAAATTAGCAAAATGTATTGAAAAAAATTATTAATTATGTGTTTAAGTCATAAAATTAAACATGAAGTGTTACATTGTGAAAAATTTTAAATTGAAAAATTTAAAATTTTGTTTTGTTTTTGTTGTTCTTATGTGTGTTGAATTCACACAGAACCTATATGTGTGATGAGAGTTATAAAAAAAAGAGAACGTTCTCACCAGTCGGCATACTAGTTCTATACTATGAGCTAAGCGCCCTTTTGTCGCTTTTTATTTTTAAATGTTTACAAAACCAAAATAAAGGGTGATTCATCGTGAGGTTTGACTTAAAATGTAAAATAAATAACATACATTTGAAGGTGAACTTAACATTTTTATTATCGGTTAAAAGAACAATTTATGGCATTTACTGTTTGAAAATGATATCATATAAATGTTGGCCATGACCACGTCTGAGGTGGTCCAATCGGAACTCAGTGGTTAATCGTGTCTTACGCCAAAGAATAAACAAACAGCCAACAAAATTTTTTTACAAAAACAAAACATGTATACAATACACACACAGGCTATTCGTGCAAATTGCCAAGCAACAATATTAGTGAAAAGAGTTGTTAAATTGTTTTTCAATTGTTCTCTTTTATAACGAAAAAGAGAATACTACATAATGATAGTTATGATCGATATAAAGGGTCGTGTACTTATACGCAAACACTAAAAAATAGATAACGTTTCTGGGTGTGTTGCGTGCGCTAAAAAATGTTTAGTTTATTTTCAAACACTGGTCGCAACCATGTATAAATAAGCTTAATAAATAATTGTGTATTTTTTGGAAAACATTTTACGATTGGAAATAAATTAAAAAGAGAGATAAGAATGCGATAATTGACATTTTTTTATAGATAAGAAATTATTAAAGATTGGTTTCGTTAATTCGTGCAAAATTCAGAAGTTTTAATAACTAAATTCTGTTCAAAATTACGATCTACCTGTACTTTGCGCACAAAGTCACAACGACATGCCGGCCAGACGAACATGTTTATCGGTATACTAAAATATATATATCGATATTTTTTAATGTTACACACATCAGCTGAAACGCTTTATACCCTCTGCACTATTGTCGACGGGGTATAACAACCTTTAGTTTGTGTTGGTTAAGGGTTTCGATTAGAATTTTGTCCAAAATATTTCGTTCTGTTTAATTCCAAATGATAGTTTTAATCCTGATGTTTTTTTAATATATTAGCAGCTTTACGTTTTATTCATTCTCTATTGTCCGGATATTATTTGAGAAACGTGTGTTTGCATATTTGAGATAACTAATACCTTAGACTTGTGGCACATATCAAGCTATTCCCGATTTCTATTTATCTAGTTATTAAGTATTTGAGGGAAATCTAACATCATTAAAACTAATCATTATCGGAGTTCAGTGTTTTATGCGAACGGTCCTGCGAAAGTGTAAATGCAAACTATTGTAACTTTTGTTTGCAATCCAACAACAAAATACACAGAATTGCAATTTTCACATCATTGCGTTTGCGCAATACTAAAACTGTATAACTATTTCTGTAACGTGCATTGCGTTTGCATCCCTGATACTCCAACAGCTGACATTTGCAAACAATAATTTTAAAATCATCAAACAAATCTACTAATACTGCGGCTTTTTTTATACTTCATCGTTGTATTTTAAAACAATTTTACAAATTAATCAAACACTTTTTTCAAGTTTTCATGACAAATAATTCTGTATATGTATCAGCTGTAACCTAATTTGCATCTAACATTGCAAAGTTGCTTGCAATACCGCCCACTGTCAATGTCAAATTTATTGAAATAACAAACAGTTCCAACCTAAAACGCACCAGAGACTGAACACCGCTATTGTAATAATAATATATTAATTTCAAACCGAAAGATAGTACACACAGAGAAAACACATTTTTGTATATATTTAACAACACTAGCGGAATTCACCCTTGATAGTAAAGTCCCTTGTAGACCTTGTTTATCTTATAATTTTAGTAAACATACTAACATTTACAACACTGCAACAACAAAATGTATTAGACTAAAATATACTACGCTGTGGTTGAAAAATCCCACAAAAATCAGTAGTAAACAAAGTGTGTGAATTTACCAGAATAAAACAGTTGAAGAAACTTTATCTGTCTCCTTCTCTTACTCAGCAAATTCATAAATTTACAATGCATACGAAAAAGCCACTCACGCTTTGAAGTATAAAATCGTATTAAATATAACAGAGTTGTACACTTAATATAAAGGGTGAATACCGCTACTGTTTTCAACGAAAAATTTTTAAACATATTACAGTTTCTTTAACAATATTATTTTGGCCGACAAACATATAATGGCAAATACCTCATCCATAAAGAGGATTATGGTTGTCTCCGAACGTGTTAAGGTTCACTTATTTGTAGACTCTTTTATTTTATGTTTAGAGATGGCTCCTAAAATCGCGTATTCGTTGTAAATGTCATTCAGCGAAAGAAAATTATTTTCTTATTATTAGATAATTAATGGTCCTTCCGGCATAAAGTTAGCAATCAGAAATTAATAATAAACCTGGCTTTTTATTCTGACTTGTTTTCTTGGCGAAAAAGGCATTACTTTTAACCAGGGTAGGAAAAAATTCTACTCGCGAGCACAATTCGAGTCAACTCTCTCATTTTAAAATTTGTGCTCGCGAGTTTTATTTTTAAACTCGCGAGCACAAATTTTTTACGAGTCATAAGATTTTTGTGCTCGACTCGTAAGCAGATAACAACTCGTTTTAAAATTTGTGCTTACGAGTTTTATTTTTCAACTCGTAAGTACAAATTTTATGCGAGCAGAAAACGAGCGCATACGAGTTGAAATCGAGCAACTCGTTTAAAAAAATTAATGTTTGCTTGTGCGAAGTAAAAATATACATACAAATGAATTTTTAGAAACGAAGGGCAGGCAAATGTGTAGGAAGGGGTTATAAAAACATATGCACACATTTGAATGCTGGGCATAACCATGTTGATAAGAATGTATGTGTGTTTGTATGTATAAATGTTTTCTTGTTTAAAAATATGTAAACCTGCAAAATGTTTAATGATGTGTAATAAAATGTATGCGTTCTTAAATGACTTAAATAAAAGTGTTTGAGATTGGTAACATATTATTTTCATAAAAGCTGCCTTTAATAATTATGAATAAAATAAACATTTGTCAATCGATTTTCATAATTTATGGCTCATTTTATTCGCAATATATCTGGCTTTCTGATAAATAATAAAAAAAATTGTTCTAAATATGTTAACAAATTTTTGAAAACAAAAAATAGTACTAATTTTGCTTGAAAAAAAAAGTTTATCGCCACTAATTTCTGAAAATGTCCGAAACAGTGGAAAATATAAAAAATGTTATTCGTTTGACTTAAAGGAAATATTATTAATAATCATTTGTTGGTGTTTTTATAAAAATCGGCCCTTATTTCGGGCGGAATATTAGGCAAGCCCATAAAAAAATTTGAAACTGCAAACGGATTTAAATTAACCGCTTCAAAATCTTTATATTTTATATGTTTTTATTTAAAGACTTACATTTCGCACTTAATCAACAAGAGGGTATTATCTCAAAATTTTTATTTTTCCACTTTTTCGAAAAAATCTACACGCTATATTCATATCTGCCCGCTGTAAAAATATCTTGCTATTTTGTATACTTTTTGGTAATGAAACGGTTGGTTTAAAAATTCATTTCCATATGCCTTCAATGTTAAATTAAAAATTGTTTTGCTTCTACTGAAAATGTTTAAATTTTGAGTTAATACCCTCTTGTTGATTAAGTGCGATTTGTTTTTGAAGACCAGTGTTATAAATGAATTAAGAGTTTTTTAGGGTAGCAAAAGCCATCACATAATTGTCTTGTGACAACCAAATTAGTTGATTCTTATAGAAAACATCAGCAGGTAGTAAACAATCACGACTATTTATAGAAAATGTGATCATTGATATGTTTGTTTGATCCCTAGTGAGTGTTTAAATGTCAGTGCAATGGGTCTGAAAAACTTATTATATTAATGTTTATGTTAAAATGGCTGGCAAGACGTGTGGAAAAGGGTTGTAATAGTAATGTTTATACTAAAAAAAATGCACACAAGTGAATGCTGCTCATAAACAGGTAGATAAGTGTGTTTTAAAATATATGTGCAATACGTATAAATGTTAAATTTTGAATGATGTGTAATAAAATGTATGCGTTCATTAGTGACTTACATAGAAGTGTTTACGATTCATAGGAAATTAATGAACTGCCTTTTTTATATTTTCGAAACGTATAACATGATTGCATTCTTTTAAACGAATCCTTTCCTTTGCTATTTCTTCTTCATGGTTAGTTATACTTGTCACAACGTAATATTTGCTGTATCAATAAATACCTTTTCCCACTTTACTTCTGATCCATTTGCTAATGCTGTTCTGTGTTTCGATGAAATATTCATACATACACACATTTATCCACACATACAAACAAATAAACAGGAAAAATATATTTTTAATTTAAAAAAATTCATACGCAAAAATAAAACTCGCGAACAATTCTTTTTAGCTCGACTCGCGAGTTGAGTTTTATTTTTGACTCTTAAAATTTGAATTCTTTTCGCGAGCAATATTTTTCAACTCGCAAAAATAAAACTCGCTCGCGAGTTTTATTTTTTAAACTCGCGAGCAGTAAAGAATAATTCTTTTCAATGTTGAAAATAAAACTCGCTCGAATTGGACTCGCTCGCGAGCGAGTTTAATTCGAGCACTCTCCGTACTCTGCTTTTAACTTTGTAGACGAAAAGTGCAGTATCCGTTTGCCCAAAACACTTTAAAGTCATAGCAAATACACATTTTAAAATGGTAACACGTAACTCAATTTACGAAATTATTTAAATATTTTGTTTTAATTCTCTATGTGACACGAAATCTTTAATTGAACACGAAACCTTATAATAAATTTCCGGAATTTCAAAAATATTTTTTCCAAAATTTTTTTGATTAAAAACTTTATGAAAATATCAAACAAAAGTTATTCAATCATCTCGAGATGATAGGAATCAAATCATCCCGAATTGAAAAAAAAAATATAAGAAATATTTTAGAAGTAGATTTGTAACCAGATTTATGTCACTTTGATTGATTTTGTTTTTTCGTCTAGTGGTCCCATTAGCCAAGCCCTCAATTTATATTTAATATTATAAAAAAAACTAAAGCTCGTAAAACAATGACAATCATGATGAAGTAGATGAAATAAGATGACTGATGAGACAAGTCAACATAAAAGCGTTTTGGTTTTTAAAAATTATCGAAAGAAAAAAAGACTTAAACATAAATCAATTTATTAAATAAAACAACCGTTGCTGCGTTTAATTTAATAAAAGAAAATAATTGTTAAAGTTAAGAAAAACTTTGCAGAAAATTGAAATGAAATAAAAATTATTTTTATTACTTTGTTTTGTTTTTTGTCTTTTACAAGTGTTAATATCGGAATCTAAAATGTTTTTGACCAAATATGTGCGCCAGACCATAAATACTTTTTTCTTTCTTTTGCAACAAATAAAACAAACAATCTTACGACCATTGTTGGCTGACGTTGAACAGTGGCAAAATGCAAGAGCAAAAAAAATAAATAAATAAAATAAGCAATATATTCGAAAAACCAAATAAAAACTAAAATAACGACAGAAGTAGCAGCAGTAGCAACATCAGCAGCTCAAAGCAACAAATTCCCAAGTTGTTGCAATAAAAATGCAACTCACATGTGACAACGATTTGTACTTTAGCTCCTTTTATGGTGGACACGTTAGCCTGTAATACCCTCATCACAACAGCCACAATAAAAATGCGAAATAACAAAATTGTTATGCCGCGAAAAGGGTTGCCAGTTAGTCGGGAAACAAGAATTCCTGTAAGGATTAAAACTAACTGCATATTACACTTTTAAAGAACTACCGACTCTCAGTCCTAAAAATGATAATAAAAAAAATTTGCTTAAACGAGGTGTCGCTCAGCTATAAGTTCTACTGGTGGCAAATCATCTATATAATGTAAGATCAAAGTACTTTTTTTCATCACTGGACTAAATGTTGGATGTTCGTCCCCTAAATGATTGTTAGTTAATAAAAACATGAAGCGATTACAATAAATTTTGTTCTAGGGTTTCGTGGGAGCAATGAATTTTAAAAGCTATTTTTAAAGCTTTTAGTCCATTGCTTTAAGAACCTTGCAACAGAGATAAAAATGTTTAATTGCTTTAAGTATAAAAGTTTAAGGAACTTTAAATAAAAGTGTTATATTCGACTTTGCTGAGTCTTTGATGCCCTCCACTGAGAATAACAATCTATCAGGAGCAGTGCTGCCAGAAGATTTTTTGAAAAATACCTACGCATACCTAAAAATTCCGATTTTTTCCTACAAGTTGCAAATTTTCCTACAAAAATCCCTACGCGTTTTAGTTATTAAAGTGCCTGTTTTTAGAAAATGAAAAACAAATTTCGTGTGAGAAATTATATTGAAAACAACAATAAAATACGAAAATTGGTAAGAGTTTTATTTACCGAAAAACTGGTACATACCATGCAAAGGTACTACAAAGAACATAGACATGCAGCAATCAATGCTGTTAGCTTATATCCGTGACTTGGTGCTAAATCAATATTTTGTCTTTTTGAGTTAATCGTTGTATTATATGTCTTTTCTACTCTTTTTTATTTTGATTAAACAGCTAATGCCTCATTTAATCCAGATCAGTGTCATAAGGGTTTTGCAAGCCAACTTCACCAAGAACTCTTCCATTATCTTTAAATTTTCTCACAATTGAATATTTTGACATAAGGTCTTTTAGCATCAAGCCGCAGATATATTGTCAAAGAAATGGATTATTTAACCTTCTTCGACCTAAGGCATTAAAAAATAACAAATTTTTTTTTGTAAAACACCTCACTCTTTTGATCAAATTTTGTTACAAATTTTAGAAAATTTAAAACATGTTATATGAAATATTTTTCAGCGCAAGGTAAAGGGATTTACAAAGTAACTCCCTTTACTTTAAGTTTGATTTTTTACTATACAAAACCGATATTAAGTTGGAAAGATGTAGTCAATCAAATCATATGCTACTTTGAACGTGGCACCCATGTAGAACCATTTAATACAAAATTGCATTAGGTTAGATCTGTTTGGAGGCAATAGCATACATAATATATATATATGTGTGTGTGTGTGTGTGTGTGTGTATGTGTTCTCGCAGTTCCTGTAAGTAAGAGCCTGAAACCGTCAACGTTAAATTGGGCAAGTTTTTATTCCTATTCGTATATGTGAAGGTTTCGGTTTTTAAGATGCTCGGCAAATGCATCTTATCGTGGGGCTGGGGCTGCCAGCAGAACAACAGACTAACCACAGAAGGTTAAATCGCCTTGGCTTGGTCGACAGAGCCTTGTTGGCTTTAAAAGGGAACACCAAGTCCAGGGTGGACAGATGGTAAGGTTGTCATTTGAAAAGGAGTGGCTATGTGCCTTTGTATTCGCTTAATTTTTTAATTTTTTACCATATCTTAAGATCTCCTTTTCTTTAATTTAAAATTAAATTGCAACTAACAAGTATCTCAGAAATGGCCTCAACAGAATCTAAAAACCATGCGTCATTAGCTCAGAGGTTAACTCTGTAACTGCGAGAGTTTACTGAGAGTGCACCTCTAAGAAAGGAGTGAGCTTTTTGCGGGATCTATAAATTATGAACAAAAATTGTATGAGCTTACCTCACAGTATTATTATTTGTTTCGGTTTTAAGTGTATTTAAGTAGGTTCCAAAAATACGAATCTTGTTGGGGTCTTAGATAAATATAAAAAAGTTTCACACTTCACAGCTAGTTGTGGAGAGTATACAAATTATAAAACTTAAAAAAGCTCCTGTTTATATAAAATTTTTAAAATACAAATCTTTTATTAAACGCATAATTTCTTAGCTGTTTAAAAAAATATACCCCATATTCATAAAAAATATTTTAGGTTTATGAAACGAATTTTCTATCAAAATTTGTTTAATAAACCTTTTGTTAATCAAAAATATTTTTTTGAATATGGGGGTAAAAGGCTCTAATAAAACTGCACAACAAAATGAAATTATTTTCAAAAGAACAATGTTCTGCCAACTGATTCTTGTAGAGGAGTCTAAAAAATGATATACGTGTATCGGCATTTAAAAAGCTTACATTTTAAACTCATTTTACGGCCTATTTAAATTTGCACCCTTGTGTAGTAAAAAAAAGTAGAAAATCGTGTGATACTTAAGGTACGTTCAGACTAATGAAATATTTGACGAAAATATTTGTTCTTATATTTGCTTCAAACTGTGTGAAACAAAAAAATATTTTGTTTAATGTTCATACTAAGCTCAAATATTTGACAATTTTTGTTTGATGAAACAGTTGGCAAACAGTGTTAAATAAAATAAATTAATTCATGTTTTCCATGCGTTCAGACTAAAAGAAATATTTGCATCAAATAATTATTTAATGAAAGTGTTCAAAAATAAAAATATATTTCTCAAATAGTAAAAATGAGCGCAAAAGCTAATTTATTTATTTTATTCTGTGGATCAGCATCTCTTATAGTGTTAGAACATGAGAATTTAAAAGAAAAATAAATGGAAGCCACTGGATAACGGGAACATGGCTAAAATTTGCGAAAAATTGCAAAGTAGAAAACAAACCCTAAAATATTTTTTGAAGTCGCTAAATCGGTTAAAAACAAAATGTCAAGAAAAAAACACAAAAAAATTTTGCAAAAATAGCGAAAATTCGCGAAAAATTTAGATATTTCAAACAAGCCATAAAATTGATTAAAAGACCCTAAAAGTATAAGGGATGGCGAAAATTCGGTAAAAATTGCTAAATTAGCGAAAATTCGCAAAAATTTGCTAAAGCGGCATGATACCAAAGTTTAGTACTCATAATTATTAAAAATAGTTAAAGCTGCAAAGAATCACAGAAAGAAATCGCTTCTTTTGCGAACATGGATAAAATTCGCAAAAAATGGCAAACTTGGAAACAAACCCTAAAATATATTTGAAATTGCTAAATCGGTTAAAAAGCAAAATTTAGGGGAAAACAAAAAAAAAATGTTGCAAAAATAGCGAAAATTCGCGAACAATTTAGATATTTCAAACATGCCATAAAATAAATTAAAAGTGCCTAAAACTATAAGGAATGGCAAAAATTCTATAAAAATTGCTAAATTAGCGGTAATTCGCAAAAATTTGCTAATAGCGGCACGACAGCAAAGTCTAATAATTATAAAAAATCTTTAAAATTGTAAAGAATCCGAAAACTTACAGGAAAAATTGCTTCTATCCGGAACATGGCTAAAATTATTTGTCATTGTTTGCTCTTACAATTTTTTTGTAATATCAAATAAATGTTTTCTCAAAAATTACTAAAATATTTGATTTTTTGTGTTCACACTATGTTCACATTGGACAAATATTTGTTTGCCGGCAAATACTTTTATTTGCTCAAAATCAGCTGTTATTTTATTTGATACTCAAAAATATTTTGTGTTCAGACTACGTTAATGAAATATTTGATGTTTGCTTTCAAATATTTCATCAGTCTGAACGTACCTTTAGGTTTTTGGTATAAAGTGTCTTCAGAAGATTTATTCAGAACATTATAAGCATCATTTTGTTGGTAAACATTAAACCTCTGACTCTTCCAAAAGTGGGTCTTTTTGCAATTTTTGTTGAAAAAAAATAAAAATCATTTAAAACAAGGAAGTATGTAGTTGAAATATTTTAAAACATGAAATTCTAGTTTTAGTCTCCGAACACACTTAAGTCCAAATTCAACATTCCCAATAAAAAATGGAGCTTCGAACGAAGCAGGCTTGTAAGATAGAAACGTAAAAGTTTCGCTTACCATATCGCTTACGGAAGACATGAATTTTATATGGCGAGTTCCCACTTTGAAGCAATACATTTTTGACAAAGAAAGCGCTTTATTCAGCGCATATAAAAATTTGTGCACGTAACGATCAGCTTTGCTCACTGAATTGTTTGTTACCGTTATTCCTTAATATGCTCCCTTACAAATCTGCTTCGTGGTAAGGGAATGTCGTGGCTCTTCAAATATTTTATATATTTTTCTCAATTTATTAAGCATTCGTTCACTTACCATACTGCATCTCCGTATGTCTTATTGCGTAGCGCATAAATGTGTGCTTACTTTTTAAAATGTATCATTAGTGCTTTGCAAAACAAGAAAATTTTTTTTTTGGGTTAATACCAGAAATAGCGTCTATTATATCTTTTTAATTTTAGTACGCCACTATTTTGACAAACGCAGCAGGTGGAGTCAGCATGCTCACCTGGGTCTAGACACCGCTTGAGAATACCAAATTCCATTGAATGTCGTTGCCCTAAAGCAGAAATTCATAAGTACATTTACCGTGTTAAGAAGTAATTTTTATTTTTTTTTTTTTAATTGAATTAACTTTAAACCAAAGAATAAAGACATTGTAAAAATTTCGAGAGTAATGCTGAGGCATTCACAGTTTATCAGGAAAAACTTACAATTCAAAATACATTTTATAGATATATTCTACTTTGAATTGAATTTTATTCCACTATTAAATAAATTTACTCTATGATCAGTCATAATATTTTTGACACAGGCGTAACCAAACAGGTCGCATTTTTCGGAACAATTAGACATTTTCTAAATCCTTAAAAATTTTCTATGATTTTTTTTTGCAAAATTTAATTTATTTTGAACGTAGACTACGTTTTTGAACCGTCACAACTTGTGCACAGTATAACGGTAGAGTTAAGAGCAAACTATTTTTACTTTTGTTTTTCATTTGCTTATTTTAGCTTTTGCTTATTTCTGGTATTAAAAAAGAATTTTCGACTTAAGTGTATTGTGAGACATATGGTAGAACTTCATGACAAATATTTTGGTAGAATATTTCAAGTCCATATTTTAAGGCTGATTTTTGCTTTTTTTTCAAAAAAGTTGAAAAAATACCCATTTCTAGAAGTGTTAGAGAGTTAATGTATGGCAACAAATATTGTTTGTAATGTTCTGAATAAATCGTCTGAAGAAACTACCAAGCAAAACATTACATTGAAAAGTATTGAGTTAAAAAGCTATTATAACTACTCTTCACTACTTATACACTGGCATTTTAACTCATTATTTTGACACGGTGGTGTCATTGGAGGCAAGTACTTACCACCCACGCTTGCAAATAGGGAGTTAAATAAGTCATTACCACATTCGCTTACAAATATGGAGTTAAGTAATTATCAATCATTACTACGTACGCTTACAAATAGGTACTTCACATTGGTATCAACAAAACTGAATATATCACACAAATTGTGTTTTTAATTTAATTTACTTTCTAATGCTAAATTTGACTACCGTGCATTAAGGACATCAATTAAGAATTTAAATTTTTCATACACAGAAAAAAGTTTTTATCAATTTAAAAAATGGTTCAAAAAGAATTTAAATTTAATTAATATGATAATTGAATTAATTATTTTTTTAGTTGAAAGAAAATTAATAATATATTTTTGATTTAATTAATATTTAAGTTGTTTTGAAATAAATTTTTAATTAAATATCAAATGTTGGGAATTGTCAATATTTAATTAAATAAATTAACAGATTGGTTGAAATGGCAAACAGCCCAATTATGAATAAAAATTCCCTGGGAGTTTTTTCCCTTTTCCCATTTCTACAATTGAATTAACATAGGAAAAATGGGAGAAGGGAGAAAACTCCCGGGGAGTTTTTCTTTCATAATTGGGCTGATAGTGTTTTGATAATTTTTGTAGTTAAAATTAAAAATATCATTTACTGAAAAAATTTTTTCACAATTTTACAATTTGTAGTAATCAATATAATCATATTGGTAATAGGTGCAAAATCAACACATTCTTTGCATGATTCTATAAATTTGTAATGAATTCAAATCTATCACAAATAGTTTTTCATTTATAAGAAATAAAAAAATACTGTAAGAACAAATATGTATTTAAAATCAATTTGTATTAGATTTGAATAAATAAAATCTCAAATGCATTTAATTATGAATTAATTATAAATTTCATTAATCAGCTAATGCTTATGTGTCAGAGTTTATGTCAGTCATTACTAAACTACTTCTATGTAATGCAGAGTGATTGCAAGTGATTACCAAGTTTTTGCTGGGTATATACCAAAATCCTAAGTATCACACGACTTTAAATAGGCCGTAAAATGAGATTCAGATGTAAACTTTTAAAACTCCGATATACGTACATATATAATTGTTTAGTCCCCTCTACAAGAATCAGTTGGCAGAACATTGTCATTTTGTTTGTTGTTGGACAGTGAAATCTTTGAAGACAATACAAATTTTTTATAAGCAGTAGAATGGTATTCTGGGGCTGGTAATTGTTGAAAGCGCACCACCAGGGAAACCGTAAATAAGCATTTATAAGTTTTTTTTTTGTGATTCTTGTGGAGGCAAACACAACACATTTATCCGTTTTAGTGCCTTTTACGCATTTTGGCATCGTTTTTGCTTAGTTTTCCTTAGCAGCTTTTTTTGCATATCGATGCCTTACTTTCTCAACCTCGTATCTGTGTATGCAATTGTTAAAAAAATAGGACCACAAGGGGAGATAATATTTGACACAAAGAACTTTTTTGTTCATGCGGGTCCATTATTCTCCATGGGTCCCAAATAGGGTGCACTCTCGAAAATTTATTTGTAAATACTGTGGTATAGGGTATGATATGGTAGGACTTGACCGGCTATACTTTCTTTCTTGTTTTTCTTTCCAAATATTTTTTTTTTTTTAGTCGGTCTTTATTATTTTATTATGTCATTACATTTTAATATTATTTTAAATGTTTTCAGTGATGAAAAACTGTAAGAGAACAATTTATTTGCTTAAAACTTTATATTATTTTAAATATTTTTTTTAATACATCATTAAATAAGCTTACGCCTTCAAAAAAAAAGTTTTATTTTAACAAAGTTATAGGGTTTTGGGCCGAAGTCACCCACTGTGTATCTGTCTAAAAGTTTATGGAGATACAGCTCTTTGATATCAGTTATTGGGAGTGGCCTCGGCTTCTTAAAGCTGGGAATTTTTATACAGCAAGAAATGTTAGAAAATACCGCGAAGAACCATTTAATTTGAAGCATAGGGATTTTTTAAAAATTTAGGAAATCGATTGTCACATAAACAACAGCAGAGAATTATTGAGTATTAGAAGGTAATACTTCTTCGCTTATATACTAAGTTGGGTTTTGTATCGACTATTAACTAAAGAACTACTTAGATTCTTCTACTTTTTCCTTATATTAAGGAATGACTGCCCTCTACTAGCTGGTAGTCGGGCAGATTCGGAGCTCTGTCTTGTAGCTGGTGGACGTCTTTGGTGTACCAATCCGGCTTGGAAGAGCTGTTGTAGGCCGGAGGCGGGGGTCTAATTGCCGACAACGGAGCAGCTTCTGTGTTTGGCAGTGGGTTTCGTGACAGGGCGTCGGTCACGACGTTGAGCTTACCACGTCTTCAATCGATGCTGCAGTCGTACTGCTGGACCTCCAATTCCCACCGGGCCAGCCGTCCAGACGGGGTCTGAAGCGTGTGTAGCTATTTGAGCGATTGGTGATCCGTGATGACCGTGAATTTGTACCCCTCTAGATACGACCTCATCTTCCGGATACCCCACAGGACCGCCAAGCACTCCTGCTCAGTTGCCGAATATTTTTGTTCTAGCTTAAGATCGGGACATGGGTCAATTTTTCTTTTAAGGAGACAAAGGTTTCTTCTTGCTTATCTCCCCACATCCAAAGGATCTTCTTTAGAAGCCGAATCAGAGGCTTGGCTAGCTTAGAAAAGTTCGGTATGAACCGGTATGAAACTACTCCCCAGTACTGGACGCACGTCACAAATAGTTTAGGGTGCCTCTAGCTTCTGGATTTCCGCAATTTTTTCGGGGTTTGTATGTATTCCCCTCGTGCAAACGACATGTCCCAGGTATTGGAAGCTGGTCCGGATGAATTCACAGCAGTCGGTTAAAGACTAACTTCAACATGTCCAAATGCTCATCAAACGTTCGGCCCAATACGATGATATCGTCAATATATACGAAGGACTTTGGTACAATGACGTGATCGAGAATTCTCTGAACTGTTGCTGGAACCGAGTGTAAACCGAAAGCCATTACCTTCCACTGGAACAGCCCACGGCCCGGTACGGTGAAGGCGGTGTATTGGCGGGAGCTTTTGGCGACGGTTTCTGCCAGTATCCATTTTTAATGTCGATGGTGGAAATGAATACTGCTTCTTTTAGCTGGTCCAGGATAGCATTGATCTGTGGTAGGGGATAAGCGTCGGGTTCAGCGGCGGCGTTGATCTGACGGAATTCGATGCACATGCGCCAGGCACCTTGTTTCTTCCTTGAATAATTTATACTATAACATGGACCACCTTATAAATTTACAAAAAGTTCGTTTGGTAACCCTGTTTTAACTCCTATTTGATATTCGTTGGTATCGCATTTATATGACATACCAAATATTCGTACGAATGTGTTTTAGTTGGATATCGCTGATGTTGTGTTTCGTTTTAACTTTAAAATCCAACTTTCAAGCTGGGGCCGAAAATCTCTCAACATCTTCTCTTATTTTCTCGTCCTTTTAAAAACCAAATAAAAAAAAAGAATGATTAAATAACGTTACTAAGATGTCTTCTTTTGTGTATTTTAGCATTGAAATTAAAAAAAAAAAATCTGTAATGTCAGTTCAGATTTCTTGTTGCTCCTGTGATTGCTTCTTTTTAAAGCGGTTTATTTAGATTTCTATATTGAATTGTTTGTACAAGTATGTATTTGTCTCCACTTCAGTTGCTTTTGTTCTGGTGTGGATTTGATTCCTCCACTGTATTCCGCATTGTTTTGGTCAATTTCTGTTGGAATTTTGAAATTCTCATCTTGTAGAAATTTTGTATTGAAATCAATTGCAATAAAAATAAAATTCATGTTTGTTTTGGTTTTTTTTTTTTTGCTGTTGTTGCGGTCAACAGCAAATACCCATTTTTGGTAACACAATTTTTATTGCTGCTAAATTGTACGCAATCGATTACATGGCAGAGATTTTTTCCTTCTTTTTTTTTTTTGCTCTTTCAATTTCTTTTGGTTGAATGTGTGATTTTATTATTGTTTGTTTTGGGGTTTTTGTAAAAATACTCATGAGTTTCAACTGGATATTTGGAAAATTGAACAAATTTTATTATTTTTGAGATTGTTGTTTTTTAGAAAAACGAAATGAAACAATTTTCACTCTCTTGTAAATTAAGTAAAAATTTTAATTTAAAATCTTTTGTATTATAAAACATTTGCATTTAAATTTAAGATGTTTGGCATATTTTACATGGTAAATGTTTTTGTAAAAGTAACTTAATAAATATTTCAGCTGAAGAATATTTTTCTTCACACAATCAATTTAAATTAAAATTAAGGAATATGAATGTATTTTCAGTATTTGCAGAGAAGGCTTAAGATCGTTACGAGAGGAGAAGATCAGTGGGCTTATTCTGAAAGCCCCTTCACATTGCGTTGAGAAATTTTTCATAAAAAATTTTTTTTATATTAATTAGTATTGTGGTTATTTTTGATATTTTTAAAATTTGTGTGATAATACTTTTGAAGTGTGGTGAAGTATTTTAGAAAATAAGGGGATACATGTAAGAACAAGGACATCTTGCATTCCGCAAAAATAACACAAACATACATCGAACTCTAATTTTGCACTTTTAAGTTGCTTAATGCATAAAAATAAAGGTTTTTTAATTTTGACTTCAGTGTTTGTCCACCATTTTTTTTAAGTTATGAAAAAACGACAAATCTAGCAAGATAAAATTTGTTAAATTTGGTTTCTAAGCCACAGATTCCTTGAAAATAATATTTTGACGCGAAAGCGACCTTAGGGTGCGTACAGAGTGGCCGCTTGTTGCCGAGCCGACTGACGCTTATTGCGGGATTTTTTCATGCGAGAAACAAGTTTGAGTGTCCATAGTGGATGCGAGAATCGGCGCTGATATTTTATCTATTATTTGTGTTTTATGTATGTTTGTATGCATTTATATATATAATATTATATGTATATAATATTATTATAATTATGTTATAATTTTATGTAATTTTTATTATTTATTTGAATTTTTATTTTTTTGTTTAATTTTTATTTTGTTTTTTAATTTTTTTTTTCTTTTTAATTTTACATTTTTTATTATTTTTTTAATTTTTTGATTGCATGTTTTATTTACTTTTTCTTAAATTTCTGTTTTTAATTTTTTTAAATGTTTTCCAAACAAGTTGAAATCATAACAACATAAACATAAACAATGTTTTTGGCGCTGAAAAACGCTTTGGAACGGTTTTCTCGCATTCAAACCTGTTCGAGCTTATTTGTACTAATTTGTATAGTATCAGTTTCTCGCATTGGTTCTCACAATAAGCGTCAGTCGGCTCGGCTCGGCAACAAGCGGCCACTCTGTACGCACCCTTACGGAATAAGTAAAAGGCACAAAATTAGGAAAAAATACTTATACAGGTAAGAGTACAGATAAACTAAATGAGCTTTAGTTCTCAAAAATTTTATAGATCTAAAAGATTATTATTTCTCAAGAAATATTTTGAACAGAATGTTTAATTTTGTGTTTTATAAGTTTCGTTTATTTTATTTGCCCTAATAATGGTTATTATTAAAGATTATTGGAACTTAGCCTTCCCACTTGTTATACCCTCCATCACTAGAGGTGAATAAGGGAATACTAAGTTTGTCATTCTGTTGGAAACTTTTTTTATCATCTTCGAAGACCCCATAAAAAGAATTTTTTTTTTGGTTCTTGAATAATTCTGTATGTCTGACCCTCTGTGGAAACACGCTCATTTTCAAAAAGCACAACAGAAAATAATACTTTTGGTGTCAATTTCTTTCTAGTTCTTCTAAGCTGCTTGGGATTAAAACCCAGCACAATCGGTTTAGTAGGAAAACAGTTATGAATCCAAATGTGGAACAACCTCCCTAAAAAATGTATACTTTTGTGACAAAAACTGACATAAATTGGTGACGGAATGCACTGATTCTTATTTTATTTTGCACAAATTCGTTTTAATTGGCTGGAAGTCACACCGCTAAATTTTGTAAAGATCGGTTCATAATTTACAGTAGGCCCCATATAAATCCCACTCTCGGAAATACTTTAGTCGGTCTTAAGCTGTAAAGAATTACGCTATTGGTGTTAAATTTTGTCTGTTATAGTTTCATAATAATTACAAAACTAAAAGAACTCTTGCTTTTAGGACTGCGACTTCTGATAACTTTCAAAAACAAAGACACTGATTGTGTTTTTGCTTATGTAACTTATCAAATGCAGAAGAAAAACAAGGCATTCGACTGTCGTTTTAACAGAATCAATGTTTTATTTTAAAAAGCAAAGTCAAACTAAATCAATGAAAAGTTAAAATTTTGCGACTTTTGACTTAAGTTTTTTTAACACGGCAGATATACATAAATCTATAATGTCTTTATATGGGAGGTACCCCGCTCACTTTAAATTTCGAAAAAAACATATAGCTTATTGCGCCTCAAAGATCATCATTTATGTACTTAAAGATCGAATCAGTGGTTACGGAGATAACCTCCTACAAACAAACAAACAAACATTACCTCTATAATATTAGTAAAGATGTGGAGCAAATCGTCAATAACAACAGCAATAAAGTATGTACTCAATAATATTGCAAATGAATGGGTACCTTATGACACTTTAGCTGTGCAATGCAAAAAAAAAAGTTAAAGGTTTCATTATTAAACAAATACATTAAGCTGATATACTTTTGCTAGGTTAAGGCCATTTGTCACAACTTACCGAGAGCTAAAGGTAGGATTTTATCGGCCGTATAAAACGTGTTTCATTATTTCAACTTAACTTTAACCTACCTAGGGCGAACCTTCGTTCAACTTATCAGACACCTTAGGTTAAAGTAAAATTGTAATACTATAAAATGTAAATCCTTGTGTTTTTGTAATAAAAAGTTGCATTTTTTCATCTTTGAAATCAAATTAAAACTGAACTGAATACCGATATTGTGAAAAATATTCTACATCTTAAAGTTTAAATGCCAAAAATTATTAGAAAATAATCTGTGATCAATGGTATATATCTCACAAAATCGCAAATGAAAATTTTTACAATAATGAAAGCTTTAAGTCAAAATTGGTGCTTCAATTTTTAAAGTAGTGTTTTTGGTGAATTTAACCTGGGCACATGTGTTAAACGTTATCTGCCAACACTGTTTATATTATACATATCTCCAGTACTCCCAAATTATTTTATTCCATTATAGTTCTGTTCCTTTTCGGGCAACAGTGATTAATTGTGGAAGACCCATTTTAGTTGAAAGACGTTTATATTAATTAGCACTTAATTTTTTTTTTGGCAACACTTTTTACCAGGGCTGTGGAGTCGTAGTTGAAGTTTTTGTACCGGAGCCGTAATCGAAGTACCCAAAAAAACTCTCGACTCCGACTCCAAAATTTTTCGGCATAAAAAGTTTAAAAAAATTTTCTAATATTTAACAAAATAAAAATTCTCCGAAATTGGCGATGCAACATTTTACAGATCACTTTGAATAAGTAGATACAAATTTTTTTTATGTGAGTTTAATTAAAGAACTTTACTTAAATAGTATAAAAGTGTGTAATAATTTAAATTATTTTGGTATATTTTTTATACTTGCGGGCAAGAGTCTAAATTGCATTAGCAAAACTTATACTCAGTTATTGATATTGTTGAAAAAAAAAGATGTGTGGTTCTTTGAGTCATTTACTCGTGTTAAAATAAATAGCACATGAGTTTAATAACGTAATGATTTAATTACTAGCCATAACATTTTAAGAGGGTCTACTTTAAAAATTGTTCAGTGAGAAAATAAGGACCAGTCTACTTCACATACATACAGTCACACAGATAATAGTACGTACCGCTTAAAAGTTCTTTAATTTTCCATACATATTTATTTCATTATTTAAAATTAAAATTAAACACTTCAATTTTATAAAAAAAACACAAAGGCCTATTTAATAGCACAGAAAATTATACGTACGATAAAAAAAAGATTAATGTACAAAAATGATTTCAGGTGTATATTATTTTATTAGTATTTTGTTGGTCCTCCTTTTGCCTCAATTACTGCTCTCGACGTGCTCAGACGTTATTTTATTCCACTCATACTCCAAGCCATCTTTAAGTTCTTGTTTGTTTCCGTAAGTTTTTTTTTCGAATGCGACGTTCCAATTCATCCCATAAATGCTCTATGGGGTTCAGGTCTGGTGATTGTGGAGGCGAATGGAGTTGTTTCGGGACCTTAAACAGCAGCCATTCTTTGACAATATGTGAAGTGTGCTTTGGGTCGTTGTCCTGCTGGAAAAACCAGGCGCCATTAAGACCCAAAACACATGCGGAACCTTTAAAACTGCTTTTCAAAATGTCTAAATAAAGAAATCGGTCCATATTTGTTGCCACAAATCGCAGTTTTCCAACTCCATTCGCCGACATGCAGCCCCAAACCATGACCGAACCACCACCATGCTTAACTGTTGGAATGAGGTTCTTCGGTTGCAGCTCTTTATTAGGTTTGCGCCAAATTTTTTGTTTGCCATCACAACCGAATAAATTGTACTTACTTTCATCACTAAAAAGCACATTCGCCCAAAAATCTGTTGATTTTTCGGCATATTTAAGTGCGAAGTCGAGTCGCTTTTTTCTGTTTGTTTCGCTTATTAATGGTTTTTTTCTTGGTACGCGGCTATGGAATCCGCTTTTTCGCAAAACACTTCGCACTGTTTCTGAATGAACATTAATATTGTGGTCATTTTCCAAAGTGTTTCGAATTTCCACGGCTGTTGTTTTAGGATTTTTACGTCCAACAATTTTAGCAATTGAGCTCAAGGAATTCCCATTTTTCCTCAATTTTAAAATATGTTCACGCATTTCGATACAAATGTCCTTTGTTTTCTTACCCATTTTCACAAAAAATTAAATTTTTTTTTTAAATTACTGCAGTCTTTAAGAATTTGGTTACAAACTAAGCTTTTAACACTTTCTGTTTAGTATTTTTTCTTTAAATTTAATTAATTTTAAAAAGTACCGTTTTCTATTTAGCATCGTACGTATAATTATCTGTGCTATTAAATAGGCCTTTGTGTTTTTTTTTATAAAATTGAAGTGTTTAATTTTAATTTTAAATAATGAAATAAATATTTGCGTTCATTTAAAAATTTTCGGTTTTTTTATTTTTTTTAAATATCACCAATTTTTGGAAAATTAAAGAACTTTTAAGGGGTACGTACTATTATCTGTGTGACTGTATATAATGGTTGATTCAGGTAGAGATTCTTTTTTCAAAAGCCTTTTTTTGACACATCACGTGTGAGTCGTGTCATGCTTTCATGTTATTTGTGTTTAGTATTGTTTGGCATTTCATAATGGAAGACTTACGCCTGAACAACGTTTACAAATCGTTCAACTTTATTACGAAAATTCACGTTCTGTGAGGAATGTGTTTCCTGCACTTCGCTCAACTTATATTTAACATAATCGCCCTACTGAGCGTACTATTCGCAACACCATCGCCAATTTTGAGACCCAGCATTCATTATTGGATAATATTCGACCGAATAGACCACGTCCAGCACGCTGTGAAGAAAATATAGCGGCCGTAGCTGAGGGTGTACACGAAGACCGTGGAGAGTCGATTCGGTGCGCGATCTTAAATTGAAAGCGTACAAAATACAGCTTGTGCAACAACTGAAGCCGCTCGACCTTCCCAAGCGACATCCCTTCGCTCTATCGACTCTTGAAAAGTTCCAAGAAGATCCGACGTTTTCGAGGCAAATTTTGTTTAGCGATGAGGCCCATTTCTGGCTCAATGGGTATGAAAACAAACAAAATTGACGCATTTTGGACGAAGAGCAACCTGAAGAGATTCAAGAACTGCCACTTCATCCAGAAAAAACAACTGTTTGATGTGGTTTGTAGGCCGGTGGAATCATCGGTCCATATTTCTTTAAAAATGATGCCGGTGCGAGCGTAACTGTCAATGGCGACCGTTATCGTGCCATGATAATCGACTATTTGTAGCCTGATCTCGGCGACATTTCGTTTCAGCAAGACGGCGCCATTTCCCACACATCGCATCAATCAATGGATATATTGAGAGAACTCTTCGGTGAGCACATCATTTCACGTTTTGGGCCGGTCGATTGGCCACCAAGATCGTGTGATATTACACCGTTTGACTTTTTTCTGTGGGGATATGTAAGGTCTAAAGTTTATGCGGACAAACCCGCTACGATTCAGGCCTTGGGGGAAACCATCACGCGTGCCATTCGCCAGTTACCAGTCGAAATGCTTGAACAAGTCATCGAAAATTGGACTCGACGGATGGACCATCTGCGACGTACCAACGGCCAACATTTGATATACATACAGGTATGTGATGGAAATCGATTTGGAAAACGAAACCATTTGAAACCGATAATATCGTTTTTAGAATTTTTGAAAATTGTTTTTTATACATATTCCCCTTATTTTCTGTCCATATTCTTTTAAATTATGTATAGCATGCGTTAATTGTACTGTATTTTGAACAAAAAATTTAAATTCTAGTTCAGAAATTAATTTTAAAATCGCTCGAAATTCATCACACCTTTTAAAAACGTTCGTTTTGAAATCGATCGATTTTCATCAAATACCCGATTATCTTTAAAAAACAAATGCCAAAGAATGTTCTTCTTTTAAATGATAATAAACATTCTCCATTAAATTTGAATTTTATGTGTTTTTTTTTTTTTTTTCTTTAAAAAAGGTAGGTAACCTCGCAATGGATCATGCTTTATTACTATATTAAAGCTTAACGCGGCACGTGTTAGAAATAAACTATCGATTGGAAATTGTTACAGAAACATTTTTCTTTCTACATTGAACCATTTAAAAGGTACTGCATTAAAAAATGTTTAAAGTGAAGTAAGGAGTAGTCTCATATACATTTGGCATCAAGGTTAGAGTAGGAGTCGGGGTTAAAAACTTTCGGTGGCTAGAGTCGGAGTCGGAGTAAGAACTTTTTTTGACGGATCCACAGCCCTGCTTTTTACCATTAATGCCCGTTATTTTTACAAAAGGATATCAAGCTGTGTATAGATATCTGTGGTTTAACGAAATTTTCATAATTTTAATACGTATTTCTTACTTACTGGTTAAAGTATGGTGTATTTTACACTATCGATTTTTGATAGTTAACTCAAGAGGTAAACAAATATACAAATGTTGCAATATTTTAAAAGAAAAATTTTAGGTAAAAATACGTAGGAAAAATTAACGTTGAAATCACAAAATAGTTTTACTAGGTAAAGATAACTCTTAGGTACGAACACTACCAGATATCCGTTTGTAGAAATTACGGGCATGAATTTAGCAACAAATATTAAGTATCTGGTAACATAATATTGAAACTAGTATTTATTAAAACTAATTGATCGATGTTGTTTCACCGTGTTATAAAGCTTCAATTATTTTAAATTCCTCTCCCCAAAAACATTCGTTAGAGACAATACTATAAATTTTTTTAAATTATAGTTATTTTGGAATTTGGTATGAAATAATGCTTGAGAAGATACCAGTCCATGTAGTTGGCTTTATATGTCAGTCTGATAATTCTTATTTCGTAACCAGGGACCGTAACAGTTATTCCTTTTTTTATAAAAGTCAGATGATAACAGTTATTTTTTGATTTTTTTGAACAAAAATAACAGTTATTTTTTGATTTTTATTTTTTTGAACAAAAATAACAGTTATTGTATGATTTTTATTTTTTCGATCAAAAATAACCGTTATTTTATGATTTTTATTTTTTTGAACAAAAATAACAATTATTTTTTGATTTTTATTTTTTCGAGCAAAAATAGAAGTTATTCTTTAAAGAAATGTATGTGTTATAATTATTGGATTGTCTTTTAATATTTATTTTAATGCGCATAGGAAATCCCAATCCAAATATTTAAATAAATATTTTAAGACAACTCAATAATCATAACACGTGCATTTCTTTAAAGAATAACTTTTATTTTTGCTCGAAAAAATAAAAATCAAAAAATAATTGTTATTTTTGATCGAAAAAATAAAAATCATAAAATAACTGTTATTTTTGATCGAAAAAATAAAAATCAAATAATAACTGTGATTTTTGTTCAAAAAAATAAATATCAAAAAATAACTGTTATTGTTGATCGAAAAAATATAAATCAAAACTTTAAAAATCATAATATATTTTCATAGAAAAGCTCATCAGGACCAATATGGTATACTTGAATCAGTTTGCCGGCATTTACTTCCATATGCTTTTTTTGTTTTAAAATTTCAAAATAACTGTTATTTTCAGTCCCTGTTCGTAACATCTAAATCCTTCCCAGCGAAGCAATCATTCTATGTTTATCTCTTTGCTGGATGCAATGTCATAACGTTTAGTGTCATAAGATATTCTGACACACCAAAAAGTGTCATACTTTCCATGGACGTTATGACCAGAGCTGCCGGTTTTGGTTATTTCTAACCAAAATTGGTTATTTTTATTCTCAATGTGGAGATGTGAATATTTTTTTCATTTTGGTTACTTTTTTTCTAAAAGAAATTATAAACGACATCGAAAAATGTGTACTTTGCACTACGATTTTCTCATTATTTGATTCAAATGAAAGGAAGTTTTTTATACTTTATCGTAAGCAAAAAATCCCTTTCAAAACAGCTTCCAGATATTTTTTTAAGGATTTTTGTTAAAAAAGAAATTGCCAAATTTGATTTTAAATTATAAACTGTCATGTTCTGAAATTGAAATCAAATAAAGTTTTATTGATGTGTTTCTAAAAATTTGAATATAAGTAAAATGTTCTAATTTCATTATTTCCATTAGTATATTTTAATATATTGAAATACACATAGCAATTTTAAGGATTTTTCAAAATAAATTTATATATATATAATCTATAATTTTAGAACTTATGAAATTTAGGGTAATAAAATGGAGTGAATTTAAGAAATTTGAATTTTTACTTTTTATAACTTCTCGATATGAATATTTATTAAATGTTTTTTAGATAATGATTTGGCAATATTTTTATTTCATAACAAAAAAAAAAAAAAAACGTTGACTGTCAGTCATATACATTTACGTTTTGAAATACGAATTTGAATATATACGTCATAATAAAAAAAAACAATGATTCACAAAATATTTCGAATAGAACAATTTTGAAATAGTGAAAGGGGACTTTCAGACAGGCAAAGTTTACTTTGACAAAGTCTGTTGAATTCTCTTTTAAACTTTGTTTGGTGCTCAGACACACAAAGTTTAATTTGACAAATTTTTGTTTTCTCTTGTTTGAATATAATATATAAACAGCGTTGCCAGAATGATGATTTTATCATATTTTGGATTATTTTTTTTTAACAAAAATATGATTAAAGATTTTTATCTCAAATGATGATTTTTTATTTTTAGAAATTCTGATTTTTACTTTAATTTTGCTTATAGAAAATACACGATTATTTAAACAGTAAATTTTTAAAACAATGAAGTTTGCATCAGCTTGATGTGTGTTGGTGCTGCACACTTTTGTACCCAGTATCTAGAATACACAAAATTTCATCATTATTTCTTGACATAAAAATATTAAAAAAGGCTTATTATAACCTATTTCCGATGTGCG
The DNA here is from genome assembly GCA_943735925.1 of Pollenia amentaria. Classification (NCBI taxonomy): domain Eukaryota; kingdom Metazoa; phylum Arthropoda; class Insecta; order Diptera; family Polleniidae; genus Pollenia; species Pollenia amentaria. The sequence goes on along the minus strand of OX031008.1, from coordinate 83,371,247 downwards.
AAAGAATTCTTTCTTTCGAACAACTACATTTAAAACAAAAACAAATTCTAAAAACTTTGTTTTTGTTTTAAATGTATTTGTAAAGGTACGTTCAGACTGATGAAATATTTGAAAGCAAACATCAAATATTTCATTAACGTAGTCTGAACACAAAATATTTTTGAGTATTAAATGAAATAACAGCTGATTTTGAGCAAATAAAAGTATTTGCCGGCAAACAAATATTTGTCCAATGTGAACATAGTGTGAACACAAAAAATCAAATATTTTAGTAATTTTTGAGAAAACATTTATTTGATATTACAAAAAAATTGTAAGAGCAAACAATGACAAATAATTTTAGCCATGTTCCGGATAGAAGCAATTTTTCCTGTAAGTTTTCGGATTCTTTACAATTTTAAAGATTTTTTATAATTATTACACTTTGCTATCGTGCCGCTATTAGCAAATTTTTGCGAATTATCGTTAAATATTTCATTAGTCTGAACGTACCTTAAGAAGTAAATAATTTTTTCGTACATCGGAAATAGGCAGTTAGAATATTGATAAAAAAATATTTGTGAAAAGAAAAAATGTATTTTTATAAAGTTTCATATACTGACGAATTATGTTTATATGTATTTCAATTTAAATAAAAAGATGTATGGTTTTATAAAAAATTAATAATTCTTACTATTTTGCCCTTGTTTTAAAAAATTTAAATTAACAAAAAAAATTTAAGATTTTCCTCTTCAAAATATGATTTCTTTCGCCATATGACAATTTTTATTCCAAAGATTCTGGTAACGCTGTATATAAATATAAAGTTGCATCCAACTTCAGGTATAATCTACGAACGAAAAACAAAACGAATTTGTGAGTACAGCAAAGTATGTACTCCCCCGCTATGCTCTTTTCCCTTCTCTTCTATAAACTCAAGACTTTGCAAAGTAAACTTTGCTTGTCTGAAAGGGGTCTAACAATAACAATTATAATTTTAAAATACAACTTACAGACAAAAGAAACAAGTTATACCCATTTAAATAATATTTTAGATATATGTATGTAAATTGGAAAATATTCACAAAAAATGCATTTCGCATATCGTATACAGTATCCAACTTCGCCAAAACAATCGCCATATCGCTTAAGGTAAATGTTCATCGTCAAAAGAATTTAAAAATTACCACATTTCACAACCCTGCCACTGACAGTTTAATTTTTTCCTTTTTTGTTATTTATAACTGTGAAGTACAAATTTCGTTTATTTTGAAGGACATTTTCTATGGAAATTTGACGGGTCTAGTCTTAAAAAATAAAAATATATCTTATGAAAAAGGTCTCAAATAAATAAAAACTTTTAATATAAGTTTTTCGTGATACATACATATGTTTAAATTGTACAAGAATTATATTTCTTGTTTGGTTTTCATAATTCGTAATTAATATTTTCCTATAAAGTGCAAATAACCTTTGTTTTACATTGGAACTTAAAATAAATTTTAATGTTTTTCTCAATTGACAAAAAGCTTTTCTAATTTGGTTATATTTTTTCAGAGTTGGTAACTTTTTCAAAAATTTTGGTTGTAAAAATTTTATAAGTCGTGGGTGGCAGCACTGGCTACCAGATAAAATTCGTCGAAAATCGTTGTAAATAACCACTAACTTTTAATAAGTTTTGAAAATTAATTGTTAGTTTCAGTTTCAGTTTAATATATTCTGCCTGTTTTTGAAAAAAAAAAATAAAAATTTTCGTTTAGAATCTTACTATTGAAGTAACACAATCAAAATTTTTAAAAACTATTGTCATTCATAAGAAAATTAAGAAAATAAACTAAAACCAAAAACTATTTAACACCTAATTTTTCACGTCGAAAATCCGTCTTAAACTCTAAAGTCTGGTAAACATCAATAAAATCAGAGTTTCTTAAAGAAAATTTTCATAATGTAAATCCAGACTAAAACCCGTGGTTGTAAAATGCCTGTAATAAAGCGGTACTAACTGACTCTTAAAAATATTCATCGTGCTAAGACATGAAAATTATTGCCAATCAAATATCGCACATAAATCAAATTATCTTATACTACGTTTATACGCACGACTTATTCGCAAATAAATACATACATATAGGTATTGCAAGTAGAGAAAATTGCCGCATAAACAATGAATTAAATTTTTATTTGCGTATAGCTAACTCACGAAAATAATTCCTGATTAACGACATTATTTTCAAAAAAGATATTAAACATTGCCACACTTTTAACCGTTTTAAGTTTTTTTCCGATGTGGCACATCCAAATGACAACAAAAATAAAATTAACTCAAAATTGTGCAAATAAAATAGGTATACATACAAATACTCAATAATTTTTGATTTTTTTTAATTTTTAATTTAAAAAAATAAAAAGGTTACATATCTAAATACAGTGCTACCAAATGATCAAATTTTCCATCTGGCATCACATAAAAATAAGAATTTTCTGTAAGAGAATTGATTATTAAGTTAATCGCAAATAATTTTTATTTGTGAATATGCTAGTTTTAGATGCGGAAATAATATATGAAATTATATAAAAAACATTTGTAAATTTGAACAAAATTTGTCATATGAAAAATCGTCTAATTTAGGGTATACATCGTCCTATCGTCAATAGACCATTTTTGTACCTAAAAATCGTCAAAATGACGACAAATCGTCAAATCTGGCAGCTATGGCCACTCATGGGACTTGCGGTACAATATTTATGGGACTTGACAATTGTACCACAATCGAAACTTCATTGGTACACTGGTACAATTCCGCCTTTTTTTTGGTACACTTTAAAAAAACCTCTGCGAAGTTTTATAATTTCCATTGTCAATCAAGCGTCTACATTTTTGTCTGCCTTTGAGAAAAAAGAGAAATAGATAAATTTTGGCTTCTACTTAATTTTTATACCCAATTTAGTACCAATTATTCTTACAATAATTTCATGATTTCTAGAACACTAGGAAATACAGAAAAACAACACCACTACATAAATCAAAAGCCTTAAAAACCAAAGATCCTAAAAGATCACAAAATAAAAACACAACACAATGAAGTTACAAAATACAAAACCCAAAAACAACCTCTCCACTTTCACAGTCAATGACGTCACAATAACTAAATTAAGAAAAACGCAAACGATAATTTTTAGAATGATGCAAGCTCAAAAAAAAATATACAACCTCATCTAGCCCAAAACAATAAAAACATGTGCATACATTCTTTAATATGTAGCAACGAAATACACACACAATGTCGTCAAAAAAAAACAAAACATTTCAAAGCACGAACTAATTGTATAGACTAGTGACTGCGGCAGGCTTTTGGCAACAACAAAAAAACAACAAATGCAACAATTAGACATGTTACAACAACTAATATTCGTGACGTTTCAAGAAAGAAAACAACAAGAGTCCATCGAAAAGTTATATATTTTGTATAATCACACAAAAGCTGTAAGAGATAATATCCTAAATTCGCTATAAATACCTATATAATTTAAGAGACATATTGTAAAATTGCATTCCCTTAACTTACCTGCTTTAATATTGTTGTTGTTGCTGTTACAAAATATAACTGCATCCTCCTTAATAGGTAGGTCTCTCTTTTAGAACTGAAATCACTTTTATAAACCTTTTATACACATACCTATGTAATTTTTTTTACTTTTAACACTATTTTTTTATTTATTTAAATAATAACCCACTTGTTCATAAAAATATTTTTGATTTATAAAATGTTTAGTAAGCCAAATTTCGTAGAATATTGGTTTTATAAACTGTTATCAACCGTAAATATTTTTTAAGAATAAACTTTTTCTTTAATTATTGCAACCAAAACTGATGATCTCTTGAGTTCTGTTTAACTTCTAAAATTTTCAACGATTAGTAGTAGAAGTGAAATAGACAAGAACTAAAACCAAACAAAAACAAGTTTTGAAGACAGGGTTGCATTTTATAATAAAATAAAAGCCTACAAATATGCTACAAATTTTGTACGGCAAAGGATAGCAGGTCAATGACCACATACAGTGATGTTAACCGTTAGGTCGTTGCCCCGAAATGTAGCAAGGTAATTTCATTTAAAGTACGGTAATTTAAAGAAATTTGGGTTTTTGGTGTTCAAACATATACTTACATATGTACATATGTAGGTTTTATGATTTTATCTTTTGAGAGGTTAAAAATAGATAAATGTTATACCAAAAAATTAAGAATGTTGCGTTTCTGCATATAACTTGGTTACACTAATAAGTGAAATATATGAAAAATTAAGTTTCTCGTGGTACCTAGGTATATTTTTTATTTAGTTTAAACTTTCTGTTTGTTTAAAAATCAACAATTTTTTAAACATATAAAAAAAAGCCGAAATGTGATGAACTTAACTATAGTTTTCGGATTATTTTAAGTATGGATCACGGATTAAATATGGATAAAGTAAAGCATTTGGCACTTGAATAAACCGTACTTGAATCAAGTATTCCTTACATAAATTAAGAAAATCTGTATTTACCGTACTATTGACACCGCTTAAGATTTATTGAGGGTCTGATGGATTTTAATTTCGCCTTTGAGCATAAAAATACAAAAATGATTATACACTTTTTATGTTTGCCACTTATTTTTCATGTATTTAACTATTAGATATAACTGTCAAAAACACTGTATTGTAAACTGGAAGTTAAGTTTTAGCTACACTTAGTGAAATATTGAAAAATGATTAATTAGATTTGGGTCGTTTATTTATTTATGGAAAGTGCGTATTTCCCAAGCCGTTTGTGTTTTTTGTTTGGCTCTTAAAGCTTGCTAGTGTTATACGAGTATGTGTTAAGCAAATTAGGTAAGTTTATGGCTTAAGAACTAAATAAAAGAAAAAATATAACAAAATTTAAAATAGTAAAATTTTAATGCACTGCAAGAATTAAAAAAAAAAACTTAAAAACTGCTCAATGCCTAGAAAAACTGCAAAATGCAGATAAATCTGCACATTTGGCAACGCTGCATATCAATCAACGAAAGCAACGAAAAAATACGTTGTTGTGTTTTTGGTGTTGTTACTTGTTGTAGTATCGACACCACCGTATACCAGAGTTGCCTGGTTAGGGGGTTTCCCCCCAGATTTAAGGGTTTTTATTTCATTAAGGGGCAAATTAAGGGTGTTCAAATTCATAAGCGGAAAATCTAGGGGGCATAAATTTATATTTAGGGTGTTTTTAGGGGGTTTTGCTATTTAGTTGTCTGTACAAAATAATAACTACATAAGTAATACTATATATTACAACTTGTTTTTGGTTGAGCAAAAATCGCTAGATTCCCGTTAAACTCGTCTGAAAATTGCTTGATTTCAAGGGAAAATTCCTAAATTACCATTTATGAATATAATATTTAAACGTACCTCGAGATTGTCCTCAATGTAGATAATATAGTATCAACATTTTAAAATTTACAAAGTAAAGCGTTTTAAAAAGAGATTAAAAGAAAGCGTTATAAAGGCGAAGTATTTATTAAATAATATGACACACAACATTAATTCAACACCAGAAATGCTCAATCTTTAAAATTCCGGTAATATATACAAAGTTAACGAAAATGATTTGGCAGCACTCGACATTTTTTAAGAAACTTGATTCCAATGTTTGTAACTCTATTTTGATTAGATATATAATTTATAAATGTACTAATGGATGTTTTTTTTTTTTTTTTTTTTTTTTTTTTTTTTATTCCTACACTAAATCCCGCGAAGCTTTTTGCTTGTCTGCAGCAGACCAGAGTCTCTGGCGGGAATCGAACCCGCAACCACGGTACTGATAGACTAGCTCACTACCAGCTAGCCTACAGGGGCAAAAGCTAAAAGGCCTAACTCCACTTTTCGAAAGACTTTTAATTCTGTTATTTAGTTGTGAACTCTTTTAAAAATATTTTGTTCTTCTATTATTTAAAAAAATTTCCATAAAAAATATGAAAATCGGTATAGGGATTGCATCTTATTTGATTTTTTTCAGAAGCTACTAGCCGATAATAGGAAAACATACATAAAAAAATTAGGCCTTTGTATATTACTATAATATTTATTACTACGCTTCGCGTATTCGGCAACTTCCTCTTTGAAGCATCACTAATTAACTCTATTTATTATTTTGTGGAGTTAGGCCTTTAAGCTTCGGACACATCCATATGTTACAGTCTTTTATTAAACTGTTTATAATTTGGTTTTTAGATATATTATTAAAAATATTCAAGAAACTTTAAAAACAATTTTGGGGGGAATTTCAATAAAATATTAAAAATTTGTCAGTTTTTGCTTTATTTAGGTAAAGATATTAGAACGTAAATTTAAGCTTAGTTAAGTTAAATTAATTAAAATTAAATTATTATCTAAACTTTTATTTTTTCAAAATATGTTAAATTTTGGGGGTCTTGCAATTTTTTTGGGGGGAAGAAAAAAATTACCTGGCCACACTGCCGTATACATGAATTCGCCTTTATAAAGTGGACCTAAAACAGTGATGGAAAATTCAGCACTATGGTACTATTTTCAGTACTTTTTCTTTTCATAAATACCACAGTACCACCACTTCAGTTTTCGTACTCTTTTTTTATGCTTGTAATAGCTGTTTTACATCTTACGTATTTTGAAAAAAAAAAAAAATTCAAATCTGTCATGATAAGTTGTTATTGTTTTTTTTTTAAATTTTTAACAATAATTAGATCAGGGAAGCATTTTCGAAAAATACTTAAGACTTTGTGGGATAGAGTATAACAGCCTTGAAACAACAAAGTGCAACAGGAAAATAAATAATAATATTTTTTTTCTCTCTCTAGTTCAGGGGAAAGTGTTCACTAAAATAAGAACATATGTTGTCCTCTTCTCACTGTTATTTCACACCCAAAATTAATTGATTCGACATTAAATTCACGTTGTTTCAACTTGAAATAACTTTAATTCAGCGTGATTCGTAGCGTTATTTCAATATCAATGTTTTGCTCTAACTTTACTGGAATTTTAATTCATATGAATTGAAGTTAGATTAAAAGAAAAAATATTGTTCCTAAGTTATTGTATACTCATGTGAGATTAACATGAAGTAAAATCACTAACGAAAAATGTTAAATCAACCTCGTGTTCGACGATTTTAAATTGATTTTTTGATTTGCATTTACATATATTTTTTTCACAAAATGATTTAATTTTTAGTTTGTCTACCAAAATTTTATATTTTAGATATTAAAATGAATTCATTTTTAAGTTTTTTTTTTAATTTGTGTGTTTTTTGAGTATATTTAAAAATTTAGATATTTTTAATTAGGCTTTAGTTCATTGAATTTAATTTTCATTAAATTATTTTTATGAAGACAGGAATTTTACAACATGAAATTAATTAAAATTGTTATTGATAATTTTTCATTCTTGACTGCGCTGAGATTTGAACCCAGGCGTTCACGGACAGGTTGCCCAGACTAGTTTCGATTGTAACCACACAATCTCTTCAGTGGGGTTTGCCGTCTTACTCACTCGGCTATTGCAGCCGGATGACGTTAATAGTCAAACATCAATCTTTAAGCCAAATGGTATTTCATATTGGTAGATCAAAATTAGCTTTTGAATGAATGATTATCTATTATAATTGATTTACATGTTCTTCCTAACTTCTGTTTTTTCATACTTTTTGTCAAGAATTCTTCTTGAAATCCAAAGTACATTTTTGTTTTTTCATGTTCTTTGTCTTTCTTTTTTTTTTTGTTGACCTTTTTCAGAACAACTTGAAGGACAAATGTAAACATAGCTCGTTACTTAGCTGTTAACAATAATTAGTATTGTGGTTATTTTATTGAACTGTTAATGGTTTTTAATCCAAATTTAGATATTTTTAATTAGGCTTTAGTTAATTGAATTAAATTTTCATTAAATTATTTTTATGAAGACAGGAATTTTACAACATGAAATTAATTTAAATTTTTATTGATAATTTTTCATTCTTGACTGCGCTGAGATTTGAACCCAGGCGTTCACGGACAGGTTGCCCAGACTAGTTTCGATTGTAACCACACAAAAAAAGTACCAAAATGTTGAATAAAGTACTATTTTGCTTGGTGGTCAGTACCATATCAATTTTCCATCACTGAACTAACATGAAAAAGAATAATTATAACACCCAGGCTACAACTGACATCAAATGGTTAACATTAACACTAACATCATGTTAGTGTTAGGTATAGCCTCCTCATGTTAGTGTTGTGTTTGTGTTTTAACAGCGTTGTTAAGCATTCTGTCTTGAAAGCTATTTTATAACATAACTTGACGTTTAAGTTTGACAGACAGCTTTTTTTGTTGCTTTTTATTAACTTTTTTACACAACTTGTCAAAAATACGCGCGTGGCTGATAAATAATTAAAATTTAAGCGTAAAATAAAAAGCAAAATAAGTTTTTCGAAAATAAATTCATTTTAAAAGCGATGTGTACTATGTTTAAGCGCTAAACTTTTTCTTCGCTATGAATATAACACACAACCTGTCTTTAGCTTGTTTTTAAACTTATGTTGTAAGATATTTGCGTGTTCTCCACCTAAAACCCATTGGCAAATTGACGAAGTTATTCTGCCGGCGTGATTGCTTGTGTTAAGACATCACAAATTGCTCGTGTGGCCGAAGGGTAAACTAAAAAAGATTAAAAGCAAGGTTGCATTTTCGAACTCCTTTAAATAGGCTACAAAATTTGCTTTAACATAAGACACCAGGTCAATGGCCACATCAGGCTAGACTTAACTAGTAAATGCTTCTGCCCAGCAGGTCGTCTCTCATAAATAAACTTAGTTACTTTAAATGGCAATGTTTCATAAAAAAATAAGAATAAAAACCATTGTTTAATGTTATAAAAGCTTAATAAAATACACACCGTACTTGTTTATTATAAAATACTTAAGCATATTTAAAGGCTGATTTAAATATGCACTTTAAACACAATTACTAAGCGCTCCGTTTTGTTACATTTTCTTCTTCTTTATTTAGTTTTAGTTTAATGATTGTACTAAGTGAATGTGCATTTAAAACAAACCGGTGAGTGGCCTCGGGCAAAAATTGTTAATAAATTGTAAAAATAATGCAAAATACCTTTCTTTGTTTTAAATATATTGTGTTAAAAATAAAAATTGATTCCACAACTATAAAATTTGTGTAAAATAATAAAAGATAATTCCTTAAAGTGTCGGCAAATTACAGCAGCCACAAAATAGTGTGTAGACGGGTAAGTAAGTGTTTTTTTTTTTTATCAAAATACACATGTGGGCAAATCCCAAAAACAGTCCACTAACCAAAAAATTCTTAAATTATCCAACTTAATTGTTTTGTTAATCAAATACTATATATTGGAAAAATGTTTAATTTTATAAACATACAAAGATAAATGCATGTACATATGTACATACATACTAAAGGGCTGCACAAGCACATTAATATGTAAAAACGATATGTCAAAAAAATCGTGTGTGCTCATAATGTATGACAGTGTGGCTTAAAAATGAATTTAGTGAGAGATTTTATTGACAATTCTGTCCGACTTGCAAATGCTTTTGAAATTTTTCATAAAATGATAGATTATATGCGATCAGAGTAGAATTTTCTTGTAAAGTAGGTGAGTCATTTGAGTTTGCATCTTGTTTGTAGGATAGTGTGGCATTGACAGCAGATTTTGCAGACATTTATTTCGGATAGAATTCAGTCAGATTTTCGTGTGAATGAATCGTACGATTAAGTAGGATAGTGAATACCGGCCTTAAGACATTCGCTGCATTGTGCCTGACAACCAGAGCAGCCGTTTTTGGTTATTTCTAACCAAAATTGGTAATTTATTAAAGGGATGCATGAATAACTTCATTCATGAACATACTGAAATGTTTATTCAATGAAGTTCGTATTCAAATAAAATTCATACCACTTAACAAACTGTTGTTTTGTTCATGCTACTAGCAAACACATTTCGCTTCATATGGCAAACACAAAGGCTTTGTTCAATGAAACGACTTTTGTTTTACAGTTTTCACTCTATCTCATTTTTTTTATATAAATAAACAATAGCAATGTTGCCACTTAGTAAATTTATGTAATTTTTTCTTTTGTTACCTTTACAATAATATATGTATGTAATTTGTAAAACATTTTTTAAATTAAATTTAAATTTTTTTCCTAACAACTTCTTTATGTACTTCCAAGCAAAACACATTGCTGAAAAATGTTTTTGAAAATACAATCTAATTTCTTTGAAGTTTAAAAATTTACATTAAAAACAATTAATTTACATTGAAAACAAAGACAAATTTTTATTATTTTAATATTAATGTACTTCCTTATATTGTTGCTTTTACTCTTCATGGTTATTTTGGTTTTTTTTTTATCTTTTCTAATGTTTTTTATTTCTTTCAACTGGCAATACTGATTTTAAAATAAGTGTGTTTTTTCATGAACTTATTCGACATTTATTCAGTGGTTGTTTTGTTTCAGAGTTGTTAGTATTCATATTCTCTTGTTTAAGTAAACAAAAAAAACTGCATCTTACTGGTCTCTTAAATTTCGTGTGTTTGTTGCTTTCATTTCGTAATTATTCATTTAACTAAATACAAACGAAGCAAATAAAAAAATTGTAATGAAAGTTTCATGAACATCGTTATTAAGTTTCATGCAGATGTTTATAATTTATTTTCTCAATGTGGGGATGTGAAAATTTTTTTAATTTTGGTTACTAAAATAATAAAACGTCTGAATATGTTTTCCTCGATGCACTTGCAATTTACGTTTTTTAAATTTTTAACGTCTTTATTTACATGGTTGTTCATTGCGTATTTCGATTTGAAGGAAATTATTTACCACTTCGAATAATATCGCTCATTTCGTGCAAGACCGTCACAACTCAAAATTTGGCATTTTCGAGTTAGTAATGCAGAAATGTTCTCCTCTTAAATCTCTACAAATTGATCTAAGAACGGAGAGAATTATCGAAAAAATAACGGTAATACAGATGCTTTTGACGCTATGACCTCTTGTAACAAACTTGAGCAATTAACATCAACAAGGTCACATTTCAGTTTTTTTGTTGGCATTCCTCTTGTACATGTGGTTTTCTTTGTAGCAAAAAAGAAACATTTGATTTTATAACTGTATATAAAATAAATAATAAAATAAATAATAATAGGTTGGAGTCTTAAAAAGGCTCTCCTGTAAAGTTTCAAATTTTGAGTTGTGACGGTCTTGCACGAAATGAGCGATATGTACTTTGCACTACGATGTTCTCATTATTTATTTCAAATGAACGGATTTTTTTATACTTTATCGAAAACCAAAAATGAGTTTTTTAACCAGCTACCAGAAATTTTTCAAGATTTTTATTAAGAAAAAATTTGCCAACTGTGATTTTTATATTAAAATCGGCCATGTTCAAAAGTTGAAATCAAACGAAGATTTAATCGATGAAGATTTTCCATTATTTTTTTGAAATGAGCGTAGTTTTTTCTAATTTTGAGAATAGTTAAGATGAGTGGTACTTAAAGTAGGAAATTCATAATATCACGGGGAATCGATATGGAAAAACACATATCTTTGGTTGTTGTTATTGCCTCTGTTATTATGAATTCTGTTATTGTTATTACCTCTGTTATTGCTGTTGTTAAAATTTATGTTACCATTGTTATTGTTGCTGTTATGATTTCTGTTATTATTGTTACCGTTGTTGTTATAATTTCTGTTGTTGTAGCCTGGTGTTTTGGTGAAACACATTTTTGCAAAGTGGTTGAATTTTCCACAGTTATGGCATTTATTTCCATCTGCGTGGCATCTACCATTATGGTTTCTACCACATTTTCTACAGTTTCTGTTTAACGAATTTTGATTCTGTTGTGTGTTGTAATGTAGTATCCGTTGTTGTTCTACACGAGATGAAGCGCTTTCGGCAATTTTCAAAGCTTCAGAAAATGTCGTTACTTGGCTTGCGTAGATAGTAGATATTAGTTGTGGGTCGGTTAACCCATTCAAAAATGCATTGAAAGCTATTTTATTGTTTGTGTTTACTATAGTGCTCCTACTAGATTCACCTTGTTCTAATACCTGCACCTCGTTTAATTCTGTAATGAGTTTCTCTATTTTTGCAGCAAAACCCAATATGTTGTTATCCTTTTGTGATATCCGCGTTATTTCATTCAGCAAAGTATTGGATGTCTTAAATGATTTGTAAGTCGTTTTTAATATCGATATTAGTTCTTCTATGGTTGTGGGTACTTGTACTTGTTTAATTCTGTTTTGTACACATAATTCCAGTCTTGATTTAAAAACGAAATTGAAAAAGGAAACATGCTTATCTGATGAAATAGATGCAAAGACCATTTCTAAATTTGATAAAAATGTTTGCAATTCATTAGTTTTACCCGAAAATTGTGGTATTAACTTTGTGATAGTTGAAAGCTCATTTAAATCTAAGGATGCCATGGCTACGTCTTGTCTTGTTTGAAATGGTGCAGTACTATTAGTTTGCATAGACTTATCCTCATGAAGTCTCAAAATATTTAGTGCGTCTTTCCGTAACTCCCTAAATTTGTTAAAATTTAATTGTTTCTCTTCTACTTTCCAATCACTGTTATCAAAAATACTTGTACTAGCTATTTCCAGTTCATCAATTTCCTTCCTTTTTGCTTCGATTGTCTCTGTTGTGTAAGGTTTACCTAATGACTTCTTTGCATTGGTTATTAGTATATTAATTTTTTCAAATATTTTTTCCATTAGAACAAAATTTTTACATTTATTTTCCTCCGTTCATTTTTTAACTCTAATACATTTTGTAATATCAGTGTTTTCATATATACTTTTAATAATTCAATGGCTTTTATTTCTTTTTTTTTCATTTATACAAATCTCTTATAATTAATTTGACAAATTTTAATATTTTTAAATCCAAAACTAAAAACAAAGGTGTTAAAATTATTGCTAGAACTATCCAGCCTATGTATTTATTATAAAATTTATTTAAATTATCCATTACTTGCTTCTATCTTAAAAGGGTAGTATATTTCTTAATGAAAAAATTCTATCTATTTGTGTTGAAATAAAACTACGAAATTCCTGTAAATTACTCTCTATTATGTTGACTATGCTAACCTTAACCCAAAAACCTATCAATGTGACAACTAATCCTAATACTAACAGCGTAACACAAAATTTTTTCATTTCTATTTATCAAAAGTGCTCTTATAATGCTTATTAGGTTTTTTTTTTTTTGTTTATACATTTGATTTTGTTAATAGTTGTTCTTATTTATATATTTATTATTTTTTTCTATATAATGTTTCTAACATTAGTACTATTGTTTTGGATAGTAACAGAAAACATATTTCAATTAATATTATTGTTATTAAAATTTTTAGCATTTTCTTATATTTTAAGTTTTTATTTTACACATAATTATTTTATTTTTATTTTTTTTTTTCTTATTCTTTAATTTTCTTATTTGAATTTTAGTCTTCTTTATCGCCTCTTCTATTTTTTCTAGGCATTCCCCTTGTTCGTAGGTCTGTTGGTGTTTCAAAACTTTAAGCTGCTTTTTAAGCCTGTTGGCTTCTCCACCTCTTGACTTGCTTATATTTGGCAGCGGGAATATTGGTACTTCTACTTCCTTCTTTTTTTTTAGGTTTTATTTTCTTTGGCTTTGGTCCTCTTTCCAGTATGGCTGGTTTTTGCTCCGTACTTCCTTCTTCTAGCAGTTAAGCCCAGTGTGATTCAGCTTCATTTAGGTTCCGAAGGATCTCCTCCCAGGTTTCCGTCATATGTAGGGAGAAAAATAAAAAAAATTTTTTTTTTTTTTTTTAAACGCCCATAGATCCTGACTAAGCTTAAGCTGTGTCTGTCAAGGATCTATGCTCAATTTAATTTAAGCACTTAAGAGATAAGCAAGACTGCTGTGTAGTCTCTTAGATGTGCTATGTCTAATTAAATTAGAGATTTGGCAGGATCGCCATGTAATGTTTTATTACTAAAAGTAAAACACAAGCGAAGGTTGATGGATAATAATTGATTTTTATTTACAAATTTTGTTTGCTTAAATACTATTTATGAGAATAAAACTTAACCTAATATTGAGTGACTACAATAAGTTCACTCAATCACTTATTCTAGTACTTAGCATTAACTTACATACAAATGATACGGTATTGTATCAGGCACACAGAAATCTTTAAATTACTTTATCAAATTGTATTTTCATTAATTATTACTCATATCGGTGTCCAGTGTATTAAGGAATTCATTCATAACTAAAGAATTTGTTAGATCAGCATAAATGTAATAACGTACATTGAACTACTGTTGTCGATTTTGTTGTCAAAATAAATAAGCGAACGTTGACCGTTGTTTATTTAAAATATCGAATTACACAAAAAGAATTTATAATTGTGACAACGAAAACAATTCAGTTATGTTACTGACCTAACTTAATAATATTATCTGTTTGTTTATTTGTAAGAAAGAATGAATTGTGTGGATACACTACAATTGACAAAAAATAGGTATATAATTTTAGAATTTACTGTAAAAAATGGCGTGAACTTAAGATATATTAAATATTACTTTTATAACCTGTCGGCATGTACCTATATTTATTTAATGTTTTTTAGGTAATGATTTGGCAATGTTTTTAATTTATAAACAAAACCTTTGACTGTCGCTCATAAACTTTTTCCCCATTGAATGTACGTTCTGAAATACGTTTTTGGTTCTATTCGCCATAATATTATACAATGATTCAAAAAATATTTCAAATATAAATTTTTTTTAAACAGTAATAATAACAATTATCAATTTAAGATACAATTAACAAACAAGAGAATCAAGTGATAACCATTTTTAAAACATTTTAGATATATGTAAATTAGAAAATATTTACAAAAAATGCATTTCGCATATCGCCAACAGTTTCCAATTTCGCCAAAACCATCGCCATATCGCCAAACGTAAATTTCCATCGCCAAAACGATTAAAAAATCGGCACATATGACAGCCCTGTCACGGACAGTCACCAAGCGGAAAATAATTTAATTTTTCATTTTTGTTATTTATAAATGTGAAGTACAAATTTCGTTTATTGTAAAGGAAATATTCAAATTAATACAATTTATTAACAAAGAATTTTGTATGGAAATTTGGCGGGTTTAACTTTTACAAAATAAAAATATTTTTTATGAAAAAGGTCTCAAATAAATAAAATCTATTTATTTATTTTTTTCCTTATTATTATTAATCGACCTTTTTATGATTATATTTTCAAAAATGTTTTCTCCTATAGTTACCTATAGACAGGCTTTCAAGGTCTTTGTTTTTATTCTTAATTAAATAAAAGACAATTTATCGCATTTTATCAATATATTTATTTATGTTTCTCGTCATTTCTTAATATGTACAAGAATTACATTTCTTGTCTTGTTTTCGTATTAGTCATTAATATTTTCCTATTAAGTATCCTTTGTCTTACAATGCAATTTAAAGTAACTTTTAATATCCGTCTCAATTAACAAAAGGTATTTCTAATTTGGTTATATTTGGTAACTTTTTCAAAAATTTTGGTTGTAAAAATATTGTTAGTCGTGGCAGCACTGGTTATGACACTCTATGGTGTTACTTCACTTTCAAATGTGTCACAATGTCCACTTTAGTAAGCGAATCCGGTGCTTGTTGTATTCGGGAGTAGAAGTACTTGCGTAGTCGACTTTTTTTTGGTGCTCTAAAAAAATATGTTTTTGTTTTAAAGGTGATATTTAAAGTTCTTAAGAGTTATATTAAAGTAGTTGGTAAATTAATGAATAATATATGCAATTGATCTATAGCTATAGTAAAAAATAAATAAATAATAAAAAATAATAAATATCTGCATTATTGTGGTATATCTTAAGTCAGCTAATTTGTTATAGTTAGTGGGTTTTTATACATGAATTACATACAATTGTTTGTTTTTATATTATAATAAAGTGTAAAGTTGAGTCTAATGGGACTTGCAATATTATCACTGAAAATGTGGGTTTAATATCTTCCACATATGACTTCGTGGCAGCCTAATATATGCAGCATGTATATGGGTTAATCATATTTAAATTGGACAAAAACTAAAAATTTGGCAATTTTATCACATTACCCGCATTTACTCTACTAAAACAATTTTAAATTATATTTTCTCTATAAACGGATTTCGGATTTCTCTCAAAATATAAATAATAAGACTATTTTTCATCCAAAATATTTCAATTTTAAACAAAAATCTAAAAGTTTAATTTCTCTCCATTAAATTTTCTCACAGCATTTATGTTTCTTCATTTCAAATTAAAACTCTTAATTAAAACATCATTTCAATTCATCAAATTCACATCATGTGTAAGATGCATTTTTAGTTGGAAAGGAAAATTATTTCACTTGGAAGTAGAGAGAAAAACTGAAAGCAAATCTTTAAAGAATTAAAGAAAAAAGAAACGTTCTAACAACGAAACAACCAACAAGAAGAAGTTGGTACAGATTTTTTCTTTCATGTAAATTGTGGTTTATTATCCATGATATAGATGGTTTCATTTAAATGTATGATTGTATGTGTACAACATATACATACATACACACACACACACAGGGACAAGAAGGAATTCATACATATACATACATGCATCACTTTAGATGACAAACATTGCGAAACAAGTAGATTCCATTACAGTTCTTACAAACGTACTTGTTCGTACAACTGGTTGGTACTTATATCAACATGCATACATATAGGCAAACTTGTATGAGGGTTTACTGAAAAGTCGGCACTTGAAGAAAATACACCATTTTAAATATACAATTTTTCAATTTGGAAAAGAGAATTTTTCGGGACTCAAATCGCTGAATTTTTTTGATTTGTAATTTTTTTTTCACTTCTTGATTTTGTCGGAATTTTTTTTTAAAAATATTAACATAATGAAAGATAATTCTTTTTTCCTAACTTATATGTTTCAACAAAAATTATTTAGGCAATGTTTTATTAATATGTACTTGGAATATACTAAGGGGATTCACAAGGGTAGGCATAGAGTCACATTTCTTAAAATAATAACACGAAAACATATGGCTGCTCTGAGCAACTTCTTATTATTGAACCAGCTGATAAAAGAAAAGCAATTAAAAATATTTGATGTCGGAAAGCAAAGAACAAGGCAAGAACTAAAAAAAAAATACTGGTATTATATTGAACGTTGTACGTACGAAAAAAATTCATGTTTAAACTTCAAAAACCGATTTGTGGGCGATGAAGGCGAGGAATAGCAAACTAAGGAAATGTTTTTAATAACCATTACCTTGCTGACTAGCCGCAGATGCGTCCTCCTTGACTTGGTTGATGCTGCATTTAAAACAAGTGCAAGAATAAAACAGCTTCCAGTAGATATACAGTTAAAAATCGTACTTTATCATTAATTCTCCTCTGGTGATAGAATGTCAATACTCAAAGTAGCTACACTTTTTTGTGTAGGTGTTGCAGACACAACTAAAAATGTCAGATAACGTGTGTTCATATTTTCATATTAAATTTGAAAGACGAATTCTTATACTGACCTAATGCATGAGAGCACAAAAATTCTTGTCCGCAGCTAAGGAAGAAATTCCTGGATGCGTTTGGTATACAGATGGCATAGATTTTTAATGTGTAGTTATCACAAAACAATAAACACAGCATAAAAAGTCTTATGGCCTGTTCAACGATTATCAACGAATTCGCTTAACTTACATGTAACAAAACAAAAACTATATTTATACCGAAGGTAAAGGGGTATATATATATTTTCGTCATTCCGTTTGTAATTTCTACAATATTGATCTAAGACCATAAAACGCATATATATTCTGCGAAGTTGATTCGACGATGTCCGTCTGTCCGTTGAAGTGGGCTTCCGAAGACCCCAGAAATGATAGGGAGTTTGTAGTTGATATTGAAATTCAGCCTGATTGGTCCACAAATGGCTGAGATATGAGCAACAAGCCACGACTGCCTCTAATTTTACCAAAAAAATACCTAGTGGTTGCTTTTTTATTTATTTCTATTTACATCGAGAAAATGGCAGGAGCCGTACAAGTTGATTGGTCATCAATAAACAACATCCGACTAAATTTGGGCGTGGCACAAAGTTGATTTATTTCTATCTAAAAAGCGGTATTTATATAACTTTCTGTAATTGTCGCATCATGGTGAAGGGTATATAACATTCGGCATAGCCGATTATAGCACTTTTAATTGCTTATAATTTTATTTGTGGTAAATGTAAATAAAGCACATGAAGTCTTCGTTCGGAAACAGATGAACAGGCAGTTAAAATATTAAGAGGGTTTTGTGTGAAACACAACAGTATTTTTTTAAATTACTTATTATAAGTTAATGGGTTATTATGGCAATATGACTTGATATCGTACCTTGTGAATCCCCCAATTGTAGATGCGTGCTCAAATATTAAACAAAGTAGTAAATTATTTATATTCATAAATAGTAAACAAAAGCTCAGTGGGATAATATTCCTCTGCTGTTAAAGTTTTTGGTGCACATTTCTTAAAATATTTTGACTACTAATAACGGCAATGAAATTCCGCGATTTTAAATATATTTGATCGCAGCAGAATAACGCTAATAACATACATGCGATGAAATCTTAAATATTTGCCGAAAACTTTTAACTATTTCCTCTAGGAATCCTGGTTTCAAATTCTTTTCCCCGTATAGAGGTACGAAAATAAAAAAAAAGTAACAATAATTATAACAACCCCAATTTTCTTACTTCTTTGAGTGTGCCTTATTTCCAAAATCATCCTACCAAGTTCAGGCTTTCTTTTACTAATACGAACTTAGACAAAATTAAGCATTTTACCATTTCGAATTGTTTTAAGGTCCTTTTAATTTACCCTTCCAAATGTTCATATGTACAATTTTTTTTTTTTGGAAAAAGGTTAAAAAGTTTTTCACCATCATGCAATTGTACAGTAATAACATGAGTATCAACAGTAAAAATTGCTGCAAAAAGAAGATCCATAATTTGTTTTAGACTGAAATTGTTTGTTGCTTCTATGAAAAAAGCAAAAAATTCTAACACATTTTTCCCATGACAGTGATGATGAAGAAAACGGCAAAAACAGCCTGCATAAAAAAATTTAAAAAAACTCCAAAGAAAAACATCTAAAACAAAAATGTCACCCAAGCACAACTCTGTTAATAGAGAGAATTTAGTTTCGCATGACTTTTTTTTCTTGTTGTTGAGCCGCCCTTTTCTTTTTTGGTAACAAAATGTCAAAGACTGCGAATAAAGACGACGACATAGAGAGATGTGACGAAGCAAAGGCAACGTCAGATATTTTTAGTAAAAACATCTTATGAGTAAAAGAGTCGTAGCGGTGACTTTAAAGAACTCTATTGTAGATAATCATCCAAGTGAGGTTATGTTGATTCTTTAGCTACTTTTTTAAGCATCATATTTATATAAAGTCTTATTATAAATTGGAATTGCATCGCATTTTTTACCTTAACTAAAGAATATTTGATACACGGCTCTTTTTTGTACAGATCGAAGCGGATGAAAATCCGTATCTGACCTTATTCGAAAGATCATCTCGAATAAAACTCTATTGCACATAATGCTAGGGATAAAACACGATCACAACCGGCGTATAGAATATAATTAAATATAAGTAGACGTCAGCTATCACGCCAGCTATTATGTTCCTTTGTATAAAATATTATACGTTTTAATTTGCAACGTATATACGTCATACGGTGGAACTGTGTTCCTTTGATAAATGTTCAAAATATGCAGTTGTTGAAAAGACTTACATGACCGCCTTCCATATGGCTCTATCTCATTGTTGATTTTTACCACTTGGTAACATACAATGCATTTGCCATCCGCCTCTGCGTGAGGTAGCAATTTGAGTGCATAATAATTGGTCGATTACGGATGGCAGCTAAACTGAAGTTGTGTTGCCAGCAGCGAAAACAGGCAACGCCGCTGATGTTAAAATATAAAAAGTTGTTTTCCCATCCGTAATTGACTCAGAAGGCAAAATCACATAATCGCCCCTTGTTTAGAAGCAGAAGCTATCTTTCTTCCGTTGCTTTTTAAATATGCCAACAGCATATGTTGATTAGCAGCAGCACCTAGAGGTGAACCGTCCCTCAGATCGAATTCTGCCACAAGTGGTACAAAATTATCGCTTGAAAGAGGTTTTTAGGATCTCTCTTCCTGCGACATTGAGTTAAAATTAGAACTACCACTTGACCGCAAAAAGTAAAACTCCCCGCAAAGATAATCTTCCTTAAAGACAGAAAGCATTTCCCGCAAGAAGCGTACCCACGAAGGCCGCAATCAATGGTACCAGATAAAGTGTCCGTTCATGTGCGTTTTGAAGAGATATTATTGATTCCTTTCGGTCATGTTGGGATTTTTTACGAAACCCAGATATTGGCTGCACTTTATTTCCCCGAATGATGTAACGCCAGAAAGTGAAATAATCTTAAGATGATCCCTACAGACCCTGGGGGGTTTCAAAATACGCAGATGGTTGAACATTATTGGACCTTAGTAAACAAAACAAAAACCAACACCACGAAAGACACAAATAATTGGAAATGCGGAAAGCGAACGAGTGAAAAGCTTTAAATATCTTTGAGCGTTACCAAATGAACAATGGGACCTTGCAGAGGGAATACGTTATCGCACAGAGATGGCAGGTGATGCATTATTTATACACGGCAGGGTATTAAGCAGCCATGACATAAGTCTTGCAGGAAAATCATGTTTTGTTGCATGTTATGTGTGGTCCGTGTTTCTATACGTATGGCAACCGATGAAAAAATACTAGAATCTTTTGAAAGGTAGTTTTATAGAGGTATATTAAAAATTCCGTAGACTAACCATGTCTCAACTCAATATGAAAAGAGTGAATATAAGTCGATAATTAATTAGAAATATTTAAATTAGAAAACTATTACATTAAGGTCATATAACACCGTTCTACAAAATTGAACTTTTGTTTGCACACATGGAAAACGTTAGTATATTCAGAAATAGGAGAAAAAAATAAAATATACGTGTGTCTTCATTTTTCTAGATCAATTTTTATATTTGCAAAAAATGCAAATTTATATTAAAGAAAAAATTAATCAAAAGACGCAGATTCCAAATAGTAACACAAAATAATTTATGTCGTGTGTAACCTTGCTTTACACCAGTTAATAGCGCAACAACTTTAAGATCACAACAGACTTTTCATTTCATTTGATTGCTGAAATTTAACTCATAGAATAAATTCGAAAAAAAAATTTAAAAAAATTTTGAATATAATAAAGTTGCTTTTTCTAAAATAATTTTAATATTTTGGTAGGTCTCCCTTATTGAAGTACTGTATGCAATGGGAACTGCTGGGAATATATCTGTGGTTTTCACGAATAATCGCGTAAGTTATAAAACCAAACTTTTCAGGAGAGCAAAAACAATTATTTTTTTCAATTGCGGCTTCTGTAGATACTTTTTTAAACTTTTTTCTTTACTATCCTCTTAACAGTGACTTTCTACGTATTATACATAGTTTTCATGAAAAAATCCACACAGGATCACAATCTGTAAAAGGATTAAAAATGCATATGTTTGATTGACTCATTAAGTGTGTGCAATATAACATCATATCTCCACATAAGTTCTTTTTTGTGAAAATAAATGTTATCATTTTAATCACACATGACGACTTACGTTGTTATTTTTACGACTTTAGTTGTTATTAATAGAAAAATTTTCAAAAAATACTTTCATATTTTTTGCACGAATAACAACATAACATCACATATGCTTTTTATTTGGAAACATATTCAGCAATTTTACAATTTTTGGCGATGTATGTCGACATAAATCGTTATAATAGCAAAATATTTTATTAAACAGTTAACTTAAGTTGTTTTTAGCAGAAAAAAATTAATAATACTACATTATATTCTAAAAAGCTTAATACTTATAAAAACCTAATGCAAAATATAGCACTTTGACATCATTATCTCAATTTCGGTAAAAACCGACTTACGCGATTATTCGTGAAAACCACAGATATGTTCAATATGAAAAATTTCAATTTCTGGAGCAATGCATCAATGTTCTGACAGTACACTGATAGAAAAGGCGTCATAACGCTGATGTATTTTGACATCAGTACTATGAAAAGCGCCTTCGTTTTTGACCCCATGACACTCTTCATCATTGTGATGTCAGCCTTAATATCACTTGGAAAAATTGTCCTCAAAGTCAAAAATTTAAATAACGTCATCAATGGGTTGACATATGGCCATCACAGAAATGACGAATCGGAGACAGTATCAGAAAACATGTCATAAGTGCTATGACTCAGTTACATCGTTAAAGGGCTCAGAATGCTCAAATTAATGACAAACTGTCATTAAATTGAGACATTGGAATTGACTAAAGTTAAATTGAGAGAATATTATTATTTACTTACTCGTTACACTTCCTTGTTTAACTTCTGTTGTATTCCCCCTTTTGTTTACTAATAATTACTCTCAATTATAAGACACCAGCAGCATGCAAGATATGGTTTTCGTAATAATTCTACTTTAAAAATTTGATGTAATTAAATAAATAATTTTAGAAAAAGAATATGGGAATTTTTGTGTCTCATATTATTTTTTAAACATAAAATTAATGTTAATAATACACAAAATGTGGCATCAAATTGATGTAACTGTAGTCATAGCATAGATGACGCATAAAATATGACAACATTTTACAATGATGTTCGTCATTGGATTGATGCCACTTATTGCCCCATTGCACAGTGGTCCAAATTCTCCACCTAGCCGGAAGAAAGTAATTTTTTTTTATTATTTCGTAACTAAATATTCTATTTGATAATAAGTTGAGAAGTGCCAACGGTTCATAACGGTACATTTTTTATTTATTTAACTTCTGTTTCAGGTTTGCTTTCTTGTTTTAAACACAAGTAATTGCTGTTTTGTTTTTTTATTAATAGCTCTGGTGATAATTAGTACAGCAATTAAAGTTGTCGTGAAAAAATAATAACAAAGTTTTTAAAATATTTTTTTGCTGAAATTAATTTAGCAAAGGTAGGAACAAATTTTACTATTTTTACATTTCAAATAAAATTTTTTGTTTAGAAAAAAATGCAGTTTTGTGCGTGTGTGTCTTTAATGTAAACATTTTGTTCAATGTCCAAATTAAATTAGAGTTTTAAATGGGAATTAATAAAACTTTAATTGTATTATTTGTGTTTTTGTTATCTGTATGATTGTAGCTTGTCAATGTTTTCAAAACTAGCTGCCAGTTTTTCCTAAACGCTTTTTATTTGGTTTACAGTTTAAAATGTCCATTACTAAGAGAGAACTATTTGATGATTGGTATAGTGAAAAACAACAAAATAAGAAACGTAATGCTGTTGTATCATATGTTTTTGATCGGGCTTCAGAATAATGAATTGGATAGCTATTGCAAACAAGTGAAGCAATCTGCTCGAATGTTTGTATGGTTTCTGGCTAAGAAGCGGGCTCAAGCCAATCGAACAAAGCTAGTTTTCGAGGCTACAAATAAATATTGGCTAGATGGGAATTTTGTAATTCCAATTAAGCCTTTTTCAGCATCTCAAGATGACGGATTACTGACCTGTAGCCCGTTTCTGTATTTCTCGCATCGTAAAATTTCCCGCATGAAACAAGTGAATTATGACAAAAACAGTGCAATATGAAACAAAAACTGGTTTTTCTCACATAAGTGTTTCTGTACTTTTACTTTGCGAGAATTATCTGTCATTTAAATAATTTTCCAGCAATTATTGGAAGGATGTGAGAAAAAGTGTTTCTGTAACAATATCTTGCAAAAAGTTTCTCACAAGAACTGTCAAAATAAGTCATATTTGAAATTGATGCGAGAAAACAAAATTTAAAAAAATCGAGCCCAAATTATGTATGTATGTACACAAGAATGTGTATTATTTTATTTTAAAAGAAAGAATTTAAATGATGAAAATAAGTATATAAAACACAATTGTTATATTTTGTTATTTAAATTTTTTTTGGCCTTTCATTGTGTTTGTTTTATGCAGGGCTGCCAGATAAATTTGTGAAAAAAACGTCAATATCCTAAGAAAAAATCGTCTATTTTTTTCGGACAATTTAAAAATTAATTTTGTTCGATTTTTATCATATAATCACAAATTTTTATCATATAAACCAGGGCTGTGGAGTCGGAGTCGGAGTCGGAGTTGAAGAGTCGGAGTTGAGGTTTTTGTACCGGAGTCGGAGTCGGAGTCGCAGTACCCAAAAAACGCGCGACTCCGACTCCAAAATTGTTTCGGCATAAAAAATTTAAAAAAATTTCTAATATTTTCCATAATAAAAATTCTTCGAAATTGGCGATGCAATATTTTGCAGATCAATATGAATAAGTAGATTTTAATTTATTTTATGAGAAATAGTTGATTCAAGTACTTTACTATTTAAGTATATTTAGGTATATTTTTTATACGTGCGGGAAAAAGTCTAAATTACATTAGTAAAACTTATACTCAGTTATTGATCTAGTTGAAAAAGATGTATGATATTTTAAATAATTTACTCATGCTAAAAAATGTTAATGACAGGAATTGCCAATAATTTTAATATCAGAATTTTTTAACCATCAACGCTGAAATATTTTCAACATTGTACAGAATAAGTGTTGCTATAGCGCATAAATACTTGTATGTATTAGAAAAATTGTGACGTAAAATTATTTCTCTTTTGTGTAGAAACTTCTTTATCGGCCTGCCTTTAATTCCTACCATAACACTCATGTTTTTCTTATGCACATTTCGCGGGGATTCCCATAATTCGTTTAATAAAGATGTTTCTACACAAAAGAGAAATAATTTTACGTCTCATTCATTTCGCATCACGGTTAGAGTAGGAGTCGGAGTCGTGAGTCGGAGTCGGAGTCGCACTTAAAAAATTTCAGCGTTTGGAGTCGGAGTCGGAGTTAGTACTTTTTTCGGACGACTCCACAGCCCTGATATAAACACATAATAAAAAAAAAAAAAAAACATTAAGTTCATGAGTAAAATACATATTTTATACATACATAAAATTATTTATTTTATTTTCCTTAATCCGATGAGAGTTTAAAATTTCAGATTGTTATTTTTCCCTGCAGAAATCACACAAAGGAGTGACAAAATATCATTTTGAAATAAAATAAACACATTTTGACAAAGTAAAAGGCAAAAATTTCCTAAAGTGCATTGACTGAAAAATGGGGTAATAGTTTAATCTTTTGATCACACAAACAAATGTATTAAATAATCCAAGCAAATAAAAATTAAACAGTTTCCGTTCGAAATTTTGCTTTTGCCGATACATTTTTTAATCTGCCTTGTTTTGAAAGATATCGGTTTTCTGTGGTGCTTAATACACAAACATATAAAACTATTTTAAATTGTTTTATTTCAAAGACTGAATCGTCACTAGAAAAAAATCAGCAAATTGTCACTTTGCCAATTTTGGAACAAAAAAAATCGTCAAAATGTCGATAAATCTTTAAATCTGGTAGCCTTATTTTTATTATATATATTTCTTTCGTTGACGTTTCGCTTGCATTTGACACTTAATTACTGGAAGTATTCCAGTTAAAACAGAATCTGTGTTGTCTGTTCTCGCATTTAAATACAGAAACACTTTTTTCTCACAAATCGAGAAACGATGGAATTTTTTGTTTCACACTTAATATGAGAAAATTTGCGATGCGAGAAATACAGAAACGAGCTACTGCTAAATAATTCTTAAAAAAATTGAGCTTTTCTCCAAAAGTACCAATATCATACACAAATGAGGAGGCGTTAGTTTTGTATATCGATGGTGGATACACAAGACACACGTATAGTCTTTTGCGTGCAGCTGCTAAAAACCATAACGCTGATATCTACGCTTCATTCATAGCATAAACTTTTGGCTGCGAAAAGGGAATACTATCCAACTGATGGTATCAACATTTCTGAAATGTCGGCGGAAGTATATTTGCAAAGCTTTGGTGTAATTTAAACACAATGGCATGTGGCTTTGCTATTAACGTGAATGCATATCGTAGGTATGGCATGGATACAGCAAAAGTATATATACAATTGTATTCATGGTATAACATGCCATCGAGTGTTCACAAATACTCATTCCTGGTGCAAATCTTCGGTTGATAATTTAAATGTCGTATGTGGATTTTTTGCGGTTTTGAGTTAAGATCGATTCCTTAGGTTTTCTGAGCTGATCTTTCATTTGGCGTAAACAGTTTTTCGATACCTCATACGGTTTTCGAGATATGGAGTGGTGTTGAGTTAATCGTATGTGGTATTTGCTGAAGCAATTTTAAAATTAAATGTGTTCAAACTCAATTTAATCGATACTATCGGAACCCATATACGACAATTAAATTATCAACCGACGAAATATTGTCCAATATGCAGCACTTCCTATAGGAATGTTGTCGGATGAAGTATTGGAATCTCGAAAGAAAGGCTTCCGAAATATAATAGAAAGTGACAACCGAAAAATGTCCCGCGATCAGATTAAAACAAACATATTGTCTTTTTTGATTTGTTGTATTTGTTCGCCACAGGCCGTTGTTTTTTGAATAATTTTCAGTTGTCTTTGATTTGCCTTTACATTTCACTTGCCTTTAACATTTTAAATATTTGGATTAAATATATATTAATATTTCATTAAATTGAAAACATTATTTCTTTCTATAGTCCTTATTAATGTAGATTAAAATTTGTGATAAAAATTCCTAATTTGAGATAAATTTAAATAACTAATGTTTTACATAAATACAGGTTTATTATTTGTTTTTATTTATTTAACAAAAAATCTGCCACGCCCATTTTACAGATTGCGCCCATTTTTTTGGTGAGTGTTTTTATTGATAAAATCTATGAACGTGCAAAGTTTCATGTCAATGTGGCCTTTTAAAAGCGAGTTTTGACTTTCTTCCGGCTAGGTTGAGCATTTGGACCACTGTGCATTGGTAAGAATATTGATTTCCCAATTCTGATGTTAGGGCATCATCAACATGAATTGTATTTCAGAATTTTCGTGCATAATGTAATATTTACTAAATGGTTTCGTAGTCGCACGTTTACGAACAGCTATAGTTTTGAAATCTTTGGATATACAAATCCATTGTTTTAAACGAGAAATCTATTTATTCCTCCTTAGTTTCAAACGCTAGTGTCACGTATTCAATCATAAAAATTTATTTGCAAGAATTTCGATGCAGATGGTTCTCTGCTCGATCTATCATTGTGTGATCAATTTCCTCCGATGCCAGCATTTGACCTTTCTTGTGATTTAACAACGAACCTAGGTAAGTATTTCATGGGAGCAGGTCTAAAATCATATTTACACGATTTTATGGTCAGTAATTCGCAAAAACACAAGTTTTTGCGAACTTATGTTTTTGTGTTAGCTTAAAAATTACTACAAAATTTTGTCACTCATTGTGAAGAACTTTGCAACTCATTCTTATTTTCGAATGCTCAAACTTCAGACAAAAAGTTAAGCTTATAAAAATTTTCTTTACACAAACTTAAGTAAATGGCCGAATGTAGGGTACTTGTCTACAAACGTAACAATTTGTTCATTCAAATATCTAAACATTCTCTAAAAGACAGTTATCAACAGCATTCTCCCATAAACTACAGGCTACCCAACAAACACGGAGGTTGGATTTTAAATTGAAAATAATTTGAATCAAACCTTTTCTCAAACGACAAACATTCGATAGTGATTTGAAAATCATTCAAAAATCATAGCGTTCTCAACAAAAAGGCAAAATTATTTTCAAATTCAAAACTAAATTTGTTTTGAACTTGTCTTTAAACATTATTTTCAACTGTTTTTCAAATGTGGATTTTAAAACAATGTGGAACACAAATGAAAAATACTTTTTTTTTTTAATTTAAATTCATTATTTGTTTAAAAACCCGACAGCTACACATTCGGCACCATAACTGAAACATAAAATAGCGTTCATACCGTCCTTGAATTCTTGAAGAGACGAAATACTTGAATCCTTATTATTTTGAGTATTTTCATGGCGTAGCATAACTATCGTACAACAAACTTATATTTTCTTATTTTATTTTTATTTTGTTTGTTTTATTTTTATTCGCATTCTAACATTTTGTAATTAAATTTTTACTTACAAGAAAATTTATATCTTTTCTAAAGAAATTAAGGTTTTCTTAAAGCAAATTCACTTCACGTTATATGTAGTTTTTCTTTAATTGTAAAACAAATTTAATTTTAATCGCCATTTTTATTGTTTTCTTTTTTGATTTAAAAAAAGAATTTGATAACAATTTGATATCAAATTGATAAAATATTGTCTATTAAATGTTTGTATTCAAATCATTATCAATTTGAATTGAAATGTTAAAATCAAACAGTTGGAAAAGGTTTGAGAATTGTACTTGACAGCAAATGATAAAGTTATTTCATATCAAAGGTTTGACTTCGTGTTTGTTGGGTATAGATGTTTGTAACTTACACACTGTAACAATTTTCACATACACACGTACACATACCAACATTGTTTAATGTAGATGTGATACATGATGTAGTTGCTGCTGCTTCGGATTTTGTTGCAGTAAAAAGAAATGTTCAAATGTGATGCGTTGTAATGCGTTTGTTGTATTTTCTATGTACAAAAATGTTTATGTATCCCTTTTAATTTTATCCGTTTTTTTAAGGAAACAAATTCTAAAAAGGGTAAAAAAATTAAAACAAATGAAAAAAGTCTAGATACAATATTGTTGCACTGCGACATGTCTGCCAACATGAAATAAAGAACTGAAAAGAAAATCGACGAGTTGAGAGAGAGAAGATGGAAAAACGTGGAAAATGTAAAATAAAAAAAAATTATAAAAAAAACTTCAACTCAAATGTTAACGTTGTGGAAACCACAAATTATTTCACGCGAATGCATTTTAGTTACGTTTAATACTGGCTAAAACACACACACTTCCACTCTTAGAAATATTTCTACACACAATGTATTTCCATTTGTTTCTACAGCATACTTTTAGGATTTTTTTATGTTTTACAAGGTGCTGAGTTAAATTAAAAAAAACTGTGTAAAACTGAGAAAAATAAATAAAACGTTAAGAAAAACAAGCCACCAAACAAAAAAAACATGAGTGTTAATCTTGTCCATTAAGGATGCCGACAATGGCCTTTTTACTTATGATTTATGGGGCCCACAAATTATGAGTTTTAATTTTGGAAAAAGAACATTTGTAAATTTTTTTAGAAAAAACTAAATAATATAATTGGAGACCATTTAAACTTGTCGAAAACTATTTTAATAATATATTGTTATTATTATTTTTAATGTCAAGATCTTGCCAAAATAACCCTTTTTTTGTTTTGCACACAATTTACACGCGTCATATGGAGTAATATGTAGTTCTATAACTCCATATTTTAGTCATTTAACGAAACGGTGAAGAAATTCGCAATTAAAAAATGTTTAATAATCAACAAATTTAATTTCTTTTCTGCCAATTTGGTTGTTTTTAAAAAGCTCCAGTTTAACCGTAGAATTCATAAAAAATATCACGCAAACATATAACCGGGGTACATTTATACCCCATTGTAATTTTTACCTTCGCAAAAAATTTTTATTTTAGAATCCTTTAAACGATTTTGAGAAAATGTAATTAGATAATTTAATATATTTAATTAAATATATCTTTGAACAACTCTTATTTGCTCATTTTTCATACGAAAACTATTTGGTACACTGGTAACCCGGTTATGTGTTTAAGTAAGTGTCATCTTGGGAAGCTTATAGTTATGGAACCGCTGAACCGAGTTTCATATATGGTCAATAAAACGACTCCTAGATCCGAATTTCCAATACTCTATTAGTATTGGTTTTGCAGCTAGAAACGTTAAATTTTGCTAGTGGACACAAGGGTACCCGGTTATGCGTTCTACGTTAAAATTTTTTTTGTTGAAATATGAGAATTTTAAATTTTCAACTTGGCTTTCTCCTTAATCACATTAAAATGTTCCTATCAAATCAGAAATCTCTGCTAAAATAAAGATAAAAAATCGCTATAATCAAAAGTTATATATGTATTTGAAAAAGGGATAAATACAAAACGAGATATAATTCATTGATTATAATTAAATGAACTGCTGAAATCAGATTTCAGCATATTCATTTAGAGGTTGAAGCTTAAAATATTCTGTTCTATGAAAAAACATCCAAAGTATAAAAAAAAAATCACTAAAATCAAACATTTATTAAAATCGCCAAAGCCGAAAAAGGACTATCCTTTGAGTATAAGAAAAATCAATGTTATTTTTTTTTAATAATATTAACTAATTTGCCAACCCAACAGATTTACAAAAAAAAAAAAAAAAAAAAAAAAAAAAATTAGAATTAGAGAGAAATTAGAAGGAAAAATAAAGTCTTTTGTATCGTTTTATTGACATTTATGGAGATCGGTTCAGTGCACTGAATCTTTTGCTAAGGGCCTTCTTACTACAAAAACGTCTCTTCCAATTCGTAAACATTTTCAGTCTGGCTGTTATTAATTTTGGCAAAACAAATTGGATAAATTGCCCATAGTGCAGTGGCTTCGTAGCTATAAGCTTTCAAAGATGATCACCGGAGTACCCGTATGCTCAATAGTTTTTACATATGGGTATTTCTAAAAAAAGTTAACTTTTTGTTACTTAACGTCACCCAGCATTCCCCACTACAATTAGTTGAAATTCTCCTAACATTAATTGTAGGTGTAAGTGGGTTAAGAAAATACCAAATTAAAAACAAATACAAATTGCTTTACAATAAAGATAAACTCACTGTTTTATGGTTGGTATTTTGTTTAAGCTTTGATATTGTTGCAAATTAGACTTTTTGAGTGTATGTTATTCTCATTCCCTCTGTAGTCTAGTTTGCTGATAGCTTTGGCTTTTCTAAAATTATTTAGGAGAACGTTTCCTGATGTATTTGGCCTGAGCAACCAGTGAAATGGGAATAGGAACAGCTTACAGCCATACCTAAACAAGAGCGGAACGCGTCTTCTAGCTGTCAAAAATCCTCATGCCCATACAATTTGTATGAAGCATCCCTAAATAGCGTGGCGTCAGCGCTTTGCAATTAGAGAATCCGATTTTGACAGCGCGTTAAAATAAGCAGGGTAGCTATATTTGTTGTTTTGACCACCCTGTTTTTATCGTTTGATAATAAATTATGGCAAATTAGCTATTTTTAGGTTAAACTAGCGGTTTTAATTCCATTTATTTTTCCTTTTATTAGGGTTTTAGTAAGCAAGAACGTTAACACCACTGTTTGTGACACAACGCCGACGCTCTTGTTTAGGTATGGCAAATCAGCGTAGGAGCTACGCGGAAGAAAACGTTCCGCCTTCCGCTCTTATTTAGGTACGGCTGTTATCCTCCAACAATAAATTTCATTATTTTTATTTAAGTATAAAAATAGGAAATTAAGCACAATAAACCAAATCTTTTAATGAAATATAAATTTTTATTAAATCACGTTGGGATTTCTTTTAGAAGCTTTGAAAAATTGTACCGAAGAAGTGGTGGCCAGTTTCTGGTTTGAACAAACGTGCTCTTTTTAACATATTTTTCACACATTTTCGCAAAATTTCGGGTCTAATGGCCATGATATTATTTTGAATGTTGGTGTTTAGTTGGCGGTTGCTTTCTGGATTTTTAGCATACAATAATAAAATATAAGATAGAGGTTGAAACACCAATGTCATTTCAGAACAAAAAATATTTTACCATACGACAAGTTGTTCCTCATACTAGTTTTTATACCCACACCACAATTGTGGAGAAAGTATTATGCATTTGTGCTGATGTGTGTAACACCTTTAAATATTGTTCCTAGACCCACCTTACAGTATAACGATGTCCGTACGGCTGGCAGGCTTACTGTCTATGTAACCTTGTGCGCAAAGTACGGGTCGCACTTTTGAAGATAATTTGATTAAAATTGGTACATAGATTCTGATTGGCAAAAGGACCAAGCATATGGAAAATTATTTTCATATTGCCCAAATACAAGCTGCTTTCCGGAATAGGTTCTTTGTGTCCACAATCAAACCAATTTAAATGAAATTTAAAACATAGATAGATCCATATTTATATGGACACATTAGCTATACAATTTTAAAAATAGGATCACGCGGGGAATTAGGGGGCAAATTCTGCCTCTCAGAAACTATTAAACCAATTAAAATGAAGTTTCAAACATAAATTGATCCTTATTTATATAGCCACCATTAACTATGCATTTTTCAAAACAAGGTCCCAAATAGGTACACTTGCAAAAATATGTTCTTATATACTGTGGTGTAGTGTATCATATTGTCGGGCTTGACTGACTTCCTTTCTAACTTGTTGATTATTTTAACTTGCTTAAATTTTGTCACTGTACAGTTCGAAAATGGTAGAATAAGAAGGAAAGTTATTACAGTTCTTAAATTAGGAGTCTCACCAAGACAGTTTTTTTATCTCAAAAGCTTTTGACCAAAAGCTATCAGCATCCAAATTGTCAAATAATAAAAAAGATATACAAATTCATAGAGTGAAATGCCTATAGAGTGAAATGACGTTTGATTGATTAATCAACTTGTACTTAAAACAATGTTGAGGCGAAGTTGCACAAAATGGTCCAAGAAAAAATTTTTGTCCCATTTTTGGATAATTACCCAGAAATCTGCAAAGCTAATGAGCTTCTCTATGGGTGTGCCCATATATAAAAAATGAGCGAGCAGAAGGATCCTTAAAGATTTTTTAATTAAACATTTTCATATTAATTCGAATGTGTATTCTAAGTCAAATTACAATTTTTAAAGTTTTCATGCTTTAAAAGTCTTATTCCTTCAATATTTTCATGGAATATTTTTCTATGCACTATCAGAATTTTGGTTTTTATATTTCTGTTACAAGGCTTACTTTAGCTATCCTTTGGCTAGCAATGAAGTAAATTGTACAGAAAATGTATACAACTTTTAGATACCAGCAGAATGAAAAGCTTTTTCTGGTCCGCTACGGCCTTCGTCAGCATTCTTTGTATCATATGACTGGTTAGTTCTTATTGAAATAATTTTATGTATTTAACTTAATTATTTTAACAAATAGAATCTGGGAATTTAGTTCTCATGGTAAGTAACATTTATTATAAAGATTCATATTAATTCGAATGTGTATTATAAGTCAAATAAAAATTTTTAAAGCTTTGATATTTTAATAGTCTTATTCCGTTTAAGTATTACTTAAAATATTATTATCTTTATTCGATTTTTAAGTTCTCAACCCTATATTAATCAACAGTCCTTACACCACAGGTGTTTTTTTTATAAAACAAATTCCTAATTAATATCAGATTGATTTTTTAATTAGACATATTAAAATATTTAATTAAACATATTAAAATGTTATTTAAAAAATTTAAAAATAGATATTTTTTCTGTACGCTGAATGAAAATAATGTAATATTAAAATGAGGTACACGGGTACCCTGTTTATCTGTTTGCGTTCGGCATTATTGCGTTTTCCTTAATGAGTGAGTCGTTTTTTGTAAAAGATTAAAGTAACACATAACCTGTGCTCTGTAACCTAGTAAATAAAGACTCACACATTAACGACAACGCCTTACATAATAAGGCCGATTACCAGTTCCACCAAATTTCTTTATCTCCACAATACATTTCACATAAAAATCCAAGTTTTTGGTACCATTATCTCTATATAAAATATAGATGTGTATATAATAATACATTTCACATAAAAATCCAAGTTTTGGTATCATTATCTCTATATATAATATATATGTGAATATAATAATATATAAGGGGGATTTAATGTCAAGTGACCAAACTTTTGAAATCGATGTCTTCCGATTTGGATGAAATTTGCACCTATTAGAGGGTAGTTTAGACACAATTTTTCAACAAGATCGGTAAAAAACTTTCTGAGTTAGAGGGGGTCAACATTTGACATTTTGGCCAAACATGTGTTCTTTCTCATCGATGTAACTCATATCCAAAATTTGTCCCAAACAAATTAGATAGCTATTTCTTCAATCATTCTAAAAAAACTTTAAAATATTTTTATTAAATTAAATTTTTTTTTTTACTTTTTTAAGCGGGTAATTTTTTTTTTTTTTTTTTTTTGCTCAAAGAAAAGCTTATTCTTTTCCTTTGAGGTAGTTTTGGTCGCTTGGTGGGCTGCGAGTGGGATATGTATAAACAAAAATAGTTTCCAGCTCAAGACGAGGGGTTTTCAATTTTTAGCATATTTTGAATATTTTTTTTCTATTTGTGTGTATGTTTTTCTAAAACCTTAAAGATAACACTCAGAAACTAGACAAATCAGCCTTTCCGACGGTATGTAACACACCTAACAAGCATTTTGTACTTTCGATACTGTAATACCCACAATATGTTAATCCCACAGATAAAATAATAATGTTGTAAAATTCATGTCTTCATAAAAATAATTTAATGAAAATTACCCTGTTTATCTGTTTGCGTTCGGCATTATTGCGTTTTCCTTAATGAGTGAGTCGTTTTTTGTAAAAGATTAAAGTAACACATAACCTGTGCTCTGTAACCTAGTAAATAAAGACTCACACATTAACGACAACGCCTTACATAATAAGGCCGATTACCAGTTCCACCAAATTTCTTTATCTCCACAATACATTTCACATAAAAATCCAAGTTTTTGGTACCATTATCTCTATATAAAATATAGATGTGTATATAATAATACATTTCACATAAAAATCCAAGTTTTGGTATCATTATCTCTATATATAATATATATGTGAATATAATAATATATAAGGGGGATTTAATGTCAAGTGACCAAACTTTTGAAATCGATGTCTTCCGATTTGGATGAAATTTGCACCTATTAGAGGGTAGTTTAGACACAATTTTTCAACAAGATCGGTAAAAAACTTTCTGAGTTAGAGGGGGTCAACATTTGACATTTTGGCCAAACATGTGTTCTTTCTCATCGATGTAACTCATATCCAAAATTTGTCCCAAACAAATTAGATAGCTATTTCTTCAATCATTCTAAAAAAACTTTAAAATATTTTTATTAAATTAAATTTTTTTTTTTACTTTTTTAAGCGGGTAATTTTTTTTTTTTTTTTTTTTGCTCAAAGAAAAGCTTATTCTTTTCCTTTGAGGTAGTTTTGGTCGCTTGGTGGGCTGCGAGTGGGATATGTATAAACAAAAATAGTTTCCAGCTCAAGACGAGGGGTTTTCAATTTTTAGCATATTTTGAATATTTTTTTTCTATTTGTGTGTATGTTTTTCTAAAACCTTAAAGATAACACTCAGAAACTAGACAAATCAGCCTTTCCGACGGTATGTAACACACCTAACAAGCATTTTGTACTTTCGATACTGTAATACCCACAATATGTTAATCCCAGAGATAAAATAATAATGTTGTAAAATTCATGTCTTCATAAAAATAATTTAATGAAAATTAAATTAAGTGAACTTAAGCCTAATAAAAATATCTAAATTTGGATTAAAAACCATTAACAGTTCAATAAAATAACCACAATTCTAATTATTGTTAACAGCTAAGGCACGAGCTATGTTTACATATGTTCTTCAAGTTGAGCTGGAAAAAAAGAAAAACAAAAACATGGAAAACAAAAATATACTTTGGATTTCAACTAGAATTCTTGACAAAAAGTACGAAAAAACAGAAGTTTGGAAGAACATGTAAATCAATTAAAATAGATAATCATATATTCAAAAGCAATTTTCGATGTACCAAGGTGAAATACCATTTGGTTTAAAGATTGATGTTTGACTATTGACGTCATCCGGCTTCAATAGCCGAGTGAGTAAAGACGGCAAACCCCACTGAAGAGATTGTGTCCGTAAAAGCCTGGGTTCAAATCTCAGCGCAGTCAAGAATTATCAATAATATTTTAATTAATTTCATGTTGTTAAATTCCTGTCTTGATAAAAACAATTTAATGAAAATTAAATTCAATGAGCCTAATTAAAAAAATATCTAAATTTGGATTAAAATAACTTTTTTTTCTAAAAATGTTGGCAAATTATATTCTTTTTCTTTATTTGTAATAATAATTAAATTAATATATAATAATAATAATATCTAATAATAATAATAAAAATAAAAATCGGAAGACGTCGATATATAATATACGTATATATTATATTTATATAAGATGGTTTAACTTGCTTTCTTTAAAGTTAAAGTCTTTAAAGTTAAGCGCCCTCTAAAAATATCGCCTATAATACCCATAACGTTTAAACGCTATGCCACATCTACAACATGAAAATTAAATGAAAAAACCATACACTTATTTAAAAAAAAAATAAACAAACTTGTGCTCATAATTAAATTTGTTAAGATTAAAATATAAGACCATTTAAAATTAAATTAATTTACGTCACTACTTCAATGAGATTTTAGTTTTCCTTCTCTCATCGACGCCAAGTGGTCTTCTTATCTCTTCGTTCTCGTACTGATGTGTCTTTTTTACATTTACTGAAGAACATCTTCCCACTTTTTACAATATTTTTGCTTCACCATCATCGTCACCTTCATGTGCATGCAGTTAGTTGCTTGTTTTAGTTGTGGTTGTAGTTGTTGTTGAATGGGTTCGTTAACCCCATAAATATGTTACAGTTTTATAATCAATAAAATGTATATGAAAATCTATTACTTTTGCATGTAACGAGTATATAAACTCTCTATCACTTCTTTGACTACAACCACATTGACATTGTAACTCCTTTCGTCTAGCTGACTAAATGACAGACTGACTAACTACGTGTCTTTTCCCGTCGATAAACGAAATCTAAAGGTCTGTCTGACGTTAAAACAAAAAGTCGTACCGAAGAAACTCTGTTTCACATAATGAACAGATACAGTTACACATGGTTAATATCCCAGGTAGCATTTGCTGTTTTTTAGACGATTATGTTTAATATACAACTCCTAAAAGAATCTTATGATGATTATCTGACAAGTGACAATAACAAAAACATCTAATTTTTTTTATTTTTTTTTTTACTTTTTTATAACTTTTCTGACACGCACGTCTTGGAATGAACCTTTTTGCGACTCTCTGTATGAGTCATATAACAATTACTGAGCTATCTCAATAAGAGCGTTGTTTTAAACATGAAAATTTATTGTCAATTCAATTTCAATAAAACAAATGGAACTAAGGATCTGCCGAATAAGATTTTCCAACCGGGTGGAGTTTAATTCGCGATCTAAGGATTTGTTTCGTATAAGATTGTAGGAAAAGGAGAAGAGTTGACATAAAAAATGGGCTTCATGTTTTATTAAGGTAGCTCAGTTATGCGGCTGAGCATTTTACGAGTTGTACGAGAATCCCTATAAGAGACTCATACGATTGCTAACATGCTTTCTAAAAGACTCGTTAGATAATCTTTACACACATCGCAAACGATTCCCTTTACGATTAAAATAAGCGTCCTCCGCTGTGTTGTAGAAGTATCTCACAGAGGAAACAGCGTGTTTAACAGTTTCTCCCGTGCGAGGAATCTTCTACGATTAAAAAATGCGCTCTTTGACAATCAAAAACGCTCTTCGTGAGATTCCTAGGAGACTCTTATACGATTGAAAATGCTAGCTGGGTAGTTTCTCGTTACATGTGTTTGTTTCATTATCGTTCCTATGTCGTTTGAGTTTGTAAGTTTGCATCTGTATTCCAAGTTTTAGTTTTATATTCTTCGAAATTTGCTATTTTAAAACTCAAGTATATATTTATACTCTGTGGGAATATGTCATACGAGATGATTTCATTCGTTTTTATGTTGTTTTTTGTTGTTGCTGGTTTTTTTTGCATATTTTTTCTATGATTATCCTTATCAATGAAATTTGTTGTGATGTATTATCATGTATTTATGGTCTCTTGTTTCATTTGATTTAATAGTGCTTGCCACAGAGTTTTTTCAGAAGCCCTTGTCAATTAAATATGAAGTATAAACAAGTGCTGAGGGTTACCAGATGTTTGTTGGAGCATAGGTTCTTATTGCCAATTAGTAAAGAGCTGTATTTGAAAAAATAAAAAGCTTTTCGAGCCCAAACTTTTAATTTAAGATGCATACGTTCATGCCTACTCTTAAAGTATGTAAAACAAATTTTCATATGCAATAGGGCAATTGACCCAGGGTACCCTAAACTGGTATACGTACACAATCAGCTTCTCGTTTGTATATACATATGTTAAATTTACATAGAAAACTTAAGAGCTAGAATAGCTTTCTTGGATGCATATACATATATACCTTATCAATGCACCTTGCAGTTGAACGAATGTCAAAAAATTAAAAATGTATTTTAATCACGAAATTCGTAGAATCAAACAAAAAAATTTGTGGATTTTGCACCTATTACCAAAATGATTATATTGAATACTAAGAATTTGTAAAAACTTACAATTGTTATTTTGATTAATATGTAATTGAATTTTTCAATTTTGATTAAAAATATAATCAAAAAACTGTGCGACTTCAAACAATGCGTTTATTGATTAAATTAAAATACTTATTAACAAACAATTTATATCTTAGGTGCCTATTATGAACTAAATTCGATTTTCGACAGCAGTCGAATTAGTTGATCGAACGAATTTTCATTTGGTATTATGGCACACATTCGATAAAGAAGTACTATTGTGATTTAGTTTATTCACAGTAGTACATTTTTTATCAGCTGTCACTTTAAATAAAAAATTTTTGTACAAATTTAAAAAATAAAACTAATATAAATTATGACTACGAAAGAATTATGGTACGATGATTCATCTGATGAAGATGAACGCTTACTGGAACTGGGCTGCACCTGTAGCCTGAACTTTTGTAAAAATTCCATTTGCCAACAAAGGATTTTTTTCCATAAGGGAAACAAGCTTTTCCAACTGCTGCTTACTACTGTCGACTTTAGACCTGCATAAAATAACCAAAAATAATTAAGAATGTGGAATTTGCACACCAAATGTAATAAATTAACAAAACTTACATTTTCAAAAATTTTTTTTTAATTATTTACACCGTCGAAAGCAAATTTGTTTTCGTTGAAAAATTCGATGCACAACGAAATTTTCGACAGTGCTACCAACTCATAATACCAAATTAACATTCGATAGTCGATGTTCGATAGCCAGCGAAAATCGTTTATCGAATGTAACTCATAATAGGGGCCTTATCAATTAATTCAGAATAAAT
Organism: Pollenia amentaria; assembly: GCA_943735925.1. Lineage (NCBI taxonomy): Eukaryota > Metazoa > Arthropoda > Insecta > Diptera > Polleniidae > Pollenia > Pollenia amentaria. Next base: position 83,331,864 of record OX031008.1, on the reverse strand, counting down.
AAAAAAATATTTAATAAAGAATTTAAATTGAGCAAACAAGTAATCAAAATATTTGTAAGATAGAAATAAAATTTTTATTGAATGAACTAAATGCATGATTGAAATTTGAATTAATTAATTAATTTTAATTAATTTAGTTTGGTAGGGCTACACCCTGTAATTATGTGATGATTGGTCCATATTTTACCATTAGTCCCGTATAAAGTACACTCATTGGAAGCACTTAAATATGTCTCAATCTGTTAAAAACAATGTTTTTGTAGGGAAATTTAGTTTGGTGAGACTAGAAGAAACACTAAAAGGATTTTGTGATGATCGATCCATAATTTGCCACATAGTGTCCCACTTTAATAAGCCTAGTTAGTTTCCAGAAACTTTCCATTGACAGGCCACTTTTGAATTTTTTTTAAAGTAGCAATTAAAAAAACGTTGACAAAATTCAAAATTTTTAAAAAAATTTCGAATGTAATGAGCACATTCACATGGATCTAGTTAATAAATTAATAAGGCCTTGTGCCGCAAGACCGCCTACCGTAAACACTGCTTAAAACATAAAACGTGTATGGGAGAGCATACAGAATAGTCTCTCTATGGAAACAAAAGGCAAAAAGCATAGCCGTGAAAAAGCAGAGTTTATTTAGAATTTATGCAGAATTTGGTCTTCAAAGAATCCAGGAGCACTTCATCGGTGGCAAGTACACCTACTTAAATGGACTGTTTGGTACGGCGTATCATCCGAAAGTATAAATGACCCATATATTTTTAAAATGACATTGCTTTTTCAATCTCTGTCAATGGTAGAGTATATTTTATTAGGTCAGCTGGGGAGGGCGTCACACTCGGTGAACGCATTTTGTCGCGCACAAGCGATTTTAACTGGCCTCCACATTCACCAACATTCAAAGTGAAATTCTGGTCAGAGCACCCAAAATGTGTCAAAAATTATGGAAAATGCTTCACAATCAGCCTTATTCCATTTAGAGTCACCAATAAGAAAGAATATCGTTTTGTGTCGAGTATATGCCCATCGTCAATATCGATAAGCGTCGGTGTATTTTTGGTATGCCGTACGCAACGTTAACGTCTACATCGATATAAATTGACTCTGGTTTTGTCTTCAGTCGTGTTGGAGTCGAAACAGTTTTATTTCATTTTAATTTTTCAATAATAATATGTTGAATTAAAATTAAAATGGAAAAAGATCAACAAAGCTACGCGAAAATTTTTAATATTTCAAACAAGCCATAAAATAGATTAAAAGTCCCTCAAACTATAGGGAATAGCACAAATTCCATCAAAATATCTAAATTAGCGGATTTTATCTATGTTGGCGATAGAAGCAATTTTTTCTATAAGTTTTCTGATGTTTTACAGATTTAACAATTTTTAATGAATATTAAACTTTTCTATCAATCCGCAATTAACAAATTTTTAGTAATTTGGTCATTTTTATGGAATTTTTGCTATTCCTTATAGTTTTAGGGACATTTAACTAATTTTATGGTTCGGTTGAAATATTAAAAATTTTGGCAAATTTTCGATATTTTTGCAAATTGTTGCAATTTTCTCGTAGCTTTCTTGCTCTTTTCGGCAATCGTCGCCGTTATAAATATACAGACAGGGGTCAATTAACACTGGTGATTTAAAGGGGCCTTATGCCATTAGTAGGGGGTGAATTTTTCAGAATAAATCAAGCACCCCTTTTTGAGAGCATAACACTTTTAATAAACGAACATCAAATTGAATTATTTTTATTAAAAACTAAAAAAAAAAAACAAACCAACTGTCTTAAATATTGGAGATGTACTTAAAAAATGGATAAACAATCGACATCGTTACATTGCTATTATATAATACAAGTTTTGTATCGAATTGATGACGACGCACAGTGGCGCCCGTAGAGCAAGCGAGGTTGCAAAAATCAAAATTTTCATGAGTGCCGACGAAGTTTTGAATAAATCCATGTTATAGGAAACTTTTCAACGATTTCAAATATGCCACTCTTAATAATATCACATTTTTAGTTTAGAAGATATAACCGTTCAAATTTGACCGACTTTCGGTTTTCAAAAAAACACACAATTTTTAGTCAATTTGTTGCGATTTCAGGTGTAATATCACGAAATATAGGTAACGAATCGCCTTATTTTTTGTTTGTATTGATTGATGTATTTATTAAATGTATAATGATAAAAAAAAATTAACTGTTTGCTTTGTGTTTCTCCTGGTAAATCACTATTTAAAAACTATCCGTTTTTTCACTATTTTTCAACTTTGACGGAAAATAAAAAAAAACTATATTTTTCTATATTTGCCATATTTGCAAAACCTGTTCTTTGATTATTTCTTTACATAATGCAAAAGGTTTTATCTGCCCGTACGTGCCCGTTTGGCTTCTAGAGGTAAAAAAGTTTAAAAAGACATGGTTGCAGAAATTGTATGGCGTCCATTCCTTATATGTTTTGACTGACAGTAGTTTGATCTAATAGTTTGAAAAAAACTACTCATTGAAATTAGCAGGTACGTACCTCACATAAACAATACTTTGGCGTACAAATGGTCAGGAACAATATTGACTTATGGTCCCTACAGGTAGGCACAAATCTTATTTGGACACGTGCATAATATCAAAATTGCATTATTCAGCCTAAATCCATATGTATGCAGGGAACAGGTAAATTTTTAGGCACTGTAGCAAAAGCCTATATATTGCAAAATAAGCATAATGCCTGGATTAGTCTACGCCTGAAAGTTGGCGCAACAATTACTGAAACCATTAAACAATTTAAGTACTGAAAACATGGCGTTGAACAATTTAAAATTATTTGAACTGCTTAGAAAGTCAACCACACCAAAGTTTTTCACGGAAGTGAAAATTCTTCCTGAGAAGTTGACATTAATCAGCAAATGGGGCTGCGATGGATCATCCGGACAAAGCGTTTATAAGCAAAGCATATCTTCCGATGACGCTACAATACCGGACGGAAATATGTTTATGGCATCTGTTGTTCCTTTGCGGCTAAAATCGGATGATTCCTACACTGGAAAAATCCACGTCCGTCATCAGTGCATTATTGCCGACCAATAATGTATCAGTTTGCAAGGGAATCGGCAGAACTCATAACGACTACGGTAAAGGACATTGAAGAACAAATAAGCAAGATTAAGCATACAAAGCTGCAAATTGGAGAAGGAAAATATATTGAATGCAATTACGAGTTCCACCTGACCATGGTTGACGGAAAAGTCGTAAACGAACTGACAGGAACAACCTCAACAATGTCATGCCCGATTTGCAAAAAGAGTCAGAAGAACTTTTTTCAATTAAATTCAATTTATTTCATATATAATATGTTACATCTCAATTTTATATAATTAGTTGTAAAGAGTTTAAGATTAGTATCTTTTTCTGCTTTATTATAACATATTTCAATTAGTTATCATATACATATATATAGACAGAATTATATTGGAGGTAAAAATTTAGCAAAACCCTATTTAAACCCCTTTTTTCGTTTCATTTTTATATATTTTTTATCGATTTTTTATTATTATTTGTCAGAAGAACTTTGGTAATTTAAACGATTCTACAAATGAGGAGAATTACGAATATGGAATGTCACCATTCCACGCAAGGATAAGGTGTATGGAATTCTTGCTAAAACTGGCATATACCCTACCACAAGAGGAGGAAAACTTCGATGAAAATACATCAATAAAGGATAAGGAAAAGATCAGAAAGAAGCAAATACAGGATGCTTTTTTTAAACAAGTTGGACTAAAAGTAGACTGTCCCAAGCACGGATACGGTAACTCAAACGATGGAAACACTTCTAGGAGATTTTTTGAAAATGATGAGGCAATAACTAGAATCATTGGAATTGGCAATCAAATCGTGAAAAGATTGGGAACGATCTTGGGTGTTTTAAACTGCAAAGAAAATGTCAATTCTACAAAATATGGAGAATATGCGTCGAAAACTGCATCTCTTTTAGCAGAAATGTATCCACAGAAGAAGTTTACCCCGACCGTCCATAAAATATTGGCGCATGGCAAAGATATAATTGAGTACCAGTCTTTGCCAATTGGAGAGCTTTCTGAAGAAGCACAGGAGTCTCTTAACAAATTTTATAAAAAAATATAGATTGCAGAACACATTCAAAGCATCAAGGGTAAGGCAAAATGAGGACCTCTGCAACATGTTGGCAGCATCTTCCGATCTACTTATTTCTTCCCTGCGGCATGTGAAGTCACGAATAGAGTTACAAAATAATTATAGTTTAGAAATGGTTAGTCTTTTAGATATACCTTCTCTTACGAATTGTGATGAATATTTTACAGAAAATTGAAAAAATAAATTTAAAAAAAAAATAATTTTTTTTTTAATTTATTGGGTAATAATTTAAAACATAAAACCTTTAAGAAAAAAAATAAAAACAATCTAAAAATGTAAAAATAATTTTTTTTAGTTACCATAAAATTGATTTTTCTACTAATTTTAACTTTGATAACCCATAAGTAGGCCCCTACAAAGCGTAGCACCCTTTCCAAACGCTCATTTCATAGGCTGAACAGTTATCTATCATATGCTGTTTAAACTGTTCAATTATCTTATTCGGTTCAAAAGATATGATTTTTGCAACGAAAAAACTCAAATGGCGCCACTGTGCGACGTCGATAAAAATTGATGTTGATATTAAATTGATGACGATGACGATAACGCTGAATGGAATAAGGGTGAATTTATTTTTCAACTGTATTAAAAAAACAATAATATCCGTGTACATAATAAAGCTATAAAGCAATTTAAGTTATAAAGTTTATTCTGCGACAGCCTTTACGATGGGAGGCAGAAAAATTAAGGCAGCCATCTCCGTTTTTGTAGTTTTTGTAATAAATAACAAAAAAAAAGGCAAATATCAATGAAGATAAAGTCATAGATATTTGCATTGTTATATGATGTTTTGCTATTTGGTACAAGCCAATAAGAAAATTGGAGATTGTTGGGTTTGCATTAATCGTATAAGCATTTTTGCATTTCATATAATCGAATATGAACAAAAATAGGGTTTTATTTGATATTTATTTTTTTTGGGAATTTTTTCTTTATTGTTATACTGCTTTTAGATACTTCACAAATACTTTGCTAAATTATTAAAAAAATAAATACAGAACAATAATGTAACTTTAAGCGAACATTTCGAACAAATGCTCATGATTTGATATTGATTAGCAAATCGGTCTTATTGTGTAAGGCGTTATCGCTAACAAGTGAGTCGTTGTTTTGCAATTTATTAAAGAACGCAGGTTGTATGCCGAATATTATTTATTTCCTTTATGGCATTATTAGATTAGTTATGCAAAAATGGAGATTGCTACCATTGTTTCTTTACCTTTTATATACTCTTTATTTAAATCTGTATTCCACCGAACATTTAAATCAAAAATAATAATAACAAAATGTGTTCATTTATCTGGTCACTTTAAAATCAATACTAGTACTCCATTAATCGGTGGCACATTAATTACAGATACACTTTATTCATATAAAACACAGGCAACAACAACAGAAACTACAACAATTGCAAAGAAATATTATTTAATATTAATCAGTTTGTTGACAATTGAAAGCTCCAGTGTGCGAACGACTGATTGAGAAGGGCGCAGCAGTGATTATACAGCGAAAGTTGCGTATGCCAGCAGTCTAGACGCTAGAATATACACAGAGCTAGTTAGTCTTTTTAAGGCCGGCAACAAATAAAGACAACTGAAAAGAGACAAAAACAAAATTAATAATAAGATTTGATTATTTTTAATTGAATGCAAAATGTTTACTAAAACCGTAAGAAAATTATTAAACAATAAAAACAATTCAATTAAAACCTCTTCAATGCTGCTAAAACGTGTTTTAAGTGCTTGTGTTGAAAATGAAAAATTCGTTGTGGTGCAGGAGGAAAACGATGTTGATATTAAACTAAATCCATCAAAAGATACATGGAAATTTCCCGGTGTTTGGTTACGTGATAATTGTTATTGTGAGCAATGTTTTCATCCCACTTCCAATTCACGTAAACACGATTGGAATAAATTTGATGTTAAGGTGAAAGTCGAAAAATTACAAGTGAGTTAGATGTTACATCTTCAGCGATTTGCGATTAATGAACCTTGAAAATTTTTTCATTTGTGCAGACAAATAATGAGACAAAACAACTAATTGTTGATTGGAGTGATAAACATCAATCGGTTTATGATTTGAAATGGCTGCAGGAACGTGCCTTTAACGATAAGAATCGTGAACATTATTTAAATGATTTCTATCGTCCAAAGCCAAAACATTGGCAGGGTTCAGAATTTAAAAAAGTTGTCGAAGTTTTGGAATTTAAAGATGTTATGAATAGTGATGAGGGTAAGGAGAAGCGAATAATTAATTATACGTCTGATGTTGTCGTGAATAGAGGGCACAATTGTGTATCCGTTTCGGGATTATATGGCTTAATTTTTTTTTTATTTAAGTCGTGAACTTATGCATTGGAAGAATACGGTATAACTAGTGGATTTACATATTCAAAACTTGATACATCAGTCGTGGACTTTGGTGCCAAATTTTGATATTAATTGCATTTTTAAATCAGGAGGTCATTTTATATTAGAACCAGCTGAAATTTTGTCAGGCCTCCATGCATTTTTTTCTTTGCTTTTATAATTAAAATTCATTAAGCAATTCATAAAGTGTTCTGTTGTGGCATATTTGTTGTATATGCTATAGTTTTATGAATGTGAGATTAATAAAAATATAGCAAATACAACCAATATGACGCAATAGAACACTTTGTGAATTGCCTGTATGTATACATATATAGATAGTTCATGTAAATTATGTAGTACAAAGTTAGTGTATTACAAGGGGACTTTTACACAGAGAGTAAACTTTGTATATCTATCATGGACTAACATAGACTTACGCAGCCTACAATTTATATTTAAATCGTGGATTCTTATATATCAATCATACATTTATAAATTGCCAAAAATCTTCTAAGTTTATTATTAAATGCGATCTTTTCAATATGATTTTTTCCCACAAGTTGGAAAATTGCGAATATAAAGACTTAACTCTATCATCATCATATAGACCTATGAGCTTCCTTGTCTATCGAAAATATTTGAAAAGATACTTACATTGAAAATTATTTCTCATTTAAATGTCCGAAATATTATCCCAGTCCAACAATTTGGTTTCCGTGAACACCAAGAGACTATAGATGAGGTAAACCGCTTGACTACAGAGATAAGAAAATCCGTCTAACTTAAAAATATTGTTGCTTTTTAAGATGTTGCGCAGGTCTTTGACAAGGTATGGCATAACGTTCTGGTTTTGAAATCAAATGTCTGCTGTCGCTATACACTCACAATTTACAAGAGAGTAATTTATTAGACCATATATTTAGGGTATAAAACAAAGAATATGTGGCAATGGATATATGGTAACCAATTACGGGGAACAGCTAGCAATTCCAGTATCGAGCTTATAAAGAGGGCAGAATCGCAAATTCATAGAACCATGACCGGAGCGGTATATAAGAAATGAGAACAGGTATAGGAAGTTAGAGATTCAACGTATTTTATTATACTGGTCCGTATTTTTTGTTATACTGCAAAACTATCAAAATCCGCTTTGAAGAGCAACCTTTGACTCCGCTCCAACCATAAATGTTCTACTGGAGTAGGGCTAATTTTCTTATTTTAAGATTTTCACTATGTACTTACAATTAGTCCTACATACACAGAAAAATATTTTGCCCCAATTAAAGTATTAATCAAAAATAAAATCAGTTTTAATTAAATCTTTAATCAAGTGAATTAAAAGTTTAATCAAGTGAATTATGAGTTTAATTGATACTCTTAATTTGCACCAGCAAACAAATTAATAGTTACAATTAAACATTTAATTCTCTTGATTAAACGTTTAATTCTCCTGATTAAACGTTTAATTCACTTAATTAAATTTTTGATTAAAACTGATTTTATTTTTTAATTAATTCTGGCAAAATTTGAGGCAAAATTTTTTTTCTCTGTAAGGCAGATTCGGTAAATAAATATTAAAGTATTAACAATATATAATTCACAATCTTTAAATAACTCCTAAATTGTAATAATGGAAATCTTTTGTAGCAATTATGTTAATTTTACAATGTAAATTTTTAAATAATAGTTAGATATATGTAGCCCAAATTATCTAAATCAGTAAATAAATTTCTGATTAGAACTTTTATTATCCAACTATACTCATGCGAATTTTATGATCTTTTAGCCCTCCAAAATTGGCTTGAAGCTTTGGCAGTACTTGGTGTGGTTATGATAAAAAATGCACCCATTGATAAAACTGTTGTAAGACAATTAGCTGAACGTGTTGGTTTCATACGTCGCACAACTTACGGGTAATTTAATCAGAAATTAAAAAAACAAACAATAAAACTAGGGTTGGTCACGAAAGGCGGATTATCAGGTTATATGGTTATGTAGTTATATTAACAGCAACAAAATATATTTAAAAAAAATTCAAAAAATAAAACCGTGAACTTCCCAACTAGTTGACAATAAAATTCAAATAAATTTTAATTAATGATTCTTTTTCCCCGGTTTTTCATCGCTTTAGTGAAGAGTTTATAGTCCAATCAAAACCGGGTGCAAAAAATGTCGCTTATCTTTCGGATCCTTTGCCATTGCACACTGATTTGCCTTATTACGAGTACAAACCAAGTTGTAATATTTTACACTGCATGGTGCAATCAAAATCACAAGGTGGCAGTAATTTACTGGTAGATGCCTTCCATATTGCCGATCGTATGAAACAGGAATATCCAGAGGATTATAAGATTTTAACAGAAACACTAGTGGACTGGAATGACATTGGCAGTGAGGATGACAAAAATTTCCATAATATTTGGCGTGCTCCGGTGATATGGTAAGTAAGAGAATGTAAAAGGTTGAGGGAGGATGTAATGGATTTTCGGTGTGATATTGATTTTATTTTAAACGATTTGTTAAACAAATTTATTATCATAGGCAGTTTGTCATTGTGCTATAAAGTGGAATTTAAAATATTTTTTTTCTTATTTGTTAAAGCTGAAATTGTATGAAGAAGTTTTTAATTTTATTGTTACGGCTGTGACAAGGGATTAACAGCTAAAACAGTGTTTTGTAGGACAAAAAGTGGGAATACATATGTTCGCGTTTTATTGGTGAGTATATTTTGACGATTTACTGTCTTACGCAAAGCAAAAGTAAAAGTAAATATTATTTAACCAATACAGTAAAGTAAGCACATACACTTTTGCTTGGCTTAATGTATTGGTAGACTAATTTGAACTTAAATCTCACGTATTCTCAATGTCACATAATCGCAAACGCAACCGGGCAAAGGATGACATTCATAAGGTCATCTGTTTTGCAGATGATATGTAAGCAAACGCAACTCCCGCATTTAAGATAATTGACAAGTTATTTTCAAAGTAAAAAACAACAATGCATTTAATTTGAAGTGCGTTAAAGTATAATCGCTTGATTTAACACTGATTTGACGTTTCATACAGATATTTTGGGCGGTCACACAGAAAAAATGTTTGCCAAAAATTTTTTAATTAAATAATTAATTGGTGAACATTAATTTCTTCAATTATTTTTTTTGTTTGCTGCAATTAATTTTTTTAATCAAAACACAAAAATGTAAATATTTTTGTATAAGTTGTGTATTTTTTTAATTGATGCAATTAATTTTTTAATTGATTAAATTTGTGTGGCATAACTCGAAAATACAAATCCGTTAATTGATATGATCAATTCTTTTGCAGGGGCAAAATTAGTAAAAAATTTAATTGTCTGAACGAATTGTTTAATTAAAGTCGATTTTCTATTTTTTCTGTGCAGGTACAATTTCCCATATATTTAAATCAGTCTACCCAGTTAATGTCATCATACCTTGACTGAGGAAGTTTTCTACAGACTTCTATTTATTCAGTTTTACGGTATTTACCGCAGAAGTAGTAAAACTAGTTCAAGAAAATCCTTAAAGCCGAGAATGATAACGGCATTTTATTTTGTATACAAATATTCATAGACAAATCGATTTATATTCGGGTATGTGATAAAAATGATTTTGAAATCAAAACGATTTGAAATCAGGAATTTCATTTTCAGTATCCTTAAAAATTTATTACAATTACATGTTCTTCTTATTTTTTTTAAATTTCTTTTAACTTTTATATTAAGTATATATGTATTTGAATTAAAGTGTATTTTGAACAAAAAATTTAGACTGTAATTCAGAAATGGTTTTTTAAATCTCTCCTAATTCAGAAATAGAATTGAAAATCTTTCGAAATTCATCACAACTTTTAAAAACAATCGATCGATTTTCATCATATGCCTGATTATATAGCATAAATAGTTTTTTTTCGATTCGAAAGCAAATTTATTTCTAATTCTTTCACCCGAAATTATTTTTTCAGTGTAGTAAGCATTTAGTTGAGTTTTAACAACACTGAAAAAATAATATCATCCGACTAAACGAATTAGAAATTAAACTGCTTTTAACTTCAAAGGCGAACAAGGCTTCGAAGAGCAGACCTTTGACTCCGCCAGGTCGTCGACCGTCCAACCATAAATGTTCTACTGGAGAAGGGCTAATTTTAAGATTTTCACTTTGTACTTACAGTTAGGCCTACATCGCAGAAAGATATTTTGCCCCAATTTAAGCATTAATTAAAAATAAAATCAGTTTTAATTAAAAATTTAATCAAGTGAATTAAAAGTTTTATCATTCGATCTAGCAAGAGACCAGCCTCCAGTTTAAATTCTTAGCTTCGGGCGTTTAGGCTGGGCGATGGTGAATCAGTTAGCCAGTAACGTAACAATTTTATATATTTATGTGTATATACAAAGTCAATTCACAAAGTGTTCTATTATGCCATATTGGCATTATTTGCTATAACCAATATCACACAAAAGAACACTTTGATAAGAATTAAATACTTAGTTTTTAAAAACTACTAAAATTATTTGAATATTGTTTTGCCGCTCGTAAAACACTGTATCTAAATTAAACTGATATCACAGTTGCACCCAGCAAACAAAAGAAGAGATAATAAAAAAAAAACACAAACAACAACATATGGCAGTTACATAAGTACAAAATATTTAAATAAAATCGGCTCCATGATAACAAAAAATAGAAAAATAAAAAAAATACACAAAACAAACAGAAAAATCAACAAGAACCCTTCACGTAGTTGCACTTGGTTACCCATGCAACTGAAAAAACAATAAAAACAAAAATCGATTTTCAATTTATTTATTGCAATATTTAACATTCCTTATTTCCTTTTATTCCTTTTTGCCAATTTTAACATTCTACCAGAGGAAGAATACAAACAGGCAAAAAGTATGAGATACACATACCAATACATTTTATCGCTTTGACACTTCATTTACTTTAACACCACTTTAGTGAAAATTCCCAGGACAGCCAGTCGCATATTGAGCGAGGAAAAAAATGTAGGAGTTTGCAGGCGATAGCACCGCCACAATTTATATGCTAACGTGTATTCCCTAGAAAAAATAAGTTCGTTTACAGGAGAACACTGCCTGTTAAGTTTTGTAAAATATTCACTCATTTATTCTTCTTGTCATATTTCTTGTGAATGTGTCTGAAGAAGTACTTTGGGCTGTGAAGCGAATTCTGGGAGGAGAGTTTAGGTTTGAAAAATGATTTGCAACGTTTTTCATTACGGACGAAAATTTTATAGATTAAAAAAAAAGAACTAGGTATTGAAGAGCTGTACGGCTGGATTCCAGGAATTAGCATGTGTTCGAAAATCAAAATATTTAAAATTGTTTTAATAATGTCTGTTTAGTTATTAAAGATTCCAAATATTTTGAAAACGAAGTAGTTATACTGGAATAGACTTGAGAAATTTGGGACTAAAATTGAGCATGATTGGTTAGGTTAGGTCTCTTAGGTATAGATAACTATCATGACTAATAAATCGCTAATACTAAAATGATTTTCAGGATGGGAGTTTATATTGAACCCATGGTAAATGATGAATCTGTTAACACAAGTAGAGTGATTTCTGGTATTAAGACGTCAAAATTACACCAACTTTCAAGTTGAAATTTGTTTTAGCGTTTTATACACCAAGGCCTATCCAATAGATCTGCGCGCGTGTGCGTACAGGATTTTTTTTGCAAAGAATTATTGTTTGAGTATTATAAAAGATATTAACAATGAAAATTATTTCACATATCCCAAACTCGCGCCTAAAAAAAACAAAAAAAAAAAAAATTCTGTGTATTTCTTATTCCCGGTCTCATTGCTGAGTGCATTTTTTATTCCCTTGTTTATTCTTGAGACTATTTTTAATACCCGCTCTTCATTTGACTTGCACTTTAGTGAAGCATTTGTTTTTGGCTTCTTCGCGTTCACACAGTATTTGTTTGGGATAGCGACACGACAGTGTAGCGTTTGAAAGATTTCTTGTTGAAAATCGAACTTTTACTTCTTGTTCTTGTAGTGTAGGAAGAGTTGTGGCATAAAAATGGCAGAATCGCCATGTAGTGTAGGAAGATTTGTGTGTGAAAAGTAGTTATTTTCCCTATAGCCCAATATAATTTTATACAGCTGTAGGGGTTCAACTTAATGATTAGGCGTCTAGCGACAGCCAGATTAGAGACTATGATAAGTAAACAAGGCAACAAGTGCCGATTTCAGTTTTCAAATGCAAAGTCTGATATTATTATAATTTGTTTGAGCTTATATACTAGTTTACAAAATTAGTCTTAACCATTCTAACTTATTATAAGATACAACTACCATGAAGTACAAGCATTATGAGTTTATGAGATACACTACACTCTTTTAACGACTTTTTATAAATTTCATTGATATGTGCCATAATTAACAATTTAAATTTAAAAACTAAGAAAAAAATTGCTTAAATAATAATAAAAACTTATTCGAAAGTTTTCGTTTCTAGTTAGGCATATTCATGTTTTTTGCATATTCCTGTTTTAACCCTCTAACGCCCATGGCTACCCTTAGACGGGGTTCATATAAACCATTATAAAATTTTTATTTAGTTATATAACCAATCAAAGTGTTACTTGAACTTTAGCTTCTGCAAAACTTTTCGATCTATGGCAACACCGTAATTACTTTGACCAACATTTTTATATGAATTTGTATCTACGCTAAATTTTCCAATATTTGGAAGTGATAAGCTAAGTTGAAAAAATATCTAGTAAGTAACTTAAAATAAATATATTTTCTTTTTTGAACAAGCACTTTGGTTCTTGGTTGCGAGGCCTTTGCTCTATGTTCATAAAATACAGTGAAAATAAAAAGAAAATAGCAATCTTCAATAAGAGACTTCGTCATTTCCATCGGTATACGAAACTAGTGGCGAACAAATTAAATTAGTTTCGACGGAGATGACTTGTACCATCCAGATTTTCTTTGCCCTGCTGATAAAAAACAGTCTGATCGTTTGATCAATTGTCCTAATCATTTCTAAAATGCCTTAAATGTTATCATTAAAATGTCTTATATTACTCAGCTTGAAGAGAGTGACACAGAAATATTCGTTATGCTGAATCTGTGCCGTTATTGTTTTCAGCTAAAATACTAGTGCCAAAAAGCCACTTAAATGATTCATTTTTGATTTTGACTGCAAAGTTTTGTGATGTTAAAATCTGTATAACTTTAAACCTGTATAACGATATTGTAAAAATTATATAAGTTCTTCAGAGTACCACGAAAATGCCCGACACTGTCTTCAGAGGGTCTGTACACATTTACCTGTAACAGGTTAACGAGTACTCCAATAAAAAAAACTTTACTCAAACTGGTGTTTTCCACTCAAAAATTATTTTGATATGAAAGCAAACAAAAAATGTGGCCTAAGAGGGTTAAGCGATAAAAGATTCTTATCGACTGTTTAATTAATTATGATGTAATACCCCAAAATACGTCATAATCAATCGAAAAATCGCGTTTGAATATTTGTCGGATTTAATATGACGATATGTACAAATTTATATGATATATAATATAAAGACACTTTTAAGAATGAATTGAAATGCTTAAAGGATCGGACAAAGTTCTTAAATAAAGTATACATACTTCGAAAAAAAAATATTAACACTTAAAATCAACTCCCTGCTTATGAATTTTTTCGCCTAGAGAAGATAAACCGTTTAATATTGTTCATATGTATGCATAGAAAAAATTATTGCCAATTTATTTTGTATACCCTTCACCACCACTGTGGTGAATGAGGGTATACTAAGTTTGTCATTTTGTGTGAAACTTTTTTATAATACACGTAAGACCCCATAAAGTATATATATTCTGGCTCCTTGAGTAATTCTAAGTCGACTTAAGCCCTTATGACACTACATTTTTTATTCATTGAATTGATATAGAATTGATGGAAAGAAACAGTAAATGTTGGAAAGAGCAAACTATAAAAAATGTAAACAGAAATTTTTTTTAGTTTTTCTTTTGTTTTGATTTTATTCATTTTATTAAATGTTGTCAACTTTTTGTTTATAGGAAACATAAAAACATAACAAACAAAAAGCGGTTAATCGCTGAGTTTCTACATTAACCGCTGATTCAGCAACACTTTTAATATTTCAAGCTTGAAATGTCAATTTTAAGTTGAACCATTTTACATTGTTTTTGACATAACTTAATTTTTTATCGATAACTTTAGTAAAATTTTTGACAGTTTGCTATTTATCTTAATACAGCTGAACTCTTTGCACTTGGTAAATTTTTCTATTACATTACATTTGCACTGTTCACCAAAACTAGAACAATGCATTAAAAATGTGGTGTCATAAGGCCTTTAGCCATGTCCGTCTTTCCGTCTAACCATATGTCCGTCTGTTGAAAACACGCTCACTCTTGAAAAACGCAAAAGAAAATTGCTCGTAGTTATCCTAAGCAGTTTGGGATTGAAATCCAGCAACATTTTGATACAAAAACTAACATAAAAGGTGAAATAATGCACAGCATGATATAAAATTGTGCACGAATTTGCTTTATATAACTGCAAATCATACTGGTAAATTTCGTGAAGATCGATCCATAATTGACCATGGGCCCCATAAAAACCCTACTCTCGGAAAACAGCTTATTGCGCCTAAGACCAAATAAAGCTCACTTTGGGAAAATAATTAAATTCGCCTAAAAGCATAGCAGATATAGATATTGCGGTAAAATTTCTCCCATCTTAGATTCATATGGCCAGAAAAAAATATCATGCAATTTTGTGAAATTCACTGTTAATACTAAAACTAATTACACTGCTGTATTGAAATTTATTCTAATTTATTTTTTGTAATACTAGAAATCAGTCTTCAGAATTTTGGGATGATTGGTCCATAATTTACCATGGGTTCAATACAAATTGCCTTCCTAAAAATCATTTTAGTTCGGCTAAAACTTTTACGAATAATGATATTTTACTCAAGCCAGTTCAAAGTTCTAACAAGAAACGCATAAAACTTTCTTATTGTCGGTCAATAATTTAATATTGGTCTTAACCGCAACCAATTTTAATGCTGACGTTTGTTTGTATTGTTGTGAAGCTTAGTTTATAATATATTGTATTTATCATTTAGATCCTACTCCTGTTGGTGGAGGGTATCAAAGATTCGGCACAGCCGAATATAGCACTCTTACTTGTTTTTTTTTTAATAAAAGCATAAATCCAAAATAAAATTAGTTTAAATTAATAATGTAATCATGTGAATAGCACGTTTGGTTATATCAACAGCATTATTGCTGTGAATGTTGTGATCACAAAATATTGAGTTGATACTTTTAATTTGTTTACTGGTGCAAATTTAAATTATATCACAAATTTTTTAATTGAAATCAATTTTTATTTTTTTCTGTGTGTCTGCTGATAATTCTACATTATAATTGTCACTTAAATCATTCTTATTGCAACTGCCACCATATTATGACTGGATTTTCCTGTTGCTCTTATATTGTGGTTCTTCTTAACCAAGCGAATTTTTGTTGTAACCAATTATATAACTGTTTAAAATTAACTAATAAAATTATTGTTGTCCAACTAACTTTACTATTCTTTATGGTAAGTATAAAAATGATTATTATAACTATTTACAAAATAGAAAAATATTAACGCCCTAAGTTATAAAAAATAAAGCATGTCAATAAAGGGCTTATGAAACGGATTTTGTATGAAAATCCGTTTCATAAACCCTCTATCGACATGCTTTATTTTTTATAACTTAGGCCGTATATTTTTGTGGTGGTCGAGAAGACCATTATTTAAATATAATTCAGTTATTCGTGAATATGTGCAAACATATTTTTTCTCTGCGTGCTTCTATATCTTATAGTTACATTCTAGTTTAAAGTAATATTAAGCAGAAGGGTTTTAAACTTCCGCACATCTCTTATCAGTTTCTTATTTCTTTTTAGTTTCCTTTAATGCCAACTTTTGCTTTACTTTCCCATTTATCTTTACAGCGTAGACAATGAAGGAAATTATACGCGTATAAATCACAGCATTCCTCAACGGGACAGTCACTTTTCGGTGCAGTTGAATAAAGTCATACCCTGGTATGAGGCCTATGAGAAATTTGTACGTCTCGCCCGTAATGATGCCTTCGCCTTTAAGACAAAACCTGGTGATGTTTTGACATTTAATAACATTCGTTTGCTGCACGGTCGTGAGGGCTACGACGATACCGAAGAGAATGTGCGTTACATCGTGGGAGCGTATCTTGACTGGGATATAATTTATTCAAAGTTGAGAGTTTTAAAGTCTGCGGCCAAGGAAAGTTTATTTTTGAGATAATTTTTCAGATTCCAATTAAGCTTCAGAGATCTTTTAATTACTAATACGTTTAAATCTCAATCTCATTATGGCATTTTCTGCGATAATGTATGCTGGAACTTTTAGATCTTTTTTTGAAATAAATATTACTGTTTTATTATTCTGCATTTTTTTTAATATATATCTGTGGTCACAAGCAATAACCGCCTAAGTCGACAAAGTTTGTGAGAAAAGGCACTTTATATTTCAGGTTGCATTTCTGAAAACATTAATTGCATTCGAAAAAAAGTAATTTCGAATCAAAGATTATTATCCCCACAATGTCAAGATAAAAAAATTATAACGAAAGTTGTATTTATTTCAGAAATATTTATTTGCTCACAAGCGATAACCCCTAAGTCGACTTAAGAAATTATTGAGTTTACATTGGTTTCATTAAATATTTCTGAAATAAATGCAACTTTCGTTATAATTTTTTTATCTTAACATTGTGGGTATAGAATCTTTGATTCTGAATTATTCTAGTGCAATTAATTTTTTCAGAAACGCAAGCTGAAATATAATGTGCCTTTTCTCAAAAACTAAATCGACTTAGGCGGTTATTGCTTTTGACCACAGATATATAAAAATGAATATATGTATGTTTATTTGTCTGTTTGTTTGTATCTTATAGCTGCCTAAACCGCTTAACCGATCTTTATAAAACTTGTACAGTATATTAATAATGGTCTGGAAGGATCTGTATGGCACATATTTTTTTTGAATTTTTAGTGGGTGTGGCACCTCTCATACAAAGACAAAATAAATTTCTAAATAACTGGAGAACAGAAAGACCTAAAGTTTCCAAATGGTACAATTGGTACAAAATTCTTGGCTATCAATAAACAGCAAGCATCTGACAAAATTTGGGACGGGATTGGATAAGTGGACGTGGCACAAAATAGATTTATTTATGTCTAGAGAGCGGTTAGAGAAGTATTATCCAAATTTGGTACACATATCTGGGTTATCAACACACAACGTCAAAAAAATGGACAGGATCGGAATGCTGGGCGTGGCATCTCCCATACAAAGACATTATAGATTTATGTATATCTGCAGAACGACAAGAGCTAAAGTTTCCGAATGAGTTAAAACCATTTTGGTTATCAACACAGAATATCCGACAAAATATGGGCGTAATTGGAGAAGTGGGCGTGGCACAAAATAGATTTATTTATATCTAAAGAACGGTTAGAGAAAAATTATCCAAAATTGGTACACAAAGCTGGGTTATCAATACACAGCCTCTCTATAAAAACAGACGGAATTGGAGAAGTGGGCGTGGCACTTCCCAGCAGAAGCATTAACGATTTCTTTATATCTGAAAAACGGCAAGAGCCAAAGTTTCCAAAATAGGTTCAAGAATCTTAGATATCAATATACAACATCTGACAAAATCTGGGCCAGATTAAAGAAATGGGCGTGGCATGAAATAGATTTATTTATATTTGTCAAACAGTAAGAGAAAAATTTTCCATATTTGGTACACATAGCTGGGTTATTAATACACAGCCACTCTATAAAATGGACGGATTTGGGGAAGTGGGCGTGGCACCCCAATACAAAGACATTATAGATATTTGTATATCTGAATAACGGTAAGAGCCAATGTTTTCAAATTAGGTAAAAACATCTAAGTTTTCAATACACAACATCCGACAAAAAGTGGGCGGGAGTGGAAAAGAGGGAGTAGCACCTCCCACACAAGGAGATTGTAGAAATCTTAATATCTGGAAAACGGCAAGAGATAAAGTTTCCAAATTAGGTACAAGCATCTTGGTAAACAATACACGTTCGACAAGATTGAGGCGGGGTTGAAGATGTGGGCGTGGCATACCACAGATTTCGGAGATTCGGGATTGGCATCCTTAGGAAATAACTATCTAACAGATAGTATCTATGGTTGTATTCTTACATCAATCAGTACTATGACAAGTGTCGTCGTTTTTGACCCCAGGATACTTTTCATCACTGTGATGTCAGCCTTAACATCACTTGGCCAAATTGCCATCATGGTCAAAAATTGTAATTATGTCATCAATAGGATGACACATTGGCTTTACAGAAATGACGAATCGGAGTCGGCTTTATAAAGCATGTCATCAGTGCGATAACAAACTTTATTCCAATTGAGTCATTGTAATTGGCCTTAAGTCAAATTAAGAGAATATCATTATATAATTACCCGTTACACATGTTTGTTTCACTTTTGTTGTATTCCGCCCATTGTTATCGGAAGAACTCTCAAAAAGACACCAGCAGCATGCCCGATATAGTTTTTGTAATAATTCTACTTTAAAAATTTGATGTACAATTTAAATAAATAATTTAGAAAAATAGAATATGGAAATTTTTGCTTCTAATTTTACTTTTAAACATTAAAAAATAATGTTAAAAATATATTATGACATTATATATTATGTTAGCACACTGTTGACAGTTTGTCATCATCGCACTGATGAGAGTTTGTCTGTACTGATGTCAAAATACATCAGCGTTATGACGCCTTTTCTATCAGTGTACACAAAATGTGACGTCGAATTGATGTCACTGTAGTCATAGCGTAGATGACGCATAAAATGTGACAAAATTTTAGGATGACGTTCATCATTGGATTGATGTCTTCCCGCATTGCTGCCATTTGTAATAACATTGATGTCAGAATTCTGATGTTAGGGTATCATCAACATAAAGATGCGCTTTTCTATGAGTGTATGGCATTTTGTCATTACACTCTCCAATGATAATAGAAGCTGACAACATGCCTTTTAAAAAGTTTGCGGTCGAAGAAAAAAAATTTGATCTTAAAACAAAACCAAAAGCATTGAAACAACAAATATTTTTGAAAATGGATGCTCTACAACAAGGATCTGGTTTTCAGAGCGAAGGCTATACCTCCAGATACGTATCTTTAAGCTGTCTATATGTTTCTAATATATCAGGTGTTTATGAGGATCCCGTAGGATCCCAATTAAGAGTTCGGTAACAAACATTTTCTATAAAACGTTTTCTGACATTTCATTTATGATACACGATTTAGTAATTGTCGTTACGGCCTCACGCCCCACGTTTTAACGTCGCAATTGTGTTCTTAGCATTAAGCTTCTTATAATACAAATCTTTTACTTAAAAGCATAATATTTTCTTTTTATATCAGCTAATGTGAACAAATTGTTTGTGAAAAGATGTGATTGACATTAAATACGCTTCCTTGAGTTTTCATACGATTATTTTTTTCTCTTTGTTCTCTATTACAAATTTTTATGTTTTTTTTTCATTGTGTTTGTTCAAAAGATTTTCATATTTTTTGTAGCTAAATTTGACTTTTAAATTGTAAATTGGCTTTAGTTTTGACAACAATGAAAGTTTTCCAAGAAAAGTATTTTAATAGCATTGCGTGTTTTTATTATTATTTAAACTTTTAAAGGGTATATAAAATACTTTAAATATGAAGTAGAATGAAAAAAGCTACAATTGTGTATTTTTTTGCAGGCATTTCAAATAAGCATTTCTTAAAAGTTTGTAATTGATGATGATTTCGAATATTCACAGTCATTTTATAAGGAGTTATTTAAAGTAAATATTATGTTGCCCGATAAAAATATTTGATACATACAGATCGTGTAAAATACATAACAGGACAAAATACATTTAAGTTGTGCATTAAATATACGAAACACATAATTTTTTTAGGGTTCATGTTCAACAAAGTTACATATAATATTAAGTTTAAAAACAATTATATCGTTAAAAAGGCATTATTGGGGCACTCAACAGTTAAATAGCAAAGCAATTACTTTCGTTCATGAACACACTACATTCTAAACTGTAGCATCAGGCAAGCAGCATGTTCTTGGGGAATAAATTAAACCAGCTATCGAGCTCACTAGTACATATAAATAGTAAATGTATTATGTAAAAAATTATTTTTAGACCAAAGGTATTTGCATTACAAAGCAGAAAATACTTGAGGGACAGGTATTTAAAATACAAAATACATTTTGAGACTGTAATTGAAATACCAAATGCGTATATTTGAAACACTACCCAACCCTGGATCCATCTTAGCATTTCTCTCATTTATACTGTAGATTATAAAGGCATATAAAGCTTTTTGTTCAAAAAAAAAAAAAAAAAAAAAAAATTAACTTTGAAAATTATATACTGAATTTAGTTAATCCTGTAAGAAGGTTAAATTTAAGGAATAGAAGGCAAACTAATAAAAAACTTCCATTTATAATAATGAAATTTCAAAAATTGTGTTCAAACAGAATTGAGACTTAATCTTCAGGCAAAAATCCTAAAGCCCGGCAGTAACTTCAAATTCTCTCTCTTATTTCTTTCTTTTCTATTGTTCTTTTTTTTTTTTTTGTTTACAAAATACGAGTATATGAAATTCAATTAAAGTTTAGTAGCATCCCAATAAAAACTTTTAATGTTCCATTTTAAAAAGTAAGCACACATTAATGGGCTACCCATAGAAGAAATATTGAGATGCAGGTAAGTGAACGAATTCTTAATCAATTAAAAAAAAAAATATGTGTATATACAATTTGAAGATCCACGACATTCCTTACTACGAAGCAAGTTTGTAAGGAAGCATATTAAAGAATAACGGTAACAAAAAATTCAGTATGCAGATCTGATCGTTACATTCACCAATTTTTATATGCGCTGAATAAAGCGCTGTCTGTATCAAAAATGTATTGCTTCAAAGTGGGAATTCGCCATATAAAATTCATGTCTTCCGTAAGCGATATGGTAAACGAAACTTTTACGTTTCTCCTTACAAACCTGCTTCGTTAGAAGCTCCAATTTTTATTGGGATTGTTAGGAGAATAAAGGCCCAACAGCTTAAGCAAACGTGCGAATATATATGTGATCGAACCATATTAAACTAAAGACAACTTTTTGTTAAATTTAATGAATGTTTTATTTGCTTAAGCAGAGTACGAAACATGTCGCTTTTTCCGTACAGAATCAAATATTTTGTGTTTTTTTAAATGCTTTTTGTTAATTTTTGACAGTAGCTTAAGCAAGCTTAAGCATATTAAAGTTGAGCCTTAAGTGTCTTTATGTATGTAAGAAAAACGTTCTCAAAATAAAATGTATTTTATTTCACGACGGCTTTCTAGGTCAAATTTTTATGTTAAATTGTATTGCAAATTTGGCCACGATGCAGTCCTTTTTGAACACATAGGTTCTATAAAAGTTTTTATTAGAAATTCAGTACCAGAAATCCTTGTTTTTATTACAAAGCTGTGGGCATTTTATTTTTGAATTCAGTCTTTCGAAAAAATAATGCATCGCTCAAAACATCTCATGTGCAAATAAAATATTATCTTTAAACCATCATGGAACAACATTTCTTAGATTAACATAAAACAACTACAAATAAGTTCAGATTAAACAATATTTTTTTTTCAACTATCTTAGTCTAAATGAGTTTTTTTTTATTAATTGTCATTCTTGCTAAAGGTTATCTTATGTTAATATAAGCTTTAATAAAACAGCGCAATATACAATTATTATTTAAATAGAAGCACTTAATTTACTTGAGTTAGCATTAAAACAGTTCTCAGTATCGCAAAGACGCTTAAGTAGATAAGCGGTAAAAACTTTTATGTTTACTTTAAGCTTCTATTGATCTTTCACTAAGACAGACTTCAACAAAATTGAGGGTATCGTCAAACAACAATATACGATATAAGGAAACAACTTTTCCATATTGGCACAGAGATATTCTCTTTTTATTATCGCATACTTT
Source organism: Pollenia amentaria (assembly GCA_943735925.1). Taxonomy (NCBI): domain Eukaryota; kingdom Metazoa; phylum Arthropoda; class Insecta; order Diptera; family Polleniidae; genus Pollenia; species Pollenia amentaria. The sequence goes on along the minus strand of OX031008.1, from coordinate 83,309,178 downwards.
TTGCCGAGTGCAAATACTTATACAAAAATGTGATGTTCGGACTTGTACGCCTATACTTTTATATTATACCTATTTATTATCTTCACTACATGTTGAAAGGGTTTAAGACTCCGTTATGAGTAATAGCGTTAATTGAACGATATTCGCATGGGTGTGTGCTAGTTGAATAGGGTTTCCGAATACGATGTGATATGTGTATATCAAATATAGTCCGGAAAAGATTTGTAATGAAATTCAGCCCAAATGTGTTCAATTTCCACCAGTGACCGAAAATAACAGTTATTTTGGAAATTTAAAACAAAAAAAGCATTTAGAAGTAAATGTCGGAAAACTCATTCAAATATGCAATATATATCCTTATTAATTTTTCTATGATACAATATATTGATTTTTAAAATTTAGATTTTTATTTTTTCGATCAAAAATAAAAGTAAGTTTTTGATTTTTATTTTTTTTTTGAGCGAAAATAACAGTTATGTTTTATTTTTATTTTTTCGATCAAAAATAAAAGTTATTTTAAAATTTTTATATTTTCGATCAAAAGTAACAGATTTTTTTTGATGTTTATTTTTTTGAACAAAAATAACAATTATTTTTGATTTTTATTTTTGCGAGCAAAAAAAGCACTACGATAAATGTTGACAAATTCATATGGTTTGTATTGGTAGTTTAAACGCCCAATTTTATGCGTTTAAAGATGGTTTATATGTTTTCTGATTTATAGATTTGTTGGCTTAAACACATTTTAAGCCAAAAATAGAGTTTACCTTGCTGTGATTTATAAGCCCTGTCATCTAAATTATTATAATATGTACATTTTTTAGAGAATAACTTTTATTTTGGCTCGAAAAAATTAAAATCAAAAAATTACTGTTATATTTGTTCAAAAAAATAAAAATAAAAAAACCTGTTATTTTTGCTAAAAAAAAATCAAAAAAATAACTGTTATAATTGTTGGAAAAAATAAAAATCAAAAAATAACAGCTATTTATGTTCAAAAATATAAAAATCAGAAAATAGCGGTTAATAAATGTCCGAGTTATATACAAATAACCCCTTTCCATTTGTTAAATAGCTTTGGCACAATAGCGGCTATACAATATGAACAAGGAAGACCAAATTTTGCTCATATTATTTCACTTGACACCCAGACTCGCTATAAGGAAGTATTTTATTCTATGGTGAAAAGTATATAAGATACGACAAAGCTGAATATAGCATTTTGCACGTTTTTATTAGTTTTCCAAAAAAAACACTTTTTTTTAGAATATCTTGCTTCTTTTGGAAAAGTGCGGCGGAAATTCAACATACTTTCGTGAAAATTTATGTCACGTGAACAAAAGTCGAGAAATACTGAAGACTGATTTTCTTTATCAGAAATGCCCATTTGATCCCACTGTACTCGCATGAGTACAAAAAATACTCAACTTTATGACTCCAAAACTCCAATAATTTTTTTTACTTCTTAATAGTTTTTGCTTTTAAATATTACTTAAGAGTGTAAACAACAACGGTCTTATTCATAAAAAATAAAACAGGTTAATAAAAGGTTTATGAAACGGAGTTTCTATGAAAATTTGTTTATAAACCCTTTATTAACCTGTTTTATTTTTTATGAATAAGGGGGTAAATATGTATCAAAAGTGAGCAAAAAATGTCTAACGGTAAACTATCTATCATTCTCCTTTTCATAAACAGTGTGTATCGTTTTTTCAATATTCTGTACCTATCATTCCTTTTTGGCTTATATATTTTTTGTACGACGAGTTTTTGTGAAAAATAAATTAAATATAATTAATTTTAAAAGTATTAAACAAATTTATTTGAAAAAGTTAAAAAAAAAGTATTTTTTGGTAAGAATAAAAATTGGTATACTCGTTCAAGTACAATGGGATAATGCATGTAAAATGTTTAAATACTTTTTAGTTATTTGCGATGGATGTTAAAATGTTTTATGGTAAAAAATTTGAAAACATTGCTGCCGCATTTGATTATTCTAGTAGTAATGATAGTGACAATTTTGATTTTACAATGCTTCCTCCTAATGCCGACCAAGAAACAGATGAGGATGAAATTGACGAAGTTAATTTATTACGTAATGATTTGCCAAACGACCTTCCAGGGGAATTGGAATTGCTTGAAGAAAGCGACAGTGGATAAGATATTCCACTCGCTGATTTAGGAAAATCAATATAAGTGTCATCGGCAATAAAGTGGAGGAAAAGAGCCATGAACATGGATATGCCTAGTACTAGATTTTTTTAATCTTTTAAAAATAACATGAACACTTCACTAGAAGGCAATTCTCCAATTGAAGTATTTGAATCAGTTTTTGATAATGATTTTGTGCAGCTAATAGTTGATCAAACGGTGAAATACGACTCACAACACAACATGCACATATTAATCTTTACTGCTGAAGAGCTAAAGGTGTTTATTGGAATTATCCTCTTCAGCGGTTATAATTCATTGCCGAGGGAACGTATGCATTGGCAGTTGGACGAGGACACGCATATTCCACCTAATTCTAACAATATGTCACGTTACCGTTTTCAAGAAATAAAACGTTTTATATATCTTGCCGACAGCTAGGAACTCAATTTGAGTGATAGAATGGTGAAAATCAGACAATTATAAAAAATTTTATGTGAAATCTTTTGTGAGTTTGGATACATACACCAAAATCTCTCGATTGATGAGTCAATGGTCATACTTCGGAAGCCATTCGGCTTCGGAGGAAAACCTATTAGGTTTGGAATTAAAAATTGGATGCTTACCAGTAGCTGTGGCTATCTGTATCAGTCTGACACTTATTGTGGCGCCAAAGTGGTTGACAAACAATGTCAACACTTAACATTAGTTTCGAGAGTTGAAGTAAAACCAAGGGGCACAACTACAACGTCAATTGCAACATCGGCAGGCAATCACTTCCCAAAACGCATTTCAATCAAATAAGATGCAAAGTCTGTCACAGTAGAATTCAGTAGAATAGAATTCAGTGGAATTTTGAATAAAAATAGTTTTTTAAAAAAATTAACTAAATCTTTTTATTACGCTCCCTATTGTCCAATTTAACTCGCACGAGTACAGCCCAAAAAACAACTTTTCAAAATTAAATTTTTTAGTGTTGTTAATTTAATGCTTTAATTGATATCTAAGAAGACAGATTTTAATCAAAAACATAAGTATTTCTGATTTTAAAGATGCTTGGGATCAAATCGGTTAAGAACGAAGGAAAAGAAAGATTGTGAATGGGATTAAAGACAAATGCTGATAAACAAAATATATAAAGTAGGATGAATGAGAAAAATCTATAGCAAAATATGTATTATGTTAAAGTAAAGTTTTTGTAGCCCAACTTTTACACACGATCTCAACTGTCATCGAAAAATTACCAGAATTTGGCACCAAACGTACACGGCAGTAACTTTCCTCTGTAATAATGTTAGCTATTGTTTTGGTGTATAATTTTTGCCCAATTTTCGGGATAGTATTTAAATCTATATTATGTTAATTTTCATAGAAACTTAAATCGTATTTAATTACAGATTGATTTTTTGAGTTTTATATGAAAAGTCTAATTTAATTAAGATAAAAGTATGGTAGCACTATTAAATACAAAAAAATTTCATAAAAAAGTGTAGTTATTTACAAGGTGGTCTCAAAAAACAGATGGTTTTTATTACTTTGTCTGTTGTTTTTGTATTGTTGTGATATTGAGGCCACCTTGCTAAGTTAATCCAATGGAAACTTAAGTTGAATTTAAATGTACCCATCGGTGACTTAAGTTTCATTTAAGTGTTTAGTGAAGAAGAGAATTTTGTATTTAAAACGATTTTAAACATAAATGTGTTTTAATGTCAATCCTGAAAATTGGCCATTAATCTGCACTTTGCGCTCTATAACTTATAATTACTTTAATATATTCAGTATAATCTGGCTGGAATAGGCTCCACCTTAGTCGCAGTTATCAAACAGTAGTTCTTTGCATGAAAATTATCTCCAGTAAATAAGAGGAAAATGTTACGGTCATCTATTTCTAAAGCACTAAATGACACATTTTAAAAATTAAGCCATATATTTGTTTTTAATTTTCAGCAAGAACTTTTTCGAACTGCCAATGCTCCTAAAGTTAAGTTAATACTCGTAAAGTTTTTTTTAATTTGAAAGAATAATGAAACACCTTTTAGTTTACTTTCCTAAGTAGGCTATAACACAACTTTATTTGGCTACTTACTCTTGTTTAGCTTATTTTTTTAAAGTTTTATTTTTATTTTCTCAACAAATAAATGTCGTTAAGGGAATTGTTGGTGTGTCGTCTCGTTCATCGCCTTTTCTTTTCCCAAAAAAAAAAAAAAAAGAAAATAAGACGAAACGAAACATAATTTTTCAATGTCTAGTGTCAAAGTTTAAAAACACTTTTTTTATTGCAAAGTTGTCGTTTCTTTTTATTTAAACATCCCAAAGTGTTCATTTAGTTATATGTATTTTGAATTGTTAGAAGTTTTTTGTTATACTTTTACAGGCCAATTTCAACAGGTCCATTTAAAACTAAATATTACGTTAACTTCCAGTTAACAATATGTTTTTGACAGCTATAACTGATAGTTATTTATAACTGAACTTGGTTAAATTAGCCCTTAAACCCTCATATTCTTTTATTGGAGTAAAAAAATGTGTTAAAACTTTTGTATAAATCATAGCTGGGGAATTTCGATTAGAATTAGAAATCATTACGATTAGAGAAATAAAATAATCTAATCATTAGAATTGAATTTTGATAAAAATTTCAGATTACTAATTGATTTGATTAGAAATAATCAAAAATCTAATCACAATTAGTGACGATTAGCATTTCTAATCAAATCTAATCAAAACTAATCCAACAAATAATTGAATAGATTTCTTGATTATTTTGGATTAGATTTGATTAGATCAACTATTTTTAACTATTTTTGTGAAAAGAAAATATTTATTTTTCACATTTGTTGCTATATTTACAAAATGTAACAGTTTTTGAATATTGCATAAAATTGCATACGGTGCACCCTGTTCTTAAACTAAACACTTGTCACAGCTGGTTCACTTTGTTGTTGTGTTATTATTAATGTTAATTTTCAATATTCAATATTCAAAAACTGGTACATTATGTAAATATAGCAACAAATGTGAAAAATAAATATTTTCTTTTCACAAAAATAGTTAAAAATAGTTGATCTAATCAAAAATAATCAAGAAATCTATTCAATTATTTGTTGGATTAGTTTTGATTAGATTTGATTAGAAATGCTAATCGTCACTAATTGTGACTAGATTTTTGATTATTTCTAATCTAATCAATTAGTAATCGTCTAAAATGGCTAACTAATCATAATTAATCAATATTTCAGCACAATTAAATTTTCTAATCCAATTGCTAATCATTAGGATTTCTAATCATTATTCCCAAGCTATGGTATAAATTAACAACACTAAAACAAGTAATACAACGAATAGTAGTTTTCATTTTCTTTATAGAGCTTTATGCACAGGTAATAATAATAATCTGCAACGTAATTTGTTAGTTTACTGTATTTGTATTAAACTCGAAACACATATACCCAGGAAACATGTTGTTTTGATTTTAAAATTAATATTTTTTTTTATTCTAAAAGAAGCAGCCGAGATCTCAAAAAAGAATAGAAGAAGTGGTAGATATATATGTGTCGAAACAAATATATGACCAAGGATAGCAAGATAAGGGTATGTAGAACATGCATTCGAAGTGTTATAACATATGCATCCTAAACTCGTGCGTACACCACTATTTCACCACGAGCGTCCAGATGACTACTCCACTAACAACAGCAGGATACAAATGGTTCCACAGAAAATCTAACGGGACCAAGCTGACTAGAAGAAGAGGGTGGAGAGATAACGTGACAAGAATATCAAAAAAACTCATGCAAAAATAGCAGTTGAAGGAAGAGTTACGGTCGCCCTCCAAAAATATGGCATGAATGCGGCGTCGCACAGTGGCTGAAAATTTTATTTCATTGGCCAAAAGTCCAATTTTTATTTGTCACCGATTTACAAAATTTTAATTTTATTTAATAGTAAACATATTAGAACTAGGGTAAGCAAAAAATTAGGTCAAAATATTGGTAATTGTAGCCGTGCCATGTTGTTAAACACAACTTTTTTTTTAATTCAGAAAAAAGTGATTTTTTTTTTATATTTGATCTAAAAGAAATTATCATTGCTTAAAAACTATCATCGATAACGATCTGCTAGCTTTTTTGCTAGGTATGTAGTCTTGTTATCTTTAAAAAAGTAATATGTGCGACTATTGTGTTATTTATATTTGACATGTTAAGACATATTTTCTAAACTACTATATTTTTGTCAAATTTCAACTTTAGTGAAAAGGGATTAAGAAGGCAAAACCACTGAGGGAAAGGTGAAAGTGTTTTCTTTAACCCTGTATATACTCTTGTACCCGTTTTGACCCGTCCGTTAAACACTTTTTTACTTTTAATGAAATTACTCCAAAAAAATGTTATTTTTGTTTGAAAATTTTTTCTTTACAATTTTTTTTATTCCGCAAAACTGTTTGCAGAAGTAACAGAAATTCTGTGCTATTGCCTTGAAAAAAAATTTTATGATATAGGGAATATTGATCAATTAAACCAAGTCCCGACTCATTAGATAATACTGATGCATATGAATTTGGATTATCACCACTACATGCAAGAATACGACTTATGGAACACATACTTAAAATCATTTATGATTTGGATTTCCGATCTTCAGGATCAATAAGAAACAACGAAACCAACAAGGAGTTAGGAAGTTCAAAAAGGAAACATGTTCAAGATGAATATCGCAAATTTGGGTTGATTATAGATGAGCCAAAATAAGGCGCAGGCAATACAAATGATGGTAATACCGCAAGAAGATTCTTTTCAGATCCAGAAACAGCATCTGAAATAACAGGTGTTGGTTTTAACCTCATTTTTAGATTTAAAATAATCCTAGAAGAACTTGCGTGCAATGAAGAAATTGACTCTAGAAAATTTGGAGATTTTGCTAAGGAAACTGCAAAAATATATGCAAGCAAGTACCCACGGAGAAATATGTCTGCTACAGCTCACAAAATCCTTTATCATGGAGAAGATATCATTAAATATCAGTTGATGCCACATGGAGATTTTTTAGAGGAAGCTCAGGAAAAAAGGAATAAGGATTACAGATTTTATTGAGAGCACAATACTAGAAAAATTTCACGAAATTACACAAATGAAAATCTATTTAATATATTATTGGCAACGTCAGGTCCGTTCATCTCCAGTATTCGAAACCAATGGAAAGTGGAACATCGGGATTTAAATGAAGAAGTCAAAAAACTACTAAAGAACAGAAATAACACAGGACAGCATATGGAATATTTGTAATCAATCTTTCAATTAAATGAACAATAATTATAATTCATTATTATTAGTAAAAAATAATAATAAACAGAACCTCACATTGTTACAAAAGCTATTAAAATCAATTGCTGCTTTTATTTTTAAAAGGTATTTTTATCCACATATGTATGAAATGTTTTAATAAATAAGAAATATTCTAAAATAAGTACCTATATTTTCGAATCAAAATTTAAAAAAAAATAATAATTCAGCGGATTTATTTTGCTAAAGGTGTTATGATACTTGCTATTTTTTGTGTTTTTTCTATATTGGAGAACAGTGCTAATATATTTGCATAGGAAAACTGACTAAGTGTAAAGAGTTTGATTATCCCATAAAAAATTTTGAAATGTCAAAAAAATATACGTGTGTTATCGATAAATCGTCTTAGACTGTCAAAAAAAATATAAAAATTTGTAACTTAAAATTGACATTTCCAGATTAAATGTTAGCACTGCTGCTAACTTTTTTAGTTTTTGATCGAAAGTAGCGGGTTTTAACTTTTTTTTGCGATTTATAGCTGTTTTGATGGTTTTTGTGGGAACAAAACGTGGGCAATATTGTTTGTTTTGCTTACATTTTATATTGTACTAGCATTTAACCCGCTACTTCGTTAGCGCCCCTTTTTCTTATGTGGACATATTTTTACGCCAAAGTTTATGTTTCTAGGTTTAAACCTGCTAAAGTATTAAACGGACGATTTGTACGTCTAAACTTTCATATTTCGAAAATTTTTATTTGTATTTTTTAGATACGTTACGAATGTGATATTTTTTTATTTCAATGTTTATTGGTTTAATAGATAGATGGCGTGGCAAAAAAGTTTAAAATACAGGTTTACTCCACAAAAGGGTCTAATTTCAAAAAAGTACCACCAAACCTTACCGCTTATTATTTTAATGAACATCAGGTTAGGGAATTTCCCGTTTTAACCTTTTTAACCTCTAACCATAAAAATTTCCAAAACTCCCATCATAGGTAATCGATTTTACGAGAGGCCAACCTCCCGGGCAAATTTCAGCATTTTAGTTCAGGCGTTTAGGTCGTGCGATGATGAATCAGGCAGTAACTTTACAATTTTATATTATATAGGTAGATGAAGAAAAATGTTTTGAAAAAAAATAACAGAATTAGGTACGATTTTCACCACTTAAACGTTCGAATTTCGAAACGCATCAAATTTGTATTTGTATTTTTTAGATACGTTACGAATGTGATATATTTTTTATTTTAATGTTTATTGGTTTAAAAGATAGATGGCATAGCAAAAAAGTTTTAAAATACAGGTTTTATCCGTTTCCTCCTTATTTAAAAAAAGTGCTAGACACCTGTCCGCTTATTTTTAATGAACAATAATAGGTATTCAATTTTTTTGTATCCCTTTTAGTTTAGCAGATATGAGGTTAGCGAATTTCCGTTTTTACCGCCTTTTTTTTATTGAACAACAATAAGTATTACATTTTTTTGTATCTCCTTTAGCTTAGCAGATATGAGGTCAGCGTGATCGATTTGGCGAGAGGCCTGCCTCAACGAATTGCATGTTTAGTTTTATGTTTCTAGGTCTAATACTAACGGAAATTAAAAAAGTACCAGTTGAAGATCAAAAAATACCAAAAAGTACCCTCAGAGGTTCTTATCCACTCAGGACATTGCATGCTGAAGTTTATGTTTCAAGGTCCAATATTAACGATAATTAAAAAAGTTGTCAGTTGTGGAACCAAAAACCTAAACTAAGAAATTAAATTTCCCTTATTTCCTCTTTTTGGTACTTTTTTCTCCCCATTGAAGCATAAAAAATTTCAATATTGTAGTAAGAGCCCATAATTTAATACGTATATGTCAATGAATAAAAAAAATGTTTTGTAAAAAAGTACCAAAAATAGTAACGGTTTTTACCCCCTAAACGTCCGAATTTCGAAAAAGTACCAAAATCGTATTTGGATTTTTTATATAAGTGTCAAATGTGAAATAACCCTTATTTCTATGTTTATGGGTTTAAAAGATAGATGGGGTGACAAAAAAGTACCAAAATGCAGGTTTTACCCGTTTACTCCGTTAAAGGGCTGAATTTCCAAAAAGTACCAGACACCTGTCCGCTTATTTTTCTAAAGAACAACGATAAGTATTAAATTTTTTTTGTATCTCTTTTAGATTTAGAGATATAAGGGTACCGAATTTACGCGTTTTTGCCTTTTTTTACCCCCTAAACATTCGAATTTCCAAAAATCCCGTCTTAGTGGATCGATTTGGGGAGAGACCAACCCCTGGTCCAAATTTCAAGTTTTTAGCTTCAGGCGTTTAGGCTGTGCGATGATGAATCAGTCAGTCAGTCAGTCAGTCAGTCAGTCAGTCAGTAACGTTACAATTTTATATATATAGATTGTATTTCTTGTTCTTTCTCGCATTTGTTGTTTCATTCAGTCAATCCTTAAAAAATCCAATACAAAAAATAGCAAGTATCATAACACCTTAACAAAGGTATTAACAAATTTTACAGCAAGGTAATAGCAAGATTTTAGATAATATTTCTAAAGTTTGTTTAAGTGTAAACAAATTTGACAGCAAAAAATTGTTAATTTTTCAGTAATAATAGCGAAATTTCCAATTGATTTTACTATTTTTTTTTTAATGTTAAATTTTTTTTTTAGTGTAAACATTAAATTATCCAAATATGACATTTTTAAATAATTAAAAAAAATAAAAAAACCATATTTGCGACATGAATAAAAAGATAGTAAATACCAACAATATGATACAATAAAACACATTATGAATTGACTAATTATTATTTAATGTTTAGTATAGTTAGGCTTGCCAGTAGGTTTTGATTTTTTTGGCTTTACCAGAATTTTCGGTGCTTGTCAAGAATCCAGAATAAGTATGTTTTGTCAAGATAGTTTAAAGCCGAACAAATAAATACGTTATAAGTTCTAAAGTTGTTAGCATTTTTTCTTAAAAAAATCTGTGTAAAAAGCAAAATAATATTTGATCGTTTTGTTTTAGTGTATTTGTTTAAAAATATATTAAAACTACGTTTGCTATATTCAACACTAATTATTTGACCACACTAAGATGCTGACTTAAAACAGAAACATGTATCAACACTTGTTTTCCCTCTTTGCGGTACTTAAATCGGCAGCGTTTTATGTAACCCGGGGCACCGGGCGGGTAAACATAATTCAAATCAGGGATGGCACCGAAAGTTTTAAAATTGTACCAAAAACCTTTACAAATTGTACTTTTTTTTACCCTAGTTTTACAAAAAAAATACCAAATGTATTAAAAAGAGAAAAGGAATCAAAGTAACAGTTTTTCCCCATTATTAACCTCTTAACCCTAGTCCTTATACCCGGATACAGCTGTGGTCAGTAATGTACTGCCAAAACACAACTCCGGATCTAGGAATATGGTGCAAATCTGCGACGATTGATGCCTCAAATTCTGTCCTGGGTCAAGGCATTGAGGAGCTATGAGCCTCCAAAGTCGATACCCCCAAGAACGTATACCCAAGTACAGGCGTACTTGGTGTAATTTTAAAGCAAATTTATGAATTGACTACATAATTTAAGAATGTTTTTGAGTTGATAATCTAAATTTATGTTTTTATTTTTATATTATAATAATAATAACATTAACATTATAATAACTATTTATTATAACTAAGCTTATTTTAATTCTGTCCTCCTTATTGCAAGTTTCGCACACAAAATAATTGCTTGAATGCTGCAAGCATATTGGCCGGTTTTTAGGGTTTTAATAAAATAGGGTTTTGACGTTATCCCGATCACATAGTATTGGACCACTAAAATTGTTCGCAAATATATTCAGCTACAAAATCGCATTAAAAAAATCCTTTTGCTTCTAAAATACAAAGAAAAACGGCCAAATTGATACTGGCCACACCTGTACTTGGGTATACGTTCTCGTAGTAAATGTTGGGTATAAGGACTAGAGTTTAAAAGTATCCTATATTCAAATCAGAGCCATATCCTATCCGTCTACGATATGTCATCCAAATCCATTAAGCAGTTTTCGCCTTTCGTAATTGAGCCACAAACTTACAAACAGCCAAACTTACAATCATAATTAACATTATTAATGTACGTGCTGGTTTTCTATTAGATTAAGATAACAGAATTACAATTTTGATAATTAATTATTTGGTATATTTACATCATAAATAATATTGGAACAAAATTATAATTTTGTAATTTCAATAAGTCCTTTGCTTGGATTAAGCCGCAGAGTTGCAGTTTTTAGTCTGTTTCTCGCTTTTGTTTTGATTATATTTTGGTTAGAAAAGATTCTTTACACATTTGCAGATGAATGCGGAATTAATATTATTCCGTTGTTAGATTTTAATATTTCAATGTCAGCAAGATCTCTAAATTGCGAATTTATGTTAACAAAATGTTGGTGCCTTTTAGAAACATTTTTACTAATATAATCCAAGGCGAAATAATAAAGCTAGCATCGCTACGGCAACAAATACAACATCACAACAAAAATGGAAATTAGTCCCAGCTTACGTCAAAAATCAATGAGTGCCACTGAACGTGATGAAATATATAAATTGTTAGCCAATTTTTATTTAATTATGGTCAATATCGTATTTGTTTTAAATTAAATTTACCAAAATCTTTAATAAAGTACACTTATCACAACACAAAACGTGGACTTTTTGTAAACATAAACAAAACTTTGACATAAGATTGGACGAACAATGCAGGAGCAAAAAATCGTCATCTGACGTAGTAATGCCACCTGTTTATTTCATAATGAGTGTTTCCATACTATTAGTTTTTCCATTGATTACATTTTCTGGGCAAAATTTACGAAACCATTTTAAAGATTAAATTTCAAAGTGAAATTTTATGCTTCAAACTTCGCAAATATGACTGAAATTTTGAGTTGCCTTATAAAATTAATAAAACTGCGAAAATTCCTTAATTGTACTAAATTAGCCATTGGTGTACTATTGTGCTTTTCAAGTTTAAATAGTACCAAAAAAAACCCAATATTGCCATACCTGATTCGAGTACGTTGAATCCAGTGGTGCGCACCGTTTTTTAGGTAAGCTGTTATTTTAAAAATAATTAAGATTGAACATTTTATTTATTTTTATATCAGCAGGCAGGCCGAGACAAACAACAGGTTGTTGTGCCATCTAAGTTATTATATCTTTTGCCGCGCTCATTAATATTTTACAGCTTTTTAACTACTTATCTTCCATATATGTACCCGGGTACCTTGCCGCGCAACAACTTATTATTTAAACTTAGGATAATAAGGATAATTCTTAGATAAATTTACTTTCGTTTTGATAGAAACAATATAAAGGGGAAAACAAAGTTTTATACCATTCTTCCGCGACGTTTAAATTCGCAAGGCAGATAAACACTTACCCCCGTTTTCACGACTTACCGATAGCTCAAGGTAGGATTTTATCGGCGGTATAAAAAGTGTTCCCTTATTAAAACTTTACTTTAACCTATCAGGTAGTATGAACCTTCGTTTAACTAATCGCTCACTTTAGGTAAAAGTAAAGTTGGAATAATGGAACACTTGTTATATGGTCCATAAAATCCAACCTTTAGCTATCGGTATGTCGTGAAAACGGGCCTTAGAGGTAGAAATTAAACTTATTAAATTTATACAACAGTGCACATAAAGTTTATACAGGTATAATTAAATTTTGAGTTTTTTGAAAACAAAACACCATAATTAATGTTTTATATGTAACTAAGCGAATTAAGCATCGAAATCCCAATAAAGTCAATATACGCTGAGCTCCAAGACGGTCAAAGTCACCAATGTAAATTTAACGCAACGATTTTGGTGAGCTTTGGGACAGATACCGTTGAAAAATTATACGCAGCTACTTTTTAGAATGAAATAGCTGCTTCGCACGTTTTGGAACTCAACCATATATGTGATCTTTGTGAAATTTAATATTCTAATTTCACCCTGTTGAAAGCAATAGAAGACTGAGTAAGATGACGTTTTATAGAAATAGTTTTAGACCATTAATTATTTTATGTGGCCCCAATACAAATTTTCCTTTCTACACATTTTACCCAAATTTGTAGAAGCATTTGGTGTTAAAAATGGGCCAGATCGGTTTGTTTGGTTTGAAAATAATTTGAGGAATTTATCGAAAAACTTAATCGAAATGTCCCAAGGGTTGTTAACTCTTCGAATTATTAACTTTTCTAAGCGGGTTTTTATTTAAAAAAAATGCAATAAAGAACATGACTAAATTTATTTCAACTTAAAAACTAAGTTTCATTACTACAAAAAAGAAACTCAGATCTTATTTGTTCAGGCTGGTCTCAAGTTCACAATTTCCCTAGAACTACAATTTATATTTTATAATTATATAATCAGTCTTCTACTTTAAATTAAAGATGCTACATCTGACGTTTGTCATGAAAGGAGTTTTTTACAACTTTTCAGATAGCGAAACCTGCGTATTTTCTAAAAATTTGCCAGCCAACCATTATTGACATTATTGTCTTTTCAGGTTGCAGTTATGCGAACTCGAATCTTTTCTGATTTGTAATGTTTTGTGGACATTCTTTTGTTAATGAGCTGAGAAAAGATAACTTAGTGTTAACTTTCTAAAGCTTCACATTGGCGGTAAAACTTGGTTAACTTAACTTTTATGAGGGTTAACTTTTTTGCGATTCTTCTGTATTTAATTCAAACCAATGAATTTTTGTTTGGTGGGAATCTTGTCTCTTATACAAAAACACATAAAAGACAATTACACAATAAAATGTATTTTTTATTTCGCAAAAAGTTTTAAGAAGTTTGTTTGTTTCGAGAATGTGAAATATTTAAAAAAAAAAAACACTTATTGTTAATTTCGAAAAGGATTTTTAGATAAGTACATTTCTATTGTTACTATCACATTTTTTTTAATATTTTATTAATATAACTAACACGATTTGCCCTATCTGATGCTTATGAATTTATTCTTCTTTTTTAATTAAATTTTTTTTTAAATTTTTATTGAACATTTTTAATATAAGCTATCTAAAAAGGTTGACCCTGCCACGCTCACAAATCTTTCATATTGTAAGTAAATTATAATGGTTATAAAAATTAAGATAACAAATAAATTTGTCAATGAATTTTTTTCTTAGACGATTTATCCGATTTCATCCCATTAGCGCTCAAAGTAATTGTAATCAAATGGACTATCTAAGAAAATTATAAAACTATGGATTTTCATATGATATTATCAAGTGTGGTACAAAACATCTTCCTAAATGCCAAAAAGTGGTAACAAATAATGTTAACATTTTACCCCGGTAGGCTAGCTGGTAGTGAGCTAGTCTCTCAGTACCGGGGTTGCGGGTTCGATTCCCGCCAGAGACTCTAGTCTCCTGGAGACAAGCAAAAACCTTTGCGGGATGTAGTGTAGGAATAATAAAAAAAAAAAAAAACAAAATTAAATTTTATATTTGATCTAATATGACTCAGGTATTTTTTATCTGACCAACTAACCCATGTTCGAAGCACTTTTTAGCAGCCATTCAAACAAGATGTAACCCATTTTCAACATTCAACCAGACTTTGACTCTAGATGGCGACTGAAAGAGAAGTACAGGGTATCTGGTAGCAGATTTATATTTTCAAACTTAAATTCAAAACGTAATAGTTGACACAAAGTTTTATTAAGAGCATTGAACGATATAATGGAAATGCGGATTTTATTTTTTAAAGAGTATATCATCCAGATGTCTTCCGTCGAGTTGAACACACTGTTCAAAACGATGCCTTGTGCTCTGCGCCACAAGCTGCAGTAAGATTGGTTCAATTGAGCTGATTTTTCGACGAATATTTTCCTTTAAAGCCACAAGATATTGGGGATTGTCGTTATAAACCCTCTCTTTGAAGTAGCCCCATGGGAGTTAGATCGAGCTTTTGGGGGGAATTTTGCCGAAGAAAATTCGTCGAACCTCTGGCTGTGTGTGCAGTCGCCCGATTCTGTTGAAACCACGTGTGTGAAGAGTACGATGGATGAGCTCACAGGTTTGGCAAAAAGAATTCCGTAATCATGTGTCGGTAATTTTCACCGTTGACATTCGCCACCTGGCCTCGAGATTTTTCGAAAAAAAAAAATGCTCCAATTATCTCATGCGGGGGGGGGATAAGGCACACCAAACAATTACCCTGGGGCAATGCAATGGTTTTTGATGTTTCAATCGAGGGTTGCGGGTTCTTGGAGAACAGTAACGGCAGTTTTGACTATTGACGTGGCCGTTAAAGTGAAAATGAGCCTCGTCGCTCCAAAAAATGGGATTTACAGTGCGAAAACGCTCCAACATCGTTTCACAAAAATTTTTGCGTAAATCAAAGTCACTTTCTTTCAGTTCTTGACCGATTTGAATTTTAAAAGGATGGAACTTCAGATTCTTTTTTAAAATTTCATGAATAATCGCTCTTGGAAGTCCCTGCTCTTTTCCGTATTGAAAGTCGAAACCTTTAACTGCTTTCAACCAGTTCAATGTTTTCGGAAGTCCTTGAAGATCGACTGGGCCCTGGCCGTTGTTCGGAATCTCTTCACCCACGAACGAATTAAATTTACACTCGGTCCATCACGTATTCGCCGAATACCGAACTTTGAACAATTACGTAAGAATCATTTCTCTTAAAAAATGTATCCACAGCGACACCCGCGAAAAACATAAATGTAACGTTATCTGAAGAATGAAAAATTATAAATAAATTTTAATTAATTTGATGCTGTAAAATTCCTTCCTTCATAAAAATAATTTAATGAAAATTAATTTAAAGAACTTTAGCCTAAATAATTAAAAATATGAAAATTTGGATTAAAAACCATAAAACAGCTTAACAAAATAATCACAATACTAATTATTGTTATCTGATAAATGTTACGTGATGGAAGAAAACTGAGCTCATTTTCGGCTTTAGCGTACCAAAAAAAAAAAAAAAACATAAGAATCATTTGGAATAGTTAAAATAACTGTTTCAATGTCGACCTGTGTTATCTCCCATAATAATTTGATTGCCTTAGAGCGGGTTTTTAACATCGAGTTTAATCTTAGCAGCTAACAATAATTAATTAATCTGAGAATAAATTTAATTGAGGACTAATTGGGTTTGCGGTTTTTGAATAACAAAAAATGGCAACAAGATATTTTAAAATGGCAACTTTTTATCAATGCCACCTTGCATTTTATACAGAAGAAGAAGAAATTCCACCCTTCTTAATTCTTATAAAAAGAAATTTACTTCTTATAATTGTTTTATTTAGGTTTTCATATGTTTCGAAATCACTACAGTCTTCATCTTCAACAAAATAATCCATTTTTCGTTTATGTATATGTATTCTTTCTTTGTATTTCAACAGCTGCTTTTGTTATACATGTATATTTGTTGACATTTGTTGAATTAGTTTAAACCACCAACATTGACCGCTTAAACTGGCAAATAAAAGTAATTAATCCTCATCTTAAAAACTAAGAACACAGATTAAAGATGACTAAATCTCTGATTTCCATGTTAAAAACCCACCTTTAGTCAATTATATTTTGTTCAACTATATTCAACCATAAAATGGTCGCAATTTTATGGTCAAATATGGCCATTATTTTTTTGCCAAACAAGTGATTGAAAAATGCTCAACAACTGCAGCGAACAAAGCAACAATTATTTTCGGCAAAAAACTAAAGTAGACTGATAACAGGAGATCTCCACGATCGTGACTGACAACAGATTCTATCTGGTAGCAAAGGAGACAGCAGCCCTCAGTGGCACGGAGCCGGTCATACAATTGATTGAGACCACCGGTAGTATAATTCTTGCGGGAAATGCTTTCTGTCTTTCGCGAAGATTACTGATTGTAACTGATTGTGGGTTATCAAATCCATTTTCCGTACTGTTAAAATTGAATGAAAATAAAGTATTTTAAGAATAACTTTATTTTTTAACAATTATTAACAGTTGTTAAAAAACAAAGTACCCAAAAAATAATGTTTTTCCAGAAAATGCTGTTAAACAAATAAAAATTTAAAACTTAATGTAAAATTCATTTATCTTAAATGAAATATGAATGATCCGTTTTTTAAATAAGTTTTTAGTTATTACACTTTTGTTGAATTTAGCTACATAATATTTTGAGTGTACTTGATGATTAGTACTTCCAAAGTCGCACTTCCGTACAGCATGACGAATGGGGTGCAACGGATAATTGCTTTCTTGACGAAGGGATACTTTCGGTGGTTGTGGTTTAAGTCCAAAGTCGGTGGAAAGGGATATCCTGAAAATTCCTAAAATTGCTGATTTTTTACCACTTGTAGGAGAGTTCGGCCTGAGGTGCTGTTGCTACTATGAAGATACTGCTTATATTTTCTCCAAAGAAGCGGGGGTTAGATAGCTCCAGCTTTTAATCTTGCCGTATTATTCACTCGAATTGCTACCTGTGTGTGCTGATTACTCTTACACTTAGGCTCGGTTGTTAAGCACTTTGTTTGTCACACAGTGGGTAAGATCCACCATGGAGTAGGCCTAGGAGGCAGGTATCCACGAAGATATTTTATACATCTGTACAAAATTAATATCGAAGAATTTGCTAGTATGCATCATTTTCTATAGAAATGTTATCAGAATAATATGCCACAACGAGTTTTGTTGTGACCCACTGTGCAATCTTTACTTTAATTCTTCTTCTGAAATACGCAACTCTCTATTTTTGCTATTAAAGATTAAAATTCATTTTATAATATCTGTTATTGAAGTGCATTTTTTTTTTGTTCTTGTCTAAACTTCTCATAACTTTATTCTTTAGCTCTGTCATAAAACTGTTATGAAATATTAAATAATTTTTTTTTTGTATTTTCATTGCTCTCCTAAGAAAAAAATTCTATCCATCTCGTTAAATCGTATTCCTTAAGAAATCCATAAGAATGTTTAAAACTAGAAAACTGGTTGGTAATGCAACCAAGGGGTACTAAATATTAAGTTAGAATGTGATTTTAAATGGCATGAAGTTAATTTGTTTTCTTTCTTATTTTATTTCCTCTTTCATACACATACTTTTATATTTTATTCAAAAGGCAATTTATTAACATTATTATTATTTTTATTTATACTTGTGTTGCCCAAGAATATCTGACATATTTGTAAAACAAGTGTGTTAAAAAATGTAACGGGCGGAAGTTAACGGAAGTAGAAGTGTGCTAGTGTGTTGGTACGTAAGTAAGTCCTTTATTTGGGCTGACTTTTGGCACTGTAAAGACATATTTTTTTCTTTGCTAATGGTGTTTATGAGTAATTTTTGTTGTTGCCGTAAGTAATTGTGTGGAAAATTATTTTTTTTATATGTATATGTGACGTAAATTTAGTGGAAAATTTAAAGAGCAACATGATTTATTTATTTACTTTTTAGTCATTTTTAAATTTAAATATTTAATTGCTCTACTTGACACAAAATGATAAATGTCTTGAACAGGGACTGAAAATAAAACCTATTTTTAAAGGAACAAGTTAACAAGCTAAGATCTATCAGCGCAATGTAGCAATTTTTGTAGTATTTCATGTGCCGATGGTGTAAACGGCAACAATTTTTTTTAATGCAATAATCTGCACCGAAATCGTGCTGATTTCGGACAATCAAAATTAACCTTGTTGCGCCGATAATGTAAACACTCTTTTGCACAATGTGAAGCAATCGAATATCAAATTATTTTCAATCAATCGGATATTAAATTATCGCATATCAATCAATCGAATATGAAATTTTCAAGCAATCGGTTATCAAATAATTTTCGTTTACTATATATAGGTCGGGATGAATTTATTGCTTATAATCTTTAGTATTTTACTACAGATCTGGAGTATGCTAGTTGGCCTAAAATCAGCAGTACTGACAGGCTTTTTCGTCTTTGCTATTGTAACAATTTCAACAAGTTTCTAGTTATTGTACACGTAAGTCATAAGAATAGTAGTGTAAATATGCGTTAAAGGCTTGACAACAAACGGCAATATAAGACGAAAGACTCTAATTTTTTTATTTATTTTTGTATTCCTACGCTTATCCCGCGAAGCTCTTCGCTTGTCTGCAGGAGACCAGAGTCTCAGGCGGGAATTGAACCCGCAACCCCGGTACTGACAGACTAGCTCACTACCAGCTAGACTACCGGGGCACCCCAATGCAAAGTCTAAACCGTTAGATTAAACATTATCAAAGCAAATTAAGTCATTTCTAGAACCTCAGCATGAAAAATTTAACTTTTATTCAAGACATTAGGTCTTGGAAAAGTATCCTAAGTTCTATTTTCAACAATTTCCATATATTGCAACATATACCAAGTCCTACCTCATTTTTTTTGTATCGTAAAAATTTCTATAAAAAAAACACATATCGTAAAATTATCTAAAGATATTTTTTGCAAAAATTTTCTGTGAACACGTTGTGCGTACGTTTTAAAAATTTGTTAATATTTGATATGCACTTGTACGCCTATTTCTTTAAACCTCCAAAGGACTTGCAGTGAAGAAAAAGTGGCAAAATAATTGTTTTTAATTCATGTAACATTAAAAAAATCAACATGCAACTTAATATCTACCCGCTGTAAAAATATATGTAGTGGCTATTTTGTCTACTTTTTGGTAATGAAACCGTAGTTGATATGCCTTTAATGTCAAATTCAAAATTGTTTTACTAAAATTTTGAGTTAATACAGTATTGTTGAACAAATGCGAAATGTAATAAATAACAGAAATAAAACTGTAACTTAAACAAACACTTTTAAAGGAGTAGATATCTGTAATATTTTAATGTATTCACGTTTAAAGAAAAGTCTTGATTTTCCTTGTTTAAGAAGATCAACATTACATTTCAATAAATGTATCTTTTAAAACTTGTAAAACGTCGTGTGAATCAGAATTTTTCATATAAGTACATCTTAATATTTTAATATCTTATTTATTTTGAATTTTTCCTTAATACTAACACATCACAAATTTATATCTCAAAGTATGCTAAACGTTCAATATTTATCATGTGATCCGCGATCAGGATCATGGATCACTTAAAATTAGGCTATTCTGCAATATGGATCGCGATCCATCAATACTGCATTACGTTCAAAAAAATCGCGGTACTGGATCGAAGTTTTGCCCGCAAAATACAAACCACGGCAACGTTGTTGTACATAATTTTTGACAGCATTGGGATCTTTACACAAACAAATTTTCCTGTTTTGTTGTATTGTTGTACAACAACACGTAGTGCTGCCACCTTGTAGTAATTTCACCATGGCGTTGAGTGTTAAACGGCAAAGATTTCTGAAGAAACAAGTCAAATCGACCTGTCCGTGAACAAGGGTTCGGTCCCCGGGTCAGTCATGAGGGAAAAAATAACAATACAATTTAATTTATTTCAGGTTGTTTTTTTTTTGAGGTCTAACCTGATTAAAATTTAAAATTTGGAGACATTTTTATTTTGTAAAATATTCTATAGAAATTTTTTTATTTTGTAAAAACTTTCTATTAATATTTTTTATGCATATTGCAAAAATGGCTTTAGAAACTTTAACTCTTTCTTTTGAAACTTTTAATATCGCAGAAATTTTGATAAAAAAAAAAAATAACTTAAAAGTTCTTATAAAAATGTTTCATACCGTAAATAGTTTCTATAGAATTCGTTCAAAAGTGTTCGATGTTCGTTCTAAAGTGCACGCAGAGAAAGAATATGATTGGGCATAATTACGGCTACTACACTATGTTTATTGTAACAATATTTTGTTGTCGTACACAAAATATTGTTATTTTTATTTAATATCAACAATATTATAGTTACTGTAAACATGTCAATGTTTATCGCAATTATAAATTTAAGTATGGTTCAGTGAAAAATAATCATTTGTATAACAACTAAATAATGATAACTTTAAAAACACACTATATTCCTCACAACCGTTGAATGATATTTAATAGCCATAACATGATAACTTTCTAGACGTGTACTCATAAAATATTAAAGATGCAAACAAAATATTTTTACTCTTATAATATTTTGTTATCGCCATTTGTAAAATAATTTTGCATCAGTTGTGTCGTTTGTTTTACATATGCCTATCGAATTATTTGTTATGCAGTGGTTAAACAATTAAAAAAAAAATACCCATTAAAAAAAATAAGTTTAAAGAAATTAAAAAATAAAGGAATTGTAGGTACATTAAAAAAAAATTGTAAAGTGTCACAACATAAAATATCGATGCTAAAATAATTTTAATATTGTTGGAAAATGGTGCAAAAATATTGGCCATTGTTTGGTGTTATTTTAGAGAAAAAGAAGGATAATTCTATAAAATAATTGCGACCTACGAGAAAAATAGGTTTAAAATATTATGTTTAAAATATCATCATATTATGATGTGAAATATCAGTAACAGTTTTACTTTAAAGTTGACAGTAGGTAAATTAGCATAAATATATATTAAAAATATTTTTCGGTTTTAGATTTAATCTACATATTATTATGATTCACGTGATAATAATATTATTACTTCTGAACTTATTATGATTAACATGATAATAATATGATTATAATAGGTTGTAATAAAACAAATTAGGATTAAGGGAAAAATATTATGATGTAATAATACGAATATATTTGGTCACAATATGATTCAATAATAATCGTAATATGTTGACTTCAATCATGAATCTTATCATAATATGTTGCTCTTAGAATATGTTTACCACAAACATGTTTTTTCTTTGCGTGTGTCTAGAGAAAATTTTAATACGTTATCTAGATCAAAAAACCACACATTTGGCACACAATTTAACATTTTATCACAGCAATTTTGTCAAGTGCGACAATAAACAAAAATGTTTTTTTCTTGTACGTACTTAAAATGTTGTGTGACTAATAAACTTATTATTAATGTTTATCAAGTCTATTGTTAAGCTTTTTAAAACAAGAATTGTTATTAAATAACTTTTAAAATTGCATTAATACCCAAAATAATACTTTCCACACTTTTCAACGACAAAAGTTTTTCATCTACAAGTTCTACTTGAATTCGAAAACAGCCATTAACCTTTTTTATGTATGTATGTTTGTATATGTGTGTGTTATGAGGAGAGCTATTAAATAAAGGTCCTTAGTGTTTGTGTGCATAATAAATATTTTATAACATGGTTATTAAGTCTACTTATATTATGTTAAAAGTTATAAAATAAACAAATTTTTAAAAGCCTTCTTACAAAGCCACACTGAGAAAGACACTCTACAAGCAGCAACAGTAATCGAATTCAAGTCAGCTAAAATAAGCTCTCAACTCGAAAAAAATATTTTTTATATAATTTTTTTTTTATATTTATGTATCAACAAAACAAATAACTTTTATTTTTATTTTTATGAATTTATTCAGTTGAGTACCAAAAAAAAAAATTAAAGCCCTTTACACTCTTGATATAAAATTGCTTAAATACGAGAACATAAACCATCACATCTTAACCGGAAAAAATAAAAAATAAAAAAAAGTTTATTGCAAAACCTTTAAATCCAAATTACAAATAAAATCAACAAAAGTTAAATAACAACTCGCATGTGTTGAAAAGTTTATAGAAAAAACGCGTAATTTGTTTTAGTACTTTTTTAAAGTTTTATTGCATATTTCTTTTTTCCTTAAAAAGAAAACAACTTTGAAAGAAGATGAACAAAAAAATCATTGAAAAGAGGAAATCTTATGAATAAGTGTGGAAAAGAAAGATGTGTTTAAATGTATTAGTAGCAGTTAAATGTCTAGATAAAAGAGTTTATATGGATTTAATTTAAACATAAAACAAGGACAGTGGGGTAAATTAGAATATTTGATAAGACTTTAATAAAGACTGACATTATGTTTTTATGGTAGTGCATGAAACCAACTAGGTTAAGTTCCGTAGCCAGCTATCAAGAAGACAGCTTACTTGGGTCTCCCTTAGTGGTCCCTTTGTGAAACCCAGCACCAATGCCCATCCGTCAGAGCAGTTACACAAAAGGCATTAGTACATAATTCAACTAAATAATCTCTAATGAGGAGAAAAAGCAACATTACGTCTGTCTTTGATAGATCAACCAAACAGACAGAATGCTGGTTTTCCTCTCTCCCTAATGTCCCTAATTGCAGGACACTAAAACACTCGCCAGGTCAACTTCCGCAGTTTTCATCGAATTCCTAAAACAGAAAACAATAGCAATGTAAAGTTAAGATGGCGCAATGTTAATTGAAAATCATAGCCAATTTCTGCAAAAGTATGGATTTATTTAAAATTGTCATCATTTAATATTAATTTTAAATTAAAATGTTAATATAACATTCTTCAATATTAAATCCTTTAAACCCTACTTTACTTGTTTTGTGTAGAAACAACAAGAAAAACATATTTTTTTTGTTTTTCTGATTTTTTATTATTTATTTATTAAGTCTTCGAATCGCACTTAATCAACCAGAGGGTATTAACTCAAAATTTTTATTTTTCCACTTTTTCTAAAAAATCGACATGTTATATTCACATCTACCCGCTATAAAAATTTCGTGATATTTTGTCTACTTTTTGGTAATGAAGCGGTTGGTTTTAACATTGTCATTAGAGTTTGTTCCCGGGATTTCTCGTCCCGGGATTGTCAGCTGTTTTCAATTCCCGCTTTCCCGGGAATTTATTGCGGGATTTTGAAGAAAATCTTTTTTTAAAACTTTAGTAAATTTATGTCAGACTGGTGTCTTAAGTTGTTTTATCCAACTTATTTTCACCACAATATTAAAATTTTCTGCAGTTTAAGGCTTTTAAACTAATTTTTAAGAATGGGCTTTATATTGGGCCTATGATAAATTATAGGCCTATCATCACGAAATTTTATTTCTTGGCCTAGCAAATTAAAGTGTAAATTTTACAACATTATTATAAAGCTTTGCGGTTAAGGGCGTAGTAAATTGTTTTCCTAGATTGTGTTTCATATTCGGCATTTCAAGTGATTTTGAGTCTTATAAAAGTAGAAAGTAGAAATTCGTGTGCATTTCGCCACAAATTTATGTTAGTTTTAGTTGAGTTTTTAGGGAGGTAGTTCCACATTTGGGTGCATAACTCTTTTCCAACTGAAGCGATTCTGCTGTATTTCAATCCCAAACAGCCTAGAAGTTCTAGAAACAATTTGACACCCAAATGGCAAAATCGGCTTAGAATTAATAGGACTAATAATAAAAATACTTTATGGGACCTTAATATCACATGGAATGAAGAACTTAGTATACCTTTATACACCACTGCTGATTAAGGGCTATAAAATTGTAAAAAAAAAATATGTTTATAAATATATGTAGTAAATAAAATTTCTCCTTTCTGCTGAATTTGTTAAACGGTAAAATTGTTTCAGAATTCCTACTTCGTAATGTTGAGCTTTTAGTTCCTAATCAACCTTCCAGAATTTTTATTCGCGTAAGACTGATACTTTCATTCGTATTATGCAAATAAGCTCTGAAATGAACAATGTTTATATGTATATTGATTTATATTATCCTATTGGCATCAATATAACCTCTTAAGTGTCTTAAAATAATTTTAATCTTAAATTTTTTACGTTCTTGTTATGTAATAGATACTAGATTTAATTCTTTTAAACGTAATAGCCAGTAAGTAATATTAGTTTCATTGGAGAAATAATTAAACAAATATATACAAAAATTTGGGCGGGAATCCCGGGACCCCGGGAATTGGATTTTTGGAAAAATATTCGATCACGACTGCAAGAATTAGCCCCTAGGTTGGCTTTAAGATAGAGTTGTAAAGTAGAAGTTTGTAATCGAAAATAAGAATAGAATTTCTTTTAATAAGCCAATTAAATTGAATTGCTTTTAGGTTCATTTGAGTTAATATATATAATTGATAAAAAGAAAAACAAAAACATTTCCGTATTATTTTTGTTAAAATAATTTTCTCTTTCTCTGTCTCTCTCTCTTCTTAAATGTTTTCTTTGAAGCTTTTTCTCATTCTTATTTCACACTCAATTCAAATTGATTCCACATGAAACGCACGTTTCACAGAGGTTTGACTTCAAATTTAAAATGATTGGAAATCAAGCCTTTTCTCAAACGACAAAACTTTGATAATGATTTGAAAATCATTTGAAAATCATAGTATTCTCAACAAAAAGGGGATACTATTTTCAAATTGAGAAATGCATTTATTTTCTACATGCTTTCAAACGTTATTCTCAAATGTTTTTCAAATGTTGATTTTAAAGCATGTTCCACATAAAATGAAAATTTTATTTTTTAAATTTAAACTTATTGTTTATTTAAATAAACTATTCGCTAAACATTCGGCACCATAGCTTAAAGATAATATTATGTTCTTAGAAGTAGAGATACTTCAATTCTTTTTTTTAATGATTGTCCTGTCGTAGCACTGCAATCGTACAACAAACTTATATTTTCTTCACTTTCCCGTTTCATGTTTATTTATATTCTTACACTTTATAATTAATTTTTCATTCACAAAAAATTACATTTTTTTTACAAGTAATTAAGGTTTTCTAAAGGCGAATTCACCTCATGTAGTTTAATTTTAATTGTGAAGCACATTTAACTTTAATCGCCATTTCTAAATGTTTACATATATTTTTCGCTTTAGTGTTGGCAAGTTTATTATTGATTTGAGAATAACTTTTGATATCAAATTGAAAAAACATTTTATATCAAATGTTTATATTCAAATCTTTATCAATTTGTATTCAAATGTTTACTCAAACAATTGAAAAGGGTTTGAGAATTGTGTTTGATGTCTAATGATAAAGTCGTTTAATATCAAAGGTTTGACCTCGTGTTTGTTGGGTACTAATGCTTTTTTGATTATGTTTGCATTCGGCTAAAGCGGCCTTTATAGTTTTCTTAACAAATTAAATGTTGTTGAATTTTGTACAGCAAATTTCGATATTGTTAAATTTTTCTTTAACAAATTTCGATATCGTGTAATGATTCTGTAGATAATTTCGATATGGCAAAATTTTTCTATAGCAAAATTCGGCATCGTTGCCATTTTCTGTAGAAAATTTCGATATTGTAAAGTTTTCAATAGGAGGGTCCGATATCATTGATAAAATTTTCGTATCGTAAAATATTGTGTTTTTATTATGTTTCTGAATTTCTACAAAAAAATTATACGTTAACGTTTTTGTGTTAAAAAATTTACTTTATATAGAAAAGACTGCCCAAGAAATTTTTTATGGTAGAAAATTTCTATAAAATGTTATTTCTATAGAAATGTTTAATTAATTTTCCTTAAGAATATTTTATCTTATTGACATTTAATTCTATTTTTTATTATTACTATTATTACAAATTATTGTCTAACTTTACCGAGCAATAGTATCTTAGACCTTCAGTAGTATAAATAAGGACCAGAGTCTCGGGCGCCGCCCTCTCACTTAAAAACAAGCTCACTACCAACTATTCTACTGGGGCATCCTGTTGCCATTTTAATTGTCACTCTTTATATATGTACATCTTTGATATCGTAGACATTTGCTATGAAGTAGTCTGATAATATAGAAATTGTTGCAAATAATTTTTCACATGGAAATAACTAAAGTGCAATTTTATTTATCGGTAAAAGTTTCTTGACTATTTTTTTATCAAAGAATTATATTTTTAAATTCAATTTACTTTATTCACTATTTTATATTTATTATCCCACTGTGCTTATGTTAAACGTTTGTATATGTGCACAAAAGTGCCTTACTTTGTCACAAGTGTTTATGTAGACATTCCAGAACTACAACAAAGCAAAAATAAAGAGAAAACAAAGTAAAAGCAAAACAAAATAAGAAACTGAGAGACCCGTAAAAAGAAAAGAAAAAACAAATACGCTCATCATGTAAAAAAAAATTCTTAATAATGCACAGTGTAGAGTTTTTATTTTTGCTAAACCTCACCATTATGCTTAGCATACTTTCAGGCTGTGCAAGAAAACAATTTGAGTTTTTTCCTCTAATATCGCTCACTTTTTAACGTTTTTATTTCTTTTGCGTAGACTGTAGCAAAAAGAAAACAACACGAGCACTTAAAACCGTCAAACAGATCCCTAAGGATATTGTTTTTTTTTTTTTTTTTTTTTTTGTAAGGCTTAGGATACGTAACATTTGATAATAGAACACAACATGCTAACAGCCAAAGAGCAAAAGGAAAAAATCGAAAAAAAACGTACGAAGATGCTGTTAAGTGTTTGTCTTTCCTTTGCTCCCCTTAGGGTTATAAAGGCTTAATCCCCAGGAAACGTAACAAAAATAAGAAATTGAAGAGCGAACTGAAAGCTTAATGTTGCTTCTTTGCATTGAGATTCTTAACGTTATCTAATATTTTCACTTTTGACGTTGTTTTGCTGCTGCCGCCTCAAAATCAGAGTCAACATAGTGAAGGACCACTATATTCATAAAAAGCGATACATGTGGGGTTAAGTGTTGAAATATTTCTATGTTGCATGTTTTTGTTACCTCACAGTGTAAGTCGTAGTATAAATTTCTGTAAAAAAAAAAATTAACAATGCTTGATCTTCAAACATAAGGCGTAAAATGTGTTTTGTAAAATTTATAAACTGCAGAAGAGCAATAGAATTCTGAACGATATTTTGTTATTTAAAGAAAATCTACAATCCGATTCCTTCTATCGATAAACGTCTTTATGGAAATGACTTATGTATATAAATTAAAAATATAGTCAATTTTCTGTTTCATGAAATATTTCTGTGCGACATGTCGCATAGTCTGAATGAGGTAATAGATTTTCGTCAATATGTAATCTATTACCTCATTCAGACTATGCGACATGTCGCACAGAAATATTTCATGAAACAGAAAATTTACAAAGGGTGCAGTGACGTAAACAATGTCGCATGAAATGTAAAATCAAGCAACAATTTGATGTTCCTCTTTAATATGATATGTAAAATTTTTTAAAATTGAATGGTTATATTAGAATTTAAGACTTAAACGTCAAATTGTAGCTTGTAACTTGCAACAAATAATGTAACGGCTGAACATATACGTGTTTTCAAAGGGACACTATAAGAAAATACGAATTTTGTTGCAGGGACATGTCGCATAGTCTTAAACAGATATATGAATATTTCTTGTGTCGTTGAAAACCTCATTAAAATTTTTTTATATTGATACCAATCTCTATTAATTTTTTACATGTCGATTGAAACCTCTTTAGAAATTTCTAATGTCGATAAAAATCATTACGAAAATTCTAAAATCAATTAAAAGCACCACGAAAATTTCTTGTATCAATAAAAATTTCTATATTAATCTTATAAAAATTTCTTATATTGATGAAAATCTCTATGGAAATTTTTTTTTATTGATAAAATTTTTTGTAAAGAAGAAGTTAAAGGGGCTTATCCGGCAATGCCAAATCTTATTTACCCTTTGCAATAGTGGTGAAAAGCCCATTGTTCCCTAGTTCAGATGGTATGGGCGATATCGTGACAAAATTATTATTTCGGGAACATATTTGTATAAGCGCTAGCTGAAATAATAGGTCGATTTGGCTGATTTTTAAAACCAAACAATTCTCATATAAAGTGAATATTTGAGCTTAATTTTATCTACGTATTATTTTGCTTATTTTGAATATACCCGGTTGTACAAAACCCTTAATTCAGAAAGACGTTTTTATGGGGGCCAGCTAGGCGTGACAAAAGGGGTTGATTTTACAAGAATTTTCCGTGCTCGTGAAGAATCAAGAAAAAAGTCAAGATTTTTTAAAGCCCAAACGACTTGATTATTTTTTAAATTGGTTTACAGTTTTTCATAAACAAATATGTGTAAAAAGCCAACAAATAGGAAACTAAGTTTTCTTTGTTAAACAATAATATTTTGACAACACTGGAATGCTGTTTTGAAACATATGCACATTCGTTATTCACTTTGTATTTCCGCTAAAAATATATACCGAATTGAATTATTGCTTTTAAAGAATTTAGTTTTATTAACACAATCTTGTATCGGCACAAATTATAGAATGAATTCAAGTTTTGTTTTAAAACTGATTTAAGCTTGTTATGTTTTTAAAATGTAGTTTTATATTAAAAAATTATATGTACTGTTTTTTGCAATTGTGCTGAATTTTTTTTCTCTTAAATATGTACTGATTTCTCTGATTTCAAAAATGGCAACTCTATATTTTGATAACCAAGATGCTTGTACCTAATTAAGAAACTTTGGATCTTCGGTACATTATTTAGAAAAGACTTTCATACACCTTAATTAACAACGAATACAGTTTTTATCTTGCATTTGGTGCACCAGCGGAATCAATTAGAGAATAAAACCACATGTAACTTTTAGTTTTGCTTTTTGTGGTGTTTATTTCAAAAGACAATTTTTTCTGTAATACATTTTCTTCATTAACCTTTCGGTTATTCTATGCCATATAGCATACACCCAATTTTCACGATGATTTTTTCCCCTATTTTAAAATCATGTCTTTTTTTGTTTGATAGTGAGCGGGGTAGAGAAGTAAGCAGGGTAGAAAAAAAGACATGAATCGTATTTCTGTGTTTCTTTTTTGACATTCCTCTTTGCACTTATTTGTGTTTTTTAATTTCTGTTTTAATCTTATTTCAAAATGACATGTGCTTATTAAAATATAGAAATATAAAAAATTTTAATTAAAAAAAATTCAAAATATATCAAAATTATGTGGAATAACGAAATTTTAAATATTGTTACGAATAAGAAACTAAGAAAAAATCAGCTCTGACTGCAAAGAAAAGAAACATGGTGAAAATTTAACAAGTTTTTGGAAGTTTCTTTAAAAAAGAAATACAAAAAAGACATGTCTTTTAAATCATCGTGAAAATTGGGTGATAGTGTTTTTTGTAAGCCTCTTTTTTGGGTGAAATAGTTCCAAATTAATTTTTTTGATATTTTTGTATTGTTATTTAATGCTTTTTATTAAAATTGAAAAATAAAATATTTTGATTGGTACATCCAGTGCATTCTGATGGGCCAGAAAGCAAACATGCCTTTCGAGACTTGTAATTTACGAAAAAAAAGTCACTTTGTTGTTCTGTAAATGTTACTACGAAAATAGTCTTATTTTATAGCTTTACATAAGTTATTTAGCAGATTATCATTTCCCTAATAAGTGTAGAAAAAGAAAGATCCCAAGTGTTGTTCATTAAAGGTGTCCGATTTTTTTTAAATCAGACTATGCCATTAGGCATAGATTTTATTTAAAGGAAATTTTTCTATCAGTTAATTACAGTCAAAGCGAACGTAACGTTAAAATGCCTAGTAAATTAAAAGCCGAAAATATATTAGTAAATTTCGACAACTCAGACTTATCTGGCGTTTACGATGTAGAAGAAGAAAATTATGTCCTGGAAATTTTTTTCACCAAGTTGGCTAATGATTTTGTAGGCGGAACGCCGAATAGTGCAGGCCCGTTTGTAAGGATTAACTTGCCTATGGAGTTTGATTATATATACCGTAGAGGCTGAGGGAGGTACAGCAGAGGGCATCGAATTTTTCTTTTCATGCTCCCTTTGAAAGGGCTTCTGCACGTGTGTTATTGGTTTTTCGGAAGACTGATTCTGTACTGTTAAGCCAGCACCCAAGGAAGGGGTTTTGACAGGTTTTTCTCCCGTCCGGAAATGGGAAGCCTTTTTCGATAAACCCTGTACCAAGCTTTTCGACCGCCTGAAAGCTTATTCGAAATGAGTTTGTGCGCGCTAGTAGTAGACCGTCTAGCACAACCTGTGGCCAGCACTTTGCTAAAAGGGGTCTCATTAGCTGTCAACATATATATATATATATTATGTCCTGTGGTTCCTATAAGGAACAAAGGGCCACAAACATACTACAGCCTAATACCGATGCTACAGCAGTTGGGTATCCGGAGACTCTGAAGCCCTTTACCTGATACGTAGCGCGCGAATTCTTGAATATTCAGAGGGTTGGAAGTGGGGGTTGCATTTTATGTCTAACTGCCAGAAGAAAGGATAGCTGCCGCACCTCTAGACAAAGACGCATACCACCAGCCGCTCAATATGAGAACATACGTTCAATATGAGAACAGATTTGACTGAAGACCGTCAGCTTTCAGAAGGCCTAAAAGTTCACCGTTGACGGTCATTAGCCACTCCAACTAGGAACCAGACGCTAATAGGCAGTGGCTAGGCCTTGGTTCATTCTCGGCTTAGACCCTCATGGCATGGGAGGCCCTGTCGATCTTGATTAACTTCAGTTTTTGATAAAGTTTTTGATAAAGTAAACAAAAACCTCTTTTGCAATAAAATTAAAAAAAAAAAATTTTTTTATTGTTTATAGCAGTTATAAATTAACAGTTATAAAATCAAAAAATTTTTTTTTAAATCATATACATAAAAAAAGTACCGAAAGGGTTAATTATTTTTTTTATAATAATTATACGCGCCTAAAATGAATAACAAAGTAAATTGTTTTCTTTCGTTTTCAATGATAGTATAACCAGTGACCATGTTCTGTAACTCCCGCGTCGAGAAACTTTTCGATTGAAATGTGAGAAATGAAACAAAAATGCCATTAATTGAAACAAACCGCTGTTATTCTCACTTAACTGCCTCTGTAACATTTTTGGCGAGTAGTTGCTGTCACGTAAGGAAATTACACGCCAATTTGCAGAAAAAGTGTGTCTCTAAAATTTTTGTGAAAAAATCCCGCTTTGAACTGTCAAATAAACCCACGGATAAAAACGGGATGAGAAAAAATTTTAACACTAAAAAATAAAATAAACATGCAATAAATATTAACACGGAAGAGATAAGTATTTTGTTCTTGGCAGCTTTCTTCAATTTTTAATTATTTTGCTTTTAACAGTTTTGAAAAATATACGAATGTTTTCAAAGCAATTTTGTAATCAACAAACATTAAAGTCGCAATTTAATTGTTTTGGTATAGCCGACGGTTGTATTTTCGCCGCCGTCGTTGAATAAATTTAAATTTTAGTCAAAGATATGTTTGACTGGCGTTCTCAATATCTGCAATATCATATCGGCTTCGAGTGGAATATTTTGACATTTATAACGTAACGACGTAATGTCTCTTAATAGTTTTCGACATGAGTTACAGACACACTTTTTTCTCACTTTGCGAGAAAATATGGAATATTTTGTGTCACATGTTTTCAATGCGAGAAGTTCTCACCAACGCTAAAGAACACGGGTACAGGGTTAATCAAATAAATTTAAAATATCAATATTTTGTTTCCTATCTCCTCATGGGGGAAAATTATGGCGAATTTGTTTTTATAAAAAAGGTAGAACAAAAAAATTTAGCTAACAATTTCAGAATTGACTGAATTCCAAAAATCCCGATATAAAAAATTAAGTCAAGGGACTCGAACTCGCTGAATCCTGAAAATATCGTGATTTTTGGGTTTGGGATTTCGTGACTGGCATTTCAACTAACACACATATGGACTGACGGACAGGCTTTTTAAACAACTTTGCAAGTGATAGGGACACATGCAATTTAAACTTTGAAAGGTAACTTGTCCAACGCTTGTCATTTTATTATTTCTCACCCGATTCTAAAATTAGTTTCTGCCCATATATCCCTCACACAAAATTAAACAGCATGTTAACGTTCAAGCAAATAAATTATATATTAAAAATATATTAAACTAATCGTTTATGTTTTTTCTTCCTAAAATTTAATTATTTATATAAAAATTTGGCCAATGTAAAGCTCAATACATTATTTATACGAATTTAATATTTTCCACAATACAAACTTTATGTTAAATTTATAACAATTTGATGCGTTTTACAATTAGATCATTATCTTAGTGTATGTTGTTTTTGTGATCGCAAAAATTAAACTGAGTAATGTAGCATTAAGAAGAATAACGCTCAATACACAAAACTGTATTGATGGATTTAAAACAAATTAAGTATTATTTCCCATATAATAAAAGCAAATGCAAATATTTTAAAACCTTTATAAATTTAATTTTATACCATATGAAATTCGTAGTTTCTTATTGTGGAACAGCGACAGCAAGCAAAATGGGTACATCATTTTGTATGAAGGGAGTAAAACCAGTATTTTAATTTTTTACACATAATTGACATTTGAAATGAGCCATAAACCCCTTCCACCAATGCTGAACGGTATTATAAAAGTAAATTGTAAATTTTTTCCTTAAGTTATATTTTTATTCGACCTTTAAAATTCAATATTAAATGAAAATACTTAAGCTCGAGGTCTGTTGTATGTAAAATGTTCTTTATTTGTTTCCAATATTTTGATATTCTTTGAAACTACACTGAGTGTAGTTTTTGTTGCTGAAACGTGAAGAGCTATTACTCCTTTTTTGTAGCTTATGTAAATTTTCATTAACCATTCCATGATGAATCGAAATTTTGGAAACAAATAAAGAACATTTTACATACAACAGACCTCGAGCTTGAGTATTTTCATTTAATAGTAAATTGTAAATTTTAATTCTTAACTACTGTGCCGCAGTAATGAAAATCTTGCCATATTTATATCAGTTGGTAAAAAGTTCCCTTCCGGTCTTATATTCATTTCTTTATTATTTTTTCCACTTTTTAGCCGTAAAGAAAGTAAAGATTTTTGCTTTTTCTTGCCCTTCCTTGCATGGTTATTAAGAATTTATTGAACTTTTTTCTAAGGAATTTTATAAAATTGAAGCCGATTGGATTTAACTTGAAAAAGGGAGAAAATATATCCTTTTACTTTTTCACATAAACAAATTACAAACCATAAAAAATTTAAAGTTTTGCAAACTCCATTTTTGTTCTCTTTTCCTTTTTTTAAGCTCTAAATTTGTTAAGAAATTTCTTCCTTTTTTTGTTTGTTTTATTATTTTTATTTTCTTATATTTTTTTTTCTTATGCTAAGCCAAGGAAAAATACTTAGAGGCGAATAAAGTTTATTGACTAAAATGTCGATTTGAATTTTATTAAATGTATTTCACAACAATTTGCTCAAACGTTTCAGAGGAGCTTAATAAATTTTTGGCCTGGCAAACAAAGTAGATATATTTAGTTTCGGTGAAAATAAAAATATTTTTCATTGAAGTTGACACCTTAAGTGGCGTCTGTAATAGAAAATATATTTTTCTTCTATTGGCTTTTCTTCTTAAATTGCTTTCTAAAGAAAGAAGAAACTTTTTTATTGATAAAGAAAAAATTTGCTTGTCAAACCATTTAAAAGTTGTTAAAAGTTAATAACAAGAAATAAGATTTATATGCATACTTTTGGGGATCAATATAAAATTAAAAACTGAAGTAGTTTAGAAAGGGATTTTATAGGTTTAACATAAGTTCTTAGAAATGAGTAGATTATAAATATTATAAATCAAATGCTTAACACATGTAAGTAACTCGAATTAAGAGTTTGAGCAAATTTTGCATTTTTTTATTGTCGCTGTCAGCCATAAAAAGTTTTCACTTTTTACGAAATTCTTCAAAGAAGAAAGAATTTTTAATTGAAGTTCAAAAAGTTTTAAGTTTAAATTTGAAAGGGTTAAAAGATTATCGCGGCGTTTTTCTTTGGAAGGTTGACAAAAATTTATTGAATAGAGAAAAAAAATTCAGCAAAAGTTATACAATTGCACAATTGGGTCACAGATTCGTTTTGTAAAGAAGTTTAACAAGCACTAAAGCTTCATAGATAAATAAAATTAAAATTTCTTAAAAGAAAGATTTATTCATGATGGTAGAAAATCTGTATTTAAATTTAATCGTCTAATCGATTAGAAGTTCTCCTTTTCACGATATTTTATTTAATGAAGACTAATTATAATTAATAGAGGACTTTTTGGCATTTATGATAAGTATACTTTAGAAAATCATTATAAATAGTTTTACGCTTGAACAGTGCTACCGAGTTATCCAAATGTAGCTTGAACATCAGTCAACGGCTTAGCGATTTTTATGGCGACTTTGCGATTTTTGCTTAACAGGTTTGTTACTAAACAAGTTTGCCGCATATAGAGTGAGACTAATCCAAAGCAGACCTTACAGACTTCATTACATCCAGAAAAACGCTCCTCTCGGTGCGGTTAACACCCTTCGCGGCCAGCAGGGCTCCAAAAGTTGCCTCAAAAAGGACGTCCAGAATGCACTTTGTAAAGAGTAGCAGCGGTGACCATATCCCAGATATTAGTTAAAAATTGTAATGCCTTTTTATACAGTATTTTCCTGCAAAGCCAAACACGTTAACATTTTTGTGCATTTTTCAACTATTTCCTTTCCAGTCGATATGCGTTTAATGGCTGGACAATTTTCTTAGAGCTGAATGCCAATATGGCATGGTTTTTAGATTCTGTTGCGGCCATTTCTGATATACTTGGTAGTTGCAATTTAATTTTAAATTAAAGAAAAATAATATCTATGGATATGGGGCATAATGGAAAAGTAAAGTGAATGCAAAGGCAACAGTTTTTGTACACATAGCCAATCCTTTTCAAATGACAACCTCACCCACTCTCTATCCTGGACTTAGTGCACAATGAGAGAAAAAGCGGTTAAGGTACAATTGCAATAATAAATGTAAGGTGCTGTCTGCAATATTACTTTTTAGATAATAGAGAAGCTGAGATATATTTTATTTTACAAGATAAAAAATATTACGCTCTTTTACATGCACAAATACCCAAAAATTACCTTTAAAATAAGGAAAGTCGCACTTATACCCCTTGTGCTTCAACTTTGTTTTTCAATTTCTAAATAACTGAACTTTTACCTCAACAGAATGTAAGTACAGTGCACTAGCGATAATATGAATACCCTAATATATGAACACTCCAAAATATGAACACTTCTTTTCTTCCATTGACTACTCTAAAATATGAACTTGTGCAAAACCTTTAAAACATAAACAACTTGTTTTTGTATTTTTAACGGATTTCTTCATTGTGGTATTTCTCCAACAAGCAATTTATACGACCGTGTCGTGAAAATTCAGTCAAATGAAACTGAATTTAAGTTTATTTTAACGGATTTTATCTACCTACACAGTGGTCGATCAATCTGTCTTATATACACGTTTTAGTTAGTAAAATCACATTCAGCTGGATTTCTATATTCATCTTTAAATATAATATTAACGGGAAAAGGTGCAAGTACTATTTATTTAGCGAATAAATTTGGGGTGAAAAAAATTTGCAATATGTGGAAGAACAAAAATTAAAAAGGCTATTATTATATTAAATGGGCTAACAATACGTTTATTTGACCCGGAAAACGAAACACGTGTGGCCTCCCGGGTATCCACAAATTGAAAATGTATTACATATACCGATGGTTTTTGAATATGAGAGATAAAAATATAACTTTTAGGGACAGGGCGCTCGTTTGCATCAAATATCTGGAGACAGTAAGGAGAGCGGGCCGTTTAAAAGGCGATTGAACGGATGAATATCACTGATTTTTCGCAGTATAACTTTAAGATTTTTTTTCTTTTTCAAAAATAAATTGTTTTTAAAATCCAATAAATCAAAAATTTTGCATTAGAAACTTTAATTTTTATGTTAAAAACGTTTTCAAAAAGAAATTAGATGCCATTCGTATATATGAACCATCTTGCAAAACTGAACTTGCTTGGTTTTAGTTAGTTCATATTATCACGAGTGCACTGTAATACCTAATAAGAACACCACATGGACGAATTTTTTTGAATAACATTTTATTAAGAAAGCTTTTATGGTTCTTTGTTAGATTTTTTAATCATCATAATCAGATTCCATGACCTCATCAGGCTCATCTTCATCCTCATCCTCACCTTCGCTTTCGATTCCTTTCGGAATTTCTTCCATTCTATCGTGAGGAAGTGGTTTAAACTATTCATGATAAATTGGTGGTGTAAAGAAAATAAGACATTGGAGGTTCTTGAATTTCTCGAACTTTATTGGTTGGACGCTGATTTATGAAGTAAGTTGTGGGAGTAACTGAACGGCTTGACCAGTATTTCGAGCTTTAATTTTTACTTGGGCGAAGTTTTCTTGCTCATTCAAAAGATCATGATCATTTGTATGAGAGGTCCCAAGGTTCATCCATCATCCGAAAATAAAATATATAATAAAATAAATCAAATACTCAATATGATTATTTACTATAGTCCAAAAATGTTGTCTTAAAACAAGGATAATGAAATGATATTCCAATTAATAACCACCAACAATATTAATCCATAAGGGTAATTCCATTTCAAATCGACCAGTAGAGGGACCCGACCCCTTTCCATTTAAATGGAATTTGGTGAGAAGGTTCCCTTCATCCTATAAGTAACATATTGGTCGATTTGACAGGGAATAACCCATTAAAATTGATGAGTTCGTAACCCAATTTTCTGGTTTTATTATTGCAGTTTTTAGGTATCAATCGACCTTAGATTAGCATTCTAGTAACGGACCAAATATAAATTCTGCTAAGATATACATATTATAATCAAAAACTTGATAAACTGTTTAACATTTTATGATTTTTAACCAAAATCTACACAAAAAATACGTTATTTTGAGAACCATTTAATTTGTATTTTCTCACAGCAATTATTTAAAATTTAACTAAGTCATAAGCGTGTCTCTGCGTTTTATATACTAAATTCAGAAATTACTTTTATTAATATTTAAATGAAAAATATTTTAATTTTCTTGTCCATAAAACCACAAAAATTGCGTCAAATGTTTATTGAATTTTTTCCCCCAAATTCCTCTTAATGAACTCATTTAACTTTAGATTTCCGTTTCCTTTATTTTTCGTTTTTCTCCTTCTTTCTTTCTTTCAATTTACAATTTGTTTGTATCCCGTAGCACCCAGCATAAAAATTTGTAATAACACTTTCACTTGGTTTCTAACAATTTAACAAATTTTTAAGGGTTGCAATTGTGTGTAGGAAATTTCTTACATATCTTTTCATTAGAAAAAAATAGCAGCAAACTTTGAAAAACTTTAGCTAAACAACCGACCGACCAGCCAACCAATAGACAAACAAACTTTAATCAAGAATTTTTCGAAAAAAAGGAATAAAAAACACCAACGATGAACAACTTTATTCCTTTTTTAGTTTACTGTCAAAATGTATAAAGGGTTATTTATCGCGAGGTTTGATTTAAAATGTAAAATAAAACCCATGAATTTAAAAATGAACTTAAAATTTTTATTATCGGTTAAAACAACAATTTGTGCTATTTACTGTTTAAAAATGATATCACGTAAAAGTTGACCATGACTACGGCTGAGGTGGTCCATTCGGAAACCAAAGAAAGTCCGGTGTTTCTAGTAAAATTATGTTCAGTGTGAAGCCCATTTCTTGCTTAATGGATACGTTGATAAACAAAATTTCCGTACTTGGGGTGATGAGCAACCCGAAGAGTAGTACAGCCATTGATATCAAGGTACGGTGTGGCTTGTGAGCTAATGGTTCATATTTCTTCAAAAATAAGGAAAATCAGAATGTTACCATCAATGTTTACTATCATCGAACCATGTTAGCGGACCATATGCTTCTAGAAATTCAAACGCATGGTCTGGGAGAGCTCTGGTTACAACAAGACGGCGCTACAAGCCATACAGCGCATGAAACAATGGGCTTGTTGAGAAATCATTTTTGTAAGCACTTAATTTCACGTGTTGCTATTGTGAATTGGCCAATTAGATCATGCGATATCACACCTTTTGGACTGTTTTCTCTGGGGATATGTAAAGTCTACAGTTGATGCTTTGGAAGCCAACATTACTCGCGTTTTTCGCGGATACCAGTCACTATGCTCAAACAAGTCACCAAAAATTGGACATTCCGAAAAGACAACCTCATACGTAGTCATGACAAACATTTACATTCCTGAAGACGTAACGTGACAAAAAGTGTTCTTTTCTTTGAAAGAGCCAACATTGAGCTCAAACAAAAAAGCAACAAATAAATAAAACAAACTAAATCGGTGTCGTTACTTTTTTTAAACACTTAAAATCAAACAAATCAGATTTAATAAATACTTATTGCTCAAAATTACAATATAAAAATTTTATTTAAAGATTATTTTTTTACAGGTTGCGAAAGAAAAAAAATCATATCTTAAAAAGAAAAAAAAAACACCTCCTTCAAAGTTTCAGGATTTTTAAAGAACAGTTTTTTATATACTGTTTGTAGCCCTAAGTATTCTCTTTAAAATGACATCTTCGTATGTGAAGTAGTTTTTGAGATATTGAAAAAATAAACTCAACACATTCGGCTAATTCGGCGGAATTATAACATTTTTAAAAAATATTTTTTCGCTGATATACGAGTATGTTCCTTTTAGGATGAAAAGAAAATTCTCACCAAATCTTATTCAAACCGAAAAGGGTCGGTTCCCACTCTTGGTCGATTTGACATGGAATTACCCACATGATAATTTTTTTCAAGCAGTAAATACCATAAATTGTTCTTTTAACCGATAATAAAAATTTTAAGTTCTCTTTGAAATCATGTGTTTTATTTTACATTAGAAATTAAACCTCACGATGTATCATCCTTTTTAAGAACAACAAAATCTGTCAAGCCCGAAAAAATGACGGCACTACCAAAATAAAGAAATTCTGTTGCGTTTTATAAAAATAACGAAAATAATGAATTGTTTGTGTCTAAATATTGGAAAAGAGGATAGAAGGAATGAAATGTTTTTATTAGAGCTGTGCACGTGAATCATTGATGTTAAATGGGGTTTTAAATTTTGTACCAACTTTCAAAAAAAAAAAAAATGTACTTTTTGGACCTTCACGGTATCATTTTTTTTAATTTATTAAAACAACAAAAAAGTACATAAAAATACACAAAAAAACCAAACTTAACATTAGCATACATTATATGTATGAATTAAATAAGGCACATAAAAGTCCTATAAATACATATATGAGATCACAATCGGGCGCTTATTTGTTAAGTTAATAAACTATTTGTAATTTTTACATCATGCAGCATGAATTTGTCGATCTTAACCAATCCTTTGTTTGTATGAGACTTGTTAATGTTGGCACATGTAGTCTGATTCTTTCCTAAGTTTTAATTAAATTTTGAAAACAAAAAACTCTTTCAACTTTTGCAGACAAATGCGGAATAGATAAAATTCCAGCAACGACTCTAGAAATGTCAGGACATATATGGACATTCAGATCCTTTTCAAAATTAGCTACAGCCGACCAAAAACTAAAAATGTTTTCAGTTTTTAACGACTGCAAATGCTCGACATCAGCTAAAGCTCTAAATTGATTATTGATTGAATCAAAATTTACAATTTCATCCGGGAACATTTTTACTAGAAGAGGTACGATACTATTTGTTTTACCTGAAATAACCTTTTCAGGAGTAAATTTATTGAACCACATTAAAACTTCGTTATTAAAGTTGTCATTGTTTCTCAAATCTTCGTAAAATTTTATATAAAATTGTTTTGCATTTTCTTTCATTTCTTTAACAATATCAATATTAATATTATTTGTAGAAATATATATACCCACTTCTGTTCCGCAATAAATTTCTTCAAATGGCACGTGATTTTTGTAAAGTTCTGCGATATATCACATTCATGCAAAACATTTTTATTTATGAAATTACGTGCTAAATATTTAACGCAACAAAAAGTTAGCCTTTGTAAAAATTCGAGGATCTTCTGATTGCATTTCTAAAGTAACCATGTTAATAATTTCAAGTGCATATTGCATAAATAAAAAATACAATTTAAAAGAAGGATTTTTAAATCCTGATGAAAGAAATAATAATTAAAAAATAAATACAATGAAAAGGACTCAATATTTTGTGTGCTATACTAAAAATTAAAAAAGGGGGACCTATGACAAATTTTTAAAATGTACCAAATGTGTCACGGTAGTACCACGGTACTTTAGAAGGTCAAATTGTACCAAAAAAAGTACAATTGTACCAACTTTAACATCCCTGAAGTGAATGGTTACTGACTGACCATAAGTGACTTGGATCAAATTCAATATTAATACCAACATAATAAGATGGTTTATATGCATACTAGTATGGGTGGATCCTTGTCACAATTAGAACCTACATATGTCCCTACGCGCAGTAAAAAAATGTTTAGATATATTCACCTCCAAAAAAACTATTTTTAAAGAAAATATTGAACATATTATGTTTAATCTTACCATTTCAATCAATCTTACGATGTCCGTCCGTTCGTCTAGCTGGCTTTCCAAAGTCGCAATTTTAGAAACAATTTGATGAAATTACAAACAGAGAAAAAACATGTTTAAATATGGTCACCTCCAATAAAACTATTTTTAAATAAAATTGTAAACATATTATGGTTAATTTAACCAAATTATTGTCACAAAACAAATGTTTAAAAATTATTTCTGGCACAAGGTCTTCCCGACTTCGCCTTATGAACGCTATCCTGTCGGTCCAATTTTGTATCTCTTTTTCGAGCATACCCGAACTTATTTCGTTAATAGTGCGTCAAATGATGGCTTCTAAATGATCAATCGTGGCTGATTTATCAACGTAGATTAGAGATTTGAGGTACCCCCACAAAATGAAGTGCAAAGGTGTCAAATCACACGAACGAGGTGGCAAATTCACAGGTCCCTTTATTAAGATTATTCGGTCACCATACGTTTGGCTCAAGAAAATTATGGTTTCACGCACTGTATGGCATGTTGATCCGTGTTGTTGAAATCATTTCTCTTCAAGGGATGTGTAAAGACATGAGGAATATAAAAAATCACGAATAATTTGCCTGTAGCGTTCGCCATTCACGGTAATGTTGGCACTGATTTTAATGCTAAAGCCAAATAAGCCGATAACGCATGGAAATCGCAGCAAAAATGATTTTTACGGTATAAAATTGATTGTCGCATGAAAGTTGCGCTCTCTTCAAAAATTATAATTCCGCCGGTTTACGTACCCATTAAGCCTGAAATGAGTCTCATCGCTGAAAATGATTTTTCGATAAAAATCTGGTTCAACTTTCAGTTGATTCTCAGCCCATTCACCAAACACACGGCAAAATTGCTGGTTCTCTGCTTTTAATTCTTACATCTATAAGAACCTTAAAGGAATGTAGGCCAAGATCTTTCCTCAAAATTTTTCAATTAGCGGACGGGTATAGACCCAATTGCTGAGAACGACGTCGAATCGATAAATGTAAGCCCTCTGTCATACTCACGTCTACAGCGGCGAGGGCTTCT
Source organism: Pollenia amentaria (assembly GCA_943735925.1). Taxonomy (NCBI): domain Eukaryota; kingdom Metazoa; phylum Arthropoda; class Insecta; order Diptera; family Polleniidae; genus Pollenia; species Pollenia amentaria. Next base: position 83,266,492 of record OX031008.1, on the reverse strand, counting down.
GCTGTACGCACAGTACGGGCTCGATTTGAATGAATATTATCCAAAATAGTAAATGTGGTCATGAATCGATCAATAGTATTGCGTATAAGCTGCTCAGATGTAAGATTATGCTCACCGTAAACTTGACGAAGTGCTCTATAAGTTTGGCGAACAGAACGCGAGTTTTGGAAATAAATATCCACGATTTGTAGTGTTGTTCTGGTGTAAGTATTTGCATTTTCATTTGCCAAACTATACTGAAAAAAAGTCAAACATGCCTCCTTAGTATGACAACTAGTTTGACAGATATCCCTTTCGTCTAAAAACACATCCTTTATAGGTAAACTCTGCCCTAGATCTAAATGTATCCATTAAACATCTGCATGAAACTAAATAATGATGTTCATGTAACCTTCATTATAATTTTGTATACGCTTCGTTTGTATTCAGTAAGATTAATAACTATGAAATGAAAGTAACAAACACTTGAAATTTAAGAAACGAGTAAGATGCAGTTATCTTGTTTACTTAAACAAGAGAATATGAGTACGGACAACTCTGAAACAAAACAACCACTGAATAAATGTCGAATAAGTTCATGGAAAAACATATTTATTTAAAAGTCAGTATTGCCAGCTGAAGGAAATGACAAACATTAGGAAAGATAAAAAAAAAACAAAAATAACCACGAACAGTAAAAGCAACACCATTAGGAAGTACATATAAATTAAAATAACAAAAATAATACAAATTTGACTTAATTTTCAATGTAAATTTTTAAACTTCAAAAAAATTTTATTTTATTTTCAAAAACATTTTTCACCAATGTGTTTTGCTTGGAAGTACATCAAAAAGTAGTTAGGAAAAAAGGCTTTACAAATTAGACATATTATTGCAAAGGTAACAAAAAAAAAAAAATACATAAATTTACTAAGTGGCAACATTGCTATTGATCATTTATATAAAAAAATGAGACAGAGTGAAAACTGTAAAACAAAAGTCGTTTTATTGAACAAAGTCTTTATGTTTGCCATATGAAACGAAATGTGTTTGCTGGTATCATGAACAAAACAACAGTTGGTTGATTAATCTGAATTTTATTTGAATACGAACTTCATTGGATAAACATTTCAGTATGTTTATGAATGAAGTTATTCATGCAGCCCTTTATTAGCCATAACTCTTAGGGAGATCGAACGGTTATTTTGGCCTTGCCCAAGTCGGTTATTTTAAAATGCCTATTTTTCGAATATCGAATAAACCGGTTATTTTGGTATAATAAACCGGTTATTTTAATAATGTGTAATTAATATACATTTTCCTTACTCTGGTTATAGATGTACCCGTAATTTAAGTATTTTCTAATTAAACATTGGTCAAACTTAAACTTTTAATGAAGAATGTCAAAACAAAATGTAACAAAGGTCAAAAAACATTATGAACACTGTAAATACAAATCTCTTATAAAAGCGTGTGTTCTTGTAAAAAAAAAACAAAAACTATTCAAAATACTACAAGAACGTGTGCAGTTAAAAAGTAAGAATTTGTGCGAGAGTATTCTAAATATTAAATATATTTTGATATAGTTAAAGGTTATCTCTAGAGATTTTTCGAACGCGATTTAAAAGACAAATTTAGGTGCTTGAAGTGCCCTAAAATGATAAGTTATTAAGGTTCTTCCATGTCACGACTTATTAATCACATTTAATTAGTCTACATGCTTGACATTAATGTGATCCACATAAAACTTAACTCAGTTCTAAGTAGTTCTAAAGAGACTACAAAGAATACGTTACTAAAAAACGCGGCCAAAAAATTAATCATTGGTGAAATATTAGCCCGTTGTGTTGCCGAGGACGAAATGCACTTTAAGGCACTAAAACTCTTAAGTAGTTCTAGCATCTCTTCATGCTGAAAACTACAACATTCCGGCGGAATCAACGATATGGGAAAAATTTCTACCACTTTTATTTATTAAAACACCAAGAACAAAAAAACAAAATTGAAGAAAACAAACAATGTCATGGAAGGTCTTAAATTGTAGTCGACGAATTGATAAATATTTCACACAAAAAGAATGTTCATTTTACTATTCGTTTCTATAATTCTGAAACAAAATAATTTGAAACAGATAATCCTGGCTAATAGGTTTTGTTTGCAACTTTTAAAAATATGGTTGATTTATATAGAAAGCTTAACCACCAACAAATTAAAACGCATTAAAAATAAATTTGAGAGAATATTTCAAATAATAACGTTATAAAATTCTTATAATTTATTTGCTTTTGCAAACGTTTGTCTAGATCAAATATTATTCAACAGTTTCTAAACTACATTAAACAAATATCCCCTTACAAATAAAGATTATTATCAATAAAAAATTGTTGAATATTTAGCTAAAGTTTGATCAATTTACTGGACCCACTTTTCTTGGATTTTATCGTAAAATATTTTTTAGGTCTGATCTGTCATATCTATGTATTTCGTTGGTTCCTTACCTTTGCAAATTGTTTTGTTTTTATTCATTGTGTTACAAAAACTTATTTGATTTTTATGTTTTTATGTATTCGAATTAAAACCGGTTAACCGGTTATTTAAAAAATGCTTACCCAAAAACCGAGTTTTTTACAAAAGCAACAATTCGTAATATTCGAAAACCGGTCGAATAATCGATCTCCCTAATAACTCTCATATAGGTCAATTTGGAGAATCACCGTTGCTGTCATAGATCTCAAACTGTGTTTGTAATTTAAATTTTTGGTATGTGACCGAATTTCTTAATATGACTCTTTAAAATTATTTGCGTGTTAAATTTTTTTCAAACACTTCCTTGTTTCTGTGTTGCTGTTGCTGCTTTACCCACAAAAGCGTAAATATCATATAATTTGTGTCGCAACACCTGGCGTGTATACACATAAAAGGCATGCCTTTTATTCCATCAAGGAGAGTACAAATTTGTATAAAGTAAAACTGTTAACAGGCTTGAACATTTTATCAACTGTTTTCAATATCGATAATATTTGATCTTAACATTCCAGTCTTTTATATCTCTGCCCACAAACAATTGATTAAAAAAAATATCATCATCATCATCAAACAATAAGCTTTATAAATGCTTCATAAGCGTAACGAGTGAACATTTTTAATTCAATTAAATTAAAAAATTCAAAAAGTATTCCCTTTCGTTGTCTCGCTTATTTTTTCGACAATTTTGCCTTATGGAACGCACATTAAAACGCTTGAGGGTGGGGCAAGGAACTTAATTTTACATTGTTGCCACTAATATCTACCAATATTTCATAGAAAGGGAGCCCTGACTTAAATGTGTGTTCGGAGAGTGCAGCATTTCTTCGACAACGCACAAAATGTTTGGCAATAAATACAGCTAATAATTCTTTTTGTATTTTTGGCTTTTCTTATTTAATTGACTTACTTAAATAATATTATTTATGTCGAAGAAATAATACCCACTTAAAAAATAAATGCTTCATCTATTTTGTGTTACATATAATGTCTAGGATTAATGAAACAAATTATGGGCTTATTCGAGATTTCCATCTCTTCGCTCGCATTTCAACTTGAAGTGAATTTAAAAAATGAAATGCAAAAAAAGAAAATAAGTTAATTAGTGGATGATGAAACTTCTTTTAGAATAAAAAGGGTTATTTGTTTAATTTTTATGTTGAAATAGCGACCGAATCATTCCGTTACGATTTAAAAGTAACTATTAATGAATATTAATTCTTGCTTTAGGGGAATATAATAATTAGGGACGTAGCGAATACCGATACCGAAACCGATATATCGGCAATACTTCAAGTTTGCCGATATATCCTTATCGGCGATATTTTACTGTCGGCACGCCGATACTTTTTTATAGTTTTTTGAACAAATAATTTAATTTTCAATGATTATTCTTTGCATAACAACTATGAGTAAAAAATCAAACAGAATACAAATTGTTGCTTTTAATTCTTAAGCTGGAGGTTTAATGCATATGTTTCTTTATTGACCTTTTTTCGAGACGCATGCTAACCCTGCCTTTACACATGCAAGTAATTACTTGCAAGTAGTGTGTATGTATTATCAAAGAAAATGTCGAAGAAATAGCCGAAAGTAGCTTCAGTGTTTACACAGTCAGTTGTAAGTTTATTTTTCAAATGTTCGCGAAGCGAAAACATCTTATGAAAAAGCTTTATTTTTGGGTTTAAAAAACATTATCATGTTAATGTTATTACGAAATTTATTTAATAATATTATATATAAATTATTTAGTTGTTTCTTTATTTTATTTTTGGTCCATCTTGATGAAAAACCTTATGGTTATTTTTAAAATATGTCAATCCAGTATTGCCGTAGTTACCGATATCATTAATTTTCTGAGAAAATATTTTTATTAACAATTTTTTTTTTAAATGCTTGCAATTTATGTTTAAAAATACCAGGAAGATGTGTTGCTTTGTTTTTTTTTTTTATTTTTATAATCACACAGAAAACCAGCTATAAACATAACTTTTATATTACTAAGTACTAGTAAATTAATACCAAAGTCATCCACGGTAACACTGTTTCTTTATTTGTCATTTTACTTGCTGCAAGTGTAAAAAATTTACTTGCAAGCAAATTCTCTTGCAAGTTGGGCTGCAAGTACGAAAAATGTGATGGTGTTAGTAAAAATGTGTGAGTATATTGAGTTTTTCGAACTTGCAATTGCATGTGCAAACCCCGGGTAAAGTAGAAAGTAATCCTACTTAATGCTTTCAATATGTATGTATATGCATTTTACGCGTTTGCTGTGTAACTTGTCAATACAATTTTACACTAACCTCCATATTCCAAAAAAAATATTTTAGGTTTATAGCAGGTTCATGAAACGAATTTTCTATGAATATTTGTTTAATAAACCTTTTATTAATCAAAAATATTTATTATGAATATGGGCGTAAGATTTTATGGACTGATTCATAAACGCATTGAACGCTTTGTTTGGACCTTCAACAGAATTTTCTCCTTACTTTTAATGAGTTTTGTGAAAATAAAAATCACTTCGCTACAACTTTTGTGTTACTTCGCAGAGACCACAAAATCTATAAGCAAAGTCACTGCTACATTTTGTGACGCTATTTCGCTAGTAAACAGTCTTTGAACATTATTAGAAAATCCGATAAATAAATAAACTGAGATGAAGAATAATTTTGAGTCCCAAAAATTGACGATTTATGTAGCAATAGATCTGAATGAAAGATTTGACTGTTTAGAGAATAATGAAATCTATTGCTTATCTACAATTCTTTACCTTCGAAACAAAGCAAGAAAATATCAAAGACAATAGATCGAAAAAAGCGTCTTATCGAGCTACTCAACATGACTCTACATTCCGAAAGTGTTGAGCACACGTTCTCCCCTATATCCTACGCTGTGGCTCAGCTAACGAAGAAGTCTCTATATACCTTAGATTTTCTAATTTTTCTAGAGGCGCAGATCCGCTTATTTACTGGTGCAATTAAATGTTATGCTCAAAATGCTAGACCATGTCGCAGAAATTCTTAAGTTGTCTAGTGAGTTCAGTCACATCTGATAGGCGATTTTTTACTGCAGGTCTGCTTTAAACGGAGTTGCGAAATTATCTCCGCAAAATTTGAGTTGAGAATACTTTGTTTTTTAAACAAAAGTCTTATTAATATTAATTTTGAATACTTACACTGACAAAAATTTAAAATTGTCTTTAATCACCAAATTCATAGAATCAAGCAAACAAATAATAGTATTCCCACAAACAACTTTGATAATAAATTTTAGCAAGTGCACGTGCATAAAAAACTGAACTGGCAAATTGTTTTTATTTTGATTTCTTGCGAAAACAATAAAAGCACTTTGTTTTTGTTTTTAATATGTTTTTTCTTTACCCACTTACAACTACAATTAATGTTGGGAGAATTCCAAATAATTGTAGCGGGAAATGTAAGAAAAGATAAAACTCATCACTGATTTATTGTTTGGTATTTTGCTTAAGCTTTGATATCGTTGCAAACAAACTTTCTGAGTGTTTGTAGGTAATTCTCATTCCCTCTGTAGTTTTGTTTGCTGATAGCTTTGGCTTTTCTAAAATTATTTAGGAGAACGTTTCCTGATGATCTGGCCTAAGCAACCAGTGAAATGCGCATAGGAACAGCTTATCCTCCAACAATAAATTTCAGTATTTTTTATCAATTATTTAAAAAGGTAATTAAGCACAACAAACAAAATCTTTTAATAAATAATAGTATTCCCACAAACAACTTTGATAACAAGCAAACAATTTATTGATGTTGCACCTATTACCAAAATGACTACATATATACTTTAAAATTGTAAAAATATAATATTAGGATTATCATTTTTTTTAAATAAATGACATTTTTAATTTAAAAAATTATCGAAAACTTTGCCGTTTCAAATAGTGTGTTAATTGATTTAATTAAATATAGCTCGGGTTTTCCAATTTCCCAACAATAAATCTACAAGTTTAAATTTTTTTTTTTTTAAACCAAAAAATCAATTAAGACTTTTCGATAAGAAATTAATATTTTAATTGAAAATTTATTTTAAAACAACTAAAATGCTAATTAAATCAAAATTGAATTTTTAATTTTCTTTCAACTAAAAAAATATTTAATTCAATTATCACATTAATTAAATTGAAATACTTTTTAAACAATTTTTTTAATTTATAAAAACTGCTGATAATTTTTTCTGTGTATAATCTCTTACACTGTTTTTATTTTAAGTTAATTAATTTTACAATGAATTTAAATTCATTTCGTTGTTTTTAAATCCTATTAAAATCAATTTTAAATATTAATAATCTCTTACACTGTAATTTTCTATAATAAAGAAATTACTGTACTTGAGCTTTGTTAATTTTACCTTGAATTTAATTTTATATTCGTACCGGTATCGGCGTTATTTTTTCTTGAGTATCGGTACTGTATCGGAAAAAAGGCGTTCCGTTACGTCCCTAATAATAATACTTCCTAGGTCAATGTAAGTTTTTATAGCATTTGAAGACATTTTCCTTTACTATCTTTCTTGCCTAATAATATACATTCCTTATTGAAAGGATTTTGTTTCATTTTCGCATGTTTCTTCACATTCGAGTTTACCGTCAATTACATTTTAAATAGATTTTTCTAGAGTTTTCCTCTACTCTCTTTTCTTCTGGTTGGCCCGACTTGGTGAAGGCGGGCTATGTATGAAATAATGGCATCACTGTTGAGCTGTGGGTCCTTTTTTTAAAATTTCATAAACTTTATATGTGAGCCTCCTTTAGGAATGAAGATAGGGGGTAATTGTGTTCAAGAAAAATTTCTGGTAGGAAAAATTAATGGAGGTCTGTCCTACATTTTACCCTCAAGGAGCGACTATGTGTCACTCTGTTGACAAACTTGACCTGAAATGTCTGCATTGTGGCCATTTTATTTAATATTTGAAATGGACTACATAGACATATCGATATGAATATACAAGTGGATAAGTATTTTCTTATATTTCATTTAAAATTAAGTCCGGCTGCCAAGATATAAGGAGTTTTCTTGAGAAAACGTATAAAATGGGGTTTGGTGTATTTGTTATACCCACGACAAAGAACCAGCTTCTGAGTCGACCTAGCGTTGTCCCTCGGGCTCCTTTCTATATTTATATGGACACGCAAGCTATGCATTTGTAAAAAGTATGCCCACGAGGGGAGATAGGGGGCAATTTCTGCCTCTCAGGAACTATCAAACCGATTATAATGAAATTTAAAAATCCCTATTCATATAGCCAAAACTAGCTCAAGGTCCCAAATAGGTACACTTGCAAAAATTTGTTCTTATATACGGTGGTGTAGGGTATAATATGGTCGGGCTTGACCGACTAACCTTTCTTTCTTGTTTATAATTGTTTTGGATTTAAAAGTTCATAAAAAAACATCAGTTCTAGAAATCGTAACGTTTTTAAAATTTTACCAAATTATTTTTTTTTTAATAAATCGTAGAACAAATAATTTTGAAAAAGATATCTTAAGTATTATTTTTATGCAATTGAGTCAAATGGTATTGAAAATATGATCATGTTTAAAAATCTGCTCACCTGCCCACGCTCTTGAGCGGGCGGGTAGGGTTTAAAAGGCAGATTATACAAAAAAAAAAAAATATGTTGAATTTAATTTGTAAAAAAAATGTAAAAAAAAGATGTGATATTTTTTTTATAAAATAAACTATGATTTTTGAAATTCACGATTTTCGGCAATAGCCTGAAGTAGGGTACATGTATATATCGATAAAAAATTACTTTAAAGTCTTTCTCGAAGTTAGTTCTTATTGAGGTTGATTTTTGAGATGTGGATTAAGTTTAAACTTAGTTAAACGTAGTCTGAAACTTTGATTTTTCCGGCGAAATGTGATTTTATTTATTATTTCATTAAAGACAAAAATTTTAAGCAAAACTAATATATAAGGTTGGTAATGGCTGCACAAATCTGTTTTCGGATTAACTAAATCAAGTTTGAGCTAGATCTGAAAAACCCAGCCTAAATGTTTAAATTTTTTTAAGAAATATTTAATTAATATTTAAATATTTAGCTTTATAGGAGGCTTATGAAACGAATTTTCTATGAAAATTAGTTTAGTAAACCTTTTATTAATGAAATATATTTTTTATGAATATGGGGGTTAAAATATTTTGGTCAAAATGAAGCCATTTTTCAAACACATATCAAAATATCCACTTTGATTATTATTCACGACTAGGCAGATTGCAAAAAAATCGTTGCATGTCATTTCTGAATTAATTAAAAATAATGTTTTTAGAAAAATAATTGGCCCGTTATTACCGAATGTATTTTTGCAAAAAAAAAAAAAAAAAAAAGAAAACAGAATAAAATCACGGTAAAAACGGCAGAAAAAATTCAGACTGAAATTTTTAAAACAATGTAAAAGAGATAACGTAGGCTTCATTTATACGATGTCTTTTCAGACAAGTCTAACAAACGCGTTTGTTTGGGTTTTAGGTGATCTGGTTAGAGAATAAAGAGGGGCTGCCAAAAAGACAAGAGATTCATTTTCATGTGTAAAAAAAAAAAAAAAAATTTTGTATATAAAGAAAATTAGACACTTATACATACACAACGACATTTTTGGAAGGGCACTGCGAAAATGCAAAAAATTTTGGTATCATGTTCAAAAGAGAATGAATAAAACAGACATGTCTGAAAAGACCAAAGTGAAATAAACTGGAATTTTTGTATCTTGCTACTTGCCAAAATTAAAGTTTCGTTCATTGCAATCTGCCAATATTTGTACAAGTTACAAGTTTAAAAGTTGCGCATATTCCGATGTGTTACCTTTGATACACTGTTTATGACTTTGTATTCTAATAAAAGCAATTTTCTGAAAGCTTATGTGCTGCTCTAAGACTCGTTCATATACAATTTTGCAATCCGACCAGTTGTTTAGGAGATTTAGATTTATTACCACTTTTATGCGATTTACCCCCACTGTATAGCGTCTGGGAGCCAGACACTATACTAATGCCACAGCTGAGATGACGAAGATGACGAGGACGTAGAACACTTTCTTTGTCACTGTGCCGCACTGGCGAGAAGGTGAATGGCCGAAATGGGAGGCGACACCTTTAATGGATAATATGATGTCTGGAGTGCATTGAGGATGGTGGGACCTATGGTTAGTTTAGGACCTACCAGCACAACAGTTTATCATCGCATAGTAAATCGTAAAAGATATTGTCGCCAATTTGTATGTCAATTCCAACATTAATATATTATGATTCATTTAATTTTTACTGTCAAAAATTCAACTGCGAATTCCATAAAAACAAATGAATTTTTAGTTATTTTATGTAATTAAAAAATTTTATATACAGCCATGTCACAGAGTACAATTCCGTTCGGAAACGGAATTCATTACGTATTTTGGTGCTTCAGAAAATTACGAAAAAACTTTGCGGAATGAAACAATTTTTGTTTTCATGAACGGTATGGGAGTTTTCTGTATCTCAAAGACCAAAAAACTATCAAAATATACTTTCTATCAATAAACAAATATGTTTTCTTCAATTCCGAACGGAATCATTCCGAACGGAATTGTACTCTGTGACATGGCTGATAATACAGGTTTTACTCGAATTTCTAGAAAATACCACACACCTGTCAGCTTGTTATTCTAATGAGAGAGAGAGAGTATATTAATTTTATTTAATTACCCCATTATACATGTTTGTTTTACTTTTGTTGTACTGACCACTTTGTTTACAGAAGAACTTTCAATTATAAGATACCAACAGCATGCCTGATATGGCATTCGCAATTATTTTACCCTAAAACTTTGATGTATTTAACTAAATAATTTTAGCAAATAGGATATGGGAGTTTTCTACACAAAATCTCACAGATCTATAAATAGATAACTGAAAGTTTATTTTTTGGTAGCTAAATTTTATAAAATAACTGAAAATTAATTTGTTTTTACAGAATTTGTGGTTAATTTTTTATGGAATTCGCGGTTGAATTTTTGACAGTAAAAATTAAATTTACTTTTCGTTAAAAGAAAATGCAAAATAAGTAAATCGGGTTTTAAGTTGTTATAAATTTCGTTTTCATTTAATTTTACATACAGTATACTTTTACTTAATCAACTGACAATATTAAATGCAACCGAAAATCCGTATGAATGTGCACTTAGTTTTTTTTTTAATAAATGTTAGAATCAGATAAAAATGAATTTTCTTGGAATTTTAAATGATTATTTATTAAAAAGTGACTGAACGGAATATAACCTACAGTCCGTTACTGTAATTATATGGTCAGTGTAAGCAAGATAAGCCATTAAAAGCTATTTTTGGGAGTATAATTTGTATGTCAAATATGGATGGATTCCAATAAAATTTGGTAAGATAATCTAGATTGCAATTTAAGAGGTTTGGACCAAATTTAATCGAAATAACAACATAATAAGATGACTCATGAGCACAAAGACTTGAATCCAGAAAGAAGCTTGTATAATTAATGGACCGATTCTCACCTTTTCCAGTTGGGAACAGTACTTTGCGTAGAGGTTTACACTGAATAGCCAGGCTGCCAGCCATCCGGATGGATGGACGGGCATCGTTCGAGCACAAACGCATAATACCCTGTCCACTATTGTAGTGTGGGTATAAGCCAGTGTCGTCCAAACACACAAAAAATGCAACTTTGATAGTCCGTACATGCGCCAGTCCGGGTACTCCAATAATTCGGAGGCTTCTTCATTTTGGACAATTTAAAATTTTTACCTCAACAATCAAAAAAAAATTTGTTATGCAAGAACAAAAATACACGCAGAGAAAATACATGTTTAAATATGGTCACCTCCAAAAAAACTATTTTTAAATAACATTTTGAACATATTATGGATAATTTGACCAAATTATTGTTATCGATAACCATATTATTGTTAAATTAGTCCGCCATCAAGAAGCCACAACCATATTATGGTTGTCTCTAAACATGTTATGGTTAAATTTGATAATAATTTGTTTTTAAATTAACAATAGTATTTTTCTCTTTCCCAAGATCAATATGCTATGGTTGAAAATCAACAACGCTATTATAAGTGTTAAACATATTTAAGTTATTATTAAACAAAATATGTTCGGAGGCAACCATAATATGGTTGTGCCTTCTTGATGGAGGAGTAATTTAACCATAATATGGTTGTCGATGACAATAATTTGGTCAAATTAACCATAATATGTTTACAATTTTATTTAGAAATAGTTTTGTTGGAAGTGACCATATTTAAACATGTTTTTTCTCTGGGTGTATATGCCATTGTTTTACCGTTTTTACTTCGCAAGCTTTGTTGTGTTCACACTTTAATTTAATTGAAAAAGAAGGAGAAAATAAAACAATTTATTTGGAATACCTTTAATGGACCCGGTAACATATAAACCTAAACACCATTTTCATAATATAATAGTTTTTGAGGAAATGAAAGAAGCAGAAAATACAGAATTAGAGGAAGCGCTTTACACATGGTTTTTGCAACAAATGAACAATCATATCCCGATTTCATCAAATTTGGCAAAGGCAAAATTCTTATATGTTAAAATTACGGTAAAGGACGATTTCTCAGCGAGCTTAGATTGGTTAGATAAATTTAAGTTACCGCATGGTATACGTTATTTAACTATAAATATAAATGTATATATAGAAAAGGGTAAATTCATGTTTTAATTCACTAAAACTCGATGATCCGCTCTTACAATTTGTTGATCTTTCTTTGCGAAATTAGCAGCAGTCATTGTTGTCGCCGAGATCTGATTGGCTGTTGTGCTCTCGCCGGCGTGAAAGCTCAAAAGCTCGAACATTGTGCATATGAGCTGGACGTAACTGGTATAAAAATACATGGGAACTTTGATAAGTTAAAATTTAGCTTGAGAACGAGCGTGAATGTCTACTTGTAGAAAAATTTGCACCGATGGCCTTCCGTCGCTTTGTCTTTGGAATAATCGTTGCTGAGAACGAAACTAACTGCCTGTTTTTAGAACGCGAGCGCAAAAGTGACTCGTTAAACTAACATTTAAAACAAAAATTTTAAAGGAGTCACTTTTGCGAACGCGTTCTAAAAACAGCCAGTAACTCTTTAATATTGCTTATCTCAGTTTTATTATTTGTATTCGCAATGCACAGGGAGATGCAATGGAATATTAGGGTTAAAAAGCTTGCTAGATTAAGTATCACCCTACCTACGTTTATTATTTGAATAAGAAAACAAGGGAGTTTTACTAATCTATTGACTTATTATTATGTGGCCCATTATTCCTTATAGGAACCACAGGACATAATAATAATAATAATAATAATTGACTAATTATTAACTATCACGCACAACTTTTATAGACTACAGGCTCCAATTGGAACATCTGTTCGGCATTGGTTAGAAACCGATTAACCATAATATTAAAATGCAGGAACTTGTTTATGCTTCTGGCAATAAACTAAAATGTATATTACACATTTCTTGTTAATTCTTCGTTTGCATCTTACAATTGATTTTTTCGTAATTTTTTTTTTTAATTTAATGCCACTGTGCAGTTGTTGTTAATAAATGAAAGTCTCTTTATTTAACATTTATTACAAACCAAAAGCCATTAATCAAAATAATATTTATGTATATTATTTTGTACAACAAGAAAATTAGAAAATTAACATATTTCTAATTTTCTTTATTTAAACAGAAGTAGCTTAAAAAAAAAATAAAAAACAAAATCCTTTATAACTTTTTAATTAGAATTAATGGATGGAAATAACCATTATGCCAAGCCAAGGTAGTATGGAGATGGTAATAAAGTTGTGTTAAAAATAATTTAATACAACTGCATAAAAGCTTGCTTTTTTAATAATAAAGATTCATTTTCCTCTTTCTTCTAAATAAATTTTCTCATTTTTTCCATTTATATTTCCGCAGCAATTGCAAGTTGCATACTTTAAGGCGGGTATGTTTTTCATTTGTTCGTCAAATGAAATTTTTTTTAATGGTGGCATAGGAAAATGAAAAAAAAATGCTAAAGAACATAATTTATGCACTACACGCTTCTAATTTGATGTAGTTGTTGTTGTGTTTGCCACAGGAAGGTGTAGCGTCTAACACAACCACCCAACATGTTTGGCCTTCCAGCCATTTGTTTGGATATTTTATTCTGGAGATTTTAGTTAATAAATATTTGTGCTTTGGTTTATTACTTTTCTGCTTTCGAAGATTTATGATTTTAATTTTATTTTTAATTATTCTCGCATTTGTTAAATATAGTTTTGTGTTATAAGGAGAAAAGGTAAATATATTATATTTATGTTTTTGCTCGCATGAATGTTATTTTAGTGGCGGAAACGTTAAATTTTAATAGAGATTATTGTAAAAAGCTGTAAAAATATCGTGCTGTTTCATTAGCTCTTTGGTAATGAAGCGATTGGCTTAAAAATTATTTTTTGATGTGCCTTTAATATTAAATTAAAAATTGATTTGCTTCTACTAAAATTTTTTAAATTTTTGGGTAATACCCTCTGGTCGATCAAGTGCGATATGTTAAGCATGTATTTGACCTAAAATATGTTGTTATTTGAATGCTGTTATATCTAAAATTGATAAAATAAATCCTTAATGTAGAACAAATTATACACTAAGTTTTAAAACGTCAGTTGCAAAGCAACTCGCTTATTCAAATGCTTTTTAAAATGCAACCGTGTAGAATTTTACAATGTTATCTGTCCCAATGTGCACCGAAAAATTTATAGATGCGTACACAATAAGCAAACTTTGCATCGTAAACTTTATGATACATTTTTGATTTCGTCTGCAAAGCGTTATGATGTTTTGGAACTCAGCCATAAAGAAAAAATTTAAATGCAGAAATATACAGAAAACATGTAAAGGGATTCCATGCTTGACATGTTTGAAATACAGAAACATTTTTTAACTGAATTTCATTAATAAATATATGTATCCAAAATTGATCGATTTATATAAAACCCTGGTCAAAATGTTTTATATATATGTAGATAAAAATAAGTGAGAATAATATATTCGACTATGCCAAATCTTATATTCCCTTCAACATGGTGCGATGAGGTTTCGGTAATCATTTTATTTAGGGTGAGTAGCAGAAGGGTTCCGTTTGGTTAAATTGCTAAAATCGCTGATACGTATTGCTGGTAACATGCCATTCAGCTTACAAAGCATGAAGTTGGGTGATTGCTTATTTGTTGGAGCCAATGGCTCGCGACGACGATACGACGATTTGAGGCCCTATGCTTCTTGAAGAATCGACAGGAACCAATATATAGCAATTAATCAACAAGAGGGTATTAACTCAAAGTTTTCAGTGGAAGCAAAACCATTTTTAATTTTACAGTAAAGGCATATGAAAAAAATTTTCAAAAAAACCGTTTTATTACCAAAAAAGAAGACAAAACAAAACACGATATTTTTACTGCGTGAAGATATGAAAATTATGTGTTAATCAAGTGCGATATTTCTAATATATGGTGCGATAATATCAGAAAGTTTCATAAATAAATACCGTTCCTTAGATATAAATAAATATTTTCTGTGCCACGCCCAGTTATCCAATCTCGCTCACGTTTTGTTGGCTATTGTGTATTGATAGCCAAGAGCTTTAGCTCTTGCCCTTCTCCAGATATACATAAAAAACCAACAAGAAGGGATTTATGGGTAAAATTAGAGACAGTTGTCGGTATTTGCTCATATTTCAGCCATTTGTGAACCTATAAGGCCTTATTTTGATAGCAAACCATTCCGGACTATGTGGGACATACATTTATGGATACCTGGCCCCCAACATTCTGGGGTCTTAGGAAACCCCATTTCAACGGATACACGGATAGACATTGTCAAATTAACTTTGCTACTTATTAGAACCCAGAATATATCGCAACACCAGTGTTCTTTGGTCCTCCTTTTCTTCTACTGCCATGAGGCTTCCATTTTAAGACTTATCTTGTGAAGCTTTTCGGGGCATTACGAAGAATATTGCCCACTCATTCCCACTTCCTGCTCATAATTTGCATTCTAATGAGTGTTTGATTTGATCTTCTTCATAAATCGGTATTGCTTATTGTGTTTGATCAGAGAATACGCCACATAGGATGCAAAAGTTTATTGATATTCGTTTGAAGTTTTCCTATTTTTAAGACTGCTGTAAGCTATGTCTCGCTTCCATAAAGTGAAGTTGTCTTCAAGCATGTATAGAATATTCGCAACTTATTGTGTATAGATTTCTGGTGTTTTCTATATATTGTTTTACCGTTCAAAAGCTACTCTAGCTTTGCCCAATTTAAAGAATACACCTGTTTTCCAAGTCGCCGTGTATTGACATAATGCATTCCCAATAGCAGAAGCTCCGCACGTTTTGCATTTCGATGTCATCAGGAGTCACAATGAGATGTCATCATGAGTTATTACAGATAGATGTTTATTTCCAATCCAATACTTTTGGAATGGATGAACATTCATCATTAACCTTACTCTGCATATTACCGGCTCTGCGGGATTAAAGGCAAACATTTTCGACGAAAATTACAGACAGTTCGTCTTTTTTTTCTCGCAAACTATTAATTTAAATTAAAGAGTGCTATATTCGGCCATGCCGAATCTTTGATAACTGCCACCGACAGTTCGAATATTTCAGGGGTGGGGTCTATATGATATCTATAAAGTACTAATAAATTTTTAGAAAAACGGACGTCAGCATTAAAATTGGTTGCGGTTTAGAACTATATTAAATTACTGACCGATATTCAGATAGTTTTATGCTCTTCTTTTTAGAGATTTGAACTGGCTTGGTTAAAATATCATGATTCGTAACAGTTTTTTATATTGGAGCCATCGTAAATTATGGATCAATCATCCCAAAATTCTGTGAAGTGATTTCTGGTATTAAAAAAACATAAATTATAGTTAATTTCAATACAGCAGTGAAATTAGCGAATTTCAGAATGCTGCTTAATATGGGATCTAAAGTAAATTATGGACCGTATATCACGATATTACATAACATATTTTCCGGCCATATAAAGCTAAAATGAAACATATTTTACCCCAATACCTATATCAGCTACGGCTTTAGGCGTATTTATTTCCCACAGTGGAGTTTATATTGGGTAAAATCCATGGTAAATTTAGACCGATCTTTGAGAAGTTTGACAGTATGGATTATAGTTCTAGGAAACTGTGACGTACTAAATTTTATTACAACTGTATTATTTATTACGGTTTTGGTAGTACTAAACAGTTTTCCGAGAATAGATTTTGTATGGGGCTTATAGAAAGTCATGGATCTTCACGAGATTCGACAGTGCGATTTCTCGTCTTATAAAATTGTGGTGTACCAAATTCTAGTATGTGAGCATTATTTATTACGGTTTAAGGCGAACTAAGCTGTTTTCCGGGAGGAGGGTATATATGGGGCCTAGGGTAAACTGTGGACCGATCTTTACGAAATTTGACAGTGTAATCTATAGTCCTTTAAAACTGACGAACCAAATTTTATTATGATAGCAGTATTTATTACGGTTTAAGTTTTTTTTTTTATTTATTTAAATTTATTTTACAGAAAAAGATAAATCATTACATTTTTAAAGCCTCAGGCATTGTTGAGGAGAGTTGGAAAAAGTTAATATTTACATATTTAAAACTAAATAACAATTATATATAAAAAAAAAAATTAAATAAACATATTATTATTTAATTATTATAAAAATAAGTATTTACAATGAATTCACAAAATTAACTCAGAAGTTCATTTAATTTTCCAAATAGGTATCTTCTTACTGTGTTTCTAAAAATAGAAATTCTAGATATACTTCTTAAACTTTGGGGTAAACTGTTAAATTCACGACTTCCCATATGTTCCAGTCTTTGCCTGTTTGTGTCCAATCCACATCTAGGTACCGCTAAGTTGCTATTGTTTCTGGTATTAAATGAGTGTTGGTTACTTGAAAACTGTACCGCATGGTGTTGAATATTATGCATGCATTTATAAACATATAAAAGAAGCTTCAACTTGTAAGGCCATATATTGCTAAACCCGATTTAAAATGATCATGGTATACTGAAAAAGATGAGTGCAATACCGGAAGATTAGCTACTATTTTAAGACCTTTATTCTGCAAACGTTGAAGTGATTTCAGTTCACTAGACTTTTTATATCCGTATAAAATAGTTAAATAATTTAAATGACTTTGTATTATTGCATTATAAATGAGAAATTTTGTGTTTTTGCTAAATTTATTTTTAAATTTGTATAAAAATCCGATAGGTTGGGATATTTTTGATTTTAAGTGTTGAATATGCTGATTCCATTTCAGGTTACTCTGTAGAGTGACTTCTAGATACGTTGTTGAATTCTGCTCTGCTATAACACTCCCATCCACAAATACACTGAAGTCATAATTCAGCTGATTAACAGGTCTAAATCTTACTAATCTCGTTTTGTTTGCATTTAAAACAAGCTGCATCCCGTTCTATATACACTTTCACAGCAGTTTCCTGTCTATATGGATAAAACAAGCAGATATCGAGCGTACATAAAAAGTTTTCCAGATAGACACAGATTAAATTGTAAATAAAAGTGGCCCTGTGGCACTCCATGTTCAACGGCGCGAAAAGAACTAGTTTGTTTGTTAATTTGTACGAATTTTTTCCGATTTATCAAATAGCTTCTTAGCAGAGACAACTGTCTGCCACATATACCGTAGTACATCAGCTTTTTCAAAAGTATATTATGATCTATAAGATCAAAAGCTTTCGTTAAATCATAGAAAATGCCAAGGACACCTTTATACCCCTTATCTAAGCTTCTATAAATAAAGTTCACAGCACTTACTGCTGCTTCTTCAGTTTCACATCCTTTTCGAAAGCCATACTGAAACTCATTAAGTAAGTTTTGACTTTGCATATAATTACAAATCTGTGTGTGTAAAACTCTCTCAAACACGTGATCAATAATTGATAATATAGCTATAGGTCTATACATTATTCACAACAGTGGCACTCCTTTCTTTGGGGATTGGTACTATCTTGTGTACTTATAATATTTCAGGATAAGTGCCTTTAACCATGTTAAAAATATCTACCAAAAATGGCGTTATTTCATTATTACAATTTAATAATACTTTTGGGGACCCATTGTCATGGCCAGGATTTTTTCCAGGTTTTAAATTCAAAATAATATTATTTATTTCCTCCGAAGTAACAAAATCAAACTGAAACCTGTCATTGTGCTGAATCAGAGATCTTAATAGGTTACAAGTATCCGCGGGAAAGTGTTCAATTTGAGATCTTAAATCCTTTACGGATTCTATAAAATATTCGTGTAGGATCCAAATAAAAAGCGTACACATTTAATTGTTTAAAGTTTATTTAATTCATTTGTCAAAGTAGAGTTAACTTATTAGTATGTAAATTATGTTAAAATAAAATAATAATTAACGGCTACTATGCGCGAGCGCGTGTTTATTTCTGGACGGCTGGTTCACTTCTGACTCTCTTGTGTTTTATTAAAGAATGTCATGTTTCGTGTAGTACGTATGTATGCGTCGTTGTCGTGCGTCCGTGTACAATAAAGTACAATGGGAAAGAAGACCCATCCTACATTCGTTTAAAACTTCCGCTTTTTCAGAATCTTCTAAAATAGCTTCACCATTTCCATTCTTTATTTTTATAGATTTATTCATAGTTCTTCCAAGATTATCGTTAAGAAATTTCCAACTTTTTTTAGGATTGTGCTGAATTTGACTTAAATTATCCGCATAATAATCACTCTGCTAATTGCTTTAAGTCTCTTTTGTAAATCAAAATCGTTTGGTGTTTGTCTTCTCATATTTAAAAGTTTTTTCTTATATAAAATTAATTTCTCCAAATTTCCACTTAACCACGGCGTAATTTAATTTTTAAGGTTTTTTTCAGTTTTTTTACGACAGTAAAAAGGGCTCTATAGCCCTTCCAACAAACAAGACTAGAGAAGATGTATCGGGCTAACTAACTGTTTTCTATATATGGGTCGCATTGTAAACTATGGGCCGATATTCCCGAAATTTAACAGAATGATTTCCAATGGTATAAATTTGTGCAAAATCTTGTATCATTCCGGACATTATTCCACCATTTTTGTTAGTTTTTGTAACAAAGATATTAATTTTTTAGGGTGGTGCTCTGATCCTACTGATCCGATTTTCAATCCCAAACTGCTTAGGATAACTACAAGCAATTTGAAATGAGCGTGTTTCAACAGGCGGACAGACAAGGACCCAGAATATATATACTTTATGGGGTCTTAGATGTATAATAAAAACGTTTCACACAGAATGACAAACTTAGTATACCCTTATTCACCACTATAAAAATGCTAATATTAAATTCGAAACAAACTACTTTTTTAGTACCTGTATAAAGTTTTAGGAGGAGTTAGAGTTATAAGTACCGATAACTTAAGAATACCTCGTAATATTATAATCAAAGAGAGCGTTGAAAATTATACCTGTAACAATTTTCATCCATTCACAATACAGGATGGCTTTCTCTTTTTATTATGTTAATACTTTGTAGTATATTTTCTTTAATCACTAAAAAATTTTATTTCTTCAAAAAGTTTTATTAGATTTAGTTATATTTTATTTATGTGAAACCTACAGTTTCTACTATAGTCACGCTGAGAATATTTATTAAATTTAAACAAAATAAATTTCATTACCTGAATAGAAAATTTTTTTAATTTCAAAAGCACAAAAGGTTAAATAAACAGGGTCATAGCAGGTGTTAAATATTGCTTAAGGTCGTTTCTGTTTTTAATAACAGTTTTCCTTACACTTTATTTTCTCTTTCGAGCATCGTAGGACGTTCTTTCATTATGAATTATACTTTTTCCTTCTTGTATCTGCTGCTTCTGCTACTGCTGTTGTTTTAGTTGTTCTAAGGAAACTTCCTTGGAAGAAATTTTATCTCTTGTAAATTGTCTTTTAATTAGTACAACGTATATAAAGTTAATTACGTATCAGCAGCTTCCGTTATAATATTTAATTTCACTCACTTACCACATTTTGTTTAGCCATCATTCTCACTCTTGCATTTTAAATATAATTTTCAGTTTTAGAAAAGTAATACTATTGAATACAAGCGACCCAACAACCCCTCCGCAGTTCAACTCGAACCCTCGAAAATAATTTTAAATAAATATTTAATTCCTTCGGCCGCGTGTAACTTCAATGAAATGGATGGTTAGTTGTGATTATTATTTTGTTCAATGTTTTTTTTTTTTTTTTGCTAAGCACTCCGCATTCTAACCCCCATGTTTTCGCAAAGTTTTAATTTCTTTACACTATTTCCTCTGCGTTGATTCTTAGGAAAGTCAATCTTTTTAATTGTTCCATAAATTTCTACGTTGTCTTGTTTATTAGATTTTACCATTTGTAATGATTCATTTTTATTTACACAACAACAAGGTAGGACATACATCCTTTTGGCTTTCTTAGTAGCTTTTTGTAAAAAAGTTATGGGTTTCTTGCTTTTATTTCTGTGTAAACTGATTAAAGTATTTGAAAATTGTATAATTAATTATATTAAAGTTTTGCAAAATTTATAAAAGATTTTTATATCCTCCACCATCACTAGTGGTGAATGATGGTATACCAAGTTTGTCATTCTGTGTGAAACTTTTTTATTATACATCTAAGACCCCATAAAATATATATATTCTGTCTCCCTTAGTAATTCTAAGTTGATTTAGCCATGTCCATCTGTCCGTCTGTTGAAAACACGCTTATTTTCGAAAAACACAAAAGAAAAGAATAACTATAAATCAAAACGCTTTATATGACTGCAAATCATACTGTTAAATTTCGTGAAGATCGGTCCATGATTGACCATAGGCCCCATATAAACCCTACTCGCGGAAAACAGTTTAGTACGCCTTAAACCGTAATAAATAACGCTTTCATACTAAAATTTGGAAGAAATCACACTGTAAAATTTTTTGAAGATCGGTCCATAATTTACACTTGGCCCCATATAAAGCCTACTCCCGGAAAACGGTTAAGTACGCCTAAAACCGTAATAAGTAATGTTATCATAATTTAATTCGTTACGGTACAGTTTTATAGGACCAGAAATCACACTGTAAAATTTTTTGAAGATCGGTCCATAATTTACACTAGGCCCCATATAAAGCCTACTCCCGGAAAACTGTTTATTGCACCTAAAACCAAATAATGCCAACTTTGAGAAAATAATTAAATTAACTTAACACCATAACAGATATAGATATTGCGGTAAAATTTCTTCCAATTTAGATTCATATGGCCAGAAAAAATTCATGCAATTTTGTGAAATTCACTGTTAACGCCAAACTAATTACACTGCTGTATTGAAATTTATTCTACTTTATTTTTTGTAATACCAGAAATTAGTCTTCAGAATTTTGGGATGCTTGGTCCATAATTTACCATAGGTCCAATAAAAATTACTCTCCTTTAAATCAAATTACCCTCCTAAGAATCATTTTCGTTCGGCTAAAACTGATACGAATCATGATATTTTACTCAAGCCAGTTCAAAGTTCTAACAACGCATAAAACTTTCTTTTTGTCGGGCAATAATTTATTATAGATCTAAACCGCAACCAATTTTAATGCTGAAGTTTGGTTTTGTAAAGCTTATACAATAATATATATGTATTTACAATATAGAGCACACTTCTGTCGGTGGAGGGTATCGAAGATTCGGTACAGCCGAATATAGCACTCTAACTTGTTTTAATTAAATAAAAAACATTTTTTAAGAAATTAATTTTCATTGTATTGAATTGAACTGGAAATTTTGAAAAATATATAGGAACAATAAGGGTATACATATTTTAATTTATAAAATATTTCGAAAAAGTTTTCACATAGAAAAATTAAAATTTAAACAAGTATGAGTGCTTTATTCGGCATTGGTACCCCCACGGAGTGCCCGAATAGTTCAGGAAGGCCTCTTTATATGGGACCTATGGTAAATTATGGACCGATTATAACAAAATTAGCCAGACAATGCTTAAATGGGCCATATCTTTCCACAATATCCTTTATTTTTACAGTCTTAGTATTTAAAGGATTTCCCAGAGTGGGGATTATATGAGGCCTATGGTAACTTATAGACCCATCTTTACAAAATTTTCTAGTGTTATTTCCAGTCATATTAAACCGAACTTGTACTTAATTTAATGGGCATTTTGTGTTCAATTTATGTTAATTTTTGTAACAAAAATATTAGCTTTTTTGGGAGGTTATTTCACATTTGGTGTCATAACTCTTTTCCTACTAAACCGATTATGCTGCATTTCAATTGAAAATTGCATAAGAGAACTAGAAATAATTTGATAACAATATTAATTTTTCTGTTAAGTCCTTTGATAGTATGCGTTTGTTCAACAGATAGACGGAGATGGCTAAATCGCCTAAGACTTACACAAGGACCCAGAATAAATACACTAATGGGGTTTTAGATGAATACTAAAAAGGAATGACAAACTTAGTATACCCTCATTCAACACTAGTGGTGGAGGGTATAAAAACTAGAGATGTAACGATACGCTTTTTTGTCGATACGATACCGACACCGATACTTAAAAAGAAATATCGGCGATACCGATACCGACACCGATACGACTATTAAATTTGAATTCAAGGTTAAATTGAGAAAACCAAGTAGAACAATTTTTTTATTATACAAAATTATAGTGTAAGAGATTATAAATATTTAAAATTTAAATTAATAAGAAACAGACCTGCAGTGAAAAATGTAAGTTATTCTTGGTAATGAGTGAGAGAGGAAAATAAACTTAGGTATAAGGGAAGAAACAATCAACCTTTCGGATTTAAGCAAAAGCTCTAACCAAGTCCTTGATCTCCAAAACAAATTCGATCAGGCCTTGGAAGTGGAAAAGCAGTTTAATAACGTGTTAAGGGCCCAGCAGTTAAGAGTAATTTGTGTCTGGAGCAAAAAACTTTCTGAGTAATATTAGACCAGTTGTTTTAGATTTTAAATTGATTTGGACGGACATGAAACTGTTCCTTTGCAAGCAAAAACTTTTCAACAATTAAAGCAAATACGAAAACTAGATTAGAAGCAGGATTAGTAGATAATTGCGGCCTTTTATGTTTTTGGAATTTAAATTGAATAATACTGTGCTACATCTTTTGAAGCATTTATCGAAACCAACAAATCGCTATTTGCGTTTTGCTTATATAGCTGCCTTTTTGATGTTATTGCCTCATTTGATGTTTTGGCCCAAACTTGATTTCTGCAAAGAACATGTAATTTTTTGAAGTCTATATATCGTAAACCAACTGGAATTATGTTTACTTTTTTGTCTTCTCCACAATTGAAGCTACAAACTGGGAAAAAGAAAGTGTAAGACAAACTATGCCGAAAAAACTGTGTTAGTGCATCAAAATTGTTGATGTCGAAAAATTTTAAATTTGTATGCCTTTTCCATCATTCTTGGCATATAGCTCAAAGTCGTCGAGAGCACACACTCTCTCTCTCGTGTAGAACTTCTCGAAGTAGCAACCGAAGTCAACAAAATACAATTTGGGTTTCGCTAGTTTAGTTGTTGTTACGATTTGATGGCCTCATAAATATTTTGGCTAAAACTTAATTTTTCCAAAGAGTATGCCAGTTTCTCACGTCTATATCTTGGAATCCAATTTGCTTTTATGTCTTCGCAAAAATAGGAAAAAGATTCAAACAAACTAATCCGAAAAATGCATCTCGTGTCTCAAAATTGCTAAAATGTCGAATATTATTTTACTAAATTGTTAAAAACTTAGCAGCTCTTTTTTTAATTAATTCATTTATTAATGATGTGCTAATAATCCCAATTTATGATAAAAAAAAAACACTGAAATTTATTGTTGTGGGAAAGCTAGTTTCTATGCGCATTTCGCTGGTTGCTTAGGCCAGCTCGTCAGGAAACTTTTTCCGAATACTTTAGAAAAGCTAAAAATATTATACAAGTAAGACCATCAAGTGAATAAGAATTTTAAACACTCAGCTCTTACTTGTAACAATATCAAAGCTTCAACAAAGACACAACAAAAAACAGTGAATTTTTTCTTTCTTGCAATTGGCTGGCTTTTTCCAACACGAATTGTAGTTGTAAGAGGAAAGAAAGAAAAAAACAAAATTTTTTATTTTTCATTTAATTTTTTTTTACTTTTTTGGAATTTTATGGCACTAAATTAATTTTTTCGCGTTAGTTTGTTATACATTTTTTCTCCTAGTCTAAAGCTGCAATTGTAGAATATAGGGGAAAACACAATTTCAATTGGTTTCCGAGAAAAAATGCACGTTCTTCGAAAAAATCAAGTTTTACCCAAAATCTTCATGAGACCATAAAATTCGAACGGCAGTTAAACTTTCACTATCCAAATAGGGGCTTTTTGGTTCTGATAAGAACTTTGAGAAACGCTACACGAGAAGGAGTTTGCATTATATGTGTTGCATTATGTAATTGAATAATGAATTGAATAGTTGAATACGTTTTTATTGGAATCGTAGTAAGACTAATTTTAATTACTACATTAAATTTTAACAATTTACTGATTGTTTTGTGCTACAAACTAAATGAAGTTTTAGTTGTAATTACTACTAGTAAATCCAATTAACTGAACATAAATTATTTATTAATATTTTATTTGTTCTAATTTGTTTTATTATTTTTTTTTCTTTTTTCTGTGTTTTTCGTTGTGTTAATTATTATATTTTATTTAATTGTTTTGTCTTTTATGCGTTTCTCCGTATTATTTGGAATTAAGGCTTTATTTTGTGGATAAAAAAATTCGCTTATGACCTCTAACTTAAATGCAATGAAAAATAGAATTTTAATAATTAGAACTTGTTAAATTGCGAGACATAATTGGTCATTATGTTTCATAAAATTTTAAATTATTATATCAATAATTAATTATAGCTGCCTTTACACTATCACACAAGGCTTACGTATTTTGAACAAAATACAAACCTGTTATGATAAGTTGTTATTGTTTTTTGAAAATTTTCAATCAATAATTAGATCAGGGAAGCACTTCCGAAAAATACTTAAGACTTTGTGGGATAGTGTATAAACCCCTTAAAATAACCCTGTACTAGAATTTGACACTTGTTTTTTGACAAGCGGGGCACCGGGCGCTTTAACCTAATTCGAGTATGCTGAATCCAGTGGTACTAGCCGTTTTTTTATGTTAGCTCTTGTTTTCAAGTTATACCGTTTTTCGAAAATTGAGGAGGTTCACAACATATATTCAAGTAACTCAAAAACCGTTTAGTTTATTGAATATTCTAGTCCCGCAATGAATTAACCTCTAATTACCTTTAGAAACATAAGTTTTTTTTGGCAAAATTTTTTTAGCAGAATATAAAAATTCTTATTTTTTTTAAAAGTCATAAAAATTAAGATATTTTTAATTAGGCTTAAGTTCATTGAATTTAATTTTCATTAAATTATTTTTATGAAGACAGGAATTTTACAACATGAAATCAATTAAAATTGTTATGAATAATTTTTCATTCTTAACTGCGCTGAGATTTGAACCCAGGCTTTCACGGACAGGTTGCCCTCAGCGCAGTCAAGAATGCAAAATTATCAATAAGAATTTTAATTGATTTCATGTTGTAAAATTCCTGTCTTCATAAAAATTATTTAATGAAAATTCAATTCAATGAACTTAAGACTAATTAAAAATATCAAAATTTGGATTAAAAACCATTAACAGTTCAATAAAATAACCGCAATACTAATTATTGTTAACAGCTAAGGCAAGAGCTATGTTTACATTTCTCCTTCTAGTTGTGCTGAAAAAGGTCAACAAGAAAAATTAACGACAAAAACATGAAAAACAAAAATGTACTTTGGATTTCAAAAAGAATTCTTGACAAAAAGTACGAAAAAACAGAAGCTAGGAAGAAAATGTAAATCAATTAAAATAGATAATTATTCATTCAAAAGCAAATTTCGATATACCAAGGTGAAATACCATTTGTCTTAAAGATTGATGTTTGACTATTGACGTCATCCGGCTGCAATAGCCGAGTGCGTAAGACGGCAAACTCCACTGAAGAGATTGTGTGGTTACAATCGAAACTAGTCTAAGCAACATGTCCGTGAACGCCTGGGTTCAAATCTCAGCGCAGTCAAGAATGAAAAATTATCAATAAAAATTTTAATTAATTTCATGTTGTAAAATTCCTGTCTTCATAAAAATAATAATTTAATGGGAGCCCCCCTAAGGGGTGGTGATAAAGAGCAAGAACGTTTTGAGAAAATGTTAAGGACAAAATTCTAATGGACGTCGATGATACATTTTATCCCCTAAGGGGCGACTCCTAGGCAATTATGGTACTTTTCTTCAATATATTTCTAGACTGTATTGAAAATTTTGTACGGGAATTAAGAATTGGAGATAGCGGGTAGGTATGTTAGAAACAAATGATGGGGATGAAGAATGAAATTGGGTTGGCCATACATTTGACCCCTCAAGGGGCATCCTGGGCACTGCATGGTCCAAAATTAACAATTTGATTTAACCGTCATAATTGTATGGAAACACCCCTAATGGATGGTCCTTAGGGGCAAGTATGTTTTGAGGAAATGTTACACTGATTGAAAAAGCGTCAAAATGCTGAGGTATTTTGACATCAGTACTATGGCAAGTGTCTTCCTCTTTGACTCCATGACACTTTTCATTATTGTGATGTCAGTAACATCGTAGAAACAACTCATTGGGCTCAATTTAATAACAGTTTTTCATTGGAATTGACGTAAGTCAAAGCGAGAGAATATTATTATTTACTTACCCGTTATACATGTTTGCTTCACTTTTGTTGTATTACGCTTTTTGTTCCACTTTTGTTGTATTTGTTTACAGAAGAAGTCTCAATTAGAAGACACCAGCAGCATGTCCGATATGGTTTTCGTAATCATTCTACTTTGAAAACTGTATGTATTTAACTAAATAATTTCAAAAAATAGAATATGCGATTTTCTTGCTTCTCATTTTACTTTTTTAACATGAAAATAATGTAAATAATACAAATGTTGCATCGAATTGATGTCGCTGTAGTCATAGCATAGATGACGTGTAAAATATGGCAACATTTTATGATGACTTTCATCATTGGATTCATGTCACTTTTTGCCTCATTGATGCCACTTGTAATAACATTAATATCATAATTCATATGTTAGGGCATCATCAATCTGAAGATGCATTTTTCTATGAGTGTAAGAACAAAAAACTAATAGATGTCGGTCATCTATTTTATACCCCTAGAGGTGACTCCAAGGCAGTTATGGGAACTTTTCTTTGATATATATGAAGAATATAATTCATATATGTTGAAGAAAATAATAATTTAATTCATATATTCTGAAGAGAAACAAAATTTTTCGAATTTTATTTTGTTTTAAATGTAAAGAGTTCTTTCGCATTTAGTGAGAAGGGCAGTAAAAATTTCTTGTAATGAGTTGTTTAATTAACTCTCACTTAAAATATTATGTAGCTAAATTCAATAGAAAACTCTTCAAAAACTACTAAAAATTTATTTAAAAAACGGATCATTTACATTTCATTTAAAATAAATGAATTTTATATACATTTTTGAATTTTTTATTTATTAATGGGTACTTTACACTATCACACAAGTCTTACGTGTTTTGTTGAAAACACAACCCTGTCATGATAAGTTGTTGTTGTTTTTTTGAAAATTTTCAAATAATAATTAGATCAGACATGCATTTTTGTCAAAATACGTAAGACTTGTGTGATGGTGTAAAACAGCCTTAAACAGCATATTCCGTAAAATTTAATAGTTGTTACTTAAAAAAATATATTTTAACCGACAAAAATCAAACCACATAACAATAAAAGTACGAAAAAACATAATGTTTTGGTAGTTTGTTTTTTAAATAACAAAAATAATTGTTAAAAAATAAAGTTATTCGTAAAATAATGATATTTTATTCAATTTTACCAGTACGAAAAACGAATTTAATAATCCACAATCGGTAACTGTAATAATTTTATGAGCGCATTTACTTGGGTTGGGTTTATATGCCTGAAACTTAAAATTACGAATTTAAAAGCTTTAGAACGCCAAGCCTGCGCTAGTTATACCTTAGGTCAAAAAATCGATGCGCGCGGCCAAAGGCCGCCTAATCAGCTACGCCTACTGATTTGGGATTATTAGCATATCTTTTTCTGAAAACAAAAATTTGTTTTGCAAGAACTAAAAACTGTTAGTTAGTATCTCATTAAAAAATTTGTAAAAATAAGAATATGAAAAAGCACCCAAAAAATGTTTCTCAACTAAGATTAAAGTCAAATTTTTGGAAAAATAGCAAAAAAAAGAAAAAAAAATGGTTTATACTTTTTAAGCGAAATCTTCCAAATTCGTTTGGAAAATTTTTGCGAGTTTTTTTCAAACATTGTTTTACGCAATTTTGCTTTGGGCCATTTTGCTGACAGCCTCAAATTTTGGCTTCTAAGTAATTAGTCGTTGCTGGATAATCAGGTGTTAATTGTGTTAAATCACACAAACGAGTTAGGCAATTCACAGGTCCATTAATTGAAATAATTCGGCCACCAAACATGTGACTCAACAAAATGATGGTTTCACGCGCTATTTGGCGTGGTGCACCGTCTTGTTGGAACCAATCTCTTCCAAATGATTTGCAATAACATGAGAAATAAAAAAATTACGAATCATTTTCCGGTAGCGTTCGATATTCACGGCAATGTTGGCAAGGATTTCGGTTATTTTTTTGGGATGTAATGGAGTCTCAAGCGTCTTAGGAGGTTTATGCTGGCTCCGAAAACGACAATTCTATTTGTTTACATACCCGTTAAGCAAGAAATGAGCCTCGCCGCTAAAGATGATTAGGCGATAAAATCTGGTTCAACGTCTTGTTGACTTCCAGCCCATTCACCGAGCACACGACACAATAGATGGTCGGCTGGCTTTAATTGAAATCTAATTAAGTGAATTAAACGTTTAATCAAGTGAATTAAACGTTTAATTGTAACTATTAATTAGTTTATTGGTGCAAATAAAAAGTATCAATTAAATTTTTGATTTACTTGATTAAACGTTTTTTTTTTTTTTTGTTAGGACCAGCACTCAGGGGATGACCCATACTAATGCATTGCATTGGGTTGGAACTAGGAAAATAGGTTATGGGAAGGAGAAAAGAGGTAGTAGTGCTTGTGAACATTCGACTTGAACTTATTCATGTTGTTAGTGAGAGGGAAGACTTCAGCAGGAAGGGTATTCCACATACGAACAGTCCGGCCAAAAAACGAATTTTCCCTGTAATGCGTTGTACGATTCACCTGCCAATCGACCACAAAAGGATGGGCTCTTGAGGAAAAACGTGTATTAAGAACAAAGCTATGGGTTTCGGGAACCAAATCCCTAATTTCATCAGGCAAATACAACCCACATTGCGACGGTGCTCAAGGGAGTCAATAGAACCAATGAAAACCTTTGTCCTCTCCTGCACGCGGTCGGATTCTCCAAAATAGACTTGGAACCACCGGCCCCCACATGAGAGTTGTATTCCATTTGCGGTCGGATATAGGTGGCATAAATAGTAAGGAGATCAGATGGAGTGAAGTATATCTTACACCGTTTCAAAAAACCGAGGAACTTGAATGCTACTTTCGACACATTAAATATATGTTCTGTCCATCGGACATTGTATCCTCATGCCCAGAACATCAAGAGATTCTGGTTCCTCAATATTTATACCACCCATATATACAGATGAAGCACCTTGATCCGTCGTGCGTTTATACGTCAGCACGCAACATTGGGTCTTTCGGGCATTAAATTCGACCCTATTCGCACGACCCCATTCTGAGATTATGTCTAGGTCGCGGCCAAGCGTATCATTTATGTTCTGTCTCATAGCACGTTTAATTCATTTGATTAAATTTTTAATTAAAACTGATTTTATTTCTTAATAATGATTAATTGGGGCAAAATTTTTGGATATTTTTTTGTGCAGTTGGATCTTATAAAGATGTAGGCCAAGATGTTTCCTCAAAATATGCCAAGAAAGACGTCGGATCGATAAATTTGAGTCATCTGTCACACTCACGACTACAGCGGCGATGGCTTCTTTTGTACGCACAGTAGGGAATCGATTTGGATGAATATTACCCAAAAGAGTAAATAGGGTAATGAATCGATCCATAGTATTGCGTATTATTTGCTCAGATGTACGATAATGCGCAGCGTAAACTTGACGAAGTGCTTTATAGTTTTGCGACAGAGCACAAATTTCGGAGATAAAATTCAACGATATGTAATCATTGTTCTAGTGTTACTCTTTGCATTATGATTTGCCAAAGTATACTGAACAAAAAGTCAAACACGCATTTAGTATGACAGCATTTTTATTTACCTTTATTGTTAATAAACTTAGGCTGTGTTTTTAAGATCTCAGTTAAACTAGGTTTTGTTAATCTGAAAACCGATTTGTGCTGTCATTGCCAAGTTTGTATACAACATTTTGACGGAACAGATTAGTTTTGCTGAAAATGTGGATCTTTAATGAAATAATAAAAATAATCACATTTATCCGGAAAAAATCAGAGTTTCATAGTACGTTTTACGACGTTTAAACTTAATCCACATCTCAAAAACACGGCCTTACAAAATTTTGTTTCAGAAGTTTTATAGATTTTTTTTAGAAATTACACAAAAGCTACACAAAAATATTAGGGCTAGTAAATAATACATCCTTTGAATTTTTCTTATATTGTAGAAAAAGTGTTTTTTTAAGAAGATCTTTTTAAATTTCTTAATTTTCTTTAAATTTTTTTACAATTATTAAGTAGAAAATTGTAGGCTGATTATGGCCATAGGCTATGTTACTGAAATTTAATAAATAAATAAATAAATTTTATACCAAAGATCCACTTGCAAGTTTTAAACATACTCGTAGATTTGCTCAGTTTAAGTCTAAATTAAAACTATTTAGATATACCAAAGCCTATAAAAAATTATGGCTCAAAGAAACTATTTTGACTTCCGCCATTTTACAAAATACATCAAATCAATAATTAATTATTTTATATTTTTAAAATATAAAACTAAATGTTTTAAAATTGACCTTTTGATTTTTTTATTTAATTTTCCATTTTATTACTATTAAATTATTATAAATATTTATTTAAGCTAAAACTAATTATTAAATATTACCTAAATAGTTTTATTATTATTTTTTGTTGTGGTATTTCGGATTTCATGATGTTACAACCAAATATGCTTTTTTCTATAAACATCAATTTCTTTTTTGTTTTATTTTTTTTTTAATTCAAACTAAACGGAAACGGAAGTCAGCGTATATTTTCTGTATAGATTTTAATTGCCTACATTGAGTTTTTAAATTCAATTTAAAAATATTGTACTTAATTTAATTAAACAATATTTTTGTGTTACATTTTGTGTGCATTTAAATTTTGTTTTAAAACGAAAAGAAAATAATTCAATTTTACTAAAAAAAAATTTTTAAGCTTTTTTTAAAAAAAATTTTAAATTATATACACATAATAAATTTGATTAAAAAAGTGCATTATTAATAAAGTGGATTAAAAAATGGAATACATTTATCGAAAACATAAATACCATACAAAAAATAAAACAGAGAATAATTAAAATTTTAATATAATAAATTTGTTGACAAGATCCTGTATTTTGTAGTTGGGGTTTATTTGAGTTTTTTATGTACATTTTTTTTTGTGTATTTTTAGTCCATGTGTTGCTCGTTTTATATTAAATTTTTTTGTGAATGATATTCAGACACATGATATTAAAAATTCATTAACATATTTTGCAGAATATTCTGCTGCTTAACAAAAATAATGAAAACGAAACTGCAGCAAAAAAAAAAACATTAAATTGAAAATCGTAATTTACAAATATCAATTTATATGTTAATATTAATGGGTTACAAAAAGAAATGTAACTTTTTGTTTTTTTAAAAAAGTGTTATTAAATCAAACACAGCTACACACAGTTGAGAAAATTTTTTAGCAGTATTTAGTATACAAATGAAAATTTTTATCTCCTACACCAAAAATTGGGTTTTCCCTTTCTTGTTCAGAGAGAAAAATTAAAACATATTAGGGGCATTTATACGATGTCTTTTGAGACATGCCTAACAAACACGTTTCTTTTGTTTGTTGGCTATCGGTGCCTACAAAAGAAAGAGGTGCTGCCAAACAGACACGAAATGAGTTTTCATGTTTGTTAATATGATTATTCGTGTGTTTAATATGTATATGAAAAAAATTTGATAATTAGACATGAAAATAAACAAGTTTCAAAAGAGAATGAATAAAACAGACATGTCTGAAAATACATCGTATAAGTGCCGCCTTATATTATATTTAACATAGCGTTGCGTTGTGACTTTAAAGTGGCAATGTATCCTTTTGTATTATTTCAAATCATTTTTAAAATTATGTTTCGAAACTGTATCAAGAATAATTCATAAAGATGCAAGACTAAACGTTTTAAAGATTTTTAGATCCGCTATTTTTGTATTATATACATTAAGCGATGCCAACTTAGCCCTTTTCGGGATAGATAAAGCACACAGTTTTTAGTATCTAAAACGCGACAAAAATGTTTAGCCCTTAACTTAAAAAATTGCGCATTTTCGGCCCTTTTTGTTATTTTAATTTAGGTCTTTTAGCACGTTTTCCTCCAGCTCCAGTATGGTCACAATACCTGTATAAGTCCAAATGTTCCACATTGCACACCCTAATCAATTTATCTTTTTTTTGTAAAACTAAGATAAATAGTGGCATAATGATAGGATTGATATGAGTTCTATCGCAAATTCGTTCTATATGACAAGAAATCATACTGTAAAATTTCTTGAAGTTCGGTACGTAATTTACCATATGCCTCATATAAAGGCTACTCTCAGTACGCCCAAGACCGTAACGAATAATGCTGTTGTAGTAGAATTTGGAATGTCTCAGTTTTATAGGACTAAAAATAACACCATTAAATTTTATAAAGATGTGTCCGATATAAGCCCCACAGTTGTAACAGTAAAATTTGGTCCCTGATAGTCTCAAAAGACTTTAAATCACAAAAGAAAATTTCTTGAAGATCGGTTCATAATTTATCATAGGCCCCACCCCATACAATGCCCACTGGAGTGATCCAAAAATTGAACTTGCGAATTTTGACCGCCCCCGTCCCCCTCTAGAATTATGCTGTATTTATTGAAGATGCATGTTGTGTAAAATATTAAAATATTTGCGGTCTAGTGTGAAACTCTGAAATTATCGACATCAACATACATCAAATAAGTTGTAGTACCATTCAAGTTGACAGATTTTTCAAGGTTTAAAAAGTTTGGGGTCATTTTGACCCCAATTGCATTGACGGGTTAGTCCTAATTTTTGCACTGCTTTTTCTTCGTATGATTTTAGAGTTTATTTTTCTCCGGTTTCATAAAATTCGGCACCAAAATATTCAATATTTCACTATCTTGCCTTTAGAAATTCCAAGTATTTATGTACACATTTAACCTTTGACATTCATTATTTTGGGGTTAATGTTTTACGATTTTAGAAAACCCTTCAGAGTGTAGTTTACATTATCTGGACTATAAAATTCTGAAGAATTTTTACTTATAATTCATAAGCTATTCGCCAAAATATGACCAAAAAATCGCAACACTTAAGTCGTAGGTTCCAAAAAACTATTAGTGGTATTGATATAATTTTTCCATATTTTTATTTCCAATTTAATCCTCAATTTGAAAATGTGCTGCCTTTTAAAAAACTATATTGCTCTGGTCATACCTGTGAATAAGTACACGGTATGTGGTTTAACGGGATGTTTCATTTAGCGCTGCCTATTATTAAATTTAACCCTTTCAGGGTCAAAAATAATTGTTGGCGAGATAAAAATCTGAAAATTTGTATTTAAGGTAATGTGATGACACTGAAGCAGGTAAAATAATAGTTTTTGTCTCATGCAGCTCCCCTGGTTTTTAGGGAATGCCGAATATATTCAAAACTGACCTTCAAATGTCCACAAAAGAACCTACAATTTATTTTTACAATATCTTTTTTCAAGAAAATACTTATTTACGCATGTATCAATACTTAAAATTTGTTTTTAATAACGCCTGATCCCCAAATTTATATTTTTTTATTTCTTCCTAAATCTAAGCTTTTTACAAATTTCCTGACTGGGGTACGACAATGCACTCAATAATAAGAAAAGAAAGGCAATGTCTACTATAATAACAATTAAAAATATCAAAAGTGTCCCTCTTTCAGATAAAACCAAAAAAATAATTAACTGTACATTTTTATACAGTAACAGTGCGTAGAAAGAGAGTACAATGCTATATATTCGACAAAAACACTGAAAGGGTTAAGTAAAACAAAGTGTGTGTGAGATATCGTCGAAATTTTTATTCATTTGAAAGGCGAACTGATTTCATTATGTGTGGAATACAATATCATTCAAATGTCCGCTACGGCATCTCTGGGCGTAACGCATCCGAAATGTCAAATTTTCTATTCCAAGAAGAAGAGACACTGCAGCACTCACCCAATCAGATGAGCGATAAACACCTACATATGTGAACAGAAACCGTGATGGCGAATTTTTTTTTGTGTGGCACTGGCAGGACATAAAGCAAATATTAGGATATGATTTGATTAATTATTGTTAGTCCTTATTTAATATATGAATATTCAATAAATAATTACTGAAAAAAAACCATGGCGCGTAAATCAGGCTGAATTTGATCGATGGCATGGGTTATGTTGGCTTTAAGGACCGCTTTAGTTTTTGGCTTATTCGAATACACCTGCGACTTACGAAATCCCCACAAGAAAAAGTCTAACGAAGTCAAATCTCGCGATCTCGATTCAAATCACCTTCACGTGATTTCACCATACCCTCAAATCACTCGTGTAAAAAATCCAATGTGAAACGAGCTGTGTGGCACGTAGAGCCGTCCTGTTGAAACAACATGGCGATGTTGAAACAACATGGCGATGTTGAAACAACATGTTATAGAATTCAGGCCAAAAGAAGTTGGTAATCATCGACCTATAGCGCTCGCCGTTGAAAATGATGGCCTGGCCAACGTCATTCTCAAAGAAATATGAACCGATGACGCCGCCAGCCTACAATCCACACCAAATAGTGACTTTTTCTTGTGGGGGTTTCTAATATTATTTTTCAAACAAATCATGATATTTTATTCAAGTAAGGCAACGAATTCTAACGAAGAGTGGTCAGGTTTAAAAGGGCTTGAATTAAATATATAGATCCCATATAAAGTTTTCTTCTGAGATATT
This sequence comes from Pollenia amentaria, assembly GCA_943735925.1. Lineage (NCBI taxonomy): Eukaryota > Metazoa > Arthropoda > Insecta > Diptera > Polleniidae > Pollenia > Pollenia amentaria. The sequence continues at coordinate 83,230,540 of OX031008.1, read as the reverse complement.
CGGACTCTTGGTGTGTGGGTTTAAAGATTCGACACAGTCGCATATAACACTCTTACCGGTTTTCTCTAAGATTTTAAATATTAAAACTACCATAAATGTTACATTTGCCTGGAAAAACTAAAATTTTTTGCATGTATTTTTGAAGATGAAGGGTAAAAATTAACAACATTGAAAAAACCGCAGTCACCGTGTAATGAATTTAGTAAAATAAATACTACAACACACTGTGAAATCATGTTTGTTATATGCGATTTTTATTTTTTTATTTTTATTGCTGTTTTTGGTATTAATAAAAAAAATGCACATAAGTACATATATTTTTAAATTTTTTTTTACATTTAAACTTAAACAGAGGTTCCCAATGTTATGATGAAAAGCGAAATCTAAATATATTTTTTTCAATTTTGCAAATTTCTATAATTTTTTTATATAAAAAAAAATGAAAGTTTAAAATTATTATTTTGCTTTTAAGAACCTCTGCATTTATAGCGTTTTAAAATTTGTAGTGGTTATTGTTGCTTTTGTTTTACCGTGTAAATTGAAACCGAATGTTTGGTTGTTATGTCTGTTTCAATGTTGTTGATGTCACAACATCATGTCAACAGCATAAACCATGTATCATATTGTTACCAACACTCACTGACTTTGAAACATATACGCACACCAATTGAAAAACACGAATATTAAACATGATTCCAATGTTGTTCATTTACATTTAGAGAAAGACTCTGAAAAGTCAACGAAATTGTTACTACGAACAAAAAAAAAAAAAAAATACAAAAATGATTCAAACATTCACCACACGTGAAGAGATTTTAAGTGTATAATCAGTTTGTCTTTCCGTTTGTAAGTTCTGCAATATTGACCTTAGACCTTTGAAACTAGATATATATATATTTTATGGGGTCTTATAAATAGCAAAGTTGATTAAACGATGACCATCTGTCCGTCCGTTCGTGGGTATGTTGGGGACAAGGTTTAATATAGTTATTTTTATTAAGATTGCCATTAAAAATTCAAACCGGTCAAGCCATTAATGATCTCAGCCATGAGCAAATAACCCGACTGGCTAAGTTTTACTCATTGTTCTCTAATTTTTAGCTAGAAGCCTTCAATTCACGGAAGTCTTCTTATAATCTGTAACCTTTATTTTTTCTCTTTAACCTTTAGGTAACTTAGTAGAATACTAGTGCCGAAAATAACCAAAATTGTTCATAATTAACCGAAGTTTAGGCTATTAGGAGGACTAAATTCAGCTCAGATATTTCTTAAATTCAGGATGTATTAAATATCAAAGAAATCGACAAAATGAAAATGCGCTTACCAAATAGAGATTTTGGCACGATATCGCCTATGCCATCTGTGCAAGGGTACGATTGGTTTTTCATCATAATAACACAGGGTATATAAGATTCGGCACAGCCGAATATATCACTTTTACTTGGTTTTATTTCATTTACTGTTCTCATTTCCTGATATTTTTTTTTTGTTTATTTAAATTAAATTGTACTTTTTTAATACTCGGGAAAGTTAAAGGATTTTGGTATTATCAAAAAGTTTTGAACATTTACGCCGTTATTTACAATTAATTTAGGGATGAAACGAATACCGATACCGATATATCAGCGATACCGGTAACGGCGATATGTCACTGTCGATACGCCGATGCTTTTTTTTTTGAGTTTTTTTTAAAATAATTTATTTGTTAATGATTATTTTTTGTATTACAACTAAGAGAAATAACACATTTAAAAGTAGCACATAAAATGAATATAGAATAATTATTATAATCTGGGAATTATTTCTTTTCATAAGCTACTTTATTATATTCCAAATTTTTTATTTTTCGAATTTATTCTACGAGCTAAATTTCAGTTATGTATTTTATAAAGCTTTTTGTAATAGTTCTATTCCTTAAATTTGTAGGAATGTCTTTTATACACTACCAGACTATTATCTTGTATCTTCCTGTTACATTTTAAATTTGAAAAATAAAAAATGTTGAATAGAATAATAATTGTTTTCTTTTAATTCTTTAGCTGGAGGTCCAAATCACGCGTTCTATGCGTTTGATACCTTCTCGACCTTTTATCAAGACGTATGCAAATTTGAAAAGTAATCCCACTTAATGCTTTCTATACGTATATGCATTATACGCGTTTGATTTGTATTTTGTCAATAAAATTTTATACTGATTCTACTTTTTTGACAGTTGCTTAAATGCATCAATGAATTGAACGCGTAGTGTGGACCTCCAGCTTTAGCCATTTTGCTTTGCACCACAGTAGTGAAATGTTCTCTCCCTGCTATATTTTTTTAATTGTAGTACAAAAACGTACAAATTTTACACATTTTTCGATTCTTATGCTTATTTTTAATGAGACGTTTGTGAGAGTAAAAATAAGTCGACTGGAAATTTTGTGTTACTTCGAAGAGGCTACAAAATATAAAAGCAGCCCCATTGCTCCATTGTCTGGCGTTGTTCCGATAGTTTACAGTCTTCGAATATTATTAGAAAACATAATAAATAAATAAACTGAGATAGAAAATAGTTCAGTGGCGACTAACTTAGTATAAGTTATGACTGAAAGATTTGAGGGTTGAAAGAATAATAAAAACTATTGCTTATCTAAAATTCTTCGAATATTTTAAAGAAAATCGGCTTCAATCATAAGCATTCTCAAATTGAGGAAGAAGCAGTCACCCCTACACTTAGTAAAAGTTCTGAACAGTATAAAAATGGCTTTTGGAACGTTTGGAACACATTATAAAAAAGCCGAGGAGGATGAGCCTCTGTCCATTCTCAGCTGTGGTCCTGCTAAGGAAAAAGTCGATTAAATCTCCTAATATTTCCAGAGACGCAGATTCGCTTAGCGCATAAAAACTTAAAGTTTAAAATTAGTTCTGCCAAGACTATTTTGCACTCCAGATCTCGGGGGTTATCTCGTATTTCGATTCGAAAGAAATAATTTACAACAATTTTTACTGTGTATTACGATTTTCGTACAATTTGTTTCGAATGAACGGAAAATTTTTATTCACTATCGAAAACAAAAAATCCCTTTCGAAACGACAACTCTCTATTACGAACAATAAAAATTCCTTTCGAAAGTGCAACTCTGTATTACGAAAACACGAGTCTGTTATGCAAAAAGCGTTAGGAAGTTGTTCGAATGCTATTTGGTTGGTAAGTGACAAAGTGAAAGAAAAATAAAAAATTAAAGTATTTAAATGTTTCATGATAAATAAAAGTGTAAAACAATCATATTTAAGCTTATAATGTCAGATTTGATATAAAAAATGTTTACTAATGTTATTGTTGAAATTTTTTTAATATTTGTGGTCTTGAAATTTTCAAGGAATACTTAAAAAAAAAATGACATATACAAATAAGAAGCATTATAAAGAAATGGCTAACATTTTCTTAACAATCTTCTAACCACAGGGAAATACAATCAGTTTTTATAACAAAAAAACCATTATAATATTTTTCACACATTGAATAGTATTTAATATTTCTTTTGTTTTGGGATATTTTCGTCCATTTTGGTATTTTAATAGCAGTGCTACCAACTTTTTATCAAATTTCCCATTTGTTTATAAATACGACTCTGCCATCGTTTCGAACGAGTTACGCAGTACGGTTTAACTTTCGAATCGGAAATTGCTTTCGAAAAATTTCACTTTTCGAATCGAAATACGCGGCAGCCCCCCTGGTTCGAACGGATTTGCGACCTCCGCAAAATTTTAGAACTTTTAAATATTTAAAATCTCTTACACTGTTCTTTACTATAAAAACATTATTCATTTTTGTTAACATTGCCATAAAATCAAATTCGTTGTTCTTTAAATCATATTAAAAAAAAATTTTAAATATTAATCTTTGTGGTTATTTTATTGAGCTGTTAATGGTATTTAATCCAAATTTCGATTTTTTTTTAGGCTTAAGTTCATTGAATTTAATTTTCATTAAATTATTTTTATGAAGACAGGAATTTTACAACATGAAATTAATTAAAATTGTTATTGATAATTTTTCATTCTTGACTGCGCTGAGATTAGAGCCCAGGCTTTCACGGACAGGTTGCCCAGACTAGTTTCGATTGCAACCACACAATCTCTTCAGTGGGGTTTGCCGTTTTTACTCACTCGGCTATTGAGGCCGGATGACGTCAAAAGTCAAACATCAATCTTTAAACCAAATGGTATTTCACCTTGGTAGTTAGATCGAAATTTGCGTTTTGAATGAATGATTATCTATTTTAATTGATTTACATGTTCTTCCTAACTTCTGTTTTTTCTGTCACTGTAATTTTGTATAATTTACAATTTACTCTACTTGTGTTTTGTTAAAAATAACTTGAATTCAAATTTAATATTCGTATCGGTATCGCCGATATTTGTTTTTGAGTATCGGCATCGTATCGGCAAAAAGGCGTATCGTTACATCTCTAAATTAATTACACTGCGCTAGAATTTGACAGTTTTTTTGTGACAAGCGGGGCAACTGGCATTTTAACCTGATTCGGGTGCGCTAAATCCAGTGGTGCTAACCGTTTTTTGGGTTAGCTCTTGTTTTTTTGAGATATACCGTTATTACAAAAAATGCAGGAGATTGCACAACAAATATTTACTTAACTCAAAAACCGCTACGTTTATTAAACAAACTAAAAAACCGAAATTCTGCATTAACATTTCCTTTAAGTCAGGTTAGACTATAAAAATTTGGAAAATGCAGCTATGCTTCGTAGACATATAAAAAACGAAAATGGAAACAAAACAAGCTTTAAATGATTAACATTTGTTTAGAACTTTTGTAGAAACTTTTTTTTATTATATTTAAGAATTTCATAAAACGGCATATTTGTATGGGAGCCCCACTAAGGGGTGCAGATAAAGGGCAAGTATGTTCTGCGAAAATGTTAAAAACGAAAAAATAATTAAGGTCGGTCATGCATTTGATCTCCCTAGGAGTGACTTCTTGGCAGATGGAGGTGAAAAATTAAGTGGGGTTGGTCTTACATTTGACCCGTCAACTGGCGACCTAGGCGCTACAGTGGCCAAATTTAAGAATTTCATTAAGCCGCTACATTTTTAGTTATATGTTAAAATGTTTCTAGATTACAATAATTCGTATTATATATATTTACGACACTATATCGATCGTTTTATTATGTTATGCAACATAACCTCATGAAACTTAATTCGAATAAATGCAAACATATGAGATTTAACAGTTGCAAATGTAGTGATGTCAACTTCAATGTGCATATTGATCTTCTTGAGTCTATACACAAACAATTTCTTTTGTTTTACCTTCGAAGCATAACGCTATCAAATAACACATCTTTTATGTCTTACGGCTAGGGTGTTCAGTCGATTAATTCTTGTTCAATTAAACGAAAAATTTTAGAAGATTATTTGTTCGATTAATTTAAAATTGCTGATTTTGATTAAAGGATTAATCGAAGTATTTATGCCGATTAATCGAATAACAATAAATATATGGTTTTTCTGTCAAATGTATGATTTTTTAAAGTTTTAAGTCAAATAAACAAACCAAATGTATGTGTCCGTTGGAATTAAAAAAAAACAGTCATGTTTAGTGAGTAATTCACATACATGGGCATACTGCTTACTGAAATATTTTCAGTAACCAGTAAATTTTTACTGATTATTGAAATAATGCAGTAATCCGTTAATTTTTACTTATAATTGAAACAAATGCAAAAAAAATATTTTTAACCCTGGAGCCACACGTTCAATAAATCACTTTGAAGTGGTTCACAACTGCTTGTCAAAACTTGTTTGAACTGATAGCTGTGTCACAGGCTGCCCTCAAGTTGATAATCAATTTCATTTTAAAAATGCCCCGACGAAGAAACAACTCAATATAGTAGCATGACTCAAAGTATTTTGTAAAAAAGAACAAGTATTTTTTAGAACACAATTTTTTTTTAATAAAGCACATTTATTTTTTAAGAAATATATTTTTTTCAAAGAAAGCACCTAAGTTAATTTGTGGTCAGTTGTTAAATTGAACGTAAAATTGGCAAACAAATGGAAAGGTAAAACTGATAGCAATCTCGTAAAAAAAGTGAGAGAGTATGGCAAATTAAAGGGAAAGACAAAACTTGATCGTGTGGCAAAACATTTAAACAACATTTTATTTTTAAAAGATTAAACATTATATGAGCTTAATACATGTTTTATTTTTTTTTATCGCTGTAAAGGTTTTATCGATTAGTATAAATTGTTACGTTTGTTTTGTTTTTTTTTTTTTTTTTTAATAAAATATTAAAATACTTTTTATTATCAATGTTTACTTACCCAAGCACCAATTTTTTCAAAAATTATCGAAAACAAATCTCTTAATTTAAAAAATTTCTGGATTTTAATTTATTCGATTAATCGATTAATTTTAAAATATTACTCGTTTAATCGAAGTTAAGTCAACAATGCCAAATATCGATTAATCGTTTAATCGAACAAAAAAGCCGATACATTGAACACCCAACTTACGACTCATATTTGGCCTACCGGATTTTTTAATAAGCATATTTGCCAAACTTGGAAGGCGACAAATGCACAATATATCCAGCAGACTGTAATTCATCCAGAAAAACGCTGGTTTGTTCATTGGACATTATTTCATCTAAAAGTTCCTAAAGAAGAGCAATAATTCCCTAACGTCCAATTATTTTTTACAATTTTCTGATCTATCGGGCTTAAAAGAGCACCCTTTAGCATTAGACTAGTAGCCTTTTTTGGAAATTAAATGAAAAAAAAAAAAAATAAATATAAATGCTTGTAATCTCAAGATGTAGCATTTGGTTTCTATACTACTATGAATTTCTTTAAATATTCTATTTTCATAGCCGAGAAAATGTTTTTCTAATACAACTTATCGAATAATTCATTGAGCCTGCATTCATATTTTAAAAGTTGTAGTAAAGTATCATAAAGAGATTTTTATTTGGAGGATATGGACATAATAACTTTTGTACAAGATAGTCTATTAAAAGTTCGATCGATTTCGGCCTTCTGAAAATATTTCATGAAAAAAATTCACTTTTCAAATGACATATAGTGACTCTTTCTATAAAATTGTTCATGTCCGTAGTGGCCGAAGAACTAAATGTATGAGATAACTTATTTTTTTTATTAATAAAAGAAAAGTATTTTGTGAAAATGAATAATTATCTGCAATACAAGGTTAGGTTAGGTTTCATGGGCTGCCATCGAGAGACTGCTCACTTGGGTCCTTCAGTTGGTTCCTTTGTGATACCCAGCGCCAATACCGATCCTATAGAGCAGTTACTCAGACGGCGTCACTGCAGAATTCAAACAATTAATCTTTTCCTAATGAAGATATGAAGCGACCTAAGCTCTATCCAAGCCGGCAGACACTAGTCCCCTCAGGTATTTTCCCTTGATGCCCCGTATCCCAGGACATTGACAAAGGAAGTAAAGCACAGTTTCCTCCTTCGCCTTATCATGACAACTTCTACAGTAGTCATTGAATACCAGACCCATGCTCCTAGCATGAGTCCCCACAGGCCTGTACCCAGTTATAACTGATACCACTGTTCTAATATGGTCCCTATTAAACTTTAGTAGAGAGTTAGTTCTCCTTTCATCATAGACAGGCCATAGTGTCCCGGATATGGAGCAGGTGGGCTCACAGGCCCAACCCATCTGCACAATTATATAAGACTCGCGCTTGATAAGTGATTTGCGCTGAGCCATTGGAAGGCCAACGAATTAATCAATGTATGTGTCATCCATGCGACGACCCCTTTTGGCCAGCTCATCTGCTATTTGGTTACCCGGGCAGTCCGAGTGACCTGGTATCCATATCAGCGTTACCCTTGAATGTTTTGCAATCTTATTCAGAGACATCCGACATTCTGCAGTTAACTTAAATGTCGTGTATACACCCGTTTAGGAAGCAATGGCAGCCATGATATCAGTTAATATACGTATATCTCTCGATACGCGATAATACCTCAGGCAGTTAGCCGCCCGCCTTATAACCGAGATTTCCGCCTGCAGGACACTACATCCATTCGGCAGACGAAAGGAAACTTTTATATCCAGTTCCTCTATGAAGAAACCCCCGCCAATCATTTCCACTTTCCTCGAACCATCGGTATATACCCCTAGGGTCGGTTCATGGAAAGTATCTACAACCAACAGCGCATTGTTGTGCGCCATATGTGTCGCATACAAGATACTTGTGCGACAGATAATTAGAATACAAAATTTATTTTCGGAGTGTATTTAAAAGACAAATACAAAATACGCATTTGTAATTTAAAAACGTACTTCAAATAAAAACACAAGATGTACTGCCCAACCCTGGTTTAAGTAATATCAATAATAATGGTAATAATTGCTGCATTTTAAACACTGAATAATTAAGCTGAATCACATCAGAAATTTTCTTTAAATTAATTTACAATTTTTGTTTATACTAAGCTCATTTAAATTTAATAAAATTCATTAATATCTTTTAAAGTAAGTAAAACCAAAAATGTATTTCAAATACATACGCACTATTTCTGCTAATAGATCCCTTCCAAAATACCAAGAAAAAATATACCACAAAAGGTTCTAGACTTCTATTGCTCGAAGTTAGAAAAGTATCAAATAGAATGAAACATGTTAACTGTCAACATTGCAACGACCATGCCAAAAAAAAAAAACAAAAACAACTATCGAACCACCACCATAATGATTTACAACATCACGGTCATGGTCATACTAAATGATAAATTTGTTACTGAAACTTTAATGTAACACACAGATACTCATTCATACTTAGATGTACATACATACATACATATGTACATGCAGCCTCATACATTTACTGGTACAATAGAAACTCATGTTCGTTCTACAATTCATTTTCATTCATACTCTTACAATGAATATGTTCGAAAATACGAATGATAGACTGCATACATTGAGAAATTTTTTGTTTGACCAATCTTTTATTTTATTAAAAAAAAAACTAGACTAAACTATCACAGTATATAAATTAGCGTGGCACAAGTCCCTAAAACTTTGGACAGTTATAAGTGGTGGATTATGAAATTATTTTATATTTCTCTGTTGCATCGAAACAACTCCGTACCTAAAACGTGTATCAAGTTTTCAATGGAAAATGTATTCAGTACCCTGAAATTTCGATTTATGCGTTGAAACTGCTATTTAAGGGTCACCGAAGTTTAAAATTTAAAATTCCAGTAATTAGTTGAGCCACCCTAACGTTTATATTTTTATAAATATATAATTTTACTGCTAATGTCTTTAATATCCTCCGCTTTATCCCCTCTCAATGTTATGTGGACTTTAATACATGAACCCATGACCTCATTTAGTTATTTTGACATATTTTCTTGTTCTTGTTGTTGATTGTGGTACTGTGTGTGAAGCAATCATTTAGACCCCAAGAAAAAATTTCAAGACAAACTACTATAACAAAATTTTTCTCCAAAGAATATGTATATGGTTCGTTTTTGGGAACACGCTACATAAGGCACTTAAAAATATTTATATTGTGGAATTTAGTTTTTTAAAAATTATAATTTTTAATTTTCAATTTCAAATTTAACGAAAATAGAAAACAAAATCTTAATAGGATATGGCATCTATATTTTTGGTCTTACTTGAAATATATTACTAACGTACGGTTTTCAATGCAGCACGATAATAAATACATATTCGCCGATTTTTTAAGCTATTCTGTTGGAAATATATTTAAAATCATTCTGTAGAAAAAAAAAAGATTTTTACAATGACAAATTTTTTATCAGATCCGATTTGAACTACATTTATAACAATTTGTAACCTCCCTGCACAATTTTCTTTGCCAGCAAAATAGTTTGTAGCGCCAATACCACCAAGTTCAGTTAAAACTACCCTAGAGTAAAGGGAACTGACACTACATTAGTCCCGTGATAAGTTTTTTGGTGACAGTGACCGGTCCTAGTTCTAACACTTTATATCATTGGTGGGGTTTAATTGACACCTAACAGCCACCATTTGTTCAGTCACAATTCTATTCTCAACAAATGTGTTTAGTGTTACAATGATAGTCCTTGGTATTCTTCCGATAAAAAAGTCCTAGAATTAATTTTAAGAACAAGTTTTTAAATAGTCCGAAAGAAATGTATCACACCACCGGTGAATACTGAAGCTGTTACAACGACGATCCTAATAAATAAAAAACAAATTATTTATATAAAAAAATTATTAAAACATAATTAAAAATTAATACAAAATTCAAAATTTACCTTTTTTCATACTTAATATACAAGTTAAGTGATTAGTTCTCCTTTCACATGCCATTAGATATTTCTTTTCGTTCTTATTCTATTTTCACAAATCCCAGGATCAGTACTTTGGGATTAATTGCCACAAATTTCCCGCACGGTAACGATTACTTTAACTTCCATCTAGTAATATGTTTTTGGCAGCTATAACTGATAGTTTATTATAACTGAACTGGGTGAAATTGGCCGTTAAACCCATATATAAATTTAATTTGAATTTGAAAAACCGGTTTTTGAATATTCCGAATAATGTTTTTTAAATAGGCGGGTTTCGGTTAAGCATTAAAAAAATATCCGTTAACTGGTTTTATTCCAATAAATAAAAGCACAAAAATCAAGTTAGTTTTTTAAATAAAAAACTAATTTAAATAAAAACAAAACAATTCCCAAAGGTTAGGAATTGGGATGCCAATCCGGGAATCCCGAAACCCCGGGTTTTTAATTTCTTAATCCCGGGATTTTCGGGATTTACCGAAATCGTCAACTTAATTTTTTTGTTTTACCCTTTTTTATAGAAAGACATTCATCATGACATTCTCCCTGGAGAGGAAACGGAATATTGATATTTTATAGTCATTTGATTAACTTCGTTAATACTGTCATTAAAAAAGAAAGTTCAACTTTGTTATTCTTTTTAAGCTTGATCAACAATTATAAAGAAATTTTAGTGTGAGAAGTGCTGAGAGTAATTAAAGAAGTAAATTAATTAAAGAACGAAATGTCTTTTGAAATGCACAAAATAAAAAGAAAAACCAAAAGTTCCGTGTGGTTTTATATTCTGGTGCACTAATTGCAAAATTTAAACTTTACTCTTTAGAGGTTTAGGCTAATTAAAGTGTTTTCCAAGAGTGGGAATGGGACCTAAAGTAATTTATGGAGCGATTTCGCGAAATTAAGTGGTGTAAATTATACACTACATAATTCCTACCACCAGTGGTGGTGGGTATAAAAATGTGTTTTTGTTAAAATAAGATTTTTATGTTTAACTAAAAAATTAATTTTTTTAATTAATTTCGAATTCAAATTTCAATCATTCATCTTATTCAATTTAAAAAAAATCTGTATATAATCTTACAAATAAATAAATTACTATAAAGTTATAAAGTTTGAAACAACTGAGTTAATTGCGTAAAATATAGATTTTATGTTAATTATTTTTTAATTGAATGAATTAACACATTGTTGGAAATCGTACGTTGTTTTTTTTTTAATCATAATTTTCACAATGTTAAATTTTTACAAATTTTAGTAATCAATATAATCATTAAATAACTTTGTAATATTAAATGAATTATAAAACGTTTGTTTGTAAACCTCTTCAAAGAATTTTTTTTAATAAATATTTATAAAAAGCATTTATCTTTTGACTTTAAAAAATCCCGAATCCCGTGTGGCCGGGATTTGATTTTTTGGAATCCCGAATCTCGGGATTTGCGAAAACCAATTCCGATTGGCATCGCTAGTAATTAACCAACAAAATACGTTATGACTTAGAATTTGTAAAGAACTTTGATTTAAAAATATAATAGGAATTTAATAAATTTATTATTTAGGATATTAATTAAGCATGTCTATATGCATCAGTAAAAGGGAGGTCGAACCATAATGCACGATTTTAATTGTGTGTCATACATTAACGTCAAGTTGTTTGCCCAACTAAATTTCACATGTCTTTGTTTCACCGTTTGATAAATTCAACTGTGGAGAGGTAAACAATTCAGCAGCGCGTTCAGATTGTTAAAAGCTTTTACTAAAATGGGCGTTCAAATCAAAATGCATTTCGTGCATTTCGTGATTTTGTTGGTCAGCATAACCAACCAAATGTGTCCTGAGTGGATTCGTTAACAAGAAGAATTGCCGCATTTTGGACAAATGAGAATCCACGAGTATTGTTGAAAAGCCGATGCATCCACAAATAGTGACTGTTTGGTGCAGTTTATGGGCTGGCAGCGTCATCGGGCAATACTTCTTCGAAAATGAGGTCGGCCAAGCAGTTACAGAAAATGATAACGGATTTCTTCTGACCAGAAATTGAGGATATGGACCTGGACGATATATTGTTCTAACAGCATAGTGCCACTTGCCATACAGCCAACGAAACAATGGCAGTTTTACGCTAGAAATTCAATGGCCGTGTTGTCTTACGTCGTGGCGATGTTAATTTTCCGCCACGAGCATGTGATTTGACACCGTTGGACCTCTTTCTTTGGGGATATTTAAAAGAAAAAGTGTACGTCAATAAGCCAAGAACAATACAAGAGTTACAGGATGAGATTATTCGGCACATTGAACATAATTATGTCTCAGAGTCATTGAAAATATGGCTCATCGGATAGAGGTATGCCATCGAAGCCGTGACGAGCATTTAGCCGATATTTTGTTTCACTCATAATTCTCCTCCTTCTATCATAATAGAAATATATCAAGATAATTCTCTGAAAACTTTTTGTTTTATTTACAATAACATCGTGCGTTTTGGTTGGAGCGCTCTTTCGAAACGAATTGTAATATGAACATATTTTTGATGCTGCTTCAAAAACTCTTTTCGATGATACAAAATTTTATTTATTTCGTCTTGGAGCAAAGTACAAAAAAATTCGAAAAACTGAAAAAAGACCTTTTTTAAAAATGGTCCAGCTCACGGATGGTCAACGCTAGAACCAAAATATTTTGGGAATCATCATAAAACATATAAAGCTTTATTTTCAGAGGGGTAACCAAATCACTTTTTTTTTTAGTCGCTCTAATGTATATATATTCTGGGTCCTTGAGTAATTCTTATTCGCTTTAGCCATATCCGTCTGTCAGTTGAAAACACGCTTACTTTCGAGCAACTCAAAAGCAAAGAACAATATTGGCGTCAAATTGCTTCTAATTATTCTAAGCCGTTTGGGATTGAAAGTTTAGTAGAATAGGGTTAATTAATCCATATCTGCAACCACCACAATAAAAAATTGATAATTTTCTTACAAAAACTAGCATAAATGGTGGCACATGGCATATATTGATCTAGGATTTTGCACAAATTCGTTCTGACCGTGCCGCTACATTTCGCAATGATCGGGGTACAATTTACCATAGGCCCCATTTAAGGCCTACTCTCGGAAAACAGCTTATTACTCCTAAAACCAAAACAAATAATGCTATTGCACTAAAATTTGATCTATCACAGTTCTATAAGACTAGAAATCACACAGTCGAATTTCGCGAAGATCAGTCTAAATATAATTAATAAAAGGTCCCATAAAAGACCCACTCTGCAAAATCATTTAAATACGCCTAAAGCCAAATATAGATATTGTGGAAGAATTTGGTCAAATTGTTCTTTATACGGCCATAAATGTTACCACGCAATTTTGTGAATTATGGACCAGTTCATGATTTTCCTTAGTTCTCATATAAAGCAGCCTTCTGAAACGCACTTGAAAACGCTAAAAAGATTTTAACTACTCCATCGAAATTTACCAGAAATCACTGTACATAATTTTGTGATGATTGAGCCATAATATACCATGGTATCAATTATAAATTCTATTTCGAAAATCATTTCCTCTAAGCTGTTACGAATTATGATATTTTACTCAAATTAGTTCAAATTATGTTTTATATGACTTGAAATAAAAGCATAAAACTTTCAAATTTTCGGTTAATAATTCAACATACATATGTAGGTCTAAACCGCGACGAATTTTAATACTGACGTCAGGGTTTAAAAACTGCAGTCGAAACCAAAAACTGCCGACCAAGAAACGAAAATTTGTGTACAACTTTTTGCGTTTTGAGTTGGCTTGACAGCAACGGCTTACATTTAATGAATCAGAAGTAAAAGCAACAATTTTTTTTTTTGGTTAATGATAAATAAAGAAGTGGAAGAAATGACAGTTTTTCAACCTTGAGTGCAGTTTCTTACGCTGACTGACGTCCGTTTATATAAAGATTAATTAATACAACAAGGGAACAAAATTGTGTTGATTGGAAGTTTGATGCAATTTGATTTACTAATTTGAGGTCGCTGATTTCAAATCTAATCTCTGTTTTTTTTTCAGTAGCTCGCATTTTTTAAGTAACAGGGGTACTAATCGTATTTTTGACCTTTTTCCAAAAAATTTCATTAAGCGATTTTCGAAATTTTTAAAAATCATGAAAAATAGGAAAAAATTAAAGTCTTATTACTTTCACTTAAAGTCACATAACCAATGAACAAAATGAGACATCTATATATATAAAATAGGATGTGTGTATGTATGTATGTAGGTGAAATTTTCAGGGAATCTTCAGAATATTCAGGCGGGTGACACTGTGAAGTCTGATTTCTGATTTTCGGTCTGGGGCGGAGGGGCGTGGTATGTATGTAGGTATGTAACGTATGGACTCCAAAACGGCTGGGCCGATTTTGATGAAATTTTCAGGGAACCTTCAGAATATTCAGGCGGGTGACACTGTGAAGTCTGATTTCTGATTTTCGGTCTGGGGGCGGAGGGGCGTGGCAAAATCCATAACTTGAGAACGGCTTGACCGATTTGAACGATTTTTTCTTTAAAATGATCGCCATGGTCCAACTTAGGTTTTACGGAAAGAAAATTTTGCCCCGCCCACTTTTTTCGTAAGAAAAACTTTATGATAAGTATTTCATGGATTTTTATTTAAAGGCCGTAAATTTCGTTTAAAGATCAATTTAAATCGTCTGGTAATACAACACTAATGTTTGCTTAGGGCCAGCAACGCGGACCGAGTCAGCTAGTAGATCATAAAAACCGATGAACGCGTTTTAATTTTTTCACAATTAAGTGAAGGTAAACTCATTTTAAAGTGAAGGAAAAAAAGTCCATAAATAGAACAGCAGCAAACATACACACATTAAAACATTTTTATTTTGTATTGATATATTCAGTTTTCTCAGTAAATTGTGAAGATAATCAAAAGTTGTGCACAGATTACAATAAAATAAAGCTCATTTCGTTCGAAATATATTAAATGTTTTTAGACCAAAACTGTTATTTTTTTAATGAATTTTTATAGTACAAAAATTGTATTTTTTTTTTAAAAAAAAATTTTTCTTTTTTCCAAAACTTCAACGATATCTCAGAAACTACTGGGCAAATTTAAAACCAATGTAAGCACTTCTTAAAAATAATATTGTTAACGAATTTTTTAACTGATTATGGTAAACCGTTTCCAATATATATAATGGAAGTGCCTTAATTTTGGACATAACCGGTATATGGCAAAAAGTCCAGCTGATAAAAAAAAAACTAAGTGCAGATTTGGATTCAGCGTCCCAAATAACCTTAAAAACTACATTCAGTTCTTAATCAATAAAAACCTTGTTCGCTTGTGTTATTTATAGATCCCATAGTCATCGTCCAGACTAGAAATTTTAGTTGCTGTAATTTTTAAAAATTCTGCTTTGAGTGTCCAGATTATGAAATTATAGTTTTGCAATTTTTGGGTTTCTTTTTTATTTTTTTTATATAAATAAATAAGCACCTACAGCCAGTTAAAAATTGTGAGATTAACAAAACAAACCAGAATTGCAGAGTAAGTGAAACTGGGTACTTCTCCCCAATCTTCTCACCCTTTCACCAATAAGCTCAAGAATTGCTACAACAAAAATTGCAAGTCTGGACGATGGCATATAGCGCCTACTCTTGAACTGCTCTAACGGTCGATGAAGGGTATCAAAGATTGGGCACAGCCATATATAGAAAACTCTTACTTGTTTATTTTAAATTTACCATTTGATTTGTTAATGTTTTTAAACTGCTGTTATTTTATTAAAAGAATTTATAAAAATAAAAATAAATATTTCAAAAATAATATATACAGCCTTTCTACACGCAAAGAAAAAACATGATTGTTGTAAACATACTCTAAGAGCAACATATTATGATAAGATTCATGATTGAAGTCAACATATTACGATTATTATTGAATCATATTATGACCAAATATATTCGCAATATTACATCATAATATTTTTCCCTTAATACTAATTTGGTTTTATTACATCATATTATAATTTAATGTAATCATATTAATAAGTTAAAAAGTAATCATATTATTATTATGTTAATAATAATAAGTAATGATTACTTCATATTATTATCATATCTAAGACCGAAAAATATTTTTAATATATATTTATGCTTAGTTACTTACTTGCAACCTTAACGTTAAACTGTTACAGATATTTCACATCATAATATGATTCAATTTAACAACATAAAATTATTAATTTATAAAATATTTTAAAGAATTTTCATTCTTTTTCTCTAAAATAACATTAATTAATGGTCAATATTTGTGCCCCATTTTCAAACAATAGTAAAATTTTTTAGCATTGATATTCTATTTTGTGACACTTTGCAATTTTTTTTTAATGTACCTACAAATTCTTTATTTTTCAATTTCTTTAAACTTGGTTTTTTAATGGTTATTTTTTAACCACTGAATAACAAATAATTCGATAGGCATATGTAAAACAAACGACACAACTGATTATTTACAAATATTTTACAAATGGCGATAACAAAATATTATTAGAGTAAAATTTTTTTTGTTTGCATCTTTAACATTTTATGAGTTCACGTATATAAAGTTATTATGCTATGACTATTACATATCATTAAACGGTTGTGAGGAATATAGGATGTTTTTAAGTTTTCATTATTTAGTTGTTATACAAATGATTATTTTTCAGTGAGCCATACTAAAATTTATAATTGCTATAAACATTGACATGTTTACAGTAACTATAATATTGTTGATATTAAATAAAAATAACAATATTTTGGGTACGACAACAATATATTGTTACAATAAACATTGTGTAGTTGCCGTAATCATGCCCAACCATATTTTTTCTCTGCGTGTATGGATGTCGTTGTCGTAGTTGAAGCTAGTCGTTTTTAGAAATTGCTATTATGATTGTCGCAAACGAAATAAATACGACAAACTTTCCATGTATTTTACATTGTCGATGTCGTACAATTTTGTTGATATCGAAAATAATTTTCATAATGATGATTAGGCTAATTTCTTGGTTTTAATTGAAAATAAATATAATAAGTATTGTGGTTATTTTATTGAACTGTTAATGGTTTTTAATCCAAACTTAGATATTTTTAATTAGGCTTAAGTTCATTGAATTTAATTTTCATTAAATTATTTTTATGAAGACAGGAATTTTACAACATGAAATTAATTAAAATTTTTTTTTTTTTATTGGTAATTTTTCATTCTTGACTGCGCTGAGATTTGAACACAGGCGTTCACGGACAGGTTGCCCAGACAAGTTTCGATTGTAACCACACAATCTCGTCGGTGGGGTTTGCCGTTTTACTCACTCGGCTATTGAGGCCGGGCGACGTCAATAGTCAAACATCAATCCTTAAACCAAATGGTATTTCACTTTGGTAGATCGAAATTTGCTTTTTGAATGAATGATTATCTATTTTAATTGATTTACATGTTCTTCCTAACTTCTGTTTTTCAAATCTCAGCGCAGTCAAGAATGAAAAATTATCAATAAAAAAAAAAAAAAAAAAAAAATTTTAATTAATTTCATGTTGTAAAATTCCTGTCTTCATAAAAATAATTTAATGAAAATTAAATTCAATGAACTTAAGCCTAATTAAAAATATCTAAGTTTGGATTAAAAATAAATATAATAATAAAAAAATAAAATATTACAATAAAACATCGATGTTCATTCGAAGTTCGGATTGTTTCGATGTATCGAGTTCTTACATCGAATGCCTTAAAACATGGATGAATATCGTTCGTCACTACTACGAGCTCGTTTGGAATATGTATACTCAAATTCACTTTACATTTTTCTATGGCGGCGTAAAACTTTATTTCAAACCACCCTTTTAGAAATTTCTTTCCCAAATATTTTTATTTGTAATCCACTGTAGCACAGATTTTATCCTCAACATACCGCACAATATCTTCATCACTTGTTTACTCAATCCTTAAGATTTATTTTGTTGGAGTTAAACTGTCAGTGTTTGTGCCAAAAAAAAAAAAAAAAAACAACAAAAAGACCCAAAATCGTAATAAAACATTTCGTGAGTAGTGTAGGTGTTGCCATCAAATGTAATGAACATGGATTTCATATGACATGTGTACTGTGGCATAGAATTAGTCGCAAGAGCAGCAACTGAAACATTGAAGAAATAGAAGAACAAATAAAACAAAAATACGAATTGTTTTGTTGTTAATGCGCTCTTGATGGTTATTTTTAGATTTAACAAAAACTGACATTTTTCCGAAAATCCACGATAAATAACAACAACAACCCACTGTATTCATCAGAGACGTATGGATACCAAATACAAAAATTAGATAGAAAGTTGGATAAAAATGAAAAGACAAAGCAGTAAAACCTTAAAGATTAATGAGCAACTAAATGAATATTGAATTTTGGAAAAATGAAATGACCATTCGTTTTGGTTATTAAATGTTGAACACGAATTAATTATAATTGAATTTGATTATGTGATAACCGAAAGGCCAAGAACCAATAGATTATGCTTATGGTGAAATAATTATAATAATTAATTTTGTAAGGTTTTGTATATTTGATAATTTTAATTTGTGTCCTTTATTTTTGTATTTCCCTGTTCCCTAGTACGGAATAATTAGATTTGTAATGATATAAATTAGATAGAAAATTTAAGGTTTATATTATAATTAAATATTAATAGAATCCTTTATTGCTGAATTTGAAAAATTTTAAAATTTACTTAAGTTTTATTAATTAATTGGTATTAATTAATTTTTATTTGCTTTAAGTCTTTTCTACTTACCTTTGGTTTTCTAAACTACGAAAAACTGCTTTCAACTAAAAATAGTAGCAGTTTTAAGTTTTTATAAGTACTTCCTTTTCTGAATATTTAATATGACGTAAAGATAAAAAGATTATAGTGGGTGACTCTGATAGAGTGAACCAGTATAAGAATATAAGGAATAATAACATTTCTAAATATAATATTAATAAGATTTTGTTTGCTGTGCTTAATTCCCAATTTTTATTCGTGATAAATGCAATGAAATTTATTGTTGGAGGATAAGCTGTTTCTATGCGCATTTCACTGTTACGTAGCCCAGATCATCAGGAAAATTTTTCTTAAAACTTTTTAGAAAAGCTAAATATATCAGCAAATAATGCTACAGAGTGAATGAGAATTGCAAACACTCCAAAGTCTTATTTGCAATGATATCAAAACTTAAACAAAATTAATTGAAGTTGGTTCCTAAATATGTTTGAAGGCATATTATTCTTTCATAGGGTGTTTTTTTTAACCGGCATAAGAACTTAAAATTATAACACAAGACAGAAATATTTTTGTAACGAAATTTTTTTATACCCTTCACCGAAGGTAAAAGGGTATATATAACTTTGTCATTCCGTTTGTTATTTTTTTTTTTTTTTATTATAATCTGGTAGATGATTTTATGGCGTTGGTGATAATAATGGTGATTCGTTAACGACTTTAGGATTGTCTTCGCTCCAAAAATTAGTTCAACTTATTTTACTCAAATTCGATTTTCAGAACATGGCTGATATGTTGTAAAATGTTAAGAAAATCTATTGATGTTCACTTATTAGTCATTTGAAATCGGAACAGTTCATTGTGAGAATAGTTTTAAAAATTAATTGATGATACAAATAATTTGCAATCTGTATTTTTATCTTCATCGGCCCATAGTTATATATCGCACTTAATCAACAAGAGGGTATTAACTCAAAATTTAAAAATTTTCCGTAGAAGCAAAACAATTTTTTATTTAACATTGAAAGCATATGAAAAACAATTTAATTACCACGTTAAAACGTTTAATTACCAAAAAGTAGACAAAATAGGACAATATTTTTACAGCGGATAGATATGAACCACCCCTTTCGCAAACAGCTACTCCCATGAAAATATTCCCATATTTTTTATTTCGTATTATGAATGATTCCCATAAGAAATTTTTTGAATTCCCAAACTTGAAAAATGTGAATTTTTTACTTAATAAATTCACAGCAATTGTTAATGCGAACGAGAAGGGAAAATGTAAATTTTAATTTATATTCTAAGGTAGACCCAATTAAATTACTCAATTAGAATGCTTCTCGTTTTCCAGCCCCAGAAAATTAAGATAAGCAATATTCATTATATATTTTATTATATTGATAAGTATTTTATTTTGTATATTTTTCTGTCACAAGACAAGCACATACAAGTAATTCACAATTGAAACTTTTGTTTATGAAGCACTGACAAATAATTCACAATAGAAAGTTTTACTCCCAAAATATTTGCGACAACGATTTTTTGGGGATGGGAATAAAGGTTTGCTCCCATATATCATATTCCCATAACATTCGCGATAGAGGGTGAATATAACGTGTGGTTTTTTTCGAAAAAGTGAACAAATTAAAATTTGGAGTTAAAACCTTCTTGTTGATTAAGTGCGATATATGAGTCGTTCAGTGGATAAAGGGAATGAGTCCATTTTTGGCGTTTTTGAGATTTAGCGTGGATACAATTCCTTTTATGACTTACAATGTATGGTAAAAATTTTGTTTTCAAATTTCAACTGAAAACTTTCTAAAGACAAAACATTTTTTTGTACGAAACAAAAAATTTTCATTTTCAATGGAAAGGGATAAATAAGTCCACGCTTGCATTTATATTGCATTAATCACTTGTTAACTTTGCTTTTAATCACTATTATTTGTTTCTATTACTTGCCTCTATTCGAGCTTTCGCTACCTGTCAATTTTTTGTGTTCTTTAAATTGTTGTTGTACTTAGTTCATTGCTGCATGAGAGCAGCAATCGGAAGCGTAACTGCAATCCAACTTTATGCTTTATTACATATAAATTCGACCTTTGATCGCTGTTATGATATCGCTGTGGTTAGAAGAGTTTCTAATTTAGTAAGTGCAGTGAATGCCGATTTTGCCATTATTGAGTCTAACGCAAAAAAAAATTCAGCACATTTATTCGCCAAATTATTGAATAAATATAACGCAACATGCAAAAGAAAGGAACAGTTTCGAGTGGTTAAAATTACCCATTTTAATTTTTTCTCTACAAAATCTTTGAAAAATAACGTTTGAAATCGCAAAACCAATACCGCGTAAAACCCGGCAAACTGGCTCCAAATAAGGTGGATCAAACTAGAGAGATCGAAACCATGGGTAGTACAATATAAAAATAATTTCGATGAAAATTTTGGATTTGAAAATATAAACATAAGAAAGAAAGGTAAAGTAATGAAATTGAATAGCGTGAGTCAAAGTCTATTGTATCCTGAAACTAGTGCTATAACAAAAGAAAAGAAAAGGATTTGATTGATTTATTAAAATATATCCCTCCCGTGTACCATACTTTCTATAAAAACTTGAAAACAGTATCAAGTCAGAAAGATTATTGTGAAGAAGACACATTATTTTGTTAAATTTGTTATACTTACGATTCATTTAAAAAGAAGAAATTTTTTTTAATTATTATTTGTTTAAAAAAGAAGAAATGTTTTATGTTACTTTTTGTTTTAAAACGAAGAAATTTTTTATGTTATTTTTTTGAGTTCATTTAAAAACAAATTATCTGCAGCCTTTTTTTTTGCAAAATTATAAAAAACACTACGCGAGGTAAGCCAATATTTAGATGGATATTTTTTATTTTTACTTCCGAACGAATGCTCAAAGTCAAAACCTAATTAATTTGCATTTTTACGCTATCGATTTGAACAACAAAAAATTTGGTTGACTTATTCCCTTTTTCCACCGAAACTCTTATCAATAAAAACGTATTTGTATCATACCCAGCTAGCATAGGCTGTTTGTTAGACGATTATGTTCAATATACAACTCCTAAAAGAGTCTTCTGATGATTATCTGACGAGTTACAAAAACAAAAACATCTAATTTTTTTTATTTTTAATTTTTTTTTTAAATTTTTTACACGCTCGTCTTTTAATCTTGGAATGAGCCTTTTGAGACTCTCTGTAAGAGTCATATAAGAATAACTGAGCTACCTAAATAAGAGCGTTTTTGAAATATAAAAATTCTATTGTCAATGCAATTTCAATAAAACAAACCGATCTAAGGATCTGTAAAATAAGATTTTCCGGCAGGATGATGTTGATTTCCCGACCTTAAGGTTTGTTTGATATAAATTGTATGAAAACTATAAGTTTTGACATGAAAAACACGCTTGATGCCCTTATTTAGGTAGCTCAGTTATACGGCTGAGCATTTCACGAGTTGTAAAATAATCCCTAAGTGAGTCTCAGACGACTCTTGGCATGATTTTTGAAAGACTCGTTAGATAATCTCTACATACATCGTAAACGATTCCCTCTATGATTAATATAAGCGTCCTCCGCTGTGTTGTAGAAGTATCTCACAGACGAATCAGCTTGTGTAACAGTTACTCCCGTGCGAGGAATCGTCTACAATTAAAAAATGAGCTCGTCGACGATCAAAAACACTCGTCATGAGATTCCCAGTAGACTCCCAGACGATTGAAAATGCTAACAGATTTTGTGAACACATACACTTACATACTAACATTATCTATTTAAAAATTGTAAAAGAAGCTCTAATAATTAATTTTGCATTTTAGTTTTGAGTTTTGTTGTAACATCTAGTTTTAAAGTCAAAGTCAACTGTTCTGTCGTTTTTCTCCATTTCCAATTTTTGGACTCATTCCCTTTATCCACTGAACGCCTCATATAATATGTCCTGTGGTTTCGCAGAGGAACAAAGGAGCACTAGTTTTACCTAGCGTGTATTCAAATGTTCTTTTGAAGAAATGTTTTTGGAAAAATAACTATGGCAACGAATTTGGCGTATGTGCGTTGTATATATATAAATATAAAATTTTGTATTAAAAATTAGTGAAATTGGATTATTATTTATTTTTATCCCTCCTAAAAATCAATGGTACTACTCTATATAATTTACAACTTACCGATAGCTAAAGTTAGGATTTTAGCGGCCATATAAAAAGTGTTCTATTATTAAAATTTTACTTTAACCTACCAGATACCTTCATTTAACTTGCAACCAACTTAAGGTTAAAGTTAAGTTGTGATAATAGAACACTTTTTATTCGGCCGATAAAATCCTACCTTCATCTTTCGGTAAGTTGTGAAAACGGGCCTTAGTATTTTAAGACATTTATCTTATATATATATTTCCTCTTTCTCTAGATGACATTTGATTAAGAGCTATAAAAACCGATAGGAAATAACAAAAAATCGTTTATAAAAACAATTTGGTTTAATTCCTGTAGCTCTTTTACCTAGAGCTTTGTGAAATAAGGGTCCTTGATAGAAAATGAACACTATTTGCAATAAATATCTAATGGCGATTTCTTTTCTGAGAAAAAAATGTTACAGTATATAGATGTAACACTTTCCAGTGTTACCTATGATCACTCGAAAAGTAACATTATGTGTAACTTCAATAGAACAAAATTAGCTGCTTTTATTAACAACTCAGTGTATTAGTTGTGTATTAGTGTATTATTATTAACCCTATATAGATAAGGTACGTCTGCGAGACGTACGCTTTTTCAATTTTGTGCTCCTACTCTCACATTTGTTAACATACAACATTCTCGCGCTCAATTATCTCAGTCGTTAGCATCAGCGCTACCGTTGGATATTTTCAGAAAGTACCAAAAAAGGGGATTTTTACAAAAAAAGTGGCACCAAAAAGGTGATTTAAGAAAAAAAGGCGCCACATGTTTTAAAATAGAAAGAAGTACACAAAATAATGTTTTTGCTCGTGTTTTGTTTAATTTATTTATAATTTCCAATAAAATTCTTAAATGGTTAAAAAAAATCCAGATAAAATTATATCA
Source organism: Pollenia amentaria (assembly GCA_943735925.1). Taxonomy (NCBI): domain Eukaryota; kingdom Metazoa; phylum Arthropoda; class Insecta; order Diptera; family Polleniidae; genus Pollenia; species Pollenia amentaria. The sequence continues at coordinate 83,206,327 of OX031008.1, read as the reverse complement.
GATGTAAGCAAAAACTTTTTTATGTGATTTAAATTGATCTTAGGTTGCTGAATCCAAATCTGTTCAATGATTGGTTCTATCAGGTTTTTTTTAAAGCCTTTGAGTCATCCACCTACATTTTTTTATATTTTCAACTGTTTTTCAGAAATTAATGGGAATATATTTTTTGCAAAATTAGAACTAGTTTTCTTTTCAAAAACTCATACAAAAGTTATAAGTACAAACATTTGACATTTTAATCATTGATCTAAAAGCAGCTAGTATGAATAAAATACGGCATATTTCATGAAAATATTAGGACACATTTTAATTTTATGTATTATTCATTGTTAGGGGCATGATGCTAATATGTATGTATATCTCATCATGACTTGGGAGCGATATGTCAGATTTGGATGCTATTACTAGCAAATGATTTGGAATTAAATTCCCTTTTAGGCATCTTACCAATAGTTTTTTTCATTTTCAACAGTTTCGGAGATATTAAAGAAATAATGGATAAATTTAAAAAAAAAATTTACCAAAAAAAAATTATAAAAGCAAGTATCAAATATTGCGATTTTTGGCGATTTTTCATAACAAAAATCTGATAACCCTGATTTGTACAGGCATAAGTATACGCCATTGTATAAGTATTTATTTCATCATGGTATACTGCATACGCACAAAAGCTAGTGGGACTTCCCAAGAGCACTTACTTCCAAATAATTCATATGTTCACCTGTTACATAATATATTCGCAATAAATGCATAAGCTTATTACGATAGACAAAAAATTATTTCAGATAAGCTTGCTTACATATATATTAAAACAACTACAGTTTATATTAGAGCTGGGAGTTGTAGTAAAACAAAAAGGTCAAAAGGTATCTCATCATTTAGTAAAAAGTACCAAAAAAGTGGCAAGAATTACAAAAAGTATCACATTTGGGTGCATTTTGTAAAAGTAGCAATATAGTATCCAAGCAGTCGAAAAAGTGGCAAATTGCTACTTTAGTAGCACCAACGGTAACGCTGGTTAGCATCAGCTTGTTGGTGGTGGCTTTTTTTGCGTTAAGTTATGTTTTCTTTGAGAAATAAGTACAAATAAACACAACATACGTATGAGAGACGTATCGTTATCTTTAGTGTAACTTTTGTAGCAAAAATAACTTTTTGTTTTGGTTGAATTTTAAGGTATTTGTTATTTAAATTAGCTGTAAAAATGTCTTGTAAGCGCGGCTTGGACGACGCAGAAGTTGCTGCTCTTGAAAAGTGTGTTGGACGACTCAGATTCACTGGAAAATGTGAGCAAATCGGAAGATGAATAAATGGAGGATAATGTTCAATGTGATGTATAAGACAAGCTTGTTGACATCCTTGATGCTGATGAGAATATACCACCGACTAAGGAAAATCCTCAAGAACCTGATAATTTTACTACTTCTGCCGATAGCCAATTATTACGGTATATTATCCCACTATAAGACGTAAAAGTAAGCACTGCTGAACTACATCAAAGGGTCAAAGCGCTGGCCGAATTTCTTCAATGAATATAGTTCGAACGGCAAGAGGACTAATTTGGGAATTTAAATAAAAAAATATTTCATGCTTCGGCATTTTTGTTACTACCGAAATAATTTCAGAAATTGTTTAATGCACTAAAAATTCCTACTTTATCGAAAACTTTGCAAGGTAAAATTAAAAAAGATTTAGCAGATGATGTAAACAATAATTGCAGTAGCAGTGAAGAACAGCCTGAATAACAAAAAGAGAAAATACTGTGGTTTCTGTTCATCAAAAATTCGACGTACGTCCAAAATGGTATGTTTAAAATGCAATGCAAATTGTGGCGACCACAAATATTTAGTTTGTAAGTGTTGCATATAATGCTATTTGAATTTATTATTTTTTTTGGTACAGATATTATTATCTTAGCAAAGTATAACAAAAGGATTTATTTTAGTTTTTAGGGCCGAACTGAAGTCCTTTATAAATAACTCTTTAAGTTGTGATATTTTTTTAAGACTTATTGTATTTTATTTTTAATTTCATTTTTATTATTGTTTTTTGTTTAAAAATTACTTTATTTTAAAAGAAATTTAATAAATAAATGATTTTAACAAAACAATGTATCAATATTATTTTCGGTGATGCACTTTAAAACATATTTACTAGCACGCTTCTTTCAGGCGTAACGTTATCTTTTCAGTACAAAAAAATAACGTTATCTTACTAGGGTTAATGTACTAAATTATTTATTTTTAAAGCACACTATTACGGTTTGGAAATAAATATTAATATCACTAGTGGCTTGGAAAAAATTAGAACGATAGTAATATGCATAGAATTTTTTCATTTTAATATGTAAAAAATGTTATATTTTGTTTTTAAGCAATCTTTCCACAAAATTATGAGCGGTATGAATTATGGCAAGCAAAATAAGACATTGGTTGTAAAAACAAATTAATAAATATCAAAGTTGTAAAACAGAGCAGTATGAACACCTTAAGTTAAAGTGAGTGCAAAATATGCACCATGTTTTGAATCTTTTTCATCAACATAATCACAAATGAACTTGAAAATGTTTCCCACAATTGTATTTTTGTACAAACGGACACAAAAATGTAGAACATGTATTATTAATGCAACATATTTCAAAGAAAAGAAATCGCCATAAGTTAAACTTAATCCACTTTGTGTATCCAGCTGAAATAATTAAACGATTTTAAAAAATGTTCGATACTGTACCGAAACTTTGAACCGGAGATTTTCTCGAAAAAAAAAATTATAATAATTAAAAAAAAAAAACAGAACGGTTTGGCCTGTTTGCATTACAAATATAATTTGCGTTTTGACCTTGTGGTTGCTTTGGTGCCAGAACTGCTATTCTAGGAGGGATTTTTTTAATTGTTGTAAAAGATGATCATCCTTATTTGTATATAAGTCGTTGTCGATACCAATTTTAAGTTGTTGTCATATGAAGTCGATGATAACATAACTTCGAAGGTAATTTGGTATTTTCTAAGAATTTTTTACTATAAAATTTACTATTTATCGAAAATATGACAAAAAAATCTCATCTCTTATTATTTTTTTCTCGTTTAATGTTTGTTTTTTTTTTCTTAATAGAATTATATTAAAATAAATTAAATTAAAAAGTGGGTTATTGAAAACTAAAAGCAAAAAAAAAAACTGAAAGTATTCATCCTGTCGAGACTAGTTATTTAAGTGGGCATTTTGCCGAAGCCTAATATGTATTTTATTTTACTTTCTTACTAAAATTTCGTTAACTTTAATTTGAGTCGTCAAAAAAATTTTTGTCGACTTAAAAAGAGTTAAATCTACTCGACGTTGACTTAAAAGAGCCGTAGAAAATACCATGTACCTGTCAATACTAATAGATTGTTGTCAATAAGTATTAAGAAAATACAATCATTGCTCCATTTCCGTCACTTGTGTAGACGTTGACTTGAATGAATAAATCGATAAAGTTTTTCGTCAATACTTACTCTTTTGTAATTTACGAAAAAAGTTATTTGAAATTTGTTTACTCTTGGTACTTTTTTTGTTTTATTTATAACAAAAACTTAGTACTATTAATTTGAAAATTTACTTTTCATTTTTCTTTCTGTATATCGCGACCTTAGGACAACATGGATCTATTTGCACCAATTCTACTTTTGAGAAAAGTAAAACTGTATATTATTAATGGCTTTACTTAGTCCTTTTCCAATTTACTTAAAAACAATTTTTGAATAATTTTAATTTAGACTTGAAATATTATTATCCTGTTAAAAATTTCTATGCTTCTTTATTGGTTTTTGGCACAAATTGAGTCTCAAAAACCCGATAGAACTCTGTTGCTCAACGATGATACACATGAATTTGGAACAAAATGGTTCTAAGCACCAAATAGAACCATGTGTTATTGCGAAAGTTCCAATTCCGGAAGTTAAAAAAGTAATAAGCATAAAGATAATGCAATAAGAGTGCCATTTTTTTTTTTAATATAAATAATTTATGATACACAGAAAAAATTATTAAATTTCTCCTATCATCAAATTTGTTCTAAATTCATAATATCAAGCAAACAAATTGTTGATTTTGCACCTATTACCGAAATGATTATATTGATTACTTAAAATTTTAAAATTTTGAAAAAATATTTTCAATAAATGATATTTTTAATTTTAATTAAAAAAGTGATCAAAAAACTTTGAAATTTTAAACAATGTTTTAATTTATTTAAATAAATATTGACAATTCCCAACAACAATTCTACATGTTTAAATTATTTTATTTTAAACGAAAAAAGTCAATTAAGATTTTTTGTTATTTAATTAAAATTTTAATTGAAAAATTTTTTCAAAACAACTAAAATGTTAATTAAATCAAAATTAAATTTTTAATTTTTTCAGCTAAAAAAATTATTGATTCAATTATCACATTAATTAAATTAAAATACTTTTTAAACCATTTTTTTAATTGATAAAACACTTTTTTCTGTGTAAATAGTTTTTGTTTTTAATAAGACAAATTTTTGGCATGGCAATAGGATTTAAAGGCTTAACCAGAATAACAAAAAAATTAACGAAAAGCCTCTCCAAATCATTTAAAAAACAAAATAAAAAACATTGATTCCGTACGGATTGTAAGATTAGCTTTGCACTTTGCTTTAGCAAATGACAATTGCTCAAGCCTTATTATAAAGTTTCCTTAAGTTCAATATGGTTTGACTCATACGATTTAAATGTATTCGCATAGTTGCTTTAGCCACGTTAGGCACATTTTGGTTAGGCCTCTATTCCTGGAAATGATGTAATATGTGTTTTTAGTTCAGTAACCTCGTCTTCAGAAATTCATTATTACATATTTTGGTAACTGGTGCACATTATTTTTATTTTCGCGTGTGTTGTAAATAAATTTTTGGAAAATCGCAAAAGTTCTAAGCAGTATTGGCTTACAAACGAGAATCATATTTCCAGACAATTCTGCAAAGTAGCTAAAAAAGTAGTTACGTTGCGAATTTCTCGATTTATTCCTTTTCGAACATTTTAAAATCTTTTAGTTTATTTTTAAACATAATTTGACCTTTCTTCTTAATCTAACAGATTAAAATCCCTAAAGAATTCCTAACGTTCGTTTTGTGTAACACCTTTTTGATCGTCATATTTACAGCTCGTAAAGCAGTTTTGTTAATTCAAAACTTCTTTTCGTGCTATGTCTTTTCCTATAGAGCTTGTATAACTTTCCCCTTTATCAACCCTTTCGCTTCCAAAATGTTTGGCTTATGACCCGTTCTTGCGTTCTTTCAGATGGTAATGCAACATTTGGTTCACCCTCTACCACAAAGTTTTCACTGGTTACCAAATTACTTACATGATTTCCGTGATGAGTGCTTGTTTGAAACTTATAAAATTTTCCATAACGAATCTGACCACCATCCCATTGGAAAATTCTCTTATTTCGCAAAGCCACGTAATAAGACAAAGGGAGTAAAGTAAACGAATGCTTCACAAATTTTATAAAAAAAATATATAACATTTAAAAGGCCACAGCTTTCTCCTACTACGAAGCAGGGTGGAAAATTACAGGTTTGTAAGTGAGAATATTAAAGAATAACTGTAACTACAAAAAATTCAACGTGTAAGGCTGATCGTGACCCTCACCAGTTTTTATATGCGTTGAATAAAGCGGTTCTTGTATGGTACTCGCCATAAAAAATTAATGTCTTCCGTGAGCGAGATGGTGAGCGAAATTTTTCATTTCTTCCTTACAAATCAGTTTGAAGCTCCGTTCTTGTTGGGACGGCAATTAAAATCGTGGTAAAACTATTTAACAATATAAAAGTTGATAAAATCTATTTTTAAACTCAAAGTAGATTTCCTTAAAGTAACAGTTGAGTAATTAGATTCTTATTTAAGTCTTTAAAAGAACGTACAATATACCACTAGGTAACCATTTTTTAAAAGGTTTCAAGACAGTGGGTTCTATTTGTGCAATATAAAATTTTGAATCTGAGCAACACTGTTCTATTTGCAATTAAAGTTTCCACATATAGGCTTTTTATCAGACAGTTAGAACCAGGGCTGTGGAGTCGGAGTTGAGGTTTAAGTACCGGAGGCGGAGTCGGGCTCGTAGTACCCATAAAAACCATGGTGGAATAAGTAGGTGGCAGCGCTACGGCAACAAATACAACATTACGACAAAAATTAAAAATAAGTCTCCGTATACGTCAAAAATTATATTAAACTAAAATCTAATTTTGCCGCCGAACGCAATGAAATAAATAAATTTTTAGCCAATTTTTACTTCACTATGGTTACTATCTTATTTAATTTTAATTTAAATAATCAAAAACTTTAATACAATACAATAATCACAGCACAAAACGTGGACTTTTTGTAAGCATAAACAAAACTTTGACATAAGACTAGACAAACAATACAAGCAGGGCTGCCAGATATGACGATTTATCGTCATTTTGACGATTTTTGTTTCCGAAATTAGCAAAGTGCCGATTTGCTGATTTTTTTTCTAAAAAGTGACGATTTTATTCAGTCCTCAAAATAAGACAATTTAAAATCTTTTGATGTTTGTTATTAGGCTGCACAGAAAAAAAAACGTTTTTGTAAACAAGAAAGCTTAAATTTTTATATTCATTCCTATTGTAAATAAAATTATACTAGACATTTTTCCTCTTTTCCAGCTAAATTTTGAGTCAAGTAAATTTAAGTAAAAATTCGTACCAAAACCTTGATTTTGTGATTGAGAGTTCGCTCGTGTGGGGAGCAGGTGAAGTTATGGACTTATTTTGCTAATTTTTAAAATTTAATACTCCATATATATGAAAAATTTTTAAGCCAAATTTCATCCTCCTTTGTCATGGTGCCAAAACTATAATTTCGTGAGGAAATGTTATTTCAGGTAAAAAAGAAAAAATAATAACAAATTAAAAGAAGATTTAAAGAAGTTAAGGCTTACAGGTCAAAATTAGAGATTTGGATTTAAAGATGGGTAGAAATTACAGACAGTTGTGGTTTTTTGTTCATATCTTAGGCATTTGTAGACCGATCTGGCTGAAATATAATAGCACACTATTCCGTACTATATCTAATATAAATGTATAGCAGTTTTTATATACGAGTCTTCGGAAATCCTGGAAAAAACCTTAGATTATTATAATATAGTAATAAAAGCTTTACAAAACAAGTTTTTTACGAAAATTTTCCTTAACAAACGTTTGTTAAATTTAACAAACAATTTCATAAACATACGGGGGTATATGTTTTGTTTTTATATGTTTTGTTTTATATGTTTTGTTTCGTTTAAAATCTAAATTTAAATTGTCCGATTTTTTTGACGATTTTTTAAACAGAAAAGGACGATTTTTTTATTTTTTTCTCAGGAAATTGACGATTTTTTCACAATTTTATCTGGCAGCCCTGAATACAAGAGCAAAAAATCGTCATCTGGCGTAGTAATGCCACCTGTTTATTTCACCATGATAAAAACTAGCGACTCCGACTACAAAATTTTTCGGCATAACAAATTTAAAAATTTTTTCTTTATATAAGACCCATGGTAAATAAGAATCAAGAAATCCTGTAAAGTGATTTCTGTTATTAAAAATCTAATTGGAACAAATTTCAATAACAGATGTGAAATTTGTTTTACCGTTTAAAGTTCTTTTTAGCAGACTGCTTAATATGGGATCTAAGGTAAATATGGACCGATAATCAGAAAATTGCATCATATTATTTCTGGCCATATGAATGAACATTGGACAAAATTTAATCCCAATATCTATATCGATGCCTTAATATAAAACGATTGTTTTTTTTTGTGTTCTATTACTGCAAAAACTTATTATTTAAATAATTTATTAATATTTACAGAATTGAGACAAAGTATTGAAATAATAAGTTGTTGCATTAATAGAACACAAAAAAAAAAAACAATCGTTTTATATGAAAAAGTCCAAACCGTATTTTTTTAAGATACGATCTTCACGAAATTTTAAAGTCTGATTTCTAGCCTTATAAAATTGTGACGTACCAAATTTGATTATGATAACATTATTTGTTACGGTTTTAGGCGTACTAAACTGTTTCCCGAGTGTATGGTTTATACAGGGCCTAGAGTATATTATAGACCGATTTTCACCAAATTTTGCAGCTTGATTTCCAGTCCTATAAAATAGTGACGTACCAAATTTAATTATGATAGCGCTATTTATTACGGTTTAAGGCGTTCTAAACTATTTTCCGGGAGTAGGCTTTATATGTGGCTTATGTTAAATTATGGACCGATCTTTTCGAAATTTGACAGTGTGATTTCTTGTCCCATAAAACTATGACGTAGAACATTTTATTATGATAGCAATATTTATTACGGTTTTAGACGTACAGTATGGTTTCTAGTCATATAGAACGAGTTTGTGCAAAATCATATATCATGTCGTACATTATGCCACCTTTTATGTTAGTTTTTGTAACAAAATTGTCAACTATTTAGGGTGGTAGTTGTACATTTTGATTCATAACTCTCATTCCTACAGATCGGATTTTGCTGGATTTCAATACCAAACTGGGGGGTTACCGCGTACTTCGATTCGAAAGAAATAATTTACGAGTTTGAACAAATTGTACTGTGTACTACGATTTTCGTACAATTTGTTTCGAATGAACGGACATTTTTTATACACTATCGAAAACAAAAAATCCCTTTCGAAACGGCAACTCTCTATTACGAAAAATAAAAATCCCTATCAAAAGTGCAACTCTGTATTACGAAAACACGAGTCTGTTATGCAAAAAGAGTTAGGAAATTGTTCGAATGCTATTTGGTTGGTTAGTGACAAAGTGAAAGAGAAATGTAAGTATTTAAATGTTTCATGATAAATGAAAGTGTAAAACAATCAAATTTAACCTTATAATGTTAGATTTGATATAAAAAATTTATACTAATGTTAATGTTAAAATTTTTTTAATATTTGTGGTCTTGAAATTTTCAAGGAATACTTCAAAAAAAAAAAAATGACATACACAAATAAAAAGCATTATAAAGAAATGGTTAACATTTTCTTAAGAATCTTCAAACCACAGGGAAATACAATCAGTTTTTTTTAAAAAAAAAATATTATAATATTTTTCACACATTGAATAGTATATAATATCTCTTTTGTTTTGGGATATTTTCGTCCATTTTGGTATTTTAATAGCAATGCTACCAACTTTTAATCAAATTTACCATTTGTTTATAAATACGACTCTCTCACCGTTTCAAACGAGTTGCGCAGTACGGTTTAACTTTCGAATCGGGAATTGCTTTCGAAAAATTTAACTTTTCGAATCGAAATACGCGGTAGCCCCCCTGGTAAGGATAACTAAAAGCAATTTGACACTCACTTGTTCTTATCTTTTGAGTTTTTCGGAATGAGCGTGTTTTCAACAGACGGACAGGCGACGGACATGGCTAGGCCGACTTAGAATTACTGAAGAAAGCAGAATATATACACTTTATGGGGTATTTGTTGCATAATAAAAAAGTTTCACACGGAATGACAAACTTAGTATACTCTCATTCACCACTAGTGGTGGAGGGCATAGAAAGAGTTAAGAGTCAAGTAAGGACCAGACTCATATACATTTAGCACCAAGGATAGAGTAGAAGTCGGAGACGCACTTAAAAAATTTCAGCGTTTGGAGTCGGAGTCGGAGTTGGTAAGTTTTTCTGACGACACCACCGCACAGTGTGACTTTTGTTACTTTTAGGATGCCAAAAGGAAGAAAAAAAATGTTCTCCGATTTTAATAATTTTATGCTATGTAATAGTAAAATGTACAACTATTACGAATATGTACTCAAAACAAATCAAAAAAAACAACAATTAACATGATAACAGTTATCAAACTTGTGTCACTGTGACAAGTGTAGTAAATCTGTTTATAGTTTTCATTTTTTGTTTAACTTTGCGGTGGCATTTCTTTTGTTTGACAAAATATTTTTACAAAAGTCTTTTTGCTTTAATTAAGTTGGAACCTTTTCTATAAAGACTGGTAAGTTTTTGAAGCTTTAACGTTATTATTTTTATTTTTAATCAATGAAAATATGCAATCACTAAAAATAGAGTGATTTCCAAAAATGTTTGTTTTTCGATAGAGAAAAACTTGCATGATTCTGTAGAATTCTGTTAAGTGATTATATGGAGATTGAAGGTTTATATATCTAGTTTCAGATTCAACAATAAGTTTTTGCTCCTTTCTGCTATATTTTGATTTTTTTGCAAAAAAAAAAATGGCTGTTCCACGAAATGCGCTCTTTGATGTTTGGCTCACAAACAAGAAAGAAGACAAAAATGATGCCGTATATGATCACATTTGCAGTAAAATTAACATTACCAAAAGAAGGTATTGGCTTATTATCCGTACCGGAATATGGAAACGATATTGACTCGGAGTAATTATTTGTGGGCGGACCACGCCCATTTTTTGTGTCCAATGCCATATCGATCTCATCATTATTATTGCTAAATTTCATTGCCATATCTACTTTTATTTGACTGTTACGACTTTTGGCATCCTAAAAGTAACAAAAGTCACACTGTGCACCGCTCTGGTAATAACCTTGTTAACTAAATCCCAAACCAAAAACGTGTAGTTGGAACCTAGTTATAAAAAATATCTTAGAAGCTGTAATAGATAGACAAAAACTAAGAACGACAATCGAAAGACCTCAGCCGATTTATAACGATGTTAAATTTAGCTAATTTTCTGAAAAAATATCAGATAGAACCTTGTTTTCCTAAGGTCGCGATATATTTTTAAAAATAAAACTTTTTTGAATTGTTTAAGTATTAATTAAAAATATTTTATTATTATATTTATTACAGACATAAATTAGGTTTATCTTAAAATTAAAGTTAACGAATTTTGAAATAAATAATAAAAAAAAAACGTTAACACAGCCTAAAAAAAATGTTAATGATATTTTTGTGATTTTACATATTTTTTTTTAATCCTTCATTTTATTTGGTGATAAATTGCTACCATCATATTTTCTACCATTATCTCTTACTATTAAAACTCTCTCTATTAATTACTAAGTATTTTGGAAATATGTATATCCATTATTATTATTAAATAAATTTTGCTTTTAATTAATATTTGCATAAAAATACACTAAAAAAAAGAAGGATGAAAAAACATGGCAAAACTAAATAAATAAATATACAAAATAATAATCATAATGATTATCATAAAAAATAAAATTATTATAATCTGAGATTTAACTTTTTTTCTCCTTCACAAAACGAGTCAAATTAAAATAAAAATTAAAAATCTCTCTATATTCCCTTAAGGGATTTTCATTGAATAATTAATTAACCATGATTTTACACAGCTCTCTAGACATGCATGAATATAAATTTTGTTTCCTCTATTCTGGTTTTTTATTTATTTTTTATATTTTTTCCACTGACTGAATCTGAATCTGTATCGCTTGTTCAGTCAGGCTCTTGTTAGTTTTAACCATAATTTGTGGTTAACATTTTACACTTTTTTCTGCACTGTACTGCGGCCATAATTTCAATAAAAATAAAAAGGGTTTGTGTTGAATTGTAAGTGTGAGTGTTAAATTTGAATACACATTTATTTCAAGGTGTGTGAGTTTGTGTGTGTGTGTGTTTGTATGTGGGTAGATAAGTTTAAAAAATTAATTAAGTAACTTGGCTTTAAATTCAATGAAAACTTAAATTTAAAATATTTAAATTTAAATAATGATAATATTAAGTGCTAAATTTTTTTTAATACATGTGTCTATCTCTGTTTGAGTGTTAGTATTTATATGTTCTATATTATTTGTATTTGTTTATATATGTATGTAAGTATGTTTTGTTTTGTGTTTTTTGTTATATATATTTATGTATTTATTAAATATTATTTGTTTCTATTTATAGCATGATGCCAAAGAAAGTTAAAAATTTGAGCAAACTGTACAATTTATACAAAAATCTATAACGTTCCAAATTTACGAAACTAAAATCCGCTTTTAAATACTCCGCCTCCGGTTCGATTCAACTACATTTACGCGCTCGTCGTTGAAAGCGTTTCATACGCAGTGACCATTCATCTTTCCATTCCAAAACAACGGAACTGGGTCCAATGGCTAAGTAGCCGGGTGCCGCTTCTGAGTCACGTCCCAAAATTAAATATGATCTGAAAAGAAGATATAACAAAGGTTTTTTTTATTTAAAGTAAAGTGTTTGATCATGTTTAATATAAAAAATCACTACAATATTTATTTACTTATTTACCCCCACATTCATAAAAAATATTTTAGGTTTTAAGCAGGTTTATGAAACGAATTTATGAAAATTTGTTTAATAAACCTTTTATTAATCAAAAATATTTTTTATGAATATGGGGGTTAATTTTTTCTTCGTAATAAATTTTCAAGCCGAAGGTTAATTTTATCAAAAATATTACTTATTATTATTAATTAAGAAAAAAATCTTAAAGTGTGATATAGTTTTTTATAGAAATAATAAAATAAAATTAATATTTCAGCGGATAATAATTTCCCAAGGGAATTGATTTTTAAATTGATAGGACAGTATAAACGACACAGGGAAGGAAAAATGAATGCAATTACTGAACCTTAAATTTACAAGTCTTTAACAAATCTACCAATAATTTTTGAACGATTGGAAAATTCGAAATTTTATGATATCAATTATTATAAGATTGCCTATAAAACATATAAAACATTAGATAAATTATTTTGTAAAATTACGGATAAAACAGAGAAATTTGATAGATCTAATATTATTTACAAGATATCTTGCAAGGGTAAAGATAATGAAAGACTTAATAAAGTTTACAAAAGGTACAATATACAAAACAAATTAAAAACTAGATTACACAGAAAAAACTTGTTCGCCAATTAAGGCATTAGCCAAAAATAAAATCAGTTTTAATTAATAAATTAATAAATAAATGATTATATTTTTAATTAAAGCTCATTTTATTTTTGACTAATGCTTTAATTGGTGAAATTTTTTTTCTGTGTAACAGGACACAGATCTGATCAAAAATACAAAAATACATCTTCACAAAATACTGCATTGTCATCACATTGTGCCAAATTAAATCATTCACCATATTCTGAAAATACAACAGTTTTATAAACAGAAAGAAACTACAAATGGCGCTTCATGTTGGAAATGTAACAAATTATCAACGTTCAACAATCCTTGATTTGAAAGAAGAAAATATAAAAATCTAAATGAATGTGAATATAATCGTTTAAATACTCTAATAAGAAGAAAAATTGGGGTAGCAAAGAACCAATAGGTAGAAACACAATGTATAGAAATAGAACAGCTACAAGTAAACCATTATGATTTTAATCTACATAAAAAGATTAAAGATATACATTAGAGTGTACAAAAAAAAAATATTATTTTATGCCACAACTTTTTTTGAAAGCTTAGATATAGTGTGAAGCATTTTTGTGATTTTTTTCAGATTTTTCGGAAGAGGTTTAGAGGTCGCTAAACTCGAATTTAACCCAAAAATCGGGTTTTCTCGACTTTTTTGAATTTTGCTAATTACTCGGCCCATTAGCACGATTTTCTTTGTTACTAAGTCAATTTTTTTAAAGAAAACTTCTCAAACTTTACTTCTCTGTGCAGATATTAAAAGTTTCGCTTATTTTTATTTGCTCATTTGGGTAAATAAATTTTTTGTAAATTTAGCATAAATTTGAAAAATAGTGCGTTGTAACTTTTAAAATTTATATTGAAGTTAAAAAAACTAATGATTCAGTTTAAAAGGTCCATCCAGTATCTGAATCTGTGGTTGCTCGGAGATAACCCATCTGGATTCATCTGAGAATAAATCTTGAATGTATTGTTTCCATATTAGTTTTTCATCTTCACTTTCGGAAACTATTTAATTTTGTCTGTTCAGCAGAATGTGTGAATTAAAATTTCTACGAATTTTACATATGTACATTAGTGTGTCCCAAAAAAAAAAATATTTTTTTGAATTTTATAGGTACCCCAGCATTTTTTGAGAGGGTAAAGTATTTTTGTGATTTTTTTTTTTTAGATTTTTCGGAAGAGGTTTAGAGGTCGCTAAAATCGAATTTAACCCAAAAATCGAGTTTTTTTGCCTCTTTTGAATTTTGCTGATTACTCGGCCCATTAGCACGATTTTCTTTGTTACTAAGTAAATTTTTGTTAAAGAAAACTTCTCAAACTTTACTTCTCTGTGCAGATATTAAAAGTTTCGCTTATTTTTTTTTTATGGGTGGTTTTTTGATCTGTTGCACAGACTTCAGCAAAGCGAGTCCAACAAATTCTAAGCAGCTTACTTCTCATACCCCAAAAAAAAAAAAAATAAAAAAACTATTTTTTTAGCTTCCAATTATTTATTAGAGCTTTTACGATGAAGCTCTATGCCCTGCAATAAATTCTGAAAGTCTGTTGCAGAGGTTGTTAGATTAATGTAAGTATTAGCTAAGGCCACGCCTCGTTCTGCGACATCATTTACCACGTGCAATTGCTGAACTTTGTTCATTGCTTTATTAAATGTTTTGTTTGTTCCGGATCTGTTTGTAAAAAATCAACTGAAATGTTGCTGGTTTCAAAAAGGGCTAGGCTGGCTTCGGATATGAAATCTTGAATTTGTTTGTTATTAAACATGTTTTCGGATAATTCAGATTTTACTAATTCCTTACCGTTGCTTGGTGCGTGTAGATTTTGGACCATTAAACGCAAAGTTTTGGTGTCGATACGTTCATCAAAAAATGTTAAGGCAGCCAACTTACCGGATAAGTACCACTGATACCGCAGAAAAGTTTTCAACGTGGCGCGTGCAATTGATTCGTTAAAGCTTTTGTAGTCATCCAATTGGAAAAATGGCTTAGAAGCAAATCATTTAATGAAGCAAAAAACAAAGTTCAGCAATTGCACGTGCTAAATGATGTCGCAGAACGAGGCGTGGCCTTAGCTAATACTTACATTAATCTAACAACCTCTGCAACAGACTTTCAGAATTTATTGCAGGGCATAGAGCTTCATCGTAAAAGCTCTAATAAATAATTGGAAGCTAAAAAAATTGTTTTTTCATTTTTTTTTTTTGGGGTATGAGAAGTAAGCTGCTTAGAATTTTTTGGACTCGCATTGCTGAAGTCTGTGCAACAGATCAAAAAACCACCCATATTTAATATTTTGAAAGAATACCTAATATCTAAATATCTAACATTAAAACAAATCCGATGCATAACTGGCAAACACATTACAATATTTTTAATTTCACAAAATGGGTACAAAACTTAAAAAGGGTAGAACTTTGGAACAGAACAAAGTCAAAAAAACTCGATTTTTGGGTTAAATTCGATTTTAGCGACCTCTAAACCTCTTCCGAAAAATCTAAAAAAAAAAAATCACAAAAATACATTACCCTCTCAAAAAATGCTGGGGTACCTATAAAATTCAAAAAAATATTTTTTTTTTTTGGGACACACTAATGTACATATGTAAAATTCGTAGAAATTTTAATTCACACATTCTGCTGAACAGACAAAATTAAATAGTTTCCGAAAGTGAAGATGAAAAACTAATATGGAAACAATACATTCAAGATTTATTCTCAGATGAGTCCAGATCGGTTATCTCCAAACAACCACATATTCAGATACTGGATGTACCGGCAATAACAAAGGAAGAGATATTTAAGGCAATAAACAACTCCAAAAATACTAAAGCCGTAGGTTGTGATGAGCTAACAACTGAAATATTGAAACCTATTGAGCAAAACGGTATTAAAATTCTTGAAAAAGTTTTTAATCATGTTTATAATACATATAATATTTTGGTGACAACAATTTTCGTTGGAATTATTTAATCGATAAAGTTTATTTTATGCTTAAGGTGGCTGAGGCCCGACTTCTTACATTTATGTATATTATGTATGTGTATGAACAAAAACAAAATTCTAAGTTCAAAACAAAACAAAATACAAAATGTAAAATTCACAAAAAAAAAAAAAAAATATATATAAAAACAGTAATGTGCGGTTTTCATAACACAACTGATTGAACGTAAAGTAAAATTTATATGAAAAACACTCGGTTTTTTGAGTTTTTTTCATACAAATTTTACTACACGTTCAATCACTTGTGTTGTGAAAACAGCACATAAATTTAGCACAATTTCATTAGTTTTTTCTTAATTCTCTTTTGTGCTCCTCGTTAATTTTTACATTTTGTAGACAGAGATGTTACAAAAACTACAGCTGTTTACAATCATTAAAAATAAATTACAGGATCACACTGCTGCAAGCGAATATAATATATGTCGACAAAAATTACGACTGTCTGTTCGTTAAAAGTTAGTGAATCGCACCACTGATCTAGCTAAATTTAAATAGTAATTTATTTTATAAATATACAAAAATATAGAACATTTTATTTGTATCTGGGGTCTTTGGAAAATTAACTTCAATACGCAGGCACTTTCCTACTCATAAGGATTCGGAATATATTTTATGGGCGCTTAGATTAATTATTACTCTTTAATGAAACTTTTGAATTAGGGCACTGTTTAAAAAAAAAACTAAGAGATTAAAGCACTACTGGATACTTACTTATTCAACTTAATTTTTGGACACTGACACTCCAAATTTTTACGCGGCACCAGCCACATCATGTGTCCCCTACTCAGCATAGAACTCGTTGTGCCAGACATGGCGTTTCGTTTAAATATCGTTTGGATGTTAATTTCATATTTGAAAATTTCATTTTGTCGTTCGATGGAGAATTTTTCAGTGCTTATATCCTGCGAGGCACGATCATGGCCTATTACTTTGGCAAGAATGGCTGAAATTTAAGAAAAAAAACACACATACAGAAAAAGAATTAAAATTTGGAAGAAAAAAAATATTCACAATTATTAAATCTTTTTTGCTTTAATTTTATGCTGCTATTAAAATTATTATGCGTAAACATATCAATTGAAAAGAAAGATTAAAAACTCACCATAATCTTCCATACAGAATTTGTTTAAATTTAATTTTTTTGGTGTTGCCTTGCATTTGCCACAATCTGTTGCATGTTGTTTAAAAATATATTGGAGAAAAAGGAAAAGAAATTAAAAAAAAAATCTGTTTAATTTTCACTCTGCGAGTTATAAAATTTTGTATCAACATCAATGTATAAAAATCTGTTTGTTGAGTTTTTAAAACTTACATTTTTTCATTTCCTCTGCTTGGGTGGGTTCTCTATATTCACTGACCGCTGCACTTTCAGCTTGTATCATATTTGCATTTGTTGGCACTTCTGTTAATTGGGTCGTACAACAACAGCACCAACGGCAGCAATAAGAGCAGAAACAACAGCATCAACAACAGCAGCAGCAGTAAACAGCAACGTTTTATTAAATAAAATCATCATCATCATCATTGGTAGTAGTGATAGTGTTGATGTTGGAATATGAATTGGATTTTTTGTATTGAGTTGAATTGTTTTGGTGTTGCCCCAAATGAAATTAAAAGTAAAGCATGGGCAACAAAACAGCAAAGTCGACAGATAGTACAGGGAAAATTAAAAAAAAAAAATTGCATAAAAATACAAGAATATATTAATGAAAAAAAATAAAAAAATTTTTTTTTATGTAATTTTTAACAAGCAAAAACTGCTTACACACACACACACACAGAGACTTTATGAAGTTCCCTGCAGATAATATTGGACTACGTGGTCCAAAGTGGCTTAAATGTACTACTTACAACATGGTCCAATTTACTATAGTATGGACCATATTAGACAAATTAACATGCAGTGCTGCCAACAACTGCTATAGTTTACAGTATTACACATTGGTAACCCACTTGAGTACTCCATGGAGTAGTTTAAGGACTACTTCGGTGGGTTATATGGTCCACTCCTAGGACATCTTAATGTTAAATAGACCACCTTTTTACCATATAATTGGAGTAGTTTTGGAGTACTCCTACTCCTTTATGGTCTACTCTTTACACGCATGTATGGACTAGTCTCGATATCTGCAGGGTTGGTATAATTGAATTGCTTTTTTATTAGTGCCTGTCTAAATGACTGCAATATTTTGACTGACTGACTAAAGATTTGTTTGAAGCCTGTCAGCTGTTTATTGAAGTGTGATAACTTTATTTTTTTAAGAATGAATTCTTCTTTAATTAAACAATTGCAATTTATTTGCACTTACTTATACAGGGTGCCACATGAGATCTGGTCTGTTGATAGCCTCTAGCACAACGATTGCAAGTTAGTCCAGTAACACCTTCTTTACAGGGACATTGACCGCTTAAATGATTGCAAGTCTTGCCAGTCGATCCAACAGGGTGGCAATCACATCCTAAAATAAAAAATAAGAATTTATTTTTTTATAAGTTATTATTAAGTCAAATCAATAAAAAAGGAAAACGTTAAAGTTACATCCAGAGAAAAAAATTTTTAATATGGTTACCTCCAACAAAACTATCTTTAACAAAAGCTTGTAACAAATTATGGTTAAATTGACCATATTATTGCACCAGCAACCATTAAATGGTTACCTCTAAACATATTATGGTCAATAATAACAAAAATATGTTAAACCCTTATAATAGTATGATTGTTTTTTAACCAAAGGCATGTTGCTCTTAGAAAAGAGGAAAGTACTCTTGCTATGTTTAAAACAAATTAATGCAATATTTAACCATTATATGTTTAGAGTCAACCATAATATAGTTGTGGATTCCTGATGAAGAACTAATTTAACCATAAAGTGGTTGCTGCTGGCAATAATATGGTTAAATTACCCATATGTTTAAAAAATTTCGTTAAAAATAATTTTGTTGGTTGTGACTAGGGACTGCTGATCGGTCGTAACCGAAATCGAAACCTCGGTCTTTAATGCCTAAAAACCGAAACCGAAAAGCGACAAAAAACCCCGGTTTTCAGCTTTTACTTTAAAAATTTATTTATGCTTAAAGAAATTGCAAATTATATGTATATAACAATCGTACTTCGTATAAAAAACGTTTATACATTACAGCTGACAACAATGGAAATTGTTTAAGAAGTTCTTAGAACGAAAAAAAGTACTGAGAAGGTGTTGAATCGGTTAAAAATAGAAGGATATTTTGTTGAAATCTTGAAAAATCATGTATTTTAAGAAGAGCTAAAAAAGAATTTATATAAATTTTTTTTTTTTCTTGGAAAATTTTTTGTGTATTTTTTTTTAAAGTATGGAAAATAAATAAAACATCCAAAAATGTCAAAATATGCATTAAAAACCAAAATATGCAAAAAAGAAATCGGTAATTGGTCGTCATCGTTCTTAGACCATCGACAGAAAACAGAAAACAGCCATATTAAAAACCAATAAAATTTGGCAGCATATTTAACCTTTATTTTACGGCCCTAATCATAAAAAACGCAACGCAATGCCAAATAATAACATTGAAAGCACAAACAATATCATAAATATTTTGTAATATTGTTGTTGCTTTCTACAGAAATTCATGTACCGTTTTAAAATATTCAACGCCACCAGCTATGCAGCGCTTGAAATTTTAAAACGCAATGTGAATTTCTGTAGAAAGCAGCAACAAAATTACAAAATATTTATGAAATTGTTTGTGCTTTCAATGTAATTCGATGGCGTTGCGTTGCGTTTTACATGATTAGGGCCTACTTATTTTATTTTACTAATTTTATATCAGAAATGTCTGAACTAAAATCTGGAGTTTGGAAACATTTTATAAGAGCACCAGTCAAGCACAGCAATATGCAAGATTTGTAAGAAAACCCTAAAACCAACGAAACAAACCGGTTTTAATCATTTCCAAATCGAAACTGCGGTTTCACCATACTGTGACCATACTGAACATTTTTATTTTCTCAGCGTGTGTTTAGCAAAATTTATATTATAAACTCACAAAAACCGAAAATGGAAATATTTATAATAACTCTTTCCATTTTCTATACTTTACATTTCCTAAAGTCTATATAATCTATCATTCAAGTTAAAGCTCAAATAAGACAAATATAAAATGTGTTTTAAGGTTAACTTCATACTTTTTCACAATTGAATGTTATGGAATGTTATATCATTCACCGCTAGAGGCGGTGGAAGGTATACAAAACTCTTATTGTCAGCAAAAAGTAGTTCCACAAGCCGGAAGCTCCCATCCTAAAATCGTGCATTCCATCAGCTGGTTTTAAAGCGATTTTTTTAAATTTTCATGGTGAAAACCTGCTTCCTTTAGAGCGCATTTTTTACGGGATAAATTTATTTTAAGTGAAAGTGAAAAAATAAGGCCCATAAATTATAAGGAGACTTTAAAAAGTCATAGGTAAAAATTGAAGATTTATGGGTAAACATTAGAAAACGTCAGAGTCTTTTGCTCATATCTCAGCCAATTGTGTAGCGATCTAGCTGCATACCAATAGCAAATAAATTTTTTGAGAGAATTTTAAATATAAAGCAGATTTTTTATGTTTTATCATTAGAAAATGTTTCTAGTGATACACATTTTCAACTCTTTTAATTGTTTTCTTTTTAAACTATCGCAATAACGAAATTTAAATTCAATTAAAAAGTAATTTTATGAGAACTATTTAAAATATTTTCAAATAATGTTTTAAAAGCACTCCCATATTATTATCAAAATAAAATCTAATTTGGAAAAATAAATAGTATTAAAAAGTCCATTAAAACGAACAGCGGCTTCCTATAATGAAATAAATTTGGCGATGAGATAGATATGAAACGAATTTAATGCCGCCAAATGAAAATACAAATTTGAAAAGTATAGAAAAAACCGCAAATACAAACAAGTGTTTACAGTGTGAACTAAATGTTTACAGAAGCTAAAAAGAGTGAATTCCGTAATACATAAAAATCGCAAGATGTTTATATGTTTGAAATGTAAGACAAGAACTGCAAAGAAATGTCATAAGTTCTTTATATAAAATCAATTTATTTTAGATGTGCGAAATTCAAATATGCCAAGTATATAAAATACTGGTTTATCAATTTAACGTTTTATCCACATTTTTTCATTTCAGATTCTTGATTCACCAAATAGTTGAAATTTTGTATAAATAATCTATTGTTCGAACCTTCTCCTTTAAAATTAATATTTGTTTTATAAAAAATAGACCTCAAGCGAGGGCTCTAGAGTCGGAGTGGTAGTTGTGGAGTCGGAGTTGAGATGTTTGTACCGGAGTCGGAGTCAAAGTACCCACTAAAACTCGCAACTTCGACTCCAAAATTAGTTGGCATAAAAAATTTAACAAAATTTCTTAATATTATCCAAAATAAAAATTCTTCGAAATTGGCGATATTTTGCAGGTCACTATGAATAAGTCGATTTAAATTTATTTTATGTGAGTTTAATTCAAGTACTTAACTTAAATAGAATAAAAGTATATAATAATCCAAATTTAGATATTTTTTTAAAAAGAAAGACAAAAACATGAAAAACAAAAATGTACTTTAGATTTCAAGAAGAATTCTTGACAAAAAAGTACGGAAAAAAAAAACAGAAGTTAGGAAGAACATGTTAATCAATTAAAATAGATAATTATTCATTCAAAAGTAAATTTCGATCTACCAAGGTGAAATATCATTTGGTTTAAAGATTGATGTTTGACTATTGACGTCATCCAGCTGCAATAGCCGAGTGAGTAAGACGGCAAACCCCACTGAAGAGATTGTGTGGTTACAATCGAAACTAGTCTGTGCAACCTGTCCGTGAACGCCTGGGTTCAAAACTCAGCGCAGTCAAGAATGAAAAATTATCAATAAAAATTTTAATTAATTTCATGTTGTAAAATTCCTGTCTTCATAAAAATAATTTAATGAAAATTAAATTCAATGAACTTAAGCCTAATTAAAAAATATCTAAATTTGGATTTAAAACCTATAACAGTTCAATAAAATAACCACAATACTAATAAGTATATAATAATTTAAATTATTTTGGTATATTGTTTATATGTGCGGGCAAGAGTCTAAATTGCATTAGCAAAAATTATACTCAGTTATTGATATTGTTAAAAAAACGATGCATGGTCCTCTAAGTAATTTACTTGTGTTAAAATAAATAGCACATGAGTTTTATAACGTAATGAGTTTTATACTAACAATAACATTTTAAGAGGGCCCGCTTTAAAAATTTTTAAATCAGAATATGAAGACCAGCCTACTTAAAAGGTCATAAGCTGAACGCGGCACGTGTTAGAATTGAAATATCGATTTGAAATGTTTACAGAATAATTTTCTTGCTATATTTAACCATTTAAAAGGTAGTGCATTAAAAAACCAGTTAGAGTGCTTTATTCGGCTTTGAATAAACACATACTCTGGTAAACAGCATTTGAAGAAAAAAATACTATTCTGAGCTCTTGATTGATCTTTCTCAAGCTTGTGATAAAATGTCGCATGAAGGCTTAATAT
Source organism: Pollenia amentaria (assembly GCA_943735925.1). NCBI lineage: Eukaryota > Metazoa > Arthropoda > Insecta > Diptera > Polleniidae > Pollenia > Pollenia amentaria. The sequence goes on along the minus strand of OX031008.1, from coordinate 83,183,851 downwards.
ATAAACTGAAACTGATTTCATCTAAAAATACTCACACGCTGTTGTAGAGCTATTTGATTGGTCTGAAATTTATTATTAAAGAAGGAAATTTTGTAAGTTCAAGCTAAAATACAAGTTTTAAGCCATGTTCACACCTATCCCTAATTGTGTATCCCTAAACAATCTCTTCGCAAGCCTAGTGGTCCTCCCTGGAACACAAAACATGTGTCTGCAGCAAAAAATAAGAAAAATAAGCTGTATAAAAATTACAAAAAGACTGGCCGACTTATCGAATACACTAAATATGTAACTGCTCGTGCTGAGTATATTGCGTTAAACAAATCTTGTTACACTAATTACTTGCGTAAAATGAGGAATGATTTCAAAAATAATCCTAAATCATTCTACAATGTTGTAAACTCCAAAAGAAGATCTACCGTATTTCCTACAGTAATGAAGTTTCAGGATAGGGAGGCCTGGGATGACCTTAACATAAGTAACATGTTTGCCGATTTCTTTTCTACGACCTATTCTGATGCCGATTATAATGGCTCTATTATTCCTTCATGTTCTCAATCAGCTAATCAAATTATCTCAATTCCATTCTTTGATACTGCAAAAATTTTATATAACTTAAAAAAACTTAAATTTTCTTATAGAAGTGGTCCTGACAAAATTCCTAGCTGTATATTGATAAACTGTGCCGAATTTCTCGCCGGACCATTAACACGCATTTTTAATATGTCAATAAAATATGGATATTTCCCTAATATATGGAAAAAGTCTTTTATTATTCCGTTTTATAAATCTGGCACTAAGTCTGACATTGTTAATTATCGAGGGATTGCTAAACTGAGTATTATTCCAAAACTTTTTGAAATGATGGTAACTGAATGCATTTCTCATCATGTATCATCTCTATTGCCATCTGCACAACATGGCTTTCGAAAAGGCTGCTCTACTACGACAAATCTTTTACAACTAACAACAATTATAAATCGGGAGTTTGTGCAACGGAAACAAACTGACATCGTATATACTGATTTCAGCAAGGCGTTTGACAAGGTAAACCATAAACTACTCTTGAAGAAACTTAACACAATGGGGTTTTCATATAACTCTCTTAAATGGATTGAGTCTTATTTATTAAATCGAAAACAATGTGTCCGTTTTAAAAACGTCACATCTAAATCGATAAATGTTTTATCTGGAGTGCCACAAGGTAGTCATCTTGGACCATTGCTGTTTACCCTTTTTATTAATGATCTTCCTAACGTGATTAAATTTTCTAATGTTTTAATGTATGCGGATGATGTAAAAATCTTCCTAAGCTTTAATCAATATGCAGATCACAGTTTACTTCAACAAGACTTGGACTCATTTCAGTCATGGTGTAACTTGAATTTGTTGGAGCTTAACTTGAAAAAATGTAAACATATGACTTTCTACAGAGGAAATCATATAAATGTTAATTATTCTTTGGGGAATTACCAGCTAGAAAACGTTGTTACCATTTTGGATCTTGGAGTATTGTTGGACGCTAAGTTGAACTTTATTAAGCATATTTCCATTACTGTAAATAAAGCACGGTGTATTCTTGGTTTTATCAAACGATGGGCTAAAGAATTTAAAGACCCATATGTTACAGAGCAACTTTATGTTTCCCTCGTGAGACCTGTCCTTGAATATGCATCTATAGTTTGGGACCCTATATATATGACTCACAACAATTACATTGAATCTGTACAAAAGCAATTTTTGTTATTCTGCCTTCGTGGTCTACAGTGGAACCCATTAGATCTTTCGTCATACAGCAGCCGTCTTGCTCTAATCAAACTTCCAACTCTTAAAAGCCGAAGGACAATGTTGAATGTGTCGTTTATATTAAAGTTAATTAATGGGGATATTTGTTCTGATTTCCTGCTCGATTACATTTCATTTAATGTTCCTCATCGTCCATCTCGACACTTTGAATTGTTATCAATTAAATACTTCAGAACAAATTACGCAAATGCTGATCCATTTCGAAGGATGTGCAGTCAATTTAATAAATTTTATAAAGTTATAGATTTTTCTTTAAATGCAAATGCTATTAAACGTAATATTATCGTCTTATTAAACAATCAATAATTTTGTATTTTATATGTATCAACAATACGTTATTATATTGTTTTAAATGTCTGTAAGGATATGATATCCATTGACAAATTTGTAAATAAATAAATAAATAAATTAAAGATTTGACGGCCTACACGTAACCACTAATTTTATAAAGAAATCATTTGCTTTTGCAAAACGTTTGGCTCGATCAATAGTTTCTAAATTACATTTTGCAATTATCTTCTTACAAATAAAGTTTAGTAAATTAATAGAAATTGTTACAAATAAAGCTAACGTTTGATTCATTTACTGGTCACGCTTTTTTTGGGATTTTTTTCGTCAAATATTTGTTCGGTACGAGTATAGTAATTAATTAGTCATAGAAATTTTAATTTTTAACAGAATTTTTGATTATAAATTTTTAAAATTTCTCATGTTCGAGCCAACGAAATAAATAATTTTTTCTGTTCTTGAATCTATTAATTTAATGCCTATTGACCGTTCCCATCTTGAAACCTAACCTTTTAAAGCACCAAATCATTCTTTTAAGCCACTGTTTAGGTATAACTTAATTTGGCCAAATTCACACCACACCCACTTAATAATGACAGAGTATTGAACAAAATATTTTTTCTCTAATAACAAAATCAAGTTTATTATTAAACACTTCCAAATGCTTTAAGAAAAAAAAACAATGGAAATCGCCAAAAAAACAAATAAAAAAATACTGAAACTGAATAGAATGTAAATAATGAATAGAAAAGAATTTCAAAAATGACTTTTTTTTTGTACAGAAAGGAACCGACATTGTTTGTCAAAGTCAAAAGCATACTGGACATCGTGTAGCACCAGCGCCAATGCAGTGTTTTGAAAAAATCCATTTAAGGCACATAAAACTACAGAAACCAGCAGGAGAAAATAAACGAAGATTGTAGAAAAAAATCAATGAATTGATGAGGAATGAATATAAAAAAACTTCATGGACTATTGAAAGTGGAGTGTTGATGATGGACAAAGTGCTGGCTTGTATTTTTTCAAGGGTGTCAGCCAGTGCTAGTGTCTCTCTTTAGACACAAAAGATTTAGATTTAGTAGTGTTTAGAATTATTTTTGTCTTTTTCATAATGTTTTTATAAAAAAAATTCTTTGTATCTTGTACGTGCAGGTTTAATAGAACAAACAAACAAACAAAAACTAAAAATCGATTAAATTGGAATTTTACTAAAAGTTTCACATGATAGTTCCCAAAGAACACATAATAGCTTTTTATCAAAAAACTTTGTTTGTTTTTTATTTTAGAAAACTTTTTGTTGTTGAATTATTGAATAAAAAAAAAAATACCATTAAATCCACCGTAATCGCTTAAAGTTTCATTTTTGTTTTGCCGCTGCTACAAATTCGTTTAGCCATGACGAAAGTCATGTCTAGCAGATTATTTCGTGGATAATAAAAGAAAAAAAAAATATTTTTTCCTATAAATTTTTTATTTATTCACTTATTTTGTCATTTTATTTGACAAATCATGTTGGTCATTTAAGTGGCAGGGGTTTTTTTCAATTGAAAGAAAGGGAGTGTTTCTGGATTATTTTGATAAAATTTCGCTAAAATTTGGGAACGTTTATTTCTAAAAAGCTGGCTTATCTATGGACTTTATTACGATATTTATATCCACACCATCACACGTGAAACGGGCTTGTTATGCGTTTGTGCTAATGTGTGTAACACATAGAAATATTGGTTCTAGACCAGGGATCGACAAACACATAAATTGATATATTTTAGTAGTACACTAATGAAAAAATACATCTTCATATTGATGATGCCCTAACATCAGAATTGTGACATCAATGTTATTACAAATGGTATCAATAAGGCAAAAAGGCACATCCATCCCATGAAGAACGTCATCATGTAATTTTGTCATATTTTATGCGTCATCTATACTATGACTACAGTGAAATCAATTCGATGACACATTTTGTGTACTATTAACATTATTTCCATGTTTAAAACGTAAAATGAGAAGCTAAAATTCCCATATTCTATTTTTTTAAATTTTTTAGTTAAATACATAAAATTTTCAAAGTAGAAGTATTACGAAAACTACATTGGGACTTCTGCTGGTGTCTTATAATTGAGAGTTCTTCAACAAACATGTGTAACAAATAATAATACTATCGCACTTTGACTTAAGTCAATCCCAATGAAAGTTTGTTATTAAATTAAGCATAATAAGCCCTTTGTTCGATGTTACTTAACCCCCTATTCACAAAGAAGACAGCAGGACAATTTTAAAAAATTTGTATGAAAAAGAGCTCAATTTGAGTATTTTTTTCATACTAAATTGTCTTAATTGCCTTGTTGTCTTCTTTGTGAATTTGGCCCTTAGTCATCGCACTGATGACATGTTTCCTTAAACTGACTCGGATTCGTCCTTTCTGTGATGCCGATGTCTAATCTGATTGATGACATAATATCACCTGATGACAATTTGGCCAAGTTATGTTAAGGCTGACATCACAATGATGAAAAGTGTCATGGGGCCAAAAACGAAAACACTTGTCATAGTAGTGATGTCAAAAAAATCAGCATTATGACGCTTCTACTATCAGTGTATTATGTTGGTTTATTAAACAAGAAATGAACTCTCCTCTTTGGGACACAGAGTTCATTGTGATGTCAGCCTTAACATCACTTGGCCAAATTGTCATCAGGGTCAAAAATTTTAATTATGTCATCAACGGAATGACATATTGGCATCACAGAAATCACGAATCGGTGTCGGTTGTATAAAGCATGTCATTAGTGCGATGACAAACTGTCATCAAATTGAGTAATTGTAATTGACCTTAAATCAAATTGAGAGAATATCAATGTTTACTTACCCGTTAAACATGATTGTTTCATTTTTGTTATACTCCGCCCTTTGTTAACAGAAGAACTCTCAATTATAAGACACCAGCAGCGTGCCCGATATGGGTTTCGTAATAATTCTACTTTAAAAATTTATGTATTTAAATAAATAACTAGAAAAATAGAATATGGGATTTTTTGATCCTAATTTTACTTTTTAAACATGAAAATAATATTAATAATATATTAATACATCATATATTATGATATTGCAATGATGACAGTTTGTCATCGCACTGATGTCTTTTGTCATCGCAGTGATGACAATTTGTCTGTACTGATGGCAAAATACATCAGCGTTTTGACACCTTTTCTATCAGTGTACACAAAATGTGGCGTCGAATTGATGTCACTGTAGTCATGGCATAGATGAGGCATACAATATGACAAAATTTTAGGATGACGTTCGTCATTGAATTGATGTCACTTTTTGCCTCACTGATGCTATTTGTAATAACATTGATATCAAAATTCTGATGTTAGGGCATCATCAATATGAAGATGCATTTTTCTATGAGTGTAGAAATAAAAAAATGTCGATAAACCGCCAGGTTGACCAAAAAAATAGCTAAATTGTCATTATATATTAATAGTAGCGGCCAACTTTACTACTAATTGCACTGTCAAAGTCAGATTTATCGGTTACAAAGCGTTGTCGCCGCGCTATTAACGGATGCTTCATACAAATTGTATGGGCATGACAATTTTTGACAACTAGAAAACGGGTGTCACTTTTGGTTAGGTACGGCTGTTACTGCACAGAAAAAATTCTCCAAAAATGTTTCCCTAATTAAAGCATTAATCAAATATAAAATTAGTTTTAATTAAAAACATAATCAAGTGAATTAAACGTTTTATCAAATGAATTAAACGTTTAACCAAGTGAATTAAAAGTTTAATTGATACTATTAATTTGGACCAGTTAACAAACTAAGAGTTACAATTAAACGTTAAGTTCACTTGATTAAACGTTTAATTCACTTGATTAAATGTTTAATTAAAACTAGTTTTATTTTTGATTAATGCTTTAATTTGGCAACATTTGTTTTGTGTGGTTTTATTTTTAATATTTGAGTACATATGTGTGCGATTAAAAGAGGAAAAAGTTCGGTGGAGTAGTTTTTCCGATCTCTGTTCTAGACCAGTGGTACCCAAAAATGTTTTGCAGCTGTATAAGTGACTGCATTTTGAAGTACAGTGGCACAAGAAAGTAAGCGCAAAGATGTTTATTAAGATTAAGATACAAGAAATTGTTGTGGTTAAAAAAATTTATATACTTAGGTATGTGATGGAAATCGAATTTAAAACAAAACAATTTAAAACCGACAACATCGTTTTCAGTATCTTTAAAAATCGATTTCTAATAAATTTTCCTCTATTTTCCTGTCTATATTCCTTTAAAATGTGTATTATATTTATTAATTAAACACTATTTAAAACTATTTAAGCTATTTAAACAAAAAAAAAATTAACTGCCGTATTCATAAAAAATAAAATAGATTTCAAACGTATTTTAAAAACAAATTTCCATACAAATTTTCCTTAAAAAAGATTTCATATCCAATTTATTTTTTTATGAATACGGCCGTAAGACTTTAATTCCGAAATATTTTAAAATCCCTGTAAATTCATCACATCTTTAAAACACGATCGTTTTGAAATCAATCGATTATCATTACATACCTGACTATCTCTATATATATAAAAGAGACGTGTTTGTACGTAACCGTGAGTCGAATTTCTTTGCAGTTTTGCGTTTCTCCAATAAATTTTGCGATTTATAACATTTTTTTATTGGTCTTATTAGGTTTTTTGCATATATTGGTTTTGAAAATCAATTAAATACGTTCAAATCAATATATTATTATGCTTAAAAATATTACGTCAAAGCAAAGCCAACCAACGATCGTCCGGGTGTATACCCTTTCTTATGCCCGTAATTTCTACTAACAGATATCTGGTCGTGTTCGTACCTAACAGTTATCTTTACTTATCCAGTAACACTTTTTTGTCAATTTCAACGTTAAATTGGCCCACGTGAATTAACTATCGAAAATCGATGGTTTAAAATACACTTCACTTTACCCCGTAGGTAAGAAATAGGTTTTAAAATACGTCACACAATAGATATCTATACACAGCTAGATATTTATTTGTAGAAATTGCGGGCAATAATAAGTTAGTTAAAAAATATTCACATATTAATTTAAATTTAATATTTCAAATAAACTAATTACGAACTTAATCAACCACGACCAAGGCAAATATTGATTGCAATACTCGACGACTAAATCAAATAACACTTATCGAATACCATTTATGCATCTTGCATCTAACTACGACCCAACAGCTGTTTACAATTCACATAAAAATATTGATATTGGTAGCGTGTGTCACGTATGTGCGATTGTAAAGCGTTGAAATACAAAAAAGAAGCCCCAGGGTTGTGTTGCGTTAATAGTAAATCGAAATTCCCAGAACTAAATAAACCACCCGAACCATTATAAACACTGGTATCTGGGAGACGCCGCAATCAAATTTTCTTAATAATATTATATAATACAACAGTTGTTTCACAATGAAGTCATGCGGTGCTGACAGAATAGTTACTGACAATTTAACATCAACATTTAAAATATACCACAATGCAGGTTCATTATTACCAATTACTGATCAGCAACATCAATTTCTTGAAATATATTTTCTTTGCAATTATGAAGATGAAGTAAACACCAGATGCGCAATTACTTCGGCAGTACGCCGTGGCATAGTACAGTCGTTGGAAAATTTATTACAACAACTTAATGTGTTAGTAAAATATTTTAAGACTGCAATAGAAGAAATGCCATTCGACAATTACAAAATTGTTTAACATCTCATAAAACAACAATAAGACTTTTATAAAATTTAAAATCTTTTCTAAGGGCCAGCAAAGCGGACCGGGTCTACCTAGTGCAAAATAAAATTTTAATTTTTATTTATTGCCTGTCCAACGATTTCGAACGTCAACGTTCGCATTGAAAATAACATTTAAAACAAAAACAAATTTTAAAGTTGTGTCGCTGTTTTAAATGTTATTTTCTATGCGAACGTTAACGTTCGAAATCGATGAACTGGCAGTTAATTTTTTTGCCCAAAGCCTTTAAAATGCTTGGTGGCATAAAAGACATTGTGCATTACCCAAGACATTGTTTATCATAAAATAATTTTTTAATTCCATCAATTACCCCATAGTGAATACAGACTTTTTTTTATAAAAACATTTTCAAAGTAACCATTACTTACGTTTGCACACTTTACGATGATTGAGCGGTTTTGTATTGTCTCTATAGAATCCTTCACGACAATAATGACAGTATCTTCCCGTTGTATCATGCTGACAATTATAACAGACACCACCCGATACACGTCCAGATAATTTATACAGTTCCAAATTAAAACGACAACGACGTGCATGACCATTACATTGACACACTGAAAAGAAGAAGAACAGAATTCATAAATTAAATTCAGTATGAATAGGAAATAGTTTTTAAATTTTTAAGATTTTTCATATAATTTAAAGAGTATAGAATTCAAATTAAATGAATTTATTGTTTTATTTTAAATGATTTATATATTTTTTTAAAAAAGAAAAATCATGTTGTATTCAAATTTGTTTACCAGACAAAAAAAAAATTATTTCAATCAACAAAAATTTCTTAAAGAAACCACAATGAACATTGAAATGTTGTTGGTAAATGTGGGAAAACTACAGAATAAATATTCGGAAAAAGTCTTATGAGCAAAGAATTTTCGAAAGTAAAATTCCTTAATGTACAAAAATTTAAAAGAATAATATGACATAAATGCAATCTATGAAAAATGTTAACAAATTGAGCAACAAGCCTTAAAATGTTTTTGAAAATTTCTGGTAAATTTACGAACATTTAAATTAATGAATTGATTTAGTTTAATTCTATGATAGAACATTTTTATGTGCAGAGAAACCGGTAATGTGCTCTAAAATAAGTGTTTTGTGCGCATTAATTATCAGTAAATACTTGAGAATATTCCATAAAGAATTAAAAAAATTTGCCCTAAAAATAATAAATTCTTATTTAATATTTAAAGCTAATTTTAAATTTTAGTTTAATACAAGCACAATAAGTTGGATTATGAGCCCAAAGACTCTATTCCAGAAAGTATGTATGGGGCAGTGATGGAAAATTGAAAAATTGAGATGGTACTAAGCACCAATGAAAAGAGTACTTTATTCAACATTTAAGTACTTTTTATAAAATATATTTTTTATTAAAAACTATACTCAAAATAAATAAAAAGTTAAAAATTAATTAATTTTAATATAAAAAATATAAAATTTTGGTAAACAAACTTAAAATTAATTCATTTAGATATAAAAATAAATGTTAATGCAAATGTACATACACAAAAAAAAAATCAATGTAAAATCGTCGAAAACGAGGTTGATTTTACATTTTTCGGTAGAGATTTCCATTAAAAATTACTTCATGTTAATCTTACATGATTAAACAATAAGTGGAGAACAACAGTTTTTCTTTCAAAATAACTTTAATTCATATTAATTTAATATTCCAACAAAGTTAAAGCAACACTGACATTAATTTTGAAATAACACTACGAATCACGTTGAATTATTTCAAGTTTAAACAACGTGAATTTAATGTCAAATGAATTTAATTTGAGTGTGAAATACCAGGGAGAAGAAGAAAGCATTTTTTTTTTAATTTAGAATGATTGTGAACGCTTTTATTTATTATATATATATTATTTATTTTCCTGTTGTACTTTGCTGTTTTTTCCGATGTTTTCAAAAGATCTCATAGTTAAAAGACACCAGCAGAAAAGGCCCGATATGTTTTCGTCATCATTCTACTTCGAAAATGTCATGTATTCAAATAAATAATTATAACGAAAAGAAAACGAATACGGGCATTTTTTTTCTTTTTAAATAGGAAAATAAAAAATTCATGTTTTTGTTCATGTAGTGTTGTTGTTGTTTTCGCACAAAACACGTAAAACAGGATTTTATGGATTCAATATTAAACAATGTTCTATTAACATTATTGATTCAAAATAAATATGAAACATTGATCATTTTAAATAAAGTCCGTACGTTAGCAGAAATTTACTATGATTTTCAATCAGCATTGCGCCTAGTTAATTTGACATTGGTATTTTTTCTGTGTGTATGTATGTTCATACATATACTTTCTAGAAATTAATAAATTTTTACCCATTGGAAGCTGTCTCCATTTTCTGCAAAGTTTCAATGAATCGCTTTATTTTCATTCTAAATTTCCGAGCAACAAGTGTATTACATATTTTCTAGTGGCGTTCAAAGTATGTTTGTTAACTATTTGTGAGTAAAAATAGTGAATACATACTATGTAATACAGTTGTCGAAAGCATGTAGTTGAAACGCATTTAAAATGTCATTGCTGCCTGAAGAATATAAGTATTTTTACAACAAAAAATATAAACAAAAAAGAACAATAAATTGTATGTGTACCCTGTATGTAATTGGCACGTAGAATATGTTGTCAATGTTTAAAAAAAGTCACACTTTATTTCTTTAAAAGCATTAAAACAAAAAACTGACGTGGGGGTACTGCGGTATTTATGAAAAGAAAAAGTACTGAAAATAGTACCATTGTACTGAATTTTCCATCACTGGTATGAGGGCTATGTAAAGTTACACAGAAAAAACTAAAAATGGTTTCTTATCATCAAATTCATAGTATCAAGCAAACAATTTGTTGATTTTGCACCTATTACCGAAATGATTATATTGCTTACTAAAATTGTAAACATTTTAAATTGTGATTTTTTTTCAATAAATAATATTTTTAATTTTAATTAATAAAATTATCAAAAAATGTTGGCATTTCAAACAATGTGTTAATTGATTTAATTAAATATAGCTCAGGTTTTGACAATTCACAACAACAATTCTACATGTTTAAATTATTTTATTTTAAGCGAAAAAATCAATTGAGATTTTTTGTTATTTAATTAAAAATTTATTTCAAAACAACTAAATGGTAATTAAATCAAAATAATTTTTTTAATTATTTTTCAACTAAAAAACAATTGATTCAATTATCACATTAATTAAAATTTTTATAATAGATTAAAAACGACTGAAAGTTTTTTCTGCATATAAACTTATTGTTACGATTTATACTTATATACAGAAAAATATTTTGGTAGTTTTTTATCAATTAAAAAAATTGTTTGAAAATAGTTTCAATTTAATTAACGTGATAATTGAATCAATTATTTTTTTAGTTGAAAAAAAAATAAATATATAACTTAGATTTAATTAACATTTAAGTTGTTCTTAAATCAATTTTGGATTAAAATATTAAGTAAATAACAAAAAATCTTAATTGATTTTTTCGGTTAAAATAAAATAATTTACGGACTGGCCCCAAATACAGCTGATTTAGGGACCACTAAATTTTCAGCACGACAAGTCGATCGACAATGCAAGCGACCGATAACGTAACAGTTTTCATACTAATTTGCGGCCCACTAAGAAATATTGTGCGACCTCAAATGTGATAGTCAGTCGCTTGTGTTGTAGTTGTCGACATAGGCATTTTGTTAAAATATTTAACAAAATTTTCTTTACACAGAAGCACTAATTACTTTTTTTCATTCTTATATTTTTTAACACACCAGCACTTATGAAATGATATAGGTTCTTAAAATATTTTTTTATAAAATTCTATTCTATATTTTTTGTTCACTTCTTTGTTTGTTTTTTGTTTACTCCTTTGTCTTCTACTCTGATTTGGTTGTAGCCAGAGAAGGGATGGGCAAATTCAAAAAATATATCGATATATATCGTATCGATATTTTTTAAGAGTATCGTTTTTTATTAATTAAAAATATCGATATATAAAAGTATCGAACGTATTAAGCTTAAATTATTACCAAATATAAAAACTTAATATACCTATTATATGTACAAACATTTTACATGTAATTCCATTCTAACTTTTTATTATTTCTTTTAATTTAAAATATTCTGCCTGTCCGCGGTTTTAAACGAAACTTTCATTCGCTTAACTTTTAGTTAAAACAAACCAAAAATTTTAAAATTTAGTTTTTTAGGGTAAGTTAATTCTACAATAAAAAAATTTAAAAAAAAGTAAAGAATACAAAAATTTTTTTTTTATTCGCCATATAAAATCTAAAACAAAAAAATTATGCCGGATTATATACTGCCAGTGGCACATACTGTACAAGTAAACTGTGCAATATTTTATTTTTAATATATAAGAACATGCTCAAATAAAAAAAAATAATTAAACTATTTTTTTTATTATTAACATTCCAACTTTCATGAGTGCTAATACGACATAATTAAGGCGATTCTTTGCATAATTCTAGGAACCCTTTTCAGAATATTTTTTCCGCGCTTATTTTTTCGTTGTCATCTCTTAAAAACCCGAAACAAAACTGAACTGTGTAATCTATGAAAATGTACAATGGAAAAACGCCGTTATTTTCCTAATATTAGTTAAAGAAAAATATGATGCATTCCTTAAAAAACAACAATTTGTAAGCAGTTAAGCAACGGTTAAAATGTTGAATTTTATTATAAATAGATCTTAAAAATATCGAATTCGATGGTCGTAGATAAATATCGATGTATCGATAATTTTTAATCGCTATTTTTAATATCGGCAATATATATCGATAATAATTTTTTTAAATATCGATATTGAATTTGGTATATATTTGGTGATTAGAGACAATTTTTAATTTTTTCTTAATGGCTTTCGTCCTTATAATAATTTAAAATTGTCTACAAAATTGCAGTCTGAACTTTATCTACAAGGTACACATGGACAGACAAACAGCCATTCATACGAACGGACAGCCTAAAGTCGAATGGTATACTCAAAGATGGGCTAGAACCAAAACGTTTATGTGTTTTATACATCAGTACAAATGCATATACATCATTTATCGCTTAAATGCATTTCAATTTATTCACATATTTTGGTGCTTTTAAGTAAGAAATGCATCTATAACAAACTATTTTGTATGCAAACTCACTGCTTATAAAAAAACTTGCTCAATTTTATTTGTGTAAGTATGTACATTGCAAAGACTTTTTAAGTTTATTCGATAGTGCATTATGCATTCAAAGTTCAATTAAAGCTAATTTTTAATGGAAAAATATTTTTGCAGTCTTTTTTTGGAAATTGGCTCAAGTTTAATCCATCTTTTATCACATTTTTTTTTAAAGCAATTTAAAAAAATTGTATTATCTCGCAACAGGGACCATAAAGATTATAACTGATATGAAAAAAGTTATTTTATAACAGTTATTTTGTGAATTAAAAAAAATATTTCATCTAAAACAGTTGTTTTTCAACGTTAAATAAAAGTTCGAAACAAACTCTTAAAAAAAGATTTTTACTTCGCAGCATAAAATAAAACCATCATGAAGCGTTTTTAAGTTTAAATAATCTGTATAACTGTTATTTACGGTCCCTGTATTGCAATGCTGAAAAACAAGATTTGCAAATGAGCGGCTGGTTACACCTATACAAAAAAATGTTAACTACTTTAAATAGTAAAATATAAAAGCACCAGAAATATTGTATTAAAGTGATAAATGCTTATATCCGGTGTGCAAAACCTGTGATTTCTTTTTCGTTGATTTTTGAATATGTGTAAAATTTTGCAGTTTGGAGTGAAAACGCAGTAAAGATGGCGATATTTAAGCAGTACAGTTGGTATGCAGTTATATATTAAAAACAGAAAAGCCATGTGTTAACAAAAATTAAGTAGAATTTATTTTGCTCCGCATGCAAAGCCTTTGTCAGCATTGCAAAAATCCAAAAAATATCAAAAAGCGCTCCAAAAACTTAAAATTTTCTTGGATTAAAAAAAAGTAAACAGTTCAATAAAATAACCACAATTCTAATTATTGCTCTGTAGACTAAAAAATTCTGCAATAATACATGTTTACTAAAATATGTTCCAAAGGTTAGAATACGCAGAAATATGCACTAACAAATCGACGCCAAAATTCACTTAAAGCTCTAAAACGGGTAAATATATTGGTGCTGCCTTAATTGCTCGCACGAGGAAAAACATGCAATGGCATATTTCCGGCTTCCCTGGTTCTTAGTATCTTTTTTTTTTTAATAAAATTTGAACAACAGGCTGAACCAACCTTTCGGATTATTTGATGGACGAATTCGGGATTAAACAAATTAAAAAATTCTTGAATAAATCACAGTTTGAAATTTATTCGTTTCTCACTTTTTATCTGTAGTCAATATCGTTTTCGGATTATTTTAAGTACGGGGCACTTGAAAAATCCGTACTTAAATCAAGCATTATGTACTTGATTAAAGGAAATCCGTACTTACCGCATTATTGGCACCGATTTAGCTTGATTTTAGTACTAAAACTTAAACTTAAAATATAGCAGAAGTATCGTCTTTAGCAGTTAAATTTTTACAATTATTTGTAACACTTTAAATTGGTCTTTTTAAAAATTGTTTTTCTGTATACTTTAATCATTCCAATAATTGCACTCAAATCATTTTAAAAAGTGATTTTTGAAGTACATATTGTCAAACAATTTTATTTTTTTTTTTCAAATTTTGTCATAAAAATTCTTATTTTGCCGTTTAGTCCTTGTATGAATTTAGCACGTATAAAATCATTTTAAAAATGCTTTAACAACTTCGCATACATTTAACAGGCATTATAAACTCTGAATAAATTTATGTATATAAAAATAAACGAGGGTTGTTACAAAACACTGGCTGGACAAAATTATTTCTGGAAATATGTATCCTTTTCGTATATTCGTCGCGCGGAAGCTTTTTTGACGTATATCTCATTTTTTTTTGGAAAATTTAAGCTTTACAATATAAAACTTTTGCAAGAGAAGATGAATTTAAAACATCAACTTTGGGAAAGCCAGCAAGGGAGTTCCACAAGCGATACAGTTATAGAGATTGATAGATCTTTTAATTTACCACAGGAAACAGACTTTTTCTCATATCTTTGATTTTGTGATATATGTATGTACATCAAGATAACTTCAGCACGACGAATTTATTTAAAATCTATTAACAGTTTTAACAAAAAATTAAAAACAAACAAGAGAATGCATTTCATTGAATTTATCTCAATACCAATTTAAAAAAGAGCTTTAAGAAGGAAACGTGTAATAGTAACCTAACAGAAATTCTGGTAGTGCCCAAAAATATTCATATACAAAATCACGATAAGCTTCCTTGCTAAAGTTGTCCACACTTAAGCGATTTTTGCGTGTGACTTGTTGACGTAGATTAACTTCGGGTATTGTGGAACCCTTTTGTTTTGTTTTGGCAATCTTCAAAAAATTTATTTATTTTTTTTTTTTCAGTATTTGTTTATTGAATCTTCATATATTAAATATGAACTAACAATAATTAATCAAATCTTATCCTAATATTTACTTTATGTCCTGCCAGTGCTAGACAAAAAAGATTTAGTCATCACGGTTTCTGTTCACATGGGTGAGTGCTGCAGTGTCTGTCTTCTTAAAAAAATAATAAGCAAACATTTTATCGGACTAGTTGGAATATGTTTCTAAATCGATTGCATTAAAAGTGTCTGTCCATTGTTCCGCACAACGCATTACTGGGAAAATTCGTTTGTCGGTCGAACTAGCCTTATATGGAATAGACTCCCGGCAGAAGCCCTCCCAGCCGGCTACGACTTAGAAAAATTCAAATTAAACGTCAACAAACACTACTCCCTATTTCCCTCTCCTCGTAAACTAATTTTCTAATACCAACACAATGCATTGCATTAGTAGGGGGCATCGCCAGAGTGTTGCATCAAAGTAAAAAAATTAAAATTTATAACTGAATTAAGCAGCGTTATGTAGCAAATTTTAACCGTTACGTATATTACCATGAAATCAAGATGAGGCGTCGGTTCCAAATTGGTATGGCTGGTATAAGGGAACAACTTTAGTACGCCAATGGTATGGACAGAGCCAACGAATCAAAGAAAGGGGTTTTCTGAAAAATCAAATCAAAATATAAGGAAGGTTTTTGTAATGATGTGAACGGATTAGTGTCATAGCCTAAACAAAATCATATCTCGACTGAATAGCGTTTATATGTTGACTCCTTAATATTAAGCTTGGAAGCAGTTTATTATGCTAATATGACTCCCCGGGGGTTGTAGGGACCATCTTAAGGATATTTCAAATTTTGGTGTAACATCCTCTGAGGAAAATCGATTTGAGGTCATTCCTGGATCCGAAAGGGGACAATTGACCTATTATGCCTTGGCCTTTTACTTAATCTTTGTGCTTGAATGTACTGGCATTCTTCGGAATCATGTACATTTTAAAAACAGGTGAATGTTCTGGGTTGCACCAAATTTCCAATAGGCAGAGGTCCTTGGGGTTCTATGAACTTCATGGAGTTTAAAGTTGTAGCTCAGTACTTAGCTGAGGGGCTACGGGAGTCAGTATTCCCCGGTATGACACAATCGGTCTGACTACTGGTGAGGTCTCCGTTAGTATGCTTCTTGCGGGGAAGTGCCTTTTTCAACGCATCACAAAACGGTGAAACGAAGATCAGCTTTATTACCGAAGGAACACTATCGGAGAGCATGTAAGAGTTGTGGTTTAAACCCAAAGTCGCGGTTACATTATGGTGGAAGGCTGATTGTTCACCCTTGAAGAAAAGTTTGGTCTGTGGATGGTACCAGGTGCCGATGTTATTCAACAGAAGCTGCTAGGATTAATGAATAGCAGTGGAGGTTTCATAGCTCCGGCCTCTAAACCAGGGGTGGGTGTATAATTTTTGTTCAATTATAAATATAACATATTCATAATGTTATGAACCTTCTATTAGAACAAATTAATTACCGAAAATATAAATTACTAACTTGTGCAGATCTTAGACTGGTTCCTTTGCTAATTGGCATGCAGCCTGGCTACACGCAGAGAAAAAATATGGTTCGGCATTGCAAGGCAACTTCACTATATTTATTGTAACAATATATTGTTGGCGTTCACAAAATATTGTTAGTTTTATTTAATATCGGAAATATTTTACTTTCTGTACACATTTATATTTGAGTATGGCCCACTGAAAAATAATTATTTTTCTAACAACTAAGTAATGATAACTTTGAAAACATATTTTATTTTTTATAAACTATGTAGTAAATTAGGCATTTTTTTTAATAGAAATATTGCAATATTTTCATTAATTTCTCCAGAAAGTATAAAAAATATACTTAAAAATGTAGAACAATTTGTCAGTGATTAAAACTAATGATGGCCAAGGCAACTTATTAAAAGTATTTTTTAAGAGAAAGAAAATTTTGAAAAAAAAATACATCAAAGGAATTACAGACAGAAAAAGTAGATCTGTTTGGTCAGTTAAGCTCAAAACAGAGAGAAATTTTATTATAACACGTTACTTGGTGTATTGCAAGCAAAGTTGTGTTCCCTAAAAATTGGAAATATGCCCATCACTTATCTAAATATGTAATTGTGGCGTTTCTTTAGGCTTTTCTAAAAATGTTATCATAATTCTTGCGACTCTCCTATATTATTCACCAATAATCAAGTATGGATTGCTGATGAATGAACATTTTGTCGGATAATCATGTTGATATTTGAAATGAAAATGTAATTGTAAACCATTACAAACACATAAGCAAAAACGCAAACACACACACACATATATGAAAATATTTGATTGCATTTGTATTGTACCCAGCAAACACAAATAAAACTATTAAAGAATAGAGCCTTTCGTATGTAATAGCAAAAGGTACGTCAAACCTTTCTTAGAATATTATTGAAGCGTACTTTACACTAGAGTCTGCTATAAGCCGTAAAAATGTGAAACCGCGGCTTCGGTTTTAAAATGATTAAAATCGGTCGGTTTCTGTTCGGTTATCGGGTTTTCTTTAAAATCTTGAATATTGCTGTGCTTGACTGGTGCTCTGATAATTTGAAATGTTTCCAAACTCCAGACTTTAGTTCAGACATTTCTGATATAAAATTAGTAAAATTAAATAAATAAAATAAAAGTTAAATATGCCCCCAAATTTTATTGGTAATTAATATGGCTGCAATTTCCATGCAAATGCATGTTTTTTGTCGATGGTCTAAGAACGATGTCGACCAATTATCGATTTGTTTTTCATATATTGGTTTTAAGTGCATATTTTTTTCATATTTTGAAATTTTTGAGTGATTTTTTTTTAAATTCCATACTTTTAAAAAAATAATACACAAAAAAATCTTTAAAAAAAAAATTTGAATCAGTATTATGGTTATTTTATTGAACTGTTAATGGTTTTTAATCCAAATTTCGATATTTTAATTAGGCTTATAGCCAATTTACACTACAACGAAATCTAGTACTTTCGAGATTTCGAGCCAAATCTAGTTGTTTTTGGCTAGATTTCCCGTACAAAACAAAATCTACTCCGTGACTAGATTTTGACGAAATCTATACGAAATCTAGTAGTACTTATTGATGCAACTATGTTTTTCCCCATATAGCACTAAAAACTACTTCCCTGCACAAGAAAAAAATGACATTTGACAAAATGACAAAAACAATAATAGCTGCTTGTTAAAATTGTTAAAAAAGATTCAAAAATTTTGTAAAATAGTAAAAAAAAAAAAAAATGCAAATGAAAAATAATATTGATAAAATAAATGAAGTTGATTGTAAAAAAAATGTAATGCACATTTTTAAATGCCTATTTCTTTATATGTAAGTATGTGTTACACCAAAAACCTTCAGTCGGCGGTTTTTGTTGTGAAAACCAAATCTCGCTAATGTCAAACAAGTATAATGTAAACGAACTAGATTTGGAGGAAGATTTCAAATGAAATCTACTAGATTTCTATGTAATGTAAATGCCCTATTAAGTTCATTGAATTTAATTTTCATAAAATTATTTTTATGAAGACAGGAATTTCTACAACATTAAATTAATTGAAAATTATTGATAGTTTTTCATTTTTGACTGAGCTGAGAATTGAACCCAGGCGTTCATTGACTAGTTTCGATTGTAACCACGCAATCTCTTCGGAGGGGTTTGCAGTTTTACTCACACCGCTATTGAAGGCGGATGACGTCAAGTCCGTGAAAGCCTGGCTTCAATTCTCAGCTCAGTCAAGAATGAAAAATTATCAATAAATTTTAATTAGTTTTATGTTGTAAAAATTCCTGTCTCTATAAAAATAATTTAATGAAAATTAAATTCAATGAACTTACCCCTAATGAAAATATCGAAATTTGGATTAAAAAAAATTCAAATCTATAAATAAATTCTTTTGGAGCTCTGCTTAAAATAAATTATTTTTCAAGATTTCAGTGAAATATCCTTCTATTTTTAACCGATGCAACACCTTCTCAGTACTTTTTTTTTTTTAATTTTAAGAATTTCTTAAACAATTTCCATTCTTGCCAGCTATAATGTATAAACTTTTTTAATGCAAAGTACGAGTGTTATACATTTCTCTAAGCATAAATACATTTTTAAAGCAAAGCTGAAAACTTAGGTTTTTTTTGTCGGTTTTCGGTTTTTAGGCATTAAAGACCGAGGTTTCGATTGCGGTTACGACCGAAGAGTAATCCCTACTTTACACTGTCACACAAGTCTTTCGTATTCCATAATACTTTGTAAGATAGAAATCTTATGAGTTTCTTTAATTTACTTTACAGTTTTCACACTTTTATGAAGTCGTATGCGATATCAAATTTTTTTTTTTCGTTATACTTGTCATTTTCATAATACATTGAATTCGAACTATCACACTTTTACATATTACTTGAGTTTTTGACATGTATTAATACAAAGTATAAAAGAGTAAAGTATCCTTGGGTAACATTTTTCCTATTTGTTGACAATGCTTTTCTTCGAAAGTGATTGCCAAAACATTAAAAACGTTTGTACATGGGGCTATTTTTAAATCATAATTTAATTTATACCAGGGTTGTGGAGTCGGAGTTGAAGTGTCGGAGTTGAGGTTTTTGTACCGGAGTCGGTGTCGCAGTACCCAAAAAAACGCGCGACTCCGACTCCAAAATTTTTCGGCATTAAAAATTAAAAAAAAATTCTAATATTTTCCAATATAAAAATTCTTCGAAATTGGCATTGCAATATTTTGCAGATCAATATGAATAAGTAGATTTTAATTTATTTTATGAGAAATAGTTGATTCAAGTACTTTACTATTTAAGTATATTTAGGTATATTTTTTATACGTGCGGGAAAAAGTCTAAATTACATAAGCAAAACTTATACTCAGTTATTGATCTAGTTGAAAAAAGATGTGTGATTTTTTAAATAATTTACTCATGCTAAAAAATGTTAATGACAGGAATTGCCAATAATTTTAATATCAGAATTTTTTAACCATTTAATTTTCAACATTGTACAGAATAAGTGTTCCTATAGCGCATAAATACTAGAAAAATTGTGACGTAAAATTATTTCTCTTTTGTGTAGGAACATCTTTATCGGCCTGCCTTTAATTCCTACCATACCACTCATTACGCGGGGATTCCCATAATTCGTTTAAAAAAGATGTTTCTACACAAAAGAGAAATAATTTTTCGTCTCATTCATTTCGCATCACGGTTAGAGTAGGAGTCGGAGTCGCACTTAAAAAATTTCAGCGTTTGGAGTCGGAGTCGGAGTTAGTACTTTTTTCGGACGACTCCACAGCCCTGATTTATACATAGAAAGAGATTCAGTGTTTGCTGGGTATATTTATATGTATTTGTGTATATTTGATATTTGTTAGTATGTTTACATATGTATGCATGTGTTAATGTAAGTATTTGTATGAATACTTGAAAAGGTGTTGATGTTTTTGGTTTTCAATTGACTTTAGTCATCACTACTACCATAACAACAATTATTGCATTCTCGGGTTATCACTGAATATAAAACTCTTTTGTGAACGTATGCATGTGTTAATATACATATGTTTAAAAGAATGTGTTTGTTTGGAATTTTAAACTATAGAATAGAAAATTATTCACATTGAAATGGTATTATTGCTTGCATTGAACCTTGTAATTAAATTTAAAACCACAATTTTATTGTCAACCAATGATGTGTGCGAAAATATGCATATGTTTAGTATATGTAAATATGCGTGTGTGTACATGTGGCATGTAGTAGTATTTGGTATTTTTGGTTTTATACTCAATATAAATGAAAATATTTTTGCCATTATTTTGCACAGTAATAAAGGGAAAATAACAAATTTGTATATACCAGTAGTATTGTAAATTAGACTGTGCCGAATATTTTAAACCCTTCACCGAGTGACAAAATATTTCAGTAGCGAGGTTTAATTACATTGAATCAACAATATATTATGATCCAATTTTGATTAGTAAATACTATATTCATACGACGACATAAACCACTTGTTTCACTCTCTGAAACTAGAAACGGCCCTGTATTAAATCCGGAAAAAATCTCTGGTGCGGTTTACAGGCTGAAGGCGTAATAGGCTCATTTAATTCCGAAACTGGTGCCAACATTTCCGTAAATGGAGAATGTTACATGCAAATGATTTGTGATGTTGTTTGTTATTGAAAATCATTTGGAGGCGAAATGATTCCAACAAAATGCGCACGTGCCATACAGCAAGTGAAACCATCATTCTGTTGAGCCAAGTTTTTGGTGACCGAATTATCCCAAGAAATGGACCTGTGGATTAGCCACCTCGTTCGTGTGATTTTACACATTTGGACTACTTTTTGAGGGGGTACGCCAAATCTGTGGCCTATGCTAATTCCCTAATTCGACGCAATTTTGACGAAATAGGACCAGGTATTGAAAAATTGGTGCAAAATCGATCCGACAGGATTTCGTTCCTAAGGCGCAGGCCATATAAAATAAATTATTTTTTCATTATATATATATGTACATATATATAATCCTGTTGTTGCTGTTAGGAGCATAGGGCCTTAACGATTGTATTCCATTCTTGTTTATCTGCTGCTACGACCTGCAGCTCGTTCTACTTTTTGTTGTCGTTTACTGTTTCGTTGTCGACGCCAGGTATAGCTACGCCGACCTTTTTTACGGCTGCCTTGTGGATTCCAGTCTATTTATTTCTAGTGATGTCGGCTTGAGGTCTTCGCCGGGCATGCCGAATCCACCACCAATTTCCGATTTCAGTTTTCAAACTCAACTGATATTTTCCCGCACTCGGCCCATAATTGTTCATTTGTGCTAGTGTTTGGCCAGAAAATTTCTGGTATGCGACGGAGGCAACGTTTGATGAATACTTGTGTGGCATTGATATCGCATTGATTTGAGTTCCAAGAGACGCATCCGTAAAGTGTAACTGATTTAGCTGCTACAGATATTGATTTTGTTGTGCTTGGAGATATGGGGGACCTACCACACACGGTGAAGGTGGTCATATGCTTGCTGGCCTTGTTTTTACGGCTCCGAACGGCCTCTCTCCAGCCTCCACTTACTGAGAAGAATTATTGAACGTCTTCGATCTGTTGTTGTTGTAGTGTAAACTGTCGCGTATTTATTGTGTTGATTGTCATGGCCTAGGTTTTGTGGATATTTATTCTGAGACCACCAAATGCTGCTTCGGCTTCGATGTTGTTAAGTTTTGCCTGTAGATTAGACGATAATCTATATGAGAGCAAACATATATCATCTGCACAGTCTGAATCCTCGAAGCAGCCGTTTAGGCGGCAGGTGACTTTTCCATGATGCTGTGGATGACAACGTTAAATAGCAGGGGAATAATGGGCAGCCCTGCAGCGCACCTACTTTGGCTTTTATTGTATTTCTCGTACAGTGTCTTAATTATCGCAAAAAGTTTTTACGGTATTCCCTTGCAGCGAAGTGCGTTCCATATTGCAGCATGATGTCTTGTGTCAAACGCCTTCTCGAAGTCGGTGAATGTTAGATATAACGGGCAGCGCTATCCGACTGACTGTTCCATTATTATTTTAAGGCTGTTAATATGGTCAATGTCAGAGTAGCTGGGGCGGAAACCGGCTTGCCTTTGTTTATTATATTAGCTATGACCATGCTGACCATGCTAAGAAGAGTTATGCCCCTCCAGCACTTGCATTCTGGAAGGTATCCTTTCTTTGGGATTTTAGTTATCGGCCTTTCTTTTAGGTCGTCACATTTTTATTTTAAATGCCATGAAATTTGTAAGGTAACATAGATAAAATGTTGATCATTCCATTGAATTTGTTGTGTTTTATTTAAAAATAAAGTGCCATGCCTCTTAAAAAACACCTTTTACTTATCTGAATTGCAAAAATTAAATTATTTTCGACCTTTCCTCTGTGACTATAGTAAATGAAAGCATAGTTTAGGAGTTTTATACAGGATATGGAAGCTGTTACTTTCTGATTCATAGTGCTACAAAAATTTTGTTAAGCAATTTAAGGGTTAAAAAATATTTTTTATTTTACAAGAAGTTTAAAAAAAATCAATGTTCCAGCAAAACCTTGTCATTTTCCTTTTCCCGTATTTTGCTACTATTAACAAAATTTAAAATTTGCATACAATTAATGAACAAAAACCAAATGTGTCATAAGCAAATGTTATCAAATATCTCTTTTGTCAAAAAGCGATTTGTCAATTCTTCTTTATAGATTTTTTTGTCATCAAAAATGTTTTACGAAGTTTTAGGAAAACAATCCCTAATGGAATATTTTCATCATTTTTCTATTTAATTTACTTTCGATAAATCTAAAGTCAATTTGTCATTATGCAGAAGAAAATCATCAATCATAGTACTAAAACTTTTTTCTTACTCCCTTTCAAAAAACGTTAAATAAATAAAATAAAAAGTAGAGTTGATACTTTTTTTAAAGGGAAATTACTAAAAAGCGTTTTTGCAAGTAATTTTAAATATACAAGAAATTTAAAATTCAGTTTTTGTTTTTTATATTTTTTTTTTTCAATGTATGTGTTTTAATTATTTCCTCTTCTTTTTTCAAAACTTTTCTTTCCAATCCAAATTATAACATCCTAAAACCCATCTAATTTTAATTTATAAATATTCTCTGTTGTAAGAATATTGATGACTTTTCAGCACTTTAATGAATTTTAAATGAATCTTAATTGTTGCACGAACATGTTGAAGGGGGGATGAGCATAAAGTCTGGTTAGTTGAGGGATGTTGAACTAATAAAAATTCAAAACAAATCTTATATGATACTCTTGCTTAAAATATGCTTTTTAACAGGATTATATGTTTCTTATACAGAATTTATTTTCAATTTAAATGATTAAGTATGCATTAGCGCAAAAACAATTGTCCAAAGTAATTCCCAGTGTTCTGCCAGGATGGTGGGTATTAATATTCATAAGAGTTTTAAGTGGATTATAAAGACAAAGGCAATAGTTATTATTAGTAGTGTTTAGTTATTCTTGAGTTGTTGTGTTCTGGCATGGGAAAGGGAAATTATTACTATGGAGACTCGGATGGCAGTAAGAGAACGATGGTTTCGAAATCTTTAAGTGTATGTGTGTAGTAGAAAATAGTAATAAATTTATTATTAAGTTTGTATTAAACAGTGTGAAATGGAAACTTTTTTGCATGATGATAATGGCTATCTGCACAGAAAAAATTAAAAATTTTCTCTAATCACCAAATGAATACCAAATTCATAATATCAAGCAAACAAGTTGTTGATTTTGCACCTATTACCAAAATGATTATATTGATTACCAAAAATTGTAAAACTTGTAAAATTGTGAATATTTTTTTCAATAAATGATATTTTTAATTTAAATTAAAAAAATGATCAGACAAATTTGTTGATTTATTTAATAAAATATTGATAATTCCCAACAACAATTCTTCAAGTTTCAATTATTTTATTTTAAACGAAAAATCAATTAATATTTTTTGACATTTAATTAGTATTTAAATTAAGAATTTATTTAAAAACATCTTAAATATTAGTTAAATCAAAATTATATTTTTAATTATCATTCAACTAAAAAATAATTGATTCAATTATCACAATAACTAAATTTAAATACTTTTAAAATTAAATTTTAATTTTAATAATTTGTTCTGTGTTTATTCCTTAATATCCATACAATAGCTTAACAATATCTCAACTTTTTATACAGTTTTTTTAAGAGAAATCTTTAATATGAATTTTGTATGAGAGCCCGCTTAAGGAATGGGGATAGGGATCAGGTATATTAGAAACAAATGTTGGAGATAAAAAATAAAGTCATATATTTGACCCGTATACGGGTATTCTAGAAGCTATAGGGGCCAATTTTTCACAATTTCATATATTTTAAGAAGCCACAACCATATTATGGTTGCCTCTAAACATGTTATGGTTAAATATGACAATAATTTGTTTTAAATTAACAATAGTATTTTTCTCTTTTCCAAGAGCAACATTATAATGTTGAAAATAACCATGCTATTATAAATGTTTAACATATTTTAGTTATTATTGACCAAAACATGTTCGGAGGCAACCATAATATGGTTGTGCCTTCTTGATGGAGGACTAATTTAACCATAATATGGTTGTCGGTGACAATAAAATGGCTAAATTAAACATAATATATTTTAAATTTTCTTTAAACATAGTTTTGTTGGAGGTGACCATATTTAAACATTTTTTTCTCTGGGTGTAAGTATGTTACTTTGAATTCACTGAGTGTCCTCTGCTCCTTGTCCTAGCCGCTACCAACATTTTTTTCGCTTATGCCATTTCTTGTTCCAAACCTCATAAAACTAAAGAGTAAAGTGCGTACAAATCCTGTTACTAAAAAACTCTATGCCTGACTATCCCTGAAACACCGTTTGCTCCTTCTCCTCCTAATGACAACTTCTGCAGAAATTATTTTGACTACTATAACTCACCGCATGGGTTCCTATCAATCAGTGACCTGCAATGACCGATATCACCGTTCAAATCTTTTCCCTACCAAACCCAAGTAGCACGCGGGTTATCCCCGCGTCATAGCCAGGCTATAGAGCCCTGGCCACTAAGCAGATATTCTAACCCTCTCACGTCTCCTGACCCATCCTGTACGACTCATGTTTAATGAGAGTTGAACAGTAAGCCAACGAAATGACGACTTCACCGTCAATGAACATGTCGTCAAAGAGACAACCTTGTAGTATCAAATAACTTTTACATAAACAAGAAACTTCCAAAAATAGTATGTTAAGCTATGTTCACACCTAATAAATATTTGAAGTCCTACACGTAACCACTAGTTGTATTAAAAAAATGTTTGCTTTTGCAAAACGTTTGTTGGACCAACCATCATTTTACAGTTTCTTAATTGAATTGAACAATTATCTTCTTACAAATAACTATAAGGAAGTCAATAAAAATTTTTAAAAATTAAGGTACAGTTTGATTAATTTGCTGGTCATGCTTTTGTTATTTGTTTAGTCTGAACGTACCTTTACTTAACACACAAACTATCCTAATTTACCGAACAATAGCCACTTTAACCAAAGTCTCTAATGACAATTGTACTACCCACTAGTCTAACGGCGCATTAATGATTTAAATAGACTTAAAATAACCTTCTTTCCTTTTAAAAATCAATGAAATTTAGGATCGCTACAACCTTAAACAATTTCAGACAAGTCTACCTCATTAGAAGCCTCCCTTTCCATGTCAACAAAAACTATTTACATATTTATTCATTTAGTACAAATCCATACATATTTATATTTATGTTATTGTTAATGTGCAAAGGCAATTAAACAAATGACAAAACTTTCGGATAAAATGCTAATTGTTGAATATAATTCATTAATATAACGAAACAATATACATAAACTTACGAACACAAAGTAGACACTTATGAATAATTTATAAACAAAAAACACCAACAAATAATTCATTGAAAACTACAGGAATACAATTAACAACCTGGACAATCAATAAAACAAATATTGTAGTAACAAACAATGTTTAAGGCTAAAATATATATTATTTATATTAAAATAGTAGTTGTTGTAGCAGTAGAAGTTAAAGTTATAGCAATAATAATAATGAAAGTCAATATCAATTACAAATAATAATTATGATAATAAAAGTTAAAACAAATTCCGGGCAGCAATATAAAATTAATGATTATTGCGGGGCTGAATAGAGTTGAAACAAAACCTACACCTTTTCCTTACTACAATACAAGTATGTCAAATCCCCCACTCCAGCTCCCAATTCCACACCCATTCAACCGCACCAAACTCGTGTAGCACCAACGCGTTTACGCAGCGTCGTTAAGGTGGAACAAGGACCTTGTTTTATTCGTTTGCAACAAGCAGGAAATCATAATGATGACAATGACTTTAAGCCATAACAAGAAAACAATTCTCGTACCAAAATTCACGGTACAACAATACGACAGACACAATTCATAAAGTGTAACGCCTTCTGTTCCGTCATAAATATCAATACTCGAGAAAAAAATATTACTCCTGCACAGAACAAAAAAAAAAACTTAACAATAAAATGAACATTAATTCCCTTAAGTATCGTGTAGCAGCCATTCAGCCAGACAAACATACAGGCAGACATAGTGATAAGTAGAAGAACCTCAGTGGAATGAGCTGGCTGGAGTTAGTCAACAAAATTAATAACAAATAAATAGCAACTTTACTCAATTGTTAAGAATTATTTTTCTTATACTTTAAACGAATTACACTTAGAAAAATTTCAATGGGAAATAATTGCTATACAACTTTCTTTAGCGCTTTTTGTAAGATATTATACAAAATCTTGATATAAAAATAGAATCAGGGTGCCCCGGCAGGCTAGTTGGTAGTGACCTAGTCTATCATTGCGGGGCTTGCGAGTTCGATTCCCCAGAGACTCTGATCGGTTTCACTATAACTGGCTGAAGGTCTTACAATTGCTCGAATAATTACGTAAGAATATAATTTGCAATTGTATTTGTAACTTTTAATAAAGAAAATAAAATTAAATTTAACAAGAAATAGAATAATAATACATTGTTTTTAGAATTCAAGAAGTACAACAAATTTCAATTTAAATGACTCAATTATGCAAGTTTTTTTTTAAATTTTTGAAGTTTTTAGCATTCGAAACTTAACTGAACCATTTTTAGATAGACGAATTTATATTACAGGTATCATACTCCCAATTTAAACTATTCGGGCAGAATATTATGGATCATACAGTCTGTAACACGACTCCTTTGTCAATACTAAAGTACCTAATCTTAATAAAAAAAAAACCAAAAAACGTTTTAATTATTATTTTAATTGGTTCCCCGGTAGGCTAGTAGGTAGTGTGTAAGTCTATTACTATGACCATGGTTGCGAATTTGATTACCGCCAGGTACTCTGGTCAGCGTCAGTGCACCAGACGGACGGTCTAAGCTACTGTGTTTAAAACATCTTTTTAGTAAACTATTGTCTTAAAAGCACCCATACTACGTATTCAGAGGAGTAAGTTGACAACATATAAAACATATAAAATATTTCCAACCAGTTTGGAATAACAGCTTTAGAAAATATTTACACTGATAACTGTCCTAGTGCCTACTCCATGGTGGATTTTAACCACTGATTTTGGCAAAATGCTAGCAGCATCTTTTGAGTAACAACAGCACCTAGAAATAGGAGTCTCTTAGAACAAACTCTCCCACAAGTGATGACAAATCAGCCATTTAAAAAGATTTTAAGGGTATCCATTCCGCCGACAATGGGTAGTAAACCAGAACCACCACATGATCCCCGAAATTATAACTTCAACGCAAAGATGGAACTTCAGTAAGGACAGCCTTCCTGCAAGACAGAAAGCATTTCCCGCACAAAGCAAGAAGCTACTAACGGAGGGCTCAACCAATAGTCAGTCCGGTGTCGTACCATCGGGGGCTACAGACTCCCGTGGTATCAGATGAAATCTCAGGTCAGCCGCGATCGCAAGGGATAGTACAGATTTGTCAGATTCCATTGATTTGCTGCACCTGATTATGCCCCGGAGGATGTAACACGAAAATTGCATATATCCTTAAGATGATTCCTACTCCCCCGGGCGATTTAGGAATAACAGAATAATTTTCCAAACATGTTGATTCTTTCCCACTAACGTATGCGGAATGAAATATGAATTGATTTTCAACTATCAGTGCAAAAATAAAACAAAGTATGAAAAGTAAAACTGGAAAAAGTAACGGTACTATCCACACAGAAAAAAGTGTTTTATCAATTAAAAAAATAGTTTAAAAAGTATTTAAATTTAATTAATTAATGAGATAAAGCGGGCAGCCAACTGGCTAAAGTATTATCGCGTATCGGGAGATATACGTATATTTACTGATAGCAAGGCTGCCATTGCCTCTCTTGCGGGTGTCTATACGACATCTAGATTGACTGTGGAATGTCGGATGTCTTTGAATGAGATTGCTGAACATTCAGAGTTAACGCTTATATGGATACCAGGGCACTCAAACTGCCCGGGTAACCAGATAGCAGATGAGCTGGCCAAGGAAGGTGGTCGTATGGATGTAACATTCATTGATCAATTCATTGGCCTTCCAATGGCTCACTGTAAGTCACTCATTCGGCGCGAGAACTATAGAATTGCGCAAGAAGGATGGACCCGTGAGTCCACCTGCTCCACATCCAGGGCACTTTGGCCTGGATATGATGAACGGAGAACCAAATCTCTACTTAGGTTCAATAGGAACCAAATCAGGACCGTGCTGTCGGTCATAACTGGACACTGGCCTGTTGGGACTCATGCTAGAAGAATGGGTCTGGTATTCAATGACTACTGTAGAAGTTGTCATGATGAGGAGGAAGAGGAAACTGTGCTTTACTTTCTCTGTCAGTGCCCTGGGCTACGGGGCATCAGGGAAAAATACCTGGGAGAACCGGTGTTTTTCCTGTTTGGAGGATCTATCAAGAATAGAACTAAGATTGCTTCTTCTCTTCATTAGGAAGACGAATTGGCTCAACCTTGCAGTGACGCCATCTGAGTAACTGCTCTTTGGGATGGGCATTGGCGCTAGGTATCACAAAGGGACCGCTAGAGGACCCAAGTGAGCTGTCTCTCGATGGCTGCCCATGGAACCTAAACTAACCTAATTAATGAGATAATTCAATCAATTATTTTTTTAGTTGAAAGAAAATTAAAAATTTCATTTTGATTTAATTAACATTTTAGTGGTTTTGAAATAAATTTTTAATTAAAATTTTAAATAAATAACAAAACATTTTAATTAAAATAAAATAATTTAAACATGTAGAAGTGTTGTTGGGAATTGTCAATATTTATTTAAATAAATTAACACATTGTTTGAAATGGCAAAGTTTTTTTATAATTTTTTTAATTAAAATTAAAAATATCATTTATTGAAAAAAAAAAATATTCAAAATTTTACATTTTTTAGTAATCAATATAATCATTTTGGTAAAAGGTGCAAAATCAACAAATTGTTTGCTTGATATTATGAATTTGGTATAAATTTGGAGATTGGAGAAATTTAATAATTTTTTCTGTGCATATAACTATTTGACAAGAAATCAGTTCAATACAATAATAATAAGTAGAAAAAATGTCATTAAACGAATTAGAACGTCGCAAGTTGATTTGGAAATTTTTAAAAATAGTCCTCAAAACTATGAAATTGTTCGTCACTTTTCTGAAATCGAAATCCAAAAATTCTTTAATTAATATGACAATAAAAGCTTTCGAAAGTAGAAACCCGTTTAATAGAAAACGACAATCCGGATAAAATATTTGATACAAGGCAACTGAACTCGTGCTATGTTGAGGACAGAAATAGCCGTATGTATTGCAAAATCTTACAGTGCTTTGGCAAATAAACGATGTTTGAAAGACAAATGGTACATAAATGTGTAGCATAAAAAATTGTAGTCAAATATTCAAGGAACCCCGTTCAAACCGTCTCGGAAAACCAGTCAGTTCTCATCAAATATCACATACGGGCTTTGTTAAAAAAGTTTTTGCCGCAGGCTCGCCATCTATTTGTATCATCGATGATTGAAGCTACTTTACAACAAAAGATAATGACTTGACACCAATTCAAACTTGTTGGGCGAATCTGAAAAGAAATATCTATGAAAAGGGATAGGAACGAAGTAACATACTGTTTTATTATTCCAATCAAATGGATGCTATAGAAAATACACACAATAATATTTGATTTATATTTAAGTATTTTTGCAGTAAAATTTACATCAAAAAGAAAAAATTAACATATTCGAAATGTTCGTAAAGAGAAACGCAAAGTATTTGCAAAAATGCACGAAATACAAAGAATATTTGCAAAACATTATGGAGTACATTACGACAGAAAAAAATATGGCCGAAAGCAATCGAACGCAAATTTTGTAAATCGGAAATACCACTTGCGAGAATTATCTCTCATTTAAATATTTTTCCAGCGGTTATTGGAAGGAGAAGAACTGACAAATTAAGTCACATTAAGAATTGGTGCGAGAAAAAAAAATTTTTTTAAATATACGGTTGAATCTGAATTACGGGCTTATTTCGACATTTTTGGGATTGAAGTTTTTTTTTAGGAATTAAGTCTTTCAAATAGGTAAGCTTAATCCTTCGAAGAATATCTACTCAATTATCGTAGGTACACATTAATTTCTTACCCCCATATTCATATAAAATAGTTTTGATTAATAAACGGTTTATTAAACAAATTTTTATAGAAAATGCGTTTCATAAACCTGCTTTAAGCCTAAAATATTTTATATTTCGAAAATAAGTGCCCCAAGATGTACATATTTTTACCAGGAGAAAGATGGCAGGAAAATGACCAATATCTACAAAACTCTCTTAAATTACAATTTAAATACTTTCCTTCAAAATAATTTACATAAATCGGAAGTTTATATTTAAAATAAACTTAAGAAATTTGACAAAATTATAAAAGATATTGTACTTTTTCTAAAAAACAACACTAGAGAAATGATGAACTTAAGTGTGAAAGCTCATTACGAAAGACAAAACGAGACTGACTTCATTTTATTAATATTGTTGGCGAAAATCCTGCCACATGTATACTCAGTAGATATAATGTCCTTTCAAATTTCATTTAGTGCAAACCAACAAAATGCTTTGAAAATTTGAATTTTAGCATATTTAAGATTTTACAGGGGAATGACGTGTATTTTCAGGGACAAAAGATAATCATTCATAAAAATATTAATTAATCAATAATTTTGCACATAAAAAGAAAAAGGATAAAATTTAACATTATTTTTTTACTTTGCAATATCTTTAAAAAAAAAAAAATTATGTACTACGCGTATTTTTGTTAGAAATTCAGAAAACTTTAAATGAAAGTCGTGTTAGGGACAGCCAGGGTAATGATAGTTGAACACTTTGGGTGGCAATTTTTTTTTTTAAGAAAAAACCCAATTTTTGGAAAAACTCTTTTAGTGACTGCAAAGAAGATATAAAGCTTAAATGTAAAGTAAATAATACAGTTGAATATACCCAATAAAAAGTGTAGGTTCCAACGAAGCAGGTTTGTAAGGGAGAAACGTAAACGTTCCGCTTACCATATCGCTTACGGAAGACATGAATTTTATATGGCGAGTTCCCACTTTGAAGCAATACAATTTGACACAGAAAGCGGTTTATTCAGCGCAGATAGAAATTGGTGAATGTAACGATCAGCTTTGCACACATAATTTTTTGTTACCGTTATGCTTTTATATGCTCCCTTACAAACCTGCTTCGTTGTAAGGGAATGTCGTAGCTCTTCAAATTTTATATATTTTTTTTTAATTTATTAAGAAGTCGTTCGCTTACTTTATGCATCTCTGTATGTCTTATTGCGTAGCGCATATATGTGTGCTTACTTTTTAAAATGTACCATTAGTGCTTCTCAAAATAGGAAAATTTTTTATTGGATATTTTATTTGTCCCTATTTAAATACCCAAGGACAGCAAATTAGCCGGCCATCTCAGTATCAACCATTAATAGATACGTTCGCAAAACGTTCTCAAAATAAAATAGATTTCATTTCACAACAGCTTTCTACGACAAATTTTTATGTCAAATGGTATTGAAAATGTGGTCTCATGTCATTCTGTTTGAACATTAAAAATGTGTTTGTCAATTTTTTTTTTAATTTTAATAAACAATAAAAACAATTTAAATGATGAAAATATGAATGTTAATAAAATACATACATATTCTCATAAATCGAGAAACGATGGAATTTTATTTCACACTCATGTGAGAAATACAGAAACGAGCTACTGGTTGTCATTTAATCGAAAATATCTTATAGAAGCTTGATTTCTTTCTGCTATAAAAAATAATCTTATTAAAGGTAAAACGAAAAACAGATAGAATTTATTTGAACTGCCAACAGCTTTATAATATACATACATACATATACAAACGACTCTCAAGAAGAAAATAGCAGCAGAATCTGCTTTCCAAATAATTTACATTCTTAATATGCAATCGGTGTTCTTTTAATAATTGAAAAAAATCGGAAGTTGCAAATTAATGGACAAATTTAATTTACCTACCACTTAATAAAATCAAAAAAGAAATAGCCTTGAAACAAAAAAGTATCTTCAACCAACATGTTGCTTGCTAGACATATCAAATGAAGTGAAAATTATTAAAGTAAAAAGAAAAAATACAAATGCATTAACAAAAGACCTTTTATAATAATTAAAACTTGTAAAAAGTTGCTGGCTGCTTGGCACTATTTTTCCTACTCCAAAAGGTAAAGAGAACATGGTGTAAAGCACCAAACACTACAGAGACCTTTAACTCCGCAACAATCTGCACAAAGAGTGAAATAAGAAACGTAGAAAAACCTAATAAATGACAACAATGTGGGTAATGAAATTTATTTGAAGAGGTAGAGTTAAAGAGAAAAAAAAACACAAAAACTCGTACAATTATACTTATTATTACTTATGATAAATATTGATACAATATGAATTGACAACATCATATTGTGCAACATCAAACACCCAGCAACCTCAGGAACAATAAGGAATTTACTAAAAGAATCTTTTTTTTTTTTTTTGTTATCCATAGAAGAAGTAAAAAAATTATGAAGTTGAAGTGTCATAGGAGATGTATCGGAAAAATATATTTATTGTTGCTATTTTTTTGTTGTGTGAGTGGGTGCAGTATGATTTTTTCCACTCAATTTTGGCTGGATTGTCATTATTGTTATTGCATTGTATATTGCTGTATAAGTATCATTGCATTCATTTTCATTTTAAAATCATAATGACAACATCAGCAGTTACAAGAACGACAATAACAACTATGATAAAGATAAAATGTGAAGTACGAGTACCAGGATTAATATGGCAAACTTTTTGAAACACGCAACAATAGTACTAGCAAACACTACTTCCAACATCCGTAACTGAAAAAGGAAATATACACTGAGAAAAAAATTATGAAACTATTATAAAAAATATTATGAAGTTATTATTATTAGGCTTAACCACGTATTTCAATTCGAAAGACATTCTTTACGACTTAAAAAAATTTGTTAAAAGTCTTACGGTTTTCGTACTTCGAATGAACAGGATTTCTTTAAACTTAATCGAAAAAACCCCTTTCAAAAAAGCAACTTTCGATTTCGAACAATAACTTTTCATCGAATTATCCATTTGCTTATAAATTCAAGTCAGCCACGTAAAATGCCTGGTACTCTGTTCAGTATTTCATGCAAAATGTGGTCGACCTCAAAGTTTCCGTGAAATACATTTAATAAAATGTTGATACAGTTGTATTTTGTTTCTAGCGAAATTTTTGTTTGCCGTGCGAAATAAATGCATCTTATATTGTTTCGCAAGGAATTTTAAGCAAAAGCTAAGCCTTTATTTTATAGTTTTTATTTTGTATTTGTGTAGTGGGTTTTATAAAAAGATAAAAGAAAAATGGAAAAAATTAATGATAAAATAAAAATATGTATTATTCAATTATTAATGACGTGCTAAACTCCCAATAAATTTGCATGTGCCCGGCAAATAAAAAACTGAAATGGGTAGTTGCTTTAAGCAAAATGGTTTTTTAAATTTTGTTTTTACCCTCTTACAACAATTCGTACAAACCAGCAAATTGTAGGGGAATGTTAGAAAGATAAATTCACTGTTTCTTGTTGTGGCTTTGTTGAAGTTACAAGTAAGACCTGAGTGTTTAAATTTCTTATTCACTTTATAGTCTTATTTGTATAATATTTTTAGCATTTCTAAAGTCTTTGGAAAAAGTTTCCTGGCGAGCTGGCCTAAGCAACCAGCGAAATGCGTATAGAAACCACCTTTCCCACAACAATAAATTTCAGTGTTTTTTTTATCAAAAATAAAAAATTGGGAGTTTAGCACGTCATTAATAATTGAATTTATTAATAATAAATTTTGTATTCCTGAAAATAACTTTTGATAAAATATGTATTGTTTAGATAATGTGTCCTATTCCGGAAAGCAGCTTGTATTTCTTTAGTTTGATCGTGCGAAATTCTTCGCAAAGTTCAATTCTATCAAGTGATGTAACGGATTAAATCAAAAAGTGCTTTGTTCCTAATGTAACGTTATAAGCCCAATTCAGTGGCTCCAGAAATTAATGGCAGTTCACTTAGATTAGGTTAGGTTCCATGGGCAGCCATCGAGAGACAGCTCACTTGGGTCCTTCAGAGGTCCATTTGTGATACCCAGCGCAATGCCCATCCCAAACAGCAGTTACTCGGATGGCGCCACTGCATAGTTGAGCCAATTCGTCTTCCTAATGAAGCGAAGAAGCAATCTTAGTTCTATTTTAGATAGATCCTCCAAGCAGAAAAACCCCGGCTCTCCCAGGTATTTTTCCCTGATGCGCCGTAGCTCAGGGCATTGACAGAGAAAGTGAAGCACAGTCTCCTCTTCCTCCTCATCATGACAACTTCTGCAGTAGTCATTGAATTCCAGACCAATTCCCACCAGGCCAGCGTCCAGTCATGACCGACACCACAGTCCTGATTTGGTCCCTATTGAACCTAAGTTGAGATTTGGTTCTCCGTTCATCATAGTCAGGGCATAGTGCCCTGGAT
Organism: Pollenia amentaria; assembly: GCA_943735925.1. NCBI lineage: Eukaryota > Metazoa > Arthropoda > Insecta > Diptera > Polleniidae > Pollenia > Pollenia amentaria. Next base: position 83,147,722 of record OX031008.1, on the reverse strand, counting down.
ATGGAGCAGGTGGACTCACAGCGCAGATTGAGTAACTTACAGTGAGCAGTTCACTTGCTCAAACTCAAAATATTTTGAATTTTCATTATTCACTTCGTTCGCTTCAACTCTGCGCCCTTTATAATTTGGTAAAATTTCTAATATTCTATAGAGTCCTAAATTAAATTCAATAGCCCATGCTCATAGTCAAAATAATGTACACTTTAAACTAAAACCGCCTTTGTAATGTGAACACAATTGTTCTAAAGTATACTCTCGAAAAAGTTGACTTTATTTTTGACTATGATTATGGGCCAATGTTTTTCTAAGTCGATGCGACGTATCTATTTAGCAGGTTTAAGCGTAGTTCACATTATGTGTATTTGTCGTGTGGACTATCACTTTTCTACACACATGTAATTTCATGTGTGTGTCAAAATTTGAGTAATACATAAGGTTCATAATTTTCATGTTCAAATGTTGGTATGTAAAGTACATTTGACATAATCTATCAAAAAAAAACAATCTTAAAACAGATGAGTGGTTACATGTACAAAAATTAAATTGAAATTTTTTATATTTTGTTGTTATAAAAACAAACATACTTCCTTTTCAATTTTTCCCTTCATTTTTATTAATTATTTCTGTATTTTTTATTACTATTATTATTTATTTACTATGATTTATTTTTGATAAGATTTCAATTAATTTTTGCCGCCACAAACAATTTTGTTAATACAAACCAGCTGATGTCAGATGGCTTGTCACTTGAAAATAGAACTCGTTCTAAATCAAAAATGTCATATCGCACTTGTTCCTCGAAACAGAGTTAACTCAGAATTTATAAAATTTCAGTATTCTTATATTACAAATGGGGATAAAACTGCATTTTTTACGCAAAATACTAGAGAAATAGATTTTAACAGTGGGTAGATATGGCCACTGTTTATCGTTTTATTGCAAAAAGAGAAAATTGAAAATTTTCGAGTTGATGCTGTTTAGAGGAACAAGTGCGACATGTACTGTACACAGAGAAATAACATATGATATTGTTTGAAGGTGTTCAGACGATATGTACAAATTTAACATGTGAAAAGGTGACAATCCACATGACAAATACACACAATGTGAACATAGCTTTACAACCTAATTTTTCTCGTTAGGGGCAAGGCGATTTCATTTTTCAGATGACGTTGAAAGCACAGCTGTGCTACTGTTTTTTACTTAGAGAGAGAAATGTCAAAAGTTGCTTGTGTTTTTGACATATCGATCAACGAAAGCAGCAGAAAAATACATTGCTGTGTTTTTGGTGTTGTTAATTGTTGTAGTATCGACACCATCGTAAACATGAATTCGCCTTGATTAGGGGATTATATGTTTTCCTAACGAAAAACTTCACATTAAAGAAATTTGGTTTTCTCAATGTCTCATTTGCGTCTATGCTGTCGCAAAGCTAACAGCCATACCTAAATAAGAGTTAAAAGCGTTTTCTAGCTATCAAAAATTCTCATGTCCATACAATTTGTATGTAGCATACCGAAATAACGTGGCGGCAACGCTTTGCAATTGGAAAATCCGTTGGCCGCGTATTGTTGATAAATAATGGCAATTGAGCTGTTTTTAGATGAGACTTGCGTTGACTCAGTAAGAAGAGCTAAGCGGAAGAAAACGTTCCGCCCTCCGTTTTTATTTAAGGCCGATATTCACTATCCTACATAATCATACTATTCAATCACATGCAAATCTGACGGAATTCTATCCGAAAAAATGTCTGCAAAATCTGCTGTCAGTGCCACACTATCCCACAAAAAAAGATGCAAACTCAAATAACTCAGCTACTTTACAAGAAAATGCAACTCTGATCGCATAGTCTATCATTTTATGAAAATTTTCATAAAAATTTGCAGGTCGGACAGACTTGTCAAAAAAAACTGTAACCCAATTACCTGTCATACATTATGAGCACACACGACTTTTTTGACATATCGTGCGACTAAATGGATAGTTAATACCGCCCTTTAGGTATGGCTGTAACCGGCACTCATCTGTCAATTACTTATTTGTTGTTTATTTGTCGTGCAGATAAAATCAATCAGCTGACTCCCAACTTTAACATGTTTTTTGAGAGGTGTTGCCAGCTGAAAACAATTTTTTTGTCGGTATATTAAGAGAACCAATATCGTTAACGGACTGTTTATCCGTCAAATAAATTTGTCATAAGCCGACGATATAATATCACTCAAACACATAACCAGGGTACCCGGTTTAATTTTAACCTTCACCTTAATTAAAAATTAAGACAAATTAATTAAATAATTTAAATACAATTACACAGACGTGCTAAACTCCCATGACCGGTACCCTGGTTATGTGTATGCGTATGTATATATCATCTTTGGAAGCTTATAGCCGTGTATCAGTTAACCTGAATTTAATTTTCTGGTTTCATTCAATACTCCATTAGCATGACGTTGCATCTTTAAACGTATAAAGTTGATACACGGGTTCCCGGTTATGCAGTGTTGCTTTTTACTATTAGTTCAAAAAAGTCGTAAACAGATTAGGAGCGATAAGGTGTAGCATCAGGTTACGTTGAGTTTCTGAGTTGAGTACTAATAAGTCGTATATTACCTGGCTTAAATTCAATAAGCTCCTTCCAATTGTTTTTCAAAATTATGGAATTATATTCATAACTCATAATTGCTTCAGAAGGAATAGTTACTTATTTAGCTCTTATCGGAAACATAGAAAAAGTGGGTAGACCATATACAAATATTATTTTTTTAAGTCTTAGGCAATCACTAAAAAATAAAAACATCAGGAACTTTTTTATTTTTTGCACAGCCAAGCTACACACCGTTTCTTATCCATAAAATACTTGTTTTCTTTTAGCACTTCTTACAATTGCCAGATACTTGAAACTGCAATGACAATAAATCTATTTTGATCAGTCATTCAGTGGTCAAGGCGTACCATTACAATATTCAATGACAGCTAGAATAACAAATATGTACTTGAAAAAAAGAAAAGATAAATAGTACAGAAAAGAGGTTGTTTTTCTAGACTGCCACTTTGAGATGCAATCATGTCATTGAAATTTTTTATGATTTCAAAAGTAACGCACACATGACAAATACATTCAGGCTGCGAGTACTTGTATGAAAACGTTAAGATACGAGAAAGATAAAGTTTACACTTGTTATAACTTTATTAGCATCATGACGATTTCAGCACGGGTGGGTGGGTTAAAGATGTAAAAATGTGGGTTGTGCATACAATACAAATATATCTGTGCACCTTCAATGACTTGTATTGATAGTATTGGCATTTTCTTTAGTTTGTTGTGCACCGCATTTAGAGTATGGCTTATTTCTTTGCTTAATGACTGCCTTAAGTTTATAAGTATAGCAATAAATAATGTTTTAAGCGGATTATAAGCATTTATGATTACAAGCCAGACACTCGTTAAAATTCTAACAAATAAGCAACCGCAACTCCAACCAAACAGAATTCCTAATGGACTTTCAATGGTCTAAAAGTAGCATTAGCAAATGGCAACAAAATAAAAAGTCAACTGCAGAAAAAATAAAAAAAAAATCTTTTTATATAAATTTATTTATGTGAGTACTTAAATCTCTTTATTTGCTTTATTAGTTGTTGTAAAGAAATGGGAAATTTCCTTGGCAAATAAATCGTGTCGTTTACTTTAATGACCATATTTTGTATGTTGGCATTTACAGTCACATTTATGTGTATAATGCAGCCAATTAGTGTGGAAATACTTCAGTTATTTCTCTTTTCACAAATCAGCTAACATTAAGAATTATGTTCAATTAAATAGTTAATAAAAATCTGTTATCTTTAAATGTTGTTTTGTTGGGTGGCAATAAATAAGATTTGCAATAAAAATGTTGCATGACACTAAAATGATTGCGAAAATCGCTTTAATTTCTGATCAGAAAAATATTCTTTCAGTTTTTTTTTAATTAAAAAAGTGAAAAGTTTTTATATATTTATTTTGTGTTGTTCGAATATCTATATATCTTTAACATATGTTTTCTTAGAAAGAGTCCGAAAGCTGCAAGCTCCTTTTTGAAAGTTACCAGTTGGATTCGGTTGATAATTTCTTAGATCTTGGAATTCTGCTTGATTTGAAACTAAATATCATTCCACATATAACAGTAACAGCTAATAAAGAAAGGGGTATACTCGATTGTGTAAAACGCAGGGCCTAATAGTTCAATGATCCATAAGTTACGAAAAGCCTGTATACATCACTGGAAAGACCTGTGTTTGAGTATGGATGCGTTTATATATAAAAAATATTCCGACTTAATTGAATCAGTCCAAAAACAGTTTCTGATTTTTGTATACGTGGGTTGACCAGTGAGATAACCAGTGGAATCTGCTGCATCATTCTGCTAGACTGGCCCTTCTCAAACTGCAAACTTTAAAGAGCCGTATAACCGAATATTTTGTTTTTTTTTAACTCAATTATTAGGGAAGTTTGTTCTTGATTCTTAACCAACAATACAGGGTGGGACATTGAAAATTTTAAATTTGAACTACCGGCTACATTCATTTTTATTTTCAGGTTTATACTTGACATTTGCATAATGGGCGGTTTAGCTTCGAAGAATTTTACTGAAAAATCGTGTTTTCAGATGAAGCTCATTTTCATCTCGGTGGCTATGTCAATAAGCAAAATTGCAGCATATGAGGTTCAGAGAACCCAGACGTGACTATTTAGAAGCCAATGCATCCACAACGAATCAGTCATTGGTGTTGATTTTGGGCCATTTTTCTTCGATAATGAGCAAGGAGCTGCGCTTACCGTCAGCGGTGAGCATTATCGTGCCATGCTCAACGAATTTTTGTTTCAAAAAGACGGGGTCATATGTCACATAGCCAACGCAACCATCAATAGCTTACGCACTGTTTTTGAAAATCGAAGAATCAGCCGAAATAGTGAAGTCAATTGGCCGCATCGGAGCTGTGATTTGAGCCTTTTTGATTATTTTCTATGGGGATATACCAACAATAAATGTTACGCAAACCATCAAGAACAATTGAAGCATTGAACCATGAAATCGAAGTTGCAATTGAAGAGATTCGAGCCCAAAGAATCAAAAATACACTGAAAAATTGGGTTGATCGGATGAGGTACTGCCAAGCCAGTCGTGGTAGTCATATGATTGATATTGTATTATGACAAAGTTGAGCTTTTTCAATACAACCAGAAATTTGAAAAAATAACACTGCGGAACAGCCATTTTGCGGCCTGGAACTTTGTGTAATTTTGTTGTATATTGAAATAACATGAAAATGGGCATGAAATGAGCTTTATTTCATTGCAATCGGTGCACAACTTTTGATTGTGTTCACAATTTACCGAATTGATAAAAATTGCGATTTTTATGAATTTTTAAAGAACAAAAAAATTTTTTTTTTTCTTAAATTTTTATTTGTTTTTTTAAAAACTTCAACAATATCTCTGAAATTACTGGCCAAATTTAAAACAATGTTAGTACGTCTTAAAGATAATATTGTTAGCGAATTGAGGTTTTTTTCTTAAGGGAATATGATGCACCATTTTCATGTTATTTCAATATATGTGTGCTGAAAGTACCTTAATTTTGGACATAACGGTATATCTCTAAAACTGGAGCTGATAGAGATAAATGAAGGTTAGATTTCGAATCAGCGACCTCAAATTAGTAAAAAAAATTACACAAAGTTCCCGGCCGCACAAAAAAAGTTCAATTTTGTTCCGCAGTGTAATCAGTACTTTTTTTATAGCCGATTCAATGTTAAAATTGTAAATGGTCCATTCTATATAACAATTAATGATGTTCAACGCATATAGAAGTAAATACTGGCAAACAGATTCAAGCATACCATATTGATCCTTATGAACTTTTCTATGATAAAATATTATGATTTTAAAAGTTTTGATTTTTATTTTTTCGATCAAAAATTACAGTTATTTTTTGATTTTTATTTTTTCGATCAAAAATAACAGTTATTTTTTGATTTTTAGTTTTTTGAACAAAAATAACAGTTATTTTTGATTTTTATTTTTTCGATCAAAAATAAAATTTATTCTTTAAAGTAATGTACGTCATTGGGATATCTTATGCGCATTAAAATATATATTTCAAGTCAACTAAATAATTATAACACGTACATTTCTTTAAAGAATGACTTTTATTTTTGCTCGAAAAAATAAAAATCATAAAACAACTGTTATTTTTGATGGAAAAAACAATAAAAAAAACTATTATTATTGTTCAAAACATTAAAAATCAAAAAATAACTGTTATTTTTGTTCAAAAAAAATAAAAATCAAAAAATAACTCTTATTTTTGTTCAAAAAAAAATTAATCAAAAAATAACTGTTATCATCAGACTTTTATGACAAAAGGAATAACTGTTACGGTCCCTGTTATTTATCTATTTAAACCCATGATTTTTGTAATTTTTTGTTATACATTTGTATATATTTTGTAAAATTTGTTTGGATTTATTAAAGAATTCTGTAATATTTAATTCCATAGAAAAATGAATAAATAATAAATACTTCTAGAGGGAAACGTATATGTATTATAGTCCTCTTGAAACTGCATTCATTTCGTAATCTTTTTACCTGCGCAAAAAAAATTCTATATAATTTATGGTCCTACAAACCCTCAAACATGCTCGTTTTGTTTCAATCTCTAGATTTATTTTGTTTAGTATTTGCTAAAAATTAAAGTTATTTTTAAGCTTTGATTATCTTTATATCTATTAACTCTTCACAACAATTGTGGAGAGGGTTTATGCCTTTATGCTGATGTCTGTAACAACTTAAAGTGTTGATCATACCCCATTTTAGCATACCGATATACTTTGACTAATTTCGGCTAGCTGTCCAAAGGACATGTCACAATTTTGGGGAGAACTTCGCTCCATTATTGCAACAAACTCATGTCTCAAAAAATCTTAAATTTGAAGCATAATACCTTAAACTGAACTTAAGTTATAGCAAAATATATTTTAATAATTCTGTATATAAAGGTACATTTTGAAAACTTTAATCGCATTTTGCCAAGTTTGATTTTTTTAAATATGACTATGTTGCTAGAAAAAAGCGTTATGTTCTACAAATTTCTTTTCGGAATAGTCATTAAAGCATCTTATTATGTTGGTAGTTAGATGAAAGTTGATCCAAACTTATTTGATTGCAATCTAAATCATCTAACCAAATATTGGAGTCAGTCCATATTTGACCATAGATCCCATATAAATGAAACTAACGAAAAAAGTTCTTATTGTCATAACTTCCTTAGAAATGTTAGTATTAATATAAAATATGAAGATACGTTTTAGGTAAATTCAAGGAATATACTCTCATCCAGTAAAAAGACGGAGGTAGCAGGAGTTAAATTTTTTCCAAGGAAAATTGCAAGCGCTGAATTTTATAAGAATTATAAGATTTTATAAAATGTAAGCAGTGAAAATATTTCACAGGCATAAGCTACTAAGGGCCACATTTACAGTCTTTAGTTAATTATTACTAAACTTAAATTGCAGGTCATAAATTAATCTTATTAATAATGAATTTTGTATACCCAAAAATAGCTTTTGATAAAATGATAACTGTTGGTTAACTTACCTTTCATAATTACAGTAACTAAAAACAGTTAACTAAAAATTTTATCGCTTTTTTTTTGCTTGAAATAGTGCTATTTTAAATTTTAAAGTGCTTTTTGCCACAAAAAGTTGGCATAACTGGCTGTATAACACTCGTTAAACTGCTCTGAGTAGACAAACAGTTCGCGCTCGTTGTCATTATTTTTTAAGGACAATTATATCGATCTTGTTTGTCTACTTTTCGTGAGTTTTGCATTGTCACCGTGCATTGGCTAATAGCGTGGCGTCAAATAACTGTACCGAATTGAAGTTTTTGCGGTTGTTTTACATTAAATAATGTGACCGTTTTACCCTCAATGTTTAAATTGTTTGTCTGGTAGAGAATCAAAAATAACGTAACGTTACTGGTGGAGAACCAAAAATCACACGTTTACTGGTGGAGCCCTAATATACTCTGGTGCGGATTGTGGAAGTTATCGCCTTCCCATACGAAGGTTTAGGTCGAACGAGGACTTGTGGTTGTGGCTCCTAAAATTCGTGTGATACCCTGGCATTATAACTTTAATAGTTAGCCAAAAAAAATTTAGTTTTAAGCAAAAAAAAAAATAATTATTTATAAAGGTAATAAAAACACAGAAATGCTATAGATAACAAAAAAGTGCCAGTGTTACTGCTAAATGGATGGTAGAAGCGTAGCAGTGTCTGTGTACAATAAGAAACGTTATTAAGGAACACAACCTAACTTTTAAAAGAGACGCTCAAAATGTTTAGGATTATTTGGACGTGGTATCAGGCACATGTGCAAATTTTTAAATTAAATAATAAGTTGTTCACTGAGTGGGTGCACGCTGATTTTTTCAAAACTTGAGGGAGATACAAAGTCTGGAAAAATTAAAAATAAAATGTTTTATGTTGTTAATAATTTTTTGTTTCTATTACGTTGTTGTTAGACCTTATAATTGGACTAATAAAAAAATGTGGTTAAACTTGCTCTAGCGTCAGCCTTTTTTCTTTGGCTCAGGATTATGTTTATCCCTACACCATTTAGAGGCAAAACCAGGTTTTAAATTAAAGTTACTAAAACTTAATAATATTTTCACCTAATTTAAAAGTGCTTTTTTAATCTAATTTATTGGTGAAATTATTCTTTTAAATCTCGCTTAAGGTTGAATATTTTTTTTTTAATCTCACCACAGATCAATATGTTATTCATTTTTAAATATATTAAGAAAATGTATACATTTAAAATGCATTTAAAAGAAAAATTTGTTTGCCCGCCAAAATGCCCCTAGTACTTTTTAATTTTTTTTTTGTGGCTCATTATTTTTCTTTTACTGTCCAGAAACAGAATCAGCTTAAAAATTGGACTAACATACTAATGGACAATTTTCAGGATTGATATTAAAACACATTTATATTTAAAATCTTTTTAAATACAAAATTCTCTTCTTCACTAAACACTTAAATGAAACTTAATACATCGATGTGGTACATTTAAATTCAACTTAAGTTTCCATTGTAATAACTTAGCAAGGTGGCCTCAATATCAGAACAATACAACAACAACAGGCAAAACAATAACAGTCAGCTGTTTTTTTAGTACCCCTAAATAATTACACTTTTTTATGATATTTCTTATATTTAGTAGTGCTATCATACTTTTCTCTGAATTAAATAGGACTTAGCAAGTCAAACTCAAAAATCAATCTGTATTTAAATACGACCTCATACAGCTCCCCTGGTTTTTAGGGAATGCCGAATATATTCAAAATTTACCTTCAAATGTCCACAAAAGAACCTACAATTTATTTTTACAATATTTTTTTCAAGAAAATACTTATTTACGCATGTATCATAAATTTTTTTTTAAATTCACCTGATGCCCGAAATTATTATTTTTTTCTTTCTTCCTAAATCTAAGCTTTTTACAAATTTCCTGACTTGGGTACGATAATGCACTCAATAATAAGAAAAGAAAGTCAATGTCTACTATAATAACAATTTAAAATATCAAAAGTGTCCCTCTTTCAGATAAAACAAAAAAAATAAAAAATAATTAACTGTTCATTTTTATATAGTAAAAGTGCCTAGAAAGAGAGTACAATGAAATGTCGAATATATTCGACAAAAACAGTGAAAGGGTTAATTTTACATGAAAATTAACATAATATATATTTAAATACTGTCCGGAAAATTGGACATACAATTTTATTTTAATCTTTCCCAGGACCGCACCCTGAACTGTACATAATAAGTTTCAACGCTACGGCCGGTGTCTAACCAGTGGTTAACCAGTAACATTTGATGGTTTAACTTATGGTTAACAAGAATCTGGAAATAATATTTTATTGGTGAAATCATGGTTATTAGCTAAATAATGGCTGTATATGTAGGGCCAATTTGAGTTACTTCACTAGATTTTTTCTAGCACTAAATGTGGCTGGATTTTTCTTAATGAATCAGATTTCTATAGAACTGCATTTTTTGATTTTAAAAAAGAAAGAGTCAAAAAATTGTTTTTTTATTGCCACCAAAATTTCTTTACTACGGCACTTCGGTCATGGTGCTTAGAAGTGTATATTGAACCTTTCACATGATTACAACTCTGGTTGAATTTTAAAAATATGCGGCACAAATAACTTTTATATGAATCTTATCCTCATAACATAATTTTTTCTGATGTATCCATTTCTGCCCATTGGTCCCAAATTTTGTGCTATCTTTAAAAAGAGTCTGTAAATACTGGGGTATATGGTTCTACATGTTCGGGCTTAACCAAATATGTTTGTTTACTGGTTTTTTCTTCTTATTTGTAAAATTTTCTAACATATTTTTTTTTCTTTTTGAAACGATTGCGATATATAATATTTATTTTCACCTGTTCTTAGTTGAGGTTTTTCGTGAAACTTATTTATTTTTCCAAATGTTCCTTTCCCATTTATATGTCATTTTCCATAAACTTTAATCCTTCCTTTCTTTGCTTCAGTTTTTTTTTTTTTTTTTTTTTTTTTTTTCCTTAAGTACGCAAACAATAGACAAATATTTATAATACAACTAGAGATAAAAGATAGCATATGTTTATGACAATAATAATCTTTAAATATAACAAAACTGTTTATAACTACAGAAAATGTTTTTTATTTATATACAATTCATATATTTGTTTTTTCTGTTCATATGTTGTCTTAAAACTACAAATGTTTGTTCGAAAATAAATACATGGAAAATCCTAGAAAATCCTGGTGTAGTTTTTTTTTTAATAAAATTAATATAAACTTAAAAGAAATTGTGCAATTGTTGTATAATAGTATGAGTTTTATAAAGAGAGTAAAACTATTGTACTTAATACAAATATGTACAAACGTTTGTATGTATGTGTATATGAAACATAACTGCTTAAAATGATGACAGAGCAACTTTATAAAAATGAAATCCTTAAACTACTGTAAACAACAACTGCAAACAAATGAGTGCAACAATATTATACAACAAATAAGAACTCAGATTATTTATTTTATAAAACTTATGCATATACATACACATATACATATACATATGTTTGTATATGGGCTTAAGTGGCCAGCGGGAAAACTTAGAAGACATTCTTACTTCAGGCCTTATTAAAGGCCTGCTTAAAAATTGTTTGGATTCCATTGCCATTCTGATTTAACTGCTAAAGAATGTCTCATAGAAGGCTTGAGCTCTTTCGTATAAAGGACAAGATACACATTCAATACTCGCTTCTATCAGAAAGTATAAGAGAAGGAGTAGCATTTTTTGTTGTGTTTTTTGCCAAAGCAAAAATAAAAGAATCCTTTTTTTTATCCAGTTGCTATTCTTACGTACCCGCCAAAGAAGCGAGAGCGGAAGGCCTTCCACGCAATGACAATGTGTGTTAAAAAGATATGAGTATGGAATGGAGCGAGTAGGCCTTGTACATCCAAAAGAAGGAGTATAGAGGCCTTCTAGAAGGCATCCGTATTCTTCCTTTTTCGCGCTGTGTGAATGCGTGTTTGAGGCTATGAGTTATTTTTACAACTACATACAATCTATTACAATTGTATTAAGTTGCATCCAAAAACTTTGAATACAACATTTCACATGAAGGTCTTGTTGAAGTATAAAGAGGTCATCATAACTTTGAAATTAAATCTGTTGAATTGGGTTTTCATACTGCTAAAGTTTAATAAAATATTGGAACTGCGTCATATTTTTTCTTGTGTTTTACTATTTGTAGTTTTTGCGTATAATATTGACTTTGGAAAATAATATTGTCAATCTGTTTGCAATTAATTAAATAGTGAAGTATGACGTCAAAATGTCTTTCGGAGGACCTCACACTTAACGATAAGTTCCAAATAAAGGCTACTCCCAAAATATACTTTAACCCATAGAAATAATTTTGGCCTATGTGTGGTTAAATTGGTTAAAATTAAACATGGATCCATCACAACACTCCGGAGACCAAGCAGCAGCCTAAACAATGGGTTTCTCCAGGTGAACCGGCTCCGAAGAAGGTCAAGGTAAGTTTGTCGGCCAATAAGGTGATGGCAACAGTTTTTTGGGATGCATGCGGGATGATCCACATCGATTACCTTCAAAAGGGAAAAACAATAAACGGCGAATATTATGACAACTTATTGGATCGATTTAACGAGGATTTAATAAAAACGACCCCATATGGCCAAGGAAAAAGTTATTTTTCATCAAGATAATGCACGGGTGCACACGTGTGCAGTCTCCATGGCAAAATTACATGAAATGAGCTTCGAATTGGTACCCCATCCACCATATTCTCCGGATTAAGCCTCCAGTAACTATTTCCTACTTCTGAACCTAAAGAAATGGCTCGGCGGAAAGTGATTTAGCTCCAACGATGAAATTATTGGTCAAACAGATGCCTATTTTATGGAACTCGAAAAATCCTTTTATTTAGAAGGGATACAGAAATTGGAGAAACGTTGGACTTAGTGTATTGAGCTAAAAGGAGATTATGTTGAAAAATAAATTTTTTGTTTGTAAAAAAAACTGTGTCACGGACTTATTGATCCGCCCTCGTATTTTCTAAAAAACCCTTTTCTCGAGTGGTATCTCGGCGATGACTTGAAAATGCTCCAATCCGTGTAGGCACGATCTTTGACGTAGCCCTGAAAAAAAGTCTTGCGGTAACTAATCGCATGATATTGGTGGCCAATTGACGTCGTCAAAACGAAAATTTGAGCGGTCTAAAAACTCTCCATGCAATAAGGCCGAAATCGATAGTTTTGTTTGCCTCGTGGCATTGTCTAGGTGAAACCAGAAACAGTCCAGTACATAATGATTAATTTACAGGCAAAAAAAAAGTCTTAAGTTAAGCTAAGACAGCCGTGGAGTTGACAAATTCGGATCATCCGCCACACTTTCATTTTAAAAGCAATATTTTCGGAAGTGCGCACAATGCGACGATGCACAGGCCTGACCACAATGGTAATACTTCAAGTCTCTTCAAATTTCTTTATATGTAAGTTTGCCAATTCCTTGCACAGAAGGTCGATTATGACGACAAAATTCATCCCGAAATGTGGCTTTATTTAAACCACCACTTTTGTAGTAAGTTTTAACTATTTGCACACGTTATTTGATTGTTAAACAATCCATATTCGACAATGGTAAATCTTTCACTAAATAAATGACACTTCAGATGACAGATACTTAACAGACGGGCGGTTTTGAAACCCCTAAATGTATAACCCAGTATTATATTTCTCATAATGTTATAATTTTTTCTCTACTTCTTTTCTTCCTCATAGCAACTGTAAAAACTACCAAATGCCAAGTACCATAGTAACCTAAAAACATACTTTTTAAAAAATATTGGAAAAAAAACCAAAATCTTAAAAACCATAACAAATGCATCGCATTTTCTCATGTTAGATAAACTTAACAATACAAGAATGACACAAAATAACAAGACCCACAAAAATTTCAAAGTTAATCTTAGAGAAAAATTCTTCGAATAAATTTTTCTCCAAAACCTACATAAATATATTTTCTAAATAAATGAACATGTAATACATTGAATTTTTTTAACTTTTTTTTATTCTTAAGAAAATGTTAACAAATTTAGTTTGAAAACACGTTTTTACTATTTGATATAGTTCTTTTTTTTATGTTTACGGATTTTTTTTTTTTTTTTGAAAAGAGAATAAAACCCCACTTAAAATTATTAAAAACGAGAATATTTGTATGTTGCAGCCACTGATAAAAGAAAACACAGGACTATGCCCACATTTTTAGCAAACTTTCAAATAAAAATTTTTTTCAGCCAATTACTAATCAAGTTGATTCGTAAGATTTACTGCACATGCACATTTTTCAAATCTTTTAACATGAATTAAGAATTGCAGCTTTTTTTTTTATTAACAGCGTGTAAGGAAATAAAGGATAACGTTGATTCATGTTAATCGTGTGTACAAAGTACATGGTGAAAACTTAAGAGCTTCATGAACAACTTCATTCATAAACATACTGCAATGTTTATCCAATGAAGTTCGTATTCAAATAAAATTCAGATTACTGAGCAAAATGTTAAAATGTAAAGCATTTTTAATTTTTTGGCTAACTACTTTTATATGTACTTCTAAGTAAAATATATTGCTGAACAATTTTTGAAGTAAGTGAATATTTTTGAATATAAAATAAAATTTTTTTGGAAATATTAAAATTTACATTGAAAACAAATTTGTTTTTTTTTTTTTTTTTTTTGTTAGTTAAGTATTAATGTACTTCAGTATCTTGTTGCTTTTTCTCTTCATGGTTATTAATGTTTTTTTTCTTTCCTAATGTTTTTCTTCAACTGGCAATACTGACATTTATTCAGTGGTTGTTATGTTTCAGAGTTGTTAGTGTTCATATTCTCTTGTATAAGTAAACAAACTAACTTCATCTTACTCGTCTCTAAATTATCTCTTAAAAAAACAAAGCGAATACAAAATTATAATGAAGGTTTCATGAACATCATTATTAAGTTTCATGCAGATGTTTAGTGCCAACTAAAGAGATAAATAAATATAGGACGAAATATTGTTGAATAAAACCCTTGGCAAATTATGCTTGGGTTATCTTTTCGGCCTCACTGTGTTTAAATGCCTCCTCTAGCACATATCTAAAGCAGGGCTTTCACTACTTCAGGATTCTGCCGCAAGCATATGATGTTGAATCGTGTTCGCAACACATACCATACAAGCATACCGGTGTTATATAAATTTCTTTAAACATTTTATACGAATGAGTTATTGCAGCTAAAGCGCACCGCATTTATTGTTGATATTATTTTGAAAATATAAATTAAAGAATATTCGTGTTTTTTATTAAAGAGTCGTAGTATAATGTAAAATAGTGTTTAGTATAATGTAGCAATTAGAAGGTATTGAAACAAATTATGATTCCACAATTAACGTTTTTTTAGTACATGGTACCCTGATTTTTAATATTTGTCAACTTTCCACAACTGAGATAAATTCATCATACACAATACCACCATCAATATATCATATTCTATTTAACATCGCTTTAGCAAAGCGCACAATCACACAAAATGCCAATACATGATCAAACCACTGGCACAAAAACTTCATTTCGCGTGCATGCTGTTTTCGTACATGTGCCCCTTAATCATGTACGTAGTGTAGATATTTGTGCAGCTAGTGCTTAGTTTAAGCACAACCTTATCGAATTAAAGAGCACTACTTCACACTCAAATTTAAATCTGCTCAGGCTAAAAGCCCTAATCACTGCTGGAGAGATTTCATTGCTTCCTTTTGTATACCCCTTTTTGTGCCTCTTTTAACTACGCTTATTTTTGACTATAAATTTGGAATTGTGCTAAGTTTTTGTTGTGTTCAAAATTCTTAATAAAATTTCTCCTCATATAAATTATGTTTGAAGCATTAAAAAAAGGCACAATAAATGCAAAATTAATGAGCCGTAAATACAAATCGCTATATTACTATGTGTAGGGTTGCCGAAAGCAAAGTTTAGGTGTAAATATTTACAAATTTTCCCCAAGAAGTTTTACTAAGTTTAAGAATTAGACTTTAAAAGATTCATATAAAATTGAGTGCTAGTTAGCATTATTACGAGATTTGTTGTCGAAGTCGTTTAAAATTGTTGTGGATATCATTTAAGCTTATGGCAGTAACAATTAAAAAAAAACAAGGAAAGCTTTTCGTGCTTATGTCGAAATAATACCAATTTCTAAAAACGATGGGTTTTCGACCAAGACAACGATAGTCATAATAAGGCCAAATGTGCTGTTTTAGACAGCATATATGACCATTCGTTCTGTATTAAGTATTTAAGAGCTTTGTTTTTTCCAAATTATTTTTTACTAAAATTGTCCTGTGTTTAAATTAATGTGCTGTATTTGTACTGCATTGAATAAAATAGCTTAAATAAATATCAAAAAGGTGTTAAAGATCTTGTTATTTGCCTTATTTATTCTACGGAGCATTGCAGACTCGATGACGCTATATTTGACAGTAATAAAACAAAAAGGAAAATTAAAAAAAGAAAAAAATTTTAAAATTACATACATTTGACACGTCTATGGACAATGCCCCATTGGGCATTCCAGGAACTGTTGGGTCGAATTTTTTACAATATCATGAATTGTTAAGCTCTTCTTTTTCTTACACAGAAAGAAAAACACTCGGGATAAGTTAAGCTTTTTATACTTACTTTGAGTACGAGTCGTACTCAAAAATTCAAGTACGAATAGCACTAAAACGTACACAAATCATTCCCGGAATTTCTTAAAGTAAGTATAAAATTCTTAAACCAAATACAAAAAAGATTGAACTTTTCGTTGGTGCTGCCACTCTGAGAGTAAAATTACAAATTGAGCGTTTTAATCTCATATAACTTATTGAAATTTGTTGTAGCCACTACAACAACACCATACTAATAGCTAAAAACCAAGAATGATATAAAAAGAGATTACGCCATGCGCATGTTTTCCCGTGAGATGATGTAGCATAACCAAACTTATTTTTCGTGACGTCATTTAACCCACCTGCGCAGAAAATTCAATTTTTGATTCGTGTTGTCGTAATCTTTCTTCTATCATTCTTGGCTAAAAACGATTGGCTTGTTGTGTGTAGAAACAACAAAAACAACAGAACAGGAAGAAAACACATTATTTTAATCAATTTGATTTTTTAAACTTTAAAAAGCAAAATTGTCTTGCCTTCAATTTCTCACTTCTCATTTAGTTTATATTCTTAGCTAAATATGTACATTAAGTTTTAAAAGTAAAAATCATATCGGGCATGGTGGTGGTGTTTTATAATTGGAACTTTGTAAGGTGTGAAACAGGTAAGTAAATTAATTATAATAATATTCTTCTTCTAATTTCAGTTTTGATTTATTTAAAGTACGAATTCGAGATTAAATCAATTTTTTAATTCTTGAATCAAGCGCATTTTGAGATTGAGTCAATCTCAGTTTAACCTTAATCAATCTCATTTTCGGATTATTTTAAGTACGAATCCGGGATTGAATATGCATAACTTGAGTATTTCGAGATTGAATAATCCGTACTTGAATCAATCTTTCTGTACTTGATTCAAGAAAATCTGTACTGACCGTACTATTGATACCGCTCCGGATTGATTTGAGTACGGATGAATTGATTTTTCTTTTGAGTGTAATTTGTTCCTTTCTGCCTACACTTTGAGTCGTCCTACCCCCAATTTTTTGGCTAATTAATTTTTCTCCTAGCCTTTAAAAATCGAAATCGAAAAGTCGTGCACTTTCCCATACCTAATGTACAAAAAAATATATTTCGAAATAAAAGTCTTTAAGTATTTCATTTGCACCGCTGGGAAAAAAACGACACATTCTTTTCAAACGGGGAAAGAAAAAAAGATATAAAGATAAATTTTATACACAATATAAAGAAAACCAACGCAAACAATTCTGCATCACTAACTCCATTTTTTATTTAATTTTTGAGTTTTCACAACGTTGCATAAATTGAGCGTTATATTTGTTTATACAAAACAAATTAAATTGTCTTATTGAAGGTCCTTATTATCTCACTAATGCTCCTCGACCTGTTCACCAAAATAGCAAAATCGGATAAATTCCAACAGTATAAAAAATATTTGTAACGCCTTTAATATATGGCTTTAATTGCGTGCCCACTCAAAGTATATATGCATAACATATAATTTTTGTGGGTCATGATAATTATCGAAACAACTGTTCTATATTTAATGGTCATATAATCCCCATACTGTAAAAATAACCTATTCATAATAACACAATTTTTAACAACTATTGTCTAACTTGATTAGAAATTGAAGGAAATGTTTTTAAGCTAATTAAAGAATCAATGAAAACCTTAATATTACCATTGTTTTGTGATTTATTTAATTTCTAATAAACAATAAAAAAGGATGACATACGTAAAGGGCTATTAAAACTAGTAGTGTAGAAACAATAGTGAGGACAATTTTAAGACTAAAAATAATAAGAGCTTATACACAGAGACTATATTTTCAAGTGGATTTGACGAGGGACTTCTCTTGTCGAAAGGCAACTAAGACGCTGGGTGATCTGCCTGCTAATGACCATCAAAATCAGCAGTGGCGCCAGTCCGCTACTTGGGTCTACAATAAAGCCACTGCTTCGGCACGATGCAGCGAATGTTCATCTGCTTAATTATTTTTTTGGTAAAGATTATGAACTCATTACACAGAAAAAATTCTCCAAACTTGTTCACCAATAAAATCACTAATCAAAAATAAAAGCAGTTTTAATTAAAAATGAAATCAAGTGAATTAAACCTTAATTCGATCAAGAATCCGTTCAATTTCTCTGCATTTTGTTCGTAAATTGATAACGTTAATACCGACCTTACGTCACGGAAAACAACAAGAGGACTGATTGCGAGATCTGTAAATGCGCTGAAAGTTCACTATGGACTAACGAAAGATTAAGTAAAAAGAAGCAGCCACTGAAAAGGACAGCTATATATAGGTATTGGGTTCGATTCCCGCCAGAGACTCTGGTCTCCTGCAGACAAGCATAAAGCTTCACGGGATTTAGTGTAGGAATAATAAAAAAAAAAAGTTCGCGCGGTGTTACGGTGGCACCACCTCGGCAATTAAAGGTTAAATATAACATTTGGCAAATTTATCATTACGAAAAAAAAATTTATCTCTTTATCTATTATTTTACTACTTCTACTACTACAGTTTAAAAAACACATTCATTATCACAAAATCTTTCTTTTGGTAATAAATTCATTGTTATTCGACATTGTTTCAACGTTTTCATTGTGAAAATCTTGTCTGCTTTTTCCCGTTACAATTTTAAATATCTTGACAACCAAAAACTCTTAGTTCATAACCATAAGGTATTAAAATTAGGCGTTTTGTTAAATTAAAGAAAAATAAAATTATTGCAGCAAACAACTCGTGCCATAAATATAAATGTAAAATGCACTCGTAAGTAACATAAAAGGAAATTATTAATAGCTTTAACAAAATGACAACAAATTTTTTTTTGTATTTATTTATTTTTAAACAAGGTCTTAAATAAATCTCTAAATTTATTTACGACTAAAGACTGCTTGTGACATATATATATACTTATCTAGGGAGCGTCTCCTTAAATAAATTTTTATATTAAGCAGCCAACCAACCAACCAACCAGCCAACCAGCCGACATACATAATTCAATGGTTACAACTAAATTGGTGAAAATTTCTTATTTTTTTCGCCACAATTTATATGGTTGAGTGAAAATTGCATACGAATACAAACGCAAATAATTCTCTAATAATATATTTCTTTTCCCCGATTAACTTCAAGTCTTTTTAGGTGAAAATTTGTGATTGTGTCGTGCTTAGGCGTATGATTTGTATGATTTTGTAAAACTTGTAGTCAAATTGTTCAATGTCCATAAAGGTGTAAAAGCAAAAAAAAAAAATAAACAAATTAACATTAAAACTAAAACTCATTCACATTTTTATAGAAAACATGACTTCAATGCGTGTGGTTTGAATTTTTTATTTGAATTTTCATTTAATATTTATGCGTTTTATTGTGGTTTTAACCCTTATCCTGTATTCATGGGTCAAAATTGCCCAAACATGTTTTATGGATTATTAATTTTTACTGGGCTGAAGATTCGGAATCGGAGTCGGAGTTGAGGTTTTTGTATCGGAGTCGGCGTCGTAGTACCGACAAAAACTGGCGACTCCCACTCCAAAATTGTTCGGCATAAAAACTTAAAAAAATTTTCTAATATTTTCCAAAATAAAAATTCTTTGAAATTGGCGATGCAATATTTTATTTATAGATTTGAATTTTTCCCGAATAATTTTCTTGCTATATTTGACCATTTAATAGGTACTGCATTAAAAACAAGTAAGAGTGCTATATTCGGCTGTGCCGACTCTTTGATACTCTCTACCGACGGTTGGAATATATGAGAGCCATAAGTTAGTAATTCATCTTTATAAAAACGGACGTCAGTATAAAAAGTCGTTCCGGTGTAAACCAATTGGACGACAATCAGACAGTGTTATGCTTTTATTTCTAGCAATTTGAACAAACTTGAATAAAATAGCATGATTCGTAACAGTTCATGCCGACTAAAATGATTCTTTGGAGGGGAATTTATATTAGACCCATGGTAAATAATGGATCAAGAAATCCTGCAGAGTGATTTCTGTTATTAAAAATCTAAATGGAACAAATTTCAATACAGTAGTGATAATCAGAAAATTGCATAATATTATTTCTGGCCATATGATCCGAAATTGGACCAAATTTTACCACAATATATGTATCTGGTACGGCTTTGGGCATATTAAAATAATTTCCCAGAGTGAACATAATGTTGGACATAATATGGTAAATTTTGGACCGAGCTTCACGAAATTAAATAGTGTGATTTTTAGTCCTATAAATCTTTGACGTACCAAATTGTATTACAATTGTATTATTGATTACATTTTTTAACAAACTAAACTGTTTTCCGAGAGAAGGTTTTATATGCGGTCTAGGGTAACTTATGGACCGATCTTCACGAATCTTTAAAATATGATTTCTAACCTTATAAAACTGTGATGTACCAAATTTTATTATGATAGCGTTATTTATTACGGTCTTAGGCATACAAAACGATTTTCCGGGAGTAGGCTTTATATGGGGCCTATGGTAAATTATAGACCGATCTTTACGAAATTTGATATTGTGATTTCTTGTCCTATAAAATAATGATGTAGTACATTTTAATATGATAGCAATATTTGCTACAGTTTTAGACGTACAGTATTATTTCTAGTCATATAGAACGAGCTTGTGCAAAATCTTATATCATGCCGTGCATTATGCCACCTTTTATGTGAGTTTTTGTAACAAAATTTTAAAATTTTTTAAACTGTGCATTTTGATTCATAGCTCTGATTATACTGATCCGATTTTGCTGGATATTAATCCCAAACTGGTTAGGATAACTAGAAGCAATTTGACCTCAACATTGTTCTTATCTTTTTGAGTTTATCGAAGGTGAGCGTGTTTTTAACAGACGGACATGGCTAAATCGACTTAGAATTACTCAAGAACCCAGAATATATTCCTAATGGGGTCTTAGATGCATAATAAAAAAGTTTCACACGAAATGACAAACTTAGTATACCCTCATCCACCACTACTTGTGGTGGAGGGAATAAAAAGAGTAAGATTTGGAGTCGTAAGTCAGAGTCGCACTAAAAAATTTCAGCGTTTGGAGTCGGAGTTAGTACTTTTTCCTGACGACTCAACAGCCCTGCGTTTTTAAGTAAATCAATAATTTTTTTTCGAAATTTATGTACAATTATTTTTAAATTGAATAGATTTATTTAAAATATTTAATTTCAAGTCTTTTTTGTACCAAGAAAGGTACGCATTTTGTAAACTTGGGTCAAAATTGCCGAACACTGTTAGTCAACACAAAATATTTTATTTATATTCCGAAACCTGCATTAAATGTATTATTGAATGTAAAAAAAATAAACAGAATTAACAAATGTATGATGAACTTTATACATTGGGCCAAATTAGTCCACACATATCATTTACGTTATATTTTTTACAATACCATACAAAATATTTAAGCAATTGTACAGCATGTTATGAATTTATTTGTAAAGATCTAAAATAAAAGTATTAATTAATTGTTGCTTGAGATCCTGTTTTGTATTTTTATAAAATCATATTTTATTTTCCAATATTTCGCTACAAAACATCGAGTAGCATTATCAGGGCTAAAGATATAATTTATAAAAAAAAACGTTAAAAACGTAGTTATCGATACTTCTGTTGATATTTCTTATATTTGTAAAAATCTTTTCGAAACTTGCATTATAAAAAAATAAACAGAATTAACAAATGTATGATGGATGAACTTTTTATATTGGAAAAACTTGGCCCACAAATACCACATGCGTTTTATTTTTTTTAATACAGGATAAGGGTTAACAACTGTATGGTTATATTGAGTGCGATAAATGTCTAGATAATAAGAAATTTATGGTTACTTTTAAATATTTAAATTTTTATTTTATAAGACATTTTTAATGGGGAAGTAATAAAATAAATTAATACAACATTTTCCAATAAACGTAAAACAGCGTGCGTAAAAATGCCAATAAAGCCGCAATTTAGGAAAAACGAGTCTATGAGGAGGATATGAACTATTATAAATTGTTCGTTTATTAAATGAAAAAAATCATAATTGAAAAGATAAAAATATGCCGTCTAGTCATAACATGGCGTAACAGACGAGCAGTTTTAATGGTTGGTTGGACAAATATTGTGTTTAAATTATCTGGGGGAAAAGATGCGATATCGAGAAGTGAACGTTTAAATTTTTTTATTGAATATTCCAAAACGTTTATTAGAGTAACCCACATTTTATTAATAAGATTTTGATAGCAGATTTTATTTGTAAGCTTTTATTTAATTTAAAATTAATTTTTAAATATATCATTAGATATTCACCCTTATCCCAGATGACGTCGTCAACGTCGCCGGCGTTTTATTGTCAACATCATTTGCTGTCAACATTAACATAAATTCTGGAAATACGAATGAGTTAGGGTTAAAAAAAGGGTAACAACATGTAAATTCGCTAACCTCATATCTCCTTAACTGAAAGAAAAAGCGGAAGTTGTCTGATACCTTTTTTAATGTCAGGCCTTTTGGCGAGTAATCGGGTAAAACCTGTATTTGGAAACTATTTGTCACCTTATCAACCTTTTAAACCAATAATAATTGCAATAAGGGTTATGTTACAATCGTAACTTCGGAAAAAATACAATCATAAATATGTTACTTTTTCGAAATTCGAATCTTTAAGCTGTTAATATTTTACTTTTTTTTGGTATTTTTTAAAAACATTTTCTCCATTCATTGACATGTTACATTAAATTATGGACTCCCAGTACAATATCAAAATTTTGTATCCTTTAATGGGGGAAAAAAGTATCAAAGGGGGAAAGACGGGCAATAAAATTTCTTTCTTTTACTTTTTCGTTCTACATGTGGTACTTTTGGATATTTTATAATATTGAACTTAGAAACATAAAATTATAGGTGCAGTGTCCTGAGTAAATGAGAACCTATACGATAAAATATTTTGCTGCTTTTTTTAAACCTAGAAACATAACCTTTGGCATATGTCCACGAAAATAAAGGAGACGCTAACGAATAAAAAGGAAACAAAGTCTCTTATTATAAAAAAAAAATTTTAGACAGAAATCAAACATCTTTAATTTAACGGACAGCAAATTAAGAAAAATTTAATTGTTTTTCATAAACAGCTATATATTCATTCTCTATTTACTTAAGCGTTTTTTAAACTGCAGCAGATTTGCCACAGCTCCCTCCGACGAGCTGAAAGTTAATTACCTAAATAGTCCTCCACCAATTGCAAGGCATTTAACATTATTGGAAATAATTTTATTTTTACTTTCAACTCTAAATGTTCATATTATTTGTTCACTTATGGCAATCCCGCAAAGCTCTAGGCTTGTCTGCAGGTTACCAAAGTCTTTGGTGGGAATCGAACCCGCAATTCCCGCACTGTTATACTAGCTCACTACCAACTAGCATACTCCAAATCCCGCCATACCTATTAATAAATTTTATCTAAATCCTTTCGGCGGGCCAAGAGACTTAAGTATTTTTCCTATTTCTACCCATTGCTCTTTAAAACTAGTCGGAATACCGCCTCCGCGAAATTCCACTGCAACAAAGGAATTCTTCTGCAACTGGGCTCGCTCCATTTTTATACCCTCCACCACCGCTGTGGTGAATGAGGGTATACTAAGTTTGTCATTCCGTGTGAAACTTTTTTATTATACATCTAAGACCCCATAAAGTATATATATTCTGGATCCTGGAGTAATTCTAAGTCGATTTAGCCATGTCCGTCTGTCTGTCCGTCTGTCCGTCTGTTGAAAACACGCTCACTTTTGAAAAACGCAAAAGAAAAGAACAAACTTGGTCTCAAATTGCTTGTAGTTATCCTAAGCAGTTTGGGATTGAAATCCAGCAACATCGGTTCAGTAGGATCAGAACTATGAATCAAAATGTGGAACCACCACCCTGAAAAAATTGATAATTTTGACACAAAAACTAACATAAATGGTTTATTAATGCACGGAATGACATAAAATTTTGCTCGAATTTGGTTTGTACGACTGCAAATCATACTGGTAAATTTCGTGACGATCGGTCCATAATTTACCATAGGCCCCATATAAACCCATTTCGAGGAAAACCGCTTAGTACGCCTAAAACCGCAATAAATAACGCTAGCATACTTAAATTTGGTACGTCACAGTTTTATAGGACCAGAAATCACACTGTAAAATTTTTTGAAGATCGGTCCATAATTTACACTAGTCCCCATATAAACCCTACTCCCGGAAAACAGTTTAGTACGCCTAAAACCGCAATTAATAACGCTAGGATACTTAAATTTGGTATGTCATAGTTTTATAGGACCAGAAATCACACTGTAAAATTTTTTGAAGATCGGTCCATAATTTACACTAGGCCCCATATAAACCCTACTGCCGAAAACAGTTTAGTACGCCTAAAACCGCAATAAATAACGCTAGCATACTTAAATTCGGTACGTCTATGTTTTAAAGGCCGAGAAATCACATTGCCAAATTTCGTGAAGGTTGGTCCATAATTTACCCTAGGTCACATATAAACCCTACTCTCGGAAAACAGTTTATTGCGCCTAAAACCAAATAAAGCTCACTTTGGGAAAATAATAAAATTCGCCTAAACCATCACAGATATAGATATTGCGGTAAAATGTCTTACTTAAATTCATATGGCCAGAAAAAATATCATGGAAATTTGTGAAATTTTCTGTTAACCCTAAAACTATTTACACTGCTGTATTGAAATTTATTCTAATTTATTTTTTGTAATACTAGAAATCAGTTTTCAGAATTTTGGGATGATTGGGCCATAATTTACCATAGGTCCAATATAAATTACCCTCCTAAAAATTATTTTAGTTCGGCTAAAACTTTTACGAATCATGATATTTTACTCAAGCATGTTCAAAGTCTTAACAAAAAACGCATAAAATTTTCTTATTGTCGATCAATAATTTAATTCATGTCTAAACCGCAACTAATTTTAATGCTGACGCTCGTTTTTGTGAAGCTTAGTTAATAATATATATGTATTTATCATATAGAGCTCACTCCTGTCGGTGGAGGGTATCAAAGATTCGGCACAGCCGAATATAGCACTCTAACTTGTTAACTTTAATTTCTTCCATTGCTATAGCTTCAATTTAAGTCAAGTCTTTATCAAAAATTGAAATGACAAATTTGCTTGTGGAGTGTTAAACAAATGTTGACAGCAGTCTAACGGCCAATTTTTGTGTTCGATATTAAATCACTTTTATATCGTAAATTGTTTCCACTAGAAAATTGTGTTCTTCACTAAGCACTTAAATGAATTTTAATTCACCAAAATGGTACATTTAATTTCAATTTAAGTGATGGTTCACACTTGAACAGTGTTAGCCGTCAAGTCTTGAGCTTGAGAGCTTGAGAATGCCCTCTCTTTTCCTCTCTCTCTCATAAAAGCTCAAGACTTGATGGCTAAGACTGGAACAGTGTGTACCGGCACTAAGTTTTCATTGTGTATAACTTATCAAGGTGATCTCAATATCACATCAATGCAACAACAACATGTAAAGCAATAACAGTCCGTTGTTATTGTCGATAAGTACATATACTTTTTTATGATTTTTTTTGTATTTAGTAGAGCTGCCTAGGGATGGGCAATATATATCGATACATCAAAATATCGTTATTTAAAAAAATAAAAATCGATATATAAAGGTGATATTTAAAATACCCATATATCGATACACCAATATTTATTTACTACTATCGAATTCGATATTTTTAAGAACTCTTTATAATAAAATTCAACATTTTAACTGTTCAACTGCTTACAATACTGTTGTTTTTAAACATTTTTTTTTGTCTAATATAAAGAAAGAAAACCGCCCTTTTTCCATTGTACATATTTATAGTTTTTTAAGAGATCACAACAAAATAATAAGCGGGCGAAAACTATTCCGGACAAGCTTCCTAGAATTATTCAAAGAATCGCATTATTAAAAGCAGCAAAAGACTAATGCAAGTTGCAATGTTATTAAAAAAGAAAGCAATATTTTGTTTTTTTTTTTATTTGAACATGTTCTTCGCTTATATATTAAAAATGAAATATCGCACAGGTTACCTGTATAGTATGTGTCACAAGTTTCGTTTACCGGCATTATAAAATCCCACTTAAATTTTTCATAATTTTTTTTTATTTATATTTCATATAGCGAATAAAAAAATGTGGTCTTGGGAATAACTTCACTTTTTTTATTATTGTTAAATTTTATTTTATTGTAGAATTAACTGCCTGTCCCTCGATTTCGAACGAAAACTTCGTTCGCTTAACTTATATTAAAAACTAAATTTTTAAATTTGTTTTTGTTTTAAATGGAAGTTAAGCGAATGAAAGATTCGTTCGAAATCATGGGACATTCAGTAAATTTGAAATAAAAAGAGACCATAAAAAGTTGGAATTACATGTAAAATGTTTGTACATATGTAAATATGTATTTTCATAGGTATATTAATGTTTTAAATTTGGTAATAATATCAGCTTAATACGTTCGATACACCGATATATCGATATTTTTAATTAATAAATATCGATACTCTTAAAAAATATCGATACGATATATATCGATATTATCTTATTTAAATAAAACTTTTTAAATAACTCTGAAAGAAATTAAACTGCATTAAAGCACGTTTAAGGTTTATATGAAAATTAAAAAATACAGATACAGATAAAATTTTCGGAAATGACAACAGGAAAGGCAATTTGAGGCGGACAACGCAAGACAACATTGTTTTCTTTAGATGTTGACAACTGGAATAAAGCGGGAGGGAGGCAAATTACGGAAATTACGGATTTCGATGTCGATCGAAATAAAAATACAATTTAAATGGAAATTTCGATCGAAATCGATTGCCGTAATTTGCCCAGTGATTGTTTTTATATATCGACTGTGGCGGTGCCGTATACCGACGAATACAAGGAAATTTTTTATTCTTCCAATGTCAAGTTATTGCCCGGTACACAAAACTCGTCAAAAAGGGTGCATAGGATTTTGTATACCGATCTAAGATTCTCTTCGTTTGTCATTTGAGATCTCTGTTTATATGTCTGAAAAATAAACAGATAGTAGTTGGGTCATGAGTTAAGTTAAATTAAAACGATTTATCCGGGTCTGTTTATGATACTGCATTAAACTGATAAGGTGACCTAACTGAATTTAGTTGAGAATAAAGAACAATAGCTATAAACGTACATATATCAAGATTTTGATCTAAAAGAATGAAATTACGAACGGATCTTAATATTTAAGTAATAAAAATTTAATTTTTCAAAAAACCGAAAAGTCGAGAAGCTTTCGTTTTCGATATTGAATATATTGAAATATAAATCGTTGTAATTTTTTATCTAAATGTTCTCTGATATTGTTATCGTATTTGTCTTAAATTTTATTGAAACTATTTCAAATCTGTTGAGTTTCTGATTTTAAAAAAAGTGTAGTTAGTTTCTATTTTTTTCTTCTGCTTATTCAAATGGAATTCTAAGAACGCTGTATTCTTATTTGTAAATTTGTCATACAAACGTGGTTTTTTGAACATTTTTAAAAATGTAAAAATTGCATTTAACTTAAAAATTCTAAGCAATTTGTTATTCACTTTCATTTCCTTGACGTCTTCTCTTATTTACATTTATGTCCAAATAAAAATTAGTTTTCTTAACAAAAGAAATGTGAGAAACGTTTATGCGACATATTGCCGAATTATAAAACACTCTATTCCTAAGAAAAATATAAGTGGTTAAAAAGTATTTAAAATAATTTATCATTCCCAATCAAAAATTTAATGTTTGGTGTACAGACAGTCAAAAGTGGGAAAAGGAACATCAACGTTAAGATTCAGAGTTTTTATCTTGTTCAGTAATTGCTGTATAATCACCACTTTTGAAAATGTCTGTTGGTACGCGTTGTTACTCAAATCACATAAGACTACGTCAATCCTCGTTAACCAGTGTAAAATCCTCGTTACTCTTACGTAAACATATACGTAGCACACCAACTGTTCCGATTCCCTTACCAAGCTAGATAATTATCTATACACATAAAAAACAAAAAATTCTTTAACAGAAAAAAACGAAGAAAATTTTAATTTTATCAGGTGCATCCGCAACGTAAAGTCTTGTTAACGTAAGAGTTTCTATTTACACACAAGCTTGGTAAAACAACATTCCATAACGTACACGATGATGTTTTTTTTTATTATACCCTTCACCGAAGGTAAGAGGGTATATATAACTTTGTCATTTCGTTTGTAATTTCGACAATAGTGATTTAAGACCATATGAAGTATATACATTCTGGCTTCTTATGAGAAGGGAAGTTCAAATCCGGTTGTCCGTCTGTCCGTCCGTTGAAATGGGTTTTCCGAAGACCCCAGATATGATGAAGGATAGGTTGTTATACATTTATGTCACATATAAACCGGAATTGTTTGCTATTGAAATTCAGGAAGATTGGTCCATAAATGGCTGAGATATGAGCAAAAAACCACGACTACCTCCAATTTTTTCCATAAATTCCATGTTGTTGTTGTTTTTTAAATTCTTTTTTTTCTGTATATCTCGAGAGCGACAAGAGCTACGGCTTTCAAATTTTGAACAAACATGTTGCTTGTCAATACACAAATCACAAAAAATGGGATTGGAGAAGTGGGTGTGTCACTTCCCATACAAAGACGTTATACATTTCTGTATATCTGGAGAACGAAACGAGCTAAAGTTCCCAAATTAGGTACAAACATATCTGTTATCAATACACAGTATCCCACCAAATATGGGCGCGATTGGAAAAGTGGGCGAGGTACCTCCCGTACAAAGACATTATTGAAAATACTCAAAATTTTAAATTTTAGGGCTCTAGTATGACATATGAACACATTTTATATTTATATTAGCAGCATATATTTCCCGAAAACCCTGAAAGTTTTCTCCCAAAAATGGAAGAGTAATGCCCAAAATAAACATGCCCATTTTCGGGAACGGTAGATCTTCCCGAGTCCAAGTTTTATAATCTAAGTAACTTATATTAAAGTTAAGTTACCAGTGGTCGGGTGGCCTAGCCGTTATGTCACAAGTCTGAGTGTTGGCGGGTTCAAATCCCGTTCGATAAATTTTTTTCTCTTGGTATTTATAAATTATTTTTAATTAAATAAAAAATATATCAGTTTTTGCTATTTTTACTTTTATATCCTTTAAAAAACACTCTTTTTTTTATAAAATTTAGAGTTTTGTTCTAAATAAATGCGCATTTTTTTCTGTGGCTAATAATTTTATATAAAAACCAAACAATTTATTTTTGATAAAACCCTTAATATCTCAAACAAGAAAATCCGACTTAAGCCATTATTATTTAATGCCACAGATATATAATATATGTAGATTGTTCTTATCGCACCATGGTGAAGGGTATATAAGATTCAGCATAGCCGAATATAGCACTCTTACTTGTTTTTATTTGATATTGTTACAAGTAAGAGCTGAGTGTTTAAAATTCTTATTCACTTTAATATAATAAGACTGTATAATATTTTAAGCTTTTCTAAAGCCTTTGGAAAAAGCTTCCTTACGAGCTGCCCTCAGATTTCCCTCAACAATAAATTTCAGTGTTTTTTAACAAAAATAAAAATTGGGAATTTAGCACGTTATAGATAAATCTTAATAATAAATTTTGTATTCCCGAAAATAACTTTTAATAACAAACATTAGAAATACACAAATATTTTAAATTATATTTGTATATTTTGACAAAGCTCTTTTCTCTTTTTAACACATTTCAACACGTTTACGTATTTTTAATAACCACCAGTAATTAAAGTCGACAGTAACGTATCCTCAACAATTACGTATGATAAATGAGGTCTTATAAAAGACCTATCCAGTAAAGGCTTGCATAAATGTATGAATTTGAAAATCAAACACAAGAAAAATTAAACATGTTAAAAAAACGTTTGGGTACAACCACAATAACAAATGCCATAAGTTACTGTTCATTGCACAATTTAATTAGTGTTGCGAGAGTATAAGGATTCAAAGAAATACAACCCAGGCAGTACTTGTTTCTTTCACAACCTTTCAATACATTAAAAACAATTGTACCTTTACTCCCAGTATTTTAAAATTATCTCGTACAGTCTGCGAAAATTTGTGATGTTTTCTTGTGTATCGTATGTAGTGGACGCTTACAAAGGATTCGTAATATCTACTTATGGGTTGTATGTGGCGTAGGCATAAAAGTAATTGTTTTTGCAAAGAACTGTTGTTGCAATGTGATGAAAGAAATTAACATACAAAATATTTCGTACACACTTATCTCGAACTCACATTAGGAAAAGAATGTATATTAAAAGAGTGTATTTTTCATTCCCTTGTTAATTTTTGCGAGTATTTTTTATACCCGTATTTTCACAATAGTAAAGCATTTGTTTTTTGCTTCCACACTTTCACACAATCGGTCGTTTAGCCTTCTTTTTAGTATTTGTATGCGACAACGACACAACAGTATATAGTTTGATAATTTTTTAATTATTTGAATGTGTGTTCAAATGGAATTGTACAGGTCTCTACTATCCAGACTGGTCAGTCTTTCTGATACTACCTTTATTTCGGTTCCTGATCAGAAATACTATAAGGGCAATAAACGGGCAGGTTAGCCAGAACTGAGTCTGCTTGAAACATTTCCAAAGTTGTGCCAGTTGCAGTAACTCTTGAAACTATCGAAAGCAAAATCTTCAAATTAAATCTTGACATGGCTAACAATAGATGGAGCAAACTAGTAAGTTGCAGGGACACCAAGAAAACGTGCCACTTGTACAACAGAAAACGCTCTATAACATTTTTAAGCTACACCCGAAAAGACATCTTGCAATTGATAAATTTGTTAATGGGTAAGTGGCTGGTAGACTTTTACAGGGTTACAATGAGGTAAGGCATCTTAATCATGGCAATATATCAAAATACCTCAACGCAACAGCCCGGCTCTAGACAACTTAACATTAATTCAACATCAAGTCTGATCTGGGATCCTATCAAGAAAAAAAAGTTACAAGAGGCTCTCCTAGACGTTAACGAACCAACCGACATTAAAAAATATAAACCAACAGCAAAATATCGCTATCGGCATTTTAAACACTCAATACACATGTCACCAAAACTGACAGCTCTGATGGCTCTTTAAAATTTTAATTAGAAACATTCTGATTTTATTCAGGCGTCAGTAAATTTAAATAATGCAAGGTGTGTTCATTTACAGTATATTATTACTTATTTTCAAAAATTGTTACTAGTAAGTGTTCACGTCAGTGTGGCCATTTTGGCATTTTTGCAGCTTAATTTAGCATAACAATTTTTTTTTAGCTGCATTTTATTTAGCATTTTTAGAATTTTTATTAGCTTTTTTTAGCATTATTTATTTAAAAAATTTGGACGAATAGTTCTATAGATTTTATTTAATTTTTTTTATAAATTATTATACATTTTGACTTAAAATCGTTGTACCCAAAATAGTTTCGTATGAGAAGGGATAATTCTGATGTTAAGAAATATCTTTCTTTACTTGTTAAAAAAAATAGAATATTCAGGGAATATTAGAAATGCCCTTATCATGTTGATTGTAAATATTATTTGCCCTTTCATATTGAGATATAAAAGTACAAGGAAATTTCACTTTGTATTAAGATAAAAATTCAATAGTGTAAATGAGTGAAATAATTGTTTGCTTTAAGCTGCTGAAAAAATAATAGCTCTATAACTTCAACTTTTCTTAAACTATAAAAAATAAAATGATCTAAATAAATTTGTATATTTTAGAAATAAATCACTTAAATTTAGCATGTATCAGGGGTTTGCGGGCCCCTAAATTTTAAAATTTAATTTCTAAAATTTTATCTCAACTACCTGTGAATCATATTTATGTGTATCAGATGCTTTACCCAAATCTATCCACTTGTGTATAATATAACCATTTATTTCCGTTTCGTTAAAAAATAAGTCACTGAAATGTATTTTGCTTCAAATAAAATTTCATACTGGTAATAAACTTTTAACAAAAAATTTTAGGATTTTTTTTTAGCATTTTATAAAATCAATTTTAGCATTTTTTGGCCATGTCTGATGGCAGATTTACACGCACTCGAAAAAATTGCAACGAGAGAGTGCAAAAAGAGCATACAAATTTGAGAGACAAAAATTTGTTGAAAATTTCTGATAGTAAAATTTTTACTATCACGAAGTAAAAGTCCAATTAGACGTGACATAAACATAATGCCATTGCCGTAACGATGACCATAGAAACCAAAATTCAATTGGTTATTTTAAGTCATCTATAATTAAATACAGTGTTGCCCATAAGGTTGCTTTAAACAGCTGTTTTGTATGGTTATGGTTATGGCACGTCTTATTGGACCTTAAGTGGGAAAAGAATAGTCGCTGTAGTACAGCATTACGAGTAGCGCTGCAAGCTGTCAAAAGTTAAAAACGGAAGTTTCAAAGTATTGTCAAACGAAAACGTAGTTGTTGTAGTCATTTCAGTAAAAGTTAAAGCGCAAAATTCGTAATTTTTAACTTTGTTGCGCGACAGTGCATTCGTAAGCTTAAGCTACTACTACAACTACTTTATTCTGTTCCAGGCCTTATTCAGCCGCCTGTTTCCTGTTTTTGTTTACAAAACAAAAATTATTTTCATAATTTTTTAATTTAAAGTTTTTCAATAACATAAAATATTTATTTTTCTAAAATTTAAGAACTCTATTCTTGCGCAGAAAGTTCAAACAATTGAAGTTTTCAGAAACAATCTCGTATCCTACAGCTGAATAGTGTCGCTATGCCTAACTTGATAGTTTTTGCTGGTAAAGCGTTCATTTACTTCATTATTTTTTTGAGTAAATGGGAGAATAATTTTGTATTTTTGAATTTACTCTCTCGTTGCAAGTTTCCGGTAGTAAAGTAAATGAACACACCTATTATTTAATAAAATTTATTCATTAGCCTTCATATATAGCTTTGTCATTATCTGGTTTGGAATAAACAGATTTTAAAGAGCTTGTTCGCTCACTTGGTTCTTAATTGGAATCGAATCTTATTTCTAAAAAATTCTGTTTTAAGAAAAATTTAATATTAGTTTAAAAATATTTAAATATGTACGACTAACAGTAAAATGACTTTGGAATTGGAACTTCATAAATTTATAATTCCTAATTTTACTAACAGATTACAACACTTAAGTACACTTTCATTTTGCTGAAGGGTATTACACTCTGAAATTCAACACGACGTATTTTGTATTTAAAGGCATTTTATTCAAAATTCCTTTGAAATATTTTTTACTTCGCGAAATTTGTGGCGCCGCCAAAAGTATTTGTTTGTTGTGACATTTAACAAAAAAGCTGTAAGACTAAAAAAAGGAGAGAAAAAACGAACATTAACAGAAATCCCTTAAGAATAAACTTTTATTTAAAACATATACCACTAAAAAAACGTCAAAGAAACAATTAAACTAATGATGCTATGGGATTTAATTGTTAGCAATAAAATGCAGGCAACACAAGTAACGCAACAAAAGCAACAATTTAAAAACTGCATGCCACAACAACAAACTGAATAATGGCAGGTTGCAAGTGAAAAAAAAGAAAATAAAATCCCCTAGAACAACTCAAAAGAACTTGTTTCATTTTATTTATTTTTTTGTTGTATTTTTTTTTTGGGTCTAGCGAAAACGCTAACAAGCTGTTACAAGTTCAAGTTTAAAAATTTGCAGCTAAATAGTGACTCTTAGACGACGCATTTTTTTTCAGCGCTTATTTTCTATTTCTTTAACTTTAGACATTTAATGTCATGTAAACTAAATAGAAAACGTTAAACAGAATGAACGAAAAAAGTATTTAAGTGAGAAAAAAAGTCATCCATTTGAAAATATTTTGCAAAACTACATGACATCTAACAAATACATGTTTGTTACATGCTTACACATATGTACATACACATACATATACAGAATCTAAGAAAAGTAAGCCAAGCAGACATTTGAGATTGACAAAAAACAAAACGAACCAAGCCCAATGCCATTCTTTAATATTCATTTTTTTAATGTTTCTTAGAACATCGAAATAAAATATTCTGCATAAATTATTATTAAAAACGATAATTCAACATTAGTCACAAGGGTTTTTGATATACTTATGAAAGTGGATGAAAGTGACCTTTTCGCCTAGTGAATTCTTAAAGAGATAAGCCCTGAAAGAACTTTTAAAGATCTTCTTCAAGGAACTTTGAAAAGCAAAGCTTTTCTGATGGTAAATTTCATCACTGTGTTCGCTGGGATGCATCAAATAATTTGTCCCAAGTATTCGATTTTCTATGTACTCGTATGTGTGGTTGCAAATGATTGACATAAACAAAATTGTTTGTATCTTTAAGATTACAAATGTTGTTCTTATGTTCTGTTTATTTGTTTGCTAAGAAATGTTTAAATTAAAGATGTGTGACAATCGAAATTAAAATTTACAAATTTTTATATTGTTCTGTTTTGCGTGGATATGTTAAACTCTTTTTTTTTGTGGATGGCTTTAATAGCACCAACTCAAAAAATATCAGAAAAAACAATTCTGAAAAATTTAGTTAATTGCACATTTTTGCTAAATTCCTAGAAAATGGCAGGCGTGTACTGAAGTACCTCCACTTATACCTAGACATACATTTATAAATAGATAAAATTATAGCAAATTTGTGTTCCAAATATGAATATGAAAAAGGAATGTTCCTTAAAAATAAATAATAATAAATACATTAATAAGTATCTATGAAAATTTTTTTCTATAAAATAGGGAATTTATGAAAATTTCCCATAATATACGAAGTTTATGTCAATTTTTATGTAAAATTCCCAATAATATAGAAAATGTGTCTTTGATTTCGTATAAAATAGAAAACTTGTCTTGCATTTTCTATAAAATAGAATTTTTTTTAAAAGTTCTTAAAGAAAAGAAACTGTGTGTACAATTCTTATAGAAAGTTTATGTAAGAAATAAAATATAACATAGACAATTTCTATTAATTTCCCATGAAAAGGAAATATTTGAAAGTGTTCCTATATAAAAAGAAATTTTTGTAAAATATCTAAAAAAATATTTAACTTTTGTAAAAATTCCTACAAAATAGAAAATTGGTGTAAAATTTCTTTTGAAAATGTGTAAAATTTCCTATGAAATAGTATATTTGTACCAAATCTAAATAAAGGGCGATTCATAGTGAGATTTGATTTTGAACATGCTTTTTTTTACACATCACGCATATCACATATCACATATCAAAATGCCTTGTCATTTTTGTGTAGTACCATTTGGCAAGTCGTCATTAGGAGGGGAATTTGTATTGGACCTATGGAAAATTATGCACTAATCATCCCAAAATTCTGAAGATTGATTTCTGGTATTACAAAAAATAAATTAGAATATATATCAATACAGCAGTGTAATAAGTTTTAGCGATAACAGTAAACTTCACAAATTTGCATGATATTTTTTCTGGCCATATGAATTTAAGTAAGAAATTTTACCGCAATATCTATATCTGTGATGGTTTAATTATTCTCCCAAAGTGGGCTTTATTTGGTTTTAGGCGCAATACACTGTTTTCCAAGAGTAGGGCTTATATGGGGCCTAGGGTAAATTATGGACCAATCTTCACGAAATTTGGCAGTGTGATTAATCGTTCTATAAAACTGTGACGTAACAAATTTATTTATTGCGGTTTTAGGCGTACTAAACTGTTTTCCGGTAGTAGAGTTTATATGGGGCCTAGTGTAAATATTGGACCGATCCTCAAAAAATTTTAGAGTGTGATTTCTGGTCCGAAAAAAACTGTGACGTACCAAATTTTAGTATGCTAGCGTTATTTATTGTGGTTTCAGGCGTACTAAACTGTTTTTTGCGAGAAGGGTTTATATTGGGCCTATGGTCAATTATGGATCGATCTTCACGAAATTTAACAGTATGATTTGCAATCATATGAAGCGAATTCTTGCAAAATTGTATGTCATCCCGTGCATTATGCCACCATTTATGTTAGTTTTTGTATCAAAATTTTAAATTTTTTTAGGGTGGTCGTTCCACATTTTGATTCATAGTTCCGATCCTACGGAACCGATGTTGCCGCATTTTAATCCCAAACTGATTAGGATAGCTAGAAGCAATTTGAGACCGAGCTTGTTCTGTTCTTTTGCGTTTTTCGAAAGTAAGCGTGTTTTCAACAGACGGACAGACATACGGACATGGCTAAATCGATTTAGAACACGGAATGACAAACTTAGTAAACTTAGGGCTAATAAATCAGAGCAAGTTAAACTGTCTTTTTGGTTTAAAATGTGTTTAAGCCAACAAATCTTTAAATCAGAAAACATATAAACCATCTTTAAACGCATAAAATTGGGCGTTTAAACTACCAATACAAACCTTAAGAATTTGACAACATTTATCGTAGTGCTGCCACATGTTACTTTTTAAACTACATATAATACATGGGACACTGATTTACAACTGTTGAGTTTAAACTACATATAAATTTAAGTTTAGTTCAACTAAACTAGCGTTTAAGCACTCACTGATTTATTAGCCATTAGTGAGAAACCACAGTGGTTGTGGAGGGTATAAAAATTATTGTCTTATGGAAAAATGCTTAAGATCTTTCAAGCTTCCACAGACTAGTATTTTGAAACATACAACTAGTTAACAAAAACTTAACAAGAAAATAATAATAAAACACTTCAAAAACGACCCAGCACAATTTTATTATTTAAATGCTGCAAATTAAAATATGCTTAAAAACAAAACACTTCAAAATAAAACAAACAAACAAAAATTTAAATAAAGAAAATAATTTTTTTACAAAGAAACTAAAAAAAGTTATTTAAAAATCAGAAGAAGATAAAATGTTAAACAAATACGAGTAAAAATGTAAATATTTGTGTGTTAGACAGAATAATATACACAATCACAATAACAAGATTGCCACGAGAAGCCGCACAATTATAACAGGCAACATAATAAACAGCCAGCCAGCAACACAAGAAGGCCAGACAAACAAACAAATACGTTCGCTTTAATGACAGCATGCAACAAATGTTGCTAGTTGCTCTTATTACGGCTGCTCACACTTTCCCACTTGCATTTTACTTCTTTTTTTTTTTTGTCTTTTTTTCAATAGACAATATCAACAACATCCAGAAACAGCGACAGCAACAACAAAAAAGGAAAAGTTATATAAAGTTTGTACTATTCGTACTTTAGTAAGTTTTTGTCTGTTTTATTCATATTTTGGCGTTAAATTATAAACCGCAAAAAAAATACGACAGCAGCAACAACAGCATCTGAACTAAGTATCAGAAAAAGTAGAAGAAGAATTAAAGAAAAAAGAGCAACAAAACTTACAAGCAACAACTAAAGAAAATTAAACACCACCGCAGAAGAAGAGTGTGGTTTCAGTATACAACAGCAGCAGCAACAGCCGCAATATTGAAAAGTTGCACAATATTTGAAAGTTTCTTCTTTTTTTAAATGTATGTCTCTTCTATGGTGTCTCTGTTTGTTTTTTTCTTTGAACCCTTCATTAAATAGGAATAAGTGTTGAGTTAGTTGTAGGAAATGCAATAATTAACTTAAGTTTTTCATTAACCAAAGAAACAAAAATAACCGAATTTTAGCAACCGAAATATTGAATAGCTGAAATAATTGCATAATAATTTAATTTGCATCAATGAAAAGTTCATCAAGCTTATTCTGGGTCCAAGTATTGGTGGTGCCTCGAGGGTTGTCTGCCAGCAAGAAAATGTTAAAACATTTAACTCTTAAGTAGACACCTAATTTGTGTGGCACAAAGTGACACCTGGGCCTAGCTGGGATCACTTGTAGTTTGTATGGAGTGTTATATGAGTGAGATATCGCAAAAACACACACTAACGAGCTCTTGGGACTGGCTGGGACTACTTTTTTTTGTTTGGAGTTTTATGGCTATAGCAATTAAGGCTATGCGGAAATAATTTCGTTTAAAAGTCGGTAAAATCAATAATATGTATATTATCCGAAAGCATATAAATTATATGTAAACGCTTAGAATTGGGCGTTTAAACTACCAATACAGACCGTAGAATGTTTTAATATTTATCGTAGTGCTGCCACATGTTACTTTTTAAACTACATATAATACATGGGTCGCTGATTTAGAGCTAATGAGTTTAAACTAAATAAAAGTTTAAGTTTAGTTTACTAAATAAGAGCTAAAATATTCACTGATTTACTGGCCATAAAAGTGCCTATAACAAAAAATTTTGTCAAGTCGAATAAATTAATGCTGATTTCCGAATGATGAAAAGGCGGTAAGAGATGTTTGCCAAAACTACGTACAAGCCAATACGACAACATAAAAAATATTGTTTTTAAAAGTCGGTGATATTTTCGTTAGCCCCTGAAGCAAAGAAATATTTTTTTAACTGTTCGAACCCCCCAGAAACCCGAATTAGTTAGCCTAGAAGTGACTATAACGAATATATCGAGGGTTATTATTCAAATAGTGCTATCTGCAATTTTTCCAAAATGTGTTTTTTATAGAAACGAATTCACTGACTGAAGGGGCATCTGTCATTTAAATTTGAAAAGAAAATAATTTTTCACGAAAGGTTTTTTTTTTCAAAAATATTGTATTGTGCTATCTAACACACGCGTTTTTTTTTTTTTTTTTTGGTAAAAAGTGCTATCTACACCCAGAGAAAAACTTTGTTTGAATATGGTCACATTCAACAAAACTATTTTTAAAGAAAATGGTAAACATATTATGGTTACATTTAACCATATTATTGTCACCGATAACCATATCATGGTTAAATGTGTCCTCCATCAAGAAGGCACAACCATATTATGGTTGCCTCCGAACATGTTTTGGTCAATAATAACTAAAATATGTTTAACACTTATAATAGAATGGTTGGTTTTTAACCATAGCATGTTGCTCTTGGAGAAGAGGAAAATACTATTGTTAATTTAAAAACAAATTATTGTCATATTTAACCATAACATGTTTAGAGGCAACCATAATATGGTTGTGGCTTCTTGATGAAGAACTAATTAAACAATAGTATGGTTGTCAGTGACAACAATGTGTTTAAATTTAAACATGATATGTTTAACATTTTGTCTAAAAATAGTTTTGTTGGAGGTGACAATATTTAAACATATTTTTTCTCTGCGTGTACATAAAAAATATTTCTGTACATAATAAAATGATAAAAATTTTTATTACAAAGCAGACATATTATACGTCAAAAGGTTGGGAATTGTGTCTTAATATCATAAACTAATATTATTTTAAAATTCGTTGAAGACGTTTTGAAAAAAAACTGCAAAAATTTTCTGGATGAGTTTTTGTCAATAGTATACATTTTAATTTATATATTTATTTATGTCATGTGCTTACCATCGATGCACAAGTAGTAAAACTATGTCCCGATATAAACGTTTCACTTATTTACTATAAACAGCGTCTTTAAGTACACAACTTTACAATTTATAACCACGCAACCCATCACTGTTCAAATTACTGGTGGAATGAAAGTAATGGGGATCTGTCCGGATCGACGTTTATTTCATGTATTATACATATCTAAAGATCCGTTGTTTGTCAGATAAGTTACCAATTATAATATATTCCGATGGTTGTGGCTATCAAAATCGTAACCACTATTTATCGTATGCACTCTCCGTTTTTTCTATAGAAAATAATAAGAAAATTGAGCAGAAGTACTTAGAGAAGGGGGACACTCAAATGGAGTGCGACAGTGCACACGCTAAGATTGAGATAAAGCTCAGACAATTTATTTGGCCCAAGGATTATGTTAAAATAAGAGAAGATGCCGGAAAGACAATCAAAAGTGATAATAAAATTGATAATCTATATCTGAATTATGATTTCTTTAAAGACTAAACCAACAAAAAACTTATTCGCTATACATCCATTAGACCTGGTATAAAAAGTGATCCCACCGTTTCACAAATAAAATCTCTCATATATCTACAAAGTGGTGACATTATGTACAAAGTTAGTTTTGATGACGAATACAATAACCTTCCGACTACAATTAAAACATACAGCGGTCATATAGAAGAGAATCCCTTACAATCTGGCCCACGTCCTATTCAACTAAGCAAATGGAAGCACTTTCAAGCATTGAAGCCTGTTATTCCACAAGAGTATCACACTTTTTATGATATTTTAAAACATGCGAATACAAATTAATTTTTTATTCCTTTCAAATATAGGTTAATGTAAAATTAATAAACATAATTTCGAGTTATATTAATATGATTACGCGTTTCTTAATGTTTTACTTTTTCATTAAACATTGTTTTGTTAAAAAAAAAAATAATTATTTTAATGAAAGTTCGTGTTACTTTAATTAAAGTCTCAAATAGTATTCATTACAGCTCATTTTATTTTTGTTTAAATAGCGCTATCTGCTTATTTCAATGTTCAAATCGATGAAATTTTAATTTGTAAAAAGTGCTATCAGACATATAAGCGAGAATATCAGGAATTTAAAAAATTAATATATGTATGATTAAGACGTTTATTTTGAATAACATTGTAAAACAAAGTTTAGTTAATACTCTTAGAGTTAAAGAAAAAATCATTTTTTTCGCTCTCCTGTAAAATTGTGATTTTGCTGATAGCACTATTTGAATAATAACCCTCGATATGGTTAAATTCGAAAATACTGGTGTTAGTCTTCGTATGTTATTGAACCACTAAAGCAAAGTCAGACAAAGCTTAAAATGAGGTTGTTGTTGTGTTGATGAACGAATTACCCAGCAAACACAATTTATTTATGCAATAATAATTAATAAAACGTGTTTCAACTGCGATAAATTTAACTTATTGCGTTGTTTTGAACAAATAAATTTTAGGTCAGAAAATATTTGCTAACAGAGATAAGTAGAGAGGAAAAAACGATAAACCTTGTTTAAGAAATTTACGGATACAATAATCTATCCAGAACTCTATGACATTAATTTTCTCTGTAGCATTTTATTCGCTTCGAAGTATTTGCATATCGCTATGAAAAGTATTTAATGTCCTTTAACGCTGGATGGTCACTGATCGTCAAATCGACGAAGCTTATTTGCACTTTATCATATAACTTTTAATGTGTATTCAAAATACGCTCTTTTCAACAAACGTGACGAAAGCTTTAAAAAATAATAAATTTTAAAACACAAAAATAAGTTAAAATTCGTATTAAATTTTGAGAGAGAAGAAGAACTTTTATTTTTTATGCTTTATTTAATTTAATTTTTTTTTTTAGTAAATGCTTAACTAAAAAATTTTTGTTATTTTTTAAATTTAAAAATCGATACGCTAGAATTTTGTTTCAATAGTTAGTCGTCCGACGAAGAGTAACCTTAATGTACTGAAATGAAGAGTAACCTTTCAGGGTTAATGACCTTCTCCTTTTGTCCTTAAATATTTGATATCCTAAAAGGCATTGCAATTAACCAAATGCATTACTTATCATATATTTTTATTTTACGTGGATGTGTATTGCTGAAGAAAAAAATAAAGGCATCCGCCGCATATGAATTCGTCATAGTTTCATTGACGACTTTAGCTGGCGGTTCACAACACTCGGTAAATGCGTTGACGCGTTTATGCATCTTATCCGTGTATAATTGTATTGACAAGTTACACATCACATGCAAAGAATAATAATACGAATGTAACGCATGCGCCTTGAAAAAGATCAATAAAACAAAGATCTCGTGATGTGGATCTCAAGCTTAAATAAAACAGCCCAAGAATTTGTGTGACTTGCTATGAATTAGCTGCATATGCCCCAAAGCTTATTTAATAGATAGGTGGTGTTTAGAACATTAAAAATCTTACAAGATAGCATGTATAAGCAACACAGAACTGAATTTATTTAAAAGTCGCGTAAATCACTTTTTTCCGAACTTTTATAATTCTAATGTAGTCTCAATTTTAAATTAGATCCAATTTAGCTCTTATTTGATCTTATGTCCGAACAATCATAGTATCTTTAAATTTATAAAACTGAGCAAACTGGTCTTAGAAAAGGGGAAAATACTATTGTTAATTTAAAAACAAATTATTGTCATATTTAACCAAAACCTGTTTGAAGACAACCATAATATGGTTTTAGCTTCTTGATGGAGGACCAATTTAACAATAATATGGTTGTCGGTGACAATAACATGGTTAAATTAAACATAATATGTTTAAATAGTTTTGTTGGAGGTGACCATTTTTAAACATATTTTTTCTCTGCGTGTGGGAGAAGTGCTGTTGCTACTAAACAGATTCTACTGTCATTTATCCAAAATCAGTGGAGGTGCGAGTGTATAAACTGGGCGGATTATGCACTAAACTTTCTTACTGGGTGTGTTAGTTGCGCTCACACTAGGGGGCAGTTGGTAAACTTATTCTTTGCCATCCCGTGGTTAGGATCGACAATGTAGTGGACCCTAGAGCAGGTATCCAACTTTTTCCCCAGCTGTCCCTAACAAATAACGCAAGGATGCCAGGTGTGTGATGAATGAAACTAATTTGGATTCGATTGGAGCAAATTAGTGGGGTAAAATTATACTTTTGTGTAAAAGTCTATGAAATTTCCCTCTTGGTCTGGCCAGACCAAATTTTTTTTTGAAACCGAAACGTGAATTCCAAAATTGATTTGTTCTGAATCGAATGAGTTTGAATCATAAATAAAGATTGGGATATTAGCACATCATTAATAAATTAATTAATTAATAATAAATAAATTCGCATGTGCCCGGCAAATAAAAAACTGAAATGGCAAGCAATTTGTTTTTTTTAATTTTGTTTTTTTTCTATCCTCTTACAACTACAATTCGTGTTGGAAAAAAACCAGCCAATTGTAGGGGAATGTAAGAAAGAAAAATTTACTGTTTATTGTTGTGGCTTTGTTGAAGCTTTGATATTGTTACAAGTAAGACCTGAGTGTTTAAAATTCTTATTCACTTTATGGTCTTACTTGTATAATATTTTTAGCTTTTCTAAAGTATTTTCAAAAAAATTCCTGACGAGCTGTCCTAAGCAACCAGCGAAATGCGCATAGAAACTAGCTTTAACACAACAATAAATTTCAGTGTTTTAATCATAAATAAAGATTGGGATATTAGTACATCATTTATATATAAATTAATTATTAATAAACATTTCATTCCCGAAAATAACTTTCGATTGAATCAGAAAACTACGGCTAACTATGAGCTTAGTTCAATTAAACTACAAAAACCAAAGGCATGACTCGTTATAGCTGTGGTAGATGCGAAAAAGCAATGTGCGAAATGGAAGACTACATTTTCGATGACTGGCATATGGAATAAAATAATGAAATAATATAATAAATTCGTATCGTCTAATATAATACGCATACGGTCAATAAAAAATATATTTATTTGCTTTTTATTTAATTTCGTTCTTTTTTAGCACAATTAGAAATTTGGTCTGGCCAGACCCAGAGGAGAACTAAGTGGTAAAAAGTTACCAAGAATTCTAGGGTTAGAATCTTATGTTAACGGAAGTTCCCTTAGAAAGAGAAAGATATATAATCCATATACATATTTAAGTAACCCAAGCAACAAAGGTTCAACCAAAAAAAAAAAATTGTGAATCAAAAACAAATATTTTTGTTTTGTACCTCGTTTTATCTTTGTTTGTTTCGTGCAAATTTAATATGTTATTCCCAAGCCCAAAATCAGTCCGTTATCTTGGTTGAATCTTAGTCACGTAATATATAGATTTCGTTAGATATATTTCACGACGAACTGGGGTGTATCGCTCGATGTTATCAGGTCGATCTTCTGGGGTTTGTCATGGAAAAATGTCGGTTGTTTCTGATGAGGGGACTGAAGTGGAAGTTTTTGTTCTATGTAGTACGAGTATCTGTTAACTATCTTAAATCTGTCTGTCATCTCCTTACTTCTTTTCTTCCCCTCTCCTCACCTCTGGTCCCCGAGTGGAGGTGTGCCCTTAGGCATATAACCCTTCCTAACCTAACCTAATCTAGTCCCGCAAAAAAGAACGTTACTTACTGTATGATGGAAATATGTACAAAAGTTATTTAATTTCCCAAGTATGCATAGTTCTATTTAAAAATGCACTAGATTCCTTAGCCTATCAGCCGTTTCAAGAATCGAATTCGTGTAACATTGAAATCGAACAAATTTTGAAAATTAACCTGTGTTTAAAGTTTATAAAATAATTAAATTTTATATACCTCGTAATTTGGGGACCACCTACCTATCTTACCCAGAACATCTTTTGAAATTAAGAAAAGCCACGTTAATTTAAAAACAAATTAATTTTAGAATCTCCATAGATTTGAATATCACGTGATTTCGATTTCCACGACTGTATATTTCTATTATGATTAAATTGTATAAGAAAAGGATATCTAACTTTCCACACACTTCACCAGCAAAAACTTAAAGACATTTCTGTTGCCCCAAACAAAAAGGTCATAATACAATTTTCGTTAAA
This sequence comes from Pollenia amentaria, assembly GCA_943735925.1. Classification (NCBI taxonomy): domain Eukaryota; kingdom Metazoa; phylum Arthropoda; class Insecta; order Diptera; family Polleniidae; genus Pollenia; species Pollenia amentaria. The sequence goes on along the minus strand of OX031008.1, from coordinate 83,102,801 downwards.
GTTGCTCACTGGGCAACCCATTGACAAACTACCATGTAAAAATTGGTTTACATTGCTAGTATTTGAATTAATATTCATATTAATATTAGAAATTTGAAGCGGTGAAGTAGAATTAAAAGTTTATTATTTAGACAGGTTGAATTGCATAACTAAAACAATTATTAGATACTGCTTGTACATTTGGAAACTCGCATTAAAATGTTTCGTTAAGTTTAGCCAGATTAACTGGTTGAGGTTTCCGATAACTTAACAGTTTGGTTCTTGCAAAACAAAAACAAGCCAATATTTTCTCTTAAGTCGAAACAAACAAAAAAATCTCATTATACCGCTAAATTATTCGGCTCAGCTGGATACTTTTAATTTAATAGTAACGCCAGATATAGATATTTTTATGTGCAAATAATTTCCCATTTCAATGGCTTTTCGCTGCAAAAGAGGCTGTAAAGAAAGAAAAAAATTAAATTACTTTCAACGCCCTTGTATGGAAAAACAGTATGAGCTGACGTTGGGGAAGTAGGCTGAGATTGTTCTTTTTATTGTTGGATGCTGCTGTTGGAAAATCTGTTTTAATCATACAGTGTTTGTTTTTCTTTTATTCTTATTATTTGTTTCTTTTTTTTTTATTAATTTTCTTTTCTACTCTTATCTTCGTTTAAGCGGCTGTATGCCACAATATCGTGCAACAGCATCAACAGCAAAAATTAAATGCATTTAAGATTCTAAAGATTTTATAGCAATTTGTTTACAAATTTTCACAGTGTTTTTTTTTTTTTTTTTGTTTCATCAGCTCCTACTTTAATATGTGTTTTGTTTTTATCTTTTTGCGGAGATTATTGAAAAAAAAAAACAGTCATAATGAATGGCTGCAAAAACACAAAATCGTGTCTTTAAATGACAACATTAAAATGTGAAGGGAATATGTAAACACTTTTTTCTCTATCAGAGGCAGGGGTCTACTATTTCTGAAACAGGCGAGGCGGTAGGGTTGCAACAGACAACAACAAGAAACATTTTCTAGATGATGGTTTTTGATTGCTCGAGAAGATTGATTGATTGTAGGTTGAGTCATTGCTAATTTTTCATTTCTTTTATGGGTTGACAAATTCGGTTTAGTGCAAAATTTTTGTGTATCGATGTGTTTGTTTTTTTTTTTTTTTTTTTTGCTCAATTTATGAAAATTAGAAATGATAAATAATGACAAATCGAGTTTAAAAGGCGCCAAAAACAATTTATGCAATAGACATGCGATTACGATTACATGTAGAGATGGATACAATAACAATTTGTATAAAATGACTTTACAAATTGATGCAACATATGAGACAAGAATTATTGTGAAAAATTTAAGTGAAAAATTCTTTGGGGGACTTTAATGTTTTCAGGGCGATGTTGTTTTTTTCAGGGTTAATAGATGGAATTTTTGGAGAAATATAAATTTTTTGGGTGGCCAAATATGGAAAATATTTTTAAATTACCTTTTTTAAACTCGTATTGTAGTTATTATATCCTCCAAAGCCACTAGTGGTGAATTTGGGTGTATTAAGTTTATCATGCCATGTAAAACATTTTTATTATACATCTAAGACCCCATAAAGTATATATATTCTTGTTCCTTGAGTAATTCTAAGTCGATTAAACAATGTCCATATGTCTGTCCGTCTGTTGAAAATACGTTCACTTTCGAAGAACTCAAAAAAAAAAAAACAAACTTGAAAAACCAGCAAAATCGGTTCAGTAGGATCCAAGCTATGAATCAAACCAGCTTCCTAGATTGATAATTTTGTTACAAAAACTAACGTAAATAGTGAAATAATGCACGCAAGGATATAAGATTTTGCACAAACCCATAATTTACCATAGGTCCCATATAAAGCCTACTCCCGGAAAACAGTTTATTACGCCTAAAACCGCTATAAATAATGCTATCATAACAGAATTTAAAACTTCAGTTTTATAGGAATAAAAATCACACTAATAAATTTCGTGACGATCGGTCCATAAAAGCCCACTCTGGAAAATTAATTAACACGCCTAAATCCGAAACCGATATTGATATTGAGGTAAAATTTGTTCCAACTTAGCTTCATATGGCCATAAAAAATGCATTGCGATTTTATGATATACGGTCCATAATTTACCCTAGATCCCATATTAGGAAGCCTTCTGAAATTCACTGTAAACGCTTAAACTAATTTCACTGCTGTATTGAAATTAATTCTCATTTATGTTTTTTAATACCAGAAATCACTCCACAGAATTTTGGGATGATTGGTCCAAAATTTACCATGGGTCCAATATAAATTCCCCTCCTGAAAATCATTTTATTTCAAATAAAACTGTTACAAATCATGATATTTTACCCTGCCTTTAAACAGGCAAGAAATAACTTGCTAGTAGTGTATATATATTATCAACGAAAATGTCTAAAAAATAGCCGAAAGTCTTGCAAGTAATTTGAGTGTTTACACAGTCAGTTGTAAGTTTATTTTTCAAATGTTCTCAAAGCGAAAACATCTTATGAAAAAAGCTTAATTTTTGGATTAAAAAAAACATTATCATGTTCATGTTATCACGAAATTTATTTAATAGTATTAAATATAAATAATTTAATTATTTCTTTATTTTATTTTTGGTTCATCTTGATGAAAAAATTATGTTTATTTTTAAAATATGTGAATCCAGTATTGCCGTAGTTACCGATATCATAAAATTTTCTGAGAAAATATTTTGATTAAAATTTTTTTTATGTTTTAAAATACAATGAAGATGTGTTGCTTTGCAGTAGTGTTTTTTTTTTGTTTTTTTATTCTTAAAAACACACAGAAAATCAACAATAAACATAATTAGTCAATTCACAAGGTATCCTAACATGTCATATTGTCAAAATGTTCTAATATTTCACAATGGTTTAAAAATATTGTTGTACGGCTCAGCCGCTCAGCGCTGGACTTTTCTGATTAATTACGACAGCACAATAAACACAGCAAGCAACGTTCTATTTATTTAAGACACTTTTTGTTAACAAACCAACAACAATATTTTTAAACCATTGTGAAATATTAGGACATTTTGACAATATGACATGTTAGGATACCTTGTGAATTGACTAAATGTTTATATTACTTAGTACTAGTAAATTCATACCAAAGTCATCCACGGTAACACTGTTACTTTATTTGTCAATTTACTTGCTGCAAGTGTCAAAAATTTACTTGCAAGCAATTTCTCTTGCAAGTAGGGCTGCAAGTGCGAAAAATGTGATGGTGTTAGTAAAAATGTGTGAGTGTATTGAGTTTTTCGAACTTGCACTTGCATGTGTAAACGCCGGGTTACTCAAGCTAGTTCAAATTTCTAAAAAGAAGAGCATAAAACTCTCTGATTGTCGGTGAGTAATTTAATAAAGGTCCAAACCGCAACCAATTTCAATGCTGACGTCCGTTTTTATAAAGATTAACAAATAATATATAGAGCAAAGATTCAGAACAGACAAATATAGCACTCTTACTTGCTTTTAGTGGTAAAAATCTTAAGACCGAAGCTTTAAAAATATTTCCACTATATGTAAGGGTACACGGGGGTAAATTATATAGGGGGTGATAAAAACCAAGGAATGGTACTTACCGGTGCTGGTAGTAGTTGCTGGGATTCTACTGTCGCTGGTAGGTGGATGGAATCAAACCTTGGAGGCCAATGGTGTGGCACAGTCGAGTGGCTGAAGCGAAGTTGTGGGACGTCACGTTACTAGTGGGGCTGTTCCTGCCTTTCACATGAATGTGTTTCCCTTGAAGTTGTTGTTGATGCGGCAGCGGGTGGCGTGGCCGATACCCAACGTCTTCCTAATTTTCCGTGGTCCAAGAAAACCCTGGGTTTAAAGCCTGTAACACTCACGTAATCACACACTTCCGCACGATTAGAATATGAGGAACTCTTTGGTTCTTCTATTCCCTTTGTGTTCTTAAAAAACCTGCACAAGACACTTTCGGAAGAACAAAACACAATTTAATTTTATTTTCTCCCGGTCGGAGATACCACCAAAAAGAAAAACACTTTTGATTTGGGTATTACGGTACAATTCAAAAAAATATCAATTTTTATTTGATTGGGGTTTAGTTACAAATAGAATAACACTTTGCGTTTGAAGTTATGTAATTATTCTTGTCTCAAAGAAAACTTCCTTTTGTTTATTTATTTAAAAGACCACTGCTATAGAAAAAAAACCACTGGACTTCACACACCAGAATTCATTACTTGAATAAAGAATAAAAATCATCCAACTGCCTGTTGATGTTAAGAAAAAACGACGAGTAGCTGTACTCGCTATTGTGACCCATGTAGGGTTTCCATGCCCTGCAAAATATGTAGGGTTCTCGTGCCTAAACACTATAGAAGAACATTAATGTTAGACGGCCATCGTCCTAGAGGGGTGGAAGAACGGCTCTTAGAAGCTTTTTTGCTTTTAAAATTAAGAAAGGTGCCTTGTAGACAGGCGTATGTTTTTCCTGTGGTTTTCCTATTTTATAATATATTTTGCATGGACATCTTTTACCAGTGGATCTCTACATCTTTATAGATATTTTCATTTGTTATATACCACGACGCTCTGGTTAAGGTTCAAGGAATTTTCGATTTCGATCTCTGTATATGCTCGATACTTTAATTGCTAGCTTCACCATAATTGTTTACCAAATGTCCAAATCGGTTTAAAACGGTTTCATACAGCATAACCAGGTCGAGACGAAGTTAAGAATTGTCACTAATTAACTAGTGAAATCTAGAGGCTGTTAACTTCAAAAAAGTCGACGCTAATAGCCTATTTCCAATGTGCGAAAGAATTCTTTCGTTCGAATAAAAACATTGAAAACAAAAACAAATTCTAAAAATTTGTTTTTGTTTTCAATGCGACCTTACCCCTGACATCAACAAATCAAGAGTTACGCAAGAGACTTGCGCAACTAACTTGCCGAGTCTGAAAGGGGGCTAAGACGTCGTTGTGAGAGCAAGCGAGGCTAATTCTTGCGTGCCAAAGAAATTGTTTGTTGTTCGAACATAAATAGTGATGGCTCATGAAGGAGGTGTGTTAATTAATAGTTTACATTTAATGAATAAGAAGTAAAAGCAAAATTTTTTTTTTGGCCAATGACAAATGAAAAAGTGGAAGAAATATCAGTTTTTCAACATTGACTGCAGTTTTTTAAACGACAGATGTTAACCAAACTATTTGTTCTTAATTTGTATACTTTTACTGTTACCTCTGTCCAGATATACCGAAATCTAAATTATTTTTGTGTAGCACGTGCCACGCCCACTTGAAATTTTACAAATATTTATAGCGTTTGTCAAATGCCGGATAGTCATAAAAATAAAAACGTTTTTAAAGGAAGTTTAAAAAAAACAATCACATTACAGGAAGAACCCAAAATAAAAGGCAATTAAAAAAAAAACTACTTAGCCTATAGCCAAACCGCTGCAAATATATTTATATCACATTGTAACAGAGACTTTAACGCACAAGAAAATTGCTTCCAACAAACTGTCACGAAATTATAGGTCAGGTGTCAGATATATGTGACGCTGAGTGGCGAATGTGTTAAGAAAACTTAATACTGCTCAATAAAATGTTTTGCCGCTTAATAAAAGTTTAGTTAACCTTAACATAGAACTATAAAAGTCAATAAATATTTTACTTTATTACTTCTTACATTTCTTGTTTCTTTACGAAAAAAAATTCTATGTTAAATAAACAATTAAACAGTTGAATACTTTATACAATATCGCCGCGGAGCTATTGGACGTTCCACAAATTCATAATTCAATTTTGTTTGCATTTTAAGCAATAAAATTGCAAAATCTACTTTAATGCCTGAATCAACAATAATTTTCCGCTTGTTTCTTTTTTTTATTTTTATAAATGATTAACATTTGCAAGTCGCTTAATAATGTTCAAAAGATACAACCAAACAAGTTGTAATGCCAAGTGCCAAAGCTTAAATGCAAGTCGAAATAATTTGTTTATACAAAATTGTTAAATTAATTAAAAAAATTGTTAAACTTTAATTGCCCACATGACCTCTTTTTATGAGTTTTTCTGTTTTTTGTTTATTAAGTAAGAAGATAAATTTGTAAAAAAAATTAACATAAGCGATAATTATTCAAACATCTGGCAATTACACCTTAAGCTAAACACAAAACTGATGTGAAAATGGAGATAATGCAGACAGAGTCTATACAAAGAGATCTTATTAAATAATTACCATTTAAGGGAGTTAAAAAAACCAGGCCTTAATATTTTTAGTCACCGCAAACTGTGAGCCCCTTTACTAATTGCATCTGTTTTGTAAATGCAAAAAAAATATAACTCTTTTTTAGGGTTTCCTTTTCTTTTCACAAATCATTGCTACTCGATTTAATCTTGTAAAAATAAGACCACACACACACACACACACGCACACACAATATATTTACATAATATCTTTGAAATACAAAAATAAACTTTGTGGTGCAAGATCTCAAAATCTTCTACTCAATAAATTTGCACTTTTATTAGGTTGAAAGATTATTCCTTCAATTCATACATTTGCGTTTTTTTTTTTATTTAATCCCCAAGTGCTGGAACAACATTGAAAAGTATAAAAGAAACCTTAAGAAAATAAACAGCCATCTATTGATTGCAGAATAAAGAAAATAAATACAAATGAAACCATTCTAAAAATACAGATGAAAATCAAAATATCAATTCTTTATAAATTCATCTACTTAAAACATTTTAAATGTAAATATTGAAAAAATAAGTAAAAGAAGAATAAAATAATCATGTCAAAACAGCTAAAACATATTTTGAATGAATGGAATAAATTCTTAAGATTGTAAGATTTCATAATATGTACCCTAAATCAGGAGGTTTAAATAACTTAACTTTTGTGATTAAGCAGTGCAACATTTTCAAGGTCATCAAATATGCACATCATATAATTTTCGGATTTTGATAGTATCTACTTATCGAAACTTGAATTATTTACTCTTCGCTACAAGTGGAAAGGGTATAAGTTTGTTATTCCGTTTTTTAATTTTAACAATATTGTTCTCAGGCCATATAAAAAAAAATATATAAAATCTGGGTTCTTTTGAGTAGCGAAAATTATCTAACGATGCCCTTCATACCGACTGTCTGTGGCAGTGTTGCCAATTCAGCTATTCATTGGCTTGATTTAGCCAATTTCCCCCTTGTATAGTCATTAAAAATGAGTGTAGCCATTAGCCAAATTTCTAGCCATTGTCTAACTTTTTCAGCCATAACTTTTTTCCCGTCAAATGCTAAAAAAAATAAAAATCCTCGTCTTGAGTTAGAAATTATTTTTTTTATACATATCCCACTCGCATCCCACTAAGCGACCAAAACTACCTTAAAGGAAACCCCCTAAGCTTTCTTTTGAGCAAAAAAATAAAAATAAATACCCTTTTCAAAAAAAAAAAAAACACAAAAATAGTTTTAAATTTAAGAAAAAAAAAATTTTAAAAAATTTAAGAAAAAACAAAAAAAAAATTAATAAAGGACTTATGTGATTGAGATTAAGTTTTTTAGATTATTTATCTTTTTGTTTTTATTATTATTATTTTATATTAATTTAATTATTATTTCAAATAAATAAAAAGATTTAATTTGTCAACATCTCTATAGAAAAAGTAATTTTATTCCTGGGATTAACATATTGTGGGTGTTAAAGTATCGAGGGAATGAAATGCTAGATCGGTATGTTATATACCGTCGGAAAGGTTAATTTGTCTAGTTTCTCAGCATAAGTTTTATTTTTAAGATTTTAGAAACACTTACACATAAAAAGGAAAAAATTCAAAATATGCATATGCTAAAAATTGAAAAACCCTCGTCTTGAGTTATAAATTATTTTTTTTTAAACATATCCCACTCTCATCCCACTAAGCGACCAAAACTACCTAAAAGAAAAATGCATAAGCTTTCTTTTGAGCAAAAAAAAAAAAAAAATACCGTTTCCAAAAAAAAATAAAAAATAAGTTTTAAATTTAAAAAAAAAAAAATTTTAAAAAATTTAAAAAAATACAAAAAAAAAATTTTTCGATAGCTTGAAGAAATAGCTATCTAATTTGTTTGGGACAAATTTTTCTAACACCAATAGATAATAAGTTACATGGACGAGAAAGAACACCGGTTTGAAGAAAATGTCAAATTTTGACCCCCTCTAACTCAGAAACTTTTTGACCGATCTTGTTGAAAATTTGTGTATAAACTACTATCCAATAAGACTAACCTTGGTGCAAATTTCATCCAAATCGGAAGACATCGATTTCAAAAGTTGGATCACTTGACATGAAATCCCCCATATATATATATATATATATCACACATACTCCATAAAAGTTGGCTATTGATATTCAGCCAGGCTAACACATAAACAAGAATACCATGAATACCTCTAAATTTTGTCATAAAAGCCCTTGCTGTTATTTTTTATTTATAATTTTTTTATTGTAACAAACACTCCTAGAGGGAAGTGAACTGTCACTAAAGTATTCCCGTGATAAGTTCTTTGGTGGCTGAGAATAACGCTTCTAGCGCTTTATATGAATGAGAGCTATCCATTTTACATGGGGTCGTCGGTGGAGGGCGCTAATTAACACCTATCTGCCACCATTTAATCAGTCACACATCTTTTCGCTGTAAACGTGTTTAGTATTTGGTACTACAATGATAGTCCTTCGTATTCTTCCAATAAAAAAGTCCTACACATAATTTTAAGCACAAATTTTTAAATAGTCCCAGAGAAATGTATCACACCACCGGTGAAAACTGAAGCTTTTACAACAACGATCCTAATAAATAAGAAAAAAATTTAAAAAAAATAAATTAATAAAACAAAATTAGAATTGATTTTAAGAACAAGTTTTTAAATAGTCCGAAACAGATGTACCACACTACCGGTAAATACTGATAAAAATGGTCCTAATAAATAAAAAAAAATAAAAAATACTATACAAACTTAAAAATTAATACAAGATTAAAAAATTTACCTTTTTGTTCTTACTTTATATATCAGTTAAGAGATTAGTTCTCATTCATGTCATTAATTATTTATTTTAGTTCTTATTCTATTTTCACAAATCCCAGGACCATTTCTAGCGGAACAATTGACACAAATTTCCCGCAGGGACACACATAATTTTTCGCTTAAAAAGAAAAATTCGTATTAAACGAAAATCCGAATTAAATTTATTTTATTTTAATGCTTTTTAGGCAATGTGCATTAGTGGGTGGGTGGTTTAAGGCGTTGCGTTAGATACGGTTTCTAGTAGTTCTAAGCTTAAGCTCGTAAGCCGATTAAAATTTTTTTTCTGTCTTCAAATTTCAAGAATTTCAATAATTATAATTTTTCCACTGTTGCCAATTTTTGGCTTAATGTTTCCCATTTAAATTCTAGCCAAACCAGAAAAACCTGGTTTCGATTAGTTTCTTTAGAAATTATATATTTTATGTGTGTGCACTGTGTTATCTAAGTCTCAAGCGATAGAAAATAAAAGCTTATCTTTTATTACTAAACTCTATTTTACAATTTTATTTAAAAACAACGTCAAAGTTATGCTAATTTTTTTTAATTCCAGATATTCGCGCTTATATTTCTAATAGTAATATTTACTAATTCAAATTTAGCCGATTTGAACATTGAAATAAGCAGATTTGCACAAAAATAAAACTGAGCTGTAATTAAAAGTATTCGAGATTTTTTATTAAAATAATTATTAAATAATAATTAGACTTTTTTAACAAAACAATATATAATCAAGCCGTTGCCGAAGTTGCCATTAATTTTTAATTGTTGTCACATCAAGTCGACGACTACATCACTTCGACGTTAATATGGTATTTTATGAGAAAGTTGTATCGAAGTCGACTAGTTATTGAAAATCTGACAACAAAAAAAATCGCATCTCCAATTATTTTTGTTCTTCTTCATTAAAGCTAATTTTTTAACGCTTATTACATGCTTATTACAGACATTTTGTTTTTTTAGCCGATTAAGCGATTTCTTTTAGAGATTGCTTCCGATTTTGTATTTTTCCCGAATTTTTAACATGTTTGCGATAAGAGCTAAGTTATCTGATTCTTTATAGCTTAAACGATTATTAATAAATATAAGACTCTGCTATCATGCCGCTGTTAGCATATTTTGGCGAATTTCTTAAAATTAAGTTAAAAGTTTACACTAACCTATATTCAAAAGCAATATGGGATTCGCAAAAGCAATAAGGGACAAGTAGTAAGGGATTCGCTTATATTTATATAACCGCTGCACAGTGTGGGAAATTTGGGGAAAAAAATAGAAGAAGTTCTATATTTTGAAAACATTTGGTCCGATTAGAATTCAATTCGGGGTGACAATTAAATGGCCATGTTCTGGAAATCGAAATCACATGAAATTCAAATCAATGGATATTTTCAATTAATTTTTTTTTAAACTAACGTATCTTTTCCTGATTTCAAAAGTAATTCTGGCAAAAGTAAGTGGTCCTCAAAATATGGGTTATATAAAAGAACATATTTAAAATAACTTTAAACACGGGATAGTTTTCAAAATTTGTTCGATTTCAAATTACGTGATTTCGAATTTTAGAACATGGCTGAAAGAGTTGTAGTTGATTTTACATTTTGGAGTTGAAATCTATAGACTTATCAAAAGAGGCGCCATAGGTCCCCAAAGTAGAACGTCTCGGGTACTACAAAAGCTAAAAAATATCCTTTATTCTTCATTTAAGCTCAATGTTTAAACTTATTTTTTAGTGAAATGCGCTTGTTGAACTCTTCATAATTTATCTTTTAAAGTTTAGGAAATATCCGACTTTGAAAATTAAAACTTGCTCTTTTGACCGACCTTGGTCTCGTATTTTGCAAATATAATTTTATATTTTATCATAGTTTTTTTGAAATATATTTTCGTGAATAACCAGCAAATCAATTAATATTTTCTATTTTGCAAATTAAGAAAAATCCATTATAATTGCATTTTAAATTCTGAAAAAGTCAATTGTTCGCAATTTTTATCTAAAAAAGTATCCTTTTTATTGATTGAAAAATTGTTTAGCGATCTATATATAATTTTTACTTTTTTGAAAGGCTTCACAGAAAAAATTAAAAATTGTCCCTAATCACGAAATTCAAACCAAATTCATAGAATCAAGCAAACAATTTGTTGATTTTGCACCTATTACCAAAATGATTATATTGATTACTCAAGATTGTAAAAATTTTAAATTGTGATAATTTTTTTTTTCAATAAATGATATTTTTAATTTTAATTAAAAAAAAACGTTGATTTAATTAAATATAGCTCCGATTTTGAAAATTCCCAACAACAATTCTACAAGTTTAAATTATTTTTTTTTAAACGAAGATATCAATTAAGATTTTTTGTTATTTAATTAATATTTTAATTAAAAACTAATTTCAAAACAACTAAAATGTTCATTAAATTAAAATTATATTTTTAATTTTCTTTCAGGTAGAAAAATAATTGATTGAATTATCAAATTGGAAAACCTTTTAAAACCATTTTTTTTTTAATTGATAAAAAACTACTGATAATTTTTTCTGTGTTCTTCACATAAAGTATTGCTATGCAAAACATTTTAATCCCTGTGGGCGCAAGGCTCTTCCGAAATAGACTAGTTTCCACTTCATGACACATTTTCTCCAATCGAGAATCAAAAATTTTAAGCGCAGTATGACCCAATGTGTTCATAATAATTGTGCAATAGGAAAGCTGAGAGCCGTGCTTAGTGGCCCTTATATTTCCAAGAAACCAAAAAAAATTGTTGGGGATTTTCGGCTGTTTTTGGGAATTGACGGATAAGATTTGTAAGTTTAAAGCAAATCTATTTGCTTGTAAAATTTCTTTAAATAATATCAGCTAATAAAAATGTAAATACATAAATGAAAAATTATATAATTGACAAAAACTCATAAAAACATTTTTTTGCAAAATGTCTTGAAGAAATTTTAAAATAATATTAGTTTTTGAAATCTAGGCACAATTCCCAACCATTTGATGTATTTTGTGTCTACTTTGTAATAAAAATTTCGATCATTTTATTATATAGACTAATATTTTTTTAATAAATACCACTTTTTTCTTACCAAAAAACAAAAAAAAAAAAACGTTGACAGCACAATACAATATTTATGAAAAAAATTTTTTTATTACCGAATTATGAATAAAAATTCCCGGGGAGTTTTTGCTATTTAAATATTGACAAAGTTTATGCTTAATTAGAGAATGGAATTAGTGTTGCAAAGAAGAATACAAGGATGCTCAAAGTTATAACAAAAAAAAAAAGCAAATGCTAACGGTTGCAATAAAATACATACAAAAATTAAAACGCCTCCAATTTCTCCATCACATCAGGTTTTCGACTAAGGGCAAATTTATTCTATGAAAATAATAGCCGGCCTTCTTATGAGAGCCGTTCTCGTTGTCGTGGTCGAAGTCGTATAGCCTATTTCCAATGTGCGAAAGAATTCTTTCGTTCGCATAACTACATTGAAAACAAAAACAAAGTCTAAAAATTTGTTTTTGTTTTCAATGTAGTTATACGAAAGAAAGAACTCTTTCGCACATCAGAAATAGGCTAGTAGTCTTCTAATTTTTTTGGCAATATAATTTACAATTTACGATAATGACAATGTCAAACACTTGAAAGTTTGTTGTATTTTTGTCGTTTACGACAATCATTTTAAAAAAACTTACATACACAATTATATGTATGTATGTCTGTATATATTTTTATCAAAAATAAAAACTTAATTTGTTTAGTGCTTTTTTAATCTAAAACAACGTAAATATTATTTCTTCCCACTGCCAAAAAAAAAGCAGCAAAGGATTTATGGCCGATAATATTTTTAATAAACACATTTTAGTAGACAAACTCGATTCATCACAAAATATGAATTTTCTATAATTAATTATTCAATTAGAAAAACAAGCACAAAAACTTTATGCCAAGTACAGTAGTTGGCATTGGTAAAAATAGCTGGATAAAATTAAAAAAAATACAAACCGATTGGCAGGGGAAGGAAGAGTATTTCGTTCTGAAGATTGTGGGCTTTACTTTCGCCATATTTATACTGTAAGTTTCTTATTAAAATGCAATTAGGTTTCACATTTTGGACAACAATTTTGGAATGGATTTGCCGAAAAATTGATTTTATAAATTTAAGAATGTAAGTTAAACGAACGAAATTTTCATTCGATATCTACAAACAAGCATTAAGTTTTATGCGATAATTTTTTTGTTTGGATTGACATAATGTTCGAAATATTTGCCGGAAACATAATAAAATGAAGTCATTTATCCCAATTATAACAGTCGACGGCAACAGAACAAAAAATTTTTTTTTTCTGACAACAATCGCTTACGATTGACAATCACTAAGTATTTTTTACGGCGTTTCTAAGTCGACTACGAGAGGAATTGGCTTCGTTTCAATCGACAGAAAATTTTGGGATGATATAGAAATGCATATATAAATGAACTTTTGGTAACAAATCTTATTTATAATTGTTAAAATGAAATGCTCAAATTGGTCCACCAAAAGTTAACCAAACACCTGGAGTAACACTTGACTAACTAAAGCTGTCACTTTTAGCTTTTTTTGGACTTTAGGTTTTCTAAAAACAAATTTTCAATTTAATTTATTTTTATTTAATTATCTAATAAAAATAAATTTATTAGTTTTATGTGCTCCTAAAACTCAAGAGCCGCTGGACCGATTGTTAACAAAGTGGGATAATAAATTATCTTAGTGGGGAGCTAGGTTTCTCTTAAGTTTAATCCCGATAGGTGGGCGCTGTTGTCGTGATATTAATTTTTTTTTTGTATTTATGGTACAAAATTCATAAGATATATTTATTAAGCAACATTAAGTTTCCTGATAAAATTTTGACCCGGTAGATAGCGCTGGGGTTAAGTTGTTAACAATATTCTCCAGTATTTATTATTATTAAAAAATCCCGAGCAGCGCCGGTACCAAACAGGTAGTTTTAATAAAAAACTAAACTAAAACAAACACTACACGTTAGAAGAAAAAAAATAGTTAGTGGTGGAATATTTTTTGTAAAACTTTTAAAATATAGTTGATATCGACACAACATTCTTAGAAAATACCAAATTAACGTCAAAGTGATGTAGACGTCGGCTTGATGGAACAACAGCTGAAATTTGTCGTCGACATCAACAACGACTTATGTATATAAATGGGGTGATTATTTCGAAATATAAGCTTTCAATATTGAATTTCCTTTAAAAAGTTTCATTCAAATATCTTAGAAGTTCGCTAAAAATGTCTTAAGTCAAAAAAATTATATTTAAGTTTTTGATTAAGTTTAACTCAATTTGTTCCCCCTTAAGTTTAGTGTTAGATAATGACTTAACTGCCCAAGCTCCAAAAATACAAAATTAAGATAAGGGCTGAAATGGCACCGTGAATTTGTTTCTGATTATTGTGTTAAGCTTAAAAGACTCATTTTCACCTGTAAATGATTGAAAACGTTAAGCAAAATGGTCATATCTACCATACCCAGCATGTCTTCTAGACAAAAAAAAAGTCTTATCTGCCACTTACAATGCTAAAAAGTCACAATGACCAATGTTTTAAGCTCTTAAGACTTTCTTCATTACTATGCTTTTTTTGTTTGATAGTATGCATTTTTTTCCGCGCAATACTACGGACAAGTTCTTGCAAACACCGACAAGTACGAATAAATTTAAGAAACCAGAGAATTTGGATCTGCGAATATAATCTCAAAGTAACACAGAGTGACCAAAAAATAGTATCAAGAGCTCAATTCCAAAACAGTTTAAGTCTAAAAAGAGAATTTTGCGGAAGAAGCTCTTAAAGTTTACTGTCGATAAAACATTAAGTTGTGTCCAAAGTTACTTTTTTTGTGCATAAATTAGGGCTGGATAAGCCGATCAACACCAAGTTTTTTCAGAATTTAAATTAACTCAATACCCAATTCTAAAACGTAAAATAAATTAAAATGAAGATGTCAGTATGAAATTAAAATTAACGTTGAGCATTGGTGCAAGCCAGCCTGCTTCAGTTCACTCAAAAATACATTCATTCGTACACTTATTTTTAAGCTGCAGTTTCGAAGATAAAATTGTTGCTGCGCTTTGGTTTTAAGTATTTCTGTATTTTATAATTTTTATTAAGAATTTCTTAATTTTTATTTGTGTAACTATAAAACATACGTTATTAATGTTATATGATAATAAAAACAGAAAATGTGTCGAGAAAAAAACTTTGAACTTTTAGCAATTAAAAACTCCTCGCAAAAGAAAAAATAAATAAAATAAAAGGGTGGAAGTTAGCAGCAGAAAAGAAAAAAGATATTAAAATGAAAATTGTGATAACGAGTCATCATTCACACCAATAAAAGAACAAGTGCAAAATTGTATATCCCCGAAAAATCTTGCTTTACCATCCGCATCATCTACTGATCAAAATATTCCGTCAACGTCTCTATCACCATTGTCTAATATTGAATCAGAATCTTCATATGTTCAACTGACAAAAAAATGTCTTGGCTAGGAAAACAAATATATTTTCAAATTTTTAACTTATTTGTGCAATTTGGTTTCGTAAGACTTTTTTTTGAGAAACTATACTGGGCAAAAAATCCGTTGGCCGTTTTCTCTACTTTATCATCAAAATTTCCCCTGTTTATTACGGTAATAAAATCGAAACAAATAATATATTGTTAAATAATTTTTGAGAGGTTTTAAAAATATTATATTTTTAGACGCGAAAGATAAAAAACATGAAATCTTTATATCTCAAAACTACTAAAATAGAGTTGTGACCTTCTTTCTTTTAGTTAAGTTTAGTCTAGCACAATTGCTTTGAATCGTCATAATTTGCATTTTAGAAATTACGTCAATTAAATAAGGCAAATCAATTTTGCATAACGATAAACTACAGTTTCTGAGTTAAGAAATTTTTGCCAAACTTCAGAGATATTTCAGTCAAATACTTAAATTTGTATGCTAAAGAGTCTCACATAAACAATTTACTCCAATTCGAGAACGATTTTTTCTTAATTTTTGGGCGATGGGATGGCAGCAAATAGTTCGTATTGACCAAGAACTGATGACGACAACAAAAAATTTGGAACAAAATTTAATAGATCCCTAATAAAATTGAGCTCGCTGTCAATTTGATATAAATGGAAAAAACCTCTGTAAAACGTAAAATAAATGACATAATTGACCATCTCCCGAGTTGATGCAAATTCCCTCTCGTTTTTTTGTTGCTCGCAAATGCCACACCAAACAGTCACTTTGTGTAAATGCGAAGGCTCTATTTGCATCCCATCTGAATTCTAAGTGGCACAGAATCGAAAAGTTTGTATATTAACATTACGATTTTTGCTTAACATGATTTTTGATACAACATCAATCACTTCTTGCAACAAGTTTAACAAAGTATGGCAGTAAGTAAACAATTTGCGCTTTAAAGGGGAACATTTTAAATATTTCACCAAAGTTCGTTGCATCGTTGTCTCGTTGATGTTTAAGGGTTCTCTCTGACATCGTCGGCGATAGCAGCAATATTCTCGGCCGAATGAGCAAGACGAAGCCGGGATTTTTTGCCACATATATAGTGGACAAACGCTAAGTTGCACATAAAGCATGAAGACGTGTAAAACAATGTAAAAGCACAGCGACATTTAACGCCTTATGCAAAAATGTCAGCCCATTCAAATTGTGACATAACTTCTGCGCCATATTGTTCAAATTATACCAATTAAAATTATACTAGTTGTTTACTAGTTGCAATAAAATAAAACCTCTCCAGAAATGGAAAAAGTACACAGGCCTAAGAACCCTAAATGCAACAAAAAATTAAATAGATTTAAAATTATTAACAAATTTGATTGAAAAATTAAAAATGTAAATTGAAACGTTTTTAAATGATACCGTTACACTGTGCCCCTAATAAGTTTGGTGGCATCAAAGGCCAAAAATGATTACATATTTTTCAGCTTTACCAGATAATGTTAAATGAAAGACAGAAAAAATAAGTAAAAATTATAAATTTGCAGTACCCATAGAAAATAGAAGACGAGACTTTCGAGGAACATACACGCACGTGTTGAGGCAGACACTCTCACAAATTCGTTTGCAAAACGTTGGCATGAAAAAATTCATTTGAAATATTAAATCGGCTTTTAATGGCAAATTGTGTGGGATCTGTTGCAATTTGTGGTTTATTTTCATGTTTTTTGTTTTCGTTTTTGTCTCTCTCCACATTTTATAGATGAAGATTATGTTGGGATTAATTTTGCTTGGATGCACTATTCATTTCTCTTTTTTACTGGGTCTTTTTTTATTATTATTTAATTTTTCTATAATTTATTAATAAAAAATTATGTTTGTATGGCTGCAAGTTTGTGTATTTTGTTTTAAAAATGAATTGTTCACACCATCTGCTTAATCATATGTAGTTTGTATCTAGTAGAGTTTATAAAATAAAGGCTTGTTCTATGCCTGGCAACGCATCGTGTTGCACGTTTATCGTAAAAAATACAGTGGGGGTAAAGTGGAAACTTTGATTAAATATATATAGATCTTTTAAGGAACTTTGGAGAATTATTTGATGGAAACTGTTTATAAACGTTTAGCTTGGTTTAAGTTTGAGAAGCCCTGTTATAGTACAGGGTTTTTCAATATGGTGGCAAATTTGATAATATCTTGTTTAATTAATTTATTAGTACATACATACATATAAATCTTATTTAGTGCAGAATTTTTTAAATATACTCAGAAAAATAACAACGGAATTTTTTTTTTTGGTGATTCACAAGGTAGTCATGAAGTTTTAAAGTCATATGTCCTAAAATAATTACAAGAAATATATAAGACTGCTGTGGGCAACCGCTTTTAATTTAGATTTATAGTGTACAGTTATGACGAATTAATGAAAACAGCATTACATATTTTTTTTTTTTTGAAATACAACAATATTTTTTTAAGCAATTGTAAAATATTATTTGTGACACCACAGACAAAATTATTCATTTTCTCCAATCACCAAATTTATACCAAATTCATAATATCAAGCAAACAATTTGCTAATTTTGCACCTATTACCAAAATGATTATATTGATTACTAAAAATTGTAAAATTATGAAAATTTTTTTTTTTCAATAAATGATATTTTTAATTTTAATTAAAAAAATTATCAAAAAATTTTGAAAATATTGACAATTCCCAACAACAATTCTACATGTTTAAATTATTTTTTTTTAAACGAAAAAATTCAATTAAGAATTTTTGTTATTTGATAAAAATTTTAATTGAAAATTTTTTTCAAAACAACTAAAATGTTAATTAAATCAAAATAAAATTTTTAATTTTCTTTCAACTAAAAAAATAATTGATTCAATTATCACATTTATTAAATATAAATACTTTTTAAACCATTTATTTAAGTGATAAAAAATTTTTTTCTGTGATTACGACTATATGACTTGATAGCACACCTTGTGAATCACCCAATTAAGTTAAAGAAAATTTTTTTAATCTTTTTAATATTTTTAAAAATTTATTTAAATAACATATTTGTAAATTGTGATACATATTAACAATTTGTTTTGTAGATAGAGTATTAATAGGTATTTCGTCAAAAAGCTCAAAAAAAAGGGTGTGGTGATTGTTCTTCTAAGTAAAGGTATTATTTATTCATTCGTCAATAAATTTTAACGGCTCTGGTTTACAGAGATATTCTGGAAATCAAAAACGCTAAGCGTAAGAAATTAAAGTCGTTTTTTTTATAAAATTTTTGACGTAAAAGAAATACAAATACAATACAGTACCAATATTTCTCTATTAAACAGAATTCTATAAGAAATTTATACAAAATTGGATTAAGAGTGTATTAAAAAAAACTTCAAGCTTCTTGCGTTTTGCGTTTTCGATTTCCACAACACACCTGATAAATTCTAGTTTTTTAAATTATACTGTTAATGAGGTCAAGATTCCGTTTTGTGTTGGTGTCAGAAGCTCAAAGAGCATCCAAAAAGAGGTCAAAAATTTGTTTCTTAAATAATTGATAAGGGTTTTGTGATGTTATTTTTAATAAATTTTTCTGTAGAAAATAACTTTTAAATGCATGTTTATTTCAGTTTAGTTAACAACAAAATATTTTGCTATGCCAATTTTGTAATAAAAATATATATTTGCTTGTTAACAAATATTTTATTCAATATTAAAAAATCATTGCTAAAGATAGTTGTTAAGTTTTAACAAATTTATTTTTTCTATTTACAATATCCATTGTTTGTGCTTTTTTAATTATAAAGTTAATTGTATTGACGAATATGGTATTCAATATGACAATTGATTTATCTTAATTTTCCTCTGTGTATTTATTTTCCCAACAACAAATTTTGAAAAAGGTAATCGAGCATGGAATTAAGCATTTTAGGCGAAATGGTTTCTAAACTGTATTATAATATAAATCATTTTACTAGGCATGATACTAAAATTATAAGTTCCTAAGAATTTATTAATTTCCTTACTTTTTTAATTTTAAAAAAATAAGTAGTGAATTTTTTGTATATAATAATAACGTAAGTAATACAGAAATTCGTATGGTTTCTTTTAAATAACTACTTTTTAGCAGGGCTGTGGAGTCGGAGTCGGAGTTGAAGAGTCGGAGTTGAGGTTTTTGTACCGGAGTCGGAGTCGCAGTACCCAAAAAAACGCGCGACTCCGACTCCAAAATTTTTCGTCATAAAAAATTTAAAAAAATTTCTAATATTTTCCAATATAAAAATTCTTCGAAATTGGCGATGCAATATTTTGCAGATCAATATGAATAAGTAGATTTTGATTTATTTTATAAGAACTAGTTGATTCAGGTACTTTACTATTTAAGTATATTTTTTATACGTGCGGGAAAAGTCTAAATTACATTAGCAAAACTTATACTCAGTTATTGATCTAGTTAAAAAAAGATATGTGATTTTTTAAATAATTTACTCATGCAAAAAAATGTTAATGACAGGAATTGCCAATAATTTTAATATCAGAATTTTTTAACCAGCAACGCTGAAATATTTTCAACATTGTACAGAATAAGTGTTGCTATAGCGCATAAATACTAGTATGTATTAGAAAAATTGTGACGTAAAATTATTTCTCTTTTGTGTAGAAACATCTTTATCGGCCTGCCTTTAATTCCTACCATAACACTCATGTTTTTCTTATGCACATTACGCGGGGATTCCCATAATTCGTTTAATAAAGATGTTTCTACACAAAAGAGAAATAATTTAACGTCTCATTCATTTCGCATCACGGTTAGAGTCGGAGTCGGAGTCGTGAGTCGGAGTCGGAGTCGCACTTAAAAAATTTCAGCGTTTGGATTCGGAGTCGGAGTTAGTACTTTTTTCGGACGACTCCACCGCCCTGCTTTTTAGGCATTTCTATATTGATTAAATTAATACTTCGTATTTTATTGATTTAATGTTATGCCTTTGGTAATCCAGTGATCAAACTTCCCAATACACACTCAAGTTTAAGAAATGCAAGTGCTTTAATTATTGCTGCAATTCAGCCTTAATTTATGCCCAATTTTCAAGTCAAATTCCAGTTCATACAAAAATGTTTGAAATTATTTTTTTTTACCTTTGTGAAAAAATATTTTTATAAATGTATTTCTGTGCGCTGAAAGGGAGGAAAAGGATTTCAATCGTTTCAAAAAAATCAAGAGTATCTAGATCTCCAAAAAAAAAAAAAAAAAAAAAAAAAAAAAAACATACATGCATACATATCGCACTTGTTCCTCTAAAAAGCGTCAACTCAAAATTTTTAAATTTTCACTTTTTGCAAGAAAACGATAAACAGTCGCCACCTCTATCCACTGTAAAAATCTTAAATCTATTTCTCTAGTATTTTACCTAAAAAAATGAAGTTTTATTCCCATTTGTAATATAAGAATACATATAATAGAAAAAAGTTTTTTGTCTCTACTGAAAATTTATAAATTTTGAGTTGACTCTGTTTCGAGGAACATGTGCGATATGTATATACATATATGTATGTAATATTTATGTGGTATTACGGAAAAATGTAAAGGTAAATCTAATGGTACCTTTTGCGCTATATAACTCTAGCACCAAAAAATTATACCATCGTATAGCAATTTTAAATTATTTTCATGCAGATGCACTAAACTCCTTAAAATAATTAATAAATTCATACACCATTTTTTGTTCTTTATTCAATATTAAATTTTTTATTTGATTTCCATTGGAATTGTATGGTCGATTTTTATTTGTTTTATAGGTTTGATTTATGCTTGATTTTAATACTTGAATTAAAGTTTAATTATTATGTGTTTGAGGCTGGAATTTAACTGTAATTCAACGCTTAATTGCACTGCATTTACATTGTTATGTTCGAATGGATTTCCAGTACCCATTTTGCTGGAGTATGGTATTTAATTACAGTGTAATTCAAGGATTGAAAATGGAAAACAGGACAGGAATTACACTTGATTTATGGGTGAATTCCAGCAAAATTGCTTATTGGGTTGTTGTGGGAACCTAAACCCACAGTGCTCTTCACAATGTGTAAAAATAATGCAATAATCAACGACTCTAGCTTTGGAGCTGGAGCTATCTAACTCTAGTTCTGAAAAGCAAGCACGCTCATTGAAAAATGCATCTTCACATTGATGATGCCCTAACATATTGAAAATGGCACTAATGAGGCTAAAAGTGTTATCAATCCAATGACGAACGTCATAATAAAATTAAGTCATATTTTATGCGTTATCTATGCTATGGCTACACTGACATCAATTCGAAGCCACGGTTTGTATATTATTAACATTATTTTCAGGTTTAAGAAGTACAATAAGTAGCAAAAATTCCCATATTCTATTTTTTTAAGTTATTTTGTTAAATACACCGACTTTTCAAACTAGAATAATTGCGAAAACCATATCGGGCATGCTGCTGGTGTCTTATAATTAGGAGTTCTTCTATAAACAGCAGGCGAAATACAACAAAAGTTAAACAAACATGTTTAGCGGGTAAGTAAATAATAATATTCTTTTACGTTGACTTAAGTCGATCATAACGAAAGTTTGTCATTAAGTTGAGCCTCATAAGTCCTTTCTACGATGTTACTGCGTGCTCGCACTGATGACATGTTTCCTTAAACTGACTCCGATTCGTCATTTCTGTGATGCCGATGTGTCATCCCATTGATGACATAAAATAAATTTTTTAACCTGATGGCAATTTGGCCATTTGATGTTAAGGCTGACATAACAATGATGAAATGTGTCATGGGGTCAAAAACGAAGACGCTTGTCATAGTACTAATGTCAAAATACATCAGCGTTATGTCGCCTTTTCTATCAGTGCAGCACCTGTTGATTAGAAGTTCGAACTTCTTCACCATTTCTTCGATTTTGGGTATAAACTAAAGCCACTATGAGATTCCGAAGGGGACTCACAAACAGTCAGACCAGGACTGAAGTTCCGTGGCTACTGGTTCCTATGGATCTCTGCTTTTTCGTGATCCACCTCTTAGAAAGACCAGTCAATTATACTTTTGCCGAATAACGGGTATTGGCTTTACTGTTTCCCAGAAGGATGTACCACCAAAAGGTGAAATATTCTTAGGATGTAGCTCAACATTTAGCTGTGTGAGAGTTTAGTGATAAAGGAATAAAACAAAATTGTATTCCCCAATTAGAAACTGTATGCAGATGTTAATACCGGGTTGTACTAACGACTTTGATTTATTGTAACCGAAGAGTAAAATAAGGCATGCGAGGTACGCCTTTTTTACTTTTGGCTTACAAAAATCCAAAGTCTGTTTCACAATGCAAAAAATAAAAATTAGAATCTTGTGAAGGTAGTTTAGAAGTTATAAATGTAAACAACATTTTTTTTTAATTTTTGGCCATTGTGCATCATCCAACATATACCTACATACAAGTATCATTATGTTGCTTGCGCTTTTATGGTTGTCATAAGTGGTGTGGGGCACATGAAAAAAATAAAATTAATAATAAATAAACAAATTTGTTAATGGAATTTATTATAGAGTTGAGTAATAAAAAATAAAACTACTCGCTCAGATATACTAGTGCATTTAAAATACATTATGTCTACATGAATACAAACGTTTGTCCGTCCGCCCGTCCGTCCGTCCGCCCGTTCGTCCGCCTCTCTGTGTGTGTTTGTCTGATTTTTATGATGAGTTATTGAGTGCGCCTTGGGACGCCAAGGAAGTGTTAATATGTGAAGGCGTTAAAATACAAAATTTTAATCAAATTGCATTGAAAATATTCAATAATTATTTATTGTGTATTTATTTTTTATTTTTAATTTATATAAATACAGAAATTAAATCAACAAAATGATTAAAGATTTTTGTTTTTATTAATATTAATAGTGTGGTGAAAGTCCCATAAATTACGACCGGAAAATATTATAATAAAAAAATATTAATAAATTTTTTTGCTTATATTTTTAGTGCTTAATTATTTTTTTTTTAATTTGTTTATTATCCACTTAAGTTGTGACTATGAATTTATTGTCATCATTAGTTTGCATTAAAAGGGAAAGTAGTCAGAGAAAAGACTCTGAACCCTTTAAATGATGTTGAAAAAAGGTGAAAGCTTAGTAGATTAAAGAAATAATGAAATTTATTAAAAAGTATTAAAAAAATAGGAACTTTTTTAGAGAAGTGCAGCAATCAGTAAATAATTTTTCTTCATAAATTAAATATTTACCAGTACACAGAAAAAAGTTTTTTTTTCAATTAAAAAAAAAATTTAAATTTAATAAGTGTGATAATGAATCAATTATTTTTCTTTTTGAAAGAAAATTAAAAATATAATTTTGATTTAATTAACAATTTAGTTGTTTTGAAATACATTTTTAATTAAAATATTAATTATATATAAAAAAATATTAATTGATTTTTCTTTCGTTTAAAATAAAAATTGTTTGATAATTTTTTTAATTAAAATTAAGAATATTATTTATTGAAAAAATAAAAGATATTCATAATTTAAAAATTGTTAGTAATCAATATAATCATTTTTGTAATAGGTGCTTGATATTATGAATTTGGTATAAATTTGGTGATTAGAGAAAATTTTTAATTTTTTTCTGTGTAATCGCTACGCAATTTTGTTTGTGTTTATTTATTGGAACTTCATTTATTTATATAATCTCCACAATTACTTATCGTATCTTACTCTTATTCTTAAGTTGACATACTGCCAATGCCGAACAGAAATCCTTCTAATCACCTTATCACAATTGTGTTTAACTCTCTTCTAATCGGATAAGTACTGCGGTATATCTTCCACTTAAGCATAACGTAAATGAAAATTCAATCGGAAACATATAATTTACTCTTTCATTTTGAAGAGTTTCCGAAATTTTTTGTTAATGAATAACGATATAATTGATAGAAATATAAGAAATAAAATTCTAAAATTATTTAGGAGAACGTTTCCTGATGATCTGGCCTAAGCAAACAGTGAAATGCGCATAGGAACATCTTATCCTCCAACAATAAATTTCAGTATTCTTTTATCAATTATTTAAAAAGGGAATTAAGCACAACAAACAAAATCTTTTAATAAATAATAGTATTCCCAAAAACAACTTTGATAATAAAATTTTAGCAAGTGCACGTGCATAAAAAACTGAACTGGCAAATTGTTTTTATTTTGATTTCTTGCGAAAACAATAAAAGCACTTTGTTTTTGTTTTTGATATGTTTTTCTTTACCCACTTACAACTACAATTAATGTTGGGAGAATTCCAAATAATTGCAGCGGGAAATGTAAGAAAAGATAAACTCATCACTGATTTATTGTTTGGCATTTTGTTTGAGCTTTGATATCGTTGCAAAGAAGACTTTTTGAGCGTTTGTAGGTAATTCTCATTCCCTCTGTAGTTTTGTTTGCTGATAGCTTTGGCTTTTCTAAAATTATTTAGGAGAACGTTTCCCGATGATCTGGCCTAAGCAACCAGTGCAATGCGCATAGGAACAGCTTATCCTCCAACAATAAATTTCAGTATTTTTTTTTTACCAATTATTAAAAAAAGGGAATTAAGCACAACAAACAAAATCTTTTAATTTCGTAATTAATTTGACCATTAGAGTCTAATAAAAGTTGTTAATTTTTCCTCCTGTTTCTATATTTTTTTTTTTTTTTCATCAAAGTCAAGTCTTGACGAACTTTCTTTTATTGCTCGATTGTACACACCAACAACTAATTTTGTAACAACTTTCTAAAAGCATTATCGTTCATAAGTAATCGCTACTAGCACCATTACTTTACACCAATTTATAAAGTACTTTCTCGTAACTCACATAGTAATTCGTACAATGCACATAGTTAAATTTTCTAGAGCACAAAACAATTAGAGCTATGGTAAATTATGGGCAGATTATCACAAAGTTGTGCGGTACTATTTCTAAAAATATGAAGATAAATTTGACCAAATTTCGAAAGAAACTTCAAAGACTCACTTACTATATCGCTTACGAAAGACATGAATTGTATATGGCGAGTTCCCACTTTGTAGCAATAAATTTTTGACACAGAAATCGCTTTATTCAGCGCATATAAAAATTTGTGAATGAAACGATCAGCTTTGCGCATTGAATTTGTTCCCGTCGTTCCTATAAGGAGCATAGGGCCTCAACAAAATCTTTTCATCTTGCCCTGTTCATAGCGATGTTTTTTACTTCGTTCTAGCTCGTTTGTATATTTGACGCTTCGGTTTCAATTTGTCTTCGCCATGTATGAGCTGGTCGACCTTCTCTACGGCTACGTTGAGGATTCCACTCGATCGCCGTTTTTGCAATATATGTGACTGGTTTTCGTATGGTGTGACCAATCTAGTTCCATTATCGCCTTTGTATTTCAATAGTTATGGGGGATTGATTCGTTAGATGCCATAGTCTGTTGTTTGATATGTATTGTGGCCAAAAGACTGGTAGGATTCTTCTTAGGCATTTGTTTATAAAAACTTGCAGCACATGCATATCACGAGGGGCCGCATTCCACGTTTCGCATCCGTACAATAATGAAGATCGGACATTGGATTTGAAGATTTTTAATTTTACGCGGCGAGAGAGAGTTGAAGAGTTCCATATCTTATAAAGTTGGCCATAGGCTTGATTCGCCTTTTTTTCGATTGGCAATATCTGCACCCGAACTGCCAGATCTTGTGATGACAGCTCCGAGGTAACAAAATGAATTAACCTCCTCCAGAGGCACCTTATCAATTGTAAAGATGTTAGAGTTTTCCGTGTTCATTCGCATTACTTTAGTTTTGCCAATATTAATTCTAAGACCAG
The DNA here is from genome assembly GCA_943735925.1 of Pollenia amentaria. Taxonomy (NCBI): domain Eukaryota; kingdom Metazoa; phylum Arthropoda; class Insecta; order Diptera; family Polleniidae; genus Pollenia; species Pollenia amentaria. Next base: position 83,076,361 of record OX031008.1, on the reverse strand, counting down.
CGTTCTTGGCCAGCTCCGCAAGACGTTGCAGTTGCATGTTCTTGCACTAACATACATGTTTTTAATGAGTTGGATTATTTTTTGTGGGACACCTTTACATTGAAGGGATTTCCAAATGACATTGTGATTGAGAGTATCGAATGCTTTTTCTAAGTCAATGAATATTAGATATAGAGGAGACCGCCATTCGACCGACTGTTCCACTATTATTCTAAGTGTGTTGACATGATTTGTTTGGACGAAAGCCAGCTTGTTGGGTTATGAGTGTTATAGCATCAGAGATTCTTTTGGTTATTATATGAGTGATTATTTTGTTCACCATACTGAGCAGAGTGATACCTCGCCAGTTGTTACGGTTAGTAAGGTCGCCCTTTTTTTGGCAATTTTATTATTACGCCTTCTTTGAGCTCTTCAGGTAAACTTTTATTTGTCCATATATCTTCTATTAAATGAAGAATGATTTGTGCGCTAGTTTCAGGATCTATTTTGAGAAGTTCCGAAGATCTGTTATCATTTCCTGGACTTCTGTTGTTCCTGAGCGTTTTAATCGCATAAATGTGTGCTTGCTTCTTAAAATGTACCATTAGTGCTTCGCAAAATAAGAATATTTTTTACTGGGTAAATACAACAAACGATTGTAGTCAAGAGATAGGCGAACGAATGAAATCTGCAAAGCAAAGCAATGGTTTTCGAAGGATGTATAAAATACTTGGATCAAATCTATTAACAACGACATCAAAAATTCGTTTATACAATAGACTCATCTTACCAATCTCTATGTATGCTTCTGAAACTTGGGCAGTCCAAAAATCAGATGAAAGAAAAATCGATGCTTTTGAAAGAAAAGTATTAAGACGTATTAAGATACTGGGAACCATAAGGGAAGAAGATGGATCATATAGTAAAGATACAATGACGAGTGTGAGAGTGAATTAAATGATCTCACTCTTAGGAACAAAATTAAAATACAACAGCTAAAATGCGCAGGACACATTATAAGAATTAACCCCGATAAAAAAACACAGACAATATTCCAAAACAACCCATGCATGCAAATAAAATCGGAAGACCCAAACTACGGTGGGGGAACACTGTAGAAGAAAGTGCTCTTGAACAGACTCGCAGAAATTGGAGGTGTATTGCCAAAGATAGAGATAAATGGAACGAACTTTTACGGGAGGCCAAGATTCAATATGGATCGCAGCACCATGAATGGTGAAGAAGGTTTTTTTGAGAGCTGGTTTTATTAGGCCCATGGTAAATTATGGACCGATTTTAACGAAATTTCTTTGTGTTGTTTCCAGTTTTCAGGAACTTTTACGATTTTAAGCGTACCTAAGTACTTTTCGAGAGCGTATATTTATCACGTATGTATGTGAAAAAGTAAAAAGGTCCCAATTTCAGGTGTGTCATGTAATCGACTATATTTAAATCTAAAAGTACAAAGTTTTAGAAGGGCTTTCTTGCCACTTGGAAAAAATTGGACATTAGGAATGAAGAATCCAAGGTGGCATAAGTAGTGCCCGGAATTTGATGTCACATTAAAAGGTAACCAAGGAAACACTAAGCCATATACAATCAATGAATAACGATATGCATAATGTTATGAGTGGACTAAAAAGGCGAAGTAGTGTACAAAAATCTAAAAGTGCGGTCTCCAGAGACTCGTCTAAAAATTATAAATAATATTTCTGGAATTGTGTCTACTAATCTTTAATCCTGGGGGGGGGGGGGGGCGTGAATGGTTCAACTTTATTTTTAAAACCACCCTTATGCATTTACAATTGAGCAACGATTATCCGGGATGGTCGAGACCGAAAGCTTTCCGGATAATCGATTTTACCGGTTAATTGAGGTAAAATTTGTACCCGTTTTAACATGTCTGTTTTATTTAATCAATACACTTATAAGATATCACAAAAAAAACTTTCAGTAGGTTTTTATCAATAAAAAAATTGTTTGAAAGGTATTTCAATTAAATAAATATAATAATTGAATCAATAATTTTCACTTTGACTCAAATCACGTGATTTCAAATCTCATGTGCCTTTAAAAATTACACGTGTGATATTTTGGTGTTCCGTTTTTGTGTGCTTCGGTGTGAGTTTTAATTGCCGAAAGAACACCGAGAAACACAAAAACGGTATGACTATCTAAACACCAAAATATGACACATGTGATTTTAAAAGCAAGTGATTTGAAATCACGTGATTTATAAAACAGATCCGTTTGATTTAAACAACATTTTATTTGTTTTGAAATAAATTTTTAATTAAATAACAAAAAATCTTAATTAATTTTTTTGCTAAAATAAAATAATTTATAATTTTTGAATTGTTATTGGGAATTGTCAAAACGTGAACTATATTATATTATATATATTATATTAGCGGGCCCGTTGCCTGCTTCGTACGGCAAAAAAACGACCAAAATGTATTCAATACTAATGAATGCTGTATGCGGTACAAAAAATGCCTGCGGCAAAAACACACTCATTTCACATACGCACCGCACACACATGCGTTATCGGATTTCAACCAAACTTCATATAAACCATATATGGGCCACTGCCTACGTAGTGTATAAGTTTGGTTGAAATCGCAGTTCGGCGACGTACATACACGGACTTATTTTTATATATATAGATATTGTTTGAAACGGCAAAGTTTTTTGTCATTTTTTTAATTACAATTTAAAATACTATCTATTGAAAAAAAAAAAATTCACAATTATTAATTATTAGTAATCAATATAATAATTTTGGTAATAGGTGCAAAATCAATGAACTGTTTGATTGATTCTATGAATTTGGTGATTAGAGACATTTCTTTTACCATTACATTTTTAAATATTACTTATTTAATTATAATTATTAAAAAAAGTTATGAAGATGAAGAATGTTTCTAAAAAAGTTAACATGGTGCTGGATGCGTTTGAAACATTAATCGCCAAAATTTACACATGTTAAGCAATCCCGGATAATTGAGGTAATTACGGTACATCGATTGAAATAAAAAATCTTCCTTTCGTTATCAAACACGGATAACTGATATTCCCGGGTTATTGAATCACGGATAATCCAAAGGAGGTTAACTCAAGAGACAAAAAACGGGTTTCTTTTTATATGTATATCACAATTGAATTTTATTTTTTCTTTTTTGTTTTTTTTTTTTTGACAAAATGATAGAGAAAATGATTTCTCTAGACTTCACTCTACATCGATTTCTTGCATAAAGTAAAAATTTAAGAATTTTGTGTTGACTCTCTTTAGAGGAACCAGTGCGATATGTATGTTATAAAATTTTTCTCTTGTTTAATTTTTTTTTTTTTTTTTTCAAAAGCGATTTCTTGTTATTAAGGCCCTTATTGTGTAAAGTGCAACGCGACGGCAAAAAATGTATTGTTAGCAAAAACAAATTCAAAAATTGTTTGTGGGAATACTATTATTTATTAAAACATTTTGTTTGTTGTGCTTAATTCCCTTTTTAAATAATTGCTAAAAAATACTGAAATTTATTGTTGGAGGATAAGCTGTTCCTATGCGCATTTCACTGGTTGCTTAGGCCATATCAGCAGGAAACGTTCTCCTTAATAATTTTAGAAAAGCCAAAGCTATCAGCAAACAAGACTACATAGGGAATGAGAATTACCTACAAACGCTCAAAAAGTCTTCTTTGCAACGATATCAAAGCTTAAACAAAATACCAAACAATAAATCAGTGATGAGTTTTATCTTTTCTTACATTTCCCGCTACAATTATTTGGAATTCTCCCAACATTAATGTTTTGTTTGCTGATAGCTTTGGCTTTTCTAAAATTATTTAGGAGAACGTTTCCTGATGATCTGGCCTAAGCAACCAGTGAAATGCGCATAGGAACAGCTTATCCTCCAACAATAAATTTCAGTATTTTTTAGCAATTATTTAAAAAGGGAATTAAGCACAACAAACAAAATCTTTTAACAAATTCAAAAATATTTTATAATTTTCTTGCTGCTTTCTACAGAAATTCATATTGTTTTTTAAATTTTCAACGCCACAAAATATGAAGTGTTGGAATTTTAAAAATTCAATCTGAATTTCTGTAGAAAGCAATAACAAATTATAAATTATTTTTGTATTTGTTTTTGCTTTCAATGAAGTTTTTTGCGTTGCGTTGTGTTTTACACAATTAGGCCCTAAGTAATGTATAGTTGTTTTAAAACAGTATAAGTTTCGATGTTGGGATTTGTGTTGAAAAATTATGCTTTAAAATCTTCACACATTAAAAAGTAGCTAACTCATAACGCCATTGTACCCGTTTGGATACAGTTTGAAAAACACTGCTACCAATATTTTTTATTTTTTTATTTTTTATATTTTCTATGTCTCTTGACTGTGTTCGAGTTAAAATATATAACTGAATTAAAACATTATTAATTTACAATGGTCTTGGTTTTTAAACAAAAACTGTAATTAAAAAATTATTCCATATTAAAAACGAATTCAATTTAAATTTTATAAACGCCGATTTTAAGACAGTTTTTAAGCTTAATTTGCAAGAAAAACAATATTTTTTTCTATCTATATGTATTTCTTTCTTTTAATTTAAACACAATCTTTATTTTGTTCACAGTAAAATTTAATTTTCCTAAAACTTTTAAACAATTTCTTAAAAAATATCTTGTTTTACTGGAAAAAAAACCCCTGCATGATGTGTGTATAATTTTTACAACATTTTTGTTCTTTGTTAACTTAATTCATTATAATTAGTATTCATCATATTGTTAGGAATTCATTAATTTTATTTACTTTGCATAACAAGACTTAAAGCACAAATATTTTATCATTAAAATATTGTTTATATATTTTCATATAAGGATGTATGAATGTGTGTATTTTGATATAATAATTGTTAAAGAAAATGTAGAAATAACAAAAAAAAAAAAAAAATTTTACAAGAAAGGAATTAACAAAATATTAAATCGAAAAAAAAACGGGCAAAAAGGAATTATTTACATTTAAGCCAAAAGCATCAAAAACAGGCAGTTGTGAGGCATTAGCATTAATAGTCTTCTAATTTTTTTTCTTTTTTTTTTTTTTGGTAGATGATGAAGTTAAACATTAATTATGCAGACATACAAATACACAAACGTACAATATTTCAGGAACAGGATATTCAGACATTTAATTACACATACCCATGTACACAAATGTAGTGTATAAGAAGTCATGAAAACGAAGCTTTCATTTTCATAAAAGTGTGTGTTTGTGCTTGTATTTAGGCACAACACATGTTTAATATGCTTGTATTGCTGACAACAATAGCACCAGCAGCAGCAGCATTAGCAGTTTTTATTTTTATTTCCACACATTGGGACTTACATTAAAACACACATATTTACACATGTAAATATTTGTATGTTTGTTTATAAAAGAGCTCTGTTTCCTCTGTTTTAGTAAAGATCCCAGAACTAATTCATCATTTTGAAATATTTAATTTTGTTGTTTTTCTTTCTTTTTTCCTTTTTTTTTTGCAGGCTTCTGGTGTTATTTTTTAGGTGCTTGTTCTGCTGTGAGTCTTAATATGTTAACTTCCGTTGAGATTTTGTTCTCGTTGTCGTTGTTGATTTTCTATGTTTTCCAAGATTATGTCAAATACCCTGCTGCCCCTATTGCTGGGTATTTATATGACACTGATTAAAAGGTTTGAAACAATTTAGGGGGTAATTTAATATCAAGATTATTTTTATGAAATATGATAAATAACTTTTTGTTTTAATTTTTAAAAAGGAGGCATTTGTACTAATTTGTATAACCTAAAACGCAACATTGTGATTTGATGTCTTTAAAAAATTTATGTGAAGCATTTCCCGCCAGTAGCATACCAACGGAGGCTTCAGCCCATAGTCAGACTTGGGCCTTGCACACACCGGGGGCTACTTACTCCCGTGGCGCCAGAAGACAAGGTATTCTGGTAAATACGTCGTTTTGAAGAAATCACTAAGACTTTAGAAGACCTGTCATTTTGGATGTTTATCGCATCCCATTTATGCGTGCACCTGGTTTGCTCGGGAGGATGTAAAACAAAAAGATGAAATATCATTGAGATTATCTCTACTCTAATAGTCAGTATTGAGATAGGCTCTTAATGAGAGGGTTGTGGGCTTAATTACCGCCAGAAAATAGGCTCTTTTCCACTGCAGCGCGGATGAAGGTATTCGTTTTTATTGATCGGTAAATAAAGTTAGAATATAATTTTGAATTTTATTTGTAACATACAGAAAAAATTAAAAATTTATTTCAATTAAACAATTTGTGATGTTAATCAAAAAATTAATAAAATTTGCCGCAGTAAACAAATTAATAAAATCAATTAAATATTTTTTGTTATTAACAACATTTTCTGCTGTACAGCTTTACAGATATAAGGAAACGTTTAATTCGCTTGATTACCTTTTTAATCCAAACAGTTTTTATTTTTAATTAATGGCTTAATTGAAAAAAAAAATCCGAGAATTTTTTCTGTGCATATAGTTAATATTAGTGCACTAAGATACAAGTATCAAAATCTTGTTTTGTATGTACTTTTAAATTAAAAAAAAAAATAAATTAAATTTGAAATTTACTAAATAGTTTTTTTTTTAAATTTTTTAATTAAACTCAACAATAAAGCAGAAATTAGCTAAAGTTTTACTAAAAAGGTTGCATTTTTAAAATTTGTTTTAAAGAAAATCGCGTAATTACTAAAAAGAGAGAAAATATTGCTCAGATTTGTTTGTTGTACATTCCGAAGACTGTGAACGAATAATTTATATAGAAACTTTATTTTAAAAAAACTAGAGAAGACTTTTTTCGCGAAAAAAAATATTTGTTAATTTGAAATGATAATCTGTGAATAACGATTTGTGTAATTATAATTTTATTCTTTAAGAATTTCATATACTACAAAAGTGGTCTTTGTGACAGATCTAAGAAAAGAGATTTTTCTATTAAATGGCGCTTTTATATCAAAGAAGTAAAGATGTTTCACTTTTAGGATACAAATTCAAAACTTAATCTCAGACAGAGATGTTCAAATTAGGGGCTTGTGAACAGGCGTGTGCATTTTTTTAACATCAGTTATATAAAATTTCCATTTATATTTTTAATGGACATAATGTTGATTGCATAATCTAGGGAAACGAACGAATTCTTATTCGTATCTTAGCCAACATGTTATGAAAACGAAAATGATCATACTAAAATCTTTAGCGACTTCCCTATATGACTAAAATAGTAATTAATAAGATCATTTTGTGGGAAGAAAATGGTAACCTCTGACGACTTGTTAAAAAAAAAAAACAGATACGGACAACTTTTAAAAGTCGGAATTGAGAGAAATTGACAACGACGGAGATTTTCCATTTTTTTTAATTGATCGTAGTTTTCGTGAAATAAAATAAATTTCATTTAGAGAATGTTTTTTTCAATACTTTCACATGGACACTTATTCTCTTAACAATGGATACCGTAGTCTCATTTAATTTCATACATTTTGCGAACAAAGAAAAATAAGAGCAAAAGAAAAAGGAAGAAATGAGAAAGAAGTTGAAGTTGCTGTCGACGTTTAAATTATGTGCTTAAGAGTTTTTGGTTGAAGTTATGCTAGGAACACAACTGGGACGAACGACGAATTTTTCGGTAAAAATTAGCTGAGTAAATCCGTCGTATGAAGCACAATAACGACGAAAAACAAGCAGCTTTTATAATTGAGAAAGTTGAATGCTATTTGTGCAAAGAGAGATATAAAATATATAATGCTTAAAATTTATAACATAATCAAAAACACAACTTTAAACTATTTTTATAGCAAAGTACTTTTTATATTTATTTTAAATGTTATACAATAAAAAAAATTAAAAAAAAAAAAAATTATTAAAGTAAAAAGTAATTTTATTTACTAATATACTTCTAAACTAAAACCAAACATGGTCACCTGGTACTGATTTGTTCGTCGTTCGCCGGCGTATGAAATATATCTATTGTATGACGAATTTCGCCGGACGCTTTTATTGTGTGTAAATTTATATACACCAATATTTTATTTTTTGCGACGAATATTCGAGGCCAACAATTCGACGTTCGTCCGACTTGTGTTCCTAGCATTAAAGACTCAATTCTGTTTAATCATTAAGCGGAAAGCATGAAGTATGTAAAACGAAGTATTTTTAAAAAATTTCAAAAAAGGTTATTTTTTAAAATTTGTTTGATTTCAATTTCACTTAAATTTTGACTCATCTTATTTCTCAGTATTATATATAATCTAGTCCTTTCTAATAATTTTTTAGTCTTATTTGTAATTTTTTTCATTAATTAATATATGTGACCTTCTCCGAGAAAAGGGACCCAGTGTATGAAAATGAATTTTTAAGAAAAACGCATTTAAAGTTTCAAATTTTAATGTTTTTTCCTCTTATGGGGCAAATAAATTTTTATCAGAAATCTAACTCATTTCATCTTATTCTACACCCTTTTATGTACTTAAATCCACTTTTAAGTCCACACCAGTTTTTTGACACACTAGGTCCCTTTTATCGGAGAAGATCACATATATGTTAATAACTTGGCTTACATTTTATTTAAAATTGTTCATTTTTAATCTTCTTTTCATGAAAATATTTTAAAAACGTTTGATTAAGTAGTAAATAAATAAAATCTTTGAAATATGAACTTCTTACCACGATTCCATTACCACAGAAAATAAAATATGACAATATCATGTTGAGTACTATATTTGTAATCTATGACGTTCGTCAATACAAAAAATTTTTAATTAAGAAGGCACTGACAACAGAATTTGTAAATATAAAAAATGCTTTTGTAAATTCAAATGGTGAATATTCAAGAATTATTTAAACAGTATTTTTTTTAAATAGATATTGGGAATTATTTATTTTCATAAGCAACTTTATTATATTCAACATTTTTTATTTTTCGAATTTATAATAAAATATCTATTTGTTAAAATAGTTGAGTTAAATACATTCAATTTATAAAGTATCACGATCCAGTGTGACATAAAGAATGCTGACGAAGGCCGTAGCGGGCCAGAAAATGCATTACATTTTGCTGATGTCTAATAATTGTAAATTTTTCTGTACATAAATATACTTCATTGCTATCCAACGGAAAGCTAAGGTACAATGTTACAAGAAAATACAATATAATATAAAAAAAAAAAAAAAAAAAAAAAAGGAATAGAGCTATTACAAAAAGCTTTATTAAATAGATAACTGAAATTTAACTCATAGAATAAATTCGAAAAATAAAAAATGTTGAGTATTTTTTTTTTTATTAATAAGATTTCTCTATGACGTGCTAAATTCCCATTTTTTTTTATTTTTTGAAAAATACACTGAAATTTTTGTTAAAATTTATTCTGACATTTACTTACACTATTATCAACAAGATTTTGAAAACTAGAATGAGTAAAACCCCCTTGAAATCCCTATACATACGAATAATAAGATTAATTTTAATCGTGCTTACCCCAAATATAAATTCAGTTTTCAATAATCGTCTAATCGTTTGTTGCTTTAGTGATTAAATCCGAAAAATATTGAATTTTTTCATATTTTTTTTGGAATTTTTTTCTTCAACTAAAACAATTTGTATATATGACAATTTAAAAATCTGTTAATTAAAAAAGTGGTTCATAATAGGTATGCTCCTTTACTTTACTAGCACAAACTTGCAACGGGAGAGTAAATTTAAAATTTACAACATTTTTCTCCCTATTACTCAAAAAAATAAGTATATAAATTCAATTGATTTCAACTATTTGCGCTAGAATATTGTTCTTAAATTTTATAAAAATAAATATCCTATTTTATTGAAAAACTTTTTAGTTAAAAATTATGAAAATTAGTTTTGTTTTGTAAATCAGAAATTTTCAACAAGTTTTTTTCTCAAATTTGTATGCTCTTTTTTCACTCTCTTGTTACAAGTTTTTCTAGTACGTGAGCACTTTCTAGTAACAATTATTGAAACAAAGCAATAGTTTTCTGTTTAAATGAACACACCTAATATTAGAAAAGTTTTAAGGATACTTTCCGTGAAAGCCTGGGTTCAAATCTCAGCGCAGTCAAGAATGAAAAATTATCAATAAAAATTTTAATTGATTTCATGATTGATTTGGATTAAAATCCATTAACAGTTCAACAAAATAACCACAATACTAGTATTTTTTTAATAATTTAATAACTAATGTTTTTTTTTTTTTTTTTTTTTTTTTTTTTTTTTTTTTTTTTTTTTTTTTTTTTTTGTCTAGTAACAATTATTGTAAATAAGCAATAATTTTCTGTAAATGAAATGAATATTAGAAAAGTTTTAAGGAATTTTTTTTATAATTTAATAACTGTTTTTTTTTTTGTCAACATTCAGTAAAAAAATTAATAAAATTTATCAAGATGTTTATATCCCATTGTCTTACAGAAATGGTTTAAATCATTACTTTATAAAACTTTTGTCATGGGTAACGTGTCTATAGTGAATCTTCACGGGATATCCTTGATTGCAAGCAAGAATAAACATCAGTTAAAAATAGATTCGAAGTCAATAGTTAAATAAACAAGTAATCCATTTCGAAGTATATTTTCAATTCGTTACACACAGCTTCCTTTTACTTTGCCTTGTGAACATTTTTTCAAAGGCTTTTTTTTTTTCTGTGTGTTCTGTGAATTAAAGAGGTAATATTAATGTTTACGGCTTTGTAAGCTGGGCTAAAGACTTTAGTATATACAACTACAAAAACGTCATGTGAAACTTCATCTCAGCAAACATTAAGCATTTGGGTATTCCCCTAACCGAATGTTTTATTTTTGGCTTCGTAGCAGCAAAAGGATTTTTTATTTCTTTGGGTACGCATTTGATTATTCAAGCAGCTAAATATTTTTGTACGTCTCTACTCTGCTCTCTGCCAAATGTTATTCTGCCAACATTTAAACTAATGATTTTGAACTTTAAATATCCTTAATTCATGTTTTACTCCGAATAGGTTTTTAAAACAAACATACTCACATGCTATGTATTACACACATAACAAACACACATCAGAAGAAAAAATACTCATGAATGCAAATATTTCCAGGGATGTTAAATATTTTTCTTCATTTTGAAGCACTTATACTCGTAAAACTCACAGACATTTTTAAATAAATGAGAAAATTTAAGTTAAGGAATGTCAAAATTTCTATACAACAATAATAAACATAATCTTTAATACATCTACATACATAAATATAAGCGGAAACATACAAATACATATGTTTTCTAATTAAACAAACACACACATACACATTAAAGTAAATATATTTCTTATACTTTTAAACACTTGTGTACGAAAACGGGAGATTTGATGACGATTTAAGTTAAAGCTGCTTTCGCCATTGTTGGCTGTCTTAAGTTACAACATCAGTCAGCTTTACCCAACTTAATACCCATTTTTATTAACATTTTTTTTATCATTTAGTATAAAGATTTTTCATTTTAATTCCTTTTCCAAAGATATATTGCAAGGTTTAATGAAGAAATGAATATGATAAATTTTGACTGAGTGTTTTAAAGAAATAAGGATTTTCTTTTAATGATTGAATTATAAGAGAAGGTTCTTCCAGTCCTTATAAAATAAGGATATACATAAATAAGGATATACATAAAAAAATCGACTTTTCGTGAAAAACAACTTTTTTTTGTTGAAAATGGTTTTTTGAGTCTTCAAAACCAATAGCTGTTTTACGAGACCTTTTCATATTTGGCCTTTCAATTAGGCAAACCTGAAAATATGATTTTACAAGGTCCTACAATTGAATCGCTAAGTGCATAAAGGGAATAACTTCAAAGCAGTCATTTAAAGATAATCAATAAAAACGATGTAGTTTATAATAATAAATGCAAGTTTTATATTCTTTGCTCGTAGAGGGGAGAATTGACTTTGATTTGATGTTGTCTAAGATGACACTTTTTACATTGGTTTCTTAGCAATACTCAAATAAGGTACGTGAAGTAAATGTACCGACATTCAGTACGTGATGTAATTGTGCTTAGAACGGTTAGTTCCTTATTTTTTTTTTTTTAACATACCAACCTCTAAAAATTTAAGATAATGGCAATTTTTATTAAATTAGTCCTCCACCAAGAAGCCACAACCATATTTTGGTTGCCTCTTAACAAACTTGGTTAAATAGGACAATAATTTGTTTTTGAATTAACAATAGTATTTTCCTCTTTTCCATGAGCAAGATGCTGTGGTTAAAAACCAACCATGCTATTATAAGTGTTAAACATATTTTAGTTACTATTTTTTTTTTTTTTTTTTTAATAAAATGTTTGGAGGCAACCATAATAAGGTTGCGGCTTCTTGATGGAGGACTAATTTAACCATAATATGGTTGTCGGTGACAATAATATGGTTAAATTAAACATAATTTGTTAAACATTTTCTTTAAAAATGATTTTGTTGGAGGTGACCATAGTTAAACATGTTTTTTCTCTGGGTGCAGATACACAGAAAAACATACGGACATCATTTAATCAACTGCGCTTTACATGTATGTACGAGTATTTCTAATGTGTAAAAAGGTGAACAAATTCTAGATATTAAAAAACGAATGTTACTAAGACTGTTATTTTCGGGGATGGGTATAAAAAACCACAACAAGAACATGAGACTTTATGAAACAACTTAGAGCTAGTCATGGTTCTTTGGTCATACCTCAGTCTTTTATTGACTCATCCCGCTGAATTTCAAAAATAAAATTTAGGTGCGCAGATGTGACAGAAATATATAACAACTAAGTTCCAATCATAACTGGGAAACCCCATCGCAAAACAAGTGCTTTGTATTTTTAGCTGCAAAGTGGTCAGTCTTTAATATAACTGCCTTGCCAACAGATATAAATTCATTTAAATAGATAAACATTCGATAAAACTTGAAGCCATAATTTTTAAACATGACGTAGTTTGGCCAAAAGTGACTGTACAGCGGACAAGCCCCATCATTTTATTCTTGCTATATTTGACTTTAATTCGTTTTGGTTGACTTTGAACAACCAGAAAAATACCCCCCCAAATTTTAAAAAATTACACAAAATAACTCGAAACTTTTTTTGGCCTCAAAACAATATCTTTCGGTGTTTATTCTGGCTATTACTTAAAAACTTGAAGCAATTTTCGACTTTCAGTGAATAATACTTTAAATTATATAGTAATTTTCTTATTTTATTAAAAACTCCAGAAAACCGAGAATCTATTATTACCACTTAATCAGGACATTTTTGCTTTTTGTATATAATATTCAATACTTTTAATATTTAAATAAATTTACTTTTATGTAACGTTAATATATATACGTATGTATGTAACTATGCACATATTTCAAAAACTGATTGCATAAGGCTAAGCCGAAGACAATTTGTATATTGTATACCAAGCATCTCCCTAGACGTATGATTGATAAACTTCGTTAATTAAAAATTAATCATACGTAAAAGCAGGCGGGGAAATGTATGAAGGACATAAAATAAATAATGATGAAGTACAAAAAAATTTAACCTTTGAGTCATCGTTCAGACTTGCAATTTTTAATGCAAGAATTCTTGAGTGAGAATTCTTATTGGTGAGAGCGGTGTGAAGAGTGAAGAGGGTTACTCAGTTTCATGTACTCTACAATTCTGTGTTGTTTTGGTATTCTCACAATTGTTAGATGAAATTGGCTGTAGGTGTATTTGTATTTATATATACAATATAAAAAGGAGAAGAGGAAAAAGGGGATAAAAATACAAAACTTACAAAACCATAATTTCATAATCTGGATGCTAATGCAATTTCAAAGCAAAATTTTTAAAACTTGCAGCAACAAAAATTGCAAGTCTTGACGATGACTTAGAAAACCCCAAATTGTATTAACAAGAACCAACTCCATGACTTGGCTGGAACAACTTGTATCTTGCAATAAGTTTTATGTCTATTCAATTAACTTATTTCCAAAAGATGAAATGATTACGATTACAAGCAGTTGTGCTAGACTTATGTTCTTTATAGCCAACGGAAGAGCAAAACAAATATAGAGTTAAACCAAATCAAACACTAAAAGCTCATATTTTTTACTCAATACCTTTTTGCTTAACCTTCAAAATATATAATTGTGCGAGGAGTACCCAGGCCATGGTGGTACAAATATAAAAAAAGTGTCTTGGCAAGAATTTCTACCCCCACTAAAACAAAATATTTTGTTTTTCTAAACTTTCCCCCTTGAAATAACTTGAGTGAGGAATTCATAAACAACTAGGAGGGTCTGTCGATGCTATCTAAGTAAAATATTAAGACATACCAAATTTTTAAGATTATAACTAAGGAAAACAAAAACTCTGTTCTAGATCAAGACGAATGATAAAAATATTTGCTTTGCAAGATATGTACCCCACCCCCCCCCCCCCCCCTAATAGATATATCTTTTTTGCACCGCCCTAATACTTACATATAGATATTGTTTCGCATGAAAATATGTTTGCATAAAGTCAAACGTTTGTGTATTCAACTGAATTGCATTAAAATGTCTGTAAATAAGAACTCATGACAACAATAAATTTCTGTAAAATTTTAAAATATTAATTTATTAAATTTTACTTAGGCTTGAATGACTTCAATAATACTAACCAGTGATGGAAAATTCAGTACTATGGTACTATTTTCAGTACTTTTTCTTTTCATAAATACCACAGTACCCCCACGTTAGGTTTAGTACTCTTTTCTTGTTATGCTTCTTTGTTAATAAATCCAGCGTTGCTATTTTTTTTCAACATTTCCTACCTGCCAATAACATACAGGGTACACATACACTTTAATGTTTAACTACATAATTTCGATGGCGGTTTAACATACTAGTATGAATTTCCTCTTACTCGCCAATAATTAACAAACATATTTTGAACACCACTAGAAAATATGTGATAACATTTTTGTTCGGTAATCTATCATGAATTAATTTTTAGTTTGTTAAGCAAAATTTTATAATTTTATTATTAATATTAATTATAATTACAATTAATATTTTATTCTTTTATAAATTTTTTTTTATATATAATAAAAAGTACCAAAATGGTTAATAAAGTACTCTTTTGCTTAGTGGTCAGTACCATCTCAAATTTTTAATTTTCCATCACTGATACTAACACAAATACCCAGCGGTTCTGATGGGTAGTTTCTAAACTGGAGTTAGCATTGAAATGTTATTTAAATGAGTGTATAAGGAGAATATTAACCTGATTTTACTCTTTGCAAAACAAGTCTTAAATATTAATTAATCACTAAGTGCAGAAAAGAAACTACTGATATTTACTTTATGTACCTTATTTGAGTATTGCTAAGAAGCCAGTGTAAAAAGTGTCATCTTAGACAACTTCAAATTAAAGACAGTTCTCCCCTCAACGAGCTGAGAGCATAAAACTTGCATTTATTATTATGTATTAACTACTCTGTTTTAGTTGATTACCTCAAAATGAATGTTTTGAAGTAGTTTTCTTATTGCACTTAGCGATTCAATTTGTGTTAAGCGCAAACTGGATGCTACAATTTAAATTATTTCTTCCCTCCTTCCTATTCCCTATTTTTCTTGTTCTTACACAATGTACTAACAACCAAAAAAAACTTTTTTTAAAGAGGAAATTAAAGACTAAGCTGCTTTACAAATTTTGAACGTTTTGTTAGAACCTCAAAAATTAGATGCTTTCTAAGCGAAATTGGGGCTTCTGAACACGAATTCATTTATTTTCCTTAAGAAGGGTTTTCGAGATATTCGAACAATTTTCAAAACTCTTAAGAATTGATTATTTGAATAGTGCAAATTTAACAATTTTATTAATATATCACACTTGATCATAAAGAGGGAATTAAGTCAAAATTTAAAAATTTTGAATAGAAGAAAAACAATTTTTAATTTATAATTAAAGGCATATTTTTAAACAAACCGTTTCATTTTCAAAACGTAGACAAAATAGCACGATTTTTTAAAGCGGGTAGATATGAATTGTAGATTTTTTAAAAAAAGTGAAAAATAAAATTTGGAGGTAAAACTAGGGATGCCAATCGGGACTGATTTTTGAAAATCCCGGGATTCGGGATCCACAAATTCCCGGGATTTCGGGATTTTTCGGGATCAATGTGTTGCCTTAAAATGCTACTTTTTTTAATAAACAACACTTTTTAAATATTCAAAAGGTTTTATATACGTAACATAAATTTTTAAAACGAAAACAACAAAACAATTTATTTTATGCATATGTTTATAACACTGGCCTCACCCATGATCAAACTGATCAGATTCTGAAAAAAGCTTAAAAAAATATACGTATCTCTTAGTTTTTCTAAATCAATTCATTTCGGTTTTTTGACAGCAATTCAATTTTTAATGTGCATTAAGCTGTGACGACAGGAATACACTGCAAAGTGTAGTCCCTCATCGATCTCGATAGCTGAGTTTAAAACTGTAAAACTATGTCGACTGCAGTGCAGTACATCTCCAGGGTGAGGGTGAGATTCATAATCAATAATTTAAGTACGTTTGAAATTTATTTTAAAACAAAATGTTCCATAAAACTAATTTCAAGTCTAAATAATTTATTTATGAATACGTCAAATAGTGTTTATTTATAAAAAAATTATTTTATGTGAATCTGCAAATTTCGTTTCTACTTAAAATAATGGTTTTTATTAAGCAAAATAGAAAAATCCAGAAATAGTCGTCATATATCAAGCAAAAATTGGTACTCGCTGTGTACCAAAAACAAAAATTAAACTCAAAAATAAGAATTATTTGCAATAAAAAATATAACACAAATATAATTTTTAATAATTTTTTTGAATATAGTATAAAAATTCAATAAAAACGAACAGTTTTGTACATAAAGGTTGATATGTTAAAAATCCCGGGACTCATAAAAATAAATCCCGGGATTCGGGATTTCCCGTTTGGCATCCCTAAGTAATGTCCCCTTTATGACCAAGTGCGGTATATATTTTTCTTATTTGCACCCAAATCTATGTTGTGTTCACTGAGTTACATTTAAATTTGAAAACTTAAAATGTTGAATTTAAAAAAAACGTAAGTAAATCTGATTTTTCAAAGCTTAAGGTCTGTAATTCAATGAATTTGATCCCATCAACATGGTCTAAACATTAGCTGACAGCTACAAAAAAAAATAAAATTTTCGTGAATATCTCGAAAACGCTCCTCGAGAATGAAGAATGCAATATTCGTGTTCAGCAGCCCAAATTTAGCTTATATAATATCTTGATTTTGAGATTAATTTTTATGTGACATAGTGCTATTAGCCGATTATCAGAAAGTCCCTAGGGGAAAGAGAACTAACACTAAACTTGTAACGTGACAAGTCACTTTAACATGGCGATGTCCTACGAGGGGGTTAATTTGCACCTTTTTTACACTTTGTAACAAGTCACTGAAATAACCTTAATGGACACATCAAATTTCGGTTAAAATAAAATATGTCGCATATATTGTCCCAAATGAGCCATGTCAATATGATAGATCCCCTTCATATAAAAAAAAACAATGGATTCTAGTAGAGCAGACTAAAAAATATACGTTTTTCTGCGTTTTGAAAGATCACATCGGAATTTTTTTTAGGGAGTTCCGCTCTTTTGTTCCGTTCATGCGGCATATCGGTATATGAAACTATGTGCACTTAACATCTGAGGCACAAGACATGGTCAGCGAATTTGTAGAAAATGTTATGGCAAGTATTTTTGAGGAACATATTAACCCTCTAAATTGCCTTCATAACGGTAAATTTTCATTCTTCATTCTTACAAATCGTAACAAATGCCCCTAAGGAGGGTGAGGGTGGGGAACAAATGTGACAAAAATGTTGGCCATAAATTTTTCCTAGATATGTCTGAAGACACCAAAGCACAAAGCTTAACACAAACACCAAAAAAGTGCGAAGCTCCATATTTCACTTTAAAACATTTGTTTATTGTAATGAAATTGCACAGTGAGAGATTTTGGAAAAAAATTAAAATAATTCTGGATTTTGATCTCCCCGATATTTAGCAAAAAGTTAAAAATTGTTGTACCTATCAATTACAAAATATCCACTTTACAATCAGAAAATTAAGCTGGTTATATATAGTGAAGAGTACTGCTGGGTAACTAATAAAAACAACAAATTATAAGCAACTGAATATCTCTTTTCATGAGAAACATCCAGATAATCATAAGCTCTAACCCCTTAATTGATACAACTAATAACTTTAATTTGATTTATTTATAATATTATCAAGAACGAATGATTCCTTAAAATATTTTCGTTTTATTAACAATAATTTTTTCTTTTCTACTTAAGTATCTATAGAATATTTCAATTACGAAGCTTTTAAGTACATGACTTTTTTGTTTGTAAATGTGTGTAAACGCAGAAGTTTTTTTATGATAAATTGTTGATTTGGTTAACAATAAAGACAAATGGAAATATTTAATTAAATATTTAAATTAGCATTGGGGTGTGTGTTATCTAAACAATGAATAAAATGAATTTCTAAGCAATAAAATAATTGTATATTGTATTTTGATTTATCAAGAGTTTTGCTAGAAATTTAATTAACAATAGATGGTTTTATTTAAAGAGACAATACCTGCTTTTCCGACTAACACAGTAGTTTACATTTTAAATTAAAATTTTATCAGGAAGACTTACCTAAAAAGAAAGAGAAAAAAGTTATTTATTAGAATAAAAGGCAAAGCGTTTAAATAAAATGTTTTGATTTATATAAAACAAGTTCAACCATAAGATGCACCCCTCTTTGCTGCCTATTTAAAACCAACGGGTTGTTATGGACCAAGTAATATAAAACTTTTCTACGCCGCACAGTGGAAAATTGTGCACAAAAACTGAAATATTTCTGGACTTTCTAACGGTTAGTTAAAGGCAGCAGTTCAAGAGTTATAGTCTAGTCTAAGTTTTGGATTTGGGGTCTTTAGACTTATCAGCAGAGGTATCATATGCTCCAAAAGCAGGGCTCCTCGGGTATTATAAAAATTAAAAACCATCGAGAATTCTTAACTTCAGTCCCAGCTTAAACATTGATCTCTTATAGATTAAGAAATGTTCGACTTTTAAATTTGAAATTTGCTACTTTTGATTTACCTGGGTCTAGTAGTTTGTAAAATTAAAAGAATCAAAATGAAATATTTTTTTGTGAATTACCATCAACTTGTTAGATATTGTACAGAAAACATTTGTGACGAAACTTTTTGTAGCTAAAAAGTTGTATGAATTTTATGTTTAAATTCTGTAAAAGTCTTTTTTCAATTTTTTAGCTTAAAAAGTATTTTCATTTTTTTTATTATAAAAAAATTGTTCAGTTACATATATTTTATTTATACTTTTTTGAAAGAAAAATATTCGAACTTCTGAAAAATGTTCCTTACACAGAAAAAAGTGTTTTATCAATTGAAAAAGTTGTTTAAAAAGGACTTTAATTTAATTAATGTGATAATTGAATCAATTATGTGTTTAGTTGAAAGAAAATTAAAAATTTAATTTTGATTTAATAAACATTTTATTTGTTTTAAAATAAATCTTCAATTCAAATTTTAATTAAATAACAAAAAATCTTAATTGACTATTTTCGTTTAAATTAAAATAATATTAACATGTAGAATTATTGATGGGAATTGTCAATATTAATTTAAATATATGAACACATTGTTTGAAATGGCAAAGTTTTTTGATCATTTTTATAATTAAAATTAAAAATATCATTTATTGAAAAAAAAAATATTTAAAATTTTACATTTTTTAGTAATCAATATAATCATTTTGGTAAAAGGTGCAAAATCAACAAATTGTTTGCTTGATATTATGAATTTAGTATAAATTTGGTGATTGGAGAAATTTAATAATTTTTTCTGTGTATATGAAATTAAAGACAGTGCAGACACTTTTAGGACATTGTACTTGAATGCATGGCTGTGGAGTCGGAGTCAGAGTTGTAGAGTCGCAGCTAAGGTTTTTGAATCGGAATCGGAGCTGAAGCACGCACATAGCTCCCTTCTCCGACTCCAAAAATTTTTCTACTTTACATATGTAAATAACTATATTAAAGTCTAGATATGAGCCGCGTCGAACATGTTAAAATTAAAATATCGATTTGAAATTTTTACAGAATCATTTCCTTGCTATATTTAGCCATTTTAAAGGAACTGCATTAAAAAAAAAGTTTAAAGCAGCAGTGGGCGCTGGTTTACCTGAATTACGAAGTTTTTCCGGTTTTTATATATACACATCGTGTTTTTTTCCCCAGTGCTGCTACAAATGCAAAAATTTTCTTATAAAGATATTCCTTAAAATCCCCACAACATACCATACACTTGTTTTATTACACTACCATTTAACTTAAAAGAAGTAGGTTTAAAATAGAGAAAATAAATTAAAAAAACTATTTTCTATAAGTCAAAACAAAAAGAAATGACAATTTTTACGTTGAAATCATATTGTAAAAAAATTACAGTATACCACATACACGTGTTTGTGTGATGGCGTTTTCGCTCATTTACTACTGCCCACAAATTGAACATCTTCCATTTATTGTTTCATAAACAAAATTTTCAATTGCTAAACCCTTCGTCTTAGTCAAGAGTCTGGCCAGAGCTTTTTCAATGAATTTTGAATGGAAAATCAAAACATATTTAATATGAGGGTTAATAAATTTCAATGAAGCAGGACTGTTGCTGTTGTTATTTTTGGCAAATCATGCAATTTTGATTTGGTACACTGGTAAAATATTAATTGTATTGAAATCAAGCTGCGTTTATATATGTTTTTTCAGCTTGTCTTGAACATTTTTTCGAATCGGCATTTCTTTCTTTCGTACAGGTTTATAATATATATTTGTTAATTACAACATAATCAATCAAAAAAAAAAAAAAATAGATTTTGAAGTTGTCACTTATGGCCTTTTCGATTTTAGGTGACCATATGTATGTATATTTTTACCGTTATTCAATGTTCTCTATCTGCTCGTCGCTGGTTTAATGTCATATAAAGACCAGTTTCATATGTATTTAGCATCAAGGTTAGAGTAGAAGTTGGAGTCGGAGTTGGAGCAGGCCTGCCATATTTGCCGATTTTTTGCCTTAAAATTAGCAAAGCGCCGATTTGCCGATTTTTTGTGAACACTTAAACCACGGTAACTTTGCTTTATTAATTTTGGGTAACTTTAGTCCACTTGTCATTACCTATACAACGAAATGGAAAGTGTTTTTAAAACTGTATTAACTAATTTTTATAAAAAAAAACAATTAAAAAATTTAATTTAATTTATCAACACAAATTATTTCTTGAACTTTGATGAGGAGCCTTTGGGCTTATTGGCTAATGAGTTACTATCAAAATCAAAACTCAACAAAAGCAAAATTAACAAAATTGTTAATAACTGTATTAATTTTTCTATACAATTTTTAAATCAAATATTAAAACGTTTGGATTTTGAACAAAAGTCTTATAAATTTCTATATATGATAAACCCTAAAAAACTTAGGAAAAAGGAAAATATTTCATTTATGGAAATTCTGAAAGAGTTCCCAAGCTTTTTTCTGAAAAAGAAAAATTAATTTTAGACCCTAAAATTTTTAAACTTTTAAGAAGATTTAGAAGGAATTAAAGTAAATTTGCAAACTTTTTGGCAACAAATTTCAGACTTAAAACGTGGGGATTCTACGCATGCATTTCCAGTACTGTCAAAGCTTGTACAACAAATAATGGTTCTCCAACATTCTGCCGACAATGTGGAAACAGTTTTTAGACAAGTCAACCTTTATAAAACAAAATTTCGATTTTACCTATAAAATGAATCTTTTCAAGGAATTCTTTTTTCTAAAGATTACTTAAAATTTAATAATGCAACCTGGTTTGATGTTTTAACTCATATCGTCGCTGTTTTTAATAACTGACCTAACTGAATTTTTTTGAAAATTGAGTTAAGTATAAAAAATAAAAATAGTTGTCTTTTTCTTTATTAAACACATAACAAAGGGTGTTATACTACATAACAAATAATGCATAAACCCAATCTCATTCGTATTTTGACTAGGAAATGACTACATTTAAGACAAAAAAAACATTCAAAGTGCTCTCCTGTATAATTTGGTTAATGTAAGTTAGGTCGGTTAGTTAAAACAGCGACGATATATGTATCTATAAAATATATGTTAAAATAAAATGTTGAAAAAATATTTTCAACTACACAGAAAAAAGTGCTTTATCAATTAAAAAAATAATTTAAAAGATATTTAAATTTAATTAATGCTATAATTGTATAAATTATTTTTTTAGTTGAAAGAAAATTAAAAACTTAATTTTGATTTAATTAACATTTTAGTTGTTTTGAAATTAATTTTCAATTAAAATTTTAATTAAATAACAAAAAATCTTAATTGACTATTTTCGTTTAAAACAAAATAATATAAACATGTGGAATTGTTGTTGGCAATTGTCAATATTTATTTAAATAAATTAACACATTGTTTGAAATGGCAAAGTTTTTTGATCACTTTTTTAATTAAAATTGAAAATATCATATATTGAACATATTTTTTCAAAATTTTAAAAATTTTAGTAATCAATATAATCATTTTGGTAATAGGTGCAAGATCAACAACTAGTTTGCTTGAAATTATGAATTTGGAATAAATTTGGTGATTGGAGAAATTTTATAATTTTTTCTGTGTATATAAACTATTTTAACCTAATGTAAAATTTTTTTTTTAAATTAACCACAATTTATTTATAAAAATATTCTTTTTTATTAATTTTTATGTTTTTATATGGGTTATGTGTAAGTTAATGCTGAATTATTCTGTTTTGTTATTTTTGTGTTAATATTATTGTCCTTGAAAGGGAAATTTTTAATTTGCTGATTTTTTTTTTGCCGATTTTCTTTTATTGAATTTTTTTTTTTTTGAAAATATGCCGATTTTTTATCAAAATTTTCTGGCCCCCCTGATTTGGATTCGGAGTCAGACTTAAAAATTTCGACGGTTAGAGTCGGAGTTAGAATTTTTTTACGACTTCACAGCCCATATCGAATGGGCAATATGATTAAATATGTTCCGATTCTTATCAAATTTGTAACGTAAGTACGTTTGTTATAATACCTTTTTTAAAACGATGCATAATTTAATTAACATAAGAGCACTTTATCTATTTTAATTCACTATTTTAAGTCAGCTTCGTCATCAGGCCAATAAAAGCGAAATTTCATCAAACTATTTTTAAAATAACAACTTGTACTTGCACACAATTGGGGGATCCATAGGGTACTTATATGTCTTAAAACAATAACACGAAAAGACATGATTGCTGTGAGCAGGCTGTGAGTGTGTTATTTTAAATTTGAGTTCGCTGATAAAAAAAAATAATAAAAACAAACATTTTAAACTGATATTTCACTAAATGCGATAGCACTTTTTCTTTTACAAAACTACATTTAAAGCCAAAAAAAAAAAATCTGTAAAATATGTTCAAGTTTTAAAAGTATTTGTGCGAAAAATCGCGTTTTTTCGATATCGTTAAAATTGCCAGTAAATGTTTGATGTCATAATACCGAAAACAAGCGAAAAAATGTAAAATAATAGCCGGTTTGTTCAAAAATTAGATATTGAACTTTGCAATGGCTGGCTCAAAAAAGTATGAAAACAATTTTAGTTTCAACTTCAGTGAACCTAATTGTAGGCGATTAAGAAGACGAAGAGCAAACTAATGAAATATTTTTCTGTTTTGAAATATATTTGTATTATCGAAGTTAAAATTTTTGTCAGTGCTGGCAACTCATAAAAAAAATTTTGCTTTATATATAGTCAATTCACAAGGTATCCTAACATGTCATATTGTCAAAATGTCCTAATATTTCACAATGGTTTAAAAATATTGTTGTTGGTTTGTTAACAAAAAGTGTCTTAAATAAATAGAACGTTGCTTGCTGTGTTTATTGTGCTGTCGTAATTAATCAGAAAAGTCCAGCGCTGAGCGGCTGAGCCGTACAACAATATTTTTAAACCATTGTGAAATATTAGGACATTTTGACAATATTACATGTTAGGATACCTTGTGAATTGACTAATTGTCAATATTCGATAGCCTGCGAAAATCGTTTGTCGAATGCAACTTATAGTAGCGGCTATAGTGGAAGCAAAGTAATGTATGAATTAGTTGATGACAATATTCTTTATTTTCTGCAACCAGTTGCTTATAAAAATATAAAAGCTTAAGTTTTTCTTCGAGTGTGTAAAAAAATTAAATCATAGAAACTTTCTTAAACGAAATCTCAAAATTGCGCTTATATTTAGAGGTTGTATGTGCTATTTTACCGTAAAAATCAACTATAATTTTAAATCAAATTTAGTACAAAATTTCACTTATACTTCGTTTCTCTATAATTTTTATTAACTAATCCTTTCTCACTCGCTACAAATCAATAAATACTCTACATTTCTATTTAGAATTAAATAAACTTGTTTTACTTTGCAAAAAAAAAAAAAAAAAAATTATTGGCACACATTTAAAGAAAAGTACCTTCTTAGTGTTAAAAATAAAACTAAAAACTTAAAAATAAGAAAGTAGAAAAATAAAACATTTTAAGATATACAATTCTATTTCATAGGGGAATAATACAAAAATAGGTTAAATACCTGACCAACAATAAATATTAAATGTTGTAAATGTTGCTTGTTTTCCACCTGGCCGCCGTTGAGCATGTAAGTCGCATTTAAGTGCTGAAGAACGTACCACAACTTTTAACGTTATTTTCCCATATATTTGTATGATTATTTAAGCTTAAACGTTACTTACTAACTTTTTGCTAAATGTTTTGTTCTTTGTTTTAGTAAGTGAAGAATTTATTACCATCTTTCGTTTGGGGCCTTTAAGAAACAGGTAAATTTTATTGTATTTGCTTTTTATGTTGATTTTTTGCAATGAATTTTTATTTATTTCATTTGCTTTAGTAGCCCATTAAAAAAAAAACAAGTAGGAAAATAGAAATAAACGCATATTTCCTGCTTAAGAACTTAAGTAAATATATGAGCTAAATTTATGTACTAAATAGGGTTATCCCATGGGGAAGGATCCTTATCCATATAATCATGGTTACCGAAATAAAACTGGACATTTCTTGTTGTTGTTTTTCTTTTTTGTTACAGCAAAAACAGTATACAAATTTCTATCGGGGCGCTCTGCCAGATCAATTTTAAGGAATTGAACTAATTCCACAGGGTGGGTTCAAAGGCTTCTTGGATATAGCGGAGTAGGGCTTGCTGGATAATTAAATATGTGGAGAGTATCATAAGGACCCTGACCACATGGTCGGCATAATTTGCGGTCGACACGGTCTATGCGGAACCAAAAGACATTAAGCCTGATCTTATTTATGCCAATAGGACTCTTGTTTTATGCGGCAGAATCATTTCAGCATCTGCTATAGGAGATGGGCGACCTACAAGTACGACATTCATGCGGTATCCTGCTGCCGCTGAATTAGTGCCATCTCTATGATTGTCGTTCAAAGCTGTTATATACGAGCTCCGATCGATCGGATCCTGCACATACCTCTGTATGCTGTTCTTATATAAACACAGGTCCTGTCTGACTTAGTTTTATTTCTTGTAGCTGTGTTTGCCTTAAACTCAATCAATGCCTTCTTGGAAATAATAGGAAAAAGTTCATATTATGTTCTTTAAAGATTTTTTGTTACTTTTAATGCAATTCGACATTAAACCGCTTTCATCAAATTGAACTTGCTATTGGGAAGAATTCATGTCTTTCTTACAATATAAGATACGAATATTAGAGTTCATTATTGTGGGTTTGAGTGTGTTCGCACTAGAGTTTTTCACTGCCTGGGAATGCGGAAAAATATTTAAAATATTTTGGGATACCAGAAATACCACTCTAAGAAAAAAATTACGAATATTGAAGTTTTGGGAATTTTAATAAGGCTTAAGTTCATCCAATTTAATTTTCATTAAATTGTTTTTAGTAAAGAGGGAATTCAAAGATTGATGTGTGACCATAAACTCGCATGCGCCGCAGTGGTGCGAACGGTAGAATGCCAAGAATTCTGATGATGGGAATATGGTTATTCTCGAAACATGTACATTCGAGTATAATCCCGTGTTCAATCAAGAATAAAATTATCAAAAAAATATTAGTTTCATGTTGTAAATTCCTTCCTTCACCAAAAATAATTTAATGAACATAAAATTTGATTAACTTAAGCCTAATTAAAATCTTCAATTAAAATCCAACAGTTCAACGACAAATCACAATAGTTACTAACGTATATATTTTCTTTAATATTTGTGGACTCATGCAAAAAAAAATAATGTGAACTTAAAGTGTTCGTTTAACAATAAATTTGTATACGAAACCCGGTTTTAACGAGCATTTCAAGTTCACCTTATTTTTTTGTTTTAAATTTTAAAGATTTTTGGGCAATTAAACATTTTTAATTCAAAGGCAAAACCTTTTCGTTGATCTTGAATGCGCTCATCCAAAAGTACACATTTTTGTTTTAAGACTAAAAACAAAAGGGATAGATATGGGTATATATGACATTGTACCAGCTACAAAACAAAATGTACTTTTTAGTCCAAAACAGTGGGCAATTTGCACTACTTTTGCATTAACATTAAAATAATCAAAAAGTATTTTAGTACAAAATTATTGCATTACTACTTTAACATTAACACTTTTAATGTAAAATTTTTTACCTTACATTATTTTCTTATCAAAGTAGTGCAATATTTTTTAAATACTACAAAAGTGTATGCCAATTAATTTACTACCTTTGCATTATTATTAAAACACATAATTAATAGTGCATTATTATTGCATTAGCACTCGACATAGTGAACGTGAATAATGCACTATTATAGCATTATCACTAAAAAAATAATGCACCACTTTGATAAGAAACTAATGTAGCGTAAAAATAGTGCATTGAAGGTGCAAAAGTTTCTGATAATGCATTTCTATTGAATTGGTTTAATATGAAAAGATTGTCAATGTATCGCATTTGTCTTAGGTCTGACAACGGTACAATTTTTTTTAAGTTATATTAATTTGCTTGTTAAGGGTTAATATATTGTGCTGTCTAGAAGGACGCAATCTCCATTTACGCTGAGAAACGTTAAAGTATTTAGATCAGTTACCATATAATTTGCAATACCAGGAACAGAATCCATTATTTCTCAGGATAAACTTTACTGCCTATTTCACTAAATGCGAACGAAAGCGTTCGTTCGCATTTAGTGAAATAGGCAGTTAAAGTTTAAAATGATTGTATATTCCAATTCCATCACATCGTCTAATGCTTACGTACTTACTTAACTAAGCTCTACAACTTTTTGAGAATCTTGGCCTGCTTAAAGAATGATTTCCAATCATTTCGGTTTTGTGAGTGCTTTCTCCAGTTCGTTATACAAAGGATTTGCATGTCTTCTTCCACTGGGCCTCCCACCGCAGCCTCGGTTTTCACCGTCTGCGCTTTCCGTGGAAGTTTTCTTCCAATGCCTTTTTGACAGGAGCGTTTCCATTCATTCGGCGTAATCGCTGTAATTTAATCGGCTTATGCTTTTTATTAGGATTTAATTGCCTTAACCCGGTTGCCATCACCATATTTTATACTTCAATATAAATAATATTTACTTGGATTCAATTTTATAATAATTATTACTAAGAAAGAACTTTAAATAAAATATTCAAGAATAGAGTTCTTTTTTTAGCACCATGTTACCAACAAAGTCTAAAATGTACCAAACAAAAAAAAAAATAGTAAGATTTACCATATTTAATTAAAATTAGTAAGAAAAAAGCTCAGAGTTGTTGCTTTGTGTTAAGTGTAAGCCAAGGCACATTCATATGCGTCCGAGAATAAATATTTTGACACAAATATATATATCTGTTTTTGTGAATCCTTATCCAAGCACGCTAATACAATATCGTCGGTCACAGGTTGACAACTCTTAACATGTTTTTTTGTACTTTTCAGGAGACAAAAAAAAACGTTATTACTCCGTTACTAAACCGTGTTGGAAGTAAATAAAAAAAACCAAATTAGTAGCAGATATTTATTGTAAGATGGTGTAAAGAAAACAACATGCTAACATGCAGAAGGATAAACACAGTCTTTTGGCTTCAAAAACCCCGATTCGATTTTTTTTGCGAGTTAAGAGTTGTCAACCTGTGACCGACGATATACATTTTTGTGACTTTCCTTTTGAGGGGACTTGGTGGATGAAACCAAAAGTACTTAATATCTTGATAAATGAGCGCTTTTTGCCATCGCCGTTCAATTTTAAAAAGATAATTACAACTTATCGTAACAGGGTTGTATTTTCTTTAAAATATGTAAGACTGGTATGATAGTATAAGGTGCTCTACCAATAAGTGCTGTGGGATACGGTTCAATTAGTTTAGCCTTGAAAGAGTGTAGTTTTATGAAAAAATAACAAAAAGTTATTATCTACTGATAAAATGTTTTTCTCCATATATATTGAAAAATATTAAATAATTTACGCAATAAATCACTAAAGAAAGCTTTTTAAAATTTTTGTGTTTAACACTTTTAATCAATATAATTAAATGAAAAAGTATTGTAAACTCATCAAACTATAATGCAAAATTCGACAGGGTTACGAATAAAAGCTTTACTACATTTTTTTCTAGCAAAGTGTCATTAAAAATTTCCAAATTAAACGAGCCTACTTAGCAACAGTGCATGTAGTGTACATGTATCTTCTTATGGTCAAAAGGTAGTAAAAATAGATTTAAAGGTAAAGCTTTTGTTTTATTATGGGAAATTTTTAAGAACAAAAAGAATAAAACAGTGATGGGTTGCATACAAATGAGAAAAAAATAGCGTTCACTCTTGAAATTGTTTCAACATTTGGGAACGTTAAAGTATTTTACCAATTAAGCCAATAATCCACCTGGAGCTTTACATGAAATTAAGAGGTAAGACAATTCTTAATATAATAATAATGAAAGCTCTACTAACGAACAAGCTCTACTAACTGCCAGACTCTCTATCCAAACGTTGACGATTTTCTAAAAATCCCGTAGACGGACATCTGCAGTCAGCGGTCGAAAATTTCGCCAAGTTTGGTGTCTGCCGGCGCAACCTTTCACTGCATATTGTAGTCCTAGTAAAATATTATTTTACAAAAATTTCATTATATTTTATCCAGGCAACTTCCCCCAAAAATCCTTTAAACAAATAAATTTACACGAAAAAATTTCTGTTAGAATCGAATAACAATTTTGTTGTTGCTTTTTGGCTTAATATCGGTATTTATTTTGTTGCTGCTGCCTTTCAGTTAATATTCCTGTTGCTTGCACATATTTCTGCCACAACTCTTGCTTTTGCTATTTTGACTCTTACAATCGCCAACATACAATATATTGCAGCTGTTGTTAAGCATTAAGTTGGCAACATTCACACGTTTATTTGGTTAGTAATAAATTTTAATGTAACAGCACAACTCTCTGAGAAAAAAAAATTATTGGAAAAACAAAACTTTAGCAGAATGCCAGCCAGCCAGCCAACCTTCGCATCTACGTGGGTGGTTATTATTTTGGAGACTTAATTTTTTTTCATGTTCTTCTTTAATTTTGGTTTATCAATGTTTAAAAGTTGACTCTTAGTTGTTGCTTGCTGGGGCAGCAACACTGAAAACAAGCAAAGTTCCAAGTCGAGGAAGAATACTTTAGTTAATTTATTGTTATTATATAAATTTTATGCATGATGTTGTATATAGATTTAATTAAATTTTATGACTTTCTGGAGATTTTGCTTTTATTTATTTTGCTAAGGAGGGGTCTTTAGTTTTCATTTACGAAACGAAATATATTGAGGAGTATCTAAAGGAAATTAAATTGCCATTAAAAGGGATAGATTGTTTTTTGAAAGATAAATATAATTATAAATTAAATTTAATTAAATTAAATTTTAATAAGTTAAGCTTCTTCGAGTAAAATAGTAAAACTTAAATTTGTTTAAAATGTTAAAGATTCAAATTAAAAAAGAAAGGCAACATTTGAAAGCCTGAAAATTTGTCAATTTGATCTTTAACTTTTATAAAAAACTGTTATATAATGGTTAATTTCTTTATTAACTTCAATAAAACAGACCAGCCTTTTGAAGTCCTGTTGTATGAGTCCTTGTTATTGCATATATTATTAAGTAGATATATGTATAAACATCACTTGTAGTTCAAATATGAACAACTTTTTTAACTTTTTTTTTTAGTTTAGTTTACATGTTTGTTGCAAAAACTTTGGCATGCAATTTGTTGATGGTTTTTTCGAATTTAAAATACTCCAACGGCTATTATAAACTACAAAACAACAACGACAAAATTAACATGTATTAACATTTTATTTTGTTATAACATAATAAACCCTTCTTTGTTAAAACAAAAAAGTGTAAGGACTGAGATAAATTCTGATTTGTTAAGTATCTTAAGCCTAAGAAACGAAATAGACACCCAACGATATCAAATTTTGAGCACCCTGTTTAGATGCAATTGACATTCTGGTTAGAACGTTATACTTTGATCGAAGCAAATTGTAGTTAGACGGTGCGAGGTGTATATTATAAGACGGGTGGGACAAACACATCAAACCATTATTTTCTACAGCTGTTAACTATTTTTTAACATGTATCCGAGTGTTATTATGATGACAAATTAATACTTTATGTTGGGTCGCTTGTTTTTCGGCTAATGTTCGCTTTAAACCAATTAGTTGTGCAGGTCAACTGTAATCGTGCAGCTGCGATTCTTATCAGCCTTATTACTAGACTCGTGGTCGTGTTGAAGTCGTTTTTTGCCGATATACATTGACAATGTTAACCACATAGAAAGTTTATCGTATTTGTGTCGTTTACGACAATTATAATAGCAATTTTTAAAAACGACTTTATTTCGACTACGACAATAACACTCATGATAAAGCCGAGCATCCCATAACAATCTAGAACCTTTTTAGTTCCATCAAATATAGAGCATTGCCTTGACGTTATGTATAATCTGCTTAGGTGTCGATTCGGCTGATAGATCGTATATTAAATAAGATTTCTTATACTTTAAATTGTTGTAATGGATTCTTTGTAATAAGTTAATGTTCGCTTCACACGAATTAGTTGTACTGCAGGTGCAGGTCACCTGTGATCGTTTGGCTCCGATTTGTATCTGTCTTATTACAACAGTCGTGGTCGAAATCGTAGTCGTTTCAAATTGTTGTCGATATAATTTTATATTTAAGACAACGACAATGTAAAAACAATTAAAATTTTGTCTCACCAAATATAAAGTTATTTTGACGTTATGCATATTTGGCTTTGGCGTTGATTTAGCTGATTGTTCGGGCCTTACATACGATTTCTTGTGCTTTAAATTGTCGTAATGGCTTTTTTTATCGCCAGTTAATGCAAATGACTTCGAAAGCAATACCAAATTCATCATAATCCAAATTTTTCGGCTGACCTCTGGGATCTTTGTCAAATTATGCAGTTTGCACAAACCTTTTCTCAAAATCGATAGAATATTTTTTCAAACTGGAAATGTAAGGCAAAATCCAGTCTATTAACAGCATTCAAAGTGATACGCAACCTGTCGTGAATCCTGCATTTTAATGTTATAAACCCAGTTAATTTTTTTTTATACCCTCCACCACCACTGTGGTGAATGAGGGTATACTAAGTTTGTCATTCCGTGTGAAACTTTTTTATTATACATCTAAGACCCCATAAAGTATATATATTCTGGCTCCTTGAGTAATTCTAAGTCGATTTAGCCATGTCCGTCTGTCTGTCCGTCTGTCCGTCTGTTGAAAACACGCTCACTTTTGAAAAACGCAAAAGAAACAAACTTGGTCTCAAATTGCTTGTAGTTATCCTAAGCAGTTTGGGATAGAAATCCAGCAACATCGGTTCAGTAGGATCAGAATTATGAATCAAAAAGTGGAACCACCACCCTGAAAAAATTGATAATTTTTATACAAAAACTAACATACATGGTTTATTAATACACGGAATGACATAAAATTTTGCTCGAATTTGGTTTGTACGACTGCAAATCATACTGATAAATTTCGTGACGATCGGTCCATAAATTACCATAGGCCCCATATAAACCCATCTCGAGGAAACGGTTTAGTACGCCTAAAACCGCTATAAAAAACGCTATCATACTAAACTTTGGTACGTCACAGTTTTATAGGACCAGAAATCACACTGTAAAATTTTTTGAAGATCGGTCCATAATTTACACTAGTTCCCATATAAACCCTACTTCCGGAAAACAGTTTAGTACGCCTAAAACCGCAATAAATAACGCTAGCATACTTAAATTCGGTACGTCATAGTTTAATAGGACGAGAAATTACATTGCCAAATTTCGTGAAGGTTGGTCCATAATTTACCCTAGGCCACATATAAACCCTACTCTCGGAAAACAGTTTATTGCGCCTAAAACCAAATAAAGCTCACTTTGGGAAAATAATAAAATTCGAATCATGATATTTTACTCAAGCATGTTCAAAGTCCTAACAAGAAACGCATAAAACTTTCTTATTGTCGGTCAATAATTAAATTCATGTCTAAGCCGCAACTAATTTTAATGCTGACGCTCGTTTTTGTGAAGCTTAGTTAATAATACATATGTATTTATATAATATAGAGCTCACTCCTGTCGGTGGAGGGTATCAAAGATTCGGCACAGCCGAATATAGCACTCTAACTTGTTTTTTTTTTTTTTGTTATTATTTTGGTTTTTGTTGGTTGTAATTATTTTTGGTCTTGTTAATTTTTAATACACACAACATCCTTCTCAACCAGATTTTTGAATGAGTGCATTAATAACTTGTAAATACTCTACTCGGGTTACGAAAAGCCGACTTAAGTCGAATCGCATATTGCGTTATTTTCCGCGCTAGAGAGTTAAATGCATATTCTCCTGGATAAAAGTATATTTCAAAAACGCGAAAAATAAAAGTTGATTTAAAAATTACAGTGTAGCCTCAGTTAACACAACCCTCGTTAAGCGCAACTTCTTGATAATCGCAACTCCCAATTTTGGGAATACAAGATTTATTATTAATAAGATTTATATTTATATGACGTGTCGAAACTTAAATTTGCTTAACTTTTATTTAAAACAAAAAACAATTTTAGAATTAAGTTTTTAAGTTAAGTTATGCGAACGAAGTTTTCGTTTGAAAGTGAGGGACCGACAATTAATTCTACAATAAAAAAAATTCAAAAAAAAAAGTAAAGAATGCCAAACATTTTTTATTTACTCTTCATATAAAATCTAAAAAAAAAAAAAAAAATTTATTGGGATTATATAATGCCGGATTTTATACTGCCGGTTAACGAAACTTGTGACACATACTATACAAGTAAACTGTGCAATATTTTACTTTTACATGCTCAAATGAAAAAAAAATATTTTTATTATTATTAACATTCCAACTTTCATGAGTGCTAATACGCCATAATTAAAGCGATTCTTTGCATAATTCTAGGAACCCTTCTAGAATATTTTTTCCGCGCTTATTTTTTTGTTGTCATCTCTAAAAAAACCGAGACAAAACGGAACCATGTAATCCTTAAAAATGTACATTGGAAAGGCGCCGTTATTTTCTTAATATTAGGTAAAAAACATATGATGCAATTCTTAAAAAACAACAATATTGTAAGCAGTTGAGCAATGGTTAAAATATTGAATTGTATTATAAAGAGATCTTAAAAATATCGAATTTGATAGTCGTAAATAAATATGGATGATATATGGGTATTTTTAATATTGGCGATATATATCGACTATAATTTTTTTTTAAATATCCATATTTTGATCCCTAATACACTGACTAAAGCCTATAGTACACGGCATGTAAAAAGACACATGCGCATGTGGTTCTGACGTAATTTTGACGTCAATGCAAAGCCACAATACCCATTGCGTGCTGTGTGATGACGTCAAAATTACGTCAGAACCACATGCGCATGTGTCTTTTTACATGCCGTGTACTATAGGCTTTAGTCACTGCACTGGGAGAAAAATTGTGTAATTTAAAAGCACTGCTTGCAAATATTTACGGTATAAAAAAATTTTGTAAACGAAATAAGCAATTTATTTATATTTAAGAATTCATTTTATTGTTTGCTTTGTAAATGAAAACAGACAAAAACTTTTAAATGATTAATTTTTAATATTTTTTTTTTTTTGCAGATATCATATCTTTCATAGTACTATGAATTCCTATGAATAAATTAAAGGAAAAATATATCACCTGTTTCAGTTATTTCCCGACTTCTCCTCATTAATTTATTCTTCTACCAACCATTATTAAATTTTCTTTAACAAATTTTTTAATTGTTAATTTTCGCTAAAGAAGTTAAACAAGGGCGTGACGAAATATCGGATAAAATAAAACAAACATTTTTATAAAAAGTAATAGAGCCCAAGCTTAATAAATAAATACAAATTTTTAAAATAAAGGTTTAACAAAAGAAGAATATTTTTTTCATAAATTTTTTTTCAAAGCACTGCTATGAAAGGTTTTATGACAAAAGAGGCATTGCCTGTTACCAAAAGCATTAACTATTTCTTGCATGCAATAATTGAACTATTTAATTTGTTCAGAGCACCTACAAAAAATAAAAAAAAACAAAAACTGGAAAAATAAAGCGGTCATACACCCGCGTTCATTTACATTCGTTTTTATTTGATTTTGAGCAATTTTTGTATGGCGTGCGCATCAATGCAATAAGTTCTATTATTATTGTGGCATCACTGACAAAATGACGTTGCTTTCGAAAGCAGCGCTACGATTTTTCAAGTTTAAACTTTTTTTGGCAATAAAGTTTGTTTAATATTTTTTATATTTTTAAGCAAAATAAAATGTGTTCTTTTAAAATTTTGGCACTTTTGTAGAAAAAAAGGTTTTTTTTGAAAAGAATTTTTTTCCAGAATTAGTGACATTTTTGTTTGATGCTGTGATAAATATAAACGAACGTTTCATATTTTTTACATCTTAATCGCGTTTTTCCGAGATGTAGATCAGTGTACAAAGGCTATTAGCACAATAATGTTCGGATCAAGGCATCAACAAACAAGATAGTGATTCCAAAATGCTCAAAATGAGGTTAACTTGTCAACACTAGCATCTCGAATATTTGACCTAGATTTGTTGCCTAGAACTTAGCCATAAAACGATTTAAACAGAAGACTGTTAACATCAACGAAAAGAGAACCATAAAACACTCAATAACTGGTCCATACATTTTTGTGAGCTCTCACAAAAGAAGTCTTTTTATATATAAGGTCTTGGAGTTTATTAAATGAAAGAGCTGCTATAAGCCAAAGTTAATAACATAGATATTATCAGTCTTAAAGAGTTGAATACAAATAGAGCAATTGTTCATATCTTTGCCCTTAAATATACTATATAGGTCTACAAAGTTTTTACTAAAATAACAAAAAATATCTAAACACGATTACAAATTTTTTTAATGTAAAAATAATAAAAATAAATTCTAGTACATAAAAAAAAAACTAAAAGTTTATCCCAGTTTTTTATTCATGTGTCCCTTAAAGTTTTTAACAAATTAGAGAAGAGTTATTTTTTTTTTTTTTTTGTTCAATGGACTCCAATGCAATATACACCAAAAACTCGCACTCACAAGCAAACATACCAGGATACTCGCATAGATTCGCATTAAAGTGTTAGTGTGTCAACACAAATATGTATAATATTCATGACTTTGAAAGCCATATATATTTTCTTGCATATTATATATATGTATATGTATATACATATATAGATACACATTCTCATACATATTTTACATATTCTCAGCTACAAACTCATAACCACACATACTTTAACAACACATGTATTTGTACACACTGGCATTCCTCGACAACTCTTTTGAATATTTTCCTGAGCATGCAAAAAGGAGGAAGGGTTTTTTTTTTGTATTTTATTTTTATGATCATAAAATGCAAATGAAACGTGGCTTTTAAACAGGTGCAAAATACTTGACTTTTTTCTTGCGCTTATATTTCTGCTGCTGTTGTTATTGTTGTTGTTGGATGGTAAGCTTATTGATGTGAGTGTGTATGTAGTATGTACTCACACGTCTAGATTTGTATAGTCTCTGACTTTCTGAGAGGCATTTAAGCATGCAAATATGTGTTGTTTCTGTGAATTTGTTTATAAAAATGTGTGTGCGAAAAGGATAAAATTTACGTATGTTAATGTAAATGTTTGTATGTGTGGTATTATCATAAAAGGTCACACAGAGTCATATAATCACATAAACATTCATACACAGATGGTGTTGGTTATTCAAATATGCTTTATTGCTTTTGCTACATATTAATATATGGTATGAATACATACACGTAAAAATTCACAAATATGCATTAATACTTTCATGACTTTTTCTACTGTCGACGTAGGTTTATATGTACCGTGTATATGTATATGTAATTGGGTATATGAAAGTGTGTCAGTTTATGTTTTTGTGCTAATATATTTTCTGTAAATGTTTATTTCCTTTAAAGATTGAACGTTCCAGTGGCTTATGAATAAATTTATTAATATAAAAAGGAATTTCTGAAATGGTATCAACTCTTATAAAGAAGTTAAAAAAATAATAATAAAAAAGGTGTTCAATAAATAATCTTCGTTTCTTAGCTGCAAATTTTTCATATGCATACAAAAATTTAAATTATGCAAGCTAAAAAAGCTCAAACAAAAGACAAAGGAAGACATATGCTAAGAAATATGTCGAGGGCTTATATTCAAAGAGTGCTATCTGCAAATCACAACTTTACTAAAAGACTTACTTAAAAACATTATTTTTCAATGTTATTTAAAAGCAATTGGGAGATTCACAAGGTAGTCATAAAGTTGTAAAGTCATATGTCTTAAAATAATTACCAGAAATATATAAGACTACTGTGGCCAACCGCTTATAATTTAGATTTCTACTGGAAAGTTATGACGAATCAATGAACGCAAAAATACAATTTTTATTTTGTTTGAAAAACAACAATACTTTTTTTTAACCAATTGTGAAACATTATTAAGGACATTATGACAATATGACTTGATAGAAACTTTGTGAATCACCCAAATGTTTATATACCACATACAGTGTTGCCAAAACACTGTAAAGGAAAAATGATAGATTTTTGTGAAAAAGTGCTTAAAAAAATATTATGTAAAAATAAAAACGATTAAATGTGACAGAACAGAATAATAAGCATGCTATAAAATTACATGAAATACGGCCAATTTTACCAAGTTCAGTTAAAACTAACTTTTACTTCAACTTCAAGTTACCGATATATTTTCGACAGTTAAAACTATTAGTTAATTATAACTGAACTTGGTGAGATTGACGGTTAGTACTTTATAGTCTATTACAATTAAATTGGGAAATAAAATATAAAAAACTAGTGATGTCCAACAAAAACTTTACTTACCTGGTAAGTTAGCAAGTAATATTGGAGACATATGAACACTACTTATTTTTCGACTGAATAACTGCTTATTTTTGTTCTAGCTGTCTACAGGATTCAGTACTTACAATACACTTACTAGAAGCCAAAAAATATCTAGTTATTATTTAACTACCAGTAAGTTGAATTGTAAGTACTTACTAGAAGCCAAAAAATTACTAGTTTTTATTTTTTTGGCGCTAGTTAATAGATCTAATATGCATTTATTGAATCCGTTACCAGTAAGTTAATAATCTGGGGGATAATTCTGTCAGTCGTGTTCGAACACTTTCTCGATTCGAACGCAGTTTTATTTCTCCTTTATTCCGTCGATACTGAACGCATCGAAATAATTTTTTCAGCGTTGTCAAAACTCAAATAAAAAAAAAAATTTGTGATTCGTTCAGTATCGACTGAAAGAATAAGTAATAAAATTGCTTTCGAATCGAGAAAGTGCTCGATCACGACTACCAGAATTAGCTTCCAGTACTGAAAACAGCACAACTAATAATTAGGTATTGAGCTGATTATTAGTAAGCAAATATTTAGTAGTAAAAAGAAGTTACTGATGTTATTACTAGTAAGTACTTATTGAGGTTTTCAGAATAATGACAAGTACTTACCAGGTAACGTATTAAATAACTACTACTTATTACCAAAATCCAAAATATTTTTCGTGGGTAGAAACGGCTACGCCGATTCTTTAATGCCCTTCACCGAGAGTTCGAATATAATTTTTGTGCGATTTTCAATTATATAAAACAAATTTGCTCAAAATTTTATGAGAATCGGTACATTCTGTCATCTCTCTTAACTTTTGGAACAAAAATATAAAGTTCTTGGGAGGTTGTGCAACATTTGGGTTTATAACTCTTTTTCTAATAAGCCGATTATGCTAGATTTCGTTCCCAAACTGCTCAGGGGAACTAGAAATAATTCAACATCAATATTGTTCTTTTCTGTTGAGTATTTCTAAAGCTGCGATCGGCAACATATACTATTACATTTTGCGATTGTATGCGTGTATGTATGTTTTCATATGTTGTTGTTAATGTTGTTTAATTCTCTACAATGTGCACGCAGAGAAAAACATGTTTAAATATGGTCACCTCCAACAAAACTATTTTTAGACAAAATTTTAAACATATTATTGTTAAATTTTACCATATTATTATCACCGACAACCATATTATGGTTAAATGTGTCCTCCATCAAGAAGCCACAATCATATTATGGTTGCCTCTAAACATGTTATGGTTAAATATGACAATAATTTGTTTTTAAATTAACAATAGTATTTTCCTCTTCTCCAAGAGCAACATGCTATGGATGAAAACCAACCATGCTATTATAAGTGTTAAACATATTTTAGTTATTATTGACCAAAACATGTTCGGAGCCAACCATAATATGGTTGTGCCTTCTTGATGGAGGACACATTTAACCATAACATGGTTGTCGGTGATAATAATATGGTTAAATTTAACCATATTTATTAACCATTATGGTCACCATGGAGGTGACCATATTTAAACATAGTTTTTCTCTGGGTGTGTGTGCACACGTACGTTACAAATAAAGGAGAAAAGAGAAAACGCGGCGCCCTGATTTTATCGATCGCAGTTCTAAAGTATGCGTGTTATTAACAGACCGATAAGCTGGTGACCATGGCTAAATCGCCATAGGTCTTAGATGAACAATAAAAAAGTTTCACAAGGAATGACAAACTAAATATACCTTCATTCACCACTAGTGGTAGAGAATATAAAAATCATATAATTTTCTTAAATTAAAAATAAATCAAAATAGATGCCAAAATTGATCTTTAGTTAATAAAAAAATATCGCAGCTTTAAGAAATTTATATTGTATCACATTTAAAATTTAACCTGGTTAAAACCATTAAATTCCATTAGATTCACAATTTATTTTTAAAATATTAAAAATAACAATATAATTTTATATCGGAGAAAACAGTATTAATATTTATGTACATATTTGCACATCTAGTAAAAAGCTTTGAATTATGGAAAAAATGAATATGTATCACTTAAACTAAAAAATGCAAAAAAGAGTGCTTAACAATTTTAGAAAAATGGTACAAAAAGTGCTATACGCTAGAAGCGTTTTTTTCATGCTAAATGAGTTTAAAAAATGCTAGATCTAGCATTAAAAAAATGCTAAATTGGCAACAGTGCCACAAATGCTAATTTCAGATAATCGCGCTTAAATGTGTGATGCACTATTTGAACAAAAGCTTTTTTCTAATAGAACTTAAAATAAATTAAGATTTGCTCAACAGCCCCTTTATATTAAATTTTTTTTTTAAATAAATCGGAATTTCAAAATTTAGCAAAGGTTGGCAAAGTCAATATAAGGCCCAGGTCTCAATATATGTGTTGTGATGGGTCTTGTAATGGTTATTTGGCTTAGTTATGTTTTGGGTCCATTTAAATTTATATTTTTTAAAAAACAATTTTTTTTTGTTAATATGAAACCCACAATTTTTTTCAAGATGTCACTTTTTAACCATTTTTTCAATATTAGTACAATGGTTCATATTAACTCTAATATGGAGCACTTAAAAAAACGATTCAAAACCTTTCCAACAGACCGAAAAGATAAAGTCACTGTTTTATTTTGGTATTTTGTTTAAGCTTTGATATCGTTGCAAACAAGACGTTTTGAGTGTATGTAGGTAATTCTTATTCCCTCTGTAGTCTTGTTTGGCTTTTCTAAAATTATTAAGGAGAACGTTTCCTGATGATATGGCCTAAGCAACCAGTGAAATGCGCATAGGAACAGTAAATTTCCGTACTTTTTTTACCAATTATTAAAAAAAAGGGAATTAAGCACAACAAACAAAATCTTTTAATAAAAATTTGTATTCCCAAAAACAACTTTGATAACAAAATATTTCCAAAACATTTATCAAAATATAAATATAAAATAGAGACTTAGATACATGAAGTTGATAGTTCCATTATGATATTATTACTTTTAGAAGACTTAATACAAAAAACTAGCACTCGGAATATTTCGATTTAAAATTTTAACCACGGCATGCAAAATTTGTAAAAATAATTTGACTTTGACCGTTCATTGCCAATAAAGTAAGTTAGTCAATGCAGTAATTTAGCAATTTCTGATGTAGAATTTTATTTATTTTCACCCACACAGAAAAAATTAATAATTTTCTCCAATCACCAAATTTATACCAAATTCATAATATTAAGCAAACAATTTGTTGATTGTGCACCTTTTACCAAAATTATTATATTGATTACTAAAAGTTGTAAAATTGTGAATATTTATTTTTCAATAAATGATATTTTTAATTTTAATTAAAAAAATGATCCAACAACTTTGCCATTTCAAACAATGTGTTAATTTATTGAATAAAATATTGACAATTTCCAATAACAATTCTACATGTTTAAATTATTTTATTTTAAACAAAAAAGGCAATTAAGAATTTTTGCTATTTAATTTAAATTTTAATTGAACATTTATTTCAAAACAACTAAAATGTTAATTAAATCAAAATTAAATTTTTAATTTTCTTTAAACTAAAAAAATAATTGATTCAATTATCACATTTATTAAATTTAAATACTTCTTAAACCAGTTTTTTAATTGATAAAACACTTTTTTCTGTGCAATGTCAAACAAGACTGAGATGGATAAGATTCAGCTTTTGAATTAATCCTCACTTTTAGTCAATTTAAACCGTTTGTGCGTTTGTTCCAGAACTTTTAGAATCCAAGATTATATAAATTATTTTTTAAAATGCCATCTTTTCTTATGCCTTTTATTGAAATCATTCAAAATGTCACGTTTTCTTAACTTCTTAAAAACCTTGTTAAGCACTTAAACTAACTATGTCAAAAAATTTAACCTAATAAACACCTTTTGGTTAAAGAAGTAGCAAGAAAGTAAAAGCTCTTCTCCAATTGGCCACCAAAACAATGGCAATATTTTTACGAGAACATATTCAAGCATAAAATGTTAAAATAATGCTCAAATGAAAATATTTTCTCTTCTTAACTGTTTTCAGCAAAATTTTAAGTTTTGGTTTATTTTTCACACTTTAAAATAGTTTGTGAAGGTTTGTTGATGTTTCCGCTGCAACAACAAAAACTTTACAAAATAACTGACTACCACCCCATAACTAACTACCACTGAGAAAAAAGCAACTGGAACAATTTATTTAATATAAAACTTTAAAATGAAACATTAAAAACCAAAAAACTTTTATAAAAAAAACAATGAAGACAAAAACAAACATTTTATAATAACAAGATCGGTTGTATGAAATCTTTTACGTCCCTACGCCAATAATCAAATCTGTTGTTGTTTTAATATATAAAAAATCTGGTAACAAAATGTTAAGCATGCAAGTAAAACCGTTATGGGCAAATTTTTCAAAACAAAAACAAATTTATATTTTAATGTGTTTTTTGATTTGCTTGGCCAGCACCATTTTATTTTTTTTTTGATAATGATACTTAGTTCAGCCATTCTGAAGTAGCTTATGTAGAACCTCTGGCTGGCGAACACTGCAGTGGTCTGAATAAGTAGTTAACAAATAGATTTTGATGCCGTATGTGGCACATCATGACATTCACTTTTAAGCACAGCTTATTGGCCCTAAATGATGGCAAAGTAGTAGGCAGTCGATGACGAAATTCCTCGGAAATAGATTATTTTTGTTGGGATTTCTAAAAATTTCATATTGACGTTTGACTGAATAAAAATTTTCTCCCAAATTAGTAAACTTGGCTCAGTCTAAAATTGCTAAAAATTACGATTTTCTGTACTTCTTATGATGCAAAA
The DNA here is from genome assembly GCA_943735925.1 of Pollenia amentaria. Classification (NCBI taxonomy): domain Eukaryota; kingdom Metazoa; phylum Arthropoda; class Insecta; order Diptera; family Polleniidae; genus Pollenia; species Pollenia amentaria. The sequence goes on along the minus strand of OX031008.1, from coordinate 83,033,915 downwards.
ATAAAATTAAGGCAATTTTTCAAATTCTGTGATAAGTTTGTTAAAGTCGCGCAAGCATCATTTTTGTAAACTTTTGCTAATTATCAACCGTCTCTAAAAATTTGCCAGTCCTTTTGAACTTATTTAATGACTGTGGACTTATTTGTTGTCGAAATTACAACAAATAATAAAGTTATTTTTGTTTTACATCGAATAATAATCTAATATTAGACGATATAATTTAAGATGTTAAAATGTTTCCATATTTTACGTCAATGGCCTTAATTGCCTCAATTAAATATAATCAGGCCTGTTCTGAAAATCACTTTTATTCAAATCACGTGATTTTAAATCACATGCGCCTTTTAAAATCACACATGTGATATTTTTGTGTTCCAGTTTTCAGTTATTCGGTGAGATTTTCAATTGTCGAAAGAATACTGAGAAACACAAAAACTGAATGATTTTTAGAACACCACAAAATCACACGTGTGATTTTTAAAGCATGGTAAATAAACACGCAAAGAAAACAGCCAACAAAATTCTTTTTACCAAAAAATGTCCAAAAAATACTCTGGTTATATTGGGCTAAATAGGCAGCCAAACAACTTGGGTCCTTACAACGAATTCATTGTATTACCCTGAGACAGTAACCAGTGTTGGAGCTAACTTAATGCCTTTCCATCAGTGCAGCATTCAACAATTTCGATTCCCCTCTGATCAGAAATATTGACCCTAGTCCTGGCTCAGATATAGCAAAACTAGTCAACCTTAGGATAATATTCTTCAGACTAGGGCACTTAAACAGTTCGTGAAATATCACTTCTTCCTCCTTTTCTTTCTGAAAACTTCTGCGGTTATACATATGCAGTAGGCCCCGTTTTACTGCAATATACCTAAATATCACGTTGGTGGTCCCCTCAACATATCAAGGCCGTAAAAAAAGAATATATTTTCAAAAATATGGAAAAGAAAGAGAAATTATTGTAAGCCTTAAAATGTTTAATAACCGCACGGAACGAGGGACTGGTTCTACCAAATTATAGACAGCAAACAATTTTCGCAAGAAGCAAATTTTAAGAGTTTGCGATATTAATTACAATACAATACCAATATTTTAAAATTTAAATACAATATCAATATTAAATATAATATTATGAAAAGGTGGCTTATGACTCAAAAAAGGAGAACAACTACCGAGAAACTGACGAAATGCATTGTGTATCTTTAACAGCTGATTTTTCGAATTTTTTTTGGTGTCATAAGCCACCTTTTCATAGACCGGGTCACATATAGTTAACATGATCTAAAACTATAATTAGGCAGGTTTTTATCAGAATCAGCATAAACTTATCGAATTCTCTGATCAACTCTAAACTTCTTCAAGCCCAGTGGAGCACGGGTTAGAGTTTCCCGATTGAAATCAATTTTTTTACGATTTTTGGTTTAGACTAAAGGCGTTTTCTTTTCTACAAAAAATACCACCTTGTTAAAAGGAGCATGTATCTGATGTCTTGTCAACCATGTAGTAAAGCTATTTCTTATTTGAATAAATAATTTTCGAATTGTTTATTGCATCAACAACAAAATTAATGACGAAATTCCAGTTTGCTTGAATACAGTTCAATGCAAAAAAAAAAATTAGATTTAAAATAACGTTGGCAAAACTATTGGACGCTTAGTTGAAAATTTAAATATAATTTAGATTTCAACCTCATCAGATGACGAGGATGAATCCAATAAAAGATTTATTGCCATTTCTGCTCATATAATGGGTGCGGTGATATCCATATTTTAACTTTTTCCATATTTTTTATTTGAAGACTTTTTTTGAGAATGATTTTATAACACAGAATCCACTTAGATTTTATTTAACAGACAACCTACCATTAACAATGCAATACTTTCGTATGTCCTTCTATAAAATAATAGAAAAAATAACTTTAAAAGCTTAACTTTTTTACTGCTCTGATTCGAAGCGATTTTTTTCCAACTTCGTCTGGTAGCTCTATATAAAAACAGAAGTGACGTGTTTTACAAGGCATCGTCAGCACTGTCGATTTATACGGGGCGTAAAGTGCAATGCATTATGCCATTTTTAAGAATGCAAAAGATTTTTAACAAATCTAGTAGAAAATAAAACAAGTATGTATTACATTAATTCGCTTGGGCCAGGTCCTGGACCTGGGCTCTTACAAAAATCCAAAGCTTAATTTTTTATACATTCTAATGCCCCTCTACTGCCTGCTTTAATATATTTTTTTCAGTATATATTTTTTGAATCTTCATATATTAAATATTAACTAACAGTAATTAATCAAATCTTATCCTTATATTTACTTTATGCCCTGCCAGTGTCAGACAAAAAATCTCGTCATGACGATTTCTGTTCACATATGTAGGGACCTATCGCTCATCTGATTGGGAGAGTGCTGCAGTGTCTCTTCTCCTTAAGCGAGTGTGGCCGCCATAATTTAAAATATTTCGAGCTAATGGATTTGGGTGCAGTTCCAGCCTTTTAAAATATTTTCCTGCATATTGAGATCCTTGTGGATATTTGAATTTTTGACATACCAGGAAGCGGCTGTAATTATCAGAATAAGCCAATTAATTTGAATTGCTTTTAGTTTCATTTGAGTAAGTTTTGCTTCTATATGCCATTTCCAGGTTAAACGCCGATCTAGGTGTATACCGAGGTATTTTACATGCGAGTGTTAAGGTATTATTTGATTATTGATTTTAATAGGGGGACATGACTCCCGACGCAAGGTGAATGTTATATAAACTCATTTTTCCTCATTGGTCTTTATCTTCCATTGTTTTAACCACTTCGTCCTGTAATTAACGAGATGCTTTTCGTGTACGCTCAGAAAAGCTGTATCGTCTGCAAATGTTGAAGTTTGGGTGTAGTTGTTTGTTGGAATGCCGAAGTATAAATTATGTACAATAAAAGGCCCAGAATGCTGCCTTGTGGTCTCCAGCGTCAATTGGCTAAGGAGAACTTAAGAATACGCCATCTTTAGTAAAAAAATTTCCGACCGACTGAGAAGCTTTCTAACAGGTTGTGTATATTTGCTGGTAAGTTTTGCTGCAATTTCAGTAATAATCCTTCATGCCAGACTTTATCAAAAGCTTGAGACAATTCTATGAAAAGTGCTGAGCAATATTTTTTCTTCAAAATCTTTTATTATGACATTTACTATTCGGTGAGTTTGTTCAATTGAGCTGTGGTTTCTTTTAAAACCGAAGTGATGGTTTGGCATGCATCTATTTTCATTTAAAATCAGTGTCAATTTTGTAAATAATTGTAATTTCTCAAATAGCTTTGATATATAAGGTAATAATTTAATAGACCTGTATGACTCAACTTTTGTGGGATCCTTTCCTGGCTTTGGTATCATGGTTATACACATTAGGATGTTACTTAAATTAAAGATTTTGCATACAGTTCACAATACATTAAGCCCATACTTATTTGCTGGGCTTAATGTATTTGTTAACTTATGTGAACTTTTAAATTTTTTTTGCATAAGGGGGTAAATCTTTATATATTAGTAACAAATTTTAACAAGCTGGGCACCCTAATGGTAAAGCTAGTTCGAATTTAATTGTGATAAACGTCTTTCGAAGGCGCTAGTATTCGCGATATTCGCGGTTAAAAATTTTAATGCCTTTGAACCGAACAACGATATTTTTTTTTTTTACTTTCGGAATCGTTGTTGAATTTAAATCAATTCAACTCGTTTAAATACAATTTTTCGTTATTTTTTTTCGCGATTTTTTAAAAAAAAATTCTCTTAACTCTATTGTATATTTTTCTAAACCCTATTAAGTATAAACCAAATAACATAACATTTGGGGGATTGACAAGGTCATATCGTCAAAATGTCCTAAATAATATTCTTGTATAATATTGTTTTGTTTCAAACAAAATAAATTTTTTAATGCTGTGTTCATTGATTCGTCATAACTGTACACTAGAAATCTAAATTAAAAGCGGTTGTCCACAGCAGTCTTATATATTTCTTGCAATTATTTTAAGACATATGAGTTTACATCGTTTTGACTACCTTGTGAATCCCCCAATTGTAGTTTTTATGTGTACAAAAATGGCCTTGCGAAGTTTTTACTGATATTGAATTAACTGTAAAGTTAAAAATTACGAAATATTGCGAAAAAGTTAAACTAGTGTTTTTTCATAGAAGAAGTTACATAAAAATATTTTGATGCATTTGCGGCAGAAAGTTGTTTCACTTTGAACTTTTTACGCGTTGCGTACTTTTAAGAAGTAATCTGCTGACACTAAAACATAATAATTAACACAAATTAGTAAATCGTGGAGAAAATACTTATTAAAGAGTTTAAAAAACATACAGTATTGTATAAAAAAGTAGGGCAGTGCCCATGTTCTGTAACTCTCGCTTCGAGAAACTTTTCGATTGAATTGCGAGAAATGAAAAAAAATGCCATAAATTGAAACAAAGAACTGTTTTTCTCACTTAACTTTGTCTGTAAAATTTTTAGCGAGTATTAGCAGCCACGTAAGGAAATTACTCGCCAATTTACAGAAAAAGTGTGTCTGTAAAATTTTTGTGAGAAAGTTACCGCTTTGAACTGTCAAATACGCTCACGCATAAAAACGGGGTGGGAAAAAATATTACCACTAAAAAAATATATTAAATATGTAAAATGCAATGAATAATAACATAGAAAAGACAAATATTTTGTTTTGACTGATTTTTCATTGTTTAATTATTTGTTTTTAACATTTTTAAAACATATACGAATGTTTTTAAAGTTTTTTTTTTAAAACAACAAAAATTAAAGTCGCACTCTACATTATTTGCTTTAGCCGGCGGTTGTATTTTCGCCACCGTCATTGAACATTTTTCAATTTTAATAATTTTGGCCGCCGTCAACGATATGTGTTACTGGTGTTCTCAACGTCTGCAAGTTCTCATCGGCTTCGAGTAGAATATTATGACATTTATAACGTAACGACGTAATCACTTTTGATAGTTTTCGACTTGAGTTACAGTCACACTTTTTTCTCACTTTTCGAGAAACGATGAAATATTTTGTTTGACATCTTTTCAATGCGAGAAGTTCTCACCAAAGTTACAGAACATGGGTACAGGACTACAAAAACAAACAAAATAGAGTAAAAACTTGGAGTTCTATTTGCAAAAAGTACAGCTTTTAATTTACAAATAAGTACACACATAAAAAATATCTGACAGAAAAAGCTTTTATAACGCGCGATATGTTACTTGCAATTTTTCATGCGCGAAGGTTTTTAAACGCACAATACTCGTCGCCGAATTAACGCGTGTTATGTACTTCTACATTTACTTTGAATCCAGAACTAATTTTACATGTAGGGTGCCCATCTTGCTACAATTTGCCACCAACACAGTGTATTCATTGAGTGAAGAGAACAAATTCTTTGACAAATAAAATCGGTTAAAAAAATGTTCGCAAGAAATTAATTTTATTTAACTGAGTTGAATTGATTTAAATTGACCAATGACTTAAAAAGTTTACAGAATATATTACATATAAATCTTTTCAATCGCGAATACACGCGCTAACTTCGAAAATTGACTAGCACCTTTGAATTCAGCGTCCTCAAATTAGCTTTACTGGAAGGGTGCCCAGTTTATTAAAAAAATAAAGTGTCAAATTCGTCCAAATTCTTAAGCTTGCGTCCTATTAGTGCCAGACGAATATTCTCTTAATCATGGTCCCCGTTCACATATGTAGGTGCTATATATCTTCTTCTTGCAACGGTGAATTATAGATCGGTACCCAAAACATCTTTAGCAAAATTTCTTTCTGCACGCAGAAAAAAAAATATGTTTAAAAATGGTCACCTCCAACAAAACTATTTTTAAAGAAAATTGTTAAACATATTATGTTTAATTTAACCATATTATTGTCACTGACAACCATATTTTTGTTAAATTGTTCATCCATCAAGAAGCCACAACCATATTATGGTTGTCTTTAAACATGTTTTGGTTAAATATGACAATAATTTGTTTTTAAATTAACAATAGTATTTTCCTCTTCTCCAAGAGCAACATACTATGGTTGAAAACCAACAATGCTATTATAAGTGTTAAACATGTTTTAGTTATTATTAACCAAAACGTGTTTGGAGGCAACCATAATATGGTTGCGCCTTCTTGATGAGGGACCCATTTAACCATAATATTGTTGTCGGTGACAATAATATGGTTAAATTAAACATAATATGTTCAAAATTTTTCTTTTAAAATAGTTTTGTTGGAGGTGACCATTTTTAAACATATTTTTTCTTTGGGTGTGCTAAATACATACAACCTCTTTGTGTAAAAATGATAAATTTCATAGGAAGAAGTACAATTTACTTAGGGAACGTTAGTCTTGAAAAAATTTTTGAAATAGACTTAATCGTGATTTTTGGTTATATATATTTTATAAATATCCAAGCCGATCTGGCTCATGGACACTACAGGTTTCACAGATTATTTTTAAGGTTGGGGTATTTGGAAAGCTGATTTTATATATGACATCTTTAAAATAAATTTTCTTTCTAAATTCATCTAGAGCCCAGACAAAATAAAGCGATCGTGAGTTAATTTTATAGATATTACCTTTTCCAATTCACTTGAGTGATATAAAAAAAAAATGCCATTTAAGGCAAGTAGAACTTTGTACTTTGTTTCTTATTTTTCGTATTCATATTGTTGTGGCAAGTACAGCAGTGTGTGTAACCGTTTGTGTAGGTGGGTGTTTCAGAATACAAACATGTGTATTAGTGTTTGTTCATTGCAGGTAATTTAATGACTTTAGAACTTTGTTACTTTTTTCTTTTATTTATTTTTTTACTTGTAATAACTCCTTTTTTTCTTAAACTTTTTCAATTTTTATTATTACTATTTTTACTCAATGTTGTTTTTGCTTTAAAACATCTGCTGCAAGTTTTTCATTTTATTTTTATATGTATTAGTTTTGCCTGCAATAAACAATGAGTTTTAGTTTATTGCTGTTAATGCAGGCAGCTGCATGTTGGCTCTTTTTTTCTTATTTTTTTTCTCTTTAGATTTATTTGTTGTTGCCGCTGTATGTTATTGCACTATCAGAAACATTGAACATAAAAAATTAAAAAACTTTTACTTGTTGTTTGTTACTAAAGACTACAAGAAAAAATATTTTTTTATGGTACTTTTTGGCTTCTTTTCAACTTACGCCAGCAGTTGTTGGCAATTTTCATTCATTTTCTTCATTCATAGTTGTCGCGTGTTAAGAATTTTTTTCACTTTTGTGAAATAGTTTTTGTTTTTGGGCAAAATGTGAGCTACAGGGAAGCAAATAAAATGTACTTCATTTACCTTGTATAATTGAGTTTTCATAAAATATTGCAGTTGCAAACTTCTGTATTTCAATTCGAAACGAAATTCGTTTTAATAAATCTACAAAATTAACAGCTATTAAAAAACCTTGGTACTTTACACTATTACACAAGTCTTACGTATTTCGATGAAAAAACATATCTGATCTAATTATTTTTTGAAACTTTTCCAAAAAGCACTAACAACTTATCATGACTGAGTTGTATTTTCCTCCAAATACGTAAGACTTGTGTAATAGTGTAAAGTACCCATTAGTAATTACGGAAATGTGTATTTGAAAAACTACTTTTTTTAAAAATAGGTTTCAATTTATGGTAATGACGATTTATCAAAAGGTACTTTTTGCAGTTATAGTTAATACACAATAAAAAGTCCAGTATAAAGAAACGGTAATAGCCTTTTTTTAAGAAATATTAATTTGGTTTGTTATTTGTTTGTATGTTGTTATTTTAATAAAATGACCTTTTGTAAGACACTTGAAAGGTAAAATAAAAAACGTTTTTCTTACAAAGATCTTTAAAAAGTACTTTTTTAAAAGACACTTTGGTGAAGTTCCCTTATGATATATACGATAAGGATAATAGATAATAGATAGAAAGATTGGATAAGTCTTTTAAATACAGTTTATAGTAAAAAAAAATCTTAAAAAAATGCTAATTTTGTACTTTTTAAAAGAGGTACTTTTTTGACCCTTTTACCCTGGAGTTTTTTTTTCAAAATCAGGTAGTTTTTTTTTAATTTTGATGGCCAATTCACTTTTAAGGCAATATAATAAGATGATGGGGATACGTGAAAACTCAGAGATCCTTCCGCTATCCTGGGACATATAATCCAAATAGGTTTCTAAGATGAAGATATTCTATCCCAATAAAAATATCTGCATACACAAAATCAAAAAATTTTGTATTTTTAACTTATCAGGCCTGTTCTGAAAATCACTTTTATTCAAATCGCGTGAATTCATATCACGTGTGCTTTTAATGTGTTTTGGTGTGATTTTCAATAGCCGAAAGCATACCGAGGAACCTAAAAGCAGATTGATTTTCAAAACACCACAAAATCACAAGTGTGACTTTAATAGAACGTGATTTTCAGAACAGGCCCGTATATTGGGATAATAAATCCCACCTGATAATAAATCACAATCTAATTGGGCCAACATGTCCCATTACAACAAAAAAGCCTTTACTTACACCTTTTATTGGAATATATTAGATATTACATTATTAAAGGTTAAATAAAAAGTTGGGACGTGAGGAATATTGCTGGGACATTTAGTCCCAGTAGGGGCGAAACTTTTTTAGAAGTTATTTTTTGAAATACAAAATTTATTTTTAAAAAGATTTCTCTATAAGGTACTTTTTTTATATGGTCCTTTTTTAAATATACTTTAATTTTTTAAAAAGTATGCTACTTTTATTTAAAAGTACTTTTTAAAATATGTACTTTCATACACAGGTATATTTGCAAAAACGTACTTTTTAAAAAGGTACCATTTCAAAAAGGTACTTTTTAAAAAAGTACCATTTTACAAACTACTTTTTTAAATGTACTTATCTTAAAAGCACTTTTCAAAAAGTTAGGTTTTAAAAAGGTTTTTATTTTTAAAAATGTTCCTCTTTTAAAAAGATAATTTTTTAAAAATGAGTTTTTAAACAAAATTGCGTTTCTTAAATGACAGCTTTTTTAATAATCTTAATATAAAATAATCTTATGTTTATTGTTTTTTTTTAAATAGAACAATTGCGTTCTGGTATTTTTTTGCAAAACTTTCAACAAAAACTTTCACAAAAAAAGTTTTGGAATGCCAATATTTGATCTAATTTATCACTTAACTAATTATTCTGAATGTGCATTATTTGTTGCAATTTTCCTTTAAAAAAAAATTTTGTAGAAACCTTGTTGTATTTCCAATACAATTTGTTTTCAAATATAAATAGAAAACCCTCGTTTTGTTTAAAAGTACTTTCTTTAATACGACTCAATGAACTTAAATTTACTGCCAGGACCACAATGTCGACAAGAACATTTCTTTCGTATATATTGAAAACAATAATAAAATATTAAAGTTTGTTTTTGTTTTCAATATAAATATACGAAAGAAATGTTCTTGTCGACATTGTGGGCCATGCAGTTAGACATAAATAAAAAATAAAAAAAAATGAAAATCACAAGTATAGTCTATTTATAAAAAAGTGCTTTTTAAATTATGATTAAACTTATTAATCCCACTTCCCAATAACTCTTTGGTAACTTTCCTGTAAAACAAAAATCGTCTATTAATCTTGCTTTCTTGACTTTTAGTCCCTGTTCACTTAAATTTCAGACAAATATAGAAGTCAACTCAAATTCAAAATACGTGTTCGCAAGAAGTGCAGAAGACAACTACACGACTGTAGGCTGGTACTTAATGTACTCCGTATTCCCCGTGTTTTTTAATGCTTCCTAAAGATTTTCATTTTGTTTTTTTTTTGCATAAGTTTTGATGTGATTTAATTTACAGATGCTTTTTGTTTTACGCTTTTATTAACAAATTCTATTAAAAAAGATTGCAGAGTAAAAAATTTGTTTCTCTTTTTCTTTATTTTTTTTTTTTTGCTGTTAAATGTCACTCACTTTTATAAGTCAGTCATTCACAGACAGAAAGAAACTTAAAAAAGGCAGTGAAAAGAAACTATGAAACAAAATTGTTTATAGAAAAAAGTTGCCAGAGAAAAATAAAGTTTTTAATTTAATGAGTTTGACAAATTTTTACACAGATTGTTACTAATTACTTTGAAAGCCATGACCAGGCTGGCAAGAAAAAACTTTTGCACATATTTTAAAGTAAAAAAATTTTACGTAGAACCTAAAAATTAGCACAATTTAAGAATGAGTTTATGTATGTATGTAAATGGACAAAGTTTAAAGTTATTAAAAACGAAAACTTTTTTTAATTACATAAAAAAATAATGTTAGCGAACAGAAAATTGCGTATTCACAGCGTATACGTAATATTTATTAAATGCTTAATTTAATAATACGTATACGTAAGTGTATCTATTAAAGGCATTGTATTTATCCTGATTATCTATAATCTCGAATACGTTTAAAAATAACATTAATTGTAGTTTTTTATTAGTTTGTATTTAATTTTAAAATTACAATAACAATTTGAATACATTCAAAAGAAAAATCAATCCATCCGTACTCAAATCAATCCGAAGCGGTATCAATAGTACGGTGAGTACGGATTTTCTTAAATCAAGTACAGAAAGACTGATTCAAGTACGGATTATTCAATCGCGAAATACTCAAGTTATCCATATTCAATCCCGGATTCGTAATTAAAATAATCCGAAAATGAGATTGATTAAGTAAAACTGAGATTGAATCAATCTCTAAATGTACTTAAGTCAAGTGTTATAAAGTTGATTTAATCCCGAATTCGTACTTTAAATAAATCAACACTGAAATTAGAACAAGAATATTATTCTAATTAATTTACTTACCTGTTTCACACCTTACAAAGTTCCAATTATAAAACACCACCACCATGCCCGATATGATTTTTACTTTAAAAACTTAATGTACATATTTAGCGAAGAATATAAACTAAATGAGAAATTGAAGGCAAGACAATTTTACTTTTTAAAGCAGTGGTGTCAATTATGATTGTGTTGGTGCGATTACTCTTGTCTCTTACATTCCCAGCGGGAGAAATCTGCGGCTGCGAGGCCTAATTAACATACATATTTTGCTATGAAGACTTTAGAGCAATTAATAATAATACAGTTATCGAAAAATGTTGAGTTATTGACAGACACAATCAGTCATTATTTAAATAAATTTAATTTGGAACCTGCATTTCGCAGAAACTTTGCTTATTTTTTGGAAAAATTGAGCACTTGACAATATTTGAAGTCTTTTTTCAACCTTATACAATTCTTTCCAATATTTTTAATTTTTGTCTTCTTGTGATACTCAATATTTCAAACTATTTAAATAAAAAATTTTTTTAATCATATATTGATTTTCCCTTTCTTTGACTTCATATTGTTGAAAATCATTATGGAAATGATCGAAATAGGTACCTTTTCAAACAATTTAATCTCTTAACTTCAAATGTTTTAAAACATAAGAGACATTGAATATCATTAAATGCATTTTTTATCATAAAATATTTTTTATATGGCATCATTTATTTTTTTAATAAACTCTCCGCTTGCATGCTCGATATCGCTGTCTACAAGACTACTTAATAAAATTCAAATTTGAAGTTTACAGAAGCTCAATAAACTCAACATCAAGGCGAATTCATCACAGTTATTCTTGATACTACAATAAGTACACCTCGTACAAAAACCACAAGCAATTTGTTTTTTTTTTTTAAATCATTGTACAATGGTAAAAACAGAAATAAAACAAAACAGAAACAAAGATAATAAATAATAAATATGTATGTATATTATTTCTGTTTAGAGGCCTCAAAACAGGCCGTGAGATATTTCCCGCTGAATGAGAGTGTTTTGCAGAAAACAATTATATTTTACTCTCGCAAAATAAAAGAGCGTAAGCGTACATGTGAGTTTTGCTTACACAATTGTGTATGGCGCTGACATTCCTGTTTTAAAGTTTTAAAAGTAAAATTGATTAAGATTTAAACATGAAAATAATGTGTTTTCTTCCTGTGCTGTTGTTTTTGTTGTTTTACACACAACAAGAAAATCGTTTTTTAGCTACTTGTGTGGTGTTGTTGTAGTGTCTACAACAAATTTGTATAAGTTATATGAGATTAAAACGCCCAATTTGTAATTTTACTCTCAGAGTGGCAGTACCAACGAAAAGTTCAATATTTATAACTTTTTATTTTAACTTTTATACTTACTTTACGAAATTCCGGGAAGGATTTGTGTACGTTTTAGTGTTATTCGTACTTGAATTTTTGAGTACGACTCGTACTCACAGTAAGTATAAAAAGCATAATTTATCCCAAGTGTTTTTCTTTCTGTGTACAAATTGAAACATCAAATGATAACATGGAAATCTAAAACCTTTAGCTAAACAAGTAAGAGTGTTATATTCGACTGTGCCGAATCTTTAATACCCTCCACCGAAAGTTCAAATTTTTCTGGAATGGGCTTTATGCGTGATCTTTATAAAACCAGAACTCACATTAATATAATTCGTTGCCTTATTTGAGCAAAATATCATGATTTGTTCCAGAAATATTATTGAGCGTATAAAAGTCATTTCGAGGAGGGAATTTTCTCTTGGAGCTACCGTAAGTTATGGATCGTTAATCCCAAAATTCTGTCGAGAAATTCTAAGTATTAAAAACACCAAATTAAAACAATTTAGAAAATATAAATTTTTTTTAGTATCGAAAAGCCTCTTTATACAAGAACTATGGTTAATTATGTATCGGTTATTACAAAATTGCATTTTGCCGTCTCTAAATTTTATCACAATATTTATACTTGTTACGGGGTTTGTCGTATTTGTGTATATGTGACATATGCTAAATTATAAACTGATCATTACGAAATTAGTCGGAGCGGTTTATAATCGTACAGGATTCTGTCAGATAAAATTTTACCTCAATTACTTGATTCGCTACGGGCTTAGGGGTACTTAAGTGTTTTTCGAGATAGGTCCTTATATGGGGCCTATGGAAAATTACGAACCGATCATCGCAAAATCTAATAGTATATCTAAAAAATCGAATTTGTCCAATATCTAATGAGAATCGGTGCATTCTGTCACAAATTTATGTTACTTTTTATATCAGAAATATAAATTTTTAAGAGAAATTGTTCCACATTCAGGTTTACAACACTTTTTCTGCTAAACCGATTCTGCTGGCTTTCAATCCTAAACTGTTTAGGCGAAACAGAAAGAGTTTGACATCGACATAGTTCTTTTGTGTAAAGTCTTTTGAAAGTGAGCGTCCCAGTTAAAAATATGGTCCCAAAGGAGCAGGTTTTATGTATGAATTCATACCTCAAATCGCTTCAAACCTGCTGACCGGATGCCTGATTTTTGGATGATGTGTTCACGGTTTGGAGGACTATTTTCGGCTGACAATAAACGCTTCTTTTAACATAATAAAAGTGCGTTTTTAAGGGCTAACTATTTTAACATATTGATTAATGTTTTGCTTTTACTGGTTAAAATGCGTTTTTTCAAGCATTTTCGTACACCATAAAAATTTTTTTTTTTTCGCTTTAAAACCTTCTTCGTTCTCAGCACTAAAATAGCAGCTTTTTTTGTATATTTTATTCGTTATAATTTACTGCTGTTTAAGAGCTCTCTTATTGAAGCTCTCGATTATGCGCTTTATTTCTTAAGTGCTTCAAAAAACGCAAATTTTTTTTTACTGGGATGTTTTCAACAGATGGACAGAGGGACAGACATTGCTAAATCGACCAAGCAAGGACTTTTTTTTTTTTTTTTTTTTTTTTTTTTTTTGGTAATGTTATACTTTTCAGATTTATGGAGAACTACTTTTATAAATTTTTCACATGGTCTGTTTTGTTTTTTAAAATATTTCGGTTTTTCACTCCCTGCGCAAAACATAACAAAAGCTATTAGGATTATTTTAAGACTCGCATGTCAGAGCAAAAAAGTAGAGCAACGGTCGGAACTAATCACAATATACAACCTTCAAACGCAAATTTGGAAAAAAACTTGAATCAAAAATATTCCAATCCTTCACGCAATTTACAAACTATAAGTGATCGTCCAGACTTGCAATTTTTTAAAATGCTGTTATGAAATTGAATTATTTCCATTATTATAGATTTTTTGTATTTTATCTTGTCTTTCCTCTTTTCCATTTGATATTTTATATATAAATACAAATACACCTACAGGCAACTTCAAGCTGCAAATATAACAGAATTGCAGATTACATTCAACTGAGAAATCTTTCCCAATCTTCTCTTCTCTCGCACCAAGAAACTCAAGAATTACTGATGCAAAAATTGCAAGCCTAGGCGATGACTTAGAAAACTCAGTCTGACCCAAAACAACGAGATGTTGGCTTTATAATATCGCACCGGCCGTTTGGTGCGATATTATAAAGCCATTGAACCATACCAATTGAACCATACCAATATTATCATAATAAAAAGAAATGACAATTATTTCCTAAATAATTTGTGTTTTATTCAAAATCAACATCGGCCCTTAAAATTTAACCACCCTTTACAATGTCATGCCGAAATATTGTGTTGGTACGTCCAGAATTGTACATGGGTCGCATATAAACGCCCTTTTTAAAAATTTTTAAGACTCTTACATGAATCTTAACCACATAACATAAGTTTGGTCCGCCAGATTCATTACACCATGCAACAAGCAAAAAGTCCATGAATAAACACTATATTTTTTTGAACCGCTAGTGCAAAAAATCATCATTATTTAAAATTCTATGGAAAGATCAAAATTTTAAATATTTTATTTCGGCTAAAGTTCATAAAATTTAATTTTCATTAAATTGTTTTTATGAAGACAGGAATTTTTACAACATGAAATGTATTAAAATTTATTGATATTTTTTCATTCTTGACTGAACTAGGAAATGAACCAGGATTACACGGACAGGTTGCCCTGACATGTTTCAATTGTAACCAAACAATCTTCTCAAAGGGGTTTGCCATCTTAACACTCACCACCATCGAAGCCAGCTGGCAGTCAATAGCCAATCATCAATCTTTAAACTTTAAAATTGGTAGATGGAAATTTGTTTTTGAATGATAATCTATTTTTTTTTAAATTAATTAACATGTTCTTCCTTGCCTTTTTAATGAAAATTAAATTTAATGAACTTAAGCCTAAATAAAATATAAAAAATTTTGATAAAAACCGTAAGCAGTTCAATAAAATAACCGCAATACTACTTCTATGGTAAGGTTCTTTTAAATATTTTTTTTTTTTCTAAAATTTGAGATTTAACTCATGTTAACAACATGTAGCTCTACACAAATTCGCGATAAAAAAAAATGTCAAAACTAGATATTTTCACTTTATCGCGGATAAAACACGAATTTATCCATGGATTTTCATGAAACAAAATTAATTTTATTTCTATTATATGCAGCTTTATAAAAAAAATAATTAAAGTGAAGGATTAGAAAAAATATGGTGCAATAAAAAGGCAAAATTTTGGGATGTTTAGCTCTACACAAATTTACGATAAAAAATGTTAAAACTACGTACTTCCAGTTTATCGGGAATAAAACAGGAATTTGTCCATGGATTTTCATGAAATAAATTTTTTTTATTTCTAAAAGATGCAACTTTGTTGAATAAAATTTTTTATGAATTTTTTAAGTTCAAAAATTTTATAATTAAACAACAAAAAATTTTTTTTCCACTTGTGCCTCAATAACTCCAGACTAGTGGCTGAATCAAAAAATGATATTAGAACCACTTAAATCTGGCGTAATTTAAAATTTTGAGGGATAGCATAACAAAATCGATTTCGTCGTACCAAAGTAACGACAAAATGTATGGAGCAGCCTCTTCAAAAATCTCAAATTTTAGAAAAAAAATTTTTTAAAAAAAACTTACTATAGAATTTTAAATAATGACTATTTTTGCAATTAGGTGACTACTGCAGATCAAACAAATATAGTGCTTATTTAAGGAAACAAAAAATACATTTGTTGCATAGTGTTATTGCTCCAAAATAGGGTACACCCTCGAATACTTGTCTCTAAATTCTGGGATATAGGGTATCTAATTATCGGGTTGACTGACTATACATTCTTACTGGTTTTACATTTGTTATCTATTTCTTTAAAGAACTTATAAATCTTTGTACTTAAAAGAAATAGCTGACACAAATAACTTTAATATCTTATAGGCAAATAAATTTTCAAGTTGCATTTTGTGTTCAAATATCAAATATATTTTAAATGTACTAAAATAAACTTTTTAATGGTTTTTGCAGTTTAAGCCACCACCTTCTCTATTGCCATAAATTTTTGCACATTTTATTATGCAACTCTTAAGAAACAAATGTTGCACCATAAATGACATGTTCATTTTGTGTTTCCTTTTTTGTTTTTCTTCGCTGAGTTCGTTGCTTGTTTTATTGCAAACTGTAGCAACAAAGTCGGAAACATATTTCAGAGTTTTCTTGGCGAAAAAGAAAAATAAGTAAAGTTTATGTTCTGCTATACAAAAGGTAGCAGAAGTTTAGTGGCAAACTTAAGAACAAGAGTTTGGCACATGAATTCATTTTGTTGAGAATACTCAAGAAAAACCACTAAAGTTATTATGAACTTTGGGTAAAATGAAACTTGGGAAAAGTTATAAATATTTAATGGAATTATGTTTGCAAAAACGGCTGAATTTGATGATAAACTACATGTAAAGGATTAATGTGAAAGATTGAAATTTATAGAGGTTGTTGTAAAGGAAAAAAGCTAAATAAAATTCGATTTAGTTTACACGCAGAGAAAACAAATTTTTGTTTATGGTTAATGCTAAGCAAACTATTATTAATTATAAAAACTTATTAAACATATTGTTGTTTCTTTAACCATGTAATTACCCTTGATAACCATATTATGGCTCAATTAGTCCTTCATCAAGAAGCTACAACCATATTTTGGTTTTTGCCAAACATGTTATGGTTAGTAATAAAGATTATATGTTTACTACTAAAAATAATATAGCTGCTTTACAAACATAACTTGATGCTAATTTAATTGTTGTTAATTTAAAATCATACATTTGTTAGAGGTTAATGAATTATTGTTATTATACTTCATTGCATATTCGGAGATAGCCATAATATGGTTATGGCACCTTGAATTCGGAATAATTTTACTTTAATATGATTTCCGGTGACAATAATATTGTTAAAGTAACCGTAATATGTTTAAAAATTTGTGGTTAAAAATAGTTTTGTTGCAGGTGACCGTATAGAAAAATGTGTTTTCTCTGCGTGTATAAGTACTATAACAATTATTTATTGCACAAATGAATGACCGGCGTTATAGTTATTAACGTATTTCTAACTCAGGCCCAACTAGGAATATCTGAATATTTTTATATCGTCCAACGCAAGTGTTGAAAAGGGTATGCTTAGATTGCCATTGCGTTTGAGACATTTTGTAAAAGCAAATACACCCAGAGAATAAAAACAGTTTTCAATATTTAAACATATTATTGTTCCACAGTTATAATAGCATGGTTGTTTTTCAACCATAGCATGTTGCTCTTAGAAAAGAGGAAAATACTTATTTTTAATTTAACAACAAATTATTATCATATTTAACCATAACATGTCTAGGAGCAACTATAATATGTTTTCAGCTTCGTGATGGAGGACTAACTTAACCATAATATGGTTGCCGGTGACAACAATATGTTCAAATGAACCATAATATGTTTAACATTTTTCGTTTAAAATAGAAAAAATGTTTTCTCTATGGGTGTATATTCTGGGTGCTTGAGTAATTCCAAGTTGATTTCGTCAGGGGGCTTATTCTAGGAGTCGTGAGCGACTTCGAAAGCAATTTTATTTCCAATTCTTTGAGTCAATACTAAGCGAATCGAAATAATTTTGTTCAGTATTGTAAAGCACTAATTTGAGGTTTCACATCACTCAAAAAATAATTTCAATTCGTTTAGTATCGACTAAAAGAATCAGAAATAAAATGGCTTTCGAATCGAAAAAGTATTCGATCACGACTGCCAGAATCAGCCCTCAGGTCCGCATGTCTCTCCATTTGCAAAAATTACACTCACTTTTGAACGACTCAACAGAAAAAAACAATTTTCATGTTATCTAAAGCGGCTTGGACTTGAAATCCAGCATTATCAGTAAAGTATGAAAAAAAGGTAACGGACGCAAAGAATTGATATTTTTGTTACAAAAACTGGAATAAATTGGTGGCGAAAGGTACAGATTGTCATTAAATTTTCCCAAACTTCGTTTTATATTACTCGATATCACACTTTCAATTTCGAGGAGATCGGTCCATAATTAGCCATATAAGTCATTTTCTGCGAAGCTGACATACCAATAAAAAAAATGTTGACGAAATTTCTTCATATTTGGCGTCTATAGCTCTAGTAATTATGAATGAGTGTGCCAAATATATTTTTTTATAATGTTTATTTGTCGAGGTATGGGGTGCTAAAGTGTTGCCGTTTTTGAAAAATTATTTTTTAATTATCGTTTCGTACTTGAAACAAATTAAAAAATTAAGCTAAGTGATTCTTATAGGAAATCGTTTGATTAAAATAAAATCCATCCGCAAAACTGGAAATGCTCAATTTAAATTAACATTTTTCGAACTTGGATACCTTTTTTACCAAAATTAGCCTAAGGTATCTTTTACTAATGTAAAAGTTTGAGAAAGGCCGTATAAGTTTAACGGCCGTTTTCTAGGCGATTACCTTTTTTCCCAACGACAAACTATACATTACAGAAGTTTCGTTTTCGCAGTCTGATTTGCTGGTATTCTGTCGCGAAGTTACCCGGCACTCAATTGCCAATTATTTATTTGCCTGGATGTACAGATAAATCCACTCATCTTACTCCCAACTTTTACTGAAAACAATGTCTTTTGTCGGTATATTGAGAAAAACAAAATCGTTAAGGGACAGTTTAAAGGCCTTTTAAATTTAAGTCGACATTGAGTATCATGCATTTTGTCGATATATTCAGAAAATTGCCATAAGAATTTCTTTACATGCGCCAAGCACTTCAAAACTGGAAGTGATAATTTTGAATTAACATTTTTCTAACATAGACCTATTTTTTTTTTAATTCGAATTAAGCTTGTTCGGAAAATTCAAATCACGTGCTTTTAAAATTACAGTTGTGATTTTGTGGTGTTCTGAAAGCCATACCATTTTTGTGTTTCTCGGTTTGCTTTGGGCCACTGAAAATCACAGCGAAACACACAAAAACGAAACACCTAAATATCACACGTGTGATTTTGAAAGGCACATGTGATTTGAAATCGCGTGATTTGAGTTAAAAGGATTATCATAACAAGCTTGTATATTGTATTTATAATACTGTAAACATGAATTACCATTAAAAACGCAGAATAGTTATTTGTATAGACCACAGTACTCATAAGCGAAATTATGCTTTCCTAAACGAAGATTTGGTCGACCAATGACTTTGAATAAGCCACAATATCGCAGGTGGCAAAAAAAACTAGTAGTTGGCTTAACAAATTTATTTTAGACCTAAGACGTACAAATGACGGCAAATTTAAATTCTGCAATTATTAAGAGACACCCTTTTGTATAGAACATGCAAAATTCTTTAATTTTAATTTACTTGAAATTTTGCAAAAAATTTTAAAACAAATTTCATTCTACCATTTACTTTACATACCCAAACAATCACCTAAAAAATATTTACCTAAAAAAAGAAAAATATTTGTTTATCATATTTGTTGCACAAAAATAAAACAAATATACGAAATGAATATTTAAAACAAAAATTCTGAAAAGATTCCTTTATGACAGGATATTTTAATACTAACACAAGCGAAAACAAAATTTTTAACAAACAAAACACATGTTGAATTTTCATATTTTTCTCCCCTCTCCAAAGGTAAATTTATTCGGTTTTTTATCTACATTCTTTTTTTTCTAATAACTGCTAAAAAAAAAATAAATAAATATATGGGGCATTTCACGCTAAAAAGTAAAAAAAAAATATTTTTTTACACATTATTTTGATATTTTTTGAAGGCACTTTAAAAAGGCGTTCCTGGTAAATTTTGACATTTTTTCTGATAACTGCTTCGAAGAACTTGTGCTTATAACTTTCTTATTAATGATCCAAATTGAATTTAGTTTTTTGTGAAATATTCGTTTTCAGATTTTGTTAATTACAAAAAAAAAAAAAAAAAAAAAAAAAAAAAAATAGAAAAAATATTCCAAGTTTTTTTGTTTAAGATTTTTGGACTTGACTTTTTTTTTTTTTTTTAATTACTCCTTAAAAAACACTTTTTAATTTTTTTGTTCATAAATTTCTTAATAATAATAGTCGAAAGAAAAGTTTTTTGATTAAGATTGTTGGATTTTAAATTTAAAATCGTATTGTTGAAAATGAGTGTATCTATTTTTTTTTTTATTTTTAAAAATCTGTAATTTTACACTTCCATCCACACAACAATTTTAAAGCCTGGGGGTGCTACCGCGTATTTCGATTCGTAAAGTAAAATTTTTCGTAAGCAATTTCCGATTCGAAAGTTAAACCGTACTGCGTAGCTCGTTCGAAACGATGGCAGAGTCGTATTTATAAACAAATGGGAAATTTAATTAAAAGTTGGTAGCACTGCTATTAAAATGGCAAAATGGACGAAAATATCCCAAGACCAAAGAAATATTAAATACTATTTAATGTGTGAAAAGTATAATTGTGTTTTTTAATAAGAACTGATGTATTTCCCTGTGGTTTGAAGATTTCAAAGAAAAAGTCAAACATTTAATTTAATTAAACATGTAATTTTTTTTTAATATTTTTTGAAAATTTCAAGACCACAAATATTAAAACATTTACAATAATAACATTGGTAATCATCTAGTTTATGGTTTAATTTATTTGTTTACACTTTTATTTATCATGAAACTTTTAAATACTTACATTTTTTGTTTTTCTTTCAATTTGTCACTAACCAAATAGCTTTCGAACAATTTCCTAACGCTTTTGGCATAACAGACTCGTGTTTTCTTAATACAGAGTTGCACTTTCGACAGGAATTTTTATTGTTCGTAATAGAGAGTTGCCGTTTCGAAAGGGATTTTTTGTTTTCGAAAGTGTATAAAAAATTGCCGTTCATTCGAAAAAAATTTTACGAAAATCGTAATACACAGTACAAATTGTTCGAACTCGTAAATTATTTCTTTCGAATCGAAATACGCGGTTACCCCCCAGATCTGGAGTGCAAAGTAGTCTTGGCAGAACTTATTTTAAAACTTAAGTATTTATGCACTCAGCGAATCTGCGTCTCTGGAAATATTAGGAGATTTAAGGTATATATTGACTTCTTCCATAGCAGGGCCACAGCTGAGAAAGAGATTTTTGTTGTTCGTAATAGAGAGTTGCCGTTTCGAAAGGGATTTTTTGTTTTCGATAGTGTATAAGAAATTTCCGTTCATTCGAAACAAATTGTACGAAAATCGTAATACACAGTACAAATTGTTCGAACTCGTAAATTATTTCTTTCGAATCGAAATATGCGGTAACCCCCCTGGTCCGATAGTTGGTCTTCACTAACTACTATTTTCGAATAATCAAAATTTAAAAAATCAAAAATCGGTCTCTAAATTGAAAAATTTTTTTTTCAAATTTTCAAAAATCAAAAAAAAATAGTAAAGTTGGAAGGGAACTACCGGATCAGGCTTAAAAGTTGTTGGGTGGATAGAACTTAACTATTCCGCATTTAAAAAAAAAAAAAAAAAAAAAAAAAACACTCATTTCCAAAAGCTCAATTTAAAATTTCAAATCCCAAAATCTTAATCAAAAAACTTTTTTTTGGACTATTATGAAAAAAAAACTTATGAACAAAAAACAAAAAATAGTTGTTTGAAGGAGTAATAAATTTTTTTTCAAAATTCACAAAATTGGCGATATCCAAAAAAAAAAAACATTTTTTAACCATCCGATTTGGCGTGGAATGCCCCCTATGAAGGTAAAAATTCAGAATTCAAAAAAAGCAAAATATAAATGATTATAAAATATAGTACACATGTATTTATTTACGTTTTTATTTGCATATTTACATATTCTACATAAATACTCCACATTTCAATATACATGTTAAATTTCAAGCAATAAATGGAATTTTACATGTGTATTTTGTCTTGAGGCGAAATATCTAAATAATAAAAAAAATATGCAGAAGGAAATACAGGTATGCTTGTAATTTAAATACATTTTTATTTTTGTTTTAATGCAAAAAAAAAATATATATATATGATTCAAGAAATTTTTTCGTAAAATTGTATTTTTCATTTTATTTGCATAACATTTACTTAAGTCTGATTTTTTTTTTATATAGATGAAAAATTAAAGTGTTCTAATTTTTTTGAAATCGTACAAGTAGTTGAAAGATTTTTAAGTAATATTGCTGTTAAATTTTTTTATGTAATTGCAAAAATCTTTAAATTTAACTACAAATAAAACAGAGTATGTCTGTCGTTGGTTGGTATAATGTAGAAGGGCCCTAACTGAGTTTGTTTCGATATTGAGTTATTTAGTGATTCCAAGTCATTTTACACAGAAAAAAGTGTTTTATCAATTAAAAAAATGGTTTAAAAAGTATTTTAATTTAATTAATGTGATAATTGAATCAATAATTTTTTTAGCTGAAAAAATTTAAAAATTTAATTTTGATTTAATTAAAATTTTAGTTGTTTTGAAATAAATTTTCAATTAAAATTTTAATTAAATAACAAAAAATCTTAATTGACTTTTTTCGTTTAAAATAAAATAATTTAAACATGTAGAATTGTTGTTGGGAATTGTCAATATTTAATTAAGTAAATTAACACATTGTTTAAAATTTGAAAGTTTTTTGATCACTTTTTTAATTAAAATTAAAAATATCATTTATTGAAAATATTTTTTCAAAATTTTAAAATTTTTAGTAATTAATATAATCATTTTGGAAATAGGTGCAAAATCAACAACTCGTTTGCTTGATATTATGAATTTAGAACAAATTTGGTGATAGGAGAAATTTAATAATTTTTTCTGTGTACACAAATAAACCTCGTCACAAAACTTTAATGCAATCGTGCAGGGCTATCTAAAACTGCTATTAAGTATCTGTCATCTGAAGTGCCATTTATTTAGTGAAAGTTTTGCCTTTTACGAATATGAATCATTTGATAACCTAAGAACGCGTTAAAAAAAGTTAGAACATACTACAAATAAGTGGTGGTTCCAATACGGCCACTTTTCGAGTATAATAGGGTGATGATGGTCGTCATAATCGACCTACTGCACGCAAAGAAAAAACATGGTTGTGGTAAACATATTCTAAGAGCAACATATTATGATAAGATTCATGATTGTTGTCAACATATTACAATATTATTATATGATTGATATTATAACCAAATATACTCGTAATATTACATCATGATATTTTTGTCTTAATCCTAATTTGTTTTTATTACATCATATTATAACCTAATCATATTAGTATCATGTTAATCATAATAATATGTAGATCAAATCTAAAACCGAAAAATATTTTTAATATATATTTATGCTTATTTACTAAATGGCAAACTGTTACAGATTTTTCACATCATAATATGATGCAACTTTAAACATAATATTTTTGGCCTATTTTGGTCGTAGGTCGCAATTATTTATAAATTATTTTATAG
This sequence comes from Pollenia amentaria, assembly GCA_943735925.1. Classification (NCBI taxonomy): domain Eukaryota; kingdom Metazoa; phylum Arthropoda; class Insecta; order Diptera; family Polleniidae; genus Pollenia; species Pollenia amentaria. Next base: position 83,010,168 of record OX031008.1, on the reverse strand, counting down.
AATTTTCATTGTTTTTCTCTAAAATAACACAAAACAATGGTTAATATTTTTGCACGATTTTCAAACAATATAAAAAGTTTTTTTAGCATTGTTATTTTATTTTGTGACACTTTACAGTTTTTTTTATGTACCTACAATTTCTTTAAACTTGGTTTTTTTAATGGCTATTTTTTTAAATGGTTTAACCACTGAATAACAAATAATTCGATAGGCATATGGAAAACAAAAGACACAACTGATGCAAAATTATTTTGCAAATGGCGATAACAAAATATTATTACATTGAAGATATTTTGTTTGCATCTTAAACATATTATGGGTATAGAAAGTTATCATGGTATGGCTATTAAATATCATTAAATGGTTGTGAGGAATATAATATATTTTCAAATTTATCATTATTTAGTTGTCATAAAAATGATTATTTTTCAGTGACATTGACATGTTTACAGTAACTATAATATTGTTGCTATTAACTAAAAGTAACTATAATTTGTGTACGACAACAATATATTGTTACAATAAATATAGTGTAGTTGCCGTAACCATGCCCAAACATATTTTTTCTCTGCGTGTATACAAGAATTTAAATTGTAGTGCAATTTCGATCGATCTAACTTACGGCTTTAAATGCAGTAATTTAGCCATAAGTTTTAAGGCAAATAATAGATATACGACTTGCAACGCAATAACAAATTACTATGTTCGCTATAAAAAAATACACATTCTTATACACAGAAAAAAAATTCTAAATTATCTTTAATCACCAAATTCATAGCAAACAATTTGTTGATTTTGCATATATCGATACCTTCCCATAAGAATGTATTAAGCGACACTTTTGTCGAAAATGACTTTTTGATGTGGAACTATACTGGAAGTTAAGCGCCACATTTTGGCCTGGGTTTCGCTGCCCTATCATGGATGCAAAGGAAACTAGAGAGAAAATAAAATTGTATCAACCGTCAAGTTTTCTCACTGAAATAATGTTGCTTCCTGAAATTTGTATTATCCGCCAAAGAAATTATGCTAAGCCACATTTTTAAAAATGTAATTGTCATAAGCAACAAAAGGTCCACACAAAAATGTTGTTAGATGTCGCTTAGTTTAGCCGAAATTGTCGCTTAGCACACTCATCCAACTAGAACTTGATCCATTTTTGTCGCTTATAGCACTCCAGATTATGATTGTCTTTGAGTTAAAATAATTTTTCTATGAAACGATACATACAATACGAGGATATTATAAAAAATACATTTGGTGAGAAAGAAGACGAATTGGCAGAGGCAGACGAAGACGATGATTTGCCTGACAATCAAAATGATTATTAATAATCTTAAAATTTCCGTGTTTGATTTTTTGTTTTGAAATAAATGTTTTGTTACTTTTTATATAGATTTTTATTTATTTTATTGTTTAACAGAACAAATAAAAAATTAATTAAACTACACAATTTATTTCAAACCTTTATTTTTTGTGTCCATGTCAATGTTTTAAGCGCCATTTACCAATGTATCAAGCGCCAAAAACTTTTTATCTGACTAAAATTTTGGTTTTGCAATGATGTCAAGTTTTGTATTCTGAAAAAATAACTAAATGAGACGTTTTTTTTTCGTTTCCTACCCAATTTTAGAAATGTCGCTTAATACATTCTTTTGGGAAGGTATCGATATTATCAAAATAATTATATTCATTACTGAAAATTGTGAATATTTTTTTTTTTAATAAATGATATTTTTTATTAAAAAAAAATGATCAAAAAACAATTCTACAAGTTTAAATTTTTTTTTTTTTAACGAAGAAATCAATGAAGATTTTTTGTTATTTAATTCAAATTTCAGTTAAAAAATTATTTCCAATCAACTAAAATTTTAATTAAATCAAAATTATATTTTTAATTTTTTTTCAACTAAAATAAAAAAATTCATTTAAATATCACATTTATTTAATTTAAATAGTTTTCAAACAATAAAAAACTAGTGATAATTTTTTCTGTGTAGTCATGTATAAACATTTTGCTTAGTTTAACTGATTGAATTTGATTTGTTGAAATATCAAATTCGAATGCTTAAAGCCCAACGATCATGACTACAGTGCACGTGAGTGAATTGGACAGAATTGAGAAAATGCTCATGACAGCCATAGAATCATTATAAAGACGCACTCAAAAAAAGCAATGTAATTTTATATTTAAAACTACACTGCAATTTCTAGCACTAGTTGCTTATGCCTTCCTTTATAACAAATTTATTGTCAAATGTTATTAGTTTATATTTAATAGAAGCTAATCCTTGTAACGTCAAGCATTACGTCGGCAACCTAAGGTAATGCAGTTGTTTTACTTGTTTCTATATAACTCGTTTTCCCAAATTCCGTACTGAACATTGTAGATTTTGTTTTTTTCATCTTGAACAAATAAATTCGTTTAAACTTAGTCATTCTGATTGTCCTACTAACGAAAATTCGTTTGAAAAACCCTTGTCAAATTATAAATTCTTCTGATGTTTACAATAATTTTTAATTTAAATATATACATGGTAAGTCCTCGTAAGTATATATGTATGTATGTATGGGTCTGTGTGATTGGATAAGTTAAAAGGTTTTTTTTTTAATACCAAACTAAAATTAGAAATTTGTTAGTGGGAAATTTTAAATAAGAATCATAGGTAACTAAATTTGTTCTTGAGAAAAATTATTAATGGTTGAATGAATTTTGAAAAAAAGTGCAAGTAGTATATATGAAACCCATTCAGAAACATACTTAGCCGTTTAATACTGTGAGGTCTGTTTAAAATAATTTGTCTCTGGGATGTATATACTTTTCAGTTATAAATCATTTTAATATTTTGTGTTCTTTGGAAATTTTTTTTCGAAAATTCATTTAAAAATTTTCATTCAAAAAAAAAAATTTTGTTTAAACAATAGAAATAATAAAATTGTGTTAATTAAGTAAAATATTTTTTTAATAGTATTAGTGCTATTTTAAAAATAAAAAAAATAAGAAAAGAAAAACTAATTTCTTAACTATTTTGGGATAGAGGAAGAAAACGGAAATAGTGAACAAAATCACAAATTTTAAGATTTTACGGCGGTATTTAAGAATAAAAATCGGAAAGTATACATTTCCTAAATGAATTACCAATTCAATCAACAGCACTTACATAAGGAAAATTTGCAATTTTGCTGATTTAAAAGGGAGAAAACCTTTTTAAACCTTTGAAAACCTTTTAAAATCTGTTAAACATAGCGTTTAATAATTGACAATTTTAAGACTACACCACACGCTCATTATTCAAATTTTTTATTTATTTATTTTTTGGATTGCTCTTCTTTTGTTCTTTATTAAATTAAAATCTTTAAACAGTTTAAAAATACTATAATTTAGACAATTCAAAATATAATTTTATAGTACATATCCACATGCACACTCAATTTACACACAAAAACTACATAAAACCAAAACTGCAAGGTTTTTATTCTGTTTTAATTTATATCGAAGAAAAATTAACTCCAAATTTTTGCATAATTCTGAAACTTCCAATAACGACATCAGGCCTGCTGTCAACATCAGAGATTTGGTGAGTTTATGATATTAAATTTAATTTAATTTATCTATTAAAAAAAATTCTTTACATTTTTAACTATTATTATTAAATAGTTAATCTTTATTTTATAAAAAACCAACATACATACAGTAGACATTACACTAAACAACAAAAAAAAATTTTTTAAATATTATATTATTATTTTTAATTTTCAATGATGTTAAAATTTTATAAATAACTCTAAAATACATAAACAGATATTAAAATTGATTAACTGAATAGTTTCTTAAAATTCCGTGAAAAGTTAGTATCTAATAATTGGTTATACAAATTCAGGGCTATCTACTACATTTTTTAATTTTGATTTAAGATATCATGGTTGGGAGGATTTAAGAAAGGCAAAAGGAAAATTATGTTTTATTTTTTTTTTTAAGTAGCTAATATAGTTGTGAGCTACCTATTTTAAATTAATTAGTGCGATTTTTAGTATGATTGAGGGAAAAACTAAAACACCACCCCATTGCCCTGAGCAAGGTCGGAAATATAAATTTAGGTAGCGATGTTTTTCTTCACTTAGAGTTAATTTAAACTAAAACAAATTAATTTGAATCGTTACAAGACGTTTATTGATTAAGTTAGGGTATGTTATGTAGGGGTATAAGTCAGTCTTAACCGGCGCAACTAAAGCAGTGGGATACCACGGAACCCTTTGGAAACTTACAGCCGTATTCATAACAAAAAGTTAGCCACAGTTTGTACACTACGTACAACGAGCGGCTACCTAGAATGCCGATTAAGCTTAGCAGCTTGTTAGCACAGAGTTTATTAACAGCAAATTTTATCCGTCTGCTAACTTTTAATAAATCAACTCTGAATATTAATGATGCCACATTATAATACTCAAAAATGCAACACGTTTTGCATTAATCATCGCTGGTTTTGTCATTTCATTTCATTTCATTTCATTTTTTTTTTATTTTCCCTCTTTATACAAAAATTTTAAATGTTTTTAAATTAAAATATATTTAAAAAAGGATTCTAAACTAAAAAAAAAACAGTGTATTAAAAAAAAACAAACAAAATTATTCAACATAAAACAGCTGTTTATCACAAGTTGGCAAACGTTTGGCAGCTTGTTGACAAGAGTTTAGCAAATCGTTAGCCAGAGTTTGGTAAGTGTATTATGAATAAACTTTGTGCTAACTTCATGCCAAATTTTCGTTATGAATACGGCTGTTAGTTTTCATCAATAAACAAGAACTCTTTACAAAGTCCGATATACATTTCAATTCAATGTTAGAAACATCATATATTTTATCGAAAATTGCTGATCAGCGTTTGGTAGTAGCATAAGAGTCGAGGTCCTACACTGTGCCTTTTTAGTTTTTAGTACAAAGATACAATAAATAACTTCCAATTAGAAAAAGTATAGGTATTACAGATTCCATAATTGGCCATAGGTTGATATCTCCAAAGTAAGAACCTCTTAGTTCGCTCTGCAGTGATATCTCTTTAGATTCCAGAACAATATTGTTATCATTCAGGGTAGAGATTTTCAAAGATTCGGCACAATGAAATTTTATTATTATTAAAATATTAAAACTCATTTTGCTGCTAAGGCTCAAAGTTAAAAAAATACCTAATATTGACTAAACTTCAAATAAAGTTAAATCATGTATAAATTCTGTTTAGTTTGCTACGTCATATATTTTGCAAAAAAGGAATATTTATTTAGGTCCTTGATAAAACGGATTTCTACTTAAAAAGAAAAAAACAGCAAGAAATATTTATAAAAACATTTTACAATGTGTTAGTAATTCAAACAATACAATAAATAAATACATATAAAGTATTTACAACATCCTTTGATCCTTTTAAAAAAAAAAGAAAAAAATAAGCAAAAATAAAGCAAAAAAAATATACATATATTTTATTTTTTGAGTAGTTATTGAAAGCAACAACAACTGAATTTTTTTAATTTTTTCCATACAATAAACAAACAACAAGTAAAAAAGGGAAATGACTCAAACACAATTTCATATAGAAACACATATAACCCAGCTAACATTTGCAAGATTACGTTTTCAAAAATTAATAAACTAAACAGAACAGGCCTCTATGCCAAATGTTGTAGTTTGCAGATATCCGAATTTTTTTTAAGTTTTATTCGAGTAGTTTTCTGTATATTATCGTATTAGTAACACCCTTAATAGAGGCTAAAAGTAAAGTAACACAGGTATTATAATTATTATTACAAAGTGTTAACTGGGTTTTCACATGTACAACTTATGCATACAAAAATGTCTACGTACATGTATGTTTGTTTATTCAAAGACTCATTCATGTATCCGTCTTTTTTTTAAGTAGTAAAAATAGGAAAACTTTTTCTTGAGTTTCATTTAGATCCCTAATGTGTGCCAGGGGTGTGTGTGTAAAAGTTTGTTTGTTCAACTACCAACTAAATAAGCCCTGTATTGTTAAACAAATATAAATACAAATACAATAAGTTGTTAATAGACGTCATGTGTTGGTATGAATGTGTGTCTCTCTCTGTCTGTAGTTTTCTCTGTTTGTTTACGATGTGCTTGTCAGGGTATGTGTTGTTTGATTATTAGCATTCAGCATTTCAATTTGATGAAAAAGTTTATTTGTATGTCACACTCATACATACACATCCTTTTCACAGATATAAATAATTTTGCTTACTCTCTTTTTCCTTAGACTTATTTACTTGTTGTTGTGCATGATAATTTTATTTAGTTTAATGTATGTGTGTACCCTACATTCTCTAAAGTAGACTTAAGAGCAAATATCCTTAGAATGAATCAAAGTAGCTTCGGGTTTTTTCCTAAATTATTATTGAATATTAAATAGCCAACCTGTAGAGGATAGCCAGGGGTTTTGCAAATAAAAACTATCCGGGAAATTCCAAATTAATCTTGTCGCTAGTTCCTTTACTTGGATTGCATCACAACTGAGCCAATCTTTGATCTTCACTTCACCGTTAGCATTTTGGATAACATAGTTCACTACAATGACCTACGATTTCCCGCGGGTACATTCCAGATATACACTGGCAGGTCTTAGACACAATCTTGTGTCAGTTCAGGCATTTACTCCGAGCAGCTGGAATGGAGCATTTGTCTTAGGCTGCCGTTTATTGCAAAGTAATTTAAGCCGAGACAATGAACATCTACTCAGCAGCGAAATATCTGGTAGGGATATTTACATTATTACCGATAGTAAAGCAGCCCTAAGAACTCTGGAGAATGTAATTATCACATCGAGAATTGTCATGTCTATGAAGGAAATAGTGGGGCATTCAATGGTTATTCTTAAATGTATTCCTGGACACTGTGGCATATATTAAAACTCTTTGGCTGATTCGTTGGTGCATGCAGGCACAACCTTAAATAGGAACGGTTTTACATATGATATAGATGTTTCGCTCCCGAAGAGTAAGCAACTCTTCGCAAACAAATTTTGTCATATTTCTAAACAGAGATGGTCCGAAGAAACTACTTCAGGGGAAACCAGAAAAAATCTAGCCCATTATAGATGAAAAAAGGACTCATCGATCTTAAGAGCTGTTTGTGGTCACAATTGACCATTGGCTTATTGGGCAAAACGCCCAGAGGCTACGTCACTCACAGTGACCTGTCTAGAAGTTTCTAAAAAAGAGGTGTTAACTGAGCATATTCTCTGTCATTGCCCATTATTCGGAGACCTAAGACTCGAAGAACCCTTAGGGACAAAACTTGACTCTCTGATATTAATTTAAATAGAATCCACTTTCTCATTGAATATTCTGGCTGGCAGGGTGAGAATGTCGCCTGCAAGGTAAGTCCCAAATTACATTATACGATTTTTGTCATTGCGATTTCTACCTTATACCCAAGCGAGTGTTCTCTTCGATTCGGTTTGTTCATTCGATCGTAGTATCAGATTATATGTATTCACAAGAAGCTGTAACGACAAAAATCGTGAAATATAAACATAAAACCGACTTCAAAGAAGAAACGACAATAACCTCAACGAAAAAAGTCGTATAATATAAATGGGACCTCGCATAGGATCCCTGCGAGACAGTGGAACATGGCAACACAACGGTGACTAATTGCTGGAACTACGTAGGCTGTACTCTATTGCGGCCTCCAATGGAACCTAATCTAACCATTTTACAAATATCGTAACTTAGGCCCTAATCATGTAAAACGCATCTCAACGCCAAAGAATAACATTGAAAGCACAAACAATGTCATAAATATTTTGTTATTTTGTTGTTACTCTCTACAGAAATTCAGGTACAGTTTTAAAATTTTCTACGCCACAAGCTATGCAGCGTTTGAAATTTTAAAACGAAATGTGAATTTCTGTAGAAAGCAACAACAAATTTACAAAATATTTATGACATTGTTTGTGCTTTCAATGTTATTCTTTGGCGTTGCGCTGCGTCTTTCATGATAAGGGCCTTAAGTTCAACACGGACTTTATTTCTACCAATTTAAAATTAAGCACTTCATGTTTAAAACGTTTCTCATAATAGTTATATTAACAATTTGGACTAGAGTATCTTCCCTATGTGTCAACCCAGTGCATTTGTATTGGAAATTTTTAGAACTTTATGTCTTGATTCTAAGGATAAAAGGCCTTGAAATTTTGAATGTTTAAAAGTAAATTTCAAAGATCATCTCTATTATGACTTTTCTCAATAAAAATATAATTTTGGTTGGAAAACTTTTCTATAAATTTAAAGCTTTTAATAGATAGTTTGCGATTGATTCCTTTGATAAAATTCATTCCATATACAAACAAAGCACTGATCTAATTCAAAGCGCACACAAATCCCCTATTTGTTACGTGGCTGAGAGGAGAGTAAAGTAAAAAGGTATTTAGCGTTTTTAGCTCTATATACGAGCAAAGGTGTGATATATATCCGTCTCGGCGTATTTTTCATTTCTTTATCGCTATATCTCTGTTTTTAGTCCAGTTAATATGCCAGTCAACCAAAGAGTTTTTAATGGAGGTTTTAAAGTCTGCATTAGTTTTTGAGTAAAAACCGGGAACAGAGTCTTGTAAATATCTGAAATTTAATTCATTCTCGTTGGTAGAAAAGCGGTGATATTGCTGAATGTCTGTCATCATTTTTATTGAATACTAGCTGACCGCCCCGGCTTCGCTCGGAATCCATTCACTAATGAGAAGTAAAAAGGATGCAATGTGTTAAACATTTATTTGCAAGCAAAATATTTCAAACTAAAATTTTCCGAGTTTTACCAGGAATTTAAAAAAATTTTTTTTTTTCTTTACAAACAATCTCTTGAAAATTTCGCCAAAAATCAGCCAAATTGCTCCAGACTTTATCACGTGATGCGATTACTTACATCGACCATTTAATTTTTATATATATAGATTACAGATTATAAAATAAGAATTTGCAAAAAGAAGCAGTAAGCAAATAAAAGTCTATTGCTGGAGTTGCTTCCTTACTTAAAAGAACGCTATGATTTCAATATATAAAGATGTATGTAATAAGACAGAGAGACGGAGTTGTTATAGGAAGCTTAATACGTATAACAGTTTTAAGTTGAAGACCAAAAAATTTTGCGGAAGGCCAAAAAGTACTTAGAAGAAGAATGTGAACGAGTATTCAAAAATAAACCGAACATTATTTAACGTTCGGCACACATACCCTGAATCGATATCTGAGTTTTTAAGGTTTGTGTGTTGGTACAAAGCCCTTAATACCGTTTATATTTTTTTTGTTTTTCAACGAAAGCAACACATATTATGTAGTGTTCCTTATAAAACAGTACAATTGTTGTGGTTCTGTACACATACATTACATTTTATTGTTCTGTAGTCTTGTTTTTGCACACTGATGCAGAAATAAGCAAACGAAACATTTTGGCTTCTAACAAGTATTATTGTCGTTGCTCGGCAATTTGCACGAAGACAGCACGTATAGCCTGTGCGTGTATTGTTTACATGTTTTGTTTTTGTAAATATTTTTTGTTGGCGTTTTTTTTTCGTAAAAAATCATTAATTATTTTATCAAAAGATATTTTCGGGAATACCAAATTTATTATTAATAATTAGAACAACAATTCGAGCTGGAAAAAACCAGCCAATTGAAGGGGAATGTGGGAAAAGATAAACACACTGTTTATTGTTGTGTCTTTGTTGAAGCTTTGATATTGTTACAAGTACGACCTGAGTGTTTAAAATTCTTATTCACTTCATAGTCTTATTTGTATAATATTTTTAGCTTTTCTAAAGTATTTGGAAAAAGTTTCCTGACGAGCTGGTCCAAGTAGCCAGCGAAATGCGCATAGAAACCAGCTTTCCCTCAACAATAAATTTTATTGTTTTTATAAAAAAAAAAACAAAAAAATTGGGAACTTAGCCCGTTATAAATAAAAATTAATTATTTTTATTATTATTGAAAACAAAATAACAAATATGTATGTTATTTTTGTGGGTTGTTGTCCAGTCAAAGGGCGCTGTGTTGTCTTGACCGTCCAAAGGGCACTGTACATAACTGAAAAGAACAAACGTTACTGTGCCAAACCGAACACAATGAAGTTTGTGGTTTTTTACGAAAAACAAAACGCCATGAAATGTTTTTATCTTTATGTTGTTAGTTTATTACAGTATTGTCATTGTGTTCGAAGATCACAAACAGAGACACGGGTTTTAAGGAATTAACTACACAATCACTATTAGAGTTTGTGTTTTTAATATTTCTACTGTGCAGAACACAAAAGAACAGTATTAAATCTACATTTTCGAACACTGATTGAAAGTCTTACTGAAGCAAGATTTCCTTTGAAAGTAACGAAATTTTAGCACAAAGATTTGTAACCAATTTGTCTTATCATAAAGCGATTTTTTTTTTGTCGTATAAAATCGTTTCGTTATAATGCGTTAATTTAAATTGAAGAATTCCTTGTCGTTTAAAATCGTCCCTTCATAAGTCTTTCATTCAAATTAAGATTCAAAACATTCTCATAAAGGGTATTAAATGTTCTAACAAACCAAATGCAAAGAAAACCCCTTATTTGTATTCCCAAATGCTCTTTTTTATTTTATCATTTGAGAAAAGTTCTCTTGTACATTTAAAGTTTTATTATGTTAAACATTTTTCAAATAGACACAGCTAATATTAGTTTGTACACAACTACAATTACGTATAAAAAGTTGTTAAGGAAAAATAAAACAAAATGTCCTAACAAGGGTTCGTTGTCCTTCACCACAAACTCATTTCATTAAGGCAGGAAAAAAAAGGTATAATTTATGTGCATATTAATTTTTGACCTTGGGCCAATAACTGTTTAATTAAAACCCCTTTAAGTTCATTAAGGCAAAATAAGTGTTTGCTCTTGTTAATTTGAAATCTCTCTTTTCGTTTTGCTTTTGTAAATGAACTCTCTTGTTTTCAAAATCTAAGGAAATTACTTGTTATGCTTTTAATTTGATGAAGTTCAACTTTTGAGCCTTGCAAGTGAAAAAAATGCAAGAAAAATTTTTAATATCCGCTTCCGCCTTAGCTTATTTAATTCTTTAAGTATTATTTCTATTTATCTTTATAAATTTTATTATTATTTCTTATAATTTTACTTGTAAATTTCTCGTATTAAATGTCTGTTATTACGAAGGACTGTTTTCTATTACATTTGCTGCTGCGATTTCGTTTAACACTATTAATAGAAAACTAACAACTTCTACATAATTTTCAAGTATAAGTGAAAGAAAAATATTTAATATCCGCTTTTGTTTAAGCTTACTAAATATACTATTAATATAATTTACATTTATCTTTATACACTTTTTAAAATTTTTTTAAGATTTTACTTGAATAAATTATAATGAAGGAACTTTTTTAGAAAAAAAACGATTTATTTTGGCTGCATTTTGAAGTTTATATTGGAGCCTTAAACTTCAGATTTAATTCAGAATTTGGTAATGTAATTATTTGCTGAGTAATAATGTTTTCGGAAGAAAGTTCTAGTAAACTTTTAGATTTCAATTTGATTCCAATTAATAATATTTTGAACTTAGACGGAACTTAAGCCACTTACAGACGGTGGTTAGGTCTTACAATAATGTTAATTCTGGTAATGTGCTGACAACATACTGCCAAAAAAAATCGCCACCAAAAGTAAATTGTCAGTTCAGAAGATTGTTAGAAAACCAAACAATTTCATTGGCAGACAACTGTCTGACAATAAATTCATCTGCCAACAAAAATTGTCAATTCACACGATTGCAAGATATTTTAAGCACATTTTACTGACAGTTTTGTTAGAACTAACCTCCGCACACAGTGGCCAAAGGCAGTGATTTCACGGATTAATAAAAAAAAAAAAGTTGAAGTACCGTGAAAACTAAAAGTGCTCGGTTAAAGTACACAAAGTTCTGCATCAGTAGGCAAAAAATAAATGTCAAATATGTTACGGTGCTATTGTACTGACGCGTTGAAATTAAATATTGTAACAAAATATTTAAAAAAATTGGTATAAAAGCTAAATTTTTTTTTCCTAAATAAATCCGATTTACCGAAAGTGAATTTAAAAAGTAATGAATATAACCATGCAACCATCAAGCTCAGGTATTTATACAAATGTGTAGCTTAAATTTGTAAAAAAAATTGTTTGTGGAAGTGCTTTTATTTTTTAAGTTTATATGGGAAATGCAAAAAAAAATTAATTTTCTCAAATTAAGTGGACATAAAGTTATTAATTAAGTAGAAATTTTAAATCAGCGTTGTTTTAGAAAAAATTAGGGTGGGCATCTGTGCGCCTTAGATGTTATGTACGAATTAGTAGCAACACGCGTTGTGTTACCAACAAAAAGCGCTTCACGACATCTACTATAATTTTTATTAGAGATATGCAAATGTCGTGATTTCTTACGCGTGAGTCACACAAGAGTCACGCATGACCGTGATTAAATTTATATATTATATATTATAATTTATATATTTGAAATGTTGTTTTGTATAATTCCATGCAATATGTTTACATTTTGCAGGAACAAGCTCGAGCGTTGTTTTTTTCTTCGAATGTTTCAATATTGTTCTTACTCTTTTCTTTTCCAGCTGTGTACGTTTATATTAATGTACAATATGCGCTCACGAGCAAAAACAATACAAGATAAAATTTTACAATCATTCTCATTATTTATGTATCGTTTTTGTTTTACCAACAGCAAAGAACAAAGCAAAACGAAAGCAAAGGTTTCGTTTTGTTTGTTTTCGTACTCTGCAAGAAAGTACCTTATAACATTTTTGTTCACGTTTTTTTTTAATAAAAATCGTTATTTCTAATTAAACTATTTCCCATATTACTGGAAAACTACTTGTTTTGATTAATTATAAAAGTATTTAAAACAGAACTGATGAAAAATAATTTTTTACATAATACGTATGTGAAGTCATTTATTGCAGACTATTAAGCTGGAGTGTTCCTGAATAAAAAATCATGTTTATTTTTTTATTAATAATTTTTTTGCATGGGAGGTACCCGTCTCCTCCCTATTGTACTCACAAGATTTTGTTGGAAAATTAAGTTTGTCCTAAGAGTTGCGCACATCAAATTTAATATGCTTTACTGTTGTATTTCTTCAGATGTAAGAAAAAAACCAATTTTTTTGTATGGGGAGTACCCGTATCCCCCCTCTTATATCTACAAGATTTTGTTGAAAAATTAAGTTTGTTCTTAGAGTTACGCACATCAAATTTATTATTCTTCATTATTGTAGTTTTTTAGATATAAGAAAAAAACTAATTTTTCTAATATTATAAATATTATACCCCCCAAGATTTTGTTAGAACATGAAGATTGATCTAAGAGTTACTCCGATTAAATTTAGTGTGCCTCACTATTGTAGCTGAGGAGCTATGAATTAATCCTCGAAAAAAGGGCTTTTGGCCCCAGTGTGCTCCGTCTGTACAAAGCTTTATGAAAACTAATGACAATAAATTTGGTCTTCAAAAACATGCTTTATTTATTTACAAATACAAATAAAAATTTGTGGTATGTTTAAAGAAACTTATTTACTTGCCTCTAGTTTACTTTCCTTAGGTTGAATTTATTCCCCATTTTCCTTTCCTAAGGTTTATTTACAGTTGATTATACTTAGATTCCTATTTTAATAAATATTCCCCACCATTCGAATCCTATTGATTTCATGTTGCTTATAATATTTAACTTCATTATTCATTATATAGCTTTTTCCTTTTTTTTTTTTTTGTCCAATTATTCATAGATTTTTTTTTCAAAATGCTTAAGAAGTCATAATACTATTTTTCTACTCTCTTAAAGAAAATTCGTTTTATTTTATATTGAATGAATATAAAAGAAATTTTTTCTATTTCATTTTGTTTTCAATTTTTATTTCTGGCAGTCTTTTTTTATGTCTTCATTGTTTGGATTAGTTTTAGTTAAATAAAGTATTTATTTTTTATAAGAATTTTATTTATGTCGTATTAGATGGAAATTTGATTAAGAAATTTGAATATATAGGGGATTAAAGCTGGTACAAAGAAAATTACGTAAAATTTCAAAAATTAAGAAATGAAAATCAATTTATCAATTAATTCAAGTTAAAGCTATTTTCACGAAATTAAAAGAAAGAAAGAAAAAAATAGAATTCTTTCAATTGATTAAAATAAATATTTTTTCTCATTTACAAGCAGCCCAGTTATGAATAAAAATTTCCCGGGAGTTTTTCCCTTCTCACATTTTTTGTATTTAAAGGGAAGAGGAAAGGGAATAAACTCCCGGGGAATTTTTGTTCATAATTGGGCTGAAACCGATATATTCTTTAAATTATTATTATCATACAAAATCCCTACATATTTTATCTTCACAATTACAATAGGGCTCGTAAAGCTTTATATACAAGCTAAATACGAATGTAAAAAAAATAACTCTCTTAAAAAACATCTATAATGGGCAAAGTATTAACGTGGGAAGCTAAAGCAGAGCATAATTAAAGATGCTATTGTTATGGAAACATAGAAACATATTGTTTTAAAAAGTTCCATTCATGCACATCAAGATTGATAGAAAAGCCATCATAAAAACAAACTTGAAATCCCCTGCGAATGTCGGACAGTTGTGAAAAAGATTTACATAGATACATGCCCTAGGGTCTTCTCCACTGTGGATCTTAAGCCCTGGTAATAATAATGCGTTTCCCAAACTCCCCGGAGCTTAAGCGCTACAAACACACCCAGGTAGTAATTTGAGTGCATAATCCGGCAAGATTATACACTCGCCCCATGTTTAGGAGTTGGAGTTATCCGCAGCTTTTAGAAAAATTCCAGCAGGATCCCTTGTGTAGCAACAGCATCTAGTTATCATCCTCCCTCAGTCCAATTGATCCCCGAAATTATCTCTTTAACGGTAAAGCGAAACTTCCGCAAATACAATCTTCCTGAAAAGATTTTTCATAGTCAGTCCAGTGCCTTGCTACCGGGGGCTATCACTCCCGTGGTAATAGATGGGATCTCTGGTCAACCGTGATCGCAAGTCAACTTCGGATTTTGCCGAGTTCTAGGTAGTGAGTGCATCTGATTTTCCTGCAGGATATAACACTAGAAGGTGAAATATCCTTAAGATGGTCCCAACAAACTTTGCATTCTTATTGGCTAATAATTTCCAGCTAAATAGCAAACTCAAGATAGTTGTTGGTTGATTGCGGGGTCGCCAGCTCTAATAAAGCACAGGCATTTTTTATAAAAAACTTACACGAATCGTATGGACTTGTATAATTGGGAAACCTT
Organism: Pollenia amentaria; assembly: GCA_943735925.1. Classification (NCBI taxonomy): domain Eukaryota; kingdom Metazoa; phylum Arthropoda; class Insecta; order Diptera; family Polleniidae; genus Pollenia; species Pollenia amentaria. The sequence continues at coordinate 82,994,832 of OX031008.1, read as the reverse complement.
GCCAGGAACAAACTACGTCACCTAACGGGAAATAATGCGCATGGCGTAATTTTGTATTCTATCATTTGTAAAAGCACACTGTTTTTTATAATACAACAATTTAAATGTATGTATTACCTGTTTTTACTTACTTATTACATATGACTACTGTATTCCCTAGAAGTAACGCATAATCTAGTAAACATCTGCATGAAACTTAGTAATGATGTTCATAAAAACTTCATTATAATTTTGTATTCGCTTCATTTGTATTCAATAACATGAATAACTATGACTTAAAAGCAACAAACACTCGATATTAAAGAGACGAGTAAGATGAATTTAGTTTGTTTACTTTAACAAGAGAATATGAACACTAACAGCTCTGAAACAAAACAACCACTGAATAAATGTCGAATAAGTTCATGGAAAAACACATTTATTTAAAAGTCAGTGTTGCCAGTTGAAGGAAAAGGCATTAGGAAAAAAACAAAAATAACCATGAAGTGTAAAAGCAACAAGAATATGAAGTACATTAATATTAAAATAACAAAAAAAAAAACAAATTTGACTTTTTTTCAATGTAAATTTTAAAATTTCAAAAAAAATTATTTTATTTTCAAAAACATTCACTAACTGCAAAAACATTTTTCAGCAATATGTTCTGCTTGGCAGTGCATAAAAGAAGTAGTTAGCCAAAAGATTAAAAATGTTTTACAAATTACATATATTTTTGTAAAGGTAACAAAAAAAAAATATAACATGAATTTACTAAAGTGGCAACACTGCTGAGTTGAGTATTTATAAAAAAAAAAAATTAGAGAGGGTGAAAACTGTCAAACAAAAACGGTTTCATTGAACAACGTCTTTGTGTTTGCCATATGAAACGAAATGTGTTTGCTAGCAGCATGAACAACATTTTGTTCAGTAATCTGAATTTTATTTGAATTCGAACTTCATTGGAAAATTATTTCAGTATGTTTATGAATGAAGTTGTTCATGCAGCCCTGTATTAACTAGAAGTAATAACACTGGGTGGGCCTTAAGTCACTGAACATCCTATTTTTGATATAAGTTTTTATTTTGTATTTTTTTTTTTTTGTATTAGAAAAAACGTTTGAGGGATTAAATAAAATATATGCGATTGAGGAACGAACGAAAATTATTATGTCTTATTTTGCTGGCCAAAGTTCAAGCCCAAAGAAAATTTCGAATTTTTTTTAACACCAGAAGTGCAGCATCACGAAAGCAACAACGCAATGTAGTCGCTTGTTTTCGGGCATCGGGATCTGCAAGTGACTTATAACTCTGCTTCAAATATCCTAAACTTTACTGCCGAGAGAAATAAAACAAATTCATGGTTCTTTCCATGCAAGTTACAAATGGTACATGAAATTTTACTGCAAGACTATGCAACCCGCTTAACATTTTGTGAACAACTGGCCGCAATTATTATCGGATATTCAGTGACTTTTGACTTATACCCTATTATAATCTAACCTCTATTCACAGTTAGTCAAATTGGTAGGGAAAGTAAATCACTTTTATTGATTATTTAATTATTGATGTCGACAGCGTGTCTATAATTTTCATACGTGGGTAGCACATCGAAAATAAGTCGGAATATTGTTAATTGTTCGACTAAATTTTTTTTATCGAAATGTTAGTTTTTCATTTGCAATACAATGAAATTTTAATTAAACCTGACCCTCTGATTGCCAAGAACTAATTACACCTTTTAAACTTTTTCATAATATTTCTAAACAAAAAATCCAGAGAAATCCCGGGAATAAAAAATAAATTTATTCTTTTTTTGACATAAAAAAGTCTGGTACTTAGATACCCTAATTCCCAACTAAACTTGTTTTTGTCAGTGCTAAAAGCTCTTACATAAATATTAAAATCCAAAACTGTTTAAATACTGGTAAAACAGCTCGTTTATTTCCCTTTATTTACTCCTCCAGCGAGTAGAGGAATATTTTTATTCATACAATATATTCGTATCTCTTTTTATGACTTGTTTTGTTTTTCTAATTTTATCAGGGTGCCAAAAATCGTTCAATACTGGTTTATTAGCTCCTATATTCACCCTTTATTTACTTCTCTAACGATTATAGGGGTTTTTTCAAGATTATTCATCTTATTTCTATTTATACAATTTTGTATCTCTTCCCAATATTTGTTTTGTTTTCCTTATTGCATTCGGGTTCTTCGCCATGCTGCTGTTCTTGGTGGTCTACTCCACTGCGGGTTCCACTCCAGTTTTACTCTTCAAGTACTGTGGAATTATCTTACTCTGCGGAAGGTATCCCCAATCGATCTCAATTTTCCTTTCCTTATTTGCTCCTATATTACTTCTCTTTTTGTACTCGAATTGTACTTAAATTTACTAAACATAAGTTGCGGTATCCCTGTAAAAGATTTTTCGCAAATACCTTAACACCAACTAGAATCATCTTAATACACCAAGGTCCAAGGTAGAGATTAAATTAGTCGAACTTGATCTAGAATACTCTCTTACGTATTAAAAAAAGATGAGTCTGGGTAACTATTTACTTATTTTAGTATTTACTTGTCAGAACTAGCGTTATGAAGGTGGCATCTACTTGTACTAATTGAAGGTCATTCATCATTTTCAAATTACGTGTTAATAATTAAGCAACAATGTGTAAGACTTTGGAATTTTAACCAAATTTTGCAAACCTTTTTTTATATTATAAGGCAAAAACTTAAATAAAATCACCAATAACTCCAAGCAAATTACAACTTTCCTTATACAATTATTGAAATATAAATTTTTTTTTTTTTAACAATTTACACATTTCCATAACAATTCGCTCCCACCATATAAAACACATTTAAAATAAATCTTTTTTGTGAATTTCTTTAGGCGTTTTTCACCTCTATTTTTCATTTACAAACTACTCATTCATTCATATTTTTATCTCAATTTTGTTATAAAAACTTTAACCTACATCCAGTTTATTTTTAACCTTTAACCTACATTTATGTTTACTTTTTGTTTTTGTTTTTTTTTTCGTTTTTCTCTTTTTTTTTTTTGCAATCAATAGTAACAATCCACAAGCGTTTACATGGAAATTTTCACCTCATAAAACAAGTAAATGCCGGCACACATACAATTTATCTTGGAAATAAATGTATGCATATATGGGGGGATACATTTACACTTGTATTTCTTACTAAAGTATGTGTATGTATGAAGGTAAGTAACGGGAGTATGTTTGTTTGCAGTTTTAACTGTAATTTTAACCCTCCACTTAACAATTTTCTTTGATTGTTGTTCAAACGGCTTGTGATGTGTGTGAAAAGAAAATACACCAAAAAAAAAAACTTCACTTTTAAGAGGCGTAATTTGAAATGCACTTTTTTACCTGGATTTCCACAACAATGTTTTAAAATAAACAGGCTTTCAAAGCTCATCGGCTACTTTTTTTTTTTTTGAAAATAATAAGGAAAAGTTAATGGGAAGATTTTTTCCATAGTCATTCATTTCAAGAGCCTTCACCAATACTCGTGGTCAAAGAGGGTGCATTAAGGTTATCTCTTAGTGTGAAACACCAAGAAGTTTTCAGAAATATCTTTATAGCCAACAAAATATATATTCTGGATCCTCTAATGAATTTAAGCCGCTAAAGCCATGTCCGTCTGCTTCACCCTGTATTGAAAACATAATTAATTTCGAACGTGTAAATTTGTTTCTAGTTTTCCTAAGCATTGTGAGATTAATGTTTGGCACAGAGGCCCACAACAAGACCACTTACAAGTCATTTCAATTCATAATTTTTTTTTTTATTTCACTTGCTGCTATTTGTTTGATAATACAAGTGTTGTGCAGCAGGGTGCTATTAGGTTCTTTAAACTTATGTGTATTCATGTAATAAAGCGCAGACAATTGTGTTTCTGTGCGTTTACATAGAATGACTTGAATGAGTGGACATTTCGTTTAATTCGTTTGATGATTTGTTTTTGTTTGGTGTTTTTATATTTATTGTTCATTATGTATGTAAAATGTTATCCGCCAGGGCCCGAATATAGTAATACAATAGCCATAAACAATACAAATTTATTGAAGTTCACAGAACGCATTGAATGCTTTCAAGAACCACTTCTTAATTTTCATAGTCATGCACGTCATTTTCTCGCGTGAACCAATCCCCTTGTTGAAAAATAATTTTGGCGAACACTTTATTTCACGTTTTGATACGGTAAATTGGCCATCTAGACCGTGCGATATCACACCCTTGAACTATTTTCTTTGGGGATATGCTAACTCTGAGGTCTTCAGAAACAAGCCAGCTTTAATTCACGCTTTCGAAGCCAACATCACGCGTGTTATTTGCGAGATACCAGTCGCTATACTCGAACGATTCGCCCAAATTTGGTCCTTCCAATTGAACCAACTCAGACGTAGTCATGGCCAACATTTACATGATATCATTTTCCAAAACTTGTTTTAACCGATAATTAAAATTTCAAGTTCACTTTAAATTTATGTGTTTTATTTTACATTATAATTGAAACCTCATGATGAAGCACACATTATTATTATTTTTGTGTATGTATGTTATGTGCAACCACCTTAAAAACCGAGTGTGATTTGATTTTCAAGTTGATTTGTGCAGGCTTTTAGTCTAGTACAATTAGTTAAGTAGCAAGAAATGGAGACCAACTTTAAAAAAATTTTTTTCATCAATATGTTTAGTCCTAATCAAATATATTTTCTGGGTTCAAGAGTAATTCTATGTCGATTTAGGCATGATTGTCTGTTTAAAACACTCTAAATTCCGAACGAGTCAAAACGTTTTTTGATAGATGACTTATTTAAGTCTAGCACGATCGGTTAAGTAGGATTAAATCTGGATCACCAACCAAAAAATTTACATTTCTATTCTTTTTACACGCGCCCACTTATCAGGGCGTAATATAAAAAACGTTGATTTCATGTACATATTTGTGTAACGAAATTCCAAATTCTAGTACAAAAGTGGTTGCGGCGATAATTTTATAAAATTTGGCATAAATTCGTTATACATGACTAGAAATTGTTCTCCAACTTTCATCAAAATCGGTCCATAATTTACCATAGGCCCACTTTCGGATATGGTTGTGGTTTCTTGATAGATGACTAATTTAACCACAATATGATTGCCGGTGGCAATAAAATGGTTAGAAATGCCATTATTTATTTTAAAGTTTTTAATTTCAAAAAGGATTGTTGGAGGTGATTATATTGAAAAATGCGTTTTCTCTGCGTGGTAATACATTCTTCTCCCAGTGTATTTTGACAAGAAAACAATGTCTTTAGATCTTCACACAAAAAAAAACGACAAAAAATGAAAACGTTACAAAGCTTAAATGTCAAAATACCAAAATTTTTTTCAGCTTTTTGCAACATACTCACATATTGAAAATGGTGGGTGGGAAAATGGGGGGAGGGTTAAAAGGAATTGAGTAACTTTATGGTAAATTATCTACAACAACAAAATAACTCTATGAAATTCAAATTACAGGTGATTTTGTGAGAACAAAAAAAAATAAAAGTGAGGGTGTGATAAGGCAAAAAGGAAAAAATGCTACTAAGACAACAGCTTAAAAATACAGGAAAAAATTAAATATGACGCAAAAATTCAAAATTCAAAAACACTGAACGCCATGAATAAATCATACAATAGATGTAAAACTTTTTTATTTAAACCAACAGCCAAACCATGATTTTAAAAAAGATTTATTTTCGGTTTTAAATATGTATATGTTTAAGGAATTGTTTCAATTTTGAAACCCTCAATAGTGGGAAGAGTATTATGCGTTTGTGCTCATGTTTGTAACGCACACAAATATTTCTACTAGAAAGTGAATATATATAAACATCACACTTTTAAGATAAGTTTAGTAGTAACACTCTGCACCAGAAATTTCCAAAAAAAAATCGATATACCTATGAAACTAAGAAACACAGTCACACTACATACGCAGCTTTCCATGGCGCTGATAGTCTAGCTCAATACCAACTAGCCTACCAGGGCACCCTTTAAATGACCTTTAAGTTTGTAACAGTAAAATATTAAAAAAAAGCTGCAAGTTCCTAAAGTTAAATCAAAATTATTTGCTTGTCATATCTAGGAAAAACAGTCCTTCAAAAAAATATTTTTGATTCAAAATGTTGTTTAATAGTTCATTTACACCAAAGCAAAATCTAGTATACACGAGATTTCGAGCCAAATCTACTTGATTTTGACAAGATTTCACATTCATATTGACATCGACTTCCTGACTAGATTTTGCGCAAATCTCCTCAAGTCTACTCACTACTTAAATATGTAGCTGGGAATTTCCTAATACATAATGGACTAAAAAGTACAGGGCCCGAATTCGAGCATTCGATATCGATCGGAATTCCCATTAAAGTTGCATTGTAAATTCGTTCTATATCGAATGCCATAATTTGGCCCCAGAACTGTATACGTAAAATTTGACACTTTGGCAAAAAAATAAAAGCTCGGGACTAGAAAATTATTTCTAAAGAGCAATAAATTAAAATATGAAAAGAATTTACACTGTGCTAGACTTTGACAATTTTTGAGACAAGCGGGGTACCTGTCGTTTTAATTTTGGCACGCTGAATCCGGTGGTGCTAACCGAATTTTTAGGTTAGGTCTTGTTTCCGAGAAATGCCGTTATTTCGAATATGGAGGAGGTTGCACAACATATATTCACGTAACTCAAAGCCCGTTCAGTGTATTTAATAAACTAAAAAACCGAAATTCCGCAATAAAATTAGCTTTATGCTTTTTCTAATAGGTGCTATCGTTTTAGAAACATAATTTTATTTGGCAAAAAAAAAAATAATAATTTGTTAGCAAAATTTCGAAATTTTTGTTTTTTAAACATTCATATAAAATTGGCAAATGCAGCCAGCTATACTTCTAATTTTCACTCCACGTATAGAAAACAAAGTTCCAAACAAAACAAACAGTCCGTTAATGATTAAAATCTGTCTACAACTTGATTTTATTCACAAAAGATTGAAAATTTTAATCAAATTTAAGAATTTCATGAAACGCCAAATTTGTATGGGAGCCTCCTAAGGGGTGCAGATAAAGAATAAGTATGTTTTGAGAAAATGTTAAGGACAAAAACTAATGGAGGTCGGTCATACATTTTGTCCCGTGAAGGGAGACTCCTAGCATGTTATGGGACTTTTTCTTAAATATATTTCTAGCCTGTGTTGAAAATTTTGTATGGGAGCCCCCTTAAGAAATGGCAATAGAAATGGTAGATATGCTAGATACAAATGATGAAGATGAAAAATAAAGTTTGGTTGATCAGACATTTGACCTGTCTAAGGTCTGCAGGCGCCAAGTTTAAGAATTTCATTAAACCGCCATATTTGTATGGAAGCCCCACTAATGGATACTGTTAAGGGGCAAGTAACGGGTGATTAAATTTTATGGGCCGATGTTGAATGTGAACCACACCTAAACGTCAAGTTTTTTTCTGCATTTGATTTGACATTTCTCAATTTCAGACTACCTCAATTTGAATAATAAAAAGATACACAATCGAGAAACGCGTTAAAGCTATTTAGGCTTATTATGAAAATGGGCGTTCAAATCAAAATGCATATCGTGGATTCGTCAATAAGCAGAATGGCCGCATTTGGGCGAATGATAATCCAAGAGTGATTGTCGAAAAACTAATGCACCCACAAAGAGTGACTGTTTGGTGCGGTTTATGGGGTGGCGGCATCATCGGGCCGATTTTTTTTTTCCAAAATGAGGCCGGTCAGGCAGTTACTGTAAATGGTGTTCGCTATAGTGAGATGATAACGAGTTTTTTATGGCCCGAATCAGAAGATATGGATGTGGACGAAATCTGGTTTCAACAGGACGGTACCACTTGCCACACAGCTAACGAAACAATGGCTTTTTTGCGCGAAAAATTCAATTGCCGTTTAATCTCACGTGGTGGCGATGTCAATTGGCCGCCAATATCATGTGATTCGACAACGTTGGACTTTTTCTTTGGGGTTATTTGAAAGAAAAGATGTACCGTCGATAGGCCAGCAACAATTCAAGAGCTAAAGGATGATATAATTCGGCACATTAACGGCATAGAACCTCAATTATGCCTCAGCGTCATCGAAAATTTGGACCATCGGATGGAGGTGTGCCGCCGAGGTCGCTATTTTTCTCCATACATAATTGAGCCATATCAATATTATCATAATAAATAGATATGACAATAATTTCCTAAAAATTTGTGTTTTATTCAAAATCAACATCGGCCCTTAAAATTTAACCACCCTTCATGTTTTGCAAAAATGTTAAGGACAAAAAACTAATGGAGGTGGGTTATACATTTGATCCCCCAGGGGCGACTCCTTGGCAGTTATGGGACTTTTTCAACATTTTTCGTTAGTCAAACTTTTATGTTATTTCAAATGCCTTTATTATTTTTTTTAAACAGGACAATAATTTATTACAACAACAACATAGTTTCCCTTCCTGCACAAATGGCGCATAATTCATGATGTAATTATTAGAAGGGGTCCTCGATAAGCAAGCTGTTTATTGTTTGCTTATATGTATATAAATTATGGTTATCAAACTGCTTGTAAAATATACACAAAATGTATGTGTTGTAATACCCAGGGCACCTTAAGGATATACACCAAGTCAGAATCCTACGAAAATCATAGTTATTTATGCTTTTTAGTGATATGATATGATAGGGTATCATTTAATCGTGTTTGATCGTTTGGACATTTTAACATGTTTTTTATAAGAAATAACTAAAATTTGCATATAGTTTTTCTTCTTCTTGACAGAATTTTTTTTTTTAAGAAAAATTGCCAAGTACAAGTACTTATCTTGAATTCTTGTTTCTTGAATTTATGTAGAGTGTTTGTATGTGTGTCTAGTGCTTCAATGATGTCAATTGTAAATCCGTCGGAAATTGCAAAGCATTTTAAGTTAAAATTTTAGGTGATGAAAACACAAGACTTAATTCTAATACTTGAGTTTTAGTGACGGACATACCTCTTACACATTTTAATGTAAATTTATTTTTAAGTAAAACATATTCATTAGTTCCACTTAGAATTAGTAGTTGAATAGTTTAATAAAGAAAAACTAGAATAAAACGTACATATTGCCATAAAATTTAAAATTTTTTAATAAATATGTAATTCTTTAGAGGCATACTATGTACTAGGGATGCCAAACGGGAAACCCCGAATCCCGAAATTCCGGGATTTATTTTTACGAGTCCCGGGATTTTTAACATATCAACTTTTATGTACAAAACTGTTCATTTTTATTGAATTATTATACTATATACAAAAAAATTATTAAAAATTATATTTGAGTTATATTTTTTATTGCAAATAATTCTTATTTTTGAGTTTAATTTTTGTTTTGGTACACAGCGAGTACCAATATTTGCTTGATATATGACGACTATTTCTGGATTTTTCTATTTTGCTTAATAAAAACCATTATTTTAAGTAGAAACGAAATTTGCAAATTCACATCTCACGTCTTTTTTACAATAACGTTTAGCAAGTTCAGCTTTGGCTTTAGACATAAATAATACCAAAATAAAAATGATTATTTTTATGCAAAATATAGAAATCAAGAAATAATTGTTATATATCAAACAAAAAATAAAAATTGTTCACGATGCAGTTAAAGTTTTATTCGGAAACTAAAGAATAACAGTGGATATAATTATAACAATTAAGTCGTAATATTGATGAAATAGCTCATATTCCATCCGGTCCAATAATAATAAACAATTTGCTTAAAAAACATACGGTAAATAAAAAATTTTTTTTTTTAATAAACACTATTTGACGTATTCATAAATAAATAATTTAAACTTGAAATCTGTTTTAAGAAACATTTGTATAAACATTTTGTTTCAAAATAAATTTCAAACGTACTTAAATTATTGATTATGAATCTCGCCCTCACCCTGGAGGTGTACTGCACTGCAGTCGACATAGTTTTACAGTTTTTAACTCAGCTATCGAGATCGATAGCAGTGTATTAATGTCGTCACAGCTCAATGCACATTAAAAATTGAATTGCTGTCAAAAAACCGAAATGAATTGATTTAGAAAAACTAAGAGATACGTATATTTTTTTAAGCTTTTTTCAGAATCTGATCAGTTTGATCATGGGTGAGGCCAGTGTTATAAACAGATGTATAAAATAAATTGTTTTGTTATTTTCATTTTTAAAAATTTATGTTACGTATATAAAACCTTCTGAGTATTCAAAAAGTGTTGTTTATTAAAAAAAAGCAGCATCTTAAAGAAACACATTAATCCCGAATCCCGGAAAATCCTGAGATCCCGAAAATCCAGGAATCCCGAAAATCCCGGAATTTCGGGATCGGGATTTCCAAAATCCCGAATCCCGGGATTTTCAAAAACCAGTCCCGATTGCCATCCCCACTATGTACATATATATTTATCAAAAATTCAAACTTTTGGTAAGGTTAAATTCAATTATTTTTTTCCCGTTCGTTTGGTAACACTAACTTAAGTCTAGTACTAGAGCTTCTAATCGTAATCATTTGCTCTCTAGGCAATAAGTCAATTAAATAAATTTAAGTTTTAGACTACGAAGTTTATTTTATATTCATACATATCGCACTTTTTCAATAATAGTGAACTAACTCAAATTTTTCACTATTTGATAAAAAAAAAACCCACACGAAATATTCATATTTTACCGCTGTAAAAATATTGTGCTATTTGATCTTCTTTTGGTAATGAAACGATTGGTTTAAAAATTCTTTTTAATATGCCTTTAATTTAAAATTAAAAATTGTTTTGCTTCTACTGGAAAGTTTGAGATTTTGAGTTAATACAGTATTGTTGAACAATTGCGATATATGTATGTGCAAATGTAAATACTACATAATTTAATTAAAGACTACAAATAATTAAACATTTTACTACATGATAAAAATGTTTAACAGGCGGAAATTATAGTACATTCTCACTAAGAAGCTGGATCTATCTAACCTTCACTGTAAGGCAGCTTTTGTTGCTTAAGAAAATCACGCAGGGGCGACTGCCAGAAGGCTGAACTATAGCCTACGTTTAGGAAAAAGAACAACCTCTAATCCGGAATTATTACATCCACCACGTGATTCTCGAAGAAGTCTCTCCAATAACAATTCCAGGTCCTATCTTATCACTTGAAAGCTACTTTGTCCCGTTCTTTAAGACCTCCGGCAAGACTGCACCCTCGCCCCTTGATAAAAAGCTGGAGCTATCTAACCTCCGGTGCTTTTGGAAAAATTCAAGCAGAATCTGGTGAGTGGCAAGAGCACCTAGGGATAGTCCTTCCTCAGGTGAAAATCAGCCCATTATGCGGATTTTAAGGATATTGCCACGTCATTGGGAAGTACGCCACAGCCACCACGTGCTCCCCGAAAATATATTTTAGGTGGGAAAGCAAAGCATCCGTAAGACATTCGTATTAAAAGATAATAAGAATTTCCCGCAAGAAGCAGACTAACGGAGGCCTCAAACAATAGCCAGTCGGGTGCCGTGCAGTGATGTTAACTTTTATTTTATCATTACCTTACGGCCCTCTAAAAATAACCGTTTTTAAGAAGAAATTACCGTTCGTAAAGCTTTATAATCAAGACAGTATTCATAAAATTTTTAAATGTGTTTTAAGAAAAATTTTAATGAAAATATTTGTGTTAAGATCAATTTTAAACCAAAATTATTGTAAATTATATGAATATGGCAGTAAATTAATCATATATGTATGTAAAGTTAAAACGTTAATGGCTGATTCATCATTCCACAGCCTAATGGACTGAAGCTAAATTTTGGAACGCGGGCTGGTCTCTTGTCAAATCAATCCTGTTAGACGATGTTTTTGGAAATTCGAATATCGCACTTGATTATAAAGAGGGTATTTTATATTTTTATTTTTCATTTACTGCGAAAAAATATATTAATAAATACCAACTGCAAAATATCGTGCTATTTTGTCTACTTATTGGTAATAAAACGGTGGGTTTAAAAATTATTTTTCGTATGATTTTAATTGAATATTAAATTTAAAAATTCTTTGCTTCTATAATTCTTTCGTTTATTGATATTTTTGCTTGTGCTGAAAATGTTTAAATTTCTTTATGATCAGAGGCGATATGTAAGTATTTTATGAACAGTAAAACAATTTAAATACATAATATTTTGTTTAATTGATTTGTACGGCCAATTCCACCAAGTTCAGTTAAAACGCACTATTGCATTAACTTCCAGTTAACAATATGTTTTTGACAGTTATATCTGATGTATCAGATTAACTATTGTTAATCCGAACCATAATCAAACCAAGGCGGTGTCAATAGTATGGTAAATATGGGTTTTCTTAAATCATGCAGAGAATGCTTGATTCAAGTATGGATTATTCAAGTGCCAAATACTTAACTTTACCCATATTTAATCCCTGATCCGTTCTTAAGATAATCTGAAAACTATGGTTAAGTACATCTCCATTACGGCTATTTTATATGTTTAAGAAATTGTTGATTTTTAAACAAACAAAAAGTTTAAAATATAATTTATAATATATACAATAAGTAATTTCATTTTTCATATTATTCACTTATAAGTGTGATCAAAACATTCGCTGAAGCACAACATTCTTAATTTGTTGGTATAACATTTATTTACTTTCAAACCTCTCAAAAGTTAAAATCATAAAACCTACACATCGCACTTGTTCCTCTAAACAGCGTCCACTAAAAATTTTTCAATTTTAACTTTTTGCAAAAAAACGATAAACAGTGGCCATATCTACCCACTGTAAAAATCCAAAAAAAAAAAACTGCCTAAAAAAATGGAGTTTTATCCCCATTTGTAATATAAGAATACATATAAAAAAAAAGTTTTTTGTCTCTACTGAAAATTTATAAATTTTGAGTTGACTCTGTTTCGAGGAACAAGTGCGACATGTAAGCATTTGTATCGAGCCTTTGCTGCAATAGAGTCATAACTCAAAAAAACAAATTGTTGAGCTAATGTATTTAATTCTTTAATTCCCAGTGAAACATAGGTCCGTTTACTAGATAATAAGGTGGAGTTAATCGCCATATAGTTTCTTTATATTGTTTAAAAATTTCATACTTATAAAGGGTCCGCCATCTAACGTTTTTTTTTTTGGGTCCGCCATCTAACTTTTTTTTTCAACTAGTGCTTATTTCGTGAATGATAACACTTATCTCATGTCTGATTTGACAGATAATTAGTTTTATCCTTCCGCTGAACGAATATGGTTGTGTATACGCTTGAACAACGCTGGGAAATATTGCGACATTACTTTGAAAATCATGGTAATGTTGCAGAATGTGTGGAAAAATTGCGTACGGATTTTGGAAGAAGAGAAGCACCGTCAGCTCCGTATGTTCGTTATCTTGTGAAAAAAATTAAAGAAACTGGCATCCTCATCGATAAACCAAAGCGTGAAAAGCCAAAAACAGTGCGTACACCCGAGAATATTGCTGCTGTGGCAGAAAGTCAATTCACCGTCGTTCTCAACAATTGAACATTTCGGAGACATCATTGAGACGATTTTTGCATAAAGACCTTGGTATGACGCCATTTGAATGAAATTATTTTCCATTATTAACCGGAAGGATTGTACTTTCAAATAAAAAACGAAATTTGAGAAAATATTCAGTAGTTTTTTTTATAGCATTTTCAAAAAAAAAAAAGTTATTTGACCGACCCTTTATAAAAGAATTAAATTTTAAGGTGCAAGAAAATTCAAAGATGAGATATGACTCTATTGTAGCAAATGCTACTCTGACTCTATTGTACCCAAAACCCAAATTTCTTGAAATTACCGTATTTTAAATGAAATATCCTGGCTACCTTTTGGGACTCAAAATCACCGCAAAAAGGGTAATTACCTTACGGTGAACATCAGTTATGCCGTGCAACCAGGGGCTTCTGACTGCCGTGGCACCAGATAAGATCTCTGATCAGCCGCGATCGCAAGACATCATGAAGATCTTTTGAGTTGTGTAAATTTTGGATTTTTGCCGAATCCCATGTATTGATTGCACCTGATTTCCCCGAAAAAATTTCAGATTATACCAGTCATAAAACGATACGTTTCCACTATTACAATGCAGCATTTTCAGCAGTTTAATTTTATTACCAGAAACGTCAGATGGATCTTTTGCCTGAACCGCTTTTAGAAAATTCTATTCAGCTTGAAAGAGTGATACGAATTTATAAAGGGAAATTAAGAAATATGGCAAAAAAATCTGCTGGAACTTTTTAAATAAACAAATATGAATCTTTTGATTTAATATAAACCAAAATAAAGAATTAAATTAAGAAAATACTATAAAATAATGCCCAAAAGAAAAATCTCTTGAATTCTCTTTCATCTAATGTTTTAGTTATTTTGACAATCTAACATCTACCAATCTCCATGTATTTAAATGTCACAGCATCATATTGTTTGTTGTTTCTGTTAACATTGTCGTCTGATGTCGTCATTTGGTTGCTACGATTTAAGTTGTTGTTATTTTTTTGTCGTAATGTTTAAATATCCGCTTTTAAGGATTTCAACAATTGTTCTTCATCTACATCCAAATGACTATTTATTTGCTTCTTGTTGTTTCTTGTTCTAGAATTTATTTATTTTTACCATTGACACTGTATCCAAGCCAAGTATATTTTATGAAAAAGGCATTTGCTTATCCTTGACAAAAATATTCTTAAATATTCTATAGTAATTTATTTGTGTGTGTGTGTGTGTGTGTGTGTGTGCGAAAACAATGTCAAAGTTAAATGTTTATATTTCCTTTTTCTGCACTTGATGTTGTCTTTTTAAGTAGAAATGGAAAAAGGAAACTATTTGTTGTTGTATTGGAAATAAAATAATATCAACACAAGGATATAAATATTTTTGTTAGATATTGAAAATTAAGGTTTGAATATTTGTTTTTTTGGTAGATGTAGAAAAACAACAATGTTTAGAAATGCTGGTTTGTTTGGTTTGGAATGCTGGGTGTGTCAATTTTCAGTTAGAGAATTTATGGTGTAAAACATTTTAGCACTTAAATAACTGGAAAATGGAAAATTTCCGTTTGTATCAATACTTTTGTTTTTATAGATTAGTTTTTGGTTTTTCTTGTTTTTTTTTGGCTTGTTTTTTTTTTTTTTTTTTGAAGATGAAAATATACTTTTCGTTTAAAAGTCTAAGAAGATTATTCGATGTTGTTTCAAACCAATAAGGACAAATTATTTTAAGATGGCTATTGAAATAAGTTTTAGTGTCCTTCGAAATTATGCTGTGTAATCTGTTTTAAAGTTTATATTTTTTAAATACACAGGTCTGCTTGGTTTTCTTCCTGTTTAATATCGAAGCATTGTTGTATAGACAAATATTTTTTTATCTGAAGATGGCAAAAATTACTAAATAATATTAAGGAATTAATAAAAAAAAATTGAAAGGGTTTTTTTCTTTAATTTATTAGGAAAGAATTAAAAAAATTATGGGGACTAGGTTGTTTTATATTAAGTCTTGCATTGAAATTTAGCCCATAAATGAACGAAGTGTGAGTAACAAAGTCATGACTGCTTCTAAATTTACCCAGAAAACCGTTTTTTTTTTTTTTTTTTTTTTTTTTTTTTTTTGTACGTTTGGAGAACGGCAAAAGCCAAAGTTCATATATAAGGAAAAATCGTTTTGGTTATTTATACTTAAATTTATAAAAGTATACCGTCCACTACTATTGGTGGAGGGTAAATATTTTAGTATACCCCCTAACATTGGGGGGATTCACAAGGTGTGCTATCAAGTCATATCGTCATAATGTCCTAAATAATATTTTACAATGGTTTAAAAAAAAAATATTTTTTTATGTTGTGTGAAACACAACAATATTTTTTTTTTAAACAATTGTAAAATATTATTTAGGACATTATGACGATATGACTTGATAGCACACCTTGTGAATCCCCCCATTGTCTTTCAGTTTGATATTTTTTGAATATGCATCTAAGACCCCATAAAGTTTATATACACAAGTTTATGCCATTCTGTCTGTCCTCCTATTAAAAGCAGGCTCAATTTCAAAAGACTCAATAGAGAATTTTGGTGTCTAATTGCTCCCAGTTCTCCTAGGTAGTTTGGGATTGAAATCTATCACAATCGGTTCAGTAGGAAAAGAGCTATGCATCCAAATCCTCAGTAAAAAACTAAAATTTTTGTTACGAAAACTAACATACATTAGTGAGGAAATACATCGATTCCCATAAAATTTGCCGCAAATTCGTTTTATGTGACTAGAAATTACAGTGCCAAATTTCATAAATTGGTCCATACTTTACCATAGGCCAAATATAGGTCGTTCTTTTAAAATAGACTTTAACACGCCTCAGACCGCAAAGAGTTTTAATCAGGGCTGTGGAGTCGGAGTAGGAGGTGAAAAATCGGAGTTGAGGTTTTTGTACCGAGTCGGCGACGGAGTCGTAGTACACACAAAAACTTGCTACTCCGGCTCCAAATTTTTTCGGCATAAAAAATTCCTAATATTTTCCAAAATAAAAATTCTTCGAAATTGGCGATGCAATATTTCTAATATCGATTTTAATTTTTTACAGAATCATTTTCTCGCTATATATGACCATTTGAAAGGTACTGCATTAAAAACAAGTATTCGGCAGCGCCAAATCTTTGATACCCTCCACCGAGAGTTATGGTGTTTTCTTTTCTACAAAAAAAAATACCACCTTGTTAAAACGTACATGTATAAAATGTCTTGCCGACCCTGTAATAATGCAATTTTTTATTTGACGAGAACAAAACACAAAATTGGACAGCCCTGTTTTTAACAGCTGGCAAAAAGTTTGTTCATCAAATTATAAAAAAAATATATACATAAATTAAAAAGTTTGGTCTTCAAAATATAAAAACAATAAATACATATTTATGCACATAAACCATAATTTGTTAATAGGTTGATATTAAATAAATAAATAAATGAACAAAATGAATGCCGACATCCAATTTCTTTAGTTTGTTTTTAAAAATATGTAATCAAGAAAATACCTTTACATTTTTACATTTTTTGAACTAAATAACTTTATGGTCCTTGGACTTGTGAGGATTAATGAGATTTTTAGCCATTACTTATAGTTTTTTACTTTGTTTCATATTGAATTTTTGTCTTTATTCATAGTTTAAAATTTTTATAATTTCAACAATTCCACACCACAACACCTTTAAGGTTAAAGTAATTTTAAGGCACTTAAGTTGTTATTTTTGACGCCACAAGGATCATAGAAATTAAAGGGCTGCATAAATAACTTCATTCATAAACATACTGAAATGTTTATTAAATGATTTTCGTATTCAAATAAAATTCAGATTACTGAACATTTTGAAGCAACCAGACGCAAAAGCCTATTGCGGCCTACCATTACCACGTGCTGAGGTTGAGGAGTGTGCTGCGACCAGTTCAGGAATTTCCAATTGATTTTAAAACCAATTATTATTGGTAGTAATAAACCGCTCAAGATGGCTACTATTTTTTTACACATTTTTGAAACCTTAGAGCAAAATCCTAATATTGAATTTGATTGAAGATACGATCTGCACCGACAAAGTCGAGTCATTTACTACGTCTAAAGCATAAGCCAAGAATGCGTCAAATGTTGATGAATTTGGGAGTTTAACTCATTTAGTAAATTAAATATTATTAAATATTTTTACAGGCATTTTTGTTTAAACCGAGATATTTTTAAACCGCGCACACTTTCGCAATTAGTTTTTTAATATTTGTTTAGGAAATGAACACAGTTTTTTCGGAAATGTAATTTAAAAGTTGCACAATGCTGTAAACCTATTTAGAATTCATCTTATTTTCATTACAACAAAAATATTTTATGAGATGACGATCATAGCTGCCAGATTTGACGATTTATCGTCATTTTGACGATTTTAAGGTACAAAAATGGTCTATTGACGATAGGACGATTTATACCCTAAATTTGACGATTTTTGTTAAAATTTACAAATATTTGTAATATAATTTCACATTTTATTTTAGCTTCTTTGATAATTTTATTTTTTGCTTTATTTGATTGCTAGCAATTTTCATGTCTTAGCTGTTCATCATATAAAATACGATTTTTTTTAGAACGATGCATATTTTTAAGAATTCTAAAGATCAGTTAGTACTTTATTACAGACATTTTACAGCCACTCTCTTTAGTCTGGGTCAGTGTTGCCACTTTGTGGGTAATTAAACGTATTTGGTGCAGTTTTTACTCTCATGGGTAGAGCGTGGATAATTTCTTTGAGGTGTAATTTGAAATTCTTCAATTTTAAAATAAATAATATAAGAATTTAATTTTAGAGATATAATTATACCATTTTAGATATTGTTAATCTAAAAAATTTGCTGTATATTCAACCAAACTTACAGTTTATTTAACAAAAAAGATTTCCATATCAACCAAAAGATTGAAAGTGATTGGCGACTGATGGACAATTAGATTTCGATAAATTTAGCTTCATAGATCATTTACAACCCGAAGTTTATTGGAAAACGAAAGTATGTATTATTACTAAAAAAAATATCACCTGGAGAAAGATATGTTTTCAATATTACAAAAAGTAATAAATTTTTGTGTTTTCTTTAACATTTAAAATGCTTTAGTCGATAAATATTTAGCGACTTTAATATTTGTTAAACTGATTTGAGAAACTATTACAAGAATTTTATTTACTAAATAAAGTACTAGATAAATGGAAGTATAACTAATTATTTAAGTTTTTATTTAATTTGTTTATTTGAGGTTTTTAATATTATTTTTGTTAATTTATTTTGAATTACTGTATGAATCTAAATAGTATGACACATATTGATCTTATTTTACACAGGGTCTCCACCTGAGATAATATCTGATATAATATCTGAGAGAGTGCCGACAGAATTAGGGAATACATTTCTTCATTTTAATCTTAATATTAAACAAGGGGAACACGTATCTTATAAGATTTCATCAGTAAACTTTTTTTTGTAGTTTTTTGATTTTTAGTTTAAAATATTGTTTTTTTAAACACTTTTCACAAGATTGGCACTATTTGCATTAATTAATTACAGATTCTAATAATGGTGGCTTATTATTGTTTTATATGTGTGTATGTATGTGTATTTTTGTCAGCTCATCTTATAAGATAGTTGTTATAATATTTCTCATAACAACTGTCTCATAACATTTATTATAATATTAATACTAACACTATGTGAGAGTCCACACGTACGATAATACTCTCTGCGATTGAATTTGACGTTTGCTGATATAAAAATCTTATATCTTATCTCAGGTGGAGACCCTGTGTAAGTGAAAAGGGTATTGAGTTTATAACACATATAAATATTTTTTGTAATATAAATATCGGCTTAGAATCAGTATCTGAGTCGTCTGTCCCGCTGGCTGGTTGTGTGTCCATGTAAACATTCTGTACTTAGTACAGGTCGCAATTGTTAAGATACTTTAATAAAATTTGGCTCACGTTTTTTTTTGAAAATTTTGTGAATCCGCCCATAATTTCAATAGACCCCATAAGAAATTTTTCCTGTGGCCATTAATAGCCTATTTCCAATGTAAGAAAGAATTCTTTCGTTCGCATAACTACATTGAAAACAACAACGAATTCTAAAAATTTGTTTTTGGTTTCAATGTAGTTATACGAAAGAAATAATTCTTTCGCACATCGGAAATAGGCTATAAGTATCTTATTATGTTGGTATTTGGACAAAATTTTGCCTAAATATTTTTTATTTCAACCTAAATTATCTTACAAAACGAATTATGAAATCAGTCCATATTTGACCATGGCTCTCATGCAAATACCACCCACGAAAATAGCTTGTAATGCCATAACTGCCTTATAAATATTGGTATGTGTCATGCCAAAATTTTGTCCTAACAAAATTTTGCTTAATAAGGACCTAACTAGCGAACACTCTTAAACATTTGTCTGTAAATACTTTCTTATTTGTTCTTTTTTGTATTTTTTTTATAAATTGGGTAATTTTGCTTCATCTCAAGTGTAGTTTTGAGTTTTGCTGGTGGTAACGCTGGTTGGGTTCACATTGTTCTTAAGTTCTTAAGCAGGATTTTCGAAGTGAAAAATAAGTGTGTGATATTTCTTGGTTTTAGTTTATTTTTTTACTTTGCTAATGAATGGCAATACTTTTGAATAATTTGTGGTTGTTTTACTTCAATAATAAGTGTCTATACTAAAATTTTTATTTAATTTCAAAAACAGGCAGAATATATAAAAATTTCATTAGCATCGGAAACTAAAAAAAGCAATTAATTTCAAAAACTTATTAAAAGTTAGTGGGTTTTTCCAATGACGATTTTTGTGACGGTTTAGCTTAGTCAATTTGACTATTTTGACGATTTTTTTGCTCAAAATTTGCCGATTTTTGACCAATATTATCTGGCAGCTATGATGACGATGTAACTTACCTTCCAAAGAAGAAACTTTGACGTTTTTTTAAAAAAACTATTTTATAACACCGAATCCACTTAAATTTTATATCACTGACAACCTATCATTGATAATATAATGCTTTCTTATGTTTTTACTGTTAAATAATAGAAAAACTAACTATTTAAATTTTTACTGTCCTTAAATATTTGGTGTGTTGGTGTCGTCGGCTTCAAGGCGGCGGACTTCACTAAACTGGAACCTCAAGACTTGCTACAGCAATCCACAAAGAGGATAAAAAAAAGAAAGGCAATACCAGCGTATTGGTTTGGTTATTCAAAGTTTTCAGGTTTTATTGCTTTTATACAATTCAAAAATTTATTGTTAAATTAATCTTCAGAACAAACACGACTAACTTTCTTAACGAACGAATTATCAATAGATACAGAAAATTTTTATGTAAGCCCGAAGTACTTATAAGAAAAAATGTTAAATAAGATATGTTCCAATTACTGCAGTGCACCCTATTGGCCAAATCCCTCTCTGAAGACTTGGCATCACGCACACCGGGTCAGGGATGGGCAACCACTCTTGTTCTGGCGTGAACATCCCGGCCGCCTTGCAGTACTGCAACCTGAGCAATGAAAGTAGAAAGAAAACAAAACTATTCGGAAAACCTCCCCTAGAATTCAAGATGTGGGAGCGTTAGGTTTCATTTATTAACTATGAAATTCAAATTAAAGGCAATAAAAGACAAATATAAATATACTTATAAAGTGCTCATGGCGCACATGATCCAGATATCAAATAGCCAAAAATAGAGAATTGAGCCAACGGCTTTCCCAGAGACCCACCAAAGACGCCGCTTCTTATAATTTTGGCGTATACATCACATCCAAGCTTTATCTGCACAGGAGCTGATACAAAGAACTGTGGGTCTGCCAACTGAAGACCTGGAAACTCATCAGCGATCCTTGGGTCCACTGATTTTAAGGGCGAGATCATCTTAAACTTCCGTTGGACTGTAGCATACGTTTCAACTGTCTCGCTGTTACCATGGCCGCCTCTTAAAACAATCAGACACTTCTCAATTTGTCCAACGCGAACTGTCCTGGCTCTGAGCCGCCGCACAACCTCATTAGACATCACGGAATTTTCTGAACCAGGGTCGATCAGAACTCTCTCAAATACGTACTCGGAGTTGGTGACAATCTTGATGATTGCAGTAGATCTTAACAATACCACTTCCGAAATCTGGTGTGTAGACAAAGGATAAACAGCTTTTTTACTCCGATTCCGCCCAACCTCCTTATTTGGTGCAGTTGCTTCATGGTTCCTCGAATGAACAGGAACCAGGGCTCGAGACGAACGAGGTCTTTCGCCCCCCAGACCACCGGACGAACGAGGTCCCCTGGCTGAGTTTTGGGACGAACTCGGTCCTCTACTCTCTGGGCGGGTAGACGAACTGGGTCCCCGTTGGCAGCGCTTTAGCTTTTTAGTTTTCCTTGAGCTAGACGAACTTGGTCTTTTGCTCGGTCTGTGTAGAAGTGAGTGATGCATGTCACCACAGCGCTTGCACTTTCCCTTACTTTCACAAGTACGCCAGGTATGGTCGTGGCTTAGGCAACTTGCACAATATTTATAAATAGAAACGAGCTCCATTCTTTCTTGTATGTCGACTTGAAGAAACTTCCTGCAAAACCGCAAGGGGTGGCTCTCTAAACATATCCGGCAAACCATGCTTTTGCCGGACCGGCTACCTTTGGCATATTTTTTGGGCGAAACCATGATACTATAACAAAAATAAAAAATAATACAAGGAAATAAACAAACACTAATACGTTGGAAGAAGAACCAATTTCACAATTGGCCTAGTTAATAAGCCACGTGCTGTTTTCAATTCTACAACTCTGACGTGGTTATCTTTCCCGAAATGAACTTTCACTACTCTACCCACGCGCCATTCATTCGTCGGCAAGTTGTCTTCTCGAATCACAACTAAATCACCTATCTTTAAATCTCTTTCCATAAACTTCCACTTATGTCGCCTGTGAAGCTCCTTTAAGTACTCATCTTTCCACCTGGCACATAAGCGTTGGTTTAATGCTTTTACTCGCTGCCATCGATTTATGATGGACAGCGGCTCCTCCCTAATGTTAGCCTCAGGTGATGCTAGAAGAGGGCCGCCAACCAGAAAATGACCAGGAGTTAAAATATCTAAACTTTCAATATTCTCCGTTAAAGGACACAATGGCCGGGAGTTTAGGCAGGATTCAATACGTGCCAACAATGTTGAAAACTCCTCAAAAGTATACTTAACGCCTCCAGCCACTCTTTTAAAATGATGCTTGACGCTTTTTACCCCCGCTTCCCACATGCCTCCCATATGAGGTGCTCCCGGGGGGTTAAAATGCCAACAAAAACCCTGGAGCCCATGCTTCGTATTAATTGTCGAACCTGTACTGCGAAGAAAGTTACGAAACTCAGACCTTATTATTTTCGAAGCACCCACGAAATTTGTGCCATTATCAGAGTGCATTTCCTTGGGCAGTCCTCGCCGGGAAACAAATCTCTCAAAGGCCGCCACGAAAGCTGGGGTCGACAAGCTGCTAACAGCTTCCAAATGAATCGCTTTTGTAGCAAAACAGACAAACAAACAAACATAACCCTTTGTGATTAAGCAAGCTCGACCAGTATAGTTCCGAATATCAAAAGGGCCAGCGAAATCCACCCCAGTAATACTAAAAGGTCGATGAATAATTGTTCTAGACGTTGGAAGAGCTGCCATAATCTGACTTTGCGTGGCTTTTTTCTGTAAAACACAACTTTTACACCGACCTATAATTGTCTTTATTAAGTTTTTAGCATGCGGAATAAAAAATTCAGTACGTAGCGCTCTCAACATCAGTTGATTTCCGCCGTGCAGAGTGATCTTATGTACGAATTCGACAAACAATACGGCGAATCGACATTGTGAAGGCAATACTATGGGGAACTTTTCGTCGTATGTCAGATTCGCTGCATTTGCCAACCGCCCTCCGACACGAATGACCCCTCTTTCATCCAAAAAAGGTGACAAGCTTACAAGTTTTCCCTCCTTAATAGGTTGATCATGGCACAATTTAAAATATTCACTAGCGAAAAAAGCTTTCTGAGATACGATAATAAGTTTCTCTCTCACCGATAGAATTTCGGCTGCAGTGACCTCCGAGCCAGAAAAAGGCTGCTCCTGCTTTAAAATAATTTTCCACCCTCTTACTACTAAGGCCAGAATACGAAGCGCTCGTGAGTATGATGAAAATCGATTCAGTAAGTCATCAAAGTCCCTAAAATATACAAAAAAAACCTGGGGTTTGCGCTCTTCCTCTTTCGTCCCCCAGTCGCTCATAGACGCCCTCTCCCAGCGATCGGAGGACGAGCAAAGCCATGAAGGACCATGCCACCAAAGTTTATTCTTAACAAGATCCAGTGGCCGGACCCCTCGACTTAACAAATCCGCCGGATTGTCACTTGAACCAACGTTCCGCCACTTACTTTTGTCAACTTTTTCTACAATTTTCGACACCCTATTGGCAACGAAAGTTTTCCAAGTATTAGACGGCTTTTGAAGCCATGCTAAGACGATCATGGAATCGCTCCATGCATATACCCTTACCCGACTTCCATCCAGTTCCAAATTAGTTCGAATAGTACTAATCAGTTCTGCCAAAAGGTAAGCACCACAAAGCTCCAAACGCGGCAGTGAAACAGTTTTCAATGGAGCCACTCTAGACTTCGCCAGCAATAAGTTAGATTTAATGGCGCCTTCCTCGTTTTGAATACGTACGTATACGCAGGCGCCATAGGCCTTCTCAGAGGCATCAGCAAATCCATGGACCTGGACATTACTAGTGGGTTTGAAGCCCAACCAACGAGGAATTGTGACGTTATTAATGTCCTTATAATCCGCCACAAATTGGTGCCACTTTACCAAGCTTTCTGCTGATATAGTTTCATCCCAGCCAGTCTTCTCGCTCCAGATTTGTTGCATCAACATTTTTGCTACTATGACGATAGGTCCTAGCCAACCAGCAGGGTCAAAAAGTTTAGCGATGATAGACAGAACATCCCGTTTCGTAAAATTATCTTTTACGACAAGAGCAGGCGTAGAGAAGTAGAATTCATCCAACTTAGCATTTCACCTTATACCTAATGTTTTGGTGGTGCTATCCCCATCAATTTCTAGAAAATTTTGTTTTAAAAGAAAATCAGATGGTAAGTCCTGCAAAATACGCCTATCATTCGAGGTCCACTTCCTCATACAAAATCCAGCTGACGTTAAAGCCAATATCAACTCGTTACGAGCTGCAATCGCTACAGAAATGTCATGAGCTCCAGCTAACGCATCGTCAACATACATCATATTACGTAGTATCTTAGAGGCCAACGGCCACTGATTTTGAACATCGCTGGCTAATTGATGCAAGGTTCTAATCGCCAAATACGGAGCACAATTCATCCCAAATGTGACGGTTTTTAACTCGAAGTCTAACAATTCATCATTTGGGTTACGGCGAAAGACAATGCGTTGAAATTTTGTGTGTCCTGCTTCCACTAAAATCTGGCGGTACATTTTCTCTATGTCCCCATTGAACACATAACGAAAAAAACGCCACTTAATTACTAATAACGTAAGATCGTGCTGCAGAATGGGACCCGTATACAAAACATCATTAAGACTTAACCCCGAAGACGAGCGACTTGATGCATTAAATACAACTCTGACCCTCGTAGTCGAACTCTCAGGCTTGAAAACAGCATGATGCGGCAGGTAAAAAGATTTCGAGGGTTCCCTCTCATCTTTTTCAACTAAAGCCATATGACCCAAAACCTCATACTCTGCAAGAACGCTATCATATGTGGTCTTAAAATCTGGCCTCTTTAACAGAGACATTTCATTTCTTAAAAACTGGCGCTGAGCCCTATCACGAGATGCGACTTAAACGGTAGGGAAACTATATAGCGACCATCTGAATTTCGTCTTGTAGTGTTTCTGTAATGCTCTTCACAGTATTCATCCTCCGGAGTGGACTTAGGCGCACTTGGAGGCTCCTCCAAGCTCCAAAATTGTTCCAACTGTTTATCTAAGTCTAACTCTGTGTAATATGAAACAGATGTTGTAAATACTCTATTGCCCCGATCAGGAAGAGAACCAGTTAAAATCCAGCCGAATATTGTTTCCTGCGCCATCAAATCTCCCATAATATTGCGCCTCACACCATCCTTCATAATTTTTGAATAAATGTCAGCTCCAATAAGTAAATCCACCTTTCCGCTCCTTGCAAAACTGGGATCGGCTAGTGTCAAGCCCGATAGGGAAGACTGTGAAACGTTTACGGACTTCGCAGGCAAATTGCCTGTCAATTTAGGTAGGACCATACCTTCCACGCTTATCCTTACTCGTCTATCTAAGGGAGTGGACAAATCGAAAGAACAAAGCTTTTGAACTGAACCCGCTGATGCACCATTTAGTCCGGAAACATGAGCTCTAACTCCTCTAGTTGTTAAATTAAGCTTTCTCTGCAAACCCTCCGAAATGAACGTTGCCTGCGATCCTGAATCAATAAGAGCTCTTGCAGAAACTACCTCGCCACGACAGACTATGTCGACTATAGCAGTTCCCAACAGAATTTGCCGTGTCGTAGTGGCGAAACAGTTTTGAACAGCAGCTCTTTGAGTCGCCGCCCGACTTGTGCTTGGTTCGTCAGCTTGGCTATCACTCACCACCTCTCTATGCAATAATGAATGGTGCTTCAATTTGCACACCGAACAACTACAAGCGCTTTGGCACGAAATTAGCATATGACCAGCACCAAGGCAGTTTATACATAGGTTGTTCCTTTTGACAACCAGAAATCGTTCCCCCGGACCTAATTCTAAAAATGAGGGACACGTCTTTAACAAATGGTCCTTGGAGCAACAGGGGCACTTCCTCTTTATTATCCTTGATTGGTAACTTCTAATTCTCCTGCCAGAAAAGCTGTTTCCCTCATGTCCCGCGCGATGTTCTCCTTTGGTACGTGAATTACCGTCAAACGAAACTTTTGCTCGGGAACCAGCCTTTGCGGTATACTCTGTTGGGCTTGCCCTAATACCTGAAACGGTTTCTAAGGACTGAAAACGAGACGTGAGAAAGCTATCCATTTCCTCCCACCTTGGAATCTCCGTTTTGTCTTTGATCGACTGTTCCCAAGACGACAAGGTTAAATCCGGCAACTTAATAGAGCAAAGAAAAATAAAAATCGAATCCCAATTTCGGATATCAATGTTATGCAAATTAAGAGTGGAAATACAATTATTGATATCTCTTTGCAAGCGCTTTATTTCAGCAGCTGACTCCGATACAACTTCTACTAAGTTTAATAAAATTTTGAGTTGAATATTAACCAAAATCCTCTTATTTTCATAGCGGTCCTTTAAATTCTTCCACGCAGTTTCAAAGCCTTCATTAGTAAGGGGAGACTTCTTAACAATCTCCAAGGCCTCATCTCGGGTATTCTGCCTAAGATAAAATAGTTTCTCAACGGCAGTCAATGAGGTGGCATTTATATACACTGCCACAAACATATCTCTGAAGGTCGGCCATGACTGATAATCGCCATAGAAGGGTTCAGTCGTACATGGCGGCAACCTAATATGATGACTTCCAGCATTGGAGGCCTCATTTGAATTGGCTACACATTGAGTCGAAGACAGTGCAGGTCTACCTAAGAACGATTGTGACAATTCCCCCATCAACGCAGCACAAGTGATATATGCTAGTCTACACTCTTTAAATAGATATTTTGCAGCCTCGACATCTTCCTCGGAATCAGCGTTGTCACTCGCGGTAACAAAGGTCTCATAGCTCACCCTAACCTTCTCCCATGTGGCCTTAAACTCCCCCTGTTCGAGTTCAATTGTAAAAGATGTCTGGTTATCCCTATGATTTTCGTTAAAATCTTTTTCAAGCTCAAGAAACAGCGCCGCATACTTCTCAAATTTCTGCAAATTATTCGATTTTACCATCTTGAACCCCAAACTCCTATATTCAAATAATATAATATAGCCTCAATAAAAAATCAAATAGCTTTAACAACAATCAAATAGCTTTAAAAAATTTAAAATCTCTTTAACAAATTTAAAATAGCTTTAACAAATTTTAAAATCGCTTTAACAAATTGAAAATAGCTTTAACAAATTTTAAAATCGCTTTAACAAATTTAAAATAGCTTGAACAAATTTAAAATCGCTTTTCAAAAATCAGAGACCCAATAACCATCAAAGAACTAACGCAATACGGTCGTTACCTACTAAATTGGGAACTATCGGTTTCTTGTTTCCCAAGAATATAAGTAAAACGGGTGAAATACTTAAACCCCCAAACTTTTACCCGTACCGATGACAGTAAAGCCCCCTACTACATCAAACACAACAATTATAGCGTTTATCTAAATATTGTGTGATTGATCCCTTCTATATATTTCACATACACCGTCTGAACACACCTCACATATACACAATTACCTCAGTAATATTCCAGTACATACATACGCAGTCCTAATTCTTACTACGCCTTTCCCAAAAGAAATAATAAAATTTATTGGGCAAAACAATTACTTTTATATTTATAAAATACCAAAAAGTTTTCTCATATGATATAATCACTCACCAAGTAGCAACACTCTTTATTTAGATTTTTCCAGAGCACTGTATGCAAAGCAAAAAATGTACTTCACGGTTGTTGCCTGCTAAAGAGGAAAACACAAGAACCAAATTTTCTTTAACCGCCGGGAGCCTCTAGCCGGCTTAACAGAGACTATCTTCGACCCTTTTTGTACCTTTTCGTATTAAAACTTTGATTGTACACAGTGATTGTACACAGACAATTCCATATGAATTTCTACCCGGCTGGTGTTAAACATCCGATCACCAAACTCCCGGGTAACTTGTTAGAAATATATGTATATATTCTCAAATCAATCCAAACTTAAATTTTCACCAGTTGAACTAATCATGTAACAGCAGTCCCCTTGTACCAAATTTAATTTAATTTATTTATTTCACTGCGAAACTAAAATTTAAAACTTTATGCATGTATGTATGTGGAATTTTTCTACAAAAATGGCTATATGTCATTGATATGTCAGAAAGACAAAAACCAAGGCGAATTCATGCATACGGCCAAAAACCTAGACATACAAAAAACAGAGTTGTAAAAAAAAAAAACAGCAGGGTGCTTCGATTGCTTTTTATATAGACGTTGGTTCGCGTCCAAGCTAAATGGTATAGCTCATATATAAAATACTGGGATCAAATATCCAGTGTTTCTAAAACGGTATTTGTGTATTTAGTGCCGAAAGTATTATCTCTTGTAAAATTGTTTTTGTTTATGAACAAAATATTATACGAAAAAACTTTATTAAAAAACGAAAATGTCAAAGCAAATATATCACCTTTAGTTTTACTTGCGGTCCCCAAAACACTAGAGATCCGGTTCGAAGGACCAATAAATATTTGGTGTGTTGGTGTCGTCGGCTTCAAGGCGGCGGACTTCACTAAACTGGAACCTCAAGACTTGCTACAGCAATCCACAAAGAGGATAAAAAAAAGAAAGGCAATACCAGCGTATTGGTTTGGTTATTCAAAGTTTTCAGGTTTTATTGCTTTTATACAATTCAAAAATTTATTGTTAAATTAATCTTCAGAACAAACACGACTAACTTTCTTAACGAACGAATTATCAATAGATACAGAAAATTTTTATGTAAGCCCGAAGTACTTATAAGAAAAAATGTTAAATAAGATATGTTCCAATTACTGCAGTGCACCCTATTGGCCAAATCCCTCTCTGAAGACTTGGCATCACGCACACCGGGTCAGGGATGGGCAACCCCTCTTGTTCTGGCGTGAACAGTCCTGATTAGAAGCGATTTTTCCCCAACTTCGTCTGGTAACCCTATATATAAACAGAAGCCATCTTTTTACAGAGCATTATCGACACTTTCGATTTATACGGGGCGTAAATGCAATGCCTTTTGCCATTAGTAAGGATGCATTTTTTAGAATAAAACAAGACACCCTTTTAGTGAGCGAAGCATTTTTTAAGAAACGAACACCAAATTGCATTTTTTTAAATAAAATGTCACATTTTTTGTAGAAAAGAAAACACCACTAGAATATATAAGAGCTATAAATAATTAATTAGTCTTTATAAAAACGAACGTGAGTATAAAAATTGCATGATATTGTTTCTGGCCATACGAACCAACATTGGACCAAATTTTACCACAAAAAAAGTGAGCTTAGTGTTTTAAAGTTTTAAATTTTAATTTTTTGGTCCTATAAATCTTTAACGTACCAAATTGTATTATGATAGCATTATTTACTATGTTTTTTATCGTACTAAATGTTTTATAAGAGTATGTTTTATATGGGGCATATGGTAAATTATGAACCGAACATCACGAAATTTGACAGTGTGATTTCTATTCCTATAAAATTATGACGTATCACATTTTAATATGATAGCAATGTTTATTTCGGATAACTAGAAGTAATTTGAAACTAGCATTGTTCTTACCTTTTGAGTTTTTTGAAAGTGAGCGTGTTTTTAACAGAAAGACGGACATATCTAAATCGATTTAGCATTACTCCAGAAACCAGAATATATATTCTTTATGTGGTCTTATATGCATAATAAAAAAGTTTCACTCGGAATATCAAGCTTAGGATACCCTCATTCAACACTAGTTGTGGAGGGTAGTTTGAAGTCAAATAAGAACCAGTCTCATATTCATTAAGCATCAAGGTTAGAGTAGCAATCGGCATCGTGAGTCGGAGTCGCACTTAACAATTTTCAGAGTTTGGATTCGGACTCACGGTTAGTACTTTTTTCTGAAGACTCCACAGCCCTGGTTTTAATTAATAAAGGTTTATCATTTTCAGATATAAAGCCAACTTTGATATATTGTTATTTTGGGTGAAGGGTATCAAAGATTCGGCACAGCCGAATATGGCAATTTCCTTGTTTTATTCTTTAAAGAGAAAAATGTTAAACAAAAATTAAAGCAATGATCCGTTTCTATATCTACGTTTTTAATTTGACTAGCGCTTAAAAAACTGGAACAAATTATTTCTACAAGATTAATTTTTTTAATTCCCCAACACCTGTTGTGACTACCCAACTTTCCATTAATAAAGAGAAAATGAAGCCACCCCTGCCTCCAAAAGGGACAAACAATTTTACTTTTACACATTTTAATGAATTTTTATAACATTAAATTTTTACACTACAACTAACACAGGCCTCGTAACTATACAAAATTTGTGTTTCAAATAATTTATTTTGCTCTTTTCCTTCAATATTTTCAGATTTGTGTTAATTTTTATTTTTATATCAAAACATGAAAGACAACCGTAAATTATACATACAAGCAAACATCTGAAGGGAGAGGGAAACTAACGTCTCTTAAAATATTGTCTCTTCATACTCTTCACAAGAATATCTTACAACATTCATATCCGGTTTTAAAGCATGCAAACAAGTGTATGTGCGCCTTTGCTTGTTTTGGTGTGTTCTTGCTTGCTTTCATGCAAATTTAGGTGAGGGTTAAATTATTTTTTTCGGAATGAATATCTTTTTTAAGTGTATGCGTATTATTTTACTTAAGTTTTAAGAATCTTTAGAAATAAAAGAAAAAAAATACATCTAAATAACTTGGAGTGCATTGTAGCTGAAAATAAAATTCATTTAAAATTTTGTTACGCTGATACCTTTAAGCTGGCTTAAGGTAACACACAGGCAACAAAACAGTCAAATGAAATCCAAAATTCACTGAAAAAAACCTTTTTACCAGCCAGCATGATAAAAGCTAAACAAATTTTAAATTGTTTCTTATTTTTCAGTTAAAAGCTCATTGAAGAGTATACAAAATTTAATTTACATAACAATTTGGTATCATCATCAAAACATAAAAACAAAATACCCTCAAAGGGGGTAGTGGCAAAACCAAAAAATATATATTTTTTTCATATTCGTGAGTTTTGAAAATCGCATAATAATGTCTTGGGAAAAACATGCATGAGATTGTTTGAGTTTGACGTGCCTGTTAAAAAGAAATCTTTTTGTTTTTCTTTAAACTTGGCACGCGTTTCGATTAAGTAAATGATGAAAATAAAATCATTATGGAAACATTATTTTTTCCCCCTTTAAAGTCGTATGTTTTTTTTTTAATATTTTTTAGGTTTACCTTGAAACTGATTTAGACAACCAAGATGAAATGTTTTACGTGCTTTTGGCGAGGAAAAAATGGTTTAGAAATTATCATTGTTACCACCAAAAAAAAATTTTAATTGTTTTAACGTTTTCAGTAAGAATTTCCTTTAAACAAAAATAAATATAATTTTTTACTGAACTACTGGTTATAAGGAAAAATGCAGAGAAAGAAAATTTACTATCTAAAATATATTTTAATTGAATATTATATTTATAAAACCATCTTATTAAAATACGCATTTCCATGCCAATTTAATTAATTAAGAGTTAATTAAAAAAGTTTCTACATAAATAAACATTATCATTTGAAGCGTTAAAGCACTGGATTCAGTGGAGAGATGTTATCAGCATTTGTCAACCTAAAAGAATTTAACAGGTGGTATCTAGTGGCATGTTTGGGTATCCCTAGGGGAAAGGGAACTAACACCAAACTTATCACGTGACAGTCCTTCTATGGTAGGGACCAATTTTAGTTCTAACAGTTAATATGAAGGAGTCTTGTCACTTTAACATGGCCATTTCCTAGGAAAAGATAATTGGAACCTTTTTGACACTTTGTAACAGGTCAATGAAATAACCTAAATGTACATATTCAATTTCGTTTAAAATAATGCCTGTCTCAGATATTGTCCCGAGTGAACCATATTAATATGAAAGAGCATCATGCACAAAATCCTGTCGTATGACTAGTTTTGTGTCATTTAACTTTCCTCTGGAGTAACTAAACTTAAAAAACTTTATTAGCAGTTAAGTGATATGTCTTGTTTTCACCTTTCATAATTCGATCCTTTTTATTTAACTATTGTATTCACTGGTCACCGGATAAATGCTTTAAGAGCAAACAAATTTCCCGCAGAGATGTGCCACCCAACATAGTTTATGTAAAATCGTGGCGTAAGTGGCGTAATCCAAAGAATTCGTAAGTAGGCGAGGCAGTGAGAGGTTAGTTTAAAGATAGAAATATGCTGCTGCTTTCTAGCTTAACCCTGGTGAAAATCCCACACCAATATCTCGCATAGTTTCCAAGATATGAAAATTTTTAATTAGTTTTTACAGCTGCTCAATGGGAAGTTTTAAAAAAACGAAAATAAATATATTTTGGAACATATCGCCACCTAAAATTCAAATGGTCTAACAACACTTTTTATTTTTTAAAGGAGAAGCAAAAAACTTTACAAAATCAATAAAAACAAGGAGTACTTGGCGTTTGAATTTCTTGAATACAGTGGCCACAGGGATCTAAATTTGTTTGTGAATATGTAGTTTAACAAAACGAACAAAAATCAATCAAAAACACTATCTTGAATTTGTTTTTGTTGTTATACCCCTTTGCAGTTTAGGTTACGATATGCTTCGATGATATTCAGTGATAAAGTGAAAAATATATTATAAATTATTATGTTATGCCTCGAAACATTTTCGTTCAGTGTATAATAAGCAAATTTCAAGCTGAAATGCACTATAGGGAAATATCGTTACCTTCCGCCGTAAAAGTGCTAAGTCCGATTTAATAAATTTTACATAAGACAGCAAAAAAAAAACTCTTTAAAATGTTAAGTTCTTTATAAATTTAAAATTTGTTGACCTAGTATTCTTCTATTTTTGATTAATCTAATTTTACCTATTTAAACGTTTATAACCACAAAGTGTAAACAATTTGTTATACAATTTACTTTTTCTCTAACTTAATTGGATTAAGCACTTGAACGTACCATTGCAAAACAACAACAGAACATATAAAATATTATTTTTTCCTGCAAATAATGTATCTTTGCTTACTGAATTGCACTCTTCAAAAAGGACTTAGGTCCTTTACACCTGAAGGTAACAATATACTCCTTGAATATTAAGTAACATTACAAAATTTGTTTTAGAAAACTGTTTTTCTGCCTTTTCTTTTTTTGGACGAAAGATTTTTGAACTTACAGGTTTCACCTTTTTAATGTATTCATTAATTTTGCATTTTAATAACATGTTTATTAATTTGCTCCCGTGTCATAAAGTAAAATTACTGATAGACTAAGATTAATGAAAAAAAAATTTTTTTTTTAAATAGAAACAAATATTGTATGGATTACATTTATGTGGAAATTGTAAATGCAATTTAAACTACTGTGTTTTAAAATAAAAAAATTAAAAAACATGATTTTAACTAACTAAAAATAATAACATTGTGGTTATTTTATTGAACTGTTAAAGATTTTTAATCCAAATTTCGATATTTTCAATCAGGCTTAAGTTTATTGAATTTAATTTTCATTAAATTATTTTTATGAAGAAAGTAATTTTACAACATTAAATTAATTAAAATTTATTGATAATTTTTCATTCTTGACTGAGCTGGGAATTGAACCCAGGTTTTCACGAAAAGGTTGCCCTGACTACTCAGGCAGAAAAAGACAATCAGCACGACGCTGTGCCGACGTTGATGGGGGTA
This sequence comes from Pollenia amentaria, assembly GCA_943735925.1. Lineage (NCBI taxonomy): Eukaryota > Metazoa > Arthropoda > Insecta > Diptera > Polleniidae > Pollenia > Pollenia amentaria. The sequence goes on along the minus strand of OX031008.1, from coordinate 82,960,595 downwards.
CTATCAACATCAATACATCGTACTGTTTACAAAATTTACAATGTACTCACAATATTAAAATGATAACGCCAGATGTGCGTCTTCCGACTCTTGTTTTTAGTGTTGCCACGATACTCTAAATTTAAATTTACAATATTGGATTCACGAATTTACAACGTGGTCACAATATTTAAATGATAATAATAAAAATAAAAGTTACTTATTTCCCGGTATTCTTTCCATTCAGAAAAGGGCATACAATTTTTCATTTATTCACGAGAATTTTCAGGAATTTTTTAATAACTAAAATACGATAAATTTATGGGATGTACAGTGTAGCTTAATAATAATCCCCGTACACCCCCTAATATTAAGTACTTTTTTAAAGCGGCATCGAATTTTTACGAGCGTAGGGGTCGTCTTTTTAAAATTGTCTTTATATCTTTGGCACTTACAGTCGGATCTTAAAGAATGATGTCTCGAGAAGACTAATATTTTGCACTAAAAGCCATTGACCTCACTCTTCCCGTTCTAGTATTTATCCACCAGATCTCTGATTTCTAATGAAATAATTCACCATATGCCCCATATTAAGCCCACTCTTGCAAAACAGTTTATTACGCCAAAAGCCGTAACGAATAAGGCTTTTGTTATAAAATTTGGACTGCCCCATAGTGAAGTAATTGGATGTAATCCAAAAGTGTTTCAAAGGATTTAAGGATTTTATGGTTTCGCGCAAAAACATAGTATTTTTAATATTGAACCACTTTTGCTAAGTAAAAATATTAGTACCTAAATTAGGAAAAATGCTCATCTTCTTTAAATACTGTTATTACCAAAATTTTCGCATTTAGTGGGAATTTTTTTCAAAAGGTCGATTTTAGAGCCGTATAAAGTTTTGAAAATACTGATCGTACATGTGTTGACGTTAACCAATCAGAAATATTATTGTCTAAACTCGCGTGACGAGAAATTGAAAATATGTCTGCCACTGATACCAAACAATCTCTATAAATGATTTTACATAGGAGTTATATCCATAGGAGTACGTGAAGTTTATTCAGTGCTTTTCTTTATATAACGTTAAAGAATAGTTAAATATTTTAATATTCTCAAAAACAATTCCTCGTGGGACAATTGTTTTCAATAGGCAATTTACACTACAACGAAATATAGTACTTTCGAGATTTCGAGCCAAATCTAGTTGTTTTTGTCTAGATTTCCCGTACAAAACAAAATCTACTCCGTGACTAGATTTTGACGAAATCTATTCGAAATCTAGTAGTACTTAGTAATGCAACTATGTTTTCCCCCTTATAGCACTAAAAACTACTTCCCTGCACAAGAAAAAAATTACATTTTACCAAAAAACAAAACAAAGACAATAATAGATGCTTGTTAAAATTGTTAAAAAAATTAAATATTTCGTTAAATAGTAAAAAAAATGCAAATGACAAATAATATTGATAAAATAAATGAAGTTAATTATAAAGAAAATGTAATGCAAATTTTTAAATGCCTATTTCTTTATATGTAAGTATGTGTTACACAAAAAACTTTCAGTCGGCGATTTTTGTTGTGAAAACCAAATCTCGCTAATGTCAAACAAGTATAATGTAAACGAACTAGATTTGGAGGAAGATTTCAAATGAAATCTACTAGATTTCAATGTAATGTAAATGCCCTATAATTGCGTAAGCTATCTGACAAAAAAAAAATGTGTGGCATCTTTATCCAATGTACTACTTTTCATAAAAAGTATAGTCTTATGTTAACAAACAGCTAAACGCAAATCCAATAAATGAAACTTCTTCAAGGAAGTATTAGATATGACTTATATTTTGCTTCCTCTCACAATGAGACAGGTTGCTATGAATTCCTTTTAAATTTCATTAAATTTAAAGCCATTTTCTACTTTCACTTACAAATTTTTCGATTAACATTTCCAAACACTTATTAAACTTTTTTAAGCTATTGTTAGCAAGTTAAAGCAAGAAGTGGAAAATGATTAAGGGCGAGAGTTGCCAGATTTTTTTTTTTTCACAAAAATAGTTTAGGTAAGGTTGAAAGGAGGACGAAGCATCAAAAATGCAACCTCATATCTGTACGATATATAATGGGGGATTAAGGTGGGTAGTGCTATCACCACCTATAGAGAGGTGATAACGTCCGGCGTTCAGAAACCCAGTTTCCCGGACGTAATTCCCTAAGGTTTTCCAGTCAACGTTCCTCAGGATCCCAAGTCTACCACAACATCACTCCCGACGCGTTTGGATCATGCGGGTTGAATTCTCCTGCAGACAAGCGCAGAGCTTAGCGGGATTAGCGTAGGAATAAAAAAAAATAAATAAAAAATAAATCGACCAAGGTCCAACAGTAGCAGAAAAAGTGTTCCAGTGTCTCGCTCTCCTCGCAAACGCTCTGCACTCGTCAGATTCTGCTCGTCCAATTTTGTGTAGTTGTGCACTCATAAAATTGTTACAGTAACTAATTGTAGGTTATTAAATTCATTTTCCGTACTGTTAAAATTTAATGTTAATATAGTTATTTTACGATTAACTTTATTTTTTAACATTTCTGTTTGTTATTAAACAAACAAACTACCAAAAAATACTGTTTTTCCGTACTATTATTGTTATGAAGTTTGATTTTTAGTCAGTTAAATTATATATTTTTAAAGCAATAACTCTTAAATTTTACGGAATATACTGTTGAATAAAAAAAAAATTTATGTAAAATTCATTTATTTTAAATTAAATGTAAATGATCGTTTTTAAAATAAATTTTTTAGTTGTTTAACAGTTGAATTAAAATGAAAATCTGTGGAATTTACCTAGATAATATTTTGAGTGTGCCCGTAGTCCCGCATGACCAGTCAGGATACGCACCATCAATCTAACTTCGGACTTACTCCCGTTAAGGAGGCTTCTTGACTTCCTCTCGTCTAGGTTACTCCATAAAATCTTAGTATTCCTACACAGTCCCACTATTCCAACTGGCCGTGTGGGGTTCCCTAGCCCACGCCTTCAATTCTGCCTTCGTTGCCGCAAACGGTTAACTGCTTCGAGTTCTATTCCCCCGATAGCGAGTATATTGGCCTTTTCACTATCGAATATCGCCGAGCGGCCCGGTATCCATATGATACGAATCCCACTTCCCGAGGAAAATTCAGTAAAGGCCCTCCTACAGTCTAATAAGGTCCTGGACTTCACCCTACTAACTTATAATGCCCTAATTGCCCTTTTCTTATCGGTAAATATGTTGGCGCCTACCTGCCATATATTTTATTTCCCCAAATTAATCTCTATCAATTTTAAATTAAAAAAATTATAATGTTCTAAAAAAAATTCAAAAGTTTAAAAAAATCATATACAATTATCCAGCAAAAAAAAAAATACTTAGAGCTTAAACAATATATAAAAATATAATATATAATTATCAAACTTCATTTTCAAAGATTTCTTTATGGATAATTTCAAAATACTTAGAAAAACAAGACAGATATAAAATTAGAAGTTTTTATTTTGGAAAATGGCAATAACGTAAATTTTTTGGCTTTTTTCTAGTATAAAAATGCCAATTTGAAAAAGTTCCTACAATTTAATGAGTTTAAAAACTTGTAGAAATTTTCCATACTGCTGGCAACACTGCCCTAGTAAAACATTAAATTTTACTGCAGTTGAACTCGTTCCCAAAAACTAAAATCACTTAAAAAGAAATTACTTCAAAAGCATAAAAATTCAAATTCAAAGAAGAAAAAGTCATTAAACTCCTAATGCCAAAGAAATTTTGTAGTTTATGGCTTTTTCGTAAAACTACTTGAGTTTAAATAAAAAAAATATGTTTAACACTTAATCTCACCATTATTATTTTGTTACAATTTGCATTTCGAAAGTTAGAGGAATATTAACGGGAAGTATAAAAATAAAAATATACATTTTTTTCAACAAAGGCAATAACAATTCTAAAAAATTATAATAGAAAAAGAGTAGTAAATGCAACTAAATTCAAATCAACTATACAATTAAGGTTTTAGCACACATACATACATACATATATATATATAAATATATAAATGTATTTATACATGTGTTTGAGTGTGTGTGTGTGTTTGGCATAAGGACTAGGCCAAGTACCATAAAATAAAGCCGTAAAATGGCTTAAAGTCAAAATACGAATATGTAGTTAATGCGCGTGGCACAATTTCATTATTTATACTTGATTCTACAGTTTGTGTCAATTCAGCAATTGCCGTTTACTTTCTGACTTTATTTCTTGAGCAAGAAGAAATAAAGAAACTAAAATGTAATGGTTTTCTCTAAGTCTTTTACTCGTTTAAGGCAGTGGAAAAAGTAGGAGTTTTATGTATAAAAAACGTATTGAGAGGATTTCTAGGCGTAACGAGCTTCCAAAGGGGAGAAGGAGAAAAAAATGTAGAAGCAAAAATAAAGTGTTAAAGCTTATGTTTACGATAATCGCCTAAAGCAAAACTAAATAATTTTTTATTTAAGCAAAGACTAGAAGCAGTAGCAGCCATCATCAACGGCTAAAATATTGAAAATCTGGTGTGAATACAGCAGCTGCATAAAGCGCCAAAATGTCTATAAGAGTGTAAAAGAAAAAAACAGCGTGTTGTTCATTGGTCTGCCTGGTCTCGAAGTTTTCAAGTGATTAGTGTAATTTATTGAGGCCATAATTTACAATATAAAAGCGAAAACAACTACGATTTTAAACATAAAAAACCAAATTTAAAATCAAAAACTTTAACTTTGTTAAATGCTAAACTAAATGGTACCAACTTGAGGAGATTTGGTTAAATCCCGTTAATTTTTGGGATTTTCAGTTGTATTTTTGCAAATGGCTAAATAAGATTTGAAATTTATTTAGCTTGAAAAAAATTTTAGTGGCCGATCTAAGTCAACTTAACGAACGATAAAATTTTAACACCAATAAAGCCGCCAATTTGAGTTTTGTTTTCAAAACTAAATCGCATTATGACAACGAACTACACGCAGAGAAAAAATATGTTTAATTATGGTCACCTCTAACAAAACTATTTTTAGACAAAATTTTAAACATATTATGTTTAAATTTAACCATATTATTGTCACCGACAAACATATAATTGTTAAATTAGTCCTCCATCAAGAAGCCACAACCATATTATGGTTGCCTCTAAACATGTTATGGTTAAATATGACAATAATTTATTTTTAAATTAACAATAGTATTTTCCTCTTTTCTAAGAGCAACATGCTTTGGTTGAAAATCAACCATGCTATTGTAATTGTTAAACATATTTTAGTTATTACTAACCAAAACATGTTCGGAGGCAACCATAATATGGTTGTGCTTTCTTGATGGAGGACTAATTTAACAATTATATGCTTGTCGGTGACAATAATATGGTTAAATTTAAACATAATATGTTTGCAATTCTCTTTAAAAATAGTTTTGTTGGAGGTGACCAAATTTAAACATATTTTTTCTCTGGGTGTAGTTTAACCCCAAAGGAGATATGCTTTTGCTGCCTAGGTCGGAAATATCGTAGCCGAGGATATTTTCTATTCGTTTCTAAGATGTGAATGTATGCTAAAATACTATTTGAAATGTACAAATTCGTTAACGCTAATATGAAATTCCGCATGGACGATGATGTTTTGTGCAATTAAGACAATTTCAAAAACAAAATTTTATGGCTTTTTTCCAGAAAATGGTAATACGAAAGTACTTTTAATTAAAAAAATGGTACATTACCATCATGTACCATTCTTAAAAAAATAAAACGTTTTTAAACTCTTTTAGTAAGATCATTACAAGAGTTCTTTTTAAATAACAGGTTTCAACTAACTTCAACTATCCTTGCAGCATTATACACAGAAAAAATAAAAATTTATTTCAATTAAAAAATTTGTTATATTAATTAAAAATCTCTGTTGATATTAACAATTTTCTGCAGTGATGTTGTTGATATACGTAAACGTTAAATTTAGTTGATTAAATTTTTAATTAAGACTGATTTGATTATTGATTAACGGTTTTATTAATAAAACAATTAGAGATAACTTTTTCTTAGAGTTAGAGTGCTATATTCATTTATACTGCATCTTGTAAACCCTCACCATGGCGCGTCAAGTACAGAAAGTTATATAAATACCGTAATATTTATTTAATTTTTTTTTAATTCCTTTTTGTATAAAATTTTCATTACATTTGTAAGGAAAAATTAAATAAAACGTTCAATTTGAACTAAGGGCGCCAAAAGTACCGCAATTTAGTAGCTAGCAAATCTATTTATGGCGCGCCTACTTCTTTAATCACGCCCACATTTTGTCGGATTTTATGTACTGATAGACAATATGCATGTACCTTATTTGTAAATTTTGGCGGTTGTCTTTCTCTAGATATACAGAAATCTATAATTTCTTTGTGCGGAATATGCCACGCCCACTTCTCCAATCCTACCAATATTTTTAGAGAGGTAGTGTACTGATAACCAAGATGCTCGTGTCTAATTTGGAAACTTTGGCTCTTGCCGTTCTCCAGATACACAGAAAAATTAAATAAAAAACAACAACAAGGGATTTATAGGTAAAATTCGAGGCAGTCGTGGTTTATGCTCATATCTCAGTCATTTAATGACCGATTCGGTTGAATTTCAATAGCAAACTTAAAGGAAGTATACTTGACATAAATAAAACAACCTTGACCCCATAATTTTTGGCGTCTTCGGAAAACTTTTTTCAACATACACACGGACAGACGGACATCGTTAAATCAAGTTCGCTATTCATTAGTACCCAGAATATTTTATACTTTATAGACTGTAAGGACAAAACAATCCATCCGTACTTACATCAAGCCGAAGCGGCGTCAATAGTACGGTAACTACAGATTTCCTTAAATCAAGTACAGGAAACTTGATTCAAGTACGCATTATCCAAGTGCCAAATACTTTTGTAAGTTGGTCATATTTAATCCCTGATCCGTACTTAATTAAAATAATCCGAAAACGGGATTGCCTAAATTAAAAGTGAGATTAAAATTAATCTCAATCTGTGCCCATATTCTGTAACTCTCGCTTCGAGAAACTTTTCAATTGAAACGCGAGAAATGAAACAAAAATGCCATAAATTGAAACAAACAACTGTTTTTTCTCACTTAACTGCGTCTGTAACATTTTTAGCGAGTAATAGCTGTCGCGTAAGGAAATTACTCGCCAATTTACAGAAAAAGTGTGTCTGTAAAATTTTTGTGAAAAAGTTCCCGCTTTGAACTGTCAAATAAACTCACGCATGAAAACGGGGTAAGAAAAAATATTACCACTAAAAAATATATTAAATATTTCGCAATGCATAATAACATGGAAGAGAAAAGTATTTTGTTTTTGACTGATTTTTTTATTGTTTAATTATTTTGCTTTTAACATTTTCGAAAAAATATACGAACGTTTTCAAAGCTATTTTTTAAACAACAAAAATTAAAGTCGCACTCTACATTATTTGCTATAGCCGACGGTTGTATTTTCGCCGCCGTAATTGAAAATGTTTCAATTTTAATAATTTTGGCCGCCGTCAACGATATGTGTTACTGACGTTCTCAACGTCTGCAAGTTTACATCGGCTATGAGTGGAATATTATGACATTTATAACGTAACGACGTAATATCTTTTGATAGTTTTCGACATGTGTTACAGACACACTTATTTCTCACTTTTCGAAAAACGATGGAAGATTTTGTTTCACATCTTTTCGATGCGAGAAGTTCTCACCAAAGTTACAGAACATGGGTACTGTGCTTGATTCTAGAATTTCTAAGTTGGCTTAATCCCGATTCGTACTTGAAATAATCGAAAAGTGAGATTAGATAAGTTTCTAACCTACCTAAACACTTACCCCAGAGAACCAGAGATAGAGAAAATATAATTATTCACCTTACCCGTTACATATGTTTATTCCACTCTTGTTCCGCGCTTTGTTTACAGAAGAATTCTCAACCAGGGCTGTCAGATGTGGCGATTTTTCGCCAAACTTGACGATTTATAAACCTATTTGGGGACGAAATTTTGTGTTTGGCGACATGGCAATTTTTGTGTCATACTTAAAAAAAGTTGGCGATTATTTTGGCGATTTCTAAAACGCATTTGACCTTTTTTCTTACTTATATCAAAAAATGTATGACTACGGGTATAGTTTTTTCTTTGAAAGCTTAATAGCAATGCGATTTAAAACCTTAATACCAATGCGATTGTTTAAGATTATAAACTTATAATATAGCCAGGCAATTACTTTGAAAACATTTAAAATTTGTTGCTATAGAAATTTGGAATAAAGCTCCTTAACAAATCTTATCAATCATTGGATCTTCACCGAAATACAAGTCAATTTTCAATTTTTTTTTTCTTTTTGATAAATAAATTCTAAAATAGTTTGATATTAAATGGAATTTTTTTAATAATATAGTATGGACAAATAGTGGAATTAAAAGCGAAAGTTAATCACTTTTAAAAAAAATTTGCACTGATATTAGGTTCTATATAACAGTATCAAGAGTATTTTTCAATGTGGTGTGCAGAGCGAAAAAGTCACAGTTTTTTTTTTTGTATATTTTGACTGAATTTTTAATTAAGGCCCTTATCATCATAAACGCAACGCAACGCCAAAGAATTGCATTGCAAGCACAAACAATGTCATAAATATTTTGTAATTTTGTTGCTGCTTTCTGCAGAAATTCATCTACCGTTTTCAAATATTCAACGCCACAAGCTTTGCAGCGTTTCAAATTTTAAGACGCAATGTGAATTTCTGTAGAAAGCAACAACAAAATTAAAAAATATATATGATTAGGCTTTAAGTCATGTTTGAAAATCGCAGGATTTAATATCGCAAAACACCTGATTTATTTCACGGTGTTCTGAAACTTGTGCGCTTTGCTTGCGATCTGCGATAGTTTCTTACAAATATTCTAGTTTCCTTCAGCATACTTTTCCAATTTGAAGTCGCCAAACTCTTCGCGATTAAGATTTACAGAACATCATTATACGATTTCAAGTTAGAAACGCAAATGTTAAGCGTTTTGCGAATTTCAAACCGTGGCCGATTTATTTTAAAACGTTGAAAATACTAAAATATTAACACTACTAGAATAATGCTAAATATACAACTTTTAAAAAAGGTAAAATACACTTGTACTCCTATTTGGCGAATTTCTTTTTACCAAAAATCTAGACAAATACATTTTTGGCGATTTTCGGTATACTATTTGGCGACGAAGGTGAAAAAAAAAATCTGACAACCCTGCTCTCAACTACAAGGCCCCTGCAGCATACCCAAAATGAAAATTTGATGTATTTAACTAAATAATTTTAACAAACAGAATATGGGAATTATTGCTTCTTGTTTTACTTTTTAAACATGAAAATAATCTGCATTTTAATTCTTATAGTGCTGTTGTTTTTTCTACAACAAACTTTTTCAAAACACTTGCGTATACACGATTATTGGTTTTCGAAAGTTTTCCCATTTTGGATTGCTTTAAGTATTTTTTAGTGTTATTGATACTTAAATTTTTAAGAACGGCTCGTATCAAAGTAAACAGAAAAACCTTAAATTTAGTACGAGTTTTTTCTTTCTGTGTAGGGTCTAAGATCAATATTGTAGAATTTACAAAGGGAATGGCAAACTTATATAAACTCTTTTACATTTTACTAAGATTTATATTATATTCGCACCTTATCTAAAAAATACAGATATGAATTTGGTACTTTTTCGAATGAAAATCGTACCTATTTCGTTCTTTTCTTACAGAAGATTTTTCTTCATTCATTAATATATTATACTAGTTGCCCCGTTTGCGTTGCTGGCCCTAAGCAAACATTAGTGTTGTATTACGAGACGATTTAAATTGATCTTTAAACGAAATTTACGGCCTTTAAATAAAAATACCTTTCATAAAGTTTTTTTACAGAATAACTTACATATGGTGTAGATATGGGTTCAATGAAAAAAGAAACACATGTATTTAAGGCAAATTGGAAATTATATTTATTGATTACTTCATCTTAAAGCCAGCGGATAGACAATGTTTTTTGTTTTTTTATTTGGTGTAAAAACGTATAAATTTTTTGGGGTGCCAATTCGGGAGCAAGCCACATACAACTGGCCGTGTGAAAAACATGAATTTTCCAAAATTAAGCCAGCAATAGTCAATGATTGGCCTTGTGCTTTGTTGATGGTAATAGCAAAGGCAAGACGCAAAGGGAATTGGAGCCGCTTGAATTCAAATGGTAAGTCGTTGGAAATCATCGGAATTCGTGGAATAAGTACGTCTTCGCCTTTAAATCTGTCACCGATGATTGTTGCCTCGATTAGACCATGGCGATCATTTTAAAGAAAAAATCGTCCAAATCGGTCAAGCCGTTCTCCAGTTATGCGCTTAATAGAAAAAGTGGGCGTAGAAGTAGGCGTGGTAAATGTTTCTTTCGATGAAAACTTAAAGTTGATTAAAACGAACATTTGAAAGAAAAATTAGTCAACTCGATGGAGCCGTTTTCTGATTTTAGGTAAATCGAAAAAAGTGGGCGGCAAAATTTTCTTTCCGTAAAAACCTAAGTTGGACCATGGCGATCATTTTAAAGAAAAAATCGTTCAAATCGGTCAAGCCGTTCTCAAGTTATGTTCACAGTGTCACCCGCCTGAATATTCTGAAGATATTCTGAAAATTTCATCAAAATCGGCCCAGCCGTTTTGGAGTCCATACGTTACATACATACATACATACATACACACACACATCCTATTTTATATATATAGATAGATGTACATACGTATTAAATAATGGGCTCCCACTACAATATTGAAGTTTTTGATACTTCAATGGAGAGAAAAAATTATCAAAAAAGGATAACACGGGATATAAAATTTCATAATTTTATATAAAAAAAAACGCAATCTTTTACATTTTTAATAAAAAGTTCCGTATTACACGTTTTCAGTAGACAGTACAGCAAACAAACTTTTATGTAAGTCTTGTATAGTATGAAGAATATTATTTCCTCATTAAAAAAATACCTTAAATGCTCTTCGTTATAGAAAAACTTGGTTTGCTAAAAAATAAGGATATCAAAAGTACGTTTAAAAATGTACCAAAAAAGATACTTTTATTACAAGGTATCATAAGAAGGGAAGAAATTAGGTTGCTCAAGAATTTCGTCGTTTAAAATGTGACTTCTTTGGTACTTATTGCTAAAGTGGCATCATCTTTCTTTAGAAAAATTATAAAAATATACAATTATGCTGGTTCTATTTATCTTTATGATCATGTTAAACTAAAATTGCCTATAAACAGTCCGTAAAAAGAGCAGTAACTTGTTGCAGGAGCTGGTGCCATATAAATGTAAATGTGCTACAAATAAATAAATGAATTGAAATGAAGACATTAACATTAATAATGACGTAAACTCATGCATTCTATGCTGCTGCACCAAATACAGCCAACGTGCTTAAGCTTGTTTGTGACATACAAACTTTAACTACATGATGATGACGATGGCGATGACTATTAGCTCGATAATGCTGATAATTGTAGCAAGTTTTATGCACATTAGATGCAGTTTTAAAATCAACATAAATGAAATGCAAGAAAAATTGCATGCAGCATACTGCAGAGCTGGTTACATGTCAGCAACATTTTTGCTAGATCTTGTATTTTAGGCTCAAGCTACGAGTAACTATCCAACATGATGTTAGTTAGGCCTTGGCGTTAAAAGTGAAAAATCTCCCTAAGATAGAAATGCAGCACACAAAAACGAAACAAAGTATTTGGTAGCATCAACTGGAAACTAAATGTTGAGAGTTGGAATTACGACTCCTGCTGCCTTTGTTGAACACATTAAAATTTATGCGCAAAATTTTTTATGGTCCAACAACAATCAACAAACGGCAACAACTTAACTTACTACTGGAAAGTAGTATAAACGACATTTTTTCTCCTTAATGTTTGTTTGTTGTATTGTCACATTTTGGCTTGGCAGTACGAGCGAACAAAAGCAAAAAAAAAACGCATAAAATGAATTTCATACAACTTGTGCGACATTTATCACAAGTGTCAAGCTAATGCAGCCAAGTTCACTTCAGGCTCTGGCCATCCACATTTCTACTAACTGTTTCTCTAGCCATTTTTATTCCTGATTTTTTTACAAAAACATTCGGCTACTGTTTGTTTGAAAAAGTGCTTACAAACTTAAATAAATGAATGTTTGTTATAAACTCTGTTACATTGTAAAATTTCGTACGTAAATGTATTGCGAGTGAGTGAATTGTTGCCCAACATGGAATGGAATTGTTTTGCAGTTGCTCCGCTAAGAAAAATTACTAAAATTGGTCAAACAATAGCAACAGTTGCACTTAAGTGCTGTTAAGTATGTTGAAAAACAAACGAAACTACAAAATGTTTTGCTATTCCTTTTTTTTTTTTTTTGTTGCCATTTTTCGACTCATTTTAGCAGTTTGAAAAATTATATTCATAAAACTTGAAAATCATTTGGGTGTTTTATGTTCCACGATTTGTTAGAGAAAATTTGTTTGGATTAACGAACTCATTATTTTATGTTGTTAAGTATTTGTGGGTATTTCATTTATGGAAAATTTAATGGCTTGCAAATGGAATAAAATGCTAATAATGAAAAATTACTAATTTAAGTCCAAAATAAAGGCCTCTGTATATAGTGATCTAAAAACTTACTTTAGTGCGTTTTGTCAATACTCCAGAAAAAATTAGATACATTAAAAATACGACAACTTACCTGAAAAGAAACAAAAATTAAAATTTATTACAATTATTGTGGAATATTAAATTTTTAAAGACTAATTATAAAGCGAAATGGCCACACTGCAAACTTGCTCAAAAAATTTAACATTTTTCAAATTGCGTTAGTAATAAGGAAACACACACGTATAGTTTGATGCAGGGCGAATTCATTACACTGAAAAAATCATTAAATTTCTCCAATCACCAAATTTATACCAAATTCATAATATCAAGCAAACAATTTGTTGATTTTGCACCTATTAACAAAATGATTATAATGATTGCTAAAAATTTTGAAATTTTGAAAAAATATTTTCAATAAATGATATTTTTAATTTTAATTAAAAAAATTATCAAAAAACTTAGCCATTTCAAACATTGTGTTAATTTATTTAAATAAATATTGACAATTGCCAACAACAATTCTACATGTTTAAATTATTTTATTTTAAACGATAAAAGTCAATTAAGATTTTTTGTTTTTTAATTAAAATTTTAATTGAAAATTTATTTCAAAACAACTAAAATGTTTATTAAATCAAAATTAAATTTTTAATTTTCTTTCATCCAAAAAATAATTGCTCCAATTATCACATTAATTAAATTTAAATACTTTATAAACCATTTTTTTAATTCATAAAACACTTTTTTCTGTGTACAGGTGATCTGAAAAGCCCTGCTGATAACTAGGGATGTAACGAAAATCGATATCGATATATCGGCGATTCTTCACGTTTGCTGATATATCGGTATCGGCAGCGATATTTTACTGTCGATACGCCGATACTTTTTTTTATAATTTTCAATGCTTTTTTCCATAACAACTAAAAGCAAAAAATCAAACAGAATAATAAATTGTTTCTTTTAATTCTTAAGCTGAAGGTCCGTTCACACCACGCGTTTTTTCCTTTTTGCAAGACGAATGCTAAAGTAGAAACTAATCATATTTCATGCTTTTGATACGTATATGCATTTTACGCGTTTGCTGTGTAACTTATCAACACAATTATACGCTACGACTTTTTGGACTGATGCAAAAACGCATTGAACGCTTGGTTTGGGCCTGTAGCAGAATTTTCTGCTAACTTTTTGTGAAAATAAAAATCACTTCGCTACAACATTTGGGTTACTTTGCAGAGACCATAAAATCCCTAAGCAAAGTCACCGCTACGATTTCTGGCGCTATTTCGTTAGTTAACAATTTTCAAATATTATTAGAAAATAATTTAAATGATAAAACTGAGATGCAGAATAATTTAGAGTCCCAAAAATTGGCGATTTACGTAGCATTAGCTCTGAATTAAAGATTTGAGTGTTAAGAGAATAATGAAATCTATTGTTTATCTACAATGATTTACCTTCGATAAAAAGTTAGATAATTTCAAAGACAATCCTAAAAACGTCTTATTGAGCTACTCAACATGATTCTACATTCCGAAGGTATTGAAGACGCGGTCACCCCTACACCTAGTAAAAGTTCTGATAAATTTACAAGAACTGACCTTTTGAGCGTTTGTGCAAATCTACAAAGAGAATTTAGATAAGTATGATCCTCTGTCGATCCTACGCTATGGCTCTGCTAAAGAAGAAGACTATTTATACCTTAGATTTTCTATTTTTTCTATAGACGTAGGTCTGCTTGTTTACTAGCGCAATTAAATATTATACTCAAAATATAAGACCATGGCGCAGAAATACTTAAGTTGTCAAATAAGTTCAGTCACATCTGAGAGATGATTTTTTACTGCAGGTCTGCTTCAAACGTATATGCGAAATTATCCCCGCAAAACTTGAGAATATTTGTATTTTAAACAAAAATATTGTTAATATTAATTTTGAATACTTATATAATCTCTTACACTGTTTTTTTTTAAGTTAATTAATTTTACCATGGACTTAAATTCATTTCGTTGTTTTTAAAATGTTTTTAAAATCAGTTTTAAACATTAATAATCTCTTACGTTGTAATTTTTACAATAAAGGAATTTATCTACTTGAGTTTTTTTAATTGAACCTTGAATTCTATATTAGTATCGGTATCGGTATCGGCGATATTTCTTCCTAAGTATCGGTATCGTATCGGGAAAAAACCATATCGTAACATCCCTAATTCAAATAACCAAAAATGTTAGGTCAAGTACATTCTTAGCATATGGCACTTGGTCAACAAGAGGGTATTACCCAAAAACAAAAAAATTTTAGTAGAAACAAGCCTTGAACTTAAATTTTTTTCGGATCGGTATCGGCGATATTTCTTCTTGAGTATCGGTACCGTATAGGCAAAAAGGGGTATCGTTGCTTCCCTACACAAAAAAAATTATTGCTAAAATATTTTCAAGCCACCCTTGTTTAAAATTTTTTTTTAATTTCAACAAATTTTTGTTTACTTTTTCTATAATTATTTTTGCATGATTTTTATTTTAGCAACAAAAATTTTGACAACTATTCAAAAATATGATATTGGTATTGGTTTCATATTTTCATTATTTTTGTATGAAATATTTAACGCTATTTCAAGTGGTCGTTTTTTTTAATTATTTTCTTTTTTTTTTTTTTTTTTGATCGTAAGCAACACTACTTTAAGTGAAAAAAATTAAGAACAACAAAAACACATACAGTCTATTTTTGGACGCATTAAAAACAAAA
The DNA here is from genome assembly GCA_943735925.1 of Pollenia amentaria. Taxonomy (NCBI): domain Eukaryota; kingdom Metazoa; phylum Arthropoda; class Insecta; order Diptera; family Polleniidae; genus Pollenia; species Pollenia amentaria. The sequence continues at coordinate 82,945,162 of OX031008.1, read as the reverse complement.
AAAAAATCATGATAAAATAGCGTGGCGAAGTTTGTTATTAAAGCAATAACAAAAGTAGGTTAAAACGATTCAATGCTTGTGTTACCACAAAAACATAACTTAAAAAACAGAATGTTTTGGTTGGTTTCAAAATTGATAAAAAAGAATGAAAAAAATCCCGTATTCTATTTTATTTAATTTTTAATAGAAATTCACTTTGCGTTTTAAATTTTCAAACGCCGCATTGCTTATGGCGTTGAAAATTTCAAAACGCAAAGTGAATTTCTGTAGAAAACAACAAAAAAATAACAAAATATAGATATTTTTAATTAAGCTTAAGTTCATTGAATTTAATTTTCATTAAATTATTTTTATGAAGACAGGAATTTTACAACATGAAATTAATTAAAATTTTTTTATTGACAATTTTTAATTTCCTGTCTTCATAAAAATAATTTAATGAAAATTAAATTCAATGAACTTAAGCCTAATCAAAAATATCTAAATTTGGATTAAAAACCATTAACAGTTCAATAAAATAACCACAATACTAATTATTGTTAACAGCTAAGGCACGAGCTATGTTTACATTTGTCCTTCAAGTTGTGCTGAAAAAGGTCAACAAGAAAAAAGAAAGACAAAAACATCAAAAAACAAAAATGTACTTTGGACTTCAAGAAGAATTCTTGACAAAAAGTACGAAAAAACAGAAGTTAGGAAGAACATGTAAATCAATTAAAATAGATAATCATTCATTCAAAAAGCAAATTTCGATCTACCAAAAGTGAAATACCATTTGGTTTAAGGATTGATGTTTGACTATTGACGTCGCCCGGCCTCAATAGCCGAGTGAGTAAAATGGCAAACCCCACTGTCGAGATTGTGTGGTTACAATCGAAACTAGTCTGGGCAACCTGTCCGTGAACGCCTGGGTTCAAATCTCAGCGCAGTCAAGAATGAAAAATTGTCAATAAAAAAATTTTAATTAATTTCATGTTGTAAAATTCCTGTCTTCATAAAAATAATTTAATGAAAATTAAATTCAATGAACTTAAGCCTAATTAAAAATATCTAAATTTGGATTAAAAACCATTAACAGTTCAACAAAATAACCACAATACTAATTATTGTTAACAGATAAGGCACGAGCTATGTTTACATTTGTCCTTCAAGTTGTGCTGAAAAAGGTCAACAAGAAAAAAGAAAGACAAAAACATCAAAAAACAAAAATGTACTTTGGACTTCAAGAAGAATTCTTGACAAAAATTACGAAAAAACAGAAGTTAGGAAGAACATGTAAAAAGCAAATTTCGATCTACCAAAAGTGATCGAGTGTAAAAGTGCTTTCAATGTAATTCTTTGGCGTTGCGTTGCGTTTTACATGATTAGGGCCATTGTGTCATTAAAATTATTTGTTTTTAAATTTGTATTAATTTCAGTAAACTTTTTTGTTTGCTTTAGCTAAATTAATTGTTTGAAAATTTTTTTAATATCAAACACAAATTTAGTAATAACAACTATTTCTTTGAAAAAATCCGAGCTTTTTTTCATAAATGAAATGCAAAATAGTTTGTTTGAATATGCAAATTCGTTTGTAGGTTCTGTTTTAAACAAAAACAGGTTTTGATTTTAAAATTTTTTTGTTTGAATTGGAAAAAAATTTTTCTGTGTACTTATAACTGTTTATTAGCTTTATAATTGTTGGATATCAAAATTTTTTTTATTATCTTTGTTTCTGTTTTCTTTCTGTGTTTGATATTCTACAATGATTTTGCAACAACAAATTACTTGTGGATTTTGTACGAGTTGTACTTTTTGTATTACCGAGATTACCTGAAATGAATTTCCTTGGTTTAATGTGAATTTGGCAAACATTAAAATACTTTTGATTTTCATAAAAATTTGATGTCACTTTGATGTGTGTGCACGTAATTTTTCCAAATTTTATTTACTTTTGTACTGAATTTTCAAATTTGTATAATGAAATTCTATAATTTGACAAATAGTTTAATATTTTCCGACAAAAAATCAAATTTTATTTATTATTATAGGTGTGTTCATTAACTTTATTAGCAGAAACTGGCAGGTAGAGAGTAAATTTAAAATTTACGGAATTTTTCGCCCAATTACCAAAAAAAAAAAACATTAAGAAGTAAATGAACGTGTTACAAGCAAAAACTAGCAAGTTAGGCATATAAACACTATTCAGCTGTAAGCAGTGTGACCATTTTGGAATTTTTGCAGCTAAATTTAGTGTTAAAAATTTTTATTAGCCGCAAAATTTTCATTTAGCATTTAATAAAATGGTTTTAGCTTTTTTTTAGCATTATTTAAAAAATATTGACGGATAGTTTTATTGATCTTACTTAAATTATTTATAAATGATAATAAATTTTGACTAAAACTTGCTGTACCCAAAATTAAATTTCATAAGAAAATGGATAATTCTTATGTTAAGAAAGGGAATATTAGAAATGTCCTGTTCATGTTGATTTTAAAACTGCATGCTCTTTAATATTACGATATTTTAGAAAAAGTAAATTCCACTTTGTACTGAGTCACTAAAATATAGGGTTTTCATGCGATTAGCCGTTATACGGTTAACCTTTTAATTACTATCCGATTAACTGATCGGTTAATTCAAAATTGGCTATTTCGATTAACGATTAAACCGGTTAATTTGAGTCGATTAACCGATAAACCGACGTAACAAAATACTTTTTTCAATAACCTTTTTAGACAGATCACGTATGAGTCGTGTCATGCTGTCATGTTATTTTTGTTTCAAGAAGGTCCGATGTTTTCGAGGCAAAGTTTGTTCAGCGATGAGGCCCATTTCTGGCTCAATGGGTATGTAAACAAACAAAATTGCCTCATTTGGGATGAAGAGCAACATGCAGAGATTCAAGAACTGCCACTTCATCCAGTAAAAACAACGGTTTGGTGTGGTTTGTGCGCCGGTGGAATCATCGGTCCATATTTCTTTAAAAATGATGCGGGTGCAAACGTAACCGTCAATGGCGACCGTTATCGTGCCATGACAACCGACTATTTGATGCCTGAAACTGAAGCTCGTGATCCCGGCGACATTTGATGAGAGAACACTTCGGTGAGTACGTAATTTCACGTTTTGGGCCGGTCGATTGGCCACCAAGATCGTGTGATATCACACCGTTAGTTTTTTTCATGTGGGGATATGTAAGGCCTAAAGTTTATGCGGACAAACCCGCTTCGATTCAGGTCTTGGAGGAAAACATCACGCGTGTCATTCGCCAGTTTCCAGTCGAAATGCTCGAGCGAGTCATTGCAAATTGGACTCAACGGATGGACCATCTGCGACGTAGCAACGGCCAACATTTGATAGACATAATCTTCAAAACATAAATGCCAAAGAATTTTCTTTCAAATGATAATAAACATTCCCCATTAAATTTGAATTTTCTGTGTTTTTTTTCTTTAAAAAAGTAGGGCACCTCGAAATGGATCGAATGGATTTTGCTGCCAACAGCTTTTTGTTTCACGTCTTTTTTATATGTATGTGTTAAGTTATTTGTTTCTTCTCATACCGATCTTGTAACAAAATTAACCGAAACAATTAGAAGTGTTAAAAAAATTTTTTTTTAACTAAGCTAAGGAAAATAATTGCGTAAATCCTAACTATGTTAATCAAGTAATTTTTTTAAACGATTATTATATAAGATTTTCTTAAGCTATTGAAATAACTAAAAAACTGATCTCACAGTTTATTTTTTATTTAATACATAATATGTTATTTATTTTATTTTAGCATTTGTTGGCAATAGACATGCCAGGTTTTTGAGTGATAATTTCTTTATAATTTCACTTGTTTCTAAATACTCGTATTTGCGCAAGAATATTATTCCTAAGTTTAAGAAAAATAAATACTAAATATTGTTGAAAAACTTTTAGGCCCTAATTGTTTAGGACATAACACCGAAAATTACATTGAAAGCAAAAACAAAGTAAAAATATTTTATAATGTTGTTTTGCTTTCAACAGAAATTTATATCGCGTTTTAAAATTCTTTACGCCACAAGATATGCAGCGTTTGAAATTTAAAAGTTCAATATGAATTTTTGTAGAAATCAACAAGAAAATTATAAAAAATTTTTTATGTTATTTTTGGCGTTGCGTTGTACACGATTAGGGCCTTAATTAAGAAATATGAAAATTACTTTCTTTCGTCAACAAAAATAATAATTCTTGCTAGTTAAAATTCTACTATCAGAAATTTTTAACAAATTTTCTTGCTCTCAAATTATTATTCTTTTTTGACTCTCTCGTTGCAAGTTTTTTGAGTACGTGAACTAGTGACAATTATTGAAAATAAGCAATAATTTTCTGTAAATGAGCACACTTTATGTACAACAACTTTAAAATGAAGTTTGATGGCCTGAATTTGATGTTTGGCTGTGCGAAGCAAAACAAAATATTATAAACACATACATATGTACGCTAATTTGTGACCTTGCCGCTTAAAGATTTAAATATATATGTACACATAAAAACAAATTAATTTTAAGTAAAAAGTTTCATATTTATTAAGAGCTTAGATAACTAATCAGCTATTATATGAGCCGTTTATTTTGAAAGTGGCATAAGTCACTTTGTTTTTAAGTCGAGATATTTAAGAGTTTGCGTTTTAATACGTTTAAAAATATGGATGCTAACTTTCGAGAAGATTTACTTGTATTTGTTATATTATAATCTTGTTAATTATAATCTTCTCGAAAGTTAGCATCCATATTTTTAAACGTATTAAAACGCAAACTCTTAAATATCTCGACTTAAAAACAAAGTGACTTATGCCACTTTCAAAATAAACGGCTCATATGTACTAGCTAAATTAACTTAAGCTGTGTTGACATAATAACGATATCCCTTCAGTTTAAAAATAGCCCAGTATGAAAAACAATTAAGAGCAATTTTTGAACATTTAAAAACAAAAGAGCCGGCTTCTTTGCCTTGTCAGTTTCATAAAACTATTTTTTCGAAAATAAAAAATTTATTCTAATTTTTTACAGCCATATTCATAAAAAATATTTTAGGTTTATAGCAGGTTTAGGAAACGAATTTTCTATGAAAATTTGTTAAATAATCCTTTTAATTATCAAAAATATTTTTTATGAATATGGGGGTTAAAAATCTAGAAACAGTTTTCAGAATACTACCATTTTTTAGATTAGAAGTTCTATATATTATCGACCTTAATTTGTGCAAAATAACAACAAAATGCATAAATAAACTATTTGTCATGGGCTACAGCCGCATAGAAGACGTAAACTAACTTTGTCATATTGAAAGCAATACTTACAAAAGCGTCGGGTCGAGCAAGGACATTATTAATCGTATCCACAAAGCCCGGACATTTTTAGCCTGTCTAAAAACGTTCTTAATATTATCGTTTCTATCCAAGCATGTCCCCTGGACGCATACTTAGAATATTCCCCCTTTTTGTCTTATACTCTCCCAAAAAATTAGGTGCAATCAATACCTGGAATTTTCCAGAATTAAAAAATTAAAGATAACAGATGACAGTGATCCTATCTCGTTCCAGTCTGACTTATGGTTAAAGCTTTTTCGGAAATCACGTGGTGGTTGCGGCCAAGCCCAAAGTCGCGGAAAGATCTTAAAATTCCGGCTGTTAAAGCTGATTCATATTTGTAGGGGAAATTTGGGTGCTGGCGGATCTGTTCGTACTGTTGATATTTAACAGATGATGCTTGCTTCAAACCGCAGCAAAGGTAAGATTACTCCAGTTCCACGACAAGGAGCGAGTGTATAAATTTTCCGAATTTTCTACCTGTGTGCGTCGGTTGTGCTTATACATGGGAAAAGTTGGTAAGCCCTTTATGTGCCACCCGGTCCTAAGACCACCGCGACTTTAGGCTAACACGACAGGTACTCACGTGTATCTTTAGGGTGCCCTGGTAGGCTAGTTGGTAGTGAGCTAGTCTATCAGCGCCGGTGTTGCGGGTCCGATTTCCGCCAGAGACTCTGGTTTCTTCCCTGCAGACAAGTAGACCTTCGCGGGATTAGTATAGGAAGAAAAACACCACAGTCCATGCTCGTAAAATAACACATTTTTAACATAAAAAAGAAGTCGTCTTTTTTTTAATTCTTTAAAACTAAGAATATCGCTCACAATGATATACAAAATAATCCAATGTTTTTGAGTCAAATCCTCCGTAAAATTCTCTTCACTTTTTGGTCAAATGTCATCTCAAGCTTTAGAACGGTCCAATCCAAATTTTATAGCTAACGAAATTAAATGCAGAAAATAGAAAGCAATGAAAACACAAAGAACTGTAAAATCAGCGGTTATCAGGCCTGCCATATTTGCCGATCCAACGGCATTTTGCCGATTTTTTGCCTTAAAATTAGCAAAGTGCCGATTTGCTCCAAAAATGCCGATTTTTTTATACACAATTAAACCACGGTAACTTTGCTTTTAGCCTGAAATTTATTCATTTTGGGCAACTTTGGAGTAGTCCTCATAACCTATACCACCAAATGGAAGGTCTTTTTTAAACTGTATTAACTAATTTTACAAAAAAACACAAACATTTTTTTGAACTTTTATGATTTAGTATAATGAGTTACTATCAAAATCAAAACTCAACAAAAGCGAAATTAACAAAATTGTAAATAACTGTATTAATTTTTATATAGAATTTGCATATCAAATATTTAAACGTTTTGATTTTGAACAAAAATCTTATAAATCTTTAAATATGATAACCCTAAAAAAATTATGAAAAGCAAAATATTTCTTTAATGGAAATTCTGAGAGTTCCCCAGCCTTATTTTTGAGAAAGAAAAACTAATTTTAGACTCTGAATGTAGAGAGTTAAAATTTTTTTTGAAGATTTAGAAGGAATTGAAGAAAATTTGCAAACTTTTTGGCAAAAAATTTCAGACTTAAAAAGTGGGGATTCTACGGATGCACAACCAGTGCTGTCAAAGTTTGTACAACAAATTATGGTCCTTCCCCATTCTACCGTAAATGTGGAAAGCATTTTTAGCCAAGTGAACCTTAATAAAACCAAATTTCGATGTTCCCTGTAATCCTTGCAAGGAAATCCTTTTTCTAAAGATTACTTAAAATTTAATAATGCAAACTGTTTTGATGTTGACATTAAAAGGGTTTTAAATTAATTATTAAACTCAAATATGTATCTAAAAAATATTTGTTAAAATAAAATGTTAAAAACTATTTTTCAACTACATATAAAAACTATTTTAACCTAATGTAAAGGGTGATTATATTTTAAGGGCCGATGTTGAATGTGAACCGCACCTAAGCGTCAAGTTTTTTTCTGCATTTCATTTGACATTTCTCGGATTCAGACTTACTCAACTTTAACAATGAAAAGATACACAATCGACCAACGCGTTAAAGCTATTCAGGCTTATTATGAAAATGTGCATTCAAATCAAAATGCATATCGTGAAACTCATCTTCAGTGATGAAGCACATTTTTACCTCAGTGGATTCGTCAATAAGCAGAATTTCTGCATTTGGGCGAATGATAATCCAAGAGTGATTGTCAAAAAACCAATGCACCCTCAAAGAGCGACTGTTTGGTGCGGTTTATGGACTGGCGGCATCATCGGGCCGTATTTTTTCCAAAATGAGGCCGGTCAGGCAGTTACTGTGAATGGTGTTCACTATCGTGCGATGATAAAGAACTTTTTATGGCCCGAATTGGAAGATATGGATGCGGACGATATGTGGTTTCAACAGGACGGTGCCACTTGCCACACAGCTAACGAAACAATGGCTGTATTGAGCGACAAATTCAATGACCGTGTTATCTCAAGTGGTGGCGATGTCAATTAGCCGCCAAGATCATATGATTTGACACCGTTGGACTTCTTACTTTGGGGTTATTTGAAAGAAACGGTGTACGTCGATAAGCCAGCAACAGTTCAAGAGCTAAAGGATGAGATAATTCGGCACATAAAAGAACCTCAATTATGCCTCAGCGTCATCGAAAATTTGGACCATCGGATGGAGGTGTGTCGCCGAAGTCGCGGCGGTCATTTGGCCGATATTTTGTTTCATACATAAATTTCATAATAATTTAAAAAAAAAACGAAATGACAATAATTTCCTAAATATTTTGTGTTTTATTCAAATCAACATCGGCCCTTAAAATTTAACCACCCTTTACAAAATTTATTGAAATTAACTACAATTTTTTTTTAAAAATATTCTTTTTCATTAATTTTTATGTTTTTATATGGTTTATATGTAAATTAATGCTGAATTATTCAGTTTTGTTATTTTTTGTGTCCTGAAAATGGATTTTTTGGCAATTTTTTTTTTTTGAAAATATGCCGACTTTTTATCAAAATTATATGGCACCCCTGGCTGTTATACTAATGAATTGTGTCTTTTCTCTTTTTTGAGTATACTTTGGCAAAACTACATGCAAAGACTAAAACTAGAACAACGTTTACAAATCGTGGAAATTTATTTTCAAAATTCGAGCTCTAATAGAGCACTTTGTCAAGCCTACGTTGCACATAATCATCAATCTGAGCAGCTAGCACGCAATGAATGATTCACAAGAACATTTACTTTTTGGAGTAATAATCCTCCAAACCAAGCCGCGTACAGAAGGATCAATCGCCACCATAGACTTGAGTGGCAGGAGGCTGGTGACTGGGAACATATAGGGCAGTTCTCCTGTTTGGTAGTGTTGTTTTTGCTTGTTCTGTGCGATTTTTTCAGCTTCCACTGCCTTATCTTGTGCTTGCACTCTTTAACTCTTTACTTCTCCTACTGTTTCATGATAGATTTCTTTCACTAATTAAGGCGTCACAATGGACCATATTAGTCTCTCGGTGAGGGTGTGAAGTTTGCTTCGCACTAGCCTTTCTAACCTGACCTTATCTAACCACAGACGTGAGTGTGACAGAGGACTCGTGACAGACAGAGGACGCCATTCTTAACAACTCGATCTCTGCCCGTCCACTACTTGAAATAATTTGAGGAAAAAAATTAGCCCACATCCATCTGGTTAAATTAAAGCCAGCGGACCATCAATTGTAACGTGTGTTCGGATAATGGCCTGCGAATTTTCTGAAAGGTTAACCCAATTTGTATCGTTAAATCATCTTTAGCGATGAGGCTCATTTCTGCATTAACGGGTATATAAACCAGCATTGTCGCTTTTGGAGAGAGCACAATTCTCACAATCCTCGAGACTCCATTGCATCCCATAAAAATCACTCGTTGGTGGGGTTTACATGTCGAATGCGTCATCGGCCCGTTTTCCCTTAACTCATAAGTAGACACCTAATTTGCGTGGCACAAACTGGCTGAGACCCCTTGTATTTTGTATGGTGTTTTTTGTGGCCATCGAAAAAACCCACAATAACCAACCTGGCTGGGACTACTTTGCTGTAGCAGGATCATTCTGTTTTCAACTACAATTATTCTTCGAAATTAAAGTATACAAAGAGTTGTTATGTGTTGCTTTGCTTTCTGATACGTTTCGCTTTAATTTTGTTTACTACAGTAGATATTTAATAAGACAAGGCCTGGCCAGCCCCAGGTCGATGCAATATGCACAAAATTTTCATTTTCAAATTACCACGCCCACGGTGCTTAAATTTACACTTTTTTCTCGTTATACTTTTATTCCTCATGTCATGGCAAATTGTTCGGAGAAGAAATGGTTCCAACAAGATGGCGCAACGAGCCACCTCGTTCGTATGACTTGACTCCTTTTGACAACTTTTTGTGGGGGTACCTCGAACCTGTGGTCTATGCTAATCAACCAGCAACGATTGATCACTTAGAGGCCAACACTCGATACTCTATTAACGAAATAATACCGCGTCTGATCGAAAAAGTGTTTCAAAATTTGATCGACAGTATGGGATTCATAAGGAGCAATTGCGGAGGCCAATTGTCAGAAATTATTTTTAATTATTATGTACCATGAAATTTGTGAGCTAATAAGGGTTATTCGAGCATATTTAACAAATTTGTGTTTTATTTAAAAAAAAAAGTTATTTTCCTCTAAAAAAATACCCCTTTCATAGAGACGGCCGTTGGAACTGGAACAAGTAGCACTAGCAAAAAGCTGGAGCAAAGTTAAAAGAAATTGTGAGCACAAAAACGGAATGTGTCTAGTCAATATTTTCAGGACCTTTGCTCCATTAAAGAACGATGGAAACGTAAACATAGCAACGATATACGGTTAAAATATATAAAACTTGTGTAGTTATTAAAAAAACTTTTCATAAATACAGTTTAAACATGTTAGATCTGTACTTGTAAGTGAATGTCCCTTTAAAATAATTAAAAATAATTCCCTGATAGACAACAACAAAATTAATAGATATTCTTACATATATACATATGTATATAAACTACAGACGAATGATATTAAAAAAAAAAAAAAATCTTGAAAATATTTATATAAATAAATATGTCTACAATACAGAATTTAAAAAAAAAAACAGTAGAACAGACAGCCAACCTGACGACAGACAAATTTTGTATACATTCGAACCGAAAATTATAATGACGTTGATGATAAAAACTACACGTACTTGAGTTGTTATTTATTATTTTGAAGAAAAAAAAATATTTATTTTTATACAAAAGGAACAATTGAAACTACTAAATGGAAGGAAAGAGCGAAGGAAGAGTACGGCAAAAGGAAACGTAACGATATCCAATGCATGACAAAAGGAAGCCACTAGTGGCATGTGTATTTAGTTTGTTGTTTATGGCTGTGGCATCTGTGTAGATTGAAATGCAAAAGATTTTTTTTTCATACTTCATTTTCACTTATTTATTTTAGTTCTCTTGTTGTGTTGTTTTCTTATTTTTTTTAATAATATGTATATAAAAAATGATATAAAGAAATATAAAATAAAACAAAATTGTGCGTGTGAATAAATCTCAAGTGGTTTATTTCGTTTGTGAACTGTGAAATGTTTGACGCTTCATTTGTGTTCATTCATACAATGAAGCACGTTGGCTAAAAAATACACCGCACTTGTATTAATGATGTGGATTATGACAACTTTATGTGTGTGTGCTTGTGTTGTTTTATGTTGCACGACATAATTTTTATGTGGTATAAAATATATTAAGATCTGAAACGCGATAGGAAATTTTAAAATTAATAAAAAATTTAAATAATGTTAGACAACAATTTAACAAACATAAAGTTAGATTAATTAATGAGTCATTAGTTTTTTATTGAAAATGTGTAACATTTACCTGAAGCAAAAATGTATGGTTTCGACAGTATAAATTTCTCAACGACAGTATAAATTTCTCTAAGTCTGAACAGTTAAAGTTTCTAAATCTGTTTCAAGGTTTATTATCAGAATATAACATCTGTAAAAAAGTGGGATAGATTGGACCAGTAGGCGTGTCACCTCCCATACAAAGACAATATAAATTTCTGTATATCTGGCGATAAAGAATCAAAATTTTCTACAAATAAACAGATTGGTTATCGCTAAACAACATTTGTGAAAAAGTGGGCCTGTCACCTCCTATACAAAAACAGTATGAAATTTTTTATATCTACAGAATTGTAAAGGTAGAAGTACATAACTCGCGCTAGTGCACGCACGCTCTGTAGCCTACTGTCTAAGAAAGTTAAACTAGTGTTTTTTCATAGCCCAAGTTACACAAAAAAATTTTTGGTGCGTACGCTGCAGAAAGTTGGTTACCTTTGAACTTTTTAACGCGTTGTATTTTTTTTTTTTTGACAAGTAATCAGCTGATAACAAAAAGAAATAATTTAACAAATTTGTGAATCATGGAGGAAAAACTTATTGAATAGCTTATAAAACATACAGTATCGTATAAAAAAGAGCTGAAGCTTGGAATTCTATAAAAAAGTGTTAAACAAATTAAAAAACAGCTGAAATAAAAAATTTTTATAACGCGCGTTGTGTAACTTGCCATGCGTCGACGTATTAACACGTGTTATGTACTTTTACCTTCAAAGTAAGTTCTTAAATTTAGTAGCTTTATTTTCAATACACATTTCTATAAATCTAAAGAAAAGTAAATGTAAAAGTATACGAATTTGATACAAATACTCGTACCTACGATATCATTACACGAGATCTCTATTAAAAGAATGATACCTATTTTAAGCACACTTGCTTTGGCGAGTCTTCTATTAATTTAATCAATTAAAAAGTTTCATCGATTTGACGTACATATAGATTAAAACACTATATAAGATTTGTATACAGATTAAATTAACGTACAATGGATCAACGTATAAATTAAAATAATATTATTAATATAAAATATTTCATTACATCAACTTTAAGTAAAAATACATTATATCAACGTAATTTTATTTTAATAAAATTTAAAATAACATAATTTTTACATACAATTCGCTTATGCACCGATCTGGCTGAATTTCGACAGCAAATTTTAACGGAGTATATGTGACAAAAACATATAACAACCCAGGCCCTTTATATCAGGGGTCGTCAAGGCACAAAATTTAACAGTATAAATTACATTGTGTAGGGAGTTGTCTTCTATCAAACTCTTAGTGGGACAGTATAAGCGACAATGTCTTATAAGTTGTCTTGTTTAAAAATCTGTTGACAATAATATTAAAGAGAGTCTTTTTCTTAAAATTCTCATATTCTTTTTTTTAATTATTCCTTTAAGGGCTCTGGAGACTTTCAAATAAACCCGTCAATCAGTACATATGTGTTAGTGTCGTTTATTTGAGGCTTTTTCGGAGACGTACAAATAAACACGGCAATCAACAATTGTATTTTGTAAAAAACCAAAATATTTATATTTTTCATGACAACAAACACAAAAAAAAAATTTTTTTTTTTGTCAATCACAACAGGAGACTATCAATTAATCAGCCATAAAATAAAAAAATCAAAACTTTTGGATTTTCATCAAGCATTGCCGACAACGCGTATGTGTACCCGAAAAAGAACGACTGCACGCACACAACTATGTGATTGATGAATTTATTTGATAGTCTACCGGGCTATCAAAACATGCTGATAAAGTCATGGGCTGAAAAATGAAATATATGAAGTTTTATATTTCACTGTTAATTTAAGGATTGCTTTAATATAATCACAGAATAAATAAATAACAGAAATAAAAAAACAAAATAAATTTGCAACTTTACCAAAAAAAAACATGGAACATTTTTATGAAATAATTTGTAATATTCAGGTATGTGATGGAATTCGATTTTAAAAAACGAAACGATTTGAAACCGAAAATATCGTTTTCAGTATCTTTTAGAATGGGTTTTTTTAATAAATATTCCTTTTATTTTCTGTCTTTATTCTTTGAAATTTTATATTATATATGTTAACTGAAGTGTATTCTGAACAAAAATATAAGACTATAATTCAGAAATGGATTTTAAAATCGCTCGAAATTCATCACACCTTTTAAAAACGTTCGTTTTAAAATAGATCGATTTTCATCACATACCTGACTATGTTCGATATTAATCATATTATTAATAAATTTTGTCGTGGACAACAAAATATACGACATTATCATGCATGGAGTCGCTGACGACAAAGTAGGCGACATTGTCGTCTATGTTATATGTTGTATCGAATGAACGACAAGAAAAGTGGCATTGTCTTGCTTTATACAGTCCACGAATTTCGCGAAACATATTCAGAAATGTCGTTGACAATTTCTTCTAGCTGTCCCTCACATGCCATCTAGGAATTATTATTGCCGTGCATCCATCTTCAAGAATGTCTTACAGGCGTGGCGCACTTAAGAAATTAAATAAATGTTTTTGTGTTAAATTAAAACCAAAGCTTCAACTCCCTCTACCAATTTGACAAAATTTAAAATTACATGGAATTGAGTAGCAACTATGTGGCATCAGAGAAAATTGACGTGATATTAAAAATCAAAGAAATAGGGAAAATCTTCTTCACCGTAGTATTTTTTTCCTCTAAAGTTTCCATTGGGTCTATTATTATTTTAATAATAGTTGTTATTGTATGTTCCTCGTTTTATTTATCAGTCATTCATTCACTCGTTCATTCATTCATATTTTTTTTTATGTTGTTGTTAGTGTTAAGTTATGTGAATAATTTGTTGTAAATATTTGTAAACATGTATGAACTTTTACATACATATGTGTATGTGCAATTGTAGGTGTGTAAATTATAATGTAGTGGTATAAAATATATAAAAAAGGGGAAAAACTTGACTACGTGTCATTTCATTTATTTTATTAAAAAAAAAATAATAATATGTAAACAAATAATACAAAGAACTAAACAAAAAATATTTATTTCTGTCCTCCCACTAACGCATACATATAAAACCAGGGAAAGACACATCCATTTGTTCTTATAGACTATTATACCCAGCAAACAAAAATTCCAGTGTTGAAAAACAAGATTTTTCTTTGAAACACAAATTGTTGAAAATACAATTATGCTTAAACGATTGTTAATTAAGCTTTAAACTTTTTGTTTAACCCTGGAATGCGTTAACGGATACGTTTGACGTTTGTATTTGCAAAACTAATGCCAATGGAAAATTGAAATTTTGGATCAAGAAAATTAAACTTTTTTTGTGTCGTTTTATTGACTATTTATTTTATTCAGGGTAGTTGTTCAATGGCTATCAGATTCCAAAGTTAATACCTAAGCAAACACATCACCAGGGTACGCGTGTAATAGTTTTTATATGAAAAAGTAAGCGAACAAGGGGCTTATAAAAATTGTTTGATTTAAATAGATATGACTTATTAATATATAATAATTAATTTTTTTTTATATTCATGGATACTAAATTAAATATTTTTTTGTGAAGGTAAAAATTTTAATAGAGTGTCCGGATACCCTGTTTATGTGTTATGCGTGATATTTTTGACAATGTGTTCTACGGTTAAGAGAAAGCCTATGATTCAAACTTATCCTATATTTGATGTAAACTTTTTTACAGCTTGAACTCAAGATATTTTGTATACTTAAAAACAGAAGAAAGAATATATAAAAAATAGCGCGTCATAAAGGAATCTTAAAAAAGGTCTAATATTTGTTTATTTACAAATGTTTTTCCCAATTCGATAACAAAAGTATAACGGAAACTTTTCGAATTATAGAAGTTTAATTATAAATTTCTTTACAATTTGCTTGTTGGGTTATATCAAGGATAGGAAGTCCACTTTAATTTGCCTTAGAATTTTTTCACACATTTCTACAAATTCTTATGAATGGCTTGTTTGCGTTTTTCTACTTCTGTATGTATATTTGTATAATTGTGATTATAATCATGTTTTCATATTCATATTTATTTTTCTTAATAGTAAATTTATTTTGCCATAAAATAGTTTTTTTTTCTTTCGATTTTGCCATCTACCGTTGTGGATTTTCGCAGGCATATTTCATGGAAGTTTAAGTCTAAAAATTCTTATTTTGTCTACTTTCTTTTGAATTTCTTCCTTATAAATAAAATCAAAAAATGGTTGTTGTAATAACAGAAAGTAAGACAAATAAATACGAGCCTGTTTATTTTCCATTATTTGTAAAATAAAATTATATTTTGCTTGAGAAATAGTAACACTCCGGTAGCACCGTGGGGAAAACAAATAATTAATCTGTTTTTGAAGCGCGATTAAATTTAAATTTAAAAAAAAAAAATATCAACACAAATTAAATTATATTCAGATAAAAATATAAAAATGTGGATTAAAAACCAAAAACAGTTCAATAAAAAACCACAATACTAATTATTGTTAATAAGCTAAGGCACAAGCTCTACGTTAACATTTTTCCTTCAAGTTGTGCAGAAAAGGTAAACGAAAAAAAGACAAACAAGAAAAACATTTAAAACAAAAAATGTACTTTGGACTTCAAGAAGAATTCTTGGCAAAATGTATGAAAAAACAGAAGTTAAGGAAAAAAACATGTTGTAAATGAATTGAAAATAGGTAATCATTCACAAGAACAAATTTCGATCCACCAAGTGAAACAAAATTCGGTTTAGATTAATGTTTGACTATTTACTGTCAGCTGTTGTCAATGGCGGTGAGTGTTAAACAACAAAGAGTTCTGAAGATCGTGTCGAAACATGTCAAATCAACAAGTCCGTGGCTTCAATCCCAGCTTCACTCAAGAATGAAAAATTATCAACAAATTGTAATTCATTTCATGTTGTAAGTTCTCTTCTTCATTAAAAATAATTTAATGAAAATAAAATTTGTTAAACTTAAGCCTGATAAAAATACAAAAATTTGGATTAACAATCCAAAAAAAAAAAAAATTACATTTGGAAATGATTTCGAGCATATCACCACGGCTGTTCTTGACGAAGCAAATTTTGAACGGCCAATTTTGTTCCATTTTTTCGAGCATGGCTAGCCGTATGTCACGAATAACATGAACAATGTTAGCCTTTCAGGCATCAATTTTGCAGTCCTTTAGGAACCGAGGTTATAAAAATTACAAGTACTACGAAAAAAAAATGTTACATCACATACGACTTCATCGTTTTTTTAAATTTTTCTAAACAGTTATACTTTTCATTTGGGTTGCATTTTAACAAAAGCATGTTCATGTGTGATAGTGTGAACACAAGCTTATTAGATTTCTATCTCATAAAATATTATGGAATACGCAAGACTTTTGTAATAGTATAAACCAGCCTTTAGCCCTTGTTGCTATGAGTCTAAGTGCACTGCGGTTGGATGTGGCTATTATGTATACTTCAATGGTAATGAGATGCAAAAGAGTATTCAGCGCTTCTGAAGAACTAGTCATTTAGCATCTGCAATTCCTACAGCCTATCTATCTACAGCCGACTTCCTTTTAGTCACGGCACAACGTATTAAGGATCCAAATTTACGATTTATAGCTGTGCACATCCATTTCACTATCCCCCTTAGCCCCGCTTTAATCCAAACATCTTAGAACAAGTAACTTCATAGATTAAGCTGCCGTTACCTGCTTGATTCTATGGTATGTGTTCAGGTCCAGTATCATACACAACTACATATATCCCATTAAATAAGAGGGGGATCTTGCAGTCCCTTAACCGTTGTAGTGTGAATCTAGCCGTCTTGTTCTTTGCAATAAAAAGTATCAGTTCAGTTTAAAGGTGACTTTAAAAAAAAAAATGGTTGTTTCGTGGATAACGCATTTGTTAAACCAATTTTATTAACCTTATAAAATTATGACTATCGAATTAACGAAATATTAATTTTTGTCCACCTTATTCTAAACAAACCCATAGTGCAACACATTGCATTTGACCACTTTCGGTCTACGGCTAAAAGTCATAGTATATTTCTATAAATATAAGAAACTTAACTGACCGTCTTTCTTGTTAGATTGTTTGCACTTAAAAGCAAACGTATTTACTGTTGTTTGCTGCTGCTGCTGTCTAACTGACTGGCTGGTCGGTTGGTTCGTTATTTAGTTGCCTGTTTGCAATTTCTCCGATTTCAATCGCTTGCAGTTATAGACATTTACAAATGTTCGTTTGCAATTTGCCATTGTTGACAGTTGCCATTAGTTATTTGTTTAAATTTTTCTTTTATTTAATATTTGTTTACTACTTATTACTGGCCTTAAGGGGTTATATTAGTTAGTTTTCGGATACTTTCTGTATCTTTAATAAAGAAAAATTATTTACAAATTTAAAAAATTTGTTTGGTAGATTATTAACACGTAAACTAATTATTTGCAAAATGACAGTTTGAACTTTGGGGATATAATTTTTTTTTTTTTTTTTTTTGAAGAGAACAACATTAAGATTTTAATCAACACCTGAATTAATGTGTAGAGGAAACTATTTGTTAATTGTTTCGAAAATGTTCAAGAAAGTGGGTGGTATTTTGAATGAAATAGATATCTTTTTATTATTTTCAATGTTGTACTTATACCCACACTTTTATATGGGGGGTATTGTATGTGTGTAACAATAAAAAAAATATTGGTCCTAGACCCAACTTTTAGTATACCGATCGACTCAGAATCACTTTGGAAATGATGAGCATCGGGCAATAATTATAATTTTTTTTGGTTAGGACCAGCACTCAGGGGATGACCCCTACAAATGCAATACATTGTGTTGGAACTATGAAAAAAGGTTGTGGGAAGGAGGATAGAGGGAGAAGTGTTTGTGAACATTCGACTTGAACTTATTCATGTTAAAAGTGAGAGGGAAGACTTCAGCAGGAAGGTTGTTCCACATACGAACAGTCCTGCCAAAAAACGAATTTTCTCTGTAATGCGTTGTATGATTTACCGGCCAATCGACCACAAAAAAATGGGCTCTTGAGGAAAATCGTGTATTACGAATAAACATGCAAGTTTCGGGAACCAGATCCCTAATTTCATCAGAACACATCCCATTGTAGTAACGATAAAACAGGCAAATACATCCCACATTGCGACGGTGTTTAAGGGAGTCAATAGAATTGGATACCATACTGTCACCAATGAGAACCTCCGCCCTCTCCTGCACAAAATTTACGTTGAAGCACCGGACCATACATGAGAGTTGTATTCCATTCGCGGTCGGATATAGGTGGTATAAATAAAAAGGAGATCAGAAGGAGTGAAGTATGTCTTACACCGTTTCAAAAAGCCGAGGCACTTGAATGCTTCTTTCGACACCTTAAATATATGTTCTTTCCATCGGACATCAAATTGTATCCTCATGTCCAGAATATCAAGAGATTCTGATTCCTCCATGATTATACCTCCCACATATACAGACGACTCTACTTGATCCGTCGCGCGTTTATGCGTCAGCACGCATCCTTGGGTTTTTCGGGCATTAAAATCGATCCTATTCGCGCAACCCCGTTCCGAGACTATATCAAGACCTCGGCAAAGCGTATCATTCATGTTCTGTCTCGTAGCACCAATATCCCATATGCTTGGTCTATAATCAAATGAATACGAATGGCAAAGGTTACTGTCATCTGCAAAAGAGTAGATACGGTTGGAAGTTTGAAAGTAGGAGAAAGAACGGAGCATTGCGGCACCCATGAATGAATTTTGAACTCGTTTGACGAAACCCCATCTCTAACAACTCGTATAACAAGTTTTGACAAGAGTGCACCATGCCAAACTCTGTCAAACGCCTTGGAAATATCTAAAGCAATTACTTTACATTCGCCAAAATGGTGAATGGAACGGCACCATTTTTCTGAGAACAGGGCCAGTAAGTCATTCTGGCGGTCGCTTAGTAGGTAATTTAACTCTAAAAATTTGACACGATGGTAATTTACCATACTCTCGATATATTTGGAAAGTGCCGAACAAATTGCAATTGGGCGGTAACTTTCAGGGTTTTTAGCCACTTCTTTTTTAGGAATTGGCTTTACATTAGCAACTTTCCAGCATTTCTTTGTTTCAGTCCTTGGCAAATTCAACCAGCATGTTAAGATTGTTGAAGCCTTCTTACGGAAATGGGCGTTCACATCAAAATGCATTTCGAGCACTTCGGATTTTTTTTTGGTAAGCAAAATCGACCTCAGTGGATTCGGTAACAAGCAGAATTGCCGCATTAGGGCAAATGGGAATCCACGAGCGATTGTTAAAGAGCCGATGCATCCACAGAGAGTGACGATTGATGGGCTGGCGGCGTCATCGTACTTCTTCGAAAATTATATCGGCTAAGGAGTTACGGCGTGCGCTATTTTGGCCGTGATATCTCACGTCGTGGCGATGTTAAATGGCCGCAACGATCTTATGATTGGATACAATTGGACTTATTTCGTTGGGGATATTTAAAAGAAAAAGTGTACGTCAATAAGCCAAGACAATTTAAGAGCTTAAGGATGAGATAATTCGGTACATTAACGACATTGAAACTCATTTATTAACGTTATCAACTCGGTGCATTGCGAACCATTATGGGTGCTTTTTTAAATTTTGTGTGCGAAAAATTCCTTTGTTGGTGCGTGGTGCATTTTTTTTTTAATTTCGGCGCGTTTTTTAATTTATGGTGGCACCAAAGCAAATTCAACACAAATTTTTGTTTCAGTGGGAGAAAAAAATCTGTTTACAATAAAATACACCTGTTTCAATACCATTTCATTCAACAGTGCAAAATTTTTACTAACAATTTTACATACCACAATTAGAACAACAAGTAATGATGTGTAAGACGTACCAAATCTTATACACAAAGTAAAACGGTCTTGTTGTTGTAGATACTCGTAATTGATATTATGTAAAGAATAATTTTAATTTAAAATTTTAAATAAGAAATAAATTTTAAGCTTGGTGAGGTTTTCTTTAAATGGCGCATTTTTCTCCATTTCGGTGCGTTTTTAAATTTCAAATTTGACAACGCTGTCAATTAATTCTGAGAGTCATTGAAAATACGGACCATCGGAGGTATGCCACTGAAGCCGTGGCAAGCATTTGCCCGATATTTTGTTTCACACATAATTGTCATAGATCCTTTTATCCTAATACCATATAAACCGCCTTCCCAAAATCTCTTAAATGCAAACAAATCTGATATGGATGAAGATATCTTAAGAATAATTGGCACAAAGAACTTTTTGACGAATTTTAACCCTCTTACATAATTTTATTTAGAATAGAGTAGAATTTGATCAACTTTACTTTCTTACTTGTTTAAAAAGATGGATTTTTTAAAAGTCAAAAAATACATTATTGAGTAATAATTTCCTACTTTAAAAACAAAAGTTTTGGAACTCCAAAATCTAGCCATCAATTATGTAAATTGTTACTTATTTTAAACGTTTCTTTCCCCTTTCAAAAGCGTAACAAAACTACTCGCCTAAACACTTCACAACAATTCATGAAATCATACAAAATAACCTGATGCAGACACATTCGACACTTGAACCTTAAGAAAAATTTACAAAAAAAAAAAAAAAAAAAAAAATTTTACTTGCAGTTTAGAGTTGAAAAAAATCTTTAAAACCAGATACCAAGAATTGCAAAGACAGCAACAACAAATAGAATTGTTTACCAGACCAGTCTATAATATGAAAAGCGTCGGTCATATATAAACTTAACAAAAAGTTGAAAACTAATACAAACATACAATATGAAATGAAATAAAATGTACTTTCAATTGTTAAAATGCAATTCGAAAAGATGTTATTGCTGTTGTTGTTGCTGCTGCAGATGATGTCGAACGTTTTAATGTCGTTATTGTAAAGGAGAATAAGAATTGGAATAAGAAGCACTTTCAGACCACAACAATAACCACCAACAATGTACGAATCTACGTTTTAGTTGAGGACATACAATAGTATTGTTCGGATTTTTTTTTTTTTTTGAATCGCATGATATTATGATGTGTACTTTAAGAACATTGGAAAATGGTTTTATTCTATTTTAAGATTTACAGTGAGGACTTGCAAAACGAGTTGAATGCAAAGTAAATATTTGCTCGCTAAATAAATCTTGTAGACTGGTTTTATCGTGTAAAATACTTACAGAAAAGTTTTAATTTTTTAACGATCCAGTTTACTCCCAGACGAGCGCAAATCAGAAGGGGTTTAGGTCATGGGGATAATAGGCACCTGGGCTAGTGGAGCAAAGGGTGTTCTTTAGCCATAAATTAAGAGGCTGTCCCGACAGAATTTCCTGACTGCTAGATCAGCCTTTGCTTCCAGATATTTCTTAAAGCGTTCGTAAATAAACATTTATGTTAAGTTAGTTTAAAAGTATTAAAAAAATATATCCCCTATTATGGTTTAAAACTCAACTCTAGTTCGGTTAAAATTTTGAATATCTGTATAATTGGTTACAACCCTGTGTTAGTGCGGTTAAAAAAACAACAAACATTTACAACTCATCACTACCAGTCTTAAATTTCACCCAATATAAGCTTTCACCTTGGTCCTATCGCATTGATTTGGCTAACTAACTAGTTGTTGTGTCTTAACATGTTATCGTAAAGGATAATTTTTATATCGCCTTCGTGTTTAAAAATTGATCTATTTTTTTAGCACCAGAGATGTCTCGATGCAAAAACTACTTCTTCATGGTTTTTGCATCTTGGCTTCAAATTTCAGTGAATAATGCTTTAATGGAATAAAATTTGATAATTTCGAAGCAGTAAAAAACTTACTGTCTGTTCAACGATTTCGGACGTTAACGTTTGCATAGAAAATAAAATTTAAAACAAAAACAAATATTAAAATTTTGTTCCTGTTTTAAATGTAATTTTCTGTGCGAACGTTAACGTTCGAAATTGATGAACTGGCCGTTAGTTTTTTACACTATTTCCGATCAATAAATTTGACAGAGGGAGACACGAAATAAGAAAAAGTAAGAAAGTATAGTCGGTCAAGCCCATCATATGATCACCTATACCACAGTATTTAAAAACAAATTTCGAGAGTGTACCCTATTTGGGACCCATGGATAATCATGGGCCAGCCAGAACAAAATTATGTTATGACGTTACGATTTATGTAGAATTTAGATATCTTCATCTATATGAGATTTGTTATCTTTAAAAGATTTTAAAATGAGGATTTATGTATATGGGACTTAGGGTCAATTTTGGACCAACGAGCACAATATTTTGTCATGACATAGAATCATCGTAAAAGTTATTGTCCCCAAATGTTTACCAATACCAACTATTGTAAGGAAGTTATGGCGTTAAGGGCTATTTCCGGGAGAAGTATCTGTATGGGTGCTATTTCCAAATATGGGCCGAAAGCAATAGTTTGGTAAAGTAATAAAAATCGCAATAAAATTAGTATGGACTGAATTCAATCTAAATACCACTACAATAAGATGGTTTATGTACATAAAGACTATTCCGGAAAGAAGTTTGTGTGTAAGACATGTGAAATTATGGATCCATTGGCCCCATTTTCTACAGGTTTTGTGTTTTTGACAATTGAAACCTTTGTACCAAATTTCAGCAAATTATCTATAAAATTGCGAACAACGTTACATGGACCGATTACCAGCCAGACAGTCGGATGGATAAACATCGCTAGATCGACTCAGAAAGTGATTCTATGTCGATCGGTATATTATATATTATAAATTCTAAAATTTGATATTATTATTATTAGTATTGTGGTTATTTTATTGAACTGTTAATGGTTTTTAATCCAAATTTAGATATTTTTAATTCGGCTTAAGTTCATTGAATTTAATTTTCATTAAATTATTTTTATTAAGACAGGAATTTTACAATATGAAATTAATTAATTAATAATATCAAATTTTAGAATTTTGAATTAAATTATTTCAAACAAAAATTCAATTAAGGCTTTGATTTATTTATATTAATAAAAAGTTCAAAGAACAACTTCATCTATTTATTTAATTAATATTTTAATTGCATATGTATTTTTAAACAATTAAAATGTCAATTGAATCAATAATATATTTTTAGTTTCAGTTCAATTAAAAAATAATGGATTCAAAGAACAGATTAATTAAATTAAAATAATGTATGTAACAAAAAATTAGTAGTTTTTACTTTATTGACGCTAGTTATTAGACCTTATAAGTAGTTATTGAGCTCGTTAGCAGTAACTTAATAATCAGTACTGAAAACAACACAACTAATAAGTAGTTATTGAGCTGATTATTAGTAAGCAAATATTTAGTAGTGAAAATAATAGTAGTAAAAAGTAGTTACTGATGTCATTACTAGTAAGTACTTATTGAGGTTTTCAGAATAATGACAAGTACTTACCAGGTAACGTATGAAATAACTACTACCTATTGCCAAAATTCAAAAAGTTTTTGCTGGGAATTAACACGTTGTTTGAAATCGGACACTTTTTTTAATCATATTTTTAATCAAAATTGAAAGTATGATTTATTGAAAAACAAATTAAAAATTTTAAATTTTACAAATTAAAATAATAATAGTCAATTTCAGTTAAAACTAACTATTACTTTAACTTCCAGTTAACAATATGTTTTGACAGTTATAACTGGTAGTTAATTATAACTGAACTTGGCGAAATTGGCCGTAATAGTCAGAAACAATTTGTAAAGTTTTTTTTTTATATTTTTTGTATATTTTATTCAATTATAGTAGTTTTTCATCCTTTCGCCCTAAATGTTTAAAATCAAATTGCCTTTATTTTCTTTACCCGTTTGCCGAGTGTCCAGTTTAATTTGTTATAATACACATTTCGAATTGAATGCAGTTCTTATGTATGCGTAAAATAATATCATAAATACGATTTATTGCTTCTCGAAAAGTTTCCATCCGTCTTTCATAAAACTCCATGTCTGTCTCTCTGTCTTATTTTTCAACTCATTGTGACCACTCGTAGTCGTGTTGGCTGCCTGAATGTTTTGTGGCCTTTAATAAGATGTCGAATTGAAATCAACATACAAACTGTCTGACACTTAAGCAAGTTCCAGTCAGACATGGCATCCACTACAAAAGGAAGGAGAAGAACCTTAAAAAATCCAACTCTACATACAATATTTTTTTAACATAAAAAATATGTGGCAGAATAATTGTTAAGCAGCAGCTATAGTCGTTACTTTATATAATAAAAGGAAAGAATAACAAAAATCTATGGCTGAAGGGCAGTCAGTCAGTAGTTCACATTACTCATATAAATTGGAATTATGTGTGCATTTTTATGATTCTCTGATGGATTTAAAGTAATAAAGTATGTTGTGCGTGCATCAAACAAATTTCGGGATGATGGGTAGGACATTCTTTAGTTTTATGTTTTAAGATTTTATTTCGTATTAATTGGAGGATATATATATTTTTTAAAAACATATTTATTTTGTATATTAATTTGTAAAGTAAATTCTGTCCTTAGTCTTAAAAGGATCATTAAAATATTAAGCTCTCCATGATTGAGTCTTTAAATATTTAAATTTTATAGAAAGCATGTAACAATTTACTATTGGGCTGATACTCTCACGAAAAATAAGAATATTTAGTGGAATTTATACGCGATTTGTGAATAACGCTAAACCAACCTTTTACAATATCACATATTACAAATTGTTGGCATAAAAAGTTATGTGTGTAAAATTTCATTAAAGTATTATTATTCATTAGAGTTTATGGCAGTTATTGCGAGGGCGGGTCAATAAGTCCTTGACCAATTAAATTTCCCGCCTCATAACTGGAACAGCAACAGTGCTCCTGTCAACAGATGTTTGACTCCTGTCAAAATTTTTATATGATTCGTATTTTAGTTTGTGTATGACAGCAATTGACAGCAGACTTCCTTGTGATTTGAGAAAAAAATGCCAAAAAGTGAATTCGGTGTGCTCATTAAGCATTCCATGTCCAAAATACGTAAATATGCAGACTTAATTCCATCACGTACCCTATTCTCCGGATTTAGATCCGAGTGAGTATTTCTTGTTTCCAAACCTTAACAAAGAGAACGAGTCAAAGCTGCAACGATTTAATCATTTCAAAACAAAATACATATTTGAATGACCTCACAGAAAATAGTGTTTTATCAATTAAAAAAATGGTTTAAAAAGTATTTAAATTTAATTAATGTGATAATTGAATCAATAACTTTTTTGTTGAAAGAAAATTAAGAAATTAATTTTGATTTAATTAACATTTTAGTTGTTTTGAAATAAATTTTCAATTAAAATTTTAATTAAATAACAAAAAATCTTAATTGACTTTTTTCGTTTAAAGTAAAATAATTTAAACATGTAGAATTGTTGTTGGGAATGTCAATATTTATTTAAATAAATTAACACAATGTTTGAAATGCCAAAGTTTTTTGATAACTTTTTTAATTAAAATTAAATATATCATTTATTGAAAATATTTTTTCAAAATTTTAAAATTTCAAAATTATGAATTGGGAGCAAATTTGGTGATTGGAGAAATTTAATAATTTTTTCTGTGCTGGCAAATCTTATTTTTTTAAAGGTGTACAAAATTAGGGGAAAGTTGAACAAAGCGTAAAGAGTTCAATGAAGAAAAAATGATTTTGTATCCAAAAAATTATGTTTTATTTAAAACGTCACGGACTTGATGATCCGCTCTCGTAGTGTACTGTATTTACCGTACTGTATTAAATGAGCCCCGCTCAAACAAGTGTTTTCCGTTTTAATGGGCAAATACCGCTATAACCCAGCAAAAACTGATACTTCCTCGAAAGCAGTAATGTAAGGGAATATCGCAGTGGAGCGCTTACTCTTTTATGCAATAGTCAATTATTTTTGTTTGAAATTCCTCGAGTAAAAGCTCTGCTTTAGAGATCTGATATATGCCTATTTCACACCTTGAGAACTGACATGATTTACGTAACTTAAGTAAGTGAAAAAATTAAGCATTGGAAAAATTGTTGTTTTAGCGTTTAAAGTTCTTTTTATAAATCTAAAATATTTTTTTGGGATAAGAGGGTTATAGTTTTATATACAATTATATTAAATTTAGATACCATTTTTTATTTTTTTTTTTTTTTTCAAAACAATAAATGATTTCCCTGTTTTATTGCAGCAGTCGAAAATGTGCTCTTAAATAAACGAATAATTAGCGATTTTCTAGTATTTTTCACCGCATTAAAAAATTATAGAATCTTATGCCTTTTCGTACAGCGGTAGAGAAAGGCAGTAATTCTAAGAAGCAAAAAAAGATATGCAAACATATTATAAATTTATTTATAACTGGAAAACGGAAAGAGCCAAAGTTTCCAAGCTTTGGTACCAACATATCGGTCAAAAAATGAAGGCGGGATTGGAGCAGTGGGTGTGGCACAAAAAAGTTTTCTTTATGTCATAATAACGGTAAAAGAAATATTGTCCAAATTTTGTAAACATAGCTGGGTTATTCAAACATAACCTCTCTAAAAATATGGGCGGAATTAAATAAATGGGCGTGCCCCTCTCGTCCAAAGACATTATATATTTCTATAATATCTGGGGAACTATATGAGCCAAAGTTTCTAAATAAGGTACATGCACCTTGGTTATAAATACCCTACCCTACCGGTACAGCCAATTTGAGTTCGCGGTAGTTCGTCTACGATTATCGTGCGTTTAAAATCTTTAGCGTGTGAAAAATGGCAAGTTACACAGCTCGCGTTGTAAAAGCTTTTTCTTTCAGCTGTTTTTTATTTGTTTGGCATTTTTTATAAAATTCCAAGCTTCAGCTCTTTTTTCTACGATGCTGTATGTTTTATAAATTCTTCAAAAGTTTTCCTCCATGATTTACAAATTTGTTAAATTATTTTTTTTTTGTTGTCAGCTTGTCAAAAAAAAAAACAATGCGTTAAAGAGTTCAAAGTTAACCAACTTTCTGACGCGTACACGTCAAAAAGTTTATTGTGTAACTTGTTCTATGAAAAAATACTAGTTTAACTTTTTTTGACAGAAGTCTACAGAGCGCGCGCGCACTAACGCTTGTTATGTGTTTCTACCTTTAGCGTCCGTATTTGCGATATTTGCGTATACAAATTTAAATACTAATGTACCATAAAACGATATTTTTCATAATTGAAAGTAATCCCAGTCTTTTTAATACAAATTTTCGCTACTTTCTTTCGCGGATTTTTTTCTTATCTCTATTGAATTCATTGTGTTAGTAAAAAATTATAATAAGCTGCGCACCCTACTAGAATTCGAAGTTAGCGCTCGTATTCGCGACTAAAAAATTTAAAAAAGCTGTATGTTTTTATGCAAATTCTTTTTTGCTAAAAAAAATTTTTTTTTTGTTTTGATTTTTCAATTCAAATAGCAAAAAAAAAATTGTGAAAACATTTTTCCTGCAAATAAAATCTTGATTGTAATTTTATTTTGTATAGAGTTAAAAAAAATTCTTTGAAAAATCGCGAAAAAAAATAAAAACCGTATTTTAGAGCGTTGAATGGATTTAAATTGAACAAGGATCCCAAAAGTATTAAAATATCGTTTAGTGGTGCATTACTAGGGTATTCATCATTATTTCATTAATTACTACCCGATTAACTGATCGGTTAATCCCAAATTGATTATTTTCGATTAACTATTAAACCGGTTAATTTCAGCCGATTAGCCGATTAACCGATATAAGAAAATGTTTAATTTTTTGTAGTATAACAACATATTTTTTGAGTTTTTAATTATTTTTTTCGTCTCATATATAAAAGGTATTTTTAAATAATTGTTTGCTGTAAAGAGCTTTTTGTTTCACGTACTTTTTATATGTATGCCTTTAGTTATTTGTTTCTTCTCATATCTGCTCATATCAATCTTTTAACAGAATTAACCGAAACCATTAGAAGTTTCAAAAATTTCGAAAAATGGAAACAAGACTCTAATGTCATAATGGTTTTTTTATATTTTTAGAGAAATCCGGGAAAAGGACTGACAAATAAGATATTCTGTATAATGGGTTGCTTTCGATTTCTCCAAGATCTACGATAAATGAAAGAATTTTTTCCAAGTCAAGTTTTATCAAAACTAAAGAAAATAATCCTATAAATCTTAGAAATTTAAACCAATTATTTTGCTAAAATAGTATTTTATAAGATCTCCTTAAACTGTTGAAATAACTAATAAAATGATCTCACAGTTTATTTTTAATTACCTAATATTTATGAATAAATTAAAAATATGGACTACATATTTATGAATTATTTTTTTGTTTGCTCGATTTAGTCCAAGAATTGTTATGTTTGTTATTGTTTTTTTTCACTAATAAACTCCAAATAAATAAATAATTTATGCATTTTTATTTATTAAAATGACTTAATTAACAATAAAAAAATTAATTAATCGGTTAATCGATCAATTACAAAATTAACAGATTATTAACCAATTAAACCAAAACCTCGGTTAACTAATCGAGCGATTAAGCGATTAAAGCAAAAGCCCGATTAAATGAATACATTACTATTGAAATATTTAAATGCGAATACGACCGCTAACTTTGAAAAACTGCTTTCACCTTTAAATACAGCGTAGTCGAATATGCTCTACCAGTACGGTGCTAGCCACTTGGCCAATTTGGGAGTAGCACAGTGTAATTAATGTCTAAGCTACTTTAAATTCTTGTTATACTATTATGCACAATTTTAATTATTTAATGAATTTTTTCCTGCAATTACTATTTTAAAATTATTACAGCTGTTTTTAGGTTGTAGTATCAACTAAAACATCTACAACAATAAAAAACGGAAAAGTCATTAAAAGAAAATACCAACTCCGTATAAGAAAACATTTGCAAGTACAACAAAATTTCCAAGACTTGCAAACTTTAAAGGGCCATGATGGTTTTTTCTGTCTTCGGGTATTTGAAAATACATTAAAAATATTTTTTTTAATTACAAACAACTACATACTGGCAAAGTTCTTTAATTTTGATGTTTATATAAACAATAAGTACGAAGTGAAATATTTTGCGGAACGTTAAAAAAGTTAAAGGGTCTTTTTAAAGGGCCCTTGAAATAGATGAAACTTTTACATCATTCTTTCTCAAATGCCAATTATATTTGATAAGGAATATAACCGGCAAATCTTTTAAAGATCTTTTACTTTGCAATAATATTAAAACTATTATTCCTAGAGGCAAGCGAACTGACACCAAAGTAGTGCCGTGATAGGTCTTTGGTGGTAGAGACCGGTTCTAGTTCTAACACTTTGTATGAATGGTACCTATCATTTTTAGATGGGGTTGTCAATGAAAGGGGTCAATTGACACCTAAAAGCCACCATTTGACCAGTCACCCATCTAATTACATTTAATTACTACAATGTAGTATTATTTCAATACAATCTAGTAGTATTTCAATAAAACAATTCCTAGAACTAAATTTAAGAACCAAATTTTAGAAAGTCCCAAAAAAATTGTTACACTACCGGTGAATACTGTACTGTTATTCATTACTTCTCTACCTTTTGGTTCTTCATATACCAGTTAAATGATTGGTTCTCCTTTCACTGCTCATGAGTTCATTCTTTTTGTACTTGTTCTATTTTCACAAATCCCAGGACAAAGTCTGTTGGAACAATTGACACAAAATTCCCGCAGGGATATTTTAAAAACACACTTAAGAAACGTTTCTATAGCATGGCGCATAAGCAACGTTATTATCGCCAAAAAAAAGAGCCATGGCTTGACAAGCTGTGTGAGCTGTGGCTTTATTTTGATGGAAGAACAATTCTGGCTTGTTCTCTGGCTTGTGCATGAAATTAATTCACATAAAACGCAACTTCTTCGTACTAAGGTGCCTATTATAAACTTTATTCGATTTTCGACAGCAGTCAAATTAGTTGATCGAACGAATTTTCATTTGGTATTATGGCACACATTCGAGAAAAAAGTGCTATTGTGATTTAGTCTATTTACAGTAGTACATTTTCTATCAGCTGTCACTTAAAATAAAAAATTGTTGTTAACAAATTTAAAAAATAAAACAAATATAAATCATGACTACGACGGAATTATGGTACGATGATTCATCTGATGAAAATGGACGCTTACTGGAACTGGCATGTACCTCTAGCCTGAACTTTTGTAAAAATTCCTTTTGCCAACGAAGGATTTTGTTCCATAAGGGATACAAGCTTTTCCAACTGCTGCTTACTACTGTCGACTTTAGACCCGCATAAAATAACTAAATATATTTAAGAATGTGGAATTTGCACACCAAAACTAATAAATTAACAAAAAACTTACATTTTCAACAATTGTTTTTAAAATTATTTACACAGTCGAAAGCAAATTTGTTTTCGTTGAAAAATTCGATGCACAACGAAATTTTCGACAGTGCTGCCAACTCATAGTACCAAATTAAAATTCGATAGTCGATGTTCGATAGCCAGCGAAAATCGTTTATCGAATGTAACTCATAATAGGGGCCTAAATCTTAAAGTTCATTATGCGCCAACCAGTAGAACAATAATAATAATCATTTCTGGGGAAGGATATTATTATTCCTTCAATATTTTTTTTTGGAATTTTTTTCTATGCACCATCAGAATTTTTGTTTGTATATTTCTGTTATGAGAAAGTAGACCTGAAAAATATTGAAGGAATAAAACTTTTAAAGTATAATAGCTTTATAAGTTGAAATTAGACTTAGAATACACATTCGAATTAATATGAAAATTTATAATAAAAATTATACTCAACATGAGAACTAAAATTCCCAGATTCTATTTGATAGCATATTATTCTTAATGACTTTTTGGAACAAAAAAAGTTCAAGAAAGTAAGACCATTCTGAAATCCCTTTAAGGATAAAAACATCCAAATATAAGAGAACTCTTGTAACAGAATTTCAAAGCTTTTGTTCGACTGATTTATATTTTTGAAGAATATGGACGTTTCTTTTTGACTTTTAGAGATTTAAGCATTTTAGAAGTTATACCGATACATAACAAATAAACGTTTCAGAAATATTTCGAAAAGTAAAGAAATTCTTAAAGATCAGAATGGTACCCATAACCTTACACTGTGGAGGTGAAATTTTGGGACATACTTCATGACGTGGTCGTTAATTTTACCCCTCTAAATTTTACTAATAAAAAAAATTAGCAGATAATTTTTTTTTATAATTATTGGTTTTTTAAAAATTAATGTACTACCTTTTTAATTACAAAAATAAAGAATCCAAAAATTATTTTTATTTGCTTTAACAAAACAGGTCCTTTACCTCACAAACTTTTTTTACAGGTCAACCTATTGGAGATTTTCTACTCATCAAAATCTTCATCCCATACACATTGGCCTACTACATTGCAGATAAGTCGGCAAGAGTTAAAACTTCCAACTTTGGTGGTAATATCTTGGTTATCAATACACACCTGAGAAAATCTGGGCGAAAGAAGTGGGCGTGGCACTTCTCATACAAAGACCTTAACGATTTCACTATATCTGAAGAATGGCAAGAGTCAAAGTTTCGCAATTAGGAACGAGCATCTTGCTTGCTTGCAATACACAACATCCCACAAAATGTAGGTGGGATTAGAGAATTGGGCGTGGCAAAATATATTTTTTTTTTGTATCTAATGAACGATTAGAGAAATATTGTCAATATTTGGTACATACAGCTGGGTTATCAATAAACAACGCCTCTACCAAAATGGGCGGGATTTTAGAGGTGAATGTGACATCTCGCATACAAAGAGATTATAGATTTCTGTATAACTGGAGGATGGTAATAGTAGGAATATTCAAACTTCCTAAACAATGCATGAGACCTGTTTTTAAAAAAATTAACTTATTTTATTTTTATGAGGGTAGCAGAGCGCACTGAGTAAAGCTTGTATCATATAAAATATTTTTTACCAACAAGAAAACGGACGAGTGGTAAAAATAATTCGATGAAAATATTACGTTAATTTTGATGTGGGGTAAATTTTTGCTATCAAATAATTACGTTCACTCTGACGTGGTGGTAAAATATTTTCGAAGAAAAAATTACGTAAATGATGACGAGTGCTAATTTTTACACCACCATATCCGTAGCTCCGCTCGTGCTAGGTCGAGCTCAGCCAAAACACTAGTGAATAGCAACGATCACGATATAGGAAGATACTAAGAGAATTAAATTGATAGAGCGCAATGGAAGAGAGTACTTTGAAAAAAAATTAAGGAGAGGGTAAAATTTACCACCACCTCCACAGTTAAAGGATAAACAAAGAAATTTTTCCAATTTTTAAAGTTGCTCCAATTTTTTTTGTGAGCACTCATAATAACGCATTTTTAGGTAAAAATCAATTGGGGAGAGCTAATATTTTTCAAAGATCTTCTAGGGATGATAAAAACTTTAAACTATAAAACTTAATGCGAGTAGAATAAAAAAGAAAAGTACAAATATACTGTTATAAGCAACTTTATTATTCTCAAAAAATGTACCCTTTAATACGAATAAAGCCCAATGGAAACTTTCTCAACTAAGCAAGATTTTAAATATAACTGACATTTCGTTAAACTCTTATTTGTAATTTAATAATTCCGAAATAAACTTGAAGCTCCTCAACTTAAAGCCTTGCCATTTTTCCAGCTGCTCTGTATACTTTGCCGTTTTCTCTGTTTTAATTGTATTTTCCCCAATAAAAACAGCAGGCAACAATGTCTATAAAATCAAAATCAAAAATTGCAAAGCAGCCGAAAGGCCAATAAGTGGATTGAGGGCAGAAGAGCAAATTCTAATTTGATTTTAATTGAATTGTTTATGCCAAAAATGCTTTGGCATGTTAAAAACCATCTCAGTATCATTTTTAAAGCAAGTTCTTTCTTTTGTTTTGTTTTTGTACAAGCACTTCAATCACTGGCTGAAAGAAACTATTAGGGACTGCATGTTTATTTGACTGTTTGACTGACTGTTAGTCTGACTGGGAGCACACACTAAGCGTATGGAGGAGTATTTGATATTTTTTATGGTCAAAAGAAAAATTTATAGAAATTAATATTTGAAGCACTTTTTGTGCATTGGAATGTCTGTCTAGTCTGTCCATGGATAGTAGTCTGCATGTCTGTCTGTCTGCATTTGAAGTATTTATTTAACAACTGCTTGTGGCCCGACCCGTCATCCTCTTTGCTGTGGCAGTGTGTCCGTCTGATGGAACAGCAAAACACAAACATCGTTTGTTATTAAATTTTGTATTTATTTGTTCGATATGTGATAGTTTTTAATAATTTCTGATTTTAATTGAAAGCGTTGTTATAAAGGATTCTAAAATTATTATTTGTTTGTTGAAGATATAATGATTCAGAACTTATGATTTATTACAACACACAGGTTGAAAAAAATTTAAAATTGATGTTAACAAATTTGAGAAATTTCCAAGTTTCTCGAATTTTTCATCAAAAGAATTCTTTGTATTGCAAAATCTTTGGATTACCTTGGAATGGCTGATGCCGGTGATGTAAAATTAACGTCAGATATTTTACATCAATGGCTCTTTGCAGTCGAACAACTACCCATGGAAATGTATTTTTAATAAACTAATTTCAGCAAAGTTTTCCCTAGACATACTTTTAAACAACTGACTAAGCCTTTTGCATTCTAAAAATATCATTATACCTAAAAATCCAGTAAATAAATATCTTAAAATTCTCTGTGTGCCAGAAAAATTTTAAAACAAATCAATCTTTATTTAGCTAATAACT
The DNA here is from genome assembly GCA_943735925.1 of Pollenia amentaria. Classification (NCBI taxonomy): domain Eukaryota; kingdom Metazoa; phylum Arthropoda; class Insecta; order Diptera; family Polleniidae; genus Pollenia; species Pollenia amentaria. The sequence continues at coordinate 82,911,108 of OX031008.1, read as the reverse complement.
AGTTTAAAAACTCTCCTTTACACAATCTTAATATATTATTTAGTAATTATACATTTTAAACAATAAACTATACAACATTCCACTCCCATTTTAAAAGTAGACATTTAAAAACAATTCCTTTATTAAACCCTTAATTAATATTCCACATGTTGCACTCGGTTTAATTTTCTTTTTTGCAGCAAGAACAAAAGCAAAAAATTTATTCATAAATATCAACCTTAATAAATTAATTTTTAATAAATAATAAAATGCATAAAATTTACGTTAACCAGAGAGTGATACACCGACAAATAGTTGGTTTGACTGATACAACGACCGAATTCGTAGACCAGTAGTCAGAAGGGCAGTCAGGTGGACAGACTTGCAAGGACGGACATCAGAAATGAACAGCAGAGAGCAGCTTCAAGAACACAAACAATTTATAAAACTACAAATGTACTCATACAACTAAACAATTAAGCATAAAGATACATGCACACACAAACACACACGCACAGAAAAGTTTTAATGTATATTTTCCTCTTGAACACCTTGCTTAATGATTTATGTCTTACAACATATTTATTGCTGTCTGACATTAAAATACAAAAACAAAAACAAAAAATAAAAAATATTAATAAATAATAAAAAACAAAATAATTGTAAAAATAAAGACTTATTCAGATAATTTATAGAAACGCGTGTACATATGTATGTATATAAATACAGTCAAGGGGGATTAAAGAGCAAACTGCTGTTATAAGATGCAAGAACTACCTGTTTTCTCCAAAACTTTGAATTTTGAAATTGAATTGAAGTTGCAACATTTTTTAGCCAAAAATCCTCTCGAAACCCGTATATTGAATACACATACAAACATAATGTGGGGAAATGGCTTTAATTTTAAAATCATTTAAAATATGGAGCATTATTTGTGAAGCGGACAACCCAATAAAAAAAATTTAGTTGGAATTTTTTCATATTTGGCATAACAATAGTTCTGGTAGATATGAATAAGTTTGCGAAACATTTTTTTCTATTATGTTTATTTGTCGAGTTACGGGGTGGTAAAGTGTTGACGTTTACAAAAAAATAATCAAACAAAAAAAATTTAATTATTTCTTATAGAAAACCGATTGATCTTTTAAATTAAAATTAAAATTAATTTGAAAAACAAAATTTTTTTTTCATCTGCAAACCCGGAAATGACCAATTTAAATCAAAATTTATCTAACTTACGGCCAATTTCACCAAGTTCAGTTATGACTAACTATTACTTTAGTTTCCAGTAAACAATAGGGTTTTGACAGTTATAAACGATAGTCAGATTTAAATGCACTTGGTGAATTTGGCCGTTAGTAATAATTTTTTTTACCGAAATTAGCCTATAGTGTCCTTATTATATTGTAAAATTTTTATAATGAAACATCTATTAGTTTAAGTTATGCAAATTTTTTTACTCATAGAATTCGTTACCGCATTGTTGAACTGCGTAAGAGCAGAAATTAGTTTAAATTGAAAACTTTCTGACTATATGTAAATAAATTTATTTGCTCTTAAAGATTTCATATAATATATAATTAATGGCTTAAAAAGTATTTAAATTTAATTAGTTTGATAATTTAATCAATTTTTTAGTTGAAAGAAAGTTAAAAATATAATTTTGATTTAATTAACATTTTAGTTGTTTTGAAATAAAGTTTTAATTAAAATATTAATTAAATAAAAATAAACCTTAATTTACTTTTTCGTTTAATTGTAGAATTGTTGTTGGGAATTGTCAATATTTAATTAAATATTTTAACACATTGCTTAAAATGGCAAAGTTTTTTGATCATTTTTTTAATTAGAATTACAAATATTCTTTATTGAAAAAAAATATTCATAATTTTACAATTTTTAGTAATCAATATAATCATTTTGGTAATAGGTAAAAAAACCAACAACATGTTTGCTTGATATTATGAATTTGGTATAAATTTGGTGATTAGAGACAATTTTTAATTTTTTCTGTATAGTTATGCCAAATATAAAGGAATTCCAACAAAATGTTTTTATTGGGTTGCCTGCTTCATAAATAATGCCCCATATTCAGACTCGATTTCCGCTTAGTACTTGACATAAGAAAACACCCTTGATTTACGCCATTATGTAGAACTTGATATCGAATAACTTTTAAGAAATGGCGATTTACATCCTATTTGCTTTTTTGGAATTAATTTAAAGCTCACTAATACCAATACCTACTATTTGTCAACTGCCTTTTCATTCGACCTTGGAGTCCGCCAAGGCAGCTTCCTCTCCTTTATCCGGTTTCAACTCGTACTGCATGAAGTAATGCTGGCGACAAACGCAGCAGCTCCTTACTGCATTCAGTGGGTTCCATGCAGACGATCTAAGCCTTCACGTACATAGTTTTCAGCATATAACTGCGAAGCTTGAAGCCCTTCATCATAATTCAGAAAGGTTTAGACTTCGCATTAACACAAAGAAAACGAATCTCATGAGACTAAATACAAACAACACCAGCGCGCTTCTTCTTGATGATACTATTTTAGAAGGTTTCCAATCCTTCAATATTGGCTGTACAATCTCAGAAAATAGTGGTGCAAAAGAAGACGTCGCAAACCATATAGACAAGGCTCGTAAGGCAATGTGCTCGCTAAGAAAAGTATGGGTATCGAATGATATTTCTCGCGAACTTAAGGTCAAAATTTACAACCCCTGCACGGGTGTGAAACCACGAAATAAATAGGCTCCAAACATTTGTCAACTGTTGCATACGCCGTAGAATCTATTGCTTATGGCCAAACACGATAAGCAACTCTAAACTTCTTTATACGAAAAGGCAGATAATAATCCACCATCTTAAAGCACAAATTCGGATAGATTGGCTCCATGATCAGATCAGCCAACACAATCGCAAGCACTGCTCTCACGTATAACCAACAAGGTTGCCACCTTCGAGAACGCCTTAAGACAACCTGACGATCAGCATCGTTAAACCAACTAGTATCTTCATAATTTTAATAGCCCCAACCGAACTCGAATGAAATCTCCAATTGAGGCCGTTTGTTCTCAATGTGGAGAATATAGGAACATCAATACCATTTGGTCTATTCATATCTGTAAACATTTTTTATGGGTCTTGTTTAGGGGATTGTTTTTACCCTATAATCCAAAAACAATTCGTCTGCGTTAACACTTTAGTGGCAAATTTTTAACATGACGCCACACGCAACCAAAACTTATCAGTTTAAAGTTCTTTGAAAAGAATGAGCTATTTAGTTTGCCAAGGCTGTGTATATGTTTAAGGCTTGTAAGTTTATATACAGATGATGTGCTACATACAAATACATCAATAAGTTTTAATAACAACCATCAGACACATGCACACAACCCATAAATACCAAAAACATAATTATCGTCTTCATGAGCAACAAACAACAAGCAGTACAAAATCACAACGAGCAGCAACATAATAATCAAACACACCAAAACAGAGAGAGAGAAAAACCCAACAACAAGTCAAACTGCCACCAACAGAGCAAGAAAATCAACATATTTTCAATTAAGACTTGATTAAATTTTATTAATTAAATTAAAATTACAAAAATACAACGACAAATTGAAACACACATACACAAATACAAATACATACAAAAGCATCACCACGGTTAAAAGGAAGATTGCAAACGGTTTATGATGAAAATTGCTGTACAGTAAAACGTTTGAGAATTACGAGTGTTCGCATTTTTGTAACGCAAATCGAAAACAAAAATATCCATGTTAAAGGTGCGTCAGATTAAAAAACTTTGTTTTAATTTTAATAACTGCGTTTCTTTTTTGTGGGTTGATTTTTTTTTGTTGTCTCTGTGCTCAGACACAAACAATATAATAATGTCAGCAATATGTCAACAACAGATTGTCAGGTATTAAGACAGAAATACGAGTAGAAATAAAAGTTCGTATGAATTGATATGAACATCAAGTTGAAAATATGTACATACATTTATACATACAAACGTATACATTTATTTTTTAACAAACAAATGAAATTTGTATGCAGTCGAAGTAAAATACGGAAAAATGTTATTATTACGAGAACATATTTTTTTGTGTTTTGTTGGTTTTGAAGTTATCGGTAGTCATTGTTAGAGCTATTTAACTGTTATTTTTAAGGATGACTTTTTCTGTTTTCATTTTGGTTGATTGTGTGATTTACACTGAGATCAAATTGCGGTTTAAATTTGAAAATGCAAAGTAGAGACCTGCAGCAAGACCACTTACAAGTCATAACAATTCATTGAATTTTTTCAATTCATTAGCTGATAAAAGTTTATAAAAAAAAAAAGTGTTGTGCAGTATGGCGTCATAAATTTCCTTATACCAGATAAGGATAAATGGGCGCACCAATCCTGGTGGCACGGGCGCGCGGACCAGGTCTGGTTCACCGATGCTTCGTAACAGGCGAATGATCAATCTGGAGCGGGCATTACGGGCCCGGGTTTCCAAAGAAGCTTGCCAATGGGGGGCAAAAAAGCATCCGATCTTTCAGGCAGAGATCCACGCTATCCTCATATGCGCTGGGGAATGTCTGAGGAGAAGGGCAAAGGGCTTGAGGATATTAATAATGTCGGATAGCCAGGCCGCTCTTAGAGCACTATCTTCTTTACAGTTGAAGTCCAGGTGGATCATGAACTGTTTTGCATCTCTGAACGATCTTGGAAAACACAATGAATTGAATTTCTGTTGGGTACCCGGCCATGAGGGCCATGTGGGCAACGAAAGGGCTGACTGCTTAGCAAACAGGGGCGCTCGTCACCCATTCATAAGCCCTGAGACTCTCGTCGGCGTCCCTGCCAGTCACATTAAAGGGATGATGCAAACATGGTCCTACCGTGTATTCTTTCACACATGGACGTACATTTCTGGATTAAGACAGTCCAATAGATTTGACTCTGGCCACCAGCATCGCAGGTAGGCTACTTCTTCCTGAGAAGGGGGAACTTAGGCTAGTTGCGGGCCTATTTTCAGGGCATTGCGGTCTCAGATACCATCAATATAGTGCAAAAATAACTGGCAAATTGCTTTATTTTGCGAAAACGATAAAATTTGTTTTGAATTATGTTTTTTAATTTTACCCATTTACAACTACAATTCGAATTGGAAAAAAGCCAACCGTTTGTAGGGGCATAAATCACTGTTTATTGCTGGTGTTTTGTCTAAGCTTTGATATCGTTGCAAATAAGGCTTAAGTGTTTGTAGTTCTCATTCGCATTGCAGTTTTTTGTAAATTATCTTTAGATTTTCCAAAGTCTTTGCAAAAATGTTTTCTGATGATCAGGCCTAAGCAACCAGTGAAATGCGCATAGGAACTAGGTTATCCCCCTACAATAAATTTCAGTGTATTTATCAAAAAAAAAAAAAAAAAAAAAAATTGGGAATTAAGAGCATCATAATAAATAATCAACCGAAATACTTAGCACTTTTACTTAATTTGTACTAGGGACACTGGGACACCCACATATTTCTCTAGGCACCAATATCTAGTGTAAACATATTAAAATAGGTACCCTACGGTGCCCTGGGGAATATTTAAATAAAATTTTGATGTTACTCCAATTTTTAAGCTGATTCTGTTTTTAGATGATGCAAGAAAAAAATGAGCCCAAAAAAGTACTAGGCGCATTTGTTTGGCGGGCAAAAAAAAAATTTTTTTTTTAAGTTCTTCCTTTAAATGCATTTAAATTTCTTAACAGAGATGAAAAATTCACGTATTCAACCATGAGTGATTATATTCGACATCGACACATTTTGATATATGAGACTTAAAAGAATAATTTCATTATTCCTTGTAAATTACTTGAAAATTTAAGTTGTTATTAATACTGGGTACAAACAGTGCAATATACATTAATGCAATCTGAAAATATCAAAACGTTTTGATGTTGATGAAATCTAGGCTGAATGAAAATTAATGAAATTTGCTAGATTGCGTAAATGCATTGCATAGTGTGTACCCAGCATAAGAGTTCTCACTGTACTATGCACACGGACAGCAAAAAGCAGGGGCGGCTCGCTTAAGACGTTAGTAATTCATATAATTTTACAAAATAAATTTGTAAGTTTATATTTTTCTTGTTAAAAATCTATTTTCCAAACTATAAAAAATCGGAAGACCTTATTAAAAATCGGATCAAAATATCGCACTTGTTCCTCTAAACAGCGTCAACTCAAAATTGTTCAATTTTCGCTTTTTGCAAGAAAACGATAAACAGAGGCCATATCTACCCACTGTAAAAATCTTAAATCTATTTCTCTAGTATTTTGCCTAAAAAAATCAGTTTTATCCCCATTTGTTACATAAGAATACATATAAAAAAAAAAGTTTTTTGTCTCTACTAAAAATTTATAAATTTTGAGTTGACTCTGTTTCGAGCAACAAGTGCGATATGTTTGCTGTGTCTAAAGAAAAGTAAGGGAATGTTGATAGTGCAAGGAAAAATTCTGCCGAAGTTGAATATCGATGTGATACATATTGATTTTTGTACACCGGAGAACGTGGATCTCGCTATTGTTAATTTTGACAGTTATCTTAAACTAGCTGTTCAACATTCCAGCATAACCCTCAAAAAAACCAAAAACAATAACATTTATTCTACAGATGTCGAGCGTCTCTTGACTGAAAAAGAGGAGAGTTCGAAGAGAGTGGCAATTGCACAGAACCCCCAACTTAAGACTTCATTAAAGGCGCGCACAAAAAGGCTAAGAAAGCTACTGCAGTCTCAGAAAACGGCTTCCCTGGAAAAATATATTAAGGGACTTGATGCAACTCCACAACCAGTCTACTCATTATGGCGTGCAGCTAGAACCAGTTATCTCTAAGCCACCATTAAGAAACTTAAATGGAAGTTGGGCAAGAAATGATATTGAAAAAGGAAATCTGCTTGTTAATCATCTGAAAAATGTATTTACCCTTAATATATCTCACGATTTAGCAGTCGAGTTACCACCTGTGAATGTTAGAGCACCTATTCCCCTAAAATTAGAGAAATAGAAAAGGCTGTTTGTGATTTAAACACCAAGAAGGCACCCGGTATAGATAAGATCAGTAATAAAATGCTTTTGGAGCTACCAAGTAAAGCAAAGAAAATTATTCTTATTATTTTTAATGCTATTTTACGCCTTCAATACTACCCTCAAATATGGAAGGTTTCCTTAGTAACCGTGATACCAAAGCCAGGAAAGGATCACACAAAAGTTGAGTACTACACCTCTATTAGCTTATTATCTAATATTTCAAAGCTATTTGAAAAACTACTAGTGTTAAAATTAACGCCGATTTTAAATGAAAATATATATATCCCAAACCATCAATTCGGCTCTAGAAGAAAGCACAGCACAATTGAACAAACTCATCGAATAGTAAATGTCATAAGAAAAGCCTTTAAAGAAAAAAAATATTGCTCAGCACTTCATCGATGTGTCGCAAGCTTTTGATAAAGTCTGGCATGAAGGATTATTACTGAAATTGCAGCAAAACTTACCAGCAAACATACACAAGCTGTTAGAAAGCTTCTAAATGTTTTTAATATAATTAAATTTATTCCAATAACACTACACATATCGAGCCATAACCGCAAAAAAAGCTCAAGCGACAAAAACAAAAAATTTTACAGGAGGTTTTTTTTTATTATATTTCATAAAAAACTTTTATGAAAATTGGCGCTTAAACTAAATTTTTTTTTGCTATAGAATCGTAACGGTACCCTCTGTGACCATGAGATTTTAGGAGATGATGCAAGTGTTGCCAATAAATTCATTTATTAAAAAAAACGAACATTAAAATTGATGTCGCTTAAGCTTTTTTGCGGTTATCGGCCATCTGATAAGTAAACTTTCCAACTCATATCACCGAAACCAACAGATCCATTTTCTTGAAATTTAAAATATATTTTCGCTAGACCCAATAAATAATAAGTTTTCGGTTACCGGGCAGTAATGGGTTACCATAAAAATTGAGGACCATAACTGTTACGATAGCCACTATGTCATAACAAAATGTTTTGCTGGTAGGCCCAAAATTAACCATAAGTCCCATATAAAGCCTCATCTTAATATCACTGAAAAGCAAATAAGTCTCATCTAGATGAAGTTATCTAAATAATATTAATAATTAGTATAATGAATATTTTATTGAACTGTTATTGGTTTTTGATCCAAATTTTTATATTTTAATCAGGCTAAAGTTCATTGAATTTTATTATTATTAAATTATTTTTATGAAGAATGGAATTTTAAACATGAAATTAATTAAAATTTATTGATAATTTTTATCCTTTACTGAGCTGGTAATTAAACCCAGGTTTTCACGGTCAGGCTGCCCTGACGGGGGGGTGCTTTAAAACCATGTGAGATAAGGCCATGATGGCTTTATCTCTCATTCAATAGGGAGATAAAGCCTTTTTTCTCTCATTTCGCAAAATTTTAAATATGACCTTACCTCTCAATGATTGGGCAATAAGGCCATTATGGCTTTATCTCCCATTCAATTGAGCAATAAAGCCATAATGGCCTTATCTCACATGGTTTTAAAGCACCCCCCCGCCCTGACATGTTTCGATTGTAACCACACAATCTCAAATAATATTAAGCACAAAGAACTTTTACATGAATCTTTAGCTCATAACATAATTTGGTTCTGGCTAGTCTATGATTGCCCATGGATCCAAATAGGGTACATTCTCGAAAGTTGTTTTTAAATGCTATGGTGTAGGTTATCATTTGGTCTGGCTTGAAAGACTATAACATAAATAGGTAAACACAGGCATAGGGAAACGATTAGAGAGAAAAAACTCTTAAAAAAAAATAAATAATTATCTCACAAAATTCGGCACGTATGAAGTTACAGCAACAACTTACACAATCATAGGTTTTAGTGACAGCTGAGTTAAGGTCCAATTATAATATGCATAAGACTGCCTAAGATTATTAAGAATTAGCATTTAAAGAAACCAAATCAAAATCAATAACCACTTGATTCTGATACGGAATGTGCGATCAGTTTCGCACTTTGATTAAGCAAATGACAGTTTCATGTCAAAAATGTCCTTAAGTTTAATATGGTTTGATTGCTTAAGCCAACTTAAGCATATTGCAGTTGGCAGCGTTGTCAACTCGGTGCGTTTCGCACTTTTTTGGGTGCTTTTTTATATTTTTGTGCGAAAAATTCCTTTGTTGGTGCGTGGTGCGCTTCTTCTTAAATTTCTGTGCGATTTTGGTGGCACCAAAGCAAATTTAACACAAATTTTTGTTTTAGTGTGAGAAATGTGTGGACCGTAAAATACGCCTGATTCAATACCATTTCATTCAACAGTGCAAAATTTTTACTAACAATTTTACATACCACAATATGAAGATCAAGTAATGATGTGTAAGACGTACCAAATCATATGCTCAAAGTAAAACGGTCTTGTTGTTGTAGATAATTGATATTATGTAAAGACAAATTTATAGTTTTAAATAAAAAATAAATTTTAAACTCGGTGCGTTTTGAAATTTCAAAGTTACAACGCTGGTAGTTGGGCCTTTAGTTCTCTCTCTCTCTCTCTCTCAATGCACTTTTCAGGTGGCGTTGAACATTCAGATGAGCTACTTTTTTTCTAACTTGGAGAGAGACATGTCCAAACTTGCTCTCGTTTTGAAGTAACAATCAGCTTGGAAGATTAATTGGAATTGCATTTTGCAAAATATTAAATAAAAGAAAATTATACTAGCTGATTTTCAAAGCACGCCAAAATATGAGAATTGTCTAACTTTACACTTGGCGCTGCGTTCAAAGTATTTTATGTGACAAGTTTCGTATAAGTATGTATATTTCATCTTAGATGTTAAAACAAATATGTAAAGCGCATAATAAAGTTCTGTTTTTCAATAAACATCACAATCTTATTTCGTACAAATATTAATTTTTCATTTTTTTGCTTTCAACGATTGTGCTGCGGCAATTTTTCTCGTTATTTGCTTAAAACGGAGAAGAAATATAAAAGAAAGAAATAGAATTTGGAGTAAAGAGTGCTCTAAGCAACGAGCTCTTTCGGAAAAACAATTCTGCAAAAAAAAATAAAATTAACGGCTGAAATTGATTGTACTGCTTTTTCTTCTACGTCTTTACTCTGCAAAGTTTTCGCTGAAATAATTACTTTTAGCACTAGACACCACAAAAAGTTTGACAAACATCCAACATGCAACCCAGCTAGCCTACCGAGGCACCCGCCTTGGTTATAGGTTCAATTTTTCTATGTGTATCTTGGTTTTTTTTTTTTTTTTTTTCTCTATTTATTTGTTTATGTCAAACCCGTCTAAAATTTTGGCACGTCTATTTTAAAAGATGACATCAATTTAAAGGCACGCGTATGTCAATCTTTCTTTCATTTTCAATACAAATAAGTATTATTCCTTTTAGTACATCGGATAAAAATGTTTATAATTTTCTTACAATTTGATTTACAAAATGTTGGCGTTTACATGTCGACAACATTGTGCAAGCGAAAATATATGAATTTTGTAAAAAAAAAAAAAACAAATAAAGGTGTATATCATCCACTCGATAAGATACGAGTAGTAACAAAATAGGAAAACTATTTTCTTTTAATTAGATTTCTTTTTTTTAAACAAAAACAAACACACCCTGCTAATTTATTTTAATGTCTTAACATTTTCGTTGCTGATGCCACAAAAATCGTTAAGAGCGTTTTACAAAAGAGAGAAAAGTCTTAAGTTAAATGAAATAGACGGGAAAGCTTTCAGTTTCCTTGTGAAGATATAATCGTTAGTAGTTTTCAATAAACATGTGTTCGACATTCGGAATGTCTATCTGTTTGTCTTACCCTTATCATTATTTTATCTTTTTTGGTATTGGGACTGAGACACGCATATTTCTGGAAAATTTTGGTTTATGAGTATGACTTAATAATCGCTTTTTTGTATCCATATTCAAATTGTTGATTTTTCCATTTAATTAATCTTAACACGCTTTACGTTTACATACATTTATTATGTTCAATACATTTGCTTATGGTTTATTAAAAGTTTATTCTTTTTTTTTTTCTTTAAGAAAAACCAAAATTATTACCCTCAAAATTTTGGTCGTAACTCATGTTAAACAATTTTTCCAATATAAAAAATATTTTATATCAATATGAATGTTTTCATGTAACAGAAAGTGTGTCACGCGATTGCGTGTTTTTAGTGCTAAATAATACAAAGTTTTGTTTGGTTTGGATTATTTTTCAACTGTCAATACGAACCAAAAAAAAAAAAATACTGCCTCTGCATGTTGCAACATAAAGTCGTTATAAACAAAAGTGTTATCTCTTAAACACTTCATACTGTTGGTATGTAATTTTTAAGACAGTTTTCCAAAGAGGTTTTTGAAGGCTTAAAATTTCTTTTGCTTTCGAAAGCAAATTTTTGGACTAAAATGTTTTAAGGCTGAATGTTAAAAGTAGTTTTTGAATTGTGTAGTGAAAATGTAAACGATATTGCCTTGGTATTAGAGGCCTTTCTATTGATTTAATAGAAATCTATAAAAATTAAAAAAAAAAAGTTTTTGCAATTCGATACCCACACCTAAATGAGTTTGATATTTATTGATCCAAACTGATTGTCAGTTTTCGTAATGATAAAGATTTATTTAAATATTCAGATGTTTTAAATTAAAAAACTTACAACTGTCAAGTTTGCAGAGCCTTTTAGTTAAATGATTTAAAAAAACAAAATCGTTCCATATATTTTTTTTTATAAAATCAGCTAATGATAATGAGATAACTGACTATTGCTACCTCAAATTTAAGTCCGTGATTTCGTGAAGGCGTTTCTTTTTACATGTTTGTAATGTCTGGCAAGTTATCACATACTCTGCATAAATTGCAGTCTAATTAAGGCCCGATAAGTAAAATATATAGAAACAACGGGCAGTAGAACTAACTGTAGGTTCATGTTACTTTATGAAAAGTATCAGGGTAAGAAATTTTGCAAAAATTATTTTTTTTGTACAATTTTATCTTTAAAGTACAATGGTATGTCAAGAATTAACCCTAACTTGGGCAGTATTTACATTTGCAAATATTACATTTTTTAATAAGCAATACTTTGTACAACTGCCGTATTCATAAAAAATAAAATAGATTTCAAACTTTTTTTAAAACAAAATTTCCATACAAATTTTCCTTAAAATAGATTTCATATCCAATTTAGTTTTTTATGAATACGGCAGTTAAGGGGTATCTACAATAAGTTGGAAATCTTATTATAACAATTTTTTGTCCATCTGATTAACGTTTGGAAAATAAAAGGTAGACATGTTTTTTTTAATATGTAGAAAATTGCATCTAATTTTCAAAAATATATAGAAAACTTTTTATTTATAAAGTTTCTTTAATATTTTTGGAAAAAAAACATGCTCCATTTTTCATTGGGATGGTTGGTACAAAGACTCTATTTCAAAAAGAAGTTTGTATGAGGCTTTGTGAAATTAAGGACCGATTCTTTTAATTTTAAATAGACTTCGTCTTTATGCTAAAACAAATAAATGTACCAAATTTTATTAAATCATCTTAAAACCTGCGGCCTATATAATGCTCACAAGGTTTATATGTTCCTGTCCCGCCAGCGGAATGGACGAATATCCTTAAATCGATTTTGATGTTACACTAATCAGTACAAATGCCTAAAAATCTATCCACTTCTAGCGGTGTACAGTTTCTGTTTAAAGCAAAAAACAATGTTTGTGTTTTTTTATTTACAGACTAAGATTGATTATCCGTTGTTCTGTTGCAGGAGATAACAATTCTAGATAACTTTGCCAAAAAAAGAGTTTTTTGATATATATTTCTACTTGTGTTTTAATCAGGCATCAGAAATTAAGAACCGAAAACTTAAAATTTAAGTTTTTCATCTGAAAAATTTAAAACTCATGCGTACAAAATAAATTTTTTTTTCTATCAGTTAAAAAAAAAATTGGAAACACAAAAAAGACATTTATTTTTAAAGTACAATATGTGTTTTGTACATGAAAAGAACCAAAAAAACAAAAATTTGAAAAAATACACAAAAACGTTTTTTTTTATTATTTTTTTTTCTTTTTGGAAAAATGTTTATCATTGGTGTTCAAAACATGATTTCAACTGTACAAAAAAAAATAATAATTTGAGAAAAATATTTTTTTTGTTTTTAGAAACTAACAATAAAAACTCAATTTGAAGTTAAAAATGTGAATTTTAATTAAAATTATAATATAAAATTGTGTTTAAAATTGCAATTGCTAAAAATCCTTGGAGATTCTTAATTATCAAAACTAGCTGCTGTTGCATTAGCTGTACCCGCCACGCAGGTATCTGTGGAGACAGCCTTCAGTGCTTTGCCAATTATTATGACCAAAAATAGAAGGAATTTAAGTTCTGAGCATCTAGAAAATTTATTGTTGCTCAAACTCAACATCAAGCTAATTGATAAGATTACTATTTAGTTCTAGGATAATCTTTATCATGTTATGACTACTTATTATTAATTAGCTTTATATTTTTTACAATAATTTTGTACGTATGAGTTTAATTTTGTCAATTAAAAAAATTCAATTTTAAGTTTTCGGTTCATTTTTTTCTTTTCATGTACAAAATAATATTGTACTGAAAAAATATATATCTTTTTATTTGTGTTTGCTTTTATTTTTTAAACTGATGAAAAAAAAAATTATTTTGTACGCATGATTTGTAAAAAGGAAAAATTATATATTCGGTTCGTAATTTTTTGTACAAAAGTACAAAAAAAAAATATTTTTCTATATATCTAAAAATTTTTTTTTTTTTGAGAACTTTATTATTTTAAACTTAAAGAAACAATATCAAACAAAATATTTTTATCTATTTTTGGTTATTGTACAATTTAAAATATTTTTCGAACACCATAAAAAAAAAACGTTTTCCGGTCCTTGGTTTTAATCCAGTTTTGAAAATTCTGGAACAACGAGGGGTGCTAACTCAAACTGTTTGCGCATATCTGCACTTTCCCAGGTATATTCCGCTGCCGAATATGCAAGTCCGGTTTGGCTAAATAGTCACCAAATACAAAAAATCTACACTCAACTTAACACGACAATGAGGTTGATAGCTGAAACTCTCCGTCCAACTCCAACAGAATGGCTGCCAAAAATATGTTATAGAGACAGAGTTGAGGACAAAACAGTCATTGTCTCGAGAGTATTTTAATATACAAAGCAATCATCACATTCCTCTAAATAACAACTTACGTTACCCTCCCAGCCAAGGACTGCAGTCCAGACATGCTCCTCTAGACCTCGCCAAGAAGCTATTCAACGAAAACTTTGATCTTAACGCAGCTTGAACTAGTCAATCGTCTTACTCACATAGATCCAGCCCAATATTTGAAGAGCGGCTCAGAGAAGAAGATCTTCAACCACCGAGGAAAGCATGGTGTAACCTGTAACCAGATTGAGAACTGGTACCGGTAGGACCCTAGAAACTCTCTACAAATGGGGTCAAGCAGATAATCCCAAACTTTTGTGGAGCCCGACAACCGATCACATCATTAAAGAATGCACAATCTTATCCTACAAAGGACCATTAAGCGATATCCACACTTTGACAACAGACACAGTTTCATGGTTAAACTCATTAAATTTGTAAACATTTAGAATCTTTTCAATACCTTTGATTTTTATGTTCTTTCTTTTGTATTAATCATACGCTAAATCAAATAATAATTTTTTAATAGGTTTGTATAACCGTTTGTGTGATTTATTTGGCCCTTTAATATTGCAATTTGTTTCCACTTTAAAATGTGTTTTTCGCTTCCTGTAAACTTTGGTAAAGTGATGATTCTATGTTTTTTTAGGTGACGAAATATTACTTTAAACAAGTTAAAGTATCATTTACTTTAGGAAAAAGAAAATAACCATGATATTATTATTTTAGCTATTTAAGCGCGAAAAGTTTTAAACTTTTTTCTCAACAAAATGCCATCATTATAATATTTATTTAACAGCATCAGCGAAAAGTTCACTGACATCTCAACCCATATACCTGAATAAATACACAGCAAATTTTTCCTAAACACAAGTATTACCTTAAACACACATTTTAAATATACACATTTCTTCCTACTAAGTAAAAGCCCGTTTAACTTAAATAAAAATCGTATTAAAAAATCTGCTCCTTTCCAGAAAATAAAAAGGAAAGCAGACAAGCAAAAAAATTGTCCCAGAAGCTGTGGAAAACAATATTTTCCGCTACGTTATGCGAATATTTGAAAATGAATTGTTTTACGCCTTCAGGCTTCACCTTTTTCCTCAGAATTTTTTTTCTGCTCTCTTTTTTCCTACAGGAATCAAACAAAATCTCTTATACCGTTTAAAGTAAAAGACTGGATAAATCGAGAGAAATTCTAACAGCAGTTAAGGTAGTAATACCTGAGCAGTTAGTTCCGGATTTTTTAACACAGACGCAATTTAGGTGGATTCACAGACATTCATGTGTACATTTACAAAAATTGCATGCACAAAGCTGAATTTTTTCTGGTGTACAGATAAAAGAAATGCAAAAGATGGCGATAGTCATATTAGTTTTTTTTCGTTTTGTATCTTAAAGCTCCAGTGCTTCACTAATGGCGGTTACATATCAACTTAACTCTTTTACTAACACACTCATACTCACACATACACTGTCGTGCTATAAACAGCATTTAAAGGATATTGAAGTCATCAGTGTTGAAATTGTTTAAGGAGTAGAAAACCTTCAACGCGTTACAATGGAAATAAAACTGTGACATGATTTTTTTTTATTTTCCTTTTATGAAGTAGAAAAAAAGGTTGGTCTCTTTTTTTATTTGTAGGACACAGAAATGAGTCCAGCCATAAGTTTTAGGTTGAAGATGTAGAATAAATGTTAGTGTTGAAGTTTTCCAAAATGGAAAACTGGAATTTTCACAGAAAATAACAAAAATTTATTATTTGTATTAAAGGGGGTTATTTTTTAAATCATTTCACCTTGCATTTAGTAATTTTTCATACACCCAATTTTAACGATGATTTAAAAGACATGTTTTTTGTATTTGTTTTTTAAAGAAACTACCAAAAACTTGGTTAATTTTCACCATGTTTCTTTTTTTCAGTCAGAATTGATTTTTTCTGATTTCCTTAGTTGCTTATTCGTATAAAAATATTTAAAATTTCGTTATTCCACATAATTTTGATATGTTTTGAATTTTTTTTCTTTCTATATTTTAATAAGCACTTGTCACTTTTGCAATAAGAATAAAACATAAATTAAAAAACCCAAATAAGTTCACAGAGGAATGTCAAAAAAGAAACACAGAAAATACGATTCATGTCTTTTTTTCTACCCTGCTTTCTTCTCTACCCCGCTCGCTATTAAAAGAAAAAAGACATGATTTAAAAATTGTGAAAATTGGGTGCTAATTATAACATTTTTTAAATTTTCAAAATGTTTGCGAAAACAAAATAACCCCTTAGTGTAGAGTTTACTAAAAAATTAAATTTAAATTATCGAGTTTAATATATTTTCTGCTTTTGGTTTCTTATCAGTAATAGTTTAGCATAATAACTTACTGTCTTAAATTGTAAAACTACTATTTTTTTAAGTATGCGACACTTACCTGAAAAAGTATATATTTAAAAATCATTAACCTTATTTTAAATCGAGAGAAAGAGAAAGGTACCGCTACAGAATATATTAAACTTCCTTTATACCCTACACCCCAGGTTTTTAGTTTCTTCAACAGTATAGTATAGTTTCTTCACAGTTAGACCCTGTAAAGTATATATATTCTGGGTTCTTATTATTAGCAAAGTTGATTTAACATTCGCCCGTTGCAATGAGTTATTCGAAGACCCCAGATACGATAAGGAGTAGATTGTTATATATTTATGAGGGATGTAACAATGCGTCATTTTGCCGATACGATACCGGTACCGATACTCAAGAAGGAATATCGGCGATACCAATACCGATACAAATAATTAATTTGATGTCAAGGTAAAATTGACAAAACTCAAGTAGAATAATTTTTTATTTTACAAAATTATTAAATAAGATATAATTTATAATTAAAATATTAATTTTAATAATTTATATTAATATGATTTTAAGAACAACGAATTAAATTTTATGGTAATATCAACAAAAAAAAAAAAATGTTTTTATATTTTTTTCTATCTAAGAGATTTTAAACATTTACCCCCATATTCATAAAAAATATTTTTGATTAATAAAAGGTTTATTAAACAAATTTTCATAGAAAATTCGTTTCACAAACCTGCTATAAACATAAAATATTTTTTATGAATATGGGAGTTAAAATTTAAATTAATAAGATTCTTGTTAAAAAATACCATGAATTCTCAACGTTTGCGGAGATCGCGAATCTAGTCTCTTCGATGCAACAGAACTCATTTTAAAACTTAAGTATTTCTGCAACAAACCGATCTGCGTCTCTAGAAATGTTAGGAGATCTAATTTAAGTCTCGACTTCTTCCTTAGCAGAACCACAGCTGAGGATTGACAAAGGCTCACCCTCCTCGAATTTTCTTATAATTTGTTCACAAACGCTCCAAAGGACATTTTTAGACTTACCGGAACTTTTACTAAGTGTAGGGGTGACCATGTCTGTTTTTAACAGTGATTCTTGTAAAGATAATTATTACCCAAAGTATAAAGCATATAAAATTAAATATTTTTATGAACTTTCTTTACAGGCTCGTTTTCAAAATTTTTGCGATTTTAAATCCACTTCATTTCGATTTGTAGAACATGCCCGTATATCCCCAAATCTTTCATTCTGAACTAATGGGCATGTGAAATATACTCTGTCTCAGTTTATTCATTTATTTTATTTTCTTATAATGTTCTAAGACTGTTAACTAGCGAAATAACGTCCGACAATGTAGCAGTGGCCTTGCTTATTGACTTTGTAGTCTCTTCGAAGTAACCCAAAATATTCAGGAAAATTATTTAAATTCTTAAAAACATCTCATTTAAAATAAGCATACAAATCTAAAAATTGTACGTTTTTTGTTCTACAAATACATAAAAGATTTAGTGGTGAGAGAAGATTTCACAGATATAATGCAAAGCAAAACTGCTAAAGCTGGAGGTCCACACTGCGCGTTTAATTCGTGGATGCGTTAAAATATCTGTCAAAACAGTAGAACCAGTGTAACATTTTACGTATCGAGAACGCATTAAGTGGGATTACTTTTCACATTAACATGCGTCTGGAGAAAAGTCCAAGAAAGTAGCATACGCATGGAACGCAAAAATTGGATCTCCAGCTAAAGAATTCAAAGAAATAATTTATTATTCTGTTTTGATTTTATGCTCGGCTTTGAATGCGTAATTGCTCTTCGTCGTTATGAAAAAATTAGCAATTGTTCTTTCAGAAAAACTCTAAAAAAATATCAGCGTATCGATGCCGATATATCGGCAAACCTGGAGTATCGCCCATATATCGGTATCGGTATTCGTCACTTCCCTAATATTTATGTCATATATAGTCCTAGAAAGTTGGCTATTGAAATTTAGCTAGATCGGTCTACAATTGGCTAAGATATAAAACCACCACTGTCTCTAATTTTATTCATAAATCCCATGTTGTTGTTGTTTTTTATGTGTATCTGGAGAACGGCAAGAGCCAAAGTATATAAAAAACGTAAAAGCATCGTGGTTATCAATACACCACTTCCGACAAAATATGCACGGGATTGAAGAAGTGGGCATGTCACTTCCCATTATAGGTTTCTGTATATTCGGTTAATGCAAGAGCGGGATTGGAGAGGTGGGCGTGGAACATAATAAATTGATTTATATTTAAAAAAGGTATTTATATAACTTTCTGTTCTTTTCCCACCATTGTGGAGGGTATATAAAATTCGGCATAGTCGAAAACATCACTTTTACTTGTTTTTGTTAAATTTTGTTTTTGCATCACATCACATACGTAATAGAGAGATGTAATTTAAGCGAAAAAGTTTACTGAACATATTAAGATTCGGTACTGCCAGATATAGTCATTGCCACTCCGAAATATTTTTCTCATCGTTTTTTTTTTTTTTTTTTTTGTTTACAGTCAAGGAAGACAAAGAAAGAATGGTGGTTTCAACTCCTCAGTTCCCCTAATTAGAGTTTATTCCTGGGGGGCTACTCTCTATTGCGATGCGAATACAATTTCGATGCGAAAGCTAAATGCGAACTCGGTACTCACTATCGCTTTCGCAAAATGGTTTGAAAATTAAGCAATACTGGTAATAAAAATCAAAGATAGCGCAGATGTTCAGTAATGAAATGGCAAAATATGTAAAAAAAATTTAAATTGGAAAGTTGAAATAAAATAAATAATGATGATTTGCGAAAAGAAAAAAATAAAAAGATGCGAAAGACAAATTGCGCAAACGCATTAAAGAGTACCAATCACTAGATTTGCGAGAATTTTCTTTCGCATCGCAATAGAGAGTAGCCCCCCTGGGCCGGAAAACTTAAGTTCTTAGTGAAATGGCCAGAAAGTTTAAACAAGTTTTATATTATATTTAAAAGGGAAAATCATCGCTAATTTTCTTTTTCTAATGTTCCTTACGTTTCAGCAATGCGAAATTATTTTAGTTAACACAATGCCGGAATGACACTCAGTTAATTTGGTATATTTCTATTGAGGCCGCAACACGTTGCAATCAGTCGTACAAACTAAGTTAAATAAACCAGTCGATTGTTCCTTCCACAGGCTAAAATTTGGAAATTATTCATATTTCATTAGGAAATAATTTTTGTAGAGTTCCGATTTTTTTCATAATCTTCAACAAAGTGGCGCATTAGTAATTCTTCTTTTTGGTCCATCAGACCTTAAGCTTTAAAATAAGTTATACAACTTGATCAATGTGTACAACAAGTCGCAAATTTTAGAGTCCGCATAACATTTACTATTATGTTTATATCAGTTTTGCGGAATTTCATGCTAAAGATTTAATAGTTCTATGATTCTTAAGTACTATTGAGGGACTAATAGCGTCTTATCCAAAGCAGCTAAGCTTTTTTTACACATACATATAAAATTAATAATGATAACTTATACTTTTTTTTTACTAAAATAAAAGTATTTTGCTTCATCTGACTTATCAGGCTTTTGCGATTATTTTATTTCTTTCAGTGCATAGTTTAAACTTAAAGTTTTTTTGTACGACTCCTGCAACTTTTGTTATCTTTTTTCATACACGCTGTGGATGTGCTAATGAGTTTCCGTTTTTAAGAAATATTCACAATTGCTTCTTTTATATATTCGTACAATATGAGAAGCATAAAAGAAACGAAAACTATTTGTTTCGTTTAATAACTTTATTTGTTTTAAAATAAAAGTTGGAGGTAAAAGTAGAAATCAAAAAAGTTCCTACATTGGTATATTATTTACTAACTTAAAATTATTTGCTTTCAACTGTCATATTAAGCCTTTGTGTCTTTAAATATTATTAGTGTGCTTTTCCTAGGCTCTGAATTCTTGTTCTATTTGTTTCCCTATTTATTTGAACAAAATTCCAACTTAAAGCGGCTATATAATTGTTAAATTTTTCGTATTGTTAAATTATTTCGCCAATGTGTATGTGATATACGAAGGTCAAAAGACTTTTGATTTTTATTGAACAACAAAAAGAAGCGAAATATACTGCGAAATGTGTTGGTAACACTGTACAATGTTGTTTTGCTAAGGTGCTATCAGACGGGATGTATTTTACATATGTACTGTCAAATTTTCCATCTGTAAAAGTTGTACACATCGTGTGATAAATATGAAACTTTGCATGTGTAAAATACATGTGGAAATATATATGTAATTTTTTCGATTAGAACACGCTCTATTTTCCTGTGGCAAACATAAACAAAACAGCTGGTTTGTTTTGAAATGAAATTGTTTGAAAAAATATATTTTAAAGAAAAATTAAAGAAAATGGATAATGAACATGGAAAAGTAAGTATTTTTCGATTTTTAATAAATTAAATTATGTTTACTATATTTATTGCAGTTAGATTGGCGAAAAGAAGCAATTCTTGAAATTTTAAGAACTTTATAATTTCAGCAGCTTTATAATTAAAACAATTTATACACGTTAAAAAGTCAGCTTTTGTTTACATTTATAGGTTATGTCATAAGGAAAAACGTAAGCAGGTGTGATAGCAAAAATTATGAATCGTATGTAAAATGGAAATTTTGACATACATACGGAATTACATATGGGTAAGAAAAGTGACAGTACATATGTAAAATACATCCCGGCTGATAGCACATTTATAGGTTACTTTTTAGGTGAAAGTTGCGATATATTTTAGTTGAAACTATTGTGCCATTTATTGTATAATATAGGGTAAAATGAAAATAATATGGCGAATAATATATGCAATAATATTGTATATTGGATGGGGCGCTTAAGATGTTATAATCCTTTAAGTATCTTAGCTATCTGCCAATAAATTATCAGGTGCCACAATTTTTCGTTAAATATGACGATTTTTAACCTTTTTTCACGGTATGTAAAACGCAAGAAATAACCGTTTTTGTAATTTGAAGTAAAATAGTTTTAAACATTATAGTTAGAGGTAACTCTATTCTAAGAGCAGCATACAATGGCCTGATTTAAGCAATGTTCATTATTAAAAAAGTCTCTTTCGTTATGAACACCCATTGAAAATGTTGCTATAATTGTGAATCTAGGTTTTTTGTAATACTACGTAATTTTTATGTAAGAGTTTTTAAACCAATACTACTGTGATAGTTCAAAAGTGAAACAAGCAGATCCCCCGGCGGTTTAAATTAATTCGAGTTTGCTGAATGCAGTGGTTCTAACCATTTCTTAGGGTTAATTTAAAAAATCATATAGATTGAAAATATCATTTATTAATTTTAATATTGATATATATGGATCGCAAAAGGCTTAAAATACTTTTTGCGATATGACAAATTATTCTTACATCTACTGCAACAATTTGACGATGACTGTCTATTTTTTTTTACTACGAAACAAGAACAGATCCGGCCTTCATTCGCGCTTGCTACGAAAGAGCAAAACAATATGGGCGGTGATTCTCTTTTGCGATGCGAATGCAATTCTCTATACGAAAGCAAAATTCCATAAGCGGCCAATTTAGTACTCTCTTTCGATTTGCAAACCCATTCGTAAAATTTTTTGAAAACGAAGCAATACTGGCAATAAATTACACAAATATATATATATATATATATATATTTGACCGACTCAAGTTGTATGGAGCCGAAAAAGGGGTTTTATTTAACCGTCTGAAAATAAAGCTTGATATGTTTTATGATGATTCCCAAAATCTAGCGTTGACCATCCGTGAGCTGGACCATTTCTAAAAGAGGTCTTTTTTTCAGTTTTCGAATTTTTTTGTACTTTGCTCCAAGGCGACATAAATAAAATTTGGTATCATTGAAAAGAGTTTTTGAAGCAGCATCCTATGGTATATAAAATTTAACCACTTGCGACCTACTAATTGAGATATTAAGCTAAATACATATTTTCGTTTCGGGTTTTCATACAAATTCTACGTATGTGGAAGTAATATTCTGCTTTTCAAATTGAATCTGTTTTAAAATAATGTTAATTTATTTTTTTTTTTGTAATTATTCACATAAAACGCGAAAATCGCGATATATTTTATCTTTTTTTATATATAGGCAATATGGGTATCAAATGTGAAAAATACAAATAAAAAAATTAATGCAATAAAAAATATAAAATTTATAAAAATTCTTTTCGCGATTCTATATTTGTATAAAGTTGGCACGATTTAATTTTGTTTGAAATATGACCTTGTCGATTACTTTCGATAACAGAAAGACATGATTGGCTTACTTGCTTAACAAATCGTTCCGTGTTTTGCGAATCCCATGCCATTGTGGTTTACTACTTTTTTAGTGTAACCAATAAATAATAAAACGTAGATCTATTTTTAATGATTTTTATTTGAGTTTTCTAATTCAACGAAAATAATACTTAGAAATAATTCCTTAGCGTCAGTCACTATCAAAAGGAATCATCTAGAATAAAACTAAAATAACAATGTTAGTGGTGCCACTTTTCGTTGCAGCTTCTCTAGCTGAATTCTAAGGGTTACCAGATTCAAATATCCTATGTGTAATGCCGGATTGATTTCGTGCAGCATTACTACCACACCATTATAAATTTATTTTGGTAAAAGAAGCAGTTGATTTTATCTCTATAAACAGTTTTTAAATTGTGACTTCACATGGTATTTCAATAATTTCTTCAGAATCACAAAGATCTTAAACATACTGATGGGAATAAAATTGTATCCAAGGTGGTTCAGTAATGCGACCAATTTCATTCAAATTTATCATATATTTTAAGGACTCGCACACGAACAATATTTTTCGAATATTGAATTGTCGAATATCATCAATATTACTCCATATGACTGGTTATTGAACTGCTGTCGCAAAAATAACAATTGCTTTGCTTATCACCAGGTTATTATAATTGAAAAATCAAACAATTTTATACCCATATTGCCTATATATGAAACATATAAAATAGATAAAATATATCGCGATTTTCGCGATTTATGTGAATAATTACAAAAATAAATTAACATTATTTTAAAACAGATTCAATTTGAAAAGCAGAATATTACTTCCACATACGTAGAATTTGTATGGAAACCCGAAACGAAAATATGTATTTAGCTTAATATCTCAATTAGTAGGTCGCAAGTGATCATACCATTGGATGCTGCTTCAAAAACTCTTTTCAATGATACCAAATTTTATTTATGTCGCCTTGGAGCAAAGTACAAAAAAATTCGAAAAACTGAAAAAAGACCTTTTTTAAAAATAGTCCAGCTCACGGATGGTCAACGCAAGAACCAAAATATTTTGGGAATCACCATAAAACATATCAACCTTTATTTTCATAGGGATACCAAAATCACTTTTTTTTGAGTTGCCCTAATATATATATACATTTGTTTCCTTTATTCCTGCAAGGAGCATATGGTCGTTGATTGACAGTAATGAAATGTCGAAATAGGTATAAAAAAAAATATTGAGCAGGTTAATCAGCACCAATCACTCGATTTGCTACTATTGAAATAGATGAAATTCTTATGTTTCTCGATTATACCTGGCATTTACACACAGAAAATATAAAAATTGATTTCAATTAAAAAATTTTTGATAACAATTAAAAAATTAAGGAAATTTGCGCCAGTAAACAAATTAATAGTATCAATTAAACGTTTAATTGACTTGTTTGAACGTTTAATTCCCTTGATTAAACGTTTCATTCACTTGATTAAATTTTTAATTAAAACTGGTTTTATTTTTGAATAGTGCTTTGATTGGTGAAACACTTTGGATAATTTTTTATGTGCACATACAAGTGCAAGTTCGAAAAGCTCAACACTGTCACAATATTCGTACTTGCAGGTCAACTTGCAAGAGAATTCGCTTACAGGTAAATTTTTAACACTTGCAGCAAGTCAAATGACAAATGAAGATACAGTGTTACCATAGATCTATGGTAACAATTTACAATTACTTAGTAAAATTAAAGTTATGTGTATAGCTGATTTTGTATATGTTTTTAAGAAATAAAAAAACACAGCTATACAATAACTCATCTCTATAGTATTTTTAAGTATTAATTTCATGTGCTTATCAAATTATTTTACAGTAACTTTATGATTTCGAAAACAAGGCAATACTGAATTCACATATTTTTAAAAATAAACATAATTTGTCCATCAAGATGGGGCAAAAATTAAATAAAGAAGAAATTATTAAATTGAATTATAGCCTATTTCCGATGTGCGGAACAATTCTTTCTTTCGTATAACTACATTGAAAACTAAAACAAATTTTTAGACTTTGTTTTCAATGTAGTTATGCGAACGAGAGAAGTCTTTCGCACATTGGAAATAGGCTATTAGTTATATCGCTCACTTGATGATGTCTTTTAAATCCAAAAACAATGCTATTTTCATAAGCAGTTTACGATTCGAGAACATTTTGAAAATAAAATTCAAATTAACTGTGTAATAGGGTATTCATTCGGTTAACCGATGAATTACTACCCCATTTACTGATCGGTTAATTTTAAATTGATTATTTTCGATTAACGATTAAACCGGTTAATTTCAGTCGATTAAAAGATGTTATTAGTTTATAAAATATTTTTTCGTACAAACAAAGAAGGTGCCATTTGAAATAAGTGTTTGCTTTCAACACCTTTTTGTATCACGTACTTTTTATATGTATGTGCTTACTTATTTGATTCTTCTCATATATTCTCATATTAATCTTTTAACAGAATTAACAATTAGAAGAGTTAAAAATTTAAAAAAATTGAAAAAGGACTCTAATGGCATAAGAGAAGATTTTATACGTTTAGACAAATCTTGAAAAAGGTCTGAGATATAAGATATTCTGTATTATGGGTTGCTTTCGTTAAAATAATTTTTTCCAAGTCAAATTTTATCAAATATGAAAACAATCGCTTAAATCCTAAACATTTAAACCAAATAATTTTTCTAAAAGATTATTTTTTAAGATCTCCTTAAACTATTTAAATAACTTATAAAATTATCCCACAGTTTATTTTTTAATTAATACATAGTATTCATGTATTAATTAAAAAAATCTGTATTACATGTTAATAAATTGCTCGTTTTAGTTCAGATACTAGTTATGTTTGTTATGTTATTCTTTTTTTTTTACTAATAAACTCCAAATAATAAATAATGTATGCCTTTTTATTTATTGAAATTACTTAATTTGCAAAAAAAAAAACTTTTTTAATCGATTAACGGATCAATAACATTATTAAACGATTTACCCAAAACCTCGGTTAATTAATCAAGCGATTTACTGATTAAAGCAAAAGCCCGATTAAATGACTGTGTAAACACTCAAGCTACTTTCAAGACTTTCGGCTTACTTTTCGAGATTATTGTTGAAAATACGTTTCCCCTACTTGCAAGTAATTACAGGCAAGTGTAAAGGCAGGTCATTTTTGAAAATTAATTTTATAATTATAATTTTTGTTACCTTCTTTCAAAAAATACTTTAATTTAAGCAAGTTGAAAACAATAGATTTCAATGCGGAAATAACCCCACGTTGCCGCATGCAAGTGAAAAAAAACTTTATTCACTCACACTTTTTACTAACACCATCACATTTTAAGTACCTGCAGTTCAACTTGCAAGACATTTTGCTTGCAAGTAAATTTTTGACACTTGCAGCAAGTAAAATGACCATTAAAGAAATAGTGTTACCGTAGATGCCTTTTGTATCAATTTTTTAGTTTTTTTTTTTGTGTATTTATAACATATAAAAAACATGTTTATGAAGAATATTTAGAAATAGCAAAGAGGATAATTTTGAAGAGAAGTTTTAACATTAATATCACCTTTAAAAAAAATACATATTGCCAAATAATGTCTCTACAGGTAACGTTAAATATTGACTACTTGGCAACACTTCGTTAACAATTAAGAAATTGAAGTTTTGCTAGAAGTTAGGTTTCTGACGACATTTTAAAAATTAACTTGCACTGTGGCATATCTCCTGATTTTCGTTAGTAATATTTATACCCTACTTGCAAGTAATTACTTGCTTGTAGCAACGTAGGGTTAATACTAAATGTTCATAACAAGGTCCCAAAATAATTTTTGTATTTTCTGGTAGTTCATCACGTTATCATTGCATTCACTTACAAGCACAATACAATGCCTTTTTTCTATTGTACAGCCCAGAACGACGTTAGTTCCGTTTTAAATTCTGATACTTTGATCCAAATATGATAATATACCTACAGATAATTTTCCCAAAGCTTTAAATCGTTTTGCATAATATTTATAGTAATGAACTGCTTTTTCTACCTTATACTTCTCCAAACTTTAGTCCCTTTGTTAAAGTTTAAAACTAAACAAAATTCTACAAAAACGCTTCGAGACAATGGTGTTAGACTGAGTATAATTACCATTAAATACAAAGTTGCTTTCTTTTTTTTATGAGAAAAAAATACACTCTTTTGTTCTACTTTTGCTAACTGTTTCGTTTTCTGCTTTTTGTTTTTGTTGACATCCCGGTCTTATCAAATAAACTCGTACTCATCACTAATGTCAACAACATCATCACTATCGCAAACATCAACAACATTGTTACTGATGCTTTACGCTAGCAGTCGTACAAATGCAACAGCAACTAAGTATTGTCGCAGTCATCAGTTCATAAACTGCTTGCAACACAAATTACATTGAGAGAAAAATTTTTGATTTAAACTGATTACACTATGCAACAAGCAAAAATTCCCTGAATAACCACTATAGATCCGCTATAGTCACCTAATTGCAAAAATCATCATTATTTGTCCTCCTATTTTTCATAAAAATAATTTAATGAAAATTAAATTCAATGAACTTAAGTCTGGTTAAAATATCGAAAATTGGATTAAAACAAAATTTATTTTATTTCTTTTCTATGCAGCTTTATGAAAAAATAATTAAAGTAAAGGATTAAGAAAAATATTGTGTAATAAAAAGGAAAACTGAGTTTTAGCTCTACACAAATTTGCGATAAAAAAAAAGTTAAAACTAGAGACTTTCAGTTTATCGGGAATAAAACAGGAATTTATCCGTGGATTTTTATTTCTAAAAATTCTTTTTATTTCTAAAAGATGCAACTTTACGATAAAGTACTTAAACTGGGAAGTATTTGTTGATTAAAATTTTTTTGAGTTCTAAATGTTTTTTCCATTAACTCCAAAAGTAATGGCTGAAGCAAAAAATTATATTAGAAAGAATTAAATCAGGTGTAATTTAGAATTTTTTGACGGATTGCATGACAATATCGAGTACGTCATTCCAAAGTTACGACAAGATGTATGGAGCAGCCTCTTCAAAAAACTAAAATTTTAGAAAAAAAGATTTTTTAAAAAAAACCTTACCATAGAATGTGAAATAATGATGAAATTTACAGTTTACAGGTGACTATAGCGGATCAAAAAAAAATATAGTGGTTATTTAAGGAAAAAACAAATTCTCATTTGTTGCATAGTGTTATGGTTAATTATAAAATTAGGTTAAGATAACATTTTTAGAAGTTATTATGGTAAAACCAAATGTTAAATTATTCTGATCGTCTACTAATACTGGTGAAACATATGGGCATTTCCATGAGAATGTCAACCATGACTCAAAAATAAAAAAACCTTGAAACCTTGAAAATAAGGTAGAAAAAAAATAACAGAAATAAAATTATTACAATTTGTAAAAAGCAAAACTATACAATTTTAGTAACTGTAATCAACAATAATTACTTTTCTGACGATAAAACTCAGTAACTGGTAACATTGGAATTATACTTTAAAATAAATGTTACAACAACAATGAACCAGATCCATGAGGATCTGTACATGTCACAGAGTACAATTCCGGTTATTCCGTATTTTGGTGCTTTAGAAAATTACTAAAAAACTTTGCGGAATGAAACCATTTTTGTTTTCATGAACGGAATGGGAGTTCAAAAAACTATCAAAATATACTTTCTATGAATTTACAAATATTTTTTCTTCGGTTCCGAATGGAATTGTACTCTGTGACATGGCAGATAGTTCAATAAGAGGTATATTTTATGGTTTATTTTGGATGCTATTCTAATATCACGTACATGCTGCAAAAACATCATTTGCCTTTGTCATTTGTATTTGATCAGTCGTTTGTGTTTGAAAATAAAAGTTCAACGCAAGATATTTATTGCAAAGTTTTCTAAACTAATATAATAAAATATTTATAAGCTCTGAAGGTCGTCACGTACGATATTGCAAGTTCTATAAATGCAACTAAATGTATCATCTTATTATGTTGGTATAAACTTAAAAATTTGGCCCAACCTTTTTTTATTGCAATCTAAATCATCTAGCCAAATATTATTGAAATCGGTCCGTATTTGACCGTACCACCAAATATAAATACTACTCCCGAAAATAGATGTTACTGCCATAACTTCCTTATAAATGTTGGTATTGACTAGGGAGATCGAACGGTTATTATTCGACCGGTTTTAACCGGTTATTTTAGCTTTGCCCAAGTCGGTTATTTTAAAATGCCCATTTTTCGAATATTGAATAAACCGGTTATTTTGGTATAATAAACCGGTTATTTTAGTTATGTGTAATTTATATACATTTTCCTTACTCTTGTTGTAGATGTACCCGTAATTTAAGTATTTTCTTATTGAATATTTGCCAAACTTAAACTTTTTATAAAGAATGTCATAACAAAATGTAACAAAGGTCAAAAAACATTATGAACACTGTAAATACAAATCGCTTATAAAAGCGTGTGGTCTTGTAGAATAAAATACCAAAAACTATTCAAAATATTACAAAAACGTGTGCAGTTAAAAAGTAAATAGTAATTTGTGCAAGAGTATTCTAAAAATTAAATATATTTTTATATAAAGATTATCTCTAGATATAGAACGCGATGTAAAAGAAAAAGTTAGGTGCTTGAAGTGCCCTAAAATGATAAGTTCAAAGGTTCTTCCATGTCACGACTTATTAATCACCTTTAATGCTAGACATTAATGTGATCCAAATGAAACTTAACTCCGTTCGAAGTAGTTTTAAGGAGACTACAAATAATACTTTACTACAAAACGCTGCAAAAATTAATCATTGGGTGAAATATTAGCCCGTTGTGTTGCCGAGGACGAAATGCCCGTTAAGGCACTAACAACTCTTATGTAGTTTTAGCATCTCTTCAAGGTGAAAACTACAACATTACGGTGGAATCAACGATATGGGAAAATTGTCCACCAATTTTATTTATTAAAACACCAAGAACTAAAAAACAAAATTTAAGAAATCAAACAATGTCATGGAATGTTTTTAATTGTAGTCGACGAATTGACGAATACTTTATACAAAAATAATGTTCAGTTCACTATTCGTTTCTATACTGCTGAAACAAAATAATTTGAAATAACTAATCCTGGCTAAGAGGATTTGTTTGCATTTTTTGAAAAATATGGTTGGTTTATATAGATAGCTTAACCACCAACAAATTAAAACTCATTCAAAATAAATATCTTCTTACAAATAAAGTTTAGTAAATCAATAAAAAAATGTTGTGGAAATTTAGCTAAAGTTTGATCAATTGACTGGTCCCACTTTTCTTGGATTTTATTGTAAAATATTTGTAAGGTCTGATCTAAGTCATATATATGTATTTTGTTGGTTCCTTACCTGTGCAAATGGTTTTGTTTTTATTCAAATTAACGTTTTATTTTAAAAACTTATTTGATTTTTGTGTTTTTAAGTATTCGAATTAAAACCGGTTAACCGGTTATTTAAAAATTGCTTAAGCGAAAACCGGGTTTTTTAAAATAGCAACTATTCGTAATATTCGAAAACCGGTTATTGAAAAAAGTCGAATAATCGATCTCCCTAGTATTGACATAAAAATTGGCGACAATCACTTACTTACGATAGCTACTATTTCATGACAAAATGTTGGGCTGGTTGGTCCAAAACTAACTATAGGTCCCATATAAACCCCCTTCCTTAAATCGGTTAGATACAAGTAAATCTCATTTAGATGAAGATATCTAAATAATATAATAAGCACAAATAACTTGGATATAATTCTTAACCTCATAGCATAATTCTGTTCTGGTGACCATGACTAGCATGATGGTGTACCCTACACCATATGGTCTGGATTGACCTACTATACTTTCTTGCTTGTTTGTTTTAAGTTTTTGTTTACATATATTTACAAGAAATAATATTTCATACCTTGTAAATATTATAAAAGAGTCACGAACGATATGTCACGAACGATATTACATTTTGTTCATTGTAAAACCATGGCCCAATTAGTAGGTCTGCGCAAAACTACAATAATGCAACAATAGAAAAGACAACACACATTTTGTTTGTGTAAATTATGTTAAATATGTCAAAACCCAATGTATTTGTTTGTGTAAGAAATGGACAAGATGTCAAAAACAAGTGCTGAAAAAACAATTGCACGATAAAACCACAACTCTACAAAAAATCAGCAAGCGTTTCGAGCAGACCTACCAATTGGGCCATGTGTAAAACTATTCAAAAAATATTTTTTTTCCAATTATGGATTATAAAGGAAAATATGTGGTTAATCGTAGGAACACAATTGCACCGTATGAACGTAGTAGCGTACGACGTATGTAGATACATTATCAAATTAAAACGAATAATATTTTTTTAAAAATATTATTCGCACACAATATCTGGCGCAAACGTATCTTCGTCGTACGCCGACAGAGATCTAATTCTATATCATACGAACGTATTGTCATAGAAAAAGAAAATTAAAAATATTAAATGAAATTATTTTGTGTTTTCAAATTGAATATTTGATAACAAAATAAGAGGATAGAAAAATAAACAATAATTTAAAAAAATTTGGAATTTTTAATATTTTTTTTCAAGAGAAAACAAAATACTTTTACGACGGCATTGTGGGTAAGTGAAGCGTTTATTAAAAAATTACGTTACGTCCTACGTTCATACGACGCACGACTCAATTCTGTTCCTAGCATTAATATAAAAAATGAAAAAAAAAGAAAAAACAATTTTCAGTCAAAGTCAAAAATTCATCATCAAGTTTATCGATGAATAGTTTTCTGATTGCGTACACCCAGAGAAAAACTATGTTTAAACATGGTCACCTCCAACACAACTATTTTTAAAGAAAATTGTAAACATATTATGGTCAATTTATTATGGTTTAAATTTAACCATATTATTATCACCGACAATCATATTATGGTTAAATGTGTCCTCCATCAAGAAGGCACAACCATATTATGGTTTCCTCCGAACATACTTTGGTTAATAGTAACTAAAATATGTTTAACACTTATAATAGCATGGTTGGTTTTCAACCATAGCATGTTACTCTTGGAGAAGTGGAAAATACTATTGTTAATTTAAAAACAAATTATTGTCATATTTAACCATAATACGTTTAGAGGCAACCATAATATGGTTGTAGGTTCTTGATGGATGGCTAATTAAACAATAATATGGTTGTCGGTGACAATAATATGGTTATATTTAAACATATGTTTTAAATTTTGTCTTAAAATAGTTTTGTTGGAGGTGACCATATTTAACCATGTTTTTTCTCTCAACCACTTTTTTTTTGGTACATTTTGGGACCAATAACATTGTAAACTTCTACACGGATGCATTTAAGAATGAAGCTCACCCAAAACGATAAATGATTTGCCTTGTTTTTAAAGTACAATTTGCAACTTTTGCAAAAAACGATTTTTTCTGCGTGTAGCAAGAGAAGCTTTATAATTATCTCTATGATGATAATGATGTTAATGATGGTAACGATGAAGATAGTGATAATGGGGATAATTACGAGGATTCTATGTTAGTGGCGCTTATTCAGTTTGTCAAGTGTGTTGCATAGTTCATTGCAGTTATTTTATTGTTGCTGTATTCAAGTTGCTTACGTACTAATACATGCTGCGCAGTTTTTAAACCTACAAATGCTAAAACCCTTTAAAGCTGTTACAAGACTATTTATTCACTATTTTAGCTTTAAGAGTGAGTTGTTTAGCTGTCAGTTAAAAGGCCAGGTTAATAAAGCAACTGCTACAACTGTTAGAAAGTCAGTCAGTTAGTAATTCATACTCTCTTAGTATGTGTAATTGTTGGCATTTGTGTGCATGTATGTATGTAATAAATAGTGAAGTGTTTAATTTGCCATAATTAAAGTACATTTTATACTTTTTTCTTTATTTAGTATTTTCGTTATGAACTCTGATCCATTTGATGTTGTATTTGACTTTTTTCTTCCATGTAGCATAGTTTTGTTGCTCATAGTGCTACTGCTTATTTTATAGCCGTAGGCAGGGAGAAGGCTCTTTGTAAATTAGGTTGATAGGTAGTGATTCATTTAGTCTTTAAGGTTAATAACATTATTATTTCAGTTCTTCTCTTTTAATTCTGTACTTTTTTTTCTGCCGTTGTTAGTTGTTTATTAAGATTCTTAAAAAAAAAGAATATATTTGTTTGTGCTATAAAAGTTGTCTAAAACAATTAAATAGAATTTAATATGAAAAATGGCTTTATTTAAATTGCTGCGAGATAAGATTAACACAACTAACTATCGTTGAAGTAAATATTTAAGTATTTAACTGTAATTGTGATGCAAAAATTGACCCTTAACCTGAGAGCAAAAGAAAAAAAATGTGTCAACAATTCTTATCTTAAGAAACAGGGACAAGTTTTATTAAGGGCGGTTGTAAAACAAAAAATAAAGATATTTTTTATGAAATAAGATTTTAAAAAAAAATTATCTTTAAGGGCCACACTGAAATAATTGTAAAGCATTTAAAAAACAAAGAATCCGAATATTAAGTTGTTGCTGTTGAGCGAGACCTGATGAACAGGTGTTGCTGAGTTGACAATTCTAGGTCGGTTTTCGTTGATCTCCGAGTCGTTCCGGTGCGTAGAACCGATTGTCGTGTGAATGTCTATTACATCTATACTATTACATTGTAAGTCTATTTGGTTAAAATTATTTTTTTATTACAAGGTGAAATATTTACAAATACGATTATTTATTTTCAAATCTAAATCTAAACCTTTTGTCAAAGCAGAGTCCTTTCGTCTCTACTTGACTGTTGTGGGATATAAGCTACCACGATAGCCAACCTTTAACACATACTAAAGGGTGTTTGTCTATAGCACCCTTTAGTCTGAAATCTGAAATGCCTGCCGACAGTTTTAAATTTGGAGCTTATTCTCCAAAAATAAATTTCAGTATTCTTATCAATTATAAAAAAAGGGAACTAAGCACAATAAATAAAATCTTTTAATGAAAAAATTATGTATTCCCAAAAACAACTTTTTTGATAATAATTTCGTTTTCTTAACACAATCCATTTCCGAAACATTTAATGTTGGTCCTAAACATGTCAACGCAACAAATGAAATGTATTAAGTACAGGTCTCCTTTAACATTTCTATACCTACTCTAATTTGTTATACATATACCCGCGCGCGGTC
The DNA here is from genome assembly GCA_943735925.1 of Pollenia amentaria. Classification (NCBI taxonomy): domain Eukaryota; kingdom Metazoa; phylum Arthropoda; class Insecta; order Diptera; family Polleniidae; genus Pollenia; species Pollenia amentaria. The sequence continues at coordinate 82,876,939 of OX031008.1, read as the reverse complement.
TCGCAGGCCCAAACTTTGAACCCATGTCTAATAATTTATTGAAGCAAACCCTAAATATATACATATTTTTAACGTAATACTAAGGCCGGGCTGTTAAAATGTGGATTAAGTTTAAACTTATTTTGAAACTCGGATTTTTCCGGAAAAATTATTTTATAAAAAAACCAACATTTAAAGCAAAATGAGGCTGTTCCGTCAAAAGTTTTTATACAAACTTGGTAAAGGCGATACAAATCTATTTTCAGATATACTAAGTAATTAGTTTTTCTGATTTTAATCTTTCCCAAAAGTCATCCAAATCGATGTTTTTCTTAGATACTTTAAAAACAAAACTTCTGCAATATTAAAAACACTTACAACCTGGCTTACGAGGTCGAACGACAACAAGTCACTCTCTATCGTTCTCTAAAGCGGCCCACTAACTATCGACTTGTCGGTCGGCAGGTTTTACGTTTATACCGTAATTCATTTATTTACTGTCAAATTACTGTATTCTACAAATAAAACGCTAGTTTGAAAGGAAAAATCGGCCAAACATATAATGTAAACCATTAAAATACAACTCTGTGCTACAAACGAAAGAGAATATAAAACAAAGAAGTAAACAAAAAAAAAAACAAAGGAAGTAGTAACCCGAAAATATAGAATAGAATTTAGTAAAAAGTATTTATTTCAACTATATTATAATAGAAAAAAATATAAAAAATTAGCAGTTCTTTTGGAGCGGGGTTTCTCTTGCCCAGAAGATGGAGAGGAGTCATACCGAACGATAGCTGAATAATATTTAAATGAACAATCTTATAGAAATAAATAAGGCCATTTGTTAATAAAACTGCGAAAGCATATTGTTTATACTACCAAAATATTTATAAGATAAATAAAAAATATACCATAATTTTCGCCCGCTCCTCGTAAACAATTTATCATACTTAATTGTTGTTAAATTTTTACAGATAAAGATTTCTATTTGATTTCCAAACTTAATGTTAATTACTATCAGTTTTGAAAATCTTTATATTTTTTTTTATAATAACGGATTGAAATCTAGACAAGAGTGATTGGTACTGAATTTGCAACACTTAATTGGTGCAATATTTGCATTTTGTGTATGTAAGTACCCCTTACATCTTCATCTTTCTCCTTCTTTTAAATATCTTTAATACTCCATATCTTCTGCAAAAAATACAACACAACATGAATATGAAAGAAACTAAATTGTGTCGCATGCCGTATGTTGCTTTATTAAGTTTTTTTTTCCTTTTTGGTTGGTTGAATTCGATTGTTTTTTGTGCGCAGACAGTTGTCAGTGAGAACACAGATTTTCATTTATTTTCAACATCAGAAATTTGATGGTAAAATCTTGTTTTTTTATGAAAAACCTTCTTTGGTTGTGTTTTTGTTTAATAAAATGTATTTTGTGCAAAATAATCATGTTTTTTTTTGTATGCTGGAAAGTTCTTAAACATAAAATCGCTCATTTGCTGCAACATCGTCCTAACTCGAAAATATTAGTTTGACATTAAACTACTTTAAAGTTTTAAATTTACACACAACATAATCGAAAAAGAAAATGTTATTCTTCTCTCAAGAATTGAGTTAACAATAAATTAATAAGAAATATTTACAATAACTTCAAAAGAATGATTTACTGTTCATTAGTGATATTAAGTCTTAATATGAGATTTTTGACTTATTATGTTGTTGCAGCAAATGAGCGATATGTGGTATCGAAATGTAAAAATTTGAAAACAACTTTTAGGCAGACATTCTTAAGGAATAATCCAAAACCAACTATTTGCATATAAATGTGCATGTTCTTATTGTCTTACTGCCTTTCCGCTGGTTTGACGGTTTGTCAGCCTTTCAATCTGTGTAATCTGAATGAACGTCTTCTCTGTTTCCCTGACTGTCAGTCTTTTTGTCATTGTGTTATATTGATGATTTCCTTTTTCTTCGTAGATTTTTTTTTTTTTGCTTGATCCAACAAATTCAGCTGCTTGTCATTTACACTCATGTTGCTGGCAACAGCACTTTAACAATTTTTTGGCAGTTTCGAAAAAGTCTGTCATGTAGTATATTTTTTTTTTATTTAAGTCTTATTTTTAGTTTTAATATGACAAACATTTTGTCATCTGTTCAATTGAATGTTGAGTGATTTTTTTTTTGCTGTTTTTTAGTCATATCAAAAACCTTCATGCTTACACACAAAATACAATTTTATATTTAAATTCATAATACTGTCACCACTTGAGCGTTTTATTATATCAAAATATCCAAAAAAAAAATTAAATTATCGTTTATTACAAAAATGAAAAAACACAAAAACTTCATTCAGTTTTTGTTAAATTTAACGATTTTTTAGGTCATCGACTTTTTAGCTTCCACTGTTTGGTGATTGTTCTTTTTTTTTATGCAAAAAGTTCTTTGCAAATAAAATTTATCAAATTCTAGTGAATTAAAAACAGATTCGCTTTGCAATTTGTATAAAGTTTGTTTTAATCAGAATATGTAATTCTTAATTAATTTAACAAAAAGATTCATAAAGCGTAACCGCGCTCTTTTTTTTTTTTTTATTGAAAAAAAACAGTCGGCAGTTAAAATTAAAAAAAAAAAAAAAACAAAAAATTGTTGAAATCAAAATTATCATATCTGACAAAGTTGTTAGTTGTAATAAATAAAAGATTTGTTAGATTATATTCCTGCATTCCGCTTTTACATTAACGAAACAATAAAAATTGTTTAACATAGAATTACTGAAACTAAAATCATATGTCATAGTGTATTTAAAAAAGTATAAAAGCTATTGCACAACTTCCATATTATATTTTTCGAATCAAATTATGACGGGTTTAATGGCTTATGCCTTGTTTTCGTTTCTATAATAAAGTGATTATCAGGCGTGTTCTGAAAATCCCTTTTGTGAGAGTGATTTGAAATCACAAGAAAGGTGTTCTGGACAAAAAACTTTTTTCAAAATTGTGATGTTAAGCCGGGCAGCTAAGTGGCCGCCGATTTAGAATTACTTGATTCTTTTCCCACTATTTTAAACCAAGTTAGAACTTTTGGGATCTTTAAAACTTCCTTAATTGACAATTATGATTTTGAAATCACAAGTGATTTGAAATCTTGTGATTTTCCGAACATGCCTGTATATAAATTTTTTTTACCAATTTAATTTTAATTCTTAATAGCTAAAAACAAAATATTCAAAACTAGTTGTTTTGTTCCGTAGCTGCCGGGATTTACCGAATAATATTTTAATTTTTGAGTATTTTGTTGATAACTTGACCCCAGCCATATCTAACGGGTCAAAATTTTATCAGGAATTTATTTTTTTCAATAAATTTATTTTCTGAATTTTAGTCAAATCGTACCATTAATTAAAAAAAATAAATATCACGACAACACCGCCAACTTTCGGGACTAAACTTTAGAGAAATGTGGCACCGGGCAATCGGTTCCGGAGTTTTAGTAACACATACCCGGAACAAATGTTTTTATATATTACTGGGACCGCCCGGTGGCCGAAATTCGACAACTTGACATTTACAGCTAAAATAAATCCTTTTATGGACTTACGGAATATGCATTTCTTACCCAATAAAAAATGGAGCTTCCAACGAAGCAGGTTTGTAAGGGAGAAACGTAAACGTATATATAATACATTTTTGAAAAAGAAAGTGCTTTATTCAGCGCATATAAAAATTGGCGAATGTAACGATCAGCTTTGCACACTGAATTTTTTGTTACCGTTGTTCTTTAAAATGCTCCCTTACAAACCTGCTTCGTAGTAAGGGAATGTCGTGGCTCTTCAAATTGTATATACTTCTTTTAAATTTATTAAGAATTCGTTCACTTACCTTACTGCATCTCTGTATGTCTTCTTGCGTAGTTCATAAATGTGTGCTACCTTTTTAAAATGTACCATTAGTGCTATTGATCGATTTTAAAACTATCGTTTTTTAGAAGGTGCAATGAAATTCGAGCGATTTTAAACCCCATTTCTGAATTTTTGTCTTAATCGTTTGTTCAAGATAAAGTTCAATTAACAATTTTGATATAAAATTTAAAATAATGTTGACAGGAAAAATTTGTAAGTGTCATAGAAATCAATTTTGAAAGAAGCCGAAAACGACATTATCGATTTAAAATCGCTTTGTTTTAATAATCGTTTTCGATCACATACTTTTTTTCTTTGAGCCAACACTCGGGGGAGTGTTGGCTAATGCAATGCATTGTGGTGGTATTGAAAATGGTTATGAGGAGAAGGAAAGAGGGAGTAGTGTCTGTTGACATTTAATTTGAACTTTTCCAAATTTTAGCCGACTGGAAAGGCTGGAGACTACTCCACATACGGCTTAATCGACCGAGAAACGAATTTTCTCTGGACAGTCGACAACGAACGGATGCGATCTGCTGGAAAGGTGAATTCTACGGGCATGCACCCGCATCTCAGGTATGAGTTCGCCCATTTCCGCTGAACACTTACCTTGATAATAGCGATAGTAAATTGACACACAAGCCACATTCCGATGATGCTCCAATGAGTCAACAGAGCTGGATGACATACTGTCATTGTTGAGCTTCAACGGACTTTGCACCCGATCCAGGAGCTTCAAGATAGATCTTGAAGCACCTGCACAGATATGGGAGTTGTATTCCATTTTCGGTCGGATAAAGGCGGTATAAATAGTGTGGGGATCAGACGGAGTGAAGTAGTTCTTGAACCGTTTTAAAAAAAACCTAGACACTTGAATGCTTCTTGCGATACTTGAAAAACATGCTGTGTCCAACGAACATCATAGTGGATGTTTGGATTGGATGTTTTGTTTATTACTGTGATTTATTTAATCATGCTTTACATGATTTAAAATCCTATTTAGTGGTATGATTTAGCAACAAAATCGTGTGTGCTCATAAAGTTTGAAAGTGTGACCTAAAAATAAAACTGACTGACACACTTTTTTTTGAAAAGTCTGTCCAACTTGTAAATGTTTATGAAAATTATTATAAAATGATAGATTCTATGCGATCGCATTAGCAATCATCAGATTTTTGTAAAGTAGCTCTGCCATATGTTATTGCGTCATTATTATGTGGTGGTGAGGCATTGACAGCAGATTTTGCAGACATATTTTATGTTGGATCAGGGCTGTGGATTCCAAAATTTTTCGGCATAACAAATTTGAAAAAATTTTCCAAAATGGTTTGGATTAAAAACTCCTTGAAATTGGCGAAGCAATATTTAAAATATCGATTCGAAATTTTTATAGAATAATTTTACTGCATTAAAAAAAGAGTTTAAAGTCAAATTAGGACTAGTCTCATATACATTTAGCATCAATGTAAGATTAGGAGTCGGAGTTGGAGTCGGATTTGGAATTATATTCGGAGTTGGACTTAAACAAATTCAGCGGTTGGTGTCGGAGTCGAAGTTAGAACTATTTTTGACATTGAAGACGTAAAACAAAATTTTAAAATATTGAAAAACTTAACAAAGATTTTAATCGAAATGTTAAAAAATTAACGAAAAGCCGGCCAAATACATTAAAAAAACAAAATCAAAAAACATCTGATTCTGTACGGAATGTGCGACCATTTTCGCGCGTTACTTAAGCAAATGACAGTTTCATAAAACTTAACAAAACATTTCCTTACGTCAGGGATGTCAGCGTCATACACAATTGTGTCAGCAAAACTCACATGTACGCTTACGCTCTTTTATTTTGCGAGCGTAAAATATAATTGTTTACTGCAAAACACTCTCATTCAGCGGGAAATATCGCACGGCCTGTTTTGAGGCCTCTAAACAGAAATAATATAATTATTATTTATTGTCTTTGTTTCTGTTTCGTTTTATTTCTGTTTTTAACATTGTACAATGATTTAAAAAAAAAAAAAAAAAATTTCTGGTGGTTTTTGTACGAGGTGTAGTGTACTTGTTGTAGTATCAAGAATAACTGTGATGAATTCGCCTTGATGTTGTGTTTATTGAGCTTCTGTAAACTTCAAATTTGAATTTTATTAATAAGTCTTGTAGACAGCGATAACGAGCATACAAGCGGATGAGTTTATTAAAAATTTAATCATCCAGATAGGGAAAATATTATTGAGTTCTGGAAAAATTTAGATGGGGCACTATATCCTGTATTTAAAAAAAATTCCTTCAAATGTTTGTCGCTTTTTTTCCTCAATATATCTTTGCGAACAAATATTTTCCGATTTGAAAGACATTTGCTGAAAACAACGCAATAAATTAACGTCCGCAAACCTAAAAAATGTTTTGTTGTTTCGAAACTGCAATTTAAATTTAGAAGATATTATTGGTAAATAAAAGTATATTTTTATAGGCTAGTAAAATCTTCTCTTTTTATAATGGTGGTTAATAATTATAGAATATTTTTAAACTTAATGGAGTTATTATTTGCATTAGCATGTGCAAATGAATTTTCATTGTTGGCATTTGCAAAGGTATGTTGAGCACCAAATTAAAAATTTTGGAAAGAATTGTATAAGGTTGTAAAAAGACTTCAAATATTGTCAAATTTTCAATTTTTCCAAAAAATAAGCAAAGTTTCTGCGAAATGCAGGTTCCAAATTAAATTTATTTAAATAATAACTGATTGTGTCTGTCCATAACTCAACATTTTTCGATAATTGTATTATTATTAATTGCTCTAAAGTCTTCATAGCAAAATATGTATGTTAATTAGGCCTCTTAATAGGCCTCGCAACCGCAGATTCCTCCCGCTGGTAATGTAAGAGACAAGAGTATTCGCACCAACACAATCATAATTGACACCACTGCTGTATAGGCACAGTTGCTTTAGCCATCTCATGTATATTATGGATAGGCCATATCTGTCGATAGATTCGAAAGAAGAGCAAACGGACAAAAGAGCACTCTGAATATTTAAACTTCATGGGGTCTTTAGTGAATACTTCTGAGTGCTACTCACGGAATAAGGAACCTGGTGTTCCGTCATTCACTACTTGTGGTGGTGGAAGGTATAGAAAGTCCAAATTTTTTATTACATTTGAATCACTACTTGCAAAAAGGAAACTACTGACACTTACTTTATGTACCTTTTTTGAGTATTGCTAAGAAAAGTGTCATCTTAGACAACTTAAAATTTATGTCAGTTCTCCCCTCTACGGGCTAAGAACATAAAACTTGCATTTATTGTTATACATTTATTATTATACATTCACAGAAAAAATTATTAAACTTCTCCAGTCACCAAATTTATTCCCAATTCATAATATCAAGCAAACCAATTGTTGATCTTGCACTTATTACCAATTGATTATATTGATTACTAAAAATTTTTAAATTTTGAAAAAATATTTTCAATAAATAATATTTTTAATTTTAATTAAAAAAATGATCAGAAAACTTTGCCATTTCAAACAATGTGTTAGTTTATTTCAATAAATATTGACAATTCCCAACAACAATTCTACAAGTTTAAATTATTTTATTTTAAACGAAAATAGTCAATTAAGATTTTTTGTTATTTACTTAAAATTTTAATTAAAAATTTATTTCAAAACAACTGAAATGTTAATAAAATCAATATTAAATTTTTAATTCTCTTTCAAGTAAAAAAAAATTGATGCAATTATCACATTAATTAAATTTAAATACTTTTTAACCCATTTTTTTAATTGATAAAAAACTTTTTTCTGCGTTGTTTTATTTGATTATATCAAAATTATTGTATTGAAGTAGTTCCCTTTCTGCACTTAGCGATTCATTTATTTCCCAAAATATTTTTAAGCCAGCTGAATTATTCAATCAATTAAAAAAACTCTCATAAACATTAATACACCTTCTTATAAAAAAAACATCCTCTCTGAAAATACCCCAACAACAATAATGAATTTTTGATTTATTTAATAATATATTGGGTGAATATTTTTAACTTTTTTAATTAACAAAAATTATTATTTATGAAATTTCATATTAATGCCTTCAGTCAATCAGCTTCTTTTTATAAAAAAAAATTTTCAATAAAAAATCGCCTTCTAAGAATTTAAACAGCTTAAAATACAAACGCGCTTAACAGCAACAAAAAAAGCAACCTTTTTTCTATACTAATTAGCCATAAAGTATTTAGCATTTTTGTTTCATTATGATTGTGATACGCCCCATTGTTTAAGGTGGCTTTAATTAAGAGGGGATCATAACAACAACAATTTTTAAGAAAAAATAAATAAGACGAAAAAAGGCAACTAAATATATAACACAAGATTATGTGACAAATCCAAATGATATTTTTTTTCTTTTCTCTGCTTTTTTACTAATAAGATAAAAAAAATATATTTCTCCAAAAACAAAAACAATAATAATAAAAAAAATTATAAAACCATAAACAAAAAAGTATCTGCTGGAAGAAAAAAAACAAAATTAAAGAAAAAACAAACTGAATTTAAATATAAAAAACAGAGACTACAAAGCGACATAAATCATAATTTGTCAGCAGGCAGACTGTTGTGAATTTCTCACTCTCAGTTTAAAACGTAGACAGATGGACGGACTGATATTTTATCTGCCGGAATGTACAATGCATAAGTCTATGTATGTATAATTGTCTGGAATCTGTATCTGAGCTTCTTGACAATGCACCACGAATAATCAGAGTCATGTATATTGTTGTAATAAAACAATAGCGGAGAACTTGTAGTTGTTGTAACATTTTGGTTATAAAATGTTGTTTTTCCAAAAAAAGAAAAAAAGTAAACTGAAATTATTTTATTTATAAAAATGCACAACATTACTCCTCATTAGATTTGCATTTTAGACCACAGTTTCGTTTTTATTAGAGTTTTTCTTTTTCCGGACTTTTTCATTTCCCGGGAGAGCGGGATATTCTTTTAAATTTCCCGGGAATTCCAGGGAAATACCGCCGAATATAAAACGGTGCAATAAATAATTAAATTAATTTTAACATTAAATAAATAACAGTTCATTAGATCTTTTAAATAAGTTTATTAATACATTAAACATTAGTAGAAAAATTAATTACGTTACAAAATGTTTCTTTGAAAATTAAATTATAGTATAGAATAAAATAAGCACTCGCAGAACCATTTGACAGCTTATTTTTTATTTTAATCAAGAAGAGTCCTGTCAATGGGAAAACACGTCCCTTTTGCTTTATAGTCAAAAGAGCATTAAAATTAAACAACAAGTTTTCGGAGGATTTTCTTTATATTTTTTATTATGATAAAATGATCTATGGCAATTATGTGTGAAACAAATATTGACCAAATGCTCGCCACGGCTTTATTGACATACCTCCATCCGATGGCCCATATTTTCAACGACTCTGAGACATAATTGAGGTTCAATGTCGTTAATGTGCCGAATTATCTCATCCTTTAGCTCTTGAATTGTTCTTGGCTTATTGACATACAACTTTGCTTTTAAATATCCCAAAAGTAAGAAGTCCAACGATGTTAAATGACATGATCGTGGCGGCCAATTATCATCGCCACGACGCGCGATAACACGGCTATTGAATTTCTCGCGCAAAAGAGCCAGTGTTTCGTTGGATGTATGGCAAGTGGTAACATCCTGCTGGAACCACATATCGTCCAGGTACATGTCCTTAATTTATGGCCATAAGAAGGCCGTTATAATTTTGCGATTACGAACACCATTAACAGTAACTGCTTAGCCGACCTCATTTTCGAAGTAGTACGGCCCGGCCCGATGGCACCGCCAGCCCATTAGCCGCACCAAACAGTCACTCTTTTTGGATGCATCGGCTTTTCAACAATCACTCGTGGATTATCATTGGCCCAAATGCAGCAATTCTGTTTGTAATCGATTATGCTGACAAAAAAAAATCACGAAGTACACGAAATGCATTTTAATTTCGTCAAAGGATTCAACAATTTTAACACGTTGCTCAATCGTGTATCTCTCCGTGTCAAGCGCTAAAACAAAGAAGCGTCAAATTAAGTTGGCTCACAATTAACATCGTGCATTATGGTTGGACCAACATTTATAATCGCTGCACACTTTCAGTTTTCGTAGCACTTCCTTCAAAAAATAGTGTTTCCTTTAATAAAGAAAATTATTTTCTGTGATCAATTTATCGTATGCTTTACTAACTGCTGCATTCAAAACTTCATGAAATGTTAATTTTTCACTTTTGTCGCCGTCTCTTACAGAAAAAGTATTTACTGCATTTTCAGAATCTAATCCAAAAATGTTTTAATGCATCTACTCTGCAAATCAAATCATAAAATTTTTTTAAGCAAATGGGAATAACTTTTAAATTGTATTTGTATATTTTTACTCCTCTTCTTTTACTTGTTCGAAATTTTAGTGCATCAAATATTAAACATTACCCTACTTATCGGCCATAAATTGTATATATTGCTTGACATAAATTATTTACAGTTATATCCGCAGTAAGGTAATCATAATTAAATAAAAAATCCCGGGAATTCCCGCACAAATTTCCTGGGATTTTTGTCAAAAAAAATGTCTGGGATCCTGGGATTTTTGTCCCGGGAAATTCCGTATGAAAATCACTTGTTTTAATTAGCTAATAGTGCCAGCTGCTGCATGGTCCATATAAAACACTGGTGGAAAATGAGTTGAGGATCACAAAGAATAAACTATTTGAATGCAGAGCTTCTGCTGTTTTTTTTTTTTTTTGCATTATAAAGCAGTTTCATAGTTTTAGACTTAAGAATGCTTAAAAGCACAGTGTGTCGACTTTACCTTAACTAAATTTGTGTTATTAATTTCAAAAGTTGAAGGTCCTGTAAATTTAAAACAACTTTTTTCTCTTAAAGAAGAATCTAGATTTGATTTTCAAATCACTTTTGAATAGCTGAATTGTAGCAAATTGCAATAGATAAGAAAAAACTTAAGCTGGAACTTATAATTTGGCTTATACATATATAGATTGCCGAATAAGAGAAACTTTGCAAAATAGTAATAGCACAGGCCTGCGAAATTATGATTTTTTAAAATTGTTTTCTTAAACAATTATTATTTCGTCACCTACAATTCAAAAAGGCGTAACAACACTGTTAATTTTCTATAGAAATAGCAAAATACCTTACAAAATCAATAACAACAAGGTGTACTTGGCGTTTGAATAAGGGATGGGGAAATTGAAAAAATATATCGATTTATATCGTATTGATATTTCTTAAGAGTATCGACATATAATAATTAAAATTATCGATATATCGATGTATCGAACTTATTAAGCTGAAATTATTACCAAATTTAAAAACTTAATATACCTATGTCAATACATATTTACAAAGTTACAAACGTATTACATGTAATTCCATTCTAACTTGTTATGGTTTCTTTTAATTTCAAATTTACTGCCTGTCCCTCAATTTCGAACAAAACTTTCATTCGCTTAGCTTTTATTTAAAACAAAAACAAATTTTAAAATTTTTAAGGTAAGTTGTGCGAACGAAGTTTTCGTTTGAAATCGTTTTTACAATAAAAATCGTAATTCTACACTAAAAAAAATTTTAAAAAAAAGTAAAGAATACAAAAAAATTTCTATGTATTTGCCATATGAAATCTATGTTGAATTTTATTTTAAAGAGATCTTAAAAATATCGAATTCGATAGTCGTAGATAAATATCGATGTATCGATACATTGGTATTTTCAATATCGGCGATATACATATATCGATTATTATTTTTTTATATATCGATATTTTGCCCATCCCTAGTTTGAATTTCTTTAATTAAGTCGCCCTTTTTGACCGGAGGGATCTAAAATTTATTGTGCACATGTAGTTAAATAAAACGAACAAAAATCAATCACTCTATTTCGAATTTTTTTTTTGTTGTTCCGCCCTTTTGCTTAACAGAAAAAAATAATCCAAAATGTTTCTTCAATTAAAGCATTAATCAAAAATAAAATCAGTTTAAATCAATAATTTAATCAAATGAATTAAACGTGTCATCAAGTGAATTAAACTTTTAATTGATCCTATTAACTTGTTTACTGGTGTAATTTAATTAATTTTTTAATTGAAATCACAAAATTTTTAATGTAAATCAATTTTTTCTGTGTTAACATACGGAAAATCAGGAGATGCCACTTCGCACAACCTTGAATGCTAATTGACAGGCTATTTTCCCGAAATTAACATATTGGCTTCATATAAAAAAAAAAAAAAAATAAAGATCATGAAGTCCCCTTGAGTTTTGTTGGTAGTACCACTGGATGTATACTCCTCTTTCAGGAGGCATCAAGAGTAAAATGCAGGTCCGATTTTATCTTGTTAGAATGCCTTTCATTAACTTAGTAAATAATGACTAATTTGCTTTGATCGAATAACAAATGAGGGAGTTATAGTGGATTAAATTTTATTACGGATGATGTTTTTTACCACAATTAATAATAAAGTTCATAGTTTTATAGTTCTATTTTATGTATAGTCCATTTGATTATAAGCATTTTTGGCTACAATGGATCGAAATCGGATAAATAAAAATGAAGAAATGGGTAATAGACATATAACAACCTTTTATTTAAAAATAGTGGTTTTGAATATGTCTTTTGCAAATAAAAACAATTTAAAAATCCTGTTTTTAGTGCGCATTTTAAGTTGATTTTTTTTTTGCTAACATATCCACTGTGCACTACAACGTCGCATTGTCAAGGAAAGTTTGTAGCAGTAATAATAGTTAACATTATAAAAATTAGTGTCATTTGTGACACCACTGGCTGTTTAATTAGTTTTATTCTGGCTCTAGCACTGGCCACTACAGCTGATACTTTTAATGATGATCACAGTGGTGATGAAGATGACAAAGTTGGGGCAGGCCATTTTTTTTTTGCTGCTGCAAATGGTGGCGATGATGATGTTGACTTTAATGTAACTTTTAAAACATTTAAAAGTAACTTGCAGCATATTTTAACATTTTCTATGATTTCTTTTTTCGCTTGTATTACACACATCAAGAGGCGCCTTCTGTTTTTTTTTACTATCATAGACTTTTATTAATCTTTTCATATTTATTACAACACTTTATTATATTTTCTTGTTTTTTTTCATAGTGTTTGCCTACTTTAAGCCATAAATTAAAAATATTTTATTCTTTTTTCTTGGTGCTTCTGCCATAAATGTGTCTCTAGCTTTTTCAGAGTTTTGTTATATTAGCCTTGATAATAACAAAAAAACAAAAATCAGAAAATAAAAAAGAGCGATAATAAAGAAATATCGGTCATTACCAAGTTGATTGGTTTGTTGAATGAATGAGTGGATGAATGGCTGAATGCATGTCTTGGCTGCATGTTTTATGTGTTGACATCCCATATGGCTGTCGCTATATGTTATGCCATGGTCTTATTAACTACAATATCCAGAAACTCTGTGTACTGAGAAGTATAAGTAAGTATAAATTCAAAGTATTTCAATATGCTGTCACATAAATTTTGTTATATCTTTTTGACTTCTCTTTTGTGTACAAGTTCTGCTTTTTTTTTTTTTTGTTTAATATTTCTTCTTGTTTAATTTTCCATTTTATCATTTAGTAATTTGAAACCTTAATTGTTTGACATTTTTATGACACATGTTTGCTTCATTGCTGAAGTAGAAATGATGGTTGGGTTGTTTTGAAGACCAAAATGAAAAAGTTGATTGTAAATTACAGAGTTGTTAAGATAAACAACAACTACACTAGACATCAACAACTATGTTAACAATATTTATATAAACAAATAAAACTATCAACACTGATTTATTTAAATCATACTCAACAAAAATTTATTAATGTCTTTTCTTTTGTCTGTCTGTCTGTCTGCTTGTCTTTCAAGCTTTTTATCTTTGTTTTCCGTTCAATTTTGTATGTCAGCATGAGATTTAATAAAAAAAAACTAATAATATGCACTTTAGTTAAATATTGTATACAATTCTTAATAATACTACTAATAACACCAATAGTCGTAATAATTTGTTTACTAATTGGTTTTAATGAGTTGGGAAATTTAAATTGCTATAAATTTATGAATATGATTTCGGTTATGGGAGACTTGCATGTGAATTGTGTAATTAATACGCTTGAAATAATCTCTTTTTATTGATGATATTATTCAAGGAAATTTGTCATACATTAAAATTCCATAAATTATAGTCAAAATTTTAAGATGATAAAAAATTTACAAAGAAAACATAGCGCCGTTGTTGCGTCAAAATGTCTTATGTGTTTTTTTTTTATTAAAAAAAAAACTTTGTAAAAAGCTTTAACAATTTTTCACTAGTAATAATAACTAAAATATTTTAATTTAAACTAAAATATTTTTAAGACTTTTACAAGTCAGAATTTTACAACAACAGATAAAACTCTTTTAAAATAAAAAATGAAAGAAGGCGAAAAATCCGCTTTTAAAGCTGACTTTTAAAAAGCTTTTTTCCCGTTTTCTTGGGGTGTAAACAACAGTCACCAAGTGATTCCTACAGATGTCTCGCCCAATCACCAGTTCAGGGCCAATATCTTAAGCGCTACTATTGTAGATAACGTACTCTGTTCGTCCGTGAAGAGAAGTGAGATATATTAGTTTTACTGCTGCCGTAAACGGGTATAAGCCGCACATTCATTCCCCGAGGATTTTGAACCGAAAGTTGAAGTACTCACAAGATGTATCCCCTCATACACCGGGGGGAAAGTGAGTTTACAGTAGCACTCACTCTTAAAGTCCAAGAGTGCTTCTTGGAATTTAAGAGTCCGTTTGCAAAACATATTAATGGCAATACAAAACTATAAAATATCGCGCCCATCTTATATATCTTCTTTACGTTTTCTTCTACACAGAGTGGATATTTAATAAAGGGCTGCATGAACAACTTCATTCATAAACACATTCAAATGTCTATTAACTGAAGTTCGTGTTCAAACAAAATTGAGATTAATGAAAAAACTATTGCTTTATTTATCCTACTTGTAAACATATTTCGTTTCATATGGCAAACACAAAGAGGTTGTTCAATGAAACGACTTTTGCTTTACAGTTCTCAATCTCTCTATCATTTCTTTTTAAAAATACACAATAGCACCGATGCCACTTTTGCCACCTTTACAATAATGTATGTAATTTGTAAAGCTTTTTGAATTTTTTTACTAATCAGTTTTTTTTATGAACTTTCAAGTAAAACATATTGCTGAAACATGTTTTTGAAGTTAGATACCGAATGTTTTTGAAAATGAAATTAGATTTTTTGAAATTTACATTGGAAACAATAATTTTACATTGAAAAAAAAAATGAAATTTTTTTTCTTGTTATTTTAATATTCATGTAAGTACTTCCTAGACCTGTTGCTTTATTTTTTCTTTTTTTTTAGTTTTTTTTTCTTTCCTAAATGTTTTGCTTTTCCTTCAACTGGCAACACTGACTTTTAAATCAATGTGCTTTTCCATGAACTTATTCGACATTTATTCAATGGTTGTTTTATATTAGTGTTGTTAATGTTCATACCAGGGCTGTGGAGTCGTCCGAAAGAAGTACTAACTCCGACTCCGACTCCTACTCTAACCGTGATGCGAAATGAATGAGACGTAAAATTATTTCCCTTTTGTGTAGAAACATCTTTATTAAACGAATTATGGGAATCCCCGCGTAATGTGCGTAAAAAAACATGAGTGTTATGGTAGGAATTAAAGGCAGGCCGATAAAGATGTTTCTACACAAAAGAGAAATAATTTTACGTCACAATTTTTCTAATACATACTAGTATTTATGCGCTATAGCAACACTTATTCTGTACAATGCACTATAGGAAATTTTCCCTTTTTTTTGGCCAAAACTAATTTTTAGCCAAACGAGTGGGCCAAACTAAATGATTTTTTAGATTCGCTTTTTGGAAGTGTTCCTCCTAAATGATTTTTTAGATTCGCTTTTTGGAAGTGTTCCTCCTTAAGCTAATCAATTTTTAGTCACGCACCGTCACGGGGAAAAAAGTTTGTCACGCGTAAGTCTGCATTTGGTACGCTGAAGTTACCTGGAAAAATACGCTTTTTTTAAGAAATATGCAAGTATATGCAGCTGAAATAAATTGCGAATGGATGACAACTTATGGCTCTATCGAAATGCGTAAGTGTTATATCTATCACTTTTAATCATTTTTTTTCGGAGCTTAGTGAAGTTGCAATTTATTATTACAGTATATAACATCAATGTCTTTTTCTTTCCTTCGATTTAACCAAATTAAAAAAAAAGTTGAATATCTTTTTAACTACTATAAAAGTACTCAGTTTTAGCATTATTGTAAATTTTTCACTTTTTTACATGAATTTTTTGAATAAAAACTTTAAACTTAAATACACGTCTAATTTAATATAGTAACTTCCTCGTTTTGTTTAATAAACAAACCTCATGTTTTTGCATTTATAAAATAACGGTAAAGCATCATTGATGTTTTATTCTTCGGGGATGCTTTTTTTAGTATGTTTTTAATTACATAGTGAAAAAAAAAATCAAAAACTCCAAGAAAAAAATTAAGTACTTTTGGCCAAAAAAAAGGGGAAATTTCCTATAGTGCAATGTTGAAAATAATTCAGCGTTGATGGTTTAAAAATTCTGATATTAAAATTATTGGCAATTCCTGTCATTAACATTTTTTAGCATGAGTAAATAATTTAAAAAATCACACATCTTTTTCAACTAGATCAATAACTGAGTATAAGTTTTGCTAATGTAATTTAGACTTTTTCCCGCACGTAAATATGAAAAATATACCTAAATATACTTAAATAGTAAAGTACTTGAATCAACTATTTCTCATAAAATAATTTAAAATCTACTTATTCATATTGATCTGCAAAATATTACATCGCCAATTTCGAAGAATTTTTATATTGGAAAATATTAGAATTTTTTTCTAATTTTTTATGCCGAAAAATTTTGGAGTCGGAGTCGCGCGTTTTTTTGGGTACTGCGACTCCGACTCCGGTACAAAAACCTCAACTCCGACTCTTCAACTCCGACTCCGACTCCGACTCCACAGCCCTGGTTCATACTCTCTTGTATAAGTGAACAAATTAACTTCATCTTCCTCGTCTCTTAAATATCGATTGTTTGTTTCTCTCATGTCATAGTTATTCATGTTACTGAATACAAACAAAGCGAATACAAGATTTTAATGAAGGTTTCATGAACATCACTATAAAGTTTTATGGAGATGTTTACGGCCCAAGTTATATAAAATAAAAAAGGTGAAACGGATTTTCACCTGTTTTAATTTCTATAACTTAGACGGTTAATATTTAAGTATACATTTTGACTTTCGTTCAATTATGCAGTTTTCAGTCAGGGTGCTTAAAAGAACCCAACTTTTACCAGAAGTCAAGAAACATTTAATTCTGAATGAGAGCCATAATGTTGGTGGGATATTGCATCTGTTGGTTTAAAAAAAAAAACCTTTTTCAACTCTAAGATTCGAACGAAATCCTTTTTAAATTAACTTCGTTAAACAAAACTTATTGCGGGTTATCAGTGTTCCTAGTTTCTAATAGTTGTGCTGTTATTTTTTCTACAGGAAGATATGAGGTATATAAAAATCTTCACATGCATTTTTTTACCAAACTTCCTCATGCCCTGAAGCTAAGGTTGCCTAGAATTCCAGGGAAGAAATATTTTCTATAAATTTAAAAATTTAAGACGGGTATTTCCTCAAAGGTTGTCTTTTTAATAATTTGGAGAAGGTCTATATGATTCGGCCAAGTTCAATATATAACTCTTACTTCGATCTGCTCTCCCTTACTTCGAAGCAGATTTGTAAGGGAGCATATCAAAGAATAACGGTAACGGTAACAAAAAATTCGGTGTGCAAAGCTGATCGTTACAATCACCAATTTTTATATGCGCTGCAAGAAGCGCTTTCTGTGTCAAAAATGTATTGCTTCAAAGTGGGAGCTCGCCATAAAAATTGCGAAACTTTTACTTTTCTACCTGCTTCGTTGGAAGCTCCATTTTTTACTGGGTGATCTGGTCACCGCCAGGGCTGTCAGATGTGAGGATTTGTCGCCAAACGTGGAGATTTATAAACCTATTTGGCATTGAAATTTTGTGTTTGACGACATCGCGATTTTTTTTGCGATATTTAAAAAGTAGGCGATTATTTTGGCGATTTCTAAAACCCAGTTAAGCTTCTTTTTTTTCTTATTTATAAGAAAAAAATTATGATTACGTTTTTTCTTTGAATTTTTAATAATATTTAAAATCACAATACGCATGCGAATGTTTTAAGTAATAAATGGAAAGTTTTGCCAGATAATTACATTGAAAAGATTTAGAAGTTGTTGCTATAGAAATTTGGAATAAAGTTCAAGTTATCTTAGATTTTCAGATATTTTCCTTATCAAAAGTTGTCATTTGTTCAAGTATTTAAAACAAAGTTTGCAATATTTCGAGTTAATCAGGTATGTGATGAAAGTCGATTTTAAAAACGAAACGATTTGAAACCGAAAATGTCGTAATAAATATCTTTTAAGATGGACTTTTAATATATATTCCTTTTATTTTCGGCCTTTATCGTTTCAAATTTTATATTATATATGTTAACTGAAGTGTATTCTGAACAAAAATTTAAGACTTTAATTCAGAACTGGATTTTAAAGTCGCTCGAAATTCATCACACCTTCTAAAAACGTTCGTTTTGAAATCGATCGATTTTCATCACATACCTGAATATCATTTTCTGATCAGTCATCGACTCTTTACGGAAAAAATAGTAAATTTTTAATTTAATTTGAAAAATAAATTTTAAAAATTAAATAGTTTTTGATTGCATATAAAATTGAATTGTCAAATTTTTAACAATACCCAGCTAGCATTTTCAATCGTATAGCAGTCTACTGAGAATCTCATGAAGAGTGTTTTTGATCGTCGACGAGCTCATTTTTAAATTGTAGACGATTCCTGGCACGGGAGAAACAGTTACACCTGCTGATTCGTATGAGAGATTCCTCCATGATGTATGTAGAGATTATCTAACGAGTCTTTCAAAAAGCATGCCAAGAGTCGTATGAGACTCGTGAGCTACCTTAATAAGAGCACCAAGCGTGTTTTTCATGTCAAAACTTCTAATTTTCCTACAATTTATATGCAACAAACCTTAAGGTCGCGAAACCAACGCCATTCTGTCGCAAAACCTTATTTTACAGATCCTTAGGTCGGTTTGTTTTATTGAAATTGTATTGGCAATAGAATTTTCATATTTCAAAAACGCTCTTATTTATGTAGCTCAGTAATTGTTATATGACTCTTACAGAAAGTCGAAAAACCTTCATTCCAAGATTAAAAAACGAGCGTGTCAAAAAAAAAAAAAATGTAGAAAAATGTAGATAATCATCAGATGATTCTTTTAGGAGTTGTATATTGGACATAATCGTCTAACAAACATCCTATGCTAGCTGGGTAGTAATGTATACTGGGTAGTATGCAAAAATGGTCGTATTCATTCATATCGAAAGTAAATCACTTTAAAAAACAATCTATTAATATCAGGTTCTGTAAAATGGTATCAAGCGTACAGAGCGAAAATAAGTCGCAGTTTTGTGTACTTTTCGCCTCTATTTTTAACGAAATAAACTCATTTTTTTTTAATATTACTTACAGTATTAAGAAATATAAATTATTAACTTGAAATTTTTTAAAATCCTGATGTTGTATTGCATGGGAAACGAATCTGGGTTAGAAGTTACTTGTTAAAAATAATTCATGTAATGAAATTGTTTAGAAACCGGTGTTGATTTCAAATATTGTATATTGGGTATTTTCTGGGAAGTCTTATTAATTGTCGTGTGTTTCGTACAATACGCGTATAAAACGTATTTTTTTGCAATCAAATTCTATTAACAAATCCTAAGCTGTAAGATATTTATTTTTTAACGTTAAAAACCTCAGTAAAAAATTTGCCCTAAAAGGCGCAGGTTTTATGTATGAATTCATACCTCAAATCGCTTCAAACCTGCTGATGCGATGCCTGATTTATGTATGGGGTGTTCCCGGTTTGGAGGCCTATTTTCTACTTACAATAAGCGCTTATTTTAACATAATAAGACATGCAAAGTGCTTTTTTAAGAGCTTACTATATTATATTCATTAATGTTTTGCTTTTACAAGCTGAAATGCCTTTTTTCAAGCGTTTTCGTTAACCATAATATATTTTTTTTTTTTTATTTTTTTTTTTTTTTGCTATAAAACATTCCTCGTTGTCAGCAGTAAAATAGCAGCTTTTTTGTCTATTTTATTCGTTATCATTTACTGCAGTATAAAAGCTCTCTCATTGAAGCGCTCGATTATACGCTTTTTCTTTTAAGTTCTACAAAAAACAAAAAATGAATAAACGATTTGAGAGACCACTTCCCGTTCATCAATATTTAAGTGTTATACACCAAAATTCTTGGTTTTTATAGTAGATTAAGAAAATCGATGTTCATGAAGGAATTTCGAAATAAAATGAAAAGTGAGACCAAATATAGAAAATTTTAACAAAGGTAAAATTAATCTTGTTGACTTTTTTTATCCAAAACTTCCAATTGGCGATTTTTTTTCACTAAAAATTTAAAAAATAAAATGTTGGCGATTTGTAATATACTATTTGACGATGAAGGTGAAAACAAATTTGACAACCCTGGTCACCGCTGCTTACAAATTTAGATTGTTTAACATAAAATTAAAAACAAAATTATAAGATGTTTTTTTTTCAAAGTTATTTTTTCTTTCTCCTGCAAAATTATAAAAATACCAAATATACCTCTATTAAACTTAGCCAACGATATGAAAAAACACTTTGAAAAATTTTAACTCTTTAAACCAACAATTTGTTGAATGTTGCATTTTATATTTTAAAGTCTTTGACTGTACTTACTTCCTTAAATGATAAATTTTAATCAAATTTCAATTACTTACCTAAAAGGAAAAGAAAAAAATATTTGTGGTTAATAAATTTGTGGAAATTGGTTAAGAGATAAGTGTTAATTAAAGACATATTAAAGTGATTAAATAAGCTTAAGAATTAATTAAAAGGATATATGTATGTATGAATTACAGCGGATATGTTGTACGATATTTGTAAGTCATAATTTAGTTTTAATAAAATTTAAATATTTTAAAATGTGTAAAACCTTACAACTTTGCAAATTAATTACAGAGAAATGAAAATCGTGTATGATATTTGGTTGCGTAAAATATTTTATGCCCACTATATTATTAAACAAAGAACTGGAAATGTAGGCTTATGGTCAGAGCTGTAAATGAATCATTAATTTTTGAATTAATTCGCGAATCATTGATGCACTGAATTAGCAAATTTTGAATTAGTTCTTTTCACAAAAAACGTGAATTGCATGAAATTTAAGTCAATTCAAATGAATGTGGTAAAAATAAATTGCAATTCATTTCCAATTCAAATGAATTGTAATTCGTTTCCAATTCGAATGAATTTGTAAAATTAATTGCAATTCGTTCCTTATTTAAATGAATTTGTAAAATGAATTGCAATTCGTTTCTTATTCAAATGAATTTGTAAAATTAATTGCAATTCGTTTCTTATTCAAATGAATTTGTCAAATTGAATTGCAATTTACTTCAGATTCATTTGAATTGAATTGATTTTGAATTAACTCAAATGAATTAGATAAAAGAAAGAATTTCCAACTCACGGGAATTGAATTAATTCCAACTTGAATTAATTTTGTAAGTAAATATTAGGGCATTCATTCGGTTAATCGGTTAACCGTTTAATTACTAACCGATTAACTGATCGGTTAATTTAAAATCGGTTTTTTTCTACTAACTATTGAATCGGTTAATTTCAGTCGATTAACCGGTTTTATCGACTGAAATTTTTAATTTTTTTGTAGTATGTTATAATACTTTTTGAGTTTTTAATTATTTGTTTCGTCTCATATGCAAAAAATATGCGTTTCGAAAATATTTTTTCGTACAAACAAAAAAGGGATCTTCATTTTAAATAGGTCTTCGCTGTCAACAGCTTTTTGTTTCACGTACTTTTTTTATGGGCATTTCCATTGTGACGTGACGTGATATTTGTACGATAAAATGTAAACAAAATTAAATGAAGAAGTCAAATTTGGTATATTACATTACATTACAAAGTAATAAAGCAGCGCTATATTTAGGAAAAAATTTACAACAATCAACCCTAAGGATTTGAAGATATTAGCAAAAAAAAAAAAAACGCCGGCCTGAAGTTACAAAAAGAAGTGGATTTTGACTTGAATTACAAATTGAGCGAATTGAGCAAGACTTTGTGTATTAAACCTTTTTTAAAAACCTTTGGACTTATAAAGATTTATTTTCCAAGTTATCGTTGCCCGTTTTAGGTTCATATGGGAATTTCCAGCGAAAAGTCTACTTTTGTAATTTAACGCCAGAAACCAAATAAGCTTGTATTTTAGGACCATGTTTTTTAATAGTTATCTCTTCTGTAACTTAATGTAGAGGTAGTTGCGCTTTACACAACATATAAAAAAGTAACTTATACATATACAATTTTTGATAAACGATTTAAGTTACTTCTTGCGTTACGTTACAAAAAGAAGACTTTTCGCTGGAACTTCCCATATGTTTGTACATATGTGTTTAGTTATTTGTTTCTTGTTATATTTTCTCATATCAATCTTTAAACAGAATTAACCGAAACAATAAGAAGAGTTGAAATTTAAAAAAAATTAAAACAGGACTCTAATGACATAATGGAAGTTTTTTTACGTTAAGCGAAATCCAGGAAAAGGACTGAGAAATTAGATATTCTGTATTATGGATTACGTTTGATTTCTTTAACATCAACGATACGTGAAAGAATTTTTTCCAAGTCAAGATTTATCAAAACTAAAGAAAAGAATCGCTTAAATCCTAAACATTTTTCTAAAAGATTATTTTTAAGGTCTCCTGAAACTATTGCAAAAACTAATAAAGTTTCTAACAGTTTATTTTTTAATTACTACATAATATTTATGTACTAATTAAAAAAATATGTATTACAAAATTATGAATTAATTTTTTGTTTGCTCATGTTAGTTCAAGAATTGTTGTTTGTTATGTTATTGCTTTTTATTTAAATTAATTCCAAATAATAAATAATTTATGCATTTTTATGTATTGAAATTACTTAATTTATAAAAAAAAGTTTATTAATCGGTTGACCGATCAATGGCAAAAGTTAACCGATTAAACCAAAACCACGGTTAATTAATCGAGCGATTAACCGATTAAAGCAAAAGCCCAATTAAATGAATACCCTAGTAAATATAGAGTAAGTATCACTGTCGTTTTTTATTCAACAAATTTGATATGCAAAAGACAGCAAGCATTACTCTCGTTTTGTATATAACCTAGTATAGTCCAAATAATCCTAAAAAATTCTTAGATTTAAAATTCCCATGATATAATGGAATCGTCGGGTAGGGGCAGAATAGGAATTGAATTATTAGATATCGGCGAACATCCTATTAAAATGGGAACATTAAGTTTTTTGCTACAAGAAATTAAAATTTTTAATCCAAATTTAGATATTTTTTAATTAGGCTTAAGTTTATTGAATTTAATTTTCATTAAATTATTTTTATGAAGACAGGAATTTAACATCATGAAATCAATTAAAATTTTTATTAATATTTTTTCATTCTTGACTGCGCTGAGATTTGAACCCAGGCTTTCACGGACAGGTTTCGATTGTAACCACACAATCTCGTCAGTGGGGTTTGCCGTTTTACTCACTCGGCTATTGAGGCCGGGCGACGTCAATAGTCAAACATCAATCCTTAAACCAAATGGTATTTCACCTTGGTAGATCGAAATTTGCTTTTTGAATGAATGATTATCTATTTTAATTGATTTACATGTTCTTCCTAACTTCTGTTTTTTCGTACCTTTTGTCAAGAATTCTTCTGGAAATCCAAAGTACATTTTTTGGTTTTTCATGTTTTTTGTCTTTCTTTTTTCTTGTTGACCTTTTTCAGCACAACTTGAAGGACAAATGTAAACATAGCTCGTGCCTTAGCTGTTAACAATAATTAGTATTGTGGTTATTTTATTGAACTGTTAATGGTTTTTAATCCAAATTTAGATATTTTTTAATTAGGCTTAAGTTCATTGAATTTAATTTTCATTAAATTATTTTTATGAAGACAGGAAGACAGACTCGGCCTCAACAGCCGAGTGAGTAAAACGGCAAACCCAACTGACAAGATTGTGTGGTTACAATCGAAACTAGTATGGGCAACCTGTCCGTGAAAGCCTGGGTTCAAATCTCAGCGCAGTCAAGAATGAAAAAATATTAATAAAAATTTTAATTGATTTCATGTTGTTAAATTCCTGTCTTCATAAAAAAAATTTAATGAAAATTAAATTCAATGAACTTAAGCCTAATTAAAAAATATCTAAATTTGGATTAAAAACCATTAACAGTTCAACAAAATAACCACAATACTAGTATTAGAAATTAAAATTTTTATTTTTATCAAATAGTGTGAAAAATAAGTAAAAGAGTGCTTAACAATAATTTTTCGTTTAAATAATCTCACATTTGTATATTGTGAAAAATTTCTTTTATTTAAAATTTTCAATCGAATTTTAAAGATTCTAGTAATTTTGAATCTCAACATAGCATTTTTTGCATATTCTCCGAGTGAGAAGAAAATATGTGCTATAAGATTTCTTCTTTTCAGTGTGAATTGGTTCGTGGCATTTTAGTTACGATAATCCTTTTTTGCAAATGAGCTTTATGTACATATGTTTAGCATATTTATTAAACACAATTGTGTTTTGAAGTTCACAGTTGCTAGAATCTTTAAAATTCGATTGAAAATATAAATAAATGAATAAATTAATAAGAAAAAAAAAAGAAATTTTCCAAAATATACAAATGTAAGATTATTTAAACATTGTAATTTTTCCTGATTTTTATTTATTTGTGAAAGATAGTTTTATTTCCAAAAGTTATTTTCGGGAATGAAATATTTATAACTAATTAATTAATTTAGCAATGAGGGCTAATAATCCTAATCTTTATTTATGATTAAAACACTAAAATTAATTGTTGTGGGAAAGCTAGTTTCTATGCGAATTTCACTGGTTGCTTACGCCAGCTCGTCAAGAAACTTTTTCCAAAGACTTTAGAAAAGCTAAAAATATTATACAAAGAAGACTATAAAGTGAATAAGAATTTGAAACACTCAGGTCTTACTTGTAGCAATACCAAAGCTTCAACAAAGCCACAAAAATAAACAGTGATTTTTTTTTTTTTTTTCAAAAAGTTTGCCGTTGGTTGGTCGTGGGTCACACAAATTAAAAAAAATATTAATTACTTCATGAATATTAAATGTGTTTTGTCGTTCAGCATATTTCAATATAAAAATCAGTTCTTCTTGAAGAAACCACTCCAAGCACCATGTTTTCTTTTATCAGGCGCGGATCCAGGACAAGGCTTCTAAATTTTTGTACTGAATATTCTCATTTTGGTAGGAAAAATTTCCATTTTTCATGCCCCCTAGATCTGCTCATGAATTTGATTGATTGCAACTCATTTTTAATTTCATTCATTTGAATTGCAATTCATTGTTAAAATTCATTTGAATGAATTCACAATCAACTCAATTCAAACGAATTGGAAATGAATTGCAATTCAGTTTAACAAATTCATTTGAATTGAAAACGAGTTGCAATTCAATTTACAGATTCATTTGAATTGAAAACGATTTGCAACTTATTCTACAAATTCATTTGATTTGAAAATTAATTAAAATTCATTTCTGCCTTATTCGTTTGAATTGATTCAAATTTCATTCAATTCTGTTTTGTTGTAAAAAGAATTAATTCAAAATTAAGCTTATTCGTAACGAATTAAAATCAAAAAAGAATGTTAATTTACAGCTCTGCTTATGGTGTTTTGTTTTCTACACAAATATCAACTTCTGAAATGGTGAATATATTAAATATGTTGCCAGCCCTGTAATTATGATATAAGTTATTTGACAATAACAAAACACAAGTTATGAAAAAGTGGAATGACCTGTTTTTAACACCTGACAAAAAATTTGTTCTTAATCATTCAAGCTCATTTCTTAAGGCTTTTTATGTTATTTTTCCGACATTTTGTTCTTTTTTTAACCGATTTAGCGATAAATAAATTTTAGGATTTGCGTCAAGTTTTGCAATTTTTCGAGAATTGAAGCAAAGTCGCGAATAACGTTGTAAAAGCCACTTTTTGCAAAAACTGTTTTTTTGCAGATTACCGTTAACAATACTCTCTTACACTGTTTAAACATCAAATCACCCAAATTTATACACCTTAACGGCGTCAAAATGCGATACAAAGAGTCAGCCAGTGGAAGAACGTTGTAAGTTACTAACAAAATGAGACAAACGAACTGGTTTTGCAAAGTGGAATAACATTGTAAAAGCCGCTTGTGCATTGGAAAAACGTTTTATATGACATCACGATTATGGATATGAAACGTTTTTCCACTAAAAAAAATTTTAAACTGTAAATTTACGTGCAAATTTAAAATTAAAATTTCTTGATATTTTGCATAAAAGTTTTTATTATCATTATTTTTGATAATCTAAAAAAAAATTTAAAAATAAATAATCCTGCCTGTTAAAAACGTTTTTTTACTCTCCTGAAAAATAATAATTTTGTAACTTACAACGTTATTCGCGGCTGGGCTTCAATTGTATCCGTGTTCGCAATAGAAACTATTTTTCCTGGAGGTTTTCTTATTCTTGACATCTTTAACGATTTTAAATAAATATTAGATTTTGCTATCATATCGGAGTTAGCAACTTTTTGCGAATTTCCGCAAATTTAGCAAATTTTCCAAATTTTTGCCATTCCTTATAGTTTTAAGGGACTTTTAATCAGTTTTATGGCTTGTTTGATATTTAAAAATTTTTGGCATATTTTCTCTATTTTTGTAATTTTTTCGAATTCTTACAATTTTCGCGTAGCTTTGTTGTTCTTTACTAAATGCTAACGTAAAATCAACTCAGAAAGAAGAAAATTATTCATTAAACCAATTTTCTATATTTTTAATTAGGCTTAAGTTAATTGAATTTAATTTTCATTAAATTATTTTTATGAAGACAGGAATTTTACAACATGAAATTAATAAAAATTTATTGATAATTTTTCATTCTTGACTGCGCTGAGAATTGAACACAAGCAAAGTGATTGTAATTAAAAATATCGAAATTTGGATTAAAAACCATTAACAGTTCAATAAAATAACCACAATACAAATTATTATTCATTAAATAAATCATGCGGTAACTTATGCACCACCCTATACAATATAAAGATTTCCCCTGTTACATTGGAAACTTCTATGTCCTTTTATAGCTTTTTACAATATATTTTAATCCTATCATTTTAGGAACAGCAAAAATAAATATGCACAGCCAAAGTTTTTGTTATCCAATTTCCATTTTTTATATTTGCAACAGATTCGCTGATCTCAATAAAAAGAAAATATAAAACAAAACCACATATTCAGACAAATAACAACCAACACTAAACATTCTCCAATAAAATTGTAAGCAAAGTCGAAAAAACCAAAATGCAAAATTCGAAATAACTACAAAAAAATGGACAACTAAATATTTCAAAAAACAATTGAGCAACAGAAACAATTACAAAGAGTAGAAAAACAAATACATCAACATTCAGAGGAATAACAAACAAACAAAAAATAAAAATAAAAATGAAGGCCAAGCCTATAAACACCACTTGTATACCGTTATTTCCTTTTTTTTTTTTGCCTGCCAACACTGCTACAGAGCGAAGCACACTTGAGTTTGTCTGGAATATGCAGATTGTTGTACGGTGCACAAGTATAGTCCTTGAAACAATGTTACAAAACATTTTCATTTGAACAAGTTGTACAAATTAAAGGTGAATAAGAGCGAGGATGTGGGTGCTTTACTGGTCAATAACGAATTTGGGAAATGAGCTATGGGAGGTGGATTATTAAACGTTGAAGTGTGGGGAAAAAGTTTAAGGGGAATCAAATTTTAATTTAAATATTAATAATTTTATTTTTATTACTTCGACCTTTTTCTGTTAAATATTTTCATATATTTTTTTTTAAAAATTAATTAAAAGTATGTGATGGAAATCGGTTAGGAAAACGAAACGATTTGAAACCGATACCATCGTTTTTAGAATCTTTTAAAATGGATTTCTTATACATATTCCTCTTAATTCCTGTCCATATTCTTTTAAATTTTAACAAAAAATTAAGATTATAAATCCGAAATTGATTTTAAAATCGCTCGAAATTCATCACACCTTTTAAAAACGTTCGTTTTGAAATCGATCGATTTTGATCACCTACCCGATTGTTTATTTTTCAATATTTCGATTTCCGTTGGAAATCTTCTTCAGGAATTTTTTTTTATATAATATAAAGTTACAAAATTGTTTTTTACAATAAATGAAAAAAAAATATGAATATCGTTACCTAAAACGCAAAAGACCCTAACTAACGAAAAATTAAAAATCGACTTTTTCATTGATTCTGGTGTATTGCATCAACACAAATGTCCATAACAACTTTTGGAATCTTTCGAAGAAAATAAGCGATTTTATTAACAAAAAACAAAAAGCCCTATCTACAAAATATTATACGATAAACGTTAATAGATATAACTACCCAGGAAAAACTTTTTGAATATTGGTAATAGGTCGTAGTTATTTCATACGTTACCTGGTAAGTAGTTGCCATTACAATTGCCATTATTCTGAAAACCTCAATAAGTACTTGCTAGTAATGACCTCAGTAAGTACTTTTCACTACTATTATTTTCAGTTATGAATATTTGCTTACTGGTAACTAGCTCTATAACTTCTTATTAGGTATATTAACTAGTGCCATTTAAATAAAAATTAGTTCTTTTTTGGCTTCTAGTAAGTATATTGTAAGTACTTACAATTCAACTTACTGGTTGTTAAAAAATAACTAGATATTTTGTAACTTCTAGTATTTAGTAGAATTCTTTGGCCAACTCGAACAAAAATAAGTAGTTATTCACCCGAAAAATAAGTAGTGTTTATATTTCTCCAACATAACTTGCTAACTTACTAGGTAAGTAAAGTTTTTGCTGGGTAACAGCTTGCATTATATGCAACAATGTTATTTGTCAAAACCACTGGTAGGTTTAACAAGAAAAATAGAAGAAAATTAATTATAAACAGTTCAAGGCAATTTATCAATTTACCATTTTAAATAGTTTTTTGCCTGTAAAATTTTCAAAATATTAGATAGGTCCTTTTGCGTTTTAGGTAACGATATATAATATTTGAATAATAATAAAATTTTTTTTTCTAGATATAAATCTATTGTTTATAAAAAATGGCTGCACTGACTGGTATACAATTTAGTATGATGACGGCAGAAGATTACCTGAGTTGAAGTTTTGATAAACCCTGCTATAGTGTCTTAAAAAAGTTAACCAGGGACAGGAATTTTTTTAGATTTATTCACTCAATTTTTAATATATAAGTTGTTATAAGGTACACGCGATGCAAAATACTAATTTCATTTACAATTTTTTAAATTTTGGCATTATGATACACTTATTATCGAATGTTCAATAACTTTAATGTAGTGCCAAGTGAAATTAAACACACGTATACCAAAAAACACTGAACTAACCAGGTAGAGAAGTGTGGAAAGGCTTTTGGTCAAGAGCTTTAGTCATACAAACAATGATTGAAATTGAAAAAGAACACAACTCCACACACATACACACTTATCCATACACACTCCCACAAACAACAGCCACCAAATACTGGCAACAGTATAACAGAGAATTGGCAACAAACAGCAACAAAAACTTACAACTCCATAATAACAATGTTAAATTGATGTTGCCATTGTTGCATGCTACAGCGATGTGGTTAAAATATAGACTCATGAGAAACAGAATACATATTGCAACACTCCATACGATGAAAGAGAGAACGAAAGGAAGTAAACGAGTAAAAAAAAAACAAACACAATTCAAATTGAACAGTATTTGAACACAGACAACGTGTTGAGTGGAAAAGAGGAGGTTTTTAAGGACGTAAAAGCAACAAGAGGGTGTACGAGTATGTAATCAAAATACAAGCCATTGTAACAACATGGTCAAGTTTAAAACAATGACTTAATGCCAACAAAACCAACAAATGCAAAAAAGTTAAGCTTTGTTTTTATGAAAAATCCGAAGAGAAAAAAATATAAAATGGAAAAATAAAGTCCTTTAGGCTAATAACAGCACAAATGCAATCAAATCGAGACATACAAACACACATACGATAACTTACTCCCAAGCCATTAAAATAGGCCTGATTTCAATAGGACAATAACAATAACGGCAACAACAACAAAAAAAAAACTAAAACAATGAAATCGAATTGTACTTTAACAAAAAAAGAAGAAAAAAAGTGAAATTGCATTAAAGGTAAAACTTTTCATTATAATAAAAGTTCAATTTTCATTTCGAACCCGCCTTTTATACTTTAACATTTGAGTTGTTAAGTTTTTTGTTTCGTTCTGTGATTTTATGCTGTTATAATTTGTTAAGGAAACTGGCATTTGCTTTTAAATGTATGTAAAACTTTTAACAGCTCATTTGTTATGGTTTCTACCAACGGAAAAGTTTTATATGAAAGCGGATGTTGGCAATTTTGAAATAGGACACAGTAGTAAAAACTTAAAGTTGATTTTAAGGGTCATATATGGCAGTGTTTTCAAAAATGCAATGAAGGTCTTTTCAATAGGTTATTTAATTTTTAAATAAAATTTTAGAAAACTTCGAAGGAAAGTATTTTTTTTGCTATGAACTTAGTTTTAATAGTACATATTTTTTTTAAATTAATAATTGTATAACATATTAGCTTTTTTAAACAGTTTCTTAAATTTTTATTGCTGCCCGTGTTCAGAAGTTACTTAAATTTTCTTTAACATAACTCTGTATTAAAATTAATCATACGCTCGGTAGAACTTCAAAGAAAAATATTTATCCTGCATTGGTATTTGCTTAACTTATGTTTGGATTAGGGATTCACACGGTTAAACCAGTTCCAAAAAGTTCTGCGAAAATTTCGTTTTTCTGGACTTTTTTTAAATAAAGATTAAAAGATTTTCGGGACTTACAAAAAACTGAAAACCTTATTTATTTTAATATTGACGTCGTGGTGGGTCCTTATTGAAAGGAAATTATTGGACGTTCTTCTAAACAAAATCAGCTGATTAGGGATTTTCACGAATTATCGTAAAATTGGCATTTGCGCAAATGGGCAAACTAGCGAGACTTTCGTTAAGGACTTTTTAACAATAACTGTCAGTTTTTAAGAAACATAAATACAAAAATTAATCAAAAAATAAATAAATAACGAAAAGCTAAAAGTTAAAATTTGTTAGGTAAATTTATCATTCATTTACACAAAGAATTTGTATATAAATTTTGACAGTGCCAGTCTGGCCCATGATGTCGACCGCTATCGTTCATTTGAATTTTTAAGGACAAACAGCTGATTTGCTCTCCACTAAAAATGTCCCGCATGAAAAGTCAATCGACAATGCAAGTAAGCGATAACGTAATAGCTTTTATACTAATGTCTCTTATGCGACCACAAGTGTCAAAATCAGGCACTTGTATTGTGGTGGTAGATAGAGGCATTTTGTGGAAATATGAAATTTTTATATAAGGGGGATTTCATGTCCAGTGACCCAACTTTTGAAATCGATGTCTTCCGATTTGGATGAAATTTTTACAAATTATTTTTTCTTATACATATCCCACTATCATCCCACTAAGAGACCAAAACTACCTAAAAGAAAAATACATAAGCTTTCTTTTGAGCAAAAAAAAAAAAAAAAAAAAAATACCGTTTCCAAAAAAAATAAAAAATAAGTTTTAAATTTAAAAAAAAAAATTTTTTAAAAATTTAACAAAATGCTATTTTTTCGATAGCTTGAAGAAATAGCTATCTAATTTGTTTGGGACAAATTTTGCTAACACCAATAGATAAAACAAAATTG
Organism: Pollenia amentaria; assembly: GCA_943735925.1. Taxonomy (NCBI): domain Eukaryota; kingdom Metazoa; phylum Arthropoda; class Insecta; order Diptera; family Polleniidae; genus Pollenia; species Pollenia amentaria. The sequence goes on along the minus strand of OX031008.1, from coordinate 82,844,884 downwards.
AACTTTTTTGTGCGGCCGGGAACTTTGTGTAATTTTTTTTACTAATTTGAGGTCGCTGATTCCAGATCTAACCTTCATTTTTCTCTATCAGCTCCAGTTTTAGAGATATACCGTTATGTCCAAAATTAAGGCACTTTCAGCCCATATATTGAAATAACATGAAAATGGTGCATCATATTCCCTTAAGAAAAAAAACCGAAATTCGCTAACAATATTTAGTCAATTCACAAGGTATCCTAACATGTCATATTATCAAAATGTCCTAATATTTCACAATGGTTTAAAAATATTATTGTTGGTTTGTTAACAAAAAATGTCTTAAATAAATAGAACGTTGCTTGCTGTGTTTATTGTGCTGTCGTAATTAATCAGAAAAGTCCAGCGCTGAGCGGCTGAGCCGTACAACAATATTTTTAAACCATTGTGAAATATTAGGACATTTTGACAATATGACATGTTAGGATACCTTGTGAATTGACTAATTATATTTAAGACGTACTAACATTGTTTTAAACTTGGCCAGTAATTTCAGAGATATCGTTGAAGTTTTTAAAAAAACAAATAAAAATTAAAGAAAAAAAAAATTTTTTTGTTCTTTAAAAATTCATAAAAAATAAATGTGCAACAAAAATCACAGTTAGGGTCTAAAAGCATTTAGTTCAACATATTTCGAATGAAATGAGCTTTATTTCATTGCAATCGGTGCACAACTTTTGATTGTATTCACAATTTATCCATAAAAAAAACATATTTTAATGTATATTTTTTTTTTTTGTTCACACATACACATTAAAATACGTTTTTTTATGGAAATCGGTATTTTTATCAATTCGGTAAATTGTGAACACAATCAAAAGTTGTGCACCGATTGCAATGAAATAAAGCTCATTTCATTCGAAATATGTTGAACTAAATGCTTTTAAGCCCTAACTGTGATTTTTGTTGCAGATTTATTTTTTATGAATTTTTAAAGAACAAAGAAATTTTTTTTTTCTTAAATTTTTATTTGTTTTTTTAAAAACTTCAACAATATCTCTGAAATTACTGGCCAAATTTAAAACAATGTAAGTACGTCTTAAAGATAATATTGTTAGCGAATTTCGGTTTTTTTTCTTAAGGGAATATGATGCACCATTTCCATGTTATTTCAATATATGGGCTGAAAGTGCCTTAATTTTGGACATAACGGTATACCTCTTAAACTGGAGCTGATAGAGAAAAATGAAGGTTAGATTTGGAATCAGCGACCTCAAATTAGTAAAAAAAATTACACAAAGTTCCAGGCCGCAAAATGGGTGTTCCGCAGTATAATAAGTTACATGGACGAGAAAGAACACCGGTTTGGCCAAAATGTCAAATTTTGACCCCCTCTAACTCAGAAACTTTTTGACCGATCTTGTTGAAAATTTGTATCTAAACTACTATCCAATAAGACTAACCTTGGTGCAAATTTCATCCAAATCGGAAGACATCGATTTCAAAAGTTGGGTCACTTGACATGAAATTCCCCATAATTATTTACAGTAATACTACACAAAAATACTAAACACTTTTAATAATCATATTTTTTTTAAACAACTCACTTGTAAAATTTCCTTGTTTAAAGAAAAAACTTTTTGCCAAATGTTATTGTTGAAAACAGTTGTTTTTTGTTTACTTCTTTATTGTCATTTGTAGCAAACAGAATAGTACAGAGCAGTATTTTTATGGCTTAACTTACATGTTTTGCAGATTATTTTTTTAAAATAGCGTTTAATTTTCGAAATAGCTGATGTATCAATAAATACAATTGACAATGAATAAATGGATTATGTTAGAAACGTAATTTCAGACGAATGATAAGTCGATTATTAGTGGGGCGCATATGAGAATAATAACGAGCTGTCGCTCGCTTAAGCTGTCGATACGAATTCGTGCAGCAGGCTGATTAGTTGCGAATGTGTCAAAATACACAAATTGCGAAACTGTTAAGCGATGTCATGAAGATCCTTATTGTATATTTTACTTATAGATTTTACATATTAAGCCTCAAGTCATTGTGCAAATATTGTTTTAAAAAATAATTATTAATTTTTTTTTAACAATCAGGCGTTTCATAATTTTCTAGAGATGTTGCCTTAAGTTTTTTGTAATGTTTGGAGTAAAGAGATATTGACGTTTTATTGCACCCATTTTACTTTTTTGTCAGTTTAGAAATATGAGTTTTCGACATTTATTATATTAAATTTTTTTTCTATTTTTTCCTACATTCAGACATTCAGGCCCCGCAGCCTAGTAATAAGAGAACCTCTTATGCTAACGTCGTAAAATCAAACCATGCGCCAACGCAAGGTGCTGCGCCAAGTAATGATGAAACTCCAGTTTCAAATTTAAGTCGTCTAGAAAAAACCATGGAAACATTAGTGCAAACAGTAACTAATTTTACGAACACAATGGGTAATATGATGCAGGAAATTCTTAGAATGCAATCGATGTTATTGCAATCTGTACTTAACAAGCCATGAACTGTTTAAAAATCTGTTTTTGGAACGCGAACGGCATCCGCCAACATAAAAATGAATTAGAATACTTTCTTAAAAATAAACAAATTGATGTCATGATGGTTTCTGAAACTCATTTGACCTCAAGAAATACGTTTAACATCAATGGTTATATACTATATGATACCAAGGACCCTCGAGATAGAGCTTGTGGTGGTTCTGCCATTTTGATAAAAAATCGAGTCAAACACTACCTAATGTGTGATCATCGTGAGGATTATCTCCAAGCAACGAACATTTGTGTTGAAGAGCTGAATCGTAGCATTGTAATCTCATCTTTATACTCTCCACCTAGATTTTCAATATCAGAAAGCCAATATTGTGAATATTATAAATCACTAGGACCCTGTTTCCTGGCCGCTGGCGATTATAACGCTAAACATACCTTCTGGGGGTCACGACTAATAACACCAAAGAGTCGTGTTTTGTTTAATACAATCTTTAAAATGAATTTAAATGTTGTCGCGAGCGGCCAACCAACATATTGGCCTGCTGACCCGCAAAAAATTCCAGATGTCATCGATTTTGGCGTGGTTAAAAACATCCCCACAGAAACGATTCACGTTGAAGCTTCCCTAGAATTATCTTCCGACCACACACCTACAATTGTTACTATAATGAACCCCAATAGAACTGTATCTCCGACTGGTTACCTAGCGACGTCAGCCACACAAATAAATTGGTTAAAATATAAAAAATATCTCAGTGCCCATTGCACAGAAAATATTCCGCTCAGTACACCGGAGTATGTAGATCGCTCTATTGATAACTTTGACAGTTTTCTGAAACTAGCTGTTCAACATTCCAATATTGCCCCCAAAAAAACAAAAACTATTAAAATATATTCCACAGATGTCGAGCGTCTCTTGTCTGAAAAAAGGAGGGCACGAAGAGAGTGGCAATTGCACAGATCTCCTCAACTTAAGAACTTGCTAAAAGAGTGTACAAAAAGATTAAGAAAGTTATTGCAGACTCAGAAAACGGCTTCTCTGGAAAAATATCTTAAGGAACTTGATGCAACTCCACAATCGGACTACTCATTATGGCGTGCAGCTAGAAACCTCAAAAGGCCAGTTGTCTCTAAACCACCATTAAGAAACTTGAATGGAAGTTGGGCAAGAAATGATGTTGAAAAAATAAATCTGTTTGTAAGTCACTTGAAAAACGTATTTACACCTAATATATCTCACAATATTGCGGTCGATTTACCACCTGTTGCTGCTAGAGCAGCTATTCCCCTAAGATTTGAGATGAGAGAAATCGAAAAGGTTATATGTGACTTAAACACTAAGAAGGCACCTGGCATTGATAAGATCAGCAATAAAATGCTATTAGAGCTACCTCGCGTAGCAAAGAAAATTATTCTTTTTATTTTTAATGCTATTTTACGCCTTGAATACTTTCCTCAAAAATGGAAGGTTTCCTTAGTTACCATGATACCAAAGCCAGGTAAAGATCATACGAAAGTTGAGTCTTATAGGCCTATTAGCTTATTATCAAATATGTCAAAGCTATTTGAGAAATTATTAGTTTCAAAAGTAACACCGATTTTAAGTGAAAATAGATGTATTCCAAACCATCAATTCGGATTTAGAAGAAAACACAGCACAATTGAACAAACTCATCGAATAGTAAATGTCATAAGAAAAACATTTGAAGAAAAAAAATATTGCTCAGCACTCTTCATCGATGTTTCGCAAGCTTTTGACAAAGTCTGGCATGAAGGCTTATTACACAAATTGAAGCAAAATTTACCAGCAAACACACACAAACTGTTAGAAAGCTACTTAGTCGGTCGTCAATTTATTATTAAAGAAGGAAATTTCTTAAGTTCACCTCAGCCGATTGGCGCTGGAGTCCCACAGGGCAGCATCCTGGGCCCTCTATTATACTTAATTTATACTTCGGACATGCCAACAAACAACTACACCCAAACTTCAACATTTGCAGACGACACAGCTTTTCTAAGCGTCCACGAAAACCGTTATGAAGCATCTCGTTACCTACAGCATCATATATTTCAACTAGAAATATGGCTAAGACAATGGAGGATAATGGTCAATGAGCAAAAATGCGTACATATAACATTCACCCTGCGCCGGGAATCTTGCCCCCCTATTACAATCAATAATCAAATTATTCCTCAACATTCGCATGTAAAATATCTCGGTATACATCTGGATCGGCGATTAACGTGGAAATGCCATATAGAGGCAAAATTAACTCAAATGAAACTAAAAGCCATCCAAATTCATTGGCTTATTGGAAGAAATTCTGTTCTTAGACTCGATTGCAAGCTTCTACTTTACAACTCTATCTTAAAGCCTATCTGGTGCTACGGTATTCAACTATGGGGCACTGCCTCGGCCTCTAATATCGAAAAAATTCAAAGGCGCCAAAATAAACTTCTTCGTATAATCACAGCCGCCCCCTGGTATGTTTAAAACTCAAACATTCATAAGGATCTCAACGTGCCATTAGTAAAAACTATGATTACAAAATATGCAGTAAAATATTTAAAAAGACTTGAACAACACCCAAATCCTTTAGCTCGAAATATTTTAAATCATGGCGGCCACACTCGCTTAAGGAGAAGAGACACTGCAGCACTTACCCAATCAGATGAGCGATAAGTCCCTACAAATGTGAACAGAACCCGTGATGAAGAAAATTTTTGTCTGGCACTGGCAGGACATAAATAAAGTATTAGGATAAGATTTGATAAATTATTGTTAGTTCATATTAAATATATGAAGATTCAATAAATAAATAACGAAAAAAAAAAAAAAAATTTTCCTATTCAAATAATGTTTTTCGGTTAAAAATTTTAGACTTCTTAAATACTCTTGATTAGCTACTGATGGATGATAATTATGATATTTATATTTTTAATGTGGCTGGGGCGCCTTAATCTAAAGTGATGGTATATTATTATATTTTATTTTTAATTTTGTTAGTTTTAATTATGAATTATAACTATAGATTAATGAATATTTTATACATGTTGCTTAAGCATTAATTACTTGTAATATTGATTTTTGGCCATAATGACTTAATATTTCGTAAATAAATGGATAAATAAATAAAAAATAAAATTACATAGTACTTAATTTTTATACCCACAACACGATAGTAGAGAGGAAATAATGCGTTTGTGCTTATGTTTGTAACACCTTAATGTATTGGTCGTGAACCCACCTCCAGGTATACCAATCAACTCAGAATCACGTTTTGAGACGGTCTAACAATGTCCGTCCGTCTGGCTGGCTGTCTATGTAAGCCTTGTGAGTATAGTGCAGGTCGAAAATTTTCTAATTGTTACAGGGACCTATTGCCAATGGTTAGAATCGGTACATCATTTTACATAGCCCCAGCACATGCTTATCTCCGGAATAGAGTCTTTGCTATCATAAATAATTTTATTATGCTGGCACTAAGATTAAATTTGGCCCAAACTCTTTTACTGCAATCTATATAAAATTACAAAATTTTATTATAATCGGCCCATATATGAATATAGCTCTCATGCAAATGCTACTCCCGAAAATTGCTTTTAAGTTACCGCCCTACAAATGCAGGTATTGACATAAAATTTGGCGACAGTAACTTTGACGATAACTACTGTGTTGTGTCAAACTATTATGTTGCCAAGCCCGCTCCCAAATATCATTTAATAACAAAAATTCTCATATAGATGAAGATATCTAAATAATAGTCGGCACAAAGAACTATTACATGATTCTTCCCCGGATAACATAATGTTGTTCTGGCTGGTTCATGATTTCACATGGGTTCCAAATAGGGTACACTCTCGAATATTTATCTCTATATTCTGTGTTGTAGGGTATCGTATGATCAGGCTCGACCGACTATACTTCCTAACTTGTTTAATTTCTGTATCGAAAAACACAATCAATTAAGGTTTCAGTATTTGCAACTTTTTGAAAAATCTTTAAAAAAAATTACTTTTAGAATTGAGAGGCTAAACGGCAAAGGGGCACAAATGCCGAAACTAAAAAAAAAAATCATTTAGGAAAGACCTTGCAGATATTTCCATCAATTTCTGCAATTTAATATGTGATTTTGTTTTTGTCAAAATTTTATAAGAAAAGGTAATAGAAATTTAAAGTACGGCAGTCTATGGATCAAAGACTGAATGTATTTTTTGCTAGAAAGTGATTTAATGCCTAACTTACAAGCCTCATATTTCTGAATCAACAAGAGATATTGCAGTTAATTTTTTCCGTTAAATAAAAAGTTAAAAAAAAAGACCAAGGTGAAATACCATTTGGTTTAAAGATTGATGTTTGACTAATGACGTCATCCGTCGTCAATGGCGGTTTTATATAATTTCATGTTGTAAAATTCCTTTCTTCATAAAAATAATTTAATGCAAATTAAATACAATGAACTTAAGCCCGATTGAAATATAAAAAATATGGATTTTTAATTAAAGTTAAATATATCATTTATTGAAAAAAAGATATATTCACAATTATAAATTTTTAAAATTTTTAGTAATCTATATAAATCATTTTGGTTGTGGGTGCAAAATCAACAAACTGTTTGCTTGAATCTATGATTTTTGTGATTAAAGACAATTTTTAATTATTTCTGTGTATAAATAATAAACACTAGTAATTAAATGTTATTTTGAATATCCCGAAGAGTGCCGCGGTATGCCCTGACCAAACAGTAAGTTGTATTGAAAACTATTAGCCCCGTATTCAGAAACGATTTTTAAATTTAACAAACGTTTTTTGAGGAAAATTTTCATAGAAATTCGGTTTTGTAAACCATTATTAAATTTAAATATTTTTATGAACACGGACATAACCCTCTTATACCAAAAAATTATTTTAGATTTGTAAGAATTTTTCAACAATTTTTCCAATGATTAATTATTTTCACTTACTTTATTCACGTTTCAAACCGTAAAATAAGCATATTTCAGATCTCTAAAGCAGAGCTTCTACGCGAGGAATTCCAAGCAAAAGCATGTTATCTTTCATAGAAGTGTATGCGCTTCACTCCATATTCTCCCCAACATTACTGCTTCCGAGAAAGTATAAGTTTTTTCTGGGTAATTGCTTCAAATCTAAAGTTTTAATGTTTTTGTAAGTTGTATTCCACCAAATTCCTTTCTTTAGTTATTTACAAGTTTATTAACCCACTTCATGATTAATATTAATCATACGCCCAGGGTATCAAGAAAGTTAAAAGCCATAATGCTACTATAATTACTGCTGTAAATAATAATTGTTTTAACGCCTTTAATGACATGAAAAATTTGTCATTACAACAATAAGCTGTCATTCACTTTTGACTAACAAAAAAAAAAAATACAAAACAAAAAAGAAAAAGAAAGCTGCTCTAAGGAAGACATACATACATATAACATATAAATGTCTTTAATAGCGCACAAGAAAAAACACAAAAACAAGTAAAACAATTAACAATACCTTAATGACATAACGAAATTTAATATTCTTTTCATACATTCATTCATTAAAAAACAAAACTTCAGCACATGTTTGGCGAGACTGGCAAAAAATTAAAACATTTATGCAGCAAATGGATGAATTGCCTGCTTGCAACAATGCATTTTAATACAACGTATAACACGTTTGGCAGCAGCAAGACACATTATCACAATTAATTTCTCATTAAAACAAGAAAAAAAATTAAAATATCTCTAGTGAGCATAAAAACAATAATATTACTGATGATGATGTGCGAAAGGAAGAAAAAGGCATAAATATTGCAGCAAATCAAATGAAGAATGCATTACTAAACAAATTTGAAAAAATATGAGGAAAAAGCACACCGAGTCGAAGACAAAGGCAGATGATGTGAATATAAAACAATTTTCGACAGAGAAATGTCTCTGTTGTTTGGCTCACACTGGCTGGCAGTCGGGTAGGCTTAAAACAATAAACACAATAGTGAGAGAAAAAACATGCCACAAAATCATCATCATCAGCAGCAGCAATATCGGGATAGCAGACCAGCATTAGCTGGAACAGCATGTGCAGCAACATTTTTTTTTTTATCGTAAGTATGCACGTATGTTTGAATGTGTCCACAGAGAGATTGAAACGGAACAACATCACGTTAATTGAATTGTTGACACGCTGTGTCATGCCATTGCAGACGCCACAAAAACGTCATTTATATACAGACACACACATATTAAGGATCACAGAAACGGTAATCAGAACTAATACTGCAACACCATTTACAACCACTATTACGGGAACTTTACGTTCATATTTGGTTTAATTCATACAAGTAAAGGATTGGAAAATTTTTTCATTTCATTTGATTTGTTTTTTTTTTTTTGTTTGTTTTTGTTGTTTATGAAAGTTCGAGAGGTATTGCACAGTGGGGCAGAACCATAATTTTTATTAGATAAATCAGCCGAACTCACACGATTAATTAAACATGGGGATAGTGAAGGTGTACTCGAGTACACGTTTTGGTAATAGACCACACACACACAGACCCACATCTCTTGAGTTGCGCTGTAGAGTATAATATAAGTTTTCCTTAGGATATATATCTTTCATTTTGTTTCATCTGATTGCAATAAATGCTTAAAGTTGTTGATTGGTAATGCATTTTGTGTTGCAGAGAGGAGCAGAATCGACATTTGTAAGAAAACTAACCTGTCCGAACGGTGGGCAGTTTGCTTGAAATTGAACGTGAGAGGAAAGATAAACGTTTTAAGGATCAACTTTCAAAGGTCATTTAACTGACTTGTGGAATACCACACAATAGGACTCATCTTGTGGGTTGCAATATCGGGCTGGTATTGGTTAATCGGTACTTTAGCTCTTAGATATAATTTTATTTATATAAAACATTTATATAAAACATTTTATTAACGTTGTATTCTTTTACTTGATGATAAAATGATTGAACTTTTTTAAAACCCGAGGTAAAGAACTATCCAGAATTGTGGTTCCAATAGGATAGAGTCACAGCTCACACAGCTCGTGCACGGTTCACGGCTCTTTTATGGCGATCGAATAATATCGCGTTTTTCTGACTTTTGTGGCCCGATTTAACGGCTCCTGATTTTTTTTCTTTGGGGTTAACTGAAGACAAAAGTGTATGCCAATAAGCCAAGAATCATCCAATAGCTTAACCCTTTCAGATCGTGATGCGTCGATTGTGCGGGTGGATTTCGGTCTCAATATTTTCGCTTCTATTTGACCAATGTCAAAAGGACTGACATGCATCTATTGCACTGATTGTTCTTTATGTTTGTGTCTCTTATTATTCAGCTTTTCGCTTTACCGTTACTTGAATTATTGCAAAATTCTCGTGTCACATTTCAGTTTTGTAAGCCGCAGAAATAACTTGTGTTTTCAATTACAAAACTGCTAATCGTTAACAAATAGTGAAGTGGGCATATTTTAACTCAACAAAATGGTAAATTTCAATGTTTCAAGCCAACTGAAGTCATTTGACGCAATAAAAATGCGTTTTTCATAAACATTTTAACGAGATGCATCAATTGTGCATGTCCTAAAAATCCTTGAAGGATATGAAAATGGTACAACTTTAACATTGATTATATTTTCATACGATATATACCCCTTCTATTCCAAAAATTATGACAAAATTTCCAGTAGTTTAACGTCAGGTCTGAAAGGGTTAAGACGATTATCCGAGAAGAAGTGAAGGTACTGAAATTCTAAGAAAAATTATTGGAAATTCTCTGACAAAATCATGTCAGTTCGAAGCAAACAATGGGCACTATTTGAAAGATATTATCCTAAAAACATAATTTGAACTTATTTCCAAACAATAATCTAAATTTTAATAAACACCAACGTTAAATAAAATCAGAATGAAAAAAGGTATTAATTAAAGAAATCATAACGTTAACTATACTCCACCCTGTATAATAAGGTTTGAGACTACGGAATTTGTTTTTTGGAAATAGCAGACTTATTTGTTTCTAGCGATAAAAAGAATGAATAAAGATGCCTAATTAGAGGCCTTATAAAGCAGACCCCTTGCCGCATTTCATGCTTATATATTTCATACACAGGTTATCATTGGCACAGGTTATCTTTCACACTCCCGTAATTTTTCAGGCATGCTGAAAGGCTTTCAGATAAAGAACTTAAAAAGGGCATGTACAGAATGTATTTTTGCTTGTGTAAATAATTTATTAAATTCTTTAACAGCTAATACGTTAAAACGGGAAAAATTAATTTTATCAGGTTCATCTGCAACGCAACGCCACGTTTTCTTAAGAATACCTATTTATAGATAAGCTTGGTAAGGCAAACGGAACAGCCCATCCGCAACTTATACGTTTACGTAAGAGTAACGAGGCAAACAGATGTATACAAATATAACAACTTCTTTTCCTTTCCACACCCAGAGAAAAACTTTGTTTAAATATGGTCACCTCCAAAAAAACTATTTTTAAATAAAATTGTAAACATACTATGGTTAATTTTAACCATATTATTGTCATCGACAACCATATTATGGTTAAATTAGTCCTCCATCAAGAAGGCACAACCATATTATGGTTGCCTCCGAACATGTTTTGGTTAATAATAACTAAAATATGTTTAACACTTATAATATCATGGTTGATTTTCAAACAAAGAATGTTGCTCTTGGAAAAGAGGAAAATACTATTGTTAATTTAAAAACAAATTATTGTCATATTTAACCATAACATGTTTAGAGGCAACCATAATATGGTTGTGGCTTCTTGATGAAGGACTAATTTAACCATAATATGGTTGTCGATGACAATAATATGGTTAAAATTAACCATAGTATGTTTACAATTTTATTTAAAAATAGTTTTGTTGGAGGTGACCATATTTAAACATATTTTTTCTCTACGTGCAAAGAAGGGAGTAGGGAATATCACTAAAAAAAAACTAAACAGCTTCACTTTTCCCTTCTTAAAGAATGAGTAATGAATATTTTGGAAAGTCTTTCTAAAAGAAATTTATACCTTATAGAAGGCATATTTCATAAGGTAGAACATCATTAGAAACGAGTTTTTTCGAAAGCAGTAAAGATGCCTTCCAAATGGCCTGCCACTTGTACTTATTTCAATATTATTTTGCTCCATTACCCCCTTTGGGAGCATATGGCTTTCATAAAGCATTTCCTTATTACACGATTTGTTGCAGTTGTTTTCGTGTCCTCCCCTATAAAATTTCAATGTCCTTATTTTTGGAGTAACGATCCATTCGGTATTGTTGTTTTTACTTTCTAGCAGTTTCGTTAATCGGTTGCCATTCCAACTAAGTCTGCTGTAGCAGGTCCTAGCCAAATAGGGCTGCCGTCCTCCGTTTATTTTGGTGTAGTAGTGGGGGACCTTGCAAATCTTTGATTCCTACCTTTTTCCCAGGGGGTGGCTGCTGCCTGATCTTTGTCATGATGTTATCCTCTTTCCCAGGGGGAATGGTTGTCAGGCGGCTTCTTGAATGGATTGTTTGGAGGGGGAATGAAGCCACTTAATTTTTAACACTCGAAAACCCTGATGAAAATTTTTTGTCCTCTACCTTTAAATATTTACCGCTGGATTTTTTTTTTATTCCCATCCACTGTATACAGTTTTCATGCCATTTTTTATAAATTTTTTCGTCACTCGTACGTTAACAGACAGATTAGTAGCCAACTCTTTTTATAGTGGAAAATTTTTTTTTTTGGTAAAGTTGATATACAACACAATCATCTAGCAAACACACTCACACATTTACAAAAAAGTGTTTATATGTGTGTGTTACCGTCAGTCGGTGTGATGCAATTACCCAACAAACAAGGAGGTTTGATTTTAAATTGAAAATGATTTGAAATCAAACCTTTTCTCAAACGACCAACGTTTGATAGTGATTTCAAAGTCATAGCATTCTCAACAAAAAGGGGAAATTATTTTCAAATTGAGAAATGCCTTTATTTTCAACTTGCCTTCAAATGTTTTTCAAATATGGACTTTAATATAAAATATTTTTTTTTATATCTAAATTTATTATTTATTTAAATAAACTGTGATCTTAACATTCGGGACCATAGCTAAAAGATGAAATAGTATTCTTTCCGACCTCTAATTCTTGCAAAACTGAAATACTTGGCTCCTTTTTGTTTTAAGGACTGTCATGGCGTAGCACCGGGATCGTACAATAAACTTATATTTTCTTCATTTTCCCGTTTTATTCTTATTTACATGCTTACGGTCAATTTCACGAAGTTCAGTTATAATTAACTATCAGGTATAGCTGCCAAAAACATATTGTTAACTGGAAGTTAAAGTAATAGTTAGTATTAACTGAACTTGGTGAAATTGGCCGTTACACTTTGTAATTAATTTTTTACTCATAAATAATTTATATTTTTTTACAAGAAGTTAAGGTTTTTAAGGGCGCATTCACCTCATGTCATATGTAATTTGTCTTTAATTGTATAACACATTTAACTTTAATAGCCATTTTTACTGTTTATATTTCTTTTTCGCTTCAGTGCTGCCAAGTTTATTTTAGAATAAACTTTGATAACAATTTGATATCAAATTGACAAAAAAATTTATGTCAAATGTTTACATTCAAATTATTATCAATTTGAATTCAAATATCAAAATCAAACAATTGAAAATGGTTTGAAAATTGTGTTTGATGTCAAATGATACAGTCGTTTCATATCAAAGGTTTGACTTCGTGTTTGTTGGGCATTTTTGAATAGAAGTGTGTGTGTGTGCTGCATATGTATATGAATATGTGCTGTTATATACACACATTTACATATTTGTTTATAAATTTGGTTTTCATAAACGATTTGAGCGTAATTAATGAAAATTCATTTCATTTTGAATTTTAATTAAAAACAAAATGTTTTTCTCATTTTGCTTTCATACTCTTTTGCTAGTGTTAATTTTCCACTATAGAATATGTATGTGTCAGAATTTGTTGGTTGTGTCAGTATTTTTGATAGATTAAGTTCTAAAAAAAAATATACAAACATTTAAAGATATGAAGTTTTTAAAGGAACTTTTGGCAAATGAAAACTAACAATTGTTTTCTAGTGGAGCGTTTAGTGAAACTTTTTTTTTTATTTTCAAGTAGTCACAAAATAGAGTTTTAATTGTTGCCTTTTTTAACTATATAAACTATTTTCTTGGTTTTTATTTTACACGTTTTTTTTGCAATTAACACGTTCTTCATTTAAAGTTAAAATAGTTCTGTCTGTTACAGAAAATGAAACTTATGTTGACTATTAAAAAACTAAGTGAGAATAATATTATATTAAATATTAAAAATATAAAAAAAATGTTAAAAACATTTTTAAGCGGAGGGCTTAAACTTTAATACGTGCGGCTAAAAATATTAAGTGTAAACATGGTTTTAAGACATCATTTGCACCAAGAGGAATAAGATTAATTTTTACTTTGTGTAATAGAAATTATACACTTAAGTTAAAGCCAGTGTTTGAAATGCTACAATTGCTACCAATTTTATTCCGTTCATATAACTATAGCTTTCAGAAATAACCCATAGCAGTAGCAATAGCGTGAACATATTTTGTAATTATATCAAATATTTTACTATTGCTGAATATTGAAAAATTAAAGTCAAAATGGAGCAATAATAATACAACATATACTACCCATCAATCAGTAGTTTTAAAATCCAATCATTTGGTACTATTTCATTTGTAGCTTTTTTTCAATTCTCTTTAATAAATTTTATTTTTAAGTAGTTAAAAAGGAGTAGTAGCATTAAATGTAGTTTTTGATGTATCAATAAAGTGGTCGAAAAATAAAATCGTAAAAAATTGTTGTAATTGAATTTGGCGTTAAAATGTAAAAAAGTGGCTTCCGCATTAGACGTTTGTTTTTTTTTATTTTTTTTTTTTTATTATTCCTACGCATATCCCGCGAGGCTCTTCGCTTGTCTGCAAGAAACCCAGTCTCTGGCGGGAATTGAATCGAACCAGCAACCCCGGTACTGATAGACTAGCTCACTACCAGCTAGCCTACTACGGCACCCAACCGCGTGTTATTTCTACAACGTTTGCGAAGATAATATATATTTCCTAATTTTCGATTTGTACTTATTTACGTTATTGCTACATCATATGAAACTTTATTGCTACATCGTAGCTAATTATTTCTACATCATATTCTACGTTATTGCTACATGTTTTATGCTGCGCTTCTTGTTATCTTTACTCCTATTATTATTTCTATGTTTTTATTTTACGAACTTTTTTTAGCTAATGGTTCCCTATTTTATAAGTAACAGGAGCAAACGAAATTTAAGAAACCTACTACACTAAGCTCCGTTTGCACGTCTTAGCGATAGCGAAATATGGGATTTTATCGGCCATATAACAAGCGTTTCATTATTACAAATTTACTTTCACTAGGTAGGATGAACCTTCCTTTAACTTATCGCCCACTTAAGGTTAAAGTCAAATAATAATAATGGAACACTTTATATATGGGCGATAAGATCCTGCCTTTAGCTATCAGTAGTTCGTGCAAACGGACCTTCAAATGTTATTTTTCTGCCAGGACTACAACTACTGCTAAGAAACTGTAAAGGCAGCAGTACTGGTAGTAAAAATATGGCTTCAAGTTTTCTATATTTTTCAGCTTGACTATTAGTAATTTTTCGTTGCAGCTGGCACGTTAAGTATAGCGTTTTAGTACTGACTATACGTAGGGTTCATATTAAAAAACAATTTCTGGAAGTTACGGGAAATATTGTTTTGAAATTCTTAAAAATTTTTGCACGGGAAATTTGGGAAATGTCTTCTTAAAAACCTGATTATAAAATACGTCCCTGATACTTAATTTACTGCCTGTTTTTTTTTTTTTCAAAACAAAATAAAAATTTTGGCTTGGGTATTTTTATTGACACAACAATAAAAAAAACTCAAACGATAATTTTTATTTAAGTTTGAAAAACAGGCAATTATTTCTTAAAATTTTTGTTGTGTATTAATTTGTAATTTTCGTAATTTTTAATTCAAAAATATTATTTTCTTTATTATTCCAACTTATAAACATAAGACTTCAGAGCAAATGATAGCGCATCATAGTGCAATTCGAAAATCTTACACGTTAATTTACACGTTTCATCTTTTGATGCTCAATTTATATTCAATTTCTTTTTGAAGACGCCATTATGTTCACACGCAGCAACCGGTTTCAACTTTTTTTGCTTCAAAACAACAACACTTTTATTCAAAGCGAACCAAAGAAAAAAAGAAAAGCAAAAATTTACATGCAGCCATTGTTGTGCATATACCTACGAATGAGAACACAAAGCGTACTGCCCGAGTACAGACATCTCCGTACCAACCCTTTTTCTTCTTGTTTCCCTCTCCTAAAAACACAAGAGTTGAGCATCAAAAGATGATACGTGTGAATGTAGACTTAAGGTTGTATTCGTTTATAAAAACAAAATTTGGTTTTTAACATCATTTAAAAAAATTCAAATCTTAAGCAATTTTTTTTTTTACAATATTAGAGGGAGTTTATACGGTGTCTGTATGTAGATTTTAGACAATTAGACATGAAAATAGACATGTTTGGAAAGACATCGTGATAAGAAAATAGTTTTTTGGAAGCCTGTTCTAAAGATAATGAATTAAACAGACATGTCTGAAAAAACACCGCGTAAATTCCCCCTAAGGTTAAAAAAAAATTTAAATGTAGTCCTGTGTGTGGGCTGGTAAATATATACTAGGGGAAAATTTAGCATGCTCTACTACAAAAAGAGCCTTGGTTGAATAGCAGGGACATTGGCTTACCTTGCGGGAAATTTGTGTCAATTGTTCCAACAGACAGGTCCTGGGATTTGTGAAAAAAAAGAACTCATCACCAGTGAAAGGAGAACCAATCATTTAACTGGTATATGAAGAAACACAAGGTAGAAAGAGTAATGAATTACAGTATAGTATTCACCGGTGGTGTGACACATTTAATTTTGGGACTTTCTAAAATTTGGTTCTTAAATTAAGGTCTAAAACTTTTTTTTATTGAAATATTACTCCATTGTAGTAACTAACACTAAACACGATCATTGAGAATAGTTGTGACACTTCAAATGGTGGCTGTTAGGTGTCAAATGACAATCCCATGTTAAAGGCATAGGTCCCATTCATATATTGTTAGAACTAGAACAGACCTCTACCACCAAAGACCTATCACGGGGCTACTTTGGTGTCAGTTCGCTACCCTCTAGGGTTAGTGCCCTTACGTGGAATTTTTTAGACTTCAAGCCCTGTGACAACACTCCCCGTTTTTCCAAAGGTGCCTTATCAATGACCAGTTCAGGGCGTGTTTTAATTAGTGGGGACTAGAAGTTTTCGTTGAATCAGAAATAACTCAGCCGCCACATTTAAGACATTTTCCAATTTTATGCCTTAGAAAAGCTTTACATATTGATTTCACAAATACGCACAACACCCTACAGTTTTTTTTTTAATTTATCGGCCATGTTCTGGAAATCGAAATCCCATGAAATTGAACTCGATTGATATTTCTAATTAACCTTGATTTTATTTTATGACTAGTTCTGGTAAAGATAAGTGGTCCACAAATAAAAGGAAGGGCCATATAAAAGGAAAGGTTTTTATAAATAATTAGTATTGTGGTTATTTTATTAAACCCTTAATGGATTTTAATCCAAATGTTTGATATTTTAATCAGGCTAAAGTTCATTGAATTTTATTTTCATTTAATTATTTTTATGAAAAACGGAATTTTACAACATTAAATATATTAAAATTTATTGAATATTTTTCATTCTTGACTGAGCTGAGGGAATTGAACTTTGGCTTTCACGGACAGTTTGCCTAGACATGTTTCGATTGTCACCACACAATCTCCACAGAGGGGTTTGCCGTTTAACACTCCACCATTGACGACGGATAACAGTCAATAGTCAAACATCAATCTTTAAACCAAATGGTTAATGAAAATTGAAATCAATAACCTTGAGCATGATTAAAATATCAAACATTTGGTTTTTTAAAAATTTAAAACACAAGATAGTTTTTTTTAAATTTGTTCGATTTTAATTTCACGTGATGTCGATTTCTAATACATGTCTGTATACACGCAGAGAAAAAATATGATTGGGCATGGTTACGGCAACTGCACTATGTTTATTGTAGCAATATATTGTTGTCGTACACAAAATATTGTTATTTTTATTTAAAATCAACAATATTATAGTTACTGTAAACATGTCAATGTTTATCGCAATTATAAATTTAAGTATGTTTCACTTAAAAATAATCACTTTTATAACAACTAAATAATGATAACTTTGAAAACGTATTATATTTCTCACAACCATTTAATGATATTTAATAGCCATAACATGATAACTTTCTAGACATATACTGATAATATATTTAAGAAGCAAACAAAATATGTTTACTCTAATAATATTTTGTTACGCCATTCGTAAAATAATTTTGCATTAGTTGTGTCGTTTGTTTGTTATTCAGTGGTTAAACAATTTAAAAAAAAACCCCCATTAAAAAACCAAGTTTAAAGAAATTAAAAAATAAAGAAATTGTAGGTACATTTAAACAAAATGTAAAGTGTCAAAAATAAAATATCAATGCTAAAAAAATTTATTATTGTTTGAAAATGGTGCAAAAATATTGGCCATTTCTTTGTGTTTTTTTAGGGAAAAATAATGAAAATTCTATAAAATAATTTATAAATAATTGCGACCTACGACAAAAAAAGGTTAAAAATATTATGTTTAAAGTTGCATCATATTATGATGTGAAATATCTGTAACAGTTTTACGTTAAGGTTGCCAGTAAGTAAATAAGCATAAATATATATTAAAAATATTTTTCGGTCTTAAGCTTAATCTACATATTATTATGACTAACATAATAATAATATGATTACCGCTTTACTTATTATGACTAACCTGATTATAATATCTATGATTACATTAAATTTTAATATGATGTAATAAAAACAAATGGCCATAATATGATTCAATAATAATTATTTACCACACCCAAAGAAAACGATGTTTTAATTTGATCACCTCCAACAAAACTATTTTAAAAGAAAATTGTAAACATATTATGGTTAATTTAACCATATTATTATCACCGACAGCCATATTATGGTTAAATGTGTCCTCCATCAAGAAGGTACAACCATATTATGGTTGCTTCCGAACATGTTTTGGTCAATAATAACTGAAATATGTTTAACACTTACAATAGCATTGTTGGTTTTCAACCATAGCATGTTGCTCTTGGAGAAGAGAAAAATACTATTGTTAATTTTAAAACAAATTATTGTCATATTTAAACATAACATGTTTAGAGTCAACCATAATATGGTTGTGGCTTCTTGATGGAGGACTAATTAAACAATATTATGGTTGTCGGTGACAATAATATGGTTAAATTTAAACATAATATGTTTAAAATTTTGTCTTAAAATAGTTTTGTGGGAGGTGACCATATTTAAACATGTTTTTTCTCTGCGTGCACAACCATGTTTTTTCTTTGCGTGTATCTATGGTGTCCAAATGCTATCTTCAATACCTATGACTAAAGTTTTTTTATGAAAAATAAAAAGTAAAAAGTTTTTTCGAGCTCGAGGCCAATTATTTGTAAAAAATATTTATGTATTATTTTTTTACTAATCTTCTCCAATATTTGGATATCCATCGGATATCATTATCAAGGAATGAGTTACAAATATATTCGTTAGAGACGTATGACCTTCTCCACATTCAATATTGCACTCAATTCAATATTGCACAGTGCAATATTGAATGTGGAGAAGGTCATGCGTCTCTTACGAATATATTTGTAACTCATTCCTTGATAATGATATCCGATGGATATCCAAATATTGGAGAAGATTAGTAAATAAATAATACATAAATATTTTTTACAAATAATTGGCCTCGAGCTCGAAAAAACTTTTTATTTTTGAATAAAAAAAGGTCGAAGGTATAATATCTAATTTAAGTTTTTTTATAAATCTAACGAATCAAACTAAATACGATTCTGCAAGGTGGTGAGATATTACGCTGGTGTGCTTAAACTTATAATACCCCGTTTTTACAATAGTTTTCTACAGCTAAAGAAATATGAGAATAAGAAAACTGCCATGCTATTTATTGTATTTTGAGACCAAAATACGTTTTTGGCGGATGAAAAAAATGGAATTTTTCAGGTGCCACCAAATCTCAAATTAAATAATATCCCTAAAAGACACAATTAAACGCTAAATAAATACTTCCGTGCACATATGAGACACTGAACAACTCTTAATGCCTTAACAAAATCTAAAACTATTTCATTCCGTTTTCCTAATTAAATAAAATATTAAATTAAGCAAAATGCAATTAATGTTTTTAAGAAAGAAACAACTTAAACTAAAAACAACATAGAAGAGTTTGAGGGACAAAACTTGCAAAGTAATTTTTCCAAATATTTCTTTAACGTTCAACAGATTTCTTAGGAAAACAGAAAGAAACTTAAATTGAAATTTATGCTGAGATTTTGTTTTTGCGTTGATGAGGATAATAATGCTGATGATGCTGTTGTTTTTGTTGCTAGAAAATATTACAACACACATGAGCCGTCCTAGACATTACTGCCAACTAAGAAACAGACATGTTGTTAATTTAACATTAAAAAAAAGGAAAGAAATGAAAGGTCGTGTTGAAGTATTCAAGGGTCTAAGTAACAGACTGGGACTGTTGTAAGTAATGATGAAGGACAGACGCACAGACAGACTAATAAGAATTTTACACGTAATTTTGTATATTTTTTTCATCTTGAGTTTATGGAAGAGTATAGCAACACCCACTATTAATAAATGATATGATTAGACATGGGTATACTGTTTGTCTGTCAGTACTTCAAAGACCAGCTGGAAATTTTCTATAAAGGAGGTTAACAAGCGTTTTCCACTATGCTAATGCATTGAAGCTTTATGCCCGCAACCCAGACACTGATGGACTTGTTACATACCAGCTAGTCTACCGGAACACCCAAGCTGTACCAAAACGTTCACTAATTATTCCATCATGAGCGAGCGTGTACGATTAAAATTTTTGCTGCTTCTTCATCCACATAAGGGCGAGGAATAAAAAAGATTGTTGTTATCACTCGTAAAAGCATATGAATAAAAAATGAAATACAAGCATATTCATATTCAAATTCTTCACATAGAAAAAACAAACAATACAATACACACACAGGCTATTCTTGCTGCTGTCGTGCAACTTCCCAGCCAACAACAACAATATAGTAACGAGCGTTGGCAAAATTTTTTTAAATGCTCACGTACATGAGTGAATGCTTGAAAAACTACCAATTCATTAATGACTGTGAAAAACCATTAGAAATTTTTGATTTCTCATTCATGAGGAAATTAATGAATGCGTAAATATGAACGATCACATCTGAACTTTTCTGAACTTTGAAAAATATCCTTTAAACAAAATTGTGGCAATTCTTTCATTTTACAGTCCAAAAGAGAGCAATCATAAGATTTTCTTTCCAGACGTTGTTTAACAGGTGAAACATACCAATATTATATATTTCTCTAAGGCAAATTTTTAATCTACCTTGTTAAACTCAGAAAGTTTACTATGGAAATATCCTCATTTTTTAAATCATTACCAAGATTCTATTATTTCAGGTTCTCTTGACCCTTTCACCCCGGAGTTTTTTCTGGAAAAATGTTAGGTTTTTTTTTAATTCTGATTGCAAATTTATTTATAAGGCTATAATATAAGATGTTGGGGATACATGAGATGTCGGTGATCCTACCGCTTCCCTGGGACATCTAATCCCAATAAGTTCTTACAATGGGATATTTTGTCCCAATAAAGCTATCTGCATACACAAAAACAACAAAACTTGTATCTTTAACTTATATTGGGATAATGAATCCCACGCGATAATGAATCCCAATTTTTTTGGGACATTATGTCCCATTGCAAAACAAACCTTTCTATCTTTATAATCTATTGGGATAAAATAAATATTACAATATTAAAGGTAAAACAGAAGTTATGATATAAGGAAAATTGCTGGGGCATATAATCCCAGTAGGCGCGATAGGGTTAAGGGAAACTAAGAAAAAAATTTTTTTTTTATTATTGAATCTTTCCTGTCGATTTTTACAATATGTATTCAAAGCTTAATCCTTATTCTTATTTAGCAGTTATTACCAATGTAACCGGTAATCTACTGCACTCAAGTTTCAAAAAAGTCTGCTGGGCTCAAAGTGTCGGTTATTTTTAGCCTCTAGTAATCTTCGAACTGTACACAGAAAAAAGTGTTCAATTAAAAAAATGATTTAAAAAGTATTTAAATTAAATTAATGTGATAAATGAATCAATTATTTTTTTGTTGAAAGAATATTAAAAATTTAATTTGGATTTAATTAACATATTAGTTGTTTTGAAATAAATTTTCAATAAAAATTTTAATTAAATAACAAAAAATCTTAATTGACTTTTTTCGTTTAAAATAAAATAATTTAAACATGTAGAATTGTTGTTGGGAATTGTCAATATTTATTTAAATAAATTAACACATTGTTTGAAATGGCAAAGTTTTTTGATCACTCTTTTAATTAAAAATATCATTTATTGAAAATATGTTTTCAAAATTTTAAAATTTTTAGTAATCAATATAATCATTTTGATAAAAGGTGCAAAGTCAACAACTTGATTGCTTGGTATTATGAATTTGGAATAAATTTGGTGATTGGAGAAATTTAATAACTTTTTCTGTGTAGCAGATCCCGAGCGAGGGATATTCCTCCTTTCTGTGGATAAGGTCGTTACGTATATACCATGGGGCGCAGACGATTTGTTGCAGTATCCTTGACTGTCTGTGTAGCTTCTGGATGTTTGATGCGCATGCAGTACCCCATAATTGGATGTCATATATCGATATTGGTGTGATGATAGACCATAAGAGAACTTTGTTGTCTATGGACTAATTTGAGTTTAGACCAAGGAGCCAATGTTGTTGAGCCGCTTTAAGTTTCAAAACCGTTATTTTCGCTTCAATATGACTAGACCATGTAAAACCATGTAAATTTTCCTCCATGAATGCCCAAGTACATTACAAGACTTTCTACTGCACTTTCTACAGTGGAGTTATTTATTTTTACAGCAGGGCACGTTTGTCGTCTGAGCGTAAAAGTTAAGCGAGCACTTTTATCCGGGTTAACCTTTACTTTCCATTTTTCTAGCCAGGACTCTAGTTCGTTTATGTGGAACTGTAGATGCTGCGATGCAACTTGTAGGTCCTGATTAACACAAATAAATGCTGCGTCATCTGTAAACGTAGAGGTATGTATGTTCGGACTTGTTGGTACATCTGCTGCGTATCTTATATACAGGAGCGGCTCTAACATGCTGCCTTGAGGGACACCAGCAGATATTTTCATGGGGGCTGGGGGATATTTATTTCTTGATCTTATAATAAATGTTCTACCTGTGGAATAGCTCTCGAAAATATTATGACACAATTATGTCAAAGTTGCTAATAATCTGCTTAACCATCCAAATCATGGCCCAATTAGTAGGTCTGTGCAAAACTACAACAATGGAAAAAACAACACGCATTTTGTTTGTGTAAATTATGTTAAAAATGTCAAAACCCAATATATTTGTTTGTGTAAAAAGTGGACAAGATGTCAAAAACAATTTCTAAAAAACAATTGCATGATAAAAACAGACCTACTAGTTGGCCATGGCCCCACTAGCAGACATACTAGTTGGGTCATGCGTCCAAATCTTCACAAGTTTCTTCATATAATTAAGTACATTTCAGTATATTAGATCTAAATAATTTCGGGCTTGAGTAAAATTTGATTATATCAGTAAAATATCATGTCTGTCAAGACTACTTGTTAAACCTGCTGAGTTTAAATTCAATTCATACCAAAGAATCCGTCAAATTCTGCATTAACTACTTTACACCATTTGATAGGCAAATGAGACGTCTCTATGAAATTTCCAACGGTCTTTATTTCTAAACATGTATGTATATGAGTTCTTGTGTGTTCTTTCATTACAAACATACATGCATGCCACATTAGCTGGAAAACATGATTTTCTATTTGCCACAATGTGTGTTGGAGTGTGTGCGCTGCTTATGAATCTAGCTGTGTGTTCTTGTAGATAATTAACCATGCTCCGTTTGTTGGGTTCGTCATAAAAATGTCTGGTCTGAGTTTAAGACCAGTATTTTTGCTACATCTTTACTCTATTTTATGATGATGGCAGAATTGCCGTAAGAAATTTAAAATTTTATAAGAAACAACAAAAAAAAAAAAGATAAAACTCTTACAAATGTTTTGTAAAAATAATGATGGAAATTATGTTAAAATACAGGAATGTGAAATTAAAAAAAAGTAAATAGATATGACTTATTTTTATTAAAAATAAATTAAGAACAGTTAAAAAAATTAAATAAAAAATTTCAGCTAGTTGACCTAAAATTTAATTTTTCTTTAAAACAATTCAATAAAGTATAAAATGCTATCTTCAAATGTCATTGAAGAAGGTTATCTAATTTTTGTGCAAGCCAGCCGATTTATAAAGACATCCAAATTGCTGCAAAACTAATCGATTCAACCGCTTAATGTATATTCGTAATTAGTCTCGAAAGGGATTTACTATTGTGAATTTTTTGTACAGGGAGCGCATGAATAATATTAGTTTTTACTTACTTTAAATAATTTTGGATAAATATTTGGGTACCAGCTAGTGAGCTAGTCTATCAGTATCGGGGTTTCGGTTTCGATTTACGCCAGAGAGTCTCCTGGACAAGCGTAAAGCTTTGCGGGATTAGCATAGAAAATATAAAAAATTTTAAATTCACATGTCTATGATCAAAATTCACATCATATTTTTGCTATTTTTAAAGTCTAACCCAAATTTGTTAGGAAAAAAACTAATAAAGTGGTGCCAGGGATGCGAACTGGATCTGATTCCGGCCAAAAAAAAAAAACAGAACTGGAACTTTTCACAAGATGATACAAAATTCCCAAATTGTATACCCCGAAAATAAGTGGGGTCTCACTGAAACTATCAAATAATGACAAATATATTGGGCTAATACTGGACAGAAAACTGAACTGGAAGATGAGCATTATTTCCAGGACTAGGAAGGCGGCAGCTGCTTCATCTTGCTTTAAAATGGGCATTGGCCCAAACTGGGGAATCAGCTCGAAGAATGTATACTGGCTACGAGTAGCTGTTTGGTGGTTGGCGCTCAAGGGGAAGATTAATCAAACTATATTTGAACGTATAATGATGGCTACCACCGACATTTTGGCGAAAAAGTTAGCTGGCGGTAAGACTAAGGGTCAATAGAGCATGGAGGGATCACAACATCGGGCATGCTAAAATCC
Source organism: Pollenia amentaria (assembly GCA_943735925.1). Lineage (NCBI taxonomy): Eukaryota > Metazoa > Arthropoda > Insecta > Diptera > Polleniidae > Pollenia > Pollenia amentaria. The sequence goes on along the minus strand of OX031008.1, from coordinate 82,819,909 downwards.
TGTATAAGAAGAATTGGAACATGGAAGTTGATTATGTCACACCTGGCCAATGTGTAATCCTGGCTACACCGTCTTGGATAACGTGGTTCCCTATGCTGTCCCGGAGTCCTGCAAATGTGATTCAGATATTCACTGATGGGTGTAAAACACATTTAGGTCGAGATAATGGATATATAGCCGCGAGAAACTTCCGGTATGGTGAAACATCTGGCAGGGATATTCCGATAGTAAGGCGGCCAGAAGATCCCTGGAGAATATGTTCATCACATCGAGAATTGTCCAGTATGCCGGATGTCTCTGCAGGTGATAGCGAGACATTCAGTGGTTACCCTTAGTGAGTCCCCGGACACAGGGACATATATAGGAATTGTATGGCTGACTTGTTGGCGCATGCAGGTACCACTTCAAATCGAAACAGTTCAATATACGAAATAGGTGTTTCACTCCCAAGAAGTTAGCAACATATTGCACACAATTTTCATCTAACTGCCAGTCAGAGATGGTTTGACGAAACTATTTGCGGGGAAACCAGAAAAATCTGGCCCATCATAGAAAAAAGGCCTCGGCGGGAACTACAGCTGCCCAGACATGACCTCAGCAGTCTAAAAGCCGTTATAACTAGCCACTGGCCCATTGAAAAGCAAGCCCAAAGACTATTGTTCCCTAACAATAACCTGTGTAGAAGTTGCGGCGTCGAGGAAGAGTCAACGGAACATCTTCTCTGTTATTGTCCGGCATTCGGAGATATAAGACTTTAACTTTTTAGTTGAAGAAGCATTGGGGACAAAACTTGTCTTTCTGATATTGATTTGTATAGAATCAACTTCTTTATTGAATCAACTTGGTGGCTCAGTTAGAATATTAGCAGCCAGGCAACAAAGGGTCCTTGGGAGACGGTGGTACATGGTAACACCAGGTGAACTAATTAATGGAACCACCTGAGCTGTGCTTGATTGCGGCTGCCAATGGAACATAACCAAATGTTGACCTCTGGAGCGTATGATTATTATAAACTTTTCATTGTTCTACAAAAGTAAATTTGATGGCTCTAAATATATAAAGAAAATTGTATTTTCTCATTAACAAAGCCTACAGTTAGTTTATTGTGGGTTTGAATGAAAAGTCATTTAAAAGGTCAAAGTGAAAAAAAAAATATTTTATTAACAATTTAAAATAAATTTCCTACGCGAATGAAATTTCAATTATTATTTGAATTGTAAAGATTTTGTTAAGGTGCTTTTAAATAAGTTTGCTGTTTTTAATAAATTTTGTTATATTTTAAATCATTTCAAATAAACATGACTAACTTTTAAATGGTTGAGACAAATAGTATTCGTTGGTTCGTTCACATGACTGCCTGTTAAGGAGCAAACAAGCAATTAAAAAGAGTCTTAAGACCTCGTTTTAACAATACCACACCAATCAATAGGTTATGAGTATTTAAATCAACATCAGTGTTTTGAAAAATAGCATCAATGAGGCAAAAGTTGATATCAATTCAATGACGAACATCATTCTAAAATTTTATCATATTTTATGCGTCATTTACGCTATGACTAGAGTGGCATCAATTCGATGCCACATTTTGTTTACACTGATAGAAAAGGCGTCATAACGCTGATGCGTTTTGACATTCATATATCAAGTCATCAGTGCCACGACAAACTGTCCTCAGTGCGATGACAAATCGTCATCATTGCTATGACATAATATATCAAGCCATTATATATTTTTAACGTTATTTTCATTATTTAAAAAGGAAAATTAGAAGCGAAATTTTCCATATTCTATTTTTTAATTATTTATTTAAATACATCAAATTTTAAAACTAGAATTATTATGAAAACCATATCGGGCATGCCGCTGGTGTCTAATAACTGAGAGTTCTTCTGTTAACAAATTGCGGAATGAAACAAAAGTGAAACAAACATGTGTAATGGATAAATGCATAATGATATTCTCTCAATTTGACTTAAGGACAATTACAATGACCCAATTCGATGACATTTTGTCATCGCACTGATCACATGCATTATAAGACCGATTTCGATTCGTCATTTCTGTGATGCCAAGGTGTCATCATATTGATGACATAATTTTAATATTTGACCCTGATGACAATTTTGCCAATTGATGTTAACGCTGACATCACAATGATGAAAAGTGTAATGGGGTCAAAAAAGAAGACACTTGTCATAGTACTGATGTCAAAATACACCAGTGTTATGACGCCTTTTCTATCAGTGTATGCAAGTTGGTTCACTGCACTGGTAAGCGAAACAGCCATTATATGAATGCCGCTCGAAATTGGGTACAAAATTGAACTCAGTGCCGAAGAGCACCTATAATTCCGATACAAGAAGATCTCTAATTTTGTTATAGCTTGTCTAGAATATATTTCCTTTATATTGCATTTTAACATGCTAAGGATCAATAAGTCAGTATAAGATGTTTTATTATCTCTCCATCGAAGGTAGAAACAAAGTTTTGAAAAGTTACGTTATGTAAATGTTTTTTCGGATTTTCGAGTTTTTCGGAAATTTTAAGTGTACTAAGAATATTTTTTAAAAATTTTTAAAATATACTATAATTTCAAAAACTGAACATAACAAGAACAATGAAATTTTAAAGTTTTTAAATTGCTATTTTATCAGTATTATTAACTTCCATTAAAACCTTTTTAATTCTGCTGAATAAGATTTATTCTTTCACTGACCTTAATGAAGATTTTTCTTTTTAAATTTCCGGCAACAGTTTCCAAAATTATTGCAAATACAGCCTAATTTTCCTTTTAGTCAGTTTTTTTTTGTTATTTTTTCTTACTCATTTCCGTGCCTAATAAGTTTCCTCTCTGCTTGGGATATAAATGTGTGTGTGTGTTCCATAATTTCATAAAATTATTTCTAATTCTTATATTTCTAACAATGAACACAATATAAATGATGCTTGTAAATGAAATTATGCCTTAAAGGCAAAAAAAACAACATTTGAAAATGTTATTTGGGCGTCTACATTGTTGTTGTTTTCAAAATGTTTGCTACAGTGAATAAGAAGGCATATTATTTCAAACAAGCAAAATTATTGTCGGCTAATGATTATTGCAAAGTTTTACAACTTTGCTTTTGCTCAGAGTACTTTAATTAAGAATTGGAACTCCCAAAAAGGTTGGGTAAAATAATATTTCAATGAAAATTTTAAATAAAACTATTAATTAAGAAGCTATTAAAAGTAGGGGTTATGCAATCAATAATAATTTTTTACAAGATTAAAAACACCATTTAATTTTTTTCTTAAGTAAAGTTAAAAAGATTTTTAAATTTGTATGTAATTATGAAATTGGCTAGTAATTTCACTGGTCATAATTTGTTGGGCAAATACTGTTTAAAAGAAATTTACATTGTAATGCAAATATTCCATCACTTACATAATACTAGGCCTGACTCTAAATCAGAGTCTTCTTCTTTTTACATTACTTTGCCTCATCAAATTTTACTAACTAGATGGATGCTTCATTTCCACTTTTCGCATACTAAAACAGTAAAGCAACAAAAACCAAACCAAATCTCTTACCACCAAAATATACAAAACGAAATAATATCTGTCTGTCTACAACCAAATACAAATAAATGTATATATTTTACATTGCCAAAGGGGCTTTTAAACGAACATCATAAACAGCAACATAGAAACAACAATAACAATGTCATAAATAACATTAGCCAGAATAGAAACATCTTTTTTTATTTTTGTTGCTGATACTCTACTTTATTCTTTAGTATTTTACTCTTACTCTCAATAACAGAAAATACATCATACAGCAAACACATAACAATCATAAATTCAAGTAACATGCCATCACATTCATAACAATTCATTGTTGTTTATGTTTTCATACAGCAGACACCACCATCAGCGTTGCCGTTTTTGTTACTTTTAGCCAAAATTGTTTCCTTTCTTTGAATGTGTACTTATGTACTTTTTTCCATTTTGGTTACTTTTTCCAATACAAAAATATTTATTAATTGTCTGATAATCATTGCTAGTCAGCGTTACCGCTGTGGTAGTAAAGTTTCAATTTGACTCATTTTCGACGCTCTTGATACCTTTATCACCCTTTTTTAAACTACCCTTTTCTTAAATTGTTAACTATTTCCTGTCACTTTTTGACCCATTTTAGAAATACCACTTACATTTTTTTCAGCCAAAACACTGCAGTAACAGCTTTTGTAAACGGCATGTCGCACGCAAATTTTATATGCACAGGCTTACCTTTGTGCCCCAGAAGTGGAAAATGTTACACTTTTTTTGAGGCATAAAGTGGCAAATGCACTTTTTTTGAAGTACCCTTTAGTATTATTTGAAACATCAGTTCCCTTTTTAACAATTTTTGAAATTATGTCACGAAATTTTATCAAGAAAAAATAAAAAGATACACGAATGAATTTTCAAGATTTTTCGAATCCGTATTTATTAAATCCAAACAAGATTCAAGGCATAATTTTTAAAGCAAAGGCTTTTGGCCACAAATTCAAAATTTAAAAAGAAAGATAAACGACAAAACGTATAAAGTCAAGGGCGTAAAAGTTTAAGTTTGGGGTCGGAAATTTAGATTTAACGAACGTATTTACTGGAATTTAAATAAAATTAGTGCATTAATTTTTTCTTTATCCCAAGGTAGTGCTTAACAAGTGTTTTCGAAGTTACCATTGTTTAAAAATAAATTTTGAAACAGACTCAAAGTATAAACTTGCGATTCAATGCTTACGTCACTTAATTTGTTCGAAACGGAGCTGGAAGAAGGCACCTCAAGTAAATACTTAATAATAGAACATAGAACGAAAATTTCTAAAAAGTGCTTGTTAGTACGCTTTGTTTAAAAAATGTTTTACGTTTCTTAATTAATTTTACGATAATAAAGTGCAAATTAAAAGTACAATCTCCCTAATAACATAACTTGTCTCTCTTCTCCCGGACTTTCTCATTTCCCGGAACAACGGGGATTGTTTTTAAATTTCCCGTGATCTTAATTTATTTTTTTCAACTAAACGTTATTAAAATAATAAAAATGTTCAGTTCTTTATATATTAATTAGGGTTTTCATGATAACGCCCAAAATTGTTATTTGTGCAAATGGGCAAACTTGCGAGACTCGTTTTAAGAAGAGCCTTTTTAATTTTTTTGTAATATTAAACAATTTTTGTCAGTTTGTAAGAATGGTCCGCACAAAATAGAAATAAAAATAAATAAAAATTATAAAAATAAAAGTAAAAATTTGTGATTAAAACCTGAAATTTGTCTTCGAAAATGCATAAATAAAGCCAAAAGGCTAATTTGCTTAAATTATTGCAAGAATTTTTTTTTGTGATTTATAAACTCTTGAATTTTTTATTGAGAACGACGCTTAGCATTAAAAAATCTGCATTTTGCTGAAAAGCACAATTAAACAGCGCAAATTGACGACTCAAAATTGCTGGCAAGTTAACGAAGTTTGTGTATATCAATTATCATACAATTGAAGCTCAGCCGCGAATAACGTTGTAAATTACAAAATAAATATTTTTCAGGAGAGCAAGAAAACGTTTTTAGAAGGCAGGATTATTAATTTTTTTTTTTAGATTATCAAAAATAATGACAATAAAAACTTTTATGCAAAATATCAAGTAAATCGGATTTTAAATAACATGCTTAATTACAGTTTATATTCTTTTTTTTTTGTAGAAAAACGTTTCATATCCACAATCGCGATGTCATTAAAAACGTTTTTCCACTACGCAAACGGCTTTTAGAACGTTATTCCACCTTGAAAAACCAGTTCGTTTTTATCATTTTGTTAGTAACTTACAACGTTCTTCCACTGGCTGACTCTTTTTGATGGCGTTAAAGTGCATAATTTTGGGTGAATTGACGTTTAAATAGTGTAAGAGAGTAATGTTAACGCTAATCTGTAAAAAACTGTTTTTGCAAAAAGTGGCATTTACAACTAAATTCGCGGCTTTGCTTCAATTTTTGACATTTCATTTGCAGAGGCTCAAAAATTCACAGTTTGTACAGATTGCGAGACTTTTAAGCAATGTCATGAAAATTTGAAGTAAAGTATATAAATGTTTTTTGCTTGCTTATAAAAAACTTAGTCTTATTTTTCTCTTTAAAAATGCACTTTATGGGAAAAACCTGACTCTTTTTTTACTTTGAATTAATCTTTTTTCGAAAATCTCCTTTTTGTAACCCTTAAGAAAAACTTTCAACGGCAACGCTATCACTAGCAGACAGACAAAAGCACACTCTCATACATTTTACCACACTCCCACACCCACATTAGAAACATGTTTTGAGATCCTCTTTTTGTTTGGGTTTCCAGTGTTTGTTTACACCAACAACATTTTTGAAAACAATTTACTCCTACAAGCCCTCTCTCTCCCCTATCATTACATTTATTTTATCTACACACAGAAGGGAGCGTAGGGGGTTTTCAAAATCAAGTGTAAGTGAGTGAATATGTAATGAAACATGTCAGGTATTTGTTTTCTTTAACCTTTTGTCGGTACTTTTGTAAGAGTTTATTCAATTCTTCTATTTTATTCAACTAATGAGCAAATAAAAATCTCAACATGACCTTTACATTTTACTCACACTCGGCTTAGCTACTATTGTTTACCTTGGCAGGTTAGAGAGATTTAAGACCCCCACCAGCTGTTAGAAACAATTTACTTTTATTTTCTTTATTGTTTCTCTCGCTTATTTTCCTTTAATAAAGTGTTAAAAGTTTTATGTCTGTTTACCAAGCATTTGGGTTTAGATATGGAGAACCCAAACAGCAGGTTAATAAAAGGGTCAAAGTCTAAATAGGTTAGGGAATATATGAATGTTTTTACATCCATATCGGGTTTTTGTAAATAATATGATTGGTAAAAGTTAAAGGTAAACATTAAAAAAAATAGAAAAGAAAACTAGGATGTTCACTTTAAGTTACAATTTTATGCTGGTAAGAGTAAAAGATTAAATTCATAACAATTTATAAGCAAAAAAGAAGAATTTATTATAAAACTAAAGGCGGTCAAGCCCCACCATGTAATACCCTGCACCACAGTATTTAAAAACAACTTTTCACAAACTTGTCCCTCTTGCGGCCCATGGGAAATCATGGAACCGCAAGAACAAAAATGAAAAAGTTTCTTGTGCCGAAAACGACCTTAAAGATAAATAAAATTTCAGTGTGTTTATGAAGAGTAAAAAAATTATTCTTCTCTCATGAGTTGGGTTTACAATATCTTCATATGCTAAATTTAACACTTCATATAACACCTGAGTTACTATGCATTATTTATTTTAGAGTTTGCTAAAAACCGTAATAATGCAAAACCACGGTTTCGGTTTTAAAATGATTAAAACCGGTGGGTTTCGGTTCGGTTTTCGGTTTTACTTACAAACCTTTCATATTGTTGTGTTTGACTGGTGCTCTGACATTTCTGAAGTAAAATTAATATAATAAAATAAAAAAAAGTTTAATATGTTGCCAAATTTTATTGGTAATTAAAATGGCTGCGATTTCCATGCAAATGCATGTTTTTTCGTCGATAGTCTAATTAAGATCAATTATTTTTCCGAATTATTAAATTTGCGTTAAAATGGTATCGTTTTGTTTTTGCATATTGTTGCATATTTTTTTTGAAAATGCATATATTAAGGTTTCGATAAAAAGATCGTTCTATTTTTAACCGATGCAGCAGCTAACATGGTAAAGGCTGCCAATGGGTTTAAAGTATTTCCACCACAGACAGTTCTAACAAGATGGAGGACTTGGCTAGATACTTCAGAATTCTATTTAATTAACTTTGAGCAGTTTAAGAATGGAAGTAAAGATGGAATAAAAAAAGTAAAAGAAATATAAAATCTATATAACATCAGAAGTCAGTAAGCATTTCTATTTTCCAACTACGGATATATTGGTGACACAATAACTTATTAGGAGTGATTTAGTTCACTTAATACTTAAGTCAAATTAATTGATATTGCTGCAAGTAAAATTAACAATGTTGAAGGAGGAATTAACCGACCAATTAAAAAAAATCCAAAACGTTTTGCAAAAAAATAAGGATTTAAAAAAAGAAACTAAATCAAAGTGGGATCTGAAAATTAAATTTCCCATTGGCATGCTTTAATTATTATTCTTTAACTTCGGTTGACGTTGAGAGATAATATTCCGCGTACAAAAGTTTTTTGCGTCTTAACAGACAAAGTTTTACTTTTGTAAAAAACAGTACTAATTTGTTTAAGCAAATGAAAATTTTAATTAGTTATTTAAGCTTTTGAATGATATTTGAATATCAATAGACTGAGTTTTTTATATTTTTATTTTTAATAATATTTAAAAAAAAATATTTTTTATGGAAAAGTTTTTAAGTTTTTTGTGTATATTTTTTGTTTTTAAGAGCATATTTTATATATTTTATTACATATATTTTATTATTTTAAAACAAAAGAGAAATGCAAAACAGTAACAATATGATTCTTCTAAACACTTTTTTTATTTTAAGAATTTCTGAAATACCTTGCCATTATTGCCGCCTGTAATATTTATTTTATTATATAAACTTTTTTTTCAGAAGTACGAGTGTTATCTACAATTTGCAGTTTCTTTAGGCATGTCGGTTTCCGGTTTTTAGGCATAAAAAACCGCGGCTTCGATTTCGGTTAAAACCGGACAGCAATCCCTAATTTATTTATTATTTTATTGATTTATTCATAATCTATAAGCATATGTGGCCAAGTTAATTATAAAGTTATAATGCGACACGTCAAAATTAGTGATGTTTGACTTATGACGTTGTTGCAGCAAATGAGCGATATGAGGTGTGCTTGTTTTGAGGTGATTTTACAAAGGCGGTTTACATGGGACCTATGACTAATTTTGGACCTACCGGCACAACATTTTCTCATGACATAGTACACGGTGTTTTTTTTTTAACTGCATGAGAATATAAAATGATAACAAAAGACAGAAATAATTGTTGAAATATATTTTTTTATTAGAATCTGGTAGATAATTTAATGGCATTTATTATTTACATTTGGTTTCCGGTATTTGTCCACCGTGGCTACGACATGGTCTATTCGTTTAGTAAAATTGTTGACTACTTCTGCCAATAAATCAGGCCGCATGGCGTCAATGTTGGTTTGAATATTTGCTTCCAATGCATAAAGAGTTCTTGGTTTGTCGGTACGAATGACTTAACATAGCCCCATAAAAAGTAATCCAGAGCCGTTAACCTGCACAAACGAGGGAGCCAGTTAACAGGACCACTTCTGGAAATAGTTGTCACCAAACTGATTTTGCAATAAATCAATTGTTAAGCGCGCTATATGGCAAGATGCGTCTTATTGGCACCAAATGTCATTGATGTTTAGCTGATTAATTTTTGGAAACAAAAATTCAGTCAGCATGGCTCAATAGCGCTGGCCTTTCACCGTTACGACAACTCGTTGCTCATTTCAAAAGATCGTGTAAACTGCGCTAAGCATTCAATGCAAATGGATGTAATGGTAATTCGTTAACGGCTTGGGGATCCCAGCAAAAACTTACTCTGCAAAAACTTACTTTGCAGTGTAAGTTTTTGCTGGGCTTGTCTTCGCTGGGAGTAGTATTTGGACAAAATTTAATCTAAATACCGAGATAATACGACCGACGGTTAATGGCAGTGATGCTAATAGTAGGCTATTTTTCCTTTTTGTAGGGATTTTTTTTGGAAAATTTAAAGCGTAGGGTAAAAAGGACTGATATTTTATTTTAAGGCAAATGTAGGGAATTTTCAAAATATTATCTCATTTTCAATACATTGTGTAAAAGTACGTTCGTAATATTTTCATTTAAAAATTAAAAATTTTCATATACAATAGCATTTAAGTACAAATGTAGTATTTTTCAACAGAAGCCCTATACTATGAGCCCTAACAGCCTGGCAATCTTCAACAAGTGCCAAAGCCATGTACTTTTATATTAGGGGGCTCCGAATTTTCGGGTTCGCATTTCCAAACTATTCGCCTATTTTTACTATTTGCATTCGCACTCACATTCGCTAAAATGTATGCGAATATTAAAAGAGAATATTTAATGAATGAAATTTCTAGATAGCAGAGAAAAAACAATCACACCTTCTAAACTAAGAGAAATAAAATCGATTATGAAAACTTTTAAGGAAGTGGAAGGATGTATTTTTAAAAGGATATTTTTTATGTTTGCTTAGTGGAACTGAAGTAAATATTTTTTTAAATTCTACACAGTCTTCCCTTTTATTTGGTCCCGAGTTTGCTAAAAAAAAATTAGATACTTATATAAAAAAATTATTTAAAATAAGTATTCTTGAAAAAGATTAAGTCCTTAAAAACGGACAAAAGATGAGGGAATGAAAATCAAATACCCAGTTTGACTTAGTTTTGACTCAAGATTGAAGGATACATGTGGCGTTTCTGCCAAAAAATTTAATTTGTTACAGTGTTTTTTTTTTTAATTGAATTTCTATTTTGTTGTTCTTGTTGTTAATAAATGCTTTTATATTAAATGTTAATAAATCGTAAATTATCAGATTTACAAAATGTTAGCAGAGTATGTATTTGTTTGCATGAAGATAAAAACAAAACATTTTTAACGCAGGGAATAGTGTAGGAATAATTTTTTTGGTTGTAGGAAAAAAAGGGAATTTTGTTTTAGACACGTAGGGATTATTTTGAAATTTATATTGGCATTACTGGTTTATGGGCACAAAGACTATATTCCGCGAAGAAGCTTGTATGGGGCTTTGTTGACTTATGAACGGATTTTCAACATTTTCAACAAACTTGGTCCTTGTGACAATTAGAACCTCTGTGCTATATTTCATCAAATGATCTCCAAAATGGCGACCTGTACTTTGCATACAAAGTTTACATGGAAAACCAGCCAGCCAGACGGACAGACATACATCGTTAGATCGATTCAAAAAACATTTGGGAGTTGATCGGTATACAAAAAGATGGGTCCAAGGCTAATATTTTAAAGTGTTATAGACATTAGCACAAACGCATAATACCCTCTTCACTATTATCGTGTGGGTATAATAACCATTTTTCTTATCTTAGACAATAAAAGAACAACGAGTCCTTATCCAAAACTCGGAGATACTGAATCTACGACCGTGGGAGAAAACAGGAATCTATTAAGAAAACTTACTGCTCAAATAATTCTTTATACTCTATAGATTGAGTTCACAGTCATAAAATGATCAATAATGGATACAAAATTTAGGGTGGGACTTTCCCGAAATTGGTGTATTCAGGAGGACAATTTACACTTGGATCAGCTAAAAATGTCTTAGAACCTAATTTAATGCTGGTGACTATAATTAATAAACATAATTTCACATTGAAATTCTATAATTACATAGTTATGAATAATTCATGATTAAAGTCACATATTTCTGTGGCAAAAAGGAAAAAATGCTTAAGTGGACTTAAGCCAAATTTAAGTTTATGACACGTATGCAATCTCCATGCTTAAAATTACCCATGGGCAAAGTTTCTATTATTTTGTAGGAATTTTTTGGAAGTTAAAGCAAAATTAGTTTTTGCTTTGTTTTAATGTACAATTAAATTTGGAATAAAAGCTTAATTTTACTTCCGGTCTGGGACGTAAGTAGTATTTAGGTATTAAGACTTAAAAAACACTTTAACCGAAGAGAAGTGATGATTTTATAAAAACAAGTTTCAATATAAAAAAAAACCCCTTTAAAGTTTAATGTTTGGTTTATTGGATGAAAATATGCGCATAAAATATGCTAAAAATTTTAAAATATGCTTTAAAAATTAATAAAATTTTGTATTTATTATTTTAAGAGAAACAAAAATCACTATAAAGTCCGTAAAAAACGTTTGTTAAATTAAATAATCATTTATGAATTCGGGGGTTACTTTCTATATATGTTTTTTTTTTTGTTTTTGATATACATTTAAAAATTATTTAATTTTTTTTTTTTTTTTGATTGACTTTACTAAAACTAAAAAAAACCCGTATACAAAAAATTTTTATTTTCTAATAACAAAATAACTTAACACATTGAAAAAACATCACCAAAATAGCATCAAAAAAGGGTTTATGTTAAGAAATTTTATTAACAACTGGGAAGACAATGTCGGTCATGTCGTCGTCTATAAACTTTTTAGAAGATTGTGCACTAGACAATGTCAAGTATTTTGTCATCCACGACATTTTTCTCAAAATTGTCTTCCAGAAATCCTAAGGGATAGAGGACATGTCGTGCATAAATAGTTGACGACAATGTCTTCGACGGCAGTTTTGCCAACTGAGATACTGAAAGAATAAGATTATTCAAGTAAGAAAGCTTTATAAATAGTAATTTTATTAAGAATACACATTCGAAGTACTAAAAGAAAAGTTTGTAATAAAAATGAAACCCAACGTGAGAACTAAAATTCCCATATTCTTATTTTTAATTATCAAAATTATTTTAAAAGTCACTTTTCTTTTTTTGTTTCTTGTCTAACCCCCATATTTATAAAAAATATTATTGATTAATATTTAATTTTCATAGAAAATTCGTTTCATAAACCTGCAATAAGCCTAAAATATTTTTTATGAATATGGGGGTAAATATTTTAACTTTTTAAAGGCATTTTATCATAAAGTTTTGCCTTCTTGCAAAAGTTTCATACTGTTTTGATTTTTAAATCTTTTCTTTTTAGCTAACTTAAACTAACTAATATTTTATTATTTCACCGCCTTGTAATCTACGCTTATAAAGCCAGAGCTACTGATGCAGCCATTTATATTTAAAATACATACATATGTATATATAGTATTAAATATACTGAATGTAGTACTTTATATATTGGCGTATTGGCTGTTTGCCAAAGGTTGGCAGCTTTTTGCAATCCGTCCTTGCCAGCAATCTCTTAATCTTTTCTACACATTTAAAATATTTTATTAAAAAAAAAAGAAAATGCAGCAGTATTCGTATCTATTTTGTAGATTTTTTTAGTTTTAAGTAAAAACTATACTTTATACTTCCTTTTTTTTTGGAAGTATTTTGTTTAGACTGTTAGACCAATATTTGCCTAAAGCATCGTAGATTGTCTTATGTTGTTGCTGTTGCTTTTTTTAGTTACCGCTTACGTTCGCCTTACCTGTGCGATACAATGCTGCTTCAATGTTTTAGTACTGAGAGAGTTGAAATCTATTTTTAAGGATATTTTTAAACTTATTTACTTTTTTTCATGTTATCATGTTTGCCGCAATTGCTGTTTTCTGTATATGAGAATATTTAAAAGTTACTTTCAATATAAAAATATTTTTATTTCTTTGCTTTTAAAATTAGTTAACTCAGGCTAAAGAGGCATGTTAAGCTGTACTTAAATAGATGCCACTAACAAGAGCGATAGTGCTAGAGTCATAAAAGTCTTACTTGGGCATAAACATAGTTATTATTTAAACAATATAATTGCAGCCGCAGTAGCATTTTGTATTGCCACTAATAATCTTTCATCGAGTCTCCGTTTTTAAATCATTTTAAAACCATCCAGGCAAATTTAATTACTTAGGGCAGATCATATTTAAGCTTTTAAGTTATAAAACAAGTTTAAACTTAAAACAAATTATTTAAATTATTTCCTTTAACTACATGTTCGTTAGTAAAAAAAAATGATCTATTATCTTCTCAACTTACTCTAGACATTTAAACCAAAATACCTTTAGGTTATCTAACAAATTGGTAACATCTTTTGCTCTTAGTCCATTAAAACAGAGGATCATTAATCAGAGTTCCTTAAAAAAGTTATTTCAAACCAATCACCGCTCCACACAATTCGATTAACAATTTTAAATTTTTCCAAGATTCTTCTTTTATTGTTTGTAATATTTAAAGCATTTTATTTATTCTTAAAGACTTATAACAAGAGCTTATAACAAGATTTAACTTAAAACTAAGCGTTCTACTTCAAAGTTCAGTGCAGCAGTGATAAAAATGGAAATTTACTTAATTTAAGGTGCAAGGGAAAAAAATAATATGATAGTTGGTACCAGTGTTGCCAAATAATTTGTTATCAAACTCTAGAAATTTATTTAAAATCCCCATTTCTTATTTCCCCCTGTATTTTACATCGAAAATTAAATAAATTTTTGAAAAATGGTAATGACAAATTCATATTTTTTTGCCGTTTGCTAAATTTTTCACACATTCTCGAATTTTCAATGAATGAAATACATGTGAAAAAAACAATTTCCATTTTTTTAATAATCTGCAGAATTATGAACGAAGCAATATATTTTCTAAAGATTTCTTTACTGAATTTCCCATAGTTTGGCAGCTTTGGCCCAAAAATGGTGAACAAATATATGAACAATTATAATTTTTCGACATTTTAGCAATTTTGAGGCACGAGGTGCAGTTTTTTTGGGTCAGTTTTTTTTTTTACACAAGTGTATTGCTTAAATTATGCCGAAAGCTGAAAAACCAAATTCTATTTGGTTTCCGAGATAAGCCGTGAGAAAAATATACATGAGGCCAGGCCATACAATCCGAACAGCAGTTAAACTAGCAAAAATTTGGGGTTTGTTAGTTTCGATAAGAACTTCGAAAAATTTTACACTTGAAAGAGTTTGAATTTTATGTGTTGCACTGTGTAATATTTCTCATATGTATTTAAAAACATATGTTTCTTTAGTATTGAAGTTGGTTTTAGACGACATGTTTTTTACAGTCTGCTTGTCAAATTTTCCACTCATGCCGTTTTATACGAAAAATAATTTGCTTTTGTAAACTTCAGCTCAAATTTGCAGCGCAAAATTTTTCAATTAGAGCGTGTTGTATTTTGAACTCACAAACCAGCTGATATCAGAGCTGTTTTGCAAGTCATTTAATTTTGACTGCAAGTATACATTATAATCTATTTATTTACACATATTCTTTAAACAACCAACAATTTTAATTAGCTGATATACAATTAAAAGTATATGGAAATATAAATCAGTATAAAATTTCCTGTTGTAACCAATTTTAGATAATAACAGATGAAACCAGAAACGAACGTGTGAATGCAAAAATTATGAAACCAAAACGATCATGTGAAAGCCAAAATTATAAATTATCTGTATTTGTTAATTTTGACAGACATTTACAATGACTTATTGATTTTACATCTGACAAAGTCACTGATTACATTCTGCTGGTGTCTAATAATAGTCTGGTAGTGCATAAAGTCATTCCTAAAAATTTAAGGAATGGAACTATTACAAAAAGCTTTATAAAATACATATCTGAAATTTAGCTAATAGAATAAATTCCAAAAATAAAGTATGTTAAATATAAAAAAAGTAACTTATGAAAAAGAAATAATTCTCAGATTCTAGTTGCTAACCAGTAACAATTAATAGTTTAAAAGTGGAAATTAAAATAAGATAAAAAAAAAAGAAAAAACCACCGATTCAGCTCTGATCCCTCCAAAAAGTAGTGTATTTTCTCGAATATTAAGTAAGATGGAAAACAAAACTAAACTGCATGCACTTAAAAAAAAATTTTAAATAATTTGTAGGATTCAACATTTTTTATTTTTCGAATTTATTCTATGAGCTAAATTTCAAAGAATGCTGACGAAGGCTGTAGCGGGCCAGAAAATGCATTACATTCTGCTGGTGTCATTGCTATCCAACGGATAGCTAAGGTAAAATGTAACAGGAAGATACCAGATAATAGTCTGGTAGTGTATAAAATCATTCCTAAAAATTTAAGGAATGTAACTATTACAAAAAGTTCTATGAAATACATAACTGAATTTATGTCATAAAATAAATTCGAAAAACAAAAAATGTTGAATATAATAAAGTAGCTTATGAAAAGAAATAATTCCCAGATTCTAACTTGCAATTTTTTTTTTTTTTTTTTTTTTTTTTTTTTTTGCAAAATAACCCCATTTAATGTTTTTCGTTTAAAAACATTGCCCACCTCATGGTACTATGCGAAACATTTGGTTATAGCCCTAATATAAAATTTAACAATGCTTAATTTAACAACGGAAAAAATAAATTCTAACAAAATTTTAGCTAACAACAAACAGCTCTTAAACATCTGCGTACAAGAAATAATAAGTCATCAGCTTTTTGAAATACTGCGTATGTATGTCTGCTTTGTAAAATTTTAGTCATTTACTGTCTGGCTGTCAGGAGAGCTTAAATTTCAGACTTAAACCCGACCAACAAATAACAAAAAAAAAAAAGGAAACAAACTTAGAACAAAACTTTAACTATTGAAAAGTGCACAAAAAGAAAAATTCAACAGCATCATACATTTTAAATAAACTACTGTCTCTGTTCTGTTCTTCTTATTCCTTTTGTCAGAAACTGGCTCTATCTTTAATATGAGAAAAAAAAATACTACTTTAAATAAGAATAAGCTGACGACAAAATATACTCTGTACACACAAAAAAAAATTACTAAAATCCTTTTCTTGTAGATTTTTTTCTTTCTATATTTATTTTCATAAAGAATTAAAGGTATGTCATGCATGCAGTAAAACCTTAAAAAAGAATTTTAAATTTTGCGCAACAATCAGGAAAATATACATAATAGGGAGATCGAACGGTTATTATTCGACCGGTTTTAACCGGTTATTTTAGCTTTGCCCAAGTCGGGTATTTTAAAATGCCCATTTTTCGAATATCGAATAAACCGGTTATTTTGGTATAATAAACCGGTTATTTAAGTAATGTGTAATTTATATAAATTTTCCTTACTCTTGTTGTAGATGCACCCGTAATTTAAGTATTTTCTAATTGAATGTTGGCCAAACTTAAACTTTTAATAAAGGAGGTCAAAACAAAGTGTAACAAAGGTGAAAAAACATTATGAACACTGGAAATACAAAGCGTGTGTTCTTTAAAAAAAAAACCAAAAACTATTCAAAATACTACAAAAACGTGTGCAGTTAAAAAGTAAATAGTAATTTGTGCAAGATAGTTCTAAATATTAAATATATTTTTATATAAAGGTTATCTCTAGATATTTTTTGAACGCGATTAAAAAAAAAAGGTTTGGTGCTTACAGTGCCCTAAAATGATAAGTTACAAAGGTTCTTCCATCTCACGAATAATTAATCACCTTAAATTAGTATACATGCTTGACATTAATGTGATCCAAATGAAACTTAACTCCGAAGTAGATCTAAGGAGACGACAAATAATACTTTACTAAAATATGCTACAAAAAATGAATCATTAGGCGATATATTAGCCCGTTGTGTTTTCGAGGACAAAATGCCCGTTAAGGCACTAAAAACTCTTAAGTAGTTCTAATATTTTTCTACTGAAAACTACAACATTACGGCGGAATCAACGATATGGGAAAAATTTCTACCAGTTTTCTATAATGCTGAAACAAATTAATTTGAAAAAAATAATCCTGGCGTTTGCATCTTTTGAAAAATATGATTGATTTATATAGATACCTTAACCACCAACAAATTAAAAGCCATTTAAAATAAATTTGAGAGAATATTTCAAATAATAACTTTATAAAATTCCTATAATTTATTTGCTTTTGCAAAACGTTTGTCTAGATCAAATATCATTCAACAGTTTCTAAATTACATTATACAAATATCTTCTTACAAATAAAGTTTGGTAAATCAATAAAAAATTGTTGAAAATTTAGCAAAAGTTTGATCAATTTACTGGTCCCACTTTTCTTGGATTTTATCGTAAAATATTTGTTAGGTCTGATTTAAGTCATATCATGTATTTTGTTGGTCCCTTACCTTTGCAAATTGTTTTGTTTTTTGTGTCTTTAAGTATTCGAATTAAAACCGGTTAACCGGTTATTTAAAAATTGCTTAACCGAAAACCGGGTTTTTTAAAATAGCAACTATTCGTAATATTCGAAAACCGGTTATTGAAAAAAGTCGAATAATCGATCTCCCTAATACATAAGCATTGAATTGAAACGAAAGAATGGTAAAATGAGAAGAAGCACAAATGTTGCAGGTAAAAAGATATTTAACAGTAACTTTAAAGTTTATCTAGGTATTTAGGGAGAAGAATAAAATTAAAAAAATATATAAAATACTGTAAACAAAAACTAACAATATCTGGTAGACAACAAGATAAAGAATAAAACAAAACAAAAAATTTATAATAAAAACATCATCTTCACATATGTGAGCTTTTGAAAATAGATACAAATACGAGGGCAAGAGTAAATGTAATTTTAAAATATTCAAGAAAGAGTATTATTGAATTTAAGCTAAACTATAGCCCGTTTCTGTATTTCTCGCATCGTAAAATTTCCCGCATGTATCACGTGATTCGGGACAAAAACAGTGCAATATGAAACAAAAAATGGGTTTTCTCTTATAAGTGTTTCTGTATCTTTACTTTGCGAGAATTATCTGTCATTTAAATAATTTTCCAGCAATTACTGGAAGGATGTGAGAAAAAGTGTTTAAATAAAATGCGAAAAGTTTCTCAAAAGAACTGTCAAAATAAGTCATATATGAAATTGATGCGAGAAAAATAAAATTTCAAAAAATGGAGCCCAAATTATCTGAAAAAATAATTATGTATACACATTAGAGTTTGTTTTTCAATTTTTTTCAATTCCCGCTTTCCCGGGATTTAATTGCGGGATTCCCGGGAAATTTTGAAAAACATATTTTTTCAAACTTTAGTGAATCTATGTCGGACTGGTGTCTAGAATGTGTAAGTAAGTAGTTTAATCCAACTTAATTTTACCACAATATTTTAATTTGCTACAGTTTAAGGCTTATTAAGGTAAGTTTTGAGAATGGGCCTTATATATGGCCTATGATAAATTATGGACATATCTTTTAAAATTTATTTTTCTAAAGTGTAAATTTTACAATAATATTATAAGGTTTTACAGTTAAGGGCGTAGTAAAGTGTTATCCTAGATTGTGCCTTATATGCGGCATTTCAAGTAATTTTTAGTCTTATGAAAGTTTATGCTTTATTGCACCACAAAAGCATTATTCGTTACACTTTTAGCCATACTTACATGATTTACGAGATTAGTCTAAACATGGAGCCTTAGGTAAATTATGAACCGATATTCACGAAATTTGGTGCCTTATAAAACGAATTTGTTGAAATTTAAGGTGGGGTGCTTTAAAACCATGTGAGATAAAACCATTGTGGCTTTATTGCTCAATTGAATGGAAGATAATGTCTTAATGGCCTTATTGCCCAATCATTGAGAGGTAAGGTCATATTTAAAATTTTGCGAAATGAGAGATATAGCCATACTTTTTTTTCGCAAATGAGAGATAAAGCCATATTTTAAACTTTAGTATGCGAAGCCAGATTCCAATATTTTACTTTAGTGTTTCCGGGAAAACACTTGCGACGCACGCAGGAAAACTTTATTCAGCGAAGCCACCTGCCGCGTCCTACTGGAGGAGAAAACCCGTAAGCACGGCCGCAGGCCTCCACGCAGAAAAACTTTAGTATGCGAAGCCAGATTTCGTTAAAGGAAAAATCTATTATTAATCAATGTAAAATGCAAAAGTTCTTCAAAACTGAAATGAGAGATAAAGCCTTTTTCTAATATATCTAATGTGAGCTAAGGCCATGATGGCTTTATCTCCCATTCAAATGAAAAAAGGCTTTATGTCCCTATTGAATGAGAGATAAAGCCATCATGGCCTTATCTCCCATGGTTTTAAAGCACCCCCTCCAAATTTAATGACAATAGGTGTATTTCGCCACAAATTTGTGTTAGTTTTTGTTGAGTTTTTATTGAGGTAGTTCCACATTTGGGTGCATAACTCTTTTTCATACTGAAGCGATTCTGCTGGAATTAAGCCACAAACAGCCTAGAAGATCTAGAAACAATTTGACACCCATATGGCGAAATCAGCTTAGAATAAATGAAGGACTCATAATACAAATACGTTATGGGACCTTAGAAAAATATTAAATAAAAGATTCACATGGAATGGCAAACTTAGTATACCTTTATACACCACTGCTGATTAAGGGTTATAAAATTGTAAAAAAATATGTTATTAAATATATGTAGCAAATAAATTTTCGCCTTCCTGCTGTATTTGTTAAACGTTAAAGTTGTTTCAGAATTTCTACTTCGTAATATTATGCTTTCAGTTCCTTATCGCCCTTCCAGAAATTTTATTCCACTAACGGCCAATTTCACCAAGTTCAGTTATAATTAACTACCAGTTATAACTGTCGAAAATATATTGTTAACTGGAAGGTAAGGTAACAGTTAAGTTTTAACTGAACTTGATGAAAATGGCTGTAAGACTTTAATTCTTTCATTCTAATTATGCAAATGAGCTCTGAACTTGACAATGTATATACGTATATTGATTTCTATGGTATGATTGACATAAAAAATAACCTCTTAAGTATCTTAAAATAATTTTAATCTTGAATTTTTTACTTTTTTGTTATATATTAGATACCAGACTTAATTATTTTAAGCGTAATAGTCAGTAAAAAATATAAGTTTTATTGGAGAAATAAGCAAAGAAATAAATAAAAAAATTTGGGCGGGAATCCTGGGATCCCGGGAATTTGATTTTAATTTCCCGCTTTCCCGGGAATCCAAAAAGTGCGGGAATAAAAAAACTCTAATACACATGTATGTACACAAGAATGTTTATTATTTTTTTAATTTGAAAAGAATTTAAATGATGAAAATAATTTTTTTTAGCTTTTAAATGTTTTTGTTTTATGCAGGGCTGCCAGGTAAATTTGTGAAAAAATCTTTAATATCCTAAGAAAAAAAATAGTCTTTTTTTGTTTTAAAAAATTGGACCATTTAAAATTACATACATACTTAAGCTTGAGGTCTATTTTTATTTTGTTTTTTCTTTATTTCGATAACAGATTCTTCATTTCAGATTGTTCTTTTTCCCTGAGGAAATCACACAAAGGCGTGACAAAATATCATATTGAACTAAAAATAACAGTTTTGGCAAAAAGAAAAGGCAAACATTTCCTATAGGGCATTGACTAAAAAATGGGGTAATAGTTTAATGTTTTGATCACATAAACTCATGTATTAAATAATCCAAGGAAATACAAATTAAACAGTTTTCCCTCGAAATTTTGTTTTTGTCGATACACATTTTAGGGAACAGACAAACAATTTTCACAATAGTGATACATTTAAAATTTTAAGCTGCCTTGTTTCTAAAGATATCTTTTTCTGTTGTGCCTAATACACAAACATATAAAAATATTTAAAAATGTTTCATTTCGAAGAATGAATAATATCAGCAAATCGGCACTTTGCTAATTTCGGAAAAAAAATCGTCAAAATGACGATAAATTGTCAAATCTTGCAGCCATATTTTTATTATGGTGCCTATTATGAACTTAATTCGATTTTCGACAGCAGTCGAATAAGTTGATCGAACGAATTTTCATTTGGTATTATGAAACACATTCGATAAAAAAGTACTATTGTGATTAAGTTTATTCACAGTAGTACATTATCTATCAGCTGTCACTTTAAATAAAAAATTTTTGTTAACAAATTTAAAAAAAAAATAATATAAATCATGACTACGACGGAATTATGGTACGATGATTCATCTGATGAAGATGAACGCTTACTGGAACTGGCCTGTACCTGTAGCCTGACCTTTTATAAAAATTAATTTTGCTAACAAAGGATTTTGTACCATAAGGGAAACAAGCTTTTCCAACTGATGCTTACTACTGTCGACTTTAGACCTGCATAAAATAACCAAAAATAATTAAGAATGTGTTATTTGCAGACCAAGACTAATAAATTAACAAAAACTTACATTTTCAACCATTTTTTTTTAAATTATTTACACCGTCGAAAGCAAATTTGTTTTCGTTGAAAAATTCGATGCACAACGAAATTTTCGATAGTGCTGCCAACTCATAATACCAAATTAACATTCGATAGTCGATGTTCGATAGCCAGCGAAAATCGTTTATCGAATGTAACTCATAATAGGGGCCTAAATTTATTTCTTTCGTTGACGTTTCGCTTGCATTTGACACTTAATTACTGGAAGTATTCCAGTTAAAACAGAATCTGTGTTATCTGTTCTCACATATGAATACATAAACCCTTTTTTTCTCACAAATCGAGAAACGATGGAATTTTTAGTTTCACACTTCATGTAAGAAATTTTACGATGCGAGATTTACAGAAATGAGCTACTGGGTATGTTTTTTTTTCAACAAAATTTTCGAACTGACTTCCGACTTTTGCACATTATATCGAAAAGTATATGAACGTTTGTAACTGTGTTAAAAAGAAAATTCTGATACATACATTATTCGTTGTCCTCTGATGTATTATAATGGAAACATACATCAATATCAAAGTCAGGTTCTAGTGTTCCTCACAGATACACACATAAACCATCTAATAGAAAAGTTTTAAGAGTAGCTGTGTGTACGTAATTATTAAAAGAATACCTATACATACGTACCTACTGCCAACAAGCCTAGAATTTAGTACTATTCGGAGTCAGTCAGCGTTGCTTAGTTCTGTTTAGTATGTTTTAGTGTATTTTCAACTTGTACCGTTCAAAACTCCAAGTCAAGTATATTCTACTTTCAAGTATCATTTGCACGTTGTATACATGAGATGCTCATTGAAAAGATGTATCAATTCCCTGGCAGTCAGTCAGCCAGCCAACCAACCAGTCAGCCATTGAGGTAGTCATGCCATGGCATTCCATGCCGTTTACTTTCTTCCATAGCTGACATCATCCCCGACAATCTGTCATGCAAACATATATAAGAAGAAATAGTCATACATACAAAATCCAACCACGAATAACTCTTTAGTTGAGTTTAACAAATAAAACAATTTTCGTAGAATGTGGAAAACAATTTTTTTCTTTTGTTTTTTGTTTTTTTTTTTTATTTCATTTTCTATCTTCCTGAGAATAAAAAAAATGGTTACAGTCTTAGAGCCTTTTTTGTTTTTGCTTAAGTAGTTGGAAAAACAAATAATAAAATTTAATAAAATTTCAATTTTTATATAGTTTAAAGTCTTTAATTGCCATAATAATTTTTTAAAGATTAAAGAAAATGTTTATATATTATTGATATGAGAAGAGATACTGCAGGGTGCACCCGGTTAGAAGAGCGCTAAACACCTACAAATCTGAACAGAAACCGTGAAGGGAAACATATTCATCCGGCACCAGCAGGACACAAAATTACGTATTAGAATACAATTTGATAAATTACGAGTATTGTTAGTTCATATTTATTAAATGAAGATTCAATAATTAAATAATGCTACAACTACTGGACTGAACTTAATGTTAACTACGGATTTGACCATGACATCGACTTAGTCTTCATTTGAGAATTCGAGTCTATTGATTTTGAATTAGACTTTGGAATTAACTTTGTCTGACTCAATTTGACTATGTCTTTGGCTATGATATCGACTATAGCACTGACTTTGAAAATGTCCTTAAATTTTTTATGACTTTGCCACAGCTTTAGATTTTGTTTATGACTTTGAAACAGTCTTTGACTTTTTTTCTAACTTTGGCTACGACGTCTATTAATTAATTATTGGTATTGTGGTCTGTCTATGGTTTTAAATTTTTACGTTTTTCAAAAAACAAATTTTCACAGAAAAAATTTTTAAATTTCTCCATTCACCAAATTTATTCCAAATATATCAAGCATAATATCAAGCAAACAAGTTGTTGATTTCTCACCTATTACCAAAATAATTATATTGATCAATAAAAATTTTAAAATTTTGAAAAAATATTTTCAATAAATCATATTTTTAATTTTAATTAAAAAGTGATCAAAAAACTTTGCCATTTCAAACAATGTGTTAATGTATTGAAATAAATATTGACAATTCCCAACAACAATTCTACATGTTTAAATTATTTTATTTTAAACGAAAAAAGTCAATTAAGATTTTTTGTTATTTAATTAAAATTTTAATTGAAAACTTATTTCAAAACAACTAAAATGTTAATTAAATCAAAATTAAATTTTTTATCGTTTTAGTACAAAAATCTCCTATATATGTATATAGTGATACCTAAATAGTTAATAAGCGGCACAAAAAGCTCTTATATGAATCATTACCATATAACATAATTGGCGAGCCCATGACTTTTGAAATTTCGTCCGACTTTAATGACTAAACGGGCATGTTCTGACAATCGCAAATCGCTTAACATTAGCGATTCTGACTTATAATCGCATAATAGTTGTTATGTAAGTCGCAATCGCAAGGAGTTTGACGACTTCAAATTACAAAAATATGCTTATTACGGCAGATCGCAAGCCAAACACACGAGATTTAGAATATAATAAAATTAATCTGGTGTTTTGCGATCTAAAATCGTGCGATTGTCAGAATATCGCATTTAGTTTTGACATATTTTTTTATGGAAATATTTTAAATTGTTGAAAATATTGTCTTCAAATATGCCATTTTTCGTTTTTTTTTTTTTTTTTTGGGAATTTTCAACAAATTGTGTGGCATATTTAAAAGATTTTACTGCATATTTAATGCGCATAAAACACTTTTTTCAGAGCATATTTCCGGTTTGCCTGTTAATAAAACATTTAAAATTTTCCTAAGAAATATATGTATTTCAACAACAGATTCCGTGATGATGTTAACCTGTCCTGGAGGGATAGTACGGATTGCAGGATGTCTAGACCAGTATGGCCCTGATTGGACGCAGGGTTCTAATTTGAGTATATTGGTATGCTCTAAGGACACTTATAGGATTCTTGATAATACCATAATGGTCTTATGCAGGCTATGCGAGGATTGTGAAGAGCTAAAGACGATTGGGCATGTATTGTGCCACTGTCCTAGGATGCAGCGTCTCAGGTTGAAATGGCTAGGTCAAAGATTCCACGATTACCTGTGGTGTATCTCTGGTCGATCTACTTAAGGGAGTTTGTTGTTCTATGTAGTATCTACTATCTTAAATCCTCTAGACTAAAGGGATTCACAATGGACTGCATTGGTCTACGAGTGGAAGTGTACCCTTGGCCGCATAACCCTTCTTAACCTTCCCCAACCTTACCTATTTACAATTTAAAAGAAGGTATTTCAAATTTTATATTTATTTTTATCATTTTGCATTTTTTTTTATTATTTGAAAAACAAATAATAATGAAAACTTGTTTACAAAATTTTAATTTTCCATCCTTGATTTTTTCTTGTGCTTTTATAAAAATACTACTTTGATAAAATTAAAGATTTTAAAATATGATAATAGCTATATGAGTGTCCAATTTCTTTACGAATTTCTTGACATTTCAGGACAAATGGTTTTTACATTACAATTCATTTTCTGTCTTATACAAAAAAAGTTTAAGTTAACATTAGTTAATCAATATATTAAGCCAAGCAAAATTGTATGGGTTTCAAGTATTGGTTTAATAAAATGTGAAATTTAACTTAAATTTTCATTTGCCAGTTTATAACTATTAAATTGTTTGACATGCCTTAATACTCAGTATTGTAGTGTAAGATAAAGGGTTCTGGATGGAGCTGAATTTATTTGAAATTATCAAAATTCGTCATTATTATTGTTGTTTTAATGAGGTTTTTGTATAAAAAAATTAACATATGATTAACCGTTGACAATTTGTTGTTTTATTGCCACATATTAAGAATTTTCAAAACTTTACACATTTGGGAATTATCTAAAGAAGGGATGTATATAAAAATACCCACAAGTTTTACGAACATTTTATATAAAAGAGCGAAGTTTTAAAAATCGCCATTACAACAATAACATTTTATGACCGTTATGAAAGGAGCTGAACTCTCTTTGTTTACGAATGAAATGATTGGTGATTGGTTGTTACTCACTTTTGTTTTGGGATTAGTGTTGTTGTGTGTTAATTATTGTGGTGGGAATTGATTTATTTTCCAAAATGCGTTTTTTATGAATGTATTTCAATTATTAGTTACCTCGTGTTTCTGTGTGTATTGTTTTAATGTTAAAACAAATTTATATTCTTATTTACAACAATTGTTTTAACACAATAACAATGTTGTAGAAGAGAGTTGATTGATTGTTCATTTTCGTAGTAATTTACTTTAATTACCGTTAAGTGTAAACAATAAATAAAATTCAATACCACACAAACTCTTACTCGTTTATATAAAAATTGCTCTCACTACTATTCCAGTGTATTTAAAGTACATAGACCAGACAATTAATGATGTAGTAGCGAGTTATGAAAAAAGATGTGCTATTTGAAAATTATTTAGAATTATTTTTAAGAGGAGCTAAATAATGAAAACATTTTTAATTGTTTTAAGAGATCATTTTTTATATGTCATTTTTAATTTGTTTTTATTTTAGCTCGTTTATTTTCTAAAACATCACATAAAAAATATTGTACACAAGCCTTTGAAATTTCGAAAAATTTTATATGGTCATTTCCATTTTGACGTGACGTGATATTTGTACGACAAAATGTAAAAAAAATATATGAAGAAGTCAAATTTGTAAAGAGCATCTTTAATATATGGAAAGTATTGAAGTAGCAATATATACAGAAAAAAATTTACAACAATTAAGCTTTAGTATTTGAAGATATAAGCAAAAATATGAGCTAGTGTGACGTTACAAAAAACGGAAGTGGATTTTGGCTTGCATTACAAAATTGCATATGTCTATATAACTGAGCAATGTGTTTTGTATAAAACCCTTTTGTATAAAACCCCGAAAATAAGATTGTATTTTAGGACCACATTGTTCAAATGTTATTCCTTTTGTAAATTAATGTAGGATTCGTTGCGCTTTACAGCAAAATATAAAAAAATAAATTATAGATATACAATTTTGTGAGAAACAATTAAAATTGTTTCTGCCATTACGTTACAATAAGTAGACTTTTCGCTGGAACTGCCCATATACAAATATAAATCCCAAGTGAAGGGATTTACAATATAACACCGTAAGTTTTTATATATAACAGTTATTTTCCTCAACTTTCAAGAAACTCTTTAAATGTATTTAAATGTTATCTGGCAAAAAAGATTAATAGCATTTTGTGTAAACACAAAATTATTAGAAAGAACATTAGTAAATTCTTTCTTCTATGAAATTTATGAATAAATTAAAGTTTTATATTAAACAGTTATTTGGCATATTTACACAACATTTTTATTTTATAGATATTATTAAAACCAATTATTTAAAAAAGTTTTAAAATAAGTATTAATGTTAAAGAAAAGTCTTAAACAAGAACAAAAATTTAATTCTTGTTAAATATTTCAAAAACTTTGTATTTATATCACAGGATGGCCCAATTGAGATGGCATTATGAGGGAGGAAACTTGCTCCTTGGCCTAGATATTTGTGGCAATAAAGAAAAAGTGCTTAAGTCTACTTTTTTAATTTTGTATGAGAGCAATTTTAAACCTTAAATATGACTTTGTAAATATACTGTTATTCTAATATGACCATCACTTCTCTGCGGTTGTAGTTAAGTTTTTATTCCTAAATATTCCCAATGTCACAGATCGGAATTAAACCTAAGTTTTTATTCCAAATGGTATTACACATTCAACGAAGATTAACAAAAAGTCAATTGATTCCTAAAATCTTCACTTTTAAACGTGAAGATCTCAAAAGCGCCATTAACTCAAATTTGGATTAATTCAACTTAAGCACTTTTTACTTTTTGGCACAGATATGAAGCGGGAAATTCCCGAATGATACTTAGATTTGCCAGGTACCAAATAAGAACAATTTTAATACATGCCATGAAGCTGGGCCGAAATTACAATAACTGCTATAGAAGCTTTATGAATGAAGTGGAGCAAGAGTCGAACTTCACTTTCTCTGCCTCTAAGGAATATTAGCATAAAAATTCGATTTGGAATACCAGTAGCCGAATTCTGTAATTCGCTAAAAATCTATAAAGTTGATTTAGTGATTTTTGGCTACGAGTGAAACTTTGTAACGTGCATTGCTAAATTTTGCAATGGCATAAAAATTAAGCTCTCCACAATTTTAGCTTTTAATGCCATCGTTAAAATGCTTACGCTTTAACGCTAAATAAGTAGTTGTTGCTTACTAAAATAACAAATTTTTAGCAACGAAAATTTAAAGGTGCTAAAAGGTTAATACAATACAAGTGTTTTTTAATTTAATGTTTTTTGTTAAAAAAAAAAAAAAAAAAAAAAAAATTATCAATAAAAAAAAAAAAAAAAAAAATTTAATTAATTTCATGTTGTAAAAGTCCTGTCTTCATAAAAATAATTTAATGAAAATTAAATTCAATGAACTTAAGCCTAATTAAAAATATCTAAATTTGGATAAAAAAAACTTAATTTTAATAGTATAATGGAAGAAATAACTAAAAGGTTGAGTTTAAAATAAAAGACTGGATAGATAAAGTATAAGGGGTTTTTTCATTGCGCTTGGAATATCGAATAAATCCGTGGTGCGGCGTAAATTCTCCATCTTCTTCACAGTGAGTTTATATCGTTTATTAACTCCATTTAATCTAGCAATTATATGACGTCGACAAAAGCCATTAATAATTTTCCGTTCCCCAGATATACAGAAAAAGAAATAAAAAAACAACAACAAGGGTTTTATGGGTAAAATAAGAGACAGTCGAAGTTTGTTTATATCCCAGTCATTTGTGGATCAATCTGGCTGAATTTTAATAGCAAATTTTAACGAAGTATATGTGATATAAATATATAACAATTTCCACATACACACGGATATCGTTAAATTAAATTCGCTACTCATAAGGTCACCGAATATAAATATTCTTTATAGGGTCTAAGATCAATATTGTAGAAATTGCAAACGGAATGCCAAAATTATTAATCTAAAAACTTTAGATTGTGTGACCCTTGTTGCTTATGGGTACTTTACATTATCACACAAGTCTTACGTATTTTGAGGAAAATACAACCCTGTCATGATAAGTTGTTATTGTTTTTTTTAAATTTTCAAACAATAATTAGATCAGAGATGTATTTTCATCAAAATACGTAAGACTTGTGTGAAAGTGTAAAACTGCGTTTAAGATTAATCTCGGTTTTAATGAAAATGTGTTAAGTCCCTGCGCTGCATTCATCGTTAGACATTTGGTCTGGGATTATTAACCCAAAAATACTATTTGATTTGCTTGGTTTCCGTTTTTTGAAAAAAATTTATAGTTTCCGCGATTTATTGGCAATAAATATTTTCTTCTTTTTTTTGTGAATAAGTTTCTGTATCGAAAAAACCAAATTCTATATTATAAATTAAATTTTCCCATCATACTCTTGTTATAATTGAATAATAGACATTTGAGAGTTGTATATCAAGCCGTACAGATTCTATTAAAAAAAAGTACATCTTGATGTGGTTATGATTGACAAATAAAAAATATGACAATTTTTTTCTAGTCTTTAAGTACACAAACATGAGAAGTAGTAAATAATTTTTCCAATAACTGCACATATTTTTTTTTGCAGTAAAAATTTGTACAAGTTTGATGACTTCTCTAGCGTCATTATCATCATCATGGTATTGCTACCACTATTACTTTTGACGACGTCGATGATGGGGTTTGCTTTGCTTGATTTATATATTGATTGTCAATGTTTGCTATCATCATGATGAACGTTCAATTGGAAGTTCAAAAACTATTTTTGTTTTTTTTTTCACTCTAAATTGTATTGAGTTTTGTTTTAGTATTGAATGTCAATGTTTATGCAGCCAATTATGCAATAATAAATTTTATTATACTACATTTGTTATTTATTTTTATTATGGATGTTTGAAAGTTGTACGTTATATGACTTTATAGGAAATTGTAGTTTAAATATATAGTTAATTCATATTTTTAGTAATAAACTATGACACTCATACTTTTATTGCCAGGCAAATTCATAAATTCATTTTAACCTTGCAAACAATTTGCAAGCTGTTTGAAATATATTAGTTGTTTTATTTTAACAAAAAGAATATGGGAAGTTTAGTTGTCATGTTGAGTTTAATTTTTATTGTAAATGTTTGTATTAATTCGAATGTGTATTCTAAGTCAAATCACAATTTAAAAAGCTTTTATACTTTAAAAGTCTTATTCCTTCAATATTTTCCAGTAATATTTTCTATGCGCTATCAGAATTTAGTTGTTTGTATATTTCTGTTACGAGGCTTTCTATAGCTATCGTTTGGCTAGAAGTGAAGTCAATTGTACAGAAAACAACTATTAGATACCAAAAGAATGTAATGCATTTTCTGGCCCGCTACGGCATTCGTCAGCATTCTTTGTATCTTATAACTGGATAGTGCTAATTGTTAATTTTATGAAATTGATCCGGCAAGATATGGTTTCCAAAGGATGGCGCTACGTACCATACGAAGTCCGTAACCATCAACTTGTTGTAATCAAAAGTTCTCAATAAGTTGATGTTGAGAAATAGACCTGTCAATTGGCCTCCAAGGACGTGGGTATTGACATCTCTTGGTGCGAGGTTACGTGAAGTCACGGGCTTATGCTGATCAACCAGCAACAACTGACGGCTTGGAGGCCAACATAGCAATGCATTCATTGGAATCGAGAAGGTAATTTTTTGGGCACAATAATTTTTACACATTTGCAGAACAAGTAATCGGTTGTTTCTGTTCATGACAATTATTCGGGTTTTTCTTTTACATATTTTCTTAATAAAAATCCATTACGAAATATTTTATATATTCGCAGGATAAATTAAAAATAATTTATTACAATCCCAGGACGTGTTCCTTGTTAAGGGTTATGAATTCTGGAATCATATCCCTGCGGGAAAACTTAATCAATTGTGCCAACTAAACCGGTTCTGCGATTTGTGAAAAAAGAGAGCTCATGACCTGTGAAAGAATAACTAATCACTTAACTCTTATAGTAAGAAAAAAAATCAATTGTATTAATTTTTACACGTTTTTTTCTTTATATCGAAATTTTTTTTATAAAAATGTTAAAGTAATTTTGTATTTATTTATAAGGACTGTTTTTGTAACAGTTAGAAGTTAGTACAGATTAAATGATTATAGAAAATGATTATATTGATTACTACAAATTGTAAAAATTGTGAATATTTTTTTTCCAACAAATGATATTTTTAATTTTAATTAAAAAAATTATCAAAAATTATTTGTTTCAAACAATGTGTTGTTTGATTTAATTAAATGTAGGTTTTGACAATTCCCAACAACAATTCTACAAGTCTAAATTATTTTATTTTAAACGAAAAATCCAATTAAGATTTTTTGTTATCTATTTAATAGTTTAATTAAAAATTTATTTCGAAACAACTTAAATGTTAATTAAATCAAAATTTAATTTTTAATATTCTTTCAACTAAAAAAATAATTGATTCAATAATCACATTAATTAAATTGAATGACTACTACTGACAATTTTTTTCTTTGTAACTAACACTTAACAAGTTCATTGAGATTAGATGTGTGACTTGTCAAATGGTAGCTTTTAGACGTCACCTACCCCCCCACTGATAAGCCCATGTAGTATTGATAGGTCGCATTCATATAAAGTGTTAGAACTAAAACCGTTCTCTACCACAAAGTCAGTTCGCTTCCCTATAGGAATATTTTACAAGATATATTTTGATTACATTTTTCTGCCCTAAGTTAGAAGGAGAAAGAGGAAGAGAGAGAGAGAGAGATCTGAAAAAGAATTAAATATTGGATTTTAAAAAGTTGTACAAAAAATCGTTATATAAAATAAAATTCGCACAAAAAAGTCGTTTAAGAAAATAAAAGCCGCAAACCTTTTTTAATGATTTGTATATGTAAAAAACATAGCAAACATAAAACGAATCAAACAAAATAAAAAAGACATGCAGCGTTGTTGACATTTTCCGGCTCAATTAAAAGGTTAGTTTCTCAACATTTTGA
Organism: Pollenia amentaria; assembly: GCA_943735925.1. Classification (NCBI taxonomy): domain Eukaryota; kingdom Metazoa; phylum Arthropoda; class Insecta; order Diptera; family Polleniidae; genus Pollenia; species Pollenia amentaria. The sequence continues at coordinate 82,787,971 of OX031008.1, read as the reverse complement.
AGCTTTTAAATCACTTTTTGCAAAGCTAGAGCGTTGCACACTAGATCATTGTTCTTTATTTTGTAGATAGTTTTTGCTAAAAAGAAAAGGGAAAAAGGGAGTTTAAAAAGTTTCGCAGGCCGCCAGAAAGGGGTCAAATTGTGACTTTAGTTGACGAGCCGCAACCCTGATTGTGCTAACGGAAGATATTCGCTTGCCTAAGCAGGCGTGACGAGAAAATAACAATGTGTCTAATACTACATTTACATCTACACAAAATCTAGTAATTTTAGTTAAAATCTTAAAGAAATTTTTTGGCGTTTACACCACTGCTTTTTGACATATTGTCGGATTTGATTTTCATAATAAAAACAGCTGATTGAAAAAGAAAAGAAATTGTATTGTTAACTTTTATTAGCAAAAATGGAAAGCCAAAAACAAATTTTAGTATATTTTACATGCAGATCTAAAAAATACAATCGGAATTAACATTGTTGCATAAAAAACAGCATTTGTTAAATAAAAGGTTTCACAAACTGCTGCAAATGCACTACCCGCAATATATGATACCTTGGAAAAGACGATCGATACGGAAAAAGTGCAGACAAGTGGCGAGGAGTTTATTGACGACTATAATCCAAAAGGTGAACAAATAAAAGACAAAATTGCAAATTTTTATATGTAACATTTTTATTGCAAAGCAAACAAAAACAAATAAAAACTTAAAAAACAATATTATAAGTATTGAAAGCTCCTCTTTTACTTTTTGTAGGTACGTTTTCTGTAAATTAATGCTACACAGTTTATATTAATATAATGTATGTACATACCCTTTATTTATTATTGGTTTATCCATATTCATAAATGCTTATTTTTGTATATTATTAATTTTCCGCAAATTAATTTTTCCCCGCTCTTTTTATATATTTTATTTTGTCAAACTGTCAGATTTTTCTTGTTCAGAGCTGTAATTTTTAGTACATTGGTATGAAATTAATAGTTGTATCGTTGAGTATTGCAAGATTTCGTGAGATTTTGCCAAAATCTAGTGACGAACTAGGTTTTGTTTTGTATGGGAGATCTAGTAGAAGTTAACAAGATTTCGCTCAAAAAATCTCTTAAGCACTAGATTTTGTCTAGGTGCAAATGTAATATAATACTATTATCAATTAACGATTGGGCATTCACAAGGTCTACAAAAAATTTTTTTAAGACAATTTGCCCTAATAAAGATTTGTTAAATCTAATAAACGTTTATGAATACGGGGATTAAAGCATATTTTAATGTAAAACTAGAAAAATCCGTGGGAATAGATACATCTATTAATCCAGCTTCATGATTTGTAAATTCATACAAGTTACACAAATTTTATTAAAACTATTACTGGGTTTCTTTCCACTCTCCCGTTTTCCCTCTTAATTTTACCATGCCTGAGTCGTAAATTTTATAATACAGTATAAAATATCATGTTAAATGATATAAAAAAATACTCACAAATATTATAAATAAACAAATATATCTGCATTTGTTTTTTTTCTCGAAATTTAATTTGCATATCAATACAAATTATGACATTTGTATCTATAAACATACATACACACAACAAACTTTTATACCCTCACCATTTTTTTTAAAGTTGGTTTTATGACTTGTTGTATGTTGTATTAAAGTGAAGTGAAGTGGAGTGATAATTTTATGTTGTAAGTCTGAAACTGTGTGTCATTTTAATATAATTTTATGGTAATTTACATTATTTGTATATGACATATTCCAAAAAAAAGAACAACAACTGATTTGTTTGTTAGATTGTGCATACAATTTTTACCAAACAACATTTGTAAATGTAAATTTTTATATCTTTTTTCACAAGTGAAATAAATACTGGCACTCCTAGTTGACATAATGTAACACTGTACAGGTACAATCTGATTTGATGAGGAGATACATATACAATAACGGTACAACAAATATACAAAAAGTTAATTACGTTTTTAAAATTTTAATTTTAAGATTGTTTTATCTTTAATTTTTAAAGTGAATATATTACTTTATAATTTAAGTTCATTTTAACATTTATATTAAATTCCCAGTAAGAACGAGTGAGTGAGGTTTTATTCTGCCGTGCAAAATCTATGATACCCACCACCGAAAACTCTTATATTTCAGGAGTGGAGTTTTTAAGGTATGTATGATAAATAATGAGCCAATCTTTATAAAAGCTGACCCCACAGTTCAAAACAAACGAGGGAATATTATAATTATACAAAAGGCTCAACAGTATAAAATAATTTTAGAGAAATGATAACAAAAATTATAGTATATAGTCAGCTCATTATTGGTTTGACCTACTGACCATTAAAAAAAATTGGTGTTAGCTATGGAGTTTATATATTTTGAACCCCCCTTTCTAATTACAAAAACTGTTTCTCGAAATTTTTATGGTTTCAACTATATAAAGATTAATTAAGTACTGTTATGCTTTACACTTCACATTTGCAAACCTCCTTTATGAGAACCAAATGGAAATTGGGCTAGAACTGACACTGAGAAAGGAAACCTGTTCATTGATTACTTAAAGGATGTTTTAACGCCGAATTTATCCAGCACTATAATTGAGTTTCCCCCTGTAATATATCAGGACATAGTAAGTGTACCGCTTATCTTTGAAATTCGAGAGGTTAAAAGAGCTATTATTGAGTTAGACCCAAAAAAAAAGCACTAGGCATTGAAAAGATCAGTAATGAGATGCTTTTGGAATTATCCCGTATAGCAGTAAGAATAATTCTCTTTAGTTTTAATGCAATTTTACACCTTGAATATTATCCGTCAGAATGGAAAACATCTCTTGTTAAGATGATAACCAAACCAGGCAAAGACCAAACCAAAGTAGAATCTTATAGACCCATCACTCCTTTAACCAAATATGTCAAAACTGTTCGAAAAATTAGTCATTAACAAGTTGAATAAATACGTAAACGAAAACAATACTATTCCAGCACAACAGTTTGGCCTCAGAAATAAGCACAACACCATTGAAAAAGTTCATAGGCTAATCACAGTAATTAGAAATGCATTTGAGGATAAACAAAATAGCTCTTTATTGATGTATCACAAGCTTTTGATAAAATTTGGCATGAGGGACTTTTTTTAAAAATAAAACTTTTGTTAGACCCCTTTCAGACAAGCAAAGTTTACTTTGCAAAGTCTTGAGTTTATAGAAGAGAAGGGAAAAGAGCATAGCGGGGGAGTACATACTTTGCTGTACTCACAAATTCGTTTTGTTTTTCGTTCGTAGATTATACCTGAAGTTGGCTGCAACTTTATATTTATATACAGCGTTACCAGAATCTTTGGAATGAAAATTGTCATATGGCGAAATAAATCATATTTTGAAGAGAAAAATCTTAAATTTTTTTTTCTTAATTTAAATTTTTTAAAACAAGGTCAAAATAGTAAGAACTATTAATTTTTTATAAAAACATACTTGTTATTATTTAAATTGAAATACATAAAAACATAATTCGTCAGTATATGAAACTTTATAAAAATACATTTTTTCTTTTTACAAATATTTTTTTTATCAATATTCTAGCTGCCAATTTCCGATGTGCGAAAGAATCATTTACCTCGTACAAATACATTTAAAACAAAAACAAAGTTTTTAGAAATTATTTTTGTTTTAAATGTAGTTGTTCGAAAGAAGGAATTATTTCGCACATTGGAAATAGGTTATAATATGCCTTTTTTAATATTTTGTATGTCCAGAAATAATGATGCAATTTTGTGTATTCTAGATACTGGGTACAAAAGTGTGCAGCACCAAAACGCATCAAGCTGATGCAAAACTTCATTTTTTTAAAAAGTGACTGTTTAAATAATCGTGTATTTTGTATAAGCAAAATTAAAGTAAAAATCAGAATTTCTAAAAATAAAAAATCATCATTTGAGAAAAAAATCTTTAATCATATTTATGTTTAAAAAAATAATCCAAAATATGATTAAATCTTCATTCTGTCAACGCTGTTTATATATTATATTCAAACAAGAGAAAACAAAAATTTGTCAAATTAAACTTTGTGTACTGAGCACCAAACAAAGTTTAAAAGAGAATTCAACAGACTTTGTCAAAGTAAACTTTGCCTGTCTAAAAGGTGACTTACAATCAAATACTTACAAGCTGCTAGAAATCTACATAACAAATCGAAAATTCGTTCTTGCAGAAAACAGTTTTTACAGCACCCCCCCAAGACATACGAGCTGGAGTACCGCAAGGTAGTATTTTGGGACCAATTCTATATACTCGTACTTTACACATCGGATATGTCATTAAGCACATATACCTACGCGTCCACATATGCTGATGATACAGCAATTCTTAGCGTCCACAATGACCCATTAGTAGCGTCAAAATTGTTACAAAATCACATATCACAATTGGAAAGTTGGTTAGATAAATGGAAAATCAAAGTGAATGAACAGAAATGTATCTATTTAACTTTTACGTTTAAAAGAGAATCATGTCTACCAATCCAAATTAGTAATTAAAAAATATACTCCAATAAACAAATGTGAAATATCTCGGTATACACCTTAACCGTCGTCTCACATGGAAAAAACATATAGACTTGAAACTTATTCAGATAAAGTTAAAAATTGATGAGCTTAAGTGGCTTATGGGTAGATGCTCTATACTAAGCTTAGACTGTAAGCTGTTGCTTTATAACTCGATAATTGAACCCATATGATGCTATGGAACTTAGCTCTGGGGTACTGCCTCAGCATCTAATATAGAAAAAATGAAGACGTCAAAATAGGCTTCCAAGAATGCCTACGCATGCACCTTGGTACATAAGAAACTCCAACGTACACAAGGATCTAAACGTATACCGTGTTAAAGATGAAATAAGAAAATATAGCGAAAACTAATTAAAAAAAACTCGAAACCCATCCAAATATACAAGCCATGATTTACTGAACATCAGGGGCCACCTGAGGTTAAGAAGGAGGCACACTGCTGACTTGGCCCACATGTGAGAAGCTAAATTTAATAAAAGCATAACATTTTCTCTGGCATTGGCTGGACTTAATACTTTTATTTAGTCTTAAGATTTGAATACTTATTGTTAGTTCACACTTATTAAGTGAAGATTCAATAAATAAATAAATAAATGTTGGAAAAAAATACTCTACACGAAAAAAAAATAGTTAAAGCGAAAGTAAAATAAAGTGAAGCCCAAAAAACTGAAACGTACCGTAAACAAAATTTAACGGCGATGGTTAAACATGGCGTATGCGGAACAAAACAATAGTTCCTGAAAGTTCAGAAAAAGCTGTAGTAAATTTTAAAAAATTTAGTTTTTTTTGTATTTGTAGAAAACTTCATGTAAACCTTCATTATCGTTTTTCTCCACTCCGAATTTTTGGCATATCCTGCCAGGTACTTATAAATGGGCGCATATTTTAAGGGCGGCTGGCTATATACCTGATTCAGCACTTGTACGTTTCAAACTGTGCAAAACTTTCCAAATAATGACCACCCTTAAATGTGGGTGCAATTTCTGTAAAAAAATCATATAGGTAGCCACCGGAAAAACCCAAATAATAAAAAGGTCCACTATCCGTTTAATTGTCCACGTACATTTATTACCGCAATCATAAAAATCAAATAACCTTTTGTTTATTCCTTTTTTTTTAATTCTCAGAATCATGAAAAAGGTGTCAATGTTTTCTCCAAATAATGTTGTGCATATCTCGAGCAAATTTTTGAAATTCATACATTTACTCAATTGCGAATAAAAGCGAAACGCGTGCATCGATTTTTATGATCTTTGTCTCATTTTGCTCATAGGTTATGTGACTTTGCGAAAAAATAACTAGACTTGAAACTTTTTTCCATTTTGGATTTTTTATGTATTTTTAAAAAAAAAATTTAAATTTTTAGGCAAAAAATAATTTTTTCCCTTCATACATTCATTTTTAACTTCGAAAGTGTTACTTGTATAGGAAAACAATATATGAACAGATTAAGGGAATTGTAATTCTTAATTTTTTAAAATTTATTTCAACTAAATTGGGCTAGGGGTTGTCGAGCTATGTCAAACAACAGGGCCTAAAACGTGATAAATTCCCCTATACGATAGTACTAACTTCAAATCGATACTAACTTCAAATCGCAGGTAAGAAGACAAAACGAATGATGCAGAAATTCTTCTTTTTGGGTCTAATTTCACATACAGTTCATAGAATTGAGTTGGCAAATCATGTGTTGTACTGTGTAATATTTAAGTAAAAAATTGCCAAAAATGAGAAAAAAAAACGCCAAAGTCATAAAATCTTAAAAATGCCTTTAACAACACTACATTTTGCTTGTGATAATTAGGGCTAAGATTCTCATGAATTAAAAAAAATATATGCACAAAAAACTTAAAAACGTTCCTGCAATATTCATTTCTTAATTTTATTATATTAAAAAAAAATAAAATATTCACTCTATTGCTATTCAAATATCTTTTAAAAACTGAAAAAAGTTTTATATTATCAAAAGTAAAACTTTGTCTGTTCCGACGCAAAACCAAAAAAATTATCTTTCTACATCAACCGAAATTACACGAGAATACTTGAAGAATGCCAATGCATTTTCAGATACTGCTTTGATTCCAGATCAGATCAAAAATATTTTATATAAATTTTATTTTTTGAAATCCTTAATTTTTTTGCAAGACGTCTTGAATTTTTTTTTTAATTTGGCGGGCTATTCTTTCTTCCACACGGTTAATTTTACTTAATGTAATATCAAGTAATTTGACTTGAGTATTAAGTGAACTAAGTCCCTCCAATTTAGTTATTTCACCAGTATATGGAAAAAACAAATGCTAAATGTTTTCTGATGTTATTTAAATTTAATATTGCTTTTACTGCTTTCATTGCATAATCATCGGTATGAACAAGCTCTTCAATAACATTTTTATATTGCTCAAATTTTCCCATCTTGCTAATACTGGCTGCGGTAAAAGGGAAACCAAGGAATACATATTATTAAAAAATGCAATATTTTTGATTTGGCTTCTAATTTCCTCTGCAACGCGGTGTAACCCATGTGACAAGCAACAAACTTGTTACAGTTTTGAATAAGATATGTCAAGCCCATTTGCAGCCTTAAGCATATAAAACGCTATATCGGCTAAAATAGAAGATACTTTTGTCGAAATCTTGAAAATCTTATATTTTAAGCAGAGCTCATAAAGTATTTATTTATTGTTTTAAAATTTTTTTTGTAAGAATTTTATTTTGTATTTGGATATTTTTGAAGGACTTTTTTTTAAAGGATGGAAATTTAAGAAAAATTACTCAAAATATGCAATAATATGCATTTCCACCAAAATAATGTAACAATATGACAAACAACTTGACGTCATTTTACGAAGATTTATTAATTCGGAAAGATAATTATCTTTCCGACATCGTCAAAAAACATGCATTTGGATGGAAATCGCAGCCCTAGTAATAGTAATTTGCCACATTTTATAATGGAAAAAGTTCGTTAACTATAAATACCTATACTCATGTTTAAGGGAATCCCCAAATTGCATACATGGTAGGTAGGTAGGTAGAAAGGCTGGTGTGAAGTCTCCTTCACACCCTCACCCAGAGACCAATACGGTCCATTGTGATGCCTTGTTTATAGTTAAGAAGCTGAAAAAGAAGGTGAAGAGAAACAGCAAAAGCATCAGAAAAGATAAGAATAGATAAGAATAGATGAGAAAAGGAAGTTCTGACCAAACCCGAGAGAAAAGCCTCACTCAACACAACACCAATCCGCCCTATGTGCGGTTAGCTCCCAGTCTCCTGCTGCGCAGCCAGGCCATCCCCATTACGAATCCTATCAGACTCTCGAGCCCACAGCCCGGGACGTCCCCTAATTCGCCTAGGAATCTGCTGCCCAGCCACCTCAGCCTCCTGCCATGTGGCCTGGGACAGCGGCACAAAATGTGCTCAACCGTCTCCAGCTCCTCCGGGTCCTCACACAACCCGCACATATCCGACACGTCGGATCCTAACCTCATCGCCATCCTGCCTATCATGCAATGACCCGTGATGATTCCTATTATGGTCCTCACGCAGACCCTGCTTCTGCCCAGCAACAACTCCGAGTCGGACTTCCTAAGCACCGGCCACATCGTCCGTGATACCCGGCAGTCCGTTCGGTTCCCCCAGGCCCTATTGGTCGCGTCCAGAATCCATTCCCTAAATTGCATACATAAAAATAAAAGCATTTAAATGATTTATTTTTTCGTTTTGACTTTAAAGATTCTCAAAACGAATTCATGGCTCATCAGAAATAGCCAACAAAATAACCAACTATTTGATAAACCGCCAAATTAAAAATTTCGCCCCAAACACGTTTAAAAATCGCCACATTTGGTGAGAAATCCCCATAATTGACAGCCCTGTAAGGGGTATATAAAACAGTGTTACCACCAGCAAAATTCGTAATTACACTTACGATGAATAGAATTACTCGAATTATATAAAATTACACCTGATAAAAAATAAACGTTATATTTTTATTAAAACGCTACCAAAATATCGAAATTTACTTTGAAAACCAGTCATCGATTCGCGCAGGCGACTTTATGATTTGTGTGGCGGACATATTCGTCCTTTTGTACTCTGGTTTGTTTGGTACTCTGTTGATTTATTTGGTACTCTGTCGTATCAATTCTGTGTTGGATTATAAAAGGGTTATAAATCAAATTTTCATACAAAATCCGTTTCATAAACGCTTAATAAGCCAATTTAATTTTTTTATAACTAAGGCCGTTTATATTTATCTGTAAGTTAAAATAAAAATGTAAATATAATTTATAATCCTATCACAGAAAAAATTAAAAATTTTCTCTAATCACCAAATTCATAATATCCAGCCAACAAGTTGTTGATTTTGTACATATTACCAAAATGATTATATTGATTACTAAAAATTTTAAAATTGTAAATATTTTTTTTTTTCAATAAATGATGTTTTTAATTTTAATTAAAAAAATTATCAAAAAACTTTGCCATTTCAAACAATGTGTTAATTTATTTAATTAAATATTGACAATTCCCAACAACAATTCTAAAAGTTTAAATTATTTTATTTTAAACGAAATAATCAATTAAGATTTTTTGTTATTTAATTAATTAAAAATTTATTTCAAAACATCTAAAATATTAATTAAATCAAAATTATATTTTTAATTTTCTTTCAACTGAAAAAATAATTGATTCAATTATCACATTAGTTAAATTTAAATACATTTTAAACCATTTTTTTAATTGATTAAAAACTTTTTTCTGTAATACGATACGCCTTTTTGCCGATACGATACCGATACTCAAAAAGAAATATCGCCGATACCGATGCCGATACGAATATTAAATTTAAGTTCATGGTAAAATTAACAAAACTCAAGTAGAGTAATTTTTTATTATACAAAATAATAGGATTATTAATATTTAAAATTGATTTTAATAAGATTTTAAAGACAACGAAATCTGATATATAAATACGTGAACAATAATAAAAAATTGATAAAAAACTTTTTTACGTGATATCACATTCTTTAAAAAAAAAAAAATTTAAAATTGTTAATAATTGTTTTCAACAAAGTCGTGACCAAATGAATCTGACAGCTAATCCTTATGTAAAATTGGACGCTGAATCCGAATATGAAGTCAGAATGGTCAAAAGTATAACAGTTTTCGAGATATTGCATTACCGCTTTTTGCATTTTTAAAAAAGATGATGTTACTTTCATAAAAATATCTTCGAAAATATTCAATGGCTGTTTTATATGTTTTTTTGTTGAAATATAACAAAATCACCAAAACAACCACAAGTCATTTGTAAATATTGGTCCAGAAATGACTGACTTACAGTGGCCCAAATTTAAAATTTCACAAAAATTTTAATGATTTTTTGGAATTTTGCTTTTTTCAATTTCTTTTTTTTTTAACCAAACAATGAATTTTCTTAAGTACCATCACTTATTACGTTAGTTTATTTCAATACGAACATTTTGTGCCCCATGGGATCTAGTGCAAAAATGCCAAAGTTACAGTAGATTAATTGAATTATCCCACCTTCGATTTGTATCAAATAAAAAAATAAAACAGAACAGTAAATATACAAAGCTAATGGTAGTAACAATAAATATTAAAAATGGCTTAAAACTTTTGAATGGCTTTGCCCATTGTGATTGTCTCTCGCAGAAGGGACCAATAATAGTCACCCAACATCGCCTCTTCATACGCCGCTTGATACCAACGCTCCATTTCTTGTATTTATCGCCAAGGTTATTTGGGAAGAAATTTAAGTGGGAATACAGAAGGTATATTTCTAAAGACATATTTGCTCTTTTTTAAGTAAGATATAAAAATTAATATTAATTTAATTCAGGCATATGAGGAGTTGGTTTTGTCAATGAGTTTACATCTGCATATTGAACAGACTTATGACGTCCATTTTGCTTTACCTTGGCTAAGCAAAAATAACAGTCAACGTCGTGGTTCGTAGGTTCACGCCAAATTGCAGGATAATCAAATGGCATATACCGGCTGCGGTATAGGAAATTAACTTAAGATTCTGAAGGCAAATTTCTTAAAAACAAAATTAAGAAATTCATACTTACGTTGCGCCTGATATCCACATAGTTCGAGTTTTGCATGAATTGCATAAAATATTTGGGGTCCAAGATTTCGTAATATTTTCCGGATTGACTTTTGTTATTGGCTTGAAAAATTTGATGGCTGCGCAAAACTATAAACTCCACAAGCAAAACAAAACTTGTTTAGATTGTTCTTGCAGATAAAAACACGTTTTGCACTATGCATTTTGTTCTTGTTAGATCGAATTCTACGTTACAAGAAAATCAAATCGTTTACCAAATAATTTGCAATTGTTAGCTGTCCATCAAAACAATGTCAGCAAAAAAGGCAGTGTTGTCAAAAATCTTTAATTAATGGAGCTTTTTACCCTTTTCCATTCTTAAAAATATTTTCCGCGCATTATTTTTATTAACATAAGTTTATTTTAATGATTTTTTTACAAAATTCAATGTTTCTAATATTTATATATTTATATATTTACAGCGTTCGTTTTTCAAATTCTGCGTATTTACTTCCTTTGCGTTTTTGATTCAATAAAAAGCGAAAAGTGGGTTAATTCATTAAATCTTCTGTAGCTTTGTAATTTGTGCACAGAAATGAGTCTCGTTGGACGCAAAATATTCGTATCAAAATAAACTAATGTTCAATATAATAAAACATTAAACTTTTGATTTGTTTGGTTTAAAAAAAACAACTTCAAAAGAACAAAATTGCAAAAAATTATAAAATTTTTCAAAAATTTTCAAATTTTGTCCATTGTAATTCTGTCATTTTTTGACCAATTTTTACAAACGACCCGTAGTTATTTTAGTAATTTTATTGTCTTTCATAAAAACCAAATACATACATAGTCCGTCTAACGTTTTTGAAAATATTTGTTTTTAAGGGATATCATCTTTTTTAAAAACACAAAAAACGATTTTTCGGAATATCTCGAAAACTGTTCTACTTTTGGCAATTCTGACTTCATATTCGGATTCAGGATTCGGAGCATTTTACATAAAGATTGGGTGTCATATTCATTTGGTCAAAAAACTGTCACGTAATGTAATCATTACAAAATGGCGAAACTGTTAAAATAAAACCTTAATTTATTAATCATACGCCAAGGTGTTTTTAAGAAATATTTTTAGGTTTTAGTAGATAAATTTATAGATTATTTAGATTTAAGTAGAGCTAATGAAAGTTATTTTTAAGCACATTTATTGAAAAATTTATTTACTTACATATTAAATTTTTTAAAGAAATTTAAGAAAATTTAAAGCACTTACCTAAAATGAAAGTAAAAAAAAATTTAAATTAGTAACAACAGTTTAACAAGTATTTTAAAAATAATTATTATTGTAATAATAAGAAAAAAATCCTATAAAAACACATTTATTTTGATTTAAGTGCCATTACAGAATTAATGTTTTAATGTTGCCGCATTAAAATTAAAAACTTTAAATACTAAAAACAAATTTTTGCTATAAATTAAAATAACTTTTTTATGCTCTTTTAAAATTCTCCTGTACAAAATTAATGAACCTAATTAAAATAATATAAAAAAACATTTTTCCATTACATATTCACCATTAAATACGCAGCATTGGTGCAAACAGGTTTCAATAAATCATTTAGTTAAATTATGTATTTTGCATTTAAATGCCATCATTAAAAACATTTTTGTGGAAATATTTAAATTTGAAACCAAACAGAATGACCTTTTAAATTGCCATTTAGCTATTTAGGGGGGTGTAGAAGTTGATGAAGGTATATTTTTATAATTGCAGCTTTATAGGAGAATGTTAAAACATAATGGAAACTATATGTATCATAATTTAAAATTGTTTATATAACTGTTATTTTGATTCTATCGTATTACATTTTTGCGACGAGGTGTATTTTTCTCTAATATGTAATAATCACTACAAAAACTCAATTAAAAAAAAAAAATCGAATTAGGGCCTTTACACATGAGACCACCGATATATTTGTAGAAAAATGAATTGGGGTCCTAAAGTAGACTTCGGCAGCCTTTATTTAAGTAAGAGTCGTACTCAATAATTCAAAACCGAATAACACAAAAACGTACTCAAAACAATCCTGAATGAAATAACTTTCGAAAATCAATCCCGGAATTTTTTAAAATAAGTACAAAATTCTTAAACCAAGTACAAAACAGATTGAACTTTTCGCTGGTAGTGCCACTCTGAGAGTAAAAATTACAAAGTGAGGTTTTTAATATCATATAACTTATCAAAATTTGTTGTAGCCACTACAACAACACCATACAAGTAGTTTAAAAACGATTTGCTTGTTGTGTGTAGAAACAACCAAAACGACAGAACAAGAAAACATATAAATTTGATTTTTAAAAAGTAAAATTAAAAGCAATATTTCTCATTTAGTTTATATTTTTAGTTAAATATATACATTAAGTTTTTAGATAAAAATCATATCGGGCATGATGGTGGTGTTTAATGGTTGGAACTTTGTAACGTGTGAAACGGGTAAGTAAATCATTCATAATAATAATAGCTGCTCTCTATTTCTAACAGCAGCTTTTGATCAACTTTCCCATTTCTTTATATACAACTTTTGCATCGTATCGAAGGAGTACGAAAATCGTTATATACAGTAAAAAATTTTCGAACTCGTTAATTACTTTTTAAATCTAAATACGCTGTAACTCTCCTGGTTTTTTACTTGGAATGGGTCAAAGGGCACACTATCCCTCGAGATTAAGCTCAAAACTTGGATATCAAATGTTACTGAAATGAAAACAGACTAAACCTCACACCAAAGCTTCGTCCATCAAGTCCTTGTCCTAACTTAAAGTCATCCCTAAAATCCTCCTTAACCTGCTAGTGGAAACCATTTTAAGGACTATTTTCTAATTTTTAAATATTTCCCGAATTATTGTGTGTACGCTACAGAGGCTTTAAAACCCTTTGGTTAAAGGACTCATGTTTGACTATAGACTTACAGCCGTCGCTGTGTCAGTAAGGGAGAAAATGCAAGGACTCTGATGATGAGATATGTGGTTGTTCTCGAAACAACGTTATTAGTTCCACCGATTTCAATTTCCAGTTCAGTCAAGTATGAAAATTATTAATAAAATTTCAATTTATTTCATATTGTTAAACTTCTTTCTTAATTAGAAAAATTAAATGAAAATTTAATTTGATAAACTTGAGCCTGATTGAAAAAGAAAATAAAATATGGATCAAAAGCCATTAACAGTTCAATAATTATAAATTTCTTTACTTTACTCAGATAATCCTTAATCAAAATTTTAGTTATTTCTACTTCAAAAAAAAAAAAAATTAATAAATATAAAGCAACCAAAATATGTACTTGAAATTTCCATAAATGTCAATTATAAACACTTCATTCAGAAAACAAAAATCTTTTACCAACTGGAAAAAAAAATACAAAAGAACGACAATCTTTATTAAAACCCTCATAGAACAAACAAAAGAGAATCAAAGAAGAAAAAATATTTATGCAAAACAATAAATATTAAAAATACAACATAACAGGCCAGAAATACCCCCAAAAAGCAGATATAAGAATTATTTGACTTTTTGTTATTACTACCCATTGTAAAATATTTTATTTTTTTTTGTTTTTTTGTTTTGTATTAAAAATAATGAATGAACAAAATGCCCTCCCTGCACCAACCAACAGAACACATTCTCTGTCTTCACAACTTAAAAACGGAAACGGAACCAGGAACTTTACTCACACAAGCAAGCAAAAGTAACAGGAAAAAATGCCAACGCATTAAAATAATATGTAATAACAAAAATGCCAAACAATAAAAGAAATGCAAACAATTTAGTGGAGAAATATAAATAAATAAATAAATTCTTTTCGACAAAAATTCAAAAGCATTTTAGTATTCAAAAGTATCTTTCGGTCGTGCTCCTGCCTTTAAAAAAAATATTATACATTAAACAACACACAATAATCGTAAAAAGTGTAGCTTGAAAGAAAATTTGGACCAGCCTGAACAAGTGCCAAAAACAAATTCGGGCCTTAAATAATAATTTCTTTTGTTTTATTTGGAACATTGTAAAAAAAAAACGTTTATGTTTTATTATAACAAGCATATAAATTTGTTTACTACAGTATTCAGAGTATATTCACTTAATAATATGTATTTTTTTATATATAAATTAAAATTTATAGTATTCCGTCTGTGTGTGTGTGTTACTTTTTTAATAACGAAGAAGTTTTTCCATTTATGTAAATGGCATAATTGTACAAGTCTCATTTTTTAATTTCCTTTTTTGTTTATTTGGAAAAAGAAAATTTCGCCTTAAGGTAATGAAATTTTTAAATAAAAATTGTTCTAGTTGCTACCAAAGGGGAAAAAAATAAACAAAACCAACTTATAAAACACTCTGCTAAGGAAAGCTTGAACTATAAAAATTTTTAAAGAAATGAAGTTGTATAAAAAATTTAATTTTTTACATTTATTTAATGAAGGTAGAAATGGCAGTCCGTGGTCAAGTAACATACTTAGACACATTGATTGCATTGTGATACTATGGAATTGAACTAAACAGAATTCTCACCGTAAAACAAACTCAAACTTTTAACGAAGTACAATATGCACTTCAGTTCATGGAAAGAGATAACGAAGTATTCATCGAAAGTACAGTAGGAGAACCACGTTCTCTTCCTTTTTTTGTAATCGCAGTTGCCGCTGTAATCATTTTGTCGGGCTCTCAGATGCTGTGTATGCCTACCTAAAAGATAACGTCTGGTTATTACGGTATCAATGGTAGAGAAATGCTACGCTTGTCATCGAAACTGGGCCACAATTAGTTTTCAGTCGATAGTAGTATCGATAATCGGTCGCCTACGTTCGAGTTTGCAAGAGATTAAATTTAACTACAAACGCGATTCCAAGTCCAGCGAGCTCATACGCCTTAGTCTTTTATATATCCCTACGCCTTGGGCCCATATGATGCTGATGTTAAGCTGCGCAGCCATCTAGTTTAGATATGATCAAAAGTCACAAGCTATTCTCGTTTTCAGGGATGGGGAAACAAAAACAATAATTGCTGTTAGCCTATCTATATAAAATCCATTGTAGTCGCTGAGACAGCAGATATTCTAAGCCCGTCAACAGCTTACTTGATCGCATTTCTGTATTTCTGCCAAGAATACTTTAAAGTGAAGTCTAAAATTCTCTGTATCGCAGAGGTTGAGCTCCCTGGAGAATACTGTGAAGCCCACTTATTTTTGTGATTTGAAACCATCTGTGTACAAATGTGATCTATCCTTGTGCCTGGATAGCCTTTTTTAAAGTCTGGTGTAAAGCCATTTTTAAATTCCTTCACGGAAATCAAATTTATAATTTACTTTTTTTTTAACAGACGGCAAATTATGGCATTAGAAATCTTTCGAAATTACAATACAATTTAAATGGAAATTTCGATCGATATCAAATACAGTTTTTTGGCCCCAAGTCTTTATTTCAAATCCAATTTAAATACTTTTACTATTACCGCTCTCCAGATAAACAGAAGTTTTAAGTGTCTTTGTATGGGAGCTTCCATGCCCACTATTCCAATTGAGCCTACTTTTTGGCAGATGTTATGTTTTAGTATTCAAGCTATTTGTTCATAATTTGAACACTTTCACTGTTACCGTTTTCCAGTTTTCCAGGACGTACCACACCCACTTTTGCAATCTAGCTCAGTTTTTTAACACCAAGCAATTTGTATCAGATTTGAAAACTTTTACTGTAACTGGTATACATATACACAGAAAACTATTGGGTGATTCACAAGGTGTACTATCGAGTCCTATCGTCATAATGTCCTAAATAATATTTTATAATTTTTGAAAAAGAATATTGTTGAGTTTCAAAAAAATAAAAATTGTAATGCTGTGTTCATTCATTCGTCATAACTGTACAGTAGAAATCTAAATTTTCAGCGGTTGCCCACAGCAGTCATATATATTTCTTGTAATTATTTTAAGACATATGACTTTACAACTTTATGGCTACCTTGTGAATCACCCATAAATTATCCTTTTATCGAAGATGTAACGCCTCCTTATTAAATTAAAACATTTTGAGTGGCATTTATCTGTCACGTTAGCAAAACAAGAATGCATCGTAAAAGTTTTTTTCTTTTATTTATTTTCTAATCTATTACTTATTGCTATTACACATAAGAATTGAGTTAGATATATATACATTAGACCGACTCAAGTTGTATGGAGCCGAAAAAAGTGTTTTAGTTACCTCTCTGAAAATAAAGCTTGATATGTTTTATGATGATTCCCAAAATATTTTGGTTCTAGCGTTGACCATCCGTGAGCTGGAGAATTTTTAAAAAAGGTCTTTTTTTGGTTTCTCGAATTTTTTTGTACTTTGCTCCAAGACGATGTAAATAAAATTTGATATCAGCGAAAATAGTTTATTTTATATTTTTCATATAAAGGCAATATGGGCATTAAATTGTTTGATTTTTCAATTATAATAACCTGGTGATAGGCAAAAGATCCGTTTTCAAACCCTGGATGCTGTGAGCTAAATTTAAGTTATTAAATATTAATTTTTTAAAATAAAACATATTAATCTATTTACGGATATGGTACTTTTTCGAAATTCGGACGTTTAAGGGACATTTTTTTTTTATTCATTGACATAAACGTATTAAATTATGGGCTCCCACTACAATATTGAAATCGTTTTTAATCCAATGGGTAGAAAAAAGTACCAAAAAGGGGAAATGCTGGAAATTTAATTTCTTACTTTAGCTTTTTTGGTTCCACAACTGGCAATTTTTTTAATTATCGTTAATATTGGACCTATAAACATAAACTTTAACATGAAATGTCCTGAGTGAATAAGAACCCATGAGGGTACTTTTTGGTACTTTCGGCACTTTTTGAATTTCCGTTAGTATTAGACCTAGAAACATAAAATTAAACATGCATGGTCCTGAGTGAATGAGAATATGTACAAGGGCTTTTTGGTACTTTTTTGTTCTTTAGCCGGTACTATTTGAATTTCCTTTATTATTGGTCCTAGAAACATAAAATTCAACATTAAATGTCCTGAGTGGACAAGAATTTATAAGAAGGAAATTTGTGGTACTTTTTGCTTTTATTAACTGACACTTTTTGAATTTCCGTTAGTATTTGCCCTAGAAACATAAAATTTAACTTCCAAGGTCCTGAGTTTAAAACTTTTTTGCCACGCCATCTATCTTTTAAACCAATAAACATTGAAAAAAATATCACAGACGTAACGTATCTAAAAAATACAAATAAAAATTTGGTACATTTTCGAAATTCGAACGTTTAAGAGGTGAAAATCGCGCCTATTATAAAGTAGCTGGTTAAAACCTAGAAACATAAACTTTGGCGTAAAAATATGCCCACGAAAGAAAAGGAGACGCTAACGAAGTAGCGGGTTAAATGCTAGTATATATATAAATATATATATATGTTTTCTAAGTGGTTATGATCCAGTGATCATACCATGATGTTAAAAATGTTTTACTGTGTTTTATAAAAGTTGCCACTTACATTTTATTAATATTTTTAATTTTTAATTCCAATTCAACATAATCGGCCTCGGTTATAAAAAATAAAACAGGTTTATAAAAGGATTATGAATCGGGTTTTCTATAAAAATTTGCTTTTTAAAATCGTCTTATTTTTTTATATTTATATAATAGAATATTTAGTATTTTAGTCTGATCGCATTAAAAAACTTGTTTCCAATTCTGACAAAAACTATTCCCAAACTAATAAAAGTTGAAAACATAAAAGCAAATGTACCTATATGTATGTATACGAAATAAGCCTTTAAACAACTTTTTAAAATGGAAATGCATCTAATTTTTTTCCAGACAAAGGCGAAGATGCAAACATAACAAGCCATAAACGATTACAATCTGTTAACAACTTTTGATTTTATTCACAAAAGACGAAACATTTTAATTAATTTAAGCATTTCATAAAATGCAATATTGGTATGGGAGCCCCCCTAAGAAGTGGTGAGAAAGGGCAAGTATGTCTCGAGAAAATTTTAAGGACAAAAAACTAATTGAGGTCGGTCATACATTATATCCCACTAGGGGCGACTCCTGGGCATTTATGACACTTTTTCTTCAATATATTTCTAGTTTGTATGTATGGGAGCCCCGTAATGAATGGTGATAGCGGGTTGGTATGTTAGAAATAAATGATTGGAATCAAAAACAAACTGGTGTTGGTCATACATTTGTCCCATCTAGTGGCATTCTAGGCACTGCAGGGTCCAAATTTAAAACTTCAATAAACCTCAATATTTGTATGGGAGCCCCCTTAAGGGATGGTGATAAAGGGCAAGTAGGTCTTGAGAAAATGTTAGGGACAAAAAACAAATTGCGGTCGGTCATACATTATATCCCACTAGGGGCGACTCCTGGGCAGTTATGTGAATTTTTTTCAATATATTTCTAGTCTGTATTGAACATTATGTACTGGAGTTCCCTTAATGAATGGATGTTAGTGAAAAATGATGGAGATGAAAAGGCCCATAACTGCCCAGGAGTCGCCCCTAGTGGGATTAATGTATGACCGAGCGTAATTAGTTTTTTGTCGCTAACATTTTCTCAAAACATACTTTTTTTGAGTGTGTTTAATAAACTCAATCGTTTTTTAGTAACGCGAACATATGTTGTGTAACCTCCTCCATTTTCGAAAAAAACGGCATATCTCGAAAACTAGAGCTAACCTAAAAAACGGTTAGCACCATTCGATTCAGCGTACCCAAATTATGTTAAACGGTCCCCGGCTTGTCTGTTTTTTCATCTAGCACAGTGTAATCAAAAAGCCCAATCAAAAGCCCAAAATTCGATCCACCAAATGAAAATACCATTTAGTTTAAAGATTGATGTTTGACTCTTGACTGTCAGCCATCGTCAATGGCGGTGAGTGTTAAACGGCAAAGATTTTCTGAAGAGATAGTGTGGTTATAATCGAAACATGTCAAATCTACATGTCCATAAACGTGGGTTTGATCCCATGGTCAGTTAAGAATAAAACATTCAAGTATGTCATAGAATTTGAGGGAAAGTTAAAATTTTTACATTTTCCAATTCGTACCGCTTCTCCAGATTTCGTATGTTTTCATAAATCCGAAAAGAAATCAAAGCATTGTTTTTTTTTTTTTGTTATTAAATATGAAATCATTTTTAACCCTGAAAGGTAACTCTTCATATCGACGAACTTTTAGGAAAAAAATTCTGGCGGACCGATTGCTAAAGTAAAAAATCAACATAAATTATTTTAGTTAAGCATTTCAAAATTAAATAAAGCATAAAACAATAAAGTTTTTTTCTCTCTCAAAATGTTATACAAATTTTAACTAATTTTTGTTTTTTAAAATTTATTATGTTTTTAAAGCTCTTATCATCAGCTAACGTTGTTGAAAAAAATAGCGTAATTTGAATACACATAAAAAAGTTATATTTTTTTTATTCCTACGCTAATCACACGAAGCTCTTGGCTTGTCTGCAGGAGACCAGAATCTCTGGCGGGAATCGAACCCGCAACCCGGGTACTGATAGACTAGCTCACTACCAGCTAGCCTACCGGGGAACCCTTTGGTAAAGAGTAAATGAGCTTAGCCGATTCGTCGAAGAGCTACCATCCAGGGTTAAGCAGCTTCTTTGTAAACATAAAAAAATATAAATGTTTGTGGGTAGTTTGAAAGTATATTAATAAACTTGATAAGAACAAAATTTTATCATTGAAAAATTGCTTAATATCGATATTGATCAATATGCCCTCGATATCGATCAATATACTTCAATAATTGCAGCATAGATAGAAAACAGAAGAGAACAAACAAATAAGTCAATGCTTTTTTTTTTTGTTTATTTTCACATTTTTTTCTTGTTAAGTTTGTAGCCCGTAAAAAATATAAAAAATTTGTTATCTAAACAGGGTTTTTCTACTTTTTCAAGACACAACTTAAGAAATAGCAGGATTCTCTATCATTTGAAATATTGTTTGAACGTTTCTTTTTTGATAGTGCTCTCAAATTAGCAATTACACCTCACTATTTTGAAACGAATTTAAAACGAAATTTTTTGCGTTTTAAGTTTTCTAGAGAAGGTAAAAAAGTTTTCATTATCACTTTCGTATGAATTTGGTTTCTGTAATACACCTGATTATCAATAAATTTTAATTCACTTTATGTTGTTAAATTATATTTTTCAAAAAATTAATTAATTTAATGATAAATTTGATGAACTTTAGCCTGATTAAAATTTAAAAATTTGGAAAAAAAAAACTTTCAAGTTAAAACTAAATTAAGTTTTAAGTTAAAATTATTATAGTTAATTTTTAAACCGTTCCCAGTTGAAGAAATATAAGTTGTTCACTATTATAATATTAAAACATAATCAGTTTAGAAGTTATTACCATTTAAGAAAAAACAGTTCAAATAATTATTTCCGGTCTAGCAAAAGAGTTTTGAATTTCGTACAAAAGTAAAATAATTTTAAAAGACTGGACCCAGATCGAAAAGCAAGTAATATTACCCAAGCACATGATAAACATATTTTGCTCAAAATATTCATATTCTCTTTCTTGTTTTCTTACTGTTTTCCATAAGAACTAAAATAAAACTATTTTATTTTCAAAACTTCTTTCGTTTAAAACTCTTCCTCCCATCTATACATTTTAACATCTTAAGTAGGTTTTTTATTCATTTTCCCCGACCCGACCCCTTTTTAACTTCGTAACCTTATTAACCACTTTCCATAGTTTCGTTATCGAAAAAAACCACCAACTGATTAAAGTCAATAAATCTTTAGAATTTGTAATTTAGTAAGTTAATCAGATTTGAATGAAATTAATGCATAAATAAATATAAAAAAGAATCCCAATAAAACAAAAAATTGTTGTTTACTACAATTGCAATAAAAATAAATAAATGAAATAAAAAAGGGAATAAACAAGTCATCCAGCCAGTCATCCAAACCGAGCTAAACAACCAACCAACCACTTCAACTTAAATTAATGGCAGAGACACCACAAAAAAGACATGACGATACAAAAAAAAAAAAACTGCACTGACAATAAAAATCATATCGAGAGTTGTACGTACGCCCTCCAAAGGTCAAAACGTTTCAATGCAGATGCAATAATGAAACAAAAAAACTGAAATTGGTGAAGACATTACAACAAAAGCAACAAGAAAGATGACGCGCTGTAATAAAATCAGGCTGAAAATGAATCGAAGTAAAAAATGCAAAGTGAAAACCAAGGTGAGAAGTAGGAATGAAAAAAATATGCAAATCAAAAAAAAAAAAAACATAATAAAAAAAGATTCGATTACTTTTGAATTGTTTTTTTTTTTCGTTTGCTTTATTTCTTTCCAAAAGACAATAATGGCAACTAAATGCAGTGTTTTTTTAAATGTAACAGCATAAGCGACAGAATAAAACTGAAACAAGAAGAAGCAGAGCTCATTACCATCATCACTACTATAATAAACAACTACGGCAGGGAGAGACTAAAAAAAAATTGGATAAAAATTGCTAGATTTAAAAAGGCGGGAGTCGACAGCAGACAACTACAGAAAGTAAAAAGACACTGTTAGAATTAATTTAATTGAGGCTCCAAATTGCTCTTGAACTTAATTGGAGGATTTGGAGTAAAATGTTTAATTATTACTTCATTGAAATTGCGAGGGATTGAAGATTTAGGTAAATGTGTTTTAAGGTTAATGCCAAAAAAACGAGGGATCAATAGCATTACAGAATCCGTCTTTAAATCTTAAAAGAGAAATATAAGCCACTAGACAATTAAATAAAAAATGTATCATGAAGATTCTAAAGTTTAAGCAAAAAAACGTTTAATATATTAATATGTGTTTAATTAAAAAAATTATATTTAAGAACTTAAATTTAGCTCACAGCATCCAGGGCTTGAAAACAGATCTTTTGCTTATCACCTGGTTATTATAATTGAAAAATCAAACAATTTGATACCCATATTGCCTTTATATGAAAAATATAAAAGAGATAAAATATATCGCGATTTTCAAGTTTTATGTGAATAATTACAAAAAAAGCAGAACATAATTCCCACATACGTAGAATTTGTATGAAAACCCGAAACGAAAATATGTATTTAGCCTAATATCTTAATTAGTAGGTCGCAAGGGGTCAAGTTTTATATACCATTGGAGGCGGCTTCAAAAACTCTTTTCGATGACACCAAATTTTATTTATGTCGTCTTGGAGCAAAGTACAAAAAAATTCGAAAAACTTAAAACATACCTTTTTTAAAAATGGTCCAGCTCACGGATGGTCAACGCTAGAACAAAAATATTTTGGGAAACATCATAAAACATATCAACCTAATTTTGAGAGGGGTAACAAAATCACTTTTTTTTGAGTCGCTCTTATATTTATATGTTTTAATTTAAACAATTTGGCCCGAAAATAAGCCACAATTAAAAAAAGGTGCTATAATATGGACTAATAGGGTGGAAGCCGTATTGTAGATCAAAGAAATATATAGTTTATGTTCAGACTTGGCCTACGTTCAAAATCCGAAAATGGATCAAATTTGTATAGGTGCTCTACGGTGGACTAATAGCGTGGAAAGTAAAGAGCTGCGCAAAATAATTTAAAAGCTATATGTTCTATCTGTAAAAGTAAATAACAAAACGTGACTCACACTTATATAATTCCCAGCATCATTCGATTTTTTTTTGAATAGCTTTTTTAGTGCTTGTGTTCAGGGTTGTCAGATTTTTTCACCGTCATCGCCAAATAGTATACCGAAAATCGCCAAAAATTAAATGTTTTAAAAAAATTGTCAAAAATCGACAAATACTTCAATACAATATTTAAGTATTTTTAACGTCTTAAAATAAATCGGTAATTTTTTAACAATCGCAAAACGCTTAACAGTTGCGATTCTGGCTTGAGGGTATCAACCATTCGGCATTTGTTTTTATTTTAAGTGATGTCATTTGTTTGTTATATTAAGTTTTCATGTTTTCAAATTCAAGATTTTAATAGCAGTTTCAGCGCTGTTACCCATCTTACAGTTGTTCAACTTCCTGCTTTAATATTAAGGTAAGTCCATGTATTCTAATAATTTTCTCACTGTGTATTTAACACTTTTTTACTATTTCACTAAAATAAAGTTACAATTACAACAACAATGGCCGGTAAAAAGAGAGTACGAGAGAATTAGTAACATGACTCGTACTGTGATACCCCAGGCCAAATGGGAAGATACACAGCAACTACAACAAAATTACATGAAACAATTGTTTAATGCGAAAGATAGATACGATACGACGATACCAGTGCAATAAAAAAGTATAGAAAAACCTAATAGATATAGATAGATAGATGCAATTACATTTAAACAACCTCTCACCCAGCAACCAACGCTTGTATGCAACTAAATCGAAACAAAAGCGAGAAAAAACGCTGAATAAAAAAGTTTCATAATACAAAAAAAAACACTTTATACAACAAGTACAAATACTTGAGTATTTTGTAGAATCACATCAGAAAAAGTGAATAAAATTGGAAAGAAATTAAACGAAACCATAGACAACAAATCAGACAACAATAGAGAAGGAAGTACACGTTTATAAAAGGAGCGAATGTGTGTATACAAAAGCAATCAAACTCGTAAAACTATGCCAGCTTTGGAAAAGAGGTGAAAGGGTATTCCAAGTGGTTTTAGATGGGCTACATGTTTTTAATTTTTGTAATTTTTTTTTACTTAAGAACGCGTCCACACTTGCAACTTTTATTGCAGCAATTATAGATTTTGTTGGTAAGAGTGGTAAGAAGATTGGAGAGATGTACATATTTTTGCGTACCTACTCGCAACTCTGTTTTGTTTTGTAATTCTCACTTTTCAAACTGAAATTCGCTGTACGAAAAGAAGGCATAAAGTACAAAAATTGTGAAATTAAAACTCCATAATTGTAGCTAAAAAAGTTGCGAGTCTGGGCGAAGACCAATGTGTTATAAAAAAAAGACTGTGCAGCAGAAGCGAATGTTGGGTATTTGCATTGATTCGAATATATTTTTTATTTGTTGTTTGGTTTAAGACACAGCATGTTGTTAACTACATGCGGCACTTGCTGTGTGTGCTTATTTTATTTTGTATTTTTATTATAGTGTCATGTAAAATAATGTAAAAAATTTACAATATTTTGAGAGCAATAATAAACAACGAAGTTTGTTAACACTATATAAAATGAAATTTAGAGGGAAATTTTTAATAAAATCAGTATAATTGCTACGATTGAAAGAAGTGTAGTCAAAAGCTAAGGGCGATCCCTGGGGCTCAATCGAGTGCAATAAAAAAAACCAACATGAAACTTATAAACTACTTACCGAGACAGAAAAAATTCCAGATGTCCATTATATCAATTATCTGATTTTAATTCTAAAACAAACACCTCTTTATGAAACACACGCTCCTATTGGCCCTTCTTTTGTGCTTATAAAAGTACTATTGGGTGTTTAATTTATATATGCGGCATTTTTTTTTTTTTTTGGGCAAATTCAAGCTGTTTTGTAAGATTTTGGAATAATATAAATTATTATAAAATATGTGTGGCCAGAAATGAATCTATCCAATTTCGGAAAACCTGTTCTAAAATAAGTCATAATCCCGTGGTGACCAAATGGTAGTCAGACGGAGAAAGGTCTGAAATATAAGGCGGGTGTGACAAAACTTCCAAACGACTATTTTCTATTTATTTGTTAATTGGTATTGCAACATGTTACTGTGCGTTTTTATAGTTGACTAGTTATTACTGCATTATGTCTGTTCGCATATACCTGGCATTTTTCGGCCTACAGAAATAAAGCTCTTCTGCTAAAGTTCCCCTGTGATAGTCTGACACGATTGCAGCATTTTGTTAAAGATTATACCACCAAATACAGAGCTGTACCTTGGCACCATAGATCGTTTGTACCGTTACTATTGATTCAATGCAAACATTTATTTATTTTCGACTTGCAACGACTTCTGGCTTTAGCTCGTGTGGTACCCTATTTTCTTGCATTTGGCGAATACCACTATTCCATCCCAATGGAAATTATCTGAACTAAAATTAAACCTAATAAAATGTATGCCCCTAATTAAAACAACTGCTAGAGATGAGTTGTAAGTTTTTAATGTTCTTATTTACCGCAATTTAACAGAGTTTCAAACCATAATACAAAAACTGAAAAATTTCAACTGAACTAGAGTTGAGTTGTAAACCGTAAAAGACTAGTTTCAAACTGTATTTATCTACAACTCGCTCACGGATAAATTGGTTAAAATACAAAAAATATGTCAGCACCCACTGCATGAACGGTATATCGCTAATAGCTGCTTTACACTATCACACAAGTCTTACGTATTTTGAAAAAAATACAAACCTGACATGATAAGTTCCTATTGTTTTTTGAAAATGTTTCAACAGGGAAGCATTTCAAAAAATACTTAAGACTTTGTAGGATAGTGTATAACGGCCTCATGTACAATAGAAGATATAGATAGACCTCTTTATAGCTCATATTAAAAGAAATCTCAAACAAGATGTTGAACATTCTTCAATCGCCTACAAACATATCAGACATAACAAAATATATTTTGTAGATGTCGATCGACTCTTGGTTGAAAAAAAGAAGAGCTTAAAAATCAACTGAAAGAATACACAAAAAAACTTGAAAGTTCATTTACACATCTCTGGATAAGTATCTTGACGAACTTGCAGCTGATGCGCGATCTGACTACTCATTACCGCGTGCAACTGGAAATCTTAAAAGACCGATAATTTCTAAACTCCCCCTGCGGTACTCAAATGGAGGTAGGGCAAGAAATGACGTTGAAAAAGGTAACCTGTTTGTTGTGCATTAAAGAAATTTATTAGCCCCTAGTTTACCAAACGATATATCAGTCGAGTTGCACCTGTCGTTAGCGAAACCGCTTTACCCGTAAGATTTAAGATAAACTAAATTAAAAAGGCTATTGTAGACTAAAGCTCCAAAAAAGCAGCTGGTCTTGATAAAATAACAGTAACAAAATGCTTATGGAACTACGCCGCATAGCAATAAAAATAATTTTTATTGAAATTTTACGAATTGAATACTACCTTTCAGGATGGAAGGTCTCTCTAACTACCACAATACCTTAGCCAGGGAAAGATCACACAAGTCACTTGGCTTTAGCTATTAGCTTTTTATCAAACATATCAAAGACATTTGAGAATCTATTGGTTTCTATATTAATTACGATAATGAATAAAAATTAACGTAGGCAGAATAAATAAAAATACATTTAAATAAAAAAATTTGTGTTATTAATTAAAAAATTAGTTTCAGTTAACCAGTAAACATTTAATAGTATCAATTATACGTTTAGTTAACTTGATTAAACAATTATTTGCCTCTAATTGAAAAAGTGTAATTCATTTGATTAAATTTTTAATTAAAACTGATTTAATTGTAGATTAGTGCCTTAATTGGTGAAACATTTTTGGAGAATTTTTTCTGTGTATGCCAAATAATCAATTTCGATTTAGAAAGAAAAATAGCACAATCGAACAACCACATAGACTTGTCAACGTCATTAGAAAAACATTTAAAGAAAAATAATATTTTTTGCACTCTTCGTTGAAACGTCAAGCTTTTGACAATGTCTATAATGAAGGCTTAAAAAACAACCTGAAGGAGATTTATAAATTCACTCGAATCGATTATTGCTGGAGTTCGACAGGGAAGTAATTTAGGGCCTATATTGTATTTGATCTATACTTCGAACGTACCAACCAAGAACTACAACCAAATAACAACTTTTGGTGATGAAACAACTTTTGTAAACATCAAAGAAACCGATGTGAGGCATCTAGATACTTACAGGACCATACATTTCATTTGGAAAAATAGCTTCAACAATTAAAATTTTGTTTGCGTAGAAAGTCCTGCCAAATATTTTACACAATAGCTATATATATAACGATCGACGTGTAACGTAGAAATGTCATATAGGGGCAAAGTTAGGTCCAATGAAGCTTAAAGCAATTCAAATAAATTGATTCATTAGAACTTTACTTAGTCTGGACTGTAAGCTTTTACTTTACAACTCTATATTAACGCCAATCCCAAGTTATGGTTTTCATTTATGGGAAACTGCCTCGGCCTCCCATATAGAAAAAATCGAAATATTTTTAGTGATGACGGTCACATTTGTATTTCAAAGCGATCTGCCCGTTTATGAGAGATATTTTACCCATTTTTCGCCGTCCGGTGATTATAATCACCAGTACTCATACTATTTTTTTGCAATGTTTTTTTCCTGTCAGTTACATAAAGTCTTATTTTGTTATTATATTGTCAGTTTACTTGGTGTTGCTAAAAAAAATTTTTTCATTCTTTATTTATTGAATCTTCATATATTATATATGAACTATCAATAATTAATCAAATATTATACTAATACTTCACAGAAAAAAGTGTTTTATCAATTAAAAAAATGGTTTAAAAAGTATTTAAATTTAATTAATGTGATAATTGAATCAATTATTATTTTAGTTGAGAGAAAATTAAAAATTTAATTTTGATTTAATAAACATTTTAGTTGTTTTGAAATAAATTTTCAATTAAAATTTTAATTAAATAACAAAAAATCTTAATTGACTTTTTCCGTTTAAAATAAAATAATTTAAACATGTAGAATTGTTGTTGGGAATTGTCAATATTTATTTAAATAAATTAACACATTGTTTGGAATGGCAAAGTTTTTTGATAACTTTTTTAATTAAAATTAAAAATATGATTTATTGAAAATATTTTTTCAAACTTTTAAACTTTTTAGTAATCAATATAATCATTTTGGTAATAAATGCAAAATCAACTACTTGTTTGCTTGATGTTATGAAGTTGGAATAAATTTGGTGATTGGAGAAATTTAATAATTTTTTCTGTGTTTATTTTTGTCCTGCCAATGCTAGACGAAAATTTTTCTCCTCACGGTTTCTGTTCACATATGTAGATGTTTAGCGGTCTTCTTGTCGGATGAGTCGTGCAGTATCTCTTCTCCTTAGTGATGACGGCCACATTGGCCTAAGGAGAAGAGACACTTATCCAATCAGAAGAGCACTAAATACCTATGTGAACAGGAACCGTGATTAGAGGTGTTTTCGTCCGGCATTGGCAGGACTTAACTTAAGAATTGGATTGATAGCCTGGCCCAAGATGTCGCAGCTATCGTTCGCTTGCATTTTCAACGACAAATAGCTGATTTGTGGCCCAGTAACAATTTTCAGCACGGCAAGTCGATCGATAATGCAGGCGAAAGTTAATGAAAACAGCAGTTTTCATAAAAATTTGCGGCCCACTAAGAAATATGATGCGACCACAAATGTTAGAATCAGTCACTTGTACTAAACGAAATTTTTTTTAAAACATCAAAACTAAATATTTTTTTTAATCGTTATACTTTTTTAAAACACCGCCACTTCTAAAATTATATAGTTTTTTAAAATATATTTCCCAAAATTTCTATTCTATATTTTTTGTTAACTGTTTTGTATTCTGCTTTGTTTGTGGCACAGAGTTGTATTTTTATTGCTTAATTTATATGTTTTGCCGATTTTTATTTTCAAACTAGCGTTTTATTTGTGGAATTGTTAATGTGGCAATACAGTCATTTGACAATAAATATATGGATAACGTTAGAAAAGTAAAACCAGTCGACCGACAAATTGTTTGTTAGTGGGCCGCTTAAGAGAACGACAATGAGTGACTTGTTTTCGATCGCTTAAGTTGTCGATCCACAGGCTCTTAGATTTGATTAATTATTTTTACTTCATATTCTAAAGATTTTCAGCTTCAATAAGCAAATATGAAAAAAAAATAAAATCGTTTACTGAAATCTACCGAAAAACTCACATCAAATAACCTCTAAATTTAATTTTTTTTTTTTTTTTTTTTTTTTTTAACTAGTTATCTTCTCACGAAAAAATGCAACATCCAACTGTGAGCAAGACATGTATGACAAATGTTTTTAAGTTGCAATAATTCCACAATTTTTTTATTTAATTCTATAAATTTTATTTTTATTCTCAAATTAATTGTAGTATTAAATAAACCCTAAGTACTTAAAACTTCTAAAACAAGCCGCTAACAATACTTAAGTCATTTCAAATGTTCTGGGGAATTGGGCACACAAAACGTGAACATTTAAGTGGGAACTAAAGTTTTTTCCCGGGAATTTCAATTGTCTTAAATAATTGCGAGATTCCCGGAAAATATTTTTAAGCTTCAGTAAATCTATATGTGTCTTAATTTATTTTATCTAACCAAATTGCACCATAATATCGATATTTGTTGCGGTTTATATTGGGACTATAATAAAAAATGATTCGATCTTTACGTAATTAACAGCTTGTTTTTGTAAAACACAAGTGTTCTCACTTGAAGTTTTCGTATTAAAACGAAAACGTTTTAAATATGGTTTTTAAAAAACATTTAAAAACTTTCGTCTATTCATGTTTGACATAAATAGAGCTTTTTTCTTTCGTAAATAACGTTATTGCCAATGCGTTTATTTTCGTACCTTTTTATGCTTTTTACATATAAGGATTTTGTGTTCAAGGTTAACCCTGGCTTTTGTTTACAAAAATAAATTATAAATTTAAAAAACAAAAACTTCTATAAAAAAATGTTAGTAAATATTAAAACTAAAAATGTTGAATTAAAATGTTTACAAAAATTGCTATAAATAAACGCAATATATGAAGACGATTTTTTGCTACACATCAACATATAGAAATGGTGAAGGTATTTGCGTGATAACACTAATTTTTTTAAACATATGGAAGAACTTACATACACACATACATACATACTTATGTACATACTTGTTTCTAGAATTTTTTGAACCTGTAAATACATATTTATATAATTAGTAGCATTTAACCCGCTACTTCATTAACGTCTCCTCTTCTTTCGTAAGCATATTTTTATGCCAATGTTTATTTTTCTAGGTTTTAACTTGTTTAAACGCTAGCATTTAATTCGCTACTTTGTCCGGCCCTTTGTTATGATAATATTTGTGTGCCTAAGGTTACAGTTCTGCTACTAACATTTTTTATCTTATGGGATGATAATCACCCACGACCTTGCAGCTTAGTTTTGAGTCTCTTCAAAGTACCAAAAATGAAATTACCAATTTCGCCCCTTAAACGTTTGAATTTCGAAAAAGTGCCAAATTTGGCTTTGCATTTTTTAGATAAGTTTCGAATGTGATATAACTTTTATTTCTATGTTTATTGGCTTAAAAGATTGGGGGAAGATAAGAAAAAAGTACCAAAATACTCTCTGAAAGAGCAAAATTTCAAAAAAGTACCAGACACTCGTCCACTTATTTTTTTAAAGACAACGATAGGTATTACATTTCATTGTATCTCATTAAGTTTTGGAAATATAAGGTTACCGAATTTACCCTTGTTACCCCCTAAACATTCGACTTTACAAAAATCCCGTTTTAGTCGATCTATTTCGGAAGAGTCCAGCCACCGGTACAAATTTCAAGTTTTTAGCTTCAGGCGTTTAGGCTGTGCGATCATAAAGCAATCAGTCAAAAATGTAACAATTCTATATAAATATACATATATATAGATACACAAACCTTTAATAATATTTAGTCAATTCACAAGGTATCCTAACATGTCATATTGTCAAAATGTCCTAATATTTCACAATGGTTTAAAAATATTGTTGTTGGTTTGTTAACAAAAAGTGTCTTAAATAAATAGAACGTTGCTTGCTGTGTTTATTGTGCTGTCGTAATTAATCAGAAAAGTCCAACGCTGAGCGGCTGAGCCGTACAACAATATTTTTTAACCATTGTGAAATATTAGGACATTTTGACAATATGACATGTTAGGATACCTTGTGAATTGACTAATTGTAAATAATTTAGCGTTCTTTCAGTAAAATATCCTTTTTATTTTCTATTTATTTTATTTATTTTTAAACGAATGCCTTTTACTTATCGTCTTATTTTGGCATTTGTGTTAATTTATTACGAGGATGTTCAAAGCTTTTTCAGTCACTCACCTAAAATGTTTTTTAATTTTATGAAAACCTAAATAAGTTTTCGTTCGTTTTTTTTTACGAACGAACAAATATTTTCATTTTCTAAAAACAGGCTGTAAGTGCCTTATGAAACTAGATTAGACCAATTTCACCACAAAATCATTATTTGTCAAGAGTTAAGCTATAAAAACGCGTTTTGCGAGAGTGGTCCTTAAATGCAGATCAAGATAAATTATGGACCGATCTTCACGAAATTTGGTGATGTGACTGCTAGACATATACAACGATTTTTTTTTTAATTAAATGCAATGGGTGCATTCCTCCACCAACTTATGTTATTTATTGTAATTTTTTTTAGGCAGGTTGTTCCAAATTTGGGCTGATAATCGTTTTTCTAATGAACGAGTTCTACTGGATTTCAATCCCCAACTGTTTAGGAGAACAAGACAGAATTTTAAGCCAACAATGTTTTTTCTGTTGAGTCTTTTTTCGGCAGACGGACATAGCTTAATCTATTGAGAATTACCCAAGAACCCAGACTTCATGGACTTAATGGGGTCTTAGATGAATATTAAAAAATGCATTCTTCACTGCTGGTTAAGGGTGCAAAGCGGTAAATAAATATGCTATTAAGTACGGTAAATGGAATTTCATTTTGGGCGGGAATCCCGGGAAAATGATTGTTATTTCCCGCTTTTTCAGTAATCAAAAAAGTGCGGGAAAACAAAAACCCTAGTGGAAATACACTTCGCACAGAAAACCAGAAAAACAACTAAAGTCCATAGAAAAACTAAATGAAATCGCAATGATTGTCTATTCTAAAAGAAATAGAGAAAAAGAAGAGATTTTAGATGGTTGTTTTTACAAAGAACAGAAAACAAAAAATTAAAAAACAAATTAAAACTATAAAATTACTACAAAAAAAAAAGAAGGAAAAAATCCGGGGGAAATGTTTATAATTTTCAGTTGAGGATACTAAATAGGAGACATCTAAAGCATGTGTTAAACAGCAGGAATTCAAATTTGAATTCAATACAAACGGCACGAGTCTTAACAGATTTCTGCTTCATACTTTTTCCTCAGCTCACCAGACCACTTCATTAACAGCAACTATTGACTACTTCTGGCAGTAGTTTGTGACAGTAGTAGTTGTGTTTCGACCACAAGCTGCCAGTGGAGTAGTTATGCTGCATTTTCATTTGATTTTTTTTTTACTTCTGTCGCTTCTTTTGTCTTTTACATTAGAAAATATTGGTTTGAGGCCTGGAGTCCACATGTGTTTAAATACCGCGCTTAGTTTACACATTTAAGCACATTAACTGGAAAATCATTAAATATTTATATATTTTTTTTATATTTTCTATTTAATGACAATAAATACATTTGGTCACTGTGGCCATGCGGTATCCCACAGTTAATGAGTAAAAAATGCATGGATTACAGCAGTCTTTGTGTATGGGAGTCCGCAGGCTTGTCTTTACCACAGAGTACGGGTTGAAATGGGTGGGTTTTTTTTTTATTCCAAGTTTTGAAAAAGTAATTATAAAATTGTTGTTAATTCTTGTTGTTTTTTTTTTCATTTCTTTCTTTAGTAGTAACTAACTTTAGAGACCAAATCCAGTAAAGATTTGTTAATATTATTAACAATCATTAGACACGTAAAGATTTCTTAATTGAAATTCCATTTATCAATTAAATCAAGTCGCTGCTGTGTCTGGTAGTAATTATTATTATTTTTATTTAATATTTTTTTCCTTTTTTAAATCTTTAACTGTGTTTAAATGAATGTATCTTAATTTATGAGATTAACAAATTTATGCATAAATAATTTATGACTTTTAATGGTTTATAAACAGAATAGTTTTCTTTAATGAATAATCATTGTAAGTGGTAGTAAGAACTTATTAACATATTTATCTCATTTAAGGAGAAAAAAAATTTTAAAGCTGCATATTATTATCTAAAGCTATTTGAGGGCAAGACCACAATTATTTTTAGTTGTTGTCTTAATTAAGAACAAACTGCAATTGTTGATTTAAAGTAATATGTTAATTTAAGTAAATATCTTAAAAGTTGCCCCATGTAGTGGAACTTTTGAAAATAATGAAACTTTTAACTCGAAAATAAGACAAGTTCGTATTTTTTCTGTTATTGAATTCCTATGAAATAATATTTGATTAAAAATAAGTAAAACGTTTTTAATAGGGGTAAAGAGAACACAAGTTAAGCGAATGTGAATAATTAAATTAAATTTTTACCAGAGCGAACAGCAGCAGAATGCCCGGCATAATGTATTTAACTAAAAACAAACTGACAAACACACGCGTATGCACGCTTATAGAATTCAATGCTGAGAGGTGAGACTAATAACTTATTTCCAGTATATCTATCTATATATCTATATATATAAAATAGGATGTGTGTATGTATGTATGTATGTAACGTATGGACTCCAAAACGGTTGGGCCGATTTTGATGAAATTTTCAGGGAATCTTCAGAATATTCAGGCGGGTGACACTGTGAAGTCTGATTTCTGATTTTCGGTCTGGGGGCGGAGGGGCGTGACAAAATCCATAACTTGAGAACGGCTTGACCGATTTTTTCTTTAAAATGATCGCCATGGTCCAACTTAGGTTTTTACGGAAAGAAAATATTGCCCTGCCCACTTTTTTCGATTTACCTAAAATCAGAAAACGGCTCCATCGAGTTGACTAATTTTTCTTTCAAATGTTCGTATTAATCAACTTTAAGTTTTCATCGAAAGAAAAATTTACCACGCCTACTTGTACGCCCACTCTTTCTATTAGGCGCATAACTGGAGAACGGCTTGACCGATTTGGACGATTTTTTTTTAAAATGATCGCCATGGTCTAACTTAGGTTTTGCGGAAAGAAAATGTTGCCCCTCCCACTTTTACGCTCACTTTTTTTGTAAGATTCACAGCATATATATACATACATACAACCGTATGTATTTTCAAATCAAATGTAAATCAAACATACATATGTATATGAACAACATTTTAATTTATAATATTATAATGATGATACAGAACTGGGGATGAACGATGTTTTACATGCAGTTTGACATGAAATTTTGCCAGAGAATGCGGTTTCATGGATTTTTATTTAAAGGCCGTAAATTTCGTTTAAAGATCAATTTAAATCGTCTGGTAATACAACACTAATGTTTGCTTAGGGCCAGCAACGCGGACCGGGTCAGCTAGTATATATATATATATATATATATATATGTTCCAGTCGTTTCTATAAGGAGCATAGGGCCTCATTTATATGCAGTATGACCAGATCATAAAAACAGCTAAATCTGGCATTAGACATGGCTAAAAAATGCTAAAATTATTTTAAAAAATGCTAAAAATAATGCTAAATGTTTTTAAAGAATGTTGTTATTATTTTATTACCAGTATAAAATTTTATTCGAAACTAGTTACATTTTAGTGACTTATTTTTTAACGAAATTTAAATAAATTGTAATATTTAAACAAGAGGGTGGGTAATTCCATGTTAAATCGTCCAAGAGTGGGTCCCGACCCCTTTCGATTTGAATGAAATTTGGTGTGAAGGTTCCTTTCATCCTATAAGAAACATATATTAACGAAAAACCATTAAAAAAATTTTTTTTTTTTCAAAAGTCACGTCATATTCAAAATGTCATAATTTCGCCGAATTAGCTGAATGTTTTGAGCCTATTGTTTCAATATCTCAAGAACTACTGCACATACGAATATGATTTGTATGTAATTTTAAAGAGAATACTTGGGCTACAAACAGTATTTTAAAAATAACATATCTACAAAATATTAAACGTGACAAAAAGTGTACTTTTCTTTGAAAGTGAGCTCCAACAAAAAATGCAACAAATAAACATAAAATACTTTATCAATGTCGTCACTTTTTTTAACACCTAAAATCACACGAATCAGATTTAATCAGGTATGTGATAAAAATCGATTTTAAAAACGAAACGATTGGAAACCGAAAATGCCGTTTCAAGTATCTTTTAAAATGGATTTTTAATACATATAACTTTTATTTTCGGTCTTTATCTTTTTAAATTATATATTATGTATGTTAACTGAAGTGTATTCTGAACAAAAATTTAAGACTTTAATTCAGAAATGGATTTTAAAATCGCCCGAAATTCATCACACCTTTTAAAAACGTTCGTTTTGAAATCGATCGATTTTCATCACATACCTGAATAAATACTTATTGCTCAAAATTACAATATAAAAATTTTATTTTTGGTTTATTTTTAATAGGTTGCAAAAGAAAAAAAATCATATCCTAAAAAACCAAAAAATTACTCCTTCAGAGTTTAAGGATTTTTAAAGAACAATTCGAGGAATTATATAAAAAAAAATCAGCCAAAAAAAATTAGGTTTTTTTTCAATTTCATATTTTGTAGATATTATATTTTTAAAAAAATTTTTTTTAATATACTGTTTGTAGCCCAAGTATTCTCTTTAAAATGACACACAAATCATCTTCGTATGTGCAGTAATTTTTGAGATATTGAGAAAAAAAACTCAACACATTCGGCTAATTCGGCGAAATTATGACATTTTGAATATGACGTAACTTTTGAAAAAAAACATTTTTTAATTTTTTTTCGTTAATATATGTATGTTCCTTATATGATAAAAGGAAAATACACACGAAATTTCATTCAAATCGAAAGGGGCCGGGTCCCACTCTTGGTCGATTTGACATGGAATTACTTAATAAATATGCCGCACAGGT
Organism: Pollenia amentaria; assembly: GCA_943735925.1. Taxonomy (NCBI): domain Eukaryota; kingdom Metazoa; phylum Arthropoda; class Insecta; order Diptera; family Polleniidae; genus Pollenia; species Pollenia amentaria. Next base: position 82,751,482 of record OX031008.1, on the reverse strand, counting down.
AATTGAGATTAAATTTTGGGGGCACGCAAACCGCTGATACATGCAAAATTTAAACGATTTTTTTCTATGCTATACAATTTTTTTAAGATTATTTTATTTCTTATAGTAAAATAATGCTAAAAAAAACTAAAAACATTTTTTGAAATGCTTAGTGCTAAATGAAAACTTTGCAGCTAAATAAAAAAATTTTATTTTAAATTTAGCTGCAAAAATGCTAAAATATCCACACTGGTTATATGAGATTAGAACGCTTACATTATAATTGTACTCTAAGAGTGGCACCTCCAACGAAAAGTTTAATCTTTTTTGTACCTGGTTTAAGAATTTTATACTTATTTTAAGAAATTCCAGAATTGGGTTTCGAATGTAGTCCCATTTAGTCCTATTTTAAGTACGTTTTAGTGTTATTCGTACTTAAGTGTTGAAGTAGGACACGTACTTAAAGTAAATATAAAATACTTTATTTATAGCGTGTGGTTTTCTTTCTGTGTATAAATTTTACACACATATAGCGCTCATTTGCTGCAACGTCGCACTTCGCAGAAGAAAGTGAAATTGTCAACATACTATTAACTTAATATGCAATGATGTTTTTAAATTTCGGAATAACTACTACAATCAAATCAAAAAGAATTATTTTGATCCGACTACTGTTTATTTTTTTATTTTAGCAGTTCAAACTCGTTACCTGTTTGTTTCATTTAACTGACTGAAATTAAACCTAAGAATTTGAAAACGAATATTTTGTAATTGCTTAAGCTGACATTTTTTTTATACCCCTGACTAAAGGTAAAAGGGTATGTAAAGAATTGTCATTCCATTTGAAATTTCTGCAATATTGATCTAAAGCTGGTGAATTGGAGACACTTGCACTCAGGATTTCTTCAGGGTAGTTTAAAAGTACAGAAGTACGATCAAAATAAAAAATAAAAATGTTGTTTTTGGGAATATATAACTATTTTCATTAAAAGATTTTATTTATTGTGCTTAATTCCCTTTTTTATAATCGATAAAAATACTAAAATTTATTGTTGGAGGATAAGCTGTTCCTTTGCGCATTTCACTGGTTGCTTAGGCCAGATCATCAGGAAACGTTCTCCTAAATAATTTTAGAAAAGCCAAATCTATCAGCAAACAAGACTACAGAGGGAATGAGAATTACCTACACTCCAAACGTCTTGGTTACGATACCAAAGCTTAAACAAAATACCAACAATAAAACAGTGAGTTTTTATTTTCTTGCATTTCCCACTACAATTAGCTGGAATTCTCCCAACATTAATTGTAGTCGTAAGTGGGTAAAGAAAAAACAAATTAAAAACAAAACAAATTGCTTTTATTGTTTTCGCAAGAAATCAAAATAAAAACAATTTGCCAGTTCAGTTTTTTATTTATTGTTCTTAATTCCCTTTTTTAAAAGTTGATAAAAATACTGAAATTTATTTTATTTAAATCTTTTAATAAATTATTTTAAACGAAAAAAACCTATTAAGATTTTTTGTTATTTAATTAATATATTAATTAAAAATTTATTTCAAAACAACTAAAATGTTAATTAAATCAAAATTATATTTTTAATTTTCTTTTAACTAAAAAAATTATTAATTCAATTATCATATAAATTAAATTGAATTAACCTTTTAAACGATTTTTGTAATTGATAAAAAACTTCCGATAATTTTTTCTGTGAACTGAATTCCGCATATAAATTTAAATTTAAGGCAAAATATTAAAAAAAAAAATGCATTTATAATAATAAAATTCAAAAAATCTAAAAAAGTTTTTATGTAAGAAATTGTCATAGCAATTCGTTCCATATTGTATGAATTATAAGCCAAAGATAATTATAATACTTAAAGTACATGTGAGCAAAGTTATATCTTATCAACATAAGTTTTAATGCTTTATCACTCTCAAGAGTAGTGCGTTGAGAATCGTAAATTAAATTAGCCTTTATTAGCTTTTTGATGCTTGCTAAAATATATTTTTGTTTTTTGGACGTTTGTTATAATTTATTTTCTTAAAAATTTTCAGATGATAATAATAAATACTCGCATACATTCTTGCGAATGCGAATGCGAATGCAAATAGCAAAATTAAGCGAATAGTTCGCAAATGCGAGTCCAAATATTCGTCATAATCCTACTACACGCAATTTACGAATTAGCACAAATCAGTAAAAGCGGGCTGGAAAATGGATTACATGCAGTTAATAATTCACTGTCGATTTATTTATTGATTATAAATGTCAAATATATTTCATGTAATAAACTAAAAAAGTACATGAAAAAATTGACTGAAGTAAATAAGCCATATAATAATTTTTGCCGTGGACGACAAAACAGATGACATTGTCATGCATATGAAGTCGTTGACGACAACTCGTATTTATAAAGTATGGAAGATATTGTGTATCAAATACTGTTTTGTATGTAATCGTTGATGAAATTATTTAAGAAAATGCTATTGCAAAAAAGTCAATGACAAGGTGAGCGACATTGTGGCGTCTTGTGGACCTCGCTGCCATTTGTATTAAAATTTTGTCAACGATTTATATTGAGCTCTCCTTAGTATGTATTCTACGACTTATGCTAGGAACACAACTGGGACGAACGACGAATTTCGCCCAACACGACGAATTTTTACGTAAAAATTCGCTGAGTAAATTCGTCGTATGAAGCACAATAACGACGAATAGCTGGCAGCTTTTATAATTGAGAAAGTTGATTACTGTTTGTGCGAAGAGAGAGAAAAAGTGTGACCATATTCAAAAAAATAATGCTTAAAAATAAAAACATAATCAAAAACACAACTAAAAACTATTTTTATTGCCAAATACTTTGTATACTTATTTTATGTGTTATACAATAAAAAAAAAACAATTATTAGAGTAAAAAGTAACTTTATTTACTAAACTACTTCTTAACTAAAACCAAACATGGTCACCTAGTACTGATTTGTTCGTCGTTCGCCGGCGTATGAAATAGAATTAAATCTATTTAAAGTTCGCCGCGTCTGGCGAATTTTCGCCGGCGCCCTGATTGTGTGCATTTTCATATACACAAACGTCTTTTATTTTTGGCGACGAATATTCGCGGCCAAAAATTCGTCGTTCGCCCCAGTTGTGTTCCTAGCATTACAGTTGTCTTGTAGCCGTCGTTGAAGATGTCATAAAGGCGTGGCCAACTTGGTATTTATTATTCAAAAATTTGTTAAATTCTTCAGTTGGTCAGTTAGACGACCATATGATTTATTCGATTAACCTTGATTTTTAGAAAAACCATAAAGCAACTTCTTTGATATATTTTGGGAGAAAAATTAGCCATAACAATTTTTTCCATCTACATTTTTCCAATCCAAAATTTAACTCAATGTTTTTAAAATAAATTCTTTGATGACAAATACACACACACACACGCGCGCACCATAACTCTGTTACTTCCCTGATGTATTCGCAAGTCGCCTGTCGACACTTGTAACGGCAAATCAACTTGAATAACTTCATTAACTTGAGCTTCTTTAAGACTCTTATTGACTTAAAAGCTTTTGCTGTTGTTTTTACTTTATTTTTACCATTTTCTTATATTTCGTCCGTTCTTGTTATTTTTCCCTCAATTAATTACATCTGTGTTTATATACATTTGCGCTTTTAGTTTGGAATTGGGAATTTTTTTTTTTTTTTCGAAAAACATTAAAGAACAAATTACGCTCATTAAATGTACATTAAAGACATTCGAAGGAAAACACTTAGAAACAAAGCCAAACAAGATACATCAATATTGTGGCAAAAAAAAATTTAAAAAAAAATAACAACAGAAATACAATTCATTGAGAACAACAAATTAACCACAAAAAAATTCAAACTAATTACATACATATACTTCCCCCCAGGATTGCTCTAAAAACCTCTGGCCCCCTTTTTTGGACCAATTTTTATTTTAACCGCAAAACTTCTAAATGAGCCAAGGAAAGAACAGATTATTATTTGCAACAATCATGCCATTTCGAAATATTTGGCAAATAGAGAAAGAAAAACAGCAGCGGCAAAACATTAACCGTTCATACATGCCACATAAAACAAAAACAAGCAACAACAATTGCTGCAGCAGAATGCATTAATTATTCAGCTGTGAGTACGAGCAATTAACGACAGGCGGAATTCTGGCAAAACGAAAATATAAAAAAAACATAAAATATTGAACAAAAATTTTTAAAATGAGTTTGAATGGACTTGTATTTTTGGCATTTTTAATATGTGATGTGTGTAATTAACAGTGGAAGCAAAAAGTTCTTGTCACTGTGACTGCAAAGAATTTTAAAAGTTAAGTTTATTATCAAAAGCTTTTAATTAATAAAATTGCTTCACAAATCACCTTTTTATGTCATGAGATAGCACTCACGTCTTGAAGTTACATCTTTGAGAGATATATGGGTGATTTCATGTCAAGTGACCCATCTTCTGAAATCGATGACTTCCGATTTGGATGAAATTTGCACCAAGGTTAGTCCTATTAGATAGTAGTTTAGACACAACAAGATTTTCAACAAGATCGGTCAAAACACTTCTGACTAAGAGGGGGTAAAAATTTGACATTTTGGCCAAGCAGGTGTTTTTTTCTCATTGAAGTAACTGATTAACTATTAATGTTAGCAAAATTTGTCCCAAACAAATTAGATAGCTATTTCTTCAATCTTTCTAACAATTTTTAATTATTGTTTTTTCTAAGGGGGTACCTTTTTTTTCTTTTTGTCTTTTTGTTTAAGGTTGTTTTGGTCTCTTAGTGGGCAGCGACTGGGATATGTATAAAAAATGTTGTATACAAAAAAATATTTCTAACCCAATACGAGGGTTTTGAAATTTTTAGCATATGCACTATTTTGATTTTTTTTCCTTTTTGTGTGTGTTTCTAAAACCTTAAAAATAAAACTTATGCTGAGAAACTAGACAAATTAGCCTTTCCGATAGTATGTAACATACCTAGCTAGCATTTACAATACCCACAATATGTTAATCACAGGAATAAAATCACTTTTTTCTAAGAAATGTTAACAAATTATTTTTTTTATTTATTTGTAATAATAATTAAATTAATATATTTATAATTATAATAATAATCACCTTTATCGTGGTTGGCGAATTTAAAATACGCCTACGACTGTTTAGTAATAGATTAAAAAGAACGTGAACTTATTTCCTTTAATCTATTACCAAACAGTCGCAGGCGTATTTTAAATTCGCCAACCACGATTAGGGTAAATATTTAAAAATAATAATAAAAATAAAAAGATAAATAATTTAAAAAATGTTATCTAAAGCTGGGATCACACGATTGCCGCAAATGCACCAATATGACACAATTTTGATTGTGCTTTATTGACGCACAATAATGAAATTGCCCCAATAAAATATTCTGAAATCACACGATTGCCCTGTTTTATACAAATTTAATTGCCGCTAGTTGGTACAAAGCGAAATGTGTTCAATAATTGCCGCAGCACAGTCACACGATTGTTCTTACTTGTGCCAACTGCGAAAGCAGCTGTTGTGGTAGTTTTTTTTTTGTTTGGAAGATCTAGTTGGCTTGTTTATTAAAAAAAAGAAAATTGTATCATATATTCAAACAAATTTTTTAAGTATGTTTATACATGAAATTCCAAAAATTAAACAAAGTAAAATTCTATTTTAAATATATAGAGAAATAGAGAATATTTATATTCAAAAATAAATTCGCTTTAAAGAATTTCAATACATTTTGCTCCGTTTTCCCGTATATATTCTTTTATGTTGTCCTGAACAGCTATTGCACTAATTTAAAAAAAAATTATATATCAAAAGTTATTTTCGGGAATACAAAATTTAGTATTAATGAGTTGCTAAATTCCCAATTTTTATTTTTGATAAATTTAATTTTTATATTTAATTTTCCTACTAAAAGAAACACACAAAAGTAAATTGATTAAAAAAAAGCAAATATTGGCGCGTATTGTGTTGTTTAATTGCCGCACAAGAAACCAATAAATATTGGTACATTTTTGTCATTTTTATTGACGCGCATTTGCCTATCAAGTAGTCACACGATTGCCGCACCAGAGTTGCATTTTATTGGTAAAAGTAAGCACAATATTGCCCTCGATTGGTACATGAGGCAATTGATTGTGCAGTCACACGATTGGGGTATTAAAAAGTGTGAAAATTGGTGCATTGCGACAATCGTATGATCCCAGCTTAAGTCACATTAGATCATTTTACATCATAACTATTTTTACACTTAATTTATTGTAGCTGATAAAGTGTCTTAGTTTTGCAAATTTTCAAAGACAATGGGTGCGTTCGTAAATGCACCACTTCGCTGCATCAGTGATTTCAAATGTTTATATATATATATATGAGTAAAGTAGATGTAGACCAAAAAATTGTCAAATACTCCACAAAAATAATAGTCACACAATAAAAAAAATTATAATTGCTTTTTTATTGGCATTAAAAAAAGTGTGTTTTTCTGATGCAGCGCAGTGATGCATTTACGAACGCACTCAATGTCTTTCATCCTCCCTATTTATCGCTTTTATTTTCTGCTATTTTTGCCAATCCTTTCTTGGCGTTACTAGGTTCAGCTCTTGATTTCGCTGCTAAAATGGACTATATCGCTTATGTGACTAAAAACGGTAGTGACTATAAACGATAAGTGCTTTAGTATATATTTGCTGCCACAAGCAAGTGACCTGCAAAACAGATGATGTCAGACGGTTTGTCAGTTCAAAAGGATATACTTTAATTGAAAATTTTTACACTGCAAATTTTAGCTGACATTTACAAAAGCAAATTTTTTTTTTTTGCTTTTATACGACATGTATGCATTTTGCAGTGGGAAATATGACAAAATTTGATACTGCTAAGTACATATCGTCTATAACCACCTTAAGCTACTTTTCAGATTCGATAGCTGCCGTTCTTTACTTATGTGATATCTACGGGATAGTTAGTAGCCAGCCAGCAAAATTGTCCCACGTCTTCCAGATATCTGAGAGAAACGTCGGCAAAAAAAAAATCGGAATCGTATACGAATTCTGTCCGCTTTCTGACCCAAAAATGTATGAAGTGGTTGACACGAATTCTGGCAGACATGTCGTGGGAAATTCTGAGTTTTTCCCCGGTATTTCTGATAGAAATCAAACACAAATCTAATGGAAAAGGCATGGGAAATTCTGATGTGTTCACCGACATTCTTATCGTTTTCTGACAGACAGCTGAAAGAATATCGAATAAAATTCTAATCTAATAATCGCACAAATTTTTGTAGGAGTCTTTTATTTTGTTGGAAAATAATAGTTTATAATTCAAACTTTTACATACATACATACGTACCATTTTGTTACTGCCTGTTCAACAATTTCGAACGTTAACGTTCGCATATGAAATTTATATGAAAAACACTCAGTTTTAAAAATATTTTCCATATAAAATTCTCTGCGAACGTTTACGTTCGAAAATGTTGAACGGGCGCTTAATCTTTTTTTAAACAATAAAATATTTAAAATAAAAATATTTTGAACTTAATGAGAATTGTAATTATTTAAAGAAAAGGAACACACATAACAACTTAGATACATCTATATGTATTCAATCAGAAATATATTAGACATATCGGTACATAAATTCTCTCCGATATCCATGCGAAATCGATCAGAAAGCGGCCAGACAGTACGTACAATCAATGTCTGACAGAAATCTGAACAAAGTCTTTAAGAATGAAGTCAGACATTTGAAAGAAATGACGGATTCAGACAACGTCTGAATGTCTGACTCAGACAACGTCAAAATATTTTGCTGGCTGGGTAGTTTCATTGTTTTACCCAGTGTTAAGAGCACATTTGTATTTGGTATAGAAAACATTTGTACGGTTTTTTTATACATGCATACATATGTATTTATTGTCGCATTCCATTATAAATGTAGGCTGTCTACATGGAATCTCCATTCTTGTCTGCTGATCGCTTAAAAATGATCTGCCGGTTTCACTTTTAACTGTCAGCTTCAATGTAGATTTAGATCTTCCGCGCCATGATGTGCCCAATTGGGTTTCAATTACTTGTGGTTTGGCGGATTTTATCGTAGGGGTTTCCCAGGAAGTTAAGTTTTCTTCGTCGTATTAGGGTAAATGTATCTTCTTGGTGTTCAATAAGGAGAAGTTTATCGTTGGTGATTATTCAAGGACATTCTAAAGATGTTTGAAGCTTGAGTTTGTCTAAATTTCGTGTTGACAAGCTATGTCTCTGAGCCGTTCCGCATATATTCCTTCAATTGTTTAAAAGCTACATAGAGCTTTTTTGCAGCAATGAAATTTTAAGAAAGAAATTTTTCTTTTCAATATTTTTTCAGTTCTGTTTTCCACTGTTAGTTACAAATATTTTCTAGAAAGCATGGGAGTAAGTCTTTTCCTTGTTATTTACATTAAAAATATATTTAAAAAAAATTCAATTTAATGAACCGCGGATGATTGCAAATGCTCGCACGTATAGTATTTGCTATTAAATATTTTTCACAAAAATTTATTTAGAACTTCACATTAAAACCGCAGATTATTTCAGCTATAATTTTTTTTGCTTATCCTAAGCTAGAAAAAATATTAACTTGTCGGTTTTTAGACAGTTGTATGAGAATTTTTATATTTTGTATATTTTGCGAATAAAAAAAATCTTTTTTTTTTCATCATCATTTACAAAAACTCGTGTAAAGTATTTAAGACAACCCTAAAAGAGCTGGTCGAGAGGGGTTAGAGAACTTGAAAATTTTTAACAAAATTTTATATATGAACAACTGAAAGCTGTTTACCAGCTATTGCAGCACTACGGTGGGCTAAGCGGGTGGTTGGATGGGCAATATTGTTTTGTTTTTTTTTTTAGTGGCGCCCATTCTTAGTTAAAAGTAATGAGAGTTTTCTAGAGGAGACTGTTTTATGTCGTAATAACACATTTTTGGGAATTTAGATAGTTTAGCTGAAGATTTTCATTTTCAATTATTTTCTTAATATTTCTTCTGTCATAATGGTGGATTTTCAGTTAAAATTTTTCGTAATTTGGGAAGGAAACTAAAGATCCTATTTTTAAACCTAAATCTCTAAGCATAAAAAATCGAAGAAGCTTTAAATCTAAATCGATTCTTCAGCCTATCCTATAGACAATAATAACTCTTCTTATTATTATCTCCTTTGACTCCCAGTGGAGTAAAGGGCCTCCAGTGGCGCATAACCTCAACTTGCAAATAAATATTTTAAAAAGTGCTTAAAGTCCTTGACATCTTTAATTTTTCAGCGAAAGCTCAGAGAACTTTAGGTTTCTATTTCTATTCTTTCAACAAGCGTTTAAACTGTGTTAAGGACTATATTAATTTAGAAGGTTTAGGTTTTAAATGCATCTAGATGTAAAATCAACTACGTGTTATAAAGTTAGGTTTTCCTTATGGCTATTTTGCTTACGAGAAAAAGCCTTAGTGTGTAGAAATTCTTTTATAGCTTTTTAATTCCCTTAAGCAAAAAAGTCAATAAGAAAATCCAGTCTCATCAATAATAAAATTTTATATTTCTATTCATGATCTTAGTAGTTTTTCATTATTAGTTTTTTAATTATTTAAACATTCAAAACCAAAAGCCGTAAGCATTTTTAAAAACTCTTAATGGAAAACTTTTTGTAAAAGCAGTAATTCTAATATTATAATTTTAAAAAATTCAGTTTCACACTTAACAACAATGGCCAATCACATGATAAATGATACTTTATGAATAAAGCTCATAATGTCTTACTGCCCGTAAAATAAAAATAGTCGTTAGGCAATTCCCAAACGAAAAACATATTTTAATTTCAGAATCAGACATTTCAATGCTTTCACTAAATTCCGAAAAAATTCGAAATAAAATTATTAAAATTTAAAAAAGCTACGATTCAAACTTTATATTGCTAGCAGCTTTATGCATTAAAATAAAATCCTTAAAATGCTTGTAAAATTTAAAAAAAAATGTTTTATTTGTAGATATTTTTCTAAAAGCTTTTGCGAAAAATTAAAAAAAGCATATTTAAAAACGAATATTAAATGGTAATTAAAAATTTTACTGCAGGCAAAAGTCCATGTTAAGGATATTTTTAAAGTTCCACCGTATTTAAGTTTAAAGCCTTAAGTACTGGAAATAAGAAAACTAAGTTTGAAATATCTTTAAAAACAACATTTTTTATTTTTCGAACTTATTCTACGAGCAAAATTTAATTTATGTATTTTATTAAGCTTTTTTGTAATAGTTCTATTCCTTATAGAGTCATTCCTGAAAATTTAAGGAATAGAACTATTACAAAAAAGCTTTATAAAATACATAACTGAAATTTAGCTCATATATGCGAATTTTTTCATGATTCTGTGACTAGTTGTCCACTTGTACCGCAGTTTATTAACAACATTTCTTAATTGTTGACGAATTTGTTGACATTGCTCTTCGTTATTTTTTGATGGATCAATAACATTAGAAAAAACATGATTTTCCACCGTCAAAAACCTTTTGCTAGTACTGGTTCAGAGTGCCAAATTAAAAAAATGGTGCGTTTAGACTCTGACATTGCATCTAAAAAACGTAAGAAATCATAAAGTTGCACAAAGTTGCAGCTTATTTTTCAAATGGACATAGAAAACAGAACATAGAAACAAATAAACCAAACATTGGAGCGGAATTCGTCGAATACTCCCAACTTTTATTCCACAGAAGTTTAAGTTACATACAATAAAACACTATTTTACGCAGGTTTACCACATTTAAGAACAAAAACATATAGGCACAAATCACAAACATATTTTTATATTTAATACATACCTAATAATTTCAATTTAAACACTAATTTAAAATAATATATACTATAAAGTAATGATTTTGTTGTGTAAACAAACTTTAACTTTAAAAAAGCACGAAAAGTATTAATGCGCTTGCTAAAACATATGTCAAGTTTGAAAGCTAACAGGTGGGCGAATATCGAGAGCAAAACAAAACAAAAAAAACCTAAAATGCGCTGGTTTCTTAGTAACCAAAAAAATAAAAAAAAATTAGCAGAATTCTAAAATTTAAAATTTCCTTAAAGCGCCACTAGATTTGCCATTTCTCCCACTGTGCGAAGCCGTGATGAGCATTTGTCCGATATTTTGTTTCACACTTAAACAAATCTCTGAAAACGTTTTGTGTTATATACAATTAACATGGGGCGTTTCGGTTAGACTACCCTTTATTTTCCAATTTATTGTCGATGGAAAATATACAAACTTTCTTCAATCTACTGCAGCGAACGCATTTCCAATTTGGTAATGACAGAGGTTTTTTTAAAAAAAATTATTACAAATTAATATTTTTTTTTTTTTTTTGTTCAATATTTATTGTATATTATATATTCAAAAAAAATAAAACTTTTGAATATCTTCAAAAACTATTTTTAATTAGGCTTAAGTTCATTAAATTTAATTTTCATTAAATTATTTTTATGAAGAAAGGAATTTTACAACATGGGAAATTAATTAAAATTGTTATTGATAATTTTCATTCTTGACTGACCTGGGATTCGAAGCCAGGCTGGCTGGCGTGTGATTCGAACCCAAGCGGCTGGTTACCCTGACATGTTTCGACCTCAACCACTAGGTCTCCTCAGAGGGATATGTAATTAATAAAAAAATGTTAAGCTTTTTTGATATTTCTAACAATTTTCATCATTAAATTGTTTGTAAATTGTCATATATACAACTTGTTTAAGTTTACAAAATTAAATAATTTTCTGTCAATAATTTTCAATACAAAATTAAAAAAATCAATTTTATTTTGGTTTTACTCTCGTAAAAAATAAGCGATAGAACTTTTATTGACATACTTACTTTTATAGATGTACTCACTAAGGGGTAAGTAAAGCTTTTAGTTAAAACTTTTTATCGAAGTTTTAACGTGGTATTGTGTCAAGAAAACGTTTTTTGCACGTGTAAAAACCTTCTTCTGCCTCCACTTTTACGTCTGTTTATGTTAAAGATATTTGTGACGAAATTTTTATTATATTTTAATAAAAAAATTTATTATATCAACATTTTGAATGCATTTCTTTCTTTTAAAATTGCAATACATTTTTTAAAATTAATGAGCAACAAAATATTTTGTTTATCTGACAAATTTTGTAATAAAAATTTTTATTTGATTGCTAACAAATATTTCAATTTTAAAAATATTTGTTGAATGTGAACATTATGAATTAACAAAAGTATTTTTTATATTTTCAAATTCGGTGGTTGGTGCATTTTCAATTAAAAAATTAATTTTATTGACGAATATGGTATTCAAATGACAACTAATATTTCTTAATTTTTTTCTGTGTAGAAATAAAAAGAAATTTGTTTGAAATTATCCCAAAAGCTCTGACATTTTTTTACTTCATATAAAATATAAGGATACCTTCCCTGCTAACAAAAGTATATCTCCATGTGTCGTTTTAAGTATTTAATATTCTTTCATGGGGTTTTTTTTATTAGATGTAACTCCATTTAAACAACTTTGTTTCCATTGCTCTTGGCTTTTAGTTTAGCCAGCCAAAAAACAATTTAAAGTGTTGGTAGAAGTATTTTTTTCTGTCTGTCTGTCTATCTTATTTTTTCTACTATTGCTTAGTGTTTATCAACATGTTCTTTTCCAATGTTAAAGTTGTTTTTTGTGCTTTTGGCCAAACATTTTTGTAATTGTACATGTAACTGTAAGTATCTGTTGTAAGTTCAATGAAGTTTTTATATTTTTCGTATTTGCTTAGATATTTCCCAGCAAATGCGTGTGTATTTGAGTGAAGTGTTTTTTAATGTTAAAACATTTTTGAAACAGTTTTTTTTTTCTTTGTTGTTCTTTCTCCTTAAAAATGTTCATTCATGACCAGTCAGTGCAACTACACTTGTATTTACAAGAATGTGTACAAATCTATTTTCTATTTACACATGTTCTAGTCAACTTTTTTCGATTTTTTTCTCTAATTTCTAACCATTTTGGCCTGTCTACATGGGTACGAGTCGTTGGTTCTCGGGTATTAAGACAGAAAAAAGAAACGAAAAACGTTAAAATTGATTTTAAATTGCTTTGTAATTGATTTGCCAACACCAAATAATTTATGGCTTTTTGTAGAGTCTGATGATGAGATACAGTTAAAAATAGCTACAACAGAATCGATAGAACACACCAATAGATTAAGTATTTTTTGAAAAGTTCCTGAACATAATGGCTTAAAAGTGGTTTGAATTTGAGTTTTACTAAAATGCAATAAAAAAAACTTATGAAAATTTATTGATAGACTTAACGGAAGACATTTATTTATTAAAAATGATATGTATTCAGTGATAACAAAAACAAAATATTCTTGACTTTTCAAAAGGGTTACAAAATTTAAACTTTATATCTGACACGTGACAAAGTTTTACGCCTTAAACATATTTTAAATTTTACAAACTTTTATATAGAAATTCAAATAAAAGTTTTAAGCAAAAAAATAATAAAAAAAATTCAAGCGCTTTTTACGAAATATTTAATTTATTAAAGATAAAAGCTTTAAAAACTATTTTGTGATTTTATTATTAAAAAAGCTTACATATGGTTCATAATTGGTTTATATTTAAGGCCTCACTTAACTAATCATTTTTAATATTTACTTAAGCAGAGCTTTCTTATAAGCCTTAAATTTCTCTTATACAGCCGTAAATGTTTTTACTAATAGGTAAATGATACAAAATATCATGAATTAAAATAAGAAATTAATACATATTTGAAAAGATATAAAAGCTTAAAGTACAATTCAGTTTGTTAAAGGAACTAGAAGCTTTTCATAAAAATTATAAAGTTATAGATTAGATTTGTTACACTTTCATGTAGAAAAGGATTTTAATTCATACTTAAAATGGATTATGTATAACTTTTTAATTTTTTATTAGAACTTAAAATTAAAGAAAAACTTATAAGAAACTTTTTAAACGTCCGTATAAATAAAATCTAGTATTTGTTACTTTTAAGAGCCAAAAGCTCTACAATATATGGGTTTTACAGCAAACGTTTTCTATGTTAAAACTTAAATTTTTGATGAAAAAAGTTTAAGTTTTTTAAGTTTTGTAAAACGCATTCTATTTAAGTTGTTAAATGCTAATTTTTAAAAAGAAGCGTTTTCAAAAACATCCAACCTAGACTTTAAATAAAAGAAAAAGTTTAGTTAAATTTAATTGCAAAGAATAGGCAAAACACGTTTTTGCGAATTATTTTAATTCGAAAATATCTTTTACGTTTTTCAAATGCTTCAACATATAAATTTAAAAGCTTTAAAAAATTTTTATAAAACGCATCTAAAATATTTCTTAAGGTATGTTTACACTTATAAAATTCTTGACAAAAAATCTTAAAAAACTGTGACCACAAAATGGATCTACTTAGACATTTCTTTAAATAAGTTTGTGTTGATTAACTAAATTTGATTTCTGAAAAATACTTAAAAGAATGTAATTAAAAAACTGTTAAACGCTGTTGGATCTACCAAAGTCAAACAAAAGTTTAATAAAAACAGTGTTTACGTGTGGGGCGTCAAGTTTTTGCTAAGTGTGGCCATAGCTTCATTCATATTTTATCTTTTCTTGTTGAAACGGTCTTTTGCAAAATGTTGAAGGTTTTTAGATTTAAGTGTTTTATTAACAATTTCAGGAATTAAAAATGCTTTTAACACTTAGATTAAACTTATTTGCTTTTTCATCATTATGTACAGAAAGAAAAAATAAAAATTGATTTCAATTAACAAAATTGTAATATTAAATAAAAAATTAATTAAATTTGCACCAGTAAATAAATAAGTAGTATCATCAATTTAACATTTTTTGATATTAAAATTTCCTGTAGTTATGTTGTTAATAAGTAAACGTTTAACTCACTTGATTAAATGTTTAAATAAAACTGATTTTATTGTTAATTAATGGTTTAATTAAAAAAAAATTGGCGAGAATTTTTTCTGTGTTTATTAGAGATAACACCTAAAGCTTTTAAGTTTAACTTTAATTTAGGAGGAAATTTAAAGCTTTATTTTCTACCAAAGCTTTTCATTATCGGCCCTGTTCTGGGAATCGAAACCACGTGAAATTGAAATCGATGAATATTTTTAATTTCATTTTTGTAAACATGAAATTTGCTTTTCCTGATTTCAAAAATTGTTAGGGTAGAGGAGAATGGTCCTCAAAGCATGAGGTATATAAAAATAATATTTTTATGAACTTTGAACACCAGAGAATTTTCAAAATGTCTTTGATTTCAATTTCACGTGATTTCGATTTCCAGAACATGCCCGTATTTCTTTTAATTCACTTGATTAAATTTTTAATTAAAGCTGATTTTATTTTTGATTACTGGTTTAATTAAAAAAATTGACGAGAACTTGTAAATATAACACCTAAAGCCTTTAAATTAAACTTTTGTTTAGGAGGAAATCTAAAGCTTTATTTTCTATCAAAGCTTTTCATTATTTCTATTTTAACGGTATTTTGTTAATTGAAAAATCCCATAGATTATAGCAGATGTGAAACTGTAAATATTTCCAAAGCATTTCTTAAATGTTCCCAAAATATTAACATCATATTTTACATATTTCTGTTAAGTTTTCCGTATCTTTTAAATAACTTTTAGGGAAAATTTGTTTCAAAAGTCATTTTATTTGTTTATTTTAATAATTCAAACAAAATAATTTAAAATTTATTTCTAATATGAATTAAGAATTTTAAAACTTTTTAGCAATAAAAAAAAATTTTTTGAAATACAAAAACTTTCCATTACTGAGAAGAAATCTCTCCCTAAATACTTGAGTTATTTGCAAAAGGTGCTTAATTTTATTCTAAGAGGAAAAATTAACGAAAATGGAAAAAAGAAAATAAAAGCCATAATAAAATACTTCAAATATATTTTGAGAGCTGGTAAAAGTAGTTTGATTTTTTTTTCAAACAAATTTGTTTATTACTTGCTGTAACATCAATTTAAAATATCTACTACAAAGTGCTAGCAAACAGCTTTATTTCTCTTCTCTTCCAAAAAAAAAAAAGGAAAAAGGGGAATAAGGAACAAAATTTATGTTCATACTTAAACGGGTGGCGTAGTTTATTGGTTTTTACAATTTTAACACACACTTTCAGATACATAATTTGGATTCGGGGAGCAAGCAGCCAAACACCGGTGTTTTTTTATATAGGAAAAAGTCACATAAAAAACACCTTTTGCGGCAAATTGTTTAATGTGTGTTCTCTTGTGTTGTAACTACATGTCGTCTAATTTAATGAGCTCCCAGCCACAATTCAACTTTAAGTTTCCTAATGTGGTGCGTTTGTCGTAGCTTTTTTTTAATGCTGTCGCCTGTTTTCAGTTTGTTTTAAAGATGCGAAGATGAAATGAAAATGGTACAAAATACTGTATTTTAGAAAATATATTGATGTTTTCAAATTAAATGCGTGAAAATTTGTTAAGTCATTAAATTTGAAGACAGAAAGAAAGAAGTCTATTAAAGTAACATGTTGACAATTTTAATCGTTTTTTTTTTTTTTAGTTATTCCTAGTGCCTTAATGTATTTCAGTTCTCATTGGAAAAATGTTTGCATGGGCAAAAAAAAAATAAAACTGTAACTTAAAGAAATGTCTGACAAATGTTAATGGGGGAGAAAGTGTTGGTGGCATTTGGTGGCTGTTTTGATGTTGCGAAGCATGTTAATAATGGGATGCGGGTAAAAAAAGGTGTTAAATTTCATTAAGTTGAAAGGAAAATTTGTTTAAATAATTTATTAACTAGAAACGGGTTGTTCAGTAAACGGGTAAATGGAAGCCAGAAGAAGTATACAATAAATTAAACAAAATTATGAACCAAATAAAACTATTAAGAAAAATAAATTTCAGATTTATAAAAAACTTCGATATGTTTCGAAAAAACAAGAAAGAGTGCTTTATTCGGCTATGTTAAATCTCATATAGGCTGAGTTCCAAAGGTCGGTTGCAAAGCAGCTCTCTTTTTTAACTGCATGCTACAATGCAGCCGTGTAGATAATTACAATGTGCTTTACCCCAAAGCGAATCAAAAAAGCATTCGATGCATACATAATAAGAAAACTGTGCATCGTTAAACGTGATGATACATTTTTGACGTGTGCTGCAAAGTATTATAATGTTTTGGAACTCAGCCATACTCTTCACCATGGAAACTTTGTCTATTGCCATTCTGCAGATAAACAGAAATTTATAATATCTTTGCTTAGGAGCTGCCACGCCCACTACTATAATTCTGCCCAGTTTTTTAAACAGGTTGTGTATTAATAATCCAGCTATGTGTATCGAATTTGGAAAAATTGTCTCCTTACCATTCTTTAGATATAAAGAAGTTCTCCAGATATACATAAAATGAATTAAAAAACAGCCACAACCATAAGGGATTAATATCTAAAATAAGAGGCAGACGTGTTTTTTTTTTTGCTCATACCTCAGCCATTTGTGAACTGATCAGGCTAAATTTCTATAGCAAACAATTCCAGACTATATGTGACATAAATACATAGCTACCGAGACCCCATCATATCTGGGATCTACGGAAAACTCATTTCAACGGACACATGGACGGACATATGGACATCGTGATTCAAAGATCTCTTCTCATAAGGATCCAGAATATATATACTTTATTGGGTCTTGGATCAATAGTTTAGAAATTACAAACGACATGACAAATTTATATATACCATTTTACCTTCGGTGAAGGGTATACAAACCATTAGCCAATACCGCCTTTTAACTACTACCAAGTGAAAAAAAAACAGAATCTTATAGATATATTTTTTTACAACTTGAAAATGTTATACTTAAAATAAGAAAGAGCTTTCAATATACATATTTCAACATATAAAAAAATTAAAAGAACATACTTTATATCTTGTAATCAAAAAATTTTTTTTGAACTTCAAAATACGAATAACACCATTATTATTTCACAGATAGTTAATATAAAGCTTTTACAAGCTTGAAAACAGTAACACCGTTATGAACTAAAAAGTAGAAAAAGAAACTTTTTATTTTTTATTTAACATTTTTTTTTTAATGTATAGAAGCATTCCTAAGTATATGTGCATGTCTGAAGCTTCAATGTTAACCCAAGGTTGGCGTAAGCAAAAAGGATGTGAAATATTGAAGGAATAGTACTATTGCAAAAAAAATTTGTTAACGGAAATATGACTTAAAGAAGCATTTTCGAAAAATTTATAAAAAAAAGTAATAATAACCACATTCTAAATATTTTTTTTTATCAAAAAATTTTAAAAAAGCTTTTAAGAGAAACTACAAAGTTTCAATAATTCGTTTATTTAAAAGTTAAAAGGTGCTAAAAATCAATTAAAATTGTTCTTTAAAGAACTTTCAAAAAAAACGTCCCAAGCTTTAAAAATCTTAATTTTTATCACTTAAAACAAAATATGTGTGTACTTTAAAGCTTTTAAAAAAGTTTGAAACACAACAAAAAAAAAAGTACACCCAAAATATTATGTAAGTAAATTCAACAGAAAATTCATTTTAAACAACTAAAAATTTATTTAAAAAACGGATCATTTACATTTCGTTTTAAATAAATAAATTTTACATAAATTTTAAAATTTTTTTTTATTAACAGCATATTCCGTAATATTTAACAGGCGTTGCTTTAAAAAAATATAATTTAACTGACAAAAAATTAAAAACTACATAGCAATATTTGTACGGAAAAACATTATTTTTTGTATCGTAAAATAACTATATTATTATTCATTTTAACAGTACAAAAAAAAAAAAAAAAAAAAAAAAACCATCAGTTACTGTAATAATTGTATGAGTGTATTAAAAAGACAAACTATTTACCTTTAAAATATGCAAAAAGCATTTGGAATTTTATTCAACCAGACCGTAAAAGCAAAATGTCATATAAAAATTGTCTATTTAATACAAAAACGCTTTCCAATTCAAACCTAATCTAATACAGTTTAAATTAATTTTTAATTTCCGTTTCTATTTTTATAAATTAACAGCCGTATTCGTAACAAAAAGTTACCCACAGTTTGTCCACTACGTACAACGAGCTGCTAACTAGAATGCCGATTAAGCTTAGCAGCTTGTTAGCATAGAGTTTATTAATAACAAATTTTATCTGTCTGCTAACTTTTAATAAATCAACTCTGAATAGTAATGATGCCACATTATAATACTCAAAAATGCAACACGTTTTGCATTAATCATCGCTGGTTTTGTCATTTCATTTCATTTTTTTTTTTTTTTCCCTCTTCATATAAAAATTTGAAATGTTTTTAAATTAAAATATATTTAAAAAAGGGCTCTAAGCTAAAAAAACGTGTATTAAAAAAACAAACAAAATTATTCAACATAAAACGGCTGTTTATCACAAGTTGGCAAACGTTTGGCAGCTGGTTAACAAGAGTTTAGCAAATCGTTAGCCAGAGTTTGGTAAGTGTATTATGAATAAACTTTGTGCTAACTTCATGCCAAATTTTCGTTATGAATACCGCTGTAAATGTCTATAGTTTTGTGCTACATTTTCAGTATCTGACTTAACATTAATTCTGGATATTGTTGGTACCTTTATAATTTGCAACATTTCTAACATAAATCTACGTTTATAATAATTTTCTGTATTTAAAATTAAAATTAAATTAAATTTGTTAAGAATCGTTAATTTTGTCAAACATGGAAAACAAAATTTAATATTTTTTATAAAAAAAGAAAAGAAACCTCCGTCTTAATTAAAAAGATTAATACAAATTTAGCAAGATTTTTAACCCCTTCCAAATTTGTATACCCAGCACCGAAATAAAATGGGCATATTGATTTTGTATTTCCGTTTGCAACATATCAATATGGATATCGGAGGCCTTTTAATGTAAGTATTCCGGACCATTGTGATTTTTAGATGACAGGTTGGTTTGGCCTTAGAAATGAGTTCCATTGTTCCATTATTTTATTGGTTTCCATACTAATCCCTCAAAACCCCTCTTGATATGACCTTTGGCATGATAAAATTTAACGGAAGTACTTAATTTACACAGATAGAAAGAGAGAGAGCGAGAGAGAGAGAGAGAGAGAGATATTTTGTTCTTTAAAAATTCAGAAAAAACAAAAATGTGAGAAAAATCACATTTTTTGTCTTAAAACATTTAGTGAAACAGATTTCGAATGAAATGAGCTTTATTTCATTGCAATCGGTGCACAACTTTTGATTTTGTTCACAATTTACTAAGAAATCTGAAGTGATAAAAACCGCGATTTCCATAAAAAAACCATTTTTTAATGTGTGTGTTGGGACAAAATTTAACTGTTTTTGTTTTGACTGAGCTTTATATTGTGAACAAAATCAAAAGTTGTATACCGAACCGTTTTCAAGTTATTCCAATATATGTAGTGAAAGTGCCTTCATTTTTTGGACATAACGGTATATCTCGAAAAGTCGAGCTGACAGAGAAAAATGGAGATACGATTTGAAATCAGCGACCTCACATTAGTAAAAATTTGCTTTATAGTTTCAGGCCGCGAAATGACTGTTCCTCAGTGTAATTATTATAATTAATTATAATTAATTACAGCAAAATTGTAATCCACCAAAATACCATTGGTTAAAAGATTAATGTTTGACTATAGACCTACAGCCGTCGCAGTGGCTGAAAGTGTAAATCTGCAAATAAATCTGACGATGAGAATGTGGTTATTCTCGAAACATGTAAGTTCGGCCCGAGTTAAATTGTTTAGTTCTTGACTGACCGAGTTTACTTGTGGCTTATCAAACTGTTTATGGTCTTTAATCCAAATTTTGATTTGTATTTTGTCAAGTTTTGATCAGTCAAGAACAAAAATTATTAAAAAAAATTAGTAGTAAAATTAGTGTAGTTTTGTTTGCTGATAGCTTTGGCTTTTCTAAAATTATTTAGGAGAACGTTTCCTGATGATCTGGCCTAAGCAACCAGTGAAATGCGCATAGGAACAGCTTATCCTCCAACAAAAAATTTCAGTATTTTTTATCAATTATTTAAAAAGGGAATTAAGCACAACAAACAAAATCTTTTAAAAAAAAATTTATTTATTTCATGCCGCAAAATTTCTTCCTTCATAAAAATAATTTATTGAAAGTAAAATTTGTTGAACTTGAGCCTGATTCAAAATAAAAATCAAGATTTGGATTAAAGACCATTAACAGTTCGATAAACCACAAATAAAGAATTTTTTTTTACTTATTTAATCGAGATATAAAAAAGTTTTCGTTAACACTATTACATTCTTTATTTCCATAAATTGTCTATAGTTCTACTTATTTCTAAAGTGTCTCTTTAAAATTAAAACGAAAAAACTTTTTATCTTCTTGATAAATCCCAACTACAATTAAAACCTCAAAATCCTTTTTTACTTTAGACTTGCTTTAGTAGTAGATATTTGTAGATGTATAATCCCTTCTAAAAAGTTATATATTTTTTTCCCCAACAAAGTACAACTACTTTGACTTTAGCTTTAGGTTGGCTTAACTCTATATTTTCTGTATTCTTTACATTAAAGTCAACACTAATTGCAATTTGTAACACAGTTCCAAACACCAATACAAATACATATAGAAATATGTATGTATGTCTATCATTTCATTTAAACAAGAAAGCAAACATACATGAATTGAATTTTACATACATACGTATTGTATAAATGTAAATGTGCAAAAGGATCCTTATACCAATTTAAAACAAAAAAAATACATAACATCATAGAAAAGACTAGAATTTTTTTTACTACTTACAGAATTCTTATTTTGAGGAAAAATTTTATAAACCGCTATACAAGCAAACCAAACATTGTAAGGCAGCAGTGATGTTAAATCAAATGTTCTAGATACTTGTATTTGTCGGTATCCGAACAAAACAGCAGGAACCTTTAACCATTAGAAACATTTTTAGAAAGCTGCTATTTTTTTAAGAGTATCAAGAAAATACAAAAACCGCACTAGAATTAAGACAAAAGAGTTGCCAAGGTTAGGTCAGTGAACTGCATAAAAGAAAATTAAACAAAGAATAGCATAGCTGTGAAAAAAATTAGATTTAGAGGCTTGACAAATTGTATTTCTTTACATCAAAATTATTCAGCTAAGATTAATTTAATTTTGGAAAAACAAGAATTTAATTGATGAATATTAAAATGTTTTTACAATTTAATTGGAAAATAATTGTAACATGCAAAAAGCTTCTTGTCAAAAAAAGGTACACATAGAGCTTTAAAGCTTCATTTGAAGCTTTTAATTGATTATCAGAAAATAACCTATAGGAAACAATTAAAATCTTAATAATATTTAAAGCGTTTTTATTAACCTTAAAAAGCTTTGCATATATTTCTAGATTCTGTTAAAATTAATTTTTCAAACTTATCGTTGTTAACGGAAACTCTCAATAGTTTTAATAAAAATAAACTTGGCATACAAGTTTATTTAAACCTAGAAAAGTTTAAAGATTACGCTTTAAAAGTCTTTTAAAAGCTTTTATTTACAGCTGACTGAAAGCCTTAAGTACAATAATTTTTTATAATATTTCTTTAAAAAAAATTGGAAAACTTTTTGAAAATCCGTTTTCTCCTAAAACCACACACAGAAAAAATTAAAAAAATTCTCTAATCACCATATTTATACCAAATTCATAATATCAAGCAAGCAATTTGTTGATTTTGCTCCTATTGCCAAAATGATTATATTGATTACTAAAAATTGTAAAACTGTGAATATTTAATTTTCATTTAATTATTTTTATGAAGACAGGAATTTTACAAAAAAAAAAAAAAAAAAATTTTATTGATAATTTTTCATTCTTGACTGCGCTGAGATTCGAACCCAGGCTTTCACGGACAGGTTTCGATTGTAACCACACAATCTCGTCAGTGGGGTTTGCCGTTTTACTCACTCGGCTATTGGGGCCGGGCGACGTCAATAGTCAAACATCAATCTTTAAACCAAATGGTATTTCACCTTGGTAGATAGAAATTTGCTTTTTAAATGAATGACTATCTATTTTCATTGATTTACATGTTCTTCCCAACTTCTGTTTTTTCGTACTTTTTGTCAAGAATTCTTCTTGAAGTCCAAAATACATTTTTGGTTTTCATGTTTTTGTCTTTCTTTTTTTCTTGTTGACCTTTTTCAGCACAACTTGAAGGACAAATGTAAACATAGCTCGTGCCTTAGCTGTTAACAATAATTAGTATTGTGGTTATTTTACTGAACTGTTAATGGTTTTTAATCGAAATTTAGATATTTTTAATTAGGCTTAAGTTCATTGAATTTAATTTTCATTAAATTATTTTTATGAAGACAGGAATTTTACAACACGAAATAAATTAAAATTTTTAATGATAATTTTTCATTTTTATTATTCTTATTATTATCTTGTGGATATTTTCCTGGCTTTTAATTTTTAAATATGATTTCCGGCATATGTCTGCCGCGGCTATACAGAATGAAAACACTCGGGATAAATTATGATTTTTATACCCACTTTAAGTACAAGTCGTACTTAAAAATTTAATTACAAATAACATAAAATTGTACTTAAAACAATCCTCAATGTGATAACTTTCGAAAACCAATCCCGTTATTTCTTAAAGTACTTATTTTCTTAAATAATTCTTAAACCAAGTAAAAAAATATTGAACTTTTCGTTGGTTGTGCCATTCTGAGAGTAAAATTACAAAGTGTATTAATCACATATAACTTCTTAGAATCATCTCTGAGCATTGCTTTCTTTATGCGTGCATACGCGTGTTTTTGTCAAAGTTTGTTGTAGAAACTACAACAACACCACACAATTAGGTAAAAAACGACAACAGATCAAGAAGAAAAACATACTTTATTTTCATGTTTTAAAAGAAAAATAAAAAGCAAAAGTTCCCATTTAGTTTATATTTTGTGAAATACGTCATGTCGGGCGTGATTCTGGTTTTTTTATAATTGAAATTCTGTAAACAAAGGAGTCAATACAACAAATTTGAAACTAACAGGTTGAAAGCGAGTAAGTTAATCAATCATAATAATATTCTCCTTCTGTCTCTGGATCTCTGAGATAAGTTTTTTTAGGTAAGAATCAATATAATTTCACTTTCAGATTATTTCAAGTATAATCCGGGATTAAATCAACGTTATAATACTTGAATCAAGCACATTTTGAGATTGATTCAATCATAGTTTTACTTAAATCAATCTCACTTTTGTATGCTATCAAGTACGAATTCGGGATTTAATATGGATAAGTTTAGTATTTCGCACTTAAATAATCCGTTCTTAAAACAATGTTTCTGTACTTGCTTAAAAAATCCGTACTAACCGTACTATTGACACCCTTCGGATTGACTTAAGTAGGGATGGATAGATTTTTCTTCGGAGTGCACGAAATGGCCATACGGCGTCATTGGCGGCTTGAATATTGGCTTCAAATATTTCAAATGTTGCTAGTTTGTCGGCATAAATCAATTACTTAACATAGCCCCATAAAAAGTAATCCATAGGCGTTAAGTCGCACGAACGAGAGGGGCCAGTGAACAGGGCCACTTCTGGAAATTTGGTTGTCACCAAAATTATTTTTCAATAAATCAATTGTAACGGGCGCTGTATGACAGTTGCGCCATCTTGTTGGAACCGAATGTCTTTGATGTTAGGCTTATTAATTTTTGGGAAAATTTTGTTAGTATGCTCACTAGCGCTGGCCGTTCACTGCAACGGCAGGTCCATGCTCATTTCGAAAGAGCTTGTTAACCGCACCAAACAGACAACTTTAATGTATTTTTGACTCATTAATGACTTAAGGATTGTTTTCGCTCCAAATATGGCAACTTTGCTAACTGACGTAGCAATTTAACCAGAATTGAGCTTCGTAAAATAGAAGCAGTGCTCTTTGAACTTTGCGAACAAACTGAAGAGCTTTTTACAATAAAAGGGTTATTCACGAAAGCGTAATTTTCTAGTCATATGGCTATGTAGTTATATTTACAATAACAATAATTTATTTATTTATTGGATTAATTATTAGTTTTTTTTTTAATGTTTTTAGTTTTTGTTAATATAACTACATAACCATATAACCTGACAATCAACCTTTCGTAAATAACCCTAAAATTTTTAGAGTTTCAAAATCTTCAAATATATTTAAATGGTCGTTGAAAATCGTACAAAATAAAGCTTTTTTACAATAAAAACCAAATTTGTTTAAGCTGCCGACACATGAGTGATTTGTGCATCTGATTTGTTCGTGCTCGACATCGCGTTATTGGTAATGGGGCGCACAAATCACGAGTAATGGAAAATCTTAAACTTTTTGTATTTTGTTCCATGTGTTAGTGGGCTTGAGCCCGAACATTTTACAATTTTTAATTTCAGTGTACAGCAAAACGTCAAATTGTATCCATTGCGGAGATGTAATTTCCGTATAATTTTTTCATAAAATTACATGTGAACGCCTGCTTCTTCTTAAAAGCCAGTTATTCGTCCATTAACTTCTTTCGTTAATTCCTATTTTTTGTTCCCCACACAAATAAATTATCAAAAGTGCAATTGCAGCATCCGCTTCATAATTGATGTTTTCTTTTTGACTTTTAAAGTTACTGTGATTTGTTCGCCGTATGTAGAGAAATGGTACGTAAACAAATCACCAGCACAAAACACTCGTGTGCGGGCAGCTTTATCCGAAATTTTTAAGATAAAAATTTAAAAAAATAAGCGAAATATAATGACATACATACATTTTCTCTTAAACATTGCGCTATTAAAAAAGCTTTGGGCGAATAAGGTTACATTTATTAAGTTTTGCAAAATTTGGCAACCCTGAGAATACAAATTTTTTTAATTTATTTATTTTTTCTTGCCAAAAGTAACACCTTAACAATTTCATTTCCACAAACAATAATATGCAATTCACCTACAACCAAAACACATCAACTTTATAACTGCTAAGATTATTCCCAGAATTTCTGCTAAAGTAACATGGATGGATCCTTGCATGCATTTATAAGAGTCTGTCTTTATGTGTAAAAGTAACGACTCTACACATGAATGGCACAAAATAATCCTTTACTGCTGTAATGCACAACACAAACAAAACGATAGGTTTACAAGAACCAAAAGAATTATCCTTTACATAAAAAAAATCCGTATGTTTGTTTTAGTATTATTTTCATACAGCCTCATTCTGCATCCCAAAGTATAGAATTTTTTTAACGAAACCCGGTACAAGAATAGAAAAAAATATTGTAACTATGCAACCGTAAGCCTGCACTCAAACATGTATGCAAAAAAACACAAACATGCACATTCGAATAGGAAAAAATGTGGCAAACTCCCAGCAAACAAAAGCGGTTTGAATACAAATTAAAAATGATTTGAAAATAAAGATTTTCCTAAACATTGTCGAAAAGGGGACTATTTGTTACAAATTAAATAATTTTTATTAATTTATGATTTATTCTCTTTCAAATCTAAAACATGTGGAAAAAATTTAAAAAGATTTGAAATAATTCTTGCAAAATGGAAACATTTAAAAAAATAAAGGATCGTTTTTAAATAACAACTATTACTCAAATTTGTTTTAAACCTGAATAGAATATTTTTAATCAGTTTTTTCTCATATATCAATTATTTAAAGAAGATTAATCATTTAACTAATACCATTGGTTAAAGGTTGATGTTTCGCTATAGACTAGATAGGGCAATAGCGGCTATCTATGAGTGCAAATCCGCAGAAACTGCCACCTGACCCCGAGCTGTGTCAATTGGATCTTTGAGGGTGTAGTAAAGACGACTCTGTATTACGGGGTTGCTGTATGAAGGGCTGTGCTGAAATAAAGCAGGCACCGCGCGATGCTTGAAGAGATGATCACGGGATCAATGCGATCCAGTCCCACGAGGGCGCTATTAACATTACTGAACAGGATCCCGGTGGAAATCAGGGCCATACAGATGGCTCTTTGTTCGGCGACACGGCTGAACGCGACGCACAGCTGGTCGACCCGCGATTATGGACTCGCCAGGATAATCAAATGTTCGATTATTCCTGATGAGGTGGACTACTGCACCCCGTAGCCTTTCTTTGGTGCGGGGTACGCGACACATGAAGCACAACAAAATGCTGTGAAAGGGGAAAAGGTTGGCGGGGTGTTCTAGAGGAACTGGATATAAAAGTTTCGTTTCGTCTGCCGGATGGATGTAGTGTCCTGCAGCCGGATATTTCGGCTATAAGGCGGACGATTGTGAAACATTCAAGGGTAACGCTGATATGAATACCAGGGCACTCGGACTGCTCGGGTAACCAGATAGCGGATGAGCTGGCCAAAATAGATGGTCGCATGGATGACACATCCATGGATCAATTCATAGGCCTTTCAATGGCGCACAGCAATTTACTTATCAAGCGCGAGTCTTATAGAATTGCGCAGATACGTTGGACCTCTAAGTCTAGCTGATCCATGTCCAAGGCACTATGGCCTGGCTATGATGAAAGGAGAACCAACTCTCTACTTAGGACTCTTTGGCCTGTGGGGACTCATGCTACGAGAACGGTTCTGGTATTCAATGACTACTGTAGAAGTTGTTATGATGAGAATGAGGACGAAACTGTGGTTCTTGAGACACTTCCTGGGACACGGCGAATCAGGGAAGAATACCTGGGAAAACCAATGTTTGCCTGCTTGGAGGATCTATCTAGGATAGAACTTAGGTAGTTTCTTCTCTTCATTAGGAAGACGAATTGGTTGAATTCTGAAGTGACTGCAGTTACTGCTGTAGAGAATGGGCATTGGCGCTGGGTATCACAAAGCGCCCACTAAAGGATCTAAGTGAGCTGTCTCTCGATGGCTGCCCAATGAACCTAACCTAGCTAACGGCAGAACTGCAAAGAATTCTGATGATGGAAGCATGTAAATTTGACCCCCAAGTTCCCCCGTTCAGCCAAAAATGCAAATGATCAAAAAGATTTTAATGCATTTTTTGTTGTAAAATTATTTGTTTCACTAAAATAATTTAATGAAATTTAAATTTGATGAAATTAAACCCAATTAAAAACAACTCAGGGACCAAAACAAACGGTATAAGATATCGATCGAAAATTTCATATTAATTGTATTCTAATTTTGATCTATTCGAATGCCGTAATTTTCTCTCAGTTCTCATTCA
Source organism: Pollenia amentaria (assembly GCA_943735925.1). Lineage (NCBI taxonomy): Eukaryota > Metazoa > Arthropoda > Insecta > Diptera > Polleniidae > Pollenia > Pollenia amentaria. Next base: position 82,723,237 of record OX031008.1, on the reverse strand, counting down.
AAAAAGAATTTTTTTTAGAAAATGAGAATTGTAATTATTTATGTAATTTTTTTTATTATTATCCTTTTAAAAATGTAAAGTATGTCTGCAATTTAAATGAATTACATTTTTTCAAAAAATCAACTTCAAGCTGATTTCAAATGTTTAAAAATTTTGTATTTGTGTTTGTTGAGCAGGTATGTGATTTAGTCTTGGTATTGTTGTTGTTGTTACAGTACAAGTCAGTTGGAATTTGTATGAAGATAAAAATATATAGGAAGAGCGAAAAAGGAGAAGAAAGAGTAAGTGCATGATTCAGGAAATCCTTGAGTATTTATGTTAAACTTCATTCTTGTATTGTGATTGTAATTTTGCGTGTACAATTTTTCCTACAATTTTTTTGTTGCATGTCCCTTTCAGCTTTCGTTCATTGTTGTTTTTACTTGAGTGTCCGGCCTTAATTAATGATATTCGAAATCCAAAGAGAGTGTAACGGAAAAGTGATTAGCAGCAAATATGTAGAGCTTTAATCAATGCTAGACTCGAAAAAGGCATTAGGTTGGAAAAAGGATTTAAAGTCTGTAAAGTGGTGACCATTATTAATCAGTCTTTTGTTTCGACTCTCTATTTTAAATGAAAATGGTTTAAAGGCTTTATTTTTGGTCTCTTGCAAATTTCGCCATTATTTCTTATTCTTATCAAATTATCGTTGTAAATAAATAACAAAAAAGTGAAATAAAAAATCTAAAGGCTATAAATTTTAAACGATTAACTTTATGTTTTTGTTCTTTTGTTATTTACCCCTGAAAAAAACCCAGACACTTGCACAACAATGAAAATACAAGTATGAGGAAATTAATCAAAGAAAAGGCCAAAATACCACGAAAAACAAACACCTTTCCACATAATGCATCATACAGCTAACACTACTCCCACTGCTTTTACTTCACTACAATTTTTCACTTTCCCACTCCTTTGGGATAGGAGGAGAAAAATAGAAATAGAAATTATTTTACTAAATGTGAGCACGACTTGCTTATCAACCCTAAACTTGAGCCAAAAAGGTCAGCAACAAACACTGAAAATAAATAGTTGTTAACGATGGTGTGGTGTGAAACAAGCTTCCTGCCTTCTTACCACCAGCCTCCGAAAACTTTGTTTGAAACATTTGTTTTCATTTTGGCAGAAGGTAAGCCATAAAAGGACTCAAATAATGTATATAGCCTTTATAGTACCTTTGTTCAGGATAAAAAGGTGTTCTTCGAAAAAAAATGGAACAAATGTGATGAGAAATTGAATTTTGGTCAAAATAATTGTTGATTTAGTTTAAAGGTGAGCAAAAAATATTCAGGCATAAAGATATTTCTTCATTTAAAAACATTTGGTGCACAAATTTGAGAATAAATTCACAAAAGTTTTATTTTAACACGTGTTTTGAAATTAATTTTTAAACAAAGCTAAGATTTTGTTTAACAAAATTGTTGCAAAAATTTAAATATACTAAACAACTTGAATTTCCAAGCAATCTAGCAAAATCATTGATTGTTGCTGATTGTTTTGATATCCACACTTACAGGAGATTATTATCATTAAAACTTAATAATTATTAATATCACTAAGATCAATAAACACTTTTAAGGACAACTTGGGTTAATTTGTATATTCGTAAAGCTATTATATTAATAGAAAAGTATTAGCAGTGTAAAATTATGAACCGAATAAAATGATTTTAAAATGTTGTCTAATTTGTCCAATTCACAAGCTTGCATTATCGTCGTATTTGTTGTATAATCGTATTATTTTACAATGTTGTATTATTGTTGTTAGTAATTTGCATACAAAATGTGGTACAATTATACGATCGATTTTTATATGTTTTAAAAAATATTGTATTTATACGAGGCCTGGAAATGCTCATTTAATTTGTGAATTTGTAAAAATCTTTTTAGAATGTGATAACAAATACAACATATTTTATTTTTCCTAATGATTTATATATGTTTAATTCATTCAATGGATTAGTTCTATCTTAAGAAACGCCCTATTCATGTTGATTATAACAATTATTTTTATTTTTTATTTTTGCGCATGTGGTTCTGACGTCAATGCAAAGCCACAATAAACATTGCGTGTTGTGTGATGACGTCAAAATTACGTCAGAACCACATGCGCATGTGGCTTTTTACATGCCGTGTACTATAGGCTTAAGTTTGAAATTAGATATCAGTATTCGGCGAATATTCGCTTTCGTTTCCCGAATATTAAAAATTGATATTCGTAACATTACTAACACATACTATTGGCAACACACATGCTTTTTATTGTATTAACGATTTTATGTGTTAAACAACTTGTGTTTTTAAAACAGCTTAATTGAATTTGTAGAAATAACAAAATAACAGCAGCGAAATAAGGAACGAGTCCATTATTAGATTTTTTCCGAAAATTTTACACAACTTCGACTGCTTAACTGTATAAAATGTCGTTAAAAAAATGGAGAATCTTTACGAACACTGATGCTATACAGACCGTACCGAATAGAATATACTGCTGTGACAGGAGCCGTATGACTCAATACCGTAAAATCGACTTTCATAATATTTAGGGAAGATTAAAATTTCGTATAAGTCAACTACGATTTCTTGCGAAAAATTAACTTTTTCAACAAATCTTAAATATATTGATGTTTTTTTTTTGGATGCATGCAAGGAAAGCACTTTTTCTTAAGTTTATCGCTAACTAAACTATTTTCAACAGAAAATGCTTAAACTGATTATAGTTCTTTCCACCATGTCAAAAGCAACAATAGTTTGGTTAATCATATGATTAAGCTAAGCACTATATGTTTAAAAATGTTCCATTATTTAGTTTTTTTTTAGCCTTGACTAGGATATTTATTTGGTTAACCGATTAATTACTAACCGATTAACTGATCAGTTAATTTAAAATTGGCTATTTTCGATTAACGATTAAGCCGGTTAATTTCAGTCGATTAACCGACGTAAAAACATTTTTAATATTTTCATACAAACAAATACGGGATCTTCATTTTAAATAGGTCTTCGCTGTCAACAGCTTTTTGTTTCATGTACTTTTTATATGGGCATTTCCTACGTGACACCGACGTGATATTTGTACGACAAAATGTAAAAAAATTAAATGCAGAAGTCAAATTTGTAAAAATTTTTTACAAAAGCAAATAAGCTTGTATTTTAGGACCATGTTTTTTAATAGTTATCTCTTCTGTAACTTAATGTAGAGGTAGTTGCGCTTTACACAACATATAAAAAAGTAACTTATACATATACAATTTGTGATAAACGATTTAAATTACTTCTGGCATTACGTTACAAAAAGGAGACTTTTCGCTGGAACTTCCCATATGTTTGTACATATGTGTTTAGTTATTTGTTTCTTTTCTCTTTTAACAGAATTAGCCGAATTAACAGAATTAACCGAAACAATTAGAAGAGTTGAAAATTTAAACAAATTAAAACAGGACTCTAATGACATAGAGGAAGATTTTATACGTTTAGAGAAATTCAGTAAAGGACTGAGAAATTAGATATTCTATATTATGGATAACGTACGATTTCTCTAACATCAACGATAAGTGAAAGAATTTTTTCCAAGTGAAGATTTATCAACACTAAAGAAAAGAATCGCTTAAATCCAAAACATTAATAGAGTATATTTAAGGTCTCCTTAAACTATTAAATAACTAATAAAATTATCAAACAGTTTATTTTTAATTCTGTACTACATAATATTTATGTATTAATTAAAAAATATGTGTTACATATTTATGAATTATTTTTTGTTTGCTCGTGTTAGTTCAAGAATTGTTATATTTGTTATGTAATTGCTTTTTTTAAATTAGCTCCAAATAATAAATAATGCATGCATTTTTATGTATTGAAATTACTTAATTTATAAAAAAAAACTTTATTAATCGGTTAACCGATCAATTACAAAATTGACCGATTATTAACCGATTAAACCAAGACCTCGGTTAACTAATCGAGCGATTAACCGATTAATGCAAAAGCCCGATTAATTGAATACCCTAGCCTTGACCATTTGGATAAATATTTTTCTCTGCGTTATTTTGGGAAATAAATATCATAATTATGATAATTTTTACTTTTCCAGTCACATGTAATTGTGCATGTCTGTCAAAATTGCTGTTTTACATGAGGTTGAAAATATTTGGTCATACACGTACATGTAATTTGCTTCTGACATTGTCTCTGCTTTTTTTCGCATAGTTATTGGAGAAACCAAAGTTGTTTTTGGTTTCAAAATAGCGTTCTGCCGCCACAACATTTTTATTTGCGCCGTAGAAGAGTTCAGCCAAATACAAATACCGAAATTTAAAATGTGTGTATATATATTTATTATGAGAAAGGAAAGTTCCAAAAAAAAAACTTCTTCAGTAATCCCAATCGTCAGTAATTAATGTATAAAACGCATTGAAAAGTGATCACAAATCTGCGTAATTTTCACTCACAAACTCGTTATATTTCGTAATTCGCAATACCTAACGCGGCGCCGGGTGTACCCAGAGAAGGTCTACGAAACGTCTCAAATGCACTTCTACGGATTCATGCTAATTAAAAAGAAATCGCAATACTTCTGAAGAACTTCTTTTTCTAAATGACCTTCTAAGTCAAACTTCCAACCCTATCTACTCTTTTGCAGATGACAGCAACCTTTGCCATTCGTATTCATTTGATTATATACCAAGCAGTAATTAGGGTAGGTGTATCCTTTATCATTTTAGGTGACTTTGCTTAAAAAATTATTAAGTTATAAGGATTTATTAAAAAAAACCGTAATTATCTTTCGCCATTTGTCAACAAATGACAAATTCTAATATAAGCAATTGAAAATACTTAATAAAAAAACTACTATAAAACTACGAACAAAGAATGACAAACAGACAGACAACTTGTAGTCATTCAACAAATGAACGCAAATCGACCAGTTGGTACGTTCCAAAGCAACTAAGCAAAAACAAGTGAAACAAGTCCATAGTACCACCACCTTGTGTTCGTTGTATGCACACTAGGGTACGGAACAACTTGTTAAGTCATCATCGTTATAGTCAACATCATTTATTCATTCCTTCATTCTTTCAATCACTTCATTTGGAAAATACTTGTAAAGCAAATTCCAAATCAATGGCATTGAAATTTTCCAATAAAACAATAAATACATATTGGGAGTATTTCGCTGTAATTTAAGCTATGAATTCTTATTGTGACGAAGGCACGTTCAACGTACAATATAAGTTCTATAAAATATTTTACTTGCCATAACAAAAACATCAACAGATGTCTTTGATTAACTTTTACTCTGGCTAAACAATCTGTGCATCAATAATATTAACAATAATAAAATTAACAAGAACAAACAGCCAGCGAACGGCAAACAACCCCTCGTTGTAATGAAATTTGAAATTTATATTGCAAAATGCAACCAGCGGGGAGGAAGCAAATAAACAAATTTGTACTTTATGCAACAGAAATTGAAGGGGGGAAAAGAAACGAGATAATATTTGATCGTTATGAGCATTTGAGAACACTACATAAAAATAAGCAGATGAAACGAATTGAGAATAATAAACCGAAAATAAATTCAGACACATACCACTTAATGGATAAACCCAGATCAACGTGATATTCTAAGAACCTTTTTTTACATATCGTTACCTTAGTCGGAAAAAGTGCTAAGTCCACTTTTCGTCGAAATTGAGTTTTTGATGTAGCTTGCTAGTATAATTCAAAATACATCATTCAAAAGTAAGAAAATAGGCCAAGTCCAGTTGAAAGAAAATTTTTTTATTTTTTTTTTTTTTAATAAAGTTTTTCTTTTCAAGTTTGATTATAAAGAATTACAGCAATTTGGCTAAAGCTACAATATTAAATATGTACTTTGCATTTCATATAACGAAGTGTAAGGTGGATTAGGTGCTGAAGAATTTTCGAGCATCTGGATGTACTCATCGAACAAAAGGTCCTTTGTGAAAACGAGAAGCCGAAAAAAATTATTTTTCATAGTGACGGCTGTACCTGGCAAAATCGAAACACCATAATGAGAATGCCTTGCTGAATTCAGCAGTTAAACTTTACATAACGATTGAACAAAAAATCTTGGAAATTGGCCAGGCACAAATGGAAGCTGATAGTGTACACTCCATCATTGAACGTGCAATTGAAAATAGAAATATTGCTGTCCCTGCTGAATATATTGATAAATGCAGAACAGCCCGGAAAAGCCTGAACCATACGACGTTACATATTTGGACTTTTTGTTTTTTAAACATGTCACTACCTTGGAATTTTGTAAGACCATTCGGCCTGGACGAGGTAAAGGAGATAACGGGGTAACGGATATTCGTGCAATTAAATATACACCAAATTGGGAAATAAAGTATAAACTTCGTTTCACCGAAGAGTGGACAAATTTACCACAGAAAATAATTAAAAATATTTGGAAAGATGAAAAATAACGGCAAGAAAATATGACTTTACCCAAGGACCATCACCGATTTTATGATGATCTACCTCATCTATGATTTGTTTTTCTAAATATTCTGTACCTATTTTTTAACTTAGGAAGCTTCCGCTTAAAATAAATATACTATTAAATTCAACATAATCGTATAATTTTAAGCAATTGGATGTTCCCTATATCGCAAAAATATACATTTTTATTATAATTTATTTCTTTTTCTTGAAATTAATAATTGTTATTCTTATTTATTGTTAACCAATTAATATTTTGCTTATCAACACCAATAAAATAACTACATTCTTGTAAACACCAAATACATTTACTTTTTTAATAGTTTTATTGAGGTTTTTTGGTTACAGCGAACACCGCTATTCAAATTATGCTTCATAAGGAACAATTCCTTAAATTAAATTCCAAAAATAAAAGAAAACATAGTTAAGGAAAATATGCTAAGTCCCTACTAAAATAATGAAATTTCAAAGAGCAAATATGCTAACTCCAAAAAAGCCTATAAGTCCGCAAATGATTTATTTTTAAGTCCTATGACTACTGGTAATTTAAGAGGATGGACTAAAGAAAAAAACTGCATTTACAGATTTTCAAAAAGTCTACCAAAAAAAAAATTACACAGTTTTTTGTCTCTCCTGAATAATTTGAAAAAATGGAGTTAGCTCTTTTTCCGACTAAGGTAACGATATAAGGAATTATTTAAAATTATATCGTCTTAGACGCTTTGCCGATATTAACAAAACGAATAAATCGTAACTTTAACCCACACCAACAAAAGCCAAACGTTTTTGTCGTTTTTGTTTTAAGTCAAAGACACTTGTGTTTTATGCGAATTCCGATACCGAAACCGATACCGGTTTGGGCCAACCCAGGTCTTACATAGTCAAAGATTGTCACACTTAGAGACGAATAATTATACTTAAACTTTTGCCTGATATTTTACTTGAGAATTTAGTTTACAAAACCAATAAAATTAGAAGAATAACCCAAAAAGCTTTTATTTTCAATAAAATATTATCTCGGAGACTTAGTTACAATACTTTGCAAAAAATTACTAAGGCTGTGTTTTTGATATGTCAGTTAAGCTAGGTTTAGTTAATCTAAAAACATATTTGTGCCGCCATTACAAAGTTTTAGTACAACATGTTGACGGAACAGTTTATTTTGGCTTAAAATTTTGGTCTTTAATGAAATAATACAACAAAAATCACATTTCTCCGGAAAAATACGAGTTTCAGACTACGTTAAACTAAGTTTAAACTTAATGCACATCTCAAAGACCCGGCCTAATACATTTACTACAAAATGTAGATTTCTTCTTACATCAAACAAAAATATTTTCAGATTAAAATTATTTCTAGCACATTATTTACAAATAAAGATGAAATCAATGAATTGGAAATGACAATAATTTAAAAAACATCAGTAAAATATGTTTTTTTTTTTTAAATTGTAATCAGTTTCGAACAAATTAAACTACTACTTAGAGCATTAGCATGAATATAAAACCTGAATGAAAATAGTAGCAACAGTTTTAGAAAACTTATCTACAATTTATATACGACGGTGACGGTAATAAAATGTCACAGGAAATTAAGATGATTTCTGAAATATTAATGCAACAACTAAAATGTATTTTATTGTAAATTAGACATTTACAAATTCTTTTTGTTACTACACATTTTTGTTTAAACATGTACAAAAAAAAAAACACCCACTTACAAAATGTGTGTTGAATTGGGAAATTACCAAACACGCCTCTATTGTCTTGTGGAATAAATATAAATAAAACACATTAGACAATAATAATATAAAAAAAAGGGCACAGAGTAAAAAGGGATACTACGCTAAGGATTAGATAGGTAGATGGATAGTATATACACACACGAGCCAAGAGGAAGAGTATATTTTACACACAAATAAATCCATACTCGTGCTGGAAATATGGGTTATTTGTCGTTTTTGGTGTGTAATTCTGTCCGTCCGTCTGTTCTTTTGTCTAGCTAATACAACTATAAATCTTAATGCTCACATTTCATGGACATCCCTTAATTTAGGGTTTATATTCATACAAATATGCATTGTAGAGATGTGAAAAGGGGGAATTGTACCTTTTGGTTTTTTTAAAATATAATGATATTTTTCTTTTGGTGTTTTATATAATAAATGACTCCTGTTCCTGAGGATAGCAATGTTTTTTTTTTTTTGTAGTTTATTATTTCCTAATCGTCATATTTTCTATTGTACCTAAACTTTTATATATCCCGCTCTAAATATATGTTTTGTTTCCGTGCTTCACCGAAAGTTCCTAAAGTTACCCAAAATTTCCCTTAGCGTTCTCGTATAAAATTATGGTAATGAGAAAGTAAATTTGTTTAGCTGCTTTTACAAATCTACCAAAAAACTTACAGAATCAATGAAGAAAAGAGGATCATCTGGTTTTTGTTAACATTCAAATTATAAATGAAACAAAGAAATCGACATTGAAAATTGCATATATAACTTGAAGACATATTTTGAGTATTTAAATAAAGATATATGTTATCAAATTTTATTACATTCTATAAAACAGTGCCTCACAATTAAATTACTTCAACCCGAAGCGCAATTACTGAAGCTCGGATTATTAATATAATGCTTTATATAAGTCTCATAAATTATGAGCTGATGCAATCAGGTTTGGCAATTACTGGGGACCTATGCTGAACACAAGTGTTTAAAGCGGGCTTTGGCCGAAAAACGCCCAGTAAATGAGAGAGACCACACATGACCCCGTAACATTCCATTGTGACAACACTCGGCCACATGATACAATACCAGTTTAAGACTATTTAGAATATAATGGTTAAGAAATTTACCTCAGCCGAACTGGCCCCATTCGAGCGATGCAGAGCGCTGTCACTAAAACAACAGTACACATTACAACAGGTTCATGGGCTAATAAAAAAAGAAATTCTTAATGTTTCTAGGATGTTTAGAAAATTTTAAAAGCAAACGTCGGCCAACACTTTAAATAAATTTATTTTTAATTGCAAAATAAACCATTTTTATAACCACAACACAATATACCCACCTTTTAGTGCACCGATCGCCTTAGAATCACTTTTTGAATCGATCTAACGGTGTCCGGCAGGCTTTCCATGTAAACCATGTTCGCAAAGTACTTGTCGCAATTTTAGAGATAATTAGATGAAATTTTGTACATGGATTATAGTTTCGCACAAGCCTATAGAAAATAGTAAAATCGGTGCATCATTTCACATGGCCCCCATAAAAGCTCTTGTTCGGATAGAGTCTTTGCGCCCATTAAGCATTTTCATATGTTGGAATTTTAATTAAATTTGGACTAAACTTTTTTAATTGAAATATAAATTATCTTACCAAATTTTATTGGAATCAGTCAAAATATGACTAAAGCTCCCATATAAAAACTACAGCCGAAAATAACTTTTAATGCCATAACTTCATTAAATATTTGGGTATTGACACACAAATTTACGACAATGACTTTTACGATATCTACTATGTTGTGACAAAATGTTGTGCTGGTAGGTAAAAAACTAACCATAGGTCCCATATAAACCCTTTTCTTAAAGTCACTTTAAAGCTGCGATCGGCAAAATCAGGGCGCCGCGATTTTCCTTTTCTCTTTTATGCTCTTTTGTTACGTACGTTTGCACACACATTGTAGACAATTAAACAACATTAACAACACCATATGTAAAATACATACAACGCATACAATCGCAATATTTAATAGTATAGGTTGCCGATCGCAGCTTTAAAGCCAACAAATCTCATATAAATAAAGATATCTAAATAATCGGCCTCATTATGAGTGTCGTTGTCGTAGTCAAAAACTAGTCGTTTAAAAAAATTGGTATTTTGATTGTCGTAAACGATACAAATACGACAAACTTTCTATATGTTTTGTATTGTCATTGTCGTAAATTTTAATTTCAAACGACTACGACTTCGACAGCGACAACAACTCTCATAATAAAGCCGAATATTTGGCACAAAGACCTTTTACATGAATCTTAACCTCATAATATAATTTTATTCTGACGGGCCCATGAATCCCCACGGTTCTTAAAAAGGATACACTCTCGAACATTTGTTTTGAAATACTGTCGTATAAGGATCCATATAGTCGGCCTTGAACGCCTTTACTTTCTTACTAGTTTAGTCATACTATTATCTCAGGTTCCACAAGCAGCCATCTATAAGACAGTGCCAATGCCCATTCCACAAAACAGCTACTCAATAATTAGTTTTAAAGTTTATCTAAAAAACATCCATACACTAATTAAATTAAACTTTTTAGTTAAGTTGAAGAACAATTTTGTACACAGAAAAAAGTATTTTATCAATTAAAAAAATGGTTTAAAAAGTATTTAAATTTAATTAATGTGATAATTGAATTAATTATTTTTTTAGTTGAAAGAAAATTAAAAATTTAATTTTGATTTAATTAACATTTTAGTTGTTTTGAAATAAATTTTCAATTAAAATTTTAATTAAAAAACAAAAAGTCTTAATTTACTTTTTTCGTTTAAAATAAAATAATTTAAACATGTAGAATTGTTGTTGGGAATTGTCAATATTTATTTAAATAAATTAACACATTGTTTGAAATTTCAAAGTTTTTTGATCACTTTTTTAATTAAAATTAAAAATATCGTTTATTGAAAATATTTTTTCAAAATTTTAAAATTTTTAGTAATCAATATAATCATTTTGGTAATAGGTGCAAAATCAACAACTTGTTTGCTTGATATTATGAATTTGGAATAAATTTTGTGATTGGAGAAATTTAATAATTTTTTCTGTGTAGTACCTTTTTAAACTTTTTTTCTTCAATCCTGCTAAAAAATTATTTCCAATTTCTTACAAAAACAAAAAAGTACCTTTGGCTGAACATTTCTCATCTCCGATATCGGTAGATAAACACACACACAAATAAAATTCCTACGTTACACAGTTTTTAGACAGGCAATAATAAAAATCGACCTTCATTAGGAATTTCTTTTGACATAATTTTTCCCCGACATTATTTTTTCGATTTTTCGAAAAAGTGTGCGTGACTTGGGTTTGTTTGTGTTTCCCTCAATTTCTTTTTCCATCTGTATTTGTGTAAACCTTTTAAATAAATATGCAAAGTGTCTATGCTATAGTACTAAATATGCCCATTTAGTTTGTGTTGGATTTTTTTCTGTTTTTTTTTTTTTTTTGTAACCCCGCAGACACTGAGGTGCCAAGCCAGTCAGCCAGCCACCAATCTATCTTTTTATGTTCGTATTTATCCAGTCACTATACTGAGCAGCGAGTATTTCTCTTGTATATACATATTTATATTATTGCAAAATATATATTCTCGTATTAAAAATTTGTTAAGGTATTCGCAAGTATGAAATGTATTTTAATGTTCATATAAAAGTAAAAATGTGAAATTATTTTATTTCTTTTTGGTAAATTCCCAAAAGTGTTATAAAAATGTCATTTTATGTTGGAAATAAAAAAAAGAAGGAATTTCGAAATTTGTTTTTATGGTCATAATTAAAGTACTGGAAAAAAGTTATTTTAGCTTAATTTCATCGGTGCATGAAAGTTTCATTATGAAAGTAATAAAAACTGTTATAGCCATTTTTTTTATTTCTATAATATTATATTCCAATGATATTTTTCTTAATATATGTGTAAAAATCGATTGCAGTATGTTGGAAATATAAATAAATGAGATGGCAAAAATAATGTTTCGGGATATCTTTAAATACCTTTTAAGACTAATCAGCCAAAGACATAAGCAGAATTTAATTGATATGATAGATAAAATAAAACACTTCTGATGCCAATGACCAGTTGAAAAAATTCTTAACGGAACTTTATGTGAACAAAGGCTCCGAAGAACTGATTATTGGCTTCTTTGTAAAACACTTTCGCCGCAACCCCCTTTAAAAGAACTAAAAAAAAACAAAGCAAAAGACTTTTTAAATTTTGGGGTATTCACAAGGTGTGCTATCATGGTTTATTGTCATAATGTTCTAACATTTTACAATGGTTTAAAAATATTGTTGTTGGTTTGTAAACAAAAAGTGTCTTAAATAAATAGAACGTTGCTATGTTTATTGTGCTGTCGTAATTAATAGCACATTAAATTATGAGGGGTTGCTCACAACATTCGTATTTTTCATGTTATTATTTTAAGACATATGACTTTATGACACCTTGTGAATCCCCCAATTGTTGTTTTCTCAAGGTAACTTGTTTAAATAGTGGTTTGATTTGACGATTTGTCGTCATTTTGAGGATTTATACCTTAAATTTTACGATTTTTTAAATGACAAATTTTATACTAATTTACAAAGTTTTTAGTATTATTTCTTATTTTTGAATGACTTCTTTGATACTTTCGTTTATTTGGTTGAGAGTGATTTTCCCTTGTAAGCAGTTCATAGTACAAATATGTATAAATATAATAGTTAACGTCTTGGATTCTGCTAATATATATATTTCAAACATATTTTCTGATGACTAACACAGAGTTTCTGATGACTAAGATCGTTGTTCGATATCTTTTGGTTTAATCTTTTTAAGTCCTTACAAATTTTCTATGATATTTTTTGCAACATTTTTATTTATAAAATTACTCAAATTTTACTTTGAAAGTAGACTGCGTTTTTAAAGCGTCAAAACTTGTGTACAGTATGACGGTAGAGTTTAGACCAAAATATTTTTTACGTTCGGCTTGGATTTGCTTTTCTTAGTTTCGGTGTTGTGTTAACATTATTTTTCTGCAATATATCGTGTAAGTATAACACGACTTTCTAAGCATCATACAACTCTACGTTTTTTACTACACAAGGGTGCAACTTTAAATAGCCGTAAAATGAGTTTCAGTTGTAAACTTTTAACACGCCGATACACGTATATCTTTTTATTTGTCTCCTTTTCAAGAATCAGTTGGTGAAACATTGTTATTTTACAGTGTATTTATCATAATAATTGGATACTTTTGTTCTTGAATTTTTTGGGGTATATATTTTATTGAATCAACCACATCTTGGTCGGCATTTGGAAATCCTTCTACTGAACCCTCCACGTGGGTGCCGGCTGGAAACGTGTACCAGTGGGTACACGGCCAAGATCAGGGTTTTGAGCATAGTGTCACAATGTAACGCCTATTGTCACATTACTGTGATGGGTCCTGATCATAGGTAGGAGGTAATCGTGGGGTTTGATCTGGTCCGGGCGTCTGTTTCCCAAATTGGGCGGCTTACGGGTCGGAGATGACTCTACGATTTTCAAAACCCAGGCGCGTCTGTTCCCATATTGGGCGGCTTCCTGGTGCGCGTCTGTTATCCTGTGGATCGGCGTTATTGTGGACATGGCAGCATGTATAAAATGCAGGTTGGGTGCCTAAGGCGCGTCCTCATACTGGCGACATGAGGAAGGTCATTGGAGGTATATGACCTGTTGGTCGGTAGACCAACCAGCGGACCAACCCAAATGATGACAATGAAATGGAAGAAGAAAAAGAAAAAAGCCGGGCGGTAATATACGCCCAAACGTCGGTGTTAGCAGTGACTGCGACCACCGGCGGGCACGGGGGAGAACCAGTATCTCCTCTACGTGTCGCCAGCGGTCACACATTCTCTGCCGTGGTTAAGGCGCCTAACGGTGGAAGTAGTAAAGCCGAAAACATAAGTAAGACATGTAGGGATGCCGTTGTCGATTCAGACTCGGATCTCGATAGCGTCAAGACGATCACCTCTAAAGAGGAACGTGAGCTGCTAAGTTCGCCTGGAACATCTCGGGGAACCCATTCCACAAATAGGAACAGGCCCAAGAGAAGCAAGGAAGGACTCAGAGCTCTATCAGAATATAAAGCTGCGGTTCGGATACAGCATCGGCTTGGCTCCCAATCCAATCTATCCAAAGAGGAGAAAGAGCGGATGAAGTGGGTAACGGGTGCGATTGCAGAAGGCCGAGCTCACTTTTCTACGAACCCCAAATATGCTGCCAAAAATCAGGGTTTCCACAATTGCATTGAGGAAGCCGTGATTAAGAGCATGCAGGGTAAAAGACAGCGGTCAGTTGATGAGTCTCCATCTGCCGCAAATCCTAAGGAGACAAAAAAGGCAAAGAAAAACACCGAGGAGGTCAGACCCTCGACATCAAAAGCTGCCACTGTACCTTTGCCAAAGGCTGCAAGAGTCAGTGAAGTGGCCAAACGTCCTCTGAGCGTGGCACTTCTCGACATGAGCAATCCTTTTGGTCAAATGGCCACAGAGCGGTGGAAGATCGTGGAGTCAAAGATCTTTAACGAAATCGTCGCTAAGATGGATGCTGAACCCGGAAGACCGCTGCCCTCATTTGATGGGGCAGGATGGTTCAATGGAGTAAAGCTCATCAGCTGTAAGGACGAAATGACGCTGGAATGGCTAAAAGGAGTCATCACGAAACTCAAGGGCCTGTGGTCGGATGCACAACTCAAGATTGTGGATAGATCGCACATTCCGGCTGTACCGAAGGCGAAGGTGAACTTTCCGCGCATAGTAAAACCGGAAGTTGCTCTTCGTCTCTTACAAAATCAGAATCCTGACATTCCCACCAAAGAATGGAGGATTCTGCATGTACAAAAAGGCAACAAAGACGGGCAGAATTACATACTGCAGATTACAAAAGAGGCAGAAGACCTTTTGTATCCACGGTATGGAAAAATGTCTTGGGGAGTAGGAAGTGTGTTTCTCCGGTTGAAGAAACGACATCCACAAGACTCCAACCACAATACACTGGAGGTCGATGAAGTGGAGCGAGATCTGGCAGCTGCCACTGCGGCCACTTCTGGACTGAGTCTGGGTGAGACGGCCAAGGATGATGGAGCCGACCCCGAGCGGGTGATCTTAGTCGATGACGCTAAAGATCCTGCAAGTCAACCTCCAGCACAGTAAAATGGCTTCGGTCGAACTCCTCCTCACGCTTGAGGAGGGTCGCTACGACGTGGCTTTAATCCAGGAACCGTGGATCTCCACAGGAAATCGGGTATCTAGACTGAAGTCACGTAATTTTAACACGTACTTCCCAAAAGTGGTAGGTAGAATACGATCTGCAATACTTGTTAGGAAGAATCTCTATTCATACATTCTATATAATTACAGCACTGACGATCTAACAGTAGTGGCCTTGGAAGATGGCAGAGATGACACATTAATATTTGCATCATCCTATATGCCACGCGATAGAGATGCCCCCCCAGTAGAACTCCAAAGACTAGTCGAAGAAGCTTGTAGAAGGAAGCAAAATCTGGTGGTGGGCACGGATGCTAACGCTCATCACACAATATGGGGCAGTAAAGACATCAACAATAGAGGTGAGGATCTTATTGCTTTTATATTACAGAATAATATTCAAATTGCGAATCGAGGTGAGGTCCCAACGTATAAGGGTCCCACGTCGGAAAATGTGCTTGATGTGACGCTTTATACGGATTATAAAACAGTGATAGATGATTGGAAGGTGCTTACGCAGCCATCCTTCTCTGATCACTCCTATATATCCTTTGTGTTAAATTACAATGTACCTACTTAAACAGTGTTTAGGAACCCAAGAAATACGGATTGGGTCAAATACTCTTTACTTCTTAATAGGGACCTAGGTCACTCGGGAACACTGGCTAGTTCGGAGGACATAGAGTCTGCCATAGACACATTGACATCGGGCGTTATTAGATCCTATGAAAAGTCGTGTCCTCCCACACGAGCTAAGCGTAAGTCCAGACCACCTTGGTGGAATAAACAGCTGGACTGTGGAAGACGCGAAATTCGTGAGCTATTCAAACTGGCGAAAATTGTCGACCGGTCTGAATGCTGGGGGGAGTATAGGGACGCTCTTAGGGTGTATAAGCGCGACGTGCGAAGGGCTAAACGAACTTCGTGGAAGAGTTTCTGCGATAACATAGAAGAGACGGCTGAAACGGCAAGACTGCGGAGGCTGCTAGTGGGATAGTTTGTAGGGATAACGGAGAATGGACACAGAGCAGCATGGAGACGCTGGATGTACTCGTTGATACACACTTTCCAGGCTGCTCTGAGGTTCCTATTCCAACGGACGAAATTTTCTTTGTATCAAACGGTGATAACGACATTATCTCTTACGAGGGGGTGGAATGGGCCATTGACTCGTTCCAGCCATACAAGTCGCCTGGTCTTGACGGAATCATCCCGGTGCATCTACAGCGGGGTAGACAACGGATAATACCATGGCTGGTAAAAATCTTTAAGGGATGTCTGAGGATGAACTATGTGCCGAAATCTTGGAGGATATCTAAGATTGTATTTTTACCGAAATCGGGTAAGAGCAATCACATGTACCCGAAAGATTTCAGACCTTTTAGTCTCACATCATTCCTGTTGAAAACGCTGGAGAGAATTTTGGACTATCATGTCAAGGGCAACATGGGGCCGACTATTCTCTCTGTAAATCAGCACGCTTACACGAGGGGAAAATCAACTGAGACGGCGCTCCATTCAGTTGTCTCACTGATTGAGAAGACCCTGGGATACAAGGATTTCGCTATGGGCGTGTTCCTGGATATCGCGGGAGCTTTCAATAATGTGTCCACAGAGGCAATTTTGGCTAGCTTGTCGCGTACGGGGGCACATCCACACGCTAAAAACTGGATAGGTAACCTGCTAAGGTGCAGAACTATATCTGCGGCGTGGGGTAACGCCAGGATAACGAGGAGAGCACACCGGGGAACTCCCCAGGGAGGGGTGCTCTCACCAATGCTTTGGACGCTTGTCGTCAACGAACTTCTCAATGGACTTCAGGACGGGGCAGCAAAGTTAACTGCATACGCAGATGACGTGGCGGTAATAGTTGCTGGCAAGGATCTGAATACTATTAGTTCTGTAATGGAGGCTACATTGGCGTTGGTAAGCCAGTGGGCGGCCGGAGTAGGACTGGGAGTAAATCCCGAGAAGACGGACCTAATCCTATTTACGAATAGGTACAAAATTGGCCCTTGGAGGAAGCCTAAACTAGGGGGTACTACCCTGGAACTTAAGCACCACACAAAGTACCTGGGAGTAATACTGGATAGCAAGCTATCGTGGAGATTGAATGTGGAAGAAAGGGTGAAAAAGGCAACGAATGCGCTCTACGCATGTAAGAAAATGCTGGGCAAAACGTGGGGTCTAACCCCTGCTCTTACACATTGGGTCTACACGGCGGTTGCAAGACCAATCTTACTCTACGGGATACTTGTGTGGTGGACGGCCTTGAGGAAGATATCGTACCGGAAGATGCTAATGGGCGTGCAGAGACTCGCCGAACTTAGCATCACCGGTGCTTTGCGTAGTACGCCGACTGCGGCACTGGATGTGATCCTGGACTTGCAGCCGATTCATCTAGTGGCAGAAGGAACTGCGAGGAAGTCTGCGATCCGCTTAAAAGCGACGGGACAATTTGTATACAGACCTTATGGTCACGGCAGTATTATAAGGGGAATAGATTGTAGCAGTGACTACACCATTCCGAGGCTGTCACTTGGAAAGAAACCGCGAGCTACCCTGGAGGAGGACGGCTGGTTAGCAGGGCTCCGATCTGGCCACAGGACCTTCAGTTTCTACACTGATGGATCCAAAATGGAAGGCGGAGTTGGAGCTGCAGTCTACTGCCGGGAACTTGGTATTCGGGAGTCGTATAAGCTCCCCGATTACTGCAGCATTTTCCAGGCGGAGATATTTGCGGCCAAAATGGCTGCTGATTTGGCACGTAGCTCCAGTACTAGGAACGCACACATAAACTTTTTCATCGATAGTCAGGCGGCGATCAGGGCGATAACCGCCAATTTTTCATACTCTTCTATCGTCCAGGAGTGTAGGGACTCGATAGATAGACTCTGTACCAATAGGAGGGTGCACATCTACTGGGTTCGCGGGCACCAGGGCATAGAGGGCAACGAGGCGGCGGACGAATTGGCAAAACGGGGGGTCCAGTTACCATTCGATGGGGTGATGGCCATCCCGGCTCCAATTCGGAATATTAGGAGAGATACGGACTCTGCTATACGGAGGAGATCAGAGGCAATTTGGGAAAACACCGAAACGTGCAGGGTTTCCAAAGTAATGTGGGGATCCTATGATCCGGAGTCGACGAAAATACTTCTGTCACTATCGAGAAGTGATTGTAGACTTCTGGTAGGTTTTATAACGGGTCACTGTTGGACTGCGGTATACGCCAAGAGGGCGGGGCGGCTGAATAGTGACAATTGTAGATTCTGTGGGGTACCAGGGGAAAAGGAGACAGTGGAGCATATACTCTGCTACTGTCCGGCACTCGTGCGCTCCAGGGCGAACTGTCTGGGAGATCATTACTTCCAAAATCTCGGGGAAATCTCGGGAATTGGGTTAATGAGACTCCTGGCGTTCGTCAAGAGAGTGTGGGGTACTCTGAGTACCATCATATCAGAATGACCTTTCTTTCTTATTTCTGCGGGTTATCGTGCAACGTGGTAACGCTAGGGACCTATTTGGTCTATGCGAGGTCTTTGCGACCGGCCACTCTAACCTAACCTAACCACATCTTAAATATACGGGTCTGTTCTGAAAATAAACTTGATTTCAAATCACGTGCTTTTAAAATCACATGTGTGATTTTGTGGTGTTCCCAAAGTCATAACGATTTTGTCTTTCACGGTGTGCTTTCCGCAATTGAAACTCACCCTGAAACACAGAAAAACGGAACATTAAAATATCGCACGTGTGATTTTAAAAGACACATGTGATTTGAAATCGCGTGGTTTGAGTTAAAGTGATTTTCAGAACAGGCCTGTATAGTCCAGTTTTTAAATTTGTTAAAGTTAAATATGTCGTATTTAAATATGTGATAGTTAAATACGTTATTATTTACTATTAAGGTTCTTCGTAACGTCACTTCATCCAGAGTTAAACATGAACTGATGTAAGCTGTTACGTCGAAACATATTGGACTCGGCATATTAATCTTCACACACACAAACAATCATAGAGTTAGGTTTTTGGTAGCTGAGATAGTTTTTTATTTGCTCTTTCTCTAATTCTGTTCTAGTTGTTTTCTATAGTTTAAGCCAAGGCGACTTCATTTTACAGGTGGCAAGAAAGGGTGTCAAAAGTTGCTTTTGTTTTTTGACGTATCGATCAAAAAAAGCAAATACAATGTTGTTTTTATTGTTGTGCTTGATGTAGTATAATTTTAGATTTGCTGTAGTTCATAGAACTAAATGTTCTTTTAACTTCCGCGTTAAAGTATGGCAAACTTTAAATTCTTAATACAAAATTGGACAAATCTCAAAATAGATTTTGTCCTATTGAATCATTAAAATCGTTGACTTCTATCCAAAAAGATTTGTTCATTGTTGATTTTTCCATTTACAATTCTTAATATTTTCCAAGCAATTTTCTTTAATAACCGATGTGAGATTTACAAAACAAAGCAGGATTGCAGAGTACATGAAACTGAGTATTCCTCCCCAATTTTCTCACCTCTCTCACCAATAAACTCAAGAATTGTTGCAACAAAAATTGAAAGTCTGTTCGATTCGATGCCTGTGGCGTGAGATTACTTAATAAAGAGTTGCCATACTAAAAAAATGTTTTTACACTTTGTTACTGCATAATTAATTAAAGAAATTGTAGAAAAAACTAAAAATTGTAAAAAGCACTAAAGGCACTAACGTAAAATTGTCAAAGCACCAAGTTAGTGCTTTTTCTTAGTTTGGCACTAAAGATAAAATTTTGGCGTTTCGATGCATCAAAAAGCACCATAAATAGTACCAAAAGCACTAAGTTGGCATCACTGCTGATGAGTATGCTTAAATACGCACTGGCTATAGGAAGCAGGGATGTTAAATGGGGTTTTAAATTTTGTACCAACTTCCAAAAAAAAATGTACTTTTTGGACCTTCACGGTACCATTTCTTTTTTATTTATTTAAACAACAAAATAAGTACATAAAAATTCAATTGTACACAAAAAAGCAAATCTACATACATTATATGTATGAATAAAATAAGGTGCATTAAGTCTTATAAATATATGAGATCAAAATCAGGCACTTATTTGTTTAGTTAATAAGTTATTTGGAATTTTTATATCATAGCAGCATGAATTGGTCGATCTTAACCAATTCTTTTTTGTTTGTATGAGACTGGCAGATGTAGTCTGTTTCTTTCCTTAGTTTTTATTATATTGAAATAGAAAAACTCTTTCCCCGTTTGCAGGCGAATGTGGAATGGATAAAATTCCAGCAACGACTCTAGAAATATCAGGAAACATATGGATGGACATTGAGCTTCTTTTGTAAGTTAGCTACCACCGATCAAAAACTACAAATGTTTTCATTTTTTAACGACTGCAGTTGCTCGACATCAGCTTAAGCTCTAAACTGATTATTGATTGAATCATAATTTGCAATTTCACTCGGGAACATTTTTACTAGAAGAGGTACAATACTATTTGTTTTACCTGAAATAACATTTTCAAGAGTAAATTTATGGAACCACATTAAAACTTCGTTATTACAGTTGACTTTGGTTCTGAAAACTTCGCAATTTTATAAAAAATTGTTTTGCATTTTCTTTAATTTCTTTAATAATATCAATATTGATATTATTTGTAGAGATATGTACATTAGAGCGACTCACCAAAAAAAGTGCTCGATGTACCCTCCTAAAAATGAATCTTGAACTTTTTTAAGATGACATTTAAAATATTACGGCTCCAGCTTTGACCTCTCGTGAGCTGGACTATTTTGAAAAAGGGTCTATTTTTGCATGTTTTGTTAATTTGAGAATCTGTTTCCTTACCAACATATACAATATGGGTATCATTAGAAAGTGTTTTTTAAAACGCGCCCAACTGTATATACAATTTGTCCAAGGACGATCATCCATGTCCTTTTTTAAGGATATTCTGTAAAAAGAACGGTTTTTGAATTTTTTTGTTCGGGGTTGTTGGTAATAAAAATGCCAAATTAACATATTTTAATCTTCAGTCGATTTAATTAAATACGGGTGTCAGCTTTTTTTTAAATTCGTGCTAGTTCGCGAGGTCAAAGCTGGAGCCGAAATATTTTAAATGTCTTGTTAAAAAAGTCCAAGGTTCATTTTGAGGGGGGTACACCTTGCACGAATTTCGCTTCCATACAACTTGAGTCGTACATTAGAGCTACTACTCCACTACTGTTCTGCAATAAATTTCTTCAAAGGACATTTGATTTTTGTAAAGGTAGGATAGAGCTATCACATTTATCCAAAACATTTTTATTCATGAAATTTCTTGAAATTTTTATTCATGAAATAACGTGCTATTTGGCGGTATAAAAAAGTTAGCCTTTGTAAAAATACATGCATTCGAGCATCTTCTGATTGCATTTCTAAATTAACCATGTTAATAATTTTAAGTGCATATTGAATAAATAAAAATTGCAATTTAAGAGAAGGATTTTTAAATCCTGATGAAAGATATAATAGTTGAAAAAATAAATGCAATGAAGAGGACTCAATAATTTGTTTTCTATGACAAATTTTTAAATTGTACCAAATGAGTCACGGTAGTACCACTGTACTTTAGAAGGTCAAAATGTACCAGCAAAAGTACAATTGTACCAACTTTAACATCCCTGATAGGAAGTACAAATTGTTTGCTACAGAATATTATTTTATATACTTTACCACACTCGCACTGTGAATATCTTGTTTTGAATGTATTATCTTGTGCAATTGCGTGCTATGCAAATATGAGGTCTTAGGATTTTTAATTTACAAAGTTTTCATACCCACCACGATTTATTTTTTCTTTTCACAACTTTTTTTAAAAACAATTTTCCAACTAAATTAAACGAGTTTATGGACTGTTTTAGATTTTCAGTAAAGGACTTATTGAAGAGTCTTCTTTTTAATTAAATAACTAACTTTCTCAAAAAAAAAAAAAAAAAAAAATAATGTCCCAAATTTATGACCCTATTAAACACACTACACAATATCGTCTCACTACATCAATAAAATTCATTTAATATTTCCAGAGAAAAAACCTCTCTACCCTTTTCATTTTTTTCGCTTTGTATTGCTGTCGTTTATTTAAAACATTTTCCAATAATACTTGGAAAATGTTTTCCTTAGTTACTTGTAAAATTTATGATGTACATGAGCATCATCAACCAGCCAGTCAGTACATGAATAAATAGTAACTAGTAGTTTGCATATGAGAAAATATATGGGTTCATCTTTTTATGCACAACTATGCCTTTGACGGCACACGACAACGTCTACATACACGGATGATGATGATGGTAAACCAATATTGTGGTTTTATTTTGTGGTTAAACCGTTAAAAATTTGCCCAATATCTATAGAGACTGTCTGTAAGCATGTCATGATTATTGAACATTTAAAAATTTTCAATGAATTGTGGTCATTTAAAAACAACTGCAAAAAATCTAACAGAATCGACAACTAACTCATGAAAATTATGTTTGCTGATTTAAATATAGAAATTTGAAATGTTTGAAAATATCGGAAAATTGACAAGAAATTGGTTTTGGTTTTGAGTTTTCATAAAACAGCTGCTTTATTTTTGAAAACATTTCAATCTGCCAATTTTAGTGTTCTTTGTTAATCTAAACAATTGAATTTTGCATTACAGATACTGATGCATCTTTTATGGACTTTACTTTTGAGGATTTTTTTTTAATTTAATGTTTAAACATGACATTTTAATTGTTTTTATTTAAAAACCATAAATTTTTAGCAAATCCATGCAATTAGTTTTTGCAGCTGCTAGAAATTTTTATTTTGAAATGCACTTAGAATTTTGGGGTTTATAGGAAATGCCATCACCGCCACCACCGCCACCACCGCCACCAGCAGCACTAACACAAACATCAACAACAACTCAACTCAACTTAAGTCAATTAGAAATTACAAATCCCTGCAATTTGTAATGTAAAGCCACTCGCCTTAATAGCATTTTGTATTTCAGTGTTTTACCAATTTAAATATTAAAACTGCTCTTGCTTTGGATTTAATAAGATAATTGCAGTCAGATGTTGTTTTAAATAATGTGCACTAGAAGTTTAATTGTTTAATATTAAAAAGAAACTAGTTAAACTAAATTAAAAAAGAATAATTGTATAAACATATTTCAACTTAAAAAAAAATAACTAAAGATATTTGACGAAAAATCCAAAAAAGGGTGACCAGATCAAACTTTAGCTTTATTTTTAACAATTTCTACTGATCAAATAAACTTTACATATTTGTTAGGAGATAATTGTATGATGTGATTTAGAAACGGTTATTGATGTTTGATCTAGCCACACGTTTTGCAAAAGCAAATAATTTTTTGATAAAACTAGTGGTTACGTGTAGGACGGCAAATATTTAAGAGGTATAGCTCAACCCATTTTTCGCCGACTGGTGATTATAATCACCAGCACTCATACTCTTTTTTTTTTGTTGCGATGATTTTTTTCCTGTGAGTTACTTAAAATCTTATTTCGTTATTATATGGACAGTTTATTTGGTGCGGCGAAAAATGGGTTAAGTAGTGTAAAATTGATATCTAAGATATTTGGGATAGAAAAAAACTTAAACATTCAGATTTATTTGAAAGTCATGAAAAACAAGAAATTCTTTTAATATTTAGCATATTTCCGGAAGTCATTTTGATCTTTATTACAAATATTGTATCTTACATTTATTGCGTTTCAGCCAGAGCTGGGCAATTTACAATGCTTTCCCAATGCCATTAAATTGATAAAAAAAAGTAGTTTAG
The DNA here is from genome assembly GCA_943735925.1 of Pollenia amentaria. Taxonomy (NCBI): domain Eukaryota; kingdom Metazoa; phylum Arthropoda; class Insecta; order Diptera; family Polleniidae; genus Pollenia; species Pollenia amentaria. The sequence goes on along the minus strand of OX031008.1, from coordinate 82,698,914 downwards.
TGTAAAATTATTGCATTACCATTGACTTAAGCACTTTTAATGCATCATTTTTTATACTAGAATATTTTCTTATCAAAATATTAATATAAACATTTGAATACTACTTATTAAGTTCACGCAAATTAATGTACTACTTTTGCATTATTATTATTATTAAAACACCTCATAAATAGTGCATTATAACTAGAAATAGTGAACATGAATAATGCACTTTTATTGCATTATAACTAAAAATATTTGGGTTGTTCACGGACTGCTGGTTATCATGTTATATACACAGAAAAAAGTGTTTTATCAATAAAAAAAAATGGTTTAAAAAGTATTTAAATTTAATTAATGGGATAATTGAATCAATTATTTTTTTAGTTGAAAGAAAATTAAAAATTTAATTTTGATTTAATTAACCTTTTTGTTGTTTTGAAATAAATTTTCAATTAAAATTTTAATTAAATAACATAATATCTTAACTGACTTTTTTCGTTTAAAATAAAATAATTTGAACATGTAGAATTGTTGTTGGGAATTGTCAATATTTATTTAAATAAATTAACACATTGTTTGAAATTGCAAAGTTTTTTGATAACTTTTTTAATTAACTGCCTGGCCCACAATATCGACAAGAACATTTCTTTCTTATATTTATATTGAAAACAAAAACAAATTAAAATTTTTTATTATTGTTTTCAATATAAAAATGCGAAAGAAATGTTCTTGTCGACATTGTGGGCCTGGCAGTAAAATTTAAAATATCATTTATTGAAAATATTTTTTCAAAATTTTAAAATTTTTAGTAATCAATATAATCATTTTGGTAATAGGTGCAAAGTCAATAACTTGTTTGCTTGATATTATGAATTTGGTATAAATTTGGTGATTGCAGAAATTTAATAATTTTTTCTGTGTAGTTATTTAGCTAAATTCACAACAATAAAATACATTTATTTAGACTACAAAATTTGAAAAGTTACTTATTTTAATTGCTTAAATTATCACCAGGGACATACATAGTTATAAGAAATATTAACTTGAAGGGAAAAAAACGGGGAAAAAATTGGTACTATTGGTGCTTTTTTTAAACATGTTTTTTTCAGTATAATTTTGCGCTAACAAAAGGCAGCAAACAAATAAAATATATTTGAGGGCTTTCTTGCTACTTAATTTTTACAAAGTGTTTAGAGGTAGGAAGTTATGATTATCGGGCATGTTCAACAAATCGAAATGAAGTGGATTTAAAATCGCACAATTTTTAAAAACGAGCCTGAAAAAAAGTTTATAAAAATTTTTTATTTTATCTGCTTCATACTTTTGGTAATAATTAACTTTACAAGAGTCACTGTTAAAAACAGGAAAAACTACATACATTTTGTAGATAATTGAGATCAAAATTTCGTTCGAAATGCAATGCCTTGTGTTGGAACTAGGGAAAAAGGTTATGGGTAAGAGGATGGAAGGAGTTGTGTTTGTGAACATTTAACTTGAACTTATTCATGTTGAAAGTGAGAGGGAAGACTTCAGCGGGAAGGTTGTTCTACATACGAACAGTCCGGCTAAAAAACGAACTTTCTCTGTAAAGCGTTATACGATTTACCGGTCAATCGACCACAAAAGAATGGCTCTTGAGGAAAAACATGTATAACAAACAAACTTATGGGTTTCGGGAACCAGATACCTAATTTCATCAGAACAAATTCCTTTGTAGTAACGATGAAACAGGCAAATACAACCCATATTGCGACGCTGCTCAAGGGAGTCACCAATGAGAACCTTCGCCCTCTCTTGTACACGGTCGAGAAGCTCCAAAATAGACTTTGAAGCACAGGCCCATACATGAGAGTTGTATTCTATTCGCGGACGGATATAGGTGGTATAAATAGTAAGAAGATCAGATGGAGTGAAGTATGTCTTTCACCGTTTCAAAAAGCCGAGGCAATTGAGTGCTTCTTTCGACACCTTCAATATATATGTTCTGCCCATTGGGCATCACGTTGTATCTATTGCCTAGAACATCAAGAGATTCTGATTCCTCAATAATTATACCACCCATATATACAGAGGCTCCTTGATCCGTCGCGCGTTTATGCGTCAGCACGTAGCATTGGGTTTTTCGGGCATTAGAATCGACCCTATTCGCGCGACCCCATTCCGAGACTATATCAAGGTATCGGCCAAGCGTATCATTCATGTTCTGTCTCATAGCATATTAATATATTAAAGTCCATGATGGTTTGACCCCGGGCAACGTGTTATAGCTAGTCTTTTATAAGTGGGTAAATTTTCGTGGCATTTACTTTAAGTCTCTTCAAAAGCATTTACTACATAATTAGATAGTAAACAAATTTAAAGCAAAAAACTCGAATAAAATTTAAACAAAACTAAGAATATCTGCAAGCAACAATATTCGGCATAAGCTACTTTTCCATATTGGCATAGATGTAATTGAATAATACAAAAAGCCCGGTAGGTAGTCTAGTTTAAAGGGAGCTAGTCTATTAGTCTGTAATTTGCTACGGTAAATTAAGTTAGAATATCATTTGAAATCGTATTCGTAGACGGAAAGAATTATTTGCTAAATCACCAGAAAATATGGCTTGAGCCAAGAAAATTTTGTTTGATCCCCTCCAAACCTAAACTTACTTATTCTAAATATTTGTCAGGCTTGGTTTTAACATAATGTTTCGTTATTAAGGAAAATGTTACTAAACACGAACGAAATAATTTCTATTTTGGGATTTCTTGTTTTAAGAAATGAAATTGATTACTTTAGAAAATAGACTTGTTTCCGTGTAACATTTCAAAATCCAAAAAATATATATTATAACTTTAGAAAAAAAAGACATCCAATAATAAGAACTTAACACAGAGAAAAAATTAAATATTGCCTCTAATCACCGACTTCATAGAATCAAGCAAAGAATTTGTTGATTTTGCACCTATTACCAAAATTATTATATTGATTACTAAAAATTGTAAAAAATTTTAAATTTTGAAAATTTGTTTTCCAATAAATGATATTTGTAATTTTAATTAAAAAAATGATCAAAAAAACTTTCCCATTTCAAGCAATGTGTTAATTGATTTAATTAAATATAGCTCAGCTTTTGACAATTCCCAACAACAATTCTACAAGTTTAAATTATTTTATTTTAAACGAAAAAATCAATTAACATTTTTTGTTATTTAAGTAATAATTTAATTAAAAATTTATTTCAAAACAACTTAAATGTTAATTGAGTCAAAATTTTATTTTTAATTTTCTTGCAACTAAAAAAATAATTGATTCAATTATCACATTAATTAGTGTCAAAACGGAGTCACTGTCGACTCTACTTGCAACACGCTTAGTTTTGGACGCGGTACCACGTTCAACAACCATCACATTAATAAAATTAAAATACATTTTGTTTTAATTAGTAAAAAACTACTAAAAAAAATTTTCTGTGCACATCTTCATAATAACTTTTTTTTAGCATTAGCACTTAGAATTTAAAAAATTCATAGAACAACTGAGTTCTCAAATGTATTCCTTAACATTGAATTGCATTTAAAGTTAGCATTTATTAAGTATAACAAAAACAATTCAAACTGCTTTTCGAATGGATAAATTTATCAACATACTGAATTAATTTAAAAAAATCAAACCAAAAACCTCTCTCTTACCGCCCCGGCATGTGGACGGAATATCTAATAAATCTTTAATACAGAAATATTTTCAGTTACCTATTATCTGCTTTGGCTATCATGTTAAACTTGTGGCTGTAGTTGTTATGGAAAATTCTACCACCATCAATACCCATTTCTACATAATCACCAATTTCAACTGCATGTTAAAGTGAGTGAAGTGAGTTGTGAGGCAGACAGACACACTTTTCGCCATGGGTGATACATGTTTTAACAGGAAAAGCAACAAAAAAAATCACAATAAAAAATATAAAAACATAAAAAAAGTTTTAAAAGAATTGTTTTGAAGAGCAAAATTGTAAATGCTAAAGGGCACAAACAATATTGTATTCCACATAAATGTAGTCTTAGTTAAAATAAAACTACAGAAGTATTCCTGATGACAATGTTGGTGGGTACTTGGTTCTAATGTTGCCTGCTACTGCTGCTATTGTGTTTTGGGTGTTGATGATGATGATGATGATGACAATGAAAATTTTACTTACATGGTGGTTTAGACAAAATTTGTAAACATATTTTTCAGGAAATTCAATTTTTTAATTAACTGCCAAATTAATTTAACGAAAAACTTTTTATGTTCTTTTTTTCATGTTTTTTGTTTGAAGTTTTTTTTTTTTGGGTGGGGTGGATTTTAATACGTTTTTCCAGTTGGAAAAATTGGTCTTAGATTTTTTAGGAGTTTTAATATTCAATACTACTTTCTTGTTAAATATACCTCTTTACTGTGTTAAAATGTTTGAAACCAAAATCCAGAACAGAAGTTTTTACATTTGTTAAAGTCATACAAAAGTGGTGCTGCAATAAATAGCCATATAAAAAGCAAAGCATATATTGCATTTATGCTATGGAATTAATCCCCTTCATTAAATACAAAATTCATACTTCAGCTTCTTTAAAATCATCAAAACCATTTTTTCCTTTGAAATTAGCTTTAGCTATTTTGTATGAACTCTTTTTAGACAACTCCAGTACTTGAAACCTGGGGCAGGATTAAGTCAAGTACGTCGACTTAAGTAAAATTTAAGTTTATGGCAACTTTGTAATTTCCATGTTAAAAAGTGCACATGGACAAAGTTTCAATTATTTTGTACTATTTTTTATGTGTGTGAAGATGAATACGTAAAGTTAAATTAATTTTTGTAAATATCGCATGCGATTAAAATATTTTAAGAAAATATCGCAAGCGATAAAAAATGTTATAAAAAAATACGATTATTTACACAAAATTTTAAAGTTTTTATGAAATATAAATCATTTTTATCACTTTTTTTTAATATTAAAAACTTATTTGATATTTTCTTAGTCTTTCAATATTAATATTTATGAATTTTTGAAAAAATATGAGTTAGACTGAAATTCTTATGAATGAGCTGCGTGAGGGATATGGCCATTGTGCCTAAGCCCTTCCATATCCAGGAATCAAACTTTTAGAAAATGAAGCCTCTGGATAGGGCTTAAATAATTGATAAACACTTAATTGTATTTGTGAAAATTTTTAATACATTTTTTTAAAATTTGAGTTAAGAGTGAATTCAAATGAAAGTGCTCTGCGCTGTGTCCAAACCCTTCCATCTCAGGGAATCAAGCCTATAAGAAAAAGAAGCCTATGGATAAGGCTTCCATAAACTATAAACGCTATACCTATATTTTATTTGTGAACATTTTTATAAATTTTTGAAAATTTGACTTAGAGTGAAATTCTCATGAAAGTGCTCTGCGAGGGATATGACCACTGTGCTCAAACCCTTCCATCTTCATGAGAATTTCACTCTAATTAAAATTGTCAAAAGTGTTTATAGATTATAGTAGCCTGGTCTATAGTCTTAATTTTCTAATAGGTTTGATTCTTTGAGATGGAAGGGTTTGGGTGCCATGGCCATATCCCTCACGGAACTCATTAATAAGAATTTCAGTCTAACTCATAATTTTTCAAGAATCATAAATTTTAATATTAAAAGACTAAAATAATCGTATTTTCTTTATGATATTTTATTATCGCTTGCGATATTTTTTTTTAAAATATGTTCTCGCATGCGATATTTTTAAAAACTAAATTTAACTTTTCGTATTTATCTTGACACACATCCATTTTATAGGAAGTTATAGCAAAATTACTTTTTTCTTAATTAACAATAACATTTGGAATAAAGCTAAAGTTTACTTCCAAAAAATGTCAATCCTTCAAGATTAAATAAAAAGGACTTTTTCTTTATTGCCACAGGTATATTGAGTATTAATTGAGTTAGTATATAAGCTTTGCCGTAATGAGGCAACCACGGGTTTAGTTTTCCAATTTGCTTTATCCCGTTTTATAATTTAGATTGTGCTAAATGTTTTGACAATGGCAATATAATAAATTGTTTTTTAAAAATATCGAATATTAAGTAATAAACAGCGATATGATGTTAAAGTTAGAAGAGTAATAAGGCAAAATTTGTCATAGAAGAATATTAATGATCTTAAAACGAGATATTTGAAAATTATTACCCACCAATTTCCAAATTGTTCAATGGATATTGTTTTGAAATTCGAAGCAATATCGATCATATGCCGAACCTTTAGTGTACCGATCGACTCAGGTTCACATTTGAATCAATCTAACGATGTCCATCCATCCATTCATGCTAGCAGGATGTCCATGAAATTTTGTAGATAATTAAATGAAATTTAGTACTTAGGTTCTAATATCTACAAGTACCCAGCCTATTGAAAATGGTGAGAATCAGTTCATAATTCAACATAGCCCCCATACAAGCTTCTTTCCGGAATAAAGTCTTTGAGATCATAAACCATCTAATTATGGTGGTATTTAGATTAAATTTTGTCCAAACTTATTTTACAGCAATTCCCATGTAAAATATATCGGTTTACATCTAGTTCGGCGTTAAACGTGGAAATGTCATTTAGAGACAAAATTAATGCCACTAAAAGCAATTCAAATTAATTGGCTTATTGGAAGTAATTCTGTCCTTTGTCTCGATTGCAAACTTCTACTTTACAAATCTATCTTATAGCCAATCTGGTGCTACGGTATTCAGTTATGGGGTTCTTCATCGGCCTATTATATCGAACAAATAACCCGCCAAAACAAACTTCTTTAAATAATCACAACCGCACCCTGGTATGTTAAAAACTCAAATATCCACAAGAAGCTCAATGTGAAATTAGTTTAAACTTTGATCACGAAGTATGCAGTAAAATATTGCAAAAGACTTGAATTGCGCCCGATTGGCTAAACTCGCTTAAGGAGATGAGATACTGCAGGACTCATCCCATTAGAAATGTTCAATTCCAAACAGACTAAGGCTGGGTTTTTGAGATCTCTATTAAACTAGGTTAAGTTAATCTGAAAAAAGATTTCTTGTCGCCATTACCAAGTTTGTATACAAAATTTTGGCATAACAGTTTAGTTTTGCTTTAAATATTGGTCTTTAAAGAAATAATAAAAAACTAAATCACATTTCGACGGAAAAATCCAATTTTCAGAGTACCTTAGACTAAGTTTAAACTTAATCCACATCGCAATAACCCGGCCTAAGTCGGATTAGCATGTTTTTAATATTTTAACCTTTTTGAATTTAGTATTTTTAACCTTAATTCTGTCATTTTGGTGTTGATGGGCTAACCCTATCCAAAGTTATGCACAATAAAAGTACTTAGCATACAACTGAATATTGTATCGAACGTAAACTTAAAGAGCTTCTCACTTTTTCGACTTAGCATGTTTTGGTATTGAGCTGTTGAAACGTGAAGCCGTGATGGAGAAATTTTCGTCCGGCACTGGTAGGAGATAAAATATAGTATTATAATAAGATTTGATTAAATAGTGTTAATTTCTATTTTATTTATGTATGAAGATTCAATAAATAAATATAAAAAAAAACTAAGTCATCACACAAAATTTTACTAAAATCGGTTCATATTTGATCATACAAATACCACTTCCGAAGATAGCTTTTAATGTTTAATCATCTTTATAAATTAAACTCCCTCCCTTAAATCACTTACTGACAAAAAAATCTCATATAGTTAAAGTAGGGATTGCAGTTTGGTTTTAACCGATAACGAAACCTCGGTTCTAAATGCCTAAAAACCGAAATCGAAAACCAACCAATAACCTCGGTTTTCAGCTTTTACTTTAAAAATATATTTACGCTTAAAGAAATTGCAAATTATAAAAAAAGTACAAACATAGGCTAAAAATAGAAGGATCTTTTGTCAAAATCTTGAAAAATCTTTTAATTTTAGCAGAGCTCCAAAAGACTATTTATAGATCTAAATTTATTTTTTTTTTTTTTTGTTTTTGGAAGATTTCTTTGTGTATCTATTATAAATTTCTTGAAAATTTACAGTATCGAGGGTATGAAATGCTAGTTAGGTATGTTATATGCCGTCGGAGAGGTTAATTTGTCTAGTTTCTCAGCATAAGTTTTATTTTTAAGATTTTAGAAACACTTACACACAAATAGGAAAAATTCAAAATAGTGCATATGCTAAAAATTTAAAAATCCTCGTCTTGACTTAGAAATTATTTTTTTTTATACAAAACACACTCACGGCCCAAAAAGCGACCAGAACTACCTTAAAGGAAAAGACCTAAGCTTTCTTTTGAACAAAAAAAAAAAATACCCGCTTAAAAAAAATTAAAATAAAAAATAAAAAAAAAAAACAAGAAATTTTTTTTTCGAAAGATTGAAGAAATAGCTATCTAATTTGTTTGGGACAAATTTTGCTAACACCAATAGATAATAAGTTAGATGGATGAGAAAGAACAGCTGTTTAGCCAAAATATAAAATATTAGCCCCCTCTAACTCAGAAACTGTTTGACCAATCTTGTTGGAAATTTGTGTCTAAGCTACTATCCAATAGGACCATCCAAATCGGAAGACATCGATTTCAAAAGTTGGGTCACTTGACAAGAAATCCCCCTTATATAAAAACCAATAAGAAATTATAGTTGATTAAGCCTGACCATATGTTACTCAAACTCAACCATACCCATGGATGACCCACGAGCACAACATGTTGGAATAACATACTAGCTATCGTAAAAGTATAGTCGCCAAATTTTTATTGCCAACAGTTATAAGTAAATTATGGTATTAAAATATTGTTTTCGGAGGTGTTAATTGTATGAGAGCTACGGTCATATAGGCCGATTCCAATAAGCTTTGGCAAGATAATTTAAAATATTTTTGGCCCAAATTTAAAATAAATAACAGCATAATAAGATGGATTATGGGCAGAAAGGACACTATTCCGAAAAGAAGCTTGTATAAGAGGTATGTGAAATTATCGAGTCTTTGTCGCCATTTTCAATAGGCTTGGTTTTTTTTTTACCGAATTTCAGTTAATTATATCCAAAATAGCAACCTCTACTTTGCGCACAAGGACATGGACATCAATCTATCAAAGCATAAAATTCATTAATAAGCAAATTTACATTCATGGATAAATGCATTTATAAGCAAAAAATTTATATTAAAAAATTTTAATACAAAACAAGTACAAATTTCTTTTGCTTAAATAAATACAAAATGTTTGTTTATATGTTACTGGAAAAATTGTAATGTGCATTGCGTATCGAGCGTCACAGCGGGTTCACGGCTTTTGATAAAAAAAACGGCAATATTTTTAAACAGCACATTAGTTATTTTTGAATTCTCTTACATTCATTTTTCTTTTAGAGATTTGATTTTGTGTACTTAATTATGCAAAATTCGCCAAAACAAATACGCAAACACACTTCAACTTTTAAAGGTACTTTTAACCATTGTAGCGTGCATGATAAAACGTTATGAGCAATTATACAAATTCCTGCTAAGAAATTATGATATATGCCATTCGAAAGTACACATGAATGTCACTAAGCACTATGAATAAGTTGAAGCTATCTCTTTTGAAAGACTTAAAAATTTGTATATATAAATCAGAAAAATGCGTAAGAATACAACGTTCGTCACGCAGGATTTGCCCATATATAATCTAGATTTAGGATCCACAAAGGTATTCATTATATAAACGTAGTTTAGTATAAAGGTAATGCAGGAGCTACGGATACGATAACACAAATAAAAATTTCCCTTTTTATTCAAAACATGCACGTTTGTTTTAAGTTTGATTAAAAGTTCAACAAAAAAAGGTCCTACCCAAAAAAAGTGAAAAACTCAAAAAATCTAATATATTATACGAGTATATTTTGATATTGTTCCAAGTGTTTTCGTTTATTAAAATATAAAATATTGTAACAATTTATAGCTGCTTTACACTATCACACAAGTCTTACGTATTTGGGGAAAAAAATACAATATGTCATTATAAGTTGTTATTGTTTTTTGAACCTTTTCAAACAATAATTAAATCAGGGAAGCATTTTCGAAAAATACTTAAGACTTTGTGGGATAATGTACCTTTAGTATTTATCAAAGGTGTAAAATACTGCAATCAATTGGCACTAAAATCAAAATGATTTCAACCAAACTGACTTTATTCTTTGATGTCAAATTTTACATACACTTGGGGTCCAGTAGTTGTAAACAAAAATTTACAACTAAATTCGAGTTGGAAAAAACAGCCAATTGTAGAGGAATGTAAGAAAAGATAAACTCACTGTTTATTGTTATGGCTTTGTTGAAGCTTTGATATTGTTACGGTAAGACCTGAGTGTTTAAAATTCTTATTCATTTTACAGTCTTATTTGAATAATATCTTTAGCGTTTCTAAAGTCTTTGGAAAAAGTTTCCTGACGAGCACACAATAAATTTCAGTGTTTTTATCAAAAATAAAAATTGGATTTTTTGGCACGTAATAAATAAATCTGACTAATAATAAATTTTGTATTCCCAAAAATGAACTTTTGAAAAAATTGGCATTGTTGAAAATTCAAAATGATCCGAGTCAGCATTTCTTCTATTTCAAATTTGATTGCAATCAATAAATATATGAATTGATTAAAAAAAAAATTGATTCAACATTTTCTATCGTATTGATTTCACGATTTCCAATTGAAATCTTACAATAAATTTTTTGATTTTAAATCCAATATAAAATTTGCAACTTAGAAATCAGGTTATTACAATTAAATCAAATGCAAACTTTTACAGCTCTGGTATTTAATAAGTCCATTTCTATATAAAAATAAAATTTAATTAACAAACAAATACATATACATATATTAAAATTTAGTTCTACAACGCAGAAATGCCAATAAGAACAAAATTACAAATTAAAACCAATTTCGCAAAGTCCTTAATATTTTTTTTTTTACTTTCAGACTATGTTACAAATTCATTACAATTAAAAAAAACTAGCAAGCTCATAAAAAAAAAATTTCACTAAGCTTATATCGCTACAAAATATTGTTTCTAAAAAACTTGAAAATTTTCATTACCCAAAAGATTTCTTTACCAAATATATCAACAATAACAATTGAACCGGCAACGCAATAAAAAATCATTCAAATTCCCAACTAAACAATCCAACTATAAAACATCACCTAAATTTTTCCAATACAAACAAATGAAATGAAAACAAATTGACTTAAAGCACTATCATCATCGCACTTCTCCAACAGAACCAAACAAATAGACAAACTCAAACGTTGAATCGTAATTTTTTTTCATATTTTGCCATTCTTTTGATGTCTCTGTATATGAAATTATACTGATAACGTGGTCATGGAGAGAAAAAAAAATCAAAAAACGAAGTACAAATATTATTTTTAACTTACTTTTGCATTCATTGGCATCAGTATCGGTTGCACGTCCCCATGGTCGATCAAAGTAAAAGGGTTTACATCTTTCACATTCCGGTCCGGCTGTGTTGTGTTTACAAGAACATGCCATTGTTAATTTTGCACTTATGGCCAGGTTAGCATTAGCTGCTGCTGTCATGGTTGAAGAAGAGCGACCAAAATTTGTAGCGTCATCCGAAGAATCGCCCAAATTGCCTAAGCCAGTGCCACCACCATCATCGTCCTCGTTATTAAAAAGATTAGCCTCATTGGAGCTAACATGAGCCACACATTCAGAGGCATGACCGTTACATTTACACCTGCCACCCACAGCAAAGTCGGATACGGCATAGTGTTGTGAATTGGCCAAGAGTTCACGTACAGAGGGGACGGGTGTTGGTTTATCCAAAGGTAAGGAAGATTTTTGCGTATATTTAGAAGAAGCCGGTGAATAGGAAATTTTATTGGTGGTTGAAGGTTGGGCGGTGGTGGTAGTAGTCGAAGTACTGCTGCTCGTGGTGGTCATAGCCAGGTTGGCAGCCTTATTTTTATAGAGCTTTTCGTAGTTTAATGATTTTTGTTTGTAGGCATTAAGACGTTTAGGTTTAACAGCCAAAATATTAATTCCGTCATTTGCATAATCTAAATCTAAATCATCGTCTAGTTCTAAATGTTTTTTTGGTTCGGCATAATCTTCCAAATCATCCTCGTATGGCACACTATCATTGTCATGAAGGTTATAGTCATAATCATCTTCGGTAATTCCTTCGTCATCATCATCATCTTCTTGGCTGCTGGTCATTTCATCACTAAAACTATTGGCATTTTGTTTATTGTCCAATTTCGATTGAATATTTATTAATTCTTTCGGTAGTTCCAAGCGATGGAAAACTACTCGTATATCGGTGGCAGTTACCCAATCTTGTAATACCAAAGACGAATCCAAATCATTAGCCGATGGTCTGCCTTCTAAAGTATTAAAAGCAAATCTATTGGTGTTACCATCATGATGGGAATTCATGCATCTGGCTTCTTGTTCATTAAATTTACTTATTTTGGCACGATCCGGTCTGCCGTAGAATTTTTGGCACTGGGAACTGTAGAACTGGAATGGTTGCCAAGTTTGTCCATAATCAGAACTTTTGTAAATCGCCATAGAATCTGGTTTAGGAGACTTAGGACAAAATGACAAACTCACATAGGTTAGTTCATATTTCTTGCCCAACGACAAAGTTAAGGTAACATTATCTGGTGGTGCTGTATCCGGATCCGAGGGCACTGGCACTGTAGACGAACGCCAACAAGTAACATTATTAGGATTATTCAAATCAGTTAAAGATTGTGGGGGAAATTTCATATCAGGCCTAGAGTTATCGCACATGCGACATTCGTCCATCAAGCCATCACGTTTCAGTTCACAAAATCTCTCCGGCTGATGGGTACCACAAGTGCTGGAGGCCTGTACTGGGTTTCCATAGGCAGCATTTACAAAACTTGGCAAACATTTACGTGGTTTACCTTCAAAATAGCAAGGATCATTATTATGGTTACCATTGGATAAGGAAGATTTGGCCAAGGCCAAGCTGGCCACACAGCAAAGTACTAAAAGGCTGCTAAACAACAACATTGGCTTTTTAAGAGACATTTTTCTTTTGTAGTTTCAATACTTTTTTCTTAATTAAAAATTCTTAACACACAGCTTATTTTTTAACACTCTTTCTTGGATTTAAAGCACACACGTGCATGTACAAACACGTTTAGTAATTACTAACTACGTTTCAAAAAAGCACGTTTTGTAGATTTCTTTCTATTATTGAATTTTCCCAAGATTGTGATGGAATTTTTTTACCTTTTTTATAATGTCTAATTTATTATATAAAATAAATTTTTAATTGCTTTTTAAAGTGCCAAACTAGCTAAACAAGATTATTAATACATGTTTTTGTTTGTTATTTTTAAGATTTAACACCTTTTATTTTACTTTGAAGATACACATTCACACAAGGAAGAAAACTTCAATGATAAAGTCTATAATATGTTGATGATGGTAATTTTATGTTCATGTCACGGTTATGGCTGCACTTTAGCACCTCTTTGATGTTGTTAAAAACATGCACAAATTTTAAAAGCACTTCTTAACTAAACAAAACACTTGCTAACTAACGTAAAACCGGTAAAGATGAGATTCACACCAATTTCCATACGATAACAAAGGTCTCAAATTGAATTGAATGCTGAGACAGCGAAGGAAGCAGAGAATGCATAACAAAACAATAGGTACAATGTTAAACAAAAAGTTTTGATTTTCAAGTCTGCAACGCTTTTTCAACACAAGTCCATTAGAACTATTCACTATAGGCGTCTTAGAGTCTACATTGATTTTCAATTGAATTTGTTGTCAACAAAACGTTAAGCTATTTTTGAAGATACTATAAAGTAAATTTTCCTTTTGACGGCCAGCATCCGTTAATAATGGTCCTTAACCATCAGCTGCTGCCGTTATTCTGTTTCAATAATAATTTTCACACCAAAAATATCAGTCAAGCTCAAAATCATTACACTTTTTTACAGCATCCTTTCTTTTTTCTCTTTCTCTCTCTACCCTTTTGGTTAGTTCATCATTATACCGCTTTATCAAACTAACGAAATTATAATCAACACTTTTGTATATGTAAACTTTCTTTTTGTTGTTGTTATTTACTATTATTATTCTGGACTTCTTTCTTCTTATTATTTTTCGTATCAACTATGTTGAATTTCTATTTTCATGTAAAAAATATTCACCACACTTCCGTAAAACCCGTTGAGCTTTCGCACACACTCTTACACATAAGCGAACAAACAACAAAGACAAAACAAATACTTCCTTTAATTTTGTTTTTGCACAACCATTTTACTCGTACGCCGTCGTTTTCTGTTGAAACTGCTCCGTTACTTTGTTTTACTTGTTTAATGCTATTCCACGCACTTTACCGTTAAATACTCTCCCGTACCGTATGATGTTTACCAAACGAGAGCTCAATTAATACTGATGCTAAGGAAAATTCAACACTAAGAAATCAATTGTTTTCTTGTGCAAACCAAAAAACCCCACATTCATACACTCACACACGCACCCATGTGATAAGTTGGTAACACTCTCTGGCTCTCTCTTATAAAAACACAGCAAAAAATGTTTTTGGGAGCTGCATTTGCATATTTGAACATGTGCGTGGGATTGTTGGACTTTTGTTTTGTTTATGTTTGCTTGCATGTTTATACAATCGGGCCAATTGGTTTATTTGTTTACATTTTTTATAACTCAACTCTGCAATAGGTATTACACTCTCGCTTTGGCTCACTCTCTTTAAAAAAAAATCAAAACAGAACAAACAAATTATCTCTGCTCTTTTTAAACATAATCACACTTGCTCTCTGAGTGGATGGTATTTTATCAGTCAACATTTAAGAGTTAGTTAACAGTATACAAATTAACATAAAATCCAATGAAAACTCTGTAGTTAACACAACCACTTACATTGTTGTAAATATTTTGTTTGGTGCGAAGGCTGGACATGTTAAATATTGTTTTCATTATGTGAAATTTGATACATTTCGTGTAATATTAGCCACAGTCTGCTGTTAGTTCTGTTTGGTAAATGTGTATAATTTTCACGCTTTTCCTGAAATTATCCTTAAGATTTACTGTTGCATTTTTGTTTTCTTTTCCTTTTTCTAAATTTCATTAAAAATTAAAAAATAACGTAGACGTTGCATAGCCGGTTGTCAAGTTCTTGCAATTAATTAGTAAGGTAACTTTTTTTTACAAAAAACCTATGACATCGTCTTTACATTACTTAAGCACATTACTTGACATTGATCGATGGATTCATTCAAGTGTTAATAATTTTGGGTCAAGAGTGTTGGATTAATTAATCATACAGGGTGGAAATTAACCTGTGAGATATGTAGGCATATATGTACTACATACATACATATTATGTAGTACATTAGACCGACTCGAAAAAAACGTTGTTGATGTGCCCCCTCAAAACTAGCTTTGACATGTTTTATGAAAATTTCAACAATACCTTTTGTAGCTCTAGCGATTATCTCAAAATAATATTTCAGCTAGTGGCACAGAAAATTAATTATTCAATGCTTACCAAAAAATATTGCTAAAAAATATTGTCAAAAAAATGTTGGCTATAAAATGGTTAAATTTTGTCATTATTTGATATCAAATGAAAGTATTTCCTAAACGAGATACACTTTTTGGGGATAAACAACTGGTTTTTAGTGATGAATTTTCAAATGTGCATTGGTAGCAATTATATATTATTTTATTAAAATTAAATTTTTTAAATTTTTTTTTTTGCCCTTTTAAAAATATTGGTCATGAACGAGTTAATTTAGCTAAATTTATTAATAAAACGTGTTTTCTGCACAAATATATGCCTTCTGTGGTTATAAAATGGGTTTTTAATGATGTCTAAATGAATCTTATAAAAAAGTAATATACGGGTCTGTTCTGAAAATCACGTGATTTCAAATCACGTGCTTTTAATATCACATGTGTGAATTTGTGGTGTTCTGGAGGTCTAAAAATCACTTTAACTCAAATCACATGATTGTCAATCACAGGCGCCTTGTTCAATCACAAGTGTGTTATTTTGATGTTCCGTTTTTTGTGTGTTTCGGTGTAATTTTGAATTGCCGAAAGCACACAGAGAAACACATACCCGGCATGACCTCCAGAACACCACAAATTCACACATGTGATTTTAAAAGCACGTGATTTTCAGAACAGACCCGATAAACATCTCGCTATCTCAAGTCTTTGGTTAGATTTTTAAAATTTTTTAATGCAGAATCAAAGAATCCCTAAATATCTATTATATTTGGTCATTTATTGGACATTTACCGAATTTTTTGTTCATGGAAATTACCATTTTTTGGACCCGACTATCAAAATCGCTAGAGCCAAAATATTTTGGAAATCTTCATAAAACATGTCAAAGTTTATTTTCAGGGGGTACAACTTTAACTTTTTTTTTTTGCCCATATAAGGTGAGTCGGTCTAACATACATACATGAGGTTAAGTATACCTATAATAAAAAAAAAATGTAATAAAGAGCACAAAATTAGGTGGAACCTCTTTCAATTCGTATCACTTATCATTAGAAGTATTTTTTATACTCTCAATAGAGGAAACTATAAATGAGATACCCGCAAATATTATTTGCTTTATCCTTTCTTCTAGTGGTCTGAAATTATCGATATCACTATCGATGGTTTTTGACTATCGTATCACCATCCCATAGTTTTTAGTACCATAGATAGTTTTGAATAAATTTTGTTTTTCTCAAATTACTGGTCATCGTCCAGACTAGAAAATTTTATTACTGCAATTTCTAAAAATTCTGCTTTGAAACTGAATTAGTGTCCAGATTATGAAATTATAGTTTTGTAGTTTTTGTACTTTTATCTTTTCCTTCATCTTCTGCTTTTTATATTACAAACAGGATGTTTTTTTATAGTCCCAATTTACATTATACGCTTTTTGTCGTTGCAATTATTGTCGTTTCTTCTTTAAAGTCGGTCTTATGTTTACATTGTACGATTTTTGTCGTTACAACTTCTTGTGTATACATATATTTTGACACTACGAATGAATGATCAAAACGAATCGAAGAGTACACTCGCTTGTGTACCCCTTTTTATTCCTCTCTCCCCATTAGCATATAAGGTAAGAATCGCAATAATCGTATAATGTGAATTGGGCCATATAGGCTTAAAACTGTAAGTTGGCAACAATTTTTTAGCTGGCGGGCATTTTGTCAGCCTTCAAGTGACTTACGTTTTGTTTGATTTGGCATTTCAACATGAATAGACTGACTATTGAACAACGCTTCCAAATTGTGCCATATTTATTTAGCAAATCATGGTTGTGTTTGAAATACTATTCGTTTGGGAATTTTGTTTAGCATTGAAGCTGACCTTGGTTTCAATGGATACGTCAGTAAACAAAAATTTCGTATTTGGGGTGATGTTAATCCTCAAGTGTATGTTGCGAAACCTTTACATTATCTTGCGACTAAAGTAAATTTCATGTCAATTAAAAATATCATCAGTGTCTTATTCCATTTCAAAGCTCTAAACCTCTTTAAAAAATACCCTTTATATAAATACAAATACATCTGCAGCCAACTTAAAGTTGAAAAGTGTGAGAATTGTAAAACAAACCAGAATTGCAGAGTACATGAAACTGAGTACCCGTCACACATCGTCTTACCCCTCTCTCCAGTGAACTCAAGAATTGCTGCAACAAAAATATAAAGTCTGGACGATGACTTGTTTTATAATAAACTTTTATCGTTTAACAACGTTTAACAGTAACACAACTTGAAAGCACCTTTTAATGTAGCGAAAATTTTCTTTACTCCGTATGTTTCTAAAATTCAAATTGTAAAATTGAAAAAAATCATATAAAATTATATATAAAAGTAAAGTGTAATTTACAATGATATTTTTCAAATTTTAATCCTTCTCTTGCAAGAGAAATACACTTTTTTCAACTTTTTTTATTCAAATTAATAATCTGATATGTGATGGACAACGATTTTGAAAACAAAACAATTTAAAATCGATAATGTCGTTTTCAGGAATTTTAAGAGTAGATTTATAATACATTTACCTCTTTTTTCTTTATATATTCTCTTAAATTTGATATAAAAATGTTGATTGAACTGTATTGTAAAAAAAAATGTTAACCACCTTATGCAAAAAAAGTTAAAGCTCATATAAGTTAACCAACACATTAAAGCGAGCAAAAGTGAACAGACCTAATGTGTTGGTTAACAAATGTGAACTTTAACTTTTTTTTTTGCATAAGGTGGTAAGACTATAATTCAGAAATGTATTTTAACAATGCTCGAAATTCATCACATCTTTTGAAAACTATCGTTCAGAAAACGATTGATTTTCATCATATACCTGAATATAAAAATAAATTTAAGTCTATGTTT
The DNA here is from genome assembly GCA_943735925.1 of Pollenia amentaria. Classification (NCBI taxonomy): domain Eukaryota; kingdom Metazoa; phylum Arthropoda; class Insecta; order Diptera; family Polleniidae; genus Pollenia; species Pollenia amentaria. The sequence continues at coordinate 82,680,495 of OX031008.1, read as the reverse complement.
AGGCAAGTTTAAAGATGATTTTGAGGACCACATACCTCTACCAAAACTACTTTTGAAAGCAGGAAAAGCTGTGTTCATTTAAAAAAAAAATTTAATTTAAAATCTCCGTTGATTTCAATTTCAAGTGATTTCGGTTTACAGAACATAGCCGATATACAAAATACAAAACGTATAATATTCTGCCTGTTGTGAAAAAATATCACCCAAAAGGCATATTAGTATTGTTTCAACCAGGGACCGGAAATAACAGTTATTTTGAAATTGTAAAACAAAAAAAGCATATGGAAAAAAATGCTGGCAAACTGATTCAAGTATGCCATATTGATCCTTATGAACTTTTCTATGATAAAATATTATGATTTTTAAAGTTTTGATTTTTATTTTTTTGATCAAAAATTACAGTTATTTTTGATTTATATTTTTTTGAACAGAAATAACAGTTATATTTTGATTTTTTTTTTTTTTGAACAAATATAACAGTTATTTTTTGATTTTAATTTTTTGATCAATGATAACAGTTATTTTATGATTTTTATTTTTTTGATCAATGATAACAATTATTTTTTTTTTTGATTTTTATTTTTTCGAGCAGAAATAAAAGTTATTCTCTAACGAAATGTACGTGTTATGATTATTAAGTTATTATATTATTAAGTTATTAGTTATTAAAACGTATTCATAAAAAACTAAACTGGATATGAAATCTGTTTTAAGAAAAATTTGTATGGAAATTTAGTTTTAAAATACGTTTGAAATCTATTTTATTTTTTATGAATACGGCAGTAAATATTTATTTAAATGTGTGATCATCATTGGGATTTCTTATGCGTATAAAATAAATATTTAAGGTCAACTAAATAATTAAAACACGTACATATCTTTAAAGTATAACTTTTATTTTTGTTTGAAAAAATACAAATCAAAAAATAACTTTTCTTTTTGTTCAAATAAATAAAAATCAAAAAATAACTGTTATTATTGTTCAAAAAAATAAAAATCATAAAATAACTGTTATTTTTGATCGAAAAAATCAAAATCAAAAAATAACTGTTATTTTTTTTTTCAAAAAAATAAAAATCAAAAAATAACTGTTATCATCTGACTTTTATGAAAAAAGGAATAACTGTTACGGTCCCTGGTTTCAACGATGTAAATTAAAGTATTTTGATCGCATCGCTCCTAAATATGTATAAAAGATCTATTGAAATATTTAAATGAAAGCAGGTCTGAATAGAAAAGAAACAATGCCAAAGAAAAATATCTTTTGTGTTAAGGATATATGGTGAAAATAATACCTGACGTGTATAAGAGTTTGAAGAACAACTTTATCTACCAAATTAAAATGTCCAGAATATCCTAACCTTAATTTTCTACCATGACATCCTCATTTTGCTGTAAGCTATTCAATGATTCCCTCCGCATTTTAAGAAATGTATAGGTGTTACTTATGTCTACCAAAAAAGCTGGTGCATTGGCATGTCAGTGCAGTTATTTAAATCGATTCATTAAAAATAAAAAGAGGATATAATAACTGTTAAGTCCATCTTATTATAAGTAAGTAAGTATAAGTATAATAAAGCACAATGGTATCTGTACGTTTTTCAAACCCAGTAGAACTCGTAAAAAATTGGCAATTTTAGCGTTTCAAGAATAAAAATTTTAAGGGTATGTGGCAATACACTGCCAGAATATAATAAACTTATTTTATGTCTTAAATATGATAACCGATCTTATATATCCAAAAAGTGGAACAAACTAGCAAAAACCGTAAATTTTAAATACTAACCAGGCTAAACATAAAAATTAATGTATTGAAGTGGTTCCCTTTCTGCACTTACCGATTCACTTTTAATGCCATTGTTTTAATTTTCTTATTAAATAAACGATTTACGAAAAGAGTTTGTATTTTAACTTATAAATTTAACTGTTTAGTTTGTTTGTCAAGCTAACAGCAGGCAGAATTCATACAGGTTACTACATCAGAGATAGAGTTATGCTAGCTGTCCTTCCTTTATGAAGGTATATGTTCTAAATGTAAAACTTCATACAAAACAAATTTACTGCCAACATAACTCTCCTCGATCTTTCAGGCAGAGATCTACGCCATCCGCATATACGCTGGGGAGTGCCTGAGGATGGCAAGGGGCTTGAGATTATCTATGTCAGATAGCCAAGCTGCTCTTAGAGCACTTTTTTCTTTGGAGGTAAAGTCCAGGTTAGTCATGGACTGTTTTCAATATCTAAATTAGCTAAGGAAACACAATGACTTGCCTCTTGTGGCCATGCGGGCAACGATAGAGCTGACTGCCTGGCAAACAGATGCGCTCGTCGTCCATTCATAGGACCTGAGCCTTTCTTCGGCATCCCTGTCGGTCACATTACGGGGGACGTTACAAAGATGGTCCGAATGTGAATTCCTCCACATATAGACCTCCACTTCTGGATAAAGACAGTCCAGGAGATTTGTGACACCGTACCGTTGCAGAGCAGTTATGCTACTTCTGCTTGGGTAGCCGGAACTTAGACTGCTAGTTGGCCTATTTACGGGGCACTGTGGTTTTAGAGAACGCCACTTAATAATGGGCTATGCATCTACCAATATTTGCAGATTTTGTGAGGTGGATGACGAAACATCAGAACATCTGCTATGCTGCTTTCGCGTCTTGGGCACTTCCTGGCGGAATTTTTTTTGGGAAAAAATGATGAGCCCAACTGATATTTACAATTTTTTACCAGGCAGGGTTAGCTTTAGACGTAGCCTGAACCTGACAAGGTAAGATACATGGGCTATACTCTGGGTCGTGGTGCTTATGGCCTTCTACGTAGGGATTCCAATACAGGTATAACCGATACCGAAAAACCGCATGCAGAATACCGGCATTTTTTTAGTTTTTAAAATTCTTCTTTGAAATTGCATCAGTGTCCAGATTTGGAAATTCTAGTTTTGCACTTATTTTTATTTTATATATAAATACATATGTATTTACCTACAGCCAACATTAAGTGGAAATGTGTGAGAATTACAAAATAAAACAGAATAGCAGAGAACATGAAACTTAGTACCCCTCCACAATCTTCTCACCTCTTTCACCATTAAACTGAACAATTGCTGCAACAAAAATTGAAAGTCTGGACGATGATTAAAGATACGGTCACATATGACAAACATTTCACGAAAAAACCAACAGACAAACTAAGTTTATTTTCTGAATTTATTCTATGAGCTAAATTTCAGTTACGTATTTTATAAAGCTTTTTTTTAATAGTTCTATTCCTTTAATATTTAGGAATGACTTTATACACTACCAGACTATTATCTTGTAACTGAAATTTAGCTCATAGAATAAATTCGAAAAATAAAAAAAAATGTTGAATATAATAAAGTAGCTTATGAAAAGAAATAATTCCCAGATTCTAAGTTTATTTTCTTTAATTCTAATATATATATTTTGTTTAACTATGTTTTCACATTTATTGAAAATTATATAAAAGTAGGCTTTTACAGCATTATTAATCTGTTTTGTAATATAGAATGCAAGTTAAATTACACTAATATGTGACCGTACCTTAAGTATGAGTGAAATTAAATGTCAAACAGTCATAGTAGCTAGCACAGTTGTCAGATTTATTTTTTGACCTTTTTCGCTTAACTCAATGTCAAATATCGCCATAGAATTGCTGCTTAGTTTCAAATTCCGCTTAAATTCGCCAAAAAATGGAAAAAAGTCGTAATGATATAAATTTTGTTTAATTTTTATTTAGTGAAGACAATAATTACAATGAAATAGTTTATAGTAGTCCACTTAAAGCAACAAAACAAGAATTTTTGTTGTTAGTATTAAACAAAGAATAATATTATTTTTCAGTATTGACTTAAAGGATTCTGAAAATAAATTCATGGCTCATCAAAAAATAGCCAACAAAACCGCCAACTCGAGCGTTCCTTTTCATCAGCAGGACTAATCTGCAAGAAAATAAGATCACGCATTTCGGATGAAAGCATCGACAATTTATGTTTTCTTCGAACATATTTTAAGTCACAAAAAGGAATTAATTACTATGTATATATTATATTTAAATTTTAATTGTTTTGCTTTATTTTTAATATCGACCTGTTTTGTTTTTTTGAATAACTACATATCGCGCATTTCGTGCAAGACCGTCACAACTCAAAATTTGAAACTTTACAGGAAAGCCTTTTTAAGATTCCAACCTATTATTTTTTACCTTCTCTTTCACTAAAATACAGTTATAAAATCAAATGTTTCTTTTTTTGCTACAAAGAAAACCACATGTACAAGAGGAATGCCAAACACAAACTGAAATGTGACCTTGTTGATGTTAATTGCCCAAGTTTGTTACGAGAGGTCATATCGTCATAAGCATCTGTATTACCGTTATTTTTTCGATAATTCTCTCCGTTCTTAGATCAATTTGTAGAGATTTAAGAGAAGAACATTTCTGCATTACTAACTCGAAAATGCCAAATTTTGAGTTGTGACGGTCTTGCACGAAATGAGCGATATGTATAAATGAATTATCTTTTTTTTCCAATAAATATTTTAAATAAACAATAAATTGGATTGAATAATATGATATAATTGGAAAATTGTTTTATTCCTGGTACTTTGTATTTAGATATTTTTATTCCATAAATAATACCGAAAATACCAATAATACCGGTATCGAGATTTCCTCAATACCGAAAGGCCTTCGGTATTGGAATCCCTTCTTCTACGTACATATATACAAATCTCCTCGCCCTCAACTGTATAAATTAGCCTTGGCTAGAAGGTATTTAAAAAAATATATTTTTGTGACATTAAAATAATCATCTTAATAGAAATCCGTTATATAGTGTACACCTCACCGTCATAATTTTTTCAATCAATCTTCAATTTTGTTCTTCTTCTACAATATTTGCAACTTCCACCTAGATCTCCTCAAAATGATTAACGCAATATCACACATTATCTCTAGTCTTTTTGAACATTAGCCGGACAAAAATCTTTCAAAATGTCAACCAACACACCCAGTGGGTGCCTTGGACCCCCAATGTTAGCACTTCATTGAAAAATTATCTTATCTTCTAGATAGTTTTTTGAAGAATTTGTTTACCCACACGTACATATGAATTTCAATCCACATCATTTGTGCATAAACATAAGTCAACGATAGATGAAATCAGACAAGACAAGAAAAAAAAAAGCGATTCCAAAAAATTTGAGGCAATTTAATATTTGTGGTATAAACTGTAAATTCTAACACCCTCGAAACAGCAAAAAAAAAAAAGAACAACTAAAAAGGGAAATTTAATGTGCCGCAAGGAAACTTAAACACTTTTACTCACACCCGTGGACAAATCAAATTGAAATCAAAAAAGTTTATTTCCTTTTTTCAATGCAGTCAGCGGCAGCCTGGGTGTTTTACTTTCGCCGAAACATTTTGATTTTTATTTAGTTTATTTTTTGCTTTTTCTTATAAAAAAAAGTTTTTCTTTCATTCATATAATATTTGTGGAAGCATAACTCATAAATTCATATGCATGTCGCATATTTTCATAAGATAAATACACAAACACCGAAAGACAGACCGACAGACAGATGAAAAGACGAAGGGACAGACAGTCGGACAATGTTATGAAAAAAAGAAACTCCATGGGAAGCTGTGAATTGTGGCTGATGCTGTTGATTTTCAGTTTCTTTTCACCACTATCTTGAGTATTCTGTATGAGTACTTAAGTTTTTGTATCTGTTCGATATTCAGATACAAAGAAAAGGGGCAGACACATTCTTCAGGGGATTTTGTTTAGTTAAATCAAGAAGACGACGTATGAAAAAACGAAGTAAGTAGATGAATAAAAATTTTATTTTGTAGTTAGATTATTCTTCTTTTTTTACAAAACCTAAAAAAATGCGTGTGTCAGTGCATCGTTTGTACGAATTTTGACTTTTGTAACTAAAAATTCATAAGTTCGACTACTTAGTTTTTTTATTCCTGCTTGCTTTTTTCGTCCGTCTGTGGATCACTATTAAGATGGGTTTAAATAAATAATAAAGTACTAAAGTGGATAGAAAATATTGCAAATAGAAGAAGTATTTTCTTTTGATTGATTTAAAAAATGAGCTATAATTATAAAAAAAGTAAATAATATTTTAATTTAATGCCTAATTTTACCAAACTAAACCAATCCAAATTAAAAATATTAGCCTCTTAAAGTTCATCTGTAATATTCTCCAAAGAAATCTGGTGCAGTCAATACCTGGGACTTGGCAAAAATCCAAAATTGACAGATCTCAAGAGATCCTTACGGTCTATTGCGATTGCAGCTGACCAGAGACTCCAGCTGGTACCACGGAAGTCAGTACCCCCGGCAGCAGGAAACTTTCAGTCTTTCGGGAAGATTATCTTTGCAGAAGTTTCGCTTTTCCGTTGATAATACACTTTCGGATATTACGTGGCATACATGGGCATACTGCATTACTTTTTTACTGCAGCAAGCGTTTCAGTAATCAGTAAATGCTTACTGGTAATGAAATATAATTTTCATTACCAGTAAATTTTTACTGATTACTGAAAAAAAAATCAGTATTCAGTAAAGTTTACTGATTACTGGAAGAAAAAATCAGTATGCAGTAAATTTTACTGATTACTTAAAAAAAATTTCAGTATTCAGTAAATTTTACTGATTACTGAAAAAAAAATTCAGTAATCAGTAAAGTTTACTGAATACTGAAAAAATTACAGTATTCAGTAAAGTTTACTGATTACTAGAAGAAAAAATCAGTATGCAGTAAATTTTACTGATTACATAAAAAAAATTTCAGTATTCAGTAAATTTTACTGATTACTGAAAAAAAATTCAGTAATCAGTAAAGTTTACTGAATACTGAAAAAATGACAGTAATCAGTAAATTTTACTGAATACTGAAAAAAATTTCAGTAATCAGTAAATCAGCAAAAAATTGAGTCACGATTAAGTATTTTTTTTTTTTTTTGACAAGCTCAAAGCTTTGCGGGTTAAGCACAAGAAATATTTGTAAATTGGAAAATATGTTGAATAAAGATAAAAGATTTTATATATTATTGGCTTTTCTTAATACAAGCATTTCAAAATTTGTATCACTGAACGGGGATTCGAACATGTGGCCTCAGGTATGAGAGTCCCGAGTGTCAACCACTAGGCTAAGACGACCTTGTAAATATTTTGCTCAATTGTTAATTTAATGTTAGTTAAAGTTAATTCAACTTAACATTTGTGCAAAATATTTACATGGTTAAGTTAAGTTATATGTATGTTATTTACCTTCTCAACAACTTTAAAAAATTCCTCGCTAAAAATAATTTTATTGACTCCCATTAGGTCTTCGTCTTTTAATAAATCATGGGTGTCAGTTGAAGTTTCACTTTAAAAATTTTAAGAACTAGGTGTATTTTCTTCGCACACATAATCCGGATCATTTACCGAATCATCACTATTAAAATCAGAAATTTCACTCATTTTTTTCAATATTTAATAAATTGAAATACAAAATTCCAAATATTTGCGGAAAGAATTTCTAACCTCTATAATACACAACTTGTTTAGCAACAATTTTTACAATTAATCATGTAATTAACACTGTTAATTTCACAGCACAGGTTGATTCACATATTTATATTAACTGATAAATATTGTATAGTCCATAATTTTTTTAATTACAAAGGAATGTACATTAGGTCCGTTCATCTGTTCTTTTGTTTTATATGCATTTTGGAACTTCGTTTTATTAACGTTTATTGAGTACGAAAATTCTTACAGTTTTATAACTCTTGTTTTCTTTATTTTTTTTTTGTATGTATAGGTAGTAAAAACCTCCCGATACTGCATTCTTATCAGTAATCAGTAAAATTTAATGATTACTGCTTTTTTTCAGTATTCAGTAAAATTTACTGATTACTGTAATTTTTTTCAGTATTCAGTAAACGTAAACTGATTACTGAATTATTTTTTTTCAGTAATCAGTAAAATTTACTGAATACTGATTTTTTTCCAGTAATCAGTAAAATTTACTGAGTACTGATTTTTTTTCAGTAATCAGTAAAAATATACTGATAATGAAAATTCAAGTGCAGTACCAGTAAAAAAAAAAATCTGAAGAAGTACTGGTACTGCAAAGTGCCCATCTATGTTACGTGGTGATTGTTGTTTATACCCAAAATCGCGGAGAGATCCTAAAAAACTCCCTACGGGGCTGATATTTTGTTTCTTGTGGAGGAGTATGGCATTAGGGAAGCATCACCACTAGGTGCTTTTGGTACTCAAAATATGCTGCTAGTATATTTCGAGCGGATGATATATAGCTACAGCTCCTAAACAAGGGGCTAGTGTATAATCTTGAAGGGCTATGCACTCAAATTGCTACATGTGTGTGCTGGTTAATCCCATACTCAGAGGCGCTTGGTTAACGCACTGTTTGTCACCAAGCGGTTGAGATCCACCATTATATAAGCTGATTTAACAGATAGTCACGCTTTTCTTTTCCACTTAAAGACACTCCAGATCATATCCTCAGGATATATTGCCTCATAGCAATAGCAAATAAGATCGGTCAACAAATCTTAAATATGAAAGCGCAGATATCGTATATTTTAATTTAATAAGACCAAGTTAGTTAGTTGGTGGTAAGCATATAATTATTATTATTAACCATAACATGTTTGAAGGCAATGAAAATATGGTTGTGGCCTCTTAATTAAGCACCTTAATAAGGTTTCCGGTGACAATAATATGGTCGCAATAGCCATATGTTTAAAAATATTTTGTTTTTGCATCAAAAAAATTTGTTTTCTTTGCATGCAGGTATTATTTATTAGAATCGTAGGAAATAAATTCCAACTCCTCTGCGTATACAATAGATGCTATATTTGAAATCTTTTTGGACTTTTCCCGTGGAAGCAATTAAGGCCCTTATCATGTAAAACGCAACGTAACGCCAAACAATTATAATGAAAGCAAAAACAATGTTATAAATATTTTGTAATTTTGCTGTTGATTTCTACAGAAATTCACATTGCGTTTTAAAATTTCAAACGCTGCATAGCTTGAGGCGTTCAAATTTTGTAAACGGTACATAAATTTAATTTCTGTAGAAAGCAACAATAAAATTACAAAATATTTATGGCATTGTAATTTGTATTTAATGATGTGTATAATGATGTTTAGATTTGCACAAATACAGCATCCTGTGATTTCATCCAAAAGTGCGAGTAGCATGAATTTTGCTAATGACAAAGTAAGAAAACAAGTTTCGTACAAGTTACATTTCAAAATGGGGTTATAGATCCTAATGTTCTTCCAGTAACTAATTAATTCCATTTGCATATTTGCAGAGTTAATCAATTCGACCAAGATAAAGCTCTAATCACATCAAAATCGAGATGAATATCCTTACGTTTAAATGATTTGTTTATCACTTCAAATTGACATGATTAAAACTTAATCATATCATTGATCCCATAGAGCCATCTGAACATACCTCCAACTAATTATGATGTAGCATCGGCCACAAAAAACGTACTTTTTTGGTGCACTTCCGAATACACTTTCTTCTTTATGTTTTTATTTCTTCCTTTAATAGTCCATCAATGTTCACGATGCCATCTTTAATAAGTTTAAAGTAATCTGCTAATAACTTTATTAAAGTATTTCTTTCCATTTCCAATGCCTTAAATACATTAAATTTGTTTATTGGGAAAAGCTTCCCAATAGCGCAGCCGGTCGTTGTTTTATCAAAGAGGGAGCAATGCTTGCACCCGACCAAGGCCGGCTTTCCAGAGTATCTTATGTTAGCGAAGCCGAGGAATTCAAAATCCTGAATTTTTATATCCTGGCTTATAAGTCCCGCAATAGATAGCATGATTGGGCCTTCGGCCCGGCGCAAGGATTTTCATCTAAATGGTATAACATACACCGGCTTCGCTAACTAAAGAGTCTAAATTCAGGATTAGATATCAGGATTTTTAAATTATGGGTTTAAAAATTCGGAATTATAAAGTTCGAGATCTTGAGATGCAGAATTCTAAAATCCGGAATTTTTAGATTTTGAAATTCAGAGTTTAGATATTATCCATCTAATGGCTTTATTTCACTTCTTATATCGTAATAAGGCCATATGGCTTTATTACACTGCACCTTATTCACTATAAAATTTTTATAAAATGTTTCAAAATCATGCCCAAGATGACATCGCGGCAAGCACGTAAATGGGATGACCTTAAAGTCTAGAATTTACAAACTCTTTGCAGTTCAATAGGCTTTAGTTCAGCAATAACTCATCAAATAAACATTTAAAGCTGTTGCATTGTTTTGAGTTTATTTGCATACACCTCGGACCGAAAATATCCCCAGAGAAAATCCTCTAATGGCGTCAAATAGCATAATCAAAGTAACCAGTGAACAGGTACATTTTGTTAACCCATGTGTTCGCCAAATGCTTTTCTATGTAACTTTAAATGTAAAATTACCTGCGTGGCATGTGGCACATGAGTTTAGTGGCCCATAAGCGCGCTAAAGAGAGATTTTTTTATTCGTTTTTTTTATTGACGTTGCGTTTTAACCAATAGCGTAATACATTCCTGATAAGTTTGTCGAATTCTACCATGACTTTCAAAATAAATTTGAGCAATTTTCAAACGTTGCCCTGGAATCTACTCAAGATGAATAATGTAACAAAACTAACCTCAAATAAACCGAGAATTGCTTAATCAGCAGTCACGGAACAGAAAGAGTGCTGCCAATTTCAAGTTCTCCGCCTTTGAAGAAAACACTAATAAGAAACTTTTTTTAGCTGTCTCGGAAAAAATTGTGGTCCTTGTTGGAATAAAATCTACATTAAATAAGAAACTACATATATCCGAAAAGAGTCAGAACTGATAACAGAGCTCGGATATATGCATATTATTGGTATATGTTTAGATCAAACTAAAAAGATTTGGCGAATAAAAAGAAAGAGAGACTACCACTGTAATTTAAAATTTCAGGAAAGAAATTTCTCTACTAACCATTTGATCTCTTGTGTTTTCAATATAAAATGAAATTGTTAAGTTTAACCGAATTTAATTTTTCTCCCACCTAATGCTATATTTTTTCTAGGCTAGCTTGTATGTAGTCTGCTCAATAATAATATGTATTTTTTTTTTTTGTTTTTTTTTTCACTTTTTGTTTGATATTAATACTTTATAAGTGGCATAAAGACATGTTTGGTACAGATCTCTGATACGACTACGATTATTATTGCTGTTATTATTTTGTTTTTGTGCATCCAAATCTAAAGCTTCCTCGCATAAGCTGAAGTATGCGAACCAGTGTTACCAATTTAGTTTTTAGGTGACTGCATTTAGCGATTTATCATTTTATTTAGCCATACGAAAATTAATTTAGCCATTAGCGATTTATTTAACCAATTTTATTTAACAAATTTTCTTAAAGTATATCAAAAGTATATAAGAAGGATATAATAAGGAGTCGGCTTCGGAGAACACTCAAGGGAGCTCAACTGCTTTATCAACAGCTTTATAGCGAAGACTTCCGGATTACTTTGGCGTTCTCCAGGCGGAGATACTTGCGAAACTGTAGACTGGCTCAGATTATCTGCTGTGATGACGACTGCACTGGTTATTAACACTCAGAGCTGTGCCACTGGCCTTGCATTCCATCTCCCTGAGAACAAGAACTGACCATGACTGCCGCTCATTTCTATACGAAATGGCTGAGCAGTTTGATATGTGGACCATTTGGATCTCGGTGCAAAATGACATAATTGGGAACTTAAGGGCGAATGAATTTGTTAGACGTGTCACTACCTTACGGGTTCCATTGAATTCAAAAAGTGTTGGAGTGCCAGTACTTTCCTGCAAGGTCGAACTTCACCGCATACGATATCGAACAAAATGTATCGATTTTTTTTTTTTTTTTGGTATCATGACACTCGATATCGAATGGAACGTATCGTTTTTTTGAGATGTAAGCATTTAATATCGAGTAACCAAAGACATTACATCTGTCGAGTTTTCATTCGATACGTCAGTGTCTATCGTATGCAGAAAAACACTATAGCTTACTCGATATCGAATGTAGCGATTAGACTCCAGGATAACCGGGCGAAACAAGTCTCAACTGTCGATGACCAAAGGGAACGTATCCCTTTTTATACCAGTCGTCTTATAGTCAGGCATGCGCAGCGTATGGGATCCAGCCACTATCACTACTGCTGCAGTTGCAATTATATGATTTCCCTTGCGTTGAACTGAAACGCATTTTAAAATTCGTTAAAAGCTCGGGTTGGTTCTATGGTGGGGGTTATATTTAATGAAACTCTATGGTATCACAAATTATCATTAGGTAAGTCTGTCCAATGAGTACTGACTGTCACTAACATTTAACGTAACCTAATATAACGATAAATTTTTTTAAATGCAGCTATGATTGAAACTTAAATCTGAATTTTTTAAATTTTTCGTTAAAGCAAACAACCTATTTTATGACAAAAATAAGTTTGAGTGCTATATTCGGCTGTGCCGAATCTTTGATACCCTCCACCGGCAGGAGTGGGCTCTTTATGATAAATACATACATATTATTAACTAAGCTTCACAAAAACGAATGTCAGCATTAAAATTAGTTGCGGTTTCGACCTGAATTAAATTATTGACCGACAATATGTAAATTTTATGCGTTTCTTGTTAGAACTTTGAACTGGCTTAAGTAAAATATCATGATTCGTAAAACTTTTAGCCGAACTAAAATAATTTTAGAGGGGTAATTTGTATTGGACCTATGGCAAATTATGGACCAATCCCAAAATTCTGAAGACCGATTTCTGGTTTTACAAAAACTAATTAAATTAGAATAAACTTCAATACAGCAGTGTAATTAGTTTTAGTGTTAACAGTGATTTTTACAAAATTTCATGAAATTTTTTGTGGCCATATGAATCTTAGTTGGAAGAAATTTTAATTATTTTCCCAAAGTGGGCTTTTTTTGATTTTAGGCGCAATGAACTGTTTTCCGAGAGTAGGGTTTATATGGGGTCTAGGGTAAATTATGGACCAATCTTCTCGAAAGTATGATTTCTTGTAATATAAAACTGTGACGTACCAAATTTAAGTATGATAGCGTTATTTATTACGGTTTTTGGCGTACTAAACTGTTTTCCGCGAGAAGGGTTTATATGGGGCCTATGGTCAATTATGGACCGATCTTCACGAAACTTAACAGTATGATTTGTAGTCGTATAAAGCAAATTCGTGCAAAATTGTCCGTCATTCCGTGAATTATTCCACCATTTATGTTAGTTTTTGTATCAAAATTATCAATTTTTTTAGGGTGGTTGTTCAACAATTTGATTCATAGTTCTGATTCTACTGAACCGATTTCAATCCCGAACTGCTTAGGATAACTACAAGCAATTTGAGACCAAATTTGTTCTTTTCTTTTGCGTTTTTCGAAAGTGAGCGTGTTTTCAACAGACGGACAGACAGACGGACATGGCTAAGTCGAAGAATTACTCAAGGAGCCAGAATATACATACATATTTTATGGGGTCTTAGATGTATAATAAAAAAAAATTCACACGGAGTGGCAAACTTAGTATACCCTCATTCACCTCATTCGCTAGTAATGGAGGGTATAAAAATATTATTTTGTAGATTTTAAGTTTTGAATAAGAATTTTTTTTATGTTTATTTAAAAAAATTTTTTTAATTGGAAATTATCTCTTCTCTACAGTTTTATTGCAGAATATCAGTGTTTTTGAAATAAAATTTTGTTTAGCTTTTTTGCCATCATAAGTTTTTTTTTGCCATTTAATTTTGCGATTTGTGCTCGCAGAGTTGGCAACACTAATGCGAACAAAGAATTCTTTAAATTATTGTTACACTTGTAAACAGCTTGAATATCAATGGTCGAAGATGGTTAGAATTGTAATTTTTTTGTTTCTACCTTTGCAACAGATACAAATACGTACTCATATATCATCATGAAAAACTTTAGCTAGAATGTCTGGTCTGGATGACGTTAAAGCTCTTCCTCTAAAGTTAAATTCGTAAAGCAGATAATAAACAATAACACAGAAATAATAATGAGAGTATAATGTTACACTTCTTGACCGCATTTTATTGAATTGGCTGTGTTTGTTTTCAGTTTCAAATGTGAAAGAGACCAAAAAACACAATTGTGTCCCACAATACTCAGTCGTTTTTTTTTTTTTTTTTTTTTTTGGAAATCTTCTTGGGTTTTGTCTTTTTTTTTACAAATTCTCTGAATTAATTTAAATGTGTTTTTGGATTTTTTTCTGTTTATTCTTTCTTTTCGATACGTTTGTAAGCAACTAAATGCGTTTTGCAGTCATTCCATCGACGTAGAGTTCGTTTGTTTTGATGCTGATGTTCTCTTGTTCTTTTTTTTTTATTTCGGTCTGCTACAGGTATGTCAGTGTATCACTAAGCCGTATGCCCTTTGCATGTCCCCAACGAGTGCCTACCAATTTGTAACGCTTGTTTTGTTTAAGTTTCGTATAAATTTTAATGTCAAAAAGCCCCAGTTAAACGACCAGGAATAATATTAGCAGCAACAGCATTATTGTCTTGGACACAAAGAGCGTTTTTCCTTATTCGAAAACATGTCAAAAACAAAGTGAAAAACATAATTTTAACGAGGGTTGTGTGTCTTGATGTATTTGAGTGAAAAGAGATTAAGAAATTAATGATCGTTTTTGGAGTTGGATCTTTTCTTTTCTGATTTAATTTGAAACTCAAGCCAGTTCCGTATTCACTTGTATTGAGACTACGTTATACAGCAAGCCGTTTGAATAATTTTGAATATAAAAAGAAATTTTTATGAACTCGTTCATTGTCGTGTGGTAACCTCAGCGGGTTTTAGGAAAATCTAAAGGATATTTAACCTTTTGGTGTTACATCCTCCTTGGGAAAATGGGGAGCTGTAAATGGCGGGGATTAAGCATAAATCCAAAATTAACAGACCTCAAGAAATCTTTACTTCTTCTTGCAATTGCGGCTGACTAGAGATCCTATTTGTTCCACAGGAGTCAGTACCCCATGGTGATACGGTACCGGACTGACCTTTGGTTGAAGCTTTCATTAGTATGCTTCTTGCGAGAACTGCTTCCTGTCTAAATGAAAGACTTTCTTTGCGGAAGATTCGCCGGTTCACTGACAATATACTTTCGGCGCTCACGTGGTGGATATTGCTTATTACCCAATGTCGCGGAAATTGGTATCTCACTAAAGGGCGGATTTTTCACCTCTTGTGGGAGAGTTCATCCTCAAAACGATTTAGGTGCTGTTACTACTCCACAGATGCTGCTAGCATTTTTCCATAAGCAGCGGAATTTAGATAGCTCCAGCACCTAAACAAGGGGCGTGTTTAATCTTGCCGGGCACTAAAATTGCTAAGGTGTGTTGGTTGCTCTTACACTTGGGGACGTTTGGTAAATGCATTGTTCGTCACCAATGTGGATATTCACCATGAGATTAGGCAACACGGCAGTTGCTCATGAAAGGGGGCATTCTTATGGGGACATTCTAAAGAAAACTATTATGGCCCTCTGACACATTAACAGGGAAACCATAAATGAGCCATCAAATTTTTTTTTGTGAGACCAATGAAGGCAGGAACAATATATTTATCCGTTCTAGACCTTTTAATAAGTTTTGCCATCGATTTGTTAGTGCATGTCTTTGCATATATTACCGTTTGCAGCATTTTTTGCATTATTTAGTTAAAAAAGTATTTTTGCAGGATTTTTTAAGTTTAAAGCGAATATTTTGCCTTTTTGAGGCATATTTTGATACATGTTATATATAATATATATATATATATATATATATATATAAATAACATGAATAATGTTTTTGCTTTTGATTACGTAAAAAACAAGTGCAGACCCAAATACTTTACACTTTTTAAACTCTAAACAATTAACATAACAAAAAAAATTCAAAAGTTGGCATTTAGCCATATCAATGCTTCACAAACAAGTTTAATTAAATAATAGTTATTCACTTTCCTTTTCGTTTAATTTTCATTTAAATTTTTCTCTTATTAAACAATTATTTCACAATTTGTATACGTCCGCCAAGATGGCAACGAAAGTTAGCAACGGCGGAAATAAAATATCAACGGATTTTGTGGCAAGTGTGGGCAAAAGTGGGTTCGTCGAAATGGTCAGTAAAAATCGTTG
Organism: Pollenia amentaria; assembly: GCA_943735925.1. Classification (NCBI taxonomy): domain Eukaryota; kingdom Metazoa; phylum Arthropoda; class Insecta; order Diptera; family Polleniidae; genus Pollenia; species Pollenia amentaria. The sequence continues at coordinate 82,664,254 of OX031008.1, read as the reverse complement.
CTGGTTTACGCCAGCCAAACTAGGACGTGTCAGGGCATACACTCAACGGAATATGGCAGAATACCACGTAAAGATTAAAAAAAAACATCAATTTTGGCACGGAAGATTTTTCCAAAATTGATGTTTTTTAATTTGTATTTCTGAAGCATGGTTTCTACCAGAAATCCACGATAATATGTACCGCTTACAACGATACCGACTTTTTCGTGCTAATAGAAATGAAAAAAGGAATGATGATAATCTAATTACTAACTCTAACAAAAAAGGCGGTGGTGTAGCCATGTATAACAAATTATCTATACGATGCAAGATAAAATGCAAGTCTAAAGCAGGTGAAAATATCGAATACATATTTATTGAAATCTTTAACAGTCGCAAAAAACTTTTATTAGGAACTATATATAAGCCAAAGAAGAGAACTGATGTTAGTCCGTTGCTGAACACTTTAGGTGATATAACAATCGGTTATATTATCGTTATCGTAACGGGAGACTTTAACTCTGATATTCTGTGTGATGACAGTCTAATGACACATATGGGTGCCATTGGCTTAAATCTAGTTAATGCTTCACTTCCCCCACCCATTTTACTCAAACTTCAAGCATCCTTCTGGGTCTTTGCTTCGTTAATAACCGTTCCAAATTATTATTGTATGAACAACTTTCCCCGTTCTTATTCTCTTAACATGACTTAATTTTTACGGGTATTGTACTGAAGATCAAAGCCAAGAAATTTTTTATAGAGAATTTAAAAACATTGAGTATGCATCACTGGAGTCAGAGATTTTTACAATTCCTTGGACTCAAATCTTTTTAATGCCTAGTGTAGATGATCAATTAATTTTTTTACAAAGCAATATGCTTTATCTTTACAACAAGTATGTGCTTATAAAAATATTTAATTTAGCAAGCGTAATGAACAACCTTGGTTTTCTTCAGAAATTAAAACACTTATTGCAACGAGAAATGAGGCATATGCAAGATGGAAACGATTTAAAACTAATACACTTCACGAAATTTTTAAAGCCTCTAGAAAACATGTTAATATACAAATTAAGATTGCAAAAACTTCTTTTTTTGAGGAAAAGAAAAAAAATTTATATCAGCTTTGAACTCAAAAAATTAAAGGGAAGGAAATCCATAACATGGGAAATGTTAATGGTAAGGCCAATACTGCAGATTCAGTTGATGTCAATAACTTGAACTTTGCTAATATACCAATGCCCAATGCTAAGACAATATTGTAACAGATAATAATCAAACGACACGTTTGTTTGATTTTATACAATTTACCCAGGAAGATATTGTTGAGTCCTTTCTTAGCATCAAATCAGATTCTGTAGGACATCATGGTATCCACCCAAAATTCAATAAGCTTCTTCTTCCTCATACTTTACCTTGTATAGCACACATTTTTAGCAACATAATAACCACGTCTTCTTACCCATCTACATGGAAATTCGCCAAGATTATTCCCATTCCGAAAATAGATAATACATACCGATAGCAATTCTTCCGTACATTTCAAAGGTTTTCGAACGCCTTATTTATAATCAGATAACTAAATATTTGTACAGCAATTCAATTCTAACTGAAAGACAGTCTGGCTTTAGACTAGGGCATGGCTGCGTCTCTGCGTTGATTGAAGTCTCTGAAGCAATAAGAAAACATATAGATGCCAAAATTATTTCTCTTCTCGTGTTACATGATCACTCCAAAGTTTCGACTCAGTCGATCACTCTATTTTGTGTCTTAAACTAAAATATTTGTGTAAGTTTTCAGAAACTGCAATAAAATTGATGTCTTCCTATGTTAGTGGTAGGTCCCAAGCGACATACCACGGCTCAGATGTATCAAACACCTCCATATTAAAGAGGGGCGTACCACAGGGATCAATACTTGGTCCTCTTCTTTACTCGATATATTCGAATGACCTACCATCCTAATTAAAGTTTTGCGAAATACAAATGTACGCTAACGATGTGCAGCTTTACATAACTTGCGAGCCAAGTAATATAATTGATTGTGTCAACAAATTAAACCATGATCTGAATAATATCTACAATTGGGCCTCCAATAACGGTCTTTGTTTAAATGCAAAAAACTCAAAAGCCATAATCATTGGTTAATCACTTTATATCCCCTCGTTAATCCCGCCGATCCAAATAAATAATGAAAAACTTGAAATAGTCAAGACAGCAAAAAATTTTGGTGTAATTTTTAACTCTGAGCTCAATTGGTCTAATCATATCAATTATATATGTGGTGTTACTCACGCAATGTTAAGGAATCTTTGGAGGACACAATGTTTCACTCCTTTCAAAGTTAGAATGCTAATCGCTAAAACTTATCTCCTGCCAAAACTCTTATATGCCTGAGAATTCTTTTCAAACTGTGACTCAGTATGCGAACATAAACTTAATGTGACAATTAACAATATTGCTAGATATGTTTTTGGCCGTAGACGTCTTGATAGTATCTCTGATTACTCAAAGGGAATCTACAATTAAACACTCGAAAACCTGTTGAAAGTTTGTTCATTATTGTTTCTACAAAAGCTGATTTTTACTAAAAAAAAACCTGAATATTTATACAGAAGATTAACTTTTTCAAGATCTAACCGAGGAAAACATATAAACTCCATTCGCTACCGTAGCCTTATAACAGTAAGACATTTTTACGTATCTACAATTCGTCTGTGGAACCGACTACCTCCCCATATTCAATTCATTAGCAATGCAAACAGTTTCAAATCTGCATTTTAAACATTTTTGTTAAATTTTTTTTTTTTGTAAATTATTTTAATAACTTTTTTTTATTATTCTATTCTTTCTATGTATATTTGTTTACTTATTTGTATTAATATTATTTATTTATATGTTTAATTTTCATTTTATTTTATTTTATTGTGCCGCATACATATGTTTAACATTTATTCTACAGTACTTTAATACAAGACACCGTTCTTGTTCATGAAACAAAGAAAACAAGATAGTGCATTGCGCAGGTCCGTTAACTTTTTACTCTTATTTTGACTTCATTTTTACGCAACTGTAGTAAAGAGAATTAAATGTAAACAAACATTCAGCATAGCACATACACGTGTTTGTGTGATCATGTTTGTGCTCATTTGCTACTATGACGTACATGCGCAGAAAAATAATGTTTTTTTAAATTTTAGTGCACTATCTTGTTTTCGTTGTTTCATGGTTCTTGTTGCACTGTCTTATCTAATATAGAATCAATCAATCTATGTACCATAATCGGTTGAGTGCATCCACAGACACTTACTACACGCAGAGAAAAAACATGTTTAAATATGGTCACCTCCAACAAAACTATTTTTAAATAAAATTGTAAACATATTATGATTAATTTAACCAAATTCTTGTCATCGCCAACCATATTATTGTTAAATTAGTCCTCCACCAAGAAGCCACAACCATATTATGGTTGCCTCTAAACATGTTATGGTAAAAATTTAAAAATAATTGGTTTTCAAATTAACGATAGTATTTTCCTCTTTTCCAAGAGCAACATGCTATTGTTGAAAATCAACCATGCTATTATAATTGTTAAACGTATTTTAGTTATTTTTAACCAAAATATGTTTGGAGGCAACCATAATATGATTGTGCCTTCTTGATGGAGGAGTAATTTAACCATAATATGGTTGTCGGTGACAATAATTTGGTTAAATTAATCATAATATGTTTACAATTTTATTTAAAAATAGTTTTGTTGAAGGTGACCATATTTAAACAAGTTTTTTCTCTGGGTGTAGTTTGGCTGGCATAAATCAGCAACGATTTTTAATGAGAATATTACAAAGAGAAACTTTTCTCAATGCAAAATTATCAAATTATTAGTTTTTAAAAATTCTTATAAAATCGCTATTATAGTAAAATGTGGTCTGTCATAGTTTTATAAGTTTAGAAATCATTAAGCTAATTTTAGTGAAGATCGGAAAACACTTTTGTATGCCTAAAGCCGTAACGAATAACGTTTTTGTAGTAAAATTTGGCCATGATTAACAAAAGACCCCATGTAAAGCGTACTTTTGAAATAGAAATTAAAACGCCCTAGTTAACATTAAAATACGCCAAAAGCTGTAGAAAATATAGATATTGTCGTAAACGTTGGTCAAATTTTGCTATAGCCAGAAAAAACATTGTGAAATTTTTCTGATAATCGGTCCTCAACTTACCGCAGATCCAATATAAAGCTGGATTCTGAAAAGCACTTTAAAATGCATAAAACATTTAAATTAATTTTAATATTTTAATGAAATTTGGTCTAATTTAGGTTTTTTAATACCAGAAATACCTCTACAGAATTTTGTGATGATTGATTCATAACTTACTAAATCATTTAACTACGGTTAAAACTGTTTCGATTCATGATATTGTATTCAAATAGAACAAATTAAGTTGTATATGGCTAGAAATAAAAGCATAACACTTTCTGATGATCGGCCAATAATGTAACATACATCTAAGCCGCAGACTATTATAATGCTGACTAAGTTTTTATAAAGTTTTTTTTTAACAATTGATAGATAAAATATAAAGCCCACTCTTTAACAAGCCTCGTATATTTAAGAGCACCAGTATTTAGTAAAGAAAAGTTACTGTACAATAAAAATAATTTTTAATCACTGCCTCAGGATTTCTCAAGTTCAGGTATGTATTTCTTTATTTATTTGTTTTTGGATGTCGTTTTATTCCGCATTTATAAGATGATGTGCTTTTGTTTTTCTGTCGTACTTTGGATTCTGATTTATTGTTAGCGACATCTCATGTTTGTTTACCATCGTTTTTGTTTTTACATTTAATTTTTCTGCTATTCGGTGCATTTATATAAGTCACATATAAGTCACTGTAACAGTTTGTCTGGTAGAAAGAACAGTGTTGCAAGCAAGTGCCAGTTTTAGCTAAAAAATTTATCTTGAACATTTTTTACTGTGAAATACTTTTTTTTAACGATTATTAAGAAAACCTGAAAAAAATTACATCTATTTAATTTAATAGCAATATTTCAAAAAAAGAATTCACTCATAGACATTTCTTTCTACTGGCATCTGGATCTATTTCTTTTAATTTCGTAACCATTTTTTCATAATAATACCCTTAAAACCAAAAATCCTACATAACAAAACAGCGTACTATTTTTCATTTTATCTTTTGAAAGGGGCTTCAATGTTTGAAAAGCAAGCATTGCGCTTCCCTATATCAATATCAGGCGCAGATACATGAAGGAGGAACATGGAATAAGTAATTTTTTTCGTGAAAGATTTATCTGGTGGGGTTTTTGAGATTTATTAATCGTTCCCTCACAAAACGAATTGCACATCGATAGATTCACGTCACATTAAAAAAAAATCCAGACTTTCATACACAACTTCCTCCAAACTTATAATTTGGTTTTAGTGTGGTTTATGAAGGTTTCACAATAAATAAATTCAAAAAATATTGAATTGTAAAAAGTCAATTGAAACAGCACAGCCGCGAATAACGTTGTAAGTGACAAATTAATTATTTTTCAGCAGAGCAAAAAAAAAAGGTTTTTAAAAGGCAGGATTATTTATTTTTTTTTTAGATTATCAAAAATAATAATAATAAAACTTTTTTTTTCCTTCTTTGATTTATAAAAACTTTTATGTAAAATATCAGGACATTTGAATTTTAAATTACATGCATATTTACAGTTGCAAATTTTTTCCTTAGTGGAAAAATGTTTTATCCATAATCGCGATGTCAGTTAAAACGTTTTTCTACTACGCAAGCGGATATTACAGCGTTATTCCACGTTGCAAAACCATTTCGTTTATATCATTTTGTAAGTAACTTACAATGTCTTCCCCTGGCTGACTCTTTGTAACGCATTTTGAAAAGTAGCTTTTACAACGTTTCTTCAATTAGAAACTATTGGAAAAATAGCTACAAAATTTTGAGGGAATGTTGAAAGTGTTATCATTATTAGGACTAATAGGAGAAACACATAAAGCAAATTTTTTTTAATTCGCGTTACTTTTTTATTGATTTCTTTTCGATAAAGATTGTGAAATAAAATTTTGACATTTCGAAAGAATGAATTATTACAACTTTAGCCCTAGAATGGTAGCCATCGCCAGTGAAACGAAAAAGTAAATGAAGAAGATAGCAAAGCTATTATGGAAGTGTATTGTATCATCCCTAATTGTATGTACACATATCTATAGCTTCATTTTTAACTAAAAGTTAGCTTAAGCAAAAAAGTATATGAAATATTGAAGGAATAGGACTATTGCAAGGAAGCTTACAAAATTAAATTTGATTCATTGAACACATTCAAAATATAAAATGGTTAATATTTTTACCCCCATATTCATAAAAAATATTTGAAGTTTATAGCAGTTTTATGAGACGAACTTTCTATGAAAATTAGTTTAATAAACCTTTTATTAATAAAAAATGTTTTTTATGACTATGGAGGTTAACATTGTTTAATATGTTTTAATTTTTTTTTATAAAAAAATAAGCAAGCACGATTTTCTTAACGGTTAGTCCGATTCGAATAAAATTTTAAGTGCAATTGAAGACTTGTAGTTGAGTGTAAGTTTTGGATTTGGAGTCTAAAGACTCATCAGGATAGGCGCCATAAGTTTCCAAAGTAGAGCACCTCGGGTATTACAAAAATTAAAAATGGTCCATTCTTAATTTGAGCCTGATTTGAATTTCTTTTTTTATCAGTAAAATAAGCTAGTCGACTTCTGCAAAAACGTTAGCGATGGGCAGAACTTGTCTCATATATTTTAATTATCAGACACTGATAATTAAAACTTGCTATTTTTGTCCTACCTTGGTCTATTATTTTGCAAATACAAGACCCAAACTTATCATGATTTTTTCTGTAAATTATCAGCAAATTAATATTCTACAGAACAAATTGTGGGAAGAAACTTTTGTAATTAAAAAGTAATGTGCATCTGAAGTTGAAATTCTGAAAAAATATCGAATTTTTGCCATTTATAGAAAAGAATTGCAAAGCAACGTATATATTGTTTACACTTTTTTGATAGGTCACTTCATGTATAATATTGCTATTTTTTACGCAAATTTTTATCAATGCGCGCGTAAGGCTCTTCCGAAATAGATATATTTTTTAAAAAATTCCAATTTATGGCACATTTTCTCCAATCACAAAGCAAGAATCAAAAATTTTAAGCACTGTTTTTATGACCCAATATGTAGGAATCCTGAGACCAGTGCTCGGTAGAGATATCATTTCCAAAAATCTAAGAAAACCAATTTTTGTGGATTTTTTGGATATTAAGCACTTGTACAATTTCAATTTACTTGTAAAATTTCTTAAACAAATTAGTTAATAAAGAGTTTATTGCATAAATAAAAATAAATATATTATTAATAAGATTTATCGATAACGTGCAAAATTCTCAACTTTTATTTTTGATAAAACCACTGAAATTTATTGTTGAGTGAAAGCTGGTTTATATACGCATTTCGCTGGTTGCTGAGGCCAGTTCGTCAGGAAACTTTTTCCGAATACTTTAGAAAAGCTAAAAATATTATACAAATAAGACTATAAAGTGAATAAGAATATTAAACACTCAGATCTTGCTTGTAACAATATCAAAGCTTCAACAAAGCCACAACAATAAACGGTGAGTTTATCTTTTTTAAATTGACAAAAATTCAAAAACCCAATTACTTGACCTTTTTTGCAAAATGTCTAAAAGGAATTTCACAATTGTTAAAGGTTATTTTAGTTTTTTAAATAAAGGCACAATTCTCTACATATTGATGTATAATATGGCTACCTAGCTTAATTGTTGGACTTAAATCTTTAATATATGTTTGATCAAACATGTATCGAAAACTTCTGGCAGCCCTAGTCTAGAATTCATATTTTTTAGTGTTGCACTCATTAGCACAAACGAATATAATTGCACCAAATGAATGGAGTGTTCAAAATCAGAACGTTCCACTCTTAAAATTTTTTTATCTAAAATGTTTCCTAAATTTTTTTTATATATATTAAAAGAACTCTGTTTTTACTTTCAGTAAATTGTAATTAAGCATATCGAGGGTTATTATTCAAATAGTGCTATCTGCAATTTTTCGAAAATGTGTTTTTTATAGAAACGAATTCACTGACTGAAAGGACATCTGTCATTTAAATTTGAAAAAAAAATTTCCCGAAAGGTTTTTTTTTCATAAATATTGTATTGTGCTATCTAACACACACACTTTTTTTTTTTTTTTTTTTTTTTGTAAAAAAGTGCTATCTACATAAAAAATATTACTGTATTTAATAAAATGATAAAAATTTGTATTACAAAGTAGACATTAGACCGTCTCACCTTTTATATACTATAAAAAGTTTGAGCCTAAAGCAAGATTTTTTAATTTTTTGGAAAAAAGGCATTTTGCCTAAAAACATGAAAAAACGTTTTGAGAGACCACTTCCCGTTCACCAATATTTAATTGTTATACACCAAAATTCTTGGTTTTTATAGTAGATTAAGAAAATCAATGGAATTTCGAAAAAAAAAAATGAAAAGTGAGATGGTCTAATCTGGGTACATAATAAAATAATAAAAACTGTTTTTACGAAATATTATATGTACGAAATATTATATGTACATATGTATATTAGGGTGGGTCAAAAAAAATTTTTTTTTCGTAACGACTTCTAATAGCGTTAATATGCTGTATATTTGTTTGCATTAGACCCCTGTAAAATATTATTAATTTATTTTTAGTGTAAGAGCCCGCGCTTTGATCTTCATTTTGTTAAATTTGTTATAAAACAGCAATAGCATTGTATTGGAAAAAATCATATTACTGTATCCTAACGATTCTTAAGTTCTCGAGGATTCAAACACAAGCAATTCATTCATTGAAAAGTATATATTCTTCCAGGAAATATTTTTGATAGAATACATATAAAATAATGCACAATAAAAACATTAGTTTGGGTTTACTACGCGGACAGTGAAGTTGTGTGTTTATTTTTTTATTTGAACTGTTTTAACTTCTAACCGTTATTATGGAACCCAGAGGCCAAGATTATTTCTGCATGAGATTCAAAAATGTAGAAGATATTAATGAGAATGTTTTACCAACTTACGAATATGTGTCGAAATACTATGATTGGAATAGGGAGCAGTCATCGTTTTTAGATATTGCAAAACTTGTACTCAAATGATAGAATGCGATAGGAGAAAATCGTCTCTTTCTACACTGTCAAATACAAAAGTCATACATGTAATAAACGGTTATCATATAAATTACAAAAATCTCATAAAGTCGTTGAAAAAAATGTCCGTTTATTAGAAAGAAAATTTTCTCCGACGTAGCAGAGTTTTGTTTGTTTATTCCTGTAGATGTAAACAAAGTGAGCTTTTTTTGATGTCCAAGGCAATATTAGGTACGCAAAGAAGAACAGGAGTTTTTGAGTCACGAGAGGGCGAGAAAGATGCGTATTGGAGGAGTAGTTCGAGATCTTTCAACTAACTTGCAAAAAATAGCAGCCCAAAAACTTAATACAGAAGAAACCGTAAATAAAATTCACGAGAAAATTAACTTCAAACAGCAGGAGTTATCTGTAAGTAATTCCAGTGCTTCTTGTGACGACTCTTTTAATTTATCTTCCCTGTCAAAGGCAGAAAGAAAAAAATTTTATTATCAAAAATTATTTTCGGGAATGAAATATTTTATTATTAATTCATTTAATTAATGATGTGCTAATAATCCCAATTTTTGAATGAAACCACTGAAATTTATTGTTGTGGGAAAGCTAGTTTCTATGCGCATTTCGCTGGTTGCTTAGGCCAGCTCGTCAGGAAACTTTTTCCAAATACTTTAGAAAAGCTAAAAATATTATACAAGTATACAATTAAGACCATAAATTTTAGTTTGCCTATATTGTCAAAAACTTGTAACCGTTACAGTGTTTCCGATAGCGCAGCGGCTGCTATTGCTTCGTCTTTATTGCAAGATATTTCTCCTAGCAGTGAAACAATTGATAAATCAAAAATAAGCCGGGAAAATAAAAAGTACGTAGTGAATGTATTCAAGACAAGAAGCAGCTAGACCTACTAGCTTTATACTTTGACGGCCGAAAAGATAAGACGCTTAATATTATTAAAAAGGAAGCTAGGAAATATAGACAAATACTGATTGAGGAACATGGAAGTATCTGTTAAGGAGCCAGATTCAGTTTATGTTGGCTATGCAACACCAGATCGAAGTAGTTTCAATAATATTGAAATGTCAAATGTTGCCCTTCCTTCGAATGAAAAAAATTAAAAAAGAAAATTTGGTGGCAATTGGTTGTGATAGTACAGTCACTAACACTGGGAAATTTAACGGAGCAATAAGAGTATTGACAAAAAGACTTCAGCGTCCACTGCAATGGATTATTTACATTTGAACGAATTGCCATTAAAACATCTATTTAGCAAGCTATATGGTGTTACCAAGGGACCATATTTGCATGCTGGTCTTATTGGCAACTCATTAGAAAACTGCGAAAAACTTGCTTCTGTCGATGTTGTTGGGTAAAAAAGTGAGAGAACTGGCAGCCAGACGTGTTCATGAAGCACGAAGCTCACCTCATACCGCAAGCAACCTCGCGTCTTCTATCAATTTTGACGCAAGTAATAACTTTGAAGTTATAAATTGGAAAAAAAAGTTTTCCGATCCACCAATTCTTCGGAACATCACTACTGAAGAAATATATGCGGCAGTTGAGTGTCAAGAAGTGACAATCAAATTTTTTGAAATGCCCAGATTTGACAATATTTGACAAGCTTTTGTGACCAAAAAATAACTAATAAAATTTCGTATTTTTAGTGTTGTATAGGAACCAAAGTTTTATTTTTTTATGTGTTCAGTTTTAATTAATAATAATTTATAGTAAATAAAATATTAAAATTTAAAAAATGGCTTTTTTTAAAATACTTTATTCTTTGGAGCTCCGGCGCGGGCTCAAGATGTGACTTTTTTAAACTTTTTTTTAGCATTTTTTATTTGTTTTAACGTAAGACAACAAAATATTGCTATTAGAATATGATTCGAGAAGTTTTATTTTTTCTCATACATCAGTGACCCACTCTAATGTATATAAGTTGAAATTTGTGATCAATGAAAATAATGAACTCCCTATAGCGTATTGAAATCGATTATACTTCATATAAAGAAAATGAGGGCGATCTTATAACAGTTTTGTTGTTCAAAATTCGTCATAGTTATAATTTCAACCAAAAATTATTCTAGATTCAGAGAATGACATCATTAACCATATTGTAGTCTCTTGCCGTAGAAGAAAACGAGTCCGTTTTTTCGCTTCAACAAATCGAATAAATGTGTGAAGGGGCAGCAATATTTAGGATTTTCCACAACCGATGAAGTTGTCAAACAAAATATAATAAGTTATATAATAATAATATAATAAGACACTTCTAAAAATTTGATGACGCCACTAGAAAAGCCATTTTTAAAATGTTTTGGAGTAAGTCACAAGCAGTAAAACTATGTCCCCATATAAACGCATCCGCTATTTACTATAAACAGCACCTTCAAGTACACAACTTTACAGTTTATAAACTCGCAACCCATCAATGTTCAAATCACTGGTGGAATGAAAGTAATGGGGATCTTTCCGCATCGACGTTTATTTCTTGTATTATACATATTTAAAGATCCATTGTTTGTCAGATACGTCACCAATTATAATATATTCCGATGGTTATGGCCATCAAACCACTATTTATCGAATGCACTCTCCGTTTTTTCTATAGAAAATAATAAGAAAATTGAGGAGAATTACTTAGAGACTGTGCGACACTGCACACGCTAAGATTGAGATAAAGCTGAAAAATCAGACAATTTATTTGCCCAACGATTATGTTAAAATGACAAAAGATGCCAGAAAGATAATTAAAATTGATGATAAAATTGTTAAAATGCCTTTTGATAGTCTATTTCTGAATTATGATTTCTTTAAAGACTATACCAACAAAAAACTTATTCGTTTCACATCCATTAGACCTGGTCGACAAAAAAGTGATCCCACCGTATTACAAAAAAAATCTCTCATCTATCTACGAAGTGGTGACATTATGTACAAAGTTAGTTTTCATGACGAATACAATAACCTTCCGACTAGAATTAAAACATACAGCGGTCATATAGAAGCGAATCCCTTACAATCTGGCCCACGTCCTATTCAACTAAGCAAATGGAAGCACTTACAAACATTGAAGCCAGTTATTCCGCAAGAACATCATTCTTTTTATGATAATTTAAAACATGCGAATACAAATTAATTTTTTATTGCTTTCGAATATACACTAGTTGGCATAAGTATTTTGACGAAATAAAAATCGTGCATTTTTACGTTTGATTTTTAAACGCCTTTGCTAAAAATTCTTGTTTATTTTTTCTTTTTTTATTTTTAATTTATACAAACTTAAAGTTAAGCAAACAAATATTATTTTATAGAAATTTAAAAAGATGTAAATTAATTTGTAATTTTATGTGTGGCATAAGTAATTTGACAAGAATGTAATACTAAGGTAACCGTGTTTAAACTTAACAAAAGTAAAGAAAGGAAGAAGATGTTAGTAAAATATATTTCCGACTTTGGCTTCAATTACTTTTTGAAGGCGTCTTGGTACTGAATCCACTAAATTTTTAAGGATCTTTGGAGATATCTCTTCCCATAGGGAAATGACCTCAGAAATTGTCTCCTCTCTGGGTTTATTTAACGAAACTGTTCTTTTGCGTTTCAAAAGAGACCAGACCAGAGGTTAATGTAAAATTAATAAACATATTTTCGAGTTATATTAATATTAATATTACGCGTTTCTTAATATTTTACTTTTTCATTATATATTGTTTTGTTAAAAAAAAAACTAATTATATTAATAAAAGTTCGAGTTACTTAAATTAAAGTCTCAAATATTCGAATAGTATTCATTACAGCTCATTTTATTTTTGTTCAAATAGTGCTATCTACTTATTTCAATGTTTAAATCGAAAAAAATTTTAATTTGTAAATAGTGCTATCAGACATATTAGCGCAAATATCTGGAATTAAAAAAAATTGATATATGTATGATTAAGACGTTTATTTTTAATAACATTGTAAAACAAAGTTTAGTTAATTAATACTCTTAGAGCTATAGAAAAAAATCAGTTTTTTTGCTATCCTGTAAAATTGTGATTTTGCTGATCGCACTATTTGAATAATAACCCTCGATATATTTTTAATGAAATAAAGGGATATTTATTTCATAAGCTATACAAATTTAAAAAGTCGTTTTAGAAGAATTTTTAATGTTTACACACTGTGCTAACCCAAAGGCCATAATTCATCTTTAGAGTATCTTTAACTGATAAAGAAGACAACAGATTTTCATTAATCAATAAAACCAGCAATTTTTTAAATTCTTTCTAAGCAAAGTCAAAACAAATCCACTTTTCAGACACTGCAATCATTAAAAAATAATAATCCTTACAAAAAAAAGTAACAATTTACAGAGCTCATTTTCAAGGTTAAATATGCCTAATCATGATTAAATATTATAAAGAGAAAATGAAAAAAATTATATAAAATTTCATTAAAATAATACTAATACTAAAAATCTTTAAAATGCTAAAAATAAAAATAAAATAAAAAGAAGAAACGCAAATCCGCTTGTGACATTTCCACATAAAAGCGAAAAAAGAAATAAACAAAATCCACCAAACAGACACATTTAAAGATTCATATGATTTAAAAATACATGAACATCCTGCTTGTAATTTTACAAATTTAAAAAGATTAAATTTTACAACAAGAAAAAAATATGAAATAAAATAAAAAAAATCCCATTTTTAACAGTGTCACGGAGTCATACAAACGACCAAAAACATTCAGACAGCCACCGCCATCAACTTCATTCAGCATTTAGCAGCAGTTTTAGAAGCTGCTGCCAAATATACATGAATTGGGTATCCAGCAACACCACAAAGCAAAAGCTGTTTTATGTTTTCTATATGAAAATGTCAAGTATTTTGAAAATAAAAATCTTTAAACAAAAAACCTTCACGTAAATAAATATTTATTTATGTTGTTGTTTATAAACAAGAAAATCGAAAAAAGGTAAGAGAAAAAAAATTAAGTTATAAATAAAACATAATGTGCCCAAAGCAGGACATTTAAGAAATATAAAGGTTGACTTTGCACAGTGGGTGTGATTAACCAAAAAAAAGTACAGCTTCTTATTAAATTCTTTATGAATTTAAATTCAACATTTTTTTTATTTTTCGAATTTCAATCTATGAGCTAAATTTCAGTTATGTATTTTATAAAGCTTTTTGCAATAGTTCTATTCCTTAAATATTTAGGAATGACTTTATACACTGCCAGACTATTATCTTGTAAATTCCTGTTACATTTTACCTTAACTATCCGTTGGATAGCAATGAAGTATATTGTTTTGAAATGAATACCGAAAACCCTCAAAAGGGCTTATCGGCCTTATTCATAATAAAATTTAATTTCGTTCTTTGCCGAGAGGCAAATTTTGATTACATATTCAACAAAGTTTTTGTTTATAAATACAGCTATTATCATTTATGGCTTGATTCACTCAGTTAATAGAGATATGGAAATATCAAATTAACTATTACAATTTTATAAACCTTAAAGCGTTTTTTTAAAAGTAGACTTATGCAAGAGATATGTTCAATAACAGACGAATATTGAACCAAATTATGAGAGTACCAACTAGGGTATTCATTTAATCGGGCTTTTGCTTTAATCGGTTGATCGCTCGATTAATTAACCGAGGTTTGGGTTTAATCGGTTAATAATCGGCAAATTTTGTTATTGATCGGTTAACCGATTAACAAAGTTTTTTTTTTATAAATTAAATAATTTCAATATAAAATGCATAAATTATTTGTTATTTGGAGTTTATTAGTAAAACATACCAAAAACATGACAATTCTTGAACTAAAACGAGCAAACAAATGATTAATTAATGAATATGTAATACATATTTTTTAATTAATACATATTATGTATTAATCAATTAATTTATATTATATATTAATTATACTATAAGACCATTTTATTAGAAAATCTTATAAAATAATCTTTTACACAAATAATTTGGTTATTAAGGCGTTTATTTTCTTTAGTTTTAACAAAACTTGACTTTGAAAAATGATTTCATTTATCGTAGATGTTGGAGAAATCGAAAGCAACCCATAATACAGAATATCTGATTTCTCAGTCCTCTTCCTGGATTTTTCTAAACATAAAAAATCTTCCATTATGTCACTAGAGTCCTATTTTAATTTTTTAAGATTTTTAACACTTCTAGTTGTTTCTGTGAAAAGATTGATATGAGAAGAAACAAATAACTAAACGCACACATATAAAAAGTACGTGAAACAATAAAGATCACTTAACACCTTCTTTATTTGTATGGAAAAATATTTTCTAAACACATACCTTTTGTATATGAGACGAAACAATTAATTAAAAACACAACAAATTATGTAATAATACTACAAAAAGTTAAAAATTTTGTTACATCGGTTAATCGGTTAATCGACTGAAATTAATCGGTTTAATCGTTAATCGAAAATAGGCAATTTTAAATTAACCGATCAGTTAATCGGGTAGTAATTAATCGGTTAACCGTTAATCGGAATACCCTAGTACCAACTTTGTCCGCGATATGAAGGTTTTAAAGAAAAGGTCAGTATATATTCAATAACATTTTAACATTGAAATACTACACATGGTCACCAACAACAAAAGTATTTTTAACAAAAATTTTTAAACGTATGGTATATTTTATTTTAACATATTGTTGTCCGGCAACCATATAATGGTCAATTTAGACCAAAATCAATCCTATTTTGATTGTCTCCAAACATTTTATGTTTAAAAAAAACCCAAAGCATGTAACTGTAAAAGAGAACAATACAATTGTCAATTTAAAACCAAACAATTATTAATTGTTAACAAATTATTGGTATATTTTATCATAAAATGTTTAGTGGCAACCATTATATGGTTGTTTATTTTTTTTATAGAGGACCGATTTAACCATAATATGGTTGCTGGTGTCTATAATATGGATAAATTAACCATAATATACTTAAAATTTTCGCTAAAAATTGTTATGTTGGAGGTGACCGCATTGAAAAATGTTTTTTTTTCTGCGTATAGTTTCCGTCAGAAAAATTCCTTGTGTGCCAAATTTGTTATTAAAAGTTATGCTTGAATTTAGGTGGTCTCCATGATGTTAGCCTTATATGATAATTATGGGAATTTTATAGTTGGGATAACCGATCCTTCTAGAAACGTCAGTTTTTGTTATTTAAAGCGATTTTTACAAAAATTAATCGTTTTTAGTTGAATTTCGATACTCATATTTTCTGAGTTAACGAGTTTTTTTTTTTGAAATGGATCTTATGTTTTTTGTTTACTCGCTGAAAGTTTTTTCAGGATAATCACCCCTATTATGAAAGCCGGCATCGACAGCATCAGAACAATAATTGGCTATCCTGAATCTAAAGTGGACTATGATACTATATACAATTTTGAGATAATAAACTTTAGACCACTTTAAATGTTGAAAAAAGGGAAAGAGCAATAAATCGTACACGCAAAGAAAAAACATGATTTATACAATCACAATCGCAAACTATCATTAATGTTTGTGGTTATGATTGTGTCAAACACGTCTTCAGCAACAATATATGTTCAGACAGAATGTTTTTAGCTAATTATTGTCCCAAACAAATTATTATGTTCAGAAGAACAACGCAAACGATCTTTCAAACCATGTTTCTTTATTTTCCAACCCCATACAAAATGTCTATTTCAACATGTAAAATGGTTCTCGCAATAGAAACCATAAAAAAAATTAATTTCAAAAATGTATGTTTTATTACAAATGTACAACATATATTAATAAATAAAATATAGTTTATATTTAAAAATAAAATTAAATACATACATTTATATACATGTGTGTGTGTGACAATTTATAAATTATAAATTATATTTTGTGGTACAAATTTATCCAAAAAAAAATGAGATCTATGTAGCTTTACTTCGGCATTAACACTTTTCATTATTTGTATCCGCGCACTAGAGATTTGTTAAGATAAAGTCAAATTAAACTTACCTTTTATTTCTTTTATGAAATATACTATATCAATATGCTGTTAAACAGTTATTAAAAAAAAAATCGGGGCTAATGACAACATCTTGTGCCGAAATGTCTATGCTGGTTTCAGTATTGTAGGTTCTTTGGCTGCAAGAAAGACAAAGTAATTGCATATTTATATATTTTTATAATTATATAGAAACAACTTACCTGTTTCAATTAAGGCATAATAATTTAGATTGTTAATTTTGCAAGGCAGAATGGCATTTTCTCCCCGAAAAATGTTTTAATTATTTTGTAATCATTCATGTTTCCTGATAAACTAACGCTCGCGGATGGTTTGTTTCGACTGGTTGTTTCGACAATAAATGTTTGTTCAATAAGTTAATGTGCTTTAAAGCAAACTATTAAGCTATTAAAATATTATAGTAGCAAACATATTAAATAATTTAAAATGTTTAGCTAGATCAGAGTAACTTTTTAGGTGTAAAAGAACATATAATATTTTTATAGCGAATTTAAAAATGTTAGGGACAAATAACAATATAATAAATTTATTAGGGTAAACATACTAGGTAAATATGAATAAAAATGGTCGTAGTGACCATTCCTTAATCATGTTTTTTCTTTGCGTGTACAATGGACACTGTTTAAGTCGATAGAAAATTTTGCAACGGTTTAAATAAAAGTTAAACAACTTTTAGCTATAGTGTGAATATATTTAATAAATAAACTTATTTTAAACAAAGAAAATGCAAAATTTAAAAGAACTTATCAGTGTTTCCATTTTTGCATTTTTGCAGCTAAATTTAGCATTAAAAATGTCATTTTTTTAGCATTTTTAGAAAATTTTTTTAGCTTTTTTAGCATTATTTATTTAAAAAATTTGGTCGAATAATTTTATTGATTAATAAAAAAAAAATTTTATAAATTATCGGGCATTTTCTAGAAAACGAAATGTAGTGGATTTGAAATCGAGTAAATTTTAAAAACAATGGCTCTACTAAAAGTTTATTAAAATATTCAATTTTATCTAGTTAATTTTATGACTACGAATTAGTTCTGCAAGAACAACTCTTAAAACAAGAAAAAACTACGGTCATTTTGTAAATATCCGAGCTCAAAATTTTGTTCGATTTAAATTTCACTTCACATGCCCATAGAATAAATTTTGACTAAAAATAGTTGTACCCAAAATGAAATTTCGGGTGGAAATGGATAACTCTTATGTTAAGAAACCTCTCACATGTTCTTATCATGTTTGTTGTTACTATATAAAAGTACAAGGATAAGAGTATTTCACTTTGTATTTAGATAAAAAATCATAGTGTAAATGTTTCAAAAAAATTGTTTGCTCCAAAAACTGCTGAAAAAATAATAGTTCTTAAGGTTCAACTATTCTTAAACTATAAAAATTAAAATGATCTAATAAATTTGTATATCATAGAAATAAATCGTTTAAATTTTGCATGTATCACGTGTTTGCGGACCCCTCAACCACCTGTGCTTCATATTTATGTGTACCAGATGCTTTACAAAATATAACGATTTATTTCAATTTCGTTAAAAAGTAAGTCACTTAAATGTATGTAGTTTTCAATAAAATGTTATATTGGTAGTACATTTTTAATAAAAATCTTTAAAAAATTTTAGCATTATTTTAAGCATTTTTAAAATCATTTTTGATATTTTTTGGCCATGTCTAATGCCATATTTAGCTATAAAAATGTTTAGATCTGGTCACACTGGACCTTATGGACACAACTGTATCAAAAGTTTAAATTTAATATATAAATAGGTCCATTAAAAATTTTCAAAATACTTGTGCTTTAAATACAAACATACGTTAATAAATACATTTTGGACTTCGGCGAAATTACCAATATGATGTAACATTCGAATAACTAAAACCGTAAGTGTGAATACTTTCTAATTTGTTTTTTATTTCTCGTTTTCTAATTTTATTTTAGTGTATAATAAAAACGAACACAAAACGCTATAAGAAAAAATAATTAGAGATGAGATTTTTTTGTCAGATTTTCGATAAATAGTCGCAATCGACACAATATATTTTTTATTCTTTTAATTTATTTATTCATAATAATTGTTTTATAATATGTAGTGTCTCTGCGTCTTGAAGACATGAGGCGAGTTGGCAAGAATATACCAAATTAACGTAGAAGTGATAAAGTCGACGACCTGGGGGCAAATTAGCCCAGTAAAAAAAATTTGAGTTTTTTGAAGCACTTAAGAGAAAAAGCGCATAATCGAGCGCTTCAATAAGAGTGCTCTTATACAGCAGTAAATGATAACGAATTAAACACAAAAAAGCTGCTATTTTAGTGCTGACAACGAAGAGGGTTTTAAAGCGAAAAAAAAAATAAAAATATATTATGGTTTACGAAAATGCTTAAAAAAGGCATTTTAGCCAGTAAAATCAAAACATTTATGAATATGTTACTATAGTTATCCCTTAAAAAAGCACTTTCGGAGTGCTTTATTTGCATTTTTTTACTATGTTAATAGAAGCGCTTATTGTCAGCAGAAAATAGTCCTCCAAACCGGGAACACTCCATACAAAAATCAGGCATCCCATCAGCAGGTTTGAAGCGATTTGAGGTATGAATTCATACATAAAACCTGCTCCTTTTGGAGCACATTTTTTACTGGGAAGGCATTCGATATCGACCGAAATTTCCATTTAAATTTTATTGTTATTTCGACCGGTATAGAATTCTATAATTTGCCCCCTGATTGACAATAACTAAAAACTGACATCCACATTGACAACTGCTTATCTTATAATAGAGGTGATTCATATTTAAGTGATGCATCTCGTTCGGGAATTTTTTTATGGCATCCAGCCGAATTCCATTAATTTCGATAGTCTCACTCTTAAGGCATACAAACTGGTCGCGATTTCAAATGGAGCAATTAATTAATTTGGTTCAGTAGCTTCAGTGCATTTATAATGTTAGGTGTTTTAAGTGTGTGGACCGCAATGAGATGGCCCAAGATCTCAATACAGCTTCGCTTGTTTTCTTTTTAATTTTAGAATTAAAATCACTTTTCACTATTAAAATGAAGGCAGTAATGAAAAATAAAAAAGAAACGTCAAAAAATAGGAAATATTTTGGTAAAAAAATTGATTGAAAATTTCGCAACTAAATTGCTGAGTGTGAACATAAAAGCGAGTTCAAAAGAAAATAAAAGAATATGAAAAATGGACTTCTTGGTTTTACAGCAAAACAATTTTTAACTTTAAAGGTGACTTTTGAAAATCTACTCTGATTCTAATATGATCATCACTTCTCTTTATTTCTAAGTACTCCTTATGTCACAGATCAAAAGTAAACTTAAGTTTTTATTCCAAATGTTATTGCACATTGAAAAAAGTTAACCAAGAAGTTATTTTCCTATAACTTTCTCCAAAATCGTACAAAATAATTCAAATTTTTCCCGTATGTACTTTTGATCGTAAAGATCTTAAGGTGCCATTAAGCACTTTTTCCTTTTTGCCACAGAGATAGAAATGTTAAATGCATTAATAAACTTATTTAATAGATCTCAGGAATTGTTATTTGTTTTTTGTTCAAATATATTTAATTAAATAATATTTTGCATCGATTTGTATTGAGCGGGAATTCCGGCGAAATTTAAAAATAAGTCCCGCTTTCCTGAAATGAAAAAGTCCGGGAAAAGAAAAACTCTAATTTACAGCGACTCTTTAAAAAGCTCATAAAAAGTAAATACAACTTATGAAAGTCTTACGGTTACATAAATAAGGATGCAGTATGAGGGAATCCTCTATACTTTAGAAAGTTCGTTTTGTAAATGTAGAATTTTGTACCCTCGAAATATTTTATTCTTTGTTTTTCATTAAAATGTCTTCAACATACGCTTGCCAGGCGGTGTTTATATTCCTTGATGTACAAAAATGTTCAGTGCTCGTTGTATGTCCCTGTAAACAGTTCGAAATTTTAAGAAATTTGATACAAATTTACTAATTGTAACTAGGACGAACTAAGTATACTAAAAATAGTGCGAATCGTGCCATAATTTCACATAAGCTCCATGTCGAAATAGAGTCTTTATGCCAAAAACATTTGAATCGGACCAGATTTTACCGTGGGTTCCATACTTTATTCTGTGAGTTTTGCAAAATGTGCCAAGAATAACAAATTATTATTTTGAATTTATGTATTTAACATCTTTTAAATCCTCATATTATGATATATTTATAATAAGTAATAAAATATTATTTACTTATGTTTTTTAATGCCATCAAACCATCGTTATCTTTCTTCTTCTACATAAATAAAAATTAAATGATCTGCGTTGCTTATCTCAACACTGGCTTATCGCATCACAATTAACTTAGTTATCAATAGACAACATCTACCGAAAAGTGGGCGTGGCACTTCCCATACAAAGATAATCTTGTTTTCTCTTAATCCGGAGAACAGTAACAGTATCCAAATTTGGTACAAATATCATGATTACCAATACCCAACATCTATCAAAAAGAAGGCTCAGTTGGAAAAGTGAATACGGCGCCTTCCGTATAAAGACAATATAAATTATCTTATATCTAGAGAACTCTTACAATAAAAGTTATCAAATTTGAAACAAATAACTTCGTTATCAATACACAACATCTGCAAAAAAAATAGAATGGGTTAGAGAAGTGGGAGTGGGTGGCACTTCTCATACAAAGACAATATTGAAGAACGATACAAATTGCTTGGATATTAATACACATCATCTGTCTGTAAAACTGTGCTCCCGTACAAAATCAATATAAATTTCTATATATCTTGGGAAAGGAGACATCAAAATTGCTTGGTTATTTGTTAGAAAAGCATTCCGAATATTGAAGAATTTTTAAAACCAAAAATTTTGCTTTTCGACGATATTTTAATATATACATATATATATATATCTATATATAAAAGAAAGTGGCGTTAGTTACTACGTTTATAACTAAAGAACGGCTGGACCGATTCGATGATTCGTACCTATTCGGAATGGTATCTGACCAAGTAAGAAGAATAGCAAATGAAAAGTATTTAGTAGTATCGAGTATTGAAAAGTAGTAGAATTTGCCAGCACTACTTCTGTGACATCACTCCATACAAAATGTATGAGAAAATGAATTTTCTTTATAATTTCTTTTTTCTGGAATATTTTAGACTTTTGCTATTTCTCTAATGTGGCCAGATACCATTCCGAATTGGTACGAATCATCGAAATCGGTCCAGCCGTTCTTTAGTTATAAACGTAGTAACTAACGCCACCTTCTTTTATATATACATATATAGAATATAAATATAAAATATATATTTTGTACAGAAGCCGGGCTAACTACTGACTAAGCACTAATTTTGCCATTGAATTTGGAAACTTATGGAACTCTTACATGCAATATTTTCAAGGACTTTGCAATGCCCAAAGTTTTGAACCAGAGCAAATTGCTCGTTTCGGATGCTTGTACGATGGTGCATAAGAACTCACTGGAAGCACTACACCGAACGATGCAAGATCTACGAAATAGTAAGAACCGCATTGGTGGCTCGACGATTCAATTAGCAGGTGTTTCTCGCCAAACGATGCCAGTTATTTAATGGTCACTGCTGGCCCATGAACTTGACGCGTGTTTGAAGTCTTCATTTTTGTGATAAGACGTCAAGAAACATGCGAACAAGCTCGTCGTGTTGCAGAACGACCAGTCTGGAAAATTATTTTCAAAACAATTATTTCGACTGTCTGCCTTAACTTTTCTGTGATATTTTACAGTTCACCGAATTAAGGACCGAACTCATCCAAAAGATGCTCCCAAACATTTCATTGGCATTCCGAGAGTTGAACTTGGTTGAATTAATTAAACATTTTTCAGTAAGCAGTAAATTTTGAATGCAGTATTTATTTAGTGCAGAATGCCCATGTATGATATATATTATCACAACCAAATTCATTATCAGTTTATTTAACAAAAATATTTTTAAGTCCGAATTTAATTTCATCTGTTGCATACTTTACTTAATTTAGCTATTCTCACTATAAAATTCTCAATGCCAAGAAAAATCCACTTTTTGCTGCAAAAAATTCTTCTAGCACAATTTTCAAATCTAATGAAGAGATAATTTTCAACGTAATTTTCTTGCTTACTAACTAATGATTATATTTAACATTCTTAGGCATTTATTTCAAATATGGGTGGTTTTCGAAGAGAAATGAAACCACCAAAATGGTAGAATTAATTCTGACCATCTACCAACTTCAGCGGTTTAACACTGAAAGCTTAAATACATGTGTTGTGTCTAAATTTCAATGATTGCAAGTCAGTATCGTTTATATTCATGTTTTCAACGTAAAACTGACTGCAGCTCGTTGAGCTTTGAAACGATGGAAATTACCAGATTAAAGTAGAGTTTTATTTTGCAGGCAACGTTAGTTGGTCGAAAGTATAAATGCGTAAGTTTTTTTTTATAACTGGTGCAAATGATGTGAGTTGTTAATAAATACCTGTTGGAAATCATACCAAAAAAAAACCAACAAATATAATAATAAGAACAAATTACTTACCACTTTTTTTCTTTACTTTAGTGAGCGGCATATTGCTTTTCTTGTGATAATCATCGTTTATAACCAAAATTGCTTTTTTATTGGCATACGAGTTCGAGGCAACCACAAAAAAAGTTTTGTGGCTAAAGGGCAAATTAATTATGTCAAAATCCAGAATGATAAACGTTCCTTTGTTTTGGGTGGGGATTTCATTAACGCCTAAAAGGCTGGAAGAGAAGGACAAACAGGATTTCAATTAAATACGTATGTGCGATATAATTTGCTTTACAAAATTGCTAAGATGTACGAGTATATTAGGAATTTCAATGAGTTTTAAAATTTCAAATGATTAATCAAAGTAGATTTATAAAAGTACATGAATAGATTAGATATGAAACTCCCTTAAAATTGAAAAAAATATATATTAACCTCTTCACATACATAGTTCCTTCAACTTTTTTATACATCTAAGACCCCATAATGTATATAAATTTCGGCTTCTTGAGTAATTCTAAGTGGACTTAGCCATGTCCCTCTGTCTGTCCATCTGTTGAAAACACGCTTTCTTTAGGAAGACTCAAAAGAAAAGAACAAACTTGATCTCAAATTGCTTGTAGTTATCCTAAGCAGCTTGCAATTGGAATCCAGCAACATCGGTTCAGTAGGATCAGAGCTATGAATGAAAATGTGGAAGCACCACCCTTAAAAAATGTATAATTTTGTTACAAAAACTAGCATAAATGGTGAATAATGTTCGGAATGATATTAGATTTTGCACATATTCATTTTATTAGACTGCAAATCATACTGTTAAAAAGATCGGTCTATAATTGACCATAGGCTCCATATAAACTCTACTCCCAGAAAACAGTTTAGTACGACTAAAAGCGTAATAAATAACGCTTTCATACCAAAATTTGGTACGTCACAGTTTTATAGGACCAGAATTCACACTGTAAAATTTTTTGAAAATCGGTCCATAATTGATAATAGGCCCCATATAAACCCTACTCCCGGAAAAGAGTTTATAACGCCTAAAACCGTAAAACAAAATGCTATCATAATTAAATTCAGAACGTCAAAGCTTTATATGACTAGAAATCACATTGCCAAATGTCGGGAATAGCGGACCATAATTTACAATAGGCCCCATATAAACCCTACTCCCCGTTTTGTACGTAAAGATCGGTCCATAATTGACCACAGGCGCAATATAAGCCCTACTCTCGGAAAAGTTTAGTACGACTAAAAGCGTAATAATCAATGCAATCATGATGAAATTAGTTACATCACCGTTCTGTAAGACTAGAAATCACACTGTAAATTTTTGTGAAGATCGGTCCATAATTTACCCTAGGCCCCATATAAACCCTGCTCCCGGAAAACAGTTTTGGACCTCTTAATCCGCAATAAATAATGCTATTATAATAAAATTTAACACTGCACAGTTTAAAAGGACTAGAAATCATACTTATAAGCTTCGCGATGATCGGTCCACAATTTAACATAGGCCCCATATAAAGCCCACTCTAGGAAATTAACTAAGTATGCCTTATGCCGTAGCAGACATAAATATTGCCGTAAAATTTTTTCCAACTTAGCTTCATATGGTCATAAAAAATGTCATGCACTTTTGTGATATAAGGTCCATAATTTACCTTAGATCCCATATTAAGCAGCTTTCTGAAATTCACTGTAAACCCTAAAACTAGTTTCACTGCTGTATTGAAATTTATATTAATTTTTTTTTTTTAATACCAAAAATCAGTATACAGAGTTTTGGGATGATTGGTCCATAATTACCAGGGGTCCAGTACAAAATACCCTCCTGAAAATAATTTTAGTTCGGCTAAAACTGTTACTAATCATCATGATATTTTACTCAAGCTAATTTAAATTTCTAAAAAGAAAATCATACAACTTTCTGATTGTCGGTCGAAAATTTAATATAGGTCTCAATCGTAACCAATTTTGATGCTGACGTTTGTTTGTATAAAGATTGGGTAATAATATAAGTATATGTAGATATCATATACATAGAGCCAACTGCTGTCGGTAGAGGTTATCAATGATTCGCCACAGCCGAATATAGCACTCTAAGTTGTTTTATTTTTTTCAGATTAGCGGTTTTCACCCTTTATAATAAGTGTACAACTCTGTTTTATTTAATACGATCTTAAACTACAAAGCGTGAGTGTCTTTTTCGTATGTATTGTAAATACATAAATCTGCTGAGAATGAAAGAGACAGATAGAGATTCGTCAACTGTCTTATTCTGGTATATTCAACACACGTGTTTACTAGAGCTTTTTGTGGGACCTCAGCTAAGTAAAGTTAAGTCTAATTAATTTGGTTGTTGCAGTGTTATAAATGTTACAACTTTAACTAAATAAATAATAGCCCATTCACGTTAGACCGAAATCTTGTAGATTTTATTTAAAATCCTCTTCAAAGTCTAGTGCGATTACATAACAATTTTTTGACATTAACTAGATTTAGTTATCATAACCAAAACAGCTGACTGAAAGTTTTTTGTGTACTTCATACAAACATATTAAAATTAGACATTTAAAAATGCTCATCACCTTTTATTTATTCTTCTTAATTTGTTTTTATCAATTCTATTTATCTTTTTCATTTTATTACTATTTCGGTAAAATTTTTTAATTTTTTTAACAATTTTATCAAGCCGCCATATTTGTTTTTTGTTAATATGTCATATTTTTTTTTTTTTTTGTACAGGGAAGTACTTTTTAGTACTAAATGCAGTGTGACCAGATCTAAAAAAAAGTTTACAGCTAAATTTGGCATCAGACATGGCCAAAAAATGCTAAAAATGATTTTAAAAAATTTTAAAAATAATGCAAAAATTTTTTAAAGATTTTTGTTAAAAATTTATTACCAATTTTAAGTTTTATTCGAAGCAAAATACATTCCAGTGTCTTATTTTTAACGAAATTTAAATAAATGGTTATATATAAACAAGTGGATAGATTTTGGTAAAGCATCTGATACCCATAAATATGAAGCACAGTTGATATTAAATTTTAAGTTTAGGGGCCGCAAAACCCTGATACATGCTAAATTTAAGCAATTTATTTCTATGTGTATAATATTCCAAATTTTATACTAAAAATTTAATGATTTTTATTTATCTCTTTTTATTTGTCCATTTGGCTTGTCATTTAATTCGTTTAAAAAACTGAAATTTGAATTTCTAACTGAATTGTAACAAAATTGTAAAGAGTTGTAATATAACCATTTAGAAATGTAAAGTAGCTGTAACGAACAACTATTGTGAATTAATTGAATTTCGAAAATGTTTATCAACATTATTATACTATGAAATCTAAGCTACTTCATATAAGCCATGTAATGTTTGAGGCCACTTACATTTCGTACCTGGCTTGAGTAACTTGAAACTTTATTGAATTTTAAACTCTAGTAAAACTTAAACCTAAATTAACCTTAAATAGTAAACTTAAAACTTGAATTTAATTTAAAGCTAAAAAATATACCTACATCTAATAAAGTTGTAATTTAAATCCATCAATTCAAAATCACTCAGTTTGAGTTTCATTTGATTAATCAATTAATAGAATTAACTGGTCTAGACGGAAAACTAACATAACCTCTATTAGTTGCACACCCATCTATCCATACACCTATCATCCAGGTGAGCTCACATACATACACACGCATCCCTTTGCAAAACATACCTAATCTAACCCCAATTTCTATAAACTTATCCCAAATACATATTATAAATCCCACCGATCATATAATTCCTCGTTTATATGAGAAATTACATTTATGCCAGATATTGGTGCCAAATTTTCACACTTTCCAGTTTCCTCCAGCTACCAATACAGTCCACTAACCCTCGAAAATCGCCAAACCACCAATATTTGTTCACTATGATATACAAATTTTTTTGATGTTTTTTTTAATTAAGGAAGAAAAGATGAAGCTCTAGAATTATTATTTTGTCAGCCGTTTAGAGCAAACAATTTTTTCACAACTATTGAATTTTTATCTTAATACAAAGTAAAATTTCCTTTTACTACCCAGCTAGCATTTTCAACAGTCTAGGAGTCTACTGGGAATCTCATGAAGCGTGTTTTTGATCGTCGACGAGCTAATTTTTTAAATGTAGACGATTCCTCGCACGTGAGAAACTGTTACACGTGCTGCTTCGTATGAGAGATTCTTCCATTATACAGCAAAAGACTCTTATATTAATCCTAAAAGGAATCGTTTATGATGTATGTAGAGATTATCTAACGATTCTTTCAAAAAACATGCCACGAGTCGTATGAGACACACTTAGGGATTATTTTACAACTCGTGAAATGCTCAGCCGTATAACTGAGCTACCTTAATAAGGGCAACAAGTGTTTTTTTCATGTCAAAACTTCTAATATTCATACACTTTATATGAAACACACCTTAAGGTCGCAAAATCAACATCATCCTGTCGGAAAATCTTTTTTTACAGATCCTTAGGTCGATTTGTTTTATTGACATTGTATTGGCAATAGAATTTTCATATTTCAAAAACGCTCTTATATATGTAGCTCAGTAATTGTTATATGACTCTTACAGAGAGTCGCAAAAGGTTCATTCCGATATTAAAAACGAGCGTGTCAAAAATATATAAAAAAGTAATAAATAAAAAAAAAATTACAAACAACTCGATAAAAGCATTTCTAATATTTCCTGAATATTCTGCTTTTTTAACAAGACAGGTAGATGTTTCTTAACATTAGAATGATCCTTTTTAATACGAAATTATTTAAGGTCAAAATTGCTAACAAATTATATATATCGTCCAAATTTTTAAAATGAATAATGCTAAAAAGCTAAAAGCATTTTCCAAAAATGCTTAATAAAATGCCAACTGCTAAACAAACATTTTGCAGCTAAATAAAAAAATTGTAATGCTAAATTTAGCTGCAAAAATGCCAAAGTGGCCACACTGACTAAATGGAGAATACGATACTTTAATTACTTAGTACACCTCAAGGCGAATTCAAATACAGGTTGTGTCGAAACTACAACAATCCAAAAACAACAGAAACAACATATTTTTTGCATTGCATTGTTAGTGTTTACGGTCCAAAATGTCAACCATTCCTAAGAAAACACTAACAAATCAAAACAAATTGGCTCGAACTGTCAAAATCAGATGGCGTTTCGACACCACCTGTAGTTGAATTCGCCTTGGTACACCTAAACTTTGAGTAGATTTTGTCAGAATTAATGTGCTGTTTTCACAACACAAGTGAGTGAACGTGTAGTAAAATGCATATGAAAACACTCATAAAAAAATATAAATTAATGTGGTGTTTATAGAACACGAGCGCCTTACTCGTCCGTTCAACTTTCATTAAAAATAAAAACAAAATTTCGAAATTTGTTTTTGTTTTAAATGTTATTTGAACGGACGAGTAAGGCGCTCGTGTTCTATAAACTACACATAAATAAAATATATAAGTTTTTCTGAACAGATTGAACTGTTGTGTTGTAAAAACACAACAAAAACAAATTTTGAGTTTTTTTTTATTGTTGTTTCAATAAATTTTCCCAAGCGAAAATTTTTTTTATATTGAAATACAGGCAGTTAGTCACGAAGAAGATTTTGTTTTGTACGGGAAATCGAGTCAAAATAAACTAGATTTGGCTTGAAATCTCATAAGTCCTAGATTTCGTTCTAATAAACGGGCTATAAGATTAACAAGTTCTACAAGGGTATTTACTAACAAGGGTGACAACCGCTATTATTAAAAATACAAAATGTAATTTTTTTTTACATTGAATATGGAAAATAATGTCACTTAAATAATAGCAAAAGTGAGAGCTTCCAAATTAGCTACAGGAATCTTGATTATTAGATAACATCCGACATAATGAAGCTGGAAGTGGAGAAGTGGGCGTGGCACAAAATAGATTTATTTATATCTTAAGGGTAAGAACAACATTGTCCGAATTTGGTACAGATAGCTGGGTTATCGATACACCTCTCTAAAAAATGGTCGCGATTGGAGAAATGGGCGTGGCACTTCCCATATAAACACATTATAGATTTCTGTATAACTGGGGAATGGCAAGCGTCTAGGTTATCTTACATAGCATTCGATAAAATATGGGCGGGATTTGAGAAGTGGCCTTGGTACAAAATAGATTTATTTATATCTTAGGAACGGTATTTATATACATATGTACATAATTTTTATTACAGAATGATGAAGGGTACATAAGATTCGGCGTAGCCGAATATAGCACCCTTATTTATTATTTTTTAACCTTAAGTTCATCTTACTTTATTTATCCAATGCAGCCGATATTCGGTTTTTGAATTTCATTGTCAGTACTTCGGTTATAGTTCCCTTTTACCTTCCAATGGCAGGCTACCCATTGTGTTGCGTGTTTTCTTATTAAAGAAGCGAGAAAAAAAGCCAAGAATTTCTGATAAAATCATTTTTAAATGTATCGGTTTTGTGGCAGCAATTTCCTTGGGCTAAAACTTCCATTATGATTCGGTGTTGTTTTTCAGCCAAAATGTTGTTGTTGTTTTAAATATGTTTCATACACACATTAAGAAGTGGTTGTTTGGTAGATGGGTTATTCAATTAATTGTCGATTTTACATTTTTAATATGGCCCAAAAAAAAAAAAATTTAAATTTTTTTAATTGCTGTTTTCTGACAGTAAATTCTTAATACAAAAAAAATTTTATGTTTAAAAAATTTTCGATTTTAAGCTTCAAAAGAAAAAATACTTTTATAAAATATGGAACTAAAGTATATTTTGTGTGGAACAGTGAGGTTCCCTTTAATATGAACTGACTTTTATAAAGAAATGGTTTAAAGCTAAATGGGCGTTAAATTATGTTGTAAATTTAATTAAATAATAACGATAACGTCAATATTTATTAATAATTAATTGGTGTATTTGAAATATTGCAAAACCTGGGTATTTGAGAAGAAAACTGCGTGAAAAAATTTGGCTTGAGCTTTAGATTCTTAAACAAGTGAACAAAATGTTTCTCTTTGTGAGAGTAAAATCTTATTTAAAGGAAATAAAACATACTTTTCAGTTATCTTGTTTCTAGACATAAAGAAATAATTTATGCCAAATTTCATGACAATAGCTACATATTATCACCAATTTTAAGCCAAATAATTGTTTATATTATGTCACGTTAATATATGAACATTAGGCTTTTATAATGGGAGCGTGTTTTAAGCAGACGAACATGCCTAAATCAACTATGAATTTCTCTGGGAACCAGAATATAAACTTTATAAGGTTTTATATAACACAGGACAATAAATTTATAACCCATACCCCAGAGTTAACTTTTGTAATGGATTAAGTTGCGCTGAATCGAAACCTGTACGCAGAATTTCTCCATCAGGTGTTCGAGAAATATTCCAGGAGTTATAACTGCGTGAGCTCATATTTGTTCGTAAAACCTCATATGTTGTCTTAAAGCACTACCAATTACCTTTATAATAAATATTTAACTTTTGTAGTATCTTTTTAATTCTCTGAGATGTTCTAACTTGAATTTTGAAAGATCCGGGGTTTCGCTATGATTAAAGTATTACCGCTACTTTTTAACTTTTTATATTTTTAGTAATTTTTTTACCCTTCACCGAGGCACTGCTTAATATGGCCCAAAAAAAAAGAAATTTGACCCCAAAAGTGGGACAATTCTTCATTCTCATTCACCTCAAAATTTTTAATAAATTTCGACCCCAAAAAAAGCTTACATTAAAAAATACAAAGAAAGTTATATTAAAAATTTTGGTTGGGTTCATACGCTCGAAACTTAAAATCCCGAATTTAAAAATCCGAAGGTTAAAAATCCAGAATTTCAAAATCCTGATTTTTAGTAACCTGAATAATTATGCAGTTTTGGTTTTAAAAATCGCACGATAGATAGCTTGGTTGGGCCTTCGGGTAGGTGCAAGGCTTAGCTCCTCTATGATATAACGACCACTGGCTTCGCTAACTAAAGCTGCTCTAAGATAGCTTAATTATGTCTTCGGCCGGGCAATAGGGTTTTCTCCTCTATGGTATAACAAGCAACGGCTTCGCCAACTTAAGCATCTCTGCATATCCGGCATGTACTTTCTCCACTTTGGTATAAGAAATCGAGATTTTGATACTATTCCTAGGAATTTTCATATAAAATTTTACAAAATTTATATAAAATTTTTTTGGGGTCATTTCTCATTTCTTAAAATTAACAATTTATATTAGTAATTAAAAAATAGCCCCAAAGTCAAAATTGTGATTTTATATGGGGCCATTTTTCAGTCCGTGATTGGTGTAATTTTTCATTTCAATTAAAAAACCCAAAACATCCCAATGGGAAAATAAGTCCCAAAAAACAAAAAAATTGCCCCAAAACTGCGTGTGGTTGTGTCTCATGTAAAATTTTGGGGCGATTCTTCATTTTTTTTGCACCTCCCTTCACCGAAGTTAAAAGGGTATATGTATATAAGTTTATCATTGTGTTAGTATTGATCTTAGACCCTATAAAGTATATGCATATATTCTGCGACCTTATGAGAAACGAAGTTAATTAAACGGTGTCTTCCTGTCTGTTGAAGTTGTTTTTCCGAAGATCCCAAACATGATGGGGACTTTGTTGGTGTATCCCAATAAAAAATTGTGCTTCCAACGAAGCAGGTTTGTAAGGGAGAAACGTTAAAGTTTCGCTTACCATATAGCTTACGGATGACATGAATTTTATATGGCGAGTTCCCACTTTGAAGCAATACATTTTTGACATAGAAAGCGCTTTAGTCAGCGCATATAAAAATTGGTGAATGTAACGATGAGGTTTGCACACTGAATTTTTTGTTACCGTTATTCTTTAATATGCTCCCTTACAAACCTGCTTCGTAGTAAGGGAATGTCGTGGCTCTTCAAATGTTATATATTTATTTTTAAATTTATTAAGAATTCGTTCAATTACTTTATTGCATCTCTGTATGTCTTATTGCGTAGCGCATAAGTGTGTGCTTACTTTTTAAAATGTACCATTAGTGCATCGCAAAATAAGAAAATTTTTTACTGGGATATTTATGTCACATATTATTAATTTTGCTATTGAACGGTCCACAAATTTTTTTTTTTTTTTTTTTTTTTTTTCGTTATTTATTTATTGAATCTTCATATATTTAATATGAACTAACAATAATTTATCAAATCTTAACCTAATACTTTATTTATGTCCTGCCAGTGCCAGACAAAAATTTTCTTCATCACGGGTTCTGTTCACTTATATAGGTGTTTATCTCTCATCTAGTTGAGTAAGTGCTGCAGTGTCTCTTCTCCTTAAGCGAGTGTGGCCGCCATGATTTAAAATATTTCGAGCTAAAGGATTTGGGTGTTGTTCAAGTCTTTTTAAATATTTTACTGCATATTTTGTAATCATAGTTTTTACTAATGGCACGTTGAGATCCTTATGAATGTTTGAGTTTTTAACATACCAGGGGGCGGCTGTGATTATACGAAGAAGTTTATTTTGGCGCCTTTGAATTTTTTCGATATTAGAGGCCGAGGCAGTGCCCCATAGTTGAATACCGTAGCACCAGATAGGCTTTAAGATAGAGTTGTAAAGTAGAAGCTTGCAATCGAGTCTAAGAACAGAATTTCTTCCAATAAGCCAATGAATTTGGATGGCTTTTAGTTTCATTTGAGTTAATTTTGCCTCTATATGGCATTTCCACGTTAATCGCCGATCCAGATGTATACCGAGATATTTGACATGCGAATGTTGAGGAATAATTTGATTATTGATTGTAATAGGGGGGCAAGATTCCCGGCGCAGGGTGAATGTTATATGTACGCATTTTTGCTCATTGACCATTATCCTCCATTGTCTTAGCCATATTTCTAGTTGAAATATATGATGCTGTAGGTAACGAGATGCTTCATAACGGTTTTCGTGGACGCTTAGAAAAGCTGTGTCGTCTGCAAATGTTGAAGTTTGGGTGTAGTTGTTTGTTGGCATGTCCGAAGTATAAATTAAGTATAATAGAGGGCCCAGGATGCTGCCCTGTGGGACTCCAGCGCCAATCGGCTGAGGTGAACTTAAGAAATTTCCTTCTTTAATAATAAATTGACGACCGACTAAGTAGCTTTCTAACAGTTTGTGTGTGTTTGCTGGTAAATTTTGCTTCAATTTGTGTAATAAGCCTTCATGCCAGACTTTGTCAAAAGCTTGCGAAACATCGATGAAGAGTGCTGAGCAATATTTTTTTTCTTCAAATGTTTTTCTTATGACATTTACTATTCGATGAGTTTGTTCAATTGTGCTGTGTTTTCTTCTAAATCCGAATTGATGGTTTGGAATACATCTATTTTCACTTAAAATCGGTGTTAATTTTGAAACTAATAATTTCTCAAATAGCTTTGACATATTTGACAATAAGCTAATAGGCCTATAAGACTCAACTTTCGTATGATCTTTACCTGGCTTTGGTATCATGGTAACTAAGGAAACCTTCCATTTTTGAGGAAAGTATTCAAGGCGTAAAATAGCATTAAAAATAAAAAGAATAATTTTCTTTGCTACGCGAGGTAGCTCTAATAGCATTTTATTGCTGATCTTATCAATGCCAGGTGCCTTCTTAGTGTTTAAGTCACATATAACCTTTTCGATTTCTCTCATCTCAAATCTTAGGGGAATAGCTGCTCTAGCAGCAACAGGTGGTAAATCGACCGCAATATTGTGAGATATATTAGGTGTAAATACGTTTTTCAAGTGACTTACAATCATTTCTTGCCCAACTTCCATTCAAGTTTCTTAATGGTGGTTTAGAGACAACTGGCCTTTTGAGGTTTCTAGCTGCACGCCATAATGAGTAGTCCGATTGTGGAGTTGCATCAAGTTCCTTAAGATATTTTTCCAGAGAAGCCGTTTTCTGAGTCTGCAATAACTTTCTTAATCTTTTTGTACACTCTTTTAGCAAGTTCTTAAGTTGAGGAGATCTGTGCAATTGCCACTCTCTTCGTGCCCTCCTTTTTTCAGACAAGAGACGCTCGACATCTGTGGAATATGTTTTAATAGTTTATGTTTTTTTGGGGGCAATATTGGAATGTTGAACAGCTAGTTTCAGAAAACTGTCAAAATTATCAATAGAGCGATCTACATACTCCGGTGTACTGAGCGGAATATTTTCTGTGCAATGGGCACTGAGATATTTTTTATATTTTAACCAATTTATTTGTGTGGCTGACGTCGCTAGGTAACCAGTCGGAGATACAATTCTATTGGGGTTCATTATAGTAACAATTGTAGGTGTGTGGTCGGAAGATAATTCTAGGGAAGCTTCAACGTGAATCGTTTCCGTGGGGATGTTTTTAACCACGCCAAAATCGATGACATCTGGAATTTTTTGCGGGTCAGCAGGCCAATATGTTGGTTGGCCGCTCGCGACAACATTTAAATTCATTTTAGAGATTGTATTAAACAAAACACGACCCTTTGGTGTTATTAGTCGTGACCCCCAGAAGGTATGTTTAGCGTTATAATCGCCAGCGGCCAGGAAACAGGGTCCTAGTGATTTATAATATTCACAATATTGGCTTTCTGATATTGAAAATCTAGGTGGAGAGTATAAAGATGAGATTACAATGCTACGATTCAGCTCTTCAACACAAATGTTCGTTGCTTGGAGATAATCCTCACGATGATCACACATTAGGTAGTGTTTGACTCGATTTTTTATCAAAATGGCAGAACCACCACAAGCTCTATCTCGAGGGTCCTTGGTATCATATAGTATATAACCATTGATGTTAAACGTATTTCTTGAGGTCCACAAATGGCTGAGATATGCCTCTAATCTGTGTATCCGGAGATCGGCAAGAGCCAAGGTTTCCAAATTTGTATGAAATATAATAAAAAAAACATTCTCCTGTAAAATTTTGTTTTTGCCGCTTGAACTTTTTTTGTGGTTATGACTCGATATGTAGGTCTAAAACACGAGGAATTTTAAAACTGAGATCCCATATCGGACCACGCCTAAAATAAATTAACTATCGGTGAAGAGTATCAAAGATTCGGCACAGCCAAACATAGCGTTCGTAATTGTTATTTTTTTAATCTTGTACTTCATTTTTGTATTTTTTTTAAAATAGTTCTTATTTTTTCATAAATATTATATATAAACTCTGAATACAGATACGAATTCGGAGTACGTCAAACCCTTAGAAACGTACACAGAAAAAAGAGTTTTATCAATTAAAAAAAGGTTTAAAAAGTATTTAAATTTATTTAATGTGATAATTGAATTAATTATTTTTTTTGTTGAAAGAAAATTAAAAATTTAATTTTGATTTAATTAACATTTTAATTGTTTTGAAATAAATTTTCAATTAAAATTTTAATTAAATAACAAAAAATCTTAATTGACTTTTTTCGTTTAAAATAAAATAATTTAAACATGTACAATTGTTGTTGGGAATTGTCAATATTTATTTAAATAAATTAACACATTGTTTGAAATGGCAAATTTATTTGATGACTTTTTTAATTAAAAATGTCATTTATTGAATATATTTTTTCAAAATTTTAAAATTTTTAGTAATCAATATAATCATTTTGGTAATAGGTGCAAAGTCAACAACTTGTTTGCTTGATATTATGAATTAAAAATTTGGTGATTGGAGAAATTTAATATTTTTTTTTCTGTGTATACTCTGATCACTGGGTTTCGAATTTTTTCAAATTTTGCAGGCCTGTGTAATTATGTATTTGTGTTACACAAGCAATGTCAAACCTAATATACCCTCATCCACCAATCGTAGGGGTAGAAGGCAAAAAAGCAATGAATCGCAACATGCCTATTTTATATTTACCTTTAATAATACTAAAAATCATTTTTTTCAGATACATGTTTCGTCATTACTAAACATAGTGCCCACACCCAGAGAAAAAATATGTTTAAATTTGGTCACCTCCAACAAAACTATTTTTAAAGAGAATTGCAAACATATTATGTTTAAATTTAAGTATATTATTGTCACCGACAAACATATAATTGTTAAATTAGTCCGCCATCAAGAAGGCACAACCATATTATGGTTGCCTCCGAACATCTTTTGGTTAGTAATAACTAAAATATGTTTAACATTTATAATAGCATGGTTGATTTTCAACCAAAGCATGTTGCTCTTAGAAAAGAAGAAAATACTATTGTTAATTTAAAAACAAATTATTGTCATATTTATCCATAACATGTTTAGAGGCAACCATAATATGGTTGTGGCTTCTTGATGGAGGACTAATTTAACAATTATATGTTTGTCGGTGACAATAATATACTTAAATTTAAACATAATATGTTTAAAATTTTGTCTTTGGAGGTGACCATATCTAAACATATTTTTTCTCTGCGTGCACCTGAGATACTTGTTTTTTAAGTACTTGAAATTGTAATTTCTCTGCTAAGTGTAATGTTGAACTGTAGCCAAAATGTCTTTTTATATATATATTTTTAGGGATGTAAAGATACGCCTTTTGGGCGATACGATATTGATAATTTAAAATTTAAACTAATAAGATTTTTTTTAAATACCAGGTGTTCTTAACTTTTGTGGATATCGCAAGTCCGTCTGAAGCAGACCTGCATTGGAAAATAGTCTCTCAGAAGCGACGCACCTCACTGTACAACGTAAGTATTTCTGCACCAAGCGGGTCTACGTCTCTAGAAATAGCAGGAGATATAAGGTATGGACAAAGGCTTATTCTCGGATTTTCTTTTAATTTGTTCACAAACACTCCAAAGGCCATTTTTAGACAATTGCAGAATCCAGAGTCATAGTAGATTGAAGCAAATTGTCTTTAAAATATTCGAAGAATTTGAGATAACAATAATTTTCATTATTCTCTAAACACTCATATCTTTTGTTCAGAAGTAATGCTAAGTAATCCGCCAATTTTTGGACCTCTAAACTATTCTCTATCTGAGTTTAATCATTTATTTTATTTTTTAATAATGTTTCAAGACTTTTAACTAGAGGTCTCGCTTATGGAATTTGTAGTCTCTTCGAAGTATCCCAAAATTTTCAACAAAATGGCTTATTCTATTCTCTTTTTAAAAAAAAGCATTAAAATCTAAAAATGAACAAAATTTGTACTACATAAAAGATTAAGCAGTGAGAGAACATTTCATTACTATGGTGCAAAGCAAAACGGCTAAAGCTGGAGTTCCACGCTACGCGTTTAATTCGTTGATGCGTTAACCCTAACTTGGGCACCAATTTTTTACTACAAATTCGGGCAGTATACTTTTGTATGTTTTCCGAATTATTTTGAAAGAGATATTAATCTTATGTGTTTTTTTTTATTATTTTCATTGTCAGGAAAAACATGACAATTTAGTTAGTGAATCCGAATCATAGCCCCATAGGACCTTTAATGTAAAAATTATAGCTATTTTATATATTGAATATTTACAAATGTAAATACTGCCCAAGTTAGGGTTAAAGCATCTGTCAAAAAAGTAGAATCAGTCTAAAATGTTATTGACAAGTTATACAGCAAATGCGAAAAATATATACGTATGAACGCCTTAAGTGGGACTACTTTCCACATTTGCATGCGTGTGGACCTCCAGCTAAAGAATTAAAAGAAACAATTTTCTATTCTGTTTTGATTTTATGTTTTCTTTTGAAATACATGTTATTTCATTAAGTTGTAAAGCAAAAAATAAGCATTGAATATTAAATTGTTTTTTTTTTAATTCTAAAAAAGGATCGGCGTATAGACATTATAATATCGCCGATACCGATATATCAGCAAACCTGAAGTATTGACGATATATCGGTATTCGGTATTCCAGTATTAATATACGTATGTATGTATGTATGTACCAAGAGAAACTTAATGTTAAGAGCACTTACTTGCACAATCACTCTATCCAATGTAGGTATATGGGTACGTATTCCAAATGATTGAATTTGGTGGTTGAAATTAATAGGTAAGTACATATGTACGCAGGTTGTTTAATAAGGCCTCAATCTTTCTCTTTTCCTTTTATATATAATTAACGTTTACCATATGAACACAATTTAATAACAGTAGATGGGTATGTACTACCGAAATAATGCACAATTAATTTAATAAGCAATCTTTGACTCTTTTTTTCATAGGCTTTTCTTTTTTTTTTTTTTTTTTTTTTTTTTTTTACTTTACAGTTGCTTTTATTTCTCTTTTTTAAATTTTTAAATATGAATATTTTTCAAGCCTTAACGAAAAGTAACGGGATGTACATACATACATGGTAGGCACATTTTTCTAATTTTTATCACTTTTTCCCGCACTTTTCTTTTTTTTTTTTTGAAATTCTTTATTTTTGTGTTTTCTAATCTGACAACTAATTATCGACATGCATACATAATTATTCACTAATCAAAATGGGTTTTTTTTTTATTGGAATATTGGGTTGAAAATGTGTATGCACATATGCATGTTATTACCTTTTATTTTTATTTATTTTTTCTATTTTTTATTTAACCAATAGGTTCTTCTAACTTTTAACTTGATAGGTAATACATAGGTGCACTGTGGTAAGTATTTGTAGATTTTTTTTCAGCTTCTGGGTAAGTATTAATTTAATTTCACAATTTATGTAGGTATTTATTTTAATCTTTATGTACCCAGGTATTTTCAATATTTATGTATTTATTTAATTTATTTGTCTTTACTCACTTATTGTTTGATGGTTTTGATTGTAATGATTTGCTTGTGTCATTTATTCCTCATTTACCTCATTTTTTGCTTCCTTTCAGCCGTACCTAAACAAGAGCGGAAGGCGGAACGTTTTCTTCAGCGTAGCTTTTACGCTGATATGCCATACCTAAATAAGAGCGTCAGCGTTGTGCCATAAACAGTAGTGTTAACTTTCGTGCCGACTAAAACTCTCATAAAAGACATAAGAAATTGAATTAAAACCGCTAGTTTGACGTAAAAATAGCTAATTTGCCATTATTTATTATCAAACAATAAAAACAGGGTTGTCAAAACAACAAATATAGCAGCCCTGTTTATTTCAACGCGCTGTCAAAATCGGATTTTCCAATTGCAAAGCGCTACCGTTGCGTTGCCGTCGCGTTGTTTCGGTATGCTACATACAAATTGTATGGGAATGAGGATTTTTGACAGCTAGAAAACGCGTTCCGCTCTTGTTTAGGTATGGCTGTTAGAGTTGTTGAGTATTGCTAATTGTTCCAATTGTCGTTAATTGCTCTTTTGGTAATTTGCTTCTCTTCCTTATTTCCACTGGTTTAAAAGTCGAAGGACCATGTAATTCTCTGTTTGATGACCACAAAGAATATTAAACAATATTCTAATTTAGGGTGCAGAACTGCAGGGCACTGCAAGATGCGAGATGATCTTGTTGGTTTTAGAATATTGTAATTATAATCACTCACCGGAGTGATTATAATTGTAGCGATTGAATAAAAGCAAAGAAAAAGAGAGAAATTTAGTTATTTCTTTGCTAATTAAGAGTCAATTCTAAATACTTGGGTTAGAATTACCTTTACGTTTGGGGTTGAGTTTCCACCGTAGGTTAAGAGGATGAGTTCTAGAGCAAGTACTTGATGGGCCGTGATTCCAAGTTCAACAAAAGGATTAGCAGGTGTAATTGTATTTAGGTATAGTAGGTATTTATTTTATATTTAATTCAGGTTTAATATTTATTTAGTATTTAGTAGTATTTATTTTAGATTTAATTTTAAGATTAACAATTTTAGGGTAAGCACTTATTTAGGTTAAGCCACTTTAGAAATTTAAGAATATTAGTTAAAAAGAAAAGTTCAACTTATTTTCACTGTTGCTAAGGCGCAAGTGAAGTATACATATTTTTTATTTTGAATCTTAACCTGACTTGGAATAACCCCGTAAGTACTAAGTACTAAATCCAGATACCTATACTACAGTGACTTTCAAACTACAATGCAACTGAGATCAATAAGAAATTACAATTCATCCATTAAAATTCAGTTATAATTCAAATATTAATTCTAATTCATGTTACATTATAATTTCTTCAAGTTAACAAATTTAAATATTAGTTTTTAATTCAGTTTATATGATTTAATCTTATTTAAGTTTTTTAATTATTCTTTCAATTCATAGTGTTCAAATCACATTTGAACACATTCCTTCATTTTTTTATATAAAAGAGGCATGTACCGGCTTCACTGTTTTTTTACGCACCTTCCTAAGAAGTATCGTTATTAGTATTTTTTTTTTTTTTTTTTTGCATTTTGCCTATTTGTACTATTCACTACTTTTTTGAGCTACAAGGTCCAACGCCATTTTCCAAGCGATGTTGTTTCAGCATCTCGCTCTAAAACCGATCACTCTATAAAACCTGAAAAATATTTTAAAATCAAAAAACATTAAATTTGCTTCTCCCAATCTGGTCAACCATTTACAACTTTTTTTGCCACAATTAGTTAAAATTCATTGCAAAAGTTTAATATTTAATATTTCTA
Source organism: Pollenia amentaria (assembly GCA_943735925.1). Lineage (NCBI taxonomy): Eukaryota > Metazoa > Arthropoda > Insecta > Diptera > Polleniidae > Pollenia > Pollenia amentaria. The sequence goes on along the minus strand of OX031008.1, from coordinate 82,622,975 downwards.
GAAAGTACCACAATAGAAATTTATTTATGATTTTTTTTTACGATAGTAAAAGAAAAAATAAAATATAATGAAACCAATATGAACAAGCACATGGACTTACATCTTGTACATGTTAATATATACAGCCCGAAAAAAATAGCAAAATCAAACTACAACCTTGATACTAATATTTAATGAAAAACCACAAAATATATCTCCTTGGTCTCAAATTTGTGATGAAAAACCTCCAGGCAACATAAATTACATGTTCAATGTTCCGTTTTCAATATTTTGCTCATCGAATAGAAGTGATGATGGCGATAGCGGTGTTGTTGTTATTGTTAGAGCGGTAGAATTAAATGGATGAAATGAAATTTTAAAGCATCATTTGTACTAAAATGTTTTGCTACCGCTTTTAACCACAATTCAGAAAACTGAAACTCTTACACATAACAAAGAAACAGATGGATGGACGGACGGACAAATGGACGAAGTGTTAGAGAGGAAAGGTACAGTTAAACGTAGAACCATAAAAACTAAGAAGACTTTAAACATGGCAATGAAGCATGAAGAAACCAAAAAATCACCACCTTCAATTTATCGCCAAAACGAAATAACTACAACAGCAGCTCAAACTAAATTTAAGGCAACTTCATCATCATCAGCTTCAACTTCATCATTATCAGCCAAAAGGCTTTTTATTCTTTGTAACACACTCATAAATACCGAAACGCAATCCATATAGAGGGGAAGGGAAATAATTTGAACAGGCAAAGTGTGGTTTATTGGTCTTGTTGAATTGAGTTGTTTTACTGTTTTTTTTTTTTTTTTTTTTTTTTTTTTTTTTTTTTTTGCCTTTTTGGCAACATTTGCAGGGTGTTAGAGAATCAGATTCTTCCTTTTGGTTGATGTTGTTCATCTGTTTTCAATAGTGTTGGATGGGGGAAGCAGCCAGCAAACACATCGTTGGAAGAATCAAGGAAATGTGTTGCAAAATGAAAAAGAACAACTTGTTAATTTAATAACAGACATTTTTTTCTGTTACAAATCAATACATTATTTTATTGATGACTATGATGATTATGATGAGTAACCGTCTTTTTTTTTTTTTTTTTATTTATTTATTATTATTATTATTTCTTTCCTTTTTATTCTTGTTATGAATTTTTGATATTTACAGTGGGAGCACTGAGTTGAAATATTATTATTAAAATTGTGTTAAAAATCGCTAACTGCTTTCATTTTGATTTAAAGCAGTTGCATGCGACATGCAAGTTTTATAAACTCTGATTACAATCAGTTATTTTGCTTGAATTTTTAAAGCTTCTGTTTAAAAATTTAATCAAATAAGAAATTTTTGCTTGGATTTTGTAACTAATTTTTAGAGGTTTGGGGCACAATTTCAAACATGAGTGACAGTTACAAATTTCAACAGGCAACCACAAAATAATTTTCGTTAAGCAATTGATGGTATAAACACAACTGGGACGAACGACGATTTTCGCATAGCACGATGAATTCATCGGCAAGAATTCGTTTTGATAATTTTTGAAATAATACACAATAACTGCCGTATTCATAAAAAACTAAATTGGATATGAAATCTATTTTAAGGAAAATTTGTTTGGAAATTTTGTTTTAAAATACGTTTGAAATCTATTTTATTTTTTGTGAATACGGTAGTAAGTGTGTAACATTTCTTTGTAAATTAATTCTTTTTATATGTTTGTTTACATTTATCAAAAATAAAAACTATTAAAAAAAGAAATATTGACAAACAAAAATTGAAGACAATTTTATATGTATATCGCACTTAATTTGAGGTATAAACTCAAAATTTTTATTTGTCACTTTTTCGTAAAATCGACCAGTTATATTTATATCTTCCCGCTGTAAAAATATCGTGCTATTTGCTTTGCTTTTTGGTAATTAAACGTTTGGCTTTAAAATAGTTTTTCATGTGACTTCAATGTTCAATTAAAAATTGTTTTGCTTCTAGTGAAAATTTTAAAATTTTGAGTTAAGTACTACCCTCTAGTTGATTAAGTGCGATGTATAATTAAAAAAGTGATACATACAAGCCTGTTCCGAAAATAACTTGATTTCAAATCATGTGCTTTTAAAATCACACGTTTGATTTTGTGCTGTTCAAAAAATCACATCGCTTTTGTGTTGTTCGGTGTGCTCTCGGCAATTTGAACTTACACCGAAAACACACAAAAATGGAATACCCAAATATCACACCTTTAATTTGTAAAGCACATGTGATTTTTGAAATCACGTGATTTAATATCAAGTGATCTTGAAAACCGGCCTAATAATAAAATTTATATGCTATAAATACATAGGGGTTATTCACAAGGTGTGCTATCAATTCATATCGTCATAATGTCCTAAATAATATTTACATTTGTTTAAAAAAAATATTGTTGTAGTTCAAAAAAATAATAATGTTAAGGCTGTGTTCATTAATCCGTCATAACTGTCCAGTAGAAATCTAAATTATAAGCGTGGGCTTCGCCATTTCTTGTTATTATTTTAAGACATATGACTTTACAACTTTATGAATATCTTGTGAATCACCCAATAGAAGACAAAAAAATTGACATTTTTTTAAAGAAGCACTTAGGAAATTATAATAAAAAGCGGTCACACTGTCCCAATTTATTTGTATTTCGTATGCGTAAGAAATATAAACAAACATATCTCAGAGTTTGTTACGCACGACGAACTTCGGTCTACGCAATGATCGTATGTATTTTCATATACACAAATATGTTCTCATCTAAAGAAGAATATCGTGGCGAATAATTTGTAATTATTTGTTCCAGTGGTATTTCTGGCATACTATCAAAAATTCGAAAATTTCAGCAAAACTGTCGTTTGTGTTCGACAGTGTGTACCTCACGTAATTTTTATTCCTTCGACATATCATTCGAACAATACCAAGGTACACTAACCAGGTATACGACAACAAGGAGCCTAGTAAAAAAAAACCGCCAAAAACAGTATGTCAACGAAGTACAAGACCTTATCAAAATATCCCCGTTAGTAACAAGAGTTTGCAATATAACAAGAGACAGACAATTTCGCACATAGAGCAAACAATGGGTCTTTTGCTAAGCAATCAGGAGCATAATAACGAACTTGATAAGGAAGATGTACTCTAATGCAGAAAACAAGGTGCTACTAAAAGGACAAACATCAGACCAGATCGATATCGGAGTTCGACAAGGAGGTGAACTTTCTCCGCTCATATTCATTTTGGTACTTTATAAAGTAATCGTGGCAACAAACGCAGAAACTCCAAATGGTATACAATGGACTCTATTTACTTAACTAAAGGACCTGGATTAAGCAGATGACTTATGCCGACTTGCCCATAGTTTTGAACACATACATATGTACAAGAAATAATTACAAGCACTTTATCGAAATCTATGCAGGTAGGACTAGTTAGATTATCCTATTTTTATTTACCTTTTGTGTTTTTTACATACAATTATATACATATATGTAAGTATGTATGTACATAGATATGTACAAAACAATGTTGTTGTTATAAAACAAATAATATTATACATTTTACTGATGTACACAAATTTATCATTTCAAAATAGTTACTCTTCCATTTCCTAGAACCTTCTGCTGCTTCCAATATTCCTTTAAAATTTTTAATTAAAAACTTCCATTTAAAATTCGTCTCAAACTCCTGCAAATCCATAACAATTACTATTAACAGACTTCTTTTAAAATAGCCCTTGTATTAATTAAAGAAAAAATAAATAATAACATAATAAAACAAAACATGTTTGTGCATGTCTGCAATTTTCTACACAAACATATTGAGTAATAAGAAATCATTAGAAAAACACAAAAAATTGTATTGAAAGTAAATAAACTGCACTTTTATTCTATTGATTTTGTACACAATAGAATACATCGACACATGAACGAACATGTTCAAACACTAGGAAGAACAAAGAGAGAATAAACTTTGAAAAAAAAGCATAAATAAACAAAACACTAACAATTCAAACGAAAGGGGCGAGGAGGACAAAAGAATAAAAAGACGAACTTCTAATACTTGTCGGAGAAAGAATTAGGAACTAAACAGGAAAAATACCTGCAATATTTACAAAAAAAAAACCCTCAAGCGCTACACAAAAATACATACGTATAGACGTGGGTTGAAAGAGAAGTTAAAGGCACAATATAATTTAATTTTAATTTAAGCCACTTTTTCTATTTTATTTTAGATTAGAAGCCCTTGAGGAATGAATGTCATATTATTACTGTCATATTATTAAAAAGGCTAAGAAAGTTACTGCAGTCCCAAAAAACTGCATCCTTTGAAAAATATCTTAAGGAACTTGATGCAACTCCACAACCAGACTACTCATTATGGCGTGCAGCTAGAAATCTTAAAAGACCAGTTACCACTAAACCACCATTAAGAAACTTAAACGGAAGTTGGGCAAGAAATGATATAGAAAAAGGAAATCTTTTTGTTAATCATTTGAAAACCGTATTTACCGCTCACACATCTCTCGATATGGCGGTCGAGTTACCACCTGTTGCTGTTAGAGCAGCTGTTCCACTAAGATTTAAGATAAGAGAAATCGAAAAGGCTATTCATGATTTAAACCCGAAGAAAGCCCCTGGTTTTGATAAGATCAGTAACAAAATGCTTTTGGAGCTACCCAGCATAGCAAAGAAAATTATTCTCTTTATTTGTAATGCTATTTTACGCCTTGAATACTACCCTCAGGAATGGAAAGTATCATTAGTTACCATGATACCTAAATCAGGAAAGGATCCTACAAAAGTTGAGTCATATAGACCTATAAGCTTATTGTCTAATATATCAAAGCTGTTTGAGAAGCTGTTAGTGTCAAAATTAACCCCAATTTTAAATGTAAATAGATGTATTCCAAACCATCAATTCGGCTTTAGAAGAGAACATAGCACAATCGAACAAACCCATCGTATAGTAAACGCCATAAGAAAAGCCTTTGAAGAAAAAAAATATTGTTCCGCCCTCTTCATCGATGTTTCCCAAGCTTTTGATAAAGTCTGGCATGAAGGGTTATTACATAAATTGAAGCTAAATTTACCAGTAAACACACACAAGCTGTTAGAAAGCTACTTAGTCGGTCGAAAGTTTATTATTAAAGAAGGTGCTTTTATAAGTTCTCCTCAGCCAATTGACGCTGGAGTCCCTCAGGGAAGCATCATGGGCCCACTGTTATACCTAATATATACCTCAGACATGCCAACAAACAACCACACCCTAACTTCAACATTTGCTGATGATACAGCTTTTTTTAAGCGTGCACGAAAACTGTCATGAAGCTTCTCGCTACTTGCAGGATCATATATTTGAACTGGAAAAGTGGTTAAAACAATGGAGGATAAAGGTTAATGAGCAAAAATGCGTACATATAACATTCACCTTGCGTCGGGAGTCATGTTCCCCTATTAAAATCAATAATCAATTAGTGCCCCAACAATCGCATGTAAAATATCTCGGAATTCATCTAGATCGGCTTTTAACATGGAAATGCCATATAGAAGCAAAACTAATACAAATGAAACTAAAAGCAATTCAACTTAATTGGCTTATTGGAAGAAACTCTGTTCTTAGTCTCGATTGTAAACTTCTACTTTACAACTCTATCTTAAAACCAATTTGGTGCTACGGTATTCAGTTATGGGGCACTGCCTCGGCTTCTAATATCGAAAAAATTCAAAGGCGACAAAATACACTTCTTCGAATAATCACAGCCGCTCCCTGGTATGTTAAAAACTCAAAAATTCACAAGGATTTCAATGTGCCGTTAGTAAAAACTATTATTACGAACTATGCAGTAAAATATTTAAAAAGACTTGAGTCGCACCCAAATCCACTAGCTCGAAATATTTTAAATTACAGCGGCCACTCTAGATTAAGGAGAAGAGATACAGCAGGACTCATCAGACAAGAAGAGCGCTAAACATCTACATATGTGAACAGAAACCGTGAAGAGAAAAATTTTCGTCTAGCATTGGCAGGACAAAAATAAAGTATTAGTATAAGATTTGATTAATTATTGTTAGTTCATATTTGAAGATTCAATAAATAAATAATGAAAAAAAAAAAAAAAAAAAAAAAATATTATTACTAAATATATCGCTTAAGTTTAAAAATTCAAAGTCATCTTTCACTTTTCGAACCACCCTTGTGCCTTGTTTAAATAAAACATGTTAGTAAGTACTCGAACTTAACAAATGATGGAAATATTTTATAGAACTAAAGAGTAAATGAACTACAACATAAAAATTCATTGCGAGTTTTAAAGAATTAAATTTGTGGCTGGAAGTTGTTTACAGTTTGTGTTGGACTTGAAATGGATGTGTTTGAAATTTGTTATTGGCAATCCAAAATTGATAAGAAAAAAATTTTTTTTAATAGGATGCTTTTAATTATAAACCAAAAAAAAATTATTCGTTAAAAAATATGAATAAAATATGTACGTATCTTATTGTATAGGAAACGTAATTTAAATTAAAATCTTCTTTCTTCACAAGTATGTAAGTGAATACATGAAACTACCATATAAATGTCAAAAAAAAGTTGGGAGGTAAGGTAGAAATGCGAAGTCAACTTCACGACGTCACGCAGACACTTATACGGTCCATTGTGACGCCTTAGTAAGTGATAGAGTACTAATTAGACAATAATAGGAGAAATAAAGACTGAAAGCACAATATAGAGAAAATAGAGGAAGATAAAATCGGACAAAACTAGAAAAAACAACGCTACTAAAGACAAAACTGTCCTACATATACTCAGTCTACTGTTACGCAACCAGGTCATTTCCATTACTAATCCTGTCAGCTTCTTGAGGCCACACCCCAACACATCTCCCAACATAGCCATCTCAGCCTGGGACAGTGACACAGAATGTGCTCAACTGTCACCAAGTTTTCTGGGTACTCACACAACCTGAAAATATCTGCCAAGTCAAATCCCGTTCTGAACGCCATCCTGACCAGTATACAGTGCCCCGTGATAATACCTATCATGGTCCTTACGCAGACCCTACTCCTGCCCAGCAGCGAATCCGAATCGGACTTCCTAAGCACCGGCCCAGCGCACGCAAGCCCTGCTGTCCTTACGGTTACTCCAGATCCGATTAGTCCTGCTCAAAACCCATTCCCTGATCCTTTCAAAATAGAAGCCCATTAGAGGCCTGACCGCCATGATCCAGTCAGGAGCATTTACCCGGTACCCAGCATATTCCCCTTAGATTTCTCCTAGAGCCTTCCTAGAATCATCAACTAGCTTGGAGTTCACGTAACAGCCCATCAAGGCCTTAAGATCCGCATAATCTCACCCAAGATCCGGGAGTGACCATGCTTGAAATTTCCTAACAGTCCTAACTAGGGAGATCGAACGGTTATTATTCGACCGGTTTTAACCGGTTAGTTTCGGTTTGCCCAAGTCGGTTATTTTAAAATGTCCATTTTTCGAATATCGAATAAACCGGTTATTTTGGTATAAGTAACCGGTTATTTTAGTAATGTGTAATTTATATACATTTTCCTTACTCTTGTTGTAGATGTACCCGTAATTTAAGTATTTTCTAATTGAATATTGGCTAAACTTAAACTTTTTATGAAGAATGTCAAAACAAAATGTAACAAAGGTCAAAAAATATTATGAACACTCGCTTATAAAAGCGTGTGTTTTTATAGAAAAAAAAAAAACCAAAAACTATTCAAAATACTAAAAAAACGTGTTCAGCTAAAAAATAAATAGTAATTTGTGCAAGAGTATTCTAAATATTAAATGTATTTTTATATAAATGATATCTCTAGATATTTGTCGAATGCGATTAAAAAGACAAAGATAAGTGCTTGAAGTGCCCTAAAATGATAAGTTACAAAGGTTCTTCCATGTCACGACTTATTAATCACCTTTCATTAGTGTACATGCTTGACATTAATGTGATCCAAATGAAACTTAACTCCGTTCGAAGAAGTTCTAAAAAGACGACAAATAATACTTTACTTAAATACGCTGCAAAAAATTAATTATTGGGGGAAATATAAGCCAGTTGTGTTGCCGAGGACGAAATGCCCGATAATGCACTTAAAACTCTTAAGTACTTCTAGCATCTCTTCATGCTGAAAACTACAACATTACGGCGGAATCAACGATATGGGAAAAAATTCTACCAGTTTTATTTATTAAAACACCAAGAACTAAAAAACAAAATTGAAGAAATCAAACAATGGCATGGAATGTTTTAAATTGTAGTCGACGAATTGACAAATATTTTACACAAAAAAAATGTTCTGTTCACTACTCATTTCTATAATGCTCAAACAAAATAATTTGAAATAGATAATAGATCCTGGCTAAGAGGTTTTGTTTGCAACTTTTAAAAAATTTGGTTAATTAATATAGATAGCTTAACCACCAACAAATTAAAATTAATTTAAAATAAATTTGAGAGAATGTTTCAAAAAATAACTTTATTAAATTCCTATAATTTATTTGCTTTTGCAAAACGTTTGTCTAGATCAAATATCATTCAACCGTTTCGAAATTACATTATACAAATATCTTCTTACAATTTAAGTTTTGTAAATCAATAACAAATATCGTAAAATATTTGTTAGGTCTGATCTAAGTCATATTTATGTATTTTGTGGGTCCTTACCTTTGCAAATTGTTTTGTTTTTATTCAAATTAACGTTTTATTTTAAAAACTTATTTGATTTTTATGTTTTAAAGTATTCAAATTAAAACCGGTTAACCGGTTATTTAAAAATTGCTTAACCGAAAACCGGGTTTTTTAAAATAGCAACTATTCGTAATATTCGAAAACCGGTTATTGAAAAAAGTCGAATAATCGATCTCCCTAGTCCTAACTCCCTCTGTCTAAGAATGACCTGGCCGCCATTAACATCACATACTGCTCAATAGGCAGAAGATGTGAAATAACAACCAGAGCCGCCTACGGAGTACTTCTTATGGCCCCTATCACGCCGATCAAAGTACACCTTTTAGCCTTAGATAGAAGTTCCCTCCGACTCCCCAGACTCAGTGCCTCTAACCACCGATGTATACAGCCAACCCACCACTGACGGGCGAAGCTCCCAGCTCCTACCTTTCGATGATCTGCAACCATAGTAGACATTCAGACCCCCCTAAGTCTAAGTATTTCTTCTCCAGGACAGCTTACTGTCCGGAAAACTTCAAGATACTTAGCACTATCAGATAGCCTAAGCTCTACTCCCCCTGGTACCGGCAGCCTAAAATTATCCACATCATACCTCCTAGTAAAAAGAACCAACTCTGTCTTCTCCAGATTGAATCCCAGACCCTTGGCAGCCGCCCATGCTGACAGTTCGCCCAGCGCAACTTGCATGACTTCGCTTTTTCTCAGCAGAAACTTGTCTGATACCAATATTACTACTTCATCAGCGTTGGCCACGACCTTTTGTCCAAAGTGTCAAAATGTCTTAAAACGACATTGGCACTCAAGACGAAAAAAGGTTTTAAAGAAAAACTTTTGACCGCAATAAGCCAAACATAGTTTTAGAAACTGAATTCAAACAAGTAGGAGTACTATATGCGGCTGGGCGAATCTTTTATATCTTCCACCAAGAGTTCGAATATTTCAGGAGTAGGCTCTATATGTGATCCAGGTCAAAAAACAGACTAGGCGGGCACCTGAGGTTTTAACCTAATTAAGGTACGCTGAATCCAGTGGTGCTAATCGTTTTTAGGTTAGCTCTTGTTGTCGAAATATACAGTTAATTTGAAAATGGAGGAGGATGTACAACACTTATTCCCGTAACTCAAAAAGGGTTTAGTACATTCAATAAACAAACAAAATTCCGAAAAACTAATATGCGCAGTAGTTTTAGAACCTTAATTTCTTTTTTTTTTTTTTTTTGGAAAAATATAATTGTTTAGTTAAATTTCAAAATTTTTGTTTTTTCTAGACATATAAAAAACGAAGTTGCAAACAAAACAAGCCACAAATGATTAAAATCTGTTAAAAACTTTTGATTTTATTCACAAAAGGAGAAAAGATTTACTTAAATTTAAGAATTTCATAAAACGCAATATTTGTATGGGAGCCCCGTATGTTTTGGGAAAACCACTTGATTCATCGTACCCGAAATGAGGTTAAAACGCCAGGTGCCCCGCTTCTCAAAATCGCCAATCTTTATGAATGAATTTGTTGCCTAATTTAAATAAAATATTGTAATTTGCTTCAGAAATTTTACTGTGTATATTAGAGTGATTTTTAGGAGGAGATTTCATGTTGGACCTTGCGTAAATTATGGATCGTTCATCACAAAAATCGGTAGAGTTATTTTCAGTATTAAAAAGACTTCCATTTGTCCAAATTTCAATAGAGTAATACAATTTTTTAGAATTTAAAATTGTTTCTTAAATTGTTTTTCGGAAGGCCACTTTATATAGAACGTATGACAAATTATGGACCGATTATCACAGAATGATATGGAGCTATTGCATGTCATATAAAGTCAGATTGGAATAAATTTTACCACAACATCTGTATTTCCAAATGGCTTAGTCGTATTTTTAATAGTTTTCCAGAGTGACCTTTATATGAGGCATATCGTAAATTATTGACCGAATTTAACGAATTTGATTTATGTTCTTATGAAACTATGAGAGACTAAATTTACTGCAATAGCAAGTTGTATTAAAGCTTTAGGCGTACTTAAGTATTTTCCAACAGTGGGCTTTATATGGGGCCTTTTGCTAATTACGGACCGATCTTCACGAAATTTATTAGTATGATTTCGAGTCATATAAAATGAATTTGTCAAAATCTTTTGAAAATCGGCGTATTATATAAGTTTAAAAAAAATCATTTGGGTTCAAAACATAACTTTCGTTTTGTTTTGTTCTTTGTAGTGAGTAAAACAAAAACAAAACATAAGCAATGAGAATGATTGTGCTATTTTGTTTTGTTTTTATTTTGTTAATATTAACGTACGCAGCCAGAGCTGCCAGATTTGACGATTTTTAGGTATAAAATTGGTCTATTGACGATAGGACGATTTATGCCCTAAATTTGAATATTTTTCCAATGACAAATTTTTTTCAAACATACATATGTTTTTAATATAATTTCACATTTTATTTTAGCTTCTTAGATAATTTGTTTTTTTGAATTATTTGATTGGCAGTAATTTTCATATCTTAGCTGTTCATCATATAAAACCCGATTTTTTTAGTAAGTACGTTTTACAACCACTCTCTTTAGCTGCGTTCACATTATGAAACTTTTCTTTCAGAAAGTCTGATTTTTTTGGTGTTTACCAGACTTAAGTTCCTATGCAGGATTTTCGACGTGTAAAAAAGATGTTTGATACTATTGGTTTTAGTTTATTTTCTTACTTTTCTTATTAATGCTTGATAAATAAGTTTCTAAACGAACATTTTTATTTAATTTCAAAAACAGGCGGAATATATTAAAATTGCATTGGAAACGGAATTTGAAAATAACATTTAATTTTTAAAACTTATTCACCCCTATCGTGAATAATTTTTCCCTCGTAATTTTTCCCCTTTTCACGTATTTGCGATCATGAACAACTCCCATGAAAAAAATTAATTCATAGGAGAATAATAACGTTGAAAAAATGTTCGCGGGAAAAATTCCCCTTATCGTAAACAATTTTTTCCCTCGTAATTTGTTCACTTTTCCCTTTGAATTCTCACTTTATTTTTGCTGGGGAACAAAACATTTATGTAAGTAAATCTTCTAATAATTCGAATATTGAAGTTTACAAAATTAATTTTAAGGTCAATTTCCGTTAAAAGAGGCACAAACTTAAATGTATATTGTTCAACAAAGTGCAAAAAACAGGTCGATTGCCTGACGAGTTATGAAGCTTTTCAAATACGTGGTTTCAAAATTTAGAAACTTTTTTACTACATAAAAGCGCAATAAGCCAATGTTGCAACCAAACTATCACTCCAATACAATATATTTTATTTCGTTTTTTTTTTAACTTTTCTTTAAAATATACATACGTGTATATTTTTTAACAAAAAAATTTTTTTTCATGTTTTTTAATTTTTCTTCTTTTTTACATTCACTGTGAACTGATAGCCTGAAAAATTGTTCACGGGAGTTTCACGATAGCATTTTTCCCTACGAGGGGAATAAAAATCTCATGGGAACAAAAATTCCACTTGTTTTTCACGATAGGGGTGATTAAAAGTTAGTGGTTTTTTACAATGACGAATTTTGTGACGATTTGCTTTGTCAATTTTTTTCCTCAAAATTTGACGTTTATCGACCAATATTATCTGGCACCTATGTACGCAGCTAGAAAATAAAAGAGTTAGCACAATATTGAAACATTCTGAGAAAAGACGCTTAATGCTAGGAACACAACTGGGACGAACGACGAATTTGAGTAAAAATTCGCTAAGTAAATTCGTCGTATGAAGCACAATAACGACGAATAACAAGCAGCTTTTATAATTGAGAAAGTTGATTGCTGTTTGTGCAAAGAGAGAGAAATAGTGTGACCATATTAAAAAAAATAATGCTTAAAAATTAAAACATAATCAAAAACACAACTAAAAACTATTTTTATAGCAAAATACTTTGTATATATATTTTAAATGTTATACAATAAAAAGAAAAACAATTATTAAAGTAAAAAGTAACTTTATTTACTAAAATAATTCTAAATTAAAACCAAATATGGTCACATAGTACTGATTTGTTCGTCGTTCGCCGGCGTATGCAATCGAAATAAAAGTATGGCGAATTTCGCCGGACGCTATTATTGTGTGTATTTTCATATACACCAATATGTTTCATTTTTGGCGACGAATATTCGCTGCCAAAAATTCGTCGTTCGTCCCAGTTGTGTTCCTAGCATAACTTAAGGCCGTGTCAGATACAACTTTGTCGCTTTGCGTGACGTTTCTACCTTCGGCAGAAAAACGCAAAGCAAAAGGTGTATAACACAATGAAAACTTTGACAACACTCACGCATTGTTTGTTTACTTATAAAAGCGGTTAGTAATTTGTACATTTAATTATTTGTTACAAAAATAAAAGTTAAAAATTTAATTGGACGGTTTTTTGGAATTGAATTTGGCAAAAAAAATTTAAAAAAAAGAAAATTATACTAGCCAATTGTCAAAGCGCGCAAAAAGATGAGAGTTGGCTAACTTGTTGTTTCGCTCCGCTTTGAAAGTACTTTATGTGACATGTTTCGTATAAGTACGTATATTTTATCTTAGATGTCAAAGCGAATCGGTAACGCAACGCGAAGCAAAAGTTTTATCTGACATGGCCTTTACGTTTGCTAATTGATTTACTCATTTCAATAGAGAATATACTATACTCTAGTTACTAAAGCGATATATAAAAACCTTTTGTTTTTAAGTGAAATGATAAGAATGGTTGTAAGGTTTTTTTTTAAAGCTTCTTTGAAATAATTCAAAGAAAGAAGAAAAAAAAATATTGAAAAAACAGCAAATTTTTATCCACTTATTAAACTACGAAAACCAAACAAGAACTAAATCAATTTCTCTATTTTTTTTTTTGTACTCAAACGAAAGATTGTATCGGTAAATTAAATAATGAAGATGAGTGAAAAGCTAATTGTTTCGTTTTCTCTCTTTGTCACTGGAAAAGTTTTTGTTTTGGTTTTGCTCATGTACAATACAATTTAAAAATCTTTATTAGTTTTGTACATTTTGCAAACGTTTGCGAAATGTTTTGTTTGGTTGCATACTCTGGTTCAAAACTCTTTTCTTACTAAAATGATTGTGCTGGATTGCAGTCTCAAACTGCTTAGGATAACTTGAAAGAATTTGACACAAATCTTGTCCTTTTCTGTTGAGTTTTTCGGAAGTGAGCGTTTTTTCAACAGACGGACAGATAGACAGACACTGCTAAATTTACTAAAAAAATTACTCATTACATAAATAAAGTTATGTTATTGACATAAATTTAAAAAACTAATTTTTTCCACGAATATTACAATTATTAAAAATTATATTAATTTTCACAATTCCCGACACTTTTGGTGCAGTTTTTACTCTCGTGGTAGAGCGTGGGTAATTTCTTTGAGGTGTAGATCAGGTGTAGTTTGAAATTCTTTCATTTTTTTGATCTACATCTAATTCTACATCTAATTTATTGTTGATCTACAAAATTTGCTGTATATTCAACAAAACTCACTGTTTATTTAACAAAAAAAGATTTCTATACCAACCAAATGATTGATAGTGATTGACGCCTGATGGAAAATTAGATTTCGATAAATATTAGCTTCATAGATCATTTAGAACCTGAAGTTTATTGGAAAACCAAAGTATGTATTTTTACTAAAAAAAAATATCACCTGTAGAAAGATAAAATTTTGTGTTTGCTTTAACATTTAAAATGCTTTAGTTGAGAAATACTTAGCGACCTTAATATTTGTTAAACTGATTTGATAAACCATTACAGGAATTTTATTTACTAAATAAAGTACTAGATAAATGGAAGTATAACTTATTAGTTTAAGTTTTTATTTAATTTGCTTAATTCATTTGAGGTTTTTAATATTATTTTTGTTAAATTATTTGCAATTACCGTGTGAATCTTAATAGTATGACACATATTGATCTTATTTAAGTGAAAAGGGTATTATGAATTTATACTGATGCGTGAAACACATATAAATATTTGTTGTAGTATACCTATCGGCATAGATTCAGTAACTCAGTCGTCTGTCCCACTGGCTGGTTCTCTGTCCATGGAAACTTTCTGTACAAAGTACATTTCGCAATTGTTTAGATAATTAAATGAAATTTGGTTCATAAGTTTTTTTTTGTTTTTTTTTTTTTTTGAAAATTTTGTGAATAGACTCCATAAGAAATTTTTCCTGTGCCCATTAAGCATCTTATTATGGTGGTATTTGGACAACATTTAGCCTAAATATTTTTTATTTCAACCTAAAGTTTCTTACAAAATTAATTATGAATTCAGTCCATATGGGCATTTCCATAAGAATGTCAACCACGACTCAAAAAATAAATAGCCTTGAAACTATTTTTCGAATATGGTAGAAAGTAAAAAAACACTCAAACTTTACTATGCAAAGGGGTTTACAGCTTATTACAATTTTTAAAGAGCAAAAATAAAAGTTAAAACTGGCTATCTCTTTGATTCATTTTTAGTAACTGCAATCAACAATTTTCACTTTTCTGCCGATTAAATACAGATACTGGTAACATTGAAAGCAAGATATTTGTTGCAAAAAAATATTGACCAGAATTTTTTTTTAAATAGGTATAATTAAAATTTTATAAGCTGTTAAACGTCGTCACGTACGATATTGCAAGTACTATAAATGCAACTACTAAATGTATCATCTTATTCTGTTGGTATTAAGTTAAAATTTGTTCAAATTTATTTTACTGCAATCTAAATCATCTTAACAACTATTATTGGTATGGGTCCATATATGACCATAGCACTCCCGGAAATAGCTTTTAAAGTCATAACTTCCTTATAAATGTTGGTATTGACATAAAAATTGGCGACAATAACTTTTACGATAGGTACTATGTTATGTTTGCGCTGGTAGGTCCAAAATTAGCCATAGCTCCCATATGCACACCCTTCCTAAAATCGGTGAAAAGCAAACAAATCTCATGTAGATAAAGGTATCTTAATAATATTCCGCACAAATAACTCTAATATAATTCTTAACCTCATAGCATAATTCTGCTCTGGCGATCATGATTGGCCATGGGTATCATATAGGGTACACTCTCAAAAATTTGTTTTTACAATATTATGTTGTAGGGTATCATATGGTCGGGCTTGACTGACTATACTTTTTTTATTGTTTGTTTTATTTTTTGTATACATATATTTACCAAAAATATATTTGATACATTGTAAATATTATAAGAGAAAAATCTGTCACGTACGGTATGTCACGAACGATATTACTTTTTGTTCATTATAAAACCATCCAGAAAAATTTTTTTCTTTCCAATTACGGAGTATAAAGGAAAAATATGTGGATTAAGGTAAAAAATTAAAAATACCTCACACAATTCGCAGATTTTCGGATTTTATGTCACGTACGATATGCACCTATTTTGCTAGATTTTTTGGACAACAAGGTTCCGAATGTAACAATTTTCTTTTTTCATATATAGTACCCTCTAAATGAAACATAATGATAAAAAAATTTCCATTTACTACTATTTGTGCAAAAACTCTATCACTCTAAAAGCGTACAAATGTCACGTACGATGACATGGAAATGCCCATATAAATACCACTCAAGAAAATGGGTTTTAATGCAATGACTGCCTTATAAATATTAGTATGTTTTGATAAAAGAATGTCTACTATGTCATGGCAAAATTTTTTCCTGTTAGCTTTAGAAACGTAGGTCATATATAAATCCCCTCCTTAAATCACTTTAAGACGAAAAAATCTCAGGTAGAGGAAGTTACTTAGATAATTAATAATTAAGAATTCTTATATTATTAGTCTCAACCTCATAACATAATTTTGTTTAATAGGGACCTAGCTAGGGAACACTCTTAAAAATTTGTCTGTAAATACTTTCTTTTTTGTATATTTTTTTTTTTTAATAATTAAACGTTAGTTTGATATCAGGTGTAATTTAATTTAAATTGGGTAATTTTGCTTCATCTTAAGTGTAGTTTTGAATTTTGCTGGTGGTAGTGCACTTTTTCGTCTTAGTTTATTTTACACTTTTTTCTCCTAGTCTATAACTACAATTGTTTCAAAGACAGGAAAACAAATTTCCAATTTGTTTCCGAGACAAAGTCGGGAGAAAATCAAGTTTTCAGAAAATCAAGTTTTAACCAAAATAAACATGAGGCCATAATATTCAAACATCAGCTAAACTAGAAAAACCCATTTAGGCCTTTGTTAGTTTCAATAATTACTTTGAATCCACGCAGGAAGGAGTTTGCAATCTATGACTTCAGAAATATAACACGATGTTGTACAAACAGAAGAAACCCCAACAAATTACTAACATACATACATATGAATGTACAAAGTAAAATTTTCATATAATACATATACATACATACCTATTTCAAAACGATTTATTAAAAACTACCTTAAAAAAACTATCATAAAACTAAACCAACCATACCTTAAAATAAAAATCCATCCCAGTAAGCGTGTAAGTATGTACGTATGTATCTTAGTAATGCAAAATTCTTAGCCAAACAAAACCCAAAAGCCGTTAATGCTCAGCCATGCAAAAACAAACCTTTCATCAAAAGCCCAATAAATTTAAAAGAATAATAAAAAACAAAAATACAAAACAACAAAATTTTAATGAAAACAAATTTCAAACGAAAAGAAAGATATCTTAAACTCAAGCGGGTTTAAAAGAATCGATTAGACCTCGATATCATGATATAACAAACAGCAGCAGCAACAACAACAACAACTTCTAACCAATCATGCAAGAAACACATTCCTTCGCCAAATGAATACTCTACATCTACTCATCAAATCATCCATATACAAAGTCAGTCAGTCAGTCATTCATTTAGTCAACTGTTCAGTAAACAACAACATTAACAATAACAACAACTACAACAAAAACTCTTAAATAATAACAATAACATAATAGGCACGTAGAGATAATATTTATTCGTTTTCATTTCATCTCACTCAATGCGGTTTGGGAAAAGAAATACACTGCTGGTTCTATTTATAAAGTTAAAGATGTAATGCAATCATCATATATATTATTTCTAAAGCACTTTTTTTGTCGGTTGAAAATATCTCCTATACCACCGCATCAAATTGAATGAATGATGTCTCATTTTAAAGCTTATTTCTAACACTAATGACGAAAAATAATTATAAATTGAAAAATTAATATTTTCATTGATAAAAATTATATTTTATATAGAACTGCATGATAATACTGTTGTCATTATGATTATATGTTTTTGTTCAAGTGTGGTAATACAGGGTCGCTTAATAGTAATGCAGTTCTACATAATATACTAGTATGTATTAAAATCCATTCTGACAATAATGCCGTTTATTACTAAGTCAGTTATATATAATTGCGTACGTTTAAAGATATTTTTGTTTGTATTAAGGATTCGTACGGGCAAAAAGTTAACGATGATCATGTCATTACCTCTAACATTATATTCAAAGAAGTATTATGATTTCTAATATTTTTATACTTTTAACAAAATGTATTGAAGTTACTAAAATTTCTATTAATTATTTTCATTTTATGTTACAAAAATGACAACTAATGGTGCGAAATATTCGCACGGGTCATCTAGTTAAAGTTTATTTTTGATCTTATCTTCTCTGGCTTAGGTAAATATCAATCTAAAGGGCCAAATAGACGGTGGTCAGATCGTACAATATTAGGTGCGTTTGAGTACTTTAACAGTAAAATGCAGTAAATGAGTAAACTGAAAAATTTTCTCTCACAAAAAGCTGTTGTCCACAAAAGTACGCGAACGCAAAATTTGTAAAAATTCGTAAAATAAAGGCAACACCTGATGGCAAATAATTTAAGTGTTGAAAAAAGTTTACACTTTTGACTTCTTAGCTCGTTTTCTTATCGGTACTCGATTAAATAAAATCCAAACAATTTATTTAATTTTTCTTTCACATTTTTGTTTTTATTTTTTTTGATTTTACTAATTTGTGTCCGGCTAAATTTGTTCAAAAATACATGAATAAATTTTTTTCTATTGATTACTTAAAAAATAAGTGAAGTACTAAGTACCCAAATACAAATACTTTTAACAACTCTAAAAAATAAAACAACAACAAAAAAAGTTTAAAAGTTGGAATTTAGCCATATAAGTGCACCACAAAGAAGTTTAATTAATTAATATTTATTAACTTTTTGTTATTGTTTAATTTTTATTTCAACTTTCCTTTTTTAAAACAATTTCTTCACAATTTGTATCCTTTTTGTTTGTTTCTTTTGCTTGTTTACCTTTTTTAACATATATTTTTTTGATTTACTAAATTTGACTGCAAAATTTTCTGCAGTAAAAATTTGTAAGTACTCAATCAAGAACTGTGCACTTTACGCTCTCAATTTGTGTTCTCATTTACTACATTTTGTGTACTCGAACGCAATTTCGTAAAATGCGGTAAAGTTCAGTAAAAAATAGTAAAAACTTTTGTGTTCTCGAACGCAGCTATTGTAAACAGGCGTTGCCAAAAGAAATCTTATTCTTTCATAAATTTTACACTACTGCCATATACGAATGAGCTTACAATGTTCACACAGTTGAAAGACATTTTTAGTCAATTTTAATGCAATTTAAGCAACGCTGCTTACCAATATTGTAAGATCTGACCACCGTCTATTTGGCCCTTAATAATTCAATCGGAAAATTTTACTTTAATGGCCTGTTTCTCGATAACAAGGAATTCAAAAAAGTCTTAAGCTTCGTACAGACGTTGGTCAGATATAACAGTTTTGTCAGTAAAATGTGCTAAAAATGTCTTACAACCAGTATACGGGCAATTTTTGTTTGACAACGTTGTCAAAAAAAGCATTGTCCGTCCATTGTAGAGAAAAACTTTGTTAGATATCTCACAATCGTGTGAACAATCGTCGTTGCCATTGGCTGATAATTGTCAGACGTTGAAAGCTTAAATTTTTATTATCATATCTGCGAAGTTTATGCATCTGACAATGGCAATATTGTCAGAGGCCTTTTTCTATTGGCAACGCTGCAAATACATACGTATCAGGGATGGAAAATGTGGTTTCAGATTTTGTACAAATTTCAATAACAAAACGTAGTCCTAAGAATATGACGGTACCAATTTTACATTTTCTGGCTCATCTCTAGATATGTATGTATATTAGAGCGACTTAAAAAAAAAGTGATTTTGTTACCCCTCTGAAAATAAAGGTTGATATGTTTTATGATGATTTCCAAAATATTTTGGTTCTAGTGTTGACCATCCGTGAGCTGGACCATTTTTAAAAAAGGTCTTTTTTTCAGTTTTTCGAATTTTTTTGTACTTTGCTCCAAGACGACCTAAATAAAATTTGTTATCATCGATAAGGGTTTTTGAAGCAGCATCCATATATAAAACTTTACCACTTGCGACCTACTTATTGAGATATTTAACTAAATACATATTTTCGTTTCGGGTTTTCATACAAATTCTACGTATGTGGAAGTAATGTTCTGCTTTTAAAATTGAATCTGTTTTAAAATAATGTTAATTTACTTTTTTTTTTGTAATTATTCACATAAAACGCGAAAATCGCGATATATTTTATCTTTTTCATATATAGGCAATATGGATATCAAATATTTTCAATTTATTAAAATGTGAAAAATACAAATAAAAAAAAAATACAATAAAAAATATAAAATTTATAAAAAATCTTTTCGCGATTCTATCTTTGAATTAAGTTTGCACGATTTCATTTTGCTTGAAATATGACCTGGTCGATTACTGTCGATAACAGAAAGACATGATTGGCTTACTAGCTTAACATATCGTTTCGTGTTTTGCGAATGACAGTTAATTTTTTCTCTATAAACAGTTTTAAATTGTGACTTCACCTGGTATTTCAATAATTCCTTCAGAATCACAAAGATCTTTAACATACTGATGGGAATAAAATTGTATACAAGGTGGTTCAGTAATGCGACCAATTTTATTCAAATTTATCATATCTTTTAAGGACTCGCACTCGAACTATATTTTTGGAATATTGAATTGTCGAATATCATCAATATTACTCCATATGACTGGTTATTGCACTGCTGTCGCAAAAATAACAATAGCTGGATTATGTCACAGTTTGTCGGAAGCATAATTTTGTTCAGCTGAACAGTAGAAAAATCCATTTTTAGTGTTTTCGGAAATTTATTTTTAAGTATAATATTATAAATTTGTCTGTTATTAATAGATTAATATGTTTTTAATTAAAAATTAATATTTAGGAACTTAAATTTAGCTCACAGCATCAACGGTTTGAAAACGGATCTTTTGCTTATCACCAGGTTATTATAATTGAAAAATCAAACAATTTTATACCCATATTGCCTATATATGAAACATATAAAATAGATAAAATATATCGCGATTTTCGCGATTTATGTGAATAATTACAAAAATAAATTAACATTATTTTAAAACAGATTCAATTTTAAAAGCAGAACATTACTTCCACATACGTAGAATTTGTATGAAAACCCGAAACGAAAATATGTATTCAGTTAAATATCTCAATTAGTGGGTCGCAAGTGGTCAAGTTTTATATACCATTGGATGCTGCTTCAAAAACTCTTTTCGATGATACCAAATTTTATTTATGTCGTCTTGGAGCAAAGTACAAAAAAATTCGAAAAACTGAAAAAAGACCTTTTTTAAAAATGGTCCAGTTCACGGATGGTCAACGCTAGAACCAAAATATTTTGGGAATCATCATAAAACATATCAAGCTTTATTTTCAGAGATGTAACTAAAACACTTTTTTCGGCTCCATACAACTTGAGTCGGTCTAATGTATATATATGGAGAGAAAAAAGGCATTTTTATTAATTACGAACATTTTTTTAAAGATAAGCACCAATGTATAAAAAGGACAACTGCAATAAAGTTTCCATCCCTGATTTGCATGAGTGGAACGAAAAACAAAGAAAGTTTAAAATTAATTTTAATGACAATCAATGAAATCTATTTAAAACAACAGAACAAAGTTAATATTCTTGCTATTGCTTTTTCCCTTCAATAGGAAATATTTTCACTTTACCAATTTATTAAAAAAAAACACCCAAAAAACTATTTTGATGGAATTCAAGTATATATCAAGTGCAATTTCAATCCTGGTTTCCATTTTCAAGCTTTGAATTATACTTGAATTACACTGTAATTCAATAGCATACTCCAGCAAAAGGGATACTGGAAGTCCAGTCGAACATAACAATGTAAATACAGGGTAATTCAAACGTTACATAACAGCAAAATTCCATCCTCAGACACATAATAATTAAACTTGAATTCAAATATTGAAGGCAAGTATAAATCAAACCTATAAAACCAATGCTAATCAAGCCTACAATTGCAATGGAAATTAAATTAAAAAAAAATGTATATTGAATAAAGAAAAATAAATGGTGTATCAAATTATTGATCATCTTAAAGAGTTTGGTGGTTTATTCTCATTTTACTATAAAGCGGTATAATACGGTTTCAAAGACAATAACGCTAATCGTACCATTAGATTTACCTTTAAATTTTTTTCCCTAATATCACATAAATATGTACATACAAATATATATATACATATGTTTTTTTTTTGAGACCTCGTCCTCGTTACGTTTGATTTAAGTCCAAGGAAATAAATTATATAATTTCTTTCGAAATGATTAAAATCCCTTTCCTCCCTTTTAGCGCAGAGAAATACATTTTTAAAAATATTTTTTCAGATTTACATACATATGTATTTTTTTTTTTTTTTGTTAGCAATACTAAAGTTTGTAAAAAAAAAATAATTTCAAGCATTTTTGTATGAACTGGAATTTTACTTGAAAATTAGGCATAAATTAAAGCTGAATTCCAGCAATATTTAAAGCACTTCTATTTCTAAAATTTGAGTGCTTATTGGAACGCAATTTTCATTTTCTGTCTGACAGTTTTCATTGCCATATTAATTTATTGTCAGATAGTTGTATGTCAATGAAATTGTATGGTTTTCTATAATCGTCTGAACTGACAATATACTTTTGGTGGCAATTTTTCTTTGTCTGAATACAGACAATCAAGAAAATTGTGCTTGCACTTTCTTAACAAAATCATATTAAAGATAGTAAGATTTTCTATAGAAAATCGTTTTTGAGAAATTTGGAAAGAAAATCGTTCGATGTTGCCACAATAAGATTTTAAAAATTTAATCGTTGTGGAAAAATTGAGTTTATTTCTTTATAGAAAATTATTTTAAATTTCTATAAAAAATCGTTGTTAAGAGAGATAAAATTTTCTAATAAAATCGTATTTAAGAAAGTAAAATTTTATTAAGAAAATCTTATTCAGGAGAGAAAGAATTTTCATACAAGAAGTTTTAATTGAAAGAAGGAGTAAGGTTTAAGAAAATCGTAATTGGAAGAGTGAGATTTTCTATCGAAAGCTGTTGTTGAAGGAACGTATTATATTTGGTACATATTAAGGAATGTATAAAAAAAATATTATTCCAAATATGAAATTATTATTCATGACGGAAATCTATCAGGCCATTCGTTTATGAAAGGACGCACTACATTAGAAGGTTTAATTATACTCTTCATATAAGGGTACGCTTTAGATACTCTGAATTTGGATTGAATAAAATGATAGAGTGTTTGCACAATTACCATTACATCCATTAAACTCAACTGTTTGGTGCGGTTTATACGCTGGCGACATCATCGGTCCTTATTTCTTTCGTTATGGTGAATGGTGAGCCCTGACTGAATTTTTTTTGTCCAAACATTTTCTAAACATAATTCGACTTATTGCAAAATGCATTTGGTGACAACTTTATTTCCAGAAGTGCTCCTGTTCACTGGCTCCCTCGTTTGTGCGATTTAGCGCCTCTGGATTACTTTTTATGGGGCTATGTTAAGTCTTCAGTTTATGCCAACATACCAGCAACTCCTGAAGCATTTGAAGTCAATATTTAAACCACCATTGACGTCATACGCACATGTTTATTGGAAAAAGTAGTCAAAAAATGTAACTTATTAAATGGACCATGTAACTCGTAGTCACGGCGGACAAATTCATTCCAACAATATTTATGTCTTGTATTATCATTTTAAGTTCTCATGCAGCTAAAAAAAAACACCCTAATGAATCGGACTAATATAATGATTCTGGATCATTTTCAATTTTTGTAATACCGGAGTTGCCTTAATTTGGGAGCCTAAGGCGGTCCTCCTGATATTGTGCGCAGTTAAGTCTTATCTCTAGTGAGAAGCGAACTGACACTTAAGTAGTCACGTGAAAGGTTCTTTGGTGGCAGAGACAGCACCTAGTTCTAACACTTTATATGAATGGGACCTATTACTTTTACATGTGGTTGCCATTAGAGGGGGTTTATTGAAACCTTACAGCCACCATTTGACCAGTCACGCATCTATTCTTAATAAGCGTGTTTAGTTTTAGTATCTACAATGCTATTCCTTGGTATTCTTTCAATAAAAAAGACCTAGAATTAATTTTAAGAACAAATTTTTAAATTGTCCCAAAGAAACCTGTTACAAAAACGGTCTAAATAAATAAGTAACAAATCATTTCTGTATATGTGACGTGCAAAATAGAAAGGGACCTAAGGGTAAAAACCGGTTTTGTTCAGGAGAGCCATTTTAAAGATTTAAATACGTATATCTTTGGTGTACCATCACTGAGCGTGTTGGTATTGGTCTCATTTGAAAGCGACACATATCATGGCGTCAGGAACGTGTTGGTCAACCTTGAAAACGCGCGTAGATTGTCCCTACCTCTTGTTTTGTGTAGTTGGTTTTTATTGTTTTCTACCTAGCGCGCTGTTTCCATGAGTTTGATATCAATTTTGCTCGCGTTTTTTCGAATCCTGGTTTATTTTCTGAGATTATTAATTGTGAATTATAATAAATACTCATTTATAATTCTATTAAATCGTGAATATCACTCTGTTAGTACGAAAATTTTTTCACATAACCTTATTATGTTATTCGCGAAAATAATTTAAAACTAATAACATTCTTACTGACTGTCTTAGGATGAAATGGTGGACGAATTCGAAGAAGTAGATTTACTTTATCGCTTCCCTGATGACGAGGATGATGACGATCACTTCTCAAAATTATCGGATAGTGACTCTGAAGGTGATACCGATAATATGTACCTTGATAAATCTGATCTTGATTTTCGCGAAGAATAGGTAGTTGCTCGACTGTATGGTTCAAAAATACCTCCGTGTTGTTCAAATCAATGCAATGAAGAGATCCCTAAGAAGATGGCTGTGGATTTTCGTACGTCTTTCAGCAATTTAGATAAGGAATCCCAAGATTTAGTTATTCTCGCACATCTGGCAGCTCACCGTGGCGATGCAATGCTCAGGTCAAAAGTTGGTGATCGATCGCGAGCTATGAAGAAACGGTACAATCAGATATATTATTTTCGAAGTTTGCCGATATGCCGTGATATGTACTTCTTCCTGTATACAATGGGAATTAAACGCTACAAAAATCTAATCGAACATTACGACAAAAATGGTGTTTATCCACGCAAATGCATGGCATGACGAATAAAATTAATCGTACAGATGCTTTAACTACTTTGGAAAAAAAAAGAAATTGTTTCATTTATCTGCCGTTTTGCTGAAACTGTTTCTATCACTTTACCTGGACGTCAACCAAATCATCGTGATTATCGTTTATTGAAACTTCCAACTACTGAAAGTAAGACTTCTGTTTACACTAGATACACCAACAGCGTCGAACCGGGTGGTAAAATCGTAATATATTTTCCCTTGTCCCTACATCGCCACTATGAAGCCGGCATACGTTTTGTGTGAATTGTGTCGAAATCTTGCAAAAGATGCTGTTAATACAGTAAACGTTACTGAAGTTGAAAAAGAAGCAGCATTGAAGGTGTATTCTGATAATTTGCAATCTGCCAGCGCTCAGCGAGAGTGCTATAACGACTTGAGAACATTAGTCAAGCCTGATTCAAATGCTATGGATTATGCTCAAAATGTTAGCTTTCCGTCGGGTCCACAGCAAATAGGAACTGCATACTTTAAATCAGGTCGCAAAACAGCAATTTTCGAAATTACAAACGAACGTCAAAATGTTCACCACAACTGCTGTATTGACGAAAGCGATTCCATTGGAAAAGGTCCGAATTGAGTAATATCAATGCTTGATTACTACCTACGAGAAGTGCATTCAACTAAAAAATTAGTGATATTTGCTGATAACTGTGTTTCACAAAATAAAAACAATGCGATTATACGATATTTACAACACCTTGTCGATACTTCCAGATGTGAGTCAGTTGAATTGAACTTTTTGTTATGCGGACATACAAAGTTTTCACCTGATCGTTTGTTCTTACTTTTCAAATCTAAATATGCCCAAACTAATGTCGACTGCTTCATGGATGTAGTAAATTGTGTTAGAAAATCATCTCGTAATGGATTTAATGTTCCTGTACCTATTCGACTTCCAAACTCAAGTGAGCCTATTGTTGAGTGGAGAAAATGGGACGAATACTTCTCCACTAAATATAAAACTTTAATTGGAATATCGAAGTATCATCACTTTGTATTTATTGCTCAGTCACCAGTGCAATGTAAACTGTTTGCGAATTCAGCCATCATAAATGAAAACATACATCTGAGTAACAATACCAGTTTCGATGGCAAACCAATTATAATTCCGTCAACAGGGTTATCGATGAAGCGTCAATGGTACTTGTATAAAGAGATCCGGGGTTTATGTTTTGACGATTCAAAAAAAGATGCGGTTGCTCCTCTTCCTTTGGTCTTTGGAAATGGAAACGAAGAGGAAGATTCGGTGGAAGTGGACAATCCTCAAGAAGTGGAGGCAGCAGATGTTAAGAAGAAATCGAAAAAAAATATAGGACCGGTACCGTCAAGTTCTAAGGAACCAATTCGCAAGAACCGTCGATTAAAACGATTTTTCTATTTTTTTAAATTGTTCATAAGGAAAAAAATAAATAAATTTTACCGTTAGGTCCCTTTCTATTTGCGCTTAGAATCGTCGACATCAATTTCATAAAACACGCATATCTCTGGGAGGGAACACTTTTGGGGCATGGGATCGGTCTCATTCGATGCTCAGATGTTGTCCACGTCAAAAAAAAAGTGAAAATTGATTTTTTTTTACCCTTAGGTCCCTTTCCTTATGCGCTGTCACATATAAAAAAAATTATTAAAAAAAAATTAATGCAAAATTAAAAAATCTACCTAAAAAATTCTCCTTTCACATGTCATTAGTTATTTCTTTTTGTTCTTATTCTATATGCACAAATCCCTGGACCAGTTCTGTTGGAACGATTGACACGAATATCGCCCAGGGTTGTTCCATGACGCATAACCTATTTGTGTTCCTAGCATACATTTAAGCCAAAAAAAAAAATACAAAAATAATAAAAGAAGAAAATATTTCCTGTCACACCGCAACCCTTAAACTATTTCCCAAACTATTATAAGTTTTTCAAGCCATTTGCAAGTATTTTCAAAGTTTTAAGTAAAAAGATATAAACAAATAACTTATAACTTATGACTTATGACTTTATTAATTGCTATTATTCAAACGGATTTTTATTTAACATTTCCTTTTACTCCGAATAATTTTCTATGCAGTCCCATACTTTTTATTATTTTCTTGTTTATATTAAGGTTTTTTTCTCTCGTTTCAATGTTCGTTTAGAGAAAAAGAGGTTTTTGTTGCCGTGACTTTTTGAAAGTAAACAAATACCAAAACAATAAAAAAACATAAATGAAACAAACCGAAATCTCAATTGGTTTTATTGATTACATTGTATGTCTATTGAAACATTTTGTTTTTTTTTTCTCTTCAAACGTTTTTCACATTCTGGGAGAGTTGTTTTTGGTATCGGATTCTGTTCCTGTTGTCAATCTATGGGTGGTATCGATGAAAGTGTGAGTGTGTATCTGTGTCTTCCAATATATTACAATTGTCTCTTCTGTATTTGTCGGATTGACTAAATAAGATTGTTCAACATCAATTTTAGTTTGTTAGACAATACTCCATTGAACTAACTCACCGTAGGTGGTGGGAAGATGATGAAAAAATGTCAAGCGTTTGTTTTCAATACAATCGAATTCGAAATGTTCATGTAGGTTTTACTAATATTGTAACTTTATAAAACAACACGAACCACGACACAATAAGATACATACACACATATAAAGTTAGTTTACATATTTTTTATTTTGTCTTATTTGAATAGATATGTAAATGGGTTGAATAAATCTCCATGTAAATTGATCAATAAACTATAAAATTTGTCAAAACTAGGAAATTTGATAATTTGTATTTAATTATTGATGGGCTTGGGTGTACTTTAATGATAATAAATGTTTAAAATAAGAGTTTCTGGAGCATGTTAAATATGAAATTTAATACTTTAATCGTAGAAAATAAATTTTTATTAATTAACTGAGATTCTGAGAAAAAAAATTCGGTCAAACTTTTAAGTACGAGAAACCTTCACTCGAACTTATTTTTCTAAATAGAAGAAAGCACCCAGTAAAAAACGTGCTCCAAAAGGAGCAGGTTTAATGTATAAATTTATATCTCAAATCGCTTCAAATCTGCTGATGGGATGCCTGACTTTTGTATGGGGTGTTCCCGTTTTCGAGCACTATTTTCTGCTGACAATAGGCGCTTCTTTTAACATAATAAAACATGCAAATAAAGCACCTCTAACGTGCTTTTTAAGGGCTAACTGTATTAACATATTCATTACTGTTTTGCCTTTACTTGTTTAAATGATTTTTATTCAGTCGTAAACTATAATATGTTTTTATTTTTTGCTTTAAAACCTTCTACTTTTTCAGCACTAAAATAGCAGATTTTTTGTATCTTTAATCCGTCATCATTTACTGAGGTATAAAAGCTATCGTATTGAAGCGGTCGATTATGCGCTTTTTTACTTAAGTGCTACAAAAAACACAAATTTTTTACTGTACTGGGCATTTTCTAGGTGAGAATTTCTAAAGACAAAATGATGTTGTTTATGAAATAGATTTTCTATATCACATCATCGCTAGAGGATAATTCACACTAGTATAATTTGTCTTAAAACATGTCAAAAACTCAAGTAATATGTAAAAACATGATAGTGTAAATAAAATGTTTTACGAAATTGTTCTTGACAAATTCTCTTCATTGGATCAGGATTGCATTTTAACAAAAGCTAATACAATTTGTATTTCATGTGTAATAGTGTTAATACAAACTGCAATGTTAAATTAAATTAAAATTAAAAGTTGCAACAAAACTCATTAGATTAATATCTTATAAAGTTGTGTGATAGTGTTAAATACCCTTAAAGGCCGGGATTTACTATCCTACACAATTGTACGATTCACGAAAATCTGACGGAATTCTATCCGACATAAAATAATGTCTGCAAATCTGCTGTCAATGCCACACTATCCCAAAAAAAAGATGCAAACTCAAAAGACTCAGCGGCTTTACAAGAAATTGCAACTCTGATCGTATAGAATCTATGATTTTATTGAAATTTTCATAAACATTTGCAAGTCGGACAGACTTGTCAATAAATTTTTCACAAAATTATTTTTTAAGCCACACTGTCATACATTATGTTCCACGCGATTTTTTGACAAATCTGACGACTGAATAGATTAGTGTATTAAGTGAGATTTTCTATTAAGACATTTTCTACAAAAATTCATTGCCAAAGGCCGCTTTACACTATCACACAATTTTTTTTTTATTTTTTTTGACGCAAATGCTTACCGGATAAAATTACTGTTTTAAAATTTTCCAAAATAAATATAAACTTAAAAAAAACGAAAGACTTGTGTAATAGTGTAATATACCCTTAAGAAAGATATACTTAAGAAAATTATTTATAAAACTATCTTTTACGTTTATTTTAAACATATTCTGGTTAACTTAATCGTAATATTGTCAGCGGCAACCATATAATGGTTTAATTGGCCCCCCATCCAAGAGCCACTTATGGTTGCCTTTGAACATGTTGTGAGTATGTTTAACACTCATAATAGCATGGTTGTTTTTCAGCCATAGTATGTTGCGCGTGGAAAAGAGGAAAGTGCTTAATTAATTTAAAATCAAATAATTAAAATTAATAACTACATTACTGTTATATTTAACCATAACCCGTTCAGAAGCAACCATTATAAGGTTGTGGTTTCTTGATAGAAATGGCTAAATTGGCCATTATATGGTTAAACATTTTCGTGAAAAATAGTTTTGTTGGAGGTGACCATATTGTTAGAAACTGCGTGTAAGAAACTATTGTTTAAAAGATTTTCTATGGAGAGGTTTTCTACATAAAATAATTAGAAAGAGAGAAAATAATTTCTAAGATTAATAATCTGCGACCAATCGTCACTTACAGCCATACGTAAACAAGAGCGAAAAGTGGAGTAAAAAATGGATATAAAACCGTTAGATGGAACTCAAAATAGCTGATTTGCCATTATTTATTTAAAACAGTGGTCAACTTCACTATTAAACGCGCTGCCAATTGAATTTTCCAATTGCAAAGCGTTGCATCCACCCTAGTTCGTACTTACAAATT
Source organism: Pollenia amentaria (assembly GCA_943735925.1). NCBI lineage: Eukaryota > Metazoa > Arthropoda > Insecta > Diptera > Polleniidae > Pollenia > Pollenia amentaria. Next base: position 82,592,598 of record OX031008.1, on the reverse strand, counting down.
TTATTGACATGAGAATTTCTGACAGCCAGAAAACGCTTTGTGCTCTTGTTTCGGTATTGCTGTTGGAGAGATTTGGATTATACATTTTTTAGAAAATCATTGCTAGGAGATATTTTTTATATATCATTGATAAAGTGTATATTAGAGTCTCACACAATTCTAAAGTTACTGTCACATTTGGCAAATATTTGACGAAAAAGACGTGACCAACAGGCAAACTTAAATATAATTTCCTTTGATTACAATATTTAGTTTGATTATAATACAACATCTTACAAAAAATAGTTTTTTGCTTACCTGATCAAAAAAGTTTTCGATTAAATTAAATCAATTAAAAAAATGGTTTAAAAAGTATTTAAATTTAATTAATGTGATAATTGAATCAATTATTTTTTTAGTTGAAAGAAAATTAAAAATTTAATATTGATTTAATTAAAAATTTAGTTGTTTTGAAATAAATTTTCAATTAATATTTTAATTAAATAACCAAAAATGTTAATTGACTTTTTTCGTTTAAAATAAAATAATTTAAACATGTAGAATTGTTGTTGGGAATTGTCAATATTGTTTGAAATGGCAAAGTTTTTTGATAACTTTTTTAATTAAAATTTAAAATATCATTTATTGAAAATATTTTTTCAAAATTTTAAAATTTTTAGTAATCAATATAATCATTTTGGTAATAAATGCAAAATCAACAAGTTGTTTGCTTGATATTATGAATTTGGATTAATTTGGTGATTGGAGAAAATTAATAATTTTTTCTGTTTATGTAGCTGTATAATTAGTTTTATTATGTGATATTAAGCCCATGTTAAATCCCACTAATTTTTAACAAAAGTAGTAGCTATGGTTCTTTGGTCAAATCTTTAATAAGTGTGAACGTAGCTTAACTATTCCATAAAACTTTGTAAGAAATCTATTGAGCTTTTGTTAATGCAAACTTAATAGTGTAAAGTAGACTTAAGAGAGATTATTATAATAATGTAAATCATCAGTGGGACAGTTTTCTTTTAAAAAATCATTCTGGCGTGCGACCTTCTACAAAAAATTATTGCCAAGATATATTTTCTTTAGAGATTCAATTACTCAACAAAATTTTCTCTGGAAAATCATTCTGAAAAAGATTATATCGTCACCTGAAGTGCAAAAGGGCGTAACAACAGAAAAATTCGAAATAGATAGCCTATTTCCAATGTGCGAAAGAATTCTTTCGTTCGCATAACTACATTCAAAACAGAAACAAAGTCTAAAAATTTGTTTTTGTTTTCAATGGAAATAGGCTAAAGGTACGTTCAGACTAATGAAATATTTGACGAAAATATTTGTTCTGATAATTGCTTCAAACTGTGTGAAACAAAAAAATGTTTTGTTTAATGTTCAAACTAAGCTCAAATATTTGACAATTTTTGTTTGATGAAACAGTTGGCAAACAGTGTTAAATAAAATAAATTGATTCATGTTTGCCATGCGTTCAGACTAAAAGAAATATTTGCATCAAATAATTATTTAATGAAAGTTTTCAAAAATAAAAATATATTTCTCAAATAGTAAAAATGAGCGCAAAAGCTAATTTATTTATTTTATTCTGTGGATCAGCATCTCTTATAGTGTTAGAACAGGAGTATTTAAAAGAAAAAAAATGGAAGCCACTGGGTAACGGGAACATGGCTTAAATTTGTGAAAAATTGCAAAGTTGGAAACAAACCCTAAAATATATTTGAAGTCGTTAAATCGGTTGAACAAACAAAATGTCAAGAAAAAATCAAAAAAAAAAAATGTTGCAAAAATAGCGAAAATTCGCGAAAAATTTAGATATTTCAAACAAGCCATAAAATTTATTAGAAGTGCCTAAAACTATAAAGAATGGCAAAGATTCGATAAAAATTGCTAAATTAGCGGAAATTCGCAAAAATTTTGCTAATAGCGGTATGATAGCAAAGCCTAATAATTATTAAAAATCGTTAAAGCTCCAAAGATTTACAGTGAAAAATCGCTATTTTGCGAGCATGGCTAAAATTCGCGAAAAATTGCAAACTTAGAAACAAACCCTAAAATTTATTTGAAATCGGTTAAAAAACAGATTGTCGGAAAATAACAAAAAAAACTATAAGGAATGGCAAAAATTCGATAAAAATTGCTAAAATAGCGAAAATTTTTGATATTTCAAACAAGCCATAAAATTGATTAAAAGTCCCTAAAAGTATAAGGAATGGCGAAAATTCGGCAAAAATTGCTAAATTAGCGGAAATTTCCAAAAATTTGCTAATAGCGGCGTGATACCAAAGTTAAGTACTCGTAATTATTAAAAATAGTTAAAGCTGCAAAGAATCACAGAAAGAAATCGCTTCTTTTGCGCTTTTTGGATAAAATTCGCAAAAAATGGCAAACTTGGAAACAAACCCTAAAATATATTTGAAATTGCTAAATCGGTTAAAAAACAAAATGTAGGGGAAAAACAAAAATGTTTCAAAAATAGCGAAAATTCGCGAACCATTTTAATATTTCAAACAAGCCATAAAATTTAGTAAAAGTGCCTAAAACTATAAGGAATGGCAAAAATTCTATAAAAATTGCTAAATTAGCGGTAATTCGCAAAAATTTGCTAATAGCGGCACGTTAGCAAGGTCTAATAATTATAAAAAATCTTTAAAATTGTAAAGAATCCGAAAACTTACAGGAAAAATTGCTTCTATCCGGAACATGGCTAAAATTATTTGTCGTTTTTTGCTCTTACAATTTTTTTGTAATATCAAATAAATGTTTGCTCAAAAATGAATAAAATATTTGTTTGCCGGCAAATACTTTTATTTGTTAAAAATCAGCTGTTATTTTATTTTATACTCAAAAATATTTTGTGTTCAGACTACGTTAATGAAATATTTGATGTTTGCTTTCAAATATTTCATCAGTCTGAACGTACCTTAAAAGTGTTTGATTGATTGTTTTCTTAAACTACATGTCTTGAAAATCGATCGCTGCGTTCCAAATGAACGACTTTATTAAAGAAATTCAAACGCCAAGCCAAAGTCTATAGATTTATAAAGATGTTGCACTTAGTACATTTGGAATTGACAAAAATGATGTGCTTCTTATTGATGAGGGGGGGAAGTAACAAGGAAAGCAAAAACTTCGTGCTCACATTCAGAAAACTGAAGAGAGCAAAAAACCACATACATACATCCATACCAGTGCTGCCACGACTAACAATATTTTTACAACTAAAATTTTTGAAAAAGTTACCAAATATACCCAAATTAGAAATACCTTTTGTTAATTGAGACGGATATTAAAAGTAACTTTAAATTGCATTGTAAGACAAAGGTTACTTAATAGGAAAATATTAATGACAAATACGAAAACAAAACAAGAAATGTAATTCTTGTACATATTAAAAAATGACGAGAAACATAAATAAATAGATTTTATTTATTTGAGACCTTATTCATAAAAAATATTTTTATTTTGTAAAAGTTAAGCCCGCCAAATTCCCATACAAAATTTTTTGTTAATAAATTGTATAAATTTGAATATTTCCTTTACAATAAACGAAATTTGTACTTCACATTTATAAATAACAAAAATGAAAAATGAAATTATTTTCCGCTTGGTGACTGTCCGTGACAGGGCTGTCATATGTGCCGATTTTTTAATCTTTTTGGCGATGGAAATTTACGTTTGACGATATGGCGATGGTTTTGGCGAAATTGGAAGCTAATGGCGATATACGAAATGCATTTTTTGTAAATATTTTCTAATTTACATATATCTAAAATGTTTTAAAAATGGTTATCACTTGATTCTCTTGTTTGTTAATTGTATCTTAAATTGATAATTGTTATTATTACTGTTTAAAAAATTTTCTATTTGAAATATTTTTTGAATCATTGTATAATATTATGGCGACTATAACCAAAAACGTATTTCAGAACGTACATTCAATGGGGAAAAAGTTTATGAGCGACAGTCAAAGGTTTTGTTTATAAATTAAAAACATTGCCAAATCATTATCTAAAAAACATTAAATAAATATAGGTACATGCCGACAGGTTATAAAAGAATTATTTAAAATATCTTAAGTTCACGCCATTTTTTACAGTAAATTCTAAAATTATATACCTATTTTTTGTCAATTTATTTTTGAAAAATCTTTAAAATTCTTGTGTGTTTTTCCATATCGATTCCCCGTGATATTATGCATTTCCTACTTTAAGTACCACTTATCTTTACTATTCTCAAAATTAGAAAAAACTACGCTCATTTCAAAAAAATAATGGAAAATCTTCATCGATTAAATCTTCGTTTGATTTCAACTTTTGAACATGGCCGTTTCTAATACAGAAATCACAGTTGGCAAATTTTTTCTTAATAAAAATCTTGAAAAATTTCTGGTAGCTGGTTGAAAAACTTATTTTTAGTTTTCGATAAAGTATAAAAAAATCCGTTCAGTTGAAATAAATAATGAGAACATCGTAGTGCAAAGTACATATTATTCGAAGTGGTAAATAATTTCCTTCAAAACGAAATACGCAATGAACAACCATGTAAATAAAGACGTTAACATTTAAAAAACGTAAATTGCAAGTGCATCGAGGAAAACATATTCAGACGTTTTATTATTTTAGTAACCAAAATTAAAAAAATTTTCACATCCCCACATTGAGAAAATAAATTATAAACATCTGCATGAAACTTAATAATGATGTTCATGAAACTTTCATTACAATTTTGTATTTGCTTCGTTTGTATTCAGTTAAATGAATAATTACGAAATGAAAGCAACAAACACACGAAATTTAAGAGACCAGTAAGATGCAGTTTTTTTTTTGTTTACTTAAACAAGAGAATATGAATACTAACAACTCTGAAACAAAACAACTACTGAATAAATGTCGAATAAGTTCATGAAAAAACACACTTATTTTAAAATCATGATTGCCAGTTGAAAGAAATAAAAAACATTAGAAAAGATAAAAAAAAACCAAAATAACCATGAAGAGTAAAAGCAACAATATAAGGAAGTACATTAATATTAAAATAATAAAAATTTGACTTTGTTTTCAATGTAAATTAATTGTTTTTAATGTAAATTTTTAAACTTCAAAAAAATTTAATTGTATTTTCAAAAACATTTTTCAGCAATGTGTTTTGCTTGGAAGTACATAAAGAAGTTGTTAGGAAAAAAATTTAAATTTAATTTAAAAAATGTTTTACAAATTACATATATTATTGTAAAGGTAACAAAAGAAAAAATTACATAATTTTACTAAGTGGCAACATTGCTATTGTTTATTTATATAAAAAAATGAGATAGAGTGAAAACTGTAAAACAAAAGTCGTTTCATTGAACAAAGCCTTTGTGTTTGCCATATGAAGCGAAATGTGTTTGCTAGTAGCATGAACAAAACAACAGTTTGTTAAGTGGTATGAATTTTATTTGAATACGAACTTCATTGAATAAACATTTCAGTATGTTCATGAATGAAGTTATTCATGCAGCCCTTTAATAAATTACCAATTTTGGTTAGAAATAACCAAAAACGGCTGCTCTGGTTGTCAGGCACAATGCAGCGAATGTCTTAAGGCCGGTATTCACTATCCTACTTAATCGTACTATTCATTCACACGAAAATCTGACTGAATTCTAGGTATCCGAAATAAATGTCGGCAAAATCTGCTGTCAATGCCACACTATCCCACAAACAAGATGCAAACTCAAATGACTCATCTACTTTACAAGAAAATGCTACTCTGATCGCATATAATCTATCATTTTATGAAAAATTTCAAAAGCATTTGCAAGTCGGACAGACTTGTCAAAAAAATCTCTCACTCAATTCATTTTTAAGCCACACTGTCATACATTATGAGCACACACGATTATTTTGACATATCGTTTTTACATATTAATGTGCTTGTGCAGCCCTTTAGTATGTATGTACATATGTACATGCATTTATCTTTGTATGTTTATAAAATTAAATATCTTTCCAATATATATTTGATTAACAAAACAATTAAGTTGGATAATTTAAGAATTTTTTGTTTAGTGGACTGTTTTTGGGATTTGGGATAAAAAAAAAAACACAAACTTACCCGTCTACACACTGTTTTGTGGCTGCTGTAATTTGCCGACACTTTAAGGAATTATCTTTTATTATTTTACACAAATTTTATAGTTGTGGAAACAATTTTTATTTTTAACACAATATATTTAAAACAAAGAAAGGTATTTTGTATTATTTTTACAATTTATTAACAATTTTTGCCCGAGGCCACTCACCGGTTTGTTTTAAATGCACATTCACTTAGTACAACCATTAAACTAAAACTAAATAAAGAAGAAGAAAATGTAACAAAACGGAGCGCTTAGTAATTGTGTTTAAAGTGCATATTTTAAAAATCAGCCTTTAAATATGCTTAAGTATTTTATAATTAACAAGTACGGTGTGTATTTTATTAAGCTTTTATAACATTAAGCAATGGTTTTTATTCTTATTTTTTTATGAAACATTGCCATTTAAAGTAACTAAGTTTATTTATGAAAGACGATCTGCTGGGCAGAAGCATTTTCTAGTTAAGTCTACCCTGATGTGGTCATTGACCTGGTGTCTTATGTTAAAGCAAATTTTGTAGCCTATTTAAAGGAGTTCGAAAATGCAACCTTGCTTTTCAACTTTTCCCTTTACACCCAGGCTACAACTGACATCAAATGGTTAACATAAACACTAACATCATGTTAGTGTTAGGTATAGCCTCCTCATGTTAGTGTTTTGTTTGTGTTTTAACAGCGATGTTAAGCAATCTGTCTTGAAAGCTACTTTATAACATAACTTGACGTTTAAGTTTGACAGACAGCTTTGTTTTTGTTGCTTTTTATTAACTTTTTTATACAACTTGTCAAAAATACGCGCGTGGCTGATAAATAATTAAAATTAAAGCGAAAAAAAAATATAACAATCACGTTAATATTTAATATTGTTATTTTTAGCGATGTATACTATGTTTAAGCGCTAAACTTTTTCTTCGCTATGAATATAACACACAACCTGTCTTTAGCTTGTTTTTAAACTTATGTTGTAAGATATTTACGTGTTCTCCACCTAAAACACATTGGCAATTTGACGAAGTTATTCTGCCGGCGTTATTGCTTGTGTTAAGACATCACAAATTGCACGTGTGGCCGTAGGGTTATAATTATTATTTTTCATGTTAGTTCAGTGATGGAAAATTGATATGGTACTGACCACCAACCAAAATAGTACTTTATTCAACATTTTGGTACTTTTTTTGTGTGGTTACAATCGAAACTAGTCTGGGCAACCTGTCCGTGAACGCCTGGGTTCAAATATCAGCGCAGTCAAGAATGAAAAATTATCAATAAAAATTTAAATTAATTTCATGTTGTAAAATTCCTGTCTTCATAAAAATAATTTAATGAAAATTTAATTCAATTAACTAAAGCCTAATTAAAAATATCTAAATTTGGATTGAAAACCATTAACAGTTCAATAAAATAACCACAATACTAATTATTGTTAACAGCTAACGCACGAGCTATGTTTACATTTGTCCTTCAAGTTGTTCTGAAAAAGGTCAACAAAAAAAAAAGAAAGACAAAAAACATGAAAAAACAAAAATGTACTTTGGATTTCAAGAAGAATTCTTGACAAAAAGTATGAAAAAACAGAAGTTAGGAAGAACATGTAAATCAATTAAAATAGATAATCATTCATTCAAAAGCTAATTTTGATCTACCAATATGAAATACCATTTGGCTTAAAGATTGATGTTTGACTATTAACGTCATCCGGCTGCAATAGCCGAGTGAGTAAGACGGCAAACCCCACTGAAGAGATTGTGTGGTTACAATCGAAACTAGTCTGGGCAACCTGTCCGTGAACGCCTGGGTTCAAATATCAGCGCAGTCAAGAATGAAAAATTATCAATAAAAATTTAAATTAATTTCATGTTGTAAAATTCCTGTCTTCATAAAAATAATTTAATGAAAATTTAATTCAATTAACTAAAGCCTAATTAAAAATATCTAAATTTGGATTGAAAACCATTAACAGTTCAATAAAATAACCACAATACTAATTATTGTTAACAGCTAACGCACGAGCTATGTTTACATTTGTCCTTCAAGTTGTTCTGAAAAAGGTCAACAAAAAAAAAAAGAAAGACAAAAAACATGAAAAAACAAAAATGTACTTTGGATTTCAAGAAGAATTCTTGACAAAAAGTATGAAAAAACAGAAGTTAGGAAGAACATGTAAATCAATTAAAATAGATAATCATTCATTCAAAAGCTAATTTTGATCTACCAATATGAAATACCATTTGGCTTAAAGATTGATGTTTGACTATTAACGTCATCCGGCTGCAATAGCCGAGTGAGTAAGACGGCAAACCCCACTGAAGAGATTGTGTGGTTACAATCGAAACTAGTCTGGGCAACCTGTCCGTGAACGCCTGGGTTCAAATCTCAGCGCAGTCAAGAATGAAAAATTATCAATAACAATTTTAATTAATTTCATGTTGTAAAATTCCTGTCTTCATAAAAATAATTTAATGAAAATTAAATTCAATGAACTAAACCCTAATTAAATATATCTAAATTTTTAAATATACTCAAAAAACACACAAATTAAAAAAAAAACTTAAAAATTAATTCATTTTAATATCTAAAATATAAAATTTTGGTAGACAAACTAAAAATTAAATCATTTTGTGAAAAAAATATATGTAAATGCAAATCAAAAAATCAATTTAAAATCGTCGAACACGAGGTTGATTTAACATTTTTCGTTAGTGATTTTACTTCATGTTAATCTCACATGAGTATACAATAACTTAGGAACAATATTTTTTCTTTTAATCTAACTTCAATTCATATGAATTAAAATTCCAGTAAAGTTAGAGCAAAACATTGATATTGAAATAACGCTACGAATCACGCTGAATTAAAGTTATTTCAAGTTGAAACAACGTGAATTTAATGTCGAATCAATTAATTTTGGGTGTGAAATAACAGTGAGAAGAGGACAACATATGTTCTTATTTTAGTGAACACTTTCCCCTGAACTAGAGAGAGAAAAAAAAATATTATTATTTATTTTCCTGTTGCACTTTGTTGTTTCAAGGCTGTTATACTCTATCCCACAAAGTCTTAAGTATTTTTCGAAAATGGTTCCCTGATCTAATTATTGTTAAAAATTTAAAAAAAAAACAATAACAACTTATCATGACAGATTTGAATTTTTTTTTTTTTTCAAAATACGTAAGATGTAAAACAGCTATTACAAGCATAAAAAAAGAGTACGAAAACTGAAGTGGTGGTACTGTGGTATTTATGAAAAGAAAAAGTACTGAAAATAGTACCATAGTGCTGAATTTTCCATCACTGTTTTAGGTCCACTTTATAAAGGCGAATTCATGTATACGGCAGTGTGGCCAGGTAATTTTTTTCTTCCCCCCAAAATTTAACATATTTTGAAAAAATAAAAGTTTAGATAATAATTTAATTTTAATTAATTTAACTTAACTAAGCTTAAATTTACGTTCTAATATCTTTACCTAAATAAAGCAAAAACTGACAAATTTTTAATATTTTATTGAAATTCCCCCCAAAATTGTTTTTAAAGTTTCTTGAATATTTTTAATAATATATCTAAAAACCAAATTATAAACAGTTTAATAAAAGACTGTAACATATGGATGTGTCCGAAGCTTAAAGGCCTAACTCCACAAAATAATAAATAGAGTTAATTAGTGATGCTTCAAAGAGGAAGTTGCCGAATACGCGAAGCGTAGTAATAAATATTATAGTAATATACAAAGGCCTAATTTTTTTATGTATGTTTTCCTATTATCGGCTAGTAGCTTCTGAAAAAAATCAAATAAGATGCAATCCCTATACCGATTTTCATATTTTTTATGGAAATTTTTTTAAATAATAGAAGAACAAAATATTTTTAAAAGAGTTCACAACTAAATAACAGAATTAAAAGTCTTTCGAAAAGTGGAGTTAGGCCTTTTAGCTTTTGCCCCTGTAGGCTAGCTGGTAGTGAGCTAGTCTATCAGTACCGTGGTTGCGGGTTCGATTCCCGCCAGAGACTCTGGTCTGCTGCAGACAAGCAAAAAGCTTCGCGGGATTTAGTGTAGGAATAAAAAAAAAAAAAAAAAAAAAAAAAAAAACATCCATTAGTACATTTATAAATTATATATCTAATCAAAATAGAGTTACAAACATTGGAATCAAGTTTCTTAAAAAATGTCGAGTGCTGCCAAATCATTTTCGTTAACTTTGTATATATTACCGGAATTTTAAAGATTGAGCATTTCTGGTGTTGAATTAATGTTGTGTGTCATATTATTTAATAAATACTTCGCCTTTATAACGCTTTCTTTTAATGTCTTTTTAAAACGCTTTACTTTGTAAATTTTAAAATGTTGATACTATATTATCTACATTGAGGACAATCTCGAGGTACGTTTAAATATTATATTCATAAATGGTAATTTAGGAATTTTCCCTTGAAATCAAGCAATTTTCAGACGAGTTTAACGGGAATCTAGCGATTTTTGCTCAACCAAAAACAAGTTGTAATATATAGTATTACTTATGTAGTTATTATTTTGTACAGACAACTAAATAGCAAAACCCCCTAAAAACACCCTAAATATAAATTTATGCCCCCTAGATTTTCCGCTTATGAATTTGAACACCCTTAATTTGCCCCTTAATGAAATAAAAACCCTTAAATCTGGGGGGAAACCCCCTAACCAGGCAACTCTGGTATACGGTGGTGTCGATACTACAACAAGTAACAACACCAAAAACACAACAACGTATTTTTTCGTTGCTTTCGTTGATTGATATGCAGCGTTGCCAAATGTGCAGATTTATCTGCATTTTGCAGTTTTTCTAGGCATTGAGCAGTTTTTAAGTTTTTTTTTTAATTCTTGCAGTGCATTAAAATTTTACTATTTTAAATTTTGTTATATTTTTTCTTTTATTTAGTTCTTAAGCCATAAACTTACCTAATTTGCTTAACACATACTCGTATAACACTAGCAAGCTTTAAGAGCCAAACAAAAAACACAAACGGCTTGGGAAATACGCACTTTCCATAAATAAATAAACGACCCAAATCTAATTAATCATTTTTCAATATTTCACTAAGTGTAGCTAAAACTTAACTTCCAGTTTACAATACAGTGTTTTTGACAGTTATATCTAATAGTTAAATACATGAAAAATAAGTGGCAAACATAAAAAGTGTATAATCATTTTTGTATTTTTATGCTCAAAGGCGAAATTAAAATCCATCAGACCCTCAATAAATCTTAAGCGGTGTCAATAGTACGGTAAATACAGGTTTTCTTAATTTATGTAAGGAATGCTTGATTCAAGTACGGTTTATTCAAGTGCCAAATGCTTTACTTTATCCATATTTAATCCGTGATCCATACTTAAAATAATCCGAAAACTATAGTTAAGTTCATCACATTTCGGCTTTTTTTATATGTTTGAAAAATTGTTGATTTTTAAACAAACAGAAAGTTTTAACTTAATAAAAAATATACCTACCACGAGAAATTTCATTTTTCATATATTTAACTTATTAGTGTAACCAAGTTATATGCAGAAACGCAACATTCTTAATTTTTTGGTATAACATTTATCTATTTTTAACCTCTCAAAAGATAAAATCATAAAACCTACATATGTAAGTATATGTTTGAACACCAAAAACCCAAATTTCTTTAAATTACCGTACTTTAAATGAAATTAACTTGCTACATTTCGGGGCAACGACCTTACGGTTAACATCACTGTATGTGGTCATTGACCTGTTATTCTTTGCCGTACAAAATTTGTAGCATATTGATAGGCTTTTATTTTATTATAAAATGCAACCCTGTCTTCAAAACTTGTTTTTGTTTGGTTTTAGTTCTTGTCTATTTCACTTCTACTACTAATCGTTGAAAATTTTAGAAGTTAAACAGAACTCAAGAGATCATCAGTTTTGGTTGCAATAATTAAAGAAAAAGTTTATTCTTAAAAAATATTTACGGTTGATAACAGTTTATAAAACCAATATTCTACGAAATTTGGCTTACTAAACATTTTATAAATCAAAAATATTTTTATGAACAAGTGGGTTATTATTTAAATAAATAAAAAAATAGTGTTAAAAGTAAAAAAAATTACATATGTGTACATATAAAAGGTTTATAAAAGTGATTTCAGTTCTAAAAGAGAGACCTACCTAGGTATTAAGGAGGATGCAGTTATATTTTGTAACAGCAACAACAACAATATTAAAGCAGGTAAGTTAAGGGAATGCAATTTTGCAATATGTCTCTTAAATTATATATTTATAGCGAATTTAGGTTATTATCTCTTACAGCTTTTGTGTGATTATACCTACAAAATTTATAACTTTTCGATGGACTCTTGTTGTTTTCTTTCTTGAAACGTCACGAATATTAGTTGTTGTAATATGTCTAATTGTTGCATTTGTTGTTTTTTTTTTTGTTGCCAAAAGCCTGCCGCAGTCACTAGTCTATACAATTAGTTCGTGCTTTGAAATGTTTTGTTTTTTTTTTGACGACATTGTGTGTGTATTTCGTTGCTACATATTAAAGAATGTATGCACATGTTTTTATTGTTTTGGGCTAGATGAGGTTGTATATTTTTTTTTTGAGCTTGCATCAATCTAAAAATTATCGTTTGCGTTTATTTAATTTAGTTATTGTGACGTCATTGACTGTGAAAGTGGAGAGGTTGTTTTTGTATTTTGTAACTTCATTGTGTTGTGTTTTTTTTTTGTGATCTTTTAGGTTACTTCTGCTTTGGTTTTTAAGGCTTTTGATTTATGTAGTGGTGTTGCTGTATGTATTTCCTAGTGTTCTAGAAATCAAGAAATTATTGTAAGAATAATTGGTACTAAATTGGGTATAAAAATTAAGTAGAAGCCAAAATTTATCTATTTCTCTTTTTTCTCAAAGGCAGACAAAAATGTAGACGCTTGATTGACAGTGGAAATTATAAAACTTCGTAGAGGTTTTTTTAAAGTGTACCAAAAAAAGGCGGAATTGTACCAGTGTACCAATGAAGTTTCGATTGTGGCAAATGTGGTACAATTGTCAAGTCCCATAAATATTGTACCGCAAGTCCCATCAGTGGCCATAGCTGCCAGATTTGACGATTTGTCGTCATTTTGACGATTTTTAGGTACAAAAATGGTCTATTGACGATAGGACGATGTATACCCTAAATTTGGCGATTTTTCAAATTACAAATTTTGTTCAAATTTACAAATGTTTTTTATATAATATTTCAGCTTCTAAAACTAGCATATTCACAAATAAAAATTATTTGCGATTAACTTAATAATCAATTTTCTTACAGAAAATTCTTATTTTTATGTGATGCCAGATGGAAAATTTGATCATTTGGTAGCACTGTATTTAGATATGTAACCTTTTTATTTTTTTAAATTAAAAAAAAAAAAAAAATTATTGAGTATTTGTATGTATACCTATTTTATTTGCACAATTTTGAGTTAATTTTATTTTTGTTGTCATTTGGATGTGCCACATCGAAAAAAAACTTAAAACGGTTAAAAGTGTGGCAATGTTTAATATCTTTTTTGAAAATAATGTCGTTAATCAGGAATTATTTTCGTGAGTTAGCTATACGCAAATAAAAATTTAATTCATTGTTTATGCGGCAATTTTCTCTACTTGCAATATATGTATGTATTTATTTGCGAATAAGTCGTGCGTATAAACGTAGTATAAGATAATTTGATTTATGTGCGATATTTGATTGGCAATAATTTTCATGTCTTAGCACGATGAATATTTTAAAGAGTCAGTTAGTACCGCTTTATTACAGGCATTTTACAACCACGGGTTTTAGTCTGGATTTACATTATGAAAATTTTCTTTAAGAAACTCTGATTTTATTGATGTTTACCAGACTTTAGAGTTTAAGACGGATTTTCGACGTGAAAAATTAGGTGTTAAATAGTTTTTGGTTTTAGTTTATTTTCTTAATTTTCTTATGAATGACAATAGTTTTTAAAAATTTTGATTGTGTTACTTCAATAGTAAGATTCTAAACGAAAATTTTTATTTTTTTTTTTTCAAAAACAGGCTGAATATATTAAACTGAAACTGAAACTTACAATTAATTTTCAAAACTTATTAAAAGTTAGTGGTTATTTACAACGATTTTCGACGAATTTTATCTGGTAGCCAGTGCTGCCACGACTTATAAAATTTTTACAACCAAAATTTTTGAAAAAGTTACCAACTGTGAAAAAATATTACCAAATTAGAAAAGCTTTTTGTCAATTGAGAAAAACATTAAAATTTATTTTAAGTTCCAATGTAAAACAAAGGTTATTTGCACTTTATAGGAAAATATTAATTACGAATTATGAAAACCAAACAAGAAATATAATTCTTGTACAATTTAAACATATGTATGTATCACGAAAAACTTATATTAAAAGTTTTTATTTATTTGTGACCTTTTTCATAAGATATATTTTTATTTTTTAAGACTAGACCCGTCAAATTTCCATAGAAAATGTCCTTCAAAATAAACGAAATTTGTACTTCACAGTTATAAATAACAAAAAAGGAAAAAATTAAACTGTCAGTGGCAGGGTTGTGAAATGTGGTAATTTTTAAATTCTTTTGACGATGAACATTTACCTTAAGCGATATGGCGATTGTTTTGGCGAAGTTGGATACTGTTGGCGATATGCGAAATGCATTTTTTGTGAATATTTTCCAATTTACATACATATATCTAAAATATTATTTAAATGGGTATAACTTGTTTCTTTTGTCTGTAAGTTGTATTTTAAAATTATAATTGTTATTGTTAGACCCCTTTCAGACAAGCAAAGTTTACTTTGCAAAGTCTTGAGTTTATAGAAGAGAAGGGAAAAGAGCATAGCGGGGGAGTACATACTTTGCTGTACTCACAAATTCGTTTTGTTTTTCGTTCGTAGATTATACCTGAAGAAATCATATTTTGAAGAGGAAAATCTTAAATTTTTTTTTCTTAATTTAAATTTTTTAAAACAAGGGCAAAATAGTAAGAATTATTAATTTTTTATAAAACCATACATCTTTTTATTTAAATTGAAATACATATAAACATAATTCGTCAGTATATGAAACTTTATAAAAGTACATTTTTTCTTTTCACAAATATTTTTTTATCAATATTCTAACTACCTATTTCCGATGTACGAAAAAATTATTTACTTCTTAAGGTACGTTCAGACTAATGAAATATTTAACGATAATTCGCAAAAATTTGCTAATAGCGGCACGATAGCAAAGTGTAATAATTATAAAAAATCTTTAAAATTGTAAAGAATCCGAAAACTTACAGGAAAAATTGCTTCTATCCGGAACATGGCTAAAATTATTTGTCATTGTTTGCTCTTACAATTTTTTTGTAATATCAAATAAATGTTTTCTCAAAAATTACTAAAATATTTGATTTTTTGTGTTCACACTATGTTCACATTGGACAAATATTTGTTTGCCGGCAAATACTTTTATTTGCTCAAAATCAGCTGTTATTTCATTTAATACTCAAAAATATTTTGTGTTCAGACTACGTTAATGAAATATTTGATGTTTGCTTTCAAATATTTCATCAGTCTGAACGTACCTTTACAAATACATTTAAAACAAAAACAAAGTTTTTAGAATTTGTTTTTGTTTTAAATGTAGTTGTTCGAAAGAAGGAATTCTTTCGCACTTTGGAAATAGGTTATAATATGCCTTTTTTAATATTTTTATGTCCAGAAATAATGATGCAATTTTGTGTATTCTAGATACTGGGTACAAAAGTGTGCAGCACCAACACACATCAAGCTGATGCAAAACTTCATTGTTTTAAAAATTTACTGTTTAAATAATCGTGTATTTTCTATAAGCAAAATTAAAGTAAAAATCAGAATTTCTAAAAATAAAAAATCATCATTTGAGATAAAAATCTTTAATCATATTTTTGTTAAAAAAAAATAATCCAAAATATGATAAAATCATCATTCTGGCAACGCTGTTTATATATTATATTCAAACAAGAGAAAACAAAAATTTGTCAAATTAAACTTTGTGTGTCTGAGCACCAAACAAAGTTTAAAAGAGAATTCAACAGACTTTGTCAAAGTAAACTTTGCCTGTCTGAAAGGGTTCTATGCACATGTTTTTATTGTTTTGGGCTAGATGAGGTTGTATATTTTTTTTTGAGCTTGCATCAATCTAAACATTATCATTTGCGTTTTGCTTAATTTAGTTATTGTGACGTCATTGACTGTGAAAGTGGAGAGGTTGTTTTTGGGTTTTGTATTTTGTAACTTCATTGTGTTGTGTTTTTATTTTGTGATCTTTTAGGTTACTTCTGCTTTGGATTTTAAGGCTTTTGATTTATGTAGTGGTGTTGCTGTATGTATTTCCTAGTGTTCTAGAAATCAAGAAATTATTGTAAGAATAATTGGTACTAAATTGGGTATAAAAATTAAGTTGAAGCCAAAATTTATCTATTTCTCTTTTTTCTCAAAGGCAGACAAAAATGTAGACGCTTGATTGACAGTGGAAATTATAAAACTTCGTAGAGGTTTTTTTAAAGTGTACCAAAAAAAAAGGCGGAATTGTACCAGTGTACCAATGAAGTTTCGATTGTGGCAAAGGTGGTACAATTGTCAAGTCCCATAAATATTGTACCGCAATTCCCATCAGTGGCCATAGCTGCCAGATTTGACGTTTTGTCGTTTTTAGGTACAAAAATGGTCTATTGACGATAGGACGATGTAGGTATACCCTAAATTTGACGATTTTTCAAATGACAAATTTTGTTCAAATTTACAAATGCTTTTATATAATTTCTGCTTATAAAACTAGCATATTCACAAATAAAAATTTTTTGCGATTAAATTAATAATCAATTTTCTTACAGAAAATTCTTATTTTTATGTGATGCCAGATGGAAAATTTGATCATTTGGTAGCACTGTATTTAGATATGTAACCTTTTTATTTTTTTAAATTAAAAATTAAAAAAAAAATCAAAAATTATTGAGTATATGTATGTATACCTATTTTATTTGCACAATTTTGAGTTAATTTTATTTTTGTTGTCATTTGGATGTGCCACATCAAAAAAAAACTTAAAACGGTTAAAAGTGTGGCAATGTTTAATATCTTTTTTGAAAATAATGTCGTTAATCAGGAATTATTTTCGTGAGTTAGCTATACGCAAATAAAAATTTAATTCATTGTTTATGCGGCAAGTTTCTCTACTTGCAATATATGTATGTATTTATTTGCGAATAAGTCGTGCGTATAAACGTAGTATAAGATAATTTGATTTATGTGCGATATTTGATTGGCAATAATTTTCATGTTTTTATTTTCTTAATTTTCTTATGAATGACAATAGTTTTTTAATAATAAAAAAATTAATAATTAATAATTTTTTTTTTCAAAAACAGGCAGAATATATTAAACTGAAACTGAAACTAACAATTACTGCCAGGCCCACAATGTCGACAAGAACATTTCTTTCGCATTTTTATATTGAAAACAATAATAACAAATTAAAATTTGTTTTTGTTTTCAATATAAATATAAGAAAGAAATGTTCTTGTCGACATAGTGGGCCAGGCAGTTAATTTCCAAAACTTATTAAAAGTTAGTGGTTATTTACAACGATTTTCGACCAATTTTATCTGGTAGCCAGTGGTGCCAAGACTTATAAAATTTTTACAACCAAAATTTTTGAAAAAGTTACCAAATGTGAAAAAATATAACCAAATTAGAAAAGCTTTTTGTCAATTGAGAAAAACATTAAAATTTATTTTAAGTTCCAATGTAAAACAAAGGTTATTTGCACTTTATAGGAAAATATTAATTACGAATTATGAAAACCAAACAAGAAATATAATTCTTGTACAATTTAAACATATGTATGTATCACGAAAAACTTATATTAAAAGTTTTTATTAATTTGAGACCTTTTTCATAAGATATATTTTTATTTTTTAAGACTATACCCGTCAAATTTCCATACAAAATGTCCTTCAAAATAAACGAAATTTGTACTTCACAGTTATAAATAACAAAAAAAGGAAAAAATTAAACTGTAAGTGGCAGGGTTGAGAAATGTGGTAATTTTTAAATTCTTTTGACGATGAACATTTACCTTAAGCGATATGGCGATTGTTTTGGCGAAGTTGGATACTGTTGGCGATATGCGAAATGCATTTTTTGTGAATATTTTCCAATTTACATACATATATCTAAAATATTATTTAAATGGGTATAACTTGTTTCTTTTGTCTGTAAGTTGTATATTAAAATTATAATTGTTATTGTTACTGTTTCAAAATTGTTCTATTCGAAATATTTTGTGAATCATTGTTTTTTTTTTTATTATGACGTATATATTCAAATTCGTATTTCAAAACGTAAATGTATATGACTGACAGTCAACGTTTTTTTTTTTTTTTGTTATGAAATAAAAATATTGCCAAATCATTATCTAAAAAACATTTAATAAATATACATATCGAGAAGTTATAAAAAGTAAAAATTCAAATTTCTTAAATTCACTCCATTTTCTTACCCTAAATTTCATAAGTTCTAAAATTATAGACTATATATATATAAATTTATTTTGAAAAATCATTAAAATTGCTATGTGTATTTCAATATATTAAAATATTCTAATGGAAATAATGAAAATTTAGAACATTTTACTTATAGGTATTCAAATTTTTAGAAACACATCAATAAAACTTTATTTCATTTAAATTTCAGAACATGACAGTTTATAATTTAAAATCAAATTTGGCAATTTCTTTTTTAACAAAAATCCTTAAAAAAAAAATATCTGGAAGCTGTTTTGAAAGGGATTTTATGCTAACGATAAAGTATAAAAAAATTCCTTTCATTTGAATCAAATAATGAGAAAATCGTAGTGCAAAGTACACATTTTTCGATGTCGTTTATAATTTCTTTCGAATTGACCCCCCATGTAAATAAAAAGGTTAAAAATTTAAAAAATCTAAATTGAAAGTGTATCAAGAAAAATTTATTCATACGTATTTTATATTTTACAAAAAAAGTAACCAAAATGAACAAAATATTCACATCTCCACATTGAGAATAAAAATAACCAATTTTGGTTAGAAATAACCAAAAACGGCAGCTCTGATCCATACATACATTTTTGCAAACCAACGTGTGTGTGTGTATGTTTTTTTCGTTAAAACCGGGCTTCGGTATTTTTATTTTTTAAGTGATTTTGTTTTGTTTTCAAGCAATTTATGTGCAAATAACCTACGTAAGAACAAATGCGACCGATTGTTTAATTGGTAGGGTAAGAATATGTGTTTTATTGTTGTAAAAATGAAATTATAACGATTCGAACCGAATTATTATTAAAAAAAGATCACCGTGATTAGTGAATGTGATTTAAAAATCACTGCTTCTTTAAACTGTGATTGTGATCACGGTTTATCAGTTTTCTGTTCTTTAAAAGCAATTGCGCGAGCTTTTGTAAGAGCTTTTTTAAGCACTTTACAAAGAAACAACAACAAATTGTAAGAGCTTTCAAATCTGTTTACTTTCATATACATACATACTTGAACAATTAAATTTTGGCATAAAAAAATTCTAATAAGATAGAAGAGAGAATGAAAGGAACAGCAATATCATTCGACATTTCATTCAAAAAACGCTATTACCCACACAAACAGTAGCGGAGTTCAGTGTTTTGTGCAAATGGTCTTGCGAAAGAGCAAATGCAAAATTTTGTAGCTTTTTTGTGAAATCTAACGGAAACTCTGTGTATTTTGTTGTTGGATTTAACAAAAAAGCTATGATATTTTGCATTTGCTCTTTCGCAAGACCATTTGAACTTAACACTGAACTCCGCTAGTGAAATATCATAAATTTGTATATGTAACAAAATACAAAAAGAACGACTTAGAAAGTACCTGTTACTTGACAAATTTGGTCACAACTGTGATTAGTGATTTTTCAGTAACAGTGATTAAATCACAGATACAGAAATATCGCTCATCTCTAATATGTATGTATAAAACAAGTGTGTTTTCTTAGGACGTGATTTCAAAATAAAAATATAAAATAAAATGCATAGAGCCACCTGCAAAAAAATTGTATTTTCCTAATTTGTTCATTTTTTTATACAGTTCTTTTCGTTTATAGCCATTTCCATTGTTAGTCACATTAGCGATATAGTCCATTTAATCTTTATTTTTGCCGCTATACAGAAGATCAATAGAAAGTATTTACGTTATAGTCCATTTAGCGATATAAGCACATTTAAAAAAGTAAAGCAAATTATTAACGTTTTAGTCACATAAGCCTAAGTTTTTGTTTGTTTCCGAAGTTACAAGCCATATCAAAGAATCAAGAAATTAATCGCTTACTTTTTCTTATCAACTCTCCAATCGAAAAAAATTAGTTTTTGTGTTTGGTAACAGTGATGAAATATCTTATTATTGTTTTAACTTTTTTAAAACAGTTTGCAACTCTGTTGCAAAGCTATAATCCCGCTGTCAGTGTTGTTAATATGATTTTTTATTTTATAAGTTCATATTAAATTCGCCAAAAATATGCAAAAAAAATTTTAATATTTAGCATTATTCCAGTAGTGTGTTTTTATTATAGTTTTTTGAACGATTTAAAATAAATCGGGCATGCTCTGATAATCGTAAAACGCTTAACATTCTTACTTGAAATCGTACAATATGTGTTCTGTAAATCGCAATAGCACGAAGTTTGGCGAATTAAAATTACAAAAGTATGCTGAAGGAAACTAGAATTTTTGAAAGAAACTATGGCAGATCGCAAGCATAACGCAAGAGCTTCCGAACACTGTAAAATAAATCTGGTCTTTTGCTTTTTTAAATCGTGCGAATATCTTAACAAGGCTGAATATCTTAAAACTTAGAACTTGAGAGATCAGTGAATTGAATTTTGCAAAAATATTAATGTTAAGAAATTTTTAAAATTCCATTTAATATACAATCAAACGCGATTAAATTTTTAGAATTTATATATTAATAAATTAAAAATTTACTTGTTTTCTTGTAGAGATCCGAAGTTTGATAACTTTTGGCAAGGAAAATGTCTGAAAATCAAATAAAGCTTAAGCTTTATTCCAAGTTTCTAAAGCAACCATTTTTAAATGTGTTTAATGTAATCTGGCAATATTATCAATTTTTCATCTAAAACATTCTCATTCGTATTGCGATTTTAAAATTTGTTAGAAATTTAAAGAAAAAACTATAGCCTTGCTCATAATTTTTTTTTATATAATTAAGAAAGAAAGGTAAATTGCTTTTCATAAATCCCTAACTTTTTTAAATTTTGCCAAAAATTTTCATATGTATGTGGCACACATATACACATGTGAACTAGGCGTATAGTCATTCTAGCGATATAGTCCACGATTTGTGACTATAAGCACACACAACGTCAAAATTTTATATCGTCAAAAGAGATATAATTTTTTTCCAACGATATTTTTCAAAAAAGTTCTTATAATGTAGACCATAACCAAACAAATAGTAGTTAATATAACATACACTGTCCCGTGTTCGAGCACTAGTATATTTACAATCATAAAATCTAAGGTGTTTTTCTTAGGAATTTTGATAAATTAACTTGTAAGTACTGCAATACATACATAGCTATGTATTAGTATAATTAAAATGGGAAATAGCTTATGGCGATTTCTTTTCTGAGAAAAATGTTGCATAAATGGTACATGCTCTACACAAAAGAGATAGAGCATGTACAATTTATGCAACATATTTCTCAGAAAAGAAATCGCCATTAGAAACAAAAGAAAAGTTTTAGGCACCATATCGGTGTAGCCACCATTTTTTTAATATATAAGTTTGGCAACATGTTGTTATTCCTAAATGGATTAACATAGGTATGTAATTTAATTGCAGTTTATTTCGTTGAGTCGTCTATAAATGTGGTATACTACCGTAGTCCCATATTTTGAATATATCCTTATTTATCTAGGTATACGATGAAAACGCATTCTTTATTTTGTTAAAATATATCATTTCACACAGCAGAAACATGAATTTTTCCCCACATGGAAATACTTTGTTACCATAGTACTTTGCTACCGTTTCACACACGCCCTAACTATTTACCACGAGTATTTAGGTAATAATTTTACTTATTGGCTCTTTACAAGTTTATTGGTTACAAATTTTAACTTTTTCAGTATGTAATCGATGATTTGAAGGTATTTAAATGTTTCCCATGTGTATTGCTTCCGTCATAATATAAGGAAGGACTAGTAAATTTAACATCTCCATCCTGTCTTAATAACATACGCTATTCTCCGCAAACCAAAAACAATAAATAAATTAATAAATTTTTCATTTTCATTGCTTTATTTTTAACAATATTTTTGCAGACCTTTATAAGAATTTTACAAACTTCTTAAAGGTAGACTTCCAAAGCCTGACTATTTTTCATAATTTGTAATAATTATTTGTTGTAATAATAAACAAAATTGGATTTTTCATCGGAAACAATTTAATAATTTGTCAAATAATACAATTTTAATAAAATGTATTGAAAATCCAGTTTTAATACATTTTTAAACAAAAAATAAATAAAATTTCAAGAAATTACGTGCACACACATCAAACTGGCTACAAATTTTTATGAAAATCAAAAGCATTTTGATTATGTCGCCATGTCGCTTTAGTAAACATAAAATATCTTTTATAAACAAAGCAGTTAATTTTTTTTAGAAAAATGATTTCTTATATTCCTACAATTGTTTAAATTTAGACAATAACAGCATTTGAACTTCGGTGCAAATCGATATTCTTTCATCTGTACAACAATAAAACACATATTATTGCCCTACAATTAAAAATCGGTCACATTTGCGTTTACATAGGTTTTTTGCACATAAATGGCATGCAAACAAAACTTCTTTTATAAGACCCCTTTCAGACAAGCAAAGTTTACTTTGCAAAGTCTTGAGTTTATAGAAGAGAAGGGAAAAGAGCATAGCGGGGGAGTACATACTTTGCTGTTCTCACAAATTCGTTTTGTTTTTCGTTCGTAGATTATGCCTGAAGTTGGCTGCAACTTTATATTTATATACAGCGTTACCAGAATCTTTGGAATGAAAATTGTCATATGGCGAAAGAAATCATATTTTGAAAAGGAAAATCTTAAATTTTTTTTTTTTTCTTAATTTAAAAACAAGGGCAAAATAGTAAGAATTATTAATTTTTTATAAAAACATACTTCTTATTATTTAAATTGAAATACATAAAAACATAATTTGTCAGTATATGAAACTTTATAAAAATACATTTTTTCTTTTTACAAATATTTTTTTTTATCAATATTCTAACTGCCTATTTCCGATGTGCGAAAGAATTATTTACTTCGTACAAATACATTTAAAACAAAAACAAAGTTTTTAAAATTTGTTTTTGTTTTAAATGTAGTTGTTCGAAAGAAAGAATTCTTTCGCACATTATAATATGCCTTTTTTAATATTTTTTATGTCCAGAAATAATGATGCAATTTTGTGTATTCTAGATACTGGGTACAAAAGTGTGCAGCACCAATGCGCATCAAGCTGATGCAAAACTTAATTGTTTTAAAAAGTGACCGTTTAAATAATCGTGTATTTTGTATAAGCAAAATTAAAGTAAAAATCAGAATTTCTAAAAATAAAAAAAATTTCAGAAAAAAATCTTTAATCATATTTTTGTTTAAAAAAAAAATCCAAAATATGATAAAATCATCATTCTGGCAACGCTGTTTATATATTATATTCAAACAAGAGAAAACAAAAATTTGTCAAATTATACTTTGTGTGTCTGAGCACCAAACAAAGTTTAAAAGAGAATTCAACAAACTTTGTCAAAGTAAACTTTGACTGTCTAAAAGGTGACTTACTTAAATTTGTTTTCAACGAGAAAAACAAGACTTCTTTTAGTTTTTTTATATTTTTTACATTGCCATCAGCGTTACCGTTTGCCCGACTAAAGTCGCAATTTGACCCTTTTTAGGCGGTCTACGACTTTTTGTGAGACTTTTTTTTATCACCGACTTTTGCGACTTTTTAGTTTTGTTGCGACTTTTTACCCTTTTTTTGTAAAGGTTCTCACAAGCAGCATTTAATTTGCAGTAAATCGGTAAAAAAAAAAGTCGTTAAAATTTTAAAGCAATTCACAGATTTTGGTTCATTTGACAACACTTTTTTCCCTTTTTTGCAACCTTGTCATGTGTTTAACAAATGTTTCGCAAGTTTTCAGTAAAAGTTTCAAAATAACGGTTTAGCAAAAAGGCTTTAAAAAAATTGCAGTGTTTATTTTACAAAATAATTTTTAGCCACCGAGTCAATGAAAGATGAAGTTTTCGTAAAACATGGACAGAAAGAAGAATAATTTGCTTTAACTTAAAAAATAAAATTTTTTTTTTCTTTAAAAAAAGATTTTTTGTTAAAAAGAAAAGGAAATTTGGAAACGAAAAATAAATTGTAGGTAGAAATACGCGTTCAGAGGCAGATGAAACCACGGAGTCTGAGACGTATAACGGTTACATCGCTGCAGGTATTCGAGAGACTGGGCTTATGCCAGACATGGAGTCAAAGCGGCCTTTTTGCAGTGTTTGTAAACAGCTTTTAGTGAACCAAAACAATCATCTTCAGAGACATGAAAAAAACCGAATAATAATAGGGGGTTTCATGGACAAACTTGCGAGACTTATTTCAAGAATCGCCTTTTTAACTATTGTGTAACTTTTTACAATTAATGTCAATATTTAAGAAACGCCAATCCAAAAAAAATTAAATAATAAAATTAAAGAAAAATATATATATATATAAGAAACTTGAAATTTGTGTCTAAAAATTTAATTCGTGCTTAAAAATATCTAGATAATGCCAAAAGACTAATTTTCTCAGATAAGTCCAAGAATTTGTTGTTTTATTTGTTGAATTTTTCGTTGAAAACGACGGTTATCATAAAAAAAAATCTGTTTGTATAAATGCACAATTGAACAGCGCAATTGTTAGTCAAATTTACGAAGTTTGTGTTATTGAATTCTCATACAAATTTTGAGAGTTCATTTGCGAGGGAGTAAAAATATACAGTTTGCCCAGGTTGCGAGATTTTTAAGCGATATCATGAAAACTTTTATGCAAAAGAGGCTTCTGAAAATAAAAAAGTGAAACTGACTGTTTTGTTTAATTTTTTTTTGTTTTGTTATGCTTTTCATTATTAAAAAAAACGTTAAAAAAAGACGTTCGACTTTTATTTTCTCAAACGACTTTTTTGTGCGACTTTATTTTTATGAAACGACCTTTTGTGCGACTTTTCAAAAATTCCTAGCGGTAACCCTGATTGCCATGTACATACGAGTACATACACACACGCATGCACGCACATATGCGCTGATAGATGAGAATAAAAAGTTCTCTGAGAGTAAAAACAAAGACTATTAGCCTATTTCCGATGTGCGAAAGAATTCTTTCGTTCGAATAACTACATTGAAAACAAAAACAAATTCTAAAAATTTGTTTTTGTTTTCAATGTAGTTATACGAAAGAAAGAATTCTTTCGCACATTAGAAATAGGCTATATAATTTACTCTCATAAGTGGATATAGCGACTAAATCCACCAGAAAAATTAATATAGACAGAAAAATGTATGAACTTTGTATGGCAGTGCAATATCTTTATATATCTATAGTCTTTGGCCAAGCACAACAAAGTGTTGTTACGCCCTTTTGTATTTTAGGTGACGATATATGAAAATTATTTCTAAGGTAGAATTTCTATATTAAATTATTCTGAGTGAGATTTTTTATATAAAATCATTCCAAAAGAGATTTTCTACAGAAATCATTGCTGAGAGAAAGATTTTCTGTCTAAAATTTATCCTAAAATGTTTATATGTAGGCTGTTTTCTTTAAAAAAAAAATATTTAATGACAAACACATAAGGCTTCTTTAAATTCGATATTGATTTAGAAAAAAACTACAATAAAAAAAATATTTTATTATTACATAAAGTCCTCATAGATTACGTGTATTTTATTAAATATCAATTAATTTTCCAAAAACCTTATCCTGAATATATAAGAGTTCTAATTAATTCCCATAATAAATAAACAATGTTGGGTATTAAAAGAAACAAACTCTTAAGTTAAAATCAATTTATTAATAAGATACAATTTTCCAGACAATTTATCTACAAGCTTATTATCATCCATATCCAGGTGCGGATCTAGTCTTACCATTTGGGGAGGGGGTCTTTTTAGAAATTGATTTATAAGAAAAATTTAATTTTTCTATTAGTTGCTAATTAAAATATCGGAAAAAATATAAATTAAGTAAATATTTAATATAAGATATATATATAATTCATATTAAGATACTAGGAATTTTAAATATAAGTGTATAAACATAAGTCTTTGGAAACGAGTTCCTAATTAACTAAGAAGCAGGAGAATTTCATGAATATTATTTCTCCAAATTCTGAAAGACCTTTAATCCTTAATCACAAAGCTATACTTCTTTTAGGAATCGTAAATAATTATTATTTTTCAATTTTTAAATGAAAAAAGCAACCACAAAAAAATATCGGAGAGCGATATCATAAACAGTATTAATTGTAACTAATTGGAAACAGAAATAATATTGATTTCCAAATATATTTCAAGAGACTTTAAGATCCATTTCTGAATTGTTGTCAAAATTTTTTGTCCAAAATACGGTATAAATAACTGAGGAGGTCCATAACAAATAGCAACAATTCCACGGTTGAATTTCTTTACTGTTTTTTAGTCATTGTTATAAAACCTAGCAAATAACTATGTTATTCTCTATGATAATTCTCTGAAAACTTTTTGTTTTATTTTCAATTAACATCGTGAGTGTTGGTTGGATCACCTTTTATTTGCCTTTATTTATTTGCAAAAAATTATTGTATTAACAATTATTGTATTAACAATAATTTTTACTATTGGCAAATCGTTTATTAGCGAAATAAAGGAAACATATTTTTAAAATTTTGGGAGGGAAGAA
This sequence comes from Pollenia amentaria, assembly GCA_943735925.1. NCBI lineage: Eukaryota > Metazoa > Arthropoda > Insecta > Diptera > Polleniidae > Pollenia > Pollenia amentaria. Next base: position 82,565,433 of record OX031008.1, on the reverse strand, counting down.
GGAAAGTCCCTTTGGATCCGCCTCTGTTCATATAAGACTTTGTCATCAAATTCAAGTGGCATCATGTTGTCTGCATTTAGTGCTCGTACTTATATCTAAGACCAAACTCTTGACTGTCTCTCTGTCTGTCTATTCAATACAAAATTATAAATATGTATTTGTAAATCGTATAAGCTTTCTCCTTTTTTCCTCTTCTCATCATCAATTCACTGCGAGCTCCTCACTGCTTTAGATAACATATTTTCATTATGATTCATTCACATTAACATTCCCCATACATGAGAGTCTGTGTATTTATTAATTTTAATGCCATGTAATATCATGGACTAAGTAGATGGATTATCCATCGCTCGAGTTATTTCCAACAATTTCTAATACCTTTTGATTTATTGCAGGTAAATTGTGAACATGTATAAGCAATTTATGAATACACACAGACACTTGATACTTTGTACAAGTTTGTTAAATAGGTTAATTTATGATCGATTAATTTGGGTACCAAATGTAACAATTAGCCTAATTTTAAACAAATGATTTTTTGTTTAGGAGGAATTATTTAGCTTAAAGTCCCAAAGAAACAGGTAAAATTGTAGAAGATTAAGTCAAATGATTACAAATACTATATACAAAATAAAAAAACTTAAGACCCTTATTCTTAAGAAGAGAAACTTTTATGTAGAACAGAATACATTTTTTTTTAATCAAATTTAAAACTAATTCAAAAGTTTGGTGGAAAAAATTCACATTAATAAGCTGATATCCTCTTTATATAAGATTTCAAAAATTACAATCAATTTAAATATGTGAAATGCAACAATTCGCTTTGTCATACTGATCAATAAAACTGTTATAGCCCAGCAAAAACTGGAGCTAAGAAGAATAAGAAGAATTTTAAAGCAAGTCATCGATGAGAAAAACTTTTTGTTGAAAATTAGCAATTGGACATTTTTTAGAAATAGTTAAAATTTCTAATAAAAATATATTTTTTTGTAAATTGAAATTCTATTTGGTAATTAAAATGTGTGGTTACTCAATTATTAATTTATTATTTGTTTGTACTAAGTCCCAATTTACACTATGGACATTTCTTGCCGGACAGACCAAGTTTGTCGGTAATAGGGTGACGCAGTATCCTAACTCGAACAAACTTCGTCCGTCCGGCGAGAAATATCCATAGTGTAAATTAAGACTTATGTGCATATGCCAATAATATGTCCTACGTCAGATCATGACTCTTTTTCCAAAAGGGAAACAATCGCTTTGTTTACCGAGTTGTTGGTTGTATTTGCTTAAGTTGTCTGCAAACATTATTGCGTTTGAATTAGTTTAAAACTAATCGCAAACAATTAATTAAAATTTATTTGTGCTCGGTTGGTCAACAACAAGAATAACAACATCTTCATCATTATTATCAATAACAACAGCAGAAAAAACAATATCGGGAAATAAACAAAAACATACTTCATCAACGACAACAACAAGAATTGGGAACAATATATTCAATAGCAGCAACAACAACAAAAGCTTATAGAAGAAAAATTAAAGAGAAAATCGAATAAAATAACTGAACCTTAAAAAATATTATTAAAGGCATTCACTTTGTTGGATAAATTGCTGTCAACTCTGCTATTTATGAAAATCGTAAAATATCGATGCAGTTTCAATTTCATAAACTTACAATTATATGAGCGTCCAAGTCTCTTTAAATTTAGTGTTTATGCTACTTCACCATTGGATTTAGTGTGATTTATATTATAAAAAACTGAAAAAGGAAAATCTTTTTTCTTTGCAAAGGAAAACATTTTTTACAATATAACAAGTAAGAAATTAACGACGGTCAACCCATATGAGCCGCTATACCACAGTGCTTACAAGCTCCCTATGTACCCTATTTGAGGCCGATATCAAATCAAAATTATGGTACGAGATTAAGATTTATATAAGAGTTCTTTGTGCCGAATACTATCTAGATATCAACATCTATACGATATTTTTCCATCTTAAAGCTATTTTTTTTTGCTAGTTTTATTTTGGGCTTATGGCCTATTTGAGAACTACCATCACAAATGACAAATGAAAAAGAATATACATGACAAGGCTGCAAAAAAGTGTTGTCATATGAACAAAAATCTGTGAAAATTTGACGTTATTTTGAAGATTTTTTTTTTTTTTTTTTTTTTTTTGATAAAAAAATTATGAGAAAATTTATAATTTATTGCAAATTAAATATTTCTTGTGGAAAACTTTACAAAAAAGGGTAAAAAGTCGCATCAAAATTAAATAAGTCGCAAAAGTCAGTGATAAAAAAAGTCTCACAAAAATTCGCAGACCGCTAAAAACAGAGTTAAATTGCGACTTTAGTCGGGCAAAGGGTAACCCTGCTACCAAATTTATACATTAACGTATGTATTATTAATGAGGCCTTAAAAAGATTTTGGTTGGGCATTTTGTCATTGACCTATACCGCCTTCATAAGTTAGATCTTGTTCTGGATAAGGCCCAAGTCTCAAAGCAAAACACTTTAAGTTAAAAGACATGATTTTCTGCACAACCATAAATTGAATGTTATGGATTCACAGGAAAAATTCTTCAAAGTTTTTCACCAATTAAATTAGTAATCAAAAATAACATCAGGGGCTAATTCTGGCAGTCGCACAGTGGCGCCATTTGAGTTTTTTCGTTGCAAAAATCATATCTTTTGAACCGAATAAGATAATTGAACAGTTTAAACAGCATATGATAGATAACTGTTCAGCCTATGAAATGAGCGTTTGGAAAGGGTGCTACGCTTTGTAGGGGCCTACTTATGGGTTATCAAAGTTAAAATTAGTAGAAAAATCAATTTTATGGTAACTAAAAAAATTTTTTTTTACATTTTTAGATTGTTTTTATTTTTTTTCTTAAGGGTTTTATGTTTTAAATTATTACCCAACAAATTAAAAAAAAAATTATTTTTTTTTTAAATTTATTTTTTCAATTTTCTGTAAAATATTCATCACAATTCGTAAGAGAAGGTATATCTAAAAGACTAACCATTTCTAAACTATAATTATTTTGTAACTCTATTCGTGACTTCACATGCCGCAGGGAAGAAATAAGTGGATCGGAAGATGCTGCCAACATGTTGAAGAGGTCCTCATTTTGCCTCACCCTTGATGCTTTGAATGTGTTCTGCAATCTATATTTTTTATAAAATTTGTTAAGAGACTCCTGTGCTTCTTCAGAAAGCTCTCCAATTGGCAAAGACTGGTACTCAATTATATCTTTACCATGCGCCAATATTTTATGGACGGTCGGGGTCAACTTCTTCTGTGGATACATTTCTGCTAAAAGAGATGCAGTTTTCGACGCATATTCTCCATATTTTGTAGAATTGACATTTTCTTTGCAGTTTAAAACATCCAAGATCGTTCCCAATCTTTTCACGATTTGATTGTCAATTCCAATGATTCTAGTTACTGCCTCATCATTTTCAAAAAATCTCCTAGAAGTGTTTCCATCGTTTGAGTTACCGTATCCGTGCTTGGGACAGTCTACTTTTAGTCCAACTTGTTTAAAAAAAGCCTCCTGTATTTGCTTCTTTCTGATCTTTTCCTTATCCTTTATTGATGTATTTTCATCGAAGTTTTCCTCCTCTTGTGGTAGGGTATATGCCAGTTTTAGCAAGAATTCCATACACCTTATCCTTGCGTGCAATGGTGACATTCCATATTCGTAATTCTCCTCATTTGTAGAATCGTTTAAATTACCAAAGTTCTTCTGACAAATAATAATATAAAATCGATAAAAAAAATATAAAAATAAAACGAAAAAAGGGGTTTAAATAGGTTTTTGCTAAATTCTTACCTCCAATATAATTCTGTCTATATATATGTATATGATAACTAATTGAAATATGTTATAATTAAGCAGAAAAAGATACTAATCTTAAACTCTTTACAACTAATTATATAAAATTGAGATGTAACATATTATATATGAAATAAATTGAATTGAATTGAAAAAAGTTCTTCTGACTCTTTTTGCAAATCGGGCATGACATTGTTGAGGTTGTTCCTGTCAGTTCGTTTACGACTTTTCCGTCAACCATGGTCAGGTGGAACTCGTAATTGCATTCAATATATTTTCCTTCTCCAATTTGCAGCTTTGTAGGCTTAATCTTGCTTATTTGTTCTTTAATGTCCTTCACCGTAGTCCTTATGAGTTCTGCCGATTCCCTTGCAAACTGAAACATTATTGGTCGGCAATAATGCACTGATGACGGACGTGGATTTTTCCAGTGTAGGGAATCATCCGATTTTAGCCGCAAAGGAACAACAGATGCCATAAACATATTTCCGTCCGATATTGTAGCGTCATCGGGAGATATCCTTTGCTTATAAACGCTTTGTCCGGATGATCCATCGCAGCCTCATTTGCTGATCAATGTCAACTTCTCAGGAAGAATTTTCACTTCCGTGAAAAACTTTGGTGTGGTTGACTTTCTAAACAGTTCAAATAATTTTAAATTGTACAACGCCATGTTTTCAGTACTTAAATTGTTAAATGGTTTCAGTAATTGTTGCGCCAACTTTCAGGCGTAGACTAATCCAGGCATTATGCTTATTTTGCAATATATAGGCTTATGCTACCATGCCTAAAAATTTACCTGTTCCCTGCATACATATGGATTTATGCTGAATAATGCAATTTTGATATTATGCACGTGTCCAAATAAGATTTGTGCCTACCTGTAGGGACCATAAGTCATTATTGTTCCTGACCATTTGTACGCCAAAGTATTGTTTATGTGAGGTACGTACCTGCTAATTTCAATGAGTAGTTTTTTTCAAACTATTAGATCAAACTACTGTCAGTCAAAACATATAAGGGATGGACGCCATACAATTTCTGCAACCATGTCTTTTTAAACTTTTTTACCTCTAGAAGCCAAACGGGCACGTACGGGCAGATAAAACCTTTTGAATTATGTAAAGAAATAATCATAGAACAGGTTTTGCAAATATGGCAAATATAGAAAAATATAGTTTTTTTTTATTTTCCGTCAAAGTTGAAAAATAGTGAAAAAACGGATAGTTTTTAAATAGTGATTTACCAGGAGAAACACAAAGCAAACAGTTAATTTTTTTTTGATCATTATACATTTAATAAATACATCAATCAATACAAACAAAAAATAAGGCGATTCGTTACCTATTTTTCGTGATATTACACCTGAAATCGCAACAAATTGACTAAAAATTGTGTGTTTTTTTGAAAACCGAAAGTCGGTCAACTTTGAACGGTTATATCTTCTAAACTAAAAATGTGATATTATTAAGAGTGGCATATTTGAAATCGTTGAAAAGTTTCCTATAACATGGGTTTATTCAAAACTTCGTCGGCATTCGTGAAAATTTTGATTTTTGCAATCTCGCTTGCTCTACGGGCGCCACTGTGAGTCGTCATCGAATACTTTTTCGATTCGAAAGCCATTTTGTATCTAATTCTTTCAGTCTATACTTAAAGAATTGAAATTTTTTCAGTGTTTTGAATACTCCAGTTAATGCTTTACAGCGCTGAAAAAATAATTTCGATACGTCCAGTATTCGATCGCTACTCCCAAAATTAGCCCCCAGTTTTAATTAAAATCTTAAAAAAGTGAATTAAACTTTAACTTATATCATCAACATTACTGCAGAAAATGTTGTTTATATCAAAAAATTAATACTATTAAATTGTTTTTTTTTTTTTTATTTTTTTATATTAATTCATTTATCTTCCAAAAAATTCATTACAATGTTAGTGCCTCAGCGCCTTGAAGGCATTTTAGAGGCAAGTTGCCAATAATATATTGCATAACTTATGAAATAATTTCTAGTTAACAATAACTTTATAATAACTACCATGATATAAATATTTAAATCAAAAGAAGCAAAAAAAAAAAAGAAAAATAATATTTTAACATTCATTATGAATTAGAATTACATTAAAAGTTCCTCTATATTTTGAAGCAAAAAATATTTTAAACTGGTTTTGAATAAAGAAATGCTTTTTATATTGTTTAAATTTTACGGTAAACTATTGTATTCACGACTACCCATGTATTCAATACGTTGCTTCGTAGTTTCCAGCCTACACCATGCTGCTGCCAAGTTCATATTATTCCTTGTATTTAGTGAGTGCTGATAACTCGAAAAATATATGGTATGATGACCAACGCTGTTTAAACACTTAAAAACATACATTAGTAATTGCATTTTGTAAGTGCCATAAATAGGTAATACAGTTTTAAAAACGTCGGTATATAACGATAAAGTTGAATGTGTGATGGGAAGATTAGCTACCACTTTTAAAGCTTTATTTTGCATACGTTGCAACATTTTTAATTCAGAACTTTTCTTATGTTCATATAAAATGGCTAAATAATTAAAATGACTTTGAACAAGTGCATTATAAATTAATAATTTCGTGTTTTTATCAAATTTGTTCTTTAATTTGTATAAAAAACCAACAGCCTGTGCTGCTTTAATCTTAAGATTTTGGATGTGTTGACTCCAAGCAAGATTGCTCTGCGGTTGTATACCTAAATACTTAAAAGAACTGACTTCATGGTTTCTTTTCCATCTACAAAAACACTAAAGCTGGTACAATCCGAATATGGCTTAAATCTCATCAATCGAGTTTTGTTAGCATTTAAGAAAAGTTTATTTATTCTCACAAACTCTGATATTAATGCCGCATCTCGCTCTATATGTACTTTGGCTACCGTTTCATGCTAATATCATCTGCATATATAAAAATTTTGCCAGTAAGTTCAGTAAGGAGTGCCTTGCGGAACTCCACATTCGACTTCACGAAACGAACTTTTACGAGCACCAATCTGGACAAACTGCTTACGATTTCTCAAATAACTTCCCAAAAGAGATTGTTCTTTTCCACATATACCATAACCTTTAATGTTTTGTAACAGGATGTTATGATCAATTAAATCAAATGCCTTTGTTAGATCATTAAATTAACCTGCCACGCCACAATATCCATCATCTAGACCTTTACAAATAAAATTAACAACATTAACGGCAGCTTCCTCTGTACCACATGCTTCCCGGAATCCATATTGAAAATCTTTTAGTAAATTATGGGTTCTCAAAAAAGTGGAAATTCGATTGTGCAAAATTCTTTCAAGCACATTATCAATGCTCGATTAAATAGCGATTGGTCTGTACATATCAGACGTACAACTATTTATTCCTTTTGGAATCGGTATTACCTTATGAATTTTTAAAATATCAGGATAAATGCTCATATTTTACCATATTATCAAAAATATTTACCAAAATAGTAGAAAACTCATTCTTATTACCCAATATAGCTTTGGGCAGAATATTATCATGTCCACCGCTTTTATTTGACTTTATTTTTAATATAACATCCTGTACCTCTTCATATGTTGTATCATTAAGAGGAAATATATTATTATAACGTCCCATTGTTCGTAAAGAATTATACGAGTCAGTTGGAAAATGTTGAATTTTCACCTTGACGTCCTTAATTGATTGAATAAAATAATTATTATCCGCCTTTTCAGAATCATCTTAAATAAGTTCACCATTAGAATCTTTAATATTTTTTGTATTTTTTTTGGAATTCTTCCAAGCCTCTCATTTAAAAACCTGCAGCTCTTTTTTGGATCATGTTGAATTTCATCTAGTTTATTTTTATAGAAGTTGTTCATAGGCTCTTTACAAGCTCTCTTTTTAACATTGTGTAACCGTTTAGTGTTTGTCTTAGAAACACATAGTTGAGCATTTCCGCTCAACACAACAGTTGGATTTTGAGGCCATTTATTCCATCATAAAATTTTTGAGCTACCTTAAGTCAACATGTTGTGCTCAACCTCAACATTTATTTTTTTTCAATTGTTTATGTTTATCAGCTGTTAATTTTGCATTATACTCATAATGCCGTTTCTAAGACGAAAATGTTCGACTCAACAGTTGTCAACAGTTTTCTAGCAGTTGAGCTCAACAGCTACGTCTTATGAACGTACCCATTGCTAACTCTTTTCAATCTTTTCTGAATATCTAAGCTTCCAGGGTTTTTTCGCCGTTGCTTTAAAAAATTGTTTTTTAATAACATATTAATTATTGCAAATTAAAAGTCATCCATGGAGTAATTTCTGCTCTAATGGACCTTTTTTGTCTTTTCTCAAAGGTAGAATTTCTGACAGCGTCATCAACACAAGATACTAACAGAGATGTATCAATAGATGGATCTCCTGTTCGGCTTATATTCGGCAGATGGTAACAAATATAATCCAGGGTTCAGAAATATTCATACATGAATTCTAAAATTCCAACATTCATGATAAATTGTCATGAATAATGCTTGCAACATATTTTGTTTTATTCTCACACTGTAAAATGAATAGCTAAGAATTTTTTTTATTTTTAAGCACATGAATAGTTTTGTTTTTTATTTTCCAGTTTGTACATATGCACGTATGTGAATAAAGAAAAGTACAAAATTGTAAAAACTAAAATATGAGAGGCTAATCGTTGCTGTCATTTATGTTTATAATAAAAAGAGTTCCTCTTTGTTGTGTTTTGCTTTATTCGTGTTTAAAAACACAAAATATCGCTTGCTTCATTTGTTCTTGTTTAATAGTATTTGTACATGATAAAAATGTTTTTTTAAGCGTCGTTTATTCGTGGTTTTTGCATACATTAAGAAAATAAAAACACTTGCAACTTTATTTTGAACAATTGTAAATACCTATAACAACAGTACAAATTTTCAATGAATTGCTTATTTTAAAAGTGTTGTGTTATGTTTTTTTTAAAACTTTAATAAAAAAAATATAAAATAAATCATACCTATTTTTTTGTTTTTTTTATGAGCAGTATTTTCACTTAAAAAATTTTTTTTCTCTAAATTTGCACTTCAAAAAAAAAAAAAAGACATAAAAAAACTAATCGTGCCACTAATTGTTGAAAATTTGTTTTTTTTTCAACGTTCATAAATATTTATGTATGAATAGTAAAATTCAAACATTTATAATAAATAATTTGTCTTATCTCATGTTTTTTGTAGAAACAACACAAGAATGCTATAAACACAGATTACGCATTGCGCATGTTTTTTATTATTTACAAAATTTAACTGTTTAATATTAAGTCACATCAGCACATTATACACATGTTTGTTTACTTGTGTTTCTACATTTCATTTTTAAAAGCTTAATGAGCTATTTTGGAAACAAAAAACTATACAAATATAAGAACAAATAAAGCAAGAGATTTTTTGTGTTTTTTAACACGAATAAAGCAAAACACAATAGAGATTATGATGTGAATAGCAAGTGTATATTTGGAAGTATGTATAAGAATGCAAGATGAGCAAAAGAAGTTAAAAAAAAATTCTCTCATGTACAAATGTAAGAAAAAATAAATCTCTATTATTATCTCATGTGTTTTGTAGAAACGAAAAATAATGAAAATACTTTTATACAAGAACGAATAAAGCAAATTTTTTAGCACGAATAAAACAGCACACAACAGTGTATAAAATTTTTTATTCCTACCCATGAGTGAATAGTGAGTGAATATTTGGAACTCTGATATAATCATAAACACGATTGTAATCACAACACAAATAAACATTTTCTCTTAATATTCGATTTTGAATTTCAATTCTGATTCCGCACGAAATAAGATTATGGTCTGATAGTTCATATTCCACGGATTCAATAGACAAACAATTTAGAATGTTACTGTATATATGATCTATGGATGTTCCGCTTTCTGGCCAAGTAATCAATGTATGACAATTTCTAAAGACATAATTTTCAAGCCAATTTAACAAATTGTCTGACAAATGTATTTGTAAACCATCAATATTCGAATCTCCGGCAAAAATGCACGGTTTTCGCCCATAACTATGAAGCAAGTTCTCCAGAAACGATAAAAATCTATCTGTGTTACATATTTGTGATCGATAGAACGAGGCAAATTGTATATTATTATTTATTATTTACTAATGTTAAAACAATCAAATCTGTAAAAGTTTTACTCTCACAAATTTCCACTTTATATTGTAAGTGTTCTTGAATAAAAACTGATGTACCTCCATAGCCATCGGGTATACAACAATGAACACTATTGTAACCTGTAATATTGTATAGTTGAACTACATTTTCCATGATCCATGTTTCTTGAACTACAATTATATAGTGTAGCCGTGTTAAACTAGCAACTAAAGCTTTAAATTTATTTATCGAAGAAATACTCCTAACGTTAATCGAGATTATTGAAAAATAGGAACTTTTATTGTTTTTTATGTAATTACACTATGCTAGTTGAAAAAACAGACAAGCCGGGCATATAGCGTTATATAGGTTTTCGAGATATACCGTTATTTCGAAAATTGAGGAGGTTGCACAACATATGTTCGCGTTACTCAAAAACGCTTTAGCTTATTGAAATAACTTAAAAAACGAAATTCCGCAATAAAATTTCCTTTAAGAAAAGTAAAACTTCTTTCTAATATCCGCAGTCGTTTTAGAAACATAATTTTTTTTTTGGAAAAAAAAAATAATTTTTTTTAACAAAATTTCGAAATTTTTGTTTTTTAAAAATTCATAAAAAATTGGAAAATCCAGCTATGCTTCTAATTTTTTGCAGACGTGTAAAAAATTCCAAACAAAACAAGCCATAAATGATTAAAATCCGTTTGCAACTTTTGATTTTATTCACAAAAGTCGACAAATTTAAATTAATTTAAGAATTTCATAAAACGCAATATTTGTATGGGAGCCCCCCTAAGAAGTGAAGATAAGGGGCAAGTATGTCTCGAGAAAATGTTAAGGACAAAAAATTAATTGAGGTCGGTCATACATTATATACCACTAGGGGCGACTTCTGGGAATTTATGTGACTTTTTCTTCAATATATTTCTAGTCTGCATTGAACATTTTGTATGGAAGCCCCCTTAAGGAAGGAGATAGCGGGTGGGTATGTTAGAAATAAATGATTGCGATGAAACATAAAGTGGGGTTTGTCATACATTTGACCCATCTATGGGCATTATAGGCGCTGCAGGGGCCTAATTTAAGAATTTCATTAAACGGCCATATTTGTATGGTTTTTCAATAAGCTAAAGCGTTTTTGAGTTATGCGAACATATGTTGTGCAACCTCCTCTATTTTCGAAATAACGGTATATCTCGAAAACCAGAGCCAATCTTAAAAAACCGCGGGCACCACTGGATTCAGCGTACCCGAATTATGTTAAAACGCCATGTGCCCAGCTTGTCACAAAAAAAAGTGTCAATTTCTTGCACAGTGTTATCAATCAAAAGACTTTAAATTGAAAAAATTAAATTGAAATTATTAATTATATAAATATCTCTACAAATTACATATATTGGGTAAAAAATAAGGTGATAAATAAACATCATCATCATTATCTATTCCTGCTTCACGCTCAGTTTTTTTTTTTTTTTTTTTTTTTTTTTTTTTATTTTTTTTTTTTTTTTTTAAAAATAATTTTTTTTTTTTTTTTTTTTTTTTTTTTTTTTTTATTATTCCTACACTAAATCCCGCGAAGCTTTTTGCTTGTCTGCAGGAGACCAGAGTCTCTGGCGGAAATCGAACCCGCAACCCCGGTACTGATAGACTAGCTCCCTACCAGCTAGCCTACCGGGGCACCCTAATGCCATGTCGAGATCTACGAACCCTTGAACGATTTGTTGTTGCCTCCAGTAACAGTTCATCCACTACTTCTTCATTAGCAATGAATTTTGGCTTAAGTAGCTCACTTTTTTTACAAAAATACCAGCAATATAAGCAGCACGATACCCAACGGTTTTTAATGTTTTAGCGTGGTTTAGTAAACTAAGTGTTTCTCTACTAAGGAAGTCGTTAACGAAAATGTTTGATTCAGATTCCCTTAGCTTTGGCTTTACAGACATTAATTTCTCTTTAGATTTTTTAGAATTAAATTTCACTACAATAGACTGTTTCTCAGCTCTAAATTTGTATCAAGCTAATAATTTAAGCTTTAAAATTGTATCAACAGCTGACGATCCAACTGGTACCTCAACAAAATTTTATCTATTTTGTTAATACTTTTACGTCTTGCTTCAATTATTTGTTTTCTTTTTGGACAGTTTCAATTTTTTTCTTGTTTTCTACAACAACCTTCAAAATGTCATCGTATTGCTTTGCCATGAAGTTCATAGTTTCTTGCAAACTGTCGAATTTCTTTAAATCTCTTTTGATCTCATTCAGCTCAGTTTTAATGGTACCACAATTATCACATTGATGACAAACAAACTCTTCATCTTCATGCTGTAAGAAGAATTCATATTTGCGTTTATCCAGTTGTGTACAAACTACATGATAACTCTTATTGCACTTGTCACAAACAATAAAATCATTTTATTCTTCGTTTACCACTAAATTACATTGACTGCAATTTTTCTTATTGTTTTTAATACTACGACGATTTGCTTTATTTTATTAAAAACTTTTTTTTTATTATAAACGTTCAATTAAGATTTTTTTTAAGAATTTTTAATATTTTTGCAATATCTCTTTAATTTTTTTTGACGTTTTTAAGATAGGGTTGCCAATTCTCTCTGGTTTACTGGTTCAAATTTAATTAATATTTTAATTTAAATAAATTTTTATTTTTTTCTCTGTACAAAGTTTCACGGACATCGAAGATGCCTGTGTATTTTTGATCGAATATAAAGTCTCAAGTTTGTCGTTCCAATATGAGCGAAACGCATTTCAACTTTTACCAAGTGAACACCCCTATTAGAACTGAAAACAATGCTAACAATAAATCTGTAAACACAAGCATTAAATTAAATAAAAAAGGCCAATTTGTCGTAACCAATATATGAGGCATATTTATTATTTTATGCCATTATTGTTGTTGTAAGTGCTTTTGTTGTTTTGTTTTCTATTTTTTTCCTAAAAGCTTAAAGGGTCAGAGATTTATAAGAGGAATGAAAAAAATTACGATTTACAAGAAGTAGAAAAATGGAGTCACCATGAAGAGAAAGCACAACAATATCAAATCAATATGATTTTTATCAATAACAACATAAATTATTGGATTTTTGCATCTTTTACATAAATTACTACAATAACAAAAGTTAAAATTGTAGACAAAAAATAAAAGAAATGGGGAGACTTTGTAAAATAGCCAGTACTTCAAAGCCGGAGAAGCTCGTAACTTGTAGACGCATTATTTTTGTTTTAATTTAAAAAGGAAATTCCCAGAAATAAATAAACAACTATTTTGTTTAAGATTAATAATGTCTGTTTCATAAAATTGAGCAATAAATATTGGCTTAAATGAAGAATTAAATAGTCTCAATTTCTTAGAGATAAAAGTGAAATTTTCTAAAATAAATATTGAGTAAAAGGATTTATTTAAAATATTCTTAGTTAAAGCAATTGGATTAGACTCAAACATTTATGCTACCAAATCTCTAAACGTTGTGTCTATTAACAATTTAGTGAAAACCTAAATGCTCCCAGTTGACCCACAGTAAATTACATATCAACAAAAAAAATCAAAATATTTAATGACAAATCTCTGCTCAACATATTCAAGCTAAAGACACAATTTATTTCCGTTTCCTTAATGTTGGACAACAAACAAACAAACTACCCAACATTATTATCATGAAGTAAAGAAAAGTAAAAAAAAATGACTTTCGAGTCTATTAAAAGTTCTTGCCAAATACGAACAACGGAAATTTGTTTTTCTTTATGGTCTTTTTTACAGTTTTTGATTGTATTCAGTCAACAGTGATTTTATTTTTCCATTTATACAACAACAACATCATGTGAAAATATTGACATTCGTTTGTAAATGTTGTAGTTTGCAAAAAATCCTTTGGCCAACATTTCAAATGTTGATTACAAAATCATTTCAAAACAAACAAAGAAAAGAAGTTTCCTTGGCTTTTTTTTATCTTAAGGTTAGAGAGTGTTTAACATTAACCCTCTTGGGTTACTATTAACCCACTCCTATTTCATGGTGTTTGTTGAAAACCCTCCACAAATGTAAAAAAATAACCCTCATTATGTTATTTTACTACACATACTTAGAATACATTTTCCTGGCCTGCAATAATCGTCATCATAATCGTAATCATCATTTGCCAAAAGTTTTGAGACGACGAAATTTAGGGCAACGGACAACATTCTGCTAAAAATTATTTTTCCATTAGGGCGAAAGAAAGAAAATGTGAATAATTTCCTATGTACTATTTGTAAGAGTGTACGATATAAATTATATCTATCATTAGAAGTTGCTTAGACTTCGTTTCGAACACGATTGAGCCTACAAAAGTTGATATATAGCAGAAATATTTTGTAAAGAAAAAAGACCAACAACATTTCATTTTTTTACTTACCTTAATAAAAAAAAAATTTTAGGAAAAAGCCTTTTGACTCTATAAAAACGACAAAAAACCACGGGGGGTATTTTATGGGTGAATTGAATTTTTCTTTCACAATTATTTATATACAGCTGTGAAAAGGATTTATAGGGATACCTGTCGCGTAGGTTTGCTCCATGGTGATTCTTAGAGACAATGCGTTTACCAACAGGCCCCGAGCTTGGGCGTACCCAATACTCCAAAAGTTAATTGGTAGCAATTTGAGTTCATAATTCGGCATGATTATACACTCACCCCGTCAGGTCGAACTCTCCCACAAGTGGTAAAAAATCAGCCCTTCAGTATATTCGACTTTGGGCTTAAAACAATAGCACCACGTGTTCCTGGAAAGTATCCCATCATCCAAAGTTAGAAGGCAAGCCTTAACAGGAGGGAAGTGCAACCTTGGAAGTACTAATTATCAGATATACTTTCGCAAGGACAATCTTCCTGAAAGAAAGGAAGCATTTCCCACAAGAAGTGTACTAACGGAACCCTTAACTAATAGTCAATCCGGTGCCTCGCCACCGGGGGCTACTGAATCCCGTGATACCCGATAGGATCTCTGGTCAGCCGCGATTAGAAATTATCGTAAAATATTCTTAAAATCTGTCAATTTTGAATTTTTGCTGATTCACAGGTATTGGCTGCAGCTGATTATATCCCGGAGGAAATTTCTTTCAGATGATCCCTACACCCCTGGGGAAATTTATATAGACCGTTGGAAATTAGCTAAATTAAAATTAAATTATTAAACAAAATTTGTCTTGCTGGAGAGAAATTAAAAAAATTTTTAAAAATCTAGGAACAATAACTTTTCTTCGTGAGGCATACTGCAAGGCTGATCTTTAGAAACCGAAGTAACAATTCACCGTTTTCACCTTTGGGCTTTTAACGCAAAACCTGTGATTTATATTGCGATGTATGATACCCAGTACTTACATATATGTATTTTATGGGGCTGTAAGCACAGGTCTTTGCACAAAATATAGAGAAGCAGTATAACGTCGATTTTAATAGGGCTACAGTATATACAGGATATAAGCACATCGCATATAAATAAACTGATTTGAATTAAAAAATTTGTGACATTATATAAAATATTAATCAAATTTGCACCAGTAAACAAATTAATAATATCAATTAAACATTTAATTCACTTGATTAAACTTTTTATTCACTTGATTAAATTTTTAATTAAAACTGATTTTATTTTTGATTAATGCTTTAATTGTTGCAAAACTTTGGAGAATTTTTTTTCTACTTTCCATAGAAAAAATATTTTATAAAAGAAAACTGCATGTATGAAAAAACGTGATGTAAGAAATATTTTTAAAAACCAAATATGATGAATTATATGAAAAAATATTTTATATAAGAATTTATTCTGCGGCAATACTGTATATACATAAAATATACAACTGTGCGTTTATTGAACTATGGCTTTTAGTTTGCGTATTAAAAATAGACACAAATAAGAAAAGAAATACATAAAATACATAGCCATAATAAAATTATCAACAATAATTGCTTATAAGAAAAAACCGTGTATAAGAAAATTTTTGTGTAATTTTTGAAAGTTTCCTATATCCGATATCTACTGTACATTCTTACATATTCATCCCTAAAAGTCATACTTAACTATTTAGTTTTACCTCTAAACTTTCCCCATATTTCTGTTGCATATTTTTTTGTTGTTTTAGTTATTATTTCTTTCTTTACATATCCACAAATGAATTGTCGTGTGTACTTTTGAATTTTCGAAAAGAATTAAAACACATATCACAAATTATCAAAACCAGCATGTTGTCAGCGTTACCACGTGTAATTGCAAACATCTGCGGTGACAGTTTTTATAGTGCTTTGTGGGGTTTATGGCCAAAGGAAAGGGAAGTACTGCCATTAACATTTTTGTTTGTAAGATATTTGATAGAATAGGAAAAATTATTAAGCTTCCAGATAAATGGAATTAATTAACTGTAATTAAAAGAATCAAACATTTAATAAGTGTTGCCAGCTTCTTTTAAATAAAACACTTAAATTTTGCAATTGTTTGCGGAATTCGAAGTTTTGGCTCACAATTTAAAATTACGTACATATTTGGGAATAACAAAAAAACTGTCCAATGGAGAGTAGTTTGCCCTTGGTCGGATATCACGATTCGAAAGTTAAGTTTAATCCTTAATTGGGCTTTAGGATATGATAAAAAAAAAAGAATCAATCTAGTAGTAAGAACAACTTTTTAAATTTCCAGAGTGTCATGATTGGCAGTACCGGATTTATGGTCTAGGCGCTAAGTATTTAACGGCGCTCACAGATTTATAATTTCCTGCTAATCATTTTTTATTTTTAGGAATAAAACCAATTTAAAAAATAATTTTACTCTTCTTTCTTGTCTCTGGTGCAATAAATTTACAAATTCTGGAGTCTTGCGAAATTATTGCATGTCCACCTGTAGGAAACATTATATGTAAAATTTCCAACATCAGGTTTTTTTTAACAAGATATTCTTAAGACATCGAAGGATTTGTAAATCTCTATATTACCCTACAAACGACTTTTGTCCTTTTTATTATACAAATTTAAAAGATTAAATATGAAAATGTGAGATTTTATTGTATATGACATCTTGATTATCTCCTTATCGTTTTTCGGCCAACGTTAACGAATTTCGCAAATAAATATATTGTAAGAAATCAGTTTATAAATAACACACATACATATTTTATTACAACTAAGCATTGAACAAAAATCCACACAGGGCGTAGACTGTAACTTTTGATCGAGATATTTTACAACAACGTTTTGGATAGGGAGATGTTTTCTTGATTGTCAGCAATTTCAATAGTCTTCGTCCTTATGGCAATTTAAACGTATGGGTAATTCCATGTCAAATCGATCAAGAGTGGGACCCGACCCCTTTCGATTTGAATGAAATTTGGTTGGAAGGTTCCTTTCATCCTCTAAGGAACATATATCAACGAAAAAAAAATTTTAAAATTTTTTTTGGAAAAGTTACGTCATATTCAAAATGTCATAATTTCACCGAATTAGCCAAATGTGTTGAGTCTATTTCTTCAATATCTCAAAAACTACTACACATACGAAGATGTTTTTTATGTAATTTTAAAGAGAATACTTGGGCCTACACGTATTCTCTTATTGTATTTTTTCTTTTTTAAGATATGATTTTTTTTCGCAACCTTTAAAAAAATCATCTTAAAATAAAATTTTCTTGTTGTAATTTTGGGCAATAAGTATTTATTAAGTCTGATTTGGTTGATTTAAGGTGTTTTAAAAAAAGTAACGAAATTGATAAAATTTCTTTTGTTTATTTGTTGCATTTTTTCTTGGAGATCAATGTGGGTACTTTCAAAGAAAAGTACTCTGTTTGTAACTCAAATAAATCAGGCTTAATAAATAATTATTGCCTAAAATTACAACATGAAAATTTTATTTTAAGATGATTTTTTTAAAGGTTGCGAAAAAAAAATCAGATCTTAAAATAGAAAAAATAAACCAACTTCAAAGTTTCAGGATTTTTAAAGAACAGTTTAAGGTATTGTACAAAAAAAAAATCAGCCAAATAAAAAATTAGGTTTTTGGACTTAGTCCATTTTTAAAATTTAATATTTTGCAAATATTACATTTAAAATATGTTGCTTATAGGCCCAAGTATTCTCCTTAAAATGACATAAAAACATCTTCGTATGTGTAGTAGTTTTTGAGATATTGAAGAAATAGACTCAACACATTTGGCTAATTCGGTGAAATTATGACATTTTGAATACGACATATATTTTGCAAAAAAAATTCTAAAAATTTTTTTCGCTGAGATATGTTCCTTAGAGGATTAAAGGATATTTTTCACCAAATTTCATTCAAATCGAAAAGGGGTCGGCTCCTATTCTTGGTCAATTTTACATGGAATTACCCGTATGTATTAAATTTAATCAATTTAACTTTACAATAGCAACTCGTACTTTACTCACAAAGCTATTTGGGCAGATAATCAGCCTGCCAACCGGACGGACATGGTTAGATTGACCCAGAAAGTAAGAGCTGGGTCTAGAACCAATTTTTTTTCTTTTTGAGTAATTTCGTTTAAATGAAAAAACTGTTTTACTTACGGTTGGTTCAGAAAGATACAAAAGTATAAATGTGATTAAAGAAGACTGCCGGAAGTTTTGTTTTGTAACCCATTTTGACTCTTAAAAGTTATATTCCTTTAAAATTCAAATTTGACTAAAATATATTACATAAGACACATTTAATAACACACCAGATATACGCGGTACAGAAGTATAACATACTATTTCTTAAAAACTACCATCCTACTTGCATAACAAAAAAAATTATCGAAAAAAGCTTGCGACGAATGATAATTTTTTTCTGGTCAAATTTTTATACCCGCCCAAATAGTTGTGAAGTGGGTATATTAAGTTTGTCATTCCATGCGAAACTTTTTTAATATCCCTCTATGAACCCATAAAGTATATAAATTCTTGGTCCTTGAGTAATTTTAAGGCGATTAAGTCTGTCCGTTTCTTGAAAACATGATTTTGAGCAGCTTGGGATTAAAATCCAGCAAAATCGGTTTAGTAAGATATATCTATATATGTCCTTTAATTATCCAAAAATAATATGTATACAAAAAATGTAAAATAAATTATTTAAATAAAATGTTCACGGAGAATATAGGGCGTCACCGAATTTCTCCATCTATTTCTATCTCTGGCAAGTAGTTTATTATTGTTCCATGTAAGACGAACAGTTTCATATTCTTTTCTGATTATCCGTATTCAGGAATTACGTGGGCGCCCAGGCTGACGATGACCTTGAGGATTCCAGGCTAGGGCAGCTCTACCTATATCAAGTGATGGTCGTCTGCGTATATGGCCGATCCATGTCCATTTACGTCTTCGTATATTTCTTTCAATAGGGCAGCAATGTGGTTTCATTGGATACCCAATTCGACCAGTAAATCCGTACTATCTGTCTCTGACACCAGTTAACGAACGTCTGTATTTTGTTCGTAGTTAATTTTCTGAGGCTCCATGAAGTGCAAACATATAGAAGTACAGATTTTACGATACAGTTGAATATACGTAGTTTGGTCTTCTTACACCCAGAGAAAAAATATGTTTAAATTTGGTCACCTCCAACAAAACTATTTTTAAAGAGAATTGCAAACATATTATGTTTAAATTTAACCATATTATTGTCACCAACAAACATATAATTGTTAAATTAGTCCTCCATCAAGAAGGCACAACCATATTATGGTTGCCTCCGGACATCTTTTGGTTAGTAATAACTAAAATATGTTTAACATTTATAATAGCATGGTTGATTTTCAACCAAAGCATGTTGCTCTTAGAAAAGAGGAAAATACTATTGTTAATTTAAAAACAAATTATTGTCATATTTAACCATAACATGTTTCGAGGCAACCATAATATGGTTGTGGCTTCTTGATGGAGGACTAATTTAACAATTATATGTTTGTCGGTGACAATAATATGGTTAAATTTAAGCATAATATGTTTAAAATTTTGTCTAAAAATAGTTTTGTTGGAGGTGACCATATCTAAACATATTTTTTCTCTACGTGTAGATAAGTTGTTAGCGCGCCAAACCTTTTGCAGCTTGAGGAACGCAATAGGTGCCTTGTTAATGCGGTCATCAACATCGGCTACAGAGCCACCGTTTTTTGTAATTTTGCCTCCGAGATAATTAAAAGATTCTATAAACTTTACTCTCGGAAAACTGTTTAATACGCTTAAAACCGACCGGAATAATGATGTTTTAAAAGAATTATCTTTCTTTCGCAGTTTTGTAAGACTAGAAATTACGCTGTCAAATATCGTGATGATCGGTCCATAATTTACCATAGGCCCTATATAAAGCCCTCTCCTGAAATATTCTGCCAGTGGACTTGAAACAGCTGAATATACTACTCTAACTTGCTTAAAAATAACTTAAAATATTTGTTTTAAACAGCATGTCGCGCCCACAATTACCCATATTCTTACCGCATTTTTTGGCTACTTTAGTTTTAAAATATATTAACTGTTTAAAGGAATTCAAATTTTGGAAATCGGGGAAAAACTAAGGCGTTCTATTGAAAATTCTTATGCATAACTCATGAAGTAAGATATCGTTGCCAAATAAAGTATGTTCAATTATTAATCTATACTGGTCGAAAAGGTGGTATAAGTGTAGCCAACTGCATCTGTGTCTAAAAAGTTTTGGATGAACTTTTAAGTGAATATGAATAAGTATTATATTAATATTTAATGGTGGGCATATCCTCGAAAGACAAAAGAAATCTAATATAAAGCATATTTAAGTGCCGTAAAATTATCAAAATCACTGTTAGTGGATAAATTGGCGTATAACCTGTTCATGATTGTTAACGATCGAAAAGAATGCTGGCCATCCTACGAGACCTATTGCACTTTTTGAGAATAAGTAGGTTTAAGAAAAGGCGAAGGACTTTTCATTATTATAAATATACACCACCATTGCAGTATAAAAGAAATTGTTTGGCCTATTGATTTTATTGAGCTTACGGACCTTTCGATTAGTTGGCAACGAACTCGAAATGGAAATGGTATCCCAGTTTTGATTGATGATTTAAAGACTGACATTTCTTAAGAGCAGTGGCCTATTAAAAACCAAGTCCACGTATCACATTACAACATTATATACAGGCATGTTCCGGAAATGGAAATCGAAAAAATTTTCAAAACGATCCTGTTTTGAAGGTAAATAAAAATATTCCGTTTTATACATTGAGTACAACTTATATTTATTATAATTACTCTAAATATCATGAAAAACTACGATCATTTACAAAAAAAATTTAACTGAAAATTTCCTTTACTTTAAATTTTACTCGATTTCGATTTCCAGAACATGTC
The DNA here is from genome assembly GCA_943735925.1 of Pollenia amentaria. Taxonomy (NCBI): domain Eukaryota; kingdom Metazoa; phylum Arthropoda; class Insecta; order Diptera; family Polleniidae; genus Pollenia; species Pollenia amentaria. Next base: position 82,544,065 of record OX031008.1, on the reverse strand, counting down.
CGATAATCTAAGAAAATCGAACTATTTAAATATTGTAGAATGGATAGATTTGAAAAGTATAATTTTTTATAGATACAGAGTTATTTCATTTCCACGTTGAAAAAAAAATTATTAAGTCACAGGATTATGCTCCCTCTGGCAACCCTCTCCAATTTGTGTGAGCAAATTTGTGTTCAATTACATTTTTCAACTCTTTTCTCTTGTGTGATTGTTTTCCATTAAAATTGCCTTGTGTGTTTATGTTGCTCTTTTTTTCTTCTTTTGCATTCATTTATTCCTTCCAACAAATTATTTTTTCTTCTTTTATCCATAAATTAAGTCATAATTTGTGTCTTGTTTCAAAAACAAGTAAAAACAAAGAACTTTATAATTTTTTGTCGTTATTTGAAAATTTTCTTTCATTATTCATGCAACAGTTCATTTAATCATTTCTCTTAAAATAAAAGGAAAATGAAAAAATATTTTATGTGCCAGGTCTCAATGGGTTTCTCAAATGACATTTTCCATAATTTTCCAATTGTTTTGCTTGTTGTTCTGTTATGTGCTTCTTGTTGTTTTGTTAAAATGACCCATATAAAGTTTGGCCGACCAAACTTTTTTTTTTTAACTCACAAGGCTCCTTGGCTATATAAGAAACTTTGGTCTTTCCCAAAAGGATCACCCCATTCTAACATTAACGACATAATCAAATTTGACTTTATGAGTTTAACATCTGTGTGAATGTGTAGGTAAACTGGGCATTAAGTTGTGTGTATATATTGATGTGGGTGTCTGCAGGATTTATAAAGAGAGTGGTCGTTTTTATGATAATTGTTTTTGGTTGCTGGAAATACAATGCAAACGTACTTTTATGGTCTTATATGAAAATTTTTCCACACATGCTTTAAATTGTCCTTTTTTAGGTATGTGTTTGGGGATTCATATATGTTTTTCCCTCATTTATTTAAATTAGTTTTGCTATTATTTTTCTCTGCTACTGCTTTTATTTTAATACCCTACTATGGTAAGGTTGACAAGAGTATGTTGATAGTGTGATGATGCTTGTAACGCCAATATTTGCGGACTGACATGCACTATGCTAGCCCATCTGCCCATGTTATCATGTGATTAAAGTACAAACCGTTATTATATCAACTAAGCCCAAATATGGTGGAAGGCCCTATAAAAGCACTTGGCATTCGACTTTAATTCTTATAGGTCTTTAATAAAATATTCATACAAAATCAGGCTCACATATAAAAAGTAAAGCATAAACTACCTCAAATAACGTTCTAATGGAGCAAAGGCTATTTGGGGGACTAAGGGAGAAATGAGCCGCAACTGAATTACTGATTATCTTAAACAGCCTCATCATTTTAACCGTATACCTCACTCACGCAGACGACCGAATGCAGGCGGTATAACCTAATAAACATGCTGGCTAAGTATCTGCAGCCCACGCCTGGTTGCGATGTTGGCCGTCCCAACACCAGAATTGAGCGCTATTGCCACATCAAAATTATTACCGTAATCCCAACAAAAATAAATACAAACAGACCCGATAATACGTTAACGGAATTTAGCATGAAATCTAGAACACGATTTGAAAGGCGAAATTACGACATAAGAAGGTCTAAGCGAATTGTTCAGTAGCGTTGGCATCGTACGCTCGAGGAAAGCAAAGCACACCCTGACAGATTGGATACCATATTCAGATCGAAAAATACCGGCCAGGCTACGCACACGAGATCGCAATATAACTTTCGCGCAATGCTACACCCCAAATAAAACATCCAAGAACCCCACAAAGTAGGATTCTTACGACCAACCGGATAAAACTCTTTTGGATATAAACAAGGGAGATATTGCAATAATGATGGATGACTCCAATACCAAAGTGGGGCCCTACAAGAAACGATGAGAAGCCGTGGTATAGCTCGTATGGCGAATAATGGAGAAATGTTTTTTGAAACGTGCCGTATTAATAATCTCGACATCAGGGGACCCCTATTTCCCCAAATAAATATACTTAAGTCAATTGGATATTCCCTGACAACCGCACCGAAAATCAGAAAGACCACACTCTTATAAGCAAAAGGTCTGTACTTGATGTCCGTAACAAGCACGGTGCTGATAAAGTAAGTGGCAAACACCTGCTAATCGCATCGGTGCGCCTAAAAAATCTGTCATCATGACCAAAAGTCCCGCGAGCAGAAGCAAATTCGACGTTGCAAAACTAAAACGTGGAACCAGCAAAGTTTGATTGGCAGAGAACTTACAAAAAATTAATATCTCTTTACGTTTAAGCAAAAATAAATTCAAAATTTTAACATTATTCACACTCTGAAGACTTTTATAAGCTTAAATATCGCAATAACTTCAGTTCATATGTAGAAGACTCCGTGTCAAAATCGGATCATCGAGTTACAAGGTCATAAGTCCGCGCTATTATGGTTTTCCTTTTACATTTTGTACGAACGTGAGAATTTTTGATAAATAGAAAACGCCTGTCGTGCTGATATAAGTTTGGCTGTTTGTGATGTAGAATAATTTATAGTCGGACTTGCTCGACTTCCTACTCTCGTATCTAATTTGAAATTGTTTTGTTGTAAATTTAGTTATTTTTGGTTAAAATTACTTTAACGAGGCATGTAATTGTATATTTTGTGTTATTGTTTTTTTTCTTCTTTTTTTTGTGGAATATTATTATACATATGTATTTGTTGTAGTCCTTTGTTTCTATGCTCATTAAATTTTCTATTGTTTCGACGTCCTTTGTTGTTTTAGTAGTTGTTATTTTTAAACTGTTTGGCATAAAATTAACTTTTGACAAAAAGTTTTTTTTTTCAATGTTAATGATCTGTTAAATGAAATTTTTTGGATAATACATTAGTTTTGTTATTTAAAGGCGTGTTTATCAGAAAAATTATACCCAATTACATTAAGGCATGTTTAGGATTTATCATTTGAAAATAAATCTACATATGTACATGTTATTAAGTTAATACAATTTTATTTAATTTTTTTTTGCGAGTATTGGACCTAAGTAGAAACATAAAATTCAACATTTAATATCCTGAGTGAATAAGAATCCATAAGACGGAAATTTGAGGTACTTTTTTGTTATTTAACTGGTACTTTTTTAATTTCTGTTAATATTGGCCCTAGAAACATAAAATTGAATATCCAAGAAGAATTTGTTAGAGGGGTTTTTTGGTACTTTTTCGTTCTTTAACTGGTACTTTCTTTCATTTTCGTTAATATTGGATCTACAAACATAAAATTAAGCATGCAATGCCCTGAGTGCACGAGAATATGTAAAAGGGGCTTTTTGATACTTTGTTGTTCTTTATGATGATTCCCAACATATTTTGGTTCTAGCGTTGACCATCCCTGAGCTGGACCATTTTTAAAAAAGGTATTTTTTCAGTTTTTCGAATTTTTTTGTACTTTGATCCAAGACGACATAAATAAAATTTGGTATCGACGAAAAGATACCAAAGCAAAATATTAAAAAGGTCTTCATTGGTATTGCGTCTGGATATATTTCTTGTGTTGTGCTCGCGGAATTATCTGTAGTCCTTGTTTCGTTTCTCTTGAGCTTCTTTCACTTGGTAGCAAATTGTGTTCAATGATTTTCACGACATGACATAAGACTTAAGAACTGTTGAATGCATGCGTCTCCATCCATATTTTTCGTTATGAAATGCTGCTGTTGCACTGCCATAAAAACCAAATTTTTTGTACTAAATTTTCTATTGCACGACAGAACTTGTACTATGATTTTACATTTGGAACGAAAGAAATCCAAAAAAAGTTAAAATCTGATGAGTTTTCCGCAAGTTTGTATACGACTTCTTTGTACTGAATTTGATTGCTGTATCTGGGGGCAAATTATGGCAGTCGTGATCGAATGTTCAGTATAAACTGGAAGAATTAGAAATAAAATTGCTTTCGAATCACTAAAAAATTTTAAAAATGCGAAAAATGGTACTAGAAATTTTACGAAATATTAAGAATTCCCTAAGGACTATTCCATCAATCCTTAAATTTATGTAAAATGTAACCAATTTAAAAAAAAAATAATATTTAAGCGATTTTAAAAGTGGTAGAAAGACATCTCTCCATTGACATTAAATCTAAGAAACCAAAACAGTTTATTTCATAAAAATCCCTTTTGAAATTAAAATGTTATAACCCATTGAATTTTAAAAATTTATTACAAAATCAAACTCCTCAGTCAGAAAATAAAATGGTGAATATTGAATCAACCTGTTTATAGCGAAAATCTTTACGTAGAAGTCTGAATTTGTTGCTTCTGAGATACTAAGATATTTACTAAAGTATTTAAAATTAAAAGATGTGTGAATGCAGCTGTAATTATTTTTATGCTGTGGTAAGTCTTAGGTGTTCACATAACCAACTTAAATGTCATTATTTTTCCGGTACTTAATATATGTTTTGTTGCATGTTGTTTATTCAAGTTTTTTTGAAAAAAATGTCAACGCAAAATGTAAGTTGTTTTGGTTTGGTCACAATGTAATGGAATATTTATCTTAAAACTCATAAATTTAAAGAAGATGTAAAAAATTGTTATAAAACAATATAAAATTTTAAGTTTCTTGTGTTTCGTTGTTTTTAAATATGTAAATGCACTGTTCCATTGTTGGAACAGTAGGATAATACCATTAAGTAAAGTAAAGTAAAACTAGGTAACACAGTGTGTTTGTACTTGCTTTGCTCAAATATTTTATTTTTATAAATAATATTAAATTATATTATTATTTAGGAACGCATTACCACACAGAAAAAATTACTAAATTTCTCCTATCACCAAATTTATACCAATTTCATAATATCAAGCAAACAATTTGTTGATTTTACACCTATTACCAAAATGATTATATTGATTACTAAGAATTGTAACATTATGAATATTTTTTTTTTTCAATAATTGTTATTTTTAATTTTAATTAAAAAATGACAATTCCCAACAACAATTCTACATGTTTAAATTATTTTATTTTAAACGGAAAAAGTCAATTAAGATTTTTTATTGTTTAATTAAAATTTTAATTGAAAATTTATTTCAAAACAACTAAAATGTTAATTAAATCAAAATTAAATTTTTAATTTTCTTTCAACTAAATAAATAATTGATTCAATTATCACATTAATTAAATTTAAATACTGTTTAAACCATTTTTTTAATTGATAAAACTCTTTTTCTGTGCCTACTATCTTACAATTTTTATAAAAATCTGATGTCTAGAAGATCGCTTGGTATAATATGGGTTTATTCAGTTGTTTTTAATTATTTGCATTTCGCAATTTGTTCCTAAATTTTAGAAAAATATAAATATGTACATTTTATGTTGTTGAAAAACTTTTGATATCAAAATAATGAAAATAATTTATTTACTAATTTTTAAAAGCTTGGTGCTTGTAAACAAAAACATGAAACAGGTGTTAGAATAGTTCTTGTAAGTAAAACTTTTACAAGCAGAAATTTTCAATAAATTTTTAGTCGTTACAATGTTTCGAGTATGTGAACCAGCGTTACCACCAGCAAAATTCAAAACTACACTTGAGGTGAAGTAAAATTACCCAATTTAAATGAAATTACACCTGATATCAAACTAACGCTTAATTATTAAGAAGAAAAAAAAAATACAAAAAAGAACAAATAAGAAAGTATTTACAGACAAATTTTTAAGAGTGTTCCCTTGTAAGGTCCCTATTAAACAAATTTATGTTATGAGGTCAAGACTAATAATATAAGAATTCTTAATGCTTAAATATCTAGGTAACAACTTCTATTTGAGATTTTTTCGTCTTAAAGTGATTTAAGGGAGGGATTTTTATATGACCTAAGTTCCTAAACCTAACAGGACAACATTTTGCCATGACATTGTAGCTATTTTTTTTAACAACACACACCAATATTTATAAGGCAGTTATGGCATTACAAGCTATTTTCGTGAGTGGTACTTGTATGTGAGCCATTCTCAAATAGGGTCTGATTTCATAATTAATTTTGTAAGATAATTTAGGTTGAAATAAAAAATATGTAGGCAACATTTTGTCCAAATACATAATAATATGCTTAATGGATACAGAAAAAATTTCTTATGGGGTCTATTGAAATTATGTGGGCCGATTCACAAAATTTTCCAAAAAAAACCTTTGGAACCCAATTTCATTAAATTATCTTAACAATTGTGACCTGTACTTTGGACAGAAGGTTTACATGGACAGACAACCAGCTAGCGGGAAAGACGACTCAGATACTTATCAATTTAGTTTAACAAATATTTAGGTCGCTAAATATTTCTAAACTAAAGCATTTTAAATGTTAAAGCAAACACAAAATTTATAACCCTTTGTAATATTGGAAACATATTTTACTCCAGGGGATATTTTTTTAGTAAAAATACATACTTTTGTTTTCCAATAAACTTCGGATTCTAAGTGATCTATGAAGCTAATATTTAATTGTCTATTAGGCGCCAATCACTATCAATCTTTTGGTTGATATGAAAATCTTGTTTTGTTAAAAAAAATTGAGTTTTGTTGAATATACAGCAATTTTCTATATCAACAAAAAATTAAATGGTATAATTTTTATCTCTTAAATCTAATTCTTATATTATTTGGTTTAAAATGAAAGAATTTCAAATTACACCTGATCTACACCTCAAAGAAATTACCCACGCTCTACCCACGAGAGTAAAAACTGCACCAAATTCGGGTGCCCACAAAGTGGCAACACTGATGTGAACACATATTGCTAACGGTTAATGAAAATAAGCAATATTTTCCAGCTATTGAACAAACTTATTAAGACTAGTTTATACTTTTACACTTTTTATCAATACATGTCAAAAACTCAAGTAATATTTAAAACTGTAATCGTGTGAATGCTAATGTGTTATAAAAATTACAAGTTTTACGAAAAAAAACTGGACTTCCCTACGACTTCGTCGCTTTTTGAAATTTTTCTAAAAATTAATACTTTTCATTGGTTCAGGACTGCATTTTAACAAAAGCATGTTCATGTGTGATAGTGTGAATAAAAACTGTAATTTTAAATTAGAATTTTTAAAAGTCGCAAGAAAACTCATTATATTTATATCTCACAAGGTATTATGGAATATGTAAAGCTTCGTACAGACGGTGGTCGGCCCGTTCACAAGGTTGAAAACATTTTAAGCACATTTAGCTGACAATATTGTTAGATCTGACCACCGTCTTTACGAGGCTTAAGACTTGTGTGATATTGTAAACTAGCCTTAATCAACATCTCTCGTTCAACATACATTCAATCTTGTACATATATTAAAAACTAAAGAAACATCTGTTATTTCCAGTTTCATATCAACTTCTGGATGCTGTTACTTTAATTAACCAACAAATGTTATTTTTAACATTATATAAAATAACATAAAATAACATTGGCACGCGACTTATGGTTATTTGTTTTTATTTATTTTGTTGCTAAACAAATGTTTATCTACATACCCAAATCATTTATTTCAATAGTATCTCCAATTTTTTACAATTTGTAATTTGTTAACAGTTTAATGTCATGCCATAAAAATGTTATTCATTTAAAAAAATTTATGAAAATATCGAGCGAGCTTTTAACAATTACAACCACATCGAGAAAATTTATAAAATAAGTCTTTCACATGCCGTTGCCTGATTGTATGATGTGCTTATGGGATTGTGTTTCAATAGACATTAATTTGTACATGATTTTTTTTGTAGACCACCTATTGCGACAACATGACATTAACTATATTGAGTGCTGAGTAAGGCGGCTTTTAGTAGTTTTGAAAAGCATTTTGATGCGTTTAAATGAATTTTGTTAAATATTTTTTACAATTTATCATCATAAATGAAGGATTTAAATAATTTTTATTAATTTTATAAACAACGTTATTCATTAATTATTAAGCTGCTGGAATTCTTTATAATAAATGGTGAGCGATAGTGATAAATATAAATAGTAAAATAACACTGTGTGACAGCCCAAATAGGCGGGTGTTCTGCTTACTGGGAAAAGTTATACGTATCCCGGCGTTTCGCTGGGTCAGGGGTCAAATCACCACAAATAAAGCAAGATGTCGTATCGAATATTATTTCAATACAGGTAGAGTAAGCAACTCATCGCATACGATATGTATCGAATCGTAATTTCATACAAAAAAAAAAAAACAAAATGTAAAAGATTTATGAATTTATGTACATGCATATTTTTCAAATGTAGACAAATGAAAAACAAATAAGTAATTTAAACTGAAATTGAGCGCGAACATTTTTTGCATTTAAATAGAGTTAAAGTGTATTAAAAAAATAAACATTTTTGTAGGGCGGAAATATAAAACAATAAAGTAAGAAATGCAAGGTAAGAAAATAGAGAAAACTTATGTCCCGGGGTATTTCATAAAGACGTTAATAAACAAAATATTGTTTAGATTAACGCAGTGTTTTAGTCAGTTTGATAAGAAACTTCTTGGAAAGTAAACTAAGAATTTGCTGAGTAGCTGGAGTGAAGGGACGTTTGTAGAAACATAGGAAAATTGTATTTTGGTAAAATTTAGCTTTAAAAGTACAATTTTAAACCCACTTGTGTACAATTTCAAAAACTATTTTGCCATCCTTGATACATACTATAAAGCCTAGTACTCTGTTCCAATTTGTGAAAAATGTTCTGCAACATCTATTATTTCATGCGAAAAATTTGACATGTATCAATGTTACCTATCTCGAGAGTTTGCACAATTTGACGTTTTTAATCTTTCAAAGTATGCGACATTGTTTTGCATTTGTTAACAAAACCCACATGTATTTTACTAAAAAGTATTTTTTAAATAAAAAATTAAATAAAAATAAAATTAAATATTGATAAAAACCTGTCACCGGTTGTGTTATTTATGTTTTGCAGTTCTCATTTTAATATTAAGTTTAAACTTTTTTCATTTGCTTAAAATTCCACGTGAAATAAGTGCAGCTTATATTATTTCGCAGTTGTAAAAAAAATGTTGCTAGAAACATTTCGCAACTTTTTCACAAATTGAACAGAGTACAACTCTATCAACATTTTTTCATAGAAATTCCGCACAAGTTTTTTTCATATGAGTTTTGACAGCATTTCACGTGAAATGTTGAACAGAGTACTAGGCTTAACTGATGAGTTTAGAATGTGTTACCAAATACTCGTCCTTATATACAGTAGGTAACGGATATAAGAAATTAAAAAAAAGACGAAAATGTTTCTTATAAGCATAAGTTGTGAAGAGGGTATACTAAGTTTTTCTTTTCCTGTGAAACTTTTTTAAAATTCATCTAAGACCCCATTAGGTAAATATATTTTGTTTCCTTGAGTAATTCTTAGTCAATTTAGCTACGTTCGTCTGTCTGTAGTTCTGTCGAAATCAAGCTCTATTTCGAACGACTCACAAGAAAAGAAGAATATGGGTGTCAAATTGTTAATAGTTCTCCTAAGAAGTTTGGGATTGAAATCCAACAAAATTGGTTTAGTAGGATACGAATTATGAATCAAAATGTGGAACAAACACCCGGGAAAACTGATAATTTTGTTACAAAAACTAGTAAAAATATTGCCGGAATGCACCTAGTGATACGAGATTTGGCACAAATTCGTTCGTAAGACTAGAAATCATATCACTAAATTTCGTGAAGTTGTTCCATAATTTTTCAGAGGACTCATATAAAGCCCACTCTCGCAAAACACTTTAGTACGCCTAAAAACGTAAAGAATAATGATATTGCCATAAATGTTGGTCTTCAAAAGTTTTATATGACTAGAAGTTACATTGTCCACTTTCGTAAAGATCAGTCCATAATTTACGATACGCTCTATAGAAAGCCCGCTCTCGAAAAGCACTTTAGTACACTCATAGAAAAATGCATCTTCATATTGCTGATACCCTAACATCAGAATTGTGACATCAATGTTATTACAAATGGCATCAATGAGGCAAAAAGTGACATCAATCCAACAACGAACGTCATCCTAAAATTTTGTCATATTTTATGCGTCATCTACTCTATGACTACAGTGACATCATTGCGATGCCCCATTTTGTGTACACTGATAGAAAAGGCTTCATAACGCTGATGTATTTTGACATCAGTACAGACAAACTGTCATCAGTGCGATGAAATATTATATAATGTCATATTATATTATTATTATAATTTTTATGTTTAAAAAGTAAAATTAGAAGCGAAAATTCCGATATTTTTTTTTAAATTATTTATTTAAATACATCAAATTTTTAAAGTAGAATTATAACGAAAACCATATCGGGCATGCTGCTGGTGTCTTATAATTGAGAGTTCTTCTGTTAACAAAGGACGAAAGACATCAAAAGTGAAACAAACATGTGTAACGGGAAAGTAAATAATGATATTCTCTCAATTTTACTAAAGGTCAATTACAATGACTTAACTAGATGACAGTTTGTCATCGCACTGATGACCACAGATTACACACAGATATGTAAAAAGTGACGTGTGGAAAAGGCGACGGCAGCTTTCGAAGAAAGAGACAGAAAGCGTTTTTTGGCAGTGAAGTGGAAATGTGTAAAAACAGGCCGCTATGATCAACACAATTTGCGTGATCAAAACAAAAATAACAAATCACAAACCACGTTTAACAAAAGCATTAGTTCAACAAGCGTTTTATGTTGTGCAAAAAAATGTATTTAGTAATATTGTTTTGTTTTATAATGTTATTAACATACTTAAATATTATTACTAGTGTTGCGATAAACTTAAACGTTATTTTTACAACAGTTTTGCAAATAAATCTTAACTAAATAAATTTGTGTTCATTGTATTGAGGCATAAAAGATGGTTCAAAGAGAAATGCAAAAACGGCAGCTTTCTAAGAAAGAGACAAAAAATCTTCTGTCTCGTGATATATCTGTGTGTAATCTGTGCTGATGACATGCATTATAAAACCGACTCCGATTCGTCATTCCTGTGATGCCAATGTGTCATCCCGTTGATGACATAATTGAAATTCGTGACCCTGATGACAATTTGGCCACAGCTTTATATGAATAGAAATCACACTGCCAAAATTTCGTGGAGATCGGCCCATAATTAACCCGTCTCCCATATAAAGCCCACTCTAAAAAAACAATTTAGTACGCCTAAAACATTAACGAATAACGCTATTGTAATAAATTTAGGTCTGTCGCAGTTGACAAAAATTCATACTGTCAAATTTCGTGAAGATCACTCAATAATATACCATAGGCCTCATATAAAATTTATTCTGGAAGACCGTTTAGCACGCGTAATTAAAAAAAAGTATTTTAATACGCCTAAAACCTTAGCAAGTAAAACTATTGTAATAACTATCGGTTCATAATTAACCACAGGCCCCATATAAAGCCCACTCTCGGAAAACACGTTAGGACGCGTAAGACCGTAACGAATAATGCTTTTACAACAAATTTTGGTCTGTCACGGTTTTATATGACTTGAAAACCCACTGTCCGATATAAAGCCCACTCCTGAAATATTCTAACTGTCGGTGGAGGGTATCCTCTAACTGCCACCGGATGATATGGCATATGATATAAAGGTGGAGTAAAATTTACAAATCTAAGGTTTATGTCTCATTTGGTCGTTTCATATTTTTAAATTGATTTTTTTTTTTTTAAATAAGAACAAGTGCAAAAATCATAGTACAGTAGCTCGTTTCTGTATTTCTCGCATTGCAAAATTTTTCACATTAAGTGTGAAACAAAAAATTCCATCGTTTCTCGATTTGTGAGAAAAAAATGTTTCTGTATTTGATTGTGAGAACAGACAACACAGATTCTATTTTAACTGGAATACTTCCAGTAATTAAGTGTCAAATGCAAGCGAAACGTCAACGAAAGAAATAGATATAATAAAAATAGGGCTGCCAGATTTGTCGATCTATCGTCATTTTGACGATTTTTTGTTCCAAAATTGGCAAAGTGCCGATTTGCTGATTTTTTCTGGTGAAGATATTATTCAGTCTTCGAAATAAAATAATTTTAATTAGTTTAGTATGATTATATATTCAGCACCACAGAAAAACGATATCTTTAAAAACATGGCAGCTTAAAAATTTATGGGCAAAATCAAAATTTCGAAGGAAAACTGTTAATTTTTTATTTCCTTAGATTATTTAATACATTTGGTTATGTGATCAATACATTAAACTATTACACCCTTTTTAATCAATGCACTATAGGAAATTTTGGCCTTTTTTTTTTTGGCAAGTTCAATATGATATTTTGTTACGCCTTTAAGCGATATTTTCAGGAAAAAAACAGTCTGAAATTTTAAATTGTTATCGGATTAAAGAGAAAAATTAAATAAATAATTTTATTTAAATAGACCTCAAGTTTAAGTATGTATGTATAAAATATGTATTTTACCCATGAACTTTACCAATTTTTTTGATTATGTTTTAATAAAAATCGAACAAAATTTGTTAAAATTAATTTTAAATTGTCCGATTTTTTTAAACAAATTAGCCGATTTTTTTTATTCTTTCTTAGGAAATTAACGATTTTTTCAAAAATTTATCTGGCAGCCCTGCATAAAACGAAAGCAATGAAGGGCTTAAAAAAATTAAAATAACAAAATTTAACAATTGTGTTTTATTTATTTTCATCATTAAAATTCTTTCCCTTCAAATAAAAAAAAAATAATAAACATTCTTGTGTACATTCATACATAATTTGTGCTCCATTTTTTTAAATTTTATTTTTCTCGCATCAATTTTAAATGTAACTTATTTTGACAGTTCTTGTGAGAAACTTTTAGCAAAATATTAATACAGAAACACTTTTTCTCACATCCTTCCAATAAATGCTGGAAAATTATTTAAATGACAGATAATTCTCCCAAAGTAAATATACAGAAACACTTATGTGAGAAAAACCATTTTTTGTTTCATATTGCACTGTTTTTGTTATAATTCACTTGTTTCATGCGGGAAATTTTACGATGCGAGAAATACAGAAACGGGCTACAGAATGAGGAAACTATTTTTCGTTGGAATTTGCATATAAATTTTGCCACTGTTATAAACTTATTATCGCGCTAAGGTTTGCAGTAGCTGCTAGAAAAGGCATATCGGGCTGGCACAGGTTGTGTGGATATAATATTATCAGCGGAAGTTTTAATGCCACGTTGTAAAGGCGATAAACTCCATTGCACTCAAACTGTTGCAGCATCTTCTTCATACCCTGAATCAAAAGATTTTGTTCCACTGATTTCATATTCAATATTTTCATCCAAAATACTATAAACTCAAACAGAGAAAAACATGTTTAAATATGATCACCTCCAACAAAACTATTTTTACAGAAAATTTTAAACATATTATGTTTAATGTAATTATATTATTGTCACCGACAACTATATTATGGTTAAATTAGTCGTCCATCAAGATGTAACAAGCACATTATGGTTGCCTCCGATCATGTTATGGTTAATGTTAACTAAAATATGTTAAACACTCATAATAGCATGGTTGTTTTTCAACCATTGCATGTTGCTCTTGGAAAAGGGAAAAAACTTATGTTAATTTTAGAACAAATAATTTTCATATTTAACCATAACATGCTTAGAGACAACCATAATATGGCTTCGCTATGAAGGTCTAATTTAACCATAATATGGTTGAAAGACTAATTTAACCATAATATGGATGACGCTGACAACAACATGGTTAGATTAGCCATTATATGTTTAATAATGTTCGTTAAAAATAGTTTTGTTGGAGGTGACCATATTGTTTTTTTCTCAGCGTGCTAAAATATCAGAGACACACAGTACCCTACGGGAAAGGGAACCAACACTAAACTTGTCACGTGACAAGTCACTTTAACATGACGATGTCCTACGGGGGGGTTAATTGGCACCTTTTTGACACTTTGTAACAGCCATGTCAATATGATAGATTCCCTTCATATAAAGTAATATAGCTAGAGAGAATCGCCACTTCCCGCACAAAATCCAGTCACATGAATAGTTTTGTGCCAATTACCTTTCCTCTGGACCAACTACACTCTAAGCACATTATCACCAGTTAACAGCTCTTGTTTTCACCTATCACAATTCGTTTCTTTTAATTTTGTTCACTAGTCACGGGATAAGTGCTTTAAGAGCAATTGACACAAACTTCCCGCAGGGTATGGATCGAAATTGTCCTTTACCTTATTGCAGGGTTAAGACGAATTTCATCAAATTGATAAAAACTTATACATATGTACAGTCACACAGATAAAAGTACGTACCCCTTAAAAGTTCTTTAATTTTCCAAAAATTGGTGATATTTAAAAAAAATAAAAAAACCGAAAATTTTTAAATGAACGCAAATATTTATTTCATTATTTAAAATTAAAATTAAACACTTCAATTTTATAAAAAAACACAAAGGCCTATTTAATAGCACAGATAATTATACGTGCGATGCTAAATAGAAAACGGTACTTTTTAAAATTAATTAAATTTAAAGAAAAAATAATAAACGGAAAGTGTTAAAAGCTTAGTTTGTAACCAAATTCTTAAAGACTGCAGTAATTTAAAAAAAAAAAAATTAATTTTTTGTGAAAATGGGTAAAAAAACAAAGTACATTTGTATCGAAATGCGTGAACATATTTTAAAATTGAGAAAAGATGGGAATTCCTTGAGCTCAATTGCTAAAATTGTTGGACGTGCCAAGTCTACAGTGCAGACTGTAATAAAAATTTTTTCTGAGTCTCAATCCCTAGCAAGCAAGCCAAAAACTGGACGTCCACCCAAAATTTCTCCACGAGTTGAGCGATTTATAAAAAGTGTTGTTAGTAAAAATCCTAAAACAACAGCCGTGAAAATTCGAAACACTTTGGAAAATGACCACAATATTAATGTTCATTCAGAAACAGTGCGAAGTGTTTTGCGAAAAATCGGATTCCATAGCCGCGTACCAAGAAAAAAACCATTAATAAGCGAAACAAACAGAAAAAAGCGACTCGACTTTGCACTTAAATATGCCGAAAAATCAACAGATTTTTGGGCGAATGTGTTTTTTAGTGATGAAAGTAAGTACAATTTATTCGGTTGTGATGGCAAACAAAAAATTTGGCGCAAATCTAATGAAGAGCTGCAACCGAAGAACCTCATTCCAACAGTTAAGCATGGTGGTGGTTCGGTCATGGTTTGGGGCTGCATGTCGGCAAATGGAGTTGGAAAACTGCGATTTGTGGAAACAAATATGGACCGATTTCTTTATTTAGACATTTTGAAAAGCAGTTTGAAAGATTCCGCATGTGTTTTGGGTCTTAGTGGCGCCTGGTTTTTCCAGCAGGACAACGACCCAAAGCACACTTCACATATTGTCAAAGAATGGCTGCTGTATAACGTCCCGAAACAACTCCATTTGCCTCCACAATCACCAGACCTGAACCCCATAGAGCATTTATGGGATGAATTGGAACGTCGCATTCGAAAAAAAACTTACGGAAACAAACAAGAACTTAAAGATGGCTTGGAGTATGAGTGGAATAAAATAACGTCTGAGACAACAAAAAAACTGGTATTTTCAATGAGTAATCGATTGAGAGCAGTAATTGAGGCAAAATGAGGTCCAACAAAATACTAATACAATAATATTCACCTGAAATCATTTTTGTACATTAATCTTTTTTTTATCGTACGTATAATTATCTGTGCTATTAAATAGGCCTTTGTGTTTTTTTTATAAAATTGAAGTGTTTAATTTTAATTTTAAATAATGAAATAAATATTTGCGTTCATTTAAAAATTTTCGGTTTTTTTATTTTTTTTTTAAATATCACCAATTTTTGGAAAATTAAAGAACTTTCAAGGGGTACGTACTATTATCTGTGTGACTGTATATATATATAATCTTTATGATTTACAAAATTTTCTATAAGTTTAATTACTATTATAAAATCTCTAATACAACGACCTCCACTTAAACACTGGAATTACTTCTAAGCCAAATAAAACAAATTTTGTTAACAAATTAAATGTGCAGTATGTAATTTTCCTGGCCCACTTTCATCTTAATAACTTAACTAATCACTTTATTATTTACTTTAAGATTTAAATGATAAAATAACAAAAATGTGTGGAAAACTGTCGAACAGCGATGTTTATCTCAAATGTCTTTTCAGTCTGCGAGTTTCTTTAAACACATTCATATAATGACTTTATTTTATTTTAAAACTTAAATAGAAAAATGCCTCTTAACCAATCAATAAAATAAAAATAAAAAAAGAAACCAATTTCAAGTCAATATACAAATACCCAGAGTATCTACATATTGATACAGTGAATACAAATGAGTGCCAGTGAGTGTGTGTCTGAGTTTATCAATACAGTCGGGTCTATAAATGTGTGAGCGAGAGTATGTCTAGATAATTGGCGGCGCTGTGTCTATGAAAACGTTTCTAATTACATGCTATGTAAAATAATGTTAAAACCAATTTACAACAATACTTAATAATAGACATCAACAAACACATTTACATTGTGATACGATACGAGGTATGTACATGTATGTACATAGTTCGTTGTGGTATCACAGCGTTACCGTTGGTGCTACTTAAGTAGCAATTTGCCACTTTTTCGACTGCGTGGATACTATTTTGCTACTTTTACAAATTGCACCCAAATATAATACATTTTGTAATTCTTGCCACTTTTTGATACTTTTTTCTGTGTAATTAAAACTCCCAGCTTTAATATAAATTATGGCTGTGGGAAAAATCGCCCAAAGAAAAATGGCCCAAAAAAAGAAATGAAAAATCGCCCAATAAAATTCCATGTAAAATTGGGCCTAAATTCATATGAAAAGTGACCTAAAATTTTTGGGCTATTTTTCGTTATTGTTGGGTGATTTTTCGTTTTTTATATTTTCATAATGAAAAATCACCCAAAAATGTTGTATGAAAAATGGCCCATTTTTTTTGATTTTCTCCTCTATGGTATAACAAACACCGGCTTCGCTTACTAAAGCTTCTCTGCACAGCCGGCCTTCGGCCGGGCGCAAGGATTTTCTCCTCTATGGTATAACAAACACCGGCTTCGCTAAGTAAAGCTTCTAAAATCTGCCTTGTTTCCAAATGAAAGCCGACTATGCAGAGAAGCTTTAGTTAGCGAAGCCGGTGTTTGTTATACCATAGAGGAGAAAATCCTGTGCAGTGAAGCTTTAGTTAGCGCAGTGTCCATGGACACTATGACACTTTTTGGAGTGTCATAACGTCCATGGACACTATGACACTGGACGTTATAACATGCCACCGGGAAAAAATTCGTTTTTTCTTTTTGGGTCATTTTTCATTTTTTTTTGGGCCCTTTTTCGTTTCTTTTGGGCAAAATTTCATGTATAACTTTTTGGGTCATTTTTCATGTTCTGTTGGGCGATTCTTCATTTGGGCGATTTTTCATTTCTTTTTTTGGGCCATTTTTCTTTGGGCGATTTTTCCCACAGCCATAAATTATACAGAATATATGTAATTAAGCTTATACGAAATCTCTTTTCTTCGCCGTCAAATTATACACTGAAAATCGCAGATTTTCATAAGAAAAATTCGCCAAAGACCGGCAAATTTGATTTATATACAATATACCACTGCATTTACACATAAAAGTACTTTCATAAAATTTATGTATAAATACGTATTATAAATACAAATTTTAATGGATTGTGAATAAAATCTACATTTATCAACAGATTTTCATGATTTGTCTGTTACTTTATTCCCAAAATAAATACCTGGCTTTCCGATAAATTATAAATATGTAAAATTTTTGCACTTATATTTTTTTTTTAGGAATTTTCGAAAACCAAAAATAGCATTAATTTTGCTTAAAAAAATCTCCAAAACTGTTGGAAATATTAAGAAACTATTGCTATAATGGCTTAATGGGGATTTCCAAAATATTCGCTGGTAACTGTATTCAAATCGTTTTCAAGTCATGATGAAATATATTAACATAATCGTCTTATTTCGAGCGGAATTTTAGTCATGCCCACATCAATAAATACGTAATACATAAAATTAACCTTCTTCCTACGTTTTTAACGATATATGCCTTATTTAATTCGTTTCAGATATATTATAAAATGTACATATTTGTACTTATAACTTTTGTATGAATTTTTGAAAACAAAAATAGTACTAATTTGCAAAGTTCTGAATAGCTTCGAAGCAGAAATATAAAAGGATATTTTATTCATAATTATCTGTAATTATTTTTATTAAAATCGGATAAATCGTTCTCAAGTCATGATCAAATTGTATTAGCATAACCGCCTTATTTCGAGCGAAATATTTGTCTAGCTTATAAAAAAAAACTAGACTTGATAGAACCAACCTGCGAACAGATTTGGATTCAACACACTTAAGTCAATTCAAATCACTTAAAAAATCACAAAGTTCTTTATCCAGACTTGTTTTGTTTTCTGCCGATCAGTGGTATTATATAACGTTTTCTGTTATGTTCTTATATTAATAATAACATGTTATCTGAAATTTTATATAAATTGAACAAAATACTTGGAAAAAACATAATTTGTTGAACTTATTTTCATATAAACATTTTTTTTTTTATTTGGTAGATTTCCTCTTTTTTTGTACTTTTTGAAAATATCCAACGGCAACGCTGGTCGTACAGTGTTAGAAATAGAGGTCGACTGACGACTGAGTACTCACCAAGCTAGTAATTTTTGTTTAACCAAAAACCAATAACAACAATAGTAATAACCAAAACTTACTTGTTGGCTTAGTCTCCAGTATCGGTGTTGGTGCAAAAAGGGTGTTGTAGAGGGAGGTGTTATGCAAAGATATTCACATTAAACAAATTCTCTCCACGGTTAATAATAAAAATATTATATCAAGGTGAAAGATGAAAAAAAGTCATCTTCCGATATTTTAAAATTTTAAACAATATTTATTATAACACACAACAAGGATTTCTAAATTCCCAGGCTTTTTCATATTTGAAAACGCAAATCATCTTTTTTTTATTATGGTTGGCACTACTTTGAAAATGAATGATTAAAAAATGAAAAATTAAGAGAAAAACTGTATTTTTAATACGACTTTTTTCGTGAGAGAACAGACTGACCAGCGCACAGTGGCGCCATTTGAGTTTTTTCGTTGCAAAAATCATATCTTTTGAACCGAATAAGATAATTGAACAGTTTAAACAGCATATGATAGATAACTGTTCAGCCTATGAAATGAGCGTTTGGAAAGGGTGCTACGCTTTGTAGGGGCCTACTTATGGGTTATCAAAGTTAAAATTAGTAGAAAAATCAATTTTATGGTAACTAAAAAAAATTTTTTTTACATTTTTAGATTGTTTTTATTTTTTTTCTTAAGGGTTTTATGTTTTAAATTATTACCCAACAAATTAAAAAAAAAATTATTTTTTTTTTTAAATTTATTTTTTCAATTTTCTGTAAAATATTCATCACAATTCGTAAGAGAAGGTATATCTAAAAGACTAACCATTTCTAAACTATAATTATTTTGTAACTCTATTCGTGACTTCACATGCCGCAGGGAAGAAATAAGTGGATCGGAAGATGCTGCCAACATGTCGAAGAGGTCCTCATTTTGCCTCACCCTTGATGCTTTGAATGTGTTCTGCAATCTATATTTTTTATAAAATTTGTTAAGAGACTCCTGTGCTTCTTCAGAAAGCTCTCCAATTGGCAAAGACTGGTACTCAATTATATCTTTACCATGCGCCAATATTTTATGGACGGTCGGGGTCAACTTCTTCTGTGGATACATTTCTGCTAAAAGAGATGCAGTTTTCGACGCATATTCTCCATATTTTGTAGAATTGACATTTTCTTTGCAGTTTAAAACATCCAAGATCGTTCCCAATCTTTTCACGATTTGATTGTCAATTCCAATGATTCTAGTTACTGCCTCATCATTTTCAAAAAATCTCCTAGAAGTGTTTCCATCGTTTGAGTTACCGTATCCGTGCTTGGGACAGTCTACTTTTAGTCCAACTTGTTTAAAAAAAGCATCCTGTATTTGCTTCTTTCTGATCTTTTCCTTATCCTTTATTGATGTATTTTCATCGAAGTTTTCTTCCTCTTGTGGTAGGGTATATGCCAGTTTTAGCAAGAATTCCATACACCTTATCCTTGCGTGCAATGGTGACATTCCATATTCGTAATTCTCCTCATTTGTAGAATCGTTTAAATTACCAAAGTTCTTCTGACAAATAATAATATAAAATCGATAAAAATAATACGAAAAAAGGGGTTTAGATAGGTTTTTGCTAAATTTTTACCTCCAATATAATTCTGTCTATGATAACTAATTGAAATATATTATAATTAAGCAGAAAAAGATACTAATCTTAAACTCTTTTTACAACTAATTATATAAAATTGAGATGTAACATATTATATATGAAATAAATTGAATTGAATTGAAAAAAGTTCTTCTGACTCTTTTTGCAAATCGGGCATGACATTGTTGAGGTTGTTCCTGTCAGTTCGTTTACGACTTTTCCGTCAACCATGGTCAGGTGGAACTCGTAATTGCATTCAATATATTTTCCTTCCCCAATTTGCAGCTTTGTAGGCTTAATCTTGCTTATTTGTTCTTCAATGTCCTTCACCGTAGTCCTTATGAGTTCTGCCGATTCCCTTGCAAACTGAAACATTATTGGTCGGCAATAATGCACTGATGACGGACGTGGATTTTTCCAGTGTAGGGAATCATCCGATTTTAGCCGCAAAGGAACAACAGATGCCATAAACATATTTCCGTCCGATATTGTAGCGTCATCGAAAGATATCCTTTGCTTATAAACGCTTTGTCCGGATGATCCATCGCAGCCCCATTTGCTGATCAATGTCAACTTCTCAGGAAGAATTTTCACTTCCGTGAAAAACTTTGGTGTGGTTGACTTTCTAAACAGTTCAAATAATTTTAAATTGTTCAACGCCATGTTTTCAGTACTTAAATTGTTTAATGGTTTCAGTAATTGTTGCGCCAACTTTCAGGCGTAGACTAATCCAGGCATTATGCTTATTTTGCAATATATAGGCTTATGCTACCATGCCTAAAAATTTACCTGTTCCCTGCATACATATGGATTTAGGCTAAATAATGCAATTTTGATATTATGCACGTGTCCAAATAAGATTTGTGCCTACCTGTAGGGACCATAAGTCAATATTGTTCCTGACCATTTGTACGCCAAAGTATTGTTTATGTGAGGTACGTACCTGCTAATTTCAATGAGTAGTTTTTTTCAAACTATTAGATCAAACTACTGTCAGTCAAAACATATAAGGGATGGACGCCATACAATTTCTGCAACCATGTCTTTTTAAACTTTTTTACCTCTAGAAGCCAAACGGGCACGTACGGGCAGATAAAACCTTTTGAATTATGTAAAGAAATAATCAAAGAACAGGTTTTGCAAATATGGCAAATATAGAAAAATATAGTTTTTTTTTATTTTCCGTCAAAGTTGAAAAATAGTGAAAAAACGGATAGTTTTTAAATAGTGATTTACCAGGAGAAACACAGAGCAAACAGTTAATTTTTTTTTTATCATTATATATTTAATAAATACATCAATCAATACAAACAAAAAATAAGGCGATTCGTTACCTATTTTTCGTGATATTACACCTGAAATCGCAACAAATTGACTAAAAATTGTGTGTTTTTTTGAAAACCGAAAGTCGGTCAACTTTGAACGGTTATATCTTCTAAACTAAAAATGTGATATTATTAAGAGTGGCATATTTGAAATCGTTGAAAAGTTTCCTATAACATGGGTTTATTCAAAACTTCGTCGGCATTCATGAAAATTTTGATTTTTGCAACCTCGCTTGCTCTACGGGCGCCACTGTGCAGCGTGGCCATTTTAGCATTTTTGAAGCTTAATTAAGCATTTTTTTGTTGATTTAGGGTAAGTGTAAACCGGTAGCAAAGTATTCATGAAAGTAATATTTGGACACTGTTAAGGTGAATAAAATTTCACTAGCCCAGGGGGCTAGTATTAATTTTGACATTAACGTAGAAACCACATAATTAACATAGACACACTCCCACTTTGTGCAGCTCAAAGTCGCCTCCAAGCCGCGCCGAATCTAAAATTTGAGTTGAAGGCGCCGCCGGTTCGAAAAGCATGTTTGTTTTTAATCAAACTTTTCTTTTTAGCCGTGCTGCATATCTATATATGCTATTATAAAATCAAAAATAGTTATATATACAATTTTTTTTATTAATAACGTTTTTTGCTATTATAATATGTGTATGTTGACATGAGTGTCTAATAAAAGTAAAATACTTGAAAAAAAATTCAAGTTAAAATTCAGTAATAGATTACAGAACTCAATTGCATTTACATTATAAGCATTTTGTTATAATGCCAAGGCAAAAATAATCTTATGTAAGTGTAATTAGAAGAAACCAATCACAATAACATGAAAATATGTTAGATTGAGAGGTAATCTTAAAAAAAACCGGATGAATAATGTTTGTTATATCATTAATCCCAAAATCAGCTTCTTAGGTTTTGGAAGAATTAATAAAAATTAGATATTTCCTCAAATTTAAAAAAAAAAATAATATATGACTGACTTCATAAACGCAGTATTGCAATGCAACACTAAAAGGAATAGCTTCATAAACTCCAAAACTTTTCTGTGGACAAGACCTTGAGTTCATTATTGCATGGTAACGGTATTTACTGCTAAATGGTTGCGAAATTTGTGCATTATTTTTATTTGTGAAGCCTTGCAAACGCATTTGTTTTTAGTGATGCTTTGCAATATTGCGTTTATGATATCGGCCTAGCTGTTTATGGCTTCAAACCCATAAATTCGTCAAAATGTGGCCAAAAAATTAGTTAGAAAGAACACTTCCAGGAGGAGTTACGGTACAATTTCGCAAACATGAAAAATACCCTCAATACATAAAAATATAAGTAAATACTGAATTAATATTTTAATTATGTTTTTAATACTTTTTATGTAAAATCAATAATTTGTTCTTTTTTAACAAATTTTGTTTCATTCAAAGGAAATACAAAAATTGTAAAGGTATGTTCAAACCTAACAAATATTTGACGAAAAATCCAAAAAAAACCATGACTAGTTAAGTTAAAGTTAAACTTTAGCTATATTGTTAACAACTTTAATCGATCTACTTAACTTTATTTGTTAAAAGACAATTGTATAATGTAATTTAGAAACTGTAAAATGATGTTTGATCTAGCAAATGTTTTTTAAAAGCAAACATTTGTTTAGAAAAAAATAGTGGTTACGTGTTGGACGTGAAATATTTGATAGGTATGTTCACACCTGTAGCTTAAGGCAATATAAGCAGAAATGGCAAAAAAAAAGCGATTTATAAGAAAATGTTTACTAAATTAAATATTATTCCTTCGACCTTTTTTTATTCAAAAATAAAAAGTTTTTTCGAGCTCGAGGCCAATTATTTGTAAAAAATATTTATTTATTATTTATTTACTAATCTTCTCCAATATTTCGATATCCATCGGATATCATTATCAAGGAATGAGTTACAAATATATTCGTTAGAGACGTATGACCTTCTCCACAGAGTGCAATATTGAATGTGGAGAAGGTCATACGTCTCTAACGAATATATTTGTAACTCATTCCTTGATAATGATATCCGATGGATATCGAAATATTGGAGAAGATTAGTAAATAAATAATAAATAAATATTTTTTACAAATAATTGGCCTCGAGCTCGAAAAAACTTTTTATTTTTAGAAAATGTTTACTCAAAAAGAAGTAGTATAAGACTTTAGCATTCTGCTTAGAAAATTAATTGTTTTTAAGCTTTTTCTGAAGCCAACTTAACTTCAAATTTTTTTAGGATCTGGTCACATTGGAAATTTGACTCAATTAAATTTTGTTGGCGAAGGGATTAGAAGGGCATATATATATGCCTCGCTTGTCTTTTTACACTCTTCGCTACCATGAATCAAGAGAACAAGATTGCGCATTGCCCAGGTCCGTTATTTTGTTATGTAGTGATCAGCTGTTTGTGTGACGTAGGCATAGAGTTTGTGTTGTAAACAAATTAAATTCGTGTATAAAAAGTGCTAAAGAATTAAATTAAAAAACGTAAAAAATTAATCAAAAATAAAAATGAAGTGTACAATTAATAACTGTAATAATGAAAACAATTCAAAAGCGTGTAAAACTTCACCAAATCTTTGAAAAAACAATTTTGTTAAAGATAAAGTCAAAGTAAAAAATCTCTTTTTAGGGCTAGAATGTATTTTAAAATTAGTAAACTTAATGCGGAGCTTAAAGACATCAGCACATCTAGAAAAAGAAAGTTTAATAATATCAAAAATTATATTAAATTTAATATATTTTGCTTCTTTTATTTATATTAATAAAAATTCAGTTGCATAAAAAAGAATATGTTTCTTATTTAGCAATAAGGAGGGCAATGTTCATCAATGTTCCTCTGGAAATATTTACAATAACCAATGAATTAATGTCTGACAAAAAGTTCTTTATAAGAATTTTTATAAAACCCAAAAGTAAAATTGTTATAGCCCCAAAAAGCTCTTCTTATAACACAAATTTGCAATTTTTACTCGATTACTTCTCTTACCTGTCAATTTAAAATTTTGTTCAAATCGATGCACCCGTTTAGAAGTTATGTAGTTATTTCCAGTTTTGCGCCAAAAATCTCTTTCATTTTTTACAACAAACACCCATTTGCATTCTGTAATGAAGTAGATGCGCAGTAAAATTTTTCTTCTGAAGGGCTAAGTGCGCAATCTTGTTTTCTTGATTCATGCTTCGCTACCTTGAAACTTTTACCAATATTTACCTCAAGCAAAAACCTAATCTATTTAATCCAGTCTCATTAAGTTGGGTCGCTTTAAATCTTTTTGTAAATTTCTTTCATTCGTTAGTGTTGTTTTATTTTTGAGACTCTTACATATTATTCTTCAGCTTTCGTTTGGTTTTGATGAAATTAATTTGTTTTAAAAATTTCAACGCCACAAGATATTCAACGTTTGAAATCAAAAAATGCAATATTAATTTCTGTAAAAAGCATCAACAAAATTATAAAATATTTTTGACTTTGTTTTAGCTCTCAATATAATTTTTACGAATTAAATAAAATTTTCGTCAAACTATGTATGCAAAACAAAATCTTCAATTTTTAATTAAGTCCAATAATAAAATAATATAAAGTAATAATTTTTTCCGAAATAATCTCAAAAATTTATTTGCCGAGAGGCATGGCCGTTAATTCCAGTTTGTAATAAGGTTAAACTAGGGTAAAAGATACTCTACTCCAGGGATTATATCATATTAGTATACCTCCATTCTATAAAAGTGTTTAGTGTAATACTAGAGATATTGCATGAAATCAGTAATTTTTGAACTTATCGGTCTGGTGACAACTAAATGTTAGTAATCTTACGAGTATTTTGTGATCGCTAAATTTTATCACTGGATAACTTTCACGAATGCTTAATGCCACAATCCTCTAAACTCTAGAACCCCCGCGAACAGTACATTTTCTCTTGCTTAATGGCCTTTTCACAGTTGTCAACATCTATCATCAATTTGCGAAGATGTGGAAATTTTCCCATAAGAAATACATAGAGCTAAAAATCAACATCTTTATAAGATGTTCCTATCTCATTGTATTCCATTGTACATCTTCCTATTATTTTAGTGTCTTCGCTAGAAATGTTGCTAAAAATTCAATTATTATTGTGGCAAAACTGACGAAATGGCATTTATTTTTAAAGCAGCGTTACCCTTTGTCAAGTGTTTCCGTTTTGCAAGTCTTGTTTTGCTTAACTTTTTTTTTATATTATTAGACAAAACGTATTCCAAATATATTTTGTTGCTTTCTTTTAAAATTTTGGCACTTTTGTAGAAAAAAAATATAAAAAAATTAAAAGTTTTTTCAGAAATGGTGACATTTTTTATTGATAGTCGGTGTTAGATGTTTCAAGTGGGAACGCATGTTTCACATTTTTGTATACAAGTGTATAAGAGCCGATAATGTTCAGTCGCTGTTGCAAGTGTTACTTTTATTGAATATCAACAATACACTAAGAGAACTGTTAGCATTCAAAACTCCGGCCGATTATGAGACAGTTAATAGTCCTAAACCCGAAACCCCTTATGCAAAAAAGTTAAAGTTAACATTAGTTAACCAACACATTAAGCCCAGCAAAAGTGAATGCGTTTTTATGTGTTGGTTAACTTATGTGAACTTTAACTTTTTTTGCATAAAGAGGGAAATGTTTAAGATCTATTTCCATTCATCTTGCATTCAAATTAGGTCTAACAAATAATCCCCACAAAAGATTAAGCTCTGTTCAACAACGATTGTTCGCTACTAAATGCCCCAGAAAAAAGCATTACGAAGTGGAAGCTGTTACCGCATTACACATTCGTACAAAATTCTTTAGGTAATTGTTACCTTCTAATGCATTTTGAATAAGTTTACATGGACTTTGCTAAACTAAAAAGTGAGGAATTGAAACAACTCCTCTGGTTAAGCTCTTAAGAACTTGTACTTAGATACCTTTAAGACTTGGATTATGCCAACGATATTTGTCTTCTGACCCATAAACCGTCAGACGTGCAGGAGAGAAATAACGATTTCACACAAGTCTCACGTATTTTGACAAAAATGCATCTCTGATCTATTTACACTATGCAACAAGCCAAAATCCCCTGAATAAACACATATTTTTTGATCCGCTATAGTCACCAAACTGCAAAAATCATAATTATTTAAAATTCAATGGCAATGTTTTTTAAAATATTTTTGTAAAATATGAGATTTTTGAAAAGGCTGCTCCATACATTTTGTCGTAACTTTGGAGCGACGTACTTGATTTTGTTACGTTATCCATCAAAAAATGTTTAACTACGCCAGATTTAAGTCTGTCAAATAACATTTTTTAATTTACCCATTAGTTTTGGAGTTATTGAGGCACAAGTGGAATTTTTTTTTCTTTTTTTGAACTCAAAAATTCATAAAAAATTTAAATCAACATATACTTCCCAGCTTTAGTACTTAATCGTAAATCTGCATCTCTTAGAAATAAAAAATTTTTTTTCATGAAAACCCATGAAAAAATTCCTGTTTTATTTCCGACTTTTGAAATTTTTTTATCGCAAATTTGTGTAGAAATAAAAATCCCAAATTTTACCTTTTTACTACGCAAAATTTTTTTATCCTTTACTTTAAGGGCCTAAATGTGTAAAACGCAACGCCAAAAATTTCATTGAAAGCAAAAACAAATTCGAAAATATTTTATAATTTTGTTGTTGCTTTCTGCAGGTATTCATATAAAATTTTTAATTTCAAACACTTCATATTTTGTGGCGTTGAAAGTTTTAAAAAAACAATATGAATTTCTGTAGAAAGCAAAACAAAATTATAAAATATTTTTGAATTTATTTTTGCTTTCAGTGAAATTTTTGGCGTTAGGTACAATTAGGCCCTAATTATATTTTCATAAAGCTGCATATAATAGAAATAAAATAAATTCAACATTTTTAATTTTTCGAATTTATTCTACGAGCTAAGTTTCAGTTATGTATTTTATAAAGCTTTTTGTAATAGTTCTATTCCTTAAATTTTTAGAAATGACTTTATGCACTACCAGACTATTATTTATCTATTACAAAAAGCTTTATAAAATACATAACTGAAATTCAGCTCATAGAATAAATTCGAAAAATAAAAATGTTGAATATAATAAAGTAGCTTATGAAAAGAAATAATTCCCAGATTCTATTTGAAATAAAATAAATTTTATTTTATGAAAATCCATGGATAAATTTGTTTCTTACTCCCGATAAAGTGATAGTAACTAGTTTTGACATTTTTTTATCGCAAAGGGTAGCACGGTTAAAAATTCACAACATGTTTAGGTAGGTAGGTAGGTAGAAAGGCTGGTGTGAAGTCTCCTTCACACCCTCACCCAGAGACCAATATGGTCCATTGTGATGCCTTGTTTAGAGAGAAATAGCTGAAAAGGAAGGTGAAGAGAAACAGCAAACGCATTAGAAAAGATATTTATAGATAAGAAAAGGAAGATCTGACCAAACCCGAAAGAAAAACCTCACACAACACAACACCAATCCGCCCTATGTGCGGTTAGCTCCCAGTCTCCTGCTGCGCAGCCAGGCCATCCCCATTACGAATCCTATTAGACTCTCGAGCCCACAGCCCGGGACGTCCCCTAATTCGCCTAGGAATCTGCTGCCCAGCCACCTCAGCCTGCTGCACTGTAACCTGGGACAGCGGCACAAAATGTGTTCAACCGTCTCCAGCTCCTCCGGGTCCTCACACAACCCGCACATATCCGACACGTCGGATCCCAACCTCATCGCCATCCTGCCTATCATGCAATGACCCGTGATGATTCCTATTATGGCCCTCACGCAGACCCTACTTCTGCCCAGCAACAACTCCGAGTCGGACTTCCTAAGCACCGGCCACAGCGTCCGTGATACCCGGCAGTCCGTTCGGTTCCCCCAGGCCCTATTGGTCGCGTCCAGAATCCATTCCCTAATCTTTCAAAAGAAGAAGCCTATTGGAGGCCTAACCGCCTCCATATGATTAGGATCCTCCATCTCTGAGCCCTGTCTCGCCAACTCATCAGCAATCTCGTTGCCGTTTATGTTGCAGTGACCAGGCACCCAGCACAATCTCAACATATACTCTCCTAAGGCTCCCTCCAGAGCCCTCCTGCAACCGTCAACTAGCTTGGAGTTCACGTAACAGCCCCTTACGGCCATAAGGGCCGCCTGGCTGTCGACGTATATAGTGACCTCCGAGCCCCTATCAATGTTGTCCCTCATCAGTTCCACGGCCCTCAAGACCCCCAGAACCTCCGCCTGAAAAGCACTGCAGTCGTCAGGAAGCCCATATGACATTCTGATGTCCAGATCCTCAATGTAGACCCCCGCACCCGTGCCTCTCATCTTCGAGCCGTCAGTGAAAATAGCAAATCCACTAAATAATCTGCTCCTACCTGACCAACTCTCCCTAGAAGGCGTTACCACCTCCGGCAACCGTCCGAAATCCACCCTGGTAACCCAGTAACCCCCAGCTTCGATCTCACCCAAGATCCGTGAGTGACCCTGCGTGAAATTCCTACATATGTTTAACTCTACACACATTTTGGAGCAGCCTCTTCAAAAATCTCAAATTTTGGAAAAAAAATATTTAAAAAAATACTTTGCCATGGAATTTGCAATAATGATGATTTTTGAAGTTGGGTGACTTTATCGGATCAAAAATATGTAGTGGTTATTTAAGGGAGGGAACAGCTTCCCTTTTGTTGCATAGAGCTATTGTTTGAAAATTAAAAAAAAAAACAATAACAACTCATCATGACAAGCTTGTTCTTTTTTTGCAATACGTAAGACTTTTGTGATAGAGTAAAGTATATATTAGGAAGCAGGATGTCGATTAACGGGTTAACGGACTAACGATTAAAATAAAGCTAGAAGTCCATTCAGCAGCCCACCAATCAGGAAGGCTAGCAAAATCCTTATTTTTATCAACTGCGTTTTTTATATGGAAGTTAAACATGGCTGTATAGTTGAGCGTCCAGGCAACTATTTCAAGCTTTAATAAAGAACCGACTCTGCATTATATGTAAAATATTCTGGCATAACCCCTTACCAACGAAAACCTCTAGAGTTTTACCAGCGAGAATCCCATTCACATGCAAAAAAAATGTAGAAAGTGGAAGTGGATAGGACATATCTTGAGCAAACAAACTGAAAGCGTAACCATCCAGGTACTTAGGCCAAAAATACTTGGCCCATAACCGAGAGAAAATACCTCGCAGTAATAAATAAATCATGGGAAGGTCGATTTAAATGGTTGGTAGTTACTCAAAATACGGGAACGTGCTAAAATGCGTTAGAAGGAAAAAAGAAAATTCGTCAACCTTTATATAATTAATAAGTTTTATCTTTTGATACGAGGGCGGATCAATAAGTCCGTGACTTTTCCAACTTCCCTCGTAGTTATATGAAACGCACTGCTCCCATCAAGTACCACCTGTTAATAGACTACTGTCAAGTTTTGTGCAGGTTCCGTCATTTACTTTGCGTTTAACAGCTGTTAAAAACATACAACCTCGCGGATTTTATGAAAAATGGAAAAAAGTGAATTTCGAGTGCTCATTAAACATTATTTTTTGCGAAAAAGAACCGTGAATCGAAGGAAAAACTTGATAAGTACTATGGGGACTCTGCACTATCGATTTCAATGGTAAAAAAGTGCTTCACTGACTTTCGTAGTGGTCGCACAAGTACAAATGACGCTGAACGTTCTGGACGGCAAATTGAAGTCAATACACCCGAAAATGTCGAAAAAATTAACGATATGGTGTTGACCGATCGAAGAGTAAAAGTGCGTTAGATTGTTGATGCCATAGGCATATCATATGGCAGTGTGGTTTCGATTTTAATTTATGGGCTGGGTTTAAGAAAGCTGTCTGCAAGATGGGTGCCGCGTTTGCTCTCAATTTAAGCGTAATCGTGTGACAACTTCAAAGGATTGTTTAGAGTTGTTTAACCGCAATTCGAATGAGTTTTTGCGGCGTTTTATAACTGTGGATAAAACATGGATCCATTACAAGGCCAAGGTAAGTTTGTCGGCCAATAAGGTGATGGCAACAGTTTTTTGGGATGCACGCGGGATAATCTACATCGATTACCTTCAAAAGGGAAATACAATAAACGGCGAATATTATGCCATCTTATTGCACCGATTTAACGAGGATTTAAAAAAAAACGTCCTCATGTGGCCAAGAAAAGAGTTCTTTTTCATCAAGATAATGCACTGCACACGTGTGTAGTCTCAATGGCAAAACTACATGAATTGGGCTACGAATTGGTACCTCATCCGCCATATTCTCTGGATTTAGCCCCCAGTGACTATTTTATATTTCCGAACCTAAAGAAATGGCTCGATGGAAAGAGATTTAGCTCCAACGATGAAATTATTGGTCAAACAAATGCTTTTTTTATGGACCTCGAAAAATTCAATTTTTTGGAACGGATACACAAATTGGAGAAACGTTGGACTAAGTGTATTGAGTTAAAAGGAGATTATGTTGAAAAATAACTCTTTTTTTTGTAAAAAAAACTGTGTTTTATTGAAAAAGTCACGGACTTATTGGTCCGCCCTCGTATTTGTGCAATTTGTATAAAAATAGATGTGTTCATTTACAGAAAATTATTGCATATTTTCTATAATTGTTTCTAGTAAGATGTGGCGAGATTTACCAAACGTGGCGAGTTATAACCCTATTTGGCGACGACATTTTATGTTTAGCCACATGGCGATTTTTTGGCGAAAATAAAATTGGCGAGTATTTTGGCGCTTTCTAAAACGCGTTTGACCTTTTTTCTTACTTATGTCAAAAAAAAATGTATGAGTACGGGTATTATTTTTCTTTGAATTTCAAACAAATTTTAAAATTTCAATACGAATGCTATTGTTTTAATTTGTAAATTTATAATATAGCCAGATTTGAAGATTTGGAATAAAGCTTGAGCTGTATTAGATTATAATACCATTTACCTTATCAAAAGTTATCAATCATCGGATCTCCACCGAAAAACAAGTCTATTTTAAATTTTTTTTGAAAATAAATTCTAAAAAATGGAATTTTTAAAATTATATTTAAAAAGTGTAATTAATAGCGAAAGTAAATCCCTTTTTAAAAAATTTGCATTGAAGTTAGGTTCTATATAATAGTATCAACCGTATGTTTCAATTTGGTGAGCAGAGCAAAAAAGTGACAGTTGTTTTTAATATATTTTGACTGGATTTTTTTACGAAAATTAAATCAAAAGTCAAAAAAAAAATGCACCTAAAATTTTTTAAAACCTTGATTTTATATAAAATCGAAAACGAATCTAGGTAAGAAGTTAATTTTTAAAAATCATTCATGTAATGAAATTGTTGAGAAGAATGAGTTGAATTTAAGTATTTTAATCCAATTCCAAATTTCTACTCATCAAGAACTCTGACATACCAAAATTATTATAACATCATTATTCGTTACGGTTTTAGCCGTACTTGAGTGATTTTCGAGAGTGGGCGTTATATAGAGTCTACGGTAAATTATAAGCCGATTCACGAAATTTTACAGTAAGATTTCTAGTCGTGTGGAACTATGACGGACCAAATTTTATCTCAGTAGCGATATTCGTTACGTTTTTACGCGAACTAAAGTGTCTTCTGAGAGTGGGCTTAATATAGGGCCTACGCTAAAGTATGGACCGATCTTCACGAAATTCTGTGGTATGATTTCTAGTTATATAGAACAAATTGGTGCAAATTTTTTGTTACAAAATTCTAAATTTTTACATTTGGATTCATTACGTTTGTCCTACTAAACCGATTTAGCTGATACAAGACCAAACTGCTAAGGATAACTAATTAGAAGCAGTTTGACTGCAATATTGTTTATATTTTTGAGTTTTTCGAAATCGAGCAACATACGGGACAGACAAACCGACTTGGCTAAATCGACTTTAAATTACTCAAGGACCCAGAATATACATGTATACTTGATGGGATTTTAGATGAACATTAAAAAAGTTTCACACGGAATGACAAACTAAGTATACCTTACAATATTAATATATATATAATTATTCCTTTAAACTCCTACAAGGAGCATAGGGCCGCTAATTTTCCTTGTTGATATGGTTTTGGTAATCAGTGCATATGTTCTGTAACTCTTGCTTCCAGAAACTTTTCGATTGAAATGCGAGAAATGAAACAAAAATGCCATAAAGTGAAACAAACAACTGTTTTTCTCACTTAACTGCGGCTGTAACATTTGTAGCGAGTAATAGCTGTCACGTAAGGAAATTAAATGCCAATTTACAGAAAAAGTGTGTATCTAAAATTTTTGTGCAAAAGTTCCCGTTTTGAACTGTCAAATAAACTCACGCATAAAAACGGGGTGAGAAAAAATATTACCACTAACAAATATATTGAATATTCAAAATGCAACGAATAATAACATGGAAGAGATAAGTATTTTATTTTTGACTGATTTTTTCATTGTTTAATTATTTTGCTTGTGACATTTTTGAGTGTGTAAAACGGCAAACCCCACTGACGAGATTGTGTGGTTACAATCAAAACTAGTCTGGGCAACCTGTCCGTGAAAGCCTGGGTTCGAATGTCAGCGCAGTCAAGAATGAAAAATTATCAAAAAAATTTTAATTAATTTCATGTTGTAAAAATTCCTGTCTTCATAAAAATAATTTAACGAAAATTAAATACAATGAACATAAGCCTAATAAAAAATATCTAAATTTGGATTAAAAACCATTAACAGTTCAATAAAATAACCACAATACTAATAATATTTTTGAAAAATATACGAATGTTTTCAAAAAAAATTATTTTTTTTTTAAATTTATTTTTTAAATTTTCTGTAAAATATTCATCACAATTCGTAAGAGAAGGTATATCTAAAAGACTAACCATTTCTAAACTGTAATTATTTTGTAACTCTATTCGTGACTTCACATGCCGCAGGGAAGAAATAAGTGGATCGGAAGATGCTGCCAACATGTTGAAGAGGTCCTCATTTTGCCTTACCCTTGATGCTTTGAATGTGTTGTGCAATATATATATTTTATAAAATTTGTTAAGAGACTCCTGTGCTTCTTCAGAAAGCTCTCCAATTGGCAAAGACTGGTGCTCAATTATATCTTTGCCATGCGCCAATATTTTATGGACGGTCGGGGTCAACTTCTTCTGTGGATACATTTCTGCTAAAAGAGATGCAGTTTTCGACGCATATTCTCCATATTTTGTAGAATTGACATTTTCTTTGCAGTTTAAAACATCCAAGATCGTTCCCAATCTTTTCACGATTTGATTGTCAATTCCAATGATTCTAGTTACTGCCTCATCATTTTCAAAAAATCTCCTAGAAGTGTTTCCATCGTTTGAGTTACCGTATCCGTGCTTGGGACAGTCTACTTTTAGTCCAACTTGTTTAAAAAAAGCCTCCTGTATTTGCTTCTTTCTGATCTTCTCCTTATCCTTTATTGATGTATTTTCATCGAAGTTTTCCTCCTCTTGTGGTAGGGTATATGCCAGTTTTAGCAAGAATTCCATACACCTTATCCTTGCGTGCATTGGTGACATTCCATATTCGTAATTCTCCTCATTTGTAGAATCGTTTAAATTACCAAAGTTCTTCTGACAAATAATAGTAAAAAATCGATAAAAAAAAATATAAAAATAAAACGAAAAAAGGGGTTTAAATAGGTTTTTGCTAAATTTTTACCTCCAAAATAATTCTGTCTATATATATGTATATGATAACTAATTGAAATATGTTATAATTAAGCAGAAAAAGATACTTATCTTAAATTCTTTACAACTAATTATATAAAATTGAGATGTAACATATTATATATGAAATAAATTGAATTGAATTGAAAAAAGTTCTTCTGACTCTTTTTGCAAATCGGGCATGACATTGTTGAGGTTGTTCCTGTCAGTTCGTTTACGACTTTTTCGTCAACCATGGTCAGGTGGAACTCGTAATTGCATTCAATATATTTTCCTTCTCCAATTTGCAGCTTTGTAGGCTTAATCTTGCTTATTTGTTCTTCAATGTCCTTCACCGTAGTCCTTATGAGTTCTGTCGATTCCCTTGCAAACTGAAACATTATTGGTCGGCAATAATGCACTGATGACGGTCGTGGATTTTTCCAGTGTAGGGAATCATCCGATTTTAGCCGCAAAGGAACAACAGATGCCATAAACATATTTCCATCCGATATTGTAGCGTCATCGGAAGATATCCTTTGCTTATAAACGCTTTGTCCGGATGATCCATCGCAGCCCCATTTGCTGATCAATGTCAACTTCTCAGGAAGAATTTTCACTTCCGTGAAAAACTTTGGTGTGGTTGACTTTCTAAACAGTTCAAATAATTTTAAATTGTTCAACGCCATGTTTTCAGTACTTAAATTGTTTAATGGTTTCAGTAATTGTTGCGCCAACTTTCAGGCGTAGACTAATCCAGGCATTATGCTTATTTTGCAATATATAGGCTTATGCTACCATGCCTAAAAATTTATCTGTTCCCTGCATACATATGGATTTAGGCTGAATAATGCAATTTTGATATTATGCACGTGTCCAAATAAGATTTGTGCCTACCTGTAGGGACCATAAGTCAATATTGTTCCTGACCATTTGTACGCCAAAGTATTGTTTATGTGAGGTACATACCTGCTAATTTCAATGAGTAGTTTTTTTCAAACTATTAGATCAAACTACTGTCAGTCAAAACATATAAGGGATGGACGCCATACAATTTCTGCAACCATGTCTTTTTAAACTTTTTTACCTCTAGAAGCCAAACGGGCACGTACGGGCAGATAAAAATTTTGAATTATGTAAAGAACTAATCAAAGAACAGGTTTTTCAAATATGGCAAATATAGAAAAATATAGTTTTTTTTTATTTTCCGTCAAAGTTGAAAAATAGTGAAAAAACGGATAGTTTTTAAATAGTGATTTACCAGGAGAAACACAGAGCAAACAGTTAATTTTTTTTTTATCATTATACATTTAATAAATACATCAATCAATACAAACAAAAAATAAGGCGATTCGTTACCTATTTTTCGTGATATTACACCTGAAATCGCAACAAATTGACTAAAAATTGTGTGTTTTTTTGAAAACCGAAAGTCGGTCAACTTTGAACGGTTATATCTTCTAAACTAAAAATGTGATATTATTAAGAGTGGCATATTTGAAATCGTTGAAAAGTTTCCTATAACATGGGTTTATTCAAAACTTCGTCGGCACTCATGAAAATTTTGATTTTTGCAACCTCGCTTGTTCTACGGGCGCCACTGTGCGCCGTCAACGATATGTGACTGGCGTTCTCAACGTCTCCAATTTCACATCGACTTCGAGTGGAATGGTATGACATTTATAACGTAACGACGTTGTCTCTTTTGATAGTTTTCGACATGAGTTACAGCTACACTTTTTTCTCATTTTACGAGAAACGATAGATTATTTTGTTTCACATCTTTTCGATGCGAGAAGTTTTCACCAAAGTTACAGAACATGGGTACAGGTTTCATTTAAGACGAATGGCTGATTAGACCAACGCGTCCGATCCTGGTATTGGGGCTGCTAACATCGCATCCAGGCGTGCAGTTGCGCTGGGATTTAGTCCATGCGACTAGTAGGGTTACACTGCCCACGGTCGGTTGTGTTATTGCATTTTTGAATGGCGCCAATTGCTCGCCACGACGTTACAAGGATCACAGGCAAACTCGGGACTTAGTGGGAGCTCGAAAGACCCTCCGAGACTTTCCTCTTGTAACCGCTGACTGTCCGCGACTGCCAAGGGCAGCTACTCCACATATGTATGGAACGTACCACTATCCGCAACCTGTAACACGTCCGGTAGCACTCAGCTGTGCTTCCCATAAGCAGATAATATATCATGCATCGTCATAAAAATTACAATGTATTTTTATCTGCAAGGAATTAAAATATACATACAATTCCTAACAAAGAAAGACATATTTCCACATTTAAGTACATCATTTCAGAAAATTTTTGCTAGAAAGCCGCTCTTCTGAAGAGCTTTGGTTAATGATAAAGTAGTTTGAATTATATTTTACTATTTTGCACCACATACTCGATATAATTAATAAACGGTAATAGTCTTTATAATTTATTTCCAATTCTTGCAACACTCTTTATCTAAAACATATGCAACATATGTATGAAGTGTACAAGTCTAGTGCAACTATTGAACCCCAAACTATAAAATAAAGTCAACCACAGGTATTAGAAAAAAAAGAAACCAAAGACTAAATGAACAAAATGATGCCCATGAAACTCAAGTTTTTATACTGGACTGCCACGATTAAATGGTGGGTATTTAACGTTTTACTTCATTTGTTGCCATTTTTATTGTTGTTTTTGTAACCATTTTTCCATTCGAGATCATTTGATAACAAAACGCAACCTGTATTTAACTCAAACGATTGAGTTGCTCATGTTTCTGATAATTGGCATTTATGTCGCCTGGATTTTATATACAAATACAGAGATTCAACAAAATTACAAACAGACATAGACACTCACCTACTCACTCAATCCATAACCACCCATAGTTGATGCTGCTTGGTAGTTTTAGTATTGGTTTACCAAGTATCCAGCAAAACTTATTTAACAGAAAATACCAATTTTTGTGATAGACAATCAATTGGTCAGACAGGAATACAAAAATGGATGAAAGAGAAGTATTAGTAAAGTACACTGAAAGAAAAAATATTTTTTCTCAAAGATTGGAAGATTTCTTCAATACACAGAAAAAATTCTCGCCAATTTTTTTTAATTAACCCAAGAAACACGAAGTCAAACCTTTGATATGAAATGACTTTATCATTTGACATCAAATATAATTTTCAAACCTTTTTCAACTGTTTGATTTTAACATTTAAATTCAAATTGATAATGATTTGAATGTTAACATTTGACATACAAAGTTTTATCAATTTGATATCAAATTGTTATCAAATGTTGTTCTCAAACCAAAAAAAAAACTTGACAGCACTGAAGCGAAAAATCAATGTAAATATTAAAAAATAGCGATTAAAGTTAAATGTGTTACACAATTAAAGAATAGTTACATATTAAGCGACGTGAACTTGCAACCTTATTTTGTTGCTGAAAAAAATAAAATATATTTGTGAGTAAACAATTAATTACAAAGTGTAAGAAGGCAAATAAAAAGTGAAGAAATTATAAATTTATTGTACGCTCGCGGTGCTACGCCATGACAATCCTCAAAACAAAAAGGAGTCAAGTATTTCGTCTTTGCAAGATTTAGAGGAAGGAAAGAACACTATTTCATCTATTAGCTTTGGTGCCGTATGTAAAGCTCACAGTTCATTTAAATAAATAATGAATTTAAATAATAAAATAAATATTTTTCATTTATGTTCCACATAGCAGTAAAATCCACATTTGAAAAACATTTGAGAATAACGTTTGAAAGCAAGTTGAAAATATGTGCATTTCTCAATTTGAAAATAATTTCCTCTGTTTGTTTTCAATGATTTTTACATAATTTGTATTTTTTTTACAGGTGTAAAATAAATACAGGGTTTTCTCCCACTAATAGAATAACAGTCCTAAATGTACGACCTTTGAAAGTTCGAATACGACCAAAACGTGGCTTACTTTCACAGCTTCCATTTTATAATTTATAATTCTTTTATAATTTCTTGCAACGTTGGCTTTTTTAAATGAAGTATTTTTAATTATGGTTTTCTAGTAGATTCAGAAATTTCTTTGACTCTACTCATATAACTCCGCCACTAATACTTCATATTTTCTATTTTCCAACTTTTCTGACTTTATGTGAGATGTCAAGCTTAAACAAAGAACAAGAGATATACACTAATGCTAAAAACGGAACATCATTTTTTAAAGCACATCTCACTTGGGCTCTTCAGTGGTCCCTATGTAATACCCAGCTCCAACGCCCATTCTACAGAACAGTTACTCAGCAGGCGTCACTGCGGAATTCAACCCATTCGTTATCCTAAGAAAGGAAAGAAGCATCCTTTGTTCTATTCTAGATACATCCGCCAAGCAGGAAAACACCGGTTTCCCTGGTATTTTTCCCTAATTTTCCGACTTGCATTACTTTGGCATAGAAAATAAAATAAAGTTTCCTTTTCCTTCCCGTCGTGACAACTTTTGCAGTAGTCATTGAATCCACCCCCTTTCTCCAAGCATCAGTCTAGGAGAAAGGTGCGCTTGATAAGTGCATTACAGTGAGCCACTGGAAGGAATATGAATTGATCAATGAATGAGTCATCCAGAAAAATACCTCGTTTGGCAAGCTCATCTGCTATCTGGTTGTCCGGACATGTCACATGCCCTGGGTATTAGCGTTACCTTAGAATGCTTCGCAATCTAATTCAACATCCGACAGTTAACTTAGATGTCGTATCGACACCCGCTAGTAAAGCAATGACAGCCTTGCTATCTGTAAATTATCATATACACCTCGATATGCGATAAAACCTACGCCAGTTAGCCGCCGCATAATAGCACAGATTTCCGCCTGCAGGATACTACAGTCATCCGGCAGACGAAAGGGAGCTTTTATATCCAGGTCCTCTATGAAGAAACCCCTGCTAACTCTTCTTCCTTTTCTCGAACCATCATTATATACCCTTGGAGTTGGTCTGGTCTACGAAAAGTACTTTCACCTGGCAGCACATTGCCGCATGTCGTATGTGCTGTGTACAGTACTCCACCTACCCCGACCGGTACAATCGAATGTTTGCTTATCCTGGCGTGGCCATAACTACAAGCATCGGTCTCTGCTTTTACAAGTATACGTACAACTTATGTGAATATGAAAGGAACACATTATAAGGTTTTTGTTGTTTTTTTTTTTTTTTTTTTTTTTTTTTTTTTTTTTTTTTTTGGAAAATAACCACAACATTATTCTAGAGTATTTGTAATATGTGTTGTTTTTTATTTCAAGTAAAGCCTGTTATAACATTTCACGTGAAATGCTGTCAAAACCCATATGAAAATAACTTGTGCGGAATTTCTGTGAAATAATGTTGATAGAGTTGCATTCTGCACAATTTGTGAACAAGTTGCGAAATGTTTATAGCAACATTTTTTTACAACTGCGGAATAATATAATCTGCACTTATTTCACGTGGAATTTTAAGCAAATAAAAAAAAACTTTAAATTTAATATTAAAGGAGAAAGGAAAAACATAAATAACAGAACCCGTAACAGGTTTTCATTCATATTTACTATAATTTGTTATTAATTTTTAAAATACACATGGGTTTTGTTTACATACGCAAAACAATGTCACATACTTTGCAAAATTAGAAACGTCAAATTATGCAAACTCGCGAGATAGGTAACATTGATACATGTCAAATAAAATAAAAGAAGTTGGTGAACATTTTTCACAAATTGTAACAGAGTACAAGGCTTAAGAAAAGCCAGTAAAATGTAAAAAAATGTATGCTTTAAAGATAACTGAAGCTTAAAAATCGTATGAAAACTTTTGTAATACATAGTCTTAGTCTTAGATTAAAAAAGATGCGTAATCGATTAAACGAGTTTTCAAACTCCTTTGCTTTCGATACAAAGGCTAGAAAATCCGTGATATGATTTAGAGTCCCACTCAGATAAGTTGGGATGGAATGCATTTAAAAAATTGACCAGAATAATAAATTAAGATAATAATATATTGTAACCGGAACCGCTGAACCACTTCTCGCAGTGTAACTGCCCAATATTTGTACAAAAACAAATAACGAAAATAACCCCAACTCTTGGGTATCGTTTATCTCCTCAAATACAAAAAGTTAAATGGATAAACATGATGTATCATCCATCCAATGGATATTTCAATGGAAAAAGTATGAGTAACGACGTTCGTTTGTGTGTGTGTAGGAAGAAAAAGATGCAAAGCAAAACTGCAACTAAACATTCCTTTACTGACAAAAAAAAATAGCAACAAAATGAAGAGCCGCAGTTTAAATTTTTGTTACACGACACAACGTCAAGTGCATTTTGTGGCAGCACTCAAATCGTAATCAACAAATACAACAACAATTACTAAACATAAAACTGTTTAAAATTGACTACAACTCAAGTCTGCAAAAAGCAGGCAACTGCAGACAACAACATTGCGGCAACGCTACCAATAAAGGCGGATAAAACAGCATATAAACAACAACAACTACACAATATGCATGACAATATTACTTTTATGTATTTTTAAAATAAAATTAAAAATATTCATGTTTCTTTTCTGTGCGATTTTTTATTAAAACAACCGGCAACGCCTGCCAACAACATAAAACATCAATACTTTAATTAGTTTTTTTTTTTAAATTATACCCTTCTCCACAGGTGGAAAGCGTATACTTAGGTTTGTCAATCCGTTTGTAATTTGTACAATATGGATATAAAGACCTTAAAGTATATATATTCTAGGACCATATAAGAAGCGAAGTTGATTGAACGATGTCCGTCTGTCCGTGTGTTGGTTGAAATGGGTTTTTCGAAGGACCCAGAAATGATAGCGACTAGGTTTTGCTATATTTTTATCACATTAGTTCGGAGAAAGTTGCTTATGAAATTGATAAAAGCGGTTCATGAATGACCTAGTTATATACAAATAACAACTATTTTTAAAAATAATGGCTTAAGCACAGTAGCCATGTGAGCTAAGAGGACCAAATTTGTCTCAGATATTTTTTAAATATTAGAAGTAAAAAATATTATTAATCAGCCAAATCGGTTTATTATTTCATCTGGCATCGATGCAAGTGTCCTCCAAGTTAAGGGTGTTGTCCATACTAAACAAGCTAGGTTGATAAAATTGAACTCAAATATTTGCAGTACGATTCGGCAGGGTAGGTGGACCATATTTAGCTCAAATTTAAGATCAAATTCAAGGCTTTGTCATAGTTGCCATATTTAACGATTTATCGTCATTTTGACGATGTTTAGGCAACAAAAAGGTTTATTCACGATAGGACGATTTATACCCTAGATTTGACGATTTTTTAAATGATGAATTTTGTTAAAATTTATAAACGTTTTTAATATAATTTCACATTCTATTTTAGCTTCTTAGATTATTTGCATTATTGGATTGGCAGCAGTTATCATGTTTCAGCTGTTCATCATATAAAATAAGATTTTTTTTAGCACGATGCATATTTTTTAGAGTTCTATTCTACAGATCAGTTAGTACTGCTTTATTACAGACATTTTACAACCACTCTCTTTAGTCTGGGTTTACATTATTAAAATTTAATTTCATTATAGCCAATTTACACTACACCGAAATCTAGTACTTTCGAGATTTCGAGTCAAATCTAGTTGTTTTTGGCTAGATTTCCCGTACAAAACAAAATCTACTCTGTAACTAGATTTTGACGAAATCTATTCGAAATCTAGTAGTACTTAGTGATGCAACTATGTTTTTCCCCATGTAGCACTAAAAACTACTTCCCTGCACAAGAAAAAAAATGTCATTTTAACAAAAAACAAAACAAAAACAATAATAGCTGCTTGCTAAAATTGTTAAAAAAAATTCAAAAATTTTGTAAAATAGTAAAAAAAAAATGCAAATGACAAACAATATTGATAAAATAAATGAAGTTGATTATAAAGAAAATGTCATGCAAATTTTTAAATGCCTATTTCTTTATATGTAAGTATGTGTTACACAAAAAACTTTCAGTCGCCGGTTTTTGTAATGACAACCAAATCTCGCTAATGTCAAACAAGTATAATGTAAACGAACTAGATTAGGAGGAAGATTTCAAATGAAATATACTAGATTTCGATGCAATGTAAATGCCCTATTAGTTACAAAAACTTAAAATAACAATTAATTTGCAAACGTGATTAAAAGTTAGTGATTTTTACAATGACGATTCAATTTTACGATTTTGAAGATTTTTAGTCAAAATTTGACGATTGTCAACCCATTTTATCTGGCAGCTATGGGCTTTGGTATAATTTTATTTTTGTGGTGAATGGTAGATATGATTCGCCACAACCGAATTAATTTTTTTG
This sequence comes from Pollenia amentaria, assembly GCA_943735925.1. NCBI lineage: Eukaryota > Metazoa > Arthropoda > Insecta > Diptera > Polleniidae > Pollenia > Pollenia amentaria. Next base: position 82,501,326 of record OX031008.1, on the reverse strand, counting down.
CTTGTTTTTTTTTTTTTTTTTTTTTTTTTTTTTTTTTTTTTTTTTGAGGCCGCTTAAAGTTGTTGTTCAATTTTTCCATCAATAAATCGATCGACCTGTAAAAAATTTAACTTGATGTTAGGCGAGTTTTAGTATCAGTTATGTACCATTCATAATTTGTAGATTTATTTTTTCATCACTTTTTAATAGTAAGACTCAACTAAATTTGCTAAACTCCATCTACAGAGCAAGCCACATCAATTAATGATTTCCAACGACGAAAATTTAAAAATAAAAAAAGGAAAACACTTCAAATCGACAATTTATTTTGTGTTTTTTAGCTGTTAATCGCCTTTAATCCGCAGAGCGACACACAGAGACATTTTTATTATTGTTCAAGAATCAAGTGCAATTATCGTATTTTAACTGTTTGGTCGAATATATAAATAAATGTAAATAAAAAATTTAAAAAAAATTTTTTTAATCGATAATCATACTGAAGGTAGGGGCTTATAAATTATAATAAACCAGGATCAAAAGTACAAGTAGATATAGAAAAACATGCAGTTTTTGGATGCAAATCTGAGAAGATATACCCATTAGAAACCAAGATCTGAAATAACTGAATAATATTGTGTTATTTTTTATTAACCTTCGCTTTAAAAACGATGACCTTTTGCATATATGGCTGCAAATTGACTCCAACGAAAGAAAGAACCTTTAACCTTTATTCTCAAAAAATAAAAAATCGAACCGTCCGAATAATTATTTAAAATATTTTGAAATTTTGCATGAAGTTAGAAAAAAGTGGCAGGAAAGCTCTAGACGTATTAATTTTTTAAGTCCCAAAATGTCATATTTTTCAAGAAATTCACATAATATAACATTTATAATTAATTTGGAAACAAAATCTTATCATTTTTTAAATGTAAAAAATTTTGGGCAGAAGAATTTGGGTTTTGACCATAGATTTGTTTTTAATCATACAGAGAAAAAATTCTTGCCAATTTATTTAAATTTAAATTTTAATCAAAAATAAAATCAGTTTTGATTAAGATTTTATTAAGTGAGTTTAACGTTTATTTAATTATATCAACAACATTACTGCAGGAAATGTTGTAAATATCAAATATTAGCGGTATTCACCCTTTGCATTAAGTATACAACTCTGTTATATTTAATACGATTTTATACATCAAAGAGTGAGTGTCTTTTTCCTATGCATTGTAAATTAAAGAATTTGCTGAGTGAGAGAAAGAGACAGATAAAGTTTCTTCAACTGTTTTATTCTGGTAAATTCACACACTTTGTTTACTACTGCCTTTTGTGGGATTTTTCAACCACAGCGTAGTATATTTTAGTCTAATACATTTTGTTAGTATTTTTACTAAAATTATAAGATTAACAAGGTCCACAAGGTACTTCCGCATGGGTGAATTCCGCTATTATTTAAATTATGCCATTTTTCGTATCTTTTGAATCTGTACGCAAAATGTACATAAATTAATTAAAAATTCATATTAACCGATGAAATAAAATATTTAATATTATAAATACGTTTAATTTAAAGGAAGCTCAATCTTTTTTTTAAAAAATAAAGGATTTAAATGTTGTATAAAAAAATTTCCGTCTTTGTTAAATTTTATGGACCAGAATGCTTTGCATAAGGAAGCTTGAGTTTAGCAGCGACATGGCCGCTGATCAGTATTGGGAAAAAGTGTTTAATTTAAAAAATATTGTTAGTGAGCCGATGTTTAACAATTTGAAAAAAGTAGTTTGTTCAACATTTGTACTTCCATTTTCGAATGCATGTGCGGAGAAAATTTTTAGCCAACTAAAACTTATTAAGACAGATCATCGTAACCGACTCAATAATAATACTATAGCAGCTTTAATAATGGTGAAACAAAAAATTAAGGAAGTTTCAACTTACGATCCACCTAAATCGATGATTACTAGTAGTGCGAAGTTGTTCTGAGGAAATATGAACATCTGTTTTATTTTCAGGAAATTTATATGAACTTTTTGATATAATCGCCTTAGAATATACTCCTTAACTCGTATATTAATTTTTACAAAAATAAATACAATTAATTTTAAAGATTGTTTACTGTATTTTTAAAAATTGCATACCCTATATTTGACTCAGTGATGGAAAATTCAGTACTATGGTACTTTTTTCAGTACTTATTGATTTCAAAAATACCACGGTACCCCCACGTCAGTTTTCGTACTCTTTTGTTGTTATGCTTCTTTGTTGAGAAATTTAGCGTTTCTATTTTTTTAACATTGACAACATTGCCTACACAATATTTATTGTTCTTTTTTTCGTTCATGTTAAGCCAAATTAAGAACGAAGTGGACGAACTTATGTTTCCTGATAATTCACGAATTGCTATTGGAATTTTGTCAATACCCCATATATCAGCAGCAGTTGAGCGCACGTTTTCAGTGCAAAATGCCATAAAAACGAAAAAAAAGAAATCGTTTGCAAGTACAAACTCTTTGAAATTTAATTAAAACTAAAGATATATTAATATCAAATGATTTTTGTTGTTACAATTATAATATTACTAATGATCTCATTAAGTAAAATAAACAAATTGAATAACAGTCTTAGACATCCAAACGTGTGTACCTGATATTAAATCATAAGCAAATACTTATGTATGCAATAAAAAATATGTTTAAAAAAAGTACCAAAATATTGAAAAAGTACTCTTTTGGTTGGTGGTCAGTACCATCTCAATTTTTAAGTTTTCCATCACTGATTTTACTTAAATAAATATAAAAATGAATTTATATGATTTAATTTTCTTTACAATATTCATTAAATATGAAATAAATATGTTATTTTAATAAATGTTTAAAGCTAAAATTTGTTTCAAAATGTATCTTTTTGGGAAAAAGTGTATCTCTTTGGAAACAAAAATGTATCTTTCTCGAAATTTCACTGGCAACACTAAAATTTACAGTCAGGCCCCCGATGTCGATCGACAACTCAAGTGAGCAACAATAAGTTCCACATTATCGTTCTATTAAGCGGACCACTAACTATCATGTCTAACGTAATTCATTTATTTATTGTCAAACGACTGTACTGCCACATCATCAATTCCATTAATAAAACGCTAGTTTGGAAATAAAAATCGACAAAACATATAAATTAAGACAAAAAATAGAACTCTGGCTACAACCAAATCAGAATAGAAAACAAAGAAGTAAACAAAAAACAAGTAAAGCAGTAAACAACAAATATAGAATAGAATTTCTTAAAAAATATTTTAAAAATCTACTAAAACCTAATAAGAAAATATGAACTCACTCTTTTATTTTTGGTATTTTGTTTAAGCTTTGATATCGTTGCAAATAAGACTTTTTGAGTGTTTGAAGGTAATTCTCATTCCCTCTGTAGTCCTGTTTGCTGATAGCTTTGGCTTTTCTAAAATTATTTAGGAAAACGTTTCCTGATGATCTGGCCTAAGCAACCAGTTAAATACGCATAGGAACAGCTTAACCTCCAACAATGAATTTCAGTATTTGTATCAAATATAAAAATTGGGAATTAAGCACAACAAACAAAATCTTTTAATAAATAATTGTATTCCCAAAAGCAACTTTGATAACCTACATAATTTTTTAAGTGGTGGAGTTTTAAAAAAATATAGTTATAAAAAAAATATTTACTACCTAGCCCACAATGTCGACAAGAACATTTCTTTCTTATATTTATATTAAAAACAAATTAAATTTTTTTTTTATTGTTTTCAATATAAAAATGTGAAAGAAATATTCTTGTCGATATTGTGGGCATGGCAGTTAGTGTTTGTGTGTAAAGAAAATTTTGTTAAATTGTTATAAAAATGCCTATGTCGACAACTACAACACAAGTGACTAATTATGACATTTGGCCCTAATCATGTACAACGCAGCGCAACGCCACAGAACTAACGCAACGCCAAACAATAACATTGAAAGCACAAACAATGTCATAAATATTTTGTAATTATGTTGTTGCTTTCTACAGAAATTCACATTGCGTTTTAAAATTTCAAACGCTCCATTGCTTGTGTCGTTGAAAATTTTAAAACGGTACATGAATTTCTGTTGAAAGCAACAACAAAATTACAAAATATTTATGACATTGTTTGTGCTTTCAATGTTATTGTTTGGCGTTGCGCTGCGTTGTACATGAGTAGGGCCTTATGGGCGCTTAATATTTCTTAGTGGGCAGAAAATTTGTATGAAAACTGTTACGTTATCAGTCGCTTGCTTTGTCGATCGACTTATCGTGCTAAAAATTGTTAGTGGGCCTCAAATCAGTTGTTTGTCGTTGAAAATGCAAGCGAACGATAGCGGTCAACATCGGGGGTCAGGCTGTTAATTATTGTTTTAATTAATATCACACATTTTTTAACTGAAATCAATTGTTATTTTTTTTAGTGTAGATTTGTTTTCTATATACATATTTTGAAAGTCCCACTATTTTGAGATGTGGATTAAAATTTAACTTAGTTTAACTCACTCTAAAACTAAGATTTTTTTTGGCGATATGTGATTTTGCTTATTATTTTATTTAAGACCAACATTTTAAGCAAAACTAAGCTGTTCCGTCAAAATTTTGTATATAAACTTGGTAATAGCGGCACAAATACTGAGATGTTACTGATATCTCAAAAACCCGGCCATATATCTTCACAATAAATGTTCACTAATATCTCGAAATTGTTAATTCCATTAATAAAGAAATTTTCTATATTGATCAAGAGCTTCCAACACCGGGCAGAGTAATCTCAAACGGGAAATTAACTTAAATAATTTTATTTACGTTGAAGTCTTTTAGTATTTAATTTTCGCTGAAATTGCGAATTTAACATGTTTAATCTTTAATTGCAAGAATTTCAATGATTTCGGTATTGAACATCCTTTTATGATTTTAACCATTAAACATGTGCAACTTCGTTGCGAAATACAAATATAAAGGATAACTAAAACTACTTGTTATGTGTGTATAGCGGCAATAAATAATTACAGTTTGTATATCTATTAAAAACTATCCGTAAGCCAAAATGTAAGAAGAAATACGGGAAATTAAAAACGCAACGTTGGTGGCGATGTATTCCTTATTTTCTCAATATTTTTTTTAGATTGTCTTAATTAAATTGTAATAGACTTTGTAAACTTGCATACATAAAAAAAAATTGTTAATAGTTTCAATTACCTGCGTCTTTCATAATTAAAAAATGTAATACATCATCGGAATAATAAAAATTGAAAAAATATTACGCATTAACTCAATTCATATTGTTGAACAGTGAAATGTTACAGAGATTTTATTGTTGTACAATATAATAAAAATGTTGTAAAATAAGCAAAAACGTAACAACAACCACATACACAACTATTTTTCCCTGTAGACATTTTTATTTGTTTGTTTGTTTGTTCCCTGTAGACTTCTAAAGTACACTCAGAGAAAAAACCATGTTTCAATATGGTCACCTCCAACAAAACTATTTTTAATGGCAATGTTAAACATATTATGGTTAATTTAACCATATTATTGCCACCTACAACCATGTTGTGGTGAAATTAGTCCTCCATCAAGAAGCCACATCCATATTATGGGTGACTCTGAACATTTTATGGTTAATAATAACTAAAATATATTAAACACTTATTATAGCATCGTTGTTTTTCAGCCATAGCATGTTGCTCTCGGAAAAACGGAAAATACTATTGTTAGTTTAACCCTGCATGCTTAAAGCTTAGTCTAGACGATATGTTGAATCAGCAAATGTATGCTTACACTCATATGCTTAAAAATAATAACAAATGCCTCTATTAGCATATTCAATATGTTAGGTATCTAGACGATATGCTGAAAATACCAAATTTTTCAAATTCATCATATGCCAGCAAATGATATTTCAACATATAAGTTAGCATACAATTTTTGTGTCTACACGATATGTTGAATTTTGTATGTTGATATGTATGTTGAGTATTGTAGTCATTTGGTTAAAAATAACAAATAAATTTGACAATGCTCTTGTTGTATTTTTTAATGCAACTACCATTTTTGCAATAAAATTTATTTAAATCAATAAAAAGAAAAAAATTATGTCATCAGAGGAAATATCACTAGCTATTATTTGTGCATTGCAAGAGGAAGAAGAATCTCTATACAAAAATTTTCTACGTATGGATATCCATCAATTCAATCATTTGCTTTCTTTGGTATCACCAATAATAACGAAACAAGACACAGTGATGCGCAAAAGCATTACAGCAAAGGATCGACTTATTTTGACCCTACGTTTTCTAAGCAGTGGTGATTCATTTTCTTCATTGCAGTTTCTTTTTCGTATCCCAAAATCGACTATTAGTACAATTATTCCACATGTGTTGGATGCGATGTATACAGTGCTTGTAGGGAAATACATATATGAAGGTAAGACCTCCCAAGTATTATTTTTGTGTTTATACGCTACATCTTTTTCTCGATAATGTAGATGCCAACAACTGCAGAAGAGTGGAAAGCTATAGCGAAAGCATTTAAAGAACGGTGGCAATTTCCAAATTTTATTGGCGCTATTGATGGCAAGCATGTGGTAATGATATCGCCGCCGAATTCTGGTAGTATTTATTACAACTATAAAGGTACACACAGCATCGTACTAATGGGAGTTGCAGATTCTGAATACAAGTTAATTTACATTGATGTCGGTCGTAACGGACGTTTTTCTGATGGTGGTGTTTTCAATCGCTGTACCTTTGCAAAGGCGATGGACAGCAACAAATTAAATTTACCAGAACCAACTGCATTGCCAGGACGAGACTTACGTGTTCCGTATTTACTTGTTGCAGATGATGCTTTTGCTATGCGACCAAATCTAATGAAACCGTATGGTCAACGTGGCTTAACAATGGTGCAACGAGTGTATAATTACCGATTGAGTCGTGCACGTCGCATTATTGAAAATGCGTTTGGTATAATGTCAGCACGTTTTCGAGTTTTGCGGTCACCTATCCATTTAAACACAGAAAAAACTAAAAAGTGGTTCTTGCAAGCTGTGTACTTCACAATTATATGATCGACACAAATAAAAAATTGTACACACCATTTGGATTCATCGATCAATATGATCAAAATGGAGGTTTAACTGAAGGTACTTGGCGACAGGAATACAGTTCAACTTCAACATTTTTACCGCTAGAAACTCCAACAAACGTTGACGTTCAATTAATCACCGGTGCTAAAGAAATACAAAAAGAATTGACAATGTATTTTGTAGAAGAAGGTGAATTAGGTTGGCAGTATCAGCAAATATAATTCTAAATAAATACAAAGTAAAAACCTTTTTTAAAAACGAGCTTTAATTTGAATGCACCAAAAAGAAAAAAATAAACTTCTACTATCAACTTATAACGTCATTACACAATTAATATGATGTAGAAGCTTGTTGCTAAATTTATGTGCTCGTATTTACTTAGTTTGAAAATGTTAATAGTTAAAACCAATATCATCAAGTTCTTTTATTTCCTCTACACAAGTCAATCTCGCGACAAGCTTTTTTATCATATAAATTGTGTAATGACGTTTTAAGTTGATAGTAAAAGTTTATTTTTTTTCTTTTTAGAAATAATCTAGTTGACCGTTTTCAGATATTATCTAATTTTGTACTACTCTACACAAATATTGTAACTAAATAAATAAACAAAAGAAATATTTATACAAAAACATATATCAATATATTTTATTTTCTGCATATGTATGAATTTTCCCTGTAATGCGTTGTACGATTCACCGGCCAATCGACCACAAAAGGATGTGCTCTTGAGGAAAAACGTGTATTACGAACAAAGCTATGGGTCTCGGGAACCAAATCCCTAATTTCATCAGAACACATCCCGTTGTAGTACCGATAAAATAGGCAAGTACAACCCACATTGCGACGGTGCTCAAGGGAGTCAATAGAATTGGATACCCTACTGTCGCCAATGAGAACCTTCGCCCTCTCCTGCACGCGGTCGAGAAGCTCCAAAATAGACTTTGAAGCACCGGCCCACACATGAGAGTTGTATTCCATTCTCGGTCGGATATAGGTGGTATAAATAGTAAGGAGATCAGATGGAGTGAAGTATATCTTACACCGTTTCAAAAAACCGAGGCACTTGAATGCTTCTTTCGACACCTTGAATATATGTTCTGTCCATCGGACATCACATTGTATCCTCATGCCCAGAACATCAAGAGATTCTGTTTCCTCAATATTTATACCACCCATACATACAGATGAGGCACCTTGATCCGTCGCGCGTTTATGCGTTAGTACGCAACATTGGGTCTTTCGGGCATTAAATTCGACCCTATTCGCACGACCCCATTCTGAGATTATGTCTAGGTCACGGCCAAGCGTATCATTCATGTTCTGTCTCATAGCACAAACATCGGACACGCCTGGTCTGTAACCAAATGAATACGAATGGCAAAGGTTGCTGTCATCTGCAAAAGAATAGATAGGGTTGGAAGTTTGACATAAGAGGTCATTTAGAAAAATAAGAAATAGAGTAGGAGAAAGAACGGAGCCTTGTGGTACCCCTGAATGAATCTTGAACTCGTTTGATGAAACCCCATCTATAACAACCCGTATAGTGCGATCTCTGAGAAAGCTCGATATAAATCGAGAGAAATTATCACCGACACCAAATGCAACAAGTTTAGACAAGAGTGCACCATGCCAGACTCTGTCAAACGCCTTGGAAATATCTAAAGCAATTACCTTACTTTCGCCAAAATGGTGAATGGAACGACACCATTTTTCTGATAACAGGGCCAGTAGGTCTCCAGTAGAACGACCTCTACGAAAGCCATACTGGCGGTCGCTTAGTAGGTAATTTGACTCTAAAAATTTTACAAGATGGTGATTTACCATACTCTCCATAACTTTGGAAAGTGCCGAACAAATTGCAATTGGGCGGTAATTTTCAGGGTTATTAGCCACTCCTTTTTTAGGAATTGGCGTTACATTAGCAACTTTCCAGCAGACGGGAAATTCACCAGCATGGTATAGAGTGCTGAAAAGATTTGCTAAGGGACGAGCTAGCGTCGAAGAGCACTGCTTCAAGACCAGTGCATGTATACCATCCGGGCCAGGAGACTTGTTTATGTCGAGATCCGCAAGAACCTTTTTAACAGCTCGAGCCCGAAAAAATATTTTAGGCATAGTTACGGATACTTTTTCGAGTTCGGGTAGTGGTTGATTGCTATCTGGTAAGTTAGAATTATTTGCAAATAATTCGGCAAAACAATTAGCCTTATCAACCAGGTTCGTGAATGTTTGGCCATCCTTTAAAAGAGTTGGTATTGAAGAACTAGCATTAACCCTTACTCTTTTAACGAATGACCAGAAGCTTTTACTGCCCCGGGGAGCAGTAAGAACTTCGGCACGAAGACGTTGCTCGTGAAGAGTTTTTTCCCGTCTTAGCACTTTGGCACACGACGACCTTGCCATTTTGCGTAGCAATTCAGTATCAGCGGTTTTATTGACACGCCAATTTCTGAATGCTTCCTCTCTGGATCTGACTGCTGATTTGCACGTCTGATTAAACCAGGATTTGGACCTAGGTTTATTCGAAGCATTTTTAGCTGGAATGAACATTTTCATTCCTAGCATAATAACATTTTTACATTTTTACATTTTTACATTTTTAATTAAATAAAAGTAAAACAATTCAATTCATTTTTAAGTTAAGTTCGGTACATATGCATACAAATTTGTCATATGTTGAAAAGCTTAAATACGATTTTCAACAAATAACATATCTGCCATCATACGCAGGAAATTTGTCAAGCACTAATAATACGCTGTTCACACGATATGCTAAAATTTGCAACATACGTTTGTTTGCATTGTTAACAAAGAGCTAGCAAATGTTATTAAACATACGTATGTTGAAAAATTTTTGCGTTTACACGATATGCTGGCACTTGTAACACATTTTTCATCATTAATATGCTGATTCAACATATCGTCTAAACTAAGCTTAAGGTTACTTTTCATACGTTATGACTAATATTAGTCGATTAGACTAACATGCCCAAAATATGAACTTTGTGGAACGGGTAGTGCCCCTAATCCATAAAAGTTACTGGAAAAGTAAAATACTACACCTTATTGAATGTAAAAACAAAAAACATTTATATTTGTCTTATTTTTTATTTTATTTATAAATAAATTATTCACTGTTCTTCATTAGTCAACTCAGAGAAAAAGTTAAAATTTTAGTCGAAACGACTAACGTTAAGCATGCAGGGTTAAAAAAAAATATTGTCATATATGTATAGCCATACCATGTTTAGAGACCATAATATAGTCGTTACTTCTTGATGGAGGACGAATTTAACTATAAAATGGTTGTCGGTGACTAAAATATGATTAAATTAAACAGGTGACCTATTTGAAAATTTTTTTCTCTGCGTGTACTGAATCGATTTTCCTTATGAAATTTCTTAATTTTTAAGTGGGCCTGGCCCCTCCCATACAAAGACAATATAAATTACCTTATATTTCGAAAACGGTTTCAGTAACAGCTTTCAAATTTGGAACAAATAGTTTTGTTATCAAAACAAAACGTCTGCCAAAGGGTGGCCTAAATATAAACAATAAATTTTCTGTATATCTGGAGACCGGTAACAGGAACAGTTTCCAAATTTGCTACAAATATCATGATTATCAATACACTACATATGTCAAAAATAAGGCTTAATTGGAAAAGTGGACGTGACACTTTATAGATTTTCGTATATCTGGAGAAAGTCACCGTAGAGTATTCAAATATTTTTAAAAATCATGGATATTAATACCCAACATCTGCGAAAAAGTAGGCCCAATTGGACATGTGGGCGAATCACCTCCCATACAAGGACAATATTAATTTCTGTATTTCTTGGGATCGGTGATAGTAGAAGTTTTTAAATTTCGAACAAATAGCTTGGTTATCTATTCAAAACATCTGTCGAAAGTGGACTGGTTTCGACAAGTGGGCATACAAAGACACTATATAGATTTATACATGTGGGGGATTTCATGTCAAGTGACCCAACTTTTGAAATCGATGTCTTCCGATTTGGATCAAATTCCACCAAGGTTAGTCCTATCGCGACTACCTTAAAGGAAAACCCCTAAGCTTTCTTTTGAGCGAAAAAAAAGTACCCCCTTAAAAAAATAGTTTTAAATTTAAAAAAAACAAAAAAAAATTTATTAAATGATCTTATGTGATTAAGATTAAATTTTTTAGATTATTTATCTTTTTGTTTTTATTATTATTATTTTATATTAATTTAATTATTATTACAAATAAGTTAAAAAAATTATTTTGTCAAAATCTCTATAGAAAAAATAATTTTATTCCTGGGATTAACATATTGTGGGCTTTACAGTATCGAGGGTATGAAATGCTAGGTAGGTATGTTATATACCGTCGGAAAGGTTAATTTGTCTAGTTTCTCAGCATAATTTTTATTTTTACGATATAAGAAACACTAACACACAACTAGGAAAAAAATTCAAAATCGTGCATATGCTAAAAATTGAAAAATCTTGACTTATGAAATTATTTTTTTTATACATAACCCACTCGCGGCCCAAATAGCGACCAGAACTTACTTAAAGGAAAAGACCTAATCTTTCTTTTGAGCAAAAAAAAAAAAACAAAAATAACCACTTCAAAAACAATGTAAAAAAAAAACAAAAAAATTTTTTTTCCAAAGATTGAAGAAATAGCTATCTAATTCGTTTCTGACAAATTTTGCTAACGCCAATAGATAATAAGTTACATGGATGAGAAAGAACTCAGAAACTTTTTGACCGATCTTGTTGAAAATTTGTGTCTAAACTACTATCCAGTAGGACTTACCTTGGTGCAAAATCCCAAACGGAAGACATCGATTTCAAAAGTTGGGTCACATGACGTGAAATCCCACATGTATATCTGGAGGACTCTAACAGTAAAAGTATTAAAATTTTGTATGAATAATATGGATATTAATACACAACATCTGTAGAAAACTAGGCTGAGTTAAAAAAGTGGGCATAACACTTCACATACTGAGATAATATAAATAACAGTATATCTGGAGAACGGTAACAGTAAAAGTTTTTGAATTTGGAACACAGTTTTGTTTTTTATACAAAAATCTCTCAAAAAGTGGTCTAGATTGGAGAGGTATCCATGGCAGCTTCAATATAAAAACATTAAAGATTTAAGTATATCAGGAGAACGGTAACAGTAAAAGTTACTCAATTTATTACAAATAGCTTCGTTTTCAATATACGAGATCTGCTTTAAAAAATGTTTACTAATTTTATTTCAACTGTGATAACGAGTAGCAATGGGTGAGGATAGTTTTATAAAAAATGTAAAAGAAACAATTATATTAACACGACTGATTTTTCATCCATCTTTAAAGACCAAAATAAACTACACAATCAGTTTGATAACAACAACAAGATGTCGCCATATTTTTTGGTTTATTGTGGATGCTATTTTAACACAGGGTCTCCACCTAAGATAAGATATGAGATTTTTATATCAGCAAACGTCAAATTCAATCGCAGAGAGTATTATCTTACGTGTGGACTCTCAAATTGTGTTAGTATTAATATTATAATAAATGTTATAAGACAGTTGTTATAAGAAATCTTATAACAATTATCTTATAAGATGAGCTGTCAAAAACTGCACGAGAATCAATCGAGTATGAAATCTTATAAGATGCGTGTTCCCCTTGTTTAATATAACGTTTAACATGAAGAAATGTGCTCTCTCATTCTGTCGACGTTCTCTCAGATATTATATCAGATATTATCTCAGGTGGAAACCCTGTGCAAACGTACATGACGTCGTGCAAAAGCAGCATTTGTCTTTGTCATTTGTTCTTGATCAGTCGCATGTGTTTTAAAATAAAAGTTCAAAGCAAGATATTTCGTCGGTTGATAATAGAAATGTCGTATGTGGATTGTTTGCGATTTTGAGTTAAGATCGTACCTAAGGTCTTCCGACCTGATCTTTCATTTGGCGTTATCAGTTTTTCGATCCCTCATACGGTTTTCGAGTGTTGAGTTTGTCGCATGTTGTATTTGCTGAAACAATTTTCAAATTTAATGTTTTCAATCTCAATTTACTCGATGCTATCGGAATCCACATACGACAATTAAATTATCAGCCTACGATTTGTTGCAAGAACATATTTATCGGGTGTTTTTTTTTAAATTTGTATAATAAAATGCTTATAAGCCCTAAAAGATCGTCACGTAAGATATTGTAAGTACTATATATGCATCAAATATATCACCTTATTATGGTTTTATTAAGTTTAAATTTGCATCAAACTTATTTTATTGCAATATAAATCATCGAATCAAATAGTATTGGGATCTCATATAGATGAAGATATATATGTAAATAACATTCGGCACAAATAACTTATATATGATTATTAATCTTATATCATTATTCTGCTCTGGCGACTATGATTGGCCATGGGTCCTAAAAATGGGTATACTCTCAAAAATTTGTTATTAAAATATTGTGTAGTGTTAAGCTATACTTTCTTTTTTTTTACATTTTTTGTATATGTACATATATTTACAAAAAATATTTTTCATACCTTGTGAATACTATAAGAGCAAAATATGTCACGTTCAGTATGTCACGAACGATATTACATTTTGTTCATTATAAAACCATCCAAAAATAATTGTTTTTCCAATTGCGGACTATAAAGGAAATATATTGGATTTGAAGTAAAACATTAAAAAATACATCCTGCAATTTTTTACATTCAGCCTAAACTTACTTCCTTTTATGTCACGTACGATCTGCACTTATTTTGCGGAATATTTTGGACAACAAGGTTCCGAATGTGATAAATTTTTTTTTCATATATTGTACCTTCTAAATGAAACATAATGAATAAAGTTGTTCCCAGTTACTAATATTTTTGCAAAATCTCTACCGCTCTGAAGGCATGTCACGTACTATGACATGAAAATGCCCATATTTAGATCAATCTACATACAATAAAACACACAGTCTTTATATTTTTTTTTCCAAACCTGGGACCAATACGAGATAATTTTACTTTTATAATAAGTCAAAATTTAACTCTGATCGAGCAACGCCTCCGGCACGGCTAGTTTAATATAAAATTAAAGAAAAAAAAATTATTAACACAACCGTTAATTTAAAATGAGCCAAATAAACTATACAAGCACTTTGACAACAACAACAAGATGTTGGTGTGAAATTAAAATACTTTTAAACAGTTTGCGTAGTTCATTTTGCCATAAACCTTTTTATAGCTTAATTTTTTTATTAAGAAAAATACACTTTAGTAAAACGACTTATTTCAAAACCCTTCCTCCATTTAACGTTGTCGTCATCGTCATCAATTTAATATCAATATCAATTTTGTTCGACGTCGCCATCAATTCGATAAAAATCTTGTATTGTATATCGTTTTTTATACCCTCCACCACCACTAGTGGTGAATTAGGGTATACTAACTTTGTCATTCCGAGTGAAACTTTTTTATTATCCATCTAAGACCCCATAAAGTACATATATTCTGGCTCCCTTAGTAATTCTAAGTCGATTTAGCCATGTCCGTCTGTTGAAAACACGCTCATTTTCGAAAAAACAAAAAAAAAAAGAATAACTATGAATCAAAACGCTTTTTATGACTGCAAATCATTCTGTTAAATTTCGTGAAGATCGGTCCATAATTTACTCTAGGTCCCATATACACCCTACTCCCGGAAAACAGTTTAGTACGCCTAAAACCGTAATTAATAGTGCTATCATAATAAAATTTGGTATATCACAGTTTTATAAGACTAGAAATCGCAGTGTACAATTTCGTGAAGATCGTTATGTAATTTACATTAGGCCCTATATAAACCCTACTCTCGGAAAACAGTTTATTGCGCCTAAAACCAAATAAAGCCCACTTTGGGAAAAAATTTAATTCGCCTAAAACCATAACAGATACAATATATTTATTGCGGTAAAATTTCTTCCAACTTTGATTCATATGGCCAGAAAAAATATCATACAATTTTGTGAAATTCACTGTTAACGCTAAAACTAATTTCACTTCTGTATTGAAATTTATTCTAATTTATTTTTTGTAATACCAGAAATCCGTCTTCAGAAATTTGGTGCACGAGAAAAACTTATTATTGTTCTCCAATCACCAAATTTATACCAAATTCTGATATCATGCAAACAATTTGTTGATTTTGTTCCTATTACCAAAATGATTATATTGATTACTAAAATTTTAAAATTTTGAAAAAAATTTTCAATAAATGATATTTTTAATTTTAATTAAAAAGTGACCAAAAAACTTTGACATTTCAATCAATTCCCAACAACAATTCTAGATGTTTAAATTACTTTAGTTTAAACGAAAAAAATCAATTAAGATTTTTTGTTATTTAATTAAAATTTTAATTGAAAATTTATTTCAAAACAACTAAAGTGTGAATAAAAAAATAGTTTATTCAATTATCACATTAATTAAATTTAAATGCTTTTTAAACCATTTTTTTAATTGATAAAACACTTTTTTCTGTCTGTGATTGGTCCATAATTTACCATAGGTCCAATACAAATTATCCTCCTAAAAATCCTTTTAGTTCGGCTAAAACTGTTACGAGAACTATAAAACTGTTAACAAGAAACGCATAAAACTTTCTTATTGTCGGTCAATAATTTAATATAGGTCTAAACCGCAACCAATTTTAATGCTTAGGTTCGTTTTTGTGAAGCTTAGTTAATAATATATGTGTATGTATTTATCATATAGGGCCCACTCCTGTCGGGGGAGGGTATCAAAGGTTCGGAACCACCGAATATAGCACTCAAACTTGCTTAAGCACATCTCTAATAACTTAAACAGTTGGTTTGTTTTGTTTTCAGTTTTTAATTTTTTATTCTGAAAAATTTCCATTTTTTTTATTCCTACGCTAATCCCGCGAAGCTTATCGCTTGTCTGCAGGAAACCAGAGCCTCTGGCGGGAATCGAACCCGCAACCCCGGTACTGATCGACTAGCTCACTATTATTGTCATGTTAATCATAATAAGTTAAGAAGTAATCATATTATTATCATGTTAATCATAATAATATGTAGACTAAATCTAAAACCGAAAAATATTTTTAATATATATGCTTGTTTACTTACTGGCAACCTTAACGTAAAACTGTTACAGATATTTCACATCATAATATGATGCAACTTTAAATATAATAATTGTAACCTATTCTTGTCGTAGGTAGCAATTATTTATAAATTGTTTTATAGAATTGTCATTCTTTTTCTCTAAAATAACACAAAACAATGGTCTATATTTTTGCACCACATTAAAATTTTTTTAAGCATTGATATTTTATTTTGCGACACTTTACAGCTTTTTTTAATGTACCTACAATTTATTTATTTTTTTAATTTCTTTAAGCTTGGTTTTTTAATGGGTATTTTTTAAAATTGTTTAAACACTGAATAACAAATAATTCGATAGGCACATGTAAAACAAACGACACAACTGATGCAAAATTATTTTACAAATGGCGATAACCAAATTTATAGCATCAGAGCAGGCGTTCCTCAGGGGAGCGTGCTAGGGCCAACACTTTATACCCTATTCACATCAGATATCCCTACTTCAGATAATATTTTAGTTGCAACTTATGCAGACGACACAGCATTACTGGCCTCGAGCACATGTCCAATTGAAGCTACTAATCTTGTGCAAAGAGAGCTTAATGAAATTGAAAGATGGTTTAATAAGTGGAACATAAAAGTTAACACTGAAAAATCCGTACACGTAGTTTTCACTTTGCGCAAAGGCGTTTGCCCAAGACTGTATTTCAACAATAGTGAAATTCCTCAAAAAGACACTGTAAAATATCTAGGACTTCATATTGACAGAAGGCTAACCTGGAGTACACATATTAAAGCTAAAAAGGAACACCTGAAACTTAAAACTAGACGTCTCTATTGGCTGTTAGGCCCTAAGTCTCAATTAAATCTAGAAACCAAAATACTAATATATAAAACTATTCTTAAGCCAGTATGGACGTATGGCATACAACTTTGGGGCACAGCTAGTACATCAAATATTGAAATATTACAACGATACCAAAATAAAACATTAAGGTCGATTGTCAATGCGCCATGGTTTGTTTCAAACAACACTATACATAATGATTTATTTATTCCAAAGGTTAAAGACGAAATCAATAGATTCAGCTCAAGTTATCTTGAAAGATTAAGTAACCACTGCAACCCGCTGGCCATCTCTCTGCTCGATGATACTGAAGAAGTTAAAAGACTTAAACGGCATCACATCCTCGACTTACCATTTCGTTTATAAATTAAATGCAATCAAAATGTATCTTAATTATTTTTGTTTCTTTAATACTGCAAATACTCATATCGCTAATACTTCAAATACATATATTTCTATTTTTATTTTCTTCTTTTTAAATACTCATTGCCAAACTATTTGTAAATATTAGTATAAAAACATTAAATTATGTTCTTTATGAGTTGTTGTTCTCACTGGAGTCTAGCAACTAATGAAATTCTTTATTGTATCCAATTTGCTTATTATTCTTAAATGGATATATTTTAAATAAAAATGTATTATATAAAAAAAAAAAAAAAAAAAAAAACAAATGGCGATAACAAAATATTATTAGAGTAAAGATATTTTGTTTGCATCTTAAACATATTATGAGTACACGTATAGAAAGTTATCATGTTATGATTATTGAATATCATTAAATGGTTGTGAAGAATATAATATGTTTTCAAAACTATCATTATTTAGTTGTTATAAAAATGATTATTTTCCAGTATACCAAACTTAAATTTATAATTGCTATAAACATTGACATGTTTACAATAACTATAATATTGTTAGTATTAAATAAAAATGACAATATTTTGTGTACGACAACAATATATTATTACAATAAACATAGTGTCGTTGCCGTAACCATGCCCAACCATATATTTTCTCTGCAATCGTTAAAGCTGTAAAGAATCAAAAAACTTACAGGATAAATTGCTTCTATCGCGAATATGGCTAAAACTCGCGAGTTTCCGATAGTTTAGTCATTATGATGGAATTTTTGCCAATCCTTATAGTTTTAGGGACTTTTAATCAATTTTATGGCTTGTTTGAAATATTAAAAATTTTCACAAATTTTCGCGTAGCGTTATTGCTCTGTTTCTATTCTTTTTTATCAAATCAACATTATAATTACTGAAAAATTAAAAAGGAATAAATCTATTTTGACACCAATAAGATTGACGACAAAATCAGTGTCAATTTATATCGATGCTGACGTTAACGTTGCGTACGGCATACCAAAAAATACCCCGACGCGTATCGATAAAACTTGTCCCATGTACAATTTTTCATATGAAATAACAAATGCTGCTTATTTTTACTTATTTTTACAATGTCCCCTCCTTTACGTCGACTAATATTGGGACCGCCCTTGTAAATATGTAGTACAATCGACTTTGAAATCAATTAATAATTAGTCAAATATTAGAATGTTTATACGAAAATTAGAAGTATTACATATATTGCAGCATTATTTGCAAAAATGACGTGCTCAAATTTTTATATACTAAAATTTTCTGATTCCAGAAATTCCCAACTTTGATTTATTTAAATTTTACATTTTATTTCTCTATTAACAAATTAAACATAAAAAACAATACTTGTATCACTTAATTTAAATACGAATTTTATACAAATATTTGAAATCTAACTTCACAAATGCGTATTGTGTTCCTTCTTCAATTTCCCATTATCGACAATATCGGGTATAAAGGTCTTATTGTCCACACCATTACTGCTCGCCCGCATACAATTGTCTGCCGCACAATTATGATCGCATATATGTTCGTGTAAAGCATTCGAAACAATGCCATTTATATGGCCCTTTGCTTCAGAGGCCAAAGCAATGGCATCCATGGTACTTATATTGCCATTAGTATCTTTACCAGACTCTTGATCCGTTTGTTTCAGTTTACGCGTTAGTTGACGTTGGAAATTGTACATCCAACTGGAAGGAAGATACATTTTATATGACTTGATCAAAAATATTTTGTTTAATTAATACTTACAAGAATATTATCACAGCCAAAACAGTAATACCACCTCCTAATATATAAAATGCTCCCGGAAATACTTTTAAAGTGGCAGCATATAATGTACTATACATGGGAGCATATACCACCGGCATTAGAGCCTCTGCCACACCAAACAGTGAATTTACTTTACCCAACTCATCCTTTGAGACCAACTTGGTGGCCATCGAACGCATGGCAATAAATGAGGTACCATTGAAAATCTCCACTATTGCACCAACATACATATGCCAAGGCAGGGTGGCAAAGGCATAAACAAAGCCTGAGAGAATCTTAGAAGTGCTGGATAAAACACCAATCAGAGCATCATCAATTTTAAGTTTGTGTGATAAGATACCCACACAAAAAAGCACACCTGAAAAGAAAATATAAATACAAATTTATCAAAGAAATATCAAAATTTAGATCCAACTTACCTACTAAACCGGTGACTACAGCAAAAGTATTGAAAACACTAAAATCCACCTCATTCCAATTGAAACGATAACGAGTAAACAAATACATGACATTCATTTCACCTATTTGGTAAAAAGTTAATACATTTTTTATTTATTAGAATCTATAATAGACGACTTTACCATAAATGGGTCCTATGACCACCATTACTACAATCATGAGTAATATAACGCGTTCTCTTCTTCTATTTTCTCCTTTTTTAAATGCTACTCGAAATGTTTCTATCACATGCTCTTTATCGAAAAAATCCGCTAATAGGCTTTTGGGTTTTTCCTTAGTTTCTGGTTGTATGCATCTAACACGAGGTTCGGGTAAATAGAAGAAACCATAAACTAGGGAAAATACATACAAGCTGGCCGATATAGAAAAAACGCCATAGAAGCCAATTTTCCTTGAAGAAAAATAATTGTTAATATTTAAATAAATTTTAAATCAAAATCAAATATACTTTAATAAGATCCCACTTAAAGCCGTGCCTATAGGTACTCCCACCGAGAAGCATACATTTAAAATGCCAATTCTTAGGGTTCTTTCCTCTTCAGTGGTAATGTCTGCTATATAGCTGAAAACACCCATTAGCATCACAAACCAACCGCCACTTAAGGAGGGAAAAATGGCCTCTGTTAGTCCAGCCACTTCCATGGGAGTTCTTTTAAAATATACACACAACATGAGACCAACGGTTCCTAAAAATTCTCCTACTATGGGTATCATTATGCAGGGTTTTCTACGATGGTGTCTGTCACTCCACGAACCCCAAAACAAAATCAGTAAGCAGGGGAACAGAGATTGTATCACAGTCTTCCAGGCCACCATGTGAGCAACCATTTTTTGGATTGTTTCCTCTTCCCTAAAAACAAAAATAATTAATAATTAATTATAATTTTTTTTTTTTTTTTCAATTAAAAAATGTAATACAAGAATACGAATTTACATGAATAAAATGGCCCAATTTTGGTAATTTGCAAAAATTAAAACTTTATTTTATTACCTACGAAATGATTTTTATTTAAAACGAAATCGTTGTTAAAAGATTTTTACTTACATGGTATAATTACTTGTCTCTCTTCTCGTCAATGCATCACAGACCACATCACCATAGTTCATGTTTACTCGGCATGCCTTCTCCAAATTTAAATTTTGCGTTGCCAGATTCGATAGCACACTTGGCATAATATATGCCGCCACAACTGGTTCCACAGTTATATTTTGTATGACTTTGTCCAACTTTTCCCGCCATGTTAGTTCGGGTTTTTCATCTAACTTTGATTTTGATAATACCACAGCTTTTGAGGGCTCATTTGAGGCACGCATTTCTCTAAAAAAAAGGAATGTGAAAAAATTTTCAATATTTATTAGTATCTTGAGCTCGTAAATAGGCCACGTTCCGAAATGAACTTTGTCTCGAAAGTAAATTTGCCTGAAGGATCTTTCGCAAAGACATGAGCAAATCTAACAAATTTTTTAAGAATAAGTTAACCAAAGCTTTATTAGAATCCTTTCGCCAAAATTGCTGTACTGCATCAATCTTTAAAAAAGATTTCTAAACTTAGGTCTAAAATAAACTCCATCTGCTATAAAAAACTTATACCCTAAAACCCTTTTAATCTAAATGTATAGACTATAATTAAAATGTTATGTAGTACCAAAACAAAATTTGGCTCTCTAAAAAAAATAAACCGCCACAATTTGTTTGAATAATTTAGTTAAAACTTAACTTCCCACATATGACCCATTCCGAAATCGGGGTCAAATGATCCTTTTAAGAAAGAAATACAGTGGCAACTCCCCAAGAAATTGGTCCCCAAAAAAATTATTAAATAAATCCCCAATTTTTGGGGACTTATTTCATATGAAATAAATCTTTAATTCTTAAAATGAAATAAATCCCTAATGAAATGAAATAACTCCCAAAATCAAAAAGTCCCCAATATTTCATATGAAATAAATCCCCAATTCCAAAAATTAAATTAGACCCCAATATAATACACATTGTTCAGTTTTGGTTTTAAAATTTGCGCGATTGATAGCGTGGTTAAGATTTAGGCCGGGTGCAAAGACTTTTTCCTCTATGGTATAACTAAAGCTTTTCTGCATAGCCCGCCTTTGACCGGGCGAACGGATTTTCTCCTGTATAGTATAACAAACACCGATTTCGCTAACTAACGCTTTTCTGCATAGCCGGTCTTCAGTCGGGCACGAGGCCAAATTAAAGAGCATTAGTTAGCGAAGCCGGTGTTTGTTATACTATAGAAGAAAAATCCTTGCGCCCGGCCGAAGGCCGGCTAAACAGAAAAGCTTTAGTAGCGAAGCCGATGTTTGGAATACCATAGAGGATAAAATCCTTGGCTATGCAAAAAAGCTTTAATTAGCGATTCGGGATTTTCAAATTCGAAATTATAAAGTTTGGGACTTAGAGATTCCGATTTCTGAAATTCGGGACTTAAAAATAATCCCAATTTTTTTAGGATTCTGAAATTATAGTTTTTGATACTTAGTCCCTTTTTTTATGTATGGTAAACGTATGCACTGAATATAACAAAACCCAATTTGCCATCATTATGACGCTTAAAATATTTAAAATTTAAAAATGAAATAAGTCCCCGAAATAAATGAAATAAATCCCCAAAAAACGTTGTTGTTGGCTCTCATATATTTTTTGGGAAGTTATTTCATTTCTGTATTGGGGACTTATTTCGTGGGGGGTTATTTCATGCCGCCATTTTTTATATATTTAAAAAGTAGTTAACAAGTCATCGTCCAGACTTGCAAATTTTGTTGCAGCAATTTTTATAATTCTGCTCTGATATTGCTTAGTGTCCAGATTATGAAATTCTAGTCTTACAATTTTTCTTGTCTTTACTCCTCTCCTTTTTATATTTTATATATAAATACAAATACATCTATAGCCCACTTCAAGTTGTAAAGTGTGATAATTACAAAAAAAAAAAAAAAAATAGTACCCAAGTTCTGTAACTCCCGCGTTGAGAAACTTTTCTACTGAAATATGAGAAATGGATAAAAAAAAATGCATAGATTGAAACAAACATTTGTTTTACTCACGTTACTGCGTCTGTAACATTTTTGGCGAGTAAATGCTATCATGTAGGGAAATTACTCGCCAATATACTGAAAAAGTGTGTCTGTAAAATTTTTGTGAGAAAGTTCCCGCTTTGAACTGTCAAATAAACTCATGCATCAAAACAGGGTGAGAAAAAATTTCAACACTAAAAAATATATAAGAAATGCAAAATGAAATGAATACTAACTCGGAAGAGGTAAGTATGTTGTTCTTGTCAGATTTTTTCATTGTTTGATTATTTTGCTTTTAACGTTTTTGAAAAATATACGAACGTTTCCAAAGCTATTTTCTAAACAACAGACATTAAAGTCTCACTTTAGATAGTTCGGTATAGCCGACGGTTGTATTTACGCCGCCGTCGCTGAAAGTTTTTCAATTTAGTAAATTTTTGTCGCCGTCAACGCTATAATTGACTGGAGTTCTCAACATCTGCAATTTCATGTCGGCTTCGATTGGAATATTGTGACATTTATAATGTAACGACGTATTCTCTTTTGATAGTTTTCGACTTGAGTTACAGACATACATTTTTTTGGTGGCATGTCATAACGTCCAGTGTCATAGTGTCCATGGACGTTATGACACCCCAAAAAGTGTCATAGTGTCCATGGACATTATGACACTTTCGAAAGTGTCATAACGTCCGCGGACACTATGACACTTTGGAAATGGACATTATGACACTTTCAAAAGAGTCATTAGGTCCATTATTACTAAATAAGTTAAATACAAAAAAATTATCTGCATACACGCAGAGAGAAACATGTTTCATTATGGTCCCAACCAACAAAACTATTTTTAAAGAAACTAGTTTAACCATAATATGGTTGTCGGTGACAATGATTTTTTTAGATGAAACATAATATGGTAAAAAATTTTTTAAAAATGGTTTTCCTGCATTTTCTCTGGGAGTAAATATTAAATATATAACGAAAACACTTTTCGGCGCAAGGATTTCCTTCTCTATAGTATAACAAATACCGGCTTCGCTAACTAAAGATTCTCTGCACAGCCGGCCTTCGGCCGGGCGCAAGGATTTTTTTCTCTATGGTATAACAAATACCGGCTTCGCTAACTAAAGCTTCTCTACATAGTCGGCTTTCGTTCGGAAACAAGGCAGATTTTAGAAGCTTTACTTAGCGAAGCCGGTGTTTGTTATACCATAGAGGAGAAAATCCTTGCGCCCGGCCGAAGGCCGGCTGTGCAGAGAAGCTTTAGTTAGCGAAGCCGGTATTTGTTATACCATAGGAAAGAAAATCCTTGCGCCCGGCCGAAGGCCGGCTATGATCCCAAATTTGTTTACATTTTTGCTTGTTGTGGACATTATGACACCTTGCAAAGTGTCATAACGTCCGCGGACGCTATGACATTTCTTCGATGGACGTTATGACACTGGACGTTATGACATGCCACCATTTTTTTCACTCTTCGAGAAACGATGGAATATTTTGTTTGACATCTTTTCGATGCGAGAAGTTCTCACCAAAGTTACAGAGCATGGGTACTGTTAAGTATAACGAAATTCACTCAGTCGGTAGACGTTATTTTAGAGCACGTAATCCTAATTTAATTCAAATAATATAACACTAGAAAAAATTGTATGTACATAATTTGAATTGCGGCACAACTGTGGCAAGATTAATTATCAGTTTTAGCAGGTTGTAGGCCATGCCAAATAAAAAGTGTCGATTTCCTCAAAGTGACGTTATGATAGGCAACCAGGTTTTGGAGAAGAAAAGAGATGACATTTAAATCTAAATAGCAATTAAGTTTTAAAACGTCAGTTGCAAGGCAGCACGCTATTGAAATGCAACGGTGTAGAATTTAACAATGTTATGTGTTCTAAAGTGCACCACACAATAAAGCAAACTGCGCATCCTTAAACTTGCTGATATATTTTTGACTTTGACTTGATTATGTTTTCAATATTAAGGATAACAAAATATGACTGTTATGTAAAAGGGGAAACAAATTTTATAGATGGCAGCGAGTTAAAATAGTTGATTGTCACGTAAAAGTGGACGTCTGATCGCCTTATATTAAGGTTATGGCACTTCTAATTGAATCTTAAGGCCGTGTCAGATACAACTTTGTCGCTTTGCGTGACGTTTCTACCTTTGGCAGAAAAACGCAAAGCAAAAGGTGTATGACACAATGAAAACTTTGACAACACTCACGCATTGTTTTTTTACTTATAAAAGCGGTTAGCAATTTGTACATTTAATTATTGGTTATAAAAATAATAGTTAAAAGTTTAATTGGACGGTTTTTTGGAATTTAATTTGGCAAAAAAATTAAAAAACCGAAGAAAATTATACCAGCCAATTGTCAAAGCGCGCAAAAAGATGAGAGTTGGCTAACTTTTTGCTTCGCACTGCTTTGAAAGTACTTTATGTGACATGTTTCGTATAAGTATGTATATTTTATCTTAGATGTCAAAGCGAATCGGTAACGCAACGCGAAGCAAAAGTTTTATCTGACATGGCCTTTATGACAGTTTCGAAAAAGCACCAAAATATTTTTTTAATTTTATCATCATTTATTTTACACACTGTACTTGAAAAAATATCAACACAGCTACAGTACATGTGCACTTATCGCTGTCACACGAACGACTTAATTTAAGAGCGTAAAAAATAAAGAGGTTTGCTTATATATAGACCCAGCTTTGAGTAAGCCCATACAAACCTTTTGCACAAATACAGATCGCAATTCTGGAGACAATTCAAAGAAATTTGGCCCATATCATAACTCTATTGAAAATTATGAGAATTGGTCCATAATTTCACATAGCCCCCATACAAGCTTCTTTTCAGTATAATGTTTTCCCCTCCTATAATTACTTAACAGCAACAAATTCTCGTGCAGATAAAGATATCCAAATAATATTCGGCACAAAGAACATAAATCTTAACCTATTAAAATATTTTTGTTCTAAAGGGTCAATTTGTGTCCATTAGAGCGACTCACCAAAAAAAGTGCTCGATGTACCCTCCTAAAAATTAACCTTGGACTTTTTTAAGATGAGATTTAAAATATTTCGGCTCCAGCTTTGACCTCTAGTGAGCTGGACCATTTTGAAAAAGGGTCTATTTTTGCATGTTTTGTTAATTTGAGAATCTGTTTCCTTACCAACATATACAATATGGGTATCATATGAAAGGTTTTTTAAGGCGCGTCCAACAGTATACACAATTTGCCCAAGGACGATCACCCATGTCCTTTTTTTAAGGATATTCTGTAAAATAGAACGGTATTTGAATTTTTTGTTCGGGATTGTTGGTAACAAAAATGCCAAATTAACATATTTTAATCTTTAGTCGATTTAATTAAATACGGGTGTCAGCTTTTTTTAAATTCGTGCTAATTCGCGTTTTGACAAAAAAGTAAAATAGGGCAATCAATATGGGTATCAAATTTTTTCTTTTGCCAAGTACATCATCTTTGTATGTAAATAATTTAGATTTTTGCATAAATATTAAATCAAAGTATGCTGTATGAAAAATTTCAAGCATAAAAACCAAATAGTAAATTTAAGTTTATCAGTTTCCAATATCGTGGGGTTTAAGCTAAAAAAAAAATTAAATAATTGTTAATTTTGTCGTGATTAATATATAATATACAAAGATGATGTAATTGGCAAAAGAAAAAATTTGATACCCATATTGCCCTATTTAAAACGAAGGGTTACCACCCCATTGCATTTTTGTTAAAACGCGAACTAGCACGAATTTCAAAAAAAGCTGAGACCCGTATTTCATTAAATCTACTAAAGATTAAAATATGCTAATTTGGCATTTTTATTACAAACAAATCCGAACAAAAAATTCAAAAACCGTTCTTTTTTACAGAATATCCTAAAAAAAAGGACATGGGTGATCGTCCTTGGGCAAATTGTGTATACTGTTGGACGCGCCTTAAAAAACCTTTCATATGATACCCATATTGTACATGTTGGTAAGGAAACAGATTCTTAAATTAACAAAACATGCAAAAATAGACCCTTTTTCAAAATGGTCCAGCTCAGAGGTCAAAGCTGGAGCCGAAATATTTTAAATCTCATCTTAAAAAAGTCCAAGGTTCATTTTTAAGGGGGGTACATCTTGCACGAATTTCGCTTCCATACAACTTGAGTCGCTCTAGTGTCAATGTGTCCCAATAATGGTACACTCTTGAAACTTTGTTTTGAAATATTGTGGTGTAGGGTTTCATATAGTCAGGTTTGACCGACTTTACTTTCCGACTTGTTTTGTGCTGTAATTGAGCAAAAAAAAAATTTATTATTGAATCCGAGATAAAATTGAAATGAAACTAAATTTTCTTTTTTTTTCAAAATTAAATAATTGAAATAGTTTTCACACATATTCCGAGCCCCAAAACAATTAGAAGATTACGATATTTGTTCTTTTTTTTAATTTACTCCCACTTGTAATTTTTTGCCGTTGTTGTCGTTAAGTCAATTTTAATTTAATTTTTTTTACCCTCCAAAAAAAGCACTTTCATACAAAAACTTTTACGGACTTTTTTACGGGAACTGCAATGAATCTGTAAAAGCCATTAATTGTTAAAATGTTTAAAAACATTCAAATCACTTTAAATGGCGTCACAGCCATAATTAACACGCTTCAATGATTTATAAACAAAAAAAAAAGAAATAAATGAACTGCCACAAATACAATTTTTTTAAATCATTAGAAACACAAGTTATTGGATTTTTGTAATGAAATTTTTAATAGTACAAAAAAAAAGTTCTATACTATTATTGTTCCAACTACTAAATTCTTTTACTATTTGTATAAATTTGAACTTCGTTTCTCGTTAATAATGAGAAATTTTTTTTTTGTAAATTTTGATTTTTTTTTTATTGCAAATTTGTTAATTTAACAACAACAAAAAAAAAGTGTTCTAATTTAAGTGAGAAAATTTTTTTCAAAAGTATGCAATAATTAATTAACATTTTTTTCAATTTAAATTTTTATTTTTC
The DNA here is from genome assembly GCA_943735925.1 of Pollenia amentaria. NCBI lineage: Eukaryota > Metazoa > Arthropoda > Insecta > Diptera > Polleniidae > Pollenia > Pollenia amentaria. The sequence goes on along the minus strand of OX031008.1, from coordinate 82,473,586 downwards.
TGTGAGAGAGTTCCCACGATCAAGAGAAATTGGGCAGTTGTACACCTAGAGAAATAGCGACTATTTAATCAAGTCGAAGCAAAGATGAAGAATATTTAAGGTTATACATAATTAATATGATTTTTTTTTTATTTAAGCTATTGGCCGTTTTGATTATAAAAATTGCAGACTTGTAATTTTTGTTGCTGCAATATTTTTTAAATTCTGCTTTGAAATTGCATTAGTGTTCATATTATGAAATTCTAGTTTTGTAATTTTTGTATAATGCCTGCTTTCCATTTTTTCTCCTTATATTTAATATATACATATGTAAATACACCTACAACTTCAAAGGTGAGAATTACAGAGCTCATGAAACTGTGTACCCCTCCCCAATCTTTTCACATTTCTCACACATAAACTCTAGAATTGCTGTAACAAAGATTGCAAGCCTGGACATGAACTTATATGAATCTGTAACTTTGTCTTTGTTTTCAAAATATTTTGAAATTTAAGTACGTTTTTTCTCACAAGCCACAAAAGATTGTAATTTATTATTGAAATTTTAATACATCACAATTTAAGTCATTAATTGAATTTTGATTTTTAACCAACACATAGATGGGGGTAGTGCACTAATTTTGCAGTTTCAATAGCGCAATTTTATTGCAATCATTTTGTTGATGTTGAGTGATGAATTGAAAATTAGCAGCCTCACTAAACATGAGCGATAATGATGCTAAAAAATTTTGCTTTTAAAAAACAGCAATCATCAGTTTACATTAAGTACAGCCAGTGCCAAGCAAAAATTAGTTGGTAATACTTATAATTATAATTTTAGTTTTTTTTTTCAGTAAGTATTGATTAGAGTATTTAATAATTTAACTTTTGGTTTTGTGCGAGTAAGGAATTAATCGATTTTTAAATTTTAATTTTGCTTGATTAACCGAATAAGAGTTTTAGCATGTTCGAATAACTCAAATAACTCGAACAATTCAAATAATTTTATCCAATGGAAAAAACATACATGTCTATTTGATTAGATACTTTTATTATATCTATTATTAAACAGAAAAAAACAATACAATTTAAATATAGTTGAACAATAAACAATAAAACAACAATTCATTTATACCACGTAGACAGTTTTAAAACTTTTATATAAAATAAATAATTAAAAAGGCAAAACTCCTAAGGAAACAAAATAAAGATAAACTATAAACAAAGTAAACACTACTTTGGTTGAAAATGATCTGAACGCAAACGTTTAATACATGCATTTGGTTTAGTAGTAATCGGGTTCCATTAATTTTATTTCAGTGTATAATCGGCAATTATGTCCCGCCTGCTAAACTTAATACGGGAAGTCAACATAAGCTTTCATCTCATATTTTTAAAAAATTATTTTTTAATTATTTATTTTAGACTTTTTTGTAGTGGCATTTCTATGAGAGGTCCAGCCTATTTATATAAATTTATTATTCGTAATTCAATTTAACTTATTTATTATTCCTGAAAATCAAGTAAAATTTAAATCAATGGAGATTCTCAGTAGTTTTTTTTTAAATCACCGTATTTGAACTGCTTTAAGAGAAGTTCTGGTTAAGATAAGAACTCAAAGTATAAAGAAACTTTTTAAACTGGATAGCTTTCCATTTAAATTTCACTCAAATGTATTCCATTTACCGAACATGGCTGATAACTTTATTATTCTTCATTAAAGAGCTTGGGTAATTTGTTTCTTTTAAACGTATTACTATTTCGCGCCAACAATCCGTGCTCTTGTTTTTAACTACTAAAGAGCTGCACAAGCACAAGAGAAATTGCTTACAAGCAATTTCATTAAATGTAGATAGTATGTGTATATTACTTTCTCATTACAAAACTCATACTTCCAAAAACAATTGTTTTGCTTTACGATCAAAATATAGAAGAATAGAACAAAACTGCACAAGAACAATGCTGAACTAAAATAAAGCTGAATTAGAACAAAGATGAAGTAGAACATTAAAACAGAAATAGAACATTCCAAGCATGTTTGAATGTTTTGATTGTAAACATAAACCAAAGAGAAAATTGCAAAGGGAGAAACTTTTGATTTAATTTCGTTTGAGTGGTTTTCAATGGGTTCGGTTGTAGGTTCCTTTAAAATATTATTAAAAATTTAGGAAATAATATAGGTAACTAAATTATTAAGCTTAAAGTCTTTTTTTTATTTTTATATAAAACTTTAAACGTTTATTTAACCAATATTTCGGCACTCCTTTGAGTGCCTTCTTCAGGGTTTTTTCTTCCTTATTTTATAAATTTTCAACAATTTTTAACAAATTTAACAATAACTGACAAATTAAAAAATTTGTTAATTAGAAATATTGGTTAAATAAACGTTTAAAGTTTTATATAAAAATAAAAAAAGACATCAAGCTTGATAATTTAGTTATACCTACCTAATATAATAAAAAAGGTCGACTAAAATAAAATATACATTTAGGAAATAATTCAAAAAAATCAATTTAATGCATCCATTTCTGTTATAAGCTAAGATCACTTTAAATTTTTTAAATTCCTAATTACGTGCACTCGATGCTTTTACTATAATTTACCGTTTCTTTATTTCATTGTCTGTTTTTGTGTTGATATTCTGTTTGTTTTGATAATAGGTACAAGCACTAACAAAGCAGAAGAGAAAAACTTTTCAAGTTATGCTTGTTTTGTTTTGGTGAGAGTAATGTGTTGTTATGTTTGTTTTGCTATGTATGTTTACAGTGAAATAATATGATTGATAGTTGTGTGAAGTAGAACACAGAACATTCAGAATATTTTGCGCAGCCCTTTATTAACTACCTATCTAAGGACACTTCGGTAGGCTAGCTGGTAGTGAGCTAGTCCATCAGTGCCGGGGTTGCGAGTTCGATTCCCGTCAGAGACTCTGGTCTCCTGCAGATAAGCGAAGAGATTCGCAGAAATAGCATATGTAAAAAAAGGGAAACTAAAAATACCTAAAAGGTCAAAAATCATCCAGCCGTTTGAATGGGAAGAACTTATAAAGAAATTGAAGGTCGGGTAAAAACAGGTAACCCATTATCTGACAGTGCATGGTTTACATACAGGTATGTAATGAAAATCGATCGATTTCAAAACGAACGTTTTTAAGAGGTGTGATGAATTTCGAGCGATTTTAAAATCCATTTCCGACTTATAGTCTTAAATGTTTGTTCAGAATACAGTTCAGTTAACTTATATAATATAAAGTTTAATAGAATAAAGACAGAAAATAAAAAGAATATGCATTAAAAATCCATTTTAAAAGATACTGAAAACGATATTTTCGGTTTGAAATCGTTTCGTTTTTAAAATCGAATTCCATCACATACCTGATATTTATAAATGCTGCTGAATTTTTTTACAATGAACGTCAAACTCAATATTAACCCTAGGATTTTCGGCAACTTTTTACCACTTAGTTCCCCTCTTGGTCTGGCCAGACCACAATTTGTACAGCTAAAACCCCCCAATTAAATAAAAAGTAAATAAATATATTTTTTATTGAACGTATACTAATTACTTTAGATTATACAAATTTATTATTTCATTATTTTATTCCATATGCAAGTCATCGAAAATGTAGTCTTTAAATTCGCACATTGCTGTTGTGCATCTACCACAGATGAAACGAGTTTTGCGCATAATGGACCGTAGTTTTCTTATTTGATTCAAACTTGATTCATTCGATTTAGAACATATCATTTCTAGAATACATATATCTGTTTTTTTAATATGTTGTCCTATTTGAAATATCTTTCAAGGAAAAAAAAAATTGGTCTGGATTGGACCAAGAGGGTAATTTCATAGACTTTACATAAAAATGGAATTTAACCCCACTTATTTGCTCCAATCGAATCCAAATTAGTTTCATTTACTTCAAAAAATATCATTTATAGGATTCACGTCCCTGTTTTTTTGATTTTTTGTTACATACGAAAAATATTAGAAGCAAAACACAAATTTGGTCTGGCCAGACCAAGACGGTAATCCCTGGGTTAAAAAGGGCTATTTTAGTACGAAAAGTCTTACGTATGGAATTAGTAGTTAGTCGCTTATTACATGATTTGTCTCACACACACCCACATCTAAAAAGGGCCTAAAATATGTTCAGAACGGCGTGTTACACAATAGATACAGAATATAACAATATTTTATTTAGTTGTCATCTATTTTATTAGTTAGAAATATAAAAAAAAAAAATATTTGTATAAGCATGTAAAACGTAGAATTTTCTAGGAAGGTTATTTTAATCGATTAATTGACATTAATTGTTCTAGTTATTCGTTATTTGAAATTCACTATTTTAATTATTCGATCAAATAATGGCGAAAAAATTCTTCGATTCTTCGAACAACGATTAATTAAGTGGATACTCTAGTATTGATACAAAATGTTGCACGTTTGAAAGTTGTGATACAAACCGTATTTAAACAAGTAAAATGGTAAAGGCGGTTAGGCCCGACCATTTAATACCCTACACCACAGTTTGTTAAAACAAATTTTAGAGAATGTACCCTCTCTGGGACCCATGGGTTATCATGTACGCGCCAGTACAAAATTATATTATGAGAGAAAGATTCATGTATAACTTTTTCTATGTGAGATTTGTTTGCCATCAAATGATCCTAGGAATAGGGTTTAAACCCTATGTTTTATATACATATATAAGGACGTTATGGCATTAAAAGATATTTTCGGTAGTAGCATTTGTATGTATGTGAAAAATTGTCAAATTTGGACCGGATCCAATAACATTTGGTAAGACGATTAAGATTGCAATAATAAAAGTTTGAATCAAGTTTATTATAAATAGAAGGGAGATCGATTATTCGACTTTTTTCAATTACCGGTTTTCGAATATTACGAATAGTTGCTATTTTAAAAATCCGGTTTTCGGTTAAGCAATTTATAAATAACCGGTTAACCGGTTTTAATTCGAATACTTAAAAACACAAAAATCAAATGAGTTTTTAAAATAAAAGGTTAATTTGAATAAAAACAAAACAATTTGCAAAAGTAAGGAACCAACAAAATACATAGATATGACTTAGATCAGACCTACCCAGCAAAAACTTACATTGAAAAGTAATGAGTTAAAAAGCTAATATAACTACTATTCACTACTTATACATTGGCATTTTAACTCATTATTTTAACATTGTGATGTCATTGGAGGCAAGTACTTACCACCCTCGCTTACAAATAGGGAGTTAAATAAGTCATTACCACATTCGCTTACAAATAGGGAGTTTAATAAGTTATTACTACGTTCGCTTAAAAATAGTAACTTTACATTGGTATCAACAAAACTGAATTTGTCAACCAAATTGAGTTTTTAATTTAATTTACTTTCTAATTTGACATTTAGGACATCCATTAAGTATTTAAATTATTCATATTAAATTCTATTAAAAATAGTTCTTCATTTATAAGAAATAAAAAAAGCAAACTGTAAGAACAAATATATATTTAAAATCAATTTTTATTAGATTGGAATAAATAAAACCTTAAATGCATTTTAATATGAATTAATTATAAATTTCGTTAATCAGCTAATAAACAAGTGCTTATGTGTCAGATTATATGTAGGCCATTACTAAACTACTTCTATGTAATGCAGATGGTATGAAGTTGTCATTGAAAAGTAAGTTGTTCAGTAATTGCAAGTCATTACCAAGTTTTTCCTGGGTAACAAATATTTTACGATAAAATCCAAGAAAAGTGGGACCAGTAAATTGATCAAACTTTAGCTTAATTTTCAACAATTTTTTATTGATTTACTAAACTTTATTTGTAAAAAATATTTGTTTAATGTAATTTAGAAACTGTTGAATGATATTTGATCTAGAAAAACGTTTTGCAAAAGCAAATAAATTATAGGAATTTTATAAAGTTATTATTTGAAATTTTCTCTCAAATTTATTTTGAATGAAATTTAATTTGTTACTGGTTAAGCATGTCTATATAAATCAACCATATTTTTCAAAAGTTGCAACAAAACCTCTTAGCCGGGAGTATCTATTTCAAATTATTTTGTTTCAGCATTATAGAAACGAATAGTGAACTGAACATTCTTTTTGTGTAAAATATTTTGTCAATTCGTCGACTACAATTTAAAATATTCCATGGCATTGTTTGATTTCTTAAATTTTGTTTTTTAGTTCTTGGTGTTTTAATAAATAAAAGTGGTAAAAATTTTTCCCATATCGTTGATTCCGCCGGAATGTTGTAGTTTTCAGCATGAAGAGATGCTAGAACTACTTAAGAGCTTTTAGTGCCTTAACGGGCATTTCGTCCTCGGCAACACAGCGGGCTAAAATTTTACCCAATGATTATTTTTTTTTTTGCAGCGCATTTTAGTAAAGTATTATTTGTCGTCTCCTTTGAACTACTTCGAACGGAGTTAAGTTTCATTTGGATCACATTATTGTCAAGCATGTATACTAATTAAAGGGGATTAATAAGTCGTGACATGGAAGAACCTTTGTAACTTATTATTTTAGGGCACTTCAAGCACCTAACTTTGTTTTTTAATCGCGTTCGAAAAATATGTAGAGATAACCTCTATATTAAAAATATTTAATATTTACAATACTCTCGCACACGTTTTATTTACATTACTTCACACGTTTTTGTTAAGCAATTTGTATTTGGAGTGTTCATAATGTTTTTTGACCTTTGTTACATTTTTTTTTATTTTTTTTGACATTCTTCATAAAAAGTTTAAGTTTGGTTTCAAAAAGTTGAGTTTCAATAAGAAAATACTTAAATTACGTGTACATCTACAACAAGAGTAAGGAAAATGTATATAAATAACACATTACTAAAATAACCGGTTTATTATACCAAAATTACCGGCTTATTCGATATTCGAAAAATGGAAATTTTAAAATAACCGACTTGTGCAAAGCTAAAATAACCGGCTAAAACCGGTCGAATAATAACCGTTCGATCTCTCTAATAAATACCAACATAATATGGGCACAAAGACTATATTCCGGAGAGAAGCTTGTGTGGGGGATATCTACCAAATTTCATCAAATTATCTCCAAAATTGCGACCTGAACTTTACGCACTAGGTTTACATGGACAGCCAGCCTGCCGGACCTGCAACCTGCAAAAAGTGATTCTGAGTCGATCGGTATGCTAAAAGATGCGGGTAGGACTAATGCTTCAAAGTGTTACAAACATCAACACAAACGCATAATATCCTCTCCACTGTTATGGTGTGGGTATAACAAATTTATTAAACCCACATTATTCTCTAAAAAACGTCGGTGTTGATATAAGATTATAACTTGTTGTAAGGATTGGTCCAATTTACACCTTAAATCTTTTAAAGGTCTAATTTTCTAAAATGTACAAATCATATTCGTGATTCGACAAAATTCGTCTGGAATAATAAGTATAAAAGACATTTCAAATAAAATATTTTAAGCCGGCAAAAAAACACTGGTTTGAAATAGTATAAAACCCACAGGACACAGCCAAGCAGATTTTTTTGAAAACCTCGACCCTAAAAATTTAAAAATTGCAAGATTTGTTAACAAAAGTGTTAGATAAAATATCTAATAAAAACTTTATAGATTATGTTAAAGATAATTTAAAGATAATAAACTCAGTTCAGAATCTAATAAAATTTTGTTTCCGAGGATGTGTGAACGAAGCTGAACTGATTCCGAGGTCTATGTTTCGAAAACTTTACAAAAGATTCAAAGCTTAACAGGGTAAAAGTGTTATTATTTAATTTGGAGATTTGTTAGCTCACAACTCATACATACATACATATCAGAAATCATGATCCGATTTGTAACTCGTTTAATTGATTAGCAAAAAAATAATACTTTTAAACAATATCACTACTTTTTATTTATATTTACTATAACTTCTCATCCAATTTGTAACACCACGCGACATGCCGTGACAAACCGCACTGCTGCCAAATCTAAACAAGTTCTGATTTCATCTTAATTAATAAATTTTCACAAATACTACAGATTTTAATTTCAATTCTTTAAAGAATAAAACATTTAGTGTAATGAATTACATCAACAGTAATCAGATTTCACTGGTTTTAATTAGTTTTCGCTTAAATTATTACACTTGCTTTAATTAAAAACGCCAAAAAACCATCAAATGAAATATTTATTTAATTGAGAGTGCATAAGTTGAGAGGTTTTGTATTGTTTTGCCGTTATTTTCGTATATTTTTTATTGGCGCCTAAACACATGCTTTTAATTTACATTGGAATAAAATTGTATGTCTATTAGTTAATTGGTTTTGTTGTTGTTTTATATACAAAATGACGACAATTCTGAGTAAAACAACAACTTAAAGCTGTGTGTTTGTAATGGGTACTTTCACACGTGTCGCACCTGTTCAACAATAGTGTATTAACTCGAAATTTTTATTGTTTCACTTTTTTTTAATAAGTTGCCACGTAATATTCATATCTTACCGCTGTAAAAATATCGTGCTATTTTATCTACTTTTTGGTGGGTTTCCAAATTCCAATTTTTATTCTACTGAAAATTTTGAAATTTTGAGTTAATATAGTATGGTTGAACAGGTGCGATGTCTTACCTATTTTGTAGAAAATACAGCCCTGTCGTGATAAGTTGTTAATGTTCTTTTAAAAATTTTAAAACAATAATTACGTTAGGAAAGCGTTTTTGTTAAAATACTTAAACTTGTTTGACAGTGTTATAAGGCCTTTAATAACATTTAAAATTTAAATATCTTTGTATGTCAGTATGTTTATCTCTTATGCATGTGTGTTTGTAAATGTAGTTGTAAATCAAAATAATTGTTTGTTCATAAACTTGACATTGTATCATCAAACTACAAAAAAGCAAAAAAAAAACCATTTTAATTTTTGCACAAATCAAGTTGTACTGCATTTAAAATATTAAATAGTTCAACAATAAAAAAAATTATTTTAACTATGTATATGTATGTATGTTGCTTGTGTAAAAGTTACCCAGTTGACCACGTCTTTAAGACATCTTTGAAGACGGATGCACGACAATGCTAATTCCTGCACGATATGTGAGGGACAGCCAGAACAAATCGTCAACGATATATTCGAAAAAGTGTCGCGAGAATCGTGCACGACACATAGAAAGATATTGTCGCTCTTCATGTCGTTCATTCGTGTTTAGTTCTGGAAAGAGGACACCTTACAAGACAATATCGGTCATGTTGTCGTGGATATATTTTTATAAGGGACAACTTACAAGACACTGTCGCTCATACTGTCGTGTGTAGGTGTAGATATAATACACCGTACAAGACAATATCGGTCTTGTTTTCGTGAATAGGCTTGTATTAAATACAACTTGGAAGACAATGTCGGTCATGTCATCGCTTATAAACTTCTTTAGAAGGCAGCGCAATAGACAATGTCGAGTATTTTGTCCTCCACGACATTTTCCTCAATATAGTCTTCCAGAGATCCTAAGTGATATAGGATATGTTGTGCATAAATCGTTGACGATAATGTCGTCGACGGCAGTTTTGCCAACTGGGAATAATTAAGTACTAAATACTCATACAAATACAAACATCATTATAACTACAATTAAAAAAAAAAAACTTTTTATTTTTTTAAATAAATTTTTTTTAGGTATGTTTGGTTGTGAAAGCTTGTAATAGAAAATTATTTTTCTACTTAAATTAACAATAACGGAAGTCTATACACATACGAAGTAGTCATTATTGTATAGATTAAAGATGATGATGACGTTGCTGTTCTATAAGTGTTTGTTAGTGAATTGAAATAATTAATTTTAGCTAAGTTCTTTATTTTTTTTTAACTAAATCTAGTGAAGGCAGAACGACGAATATGAATTTAGTAGAAATTACTAGACAAAACTTATTATTAGATTAAATTAAACATATAAAAATTCGACGCTTCCTTGTCCCTTTAAGTGAGATTTTTGGTCGGGTCAAACTTTTAAAATATCCTTTTAGTATTGATTTTTAACAGAATATCAACACTTATGCTTCAATTGCAAGTACTTCCATAAAAAACTGTTCTATAAAAATTACTCTCATCTAAAAACTTTTTATAAAAAATACACTATGCAGAAATATTATTAGAAAAGTTATAAAAAATACTTATTTTTTTCATAACACTCTTGTACAAAAAATATTTGATAGAAAATAATTTTATACAGAAAATTTTCTACAGCAAATACTCTTATAAATAAAATTTTTTTTCTAAAAAAAAAACTATAACATCTATAGAAAACTTTCTTTAGAAAATCCTTTTTTATAAAAAACTTTTATTCAGAACATATTTTATATAAAATACTTTTTTACATAAAATTTTATATAGAAAACACTTTTACAAAGAACCTGCTTTCTTAAAAATACTCTTATACAGAAAACTTTCTATATAAAATACTCTTACACAGAATTTTTAATAAAATATTTTAAAAAGAAAATGTTCTATAAAAAAACTCTTAAACTGAATTTAAGAAGAAAAAAAATATTCTTATATAGAAAATTTTCTATAGAATTTTCGATATTTTAATTAGAACTTCTCGCATTGAAAACATGTGAAACAAAATATTCCATCGTTTCTCGAAAAGTGAGAAAAAAGTGTACCCTTAACTCACGTCGAAAACTATCAAAAGAAATTACGTCGTTACGTTATAAATGTCATAATATTCAACTCGAAGCCGATATGAAATTGCAGATGTTGAGAACGCCAGTCAAATATATCGTTGACGGCGGTCAAAATAGACTAACCTTGAAAAATTTTCAATGACGACGGCGAAAATACAGCCGTCGGCTATACCAAAAAATGTATATTGCGACTTTAATGTTTGTTGACTACAAAATTGCTTGGAAAACATTCGTATATTTTTCAAAAATGTCAAAAGTAAAATAATTAAACAATGAAAAATCTGCCAAGAACAAAATACTTATCTCTTCCGCGTTCATATTAATTGCATTTTGTATTTTTAATATATTTTTTAGTGTTAAGTTTTTATCTCACCCCGTTTTTATGCGTGAGTTTATTTGACAGTTCAAAGCGGGAACTTTCTCACAAAAATTTTATAGACACACTTTTTCAGTATATTGGCGAGTAATTTCCTTACGTGACAGTTATTACTCGCCAAAAATGTTACAGACACAGTTAAGTGAGAAAAACAGCGGTTTGTTTCAATTTATGGCATTTTTGTTTCATTTCTCACATTTTTATCGAAAAGTTTCTCGCCGCGGGAGTTACAGAACATGGGCACAGGTTTATGTTTATTGAATTTAATTTTCATTCAATTATTTTTATGAAGAAAGGAATTTTACAACATGAAATGAATTAAAATTTATTGATAATTTTTCATTCTTGACTGAGCTGGGAATTGAACCCAAGGTTTGCCGTTTAGCTCTCACCGCAATTGACGACGGATGACGTCATTAGTCAAACATTAATCTTTGAACCAAATAGTATTTTACGTTGGTAGATCGAAATTTGCTTTGAATGAATGATTACCTATTTTAGTTGATCAACATCTTCTTCCTTACTTCGGTTTTTTGTACTTTTTGTCAAGAATTCTTCTTGAAATCCAAAGAACATTTTTTTTTTCATGTTTTTGTCTTTCTTTTTCTTGTTGATCTTTTCAGCTCAACTTGAAGGACAAATGTAAACATAGCTCGTGCCTTAGCTGTTAACAATAATTAGTATTGTGGTTATTTTATTGAACTGTTAATGGGTTTTTAATCCAAATTTCGATATTTTAATCAGACTTAAGTTCATTGAATTTAATTTTCATTAAATTATTTGTATATTAATTATTGACTGAGCTGGCAATTGAATATAAAAATAATTTAATGAAAATTAAATTCAATGAACTTAAGCCTGAATAAAATATCAACATTTGGATTAAAAAACGTGGGTGCCATGCTGTCGAAACAAATATTTTATGTTATGTTAGAAAAAATCTGAAAGAAATTATCACTTTAACCTTTTGAGGGTAAAAAGGGGTGAAAGAGATTTTACTATCAGCACAAAGTTTAATTTAACCCCATAGGGGAGACTGGGTCAGCTTTGGCACTTTTTTTGAAGCACTGAATCTAAGAAAGAATGCAACAGATTTAAAAATTATATCGCTTGTTGTTGTCCTTGGATATTGGATAATATAAAATTGATACAAAATATTTTGATTATTTGTAATTTTTTATTGAGAATCCGGGGTAGCTTCGGCATTTTTCGGGGCACATTCGTCGATAATATTCTTAAAGGCAAATGTTTATTAAAAATGTCTTTTAAGATAAAATTAGATGCCAGTTATGAACCAATTAGCATTTTTGTTTATGAATATTAATTCAGCTAATGAAAAATAAGCACGTTTCTTAGACTTGCTAACTTAACTTAGCGAAATATTTTAATTTTCAGGCTTAACACTCTATTTGTTAAAAAAAAAATATACTCAGTAACGCAAAAAATTGGCTTTAGTGCCCCAATTTAAAATTCCGAATCTACCCTGAAAGCAATGTTTGCACTTTTTTCTTCGAATCTTCAACAACGATCTAGATTTAATTTATCTTTTAGGGAAATAGCACAATTGCAGTGTTGTTTTGTAATTTTTATTTTAAATATCGATCATTTTCAAATAAAAAATACTTACGAAATAGAATCATAATATTACAAAAAACACTTGCAAAAACACTAAAACACGTGTAGATTTTTCAGTTGGTAAGTTGGAAATGACAAACTTGCGGGAGTTATCAATTTTAATTTTCAATACATTAACATAAATAGTTAGTGATGTCAAATGAGTGCATCATATCGAAAACGCCATTGACGAATGTACCCCAGTGCCGAAGCTGTCCCAGTTTCCAATATTAATTTAAGTACCTGTTTTATCTATTATGCGTTTGTGCTGATGTACATGTTGGTTGAAGAGTCTAGAATTACTTTGAATTACTGAACTGTGACAAATTTTTTAAATACACTTGTTACATAAATTTTTTTCAGTGGAGTAAGAGAAACACAATTACGCTTAAAAATAAACAACTGAGAGAAGCATGAAATGAGAATGTATGTGTTTGGCGGACTCTGTTCTAGACACACCGTTGAGTGTTCAAATCGACTCAGAAAGTGTCCGTCCGTCCTATCTGGCCGGCTGGTAGACTGTCTGCTTCTCTGTCTAATTTGCAGATAATTTGATGAAATTTCGTACGTAATTTTTATTCTTTGTGCCTAATATTATCTAGTTATCAAAATCTATATGGGATTTTTTTTCGTCTTAAAGCAATTTTACAGAGAATGTTTATATGGGACCCGTGGTCAGTTTTGCACAAGCCAGTACAAAATTTCGCCAAGCCACAGTAGCTGTAATAAAAGTTGTTGCTGACCAATTGTATATCAGTACCAGCATTTATAAGGAAGTTATGGCACTTAAAGCTGTTTCCAAAAGTGGTGTTTGTATGGGAGCTATGATTTAATATGGACCGAGTCCGATACAATTTGAAAGGATGTTTTGGGTTTTAAAAAGATATTATTGGGTTAAATTAAGTCTTAATACCAACATAATAAGATGGTTTATGGGCACAAAGACTCTATTTCAGAGAAAAGTTTGTATGAGGACTATATGAAATTATTGACCGATTCTGACCATTTTCAATACGCTTGGTCCTTGTGACGGTTTGAAGCTGTGCTAAATTTCATCAACGTATCGCCAAAAGTGCGCAAAATGGTTACATAGACAGCCAGCCAGCCGAACAGACGGATTGACGTTGGTATACTTAAAAGTATGTAAAGATTAAAGATATGTACGTAGAAGGCTATAAGCACCACGATCCAGAGGAACTTTTATGCAGCCCATGTATCTCAGGTTCATGCTACGTATAAAGCCTATTACCATGCCTGGTGAATGATAATAATTATCAGTTGGGCGCATCGTTTGCCCCCCGAAAAATTTCCGCCTGTAAGTCCCCAATACGGTACTGTTCTGACGTTCCGTCATCTACCTCACAAAATCTGTATATCTTGTTAGAAAATGTAGATCTTCGACTAATACTTTAGGTATTACAAACATCAGCACACATGTGAAATACAATCTTCACTACGGTAGTGTGGGTATAAAAACGAACATAGCCCTAAATATACTAAATGCTACTAACTGATAAAAGAAATCAAAAGTGCAACAAATGCCGATCGAAATTTGTTTTTGAGTGATTAACTATTTTAATTGATTTAAAATTGAAAATCATTCCAAAGCAAACTGATTTAAAATAGATAATCCATCAAAAACAAATTTGGATATACCAAATTGGTTTAAAGATTGATGTTTGGCTATTGACTGACAGCCGCCTTTAATGACGGTGAGGGTAAAACGCAAAGGCAGGGCTGCCAGATAAAATTGTGAAAAAATCGTCAATTTCCTGAGAAAAAATAAAAAATCGTCTTTTTCTGTTTAAAAAATCGTCAAAAAAATCGGACAATTTAAATTTAGATTTTAAACAAAGTTTGTTCGATTTTTTATGTAAAAACAAATATATATTATATACATACATACATATATCCCCGTATGTTTATGAAATTGTTTGTTAAATTAAACAAACGTTTGTTAAGGAAAATTTTCATAAAAAAATTGTGTTATAAACCTTAAATTACTACATTATAATAATCTAAAGTTTTTTTTCAAAGTCTTAAGAATAAAAGATACTTTCAAAGGGACCATTTTCTAAAAAATTTACAATTTGTATACCTTTCGCCACAGAAGGTATATATACAAGTTCGTTCTTATATAAGTTTGTCATTCCTTCCGTAATTGCTACAATATTAATATTAGGCCCTATAAAGTATATTTGTATATTCTGAGTCCTTATCAATAGCAAAGTTGTCAATCTAACTATGTGTTTGTTGAAGTGGGATTTCCAAAGACTCATTTATAACCATTGCTATACATTTATATTACATATAGTACGGAATAGTGTGCTATTATATTTCAGCCAAATCGGTCTACAAATGCCTAAGATATGAACAAAAAACCACGACAGCCTGTAATTTATACCCATGAATCTCTAATTTTGACCTGTAAACCTAAACTTCTTTATATATTCTTCAAATTTATTATTATTTTTTCTTTTCTACCTGAAATATTCTTTCTTCACGACCCATATAAGCTAAGATGATAAAATTTGGCTTAACAAGTTTTCATATATATAGAGTATTAAATGTTAAAAATAAGCCAAATCAGTCCATAACTTCACCTGCTCCCCACACGAGTGAACTCTCAAAATCAAGGTTTTGGTACGAGTTTTTACTTAAATTGATTTGACTCAAAATTTTGCTTTTGCGCATAAAATTTTTTATGGAAAAGAACAAAAATATTTTTTTTTCTGTGCTGCCTAATAACAAACATCAAAAGATTTAAAATTGTCTTATTTTGAAGACTGAATAAAATCGTCACTTTTTAGAAAAAAAATCAGCAAATCGGCACTTTGCTAATTTCGGAACCAAAAATCGTCAAAATGACGATAAATCGTCAATTATGGCAGCCCTGCGCAAAGGCCTTTGAAGAGATAGTGTGGTTACTATTGAAACGCGTTCGAGCCCCTCGGCAGTCAAGAATGAAAAATTATTGGTAAATTTTAATTAATTTCATGTTATAAATTCCTTCCTTCATAAAAATAATTTAATGAAAATTCAATTTAATAAACTTTAGCCTAATTAAAAATATGAAAATTTGGATAAAGTCCCACACAACAGTTTAATAAAATAACTACAACACTAATTATTTTTATTAGTTTTTTAAAATAAATTTTTAAGAAAACCATAATAATTAAACTGCAAAATGTTGTTTATCTGACAAATATTGTGCAAAATGTTTAATTAAAATAGAGGTTACGTGTGTGTGCATGGCATCAAATATTGGTTACGTGTGACGAAAGCTTAACAGAATTTACTAAGCAGTGGCTTAAATGCCCTTTAATTTATATTTAATAAACAATTAATAGCTACGTGATGTAAAGAAGTAATACATTTATTAAGCGAATATAATTTTTGTAGTTATAAAATGATAAAGTATCACATATTTTTGCTAAATTACTGTACAAATTATATTATGATTGTAATGAATTGCATATGTACGTGTTAAATAAAAAGTTTTGTATAAAAAAAAAATAAAACATTTTTAAAAAATATCTTAAATGATTATCAAAAATTTTAACATTCTTTAAAAAAAAAACACACGTCATAATGTAAAAAAAATTAATGGTAAACTTTGAAAATATTCCATAACTTTAAAATACATATTAATTTATTTTTTTAATTTGAGTGTAATTAATAGTTAAAAAGCTATTATTTTTTAAATTAAATTGATAATTGTGGATGTGTTGCGTTGTATTAGATATTTTTTTTAATATTATGCATTTTTTGTTGTGCAGTTTACTAATTAAACAATTTAACAATTAATATTTTGTTTTGTAAAAAGTGTATAGGCATTTCCATGTCATCAAACGCGATACACTTAGAGAGAGGTGGAGATTTGGCAAAAATGGGTCTAACCAAAAATTATGTTTTATTTAGAAAAAAGAAATAGAATATATGAATGGAATACATTTAATCATAAATAGTCATAACTCAAAATGTATTCAAATCGTTTATTTTTTTATTAACACAAATTATGTTTAGGTCACTGTCTGTTTTAACTTTTCTTCTGCAACACTTGTCAAACTCAATATTATTAAAAAATTGCAACAAAGTTTTTGAAGCAAGTTTTTTGACTCTCCAGAATATTTTAGATTTTTAAGTTGTGACTGTTTATGATTAAGTGCGCAATATGTTTAAAGGAAAACTTAAAACAAATAACAAATTATTTATTCGGTTATAATATCAATTAAAACAATAAAGAGTAAGATCCATTACTACAAACTATGTACTTGCCGCTGAGTTTTTGCGACAAACTGAGCCTACTTTATACTAAATTAATTTTAATATTTTGTCTTAACCCTGGATGGTTACTGTTCGTTGAATCGACGAATCTTATTTACACTTTATCATATAGCTCTTTTATGTGTATTCAAAATGCTTTATTTTTTTAACAACGTTAGCTGATGACGAAACTTTTTAAAAAAAAATAATAAATTTTAAAACACAAAAAAAGTTAAAATTCGTATCTAATTTTGAGAGACCAGTAGCCCGTTTCTGTATTTCTCGCCTCTTTAAATTTCCCGCATGAAACAAGTGAATTATGACAAAAACAGTGCAATATGAAACAAAATATGGTTTTTCTCACATAAGTGTTTCTGTATCTATACTTTGGGAGAATTATCTGTCATTTAAATAATTTTCCAGCAATTATTGGAAGGATGTGAGAAAAAGTGTTTCTGTATCAATATTTTGCCAAAAGTTTCTCAAAAGAACTGTCAAAATAAGCAACATTTGAAATTGATGCGAGAAAAATAAAATTTCAAAAAATGGAGAACAAATTATGTACGTATGCACTCAAGAATGTGTATTATTTTTTTTTTTATTTAAAGGGAAAGAATTTAAATAATGAAAATAAATAAAACACAATTGTTATATTTTGTTATTTAAATTTTTTTAAGCTCTTCATTGTTTTCGTTTTATGCTGGGCTGCCAGATAAATTTGTGAAAAAATCGTTAATTTCCTAAGAAAAAATAAAAAAAAATCGTCTATTTTGTTTTAAAAAATCTGACAGTTTAAAATTAATTTTGACAAATTTTGTTTAATTTTTATTAAAACATAATAAAAAAAAAAAGTTAAAATTTCATGGGTAAAATACATACATACATACTTAAGCTTGAGGTCTATTTAATAAAATTATTTATTTTTTTTTCTTTAATCCGATAACAATTTAAAATTTCAGATTGTTTTTTTTTTCAGAAAAAATCACACAAAGGTGTGACAAAATATGATATTGAACTAAATTGAACACTTTTGGCCAAAAAAATGCAAAAAATTTCCTATAGCGCATTGACTGAAAAAATGGGGTAATAGTTTAATGTTTTGATCACATAAACAAATTTATAAAATAATCTAAGGAAATAAAAATTAAACAATTTTTCTTCGAAATTTTGATTTTGCCGATAAATTTTTTAAGCTGCCTTGTTTTTAAAGATATCGTTTTTATTTATATTAAACTTTTTAAAATTATTTTATTTCGAAGACTGAATAATATCGTCACTAGAAAAAATCAGCAAATCGGCACTTTGCCCATTTTGGTACAAAAATCGTCAAAATTATGATAAATCGTCAAATCTGGCAGCCCTATTTTTATTATATCCATTTCTTTCGTTGACGTTTCGCTTGCATTTGACACTTAATTACTGGAAGTATTCCAGTTAAAACAGAATCTGTGTTGTCTGTTCTCGCATTCAAATACAGAAACACTTTTTTCTCACAAATCGAGAAACGATGGAATTTTTTGTTTCACACTTAATGTGAGAAATTTTGCGATGCGAGAAATACAGAAACGAGCTACAGAACAACTTTAATTTTTTTTTTTAATTTTAATTTTTTAATTTTAATTTTTTATAAAATGGTTAACTAAACAAATTTTGGTTGATTTTTGTATTTTAAAAATCCTTCCGCTAGAATTTTTTTTAAATAGTTAGTCAGTTCGACGAAGAGTAACCTTAATGTACTAAAATGAAGTGAACCTTTCAGGGTTAATGAATATGCAGTTCGAGAAAAATTCATATACTACCTATCATGATATAAGAAGGAATGGAGTTATTTTATTTTAGGAATGGGCTGCACATTTTGCCGTTTTTTCTCTCTTTCTCTCTCTTGACAGAAAAATACGACAAATTAACTCCTTTCACATTTATAAAAGGAACAAGCAACTCATAATATTTTTTTTATTGCCCAGATCTTTTTTTTAACAGCAGATCCTACTCCACCCACAGCACCGTTACCATGGAATGTTACGAAGCAGTTCTACTCTAAATTCATTTGGAGAAGACGGAATACTTTCTTTCGGTACTTCTTGATTTTTTTATTTGTTCTTATTCAACTCCTTCTGACATTTCTTCGTGATCTAATAGCTACTGTATCTTAATAAAAAAAAATTTATAATTATCAAGAGGAATATGTTACATTTAATTGCATTTGTAGTAAATACTTACAATTTCGTACGTGACGATCTTTAAAAGCTTATAAATTCTTTATTATACCAATTTAAAAAAATATATCAATATTTATTTCCGCTAAATATCTTCTTCTGGACTTTTATTTTAAAACACTTGCGACTTTTCAAATGCAAATGACGTAGACAAAAACAAAATGCCACGTACGTGACATTAGAATAGCTTCTAAGATGAGTCAAAAATATACCGCTAATCGAACAATATTTTTGCTTTTTTCTCATGGATCTTGTTCGTTGCTGTTGTAACGTTTATTTTAAAGTATAATTGCAATATTACAAACGCCTGAATTTAATCGGTAGAAAAGTGAAAATCGGTGATTGCAATTTCTTAAACTGAATCAAACAGAGAGATTGTCAGTTTAAACTTTAATTTATGGTTTCTAGAAATTGCAATAAGCTATAAGTACCTCTACGTAGCAAAGTTTAATTAATGTGTTCATAAAAAATTTAAATTTAATAGAGGTTAACAAAACAAATTTTCTAAGAAAAATTTTCTTAATAAACGTTTGTTAAATTGAATAATCGTTTATGAATACGGCAACTTTTCAAAAAGTTTCATGGGTTGTTATTTTTTGAGTGGTGGTTGACATACTCATGGAAATACCCATATAGTAAATACATAATAATTATATTCTAGAGTTTAACAAATTGTTTAAATTTGTTGATTTAACAAATGCAAAAAAAAGTTGATTAAACTATTTTATATTAGTTTGTTTCAACAGAATCAATATAGTAATTAATAACAAAACAGAAATCGTATATATTTAGGTAACGTTTTTCTAAGAATTTTAAACAAATTTTAAAATCACAATACGAATGCGATTGTTTTAAATTTAAATTGATAGTATTTCCAGGAAAGTAACTTTAAAACATTAACAAATGGTTGCCTTAGAAACTTAGATTTAAGTTTAAGCTTTCCAAAATTTTCAGACATTTTCCTTATCAGTATTTAAATCTACACACATTATGCCATATTCCAAGGTAATACTATTTTCTTATCCATTAATAGGATAAGGATCTTCACCGAAAAACAAGTCCCCTGATTTTATATAGAATCGAAAACAAATCTGGTTTAGGAGTTAACTATTAAAAATAAGTCATGTAATGAAATTGTTTAGAAAACTGTTTCACTTGAAATATTGGTTATTTTCCGGACAGTCTGATACAAATCCAATATGAATACAACTTCTATCAGAGTTATCCGTTACTATATAATTCTAATCGAACGTTACATAATGTTCCGATGAAAAATCAAATAAAAAATTTAACCATATTCTGACTTATTTTCATATAGAAAATCACGCTTATAAAAACTTATTTATTTTAATGAAATGAATACATCATTTTGCATACTGGTTAAAATTTATGTTTGGGCTACATTCAATTTAATGATCTCACAAATCCTAAGTTTTAAGATATTAACTTTAAAACGTTGGAAATATTACAGTATAAAAACACTTCCAGAATAAAACTCAATATAGAAAATTTTATTAAAGATAAAATTACGCTTGTATATTTTTCTTATATAAAACTTCTGCTTGGCGAATTTGTCTTACCAAAAATCTAAAAACACTAACCCATATATTCATAAAAAAAATTTTGATTAATAAAAGGTTTATTAAACAAATTTTGCATAGAAAATTCGTTTCATAAGCCTGCTATAAACCTAAAATACTTTTTATGAATATGGGGGTAAAATTTTAGTGATTTTTAGCGATTTTCGATACTACTATTTCCTGCTTTTACGCAGAAAATAGTAGGGTATTCATTCAGTGTCGCGGCGTTTGTTTATGTTAGTCCGATTTTTTTTTTAATCGACCTTCAACCTTTGCAGTCAAATGTCGATTTTCAGCTTATTGTTTATATGGTTTTTTGCCTATAACTCGTCGACTAATTGATATTTTTTAAATCTGTTAAGGCCAAATTATTGCTAGAGACCTGTGCAACAATTTATATATTATATTTTTTTTTCATATTTTTAGAAAGTAAAAAAGACTTAGTTTTGTGGAAAATATTTTCAAAATGCATGAAAAACAAATAATTTTTCCAACATTTTGCTTCATAAGCACCACAAAAATTTTCTAAATCAATTTTTTAAAATATGTTAATTGTTGAACAGGTCTCTAGCAATAATTTGGAATTTACAGATTTAAAAAATATCAATTAGTCGTCGAGTTATAGGCAGTATTTTCACCCCTCATTCTCAGAATCGACCTAACTTTTGCTAATCTGAATTTGTTCCACAGTGTTATTACATATTTTTTGTGTTTTTAATTAATTGTTTTGTCCCATAGGTACGTGTTCAGAAAATATTTTTCATACAAACAAAGAAGGTGTTCTGTGATCTTCATTTTAAATAAGTGTTTGCTGTCAACGGCTTTTTGTTTCACGTACTTTTTCTATGTATGCGTTTATTGATTTGTTTCTTCTCATATCAATCTATTAACAGCATTAAATAATGCGAAGTGTGAAAAATTTTAAAAAATTAGAACAGAAAAATCCAGGAAGAGGACTAAGAAATAAGATATTCTGTATTTTATGTTGCTTTTGATTTAACATCTACGATAAATAAAAGAATTTTTTTAAAGTCAAGTTTAATCAAAACTAATGAAAATAAATGTTGTAATCCTGTATATTTAGGCCAAATTATTTGTATAAAAGATAATTTTATAAAATGTTCTTCAACTATTGAAATAACTACTAAAATTATCTTAAAGTTTATTGTTTAATTAATACATAATATGTATTAATTAAAAAATATGTATTACATATTTATTAATTATTCTTTTGTTTGCTCGTTTTAGTTCAAGAATTGTTATGTTTGTTATGTCTTTGGTTTTTTTTTACTAATAAGCACCAAATAAGAAATAATTTATGCATTTTTATATATCGAAATTACTTAATTTATAAAAAAGCTTTATTAATGGGTAAACCGATTAATAACAAAATTAACCGATTATTAACCGATTAAACCAAAACCTCGATTAATTAATCGAGCGATTATCCGATTAAAGCAAAAGCCCGATTAAATGAATACCCTAGAAAATACTTTTATGCAGAAAATATTTCCAGAAAATACTCTTGTATGAAAATTTTCTGTGGAAAATACTTTTATAAAGAAAATTTTTTAGAAAACAAAAAATTTTCTTTAGACAATACTATTATACAAAAAATTAATTAAAAAAAGCTCTTGTACAGAAAAATTAGAAAATACTTTTGTATTGAAAATTGTCTATAAAAAGCACTCTTATCCAAAAAAAATTTTTTTAGAATAGTTTAATACAGGAAATGTTCTACAGAAAATAATTGTGTATACATAGAACAAAAAATGTTATATGATGTTTTGTCTTATAATGATGTTTTTAGACAGAAAATACTTTTTCGATAGCTATTTACTTTATCATAAGAAAATGTTGTGCTGGTAGGTTCAAAGTTAACCATAGATCCCATATAAACCACCTTCTAAAAATCATAAGGATCTCGTATATTAAGATGAAGATATCTAACTAAAAATCGGCGCAAAGAACTTTTACATGAATCTTAACCTCATAACAAAGTATTGTTCTGACGGGTCCATGGGTGCCATATATTTTACATAAAAAAAGTAATCGTTAAGATTTTTCCTTCTTAGCAGAAGACCATATGGTATAATCATCTACAACACCCAGAGAAAAAATATTTTTAAATATGGTCACCTCCAACAAAACTATTTTTAAATAAATTTGTAAACATACTATGGTTATTTTAACCACATTTTTGTCATCGACAACCATATTATGGTTAAATTAGTCCTCCATCAAGAAGGCACAACCATATTATGGTTGCCTCCGAACATGTTTTGGTTAATAATAACTAAAATATGTTTAACATTTATAATGGAATGGTTGATTTTCAACCATAGAATGTTGCTCTTGGAAAAGGGGAAAATTGTTTGTGTTTTCATGTTGACTTTCATTAAAATTGAAAGATAGAAGAATTGAAAATAATCAAATAAACTTTATGGTATCCACAGACGAAGCAACATTTGTCGAAACACGTGTTACGATTTATGTTTCAGTTTTTACCACAGACGATGCCACTAAAAACGAGACATCAGTATTGCGTGTTTTTTGAATATGCTACTAAGAAACACAAAAAAAAATTATTTATTTTCTTCGTATACCTAACATATTTTATGTCCCAAAAATTTGGAATATTTTATATTCAATTATAATTGTTTTCCAACTCTCACAATTTGCAATTGTTGCCATTATCCGATTTCTTTCTTCATATTTTTACTCCGAGAGTTGCAAAAGCACCTCACTCAACAACTGCTCTCAACAAAATGAGAAAGAAAAAGCAGTCAACAGCGCCACACACGATGAAACATTTCGTTTGGAAACATAAAATATCAAAAAAGTTTGATATTTGAGAAACCAAAAAGGTAACAAGAATTTCAACCAGAAACATCCCCACACACGAAGCAACATTTAGTGAAACAAGCTAATGCTTCGACAAATGTTGCCTCGTGTGTGGGTAACTTGAGCAAACAATAAGAAATTCTTCTTAAACGAACATTGTTGCACTTTTTTCATATCTCCATTGTGTTTTTAGTTAAATGTTTTTGACAGATTGGTAAAGTTGAACGAAGCGAATTGGGTGTTTTCCTATGAGTTTGCCTTGCACATGTAATTAATTTGTAATCTATTAAGTTGTCAAATATAAAAACAATCAGTTCAAAAACCCGCTTCTGATTAAACATGTCTATTCATTTATCTCCAAATAAAAAACATAAATAATTCAATAGTTCTGCTAATGTTATCCATCTATTAAAACTTAATGTTAACAATTAAATGTTAATTTGTACAATGTTAATAAATTTTACTTTTTATACCCTCCACTACCACTGCGTACTAAGTTTGTCATTCCGTGTGAAACTTTTTCATTATACATCTAAGACCCCATAAAGTATATATATTCTGGCTCCTTGAGTAATTCTAAGGCGATTTAAAGATGTCAGTCTGTCTATCCGTCTGTTGAAAACACGCTCACTTTCGAAAAACGCAAAGGAAAAGAACAAATTTGGTCTCAAATTGCTTGCAGTTATCCTAAGCAGTTTGGGATTGAAATCCAACAACATCGGTTCAGTAAGATCAGAACTATGAATCAAAATGTGGAACCACCACCCTAAAAAAATTGATAAATTTGATACAAAAACTAACATAAATGGTGGAATAATGCACGGAATAATATTAAATTCTACACGAATTCGCTTTATATCACTGCAAATCTAACTGCTACCGGAAAACAGTTCAGTACGCCTAAAACCGTAATAAACAACACTATCATACTAAAATTTGGTACGTCACAGCTCTATAGGACCAGAAATTACACTGCGTTGAAGATCAGTCCATAATTAACACTATGCCCCCTTATAAACCCTACTCCTGGAAAACAGTTTAGTGTGCCTAAAGCCGTAATAAACAATGCTTTCATAAATAAATGCGGTACGGTACAGTTTTGTGGGACTAGAAATCACACTGCTAAATTCTGCGGAGGTCGGTCCATAATTAACCCTAGACCCTTTATAAGCCCTACTCCCGGAAAACAGTTTATTATGCCTAAAACCTAATAAAGCCGACTTTGGGAAAATAATTAAATTCGCCTAAAACCCCTAAAATTTCTTCCAACTTAAATTCATATGGACAGAAAAAGTATCATGCAATTTTGTGATATACGGTCCATAATTTCCCTTAGATCCCATATTAGGCAGCCCTTTGAAATTCACTGTTAACGCTAAAAATAATTTCACTCCTGTATTAAAACTTATTCTTATGTATGTTTTTTAATGCCAGAAATCCCTCTACAGAATTTCGGATGATAAGTCCATATTTTAGCATGGGCCCAATATAAATTCCCCTTCTGAAAATAATTTAAGTTCGGCTTAGACTGTTACGAATCATGAATATTACTCAAGCTAGTTCAAATTTCTTAAAATATAGGTCTAAACCGCAACCAATTTTAATGCTGACGTTCATTTTTCTGAAGCTTATTAATAATATATGTATATTATCATATGGAGCCCACTGCTGTCGGTGGAGGGTATCAGAGATTCGGCACAACCGAATATAGTACTCTAACTTATCATTACATATTTTAAACTTTAAATCAGCAAAAAAAAATTTTTTTATCATATCGTTAACTGTTAAGCAAACAACTGATTTTAGAATTAAACAAAAAATAAAATAATAAAAAAATGTCATTAACTAGTAGTTAAATTAAATAAATTATTTAAAAAAAAATAGTTTAAACTATTTAAAATGTAAAACATGTGTAAATAAAGCTATTATTAATATAATTTGTGCACCGAATACTGATTCGCAATTAAATTTTTTTGTTTATTTAATTTAATTTTATTTTTACCATTTTTTTTTTTTTTTTTTACAACAAAAACACGCAAACTTAATCTGTTGTTCAACAATATATAAATGATAACAATTTAATAATCACAAATTAAATAAAATCACAAAGAAGACAGCAAGGAATCACAGCAATTAAACATTAAATTATTTGTTGTTTTATATACAAAATAAATCGAAAATATTTAAGTGCTGGAAAAAAGGCCAATTGACAGAAAAATATAATTTTTAACTAAAACTATTGAAAGTGTGACGTGCTAGACAGATTAGATTCATTATTCAATTTTGAATAATTTTACTTTTTTTAAATAATCTTTATTATTAGATTTTTTCTTTCTTTTTTTAATAGATTAATTGCCCTTTATTAGCAATTGAAAATTTTAAATAATTCGCATTTGCAAAACAATTAACTGTTAATTTTTCGCACGATTTTTTTCTACCATAAATTAAAATATTGTAATAAAGATTTGTTAGATAATTAATAAATATCGTGTGGGGGTTTCCTAATTATTTTTAGGTGTGAAATAAGTCTTTTATATATTATCTGTATTCTATTTTAAATTAATTTAAATGAAATAAAAGTTAAGCAAGTAAGAAAGTATAGTCGGTCAATATACTTAGAGGTAAATTTTCGAGAGCGCACTCTATTTGAGACCCACGGGTAATAATGGACCCACCAAATTAAAATTATACCATGAGGTAAAGATTCACTCTTAAGTTCTTTGTGCCGAATATTACTTCAATAGGTCTGTCTGGGTACTATTTATATAAAAACTTTAAACGCCCATAGCTCGAAAAGTAAACGTTTGCGCCAACTTTCTTATTTGATTTTTTCTTCTTATTTTTCCATTTTCTATCACCCTGGGTACTTTTTTTTTATTTTGAGCTGCGTCTCGGTAAACTAGATTTAAGCCCAAATATATTTATATTTTTAATAAAAATACAAAAAATATTTACCACAGGCTTTTGCAGGGTATAAACTATATATTTTCTGAAAGTAAATAGTTTTCTGGACAAAATGAGCGATGCGTGCAAAAAATCGTTCGGACAATTTCCGAGAAATCTGGGTTCATCCAAAATGGTCAGTAAAAATCTTTACTGATTTATGCAATGAACCACAGGGTTTTGCACGGTATAAATATTTCAGTATTTTTATTAAAAATAAATATTTTTAGTATTTTTATTAAAAATATAAATATATTTTTACTTCCTCTTTTTAAATTCCTAAATTCGACGCTAACTTTTTGTTCATATACTGTAAATCCCCATTCTTTGGGTATTTTGGTTTCCCGGTTTTTAAATTCCCAAATTCGACGCTATATTGGCACACGTAAATTCTTTTATTTAAACAGTATATAAAAACAGCTGTTCAAACTAGTTGCAAAATCTTACCAGAGGAAATTTCTCCAGTAACATTTTGCAAGTTCTCTAACTCCCAACTGTCAAAAAATTCTCTGTTTTGCTCTCTCGCTGTAAGAGATTTGGAGTACGCAGACAACATTTTGCAAGATATTGCGACATTTTGTACAAAATTATACAAAATATGTGTACGCAGACATACCTAATATCTTCATCTATATGAGATTTGTTTGCCTTGAAGTGATTTTAGTATTATATACAAATAAGGAGCCGCGGAACAAAACGTACTTTTTTGCTCATATAAAATTTTTGGAAAATTAATGTTTATTTATTTCATTCCCTTAAAAAACTGCATAAACTTGGATGTGGTAACAAGTTTTTTTCTTATTTATTTGATATCAACCCATTTCTATGTTGGAAAAAGTACGATCTGTTAAAAAAATTAAATAAAAAAGTGCGTTTTGTAAAAAAAAAAATTAAATAAAAACGTACGTTTTGTTTAACAAAAAAGATAAATGAAGAATTTTAGACATCTACGTTTACGATAAAAAAAATTGTAAAAACCTAGATGACGAGATAAGTAAGCTTCTTAAATAGAAAATTTTGGCCACATTTGAACATTTTTCATATTAAAAACTAATGTCAGTGTGTTTTCTGGTCTCTCTTTCATTATCTCGTTAAATGCATTAGCTCTTAGTTTATGAATTCGTAAACCTGTCAAAAATTTTTCTGAGGATTAATCTCAGTTTTAATACCATTTCGTGTAAAATGACACACAGTTCAGACGTCTGATACTGCTGATGAAAATCCGATATTGAAATTGCTTGGAAAAATTTGACTATATAAAGTTTTACTTACTTTTGAACTACCATCGTAGTTCTATGGATACATGGATTGCAAATTTGATTGACAGCAAAAAATTTAACTAAACGAAAAATGGCAAAGACTACGAAAAAAGTACGTTTTCATAAAAAAGGCTGCCAGTGAAATGACCCTAGAAAAATCACCCAAACGAAAAATGACCCAACTTAAATGAAAAATGGTCCATAAATTAAGAATGGAAATTATAACCAAAAATGGTGAAAAATGCCCCAAAAAAAAGGAAAATTCCCCACATTTAATTTTAAAATGTTCATTAAATAGTTATAACAAAGTAGTTCTAAGCCAATATACTTATTTGGATTGGGGTCATATGCTCGAAACTTTAAAGCCTTAATCGAAAATACCGAATCGCCAACTAAAGCAATTCTGCATAGCCGAACCTTCTGAATATAGAAGCTTTAGTTAGCGAAGCCGGTGTTAGTTATACCATAGATGAAAATTTCATTTTGCACAGTCGAACGCCAGCTATGCAGAAAAGCTTACTACAGTTATTTTTAATAAGAAAACAAAAATAGCCCAAAAATGTTTCTCAACTACAATAAAAATGAATTATTTCCCAATAATTACTAAAAATCTTTTTCAAAATACCCTGAATTTGTATGAAAATTTTTGAGCGATATGCTTAGGGTCATTTGCTGGCAGCCAAAAAAAAATTATAAAAAGACATTTTGTTATGCACCAATTTTTTATAGCCCATTTTTTTGGGTAAAACAATTATGTTTACTACACTTTTTTTTTAGAAGATTTTAAGAATACCAAAAAACCAATTTGTCAAAAGATGCGAAAAAGTGCGCTTTGTTTCTGCGGCTAATCAAATGATCTTACAAAAGATCTTTTTTAATTATAACCTTCTGCAAAACAAAAAAAAAAAGTTCTTATACAAATGATTTTCTATTGAAAATATTCTCTTTAAAAAAGTTTTAGAATATTTTATCATACAAATTTTGTATGGGAAAGTGCTGGTTCACACTCTTCAAGTTTTAAGACCGCTTTAGCTGACCGTAAATGTAATGAAATGCAATGTAATGTACCGTAACGTACTGTAAGCCCGTTTGTGCGCTTATTTTTTTTTTTTTTTTTTTTTTTTTTTTTTTTTTTTTTTGATTTTACTTAAAAACTAAAGGCCCAACCATAATATGCTTAGCCTTGCTTAACCTACTGTCAAAAATTAACAAAATGTCTCTCAAATGTATTTAAAAAAACAAAAACAAAATAAAAAAACATTTGATTCCGTACGCAATGTGCGATCAGTTTCGCACTTTGCTTTAGCAAATGACAATTTTATAAAACTTAACAAAACGTTTCCTTAAGTTCAATATGGTTTGCCTCATATGATTTACATGTATTCGCACATTTGCTGAAGCCAACTTAAGCACATTATGGTTGGGCCTTAAAGTTCTTGGCCGACTATTTAAGTCATATTGCTAGGGTATCCCACGAATTTTTGGAGCCTCAGCCACAAGTTCTCGTTCGACCTAAACCTTAGAAGGGCGAGAGATTCCAGAATCCACTTCAGAGTATTTTTGGTTTCCACCAGTAAACGTCTGAGTTTTTTATGGTTCTCCTCCAGTCACGTTTAGTTATAAAGAGTTCTCCACCAGACAAACACTTTAAAACATTGAGGTTACGCACGATTGCACAAAGTCAATGCTGACAAGCACAAAAACTGTAACTCGGTACAGTTATACGACGCCAAGCCATGGTGACAACGCAAAGTGCACGAAAAGAAGCCAAACAAGAACGATCTGATTGTCATTAAGAACGAGCGAAGACAACGAGCGCGAGATTCTTCCCCACCCAGAGCAGTTTAACGAGTGTTGTGCGCTTATAGAACTCGTAAGAACGTGTCATCTGTTTTTCAAAAACATAAGCAAAAAAGCATTAATATATATATAAAAAAAAAACAAACACAGCGATGGAAATTTAAAGTGTTCAAATGATGACCTATTTGCAGGAAAAGTACCAAGTGATTTAAATTGTGTTAAAACTATTTCGTGTATGTATAAATTCATAAATAATTTAATATTTGTTATTTATACTAAAGATTTATAATAAACAAATATGTATTCTACTCGTAGCATATGCATACACGTTTACTTATATTATTTTGAAAATGTGCATACACAAAATAAGGTTTTGATACCATTAAAAACTACAGTTTTTATTGTTTGTGTATATGTATGGATTTTTTTTTGTTTATAAATCAAAACAGATATTTGCTTAAATGATAATATGTATGTGTTGTAAGTTATTTTGTTAAAAGTCCTCAGATATTATTACTGAAAAAATTAAAAAAGAAAATGAGTGAATTTACCCGCATCCCATTTAATATATAAGCAGCACATCACTATCTACAACTGTCACGTAACCTCGTAATGAAATTCAATTTTCTACAGGTTGACACGTTACGTTTAAGTGACATTACTTTCAGTAAAGCATTGGTATTGCTTTCCATATAACAGAAACGATCAGCTGTTTACATTACATTTACATTTCTACATTTACGGTCGGCTAACGCGGCACAAATACTCTAAAAAAAGATCGTTATCTATGGAAAATATTCTTATACAGATGTTAAGCTATAAAAAAAAAATTTGAAAGCAGTATCGTAAAAATAGTTAAAAGTGACTTGAAAGCTGCTCAAATTTATAAAATAATCTTAAGAACTGAATTTGGAAAATGTCTAAAATATTTGCTACACTTCAACTTAGAACTGTAAAACAATCGATGGTACTATCGATAGTTTTTTTTTTTTTTTTTTTTTTTTTGGCGGACTATCGATAGGTTTTTATCACTATTGATAATATCGGAAAATTTTGAAAGTAACTACAATGTTGATTAGATGCAGTCATAGAAATATTTTTAACAACTCATTCGACGCAAGTTTTTAGCAGTTTTTTCAGTAGCAAAAAGGAAAAAGTACTTAAGTTCACTTAACCTCATGTACACATGGGTAAAGTTTCAATTATTTTGTACGATTTTTTAGTAAATAGTGGCAAAATGACTCTTATCTTTTTAATTTGCAATAATATTTGGAATAAAAGCTTAAGTTTACTTCCGATCTGTGGCATAGAGAAAATTTAGGAACAAAAATGTTAAAAAATATAGCAGCAGATAAGGAATGATTATATTAGAATTTTCAAAAATCAACTTTGATGCTAAAAAAAAGAGTACTTATTTACCTCTTAATAATGTTAACCGTACCTACTTTATATAAACTAAATGAATTCAAAGAGTGTCACCTTATTTATTAAAATAATAATTTTAAGTTAAACAAAATAATAGCTACCTGTATCCGGCGGCTGAGCAATGCAACTAGCCAGGGTTTTTAGGTGGGGTGTTTTCTCGCCAAAAGTGGCGATCTTAAATCTTAAAAAAAAAATTATGGAGGTTTTTTGTAAAACACTTCAGTCAGCTGCCTTAAAAAATATTGTCAACGCAAGGTGAAATTATTTAAAAAATAACCTTCTACAATTCTAGAATTAAGGTAATTATTTTTACGTCAAAAGTAAAAAAAAACTTGACAGCCCTGCTGCCATATTACCATCTCTATATCTTTATAAACTTTAGATGACAATGAAATTAATAGTATATTTGCTGGTCTTTGATACCTGAAAAACGTTTTCTGTAAATAAAGTGTTAAAACCTTATCATTAAAAAAATTCCAATTTTATTTTCCACAAATCTATTTATGTACTCAAATCGATTTGTTGTTCTTATGACCCAATTATAACCGAGTTAATTGCTCCATTTTAAGTCAATATTTTTTGTAAATACATCTGTTTGTTATCAATATTTCTTAAATGCTTGTGGCAAAAATTATGGGTCACAAGCAATCAAAATTTTTATTGTTGTTATGTCAATAATTATTAAATAAAAGTATATTGAATAATTATAGTACATAATACAATTAATTAATAAAAAAAGTAACAGCTAAAGATTCAAAAAGAATGGGGGTTTTCCGCGATCATTATACTTTTATGATTAAAAAAAACTAGTTTTAGTGCAATATTCGGCTTTGTCGAGTCTCTGATATCTTCCATCAAGAATTTGGATTTTTTGAGATTTGACTGTATGAACTAACCTTCATAAATTCATGTTTGTATTTGGTATGTGTAAAAAACAAGAAAAATTATCCCATTAAAATAAAAAAAAAAAAATTAAAAACAATAACAGGGGATTTTATGACAAATATCGTGATTTTCTGTTTAAATCTAAATCATTTATGGACCGATCTGGCTCAATTTCAATACCAAACTTTAACGGAGTTTATGTGATATTAATACATTAGAATCTAGTTCCCATAATTTCTGCCGTATTCGCAAAACGCACTTTAACGTACACACGTCCAGACGCAAAAACGTTCAATCAACTTCGCTACTCATAAGGAGCAACAATATCGGCCATCACATGGAAATCGAAATCACTTTAAATTGAAATCGAACCATTTTTGAAATCAGTCCAATTTTGAAAACTCTTTCGTATTCAAAGTTCATAAAAATATTTCCTTTTATATATCTCATAATTTGAGGACCACTTTCCTCTACGTAGACTACTTTTGAAATGAGGAAAAGCTGCGTTCATTTTCACAAAAATTCAATTAAAAATTTTTTTCGATTTCAATTTCGCGTGATTTCGATTTCTATGACATGGCCGTATATCTACTTAATAGGTCAAACAATATTGTAGAAATTACAAACGGAAAAAACAAGCATTCACCTGAAGAATATAAGAATGATTATTGATAGTGGGCCGGCCGATTATTACAAAATTTGATAGTTTTATTTCCAGTCCTTAAAACTTAGTCGGACCTGATAACATTACAATGCCCTTTTTATACCCTCCACCATCACTAGTGGTTAATGAGGGTATTCTAAGTTTTTCATTCCGTGTGAAACTTGTTTATTATACATCTAAGATCCCATAAAGTATATAAATATTCCGTCTTCTTGAGTAATTCTATGTCGATTTAGCCAAGTCCGTCGGTTTGTCCGTCTGTTGAAAACACGCTCACTTTCGGAAGACTCAAAAGAAAAGAACTTGGTGTCAAATTGCTTGTAGTTATCATTAGCAGTTCGGGATTGAAATCCAGCAAAACCGCATCAGTAAATTGATAATTTTGTTACAAAAAATAACATTAATGGTGTTATAAAGCACGGATTGATATAGGATTATACACAAATTCGTTCAACATGACTTGAAATCATCTTGGTAAATTTCATGAAGATCGGTCCTTAATTTACTATATGCCCCATATAAAGCATACTCCCGAAAAACAGTTTAGTACTCCTAAAACCGTTATAAATAATGCTATCATAATTAAATTTGGTACTTCACAGTTTTGTAGGATCAAAAAATCACACAGTAAAATTTCATAAAGATCAGTCCATAATTTACTTTAGGCCCCATGTAAACCCCAACTCTCGGAAAACTGTTTATTACGCCCAAAACCGTAATAAATATTGCTATCATAATAAAATTTAATACCGCACAGTTTTATAGGACATGAAATCACGCTACAAAATTTCGTAATGATCGGTCCATAATTTACCATAGGCCCCATATAAAGCGTTTCGGAAAACAGTTTAGTAGGCCTAAACCCGTAACAAATGATGTTATTGTAATTATGATTGTTAAGTCACAGTTTTATTGGACAAGAAATCACACTGTCAAATTTCGTGAAGATCGGTCCATAATATACCATAGGCCCCATAAAAATTCTCCTCTCGGAAAACAGTTTAGTACCCCTAAAACCGTAAAAGTAATACAATTGCAATAAAATTTGGTGCGTCGCAGTTTTATAGGACTAGAAATCACACTAATAAATTTCACAAAGGCCCCATAGAGCCCAATCTGGGAAATTAATTAAATACGCCTAAAACCGTAGCAAAATTTTACATTATTAGTCCAGTTATATGAAATAATTAAAACGAAATTGTTTGGCTTAATATCGGAGTTATGGTAATTTATATACCGATTAATTGCTTAGAACTCTAAATTAATTAATAGCACTGTGCTAGTTGAAAAAACTGGCAAGCGGGGCACATGGCGGTTTAATCTAATTCGGGTACGATGAATCCAGTGGTGCTAACCGTTTTATAGGTTATCCCTTGTTTTCGAGATATATTGTTATTTCGAAAATGGAGGATGTTGCACGACATATATTCTTGTAACTCAAAAACGATTAAGTTTATTGAATAAACTAAAAAAATCACAAATTCCTTTTAGCAAGGTGAAACGTTTTTCTAATATGAGCAGTCGTTTTAGAGACATAATTTTTTTTTGGCAAAATAAATAATTATTTAGCAAAATTTAATAATTTTTGTTTTTTAAAAATTCATAAAAAATTTCCAAATGGACCTATACTTCTCAATTTTTTTTTACACCAATAGAAAACAAAGTTCCAAAGAAAACAAGCCATAAACGATTAAAATCTGTCTACAACTTTTGTGGGGATAAAATGTATAACCGACCTCAATTAGCTTTTTGTCCTTAACATTTTCTCAAAACATTCTTGTCCTTTATTTCCCCCCCTTAGGTGGGATAAAAACGCTAGGTGCTCCGCTTGTCACAAAAAAGTGTCGAATTCTAGCACAGTGTAATTATTGTTTTCTGGTGAGTTGTTGAGCGTGAATTTTTAACAGGCAGACGGACGGACATGGCAAAATGTTTACTTTTGTTTCCGAAAAATTTCAAAGATAACTCATATTCAACAAATTTCATGTTTTCCCCATCCATTTTGCGGTTTGTCTGAGAGCTACCATTAGGAGAAGAGATAACGCTTTGAATCATTTACAAGAAATGTTGGTTATATAAAAATAGTTGGTGTCGATCTTAGAACTTAATCACCTATGGGCACGCCTTAACCCTTTGTAGCTATCGAGTTAGAGCTTTACGAGAGTTTACAAAAAGTTGCATTTAATTAAAATAATGCACATCGACATTTGAGATGTATGAGATATATAGCTTTGGAGTTTCTCAACGAAAAGTGCCGTTTTTACCGAAGTTACTGATTTTGGGGGCCTGGCGCCGTACCAAAAATGCTCCGATTGCACTGAAACTTGCCACATTTTTTTAACCTCAAAAACAAATTAGCTGGTGGGGGAGACTTTATCATTTCCAACTTCCAACCATTCTATTTTGCACGCAAATGTCATATTGTATGGCGCTTACGATGTTTTCGAAATGGCTTAAATTTTTTTTTTTTTTTTTCCATACAAAATTGTCAAGATGAGAATTGGCAAATTATATTTTTTGCCATAAAATCCTAAAAAGTAAATTTCGAAAAAATGCCGCTTATGTGTATCAATTTATAAAATTGATACTTTTTAAGGGGTTAAAGCCGGATGAAATTATAGATTATGGCCTACTTTAACATACAGTGTTTCATTTCATTCATTTCATTTTATTTTTTCCAAAATTCATATACACATTTGATATTAACATACAACTTAAAATTAACATTTTTCCTTACATAAAAAGTATTTTACATGGACTTTTCAATGCGGCCTATATTTACATAGCAATTCGTAAAATATCACATATGTTCTCCTTATATATTCTTAACACTAAAAATAAAATTTCCAAAAAAGGGAAAAAAGGAAATCAATCTTAACTAAATCTAAGCTTAAAACTAACATACAAATAATAAAAGAAAAAAATATATACAAAAGAAAGAAAAGAAAGTAAGAATATTTACAAAAGCGGTCCATGACCTATTGGACGGTGTTGTACACCGTGTTAAACACATCCAACGTATTTACACGTCTGTGGTAGAACAAGAGATCTGCACCCTGATAAAGGAGCCCATCATCATTCAGTACCAGAAGGTCCGACGGGCACATATACCTCGACGAATGGACCGACTGCATATTTGTCGATCTCTCAAAGCAAGCCTGTACGAGACTGTTCTCAAGAGAAACAGCCTTGTCCAGGAATGCAATGCCTGACCTTGTCAAATATGCATCAATCCTCTCAAAATCAATAGCCCTATAAATCGATCCGTTAGAAGGCCTACGGTTAGTTCCATCAGGCATCCGCCTGGCCCTCAGGCCAAGACACGCGGACAAAATCCGCCTTTCCCATATCCTAAGCCTTTCCATCTGTGCAGAAGATATTCTGAACCAAACAGGAAAAGCATAGGACATAATGCTTTATCTGCCGATAAAGCAAGAGCCCAGTCCTCTTGTTAAGACGACGGACCCCAAGAACGCCCCTATAAGTGGCGTACACGCGCCTACCCTTGACAATAATGGCGTCCGTTTTCCCAACATTCAGACGCAGTCTCCACTTATGGAAGAAATCCGCCAGAACCTCAAGGTAACTATTAACCCGTTGATTAATAGTCCTAGCCCGTGGTCCAGATGAAGCCACAAGGACGTCATCCGCATATACTAGAAGCAGATCACCCATCGGAGGAGCGGGGATGTCATACATCAGAATGTTGTATAGAGCCGGACCAAGCATTGAGCCCTGGGGCACCCCTGTCGCAACAACCCTTTCATCAGATTGATGATCCCCTACTCTTACACTAAAAGAGCGATCGTCCAGGAAACTTGCCACAATTCTGCATATGCCCGGCTCGAAGCCTATCTGCATCATTTTGAAAATGATGCCTTCCCGCCAAGCAGTGTCAAAAGCCTTAGCAAAGTCTGACAGCAATGGTCGGGTGTCTTCTGTTCAAGCCTCTAGCCACATAGTCCGCAAAGACCATTAGGGCATGATTGGTAGAGTGCCCTAACATACAGTGTATTTTCTGTAGCTGTAGGAAAAGATGGAATGCTTGGTACTTTTTTCCTTTGGTACTTTTTATCTTTTCGAAAAATTTGGTATAGAGATAACATATGCGCCAGATTAAAATATAGAAAACTTTTTATGGTGTAAAATTCAAGTGTTACTCCGATTTCGGCATTTGGACGAAATCTAAACTATATTTCATGTTGAAACACATGTGTTTGCTAAACTCAACCTTGACTTCTGTAATAGATGTTATTATAAATATGCTGGTATTCAAATTAAATTCCAAGCAAAAATTTTGCTAATGCAAAATGTTTTATTAATAAATACAGCGAAATCGCAAAAAAATTTATTCTCAGTTAAGTTTTTCTTTCAATTACTTGGCAGTTTGGCCACTTTCTAAAACATTTCAGTGACAACGACGCAAAGCTCGATTTTTTTATTATGTTATTCACTGAATTTCGTTTCTGTTTTGAGCTTGAAAAAATCTATGATCATCTTCATTGGCAAACAAAAGATTTAGACAGTCGTGAATGTTTATATGTGTGAGTTGTGTATTGTTGAATAAAAACTGTAAACAAAGCAGTACAAAGCATTGGAAATGAAATTAGATTTACAGCAAAAAGTGGAGAATTCAAAACAAAATTTATTAATAGCCCATTACACCAAAATCTAGTACTTACGAGGTTTCGAGCAAAATCTAGCAGTTTTTAGTAGCTTTTTCATACAAAACGAAATCTACTTCTTGACTAGATTTTCATGAAATCTACTGTAAATCAAATACCTAGTACTTAGTGATGCAACTATGGGTTTTTTCCATATAGTGCTTTAAATACTTCTGTGTACAAGAAGAAATGACATTTTAGCAACAAACAAAACCGTTAAACAAATAAAAAAATTTAATAAAATTATAGTAAAATGAACAGATAAGCAATACCGATAAAATAAATGAAGCTAAATTATAAATTAAATAAAATTTTAATTGCTTATTTCTTAAGACCCTTTTACACCATAATACGACATGTCAAAAACTGACATAATTTGAAAACGTAAAATATTGAGAAAAATAATTTGTTATGAAACGTCAAAAATACTTTAAGAAATTTTACAGTCGCGTGGCTCTCCTAATTTTTTTTTTTTTAATTTTTCTAAGTCCCCTTTTACAATGTAGCAAGTGAAAGGCAGACAGACGAAGTTTGCTGGTAAGGAGGCAACGCTGTATGCGTGACATACTTTACTTTTTTCCTCTCTCGCCTACAAACTTCGTTTGTCTGCCTTTCACTTGTATTTTTATAAAATACTACGAGAAAATCAGGAATGGCTAATTTAAATTTTGTTCACAAGATGTCACTAGTTTTATTTTCTTATAATAAAAACCAAAATGATAAAAATAAATATAGTAATTACAAGTACTTTCTTAAAAATTTTAAATACATCACTCATATTTGTTGTTAAAACTAATAAAATACGGTACACAGGCGACAAAAGTATGCAAAAAGTTCCTTTGTATCAACTTTCCCAACCTTGATGAAAATAACAAGAATTGTTATTGAATAATTTTCCGCCAGCATCAGAATAAAAATTATTAAATATAAAAAAAAATATTTAATTTAATGTTCTTAGATTCTCAATTTTATTTATTTTTAAATATTTGTTAAAAGTACGCCCAAAAAGTGCTGCTAGGACAAGCTCTTTTTATATTGAACAGACGCTTATATTCGAAAATTAGTTTTCTTCTTATTTTAAGTGTTAGTGTAGACGCAAAATATAATGAAATAAAATTTCTTTTTGATTTTTTGACAATCAATGGATTTTGTGAGAGTCAAAATCTTAAGACTTGTAGAAAAGTGTAAAACGGGTTTTAAAAGGTTTATATGTGTGAAACCCAAACCTTCAGTCAGCCGTTTTGGTTATGAAAAAATCTTGCTAATGTCCAATAATTGCAATGTAATTGTAGCATTCAGATCTTAAAGTAAATAAATAAAAAAAATAATTACAAAATACCTGTAAATAATTAGTTCTACCTTCATATTTGGCTGCATGTGTGTCTAGGGAAGGGGCCACCAATGAACTCATCATACAATGCAAAGGAAAGAACACAGTCACAAATAAACAGCCTCAATGGTTAAGTTGGGCTATGCCAGGGTTGTCAGATGTGGCGATTTCTAGCCTAACATGGTGATTTTCAAACTTGTTTGGCAAGATAATTTTCGATTTGGCGACATGCCGATTTTTAGCGATTTATGAAATAGTTGCCGATTTTGATATCTAATTTTGATGAGCCATAAATTTGACTTGAAATTCGTTACATTCAATACCAAGAAATAATATTATTTTTTTTTTCTAGTAATTTTATGTATGAAATTTGAGACATTAAGATGTTTGGTCAGTATTTAAAACTAAATTTTGTTGAAAGATAATAAAAATAATCGAGAAAATTATTTTTCAAATTTAAAAGTGCTCTTGAAAGAATTGACAAATACACTTCCTTAAAGTTAGAATATATTTGAAGTTTAAGAATATTATCACAGATAAAATTCGTTGTTGTTAAAGATATTTTAAAGATTTTTATGAATCCTAACGTACATTTGTATTTTATGAAACACAATGGAAAATATTACCATTTGGTAATTGGAAAAAGTGTTTTAATGATGAAATTCCATCTAATTAAAATCAGTTAAGGCCAACATTTTATAGCTACAAGGCTACGGCAGTAACGTGCCGTTTTAAGGAGCTTGCTTTGGCTATTCTTGATAAACTGGTAATAACAACTAGTAAAGCCTGTGTTGAAATAATGATTTCTACTTAAACTCGCCTTCGTAGTAGAATGCAATACGAACTTCTTGACGCGTTATTACGAGTTATATGAATGTTAATAGTTCATGTTTTTCCTCCTTTGTACAATCGTTCAATAAATGTGATTCCCTCCCAACGTATTCAAAAAAAAAAAACAAAAAGGTAGTCTTAACGATGAACCATTTTAGATATATAATAGAACTGCAAATACATACAAATGTATATCCAATATTTGTTTATTATTAACCGCTTAGAATCATTGTGTTCTTAATATTTAGTTGAAAATATATATTAAAATTCTTTATGTATACGAAAAAAAAAAAATTTTTAATTGCCAACACTGCTTAGTTATTGTCATTTACTTTCATGAAATCGCTTTCTTGAAATTTTTATTGAAATCTAGCTGAAATGTAAATGTGTTAGTGAAAAAGTGTGAGTGTATTGCGACTTTTAAGAAAGAACTTTCATGTGTGAATGCAATGTTAAAAAGGCGGCATCCAAGGCGAATTCATGTATACGGTGGTGTCGATACTACAACAAGTAACAACACCAAAAACACAACAATGTATTTTTTTGTGGCTTTCGTTGATCGATATGTCAAAAACATTAGCAACTTTTGACAGTTGTCTCTCTAAGTAAGAAAAAAAGTAGCACAGCTGTGCTTTCAACACCACCTGAAAAAATTAATTCGCCTTGGAGGCAAAATGGGTTTTTGCATTCCAATAATTTTGGGTAAAGGCTGAGTTAGGCGAACGTTGCTGTTCCCGTAACTTACTGTAACAGACTGCTTGCACGTTGGTGCACTTATGGAAACTCTAAAAACGTTTCATATGTTTTTCACAAACATAAACAAAAAAGCAATAGTATACAAAAAACAACACACACAGTGATGGGAAATCAAAAGTTTTAAATGTTGACCGTTGTGCAGAAAAAGTACCAAGTGATTAAAATGGTATTAAAACAGTATTTAGTGTAAGTAAAAAAACATCTATAATTTAATATCTGATATTTATATTATAGATTTACAATAAACAAATATGTATTTTAGGTTATACATACACATTTTCATGTATTATTTTGTAAATGTGCATAGACAAACAATATTTTGTAACCATTTAAAGCCTTTTATATATTTCTCATTTCTATTGTATGTGCATATGCATTTATTTATTTTGTACATCTAAGCATATTTATATTTATATATATGAAAATATGTTGTATTGTAAGTCGTTTTGTCGAAAGTCCATAGATATACTGGAAAAAAGTACCAAAAAAAGAGCGAAAATACCCGTATTCAATTTAATATGCAAGCAGGCCATCACTGCTTTACAACTGTCACGTAAAGACGGCATGACATTCTAATTTATACAGATTGAGACGTTCCGTTACGTGACATTTAAATTCGGTAAGCATTTACATTGTAAGCAAATAACAAAACGGGGGGGGGGGGGGGGGGGGGGGGACGTGGACGTTCAGCTAACTCTACCATAACTTTGGTAAATTTAGAGAGAAACTTTCATTTTACTCTCATTAGTCCGAAATGGCCCGAGATCTTATGGTAACTGCCGTGTTGTCATATCGTAAGATTTATATTTTTTTGCAAGATTTTGGGATACCAAACAGTTTTTAAGTTCTTTTTCTAAAAAAAGGTTTTCTGAAATTTAAGTAGTTTACACAAATTAAGTTGTAATTTGTAAAAAAAAAATCTTTACTCAGCTTAGTTAATTTTACAATATATGTACAAATTGAATACGTGATATAAAAAAAAGAATGAATTAAATTTATATTTATGTATATACTATAAAGTTCATATATACGTATGTATATTTTTATATTATGATTTTTAATAAATAGAATCAACCCACATGCAGTTTAAGTGATTCTTTTTCAAGATTTTTAAAGAAAGGTTTTTTGATCGAAGAAAAAAAATTGTTTCAGATATTTAAAGATTTTTGAAAAAAAGACAACACTGGGTAACTGTATCGCTTAGGGTTACCTGCTCCCAAGAGTTAAATAACTATACAATTGGAAAAATTCTCCTGGGCTTAAAGAAACCCAGAAGTGGGATTCTCTATTCAATTTTAACGTCAGTTGAGTTGTTAAAAATATTTAACAGCAAAATTAACGCTAATTTTATTCAGTAATATTTATCCAAACGATGGAAATATTTTCTTAAAACGACTTTGTGACTTTGATTATAAAGACTGTGCATTAAAAAGGAAATAATTTTAAATTACACCTGACCTAGTTACATCTAAAAGAAATTACCCACGACAGTAAAAACTACACCCTATTCCGGAATTAATTCTGTTCTCAGTCTCGATTACAAATTTCTACTTTACAACTAGTTCTTAAAGCCAATTAGGTGCTACGGTATTCCGTTATGGGGCACTGCTTCGGCTTCTAATATCGAAAAAAAAAAATCAGGTAGATCATTAGGAAACAATGTAAAAAAGAAGTGGCCCAAGTTGGCTTCTATGAGACACTCCATGGAAGCTTGACTATACTTTGATCAAAAAATAAAACTGTAGCTCTGAAAGGAAGTCACGCGAAATCCATCACACCTTTTAAAAATGTTCGTTTTAAAATAGATCGATTTTCATTACATACACGAATGTATATCTTGTATTACCCACGGTCTAGAAATCATTAAAAGATTTAGTCTTGTATAGATTTTATTTTCGAAAAGGACCCGGCTCTAAAATCTTATTTGTAAAAAAAACGTTTGCAGCTCTTCTTTAGGTAGGTCAGTAAGTTGGAATTTAGATCAAATTTGGTCCAAACTTTTTCTTTTTCAATCTTTATTACACTACCAACTTTTATTGGAATCGGTCTTATTTGACCATAGCTCTCATACAATTTCTACTCCGTAAATAAGCTTTTATGTCATGACATAATGTTCTGCTGGCAAGCCCAAAATTAACCATAAATGCCATATCAATCTCCTTTCTAAAATCACTTAGGCCTGGTTTTTGAGAGTTGGATTAAGTTTCAACTCACTTTAACGTATTCTGAAACTCGGATTTTTCGTCGAAATTTGATTTTTATTTTTATTATTTCATTAAAGACCAACATTTTAAGCAACACTAAGCTGTTCCCCCAAAATTGGTAATGGGGGCATAAATCTGTTTTCAGACTAACAAAATCTAGTTTTATTTAGATCTATAAAACTAGAAAGCACTGTAATATGGCCCAAATCGGCTACGCTCCCAAAAATGTTTCTGTATATACTGTGGTGTAGCGTATTAAATGGTCGGGCTGGTGCGACTATACATTGTTACTGGTTTTTTTTTATAATATTATTTAAAGAGCTGTTTTATGAACAACTATTGATAATTCTTTAATACTCAGTCTCAATTTACACGTTTCATCTTTGATGCTCAACTTCTTTTCAATTCCCTTTTGAAGATGCCATTAGTTCACACGCAGCAACCGGTTTCAACTTGGTTTGCTTCAAAACAACAACACTTTTATTCAAAGCAAACCAAAGAGAAAAAAAAAGGAAAAAAATTTACATGCAGCCATTGTTGTGCATATACCTACGAATGAGAACACAAAGCGTACTGCCCGAGTACAGGCATCTCCGTGCCAAGCCCTTTTCTTCTTGCTTCCCTCTCCTTTAAACACAAGTGTTGAGCATTAAAAGATGAAACGTGTGAATGTAGACTTAGTAGTGCTACTACTGATACAAGTACTGATATTATTATAAAATTTATATATTCATATCTAAGCAACAGAACACAAACGATTTGCTTTCAAAACAAATTTACCAGAGTCATATAAGTTCTGTTTGGAGTGCCTCATAGAAGCCACCTTGGGTCGCTTCTTTTCACATTGCTTCTTAATGATCTACCTGAGGTGATTTATTTATCCAATACTCTGATGTATGCGAACGACGTGGGAGTTTTTCTAAGCTTTCGTCAAATATGTGAGCAATAACTCATTCACAACGACTTAAATTCTTTTTACATGTGCAGCGATGCAAGTCTAATGCAACTTAATCTAAACAAATTTAAATACATGCGTTTGGTAAGCAAGAGTCCAATGCCTGCATGAGTTGGAGTTCGTTGATAGTTTCTTAGATCTTTAAGCCCTACTTGATTCAAAACTAAACAGCATTGCACATATAATGACAGCTAATAATGGCAGGGCTATACTTGGTTTTGTTCAACGATAAGGAGTTCAAGGATCCGTATGTGACGAAAAGTCTGTATAAGGGCAT
The DNA here is from genome assembly GCA_943735925.1 of Pollenia amentaria. Taxonomy (NCBI): domain Eukaryota; kingdom Metazoa; phylum Arthropoda; class Insecta; order Diptera; family Polleniidae; genus Pollenia; species Pollenia amentaria. The sequence goes on along the minus strand of OX031008.1, from coordinate 82,430,040 downwards.
TCATTTAATCGGGCTTTTGCTTTAATCGGTTAATCGCTCGATTTATTAGCCGAGGTTTTGGTTTAATCGGTTAATTTTGTAAATGATGGGTTAACCGATTAATAAAGTTTTTTCATAAATGAAGTCATTTCAATAAATAAAAATGCATAAATTATTTATTACGAGTATTTAGAGTTTATTAGTAAAAAAACCAATAACATAACTCACATAACAATTCTTTAACTAAAACGAGCAAACAAAAGCATTATTCGTAAATATGTAGTACATAGTTTTTAATTAATACAGGTCTGACAGCAAATTTATATTTTCAGACTTATAAAAAAAAAGTTATAATTGACGCAAAGTTTTATTAAGAGCATTGAACGATAGAATGGAAATACGTATTTTTGTTGAAGAGTATGTCATCCAGATATCTTCCGTTGAGTTGAGCACACTGTTCAAAACGGAGCCTTGTTGTGTTCTGCGCCACACACTGCAGTAAACTTGGTTTAATCTTGCTGATTTCTCGACAATTATTTTCCTTTAAAAAAAATCCATAAAAAAATTCATGGGAGTTAGATCGGGCGACATCGGTGGCCATGGGATGTCCCCAAAGCGACGAATAAGTTTTTGGGGGAAATTTTCCCAAAGCAAATTCATCGAAGCTCTGGCGGTGTGTGCAGTCGCCCTATCCTGTTCAAACCACGAGCTAGAAGAGTACGATGGATGAGCTCGTAGGTTTTGCAAAAAGAATTCCGTAATCATGCGTCGATAATATTCACTGTTGACATTCGTCGCCTGGCTTCGAGAATTTTCGAAAAAAAATGGTCCAATTATCTCATGTGTGCATGCAATGGTTTTTGATATTTTAATCGACGGTTGCAGGTTCTTGGAGACCAGTAACGGCAGTTTTGCTTGTTAACGTGGCCGTTTAAGTGGAAGTGAGCCTCGTCGCTCCAAAAAATGGGATTTACAGTGCGAAAACGCTCCAACATTGTTTCACAAAAATTTTTGCGCAAATCAAAGTCACTTTCTTTCAGTTCTTGAACGATTTGAATTTTAAAAGGATGGAACTTCAGATCCTTTTTTAAAATTTCATGAATAATCGTTCTTGGAAGTCCCAGTGAGGCTGCTATTTTCCGTATTGAAAGTCGCGGATTTTCGGGTAAATTGCTTTGAACCAGTTCAATGTTTTCGTGTCCTTGAAGATCGACTGGGCCCTGGCCGTGGGACATTCATAGCCGAGGCAGTTGCGCGGAATATCTGCACCGGCGAACGAATTAAATTTACACTCGGTCCATCACGTATTCGCCGAATATCGAACTTTGAACAAAATTGTCGACAAGCAAATACATAAGAATCATTACTCTTAAAAAATGTATACACAGCGAACGCGCGATGCTCACTCGACCACTGCGACATCCGCACAATCGATTATTCAAACGGCGCTTTTTCCCTCCGCACCGTTTATTACTTTTTGAAATAATCGTATTTAAAAATATAAATTTGCCACCAGACACCCTGCTTTATTATGTTTTAATTAAAAAAAATCTTTAAGATTATTTTATTACTTATTTCAATAGTTTAAGGAGACCTTAAAAAATAAACTTTTAGAAAATTAATTTGGTTTAAATGTTTAGGACTTGAGCGATTCTTTTCTTTCGTTTTGATAAAACTTGACTTGGCAAATATTATTTCACTTATCGTTTATGTTGGAGAAATCGAAAGCAACCCAATATCGAATACCGAATTTCTCAGTCCTTTTCCTGGATTTGTCTAAACGTATAGAGTCCTGTTTTAATTTTTTTTTTAATTTTAACTCTTATAATTGTTTCAGTTAATTCTGTCAAAAGATTGATAGAACACCTTCTGTGTTTGTATGAAAAAATATTTTCTAAACACATACCTTTTGTATATGAGACGAAACAAATAATAAGAAACTCAAAAAAATATGTTATAATTCTACAAAAAAATTTAAAATGTTGTTACGCCGGTTATTCGGTTAATTGACTGAAATTAACCGGCTTAATCGTTAATTGGAAAAAGTCAATTTTTAATTAACCGATCAGTTAATCGGGTAGTAATTAATCGGTTCACCGATTAAAGGTTAACCGAATGAATACCCTAATCTGTATACAGCATTTGTAAGACCTGTGTTGGAGTATGGAACCGTTATATGGGACCCTAAACATAAAAAGTATTCCCACCAAATTGATTTACAGTTTCTGACTTTTTGCCTGCGTGGCTTGATTGCCAGACTTCAATAGCTTTATTGACTACACTTAGTCGCAACAATTAGTCGCTTTGCTTTTCGACAATCTTTTACGGAAAGTTTTTTTTTGGGCGACCAGTTTTGTTGCTTTTGATATGTAAACTACTTTGTGTTTTTTTTACACACAAATCTCACTGCAAAATGCCACTTTCGACTTGGAGTTCTTGAAAAAACTAGGAAAAATTTAACTGTTCATTTTTTTCAATAATTTAATTTTTAATTAATTAATTTACCCACTATAAAAGAAAATCCCACAGATAAAACTTGAATTTTTTTTTTTTAATTTTATGAAGGATTCACACAGGGTCAATATTGTTCACACATATCGTTTAAATGTTAACTTGGTTTAAATATAAAAACTAATGGTACTTTGTAAAATAAGTAAGCAAAACATTATAATAAAATTTAGAAGCCAATACAATAGTTTAAGAGAGTTTCCAAGTTGAAACTTTTATAGTTTTTCTAATATAATTTTAGTTTTTATAATTTCGTGAACAGATTTGTCTTCAACTGTATAATCAAAATATGTATTGTTGTTGTTGATATAATAACTAATTACGTAACGGATTACACAAATACTTCAATTATCATTTTCCTACAATTCAAAGGGTTTTCGACGTTGCTATAAATCCTTTTCCACCCATTTGGTATTTTACCATTCAAAATGTTTAAAAGTTCCATTTCATTGCGATATGGTTTTTCAAAGTATCTGTTTCGCAGTTCGATAAAGTGTTGTAAATTTTCATCTGCTCTCGTGTTACATAAAGCGCTTATTTGCAGTTGTATTAAATTTATTCTCGTTTAATGGTAACAAATCTGATCTTGTTTTAAAAATGATTGCAAGTTGCCTTTGGTTTTTCATGTCATTGATGCAATTTACCGGCAAGATATGGTGCAAGTTTTTGTTTAATGTTTGAAGTTTGTTTTTTCAAATTTTCAAGTGTTTTCGATTTTAATTCTTGTAGCAATTAAGCTCCCTTTTGAGCACATTCTTCCGCAAAAATATCTACAAAACCAAATTTTATAGCAAATTCCCTGCCCATTTCGTTTATTTCCTTTGCCAAAAAATCTTGTTACAACATCAAAGACAATTTAGGTATGTGTTAATTGATTTTGTCTATATTGAAAAACCGTTTTGAATATATAATTCATATGCAAATCAAGCGTGTAAAAATAGCAACATTCTGCTTTTTTCAAATGACAATGCAAAGTGGAAATTTTCTTTAAATTAAAAATTAAAAGTGTTTAACAAAAATAATTTAAAAATGTTTAGCATTGTTTGGAATATTCAGCAGCAAAACTTTTTAATTTAAATGTTTGTGTTTTTTTTTGTATTGTTCAAGAACGAAAATATTTTTTTCACTTTATTTTACTGATGTTAAAACATTAAATTTACTACCTGTTTACCTATTTCAAAATTAAACTTCCGTATAGAATTTTATATGGAACATATTTTTAAAACTAAAATTTTGTTTGCAAACGTTAAAGTTCGAAATTTTTAATTTAAATTTCTAATATTTTCTAATAATGCAATAATTTAAATTTTTTCGTTTAGTCCATAATTCTACAAAAAATATGTAAATAAAGTATTAAATTTTATATTTGTTTTTGGTTTTATTACCTTAAATTTTCAGATGTGGTTTTTTTATGACAGGAAAAGTATTGAATTTAATAATGACAACAATAACGAATAACAATAACGAAATAAAATATACAACGGCTTATTCAAACTCTTACACACATGCGATTTCTCTATAATACTTGCACACGTACACAATAGAGATCTTTTTATTGTATTTGAAATTTATTTTTTTTTTTTTTTTTTTTTTTTTTTTTTTTTTAATAAAAATAATTGAATATAATAAGTGTTTGTTGTTATTATTTTTTAACAATCAATGGATGATGGGAGTTTTAACTTTTAATTTAAATTTAAAAAAAAATATATATTAAAAAATTTTCGGATTTTTTGTTGTTGCTATTTGTTAGTTTCAAACAAATATTTTCACATGTGGAAATTTTCGTGTTAAATTTCCAGTTTTAAACAAATTATTACTTTAAAGTTGCTAATATTACTTAATTTAAATACATTATTTATAAATATTTTTCATTTAAATGATTTTGGTTTTTTCTATTTTGTTGTTAATTATTATAGAAAATATAATTTTTAATTGTTTTCAAGGGGATGTTTTCGCTTATTAACAATTCGTTAAAAGACATTACAATAAAGTTATTATTATTTTTGGTTGCTTGTATTTGTTTATTGTTGTATTAACATTTTTATTTAGCTCATTGTTTATTAATTATATTATTGTAATTTTTATTGTTATTTTTCGTTTCGTATTTATGTATGTATGTGCATATTTGTCTATTGTATTTTATTTGTCAAAAAAAATCATAACAAATTCAATTAGAAAATGAAAACAATTTTCACTATTCCAAAAAAAAATTCAACTGTCTGCGGTGGCTTAAAGTCAGTGACTAAAATTCGCATTGATATGCTGAGCTACCGTTACCTAAAGTCAAGTTCAGCAAACAGTAACTGCAGCCATAGACGCCGTTGCTTGGGACAGTGGTTAGACGAAGCTTCATCGTCTACAAAATACAACAAGCAAACACACACAGAGTAATCTAACATTTACACAGACACAGAAATATGTACCTACAAATTCATATCAAAAGTCAGTCTCTAAATCAGTCACAAAAGTTAAACAATCTACTACACTTTTTGAAAAATTCTTCTTCTGTTCAAAAATTTTTTAAAAAAATATGTTACAAACGACATAAAAAGTTATAACGGTTCAGGTCGGCCATATTTTAAGCTACTCTTCAGAAATTAATTTAAACAAATTGGTAGACAATATTCGTCTGTGTTGAATCTTTGATTTTATTTTCCTAAATTTTATTATTCCTTATCTTTTATCCTTCACCGAAGGTAAAAGCTTCTCATTCCGTTTGTAATTTCTACAATATTGTTCTTAGACCTTATCAAGTAGATATGTATACATATATATATATTCTGGGCCCCTATGAGGAGCGAAATTGATCTAACGATGCCCGCTGAAATGGTGTTTCCGAAGACCCCAGATATGATGGGGCCTTGGTAGTTATGTATTTATGTCACATATAGTCCGTAATTGATTGCTATTAAATTTTAGCCGCTCGGTTTAGTTTAAAGTATAATTTTTTTTTTATTCAAATAAACTTTGTACGGGAAATAAAATCGGCTTTTTTCACATATGTAATTGCCTCCCGTTTTCTTATTTTTGTCAGATCTCCTCGATTTGAAGCTTCTTTTATTCAGAAAAAAATTGTTTTTTACGTGTAGGCTTAAAGGAAATAATTAATAAAATATTTCATCTAAATTAAGAAAAGTAAAATAAAATTCATAAAATTTCTCCAAATTCTACCCTGGTGGAGGGCTAAAATATATTTCGGCAAAATTAAAAAATAAAAATTTGTATCATTTAGGTAGATGCATTATTCTGAAGGTATTCGAAATTTATTTGATAGTTTTTTTCATACGCCGACGCTGCACCCTATTGTGCGGCCGAATTTGAGAACAAATTCAATCAAAACATGGATTCAAGAACCAAGATATTTTGGAAAATTTCTAGTTATTCGTAAACCTCGGGGCATGTTTTTTTAGCGTTTTGCTTGAATTTGCGGAAAATGATATTTATGTACACTTTTAAATTTTAAAAAAAAAACATTTTTTTATTAAAATTTTTTTATAAAAAAAAAATGTTTTTTATTAAAATTTTTTTATAAAAAAAAAATGTTTTTTACCTCTTAATATTGTTTATTTTTTATACCCTTCACCACAGGTGGGAAGTTTGTAATTCCAGTTTTATTTTCTACAATATGTATCTTAGATCTAAGAAGTGGGAGTGGTTCAAAATAGATTTATTTATATCTAAAAACCGGTTAGAGAATAATTGTCCAAATCTGCAGCACATAAGTCTGTTGCCAATACACAAAACCCGTTAAAAAGTGGGTGCTATTATATTATGTTATCCAATACAAAAACAAAATAGATCAGTAATAATAAAATTTACAAAATTTAGTACAAATAGCTTCGGTACCAATTCAAGATATCCGAAAAAACTTTATAACTTTATGTTCTTATAGCACCATGGTGAAGGTTAAATATTCGGCATAGCCGAATATAGCACTCTTACTTGTTTTTATACTTGTCCGATTTCGAAGGTTAAGGCGCTGCTGAAAATGTGTATCAATTATTCTTAAAAGACTTATCCCATGACCAATGAACACAATATTATAATAAGAAGGAACGAATCTTGATAAGCGAAAACAAGAAATATTACTTAACTGGTGATAATCTGTTTAAAGTGTAGTTACTCCAGAAGAAATGTATTTGACACTACACTAGTTATGTGACTGGATTTTATGCGGGTAGAGGCTGACTCTATCTGGTTCTATTACTTTATATGTAGGGGATCAATCATATTAACATGACATTGACAATATCTGCTACAGTCAAAAATGAATGTAGCCGTTTAGGTTAATTTTACAAAGTGGCAAAAAGGGGCCAATTAACCCCCTCCTAGGACATCGCCATTTTAAAGTGACAAGCCCCCTTCATAAAAAGTGCTATAAATATAACCGGTTCCTGCCAGGTTGGTATTTGTTCCCATTCCCCTAGGGAGAGCATGTATAAGTTTATCATTCCGTTTGTAAATTCTTCAATATTGATCTAAGACCCTATAAAGTACATACATATATTCTTATGAAGAGCTAAGTTTTTTTTTTAATATTAACTATGCTAATATCATGAAGCTATACGCTTGTCTGCAAGAGACCAGCGTCTCTGGCGAGAATCGAACCCGAAACCCCGGCGCTGATAGACTAGCACACTACTAGCTAGCCTACCGGGGCACCCCATGATTTAACGATGTCCGTCTTCTCGTTGAAATGGGTTTTCCGAAGACCCCAGATATGTTGCGGCCCTGGTAGGTTTATCTTTATATCACATATAGTCAGGAATTGTTTGCTATTAAAATTTAGCCTGATCGGTCTAAAAAATGGCTGACATGTGAACAAAAGACCACGAATGCCTCTAATTGTATCCAAAACTTCCTTGTTGTTGTTGTTTTTTTGGGTTTTATTTCTATGCTTATCTGAAGAACGGAAGGTGGGCGGGAATGTACATGGGGGTGGCATTTTCCGTAAAAAGACATTAAAGATTTTTGTATACATATCTGGAGAACGAGAGGATCCAAACTTTCCAAACAAGGCACCAGCACCTTGGTTATCAATATACAACATCTGAAATTCGGGCTGTATTAGACAAGTGGGCGTGTCATAAAGTTCATTTACTTATATCTACAGAACGGTATTTATATAACTTTCTGTAATTATCGCACCATGTCGAATGGTGTATCAGATTCGGCTTAAATGCGGTTTAAATATGCGTCTTATTTTCAGTAAATGGGCTCTGGAAAAACTCAATGAAAATCCGATGTTTTATCGTGAAATTTTGTTCAGTGGTGGAGCACATTTCTTTCTTAATAAATACGTTAATAAACAAAGCTGCCGTAGTTGGGATGATGAGCAACCCTAAGAGTACCGAGAGCTACCATTAAATCCATCAAAAACAACAGTATATTGTAGTTTATGTGCTGGTGGTCCATATTTCTTCAAAAATGAAGAAAATCAGAATGTTACCGTCAGTGGTAACCGGTATCGCAACACGTCAACGGACCATGAGCTTCCTGAAATTCAAGAGCATGGCTCTTGTTTAAACAAGATGGCTCTACACACCATACATAACGTGAAACAATGAACTTGTTGAAAAATCATTATGGTAAGCACTTAATATCACACTTTGCTACGGTAAATTGGCCACCTAGATCATGCGATATCACACCTTTGAATTATTTTCTCTGAGGATATGTAAAGTCTGAGGACTTCAGGAATAAGCCAGCTATGATTGACGCTTTGGAAGCTACCATTACTCTTATAATTCGCTAGATACCATTCGCTATGATCGAACGAGTCGCTCGAGATTGGACCTTCTGAATTGACCACCTTAAACGTAGCCATAGCCAACATTTACATGATATCATTTTCAAACAGTAAATGCCATAAATTGTTCTTTGAGCTGATAATTAAAATTTTAAGATCACTTTAAAATTGGTGTGTTTTATTTTACATTATAAATCAAACGTCACGATGAATCACCCGATATATTCTCTTGATCGGTGCGACAACTAGAGTTTTGATTAAAAAAAACTCGAAAACAAAATTTTCTATATATTGGGCATCAACAATTTTCGAAAAAATAATATAGCAGGAATACATTTTTTTCTTTTTATTTTTGCCGTTACAAACATCAAACACTATTCATGCAGTTCGAAGTAGAGCACTCATATACAACAAAACTTTAAAAAAAACAACCGATCGCTGTTTTTTTCATTTTCCACAAACTTTCGCAGTAGCTAACAGACATTTTTAAGTTGACAGCTGTTGGCGTAGTCAGCGTTTTTGTCAAAGCGTTTAAAATTTAATTTCTGTTTGTGTATTAGCGCCAAATTAAAGCAGAAAAATTCGTTAATTAAATAGGTATGAATATATTTTTATATTTTTATTTTAGTTTTTCTGTTTGTTTTTATTTGTTTTCTTAACCTTTTCTTTGTTTCTACTGCTGTTTCTGTTGTTATCATAATATTATTAGACATTATTTTGTAGCGTTATTATAGTTATGGTTTTGTTTACCAAATTGTCGAGTTCAATAAGTAAATACTTATTTTTGTTTATTAGTTGTTATTAACGTTGACGATTATTTTTCAACAAACATATGTTCATTCTTCGCATACTACTGCACGATGTTGGCAGTTAACAGTGATGCCAAGTTGAGGGATTCTTCCCTTTATGTAGGCATTTATTTTAAAAATTCGACATAGGTACAGAGAAAGTTTTCATACTTCTGTTGAATTGTATAGATTTTCTCTAAACATTTGCATTTGTAAACTTTAAAATTACATGATATATTCCTTTTTAAGTGTATCATTATAATGGTAATAACTCTATAATAAGAACAAAGTAAGTATATGGCACCTGTAATAATCATGAAAATTAAACATTTGTTGAATGGACAAAACTTTATTCAAGAATAATACCTTAAGACTGATTGTGTCATAAGGATGATGTGAATGTGAAGAATTGTTCAACACGTTTCCAAAAATAAGTATTCATCAAATAAAATCGATCAATCACGCGAAACATGCACAAAATTGGCATCCAAGACGACGATTATGATGGTTTATCAGCATAAACCACTGACATGACGCAGTCCAACAGGAAATAATCGAGAGTAGTCAAATCGGCAGACCTGGGAGGCCAGTTGGCTAGTTCATTTTTTGAAATTTACTTGTCACCAAATTTGGAAACCATTTACCGCGCAGATAAATATCATCCATATATTTAAACAGACAATCATGGTGTGATAACGACCTCCAATGGAGTCTGTGGGTCTATTGTGGATTAGTATCACTCCATATGCGTCAATTTTGTTTATTAACAATCCCGTTAAGAAAAAAAAACGAGCCTCATCGTTGAACAGCATTTTGCGATAAGGCATTGATGATTGATTTTTTAAATATTGAAAATGCATCATTTGCTAGCGTTGTTCAAGCGTGAATCTATTCATGATGATTTGCCAGAGTATACTGAACATAAGTGTCAAAAAATGAGCGCAGTATGACAGTTATTTTTACAGCTAACCCTTTCGTAAGTTTTATCAGGCTTAGGCCCAAATTTAAGGCCATTAGTTAATTATTAGTAAACTAAACTGATAACTATTGGTTAACTAGCATTTCATATTTACAGTGTATTGGTTAACTAAATTTTTTTATCAGAGCAGCAAACGGTAACTCTATCAATATAACAAATTTCAATGTTGGTAGCAGTGTTTTTCTTTACATTTCCATTATTTCTAAATATGAAACAATACCGAAATGTTATAGAAATCAAAAAAAAAAAGTGGCAGTGTGACTGCTAAACAAAAAGAATATGCGTGGCAGCGTCTGTGTACAATTTAAAATAGTGAATTTCTACAAAAAGAAAAAAACAAATGTCAATCAAAATTTTCAACGGAAGAGCTGTCTAGCTCGTAGTTAATTAAAAACATTTGAAAGTTTAACTAATGGTTAACAAAAAACTGGATATAATATTTTACTGGTGAAACCATTGATGTTAGCTTACTAATGACTGTAAATTTGGGCCTTAAAGAAACAACCTTTTGTATATATATATATATATATATATATATACGCACACGTTGCTGTACCGTATCTGTACTGTATCAATAAGCTGTTCGCTGTTTGGTATATGAAAAGCAATTCAAAAGCTTACCGAAATGTAATGTACCGTAGTTGTAACGTTTCATTCTGTATAAAATAGAATTTCATACCGTGGTTACGTGACATTTGTAAAACAGTGATGGGTTGCATCTAAGTTAACTTTAATGTCATTTTTTCAGTATATCTATGGACTTTCGACAAAACTACTTACAATACAACATATTTCCATATATATAAATATACAAATGCTTAGATGTACAAAATAAACAAATGCATATGCACATACAATAGAAATGAGAAATATATAAAGGGCCTTAAATGGTTACAAAACATTGTTTTGTCTATGCGCATTTACAAAATAATACATGTATGTATATGTGTATGTATATGCTAAAATACATATTTGTTTATTGTAAATCTATAATATAAATATCAGATATTGAATTATTAATGTTTTTAAATACACTAAATACTATTTTAAAACCATTTGAATCACTTGGTACTTTTTATGCACAGCGGTCACCATTTAAACCTTTTGATTTCCCATCACTGTGTGTGGTGTTTTATGTATACTATTACTTTTTTGTTTATGTATGTGAAAAACATATGACACATTTTTAGATGTTCTATAAGGGCAACAACGTGCTAGCAGTCCGTTACAATAAGTTACGGGTACAGCAACGTTCGCCTAACTTAGCCTTTACGCTACACTTAATAACAACAACGAACAATAACATATAAGAAAATTCGTTAAGAAATAATTATAATGTACTTCTTTATGACCAACTCTCAGCGTCATGTTTTTCCAGACACGATCTTATTTTCATGGCGTATCATTTTGATTTGTTGGCAACTAGCTAGTTAATAACCTTTCGTGATTTTAAAAATATTGACTTGGCAGCACTGGAAAATGAGTTTTTTTTAATTAGCTGGAATTGCTTGTATTTTATTCTCTCAGTGATAAACTTTGTTTCCTGGATTACAATCTACGTAATATATTTAATCAAATAGTACCTTTGATAACAAAAACCGTCAGTCCGAAGAAAAAAACGTTTTCCTCCAGCATAAAAGAGGCTACAAGACAAACAAGATGATTAAGAAGGCTAAATCCGATTTATACGCCAATAAGTTCTCGCGAGCTCTGGGTTCTAAAAAGACATGGCAAACTATTCGTGAAATTGGTATCGGTAAAGCAATAACTCAGGAATCGTGTACAGTTGATGCTGATTTTGTAAATAAAACTTTTTTGAATATCCGCATGATTGAAGCTGATCACAATTTCTACATTAATAATAATAATTCTGATAACGTTTCTGATAACAACAAATTCTTTTTCACATGTGTAGATCAATGTGACGTATTGTTTAGTTGTTTATCCATAAAATCTAATGCTGTAGGAGTTAATAGAATCCATCCAAAATTTATCAAAATTCTTCTCCCACAATTACTCCCATTCATCACGTTTTTTTTTAAAAAATCATCACTACAAGTCATTTTCCTACTAAATGGAAAAACTCAAAAACTGTACCAGTACCCAATTCAAGTTCCAATACGTATTTGTTTTACCGTTCCTTTCTAAACGGCTAGTTCATAACCAAATCACTCATTACTAAAATAATAACAATTTGTTAACTGATCGTCAATCTGGTCTTCGAACAAAACACATCTGCATTACTGCTCTGGTAGACGTTGCCGAGGAGATAAGGAAAGAGGTTGATATGGGTAATGTAACGTTTTTAGTTTTTCTGGATCATTCTAAGGCGTTTAATACTGTTGACCATGGCATATTGTGCCTTAAATTGGAAAAATTATTCAATTTTTCGTCAAACGCAATTTGCCTTTTGTCAAAGTATGTAAGTAATGCGAGGGCGGATCAATAAGTCCGAACTTGCCTCGTAGTTATATGAAATGCAACACTGGCCCCATCAAGTACCACCTGTTAAAAGACTATTGTCAAGCTTTGAACAAGTTTCGTCATTTATTTTGCGCTTAATAGCTGTTCAAAACATACAACCTCGTGGATTTTTTTAAAAATGGAAAAAAGAGAATTTCGAGTGCTCATTGAACATTATTTTTTGCGAAAAAACCCGTCAATCAAACCAAGGAAAAGGTTGATAAATACTATGAGGACTCTGTACCATCGATTTTAATGGTAACAAAAGTAAATCCTATTTTTTGGAAGGGATACACAAATTGGAGAAACGTTGGACTAAGTGTATTGAGCTTAAAGGATATTATGTTGGAAAAAAAAATTTTTTTGTAAAAAAAACTGTGTTTCATTCAAAAAGTCACGGACTTATTGACCCGCCCTCGTAGATATCAGTATGTCCAAACCACGTCCTAGACATCAGAAGCACTACCTGTTACAAGAGGTGTTCCACAGGGATCAATTTTAAGCCCACTTTTGTTTGCAATGCACTCAAATGATCTCCCTAATGTTCTCACGCGCTGTGGGATAAGAATGTATGCAGATGACGTTCAACTCTACATCAGTTGTAATGAAGCATCGCTGGATCAGTGTGTTATTACTTTGAATAAAGAACTACATTAAATTTATTTGTGGACAAAGGCAAACGGTCTTGGAATGAACGCCCAAACATCCAAATGTATTATTATCCGTAAACGTCTGCCAAAATTTAACTTTATGCCCAATATTTCCATTAATAACACTGTGCAAGAAATTGACACTTTTTTTTCGCGACAAGCTGGGCACCTGGCGTTTTAACATAATTCGGGTACGCTGAATCCAGTGGTGCCCGCGGTTTTTTAAGATTGGCTCTGGTTTTCGAGATATACCGTTATTTCGAAAATGGAGGAGGTTGCACAACATATGTTCGCATAACTCAAAAACGCTTTAGCTTATTGAAAAAACTTAGAAAATTCCGCAGTAAAATTTCCTTTAAGAAAAGTAAAACCTCTTTCTAATTTTTTTGGAAAAAAAAATAATTTTTTTAACGAAATTTCAAAATTTTTGTTTTTTAAAAATTCATAAAAAATTGGAAAATGTAGCTAGGCTTCTAATTTTTTGCAGACGTATAAAATACGAAATTCCAAACAAAACAAGCTATAAATGATTAAAATATTTGCAACTTTTGATTTTATTCACAAAAGTCGACAAATTTTAATTAATTTAAGAATTTCATAAAACGCAATATTTGTATGGGAGCCCCCCTAAGAAGTGAAGATAAGGGGCAAGTATGTCTCGAGAAAATGTTAAGGACAAAAAATAAATTGAGGTCGGTCATACATTATATACCACTAGGGGCGACTTCTGGGAATTTATGGGACTTTTTCTCTAATATATATCCCTAGTCTGCATTGAACATATGTTGTGCAACCTCCTCCATTTTCGAAATAACAGTATATCTCGAAAACCAGAGCCAATCTTAAAAAACCGCGTGCACCACTGGATTCCGCCGAATTATGTTAAAACGCTATGTGCCCGGCTTGTCCGTTTTTTCAACTAGCATAGTGTAATCAACGTATAGAAATTGTTAATACAGCCAAAAACCTTGGAATTATTTTTAATTCTCGTAACACGCTTACATGGTCTGACCACATAAAATATGCATGTGGTCGAACGTTTTCCATGGTAAGAACACTTTGGCGAACTCAATATTGCACACAAATAAAAATCTGAATGCTACTCGCTAAAACGTATCTAATACCAATTTTATTGTATGGATGTGAACTTTTTGCAAGCTGTGACACAATAAGTGAAAACAAACTAAACGAAACATTTAATAATATTGTTCGTTATGTCTATGGATTAAAACGTCGAGCACGAGTTTCAACATTGGCAATCAAATTATAGGGCATTTGTTTTAAAGATCTGCTAAAAATGCGTATCTTAATTATTCTGCACAAAATCATCTTCATGACACAGCCTGAACATCAATCTGAAAAACTCAATTTCTCGAATTACGAAAGTAGAGGAAAAACACTAATACCATATAGACACTATAGCCTTATATCATCGTGGCAATTCTTCATCCACGCCATTCACCTCTGGAACTCCATTCCATATAGTTTTCAACTTTTATGTAACGCACTAGAGTTCAAAAAGTCAATAATGAGCTTGATAAAATTGATTTTGATAAACTTAATACTTTCTGATTAATGTTTTCAATCAATCTGGCCTGTTCTGAAAATCACTTTTATTCAAATCACGTGATTTCAAATCACATGCGCCTTTTAAAATCACACGTTTGATATGTTTGTGTTTCAGTTTTGAGTGTTTCGGTGTGATTTTAAATTGCCGAAAGCACACTAAGAAACACAAAAACCGAATGATTTTCAGAACACCACAAAATTGCACTTGTGATTTTAAAAGCATGTGATTTGAAATCACGTGATTTTCAGAACAGGCCCGTACATCTTTTTTAAAATTTATTTCTTTATTACATATAAATTTTTGATTTTTGTAACTAGTTTTAAGATTTAACATTACAACAATTTGCTAATTCTTAGTCCTGTATTGCAATACGAGACCCTTGGTCTTGTGAATGGAACGACAAATAAATAAATAAATAAAACAAATAAAAGTGCAAATTTGTTTCCTATTTTTTGGAATATCAACCACTGTACATAATTAAATTGTCAATAATTCAATTTTACTAAAATATTGGTCACTTTAAATGTTACAACTAAATTTTAACGATTTAAATAATAAATAATATTTAAACGATTGAATAACAAATTAAAAAATTTTGAAAAATTGAAATAAAATACAAGTGTTAGCAAAAAAACTTAAAATTTTATTTAACCGTTTGGGCTTGCTTCAAGGCTAAATTATTTTAAAGTTTAAAACTTGTTACTTTTAAAATTGTTTACTAAAATATAAATATATATGTATGTATAAATAAATAATTAAGCACGTCTATGACATTTAGCAAAATTTTCGCTGTGACTACAAAAATAACACAGGGCAACACACCAAAAGTTTCCTGACGTTTCTCCATTGTTTTAGATTAAATTGGGAGTGCTGATTTAGTTTTTTTCTATTAGCTTTAGGCCCTATTCATATAAAACGCAGCGCAACGCCAAAGAATAACATTGAAAGCACAAACAATGTCATAAATATTTTGTCATTTTATTGTTGCGCTCTACAGAAATAGTTATATAATTTCAGTGTTGCCAAAAAAATTTAAATTTAAATCAATTTGTTACATAAGAATAAACGTAATTTAAATATTTAGGCATTTAAAAAATTAAATCATCGATTAATTCAATATCGTTATTGTTCATCTCATAGGAATCACTTGTGCCTATTAGTTTTACATATTTTGAAGGTAAATCATAATCATGACAATATTTACCCAACCTTTCAAGTCCATATCTACAATAAAAAATAAAAAAAGATAAAAACTATTTTGTTGTTATGTCAAAAATATTTCCCTAATTGATAAAATCGAATTAATGGTTGGTAAATGCAACCTATTTCTCAAATTACTTTTAACGATATTTACTTGGCTAAATACCCTCTCCACTTCAGCATTAGACCATGGAAGTGAGAGCAACGCTTTAGTAAATCTGAAGTTTCTAAAAGTTTTTTGTTGCCGCCTGCATCTTCATATTGAAATATTTTCGACCAAAAAGAAACAGTGTTGTTTGTGTTGACCCATTTTTTAAATTTATTTTGAAAGATGTTTCTTTATCATCGTTTATAGCGATTTTCAACATTTATAAAAGTTGTGATTTAAATTAAATAATCTTTTAATAGTTAAAAATATTAATTTTACTTTTAGCAATTTTATAAATTTGTATAAGAAAATTTTTATTTGAAAAGAAAACGGCAAAAAATGTTATGGTTAAACAAGTTGAAAAATGGCTAAACTAATTTTTTAATGGCTAAACAAAGTGAAAAATGGCTAAATTGGCATCACTGCATAATTTACACTACTTTTTGTATTATACGGCTAATATTTTACGAACGATCCCACAAGCCTTTAAATACTTTTTTGGATTATTAGTCTACACAAAATTCTCTTTCATTTAAGTAGAGTCATATTGATGAGTATACCAGGATATCTAACTTGTATTGCAAGGATGTTCAAAATTATAGTTTTTTCATGCATGTATGCATGTAGCGAACTATTATTTATAAAAAAATTTTAAATCCATTAAAAGAGTCCTAAAATATTTAGAAACCAAGTTCACATTTTTTCTAATTTTCTACATGTTTTAAATAGTACAAAAAATAACAATTGACATACTGATTTCGGGGCTCCGGCCAGACCATTGGTGTAGTATGGTATGTCTAGATTGGAAATATTAATTTTAAAATATTTGAAATAAACAGCTTTCACGAAGTCCAAAGGTTTACGATACTGTGAAAGAATATAATGATCACAAACAACACAAAAACTGTCCAAGAATATATTTGTACAAAATATTCTTGGCGAACCAATATTTATAATAACAATAAAATATAATTTAGTGCCAAATAAAACACGAAAATCTAAGTAAACATGGTAAAAGAGGGTATTTATATATAAATAAAAAATGGTGCTTCCAACGAAGCCGGCTTGTAGGGAAGAATCTTTAAAGTTTCGCTTACCAAATCGCTTACGGAAGACATGAATTTTATATGGCGAGTTCCCACTTTGAAGCAATACATTTTTGACACAAAAAGCGCTTTATTCAGCGCATATTAAATTGGTGAATGTAAAACGATCAGCTTTGCACACTGAATTTTTTGTAACCGTCATTATTTTATATGCCCCCTTACAAGCCTGCTTCGTAGTAAGGGAATGTCGTGGCTCTTCAAATTTTATATATCTTTTTTTTTTATAAAAATTTACTCTTATTCGACCTTTAAAAATTTTAAATGTAGCAGATACTGTTATGGAGAAATAAATAGATAAATGTATAGAACAGTTAACTATTAAACCTAAAATTATGACAAAATATGTGGATGATTTATTTTGTGTAATTAAAGAATGAGAAATAACAAACATTTTAAATACATTTAATTCTTTTCATGCAGATACAAAGTTTGCAATGGAAAAGGAGTTTGCATCAAGATTGTCTTATTTAGACACTTTAACAATAAGAAAAAAAAAAGTTTATTTATTGATTGGTATCAAAAACCCACATTGTCTGGTAGAATAATTAACTATTTTTCAAATCATCCAAAAAGAGTTATAATTAACACGGCTAAAAATTTTATCGAAAGGGTATTGACAATAATTAATACATATTTCCATAGGAATAATAAGGAAAAAATGTTTAGAGCATTAATGGAAAATAGTTTTCCAAAGGAAATTATATCCAATTTATTATTAACCCTGCCTTTACACATGCAAGTAATTACTTGCAAGTAGTGTATATGTATTATCAACGAAAATGTCGAAGAAATAGCCGAAAGTCTTGCAAGTAACTTGAGTGTTTACACAGTCAGTTGTAAGTTTATTTTCTAAATGTTCTCGAAGCGAAAACATCTTATGAAAAATGCTTCATTTTTGTGTTAAAAAAAACATTATCATGTTAATATTATCACGAAATTTATTAAATAATATTAAATATAAATAATTTAATTTTTTATTTTATTTATTTATTCATTTGAAATATGTGTAGCCTAATTGACCAATATAATAATATTACAAGTCTTCGTAACTATGAGAACAATGAACTTAAATCTAAAACAATCCTTAACCCTACGACTCCTCTAAAAAATATATGCGTACACATTTAATTATGATAAAAGTTATGAACCCAAAAATCAGCACTTAGGAATACGAGGAAGTGATATATTCACGAACCATCTTGATGAAAAAATTATTTTTATTTTTAAAATATGTGAATCCAGTAGCTCGTTTCTGTATTTCTCGCATTGCAAAATTTCTCACATTAAGTGTGAATCAAAAAATTCCATCGTTTCTCGATTTGTGAGAAAAAAGTGTTTCTGTATTTGATTGCGAGAACAGACAACATAGATTCTGTTTTAACTGGAATACTTCCAGTAATTAAGTGTCAAATGCAAGCGAAACGTCAACGAAAGAAATAGATATAATAAAAATAGGGCTGCCAGATTTGTCGATTTATCGTCATTTTGACGATTTTTTGTTCCAAAATTGGCAAAGTGCCGATTTGCTGATTTTTTCTGGTGAAGATATTATTCAGTCTTCGAAATAAAATAATTTTAATTAGTTTAGTATGATTATATATTCTGCACCACAAAAAAACGATATCTTTAAAAACATGGCAGCTTAAAAATTTATGGGCAAAATCAAAATTTCGAAGGAAAACTGTTAAATTTTTATTTCCTTAGATTATTTAATACATTTGTTTATGTGATCAATACATTAAACTATTACACCATTTTTAATCAATGCACTATAGGAAATTTTGGCCTTTTTTTTTTGGCAAGTTCAATATGATATTTTGTTACGCCTTTAAGCGATATTTTCAGGAAAAAAACAGTCTGAAATTTTAAATTGTTATCGGATTAAAGAGAAAAATAAAATAAATAATTTTATTTAAATAGACCTCAAGTTAAAGTATGTATGTATATATGTATAAAATATGTATTTTACCCAAGAACTTTACCAATTTTTTTGATTATGTTTTAATAAAAATCGAACAAAATTTGTCAAAATTAATTTTAAATTGTCCGATTTTTTTTTATTCTTTCTTAGGAAATTAACGATTTTTTCAAAAATTTATCTGGCAGCACTGCATAAAACGAAAGCAATGAAGGGCTTGAAAAAATTAAAATAACAAAATTTAACAATTGTGTTTTATTTATTTTCATCATTAAAATTCTTTCCCTTCAAATAAAAAAAAAAATAATACACATACTTGCGTACATAGATACATAATTTGTGCTCCATTTTTTTAAATTTTATTTTTCTCGCATCAATTTTAAATGTAACTTATTTTGACAGTTCTTGTGAGAAACTTTTAGCAAAATATTAATACAGAAACACTTTTTCTCACATCCTTCCAATAAATGCTGGAAAATTATTTAAATGACAGATAATTCTCCCAAAGTAAATATACAGAAACACTTATGTGAGAAAAACCATTTTTTGTTTCATATTGCACTGTTTTTGTTATAATTCACTTGTTTCATGCGGGAAATTTTACGATGCGAGAGATACAGAAACGGGCTACAGTATTGCCGTAGTAACCGATATCATAAAATTTTCTGCGAAAATTTTTTGATTAAAATTTTTATTTAGATGCTTGCAATTTATGTTTTAAAATACAATGAAGATGTGTTGCTTTGTAGTAGTGTTTTTTGTTTTGTTTTTTATTCTTAAAAACATACAAAAAATCAACAATAAACATAATTTTTATATTACTAAGTACTAGTAAATTGATACCAAAGGCATCCATGGTAACACTGTTTCTTTTATTATTCCTACACTAAATCCCGCGAAGCTTTTTTGCTTGCCTGCAGAAGGCCAAAGTCTCTGGCGGGAATCGAACCCGCAACCCCGGTACTGATAGACTAGCTCACTACTAGCTAGCATACCGGGACACCCTAACACAATAGGTAGATTATTCACTAATATGAAGAATAAAATAAATAAGTTGGAAATGTCAAATGTAGCTTATAAAATACCTTGTAAGGGATATGTTAAAGGACAATGCAGTAAAGTGTATATTGGTACAACAAAAAATAAACTCAAAACTAGGATAGCAGGACATAAGTCAGATCAAAAATATAGGAATATTTCATCACAAAAAACAGCTGTATCAACCCATTGTGCAAGTTTAAACCATTTTCCTGATTTTGAAAATATATCAGTTTTAAGCACGGAAAATAATTGTAAGCGTAGATTTATGTTAGAAATGTTGCAAATTATAAAGATTCCAACAATATCCAGAATTAATTTTAAGTCAGATACTGAAAATTATAGACATTTCATTTATAAAAATAGAAACGGAAATTATAAATTTATGTAAACTGTAATAGATTAGATTTAAATTGGAAAACCATTTTGTATTTAATTGAAAAAATGACATTTTGTTAAATTTTTTTAATTTTGTTAAATTTATTAAAAATTGTCAAAAATTCAAGAAAAAATCGCCGAAGAAGGCACACAACGGATTGCCGAAATATTGGATTCAATAAATATAATATTTTTTATAAAAAAAAAAAGAAAAAGACCTCAAGCTTAAATAAGAGGATTAATTAATATCTTTTTTTTTATTTATTAAGAATTCATTCATTTACCTTAAGGCATCACTGTATGTCTTATTGGGTAGCGTATATGTGTGCTTACTTTTTAAAATGTGGCATTAGTGCTTCGCAAAATAAGAAAATTTTTTATTGGGATATTACTCAAAAACAAAAGCTGTTAGAGAAAAATTGCTGCCATAAAAATATTTGTCAAACTGAGATAGAAACAAAAAATCATAGGAAACACACAATTTTTCTTCTTTTGTTGGGCAGTGTAATCAAAATTTTTTTTTTTTTCATTTTTAAAATTAAAAAGACAATTTAGAATGCTATAAATGTTTTTGCTGAATTTTCAATACTCTCAACCAAGGCTGGGTTAGGTTCGGAGGTGTTTATGATAACGTATTAACACGACAGATGTAAATTTACTGTAAAGAAAAATAAGAAAAAAAAAACAGAAAAAATGTATCTGATTAAAAGGAAATTAAAGTTAAAGGTGATGGAATATGGAGGTCCGTCCTAATTAGCGCTCGCTGCTTATAAAATGCCTACTGGTTAGTGATGTCTTGTAGTTAACAGCCTGAGCCATTCTTTAGATCATCTAGACATCTAACTCTATGTACCTTTAACATAGGCAATTTCAGACAATCCTCAGAAGTCTGGAATGCCTCTACCAATTTTGTTCAATGTGCTGACACCAATAATGAGCTTCATACTTCTCCGTCTCATCCCCAGAATTAAGCAGGAATTGGATGCCTATACTTCAGGCCACAGCTCCCTAGTCAATCCTACTACTCCAGGCCCCATTTTTCCTTTCCAAACATCTCTGCACTTTGAAAGAGGCAGTTGCCCGTTATTAAACGATCCTTGTAAAATTTTATTTTTAAATATCTGGTCATTTAAAACTGATTTGATGTGTTTTAAAGGGGTTCAAATAAAATTTTTTTTTACAAATTTTACATAATATTATTTTATTTTATTTATTTGATTATTTAATTAAATTGCTCCATGCACAAGACTAAGAGTCTTATTTTGCAGTATGGAACTGAGAATATGTGGAATTAAAAATCATTAAGTAATTAACAACTAAATAACTAATTACAATTTGTATATAAAAAAGCAAAAAACAATTAAAAGTTAATAATAAAAAATTTAAATAACTTAATCATTTGTGTTATAATCTAAAGTAATTATGTTTCAAATTGTTATGCTGATGTCGCATATACCTCCCCTTTATTTGCTACTGAAATTCAGCCAGATCGGTCTGTAAATGGCTGAGATATGAACAGATGACCACGACTGCCTCTAATTTTCTTCGTCAAATTCCATGTTGTTGTTGTTTTTTATACTCATCACCGAAAGTAACCTCGTATGTTGTTTAATTTTTTACGTCTTTTTAAACACAACAAATACAGCGCAGTTGATTTAACGATCTCCGTCTGTTTTTCCATATATCTGGGTACTAGAAAGAGCAAACGTTTCAAATTTAGGTTATTATATCAATTTACAACATCCGCCAAATGTGAGTAAAATTGGAGAAGTGGGCGTGGTACTTCCCATATAATGACATTAAAGATTTCTGTATAACTGGAGAATGACAAGAGCCAAAATATCCAAAGTAGCTACAAGCATCTTGATTATCAGTGCACAACATCCGACAAAATGTCGGCAAGATTGAAGAAGTGAAAGGCATATATATAACTTTATGTTCTTATCGCACCATGGTAAAGGGTATATAAGATTCGCCTTGCCGATTATAGGACTCTTACTTGTTTAATTATCACTGGTTTATATTGCGGTAACGATTATGTATATCAATCAATAAATGCTCTCATAAGCGGCCATACATAAATACTTATCGTCGGTCACAGGTTGACAACTCTGTACTCTCTTTTAAATTTTTTGAAATTGTCAACTCTTTTAATTTTTTTTTTTAATCTGAAATTATTTCAATACCTTTGTTTTCTTTACACCATCTTACAATAAATATCTCCTACTAATTTTGGTTTTTTTTTATTTACTTCCAACACGGTTTAGTAACGGAGTATTAACGTTTTTTTTTTGTCTCCTGAAAAGTACAAAAAAACATGTTAAGAGTTGTCAACCTGTGACCGACGATAATCTGATTTCGAAAAGAGAAACAAAAAAAGTATTTCCCCTTGTACAATTTTATTTTACATTGTTCGGTATAAGAACGTTGTTCGTAGAATTAAAATCATAAGCCTAGCATACATACATATCGTCACCTAAAATGCAAAAGGGTGTAGCAACAAAAAAGAATTGAAATAGAGTGTTTGGTTGATCTTTGTCCGTGTTATTAAACTACATGTTCACAATAAATTTAAGATCCCTGCAGTTAAAAATGGCGACCTTATTAAAGACATTTTTTGCTTCTCCTGCATTTTAGGTGGCGATATTTATATATACTATATATTAGGGAGATCGGACGGTTAGTATTCGACCGGTTTTAACCGGTTATTTTAGTTTTGCCCAAGCCGGTTATTTTAAAATGTCCATTTTTCGAATTTCGAATAAACCGGTTATTTTGGTATAATAAACCGGTTATTCTAATTAAATATTAAGCAAACTTAAACTGTATCTGCAGAATGTCAAAACAAAATGTAACAAGAGTCAAAAAACATTATGAAGAATGTAAATAAAAGCGTGTATTTTTGTAAAAAATGCGAAAAACAGTTCAAAATACTACAAAAAAGTGTTCAGATAAAAAGAAAATAGTAATTTGTGCGAGGGTATTCTAAAAATCTATATATATAAAAATAAGTCCGTATATGTACGTCGCCGAACTAATCATAAACGCGTCGTGCGATTTCAACCAAACTTATACACTACGTAGGCAGTGGCCCATATATGGTTTATATGAAGTTTGGTTGAAATCCGATAACGCATGTGTGTGCGGTGCGTATGTGAAGTGAGTGTGTTTTTGCCGCAGGCATTTGGCAAGCCTTCAGTTCTCTTTATCTACACAACAACTCATGGCAAAACCAAAAATGTTGTCTACGAAAGAGCTCTAAGATAGTTTAAGTGATACATAGTCTAAGATTGTAAGAAACTAGAATTAAAAGTTGAATAATAGGGAACAAAACCAACTTTATTAAAAACAAGTGTGTTTCTTTTCTTATTTTGTTTTGCCGTGCGAAGCAGGCAACGGGCCCGCTAATTAAGTATATTTTTATATCGATGTTATCTCTGGGGATATTTCGAACGGGACTAAAAAGACGCAGTTAGGGGCCTGAAGTGCCTTAAAATGTTAAGTTGCAAAGGTTCTTCTACGTAACAACTTATTTAATAATTAGTCTACATGCTTGACATAAATGCTTTTCAAATAAAACTTAACTCCGTTTTAAGTAGTTCTAAAGAGACGACAAATAATACTTTGCTAAAATACGCAGTAAAAAATTAATCATTAATCCGTTGTGTTGCCGAGGACGGAATGCCCGTTAAGGAACTGAAAACTCTTAAGTAGTTCTGGCATATCTTCATGTTTAAAACTACAACATTCTGGCGGTATCAACGATATGGAAAAAATTCATTAGTTTTATTTATTAAAACGCCAAGAACTAAAAAACAAAATTGAAGAAATGAATCAATATAATGGAATGTTTTAAATTGTGGTCGACAAATTGACAAATATTTCATACAAAAAGCATGTTCATATTACTATTCGCTTCTATAACAACAAAACAAAATAATTTGAAATATATAATCCTGGCTAAGAGGTTTTGCTTGCAACTTTCCAAATATATGGTTGACGTCTACTGATTCATATAGACATGTTTAACACCCAAGAAATTAAAACTGATTTAAAATAAATTTGGGAGAATAACTCATATAATAAATTTATTAAATCCCTAAAATTTTTTATTTGCTTTTGCAAAACGCTTGTTTAAATAAAACATCATTTAACAGTTTCTAAATTACATTATATAATTATCTTCTTACAAATAAAGCTTAGTAAATAAATAGAAATTGTAAAAAATAAAGCTTAAGGCCGGTATTCACTATCCTATTTAGTCGCACGATATGTCAAAAAAATCGTGTGTGCTCATAATGTATGACAGAGTGTGGCTTAAAAATGAATTGAGTGACAGATTTTTTGACAAGTCTTTCCGACTTGCAAATGTTTATGAAAATGTTCATAAAATGATAGATTATATGCGATCAGAGTTGCATTTTCTTGTAAAGTAGATGAGTCATTTGAGTTTGCATCTTTTTTGTGGGATAGTGCGGCATTGACAGCAGATTTTGCAAAAAAATTTTTATGTCGGATAGAAATACCGTCAGATTTTCGAGTGAATGAATCGTACGATTATGTAGGATAGTGAATACAGGCCTTTAAGCTTGATCGATTTACTGGTCACTCTTTTCTTGGATTTTATCGTCAAATATTTGTTAGGTCTGAACATACCTTTAGCCATATCTATGTATTTTGTTGGTTCCTTACCTTTTTGAATTGTTTTGTTTTTATTCAAATTAACGTTTTGTTTATGTATTTTATATTTTCGAATTAAAACCGGTTAACCCAAATTTAGATATTTTTAATTAGGCTTAAGTTCATTGAATTTAATTTTTATTAAATTATTTTTATGAAGACAGGAATTTTACAACATGAAATTAATTAAAATTTTTATTGATAATTTTATATTCTTGACTGTGCTGAGATTTGAACCCAGGCGTTCACGGACAGATTGCCCAGACTAGTTTCGATTGTAACCACACAATCTCTTCAGTGGGGCTTGCCGTTTTTACTCACACGGCCATTGAAGCCGGATGACGTCAATAGACAAACATCAATCGACTATCGAGATCGAAATTTGCTTTTGAATGAATTATTATCTATTTTAATTGATTTACATGTTCTTCCTAACTTTTGTTTTTTCGTTCTTTTTGTCAAAAATTCTTCTTGAAATCCAAAGTACATTTTTGTTTTTTCATGTTTTTGTCTTTCATTTTTCTTGTTGACCTTTTTCAGCACAACTTGAACGACAAATGTAAACATAGCTTGTGCCTTAGCTGTTAACCGGTTATTTTAAAAATGCTTAACCGAAAACCGGTTATTTTAAAATACAAACTGTTCGGAATATTCGAAAACCAGTTTTTGAAAAAAGTCGAACAATCGATCTCCCTTCTATATATATATATATGTATATAATTATTTTTTACCTACTTTTACCCGTAACTTCGTTCACGTCAAAATGTGAGCAAAATTTAAAGAAAAGGGGTTATTTAATATATTCAAAATATGTATATTCCATCCACTGTTAATTTTTCCTCATTTTTTACTTCTTACATCTGGGCCATATTTTATATCTAAACCAAATTTATCGCAGAGGAAAAAAACCAAAGTTAAAAAAGTGCAAAAAGTACCAGCTTTTTCTCATTTTATGTCACCAGAAAGTACACTGTATGTTAATGTAGGCTATAATCTCTATGTACCTATACCAAATTTATCGAAAATAGATAAAGTACTAATTTTATCTTATTTTTTCCCCTTAAAAAGTATCCTACATTTTAATCTGGACCATATGCAATCTGTGTGCCAAATTTATCGAAAAAAGAAAGAATACCATAGAACCGTGTTTTTCCCCATTTTTACGTCCTAAAAAGTTTCATCCAAATTCGTTAAGCGGCATTTGCGTGTTTGCGCCACAAACATTCGAGTACAAACTCCCAAACTTTCATATTTATAATAATCATAATGGGATTGTGAAATTAAAATTAAAAAATGTGAAACAATTAACTACCAATTTGTTTTTAAATATTTTTTAATAACAGAAAATATTCGCTAAATAGAAATCCCAAGTCTTATTTAGCGGTATAACGGATTTGTCTGTACCGTGTAAAGTCCACTGGCATGCTTTTTATATTGAATAGAATGTTTATTACTATCCAAACCCCACATTCATTCCCTCTTCAAAACTCCCCTTCCTAAAAATGCGTTTTCTTTTTTTTATTAAATACAAACAAGACTTTTTAGAACTAAGTCAAGTTTAAATTTGCGCGCTTCATTGATGTTGATTTCTGAGTGTGTCTTATGTTCATTTGTAGTATTTTTGTATGTACACCTAAGTATACTTAGTTAGTATCATGTGTCTATTGTTAGAATTTAATATAATTTAGTGTGTAATAAAAAATAGAATGTATCAGATAAATACGAAACTGGTAATTATTCTAAAATATATGCAAAAGAGATATCAAATTATTGTTTTAATCCGTTTAATTTTTTAACCCTTGAAGTAAAAAATTAAAAAATTTTTAAAAACTTGAATCTTTCATGCACCAAACGTCTTTAGGCAGCTTCTGCTTTTTTTAAAAAGTTAAATTTAAAAAGCTAAAAGCATTTAAATATGTGCAAGTAAACAGCAAAGCTGAGGTAAGGGACCACAAAATTGTCTTTTGTAATATTTTGTTTTGCAAAAATTTACCGTAAGAAATGAGAAATTTGCTTGAAAAAGTACTGTTGAACAAAAACAACAAGTGCATTAGAATACAGAATTTAGAATTTAATTTGATATACTTTTGCATAATACCTTTTTAACTGTTCTTACGCTAGATCAATAATTCTGTAACATCCCAATACCAATTTTTCTTATTTTGCGAAGCACTAATGGCACATTTTTAAAGAAAGCACACATTTATGCGCTACGCAAAATGACATACAGAGATGCATTCAGCTAAGTGAACGAATTCTTAATAAATTTAAAAAAATATATATGTACAAAATTTGAAGAGCCACAACACTACGGGAGCATGTTAAAGAATAACGGTAACAAAAAATTCAGTGCGTAAAGCTGATCGTTATATTAACCATAAACAAGACGTTAAGGTGTGACTGACAATTAAAATCGTGCATTATAATTGGACCACACTTTACATGCTGCGATAAGAATATAAAGTTATACAAATGCCGTTCTTTAGGTATAAAAAAAATCTATTCTGTGCAACGCCCGCCTTTCCAATCCCGCCCACATTTTGTAGGACGGTGTGTATTGAGACACAAGAGGGTTGTACCATATTTCGCAACTTTGGCTCTTGCTGTTCTCCAGATAAACAAAAATCTATAATGGCTTTGTTTGGGAAATGCCCATGACCAATTCGCGGTTCCCGCTGATATTTTGTTGGATGTTTTGTATGTATAGCAAAGATGCTTGCACCTTATTTGGAATCTTTTGCTCTTTCCTGTCTCCAGATGTACAGATATACCTCGATGTACATGTATGTATTTGTTATGTATAAAAAAACGCATGAAAAAAAGTCCGAAAAACCAAAATAAAAAAACGCAACTTATGCAAGTTACTTGTTACTTTCGGTGATGGGTATAAAACAGCAACATGGTATTTTATGAAAATTAGAGGCAGTCGTGGTTTTGCTCATATTTCAGCCATTTATGGACCGTTATGGCTGAATTTCAATAGCAAACAATTCCCGACTATATGTGATATAATTACATAACAACCGATTCTCCATCATATCTGGGGTCATCGGAAAATAAATTTTAACATACACAAAAAAAGAAGGACATCGTTCAATCAACTCCGCTACTTATAAACACCCATAATATATATACTTTATAGGGTCTTAGATCAATATTGCAGAAATTACAAACGGAATGACAAACATATATCTGTGATTATCATGGGTAACCGCGTATGTCCATTTTTTTCGATTTTGAAATGTTGATGAAATATTGCTTAATTTTAAACGATCTTTACATGGTGCTTAATATTTCGATCTAAAATGTTTTTAACGCTCTCCTGAAAAATTTGTTTTTAAGAAATACGCGGTTACCAATGAAAACCACAGATATATGCCCTTTTACCTTTGGTGAGTGGTCTAATAAATAAATATAATGTCTTTGATATTAACCAGGGACCGTGACTGTTTGACTTTTTTCCAAAAAGTATAAAAATAACTATTATTTTTTAACCAGTATGTTTTTGGTCACAAAATAACTGATATTTTTCAGTCAAAAATAAAATTTTAAATTTGATTAATATATTTTCAGTCAAAAATAAAAGTTCAAATTTGTCTTATATTTTTTAGTCATAAATAAAAGTTAGAATTTGACTGATAAAATATAAAAGTTAAAAACATTAAAAATTGGACTGGTTCTTTAAAGCTTTGGAGTCAAAAAAAGTCAAAGGTCGTGCTTCGTTGGTGCTACATAATAGGAATGAAAGCATCTATAATCTCATTTCGAGACATTTCCACTGTAAAATTTAGCCGCTTGTCGTCATTCTCTAGAGGCCTCTTGAAACTTTGGACTGCTTTTCGTACTCAGTAAATTTCTGATCATGGCTGTCTTGCATATGTCTTTTTATTTTGGTTATGCTGGCGCTATTTATTACTTTGTTGCAGATTTTACATGTGGTTTCACCTCCGGTTTCAATAAAATATTTTTAATTAATTTTTTTTTTTTTTTTTCAATTATTATGTGCATATAAAATTAAAAGAATTAAATTAAATGAAGTGATAAGCCAAGCATGTGCAGTGAAAAGAATAAGGCACTGAAAGCGATTAAATTTTAGCTTTTGTTTCGAACCGAAAAAAAATTATAAAATAAATAAATTTTACTTTTTACATTTGACCAAAAGAATATCAGTCAAATTTTGACTATTATTGACTAAAAAAATATATGAGTCAAATTTTTACTTTTATTTTTGACTGAAAAAATATCAAATAAAAAATAACAGTTAATTTTTGACTTTTTTGAAAAAAGTAAGAAAATAAAAGTATTTTAAAGATTTTATTCCTTGGCTAATAACTATTACAATGCAATACTCAAATAAAGTATAGACAAATTCTTTCTGTCAGACTTTTTGAACTAAAATCTTGATAATAACTGTTACTTTCGATCCCTGATACCAACTATAATTTCAGTGCAAGTAACATTGGCGATAACTTTTTTTTTTAATTTGTCCCAAATTTTATGACAATGTAGATAGATATTTGTAATGTGTGTAAAGTGTCGAGTGAGTCAGCTGCGATAAAAACATTGTATTTCCTTTTATTACAAAAAATTATTACCATTTAAAATTCATCCCAATTTAAGTTAAAAATTATGTTGATTCACATTATCGGAGTCTAATGTGCACCAATAGTTAAAAATTATTCTTGTGATAACAATTTTACTCTACAAAACTGAAGTATAAACTTATCGCTGATGTTGACTCACTTCTGACGCTGTGTGTATAACAATTATAGTCAACTACGCATAAATTTACCTAAATATAGATAACGTAATTTCTGGTCATATAAAACTTATTTGTTAAAGATTTAATAACAATGTAGTTATTATTTAAGATATTTAAAGTAATTACGATTTACCTTCATGACAGCATTTTCAAACTGTTTTGATACAAATTTTTTATAATTTGGTTAAAAGTTATTCTATGTATGTATTTGTAAAAGCAATCTTTGAGAAATTTCAGTATTTAATCCAATATTTTCAGAAAACCATATAAAAAGTGATACAAATTGAGATGAATTGTGTTCTGAGTTCATATTTCTTTGAAGTTAGGAAAAAAGGTCTTAAGTCAGAAATTGCAGTTTTTTGTAATGTTAAATTGAAATTAATTTAATTGCTTTATTTAGTTGATTTATTTCCTAATTCTACATTTACACCTACACAAAATCAAGTGCTTAAGGGATTTTGAGCGAAATCTTGTTCATTTCAATAAGATTTACCACACAAAACAAAATCTAGTTCGTCACTAGATTTTGGTAAAATCTCACGAAAGCTTGCAATAATCAACGATACAACTATGAATTTAATATTAATGTACTAAAAGATACAGCTCTGAACAAGAAAAATTTGACAGATTGACATAAAAAAAAAAAAAAATTAAATATATAAAAAAAGCGGGGAAAATAAATTTGCGGTAAATTAATAATTAACAAAAATAAACATTTGTGAAAATGGATAAACCAATAATAAATAAAGGGTATGAAAATTATATTAGTATAAACTGTGTAGCATTACAAATGCCTTATGGCGATTTCTTTTCTGAGAAAAATGTTGCATAAATGGTACATGCTCTACACAAAAGAGACCATTTATGCAACATATTTCTCAGAAAAGAAATCGCCATTAGCTTACAGAAAACGTACCTACAAAATGGAAAAGCAGTAAAATTCCAATGAAGAGGCGCTTTTAATACTTTTAATAATGTTTTTTAAGTTTTTATTTGTTTTTGTTTGTTTTGCAATAAAATTGTTAGATTTAAAATTTGCAATTTTGCCTATTATTTTTAATAAGTAAACTCCACGCCTTCTGTCTACTCTTTTTCCGTATCAGTCGTCTTTTCCCAGGTATCATTTATTTTGTGGGTAGTACATTTGCCGCAGTTTGTGAAATTTAATATTTAGCAAATGCTGGTGTTTTTTACGCAACAATCTTAATTCCGAATATATTTTTATACCCTTCACCACCACTAGTGGTGAATGAGGGTATACTAAGTTTGTCATTCCGTGTGAAACTTTTTTATTATACATCTAAGACCCCATAGAGTATATATATTCTGGCTCCTTGAGTAATTCTAAGTCGATTTAGCCATGTCCGTCTGTTGAAAACACACTCACTTTCGAAAAATGCAAGCTAAAAGAACAAACTTGGTCTCAGGTTTCTTGTAGTTATCCTAAGCAGTTTGGTATTGAAATCCAGCAACATCGGTTCGGTAGGACTAGAACTATAATTCAAAATGTGGAACCACCACCCTAAAATAATTGATAAGTTTGTTACAAAAACTAACATAAATGGTGGAATAATGTACGGAATGATATAAAATCTTGCATGAATTCGCTTTATACGCCTGCAAATCATAGGGTTACATTTCGTGATAATTTGCCCTAGGCCCCACATAAACCATACTCCCTGCAAACATTTTAGTACGTCTACAACCGTAATTAATAACGCAATCATACTAAAATTTGGTATGTGACAGTTTTATAGGATCTAAAATCACACTGTACAATTTTTTGAAGATGAGTCCATAATTTACCCTAGGCCCCATATAAACCCTACTCCCGGCAAACAGTTTAGTGCCTTAAACCTTAATAAATAAGGCTATTACAATGCAATTCGGTACGTCACAGTTTTATAGGACAAGAAATCACACTGCAAAATTTCGTGAAGATCGGTCCATAATTTACCCAAGGCAATATATAAATCCTACTCTCGGAAAACAGTTTATTGCGCCTAAAACCAAATAAAGCACATTTTGAGAAAATAATTAAATTAGTTAAATTCTGTATTAAACTGCTGTATTGAAATTTATTCTAATTTATTTTTCTAATACCAGAAATCAGTCTTTAGAATTTTGGGATGATTGATCCATAATTTACCATAGGCCCAATACAAATAACGCTCCTAAAAATTATTTTAGTTCGGCTTAAACTGTTACGAGTCATGATATTTTACTCAGGCCAGTTCAAATTTCCAGAACGAAAAGCATAAAACTTTCTAATTGTTGGTCAATAATTTAATAAAGGTCTAAACCGCAACCAATTTTAATGCTGACGTTCGTTTTTGTGACGATTTGGTAATAATATATACATATGTATGTATATATCATATAGAGCCCTCTCCTGTCGGTGGAGGGTATCAAAGATTCGGTACAGCCGGATATATCAGTCTTGTTTTATATAACAAAATTAGTTTTTGACTTTCCATTTTTGCTAATAAAAGTTTACAATACAATTTCCTTCCTTCTTCAATCAGCTGTTTTTACTATGAAAATGAAATCCGACAATAGGTCAAAAAGCACTGGTGTAAACGCCAAAAAAAAATCTTTAAAATAACATATTTTTGCCTAACGTCAAAGATTTTTTTTAATAAATAAAATATTTTTGAAACTTAAAATAAAAAAGGCGATTCATTGTGAGGTTTGATTTGAAATGTAAAATTAAAGACATAAATTTGAAAGTGAACATAAAACGTGAAATTACGTACTCAACAAAATGATTTCTCGACAAGGTCATTGTTTCACTCGCTGTATGGATCGTAGTGCCGTCTTGTTGAAGCCAGAGCTCACCCAGACAATGCTCTTGAATTTCAGGAAGCACATAGTCCATTAACATGTTGCGATAACGTTTACAATTGACGGTAACATTCTGATTTTGCTAATTTTTGATGACATATTGGCCAATGAGCTACTGCTGATATATTCTCGGCACTAAGTGCTGGATGTATTCGAACCGGTCGAGTATCACCCACTTATGTTAAATGGGACTCAAATTTGCGAATCGTGTTGGCAATAGGGGTTTCAGTAGGTAAATTATGCGCACGTTAAGTTCCTTGAATCGCACAAACAACATTTCTCACGGAACGCTGATTTTTGTAATACAGCTGAACAATTTGAAGACGCTTTTGTGGTGTGAGTCTTTCCATGATGGCTGGTCAAACGATACTGAACAAAAATGACAAAGCAGTTTGAAAAGAGACGCTTTATCTGTAAAAATACCATATTGAAAATCAAACCTCACGATGAATCACCCTTTATTAGTTAGTAGAATGCCTTTTCTTTAAATTGACCTAAAAACAATAAATAATAACCAGAAGAGAAACTTTTTGAAGAATACAACAGGTGGGATAGAATAATAGATTTAAGAATATGACCGATGAAGTATATGAACATGAAGTGCAAGGAAATATTTTTCAGGGCTTGAATTATGATATTTTTAGCTGTTCTTTCTAGCCTTTTTGAAACCGGAAGTTGTAGTTTTTTAGATTTAAAAAATGCAATAAACAGGAATTACCATTTTTGCGCGAAAACTTATAATGACATGCTGTGATGACAAAAACACAAATATTTTACGATTGTAGTGTTGTGCCAATTGACCAAAATTTTTATTGAAAAAAACTATAACTTGTTTTTATATTTCAAGTAGAGTTTTTTTATTCCCGCACTTTTTGGATTCCCGGGAAAGCGGGAAATAAAAATCAAATTCCCGGGATCCCGGGATTCCCGCCCAAAATGTTGTATTTATTTATTTACTTATTTCTCCAATGAAACTAATAATTCTAATTGGCTATTACGCTTAACATAATTAAACCTGGTATCTATTATATAACCAAAACGTAAAAAGTTTAAGATTCAAATTATTTTAAGACACTTAAGAGGTTATATTGATGCCAATAGGATAATATAAATCAATATACGTATAGACATTGTCAAATTAAGAGCTTATTTGCATAATTACAATGAAAGTATTAGGAACTAAACGCTCAATATTACGAAGAAGGAATTCTGAAACAATTTTACCGTTAAACAAATTCAGCAGAAAGGAGAAATTTGATTTACTACATTTATTTAATAACATACTTTTTACAATTTTATAACCCTTAGTCAGCATTGGTGTATGCAGGTTACTAATGGTGTTTTCTTTTCTACATAAAAAATTACATTTTATTTAAAAAAATGCAATTGGTGTTCGTTTCTTAAAAATGCTTCGCTCTCTAAAAGGGTGGCTTGTTTTATTTTAAAAAATGCACCCTTACTAATGACATGTTATTGCACTTTACGCCCCGTATAAATCGACAGTGTTGATAATGCCCTGTAAAAAGATGGTTTTTTATATATAGTGCTAACAGACGAAGTTGGGAAAAAATCGCCGCTAATCAGGGCAGTAGAAATTTAGAATTTTAATAGTTATTTTATAAGAAAGCATTACATTGTTAATGATAGGTTGTCAGTGATATAAAATTTAAGTGGATTCGGTGTTACAAAATTGTTTTTGAAAAAAAAAACGTCAAATCAAGAAATCTGAAAAACTAGGTGTTAATAAATCAGCAATCTGGCAAAGGTATTTTCTTGTTTACATAGTTTATAAAAAACAAACTAAAGAAATTGGAATTTCGTCATACATTTTGTTAATTTATTTATTTATTTAATATCAATCTATTAACAAATTTTGGTATATGTATATTGTTTTTTATATTTTGAAGAACAAACTTTTTGTCATCTGTCAAAAACAGGGCGGTCCAATTTTGTGTTTTGTTCTCGTCAAATACAAATTTGCATTATTACAGGGTCGACAAGACATTTTATACATGTACCTTTTAACAAGGTGGTATTTTCTTTGTATAAAAGAAAACACCATAAGTTTGTCATTACATTTGATTTTTTTTTTTTTTAATATTCATCTAAGGTCCCATAAAGTATTTGTTTTATTAGTCCTTTATTAATTCTAAGCCGATTTTGCCATATGGGTGTCAAATTGTTTCTAGATCTTCTAGGCTGTTTGGGATTGAATTCCAGCAGAATCGCTTCAGCAGGAAAAGAGTTTAGCACCCAAACTGCAAAAACCTCCCTAAAAACTCAGCAAAAACTAGCATAAATTTGTGGCGAAATGCACACAAATTTCTATTTTCTACTTTTATAAGACTCAAAATCACTTGAAATGCCGCATATGAAACATAATCTAGGAAAAGAATTTACTACGCCCTTAACCGCAAAGCTTTATAATAATGTTGTAAAATTTACACTTCAGTTTTCTAGTACAAGAAATAAAATTTCGTGATGACAGGTCAATAATTTATCATAGGCCCAATATAAAGTCTATTCTCAAAAATTAGTTTAAAAGCCTTAAACTGCAGGGAATTTAAATATTGTGGTGAAATTAAGTTGGATAAAACAACTATAGACACAAGTCTGACATAAATTTACTTAAGTTGTACAAAAAGATTTTCTTCAAAATTTCCCGGGAATCCCGCAATAAATTCCCGGGAAAGCGGGAATTGAAAACAACTGAAAATCCCGGGATTTCTCGTCAAACTCTAATTTCAAGCAACACACAAGGGTTAATTTATAAAACAAATTAAATAAATAATTCCAACAAATTTTAAATTTTCAACGATGAGCTTTCAAAATATGTATTAAATATCAAATGTATTAATTTTAAATACTAACTGCCGCATTCATAAAAAACTAAATTGGATATGAAATCAATTTTAAGGAAAATTTGTATGGAAATTTAGTTGTAAAATACGTTTGAAATCTATTTTATTTTTTATGAATACGGCAGTAAAACTAAACAAATATATGTACATACATAATAAAAGATTTCATTATTAGCATTTTTATTATACCCTACACCCAAGGTTGGTCAAATACATGCTAAGATGTACATTACAGTCGTGTATTTAAAATAAAAGAAACAAAATACATTTTATACACGACTTTATTTTATTTAAAATACAAAATAGATTTACACGATGTCGAAAATACGCTTTCTTTCGCATAAATACATTTGAAGCAAAAACAATGTTTTTAGAATTTGTTTCATTTTTAAATGTAGTTGTGCGAAAGACAGAGTTCCTTCCCATATGGTATAATAGGCAGTGAATTTTTTAATGTAAAGGGTGTTTTTTAAGCTCAATAGAAGTTACGCAGGGTTAAGGCCCAACTATAATATGCTCAAGTTGGCTTAAGCAACTGTGCGAATGCATGTAAATTTTATGTGTTAAACCATATTGAACTAATGGAAATTTTTTATTAAGTTTTATGAATGCGTAATTTTCTTACGGATCCAAATATTTTTGATTTTGCTTTGGTTAATGCATTGGGGAGGCTTTATGTTAATTTTTGATAGAAACTTAAGCATATTAGAGTTGCATATGCATAATATAGTTGCGCTTTTAGCTGTCAAACGAACTGTCATACTGCGCTCACTCTTTGACATTTATGATCAGTATACTCTGGAAAATCATCATGAATTGGTTCAAGCTTGAAAAACGTTACCAAATTATACAATTTTATTTTGAAAATCAGTCATCGATTCGCGCGCAATGAAAATTTCGTTAATATACCATTACCTAGTGTCACAAATAACTTTTATTACCAACACATAACAGCTTTTAATCATGCAGATAGGCTTAATTTTTATTCTGTTGATAATAATGATGTTGTAATGGCCTTCTATTCAATCAAGTCTAACTCAATTGGTTTGGATGGTGGTGATCCAAAATTTATCAAGATTATACTGCCATGGATAGTTCCATACTTAACTCACTTTTTAATACTATTTTTATGACCAGTACTTTTTCAATAACATGGAAACATGCCAAAATTATTCCAGTCCCTAAAAGGAAAATTGATAACCGCCCAATTGCTATTCTACCTTTCTTTTCAAAGGCCTTTGAACACTTAATGCATAAATGAATATACAAGTATGTGAATGTCAGTAATTTGTTAACAGATCTTAAACCAGGTTTCAGAACACGACGGAGCTGCATTACAGCTTTGGTTGATGTAGTAGAAGAAGTTAGGAGTAACTTAGATGATGGCAAATTAGCGTTATTGGTACTGCTAGACCATTCAAAATTTGATACCGTTCACCATTCTGTTCTTTGTAGGAAACCTTAAAATCAGTTTGGCTTCTCTTCACTTGCAGTTAAATTGATTCAATCTTACCTTAGACACAGATTACACACAGATATGTAAAAAGTGACGTGTGAAAAAGTCCAAAATCAGTTGCGAGGGCAGCTTTCGAAGAAAGAGACAAAAATCGTTTTTTGGGAGTGAAGTGGCAATGTGTAAAAACAGGCCGCTACAATCAACACAAATTCCGTGATCAAGGCAAAAATAACAAAACACAAACCACGTTTAACAAAAGCATTAATTCAACAAACGTTTTATGTTGTGCAAAAAAATGTATTTAGTAATATTGTTTTGTTTTATAATGTTATTTACTTACTAAAAATTATTTACTAAAACTTAAAAGTTAATTTTTACAAAAGTTTTGCAAATAAATCTTAACTAAACAAATGTATTGCGGCATAAAAGATGGTTCAAAGAGAAATGAAAAAAGTGCAGCTTTCTAAGAAGGAGACCAAAAATCTTCCGTCTCGTGACATATCTGTGTTTTATCTGTGCTTTAGAAGCAGAAGTCTTATTTACTTCTTGCTCTCTACCCTTCACTAGAGGAATCCCACAGAGGTCAATTATTGGGCCACTATTATATAGTCTATATTATAATGATCTACCGGAACAACTTCGTTTTTGTAATATAGAGATGACTGCTGATGAAGTGCAGCTTTACCTTAGCAGTACCAAGGAATTAATCGTCACCAAGTTAAACGAACTGAATTCTGACTTAAACAGTATTTTTGTGTGGGCTTCTGCAAATGGTTTGAAAATAAATCCAAACAATTAAATATTCTTGGCAATTACTTGGAATAAAACTCGAATTGAAAATGACTTGAATGTTTCAATTGGAGATTCAAAAATTGAACTTGTAAATACAGCAACAAATTTAGGTTTAATATTCAACAAAACAATAACTTGGTCTGGCCATATTAATCAGGTATGTGGTAAAATATATGACATGTTACGTAATATATGGGCCACGCAACAAAAACTTTGTTAGCAAGAACTTATCTTATGCCCACTCTATTATACGGCTCTGAAATATTCGCTGAATGTTCCTCTAGTGATAAGAGGAAGCTCAACACCACTAAGTGCTGGTTCACACTGTTCAAGTCTTAGCCGTCAAGTGTTGATTTTTAAGCAGAGAGAAGAAAAGAAATTACATTCTCTTTTCCATAATAATAATTCGGTATGTTTTTTGTATTAAAAAGTTTTGATAGGTTCTCAGAATACGCAAGTAGATTTATGGATTAATAACTTATTACAAATGAAATGTCTAATTTTTCTCCATAAAATCATCATGACTAAAAAACCAGAGTACCTATTTAATCTAATACGATTTGCCAGATCGCGTAGAGGAAGATATATTATTTAATTTCGACATCGAAGTCATGCATCTGAATGACAATTTTTTGTCATTTGCATACGTCTCTAAATCAAATCCCAAGTCCCATTAAAAATACAAGCAACGCAGTAAATTTTAGGAAAAAGCTTATTGAAATTTTAAAGTTATTTTCTTTTTAATATAATAAAATTTTTTCTTTCTATTTCAACAGAAAAAAGTTTTTTATCAAATAAAATATTGGGTTGAAAAGTTTAAATTTAAATAATGTGATAATTGAATTAATTACTTTTTTAGTTGAAAGAAAATTAAAAAAATTAATTTTGACTTAATTAACGTTTTAGTTGCTTTGAAGTAAATTTTTAATTGAAATATTAATTATAAAACAAAAAATGTTAACAGATTTTTTGCGGCTAAAATAAAATCTTTTAAATGTGTAAAATTGTTGTTGGGTGTTGTCAATATTTAATTAAATAAATTAACAAATTGCTTGAAATGGCAAAGTTTTTTTTTAATTAAAATTAAAAATATCATTTATTGAAAAAAAATATTCACAATTTAACAATTTTAAGTAATCAATATAATCATTTTGGTAATAAGTGCAAAATCAACAAATTGTTTGCTTTATATTATGAATTTGGTATAAATTTGGTGATTGGAGACAATTTTTAATTTTTTCTGTGTGTATTAATACTACACACATATAAATACTATTATATTTTTTTTAATTGATCCTTGTTTTTTATGTATTTTGCTTTTATTAAAACAATTTTGTTAAACTTTTGTCATTTTATATTTGTATTTAACTATTCTGATTCTAATGATGTAATTTATAAGATATATATTATCTTGTTGTAATAGAAAATCGATATTTATAGCTAAATAAATAAATAAATAATAAATAAAAATTCGTGCTCATGTTTGTTAATAAACTAAGTTGTCACATATAGAGTGACACAAATCCACAACAGAGCGTACATACTCTATTATATCCAGAAAAATTCAGCTGTTGCTATGGCTTACACGCTAGTGAGTTAATCGGAGCATATTTCTTAAAAAATAAAAAAATTGGAAGTTCACCCTAAAGCATCAGATAAGGAGCCTTTTTTGCATAAAAACATTCTATCTGTTCCTGATAGGAACAAACTGGCGTTAAATTGTAAAAACATGCTTTTTATATTTGGACAGCTATCTGTAATGGTAAGCTCTTTAGTATTATCCTTTACTTACTCCAAATTTAAATACTAAGCAGTGTCCCCGTTAACTGCTCTCAGGGTTTACTTCACGTTTCACGTAATGTTCCACTAAGGCATTAATATCAGGATTTTGAATTATTTGCCTCTTATCTATTGTAACCAGAGTGATGTCAAAATAGCTTAATTTATTTCGGGTGAAAGTAGTTTAGAAAACCATCGAATATTTTTTCAAAGCTCTTTTATAATTGTTGTAATAAACTAAATGCCTCAAATTGCTACCCTGAAGCCGATCTTATCTGGTTCTTACTGATATTAGGGTAGGCCAGAAACTGTTCACAAAAACAACTGTTGCCCTGAGTGTAATCTCAAGATGTATTAATTGCCTTAAATTAAATTTCTCTTAATATTCGTGTTTTATAGCCAAAAAACTCTTGTTCGTATCTCACTTATCAAAAGATAGTTTCATCTTGTGTGACATGCCCATAATGGACACAACCTGTTGAAAATATTCTATAAATAAGTACAATAGGCAGATGCTTAATAAAGGATCTTTCTATTACGAGAATTTTTAATGAAATTATTTATCTTCGTAGGGCCAAAGAACTAAATGTTTGAGACAACTTATTGTTTATTTATTAAAAGAAAATGTAATTTGAGAAAAAAAGTATTTGAAATACAAAATGCTTGAGCGATTGGTATATAAAATGCAAAATATATCTTGGAAATGTATTTAAAATACTATACAAAATACGTATTTGTATTTCCAATACCTATTTCGAATGCAAGTATTAAAATACTTTTCAACCCTGCCTAGACCACATGTGGAAAGGAAATTGATTTTTTTTTATCATTCCGTCATTAATAAAAACTGACCTCAAAGAACCATAATTTTTTGTGGTTTTAGGCGTATATCAAAAGAACGCTTTATATGGGGCATAGCGTGATTTCTAGTCGTATAAAACTATAACAGGACAACGTGTTACTATACGGTATTTTTCGAGAGGTCACTTTATATGGACCTATAGTAAATTATCGACCAATATTAACGAAATTATATAATACAAAATGAATGAAGATCTTGTACTAATATATAAATGTTTAAAAGAGTTTGTTCCTTTTTTGGATTCATAGTTTTTTTCATACTGCACCAATTGCTTAGAACAACTAGAAACAATTTGACAGGATTAATCGAAATACTCAAAGACCCAGAATTTATATACTTTTTGGGGGCTTCGATAAATGTTAAAAAAGTTTCATATGTAATGACAAACTTATGGTGTTTTCTTTTCTACAAAAAAAATACCACCTTGTTAAAAGGTACATGTATAAAATGTCTTGCCGACCCTGTAATAATGCAATTTTTATTTGACGGGAACAAAACACAAAATTGGACCGCCCTGTTTTTAACAGCTGACAAAAAGTTTGTTCTTCAAAATATAAAAAAAAAAATATAGATAAACCACAATTTGTTAATAGATTGATATTACATGAATAAATAAATGAACAAAATAAATGATGAAAGTTCCATTTCTTCAGTTTGTTTTTTATAAAATATGTAAACAAGAAAATACCTTTGCCAGATTGCTGATTTATTAACACAAAGTTGTTCAGATTTCTTAATTTGACGTTTTTTTTCAAAAACAATTTTAAAACACCAAATCCACTTAAATTTTATATCACTGACAACCTATCATTAACAATGTAATGCTTTCTTATGTTTTTACTAATAAATAATAGAAAAAATAACTATTAAAATATTAAATTTTTACTGTCCTGATTAGAAGCGATTTTTTTCCATCTTCGTCTGATAACCCTATTTATAAACTGAAGCCATCTTTATACAGGGCATTATCAACACTTTCGATTTATACGGGGCGTAAAGTGCAGTAACTTATGTCATTAGTAAGGGTACATTTTTTTTAGAATAAAACAAGCCACCCTTTTAGAGAGCGAAGCATTTTTAAGAAACGAACACCAAATTGCATTTTTTTAAATAAAATGTCACATTTTTTGTAGAAAAGAAAACACCATTAGTGTATTCTCTCTGTCCACTAGTGTTGCTTTTACCAGATCGATTAACGGATCCATCTTAAAGATCCATAATATATACTTAAACACAAATCAAACGGCCGCATCAAATTGTATCCATCTCTTTGCTAGGGGGAAGAAAAAGTTAATATTTTCATTGTGAAAGCGACACGCAGAGAAAGAATATGTTTAAATATGGTCACCTCCAACAAAACTATTTTAAAAGTCATTTGTATAAATATTACGTCTGATTTAACCATATTTTGTCACCGACAACCATGTACTTGCTAAATTAGTCCTCCATTAAGAAACCACAACTATATTATGTTTACC
The DNA here is from genome assembly GCA_943735925.1 of Pollenia amentaria. NCBI lineage: Eukaryota > Metazoa > Arthropoda > Insecta > Diptera > Polleniidae > Pollenia > Pollenia amentaria. Next base: position 82,388,052 of record OX031008.1, on the reverse strand, counting down.
TCTAAGCACCTTATGGTTAAATATGACAATAATTTGTTTTTAAATTTACAATAGTATTTTCCTCTTTTCCAAGAGCAACATGCTATGGTTGAAAACCAACCATGCTATTAGTAGTGTTAAACATATTTAAGATATTATAAACCAAAACATGTTCTTAGGCTTCTTGATGAAGGACTAAGTTAACTATAATTCGGTTATCGGTGACAATAATATGGTTAAATTAAACAAAGTACGTTAACATTTTCTTTAAAAATAGTTTTGTTAAAGGTGCCCATATTCATACATTTCTTTTCTCTGGGTGCAGACTCAGATTCTCTTAACCCACAGGGTTAAAGAAACCGTTCTCAGACTTATAGCGTAATATTTTTCAATTAAACCCCTTCAAAAATTGTAAATTGAAATATAAAGTTTGTACACTCAAAAACACCTTATGAACCAGATTCTTATCAAACAACATTAAAAGTATGAATATTTATAAAGATTTGTGTGCAAATGAACCGAAGCGGCACCAGTCAAAATAAAAATCAATAAAAATTATACTGATTTTAGAGCGTAAAAAAATGCTGACTAATTAAAATTGTTAAATTAAATTTTAATTTTTGTTTTGAGATTGTGTTTATTTTGATACAAATTGTAATGTGTATAACAAATTATGTAGAATTGAATAAATTACGAAAATAACAACAAAAAAAAAAAATCATCGTCTTCAAATAATTAAATTATTAAGCGGCACAAATTGAAATTTATTATCTGTAATTATTCAAACAAACAAATTAATTATTTTCAACATAATTAAATACAATAAAGACACTGAATCTTTGAAAACAATAACAATAAAAGTGAAAATATCAATTTGCAAATAAACAGAAACAATAGAAAATTAACCCTAATGTCTTTTAAAAACTATTTACCTTAAATAAACGCACTTGAACTTTTAAGTTCGAAATGATTTGAAAGCAGAGGTTCCTTAATCTGTGCTTTTCATGGGCAACCGCGTATGTCAATTTTTTCGATTTTGAGATGTTGATGGGCAATACTCCACTATTTTTAAACGCTCTTTAATGGTTCTCTGGTTGTCTGGGGTAAGTGTTTGGTTTAGGTTAAAATAATCAATCACACTTTCAGATTATTTCAAGTAGAAATACTTGAATCAAACACAGTTTGAGATCCAATTTTACCTCACTCTTATCTTAAGCCAATACCGTTTTCGGACTATTTTAAGTACGGGGAACCTGAATCATCCGTACTTGAATCAAGCATTCTGTACTTGATTGAAGAAAATCCGTACTTAGCGTACTACTGACACTGATTTAGCTTGATTTAGGTACGGATGGATTGATTTTTCTTTTCAGTGTAAATATCATCATCGATCTGAAATTTGTTTGTCTAAAAGTGATATATGTGAGGGGTCTATATGGGACCTATCGCCATTCTGGACCTACCAGTACAAAATTTTGCCATGACATAGAAGCTGTAAAAAATCCTATAATAAGGAAAACTGAAAAGGCAAAACAAGCCATTCGTACTTAAATGAAGCCGAAAAGGTGTCAATAGTACGGTAAGTACTGATTTCCTTCCATCAAGTTCAGAATGCTTGATTCAAGTACGGATTATTCAATTGCCAAATACTTAACTTGGTCATATTTAATCCCTGATCCGTACTTAAAATAATCCGAAAACGGGATTGACTTAATTAAAAGTGATATAGAAATTAATCTCAAACAGTGTTTGATTCAAGAATTTCTAATTTGGTTTAATTCCGACTCGTCCTTTAAATAATCCGAAAGTGAGATTAGTTTCTAACCTACCTAAACACTTACCACAGAGAACCAGAGACAGAGAGAATAGTATTATTTCCTTACCCATTACACATGTTTGTTTACAGAAGAATTCTCCACTACAAGACACCTACAGCATGCCCAATATGGTTTTCGTAATAAGTCTACTTGGAAAATTTTATGTTTTTAACTAAATAATTAAAAAAAATTTAATATGGGAATTATTCCTTCTTATTTTAGTTTTTAAACATGAAGATAATCTGTATTTTTTTCTTGTAGTGTTGTTGTTTTTGTTTCTTAACAAAACAAGCAAATCGATTTTTAATTTATTTTGTAGTGTTGTTGTTGTTTCTAGAACAAATTTTTACAAACACATGCGTATGCAAGCATATTGGTTAGCGAAAGTTCTCCCATTTTGGATTGTTTTAAGTATTTTTTATGGCCGTTTTCTCATTAGCCGATTATCTGTTTTCCCAACGAAAAACTGCACATTAAAGAAACTTGATTTTCTCAATGTCTAATTTGCTTCTATTCTGTCGCAAAGCTAACCGGCACTCATCTGCCAATTATTTATTAGCCGTACAGAAAAATTCAATCAGCTGACTCCTAACTCTTAATATGAATTTTGAGAGGTGTTGCCAACTGAAAACAATGTTTTTTCTCGGTATATTGAGAAAACCAAAACAGTTAACGATCAGTTTATCGGTCTAATACATTTATGTCCACTTTAAGTAACAGGCGGTTTGCCGATACATTGAGAAAATGGCCATTAGAGTTATTGATACTTAAATTTTTAAGAGCGACCCGTACTTAAGTAAAAAGAAAAGCTTAAATTAAGTATGAGTTTTTTCTTTCTGTGAAGATATGGCATTTAAAGCTTTTATTGGGAGTGGTAATTGTATGGGAGCTATAATCAAATATGGACCGACTTAAAAAAAACATTTGGTAAGACGATTTATGTTCCAATAAAATTTGTTTGAGCCCAATTTAATCTAAATACCAGTATAATAGGATGGTTTATGGGCACAAAGACCATTTCTATTCTCGACATTTTTAATAAGCTTCTTATGACAATAAAGACGTATGTAACTAATTTCTTTAAGTTATCTGCAAAGTTGCGACTTGTACTTTGCGCACAAGGCAACATGGAAGGACATAAAGCCTGGCGGATATCGTTGATTCGACTCCGAAAGGGATTCGCAAACCATCGGTATACTAAACAGTGGGATCAATATTTTATTTGGCGTTACACACATAAGCACAAACGAATAATACCCTCTCCACTTTTGTGTTGTAGGTATACAAACCAGTTAAGAACCTCTGTAATTTGTTAAACGATTTTTTTCTGCGGTTTTGTACTTTTTTTCTTAGTTTGATTTACAATGTCATAAAATAAACAAAATATTGACGGTCCCTACATTGGTTGTTACCTTCTGGCGGTTGGAATACACGTATTTACATTCGTAATTAACCAATTACTTATTTTTTTCAGTTTTGTTTAAGTGTTTTCAAAATAGTTTTTAATATTTTTTAACCTTTATATGACCAAAACTCGAATTAATTAATGATGATTAATTATTGAGGAAAAGAATTTCAATGAAAATAAGTAAAAAAGTAAACATTAAATGCATAGAGTATATTAATAGGTGGCACAGATGTAGAAAAAATTTATAAAAATTAGGACAAACAAGTTTATTTTATTTGCATAATTTTTATTTTTTTATATATTATCGGGTTTTTGTTATTACCGAAATGCAAAAATGTATATGGTGACTTATTAAGATTGAACATTTTGTTATTTAAAAATGTGTTAAAATTCTCTAAAGTTAATACGAATCTTCAAACATTCTATTATAGTAAAAACGTACACGTAATTTTTATACCCTCCACCACCTCTACTGGTGAGTGTGAGTATACTAAGTTTGTCATTCCGTGTGAAACTTTTTTATTATACATCTAAGACCCCATAAAGTATATATATTCCGGCTCCTTGAGTAATTCTAAGTCGATTTAGCCATGTCCGTCTGTTGAAAACACGCTCACTTTCGAAAACCGCAAAAGAATAGAACAAACTTCGGTCAATAATTTAATATAGATCTAAGCCGCGACCAATATTAATGCTGACGTTTGATTTTGTGAAGCTTAGTTAATACCCACTCCTGACGGTGGAGGGTATCAAATATTCGGCACAGCCGAATATAGCACTCTAACTTGTTTGTTTGCTTTTTTTTTTTTTTTATGAAAATTAAATTCAATGACCTAAAGCGTGATTAAAATATCAAAATTTGGATTAAAAACCATTAACAGTTCAATAAAATGACCACAATACTCATTATTGTTAACAGCTAAGACACAAGCTATATGTTTACATTTGTCCTTCAAGTTGTGCTGAAAAATGTCAACAAGAAATAAGAAAGACAAAAACATGAAAAACAAAAAATGTACGTTGGATTTCAAGAAGAATTCTTGACAAAAAGTACGAAAAACAGGAAGTAAGGAAGAACAGGTAATCATTCATTCAAAGCAAATTTCGATCTACCAAGGTAAAATACCATTTGGTTTAAAGATTGATGTTTGACTAATGACGTCATCCGTCGTCAATGGCGGTGAGAGCTAAATGGCAAACCCCACTGAAGAGATTGTGTGGTTACAATCGAAACTAGTCTGGGCAACCTGTCCGTGAAAACCTGAGTTCAATTCCCAGCTCAGTCAAGAATTAAAAATGATTAATAAGTTTTAATTCATTTCATGTTGTAAAATTCCTTTCTTCAAAAAAATAATTTAATGAAAATTAAATTCAATGAACTTAAGCCTGATTAAAATATTTTAAAGATTTCGACAAACAGGCTTCAAATATTTGTTCAAACACACCAATTAACAATACAAAGCATTTGTACAAACATAAAGTCTTAAAATGTTTGCCAAGCCATTTATTCTAAATTAGCCTTTAAACTAGCGAGAGACCTGAGTGACATCAAATTCTATGGTGCCTTTTGATTAAAATTTTATAAAATCACCGAATAGGCGTCAATTAAATGCATCGATAAATGATGGTTATTTATGAATTTTGATTATCTTTTAAAGAATTTATGGATTAGAGTTTCTTGGATCTTATTTAGTAGAATGTGCCTTACCAGACCATCTTTTTCTATGTTCACGAATTCCTTGTTTAATAATTTCAAACAATCAAACAATCTATTCTCTATGAAACGATTTCAACAAAACCAATTTTAATATGTACGATTTTGCGAAACAATAACAAAAAGTTTCAAGCAATTGCTAAAGGCAACAATTTCGAATTTGGCAAAAACTGTAAACTGTAAAACGTTACAACAATATTGAATTGCTGCAACATATGGAATCAGAAAAAAGATAAAATTACATTGACTTTTTTTGCGATTCACTTTTGTAATTTTGCATTTCAGTGAAAACGTTAAATTGGAAAAATATTACAGGTGTCAGAGTAATTTTTTTTTAAATAATTTTTTTATTTATTTGCTAGAGATACAATATTAATGATGTTGTTTGTGTATGTATCTTTATTTATTTGTCGAATCAAATATTCAATTTCACATTTGAATGTATGTATTTCTTTTTTTATCTTCTGCAATAAACATACATGAGTTTTGAATTGTACGAATATTTTGGCAAAACAATTCAAGACAAAGCGAAAAAAAAAACTTTTTACGCCATCAATCTAGCTGCAGGTTGTGTCTGCTACATTGACAAAACCCTTTAGGGGTTAATGATATTGGTAAAATAAAATAAAAACAGCCACAAAACACAAAAAAAAAATAAGAAATTTATTTTATTTGTATTATTATTTTTTGTTTGGTTTTAAATTGTGAACTTTAATTAACTGCGATGTTTTTTCGTCTGTAGACAAAAAACAAGGTAATATAAATACTATTTATCTACAAAATGTACAAGTATCTGTCTTTGGATTTAATTTAACCCTAGAATGGTAACATTTTTTTTTGTTATGTTTTGCGAACGGTTATTTGTATCAAATCGTGAGTTTGTGCCAAATCAGTTGAGTGTTGTAAGAGCTTGAGCGCGAACTTCTTTTTATTTTGCACCGTTATGATTCTGATACATGCACATGTGTATCGCCTGTAGGGCAAAGTTTACCAATTAGAGTTAATTTTTCACATATTTTTTGCTGATAAGGCAGGAGAACGGGGTATAAAAAAGGTCGAAAGATCGATATGCGGTGTCTGACCTACAAAATTAAAGCGTATGAGCGTATATTTTAAAATATAAGAAAATTTTCTGATGGAGCACTCCCTTTAGGCTGCCGGATTATTACGATGCCCTTCAGGCCGATATTGTGGCCATCTACAAAGCCACGAGACACATTCTAATGAGATATCTGGCAGATAACTGGCTGAGATATGAAAATACACACAATAAGGCTTTTAAGGGGTCTGTACACGGCCAAGGATTTCTCATCAAGTGCTATAGTAGTATTAGTGAAAATGTGGTTGTATGTGTGACATCGACGATGCTGGATGGGAAATCAAAAAAATTTAGATATGACGGCGAATATTACGTCCAGCACACGTACACGAGTGAATTCGCCGGCATGACAATCATTTTGACCGTGTATTGAAACCCCTTTAAAGCGGTCTAGACTTCATCTCAGGAAACATATTGCGGTGATAACTGGCCACTGGACTATGGGAAACACGCACAAATGATACTTCTCCCTTAAAATAACTTGTGTAGAAATTGCGACGATGAGGAGGGAGAACAGTCAGCAGTATTTCCATCTACTTTTATTCCCTCCACCACCACAGTGGTGAATGAGGGTATACTAAGTTTGTCATTCCGTGTGAAACTTTTTTATAATACATCTAAGACCCCATAAAGTATATATATTCTGGCTCCTTGAGTAATTCTAAGGCGATTTAAAGATGTCAGTCTGTCTATCCGTCTGTTGAAAACACGCTCACTTTCGAAAAACGCAAAAGAATAGAACAAACTTGGTCTCAAATTGCTTGTAGTTATCCTAAGCAGTTTGGGACTGAAATCCAGCAACATCGGTTCAGTAGGATCAGAACTATGAATCACAATGTGGAACCACCACCCTAAAAAAAATGATAATTTTGATACAAAAACTAACATAAATGGTGGAATAATGCACGGAATGGCATAACATTTTGCACGAATTCGCTTTATACGACTGCAAATTATACTGTTAAATATCGGTCCATAATTGACCATAGGTCCCATGTAAACCCTTCTTGCGGAAAACAGTTTAGTACGCCTAAAACCGTAATTAATATCGCTAGCATACTAGAATTTGGTACGTCACAGTTTCATAGGACCAGAAATCACACTGTAACATTTTTTGAAGATCGGCTCATAATTTACACAAGGCCCCATATAAACCCTTCTCCCGGAAAACCGTTTAGTACGCCTAAAACCCTAATAAATAATGCTATCAAATTGAAGTCACAGTTTTATAGGACGAGAAATCACACTGCCTAATATCGTGAAAATGGGTCCATAATTTACCCTAGGCCCCATATAAACCCTCCTCTCGGAAAACCGTTTTTTGCGCCTAAAAAAAAATAAAGCCCACTTTGGGAAAATAATTAAATTCGCCTAAAACCATCACAGAAAATTTCTTACTTAAATTCATATGGCCAGAAAAAATATCATGCAAATTTGTGAAACTTACTGTTAACGCTTAAACTAATTACACTGCTGTATTGAAATTTATTCTAATTTATTTTTTGTAATACCAGAAAATCGTCTTCAGAATTTTAGGATGATGGTTCATAATTTACCATAGGTCCAATACAAATAACGCTCCCAAAAATTATTTTAGTTCGGCTAAAACTTTTACAAATCATGATATTTTACTCAAGCCAGTTCAAAGTTCTAACAAGAAAGGCATACAATTTTCTTATTGTCGGTCAATAATTAAATTCATTACTGATTTTTTTATTTTAATTTTAATGCTGACGTTCGTTTTTGTGAAGATTAGTTAATAATATATATGTATTTGTGATAGCGCCCTATCCAGTCGGTGGAGGGTATCAAAGATTCGGCACAGCCGAATATAGCGCTCTAACTTGTATATACTACAAATTTAAATAGGTGATTAAGAAAGTGGCTATTATATGTTAAAGATAGTTAAATAATAAATTGTTTTTTGCTACCAAACATGTAAAAAAATATTTTGTTATTATTCTAATAAACTTTTGTTTTTTTTAAGTGAAATGTACGTTATTTATAAAGGTCGCCTAACAGGCTTTGTTTGCCCCCCATTAAAGAAGTAAAAAATATTTGAACCATTCTGGGGTTAACAAGACCCCATAAAAAAGATAAAAGAATGTGTACTTTTTATTATATTACAGTTTTTTTCTGTATTTCTACCAAATCACCTGTTAAAACGAACAAAATTTTTTTATTTATTTCAACGTAAAATTCATATCCAAAATAAATTTATTTAAGTAAAATGTTGCGTAGGTTTTGAAATTTAACACTTACACGTAATCGATCTAGTAATTTTTTTTTTTTTTTTTTTTTTTTTTTGATAAAATAAATTTTTTTAATAATTTAGAAATATCTTTGTTGGCGCATAAAATAGCGGACAGTGAAGAACATTTTTGGCGAAAATATCATAAAAAGCTAATACATAGCACGTGCCTCTGCTTATTGTGAAGCTCTGATCGTGGTAATCAAAATTCTAAAAATAGTAAATTTAAAATTATTATTAAAGTACATACACAAGCACAGGCGTTATCTAGGTCACTAGGTCTATGGTCACTTTTTATCACGTTGGAACGTATTTGTTGAGGCCCTATGCTCCTTATACATATATGTATATAAAAAAGTAAATTATACATATAAAATGTTGTTGTGAAAAAATTTTAATTACTTGCTGGCGTAACGTTGCAAAAAGTAGTCTTTTCGCTGGATATGCCCATATATTATACTCACTTATTGTAATCGTAACGGTATTGTGGTTGAAGCAGACCTTGTATGTTTGCACAAACATTTTATGGCTGCCCAGAATAGTTAAGTTTTGAATTTCTTACCATATTTAAAAAGCAATATGTATGTTACTGTTGAACAAGCAATCAAACTATTGTTTATATAAATTGTTGTGACCGCCATTAAACCTTATATACAGCGTTGCCAAATGTGCAGATTTATCTGCATTTGCAGTTTTTCTAAGCATTGAGCAGCTATGATGTTTTTTGTTTAAAAAATAAGTTTTTTTGTAAAATGTGCAGATTTCGCAGTTTTTACATTAAATTTTTTTTACTTTCAATTTTGTTATATTATTTAGCTATTATAATCCTACTTAATTTGCTTAACACATCCTCGTCCAACAGTGGCAAGCTTTAAAAGCCTAACAAACCTGCACTTTCCGTTAACAAATAAACGACCCAAACCTAATTAATCATTTTTCAATAATTTCTAATAAAAAAACTTTTATCCTCTTAAATTTTTTTGTTTCGTATTTTCATTCTTGACTCTGCTAAATTATAACTTAAATTATTAAATTTGGCATTAGCTAGCGCAAACAGTTAGGAAAATATTTAACGTTTCGATTTTTCTAAAGGATGGTCCAACGATAAAGCACGATGTTTATTGTGGGTCACACCTTAACGTCAAGTTTTTTGCCCAACTTACTTTGACATTTCTTTGTTTCAGTGTTTGACAAATGCAACCATGAGGAGGTACAAAATTGAGCAGCGCGTTAAGACTGTTGAAGCCCTTCACAAAATGGGCGCTCAAATAAACGACTTCTTGTGGCCAGAAATGGAGGATATGGACCTAGACGATATGTGGATCCAACGAGGCTAGAAATTTAATGGCCGTGTTTTCTCACGACGTGGCGATGTTAGTTGGCCGCCACGATTATGTGATTTGACACCGCTGGACTTCTTTCTTTGGGGATATTTAAAAGAAAAGGTGTACGTCAATAAGCCAAGAACAATTAATGAGCTAAAGGATGATATAATTTAATGTATTCATGACATTGAACCTCAATTATAATTCTCTGAAAACTTTTTGTTTTATCTACAATTAACATCGTTCGTTTTGGTTGGACCACCCTTTTCAAACATGTTTAAATCGTTTGTCAAATACCCCAATTAACAACGCAAAAGGATTCTGCAAAAGTACAATTTCGACATGTTTACCAGCCCGGTTGAGTAGTTTATTTCGATTTTACTTTTGAAAGTTTTATTATATCTCTGTTTACATTTTATGATTTTTGTTGCTCTGTGCTTACATTGTAAAATGTCTGTTGCTGCAATTTTTCTGCGCCCAAACTAAAATTAATTTTGTATCAAACGAGGAAACAAAAAAAAAATCGCAAGACTATATGTACTTGTGTACTCTTAACTCCACTTTCTTTTATCTAGCCTACAAAGTAACGATATTCGCTAATAATAAGAGATTTAATGATATCGCTCAAAAGTCTTGCAATCTGTGCAAGCTGCGCATTTTCACGCCCTCGCAAATGAACTGTCAAAAATTACATGAGAATTCAATTGTTCAGTTGTGCATTTCTACAAACAGATTTTTTTTTAATGCTGACCAATTTTATTTAATATCTACAATAAAAAAATATATTACCATGGGTAAGTAAAACGATGCTTATTTTTAATAATTTTGAAAGCAAATGAAAACAAAAATAAAGCAGTATTAAAAATGCACATTCACACATGGGCAAATCGCGTTTTTTCCTTATGAAGAATTTTAACGTGAGTTTTTTTTAAATTTTTCATATCTGAAAAATTCACATTTAAATTTTTTTTTTTTTTTTGCTCACTCCTCATGAGTGAGCAAATTCAAAATATTTTTTTCCTCACCCTTATGAGGTTGAATCAGCAGAAAAATTTTGAAATTTTCACGCTCGCTCATGACTGAAATGAGCGAACGTTTCGGTACTCTGATTAATTTACTCACTTCGCATTATTAGCAACATTAAACTGAGATAAAGCTTTATTCTTACCTCTTCCAGAAGCCTTTAAAGCAGATGCAAGGGCGCAAGGCGTTGGTCTCCATTGACACACCTTGTTAGTTAGTAATAAAGTTAGAACGCGGCTGGGAGATCTAATGTCTGCAAAAAGGTCTTCTATAAGGCCTCTTTACTACTTTATTTTCCCGCTGGAAATGGACGGTCAAATCGCGGGTTTTTCCTTATAAAGAACTTTAACCTGAATTTTTTCAAATTTTTCATATCTGAAAAATTCACATGTTAATTTTTTTTTTTTTGCTCACTCCTCATGAGTGATGAAATTCAAAATATTTTTTTCCTCACCCTTATGAGGTTGAATCAGCAGAAAAATTTTGAAATTTTCACGCTCGCTCATGACTGAAATGAGCGAACGTTTCGGTACTCTGATTAATTTACTCACTTCGCATTATTAGCAACATTAAACTGAGATAAAGCTTTATTCTTACCTCTTCCAGAAGCCTTTAAAGCAGATGCAAGGGCGCAAGGCGTTGGTCTCCATTGACACACCTTGTTAGTTAGTAATAAAGTTAGAACGCGGCTGGGAGATCTAATGTCTGCAAAAAGGTCTTCTATAAGGCCTCTTTACTACTTTATTTTCCCGCTGGAAATGGACGGTCAAATCGCGGGTTTTTCCTTATAAAGAATTTTAACCTGAATTTTTTCAAATTTTTCATATCTGAAAAATTCACATGTTAATTTTTTTTTTTTTGCTCACTCCTCATGAGTGATGAAATTCAAAATATTTTTTTCCTCACCCTCATGAAGATGAATCAGCAGAAAAATTGTGAAATTTTCACACTCGCACATGACTGAAAAGTGAGCGAACGTTTCGGTACTTTAATAAAAAACTACTGAAAATGTCTTCTGTGAAGCAGTTTGTTACTGATCTAATCAATACCAGGCGCTTTCTTGAGGTTTAAATCACAAATGTATTTTTCGATTTGTCGTATCTAAAATCTTAAAGGATTAGATGCTCTAACCGCAATGGGTGGTAACTAGACTGCAATAAAATTTTTAACTCGAATATTCTGTGAGAAGCAACTAACATTACTTTTTTTTAGAAGATTCTGTACATCGATTTTAACACTAGAACTGAGCATAACTAATCCAATAACAATTTAAACCAATAAAAACACGATATCTAATAAATACAACTAATGTTTAACTTAGCTTACTTTTGTAACAATATTGACTCATAATCATAGATAAAAACTAAAGTCGGTTCTTTTTAAACCCCTGTGTTTAACTTTTAAACTTGTAATCCATATTTTCATACAATCAGTAACAAAAAAAACGAAGCAGCAGCCTTCAAATATACAAATACAATAAGAAAGCGAGATAATTTTTGGTGTAAACATACATTTATTTATTTATGTATTCATTTAATATTTATTTTTATGCTTACACGCAAAGAAAAAACATGGTTGATACAATCACAATCGCAAACTATCATTAATGTTTGTGGTTATGATTGTGTCAAACACATCTTAAGCAACAATATATGTTCAGTTATAATGATTTTAGATAATTGTTGTCTCAAACATATTATTATGTTCAGAAGAAAAATGCGCACGATCTTTCAAACCATTTTTCTATATTTCCATATACCATCCAAAATGTCTACTTCAACATTTTATATGGTTCTTACAATAAAAACAATAAAAAATGTAATTTAAAAAATTTATGTTTTATTACAAATATAATAAATAAAATATAGCATATATTAAAAATAAAATTAAATACACATTTTTATATACCTTAGTATTTAATTTATAAATTTTTTATTACGTTGTGTGGTACAAATATATCCTAAAAAATAAGAATTCCGTTTACTTAAGACTTCTAAAAAAAGTCAAACACAAACTTACCTTTTATTTCTTTTATGAAATCTTCTACATATAATAATATACTGTTGAATAGTTTTTGAAAAAATTCGGGGCTGATGACAAAATTGTGTATCAAAATTTGTTATAGGTTTTTTTTTTTTTTGGATGCAAGAAAAACAAAGTAATTGCATATTTATATATTTTTAAATTTAAATTAAAATAACTTACCTGTTTCAATAAACGTATAATAATTTACATCGTTAGTTTTGCAAGGCAGCATGGCATTTTTCTCCCCAAAAAAATCTTTTAATTATTCTGTCTTCATTCATATTTCCTGATTAACTGACGCTCGCAGACGGAGAAAATGTCATTTTCTTTATAAGCACACACTGTTTGTTTCGACAATAAATGTGTTTTCAAGCAAACAAAAATAATGGTATTAAACATACCTTTTGTGTTCAACTAATATTATGATTTTAACTGTATAGTTGAAAATATATATATTATAGTAGCTAACATATCAAATAATTTAATGTGTTTAGCTAGACCAGAGTACCTTTTTAGGTGTAAGCCATCATATAATTTTATTATAGTGAATTTAAAAATGTTAAGGACAACAAACAATTTTTTAAGTCATATTAAGACTATAATTAATTTATGAGGGTTAAAATATTAGGCAAGTATGAACAAAAATGGTCGTAGTGACCATTCATTAATCATGTTTTTTCTCTGCGTGTAATATATGAATAAAAATTACATATTTATTTCTTGACATAAACAGCCGATGTTGACTGCTGTAAAATTAGTTAAAAACAACTCCGGCGAGCTTTAAAATTAAAACCGGTTTTTACGCATAAAGTATGATTTTGCTTGTCTATAGTAGATTAAAGGCATATTTTTAATAAAAGTTTACATTATAGATTTTATGGGCAATAAATCACGAAATGTTTAAACGCTGGTTTAGTTGAATTTAACTTAGTTTAAGCTCAACAGCTTTTAATATATTTTTTTTCTCAGTATTTATTTATTGAATTGTCATATCGAGCCCCGTTTGCGATTATATCGTAAGCGATTCAAGGCAAATTTTACAGGGGAGAGCTAATATTTTTTTTTTCTTAAATAGTTCAGCACTTTAGTTTTTATTTTTTTTTTTTTTGTTATGCATTTATTTATTTTGAAAGTTATAATCGCTCATAGAACATTTTTCAAGAGCATGCTGAGGTTTAGTTGATCATACTTCCTTTCGTTTATGATTGTTTTAATGCTGTCGCTTACTATGTAATCGCAACACGGGCTCTATATATTAAATATGAACTAACAACAATTAATCAAATCTTATCCTAATACTTTATTTTATGCCCTGCCAAACAATTTCGTCATCACGGTCAGCGTTACCGTTGGTGCTACTTAAGTAGCAATTTGCCACTTTTTCGACTGCTTGGATACTATTTTGCTACTTTTACAAAATGCACTTTCTGTAATTCTTGACATTTTTTTGGTACTTTTTACTAAATAATGAGATACTTTTTGAACTTTCTGTTTTATTACAACTCCCAGCTTTAATATAAGCTGTAACTGTTTCAAAATATAAATATAAATATAAATATAAGGAAGCTTATCTGAAATAACTTGTTGTCTACCGTAATAAGCTTATGCATTTATTGCGAACATATTATGTAACATGTCTACATATTAATTATTCGCAAGTAATTGCTCTTGGGAAGTGCCACTTACTTTTGGCGTATGCGGTATACCATGATGAAAAAAATACTTATACCATGGTGTATACTTATGCCTGTATAAATCGGGGCTGTCAGATTTTTTCACCTTCGTGACCAATTATACACCGAAAATCGCCAAAATTCGACCAATTTATTTTTCTTAAAATTTTTGTTATGGAAAATTCACCAAAAATTGCAATATTGGATTTTTATAAAACATTGAAATAAACATTTTCATGGTTTATGGCTTATTTTATTCGTTATATACCTAGCTTCGATAATTTATAAAAATGTAAAATTATTGCTTTGGTAATTTTTTTTGTAAAGTTTTGAAAACGTTTATTTATTGTGATTTTTTTTTTAACAAAATTTACCTATTATTTTTTAATATACCCGAAACTGTTGAAAATAAAACAAACTATTGATAAGATGCCTAAAAGGGAATTTAATTCCAAATCATTCGCTAGTAATAGCATCTAAATCGGACATATCGCTCCCAAGTCATGATGAAATAGACATATTAGCATCATGCCCCCAACAATGAATAATACATAAAATTAACATTTGTCCTAAGTTTTCATGAAATATGCCGTATTTTATTCATACTGGTGTCTTTGAGATTAATGAATAAAATGAAATGTTTGTCTTTATATCTTTTGTATGAATTTTTGAGAACAAAAATAGTACTAATTTTGCAAAAAATATATTGCCACTAATTTCTGAATAAATTCGAAACAGTTAAAAATAAAAAAAAAAATTATATGGATGACTCAAAGGCTTTTAAAAAACTAGACCTGATAGAACCAATCATTGATCAGAATTGGAATCGGCAAGCTAAGGTCAATTAAAACTACATAAAAAAGTTTTTGATTACATCTGATGTAATCTTTTCTGGATTTTTTTTACCATTTAAAAATGTTATGTTATTGGAAATTTTAAATAAATTAAAAAAACAAGTGCAAAAACATTATTTTGCGTACTTCTTCTTATTTTAAAACATGTGCCGCCTTTTTATTCTTAAATAACATATTGGTGCCACTTTTTTTGTAAAAATCCCCTTTTTTGGTACTTTTTGAAAATATCCAACGGTAACGCTGATCACGGTTTCTGTTCACATATGTATGTAGATTAGAGTGACCGCAAAAAATCAATGTCGGAATCTTGTTCGTCTTAACCCCACAAAACGAACCCCGTTTCCAGATATTGGGATAGCCAAAATTTGAGCCCGATTAAACGACGGTAACACGTGCCGCTCGTCGCTCAAAATTTGAAAAAAAAACGAATTTTTTGGCCAAAAAGTTGACGTATTGAGCCATAACTCGAAAACGGTAAATAATAAAAACACGCACGATATCACAAAAGATAGCTTATTTTGTTCTTCAAAATTCATGTTATGAACAAAATTGTTGTAACTCTGAGTCAAACCGAGTTACGGCAGCCTTTAGCTCCGAAAACGTGAACTGGTGCCACCAGGAGCATACTTCATATATTATGTTATTATGTGATAAATTTTTAATTTTTTTGGTATATTTTTGAGTTAAAAGTAGAAATGTAATAAAAAACACAAGTAATACAGTTAAATTCAAGAACATTTTTATTTTAATATATAAAAATCAGGGATATATTCGATAATATTACATAGTTATCCAATTTAGTATAGAGCTTTTGTTAAAGTACTTTTTGAAACGTCGGGATACAATGCTCGGCATTTGCTTACAACTTGCAGGACATATTGCTTTTGTTCTTCATCTTTTGTCAGAAGGTCGTTGAAGTCAGTTATTAATTTAATACCACGCTCAGCCATATCATTTACTACTTTTAATGTTTTGACAATTTTCAATCCTTCTTGGAAGTTATTATTTTGAGGCCAGGTGTTTGGATTTTGTCTAAGAAAATCTATTTTTATATTAAATCGGTCAAAAAAATTAAACGTTTCTTTGGAAAGTAAATTAATTAATCCTCCATCAACCAACTCTTCTAACTTTTCTTTCCTAACTTTTGGATTTACAGAAATGCCACGAGAATTTTAATAGCTACACTAGAGGCACTTAACCTTGACCCTCTTAAGTACAAAGTCTCCAAAACTTTCTTACATACTAGAAGGAAAATGTTCAGAGAACAGTATACTAAAAATATTTCAGATAAAGTAAACATTCCAGAAAAAGAGGCCGTGGTTGTCCATTGGGACGGTAAACTTTTACCGGGCGTTTTAAAAAATGAGCAATGTGAGCGAATAGCTATTGCTATTTCATACGGCGATAAGGAACAACTGCTGGGAGTTCCTGTAACAGAAAACAGCTCAGGAGAGGAGCAAGCAATTGCCGTATATGAATGCCTACAGCAATGGGGTCTTCCCAACACCGTCAAGGCGATGTGCTTTGATACTACAGCATCCAACACTGGAAGATTTAAAGGAGCATGCGTCATATTGCAACAAATGTTAGGAAGCGAATTACTGCACCTAGCTTGCCGTCACCATATCTTGGAAATTATGTTAAGAGGCGTATTCGACACAAAAAAGGGTTCAACCACGGGACCTCATCCAGACATTTTCAAAAGATTTCTCCTTGCGTGGCGCAAGATAGATAAACAAAAATATGACACAGGTATTAGTGACAATCTAATACAAACGCAGCTATCTCCAGAATTAATTGCACATGTTACTGCTGAATTCAAAAAGAAATTAACTAAAAACCATCCAAGAGATGACTACAAGGAGCTGTTGCAGATGGTTCTCGTATTTGTAGGATCACTAGACGGCAATGTTGTGGGTTTTAGAACTCCAGGCGCCATTCATCACGCCAGATGGATGGCAAAGGCTGTTTACTGCTTTAAAATATTTATTTTTCGGCGCCAATTTAAGATGTCTAGAGGAGAAGAAAGTTCTGTAAGTGCTATTGCTGTTTTTCTAGTTAAAATTTACTGTAAAGCTTCGTTCAATGCTCCAAAAGCTCGCCAAAGCAAGATTTAGACATTTTGCGTAGTCTATTAGATTATAAAGAATGTGACAACGACATCGCAGAAATAGCACTCACTAAATTTTCGAATCATTTGTGGTATTTGAATACAGAGTTGGTTGGATTGTCGTTCTTTGATCCCACCATTACAGACGATGAAAAGTTATTAATGGCTAATAAATTGCTCAGTAGCACAGATGAACCATCAGAGCAAGCTAGGGTTGTAAATCCAAAAGTTAGGAAAGAAAAGTTAGAAGAGTTGGTTGATGGAGGATTAATTAATTTACTTTCCAAAGAAACGTTTAATTTTTTTGACCGATTTAATATAAAAATAGATTTTCTTATACAAAATCCAAACACCAGGCCTCAAAATGATAACTTCCAAGAAGGATTGAAAATTGTCAAAACATTAAAAGTAGTAAATGATATGGCTGAGCGTGGTATTAAATTAATAACTGACTTCAACGACCTTCTGACAAAAGATGAAGAACAAAAGCAATATGTCCTGCAAGTTGTAAGCAAATGCCGAGCATTGTATCCCGACGTTTCAAAAAGTACTTTAACAAAAGCTCTATAATAAATTGGATAACTATGTAATATTATCGAATATATCCCTGATTTTTATATATTAAAATAAAAATGTTCTTGAGTTTAACTGTATTACTTGTGTTTTTTATTACATTTCTACTTTAAACTCAAAAATATACCAAAAAAATTAAAAATTTATCACATAATAACATAATATATGAAGTATGCTCCTGGTGGCACCAGGTCACGTTTTCGGAGCTAAAGGCTGCCGTAACTCGGTTTGACTCAGAGTTACAACAATTTTGTTCATAACATAAATATTGAAGAACAAAATAAGCTATCTTTTGTGATATCGTGCGTGTTTTTATTATTTACCGTTCTCGAGTTATGGCTCAATACGTCAACTTTTTGGCCAAAAAATTCGTTTTTTTCAAATTTTGAGCGACGAGCGGCACGTGTTACCGTCGTTTAATCGGGCTCAAATTTTGGCTATCCCAATATCTGGAAAGGGGATTCGTTTTGTCGGGTTAAGACGAACAAGATTCCGACATTTTTTTTGCCCCATATAAGTTGCGGTCACTCTAATGTAGATGTTTATCGCTCATCTGATTGGGTAAGTTCTGCAGTGTCTCTTCTCCTTAAGCGATGTTGGCTGCCATAATATAAAATATTTCGAGCTGGTGGACTTGGGTGCAGGTCCAGCCTTTTTAAATATTTAACTGCATATTTCGTAATCATAGCTTTTACTAATGACATAGTTTTACTAATGAGAACCTTGTTGATATTTGATTTTTTAACATACCAGGGATCGGCTATGATTATTCGAAGAAGTTTATTTTGGCGCCTTTGAATTTTTGCGATATTAAAGGCCGAGGCAGTGCCCCAGAACTGAATACCGTAGCACCAGATTGGCTTTAAGATACAGTTGTATAGTAGAAGTTTGCAATCGAGACTAAGAACAGAGTTTCTTCCAATAAGCCAATTAATTTGAGTTGTTTTTAGTTTCATTTCGCTTTCTATATGCCATTTCATATATGTCGATCTAGATGTCTACCGTGGTATTTTACATGCGAGAGTTGAGGTATTCTTTGATTATTGATTTTAATACGGGGCGCATGTTTCCCGACGCAATGTTAATGTTATATGTACGAATTTTGCTCGTTGACCCTTATCCTCCATTGTTTAAACCACTTTTCCAGTTCAAACATATGATCGTGCAAGTAACGAGATGCTTCATGACAGTTTTCGTGCACGCTTAGAAAAGCTGTAAAATCCGTAAATGCTGAAGTTTGGGTGTAGTTGTTTGTGGGCACGTCCGAAGTATAAATTAAGTATAATAGAGGGCACAGGATGCTGCCTTGTGAGACTCCAGCGTCAATTGGCTGAGGAGAACTTAAAAAATTTCGACCGACTAAGTAGCTTTCTAATAGCTTGTGTGTGGGCTCGTAAGTTTTGCTTAAATTTACTAGCCATGACACAGAGAACAATTCCGTTCGGAACCGAAGAAAACATGTTTGTTAACCGAAGAAAACATGTTTGTTTATTGATAGAAAGTATATTTTGATAGATTTTTGGGCTTTAAGATACAAAAAACTCCCATTCCGTTCATGAAAACAAAACAGAAATTCACATTGGGTTTGAAAATTCCAAACGCGGCATAGCTTGGGGCATTGAGAATTTTAAAACGGCACATGAATTTCTATAGAAAACAACGACAATAGTAGTCATTGGCGTTGCGCTGCGATTTACATGATTAGGGCCTACATTTCTTGTTTACATTTATTTCAATTTATTTATTTAAGTTTTGTGTTGTGTTGTGCAACTTTACAAATTTAAAACTGTCATATAATTTTAAGAATTATGTAGACGGAAAGGAAAGAGATAATTTGTAAGTAAGTTTTTTATACATATGTTTTGATTATTTTGACGATTTGTTGTATCCATGTAACCAGAATATGTTTTCCTTTTGTATTTATTTAATGTTAATAAAAATCAGTCCCTGAAGAAGTTGAAATTCCCAACGAAACGTAAGAAATACATTGATAAAATGAGATAAATTGTCTTTTATTTCATTAAGAATAAAAACAAAGACCTTGAAAGCCTGTCTATAGGTAATTATAGGAAAAAAATTTTAAAAATATAATCATTAAAAGGTCGATTAAAAATAAAAAGGAAATATGGTTTCATTCCGCTAAGTTTTTCCGTAATTTTCTAAAGCACTAGAATATGGAATGAATTCCGTTTCCGAACGGAATTGTACTCTGTGACATGGCTGTATGTAATAAGCCTTCATGCAAGACTTTATCAAAAGCTTGCGAGACATCGATGAAGAGCGCAGAGCAATATTTTTTTCTTCAAAGTCCTTCCTTATGGCATTAACTATTCGATGAGTTAGTTCAATTTTGCTGTGCTTTCTGCTAAGCCCAAATTGGTGGCTTGGAATACATCTATACACTAGTAGTTTCTCAAATAGCTTTGAAATATTAGATAATCAGCTAATAGGCCTGTGTGACTCAGCTTTTGTGTGATCCTTTTCTGGCTTTTGTATAATTTTTACTACGGAAACCTTCCATTTTTGAGGGTAGTATTCAAGGCGTTAACTAGCATTAAAAATAAAAAGAATAATTTTATTTAAATATGGGAATTTCCTGGTACCATGTACAAATAATATAGAAAACAAAACTTTCCCTAACCTTTTTTTTGCGATTCGATAGCATTTTGGTAGCTCTATGTTTAGTGCAAAAGATGGATATCATCGTGTTTAAGTTTTCATAATGATAGTTATAAACTTATGGTCATGAACGTACGCAAAATAGAGGTTAACTTTGGCTGACAGAAGTGAGACATAAAAATCTGCGAAATTGAACAGAATATTCAAAAGTGATTAATTTATTTTAAAAGTGTAGTAATGTAGGGGTCTATCCAGTATTTAATAGGGTATTTATTCGGTTAACCGTTAATCGGTTTACCGATTAATTACTACCCGATTAACTGATCGGTTAATTTAAAATTGCCTATTTTCGATTAACGATTAAACCGATTAATTTCAGTTGATCAACCGATTAACCGATGTAACAAAATTTTTAACTTGTAGTTTATTACATATTTTTTGTATTTTTAATTAATTGTTTTGTCTCATATACAAAAGGTATGTGTTTAGAAAATATTTTTTCATACAAACAAAGAAGGTGTTCAGTGATCTTTATTTTAAATAAGTGTTTGCTGTCAACAGCTGTTAGTTTCACGTACTTTTTATATGTATGCGTTTAGTCACAGCATTAACCGAAATAATGCGAAGTGCGAAAAATTTAAAAAAATTAAAACAGGAAAATCTATGAATAGGACTGAGAATACCATAGTAGGGTATTCATTCGGTTAACCGATTTATTACCAACCGATTAACTGATCGATTAATATAAAATTGCCTATTTTTGATTAACGATTAAACCGATTAATTTCAGTCGATTAATCGATATAACAAAATATTTAATTTTTTTTAGTATTATAACATATTTTTTGTGCCTTTAATTATTTGTTTCGTCTTATATACAAAAGGTATGTATTAAGAAAATATTTTTCATACAAACAAAGAAGGTGTTCGGTTATCTTCATTTTAAATAAGTGTTTGCTGTCAACAGCTTTTTGTTTGACGTACTTTTTATATTTATGCGTTCAGTTATTTGCTTCTTTTCATATCCATCTTTTAACAGAATAAACCGAAACAATTAGAAGGACTGAGAAATTATATATTCTATATTATTGGTTGCTTTTGATTTCTTCAACATCTACAATAAATGATTTTTCAAAATCAAGTTTTATTCAAACTAAAGAAAATAAACGCTTGAATTCTAAACATTTCTTCAACCAAATTGTTTGTTTAAAAGATTATTTTATAAATATCTGCATGGGCATAGAAAAAGCTGTATTGGTAATCTCACTCAATTTGTTATGCTTGTCTTTCTTGTTTTCAAAATGTGAATAATTGTCAACTACCTAAACAATTGAGAAAATTGACTCAAAAAATTATAAAACCGAGATCGATGGAAATCTCGTTTTGCTTAAGTAAATCCCTGATGGATTTTTATTAGCTAGCTCAACATTTAGTTGACTTTTAGCTAACTTATTTTCAACTTACTAGTAAACTAACTCATAATTGGTACAGATTTGAGTCAGTTGTGTTCTGTACAACTAACTTCTTCTCGATAAGTATTGAACTAGCGTTTGGCTAACTCAAAGCTGATGCAGTGGACTTTGGTAAAAAAAACGTTTTGCTTGTTTTGTGTACATTTTCAAAGTTAAGTAATAAGCAAAAGTTCCCATATTATATTTGTTAATATTATTTAGTTAAATACATCTCATGTTCAAAGTAGAATTATTATGAAAACCATATCGGGCATGATGCTGGTGTCTTATAATTAAGAGTTTTTCTGTAGACAAAGGGGCAATACAACAAAAGTGAAAGAAAACATATGTTTAATATTCTCTGTCTCTCTTTAAAAAATAAATAGAGCAAAAATACGTCATTTTTTTTTATTCTTTTATTAAAATCAACTTATTGTATGCACCACAAGCTAACTAATAATGAGCTAACTTATGGTTATCTTAAAGTTATGCAGTGTGAGTGAGTACTGACTCGTACTGCGGACATTGCGTGTAAAAACTGAATAGCTTTAACCATGTAAATGAGTTAGCTTGTGAGTCACCTGTGACTAACTTCTGATTAACCATGAGTTAACTTTAAGCTAACTCATTTTCCGACAGAGATATTGGCCATTTCTTTATGTATGCAGATACATAACAAAGCGATCTGTGTGTGCGTGTCAGAAACTTTTTTGTGTGCACACACTGACTTACATAAAAACAGTTTATTTTCCTTTACCTTGAGACAGAGAGAAAATTATTCGGTTTTGAGTTCATCAGAATGCTCAAAATCTTACAAGACAATATGAGATTTATCGTAAAATGAGTATATCGATGAGTTCCCGAGATTATTATCTCTTAAAAATTACAGATAATAAATATTTTGTTTTAGTAAAAAAAAAACTGATATTATTTGTGTTTTAAGTAAACAAGTTCTTGTGTTGTCTTTTGAGAACATGGGCCTATTTTTGTATGGTTATCTTGTTGCAGCTTTTTATTATTTTATAAGATCTTTTTAAACTATTGAAATAACGTATAAATTGATCTTACAGTTAATTTTTTAATTAATATATAATACGTATTTATTAAAAAATTTATATTACATATTTATGCATTATTTTTTGGTTTGTTCTTTTTTAGTTTAAGAATTGTTATGCTTGTTATGTTATTTGTTTTTTTTTTTTTCTAATAAACTCCAAATAATAAATAATTTATGCATTTTTATGTATTGAAATTAACTGATTTTTAAAAAACTTTATTAATCGGTTAACTGATCAATAACAATATTAACCGATTAAACCAAAACATCGGTTATCGAGCGATATTATGTAATTATATTTCTTTAGTTTGTAAAAATTTTAATGTTTTAATAACACTGGTCGGCATAACACAAAAATAAGTCGGGGAGAGTACTTTATTATGCTGAATCCAAATCTGTCCACAGTTTGATTCATTCTAGTTCATATTTTTTTTACTGATTTCATGACTTAATTAATTCGTAATATACCTGATAAATAAAAATTTAAAATTTTTGGCGGTCCTTAAAATTTTTTTATGGATAATTGAAAACAAATTTCTGAATAAGTGGTGATAATTAGTATTGTGGTTATTTTATTGAACTGTTAATGGTTTTTAATCCAAATTTCGATATTTTTAATTAGGCTTAAGTTCATTGAATTTAATTTTCATTAAATCATTTTTATAAAGACAGAAATTTTACAACATGAAATTAATTAAACATGTTGACATTTAAAAATGTTGCCTAATCACAATATTACACTAATGATACACTTTTATTAGAAAAGAAAACGCCATAAGTTTGGCATTCCGTGTAATGCCAAACTTATGGCGTTAAGACTCCATGATGTGTCAAAATTTCGTCTATTAAAGCAAGAAACATGCAATAATTAATATATTCGGCAGTGCCGAATCTTTAATGCCCTTCATCATAATATTGAAAAGCCAATTCATGTATGTATTTGGTATTTATAAAAAAAAAAAAACAAAAAAATTTATCACATTAAAATAAAAAAAATTAAAAACAATAATTAGTATTGTGGTTATTTTATTGAACTGTTAATGGTTTTTAATCCAAATTTAGATATTTTTAATTAGGCTTAAGGTCATTGAATTTAATTTTCATTAAATTATTTTTATGAAGACAGGAATTTTACAACATGAAATTAATTAAAATGTTTATTGATAATTTTTCATTCTTGACTGCGCTGAGATTTAAACCCAGGCGTTCACGGTCAGGTTGCCCAGACTAGTTTCGATTGTAACCACACAATCTCTTCAGTGGGGTTTGCCGTCTTACTCACTCGGCTATTGCAGCCGGATGACGTCAATAGTCAAACATCAATCTTTAAACCAAATGGTATTTCACCTTGGTAGATCGAAATTTGCTGTTTTGAATGAATGATTATCTATTTTAATTGATTAACATGTTCTTCCTAACTTCTGTTTTTTCGTACTTTTTGTCAAGAATTCTTCTTGAAGTCCAAAGTACATTTTTGTTTTTGATGTTTTTTTGTCTTTATTTTTTCTTGTTGACCTTTTTCAGCACAACTTGAAGGACAAATGTAAACATAGCTCGTGCCTTAGCTGTTAACAATAATTAGTATTGTGGTTATTTTATTGAACTGTTAATGGTTTTTAATCCAAATTTAGATATTTTTAATTAGGCTTAAGGTCATTGAATTTAATTTTCATTAAATTATTTTTATGAAGACAGGAATTTTACAACATGAAATTAATTAAAATGTTTATTGATAATTTTTCATTCTTGACTGCGCTGAGATTTAAACCCAGGCGTTCACGGTCAGGTTGCCCAGACTAGTTTCGATTGTAACCACACAATCTCTTCAGTGGGGTTTGCCGTCTTACTCACTCGGCTATTGCAGCCGGATGACGTCAATAGTCAAACATCAATCTTTAAACCAAATGGTATTTCACCTTGGTAGATCGAAATTTGCTGTTTTGAATGAATGATTATCTATTTTAATTGATTAACATGTTCTTCCTAACTTCTGTTTTTTCGTACTTTTTGTCAAGAATTCTTCTTGAAGTCCAAAGTACATTTTTGTTTTTGATGTTTTTTTGTCTTTATTTTTTCTTGTTGACCTTTTTCAGCACAACTTGAAGGACAAATGTAAACATAGCTCGTGCCTTAGCTGTTAACAATAATTAGTATTGTGGTTATTTTATTGAACTGTTAATGGTTTTTAATCCAAATTTAGATATTTTTAATTAGGCTTAAGTTCATTGAATTTAATTTTCATTAAATTATTTTTATGAAGACAGGAATTTTACAACATGAAATTAATAAAAAATTTTATTGATAATATTTCATTCTTCAAAAACATCAACAGAGAATTTTATGCCAAAATTCGGGGTTTTCTGTTTAAATCTCAGTCATTTATGGACCGATCTGGCTCAATTTCATGGGCAAATTTTAACGGAGTTCAAGCGATATAAATACTTAGGAATAGAGTTCGCATAATTTCTGGCGTATTCGGAAGCCCCTTTTGCACATACATACGGACAGTCGCACAAACGGACATCGTTAAATCAACTTCGCTACTCATAAGGACCAAAAATATATTTACTTTATAGGGTCTAAAATCAATCAAAGCAATAACAAGCCTCCACCTGAAGAATATAATAATGATTTTTGATTGTGGGCCACTAATATTATTTCCGGTCCTAAAAAACTTAGTCGGGCCCAATAGCATTAAAATGCCCTTTTCATACCCTCCACCTCCACAATTGGTGAATAAGGGTATACATACGAGTACTTAGTTTGTTATTACGTGTGAAACTTGTTTATTTTATATCTAAGACCCCATGAAGTATATATATTCTGGGTCCTTGAGTGATTTTAAGTCGATTTAGCCATGCCCCTATGTCTGTCTGTCCTTCAGTCTTTTGAAATCACGCTCACTTTCGAACGGCTCAATAGAAAAGAACAGCATTGGTGTCAAATTCTTTTTAGTTCTTTTAAGCAGCTTGGGAATGATAGCCAGCATGATCGGCTCAGTATAACAAGAGTTATAAGTCAAAATGTGGACCAACCACCCTAAAAAATTTATATTTCTTTTAGAAAAACTAACATTAAATGGTGGCAGAAAGCACCGATTGCTAAAATATCTATATGGCTAGAAATCACACTGGTAATTATAATTTACCATAGACCACATATAAAGCCCACTGTCGGATAAAATTTGATCTGTCATAATTTCGTAAGACTAGAAATCAAACAATTAAATTTAATGAAGATTGGTCTAAAATATACCATAGGCACCATAAAAAGCTCACTCCTTAAATATTCTAACTCTCTGTGGAGGGTATCAAACATTAGGCACAGACATCATATGGTCTGGATTGTATTGAGCATTGAAGTAGTATCTCCTATCAATATTAATACATACAAAACCAAACTATTGGACTAGTGTAGTACTAGTTATTTAGCGAAACAAAAATGTTGTAACCCCACTGTAACAATCTAAAAATATATTATTTTCCTCAATTATATATAAGACTATTTTATAACAGATAAATGAGTTCAAATATGTATTAAGTAAATAAAAAAAAAAACATTCTTTTATACTTGTACCTACAGAAGTATTAAATACTTCATAATGTAATTTATTCAGATGAATTCATAATCAATTTAATTGCATTGTCTTAAAAGAAAGACAATAATACTGACAGAACAATAAAAAATAAAATATAAATAAAAATGTTTATTTTTTTTTTCTCAGTAAAATTATCAATACATATTTTACTAAAGACAACAAACTCGTGCAGATTTATTTAATAAATTTATAGTGAGACGTACAATAGACTGCAATTTTTGTTCAATTGTTTAAAATATGAAATTAAAGTAAAATTGCTTGGGTTGGTTTAAGACGACACGTTAGAGGCACTATGTGCAATCTTTGTTTATATCTGTGCCAATATAAAGTAGTCGAATATTGTAGTATCCAGATATCCTAATAGCCAATTTCCGATGTGCGAAAGAATTCTTTCTTTCGTATAACTACATTGAAAACAAAAACAAATTTTTAGACTTTGTTTTTGTTTTCAATGTAAATTATGCGAACGAAAGAATTCTTTCGCACATTGGAAATTGGCTATAAGTTTTGATGAAGTTTTATTCAAGGAGTAACAACTTCAATAAGGGCCTAAAGTAAACGTTAAAAGAAAATGTTTAGTAAACATAAAAGATTTTACACCCTTTATACGTGTAATAACTCAACTTTGTTTTTATGGACTTAACCTTTGATTCCATATGACCAAAGATATACATAAATACTAGGGAGGTAACGATACGCCATTTTGCCGATATGATACCGATACTTAAGAACAAATATCGCCGATACCGATACAGATACGAATATAAAACTTAAATTCAAGGTAAAATGAACAAAACTCAAGTAGAGTAATTTCGTTATTATACAAAATTACAGTATATGAGATTAATAATATCTAAAATTGATTTTAATAACATTTTAAAAACAACGAAATGAACTTAAATCCATGGTAAAGTTAATAAATTTTTTAAACAAGAAAAAAAAACTGTGTAAGAGATTATGGCTCTAATCATGTAAAGCGCAACGCAATGTCAAAGAATTACATTGAAAGCACAAACAAAGTCATAAATATTTTGTAATTTTGTTGTTGCTTTCTATAGAACTTCACATTGAGTTTTAAAATTTCAAACGCTGCCAAGCTTATGGTGTTGAAAATTTTACAAGGGTACATGAATTTCTGTAGAAGTTTTAATAAAATAATAACGTTAATAATCCAACATCTTATTATATCAAAAGAAATACAGGTATTTGGATTGAAATTATTGCATTATCCACTAATATTATTATTGCAAAAATCAAGTAAAAATATTAAAAGCTGTGAACTAGATATGTGATGTATTAGTGAATCTCACTTCCCATGTATCCATATAGTCCCACAAGAACAAGCTCGGCAATAAATAGTTCTACGATCAGTAGTGGAATTTCTATGACAAGCACATACTTAGTGTCTGTAGCAAAATGCACTGTCTGTAGTACTGGGTGATCAGGGCAGTTGATCAGTTGTACTGGTGACAAAGTCAATAACGACTCCGTACAGTTTCACTATTGATATTTCCCTTCCCACAGGATATTGTTAGTCATACAAAAGTAATTTTTAATTGCAAAGGGTCTGCCAACCAAAACGCACGATGTTAATTGTAAATAAAACAAAGCGTTTCCAGAGAATTATCTATGGAAATTATGTGTGAAATAAAATTTCACCCAAATAGTCGCCACGGCTTCGGTGGCATACCGCTATCCGATGATGCATATCTTCAATGGCTTTGAGGCATAATTACACAGAAAAAAAATTTGCCCCAATTAAAGCATTAAGCAAATATAAAATCAGTTTTAAATAAAAAGTGAATTAAACGTTTAATCAAATGAGTTAAACGTTTAATTGTTACTGTTAATTTGTTAACTGGTTAAAAATTAATAGTATCAATTAAACTTTTAATTCACTTGATTATACGTTTAAGTTCTTGATTAAATTGTTAATTTATCATTATTTATTTATAGATGAAATAAATTATGTACATATTTATAAATAAATTAATTTATGATATTTATCTATATTAGACTGAACATTTTCGTTGTAATTGGCTGTATACTTTTGTATATAAATAATTCATTGGTTTTACAAGTTTATATATATACATTCACTTTAAAAATTCATTGGTATTTGCGAGTTAATACTTATATTTAAAAATCAAATTCATTTGTTAACAATTTTCTATATTTCAAACATACTTGTATGACGAAGCTACGGCTTTCGTCAGCATTCTTTGTATCTTATCACAAGATAGTGCTTATTGTAATAAATTTATGTATTTAACTTAATTATTTTAACAAATAGAATCTGGGAATTTTAGTTCTCATGTTGAGTTTAATTTTTACTATAATTTTTTATATTAACTCGAATGTGTATTCTAAGTCAAATAACAATTTATAAAGCTTTCATACTTTAATAGTCTTATTCCAAACATTTTCTTTTAAAGGAAAGAAGTCCAGCGGTGTCAAATCACATGATCGTGGCGGCCAATTATCATCGCCACGACGTGAGATAACACGGCCATTAAATTTCTCGCGCAAAAGAGCCCTTGTTTCGTTGGCTGTGTGGCAAGTGGCACCATCCTGTTGGAACCACATATCGTCCAGATCCTAATCATCAATTTCTGGCCACAAAAAGTCCGTTATCATTGCGCGATAGCGAACTCCATTAACGGTAACTACTTGGCCGACCCCGTTTTGGAGAAAGTACGGCCCGATGACGCCGCCAACCCATAATACGCATTAAACAGTTTCTATTTATGGATGCATCGGCTTTTCAACAAACCCACGTGGATTCTCATTTGCCCAAACGCGGCAATTCTACTCGTTAACGAATCCAATGAGGTCGATTATGCTGACCAAAAAATCACGAAGTGCACGAAACGCATTCGACTTGAACGCCGGTTTTTGTTAAAGGCTTCAACAATCTGAGCGCGCTGCTCAATTGTGGACCTCTCCATGTTTGAATTTGGTTAAACACTGAAACAATGTCAAATTAAGTTGGGCAATAAACTTGACGTTAAGGTGTGGCTCACAATTAACATCGTGCATTATGGCTGGACTACCCTTTATAAGGATTTTGTATGCGTATAGAATTTTCTAGGAGTAAGTTTTAAATGGGAGCTATGGCTTAATCTATTTAAAATTTCATATCAAAAAGGCATACAATTTTTTTATTTTTTAGTTTTTTGGGACTTTATATGGACGCTTTGACTTATTATGGACTGATGCTAATAACATATTACAATTTAAACAGCAAACAATGCATTATCATGAACTTGATTATTAAATCTTTTTAAAAGGTTTTGTCTTTGGCTTTGTCTGAAAAAAAATCTTATGTAACAAGTTTCTGTGAACTATCTGTTAAATTTCTGTAAAATGTTGGAAGTTTCTTGCGGAAATACATAAAATTTTGTGGGCATGTCTAAAATTAAATATCAGCTGTTTTTTTTTTAGTTGAACTCCGAAAATAAAAGAAAGTTTTTTTGGAAGATGATTTATTTACATATCGATTTATAACATTATGGCACTGATTTAGCTGGTGTTCAATCTCAAACTGCTTAGACCGGATTTTTAAAATTTCAACTACAATGCCTGAATTCTCTAGTAAAATAGTCATAATTATAATCTAGCTTAAGAAGAACTAAAAACATGTAATAACAACAATAATTTTATTCCACACATAGAAAAATCGTCGAAAACAAGATTGATTTTAGATTTTTCGGTAGTGATTTTGCTCCATAGTTACTTTATGTTAATTTAACATGATTTGACAACAACTTACGAACAAAATTTTTTGTCTTTAAAGTAACTTTAATTCCTGTTAATTTAACACTGCAGTAAAGTTAGGGCAAAATGACATTGATATTGAAATACCACTACGATTCACGTTGAATGAAAGTTATTTCAAGTTGAAACGACATGAATTTGAATTTGATTCTGCATGAAATCAAATTGGTTTAATTGTGAAATAACAGTAAGAAGAAGCTAAAGAGGCAACATATGTATTTATTTAAGACTAATTCTTAAAGGCAGAATTAGTTTGTACGTTCTGTTCTGTTACGAATCAGCTGTTTTGTTTCTGTTCAATTGAAAGTCTGTATGTGTGGTTTGCTTTTACTTTTTCGTTCTGTTCTGTTGCGAAAAAATCTGTTGAAAATAGAATTCAACGTTATGTTACGTCCAAAGTGTGTATGTATTAGTTTGTTGTGATATGAAAAATCTGTAATTTTTTGTTTAAAGCTAATTAATGATTTTTTTTAAAATTAACGTATTTTTGATACAAAATATTAATGTTTTAATTCTTAGAAATTGAAAAAAACACAACCAAATTTTAATCAATTTACTGGTCACGCATTCTTCGTTAGGTCTAAATTAGGGATGCCAAACGAGAAATCCCGAATCCCGGAATTTTTCGGGATTGATAAATCTCGAATCCCGGGATTTATTTTTATGAGTCCCGGGATTTTTAACATATCAACTTTTATTTACAAAAATTTTCGTTTTTTTGAATTTTTATACTCTAAACAAAAATATTTTTTTAAAAATTATATTTAAGTTTATTTTTTATTGCAACTAATTCTTATTTTTGAGTTTAATTTTTGTTTTTGGAACACAGCGAGTATTTAAAATTTTCATTTTTTGCGTGTTATATGACGACTATTTCTAGATTTTTGTATTCTGATTAATAAAAACCATTATTTTAAGTAGAAAGGCAATTTGCAGATTTACATCTCTAGCCTTTTTTACAATCACGTTTAGCAAGTTCAGCTTTGGCTTAAGACATAATACCAAAATAAAAATGAATATTTTTATGCAAAATATAGAAATCAAGAAATAATTGTTATATATCAAGAAAAAAATAAAAATTATTCACGATCCAATTAAAGTATATGCAGAAACTAAAGAATAAAAGTTGATATAATTATAACAATTAAGTCGTTATATTTATGGAATTGCTCATATTCCTTCCGGTCCAATAATAAAAAAAAATTTGCTTAAAAAACATACGGTAAATAAAAGAATTTTTTTTTATAAATAAAGACTATCTGACGTATTCATAAAAAAATTATTTAAACTTGAAATCTGTTTTAATAAACATTTTGTTTTAAAATAAATTTCAAATTATTGATAATGAATCTCGCCCGCACCCTGGAGATGTACTGCCCTGCAGTCGACATAGTGTTACAGTTTTTAACTCAGCTATCGAGATCGATGAGGGACTACACTTTGCAGTGTAATAATGCCGTCAAAACTTAAGTCACATTAAAAACTGAATTGCTGTCAAAAAACGGAAATGAATTGATCTAGAAAAACTAAGAGATACGTATATTTTTTTTAAGCTTTTTCAGACTCTGATCAGTTTGATCATGGATGAGGCCAGTGTTATAAACATATGTATAAAATAAATTGTTTTGTTGTTTTCTTTTTTAAAATTTATGTTATGTATATAAAATCTTTTGAATATTCAAAAAGAGTTGTTTATTTAAAAAAAAAGTCGTATCTTAAAGAAACACATTGATTTCGAATCCCGAAAATCCCGGAATTTCGGGATTTTTAAAATCAGGTCCGATTGGCATCCCTAGTCTGAATATACCTTAAGTAATTGAGCGGCAATTATCAGGGTTATTAGTCACTCCTTTTTAGGAATTGGCTTACAAAATTGCTTATTTTTTCTGTTCCGATTCCATATATTTCACAGCAAAACTGAAACTGATCTTGTCCCCCTTCTTTTGCTTTCGATTTAGTTTTTTGTTGGAATACCTTTTTTCGATTGATGCGTAACTGAATGCGGCATCTTAATCGAAACGCAGAATAAGGGAGAAAATAGTGTGATAGTGTTTTTTTAATTTATTGATATCCATGCAAACGAGAGATTTTGAAAATAATTTTGATGTACTGAGTGGCGAAAATTGGCGCAGATATTAGTATTTGCAAATATTAAAAATTGATGTTCGTAACGTCACTAGTATGTTTATAATTTTTAACGAAAAAGTTTAATACGTTATGGAGAGTCACATGATAAATCGTTCTAAAAACAAGACACATTTTTTTAATAAATTAATCTTTAATCAAGTTTTAAATTAATTTTAATATATCGTTTTTAACGAATTTAACAACTTTTTGGATAAAAAAAAAAACTTAATAAGAAGTGAAAGATATTATAAATGGGAGAAAAAACGACTTTGCCATGTCCGTCTGTTGAAAACACACCCATTTCCAAAAGACTTCACATTTTCGTGTTAATTTGTTTGTAGTTCTCAAAATTAGTTGAAATCGGGAATAATCGGTTCAGAAGCAAAAAGAGTGGAACCACCTCCCTTAACAAATTTATATTTTTGTTACAAAAACTAACAAAAATTGGTGATTATTATTAAATGTTGCACAAATTCATTTTATATTACTAAATAAAAACTTATAAATTTTGTGATGAATGGTCCAATGGAATTTGCCACCGACCTCATATAAAGTCCACTCTTGGAAAACACCTTAGAACTCCTTAAACCGTAACAAATACTGCTATTGCAGTAAAATTTAGTTTGTCATAGTTTCATGCAACTAAAAATCACTTTACTAAATTTCGTAAAGATCGGTCCATAATTTTCAATAAGCTACATATAAAGCCCACTCTTGAAAAACACTTTTGTTCGCCTGAAACCTTAACGAATAAGAATAGAATAAGACTAGTTTTATAAGACTAGAAATCACGCAGGCAGGTTTCGTAAGAATTGATCCTTATATAAAGCATACTTATGAAATATGTAGACTTGAATACGCCTAGAACCGCAACGAATTATAATACTGCAAGGTCACTTCTTATTAATATTGGCTTTTAATTCTTAGATAAAAAAAATCCCAATCCTGAAATATTCTAGTTCTATTTCTTCCTTTAACAAACGGAATGACTAAACATACGATCATTCACTAATGGGGGTTGATGGTTTAAAAATAGCCATATATTTTCAGTACCTTAAAAGTTTATTAAATCCACATAATTCATATCTATACCAGAACCTTAATTATCTATAGTAAATGTATAGGGTAAAAATTAGGGAGGTAACGATACGCCATTTTGCCGATACGATACCAATACTCAAGAAGAAATATTGCCGATACCGATACGAATATAAAATTTTAATTCAAGGTAAAATTAACAAAACCAAAGTAGAGTAATTTATAATTTAAAATTACAGTGTAAGAGATAATTCACATTCAAAATTGATTCAAATAAGATTTTATAAACAACGATATGAATTTAAATTCATGGTAAAATTAATTATTTTTTTAAACAAAAATCCCCATGTAAGGGATTATAAGACATCAAAATTAATATTAATGAGATTTTTGTTAAAAAAAAAAACAAAGTATTCTCCACTTTTGCGGAGATAATTTCGGAACTCCGTTTGAAGCCGACCTGCAGTGAAAAATCGTCTTTTAGATGTGACTGAACTCAATTGACAATTTAAGTATTTCTGCGCCATGGTCTTAAATTTTGAGTATAACATGTAATTGCACCAGTAAACAAGCGGATCTAAGTCTCTAGATAAATTAAAAAAATCTAAGGTATATCTAGACTTCTTCGTTAGCTGAGCCACAGCGTAGTATCGACAGAGGATCATCCTTCTCCAAATTTTCTGTTAAGATTTGCAAAAACGCCCCAAAGGTCAGTTCTTGTAGACTTATCAGAATATTTACTATGTGTAGGGGTGACCATGTCATCAACACTTTCGGAATGTAGAGTCATGTTGAGTAGCTCAATAAGATGATTATTCGATCTATGTATTGTCTTTGCAATTTTCTAGCTTTGTATCGAAGGTGGAGAATTGTTAATAAACAATAGATTTCATTATTCTATAAACTTTCAAATCTTTCATTCAGAGCTAATGCTACGTTTGTCGCCAATTTTTCGGACTCTAAATCTCAGTTTTTTCATTTATCGTATTTTCTAATAATATTCGAAGACTGTTAACTAGCGAAATAGCGTCAGAAAATGTAGCAGTGACTTTGTTTATGGATTTTGTGGTGTCTTCGAAGTAACACAAAAGCGAAGAGATTTTTAGTTTCACAAATATCATTAAAAATTCAGGTGCTCGTCCAAACCAATCGTTCAATGCGTTTATGCATCAGTCCAAAAAGTCGTAGTGTTAAATTGTATTGACAAAGTACACAGCAAAAGCGTGCATACGTCTCGAAAAAATTCCAAAAAAGGGGTGTGAACCGACCTCCAGCCTAAGAACACAAGTATACACGGTTTGGGATCTATGCAACCAAAAGCTGTTTCTAAGGTTATTTGGGGCTCTGAATCCGAATCTGCACTCCGTTTTTTTAAATTGGTTCTAGTTTTCGAGATATTAAATAAAGACATTTTTTAAAATTTTTGACAATTAATCTCCATTTTATTCATTAAAAAGTGTTAAATTAGAAATGAAGAGCAGTCGAACTGAGTCGCTTGTACTGTTTGGGATCTGTTTCACGCATTAAAGTCCAACAGTAGTCGGTCATCATGCCCTCGTCCCAAAATCCTTGGTATCGTTTTTCGATTTTTGCCAAATCTGGGTGTAGTCGTTCTCCTTGCTCGTCTCTTGTATCACCCAAGTTTTCAGGAAAAAATTCGAGATGGGAATGCAGAAAATGTATTTTGAGAGACATTCGAGCTCCAATCTTGCAATAATTTTGCAACAAAGTGTCGATTATCTGCTCGAAATCCGGGGATTTGCGGTTACCGATGTTGTGAACAACATCTTGAAATGATACCCATGATTCTGCTTCATTGGGGGTTAAACATTTGTAAATTTTCTGTAGGCCATTAATTTTCGAATATCAGGTCCGACAAATATTCCCTCTTTGATTTTTGCGTACGACAATTTGGGAAATAACTTGGTCAAGTACTCAAAAGCACGGTCGAGTGCTTTGAAAAAGTTTTTGATAAAACCAAGCTTTATGTGGAGAGGTGGCAAGAAAATGTTCTGTGGGTTCACAAGTGGTATAGAAGAGACGTTTTGTTTTCCTGGTTCATAATTAGTACGTCTTGGCCAATCTTTTCTTACATAATGTTGGTCAGTTGCACGGCTATCCCACAGACACAAAAAACAGCAAAATTTGGTAAAACCAGATTCCATCCCCACCAAGAGACCAAAAACCTGTTGGAATATTATATAAATCATTTATTATTTAAAATTAAATTGAAATTTATTTTCAAGCCTTCAAATCGCCACATATTTTCCATTGATGCTCTTTATATTTTAACTAGGTCAAAATGTTACACATTGCATCGTAGCATTCCTTCGTTTGTACTGCATGAGCAATCGGAATTGATGGTTTTATATTTCCATTGTGTATCAGAGCAGTTTTCAGGCTGCATTTTGAACCATCTATGAACAAACGCCATTCATTAACATCGTATGGTGTATTCATCGCATCAAACAAACCGTTGATGTCATGGCAGAAGCATATATATTTTCCTATTTTATGAAAAGCGGTAAATGCGCCTCATTTCTGGTTCTATATACAGTGACGTTTGTTTGAGTGTCAAGATATTTCCACTCCTGCATCCGTGATGCGAGCAATTATGATTTTTGTTTAGATAAATTCAAATCACGAACCAAATCATTGAGTTCACTTTGCGAAACTAAATGTTTTTCCTCCATGTTAAAATCGCTTCCACTGTTCGTCGGTGATGAACTACAACTTCCCATGGAATTTGCACTCGTACCTGGACAAATTGGCAAAGGATCATTGCTCGCACGGGGAACTGGCCTAGACACTGATGAAACTTCAGGATATTTATATTTTGCTAGTTTTTTTGCATTTATACTGACGACATTCATCAAGCAAAAGTAACAATCATCTACATGATTTTTCGGCTCTCTCCATAACATTGGCAATGAAAATTAAAAACATACCTTCTTACCGCGTGCCCACTTGTATAATATTGTGCTACACGCGTTACAAAATTATTTCGATACCCACGGCTTGTGAGTGTTTGATACAGATAAACCAAGATAATAAAAATATGCATTTCTAATCACATTAGTAATAACTTTGCCACTTTTTCTGATCATATAACATCCGCAAACATAACAAAAACACTTTGAATCAACTTTTCAATTCTGTCTTCGCATTTTGACACGTTTTGGATTCAACAAAAAAACTTAAAAAAAAAATTAAATTACGTTTATAGCTACGCCAACAGCTGACTGTCATTATGATAGCGCAGTGCTGCCAACATGCGCAAACTCATAAACTGGTACCAATTTTGAAAAACGAATCCCGGATTTGAATTAAGCACCTCAACAAACGTCAAGATTTGTTCTCATCTGCTCTGATCCAAAAGTTGACCGGAATTTGTAAACTTGTGGAATTAAAAGAAACAATTTATTATTCTATTTGATTTATTTGCTCTCAACTGTAATGCAAAAAAATAAGCATTAAAAATTAAATTGTTTATTCAAAAAAACTATAAAAAAGTATCGGCAGTTAAATATAGCCAATACCGATATATCGGCAAACGTGAAGTATATCAGCAAACGTGAAATATCGACGATATATCGGTATCGGTATTCGTTACTTCCCTAGTAAATCTCATAACTTTCTGTTAAAAAAAAAATAAAAAATGTCACCTGTTTCTATTTATAGCTCAACATATTTTCAGTATTAAATTATTTTGTTGAATTATTTATTTATGCATGATTAGTTTATAAATATTTAATAGTATTAAAATACAAAATTAAATTCAATAACCATTACTAAAAGCCATAAGCATAACAATATTTGTCATTGTAAAATGGTAGTCATGATAAATTAATAATTAAAAAAGTTTTGATAGATATTTGTTAGAAAAAGCAAACGTGTACATAAGTTTTTACTCGGTAGGATGACTTAAACACGAATGCACTTTAAGATTTGTTAACTAGAAAAAATCATATAATTTTTTTTATTAATATATATATTTTACATATTACGTTTTTTCTCCCCATTTGTAAAAACTTTCACTTCTTATTAAGTCTTATTTTTTTTATCCAAAAAGTTGTTAAATCAGTTAAAAACGATTTATTAAAATTAATTTAAAACTTGATTAAAGAGTAATTTATCAAAAAAAAAAAAAAAGTATGTCGTTTTTGGTCAAATTTATCATGTGACTCTCCATAACGTATTTAACTTGTTCGTTAAAAATTATAAACATACTAGTGATGTAAGGAATATAAATTTTTAATACTCGCAAATACGAATATCTGCGGTAATTTTCGCCACTCAATACATCAAAATTATTTTCAAAAATCTCCCGTTTGTTCCGATAACAACTAAGTAAAAAAAAAAAACTAAAATACTACTTTCACCCTTATTCTGCGTTTCGATTAAGTCGTCGCATTCAGTTACGCATAGGGAGATCGATTATTCGACTTTTTTCAAAAACCGGTTTTCGAATATTCCGAATACTTGCTATTTTAAAAAACTCAGTTTTCGGTTAAGCATTTTTAAAATAACCGGTTAACCGGTTTTTATTCGAATACATAAAAATACAAAAATCAAATAAGTTTCTGTTATAAAACGTTAATTTAAATAAAAACAAAACAATTCACAAAGGTAAGGAACCAACAAAATACAGAGCATGACTTTAAGGTATGTTCAGACCTAACAAATATTTGACGATTAAATCGAAAATACCGTGACCAGTTAATTGATCTAACTTAAGCTTTATTTTTAACAATTTCTATTTCTTTACAAAACTTTATTTGTAAGAAGATAATTGTATAATGTAATTTAAAAACTGTTAAATGATATTTGATCTAGCCAAACGTTTTGCAAATGCAAATAAAAAATTATAGGAATTTAATAAATTTATTATTTGAGATATTCTCCCAAATTTATTTTAAATGAGTTTTAGTTTATTGGTGGCTAAGCATGTGAATCTATTTAGTTGCAAACAAACCCTTTTAGGCAGGATTATATATTTCAAATTATTTTGTTTCAGCATTATAGAAACTGATAGTAATATGAACATGATTTTTGTATGAAATATTTGTCAATTTGTAGACCACAATTTAAACCTTCTATGACTTTGTTTGATTTCTTCAATTAAGTTTTGTAGTTATATAAATAAAACTGATAATTTTTTCATATCGCTGATTCCGCCGGAATTTTGTAGTTTTAAGCGTGAAGACACGCTAAAACTACTTAAGAGTTTTTAGTGTCTTAACGGGCATTTCGGGCAAACAACGGGCTAATATTTTACCCAATGATTCATTTTTGGCAGCACAGGTTGACAACTCTTAACTCGCAAAAAAATCGAATCGGGGTTATTGAAGCCAAAAGACTGTGTTTGTCCTTCTGCATGTTAGCATGTTGTTTTCTTTACACCATCTTACAATAAATATCTCCTACTAATTTTGGTTTTTTTTTATTTACTTCCAACACGGTTTAGTAACGGAGTAATAACGTTTTTTTTTTGTCTCCTGAAAAGTACAAAAAAACATGTTAAGAGTTGTCAACCTGTGACCAACGATATGTCGTCTCTTTAAAACTACTTCGAAAGGAGTTATTTTATTTGAAGCACATAATTGTCAAGCATGTGGAATACTTTAAGGTGATTAATAAGTCGTGACGTTTAAGAACCTTTGCAACTTATCATTTTAGGGCACTTCAGACACCCATTTTTGCTTTTTTAATCCCGTTCGAAATATCTCCAGAGATAACATCTAAATTAAAATATATAAAATTTCGAATACTCTCGCACAAATTAATATTTACTTTTTAAGTGAACAGTTTTTTGTAGTATTTAGAATAGTTTTCGTGTGTTTTTTTTTTTTTTTGTTACAAGAACACACGTTTTTATAAGCGATTTTTATTATCATTGTCCATAATGTATTTTGACTCTTGTGACATTCTGCATAAAAAGTTCAAGTTTTCCCAATATTCAGTTAACAAAATACTTAAATTACGGGTACATTTACAACACGATTAAGAAAAACGTATATAAATTACATATTTTTAAAATAACCGGTTAATTATACAAAAATGTACCAAATTATTTCTCCCTAGTTACGCATCAATTGAAATAAGGTATTCTAACAAAAAACTACATCGAAAATAAGAAGACAAGATTTGCAGTTTGCCATGAAACATATGAAATCGGAAAAGAAAAAATAAGTAATTTTGTAAGCCAATTCCTAAAAAAGGAGTGACTAATAACCCTGAAAATTACCGCCCAATTGCAATGTGCTCGGCACTTTCTAAAGTTATGGAGATTATGGTAAATCACCATCTTGTCAAATTTTTATAGTCAAACTACCTACTAAGACCCCTACTGGTCCTGTTATCGGAAAAATGGTGCCGTTCCACTCATCATTTTGGCGAAAGTACGGTAATTGCTCAAGATATTTCCAAGGCGTTTGACGAAGTCTGGCATAGTGCACTCTTGTCAGGACTTGTTGCATTTGGTGTCGGTGATAATTTCCCTGGATTTATGTCGAGCTTTCTCAGAGATCACACAATACGAGTTGTTATCGATGGTGTTTCTTCAAACGAGTTCAAGATTTATTCAGGGGTGCCGAAAGGCTCCGTTCTTTATCTAAATGACCTGCTATGTCAAACTTCCAACCCTATCTACTCTTTTACAGATGACAGCAACATTTGCCATTCGTACTCATTTGCTTATAGACCAGGCGTTTCTGATGTTGGTGATATGAGGCAGAACATGAATAATACGCTTTTCCGAGAGTTAGACATAATCTCGGAAAGTGTTCGTGCGAATAGGGTCGACGCAAAGACACGCGATGGATCTGGGTGCCTCAACTGTATATATGTATGGTAAAATTATTGAAGAATCAGAATCTCTTGATGTTCTGGTCATGAAGATACAATGTTATGTCCGATGGATAAACCATATATTTAAGGTGTCGAAAGAAGCATTCAAATGTCTCGGTTTTTTAAAAAGGGTTCACTCCATCTGATCTCCTTACTATTTATACCACTTTTATCCGACCACAAATGAAATAAAATTCTCACGTGTGGGCCGGTGCTTCAAAGTCTATTTTGGGGCTTCTCGACCACGTGCAGGAGAGGGCGAAGGTTCTCATTGGTGACAGGAAGGTATCCAATTCTATTGACACCCTTGCGCACCGTCGCAATGTGGGTTGTATTTTCGTTACTACAATGGGATGTGTTCTAATGAAATAAGGAATCTGATTCCCGAAACCCTTACGTTTGTTCGTAATACACGTTTTTCCTCAGGGGCCCACCCTTTTAATGGTCGATTGGCCGGTGAATCGTACAACGCATTACAGGGAAAAACTCGTTATTTGGCCGGACTGTTCGCATAAGGAATAACACTCCTGCTGAATTCTTTCCACTCACTTTCAACATAAATAAATTCAAGTCGACTGTTAACAAGCACTACTCCCTCTTTCCTCCTTTCCAAAACCTTTTTTCCTAGTTCCAACACAATGCAATGCATTAGTAGTGGTCATCCCCTGAGTGCTGGTTGTAACAAAAAATAAAAACAAAACAAGAAAAGAAAGCATTTTAATAAAAAGTTAAATTTAAAAAAAAAACAGTTATATCTAAATTAAACAAACAAAAATTAAATATATATAGTCAAAAATTAAATAATATATTTACCAGCTTTTTGTATGGTTCAGATGTTGTTGTTTTTGACCTGCAATAAATTTAACTATACATAGAAAAAATTAATAATTGTCTCCAATTACGAAATTCATAG
Source organism: Pollenia amentaria (assembly GCA_943735925.1). Taxonomy (NCBI): domain Eukaryota; kingdom Metazoa; phylum Arthropoda; class Insecta; order Diptera; family Polleniidae; genus Pollenia; species Pollenia amentaria. The sequence continues at coordinate 82,346,772 of OX031008.1, read as the reverse complement.
AATCAAGCAAACAATTTGTTGATTTTGCATCTATTACCAAAATGATTATATTAATTACTAAAAATTGTAAAATTTTAAAAATTTTAATATTTTTTTATTTTTTTTTCAATAAATTATATTTTTAATTTTTATTAAAAAAAATGATCAAAAAACTTTGCCGTTTCAAATAATGTGTTAATTGATTTAATTAAATATAAAATATAGCACAGGTTTGGACAATTCCCAATAACAACTCTACAAGTTTAAATTATTTTATTCTAAACAAAAAAATCATTTAAGATTTTTTGTTATTTAATTAATATTTTAATTAAAAAAATATACTTCAAAACAATAAAAATGTTAATTAAATCAAAATTAAATTTTTAACTTTCTTTCATACTAAAAAAATAATTGATTCAATTAACACATTAATTAAATTGAAATACTTTTAAAACAATTTTTTTAATTGATAAAAAACTACTGATAATTTTTTCTGTGTAAGAAAAATTAATAATTAAAAAAACATTATGGTCTTACTTGTATAATATTTTTAGCTTTTCTAAAGTATTTGGAAAAAGTTTCCTGACGAGCTGGCCTAAGCAACCAGCGAAATGCGCATAGGAACTAGCTTTCCCACAACAATAAATTTCAGTGTTTTCATTTAAAAAAATTGGGATTATTAGCACATCATTAATAAATGAATTAATTAATAAAATATTTCATTCCCAAAAATAATTTTTGATTTATTGACTTTCATTTACTTACACTTTTGTAACTAACATATTTTTTCAAACACAATTAACAAAAAATCGATGAATCCAAATACATTAGTAAATAAACAACTTAATAAAACGTTACTGCGATCGTAATCCAGAATACACGCAATAACAAAAAAAAAAGAATTGAAACGAAACAAACGGAACGCAGAATACCAAAGTTGCCCAACGAAGAAAATTTCAATCCGATCGAAACGTAGAATCAGGGTGATTATTATGCACACACGCAGAGAAAAAACATGATTAATGAATGGTCACTGCGACCATTTTTATTCATATTTGTCTAATATGTTTACCGTAATAAACTTATTGTAATCCTTATTTAACTTGAAAAAATATTGTTTCCCCTTAACATTTTTTAATTCACTATAATTATATTATATGATGTTTTACACCTAAAAAGTTACCATGATCTAGCTAAACATATTAAATTAGGTGAAATATTTGCTACTATAATGTATATATTTTCAACTATACAACTATAAAATCATAATATTAGCTGTACACAAAAGATATGTTTGATACTATCATTTTTGTTCGCTTTAAAACACATTCTCTAAATGAGCAAACATTTATTGTCAAAACAAACAGTGTCTTTTTAAAATGCAAATAAAATCTTCTTCCACATCATTTTCAGTCTGCGAGAGTCAGTTAATCGGGAAACATGAATGACTATAAAATAATTAAAAGTTTTTCGGGAGAAAAAGGGGTTGCATGATTGCAAAATTAATTATCATACGTTTATTGAAACAGGTAAAGCTATTAGTATATATACATATATATATAAATGTATGTATTGCATTTTATTTATTATTATATGCTAAGCTGTATATCGATGGCTTAATATAAAAAAGGCGTAACTCGATTTTGTATTAATTTACACAGGACAGAAAGAACTGAATAAAATCCGTAGAATTTTAGACATTAAAAAAATTTTAATGCGATTTTTAATAAAAAGATCCAATAAATTTTCTAATATAGCCCTCTGAAATTTAAATGAAATATGCATTTGGCATTTTTTTTACAAAAATAAGTAAAAATCCTTATTTTGAGAAAAATTGAGTTACGCCTTTTTTATATTAAGCCATCGATATATATGTATGTTGTAATTTTATTAAAACATGAAATTTTTGAAATTGTTTTTTTTATTGGTTTTATTGTTCAAATAGACATTTTGCATGGTATTGGGAAAAATAAATACATGGTTAGGAAGATCATTTGTGTTTTTCTTCTAAACATAATAATATTTTTGAGACAATAATTAGCTATAAACATGTCTGAACATATATTGTTACTGAAGACGTGTTTGACACAATCATAGCCACAAACATTAATGATAGTTTGCGATTGTGATTGTATCAACCATGTTTTTTCTTTGCGTGCAGGGAACCCTGAAATATGCACTGTAAAACCATTTTATAATATTTGCATATAACAAACAAGTAAAACAGTATAGTTGGTCGTGCCAAAGCCACAATTTATTTTTAATTATACAGGAAATTTTTCGAATGTTCATCTTTGGGGCACATTGGCGGCAGTAATAGACCAACCAAAATAAAATTATTTTATATGGTTAAGATTCATATGAGAGTTATTTGTACAATAAAACAAATTAACAAGTATCAAAATATAATTCCATAAGGTAGGATATGCACTTAGAATTAAAAAAAAGGTCTTTTGACTAATATATGGGTAATTCCATGTCAAAAACTACTTCACTTTTCATATGTGAAGTCGTTTTTGAGATACTGAAAAAAATGAAACACATTCGGCTAATTCGGCGAAATTATGACATTTTGAATAAGAAATTTTTTGAAAAAAAATTAAAAAATTTTTTTTTCGTTGATATATGTTCCTTATGATCACGGGAACCATCTCACCAAATTGCATTCAAATCGAAAGGGGTCGGTTCCCACTCTTGGTCGATTTGACATAGAATTACCCTCATGCAAAAAAAATGGTGCAAAAAGTAAAAATATGCATTAACAAATCGAGGCCAAAAAATCATAAGAATCTCTAAAACAAATAAATATAACATTTTTGCTTCATTAGTGGTACAGGGATAAATAATAAATGCATATTTGCACATTCCGATGATTGGACTTAAAATTATCCACTTTGCACCTGAATGATACTACTAAACATTTTAAAAGTTTTATACTAAAGGCCAGACAGAAACCCCGCAACCCAAGAGATGTAGCGTAATATTCTACACGGTAAGAGAGTGGGTTGTATGACCTAAGTCCCTGAAGCAAAAATTAACTAAATAATGCCCCAAAGTTTTGTACAAAGCAAAATAACAACGACTTAAAGGAACAATTGTCATTTCTTATAAAATAATTATTTTTTATTAATTACTATTTTTGATGTGAAATTGTTTTAAAACTAAATTAGCTCAAATTTTTTAAATCAATTAAGACCCATTTAATATTTTTAGAGACTTTTTTCATATAACATTCAAATTGCATTTAACATTTAAAATAATAATATAAGACTAGAGGCAGCATGAAATAACGCCCCCATAAATTAACTCCTTAAAAAAAATGAAGTAACGCTCCAAAAATTTGTACAGAAAGCATCAACAGCTCACTACCAGGTGCCCCGGTAGGCTAGCTGGTAGTGAGCTTGCCTATCAGTACCGGGGTTGCGGGTTCGATTCCCGCCAGAGACTCTGGTCTCCTGCAGACAAGCAAAAAGCTTCGCGGGATTTAGTGTAGGAATAAAAAAAAAAAAAAAAAAAAAAAAAAAAAAAAAAACAACGATTTTTGGGGGGTTATTTCATTTCGTTTTGGGTGCTATTAAATTTTTTTAATTGGGGAATTATTTTTTTATTTGATATATGTTTTGTATAGTTTAACAAGAAATAAGATTATAAGTTCTTTATTCTATTTTTTATAAGTCAAAATATAAAAATGCAACATAAACTAAAGTACTGTAAACTGAAGTACTTATTGGTCCCCAAATACGCCAAAGGTCAATAAATTAATAACAAAGGCCTATAGGAAGTGCTTTAGGAAAAAGCTTCACCAAAAATTCTCGAAAAGTTTTATTTTCTAAGTCACTTCACCTTGCGTTGAGGAATTTTTCATAGGTTTAAAATTTTTTTGAATTTTTAAAAATTGGTATGAAAACATTTTTCAAGTGAGGTGAAGTGTTTTAGAAAATAACCCCCTAAATTACTTATTTTATTATTAATTAAAGCTTTTGTCTTCAATTTTAAACGTAAGACACATGTTGGTAGGGTTAAATACAATTCCTTTGTTAAAAAAGGCTGCCCAGCCTGCGTAATACTTAAATTTATCCAAAGTATATCAAAAATGATTTTCTTGGGAAAAGCTTAAGATATGTGCAAAAAAATATTTTCATGAAAACGGCATAAAAAACTTGCCCTGATATATGTATACCAAAACAAAGCTTAAGCAAAATCATCAAAAACTAACTTCAAGTGCAATGCTTTTAATTAATACTAGCAAATAAAATTTAATAAATAATTTGTGTAAATATGGCTGTATTTACGACTACAAAAATATTTTATTACATTTCGTATTGTCATATTTTATAATGCACCAGCAGTCGAAACAAAACAAAAGAAAAGAAAACTTTATTTGCAAGTGGTAGAAAATTTATTTGCTAAATCATCATCATCGTCGTGTTAGATGAAACATGACTAAATGTGCCACACACAGACGTCATTACTTGATGTTGCATGGAATTCGTACAACAAGTACTGACAACAGTTCACTTTTTTGCTTATAATTTTGTAATTTTTTTTTTTTTTTTGTCACACAGATGACAAGTTTAAAAAAAAAATTATAAATTTGTACATAAACAAAACTATTTTTAATTTCAGACTAAAAAAAACTTTACACGATTATATTCACGAAAAAATAGAAACTCAACTTCAAGCAAAAAATGAAGCGTGAAAAAAACTACATTGCATCATATCAAAAGTACGCTTTCAACATCATCAAACAGACGAACATATTTTACACACATGTAAATTGTATTGGCGGCAAAGTCAGTGGCAAACATGATCAAGACAAAATCGTCAAAATGTCATCCGCTCAACCAGTCGTACATTACATACAGTTGACGAAAGAAATTCAGGCACTGCGAACAATTTTAATCAACCAGCTTACAAAAAATGTTTGAAAAAAAATGTTGACGAATTAATTGTAAAACTTTAAATAAAAACTTAAAATACCGTTCGACCTTGATTATCCGCAGCATTCTTTCTAATCAATTTTCCCGTTTAATTGAGTCAAAATGTTGAGTAGTTTTTTTATGTATGTTTTTTTTTTATTCAATTATAAACGAATATTGTTATATGTACATTAGGGTAATCACTCATTTAAGAAAAAATTTACATATCACCACGCGATAGCCAATACTTAATAAGTGATATAAATCGTGTTTGCTGGTCATATTGGCAGAAAATCCTTCCGCCCAAATGCAATTTCTAAAAATTAACACATATTTTTTATTAATACATTAACGGACTTCTGAAAGAGCCAATTTAAAAAATCGTAACTCTTCTGTTCTAACAACAAAATAGAAAAAGTTGCCATTAGATTTTCTAAAAGAGCTACGATATACTTTAGCCGTTTAAGATCGTGACAATGTTAAATTTAATAGTTTATTTTTTTTTTTTTTTAATATAGAACAAATTTCAACTCGTTTGGTGCGGTAGCTTATTTAATAGCTGCGAAAAAGAGAGTTGGCGTTTGTTAATATTTTTTTATGGACATTTTGGCTATGGCATACATTTTAATATTTCCAAAAAAATATTAAAATTTATACATTCATATATATAGAATGACTGAATAAATTAAGGACTGTAAACAAATTAGAGATGAACCAAAAAAACGAAAGTGAATTCTTAAGTCAATAAATTTGTATATTAAAACATAAAATATGAAGTTTAGTCTCGATTGAAAAAAGAAAACTCGAGGCGAAAATCGATTGCCTTTGCAAGCCGCTAGGAGATAGAATATATGCCAAATGTGCTTATATAAATAAAGACTATATAGCTATTGTGACTATCAACGGCAGTGACTATAAAGAAAAAGTACTGTACGTGTTTAGTTATTTGTTTCTTCTCATATCTTCTCATTCATATCCATATCTTAACAGAATTAAGCGAAACAATTAGAAGTGTTAAAAATTAAAACAGGACTTTAATGGCCAAGTCAAGATTTAGCTAAACTGAAGAAAAGAATCGCTTATATTCTTAACATTCAAACCAAATTTTTTGTCTTAAAGATTATTTTATAAGATCTCCTTAAACTATTAAAATTAATAATAAAATGATCTCACAGCATTTTTTTTAATTAATACATAATTTATTTATGAATATATTTTTGTTTACTCGTTTTAGTTAAAGAATGGTTATGTTTGTCATGTTATTGTTTTTTTACTAATAAACGCCGAAAGGCGGTAACTCGACTGATATATCGTGAGATATATTAAGGGTAAATACATTTTTCAGATGATTAACAAACAGATTTCCTTTTTCAATATCATTTCGTGACCAGCTTCCATTCAAGTTTCTTAATGGTGGCTTAGATATAACTGGTCTATTGAGACTTCTAGCTGCACGCCATAGTGAGTAGTCTGATTGAGGAGTTGCATTAAGTTCCTTAAGATATTTTTCCAAGGATGCTGTCTTCTGAGACTGCAGTAACTTCCTTAGCCTTTTTGTGCACTCTTTTAGTAAATACTTAAGTTAAGAGGATCTGTGCAATTGCCACTCTCTTCGAACTCTCTTTTTTCAGTCAAGAGACGCTCGACATCTGTAGAATATATGTTATTCTTATTGGGTTTTTTAGGGTTATGCTGGATTGTTGAACAGCTAATTTGAGATAACTGTCAGAATTAACAATATTTTAACCAATTTATTAGTGTGGCTGACGTCGCGACGGGACCATTCCTTTTGTGCGGCTCCTCTATCGTTATTTTCCTATACAAGATATATTTCAGACTGTAAATGGGATGCGTTTCGTTTTTTTTAAGCTTAACGTCGCCGGGTTTTAACTCCACTCGATATAGTGGCTGGGGATTTTTTTCTCTATTTTTAATATTTATTACTTTTTTATTTTGAAGCCCTTCTCTTCTAAAAACGTTTTTATCTCACCTGAATCTACGCATGAATCAATGCCCTTTATCACTACCTGAAGACCTTTACTGCTCTTCAGTTGGTATGTATAAAAGTTTTTATTTAGTGCTTCTAATTTAATTATTACTTTACGAAAATCATCTTCACGATTAACTTGTATTTTTGTCTCATATATACCACCACGCTTTATTGCAGCTACATAAAAATAATTTTCACCTATTAACGAGATCAAATTCTTTATTAATTCACTTGAGTTTCGGGGGTGGCTTAGAAGATTTGGTAACGTTTTGTGCTTCCGAGGATTCCTCATCCAAAACGATTTTGTGAACTTATTCTATCAGATGACTTATTCTAGAAGAGGTTGGGCTGCGACCCCGTTTAAGCACTGTTATGTACCTATCAATACCAACCTGTACTTGAGGCTCTTGACCACTTTTCACCTGTGATACTTAGTTTTCCATCATGCCTGATTTGGGGTTAATATTTGTATAACTTATTAAAATTGTTTTTGCCGTTGAGGCAACGCTTGCAGGTTTTATATTTGTTAGATTATCAACCGTATTATTAAATACAGAGGGTGAGAGGGATCGCGTGTGAGTAATAGTTTTAGCCGTTAGATATTTACTATCATCGATTCTTTTTTATTTCTGCATTTGTTTCGTTAACACTCACTGTGATATATGCGTTTATATCATTCTGTTTTATTGTTTTTTGCATTATTTGCACTCATAAGCGTTTTTTTTTTTACTTTACTGTTTACAGTTGTGCTCTTCTTATTATTTATTGTTTATCAACACCGAGAATAAAAACAAAAAATATTTTTGCTTAAAATGTGTATGTTTAGGGATGTATGTATGTACATACATATATTTTTTTTCTTTTTCTTATATTTTCTTTTTTTAATTTATTATAAAAAATAAACCGTATGCCGAGCTTAGAGAACACGTCTATCTTCAACGAGAGCGACCGACGTAATTTTCATTTGATAGCCAAAGATCTTTTCAGCACATGTCGAATGTCCACAAGCACTACTCCCTCTATCCTTATTCCCTTACCTAATATCCTAGTTCCCACACAATGCAGTGCATTAGTTGGGATCATCGCCTGAGTGCTGGTCCTAACAAACAAAGCTACAATATTCGACATAAGTTACTTTTCCATATTGGCACAGATATTTCTTAATATGCATGTTCGAATACTATTTCATTACACTGCTTTTCGTGTTTTTGAACAGTTTTTTTGCTGTTATTATTGTCATTGTTGTTTATAGTTAACAAGAAAGATGTGTCAATGCACTTCAGCTAAAAACAACAGATCCAGCATATGAATACATGCATGTATGTGTATGACATATGAGGAAGTTGCATATTTGTTACAACAAATCATATAAGGATAACAACAACAACAAAACCATAATTTTCATCAACAACATTCAATGACATACATATACAAATCAAGATAGAAATAAGTTTAGATGAACGTACAACTCGCAGTGTGGCAGCAACAGTATATTTTATTATTTTGACAACCTGCACCATATTTACTAAATTACAGTTTACATCAACACACACACATAGACACATGCACCTAGCGGGAAAACTCAGAAAATCTTCATACTTCAGGCCTTATTAAAGGCCTGCTTAAAAATTGTTTTGATTCAATTACCATTCGTATCTAACTGCTAAACAATGCCTGATAGAAGGCCTCAGCTCTTTCGTATAAAATATAAGATACGCATATTACACTCGCTTTTATGAGAAGGAAGAAGAAAAGGAGTAGAATTTTTTTTTCCAAAGCAATAGTAACAGAATTATTTTTTATTCAGTTGTCATTCTTTTGTACCTGTCACAGAAGCGAGAGCGGAAGGGCTTCGCCGCAATGACGACGTGTGTTAAAAAGATATGAGTATGGCATGGAGCGCCTTGTACATCCAGAAGAAGGAGTACAGAGGCCTTCTAGAAGGCATCCGTACTCCTTCTTATTCCCGCTGGTCATGGACACAAATAAATCTTTATGTATTTGTTTTATGTAGATTTCCTTTCATTCCTTTAAATCGCCTTGTGTTGTATCTATTTGTGTTGTAGTTTAATTTGGCCTAAGGCCAATTGGTGTCACCGAATTACACTCAACAAATTTGCAACACTAAAACTCATTAACATGTGCCATAAAGATTTTACTAAAATTTAACTAATTGATATTTTTGAGTGTTTTGTTTATTAAATGATGTTCTTAGTATTCTTTTTTTTTTTTTTTTTTTTTTTTTTCAAAAAGCCAACAAATTGACCACTTTATTATTTAAATGCCAAGTTTGTTAAAGTTAAAGAGTGTTATTTGAAAATTATTTCGGGCATATGTGCACTGCGGCTGTGCTTGAAGAAATACTTTCTGGAGTTGATTTTTTAAGAAATAAGGTCCGGTTATGCCGCCAGCGTGTGAACCGTACCAAACTGTATAGTTTTATGTATGTATGTGAGCCAGAAGGGTTGTGTATTAATGTCACTCCATATGCGGCAATTTTTTTTTATTAGCAGACCTCTTGAAATTAACGATTATGGCGCCATAAAACTCACTATGTTGTTTGTAAGTTCGATATCTGATTTTTAAAGTAAATTTGGTAGCGGTTTTTAAGCGTGAATCTAATTGCCAGAATATACAGATCATAAATGACAAAAAATTAGCGCAATATGACTGTTCGTTTGACAGTTAACCCTTCTTAAGTTCTACCTGCAAAACACACCCTTTTCTTACTTAAAACTGAATCAATTAATTATGCAATTTATTTTAAACTTAAACTTAAAAATGGCTAAAATGCCAAACAAAAAAATAAATGAACATGAACAATTGTAAGTTCTACAGCTCAACGTTTTACCCACACCCATACTGTTAAGTTCTTTGTAGAGGTGCATTTAACCAAGCGTGAATCCAATCCCCTAAAAAAATTTCATAATTGCTAAATTTACCAAATAAAAATATTCCATCTTCTTATCCCCTTTCTTGGTCAGTTATGCTTGCTTTAGGAATAGTTGTACTTTCTATTGAAGTTATTGTTCCTGCAGTTGTTGTTGGGGTCACCCTCACTGCAAATGTAGAAGTAGTGGCAATTAAAGCTTCTCCCTTAATTTGCTTGCTACTCACACTAACCTCTGTCGATGCTTGGCCAAATGTATTTAATTTTGTATTTGTTGTGGTCATTGTAACCGCCGCCTCCTGATTTAATGGTATAAACACAGGTGTAATGCGTCGTTTACCATCTTTTGTACGCGTTTCTAATGGTCTATTGATCGCTTTAACCGGTGTTCTTTGACCTATCTCCAAAGCGTTTGAATTTTGCGAAGTACAAGTGTTGCTATGTCTAAAGCTATTTCATGAAGCTTATCGGGAGGAGCTTTCTATATTGTTATTATGATTGGTAACTTGAATAGTTGGCAGTGTTGGAGGTTTAATTTTATCCTAAGAACATGTTAATAACTAAGGCTTTTCTTTGAGGAAAGCGGTTGCAGTTGTAGAGCCATTTGTTAAATGCGCTGAAGTTTTTCCATAAACTCTATATGGCATTTTTATCTTCCTCTGAGAGAGGAGTGCCATCGCCGCTGCAGGCCATTATAATACATTTTCTGGTCCCGAAATTACAATACAAACAATTTTTAAATTAATCAAGCCAGGAATTCCCACTACAGATCCCCAATATTAATTTATTTACAGAAATAATGCAGGAACATTCTACGTAACAAACAAAATCACTACTTTCCGCTAATGCATTTTGACTTTATAACTTTTGTATTCTGCTTTGCAGACCCAAAGAAAACATGTTACGGACCGCCGATCCTTATTTGGTAACCAATTAAACTCATAAATTTTCTTAGGCTGGGTTTTTGAGATCTAAGTTAAACTAGGTTTATTTAATATGAAAACAGATTTGTGCCGCCTTTACCAAGTTTATGTACAAAATTTTGACGGAACATCTTTGTTTTGCTTAAAATGAAACAGTAAAACATTTCACCCGAGTTTCAGAGTTCGTTAAACTTATTTTAAACTGAATCCACATTTTATAAGACTAGAAATCGCACTGTAAAATTTCGTGAAAATCGATTCATAACTTACCATAGGTCCCATTAAACCCTACTCCCGAAAAACAATTTAGTACGTCTAAAACCGTAATAAGTAAACCTATCATATTAAAATTTGGTACATCGCACGTAATGATCGGTCCATACTTTACGATAGATCCCATATAAACCCTGCTCCCGGAAAACCGTAATAAATAATGATATCATAATAAAATTTAATACTTCATAGTTTTATAGGACTAGAAAAATACTAGCAAATTTCGCGATCCGGAAACAGTTTAATACGCCTTAAACCGTAATAAATAATGATATCATAATAAAATTTAATACTTAACAGTTTTCTAGTTTCTATTCCTAAATCATACAAATAAATTTCGTTATGATCGCTCCATAATTTACTATAGGCGCCATATAAAGCCCACCCTGGGAAATCAATTATATACGCCTAAAACCGTAGCAGATATAGTAGATATTGCGGAACAATTTGTGCTTCATATGACCATAAAAATGTCATGGAATTTTGTGATATACGGTCCATAATTTACCTCCCCTTCTGGAAATCATTTTAGTTCGGCTAAAACTGTTACGAATCATGATAATTTACTCAGGCTAATTCAAATTTATAAAAAGAAAAGCATAAAGCTTTCCGATTGTCGGTAAACAGTTTTATAAAGGTCTAAGCCGCAAACGTCCGTTTTTAAAAAGATTAATTAATAATACGTAGATATTTTAGAGAGTCCACTCCTGAAATATTCGAACTGTCGGGGAGGGTGTCAAAGATTCGACACAACCGAATACAGCATAGTTAGTTATTTTTTTAAAGTTGGTTTCGAATTGATAGTTTTTTTATACTCCTGTTTCCAAGCAGAACTTATGTCGTTTTGTATTTCCTATTACATTTAACTTGTCTCTGTATATCCTTAAAATAACATATGATTCTCCTTTCTCGTTGATAATTTCTGTTGTATTAGATCCAACCAAAGTCACTGTACAACCTTCAATCTCAAAGCTTAATCCAATCTTACCCCGCTAATCCAAACGGCTGGTCTGCAGGACATAGGTTAGGTTAGGTAGCAATTGTTATTTTCTTTTTTTGTCTTGTAGTTCCCGTTAATCGCTTCCTGCCAAGTACACGACAGATTGGTCTGCTAAAGCTGTTCCTGAATTATCTAGCGTCCCCATGTATTTCGTACATACATTCCATTGTGACCTGCGTATTCTTTTTGCCGTGTGGCAACAACCATATGATCCAGTCAATTGTTATTCATTACCGCTTCTATTTCTGTCTTGAATAATGGGTTGTTATTCCTGTTAAGTAGATGATTGGGTTACCATAGCAGGGCATATGATGATGAGGCTGCCATCTGTTGTTGCCTAGAAAAAACGCCCTCTTTGTATTTTGGTGTAGTGGTGGGGAAGATTGCAAATCTTTGACTCCTTACCTTTTCCTATGGGGTAGTGGCATCCTGACCTTTGCCGTAATGTTATCGTTTTTTACAAGGGCAAGGGAGGTCAGGGGCTTTTTGGATGGATTGTTTTTGGGGTAAAGTTGAAGCCACTTATTTTTTTAAAACTCGAAGACCATGATGAAATTTTTGAAATTCTTGCCACTGCCAGGGATTGAATTTGGGATGCCTGGTTTTGTAGGCAAGCACTTTAATTATTAGCATAATTTTGTTCTGATAGGTGAGTTTTTTTTAATAGCTCACAAAAAGAGGGCACTTTCATGCATTTATTTGTAAATATTGTGAAGTAATATATAATATGTTCTGGCTTTGTCACACCCTCACCCCTGGCGGCGAATGAGAGTATAATAATATTGTCGTTCCGTGTAAAACTTTTTTTTATTCATCTAATATCGCATAAAGTATATCTATTTTGGGTCCTTGAGTGATTATAATTCGACTTAGCCACGCCTGTCTGCTAAAAACAAGCTCACTTTCGAAAGACTCAACAGAAAAGGAACAAGTTTGGTATCAAACTGCTTCTAGATCTCATAAAGGCTAGTTTACACTATTAGAGAAGTCTTATGTATTCCATAATACTTTGTGAGATAGAAATCTAATGAGTTTTGTTTCGACTGTCAGTTTCTAATCACACTATAACACATGAACATGCTTTTGTTAAAATGCATGCCTGATCCAATAAAAAGTATTATTTTTAATCCAAATTAAGATATTTTTAATTAGGCTTAAGTTCATTGAATTTAATTTTCATTAAATTATTTTTATGAAAACATGAAAAACAAAAATGTACTTTGGATTTCAAGAAGAATTCTTGACAAAAAGTACGAAAAAACAGAAGTTAGGAAGAACATGTAAATCAATTAAAATAGATAATCATTCATTCAAAAGCAAATTTCGATCTACCAAGGTGAAATACCATTTGGTTTAAAGATTGATGTTTGACTATTGACGTCATCCGGCTGCAATAGCCGAATGAGTAAGACAGCAAACCCCACTGAAGAGATTGTGTGGTTACAATCGAAACTAGTCTGGGCAACCTCTCCGTGAAAGCCTGCGTTCAAATCTCAGCGCAGTCAAGAATGAAAAATTATCAATAAAATTTTAATTAATTTCATTTTGTAAAATTCCTGTCTTCATAAAAATAATTTAATGAAAATTAAATTCAATGAACTTAAGCCTAATTAAAATATCTAAATATGGATTAAAAACCATTAACCCGGCTTAAGTTCAATAAAATTTTTTATCAGTATTTATTTATTGAATCTTCATATATTAAATATGAACTAACAATAATTAATCAAATCTTATCCTAATATTTGATTTATGTCCTGCCAGTGCCAGACAAAAAAGATTTCGTCATCACGGTTTCTGTTTACATATGTAGGTGTTTATCGCTCATCTGATTGGGTGAGTGCTGCAGTGTCTCTTCTTCTTAAGCGAGTGTGGCCGCCATAATTTAAAATATTTCGACCTAATGGATTTGGGTGCAGTTCCAGCCTTTTTAAATATTTTACTGCATATTTCGTTATTCAAGTTCAATAAAATAACCACAATACTAATTAAACAGTATTATTGTTTAGAAAATTTTCCAAAAACGGAGAAGTTAATTTGTTAATTTTTTATAATACTTGCCATTTTCATAACAAATTGCATCCACATTAACACACTTTTACATATTACTTGAGCTTTTGACATGGATTAATACAAAGTATAATAGTGTAAACTGGTCTTAAGAAGTTTCGGATCGAAACTCAGTACACTTTTTTTAGCAGGAAATATACAACCTCCCTTAAAATGGATATTTAACATAAGTCGGTGCACCGATACTCATAAAAGTTTACAAAAATTTGTTTTGATTGACTAGAAATAACGGCTGTGGGAAAAATCGCCCCAAGAAAAATGGCCCAAAAAAAGAAATGAAAAATCGCCCAAAAAAATTCCATGTAAAATTGGGCCTAAATTCATATGAAAAGTGACCTAAAATTTTTGGGCTATTTTTCGTTATTGTTGGGTGATTTTTCGTTTTTTAAATGTTGTATGAAAAATGGCCCATTTTTTTGATTTTCTCCTCTATGGTATAACAAACACCGGGTTCGCTTACTAAAGCTTCTCAGCACAGCCGGCCTTCGGCCGGGCGCAAGGATTTTCTCCTCTATGGTATAACAAATACCGGCTTCGCTAACTAAAGCTTCTCTGCACAGCCGGCCTTTGGCCGGGCGCAAGGATTTTCTCCTCTATGGTATAATAAACACCGGCTTCGCTAAGTAAAGCTTCTAAAATCTGCCTTGTTTCCAAACGAAAGCCGACTATGCAGAGAAGCTTTAGTTAGCGAAGCCGGTGTTTGTTATACCATAGAGGAGAAAATCCTTGCGCCCGGCCGAAGGCCGGCTGTGCAGAGACGCTTTAGTTAGCGCAGTGTCCATGGACACTATGACACTTTTTGGAGTGTCATAACGTCCATGGACACTATGATACTGGACGTTATAACATGCCACCGGGAAAAAATTCGTTTTTGCTTTTTGGGTCATTTTTCATTTTTTTTTTTGGGCCCCTTTTTCGTTTCTTTTGGGCAAAATTTCATATATAACTTTTTGGGTCATTTTTCATGTTCTGTTGGGCGATTCTTCATTTGGGCGATTTTTCATTTCTTTTTTTGGGCCATTTTTCTTGGGGCGATTTTTCCCACAACCGAAATAACACAACCAAATTTCGTAAAGAAAAATGGCCCAAAAAAAGAAATGAAAAATCGCCCAAAAAAATTCCATGTAAAATTGGGCCTAAATTCATATGAAAAGTGACCTAAAATTTTTGGGCTATTTTTCGTTATTGTTGGGTGATTTTTCGTTTTTTAAATTTATCATAATGAAAAATCACCCAAAAATGTTGTATGAAAAATGGATTTTTTGGGCGATTTAGAGGTTGCAGGGCCTTATTACAGGTTAGTATAAAGGCTCACAAGTAAGTACTATGAGTTTCACAACCGTCTTCGGCCGGCTTTTTTAATTATTTCCTTTTTAGTGTCACTATTATTCCAACTTACTTTTAAACTTTTCAATGTATGGAAAAAAAATAAAAATAAATAAAATATTTTCAGTTTTTATTGAGAGCATTGAGAAAGCTCAAAAAATATTGGAAAATTTAATAATTACTGATTTGTTTGTGTTAATATTTTTTTTGTATAAAACAATAAAAATAAAATAATATTTACAAAAACTTTTTTTTTATTTTATTAGTATACTATCATCATTACAATTAAAAATATAACAAATATTCATATATACATTGTTTGAGTATTTACTAAAAAGTATTGCAACAAAAATTAAACTTTTTTTTTGGGACATATAAAATACATATTTTATAAATTAAATTATTTACAAAATAAGGAAAAAAAGATAGATAAAAACCTTTTAAAAATGTAAAGAAATTTTTTATTAACGCTTCTATCAGCTTCGTGGCGAAGTTGAAGAAGGTGTTAATCTTCTAAATTTCTTACTAAAGCGAAATTTGAAGACCTGTTTCGATCTTCAAATCTTTGTGTAATATTATGAATTACTGTTGTAAACATTTCCTGATTATAGTTTCTATGAAGTCTATTGGTAGAAAATCTCCTAGGTAAGTGGTATATAATCTTTAAGTTCTTATTTTGTATTACTTGGAGTTTATTAATGTAGGTTTTTGCGCACCTTTTTGACCACACTTGGCATCCATAAGTCATAATAGGGCGTATGCACATTTTGTAAAGTAATGTTTTGTTTTTATAATTAAGCGGTGACCTTCGGTTCAGCAGGGGAAATAGGGTTCTGCCGCATCGTATAGCTTTATCACACGTTTGAAGAACATGATGCTTAAATGTTAATTTTTTATCTAAAAAAATTCCTAGGTATTTTATTGTTTCATTTATAGGTATTATTGATCCATTAAGAGATAGAGGAAGAGTAGCAGTTCTTTTAGGAGACTTGTTGAAAGGAAAGATTATGGCTTGAGTTTTTGTTTCGTTTATTTTAATTTTCCAATTGGTAAAAAACTTCTGAGCGTGTAAGATACCTTTTTCCATTTTTTTGACTATTGCATTAGAAACTTTACCCGTTGTTATTATTGCTGTGTCGTCTGCGTACAGTGCAATTGATTGGTCTTTTAGTATTTTAAGATCCGATATATATATGGAATACAATAAAGGAGATAATACCGATCCTTGGGGTAGCCCTGCAAGTATGTTTTGTTGGTTGAAAATTCATTGTCAACAACTACAACAAACGATCTATCGTATAAAAAACTTTGAATGATTTTTTGTAAGTAAATTGGGTAGCCAAATTTATTTAGTTTATATATTAAGCCATTATGCCACACGGAGTCAAACGCTTTTTCTATGTCTAGTAGTACTACACCAGTGCTCTTACGCACGCTTTTATTGGTTGATATAAATTTGACCATTCGCTCAATTTGGTGTATTGTTGAATGCTCCTTACGAAATCCAAATTGCTCTCTTTGTATTATGTTGTTATTTTCAGTAAATTCATTTAATCTGCTCAATATTATTTTTTCAAATACTTTATCAAGACAGCTTAACATACTTATTGGACGGTAACTGTTTGGTGATCTTGAGTCTTTTTTTGGCTTTAATATTGGCACCACTTTTGCTTTTTTAAATTGTTTAGGGAAGTATCCCGAGGAAAGGCACCAATTAAAAATTTTTGTGATAACGGTGAAAAAGTTTTCTGTCATATTTTTTAACATTATGGCATTTATTCCATCTAAGCCTGGAGCTTTTGAGTTTTTTAACGATTTAATAAACATCTTTACTTCTTCTTTCGTTACATTTTGCAGCATACGATCAGAAACATCTCGATTTTTTAACCAATCAATATGTTTTTTAACAGCATTGTCTTTTCTAGACGACATATTATACGTTAGTTCATGAATATTTTCAAAAACGTTACCAATAATATTTGCTTTTTCTATACCATTAAATACTTGAGCGCCATCTATTGTTAAGTAGCTTAAAGGCTCCTTTTTACTTTTTATTGCTTTTGAAAGTTTCCAAAATTTTTAGCTACCTATTGGCAACTTCTTTATGAAGTTGTTCCAGCTGTTATTTCTCTCAATGCTAATGTTTTTATTTATAAGTGTAGTCAGCTGTTTCACTAAGCACCACATGAGGTTTCTTTCTGGTATATCAATACTTCTTTGAAATTTACGTCTGAAACGATTTCTTTGGCCGATTAAGAATAAAGTTTGCTTTGAGAGCTTTCTTTGCCAGCAAAATTTTTTGGCTACCGGTATTTTTTTCGAGGCTTCTTGTACAATGGAGGTGATTTTTGATAAAACTTGTTCTATATTTGTTTTTGTTAATACAGCAGATTGCAAATTATTATTTTTAATTTCAGTGTCTACCCATTTTTGTATTTCACTCCAGTTTGCTAATTTATATTGGGGTATTTGGACAGTATTTTCAGCAGAAAAGCCTATCACTTTACACGTAATTGGATTGTGATCCGAGCAGAGCAGTCCAGGATGGGTTTGAAGTGGCGAAAATTGAAGACTAGAATTCGAAAGAAGAATATCTACGACAGAAGGTTGTGTTGGTATAGCGTTTTGACTAAACCTAGTAAAGGTATTTGGAGCATAAATGTAATAATCACAATTTAGATGGTGATTATATAGACTGTTACCAGCTGTATTATTTTGCTGACAGTTCCAGCTCGTGTGATGGGCATTTAGGTCACCAAAAATAAAATAGTCTATTGTTGATCGCGTTATGATATTAAGATCTTCTGAAAATGTATCTGTGTATCTGGGACAATAAACAGAAGTAAATCTGATTGGTCTATTGTTTATTTTAATTATAATAGATATATTTTCTATTATAGTTGTTGGGAATTTTGAAATACGTTTGTGAGGGATAGAATTTCTAATTGCAACTAAAACACCACCACCGTGAGAATTGCGGTCTTCTCTATATACCTTAAAATCTCTTAGTTTGAGTTTGTGTTGTGGTTTAAGAAATGTTTCATTTAAGAAAACAATATCTATTCGTTTCTGAATCAAAACTTGTTCCAATTCTATAATAGCAGTAGGGGTGGTTATACCCTGGGCGTTCCAATGCATAAGGTGTAATCTGTCCATTGTTATATTAAGTTTTTTTTTATATAACATGCCTGAGCATGTTAGCAAGCACTCTTAATTTATCAAATTTTGTCTTGCATTTTTCTAGAGCATCTACGGCCTCGAGGTAAATATCTAATATTTGTTCATTTGACAAATAGCCATTTTCTACATTTCTATGACTTGAGCCTGCTACTTCAGCATAAGAAACTTTATTTATACTTTTACCTTGTTTTTTCCGGCTGCTTGTCATTTCAGTTCTCCCATCGTATAATTCTTCATTTGACAGATACATTTCTATATCGCTCCTTCGTCTGGAACTCGTTAGTTGTCTTTTGGTGGTTACTTTCTTTCGTATCTCTAAGTATTCTTTTCGAGCAGGGCACTGTGGGTCATCTGCGCGATGATTAACATTTTTTAAGATTCTTTTTATGCAGTTAAAACATTTATTAATTACAGGACCATTTGAGAGTGTTTTATTAAGTTGACAAGTCGAGAAGTCGTGTAAACCACCACATCCTAAACAAACAGCTGATCTAAAGCAATTTGCAGATCCATGTCCATACATGGCACACTTAGAGCATTGTGTAGGGCCTTTTGAGCGACGAATTGGATTCCTCCAGTGAACTACAATACCACAAATATATTTAACCTTAAATACTTCTCTCTTAGTTATCTGATCACGATTGAACTCTAGCATAAACAAAGCATCATCCGGGTTTGTTCTTGAGGTGAAAATTTCCTTTATGTTAACTGGTTCAATGTTGAATGAGTTCTTGAACTCCTCCTTTATTGTTGCAGCACTTAGGCGTGGTAAACCAAATAATATAAGTTTGAACTTTTTGTTGTCCCTTATCGGATGTGTAAAAAATTTTATATTCTTCTCTTTCAATCTTTCGATAATTTTCTCATAATCAGGCAACGTATTAGGAATTATTTTAGTTCCAATAGACATTCTTTGAAACTTACAGGTTTCTTCTATTAATTTGAACACTTTGGTAAACCCATAGCTGTTGTCCACTATTATTGGTGGAATTCTAGTTACATACTCTTTAGCAACATTGTTTTCTACACTTGAGGCATCTTCGTCCTCCATGTCAGAGAATAGTTGGAATCTGTTGTTTGCAGAATTTTTTGGTGATTTAAATTTTGGGTTATTACCCCAGAATTTTTTCCGCTTTGAAGCCATTTAAAATGCGCTTATTAGATTTCTTTAATAAATTTTTAAATTAAACTTGTGCTGTTTTTTATAGAAAATAATCAGCTGACTTTTAACACGTCTGAATGCTTCAACAAGCAGCAAACGAATTATTTACAAAAACTTTTAATTTGCTTACCTATGAAAAATAGGTTTATTATATGAATATCAAAAGTGATATTGCGACAGGTTTTAGAATCCCTAATCTGAGAAATAAAGCTGTCTTGAGACCATTTAAAACAATATATCGTCGGTCACAGGTTGACAACTCTTAACATATTTTTTTGTACTTTTAAGGAGACAAAAAAAAACGTTATTACTCTGTTACCAAAATTAGTAGGAGATATTTATTGTAAGATGGTGTAAAGAAAACAACATGCTAACATGCAGAAGGACAAACACAGTCTTTTGGCTTCAAAAACCCCGATTCGATTTTTTTGCGAGTTAAGAGTTGTCAACCTGTGACCGACGATATGTATCTTAAATATTGGACAACAAATGTTGGTGTAATGACCACTATATTATAAATCCACTATTGAAAATCTCCCACTGTTTATTGGCCCCATATAAAGCTTATTTTTGTTATACGCCTAAAATCGCAAAAGATTATAATGTCTACTGTGAGGTCAATTTTTATTAAGATTGGTTTATAATTTTTGGATATAAGGCCCAATCTTGAAATATTATCACCCTAAGTGGAAGTTATCATAGCCGAATAATAAAATTTTACTTGTTCTTATATACATTTGGCTGTACATCGGATGATCATTGTTTATTTAGGTTTAGTTTTACATTTCTGTCAGTGGTTTCAAGTATTATCTTCATTTAGTATTTTTGATGAGTGTTTATACGTGTTGTTTAATGAAGTCCCTTTATTGTATGGGAAGCCTTATCTTTACTTTACTTGAGTGTTTATTGTATAATCCTGTTATCAGTTTAGTTTTACATTATTTATTTAAGATTAATGTAAGAGTTGGTCTAAGATGAATTCTTCTTTGTTTGTGTTATCAATGTCATTCACGCCTCTTTATAAATTAAATAGAACGAAATTTAAATTTTACATTTTGTTTACCCTGCGTTACTATAAGTCATATTTATCCAATAATACCAGCCATTCAATGCACAACTTCAGTGTACAAGTCTGATACTAAACGAAACTTGTGACACACCCTATACAAGAAAATTGTGCAATTATTTATACCCTTCACCAAAGGTGGAAAGGGTATATATAAGCTTGCCATTCCGTTGTAATTTCTACAATATTGATCTTATTTAGACCTTATAAATTATATATATTCTGATTGATTTAACGATGTCCGTCCGTCTATTGAAATTGGTTTTCTGAAGACCCCAGAAATTATGGGGACTTAGGTAAGGTTAAGGGCAGAAAAACACCGCATAGACCGAGTTGGTCCCTAGCGTTACTACGATGTATAATAACCCTCAATTGAAAAGGTTATTTCAAAGTGATTATACCCAGAGTACTCCACACCCTCTTATCGAGTGCCAGGAGTCTCAATATTCCAATTCCATAGATTTCCCCTAGCTCGTGGAAGCAATGGTCTCCGAGACATTTCACTCTGGAGCGTTTAAGTGCCGGATAGTAGCAGAGTATATACTCCACCATCTCTTTCTCCCCTGGTACCTCACAGAATCTACAATTGTCACTACTCAGAGTTGTCCCGCCCTTTTGGCGTATACTGCTGTCCGCCAGTGACCCGTTATAAAACCTACCAGAAGCCCACATCACTCCTCGGTAGTGATAGAAAAAGTTTAGCCGGCTTTGGATCATAAGATCCTAACATTACTTTGGATACTTTGCACGTTTCGGTGATACCCCAGATTTCCTCTGTATAGTAGAGTTTGTATCTCTCTTTATATTACGAATTGGAATTGGAAAGTCAATTACTCTGTTGTACGGTAATCGAACGCCCAGTTTCATTAATTCGTCTGCCACCTTATTACCTTCTATGACCTGGTGCCCGCGGACCCAATAGATATGTACTCTTCTGTTATCACCAAGTCTCTCCATTGAGTCTCTTTTCACTTCTGGACGATCGAAGAGTGTGTATATTCAGCGGATATCGCCTTGATCACCGCCTGACTATCTATAAAGAAGTTCACATGTGCATTTCTAAAGATTTCCGCCTGGAAAATATTACAGTAATCGGGAAGCTTATAAGGTTCCCCAATACCTATTTCCTAGTAACCTGCATCTCCAACTCCCTCTAGGAACCATCCGTACGCTCAAAATATTATGTAGGTAAATCCCACAGAAAACTCATTTAAAACAACCAAAAATTTATTTAAAAAATCGGATCATTTACATTTCATTAAAAATAGATGAATTTTACATAAATTTTTGATTTTTTTTTTTTTTTTTTATTTAACAGTATATTCCGTAAAATTTAATAGTTATTGCTTTAAAAAAATATAATTTAACTGACAAAAAATCAAACTACATAACAATATAACTACGGAAAAACATTATTTTTTGGTAGTTTGTTTTTTTAATAACAAACATAAATGCACGCAGAGAAAAAACATGATTAATGAATGGTCACTACGACCATTTTTGTTTATACTTGCCTTATATGTTTACCCTCATAAATTAATTATAGTCTTAATATAACTTAAAAAATTGTTTTTTGTCCTTAACATTTTTAAATTCACTATAACAATATTGTATGGTGGCTTACACCTAAAAAGGTACTCTGGTCTAGCTAAACATATTAAATTATTTGATATGTTAGCTACTATAATATATATATTTTCAACTATACAGTTAAAATCATAATATTAGTTGAACACAAAAGGTATGTTTAATACCATCATTTTTGTTTGCTTGAAAACACATTCTCTTAAGAAGCAAACATTTATTGTCAAAACAAACAGTGTGTGCTTTAAAACTACATTTTCTGCGTCCGCGAGCGTCAGTTAATCAGGAAACATGAATGATGACAGAATAATTAAAACATTTTTCGGGGAGAAAAATGCCATGCTGCCTTGCAAAACTAACGAAATAAATTATTATACGTTTATTGAAACAGGTAAGTTATTTTGATATAATTATAAAAACATATATAAAATATGCAATTATTTCGTCTTTATTGCAGCCAAAAAAAACCTATAACAAATTTTGACACATAATTTTGTCATCAGCCCCGAATTTTTTCAAAAACGGAATTCTTATTTGTTTGGATATATTTGTACCACACAACGTAAATTTATAAATTAAAACACATACACAGGTATATAAATATGTGTATTTAATTTTATTTTTAATTTTTAATATGCTATATTTTATTTATTATATTTGTAATAAAACATAAATTTTTTAAATTACATTTTTTATTGTTTTTATTGTAAGAACCATATAAAATGTTGAAGTAGACATTTTACATGGTATTGGGAAATATAGAAAAATGGTTTGAAAGATCGTGCGCATTTCTCTTTTGAACATAATAATATGTTTGAGACTACAATTATCTAAAATCATTATAACTGAACATATATTGTTGCTTAAGACGTGTTTGACACAATCATAACCACAAACATTAATGATAGCTTGCGATTGTGATTGTATCAATCATGTTTTTTCTTTGCGTGTGATAAAGAATAAATTGATTCGAAAAATAAATATATTTTCATTAAATTTTAACAGAACGGAAAAAGAATTTAATAACCTACAATCAGCTATTGTAATAATTTTATGAGTGTATAAATAAAACCTGAAAGTGCATTGGTTAGATCGGAGCCCCGCTAACCTGCCGTCCTCTTCTAGAGTAATACGCGGTTTTTTATTAAAAATCAGTCTCGGAATGATTTAGTCGCTATTACGGTCAATACCCCTTATAATACTACCGTGACCATAAGGTCTAAATACAAGTTGTCCCGTCGCTTTTAAGCAGATCGCAGATTTCCTTACAGTCCCTTCCGCTACTAGATGTAGCGGTTGTAGGTTCAGTATTACATCTAGTGCCGCAGTCGGTGTGCTACGCAAAGCTCCTGTGATACTTAGCTCCGCGAGTCTTAGAGTGCCTTCTAGCTTTTTCCGGTATGATATCTTATCCAATGCCGTCCACCATACTAGTATTCCGTAGAGTAAAATTTGTCTCGCCACCGCTGTGTAAATCTAATGTGTAAGAGCAGGGGTAATGCCCCAGCATTTTCTTGCGTGCATTTGTTGCCTTTTTCACCCTTTCTTCCACATTTAGTGCAAGACTTGGGTTGTTTATATATTTATGTCACATATGCTCCGTTAAATTACGCTATTGAAATTAATTTTACCAATAAATCCCCAGTTGTTTTTTCTTTGTATATGGAGAACGGCAAGAGCAAAAGCTTAAAAGTTAGGTACAAGCATCTTGGTTATCACAACATCCGAAAAATGTGGGCGGGAGTGGAGAATAGTTCATGGAAAAAATAAATGTATTTATATATAAAGAACGGTATATATATTACTTTGTGTTCTGTTTTTGGTAAACAACTCTTAAAAACCGCTAAAGAACTGAACGTTTTGAACATACACTTAACAAGTTTTTATATTTTGATCAGGCTCATGTTCATCAAATTTAATTTTCAATACATTTTTTTAATAAAGGAGTTTTACAAGACAAAAATAGCTAAAATTTATTGGTAATTTTTTTTTTTTTTCAAAAATTATTTTCGGGAATGAAATATTTTATTAATTAATTCATTTATTAATGATGTGCTAATAATCCCAATTTTTGAATGAAAACACTGAAATTAATTGTTGTGGGAAAGCTAGTTCCTATGCGCATTTCGCTGGTTGCTTAGGCCAGCTCGTCAGGAAACTTTTTCCAAATACTTTAGAAAAGCTAAAAATATTATACAAGTAAGACCATAAAGTGAATAAGAATTTTAAAACACTCAGCTCTTAAATGTAACAATATCAAAGCTTCAACAAAGTCACAACAATAAACCATCAATTTTTTCTTTCTCACATTCCCCTACAATTGGCTGGGTTTTTTCCAACACGAATTGTAGTTGTAAGAGGATAGAAAGAAAAAAACAAAATTAAAAAATTATTGACTGACTGCGGTATTGAAGAATTTTTTTACAAACTTAAGCAAATAACAAACTCGTTTTGATTTTTAATCAGTTCACCGTGTAAATAGCAAAAATATTGCCACTCACCACACAAACGCACTGTACAGTTCCAGTCTAGACCACTAAATTAGTGTAGTATATTACCGGCATAACCCCCTTAATTCGACCTAGAAATAATCTTTGTCCGTCTTTAGGAAACAATTTAAATTGTCAAATTGTTTTTTTTTTAATTCTCCTAAAGGACATTTAACGCTTTAATAGTGAGTATAACGTAAAATGTCAAATGTTCATATAAATTTAAAATGTATAATAAATATATAAAATATAAAAAATATATTATCAAAGTTGTTTGTGGGAATACTATTATTTATTAAAAGATTTTGTTTGTTGTGCTTAATTAATGTAAGAAAAGATAAAACTCATCACTGATTTATTGTTTGGTATTTTGTTTAAGCTTTGATATCGTTGCAAACAAGACTTTTTGAGTGTTTGTAGGTAATTCTCATTCCCTCTGTAGTCTTGTTTGCTGATAGCTTTGGCTTTTCTAAAATTATTTAGGAGAACGTTTCCTGATGATCTGGCCTAAGCAACCAGTGAAATGCGCATAGGAACAGCTTATCCTCCAACAATAAATTTCAGTATTTTTTATCAATTATTTAAAAAGGGAATTAAGCACAACAAACAAAATCTTTTAATATAAAAAATATGTAAATAAATTTGACAATCGTATGGCTCTCACAATTTTTTTTTTTTTTTTTTTAATTTTCTAAACGATATGATATTTCATTTTATCAAAGATGTATTTTTATACACACACCGCAATAGCGTATTATTCATTTGTTCTGATGTCTGTAACAAGTTTAAATATTGGCTCTAGACCCACCTTTTAGAATACCTATCTATTCGGAATCTCTTTTTAAGTCGATCTAACGATGTCCGGTCGCCTGTCTGGCCGGATGGCTGTCTGGCTTGCTGTCCATGTAAACCCTGTGCGCAAAGTACAGGTCGCAATTTTCGAGACAATTTGATAAAATTTAGTACATAGGTTCTAATTTGCATAAGGAACAAGC
Source organism: Pollenia amentaria (assembly GCA_943735925.1). Taxonomy (NCBI): domain Eukaryota; kingdom Metazoa; phylum Arthropoda; class Insecta; order Diptera; family Polleniidae; genus Pollenia; species Pollenia amentaria. The sequence continues at coordinate 82,320,926 of OX031008.1, read as the reverse complement.
CTTTTATAGGCTCGAATCGGTCCATTATCTCACATAGACCCCATAAAAGTTTCTTTCCGGAATAGGGTCGCATTCAAGTGCCTCGGTTTTTTGAAACGGTGTAAGACATACTTCACTCCTTCTGATCTCCTTACTATTTATACACCCTATATCTGACCGCGAATGGAATACAACTCTCATGTATGGGCCGGTGCTTCAAAGTCTATTTTGGAGCTTCTCGACCGTGTGCAGGAGAGGGCGAAGGTTCTCATTGGTGACAGTAGGGTATCCAATTCTATTGACTCCCTTGAGCACCGTCGCAATGTGGGTTGTATTTGCCTGTTTTATCGTTACTACAACGGGATGTGTTCTGATGAAATTAGGGATCTGGTTCCCGAAACCCGTGTGTTTGTTCGTAATACACGTCTTTTCTCAAGAGCCCATCCTTTTGTGGTCAATTGGCCGGTAAATCGTACAACGCATTACAGAGAACTGTTAGTATGTGGAACAACCTTCCGGCTGAAGTCTTTCCTCTTACTTTCAACATGAATAAGTTCAAGTCGAATGTTCACAAACACTACTCCCGCTATCCTCCTTCCCAAAACATTTTTTCCTAGTTCCAACACAATGCATTGCATTTGTAGGGGCCATTACCTGAGTGCTGGTCCTAACCAAAAAAAAAAAGAAAAAAAACTCCCTGTGGCTTAACAAAAACAAAGGACCTTTTGAACTCACAAAATTGCAAATCTATTTGAAAACCCGTACGTACCTTCCTTATCTTAATAGTATAAAACTGAATGGTTTTTTGTTATATTTTTTCCAGTTTTAACTTTTTGTGTTGTTTTTAATAAATAAAAATAATTTGAACTAAAAAAAACTTTTAGTAAAATTAAGGTCAAAAAAGTATACTTTTTAAAGGTACGAGTAGTTGGTACAATTAGAAAATTCTCAATGCCATCCATAGTGTAGAAGCAAAGTGCAATGAAAAAATTTCTATTTAATTTTTTGACAATCAGACCAAAAATCATTGGATTTTATGAGAGCAAAAATCTTTAAACTTGAAGAATAGTTTAAAAGGGGCTTTAGTGATGCAACTATGGTTTTTCCATATATTACTTAAAACTTCTTCCCTATACAAGAAAAAAATGATATTTTAATAAAAAAAAAAAAAAAAAAAATGGTGGCTTGTTTAAACTGTTAAATTAAAAAAATTTAAGCAACTACTAAAAAAAAATTTAACAGAAAATTAATGTTGATAAATTATTAATAAGAGGAAAGGCAACATTTTTTTTATATTCATGATTGTATATGTTACCCAAAAAACTTTCAGTCAGCCGTTTTTGTTATGAAAATGTCAAAAAAGTTCAATGTAACCGCACTAGATTTTGGGCAAAACTTCAAATCAAATCTACTAGATTTCAAAGTAATGTAAACGGGCTTTTATGTGACATTAAATTGTAATGTCGCAATTTATTAGTTTTCATAGGTAACATATAAATTCCATTCCCAAGAATTCAAATATTTTTAATTTTCAATAGAGGAGGTACCATAGATTAATTCCTCGCTATTCTATACTCATTTATAGACGCTCTTGCTGTAAAGAGTATTAATTGGTCGGTCTTGTCCAATTGTATTTTCACTTTTATTTAACCTAACACCACTGTGCTTCGTAATTCTATATTCTTGGAATTGATAGCTCTTAAAACTTGTAACCACCACAAGCCCACAAGTGTTTTGTAATTTTGTTTTTTAAATAACTGGTCTTTTTTAAAAAACTTTTCCTTTATCAATTTCAATTAGTTGAAGGACTTTTGCTTTGAGGCCATTTCGAATTAAAGTTTTAACTTAAGAAATGACACAAATTTACAGGAGTTCTAATACTTTTTGCACAAAGATTAAGGAGAAATAAATATGACAGTTGAAATAATAATTGGATTAAGAAATTTTAAGAGTAAAAAATTTACAACTAAAAATATTTTTTTTTTTAATATAAAACCCCTTATTTGTATTTTAAATTAGAAATTTTATTTAAAATTGAAAACAAATTAAAAAACTTTTCTTTAATAGCAAAATTTTCATATACATAAATCGCTTTTAGTTGTGTACATATTGTCTACAAGATTGTCAAGGATTTTTAATATCCTTGTCAATGTTGACAACTCAATACTTTCATGTCTGTTTGTATACATGCGTGTCTTGTTTATGTATTTAAGCAAACAGAACAACTCTTGCACATTAGGGGTATAACCAACTTTTTAGCATATTACCATGAGGTCAACCATGTCCTAGTAACCACGAAAATCATAATCTTTTATATTTTTTCTCAAAAAAGTTCAAGCACCAATTGGTTTTTCTAAACATGTGGAAACATTTCCTGACAGACATTATGGAACACTTAAAGCAAGGATTTGAACTAACAAACATATTATTTTACATAATTTAAAATTATTTCGAGGCCTTCTTAATGCAATATTGAATATTCATAATTTTATACGGTGTTTTTTATTCATTTTTAATTTTTTTTTCGTTAAAAAAGGTTAAAGATACGTTTTGGTTTGCGGAAAAATCTCTTACCATCTCTAAATATAAATGAAATTTCATACTTGAGCTATTTTTTGTTTTAAATAAACATATTATTAATTTTTCTTAACCAAAAAGAAAATTAAAAATTTTCAAAACTTCATGGCGGTTGGTATAGCGAAAAAAATAAATAAACGTTCCCTTATAGTTGTTTATGCTCTATCGGACTGTGCTATGCCAATTTTGATATTTTAACACATTGTTAAAAAGTTATATCTCTATTGCACATGCACAACCAAAGGAGCCTTTCGAGAAAGGGTTTATTTTCATTTGAACCAAAGACACATGATTATCTACCAGTAAAAAAAAAGTTTTTAAAATCATCCTTTTCAATACACTGTTAAAACTTTTTCAAAGTCAAACATTATTTGAAACCGCAAAATGACATCTTCAGTACGTGATGTCTGAGCTAAGTTTGTTCATCAAACAAAACAAAATGTCTTTTTTTCTATCCTAAGAAACTTAGGGCAATTTGGGAAAAGGATGGAAAACAAGGAGAGTGAAAAAACAGAACAGACAGACAACTTTATTTTGTATATTTATGTTTTTTGTAGTTTTTGGTAAGAAATAAACGATATTGTTTACATTTTAATCAAATAAAAAAAAAGATGAGACTTTAAGCTTTAAAGAGGAAGTGTATACTACATATAGTATGTTCATACAGGGTGGCTGATGAAAGCCGCTACCAAAAGGAAACTTGATCTGAACGGCAACGTAAATAAACAAAATTGTCGCTTATGGAGTGGTTCCAACTCAGAAATACTGAATGAGAAGGAATTGCACCCAATTCGCGTCACAGTGGGGTGTGCAGTTTCTTCACGCTGTATTGTCGGGCTATACTTCTTTAAATAAATGTTGAAAATAATGCAGACAATGATAATGACGAGCTAATCGATAAATTTAACTTTCAATGTGTTGATCAAATGGATGTCTTATCTTGCTATTTAGGAATCAAAGCGAATGCAGTTGGTGCAGACAATATTCTCCCCAAGTTTGTTAAATTAATGCTGCCTCTTCTATTACCATACATAACTCATCTGTACAATGCCATCATTACAACAAGCTCTTACCTGGCCAAATGAAACATGCAAGAATAATACCGGTTCCAAAGCAAAATTCGGAATTTAGACCAATTGCTATATTGCCATATCTTTCTAAAGTACTTGAGACATTACTGCATAATTAACTTACAATTTTTTTGAATCAACACCGACTTCTTTCTGATTATCAATCAGGTTAATGCGCAAAGCATAGTTGTGTAACCGCTCTTCTTAATGTTACTGAGGACATACGACGGCAAATTGATGATGGTTTTGTGGACTTTTTAATACTTCTGGATCACTCAAAAGCATTCGCTACAGTGGACCACAGTATATTATGTTTCAAACTTAAGAATATGTTTAATTTTTCAAATACCTCATGTAAATTAATCTTTTTATACCTTGAAAATCGGACCCAATCTGTATGCATGAATAAGAACCCGTCTAATTCTTTAACTGAAACGAGAGGTGCTTCTCAGGGATCAATATTAAGACCCCTTCTATTCACTTTGTACGTTAATGATCTCCCTTTACAGTTAAGGCACTGCAAAATACATATGTATGCTGATGATGTACAGGTCTACTTAAACAGCACTGTGCAGTCAATTGATGAATCGATAGTGAAAATGAATGATGATTTAAATCGAATTCATAATTGGTCTTCGGGAAATGGGCTAAGCCATAATCCTGGTAAATCTAAATGCTTGGTAGTACATAAAAGAACCCTTAATCTAAATCGAGATTTTAATGTTTTTCTAAACAACCAGAAGATTGAAATTGTTACTTTGGTAAAAAATCTTGGCATCATTTTTAATGACACTCTTTCATGGAGCAATCATTAAATAGAATTGTCGGCAGGATGTATGGCATGTTACGAACATTATGGTCAATACATTATTTTACACCACTAAAACAGGAATTGCTATTGCGAAGGCTTATCTAATGCCTTGTTTACTTTATGGCTGTGAAATATTTGCCAACTGCGACCCCACCTGCATAGGGAAACTTAATAAGGTATACAATAATATTATTAGATATGTTTATGGTCTGAAAAAGTATGACAGTATTTCTTTACGGTGTTACTTTTGAAAATTTTCTCAAAATTAGAATCCTCATTTGTATCCATAAAATTATATATGTTAAAGTACCCGCCTACCTTAATGAACGAATTTCATTCACAAGATCAAATAGGGGAAATAAGATAATTCCATTGAGGTACCGATCTCTTGTCTCTTCCTGGCATTTTTTCCCCGGAACTATCAGACTTAGGAACTCATTACCTCACAACATTCAGCAAAATAGTAACGCATTCAAGTTTAAAAAAGAAATTTTAAAATTGTATTCTACAACTTAACTTTATTATTGTTATTCATCATATTTTTCAGGTATTTAGATAAAGATTCTGCATTTAAATTCTTGAATTTCATTTCACTTTTGAATAATAATTTTAAATTAATTACTTTATAAGTATTTATATGTAAACTCTTTAGATTAATTTATCATCAAGATGTTTATTTTAAATAAAATGTCTATGCTGTAATAATAAGATCTAATCTTGTTACTTGAGAATTTTTCTATTCGGAACTACGCCGAACGAGAATTCCTCTCAACTCTGTGTCTGTATTAACGACATGGTGCAACTGCACACATAGCTTATCCGGTTATGGCCGAATTACGCACAAAATTTCCTAACAGGCTCATTTCAAGAAACTCAACCTTCTGTGGGCCTCTCAAGTCACCAGACCTAAGGGCGGGCATTTTAAGTCAATTATCTGTAAGACTAATTAAAGTATTTTTAATACAATTCTATAAGCTTTCAAATAAAAATAGATTGAATAAATTCCAAGTATTACAAAAAAAGTTATTCCAGTTTCTTTATGTAGCAAAATTAATGCAAAATTCATCAGCCACCCTGTGCAAATAAAAGTTGTTAACAACTTTAAAGCATCCCAGCGGGAAAAAATTTTGGATGTACAAGGCCTTCTCGCTCCAATCCATACTCATATCTTTTTTACACACGAATGGCAACTGAATAAAAAAACATTTTTTACTTTTGCTTTGGAAAAAAAACAAAACAAAAAATGCTACTCCTTCTCTTCTCCCTTCTCATAGAAGAGAGTGCGGAAGGTGTATCTTATATTTTATACAAAAGAGCCGAGGCCTTCCATGAGGCCTTCTTTATCAGTTAAATCAAAATGGTAATTGAATCAACAAAATTTCTAAGCAGGCCTTCAATAAGGTCTTCTGAGTTTTCCCGCTGGGATATAGCCACCCTGTCCCGATCGCGTTCGTATTTGTTGTTTAAACACATACAAAGTTAAAGCGTCACACAGAGGGGCGAAATCCATCAAACTTTGGCATTCACAGCCATATTTGGTACCTGGTAAAAGAAGATAAAAATTTGCATCTCCAATCGCAATAAAATTTGTTCCTATTTTGCGAAGCGCTAATGGTACATTTTAAAAAGTAAGCACACATTTATGCGCTAAGCAATAAGACATACACAGATGCTGTAAGGTAAATGAACGAATTCTTCATAAATTAAATCAAATTTGAACAGCCGCGACATTCCCCAATAAAAAATGGAGCTTCCAACGAAGCAGGTTTGTAAGGGAGAAACGTAAAAGTTTCGCTTACCATATCGCTTACGGAAGTCATGAATTTTATATGTCGAGTTCCCACTTTGAAGCAATACATTTTTGACACAGAAAGCGCTTTATTCAGGCTCTTCAAATTTTATTTAATTCATGAAGAGTTCGTTCACTTACCTTACTGCATCTGTGTATCTCTTATTGCGTAACGCATAAATGTGTGCTTACTTTTTAAAATGTACCATTCGCGCTTCGCAAAATAGGAAATTTTCTTATTGGGCCCTTACTACGAAGCAGGTTCGTAAGGGAGCTTATAAAAGAGTAACGTTAACAAAAAATTCAGTGTAAAGGCTGATCTTAGCATTCACTAATTTTTATTTACGCTCAATAAGGCGCTTTCTGAGTCAAAAATGTATTGCTTCAAAGTGGGAACTCGCCATATAAAATTCATGTCTTCCGTAAGCGATATGGTGAGCGAAACTTTTACGTTTCTGCGTTACAAACCTGCTTCGTTGGAAGCTCCATTTTTTATTGGGTAATAAATTATTTTTTCATATGATGTCTTGGAAATATTAAAATTAAACCCCCCAAAAAATAATATTTATTTACTAAGCAAAAAATAAAACTCAAATATGATTTTTATTCCCCGAGGAATAAATAAAACTCAAAAATAATATTTATTTCTGAGGAATAAATAAAGCTCAAGAAATATTTTATTTCTGAGGAATAACTAAAGCTCAGAAAATAACTTTTATTTTCTAAGCGAAAAATACATTAAAGAAATAATAATTGTAAAGTTATTTTTTAAATAAAACTTATAAGCGTTACGGTCCCTGGTTAAATTTGTGGAATTATGGAATTTGTGAAAAAAAATTAAATTTTAATTAAACATATATAAATACATATTGGGGGGATTCACAAAGTGTGCTATCAAGTCATATTGCCATAATGTCCTAAATAATATTTCACAATTGTTAAAAAAATATTGTTGTGTTTCAAACAAAATAAAAATTTTAATGCTGTGTTCATTGATTCTTCAATTATACAATAGAAAACTTAATTATAAGCGGTATATATATTTCTTGTAATTATTTTAAGACATAAGACTTTACAACCTTATGGCTACCTTGTGAATACCCCCAATTAAATATTTATTCCTTTTTATTTTTTAAAATCATATTGTTTTTAAAAAAAGCACATTAATTATGCTCCAATTTGCAATTTAATTTACTAGATTGGAGGTTTGATGCAATTTTTTTTATTAATCCTTAAAAATAAAAGTTGAGAAAAGGTCCAAAAATGTTGGTTTGGGCGCCTCGAAAATGATTTTTTTTTGATGTGCCATAGTGGAACTTTTTTTCCTCATGACAAAAGCTATCGAAAAATCGATGGCACAATATCGATTGCTAAATCAACCCACTCTAGTGACCATAGCCTAAATTTTTTCAATTTAATATATAATGTCTGCCTACATATGTCAACAGAACAATTGTATCGCGGCTAGGGAAATATTTATCTGAGCCGATTAAAGCTCGTATATCAATACGGAAGTATGTACATCGTAAGATCCAGAAAGAAAAACGATATACTAAAATGTAAAGAAACCCATATTTAACTGCTTTACAAATATCAACAAAAAACTAAATGGACACCCTACATATGGGTCAGCCAGTCGGACAGGGACTAAGGTATCAATATTTGATGGCAGTACTGTCGCTTATGACAGCTAGTTTGATAGTTCTCGATAGTTTTGAGGTTAGTTTGAATTTTACTATTTTGAAAATTATGTTTGATTATTTTTAACTTGAAGGCTCAGAGAAAGTTAACTCAGTATGATTTTTTCATAATTAATATTATTTACCTAAAATTTTTATGAAGTTGAAAACTTATTTAAATAAGTGTTAGTTGACACTATACAACATGTGGCACATAAATATTTCATGAATCAGAAGATTGCGACGATGAGTGTAGAGGAGCTCACGAAAGATTAAATCAGGCAACAATTTGCTGCTCCTCTTTAATATGTTTCGTATACATTTTTTTTTAAATACATATAAAAATTAAATTTGAATTTAATAATTTAACGTCAACTTGTCAACTTTTGGCTTGCAACATAAACCGCAAGTAAGGTTTGAGCGTGCACGAGCTTTCTTAGGAAAACTAAAAGAATATTGAGGGGTAGTGTTGCACAGATACGTCTATTGATTAACGTGAGTTCTTATTGTGGGACCTACCTCACGGTGTCTCTCAACCACTTGGTGAGTAAGCATAATGCACCTACCAAATGCGCCTATGTTATGACCATTTGCTCACACAGGAAGCAAATTAAGTGAGTAGCCCCTACTAAACTACCCACTCGACCTTTCGGCAAAAGCCCCTAGAGCTCCATTCACAAGCCGAATTTTTTCAAGGGAAAAATTAGCCTTCTATGTGAACGTCACCTACCTCCAACTTTTGGTGTAAAACACAGCCCCAAGTTATTCCAGAGAACCTCAGCAAAAGAAAGTACCCCCCTTACACGCGTACATAATTCTGACAAAACCAAACGCCATCAGAGAATAGTTGATATTATATAGCTCCATAATTAGCCGCATTCGCATATGACTAGTTCTGCTTCAGAAAGGACTTCTTACAACATCTATTATCTCATGATGTCATACCTTATTTATTAAAAGTCTAGTTCTGCTCACACAACATCCAATTGTCCGATCATTTCACTCCTCAAGATAGGGCCATACATACGTTTGATTCGGTCCTTAAGCAGGTCTTCATACAACATTCATAATCTAATCATTAGCTTTCCATTTATCAAACATTTACTCGGCTGTTTGTGTCGCATCACATATCATTCATACCCATTACCTCCAATTTCAACTTAATTTTCCAGCATATCCAGCTTTAACTTCTTTTAAAACTGCACATCATCTTCTTCTCATCACCTTCATCCAATCCTTCGACTATTCTCTTCTAATGCAACCTTCATCAAAACCATTACCCGAGTGTAAAAGCACTTTCTCCTGATAAGTATACCCACGGAATCCACAACAAAAAGTCAGCCCGATACCGAAGTATCGGAGGGCCACTGATTTTCGTGGTACCAGAAGGCAAAGGACACTGCAAAGGCTTCATTTCGAGTGCATTAAAATCATAGATCCCAATGAATTCTACACAGAAAGAATTCTCCAAAAATTTTCACCACTTAAAGCATTAATCAAAAATCGGTTTTAATTAAAAATGTAATCAAGTGAATTAAACGTTTAATTGATACTATTAGTTTGTTCACTGCTGCAAATTCAATTAATTTTTTACTATGATACACTATTAGAGTTTTTTTATTCCCGCACTTTTTGGATTCCCGGGAAAGTGGGAAAAAAATATCAAATTCCCGGGTTCCCGGGATTCCCGCCCAAAATTTGTTATTTATTTATTTACTTATTTCTCCAATGCAACTAATATTTCGTACTGGCTATTACGCTTAAAATAATAAAATCTAGTATCTATTATATAACAAACACGTAAAAAATTTAAGATTAAAGTAATTTGAAGACACTGAAGAGGTTATTTTGATGCCAATAGGATCATAGAAATCAATATACGTATATACATTGTCAAATTCAGAGCTCATTTGCATAATTAGAATGAAAGTATTGAAGTCTTAGTGGAATAACATTTCTGAAACGGCGATTAGGAACTAAAAGCACAACACTACGAAATAGGAATTCTGAAACAATTTTACCGTTTAACAAATTCAGCAGGAAGGAGAAATGTTATTTACTACATATACTTAATAACATATTTTTTACAATGTTATAACCCTTAATCAGCAGTGGTGTGTGTAGGTATACTAAGTTTGTCATTCCATGTGAATCCTATTTTTAATATTATTGTGAATCCTTCATTAATTCTAAGCCGATTTAGTCATATGGGTGTCATCTTCTAGGCTGTTTGGGAGTGAATTCCAGTAGAATCGCTTCAGTAGGGAAAGAGTTATGCACCCAAATGTGGAACTACCTCCCTAAAAACTCCACAAAAACTAGCATAAATTTGTGGCGAAATGCACCTTTTGTCATTAAATATCCACAAATTTGTTTTATAAGGCACCAAATTTAGTGAATGTCGGTCCTTAATTTACCTACGGCTCCTTGTTTAGACCAATTTTGTAAATCATTTAAGTATGACTAAAAGCGTAACGAATACTGCTTTTGTGGTGCAATTTAGCATATTCTACTTTCATAAGACTCAAAATTACTTGAAATGCCGGATATAAACCACAATCTAGGAAAACACTTTACTACGCCCTTAGCCGCAAAACCTTATAATATTATTGTAAAATTTACACTTCAGTAAGCTAAGACAAGAAATAAAATTTCGTGAAGATAGCCCTATAACTATCATAGGCTCTATATAAAGCCCATTCTTAAAAATGAGCTTAATACGCCTTAAACTGTAGTAAATTTAAATAATGTGGTGAAATTAAGTTGGATCAAACTACTAGTCCTACATAGATTAACTAAAGTTTTAAAAAAAGATTTTCTTCAAAATTTCCCGGGATTCCCGCAACTAATACCCGGGAAAGCGGGAATTAAAAACAATTGTAAACTCTATACACTATTCATACTATATTGATGTAAGTCGCATCCCATGTTAAAAACACCTGTTTTCCCCAGTGGATGTAACACCAAGAGGGTTGTGTTCCTCATGTGTTAACACATTACCATGGCAAGGTTGTGTTCCACTGTCTGAAATTTTCCTTATTTTTACTGACTTCTCGAATATTGGCGGGTATGCAAGAAAGTTTCAATATGAAAAATTTATCAGATTCTTTTGGTTGTTAAAGTACACGCTCCATCAGTAAATCAAGATCTTGAAGCCATATGAATTTATTTCAGAAGCATTTAAAAAAATTCTTTGCTCAATCTATTCCCACTCCTTCCTTTTCCCCTAATGAACGCAGAGGTATTAACACCTTAAATTACACTGCATCATAAATAAGCAGATTTGAGCTGTTAATATTTGCATCTAAATAAAGCAATTGTATCACATAAGACGTAACAAAAAATCAATACAATTACTTGGCAATTTGCTTTCTTTGATTTAAATGAAACCATTAAAATAAAAAAAAAAATTCAAATTTATAGCGCTCGTTAAAGGCAATTTTTTCTCAAACATTAACGACACAACCACCAAAGCCACCACCACTTCAAATGAAAGGTAAATGTTTAATCCAAAAGGAAATTTAAAAATCAACAAATCAATGGACTACTTCTTTTACATTTTATTTTCCCTTCCACTTTTGAATATTTAATAACAATTTATCAATGTTTCGAATAAAAAAAAATCGCAATTTTACGCAATTTTCAAATTCGCGATAAATGTGAAAAAATAAATTTTCAGCTAAAAGAAAAACAAATAAATATTTGGATACTTGTTTATTGTTGGTTTTGGTAATGTACAGATTTGTAGATTCGAATGCAGGATAATGGAATAAAAAGCCACACAAATGTGTCGCAAATTTGTATTCCCTCGTACTCTTTGCATGAAAGCGAAAAAAATCGCTTAACTCTGTTGGAAATTTAAAAGCCATTTGTCAGTATTAGAAATCGTTTTTATACATTTTCGTTTTAGATGAAAAGGGAGATACCAGTATTAGTTTTAGTGGCATTATTTTTGTCAGTTTTTGGCCAAAATAAAAAAAATTTCACATATGCAAAATGTTGAAATAAAAACATTGTAAACTTTCGATTTAAGATAAAAATGCTCAATAAATTTTCAATAATTTGTGACAGACAGAAATCTTAAAAATTATATTTTATATTGTCGACTAACACCACAGCTTGTGTTTTTTGGGCGGACAGGAAACGCATATTAACCGTGGGAGGCTGCACAATATTGCTTAAGAAACGGACACACGTAATGAAATCCCATTTCTCCAACTAAATAAAGAACAGTGGTCGGCATTTGTATTCGCCAGCTCACGAAATTAATCGGCTACAAGCAATACGAATATAAACCAATTTCTATCAATAAGAGTTATTATGCACCATTAAAAAAACTTTACGTAAATTAAAAAGAGAAAGGATATTTGCAAAATATAAAATTTAAAAAATGTATATTTTTAAACATATTAAATAAGTTCACAAATTATTACCCTAAAGAAAATCGCCTAAACGCCAAATATAAACAACTGACCAAAAATTTGGTTTTAAAACCAAAACGTTATCTTAATTATCTTAATATTTTTTATTATGATTGAAGAATCTATGAAAAATATGTGTGAAACAAAATATCGGTGAAATGTTCGCCACGTCTTCAGTGGCTTGCCTCTATACGATGGTCCTTATTTTCAATGACTCTGAGACAAAAATTGAGGTTCAATGTCGTGGTATGGGGGAAAATATTATTATCGATATATATCGCTGATATTAAAAATACCCATATATCGATATTTATCTACGACTATCGAATTCGATATTGTTAGGATATCTTTTTAATAAAATTCAACATTTTAACCGTTGCTCAACTGCTTACAATACTGTTGTGTTTTAAGAATTGCGTCATATGTTTTTGAACTAATATTAAGAAAATAACGGCGCTTTTCCATTGTACCCCAGGAAAAACTTTTTGAATTTTGGTAATAGGTCGTAGTTATTTCATACGTTACCTGGTAAGTAGTTGTCATTACAATTGTCATTATTCTGAAAACCTCAATAAGTACTTGCTAGTAATGACTTCAGTAAGTACTTTTCACTACTATTATTTTCAGTAATGAATATTTGCTTACTAATAATCAGCTAAGTAACTACATTTTAGTTGTCTTGTTTTCAGTACTGAATATTTAAGTACTGGTAACTAGCTCCATAACTACTTATTAGGTCTATTTACTAGCGCCAATTAAATAAAAACTAGTTATTTTTTGGTTTCTAGTAAGTATATTGTAAGTACTTACAATTCAACTTACTGGTAGTTAAATAATAACTAGATATTTTGTGACTTCTAGTAAGTGTATTGTAACTACTGAATTCTGTGGACAACTCGAACAAAAATAAGTAGTTATTCAGCCGAAAAATAAGTAGTGTTTATATTTCTCCAATGTTATTTGCTAACTTACCAGGTAAGTAAAGTTTTTGCTGGGACATTTTCATAGATTACACACTTCAGTTTTGTCTCGGTTTTTTAAGAGATGACAACAAAAAAATAAGGGTTTCTAGAATTATGTTAATAGCAGGGCTGTGGAGTCGGAGTCGGAGTCGGAGTTGAAGAGTCGGAGTTGAGGTATTTGTACCGGAGTCGGAGTCGGAGTCGCAGTACCCAAAAAAACGCGCGACTCCGACTCCAAAATTTGTCGGCTTAAAAAATTAAAAAAAAAATTCTAATATTTTCCAATATAAAAATTCTTCGAAATTGGCGATGCAATATTTTGCAGATCAATATGAATAAGTAGATTTTAATTTATTTTATGAGAAATAGTTGATTTAAGTACTTTACTATTTAAGTATATTTAGGTATATTTTTTACACGTGCGGGAAAAAGTCTAAATTACATTAGCAAAACTTATACTCAATTATTGATCTAGTTGAAAAAGATGTGTGATTTTTTAAATAATTTACTCATGCTAAAAAATGTTAATGACAGGAATTGCAAATAATTTTAATATCAGAATTTTTTTAACCATCAACGCTGAAATATTTTCAACATTGTACAGAATAAGTGTTGCTATAGCGCATAAATACTAGTATGTATTAGAAAAATTGTGACGTAAAATTGTTTCTCTTTTGTGTAGAAACATCTTTGTCGGCCTGCCTTTAATTCCTACCATAACACTCATGTTTTTCTTATGCACATTACGCGGGGATTCCCATAATTCGTTTAATAAAGATGTTTCTACACAAAAGAGAAATAATTTTACGTCTCATTCATTTCGCATCACGGTTAGAGTAGGAGTCGGAGTCGTGAGTCATGAGTCGGAGTCGTGAGTCGGAGTCGGAGTCGCACTTAAAAAATTTCAGCGTTTGGAGTCGGAGTCGGAGTTAGTACTTTTTTCGGACGACTCCACAGCCCTGGTTAATAGTAAAAAAAATATTTTGTTTTTTTGAGCATGTTCTTATATGTATATTAAAAACAAAACAAAAAAGTTCTTATATATTAAAAATAAAATATTGCACAGTTTACTTGTATAGTATGTGTCACAAGTTTCTTTTTTTTTATTATTCCTACACTAAATCCCGCGAAGCTTTTTGCTTGTCTGCAGGAGACCAGAGTCTCTGGCGGGAATCGAACCCGCAACCCCGGTACTGATAGACTAGCTCACTACCAGCTAGCTTACCGGCAGTATATAATCCGGCATTATATAATCCGAATTAATTTTTTTTTTTTAGATTTCATATGTCGAAAAAATAAAAAAATTTTTGTATTCTTTACTTTTTTTATTGTAGAACTACCTGGCGGTCCCTCGATTTCAAATGAAAACTTAGTTCGCATAACTTACCTTAAAAACCAAATTTTTAAATTGGTTTTTGTTTTAAAAAAAGTTAAGCGAATGAAAGTTTCGTTCTAAATCGAGGGACAGGTAGTAAATTTGAAATTAAAATAAACAATAAAAAGTTAGAATGGAATTACACGTAAGATGTTTGTAAATATGTATTGAAATTTGATAATAATGTCAGCTTAATACGTTCGATACATCGATATTTTTAATTAATAAATATCGATACTCTTAAAAAATATCGATACGATATATATCGATATATTTTTTCAATTTGTCCATCCCTACAATGCCGTTAATGTGCCGAACTACTTATCCTTTAGCTTTTGTTCTTGGCTTATTGACGTACACTTTTTCTTTTAAATATCCCCAAAAAAAGAAGTCCAACGGTGTCAAATCACGTGATACTGGCGGCCGGCCTATTAACATCGCCACTCCGTGGGATAACATGGTCATTGAATTTCACGTACAAAAGGGCCATTGTTTCGTTGGCTGTGTGGCAAGTGGCGCCATCCTATTAGAACCCCATATCGCCCAGGTCAATTTCCTGAATTTCTGGCTACAAGAAGTCCGTTATGATCTAGCGATAACGAACACCATTCACAGTAACTGCTTCGCCTACCTCATTTTCGAAGAAGTTTGGCTCGATGACGCCACCAGTCAGGGTGAGCATGCACAGGTGTTTTAACATTTGGTACAGACCCGGTTTACTGAAATTTATGAACATTTATCCCGATTGTGAACACATTTGGCCGATTATGCTGACCAAAAACATCACAAAGGGCACGTAATTTTCTTTGAACGCCCATTTTCGTAAAAAGCTTTAACAATAGCAGCTCGTTGCTCAATTGTTAACCTCTCCATTATGAAGCTTGTCAAACAAAGAAACAAAGAAATTTCAAATTAAGCTGGACAAATAAACTGACATTAAGGTGTGACTCACAATAAATACCGCGCATTATGATGGGACCACTCTTTATAATTTTTTTAATTAACCAATAGAAAAATAGCTAATTCCTGAACAAGTACTTGAAAATAACCAAAATTTCATAATGTGCTAATTGCCCCAGTAGTACTAATAAAATATTTCATAAGCAAAATTGGCATCGCTCTGCGAAGCCATTTTAGATAACCTCCTGTGCTCTATACTGATTCAAAATTTTTGTATTTGATTTGGCCAAAACAATTGCAAACTGTTTAATTTAAAAAAATAATAATAACTTGTGTTTGCCAGTGGCCGAAATTCGAACATGATTATTTATGTAAATAAGAAGAAAACGTGCATATAAATGAATTTACAAGTTGCGAGCATTTGTTTATTTTTCTTCTTAGTGGATCGATTTGGCGAGGGACCAACAACCTGCTGTCCATATGTTATCTTCCACTTAAGCTCGTGAATGTTTAATTTAATTTTATAAGTAAGTTCAATATAAAATAATCACAAAGTACAAATTGAAAAACTAAACAAGTACCACAAAAACCACTCTGGATACTGCATGTTGAATTTTATGTTTCTAGGTCCAATATAAACGAAAATCAAAAAAAGTTCCAGTTGAAGGACAAAAAAGTACCAAAAAGTTCGCTCTCAATTTTCATCCACTCAGGACGTTGCATTTTTAATTTTATGTTTCAATATAAACGAAAATTAAAAAAAGTACCATTTGAAGAATAAAAAAGTACCAAACAGATCTCTTTTATATATTTTTATTCACTCAGGGCCATGTATGATTAATTTCATGTTTATAGGTCCAATACCAGCGAAAATTCAAAAAGTATCAGTTTAAGAACAAAAAAGTATCAAAAAGTTCCCTTTCATAGACTATCATCCACTCATGATTAAACATTGCATGTTTAATTTTATTGTTCTAGGTCCAATATAAACAAAAATTTAAAAAGGACCATTTGGAAAATAAAAAAGTACAAAATATTTACCTCTTAATGGTTCTTATCCGCTCAGGACATTGCATGTTTAGTTTTGAGCTTTATCGATCTAATTTTAACGTGAATTAAAAAAGTGCCAGTTGTATAACGAAAAAGTACCAAAAGCTCCCCCTTACCGATTATTATTCACTCCAGCAATGCATATTGAATTTTATGTTTCTACGTCCAATATTAACGAAAATTTAAAACAGTACGTACCAGTTGAAGAAGAAAATGGTCAGGTGTGTGAAGTTTAAAGTGATCTAAATTGAGACCTTCGGTAATTATGCCATCAATTTATTGGTTGACGTTGGCCTTAGTGACCAAAATTCCTGGATATTGCAATGTCAAGTGCAATGAAATTGCTAACAAACTTGCAGAACAAGGCTTGAGCCACTATAATATGGTCATTAGGGAGTATATATATTGGAAAGGCAAAAATGGTCTGCAGTAAATAGGGAACTGTGGTCTGAAGTAGGTGCAGTCAACTCCAGCTTACTTCTGGGGATACTAGGGAGTAGCATGAATATCACAATCACTGTCATTACAGGACATTGGTTCATCAGTTATATAGTGAATAAAATTAAAGGGGCATTTCAGACATCTCAAAATTATGCGAAAAAGTTGATAAACTTGAGACCATTGAAAACATTGTCAAACATTTCCGTAGGTTATAGGTAAAGAAGGCTAGCTGTTTAGGCAGTTATTTCCTCGACGATCTTAGAGATTTTAAGATTTAAGACATTACCAGTTTCATCATAGGCATATGATGACTAACCAATAGGCAATTTGTAAGGAGCGAGGGCTTATGAGTACACTGTGTTTAACTTTTCGTTCGTTTATCATAAACATTTCCTTACATAACCCTACTATGGCTTAAATGAAAGTTTTTTTGTAAATTTTCTTTTTCTTCTTTATTTAGGATTGCATTCTGTTCATAATACTACGCTTTTAATAATAATAATAATAATAAATATCTGATATATATATACTGGTTTTTAAATCGGTTCATGAAACTATTCCTCAATTTAGGCCGATGTCCAGCATTCATGCCATCTTTTTGGGGGCGGCCTTGCGGTCGAGGGTTATTCAGTCTTCCTTCAAGTGCTACTTTTGCAGGATTGTTTTGAGGCATTCTTCTCACGTGATCTCTCCACTCTTTTCTTCTTCTTCTAGTTAATTGGTCACGTCCTATTTTTTACAAGCTTGTCTAACCTCTGCATTAGATTGTCGGTCGAACCTTGTGTATCTTGTTATTGTTCCAAGAGTATTCATCTCGACGGTCGTATAGTCTTGCTGTGTAACAGTGGTGTCCGCACGAGTTTCGGATGCACATGTTAAAACGTCGAATGCACAGAAAAAAGTTTTTTATCAATTAAAAAAATGGTTTAAAAAGTATTTAAATTTAATTAATGTGATAATTGAATAAAATATTTTTTTAGTTGAAACAAAATAATATATATATAATTTTTACTTATTTAACATTTTAGTTGTTTTGATATAAATTTTTAATTTAAATTATAATTAAATATCAAAAAATATTAATTGATTTTTTTCGTTTAAAATAAAATTATTTGAACGTGTAGAATTGTTGTTAGGAACTGTCAATATTTAATTAAATAAACTAGTATGGGCCAGCAGTCGACACAATCGACTGCCATCTAGAAATAACTTATTTGTACCGTTATTTCTAATATTTATTTAATCATATGGGTTAAAACTTTATTAAATATGTATATACATACATAAGTAGAAATATATTTATTTAATGTTAAAAAACACATCGCACTTGATTATAAAGAGGGTATTAACTCAAAATGTAATAATGCTCAGTAGAGCAGAACAATTTTTAATTTTATGAGGCATATTTCTTTTAAGCATATGAAATTTAGTGACAATTTTTCTAAAAATGTATATATAACATAAGTTCCCTAATCTCAATTTTTATAACAAATCCTTTTATATATTTTCCATTTATATTTATTTCGTTGATGAATTATGTTGTTATAACCTCTCTATATATAAATTTTTTGTAAATACATGATTATCATATAACAAATGACCATGATCGGTAGTGTCTGTTATATAAAATCGCGGCCCATCAAAAGATCGCACTTTATTTAAAAAAAAATGCAATAAACACATTCTTTACAATGTAACTATATAAATAATGTAACAATAACGTTAAAATTATTCATAAGCAAAAAATTTAAGAAATCAACGGTATAACATTTAAAAACAACAACTCTTTCAAAAAGAAAACAAAATATTTAAAATTATGGTTCTCTTTTTTATTTCTTTTTCTCTACTGTTCTCCAATTTAATGCATAGCAGCAGTGATGCATTTTGAGTTTTTAATATTTGGGCCAAAATTACGATTTAAAAGGGCCAAAATTTTTTCCCAGAAATATCCTGCTTATATTGTGGCCAAATAGAATCAGTGATGCTGACTTGTGGTAAAAAAAAATCAAAACTAGTGCAAGAAAATAAAACGTCGAAAATGCCGATGGATTGTCCATATATTAGAAGAACCATCAAAAATATTGCTCAATTTTGCGCTTACTTGGAACCCTATAGGCAGAGGACGCTCCGTCGCGCCCTTGAAGAAAATCTGTAGGAGAGCTATTGATGAGGAGCAGCGTCCTGCAAATCACAATAAAGCGAATAAAATATTGAAATACAGTTGCACGGTTGAGGTCCTATGGTCGAATAGGAGAAAAGAACGACTGAAGATAATGGACTGTCTACTACAGTGATTTTTGGTATTAACTTGATTTACATACATACTTACAAAAAAGAATTTTTATTTAAGACAAGATAGGTTTGCCAATAAAATTATGAATTTTTTTAATAAACAAAACAATGTTGTAAATAAAATTCATGTTTGAAACAGTGAGAAAATTACATTGGAAAATGTACTGAACGGTTAATAGTAGTTAGTTGAATTTTGAGCTGAAAGGGCCAAAATAGTTTAGAAAGTACCACAGGGCCATCAAACATTCAAGAGTGCCACAAATGGCCCAATTGTGCCACATTTTGCATCACTGCATAGCAGAGAACTCGGCATGTTGTTGTTGTTTTTACTATGTAAACCAGTGGTGTCAATTATGATTGTGTTGGTACGAATACTCTTGTCTCTTACATTACCAGCGGGAGGAATCTGCGGTTGCGAGGCCTATTACGAGGCCTAATTAACATACATATTTTGCTCTGAAGACTTTAGAGCAATTAATAATAATACAATTATCGAAAAATGTTGAGTTATGGACAGACACAATCAGTTATTATTTAAATAAATTTAATTTGGAACCTGCATTTCGCAGAAACTTTGCTTATTTTTTGGAAAAATGGAGCATTTGACAATATTTGAAGTCTTTTTACAACCTTATACAATTCTTTCCAAAATTTTTAATTTGATGCTCAACATATCTTTGCGAATGCCAATAATGAAAATTCATTTGCACATACTAATGCAAATAATAACCCCATTAAGTTTAAAAATATTCTATAATTATTAACCACCATAATAAAAAGAGAAGATTTTACTAGCCTATAAAAATATACTTTTATTTACCAATAATATCTTCTAAATTTATATTGCAGTTTCGAAACAACAAAACATTTTTTAGGTTTGCGGACGTTAATTGATTGCGTTGTTTTGAGCAAATGTATTTCAAATCGGAAAATATTTGTTCGCAAAGATATATTGAGGAAAAAAAAGCGACAAACATTTGAAGGAATTTTTTTTTAATACAGGATATAGTGCCCCGTCTAAATTTTTCCAGAACTCAATAATATTTTCCCTATCTGGATGATTAAATTTTTAATAAACTCATCCGCTTGTATGCTCGTTATCGCTGTCTACAAGACTAATTAATAAAATTCAAATTTGAAGTTTACAGAAGCTCAATAAACACAACATCAAGGCGAATTCATCTCAGTTATTCTTGATACTACAACAAGTACACTACACCTCGTACAAAAACCACAAGCAATTTGTTTTTTTAAATCTTTGTACAATGTTAAAAACAGAAATAAAACAAAACAGAAACAAAGATAATAAATATGTATATTATTTCTGTTTAGAGGCCTCAAAACAGGCCGTGCGATCGTGCAATATTTCCCGCTGAATGAGAGTGTTTTGCAGTAAACAATTATATTTTACGCTCGCAAAATAAAAGAGCGTAAGCGTACATGTGAGTTTTGCTGGCACAATTGTGTATGACGCTGACATCCCTGATGTAAACACAAAAACAAAGCATACTGCTTCTGTTACATATTTGTTTACATTAGGTGCGTTTGAGTACTTTTACAGTAAAATGCAGTAAATGAGTAAACTTAAAAATTTGCTCTCCCAAAAAGCTGTTGTCCAAAAAAGTACGCGAACGCAAAATTTGTAAAAATTCGTAAAATAAAGGCAACAGCTGATGGCAAATAATTGAAGTGTTGAAAAATGTTTACACTTTTGACTACTTAACTCGTTTTCTTATCGGTACTCGATTAAATACTTTTTATAACACGAATATTTTTGGAAAATACAAACAAATTATTTTATGTAATCTTTCATATTTGTTTGTTTTTTATTTTATTTGAATTTGCTAATTTGTGTCCGGCTAAATTTGATCAGTAGTACACGAATACTTTTTTTACTACTGATAACCTTAAAAACAAGGGCTGTTCTAAGTACCCGAGTACTTGACACTTTTACAACTCCAAAAAATTAACATAACAAAACAAAGTTTCAAAAGTTGGTATTTAGCCATATATATTCTTCACAAACAAGTTTAATTAATTAATATTAATTCATTTTTTTGTTTTTATTTTAGTTTTATTTCAACTTTTCTATTTTTAAACAATTTTTTCACAATTTGTATGCCTTTTGTTTGCTACTTTTGTTTGTTTACCTTTTGAAACATATGTTTTTTTGTTTTACTAAATTTTACTGCAAAAATTTCTGCAGTAAAAATTTGTAAGTACTCAGTCAAGAACTGTCACTTTACGCTCTCAATTTGTGTTCTCATTTACTGTATTTTGTGTACGCGAACGCAATTTAGTAAAATGCAGTAAAGTTCAGTAAAAAATAGTAAAAACTTTTGTGTTCTCGAACGCAGCTATTGTTTTTGCTTACACGTATGTGAATTGTTTCAATGTATTAGTACCACTTTCTAAAGCTGGGATCACACGATTGCCGCAAATGCAACAATATGACACAATTTTGATTGTGCTTTATTGACGCACAATAATGAAATTGCCCCAATACAATATTCTGAAATCACACGATTGCCCTGTTTTATACAAATTTAATTGCCCCTACTTGGTACAAAGCGAAATGGGTACAATAATTGCCGCAGCACAGTCACACAATTGTTCTTACTTGTGTCAACTGCAGTGTGGTCATTTGAGCATTTTTGCAGCTAAATTTAGCATTAAAAATTTCTATTTAGCTGCAAAATTTTCATTTAGCACTTGGCATTTTATTTAGCATTTTTGGAAAATGTTTTTAGCTTTTTTTAGCATTATTTATTTTAAAAATTTGGACGAATAGTTTTATTGATTTTACTAAATTCTTTTTATAAATTATAATTAATTTTGACTAATAATAGTTGTACCTAAAATAATTTCGTATAAAAAGGGATAATTTTTATGTTAACAAATATCTTAAATGTCTTGTTAAAAAAATAGAATATTTAGGGAATATTAGAAATGCCCTTATCATGTTGATTGTTAATATTATTTTCCCTATGATATTACGATATAAAATACAAGGAAATTTCACTTTGTATTAAGATAAAAAATTCATTTGTGTAAATGTGTGAAAAATTGTTTGCTCTAAGCTGCTGAAAAAAATATTCTAAGGCTTCAACTTTTCTTAAACTATAAAAAATAAAATGATCTAAAAAAATGAGTATATCAAAGAAATAAATCGTTTGAATTTAGCACATATCAGGGGTTCGTGGGCCCCTAAATTTAAAATTTAATCTCAACTATTTATCTGTGCTTCATATTTATGTGTTTCAGATACTTTACCAAAATCTATCCACTTGTTTAAATATAACCATTTCAATTTCGTTAAAAAATTAGTCACTAAAATGTATTTAGTTTCGAATAAAATTTCATACGGGTAATCAATTTTTAACTAAAATCTTTAAAAAGTTCTAGCATTATTTTTAGCATTTTTCAAAATAATTTTTAGCATTTTTTGGCCATGTCTAATGCAAGATTTAGCTGTCAGACCTGGCCACACTGGTCAATTGCGAAAACATCTGTTGTGGTAGCTCTTTTATTTGTTTGAAAAATCTAGTTGGCTTGTTCATTAAAAAAAGAAAATTGTGTCATAGGTAGACTCAAACAAATTTTTGTTGAATAGTTTATTTGAAACTTTTTAAGTAAAATATATGAAATTCCAAAAATTAAACAAAGTAAAATAATATTTTAAATATATAAAGAAATAGAGATTATTTATATTCAAAAATAAATTCGCTTTAAAGAATTTCAATGCATTTTGCTCCGTTTTTCTGTATATATTCTTTTATATTGTCCTGAACAGCTAATTAAAAAAAAAAATTATATATCAAAAATTATTTTCGGGAGAACAAAATTTATTATTAATTTATTTATTAATGACTTGCTTAATTCCCAATTTTTATTTTTGATAAATTTAATTTTTATTTTTAATTTATTCCTACTAAAAGAAACACACAAAAGTAAATTTATTAAAAATGGCAAATATTGGCGCGTATTGTGTTGTTTAATTGCCGCACAAGAAGCCAATAAATATTGGTACATTTTTGTCATTTTTATTGACGTGAGGTTGCATATCAAGCAGTCCCACGATTGCCGCACCAGGGTTGCATTTTATTGGTAATAATAAGCACAATATTGCCCTCGACTGGTACATGAGGCATTTGATTGTGCAGTCACACGATTTAGGTATTAAAAAGTGTGAAAATTGGTGCATTGCGGCAATCGAGTGATCCCATCTTAACGCATATAACTCGTAAAATACTGAACCGATTTTAACAATTTACATTAACAGAATCTACCAAAAAATATCTTTCGATTGATATATCATTTATATATATCATGTTACATATATCATGTTAAAATACAATATATAGTTTAGGCGTAAAAGGGATCCAAAGAAATCCACTTGCCTATTAATATATATGATGATGATGATGATTAGCACATTGTTTGAAATGGCAAAGTTTTTTGATCACTTTTTTCCAGGGACCGTAACAGTTATTCCTTTTTTCATAAAAGTCTGATGATAACAGTTATTTTTTGTTTTTTATTATTTTGAACAAAAATAACAGTTATTTTTTGATTTTTATTTTTTTGAACAAAAATAACAGTTATTTATGGATTTTTATTTTTTCGATCAAAAATAACAGTTATTTTATGATTTTTATTTTTTTGAACAATAATAACAGTTATTTTTTGATTTTGATTTTTTCAATCAAAAATAACAGTTATTTTCTGATTTTTATTTTTTCGAGCAAAAATAAAAAATATTCTTTAAAGAAATATACGTGTTATAATTATTTAGTTGACTTTAAATATTTATTTTAATGCGCATAAGATATTCCAATGATGATCACACATTTAAATAAATGTTTAAAGACAACTCAATAATTATAACACGTACATATCTTTAAAGAATGATTTTAATTTTTGCTCGAAAAAATAAAAATCAAAAAATAATTGTTATATTTGTTCAAAAAAATAAAAATCATAAAATAACTGTTATTTTTGATCGAAAAAATCAAAATCAAAAAATAACTGTTATTTTTGTTCAAAAAAATAACTGTTACTTTTGTCCAAAAAAATAAAAATCAAAAAATAACTGTAATTTTTGATCGAAAAAATAAAAATCAAAACTTTAAAAATCATAATATTTTATCGAAGAAAAGTTCATAAGGATCAATATGGTATACTTGAATAACTTTGCCGGCATTTACTTCTATATGCTTTTTTTGTTTTAAAATTTCAAAATAACTGTTATTTTCGGTCTCTGCTTTTTTCATTAAAATTAAAAATATCATATATTAAAAAAAAAATTTCAAAATTTTAAAATTTTTAGTAATCAATATAATAATTTTGGTAATAGGTGCAAAATCAACAAATTGTTTGCTTGATTCTATGAATTTGGAATAAATTTGGTGATTAGAGAAAATGTTTAATTTTTTCTGTGTGCATGTTCTATATACCCTCATCTTGCTATCCTTTGTCATGTATTTGTTTCGCCATATACCAATTCTAAGGCATCCTGATAATATAGCCGCTATGTTAGCCTGTATCTTCCATTCTTTTCTGAGATCTCGGCTGCTTATTATAAGGGAACCTAAGTAGTTGAATTCCAAGGCATGTTCAATCGGTTTGCTGCTGACTGCTTACTTTCATATTTTTGGTTCCTTTGATATGACTAGGGATTTGGTTTTTTCCCTTGAAATTTTTCTATTGAAAGACTCTGCTGGCTTTTCAAATCGATAGAGAAGTATTTGCAGGTTGTCTTCATCTGAGTTACAAATTATCTAAAACTTGCCAATTGTCAGTTTATACCCAGGGGCTGCTGTTTTCACCTTCTCGATGATTGAATCTATTATGACGTTAAATAGGATTCCTGAAGATATCTGTACCCTGTCTGTCAACATTACGTCAATTTTGATGTAGGTATTGTTGTTGGTATTTAGGTCTTTAATTACCGCTGAAACATTGTTAGGAATACTTCTCTGCTTCATGAGCATAATGATATCGTGTAGTCTAACCCTATAAACAGCTTTTGGTTAATCGATAAATCACATATACTCTGGTTTGTTGAATTCTTAAGACTTCACACATATTTGTCGGACAACAAATATAGTGTCTACGGTTGATCTGTTTCTTCTAAGACCGTGTTGATCTTCCGAGATTCAGATATTGGCAATCTCATCAGCTAATATTTTGGTAGTAATCCTAGGGCCTCTGTAATTCTGAGGTACTTTCCTGTCTCCTTTTTTGGAAATGGGTATGGTGATACTTTCTTTCCATTGTTGGGGAAATGAACGCAAAGATTAGATCTTTAAGAATAGTTGGAATACTTCCTTTGATATCATCGGTCTCCCATATTTTACCATCTCATTCGAAATTTTATCGATTCCCGGTGTCGTGATATTTTTTAGCTTGGCCATCGCTGCGTCTATTTCTTCTATAGCCGGATCTAGGTACGATGAATTAGATGGGGTCATCACTTATCGGCTCAATTTCTTGCTGGTGACTTGATATTTTTCTTATAGTGACGTACTCAGTAACTGGGTTTTTCATGTTTCGTATCCAGTTCCACACTTTATTTTGAGCACCGTATACATATATCGTGTTCCATTTCCGCTGAGAAAGTTTGCCAATAATTTTCCTTTATCTTGGCGATTTTTACATTAACTATATTTCTGGTGACTTTGTATTCGTTGAATGTTATTTCGCCTCTTCTGTATTAAAGATATTCTTTTCTTTTTTCTTTGGCCAGCTGTTTCACGTCTTCTCGATACCACGGTTTTTTAGAGATTAGATTTTTGATTTATATAAAAGTAATTTGTGGTAAATTTGATATTGATCTTTACTAGATTGATGGCATTGAAAGTGATTTTTCTTAGCCATATAGTTCTGCTTTATACACATTTAGCAAGAATTCCAAATTGCTAAAATTTGTTTTTATTTCGTATATATGAGCCAAAATATGTGCATATGAGCGTTATATTTTTTTTTCATTTCATATGGAAAAAATTTTGACAATTTGGAATTTTTTTG
The DNA here is from genome assembly GCA_943735925.1 of Pollenia amentaria. Lineage (NCBI taxonomy): Eukaryota > Metazoa > Arthropoda > Insecta > Diptera > Polleniidae > Pollenia > Pollenia amentaria. The sequence goes on along the minus strand of OX031008.1, from coordinate 82,294,551 downwards.
TAAACACGAAAAATTTCCAAATGGCGACGAGTTTACCTTGTTAAATGTGCCTTGGTTCTGCTGTACCCAGCCTCCTTCCTTTCTTTCTAAGTTCTTAAAAATCTCTGAATTTTTATTTTTTACATTTTATCAACCATAAAAAGTTAAAATTAACTTTATTATTTCTATACTGCACATATTTTTAGCCAATAAAATAAAAATATCTGCCAGTACCTCCACAACTTGTACTTGCACTAGTTTTATGCTTTATTGGACATTTATCATCATCTCAAAGTGCTGACAACATGTTGCTGTGATAAAAATTTATTCATTCGCTTCGTTTATTTTATTTTCTATATACATTTTTTTTTTCAAATACTGCTGCATCCTGAAAATTTTGCTGGCAACACATGACGCAATAGAAAAAAATTTTATGAAGTCATAAATCAAATATACCCATTTTTTTTTTTTTTTTTTTTTTTTTGTAGAAATGTAAAAAATATTCTTAAATTATGGTAAACAAATGATTTAATTTCCAAAATGGACACTAAACTAAGAACTGCAAAAAGAATGCATTTATTATCAGATAAAGTTTACAGGGATTTTTCAACTCATATTAGCGAAGGCCCACGAAATTTAAATATTAAGTCTTGCTGAAGGAAAAAACAATATGGCCTTAAATATTAGGCTGGATCACATATGTATGAAGAAAATATTTTTGGATTTTTGAACGGGCACAGTGACAGAAAGACTCCTAAATACAATTTTAAATAGATTACAAAGTTCGGTAAAGTCGTTGTTTATCTTTTGCCTCCGGTTTCATGTTGAATTTGTCAAAAATATGGTTACAAAAGGATAGCACTATAAAATAGTATATAATGCTACTCAATTCAACATTATTTATAAGTAAAACAAATTATATCAATCATTGATATATTTATTAGAGAAAAGAAAGCATTACATACCATTTTTACAAGCAATAAAAAACAATAAAGGATAATATTTATAAATATTACAAATGTAATTAATTGAAGAGCTCATTTTGAGTTAAAATCATTTTTGCTATCGAATTTTGGCATTGATTTTCTTGAGTTTTTTGTGCCTTAATGCATCCTTCTCTTCTCGTTTTATTTCACGAAGAATCTGAAGCACTAGTCACTCCCTTTACTGCTCTTTATAATGCTTGTATGTGACAAGGAAGAGAGAGTAACTCAAATTCTGATATACCCTTTTGTTCAATAAGCAATCGAAGATTTTCTTCGCTAACCGATTTTAATATCGGGGATTCAGTGATAGACTCTTGCCACTTCAGGAGCTTATAATATGTTCATCCGTTGAAGTTAATCTTTGGTAACTGAAACAGACGCAATTTTTTTGATGTCGTTCGTCTGCTTACTTAAATCCGGTCGACAGCTGATTCGCGAATGTATGGCTGAGGCTCCGTCAACATTGCAAGCAATAAGTTTTCAGGGTGTGAAAAATAGCAGTTTCTTTGAATTACTGGGTCAACTATAGATTTCAAAGTTGGTGGTAAGTATCGGGTAAGCTCAATGAGATTAAACAGATGTCAGAGTCTATCTGTACAAATGCGGAGGGTTTTTAAAGTTCTTGATTTAATATATAAAATAAATACAAAAGTACCTTGATTTTTAAAGCTTTTTACATTAATAAAAGAGCAGCGTTTTAATTTTAGAGGTTTTCAAGACTTATCTTTTAAATTTCATATACAATTCTCAAATTGTGAATCTGTGTTTTAAAAGTAATTAAAACTATTATTAATAAAATTTGTTAATAAAAATTTTGTATTATTAATGTGATGTCATAAGTTTACCTTATCTTCAGTTTCTATCGCAATCCGGAGGCAGAAAAACTATAATATATCTAACAAAACTTTACATATAGATAAATTATACCATTTAGCACCTTTTTATCGCTGAGGCTTTTGATAATTTTGGAAAACAAATTTTTGACCCACCCTATTAAATATCATTATATAAAACCCAAAAAAATTAATATCCGTAAGACTGTTAACACAAGTGTGTTTTGAATTAAGTTTTCAAATGTATCGCTTATTCCTGCTTGCAATGTATTTAAAGCAAAGCAACATATTTTTAATTAAAATAATTTTACAAAAAATGTTCGGAACGACAAGCAATGTGTTAGTTGATTCTGTTAAAAAAATAATAACAAAAAATCTATATTTTAATCAATTACCTCAGGTAGTTAAAAAAATAATAATAAAGTAATTGAATTGAGTAAATGATTTCTTAGATTCAATTAAAATTTTTATTGAATGAATTATAATGCATTTGGTTTTGTTTTTATGGCTAAAAATAAAACTACATGCAATTTTCTGATGATCGGTCCATATTGTGGTGAAATTAAGTCCAGCTTTCTAGTTTTTATATCACAAACCAAGCCAAGAATTTAGAATATTTTGGAATTATCAAAAAACTTATCGCAATTGTTCAACAATACTGCATTAACTTAAAATTTAAGCATTTTCAGTAGAACCAAAACAATTTAATTAATTTTACATTCAGGGCGTATGAAAAATAATTTTTTAACCAACCGTTTCATTACCAAAAATTAGACAAAATAACACGATATGTTTACATTGCGGCGAGAATACAAGAATCGACAGCAACCATCGTTCCACCTATAATATAATCTTTTAAGGAGTAGTAATGAGGTTCATCCATAAATTATGGGAAAAAGGGTAAACCTACTATAGTTGAATCAGTCTGATAGTTACTCTTATCTTGAATGATAATCAGTGGCGAAAGACTAAAAAAAGTTTTGGAGTTATACTATATCGCACTTGTTCAACAATAGTGTATTAACTCACAATTTTTAAATTCTCATTTTTTTGAAAAACAAACCAACACGTTATATTCATATTTAAATATGAATATAAGAGTAACAATCAGACTGATACACAAGGGAACAAGGGTTTTGTTGATTAAGAACTGAATATTGTTTTTAAGGTCATTTGCGACGCTGAACAAAATCTGCTCTTAGTTTCTGCTCGACTTTTCGCGATATACCGTTATGTCCAAAACTTAGGCACTTCCGCTACATATTCAGTTCAAAAAATCCAAAATTCGTCAGCAGTATTTTCTTCATCCGTGCTTATAATGGTTTTAAGTTTTCCCAGTAGTTTCTGACATATCGTTGAAGTTTAAAAAAAAAAAAACAATTTTTAAAAATAAAAATAAAATTGTTGTTCTTTAAAAATTAATGTATAATAAAAATGCAGTTTTGGTCTAAAAACATTTAGCTGAATATATTTCGAATAAAATGAGCTTTATTTCATTGTAATCGGTGCATAAATTTTGATTTTATTAAACATTTACTGAGAAAATCGCGATTTCCATATAAAAATAAAATTTTTTTAATGTGTGTGTGTGTGTTTGCTGCTGTTCTATTTAAGGGCGTTTTTTTCTTTATTTAATTGTGAATAAAAACGAAACATGTTCATCGATATTTATCATCCATGTCTTATTTTGTTTATGGGTTATGTGACTTTACGTGAAAGTAATAAGACTGTGACTTTTTCCCCTTTGGATTTTTCATGATTGTTAAAAATAAAAAATATTTACTGTTTGTAAATTTGACTGTTTTTCAAAACTAACTATTGCATCATTAAAAAAAAGAAAAATTTAAAAAATCGCTTAATGAAGAGCAAAGTTATGATTTTTTGAACTTTTAATTTTTGGAAAAAAAAATCAAAAATACGATTAGTACCTGTAACTTTAAAATGCGAGCTAATGGAGTAAAACGGAGATAAAATTTAAAATCAGCGACCTCAAATTAGTTAAAAAATTGTCATCAAACTTCCAATCAACACAAAAAGTTCAATTTTGTTCCCTTGTGTAATCAATCTCAAAACACTGTGGCATTATTGAAATTTCGCCCAATCGTATTACATGCAACTTAAACTCAAATTTAAGAAATTTGTAAAGAACACAGTTGTAAATACGGTTCCTTATTTTCCAAACTTTAACGAAAGATTAAACAATAAGCCAAAGACGCATTATATCATTTGAAAACTTTAAACCGTAATAATTTCTTCCCACATTATGAACTCGATTATGAATAAAATATTAAGCCTTAAAGCAAACATATGATTCTCCACAAGCGCTTATATTTGAAAACGTTTAGCAAGAAAAAAAATATTTCCTTTACCATTTTCTCTGCAAAATTATTTACATTTGACTTAACACTCCTACAACACACTCCTTTTATTCTCGAAAACTTTCTCAGTTTAAGCAAAAACATTTTCCACAAAAACATTTTCCACAACGATTTCAAATAAAACGAAATTAAATTCATATTATAACTTCAATAGAGGGTGGTTTGCAATATTTGTCTGTCTGTGTAGCTTAATAGCATATTTCAGCGTAAAAGCATATATTGCAGAATTTCTATACACATTTCCATAAAAATTATTATCTTCTATTAAGTCGACTACATATATTTCTGTGTGAACGACAAAATATTCCTGTATGTATTTCCAATTTGACTTGTTTAGTATTTAAAAAAAAGTTTGTTTGATTTTTCAAGCTTATTTAGCATTTATAACACCTTCTTGTGAATTTTTCTGATAATAAGATTTTCAAAATTATGCCCTGATGAGTGCATGTGATTTTAAGCAGAAATGTAGATGATATTTAATAAAAAGGCATAGACTTTTCGTAGATACTAGGGAGATCGAACGGTTATTATTCGACCGGTTTTAACCGGTTATTTAAGCTTTGCCCAAGTCGGTTATTTTAAAATTCCCATTTTTCGAATATCGAATAAACCGGTTATTTTGGTATAATATACCGGTTATTTTAGTAATGTGTAACTTATATACATTTTCCTTACTCTTGTTGTAGATGTACCCTTAAACTTTTTATAAAGAATATCAAAACAAAACGTAACAAAGGTCAAAAAACATTATGAACACTGTAAATACAAATCGTTTATAAAAGCGTGTGTTCTTGTAGAAAAAAAACAAGAACTATTTAAAATTCTACAAAAACGTGTGCTGTTAAAAAGTAAATAGTAATTTGTGCAAGAGCGTTCTAAATATTAAATATATTTTTATATAAAGGTAATCTCTAGAAATTTTTCGAACGCGATTAATAAGACAAAGATAGTTGCCTGAAGTGCCCTAAAATGATAAGTTACAAAGGTTCTTCCATGTCACGACTTATTAATCACCTTTAATTAGTATACATGCTTGACATTAATGTGATCCAAATGTAACTTAACTCCGTTCGAAGTAGTTCTAGGGAGACGACAAATAATACTTTATTTTACTAAAATACGCTGCAAAAAATAAATCATTGGGTGAAATATTAACCCGTTGTGTTGCCGATATCGAAATGCCCGTTAAGGCACTAAAAACTCTTAAGTTGTTCTAGCATCTCTTCATGCTGAAAAATACAGCACTACGGCGGAATCAACGATATGGGAAAAATTTCTACCAGTTTCCTTTATTAAAACAGCAAGAACTAAAAAACAAAATTGAAGAAACCAAACAATGTATGGAATGTTTTAAATTGTAGTCGACGAATTGACAAATATTTTACACAAAAAGAATGTTCAGTTCACTATTCGTTTCTATAATGCTGAAACCAAATAATTTGAAATAGATAATCCTGGCTAAGAGGTTTTGTTTGCAACTATTGAAAAATATGGTTGATTTATATAGATAACTTAACCACCATCATATTAAAACTCATTCAAAATAAATTTGAGAGAATATTTCAAATAATAACTTTATAAAATCCCTTTAATTTATTTGCTTTTGCAAAACGTTTCTCTAGATCAAATATCATTCAACAGTTTCTAAATTGCATTATACAAATATCTTCTTACAAATAAAGTTTAGTAAATCAATAAAAAATTCTTGAAAATTTAGCTAAATTTTGATCAATTTACTGGTCCCACTTTTCTTCGATTTTATCCTAAAATATTTGTTAGGTCTGATCTAAGTCATATCTATGTACTTTGTTGGTTCCTTACCTTGTTTTGTTTTTATTCAAATTAACGTTTTATTTAAAAACTTATTTGATTTTTGTGCTTTTAAGTATTCGAAATAAAACCGGTTAACCGGTTATTTAAAAATTGCTTAACCGAAAACCGGGTTTTTTAAAATAGCAACTATTCGTAATATTCGAAAACCGGTTATTGAAAAAAGTCGAATAATCGATATCCCTAGTAGATACGGTTAATATTTTGCAAGATGTTTTGCTTCATTGAACTCATTTTGGCTTTTGAAGAAATTGTATATTGCCATCAGTGTTGCCAGAAGTAGTTAAAAATCCTTAAATGTACATTATTTCGCTTGAAATTTCTTAAGTTTTATAACGAGATATTTCCGCTGGTTGCTGAGTTAGGCTCAGCAGAGTCCAGGGTCGAAGGAGTGGTAAAAAAAATACTTAAGGCTGAATAAGGCGAACGTTCCTGTACCGTTTGAATCAGCTATTCGCTTTTGTTAAATGAAGAGCAATACAAACGCTTACCGAAATTTAAAGTAACGTAATTATAAAGTACCATTCTGTATAAAATAGAATTTCATACTGTCGTTACGTGACATTTTTAAAGTAGTGAAAGCCTCCTTGTATGTTAAATTGAAGGCGAGTATTTACTAGGGAATTCAAATGATTAACCGTTTTTCGATTAATCGATTAATTTTGATCGATTAACTGTTCGAATAATTCAAAATTTCTTATTTTCGATTAACCAATAACTCGAATAATTTATATCGATTAATCGATTAATCAAAAATTTGTTTTTTCACAGTGCATATGTATTAGTTTTCTTCTTTTATATAAACAAACTAGCCGGTACGTTTTAAATACCCTTTTATTGTTTCTTAATTCAGGAACATTTCCTTCGAGTAATAATTCAGATAAAGGCGACTATTTTTTTGAGACGCATGAAATCAACCTTCTACCAGATCCGAACAAGACTATTAAGAGTATTAAAATTGTTAAGAAATCAAAAAGAGATTCAAGTGGTATAATGGAATAATATAATTTTTAGAAAAGACATGAAAAAGACCAAAGAAATTGGATGTGGTTTAAAACGCTTTTGTTCTCTCCAGCGTCAACAATAAGTGAAAGGATCTTTTCTCAATCAAGCTGCATCAAAACAAAAGAAGAAATCGTTTGAAACATTTCAGCTGTATACTCTTTTTTCAAAGATTATTTTAGAAGATTAGCTTAAATTTTGATGCTATTTTTTATTTAAAAAGTTTTCCGCTTTGTTACTTTTTTAATATAATTTTCATGTTAAAAAATTTAATTTTTGTTCTTATTTTTAAACTTCTAAACTATATAATACATATTAACTGCCCGTTCGCCGATATCGAACGTTAACGTTCGCATAGAAAATTACATTTTAAACAAAAACAATTTTTGAAATTTTGTTTTTGTTTTAAATGTTATCTACTATGCGAACGTTAACGTTCGATATCGGCGAACGGGCAGTAAAATTATTCGATTAACCGAATAATTTTAAATTGTTCGATTAACCGAATAATTTTAAATTGTTCGATTATCCGATTAAATTTTTACCTCGTATAATTATTCGCGCGATTATTCGATTAATACAAAACATCGACTACCTACTACACAGAAAAAGTTCTCCAAAGTTTTTCACCAATTAAAGCATTAATCAAAAATAAAATAAGCTTTAATTAAAAATTTAATCAAGTGAATTACGCGTCTAATCATGTGAATTAAACGTTTAATCAAGTGAATCAAACGTTTAATTGGTGCTATTAATTTGTTTACTGGTGCAAATTTAATTAGTTTTTTAAACAATATCCCAAATTTTTTAATTGAAATAAATTTTTATTTTTTTCTGTGTAAGCAAGTTAAAAAAATGACTAAAAAAGTGGCTAATGGCTAAACTCATTTTTTAATGGCTAAACAAGGTGAAAACTGGCTAATTCTAGCCCCTAAATGCTGAAATTGGCATCACTGATGTTCAGATAGAATAGAAATGTGAAATATATAAAAGGTTTTAACACTACGAGGTTCAATCAGGTCTGTACAGACTTTTTGCACATAAAGATTTATGTAACTTTTTTGGTTAGCATGTTAAAGACGATTATGTCTATGACTTCCTCCAAGCAGCTACGGCGAATACAGTGAGCTCAAAATCAAACCGCCAATGTATAATTGTACACTTTTTCGCGATTAGAAATGAAATAATTCATACGCACTAAGCAGGTCTGCATATACCTACTTTGGCTTTAACTATGATTTTGATGAGAAAAACTTTGGCATATGTAGGAAACACGCACAAAAATATGGCGTGCATAGGAGATGCTGGATCCAAAACGAGCTGTATTCAGCACGCTATTCGGCTACTACAGTAGTAACATCGCGCTATGCTCATACGTGCCAAAAAAGACAAAATGTAGTTATTATCATTTACACACAATTTTAGGACATCCGCTTAAATATTTTCTTAAATTCCCATATAGGTCTGGGCAGACATAGTTGTCATACTTAACGCCAAAAAATCCTTGAACATCCTAGGGTTAAATGGTATCAAAGCCTAGTTTGTTGTATGCACATTTACAAAATAATATACACATGTAAGAACATTAGAGTGTACCACCTTACAACGAAACATACTAGAACGAGATACTTGAGTTCAATGGCCCCTAAGGACACAAAATTAGTCTGCTTGAGATAAAAAACATTGGTATATTATACCCTCGCACTGAGATATAACGAAAAATGTAAAAAGGCTACCCCAACGCTCGCCAAAAAATTTTTTTTTCGAAATCACAATGCAAAAATACTTTATATTAGAGTGGGTACGGGGAAGCTTTTTTTTTATATATGCTAAGACACATATTTATTTATTTAGTCAATTCACAAGGTATCCTAACATGTCATATTGTCAAAATGTCCTAATATTTCACAATGGTTTAAAAATATTGTTGTACGGCTCAGCCGCTCAGCGCTGGACTTTTCTGATTAATTACGACAGCACAATAAACACAGCAAGCAACGTTCTGTTTATTTAAGACACTTTTTGTTAACAAACCAACAACAATATTTTTAAACCATTGTGAAATATTAGGACATTTTGACAATATGACATGTTAGGATACCTTGTGAATTGACTAATTGTAATTCTATAATATAAAATGAAATATTAAATTACTAATAGCGGCATTCACCCTTTGTGTAAAGTGTACAACTCTGTTATGAGTGTCTTTATAGTATGTATCGTAAATTATTGAATCTGCTGAAAGAAAGAAAGAGACCGATAGAGTTTCATCAACTGTTTTACTCTGGTAGATTTAACACACTTGTTAATTATAGCGTTTTGTGTGAAGTTTCAACCACAGAGTTGGAAATAAAACTGTAATACATTTTGTTGTTGCGGTGTTGTAAATGTCTCAAAGGGTACTTTACTACCAAGAGTGAAAACCGCTTAAGTTTTTATACATAAGCAATATACTGTTTTAAAACAATTTAAATCACTTGGTACTTTTTCTGCACGGCGGGCGCCATACAACCATTTTTAATTTACATCACTGTCACCATATGAACATTTTTATTTCCCATTACTGTGTGTTGTTTAATGCATATTATTGCCTTTATGTTTATGCATGTGAAAAACATATAACACGTTTTTAAACATTCTATAAGTGAACCAACGTGCTAACAGCACTCTACAGTACGTTACGAGTACAGTACGTTAAGCATACAACAACGTTCGTCTAACTCAGTCTTTACAGTTTTCCACAACGTTATAAACTCTTAGGCCCTAATCATGCAAAACGCAACGCAACGCCAAAGTATAACATAGAAATCACAAATAATGTCATAATTATTTTTTAATTTTGTTGTTGCTTTCTATATATTGCGCTGCGTTTTACATGATAAGGGCCTAAGGCCCTAACGCAGGGCAACGCCAAAGAATAACATTGAAAGCATAAACAATGTCAAAAATATTTTGTAATTTTGTTGTTGCTTTCTGCAGAAATTCATGTACCGTTTTAAATTTTCAACGCCACAAGCTATACAGCGTTTGCCATTTTAAAACGCAATGTGAATTTCTGTAGAAAGCAACAGCAAAATTACAAAATATTTATGACATTGTTTGTGCTTTCAATGTTATTATTTGGCGTTGCGTTGCGTTTTATATAATATGGGCCTTAATTCACAATTAAACAAAACTCTAAAATAGGTTGATTAGTAACGCCACTTATTGTGTTCTTTCAGGTTGGTAATCAAAAGCTCTTGAGAGAAGGCGATGAGTGTCAGTGAGTAAAAAAACCAATCGCTCAGCTCAGAGAACCTCCGCTGCAAAAGCTCGTGGTGACCTCTCTGATGTAGTTGCGAAGGAGAAATAAGACAGCCCACGGCTTCACCGAGAAAACGAAACCGGTTGACTTTATTCATTACAATTGTTGGTACTTTTTACCAGACTGTCAGGAAAGGGTTTTGACTGTCACGCGTTTTTTGTGGATATGTGTGCAAATTTCTTTATGACCACGTATCTAACACAGGGTCTCCACCTGAGATAATATCTGATATAATATGTGAGAAAACGTCGGCAGAATGAGAGAGCACATTTCTTCATGTTAATCTTAATATTAAACAAGGGGAACACGTATCTTATAAGATTTCATAATCGACTGATTCTCGTACAGTAAACTTGTATCGTTTTTATTATTTTTTATTCTTTTTATGTTGTTATTTGATTTTTTAGTTTAAAATATTGATTTTTTAAGCACTTTTTACAAGATTGGCACTATTTGCATTAATAAATTACAGATTTTAATAATGGTGGCTTGTTATTGTTTTATATGTATGTATGCATGTGTATTTTTGACAGCTCATCTTATAAGATAATTGTTATAAGATTTCTCATAACAACTGTCTCATAACATTTATTATAATATTAATACTAACACTATTTGAGAGTCCACACGTAAGATAATACTCTCTGCGATTGAATTTGACATTTGCTGATATAAAAATCTTATATCTTATCTCAGGTGGTGACCCTGTGTAACAATCGGCTCGATACCATGACTTAAAAAATGTACATTTGTACTACACAATGCTATAAAATATACCCTATATGTCCAAAATATTCTTCCAAGAAACCCCAATGTGTTTAAGTTTCATAATCAGTATTTTTTCTTAAAAAATCGTTGTTACAAAAAGATTCCACAAAGTTTGGCGGATCCAAAACGAACCGTTAATGTTTTCTTCAAACCCACCTAAGATCATATTTAAAAAGAAAAAAAACTCTTTTTGAATTTCTTAGCATATTTCTTAATGAAACTCAGCCCCTAAGAAGCATTCCGTCTTAAATCATTTTGAATAATTTAATCTTTTAGTTTATTTAATTTATGATTCTTAGCAAACTCTGCTGATAATAATCTTTCTTGCTTACTTTTACTTGCAGTCAACTTAATTTTTATGTCTACAATTCTCCTTTTCTAAATCTTTGCCAATGATGAATTTTCTTAATAAATATTTTTCAACTAACACAACTTTCTGAACTTCCGCATCCGTTTTAATAAATTGTTGCTTATGATTGCCATCATTTGTTCGTCTGCAAGTTAAATGTTAAAGAAGAAAAACCTGCCACAGTTAACAACACCAACAAATTATTTTATCGCTTTGTTGTATTGTGGAATTTGTATCTACAAGTTTGTGTTGTATGTATCTGTGTATGAGTGTTTGTGTGCTGTTTAGTATCGTTTAGCTGTTTGACTGTTTGCCTTCCACTTTTATACGCTTGATTTTATTCATTTCACATTTCATATCTTGTCGTTAAAATTTCAAAAATGATTTTATTTCATCCATAATCATTTGTACAGTGTGACGTAAAAGGAACGAAGGGATTTAAAAAGTCTGTAGTTTTTTTTTTTTTATTTCAAAGTCAAGTAAAATTTTCATTAATTTGCTTTATTAATAGTTGAAAATTTAATTTAATAAAGATGTGAAAAATAACATCCCGCAAGTGCCACCCTTTCATAGCTTTGCAAGGTCGCGCAATTATTAAGACGTTTTGCCGGTGTTTTTCAAGATTTTCGGAGCTATCGAAAGAAATTCTTTTTGAAAATTGAATTTTAGTTGGCACGTTCTCATCTCCTAAAAGCTCAAGACTTGACAGCTTATACTTAAAGAGTCTGAACCAGCACTTACAGCCATCGAAGGATTTAGAACCTGCTGCGCATTTCTGCAATCCTATAGATTACATAATGTCTTAATTCGACTTCAAAAGAACATACTAGAAGTTATATATTAGAAATCAGAGTAATATATAACTAATGTATAAATATCAGGCCTGTTCTGAAAATCTCTATAATTCAAATTACGTGATTTCAAATCGCATGGGCCTTATAAATCACACGTGTGATATTTTGGTGTTCCATTTTTGTGTGCTTCGGTGTGATTTTCAAATGCCGAAAGCACACCGAGAAACATAAAACCCGAATGATTTTCAATACCCCACAAAATCACACGTGTGATTTTAGAAGCACGTGATTTGAAATCACTTGATTTTTAGAACGGGCCCGTATAATAATTTTATTTGTAACGAAATTAATTAAAATGAGACTATGAAGTAGACTACAGGGAATTTTCAGAGAAAGTTTTTTAAAAGTTATGTACTTAAGCCGTTTTGTCTGATGAAATCCGCAAAAATATTGTGCCCGATGGTTAAAACAAAATTATTTAGATATTAAATAGTTAAAACTAAAAACTTTTAAATGTGTATAGCCAGTGATGCCAATAGTAGGGAATTTTTCCTTTTTTAGGGATTAGAAAATTTCAAGCATAGAGTAAAAGGGACAGATTTTGTATTTTAAAGCAAATGTAGGGAATTTTCAAAATATTATCTAATTTGCAATACATTGTCCAAAAATGCGTAAATATTCATATTATTTTCATATACAAATTAAAATTTTTAGTATATAATATCATTAAAGTACATATGTAGAGTTTTTTTAACAAAAACCCTATACAATGAGTCCAGCCTGGCAATCTTCAGCAATCTTCGCTTTTACGAACTATTCGCTCATTTTTAGTATTTGGATTCGCAATCACATTTGCTAAAATATGCAATTATTAAAAGTGAATATCTAATGAATGAAATTTATACATAGAAATTCATTTGTACCGAGAAAAAAACAATCACACCTTCTTAACTAAGAGAAATAAAATCAATATCGAATTTTTTTTAAATTTATAATGAAAACTTTTAATGATGTGGAAGGATATATTTTCAAAACGAAATTTGTTTTTATATTTTTGTTTAGGGGAACTGAAGTAAATATTTTTTTTTTTTTTTTGAAATTCTACAGATCCTTCCCTTTAATTTGGTACGGAGTTTGCTAAAAAAATATTAGATACTTATATTAAAAAAATATTATTCAAAAGAAGTATCCTTGAAAAATGTGAAGTCCTTAGGAAAGGAGAAACATAAGGAATTAAAAAATTAAGCACGCCGTTTGACTTTGTTTTGTCTCTAGATTAAAGGCTATATAGTGGCATTTCAGCCAAAAAGAAAAAAAAATTTGTCACACAGTGCTATTTAGAAATTTAATTTTTAAATATGTGTGTATAGCATGTACATATTTATTTTGGTTTTTTGGTGTTAATAAATGATTTAATTATTTTATTTACAAAATGTTAACAATAAATGTTGTTGTTTGACTGTTGTTAAAAGCAATAAATTTTTAGCGTAGGGAAAAGTGTAGGAAAAATTTGTTTGGTTGTAAGGAAAAAGAGGGATTTTTTTAGACACGTAGGCATCACTGCGTATAGCTCAAAAGCTAGAATCCTTTTTTAACTTATTAAGAGACTTTTAAAATTACTCAAAGAAATGTTTAATTTTCTTCAAAAATATTTTTTATCTGCCCCACTGTAGAAAGCAGACGCTCGACTGTGTGCTAAAAATCATGTTTAGGTAATTGAAAATATTCTATTAAGAATTTTTATTATTATTGTGGAAAGATTGAACGGAATTTCAAAATTGGCAGAGGTTTTTCTTGACAAGTATTAGTTAAACTTATAGGTGAAAATCTTTAAATAGTTTGGAAGATATATAAAATGTTTTTTAATCATTTCGATTGCAATAAAATTGCTATTCATATACGTATAGCTTTAAATAATTTAACAATTTAATAAGAGCTGACTTGTCAGATTTATATTTGTAGACTGTGGAAGGACCTAGAGGAGATAGAGAATGTCAAGAAGTTGTTTCATAATTTCCAGGACTAGAATCACATTATTGCCATGCTAAAAATTCGTATTTTTAAATAGAAAAACCTTTGGTTTTAAAAATAATTTTAAGATATACAAAATAAAATTATTTAATATATACATAAATAAATATTGGCACTATTTTTTCATTATCCTTATTATTTTGTTATTACTTTTTATTATTTATTACGTATTACATTTTTTACTTTAAGAATTTTAACTTTCCAAATAACACAGGGTTCTATCTATAAACAAATATGTCTTACTGTCAAAATTCTATAAGGTACAGTTGAACCTCGATTATCCGGGTCGCACGGGACCGGACTATGTACGGATAATCGAAAAACACAGCTAATCGATATAGTATGAAAAAAAAATTTTTTTAACTTTAAATGTTAGCTTTGACAAATGTATGTACACTGATAGAAAAGGCATCATAACGCTGATGTATTTTAACATCACTACTATGACAAGTTTCTTCGTTTTTGACCCCATGACACTTTAGGGGCAAGAATTTAAATTATGTCATCAATAGGATGACACATTGGCATCACAAAAATGACGAATCGAAGTCGGTTTTATAAAGCATGACATTAGTGCGATGAAAAACTGTCATCAAATTGAATCATTGTAATTAGGGCTTCCAATCAGGAAATCCCGGGATTTTCGGGATGAGGCGAATACCAATTCCCGAAAATCCCGGGATTAAAAATCAGAAATCCCGGGATTTTCGGGATCCCGATTTTTTTTTAATATTTTTACATTTTATTCAATAATTAGTATAAATATTTTTTTGTCCGCGTATTTAAATTTAAATTTTAAATATTTACAAACAATTCTATTAACGAGTGTTGAGTGCGAACTGCATCATATCTTAACAAAAAAATAATATGCTCGTGTATAGCAGCTACAACATTGGATGCTTTAATATTCTTAAGAAACTACTTGAACTTAGAACTTAGTACGCGCCATTTAAAAGTCTGTATTATTACATAATTTTCAATTGTGTTTTAAAAGCTTCCAAATGTTTTTAAAAAATTTTCAAATTTTTTAAAAAATTTTTTAAATGTATTTTAAAATTATCCAAATCTATATTAAAAGTTGCTTATTGAATTTTAAAATTTTTCAATTTTTTGTTTGTTGAAATCGCCCACTTGTATTTTTAAAATACATTTGGACAATTTTAAAAAACATTTAGAAAATTTTGAGCTACATTTGTAACACATTTATATAATTTTGAAATACTTATGGAAAATTTAAAAATACATATCGAAAATTTTAAATTGTATTTAAAAATTTTAAATATTATTTGGACAATTTTAATATACATTTAGAAAACTTAACAATATATTAAAAGATTAAGAAATTTTAAAATACAATTGGAAATGGTGTAATTTTTTGTATCAATAATCAAATGTGGATAAAAATAAGATTTTTGTGTTTTTTGTTACGTCTTTTTGCATATGATCTTTATGAATTGTGTGTGATCAAATAATAATTTAAGTTTGTTTTTATTATATGGCTAAAAAATTTAAAAATCCTCGTCTTGACTTACAAATTATTTTTTTTTATACATAACCCACTCGCGGCCCAAAAAGCGAGCAGAACCACCTTAAAGGAAAAGACCTACTGCCAGTTCATGGATTTCGAACGTTAACGTTCGCATAGAAAATAACATTTAAAACAAAAACAAATTTTAAAATTTTGTTGCTGTTTTAAATGTTATTTTCTATGCGAACGTTAACGTTCGAAATCGTTGAACAGGCAGCTAATCTTTCTTTTGAGCTAAAAAAATACCCGCTTCGAAAAAAATACAAAAATTGTTTTAAATTTTTTAAAAATCTAAAAAAAACATAAAAAATTTATTAAAGGACTTATGTGATTCAGATTAAATTTTTTAGATTATTTATCTTTTTGTTTTTATTATTATTATTTTATATTAATTTAATTATTATTACAAATAAATAAAAAAAATTAATTTGTCAACATCTCTATAGAAAAAGTAATTTTATTCCTGAGATTAACATATTGTGGGTATTACAGCATGGAGGGAATGAAATTCTAGTTAGGTATGTTATATACCGTCGGAAAGGTTAATTTGTCTAGTTTCGCAGCATAAGTTTTATTTTTAAGATTTTAGAAACACTTACACACAAATAGGAAAAAATTCAAAATAGTGCATATGCTAAAAATTAAAAAATCCTCGTCTTGACTTGGAAACTATTTTTTTATACATAACCCACTCGCGGCCCAAATAGCGACCAGAACTAACTTAAAGGAAAAGACCTAAGCTTTCTTTTGAGCAAAAAAAAAATACCCTTTTCAAAAAAAATAAAAAATAAGTTTTAAATTTAAAAAAAAAAATTTAAAAATAAAAACAAACAAAAATATTTTTCGAAAGCTTGAAGAAATAGCTATATAATTTGTTTGGGACAAATTTTGCTAACACCAATAGATAATAAGTTACATGGATGAGAAAGAACACCGTTTTGTTGAAAATTTGTGCCTAAGCTACTATCCAATAAGACTAACCTTGGTGCAAATTTCATCCAAATCGGAAGACATCGATTTCAAAAGTTGGGTCACTTGACATGAAATCCCCCATACATATATATTATTTTTTTTTTTTTTTTTAATAATATACAAAGTTCAAGAAATATGTATTTTTACTGGAAAATTAAGTTGTTTTTTTAAATCCCGTGAATCCCGAAAATCCGAAATATTTTCTTCAATCCCGAATCCCGGCATTTAGAAAAACCAGTCCCGATTGAAAGCCCTAATTGTCATTGACATTAAGCCAAATTGAGAGAATATTTGTATTTACTTACCCGTTACATGCGTTTGTTTAACTTTTATTATATTCCACCCTTTATTAACAGAAGAACTCTCAATTATAAAACACCAGCAGTATGCCCGATATGGTTTTCGTAATCATTCTACTTTGAAAATGTGATGTATTTAACTTAATAATTTCAAAAAATAGAATATGGGAATTTTTGCTTATGATTTTACTTTTTAAACATGAAAATAATATTAATAATACACAAAATTTGGGATTAATTTGATGTCACTGTAGTCATAGCATAGATGACGCATAAAATATGACAACATTTTACGATGACGTTCGTCATTGGATTGATGTCACTTTTTGCCTCATTGATGCCATTTGTAATACCATTGATGTCACAATTCTGATGTTAGGTCATCATCAATATGAAGAAGCATTTTTCTATGTGTGTATGTATGTATGTATTTGTATGTAATACAAACATGAGCGAATGCATAACAAAAAATGGGAATCACCGAATTTAAATTATGCTTATAAGTATTTGATTGGAAAAGAAAACAAATTTATGCTTGTGGCACGGAAAATAGAGGTAAAAAACCGTTAATAGAGGTAAAAAAAGAAGCAAGGATAAAAGGTGTAAAATCACGGATAATTAATGCCGGTTAATAGAGGCCCGGATAACCGAGTTTCAATTGTACTTAGAACTTTATTGTCCCAAATCCATGTGCCTTAAAGTGGGTCGAAAGAAGAGGTTGTCCCAGTCAACCCCTAGAATTGAAAGATTTATTAATTTAGTTTCTTAAACAGGAAAAAAAACTTTTTTTTGTTATGGCCAAAAATAAAGCGCTTTTGGTTTTTATATATGGCGCGACCATTATACTCCGATCTCTTCACTATGACTTCAGTTTTGCCTTTGGTGACTTTTTAATCCGACATCAGGCTGTGGGCTTATGTCGTATCGGCTCCTTCCCCCAAATGACCAATTTCATGCAAGTCCTTCTAAATGTTTTATTGACACACCTTAAATTTTAGCCCCTTTTTACCATTAAACCAGGTCGATGCCCTTAACAAATAAACAAGTTTGCACCAGTCACGCCCTAGAATGAAAGGTATATCAATGCTACGCCCCCAAATCAGCCATTTTTTGTTTTTTATATATAGCGCCGCCGTTTAAAACCCTATATAAACCTATCGTATATCAATGTAAAGCCACGGTCAAGCTATAACCAATGATAATGATATAATTAGATCGGACCACTAGGCAGTGGTCCGCTACTTTTTAGGCCAAAATTAATATCAACCAAAGTTTTTGGACCGATATGACTGAAATTTGGAATTTAATAGTTTCTCATGGGCAGACATACTGGGGTTTTTGATTTTTAAAATGGCTGAAATTTTTAGGGCTACCACCCTATGGAAAATGTAAAAAAACTGAATATCTCGAAAACTAGGGGAAGCTTTGATATTGTTACATTTAAGACCAGAGTGTTTTAAGATTCTTATTCACTTTATGGTCTTACTTGTATAATATTTTTAGCTTTTCTAAAGTATTTGGAAAAAGTTTCCTGACGAGCTGGCCTAAGCAACCAGCGAAATGCGCATAGGAACTAGCTTTCCCACAACAATAAATTTCAGTTTTTTCATTTAAAAAAATTGGGATTATTAGCACATCATTAATAAATGAATTAATTAATAAAATATTTCATTCCCAAAAATAATTTTTGATAATAAATTTGCATGTGCCCGGCAAATAAGAAACTGAAATGGCAAGCTGCTTTATTTAAGCATCTTGTTTTTTTAATTTTGTTTTTTTCTTTCTATCCTCTTACAACTACAATTTGTGTTGGAAAAAACCCAGCCAATTGTAGGGGAATGTAAGAAAGAAAAATTTACGGCTTATTGTTGTGTCTTTGTTGAAGCTTTGATATTGTTACATGTAAGACCTCAGTGTTTAAAATTCTTATTCACTTTATGGCCTTACTTGTATAATATTTTTAGCTTTTCTAAAGTATTTGGAAAAAGTTTCCTGACGAGCTGGCCTAAGCAACCAGCGAAATGCGCATAGGAACTAGCTTTCCCACAACAATAAATTTCAGTGTTTTCATTTAAAAAAATTGGGATTATTAGCACATCATTAATAAATGAATTAATTAATAAAATATTTCATTCCCAAAAATAATTTTTGAGGGGATACAGTATTTTGACATTCGGCCCGATGAAAATACGCTTACAAAATGGCGTATAAGCCTTTTGCTTAAAAAATCTTTTATTTTTCGTGAGCCTTTTACCACCTTAAGGATAAATTTTTACAAAAAGTTTGTACCTGTTGCTTTAACGAAGGCAAATCCTGTTTTTAAACATTATTTAAATCAATTTCACTGACATTAAAATTGTAAAATGCATCAGTTCTTTTTCTTTTTACTTTTTCACAAGTCAAATCAGTGTTACCTTTTTACGAATTTAGTTGCAATTTGCAACCTTTTTGGCGCTCTGAGACTTTTTGTGCGACTTTTTTAAACTCGTATAATATTGCAACTTTCCCCCCCACCCCTTTTTTCATAGACATACACTGCATAATTACACATATTTTGCCTTTTTAATATCAATTTTATTTAAAACATTCCATATTTTAACAAATTTAACTATTGATGCCATTTTCAGATGATTGGCTTTTATATTTTAAGCTTTTTAAAACCACCTTTTTCACCTCAAACGAATACATTAATATATTGATCTTATATCTGAATTTGAAAATGTTATAAATGACCCTAAGGCTTTTATTGCGTTGATAGAAAGAAAATCCAGTGATAAATCATACAACTACATTTTTGAAGTAACAAATGCTGATAATTTTTTGGAATAGCGTAGGAAGCTTAAACAATTATTTAAATGAATCATTGTACCTACCGCACAGCCATGCGTGTGGAGAACTTCTTTTTTAAAATTATGATTAATGAAAAATATATTAACCAACATGTTAAAAGTAAAAACTTTTGAGTCCATGCTATCAGTTCTAATTTGCTAGATACCGAAATAGAAGGTTGGAAGCCAAGTAATGAACTTTTGAGACCCCTTCGATTAATAATGGCGACTTTATTAATGAAACTCAAACTTGTTACTACTGATTTTGTAAAGCTTTTTGCTTCTCATGTAAAAATCAAATGTAAAATTAATACTCAAAAGTGTACACAGAAAAAATTTAAAATTGTCTCTAATCAACAAATTTATACCAAAATCATAATATCAAGCAAACAAGTTGTAGAAAATAATTATATTGATTACTAACAATTGAGAATATTTTTTTTAATAAATGATATTTTTAATTTTAATTTAAAAAAAATTTCAAAAAACGTTGCCTTTTCAAAAAATGTGTTAATTTATTAAATTAAATATTGACAATTCCCAACAATAATTCTACAAATTTAAATTATTTTATTTTAAACGAAAAATTCAATTAATATTTTTTTTATATTTAATTAATATTAACTTAATATTAACTTATTTAATTAATATTAACTTAAATATTAATTAAATAAAAATTATATTTTAAATTTTCTTTCAACTAAAAAAATCATTGATTCAATTATCACATTAATTAAATTAAAATACTTTTTAAACAATTTTTTTAATTGTATTTAAACACATTTTTAAATAAATTTTTTCCTCCAAATTTCGATATTTTTAATCCAAATTTCGATCTTTTAATCAGGCTTAAGTTTATTGAATTTAATTTTCATTAAATTATTTTAATGAAGAAAGGAATTTTACAACATTAAATGAATTAAATTTATTGATAATTTTTCATTTTTGACTGAGCTGGGAATCGAACCCAGGTTCTCACGGACAGGTTGCCCTGAGTAGTTTCGATTGTAACCACACAATCTCTTCAGAGGAGTTGGCCGTTTAACACTCACCGCCATTGACGACGGATGACGTCAATAGTCAAGAATGGAACTTTGGGAATGGGAGTGTGGGACTTTAATTTAAAAAAAAAGTTATTTTGTTGTCTCCACGGTGTTCCTGAGTTCAACCATAAGAAAGTTAGCTATATATTAATCTGAGGCAGTCAAAAAGAAAATTATATAAATCATGGTGGAATAATACAAGGTATAGTCATTAGAAAGTTTGTTATCAATTTTAAAGCCCATGTAATGTCAAACAAAATAAAATAACGAAAAAAAACTAAAACAAGCGTCAAAAATCAAATAAAATCATTTAATATTTTTAAAAATTTCTTAATATAAAATTTTTATAATACCAAATTTTAATCAAAAATCAATCAATTGCAAATAGACAATATATTGAATAAACCATAATTGTATATAAAAAGTGAGTTTTAATATATAAAAAGTGCAAAATATGTTAAAATTCAAATATTTGCAGTTGAGTAATGTTTCGTTGTTTGGCATTACATGGGTAAATAATGCCAACACTTCCTAATGAACCTACTTGGTACTTATTATATTATACTCGTACTATGATATAAATAAAAAAAAAGAAAAAAAAATCATATTTCTTTTCGCTTTTCATCAAGGCAGCCCACGGCCAACGTTATCAAAAGCTTATACGATTTTTATTTATGGAGAAAGTCATTTATTTGAGGTTAAGTTAGAATTACACGTTGTGTTAACAAAAGCAATCACGTTCACCAAAATATTTTGCTATATTTTAATTACTTACTAGCCCCTCTCTTCGCCATATTATGCTAGGAACACAACTGGGACGAACGACGAATTTTGCCCAACACGACGAATTTTTCAGTAAAAATTCGCTTAGTAAATTCGTCGTATGAAGCACAATAACGACGAATAATTATTGTTATAACAAGCAGCTTTTATAACTGAGAAAGTTGATTGTTGTTTGTGCAAAGAGAGAGTAATAGTGTGACCATATTAATAAAAATAATGCTTAAAAATTTAAATATAATCAAAAACACAACTAAAAACTATTTTTATTGCAAAATACTTTGTATATATATTTTATATGTTATACAATAAAAAAAAACAATTATTAAAGTAAAAAGTAACTTTATTTACTAAAATACTTCTTAACTAAAACCAAATATGGTCACCTAGTACTGATTTGTTCGTCGTTCGCCGGCGTATGAAACAGAAATAAATATATTGCAAAGACGCCCGCGTATGACGAATTTCGCCGGACGCTATTATTGTGTGTACATTCATATACACCAATATGTTTTATTTTTGGCGACGAATATTCGCGGCCAAAAATTCGTCATTCGTCCCAGTTGTGTTCCTAGCATTATTGAAGTTGACGTTGTCGTATACGAATGTGTCGTTTTTTGCAATAGATTAAAGTAACACACGACCGGTGTTCTTTAATCCAGTGTTTAAAAATGCTTGACTATTTTTAATGTTTTTGTAATTGCTTAACTTAACTTAAGAAAAAGAACACAGTAAAAGCAAAAAGCAAAAGCAAACGCAGAAAAAGTGAGAGTAAATTATTTATTTATTCTCACCATGTTTATGTTCTCAGCTTAAAAAGCCAGCCAAGCAACCACTTGAAAAAAAAAATTGCTGTTGCTGTAAGTATTAAGTTTTTGTTTATTTTTTTTTTGCTTTGGCTTAACTGTAAATTGATGTGCTTAAATTCAGCGAGTATTAACTTCTTTGCTGTTTTTGACTTCATTGCTGTTGCTTGCTGTTGCAGGCGTTAGTTTCATAGAATAGGTATATACATAATTACATAACACAAAATAAACAAATTAGTTTTAAAAAACGTGTAGTTTCATTTATGTATGTATGTACCTATTTATTAAAAAAAAAACGAAATACCAAAAAAATTCGAAACAAATTCGTTCATAATATATTAAGTTCCAGCAACAGCAAAGAAGTTAACTTGCTGACTTTAAGCGCATCAAAAGCAAAAAAAAAACAATCAAAAACTTAATACTTACAGCAACAGAAAATTTGTTTTCTTAAGTGGCTTCTTTGCTGACAGATTTAGCAGAGTACATGCACATAGCGAGTTTAAACAAATTATTTACTCTCTTTGTTTTGCTTTTGCTTTTTTGCTTTTGCTGACTCGTTATCAAAGAGTTAAGTAAACACTTAGACACACAGTTTTTTAATTTGCTGCAAAAAATGTAAACAAAGCAAAAATGTGCGACTGTTGCTATTTTAAAGCAAGCAATTTAAACACTGCTTTAATCAACTACAAAAAACGATACACTCGTATACGACAACGACAACCACAACAAAGCTGATTATTATTGTTTTTTTTTTTTTTTTTCTCTCAGTATTTATTTATTGAATCTTCATATATTAAATATGAACTAACAATAATTAATCAAATTGTATCCTAATAAGTATTTATTTTATGTCCTGCCAGTGCTAGACAAAAAAGATTTAGTCATCACCGTTTCTGTTCAGATGTGTAGGTGCTTATCGCTCATCTGATTGGGTGAGTGCTGCAGTGTCTCTTCTTCTTAAGCGAGTGTGGCCGCCATAATTTAAAATATTTCTAGCTAATGGATTTGGGTGCAGTTCCAGCCTTTTTAAATATTTTACTGCATATTTCGTTATCATAGTTTTTACTAATGGCACATTGAGATCCTTGTGGATATTTGAGTTTTTGACGTACCAGGGGGCGGCTGTGATTATTCGAAGAAGTTTATTTTGGCGCCTTTGAATTTTTTCGATGTTAGAAGCCGAGGCAGTGCCCCATAACTGAATACCGTAGCACCAAATTGGCTTTAAGATAGAGTTGTAAAGTAGAAGTTTGCAATCGAGGCTGAGAACAGAATTTCTTCCAATAAGCCAATTTATTTGAATTGCTTTTAGTTTCATTTGAGTTAATTTAGCTTCTATATGCCATTTCCACGTTAAACGCCGATCTAGATGTATACCGAGGTATTTTACATGCGAGTGTTGGGGTATTATTTGATTATTGATTTTAATAGGGGGGCATGTTTCCCGACGCAATGTGAATGTTATATGTGCGCATTTTTGCTCATTGATCTTTATCCTCCATTGTTTTAACCACCTTTCCAGTTCAAATATGTGATCCTGTAAGTAACGAGATGCTTCTTGACAGTTTGCGTGTACGCTTAGAAAAGCTGTATCGTCCGCAAATGTTGAGGTATGGGTGTAGCTGTTTGTTGGCAAGTCCGAAGTATAAATTAAGTATAATAGAGGGCCCAGGATGCTGCCTTGTGGGACTCCGGCGTTAATTGGCTGAGGAGAACTTAAAAAATCGCCTTTTTCAATAATAAAATAACGCCCGACTAAGTAGCTTTCTAACAGCTTGTGTATGTTTGCTGGTAAGTTTTGCTGCAACTTCAGTAGTAACCCTTTATGCCAGACTTTATCAAAAGCTTGATACACATCGATGAAGAGTGCAGAGCAATATTTTTTTTCTTCAAAGGCTTTTCTTATGACATTTACTATTCGATGAGTTTGTTCAATTGTGCTGTGTTTTCTTCTAAAACCGAATTGATGATTGGGAATACATCTGTTTTCATTTAAAATCGGCGTTAATTTTGACACTAGTAGTTTCTCAAATAGCTTTGATATATTAGACAATAGGCTTATAGGTCTATATGACTCAACTTTTGTGGGATCCTTTCCTGGTTATTATTGTTAGTGCAAAAAATGATTATTGGCCAAGATTTCGGGTCGACTTACCATCTGTGAAATACTGTTGTGAAAATTTTTAAAAAATCGGTCCAGCGGTTTGAGCGTCTATAAGGTACAAACAAACACAGTCAATATTTTATGTATATACATACCTATAGCTAAAAACAACAAAAACCTTTATTTCTCTTCAAACTTCATACATGTCTCTGGAACAAGTTAAACGTTAGCCCCCAAATATAGCCATAATTGCAGTCGTCCTTAGTCAGCTTTAATTTTTACACATCTAACAATTTGCTTTTTTGTTTTTACACAAACTTATTGAAAAAAAAAAATGATAAATTATTAAAGCACACATACACATACGCCGATATGATACATTATCAGACAGATATAATGAATCATGTTACTGTCAAGCAGAAAAAAGAAGAAGGATAAAAAGAAAAATGCCAACACAGACTGGCAAAAGCACCAATGGGGAGTAATTTGAAATAAGAGTCCCCAAATGAATTTACTTTTTCAATATACACATACGAGCATTAATAAAGTACTTATTATGTAATTTATAAACGAAAAAAATATTGAACTAGAAATACTAACTATGACATGTTATAGTCTGCGAAAATGTTTCACAAAAAAAATTCAAATTTGGAGTTGGGGGGTAAAATTAAATTTTCATGTGTTCTAAATACAAAAGTTGAGCACGTGATAAAAAAAGAAGGAAATCTAATTTAAAATTCGTTTTAATAATATTAATATTATGTTATTTCTTTAAAAATATTAATGTACTCATAAAAACATGTCGACTAACGCAAAAATAAAATATACACATGTACATAAGTATGTAGAAAAAGCATGATTATTTTTTAAATAAATTTAAGAAGTCGAATAATGTGGCCAACACAATTTAAAAAAATTCAAAAATTTTCTTTTCAAAATCTTCATTACTAAATTTGAATTTTTTTATACCCGCACCACAATAGTGAAGAGGGTATTACGTGTTTGTGCTGATGTTTGTAAAACTTAAAAATATTAGTTCTAGAACCATCTATACCGATCGACTCAAAATCACTTTCTGAGCGATCTGTTCATGTAACTTTATTCGCAAAGTACAGGTTGCAAGTTGTGTGATAACTTAGTGAAATTTGATATTGGACGAACCCTATACTTCATGCATCTTCATATTGATTATATCCTAACATTAGAATTATGACATGAACATAATTACAAATTCCATCAATGAGGCAAAAAGTGACATCAATCCAATGACGAAAGTCATCAAATAATTTTGTCATATTTTTAGCGTCTTTAGTGCTATGACTATAGTGACATCAATTTGATGCCAAATTTTGTGTATTATAAACTTTATTTTCATGTTTAAAAAGTAAAATCAGAAGCAAAAATTTCTATATTCTTCCAGTTCTTCTGTAAACCAAGACAACAAAAGTGGATAAGTAAATGTATAGTAAGTAAATAATAATATTCTCTCACTTTGACTTAATTAAATTAATTTAATTAAATTGAGCGTTTCTACGATGTAACGAATTCATTGCACTGATCACATGTCTTATTAAACTCCGATTCGTAATTTTTTAGACATCAAAGAGCCGATGTGTCAACCCATTGATGACATAAATAAAATTTGTTTATCCTAATGACAATTTGGGCAAGAGAAAAGTGTCATGGGGTCAAAAACGAAGAAACTTGGCATAGTACTGATGTTGTAGAGTTGTGTCGTTCCGGAATGACCTAGTTCCATTGAACGACTGCCTATAAGGAACGGGGCGGACTTTTTCAATAGGTCTATTAGTTCCTCGTTCCGCAATTGCAATCCCTTGGATCATCACATGTATTTTATACACACCTATTAAATATTTGACGTCCTACACGTAACCCCTAGTTGTATTAAAATATTATTTGCTTTTGCAAAACGTTTGGCTAGATCAAACATCATTTAACAGTCTCTAAATTACTTTAAACAATTATCTTCTTATAAATAGAGTTTGGTAAATCAATAGAAATTGTTAAAAAATAAAGCCAAAGTTTGATCAAATTACTGGTCATGCTTTTTTTTGGATTTTTCGTCAAATATTTGTTAGGTCTGCCCCTACCTTTAGAACAAGGTTGATTTTTGTGTTGGGATCAGTGCTGCCGACTTTCGTGTATTTATACGACATAAATACACGAAAGTCGGCAACACATATGTATACAAAATTTCTAATTGAATCAATTGCCAATGTGATCCAAAGCAATATATTTTATTGATTTAGTTATTATTTTTTACAAACATCTTAAAAAACACATAATAATCCTTCTTTAGGTGTTACGCCACAACATAAAAACAAACAAACAACAAATACATATTTGTTTATTGACATTTTTACGAACGACAGAGAAGTTTTCCCGTTCCTCGTTAATTTATTGTTTAACTAGGCATTTACACATTAAAGTAGTTTCTTGAAAGTCGCAATACACTCACACTTTTTCACTAACACATTAACATCTTTCTACTTTCAGTCCAACTTTCAGCTAGCTTTCAATGAAAATTTCAAGAAAGCGATTTCATGAAAGTAAATGACAATTACTAAGCAGTGTTGCCAATTGAAATTGTTTTTTTTTTCGTATATATAAAGAATTTTAATATATTTTTTTGGAACAAATCTAGTTTACCGACGCAGCTCCAATTAAAAAATAAGGTACCAAGGGTGATAGAAAATGAAAAAATAAGAAGAAAAAATTAAATAAGAAAGATGGCGCAAACGCTTAGTTCTCGAGTTATGGACGTTTAAAGTGTTCATATAAATATGCGATTTTCCACTACAATTCTAAACATAGATATATGGCCAATATTGGCATCATTTTAAAGCTCTTGAACAGATTTTTCTGAATATACAACATTTATTTCAAAATTTTAATTTACGGCAAAATGTAAAGGAAGTGCACTGGGAAAGTATATAGTTAATTTAAATAAGTGTAATACAAATTTTATAAAATAACAAATACCAACGTCGCAAAAAAAACTTCCCTGCATAGCCCTAAGGCTCTGCATTGCCGGCCTTTGCCCGGGCGCTAGGATTCTCCCTTTTTATTATAACATACACCGACTTTGCTTACTAAAACTTCTCAGAATATCAATTAATACGGTGATAAACAATTAAAATAAAGTAAAAAACAACAGGAAAACATATACACATACAGATCTAGTGAAAAGCTTTGCAATGATATCAATATTAGCCATATACATTTGGAAATGTAGTGCAAAATCACATATTTATATGAAAACTTTAAACGTCCATAACTCGAAAACTAAGCGTTTGCGCCAACTTTCTTATTTAATTTTTTCTTCTTATTTTTCCATTTTCTATTACCCTAGGTACTTTTTTTATTTGGAGATGCGTCGGTAAGCCAGATTTAAGCCTATTTTTTTAACTAAATATTAAGAACACAATTTTTCTAATTAAAATTTATAAATATCATGAAAACTAATAAAAATAAATGCCTGAAGTTCGGCGTGAATAATTGACTCGGTAACTCTGAAACTTGAAATAAGCAAAACAATAAAAGAAGAAGAAGATAAATTTTTGATAGAAGTTTGCCCTTTGACGACATTTTGAAAATGAAATTTCACTTTCATGAAAATTTTCATGAAATTTTATTATTTTTTTGTGAAATTTGTGGTGATAATACGTATACAGAATTTTCATGAAAGCACTTTCATGTGTAAATGCAGCGTAAAGTAAAAAACAGGAACGATGAACGAAGGGAACGACCTAGTTCCTTTGATCTTTCGGAACGGTAGGAACGATTCCACAAAAGGAACTATTTTCCCCAACTCTATTTGGATGAAAATATTCATACTGAACAGCTATGATTTTTAAAATAAAACTTTATTTATTTTGCTTCTATATTTTTGTTGGTCCCGTTAAAAACAAACCACTATTAATTTCTCGCTATATGTCTCTGTGTAAGTGTAGTAATGTGTGTTTGTGCGAAAATCACAATATGGCATAAGTGTATGAATCACTTGCATTTCCTTCCGGGTACAGATTGTTACTACAACAGAACACTGATACATGTTAAGAGAAATAAACCGCGATTTTTTTCCACTTCACAAATCAACAGATTGCCGCCATGTATTTAGCCATGCTTTGTGTTCACACTGGCATACTCATACAAAATTATATTGGTTGAATTGTAAATTAATATGCCCCAATGATTTTTCAAGATTTACACAGATTTTCTTTACATAAGTATTCTTTTTTTTTATAAGCTTCTTTATATAAAATTTAAATTTTACATCAAATTTTAAGGCAGGGATGATTGGAAATATTTTTGTAAGAAAAAAAAAAATTATAGCCAAAGGGAGAATAATTTTTCTAACTTGTCACGATGATATGTAGATCTTCGTTCGCCAAAATATTAAATATAAATAAGTATGAAATGCCTTCAACACAAAACAAACAAAACATATGCTAACAGAATATTTGGTTAATATATAAAAGTCTATTTTTCCAGTCGTGATTGTCATAAATTTTACGATTATTTACTTAATAAAAAGTATGATTTTATTATTTTAAATATACTCCAGTTATGGTTTTATATTCAATCACCAAAGTCTCGTTTTAAAGAAAAAAAAAAATATTTTGTTTGTTATAAAAAAATGCTCAAAATTCATTCGTACATATTTTTAGAAATCATTTCTGTAGCACGTATTTGCTTTCAAAAGAAAAAAAAACGGAAAGGAAATCAGCCAGCCAGCCAATAAGACTTCATCAATTTTATTTTAAAGTTACTTAATCATTATCTTTTCTCTTCCAACGCTAGACACGCACTAAGTAAATATAATAAAAAAAATACCAAGTGTATTATTTTTATTTTGTTTCCTTCTGTTCTGCAAAGGATTCATCAATATGCGAAACATGTCCCGTTATGATTACAAAAGCTTCATTTTCACATTATAACGGACTAACACAAGAAAGCAGAATAAAAAAGGAAAGTTAAAAATATATACGAAATCCGGTATGATTTAAATTAGGGAAGTAACGATACCGATATATCGGCGATACTTCGGGTTTGCCGATATATCGTTATCGGCGATACAACGATTCCTTTTGTAGAGTTTTTTTGAACAAACAATTTAATATTGACTGCTTTTTTTTGCATAACAATTAAGAGCAATAACACATTTAAAAGAACAGCACAAAATCAAACAGAATAATAAATTGTTTCTTTTAATTCTTAAGCTGGAGGTCCACACCACGCGTTCTATGCGTATCAGTAAGATTCATACATGAATACTTAGTAAAACTTATATACTAAGAGAACCTAATATTAATACACATCATTCCTCCCAACTTAAATAAAATCACTTCCCTCCTACAACTTTAGCTTTCCTATTGATGCGATGCTTCAATTTCAGGCTTCAATAGTCGGTTATCATGGCACGATAATGGTCCGAGTTGCTGCGAACGGCGCCGAATCGACTCTCCACGGTCTTTGTGTACACTCTCAGCTTCGGCCGCTATATTTTCTTCACAGCGTGCAGGACGTGGTCTATTCAGTCGAAAATTATCCAATAATGAATGCTGGGTCTCAAAATGGGTGATGGTGTTGCGAATAGTACGCTCAGGAGGCCGATTATGTTGACCATAACTTAAGCGAAGTGCACGAAACACATTCCTCACAAAACGTGAATTTTCGCAATAAAGTTGAAAGATTTGTAAACGTTGTTCAGGCGAAAGATCTGTCAAAAAAAGGCTATTGAAAAAAGTATATCTACTTGAATCACCCATTATTAGTTTTAATTACACTGAACAACAAAATTAAATTTTTTTTTTTTTTTTTTTTTTTTTTTAAAAACAAAAATGTTCTGCCACTTTTTTGCTTAATTCTGGTATTATGGTTGAATTTTCGACTTAAGTGTGTTCGGACCCGTAGAGTAGAATTTCATTAAAAATATTTTCGCAGAATATTTCAACTACATACATCCCTGGTTTAAAGGTAATGTTTTGTAATGTTTTGAATAAATCTCATAAAGGCACTATAAACCAAAAACCCAAGTATCACACGATTTTCTACGCTTTTTTACTACACAAGTGTGCAACTATAAATAGGCCGTAAGATGAGTTTCAGATAAAAACTTTTAAAACGCCGTTACACGTATGTCTTTTTTAAGTCCCTTCTACAAGAATCAGTTGGCAAAACATTGTTATTTTTTTGTGTGTTGGACAGTGTTATTAATAGGTGCGTTTGAGTACTTTTACAGTAAAATGCAGTAAATGAGTAAACTTAAAAATTTGCTCTCACAAAAAGCTGTTGTCCAAAAAAGTACGCGAACGCAAAATTTGTAAAAATTCGTAAAATAAAGGCAACAGCTGATGGCAAATAATTGAAGTGTTGAAAAATGTTTACACTTTTGACTACTTAACTCGTTTTCTTATCGGTACTCGATTAAATACTTTTTATAACAGGAATATTTTTGGAAATTACAAACAAATTATTTTATGTAATCTTTCATATTTGTTTGTTTCTTATTTTATTTGAATTTGCTAATTTGTGTCCGGTTAAATTTGATCAATAGTACACGAATACTTTTTTTTACTATTGATAATTTTAAACACAAGGGCTGTTCTAAGTACCCGAGTACTTGACACTTTTACAACTCCAAAAAATTAACATAACTAAACAAAGTTTTAAAAGTTGGTATTTAGCGATATAAAATCATCACAAACAAGTTTAATTAATTAATATTTATTCATTTTTTGTTTTTATTATAGTTTTATTTAAACTTTTCTTTTTTTAAACAATTTTTTCACATTTTGTATGCCTTTTGTTTGCTACTTTTGTTTGTTTACCTTTTGAAACATATGTTTTGCACAAAAAAAACTTCTCTGCCTGAGTTTTGTTATTTTTAACTTGAGTTTAAATTTAACATTCGTATCAATATCGGTATCGCCGATATTTCTTTTTCCGTATCGGTATCGTAGCCCCAAAAATGCGTATAGTTACATCCCTTATTTAAAAAAACAAAATATTAACAAAACAGACATTTAGCAAACATTTTGTAACATCCTTTTTTCTTAAATACATAAGGAATTGTTTACATGATATTTTTTTCAATTAGGTTTTTTCCTAATTTAAGGTATAAAGTGTTTAGTACGCAAGTAAAATTAGAAGTTGAATTCCATTTTAAGGAACTTATTTCTCTTAATCTTAACTTTGTGTTAATCTAGAACGTATTCATAAGAAGAAATTCACAACAAATGCTATATTTTAATGTCCCCATCAATAGATGTAAATGAGGCTATACAAAGTTTTTCATTCCGTGTGAAACTTTTTTTAATATTCATCTAAAACCACATATATATTATGGGTCCATGAGTGAGTCTAAGTTAATTTAGCCATATCCGTCTGTCTGTCGGTCTATCTGTCCGTCTGTTACTTTCGAAAGACGCAATAGATACATTGATTTTTAATTCTTTCTAGTTCTTCTCAGCAGTTTGGGACTTAAAACTAGCACAATCCGTTCAGTAGAAAAAAAGTTATGAACCCAAATGTGAAACAACCATCCGAACAAACTGATATTGTTGATAAAAAAAAACTAATATAAATTGGTGACAGAATGCACCGATTTTCAATTGGTACGAATTCGTTCTTTTTGACTGGAAATCATATTACAAAGTTTTTTGAAGATCGATCCATAATTAGCAATATGCCCCATATCGGAAAACACTTTAGAACGTCTTAAAACGTTACGAAATTTTGGACAAAAACCCCTTCATATTATATTATTATTAAAATAAAAGTGTTTTAAAAGCCAAAAGATAAAAAGGGGCAAATTAAATTTGAATTTTTTTTAATATATTTGAAAATGTACGTTTATCCCCTGAACATATGCTTCTATCAAATGCCGTTTTGTTTTGAAAAAATCCTTTGATGTCGAGGTACAGAAAAGCCTCAGTTGGTACATATCCACTTTGTAGGTTGGTTTGTCGGCATAAGCCAATGACTTAACGTAGCCCCATTAAAAGTAATCCAGAAGCTTTAAGTGCACAAACGAGGGGACCAGTAAACAGAACCACTTTTGGAAATAAAGTTGGCACCAAATTTATTTTGCAATCAATCGATTTTAAAGCGCGCTGTATGGTAAGTTGAGCCGTCCATTTGGAACAGACTGTCGTTGATGTTTAGCTGATTAATTCTTGGAAACAAAAATTCAGTCAGCATAGCTCGATTTTTATTGATATTTATTTTGATGATGACCACACATTTAAATAAATATTTAAAGACAACTCCATAATTATAGCACGTACATATCTTTAAAGAATAACTTTTATTTTTGATAGAAAAAATAAAAATCAAAAAATAACTGTTATTATTGTTCAAAAAAACTTTAAAGATCATAATATTTTATCATAGAAAAGTTCTTAAGGATCAATATGGTATACTTGA
The DNA here is from genome assembly GCA_943735925.1 of Pollenia amentaria. NCBI lineage: Eukaryota > Metazoa > Arthropoda > Insecta > Diptera > Polleniidae > Pollenia > Pollenia amentaria. Next base: position 82,261,486 of record OX031008.1, on the reverse strand, counting down.
ATCAGTTTGCCAGCATTTACTTCTATATATTTTTTTTGTTTTAAAATTTCAAAATAACTGTTATTTTCGGTCCCTGGTCTATATTGAATATTTTATGAAACTAAAAAAAAACATTTCCAAAAAAAGCATTTTCAGCCTAAATTATCTGTTTATATGAGCATTAATGTTATCATTAATGTTGGGAATGTTATCCTTGCCCGAAGAGAGTTATCTCTTTAGAATTTTAAATATGTACCTAAGATATTCTTTGTAACAAAATTATAATCCGCTAGAGAATCATTAATCTCATTGGCCTTTCTACTTGCGTTAAATTTTAAAAGGTGATTGGTTATTTTCATACTAAATTTTTGTTTCCCAAAATCTGGAGAATTTATGATCAACGTCCATATGCAAACTGTAAGAACTATAAGAATGAATTGATTCTAGGAAAGCACCAATTATTTTTAATACCTGTTAAAAGCAAATATGTTAAGTGCTTAAACAGTTTGCAAACGAATTATTTTGGAAAATGATTATTTTATTTTTTTACACTTTAAGAAAAAAGTTTTCCTTATAAAAAGTTAGGCAGTTGTTTGTCTCCCCTAAAACAATGAATAGAAAAAGACTTAGCACATTTGCTGACTAAGCCACCGCTACACCTTTTGAAATAATTTTTTTTTCAGGGATTTGCTCGAATGAAAAAAAATTGTTATACGTTTTTAGAAGTGGAAACTCTACTGCCATCAATTATGCACCTATTTTAACGATATTTTCTGGAATCCTTTACAAGGAATTATCATGTTTCAGCATTATTCCGTAATGGGTTTTATACTATACTAACATTTTCAAAGGGTTAAGCCTGATAAACCGATTATTATTATTCTTTTTTTAAGATAACTAACTTTACAAACTATTAATTAATGAATTTCGTGACATTGTTGTATTCATGATTATTGTATTCATGAACCTTAAAAAGAAAATTTTTAATAACTTGATAAAGACGGAAAATACGCCACGCCAAATTTCACATAACCGTCTGCAATCAAAATTTTTTATTGTTCATATTTTTATTAGATGATAAACCTTTTTATATTAAAACGATCCGGTGTATGGCTTCCGGTGTTATACATTCAAGCACATAATAAACAAATTCGTAACACATACGCCATGCTGGTCAGCTAATTGCATACATTTTGTGTTAGAGTGTGTTTGAAGGACTTAAGCAAGAAGGATATTTACCACTTAACTTTATTACAGCAAAATAATGACAACAACAATGGCAATGTCAATAAACATTTTCTTGTCATGCAATTAAGGGGGGTAAAAGTAAAAAAATGGAACAATTATAAGCAAAATATTGTTTGTTATTGTTTGACATTCTTTCTCTTTCTCCTTTTCTATGTGTACTCCCTAGAGTATGCAATGGTTACAAGTAAATTTACAGAATTACAATAAATTTATATGGACTATTTTCATGCGTATGGAATTTATTTTATGAAACCCAGGACACGCAGTTTCTTATTGAAACCTCACCAGAATGAAACTTTATGAAACAATTTAAAATTTGATAAGCCCTTTGTTTTAAAAATATACACTTTTACCTTATTTACAAGGCGCTAAGTGCCGTAAATATATATTCGTTCAATATTGTTGAAAATTGCCTACCTAATGGCCAAATAAGCGACACAAGCTGTTTGACAACAACAACTAGATGCTTGTGTGAATATAAAAAATTGTTAATATTCACACAAGCATGCTCCACACTTTTCGCTTATGTTTGTGGCACCGTTTGTGTGGTTTATTTATTTCCCTTTCAGGTATGTTCGCACTTAGCAAATATTTGATAAACAAAAATCCCTACAAAGGGTGACCACTTTATAAATCAATATTTAACATTCTTTTGAACAATTTTTGTTTATTTACTTAATTTTACTTCTAAAATAATCGTAGTCAAAAGTTACTTATAAATTGTTAAAAATGTTTTTTTCAAAGTTTACATTTACATATGTATATGTTTGGCCCTGCAGACTATCAAATAAACCCATCAATCAGTGCATATGTGTTAAGGCCTCATTAGTTTTTACTTTCTGTTGCCGTTCTGTTACGTTCCTTTCTGTAAGAAATATTTTGTAATTACTTTTTCTGTGAAAGAAATCAGCTGCTTTTAAAAAGAAAACATTGAAATTGTTAAAAAAAAAATTTCGTAAAAAATAAAAAAAATTTTATTTTGTGTCAAAAATACGCAAGTGTTTAAAAAATCATTAATTAAAACCAACTTTTCTAGCTATAAGCAAAAAATTACACTTTGGCCGTAACTTAACGTTGAATTCTATTTTCAACAGATTTGTCCGCAACAGAACAGAACGAAAAAGGACAAACTAACCACACATACAGACTTTCAATTCAGAATCAAAACAGAATCAAAACAGCTGATTCGCAATAGAACAGAACGTACAAACTAATTCTGCCTTTAGTGTCGTTTATTTCAGGCTTTTTCGGAGACGTACAAATAATCATGTCAATCAAGATTTGTATTTAAAAAAAAAACTAAATTCAATTTTTTTTCATCACTTCTCTATGACAACAAACACAAAGCAAATAAAATTTTTTTTTGTCAATCACAACAGGAGACTATCAAATAACACGGTGCTACAGAGAAAGTACACTTGGAAAGTGATTAGTGTAAGTTTTAGGCAGCGTTGCCAAATGTATCTGCATTTTGCAGTTTTTCTAAGCAAACGTATAATACAAGCGAACAAACTTCTTGTTTGCCAAATAATCAAAGTTATTTTTTAGGTTATTTAAGACGCTGAACACAAATCTGGACAGCTATAGTTTGCGAGACATACCGTTATGGAAAAAATTAAGGGACTTGCATGACATATACATATGTGTATGCATAACTTGAGAACGGTTTGCTATATTCAGTTAAACAAAAAAATATACAAAACTCTTCAACAAAATTATCTTTAAGTCGTGTTTACATCATTTTTAAGTCTTCCTCGAAGTTTAAGAGATATCGTTGAATTTTTGATATAAAAATTAAAATTTTATAAAAAAAAAAATAAAAAATTTTGGTTTGTTAAAATAAAAAAAAATAAATAAGCCTACACCACAAAGCACATTTTGAATGTAGCAGCATGTAACTTAATATATATTAAATAAAATGAGTTTTTTTCATAGAAATTTATACACATCTTTTAATTTTATTCAGAATTTACTGAGAGAACGGATGGATGATTTTAAAGAAAATAGTAAACTCATTGAAAAATCTTCTTTTATAAGATTTTCTTACTGCCAGTTCATCGATTTCGAACGTTAACGCATTACAGACGCGAAAGTTAACGTACGAAATCGTTGAACAGGCAGTTAATTTATTTTGTTTACAACAATTGTCCGCCGTCGTATGGGCATTCCAGTGACCCTGGTTACGGTCCTCTTTCATTCGAATATATTGACGGAAACGTACCTGTAACTTAAAAATGTGGGCTAATGGGAAAACAATTTAACAATAGCTTAAAGTTACACGCAACAGCAAAAAACGATTCAGTAAAAGATTTTATGTTGATTATTAGTAGGCTATTAAATATTTTATATTAAATGATTAATCGGGCGAACAATTATTTTAGGTAAAAATGTAATAGAATAATAATCAAACAATTTCAAATTCTTCGGTTAATCGAATAATTTTAATTTTGTCTAGTTAAGAAGTTTAAAAATAGAACCAAAAATTATATTTTTGAACATGAAAATTATATTAAAAAAGTAACAACAATATAACAAAAGGTACTTCATGTAATAAAAGAGGAAAACTATTTACATAAAAAATAGCATCAAATTTTAAGCTAATCTTCTATATAGCTTAAATGTTTCAAATGAGTTCTTTCTTTTGTTTTGATGCAGCTCGATTAAGAAAGCATCCTTTCACTTATTGCTGACGTTGAAGAGAATAAAAGTAAAGCGTTATAAAGCATAACCAATTTCTCTGTTCTTTTTTTTTTTTTTTTGTCTTTTCTAAAAATTATTTTATTCCATTATACCACTTGAATCTCTATTTGATTTCTTAGCAATTTCAATACTTTTAATATTCTTGTTCAGGTCTGGTAGAAGGTTGTCTCAAAAAAATAATCGTCTTCATCTGAATCGTTAGTCGATGGAAATGTTCCTGACTTAAAAAACAATAAAAGGGTATTTAAAACGTACCGCCTTGATTTTTACATAAAAGAAAAAAACTAATACATATGTACTGTGAAAAAACCAATTTTCGATTAATCGATTGATCGACATAAATTAATCAAATTATTCGTTAATCGAAAATAAGCAATTTTGAATTATTCGAACAGTTAATCGACCAAAATTAATTGATTAATCGAACAACGGTTTATCGTTTGAACACCCTTATTATTAGTACACTTAAAGGTATAGGGTCATCATTTTACAAACATCAACACAAACCAATGGTGAGCATTTAGAATAATTTTTAGCTTTATTGTGAAAATAACCCATATATGTATTTATAACATACATGTACATAAATAAGTCTGTGTAAGTGACTATTGCATGTTTACGTGCAATTACTTTTTAAATTTTTTTAAGAAGAGAGAACAAAATTGCTATTGAATAAAAAGGATTATTGGACAAAAGTCATATGAAAAGCTATTTTGCTACTGGACCCAAGGGACTTGTAAATTTTGCCTCTTTTCTTAGTTGCCAAATATTTTTAATGTGTTCGTACTTTTGTGGTTTTAAGCCTAAAGTTTTAAAACATTAGAAAAAGGAAAAGTGTACTTTATTGACATGTTATTATAATTCTTAAGAAACAACAATATAATTTTAAAACGGAATAAAAACAAATAGCACAAAAGCAAGAAAACGATAAAGGCGAACAAAAGGATTGCATAACTTGTGTTATCTTTTTCTGCTGTGAATCGGTAAAACGTTGTTAACACAACACTCTTTAGACTTTTATAATTTATTTTTTAATATGTTTTCTTCTATTCATCCATCCATCTTATGTATCTGTTATTTTTTCTTTTAAGCCCTTTCCTTGCAGGGGGATAAAACATAAACTTATTTACTTTCTTTTGCTTTTTGTCGACGCAAGTATAAAAAAAATGTTTTGTCGTATTCCGTTTTATCCATTTATATTTAATTTATTTCATTGTTTTAGCGCCATTTCCTAGGTTGTTTATTAAAGTATTACTTTCTGTTCCGATTACAAGTTGTTGTAACAATTTTACTCAATGTCACTCGGTAACAATGATCGTAAATTTTTTATTGTTTCTGTTAGTTTTATCGCTTTTAATATTGTTCATTGTCATGCATTTTTCATGGGACTCCTGACAATGCAACGACACAAATCAAACTCACACAGAAATAACACGTATGAAGTTCATGTGTGAGTTAAATGTTAAAACTTTAAATGGATAGGTGATGAAAAGAATATCCCAGGTAGCATTTGGAAGACCGTTTATTCAAAAATCATATGGATCCGTTTTTTTCAATTAATTTTGGTGATCAAAAACTAAGACGTTTAAAAATCGCCAAGAAAAAAATTCGAAAATAATTATCCGTTATTTATGTTTATATTTCGCATTTCTAGAATATTGAAAAATGCTTGATCGCAAACACACCATGTGATTATTTTTGTTGTTGTTTATGGTTAAATTAATATGACAATAACTTATAAGTTATTATAAGTTATTGTCATATCTTTAATAAGAAATCATTTTCTAAGCTTATATGATGTTGCTGAAGACGAATATGAAATTAATTTACGTTTCTTTCTGCGCTTTTTGGTGGCATGTTAATCCTTTTACCAATATTTCACAATCTTGACTTAATATTTGACGCCAGTAACTTTGACAGTAGCTACAATGTGTTTGTAAGTCCAGAATTGTACATAGGTCATATATTAACCCCCTCCCTAAAATCAGTTAACCCTTGAACACTATCCATATATTACGTTACCTTTTCCTACACTGGGTGCTCTAGCAGCTTGTTCTTTCTACGGAATATTTTTAAGAATTATTTCTTTTTCATAAGCAACTTTATTATATTCAACATCTTTTTATTTTTTCGAATTTATTCTATGAGTTAAATTTCAGTTATGTATTTTATAAAGCTTTTTAATTGTAAATTTGTCTGTACAGTAATATACTTCATTGCTATCCAACGGAAAGCTAAGGTAAAATGTAACAAGAAAATACAATATAATAGTCTGGTAGTGTATAAAGTCATTTCTAAAAATTTAAGGAATAGAGCTATTACAAAAAGCTTTATAAAATACATAACTGAAATTTAACTCATAGAATAAATTCGAAAAAATAAAAAAATGTTGAATAGAATATTTTTAAGGAAATAAAATTTATGTTTATTGACATTCATGGTTTTATTTCTTAGTTATAAAGGAACTTTCAAAATAATAATAAACGCTTAACACGCGTTTGGCACACACTTTTATTTGATGCTTTCCACAGAACGGTAATTGGAACCCGTTGCAAGAAGTCTTACTTTTTATGTCTTTCTAGTTGAAACAGAATCTACAGCTGGTTCATTTGCCGTTTTCAGTGTACAATTTATCAATTTGCGAATATTTTTTGTCGAAGTGGGCCAATTTTTACGCTGTTCCAGATGTTGTTTTATGAGCTGTAATAATAAAGCCTTAAAAATGTACGCCCATTCAATATATTTTCTTCACAAAAAAATTTTAAATGAATCTTAACCTCAAATCATAGTTTTTTCTGGCGGGTCGCACAGTGCTCGGTCCCATAGGCAAAACTAAAGATTAATAAAGCTAACAAAGTACCTTAAATAGGTTTGTAAGTAGAATTCATAGTATTCCCTTTTTAATATACAGTGGAACAAAACAAACAATTTTTGAGCTAAACTGTTAAATAAAAACAAATACTTTTCCTAAAAAAATTGCCAAAAATTAATTTCTTATAATATATTCTTTTCAAACTTAATGGTTTTGTTAACCACTTAACGTTCAAAAAATGGAAATTATTGTTGGTAAACAATATTACTGAGATACATTTTTCTATTATCGTAAACTTTGAGATTTGTTTATCGGAAGACCCCAAAATTTCTAAATTTTGGTAGAGTCTAATTAACTATTTTTTTAGAGTACCTAAATTTTTATTTAAGATTTAAGTAATTTTAGTACTTTTAACAGAATCTGCAAAGTAAACATACACAACGGAATCTGTAAAGAAGTCCTAGAATCTTCTGCCGGAAATATAAAAATTGCATTCATTTCTTGAATCATATTTTCTAAGTTACCATAAAAGTTACAAGAGTTAAATTTATGGTACCAAAATTGGAAAATATTAAGTTAGAAATATCTTTTTTCTTCTTTGCAGAAAAAATTAACTCAATTTTTATGAACTAAGTTTAAAAAAAACCAATGAAAAATATGAAAAAATTTTAAGTAATCAATATTTTTTTTGGCTCCACCTTAATATTTTACAAAATTTGACGTTACTAAAAATAAATATGAAAAAAATTAGTGGTTTTTTTTTTTTTTTTTAATTTAGATACAACCTTAGGAGACCTATCGACCGTTAAGAAAAATACTTGAGATTTTCTGCCGGAAAATGCAAATTTTGTATTTTTTTACACTCTCAGAAAACAGATTAATTACACAGGACCGCGATTAAAAAGTTTTTTACATAATTTCTCATAAAATAAGTAGATGTTGGTCTACATGTTGCCAATACAAACTTCGTTTAAATAAATATACCACGTCACATATATCACATCGCGGTGTATTTGTGTTTTTCGATTTATACTTCTGTTTAAGCCGCCATCCAGCATCAAATGCTGGTTTATTTAAAATCTTGTTTTAAAGGATGCTAAATTACGCGTCGAATAGTGGATAGTTGGATAGAAAATACCTGAGTTATAGTGGATCAAAGTGAAGATTTTATAAAAATTGTATTGTTTATCACCAACTATTGTCACTTCGGAAGATGTTTTATACCACAGTAAAAAGCAAACTCCATAATTTTATAATTCTATTGTTTAGTACATTTAATTACAAAAATGTTAAGCCATATTGGACTAAGGGCGGATAAAAGCTAAAAATTCTAAAGTAAGAAAACAAAAGCAATAGCATTTAACTTAAATTTTAGTTAATATCACCATCATATTTTCGCATTTTTATAGAAATGTATGCACCGAATGAAAATTTACAGCAGAACTATAGCGCATAATTTTGGAATCACTTATTAATTTTTAGTACATTCTAATCAAAAATGCAGCTTAAACGTAATTTTTTAAGAAAAGGATATAAAGGAGGCAGGCATGTCCTTGCACCCAATGCAACAAAATTTTCAACAACGCTAGAATGTGAAATTTAACAGCCATATACCAGTTTTTGCTACATTCTGATAAAAATTGTGGCTGAAAACCAATTTTTTTTAATTCAGGATATATGGGAGGTAGGCATATCCTTGCAGCAATTTTTATCAAAATTAAAATTTTTCTAAACTTAGACTTTAAGTATCAGTAAACGTAATTTTGTCGTTCTGCGATAAGAACTTTAGTTTTGCCGATTCACTTTATGGGGACAGATCACTGTGGGTCGCGTCCATAAATGCCCATGGGTACCAAATAGGCTACACTAACAAAAATTAACCTTTAAATACTTTGGTGTAAGGTATCATATGATCGGGCTTGACCGACTATACTTTCTTAATTTTTCGACCTTTCCTGTTACAGCCCTAATAAAATGCTAATGTTCACTTTCATAGTATAGAACTAGTATGCCGACTGGTGAGAACGTTCTCTTTTTTTTATAACTCTCATCACACATATAGGTTCTGTGTGAATTCAACACACATAAGAACAACAAAAACAAAACAAAATTTGAAATTTTTCAATTTAAAATTTTTCACAATATAACACTTCATGTTTAATTTTATGACTTAAACACATAATTAATAATTTTTTTCAATACATTTTTCTCATTTCCCAGGAAAAACTTTTTGAGTTTTGGTAATAGGTCGTAGTTATTTCATACGTTACCTGGTAAGTAGTTGTCATTATAATTGTCATTATTCTGAAAACCTCAATAAGTACTTGCTGGTAATGACCTTAGTAAGTACTTTTCACTACTATTATCAATATTTGCTTACTAATTCAGCTAAATAACTACTTATTAGTTGTATTGTTTTCAGACCTGAATATTTACTTACTGGTAACTAGCTCCATAACAACTTATTAGGTCTATTAACTAGCCCCAATTAAATAAAAACTAGTTATTTTTTGGCTTCCAGTAAGTATATTTTAAGTACTTACAATTCAACTTACTGGTAGTTAAATAATAACTAGATATTTTGTGACTTCTAGTAAGTGCATTGTAAGTACTGAATTCTGTGGACACCTCGAACAAAAATAAGTAGTTATTCAGCCGAAAAATAAGTAGTGTTTATTTTTCTCCAACGTTACTTGCTAACTTACCAGGTAAGTAAAGTTTTTCCTGGGTTGCTTTTGAAAAATGTTTTTATTTTTCACAAACTAAAAATTTTTAAATAAATTTTTTTGATACTAAATTTTTTCTGTTGTTAATATTATTAAATCCAGCAGAGTAGCATTTTGTTTTATAAAAATAATATTTGAAATCATTAATTATTTATATATTATCCGATATTGCAGAATAAAAATTTAGCAAACATGGCTTTTAAAAGTTTATAAATGCCAGCATTCAATAAATTGAAAATTTATTGAACTAAGAAAATTTTATTTTGGAAAAAATTGTTGCCACATTCTATACGATTTTATGCAACTATGTTTAGTGGTGGAAATAGTTTTATACACCAATACATTTGAAAAAAAAATCTTACTAATACAAACATAAAATATGTACCACTGACAGTTGAGTTATGTACCTGTCAAAGAGTTGGCATACTCGTTGTATACTATGTTCACTTTCTACATTATATAATTTTTCTTAAGGGCTCTGGAGACTTTCAAATAAACCCGTCAATCAGTGCATATGTGTTAGTGTCGTTTATTTGAGGCTTTTTCGGAGACGTACAAATAAACACGGCAATCAACAATTGTATTTTGTAAAAAACCCAAAATATTAATATTTTTCATGACAAAAAACACAAAGAAAATAATTTTTTTTTGTCAATCACAACAGGAGACTATCAGCCATCAAATAAAAAAATAAAAACTTTTTGATTTTCATCAAGCATTGCCGACAACGCGTATGTGTACCCGAAAAAGAACGACTGCACGCACACAACTATGTGATTGATGTATTTATTTGATAGTCACCCGGGCGTTTTACAACGCTCTTAATTTTCGATTTCATTTTTCTACGAACTCTTAACAGTCGAAACATTATTGTCGCTATTGTTTATGGGCCCTTGAGCAAGCGATTTTATTAGCCTATAAACAGGTTCATTGATAAAGTTCTATAAAAATAACATTTCAAGATTAAAATAAAAAATGGAATAAGAATATAAAATATGTAGATGCAAAAAAAAATCTTAAAGACTTTGTACTTATTGCATTTAACAGTTTGTATATTTTCACTTCCTGAAAATTAAATTATCATTTCGACACGCTGAGGAAATTAATCTTGAGAGGCATAGCTTTAATAATTACATCAAAGCTGGTTAGCAGATTAAATGCTGAATTATTGGAAAATTAAAACTTCAAGCTGACGTTTAATATAAACATTAAGATATTTTTAGCCGGTCGCTTTAGCCGACCGTAAATGTAATGAAATGCAAGTTCCGTAACGTACTGCAAGCTCGTTTGTGCACTTATAGAACATGTAAGAATGTGTCATCTGTTTTTCAAAAACACAAACAAAAAAGCATTATTATACTTAAAACAACACTCACAGTGATGGGTATTTAAAATTTTCAAATAGTGACCGCTTTACAGGAAAAGTATCAAGTGATTTAAATGGTATTAAAACTGTATTTCTTGTATGTTTAAATACATAAGTAATTTAATATTTGTTATTTATATTATAGATTTACAAAAAACAAATACGTATTATTGCATATACATACACGTGTACTTATATACATATATTATTTTGAAAACGTGCATACACAAAACTAGGTTTTGATACCATTAAAAAACAAGAGTTTTTATTGTTTGTGTATATGTATGCATTTTTTTATTTTATACATCTAAACATATATTTGAATAAATGATAGTATGTATGTATTGTAAGTAGAGTTTTTTTATTCCCGCACTTTTTGGATTCCCGGGAAAGCGAGAAATAAAAATCGAATTCCCGGGATCCCGGGATTCCCGCCCAAATTTTTTTGTTTATTTACTTATTTCTCTAATGAAACTAATATTTCTTACTGGCTATTACGCTTAAAATAATTAAATCTAGTATCTTTTATATACCAAAAACGTAAATAATTCAAGATCAAAGTAATTTTAGGACACTTAAGGGGATATTTTAATGCCAATCGCATTTGCATAATTAGAATATTTGAAGTCTTAATGGTATATAATTTTCGGAAGGGCGATTAGGAACTGAAACCACAACATTACGAAGTAGGAATTCTGAAATAATTTTACGGTTTAACAAATTCAGCAGAAAGGAGAAATTTTTTTACTACATATAATTAATAACCAAGGCCCGGATTTTTATGCAAATGCATATTTGTTGTCGTCAGTCTGAGATCAACATAAACTAAATATCTTTGCTAATCATGGAATTTGAAGTAAAATGGCATCGATTTGTTTGTGCATATTTTTGCATATTTTGCTTTAAATGCATATTTTTGCATATATTGCTGACATTGCATATTTTTGTTGCATATTTTGAAAAGCAAAACTTGTTTTGTTTGTTTTATCCTGCGATACAACGTGTTGCAGAGGAGATAAGATGCAACTGCGATTATATTGATTTCTTATGGGAAAGAGAAGTATCCTGATTTATTTGTTCCTCCATATCCTATAACAACCAGGTGGGAAACGTGGTTGAAAGCAGTTATTTATTATGCTGAACATTTTGAGCAATTCAAGGATGTGGTGGAAGAATTTAACGATGGTGATGCAGTTTTATTAAAAAAGCAAATTTATCAAATATAAAAAGCTCAAATAATGATTGTATCGTTAAATTATGGGTTTATCTCTGAGACTATTGTGAAATTAGCGAAATCTAATCCACTGAGAAAGCAAATTAAATTTATTGACTATGCCATAAATAAAATGTATGCAGTAGGGGTAACTTTAGTAAACCAATTCGTATCAAGCTTGATAAAGTTTTTAGAAAAAATAAGGATTCAAAACAATAAAACAAACTGCTGGCATATTTCATTTACATTTTACGAAAACAGCGCACTGGAAAATAAATATTGCACAAAGGAACTATCAGCATTAAATCATGTACCGATCACTTCCGTCGCGTTTAACGGTAATTTTTAATGCTTAAAAGCTTTTTGAAGCCAAGCTAAGCTGCCTTTATTTTACATTTGAAAATATTAAAATAAAATTATTTATTTATACATTTTTTTATTTTTTCTTATTGTTTAATTCATTTTATATGTATACAGAAAAAATTATTAAATTTCTCCAATCACCACATTTATTCCAAATTCATAATATCAAGAAAATAAGTTGTTGATTTTGCACCTATTACCAAAATGATTTTATTGATTTCTAAACATTTTAAAATTTTGAAAAAATATTTTCAATAAATGATATTTTTAATTTTAATTAAAAAAGTGATCAAAAAACTTTGCCATTTCAAATAATGTGTTAATTTATTTCAATAAATATTGATATTTCCCAACAACAATTCCACAAGTTTATTTTATTTTAAACGAAAAAAGTCAATTAAGATTTTTTGTTATTTAATTAAAATTTTAATTGAAAATTTATTTCAAAACAACTAAAATGTTAATTAATTCAAAATTAAATTTTTAATTTTCTTTCAACTAAAAAATTAATTGATTCAATTATGACATTAATTAAATTTAAATACTTTTTAAACCATTTTTTTAATTGAAAAAACACTTTTTTCTCAAAACGTCTATCTAACAAGTGACTTAATTTATAGGATTATTTTGCTTGTGGAATTTCTTTATATTTTTGTGCTTCACTTTAATTTTACTTCTACTTTTGTGTTTATTGTAACGTACTTTCGTTTATAAGACTGAATTTTTACGTTTTTATCTTATTTTTGTTTTTCTTCTTGTTATTTAAATAATTTTTTTTAACATTAATAAAGGTGTTAAAAAAAATTCAAGTGCATATTTTTCCAATTTTTAGCGCATATTTATCTATTTGTATTGCATGTTTTATGTGCATAAAACGTGATTTAAGCTGCATAAAAATCCGGTCCCTGTTAATAACATATTTTTTTACAACTTTATAACCCTTAATCAGCAGTGGTGTATGAAGGTATACTATGTTTGTCATTCGATGTGAATATTTTTTTTAATATTCATCTAAGGTCCGATAAAGGATTTGTATTATGGGTAATTCATTCGTTCTTAGCCGATTTAGCCATATGGGTGTCAAATTGTTTCTAGAGCTTCTAGGCTGTTTGGTATTGAATTCGTGCAGAATCGCTTTAGTAGGAAAAGTATGCACCCAAATGTGGAACAACCTCCCTAAAATATCAACAAAAACTAACATTAATTTGTGGCGAATGCACCTTTTGCATTAAAGTTCAACAAGTTCGTTTTATAAGGCACCAAATTTCGTGAATATGGGTCCATAATTTACCTACGGCTCCATGTTCAGATTAATCTCGTTAATCATGTAAGTATGGCTTAAAGCGTAACGAATAATGCTTTTGTGGTGCAATTTAGCATAATCTACTTTCATAAGACTCAAAATTACTTGAAATGCCGCATAGCACAATCTTGGAAAACACTTTACTACGCCCTTAACCGCAAAAACTCATACATAGTATTATTGTAAAATTTACACTTCAGTTTGATAAGACAAGAAATAAAATTTAAAATAGGTCTATAATTTATCATTGGCCCTATATAAAGCCCATTCTCAAACGATTAATAAGCCTTTAACTGTAGCAAATGTAAATATTGTGGTGATATTAAGTTGGATTAATCTAAGACACTAGTCCGACATAGATTTACTAAAGTTTAAGAAAAAGATTTTCTTCAAAATTTCCCGGGAATCCCGCAATTAATTCCCGGGAAAGCGGGAATAGAAAACAATTGAAAATCCCGGGAATTCCCGGGACGAGAAGTCCAAAACAAACTCTAATTGTAAGTTATTTTGTCAAAAGTCCACAGATATTATTACTGAAAAAACTACCAAAGACAAAGAGTGAATTTACATGCATCCCATTTAATATAAAAGCAGCCCATCACTATCTACAACTGTCACTAATTTCTACAGGTTGGCACGTTACGGTTAAGTGGCATTACACTCAGCTAAGCATATTTATTGTTTTCCATAAACAGACACGATCAGCTTTTGACATTAGACTTACATTTCTACATTTACGATCGGCTAACGCGGCCTAAAAGGTTAACCGTCACATACCAGTGTTGGCGTTTTTTTCAAGACTAATACTGTCTATAAAAATCGAACCAAAACAAGTTCCCACTAATTCATAGATGTCCAAAAGTTAAACTGTGGTTGTATTGCTTTATATTAGTGAATAAAGAGACAAATATTCTTAAAAAAAAATATAATAAATGTGTAAGCATCCGCCGCATGTGCACTCGATACTTGACGACTGAATTGTGTACTCTCGTGGACTAAATAAAAGAGCGTAAGAATCCGTGTGAAGAATGTGTGTGAATTAATTTCCACAATTGTGAATATGGGTCCGTAATGGGCTGCAGCGTAACCGTTTGCCCGACTAAAGTCGCAATTTGACCCTTTTTAGGCGGTCTACGACTTTTTGTGAGACTTTTTTTTATCACCGACTTTTGCGACTTTAATTTTGTTGTGACTTTTTATCCTTTTTTTGTAAAGGTTCTCACAAGCAGCATTTAATTTGCAGTAAATCGGTATAAAAAAAAAGTCATTGCAATTTTAAAGCAATTCACAGATTTTGGTTCATTTGAGAACACTTTTTTCCCTTTTTTGCAACCTTGTCATGTGTTTAACAAATGTTTCGCAAATTTTCAGTAAAAGTTTCAAAATAACGTTTTAGCAAAAAGGCTTTAAAAAAATTGCAGTGTTAATTTTACAAAATAATTTTGAGCTACCGAGTCAATGAAAGATGAAGTTTTCGTAAAACATGGACAGGTATGTACGAACATGAGAATATTTTGCTTTAACTTAAAAAAAAAATTATTTTATTCTTTAAAAAAGGAATTTTTGTAAAAAAGAAAAGGAAATTTTAAAACGAAAATAAAATGGAGCTATAAATACGCGTTCAGAGGCAGAGAAAACCACGGAGTCTGAGACGGATAACGTTAACATCGCTGCAAGTATTCGAGAGACTGGGCTTAAGCAAGACATGGAGTCAAAGCGGCCTTTTTGCAGTGTTGGTAAACAGCTTTTAGTGAACCTAAACAATCATCTTCAGAGACATGGAAAAACAAAAAAAAAACACAGTAATAATAAGGGGTTTCATGGACAAACTTGCGAGACTCATTTCAAGAATCGCCTTTTTAACTATTGTGTAGCTTTTTACAATTAATGTCAATATTTAAGAATCGCCAATCCAAAAAAAATTAAATAATAAAATTAAAAACAATATATATATACATATAAAATTAAATTCGTGCTTAAAAATATCTAGATAAAGCCAAAAGACAAATTTTCTCAGATAAGTCCAAGAATTTGTTGTTTTAATTGTTGAATTTTTCGTTGAAAACGACGGTAATCAGAAAAAAAATCTGTTTGTATAAATGCACAACAGCTTAATTGTTAGGCAAATTTACGAAGTTTGTGTTATTGAATTCTCATACAAATTTTGACAGTTCATTTGCGAGGGTGTAAAAATATACAGTTTGCCCAGATTGCGAGACTTGTAAGCGATATCATGAAAACTCTTATGCAAAAGAGGCTTCTGAAAATAAAAAAGTAAACCTGACTGTTTTGTTTAATTTTTTTTGTTTTCTTATGCCTTTTATTAATAGAAAAAAACGTTAAAAAAAAGATGTTTGACTTTTATTTTCTCAAACGACTTTTTTGTGCGACTTTATTTTTATGGAACGACCTTTTGTGCGACTCTTCAAAAATTCCTAGCGGTAACCCTGATGGGCTGGACATCAATGCACTAATTTGATACCAAATAATAATTTAAAAATTCAAATATTAATTAATAATATTTATGCAAATATATAAAACAAATGATTGGTAATATATGTACTGCTTGTGTGTGACATGGAAGAGATAGTAACTCAATTTCTAATTTCCCCTTTTGTGCAATCAACAATCAAAAATTTACTTCGCTAACAGATTTTAATATCGGTGGTTCAATGATTGGTTATTGCCATTTAGAGGTTTTAAGGCTTTTAATATCTTTAAAATTTGTTATACAAGGGTAGCTATAATTCTCAAATTGTGAATCTATGTTTTAGAAGTACTTAAAACTGTTATGTATAAAATTGGTTCAGAATAATTTAGTATTTTCAATGTGATGTCATAAGTTTACCTTATCTTAAGTCTCTGTCGCAATCCGGAGGCAAAAAAAACTAAAAATGATCTAAAAAAAACTTTACGATTTATTTGCCTATTTTATCGTTACTACAACGGAATGTGTTCTGATGAAGTTAGGGATTTGGTACCTTTGTTCATAATACACGTTTTTCCTCAAGAGCCCATCGTTTTGTGGTCGATTGCCCGATGAATCGTACAACGCATTACAGGGAAAATTCGTTTTTGGCCGGTCTGTTCGTATGTGGAATAACCTTCCTGCTGAAGTATTCCCTCTCATTTTCAACATGAATAAATTCAAGTCGAATGTTCACAAGCAGTACTCCCTCTTTCCTCCTTCCCATAACCTATTTTCCTAGTTCCAACACAATGCAACGCATTAGTAGGGGTCATCCTCTGAGTGCTGGTCCTAAAAAAAAAACAAAACAAAAATATATAGATTAATTAACCTTTTTATCGCTGAGCCTTTTGAAAAATTCGGAAAAAAATGTTGGACCCACCCTAATGCACACGTACATATATGTAAAAATATAATTTTATGCTTCGATAATATAAAATTTTTCATTCCCTGCAGATAATACGACTAGTCCATACACGCATGTAAAATATAGCCCATAAGGGACTAGGACTAGTCCATAGGTAACCCAAATGTATTGAAAAAACATTGTCTTTTTAACATTACTATGTCCAGGGTATTATGCATTTGTGCTGATGTTTGTAACATATTAAAATATTGGTCTTTTAGTATACCCATCGACTTAAATCGATTTAACAATGTCTGTCCGTCCACCTGGCAGTTCATTAGTTTTCTTTTCTCGGATTTTTAATTTCTCTGGAAAACGGGATTTGTTTTAAATTTCCCGGTTAATCGCGGAAATTCGCGCTTAATATAAAACGGTGTAAAACATAATTTAATTTATTTGAACAAAAAACAAATAACACTTCATTAGATCTATTAAATTAGTTTATAAATGGATTATGGTATAAACACAACTGGGACGAACGACGAACTTCGCATAGCACGACGAACTTGTCGGCAAATATTTGTTGCGTAGATTCGTCAAATGAGACACAATCGACCATGTTCTGCAAATCGAAATCACGTGAAATTGAAATCGCTGGATATTTTCAATTCGCTTTTTTAATTGAATACATCTTTTCCTGATTTGAAAGGAGGTAGTGGTAGTGGTGGCATATAAAAAGAAATATTTTTATAAACTTTAAACGCAGGATAAATATAAAATTTGGTTCGATTCCGATTTCACGTGATTTCGATTTTTAGAACATGGCCGAATAAGTTCGAAATGGACAGGTGGGAATGTCTTTTAAAATTTAGAAAAATTAACACATACCTACCTAGTCCTTGGACGCAGTATTATATAAGCATTAGTTTTTCATAACTTCTTCTATAATTGCTAACCATTTTCTTCTTTTTATAATAGCAAAAATTTGTATTAAAATTTCTTAGTAAATTAATTTTTATTACTTGTTTTATTACATTTATCAAATTATAGTGTGACCATTTGTCAACAAAAAAAAAAAAACTACATGCTAATAAACAAAATAAAAATTGTCAAAAATAGCCTAAAACAATATTATATAGTTATATAATTAAAAAAGTGGTAATTAAATTCATATGGTATAAAAACATATAAAATAAAAACACTTTTTAAAGAATAATTAACGTAATTCACTAAGCCACTTAAGAAATGTTAATAAATTTATTCGTCGTTCGTCTGCGTGAGATATATAAAGTTCTTCCGCTAGACGTATTTCAGTTTACGCAATTATTGTGTGTATTTTCATATACAGGGTTGCCCATATTCGACGGACCCATCTGGCAACGCCATAACTTTTGACAGAGATGTCAGATCGCTTAATGACATACCGCGTTTGAAGCGTCAGTCCAAGCAGATTTTTACCATTCAACAATACACGCGACGCGAGCGCTCTGAAATAGTTGAAATTTACATTCAACAGAACAAGTCAATTGTGAAAACTCAACGTGCTTTTAAAATATTAAAAAATGTGAGAAGTGCGCCTTCTAAGAACACCATTAAGCGTTTATACGAAAAATTTTCGACTGGTGAGGCTCTTTCTAATCCGAAGAGGCCAAATAAAAGTCGACCAAGGCGATCGGCCGAGAATATCGCTGCCGTACGAGCCAGTGTTGAGAGGTCCCCAAGAACAT
This sequence comes from Pollenia amentaria, assembly GCA_943735925.1. Classification (NCBI taxonomy): domain Eukaryota; kingdom Metazoa; phylum Arthropoda; class Insecta; order Diptera; family Polleniidae; genus Pollenia; species Pollenia amentaria. The sequence continues at coordinate 82,242,735 of OX031008.1, read as the reverse complement.
CCCAAAAACGCCGTTCTCAGCAGTTGGGCATGGCTCGGTCCACTTTACAACGGATTATTCGCGTTGATTTGCATTTGTTCCCGTACAAAATTCAATTGACGCAAAGATTGTTGCCTGTGGACAAGCCTCGTCGATTGGAATGGGCCCATGGGTCCGTCGGACATGGGCAACCCGTTACACCATTGTGTTCTTTTTTTGAATCATTGTCTTATTGACATGGTTCTTACTTTTTCTTCTTTGAACTTTCATTGGCGTTCAAGCAATTCATGTCTTGTTGACAACATGTTTTTTTATGTATAGTCTTTAAATGCGGATAAAATATCAAAAAAATAATGAATGAAAAAGCAAAACTTACTGACAGTACATGAAACTGTGTACTCGTTTCTTTTCCCCTCGTCTGTCTCGCCTATAAAGTAGCAATCATATCGATAAGACATGAGCAGTCTGAACGCAGATTGCGAATAATTCGTCGTTCGTCCCAGTTGTGTTTCTAGCATTAAGCGTTAGTAAGAAATAAAAAAATTGCAGTTCTTAATATAAACTATTGACATAAAACTAAAATAGTTAAATAATTTAAACAAAATTTTATAAAATATTTCATTGAAAATAGAATTTTAGTACAGAATAACCATTTACAGAATCGTTTGACAGCCTAATTTTATTCAAGAAAACTCCTGTCAATAAGAAAACGCGTTCATTTTCTACGAATGTTTGCCTTTAAAGTCAAAAGAATATAATATTACAACTGGCCACTTTCAGCATTTTCCCGGCATTTCCTTCAAAAACTTGTAACTTCTGTTTTAAAGAAAATTATTTATTTTTTTTTTTTATCATATGGTCGGGCTTGACATACTCTGCTTTCTTTCTTTTTTTTTTTTTTTGTTATTTCTTGGGTTTATCCTGTAAATTAGCCATAATTTTTTCCCTCTATAATTTTTTTAAATTTTTTACGTTTTAAATATTAAAAGCATTTAATAGTGTTTTTTTTATTTTGGATTAACATCAAAACAGCAGTATAATTTTTCTCTTCGCATGAAAATTCATGACAACAAGCGCATGACATGTAATTAAAAACTTTAACAGGGTTTTCTTGTTACCACCCGTGGAGAATGTGAATGGCAAGCAATTTATATTAAAAACTATAATAAAAGTAAAATGTAGTTATGAATGGCAAATTAGTGCAAAAAAACTTCCATAAATAGCATTATTATTATTTTGCATAGTATTATTTATAAACAAACCGGTTCGTTGAGTCAGCAATTAATTGATGATCGGGTTTAATAAAACATATATTTAATACTATTCCGAAACTTTTTAAAAAGAAACTCATTTGGCTAAAAATTTTTAAATGAATCGATTTATTTAACAAACTGTTCTAAACGAATTACCGTTCGGCTTTTAGCTCTTAGAGTACCGGATGTATTTACCAGCTAAAAAGGATTTATTTGCTAAGAAATCTAAATAAAACCGGGTAATACTTTTTCCTGCATTTAATTTTCTTCTTTTTAATGAATTAAATGAATACATGCCCCCGCAAAAAGATGAAAATTTACCCCAAATTTGTGGCTATTTTTCGTAATGCAATATAACCCCAATTTTTTATTGGAAAATTACCCCAAAAAAATAAAAAATAGCCCTAAAAGTAAAATTGAATATGACCCTAAATTTGAAAACTCACTTCAAAATTTGTAATGATTTTTTACCCCAAAAAACAATTAAAAATAAAAATAATCCTTAACATAATTTTTTTGTTTTACCTTCTATCTATCTATATATTAGGGGATTCATTGAATCGGGCTTTTGCTTTAATAGGTTAATCGCTCGATTAGTTAGCCGAGGTTTTAGTTTAATCGGTTAATAGTCCGTTAATTTTGTTTTTAATTGGTTAACTGATTAATAAAGTGTTTTTATAGATTAAGTCATTTCAATAAATAAAAATGAATAAATTATTTATTATTTGGACTTTATTAGTAAAAAAAAGCAACAACATAACAATTCTTGAACTAAAACGAGCATACAAAAAAATAGTTTATAAATATGTAATAAATATTTTTTAATTAATACATATTACGTATTAATTTACTGCAATATCATTTAATTAGTTATTTCAATAGTTTAAGGAGATCTTATAAAATAATTTTGTAGGCAAATAATTTAATTTAAATAATTAGGATTTTAACGATTCTTTTCTTTAGTTTTGATAAAACTTGACTAAGAAAAGATTCTTAAATTTGTCGTAGATGTTGGAGAAATCAAAAGCAACCCGTAATACAGAATATTAAAGTTCGCAGTCCTTTTCCTGGATTTCTCTTAAAATATAAAATCTTCCATTTAGAGTTCTGTTTTAATTTTTTTAAATTTTTAGCAATTCTAATTGTTTCGGTTAATTCTGTTGAAAGATTGATATGAGAAGATATAAGAAGAAACAAATAAACGCATATATATAAAAAGTAGATGAAACAAAAAACTGTTGACGCTTATTTAAAATGAAGAAGATGGAGCACCTTCTTTGTTAATATGAAAAATATTTTCTAAGCACATACCTTTCGTTTAAATATTTTAAATTAACCGATCAGTTAATCGGGTAGTAATTAATCGGAAATAAACCGAATGAATACCCTACTATATAGATAAAAATGAAATATGTTTGTCTTTTTGTGGCTTATAGACTCCTAAACGACTGAACCGATTTTCCTGAAATTTTTACAGTAACATCACATGAGCTCCGAAAATAAAATAAGCTACTTATTTTTTCGATAGGCGCAGGGGAAGTGGTACCCCATAGTATACCAATATTATCTTAAGATCCGCTGCACCCATTTTCTTAAATATTTGTAGTAAGATTTTCTGAGCACCGAAATTGAAGTAAGATAGCTGCAGGGGGAGTGGTATCCCCCATAGGACACCAATGTTTAGTATCGCATATCTTAAGAACTGTTATATAAGAAATGTTCAAACTTGGTAGGAGTTACTGATAAACTACACCTTTGAAAATTAAAATAAAGGGGGTAGGCGCAGGGGGAGCAATACCAACTATAGGAAACATATATTAAATATCGCGTAACTGAAGAACTATTGCAGCGAGAATATTCAAACGTGGTAAAAAGCCACTATTAAGGTAAACTTTAAATTTTAAATTAATAATGGGCGGGGTAAACGAAGAAAGATATTAAATATTAAATACTTCATATCTGAAGACAAAAGTCTTCAAGCTTTGAAGAACCCACTCCTATGATAAACTACTTTCAAAATAAAAATATAATACACTAGCGGGCCCGTTGCCTGCTTCGCATGGCAAAACAAAATAAGAAAAGAAACACACTTGTTTTTAATAAAGTTGGTTTTGTTCCCTATTATTCAACTTTTAATTCTAGTTTCTTACAATCTTAGACTATGTATCACTTAAACTATCTTAGAGCTCTTTCGTAGACAACATTTTTGGTTTTGCCATGAGTTGTTGTGTAGATAAAGAGGACTGAAGGCTTGCCAACACGTGAGCACGAAACATATAACTGGCCGTGTGAAAAGCAAGGATATTCTAAATCAATTCCGCACAATTCCAACGATTGCCCTTGCGCTTTATTAATTGTAATAGCAAATGCAAGACGTATTGGAAACTGTAGTCTTTTGAATTCAAAAGGGAACTCTGATGGAATCATTGGAATTCGTGGAATCAATACATCTTCACCTTTAAACTTCCCTTTTAAAATTGTTGCTTCGATCAAATTGTTCATGACCTTTTAAGCCAGCAATAGTCAATGATTGGCCTTGTGCTTTGTTGATGGTAATAGCAAAGGCAAGACGCAAAGGGAATTGGAGCCGCTTGAATTCAAATGGTAAATCGTTGGAATCGGTCATGCCGTTCTCCAGTTATGCGCTTAATAGAAAAAGTGGGCGTAAAAGTAGGCGTGGTAAATTTTTCTTTCGATGAAAACTTAAAGTTGATTAATACGAACATTTGAAAGAAAAATTAGTCAACTCGATGGAGCCGTTTTCTGATTTTAGGTAAATCGAAAAAAGTGGGCGGGGAAAATTTTCTTTCCGTAAAAACCTAAGTTGGACCATGGCGATCATTTTAAAGAAAAAATCGTTCAAATCGGTCAAGCCGTTCTCAAGTTATGGATTTTGCCACGCCCCTCCGCCCCCAGACCGAAAATTTCAACCAAACTTCATATAAACCATATATGGGCCACTGCCTACGTAGTGTATAAGTTTGGTTGAAATCGCACGACGCGTTTATGATTAGTTCGGCGACGTACATATACGGACTTATTTTTATATATATAGATATATAAATGAAAAAGCTTATGTTTGTTTGTTCTCTACAGACTCCTAAGCTACTGAGCCGATTTTCCTCAAATTTTCACAGTAATTTTCTCATTATCCGGCGCTTAACATAGGCTATTAATATATTTTAATTTTCATGTAGGTGTGGCACTAACCATATGAATATATGAACAACCTTATATTTAGAGGACAGTTACAGTAAGAGTTTTCGAATATGAAACAAATAACTTGGTTATCAATGCACACTGCATCTGCCAAAAAGCGGGCGTGACACCTTCCATACAATGACAATAAAGATTTCCACATATTTGGAGTACTGTAACAGTGAAAGTATTCCAATTTTGTACAAAAAGTAAAGATAATAAGCACAACATCTTTCAAAAGGTAGGTACAATGGGAAAAGTAGGCATGGCACTTCCTTACGAAGACACTTGAAATTTCTGTATATCTGTAGAACGGTTACTGTAAAAGCATTTAAAGTCCAAGAGGCTCTGTTATCAATACCTTATTAATATCTGTTTTAAAAACAATTTTACTAATTTTATTTCGATGGGGGGTAGCAAAGCGCACCGGGTTAAGCTAGTTTTTTATAAAAAGAAATTAATCATGGCATTCTCCCTTGAGAGGATAGGGCACACAATATTATTCTTTCATATTTTTTTGATTGTCATTGAAACGAAAGAAAAATTTTAAACTTTGTTATTCTTTTTAAGCGTGTCCAACAATTATAAAATTTTAATGAGAAAAGTGCTGAAAATATTTAAAGAAGAAAATTAATTTTAGAAATAAATATCTTATGAAATACACAAAACAAAAAGGAAAACCAAAAGTTCCGGATGGTTTTATTTTCTAATTGATTCCACTGGTGCACCAAATGCAAAATTTTAACTTAAGCATTTATCAAATATTTCTATCCTTATTCGACCTTTTAATTTTCAATACTTTGTTAATTGATAAGCTCGAGGCCACAGTTGTTTTTTAATAAATTTTAATCTTTATTTTTCTTTATATTTTCAATATTTCTCCATCCTTTGGATGGCATCTTCAGGAATCTTAAAAATAAATAGAAAACAGAAACATAAATTTTTGAGAAACCCTGTAACACTAAAAACTATTGTACAGAAAAATTATATAACAGTAATAACAAAAACAAAAAAGAAAAACAAACTCACTATAAAGTACGAGTAACAATTATAAAACAAAAAACGACTATTCTCGTTCACATGTTAGATTGTACTGTTGATCCTGTCTTTTTTTATTTATAATATGCCTAAAGCTCTGTGCTACGTTATCTACATCACTCTTAAAGTTAATTCTCTTATCTTGTCTTATGTTTATTATATGTAGCATTTCCAGTGTAAGCCGTTTATTGTAACTCTCTTCTGTTTGTAATATTTGTACATCGTCTAGTTTGGGTATGTGATTTCTTTCAGCACAATGGGCCGCAAGTGCTGTTTTATGTGTCAGTGAATTATTTCTACATCTTAAATCCGATTTGTGTCCTGCAATTCTTGTCTTTAATTTATTTTTTGTGGTTCCTACATATACTTGGTCGCATACGTTGTTTCCATCACCATTGCACCCTATTTTGTATATAACGTTTGCCTTCTCCATTTTATCCACTTTTGTTTTTGTGTTAGAAAACAGATTTTTGAGTGTGTTTTCTGATCTTGGCGCTGTTTTATATTTTACTTTATTGTAAACTCCTGACTTTTCAATTCTTTCCGATATTTTTGGTATATATGTCATTGATTTGTAAATTCGTGGTTCTTTTTCCTCTCTTATGTCATTTTTCCTTTTCTTATTGTTTCTTAAAAGGCTATTAATAATATTTTGTGGGAAAGAGTTTTTCCCCAGCATTTCCTTTATCTTTTTGATATTTTCTTTATGAAATACCCTGTCACTTATCGTTAGTACCCTGTTTATAAGATTCCTAGCCGTGTTCATGATGATAGTTTTGGGTTGGCATGAATAAAAATTGATAATTCTTCCAGATGAAGTTGGTTTCTGGTACCAATCTATTTTAATTCTGTTGCCTTTTCTTATTATCAGTGTGTCTAAATATGGTAATCTTTCATTTTCTTCCTCTTCAATTGTAAACTTGATCTGTTGGTGAAAACTATTGAGTTGAGCTAGTGTGTCATCTATTGCACTTGTGTTGATAATCCCAAACAGGTCGTCCACGTATTTTGTTAGTAGTCTTGGTTTAATTTTAAGATGTTGAATGCAATGCTTGAGTAATTCCTCCATTACTATGTCCGCTACAACAGGTGAAGCTGGGGAACCCATTGGGAGGCCCTTACACTGAGTGTAAATCCTATCTTTGTATTTGAAATACCTATTTTCTTTGATGCAGAATTTTAAGACCTTTAAGAAAAGTTCCTTGGACATCGTTGTGTGTTTCTGTATTTCACTCCACTTATTTTTAATAACTTCTATAGCATAATCAACGGGAATACTCGGAAATAATGATATTACGTCAAAGGAAATTAATCTTTCATCGTCACTTATTGCAGTATTGTTAATCTTATTACTAAATTGCACTGCATCCCTTACATTAAATTCAGATGTTTTCGTCAGTTTATTTAGAATGTTTACCATAAATTTACAAAGTTCTCCCGATGGCGATTTAATTGATGAGCAAATTGGTCTTAACGGAACCCCCTCTTTATGGATCTTTGGTAATCCATATATTCTCGGAGCCAGTGCCGCGTCAGTTTTCATTCGTCTTTTTTCTATCACAGATATTGTATTGCACTTAAATAATTTATCTTTTGACTTTCAAAAATCCAGAATTCCGAAAAATCCCGGGCTTCCGGGATTTTTTGATTCCCGAATCCCGGGATATGCGAAACCAGTACCGATTGGCATCCCTAATATGTATGTAGTTTTACCGTTATTAGTATATATTTATCCTACTATGTCCATTCGGGTGGCTGGCTGGTTGTCTAAGGCAATATTTACGATAACATGACAATTGAGACATACGTCTTTATAGTCATAAGGATGAAGCCTATTGAAAATGTGGAGAATCGGTTCATAAAACAGCTCTTAAGCAAAGATCATTCCAGAATAGAGTCCGTGCCCATAAACCATACTTTAATTTTGGTATTTCGATAAAATTTGGCGCAAACATATTTTATTGCAGTCTTAATCATTTGACCAAATTTCATTTAATTAAGTCCATGTTTGACCATAAAAATACAACTCACCGAAATAGATTAAAAAAGCAACAACTTCTTATAAACGTTGGTATGGATATAAAATTTGGTGAAAAAACTCTTATAATAGTAACAATAGTTAACAAATAAAATTTATCAGTTCACACGGTTGTGAGATAATTGTATGGCAAGAACTGCCAGATCTGTTCTTAGACATTGTCAGAAAATGCAAACTGCGTGTATTTTTATAATTTGGAAAAGTGGGAATATTTTTTTTTTTTTTTTTTTTGGGAAACAAATTTTATTTATTTTATACTATTATTTGAAATAGGTTTCATTAAAATTAATTTAAATATTGCAAAATTAAACTTATTTGTTTTTCTTGGGAAAAATTCTACTTTTTTTGGTACATTGGTGGTACAAACATCTTGGTTATCAGTTGGTTCAAACATCTTGGTTATCAATATAGCAACTCTCTAACAAATGGGCTGGATTAGAGAAGTGGGTGTGGCACTTCCCATACAAAAACGTATACATTTCTGTATATCTGGAGAACGAAACGAGTTCCCAAATTACGTAAAAACATATCGGTTATCAATACACAGCATCCCACAAAATATGGGCAGGATTGGAAAAGTAGGCTTGGTACCTCCCGTACAAAGACATTGTTGAAAATACTTTAAATTTTAGGGCTCTAGTATGATATATGGACACATTTTATATATCAAAATATCAGAAATTTTTAGCAGAATATATTTCCCGAAAAACCTTTTTTTCCCAGAAATGGAAGAGTTATGCCCAAAATTAAATTTTTTTTTTAAACATACCCATTTTCGGGAACAATAGATCATCCCGAGTCCAAGTTTTATAATCTAAGTAAATTCTTCGTAAAGACGTCGGTATATAAATCTGCCAAATCGGCTAAAAAACGGTTAAGTTATTAGCAAAATACTCCAAAAATAGGCTAAAAAGCATCCAAATTTTTATAAAAAAAAATTTAGAGCTGTTATATGACCTATGTTAAACGTCTAATATATCCAAAGATCTTTAGTAGAACATATTTTCGGAAAAACTGGGAAAATCGGTTCAGATACAAAAAAGTTATTACCAAAATATAATTTTTTTTAAGAAAAATACCTATTTTCGGGAACCGTAATAGTTTTAGTTACCAAAGTAAATGGTAAATTTCTTCCTAAAGACGTCGGTACATCTATCAAATCGGTTGAAAAATGCCCGAGTTATGACCAAAGTACTTAAATCCCAATATTTACTCTTTTTTATAAAATTAAGTTGTTGTATTTTTAAAAAAATTTTCGTAATTAATAAAAAGTCTTTTTTTAAATTCATATATCAAGAGATGAGCCAGAAAATATAAAATTAATGCCGTCATAGTCTCAAAACTACATTTTTTTATTGAAGTTGTTACAAAATCCGAAAATCCATTTTCAATCCAACGAAGAGTGTGCACAAGTTTGTCAGATATCTTTCAATGGACTGACAATGCATTTAATGATACAGTTGTCAAACAAAAACTGCCCGTTCACACGGTTGTATAACATTTTTAGCATATTTTGCTTACAATATTGTTAGATTTTACCACCGTCTGTACAAAGCTTAAGACACATTTCGATTCCTTACTTTCTCAACCTCGTATCTTAAAATAATACGGTTTGGACTTTTTCATATAAAACGATTGTTTTTTTTTTGTGTTCTATTACTGCAACAACTTATTATTTCAATACTTTGTCTCAATTCTGTAAATATTAATAAATTATTGAAATAATAAGTTTTTGCAGTAATAGAACACAAAAATAGCAATCGTTTGACATGAAAAAGTCAAAACCGTATTTTTTTAAAATACGAGGTTGAGAAAGTAAGGCATCGATTTAACTTCAATCGCCAGTTTTTAGTGTTTCCATTTATTTTTCGCTTTGATGCTGCCAAGCTTATTTTTGATTTCAGAATAACATTAAAAACAATTTGATATAAAATTTTGAAACATTTTATGTTTATATTTAAATCATTATCAATTTGAATTCAAATGTTAAAATCAAACAATTGAAAAAGGTTTGAGAATTGAGTTTAATGTCAAATGATAAGGTCCTTTCATATCAAATGTTTGACTTCGTGTTTATTAGGTGTCTATACAGTATATACTATACTTGTGTATCAAAACAAATACTTAAGTGACACTTAGTACCTTGCTAACATCTGAAAATTGTTTGCAAAAGAACTAATCTTTTAGAATTTGATGTTGTAACAATTCCTATTGGTTATGTTGATAAATTGGCAAACAATTAACCAATAAATGTTTCAATACTTATGGTAAACACAATATATTATTGCTGCACAAAACTGTCAGTCATTCAATCATTGATTCATTCATTTCGATTTAAATAGTTCATTGAAATACCAACATTTAGTTAAAAACACATTGTGACACTCGTATAGAATTATTTATAAATACATACACAAACAATTGAAAACTCTTTGGATAATTGTAGTTGTGCAAACGTTTATACATTTGTTCAAGTATGTTTTTATAACGCTTTTTGTACCACTTTGTTTTAGAAATTAAATGACAATTAAATCGATAGACTGAAAATTTTGCCAACAGCTCTAACAAATTTTAAAAAAAAATCAATTTGAATTTGATTTAATTTCTATTGCAAACGGAAGAAAAAATTATAAAAAACGGAATCAAAAGAACTAGTTCGAAAATAATAAGAATGTTAAAATGTAAAAGTGCTAAATTTGGCTGTGCCGAATCTTATTTGTATACCATTCACCATGAAAATTTAGAAGGATATTTCTGATTCAAGCCCCAAGAAGGCACCTGGTATTAATTAAATATGGAGCTATACCACTACCTTTTAATTCTTAATTCTATTTTACGAATTGTATTCGACACTCCGTGATGAAAGGTCTGTCTAAAAACCATTATAACTAAGCTAGGGAAATATGGCACAAAAGTTGAGTCATATCGGCATATGAGCTTGTTATCTAACAACATCATCAAGCCCGGTGTGGGCCTTTACCTCGTTCACTATATTTTTTGATTCGGATCTGTCTTGAGCTATCTGAATCCAACAATTAATATTTGCTTTTCTGCAGTCATCTTCAACTCCATAAAGCCATCGAGTTCTAGGCTTACCTTTGTAAACTTCTACGCTCTACATTGATGTTTCTCAAGTTTTTGCAAAAAGGCTTTATATAACAACTTAAGCTAAATTTACGCATTAATACCAACAAGCTGTTGGAAAGCTATTAAATTGGTTAAGTATTCGTAATAATAGAAGAAAATTTTTTAAGCTCTCCTCAATTCATAAATGCTAGAGTCCCACAGGGACGCATCTTAGGTATTTTATTGTATTTGATACATATTCTTCAGACATGCCAATCAGCAACTGCACCCAATTTTTCAAGCGTCTACTTAAACCACTGTGAATTATCTTCATACTTGCAGGCCCACATATGTCAATTGTAAATATGTGTAAAACAATGTAAATTATAAGTCAGTACACAAAAATGTAAACATATCTGTGACAAAAAGAAACAAATTGTTTAAGTCGACTTAAGCAGAATTTGAACTTATAGCACGTTTGTAATCTCCATGCTTAAAAGTACCAATCGACAAAGTTTCAATTCAAAATTTTGTACGATCTTTTCTTTAATGTGCAATTACATTTCGAATAAAAGCTTAAGTTTACTTTTGATCTGTGACATTACAAATATTTAAGAATAAAAACAAAAAAAAAAGACTATAGTCGCAGTGAAGTGATGATATTATTTGAACCAAATACCTATATATTTTTTAAAAATAACCTTTAAATATATCATCTCCAATTCGATCTTAGTAATTTTATATTAATTTTTTTCACAAGCTTGAGTTCTTTTTTTGCACAGAAAAAATGTTCAGTAGTGTTTTATCAAATAAAAAAATAGTTTGAAAAGTTTTTCAACTTAATTAATGTGATAATTGAATCAATAATTTTTTTAATTGAAAAAAAATAAAAATATATTTTTGATTGAATTAACATTTTGGTTGTTTTGAAATTAATTTTTAATTAAAATGTTATTTTAAAAAAAATAAAAATATAATTTAAACTTGTAAAATTATTGTTGGGAATTGTCAAAGCCTGAGCTATATTTATTTGAAGCAACTAACACAATGTTTAAAATGGCAAAGTTTGTTGATCATTTTTATACCCTCCACCACCACTAGTGTTGAATGAGAGTACACTAAAAAACTTTTTTATTATACATCGAAAACCCCATAAAGTATATATATATTCTGCCTCCTTGAGTAATTCTAAGTCGATTTAGCCATGTCCGTCTGTCTGTTTGTCTGTTGAAAACACGCTCACTTTCAAAAAACGCAAAAGCAAAGAACAAACTTGGTCTCAAATCGCTTGTAGTTATCCCAAGCAGCTTGGGATTGAAATCCAGTAATATCGGTTCAGTAGGATCAGAGCTATGAATCAAAATGTGGAACCACCACCCTAAAAAATTGATAATTTGTATACAAAAACTAACATAAGTGGTGGAATAATGCACGAAATGATATACAATCTTGTACGAATTGGCTTTATATAACTGCAAATCATTCTCTTAAATTTCGTGGAAATCGGTCCATAATTGACTATAGGCCCCATGTAAGCCCTACTCCCGGAAACCCGTTTAGTACGCCTTAAACCGTAATAAATAATGCTATCATAATGAAAATCGGTACGTCACAGTTTTATAGGACGAGAAATCACACTGCCAAATTTCGTAATGATAGGTCCATAATTTATCCTAGGGGCCATATAAACACTACTCCCGGAAAACAATTTAGTACGCCTAAAACCGTAATACATAAGGCTAACATAATAAAATTTAGTATAACACAGTTTTATAAGACTAGAAATCGCAGTGTAATATTTCATGAAGATTGGGCCATAATTTACCATAGGCCCCATATAAACACAACTTTCGAAAAACAGTTTATTGCGCCTACAGCTAAATAAAGCCCACTTTGGGAAAATAATTAAATTTCATATGGCCAGAAAAAATATCATGCAGTTTTGTGAAATTCACTGTTAGCACTTAAACTAATTACACTCCTGTATTGAAATTTTTTTCATTTATTCTAATTTATTTTTTATAATACCAGAAATCAGTCTTCAGAATTTTGGGATGATTGATTTATAATTTACTATAGGTCCAATACAAATTACCCTCCTCAAAATCATTTTAGTTCGGCTAAAACTGTTACGAATCATTATATTTTACTTAGGCCAGTTCAAAGTTCTAAAAAGAAACGCATACAACTTTCTTATTTTCGGTCAATAATTTAATTCCTGTCTAATAATGCTGACGCTCGTTTTTGTGAAGCTTAGATAATAATATATATGGGGTATCAAAGATTCGGCACAACCGCATATAGCACTCTAACTTGTTTTCAACTATTTTCGCAAGAATATTTTCCTAAAATTTTAGAAAAATAAATATTTTACGTTGTTGAAAAACTTTTAAGTTAAAAATTATGAAAGTTATTTTTGTTTTGTAAAAAAAAATATGAAACAGTTGGTTGAATAGTTCTTGCTAGAAAAGATTTTACTGTTTGAAATTTTATTCGACAGTTTTCATTTTTCGAAATTATTACAAAAAGATTTATAAAATATATAACTGAAATTTAGCTCATAGAATTAATTAGAAAAATAACAAATGATAAATATTATAAAGTTACTTATGAAAAAGAAATAATTCCCAGATTCTATCTAAAATGTTCAACAAATTTTCTATCTCTCAAATTTTTATACTTTTTTTCACTATCTATTTGCAAGTTTTTCGAGTACGTGAACTCTTACTAGTAACAATTATTAAAAATAAGCAATAGTTTTAAATAAATGAAGACACCTATTGCTTTTTTAAAATGATCAACGCCACAAAATATGAAGTGTTTGAAATTTAAAAATTCAATATGAATTCCCATAGAAAGCATAAACAAAATTATAAAATATTTTTGAATTTCTTTTTGTTTTCAATGAAATTTTTAGGGTTGCGTGGCGTTTTACACAATTAGGCCCTTTATATTAGTTTGAAAATCAGGCACTTAATATTTTTGTAAAAAATACATCAAGCTTAATAAAAAATATTAATACAGCCTTTAAATTTTAAAATTGCTTTTCTACGAAACTAAAAAAATAGACTTAAGCACTTTTTCCTTAACGCCAGATACAGCATTTACTTTGCGTATATGGTCATGCCCTCCCATTGAATTTCATAATCAAATTTTACCTCAACAGTTGAATTTAAAATATCTCGGCATACACAGTTTGCATGGTAATGCCGTTTAACGGCAAAATCAAATGCAAATAAGCTAAAAGCAATTTGAATAAACTGGCTTTTCGAAAGAAGTTCTCTACTTAGTCTTGATTGCAAACTCTTACTCTACAACTCTATTTTAAAGCCAATTTAGTGTCGCGGTATTCAGCTATGGGGTACTACATCGACCTTCAACATAGACCAAATGCAAAGCGTGGAAAATAAGATTCTTCACATTTTAACAACCGCTCCCTCGTTTGTAAAGAGCTCGAACATTCACAAAGATCTCAATGCTCAATGGTGATATCCTTTTCCCAGTGTTAGCACTTATATTCACGATTAAAAATCTCATTACTAAAGTACACAGAAAAAAATTAAACAATTTTTTCAATTGTTCCAATTAATTTGCTTAATTGAGAATAAAAATTATAATGTTTATGAGTATATTTGCGAATATTAAAACGAACACACAAATATCAAAATATTTTTTGTTGTATTAAAGTTTCAAGCAATTTTTTAATTGTTTCAATTAACTGTGCTTATTGAAAAAAATATTTGGATTTGTGTTTAGGGTTCATATAGCTTCTTTAGCTGGTGGTCACATTTCAATTAAACCTTTTGATTGAAACTCAACAGCAAGCAAAGCTCCAACTTACAAATATGTTAATTGATAGATAAATTTGGTTGCAGATGGAAAGTCAGAACGGAATTTAATTAATAATACAAATTTCTAAATAATATATTAATTAAAAATAATATATATATTAATTAAAATTAAATCAAACCGACTCTGTTAAATACAATGTTTCGATACTTTTCGCGGAAATTATTTGTTAGTTCCTATTTAATAAATGTAATTTGTTCATTTACTTGTTTATTGAATCTTCACTCGATATTTGTGAACTAACAATAAATAATCAACTCTTATCACAGAAAAAATTAAAAATTGTCTCTAATCACCAAATTCATAGAATCAAGCAAACGATTTGTTGATTCTGCACCTATTACCAAAATTATTATATTGATTGCTAAAAATTTTAAAAATTGAAAATTACGAATATTTTTTTTCAATAAATGATACTTTTTAATTTTGTTTAAAAAAAATGATAAAAAAAACTTTGCCGTTTAAAAAAATGTGTTAATTGATTAAATTAAATATAGCTCAGGTTTTGACAACTCCCAAAAACAATTCTACAAGTTTAAATTATTTTATTTTATACGAAAAAAATCAATTAAGATTTTTTGTTATTTAATTAAAAATTTATTTCATAACAACTAAAATTTTAATTAAATCAAAATTATATTTTGAATTTTTTTTTCAACTAAAAAAATAATTGATTCAATTATCACATTAATTTAATAGAAATACCCTTTAAACAATTTTTTTTTTTAATTGATAAAAAACTAATGATATTGTTTTCTGAAAAACTTAAACATTTAGTCCAACTTGTGTCAGACAATTATTTAGTAGTTATAAAGGGTGGTTGATTTTGAATAAAATACAAATTATTTACTAAATTATTTTCATTTCTTTTTATTATGATAATATTGGAACGGTTCATGTATGTATAGAACAAAATATCGGACAAATGGCCGCCGCGACCTCGGCGGCATACCTCCATCCGATGGTCCAAATTTTCGGTGCCGCTGAGGCATAATTGAGGTTATATTCCGTTAATGTGTCGTTTAGCTCTGAATTGTTGCTGGCTTATCGCCGTACACCTTTTCTTTCAAATAGGCCCAAAGAAAGAAGTCCAGCGGTGTTAAATCACATGATCTTGGAAGCCAATTGACATCGCCACCACGTCAGATAAAACTGCCATTGAATTTGTCGCACAAAAGAGCCATTGTTTCGTTAGCTGTATGGCAAGCGGTACCGTCTTGTTGAAACCACATATCGTCCACTTCCATATCTTCCAATTCGGGCCATAACAAGTTCGTTATCATCTACGATAGCGAACACCATTCACAGTAACTGCCTGACCGGCCTCACTTTGGAAAAAATACAGCCCGATGATGCCGCCAGCCCATAAACCGCACCACACCGTCACTCGTTGTGGATGCATTGGCTTTTCCACAATAACTCTTGGATTATCATTCGCCCAAATGCGACAATTCTGCTTATTGACGAATCCACTTAGGTAAAAATGTGCCTCACCACTGAAGATGATTTTCTTAGAAAATTGATCATCCACTGTTGCCATTTCTAACGAGATCTGTAGTCTCCCTAATTCGTAGGTGTAGGTGTATATGATCATTATGTAAGTTTCTTGCCAGAACGTTGAGATTCCAAATTTTCTAAATATTTTGGACAATGTCTGATGATTTCTCATTTTAGTAGGGGTGCGTTAAAATTTCTGTTCAAATTCCTGTTGGTTTCTCACATGATATCATTCTTAAAATCCTTTTTTGGCATCTTTGCAATTGTTGTATATAAGAGGCCTATTGGCTTTAAAATCGAGATATATATTAAAAGTTCACAATCAAGGGCAAGTTTTGAGTTCCTGCCTATTAACCATGTGAGTTGCACCAGTTTTAATTTTATTTGCATCAGTTTTGTCTCTATGTTTGGTTTCCATGTAGGCCGGCAATCAAGGTGAATATCGGGGTATTTTACTTTAGAACTCTTTATCAGTCATACTTCTTTTTTTATTCCTATGATAATCCCGCGAAGCTCAACACTTGTCTGCAGGAGACCAGAGTCTCTGGACTAGCTCACTACCAGCTAGCCTACCGGGGCAACCAA
This sequence comes from Pollenia amentaria, assembly GCA_943735925.1. NCBI lineage: Eukaryota > Metazoa > Arthropoda > Insecta > Diptera > Polleniidae > Pollenia > Pollenia amentaria. The sequence continues at coordinate 82,226,232 of OX031008.1, read as the reverse complement.
AATATTCAATATGCCGTTGTAAAAAAAGATACCATTGCTGATGATTGCTTCCCAATTAAAATTCTCTGTACTTAGTCAGCTTCGAAACCCAAATTGTATGCATGAATTAAGTTAATCTGATCTACGACTGTAGTTATCTTATTGGCCAAGAATTTCTCGAACAATTTAGATGGATCCAACAATAAGCTTATAGGTCTATATAACTCCGCCTTCGTGTGATCCTTTCCTGGCTTCGGTATCATAGTAACGAGTGAAATCTTCTATTCTGGGGGATAATATTGAACCATTTAAAATAAAGAGAATATTTTTCTTTGCGATACGGGATAACTACAAAAGAATTTTATTACATTACTATTGGCGCTATTGTACCAAAAATCCTTATTTCGGGGGCATATTTGTGATTTTTGGACTATTGTGATATAAGTTTATAACCAACTTGTCCCCATCTATCTGAGGTCTTTGGAAAACCCATTTCAGCATACAGACAGAAAGACATCCTAAAATTAACTTTGCTACTCATAAGTACTAAGAATATGTACATTAGAAAGAGTCTAGGATCAATATTGTAGAAATTACAACCGGAATGGCAAACTTATAAATACTTTTTCCACCTGTGGTAAACGGTATAAAAAGCAATTTAAATAGAAAATTTATTATAAATACATATATCTTTGCGTATGATAAATATTGTATAATAAAATCGTTTAAATCATACGTCATGTTCTTTTCATTTTCACTGTTTTGCATAAAACTAGAAAACCCCCTTTTAATTAACGTTTAATTTGAAACAAAATGCCTTGGCTGCAGTCATAAATATTTAATCGAAAATGTTTTATAGATTTCTACTTACTCTTATTAAAATAATCCTTGTATGAGAGCTTTAAATTCAATTCATGCAAAGCTACAATTAAAACTACACGTTCCTTTTTAGCTGCAAACATACATACACACATTGTACAAAATACAATGCGGTAAAAGTGAAAAGAATAACCTCCACTTACGGTATTCAGGTGTATCAATGATACACGACCAAAATAATTAGAGTTTGTACCACTGTTACCATCACTGAACAAGAAAGTTATTCGGCAGTTCAGTTAAAATTACTCAAAATTAAGCTAAGAACACAACTGGGACGAACGACGGATTTTTGGCTGCGAATATTCGTCGCCAAAAATTAAACTTATTGGTATATATGAAAATACACACAATAACAGCGTCGGCCGAAATTCGTCAGACTTTGCAATAGATTTATTTTTATTTCATACGCCGTCCAACGACGATCAAATTAGTACTAGGTGACCATGCTTTGGTTTAGTTGTCAAGTATTTTAGTAAATGAAGTAACTTATAACTTAAATAATTGTTTTATTTTTTAATCATATGATTTAAAATAAATATACAAAATAGTTAGCTATAAAAATGGTTTTTAGTTGTGATTTTGGTAATGCTTTATTTTTACGTCTTATTTTTTTATACGGTCATACACTTTCCAAATTATAAAAGCTCGCAATAAAAAATGGAGGTTCCAACGAAGCAGGTTTGTAAGGAAGAAACGTAAAAGTTTTATTCCCACTTTGAAGCAACACATTTTTGACACAGAAATATAAAAATTAGTGAACGAAGCGATCAGCTTTGCACATTGAATTGTTTGTTGCCGTTATTCCTTAACATGCTCCCTTACAAAACTGCTTCGTGGTAAGGGAATGTCGTGGCTCTTCAAATTTTATATATATTTTTTTTAATTTATTAGGCATTCGTTCACTTACCATACTGCATCTCCGTATGTCTTATTGCGAAGCGCATAAATGTGTGCTTACTTTTTAAAATGTGCCATTAGTGCTTCGCAAAATAAGAAATTTTTTTTATTGGGCTGTTAGTTATTCGTCGTTATTGTGCTCCATGCGACGAATTTTTACGGAAAAATTATGTGAAATTACGCAAACAATTTTTTGTTAGTTCGCATTCAGAAAAAAATGGCTAGTTAAAATTTTCTGATGTGAGGAACCTAAGAAAATTTAAAACAATATTTTCCTATTTTAACAAAATACTAGTATTTATTAAATGGAGAACATTTTGTAATCAGGACTCTTTAATTTAGTACGATTTTTTTCCTTTAATCTTCATTTGACGTTAATACTTAAAGACGTTGACACACATTTTGAGATTTATCTGCTTAGCGAAACTGTTGGACTCAAGAATATTTGAAGAGATCTTTATAAATGTTAAGCTTTTAGTTTTTTCCTGATTAAACAAATTGTATTACTAAAAACAAAAATTAATTTCAAATACCATTTATAAATTTTTTATTTTTTAAATTATTCTTTATAAGAAAAATCACGTAAATTCCGAGAAGTGAAAGATAAATTAACGTACACGGGAATGAACAACGTCCAGGTAATTGGGAACACTTGTACATATTAACCTTAATACGTTAATGATCATGCACCAATACCGTGCATATTTTTAAATAATTAAATAATAATTTTAGATAATCTCATGATTTCATATTGTTCCCATATTACTGTCCCTCTAAAGTGGGATTTTTTTGAAATATTTTATAAAGCTTTTTTGTAATAGGTCTATTCCTTAAATTTTTTAGGAATGACTTTATACACTATCAGACTATTATATTGTATTTTCTTGTTACATTTTACCTTAGCTTTCCGTTGGATAGCAATGAAGTATATTTATGTACAGAAAAATTTACAATTATTAGACACCAGCAGAATGTAATGCATTTTCTGGCCAGCTACGACCTTCGTCAGCATTCTTTGTGTACAGTGTGACACAAAGAATGCTAATACTAATACAATATAATAGTCTGGTAGTGTATAAAGTCATTCCTAAAAAATTTAAGGAATAGAGCTATTACAAAAAAGCTTTATAAAATACATAACTGAAATTTAACTCATAGAATAAATTCGAAAAATAAAAAATGTTGAACATAATAAAGTTGCTTATGAAAAAGAAATAATTCCCAATATTTTTTGGAATATTTGAAACATATATTTTCGTTTGAATATCTTTTTTTAATAAACTTTGGGATCTAAATCTCTTTGAAGCTCATATTTATCGCAATCTAAGGGTCCGTCTGGCGCCATTCATTATCAAGCTTTTAAAAACCTATATTAAACGCTGGAGATATTTTCTTAACAAGAAACCGTGACTGTGTTTGAGAAGATTATGCATATTTTTTGATCAACAATATTTTATATAATATAAATTTTTTCTCTGAAATCAAATCTCTACGTAATTTGTTTTAAAACGAAATTATTAAAATTACACCTGATCAACATATATAAGAAATTACCCACGCTCTACCCCCGACAGTAAAAATTACACCTAATTTGGGTAATTACCCACAAAGTGGCCACACTGGCCGTTATCCACTATCCACAGTCTAAAGTATTTTTCAAAAATACTTCCCTGATCTAATAATTGTTTGAACATTTTCAAAAAAACAATAACAACTTATCATGACAGGTTTGTATTTTTTCAAAATACGTAACACTTGTGAGGAAGTGTAAAGCAGCTATTATTAATACACAGCATCCCACAAAATGTGGGCGGGATTGTAGAAGTGGGCGTGGTACTTCTCATACAAAGACTTTTGAATATATTGAGAATGGCCTGAGCCAAGTTTCCAAATTAGGTACAAGCATCTTGGTTATCAATACACAATATCCGACAAAATGTGGGCGGGATGGGAAAAGTGGGCATGGCACAAAATAGATTTATTAATATTTAAAGAACAGTATTTATGTAAGTTTCTGTTCATATCGCACAATGGTGAAGATATATAAGATTCGCCACAGCCGAATATAACACTTTTACTTGTTTTCGATAGAGAAGAAAGAGGGAATTTTATATTTTCTTTTAATATTTTTTTTAATTTTCTTTTAATAATTTTTTTTTTTTTTTTTTTTTTTTATTTGTTTACGAAAGAGCTAAGAACCCGATTATAAAGAAAATAATAAACCCTGCGAAAGATTTTTTAAAACTATAATAAAAAAAAAGATAAATATCTGGAAGAAAATAACAAGTTTTTAAAAAAATCAATTCACTCGCTTTGATAAAATATTCTAATTTCGAAAGCTGTATCCAATCCCATTAATCATTTGTTTTAAAACTATTACCCAAAAAAAAATTATTTTTATTATCAAAGGTGTTTTGGAAACCGAAAATTAAAGCTCAAGAATTGAAAAGTCGTTTTTTAATAAGATATTTTTAGTAAAAGAAATACAAATACAATACAAATATTTCGCTATTGATCAGAATTTTATAAGAAAATTATAAAAAAAATTGGATTAAGAGTGTATTAAAAAGAACTTCAAAATTGTTGCGTTTTGCGTTTTCGATTTTCTGAACACCCCTGTATATTAAACATTTTTTCGAATGTGCTTCTACAAGTTAAATTTCAATTTATAAAGCTTTTTACAATAGCCCTATTTCCTCAATATTCCACATACTTTTTACTTAAGCCAACCTTTGGTATGTACATAATCATACACAGAAAAAATTATCAGTAGTTTTTTATTAATTAATAAAATTGTTTAAAAAGTATTTCAATTTAATTAATGTGAGAATTGAATCAATTATTTTTTTGTTGAAAGAAAATTAAAAATATAATTTGGATTTAATTAACATTTTTTTTTAATAAAAATATTATTTAAATATCAAAAAACCTTAATTGATTTTTTTCGTTTAAAATAAAATAATTTAAACTTGTAGAATTGTTGTTGGGAATTGTCAAAATCTGAGCTATATTTAATTAAATGAATTAACACATTGTTTGAAACGGCAAAGTTTTTTGATCTTTTTTTTTTTTTTGATTAAAATTAAAAATATCTTTTATTAAAAAAATATATTCACAATTTTACAATTTTTAGTAATAAATATAATATATAATTATATAATAAATAATATAATCATTTTGGTAATAGGTGCAAAATCAACTACATTTTTGCTTGATTTGAATTTTATGATTAGAGACAATTTTTAAGTTTTTTCTGTGTAAAAAACTTGAGCAGAGATTTTTTGGAGTAAGAGCTTTTTGTTTGAGGTTGTTATCATATGCTTCGGTACAAAAAAGATTTCTTAAATAACTTTTACGATGTAGATAAGCTGGCATTAAAGTCCCCAATAAAATAATGAGCTTCGAATGAAGAAATGTAAAAGTTTCGCTTACCATCTCGCTAATGGAAGGGGTGAATTTTACGTGGTTTTTTAATCAAAACGCGGTTTATCCAACGCATGGTGAGTATAACAATCAGCTTTACATACTAAACTTTTTGTTGTTAAAATTATTCTTTCTCTGCCTGACAAGCCCGCTTTGTAGTAAGGGAATGCCGTATCACTTTAAATGATATTTTTACAATTTGTTAAAAATTCGTTCACTTACCTTACTGCTAGGGAGTTCCCGCCCTAAGTTCTTAATTTATTTATTTACTTATTTCGCCAATAAGAGGTTATTTTACCAACAGGATCAGAGAATTTAATATTTTTTTTTTATTTATTTATATATATTTATTAATATTTATAAAGGTAAGTAATACAATATTTGAGATCATATGTATCTATATTTGGCTTAACTTTATAGTTGAGAGCCAGGTTGGCATTGTAAAGCAGATTTTATTTAAATTAATTTAAAATCAAATTTACTTTGCTTCTACCAACTTTTTAATTGATTATATAAAATAAAAAAGAATGATTTATACTAAAACTTTTGTACATCAGATTAATAATAATAAATTTTAAAGGAATTTAATTGAATTCATTTAGTATAATTTTTCTGTACTTTAAACAAATTTCCAAATATTTATAAAAACCATAGTAGTCATTATCATTGCCATTTAGTGTATTTATTGCTTCATTAATATCCAAAAAGGTTTTACTAAAATATTTAACAAGGAACTCATTAAAAATAGGACAAACACCTAAGAAGTGAAACGTATTTTCGGATTCATCCAGATTACCAAGGGTACATAAGCCAACAGAAGAACGTCTAAATGCTCTGCTATTTAAATCTAAAAGGCCTCCACGTACTCTGATTATTAGACTTATTGCACGAAATGAAAATTCTGAAGTAAAAATTGGATTTGCGCTATAAGTTAATTGCGGATATAAATCATTAAATTGAGAGCCTTTTGCATTAGAAGTATTGGTTTCCAATATTCACACAGGGGCTTATTTGCATTTTCAGGAACATATTGAATTTTTTCATTGTAATAATTTTTTCAGCTAACATTCGTGGTAATCTATGTTCAGGCAGTGGTAGAACTCTATTGACGTAAGAAAATGTAGCTTTAAGGTATCAGTATACAATGAGTTTAGACCAGTTTCTAGATAGAGCATGTAGTTTGGCGTATTACATGGTAAAACTAACATTTTCTTTATGAAATATCTAAATAATTTTTCCACATCAACATAGTTTTTAAAGCCCCAAATTTGACACAGTTAAACATTATAGATCGGGATGCAGCGATGAATATTTTATGTTTATTTTTGTTCGATATCAGAGAATTTAATATAAGCTTACACATATGTTAATTCAGAACTCATTTTGCAGATAGGATAAAAATGTGCATGATAAGACCGAAAGTATTGAGGTCTTAACAGACTTAGGCCCTAATCATGTACAACGCCACAGAAACTAACGCAACGCCAAAGAATTACATTGAAAGCACAAACAATGTCATAAATATTTTGTAATTATGTTGTTGCTTTCTACAGAAATTCATATTGCGTTTTAAAATTTCAAACGCTCCATTGCTTGTGTCGTTGAAAATTTTAAAACGGTACATGAATTTCTGTTGAAAGCAACAACAAAATTACAAAATATTTATGACATTGTTTGTGCTTTCAATGTAATTCTTTGGCGTTGCGTTAGTTTCTGTGGCGTTGTACATGATTAGGGCCTTAAATTTCTGAAAGGGAATTCTGAAACAAAAAGAACCCATAAAGTATATATATTCTTCGTCCTTGAGAAATTGTAAGTCGATTTAGCAACGTCCGTCCGTAAAACTTACGCTGTCTTCTAAACAACTTAGTAGAAAAGAACAATTTGTGTGTCAAATTGTTTTTAGCTCTCCTAAGCAGTTTGGAATTGATATAAAGCAGAATCGATTCAATAGCAAATTAGTTAGGCACGCAAATGTGGAACAACCTAAACGAAAAATCGAAAAAAAAACTAACCAGAAATGGTGGTGTAATGCTCTGATTGCCAATTAATTTCAACAAATTAGTTTTTTATGGTACCGAATTTTGTTAAGATCCGTCCATAATTTACCTTACGCCCCATATAACACCCATTCTCGGAAAGCACTTTACTACGCCTTATACCGTAAAACTTAATAATATTGTAAAATTTAGCCCATTGCACTTTGCTAAGACTAGAAATAAAATATCGTGAAGATTGTCGAAAATCATATAAATAAGTTATAAACCACCACAAGTATTGAGATATTGTGGTAAAATTTAGTTTGATAAGCCAACTAAAGATGCGAGTCCCTCATTAACTTATTAAAGATTAAAAAAACTTTTTGTGCAAAACTTTCCGGGAATACCACAATAAATTTCCGTGAAATTGATAATTAAAAACAATTGAATATCCCGGAAATATCCGGAAACAAAATCTACTTAGAGCTTCTCAGCTCATCTCGCATAAATGTGTGCTTAGTTTTTCAAATATACCATTAGTACTCTGCAAAATAAGAAGATTTTTTATTGACTCAGAAAATCTTAAATATTATTTTATGCCTGAAATTTCTCATCTTAAAACCGGGAACTTCAAAACTAATTTGTTCCCAACAAATGTCCCAAAATATATCAACGCCCCATGATTGCTCTATAAATGTTGATTGTAGAGAACACAATTACAGCATATACGAACGCGATCCATAATAGATATTAATTATAATAAAATTAGTCAAAAATTATTGTTAAACATTTTTATTATCTTGAATATCAGAATAAAGTAAAAAACTGATCAAATAGATTATTTAAATTCACACTCTCTATTTTTCCTCCAAAATCTAAAAATGAACAATTTAAAGTCACATTGTTATAAACTATTTTGAAAAGACACCACTGTGCTTTAGTTGTTGTACATATGTATGTATTTGCAAAATATCCCAGTTGACCCTTTCGTGTCATTGATGATGCACGACACTTCAATGACACGAAAGGGACAAATCGTCGATGATATTTTCAAACAAGTGTCGCGTAAATCGTGCACGACACAAAGAAAGACAATGTAGCTCAGCCCGTCGTTGATGACCACATGCACTACATTGTCGTCCATATGTCGTTGATGACCACGTGAACGACATTTTCGTTCACATTGCTTGTGATGACTATATAGACGAAAATGCTACTTTGTCGCCAACATCTGCGTATAAAGCATTATTGAAAAAGTTACAGGAGTTACAGCTCACACGACGATGTCGCCTATAAACCTAAACAAATAAATAAAAATATACAATAGCACATACATATTTTTAAAAGTATACTTTAGTCTTTGACTTCTCACATTTGACTGACTGATTTTCTTCACTTTGCTTTGGCTTTTTTTTTAGTTATATCGTTATTTTACAGTTATTGTTGTTTTAAATTGGGAACAAATTATTTTTTTGTTTATACTATAATGTCGCTCATATTGTCGTGTGTAGTTGTTAATAGAGGACACCTTACAAGACAATGTCAGTCATGTTGGCATGGATAGATTTCGATAAGGGATACCTTACAAGACACTGTCGCTCATGCTGTCATGTATAGTTATTGATAGAGGACACCTTTCAAGACAATGTCGGCCATGTTGTCGTAGAAACACTTTAATAAAGTACAGCATACAAGACAATGTCGCTCATTTTGTAGTGTATAGGTGTTGATATAAGACACCTTACAAGACAAGGTCGGTCATGTTTTCGTGGATAGGCTTTACTAAAAGACCACTTGAAGGACAATGTCAATCATGTCATCGCTTCTAAGCTTCTTTAGAAGACAGTGAACTATACAATGTCGAGTATGTTGGCCTCCACGAAATTTTCCTCAAAATTGTCTCCCAAAATCCTAAATGATAGAGTTTATGTCGTGCATACATCGTTGACGACAATGTCGTCGACAGAAGTTTTGCCAACTGGGATGTATAATTGCATACATTCACATTATCACACACACACACACACATAAGGCCTTCATCAATCAATAACTAAAGTGTAATGAATGTTTTTTAACATTTTGTATTTTAATTTATGGACTTTTATAGCTGCAACTGCAAAAACAGCAAAAATAATAGTTCAAACTGCATACTTGAATGGAATTCAGTAATCGCCAACACAGATGCACACAATCTCATGTAAGATCAATTTATTGGTAGATTATTGCTGCAGTTAGTAGATTTGTTGTATATGTATATGTGTGATTTTATAATCGTATGTGAAATGGTAAAATTGGTAAAAACTGTATTGAAACTGATATGCATACAAACAAATTGTATTTTACTGCTCGTCTACTTAAAAATAATGAAGTGATTTATTACATTTTCAAATTAAAAAAAAAAGAACTTTATATTTTCTCTTTTTATTTCGAACCGCATTGTTTGATTGGGCAGTTAATTGCAATTAAGTTTAATATGACCAAATGCTTGGACACTTGAACACTGCATCCAAAAATTAAATAATAATTTACTTTACTATAAATACTTTGTAATTGTTTATAGCAATTTAAATTTTGAAAATTGTAAATGATTGTATTGCAAGAGTTAGAATAATTTATTATCAATAATTTACAAATGAACATTTAACAATTATAGGATTTGTTCACAGTTGTACAAAATTTTTGTATAGTGGCTATGTAATATTATAGACCGATTCTCACAATTTTCAATAGGTCTTGTCTTTCTTACAGCTAGAGCCGTTGCGAATTTCATTGAATTATCTCTTAAATTGCGCTCTGTACTATGCAAACAAGGTTTACATCCAGGCCAGCCATATTTGCCGATTTTTTGCCTTAAAATAAGCAAAGTGCCGACTTTTTGATAAACACTTACTTAAATCAATGCAACCTTGCTTGTTAACGTAAAATATATTACTTTTGGGTAACTTTGGACCACTTGTCATAACCTATACCACCAAATGCAAAGTGTTTTTAAAACTGTATTAACTAATTTTGTACACAGAAAAAATTAATAATTTTCTCTAATCAACAATTTTATACCAAATTCCTAATATCGAGCAAACACTTTGTTGATTTTGCACCTATCACCAAAATGATTATATTGATTACTAAAATTTGTAAAATTGTGAATATTTTTTTTTCAATAAATGATATTTTTAATTTTAATTAAAAAAATGATTAAAAAATTTTGCCACTTCAAACAATTTGTTAATTTATTTAATTAAATATTGACAATTCCCAACAACAATTCTACATGTTTAAATTATTTTGAATTAATTAATTCATTTATTAATGATGTGCTAATAATCCCAATTTTTTAATGAAAACACTGAAATTAATTGTTGTGGGAAAGCTAGTTTCTATGCGCATTTCTCTGGTTGCTTAGGCCAGCTCGTCAGTAAACTTTTTCCAAATACTTTAGAAAAGCTAAAAATATTATACAAGTTTTTAACGAAAAAAGTCAATTAAAATTTTTTGTCATTTAATTAATATTTTAATTTAAAATTTATTTCAAAACAACTGAAATGTTTATTTAATCAAAATTAAATTTTTAATTTTCCTTCACATTAATTAAATTTAAATACTTTTTAAACCATTTTTTTAATTGATAAAACACTTTTTTCTGTGTAAAAAACAATTAAGAAATTAAATTTAATTTATGAACACAAAGAATTTTTGAACTTTGTTGAGGAGCATTTGGGCTTATTGGCTAATGAGTTACTCGTACTATCAAAATTAAATTAACAAAATTGTTAATAACTGCATTCATTTTTATATAAAATGTTCAAATCAAATATTAAAACGTTTTTATTTTGAACAAAAATCTTATAAATCTTTAAATATGATAAACCCTAACAAAATTATGTAGAAAAAAATATTTCTTTTATAAAAATTCTGAAAGAGTTTTCCATCTTTATTTCAGAAAAAAAAAAGTTAATTTTAGACCTGAATTTAGAGATTTAAAATTTTTTAACTTTTAAGAAGATTTAGAAGAAATTAAAGTAAATTTGCAAACTTTTTGGCAAAACATTTCAGACTTAAAGCGGATGGGATTCTACGGATGCATTTCCAGTGCTGTCTAAGTTTGTACAACAAATTATGGTTCTTCAACATTCTTCTGCAAATGTGGAAAGAATTTTTAGACAAGTCAACATTAATAAAACCAAATTACGATGCTCCGTGGAAAATTAATCCTTTTAAGGAATTTTTTTTTTCTAAAGATTACTTAAAATTTAATAATGCAAACTGTTTTGATGTTGATATTAAAATTGATTTAATTAAACTATTAAACTCATATCGTCGCTATTTTTACTAACTGGCCTAACTGATTTTTTTTTTTTTGAAAATTGAGTTAAGTACAAAAAATAAAAATATTTGTCTTTTTCTTTATATAACACATAACAAGAGATGTTATACTACATAGAAAATAATGCATAAACCCAATTTCATTCGTATTTTGGCTAGGAAAAGACTACATTTAAGACAAAAAACGTTAAAACTGATCTCCTCTAAAATTTGTTAAATGTTAGTTAGGTCGGTTAGTTAAAACAGCGAACAAACAGTGAAATTTAACTTTTTATAACCTGTCGGTATACATATTTATTTAACGTTTTTTAGATAATGAGTTGGCAATATTTTTAATTTATAAAAAAAGATTTGACCTCATTGAATGTACGTTCTGAAATACGAATTTGTTTATATTCGCCATAATATTATACAATAATTCTCAAAATATTTCAAATACAACAATTTTGAAATAGTAATAATAACAATTGTAAATAGCATGCTATTTTTTCTACTTTTTGGAAATGAAACGGTTGGTTTTAAAAACTGTTCTTCATATGCCTTCAATGATAAATTAAGAATTGTCTAGCAACTACTGAACATTTTGAGTTAATAGCCTTAAGTGCGATATGTAAATTAGAAAATATTCACAAAAAATGTATTTCACATATCGCCAACAGTTTCCAATTTCCAAAACAAACGCCATATCGCCAAGCCTAAATTTTCATCGCTAAAAGGATTAAAAAATCACTGACAGTTAAAAAGCGAAAAACGAATAAAGGTAGAGTTAGCCGAACGTCCACGTCCCCTAACGAAACGTCTGGCCCGTTTTGTTTTTTGCTTACAATGTAAATGCTTACCAAATTTAAATGTCACGTTGACGGAACGTCTCAATCTGTATAAATTAGAATTTCATGCGGTCGTTGCGTGACAGTAGTAAAGCAGTGATGGCCTGCTTGTATATTAAATTGAATGCGGGTATTTTCGCTCTTTTTGGGCTTTCGACAAAACGACTTACAATACACCATATTTCCATATACATATATAAATATACATATGCTTAGATGTACAAAATAAATAAATGCATGTACACATACAATAGAAATGAGAAATATATAAAAGGCTTTAAATGGTTACAAAATATTGTTTCTCTATGCACATTTACAAAATAATACATGTAAATGTGTATGTATATCCTAAAATACATATTTGTTTATTGTAAATCTATAATAAAAATATCAGATATTAAATTATTAATGTTCTTTTACTTACACTAAATACTGTTTTAATACCATTTTAAATCACTTGGTACTTTTTCTGCACAGCGGTCAACATTTAAACCTTTTGATTTCCCATCACTGTGTGTGTTGCTTTATGTATAGTATTGCTTTTTTGTTTATGTATTGTAAAAACATCTGACACGTTTTTAGATGTTCTATAAGTACACCAACGTGCAAGCGGTCCGTTACAGTAAGTTACGGGTACAGCAACGTTTGCCTAACTCAGCCTTAAAGTTTTGCTTTTTGTTTTTTATAACTGTTAAGTAAAAATTTCGTTTATTGTAGAGGACATATTCAAAACAAAATTAATTAATTTACTTTCAATATACTGAAGTTTGTATGGAAATTTGACGGGTTTAACTCGTATAAAATAAAAATAGTTTTTATGAAAAAGCTCTCAAATTAATTTAACTTTTTATTTTAAGTTTCTCGCTATTTTTTTAATATGAACAAGAATTACATTTCTTGTTTTTTTTTTTTTTTGTTTAATTTGTCATTAATATTTTCCTACTTAAAATAAATATTAATGTTTTTCTAACCTAACAAAGGCATTTCTAATTTGGTTATATTTTTTCAAATTTGGTAATTTTTAAAAAAAACTTGGTTGTAAAAATTGTATTAGTCGTGGCACCACTGCCGTCAAGTCTTGAGCTTTTAGGATAGAAGGGAAAAGAGAATGCCATTTATTTTTCTCTCTCTTCTAAGAACTCAAGCATTTGGCAGCTTTTCTATGCATTGAGCAGTTTTGAAGTTTTTTGTTAAAAATATAAGATTTTTGTAAATTGTGCAAATTTTGCAGTTTTTGCATTAACATTTTTTGATTTCAATTTTGTTATTTTATTTTTTTTATTTCTCAAGCCATAATCCTACCTTATTTGCTTAACGCATACTCGTATAACAGAGGCAAGCTTTAAGAGCAAATAAAAAAACACAAACGGGTTCGGAAGCACGGACTTTCCGGAACCAAAAAATCACACAAACCTAATTAATCAATTTTCAATAAATTCTAATACAATACTTTTATTCCTTTAAATTTTTATGTTTCATCGTTTCCTTCTTGAATCTCCAAAATGTTCACTTAAATTATTAAATTTCTATTTAGTTTTTTTTTTGATCTTGTTTAACTTTATACATGTTTATTTTTATTTAAGCTCTACGTCTTTTTAATATTTATTTATTTTCAATACGAGTAACCTTTGGTTAGCATCTTCAGGAAATTAAATTAAATTTATTAAATTATTTATTTAATTTAATTTCCTGAAGATGCTAGCCAAATAAATATACATATATTAAAAAGACCTAGCGCTTAAATAAAAATAAACATTTATTAAATGATTAAATTTGGCGTTAGGTAGCGCAAACCGTTTGGAAAATATACAGCATTAAGATTTTTCTTCAAACATTATTGAATCCTTTGTCAAATACCCCGATTAACAACGCAAGAGGATTGCACAAACGCACAATTTTGACATGTTTGCCAAGCCCATTGAGTAGTTTATTTGGATTTTACTTTTAAAAGTTTAATTACATATGTCCCTGTATACATTTTGTGATTTTTGAGGTTTCATTTTAAAAGTTGCACTTGAGTTTACCTTGTAAAATTTGACAAATTGCAAATCTGAGCCCGAACTAAAATAAATTTTGTATTAAATGAGGTAACAAAGCAAATGGCAAGACTACATGGCCTTGTGTACCCCTCTTAATTCCACTCTCTTTCATCTAGCCTACAAAGTAATAATACTCGTTAATAATATACAATTGGGGGATTCACAAGGTGTCATAAAGTCATATGTCTTAAAATAATAACATGAAAAAATACGACTGTTATGAGCAATTATGTGCTATTAATTACTACAGCACAATAAACATAGCAAGCAACGTTCTATTTATTTAAGACACTTTTTGTTTACAAACCAATAACAATATTTTTAAACCATTGTAAAATGTTAGAACATTATGACAATAAACCATGATAGCACACCTTGTGAATACCCCAAATGTAACATTGTATTTGTTTAGGTGTTACAAGTACATATGTTAAAAAAAAATTAAATTAGATATATATTTTTTTATTTTGGCTATTTTTATATGCAGTTTTTTTTTAGTTATATTCAGTGTTTTTTTTTTTCTTAAGATGCAGTTATTTTCAAAAAAATGATGGCAGCGGTGCTTGACGGCTAAAACTTGAATAGTGTGAATACCGATTTTGATAAAGTAACTCACTTGAATTTTGGCATTAAATTATACTTGTTTGATTTTCCTTATAGACGTGAGTAAAAGACATAGCTAAATTCATGTTTTGCCAATTGCAATATAAAAGCATTTTACATGTTTAGACAAAAGATAAATAATAAAATACAATAACTCTGATAATTTTGTAAAACTTAATTTAACCGTCCCAGCAATTTTACCAATGAGAGTATCACTTCAAACTTAAAACGAATTTCCGCAAAACATCTTTACACGTTCATGCCGCACTTACAAGTACATACTTACATACATATTCTTTATATCCTTTGAGTGCATATTCACTCTTAAGCACTTAACATTATTCTTAACACCATTTTGAATATTGTTTAGTAAAGTAGTTTCCAATGACTCTGCTTACAAAACATGTTCATAAACAAAATAATAATTAATGACAGTAAGTACTGCATATGCAAAATACATATTTCCAAGCGAAAAGCATATACTACATACAATTCTCGCTAGGAAATTTATATGCTACTACTATCAGCAGTTAATTTATCGCTAATGCCTAGAAAATATTAACTTTGACGCATTTTCAGAAGACAGAAATAAGCTTGAATGAAAGACATGAAAGAGCACCTTCTTTAAGATATCCGTTTTTACAGCGACTTAGATTTTACTCACATCCACAACGAGAATTCTCGAAGATGCTTTACCAATAACCAGTCCTGGACTAAAAAGAGGTTAAAATTTGTTTGTTTACGTGATAACTAACAGCTAAAATATATTGAGATTATAATTTAGCTGTAAATGCTCTAAAAAGAAAAAAAATAAACTTTTACTTTAAAACGTTTACTATCAATTTATACCGTCATTACACAATTTATATGATATAAAATTTTGTCGCGACTTATTCTCATCAAGCAGCCCTTTCATTTGATACCCATAATGTAGGAGTTCATGAAAAATAACTAGTTCACCATCTTGTGTATGCCGCCATGTTCGATTTAGAATGAAGTCACACAGCTAACCATGTATTGTCACTCAAACTGAACGTGTATACAAAATTTCAGATCATTTGATACCCTAATTTTAGGAGTGCACTAAAAATAGCTAGTCGGCCATCTAAGGTTTGCCGCCATGTTGGATTTAGAATGACATCACACAGTTTACCATGAATTGTCATCCAAACTGGGCGTGTAGACAAAATTTAAGATCAATCGGTTGAAGATATCTGCTTCAAAATTGAGTTGCAAGTCTCCACCCCACCCTAACAAACATACATACATACATTGCAAGTTAAATAAAAGCTTTTAAAAAGTAGGGGTAAATTCAAAGAACTCGCTTGAAATGTGGACAAACATAAAGCAGCTCACAAAAATTCAAATAGGGACGAAAAGGTTATTATGTTTTCAAGGAAAGGTACCATAAAATAATCCAAAAAGTAATTAAAATTCAAATAACGCGTTGTGGAATACATACATCCCATATACATCCCATGAACCACCAAGGAGTAATTCAAGTTTAAAAATGAAAAAGATGCCCAGGGACCGTCTCACCCATCGGAGGGTTAGGACAAATACGCAAAAATTCTAGCGAATGTTAAATCAGATAGTCCTCTTATATGAAAATTTGATTGCCATAACTGAAGATTTTTAGATTCTCTTTTAATTGCGCCTATAGCCGGAATATCTTAAAATATGTACTTTATTCACGAAGTTATAAATTTCATTCATATCGCAATACATTTTGAAAAACTGATTGGCTTTCGTCAATGTCAATAGAGAAAACTATTTTTGGCAAAAAGAAATTCACCACACAAACATATTTATCGATAAGATTAATAATAAAACATAATTTGTCGTTCTTGCAAATGTACAAAAAACTAAGAAAGTAACTGCAGTCCCAGAAAACATCTTCCCTGGAAAATATCTTGAGGAACTGGACGAAACTCCCTAATATGTCTACTCATTATGGCGTGCAACTAAAAAGACCGGCAATTTCTAGACCCCCTTGCAAAACTCAAATGGAAGTTGTGCAAGAAATGATGTTAAAAGGGAAGCCTGTTAGTTGAACACTTAAAAAATGTATTCACCCTAATTTAATAAACGATACACCAGTCGAGTTGTCACCTGTCATTAGCTTAACAGCTATACTCCTTAGACTTAAGATAAGAGAAATTGAGAAGGCCCCAAGAAGTGATTTCTGGTTATGATAAAATATGTAAGTAACAAAATGCTTATCGAGCTACCCTGCATAGCAATTAAAATAATCCTTTCAATTTTTAATGCAATTTTACGAACAGAATACTACCCTTCAGGATGGAAGGCCTCTCTAGCAACCATGATACCTAAGCCAGGGAAAGATCACACAAGAGTTAAGTCATATAGGCCTATTAGTTTATTATCTAACATATCAAACCTATTTTAGAAACTTTTGGTTTCTTAATTAAACCCGACATTGGACAAAAATAAACGTATACCAATTTGGATTTAGAAAGAAGCATAGCACAATCGAACAAACACACAGACTAGTAAGCGTCATTAGAAAACTTTTGAAGAAAAGAAAAATATTGTTCTGCACTTTTCATTGATGTTTCTCAAGCTTTCGATAAAGTCTAGCAAAAAGGCTTAAAATGCCAATATCAAGAGAAAAATATTTTGGCAAAAAAGAAATTCACCACACAAAGATATTTATAGAAAAGATTAATAATAAAACATAATTTGTCGTTCTTGGCTACCAAAGCAGCGTATATGATTCCACTTTTTTGAAAGCTGCATAAAACGGAACAACGTATAGAGCGCGTGATGTGGAACTTCAGTTTTAAGGGCAAAATAAACCACATAAATGGCTTGACAAAAACACGCTTTGCTTCTGTTTTTGTCTGCTAATAAACAACTCAAGAATATTTCGTGCAAACATGTATTTCTCATTTTTATTTTGTTTTCAATAAAAGCAGACGACGATAGTTCTGCGACACTTTTCCCCGCTATTTGTTTTAAACGGAGGAGAAACTAAAAAAAGTAAAATAATTTGGTGTAAAGAGGGGTTTAAACAACAACGAGTTATTTTGGGGCAAAAAGAATTACCGCTCATAAAAATTCATAACGTTTGTTTAATTAATTAAACGTTTGTCATTACTTAGGTTAGAATTTACGGCTTAAAATGATTTTAATGCTTCTACTTCTTCACTCTGAAAAGTTTTCACTGAAATTATTACATTTCGCACTAGACAACGCAAAAAGTATGACCAATATCCACCATGTCTGCCATATATTAAAAATGACTATTATTTATACAAACATGCTTCAAATGTTTGTTTAAACAGCAAACAAATTTAAAATTTTAACATGATTGCCAAGCCTTTTGTGTGGCTTATTCTTTAGTTGAAATTTTGTCTAGAGGGCATTTGTTCTTTACAACGCAAGCAACTCTCCAACACTTCTAAATGTTAAGTGCATTTTTTTCCAATCAAAAAAAAAATTATAGAGAAGCATCATCATATAACACTCCATATTATGGACTTCATCCATTTAATGAAATATATATGTTTGTAAGAGTATGTTTGTTGTTGGCATTATTTATGCACTATATGAAGCAGTAGTTTCGAAAGCAAAAAGTGTTTATAATAGATATTCTTGTTGCATGAAATATTAATGTTAGTTTGTAATTTTCATACAATAGAGTTTTCTATATTGTAGGAAAAATTTAAACAGGATACAACCATAAACACGACAACTCCTTATAAATGCAAAACGATGAAAAAATACAACGCAACTGGACTAAAATTATGGCCAATTTTGTTTTTTGGGGGTGGTAAGTGTAAATGCACTTTAATAACAAAAGCCAACGACAACGTGTTTGCAAATTTGTGGTTATAGATTAGCACTCTCTATATGCTTAAGTATAAAAAATTTAAAGGCACTCAAAAATATAGTAAATAATAGATGAGTATTTGCCCCATAGTACTGAAATACATCCAAATTCATAAAACAAAGGGGACTGTGATTTAAGCATGGCTCAGTTTATTAACGTCCATATGGAGAAGTAAAGGAACCAATAAATTATGGGCCGATTCTCACCATTTTCAATAGGCTTGGTCCTGGTAATATTTATTTTTTTTTTTTTTTTCATTATTTATTTATTGAATCTTCATATATTAAATATGAACTAACAATAATTAATCAAATCTTATACTAATACTTTATTTTTGTCCTGCCAATGCTAGACGAAAATTTTTCTCCTCACGGTTTCTGTTCACATATCGTCGGTTGATAATTTAAATGTCGTATGTGGATTTTTTGCGGTTTTGAGTTAAGGTCGATTCCTTAGGTTTTCCGACCTGATCTTTCATTTGGCGTTATCAGTTTTTCGATACCTCATACGGTTTTCGAGATATGGAGTGTTGAGTTTGTCGTTTGTGGTATTTGATGAAGTAATTTTCAAATTAAATGTGTTCAAACTCAATTTACTCGAAACTATCGGAATCCACATACGACAATTAAATTATCAGCCGACGATATGTAGATGTTTAGCGGTCTTCTTGTCCGATGAGTCCTGCAGTATCTCTTCTCCTTAATCTAGAGTGGCCATTGTCATTTAAAATATTTCGAGCTAGTGGATTTGGGTGCGACTCAAGCCTTTTTAAATATTTTGCTGCGAACTTCGTAATAATAGTTTTTACTAATGGCACATTGAGATCCTTGTAAATATTAGAGTTTTTGGCATACCAGGAAGCGGCTGTGATTATTCGAAGAAGTTTATTTTAACGCCTTTGAATTTTTCGATATTAGAAGCAGAGGCAGTGCCCCATAACTGAATACCGTAGCACCAAATTGGCTTTAAGATAGAGTTGTAAAGTAGAAGTTTGCAATCGAGACTAAGAACAGAATTTCTTCCAATGAGCCAATTAATTTGAATTGCTTTTAGTTTCATTTGAGTTAGTTTTGCTTCTATGTGCCATTTCCATGTTAAACGCCGATCTAGATGAATACCGAGATATTTTACATGCGATTGCTGGGGCACTAATTGATTATTGATTTAATAGGGGGACATGACTCCCGACGCAAGTTGAATGTTATATGTACGCATTTTTGCTCATTGACCTTTATCCTCCATTCAAATATATGATCCTGCAAGTAACGGGATGCTTCATGAGTGTTTTCGGCCCATGATGCTTCCCTGGGTGGAGTCCCCCGTCAATTGGCTGATGAGAACTTATAAAATCACATTCTTTAATAATAAACCTTCGACCGACTAAGTAGCTTTCTAACAGCTTGTGTGTGTTTACTGGTAAGTTTAACTTCAATTTATGTAATAAGCCTTCATGCCAGATTTTATCAAAAGTTTGAGAAACATCGATGAAGAGGGCGGAACAACATTTTTTTTTTCAAAGGCTTTTCTAATGGCGTTAGGGTATATGACGCAACTTTTATAGAATCCTTTCCTGGCTTAGGTATCATTGTAACTAAGGATACTTTCGATTCTTGTGGGTAGTATTCAAGGCGTAAAATAGCATTAAAAATCAAGAGAATAATTTTCTTTGCTATGCTGGGTAGCTCTAAAAGCATTTTGTTGCTGATCTTATCAGGACCAGGGGCTTTCTTGGGGTTTAAATCATGAATATCCTTTTCGATTTTTTTATCTCAAATCTAAGTGGAACAGCAGCTCTAACAGCAACAGGTGGCAACTCGACTGCAATATCGGGAGATGTATGCGGGGTAAATACGGTTTTCAAATGATTACCAAAAAGATTTCCTTTTTCTACATCATTTCGTGCCCAACTTCCATTTAAGTTTCTTAATGGTGGTTTAGTGATAACTAGTCTTTTAAGATTTCTAGCTGCACGCTAGAATCAAGTTCCTTAAGATATTTTTCCAGAGAAGCCGTTTCTTGAGACTGCAGTAAGTTTCTTAGCCTTTTTGTGCACTCTTTCAGTAAATTTTTAAGTTGAGGGGATCGGTGCAATTGCCACTCTCTTCGAACTCTCCTTTTTTCAGTCAAGAGATGCTCGACATCTGTTGAATATATTTTACTATTTTTGATATTTTTGCGGGCTATGCTAGAATGTTGAACAGCTAGTTTCAGATAACTGTCAAAATTTACAATAGAAATATCCACATTCTCCGGTGTACTAAGCGGAATATTTTCAGTGCAGTGGGTACTGAGATATTTTTTATATTTTAACCAATTTATTTATGTGGCTGACGTCACTAAGTTATCAGACGGAGATACAATTCTATTAGAATTTGTTATAGTAAGAATTGTAGGTGTGTGGTCAGAAGATAATTCTAAGGAAGCTTCAACATAAATCGTTTCTGCGGGGATGTTTTTAACCACTCCAAAATCGATGACATCTGGAACTTTTTGCTGATCAGTAGGCCAATATGTTGGTTGTCCGCTCGCGGCCACATTTAGATCCATTTTACAAATTGTGTTAAACAAAACACGACCCTTAGGTGTAATAAGTCGTGACCCCCAGAAAATGTGTTTAGCGTTATAATCGCCAGCAGCTAGGAAGCAGGGTCCTAATGATTTGAAATATTTATTATATTGGCTTTCTGATATAGAAAATCTAGGTGGGGAGTATAATGATGAAATTACTATGTTTCGATTTAATTCCTCAACCCAAATGTTCGTTGCTTGGAGATAATCTTCACGATGATCACTCATTAAGTAGTATTTTACTCGGTTCTTTATCAAAATGGCAGAACCGCCACAAGCTCTGTCTCAAGGGTCCTTGTTATCATATAATATATAACCATTGATTTTAAACGTATTTCTTGAGGAGATGAGTTTCAGAAACCATCATAACAAATCATAAGTTCATTTTTGTGTTGGCGGATGCCGTTTGCATTCCAAAAGCAAATGTCATGGCTTGTTTAGTACAGCTTGTAATATTTATAACCTATATAAGTTCATCAAATTATCTTTAAATTTGCAACCTGTACTTTGCGCACAAGATTTAATATGAGGATGACTTTTATAATAGCTTTTATGTCATGGCAAAATTTTGTGCAAGTAGATCCAGAATTAACTAAAAATCACCATTTAAACCACTCACTTTATGACGAAAAAATAAACAATAAAAAAATCGACATGGTGCAAAGAGTTAGGAATTTGGGGATAGTGTTCTACAACAACTTAACCTGGTCAAGCCACATAAATACTCTCGTAGTTCAAATGTATGTCCAACTTCGAACGCTGTAGGCAACACAACATTTCACGCCACTAAGAGTAAGACAACTTCTTGCAAAGGCTTACCTGATTCCTAGTGTAATTTACGGTTGTGAACTTTTCGCTAACTGTGATTCCATCAGTAGGAAAAAATTAGATGTTTGTACAACAAAATTATAAAGTATGTTTATGGATCGAGGAAGAGTGATGGAGTCTCTGCATTCTCAAAAAATCTTTACGGTGTACCTTTCGAAAACCTTCTTGAAATTAGAGTCCTTATTTTTCTGCACAAAGTTGCATACACAAAAAACCCACAATACCTTTATAATTTTATCCAATTTGCTAGATCTACCAGGGGCAAGAACATTATTATACCTAGATTTAAATGTCTTGTGCTAGAATCGCAATTTTTAATAAACGCAGGTTGTCTTTGGAATGATGTGCCAAACAACCAACAAACAAATAGCAACGCAACTCTTTTTAGGAAATTTTTATTTAAAACTTTCGCTTAACTTAAACTAAAAATTCTGTGATTGATTAATTAATTTATAAAATGTTATTCTATCTTTATTTTTTGTGTAATTTTTATATATTTTTTAATCTTTTATTTTTTATAAAACTTGTAATATTACTCTTAGTATATTTTCTTTTTAATTTAATGTTTACGTTTAATATTAAAATTTTTTATATGGCAATCCTTGTAAACCAATATAATCCTGTACTTTAATTATAAGACTTGTTCTTGTTGTGCAAGAAATCGGTAAATAAATAAATAAATTTATAAAATACATAACTGAAATTTAGCTCATAGAATAAATTCTAAAAATAAAAAATGTTGAATGAAATATTTTTTTGTAAAATACTTAAATTCATTATTTATTTAAATGAACTGTCAGCTAAACATTCGGCACCATATCTAAAAGATAAAATAGTGTTCTTTCCGCCCTCAAATTCTTGGAGAGATGAAATACTAGGCCAATTTTTATTTTGACGATTGTCATATTTTCTTCACTTTCCCATTTTATATTTATTCGCATTTTCACTATGTAATCAATTTGTTACTCACAAATAATTTATATTTTTGTACAAGAACTTAGGGTTTTCTATGCTACATCCTCAAAATGAATAGCTTGTTTCACTCATTATTTAGCAGCTTTTTTCTATAACTACTTATTTTTCAGATATATGTAGGTAAAAAATAATGACTTACTTTTAAATACTTTCATTTTGGGACATTCTTGTAAAATTAATTGATTCTTTCAATAGAATTGTACATAGTGTTTTTACTTTTTTCTTATTACACAACACATTATTTTGTAGGCTGAGTTTGTAATTTTTCTTAAATTTTAAAACACATTTAACTTAAATCGACATTTTTATACCCTTACCACAATAGTGGAGAGGGTATAATGAATTTTACGATATTCAAAGCCAAACAAATTTCATATAAAAGATGGGAATGTGGTTATTCTGGAAACATGTAAGTTCGACCCGTGTTCAGTCAAGAATAAAATTATCAAAAAAATAATTAATTCATTTAATGTTGTTAATTCCTTCCTTTACTTAAAATAATTTAATGAAAATTTTATTTGATGAATTTAAGCCAAATTTTAATATCAAAAAACTTAAAACCCATTAAAAACCAACAGTTCAATAAAAAATCACAATTGTTATAGATGAAGATATATAAATAATATTCGGCACGAAGAACTTTTATATGAATCTTAACCTCAATTACATAATTTTGTTCTGGCGGGTCCATAATTGCCCATGAGTCCCAAATAGGGTACACTTGCAAAAATGTGTTCTTATATATTATTATATGTGGTGTAGGGTTTCATATGGCTTGACCGACTATACTTTCCCTTACTTGTTTAATGCTTACATTTGCCAAGTTTATTTTTGATTTGAGGACAACAATTTGATAACAAATTGATAAAACATTGTGTGTCAAATGTGATTGTCTTCGCTCTAAATACGGCAATTTTGCTTATTCGCGTAGCCATTTAACCAGAAATGATGTCCTTAAGATGGAAGAAGTGCTCTATGAACTTCACGAACATATTTATATTTGTCAAAGGAAGTTTCCACAATTTGGAAGCGATGTTCTAGCGTTAAACGATTCATGATGACTTGCCAAACCTTACTGAACAGAAATGTCAACACAGTTTGACATTCTCAGCTGTCAAAACATAGTTATTGATATCGAAAGCCCTCATGCAGCTGAAAAAACAATAAAACATAAACTCGGCAAAACAACTACATTGTAAAAATGTTGTTTATATCGGACTATCTTAAAATCGGTAGATTTATTTATACTATAATGCATCAGAACATCTGGGTATTTACTTTTATGGTTTAATTTTATATACATGAACAAAGAACCATTGTAACTTTACGCTAAAAGCTAGAGGGTTTGGTGTATATTCAAAACAATACCAATTAGCAGCTACTGAAAGGACATAAATATATTAACGAGTTAAAACCCCGTTTTATCTTGTAATTGTTAACAAAATTCTAGAGTATTGTTAGTCCTCTAGTTTAATTTGGAAGTAAGTGAATTTCTTTATCAGTAATGTTTAGTCAACATTTTTTGTAAATGTTAAAAAGTAAAAATTAAGGCCAACCCCATCATCTATAAGTAAACTACAAATTTTTATTTACAAGTAAAAAGTATATTCGGTCAAGCCCGACCATATGATACCCTACACCACAGTATAAAAGAAAAAAAATTTCAAGTGTACCTATTTGGGACCTAGTTTTGGAAAATGCATAGCTCATGTGGCTAATAGGGATCTATCTGGTTTTTTTTTTAATTTCATTAAAATCTGTTAGATAGTTTCGGAAAGGCAGAAATTGCCCTCTAGCTACCCTCATGGTCCTATTTTTTTAAAAATGCATAGCCAATGTGGCTTTATGAATATGGATCTATCTATGTTTTAAATTTCATTAAAAACGGTTTGATAGTGCTCACAAACCCTATTCCCGAAAGCAGCTTGTATGGTGGATATATGAAATTATGGACCGATTCGCCCTATGTACCAAATTTCATCGTTATATCGACTCAGAAAGTGGCTGGCTGGCTCGCTGTCCATGTTAACTTTGTGCGCAAAGTACAGTTCGCAATTTTGAAGATGACTTGATGAAATTTGGTACATAGGTTAGAACCTATCTAATTGGCACAAGTACCAAGCATATTGAAAATGGGGCAAATCGTTCCATAATTTCACAAAGCCCCAATAAAATTTTCTTTCCGGAATAGGATCTTTGTGGTGATAAACCATCTTATTATGTTGGTGTTTGGATTAACTCCCATACAAATACTAATCCCGAAAATAGCTTTTAATGACATAACTTCCTTATAAATGTGGGTATTACCATAAAAATTTAAAACGTTGTTAAATTCTATGATAGCCACTATGTCATGACAAAATGTTGTCCAATATAAATACCCATCCTAAAATCTCATATAGATGAAGATATATAAATAATTTTTGGCACAACGAACTTTTACATGAATCTTACCTTACAACATAATTTTGTTTGGGCGGGTTAATGATTGCCCATTAGTCCCAAATAGGGTACACTATGGTCGGGCTTGACCGACTATATTAATTTTGTGAACTAGTCTAAAATTCGGTCACAAACACACCTAATTTGCATATGTATAAAAGTTTTTACAGGTTATAAGCTTAATAACGTGAACATCCCTGTCATATATGGTCAATGGTTGATTTCCGATATTTTTTTTTCCCCAAAAAAAAAAATATTACACAGGTGTCCAACTAAAAGAGCACACTCGTGCTTTAAATTGTCTGTAGTGTACTTGTATAGTCAACCCATTATAGGGTAACCTGATAGGAATAATGAGGATTCTTTTAAATGTGTGTTTAAAATTGCTGTGTTTTGGTTTGGTTTAAAGTCTTTTGCTCGTATTTGTTAACTTGGTTATTGAACGGTTAACAGTATCTAACGGATATAAGAAAATAAAAAGGATGTCATGAAAATTATTATCAGCGATTTTTTTCTTTAATACTACATTTACACCTAGCCAAAATCTTGTACTTAAGAGATTTTGAGCGAAATCTTGTTCATTTCTACTAGATTTCCCATACAAAACCAAATCTAGTTCGTCACTAGATTTTGGCAAAATTTCACGAAATCTTGCAATACTCAACGATACAACTATGAATTCATACTAATGTACTAAAAAAATACAGCTCTGAATAAGAAAATCTGACAGTTTGACAAAATAAAAAAAATAAATAAAAAGAGCGGGGAAAAATTAATTTGCGGCAAATTAATTATATACAAAAATAAGAATTTATACGACGAGTATTGGCGCAGATATTCGTATTAGCGAATATTAAAAATTGAGATTCGTAACTCACTAATATCGACAAATTGTTTTAACAACAATACAACTCATCACTGGCTGGGTAAAAAAATATTTAATCACCACAAAAACCGTCACTTCAAACTATACACGGCACTACCGACAACCTGCATGGAGAACTGTATTATTGTCATTATCTTGTATACTTAGCAAAGTCGACAACCTAATATTACAACACTTAAAATCAACGATGCCAATTTAGAGTGTTTTAAATATCCCAATTTAAATAATTTATGATTTCAAATATTATTTTCATACCACAAAATGCTACTCTGCTGGCTTTAATAATATTAACAACAGAAAAAAATTTATTTCAAATAAATTTATTTAAAAATTTTTAGTTTGTGAAAAATAAAAACATTTTGCAAAAGCAAATGAGCAAAATGTATTGCAAAAAATTATTAATTATGTGCTTGTGTCATAAAATTAAACAAAAATTGTTATACATATTGTGAAAAATGTTAAATTGAAAAATTTAAAATTTTGTTTTTGTTGTTCTTATGTGTGTTGAATTCACACAGAACCTATAGGTGTGAGGGGTGAACTAAAAAATTGAGAACACTCTCTCGAGTTGGCATACTAGTTCTATACTATGTATTTTATAAAGTTTTTTGTAATAGTTCTATTCCTTTCATTTTTAGCAATGACTCACTACCAGACTATTATTTTTCTTCTTCTTGTTACATTTTACCTCGGCTATCCTTTGAATAGCAATAAAGTATATTGTAGGTTCAAAAAAATTTCCAATTATTAGACGCCAGCAGAATGAAACTTTGATAATATCTACTCTATCGGGTTTAGCATAGGAGAATAAGGTGGTAAAATTTTAATGTACATTCACTTTTGTCCACCATATGTCATATTACGTGGGGTTTATGGATTCTGGCATTATCCATAATTAAAAATGAGTTTTGTAGCATTGGGCTGCTTCCAATTTTATTAAAGAGCTCCCGAAGAAATACTTGGAAACGGGCGGAATTCACAGCGGAAATAGAAAAAACTGTATGGTAAACAACGCCGGTATTATCTGTCGTAGCAATAGAAGTCATGTTCTTTCTCCTTACGGTTGGCAAAACACCATGAGCTCTTTCACCTTCTTTAGCAAAAAAAAAAAAAAGAAACTATAATGGTTTAATATAATTTGAAAAATGTTTAACTGTATTTGAATAAAGTTTCGTTTATTTTGAAAAAGGTTTCATTTAATTTCAAAAAGGTTTCGTTTAATTTGAAAAAGGTTTTATTTAAACTGAAAATGCTATATCAATACAAAATGTATAACAATTAACTAAATTATCTACTGAAACTTTAATTGCATGTCTTTCTAAATCTAAATATCGCTTATTTGCTGCAACATCGTAATTATTCAAAAATACATTTCGAAATAAACGTGCTTAAAATTTTTGATTTGCTTGCTCCACTTGGAAAAAATAACGACACATTCTCTTTCAACGGGGAACGTATAAAATATATAATGATGAATTTTATACACAATATAAAGTAAAACATACAATTCTTCATCACTACCTCATTTGTGCGGTAAATAACAAAATTATTCTTTTAAGTTTAAGATGCGACCATTATTATCAATTACGTATGTTCGCCTTGGTAAAATTACCTAGATTTTTTTTGGTGTACAAAATAAATTAAATTTACAATTATAATTTTTTTATTTGTACAAAATAAATTAAATTAACAATTATTATTTTACCACAATCCTGTAAATTTGTATTAGTCTGTTTAGTGGGCAACAGTGTTTACCGCTCTGTCATATTACTTTCAGAAAGTGTCAAAAAATTACTTTTTTGAAAAAATCGTTGAAAGTTGAGTGGAAAGTATAAAAATGTGAGTAAATTATTGAAAAAATGTGAGTGAACTGTGACTTTCAAGAAATTACTTTCACGTGTAAATGCTAGGTTACACAACTATGTTTAGAAATTACAAGAAATTCATAAGTCATCATTCGAATTGCAATTTTTGTTGCTGCAATTTTTAATAATTCTGCTTTGAAATTGCATAAGTGTCCAGATTATGAAATTATAGTTTTGCAATTTTTGTATTTTTATCTTGTCTTTCCTCTTCTCTCTTTTTATATTTTATATATAAATACACCTACAGCTAACTTCAAGTTAAAAAGTGTGAGAATGTCAAAACAAAACAGAATTACACAGTACATGCAACTGAGTACTCATCCCCAATCTTCTCACCAATAAACTCAAGAATTGCTGCAATAAAAATTGCAAGTCGGGACGATGAATACAAGATTTATTCTTCCTAAGAAAAAGTTATAGATTTGTCTGTAAATTTTAAAAAATATATTCTTAAAAAGTTAAATAAAATGGGTTATTTACAACGTAAAATCTCAGATCTAAGCAGAAATTTAGGTGTAGAGAAAATATAACGTGGTTCGAATATTAGATATGATCTAACAACAAGTAAAGTGCCATTTTCGCCTATGCCGAATCTTATATACCCTTCACCATGGTGTTATAAGAATAAAATGTTACAAAAAGTTCTTTAGATATAAATAATTTTGTTTGTGCCACGCTACACATTTTTTCGGAAGTTGTGTATTGATTAACAAGATGTTTGTACCTATTTTGGAAACTTTAGCTCTTACCGTTCTCCAGATTTACAGAATGTTATAATATCTTTGTATGGGATCTGCCACGTCCACTTCTTTAATCCCGCCCTTTTTATGGTTGTGCATTAATAACCAAAATGCTTGTACCAAATTTGGAAACTTTGGCTCTTGTCATTTTTCAGATATACAGAAAAAAAGATATAAAAACAAAAAGGGATTTATGGGTAAAATAAGAGGCAGTTGTAGTTTATTTTGCTCACATCGGTACCTTATGAACCAACATGGCTGAATTTGAATAGCAGACTTTAACGGAATATATCCCCATCATTTCAGGGGTCTGCGGAAACCCCATTACAACATACACTCGGACATCGTTAAATTAACTTCGCTACTCATACGGACCCAAAATGTATATATACTTTACTCTACATTAAGGGTATACAAAGTGTGTATATTTTTAGATACAATGAGTACTCACCAACAAAAATTTGGTATAGCTCACTTATGAACCGCTTTATTGTTTGGATCATTTGAAAATATATCTTGAATTAGTAATTTCAGGTTTAACTCACACAAAATGGTTGCTTAATGCTATTTTTAAGTTCATATAAAACATGTTTAGCTGAATATTCGATATTAATGTTAGAAATTTTTATAAAAATTAACTGTCGGAATTGCTGAACTGGCTTGCTATAACCCCAGTACTGTCAAATTGTAAATGCTGTGACGCATTGCAAAATGTTTTTTAGTGCATATTTAGTGCTTATGTGCATTTAGAGTGCTTAAAAAACATTTCTTAATTTCATCAACATCGTGAATAAAAACTATTAAAAATGCATCAATAGTATACATATGTATACATCTATAGTTTAATTAAAATTAAGTTTTTTAATAACTAAAGTTGGTAACGATGATTATATAAAAATATTATTAGACAATTTATTAAAATTATATTGTGTTGCATAATTGTAGGATATCATATAAATTTTGGATATTTTATAAAGCATAAATAACTTATAACCTGTGTGAACTAAACGATTAATATTTGGGGTATTCACAAGGTGTGCTATCATGGTATATTGTCATAATGTTCTAACATTTTACAATGGTTTAAAAATATTGTTGTTGGTTTGTAAACAAAAAGTCTTAAATAAATAGAACGTTGCTTGCTATGTTTATTGTGCTGTCGTAATTAATAGCACATTAAATTATGAGGGGTTGCTCACAACAGTCGTATTTTTTCATGTTATTATTTTAAGACATATGACTTTATGACACCTTGTGAATCCCCCAATTGTATATGCATTGACTTGGGTAAAAATATTTGTCACCACTGTGATTCAGCGAGTTCTTGTGCGTTGTGAGAAAGAAAACGCGCGTGTGGTTATTAAAAGTTGCTATCACTGCTTAAAGTTCAGCTTAGGGATGGGCAATAAATATCGATATATCAAAATATCGATATTTAAAAAAATTATAGTCGATATATATCGCCGATATTAAAAATACCCATATATCAATACATCGATATTATCTACGACTATCGAATTCGATGTTTTTAAGACATCTTTATAATAAAATTCAACATTTTAAACGTTGCTCAACTGCTTACAATATTGTTGTTTTTTAAGAATTGCATCATATCGCTCATTTCGTGCAAGACCGTCACAACTCAAAATTTGGCATTTTCGAGTTAGTAATGCAGAAATGTTCTTCTCTTAAATCTTTACAAATTGATCTAAGAACGGAGAGAATTATTGAAAAAATAACGGTAATACAGATGTTTGTGACGCTATGACCTCTCGTAACAAACTTGAGCAACTAATATTAAGAAAATAACGGCGCTTTTCCATTTTACATTTTCATAGATTACACAGTTCAGTTTTGTCTCGGTTTTTTAAGAGATGCCAACAAAAAAAAAAGGGTTCCTAGAATTATGCAAAGAATCGCATTAATTATGGCGTATTAGCAGCAATAGACTCATGAAAGTTGGAGTGTAAATAATAAAAAAAAATATTTTGTTTTTTTTTATTTGACCATGTTCTTATATATTATAAATAAAATATTGCACAGTTAACTTGTATAGTATGTGTCACAAGTTTCGTTTATCGGCAGTATATAGTCCGGCATTATATAATCCTAATAAATTTTTTTTTTTTTTAGATATCACATGGCGAATAAATAAGAGTTGTTTTGTATTCTTTACTTTTTTTCGATTTTTTTTATTGTAGAATTAACTGCAGTTCCCTCGATTTCAAACGAAAACTTCGTTCGCATAACTTACCTTAAAACTAAATTTTAAAATTGGTTTTTGTTTTAAATATAAGTTAAGCGAATGAAGGTTTCTCTCGAAATCGAGGGACAGACAGTAAATTTTAAATTAAAAGAAACAATAAAAAGTTAGAATGGAATTATATGTAATATGCTTGTAAATATGTATTGAAATTTGGTAATAATTTCACCTAAATACGTTCATAACATCGATATTTCGATATTTTTAATCAATAAATATCGATACTCTTAAAAGATATCGATACGATATATATCGATAAATTTTTTTAATTTTCCCATCCCTAGTACAGCTTACAACCAGTGATGCCGTTTGGTTATAGTTGTTACATTTTCCGTAACTTACAAACAATTTCGAGGAAAATTTTCACAACAGGGATAAATTTAAAAATTTAAGCTGCCTTATTCCTAAAGATATCTTATTTCTGTGGTGCCTAATGCACAAATATATAAAAATATTTAAAATTGTTTTATTTGGAAAAATGAATAATATCGTCACTAGAAAAAATCGGCATATCGGCACTTTGCCAATTTCGGAACAAAAAATCGTCAAAATTTTGAGAAATTTTGTGATGCGAGATATAAAGAAACGAGCTACAGTTTATTTAAAAACTGATTGAGAATTTTGGTAAAAGATTGGGAGCCTGCCGAGCCAGTAGGGAAGTCACTTAATTTTTAACTGGAACCTATTTGTAAGAAACTGAAAAAAAAATATTTTTAATATCTCAATAACATCTTTTTTATTAAAATTAAAATGATACCTCAATATTTGGACAACCTTGCCGAACCGTTTGGAAATTGAATCATTATTAGAAATTTTTTTCACAAAAGATTACTTAAAATTTGCATAGGCCTAAATCAGTAATTTAATGTGGATAGATATGTATTTTAAATGTAAAAATATTCAAAAATTATCAGCCATGTTCTGAAAATCGCATTCGAATGAAATTAAAATATAACAAATTTTGAAAACTTCTATTCAAAAAAATATTTCATTTTTTATACCTCATACCTCGAGAACCACTCAGGACTACTTTTTAAATCAGGAAAGCTACAATAAAAAAAACTTTATTTAAAATCTCCATCATTTTCAAATTTGTTATATCTTTTTGTAATTTAGCTACTGTAATAAATGTGTTTTGAAGATTTATTGAAGATATTTTAAATCTTGACGCAGATATTGCAGATTTGTTGATGAAAATAATGGTTTTTGCTGATTTTACCTCTGAAAGTTCTGGCAACGCTGATTTTACCTCTGAAAGTTCTGGCAACACTGGTCAAGTGGCCAATTATACAGCTGTTTCTTGAAAATTCAAAGTTTGTGTTGTGCGGTGTATTTTCCCAATTTCGGGGATATATTTGAAGGAAGTGTTGAAAAAGAGTTTATTAAACAAAAAAGGTTTTCAAATGGAGTTAAACAAAGAAAACGAAATAAATGAAACCACCAATAAATTAGATAAAGTTTCTATCGAAGACATACAATCACGGCACCGCAAAGAACGTAAAGAATTGCAGGCAAAAATTCAGGCTCTTAAGAAAAACGCACCCAAGTCGGACAAGAAGAAGCGCAAAGATGTGTTGGAAGAAATAGCTAAATTGGAATCTGATTTGGAAGAGAAACATAAAGAGGAAATTAAAGAGGCTAAAGATGATGTACAATCTGAGGAAGTTAAGGCGGTGCAAGAAAAACCGGAAAATGGTAACCACAATAATTTGACTAATAACGTAGATGATGAGACTAATGATGACAACGAATCCCAACAACCGCAACAACGTGTAACAAAAGCACAAAAACGCAGAGATAAAAAAGCACGAGAGGCAAAACAAAGAGAAGATGAAATTAAGGCCTTAGCTGATACTGCCATGTGTGCTCCAAAAGCCGTAGAAACTCGCAAATTACAAACGAAATTGAAAGAGCTCCAACTTGCTTTATATAACGTACCCTCCGATGGTGACTGCCTTTACAATGCCATACGTCATCAACTCTTGCAACATGGTTTGGCTTCCTTAACTATTAAAGAGCTGCGCTCTGAGACTGCCAACTATATACAAGCCAACAAAGACTCTTTAATCCCTTATATGACTCACCCAGATTCGGGAGAGTTACTTTCAGACGAACAGTTCCAAAAGTATTGTGATGACATACGGCATAGCCCCGCTTGGGGTGGTCAAATTGAGTTAAAGGCTTTATCTTCTATACTCAAAGTGCCTATTGAAATATTGCAAGCTGATGGCTCCCCCACCGTACAGGGCGTTGAGTATGGCGGTTCGCCTCTAATCATTACGTATCACCGTCATATGTACAGCTTAGGTGAACATTACAATTCAACAATTCCTATGGCGGATGCCCCCCATGAAGATGACAATAATGAAAATGGTGGTAATTGAAGGTTGAGTTGTTCATATGTATGTAGTATAAGAAAACACGAATTTATTGCATTTAATTATGAAAACACACATATTTTGAAATCTAAATTTAAATGGACGCAAATTTGTTCCATTACTACACACTTAAACATTTTCAAATGCAACAAAGAGAACAATTTTAAATTGAATTTAAATAAAGGAACAAAGATGGAAGTTACTGGATTGTAACTTAATTAAAGTCGTAAACCTTAGTATCATGTAAGTGTAATAATATTAATTTTATTTTATAAAATTAAAGATAAATAAAAAGAAAAATTATATTTTCGTGTCCTAGTAGGCGTTCATATCGTTACAATATTAATGTTAAAAGTATTACATTAAAATATTGATCTATAAATTTTATTTAGCAGGTGTCGGTTCATCCCACTAGCGAATATACGATTTCGCTTTTCGAGTCCAATCTGCAACTTGATAAAATAGGGAATAAGAAATAAATATTGTGATGGAAAAAAGTTGATTTCTAATATATTTTTCCGGCGCTGTTGATTACACGTACATAAAAAAATCAAAGAAT
This sequence comes from Pollenia amentaria, assembly GCA_943735925.1. NCBI lineage: Eukaryota > Metazoa > Arthropoda > Insecta > Diptera > Polleniidae > Pollenia > Pollenia amentaria. The sequence goes on along the minus strand of OX031008.1, from coordinate 82,191,923 downwards.
TTTTTTAGGTATTTTTCAAAATAAAATAAAAATTCTTCGAAAATGTCGATTTTTTTAATTTATGTTATGAGAGTTCATTATAATTTGGTTAGTTCATCCAAATATGTACTTAAAAATCAATATGTTATATAAAAAAATTTGTGTTATTTTGGTTTAAATTATTTTGGCAAGGGTCTATTGCATTATCAGAACTTATAATCGGTTATTGATCTAGTTGAAACTTATAATCGTTTATTGATCTAGTTGAAAAAACAGGTTTTTGATTTTTAAGGGAAGTGCAGTCATTGACTTGTACATAATAAAAGTGTTTAACTGTGAACATTGAATGTTTACCATCGTATAGAATTAGTGTTGTCATAGTGCTAAAATAGACCGTTCTTCAAATTTAACAATAAAAGTTGTAATTCTAATGTACCCTAATAATATTCAAAATGCTGCTCTGGTCGCCGCGGCATTGTCACTGACACAAGTCTCCGTAGAAAGATTATTTTCTGCAGTCAGAATCATCAGAACCGATTGGAAGGCATTGAGGCTATTCTATTTTTAAAGATATGACAAATTATATGAAATATCGTTGATAGCAACATAAGAAAACTATAAAATTGACATTCTATTAAGTTCATTTTTTAAACGCATGCTCCCTGTCTATCATTAGATCAAGAAGTTAAAGGAAAAAAACTAAGTTAAAGAAAAAATTTCAATCTTAATAAAGCTTTTAAAGTCTGATTACCATGACTTCTCTATGTGGAATTTGTAGTGCTGATGTTGGTTCTCGTCGTAAGCGTAGCCTGCAATATGCAACAAATGGTTTTATAAAGACTGTGAAGGTGTTTCCAAGGAACTGTTTGCTATCTTGGACGAATATCGAAATTATACATTCAAGGAATGCGTGCAAAATCCACCTAACCTTGATGACTAGGATGATATTTCCTTCAAAGAAGAAATACGTAGAGAATTTTCTGCCCTTAAAAACTCGTTTCGTCTACAAAGTTAGGACATGGAAATGAAGCAAACCGAAATCAAGAAAGAAGGAAAAGAATTCAAGAAACTTTTTAAGTCTAATGATGATTATATGAAAATAAAGTTTTATGAGTTGGAGTTTGGAAATTATAATAACTGGCCTCTCTGATAACCTAAAATCTAAATGAAACAGTTGCTGCCCTGTGCTCACATTTAAAAGTCGAGATAGCTGCCGATGGCATATTAAATGCTATTTATATAAAAAAGGTTAAAGCTGATCTAGTACGGTTCCGTCAAATACCACTTCGTGATAAAGTGATATCATGTTATTTCAAAAGTAAAGCTTTGACTCTCTGAGATGTTGAACGATGATGCAGCAATATGGGAGTGTATCTAAAAGATAACTATTCTCCATCTACAATAACTTTTTTTGTTCATTATTAAGTGCTAGGAAAATTATTTAATTATATAAGCTTAATTGCACTGTTGTGCAATTTTATACATTAGTGTTAACGTTAAAATACCCTATGTAAAAAAGAAAAATAAATACAATGGAATAATTAGTATGTTGTCTTATAATCAGGTATGTAATGAAAATCGATTGGTTTAAAAAAGATCATTTAAATAGGTGTGTTGAATTGTCAGCGTTTTTAAAATCCATTTCTGAATTAAAGTCTTTTGACCAGCTTTTCTATTTCCGAACGAAGACTTTGTTCGCTTAAATTGCATTTAAAACGGTAAAAAATTTTTAAATATTGTTTTTGTTAATTTTTGTTCAAAATATATAATATAATTTACAAGAATAAAGAATAAATTAAATAGCAGGTGTATACCGAAAATGTAGTAAAATTCAATTTGAACATACGAAAACCGATAGTTTTTCGGTCTTAATTCGTTTAATTTCTTATATCGATTTCTATCACATACCTGAAGAATTTGAATAATAATTGCACAACTTTTGTGGAATATAAGCGAATTTGGACTATAACCGATTTTTTTTTTATACGCCATTTTATGGATAACAAGTGAATCCTATTATAATCAACATTTTGGACTATATAAAAATTATTTTCTTCAATAAAATCACTCAATATAACTCGTTAACTAATTTTTGCTACTTTTATGAACTAACCAAAATTTGACATTTATAAAAGTTCCAAGAAAGGCAAATAAAAACATATTGCCAGTTTGTTAAAAAAAACATATAAAAACTAGTGGACTGTAAGCGAATTTTTTTGCATAAAGTATTAAAAACGCTTGCAAAGAAAATGTGGCTTTTAAGCAGAAATGGACTACAAGCGAAATGGACTTTAGAACAAATCATTTGTATGAAATTCGAAAAAATCTGCAAGTGAATATGACATTTTTGGCTTTAATCCGTTTTTGGCCTTTGAGCAGAATGGACTATAAGCGAAAAGTACTGTACACACATGGTTTAATTATAAGTACATAACTTCCTTTTGCAAATTGTGATTAGTTAAAAATTTATGTTAATTTAAATTGAAAAAAAAAAATAATTACAAATTTATGTTAATTTTAAAAAAAATCGTTATATATTATTTGAACTAAGTTTAACAAAAAAATCGAACATAAAAGCATAAACCTTACTTTTTACGAATTGAAAATAAATAATTTAAAAAATATTAGTGGACAAAATATTAAGTACATACACCGAATCATAGCTTAAATGTATGTTCAGACCAGTGTGGCTAGGTCTAAAAATTTTTAAATCTAAATCTGGCACTAGACATGGCCAAAAAGTGCTAATAATGATTTTAAAAAAATGCTAAAATAATGCTATAATTTTTAAATATTTTTGTTAAAAATTTATTACCAGTATAAAATTTTATTCGAAATTAAATACATTTTAGTGACTAATTTTGTAACGAAATTGAAATAAATTGTTATATTTAAGCAAGTGAGTAGATTTTGGAAAATTGGCTAGATTTTTGGTAAAGCTTACATATAAATATGTAGCACAGGTAGTTGAGACAAAATTTTAAATTAAGGTGGCCTGCAAACTTCTGATATACGTAAAATTTAAACGATTTATTTATTTTTTAGATTATTTTATTTTTATATTTTAAGAAAAGTTGAATCTTTAAAATAATTGTTTTTCAGCAGTTTAGAGCAAACAATTTTTATCTAAATACAAAGTGAAATTTCCTTGTACTTTTATATCGTAATATCAAAGGGCAAATAATATTTACAATCGATATGATACGTGCATTTTTAATATTCCCTGAATATTCTATTTATTTTTTTTTTTTGACAAGACAGGTTTCTTAACATAAGAATTATCTATTTTCATACGAAATTTCATTTTGGGTACAACTATTTCTAGTCAAAATTTATTATAATTTATAAAAGTTTTTTAGTAAAATCAATAAAATCAATTCGTCCAAATTTTTAAAATAAATTATGCTTAAAAAGCTAAAAACATTTTCCAAAAATTATTAATAAACTGTCAAGTGCTTAATGAAAATTTTGCAGCTAGATAGAAATTTTTAATGCTAAATTTAGCTGCAAAAATAACAAAATGGCCACACTGGTTCAGACCTTACAAATATTTGACGAACAAATCTAACAGATCTATTTTTAACAATTGTTATTGATTTACTAAATTTTATTTGTGAAAAGAAAATTGTATAATGTAATTTAGAAACTGTTCAATGATGTTTGTTCTAGCCAAACGTTTAGCAAAAGCAAATAATTTTTTAGTAAAGCTAGTGGTTACGTGTAGGACGTCACATATTTAATAGGTGTAAACATAGCTTTAGCCGAACTTTATTATATTTAATTTTTTTTTAAATTAATATTTTGTGTATCCTCTATTACTTTAAAAAATGTTGCAGGATCTTGTCAGAATGTGAATTAGCTAATTAGACAGCTATTCAAAATAATTTCATTCCAAGTTTTCTTTTAAATGCAAAAGTTAGGCTCTAATTGTGTAATACGCAACGCAACGCCAAAAATTATATTGGAAGCAAAAACTAACTCAAAAATATTTTATAATTTTGTTGTTGCTTTCTACAGAAATTGATATTGAATTTTTAAATTTCAAACGCTGCATATCTTGCGGCGTTGAAAATTTTAAAACGCAGTATGAATTTCTGTAGAAAGCAACAACAAAATTATGAAATATTTTTGACTTTATTTTTTGCTATCAATGTAATTTTGTCGTTGCTTTATGTATTACACAATTAGAATCAAAATTTATAGAATCAAACAAACAATCGGGTCTGTTCTAGGTTTCGACTCGTTTTGAAAACGCAAATTTTTTTGAATCCGTATAATTTATAAATTGGTGTTCTCAAATCCGCATCGCATGTTTTTGTGTATTCGAAGTTTGTGTTCGAAAAAAAATCTAAATGTCAAAAACAAAAAAAAAACAGCTTTTTATCAGCTGTTCAAAAAAAACTGTATAAAAAATTATTCTTAAAAAATAAAATTTTGTCATAAAAATGCCTCGAGCCTTTGTTTTATCTTATATACAATTGCGGAGACAAGAAAATAATGTTCAAAAAGTTCAAAGAAATTGTTTAAAAAAATTTGTTAAAAAAAATAATGCTTGACTCCATGTTTGTTTTTTTACACAAGTGAGTTTAATAAAAACAACTTAAATTTTTGGATATGTTAAAAATTTTATTTTTATTAATATTTGTGTAAAGGAATATATATTTTTTTTATTAAATTGAATAAAAAACCTTTCAAACTAAAAACCTAAATTTTTAAAAATTTGATCACATATAAGAATAAAAGTCGATTCGTTTTACTTTCACCAACCCCTAACTGCTCTAATTGAAAACGAATAAAAACATGCGGATGTGAAATGCAGAACACCAAAAATGCTGAAGTAATCCACTTTCGAGTGGATTCGGATTCTAGAACACACCTGAATTTGTTGATTTTGCAACTACATATTACCAAAATGACATATCGTCAGCTCATTACTGGTTTGACCTGCCGACCATTTTTAAAAAAAATGAGTTAGGTATGAGGAATATATTTTTTGAATACCCTCTTTCAAAATCAAAAACCTGTTTCGCGAAAATTTTTATGGTTTCTGAGATATAAAGCATTAATTTTGCTGCATATCAACTGTTTCAAAATCTTTTAAGTACTGTTTTGCTCTACAAGCCATTGTTTGGCGATTGCAGCAAATTCTTCATACAAAAACGTACAAGATATATTTTACTGTTGCTTTGCTGCATAGACCTACAAGCACAAAATATAATAATAAGAACATAAGCAAAAGCAAAATAAAATGACAACAAGAAAATAAATTTGGGAAAAATAATTTTATAAAATAATAACACCTCGTGTTAATAAATAGTAAAAATTTATAAAAAAAAAATATAAAAATGGAATCTTCTTCACCAGCTCCTACACTTCCAGATGAAATTAAGTAAGTATTATTTAAATTTTTACCATATTAAGATATTTGTTTAAATTTTTAATGCTTTTAGAATGATTTATGAATACTTTGAGGATGATGAAAATTGGACCGATTCTTACCTATATGACACATCTTTAACTCAAAAGCTACCATTTAAATGTGCGTCAAACCCTCCACAAATGGAAAACAATAACAGGTACATACTTGAATATTATTTTGTTTTATTTGAAAATAAAAGTTCATTACTTATATACATTCATATGTTATTCAGAATCCTTCCTTCGTCATCAAAGAAAAGGCAAACAAACCCTGAACTGTGGGAACGTAACGTAAGAAAACGGCTTCGAGAATCTGGACAAGCTTACGTTTCTATAAATAAGAAAGAATCTCCAGCAAAAACTCCTCAAAATAAAAATCGAATTAACTCAACCGCAATCAAAATGTTTATTAAACAAAATAATATTGATACCGTAATACAAAAGTTTTCAGAACCAGGACATTCTTTAATTCAAGAAGTGGACTGTGTTCATGGTGTTATTGACCGGTACTTAAAGAATATTGAAATTCATAGTCCTCTTCATTTAATAAATATGCTTAAAACAATGCCAAATAATAAAACAAAATTAAAAGTTATGGAAATACTTCCGGAAGATTTTCGCACATACTCGTTGGTAGCAAATAAAATGGACTTTCGACAAGTCCCTTTTGCTAAAATTAAAGTACTTCTATACAGTAAAAATAATGATTTATGTATACATTATAAAACTTCGACGAGAGAGGAAAAATATAAAAATGCAATTTTGGTTAAGTCTGCATCAAAAAATTGTTTGAAAACTCCTGAGAATTTGTTGACGCACGTTTTGAAAATATCGAAACCATCAATTATTTCCAGCGATAAAAAGAGAGACATAAAAGACTTGCTTATATTTCTTCCACATGTTGATAAAAGTTATTATAAAAATTTACTCAATATTTAGTTTTAAATTTTAAGTGTTTTTTCTTGATTCTATTTTACTTTTGTATTATTTAAATTGTTTACTTTGTGGCTTTTTATGTACCTTTTCATAACAGTAGAACTGTTTTTTCTGTTTTTGTAAAATAAAACCAAATAAAAAAAAAATTTCATTAATGTTGACTTTTTATTAGATTGTAAATATAGAAACATTCATCTCAACAATAAGTTACTCAATACACAGCAATAAGTATACGTATGCAGCACAAAAAGCCATTTTTTTAATTTTTTTTTAGAAAAGTGGCGTATGCGGCACAAAACAATATTTTTCATTTTCAAAAAAATACTTTTAAATTCTAACTTTATTCATGAAAGTGAGCAAAAATTTACATTTTTCTTCATAACATATACCGGAAGCAGTGGTAAAAATATAAAAAAATTCTATCGGGTACATTTTGAGAAATCTTCATGCAAATCTTCTTTGTCGTTTTTCTCCACTCCGACTTTTTGGCATATGCGCCAAACCAATTCTGAGCTGACGATATGTATAGCTTACTTAAAATTGTAAAAATTGAAAATTGTGAATTGGGTTGTTCACGGAAGGCTGGTTATTAGGTTATAAAACAACAACAAAATGCATTTATTAAAATTTTTTTTAAATATATTTTGTTGCTCTTAGTATAACTACATAACCATATAACCTGATAATCCTCCTTTCGTGAACAACCCAAATATTTTTTGTTCAATAAATGATATTTTTAATTTTAATTAAAAAAATTATCAAAAAACTTTGCCAATTTTTTAAATTATTAAAAAATACCTATCCATGCCATATAGACCATGAAAATCTATGATGAAAAGTTGGGTTTAGTATTTGGATTTTTTTTTTTTTTTTTTTTTTTATTAAAAATACAATATCCTTATTGTAAAAACACAAACCATTCATTTATATTTTTATGCTATTTCACAAATAAGACTTATACCACCAATTATACTACATCCAAACAGTTAAAAGTATGTTAAAATAACACGGAAAATTTTTTTTTTTTTTTGAACAAAATGGAACCAACCTCACAATCCCAATTGCTTACTTTTATTTTCATTTGTTTGCAGTTTTGCCAAGACAGAGAGGTTCTCTATCCCATATACTTGTGCAAGATATTTTCCAACATTGCAGAACAACATGCACTTTGAACTTGAGGTTTATATAATAATTTTTAGTATCTGAAGTTAATATATCGTACATGACTGTATGTATGGTATTTAAAAAATAAAAATTCAAATATTATTGTTTTTTGGAAGCTTTTAGAAAAAACGGTTTGGGGGGGAGGTTTTTTATCCAAATTGATCTCAAAAAACTGTTTTCTTGATATATACATCAGTGGCCACCCCGTCGTGATAGGTATTTTTTTTTTTGGTTATACCCCTATTCTACAAGTTTAAATTATTTTACTTTAAACGAAAAAAATCAATTGGGATTTTTTCTTACATAATTAATATTTGAATTACAAATTTATTTCAAAACAACTTAAATGTTAACTGAATAAAAATTATTTTTTTTAATTTTCATTCAAATAAAAAAATTGATTCAATTATTAAATTAATTAAATTGAAATACTTTTTAAACAATATTTAAATTGATAAAAAAAACTACTGATAATTTTTTCTGTGCCAACACAATGCGACGAGAAACAACCTCATACCATAATTTTGCGGCCACCATGAAATTTATTACCAGCGAGCCTACAAAATCAATTGTGCACCGATTGCAATGAAATAATGCTCAATTCATTCGAAATCTGTTAAACTAAATGTTTTTAGACAAAAACTGTGATTTTTCTCGCATTTTTATTTTATATGAGTTTTTTTTAAGTTTTGTATTTAAAACTTAAACGATATCTCTGAAACTACTGTGAAAATTTAAAAACAATGTCAGCACGGCTTAGAGATAATATTGTTGCCGATTTTTGGATTTTTTTTTTACTGAATATGGTGAACTGTTTTTATGTTATTCCAATATATGTAGTTAAAGTGCCTTCAATTTAGACATAACGGTATATCTCTAAAAGACGAGCTGATAAAGAAAAATGGAGTTTAGATTTGAAATCAGCGACCTCAAATTATTGAAAATTGCTACATAGTCCTAGGCCGCACAAAAAAAAAATTCAATTCTGTTCCCTTGTCATCTGTCTTTGGTGGAGTTTTTCTTGACCTTCATGAGTTTTCTTACTTGTTTCTAGCTAAAGGTCGTTATGAACAAAAAATAAAACACCTATCCAGAGATGTTGTTAGTGCCTGCAGACTATAACTCTTGTTTTTTTAATTTCTTCTTTATTTTGGAGTATGGTGTATTTGTCGAATTATCTGTCAATGCAATTTCATTTGGTTTAACTTTACATTTTAATAATAATAGCGGTATTCACCCTTTTTATTAAGTATACAACTCTGTTATATTTAATACGATTTTATACTTCAAAGCGTGAGTGTCTTTTTCCTATGCACTGTAAATTAATGAATTTGCTGAGTGAGAGAAAGAGACAGATAAAGTTTCTTCAACTGTTTTATTCTGGTCAAGGCGAATTCAACTACAGGTGGTGTTGAAACGCCATCTGATTTTGACAGTTCGAGCTACTTTGTTTTGATTTGTTAGTGTTTTGTTAGGAATGGTTGACATTTTGGACAGTAAACACTAACAATGCAATGCAAAAAACCCTGTGTTGTTTCTGTTGTTTTTGGGTTGTTGTAGTATCGACACCACCTGTAGTTGAATTCGCCTTGATTCTGGTAAATTCACACACTTTGTTTACTACTGCTTTTTGTGGGATTTTTCAACCACAGCGTAGTATTTTTTAGTCTAATACATTTTGTTGTTGCAGTGTTGTAAATGTTAGTATTTTTACTAAAATTATAAGTTTAACAAGGTCTACAAGGGACATTACTATCAAGGGTGAATTCCTCTATTATATTAACCTTCATTACTGGTAAAATGTAAAATATTACAAAATTTAAAATGTACTTATATTTATGTCCACGTTATATTACACTTTAAGTACAAACATCACAGACCTGAATGTGTTAAAGAGTAAATGCTGGGGTCACAAGGAATAACCGCATAAGTCTCATGGGGATAAAAAAAAATTATTAATAAGATATCTCTAAGACGTACTAAATTCACAATTTCACTGGTTCATTAGACCAAAACATCAGGAAACCTTTTTCCAAAGACTTTAGAATAGCTCAAGTTTTACTTGCAACAATATCAAAGATTAAGCAAAACATCAACAATTAACAGTGAGTTCATCTTTTCTTACATTCCCCTACAATTGGCTGTTTTTTTTTCCGACTAAAATTGTAGTTGTAAGTGGGTAAAAAGAAAAAAACAAAATTAAGAAATAAGTGTCTTTACTTTATTGTTTTTGTAAGAAAATCAAAATAAAGCAACTTGCCAGTGCAAATTTATTATCAAAGGCTTTTTTTGAGAATACAAAATTTAAAAGGCAAAATATGTTTAAACCAGAAATAGCCCCATTAAAAGTAGCCAGTCAAGTCAAGTAGGCATTTGTTCGAAATATAAATTAAGGAACAAATATTTCTTGAGCATTGCTATTTTGGATAAATTTATTTTTACGGACTTATTCAATGAAAAACGATTCTACTCTGTTTTGACTATAATTTCCATGTTTTAGAAAGCATTTGGTCAACATTTGTAGAATACACATAGGGGGGATTCACAAGGTGTACTATCAAGTCATATCGTCATAATGTCCTAAATAATATTTTACAATTGTTTAAAAAAAAAATATTGTTGTGTTTCAAACAACATAAAAAAATATTTTTTTTTTTAAACAATTGTAAATTATTATTATTTAGGACATTATGACGATATGACTTGATAGCACTACGATTTTAAAAATTTCAACAAAATTAAGAATGGAACCTCCTAACGGACATAGGCTATATAAGGTTCCACTAAAGTTCCTAGGATAGGGTCCAGGGGCGCTAAACCATTTATACTCAGAAAAAAATTTATTATCGTTTTAGGAAAGATCTATAAAGGCAAAAGTTTCCGTACTCAAAAGAAAAACAACCCAATTATAACGCTGTTCGCCCTCTATTCCGCCTCTAGTCTATCTGTCCGCTCAACCTTCCCCCGCCTGAATGCGATAGTGACATTTGCGTTTGCTACTCATCATCGGATAAATAGCTGTACCAATTTTGAAGAAATTAGAAATATAGGCTTTTTAATTTTTTTAAAACTAGGACTAAGACATAGCGAGAGTTACTACCTCTCCAATTTTGATTAAATTTGAATCATAGATATAAAACACACAGTGTTTATGTTTTTTCAAAGCTAGGAATATGAAGGGACAGATGGGCAATTTATTCCTATCCGAAACTATCTTACTGGTTTCGATGAAATTTAAAACATACGTAGATCGATCTGCATGCAATAAAACACACAGGCTTTATATATTTTTTTTAACCCTTGGACCAATAGGAGACAGAAACCCAATTTCTGCCTCCGACCAATATAAATTTTGCATTTATACGGCTAGTTATTAATAAAAATTTCCCATTTTTTATTTTTAGTTATAAAAAATATAACAGTTTTATAAAAGGTGTATGAAAATTTGGAATTTTTTTTTTTTTTTTTTTTTTTTTTTTTTTTATACCATCATTTAATACAATTTCTACTAAAGTAATTCGAGTAACTCGTTCTCAATTTAATATCGAACTCTACTTTCACTGGGACGATTCTAGAAAATTCTGAAAAACAATAGGAATCAGATAAATAATTTTCGAAATTAGACAATATTAATAAAAGTATTTTTTATTAAGCTCTTAATTACGTGTTTAGTTTCACAAATGTTGTGGTTTTTTTAGTACTATAATACATATTTTATGATTTTTAACAAAATTTCATGTTTCTCAATTTCATTTTAGTATTTATGCTATACAAAATAAATAAAATCTACTAATATTACTAAATAAAATATTTTTTTTTGCTAATGTTAAAATTTGAGTTAATTTATTTAATTAAAAAAGTATATTAGTTTTTTATTTATATTGGAAGATTTATATTATTGTCGAAAATTGTCTTGCACGTAGTACGTATTTCTGTTGTTTGGCATGCAAATATTTGTGCCGAAAAAAGCTTAAAATTATAACCCTTTTCATTTATTTGAAGCCAAGAAAGCGTATTATTAAAAAAGAATGTTTAATTAAATGTTCGTTTTGTTTAAAACACAAGATTTTAATCACGTTTTTTAGTTTCGGGTGACTTGGATGGACTATCCGATTTTAGTTTTGTATATTTAGGTTCCATTCTTGAAGATGTTTTGGAATCATTTGTTGGAGTGCTGGGATAAATAACGAATAATGACAGTTGTATAGAACTTAAGAGTAATAAGAAGAGATTTTGGTACTGCAAAGGAACGATTTTTTAATTTATTATACATATTTTAAAAATAAAATAACATGATCATATTTACTTACCACTAGTACTTCATTTCGAATTGATAGTCCATATGCTGCCCAGGATGCAGCCACCAAAGTACCAGCCAGTATTATAGGAAATGGTAAACCTTCAGTACTTTTCTTTTCAATAATTTCTCCCAGGCTCAATAAAGGCATGCCAACTAAGATCACCAAAATTCCGGTGATTACCATACCAAAACGGAACTCTATTTTAGCTGGATCTTCAAAATTGGAATAAGCTAAACAAGCCATGGTAAACGTAGCAGCTACACCCATCTTCGACCAGATTTTTGATTTAAATGGCCCTGTGGCATACCAGTAGAATACGACCATAAATACCACGTTAATAGCAAAACCAATAACATTTACTTTAATCATGGCTTGATCACCCATTAGAGTTCCCATTTTTAAACTCAAAATTGTCCTAAAATGAAAAGAAAAAATGTTTGGACTAGGTAAGCAAAGAAATAAATTAGATAGAAGTACATATGTCGAAAGCAACCATGTAAAACCCAAAACATATTAAGGTTGGGTTTTTGAGATCTCAGTTAGACTAGGCTTAGTAACCTTGAAACAGATTTGTGCCGACATTATACTAAGTTTGTATACAAAATTTTAATGGAACAGTTTAGTTATGCTCAAAATGTTGTTCTTTAATGAAATAATAAAAAAAAAATCAAAATTCGCCGGAAAAATCCGAGTTTCAGATTTCGTTAAACTAAGTTTAAACTAAATCCACATCTCAAAAGCCCGGCTAAAGGGTCGTTATTGCAACTTGCCATTACTTAAAGAAAGTATTTTGTCGGACGTATAACAAGTTAATTATTATTTCAACTTAACATTAACCTACCCGAAAGGATGAACTTGCTCTTAACATATTAATCACTTTAGTTTTAATCAGGGTTGTAATAGTGAAAAACTTTTAATACGTGGGACAAAAAACTACTTTTAACTATCGGCAAGTTGAAATAATGGCCCTAAAAGTTTTAAGTAATTTTTAGTTTTGAAAATGTTATTTCACACGTTAACTATAATAGGAGATTCTTGAGAACAAATTTAATATTGAATTTGCCACCATTTCTTGAATTAAAATTTTAGCAAAACCAATATTCGTGCGCCCTCTCGTCAGCGTGTCAACTTTTTTTCAAAATGCACAAAAATCGAGAAAATAAAGTGTTTTCAGAAAAGAAGCAGAAATTTTAAATTTTTAATATTCACCCCTATTAATTTTAAATTGTTGTCACATCAAGTACACGACTGCATCACTTCGACGTTAATTTGGTATTTTATAAGAATGTTGTGTCGACTTCGACTAGTTATCGAAAATCTGACAAAAGAAAATCCCATCCGTAATTATTTTTTTATTATTGTTGTAATTTATCATGAAAGGGCATTTTAAAAATTTTTTGGTTTGTTTCCAATATTTCAATTTTTTGCAAATTTTAGCCGTATTCAATTTTTTCCTGTAAGTTTTCTGATTCTTTATAGCTTTAACGATCTTAATAAATGTTAAACTTTGTTTTCATGTCGCTGTTAACAAATTTTTGCGAACTTCCGCTAATTTAGCAATTGTTACCGAACTTTTTCCTTCTTTAAAGTTTTAGGGGCTTTAAATCAATGTTATTATGGCTTGTACAAAATATTAAACAAATTCGCAATTTTAGCTATTTTAGCAAATTTCCGAATTCTGGCGTTGCTTTGTTGCTATTTGAGGCAATCGTCGCAAATTAACAATTTTCGCTATTTTAGCAAACTTTTCCGAAGTTTTGCAATTTTTGCGTAGCTTTGTTGCTTTTTCGTCGCTAATTAACATTTTTCGATATTTGAGCAAACTTTTTCGAATTTTTGCAATTTCCGCGTTTAATTTACAAATAAAATTTGAGCTTATACCTTCTTTTAAATTTACATTTTTTATTTTAAACTTATTTAATAAATATGCTTACACTCTATTTAAAATTTCTTTAACTTTCATTTGGGTATTCGCAAAATTTCCTGTCGACTAAAACTACTCAACGTCTACTCAACTTCGACTTAAAAGCGCCTTAGATAATATCAAGTGACTGTCAATCGAAATCGATTATTGTCAATAACGACTAAAGCGCCCTGGAGACTATCAAATAAACACCTCAATCACATAGTTGTGTGCGTGCTGTCGTTCTTTTTCGGCTACACATACGCGTTGTCGACAATACCTGATAAAAATTAAGGCCCTAATCATGTACAACGCAGCGCAACGCCAAACAATAACATTGAAAGCACAAACAATGTCAAAAATATTTTGTAATTTTGTATTTGCTTTCTACAGAAATTCACATTGCGTTTTAAAATTTCAAACGCCCCATTGCTTGTGTCGTTGAAAATTTTAAAACGGTACATGAATTTCTGTTGAAAGCAACAACAAAATTACAAAATATTTTGTAATTTTTTTTTTCTTAAATTTTTATTTGTTTTTTTTTAAAAACTTCAACGATATCTCTGAAATTACTGGCCAAATTTAAAACAATGTTAGTACGTCTTAAAGATTTTCATGTTATTTCAATATATGTGCTGAAAGTACCTTAATTTTGGACATAACGGTATATCTCTAAAACTGGAGCTGATAGAGAAAAATGAAGGTTAGATTTGGAATCAGCGACCTCAAATTAGTAAAAAAAATTACACAAAGTTCCAGGCCGCAAAATGGCTGTTCCGCAGTGTTAAAGTCTCCTGTTGTGATTGACAAAAAATTTGTGTTGTCATGAAAAATATAAATATTTTGTTTTTTTACAAAATACAAATGTTGATTGTCGTGTTTATTTGTACGTCTTCGAAAAAGCCTGAAATAAACGTCACTAATACATACATATGCACTGATTGATGGGATTATTTGATAGTCTCCAGAGCCCTTAAGAAATGTCAAATACTCTTCCGATGCCGTCAACTTGTGTCAAGGTCGACTTTCGTAAAAGGGTTGATTATTTAAAAATTAAAAAAATTTCATTTTGTAATAGCTGAAAAAATTCTTTCATAGAATTAAGCGTACTCAAATTAGCTTTACCGACAGGGTGTTCAGTTTTAAATTCGAGCAAAGTGTAATTAAAGAAAATCAATTACTTAAAAATGTAAACAAAAACCAGCTGAAAAAATAGCACAATGTATGTAGGTAACAAATGTGCATTGTCATAATTATAATATTTTAATATTAAAAATAAAACGAAATTTTTATGACAGTCAAATACCACCAATACGACACAACAGAAAACTTTGTGAATTGTCTCGTATCTCTTCAACTAATTTTGTTGCAAATTTATGCTCCTTTTCATAGCCCCTAACTTTGTTTCACTGGCAATTTTTTTTTTTGGCTCACAAGATTCTTCAAAACTTTAACCTTAAAACAACCATTTTCAGGTGAGTTATTAATATCTACGAGGGCAGATCAATAAGTCCGTGACTTTTTGTAACAAACACAGTTTTTTTTACAAAAAAAAAATTTATTTATTTATTTTTCAACATAATCTCCTGTTGGCTCAATACACTAAGTCCAACGCTTCTACAAACTCACCCACTTTTACTCTTCGATCGGCCAACGAAAGTCAGTAAACCACATTTTTACCATTGAAATCGATGGTGCAGAGTTCCCATAGTATTTATCAAGCTTTTCCTTGGTTTAATTGACGGGTTTTTTTCGCAAAAAATAATGTTTAATGAGCACTCGAAATTCACTTTTTTCCATTTTTAAAAAAATCCATTAGGTTGAATGTTTTAAACAGCTGCTAAACACAAAGTAAATGACGGAACTTGCTCAAAACTTGACAGTAGTCTACTAACAGGTGGTACTTGCTGGGAGCAGTGTTGCATTTCATATAACTACGAGGGAAGTTCGTAGTTATAGATCCGCCCTCGTATCTAATTCAAAGTTAGGTTTAGCTATTTTTTTTTAAATTAAATTTGTTAAAGATTTTTTAACTCATCAAGTAATTTAGTTTGTTCGTCACAATTCGATTCCTAATTCCTAAGGGTAGTTTACACTATTATCCATTGTATTAATACATGTCAATAACTCAAGTAACATATAAAAGTGTGATAGTAGGTGCGTTTGAGTACTTTTACAGTAAAATGCAGTAAATGAGTAAACTTAAAAATTTGCTCTCACAAAAAGCTGTTGTCCAAAAAAGTACGCGAACGCAAAATTTGTAAAACTTCGTAAAATAAAGGCAACAGCTGATGGCAAATAATTGAAGTGCTAAAAAATGTTTACACTTCTGACTATTTAACTCGTTTTCTTATCGGTACTCGATTAAATACTTTTTATAACACGAATATTTTTGGAAAATACAAACAAATTATTTAATGTAATCTCTCATATTTGTTTGTTTTTTATTTTATTTGAATTTGCTAATTTGTGTCCGGCTAAATTTGATCAATAGTACACGAATATTTTTTTTTACTATTGATAACTTTAAAAACAAGGGCTGTTCTAAGTACCCGAGTACTTGACACTTTTACAACTCCAAAAAATTAACATAACAAAACAAAGTTTCAAAAGTTGGTATTTAGCCATATATATTCTTCACAAACAAGTTTAATTAATTAATCTTAATTTATTTTTTTATTTTTACTTTAGTTTTATTTCAACTTTTCTTTTTTTAAACAATTTTTTCACAATTTGTATGCCTTTTGTTTGTTTACCTTTTGAAACATATGTTTTTTTGTTTTACTAAATTTTACTGCAAAAATTTCTGTAGTAAAAATTTGTAAGTACTCAGTCAAGAACTGTCACTTTACGCTCTCAATTTGTGTTCTCATTTACTGTATTTTGTGTACGCGAACGCAATTTAGTAAAATGCAGTAAAGTTCAGTAAAAAATAGTAAAAACTTTTGTGTTCTCGAACGCAGCTAATGTGAATGCAATGTGTTATGAAAATGACAAGTATTACGAAATAAATTTGACATCCCATACGACCTCATCGTTTTTAAAATTTTTCTAAACGCTAATGCTTTTCATTGGATGAGGGTTGCATTTTAGCAAAAGCATGTTCATGTGTGATAGTGTGACTACAAACTGTAAGGTTACATTAGATTTTTTGAGAGTCGCAAAAAAACTCATTAGATTTCCATCACACAAAGTATTATGGAATACGTAAGACTTATGTGAAAGTGTAAACTAGGCTTTAAAAATATCGAATCAATAAATCAAAAAGATATAATTTACATATATCTCTATCATACATTATTTTTAAGTTTATTTGATAATATTAAAGCTTTGTTGGTTAGGTCAGAAAGGCGGGTGTGAAGTTTTCTTTGCACCAGCCTCTAACCTAACCTAGAGCATTGTTGAGATACTTACTTAAAATTGCCTTAACTGACCTTTTTCTTTAAAGCCAACGACTTTCTGTAATCTTATTTCATTATTATGTACAAAAACATTTGTATTTATTACACTTCAAGAAATTTTGTGAAAGGCGCCAAGTTAACAACGTTGCCTGTTTCGATGATCAGAATTGTGTTACTTGATCGTTAACGCGTTTGAATTTTTGTATGTCGTTATTTGAAGTTAAAGGGCTTGAAGTTGAGTTGTCATTTCCAAATTTTTATATTATGGCTTACAACTTTGCTACATTGCGGTGAACAAAAACATCAAAAAATCACAACTCATCACAACCAGTTGTTTTAATTACAACTCAACTGAGTTGAGTTGTGAACTGTAATAGGTTCCTAAATTTTTCTGTATCATAGTATACGTCCCTTTTTGCGAGATAAAGTAAAAATATTATGAATTTGGTGTGTACTTCGATTTGTTTAAAAAAAAGACAAATAACTGCTCTGTATTATACTTAAAATACATTTAACTTATAAGTTTTACCTCGAGTCTTAGACTTAGACTTAGAACTTAAATACCTCTACATTATAAGCTTTACGTCTAGTCTTAGACTTGATATTAGAAAATGAACATTTAAATAACTGAAAAATACATTTTAAGAAAATGTCATAATAGCTCTTTCTAACGGTTATGTCATTTGGTACATTAATTTTCAGTAGTATTTTAAAAAATGGTCAAACTAAATTGTAAAAATATTTTTTTTTAACGTCTGGTTTATTTGAAAGCAAGGAAAATTATTAAATATTTAATAACGACTAAAATCGCCCACTACTAATTTGCAATTTTTTTCTATTGACTTTTTTTCTGCTACAGTTTTAAACTGCATAGGTACATTTTATATACTAAAGTATGAACCACTAGAACCACTAAAAAGCAAAAACACTTCACATTCATAAGTCTATGACCTCTATGAGTACAACTAGTTGCATTCTTTAAATACTCTTAGTGTTTCTTTTACAACATTTCATTTTCTTTAGAACAAGTCTAGTCTATTTTTGAAAATAGTTGATTGTTTGATGTTGATATTTAAAAACAAGAGTGTTATATTCTGCTGTGTCGAATCTTAAATACCCTTCATCTATTATGTATTTATGTATATATATGGTTGCCGGTGTTTATTTTTAAGAGACCACAAGGAAAAAGGTTTGTTTGTTAAAATTTAGAAACTTTTATTTTATATTTATCAGTTGGATCGTGTTTTTAGTAGGACCTTCATATAAATAACCTAACCAAGCGGTTTTGGTACGATTTAGCGCAAACAAACAGGGTGATTGTTTCGAAATTTGTGAAAATTGGATATTCATAGGATTAAATAGTTTTCTGGCCAAAATGAATGCAAAAAATCGTTCGGACAGTTTCCGAGAAATCTGGGTTCATCCAAAATGATCAGTAAAAATCTTTACTGATTTATGCCATGGAACACAGGCTTTTGCACGGTATAAACTATATATTTTCTGAAAGTAAAAAGTTTTCTGGACAAAATGAGCGATGCGTGCAAAAATCGTTCGGACAGTTTTTGCACGCATCGCTCATTTTGTCCAGCTGATGCCAAGCTGATTTGCATGAGCATCGCAAATTTATCATAGATGCGCATCAGATGCAGCGCAGCGATGCATTTCCGAGCAGACCCTGTGTCTATTTCCTGTACGGTGGAAAATCTTTTTTAGGTCTCTGCCATCTATGTTTTGTTTTTGAAGAATTTTTTAATATTCTCAGAAACTGGGATTTTGTTGTTTCTTAATTATATTTTTTCCACGTGGGCATCATGAATTAATTTAAGATTAAAACTAAAATAATTGATCAGGAAATCAATTTCATCATTTTCATAACATCTATTTCTAACTCTCGGCGAAAATGTGCGCAATTTCTGTTTTTTGTATCCGAAGCTTCAATATCTAAGGCAGTTTAAATATCATCGACTTCAGTTCTATGATACAGTATACGAAGGACCGCTAAATTTTTTTTTAAATTTCTTTGGTTTGAAGCAGGGAGTGGAGTCGTTTGAAAAAAGTACTAACTCCGACTCCAAATTAAAAAAAAAAAAATTTAAATGCGACTCGAACTCCGACTCCAACTTTGATGCTAAATGTATATGAGACTTCGCTATTTGACTTTAAACTATTTTTATACCCCATAGGCATAAATCCTTCTCTCGGAAAATAGTTTAGTCGTCTAAAACTATAACAAATAATACTACCATAATAAAATTTGGTACGTCACAGTTTTATAAGGCCAGAAATCATACTTCAAAATTTCGTGGAGACCGGTCCATAATTTACCCTTGGCCGCATATAAAACATACTCTCGGAAAACAGCTTAGTATGTTAACAAAAAAAAGGAATAAATAATGCCATTTTAATACAATTTGGAACGTCAAAGATTTATAGGACTAAAAATCACTCTATCAAATTTCGTGAAACTCGGTCCATAATTAACCACATAATATCCAATATTATGTTCACTCTGGAAATTTATTTAAATAAGCCTAAAACCGTTGCAGATATAAATCTTGTGGTAAAATTTGGTCCAATTTTGGTTCATATGGCCTGAAATAAAATCATGCAATTTTTAGATTATCGGTCCATATTTACCTTAGATTCCATATTTAGCATCCTTCTGAAAAGCACTTTAAACGCTGAAACAAATTTCACTGCTGTATTTAAATATGTTCCATTTAGATTTTTAATAACAGAAATCACTCTACAGGATCCCCCTCCTGAAAATCATCTTAATCATGATGTTTTATTCAAGTTAGTTCAAATTGCTAGAAATAAAAGCATAACAGTAACTGATTGTCGTCCAATTGGCTTAAACCGGAAACAATTTTTATACTGTCGTCCGTTTTTATAAAGATTAATTAATAATTAATAGCTCTTATATATTCTAACTGTTGGTGGAGGGTGTCAAAGATGCGGCACAACATAATATAGCACTCTAACTTGTTTTTAATGCAGTACCTTTTAAATGGTAAAATTAGCAAGAAAATGATTCTGTGAAAATTTCAAATCACTATTAGAATATTGCATCGTTAATTTCGAAGAGTTTTTATTTTGGAAACATTTTTACAATTTTTTATGACGAAAAATTTTGGAGTCGCGAGTTGTTTGTGGGTACTACGACTGCCTGGTTTGAAGGTATATAACGTTATCTTCTTTTCCCTTAGCAGAGCATGAATTGTTGCATCTGAATTTTCACACCCATTCTTACCTAGCCGGGAAACGTCTACATTAGCTGGCGAGGTAGTGCCTTCCAACCTTTTCATATAAATTTTACTACGCTTTCAATAACTTGTATTGTGGAAACCGCACGGTATTTTAATTTAATTCACAGCTTAGAATGGAATGGTTTTTGTGAAAATGTATTTTGAGACTACAAGTATTTAAAATAAAAAATACTTTATCGACAGGTTTTTGAAATACAAAATAGATTTTGAGAATTTCCTTAAAATACAAAATACGTGCAGTAGATAACGGATATAAGAACATCGAAAGTATTTCAAAAGCACCGTTTCGTTTTCCATATGTGTGAATATAAACATGTTAAGCCATTCAATATTTTGAGAGTGAACCATGTTGTTTCATTTTGAAACATGCCGCGTTACAGGAGAAATAATGAACTAGCTCTCAAAAGAAAATCAAAGCAATATAAAAATTCATGGTAAATTAAATAAAGTAGTAATTATAAAATAATTAAAGTATTAAATGTGTAATTTTTAATTTTTCCTTACTTATTTATTATTTTAAATAAAATCACACATGCAACAAACGACAGAAACCAAGAAACCCAATAAAAATATGCACAAAAACAGCCAAATTAAACAAGAATGAATCGTGTGAACAGCATGTTTGGCAATCTAGTTTCAGAGAGTGAAACAAGTGCTTCATATCGTCATATGAACATAGCATTAGTGTGTACATTTGAATGCACGTTTTAAACCAGAGTACCGAAACGCTCGCTCATTCTTCATTCATGAGCGAGCGTGAAAATTTAAAAAATTTTCTGGAAATTCATCCTCATGAGGGTGAGGAAAAAAACTATTTTGATTTTCCTCGCTCATGAGGAGTGAGCAAAAACAAAAAATTCAAATGTGATTTTACAGATATGAAAAATTTGAAAAAATTCACGTTAAAATTCTTCACAAGGAAAAAAATGCGATTTTCCCAACGATTTCCAGCAGGAAAATCATGTAGTAAAGAGGCCTTATAGAAGGCCTTGCACTTTTGCATATATTTTAAGCACTTCTGGAAGGGGTTCTAAAAAGATTTAAGAATAAAGCTTTATCCAAGTTTAATTGTTGTGGCTAATAATACGAAGTAAGTCAATTAATAACTAAACTTGCAACACGTACTAACATAACTACTAATAAAACGATTGCGACAGGCCTTATCTTAGAATAGAAAATTTGAATTTGTAAAATATTAAATAAAAACCTTTCTAAAAGACCTTTTCAAAAAGGCAGAGTGGAATAAGTAAAAGATTACTAAAAATTTAATTGTAAACATTCTTAAAGGCCTAAAAAGTGATTGGCTTGCAATTTTCCCCGCCGGGCAGCACGTTTAGTCTGTGTGTATTTTTTTTTGTAAAATTATTTCTTGACTGGTGAACCAAAATGTGTGTGTTGTTTTTTATTTTTGTAGGCAAATATTATTGAAAAAAAAAATAAGAGAACTGCACATATCGTCATCTTAAATGCAGAATATTGTAATATCAAATTTCATAAGTTTACATGAGAAGCAAAAAACGTTGTTAAATGGAAATTATACGAGATATTAGAGTAATATTAAATATTTAGAATAAAAATGCGATAACCAGTTTTTTTTTTGATAAAAAAATATTATATTTACTGTTATTTATTTAGTTATGTGTGTTACGTTATTTTAATTTGAAATTCTCTAAAGCAAAACGACAAATCATCAACGAAAGTATGATAGTATTAAGTTAAACAATCATTTAAAACATTAAATAATGAAATATTTCTGTTAAGTTACAGGTATAATAGAATATAAAGATAATGTACATGGCTATAAATGCAATACTGCGTTTAAACAATAAATTTAAATATGGTTAAATGCACATATAAAAATGATAATCACACAATTAAAATGCAGCATCATTAGAATTGCGTTGACATGAGGAAATAAGTTTGCTTTTCTGATGCAGTGCAGGCAGTTCTGCATTTGAGAACGTAGAGATGTTATGTTATTAGAGATATAATTATGACATATTATTTATAGTTTTTTATTTCTAATTAGAAGTGGATTAAACTAAAAAAAAGTACTTCATTAAATTTAAATTAATTTTAAAAATCAAACTTTTCCATTATAACTAACGTGTATTTTGATGTCCTTATAATGAATTTTCTCAATTGAAGTTTTCTTTACAATAAACAAGTTTTGTAAAAAATTTGACACATATACATATATGCATATTTGTCTCCATATAAGGAATTATTTCGAAAAAACTTCTGCAAGAAGTAAATTTTAATTAGTTAATTTCTGAAAAATTTAAATAAGAAGAATGAAAGAGTTTTTCAATTAAAAGTAGTATTGATAGCAGCCCGCGTATTCAGTGAAAGAAAATGTTGTATAAAGAATCACTTATCCTAAAAAAAATACTATTAGTATTTAATAAAGCCGTAAAAGGATTAACACAAAATTTAGCTAAACAATTTATATTCCAGAATTTGATAAGAAATGCTATTATTCTAAAAATGTAGAAGACAAGTAATTTATTATTTAAAACCAAAGGCTTTATAACAGTCTTTTTGAGAATATTGATGAAGGACGACTTGGAAGAATGCAATCCTAACAAAAAATACCAGATAATTTTAAATAAACGTCGAAAAAATATTTCTATTGTATTATAAACTTTCTATATTAATAATGAAGATATATTCTGATCCAATAGCAACAGATTCATTATAGGGAAATTCGACTGTATTAACATTTATTAAAAACTATATATGTACATATATAAACTCATAAGGTTGGAAAACGAAATAAATGATGGAAAAATCATATAATAAAAATAATGGCAGTCTGCTAGAAGCAAAAACTAAGGACCTGCAGATGGTACTATTTATTCTTGGAAATTCATAGCGTATGGGAGTGCAATGGGTTAAGCTGTGAAATTTCTAACAGTCCAATGTAGAAGAAGCTAATAGTCATACTTAATATAGGTTTTTCAATACATATACATATATATATATATGGATTCGGTTTATATTAATTTTACAGCACTGTTTTTCTTTTTGCTTATGCAATAATGTGCAGTTTGATCACTTATTCCACCAACACGTTCAGAGTATGAAACAGAATACCCATTTTTGACGTAAAAAAAATGAATGTGTTCGTAAAAATATATCAAATACTCTGCTAATTTTTTTTTAATTAAGCTTATTCATTATGTTTTTTAAGGAAATTATTTACTTAATGATAAGCCATTTTTGATTTTGTTAATAGCTTGGATATTTTTTAAGGTGGAAGTTTAAAATTTTTTTTTTAATATTTAACGTGAATCGTAATCAATAAACAGTCCATTTCAAAATTTTCAATGATACATTGCTTTGCATTTTAGCAAACGATATTTATACTGTTGTAAAAAATTCTTTGATGCTTTAAAAAGGGTCGGTCCTTTTCTTAAGCAGACATAAATGCAAAACTCATTGAAAAAAAAATTCCAAGTACTCAATACGTGTTGTTGTTGTAATGCAGTTTTGGTTTTACCAACCAAAACGGTTGTTCGTTGATAACATTTTTCTTAAGTAGGTAACAAATATTTGAAATTGAAGTAAAAAAGGCTTGTTTTGCTAAAAATTATGTGTAAAAGCAAATGTGACATCAGGTACAATCGAACTTCCCTATAATAAAACTGCATGGGACCATAAAATCACTTCATTTGCGTTAAAAAAGCAACAATTTTACAACTTTGGTTTTTGTTCAAATGTATTTTACTTGTAGATTTGTAATTTGTAGTTTTGAGAAACAGCGCCCAGGCTTCTATACTTGTTCATGGAGTTTTTTTTCCAATAAGTTTTGCCTTTATGTCTGCTTAAGAAAGGGACCGACCCTTTATAAAGCATAAATTTTTTTTCCAATAGTATACATATGGTTTGCTAAAATGCAAAGCAATGTATCATTGAAAATTTTGAAATAGACTTTTTAATTGATTACGATTCACGTTAAATATTTAAAAAAAAAATTTAAACATCCACCTTAAAAAATATCCAAGCTATTAAAAAAATCAAAAATAAAAAACATAATGAATAATCTTAATTAAAAAAAAATTAGCAGAGTATTTGATATATTTTTACGAACACATTCATTTTTTTTTAACGTCAAAAATGGGTATTCTGTTTCATACTCTGAACGTGTTAGTGGAATAAGTGATCAAACTGCACATTATTGCATAAGCAAAAAGAAAAACAGTGCTGTAAAATTAATATAAACCGAATCCATATATATATATGTATATGTATTGAAAAACCTATATTAAGTATGACTATTAGCTTCTTCTACATTGGACTGTTAGAAATTTCACAGCTTAACCCATTGCACTTCCATACGCTATGAATTTCCAAGAATAAATAGTACCATCTGCAGGTTTTTATTGCATTATTTTTATTTTATCTGCATTATTTTTATTATATGATTTTTCCATCATTTATTTCGTTTTCCAACCTTATGAGTTTATATATGTACATATCGATGCCTTACTTTCTCAACCTCGTATCTTAAAAAAATACGGTTTTGACTTTTTCATGTCAAACGATTAGTATTTTTGTGTTCTATTACTGCAACAACTTATTATTTCAATAATTTATTAATATTAACAGAATTGAGACAAAGTATTGAACTAATAAGTTGTTGCAGTAATAGAACACAAAAATATCAATCGTTTGACATGAAAAAGTCAAAACCGTATTTTTTTAAGATACGAGGTTGAGAAAGTAAGGCATCGATATATAGTTTTTAATAAATGTTAATACAGTCGAATTTCCCTATAATGAATCTGTTGCTATTGGATCAGAATATATCTTCATTATTAATATAGAAAGTTTATAATACAATAGAAATATTTTTTCCAAGTTTATTTAAAATAATCTGGTATTTTGTTATGATTGCATTCTTCCAAGTCGTCCATCATCAATATCCCCAAAAAAAATGTTATAAAGCCTTTGGTTTTAAATAATAAATTACTTGTCTTCTACATCTTTAGAATAATAGCATTTCTTATAAAGTGCTGGAATATAAATTGTTTAGCTAAATTTTGTGTTAATCCTTTTACGGCTTTATTAAATACTAATAGTATTTTTTTTAGGATAAGTGATTCTTTATACAACATTTTCTTTCACTGAATACGCGGGCTGCTATCAATACTACTTTTAATTGAAAAACTCTTTCATTCTTCTTATTTAAATTTTTCAGAAATTAACTAATTAAAATTTACTTCTTGCAGAATTTTTTTCGAAATAATTCCTTATATGGAGACAAATATGCATATATGTATATGAGTCAAATTTTTTACAAAACTTGTTTATTGTAAAGAAAACTTCAATTGAGAAAATTCATTATAAGGACAGTTTGATTTTTAAAATTAATTTAAATTTAATGAAGTACTTTTTTTTAGTTTAATCCACTTCTAATTAGAAATAAAAAACTATAAATAATATGTCATAATTATATCTCTAATAATAAAAAAAAAATAAAATAAAAATAAAAGCCAAACTTTGGTGAGAGTTGGCAAGACAAAAGGTGGCGCACCATTGGCTTGAGGAGCGGCCATCAAATATGAACTGCAAGTATTCAAACTAAATCGATGGCAATTTTAGTTAAGACTAAACTACAATATATTACTAGTAGTACTTTTTTAGCGAAATGTTTATTGAGATTCGTCACAATCTCTTTCATTTATTTATTTTCTTATTACGAACTAATAAAATAAATACCCCTCTTATTTTGTGAATTCTAGAGAGAAACAGTCACGTTTGTAAATTTTTAACATCTCTACGTTCTCAAATGCAGTAAGGGTTGCCAGTTTTTAAATCAGAGAAATCAGTACATAAGAGAAAAAAATCAGTACAATTGCATAAAAAACAGTACATTTACTTTTTTAATATAAAATTGCATATTAATAACATAAAAAGTTATAATCTTTTATAAAACAAAACTTGAATTCATTCTATAATTTGAACAGTGACAAAATTTAATTAATAAAACCGAATTTTTTCAAAACAATAACTCAATTCCGTTTATATTTTTTAGCGGGAATACAAAGTAAATAATAAAAAAATCTAAAATACAAGTTACGGTCACACCTAGCAAATATTTGACGAAAAAAACTTGACTAACATGTGAACTCCCTTTATTCTTTTTCCTTTATTCTTTTATATTTTTTGAATATAGGTCAACATAAAATTAAAGAAAAGTTACATAAAAGTATTTCTTTGCTATATCTACCAGCATAAATAATTTCATTTTGCAATTAAAAGGTCATGCTGAATGTCTTTTATTTTGCGGAAACAGCCAATGTCTAATTTAATCAGAAACAGCTTCAAAAGAGTTTTGAGTCAAGTTTACTTAGAACTCTTCTATAAAAAACTAAAATTTAAATTTTCTCTAAAATTAATTATTTGACATTGGAAATAAATTTACACATTTCCTCAAATTCGTAAACGCACCACCGTTTAGAAACACTTTCCATTTTTCTTCTACTGTCATCTTTTTTCGTACTGACGCGGCAAAAATCTTTATTGTTAAGAACTCATGGATAAGAACATCTATATTAATATTTGTATCGCAATTTGACAACATGACAAACTATATACTGAGCCCAGTTAATATATAATAACAGTACAAAAACAGTACATTAATGAAGGAATCAGTACATTTGCGTACTGATTTGCTTGTAATGCCTAAATCAGTACTTTAAACAAAAAATAGTATATGTACTGATAAACAGTACGAATGCAGAACTGCCTGCACTGCATCAGAAAAGCAAACTTATTTCACCATGTCAACGCAATTCTAATGATGCTGCATTTTAATTGTGTGATTATCATTTTTATATGTGCATTTAACCATATTTAAATTTATTGTTTAAACGCAGTATTGCATTTATAGCCATGTACATTATCTTTATATTCTATTATACCTGTAACTTAACAGAAATATTTCATTATTTAATGTTTTAAATGATTGTTTAACTTAATACTATCATACTTTCGTTGATGATTCGTCGTTTTGCTTCAGAGAATTACAAATTAAAATAACGTAACACACATAACTAAATAAATAACAGTAAAAATAATATTTTTTTATCAAAAAAAAAACTGGTTATCGCATTTTTATTCTAAATATTTAATATTACTCTAATATCTCATATAATTTCCATTTTACAACGTTTTTTTGCTTCTCCTGAAAACTGTGATGTTATATTATTTTGCATTTAAGATGACGATATGTGCAGTTCTTTTAGTTTTTTTTTTAAATAATATTTGCCTACAAAAAATTCAACACACACTTTGGCTCGTTGCCTTTAACAAAAACAAAATACACACAAAGACATTTCGTGCTGTGGTCATGCAAACTGTAGAGCAACAACAACATTACTGGTGAGGAGCGTTAAGAAAATTTTTTGTTTCCTCATTTTTCATGACTGAGGAAAGGCAAAAATTTATTTTTCCTCACGCTCATGAATGAATTGGCAAAAAAATTCACAATTCATTCATGGTTGTGAAAAAAATTACACGTTTTAAGTTCCTCATTCATGAAAAAATTCATGAATGGTTAAATATGAGCGATCATATATGAATTTTTCGGAACTCTGTTTTAAACCAAAAGTTTTTGATTTCGTAAGGCCGTGTCAGTTACAACTTTGTCGCTTTGCGTGACGTTTCATCCTTTGGCAGAAAAACGCAAAGCAAAAGGTGTATGACACAATGAAAATATTGACAACACTCACGCATTGTTTATTTACTTATAAAAGCAGTTGGTAATTTGTACATTTAATTATTTATTATAAAAATAAAAGTTTAAAATTTAATTTAACGGTTTTTTGGAATTGAATATGGCAAAAAATTAAAAAAAAAGAAAATTATACTAACCAATTGTCAAAGCGCGCAAAAAGATGAGAGTTGGCTAACTATTTGCTTCGCACCGCTTTGAAAGTACTTTATGTGCCATGTTTCGTATAAGTAGGTATATTTTATCCTCGATGTCAAAGCGAATCGGTAACGCAACGCGAAGCAAGAGTTTAATCTGACATGGCCTTTAGGCTGGCTTTTTAAGACCTCACTTAAACTAGGTTTAGTTAATCTGAAAACCGATTTGTGCCGCCATTACCAAGTTTGTATACCAAATATGGACGGAACAGCTTAGTTTTGCTTAAAATGTTGGTCTTTAATGAAATAATAAAAAAAATCACATGTCGCCGGAAAAATCCGAGTTTCAGAGAACGTTTAACTTAGTTTAAACTTACTCCATATCTCAAATCCGCGGTCGTAGTTTAGTATAAATTTTTATAAGAAATAAATTTCCTATAAGTGTGAAAACTAATAATTTTCTTATAAGAAAAAAACGCTTATAAGAAACATTTTAATGGTAGTTGTTTTAATTTCTTATATTCGTTACTGTCTTTGTATTTCAAATTAATACAAGTATTTCAAATACAGCCCAACCTTTTGAATATGTATAAAATTATTATAACCAGAATAACGTTTAGAATTCAAATCTGGAAATTAAAATGAATATGAGCAAGTAATTTAAATATCAATGAAGCTGGTTGTACTTAACCACATATGTATTGCCTCGAAATTTTTCTTTTTTATCTCGTTAATTTGAACAAAAAGTGAAGAAAATTTTCTACTGTGTGTCCTCTATACACCCTTTCAGATTATATTAAACAAAAAAGACAATTATTTCTGCTATACTTCTTTTTAATAGATTACAACTAGTAGTTGTAAGATTTTTGTACTTATTCCAATGCTAGTGTAAACATGATTTTTTTAAATTACTTATTTTATTGCCACAAATAACATTTCGTATACATCAGGGATGGAAAAGGGACTTTCTGAATTTGTACCAACTTCAAAAGCAATACATATAAGCGTTTTCATGAAATCGCTTAAAATTCCTATTTGTGCAAATGTGAAAACTTCACGAAGCCCTTTTTAACTTATTGCACAAATGAACAATGTCAGTTTTGAGAAACGTCAATACAAAAGCAAAAAAACGAAGAGATAAAATACAGCGCAAGTCTACGGGCCAAAATTGTTAGGCATATTTACCACGTTTGTGAAGATGAGTTTTCAAACAATTTTTGACAGTTCATTTTCGGGGGGCTTGCACATATAGCGAAACTTTTTTTAAAGGTTCTTGTCAAGGCCTATCCAATAGGTCTGCTTACCGCTACAACAATACAATAGTACAAAAAACAACAGGCATTTTGTTTGTGTAATTTTCCTCACGGTTGTTGCCTATCGCAGTTCTAGAAATTAAAATCCACTATGTGAGTAAATTTTCGGCAACTAGAAAATGTTACTCTCCAGAATGGGTCTTGCACAAAAAAGTAAGCGAATGGTAAATTGCAAAAACTTGCAGGTTAATCAAAACAGATGATCACAAAAAAGTTTTTTGTTGTATAATATGTGTTATCTAGACAACTTTAATTTGCTTCACGTTGAAAATAATTATTTTTAGTTATTGTTGCACTTTTAATTCAGTGTTTCAAATGTTTTTATTACAAATTGCATGCTTTTTGTTTGCTTACTTTTATTTTTTTATTTACTTGATAGAATCCAGGGACGTAAAAGTTGGTAAATTTGTACCATTTTTGGTACAATCGAGTTTTCAAAAGTACAATGGTACACCAATTATTTTACTTAGTCCCAATTTACACGCTGCAAGTCTTATTGATCAGCCTGCTACTTTATAGGCGAGATAGACTAGGAAAGAAACGATTCGTTGTCTCTCTCTTTCGCCTGTAAATTAGCAAACATGTATAAGCAAAATGTAAACAACTTTTGACATGGTTGAGGAATAAACCAAATAAACATCTGGCTCCTTAAGCAGACCTAATGGATAGACCTTGTGCAAAAGTTTGTTCAGTAAAAATTTTCAGTCTCTTAGTCTGACAACAGCCAATTTACTCTCTCAGTATACGCTTTCTTTTGCAAAATTTTGGGTAAACGAACGCAATTCAGTAAAATCCAGTACAAATTTGTACAACTTTGTGCAAATTTTGGGATAAACGGGCACAGCTAATATTTATATATGTTGCACACATTAGCACAAAAGTGTGGGTATAAAAAGTGCCTGATATCCATCTTTGGAACACAGTTTTTTAATTTTATTATAACCGTCATGACTTTTCTAATTATTCTTACATCTTTTTAAGCGTGATATTATTTAATTTAAAAATTAGTTAGAACATTTTTATGAAGAGAGCATGACATCGTTTAAAATGAAATGAAATTTGTGTCTTATTATACCTTCCACCACTAGTTGTGAAGGGGGTATACTATGTTTGTCATTCCGTGTAAAACTAAATATATACATATATTAATATTCTAAGCCGATTTATGTGCTGTTTTCACAACACAAGTGATTGAACGTGTAGTAAAATTTATATGAAAAGCACTCAGTTTTTGAAGTGTTTAAGTGCATATTAGTCTGTTGAAATAACACTCTCGAACGACTCAAAAGAAAATTTTGGAGTCAAATTGTTTCTAGTTATCCTAGGCAGCTTGGAATTGAAATCCAGCACAATTGGGTCAGTAGGAGAATCCCCCTAAAAAAGTGATATTTCTGTTACAAACACTAATATAAGTTAATAACAACATAACAACAACCACTTAGACAATTATTTTTGTACAACTAATTGTCTATGTGGTTGTTGTTAGAAAAATGGGTTTCATTGGTTTTAATAGTATTCTTTGGGTTTAATTCATAATGTTTATAAATGTTTTCTTAAGTATGTAGAAGAAAAACTTTGCCTTTTTTTATACCCTTCACGGCATGTAAAAGGGTATATACATATGCGTTTGTTTTTCCGTTTGTAATTTCTACAATATTGATCTTAGACCCTATTAAGTATATATACTCGGGGTCCTAATTAGAAACGAAGTTGATTTAAGAGTGTCCGTCTGTCTGCTGAAATGGGGTTTTCGAATATACCAGATATGATGGGGACTTGGTTGGTATATTTTTATGTCACATATGATTCGTTTAATAACTGAGATATAAACTTCTAAAGAACGTTAAGAGAAAAACTATCCAAATTTGGTAAACATATTTATATAAATTATTTATATCAGATAGCCGAATATAGCACTCTTAAATCGTTTTTTTTTTTAATTATGTTTGATAATGTGTGTTAGTGGGTGAGTGATATACGACGCTGCATTACCATATGTGACATGATTCGGTACAGCCAAATAATGGGTGATTCAAGTAGAGATACTTTTTTCAATAGCCTTTTTTTTTTGACAGATCACGGGTGAGTCGTGTCATGCTGTCATGTTATTTTTGTTAAGTATTGTTTGGCATTTCATAATGGAAAGACTTACGCCTGAACAACGGTTAAAAATCGTTCAACTTTATGGTCAACATAATTGGTTTACTGAGCGTACTATTCGCAACACCATCACCCATTTTGAGACCCAGCATTCATTATTGGATAATATTCGACCGAATAAACCACGTCCAGCACGCTGTGAAGAAAATATAGCGGCCGTAGCTGAGAGTGTACACGAAGACCGTAAAGATTCGATTCGGCGCCGTTCGCAGCAAATCGGACTGACGTATGGAACGACATGGCGCATTTTACGTCGAGATCTTAAATTGAAAGCGTACAAAATACAGTTTGTGCAACAACTGAAGCCGCTCGACCTTCCCAAGCGACATCGCTTCGTTCTATGTGCTCTTAAAAAGTTCCAAGAAGATCCGACGTTTTCGAGGCAAATTTTGTTCAGCGATGAGGCCCAATTCTGGCTCAATGGGTATGTTAACAAACAAAATTGCCGCATTTGGGACGAAGAGCAACCTGAAGAGATTCAAGAACTGCCACTTCATCCAGAAAAAACAACGGCTTGGTGTGGTTTGTGGGCCAGTGGAATCATCGGTCCGTATTTCTTTAAAAATGATGCCGGTGCAAACGTAACCGTCAATGGCGGCCGTTATCGTGCCATGATAACTGACTATTTGATGCCTGAAATTGAAGCTCGTGATCTCGGCGACACACACACATCGCATCAATCAATGGATTTATTGAGAGAACACTTCGGTGAGCACATAATTTCACGTTTTGGGCCAGTCGATTGGCCACCAAGATCGTGTGATATCACACCGTTAGACTTTTTCCTGTGGGGATATCTAAAGTCTAAAGCGGACCAACCCGCTTCGATTCAGGCCTTGGAGGAAAACATCACGAGTGTCATACGCCAGTTACCAGTCGAAATGCTCGAACGAGTCATCGAAAATTGTACTCAACGGATGGACCATCTGCGACGTTACAACGGCCAACATTTAATAGACATAATCTTCAAAAAATAAATGCCAAGGAATGTTCTTTCAATGATAAAAAGAAACATTCCCCTTTAAATTTGAATTTTCTGTGTTTTTTTTTTTCTTTAAAAAAGTAGGGAACGTCGAAATGGATCACGCATTATATCAAGTTTCTGCTAGTAAAGCAAATGAACACACCTAATATTAACAAAAAAAATTGTTACTACAACAAATTTGCATATTCTTCTGATTCTGTGGATTATTTAAGTATAATTTCATTAATTTTGCGTTTTAGCTATTTAATTCATAAAATCACCTTAAAAAGTCACCATAAAGTCACCTTTTGGTAACTCTTTTCGGGAGCGATACGTAAAATCGTGAAGAACAAATAAACAAATAAGTTTTATGAATGTACTATTATTCTGAAATAATTTTTACGACTACAGATATATAACATTTCATGTGGTTTGAAAATATTTATGTATGCTAACTATGCGGAAAAAATTAGAATCTTTGTTATTTTAAAACTTAAAAAACAAGTAATAGTGATATATGTATTCGGCTGTGCCGAACTTTGAGATCCACCACCGACAGTTAGGATATTTCGAGCGTGTGAACTATATAAGTCTATAATTTATTAATTAATCTTTATAAAAACGGACGTCAGTATTAAATTTCGTCGCGGTTTAGCCCTATAAATGTTAAATTATTGACCGACAATCAGAAAGCTTTATGCTTTTATATCTAGTCATATAAAAGTCAATTTGATCAAATTTGAGTTTTAGCCGAACTAAATTTATTTTCGAGAGGAAAATTTATATTGGACCCATGGTTAATTATAGACTGGGTTAGGTTCCACTGGCAGTCGCAATTAAACACAGCTCACTTGGGTCCAGTAATTCCCGTTGTGTTACCATGTCACACACCATCTCCCAATGTTCCAACGTTACCTGGCTGTTGACATTTTCACCCAGCCATCCGGTTGATTAAATGAAGGAATAGACCCTGTTCAAATCAATGTAGAGAGACAGGGAAGATGTCGCCGAAAATTCTACCGAGAGTAAGATTTATTAGATGGAGCCTATGGTAATTTATGGACCGATCTTCACGAAATTTGACAGAGTGATTTCTATTCCTTTGTTAAATTATGGACCGATCTTCACGTCCTATAAAATTGTGATGTACTAAATTTTATTATAATAGCATTGTTTATTACGGCTGTTATTACGCAACTGTTTTCTGAGAATAGGCTTTATATGGGGCCTATGGCAAATTATGGACCGATGTTCACGAAATTCAACAGTGTAATTTTCTTTCATTTAAACTGTGACGTACCAAATTTTATAACAGTAGCGTTGCTTGTATTTTCCGAGAAAAAGCTTTATATGTGGCCTATGGTAAATTATGGACCGATCTTCAAGAAAAGGTATGATTTCTATGTAGTCATAAAGAACGAATTTGTGCAAAATCTTATATCAATCTGTTCACTATGTCATCATTTATGTCAGTTTTTGTAACGGACATGACAGACGGGCATGGCTAAATAGAGTTATAATTATTCAAAGCGCCAGAATATATACATATACTTTATGGGGTCTAAAATGAATAATAAAAAAGATTCACACGGAATGACAAATTTAATATACCCTCATTCTTCACTAGTGGTGGTAGAGGGTATAAAAAAACTTGTCAACTAACTAAAAAACTTCTCAATAAACAGTCCAGTCAATTATCTTATCAACAAGGTATGTGCAAAATAAATCATGATAATAAAATTTTTGATACTTAAAATAACGCCAATTCATTTTTGTAACCACTTATAAGAATTCCTTTGGTAATTTGTATACCCTTTACCAAAGCGTATAAATATTAGGAAGGTAAACTGAAAAAAAATTAAAAATAGTCTCTAATCACCAAATTTATACCAAATTCATAAAATCAAGCAAACAATTTGTTGATTTTGCACCTATTACCAAAATGATTATATTGATTACTAAAAACTATAAAATTGTGAATATTTTTTTTTTTCAATAAATGATATTTTTAATTTTAATTAAAAAAATGATCAAAAAACTTTGCCATTTCAAACAATGTGTTAGTTTATTGAATTAAATATTGACAATTCCCAACAACAATTCTACAAGTTTAAATTATTTTATTTTCAACGATAAAATCAATTAATATTTTTTGATATTTAATTAATATTTTAATTGAAAATTTATTTTAAAACAACTTAAATATTAATTAAATCAAAATTATATTTTATATTATATTATATTTTTTTTAAAGCGTTTTAAATTTGCTTGCAAACATACGCACTACATGCATAAATTTTATTTTACATTTCATGAAAAAAATTTATGGAAGTAATATGTACTGCCTGCTTTTGAAAATAAAATAAAAATTAAGTTCAGAAATTTATATTTTTTTATTGTTGAAATCTGCGAGGAACTACAACAATGCAACAATAGAAAAACCAGCACGCATTTTGTTTGTGTAAATTATGTTAAAGATGTCAAAACCCAATGCATTTGTTTGTGTAATAAATGGACAAGATGTCAAAAACAATTGCACGGTAAAAATACAACTCTACAAAAAATCAGCAGGCGTTTCGAGCTGACCTACTAATTGGGCCATGGTTGAAATATATTTTTTTTAATTTTATTTTTAAAAACAGGAAATTTACACTTTTTGTTTACCTTTTCTAGCCACAATATTAATATTAATCAACCCAATTATGAATAAAAATTCCCCGGGAGTTTTCTCCATTCTCCCATTTTTTCCTATGTTAATTCATATTGAAATTTTTTTTTTTTTAAACGAAGTGTTCTCAACTTTTGCGGAGATAATTGCTGAACTCCGTTTGAAGCAGACCTGCACTAAAAAATAGTCTCTCAGATGTGACTGAAGTCATTTGACAACTTAAGTATTTCTGCGCCATGGTCTTAAATTTTGAATATATTTTATGGCGCCAGTGAACAACCGGATCTGCGTCTCTAGAAAAATTAGAAAATCTAAGGTATATTTAGACTGTTTTCTTTAGCTGAACCTCAGCGTAGGATGGACAGATGATCATTCTTCTCTAATCTTTTTTTAAAGGTCAGTTCTAAGGTCAGTTCTTGTAGACTTATTAAAACTTGCACTAGGCGTAGGTGTGACCGTTTCTTCAACACTCAACAAGACGTTTTTTCGATCTATTGTCTAGCTTTGTATCGAAGGTAGAGAATTGTAGATATACAATAGATTTCATTATTCTCTAAAATCTTTTATTTAGAGCTAATGCTACGTAAATCGACAATTTTTTGGGAATCGGAACTATTCTGCATTTCAGTTTATTCATTTATCGTATTTACTAATAAATTTTGAAGACTGTTAACTAGCGAAAAAGCGCCAGAAAATGTAGCAGTGGCTTTGCTTATGAATTTTGTGGTCTCTTTGAAGTTATCCAAAATTTGTAGAGAAATGATTTTTATTCTCACAAAAATCATTAAAAATAAGCAGAAAATTCTTAAAACGTAGAATTAAATACAATATTTATCAATGGGAGAACGTTTTACCATTATGGTGCAAAGCAAAACTGCTGATGCTGCAGGTCCACACTAGGGATGCCAATCGGGACTGATTTTTGAAAATCCCGGGATTCGGGATTTTAGAAATCCCGATCCCGAAATCCCGGGATTTTTCGGGATCAATGTGTTTCTTTAAGATGCTACTTTTTTTTAATAAACAACACTTTTTGAATATTCAAAAGGTTTTATATTCGTAACTTAAATTTTTAAAAATGAAAACAACAAAACAATTTATTTTATACATATGTTTATAACACTGGCCTCACCCATGATCAAACTGATCAGATTCTGAAAAAAGCTTAAAAAAATATACGTATCTCTTAGTTTTTCTAGATCAATTCATTTCGGTTTTTTGACAGTAATTAAATTTTTAATGTGAATTAAGTTGTGACGGCATTAATACACTGCAAAGTGTAGTCCCTCATCGATCTCGATAGCTGAGTTAAAAATTGTAAAACTATGTCGACTGCAGTGCAGTACACCTCCAGGGTAAGGGCGAGATTCATAATCAATAATTTAAGTACGTTTGAAATTTATTTTAAAACAAAGTATTTATACAAATGTTTCCTAAAACAGATTTCAAGTTTAAATAATTTATTTATGAATACGTCAGATAGTGTTTATTTATAAAAAAAATTATTTTATTTGCCGTATGTTTTTTAAGCAAATTAATTATTATTATTGGACCGGAAGGAATATGAGCTACATCATCAATATTATGACTTAATTGTTATAATTATATCAACTTTTATTCTTTAGTTTCTGAATAAAACTTTAATTGGATCGTGAATAATTTTTATTTTTTGCTTGATATATAACAATTATTTATTGATTTCTATATTTTGCATAAAAATAATCATTTTTATTTTGGTATTATGTCTTAAGCCAAAGCTGAACTTGCTAAACGTGATTGTAAAAAAGGCTTGAGATGTGAATCTTCAAATATCGTTTCTACTTAAAATATTGGTTTTTATTAAGCAAAATACAAAAATCCAGAAATATTCGTCATATATCAAGCAAAAGTTAAAAATTTTAAATACTCGCTGTGTGCCAAAAACAAAAATTAAGCTCAAAAATAAGAATTATTTGCAATAAAAAATATAACTCAAATATAATTTTTAATAATTTTTTTGTATATAGTATAAAAATTCAATAAAAACGAACAGTTTTGTACATAAAAGTTGATATGTTAAAAATCCCGGGACTCAATCCCGAAAAATCCCGGGATTTCGGGATTCGGGATTTCCCGTTTGGCATCCCTAGTCCACACCAATCGGTTAATGCTCTTATGACCAAAAAGTCGTAGTGTAAAATTGTATTGACAAGTTACACAGCAAACGCGTAAAATGCATATACGTATCGAAAGCATGGAGTAGGATTACCTTCTACTTTAGCATGCGTCTCGAAAAAAAGAAAAACACGTGGTTTGGACCGACCTCCGGCTTATGAATCAAAAGAACTAATTTATTATGCTGTTTAATATTGATTAATTAAAAATTAATTAATTAATAATTTATATACCTACTTATATAGTACACACGCCCGAAAACTGTCGGTGGAGGATATCAAAGATTCGGCACAGCCGAATATATCACTATTACTTGTTTTTTAAGTTTTACATGTTTAAAATAACAAAGTTTCTAATTTTTTTCCGCACAGTTAGCATACATACATACATATTTTCAAACCACATGAAATGTTATATAAGGCGCTATCTGTAGTCGTTAAAATTATCTAAGAAAAATAGTACATTCATAAAACTTATTTGTTTATCTGTTCTTCAAGATTTTACGTATCGTTCCCGAAAAGTGTTACCAAAAAGTGTAATTCATAAATAGCCAAAACGCCAAATTAATAAAATTATACTTAAATAATCCACAGAATTAGAAGAAAATGCAAATTTGTTGTAGTACCAAGTTTTTCGTTAATATTAGGTGTGTTCATTTGTTTTACTAGCAGAAACTTGCAACAGGAGAGTAAACGTTAAATTTACTCTCCCGAAAACTTGCTACTACAACAAATTTGCATTTTGCAAAGGAAAAACACGTGGCTTGGACCGACCTCCAGCTTATGAATCAAAAGAAACAATTTATTATTCAGTTTGATTTTTTTGCTGTTAGTTGTATGCAAAAAATAAGCATTGAAAACTAAATTTAAAAAAAAAACTATAAAAAAGTATCGGGTTATCGACAGTAAAATATCGCCGATAGCGATATAGCGGCAAACGTGAAGTATCGCCGATATATCGGTATCAGTATTCATTACGTTCCTAATAAATATACAATATATTTACTATAAAGTATAAGATAAGAGAATTTCACTTAACGATGTCCGTCTGCTTGTCAAATGAACTT
This sequence comes from Pollenia amentaria, assembly GCA_943735925.1. Lineage (NCBI taxonomy): Eukaryota > Metazoa > Arthropoda > Insecta > Diptera > Polleniidae > Pollenia > Pollenia amentaria. Next base: position 82,153,349 of record OX031008.1, on the reverse strand, counting down.
AATGGCTCGATTACGGATAGCGACTCAACTGAAGTTGAAATTAGGCAGCGCCGCTCATTAAAATGTACAATTTTTTTTTTTATTTTATATTTTAAAATAAGTGGCGTTGCCCTATTTCGCTGCTGGCAACTCAAATTCAGTTCAGTTCCGCAATCCGTAATCGACCCATAAATTTGCGAAGACCCTACACAACGGCAATATGTATGTATGATGTATCTATCTATCGATAGGTAATGCTTTCGAGAACTTTTGGTATTTTAGATCAGCCAAATTTATAAATAGCTAAAAAAAAAATAAATTAGCAAAAATGTGCAAAAAAAACATGAAAATTTTATTTTCAGAGCACTACTATCTACAGATACGTTTTAAGTACTAAAATTTTTATGTCAATTATGAATACAAATTCCCTGGAAGCTTTCTCCCGTTTCCCATTGTTCCTATTTAAATTAAATTGTAAAATAGGGAGAAGGTAGAAAACTCCCGTGGAATTTGTATTCATAATTGGGTTGATTAAAGATTTCCAAAGAAGTCGGAAAAATCGGCCCATAAACTAAAGTGCAATGCCCAAAATACTAAAAAAAAAATTTAAAAATACCCATTTTCGGGGAACAGACCTTCCCGAGTCCAAATTTTATAATAATAAAATGCTTGTAACCGATAAAGAAAACCATGGTAAAGGGTATATAAGATTCGACACAGCTGAATATAGCATTTTTACTTGTTTATAATCGAATAAATTTGAATTTGGTGTAATAACACAAAAACCTTCAGTCAAATTATTTTAATATGTTATCTTCTATCTATATACAAGTATGTATGTATGTATATATTAAAAAAATAATCTGTGTTTGTTTGATATTTGTTTGCTTATTTATTTGTTCTAACCTTATAAAAATCTAAACCCCTGGAATAATTTTCTTGAAATTTTTAGAGTAGCAACTTTAGATCCCCAAAATTAATTAAGGCTGCTTAATAATTGGAACAGGGAAAGTAGTACCCCCATAAGACGCAAATTTTTAACATAGCATATCTAAAGAACCGCTGCACCGATAATTTTGAAATTTCCACATTAAAATCACCTTTGATTTGAAAATAAGATAAAAGCAAGAGAAGTTGTACATCCCACAGGAAGCACTTATTATAGCAGAAGTGGAAGTGGTACGCCCAAGGTACGAGGGCGGATCAATAAGTCCGTAACTTTTCGAACTTCCCTCGTAGTTATATGAAATGCAACACTGCTCCCATCAAGTGCCACCTGTATATAGACTACTGTCAAGTTTTGAACAAGTTCCGTCATTAACTTTGCGCTTAACAACATTTCAAAACATGCAACCTCGTGGATTTTTTTAAAAATTGAAAAAAGTGAATTTCGAGTGCTCATTAAAAATTATTTTTTGCGAAATAAAACCGTCAATCAAACCAAGGAAAAGCTTGATAAATACTATGGGGACTCTGAACCATCGATTTCAATGGTAAAAAAGTGGTTTACTGACTTTCGTTGTGGTCGCACAAGTACAAATGACGCTGAACGTTTTGGACGGCCAACTGAAGTCAATACACCCGAAAATGTCGAAAAAATTCACGATACAATGTTGGCCGACCGAAGAGTAAAAATGCGTGAGATTGTTGATGCCATATGCATTCAATATGGCAGTGTGATTTCGATTTTAAATGATCACCTGGGTTTAATAAAGCTGTCTGCAAGATGGGTGCCGCGTTTGCTCTCAATTGACCATAAACGTAATCCTGTGACAACTTTAAAGGATTGTTTGGAGTTATTTAACCGCAATTCGAATGTGTTTTTGCGGGTTTTGTAACTGTGGATGAAGCATGGATCCATTACAACACTCCGGAGACCAAGCAGCAGTCTAAACAATGGATTTCTTCGGGTGAACCGGCTCCGAAGAAGGCCAATGTAAGTTTGTCGGCCAATAAAGTGATGGCAACATTTTTTTGGGATGCACGCAGGATGATCCACATCGATTACCTTCAAAAGGGAAAAACAATAAACGGCGAATATTATGTCAACTTATTGGACCGATTTAACGTGGATTAAAAAAAATCGACCCCATACGGGCAAGAAAAAAGATATTTTTCATCAAGATAATGCACGGGTGCCCACGTGTACAGTCTCAATGGCAAAATTACATGAATTGGACAACGAATTGGTACCTCATCCGCCTCATCCTCCGGATTTAGCCCCCAGTGACTATTTCCGAACCTAAAGAAATGGCTCGGTGGAAAGAGATTTAGCTCCAACGATGAAATTATTGGTCAAACAAATGCCTATTTTATGGACCTCGAAAAATGCTATTTTTTTGGAAGGGATACACAAATTGGAGAAACGTTGGACTATTAACAGGTGGTACTTGATGGGAGCAGTGTTGTATTTCATATAACTACGAGGGAAGTTCGAAAAGTAACTTATTGATCCGATCTCGTATTAAAAAAATAGTCTGTGTTTGTTTGATATTTGTTTGCTATTTATTTGTTCTAACCTTATAAAAATCTAAACCCCTGGAATGATTTTCTTGAAATTTTCAGAGTAGCAACCTTAGATCCCCAAAATTAATTAAGGCTGCTTATTAATTGGTGCAATGAAAGTAGTACCCCATAAATGAAAGTAGTACCCCCTTAACATAGCATATCTAAAGAACCGCTGGACCAATAATTTTTAAATTTCCACATCAAGATCACCTTTTATTTGAAAATAAGATAGAAGCAAGAGAATTTGTACATCCCACAGGAAGCACTTATTATCGCAGCAGTGGAAGTGGTACGCCCATAACGAGCTACATACATATTAAAATTTTATTATTTATTGTCATTATAGTTGTTATTATTATAATTATTTATTATTGTCATATTTTAATGTCAGATTAATTAAAATATTATGAAAGTAAAATATAATTCATTTTACTATAATGAGGGCAGCGAAGCGCACCGGGTTTAGCTAGTAATAATTTAAATACGATACGTAACAACTTTTCTAATCAAAGAACCCCGTCTATAAACGCATACATACGTACTTTAAAACTATATAGAATTTTAAGAGATAAAATGGCTTAAATATTTATATTGCAATCAAATTAAAAAACAACTATAATTGACAGAAAAAAACTACAATGTCATTAATATGCCTCTTGTATAAATGTATTGAATGAGGAGTGCCTGCCTGTGCACAAGAGAATACGTGATAAACGCAAGTATTCGTGTTTACCAGTGTAACCAAAACTTGGAAATTTTTACAGCTAAATCTGGCATTATATTTGGCCAAAAAATGCTAAAAATTATTTTAAAAAATGCTAAAAAAAAAATAATGCAAAAATTTTTCAAGATCTTTGTTAAAAATTTCTTAGCACTATGAAATTGTATTCAAAGCTAAATACATTTTAGTGACTTTTTTTTTTAACTGAAAGAATGGTTGGTAATATGGAACAAGTGGCCAGATTTTGGTAAAACATTAGATACATATGTACATATAAATATGTTGTACAGGTAGTTGAGATTAAGTTTTAAATTTTGCGTTCCTGCAAACCTCTGATACATGCAAATATGAAACGATTTGATTATACACAGTTTTTTTATATCATTTTATTTCTTATACAGTAATTTTAACTTAGCTGCACACTCTACTTTACACGATTTTTTGTGCAGCTAAATCAAAAGTACTGGTATCTTAAATGTATATATGTATCTGCCTAAATGTGCAGGTACACAAACAATTGGGGTTAGCTGGATAAAAGTGAAGTGTTTAAAAAGAATAAAAAAATATGTATTTACGACTCAATTTATGGCAACTAAAAACCAAAAAATATGTAATAGAACTCCTAACAATGACGTTCAAACTGCTTTTTTAGAATGAAAGAGGTAACCAAATTGGTAACAATAAGATTTGCTATTCCTTTCATAAAATTGTGGTATGCAAACCAAATAAATGACTTAAAATTATGACAATTTGGCTTGTTTGCGATTTTTGTTTTTATTAACAGCTTAAATTGGATATTTATGTATAAAAGTGGCCACCATATTTTTTTCATGTGTGCAGCTAACTTTGATGTTTTATATGCAAATATTTTAAAGCTGCCCAAAAATATGATAAATATTCAGCTATACAAAATGCACGTAAACAAAGATTTTGAAGAATAATTACAGAAAATTTGTATTTTGGGCAGTTAAGTCAAAGTGCAGCTAACTTTAATATAAAAATAATTTTAAAATGCCAAAAATGTTGGGCATTTGTCTTAAATGTACAGGTATAGAAAGTGCACTTAAAAAAGGAATTTGTGTAGGATTTTAAAGAATAATTAAAAAAATTATTACTAGGGCGGATCAATAAGTCTATGTTTTAAACAGCTGTTAAACGCAAAGTAAATGACGTAACTTATTGATCCGCCCTCGTAATTTTGTGCAGTTTAGTCAAAAGTGCACGCTAACCAAAGGCAGTAAAGTCAAAACTACTGTAGTAGTTTTCACTATAGAACTTTCATCTTAATAATAATAAAATTTCTATCTACCTTCATATCGCAATGTCAAATTGCAAATCATTTTTACAATCAACATGAGGGAATTTCTAATATTCTCTGAATATTCTATTTTTTTTCAAGACAGGTAAGAAGTTTCTTAACATAAGAATTATCCATTTTATACGAAATTTTATTTTGAGTACAACTATTTTAAGTCAAAGTTTATCATAATTTTTAAAATAATTTAAGTTAAATCAATAACACTAATCGTCCAAATTTTAAAACTTATGCTAAAAAGAGATTAAAACATTTTAGAAAAATGCTAAATATAAATTTGCAGCTAAATAAAAAAGTTTTATGCTAAATTTAGCTGCAAAAATGCCAAAATGGTCACACTGGTGTTAACACAATATAACACTAAAGTCCCACAACACTCATTGCCATTGTTTTATGTAATTTTTTTTTTTTTAGATTTTAGATATTCACGCCTATCGTGAATAAAAAGTAAACAGTTTTTTAAATCGAAAAAATTTTGAGAGAAATTTTATTGACGATGATTATTAAAAATACTTACAAAACAATACCGCCCAAGAACGGATCTGGTGGATAAGCATCACTGCTGCCCTTTTTTCGAATATCGTTTAAGAGAACAATACCGGAAAGAAATTGTAAACATGTAACGGTACCGGCAAATTTGGCAATTTCCTCACTGTAAGGTGCCAATAAATCGCCTAATGCATCCATGTTTTAGTTTATAGTTCTTCTTTTATTCTTGCGTGCCTTTACGTTGATTTCCAAATACATAGGTATGTAGTGGTGTTTTACATTTACTACGTTTGTGAATCAAGACAGGCGCTGGTTAAGGGGTGTTTTTGACAACGTGCTTCTTTATTATTGTTTTCTTAATATTTAAGAACAAGTCGACCAAAACAAAAAAATAAGTTCAAGTTCACCAATTTTATTTACTTAATTGATGATACAGCCTCTCGATTTTATTATTCCTTTTTAACTTTTTATTATACCTAATTGATTTTTTATGTTCTTAATATTGAATTTATTATTGAAGTAAAACAGCAAAAGTCGTTTTATATTTTATATCTGTTTAGCAGATAAGAAACTTGATTGGTTTTAATACGACGACTTTATTTTTATACCACTTTTTGGCAAGTAAAAAAAATTTTAATTGTTTTAAAATTAAATCATAACACGAAAAACACTTGCTCTTTAAATACACACTTGTTCTCTGTTGCACGATTCTCCAACAACTGGAAATATACTTTATACTCGTAAAGTTTTAAACTACTGAAACGATTTTGTACGCGAATTTGATATTTTATATGTCCCCTAACAATCCCCCTCGTGATTATATCAACACTCAACATAGACAATTGACTAGAACGAAAACTCCCTAAAAACAAAATAAAATGTTGGTCATATCTCTATAAATGTTACACGTGAGAAGTTATCAGTGTTACCACCAATAAAATGCAAAACTACACTTAAGATGACGCAAAATTACCCAATTTAAATGAAATTACACCTGATATCAAATTGACGTTTAATTATACAAAAAAGAACAAATAAGAAAGTATTTACAGACAAATTTATAAGGGTTTCCCCTTGTTAGGTTCCATATTCAACTATGGACCTATTAAAACTAAATAATGTTATGAGGTTAAGCAAAATAATATTAGTATTCGTAACGCCGAATATTATCTATGTAAGTACCTACATCTATCTGAGATTATTTTTCGTCTTAAAGTGATTTATATGACCTACGTTCCTAAACTTAACAGCACAAAATTTTGCCATGACATAGTAGCATTAATTTTTATCAATACATACCAATATTTAGAAGTCAGTTATGGTATACAAGCTATTTCCGTAAGTGGTATTTGTATGGGAGCCATGATCAAATATGGACTAATTCCAAAAATTAATTTCATAAGATAATTAAGGTGGGAATAAAATATATTTGGGCCAAATTTTGTCCAAATACAAACATAATAAGATGGTTTATAGGCACAAAGACTTTATTTGGAATACAATATGAGAACTTATGAAACGGACCGATTCTCAAAATTTTCAAAAAACGTATGAACCAAATTTCATTAAATTATCTTAAAAATAGCGACCTGTACTTTGCGCAGAATGTCTATATGGACAGACAACCAGCCAGCAGGACGGACGACTCAGATACTGATTTTAGGTCGATCGATATACTACAACAAATATTTGTATGTGTTTCATATACATATCAACAGAAACTCATCATACCCTATTCACTTAAATAAGATCTATATTAATCATACTAATAAGATTTAAATAGTAGTTCAAAATAATTTAACAAAAATACCATTAAAAACCTCAAATAAATAAATAAAATTTAAATAAAAACGTAAAATAATAAATTCTACTTCCATTTATCTATGGAAGGTGCACAACGTTCCTGTTCATCCTTTGTATACTTTGCAAACACAAAAAATAAATTTCTCCAGGGGGTTTTTTTAGTATAAATACATTATTATTTCAATAAACTTCGGGTTTTGAATCACTTTGAAGCTCATATTTATCGAAATCTAATTGTTCATCAGGCGACAATCACTATCAATCTTGTGGTTCATAAACTACGGAAATCTTTTTTTCTTTTAATAAAAAAAATGACTGGTTGAATATGCTGTAAACTTTTTAGATCAACAATATCTTATAAATGGTATATATGATATATATGAAATCAAATTCTTATATTATTTGCTTTAATGTGAAAGAATTTCAGATTATACCTGATCTACACCTCAAAGAAATTACCCACGCTCTACCCGCGAGAGTAAAAAATGTACCAAATTCGGGTATTTACCCACAAAGTGGCAACACTGGAAGTTATAACCACAGACAGTGTGGCCATTTTGGAATTTTTTTTTATTTAGCTGCAAATTTTTCATTAAGCATTTGGCATATAATTTAGTCTTTTTAGAAAATGTTTTTAGCTTTTTTAGCATTATAATTCTAAAGCTTCAGCTTTTCTTAAACTACAAAAATAATATGATCCAATAAAATTTTTATATCATAGAAATAAATCGTTTAAGTTTAGAATGTATTAAGAGTTTGCGGGCCCCTAAATTTAAAATTTTATCTCAACTACCTGTGTATTTATGTGTATCAGATTATTTACTAAAATCTCTCCACTTGTTAACATAAAACCATTTATTTCAATTTCGTTAAAAAATAAGTCACTAAAATGTATTTTGCTTTGAATAAAATTTCATACTGGTAAAAAATTTTTAACAAAATTCTTAAAAAAAAATTAGCATTTTTTGCCATGTCTAATGCCAGATTTAGCTGTACAAATTATTTAGATCTGGTCACACTGACGATAGATTACGTTACAATAATAAAGTAAACAAACACAATCATAATAATTAAATTTTTTACAGCGAGTAAGGTTTTTTCTCTCTCTTGTTGTTCTATTCAATATTTTATGGCACGCAAACAATGCTGCCATTTTTTTATCTGCATTTTGCAGATTTTATGCCCCTAAAATATAGAATAGCAGATTTTAAGATTTTTGACCCAAAAATGCAGATTTTTTTAAATAATCTAAACGAAACAAATAAAATTTATTTATCTTTTTTAAAGTACATTCTGGGTATTGTTAAAAAAAATATAAATAGACTGTTTCAAAGCGAAGCAACTAACATTCACAATCTATATATCCAAATGAAAAGATTAATAAAAATAGTAATGAGCAACTTTTTAGAACAAAATAATAAAATCTTGTATGTTGATTATAAAAATCCTATACATTTTCTAAATTATAAAAGTGTTTATTTCGGAATTTATGCGGGTGAAACGCTTTTAAATACAAGTTTATCTCCATTTTATGTACAAAAATTAACCACTGATTGTACCCAATTTTACATTGAGTTTTGAAGAGTCTCGATTTTAAAAATCAATTGAAATCCCTTAAAATGATTAGTCCAAATTTAGTAATATGTAGTCACTCTAATTTAATTTAAATTCGTTTAAAGAAAATGAAAAAACAAGATCTGGATTCTTAGTTTAGAGAAATAAAACTGTTAAATGTTAACAATATCTAAAATAATGAAGAAATAACTTTAACATGTTTTTTGAACAAAATCTAAACTCAAGCGTGCTGATTGACAATGATTTTCCTACTCTAACTAAATTTTTTCAGAAAACACTGATTTTACCACATTTATCGGCAAACATCGAGAGAATATTTAGTCAGTTGAATCTAAATAAAACAAAAGTCCGAAATCGTTTGGAAAATTTATCTCTAGTCGAAATATTGCTCAGAAAAGATTATTTAAAACTTTAAAAGTAACACTGTTTTACACCTCAATATCTCCAGATTTGTTTAAATCGACCTAAACTTATATAAATATGCATAAAAATTAATATTTATTTAAAAATATTTACATATCGCACACTAAATCAAGCCAGTTTTCTGCCTCTCCTAAACATTTTTGAATTTTGTGTTGTGCCTGTTTATGATTAATTGTGCGATATGTACATATTTATATTTGTAGTTTGAAATGTTTTTGACACCCGATCTCTTGAAGTTGCGAACATTTTATAATAAATTTTATATATAAATATGTAATTTATACTTACTTAAAAATAAATAATATTACTTCTTTTATATTCTGTAAGATTACGGCAATGTTGATCAATCAAACTTTTCGAATAATCAAATATAAATAATATAACTGAATTCATTTGTCTTGAATATATGTATCTTCGTTTTGCTTCTATGAGAAATATCTACTACGTAAAAATATGAATTTCTGTTGGAAATATCTTAATATTTTTTTATGAAACACAAGAATGAAATTAAAAAGTGTTTTGACGATTTTTTGAAGATTTTTTAAAATGAAACGCAGATTTTGAAGACTTTTCATAAGAAAATCATCCAATTTTGCTTATTTTGCCTCTAAAAGTTCTGGCAACACTGCACGCAAATACACATAACTAGGAGCTAACTATACGATGTCTTTTTGCAAGTTATTAAAATTTGCTTAACCCATTAGCGCCCTATGTTCCCATTTAGGAGCATAAACAAATAATTAAATAAATTATATTATGTAATTCGAAAAAAAAATTGCGATCTTTAAAAGAAAAAAAGGCGCTAAGGGGTTAAGTGTTCGTTATTTTCGCCTTTTCATTCATTATTTCTTGAATACTATATAGCCTGGGCAAGTTTTGATATCCACAAAAAATTTTAAAATAAACATGCAAATATTCCCAAAAATGTATTATCAAAATTCAAATTCCGATGTTCTTACTTATAGTTACTTTTTGATTTTTTATCCGAATGTAGCAATTTTATGCTTAATACGTTGAAAAAATTATTATTTAAGATACAGGTTAAAAATTTTTTTGAATTTTTGCTTGCCTAATAATATTTCTGAAACAACACGTAAAATATGTACAACTAGACAACGAATTATAATACTGTGAGGAAGGTCTTATGATTATTATAGTTACTTTTTGATTTTTTATCCGAATATAGCAATTTTACGCTTAATACGTTGAAACAAAATATTATTTAAGATACAGTTTAAAAATTTTTTTGAATTTTTGCTTGCCTAATAATATTTCTGAAACAACACGTAAAATATGTATAACTAGACAACGAATTATAATACTGTGAGGAAGGACTTATGAAGATTAGCTTATAACTTGCAGAACGCTTAAAAGCCAACTCTTGAACATTAAACATTCGGCACAGCAGAATATGGCCCTCTAACTTGTTTACGCTACTTTTAAAGCTTGAGTTTGGTAGAGAACCAATTAAAACTCGGAACTGGTGGATTATTATTTATAACGCGTAACGTAACGAATGCTATTTATTCTTTGCTCGTAGATAATAATACCGCTACCTATACGATATTTTAGTTCGATCGATGGCCGTAGAGAAGGCTACTATGATGTGTGATACCTTGCAATATCCTTATATGTAAGTATTATAAAAATGAGGTTTAAGTTTGTGGAATCGGAATTTTTTTTTTTTTTTTGTGTGAATTTAGTACATTTTTATTTTTATTCGTTTTTGCGCTTTCAAAATGTTCTAATTTCTTAGGGTATATATCTTTTTTTTTTATTAACACGTATTAAAAGGAATTATGCTGGTAATGTTTATGTTTGGTTAATTTAAGTTGAAAAAATTTCTTTGACTTCTTACGAAGCTATCCACTTTGGGCTCGGTTATTTTTATTTTATTACCAATCTTCTATTAGGCTGGGAAGCCAATTCGTAAATAACACTGTGCTAGAAATTGACACTTTTTTGAGACAAGCCGGGGACCTGCCGTTTTAACCTAATTCGGGCACGCTGAATCCGTTTTTTTATGTTAGCTCTGGTTTTCGAGATGTACCGTTATTATAAATTTAAATGGCGCTAGGTTCTCAAGAAGCAGCAATAAAGAATGCTCTTTGTGCAATACAAAAGAAATTGAATCAGTTCATCATTTTATATGCCGATGCCCTGTTTGAAATTCCATCAGATTCCAACAGTTTCATACCATAGCAATACCAGAAGAAAATTTTTTAAAATTACTAACTAGCGAACTTTATAATTGGGAAACATTAACAAGATATATTACCAAAGCTTTAATGTATCGAAATTTTTTAATAAATGAATTTAATCATTAAAATATTTTATACAGAACATTTTATATCTTCATATACTTTTCCGGCTAACGACAATGTCAAAGCCGTACGTAAATTTCTTTTATTTTATTTATCTATTTATTCTTTTATTATACATATAAAAATAAAAATGTTTGTAATGAATTATTGAAAAAATAAAGAATTACTGCTACCGTTATTTCGAAAATAGAGGAGGTTGCACAACATAGGTTCGCGTCACTCAAAACCTTTTTAGTTTATTGAACAAACTCAAAAAACCGAAATTCTGCAATAAGATATCCTTTAATAAAAGTTTAAATTTTTTCTCATAAGTGCAGTTGTGTTAAAACCCAAAAAAAATAATTTTTTTTTTTTGGCAAAATATAATAATTTTTTAGCAACATTTTGAAATTTTTGTTTTTTAAAAATTATCAAAAATGGGAAAGTGCAGCTATGCTTCAACTTTTTTCTAGACATAGAAAAATCAAAGTTTAGAATAAAACAAGCCATAAATGAATAAAATCTGTTGATTACTTTTGATTTTATTCACAAAAGACCAACAATTTTAATTAATTTAAGCAATTCATATGCGTCACGCGTGATCTGTAAAAAAGCATACTGAAAATGAAACCTCACGATGAATCACCCTTTATAAGTTTGCCATTCGGCTTGTAATTTCTGCATGACAACTTCAGTTGTGTTGCCATCCCATGGTAATGAAACGGTTGGTTTAAAAATCCTTTTTCATATGCTTTTAATACTAAATTAAAGTGTTTTGTTTATACTGAAAATTTTGAAATTTTGAGTTAATACAGTACGTTGCACAAGTACGATATGTATGTACATTAGACCGACTCAAGTTGTATGGAGCCGAAAAAAAATTTGGTATCATCGAAAAGAGTAGTATATGAAAACCCGAAACGAAAATATACATTTAGTTAAATATCTCAATTAGTAGGTCGCAAGTGGTCAAGTTTTATATACCATTGGATGCTGCTTCAAAAACTCTTTTCGATGATACCAAATTTTATTTATGTATGTCGTCTTGGAGCAAAGTACAAAAAAATTTGAAAAACTGAAAAAAATACCTTTTTTAAAAATGGTCCAGCTCACGGATTGTTAACGCTAGAACCAAAATATTTTGGGAATCATCATAAAACATATCAAGCTTTATTTTCAGAGGGGTAACTAAAACACTTTTTTGAGTCGCTCCAATGTACATATGTATATGGTTCAGTGTTGCCAATGAAGAATTCTGAAGTTTCACCGACTGTGTCCAAATTACACATTTGAAGAAAAATTACACATGATTTTTTTTTTATTTATCTTAAAATAAAAAGCAAAGCAACTAAATTGGATATCTCATATATAAATACGGGAACAATTTTTTTGTATTTAATTTTTAAGTATCTTATCGTCCATCGATTTTAATGAAACATATATGGTTTTAAAAGTATTTTTGCGTAGATATGCAGAATATAAATTTAATTTTTTATTTTACCTTTTATACTCAAATCTTTATTACGTACACATTGTAAAAACAAATAGTAAACATTTTGCAATATTAAAATTATTTATGCTTTTAAACTAACGAATAAAAGGGAATTTTAAAAGACATCTGTTGTTTTCTTAAATATAGGTAGCCCTTTTAAATAAAAATTGCATATTCCATACGTGCATAAAAGGATTTCTTTTAACTATAAATATCAAGTGGTCGAATTTCGGCCACCTGGCGGTCCTAGTGCAATCTAAATGTTTTAAAAAAATTTTTAGAAGCTTAGTTTTCAAAAATAAGTATGCACTTTAAATAATTTTTTATGAATACCGCAAATTCTGATATGATACGGCAAATTCAAAAAAAAAAAAAAAAAAACAAATTAGTAGTTCAGACGTAACTAAATTGTTATTTTTTTACAATTGAACGTTATATAATCAATACTAATAACAGGTGCTTATTTTTTTAGTTTTAAAATTGATTATTTTAATTTCGTTGGTGTCGAAACGAATGTGTATAACCCTGAAGTTCTCCATAGAATAAATTGGGTATAAAGAAAGGTTTTTTACACTTTTTCAAGTTACATATTTTTTATTCCTTTAATTTAAAAAAATGCAATGTATTTCTTTTAGTAATTTTATTTAATACAGTACAAACACAGAAAATTTAATTGGGAGAACAAAGCTCTAAAATAAATTAGGCCCTTGGGACCTAATCACCGCATTCGTATCGAGTAAACTATAGTATTTTTCTGCATACGATACACTGACGTATGGAATGAAAACTCGAGAGATGTAATAATGGTTACTCGATATCGAATGCTACCATCTGAAATTGCGATACATTTCATTCGATATCGAGTATCATGATATCAAAATTAAAAATGTCGATCAATTTTGCTCGATATCGTATGCGGTGATTAGACCCGTGTACTGTTCTGTGTAATACAGAACGAATGATCACCGTATGTATAAATTATGTACATATTACAGTACTACATATACATACATAATTTTTATTTATTTATTTAATATAAATTAGATTTGGGTCCATATTATGAAATTCTTGTCTTGCAATTAATGTATTTTTATTTTGTCTTTTTCTTCTCATTTTATATATTATATATAAATGCAACTTCAAGTTTAAATTACAAAACAACACAAAATTACAGATTACATGAACATGTGTACCCCTTCCCAAGTTCAGTTATAATTAACTATAAGTTATAACTGTAACAAACATATTGTTTACTGGAAGTTAAAGTGATAGATAGTTTTAACTGAACTTGGTGAAACTGGCCGTGAATTTCACAATTTAACCAGGTGTAGTACAACTTATGTACATATGTATGTATATGTGGCGTTTTATCATATCATATTAATTAGGCCCCTATTACGGTTTACAACTCAAATCGGTTGAGTTGTAATTTCTTAATTTTTGTATTATGGTTTACAACTTTGCTATATTGCGGCGAACAAAAACATCAAAAAATTAAAACTCATCACAAACAGTTGTTTTAATTACAACTCAAATGGGTTAAGTTGTTTACCGTAATAGGGGCCTAAGACAAATTTAAAAAGTTGAAAAAATTTTGCTAATCATACGAATTTTTATTCAAAAAACATTTTTGCTTCCTTTTTTAAAATCATTCTTTATTTTTGTTTTGTTTTATTATTTGATAAAATTGATTTTTTCACCGTTTTGCTTTTGTGCTATCTTATCTCAACTTAAGATGTTATGTTAAAATGTCACATATATGTACATGCATATGTATGTATACACATATACTGCGTAATTTCAAAAGTATGTATTATCAAATTGCAAAAATTAATAAAAAAAAAACAAACAAAAAATATACACACAGACTATGCATGAAACTAATTACACATGGGCTACATTACATATAAGTAGAAACACTGATATACAACCATGTCACAGAGTACAATTCCATTCGGAGCCGAAGAAAGCATATTTGTTTATTGATAGAAATTATATTTTGATAAGTTTTTTTGCCTTTAAGATACAGAAAACTCCCATTCCGTTCATGAAAACAAAAATGGTTTCCTTCCGCAGTTTTTTCGTAATTTTCTGAAGCACCAAAATACGGAATGAATTCCGTTTCCGAACGGAATTGTACTCTGTGACATGGCTGATAGTTAGAAGATAAAAAACCCAATTTTTTAAATATTCGTTTAAAAATTATCATTCATATCACTTTATTTCATTATAACTTGTAGAAAAAAATTAAATTCAGTTTAAATTTTTACAAGTTTTTTTTATTTAAAAAAGTATACTAAAGTTGTTCTAATAGAATGTCAAGTATTCAATCTGACTTACAATATGAATTATATTAAAAACTTAAACTCGTTTAAATTAAACTTTCAACACGAAAAAAAGATATAACAACCAGCGTTATGATGAATTGACTTTTACCAATTTTTCTATAATCAGGATGAATCTTCTATAAATGAAGACAATATAAAAAAATTACTTAAAATTATATAAAAAAAAATTGATAAAAGTACGCTCTCAATTGTGTTAACAGGTTGTGAGGAAAAAATCCAAAGTTCTCTTCCGTAACAAAATCTCTACCATTTAGTAATTTGGATTTTTCAAAATATGAAAATACATTAATAATGATAAATTTAAAATTAAGAGAACATGAAAACGCTAAGTAATATTATTGTTGTTTGACAGCCTTCTTGGGTTTGGGACTTTGTGTTTGCTTGGGGCTGTTTTGTTTGCTGGGCTTGGGAGATGTTTTGGGTGTCTTCGATTTAGGGGAAGATTTTTCTGCAAATACATATATGTTGAAATAAGATATCTATAATCTTCTATAAATAATTTTCATATAAACTTACGTAGGGCTCGCAAAGTCTCCTGGGGCAACCATTCGTAGTCAATAGAGTTATCGTTGGTAGTACCAGTTTCAATAGTTTTCTTGGTGGCTGTGCGCTTACGTTTGCCCGATGAGCCCAACAAGTATTGTTGGCCAACAACTAACAACAGAACCACAATACCGGCCATTAAAACATACAAGAAGAAGGTCTCACCGTCCAACCCTTCATCAACTTCGGAAATTAAAACCGTTTCATTAAAGACAGATTCCATATATTGAACACCATTGGAGTCGCGATAGTTCATGGCAATATTTAAACCGAAGGGACGGCCAGCGAATTGGTCAGAAGGCATGAACGAATAGGAAATAGTCGCTTCAAGACCAGACTTAACTTCACGATTATAGGCAACAGCTGAAAAGTTTTGAATGTAGTAGTTAAAGTCCATGGGATAACGGAAAGAAGCTTCAACAGTTTCAACAACAAAATCATTGGGGCCCTTGTTGGTAAATCCAATCAAGAATTCAACGGGTTTGCCTCCGGGTAAGTCCATTTGTTGACCGGGAGTGTACGTGGGTTTCGTGAATAATAAAATAGTGTCCGCATAGGGGGACGTTGATTGTGTTGAGTCAGATTCTTCATCTGCTTCGACATCTTCACCTGTTACAGCACCATCTTCACCATCAACTTCAATAATGTCTTCCTCAACAGCATCTTCAGCAAAAGCAGAATATTTGTTGGCTTAAAATGATAAAAAGTGAAATTGCCTGTTAAAACAATAACTAGCATCAATGGGTTATGCACGACATTATAACTAACAATGAACTTGACATAATTTATGACAAATTTTCGCTATTTCGTGGAATTTTAATTCAAAATTACTTAAAAAAAATAAACTTTCAAAATAAATAGTTGCCATATAAACACTTTCGTCATTGTGTGCCACGTCAAAGTACGTCGTTTGTTGCTGCAACAACAAAGCCGACAACACACTACGATAACGTCAAACAAACATTCACTGCTGCTGCACTTTTTAATTTTTACACAATTCGCTTTGAAACAAAATTCGTTTTATGTAACTTACGTGCATTAAATGTGCAAATAATGATGGGTAACACCAACAACAATATTAACATATGATTTTTCATTTTAAGTTTAGTTAATTTCCAATTAAAAACACTAAATTTTTAAATCTATTTCGCGGCTCGTATACAATCCTCCCGTTTGCGATGTGACGGTAGTGAAAACAGAAAAACGTATGAAAACCGAATGCGCAAAGAGAAAATACACAAAACGAAGCGTATTTGTTGTTTTATTTTGTACGAAATTGTGTTACGTGTCAGAGACGTCAAAAAAATGTCAAAAGGTAATGGAAGTGTTCGTAGGCAAAACTGTTAGTTTTTTCACCTTCAAAAGGGTGTGTCATATAAAACAAATGTGTTTTTATCAATTCCTTAATATATTTGGTAAAATAGTTGCTTAAAAAAAACAATTATTTCAATTAAAGTAAAAATTGCTGGAGAACAAAACATATATTTTTCCTGAAAACCAATTTCTTCATACAATATTGATATTCCAAACACGTAGTCTGTATATTCTTGATTTAATTTTGAAGATGTGTATAAGTTAAACCTATTTTTTCTGCCTTGTGTTTGAGTAATTAATAAAATATTCGTATAATAATTTGTATATAGGTAATCAGAATTAAGGAGTTCAACTTTGATTTTATTTATAATTGCTATAGTTTTTCTATTATTACATATTTGTTTTAGCGGTTAAATAAATAACTCATTTATTTAAAAATTTATTTAAATAAGTGAATTATTGTTTTTAACTCTTCGGTTTTCTGATTTTTATTTATATTCTAATCATGGCATAATAAGTACAAGGTAGGTTCATTAGAGAGTTGTCATTATTTACCAATGTAATGTCAAAATAATTTAATTTATTTTTTACTCTGGTTTCACTAGCTCTAATCATATCAAAGTATTGAGCGATACAAGTAACTTGAGGGTTACACGATCAAGTTTTTATACACACACTTTTTACCAATTCTCTCATACTTTTAAAAACTGAAGCTAACTTGACTTTAAAATTCTCTTTCAAGTGAGTGTATCAATTTATTTCAAGAAAAGAGCTGATTTCAAGTTTGGTGAGAACATTTTTCGTTTGTCTTTATTAGTTGTTTACTTGATGACATCTTGAAAGTAAATTGCTTCAAAATTGTATGCAGCCTACGTCACAGCTTTCAATTTTTGGAAATTTTGACAAACTATATGTAAAAGACTATCAACAAAAGCTTGATCGTGTGGCTGCAGTGTAAGTATCGATGCTTCTTGCTGTAGCTACTTGCCGCGAAACGAACTGAAAATAATGAAAAGTTATAACTTCCTTGGTCGCCACCAGATACATATAGGTATTTACACATAAAGTCAAATTCTAATACTTAAGGGCAAAATAAACGACACAAATTGCTTGACAAACATGTCGAAATTTTATGTTGGTAAAATATTGTGTGTTGTTTATTGGGGTGTTTACGTTTAGACAAAAATTTGAAACATGTAGAAATATTAAAAATTTTGAATATTTGGCAAACATGTTGAATATTTGTCAAAAGTTTTGTGGAGTCTAGTGCTAAATGTAATCATTTCAGCGAAAACTTCGCAGAGTGAAAACGTTAAAGAAGAAGCATTAAAATAACTTTCAGTCTTAAACTATATTTTTTGGACATCACTGCTTGCCACAAAACAGTTCGTTGCTTAAACCACTATTTACTCCAAATTCTTTTTCTTTATTTTATAATGCTTATTCTTTTAAAACAAATAGCGAGTGAGATTTCCGCAGCACTATCGTCGTCTGCATTCATTGAAAACAAAAAAAAAATTAAAAATTAATGTTTGTACGATATATGCTTGTGTTGTTTATTGGCGAACACACAACGAAAACAACGTGTTTAACAAGCGATTTGTGTGGTTTATTTAGCCCACAAGTCTGTGCTCATACGGCTTATGTCTTATTGACATGATTCTTACTTTTTCTTCTTTGAATTTCATTGGCGTTCGAACAATTCATATCATGTTTTTTGTAGTCTTTAAATACAAATAAGAAAGAAAAAATAGCGAATGAGAAAACATAACTCACTTCGTAGTAAATAAAATGGGAGTGAGAGCAAATTTAAAGGAATTGAAAGACAAAAATTGATCGTGTGGCCTCCAAGTATATTTGATGATTTTTAAATGACATATATTAATATACAGATAAGTGCTTCGTTTTATTTCGTATTTTTTATTAACTTCTTGGATACTTTAGTTTATTTGGTTGACAGTAATTGTACTGTTTAGGCAGTTGATAATACAAATCTAAATATAGTAGTGGGATTTTGGTAATAGATCCACTTTTCAACCATTTTCTTTTAGCACTGAAACATAATTTTTGATGAGTAACATCGGTATTTAATATCTCTCAGTCCATATGTCACCCAATTTTCGTACTTTTTCATGAATGATTAAAGATCTTATTCGAGTCCGTTTCTAATTCTAGATTCTTAAACTTTTCGGATGTACAACATCATGAACAATACAAGACAAGCAAAGTCATTTGTTGCCAAGCTTCAAGAATTAACTTCTATGTACTAGCAAAATGTTTTCCAAATATTTTCCTAGTTTGAATTTTAAGTTGGGCTCTAATAGAAGTTAAAACTTGCATTTGTAGACAAGAAACACATATTTATGTATGATTTTTTTTTATTGCAATTAAAACAAACGGAAAATAGATTAAAATTTTTCAAAATCTAAAGCTAGATTTACACGATTGAAATTTTCTTCAAAATTGCTCTTCAAAATGCTTCAAACTCGTGTAAACAGCAAAATTTCTTCAAAATTTACGAATGTCACATTACATAAATAACATATATCAATAAATTTTGAAGAAATTTTGCTGTTTACACGAGTTTGAAGCATTTTGAAGAGCAACTTTGAAGAAAATTTCAATCGTGTAAATTTAGCTTAACAAAAGTAAGTGTTGTTTTACAATGACGATTTAATTTGACAACTTGACGATTTTTTTTTGCAAAATTTGCCGATTGTCGACACATTTTATCTGGCAGCTATGGTTGTGGTGAATATATTTGACGTTTTAATAATTTAACGAAAACTTAACGAAACAAACAACAAATTTTCCAAAAATTAACGAAAATACGTTCTTTCTGTTTCCGGCTGTCACTTTGAGTGTGTGTCGCACGTGAATTTTTTTAAGAAAATCACAAAATTATTTAAATAAATATGGATAAACCAGTTGTTTGGGCACGTGTCATCAAAGTTTTAGGCCGTACTGGCTCCCAGGGTCAATGTACACAAGTTAAGGTTGAATTTCTCGGAGAACAAAACCGTCAAATTATTCGCAATGTTAAGGGACCTGTACGTGAAGGTGATATATTGACATTGTTGGAATCTGAACGTGAAGCCAGAAGACTTCGCTAAGAATATGTTATAGGGGAGCAATAAGTTGAATTAAGGCTTTAAATTTATTTGTCAACCAACAAAAGGTACTGTAAAAAATTGAAATTTTTGTGAATATGTCGTGACTAATTTTTTTTGGTTTTTTTTAGATCGCGAAATTAGGTTTATGAAAAATATGCTGCAAACCTTGTGAATTAATTATTTAATGAATGAATATTCAAAACTGAAAAATCTGCTTTAAATACAAAAAAAAAATTTAAAGCCTTATGAAGGCTTGCTTAATAAGAAAAAAAAAACATTTTTAGTGTTTGTGTTAACGTAAAAATATAATTTTTTAAATTTATTTACAAATTGTAGATTCTATCAATAAGATAAACAGTGCAACATAAATATATAAATAACACAGGCCGATAGATTTTCTTTAATTTGAAGCTTTAAAAACTTAGCTTTTCGCCTTTGTTCGAAGACAAATGCAGTATGCTAAACCCACATTTAGGTATTCTTCGAAATCTTCAGATATTTCAATTTCTTTTTTATAGTTTTCTATGCTATCTATTTTGGCCGGATCGAATTGATGTGATGAATATTTTAGTTTTAATAGCCATGCATGAAAATATTTAAATAAATCACTAACTAACTCTATAAAGTATGTTATAGGCTTGTGAAAGGCATCTCCGACTACTAGGGGACTTTCATTAGACATATCCAACTGGGCGCATAAATTATCAAAAGCGATGCAGGACTTCCGGAGCTCAGAAAGTGAACTCCCCATTCGGCAACTATCAAAATAAAAGTAATTAAAATTCACATTAAGCAGTATATAAAATTAGTATATCTACTTAGAAGTTCGTATAAGTTTTAATTTCTCCGAAAATTCCTGAAGGAGTGTATCTTCTGCCGGACTAGAGTAAATTTCCGGATAACGGCAGCAGGTTCCGGTGCTTTAGAGAAATTTTATATATATAGCTTTAATTTTAACTTCAAATTTTGAAATGAAAAAAATAAAACGAAGTACACTAATACTAACGGCCATTTTTACTACTTGACGTAGGTATGCAGGTGTGTTCTAGGTTTCGACTCGTAAATTTTTTGAGTCCGCATAATTTGTAAATTGGTGTTCTTAAATTCGGATGTTTTTGTTTATCCAGTTATTGTTCGAAAAAAATCTAAATGACAAAAACATAAAAAACCGTTTTTGCTTTAATCTAGTTTACCGACGCAGCTCCAAATAAAAAACAAGTGCCTAAGGTGATATAAAGTTGAATAATAACAAGAAAAAATAAAATAAAAAAGTTGGGGAACACGCTTAGTTTTCGAGCTACGGACGTTTAAGGTTTTCATATAAATATGCGCTTTTCCACTACATTTCCAAACGTAGGTATATGGCTAATATTGATACAATATTTATATACAGAATTTAATTGAATATTTTTAGTTTATTAAGAAGTGGGACGAGTTTGCAAAAATACAAAATAAAAGTAAAAGCTTTATGTTTATGTTATACTAAAGAGGTTGAACATATTCTGAAGGACCAGATTCTCTCTTATGCCTTCTGTAGTGGATACAATACCACTTCTTTGATGTTGAATCTTACGGATATTATTCGTGAAAATATAAACAGGAACAGATTGATGTTATTGGTTGCCTTTGATTTAACTAAGGCCTTTAATTCGATTTATCATAATGTTATGTTGTCCAAATTGAAAAATCTTTTCGGATTTTCGTTGTCTGTGTGTAAGATGATTTGCTCATATTTGTCTAAGAGGTGTCAATTTGTTAATGTGAATGGTAAATATTCGGGGGTACTTCACATTCACTCAGGAGTACCTCAAGGCTCTGTCTTAGGACCACTTCTTTTCATATTATACGTTAAAGACCTTTCCGAATTTATTAATGATAATGTATGCTGTCTTTTTTTTATTTTTTTATTTTTGCTGATGATGTATTTCTACTTTTTGGTGCTGATCGTGATTATACTGATATTCTTGAATCCAACATAAACTATAGCCTTGAACGTTTTTCACAATGTTCTTCTAGTAACTCCTTAATTATCAATACTTCTAAGAGTAAGGCGATCCTCTTTGGGGTAAATCGTCATCATTTTGTTGATCTAAATATTTTTATTGGTGGGGATAGGCTAGCCTTTGTTGGCCGGATGCGATGTTTAGGTATTTATTTATTTTATTTTATTTTATTTATTAGATATCAATACAAAGAAGCCTTCTTGGCCAAGAACATGTATTGTTAGTAAAATATGTATGTACAATATGTGCCGGAGGTGGTAACGCCTTCTAGGGAGAGTTGGTCAGGTAGGAGCAGATTATTTAGTGGATTTGCTATTTTCACTGACGGCTCAAAGATGAGAGGCACGGGTGCGGGGGTCTACATTGAGGATCTGGAAATCAGAATGTCATATAGGCTTCCTGACGACTGCAGTGTTTTTCAGACGGAGGTTCTGGGGGTCTTGAGGGCCGTGGAACTGATGAGGGACAACATTGATAGGGGCTCGGAGGTCACTATATACGTCGACAGCCAGGCGGCCCTTATGGCCGTAAGGGGCTGTTACGTCAACTCCAAGCTAGTTGACGGTTGCAGGAGGGCTCTGGAGGGAGCCTTAGGGGAGTATATGTTGAGATTGTGCTGGGTGCCTGGTCACTGCAACATAAACGGCAACGAGATTGCTGATGAGTTGGCGAGACAGGGCTCAGAGATGGAGGATCCTAATAACATAGAGGCGGTTAGGCCTCCAATAGGATTCTACTTTGGGAAGATTAGGGAATGGATTCTGGATGCGACCAATAGGGCCTGGGGGAACCGAACGGACTGCCGGGTATCACGGACGATGTGGCGGGTGCTCAGGAAGTCCGACTCGGAGCTTTTGCTGGGCAGAAGCAGGGTCTGCGTGAGGACCATAATAGGAATCATCACGGGTCATTGCATGATAGGCAGGATGGCGATGAGGTTAGGATCCGACGTGTCGGATATGTGCGGGTTGTGTGAGGACCCGGAGGAGCTGGAGACGGTTGAACACATTTTGTGCCGTTGTCCCAGGCTGCAGTGCAGCAGGCTGAGGTGGCTGGGCAGCAGATTCCTATGCGAATTAGGGGACGTCCCGGGCTGTGGGCTCGAGAGTCTAATAGGATTCGTAATGGGGATGGCCTGGCTGCGCAGCAGGAGACTGGGAGCTAACCGCACATAGGGCGGATTGGTGTTGTGTTGAGTGAGGCTTTTCTCTCGGGTTTGGTCAGAACTTCCTCTTCTTATCTATTCTTATCTTTTCTAATGCTTTTGCTGTTTCTCTTCACCTTCTTTTTCAGCTTCTTATCTATAAACAAGGCATCACAATGGACCGTATTGGTCTCTGGGTGAGGGTGTGAAGGAGACTTCACACCAGCCTTTCTACCTACCTACCTACCTATGTGAATTTAGTGAATATTATAAACAATATTATTAAATATAAACACTTAGACAAAAAATAAGAAATAAATGATAAAAGGCTCCCCAGCCATATAACTATTGTATAAAGAATTTAAACAAACAGGTTTCTACAGCCAAAGTTTTAACGATGTAATAAATTAAGGAGTTAAGAATTTAAAACTACATACTTAATATTTACAATGACGATCGTCTTATTTTTGATAAACATGTTGACGTTATGCATATATTGTAGGGTCTCTGCAATTTTGAGAAGAATTTACTCGAACAATATTTATTTACCATTTCACATCAAGTATAAATTGGCTTATGGACTATTAATGCCGCATATTTTTTATGGGCCTGAAGTTGTATCTAGCTCTCGTTATAGCTAGATTGAATCGTATTGTGAACACTATTGTGCGATATACGTATGGTGTTCGACGCCGAGCGCATATTACTGAGTAGGTCAACCATTTTCTGGGTTGTAGTTTTAAAAGATTTATATCCTATCGTAATTTGCTACTATTCTTTAGAGTCATGAAAACTGGACTCAGCTTTGTTCAAAGTTTTTCTTCACACATTCAACTAGAAACCCACAACTTATTATACCGAGAATTCGGTGTAGTTGTGTTGATAGGTCGTTTTTAGTTGGAGTAGCTCGATGTAGCTTCGTATATTCTCTCATTCAAATAACGCATTCCGATTAAAAATTATGGTATGCTTTTCTGTTCAGGACTAAGAGTTCTTTTGATTTTTTTCCATTTTGTCTAATCTTATGTTGATTGAATTCAGTATGACTTTATTTCAGACAGGATGTTCTGTAATGGTATATCTACTTGACTTATCTATTTTTTTTTTATCTGTGCTACTACTTTGGGACCTGTTAATTGATAAATTAATTAAAAAAAAAATTTCTTTCAATCCTTGGTTGGGGAGCCATTTGTATTTGCATTCCTACAATTAGGTGTATATATGTACTTGAATAAATAAATTTTTGTATAGATATTTATTGTATCCATTAATAATATTCAGGATTTAGCTTTTGTAATATATTTTTTATTGCCCTTGATAGGCTTTTGTATATTACTTATATTAAAATAAAATAAAAGAAAAATAAATTCTTGCCCCCGAGAAAAGGCCGGCTATGCAGTGCAGCCTTAGTTAGCGAAGATAGTGTTTGTTATACTATATAGGAGAAAATTTTTGCGACCTATGCTGAGAAGCTTTAGATAGCGATGCCGGTATTTGTTATACCATGGAGGAGAAAAGCTTTGCGCCCGGCCGAAGTCCGGCTATGCATCGAATCTTTAGATAATGAAGCCGGTATTTGTTATACCATAGGGGAGTAAATCCTTGCGCATGGAAGCTTTAGTAAGCGAAGCCGATTTTTTTATAGTAGATCCTTGCGTCCGGCCAAAGGCTGGCTATGCAGAGAAGTTTTTTTTGCGATGCTGGTGTTTGTTATGTTATAAAATTTGTATTAAACTTTTATTTAAATAAACTACATTCTCTCCTATTGCACTTCCGTAAAATCTGGACGTAAACGGTGAAAAAAACAGCTAAACAGCTAAAAATTTTGAAATAAATTTTGTATATTCAGAAAAATCTGTGCAAGAGCTTTAAAATGATACCAATACCAATGTTTAGAATTGTAGTGGAAAATCGCATATTCATATGAAAATTTTAAACGTCCACAACTCGAAAACTAATCATGTACCATTTATGCAACATATTTCTCAGAAAAGAAATCGCCATAAGCGTTTGCGCCAATTTTTTTATTTAATTTTTTCTTCTTATTTTCCATTTTCTATCACCCTAGGTACCTATTTGTTATTTGGAGCTGCGTCGGTAAACTAGATTTGTTCCTCATGGAGTACAGATTTTTATTTTTTTTGCTTTATTATGTTATGTACTAAATAAGTAACCTACGGTAAAATTTTCATAGGGATTGCCTATTTCTTGATTTTTTTAGAGTTTAATACTATGATTTTGTCCGGATTATTTATTAACTTTTTGAATAGAAACATATTAAATAATTCTTGGGTCGAAAATGTTTTGATCCGCAACTTACCTCTCCAATAGTATATATCTTTGAGATAATATCCACATTCTTGCTACCAATTCCTTTTGCAACTGCATTTCAGTTTTCGTTAATGTATTATGTTCTCGAAATTCTTTTTCTAACTCTAACAACTGTTTCAGGGTTTGATCCTCGATTTCTTTATTCTGTTTTTTGCTATTAACTTGTATATCTGTTGTCATTTTATTTACAATAGTAATTGGCTGCAGTAAATTTTGTAAATAACTTGAAATTTTGGATCTTATTTCCGTTTTTTTTTTCTTTTTCGGCGAAGAACAACTGTTTATATTTGTTACGATATTTTGAAAGTGCAACCAAGTTTTATATTAAAAAATGGGCAGTGTGACATAACATTTATTTATTTTATTTTTTGTTGAACCGCAAACGTAATTTTTTAAATAAGCTAATATTAAGGGTTTTTTAATTCTATAAAAAAAATATAATGGAATAATTTCGCACAAACGATAAAATCCGTGTCCTTATTACGCTCTAAGGAAAAGAGAAGCAATCACGCATGAGTTTGTTATTTTTTGCACGCAAACAATAGCAATTACTTAAATTTTCTTTAACATAACTTTCTCTATTAGATTTAATCAAATTCATATAATCTGCTATACCCACTGAATCACCCGGATCTATAAGTTGCGCCCAACACATCATTTTGCACAAGTTGCTATTAAAGGAGTCAAATAAATCGTTTAAAATATTCGTAATGTAAGACAAAGAATTTAAAAATTCATTGCCATTTATAAATGAACTTTCAACACTCATATCAAGTTGCAGACAGCGGCAATTTAAATCAGAATGACGTTTTTGTATATTCTCCATAGATTCAGCTAAAAGATTGCTAATGAAATAAATGTAAATAAGTTAAAAATAGATAAAAATTAGGACAATCGTTTACTTTGATTTATGGATTTTTTTAAAACTTGACTGAAATTTACATAAAGCTCTGTTTTCTGCCTGAAGAGATAAAATTTCAGTATATTTTTTTACACATATTGCGCTCCTAAAAATATAACAAAATTTTGAATTTTCTATATGAGGTTTGGCTGAGTTCCAAAACATCAAAGTAAAAAACCTATTATCAAGTTTAACGATGCACAGGATGGCCAGTTCGCTAATTGCATACTCATCGATAAGTGCTGGTTTACACTCTTCAAGTCTTACGCCGTCAAGTTTGAGTTTTAAGGAGAGAGAAGAAAATAAATTGTATTCTCTTTCCCCTTCTCTCCTAAAAGCTGAAGCGTTGATGGCTAAAACTTGAAGAGTGTGAACCAGCACTAACTGCTTTGGTGCACTTTGGGACAGATGACATTCTAACGGTTACAATGAAGAATAAAAATAAAAAACGAGTTGCTTGTAACTGACGTTTTGGATCTCACTCTAATATATTTCAAAGTAAAACATATAAATGGCTCTTAGAATTAAGCTATAGAAAAGACAATGTACATACCTTGTGATCGTTAAATATCTTTGAGATTGTATCCATATGTCGTTAATAAGACCACATTGCAATTCAAGTTCTTGTACAAATAGTTTTTGATACTCTTTATAAAGTTCTTCCAATTTAAGAATATCTCCATGTACATTTTGCTCTAGAAGATAATCACATCTTGTGTATAAAGTTTTGCAATGTTCAAAATTTTTCTGAGACAAAATTTCATATTTAGGATTTAATTTATCATAATTAAATTTTGCATCCTGATGAGAACTCAAGGAGTTAAGTTTATAGCAAAATATATTATCAATTTCTTCCATATATTTAACAATAAATATTTTTATTAATTTTAAAATGTATCACAATTTTTATTTTAGTGCCTAACCCCTTAGTACACGGGCAATTTCATTCAAATTCAATTGGTAACACTGCAGTTACACATTCAAGTTTTCTGGATAGTTTTATACACACAGCTTGTCAAAACTCACAAGATTTGAAAGCAATTATTTTCAATTTGTCGTCAATAAAAATAATATTTTAACACTTTTCAATCAGCTTCATTCAGAAAATTAGTCGATTATTTTGGCCATTACCATGTTTCGAAAAATGTTTGCTTTGGTCGTGTGTGGGTAACTTAAAACATATGCTTAGACCACGATGGCAGGACATGACTACACGTCTCCATGCGCTATCGATTTGAACAAGACATGAATATAACGCCGCACAGTGGCGCCCGTAGAGCAAACGAGGTTGCAAAAATCAAAATTTTCATGAGCGCCGACGAAGTTTTGAATAAAATCATGCTATAGGAAACTTTTCAACGATTTCAAATATGCCACTCTTAATAATATCACATTTTTAGTTTAGAAGATATAACCGTTCAAAGTTGACCGACTTTCGGTTTTCAAAAAAACACAATTTTTAGTCAATTTGTTGCGATTTCAGGTGTAATATCACGAAAAATAGGTAACGAATCGCCTAATTTTTTGTTTGAATTGATTGATGTATTTATTAAATGTATAATGATAAAAAAAAATTAACTGTTTGCTTTGTGTTTCTCCTGGTAAATCACTATTTAAAAACTATCCGTTTTTTCACTATTTTTCGACTTTGACGGAAAATAAAAAAAATTTATATTTTTCTATATTTACCATATTTGCAAACCCTGTTCTTTGATTATTTCTTTACATAATTCAAAAGGTTTTATCTGCCCGTACGTGCCCGTTTGGCTTCTAGAGGTAAAAAAGGTTAAAAAGACATGGTTGCAGAAATTGTATGGCGTCCATCCCTTATATGTTTTGACTGACAGTAGTTTGAACTAATAGTTTGAAAAAAACTACTCATTGAAATAAGCAGGTACGTACCTCACTTAAACAATACTTTGGCGTACAAATGGTCAAGAACAATATTGACTTATGGTCCCTACAGCTGGGCACAAATCTTATTTGGACACGTGCATAATATCAAAATTGCATTATTCAGCCTAAATCCATATGTATGCAGGGAACAGGTAAATTTTTAGGCATGGTAGCATAAGCCTATATATTGCAAAATAAGCATAATGCTTGGATTAGTCTACGACTGAAAGTTGGCGCAACAATTACTGAAACCATTAAACAATTTAAATACTGAAAACATGGCGTTGAACAATTTAAAATTATTTGAACTGTTTAGAAAGTCAACCACACCATAGTTTTTCACGGAAGCTGCTTTAGAAGAACTTGATAGCTTATACAGAAATATTGAGAGAAGCTAAATTATAAAAAATAATTTTTATCTGATATATGCAAATATTAAGGCAAAATGGGTGAAATCTAATCGAACCATACAGAACTTCAACTCCAAATACGAGGACTGGCTTAATGAAGATACCATCCTGGATATATTGGCAGTAGATGAACCCACCACATCAACCAGAGGAGCACAAGGAAGGCCAAAAAAAGTATTGAGGAGTGTTCAATTTTCACAAGAAAGAGGAAACTTGCTGATGCCACCAATGACTTGACCACGAAGCATATATCGGACGCGCTGTCTATTAAATATACAAAGGATAGTGAAAGAGTTAGGTCGGTAAGTAGACTGTCCCAAGCACGGATACGGTAACTCAAACGATGGATACACTTCTAGGAGATTTTTTGAAAATGATGAGGCAGTAACTAGAATCACTGGAATTGACAATCAAATCGTGAAAAGATTGGGAACGATCTTGAATGTTTTAAACTGCAAAGAAAATGTCAATTCTACAAAATATGGAGAATATGCGTCGAAAACTGCATCTATTTTAGCAGAAATGTATCCACAGAAGAAGTTGACCCCGACCGTCCATAAAATATTGGCGCATGGCAAAGATATAATTGAGTACCAGTCTTTGCCAATTGGAGAGCTTTCTGAAGAAGCACAGGAGTCTCTAAACAAATTTTATAAAAAAATATAGACTGCAGAACACATTCAAAGCATCAAGGGTAAGGCAAAATGAGGACCTCTTCAACATGTTGGCAGCATCTTCCGATCCACTTATTTCTTCCCTGCAGCATGTGAAGTCACGAATAGAGTTACAAAATAATTATAGTTTAGAAATGGTTAGTCTTTTAGATATACCTTCTCTTACGAATTGTGATCAATATTTTACAGAAAATTGAAAAAATAAATTATTTTTTTTTTTAATTTGTTGGGTAATAATTTAAAACATAAAACCCTAAAGAAAAAAAATAAAAACAATCTAAAAATGTAAAAATAATTTTTTTAGTTACCATAAAATTGATTTTTCTACTAATTTTAACTTTGATAACCCATAAGTAGGCCCCTACAAAGCGTAGCACCCTTTCCAAACGCTCATTTCATAGGCTGAACAGTTATCTATTATATGTTGTTTAAACTGTTCAATTATTTTATTCGGTTCAAAAGATATGATTTTTGCAACGAAAAAACTCAAATGGCGCCACTGTGCGCCGGCAGAGCAACGGTACTTATTCGTTCATGTTCTTGTATGTTTCGAATACGTGTTGATGTTCATGTTCTGATTTACCACAATTTTTGTTGTCGTGCGTTTGGTTGTAGACAGAAAATGACATTGTAACCCGGCGTTTACACACGCAAGTGCAAGTTCGAAAAACTGAATACACTCACACATTTTTACTAACATCATAAAATTTTTCGTACTTGCAGCCCAACTTGCAAGAGAATTTGCTTGCAAGTAAATTGTTCATACTTGCAGCAAGTAAAATGACAAATAAAGAAACAGTGCTACCGTGGATGCCTTTGGTATCAATTTACTAGTACTTAGTAATATAAAAAAAAAAAAAAAAAAAAAAAAAAAAAACTTCTACAAAGCAACACATGTTCATGGTATTTTAAAACATAAATTGCAAGTATTTTTAAAAAAATTGTTAATCAAAATATATTCTCAGAAATTTTATGATATCGGTAACTACGGCAATACTGGATTCACATATTTTAAAAATAAACATAATTTTTTCATCAAGATGGACCAAAAATCAAATAAGGATATAATTAAATTATTTATATTTAATATTATTAAATAAATTTTGTGATAACATTAACATGATAAGGTTTTTTTTAACCCAAAAATGAAGCTTTTTTCATAAGATGTTTTCGCTTCGAGAACATTTGAAAAATAAACTTACAACTGACTGTGTAAACACTCAAGCTACTTGCAAGACTTTCGGCTATTACTTCGACATTTTCGTTAGTAATACATATACACTACTTGCAAGTAATTACTTGCATGTGTAAAGGCAGGGTAAAGTAACCATGAAGGCTAGCATGGTTTCTAAGACATATGTTTAGCCAACGATGGCAGCACATGGACGAAACATGAACATGAAGAGTCTACACTAGCAGAATTCATGTGCGACATGTTGTTCTTACCAAGTTGATGGGTAGTGGAGACGGTTAGTTACGCAGTTATTCTGCCTGCTTTACTTGGAGGCCACACGATCAATTTTTGTCATTCAATCCCTTTCAATTTGCTCTCAATCTCATTGTTTTACTAACACACTCACACTTTTTAAATTGACTGCTAGATTGCTCTCAATTTTAACTATCCATTTATTTGGTAATTTTAGGTTCAATTTAACAGCTGATTAGAAGTTTAGTGAGCAAATTTTTCGTTTGTCAGTATAAATTGTTTTCTTGAAGACATCTTGAAAGTAAATTGCTTAAAAATTGCGTGCAGCCTACGTCACAGCTTTCAATTTATGTAAATTTTGACAAACAGTATATGTAAGAGACTATCAACAAAAAGTTGATCGTGTGGCCTCAGGGTTATTGTTTGTTATCAAAAATTGCTGTTGTGGTTTGGGGGTAAACTCTAGTCGCAATTTTTTTTTTCAAAAATGCTGCCAAGTTATATGTTTAACCGGCTATTGCACAGCTGACGTTTGTTTTGGTTTGTTTACTATCCCACATGAAGGAAGAGTGTGCACAATTTTGTAATTTTGCCAACTTTTGTGTTTTGCATAATTAACCAAACTAGGAATTTAGCAAGCATATAGTTCTAAAATGGTTTTTAAATGCCAAGAGGACAGCTTTTTAAAAGAAGTAATAGAATTTTATTTAATTAAGATTAGATTAAAAAATCAATATATTTTCAACTTTGCAGTTTACTACGAAAATAGTATCATGTGAATTTGGATTATTAAAGTGGTGCGCACCTCACTCAAATGAAACTAAAGATTTGCAGGGTTATAACGTTATCTGTGAAGACACTATACTATTTCCAGAGGGTGGTGGTCAACCATGTGATTATGGCACTATTAATAATTTACCCGTACGTAGTGTAGTACGCAAAGGTAACGATGCTGTTCACTTTATAGAATCTGAAATGGGCTTTGAAGCTGGTACTGTTGTAAAACAATGTATTGATTGGGATAGACGTCTCGATCACATGCAACAACATTCAGGACAACATTTAATTACGGAACTTTTTGATAAAGAATTTAATTATGATACTACTTCTTGGTGGTTGGGAAGTGATACATCTTATATAGAGCTAAATACAAAACACTTGATTAGTCGAGAATCGTTGGATTTAATTGAAGATAAAGCAAATAATATAATAAGAGAAGGAAGAGAAGTCAACGTTGTTGTATTGGATCCGGAAACTTTATTAGAGGTAAGCAAAAAAAAAAATATATATATATACCTATAGATCTGTATATATGTAAATATATACATATATGTATGTAGCTACATACATAAAAATGGAAACAAAATCTTTCAGGTTTTCGCAGAGGTTTTCGCAATTATAGGGTGTCTCAAAAATTGTCACATAGGGAAGATTTTCTTATATTTTTATTAAAGAAATAAACATAATTTTAAAATCATACCAAAAAGATAATGATTAAACTGCAATGTTTTTGACACTTCAGTTCGAACTGAGCTACCTAAACAAGGGCCGAAACTGTTTTTAGCCATGAAAATTCTATTTCCAATACATTAAAAAAAGATCTGAATAATCTGAATCTGAATGAAAATAAGATTTGACATAAAAACGCTTTCCGCTCTTATTTACATAAGTATCTAAGTATAAATATTTTTTCAAACCCACCTTATTTGCTTTAAGCGCCGTACACAAAGATAACAACAATTTCGTTTTTTACTCTACCTTATTTCTTCCCAAAGTATTTCATATATTTTCCTTTCACTTTTTGAACAAAAATGTATAAACCAAGAATGATAGAAATAACGATTACGCCTTGCGCATGTTTTACCGTTTGTAATGTATAAAAAATGTAAAAACCCATAGTATAATAAGTATCAGGTATGTTCATTAGGGAGAGTTGCCATTATTTACCCATGTAATGTCAAACAACGAAACAACATTACTTATTTGCAAATATTTGAATTTCAACATATTTTGGACTTTTTAGATATTGCAAACTGATTTTTTATATAAAACTATATGTTATTCAATACATAATTCCGGAAACGTAAACATGTTTTCAATAGTTCCTTCTTATGCTGATACAATAATTGCTAAAAAGTTTTCTTCATCAAAAAATAAAAATGTTTTTAAAATTTCTAAAAAAAATACTTACAAAAAATAAAAAAAAAATTTTTTTTTTTTATTAAACTAAAAAATATTGCACAGTTGTTTATATCGAAAAGAAATATTTTAACAAATTTAAAAACAATCAGAAAAAGTAGCAGCTATTGAATCCCACAAAATTTGTGGAGAAATCAAGTTTTACCCTGCCTTTACACATGCAAGTAATTACTTGCAAGTAGTGTATATGTATTATCAACGAAAATGTCGAAGAAATGGCCGAAAGTCTTGCAAGTAGCTTGAGTGTTTACACAGTCAGTTGTAAGTTTATTTTTCAAATGTTCTCGAAGCGAACACATCTTATGAAAAATCTTAATTTTTGGGTTAAAAAAAACCTTATCATGTTAATGTAATCACGAAATAATAAATAATTAAATTATTTCTTTATTTTATTTTTGGTCCATCTTGATGAAAAAATTATGTTTATTTTTAAAATATGTGAATCCAGTATTGCCGTAGTTACCGATATCATAAAATTTCTAAGAAAATATTTTGATTAACAATTTTTTTTAAATACTTGCAATTTATGTTTTAAAATACAGTTGAACCTAGATTATCCGGCTCGCACGGGACCGGACTAGGCACGGATAATCGAAAAACACGGTTAACCGATATAGTAAGAAAACACAAAAAATTTAATTTTTTTCAACTTAAAATGTTGGTTTTCATTTAGCAAAGTTATTTTAAGTTGGCACGTATGTATGTATTTAAATATAATATAAACATGAGTGAATGCATAACAAAAAATGGAAATCACTGAATTTTAATTATGCTTATGTGTATTTGATTGGTAAAAGAAAACAAGCGTATGCTTGTTGCACGGATACAAGAGGTGAAGCACGGTTAATAGAGGCATAAAAAAGAAGCACGAATAAAAGCGGTAAACATCGCGGATAATAGAAGTTGTAAATGAAATCGAGCAGCATGCCGGTTAAAAGATGTAACCGGTTTATAGAGACCCGAATAACCGAGGTTCAACTGTACCATGAAGATGTGTTGCTTTGTAGTAGTGTTTTTTTTACCAACGAAAATCAACTATAAACATAATTTTTATATTACTAAGTACTAGTAAATTGATACCAAAGGCATCCACGGTAACATTGTTTCTTTATTTGTCATTTTACTTGCTGCAAGTGTCAAAAATTTACTTGCAAGCAAATTCTCTTGCAAGTTGGGCTGCAAGTACGAAAAATGTGATGGTGTTAGTAAAAATGTGTGAGTGTATTGAGTTTTTCGAACTTGCACATGTATGTGTAAACGCCGGGTTATATAAGAAAAAATTCAAGAAAATCAAAGAGTACAAACTGAAAAAAATTTTTTAAAATCCCAAAAATCGCATCCAAGCCCACTGTGCAAATTTTTTTTCGATATTTTTATTAGATGATAGATAAAAAAAGAAAAAAATTTAAAAAGAATTATTCTATTTGG
Source organism: Pollenia amentaria (assembly GCA_943735925.1). Classification (NCBI taxonomy): domain Eukaryota; kingdom Metazoa; phylum Arthropoda; class Insecta; order Diptera; family Polleniidae; genus Pollenia; species Pollenia amentaria. Next base: position 82,119,011 of record OX031008.1, on the reverse strand, counting down.
ACTAATATTGATATTGATATTAATATTTATTTTAACATAGTTTTCGCGATTTTTTCAATATTCGATATCTCTGTACCCATTAGCCAAAAACACAGTAAAAAAATAAAGGAAATCAAAAAAAGCTGTCCGATTTGACTTGGATTGGGGTATGAATTTCTGTAGAAAACAACAACAACATTATGAAATATTTTTGACTTTGGTTTGGCTTTCAATGTAACTTTGCGTTTTACACAATTAGGGCCTATGTTTTTTTAACTGATTTAGCGATTTTAAATAAATTTTAGGGTTTGTTTCTAATTTCGAATTTTCGGGAATTTTAGCCATGTTCGCGATAGAAGCGATTTTTTCCTGTAAGTTTCCTGATTCTTTAGAGCTTTAACAATTTTTAATAAATTTGTACCTATTAGACTTTGATATCATGCCGCTGTTAGCAAATTTTTCCGAATTTCCGCTTATTTAGCAATTTTTACCGAATTTTCGCCGTTCCTTATAGTTTAGATATTTTTAAAAGGATAATATGTCAGGACTAAATTGAAATTATTCAAAAACATTTTTTAAGGTAATTGGAAACCTTAGTTTTCATAAAAGTAGTGTTGGTGCAAATATAACCTTGAACGAAAATGCAAAAAAAAAAAAAGAAAAGAAAGTATAGTCGGTCAAGCCCGATCATTTGATACCTTAGACCACAGTATATATACACAAACTTTCGAGAGTTCTATAATATGAGAGTAATCATCGCTCGATATTTAAGAGCAGAGTAATATGAAGTTAGTTTGTTCACTTATATTGGGTGATTCATCATCATGTTTAATTTATAATGTAAAATTAAACAAATTTATCTTAAAATTTTTATGATCGGTTAAAAGAACAATTTATAGCATTTAGCTTTTGAAAATGATATGCAAATGTTGGCCATAACTACGTCTGAGGTGGTCCATCCGGATGGTCCGATTTTGGGCGACTCGATTGAGCGTAGCGACTGGTATCTCTAGAATAACAAGAGTAATGTTGGCTTCCTAAAGGTCAATCGTAGCTGGCTTATTCCTGAAGACCTCAGGTTAGGTTAGGTTCCACGGGCAGCCATCTAGAGACAGCTCACTAAGGTCCTTCAGCGGTCCCTTTGTGATACCCAGCGCCAATGCCCAGGCCAAAGTGCAGTTACTCAGATGGCGTCACTGCAGAGTTGAGGCAATTCGTCTTCCTAATGAAGAGAAGAAGCAATCTTAGTTCTCTTTTAGATAGATCCTTCCAGCAGGAAAACACCGGCTCTCCCAGGTATTTTTCTCTGATGCCCCATAGCCCAAGGCATTGACACAGAAAGTGAAGCACAGTCTCCTATTCCTCCTCATCATGACAACTTCTGCAGTAGTCATTGAATTCCAGACCCATTCTCCTAGCATAAGTCCCAACAGGCCAGTGTCCAGACATCACCGACACCACAGTCCTGATTTGGTCCCTATTGAACCTAAGTAGAGATTTGGTTCTCTACTTTAGTTTTAGGTTTAGTGCCATGGATATGGAGCAGGTGGACTCACAGGTCCATCCCTCTTTCGCAATTCTATAATACTCGCGCCGAATGAGTGACTTAAAGTGAGCCAGTGGAAGGCCAATAAATTGATCAATGAATGTGTCATCCATGCGGCCACCTTCCGTGGCCAGCTTATCTGCTATCTGGTTTCCCGGGCAGTCCGAATGCCCTTGTATCACTATAAACGTTAACCCTGAATGCTCAGCAATCTCATTCAAAGACATCCGGCATTCCACAGTTAACCTAGATGTCGTGTAGACACCCGCAAGAGAAGCAATGGCAGCCTTGCTATCAGTAAATATACGTATATCTCCCGATACGCGATAATACTTAAGCCAGTTGGCTGCCCGCTTTATAGCCGAGATTTCCGCCTGCAGGACACTGCATCCATCCGGCAGACGAAAGGAAACTTTACGCCCAGTTCCTCTATGTAGAAACCTCCGCCAACTCTTTCCCACTTCCTTGAACCATCAGTGTATACCGCCAGGGCTGGTTCATGGAAGGTGCCCATGACCGACAGCGCACTTCCGTGCGCTATATGTGTCGCGTACCTCGCGCCAAAGAAAGGCTCCGGGTGCAGTAGTCCACTCCCTCAGGGACAATCGAGCATCCAATTATCCTGGAGTGGCCATAAGCACGGGTCGACCAGCCGTGTGCCGCGTTCAACCGTGTCGCCGAGCATAGAACCATCTGTCTGGCCGTGATGTCCACCGGTAGCCAGTTTAGCATTGTAAACAGCGCCCTGGTGGGAGTGGAGCGCATTGATTCTCTGATCATCAATGCTACCAGTCTGTGTACCTTCTCAAGCATCGCACGGTACCTGCCCTTGTCCAGCGCAGTCCACCATACAACAAGACCGTAATACAGAGTCGGCTTTACTACAGCAAATTGACACACCTCGGGCCCATACCCTGCACGCATATATAGCAACAATTGCCTTTTCCATCCTCGTCCGGATGTTTAGCCCCCACTACAGCTTACTAATCAAGATTACGCCCAGACACTTGGCGCTATGATAGATTTTAAGTTCAGTCCCATTTAGCCTCGGAAGTCTCATGACTTCGGTAATATACTTTCTCGTGAAGAGTACCAGTTCCGTCTTAGACGGATTAACACCCAATCTGCATGATACGCTCCAGGTGCTAAGAACCTTTAATGCAACCTCGATACACTGAGACATTTTACTCAAATGCTTCCCCGTAATGGCCACTGCAACATCGTCAGCATACGCCACAGTTTTAATCCTCATGTCGTCCGTCTTCGTCAACATGGTGTTCATAGTCATGTTCCACAATAGTGGGTATAATACTCCCCCTTGGGGAGTACCCCTGTTTACCAATCTCTTAACGCTGCACAGTGGCGCCATTTGAGTTTTTTCGTTGCAAAAATCATATCTTTTGAACCGAATAAGATAATTGAACAGTTTAAACAGCATATGATAGATAACTGTTCAGCCTATGAAATGAGCGTTTGGAAAGGGTGCTACGCTTTGTAGGGGCCTACTTATGGGTTATCAAAGTTAAAATTAGTAGAAAAATCAATTTTATGTTAACTAAAAAAAATTATTTTTACATTTTTAGATTGTTTTTATTTTTTTTCTTAAGGGTTTTATGTTTTAAATTATTACCCAACAAATTAAAAAAAAAAATTATTTATTTTTTTAAATTTATTTTTTCAATTTTCTGTAAAATATTCATCACAATTCGTAAGAGAAGGTATATCTAAAAGACTAACCATTTCTAAACTATAATTATTTTGTAACTCTATTCGTGAATTCACATGCCGCTGCCAACATGTTGAAGAGGTCCTCATTTTGCCTTACCCTTGATGCTTTGAATGTGTTCTGCAATCTATATTTTTTATAAAATTTGTTAAGAGACTCCTGTGCTTCTTCAGAAAGCTCTCCAATTGGCAAAGGCTGGTACTCAATTATATCCTTGCCATGCGCCAATATTTTATGGACGGTCGGGGTCAACTTCTTCTGTGGATACATTTCTGCTAAAAGAGATGCAGTTTTCGACGCATATTCTCCATATTTTGTAGAATTGACATTTTCTTTGCAGTTTAAAACATCCAAGATCGTTCCCAATCTTTTCACGATTTGATTGTCAATTCCAATGATTCTAGTTACTGCCTCATCATTTTCAAAAAATCTCCTAGAAGTGTTTCCATCGTTAGAGTTACCGTATCCGTGCTTGGGACAGTCTACTTTTAGTCCAACTTGTTTCAAAAAAACCATCCTGTATTTGCTTCTTTCTGATCTTTTCCTTATCCTTTATTGATGTATTTTCATCGAAGTTTTCCTCCTCTTGTGGTAGGGTATATGCCAGTTTTAGCAAGAATTCCATACACCTTATCCTTGCGTGCAATGGTGACATTCCATATTCGTAATTCTCCTCATTTGTAGAATCGTTTAAATTACCAAAGTTCTTCTGACAAATAATAATATAAAATCGATAAAAAAATATAAAAATAATACGAAAAAAGGGGTTTAGATAGGTTTTTGCTAAATTTTTACCTCCAATATAATTCTGTCTATGAAAACTAATTGAAATATATTATAATTAAGCAGAAAAAGATACTAATCTTAAACTCTTTACAACTAATTATATAAAATTGAGATGTAACATATTATATATGAAATAAATTGAATTGAATTGAAAAAAGTTCTTCTGACTCTTTTTGCAAATCGGGCATGACATTGTTGAGGTTGTTCCTGTCAGTTCGTTTACGACTTTTCCGTCAACCATGGTCAGGTGGAACTCGTAATTGCATTCAATATATTTTCCTTCTCCAATTTGCAGCTTTGTAGGCTTAATCTTGCTTATTTGTTCTTCAATGTCCTTCACCGTAGTCCTTATGAGTTCTGCCGATTCCCTTGCAAACTGAAACATTATTGGTCGGCAATAATGCACTGATGACGGACGTGGATTTTTCCAGTGTAGGGAATCATCCGATTTTAGCCGCAAAGGAACAACAGATGCCATAAACATATTTCCGTCCGATATTGTAGCGTCATCGAAAGATATCCTTTGCTTATAAACGCTTTGTCCGGATGATCCATCGCAGCCCCATTTGCTGATCAATGTCAACTTCTCAGGAAGAATTTTCACTTCCGTGAAAAACTTTGGTGTGGTTGACTTTCTAAACAGTTCAAATAATTTTAAATTGTTCAACGCCATGTTTTCAGTACTTAAATTGTTTAATGGTTTCAGTAATTGTTGCGCCATCTTTCAGGCGTAGACTAATCCAGGCATTATGCTTATTTTGCAATATATAGGCTTATGCTACCATGCCTAAAAATTTACCTGTTCCCTGCATACATATGGATTTAGGCTAAATAATGCAATTTTGATATTATGCATGTGTCCAAATAAGATTTGTGCCTACCTGTAGGGACCATAAGTCAATATTGTTCCTGACCATTTGTACGCCAAAGTATTGTTTATGTGAGGTACGTACCTGCTAATTTCAATGAGTAGTTTTTTTCAAACTATTAGATCAAACTACTGTCAGTCAAAACATATAAGGGATGGACGCCATACAATTTCTGCAACCATGTCTTTTTGAACTTTTTTACCTCTAGAAGCCAAACGGGCACGTACGGGCAGATAAAACCTTTTGAATTATGTAAAGAAATAATCAAAGAACAGGTTTTGCACGTATGGCAAATATAGAAAAATATAGTTTTTTTTTATTTTCCGTCAAAGTTGAAAAATAGTGAAAAAACGGATAGTTTTTAAATAGTGATTTACCAGGAGAAACACAAAGCAAACAGTTAATTTTTTTTTTATCATTATACATTTAATAAATACATCAATCAATACAAATAACAAATAAGGCGATTCGTTACCTATTTTTCGTGATATTACACCTGAAATCGCAACAAATTGACTAAAAATTGTGTGTTTTTTTGAAAACCGAAAGTCGGTCAACTTTGAACGGTTATATCTTCTAAACTAAAAATGTGATATTATTAAGAGTGGCATATTTGAAATCGTTGAAAAGTTTCCTATAACATGGGTTTATTCAAAACTTCGTCGGCACTCATGAAAATTTTGATTTTTGCAACCTCGCTTGCTCTACGGGCGCCACTGTGCGCTGGTTTCACCTATCGTGGAACAAATTACCCAATTCCTGAGTAGATTATCTACAAATCTACATATGCCATCATCAACCTCCAGACTGCTCATGGATGCAACAATAGAGTCCGGATCGACGTTTAAGGCCCCTTCAATGTCGAGAAAGGCCACCAGAGCACACTCCTTAAATTCGAGTGATCTCTCAATAGTTCCAACTAATGAGTGGAGAGCCGTCTCAGCAGACCTACCCTTTGTGTATGCATGCTGAGAGTTGGAGAGTAAACACCTTGGGATGGTCATCCTCAAGTGAATGTCGATAACTCTTTCAAGAGTATTGAGAAGAAAGGATGCAAGACTAATCGGTCTGTAATCCTTCGCTTCAGTGTGAGAAGTCTTCCCTCCCTTGGGGATAAAGACCACTCTACACAAGGTCCAGCTCACAGGTACACACGAAAATCTAACGCATCCCCTGTATATAGCCATCCGCCAGGGTATAACCAGAGTCAAATTCCTCTGCAGGTCCGCCGGAATTACACCATCCATATCCGGAGATTCATACGGGCCAAAGCTGTCGACAGACCACATAATCCTATCGTAGTCCATTGGGATGGACTTAGGACCGGGCATCGATGCAGAAACCTGATCCCTCAAGCTCCCTTGGGAGTTTCCAGGAAAGTGAGTGTCAATTAACACCTCGAGTGTTTCCTGACTGTAAGTACCCCCACTGCCGCATCGATCCCCCCGATATCGTCGACCCGGGGAGGATCAGATAGAGTTCGAACCAGAGAGGAAGATTTAATCCCCCAATTGGTTCGTTTCCTATTCATTATAGCACTCGATCCTACAGACCTAAGCACCAAACTAAATTCCACGTATCTATGATCAGAAAGTGAACAATCATTAGAAACCATCCAGTTTTCAATCATGTCAACGTGGTTAATGCTAACCAGCGTGACATCAAGAACTTCACACCTATTTGCAACAACAAACGTAGGCTCATGGCCCCTATTTACTATTCCTAAATTATAATAAATAATAAAGGAGAATAGTGACTCACCTCTTACATTCGTATTCGTACTACCCCAGATAGTGTGGTGCGCATTGGCATCGGCACAGATTATAATTGGAGTTCCAGTGCCTGGTGCCCTCTGCAGCATGGATGAGCCGATTGGGTGGGTCCTGTCCGTGGTCATGCGCCATATATCCCGAGATCATTCAGAAAGAATTAAGATATTCAACGAGTTTTTAGCTAAGACAAAAGATCTTGTGTTACCTGTACCTTTCGCAAACAGTAGCTTGTAGCCTTTGAGATTAAGACCTTACAAATCCCCAGAGAAAATAGTCCAAAGGTGTGATATCGCACGATCAAGATGGCCGGTTTATCGTTGAAAAATGTGAAATTATGTGATCACCAAAATCATTACTCAACAAAGTCATTGTTTTACGCGCTGTATGACTTGTAGCGCCGTCTTGTTAAAGAATTGAATTGAATTTCAGGAAGCACATCGTCCGTTAATATGGTTACCATTGGCGGTAACATTCCGACTTTCCTCATTTTTTAAGAAATATGGATCATTCGTCTCCAAATTTTCTTTTAAGATTTTCACAAACGCTCCAATGGTTAGATCTTGTAGAAGTTCTGATAACTTTTACTAATTGTAGGGGTGATCGTTTCTTTAACACTTCCAGAATTAAGGGTAATGTTGAGCAACTCAATAAGACATTTTTTCGATCTATTGCCTTTGAAATATTCTAGCTTTGTATCGAAGGTAGAGAATTGTAATGACAGTAGATTTCATTGTTCTCTCTTAACACTCAAATCTTTCATTCAGTGCTAATGCAACGAAAATCGCCAATTGTTGGTAATCTTAGGTATTCTCGTCTCAGTTTATTCATTTATCGTATTTTCTACTAATATTCGAAGACTGTTAACTATCGAAATAGCGTCAGAAAATGTAGCAGTGGCTTTGCTTATGGATATTGTGGTATCTTTGATGTAACCCAAAATTTGTAACAAAATGATTTTTCAAAAGGAGCATCGCAATCTTTAGTAGCATGGTCTCCGGCGCAAAGGGTACAAAATGTTTTGACCTTGCATCTACTAGAACCGTGGCAAAACATTTGGCAGTTTAAGCACTGGGTCAGCTTAGCTTTATTAGGTTTCTGATATTCCCATCTTACTTTTATATATTTGATGATTGAAAACTATTCTTAACTCTTTTAACGTAATAAATCTTTGTTCAAAATAGACAATGAAAATTATTTGTTCGCTATAACATTCTCTAGCTGTAGTAACGATTTTTACATCGGTACATTTAAGGCCTAGATTTAAAAGTCGATTTTTAATAACTGTTGGGTCAGTTTTATCTAGGCCCAATAGAACAGGAATTTGTTAGTAAGGGAATCAAAAACTAATTTATAATTTTCTTTGTTGGTACAGAACATTTTTAAGCCAATTGATATTTTTCGTAGAGTATTATTTTATTTTTAATATTCTACATATTTCATGAATTTGTTCTATTTTACACTTAAGTATTGTTATTGGTGGTATGATTATTTTCACGGTTTTATCGACAACAATTTCGTCATCTTGATCATTAATAGTTTGGAGCGGAGCAAAATAATTTTGATTTTCCGTTCTCTGAGAACTTGTTGGTTTTTGGTTTTTTTTTGTCATGTTTTGCCTTGAGGAGGCAGAAACATCTTCAGCACGTAAACGTTTAATTTTGTTAGTGTTTTTTTAAAAAGTTATTTTTTGTTATTATTTATAATAATAAGAAAAAATAGCTGTAAATTATTTTACAAAAATACAAAGAAACAGTAAATCATGACCATGTGTATCAAACGATAGTACAAGACTGACTCTTATTCAAATATTTCTCAAAATATAATAATTGCGTTTTTACATTTCTTATTCAAGTGGCCTGAGGCACGTAAATACATTTAATTGCAATAGTTCGAGGGCGGATCAATAAGTCCGTGACATTTAAATATGAAGTTGAAGAAATAATTGAAAAAATAAGAAAACAAAATCCCATTATAAATAATGCTGAATTGAAAATACTAGAAAAATATGAAATAAAAAGAAGTAATAAAACAATATATAATGTAAAAATGGCAGTCGATAACGAAACATATGCAAAAATGATAGAGACAAGGAAAATAAATATAGGTTGGGAAAGATGTAGAGTGTTTGATGGAACAGAAGTAACGCAGTGTCTTAAATGTAGAGGTTATAATCATATTGCAAAAGAATGCAAAAATCAGGAGATATGCTTAAGGTGTCATGGTCAACACAAAACTAAAGAGTGCAAAAATACAGAACAAATAATGAAATGTATAAATTGTATAAAAATGAATAATAAACTTAATATGGATTTGGATGAAAATCATTTCACAAATAATAAGGATTGTCCGGTTTATCGGAACAAATTAAATGTTAAAATGAGAAGAATTGGTCTTGCAGTTTAACAATCAAAGGATATACGTGCTTTATATACAAATGTCCAAGGGTTGATAAACAACTATAATCAGGTGGAAGTTATTGCAGCGATAGAAAATCCGGACTTTTTTATACTTTCTGAAACACATTTAACAAAAGACGTTGAGGAGAATGAAATTATTTTACATGATTACGATCATATTGTGTCGCTTTCTACATCAACGAGAACTGGAGGAGTAATTATATATTTCAAGAAACTGTGGAAAGTAACTAAAATTATTGAAAAGGTAGAAGGTGTAAAATACTGTGTCTTAGTCTGTAGAGCCACATGTGATAAAAATGAAATGATAATTGCTGCAATATACAGATCACCTAGTTATGGAGAGTTAGATTTTTGTAAAGTTTTTGAAGAAGTTATAGAATATATCTGTGATAACAGCTGTGATATTATAATAATGGGAGATTTTAACATTGACTGGTCAAAAAATTCAACTTATAAACATTTAATTCAAGGTATATTAAACGATAACGGTCTCAGACAAATAGTAAATGAATATACTCGCGTAACAAAAAATTCCAGTACAATAATTGACTATGTTATAACAAATAATTATAATATATCGGCAAAAAACAGTTATACAAATAAAATATCAGATCATGAAATGATAAATATTTTAATAAACAGTGATAATAATAATCAACATGAAATAGAAAAGAAGGAACTAGGAAGTATTTAAATACAACAAAGAAACATTTAACACAGAATTAAGCAATAATATAAAATATGATGAACATGTAAATTTCAATCAAAATGTATATTTATTTGATAAATGTTTTAAAGAGACAATACAAAAATTCACAAGTAAGAAAATAATAAATGAAAAAAATAACGTAAAAAAGTGGTTTAGTAATGAATTACGATCAATGAAGAAAGAAAAGTTAATTAAATATCAAATGGCAAAATTGCAAAATACAAATGAAGCATGGAAAAGTTACAGAAATATAAGAAATAAATACAAAGTAAAAATTGAAAACGAAAAAAATAAATACATCAATACCAAAATTAACAATGCAGGAAATCAAAAACAAATGTGGAGAGAGATCAAAGAACTAGTTATAAAAAAGAACCAAAATGTGATAAAATCTGTGATATTTAACCAAGTAGAATATAAGGATAACAAAGAAATAGCTTGTAACTTCAATAATTATTTTGTAGATAGTATTAAAAAAATAAGAGACTCAATTACAAATGTGCAATATGAAAACAATATAACTGTGATAAACAACAATTTCAAATTCCGTGCAATAAACATTTTAGAACTTAAGAATATAATAAAACAAATGAAAAATAAATCTGACTGTGATAAAATATCCAATAAAATTATTCTGGATACTTGGAATATAACAGGAGAAATAATATTAAAAATTATAAACAAATCATTAGAAATTGGAGAATTTCCTGAAAGTTGGAAACAAACTATGATAACACCAATAGAAAAAGTATCAAAAACAAATAAATGTGAAGAATATCGACCGATAAATACATTAAAATCGTGTGAAAAAATTTTGGAAAAAGTCGTTAAAGAACAACTTGAATTATATATTGAAAAAAACAGCATTTTGTCAAAATATCAATCGGGTTTTCGTAAGAAGTACTCATGTGAAACAACTGTAAACTATGTAGTAAGCAAATGGAAAAATATTGAAGAAACAAAGAAAATTATGGCAGTATTTCTCGATTTTAAACGAGCATTTGAAACAATTGACAGAAAAATAATGGCGAAAAAACTATATATGTATGGTATAAAAGATATAGAATTAAAATGGTTTGAGTCGTATTTAAAAAATAGAAAACAAATTACAAAAGTAAATGGCGTTGTATCCGATGAAATTGAAAATGATTTTGGAGTACCACAAGGTTCTATTTTAGGTGCCCTATTATTTATTTTATATATTAATGATATGCCAAATATATTAGAGAGGAGTGAAATGGTTCTGTATGCAGATGACACACTAATATACACGGAAGGAGATGATGACGAAAGTTGTAGAGAAAATATGAAATATGATATAAATAACATAAATACTTGGTTAAAGATGAACAAGCTAAAACTTAATGAAAATAAAACAAAAGCAATGGAAATAAATATGAACTCCGAGCAAATACTAAAAATAAATGATCAAATTATAGAAAAAGTAGAACAAATAAAATATCTTGGTTTTATAATAGATAAAAAATTAAAATTTAATGAACATATAGAATACACATGTAAAAAAATTGGCAAAAAAATAGGATTTCTTAAAAGAATAAGAAATAAGTTATCAAAAACAACAGCGGTAAATATATATAACACTATAATTAAGCCACATTTTGAGTTCGGATCCACAATAATATACACATGCTGTAATGCAAACCAAATAGAAAGAATGCAAAAACTACAAAACAAGGCAATGAGATCAATTTTAAAATGCAATAGAAATACTCATGTAAGTGATATGCTTTTAAATCTTAAATGGATGAATGTACAACAAAGATTGAAACTCAACACATTGAACTTTATTAAGAAGATGAGACAAGGAGATGCGCCAGAATATCTATGCGAACAAATAAAATATGTCAGCGAAGTACAACCATATGGACTAAGAAATGCAGGAGATTTTCGAATTCAAAGGGTTATGACAACACATAGGCAGCGATCTTTATTTTACAAAGGACTCAACCTTTTCAATGCTTTACCATTTAATATAAAACATGAAGAAAATATTAATATATTTAAGAGAAAATGTGCAAATTTTATAAGATACAATGAAAATTTATAGAATTAAGTACAAATTTTGTAAAAATATTTTAAAAATAGTTGAAATCTTAAAAGTATTTTAAATACTAATAAAATTAATAAAAAAAAAAAAAAAAAAAAAAAAAAAAAAAAAAAAAAAAAAACTTCCCTCGTAGTTAAAAAAAACCGTCAATCAAACCAAGGAAAAGCTTGATAAATTCACCACCGATTTCAATGGTAAAAAAGTGGTTTACTGACTTTTAAGAAAGCTGTCTGCAAGTTGGCTGCCGCGTTTGCTCTCAATTGACCATAAACGTAATCGTGTGACAACTTCAAAGGATTGTTTGGAGTTGTTTAACCGCAATTCGAATGAGTTTTTGCGGCGTTTTGTACCGTGGATGAAACATGGATCCATTACAACACTCCGGAGACCAAGCAGCAGTCTAAACAATGGATTTCTCCGGGTGAACCGGCCAATAAGGTGATGGCAACAGCTTTTTGGGATGCACGCAGGATAATCCACATTGATTAACTTCAAAAGGGAAAAACAATAAACGGCGAATATAATGCCAACTTATTGGACCGATTTAACGAGGATTTAAAAAAAATGACCCATTATGACCAAGAAAAGTTCTTTTTCATTAAGATAATGCACGGGTGCACACGTGTGCAGTCTCAATGGCAAAATTACATGAATTGGGCTAAGAATTGGTACCTCATCCGCCATATTCTCCGGATTTAGCCCTCAGTGACTATTTCCTATTTCCGAACCTTAAGAAATGGCTCGGTGGAAAGAGATTTAGCTCCAACGATGAAATTATTAGTTAAACAAATGCCTATTTTATGGACCTCGAAAATCCTATTTTTTGGAAGGAATACACAAATTCGAGAAACGTTGGACTAAGTGTATTGAGCTAAAAGGGGATTATGTTGAAAAATAATTTTTTTTTTGTTAAAAAAAACTGTGTTTCCATCAAAAAGTTACGGACTTATCCGTAAGGGATAAAGATCCGAGGGATCCGCCCTCGTAATTATTTAATGGCAACATTTTTACAAATTATAAAAAAAATATTTTTCCGCGCGCCCTAATGTATATGGCTTGTTTAGTATTAATAAATCGATCGTTGGTTTTAATATTCAATTATTTTATTTATTAACTCAAACTTATAATTCTTTTATAATACAAAATTAAAGACACTATTTGTTTTAATCAAGTCACCCAGACGAAAGCTAAAATCGGAATGTCGGATACATAAAAATGCAAGCAAGCGTCTGCCTGCCATTATTGTACAGCTACCGGTTATTGAAGATATTTGGTAATCAATAATCTATAGCGACAGGGTGCCACATTACTCCCCTCGCTGGTAAAAGGTTATCTAAACCTTACTGGAAGTTTTATTCGTCTTCCTCTGGTCGTTGCTTTGGGATTCGCCTCTGGTGTTTTAATGTTCTGTGAACTGGAAGCTTCTGTGGTTGGATTTCGATCACATTGAATTGCAGGTTCAAAAGTTGGATTATCAATATGTGTGGAGAAACCAAGTAATGTAGGTAAAGATGTGTTTGTTGTTACATCTGGACTGGCTGTTTCGGATGATGGCAAAAAACAAGGTTTTAAGCGGTCGATACTAATATTTGTTTTCCGAAGATTATCGTAAAATATTTAGGAATCATTACTTGATACGGACCGTCGTATGGATGTGTGAGCGATGGACGAATTGAGTCGTTTCTGACGAAAACATGGGTTGATGTATGGAGATCTTTTGAAATAAACATTGATTTTGTAGAATGGTGTGCCGTCTGCGTTGGCCTTAGATTTAAAAAGGAGTTTCGAAATTCTTTGACGAAATCGCTAGTGGCTTCGGTGTAGTTGTTTTTGAAGAAAAAATCTCCTGGAACTTTTAAGGTTGTGCCATAAACCAGTTCTGCTGGAGATGCATGTATATCAGGTTTATACACCACTCGAAGGCCAAGAAGAATTGTTGGAAGATGGTAAACCCATTTCGATGAGTCGTGACATAAGATGGCTGACTTTAACGTTCTGTGCCACCTTTCAATCAAACCATTCGCTTGCGGGTGGTATGACGTTGTTCGCAAGTGAGTTGCACCAATTGTTTGCATCAGCTCAGAAAAAACCAAGGATTCAAATTGTCTGCCTCTATCGGACGTTATACGCTTTGGGACTCCAAATCTCGAAATCCAATGAGTCACTAAAGCTTTTGCTGTCGTCTCAGCAGACATGTCGGGCATCGGAATCGCCTCCGGCCATCGTGTAAATCTGTCGATAATAGTCAAACAATATCGCTGTCCTTCACACAAAGGAAAGGGACCGACGATGTCAATATTAATATGCGAAAAACGTTCCTGTGGTGGCTCGTTCATAACGGGTGTTGTTTGAGTGTGACGCTGCGTTTTCGATCGCTGACAGGGCAAGCAAGTTTTAACAAAATTAGAAATCTCTTTTTTCATACCTGGCCAACAAAATTTTGATTTCACTAGTAGAGTTGTTGCACGTACTCCAGGATGAGCTAGGTTGTGTAACGAATTTAAAATTTTGAGGTGAAAATTTTTGGGGACGTAAGGTCGAATATGTGAAGTTGATGTATCGCACACAATTTGTTCATCACATCCTAAAATATGCATGCGTTTTAATATTAGTGAATTAGTTGACGTACCTTGCTTTTGGAGAAGGCCTTGAAATTCTTCATCATTTTTCTGTGCTGTGACTAAATCTGAGTAGTTTATAATTTGTTGGACAGACTGGATTCTAGATAGAGCATCAGCTGTTGCATTGTCTCTTCCAGAAATGTGACGTATGTCAGTGGTAAACTGACTTATAAAGTCCAGTTGCCTTAGACGACGTGGTGATGCTTTTTCCATTTTTTGCTCGAAGGCAAAAATTAATGGACGATGATCTGTAACTATGTAGCATGATCGACCTTCTATGGCATAACGAAAATGGCAGACAGCTTGATAGATGGCACACAGCTCTCGGTCATAAGTAGAATACTTCTGCTGCGTCGATGTCAGCTTTTTAGAATAAAAGGCTAACGGCTGCATGACGTAATTAACTTTTTGATGGAGTGCTGCGCCTACGGCAGTGTCGGATGCGTCAACATAAATGCATAATTCAGCACCAGGTATGGGATGAGCTAATAAAGTGGCTTCAGACAATTCGGTTTTACATTGTTCGAATGCTGCTTCAGTATAAGGTGTCCAAACTAATGGGGTTGTGTCGTTCTTCTTGTTGCCGCTAATCATTTGTTGTAAAACTCCTTGGTAACGAATAGAATTCGGCAGGAACTTTCTATAAAAGTTCATCATTCCTATGAATCTTTTTAGTTCTTGCGCATTAACGGGTTTTTTGTATTCCTTGATTACGGCGACTTTCTCGGGCGACGGTCGAATGCCTTCGGGAGTTACAAGGTGTCCAAGGAAAACTATTTCTGATTTGCCAAACTCACACTTGTTGATGTTTATGGCCAAGAAATTCTCACGAAGTCGTTGAAATACTACACGAAGGTCTTGGAGGTGTTGTTCTAAAGTGGCGGATGCTATAAATATGTCGTTAATATACGGGAATACAAAATTGAGACCTCTGAAGACTTCATTTATAAGTCGTTGAAAAGTCTGCGCAGCGTTACGTAGGCCGAAAGTCATATAGTTGAACTCAAATAATCCGAAGGGGGTACTTATTGCCGTTTTCGGTACGTCGTCAGGGTGTATTGGTATTTGATGAAATGCTTTTTGCAGGTCTAATTTTGAAAAATACTTCTCACCTTGTAAATTGATCGTGAAGTCAGTTAAGTATGGTAAAGGGTAGCGATCCGGCACAGTTTGTGCATTTAGTGCGCGGAAATCGCCACAGGGTCTCCACGTACCATCACTTTTCTTAACAAGATGCAAGGGACTGCTCCAATTGCTTTTAGAGGGCTGACATATTCCAACCTCGGTGAGAAAATCAAATTCCCTTTTAGCTGCAGACAGCTTCTCAGGTGGCAATCGTCGAGGACGGCAAAATGTAGGCTGACCTTTTTTTTTTTTTTTTGCTCAAAAGAAAGCTTATGTATTTTCCTTTTAGGTAGTTTTGGTCGCTTAGTGGGATGCGAGTGGGATATGTATAAAAAAAAATAATTTCTAACTCAAGACGAGGGTTTTTCAATTTTTAGCGTATTTTGAATTTTTTCCTTTTTATGTGTAAGTGTTTCTACTATTCCTAAATTATAATAAATAATAAAGGAGAATAGTGACTCACCTCTTACATTCGTATTCGTACTACCCCAGATAGTGTGGTGCGCATTGGCATCGGCACAGATTATAATTGGAGTTCCAGTGCCTGGTGCCCTCTGCAGCATGGATGAGCCGATTGGGTGGGTCCTGTCCGTGGTCATGCGCCATATATCCCGAGATCATTCAGAAAGAATTAAGATATTCAACGAGTTTTTAGCTAAGACAAAAGATCTTGTGTTACCTGTACCTTTCGCAAACAGTAGCTTGTAGCCTTTGAGATTAAGACCTTACAAATCCCCAGAGAAAATAGTCCAAAGGTGTGATATCGCACTTTCCTCATTTTTTAAGAAATATGGATCATTCGTCTCCAAATTTTCTTTTAAGATTTTCACAAACGCTTCAATGGTTAGATCTTGTAGAAGTTCTGATAACTTTTACTAATTGTAGGGGTGATCGTTTCTTTAACACTTCCAGAATTAAGGGTAATGTTGAGCAACTCAATAAGACATTTTTTCGATCTATTGCCTTTGAAATATTCTAGCTTTGTATCGAAGGTAGAGAATTGTAATGACAGTAGATTTCATTGTTCTCTCTTAACACTCAAATCTTTCATTCAGTGCTAATGCAACGAAAATCGCCAATTGTTGGTAATCTTAGGTATTCTCGTCTCAGTTTATTCATTTATCGTATTTTCTACTAATATTCGAAGACTGTTAACTATCGAAATAGCGTCAGAAAATGTAGCAGTGGCTTTGCTTATGGATATTGTGGTATCTTTGATGTAACCCAAAATTTGTAACAAAATGATTTTTCAAAAGGAGCATCGCAATCTTTAGTACCATGGTCTCCGGCGCAAAGGGTACAAAATGTTTTGACCTTTCATCTACTAGAACCGTGGCAAAACATTTGGCAGTTTAAGCACTGGGTCAGCTTAGCTTTATTAGGTTTCTGATATTCCCATCTTACTTTTATATATTTGATGATTGAAAACTATTCTTAACTCTTTTAACGTAATAAATCTTTGTTCAAAATAGACAATGAAAATTATTTGTTCGCTATAACATTCTCTAGCTGTAGTAACGATTTTTACATCGGTACATTTAAGGCCTAGATTTAAAAGTCGATTTTTAATAACTGTTGGGTCAGTTTTATCTAGGCCCAATAGAACAGGAATTTGTTAGTAAGGGAATCAAAAACTTATTTATAATTTTCTTTGTTGGTACAGAACATTTTTAAGCCAATTGATATTTTTCGTAGAGTATTATTTTATTTTTAATATTCTACATATTTCATGAATTTGTTCTA
Source organism: Pollenia amentaria (assembly GCA_943735925.1). NCBI lineage: Eukaryota > Metazoa > Arthropoda > Insecta > Diptera > Polleniidae > Pollenia > Pollenia amentaria. Next base: position 82,101,650 of record OX031008.1, on the reverse strand, counting down.
TTTTACACTTAAGTATTGTTATTGGTGGTATGATTATTTTCACGGTTTTATCGACAACAATTTCGTCATCTTGATCATTAATAGTTTGGAGCGGAGCAAAATAATTTTGATTTTCCGTTCTCTGAGAACTTGTTGGTTTTTGGTTTTTTTTTGTCATGCTTTGCCTTGAGGAGGCAGAAACATCTTCAGCACGTAAACGTTTAATTTTGTTAGTGTTTTTTTAAAAAGTTATTTTTTGTTATTATTTATAATAATAAGAAAAAATAGCTGTAAATTATTTTACAAAAATACAAAGAAACAGTAAATCATGACCATGTGTATCAAACGATAGTACAAGACTGACTCTTATTCAAATATTTCTCAAAATATAATAATTGCGTTCTTACATTTCTTATTCAAGTGGCCTGAGGCACGTAAATACATTTAATTGCAATAGTTCGAGGGCGGATCAATAAGTCCGTGACTTTTCGAACTTCCCTCGTAGTTAAAAAAACCGTCAATCAAACCAAGGAAAAGCTTGATAAATTCACCACCGATTTCAACGGTAAAAAAGTGGTTTACTGACTTTTAAGAAAGCTGTCTGCAAGATGGCTGCCGCGTTTGCTCTCAATTGACCATAAACGTAATCGTGTGACAACTTCAAAGGATTGTTTGGAGTTGTTTAACCGCAATTCGAATGAGTTTTTGCGGCGTTTTGTACCGTGGATGAAACATGGATCCATTACAACACTCCGGAGACCAAGCAGCAGTCTAAACAATGGATTTCTCCGGGTGAACCGGCCAATAAGGTGATGGCAACAGCTTTTTGGGATGCACGCAGGATAATCCACATTGATTAACTTCAAAAGGGAAAAACAATAAACGGCGAATATAATGCCAACTTATTGGACCGATTTAACGAGGATTTAAAAAAAATTACCCATTATGACCAAGAAAAGTTCTTTTTCATTAAGATAATGCACGGGTGCACACGTGTGCAGTCTCAATGGCAAAATTACATGAATTGGGCTACGAATTGGTACCTCATCCGCCATATTCTCCGGATTTAGCCCTCAGTGACTATTTCCTATTTCCGAACCTTAAGAAATGGCTCGGTGGAAAGAGATTTAGCTCCAACGATGAAATTATTAGTTAAACAAATGCCTATTTTATGGACCTCGAAAATCCTATTTTTTGGAAGGAATACACAAATTCGAGAAACGTTGGACTAAGTGTATTGAGCTAAAAGGGGATTATGTTGAAAAATAATTTTTTTTTTGTTAAAAAAAACTGTGTTTCCATCAAAAAGTTACGGACTTATCCGTAAGGGATAAAGATCCGAGGGATCCGCCCTCGTAATTATTTAATGGCAACATTTTTACAAATTATAAAAAAAATATTTTTCCGCGCGCCCTAATGTATATGGCTTGTTTAGTATTAATAAATCGATCGTTGGTTTTAATATTCAATTATTTTATTTATTAACTCAAACTTATAATTCTATTATAATACAAAATTAAAGACACTATTTGTTTTAATCAAGTCACCCAGACGAAAGCTAAAATCGGAATGTCGGATACATAAAAATGCAAGCAAGCGTCTGCCTGCCATTATTGTACAGCTACCGGTTATTGAAGATATTTGGTAATCAATAATCTATAGCGACAGGGTGCCACATTACTCCCCTCGCTGGTAAAAGGTTATCTAAACCTTACTGGAAGTTTTATTCGTCTTCCTCTGGTCGTTGCTTTGGGATTCGCCTCTGGTGTTTTAATGTTCTGTGAACTGGAAGCTTCTGTGGTTGGATTTCGATCACATTGAATGGCAGGTTCAAAAGTTGGATTACCAATATGTGTGGAGAAACCAAGTAATGTAGGTAAAGATGTGTTTGTTGTTACATCTGGACTGGCTGTTTCGGATGATGGCAAAAAACAAGGTTTTAAGCGGTCGATACTAATATTTGTTTTCCGAAGATTATCGTAAAATATTTAGGAATCATTACTTGATACGGACCGTCGTATGGATGTGTGAGCGATGGACGAATTGAGTCGTTTCTGACGAAAACATGGGTTGATGTATGGAGATCTTTTGAAATAAACATTGATTTTGTAGAATGGTGTGCCGTCTGCGTTGGCCTTAGATTTAAAAAGGAGTTTCGAAATTCTTTGACGAAATCGCTAGTGGCTTCGGTGTAGTTGTTTTTGAAGAAAAAATCTCCTGGAACTTTTAAGGTTGTGCCATAAACCAGTTCTGCTGGAGATGCATGTATATCAGGTTTATACACCACTCGAAGGCCAAGAAGAATTGTTGGAAGATGGTAAACCCATTTCGATGAGTCGTGACATAAGATGGCTGACTTTAACGTTCTGTGCCACCTTTCAATCAAACCATTCGCTTGCGGGTGGTATGACGTTGTTCGCAAGTGAGTTGCACCAATTGTTTGCATCAGCTCAGAAAAAACCAAGGATTCAAATTGTCTGCCTCTATCGGACGTTATACGCTTTGGGACTCCAAATCTCGAAATCCAATGAGTCACTAAAGCTTTTGCTGTCGTCTCAGCAGACATGTCGGGCATCGGAATCGCCTCCGGCCATCGTGTAAATCTGTCGATAATAGTCAAACAATATCGCTGTCCTTCACACAAAGGAAAGGGACCGACGATGTCAATATTAATATGCGAAAAACATTCCTGTGATGGCTCGTACATAACGGGTGTTGTTTGAGTGTGACGCTGCGTTTTCGATCGCTGACAGGGCAAGCAAGTTTTAACAAAATTAGAAATCTCTTTTTTCATACCTGGCCAACAAAATTTTGATTTCACTAGTAGAGTTGTTGCACGTACTCCAGGATGAGCTAGGTTGTGTAACGAATTTAAAATTTTAAGCTGAAAATTTTTGGGGACGTAAGGTCGAATATGTGAAGTTGATGTATCGCACACAATTTGTTCATCACATCCTAAAATATGCATGCGTTTTAATATTAGTGAATTAGTTGACGTACCTTGCTTTTGGAGAAGGCCTTGTAATTCTTCATCATTTTTCTGTGCTGTGACTAAATCTGAGTAGTTTATAATTTGTTGGACAGACTGGATTCTAGATAGAGCATCAGCTGTTGCATTGTCTCTTCCAGAAATGTGACGTATGTCAGTGGTAAACTGACTTATAAAGTCCAGTTGCCTTAGACGACGTGGTGATGCTTTTTCCATTTTTTGCTCGAAGGCAAAAATTAATGGACGATGATCTGTAACTATGTAGCATGATCGACCTTCTATGGCATAACGAAAATGGCAGACAGCTTGATAGATGGCACACAGCTCTCGGTCATAAGTAGAATACTTCTGCTGCGTCGATGTCAGCTTTTTAGAATAAAAGGCTAACGGCTGCATGACGTAATTAACTTTTTGATGGAGTGCTGCGCCTACGGCAGTGTCGGATGCGTCAACATAAATGCATAATTCAGCACCAGGTATGGGATGAGCTAATAAAGTGGCTTCAGACAATTCGGTTTTACATTGTTCGAATGCTGCTTCAGTATAAGGTGTCCAAACTAATGGGGTTGTGTCGTTCTTCTTGTTGCCGCTAATCATTTGTTGTAAAACTCCTTGGTAACGAATAGAATTCGGCAGGAACTTTCTATAAAAGTTCATCATTCCTATGAATCTTTTTAGTTCTTGCGCATTAACGGGTTTTTTGTATTCCTTGATTACGGCGACTTTCTCGGGCGACGGTCGAATGCCTTCGGGAGTTACAAGGTGTCCAAGGAAAACTATTTCTGATTTGCCAAACTCACACTTGATGTTTATGGCCAAGAAATTCTCACGAAGTCGTTGAAATACTACACGAAGGTCTTGGAGGTGTTGTTCTAAAGTGGCGGATGCTATAAATATGTCGTTAATATACGGGAATACAAAATTGAGACCTCTGAAGACTTCATTTATAAGTCGTTGAAAAGTCTGCGCAGCGTTACGTAGGCCGAAAGTCATATAGTTGAACTCAAATAATCCGAAGGGGGTACTTATTGCCGTTTTCGGTACGTCGTCAGGGTGTATTGGTATTTGATGAAATGCTTTTTGCAGGTCTAATTTTGAAAAATACTTCTCACCTTGTAAATTGATCGTGAAGTCAGTTAAGTATGGTAAAGGGTAGCGATCCGGCACAGTTTGTGCATTTAGTGCGCGGAAATCGCCACAGGGTCTCCACGTACCATCACTTTTCTTAACAAGATGCAAGGGACTGCTCCAATTGCTTTTAGAGGGCTGGCATATTCCAACCTCGGTGAGAAAATCAAATTCCCTTTTAGCTGCAGACAGCTTCTCAGGTGGCAATCGTCGAGGACGGCAAAATGTAGGCTGACCTTTTTTTTTTTTTTTTGCTCAAAAGAAAGCTTATGTATTTTCCTTTTAGGTAGTTTTGGTCGCTTAGTGGGATGCGAGTGGGATATGTATAAAAAAAAATAATTTCTAACTCAAGACGAGGGTTTTTCAATTTTTAGCGTATTTTGAATTTTTTCCTTTTTATGTGTAAGTGTTTCTAAAATCTTAAAAATAAAACTTATCCTGAGAAACTACACAAATTAACTCAGAAACTTTTTGACCGATCTTGTTAAAAATTTGTGTCTAAACTACTATCCAATAAGACTAACCTTGGTGTCATCCAAATCGGAAGACATCGATTTCAAAAGTTGGGTCACTTGATATGAAATCCCCCATATATATTGTAAATTTAGATTTTAACTGCCTACCTATTCATCTATTTCGGAACGAAGACTTCTTTCGCTTAACTTACATTTAAAACAAAAATAAATTATAAAATATTGTTTTGGTTTTACATGTAAGTTAAGCGAACAAGTCTGTTTTTCAAGTCTTAAAATGCATACATACATACATAAATATACGAAAGAAATTTACTTTTCGGTATTGTGGACCAGGCAGTTAGTTTTAGCTTAAACATTTTTACCAACCGAAATCCAATACATAATTTAAGAGTTATAATACCATATTTATTACTTAGTATACTAAAATTGTTTTTTTTTTTTAATTTTATTTTAAGATGGACAGCGTGAGAGCTCCTCGTGGTTTACCCAAAGATTGGGAAGGTCCCATACGTGTAATTTGTATAGAAGGTCAGCGCCAAAACATGTGCTGCGGAACACATGTAAGCAATTTATTTCAATTGCAGTGTATTAAACTTTTGTATGCTGAGAAAAATAAAAACAGTGTTATTGTTCATTTTGTGGTGGGTCAACGCGTTCTAAAACATTTAGGTGAATCGTTTGAAAGAGAACAACAACTTAACTTGCTGTTAAAGTAAGAATGATAAAAGATTTGCAAGTAAACCATAAAAACCAAATTTTAATTAAAATTACTAGAAGATTGCTACCATTAGCAACTACCCAGCCAGAAAAATACTCCGACATTGTATGAATCAGGCATTTCTTGTAATTCATTCTTAGAGACTTCGTTTACATTTCTGTCAGACATTGATTATACGTACTGTCTGGCCGCTTTCTGATCAATTTAGTATGGATATATCGGAGTGAATTTATGTGCCGATATGTCTAATAGATTTCTGATTGAAATCATGTAGATACTTAGACACATGTTATGTGTGATTCATTTTTTAAAATTATTACAATTCTCATTAAGTTGAAAATATTTTTATTTTATACATACATTTATTTTTTGTTGTTTAAAAAAGATTAAAAAATGGTACGTATGTGTGTATCTGAAATTTTTAATTATAAACTTTTATTTTTCAATAAAGTAAGAGTCTTCTTACAGAAATATGTCCGATTATTAGATTACAATTTTATTCCATATTCTTTCAGTTATCTGCCAGAAAACAATAAGAATGTCGGCTAACACATCAGAATTTTCCATGCCTTTTTCACTAGATTATTGTTAGATTTTTATCAGAAATGCCGGCAAAAAAATCTAAATCTTTCACGATATGCCTGCCAGAATTCGTGTCAAGCACTTCATACATTTTTGGGTCAGAAATCGGACCGAATTCGTATACGATTCCGACTTTTTTGTCGACGTTTGTCTCAAATATCAGGAAGACGCCGGACTATTTGCTCGCTGGGTACTTGCTTGTTAAAAAAAGTCTTATATTTTCTCCTTTTATTTTTCTATTTATGTAGAGGTGGACCTCAACAACATTTGGAACTTATACAAAAGATACAAAATAACGTAAAGGCTGTCAAAAAATCTTTTCAGAAGCTTCTAAAAGACTTCGCTGTAGCCGAGGCTGAAAAATTGGATAATTTGCCTAGGCCATTACCAAAGTATTATAGTCTTCATCGCAAAGATGGCGTAGAACCAGATTTTATAAATACTTTCTTTAGACATGCTCCTGTTGAAATATGCCTATACTTTCTTACGGTATCGGAACCTGCTGTTGGAAATCAACCTGGAAAAGGCCACATGGTATTGCGTGGAAATGCGGAACTTGTGCAACATTTTGGCCCGAATTTTTTAAATATTTTAGATGGTAAAGGCAGTGGTAAAGAGGGAAATTTTCAAGGAAAAATATGTGATATTGAAAAAATACCAGAATGTGAAGCAATGTTAGAAAAATACTTTGAAGAACATAAACCAAAAGTTGTAGATAAGGAAACCTTGCATGAGAAATTTAAGGGTGAATTTATTCACAACAAAAAAGGCAGCAAACTAAATTAAATATGTATTTATAAGTATTTCACTTGATTAAATCAAGAGTATTGACTCGGCTGAACTCCAAATTTATATTTAATTCACTTTCGTATACCCTTTAAAGAACTTTGATAAAGTAATTTGTTTTTCGTGCTAACACACCTAGTAGGACAGACAAATTTCAAAATGCTTGTAGCAATATATTTTTAGAAATAAATTGGATCTCAATATATGTATTATTGAAGAGTGCTTCGAAACACCGTTCACATAATGTACAAAATGTACCGATCTGTTAACCCATTGGGAGTCAATTTCAAAAATATTTCTTGAAAGAATTTTTAAAATAATAGGGGGTCCATTTACTTTACTAGCAGAAACTTGTAACGATAGAATAAATTAAAAATTTACAAAATGTTTTTCCCATTTACTAAAATTAACGCTTAACCAGCAAAAGCTAGCAAGTTAAAAATATCGACAGTATTCAGATGACAGATACGAGATTATCTCATTGTGAATTCAATTGTTTTGAATTTTTTGCGCAGGAATAATACATAAATTTTAAAAAATGAATTTCTTATGTTTTTAAAAAATTATGAATATTTATTTATGCTAGTTTCGCCCGGTGGTCGAAATTCGACCAATTGATATGTACTTTCGAGAGAACCAGAGCGTTATACAACAAAAACGTACACATTTTAAGAAAACAACAAAATGAACTCTTTTCACCCATGTGTGTGCGTATGTGTTTGAAAGTACATACAAAAATAAAAACATTTTAAAAGAACAACAAAAACACGTGCTTGCTAAATAATTTAAAACGCTTTTAAACACTCTAATTCTAAAAAATTAGAAAAGAAATTTATATTGTGGATATCTACACACAAATGCCTTTAACACGATATATATTTCATTAAAATCGGTGGACGATAAGAAACTTAAAAATCAACTCCAAAAAAATTGTTCCCGTATTTATATATAAGATTTTGCAAACAAACATTTGAAACAGGTGGTTAAATAATTTTCACTCTATTGTTGCAAATGTGAAACAATTTTCTGCTATTGAACAGACCTATTATCTGCCTATTTTTTTAAAAAAAAAAATAAAAATTTTTGCTTGGGAACATGGCCCAATTAGTAGGTCTGCTCGAAACGCCTGCTGATTTTTTGTAGAGTTGTGTTTTTAATCATAATACATAGGCATAAATGGGCAAAATGTCAAAAGTTGTTTACATTTTTTATTATTGTTTTTTTTTAATATTATTTTTGAATTGAAAAAATCGTTTTTCTAATTGTGAAGTTAAAAATAAAATATTATAATTGTGAAAAAATTGTGAAAAAATTTGTGAAAATAATTGTAAATAAATATTTTAAATAACAATAAAAATAAAAAAAAGTGTAATTACATTAAAATGCGTTATTGTGCAGTGTGTAAGAAACATTTTAAAAGTGGATGCGGTACGTTATTTTCAGTGCCAAAAGACCCAGTGGAAAGGGCAAAATGGGGTGAAATTTGTGGCAGGAATTTGGCCCCATCACATGAGATTTGCGCAGACCATTTTTTGGAAGCAAGCATTGTACGCGCAGGTAAGAAAGTTCGCCTTTTGACAAACGCTGAGCCTTTATCTAAAAAATTGGCAGAAGCTTATGTGCCTACAGCAAATAAGGCAAAAAATGTGAATTATGTTTGGGAGGAACTTGCAACTCCATCCCAATTGAACACGCTTACCCCAGCTAAATCAAATATCCCAATGACAGCTGGTGAATTAATGTTCTTTTTGCCAAATGATGAGCCCACTGCTTACATAGAGCCAGAATTTGTGGCAACTGTAGCTGAGCCATTCGAAAATAATTGTATATGGGAAGAACTTGCAACTCCATCCCCATCGAACACGCTTACCGCAGCTAATTCGAATACCCCAATGACAACTGGTGAATTAATGTTCTTTTTGCCAAATGATGAGCCCACTGCTTACATAGAGCCAGAATTTGTGGCAAATGTAACTGAGCCATTCGAAAATAATTGTATATGGGAAGAACTTGCAACTCCATCCCCATCGAACACGCTTACCGCAGCTAATTCGAATACCCCAATGACAACTGGTGAATTAATGTTCTTTTTGCCAAATGATGAGCCCACTGCTTACATAGAGCCAGAATTTGTGGCAAATGTAACTGAGCCATTCGAAAATAACTGTATATGGGAGGAACTTGCAACTCCATCGCATACACTGACCTCAAAAACAACTGCATCCCATCAACTAAAAACCAATAAAGAAGTACAAACTGAGTAAGTGTACTTAAAGATTTTTGTATTAACCTAGGTATTAAAATGTTCCAACTGTTCACTTACAGTATTTTTTTTTTTTGCTTAATTGTATGCAATATTTTACTATTATCTCTTTTTTCAGTATATTAGATTTCGAAAAATTTTACAAAGAAAAATGTCGTGATTTAGAAGTTAAAAAGGCAGATTTCGAAAGAAAATATAAACAAAAAGTTCGAACTTTAGAAGCTGAAAATAAAGAATTGAAACTGCAACTAGAAAGGGCGAATCTTGCTGTCAATTCTATGCGGCAAATATTTTCTGATGGCCAAATAAGGAGACTTATGACTCCTGGATACACCCGATGGAGATGGGAAGATATTTCAAGCGCAATATGCTTGCATGCTGCGGGCCCAAGAGCGTACTATCATATGTACAAAAAAGGATTTCCGCTTCCACACGTTGCTACTCTGAGGCGCTGGTGCGCAAAAATTAGTATTAACGAAGGGATTTTAAGTTCATCAATAGAATTTATGCGACGAACAAACAATTTAGCGTTGGAAGAAAAACTTACGGTTTTAGCATTTGATGAAATGAAAGTAGCCGAAACGTTTGAATATGATAGAGCAGCAGATTTGGTTAAAAAGCCAGCAAAGTATGTGCAAGTGGTTATGGCGCGGGGTCTTCGCAAATCTTGGAAACAGCCAGTTTTTTATGCCTTTGATTGCGATCTTACAAAGGAAGTGTTATTTAATATAATTTGCGCCCTTAATGAGGCAGGTTTCCCAGTGGTGGCTACTGTCTGCGATTTAGGTCCAAAGAATCGTAAGTTGTGGAAAGAGCTGGGTATAACCGCAGGTAAGTTTACCATAAAGAAAAAACACACCTTAAAACTTCTAACAACAAAACACGATTCGTATTGACACAAAAATTCCAACAACACACATCTTTCAACAACAACAGCGTGGGACAATTTATAGACATCGATTGAAATAACGTTATTTCATAGCTTACTCCTTCGAAGGAAATCATAATAAAAATAGGTAATCAAGATTTTGTTAAGGATTAAGATGGGGGTTATTCAGGATAACATATTTAATTAAAATTCTACATTTAATTTATTTTTAACTGGTCAATATTGAAATTTGTCTATTTTTTAGATTTAGGGGTTTTTAGTTTTACGGGCTTGGTAATTTTTAAGCTGGTTTAATTTTTTTAATAGATTTTTAGTTTTCTTTAATTTTTAATTATTTAGATTTAATTTAATTAGATTTTTTAATAATAAGATTTTTAGTTGTTCCCAATTTTTAATTTTTTAGATTTAATTATATAAGATTCGATTTAATTATACTAATTAAGATGGTTGTGGAAATTAAGAAAAAATCTTTAAGAGTAAAATTCTACATTTAATTTTTTTTTTAACTTTTAAATATTGATATTTATCTAAAATTAAGGTTTTTAGTTTTACGGGGTTGCGTATTGCAAAATTACAAAAAAACTATTTTTTGTTTTCCAAAATTTTATAATACGAGTTTTCTTTAACCAATGTTCTTTAGATAAACCATGGTTCCCTAGTCCTGCAAGGCCGGACCAAAAGGTTTTCACGTTTGCAGATGCACCTCACATGCTTAAACTGGTACGCAACCATTTTTTAGACACAGGCCTAATGTTTGAAGGGACCTTTTTATCTTCCCGCACTATGGTAGACCTCCTCAAGCACACATCGAAGTCCGATTTGTCAATTACGTTTAAAATATCAGAGGAACATCTTTCGGTAAAAGGAGCAGGTAAAGTTTTACTGATAAAAATAAAATATACAGATTACTTAAAACATTTTTAGGCCGACAAAAAGTCAAACTGGCAGCGCAGCTATTTTCCAATACCACTTGTAACGCGATTAGACGTTGCTGTTCCCTTGGATTGGAATTGTATAACCCAATTAAAACAGCTGATTTTATTCAGTTAATAAATGATTGGTTCGACATACATAATTCCTCTCTGAAGACATTTCATTACCCTGGCAAGGTAATTTCAATATTTAACTACGAATACTTCCTACCTAATTCTTCTTCTTGCGTTAAAATTTTGTTTTCAAGGAACCTTACGGCATTGCGCTAAATGCACAACATGACATACTCATGAAAATGAATACCGTTATGTCTGCTGCTATCGTTCCCGGAAAAAAAACTTTGGACCCTTTTCAAAAGGGCATAATAATCTCTAATAACGCCCTGGTTATGCTCCACCAATATGTCAAGAATTTCAACATGTCGTACATAGTGACATACCGCTTAAATCAAGATGTGCTGGAGAACTTTTTTAGTGCTATTCGTAGCAGAGGTGGATTAAATGACCACCCATGCCCCAAAGACTTTAAATATAGGCTTCGAAAGTACATTCTTGGTAAGTTTTTTACAACATACAATATGTTTTAAACTGTATTAATAACAAACTTTATTTAGCAAGAAACACCGAACATTTAAACGGCACAGGAAATGTGGAGCATGACACAACAACCTGGCTAAACAGTTTTAGCAGTATGGAAATGTCATTAAGCCCAACGGAAGGAGAGCCACAGGATTTCCTTGAGGAACTACCGGAAGAGCTTGCTCAGGATTGTGATGACCTCGATGACACGAATGCGGACGATATTGGTATTCTTCAAGAAGATGCTCTAGAATACGTAGCTGGCTACATTCTTAGAAAGCATAATCTTGAAGAATTCGAATATTGCGGAAGTTCGTTTTCATGGGTCGATCAACTTTCAAAGGGATCCTTGAAAAAGCCAAGTGAGATTTTCATGGAAGAACTTAAAAAGCTGGAAGCTATTTTTTATAAAATGAATGGCACAAATATACTTCACTGCCATAGCTTAAAGCAAATCCTTCTAGATAGAAGTAAAAACGTTAATCTGCCGGAGTTGGTAAAAAATTGTTTTTATAAATGTCGAATATACTTTCGTGTGCGGCATTTGAACAAAAGACTTAAAGTTCAAAAAGCCAAACAACGAATAATGGGTTACAAAAAAATGATTAAAATAAATCTTTAAATGCTCTTTACAAAAAAATGTAAGTAGAAATAATTTAAGAATTTTCAAAGGAAAATAATAATGTTTTTCAAAAATGTATCCTTCATTTAGATCTCCGTGTCAGTGGATAAACTTTGATGTCATCTTCGCTTTTGAAACCATCGCTTAAGATAATTGAAAAGAAATTATCTCAAACCCTAAATGTAATTAATACCAATTTATACATACATACTTAAAGTATTAAAAACCTTGAGCTCAAAAATGTGATAAATTTTAAACCATAATACAGTATATACATACATATTTAAGTATTAAAAAAGCGTTGAAAAAATTGTGATAAATAACAGTGATAATTAATTCAATTTCACTTTTTGGAAATGTTAAATTTTAATAGTTTAAGTGTCCCTGTTGAAAAACCAAAAACAATTAATATGTAATATTTTCATTTCATTTGTTTAATTGTTAATAATAACAATACTTTAAAATATTTTAAATATCACAATGAACCTCTTGAAGTTTTTAAAACATTATCAAATGCCTTCAATATTTATATTGTACATGAGTATATTCATCTTTTTTAAATTTTATTCTTTTTTTCTATAGCTGTAAGATGTTTATTAAATACAAAATTAAAATACCTTTTTTAATTTTTAATTTTTAATTATTAATTTTATTTACAAATAAAATAAATTTAAATTGCACATATTTTATTGTAATTTTAATTCAGCAAAATTTATAGTAAATAAAATTATTCAAACAAAAAACAAAAATAAAAAATTCTATTATTTCTTTTTTTTTTAATTTTTCCTACAAAAATTAGGAAGACAATTTAATAAAATTGTAATATTTAAAAATTTACAGCTTCATTTAAAAAAACAAATATTAAAAATTTGACGATTTGTAAACAATTAAAAAATTTCAACATATTATATACAAGAACCTTTGGTCAGTATAACTATGCTCTGTAAACACCTATCAAATATTTGACGTCATACACGTACCATTAGTTTTATTAAAAAATTGTTTGCTTTTGCAAAACGTTCGCTAGATCAAACATCATTTAACAGTTTATAAATCACATTGTACAATTATCTGATAAGTGAGTAAATAAAACTTGTTAAAAATTAAGCAAAAGTTAAATCAATTTACTGGTCACGCTTTTTTACATTTTTTTCTTCAAATATTTGTTAGGTCTAAACATACCTTAACACAATATTCTTTGCCATGGCGCTAAAAGATAAATTCGGCGGAAAATCCACTGGCCAGTAAAGTAACAAAACTAATGATAGATTTTTTTCTTGAGGGCTTTTACGTTTGTAAATTCGGTTCACATATAGAACGTCAAGCATTTCGTCCCAAAGTGGCAATGTTTGGTTAAGTAGACAATTTTTTATTGATAATTTTCTTTGCAATTTCCAAGTCTTTAACTACAGGAGTCTTTTCTTGCTGTACTTCTAAGGTTTCTTATATTATTCCTATTTAATTACAAATTGAAATTTTATTATATTAATAAGCTTATTAAAAATAAAAAGTATGTCATAATTAAAAACTTACCTATATATTCCATCATATTAGCAGTAAAAATGGTATCGTTTTGGACATGATCAGATTTATTGTCATTCTTTATTAATAAATATACTATTAAGACGTTATTTTCATTCCACACTTTCCTGCAATTTTCATTTCTTCACCTTCAGACTCTACTTCTGTTATAGAACCGAGCTTAGACCCTGATGTCAACATTTTCTTTTCAATAACAGAAGAGTAATTTCCACAGACGAACATGTTGACCAAGGGGACACTTCTTCGATATCTGGTAAAGCATTTCCTTTGTTTTCTTCAAACCCATATGCAGGCGGCGGAGGAAAGTAAGCAGTATTTAATGTGCTGTTCAAATGATTACCTCCAGATTAATTTGTGTTACAGTTTGTAACATGCTGTGTATATGGTACTTTCTGCATCAAATGATAAATACATTGATGTTGCTGTATCATCACTGGGGCGGAGACGATACATGTTCTCCATTGTGTCCGCCTTTTAGTTTTTTATTTATTATTTATATTTTTTTGTAAAATTGTAAAACGCAAACAGCATAAAAATGTATTTATATTGTTTCTATACATAATATATAGCAAAAATCTTCCCATTGTCCTTTCGTTTTCATTTTCTTAATCGCACAATTGGTTCTAAGCACTTTTTATTTTAAAAAACTTATTTTTACCAAAATTTAGATTGAAAATTTTTCATTAAACAAAATAAATACATAATAAAAACAAAACACATTTTTCTTGACAATTGACAACCTTTTGACATTTTTACCATTTGTATACACAAACAAAACGCGTGTTGTTTTTTCTATTGTTGCATTGTTGTAGTTGTGCGCAGACCTACTAGTTGGGCCATGCTTGGGAATAAAAAAACACAAATTTATTTTTGTTTTCAATATACATATATTTCTAAACGAAAATTTTCATTTTAATTTAAAACACCGTTCCATCTACAACAATTTGAGAAAACGACAATTTCAATAAAAAAAATATTTTTTGAAATGACATTTTATTAAGCCCTCAAACGACACCATTTTTAATTAAAATTGAGAAATGATGAAGGCGAATTCATTACAGGTAATCTCGGTAGTACAACAAGTACAACTTGTACAAAAACCACAAGCAATTTGTTTTTGTAAAATCAAATAATGGTTCATTTTCAAAAACCGAAACAAATCAAAACAGAAATAAAGATAATAAACAAAATTTTGACATCCAACAATAGGTGCGTTTGAGTACTTTTACAGTAAAATGCAGTAAATGAGTAAACTTAAAAATTTGCTCTCACAAAAAGCTGTTGTCCAAAAAAGTACGCGAACGCAAAATTTGTAAAAATTCGTAAAATAAAGGCAAAAGCTGATGGCAAATAATTGAAGTGTTGAAAAATGTGTACACTTTTGACTACTTAACTCGTTTTCTTATCGGTACTCGATTAAATACTTTTTATAACACGAATATTTTTGGAAAGTACAAACAAATTATTTTATGTAATCTTTCATATTTGTCTGCTTTTTATTTTATTTGAATTTGCTAATTTGCGTCCGGCAAAATTTGATCAATAGTACACGAATACTTTTTTTACTATTGATAACTTTAAAAACAAGGGCTGTTCTAAGTACCCGAGTACTTGACACTTTTACAACTTCAAAAAATTAACATAACAAAACAAAGTTTCAAAAGTTGGTATTTAGCAATATAAATTCTTCACAAACAAGTTTAATTAATTAATATTGATTAATTTTTTGTTGTTATTTTAGTTTTTTTAAACTTTTCTTTTTTTAAACAATTTTTTCACAATTTGTATGCGTTTTGTTTGCTACTTTTGTTTGTTTACCTTTTGAAACATATGTTTTTTTGTTTTACTAAATTTTACTGCAAAAATTTCTGCAGTAAAAATTTGTAAGTACTCAGTCAAGAACTGTCACTTTACGCTCTCAATTTGTGTTGTCGTTTACTGTATTTTGTGTACGCGAACGCAATTTAGTAAAATGCAGTAAAGTTCAGTAAAAAATAGTAAAAACTTTTGTGTTCTCGAACGCAGCTAATTATAAAGCTAAAGAAAAAAAGTTACCAGCAGGGCTTTTAGGTTCACCTGTAATGAATTCGCCTTGGAAATGATATTGAAAATTTTAATTGGAAATTGCGAAAATTCCAAATGAAAGTCTACTTTTTGGTAATGAAACGATTGTTTTAAAAATTATTTTTCATATGACTTGAATACATACTTTGCTTCTACTGAAAATGTTTAAATTTTGGGTAATACCATAGGTTCATTAGGGAGAGTTGTCATTATTTACCCATGTAATGTCATACAACGAAACATTACTCAATATATTTATATTTTAACATATTTTGCACTTTTTAGATATTGCAACTCACTTGTTTTATATTAAATTAAAGTTTGTTCAATATATTGTCCATTTGCAATTGATTTTTGATTAAAATTTGGTATTATAAAAGTTTTATAATAGGAAATTTAAAAAAAAAAAATTACTGCCTATTTCCGATATGCGAAAGAATTCTTCCGTTCGTACAATTACATTTAAAACAAAAACAAAGTTTTTAGAATTTGTTTTTATTTATTTGATTTTTGACGCTTGTTTTAATTTTTTCGTTATTTTCTTTTGTTTGACATTACATGGGTTTTAAAATTGAGAACAAACTTTCTAATGACTATACCTTGTATTATTCTACCATGGGCATAACCTCTTTATGTAATTTATAAAGTCTACTTGTCCAAACCCCAAACAAAAAAAAAAATAATTACAGTTTATAACGTCATAACTTAAGAACTTTTAATTTGTTAATATCGCTTATAGTCCAGGCATGGTTCTTATGCTTACCAGTTAATATTTCCAAAGGTTATGTACATATATATAAAATGTTGTATTTAAAACTAGCTGACAACGTTTGCCGGGACGTTGTTCTGCCATACAAATTATATCGAGTGAATATTTTGGTTGTCTAATAAAAAATATCAAATTTATTTTAAGTGTGTGGGGATTATATCTATGACAACAATAGGAATGTACAGCTGAATACGATGACGGCCGATAAAAAAAAACAAAAACACCAATCATTTATTTTTTCAATTCAATGTCCAAATTTCATTAACGTAACAGACATATGCATTGCTTGATCTATTAATAGTTAAATGTAAAGTAAAAAACAGATATTGTATATGTAGTTTTTTTTTATCCTAAAATTGGAAAATGAAATAAATAAAATCAATATTCAGTTCGAGAAGCAATTGAGGCTGTGAGTGTTAAAACTGTTGGATAATTTTTAGCTTTTAGGTATCTTAGGTAACTGCATCGACTGATTTGTATAATACGAAGTTTCCTGATAACGGCAGCTGTATCTTGAAGTTTAAATCGTTGATGTCCACATTTTTGTTGCCAAAATGGCTTTTCTGCCGATCACGCCTGCAATTTGTATTGTGTGCTTACATCAGAAAATATGCGGTATTTTGAGAATCAACAATTGTACAGAAATCAGTGTGCATATTTATGCACCCAGTACATCCGTAAAAAGTTGGTGTATTTCCTTAAGCCAAATAAAAAGAAATAAAAACAGTTTTTACCAAAGAAATGGGAAATTTTTTTAATAGGGATCCCTAATAACCTAGTGGTATGAAATATACCTTACGACCTATTCCCAACTTACCAAATACCTGTATAGCCGTTTCGTTGTGTTTAAAGTTATTTGGATATTGCTCACGCAATCACTAGAATCGCTATTAAAAATGGTATTTTTGATGCCAAATAAAAAATTTCGACAAAAAATGTTTGCCAAAATATATTAAAAAAATGTTCTGAATGATTTAGCGGTGAGAAAAAGTATATGTATATACTTACCAAATATAGAAATCTGTAGCGCCGTTTCTAAATTTCATTTGGATTTTTCTCAATTTTAATAGGAATTTTCTCAATTTCAAATTGAAATACTTAAATTATACTTTGATACTTAATATTAATTTGGAATTTTCTAAATTTCATTAGGAATTTTCTCATTTTCTATGAAAAATGGTCTAGTGGGTTGACAGGGCAAATGTATGTCAAAAATTATTTATTTTTAAAGCACTTTTGATACAACCTTTTAAGCCGCTGAGTTAGTATTCTTGGTGAATTACATTTATTTTGGCAAAAGTGCAGTTTACGGGGCACAGTAAAAAAATTGGACCCCTCTGGAATTGAAAAAAAAAACAAAATTAAAATTTAAGGGGGATGGGGTCCCCTGGATCCAAAAAACCGCCCCGCCCACTTAGTGGTTTGTGCTGGTAGGTACTCAAGGTAATAGGTAATTGTATAAGAAAAACGAAACTAATAAAATTTATGGCGGGTGGGATTTCTAGGTCAACAAAGTGCCCACCCACCCCAGTTATATATATGTGTGGGTACTCAAATTAAAGATATTTGCCTCACGATTTCAAATATTTTGTTAATATAATGTTTTATGCGCAATTTTATCTAAAAATTTTTTTTATTTTATGTAACATAAACTTTTCTGTGGTAACTTACATAAGCTTTTAGAGGGGAAAATAATAAACGAATAGATACAAAAACAATCGAGCAAATCCTTTAATTTGGGTACCCACACATACAACTAAGTAGTCGGGGCAAATTTTGGATCCAGGGGGCTAAGCCCTCAGAAATTTTAGTTTTGTTTTTAATTTTTTTTAATACTGCTTCGGGTGGCATATATTTTTTTCATGTATCCGTAAACTGCACTTCAGCCTTTACTTTTTTAAACAAATTTTTAAAATCAATGTTAGTACAAAATACACAATTCATTTTTGTTGTTTAATTTTACATTGAGTTTATTACAGTTGACTTTTTAATAAATATTTATCTTGCACAATTGCTGCATCTTTTACTAAAATTACAAATAATTTACATCGAAATTGTAAAACTCGTATTTTAAGCGCCAGAACTGATTCCAAAACCCTATATCTAGTACGTGCTCGTGAAAATGCCAGCAGTCAACTTGCGTGTATTCACACTGTGCAGGGTAAGTACAATCATCTTTATCATACAAATCCTCCCACATGATGGTAAATATACCCAATGATAAAAATCGCAAACGATTTTGATTTAGATTGCTCTGCAAACGTGTTATGTATTCTACGGATTTGGGATTTTGTAAAGACGGGTGTACCATTATCAAATCATTATTAGCTAATCGGAATTGTTTAAGGAAATATTCTTCATCTGGATTTCGTTTTGCACATTGATATAAGCCGTAGCCACTTATTGCATAAAATGCCGCCTTTTTTGGTTTTTCTCTCGCTTCTTTAACCAAACCAACAGCTACGTCTTTATAGTCGCTTAGTAGACCTTTCCAATAGTTGGCCCATTTTTCAACAAATGTTCCCTTGAAACGCTCGGGTAGGATAAATGTGTTGTTCAATTTTGTGGCAAGGTTAAATGCACGAGAACCAAAGGGAAGTAGCCGCATAATAAATGAATTTATGTTAAAAATAATATGAGGATTAATTAATTATTAATTGATATATTCTAAAAAAATTAATAGTTACTTAACTAACAAAAACACACTACACAACAGCTGGCATTGTTTATTTTTGTAGCTCATTTTGAGATAAGTGGGCCAAAATGGATTAAATAGTACCACAGGGCCATCTCAAACATTCAAAAGTACCACAAATGTCCAACTGTACCAACATTTTGCATCACTGACTTAACGCCGTATATACCAAATATTAATATTGCGATATATATTGCAGTAAATGTCAAGATTATGTCATCATTACACAGGGTCTCCACCTGAGATAAGATGTAAGATTTTTATATTAGCAAACGTCAAATTCAATCGCAGAGAGTATTATCTTACGTGTGGACTCTCAAATAGTGTTAGTATTAATATTATAATTAATATTATGAGAAATCTTACACAGGGTCTCCACCTGAGATAATATCTGATATAATATGTGAGAAAACGTCGGCAGAATGAGAGAGCACATTTCTTCATGTTAATCTTAATATTAAACAAGGGGAACACGTATCTTATAAGATTTCATAATCGACTGATTCTCGTACAGTAAACTTGCATCGTTTTTATTATTTTTTATTCTTTTTATGTTGTTATTTGATTTTTTAGTTTAAAATATTGATTTTTTAAGCACTTTTTACAAGATTGGCACTATTTGCATTAATAAATTACAGATTTTAATAATGGTGGCTTATTATTGTTTTATATGTGTGTATGCATGTGTATTTTTGACAGCTCATCTTATAAGATAATTGTTATAAGATTTCTCATAACAACTGTCTCATAACATTTATTATAATATTAATACTAACACTATTTGAGAGTCCACACGTAAGATAATACTCTCTGCGATTGAATTTGACGTTTGCTGATATAAAAATCTTATATCTTATCTCAGGTGGAGACCCTGTGTTATAACAACTATCTTATAAGATGAGCTGTCAAAAATACACATACATATAAATTAATATTAAGACGCTATCATTAAAATGTTTAATTTTTTTAGTGCAAATAGTGTAAATCTTGTAAAAGGTGGCGCTAGGGCAGAACGCCCAAGGGCGTAACGCCCAAAACCAAAAATGTCATAACGCCCAAAAATTTTATTGCTTTGCCATTTGGGCTGTATGACATTGAATTTGGGCGAAATATTTTTACAAGTTATAGTCTAGGCCATAACACCCAAAAGAAAAACTGTCATAAGGCCCAAAAAAGTAAAAAAAAATATGAAATATCCGACAACAATTTTATTTTACTTCTTTATGTACATACATACAAAAAAAAATATACCAAAAAAAAAAAGAAAATACAAAATTAATCTTACAAAAATGCTTGAAAAGAGTCTGCTACAACCTGTCTGCAGTATGGACATTTAGTGTTTGACTCAGAATGTGCTTGCAATTGTATAAAACATTCATTGCACATTTTCAAATGTTTGCATGGCAACACCACTATATTTGGCTGCGCGTCTTGACATATAATACAAACACTATTATTATTTGAAGTGGATTCGCCTTCGTCGCTAGATGTATCTCCAGGATCATCTACGCAAGGCTCTTCAAAAATGTCGCTTATCGACTCTTGTTCTACACATATGTAATTTTTAGGATAAACTAATCTGTTTAAGTATGAGTAAACAGTTATTTTTCCATTTTGTAAGTCGTCGGCAGCTTCCTTTATTTTATCATTCCTATCTCTACTAAGTTTGCGCCTTTTCGGTGCTCCAAAAGATCCACCACTTTCCGTGAGAATGTTAAATTTACGACTTTTTTCAAGTTCTTCCTTATTTAAAGCAAGGACAAATTTAAAAAAATTGCCGTTCGGCTGTATTAATCGCCCCAAAACGCCATTGAGGGCTTCCACAGAAGAAGTTGTACGGAATGACTCACGGTAAACGGATATGGATTCAGGACCAACCTAGATATTAAAAATATATTAACTTTCTATAAACCTAATGTTATCGCCGTATTACCTTCTTTATCCACTGCGTCTCAAAATAGTTGAGAAAACCCGCAAAACTACAGTGTCCATCATGCTTATTTATTTCGCTTTTAATATTCTCGTAGACGTCCTTCATAGCGTGGGCTGGAACAAGTGGAAGTGCCATGATTTTATGGTAGCTTAAAGATGCCTTTTTGTTGTTACGAATAGTTGCTATCAGTTCTTTCCAGTTTGTTGAAATATTACGTCTAACAGCCTGGCAGTAATGAAACCAACAGCCTTTTAACGCGGTTTGTGGGAAACATATTTTTAAACTTTCTGAGCCCTGTCTCATAATCAAGAAGGAAGGATTTCGCTTCAAATTTAAAAATTGATTCGTTTATGTATGTAAATAAATGTGTGTAACATATATTAGTGTGTACATATATTAATTTGGAATTACACCGCTTCCCACTCACGAACTCAAAACTTTCCAATTGCATTGTTTTATTTTTGATTTTTAATTGTGATTGTTTTGTTAAAGAAGTTTCAAAATCTTCAAGTAAACTAACTGTTTTTATTATACAATTTCACTAAAATTGATAGAATTATTTAAAAAAATTCATATTTAAGAAAATGTCACAACACCCAAATAAATCTGCTTACTTTTCAACAAAATGTCACAACACCCAAACTTTGTTATTTCGGCGATATGAGATAGCATTTGGGCACTTTGTCATTATTTTTTTTGGGTTTTGGGCAATATAACAAGATTTGGGCGTTATGACATTTTTGGTTTTGGGCGTTACGCCCTTGGGCGTTCTGCCCTAGCGCCGTAAAAGGTGCTTAAAAATCAATATTAAATACTATAAACAAAGAAAAAAAATTACACAAGTTTACTGTACGAAAATCATTTAATTATGAAATCTTATAAGATACACGTTCCCCTTGTTTAAGATTTAGATTAACATGAAGAAATGTGCTCTGTCATTCTGCCGACGCACAGTGTGACTTTTGTTACTTTTAGGATGCCAAAAGGAGGAAAAAAATGTTCTCCGATTTTAATAATTTTATGCTATGTAATAGTAAAATGTACAACTATTACGAATATGTACTCAAAACAAATCAAAAAAACAACAATTAACATGATAACAGTTATCAAACTTGTGTCACTGTGACAAGTGTAGTAAATCTGTTTATAGTTTTCATTTTTTGTTGAACTTTGCGGTGGCATTACTTTTGTTTGGCAAAACATTTTTACAAAAGTATTTTTGCTTTAATTAAGTTGGAACCTTTTCTATAAAGACTGGCAAGTTTCTGAAGCTTTAACGTTATTATTTTAATTTTTAATCAATGAAAATATGCAATCACTAAAAATTGAGTGATTTCCAAAAATGTTTGTTTTTCGATAGAGAAAAACTTGCATGATTCTGTAGAATTCTTTTAAGTGATTATATGGAGATTAAAGGTTTATATATCTAGTTTCAGATTCAACAATAAGTTTTTGCTCCTTTCTGCTATATTTTGATTTTTTCGCAAAAAAAAAAATGGCAGTTCCACGAAATGCGCTCTTTGATGTTTGGCTCACAAGCAACAAAGAAGACAAAAATTATGCCGTATATAATCACATTTGCAGTATAATTACATTACCAAAAGAAGTTATTGGCTTATTATCCGTACCGGAATGTGGAAACGATATTGACTCGGAGTAATTATTTTTATATTCAGATTGCTTTTTTTTAATATGAAATTTAAATTTGTTTTCAAAAATATATATTAATCATCTCAAAACAACTACTAATTGAAGGCATTTGAGTGTATCTAAAAATTTAGTGAAATTAAAATTATTTTTATTTCTTTCCGCCATAATAAGTACTATTAAATTAGATATTATGGTATTTTGAAAATACACCTTATATGGGGAGTGGCCAAAAAAGTGGGCGGACCAGGCCCATTTTTGTGTCAAATGCTATATCGATCTCATCACTATTATTGCTAAATTTCATTGCCATATCTACATTTATTTGATTGTTACGACTTTTGGCATCCTAAAAGTAACAAAAGTCACACTGTGCGACGTTCTCGCACATATTATAACAGATATTATCTCAGGTGGAGACCATGTGTTATTGTAGACAACACTTTTTACATATCAAACTTGTTCACCAATACTTTATTTAAAAAATAAAAATTTTGAGTAAATAATAAAAATATCTTGCTATTTTACCTAATTTTAATGAAACGGTTATTTTAAAAATTATTTTTTTTATGTATGTAAGTAAAATTAAAGATTGTTTTGCTCCTACTTGAAATTTTT
Organism: Pollenia amentaria; assembly: GCA_943735925.1. Classification (NCBI taxonomy): domain Eukaryota; kingdom Metazoa; phylum Arthropoda; class Insecta; order Diptera; family Polleniidae; genus Pollenia; species Pollenia amentaria. The sequence goes on along the minus strand of OX031008.1, from coordinate 82,078,439 downwards.
AAATTTTGAGTTAATTCAGTATTATTGAACAAGTGCGATATATCGTCACCTCAGAATTGTTTTAGCCATTTAAATAAAAAGGAGTTAGGTATAGAATATATGTATATAACTTGAATATACTCTTTCTGATTTCAATATCCATTTCACGATACCTCGTATTATATTTGAGATATCAGATATCGACTTTACTCTTAGTCCACAATTTTGCCAGGTCCAGTGCATGAAAAATAGATTGTGCATCATCTGTTCCATCGTTTCGTGGGGATATTGTTGTGTAAGTATTATTTTAATATTCATCGATATTGTTTTCATATTTATTTATATACAATTAAGGATGCTGGATGACATCTTCTTGTCTCAGACATTACTAAATGATTTCTTCGCATACCCTTTGGTGGCCAATAAATTGGACTTTAGAAATGATCCATTATCCAAAATTAAAATGATGGTGTATAAACATCTGATGAATTGCACATTTGTTTTAAAAACTCCATCAGGGATAAAGAATTTCATACCGCTCTTTTAATTAAATCAGTCAAGAAATTGCTTAAAAACTCCACAACATATATTTAAGCTAAATATATTGAAAGAAGTTTCTATTTTAAAAGAAAAGAATAAATATATAAAAAATTAACTTATAATCCGAATGTATATAAAGTTTATTTTCAAGATTTATATAAAACTAGCTGACCCGGCAAACGTTGTTTTGCCTAGAAAATTATTGTTTTTGTGTATACCGTCGGCTCATGCACAACTACTTTGATACAGATCAAAGCATGATCAATTGCATAGCTTATGATTTGATTCATTTTCAATGGCACTTCTTGTCGGAAATTGTTCATACCAACAAACAAAAACCTTTGCCGGCTATGCGCAACAACTTTACTAAAGACCATAGCATGATCAAATGATATAATTTATTTTGAGTAATTTTCAATGGTGCCGCCTATTGGAAATTGGTCATACCAACCTAGAAACCTTTGTATGCTAATGCTCAACAGCTGTGCTAAAGATCATAGCATGATCAAATGCACAGTTTATGATTTAACTCATTTCGAGTCATTTTCAGTGGCGCCACCTGTCTGAAATTTGTCATATCAACTTATAAACCTTCGCCGGCTCATACACAACAACTGCTAAAGATCATAGCATCGTCAAATGCAGAGTTTACGATTTAATTCATACTGAGTAATTTTCAATGGCGCCACCTATTTTATTTGCTATTCTTCTTACTTGGTCAGAGACAATTCCGAATTGGTACGAATCATCGAAATCGGTCCAGCCGTTCTTTAGTTATAAACGTAGTAACTAACGCCACTTTCTTTTATACATATATGTATACAATATATAGATTTAAGTAAACCCAGTTATTTAATTTTGCAATACTTATCTTAAATGTTGGTTTATTAAGAATATCGTTCCTTTGTGATGCATATATTTTACAAAAATTACAAATAAGAAAACAAAATGAAAGTATAAGCAATTATTTTTCGTTCTTCCTAATTTTATGTTTTAAACTATTGTTTTTTTTTTTATATTCCTTATACAATATCCGTCTTCACAAAACGCCTTGTATCATTGTATCGATTGTATGTTGTATGAAAAAACAATAGTGAGCTATTAAATAACAAAACATAACAGTAGGACTGTGTATTTTTGTTCAATAAATAAAAAATGTAACGTTTCTTTACATTTACAAAAGCAGTTCAGGTTATAGGGTATATTCATGTTGCTACAGCCACTACATTTTCTCTCCCAAATAGCATCAACTATTAATTTTATTCATAATTTTGCTTCAATTAACAAATATTATGCTAAATACAAAAGAAAGACTAAAATTTAAATTTTACCCAAATTTTTATATTTTAATCAGGCTTAAGTTCATCAAATAAGTTTTCATTAAATTATTTTAAATTTTTTTTAAATAAAATTAAATTAGATGAACTTAAATCTAATAAGAATATAAAAATTTGTATTATATACCATAAGTAGTTCAATAAAATAACCACAATACTTTTAATTGTTAAACAAGTAAGGCACAAGCTCTATGTTTACATTTGTCCTTCAAGCTGAAAAGGTAAACGAAAAAAGAAAGATAAAAACATAAAAAACAAACAAAAAATATATACTTTGGACTTCAATAAGAATTCTTGATAAAAAGTATGAAAAACAGAAGGAACGAAAAAACATGCAAATCAATTGAAAATACATAGATAATCATTCACAACAACAAATTTCGATCCAACAATATAATACAATTTGATTTAAAGATTGATGTTTGACTATTGACAAACAAATTTTTGAGAATTTGTTATTATTTTACATGTAGTTGTGCGAAAGAAAGCGTTCGTTCCCATTTAGTGAAATAGGCAGTTAATTTTGTGAAATGGTAGCATATTATTAGTGAAGTAAAAAAATTAAACAATTTAAAATATAATGTTTTATGTTGTTGTATAATAGTCCTACATATTAATTGTTGTGTATTTTTGTAAATCGGCAGTCCTGAAGATGACATCCAAAGGATGTCGAAATATTGAAAAATAAAGAATTTAAAGAAGAAGAAAAAACAGACCTGGAGCTTGACTAAATTATTTATTTATAAGTTAAATTGCCTTCAAAAATTAAAAATAGGAAAAACAACACTCATTTTGTTTGTATAAAACATGATAAATATGTTAAAAATAATCGCATTTATTTCTGTAGAAAATGATAAAGATGTCAAAAATATTTCGACAAAAACGATTGCGTGACAAAAACACAACTCTACAAAAATTCAGCAGGCCTTTTGCGCAGACCTCCTAATTAGACCACTGTAAAAACAAGGGGTAAACGATTTTGTAAGTAAAAGTATTTTTAAACGTAAGTATGTATGTCCACAAATATAATGGCTAATCCAATTGATATTTCACCCTAATTCTCTATATTTGAAATTTTCACAGCTTTAAAAGTTCATAAACGATATAAAATGGTTAACATGGATTTTCAGGCTAACGCCATTACTGCTAAAAGTATGTTTGACAATATGAACATGATGCCTTAAGAACAATATTTATACCAGCAGTCATACAATAAATTTAAATACATATATTAAAAATATTTTTGATTAACTGAATGATCAAAATTTCTCTTTTCCTTTTCGCCGCCAACTAGTAAATTCGCCTTGGCCAATACATTTTCAATAAAACCAACCGACCTAGCGATCTGTCAAATAAGGTTTTACAGGCGGGTCGTGTTGAATTCGCATTCTAAGTGCCCAATCTTATATATCCTTCACCATGGTGCAAAAATAATAGAAAGTTATATAAATACCGTTCTTTAAATATAAATAATTAAACTTTTTTCCACGCCCACTTGTCCAATCACGCCCAATTTTTTTTCGGATGTTGCGTATTGATAACCAAGATGCTTGTAACTAATTTGGAAATTTTGTCATTTGCCGTTATATAATAGAGATATCAGTTGCCATAAGTGCAAATTTATATGCAGATTTTATGCCCCCTAAAATATAAAAATGCAGATTTTTGGCAAGTTTTTTAAAATAATAATAAAATCATCTTAATACTACAAATAAAATGTATTTATCTCTTTATTTGGGTATAATAAATAATATAAGTAGAATGTTTCAAATTAAATAACAATTAGTCATTCTTATTAAATTTAAAATATTGCGAAATATTTTCAAAACTTGTTATAAGAAAATTAAAATTAATATCTGGATTCTGAGATTTGAGAACAAAAATGGTTCAACTTAACCAATATCTTGCAAAAGGAAGAAATAACTTTTATGATTTTGGAAAAAAAAACTGAAATCAAAGGTGCTGGTTCCGATTATGATTTTCTTACTCTTACTAAATTTGTTCAGAACATACTGATTTTGCCACATTCATCGGCAAACGTAGAAAGAGGATTTTATTCAGGTGAATGATTTTTTGATATGTCGTAGTTGAACTTTTTTCTCATGTCAAAAGGCACCGCAAAATCGATGGCACAATATCGATTGCTAAATCGACCCACCTTAATGTACATATTTATATTTGTGGACCAAAATTTTTTTGACCACCGATCACTTGAAGTTACAAAAATTTTGTGAATAATTTGATATTTAAATATGTAATTTATACTTATTTAAAAACTAATAATATTACTTCTTTCATATTCTGATAAATTTAGGCAAGTTTGATTAATCAAACATTTTGAATAATCAAATAAAATAAAAAAACTGATTTCATTTGTCGTCAATATGTCTTCGTTTTATTGGTATGAGAAATATCTTCTTTTTCTTTCGGAACTTATTTTCTGTCGGAACATCTTAATATTTTTTTAATTAAATACAAGGAAAGAATAAAAAAGTGTTTTCACGATTTTTTAAAATAAAATGCAGATTTTGAAGATTTTTTATTACGATATCATTAAATTTTGCTGATTTTGCTTCTAAAAGTTCTGGCAACACTGATTGTAACAAGAAAGCTGCAGTTTTCTGCAGTTTTGTCAACATGGTGACAAGAAATCTGCAAGACATATTTGCACTTCAAGAAACTGTACATTTGGCAACGCTGCACAGTAGGGTTTTTGATACCAAAAATGGGAATTAATTGCAAAATTAAATTTAGGAGAACCGAATACATTTTTGTAGTCGGTAAAAGTACATAACATTCCACATCGCTACTGCAAAAATTTTGTTTTTGACAACTACCGTTATGTCACTATACAATTTTAAAGTTTGAGTTATTTGACGTTTTTCTCGCGTGCAATATAATATCAACTTTTGGTGTCTTAAAAATTAGTTTTGAGTGTTTTCTAAAGTGGTAATTAAAAATATTCTAATTGAACCTTCAACCTCAGGTTAGTAAGATTAATTTATGTTTTTTGTTTTTATGTGTAATTTTTGTTATTATTTTTAATCAATTTTCACGCGTAAGCCTATAAATTAGTGGATTTCGGGATATATATCGATAGCTGTGTATAAAGCCAAATTAAGAAAAAAAACCTTTTCTTTTTCTAAAAATATAAGCGCTTTTGAATATATTTATGAAAATTTTAAATTAAAAAACATTTTAAAATAAAATTTATATATATTGTTGCACCTAAATATAAAAAATCAACTTTTTATAAAAGAGTTTATAAAAGAAACCACGATTGTTGCTAAGAACGAAAAAGATAGAGTGGATCAGGAAATAAAAAACCTTAAAGAGTCTGTAATTTCTTATAGAGAAAATCGCTTGAGAGTTAATCATAAGTTGGTCCTATCCATGATTGATGGAAAATTATGTAATGCACTCAGAGAAACTAGTACAAAAAAATGCTTTTTTGAATTCCTGCTCCATGTGGCATATAAGCTTCCAATAAAGAAATGGCAAGCTAGATTGAACATCCAAAAACAAGTTGTTGCGAAACTGTAAAAATGTATCGATATATATTGTATCGATATTTTTTAAGAGCATCAAAAGCTATCCACAGACGGGGCAACATTCGTCGAAACTTGGGCATGATTTACTTTATCTTGATACGTGTGTGGTAATGTTTCTGGCTTAAATTCGTGCTAGTGCTGGTTCAAATTCTTCAAGTTTTAGCCGTCAAGTCTTGAGCTTTTAGGCGAGAAGGGAAAGGAGAATCCGATTTATTTTCCTCTCTCTCCTAAAAACTCAAGACTTCACGGCTAAGACTTGAAGAGTGTGAACCATCACTTACCTTTTCTCTGAAATGTCAACATTTTTTGATATATTATGTTTCCAAACACAATGTTTTATCGTGTGTAGCGATGCGGACTCTTTTTTCTCTCATTTTGTTGAGAGCAGTTGTTGAGTGCGGTACTTTTGCAACTTTCGTAGAAAAAAATAGGAAGCAAGAAATCGAAAAATGGCAACAATTGCAAATTATGAGAATTGGCAAACAATTATAATTGAATATAAAATTTTTGCAAATTTATGGGACATAAAATGTGATAATTAAGAAAACAAACATATATTTTTTTGTTTTTTGTAGTACATTCAAAGAACACGTAATAATGATGTTTCGTTTTTAGTGTCATCGTCTGTTGTAAAAACTGAAACATAAGTAGTGACACATGCTTCGACAAATGTTGCCTCGTCTGCGCGTAGCATAATTCATTTATTAAGATATAGCTTTTCCACATGTGGTGAAGGTTCTTTTGGCTATTCCACTTTTTGCATTTTTGCTCAATTTGAGATAATAGTTTTTAAGAATGTCTTTTTGGACTGTCATAATTTACTATTGGCGAAATTGTAAAAACTCTGCGTTTTATAAATCAGATGTTTAGAAAATAAATTTCGTTATACAACAGCATGATATATATGGGCATTTCCAGGTGTCACAAACGTACGTTCGTACGCTTTTGATGTACAAATAATATGGAAAACAAAACTTTTTCCTAGCATTTTTTTTGCAATTCGATACCTTTTGGCAGCTCTATGTTTAGTGCAAAAGATGAATTTAATCGAGTTAAAGTTTTCATAACGATAGTTATAAACATGTGGCAAAATAGAAGTCTACTTTGGCTGACAGTAGTGAAATGTAAAAATCTGAGAAATGAAACGGAATATCCAAACGTAATTAATTTATTTTAAAAGTGTATTAATGTAGGTCTCTATCCAGTAATTACACAATAAAATATCTCTATTGGTTTTTGTTTAATTGGCTTAAGTACCGCTCGTGAACGTACGGGTCGCGAACGTACGATTTTTCCATATGTTTTAACCGTTAATCGAACTTTCTATCTTCTCCTTACACGTTTCTCTCCTTAATTGATTGTAATAGAGAGATTTTAAAGAAAGAGTGCAAACATAACAAATTTTTTTGCATGTAAAATAATTAAATATAAAAATGTCTTTAGAAGTAGCTTAAAACAAAAATATTAAATTTTCCTGTTTCCAGCCCAATTTCCTCAAGTAAAACAGCTAAGATATCATAGAATATCATATATAGCATTCTATTATAAAAACAGACTTTTTTTAATAATTATAAACAATAAAACACGATGATTATCAACATTTTATTTTTGCATCCTGGTTGACCATTCGGAGGAAATGCCCATATACTTATATATATATATATATATATATAAATATATATATATATTTATATATATATATATGGCCTAGGGCCTCTTTATATTTACTGCCTTGGGTTGGTCGTCAGAGCATTATAAGCTAATGACTCCAAGTCCAGGATTGACAGTGGGTGTGAGCGTCATTCGGAAAGGATATTCTGTGAGGCCACATGGTTATGGCATTCAACATAGTAAACTTCATATGTACTACAGCATGATACAAGCTACTAATTTTGTATTTGTACGAGTTATCAAAGCACTGGATAAATATAATGCGCGATGGCGAATGCTATGTTCATACGACGATATAAACCACTTGTTTCGCTCTCTGAAACTAGATTGCCAAACATGCTGTCCATACGATTCATTCTTGCTTCATTTTGACTTTTTTTGTGTTGTTAGTGTGATTTTATTTAAAACAGATTAAACAGGCCTGTTCTGAAAATCACTTGTATTCAAATCACGTGATTTCAAATCATATGTGCCTTTAAAAATCACACGTGTGATATTGTTATGTTCCGTTTTTCGTGTGTTTCGGTGTGATTTTCTACTGCCGAAGGCACACCGAGAAACAAAAACGAAATGAACACCACAAAATCACACGTGTGATTTTAAAAAGCACGTGATTTGAAATCAGTTGAAGAAGTGTGTGGCCAAGTATCAATTCAGTTGAAAGACTCAGTTGACAACTGAATTGAACCGTGTATGGGGCGCATAACTCGGAAACTATGCGTTTCCGAGAATTTTGCCATTTAATTTTTTCTTCTTATTTTTCAATTTTCTATCACCCTATGTACTTTTTTTTTTTTATTTAGAGCTGCGTTGGTAAACAAGACTTGTTCCTTATTTAATAATTATCTCTTTATTTGATTTTACATGAATTTTTATTTTGTCTTTTTTTTTTTTGTTTTGATTCTTTTAAGAGCTAGTTCAGATAAAATAACGATAGCTGTTATCAAAATTGGAGATGATAGTAAATTTTTTTCTGTTTCAAAATGAAACGACCTGTTTCGCTCTCAAAATTTTGCTTGGCAGCGCAGATTATTTCTATCATGTGCAGCGTTACCGCTGTGATACTAATGTATTAATTTGACCCTTTTTCGACAATCTTGGTACTCTTTATGACCCTTTTTTAAATTACCCTTTTGTATCATTTTTAACTAACAGTAGTGCTTCAGCTAAACTAGTGTTTTTGGAATTAGCATTGCTTTAAAATAAACTTTGAAACAGACTGAAAGTAGAAACTTACAATTCCATGCTTTCCACTCTATATTTGTTTGAAGTAGAGATGAAGGAATGTACTTCAAGTGAAGATTTAAAAACAAAATAACTCTTATGCATACATACATATTTTGTATACATATATATTTTTTATTTATTGAATAACTTATTATGTTTTCTTTTCCTCAAAAAAATGTGACATTTTATTTAAAGAATGCAGCTTTGAGTTCGTTTCTTAAAAATCTTTTGATCTTCAAAGCATGTTTTATTTTAAAAAATTAAATGGCATAAGGCATTGAACTTTTCACCCCGTATAAATTGATAGAGCCCTGTAAAATAGGTGACTTCGGTTTATATATGGGGCTATTTTTAAAACGGCGACGATAGCGTCAAAGAGCAACGAAGCTACGCAAAAATTTAAAACTTCTGAATAGTTTGGAGAAATTAGCGAAAAATGTTTGTATATCAAATAAGCCATACAATTGATTTAAGTCCCTTAAAATAAAAGGAATGGCAAAAATTCGGTAAAATTTTTAAATTAGCGGAAATCTCCGAAAATTGGTAAAAGCGGTCAACGAAGTGGAAACAAACCCTAAAATTTATTTAAAATCGCTTAATCGGCAATAAAAAATGTTGGAAAATAGCATTAAAATCATTAAAAATAAGCTATAATGATAAAGAACAACATTTTGTCAGGTGTTGAAACCAGGTAAGGGCATTCCATAAAAATTTTTGTTGAGCAGTTCCTACCTGAAATAAATATTTTTTTTTTTATAAAAAATTTGATCTTATTATTTTCTTTAAAATGGGAAAAACTGCTTATAAAAAAACTTGACCCTTTTTAAATTGAAATACCCTTTTTTGACCCCTTTTTCTCAAAAATACTTTTTTGGTACCCTTTTCGAAAATTTTCAAAGGTAATCATAATCATGTATCGGGCGCGAAGCAGGAACGGGAGAGCGAAACAGTGTTTACATAATTTTCTTGAAAATAACTGCATCTTAAGAAAAAAAAAAAACTGATTTTAGCTTAAAAAAAAACTGCACATAAAAATAGCCAAAAAAAAATATATAATTTACTTAATTTTTTTTTTAACATACGAGTAATATAGAAACAAATACAATATTATATCATTAACGAGTAACGTTAGTTTGTTGGCTAGATGAAAGAGAGTGGAATTAGGAAACGTACACAAGTACATGTAGTGTTGTGGTTAGTTTAATTTCTTCATTTAATACAAAATTTATTTTAGTTCGGGCTCAGTGATCCATGATAAATACATGAAAAATTGCTTTAATAAAAATTTTACAATCAAATTCAACTTTAAAAGAGAAACAACAAAAATAAAAAAATGTAAGCAGGGACACAATTAAACTCTCAAAAGTAAACGCCAAATAAACTACCTTTTGCGTTGTTAATTAGGATATTTGACAAACGATTAAAACAACACGAAATGTTGTATATTTCCAAGCTGTTCGCGCTACCTAGTGCTAAATTTTATCATTTAAATGAAAATTTTGCAGAGTCATGAAGGACACGTCGAAGCATAAATAATAATAAAGAATAAAAGTTTTTGATTAGAATGGATTGAAAAATTATTAATTAGGTAGGTCTAGCTTATTTGTTACCGGACAGTGCGTGTTTCCCAAGCCGTTTGTGTTTTTTGTTTGGCTCCTAAGGCCTGCCTCTGTTATGTGTTAAGCAAATTAGGTAAGATTATGGCTTAAGAAATAAAAAATGAAATTACAGAATTGAAACTAAAAAAATGTTAATGCAAAAACTGCAAAATCTGCACAATTTACAAAAAAAATTATTTTTGTAATAAAAACTTCAAAACTATTCAATATTTGGAAAAACTGCAAATGTGCAGATAAAAAATTTTGCAACCCTGTGTCCGTATGAACATAGTAGAAGGGCAAGGCGAATTCATGTATACAGTGTTGTCGATACTAGAACAAGTAACAACACCAAAAACACAACAATGTATTTTTGTTGCTTTCGTTGATCGATATGCCAAAAACACAAGCAACTTTTGACATTTCTCTCTCTAGGCAAGGCGAATTCTCTAGAAGGTGAGGTCTTCTACAACAACACTGCTTTTGTGGTCGGATTGTCAAAAGTATTGCTAGTAAAAAATAATGTTTGTTTACATAAAAAAAACTAGTTTCCCTTAAAGAAATGCATAACCAAAACTAAAAAAAAACAATTTACTAACACACTTGCAACAATTTTACATTCGACAAATAAGACAACCCAAATAATGCCAATTTTTTAATATAATTTTTTCACACGCGTGGCCTGTCGATTCTTGTAAAAAAATTTAATTGTTTAAATTTTAGTTCTGTGGTTTAAATTAAATATTACAAACGTTATTTGCCATGTTAAGTTAAAAAATTAATTTGATTATCTCCTTTGCAACTACGTTGCATATTAAAGTAAAGGAGGGCGTACTGATGGCGGCTCCAGAAAACGTGGTGTTTAATTTTCTGGAAATAACAGGTCAAGTACGAAACAGTCGTCTTAAAAGAAGTGGTCTTCCAACAGGTAGCGGTCATTCGGGTGGTTGCTTTGGCCGGGATACTCGTTAAAGATTTGGTGGTGATAATTAAGGAGCAAATTATACCAAATATTTAAAATCCTGATGACTTTTCAAGTATGTATGCATGTATGTATTCGGCTTTTTAGTCACAAGTTTTTAACAAAATAATATTTCTTTATATGATCTACGAGAAATTAATTGGTAATGAGTACGTTTACCTCCATTACAAAAGAACTTTTATAAATAAGATCCCAAAACGAAATCCAGACCCATGTGAGAAAGGAACGTTATAGAGCAACCAAGGATATGACGTTACATGGTCCCGCACCCACACCTATTATATACATTAATGAAGCCTGCTGGATTATATTTTTTTAATAAAAACTATTTTAAAACTAAAATAAACAAAACATTATTTTATAAAGGTTAGTTCTAACCAATTTTTACGCTATGAATAACTAGTTAGTGCTAACCGCTATTTACGTTATGACTAACTAGTTAGTGTTAACCATTATTTACGCGATTAATATAAATAATAATATAAATATAATATAAAGCATAGTAGTAAGCAGTACAGATATATGTTCCGTAGTCGAGTGGAATTAATTAGTTAGAAAGAGAGGCAAAATCACATATACACAAGAGTTTCGGTTAGTTTTTTCATTTTACTCTTAATAAACTAATAGAAACTTTATCCAATATAGTGGTCACAACTTTTACTAGTAAAATGACCGGTAGTCTTCTTGCAGAGTTGTATACAAACTTTGACAAATCGACCACCGAAAAAAATAGCCATATGTTGACTTGACCCCACCTTCTAGTGAATTCGCCTTGTTTCTAAGTATGAATAAAAAGGAGCACAGCTGTGCTTTCAACGCCACCTGGTAAATGAATTCGCGTTGGTAGAAGGGTATATCACATGGTACAACTACACTTGTCTTGTACCATCGTATATCAGATTTTTTTAAATATCGGTATTTTGATATGTTTCACTCATCCTTAGTAATAATATTTTTTAAGTTCATAAAGTTGAATATTTTTAATTTGCTTAGTTAGAGATTTAATTAAATACATTAGCCAAAATGCCTAAAAGAGTTTTAAAAATTCATTTAGACAAAGCTGCAAAAGTTCGTAGAAAATCCACGTTTATTGATGATTCTTTACAATTGTCTGAAAATATAGGGAATAATAATGAACTTGTCCAGAAGCCGGCAAAACAAATGCAGTATATGAAATTAAATCAAAATAATGAAATTGAACGTTTACTCTTGCATAATAGTAAATTATTGCTTTATCATGTGGATCATTGCGACTTTCCTTCTTTAAATGTTGGTATGTGGCCCCAGGAAAATAATGAGCTATCAAATTATCCTTCTTGTGCTTTTTCTACACCACGACCCCTTTATGTTTCAAAAAAGCAATGTGAAACACTTGATATTTGTTATAGAAGATCAATGAGTAGTGATGGTTTTAAAAAGCGTATGAGACACACCAGGACATCTTATCTGACTGCATTAAAAAGTAAGTTGCCTATATTACAAAATCTTTATGAAAGTAGTTAACATATTTTGTTTTATTTTAAGGTAACAAAGCTATTAGAAGTAGTATGAAGGATGCAATATATCATACATCAATTTTTGACATGGCTGAAAGAATACATTTGCAACCCGATCCCTTCTTCCACAGTAGTTACGATTGCTATTTTACGGGTGGTAATTTGTGTGCTTCACCATGTCAAAGAAATGTTATACATACAGGAGGAGAGAGACTACAAAATATATGTAAGCAATATTTAAATGGCCTTAGTTATAAAAACAAGTTTATAAAAGGTTTATGAAACGGATTTTTTATAAAAATTTGTTTATAAACGCTTAAAAACTGTTGTTTTGGCTTAAAAAACACAGCTCCAAATAAAAAACATGTGCCTAAGAAAATAGAAAGTGGAAAAAAGTGGCGCAAACGCATAGTTTTCGAGTTTTCGAGCCTTTTTACCATTTTATACATATACAACATTTATTTTAAAATTCTGAACCCATTAAGAAGCGGGGATGAGTTTGCGAAAATACAAGAGTTTTTAATAAGCATAATAATTACGGTGTTTGTTATTTAATAAATTTTTATAATTTTTTCACTTGTATTGGAATAAATTACACAAGTATTTACTTAGTGCTATTCCGTAATATATTGATGTAAAATTTTGTCAACAATGGAAGTAAAGATTTAAAAATGTCGTATATTCAGAAAAATCTATTCAAAACAGTGTTTAAAAATGCTTGACTATTTTTAATGTTTTTGTAATTGCTTAACTTAACTTAAGAAAAAGAACACAGTAAAAGCAAAAAGCAAAAGCAAACGCAGAAAAAGTGAGAGTAAATAATTTATTTATTCTCACCATGTTTATGTTCTCAGCTTAAAAAGCCAGCCAAGCAACCACTTGAAAAAAAAAATTGCTGTTGCTGTAAGTAATAAGTTTTTGTTTATTTTTTTTTTGCTTTGGCTTAACTGTAAATTGATGTGCTTAAATTCAGCGAGTATTAACTTCTTTGCTGTTTTTGACTTCATTGCTGTTGCTTGCTGTTGCAGGCGTTAGTTTCATAGAATATATACATAATTACATAACACAAAATAAACAAATTAGTTTAAAAAAACGTGTAGTTTCATTTACGTATGTATGTACCTATGTATTTATTAAAAAAAAAACGCAAAATACCAAAAAAATTCGAAACAAATTCGTTCATAATATATTAAGTTCCAGCAACAGCAAAGAAGTTAACTTGCTGACTTTAAGCGCATCAAAAGCAAAAAAAAAACAATCAAAAACTTAATACTTACAGCAACAGAAAATTTGTTTTCTTAAGTGGCTTCTTTGCTGACAGATTTAGCAGAGTACATGCACATAGCGAGTTTAAACAAATTATTTACTCTCTTTGTTTTGCTTTTGCTTTTTTGCTTTTGCTGACTCGTTATCAAAGAGTTAAGTAAACACTTAGACACACAGTTTTTTAATTTGCTGCAAAAAATGTAAAAAAAGCAAAAATGTGCGACTGTTGCTATTTTAAAGCAAGCAATTTAAACACTGATTCAAAAACTTTAAAATAATACCAATATGGCTTTTTCTAGTAAAAAGTCTACTTTTTGTAACGTAACGTCAGCAAGTAATTAAAATTTTTTTAAAAAAAATCATGTATATAATTTACTTTTTTATATTTTGGTGTAAATCGCAACTAGCTCTACATTGAGTAACAAAATGGACAACATTTGAACAACACGCTGCCGTAACGTTACAAAGTAGTGGAAAATCGCTTATCTATATTAAAACTTTAGACGTCCATAGCTCGAAAAATATGCCTTTAGGCAATTTTTTTAATTAATATTTTCAATTTTCTATCATATTTAATTTTTTTTATTTGGAGCTGCATCGGTAGACTAGATTTATTCCTTTATTTATTATACCTAAATTCTTTATATCATGAAATCCAGTCTTGGGAACTTTTTAATGATACTAATTTATCGGCAGATTTTATACATAATTTAAAAAAATTTTGATATGTAAAAGGTGATCAACTATACGGCATGATGTTAATTGTGAGTCACACCCTAACGTCAAGTTTTTTGTTGAACTTAATTTGACATTTATTTGGTCAGTGTTTGACAAATTCAACCATGGACTGCACAATTGAGCAACGCGCTAAAATTGTTAAAGCCTTTTAAGAAAATGAACGTTCAAATCAAAATGCATTTCGTGATTTTGTTGGTCAGCATAATCAAAAAAATGCGTCCACACTCTGGAGAATTATGCCCAAATTTCAACAAACCGGTTATGTAGAAAATGCGAAAACACTGTTCGGTCCGGTTTACGGGATGGCGGTGTCATCGGGCCGTACTTCTGCAGTTACCGTGAATGGTGTTCGCAATCGCGAGATGATAACGAACTTGCGGTCGAATATGTGCTTCCAACAGGATGGTGCCACTTGCCACACAGCCAACGAAACAATAGCTCTTTTGTGCGAGAAATTCAATGGCCGTATTATCTCACGTCGTGTCGATGTTAATTGGCCGCCACGATCATGTAATTTGACACCGTTAAACTTCTTTCTTTGTGGATATTTAAAAGAAAAAGTGTACTTTAACAAGCCAAGAACAATTTAATAGCTAAAGGATGAGACAATTCGTCACATTTACGACACTGATACATACTCAATTATGTTTCAGAGTCATTGAATATATGGACCATAGGATAGAGGCATGCCACCGAAGCCGTGGCGATCATTTGGCCAATATTTTATTTCACACATAATTGTCATAGATGCTTCTATCATTATATAATTAAGATAAGATAATTCTCTGAAAACTTTTTGTTTTATTTAAAATTAACATCGTGCGGTTTGGTTGGACCACCCTTTACATCAACAAATTAGAGTGCTATAATCGGCTGTGCCGAATCTTTGATACCCTTCACCGACAGCAGGATATTTCAGGAATGGGCTGTGGTAAATTATGTACCGATCTTCACGAAATTTAGCAGGGTTCTAGATTAATAAAACTGTGACAGACTAAAATTTGTTACAAATGCGTTTAGTTACGATTTTACACTTACTATACAGGTTTGCGAGAGTAAGGTTTATATGGGGTCTATGGTAAGTTATGGACCGATCTTTACGAAATAAAACTGTTGCAAGCCCAAATTTATTACAATAGCATTATTCGTTACATTTTAAGAAGTGTTTATCGAGAGTGGGCCGATGGACCGATCTTCACGAAATTTGACTGTGCGATTTCTATTGATATAAAACTGTCGCAAGCCAAATTTGAAGTGTTTTTCGAGAGTGGGCTCTATATGGGGCCTATGTTAAATGATGGACCGATCTTCACGAAATTTGACAGTGTGATTTCTAGTCATATAGAACGAGTAGAGTAATTTCTTTATTATACAAAATTAAATTGTAATTTTTGTTATTAATATTTGAAATTGATTTTAACAAGATTTTAAAAGGAACGAAATGAATTTAAATTCATGGTAAAATTCATTTAGTTTTTAAACAAAAAAAAAAAAAAAAAACAAAAAAACTGTAAAAGATTATTACAGCCTGTTCATCGATTTCGAACATTAACGTTCGCATAGAAAATTACATTTAAAACAAAAACAAATTTTAGAATTTTGTTTTGTTTTAAATATAATTTTCTATTCGAACTTTGACGTTCGAAATAGTTTACCAGGCAGTTAATATTCAAAATTTATATTAAAACGATTTTTGTTTAAAATTTAGCTGAACAACAACGTCTTGTGGACAGAGGAACATTCTTCTCCAAATTTTCTTTAAAGATTTTTACAAACGCTCCAAATAAACTGTTTTCCGAGAGTAGGGTTTAAATGAGGTCTATAATCAATTATGAACCGCTCTTCACGTAATTTTACAGTGTGAATTCTACTTCTATGAAACTGTACCCTACCAAATTTTATTATGATACCATTATTTATTACGTTTTTAGGCGTACTAAACTTTTCCGAGAGTAGGGCTTATATGGGGCCTGTGGTAAATTATTTCAATTTCACAGTGTGATTTCTAGTCCTATAAAACTATGACGTAACAAATTATATTATGATATTATTGTTTATTGCGGGTTAAGGCGTACAAAACTATTTTCAGAGAGTAGGGTGTATATGGGGCCTGGGGTAAATTATGTATCGATCTTCAAGAAATTCGACAGTATGATTTCTAGTCTAATAAAACTGTGAGGTACCAAATTTTATTATGATAGCATTCTTCATTACGGTTTTAGGCGAACTAAACTGTTTTCCGAGAATAGGATTTGTATGGGGCCTGGGGTGAATTGTGGAGCGATCTTCACGACATTTTCTACTGTGATTTGAACTCGAAATATGCACCAAAACAATAAAATATGCACTAATTTTTTTTACAATAACATAACATTTTTATAAAGTATAATTAAAAAATATAAATTGAAGGTACAAAAAGTTAAAATATAATAAGAGTAATCACGATAATCATTGTGCAAAAGTGCATTTTGTAAATCTTCAGTGTATATTAGCGGAGTTCAGTGTTTCGTGCGAATGGTCTTGCAAAAGTGCAAATGCAAAATATCGTAGCTCTTTTGTTAAATCCAACAACAAAATGCACTGATTTTCCGTTAGTTTTCTTAAAAGAGCTACGATATTTTGCATTTGCACTTTTGCAAGACCATTCGCACCAAACACTGAACTCCGCTATTATGATTGATCGTTAGCATACCACTTTTATTTTTGGTGCAAATGTGCTATTTTTTTAAAAATATATTCAGGCAACACAAAAAACTTCTGGCAGCACTATCATAAGTTTTCAAAAATCTTCAGCTGTGTTCATTTACTAAAAATTGTTACGAATTTGTAACAATTGTTACTGAAAAGTGTTCATTAACCCAAAAAAATTGCATGTTGAGAGCTTCAAAAGAGAGAAAAAAATCGAGAGACAAAAAAATTCTTGCAAATTTTTACTAGTAAAATTTTTTACTTGCAAGAATTTTTGAAACAACTGTTTCATGTTTTTGTTTACAATACAAACTTTTCCAAAAGAAGTTTTAAATAAGGATATTTTGCAAAATTTATAAGTTAATGTTGAGTTTTAAAATTATTAAAAATATTTATGCGATAAGAAATCATACTTTTGTTTAACTTAGGACAGATATTTCGATATTTTTATTGCTAAATAAAATAACGAACTTGTTAAAAAAATCCATTATGTATTTTGTTTTGCTTTTAACCGATCAGATGTTGTTATTAGTACTGTGAGTATAATGGTTACCTAGATACCCGATACTTAACGCTATTGCGGTATAATACACCATTAGTTAAACTATTTACAAAATTAAAGATTCTTATTCATTATAAAATAATATGAGATTTATTATTTATTTATTTATTTATCGGTTATCCTAAAATTAATACAATAATTTAAGATAACTAGAAAAGCTATGACTACTGAGGTCCTAAGCTTAGTTTGTTCTTATGTTGGTATTCTAGGTATACATTAAGGTTAAGTTACAATTGTGTTAGTAGTATTTTAAGTTCCCTTTGCATTCTATAAATCTTTAATTATTTTGGAAATTTTCAAAAATTTGGTTACCGCTTGTATATTTTCCCGTGACGGGTTGGAAATGTTGAAATTATTACACGATGGCAACCCTAATTTGTATTTCTCTATATTTTTCTTTTTCTTGAGTTAACCGTTGTGAATAATTTTTCTTTCTTCTTTTATGTTTTTCGACTGCTTGTATATGTATTAATATTTTGTTAAAGTTAGTTCTTAATAAACCACTGAAGTGAAAAAACGATTTCGGAGTTTTTCGAGTTTTATATTTGTCAAGTCACGAAACGCTTGGAAGAATATTTATAACAACAGGTTATGGGCCCAGGCATCACGTGGAATATTATAAGGAATATTGTGTTTTTCTTCGTAAAGTAAAGTGCGGTATGAGCTCGTTATACCAAATTGAAAAGTTAGATGAAACTAACTATGACTGCTGGAGTGTCCAGATGAAGAGCGTTTTAATTCATTCTGAGTTATGGAATGTGGTAAATGGTAGCTACAGAAAAACCGAAAATGATGCAAAATGGGATCCTGCTAATGATAAGGCATTGGCGACGATTGTTTTGAGCGTAAAACCATCCCAATTAAACTACGTCAAAAATCTTGGTACAGCTTTTGAGGCATGGAATCGCTTGGAGGAGATTTACAAGCCCAGTGGACCAGCTCGTAAGGTTACGCTGTACAAAAAATTATTGTCATTGAGTATGACCGTTGGTATGAGTATGGCGGAGTATTTGAATTCTTTCACGGACATTGTTGAGAAACTAGCTGAAGTCAGTATAGAAATTAAAGATGAACTTTTGGTTATTATTTTGTTATCCAGTCTACCAAAAGCATATGAGAATTTCGTAATTGCTATGGAAACGAGAGACGATCTACCTCCTCTTAAGGTTTTAAGGGTGAAACTCCTAGAAGAAGGCGAACGTAGACGTGAGGAATCCGAAACATTGCAGGGAGACGACAAGCAGTTAGCGTTTTACGCACATGACGACAAACGCAACAACGGAAAAAATTTGGGCAAGCGGCATAAAAACAAAAACAAATTTAACGGAAATTGTTTTAAATGTGGTCTGCACGGTCATATAGCAGCAAAGTGTACAGCAAAGAAGAACGATGACAAGAAAACGGAAAAAAGTTACGCGTTTACGATGCTTGCGGCGGCAACAGCAGAGATGATCGACAAACACACATACGTTTTGGACAGCGGCGCAACTGCACACATGTGCTGTAATAGGAGAATGTTTACTAAGTTTGAGCAGCATAAAGAATGTATACGTTTAGCTGACGAAAATTATATTGTTGCTGAGGGTAGAGGAGAAATTGAATTGAAAATTAACGGTACGGAATTTGTTTTCAGTGATGTTCTGTATGTACCCAGAATGAAAAGTAATTTTTTGTCTGTTGACAAAATAACGCAGAAAGGTTTCTATGTAAAGTTCAGTATGAATTCTGCAAATGTTTTCTGTAAGGACAATGTTATACTAACATTTAAAAGGAAGCAGAAGTTATATGTTATTGAGTGTGCGGTGGAAAACCAATGCTACTCTGCAGTTTTGTGGCATAATAGGTATGGTCATTTGAATTATGGAAGTTTGTGCGATGCTAAGAAGATGGTCAATGGTATTGACAAGGAGAATTTTACCGATCAGCGAAAGTGTGTTACATGTATGAAGGCCAAAGTATGTACGCAACCGTATCCGGAAGTATCGGAGAGTAGGGCGGAAAATCTACTAGATTTGATACACACAGATCTTTGTGGCCCCTTTGAAAAACAATCGATTTCTGGTTCCAAATACTTTATTACGTTTACGGACGATAAGTCTAGAAGGGTATTTGTGTATTTTTTGACAACTAAGGATCAGGCGTTTGACAAATTTATTTTGTTTAAAAATATGGTAGAGCGACAAACAGGTCGCAAAATTAAGAAATTAAGAAGTGACAATGGAGGTGAATTTGTTAATAAAAAATTTGATAAATTTCTAGAAGAAAGTGGCATCGAACGTCAACTTACTGTACCATATAGTCCAGCCCAAAATGGTGTGGCAGAACGATTGAATCGGACATTGGTCGAGATGGCTAGGAGCATGCTCATACATTCAAACATGAGTGAATTCCTATGGGCAGAGTAATTGCTACGGCTGTGTATATTCGCAATCGATCGCCGACACGGGCGGTAGTGGGTGTAACTCCGTATCAAGCCTGGAATGGTCGGGTTCCGTTGGTGAAACATTTCCGAATATTTGGCTGTCAGGCAGTGGCCCTTGATAAGTCGCATCGTGGTAAGTTTAAGGCGAAGGGCAAAGAGTATCGTATGGTGGGCTATTCCACAACATCAAAAGCGTACAGACTCTATGACCCGAGATCGCATGAAGTGATCGAGAGAAGAGATGTTCTTTTTAATGAAGCTGACCAAAAGGGAAATGATGACAACTTATCATTTGATTTAACTGAACAAAACGTACTTAACGTGGAGGAAAATTTGGCTGAAGGGCGTATAAGGGGCAATGGCTCTAGTTCAGAGGTAAAAGCTGATGATTACCAAAGTGAGGACTATGAAAGTGCAAATGATATGGAAGATTTGGAGTATTTCCCAGAACGCGAATATAATGCTGCTGTTGGTCCAGGTAGACCCAAGATTAAACGTACTGGAAAAAGAGGTAGACCGAGAAAAGTATACAATGTTTTGAACGCCATGATAGAAAACAGTGGTATATTAGTGCCACAAACTGTATCTGAAGCAATGAACAGCTGCGAATCAAAACAATGGTTGGATGCTATGAACGAGGAGTATAATTCATTGACAACTAACAACACATGGAGTTTGACTGAGTTGCCAATTGGGCAAAAGGCTGTAGGCTGTAAGTGGGTGTATACTGTGAAACGAGGTAGTGATGGTGAAATAATTAGATATAAAGCTCACCTTGTCGCTAAGGGCTGTAGCCAAGAATATGGTGTGAATTATAGTGAAACGTTTTCTCCCGTATGCCGTTTTGCAACCATAAGAATGATATTGGCGATTGCAGTAGAAAAGAAAATGTATCTTCATCAACTGGATGTTTGCACAGCATATCTTAATAGTAATCTTAGTGATGACGTTTATATGAAGCAGCCTGAGGGGTATGTTGATAAATTTTGTCCGAACTCAGTATTGAAACTCAACAAGGCGATATATGGTTTGAAACAGTCTGGAAGGGAATGGAACTCCAAAATAGATTCCGTATTGAAGAGCACAGGTTTTAAGAGATCAGATCATGAGCCATGTCTATATTTTATGCATAAGGCGGGTAGATTATGTGTGATTATTATTTATGTTGATGATATAATCATTGGTTGTGAATCAAAGGAAGATCTGGTACGAATTAAAGCCTCAATTACGGGTAAATTTGAATGTGTGGATTCCGGCCAACTAAAATTGTTTATTGGTATGAGAATAACCCGGGAAGGCGAATGTGGAGCAATTTATATCGATCACACACAATATATAAGACATTTATTGGTGCAATATGGTATGACTGATTGTAGAACAGCAGCGACTCCATTAGACCCCGGTGCAAAGCTTAACTGTTTGGATAAAGATTGTCCCAGAACCGATCCAAGGGTATATCAATCAATGATTGGGTCACTGATGTATATCGCGTTAACAACAAGACCAGATATTCTACATTCGGTTACTCGGTTGGCACAGCATAATGTCGACCCCCATGGCCATCACCATGCTGGTGTAAAGCATGTTTTACGTTATTTGGCGAATACTATGGAAATGAGATTGAAATATGAGTCAACTGGTATACCCTTACATGGATACGTGGATGCTGACTGGGGAGGCGATACTGCCGATCGTAAATCTCATACAGGTTTCGTATTCTATCTTGCTGGATGCGCTTTCTCCTGGGAATCCAGAAAACAAAATTCTGTGGCTTTAAGTAGCACCGAGGCTGAGTATATGGCTCTATCTACAGCGGCTAAGGAGGCTGTTTATTTGAAAAACCTTTTAATCGAAATTGGTTATATGGACAAATGTGATGCAATTGTTATACATGGCGATAACCTAAGCGCCCAACAACTTGCGAGAAACCCTGTTTATCATTCAAGATCTAAACATATTGATATTAGATATCATTTTGTACGTGAAGTTGTTGAAAGCAACGAAATTCAATTAAAATATGTATCGACCGATAACATGGTGGCTGATGTCTTGACTAAATGTTTGATGAAGGGAAATCATTGGAAGTTTGCGAATGTATTAGGATTTAATTAATAATTATTTTTATAAAAGAAAAATATAAATTTGGTTTGTGGAAGGGTGTTGAAATTATTACACGATGGCAACCCTAATTTGTATTTCTCTATATTTTTCTTTTTCTTGAGTTAACCGTTGTGAATAATTTTTCTTTCTTCTTTTATGTTTTTCGACTGCTTGTATATGTATTAATATTTTGTTAAAGTCAGTTCTTAATAAACCACTGAAGTGAAAAAACGATTTCGGAGTTTTTCGAGTTTTATATTTGTCAAGCCACGAAACGCTTGGAAGAATATTTATAACAACAGGAAAGATAAGAATTTGGATCATTGTTGAAGATTTGATTTCGAGTTGAGTTATGTTTTGGGCAATATTTTATTATGTGTTCTACTGAAATTGGTTCCGAAAGGCAATATGGGCATATGTTAGAGGTATTTCGATTGAATAAATATCTGTGTGTGCAATAGGTGTGTCCAAGTCTTAGTCTCATAAATGTCCTGATGTCCAAAGAGCCGTAGTTAAAGTTAAGATAGTTCCCAACATTTAACCTTGTCCGGTTTATCCTTTTATACCAGTCCGACGTCCTAGATAAAGGATCCTCCCGTCTGGACAATATGTCCCTAATGTGGGTTAAAATATCGTGAATGTTAAAATTAGGGGTTAGAAAAATGGGTGAAGTTAGAGAACTTTTGGCAGCTGCATCCGCAAACTCATTTCCCTGTATGTTACAATGTCCAGGAATCCACAATAATCTGATGTTAGTGTTCCCGATTAGGGAGTTTTTTATTAGTGTGGAGTAATGGTTCGTATTATGTATGATGAGTATTGCACGTAATGCCGTCAGAGAGTCCAAACATATAATAGTTTTGGTTGTTGTGTTACCCAAATATTGGATTGTTTCAAATATTGCCACTATCTCTGCTGTGAATACAGTAGAATATGAAGCCAGTATTGATGTTTTCATAATAGATTCGGTAGTTGTGTAAAAATAAGTTTACAGTTCCCCTGCTCAGATATAATTCTATTAAAACAACGTCTATATGTGTCGGAAGGGGTTGAAGATTTGGGGAATTGAGCTAATGTTATATCAATGTTACTGAATGGTAGAAGCCAAGGGGGATAGTTAGCTGTCAACGTTTTGGAACGTGGTTTGACCGGTAGGTCTTGCAGTTTTGCAAAGTTGAAGATGCGGCTAATGGTGGTTTGTATTTTATTATTATTAAATCTTACTGAGAGTTAAGAGCATATTTTAAATATGGGAGAATCTGAACTATTGAGGATGTTTTTTAAAATATTAAATGTTATAATATCTCTGCTTTTTTTTTTTTTTTCTCTCATTATTTATTTATTGAATCTTCATATATTAAATATGAACTAACAATAATTAATCAAATCTTATACTAATACTTTATTTTTGTCCTGCCAATGCTAGACGAAAATTTTTCTCCTCACGGTTTCTGTTCACATATGTAGATGTTCAGCGGTTTTCCCTTCGGATGAGTCCTGCGGTATCTCTTCTCCTTAATCTAGAGTGTCCACTGTCATTTAAAATATTTCGAGCAAGTGGATTTGGGTGCGACTCAAGCCTTTTTAAATATTTTGCTGCGTACTTCGTAATAATAGTTTTTACTAATGGCACATTGAGATCCTTGTGAATATTAGAGTTTTTAACATACCAGGGAGCGGCTGTGATTATTCGAAGAAGTTTATTTTGGCGCCTTTGAATTTTTTCGATATTTGAGGCCGAGGCAGTGCCCCATAGCTGAATACCGTAGCACCAGATTGGCTTCAATATAGAGTTATAAAGTAGAAGTTTGCAGTCGAGGCTAAGAACAGAATTTCTTCCAATAAGCCAATATATTTGAATTGCTTTTAGTTTCATTTGTGTTAGTTTTGCTTCTATATGGCATTTCCATGTCAAACGCCGATCTAGATGAATACCGAGATATTTTACATGCGATTGCTGGGGCACTAATTGATTATTGATTTTAATAGGGGGACATGACTCCCGACGCAAGGTGAATGTTATATGTACGCATTTTTGCTCATTGACCTTTATCCTCCATTGTTTTAACCACTTTTCCAGTTCAAATATATGATCCTGCAAGTAACGGGGTGCTTCATAACAGTTTTCGTGTACGCTTAGAAAAGCTGTATCATCAGCAAATGTTGAAGTAAGGGTGTGGTTGTTTGTTGGCATGTCTGAGGTATATATAAGGTATAAGAGTGGGCCCATGATTCGCTGAGGGACTCCAGCGTCAATTGGCTGAGGAGAACTTATAAAATCACATTCTTTAATAATAAACTTTCGGCCGACTAAGTAGCTTTCTAACAGCTTGTGTGTGTTTACTGGTAAGTTTAGCTTCAATTTATGTAATAACCCTTCATGCCAGACTTTATCAAAAGCTTGGGAAACATCGATGAAGAGGGCGGAACAATATTTTTTTTCTTCAAAGGCTTTTCTTATGGCGTTTACTATACGATGGGTTTGTTCGATTGTGCTATGTTCTCTTCTAAAGCCGAATTGATGGTTAGGAATATATCTATTTACATTTATAATTGGGGCTAATTTTGACACTAACAGCTTCTCAAACAGCTTTGATATATTAGACAATAAGCTTATAGGTCTATATGACTCAACTTTTGTAGGATCCTTTCCTGGCTTAGGTACCATTGTAACTAAGGATACTTTCCATTCTTGTGGGTAGTATTCAAGGCGTATAATAGCATTAAAAATTAAAAGAATAATTTTCTTTGCTATGCTGGGTAGCTCTAAAAGCATTTTGTTGCTGATCTTATCAAAACCAGGGGCTTTCTTGGGGTTTAAATTATGAATAGCCTTTTCGATTTCTTTTATCTCAAATCTAAGGGGAACAGCAGCTCTAACAGCAACTGGTGGCAACTCGACTACAATATCGGGAGATGTATGCGGGGTAAATACGTTTTTCAAATGATTAACAAAAAGATTTCCTTTTTCTTCATCATTTCGTGCCCAACTTCCATTTAAGTTTCTTAATGGTGGTTTAGTGATAACTGGTCTATTAAGATTTCTAGCTGCACGCCATAATGAGTAGTCTGATTGAGAAGTTGCATCAAGTTCCTTAAGATATTTTTCCAGGGAAGCCGTTTTCTGAGACTGCAGTAACTTTCTTAGCCTTTTTGTGCACTCTTAGTAAATTCTTAAGTTGAGGGGATCTATGCAATTGCCATTCTCTTCGAGCTCTCCTTTTTTCAGTCAAGAGACGCTCAACATCTGCAGAATATATTGTACTATTTTTGGTTTTTTTTGAGGGTTATACTAGAATGTTGAACAGCTAGTTTCAGATAACTGTCAAAATTTACAATAGAAATATCCACATTCTCCGGTGTACTAAGCGGAATATTTTCAGTGCAGTGGGTACTGAGATATTTTTTATATTTTAACCAATTTATTTGATAATATCTCTGCTAATAATAATATAGTAATATGAGATATTCTCATTGTTTACTTTATGACCGTCTTGTTTATTATGAAACAAACACCAAAGAAATATATTGGACCAAATAAATCGGTCATAAAATAGATAAAGAGAATATCTAAAATTATTTTATAATTAACAATAATTTAACCTGCTACCTCGTTAGCTTTCTTTCGTGGTCATAGTTAAATGCCAAAGTTTATGTTTCAAAGTTTTAAAAAAAATTACCAACGTTATAGGTTCTCATTCACTCAGGACCCTGCACCTATTTTTTTATGTTTCGAATATCTATTATAGCATATTAAAAGGGTACCACTTGTAGAACGAAAAAGTAAAACAAAGACATTTAATTTCCCGTATTTCACCATTTTTTATATTTTGTCTCCCCATTGAAATATAAAAAAAATCATTATAGTAGTGGAAGCCCACAATTGAGAACGTATGTACATTGCAAAGAACGGAGAAAAATGTTTTGTTAAGAAAGTACCAAAAATAAGTACACCCCTTAAATGTTTGAATTTCGAAAAAGAAACAAATTTGTATTTTTTGGATAAGTTACGAATGTAAAACAGTTTTTATTTCTATGTTTATTGGCTTTAATTGAAAACTTACAGCCGTATTCATAACAAAAAGTTAGCCACAGTTTGTACACTACGTACAACGAGCGGCTAACTAGAATGCCGATTAAGCTTAGCAGCTTGTTAGCACAGAGTTTATTAATAACAAATTTTATCCGTCTGCTAACTTTAAATAAATCAATTCTGAATATTAATGATGCCACATTATAATACTCAAAAATGCAACACGTTTTGCATTAATCATCGCTGGTTTTGTCATTTCATTTCATTTTTTTTATTTTCCCTCTTTATATAAAAATTTTAAATGTTTTTAAATTAAAATATATTTAAAAAAGGACTCTAAACTAAAAAAAAAACAGTGTATTAAAAAAAACAAACAAAATTATTCAACATAAAACAGCTGTTTATCACAAGTTGGCAAACGTTTGGCAGCTTGTTGACAAGAGTTTAGCAAATCGTTAGCCAGAGTTTGGTAAGTGTATTATGAATAAACTTTGTGCTAACTTCATGCCAAATTTTCGTTATGAATACGGCTGTTAATGGTTTAATTTTAATTCTTGTTCATAACAAAATGAACTGCGATGCCACTTTTATTCTATTTGTACATAAAAGTTGAATTGAGCTGCCACATAACAATTGTTTTTTGCTGAATAATTAAATAAAAATAAATATAATTAAAAATAATAAAATGACTTTCCACACCACAGTTTTAGAAAACAATTCAATATAAGTAGCTTGCTAGTTGTGCTGCCAGTTTGTATAATTGTCCACATCTCTAATACCAAAACCAGAGAAAAATCCAAACAGTAAAGCAGGTTACAGACCAATATCTCTGCTTCCAGCTATATCGAAAATACTGGACAGAATTCTATCACAAAGGCTGTGGAAACATTGTAGAAACAATATTGCTAACGAACAACATGCATATTTGCCGAACAGAGGAGTTTTTACACTTTGCCATCAATTGGAGACCCAAATAAAAAAAAAAACATGAGGGATAAAAAACACTCAATTATTTTATCAGAAGATTTAGAAAAAGCATTCGATAAAATTGTAAATTTTGCAATAATAGAAGAATTGCATAAATGGGGTGTACCTAAAAATATTCTAAAACTCATTAAATCGTTTCTAACAAACAGAAGAATGACAGTAAGGGTTAATGGCTTTCTCTCGATCTCCGCTTTCAGTAGTATTGTACACAGCATACATTAATTCATTGATCGAAAACTAAAGCAAGCTAACGGAATCGATCTCATATTAATCTATGCAGACAACATATTTGCTATTGCCTCCGGGTCTCACGACGAAATCTCCACAAATCTTGATTCCTGCGATTCTATTATAAAAAAATGGACCGAAGATGTGGGTGCAGTAATCCCAGTAAACAAATGCGAAGCCCATCATGTGTGTAAGAAATACAAATGAAACTGGTCGCCAATTAGAATAAGAGGATCTTCTATCCCAATAAAATAGAAAATGAGAATACTTGGAGTTACAGTTACAAAAAACCTCCTCTGAAAAAAAAAACAAACAACCTCCTCAAAATAATCTGCACAAAAGGCAAAGGCCCACATATGGAATCTGGGATATCAATCTGCCTTGCACTTGTGGAAGGACCTATTCAACATTGTATAACAATGTATGAATGGAAAACGCAAACCAATATAAACAAAATAAACGCCGCCATAAATAGATGCTTTCGTACAGCCAAAGGCATACTCCAACCAACTCGTATCCAGGATCTAGTAATAGAAGCGAAAATAAATCATTTTGATTTCATCTTAAATAAACAGTTGTAACGTGGTTTTATTCATCGGCTGAGGTAACTCAGACGAGTCCAGGGTGTACTTACGGATCCACTAACCTTAAGTGAGAAGACGATATATTTACCCTTTCGGGGGTTGAATTCAATATTGTCTTTATTGTTTTCTCTTAAATAATTCAATTACAATTCATGAAATACGATAACTACGACAACCTTGATATGGATATATTCGGCCTGAGGGATCGCGTATTGGTCGGTACCCGAGTACTGTACTCGTTTTCGGTAAATTCGGATCGGCGGTTTCGTACCACGGTCTTCGGCGGGTTCTGGCGGCGTACTTGGTAGACGGTTCGGCTTTTCCCTCGGCTTCTTCCTTGGATCACACGTTCGTCGTATTACTGATAAATACAATAGTACAAAGGTTCTTACAGCTAATATATCTTAGAGAATAACTTATTCTACGAAATTCTACTTTACAATACTACTAGTGGGAACAAGCGACACGAAGCCACTTGTGAGAACAGGCGACACGAGGCCACTTGTGAGAACAGGCGACACGAAGCCACTTGTGAGAACAGGCGACACGAAGCCACTTGTGAGAACAGGCGACACGAGGCCACTTGTGAGAACAGGCGACACGAAGCCACTTGTGAGAACAGGCGACACGAGGCCACTTGTGAGAACAGGCGACACGAAGCCACTTGTGAGAACAGGCGACACGAAGCCACTTGTGAGAACAGGCGACACGAAGCCACTTGTGGGAACAGGCGACACGAGGCCACTTGTGAGAACAGGCGACACGAAGCCACTTGTGAGAACAGGCGACACGAAGCCACTTGTGAGAACAGGCGACACGAGGCCACTTGTGAGAACAGGCGACACGAAGCCACTTGTGAGAACAGGCGACACGAGGCCACTTGTGAGAACAGGCGACACGAAGCCACTTGTGAGAACAGGCGACACGAAGCCACTTGTGAGAACCGCCAGCCGAAGCCGCGATGTAATTTATTTGATACCTAACCCACAGGTTAAGTATCTTCAGGAAAATATACAACCGAGTTCACTTTCGTGAAATCAGTCGGCTCTTCAATTGTATGTCCAACTTCCGAGACTTGTAGGGCGGGTTCTTGTCTTGTGAGAATCGCCCCTACTGTAACAAAACCTTTCCTACTTATGTAAATACACTGATAAACCACATGAGAATTATTAAGCTAGCTGTGTAACAAACAACACTGGTTAAACCAATGAACAGCGATGTGTGTTTGTGTGTATGTACTTACATGAAACGATAATACGGTGTGTGTTTGTGTGGAGGTTGGTGTTACAGTAGGGGGACTCAATAAAATAATAATTAACTGAACTAAAAATAATAATAAACTAAAATTAATAAATAAAATAGACTTAAATTATATTATATTAAATAAACTAAATTATAAATTATGTACGTGGAAATATACTTATGTGCGTGGGAGCATAAATTATATTGCCACGTTACATCCCCCTCCCACTTCAGAGAGCGATGCTCTACTCGGGGATCCGAGCATTTCTTTCCTGTGTGGGCGAGTTTTGGTCCGAGGACCCGCACTACCTTGAAGGTAATATTAACCATCCCATGTGGGAGGCTCTGCCCCTAACTTAAAAATAAAGGATAGAAATATAATAATGGCTGTCCTACAGTCTAGAATATTTTTTTTTTTTTTTTTTTTTTTTTTTTTTAATTCTAAATCGTCGTGTTTTGGCTGCTGTAGAGGTATATTGTTCATCGAGTACCTTTGTCGGTACGACTGCTTGGGAGGTTTAGGGTTCATCGGTTAACAAGGTTGGCGTCGAAGCTTTTCTCCCTGTGGTGATCACCGGTATCGGGTTGCCGATCATCCCTTTGTTTTGGCGCGGCTGTAGACTAGGGTCTAGGGCCACTGCACACTTCGGGTGGACGTCGTGGGCTACTCGTACCCGCCGCCGGGCCGTTGAAATATATGCCATCGGTGGTGGTGGCGCGGAAGATGACGGGGGCTGGATCGGTAAATCGGTGATCATTTTAGGCCTGGCATCGGGTGGTGAGACACAGGCCGACGGCTTAAAAGCGGGGACTCGGAATTTTCTCGGCATGTATCTTTGTTTAATCGGCTTGGAATATTTTATTCGGATCTCGTGCTTAGCAATGGTACATAACCCTTTCACCTCGCCGAACTTCTTCTTATGGTGTCGCAGCATCGCCGAAAGTTCGTTGTTCTCCCTTTCCGACAGGAATTCGCGAGTCGTTAGTGTATGTAAGCGCTCGGTGCCGTGGCCGACATTCTGACGGGTGAGGAGTTCGCCATCTAGCCTTAATTCCAAATTCAACGCACGCAAGAAGTCCAGGCCAAGTATTATCGGTTCTGCTAGTGTAGGTATTACGGAAACGTTTAGGCATACTCTACTCGACTTGTAGATAATGTTGATGGGAAAAACCTCCATATATGTTACGAGTGACTGGTCAGCCATTTGGACGGTTCCTTTAGAGCAAGTTGGACTGACGCTCAGACTCACTAAATGGTCCCTCAGCGACTCGCCGATATATGTTCGTGAGGCCCCGGTGTCAATGAGTGCTCGGGTGGTCTTCCCGTTAACCTCCACGCATAAATAGTAGCGACCGTCGTATGTCGGACTAGTTGGTCTTACCGTACTAGAATGGTGCTGTCGGCAGTCGCACTCTCGGGATAATATGCCCTCTCGTCCACAATGCGAGCAGAACAGTCTGAATGGGTTTATGCACTCCCTTCGGGTATGCCCTGGCCCCTTACATCTCCAACAACTCGTAGCGCGCTCATATGGTGCCTCCCCTATCATATGCGAGGTTGGTGGCCGCTCCTCGCGCTTAAGGGCCTCGAACTCGTCCGTTAGGCAAATAAGTTCGTCTAGGTTGGTAAAATCATTTCGGCGGACGTAATGCCTGTACTCGGTGCGTAGGCCGTCGTAGATTCTGTCAAGGTGGTTTTGTTTCCGGAGATGGGGGTGCTGCCTTGAAAGGGTTAACATTGTGAGTATGTAGTCCTTGGCACGCTCCCGGCCATTTTGCTTACGGTTATAAAAATTTTGTTCGAGCTGGACGAGGTATCGGTTCGGCAAAAAAAATTTTTGCATTTCCTCCTTAAAGGAGAGCCAGGTGCCGATTGAGTCTCGTTTTACACGATACCACTTGAGGGCATTACCGCGAAGCATACTTAGCATTGTGGGCAGCAGTCGGTCGAGCGGTAAGTGGTAACTTTCAGCAAGCTCTTCAAAGCGTTCCAGAAATTCTATGACATCGGTATCCCCCGAAAACGATAGATTCCATCGTTGGATGGCCGATATGATCTCGGCGTCTGAAAGATCACCCCTGTCTGGCTTCGGGGGTACCACCAACCGAATTTCTTCTTCCTTGACGATGCTTTCCTCTGCCGATTGTACTTCTTTCTCTAGTTCCCGAAGTAAGTTTTCGGCGGATGCTCTGAGCCGTTTATTATGGATGTTGTCCGCCAGCTGCTTTCTTAGGTACTCCACGGTGTAGCCAGTGGTGGGTATGCCGATTTTTCGGCAGTGCTCGATTAGCTGATCCTTTCTCAACACATATATCCAGCCGGTCGAGCTATGACTCAAAGTTTTACTTGTCGTTGGGTTATCGTGCTTCTCGTAATGTTGGCCCGATTCTTCCTCGTTGGCGGTCGCTCCTTTCTTTCCGCATTGCGACTCGGAATCGGGTCCCTGCTCGGGCGCCATTTGTAACGTGGTTTTATTCATCGGCTGAGGTAACTCAGACGAGTCCAGGGTGTACTTACGGATCCACTAACCTTAAGTGAGAAGACGATATATTTACCCTTTCGGGGATTGAATTCAATATTGTCTTTATTGTTTTCTCTTAAATAATTCAATTACAATTCATGAAATACGATAACTACGACAACCTTGATATGGATATATTCGGCCTGAGGGATCGCGTATTGGTCGGTACCCGAGTACTGTACTCGTTTTCGGTAAATTCGGATCGGCGGTTTCGTACCACGGTCTTCGGCGGGTTCTGGCGGCGTACTTGGTAGACGGTTCGGCTTTTCCCTCGGCTTCTTCCTTGGATCACACGTTCGTCGTATTACTGATAAATACAATAGTACAAAGGTTCTTACAGCTAATATATCTTAGAGAATAACTTATTCTACGAAATTCTACTTTACAATACTACTAGTGGGAACAAGCGACACGAAGCCACTTGTGAGAACAGGCGACACGAGGCCACTTGTGAGAACAGGCGACACGAAGCCACTTGTGAGAACAGGCGACACGAAGCCACTTGTGAGAACAGGCGACACGAGGCCACTTGTGAGAACAGGCGACACGAAGCCACTTGTGAGAACAGGCGACACGAGGCCACTTGTGAGAACAGGCGACACGAAGCCACTTGTGAGAACAGGCGACACGAAGCCACTTGTGGGAACAGGCGACACGAGGCCACTTGTGAGAACAGGCGACACGAAGCCACTTGTGAGAACAGGCGACACGAAGCCACTTGTGAGAACAGGCGACACGAGGCCACTTGTGAGAACAGGCGACACGAAGCCACTTGTGAGAACAGGCGACACGAGGCCACTTGTGAGAACAGGCGACACGAAGCCACTTGTGAGAACAGGCGACACGAAGCCACTTGTGAGAACCGCCAGCCGAAGCCGCGATGTAATTTATTTGATACCTAACCCACAGGTTAAGTATCTTCAGGAAAATATACAACCGAGTTCACTTTCGTGAAATCAGTCGGCTCTTCAATTGTATGTCCAACTTCCGAGACTTGTAGGGCGGGTTCTTGTCTTGTGAGAATCGCCCCTACTGTAACAAAACCTTTCCTACTTATGTAAATACACTGATAAACCACATGAGAATTATTAAGCTAGCTGTGTAACAAACAACACTGGTTAAACCAATGAACAGCGATGTGTGTTTGTGTGTATGTACTTACATGAAACGATAATACGGTGTGTGTTTGTGTGGAGGTTGGTGTTACAGTAGGGGGACTCAATAAAATAATAATTAACTGAACTAAAAATAATAATAAACTAAAATTAATAAATAAAATAGACTTAAATTATATTATATTAAATAAACTAAATTATAAATTATGTACGTGGAAATATACTTATGTGCGTGGGAGCATAAATTATATTGCCACGTTACACAGTCAATCATGCTTTCTTAAGGGCTAATTAACCCTGATCACGCACTACATGAACAGCTATGGCAATTCATAGATCATCATGACCTACCTAATCCATGCGGTTTACAAAATATGATAAAATATGCAAAGGAAATCCAAATACTTTTGCCAACCCGGGTACGCACAACAAGAATCTCTAATACTCTGGATAAAAAATTAATCACTAACACCTCACTAAATAACCTATTTCTACAGCTTTTCCTACTGGAGGAAGAGAAGTACAATGCAAGTTTAACTATATTCACAGGCGGTACCTACTTAAATGGAAATACGTCGTACGCTGTGGTTGAACAAGAAATTAGCAGTTTTAATACTATTCATCAGGCTATACTTCCCGACTATGCTGATATTTTTCCTGCTGAATTAGCCGCCATCAGATTTTCTGTAAATTACGCAACAAAGAAACAACAAAAAGCCCTAATATGCTCAGATAGTCTTAGCGCAGTAAAGTCAATAAAACAAGACGGGGTTACAAGGAGATACATACTACAAAACATCCAGCTGGAAAACGAAGTTATAGTTCTCTGGATCCCGGAGCACTTCGGCATCCTAGGAATGAACAGGCTTTTAATAATAGAGGTTCCATCTATTACGCAAATAATCACTAACTTTCACAAAAAATATCAACAAAACCAACTGTAACAAAAATGGGATAACTTCGACAGCTTCTTAAAATCGCATAAGAAGGCCACCTTATAACATTCATTTCAGCC
The DNA here is from genome assembly GCA_943735925.1 of Pollenia amentaria. Classification (NCBI taxonomy): domain Eukaryota; kingdom Metazoa; phylum Arthropoda; class Insecta; order Diptera; family Polleniidae; genus Pollenia; species Pollenia amentaria. The sequence continues at coordinate 82,044,556 of OX031008.1, read as the reverse complement.
GAGAAGACTGCATCATAATTGCCAGAACCAGACTGGAAACCACAAGATTCAGTACACAACATTATTATGAACAAACACAACAAAGAGAATGCGAACGTTGTCTGGAACACCTCACAATATATCACATCTTTAAAGAATGCCCGCTAACCTCAACAGATAGACCGCTAGAAGAAATCCTTAACTGCAACAACAAAGACTCGCTAAGGGAAATTACGTATATCTTAAACTCTGCCAATATATTAAACGAAGTGTAACTTTCAACATAAATAGTGTCATGGCCTTGTAGCCCACACTATTATTCTTTGTATTTTAGAAATTAATTTTGCAGAATACTTTACTAAATAAATAAATAATAAATAAAATCAATTTCCATTTTTCGTCCATTTTCCAGTTTATATAATTGTTTACATCTGTTAACCATTGGTAGCTTTGATTTTCCGGGCAAATTTTCCGAAATAGGTGAATCGTTCTGAAGAACACGCTCAGTAAAAAAAATATTTCTTCGGACAAAAATATTGTTCGGAACGCATGGATGAGGTTAGCGAATTTACTCGTTCTTACGCTATTTATCCCCCAAACATTTGAATTTCCAAAATTCCATCTTACCTAGCATTTACACATGAAAGTAGTTTCTTGCGAGTCGCAATGCACTAAATTTGTTCACTAACATACAACCAATTTTCGTATTATTAGGCAATTTCTTCGATTTAAGTGAGAGACCAGCATCCGGTTCAAATTTCAACCTTATAACTCACGGCGTTAAGGCTGTGCGAAGATGAATCTGTCAGTCAGTCAGTAACGTTGAAATTTTATACATAGGTTATACAAAGATTGTTAAATTAAATATTTTGTTTTGCCTTATAAATACTTTTATTGTAGGGTTTTTTATCTTTTATTATTGATGAAAACCTGAATTCTTCTTTCACCTCTTAAAAAAAATCTAATTTATGATTCATTTTATTCAACATAAACAAATATAAATTAATAAAATCGCATTATTTTTACCATAATGTATAACATTTTCCCAAGTCTTAGAATAATTAATGGGTACTCAAATATTCCTGTATATTCGTTACTACGTTAACTTGCAAATTTTGGCTGGCAAAGTGTTCACTTACTTTTTAGTATTTTTGAGAGCAATTTCTTTTAATTCCTACTTACTCTCTCCTTGCAAGTTTCTGCTAGTAAAGTAAATGAACACACCTGAAAGATGTTTACAATTATGCATAAGCATAGTTATTAAAATAAATTTTTTAACAAATAAGAATGCCTAAAACCAGTGAAATATAATTTTCTCTTTACAAATAGAAAAGCATGGCGGTCCGTATGCCAAAAGTTATGGTTTGCTTTTATTTGCAACTGACCAAATATGCACTACTATTTTTGCTCAAGGGTTTTTTTTAGTGCGAACGAAGTAAAATGAAGCAAATTGCAAATAGGTACATTTTGTTGTTGTGCAAAAATACACACATTTGCATCGCTTACATACCTTGCACTACCCATCGTGATTACCCTTAATATATCTGCACCTAAAATGCAAAAGTGGGTAACAACACTTATTATTTTTTTTACAGGAGAAGCAAAAAACTTTACAAAATCAATAACGTCAAGGTGTACTTGGCGTTTGAATTTCTTTAATAGAGTCGCCATTTTTGATCGCAGGGATATAAATTTTTTTTTGAACATGTAGTTTAATAAAACGAACAAAAATCATTAAAATAAATAAATCAACTAAATAAGATAATTAAATAATCTTACATTTAACGTTACGAAAAACATCAGTTTCTGACTTTTTAACCATTTTGTCTTACTTCAAAGAATTATTCTTATTTATTCACATGCAAAAAAAAACATATGCTTTATACATATGTATATTCAAATGCAAATGTAAAGGTTAGGTTAGGCTAGGTTAAATGGGCAGCCGGCACGAGGACGGCTCACTTGGGTCCTTATAGCGATCCCTGGCTAAGTGCATCACGCCAGTGACAAGAGTCAGCCAGTATTCACCAGACTATTCTGCAGAACAGAGCGATCGATTTCAGTCCCACATTAAACATATCGGCCAGACGTGGCAATTCCGGCCTCCCGAAATGCCTAAATGTAAAGCTCAATCTATTTGGTCTAAGAAAGCTTTTGTTCATTGAAAGAGACTTTTCAACACCTTCAGACGTAATTGGCGCATATTTGAATGATTCTAATTATTTAATGGAATATATTTCTTTAACTGAATCATCACAAGGTATTGAATGTTTGTGTTCGTGCACCTTTTTCTACAGCAATGTAAGCAAATTAAAACTATCCCATATTTGTATGCGTCATTATTTTCCAAAAATTTTTTTTTTTGGAAATTTTAATTTTTCACAAACAAAAATATGTAAAGAAATGCAATGTCATCAAAATATGCACTAACAAATCGATACCGTTTTTTAGCAAATACATAGTTTCATAAAGTTATTTAGGTTTAGTCATTATCAGGCTTAAGGGGAAAAACATGCATATGCATGAAACCCCTATCCATGCTTATAAAACAACGAAAGACCAGGCGCACTAAACTGTTTCCGAGTGTAGGCTTTATGTGGGGAGTATGGTAAATTAAGGACCGATGTTCACGAAATTTGACAGTGTGATTTCTAATCCTATAAAACTGTGACTACCAAATTTTAATACAGTCGCATTATTTGTAACGGTTTAAGGCGTACTAAACTGTTTTCCGAGAGTAGACTTTATATGGGACCTATGGTAAATTATGAACCTATCTTTACAAAATTTGACAGTGTGATTTCTCGTCCCTGACGTAACGAATTTGATAGGAGTAGCATTTTCCTTAGGTTTTAATAAAATCTTTTTCGAGAGTGATATATATGAGGCCTATGGTAAATTATGGATTTCTAGTCACAAAGAACGAGTTTGTGCAAATTTTTATATCAACCAGTGCATGATAATACCATTTATGTAAGTTTTAGTACCAAAATGATATATTTTTTAGGGTGGTGGATCCACATTTTGATTCATAACTCTCATCCTACTGAACCGATGTTCCTGGATTTCAATCCCAAACTGCTTAGACTAACTAGAAGCACCAACATTGCTCTTTTTTTTTGAGTTTTTTGAACAATACGTAAAGACGGATATGGCTAAATAGAATTACTCAAGAAGACAGAATATATACTTTATTGGATCTGAGATGCATAATAAAAAGTGTTCACACGGAATGACAAATTTAGTGTACCCTCATTCACCACTAGTGGTGGTGGAGGGTATAAAAAGGTAGTTAAATAAAATAATAAAAACAGATGGTTTAATAAAGAAATAAAACAAATAAAAAGAGAAAAAGTAAATAAATATCAAATAACAATTATTGAAAACACGAGCGCAGCGTGGGCAAAGTATAAAGCAATTAGAAATTTTTATGAAGTTAAAAATGAAAACGAAAAAAAGTAAATATATTAATAACAAATCAAATGACGCCAAATACCAAAAGGAAAAAGCAAATTTATCAAATATAATTAATTGATATTACCATAAATAAAATGTATGCAGTGGAGGGTAACTTTAGTAAACAAATTCGTATCAAGCTTGAAAATGTTTTTAGAAAATTAAAGGGTTCAAAACAATGAAACAAACTGCAGGCATATTAAATTTAAGAAAACAGCGTAATGGAAAGTTAATATATCACAAAGGAACTGTTAGCATTTAATCATATACCGATCACTTCCGCCGCGTTTAACGATCATTTTCCATGTTTAAAAGCTTATTAAGTCTAAGATGCCTTAACTTATATTTAAAATTATTTAAAAAAATTCATGTATTAAAGAATTGAAATGTTTAAAAGCGTTTTAATTTATTTTGCATACACATGTACATACATGTTTTAACGGTGGTGGAAAAATCCAATGCTTTTTGTTGTTCTTTTAAAATGTTTTCGTGTTTTTTGTACTTGCAAACCCACACCCACACACGGGCGAGAAGAGCAGGTGCATTCGGTTGTTTTCTTAAAATGTGTAAATTTTTGTTGTATAACGCACTGGTTTCCTCGAAAGTAAATATTAAGTGTTCGAATTTCGGCCACCAGGCGAACCTAGTTTAATATAAAAGGCATATGAAAAAGGGGTTTTAAACTAACCGTTTCATTACCAACAAATAGACAAAATATCAGGTTTTTTACAAGGGGTAGATATTAGGGCTTCCACTCGGGAAATACCGATCCCAGAAATGCCGGGATTTGCGGGATTAGGCGAATTTGTACGCGTATTTAAATATTTGTAATATTTACAAACAATTCTATTTTCAAATGTATTTTGCAATCGTTCATTTGTATTTTAAAATTATCCAAATGTATTTTTAAATTTGCCCATTTGAATTTAAAAATTTTCCAATTTTTTTTTTATTTCTTTAAATACATTTGGACAATTTTAAAATACATTTAGAAAATTATGAACTACATTTGCAAAATTTTAAAACGCATTTATATAATTTTGAAATATATATGGACAATTTAAAAATACATATGGAAAATTTTAAATATTATTTGGACAATTTCAAAATACATTTAGAAAACTTTAAAATATATTTGGGCAATTTTTAAGCTCATTTGTAAAATTTTAAAATACATTTGTAAATTTTAAAATACAATTGGAAATGGTGTAATTTTTTATATCAATAATCAAATATGAATAAAAATAAGATTTTTATGTTTTTTGTTAAATTTTTTATATACATGATCTTTATAAATTGTGATCATAATATAAGTTTGTTTTTATTATATATTATTTTTTTTTTTTCAAATAAATAATATACAAAGTTCATGAAATATTAATTTTTATTGAAAAATTAAGTTGTTTTTCAAACAGTTTAAAAAGTTTTATATATATTGGGTATAAATGGGTATAATTAAAAAAAATCACGAAACAATTTTCAAAATCCCGTGAATCCCGGGATTCAAAATATCCCGAAAATATCCCAAGAACGGCATCCCGAAATATATTCTTCAATCCCGAATAACGGGATTCAGAAAAACCAGTCCCATTTGGAAGCTTTCGTTAACTATTATTAATTAGAAATTTGTAAGCCGATTATGGCCCATAGGCTATGTTACGGAAATTTAACAAATAAATAAATAACTTTAAAAACATATTTGCAAAATTTAAAGTCCGATAAGTTATATTTTTTATTCTAGTGTTAAGTGAATTATTTGACGTACAAGATGATCGTTGCACCAGTTCTCTAAAAAATGTTGCCTCTTATAAAAACTCCGAAGATTGTGAAATATTTGAAGTTTGTCCATTTATAACACCACCCGACTGTAGTCGACAGGATTGTTTTATAGTACGCCAACGAAACCTGGTTTCTATCAATAATATTAATAATAATCAACAAATTAAAACTCTGACACAATTTCGTACAAAGTCAACACCATTTATAAGTTTTGCCCAGTCGAAACGTGAATATAATAATTTAATTATAACAACTATGAAACAGCATATACGTTTATATGACTTGGAAACTGGTGTACCCGCATTGGTAACTCTTTTTGAAATTTCTCCTAAAACGCCTCGTATTTCGTGGAACACGGTAAAACCATGGCGAGAAAATACCTTTATGTATGCCAATGAAAAACAATTCTTTATGATCGATGTACGCACATCACCAGAACAGTGGTTGAGTGAAGTAACTTCAGCCATTGACGATAACATGCTATGTGATCATATTTCTGCTGTACTGCCAAGTGACTTTAATAACTTATTTTATGTAGCCACTAATCATAAACTACATTGTTTGGACATAAGAAATCTTAAAAAATACTCGTTCAGTGACTCCGAGGGAGCTATTTGTCGTTGGTCTCATCAATTGCGTTACCCTCCCCTTATGATGGACACATTTCGCTTGCGCCAAACAGAGTACATAGCTTTGTCTTCGCCAATAGCTGGTGACTTGAATATATGTCAGTTATCAAGAGAACGCAACGAGACAAATATCCGATTAAATACATCAGGACGTGAACCTAAACATATTTACAGTTCAACATGTTTGCCGTATCAACCGCCGACCTTATTGGAAGCATATGAGCATGCTAGAAAGTCGGGAATATGCTTAAGACCTGAAGCTAATTTGCAATCTCGTCTTAAGTGTTGTACAACTGGTATGACATTTTTGAGTACATCTTTAAATAACTTAGAATGTACTATTGGACAATTATTGACTTCAAATTCGAATGGTGACGTGTTTGCACACACTCTGAGTAAACGTGAGAAAAAAGATGGCGAAGAACGTTGTAGTAGACATAGCGATGAAATCATGGAAGATTTTGAAAAAGCAATATGTAAAGAAACTCAGCTAACTCTAAATTACACCAAAATTAAAAATATGAAAGGTAAGATATAGTTGTTCTTAGTATTCTTAAGAAATTAGATTTGTCTAATAATTATTTATGGTTTTAGTTAAAAGTTATTTTGTAAATTATAGTTTTATGTCATATTAGTTACTATTTTAATGAACGCCACTGTACCAAATTTTCTAGCAATTGTAATTGTAGACTTAAGATTTAGATGTATAACAGTTATTTTAAAATAATTCGAACACAACATTCTAGAAAATACTAGACGGTTTATGAATCAACTAGGAATAGTTTTGAACTATAAATGCAAGCTAACTCATAAAAGTATAGTTTAGTTTGATTGGATACATTAAACGGTTCAGATCGCTACTTACAATAGTGGTTAAATTTTGTGAATTTCAATAAAGTTTGTTAAGTTGAATTCGTGCGATTTATTTTAATTTGCAATTAAAAGAACTCAAAGGTTTATTATAAAGGGAATAAACCTTAACGCGTTTTATTAAGTAAAAACGTAACAATTGGTGTCAGAAGTGTAATTGCAATAAAACAAAAAAATTGATAAACAATGAAATTCGATGAGCTTAAAGTTGAGCAGCTTAAGAAGGAGTTGGGCAAGTTGGATCTGCCGACTGCAGGAAATAAAGCTGAGCTGCAGAGAAGATTATTCGATGAATTTAAGCGACGCAATATTGACATCGCAGCTTATGAATTTGATGAAAAAGAAGAAATAGAAATTGCTACCCGTGCAGTAAGCTGCTATGATGCAGAAAATGGAAGGAAATTCTAAGAAAATGGAAGAAAATTCTAGAAAAATGGAAGAAAATTCTAGAAAAATGGAGAAAAACATGGAGAGAATGGTAAAAGAAAATTCAAACGATATCCTAGCAGAAACTTCGAGAAGAATAGAAGAAAATTCAAGAAGCATGGAAAAAATGGCTAAGGAAAATTCAAGCACCATTCTTGCCGAAATTCAAGAAGACGATATGGAGATAGATTCAACCAGAAGATGTTTGATGTAAAAACACAAGTCACTGATGTAAAAACCCAAGTCACTGATGTAAAAACACAAGTCACTGATGTAAAAACTGAAGTCACGGATGTAAAACAAACAAGTTACGGGTTTTGATGGAAAACTTCATCATCTGGAAGAAAAAGTAAATAGTCTTCAATATCAAGAGGGAGTGGTAAGAGTTTTTCCAGAAGTATCGAATAGAATAAGAGCTCCAAGTTTTGACGGCAGCTTACCATTGAATGTGTTCCAGTTCCAGTTTGACACAGTTGCCAACAAAAATGCCTGGAACAATGACGAAAAAGCCATAGAGTTGATTCTGGCTTTAAAAGGAGCTGCAATTCTAGAAAGTGTAAGTTGCAGAAACAATTATGATGACATTATGGTAGCACGGCAACGTAAGTATGGTGGTGAACACAGAAAAGAAATATTCAGAATGGAATTTGGGGGCAGAGTACAAAAGGCAAACAAGACGCTACAGGATTTCGCACTAGAGATCGAGCGTTTGGTGCAGCTTACTTATCCAGGTGAAAGTCATCCATTGTTAGATCACTTTAAGACCGAAGCATTTGTAAATGGTATACGAGATGCTGATGTAAAACTCGCGGTATGTGCATCACAGAAATCATCGTTTGCAGAGATCATTTGCCTTAGCCCAAGAAACCGCCAGGATAATTTCAAAGCCGCAAGCGTATAAGGTACGAAAGCTTCATTTCTCTGCTAGGGACGAAGGAGATATTTTAAAGGAAGTGAGAAGCATGACGGAGGCAGTTTTGCAAGTTTTGGGCGACAAGCAAAATAAAACCAAAAGCAAAGTAAAATGCTATAACTGTGGTAAGACTGGTCATATTCAACGAAACTGCAAGTCACCAAGAAAACGATCCCGATCCGCTTCGCCACAAAGAGACCACCAAAGTGCTTATCGACATTCATCACAAGAGTCACTTTTAAACTAGAAAGATCTAGCGCTGCGGGGCTTGGGTTAGCTTCCACATCTGATGGTCCCACAATTTCTATATCAGTTGTGCAACATAGTAACAATAATCTTACTGCTTGCGGTTATATTAACGGACGAAAGCGCCTTTTTACTGTGGACACTGGGGCATCACATTCTATTATAAGGCCCGATTTAATACAAAAATCTATTGAACCACTGAGCGGGGTAAGTCTGCGAACAGCTACGGGAGAGTCTTCCACAGTCTATGGAAAAGTAAAAGTACAATTAAATACAATTTAATATAATCGTCCATCACGTATTTATAGTGGCTGATATTGTAGTTAACCATTGGCGCAGATTTTATGATTGGACAGAGTATTCGTTTGGATATGGGTCAGCTAATTATGTATTGGCGTGATGTTGAAATACCCCTTGAAGTTGGATACGAAATCAAGGCTCATGTAAGACAATTAATCGCCCTTGAATGTAAAAAATTGCCACCCAAATCAGAAACCCTAGTATGGGCGCGAATGGATGGAGAAGGTGAGGACAACAGTTTGTGGGTGGCGTAGCCAGCATAAATTAAAGGCGATGTCGTAACAGCAAATGCCCTTGTCAAACCTAGCAAGAGTTTAGTTCCCGTGAGAATATTAAATTTATCCAGTAGTGAAAAAGTCCTTGCGCAGAACTGCAAGATTGGACAATGTACTTCAACAGAGGCAATAATTAATTGCGAGCAGCATCAAGTCGCAGCAAGAAAGAGTTTTAAGGACCACGAATCACTAGAGGAACATCTGCGAAATGGACCCAAAAACAAACGCCGCCTAGTAAAAATAAGGCCAAACAACTACTACGTAAATATGCCTCTGTATTTGCTTTGAAAGGTCAAAAACAAGGTAGAACTTCAATCGTAAAACACGAAATCAACACCGGCGGCGCTAAGCCAATAAAACAGGCACCTAAAAGCATTCCTCTAGCAAAGCGAACTGAAGTAAGAGGGCTGGTTAGCGAGATGGAAAAGAGCGGAGTTATTAAACCATCATCAAGTCCATGGAGCTCACCAGTTTTGTTAGTGAAAAAGAAAGATGGAAGTAACATATTCTGCGTAGACTACAGAAAACTTAATGACTTCACGAAAAAAGATAGTTATCCATTGTCAAGAATTGATGATACCTTGGACACGTTAGCCGGAACGGAATGGCTTTCTACATTAGATTTGCAGAGCGGTTATTGGCAAGTGGAAATTTCAGAAAATGATAAGGAGAAAACTGCGCTTAGCGCAAGTGATGGATTATGGCAGTTTAATGTGATGCTATTTGGACTCTGCAATGCTCCGGAAACATTCGAGCGTTTAATGGATTAGGTGTTAAAAGGTCTTCACCAAAAGACATGTTTGGTGTACCTTGACGACATTATTGTCATGGGGAAAACATTTGATGAACACCTGAAAAACCTGGAAGAAGTGTTGAAACGTGTATCGATGGCAGGACTTAAGCTAAGTGCTAAGAAATGTTCACTGTTCCAGAAGGAAGTAAAGTACCTGGGACATCGAGTGACTTCCAAAGGCATTTCAACGGATGACGATAAAATAAAAGCTGTAATGGATTGGCCTCGTTCGAAAAATCTACATGCATTACGCAGTTTTCTAGGCTTATGTACATACAACAGGCGTTTCGTACCGAACTTTGCAAGTATTGCTGCAAACTTACACGAGTTGACTAAATAGGCGCAAAAATACATCTGTGGTGAAGCACAGGAAGCCGCATTTCAGAGACTGAAGGCACTATTGTGCTCAGCACCAATTTCGGCTTATCCCATTGCTGGAGAGAAATTTGTGTTAGATACGGATGCGAGCGGATACGGAATGGGAAGTGTGCTTTCCCAAGAGGTCAATGGCATAGAGCGAGTCGTATGCTATTACAGTCGAATACTTTCAAAGCCCGAGAGGATCTACTGCGTGACGCGAAGAGAGCTCCTGGCAGCACTGGAGTGCATAACACATATTCACAAGTATTTGTATGGTCAACATTTTGAGTTAAGAACAGACCACTCTGCACTCAGGTGGTTGCTTCAATTCAAGAATCCGGAAGGACATATTTTAACATTGAGCACAGAAAAGGCGTGACACATGGAAATGCGGACGCCCTATCAAGGCGACCCTGCAAACTGGAATGCAAGCATTGTGTTAAAGCTGAAGGCAAAGAATATAGCTGTGAAGTTCGCCTATTACAGATATAGTCCAGCGAAGTCTGGACAATGGAACTGAAAACTGACCCTATATTGAAAAAAATTATGAAGGCCAAAGAAGAAGGCAGAAGGCCGACTCGAAACGAAATTTCGTTTAAAAATCCACTAACAAAAGCATATTGGGCCCTATGGAACAGCCAACAGTTGATAAACGGCTGCCTTTACCGTACATGGGAAAGTACCGATGGAAAGTCAGTTCAGAACCTTATTGTAGTGCCGTCGTCGAATGTATATGAAGTTTTAAACGAATACCATAACGGTCCTAGTGGTGGCCATCTTGGCGTAAAAAAACACTAGAGAAATTAAAACAACGTTTCTACTGGGTTGGGCGCCAACAAGCTGTGGCTGATTGAATATCAAATTGCACCCAATGCATTGCCGCAAAAGGTTCAGCAAAGAGAAGTCGGGGACCGCTACAGCAGTACAATTCAGGTGCCCCATTTGAGCGAATCGCAATGGATATAGCTGGACCTTTTCCTATGAGTGATTCCGGCAACCGTTATGTGCTAGTAGTCATCGATTACTTTAGTAAGTGGCCAGAGGTGTATGCCATCCCGAATCAAGAAGCCAGAACCATTGTAGACGTATTTGTGAATAACTAGGTGTGCCGCTACGGAGTTCCAATATAATTACACTCCAACCAATGCAGAAATTTTGAATTTGCTGTGTTCAAAGAAATGTGTGAATTGTACGGTATAAGGAAAACCAGAACAGCACATTAGAAGAACACTTACGTGAAGTAGTTAGCACACATCAGGAGGACTGGGATGAACACATTTCAAAGTTTCTGTTGGCATACAGGTCAGCTGTTCACAATTCCACCTCTTGTACATCATGAAACAGAGCTCAGACTACCTGGAGATCTAGAATTTGGCGTTAAGCATGGACCAACAGATGAAAATAATGAAGGCTCTACCTCAAAAGAACAAGATAACCTTAATGAACTTCATGAGTTCGTACGAAGCCGGATTAAGCTGTCCAGTGAAAAGATGAAAGCCAGATACGATCGAGCGGCAAATTTGGAAGGCTTTACAGAAGGCCAGTTGGTTTTTCTTTTTAATCCACAACGCAAGAAAGGATTATCTCCCAAGCTGCAGACTCATTGGAATGGACCATATAAGGTGATAAAGAAACTGAATGACGTGGTGTATCGAATTCAGAAATATAAGAGTCCAAGATCAAAAATGAAGATGGTACATTTAGAACGACTAGCCCATTATGGAAACGGAGAATCTGAGCCTATTCGGGACGAACAGGCTTAAGTGGAGGGCAGTGTTACGAAATTAGATTTGTCTAATAATTATTTGGTGTTTTAGTTATAAGTTATCTTGTAAATTATAGTTTTATGTTGTGATGAGTGGTACGGGTAACTCCGTACATAGCGCTAGGGATAGGGCAATTGCGGATCTGATGCGTTTAGGTCTTTTTGCGTTAACAATGGAGGAAATGTCTTTGTCTAAGATTGAATTTGTGCTGTTGAGGAGTTTTGGCAAGATCCTAGCTTTTGTTATATATATTCTGTCGGTTATTGAAGGGAGATTGGCTTCACATAGGATATTCTCTATGGGAGTTGTTCTAAAAGCATAGACGCAAGCTCTGGCAGGCTTAATTATGCGGATATCTGTTTGGCAACTATTGCCATATATGAAAAGGCCATAATCAATTTTGCTTAATACTAGGGCTTTTGCCAGATAAGTCAAAGTATTTATATGGACGAAGCTTTTCGTTGACAGATATCGTATAATATTTGATCGATCTACTATTGATTTTTTAAGTTTTAGTAAGTGCTCTTTTCAATTATATCTCCTTGAGAAAGTTAAACCCAGGATCCGTTATTTATCTACCTGTTGAATTGTAAATCCATCGATTTGAATAGAGTTGGTGTCAGAGTTGCAATTATATGTCCTGCAAACGTGAAATTTTTTTGTTTTCTCCATCGAGATTCTTGTGCCAGAGTATTCAGTCCAATTTTTGATGTCTCGAAAGACTTTTTTAAAATACTGGCAGTTTCACTGTTATTATTTCTTTTGCAAAGGACAAAGAGATCATCAGCATATAAACAGTGGTCTATATAAGAACTTGTTTTTATTATTTTACTGATTTCATTAAAGGCAATTTGGAAAAGTACAACTGAAAGCGGTGATCCTTGTGGGATACCATTTGTCAAATGGAACGTTTTTGACATTTGTCCGTTCCACAAGAGTTTAGGGCGTCTAAAATCACGTGGTGTCCAACCCTATCAAATGCTCTTTCGAAGTCAATTTATAGGATTGTTACGTGATTTCTGGCAGACAACGCTTTTGTGATGTAATAATCAATGCAACAGTGCATCATCACAACCTTTATTTGCTTTGAAAGCCACCTGTTCCTTAGCTATAAGGTTTTTATTTTCTAAAAACCATGAAAGTCTGGTAGCTATGATTCGCTCGATGATTTTGGAGAGACAAGGTAGTTAAGATATAGGGCGATAAGCATTGACTGAATGTGAGCTATTGGATTTTGGGATAGGAACTACTGTTGATAGTTTCCAGGAATGTGGAATAACGCCGCTTTCAAATATTGTGTTGTACAAGTTGAGTAAAGTTTCCTTGCTATTGCGTGATAGGGCTTTGACCATTTGGTAGGAAATGCGATCGTGTCCTGGTGTGGTACCCTTAACTTTATTTTAGCAGTGTGTAAGTTCATCTGAAATTATTGGGTCTTCCAGCAACTGTGCCTTTTTATCTCGCGTGCCGTTAATGGACAAGTTGAATGATTTTTTTGATGTATTAAATAGTGGCGGAAAATTAGAGTCGGATGCGTACTCTGTCCAAACATTGCCGAAATAATTTGCGATTTTAGTTGAGTCAATTAGAGTTTCGTTGGGGGTGTCTATTGCTTTTATAGTAGTGGGTGAGCCTTTACGAGTGATTCTATTTATTTTTGTCCATAAAGCTGAAGTTGAAGTGTTTCTGTTTATTGATTTTGTGTATTTTTCAAAAGTTGAGCATTTAGCGACTTTTACTTCTTTACGGAATTTAACATTGTCTTTTTTGTACAATATCAATATCTTTTGTTGGATTAGCTTTGAACTGTTGCCAACTTTTCATTTTTTTGTTTCGCAAAACTGCTAGAGATGGGCACCACCATGGGACTGGAATACGATCTGATTTTGTTGTCTGCTTTGATTGGGGAATGTGAGCGTTGGCTGCAACACGTATAGATTTAGTAATGGCAGCTGCGTCTTTGTTGCTGGAAGATGATGTTAGATGTTTAAAAATTTCTATTTCTGCTTTTTTACTATATTTTTTCCAGTCGGCTAGGTGAAGTAGAAATCTTTTCATCTTAATTGGGGTTTTTTTTCTTCGCACAATTTTATGTTTAACTTTATTGGGAAATGATCGCTGCCGTGTTAGTCGTTGAGGATAGTCCATGCCATCAACGGGAGTAAATTTATGGTGCAAAGTGATAGATCTATGTTGGTAAAGGTATTGTGGGAAGAGTGGTGTGTGGGATTACTGTCATTTAATATGCATTTTTCAGATTGACGTATTATGTTTTCCAGCAAAAAACCTCTAGCGTTGTTGGTTGTAGAACCCCACATGGTGTTCCAACCGTTGAAATCCCCAACAACCAACAATGGCGTATTGAAGGAAGATATTATATTTGTAATTTCTCTAAAAGTAATTGGAGGTTGTAATAGTTGTTACTAAAGCCGTTAATATTCCATTGCAGGAGAGTAAAATTTATTTTGATGTGAACTTGACAAATATCGAGGGCTTGCACCCACGGATAACGCCAATACAGGCCCACGATATGCTTAGTAAGTTAAGCTATGGCGGAAATGGACGTTGGGAGTAAGGTGGTGCTATATTCTATATTGTGACTACGCTGAATAAAATTTCCAACGTATCCTCGTCGAGGGATGGAATGAAATATTTATTAGTGTTAATCAGTGACTGTGTTATAGGTGAATTATTATTTTTTGTGTTGCTATTATTAGTTTTAAAGTTGTTGCATTTTGTAGTGTTGTTGTTTTCTGTTAAAGTTGTTGTTTCTTGTAGCTTATTATCGTCTGTTGCTTTGGTGCTATTGTTGTTGTTTTTTTCTGGTTCTTTGATATTTGATTGTTCTAAAGTTGTATGAGGTATGTTGGTACTTTGTTTGTTGAGGATGGTTCTGTGTTTTTAATTCGAATATTGCTTGTGTCTTTAGGATAAGCGCCAGTGTTGGAGACTGTGGATGCATACGAGTCGTGTTGGTTTGTTGTTTGTATGGGGTTGTTTTCTCTATAAAGTCGGCGAGCTTCACCTAAGCTACAGTATCGTTTAGTTTTTATTTTAAGTATCTCTTTCATCTGTATATATCGCGGACATTTGTTGTCTCCTGAACAATTTGTGCAAAAAATCCGAGTGCATTCCTCGGTTTCATGAGGAGGAAGGCTGCATGCCGGACATGTAGCATTTCCTTTACAGCGGTATTTGGTGTGTCCTAATTTTTGGCAGTTTTTGCATCTCATTAGGTTTTGGTATGTAATGTTCAACTTTACATTTATACCAAGCAACGTTTACTGCTGTGGGCAGGCGATAGAGATCGAAGGTGATTATAATTTTTCCAGATGGTACGCGTGATTTCCCGTCTTCGCTCAGTTTGGTAAACTTGTATATGTCAATTACACCCTGGTCTTTCATTTCTTCAACAATTTCTTGTTCTGGAACATTGATAAGGCAGGGGGCGTATATAACGCCCTTAACAGAATTTAACGTGTGATGGAGTTTGCACGAAATTGGGCATACATTGGAGAGTGTTTTAGATTTAAGGAATTTCTTAAAAGATTTTGTTTGTTGTGCTTAATTCCCTTTTTAAATAATTGATAAAAATACTGAAATTTATTGTTGGAGGATAAGCTGTTCCTATGCGCATTTCACTGGTTGCTTAGGCCAGATCATCAGGAAACGTTCTCCTAAATAATTTTAGAAAAGCCAAAGCTATCAGCAAACAAAACTAAAGCGGGAAATGTAAGAAAAGATAAAACTCATCACTGATTTATTGTTTGGTATTTTGTTTAAGCTTTGATATCGTTGCAAAGAGGACTTTTTGAGTGTTTGTAGGTAATTCTCATTCCCTCTGCAGTTTTGTTTGCTGATAGCTTTGGCTTTTCTAAAATTATTTAGGAGAACGTTTCCTGATGATCTGGCCTAAGCAACCAGTGAAATGCGCATAGGAACAGCTTATCCTCCAACAATAAATTTCAGTATTTTTTATCAATTATTTAAAAAGGGAATTAAGCACAACAAACAAAATCTTTTAATAAATAATAGTATTCCCAAAAACAACTTTGATAATAAATTTAAGGAATTTTTCAGCAACACGTGCGTTTTTTGTAAGTATTAAGAGGTTGCCATCCCGTAATGAGGTGATTGATATTAATCCAGTACTTATGCTTTCTAAACCTTTTTTAATTGCAAAGGGGCTCAAATTTGATAATTGTTTTTTAGGATCGGTGGATGAGATTATTACGTATTTTGGATTTATTTTGTTATTGTTACATGGTGTTGGTAGTTCAGGGTATTGGTCGAGTTTATGTCTTTTTGGTGGATTGTCTATGAAGTCTCCCAAAACAGCGAACCTGTTATTGGAGAGGCTGTCCGGCGGCCCCGGAGCCATACTGGGATTTATAGAATTCTTCTTTTTTTTCTGTATAAATTTAATTACACAAAAGATGAAACAATTAAAGAAAGAAAACACGTGGTTTTATCAAATATGAAGAAGTTAAATGTTAAGAAAAATGCAATAACCAAATACACAAAAACGAGAGCGGAGAAAAACCGTACGCTTTGAGTGTTAGACGATAACTGTATTTATTTTAATTTGCAATTAAATGAACTCAAAGGTTTATTATAAAGGGAATAAACTATACTAGTATTGTGGTTATTTTGTTGAACTGTTAATGGTTTTTAATCCAAATTTAGATATTTTTTTAATTAGGCTTAAGTTCATTGAATTTAATTTTCATTAAATTATTTTTATGAAGACAGGATTTTAACAACATGAAATCAATTAAAATTTTTTTTATTGATAATTTTTCATTCTTGACTGCGCTGAGATTTGAACCCAGGCTTTCACGGACAGGTTGCCCATACTAGGGAATAAACCTTAACGCGTTTTGTTAAGTAAAAACGTAACAGTATTTTAAATGGAAACTAAAATTGAATTAGAAATATGAGAGTAATTTTATCACAAAAGTTTACTTAATTTAATTTGAAATTCAATAGTGCAGTTAGCGTCTTGATCGAATGGTCTTGCGAAAGAGCAATTGCAAAATATAATTTTTTATGGTTTTATAATGAAAATACTTACGTATGTACATACATATATCAAATTTTCTTGTCATTTTTTTTCTTTTTTTAAAAATTATTATTAATGTGCTTATTTTCATTTAGGTTTGCGCAAAGTTTTCCTTTGTAAAACTTTATCATCAGTTAAGAAATTTGATTTAGATACCATGGAAAACGAATACAATGAAAATGAAAATGCAACTAACAGCGTCACTACTCTTCCAAACAAATCACGTCCTAAACGATTAAATTTGGGCCGTTGGCAGAAATCATTATCTACCCTACACTCCTACAAAGATGCCTTGGCTTCTGATATGTTATCCATTTGGGATATAGATATTGAAGAAGAGCAAAATATACGTTTGGGCAAATTAGCACATGTTAAACTCGATCCAGAAGTAAAAGTTGAAGATTGGCTTAAAACAAGTTTCCGTCAAAATCCACCTATGTTATCAATACCTCTCCAAGAGATATCCAGATACACAGAGAATGATACATCTCACGTTCTTGATAGTTCAATCAATATCACTCAGACACAAAATACTCTAGATTTTGAAAATGCTCTAACTTCAACTCAACTCATGGATAATGACAAAGAGTCTCCGAATAAACTGAACACATCTGAGGTCGTAATACAAATAAGCAATGGGAAGACAACGACGATGGTTGAAAAACTAAAAACCAAAAAGAAAAATAAAAAATATATAAAAGGATTTTAAGAAGTTTATGTTATGCTAAATAAAAGTAAATTTTAAGATAAACTTTTTTAAATTTGTCTTCTTTTCTGTTTTTATCCCGACCGTTTCTTTTTTATGTATAGAAAGCGTTAAAGATAGTATTTTTTTTAATTCTGATTGATAATAATAAGGGGAGGACTCTTTTTAATTAAAGATGTAACGATGCGTCTTTTTCTCTCTTGACTTCGTTAACAGAATCACTGCTCATCCTCCTCAAATTCGCAGACTTATTCCAACTTTTACAGGATGTCGTGGTTACCGCGTCTTCAACACTTTCGGAATGCAGTCATATTACATACCACATTTTTTCGATACGACTGAAGTCGATTGCCTTTCAAATATTCGAGCTTTATATCGAGGGTCAGGAATTGTTATAAACAAGCTTATTATTATTCTCTAAAACCAGAAATATTTCATCCAGAGACAGGCCTGTAGAGTGGGAGTAGCGGTGTTACTACCGGAGTCGTAATTGGAGTCGGATTACCTACAAAAACTCGCGAATTCGACTCTAACATTTCTCTGCATTACACGTGCACAAAAGAATTTTTCAAATATTTTCTAAAATACAAATTCTTCGACGTAATATTTTACAGTTTGACGACTCCACTCAGTGATAAAGCTAAGTCGTAAATTTTTGGGACTGAACTTTTCTCCATTAATTAATTTAATGTGTTCTAGTTATGTTCGAAGACTGTTAACTAGCGGAATAGCGTCAGACAATGAAACAGTGTATTTGCTTATGAATTTTGCTTATAATGTTATTATTTTAATTCTCACAAACATTAATGAAAATAAGCATAAAAATCTTAAAACTTTAAAATACATACACAATTTAGCAATAAGAGAATATTATGATGCAAAGCAAGGCGGCTAAAGCACGAGGTCTACACTACGCGCTTAACGCGTTAAAACATCTGTCAAAAAATGTATAATCAGTGTAAAGTTGGGGCCTGTTCGGAAATGCATCACTGCGATGCATCTGATGCGCATCTATGATTAGTTTGCGATGCTCATGCAAATCAGCTTGGCATCAGATTGTTTGCCGCCCGTATTGGTTATATTATTGAACACAATATGCATTATCAATTTTTGTGATGCGTGTTTTAGATTTGTTTGCGCATCATCTGCATTTGTTAGTGATGATTAACCGAACGCGCTGCGCATCAGATGCAGCGCAGTTATGCATTTCCGAACAGGCCTTTGTTCTGATAAGTTACACAGCAAACGCGTCGAATTCATTTTCGTATCGAACGCATGAAATAGTATTACTTTCTATTTTTGCAGGCCAAGAAAGTGACAAACGAATATTAACGAGAAGGGCCGAAACATTGTGAAAACACGTTTTTTTTAAATAATTTTGTGAAGTCGGTGAAAAAGTTAATTTTAATTTGCTGGGGATTATAGCATATATGTAAGTAGTTCTTTTTATTAGGCATGGAATATTTATAAATCGAATATACTCTTTCTGATTCCAATATACATTTCACGATGTCTCGTATTAACACCAATGTTTGAAGTATGGGGCAATTATTACACAAATATAAAAGACAATCAACGTTATTCTTGTTTTGCCTCATTGCTGCTAAACGAAAACAGAGAAAAACAGGACATTAAAAAAATAAGAATAAATTTGAACTAGGGGAGAGGGGGTAGCTTCGGAACTGGGGTACATTCGTCAATGACGTTTTCGATATGATACACTCATTAGATCACTAACTATTTATGTAAATGTTTCGAAAATCAAAGAAGATGAATCCCGCAAAGTTTGTCATCTCTAACTTACCAACTGAAAAGTCTACACTTGTTTTAGTGTTCTTGCAAGTATTTTTGTTGTTTTGATTCTACTTCGTAAGTATTTTTTATTCAAAAATTATCCATATGGGGCATTATTTGTGAAGCGGACAACCCAATAAAATTTTTTCATTGGAATTCCTTTATATTTTGCATAACAATAGTTCTAATAGTTATGAATGTGCGAAAATTTTTTTTCATGATGTTTATTTGTCGAGTTATAGGGAGGTAAAGTGTTGCCGTTTTCAAAAAAAGGTTTTTTTCAAATTATTTTTTCGAAGTTTTATTACGTGCTCTCAATTAGTTAAAAAGTTAAGGAAATTTCTTTACACTAGTACATGTGGTTATTGCAATGCTGTACCGTAAAAGAAAGGAAATGACGGGTATAAAATGAAATTTTTCTAACTTCGACCTAATTGTTTAATTTTCTTTTTACCGAAATTAGGTCACGGCGTACTAATTATATATTGTAAATCTTTTATTATGTCATCTCTATAAGTTTAAAAGCTATGCAAATTTATGTATGCACATATCGCACTGAGTATGAGATGGTGCTTTCGGGGTAGATTCGGCATTTATACTTTGGGCACATCGGGCTAGTTAAACATGTGAATATAGTAAAAAGCCAACTTATTGTGTTAATGAAATGACCGAAACTGTTGGCGACTGCATCTTCACAATAAACTTCTTTCGGAAACTGTATATCTTTTTTATCTCTATTTTTAAGCCTGAAAATAAAAATATTTCGCTAGTTCTAAAGGCCGAAATAAAACAAGTTTTCATTAACTGAATCAATCTAATACAAAAATGCTTAACTGGTTCATAACTAGCATAAAAATTTATATTAAAAGGAATTTTCAATAAACCATTGCCTATACGAATATAATTGACGAATGTGCCCCGAAAAATGCCAAAGCTTCTCCGGTATTTGGCACGTTCAGCGAAAATGACTTTTTTTACTCATTCTCAAAAGAAAACAACTCAGTTTCCATCAAATTTTGTATTAATATTATATTATTCAATATCCAAGGACAACAACAAGCGATACAATTTTTAAATCTGTTCCATACCTTCTTAGATTCAGAGATTAAAAAAGCACCTGCGTCGGACGCCCCTAATACATACAAAAAACTTGTAAACATCTGATTTGGCTTTTCATTTTAGTTTGTTGATCGAGGAAAGTTGCGCGCAATATATGTGCCAGTGCGTGAAAAATGGATTGTGCATACCCTGCTCCATCGTTTTGTGGGGATATCGTTGAGTAAGAATAATTTTAATATTCATGGATATTGATTTCATATTTACTTACATATATACAATATAGGATGCTGGATGATATAATTTTGCCTCGAGAAATTATCAAATGAGAACAAAAAATTTTTTATTTATTCGCCATATGAAATCTAAAAAAATAAAATTAACTGGGATTATATAATACCGGACTATATACTGCCGGTTAACGAAACTTGTGACACATACAATACAAGTAAACTGTGCAATATTTTATTTTTAGTATATAAGAATATGCTCAAATAAAAAAAAATATTTTTTTTTTGTTATTAACATTCTAATCTATTGCTGCTAATATGCCATAATTAAGGCTATTCTTTGCATAACTCTAGGAACACTTACCAGAATATTTTTCCGCGCTTAATTTTTTGTTGTCATATCTAAAAAAACCGCGACAAAACTGAACTGTGTAATCTTTGAAAATGTACTATGGAAAAGCGCCGTTATTTTCTTAATATTAGTTAAAAAAACATATGATGCAAAAACTTAAACAACGGTTAAAATGTTGAATTTTATTATAAAGAGATCTTTAAAATATCGAATTCGATAGTCGTAGATAAATATCGATGTATCGATATATGGGTATTTTTAATATCAGCGATATATATCGATTATAATTTTTTTAAATATCGATATTTTGATATATCGATATTTGCTCATCCCTGGTCACCACAAAAAACTAAAAACGGCTTATCAACTCGTTTGTAATATCAGACAGCCAATCTATTATGATTATTTTTTATTTAATGCAACTGTTCAAAGTTTCGTTTTCTAAACGCAACCAGAAACAATTTTAGAATGTTATCTGTCCAAAAAAGTTATCGATACGCACCCAATAAAGCTAGTTTTAGACGACATGTATTAGGCAGTGTCAAATTTCTCACTGCTAAATGCATACATATATGAATGTCGTGTTAAAACAAAAAAATCCACCTGTAAATTTCAGCTTGAAATTGTAATGTAAAATTTTTTAATTAGAACGTGCGCTATTTTGGACTGACAAACCATCTGACATGACAGCAGCTGCTTTGCAAGTTATTTGTTTGTGTCGGTAAATATACATTAAAATCAAACGTGTGCTGGCAAAAATTTTAAACCTTCAGTATTTGTCAATTTTTACAGACATGCGCATTTACATATGGATTATACATCTGACAAAGCCACTGCAAAATACATGTCGGCTTAATCCAGCTAAAGAAAACTAAATACATTGTTGACTTTGATTTTTGTTTGATTACTTTGATACGACTTACATACTGTGTAAAAATTTATTTAAAATGAACCCAAATCTACCAACTAATGTTGAGCCATATGTCATGATTACCCTACAAGAAATGCATAACCAAAACTAAAAGAAAATTTTTTTTTACTAACACACTTGCAACAATTTTACATTAAATTAATAAGTTAGAGAGGGAGACATAATGCGTTAGAGAGAGAGGCAAAATCACATGTACACAAAGTTTCGGTTAGTTTTTTCATTTTGCTCTTAATAAACTAATAGAAACTTTACCCAATATAGGGGTCAAAACCACTAGTAAAATGACCGGTAGTCTTCTTGTAGGGTATTAATTGCTTTTGTATAACTCTTTTTCCATTGTTGCTCTCTTCTTTCCTTGTAGCCAGTGTTGCCATATTTATTTAAAAAAACTGACTAATTCCAAATAAACATATGGTGTTATTTGGGAAAAAACTGCTCTTAAAAAAAAATAAAAAATAAAAAAATTGTACAACCATATCTTTGTATTTTTATTAAATTTTTATTGAAGCCGAAAAAAAAGAAAACAATTTTGCTATTAGATTATATATATCATGGCCCAATTAGTAGATCTGCGCAAAACTACAACAATGTTATAATAGAAGAAACAACACGTATTTTTTTGTGTAAATTATTTTCAAGTTGTCAAAAATCGATGTATTTATTAGTGTACAAAATGGGCAAGATGTTAAAAACAATTACTACAAAAACAATTGCACGTAAAAAACACAACTCTGCAAAATATCAGCAGGCGTTTCGAGCAGACCTACTAATTGGGCCATGATATACATATATATGTAAATTCTATTATATTTTATATATGTACTTTTTATTATATGTATATAAATTTTATTATACGCGTTTATCGCTCATTTGCTGTAATAATGTCATAACTGAAAAAAAAAACAGTTCGAAATAAACGTGTTTAAAGATTTATATTTACTCGCACCACTTAGAAAAAATAAAGACGAATTCTTTTCAAATGGAGAAAGTTAAAATAAATAAAGATGCATTTTATACACAGTATTAAAAAAAAACAAAACGAACAATTCTATATCGCTAACTCCCAAATTTTATTTTTTGAGTTATGACGACTTTGCAGCAAATGAGCGATATACGGACATAACATTGAATACAACATTTTGTATCTAATCATGGAATTCATACGAAAAATAAAAAGAATGTTGCATATAAAAAGTAACTTATATAAAGAAAAAATTCGCACATTCTATAACATAAGTTATCGTCGTTACCTGCTAAATACACTTTTTAGTAAATTGACATTTTGAATCCGTGTGGCAGAGAAAGATTCGCCTCGTTGACTAGCATGTAGTTTAATTTAATTTGAGTTTGGAAGCGTGTAAAAAGTTTTGAAAAAAAAACTTCTCTCAAGCTGCAAATATGAAATATAAGAAGTTTTTTGTCTCTCCTGTAAAATGTACTGAAAGGGAGTTAGCAGGTTTGTATATTAAGCCGACGATATTTCATTTAAATAATCCCACATAGAGATCTAAGTAAATTATTGTATTACACATACATATAAGTAAATTGAACATATTCTTATTAAGTTTAATTTTCATATATTTTGTTTGTACGAAATTTGTGCATTTAAAATTATTTTTTTTCAGAAATTGTTTGGTCCGCAAAATTCCACATTACATAGAGTAGGAATTTCAAAATTATTTCTTGTTTTAATTTTCTGTACATAAATTCTTCTCAGCGATGACTGTTGACATTTGTTTTGACAAAATTACATAATTAATTTTGTTTTTGTAAATTCGATAATGGTTCTGAGCCATCGCAACATGTTGTACGTAAAATTATGTTCATTTTAAACAGTTCTTTGGTTTATTCGAATAAAATTGTTTTGCACTTGTTTTGTTATGCACTTCAAAAATCTACAAAAACAGATATATCTGCACATTTGGCAACGCTGATTGCAGCTCTCTTTTCAAATGTCCTTTTTTTTTTTTTTTGCAATTTTAGTACATTTTATAACAATAAAAAAAATCTTAACTCTATCTGTTTCAACAACAGTTTTAAAATAGACGTCGTTTTGAACGCTTGTATAGTGGGTTAGAAAAGAAGGAAAAAAAAAAATTAAAATAAAATTATTTAATATTTATTAATTAAAAATCTGTATAATAAAAAAGAGCAAATTATGTAAAAAGTATCAACATTGTATACACTTTTATTGAATCATTAAAGCTCAATTAATTATACATTCACCTAAATAAAATAAAAAAGTATAATAAAAATTAAAACATTTTATCAAGAAAAATAAATTAAAGAAAATTCTTAAAAGTGTTATGCAAAAATTATTTTTATGTACATAGTCTGTTACCACTAACACCTCCCTCCTACACTTTTGTCAAATACCCTCCCCACCAAAAAAAAGCACAAATATCACACATTCTTTGTAAAGACTACCCGATTGTTATTAAATTTTTCATATAGACAAACTACCAATAAACCATCCCCTCCAAAAAGCAAAAAATATCCCGCTATTGTTTTGTTATAGTGTTTACACGAAAAATAAAACATAATCAGCAGAATAGTCCTGTATCTTCACAGCAGTCTACATACACAAGTAACTGTCGTTTATTCGTATAGTAAATTTGTTAATTTCGGGTTTTACGGTTCTCATGCTCCTGGTAAGTCTTAGTACTTTTTCTCTCTCTCTAGTTCTCTTTTAATGCGAGTGAGAGGGAGTGTGTGTTTTTTTTTTTTGGTTAACAGTTTGTTTTTATTTTTTGTCATTTTGAGTTTTGACATAAAGTAATTAAAGTACTAAAAAGTAAAAGTGCCCATAAAACCAACGTATTAGATAAACAAACATGTTAAAATACAAAAAGATTAAAACTAATTAAAGAAAGAAACAAAAAAATTCTAGAGAAATGTTAACAAAGTATTAAAATGTGTATATTTTTATATAAGAAAATTATAGAAACAAACTAATTAAAGGAATAATTAACAAAATAAAAGAGACATTTTAAACAAGTTAAATTATTTAACGTGTATGTTAATATTAAACTATAAAAATCGTTTTAACTTAAATCTTCACATACTGCATTACAAAGAAGTGAACCACAAAACACATGAGAAATTGCTATTGTAACATAAAAGAAAGTGCTTCTTGTTTTTGTGCTGCTTCAATTGCTTACATTTTTCCAGTAACATCTGCTGCTGTTATATAAGCTTCTAGTTTCTGTGTGTGTTTTCCACTAAAATCTCTACTTTATCCGCATTGTGACATTAAGAAGCAGTGAAATAAATTAAATGGAGTTTATTTTGGAATATAAATGGTTTGATTAAATACTTAAAAGGTATACATATAAATTTTATTCTATTTTAAAATGCTTGCATGTCCATGTGTACACATTTTTGTTTAGGTAACTAATAAGATATTGTTAATGTATTCAAATGTATTGATTTCAATTAAATTTTTCTTTAATTTCGAAATTTTCAAAGTACTTTTTTATTAAATTACTACGCGAATGATAAATAAATTAGGGTAAATAAAATGTTGCGTATACGCATAAGTGAATATGTAACATTTTCAGTTTAAATAAAACCTTTTTCTAATAAAACGAAACCTTTTTCAAATTAAACGAAACCTTTTTCAGAATAAACGAAACTTTATTCAAAATAAATGAAACTTTATTCAAAATAAACGAAACCTTTTTCAAAATAAATGAAACTTTATTCAAATTAAACGAAACTTTATTCAAAAACAGTTAAACATTTTTCAAATTAAATAAAACCATTTTTAAAATCTTGTAGGAATTTATATATTTTTTTGTTTTTTGCTAAAAAAGGTGAAGGAGCTTATGGAATTTTGCCAACCGTGAGGAGAAGGAATATGACTATAATTGCTACGACAGATAATGGCGTTGTTTACCATAAAGTTATTTCTGTGAATTCGACCCGTTCCCAATTATTTCTTCGGCAGCTCTTAGATAAAATTAAAAGCAGCCCAAGGCTACAAAACTCATTTTTAATTATGGATTATGCCAGAATCCATAAATCTCAAGTAATATAACATATGGTGGACAATAGTGAATGTACATTAAAATGTTACGACTTTATTCTCCTATGCTGAACGGTATAGAGAAGACGTTTTCAAAGTTAAAATTTCATGCTCAATCATTATTAAGTTATTTTACTAATGATCGTAACATAGTTAGTTTCGCCTCTTCATTAATCAGTAATTCAAAGCAATCCAAAAAAAAAAATTCCCTACAAATTTTTAAAATGGTTTAATTTTGTTTGAAAAATGTTTAACTGT
Organism: Pollenia amentaria; assembly: GCA_943735925.1. Lineage (NCBI taxonomy): Eukaryota > Metazoa > Arthropoda > Insecta > Diptera > Polleniidae > Pollenia > Pollenia amentaria. The sequence continues at coordinate 82,018,348 of OX031008.1, read as the reverse complement.
ATTTGAATAAAGTTTCATTTATTTTGAATAAAGTTTCTTTTATTTTAAAAAATGTTTCGGTTATTTTGAATAAAGTTTTGTTTATTTTGAAAAAGGTTTCGTTTAATTTCAAAAAGGTTTCGTTTAATTTGAAAAAGGTTTTATTTAAACTGAAAATGTTATATAAATTATAGTCAGGAAAGCCCAACATTGGATCTATGTATATTAAGAAAATCAGCATTGGATCTATATTTAAAAAAAAAATAAGCTTATTCAATAAACATTTTAGCTGATATATTCCATCACTTGCTAAAAATCAGAAGATTTGACATTTCTGTTTTATTTTGTTAAACATTTTTAACAGATTCCGTCAGACAATTAGTCGAACCCAAAAAGTTAATATAGTTTTTTTATTTAAGCTAAAATAAGACGTTTTTTATTGGTAACATCGATATTGCTGATAATTTCCTAAAACAGCGAAGATTTTTCTAAATTATAATGAAAACTAGATCCTGTCTTGAGATATATAAAGTTCAGCTTTTCAAATTATAAATTGTATCCCGAATATCCCGAATTATAAATTGTATCCTGGTCCTACTACATATAAACAAGCCGTCTATTTAAGAATAACAATTTCCAAAGTAGATAATAAAGTACGCTTAGGCAAAAAAAATATGGTTTGACGCAACCATATTCTAAGAGCAGCACACTATGATCATAATATGGTTAAAATTAAGCATAATTTGACGGAAATTAACCGCAATTTGGTCAAAATTAATAATATTATGGTAAGAATTAACAATAGTATGGTCAATGTTAACCATATTATGGATGTTTATTTCAGCCCTTTTATAATTTGCTTATCAGCTCTGTTCCACATGCATAACAAAACAGTCCGAACTTTCCCAAAGTTACCCAAAAGCGTTACACATAACAATTTTTGTGCAATTAAGAGAGTAATTGAGAGAATAATTTTTTTCATTCCCTGTACAAATTCGCACGAACTTTGTCTTTGGGCAAGTTCGGACAAGAATAAATAATCTGTTGTTTTGTTGACATATGAAACTGAAAAATTAATCAGGAAATTTACAAGCTGAAGAAAAAGTTTAGTTTTTATTAAAAAATATGTTAAAAAGCAATATGTGAACTTGTATTGAAAAAATTAAAGTGGGAAATACATTAGTGCCTACACATTTCCCTTAATATTTAATACAAAAAAAATAAAAAAAAAAAAAAATGACAATGATGCCAATGTTTTGGATTTATATTTTTATGACTTTTAAGCGTCTTAAATCACATTAATAGATCTTAATTTGAAAATTAAGCATCATTAGTATTTAAAGAAGTGCAAATATGGTTTTTGCGTTCCAGCAATTTTGTGTAGTTTTGGCAAATTCAGAGACTTATTTTTATTTTACTGTCATTAGTCCGAACTTGCCTGCGGTGTGGCCAGATCTAAAAAAATTTTACAGTTAAATCTGGCATAAGACATGGCCAAAAAATGCTAAAAATTATTTTCAAAATGCCAAAAATAATGCAAAAATTTTTTTTAGATTATTGTTAAAAATTTATTACGAGTATGACATTTTATTCTAAACTAAATACATTTAAGTGACTAATTTTTGAACGAAATTGAATAAATGGCTATATTTAAGCAAATGCCTCGATTTTGGCAAAGCCTGTAATACATATAAATATGTAGCACAGGGAGTTGAGATTAAATGTTAAATTTATTGGGCCTGCAAACAACTGATATATGAAAAATTTAACCGATTTATTTCTATGATATGCAAAATTTTTTGGTCATATTATTTTTATTGTTTAAGAAAATTATTATTTCCTCGGCAGTTTAGAGCAAAACATTTTTTCAAACATCTAATAGAAAGTGCCATTTCCTTGTACTTTTATATCTTAACTAGCTGACCCGGTTCGCGTTGCTGGCCTTAAGCAAACATTAGTGTTGTATTACCAGACGATTTAAATTGATCTTTTAACGAAATTTACGGCCTTTAAATAAAAATCCATGAAACCGCATTCTCTGGCAAAATTTCATGTCAAACTGCATGTAAAACATCGTTTATCCCCAGTTCTGTTTCATCATTATAATATTATAAATTAAAATGTTGTTCATATACATATGTTTGATTTACATTTGATTTGAAAATACATATGGTTGTATGTAAGTATATATATGCTGTGAATCTTACGAAAAAAGTGAGCGTAAAAGTGGGCGGGGCAACATTTTCTTTCCGCAAAACCTAAGTTAGACCATGGCGATAATTTTAAAGAAAAAATCGTCCAAATCGGTCAAGCCGTTCTCCAGTTATGCGCTTAATAGAAAAAGTGGGCGTAAAAGTAGGCGTGGTAAATTTTTCTTTCGATGAAAACTTAAAGTTGATTAATACGAATATTTGAAAGAAAAATTAGTCAACTCGATGGAGCCGTTTTCTGATTTTAGGTAAATCGAAAAAAGTGGGCGTAAAAGTGGGCGGGGCAAAATGTTCTTTCCGTAAAAACCTAAGTTGGACCATGGCGATCATTTTAAAGAAAAAATCGTTCAAATCGGTCAAGCCGTTCTCAAGTTATGGATTTTGCCACGCCCCTCCGCCCCCAGACCGAAAATCAGACTTCACAGTGTCACCCGCCTGAATATTCTGAAGATTCCCTGAAAATTTTATCAAAATCGGCCCAGCCGTTTTGGAGTCCATACGTTACATACATACATACATACATACACACATCCTATTTTATATATATAGAAGATAGAAGATAGAAGATATGAAAGGGCAAATTATATTTACAATCAAGATGGTAAGGGCTTTTCTAACATGTATTCCCTGAATATTCTTTTTTTTTAACAAGACAGGTTAGATGTTTCTTAACATTAGAATTATCCATTTTCATACGAAATTTCCTTTTGGGTACAACTATTTTTAGTCAAGATTTATTATTGGGAGATATGGTCAAATATGGACCGTTTCCAATAAAATTTGCCATAATTTTTTTTTGTAAACAAACGGCATATAAAAAAAAAAATTATTCTAACTTTAAAAAACTGCACATAATAATAGCCAAACCAAGTATATAAATTGTTTAATTTTTTAAGCATACGAGTAATACAGAAACAAATACAACATTATTATATTAACGAAATTAGTGCGCTAATTTTGTAGGTCAAAAGGGTACGTTTGTACAAACCTTTTGCGTTATTAATTGGGGCATTTAACAAAAGGTAAAAACATTTTTGTATAAAAATCGAAATGTTGAATATTATCCAAACTATTTGCGCTGATAAGTGCTAAATTAAATCATTAAAGCTTGCCACTGTTATACAAGTATATGCTTAGCAAATTAGGTAAGATTATGGCGTTATAAATAAAATAACAAAATTGAAAGTAAAAAAAATTGTAATGTAACTTTTAAAAAAAACTAATTTTGGAATTTTTTGTCTATAACAAAAAACTAAAATTAGACGTGACATATTATTATGCCATAGCCGTATCTCTCAGTATTTATTTATTGAATCTTCATATATTAAATATGAACTAACAATAATTAATCAAAACTTATCCTAATATTTGCTTTATGTCCTGCCAGTGCTAGACAAAAAAGATTTAGTCATCACGGTTTCTGTTCACATATGAAGGTGTTTATCGCTCATCTGATTGGGTGAGTGCTGCAGAGTCTCTTCTTCTTAAGCGAGTGTGGCCGCCATAATTTAAAATATTTCGGGCTAATGGATTTGGGTGCAGTTCCAGCCTTTTTAAATATTTTACTGCATATTTCGTTATCATAGTTTTTACTAATGGCACATTGAGATCCTTGTGGATATTTGAGTTTTTTTTTATACAGAAGAAGTTTATTTTGGCGCCTTTGAATTTTTTCGATGTTAGAAGCAGAGGCAGTGCCCCATAACTGAATACCGTAGCACCAAATTGGCTTTAAGATAGAGTTGTAAAGTAGAAGTTTGCAATCGAGGCTAAGAACAGAATTTCTTCCAATAAGTCAATTAATTTGAATTGCTTTTAGTTTCATTTGAGTTAATTTAGCTTCTATATGCCATTTCCACGTTAAACGCCGATCTAGATGTATACCGAGGTATTTTACATGCGAGTATTGGGGTATTATTTGATTATTGATTTCCCGACGCAATGTGAATGTAATATGTGCGCATTTTTGCTCATTGATCTTTATCCTCCATTTTTTTAACCACCTTTCCAGTTCAAATATGCGGTCCTGTTAGTAACGAGATGCTTCTTGACAGTTTGCGTGTACGCTTAGAAAAGCTGTGTCGTCCGCAAATGTTGAGGTATGGATGTAGTTGTTGGTTGGAATGTCTGAAGTATACATTAAGTACAATAGAGGGCCCAGGATGCTGCCTTGTGGGACTCCAGCGTTAATTGGCTGTGGAGAACTTAAAAAATCGCCTTCTTTGATAATAAATTGACATTCGACGAAGTAGCTTTCTAACAGCTTGTGTATGTTTGCAGGTAAGTTTTGCTGCAATTTCAGTAGCAATCCTTCATGCCAGACTTTATCGAAAGCTTGGGACACATCGATGAAGAGTGCTGAGCAATATTTATTTTCTTCAAAGGCTTTTCTTATGACATTTCCTATACGATGAGTTTGTTCAATTTTTCTAAAACCGAATTGATGGCTTGGAATACATCTATTTTGATTTAAAATCGGCGTTAATTTTGACACTAGTAGTTTCTCAAATAGCTTTGAGATATTAGGTAATAAGCTAATAGGCCTGTATGACTCAACTTTTGTGTGATCCTTTCCTGGCTTTGGTATCATGGTTACTAAGGAAACCTTCCATTCTTGAGGGTAGTATTGAAGGCGTAAAATAGCATTAAAAATTATAAGAATAATTTTCTTTGCTATACTTGGTAGCTCCAACAGCATTTTATTACTGATCTTATCAATACCGGGTGCCTTCTTGGTGTTTAAATCACAAATAGCCTTTTCGATTTCTCTTTTGTGGCTGTGGCAAAAACCTAAAATTAAATTGGTTTCTTTGGTTATGGCATTATGGCAAGTCATCTTTAATTAAATACATTGTAGATCATAATCTTGGTTCAAAACTTTTTTTTATGATTATTGCTATGTAACGTCTAAATAATGCTTCAGTTATTTAATAGCCGTTCTCACAGCCAGTATTTTACTAAGCCTAATTGAGGCGAAAGTGAAAAAATAAATTTCATAAATTATACGTTAACTGAAAAATTAAACGGCTTATCTCAGACATTTGCGGAACGATCTGGTTGAATTTTATAAACAAACTTTTTCACACTATATGTGATATAAATATATAGAAACATAATATCTGGGGTCTTTGCAGAACTAATTTCAACCTACAGACGAACACTCCTACAACGGTTAATCAACGCCGCTATTTATAAGAATCCAGAATATATATATCGTCACCTAAAGGACAAAACAACGTATCATCACTTTTTAAAAGTTTCCAGGGGAAGAAAAAAAAAACGCTATAAAACGGAAACTATTTGCAATATTGAATAAAATGTTGAAATCTGGGTTAAAATGAAACTAAAAATCTGTATCAGAATTAGCACACTTAACGCTATATGGCTTATGTTATCTATTATTGCTATTTTGTGAAACAAATAACGTATTATCAATCTCAATATGCAAAAAAAATAAATCTTCTTTAAAATTATTGTGTGTTTACTTAAAATAAAACGGTTATTTTTGTACCGTACACCGCTAAATATGGAGAAGAGTCTTATGCGTATGTGCTGATGGTTGTAACATTGGAATATATTTAATGTTGTCCGTCCTTCCAGCCGCCTGGTTGATTGTCTATCCAGGTAAGTCTTGTGCGCAAAATACAGCCCGCAGCTTTAAAATACTTTTCGCAAATTTGAAACTGCTAAAAATCGGAACATAAATGTACAAACTTGTTTTCGAAAAAGATTGATTTTGGCCATAAAACATTTCATTTTTTTAATATTTTGATTCGGTTCAAAAATTAAGAAGATTGAATTCGGTCCATATTTTTCAATAGATACTGTACATTAGTGCCATAACTTCCTTCTGAATGTTGGTTTTGATATTAAATTTGGCTGCAATAACTTTTATAATTGATATACTTTATCATGGCATTGAGCATAGGTGCCATACAAACCCCGTCCCCAAAATCATTATAAGACAAAACAATTTCATATAGATGCTAATATTTAGATAGTATAACCTTATGTGAATATTAACTTAATAGCATTATTTTGTTCTCTTGGGTAAATGATTGCCCATGGTGCCCATGCGTCGAAACTTTGTCTATTAAAATTTACTTTTATCATAAAATAAAGTGCACATAAAGTAGCAATTTTTTATTTTTCAAGAAAATCGGACACTCGATGATACGTTATTTTTAATAAGGTTATTTTTGATATAAGAATTTTAATATTTTGTACACATCAGTGATGCAAAAAGCTGTAATCAATTGGTATTGATATCAAAATGGTTTTAACCAATTTGATTTAGGTCTTTGGTATCAAAAGGATATCAGATTTCAAAATTGCAATATTTTGTGATTTCAACCATTTTTTTTAACCAATCATTGAATGCCAATTGATTTAATTGCAATCAAATTTTTAATAAAATCATGTGTTTTCAATAAATTCTTCAATCAATCACATCTACAGTGAAAGTCCAACGAAATAATATATATCGCACACTAAATCATAAACAGACGCACCTCAAAAGTTATCAAAATATTTTTATTTTATAATCCAGTACACAAACTTAATTTATAGCGACCACGAAAATTTTGTTGCGTTACCTTTGACATTTGTGGACCTCAATTTGACTCAAAAATTGCAACCATGTTTTTGAAGCAAGTTTTTTTTCCACTCCTAAACGTTTTTGAATTTTGAGTAATGTGTATGTAAATAAGGTGTGTTCGTTTACAAAAAGTTATTGCTAATTTTCAATAATTGTTACTAGTAAGTGTTCACGTACTTGAAAAACTTGCAACGAGAGAGTGACAAAAAGGCATACAAATTTGAGAGACAAGAATTTTTTTGAAAATTTCTGATAGTAAAATTTTTACTAGAAAGACTTATTCAACTACCTGTTTCATGTCTTTGTTTACAAAACAAAAATAATTTTCATAATTTTTTAAAAATAAAAGGTTTTCAATAACATACAATATTTATTTTTCTAAAATTTAGAAACAATATTCTTGCGCAAATTTTTCAAAACAATTCAATTTATTTAGAAATAATCTCATATCTTAGAGCTGAATAGTGTCGATATGCCTAACTTGCTATTGTTTGGCAAAGCGTTCATTTACTTTGTTATTTTTTTGAATAATTGGGAGAAATTTACTCTTCCGTTTCTAGTTTCTGCTAGTAAAGTAAATGAACACACCTATACTTGGAATCTTATTTTAGAGAACATTGTAAACAAAAATTGAAGCAGCTTTATTTCTAAAAGAAGGAGTTTCATTTGAAACGAATAAAGATTTTGATTGAAACTGAATCATTAGCGCGAAATCATGTGATTACAATTAAATCGATCCCAATCTTTTACAGCTCTGAATATATGTACATATGTATTATGATATGGGCATTTCCTGGGGTCACGAACGTACGTTCGTACGCTTATGATGTACAAATAATATAGAAAATAAAACTTTTCCTAGCTATTCGATAGCATTTTGGTAGCTCTTTATTTAGTGCAAAAGATGGATTTCGTCGAGTTTAAGTTTTCATAATGATAGTTACAAAACATGTGGTCACGACCGTACGCAAAATAAAAGTCAACTTTGGCTGACATTAGTGAAATGTAAAAATCTGCAAAATGGAACGGAATATTCAAACGTGAATAGGTCTCTATCCAGTATTTACACAATAAAATATCTCTATTGGTTTTTGTTTATTTGGCTTAAGCACCGGTCGCGAACGTACGATTTTTCCATATGTTTTAACCGTTAATTAACCGTTAATCGACCTTATACTTTTCTCTTCTTAATTGATTGTTATAGAGATATTTAAAAGAAAAAGTGCAAACATAACAAATTTTTTTGCATGTAAAATAATTAAATATAAAAATATCTTTAGAAGTAGCTTAAAATGAAAATATTAAATTTTCCAGTTGCCAGCCCAATTTCCTCAAGTAAAACAGCTGAGATATCGTAGCATAGCATATATACCATTCTATTATAAAAGCATAGACTTTTTTTTTATAATTATAAACAATAAAACACGAAGATTATCAATATTTAATTTTTCCAGCCTGGTTGACCATTCGGAGGAAATGCCCATATTGCGAAACGTAATATATAAAAACTTATTTTCTAGTTTTTGATGACACGATGTTTTGTCTTTTAGGTGACGATACAATTATGGCCTCTTAAATTGACACTGTAATAAAATTACAATGACAAACTTATATATACATGTATACTATTTTCACCTGTGAAGAAGAGTATAACAACGAAACAAAATTATAATAAGCCAATGTGCTAAATCCTTAAATATCCATTTAGTCTCCAGCAGCAATATTGTAAAATAGTTTGATATGAAAAATTAAGAAACTTGTACGGCATTTTCCGATTAAAAATATATTAAACCAATAAAAGTAACAACGTTAGGGCCCTTCCAGCAAAACTAGTAACTTTGCATCCCAAGTTAATGCTAAATATAAGTTTAATTGGTTAAATGATATTATTATCAATTTTTATGCAAACCTTTTACCTTGACTTATTTGAAATAAAAATGTTTTACTTTGTCCAATGAAAATTTATTTGAATCAATTAGACTGTTGTCCATAATAATACTAAGTGTCTTTGTATGCGTGTATGACTGTGTAATTATTTATTGGTTAAACTGTTGTAAATGAGAAAATTACACACGCTTCTTTATTGTTTGCTTAAATGTGTTTGATTGCTAAAGGCTAGTTTACACTATCACACATTTTTTACGTATTCCATAATACTTTGTGAGATAGAAATCAAATGAGTTTTGTTGTGACTGTCAAAAAATCTAATGTAACATTACAGTTAATTGGAAAAAGTTCCTACTGTTTTAAGCTAAAAAAAAACTTACATTCATGTAAGCATTTTTTGCTTCTTCTGGCCAAACTGCTTCACACAAATATACATACATACATACTTAAAAAATAATAAAACAAATGTTTTTATATCACGGAATACCTTTTTTTTTAGTACAGGAACGCCTGTCGTAGACACTGATGCGTATGAGTGATATTTATATTTAATTGTGTCTCATACGTTAATGGACAAATAATAATATAGAGCCATTATGAAAGGTAAACGGTTTCCAAAAATTCATATGTATATGTTTGTAAATTGAGATAAAATATGTTATACATACTTAAACAGAATAAATAGACGCAGAAAAAATATGGTTGGAGGTATGATTATATGGTTGGATTTCATCGATGTTTATGTTTCAGGTTACTATATTATGGTTAAATATGACTATAATATGGTTACAATTACCTATAATTTGCCCGAAATCAACAATAATATGGTCATAATGAACCATAATTTGTTCAAAATTAACCATATTTTGTTCAATAAGTAACCGTACTATAGCTAGAATTAACAATTATACGGTCAATGTTAACCATATTATGGTACTTTATTTCAGCCATTTTACCAATTTGTTTATTAAATGTCAATTTTTATTTATATTTCGTTTTTAATTCTTGTTACGTGTTATGATCCACTTTTATAAACAACCCCCTCTTAATTCATGTTCTAGCCTCTGTTGCGACCTCCATTAGAATTCATTCTGATGTACTGGTAAATTTATGATTAACATAAAGTGATTGGGATTTTTACGCAAACCAAGCAAGCACGAATTTGAAAAGCATTCAACTGTTGTAAAGAGCCAAACAACATAATTTTGTTGCTTTAAAAATATTATTTTAAATTTCAAATTAAGCATACAATGTTATAAGATATTATAATTTCAAACATATTATTGTTATAATTATAAGCCATAACATGTTTGGAGACAACCATTATATAGTGATAGATACATTTAACCATTATTTGGTTACGGTGACAATAATATGGATGAAGTAGCCATAATTTGTTTAAGTGTAAAGACTAAATAAACACTATATTGTTGAATAGAAACAAAATATTAGCATTCGTGAAAAAAGTTATGTTAAAAACAACAATAGTTTGTTTGTTGCCATTGCGGGGACAACAATATGTGTTATAAAATACGAACATAGCTACAGGGTTTTTTCAGTTCGGGTTTCTCTTTCGAATGCAAAATAAAATACATTTTAAATAGAAAACTACTATTGACTTAGTAGTTCTTTTGGCACCATGTGTAGATATTGCAACCAGAGAATCACTAATACACTTTAGTAGATATAGTCCACACGTTTGGTACGAATACGAATTCATATCTAATAGTCTTATTTTACTATTGCTTCAACTTTTACAGGAGTATAATCATCAGTTGTTGTTGATAAAATTTTTTTTCGTAATAAAACCAAATATAAAAGTGTACCAACTTTGTTGATAACGTCGCCAAAAAGCCACAAAAATATTCGATTAAACTGGTGACTAAGAGGTACTTGCATACAGGGTTTCTTCAGGGTTATAACATTTATAAGAAAAAATACTACTGAGATAACAATTTTAAAGTAATGCCAAGACTAAAATATTATTTTAATTGCAGTATATTTGGCTTAAGAAATTCAGTACAATCTTAATAATCCGGACACGTGATTTTTCCGACACATCTATAATCCGGACATTGGAATAAACAGAACCCTATCACTTTTTTACTCTATAATCCGTACTGTTAATTTGGTTTTTTTCTTCGCTTCACTAATGTGATGCTCGTTGTATTATAACCAAAATTTTTTTTTATATATGCGTTTAGTTTTTGAATTCTTGCAAATTTGCTTTATTTAATTTGAGTATATTTGGTGAAATAGAAAGTTCGCATAATATTTGCTACTTATCAGAAACGTAAATACATAAATACGTATTTAAAACTTAAAAAAAAACTTTTACAAAAGATGACATATAAAATTAATTATCTAATTGGGGGACCAACCAAAACGCAAGATGTTAATTGTAAATAAAACAAAAAGTTTTTAAAGATTTATCTTAATATTTTTATTATGATAGAAGGAATTATCTTAATAATTTTATTATGATGGAGGTACGCCACGGCTTCGGTGGCATACCTCCATCCGATGGTCCATATTTTCAATGGCTCTGAGATATAATTGAGGTTCAATCTCGTTAATGTGCCGAATTATCTCATCCTTTAGCTTTTGAAATATTATTGGCTTATTGACGTACACGTCAATTTTTAATATCCCAAAAGAAAGAAGTCCAACGGTTTCCGATCACATGATCGCGGCCAATTAACGTCGCCGCAAAAGAGCCATTGTTTCGTTGGCTGTGTGGCAAGTGGCCCCATCCTGTTGGAACCACATATCGTCCAGGTCCATATCCTCTCGCGATAGCGAACACCATTCACGGTAATGCCTGGCCGACCTCATTTTCAAAGTGCGGCCCGATAACGCCGCCAGCCCATAATCCGCTCCAAACTTTCACTCTTTGTGGATCCATCGGCTTTTCAACAATTACTCGTGGATTCTGATTTGCCCAAATGGGACAATTCTACTTGTTAACGAATCCACTGAGATCAATTATGCTGACCAAAAAAATCACGAAGTGGACGAAATGTTTTTTGATATGAACGCCCATTTTCGTAAAAGGCTTCAACAATCTAAACGCGCTGCTTAATTGTGCACCTCTCCATGGTTGAATTTGTCAAACACTGAAACAAAGAAATGCCAAGTTAAGTTGCGCAAAAAACTTGACGTTAAGATATGTCTCACAATAAACATCGTGCATTATGGTTGGACCACCCTTTATAATCCAGACAATCCATTAATACGAACATGTTCAGAATTTTGGGGGTCCGACTTATCGAAATAAATAACAGCTGTTTTAAGTATTTTCTCCCCCAGCGCAAAACATATGAATAAAAAAAATCTATGTAACTATACAAGCAAATTTATTAACTTAATAATGCAAAGTGTCTTGTTTGTTGTAATTTTACAGTTACGTTTTCGGTATTTACTTAATAAGTGAAGTTATTGTATTCGATAATGCAGAATAAATATACCCTGCTTTATTGTTAATCTGTCTTTATTTAAAAAAATCGAACTGGAAGATAATAGAGATGAATAGGGTTATTATGTCCTATTTTTTTTAATCATTAAAAAAGTTTAGAATGTTTTTATATGCAATTTTCAGTTACATATATTTGGATAAATACATAAACTTATCGAATTTAATACCAACACAGTGGCACAGTGAGAAATACTACCATTTGGTGAAGGATATATTTTTAAGATAAGAGTAAAAAAAGTGTAACTAGTTGAAAATTTGTGACACGTGAAGTGATATTAATATCTAATTTTATTAAAATAAGTAAGTTTGTAATTTTTGTAATCCTTTAACAAATTTTAAATTGTATTTAATTTTTCCTGCAGTGTGTGATAATCGTAAAATTTTTGTTATGTTTGCGGTTTATTCGCTGACAAAAACATCGCTTGGATCTGCAGAAAAATAAAGCCTTGGTTAATGCCTTAAATACAGTTTTTAACTGCTTATATATGTAGATCTGGCAAACGGTATGAACCCGAAAGTATTTGTACAAGCTGTTCCAGTGTGCTTAAGAAAACTAAGCAAGCCATTTGACCTAAGAATGATAGCAAATAATTGCTGGTCTCTCAGACGAGAAACAGATGGTTTGTTGAACAAACGTAACTATACATGTTAACTTAGGTTAAGTTATTTGTGACGTTTTTAATTTACGTTTGTAAGTCAAGTGGGTTACCAAAAGAAAAGTCTGCAATCGCAAAATTTTGACTTTAGAAAAAGTTTAGTAACTTTTGCAAATATAAACCGATTTTAACAAATTTTCTATATAAATTTGTCTTTAAAATATATTGCAAAAAGAGATAGGTTTTCATAGAAAAAAAATTAAAATAACTCTTTTTAAATTTGAAAAATTATGGGGAAAAAATAAAAAAATGAGAAACTTTTGATAAACAGTTACCTAATTTCTTGGAATATATATTTTATGAATACACTGCATGAAAGCTTAATTCTTTGCCTTTCCAAAACTGTTTCAAATTTTGAAAAATTTGTGAGTTAGAGATACTAAAGTGCTACGACCTACCCAAAAACAGTTTTTTGAAATAACTCAAAATTTTGAGGGTGTTTCAAAATTTTTAAAAACGGTTTTTGTATGTCCTCACCTAGGCCTATAACCCCCCACTAGGTCGGTTTTCAAGTTCTGACAAAAAGTGTTTTTTTGTAGCAGTGTGTTATTATAACACGTAGTTGTGTACTGTATTCATTTATTATACATTTTTAAGAATTTGGTTATAATATGCAAAAAAAAGTATTTATTTGCAAAAATTGAAATAGACAATCATTCAAAAGCAATTTTCAATCTAAAAATTTGGTTTAAAGATTGATGTTTGGCTATTGACTGCCAGCCGTGGTGAGGGTGAGGGTAAAACGGCAAAGACTTCTGAAGAGATAGTGTGGTTACTATCGAAATGTGTGAGATCAACCTGTCCATGAACGTGGGCTCGCGCCACACGGCAATCAGGAATAAGAATTTATCAATAAATTTTAATTAATTTAGTGTTGTAAAACTTTGAACTTTAAATATGTAAATATGTAATTGCATGTTTTTTCATGTGCGATCAATGGCGACAGAAACAATATATTTATCCGTTTTAGAGCTTTTTATGAATTTTGGCATCGATTTGTTAGTGCATATTTTTTGCACATTTTTCCTTTTGCAGCATTTTGTTTTGCATATATTAGTCAAAAGAGAATTTTTTTAAGTAAATGGCACGTATTCCATTAATTAATTCATTTATTAATGATGTGCTAATAATCCCAATTTTTGAATGAAAATACTGAAATTTATTGTTGTGGGAAAGCTAGTTTCCATGCGCATTTCGATGGTTGCTTAGGCCAGCTCGTCAGGAAACTTTTTCCAAATACTTTAGAAAAGCTAAAAATATTATACAAGTAAGACCATAAAGTGAATAAGAATTTCAAAACACTCAGGTCTTAAATGTAACAATATCAAAGCTTCAACAAAGTCACAACAATAAACCGTCAATTTTTTCTTTCTTACATTCCCCTACAAATGGCTGGGTTTTTTCCAACACGAATTGTAGTTGTAAGAGGATAGAAAGAAAAAAACAAAATTTAAAAAAACAAGTTGCTTAAATAAAGCAGCTTGCCATTTCAGTTTTTTATTTGCCGGGCACATGCAAATTTATTCCACCTTTTTGAATTATATTTTTATACATGTTAAATATTTTTGAATGGCTACGAATGCATTCGCAGCGATATGTGTTTTAAATTCTGGTAAAAATAAGGCTTTTCTGTTTTAAATACAGTAAAACCTCCCATAATCGACAGATGTCCGCTTAAGTTATACAAATTTATTATTTTAAATGTTTTATTTTATAATGGTACATTTCATTAAAGCAATAGTCTATTGTGGTTGACAAAATTTATTTAGAATAGACTTTAACTCAATACAGCTGTTGATTTTCAAATGGATTTTCAAAATTTTTGATGTTCTGAAATGAAACAAAATCGGCTCTGGCTAAATTCTTCAAACGGGCATGTTAATTTAAGTCTTCATCATAAGAATTTATTGAATCAGCTATGTCAACATGTTTCTCGTCTTTAAAGCCTTAATACTCACTGATTAATCAATGCGATTGAATTTAATACTTCAAAACAGTCACCTTCAGCGTAGACGCTTTCATCTACTTTTAAAAATTCGTAAAGCCATTAGATTGGCCGAACAGTTTTTTTAAAGTTGCATACGATGCAAAAGGTATATCATCCTCGTAATCAAAATCTGTAAGATTATAATTAGCTTTATTATCCAGCTTTTCGAATGCCTTTTTTTCTAAAGCAGAAAATACGAGCTAAACAAACATCTCCAAATAAATAGGAATTTCTTTGCCATCCTTAACATATGAGTATGTACATATATACCTTTGGGTTAACAGGGGAATCACCAATTTTTTTTGGCATTAAAAAAACTGGGAATCAGAGCCGCAAAAAGAAGAACTGCCTTAAAAATTACACTTTTGTTGGTGCTTTTGAACGCTTCTGTCCGTTGATGAGAGATATTTTGAAAGAAAAGTTTTAAAATGTTATGTCCGCGTTCAGTTATGAAAACACATTTTGTTTGCAAAAAGTGATGTACAGCTTGGATCAACAAAATACTGCCGGTTATAAGAACTGTCCGTTATGGGAGGTTTCATTGTTTAATACAGGTTTTGCTTCAATTTCGCCATCTAAATTACATTTTCACGGTCATTTATTTCATTAGTGTCATAACTCAATAAACACGATTTTTAACTTAATATGCAGAAAAGTGCGCAATATCAAGATTGTGTAAATTTCTTTTTAATTGTTGGAAATTTACCGCGATAGAAATGTGCCTTTATTCTACTTTTTATTTCGCATTTTTTTTTAAAGTTTTTCATTTTTGATCAATAACTTTATAAGGCTCTACTGAAAAATAATAATTTTTGAATTATTACTCTATCGAAGTAAATAAGATATATGGTAAGCCAAAGCAAATTGTTTTTAAAGACAAATGTTAGCTCGAACTGTAAAATTTTATACATAAGCAGTGTTGCCATAACTGTTTGTTAAGAATATGCCAAAACTTCATAAAAAATCTGCTAAATCGTGAAATGAAGAAAATCTGCTGATTCAAACCTAAAATGTTCAATATATTAAATTTGCTAAAAATATGCTAAATTTGTACAAAAAAAAATAAAAATTTATATTGTAAGAATCTGCTGAATTTTTATAAAAAAAATATGGTAAAAATCTGCTTAAAAAAGACATTTTTTAATATATATTTCATAAAAGCTTTATTTTTTTTATAACAATATGCTACGAAAATCTACTTTCGGACAAGGTAGTCTGCTGAAAAGCTATTAG
The DNA here is from genome assembly GCA_943735925.1 of Pollenia amentaria. Lineage (NCBI taxonomy): Eukaryota > Metazoa > Arthropoda > Insecta > Diptera > Polleniidae > Pollenia > Pollenia amentaria. Next base: position 82,002,324 of record OX031008.1, on the reverse strand, counting down.
AATATCTAAAAAAAAAATTGGAAATTCCTCAACTCAATCTGCTAAATCTAGCAGAGAATATTATTAAATGGTAGCTCAGGGGTCTAATCACCGCATTCGCTATCGAGTAAAGTATCGTATCGAGTAAACTATCGTGTTTTTCTGCATACGATAGATACTGACGTATCGAATGAAAACTATGGAGATTAAATGTCTTTGGTTACTCGCTATCGAATGCTATCATCTTAAATTACTATACGTTTCATTTGATATCGAGTGTCATGATACCAAAGTAAAAAATTTCGATCAATTTTACTCGGTATCGTATGCGGTGATTAGACCCGTGTACATAACCTAAACTCCAGAAAAAAGCAATTATATGCGCTGCTAATGTCTATAGCACATAGAAATACTCTAAGCCCATCTTTTAGTATGTCGATCGAATCAGAACCACTTCCTAAATTAATCTAATGATGTCCGTCCATCCGGCTGGTTGCCCATATTAACATATTGCGCAAAGTTCAGGTCACAATTTATGAGATACTGTGGTATATGGTATCATTAATCATTTGCTCAGTCTTAATTGAATATTCTTTTTTACTTTCTGGTGTGATCACGGCAAATAAACATATGCAATTTTCGACAGAATTCCCAAATGCAAGACCAAGTGGGGAGGATTTTTTTCAAGGGCTGAATCTTCGATTTTTAAGAACTGATTGACTTAACAGCAAGCGAAAGTGTGTAATTATCAAGTTCTTGTGTTGGTAAAAAAAACTAAAAGTAATTGTCCTTTTGCGCGCAGACGAGCTCCAAAAATCTCACCAGCAGGCTCCTTTTATAACATATCGCAGAATAGCCCCCATTTTAGGGCACTGATACACGTTCACTATATATTGGCCGCGATCCAGTATCGCGATATTCATATTCTGTGATCCATATCGCAGAAAAGCATAATTTTATGTGATCTATCACAACATAAAAATGGATCGCGATCAAAATATCACAATATATATTGAACTTGTAGCAGTGACCTTAGAGTTTGGGCAAAAAAATAAATATTTCAATAAATTTCAGTAAATTTGAACATTTGTTGAAACATTAGTTTTGCATATTTTTCTATGCTTTGCTTAAACCTAGTACAAGAATTATTTTACTCGGAGAATCAGCAATTTATATACATATGTACATGAAAAGTAAACAGTAATTTTAAAATCAAATAAAGTATTTCAATATTGGCAATTCTTTTTATTTAGAGATAATATCGATCATTAGGTGCAACTTCTTGAAATTATTAAATTTCTTAAAACTTCATTTATACATACAACTTTTATATAACTGAGCACCAGGGCGTGAGCAAAGTTACATGAAAAACACATCTTCGGAAAAATTAAACACCCTTCTGTACATCTAATGGTGTTTTCTTCAAAATATAAAAAAATATGTGCATAAATGAAAAACATTGTTCTTCAAAATATAAAAAAATATACATAAACCAAAATTTGTTAATAGATTGATATTAAATATATAAATAAATGAACAAAATGAATGGCGAAATTCCAATTTCTTTTGCTTGTTTTTTATAAAATATGTAAACAAGAAAATGCATTTGCCAGATTGCTGATTTATTAACACAAAGTACTTCAGATTTCTTGATTTGACGTTTTTTTTTTCGAAAACAATTTTATAACACCGAATCCACTTAAATTTTATATCACTGACAAACTATCATTAACAATTTAATGTTTTCTTATGTTTTTACTATTAAAAATAGAAAAAATAACTATTAAAATTTAAAATTTTAACTGTTCTTATTAGAGGCGATTTTTTCCCAATTTCGTCTGGTAACCCTATATATAAACAGAAGCCATCTTTTAACAGGGCATTATCAACACTGTCGATTTATACGCGGCGTAAAGTGCAATCAATGCCTTATGCCATTAGTAAGGGTGCATTTTTTAGAATAAAACAAGCCACCCTTTTAGAAAGCGAAGCATTTTTTAGAAATGAACACCAAATTGCATTTTTTGAAATAAAATGTCACATTTTTTGTAGAAAAGAAAACACCATAAGAGAACGCATTTGATGTTCAATAATTATTCTTTGATTTTGGGTGCTTCATATTTTGCAATTTTTATACCCTCCACCATCACTGTGGTGAATGAGGGTATACTAAGTTTGTCATTCCGTGTGAAACTTTATTGTATAATACATCTAAGACCCCATACAGTATATATATTCTGGCTCCTTCTGTCCGTCTGCCCGTCTGTTGAAAACACGCTCACTTTCGAAAAACGCAAAGGAAAATAACAAACTGGGTCTCAAATTGCTTGTAGTTATCCTAAGCAGTTTGGGATTGAAATCCAACAACATCGATTCAGTAGGATCAGAACTAGGAATCAAAATGTGGAACCACCACCCAAAATTTTGATACAAAAACTATTATTAAAGGTGGAATAATGCACGGAATGATATAAAATTTTGCACGAATTTAAATTTACTCACCCTGTATAATTTAATTATTTAAAGCTGCCTTTATTCATCTTTAACATTTCTAATACTATTAAAAAAGTTCTCATAAATTTTATATTTAAATTAGCAATAAATCAAATTGTAATTGGATTATTAAAGCAATTGTTATAAATTCACTAAATTTTATTGTCGGATTTTTTTTTTTTACTTTTTGTATTAGCATTGATTTTTAAAACTTTATGTTCCATTATGTAATGATTTTTTTTTTTTTTATAAATTACATTATATCTTTTATTGAAGTTTACGAGACAGGGCATTTTCCTACATCAATATATGAGTTTAATGTTGATTAATCGAATTTTTGTTTTCTTTCTTCTTAACAAATTCAAAATAATATACGATTTCTTTTATGCTGTTATTAAAATTTTTTTTTTTGCAATATATAATGTGATTGAAAAACTCCTAAGAGAAGAAATAATACCCTTATTGGATTGTCTTAGCTACGGCAACAACTTGTTACTTGTTTCAAAATATAAAACAAGTAAGAAAGTATGGTCGGTCCAGCATGTTGATATGATGCACCTACACTACAGTATTTAAAAACAAATTTCCGAAATTGAACCCTTTTTGAGACCAATGGGCAACCATGGAAAATTTTTATTGTTCTGCTTAGGAAATTCAACTTGGAACCCTTTTGAAGTTCTTCCATCCTATTTCGAAAGACTTGAACAAGTTAAACTACCTTCACTGGTAAGCCGAAGAAAAATGCTTAACATTACGTTCCTAGTTAATTTGCTTAATGGTAATGTTTGTTCTGAATTCCTGCTAAATAATGTTAATGTCAACGTTCCTCAACGATCAACTAGCAATTTCATACCATTGTATCTCCAGACTTTCCGCACAAACTACGCTAATTCTGATCCTTTTCTTAGAATATGCAAGGATTTTAATGAAATGTATAATTTTATTGACTTTTCTTTGAATGTTAATGTCATTAAACGTAGAATTATCTTGTTTTTGAATACATTACCTAATATATAATATTATTTGTAATTAAATTCTAGTCTGTAAGGATTAACATATATCCATAGACTTAAATAAATAAATAAATAAAATGGACCTGCCAGAACAAAATTATGTTATGGGGTTAAGATCCAGGTAAAAGTTCTTTGTACCGAATATTGTTTTATCTTTATTTATCTATATGAAATTTGTTTGGCTTTAAGTTATTTTACGAATGTACACAAATAATTGTCTATGTGGTTGCTGCTATGTTTTTGCACTTTTGCTTTTTCGCAAGGATGCAACTTGTGAGGTGAATTACCTTAATGTAAGAAATTAGTTTAATATATTTCTTTATATTTTACATATTTATGAGCGCATGCATGACAAAAATTAATAATTTTTTATGTTGTACCAAACTTTAATATATAACAGCTACATTTTGACTATGTATACCATTTAAATTATATTTGCTTAGCAGAAATTAAACATTCTTCGATTCACCTGTGTTCTCAAGCCAAAATTTTTGTCCGGATAACATATCGCTCATTTCGTGCAAGACCGTCACAACTCAAAATTTGCCATTTTCGAGTTAGTAATGCAGAAATGTTCTTCTCTTAAATCTCTACAAATTGATCTAAGAACGGAGAGAATTATCGAAAAAATAACGGTAATACAGATGCTTGTGACGCTATGACCTCTCGTAACAAACTTGAGCAATTAACATCAACAAGGTCACATTTCAGTTTGTGTTTGGCATTCCTCTTGTACATGTGGTTTTCTTTGTAGCAAAAAAAAAAACATTTGATTTTATAACTGTATTTTAGTGAAAAAGAAGGTGAGAAATAATAGGTTAGAATTTTAAAAAGGCTCTCCTGTAAAGTTTCAAATTTTGAGTTGTGACGGTCTTGCACGAAATGAGCGATATTTAATATGCATAAGCACTTGTAGAAAGAAATATGAAAAGACTTATTATAATGACTTTTTTTAATAAAAAATAGAATAGAAAAGAATGATTCGATTTGCGTCGCATTTTACCGGTCCTTATTAACCATGCAAATCGGGACTTTGGTGTACTAATGACTAACATGTAAACTTGGTGACATTCCTTTCAGTGTTGTTGTCAAATAGTACTAAAGCTACGGTCACACTTATTAAATATTTGACCAAATAAGCATAACCCCTACTTTTCTTAATAGTTAGTGAGACTTAACATGATCTTATTATCTCAAAATAAAATTAATTATACTGCTAAACATAGCAAAAACGGTTTTATGTATGATATTGTATTATAAACCAAATAAATAATGGAATTAAAGGAAATCATATTTTAGTTTGCCTGTTGGTGTCGTTTTTTCGTCAAATATTTGAAGTGTGACCAAAGCTTAAGGCAATCAAACGTACAAAATTTAGGGGACTTTTTTTGGAGGTTTTAATATGTATTGGGATCTCGCGGGTGAACTGAAACAATCCTTATGCAAACTACAAAATAAAATTAAAATAACCTTTTATTTTAACCATTTATTATCTTCGATATTTCGTTACCCATTTTCAAGAAATATTCATATGTATGTATAAGTTAAAACTATTTAACGCGTCTTTATCTACACAAATTTATAACAAAAAAAAAAAAAAAAAAAAACAAATAAGAAAGTATAGTCGGTCAAGCTCGACCATATGATATCCTACACCAAACATTTTTTTCGAGTGTACCCTATTTGAGGCTCATGGGCAATCATGGACCCGCCTGAACAAAATTGTAAAAGTTCTTTCTGCCGAATATTATTTAGATATCTTTATCTATATAAAATTTTAGGATGGGGTTTTATATTGCACGGCAACATTTTATCATGACATAGTAGCTATCGTAAAAGCTATTGTGGTCAATGTTTTTGTTAAGTGAAGTTTTACATTTTTAAGGGAATAGTATTTGTGTGGGAGCGAGCTCTGGTCAAATATAGACCGATTCCAATAAAATTTGGTTAGATGATTTTGATTGCAATAAAATAAGGCTGAACCAAATGTAATCTAAATACCAAAATAATGAGATAGTTTATGGGCACAAAGACCCTATTTCGGAAATAAGCTTGTATGTGGGCTATGGACCAAACCCATTGTGCCAATAAGAATCTATGTACCAAATTTCATAAAATTATTTCCAAATAACGACCTGTGCTTTGAGCCCAAGGTTTACATAAACAACCAGCCAGACGAACAGTCAGCGTTAATTCGGCTCAGAAAGTGATTCTGAGTCGAATTAACCAGCATAAGGACAAATGCATAATAACCTTTCCACTATTGTGGCGTGGGTATAAAACCACTCATTATAAGAAACAGTTTTTTTATTAACATTTTTTTGTTATTTTTAAGCATTGACAACTTTTAAGTGAGATTGCGATTTTTTTGTATGATCTTTTATTCTACCTATTAACAACAAATGTTGCTTTTTTAATGTTCACCGTTTCTTTTTAGATACATACACTTTTAAATGTACTGATTTACAATATTTATAACTTTTATTAAAGTTCTACAGACAGAATAGCATTAAATATTGATTATATTCTCCCTTAATTTACTATGGTATATAAAGGTATGCATATGTATGTACATACAGCTACTCACACTATACGTGGAATACTAGAAAAATCTTATGTTGCTTTATTTCAAACTCAAAATAAAATGCTTAGTTTAATTCAAAAATTAGCATTTTATATACTTAATTTTATATGGACTTAATTATTTTAATTTAATTCAGACATACATTAAAGAATTAAATAAAAAGTATGTAAACTAATGGTATTTTCCTTTCTTCAAAAAAACTTTAGACTTTAATTTAAAAAAAATGTAATTTAGTGTTCGTTTCTTAAAAATGTTTTGCTCTCTAAAAGGGTAGAATGTTTTATTCTAAAACACCCTTACTCATGACATACGGCATTGATTGCACCTTTTGCCACGAATAAATCGACAGGGTTAATAATGCCCTGTAAACAAATTTTCTTCGGTTTTATATTTGGTTTTTTATAAAGTCGGAAAAGTTTGCATAAATAGCGAAAATTCGGTAAATATCAAACAAGCTATAAAATTGATTAAAAGTCTCTAAATTTATAAGGAATGGTAAAAGTTCGGCTAAATTAGCGGAAATCCGCAAAAATTTTCTAATAGTGGCATGATAGCAAGGTATAATAACACTATGCAACAAATGGGAAGTTTTTTTTCCTTGAATAACCACTTTATTTTTTTGATCCGCTATAGTCACCTTACTGCAAAAATCATCATTATTTCAAATTCTATGGTAAGATTTTTTTTTAAAATTTTTTTTTCTAAAAATTGAGATATTTGAAAAGACTGCTCCTTACATCTTATCGTAACTTTAGAACGACGTACCCGATTTTGTTACGCAATCTGTCAAAATATTTTAAATTACGCCAGATTTAAGTTTCTCTAATATCATTTTTTAATTTAGCCATTATTTTTGGAGTTATTGAGGCCAAAGTGGCAAAAAAAATATTTTTTGTTTGTTTTTTTGTAAAATTTTTGAATTCAAAAAATTCATAAAAAATTTAAATCAACAAATACTTGCCAGTTTTAGTATTTATGCTCAAAGCTGCATGTATAAGAAATAAAATAAATTATATTTCATGAAAATCCATGGATAAGTTCCTGTTTTATTCCCGATAAAGTGAAAGTACCTACTTTGACATTTTTTATCGCAAATTTGTGTAGAGCTAAAAGTTTTGTGATTTTTTAACGGGCTTACCCGTTTTTAATCGGGTACTTTGTTATAAAGTTACGATAAGATGTAAGGAGCAGCCTTTTCAAAAATCTCAGTTTTTAGAAAACAATTTTTTAAAAAAAAACTTTACCATAGAATTTGAAATAATGATGATTTTTGTAGTTAGATGACTATAGCGGATCAAAAAAATATAGTGGTTATTCAAGGAATTTTTGCTTGTTGCATAGTTTAGTTATTATGAATCGTGTAACTCGTAAATAATCAGAAAACGTACAGGAAAGAAATCGCTTCTATCGCGAACAGGGCTAAAATAGGCGAAAAATAAAGCATTGGAAACAAACCCTAAAATCGCTAAGTCGGTTAAAAAACAAAATACCACAAAAAAACATAAAACGCGTTAATAAGCTATTATAAAAAAGAACAAACTTTTCTTCAGGTGTTAAATACAGCGTATTCTTCTTTTTTATTATTTGTATTTTATTCTCGACAAATAACAAATATTACAGGGTTGGCAAGCTATTTTATACAAGCAGCTTTTCAGAAGGAGATATTTTTTGTATAAAAAAGAATCCACCATATGTATTTATATGAGGTGCCCCACTTAAAGTGCGGGTAGCTGTATATATTTTTCAAATTCCTTTTAATGCTTTCAGGTCATACCTGAAAGGTTGAATGTATATTTTGTAAATTTTGTATATGTAAATTTTGAGGTATCTTCTTTTAATCTTATCAATCCTTAAGTTTTGTATCCATTTGATTCAATTGTAAGCCCCAGAGAAACCAAAAATATGCAATTGCATGTTTTTCCTTGTGCAACAAAATACATATTTATCCGTTTTAGAGCTTTCTATTAATGTTGGCATCGATTTGTTAAAGCCTATTTCAGCATATTTTACCCTTTACAGCATTTTTTTGCATAATCTAGTTAAAAGGGCATTTTTGCACCTTTTTAAAGTTTATAGGCATATTTTGATACACGTGAAACTTTTTAGATACTTACGAGGGCTTTCGCAGCAAATAAAATTTTTTTTTTCCAAATTCTGGTTTTTTTCTTTAAGTATGTATCTGTCAACTCAACGTGTTGTTTCCATTTCGCCATCTTCATTTAATTTTTTATTTTTACTCTAAAATTGTAAGCAGGTTGCCATTAAAGATAAATGTTATTTTAAACTTTTAAATTTTATATTTATATAAGCAAAAATTAAGGAAAAAGCAATTATATACGCTTCTGGCGATGTAATACATAGAAATCTGCTGGACCAATCTTTTAGTATACCGACCGACTCAGTATCACTGTTTAAAGTGATCTAACGATATCCATCCGTCCGTCTAGCTGGTTGTCTATACGTTGGTAAATATGTACATTTAATTTGCATTAAGGACGAAGGCTATGTATTAGAGTATCCAATTATTTGCCTTTTGATTTTGCTAGAGTAAGGAATTAATCGATTTTGTACATTTTAATTTTGCTCGGTTAATCGAATAAGAGTTTTAGTATGTTCGAATAACTCGAATAATTCAAATAATTTTATCCAATGGAAAAAACATACATGTCTATTTGATTTGATACTTTTATTATAATAATAAACATTAAAAAACAATAAAATAAAAATATACAGCCATTCCGTATTTTGGTGCTTCAGAAAATTACGAATAATCTTTGCGGAATGAAACCCTTTTTTTGTTTTAATGAACGGAATGGGAGTTTTCGGTATCTTTAAGGCCAAAAAACTATCAAAATATTCTTTCTATCAAAAAACAAATATGTTTTCTTCGGTTCCTAACAGAATTGTACTCTGTGACATGGCTGATAGTAAAACAATACACAATAAAATAACAATTCATTTGTATCACGTATACAGTTTTAAATAAAATAAATAATTAAAAAATCAAAAACCCTGCTTCAAAACATATAGTTTTTCAGGCGCTAAAGAGACCGAAACAAGACGAAGGAAATACAATATGTAATAATAAACTATAAACAAAGTAAACACTACTTCGGTTGAACAGACTATAAAATGATCTGAAAGCCAAAGTTGAATACAGGCATTAGGTGTAGTAGCAATAATTGGGGGCTATAAATTTTATTTCAGTGCATAATTATTCAATTATGTCCCGCCTGCTAAACTTAATACGGGAATCCAACAAAGTCTTTCATCTCATATTTTTATAAATTATTTTGTAATTATTTATTTTATTTTTAACATTTTTGTCGCGGTATTTTTATGAGAGTTCCAGCCTATTTAAACGAATTTATTTTTCGGAATTCAATTTAACTAATATATTATTCCTGAAAATCAAGAAAAATTTAAATCAATTGAGATTCTCAGTTAATTTTTTTAATCAACGTATTTTCCTGATTTTAAGAGAAGTTATGGTTAAGATAAGAACTCAAAGTATGAAGAACTTCTTAACTGGATCGTTTTCCAAATTTGTTCGATTTCAATTTCCCTCATGTGTGTTCGATTTACCGAACATGGCTGATAACTTTATTTTTCTTAATTTTTCTTCAACGTTTTACCATTTTGCGCCAACAATCCGGTATTTTGTTTTCAACTACCTATTTAAGGACAAGAAATTGAAGGTCGGGTAAAAAGACGTAACCCATAATCTGACAGTGCATGGCTTACATATTTATAAATGCATGAATTTTTTACAATGATCGTCTTACTCAGTATGAAAAAGTCATATTTTAGTACAAAAATGCACACGTACGGAATTAGTAGTTAATCGTTTATTAAATGATTTGTAATCTTAAAGGGACTAAAATATGTTCAGAATATATACAGAATATAACAACATCTCATTTAGCTGTTATGTATTTTATTAGTTAGAAATCTACAAAAAAATTTATTTATATTAAAAAAGTGGAATTTTCTAAAAAATTAATTTTAATCGAATAATTGACATAAATTGTTTGAGTTATTCGTTATTTGAAATTGGCTATTTTAATTATTCGATCAAATAATGGCGAAAAATTTCTTCGATCAATCGAATAACGATTAATTGAATGGGTACTCTATTATTATGCAAATGCTGAGAATCAGTCATAATTTTTCATATTAAACACAAATTTCCAAATTTCCGTATTAGACTTTTTGAGTCGGTAAACTATCTAATTATGTTGGTATTTAGATTAAATTTGACGCAAAGATATTTTAATGTAAATTAAGTTCTTTTCCAATAGGCTCGTATTTGCACTCCCATCTATAAATAGCTTAAGCTTCCTCTTAAATGTTAACATTAATAAAAAAAATTTGCGACCGTCACTGAAATCCCTATAAGACTGACTGCCCATCGTTTTCAAATAAGGTAAAATCTCGAAAATTCTGTCTGTAAGTCTGTAAATACTATGGTGTTTGGGCTTTACCGATTATAATTTTTTTTTAAATGCAAATGTTTTTAAATTGTTGAATTTTTTGCTTTCAAATGAGCAATTTTTGATTTTTTTGGGGCTTATCTTTACCAATTTTATCTTTACCGCTTTTAGAGCATATTTCTGGTTTCCCTGGTAATCACTTTGCAACTCGAAATACCTGGTCGTATTATTAAAATAAATTAATAAACAGAAATTTATTATTCGACTAAGAAGATCAAATAACAATTATGTATACAGCTTCTTCTAGAGTAGAACTCAGGGCTCAATACTTAGGCATTAAAATAAGGCCCTAATCATGTAAAACGCAACGCAACGCCAAAGAATTACATTGAAAGCACAAGCAATTTCATAAATATTTTGTAACATTGTTTGTACTTTCAATGTAATTCTTTGGCGTTGCGTTTTACATAATTATTGCCTTAATTTACAAAAGTACAAACAAAAAACAAATATCGATAATACTAGTTATTTTATGTTATTTGTGTTTATTGAGCCACATTAGTGTGGCCAATATAGTCATTAAGTTGCAAAGAGAAGTAAAGAAATTAGAAGAAGGAAAGGGAAGCAGAAGAAAAAGTGAAAACTAACATCAGACAAGAAGAAAAAACCATCCTTATCGGAACAATAACCCTACATAATCCCAGTTTCCAGCTTCCTGTTATACAACCAGGTCATTCTCATAACGAATCCTGTCAGATTCTCGAGCGCACAAGCCGATACATCTCCTAATTTGCCTATGAATATACTACCCAGTCATCTCAGCCTGCTGTTGTGTAAACTAGGACAGCGACACAGAATGTGCTAAACTCTATCTCCTCTGTGTCCTTGCACAAACTACATAAATCCGACGAGTAAGATCCAGGTAACACCGTCTCCTATCATGGTTCTAACGCAGAAATAACGCCTGCCCAGTAGTGAGCTAGAATCGGTCTTTCTGAGCTCCGTCCATAGAGTCCGCGATACTATAGGCCTGATTAGTCCCGTTTAGAGACCATTCCCTAATCTTCCGCAGATAGGAGCCCAGTGGAAGCATGACTGTCGGCACACGGTTAAAATTATCCATTTTCGAGCCTAGTCTGGCTGAGTTATCGTCTATTTCGTCACCGGTGATGTTGCAGTGACCCTCTACCCAGCATACTCCCCTTAGATCTGCCTTAGAGCCCATCTACAATCCTTCTCTAGCATGGAATTCACAAAACAGCCCCTAAAGGTCCTAGCAACCGCATGGCTATCCACATAAGTATAAAGTGACCTCCGAGCAGATATATTAAACCTTATCAGTTTTTCGGCCTTCAAAATCCTAGAACCTCCGCCTGAAATACACTGTAGTCGTCGAAGAGCCTATATGACTTTCCACTATCAAGTTTCTCAATATAGGCACCTGCATCATCAAGTTATCAGTACACAGTAAAATCTTTTTCACCAATTAAAGCGTTAATCAAAAATAAAATCAGTTTTAATAAAAAATTTAATCAAGTGAATTAAACGTTTAACCAAGTGCACTAAACGTTTAATCAAGTGAATTAAACGTTTAATCAAGTGCAATAAATGTTTAATCAAGTGAATTTAACGTTTAATTGATACTATTGATTTGCACCAGTAAACAAATAAATAGTATGAATTATACGTTTAATTCACTTGATTACATTTTTAATTAAAACTGAGTTTATTTTCGATTAATGCTTTAATTAGTGAAAATTTTTTTCTAGTGCCCACATAATCCGTGAACACGGGCAGGCCGAGGCAATAACCACCAAGGCTTATATTATCTAAAACCAACGGATGACCATTACTTGTAATTCCGTAGAAGCTCCAGCTTTCTCGGTCTAAGAAAGCTTCTGGCTTGCATTCCCATCACATACTGTTCAATAGGCATCATTTGTAGAATAACATGCAGAGCCGCTTGAGGAGTTATTTTAATGGCCCGTGTATCCGAAAAATGTTTTAAAATGTTAGTGCTCTTTATAAACGTGAAGGAACCTGCAAAATTATTAAATACCCACACAACCATATGTGGAGATAACATAATTTTCTTCTGGTGGGTCCACGGAATCGAAATATTTTGTTTGTAAATACTGTAGTATAGGGTATACTATGGTAAGCATGTATCGACTAGGGATGCCAAACGGGAAATCCCAAATACCGAAATCCCGGGATTTTTCGGGATTGATAAATCTTGAACCCCGGGATTTATTTTTATGAGTCCCGGGATTTTTAGCATATCAACTTTTATGTAAAAAGCTGTTCGTTTTTATTGAATTTTTATACTATATACAAAAAGTTATATATTTTATTGCAAACAATTTTTATTTTTGAGTTTAATTTTTGTTTTTGGCACACAGCGAGAATTTAAAATTTTTAATTTTTGCTTGACTAATAAAAACCATTATTTTAAGTAGAAACGATATTTGAAGATTCACATCTCAAGCTTTTTTTACAATTACGTTTAGCAAGTTCAGCTTCGGCTTAAGACATAATACCAACATAAAAATTATTATTTTTATGCAAAATATAGAAATCAAGAAATAATTGTTATAAATCAAGCAAAAAATAAAAATTATTCACGACCCAATTAAAGTTTTATTCAGAGACTAAAGAATAAAAGTTGATAAAAATATAACAATTAAGTCGTAATATTGATAAAATAGCTCATATTCCTTCCGGTCGAATAATAATAAAAAATTTGCTTAAAAAACATACGGTAATTAAAAAAATTTTTTTTATAAAAAAACACTATCTGACGTATTCATAAAATTTTTAAACTTGAAATCTGTTTTAAGAAACATTTGTATAAACATTTTGTTTTAAAATAAATTTCAAACGTACTTAAATTATTGATTATGAATCTCGCCCTCACCCTGGAGATGTACTGCACTGCAGTCTACATAGTGTTACAGTTTTTACCTCAGCTATCGAGATCGATGAGGGACTACACTTTGCAGTTTATTAATGCCGTCACAACTTAATTCACATTAAAAATTGAATTGCTGTCAAAAACCGAAATGAATTGATCTAGAAAAACTAAGAGATACGTATTTTTTTAAGCTTTTTTCAGAATCTGATCAGTTTGATCATGGGTGAGGCCAGTGTTATAAACATATGTATAAAATAAATTGTTTTGTTGTTTTCTTTTTTAAAAATTTATGTTACGTACATATATAAAACCTTTTGAATATTCAAAAAGTGATGTTTATTAAAAAATAGGAGCATCTTAAAGAAACACTTTGATCCCAAAAAATCCCGAAATCCCGGGATTCCGAAAATCCCGGAATCCCGGGATTTTCAAAAATCAGTCCCGATTGGCATCCGTAGTATCGACTATACTTTCTTACTTGCTCTTAAATAAGTCTTGATTTTATAAATCATAAAGTTGGGATCACACGATTGCCGCAATGCACTAATTTTCACACTTTTTAATACCCCAATCGTGTGCCTGCACAATCAAATGGCCAATCGAGGACAATATTGTGCTTACTTTTAACAATAAAATGCAACTCTGGTGCGGCAATCGTGTGACTAATTGATATGCCACCGCGTGTCAATAAAAATAACAAAAATTTATCAATATTTATTGTGTTCTTGTGCGTGAATTAAACAACACAATACGCGCCAATATTTGCCTTTTTTAATAAATTTACTTTTGCGTGTTTCTTGTAGTAGGAATAAATATATAAATATTTATTTATTATGCATTATAATTATATATATATATTTTTTTTTAAAAAAAACGGAATATTTAGGTATGTGATGAAAATCGATCATTTTCAAAACGATAAAAATTTATAACTTTCGATCGATTTTAAAATCTATTTCTAAATTATAGTATATGGTCTCAATTTTTTGTTCAAAACATATTTCAAATAATAAAAAATTTAAAAGAATATAACTTAAAAACGGAGGAAAATGTATTGAAATTCTTTAAAGCGAATTTATTTTATATATTTTTAACAAATGGAATGTGAATATTATTTCTTTTTGTAAGTTATTTTTATTATGAATTCACAGAAAAAATTTTTAATTTCTGCAATCACCAAATTTATTCCAAATTCATAATATCAAGCAAACAAGTTGTTGACTTTGCCCCTTTTACCAAAATGATTATATTGATTACTAAAAATTTTGAAAAAATATTTTCAATAAATGATATTTTTAATTTTAATTAAAAAAGTGATCAAAAAACAATGCATTAATTTATTTAAATAATATTGACAATTCCTAACAATAATTCTACATGTTCAAATTATTTTATTTTAGACGAAAAAAGTCAATTAAGATTTTTTGTTATTTAATTAAAATTTTAATTGAAAATTGATTTCAAAACAACTAAAATGTTAATTAAACCAAAATAAAATTTTTAATTTTCTTTCCACAAAAAAAATAATTGATTCAATTATCACATTAATTAAATTTAAATACTTTTTTAACCATTTTTTTAATTGATAAAATACTTTTTTCTGTGTTTTAAATGAAAGTACCTTAAAATGTATTAACAATTTTTAAAAATATTTCAACTTTGATGTTTTTACATTTTTACCGATATTTGTCGTTAATTTTTGTTAAAGAAAATATTTGTTAACTTAAAAACGAGAATAACAGATTCGTAAAAGTAACCGAGATTTCTTGTTAATTAACGATATCGGTAGTAAAATTCAAAAAGTTACAGAATTGAGGTACTGGAATTTTAATAATATTATTTTAAGTCTACATTTTAAGCAACTAAAGCGATACAAATAGAACTTCCAACCAAATAAAAAAGCGAATACAACAGCTGTTTTTGCAGTTGACACAAGTAAAAATAATAGTGTGACTGTGCTGCGGCAATTATTGTACCCATTTCATTTTGTACCAACTAGCAGCAATTGCATTTGTATAAAACAGGACAATCGTGTGATTTCAGTATATTTGATTGGGGGCAATTTCACAATTGTGCGTCAATAAACCACCATCAAAATATTGTCATATTGGTGCATTTGGGGCAATCGTGTGATTCTACCTTAAGTATTCAAATAAGTAAATTTGGAGATAAATCTTACATCAAACTACAATCTTCTCTAACCACCAAAGTGGTGTAGAGTATCATATGTTTGGGCTTAACCGACTATACCTTCTTTTTTGTTTGTTAATAGTTTTTGATATTTATTTAAAACATTTTTCTTTTAAGCACTCTGTGAAACTTTTTAGCTTTTATTCCCTTCACCGAAGGTAAAAGGGTATATGTAACTTTGTCATTCAGATTGTAATTTCTACAATATTGATCCTAGACTATATAAGGTATATATATTCTGGATCCTATGAGAAGAGAAGTTCAAATCACGAGGTCCGTCTGTCCATCCATGTGTTCGTTGGAATGGTTTTCCGAAGACCCCGGATGTGATGGGGGCTCGGTAGTTACATATTTATGTCACATATAGCCTTGAATTGTTTGCTAATGAAATTCGGTCTGATCGGTCCACAAATGGCTGAGATATGAGTAAAAAACCATGATTTCCTCTAAATTTACCCAAAACTCTTGTTGTTGTTGTCAAAATGTGGGAGGGATTGGAGAAGTGGGCGTGGAACTTCCCTGTATATCAGGAGAACAGCAAGAGCCAAAGTTAACAAATAAGGTACAAGCTTCTGGGTTATCTGTACACAACATCCAACAAAATGTGGGCGGAATTGGACAACTGGGAGTGGCATAAAATAGATTTATTTATATTTAAAGAACGGTATTTATATAACCACCATGGTGAAGGGTATATAAGTTTCGGCATAGCCGAATATAGCACTCTTTCTTGTTTTTTATATTCTTTATTCAGCAAACAATGTTTTAGTTATGGCTTGCACTATAAATGTTATTTTTAATTTCAACACTTTAGAAAACCACAATGGATGTCTTAAAATAAAAGTACCTTAAAATGTATAAAAATAATATTGAATGCACTTTAATAAATGTAACAGCACTTGAGTAATATTTGAGAAAAGCACCATTGCAATCAATCGGTTCAGCACACAGAAGAAAATTCGCACAAAATATAGAAAACAAAACCGCCCCAGTCATAACAGAAAAAGAAAACAAAAAAAAAAAAAAAAAACAGTTAACTTATTTTTAAATCCTTCATAAAATTGCAAAAACAATATTGAAACGAAAATTCATTATCATCACAAACAACCACAACTAAAAAAAAACCACAAAAATGGCAAATACAGCACAATTGTTAAGACGACAAAGCTCCAGGGATATTATATTAAAAACACAAAAGAGTATTGACCAACATGAATTAAGAGTAAGTAAACATAATGGCTTCATTCACTCAGCAATCCATCTATTATTTTTTTATTCTTTGGTTCATCAATTCGTTTATATGAGCGAGTGTTCAATCATTAATGCATGCACTTTTTCGTTCATTTATTCAATGAGTCAATCAGTCATTTATTCAACGATTCTGTAGCATACAGATTATCACCATCCTGGCATTTTGTTGTTACTGTAAATGTCCTGGCATGAAAAATATTGAAATAGTCAACACAAATTAACGCTTTAAAAAAGCAGTTTGTTCTTTCATCAACAAAAAAAAAGTTAAAAGTACAGTTTTAAATAACATTCAAAATTTGGTACTTGGGTTACTCGACTATGGCGCCTTGATAAAATGTTATCTGCTTCGTTTGTTTCTATCAACTTAATAGCGGAAACAGTTAAGAAATTTTAACATTTTCTTTGAAATAAGCATTTGAACTCAATGAAGAACTTTTCTAAAAGTTAAATTAGTATCTTTGGAGTTAATTGCCTATTTTCCTGGGCTACTAAATCTACGGTCACACTTATTAAATATTTCACCAAATAAGCTACTTTAGTTAATAGTTACTGGATTAAACATGATCTTAATATCATAAAATAAAACTAATTATACTGCTAGACATAGCAAGAAACGGTTTTATTCAAGATGTAGTATTATAAATAAAATAAATATTGGAATTAAGGGAAATTATATATTAGTTTGACTGTTGGTCCCGTTATTTCGTCAAATATTCGACAAGTGTGACCGTAGCTTTACGCGCATACATCATAGTTAAATTAAAATAAAATAAAATAAAAGTAAAATTTCATTTTCTTAACTCTTTGTTTATCTCTATAACTATTCGAATAATAGGAATTACGTGGCCGTCTAGTAACACAACATAGTACAACAAGTATAGGCAGTGGCCAACGAAGTCATCATCATGGTTCCCATCATCATCACTCGCCCATGTATGGGGCAACAAATCAAGCTTTTATGTCAGATGCCTTCGATGAATCGTCGGAATTGGAGGAAACAGAGGGACAGAGTAGTAGTAAAGCAGTCGCTGAATTGGTGGCCGCTATTGAAAGTGCACCGGCCGATATTGTGGAGGGGGAAAAGGAGGGGGAAGAACGCGAAAGCTGGGATAGTAAAATAATGTTTTTACTAGCGACAATTGGGTGAGTTGTTCTATTTTAATTTTTATTTAACCTCGTAAAAAATTTATGACTTTTTCGAACATTTCTGTTATTTTTATTTATTTATAAATATTTGTATGTACATATCGTCACCTAAAATGCAAACATGCGTAACAACAAAAAATTTCGAAATAGAGTTTTTGATTGATTTTTATTCGTTTTTATAAATTACATGTTCACAAAAAATTTAAGATTACTTTAATTTTATTCTTGACTGAACACAGGATTGAAGTCGGGTCGAATTTACATGGTTTACAACATGAAATGAATTAAAATTTTCAATCCCGTGTTGAGTCAAGAATAAAATTATCAACAATATTTCAATTCATTTCATGTTGTAAATTCCTTACTCCACTAAAAATAGTTTAATTAAAATTAAATTTGATGAACAAAAGCCTAATTTAAATATCATAAACTTCAATTATATTGCAACTTTTGTATTTGTTGTCCGATGATAATAATTTTCTTTTGCCTTAATGGAAGGATTGAAAATATTGAATTTTGAAAAAGTAGAAAAAATCCATGTTTTCCAATCTTAAGGCGTGCAACTCAGTAAATTTTTGGCGGAAAGAGGAAAAATATACATATCTTTGTAACAATGTAAAATTTGCTTAATTCAAAAAATTAGTTTTTGGACATAACCTTATAAACTGCAAAAAACTGGGGTTTCGCGTATATCCCAAGAACTCTTCTTGAGGAAAATAAATGAATGCCATATTTGTGTTCAGCAGCCCCAATTTACCTTACACAGCGTGTACTTGCAAGACAGTAAGAAAATACAAATTAGTTGCAAAAAACACTACTTAATGTTTTCATGACGTAGGCGTCCAGATTAGAGATGAGCGATATTTCTGTACCTGTGATTTAATCACTGTTACTAAAAAATCACGAATCGCAGTTGTGACCAAATTTGTTAAGTAACAGGTACTTGCTAAGTCGTTCTTTTCGTTTTTTGTTACATACACAAATTTTTGATATTTCACTGTTTGTGTGGGTAATAGCGTTTTGTCAATTCAATAACAAATAATGTTGCTCTTCCTTTTATTCTCTCTCCTACTTTATTAGTATTTATTTTTCATGTGTATACATAGAGTTCAGGGTTGTCAGTAGAGATGAGCTATAATTCTGTACCTGTGATTTAATCAAAGTTACTAAAAAATCACGACTCACAGTTTGACCAAATTTGTCGAGTAACAGCTTTTTGTTAAGTCGTTATTTTCTCATTTTGTTCCATACACAAATTTATGATATTTTACTCTTTGTGTGGGTAATAGCGTTATTTGCATGCAGTAACGAATAATGTTGCTATTTTTTTTTATTGACAGCAAGAAAACCACAATGTTTTTGTACATGATAAAAATACCTTCTTTAAAAAACTTTATTTGTAAAAATACATGAGTTAGCGCATATCTTGTTGTTTTTTAGGTTTTGAATCTATTCACTTGATTCATGCAATAAAAAATTAAACATATACTAGAAAATATAGTATACTGGTTTTATTTTATGATAACTATAAAAGAACTGCAAACTAACAAACCGTGATCACAATCACAGTTTTAAAGAACAGTGATTTTTAAATCACATTCACTAATCACGATGTTCCTTAAAAATCACGGGTTCGCTCATCTCTAGTCCAGACAGTAGTTAAGACAGTTCACTTAAAAAAAAAATGTCTAACGTGAATGTCGCAGTGGAAGTTCTAGCTAAACGTGTTTTATATGAACTTAACAAATTAAAAATGGTATTTAACAGCTATTTTTTGTGAACATAGATAACCCTTAAGTAAAACATCCAAACCAAAGCATAATTTATTAATTTTCTTTTAATTGTTGATTTTTTTTTTTACTTTTGCGAACAAAACTTCAAATTACTGTCAGCAAATGTGAAATCACTGTCCATTTTACTGTCTGTAAAATTTGCAAGACAGTAGACAAGACAGTTGGAAAAGTGTACATACGAGTTACAAAACATCCCATTTTTGAGGTTATGGCAAAAAGTTACAAATTTGGTAACCAGTGTTGTCGAACATTAAAAACACCTACTTAGAAGGTCATGTTATTTTTTGGATCATATTTTTCGAAAATGACGAATAACATAAATGACGAATAACATAAAATACCAGGCAAGATGAAGCCACAGCTCATAAAGCTCGTCCAGCTGTGTCTATCTGCGCGAAATTTTTGGATGTTTTTAACTCAACTATTTTAAGAAATAGAATATGGGAATTATTTCTTATTCCTAAGTTTGCCACAAAGAATGCTGACGAACCAACGGATCGCTAAGGTAAAATGTAACAAGAAGATACAAGATAATAGTCTAGTAGTGTAGGAAGTCATTCCTAAAAATTAAGGAATAGAACTATTACAAAAAGCTTTATAAAATACATAACTGAAATTTAGCTCATAGAATAAATTCGAAAAATTAAAAATGTTGATATAATAAAGTAACTTATGGAAAAGAAATAATTCCCAGATTCTATTTGTCAATTTATTTTAAATTGCTATATGAATCTAAAAAGTTTGACTAAAATGGTATATGAATCTTATCTACTGTCCTTTTTTGAAAAAATTTACTACATGTTTTTCAAATAAAAATTTCCGTTTAGAAATTTATATTGAAAACAAAAACAAATTTAAGTTTTTTTTATTGGTATTTCACAAGGCGAATTCATTACAGGTGATCCTAAAAGCCCTGCTGTTAACTTTTTTCTTTAGCTTTATAATTGTTGGATGTCAAAATTTTGTTTATTATCTTTGTTTCTGTTTTGATTTGTTTCGGTTTTTTATATTGTACAATGATTTTACAAAAACAAATTGCTTGTGGTTTTTGTACTTGTTGTACTACCGAGATTACCTGGAAAGAATTCGCCTTGGCATTTCAATATATTTTCCCAAGCAAAAAACAGAAAAAATAGTTCAAGAGATTCTTTTTGTGTATATATGCCCACAACATCATATTGAAGAGTGAATTATGCGTTCGTGCTGATGTGTGTAGCACATTTAACTTTTGGTTTTAGTATGCTGATCGACTCAATATCTAAGACGATTTTACGGTGTCCGTCTGTCCATGTAAACCTTGTGCGCAAAGAGCAGCTCGCAATTTTTAAGAAAATTTGATGAAACTTGGTACATAGGTTAATTGAAAATTGAGAGAATGTATTCATAATTTCATATCGATCTCAAAATTTCTTTCTTTATTAAGATTTTGTGCCCATAAACTATCTCATTATGTTGGCATATATTTAGATAAAATTTGAATCAAAAATATTTTTTATTTGAACCTTAATCATTTTACTAAAATTATTTTGGTTTCCGGTCATATTTGACCATAACTCCCAATCAAATATCACTCCCGAAAACATATTTTAATGCCATAGCTTCCTTTTAAATGTGGGTGGTGATATAAAATTTCGCGATAATAACTTTTACAATTGCCACTACATTATGGCAAAATTTAGTGCCAGTAGGTACCAGCATTGACCATAGGTCCCATATAAATGCCCTCCCAAAAAGCAGTTTAAGATGAAAAATCTCATATAGATGTAGATATATAGAAAACATTAGGTGTAAAAAATTTTAATAGCAATCTTCTCCTTAAGACATATGTTTTTTGCCGGGTCCATAATTGTCCCAACTAGGGAACACTCTTGAAAATGTGTCTTTAAATACTGTGGTGTAGGGAATCAAACCGAATAACTTGAACAACTATACTTTCTTACTTGTTTTTTTTGTAAAATTATTTATAAAATTAAACTTTAATGACTTTATACACTACCAGACTATTATCTTGTATGATCTTGTTACATTTTACCTTACAAAAAGCTTTATTAAACGTTAATTTCATATCAGTCGTAATTTTTTTTCAATCGAATAATTCTGTGGTTTTCATGGGTAACCGCGTGTGTCTTCAAATCAAATTTTTCAGGAGAGTGGAAAAAACATTCTAGTTGAACTATGGGCTAGGTATTGAACTTTTTGAAATTGGTCATTACGTAAAAAAATCGGAATTGGTCCATATTTTTCAGAAATTTTAAGAACCATGTAAAGAGTTTAAACGCTCAACATCTCCAAATCGAAAAAATAGACATACGCGGTTACCCATGAAAACCACAGAATTTTGCTTCACCTCAAGTATAATTTTAAATTTTTCTGAGGGTAAAACTCCCTCTCTCTCTGATAAGGTCCAGTGATGCCAGAAGTGCATCACTGGACCTTATCTGGACGTCAAATCTGCATATTGGCAGATTTTTGTCTTAAAAATTCAGATTTTTTAGCTCGGTTGAAACTTATTTACTATGTCACATATTTTTGTACTTTTTCCACTTCTTTCATTGAAAAACGAAAAATATCAATCACCAATATTGCGCAAAAAAAGTTAAAAAGAAAGACATAAAGAATAAAATAAATAGTTTGACTATGATGTCGAGCCGTTTGAAAATTGATTCATTAGGAAAAAAATTGATTCAGTAGGAATTTTATTCACAAAAAATTACTTAAAAATTAAAAATTCGCATTGTCTTGTTACATTAATATCTCTGGACTTATGTCGTCTGATATTGACACGAAATAATATGCATATGTTCGTATATGTTCATGTGTACCTATGTATAAATATCTTTAATAATTGCAATATTTGGTCTCTTGTAAATGCTCAATAAGAGTTTTGATAGTTTAAATAACATGTCAAGCGATTAACTTTTAATTTGTTGTTTTAAATTACAAAGATGTGATTAACCCTTAGTCAGCCTGAGAAATCATAAGCCATCCCAGCAAAAACTTTACATACCTGGTAAGTTAGCAAGTAATATTGGAGAAATATAAACACTACTTATTTTTCGGCTGAATAACTACTTATTTTTGTTCGAGTTGTCCACAGAATTCAGTAGTTACAATACACTTACTAGAAGTCACCAAATATCTAGTTATTATTTAACTACCAATAAGTTGAATTGTAAGTACTTACAATATACTTACTAGAAGGCAAAAAATAATTAGTTTTTATTTAATTGGCGCTAGTTAATAGACCTATTAAGTAGTTATGGAGCTAGTTACCAGTAAGTAAATATTCAGTACTGAAAACAAGAGAACTAATAAGTAGTTATTTAGCTGATTTTTAGTAAGCAAATATTCATAACTGCAAATAATAGTAGTGAAAAGTACTTACTGAGGTCATTACTAGCAAGTACTTATTGAGGTTTTCAGAATAATGACAATTGTAATGACAACTACTTACCAGGTAACGTATGAAATAACTACGACCTATTACCCAAATTCAAAAAGTTTTTCCTGGGATGTTCTGAAAATCGGATTCGAGCGAAAATATTTGAAAATTTTTCTGTGCTATAAGTTCAAAAAAATGTTTCCTCTTTTATACCTCGTATACCACGTATATCTACCAGAAGTATTATTAAAAACCAGGAAAAGCTACATAAAAAAAATTTATTGAAAATCTCAATCGATCTCGATTTCCAGAACATGGCCGTATATTTTGGAATGAATTATTATACATTTTTCTAATTAAACTACATAAAAAATGTACTAATTGTGCTTTAAAGATTTTAAAATCTAGCCGCATATTTTGCAGATTTTTTAATAAAAATTATGGTTTTTTTTTTGCTGATTTTACCTCTAAAATTTCTGGCAACACTGATTAGGTCACCTGCATAACTTCGCCATGTCAAATATAGGTTTCTTACAGCCGCACAGTGTCTCGACTAGTACAAGCTAGCGGGACAAAATGATTTCTTCACTTATTTGAATTGTTTATGTATATTTCAGGCATCTTAAGCTATTTTAAGAAAAAAAAGTTGAAAAATGTGTACTGTAATCCTTAATCATTTTAACCCATTTTTCAATAAATGATGTTTTTTGTATTTTTCACATCAATAATCCGATTCTTCTTAAATTTGGCATAAATATATAGCCTACAAATATCAATTTACGTACCAAATTTTATTAAAATTTTTGTAGGTGTTAGTTATAGCGTTTTTAAGAAAAAGGATATATGGCAGGACCTTGAGTCTTTACTACGATTTAAATGAAAATTTACACGCACGTTGCTAGTTGTATGTGTACCATATTTTATTATAATCGGACAATTTTTGTAGGTTTTATAGCGTTTTTAAGAAAAAGGATATATGGCAGGACCTTGAGTCCTTAGTTCAATTTAAATGAAAAATTACACACACGTTGCTAGTGGTGGGGTGCTTTAAAACCATGTGAGATAAGGCCATTATGACTTTATTGCTCAATTGAATGGGAGATAAAGCCATAATGGCCTTATTGCCCAATCATTGAGAGGTAAGGTCATATTTAAAATTTTGCGAAATGAGAGATATAGCCATACTTTTTTTTCGCAAATGAGAGATAAAGCCATATTTTAAACTTTAGTATGCGAAGCCAAATTCCAATACTTTACTTTAGTGTTTCCGGGAAAAGAAACACTAAAGTTGTGACGCACGCAGGAAAACTTTATTCAGCGAAGCCACCTGCCGCGTCCTACTGGAGGAGAAAACCCGTAAGCGCGGCCGCAGGCCGCCACGCAGAAAAACTTTAGTATGCGAAGCCAGATTTCGTAAAAGGGAAAATCTATTATTGATCAATGTAAAATGCAAAAGTTCTTCAAAACTGAAATGAGAGATAAAGCCTTTTTCTAATATTGCACATGTGAGCTAAGGCCATGATGGCTTTATCTCCCATTCAAATGAAAAAAGGCCTTATCTCCCTATTGAATGAGAGATAAAGCCATCATGGCCTTATCTCACATGGTTTTAAAGCACCCCCCCGTTGCTAGTTGTATGTTTATCAGCATGACCACTAAATTTAATTTTAGCATTATTGAAGCTAAAATAAAATTTTTCATTTTCAGGACCGATTTCTCCAAAAAATCGTATTTTTCTTAACTAAGATAATTTATGCTAGTGTACCAAATTTCAAAAAGTATCTGAAAACACCTTCTATTTTTGTCCCTTTATATGGGGACAAAGCAGTGTGCGACGCGTTATGGCAAAAACAAAATAATTTTACTTTCGGGCCTTTTCGTGGTCTATATTATATGTGAATCTGTGCTTAAATGTTGAAGGTATTACATATAGAAAAATCTAGACGGATATATGTGGATAAAAATAGTTGCTACTCTTTAAAGTTTAAAATTAATGTAAAATTTGCTGGATTTATCTATACATTTCCAAATTGATGTTACACCAAAAGTATTCATATCTTTTATAAAAAAATATAAGTCATAATAAGGTCCAAACCTTCAACAGAATATTCCATAATAAAAAACTCGTTTCACCTTGCTACCAATTTTAAAATATGCTTATTTTAACGAGCTGTCAAAATCGGATTTTCCAATTGCAAAGCGCTTCCGCTGCGTTGCCGTCGCGTTTTTTCGGTATGCTACATACAAATTGTATGGGCATGAGGATTTTTGACAGCTAGAAAACGGTTTCCGCTCTTGTTTAGGTATGGCTGTTAAGGTAGAAGTACATAACACGCGTTAGTGCGCGCGCGGTCTGTAGAAATCTGTCAAAAAAAGTTAAACTAGTGTATTTTCATAGAACAAGTTACACAGCAAACTTTTTGACGCGTACGCTGGTTACGTTGGTTAACTTTGAACTTTTTTAACGTGTTGTGAATTTTTGACAAGTTATCAGCTGACAACAAGAAATAATAATTAAACAAATTTGAGAATCATGGAGGAAAACCTTATTGAAAAACTTATAAAACATACACTATCGTATAAAAATGTTCTAAAGCTTAGAATTCTTTAAAAAAGTGTTAAACAAATAAAAAAACAGCCGAAAGAAATTGCTTTTATAACGCGTGTTGTGTAACTTACCATTTTTCACGCGCTAAAGCTTTTAAACGCACAATACTCGCCGTTATGTACTCGCGTGTTATGTACTTCTACCTTTACTTGTTTTGCTTCTGACGATTTTCACAGAGAAATGGAATATTTTATAATAAAACATTTTGTTAAAAAACTTTTTTTACAATCTTTTTATAATGATATATAAACAACTAGCCGTACCCCCGGAACTTCGTTCCACCTAACATTGATTTTATTATATTTCTTCATAAAGGCTAGTTTACACTATCTCACATTTCATACGTATTCCATAATACTTTGTGAGATGGAAATCTAATGAGTTTTGTTGTGACTGTTAAAAAATCTAATGTAACATTACAGTTTGCAGTCACACTATCACACATGAACATGCTTTTGTTAAAATGCAACCCTGATCCAATGAAAAGTATTAGCGTTTAGAAATTTTTAAAAAAACGATTAAGTCGTATGGGATGTCAAACATTTTTCGTAATACTTGTGACACATTGCATTCACACTATCACACTTTGTCATATTACTTGAGTTTTTGACATGTATTAATACAAAGTATAATAGTGTAATCTAGCCTTAAGCTGTTAAGAATTCCAATTATCCCTACAACACCAAATCATTGAAATAGGCAATATTGGCCGCACTTTGTGCGTTGGAATTTTTCTTTGGTTAATAAATGAAAATCGTTTCTTGTTTGATTTAAATAAATGTATCTTTATTTATATGAATGGATAAAAATAACAGTTAAATTAATTTAGAGATTATGACGCTCAATCATAAACATATTGTTTATGATTCATTTTTTGTAAGCTTAATTAATTTAAATAGGATGATTAAATGGGTTTGGTTTGTTTCTGTGCAGCTGTCAAGCAATGAGTCCGCCACCAACTTAAGAAATACCATTTCTTTTGGTGGTGCATACAAAAAATACATTTTAGATTTTCTGATTTTTCGACTTTTATTTTTGGCTTTTCTTCTTTTTTTGCAACCATCGCAGTGATAAGACGAAAAAAAAAACAAAAAAAGAATCATTGTAATCGGTCAAGCAACTATCGAGTTTAAGCAGACTAATCCACAGCAATTAATGGTACAATGTAAAATTTGCATACAAAACACAATTTTCGCTTTTTTCGATTTTTTAAACTTTTTATTGGTTTTTCTGAACTTTCTTTTTTTCTAAACCTTCCTCGTGCTTAGACGAACAAAACAAAAAAAAAAAAAAATCACACAAATCCAAGGCGAATTCATTCCAGGTAATCTCGGTAGTACAACAAGTACAACTCGTACAAAAACCACAAGCAACTTGTTTTTGTAAAATAATTGTACAATGTCAAAAACCGAAACAACTCAAAACAGAAACAAAGATAATAGAAAACATTTTGACATCCAACAATTATAAAGCTAAAGAAAAAAAGTTATCAGCAGGGCTTTTAGGATCACCTGTAATGAATTCGCCTTGCACAAATCGAGACTAAGACACAGCGTTTGTTTTTTTTTATATATAGATATTTAAATTTCAAAAGAAATTTTTTTTAGATCATTGTATAATAAGTATACTTTTATACTATTTATTATACTATTATACTTATCATACTATGATTTATATTAAATTTTTAAATCAATGTATTCAAGCACATTTTGAAAAAATTTCAGAGCTGCAAAAAACTGCAATCAATTGGCATTGTAATCGAAATGATTTCAACCAAACATATTTCATTGTTTGATTTCAAAGTGATTTAAGATTTAAGAAATGAAATCTTGTCAAATTTACAATCATTAAAAAAATTTCTATGCTCCAAAGCATTGAATGTAATTAATTTAATTGCAATCAATACGATTGCAATCAAATTTTTTATTAAAATCGTGCGATTTTAATCAATTCCTCTTAAATCACAACTACAGTGAAAGTCCAACGAAATAATATACACTTGCAATGCAGTGGTTATAAACAAAAATTGACATTGTTGGAAAATCAAAATAATCAGAGTCAGCTTTATTTCTAAATTCTGATTTAATTTTGATTAATATTAAAGTATTGCTATCAAATTTGATTGCAATCTAATAATATCTGAATTGATTCTTCTTTTTTATCATATTGATTTCATCGACTGCAATCTTTTACAGCTCTGGTATATACTTACATCCATTCATACCTTTATAAAGGTCTTGCTGTGATGAAAACAAACCTTGTAACATTTGTTATTGCAATTTTCTTTTCCAGATATGCCGTTGGCCTTGGTAATGTTTGGCGCTTTCCATATTTAGCACAAAAGAACGGTGGTGGAGCATTCTTAGTGCCCTACTTTATAATGCTGTGCATACAGGGTATACCAATATTCTATCTGGAGTTGGCCATTGGCCAACGTTTACGTAAGGGGGCCATTGGTGTATGGAGTCAAGTCTCACCGTACTTGGGTGGCATCGGTTTATCATCGGCGGTTGTCAGTTATATTGTTGCATTGTATTACAATACAATAATTGCTTGGTGCCTCATATACTTATTGCATAGTTTTGAATCACCACTGCCTTGGGCGGATTGTCCAACACGTCTATATGCCAATTATACGTATGATCATGAGCCCGAATGTGTGGTAAGAAGAACAAATAAAACTATTTTATTTTTATTTTATGTCTTTTTTGCACTTAAATATTTTTTTTATTGTTGGTTTGTCTTTGTGTCTCATTTTTTTTATTACAGTCCTCGTCACCCACACAATACTACTGGTATCGCACTACACTGCAGTGTTCGGAAAGTGTCAATGAACCGGAAAATTTCAATTATCATATGGCAATAGCATTGATTGTATCATGGTTTCTTGTTTATATTTGTATGGTGCAGGGTATAACATCTTCTGGTAAAATTGTATATATGACGGCAATATTTCCATATGTTGTACTGATTATATTCTTCTTTCGTGGCATTACGCTTAAGGGTAAGTTTAATGGTTGTAATTTATTTATGTTTATGTTAATGTCATTATTTTGTAAGGATTTAATGAAAGTGAAGCAATGGAAGGAGTAAAAGAAAAAGAGTTTGTGAAATAAATTAATGATGTTATAATGAATTGTAATTATCTAAATGATGTGGTTATTTATATAATGTGCAACAAACTTTTTCTTTTGGTTAATCTTCTTTTTACAATATCAGTGAATTATGCTATTTTATTATCAAAAATTATTTTTGGGAATGAAATATTTTATTAATTAATTCATTTATTAATGATGTGCTAATAATCCCAATTTTTTTAAATGAAAACACTGAAATTTATTGTTGTGGGAAAGCTAGTTCCTATGCGCATTTCGCTGGTTGCTTAGGCCAGCTCGTCAGGAAATTTTTTCCAAATACTTTAGAAAAGCTAAAAATATTATACAAGTAAGACCATAAAGTGAATAAGAATTTTAAAACACTCTGGTCTTGAATGTAAGAATATCAAAGCTTCAACAATTGTTTAAAAATGACGATATAAAATTCAGTTTTCAATCGTCCTGTAAAAAGCACATTCATAAGGTGTATGCATCAGAGAGAATTATGCTGGCTGTCAATTTTAATACCCTCCACCACCACAAGTGGTGAATGAGGGTATACTAAGCTTGTCATTCCGTGTGCAACTTTTTTATTATACGTATATATTCTGGCTCCTTGAGTAATTCTAAGTCCACTTAGCAATGTCCGTCTGTCCGTCTGTTAAAAACACGCTCACTTTCGAAGAACGCAAAAAAAGAACAAACTTGGTCTCAAATTTCCTGTAGTTATCCTATTTTAGGATTGAAATCCAGCAACATCGGTTCAAAAGGATCAGGACTATGAATCAAAATGTGGAACAACCACCCTAAAAAATTGACAATTTTGATACAAAAACTAACATAAATGGTGGAATAATGCATGGAATGATGTCAAATGTTGCATGAATTCGTCTTATACGACAGCAAATCATACTGCTAAATTTAGTGAAGATTGGTCCATCATTAACCATAGGCCCCATATAAGCCTAACTCGCGGAAACAGTTTAGTACGCCTAAAACCGAAATAAATAACGCTATCGTACTAAAATTTGGTATGTCACAGTTTTGTAGAACCAGAAATCACACTGTAAAATTTTTTGAAGATTGGTCCATAATTTACACTAGGCACCATAACTAAGATTCATATGGCCAGAAAAAATATCATGCAACTTTGTGAATTTCACTGTTAACGATAAAACTAATTACACTGCTGTATTGCAATTTATTCTAATTTATTTTTTGTAATACCAGAAATCAGTCTTCAGAATTTTTGGATGATTGGTCCATAATTTACCAGTTCAAAATGATACAGAAAAAGGAAATCTATTTGTTAATCATTTGAAAAACGTATTAACCCCTCATACATCGCACAATATTGCTATGGAGTTACCACCTGTTGATGTTAGAGCAGCTGTTCCCCTAAGATTCGAAATAAGAGAAATCGAAAAGGCTATTTATGATTTAAACCCCAAGAAAGCTCCTGGTTTTGACAAGATCAGTAACAAAATGCTTTTGGAACTACCTTGCATAGCAAAGAAAATTATTCTTTTTAATTTTAATGCTATTTTACGCCTTGAATACTACCCTCAAGAACGGAAAGTTTCCTTAGTTACCATGATACCTAAACCAGGAAAAGATGAAACAAAATTTGAGTCATATAGGCCTATAAGTTTATTACCTAACGTATCAAAGCTGTTTGAGAAACTCTTAGTGTCAAAATTAATCCCAATTTTAAATGAAAATAGATGTATTCCTAACCATCAGTTCGGTTTTAGAAAAGAACACAGCACAATTGAACAAACCCTTCGGATAGTAAACGCCATAAAAAAGGCCTTCGAAGAAAAAAAAATATTGTTCCGCTCTAAATTGAAGCTAAACTTACCAGTAAACACAACCAAACTTCAACATTTGCGGACGATACAGCTTTCCTAAGCGTTCATGAAAACCATCATGAAGCATCTCGTTACTTACAGGATCATATATTTCAACTAGAATTATGGTTAAAACAATGGAGGAAATAGTCAACGAGCAAAAAATTATTAAAATCAATAATCAAATAATAACTCAGCACTCGCATGTTAAATATCTCGGAATACATCTAGATCGCCGTTCAACGTGGAAATACCATATAAATGCAAAATTAACTCAAATGAAACTAAAAGCCATTCAAATTCATTGGCTTATTGGAAGAAATTCTGTCCTTAGTCTCGATTGCAAACTTCTACTTCACAACTCTATCTTAAAACCAATATGGTGCTACGGTATTCAATTATGGGGCACTGCCTCAGCGTCTAATATCGAAAAAATTCAAAGGCGCCAAAATAAACTTTTTCGAATAATCACAACTGCTTTCTGGTATGTTAAAAACCCGAATATCGACAAGGATCTCAACGTGTCATTGGTAAAAACTTTTATTACAAAATACGCAGTAAAATATTTAAAAAGGCTTGAACTACACCCAAATCCACTAGATCTTAAATGATGGCGGCCACACTCGCTTAAGGAGAAGAGACACTGCAGCACTCACCCAATCAGAAGAGCGATAAACACCTAAATATGTGAACAGAAACCGTGATAAGAAAAGTTTTTGTCGGGCACTGGCACGACATGAATTAAAGTATGAGGATAAGATTAGATTACTTAAGGTGTTATGATACTTGCTATTTTTTGTATTGGATTTTTTTAGGATTGACTGAATGAAACAACAAATGCGAGAAAGAACAAGAAATACAATACAATATAAAATGTAAACAAAAAAAAACAATATTGCCCACGTTTTGTTCCAACAAAAACCATCAAAAAAGCTATAAATCGCAAAAAAAAAGTTAAAACCCGCTACTTTCGATCAAAAACTAAAAAAGTTAGCAGCAGTGCTAACATTCAATCTGGAAATGTCAATTTTAAGTTACAAATTTTTATATTTTTTTTGACAGTCTAAGATTATTTATCGATAACACACGTATATTTTTTTGACATTTCAAGATTTTTTATGTTATAATCCAACTCTTTACACTTAGTCAGTTTTCCTATGCAATTATATTTGCACTGTTCTCCAATATAGAAAAAATACAAAAAATAGAAAGTATCATAACACCTTTATTGTTAGTTCATATTTAATTTATGAAGATTCAATAAAGAAACTCTGGAAAAAAACTTAAATGTTATTTAAATCAAAATTATATTATTAATTTTCTTTCAATTAAAAAAAATAATTGATTAAATTTTCAGAGTAATTAAATTGAATTACTTTTCAAACAATTTTTTAATTGATAAGAACTTCTATAAATGGAATTGAATTCACATACTAAAAACTTTTAACAGTGGTGGTATTGCTGTTCGCCGAAGAATTTGTACTCAGTCTTTACAGTCCCACAACATCTTTGGGAAGACGTAAATATGCTCTTTAGCAAGAAAATTTGTTTATTAGTACAGACGATGATTTTTTTTTTCGAGAGAGAGCGGGGAGATTTCTCCCAACGGAGACGGTACCGCGACCAAACCAGGTCTATTGTACCCACCCCCCTTTAGTTGGCCAAAAGACCCTCTGCTTCCCAGAGAAACCCAAGAAGGTCTTTTGCCGGTATTACACCGACTCGGGACGCGCCCATCGTACCGTGCCCCAAGTGTCTCCTTCTGGCCCATGCCAGCGCGGGGCAGTCACACAGTAGGTGCTTTGTAGTTTCGTCCTCTTCACGGCATAGTCTACATTCTTGGTCCTCTGCCAGACCCATCCGAAAGAGGTGGTGCTTGACCGTATGGTGGCCCGTCAAATAAGCCACCAACGGCCGTAATTCTCGTCTGTTGAGACCCTTTGTCTCCAGTGTACTTCCGGGAAATATAAATTCCTTCGCCTGACTCATTCCCGGTAGCGATACCCAGTATTTTCTGTGCTCGCTGAGAGCCCATTCCCCCAATAGGGATTGGGTAGTGGCCCAGCTTAACCCACAAAAGGGCTCGGGGCCCACCATTTGGGCATTTGCTCCAGCCCTAGCCAGTTCATCAGCCCTATCGTTACCCGGAACCCCTGAGTGTCCCGGCACCCAACAGAGTGTCACTCTGTTTTTTGAGCCCAGCTCCTGTAGCCTTCCCCGGCATTCCGCCACCAAATTCGAGACAAAGAGAGTGCCTTAATGGCCGCTTGGCTATCAGTGAATATCGCAATGCTGTTTCCTATCATTCCCTTGTTAAGAATGTTGCTACAGCACACATCGATGGCGTGGATCTCGGCCTGCAATACACTTGGTGTTCTTCCCATGGCTATCGAGATTCGCGTGTTTGGTCCAAATACCCCAGCACCCACCCCGTGCTCCGATTTGGATCCATCAGTATACCAGCGTAGTCCCTGGTTACCATCACAGGGATTTCCACTGTCCCAAGCTCCCCCATTTGGGAGGATCGTGCTAAACCTTCTGTTAAAGCTCAGTTCCGTGGTCTTAATGTCCGCCCTTGTGCAGACCGATAGACTAGGAGCTAATTTCATCAGACCAGCGTGTCCGTTGACCCCATCTGCCAGTCCGGATGTTTGTTGGATCCTAAGGAGACTCGATATTGCGACCTTCCTTATATGGATGTGTAATGGCAAGATGCCCAAAATAGTTTCAAGTGCCGCTGTTGGACATGTGCGCATCACCCCCGTCAGAGCTACACAGACCATTCTCTGTAGCCTTCCGCACTTTTGAATCGCCGACACCTGCTGGATCTTTGGCCACCATACCAGGGATCCATAGGTGATTATCGGTCTAATCATCATGAAAGACGATGATTATAGCGGATTATAATAGCCCTGTCGTAGGACAGATCCCACGCTAACACTTTCCTAGGTTAGGTTAGGTTCAATGGGCAGCCGACACGAGGACGGCTCACATGGGTCCTTTGTGATACCCTTAGCCAGTGACAAGATTCAGCCAGTATTCACCAGACTATTCCACATAAGTCACTCGCAGCCTCGAACCATCCCGACTCCCTGCAGAACAGAGAGATCGATTTCAGTCTCATATTAGACACATCGTCCAAACATGGCAATTCCGGTCTACCAAAATGCCTAATCCTAATATCCCCTCCTCATCAACATGACTACTTCTACAGTAGTCACTATAATCAAGATCCATTCTCCCCGCATGAGACCCTACCACCCTGTAACCCGTAATGACTCTTGCCACACTTTCTTGGTCATTGGAAAAATAAATGCACGGAATTCATAATCAGGTATGTAATGGAAATCGATTTGGAAAACGAAACGATTTGAAAACGATAATATCGTTTTTAGAATCTTTTAAAATTGATTTCTTATACATATTCCTCTTATTTCCAGTCGCTATTCTTTTAAATTGTGTATTACATGAGTTTATTGTACTGTATTTTGAACAAAAAAATTAAGATTATAATTCAGAAATTGATTTTTAAATCGCTCGAAATTCATCACACCTTTTGAAAACGTTCGTTTTGAAATCGATCGATTTTCATCATATACCCGAATATTTCTTTTTTTTTTTTATTAAATTGACTTATGTTCATATGTTTGCCAGTTGCTGATCTGTCAAAATGGCATCCAGCAAAAGAGTCTTCAATAATAGGGGGCATTTACACGGTGTATTTTCAGACATGTCTGTCTTATTCATTCTCTTTTGAACATGCTTCCAAAAACTCTTTGTCTTTTCACGATGTCATTCCAAACAGTCAATTTAATAAAAAAAAAAAGAAATATTCGGGTATATGTTGAAATCGATCTATTTTCATCATATACCCGAATATTTCTTTTTTTTTTTTATTAAATTGACTTATTTTCATATGTATGCCGGTTGCTGATCTGTTAAAATGGCAACTGGCAAAAGAGTCTTCAATAATAGAGGGCATTTACATGGTGTATTTTCAGACATGTCTGTTTTATTCATTCTCTTTTGAACATGCTTCCATAAACCTATTGTCTTCTCACAATGTCTTTCCAAACATGTCTGTTTTCATGTCTATTTTTCCTATATCCATATTGTCGTATCTTAATATATTATAACCTTTTAATGAACTTATTGATATAATATGGCAACTCTGTTGAAAACTGAATATGAATAACAAATGAAATAAAAGTTAGTCTTGATTAGAATGTTAACATTAACACGTGTTTTATTAGTGGCGACGAGGATAAATTAAATGCCAAATCAAGAGGAATTAAAAATTGTTATGACTACACCAGGCGCTCAATTTGTATTTGGGGCGTTTGATCCAAAACTTACAACATGGAAGCGCTGGGTAAAAAGGCTGGAAACGGCATTGACTATTATAGGTGGTCAGGATGCTCAAAAGCGTAACTATTTGTTGCACTTCATGGGGGCAAAAGTTTACAATACTTTGTGTGATAAAGTGTTACCTAAGTTGCCGGAAGATATGTTGTACAAGGAAATTACAAAAGTGAAGAAGGAGGGGTTGTCAAACAGACGCGAAACGAGTTTTCCTGTTTGTTTTTATGAAATTTCATGTTTGTTAATTTGTATATATCTTCTTAATACACAAGAGTTGAGCATCAAAAGATGAAACGTGTGAAAGCAGACTAATTTGTATTCTCGCGAACGCAACTTAGTAAAATGTATTATAGTTCAGTAAAAAATAGTAAACATTTTTGGGATCTCGAACGCCTCTAATGTAATGTGAATGCAGATTTATATGAGCACCTGCTTTAATCTTAATCTCTTAATCACTGGACGACATTTATGCATTTACAAAATAAATAGTCCTACAAAAATTATGCACTCGACCCTTGTTAAGGAGACGGAACTATCTAACGTCCACTGTTAATTAAAATCTAGTAGCTTCTGTTGAAAGGCAACAGCACCTAGGAAGAACTTGTACAGGCCGAACTTTCCCACAAGGTCGAAAAATCTATCTTTCATCTGGAAGTCTTCCTTGCCGCGGCATTGGATATACCACCAAATCATCCCTTCATCAAGAAAGTATCCTTCTGTGTCCCACCGTTAATACACCCAATTGTGCCGGACAGTCAACTTCTATGAAAGGCACTATTCCATCAGAAAAGCAAGGCTCAAGCAAAGATAATCATCCTGAAAGACAGGAAGTATCTTCCGCAAAAAACATACTAACGGTTGTTTCAACCAAAAGTCAGGATGGTGCCGTGACACCGGGGGCTACTAACTCCCGTGGCACCAGAGTGTAAAAATATTTTGGAGACACATCGGACTCAAGAAATCAATTTACGTGCACCTGATTTGCCGTTACATTGATTCATTCATCCCCCAAGGGGTATATAACACAGTACAACATTTTTCAGTTAATTGATTGCCAACTCAATTCTGTGAACTGTATGTGAAATTAGACCCAAAAAGAAGAATTTCTGCATCATTCGTTTTGTCTTCTTACCTGCGATTTGAAGTTAGTATCGATTTGAAGTTAGTACTATCGTATAGGGGAATTTATCACGTTTTAGGCCCTGTTGTTTGACATAGCTCGACAACCACTAGCCCAATTTAGTTGAAATAAATTTTAAAAAATTAAGAATTACAATTCCCTTAATCTGTTCATATATTGTTTTCCTATACAAGTAACACTTTCGAAGTTAAAAATGAATGTATGAAGGGAAAAAATTATTTTTTGCCTAAAAATTTAAATTTTTTTTTTAAAAATACATAAAAAATGCAAAATGGAAAAAAGTTTCAAGTCTAGTTATTTTTTCGCAAAGTCACATAACCTATGAGCAAAATGAGACAAAGATCATAAAAATCGATGCACGCGTTTCGCTTTTATTCGCAATTGAGTAAATGTATGAATTTCAAAAATTTGCTCGAGATATGCACAACATTATTTGGAGAAAACATTGACATCTTTTTCATGATTCTGAGAATTAAAAAAAAAGGAATAAACAAAAGGTTATTTGATTTTTATGATTGCGGTAATAAATGTACGTGGACAATTAAACGGAAAGTGGACCTTTTTATTATTTGGGTTTTTCCGGTGGCTACCTAAATGATTTTTTTACAGAAATTGCACCCACATTTAAGGGTGGTCATTATTTGGAAAGTTTTGCACAGTTTGAAACGTACAAGTGCTGAATCAGGTATATAGCCAGCCGCCCTTAAAATATGCGCCCATTTATAAGTACCTGGCAGTAAAATATTCAAAAATACGTAGTATTTATAGGTGTGCATTGATCGATTTTTGGCATTCAGCCAGTGAAAGTAAAAGTGATTTTTCTCCAGTTTTTTAAAAGTGAATAACAACAAAACATAAAATATATCAATATGGAAAACAACAAGTGCCCATATTTGGATGAATATTGTTACGTTTGTGGTCATATCGTCCGAAAAATACAGAAAAAAGATCGAAAAAATTTGTTTACTGAGCAATTCAAAACCGCGTATTGTAATTATTTCGATGAAGCAGATTTAAGTGGTGCAAATTTTACGCCGAACACAGTGTGCAACAGTTGTTATACTACCCTTCTAAAATGGATTCACGGAAAAAGTAGAAAGTTATCTTTTATGAAGCCAGTAATTTGGGTGGAAGACACAACTGGACATGATGAATCCAGGTGCTATGCATGCATAAATTTTCGTCCTGGATTAAACAGACAACAATTGAACACAAAAGTATACACTCCTGCATTTACTGCCACACTTCCAGTGCAACGCCCTGCTGATACCGATGCACCTAAACCTCCGAGTGCGGATACTGTGTCCCTGCTAGCCGAAACCGTTTTCACCAATCCGACCGATTTGGATGATGCTGATTGGATACCCGATATTGAAAATAGTGCACCACAACCGCTACCACAAATCGAAATGGATTACATTGTGGCCAAGCTGGGACTATCACAACACGACTCCGAATGGCTGACATCATTTTTGAAGAGAAGAAAACTCACACAGCAAAATGTCAGCGCAACATCATACCGACAACGCCAAGCTGACTCAGACCATGAATATGAACAACCTACGAAGAAAACAAGATCATCAGAACCACAAGCGTCAACTTCTATAAGGATGGATATTGCCAATAATTGAAAAAATGTTCTAAATTTTGTTTTTATGCATATTATAATAGCGTATTAATTGCATATTATTTTATTTTCATTAAGTTTTTATAAATAAAGTTTTTTTTTGCATGATAATTTTTTAATTTATATTTTTATTTTAAGGGTGGTGGCTATAACTGATTTTTGAAATTCATACCTTTACTCAATTGCGAATAAAAGCGAAACGCGTGCATCGATCTTATGATCTTTGTCTCATTTTGCTCATAGGTTATGTGACTTTGCGAAAAAATAACTAGACTTGAAACTTTTTTCCATTTTGGATTTTTTATGTATTTTTAAAAAAAAAAATTTAAATTTTTTGGCAAAAAATAATTTTTTCCCTTCATACATTCATTTTTAACTTCGAAAGTGTTACTTGTATAGGAAAACAATATATGAACAGATTAAGGGAATTGTAATTCTTAATTTTTTAAAATTTATTTCAACTAAATTGGGCTAGTGGTTGTCGAGCTATGTCAAACAACAGGGCCTAAAACGTGATAAATTCCCCTATACGATAGTACTAACTTCAAATCGATACTAACTTCAAATCGCAGGTAAGAAGACAAAACGAATGATGCAGAAATTCTTCTTTTTGGGTCTAATTTCACATACAGTTCACAGAATTGAGTTGGCAAATCATGTGTTGTACTGTGTAATTAAATATTAACACTACAAATTTATGATTAACATATCGCTCACTTACTTCTATAGTGTTATTATTCAAAAAAAAACTCACTCTTATCGTGGTTGGCGAATTTAAAATAGGCCTGCGACTGTTTGGTAATAGATCAAAGAGAAAGTGAACTTATTTTCCATAATCTTATAGCAATCAGTCCCAGACATATTTAAAATTCGACACATTTTTAACACAGGGGGTAAATTATCAACGAATATGAAAGATTTTTTTTTACAAAATATCAATTATGATATTTCGAACATTTCAGCATACTTAGCTAAAAATGAGTGCGTTTTTTGGCCTAAAAAGTAAAATATGTACTTAAGTCAGAAAGTAGTATTCTAATGGTCTATATACCACTTAAATGTGGGAGAACTTTATAAAATATTTCACACATCTTGCAGTTTTGTATTAACAATGGGAAATAGTTGATTTTTTAATAGAAACAATTTCTTAAATCGTTTTTAATTTAGACAATTAATTTTAAAAAAATATTATGAACCTCCTTGTATTAAATTGCCTCATCTTTCTGCTGTTGACAAAAGCCTGGACTGCCACATTTTTCATAATAGTACAGCAAAGGAAAGCGGTCATATTTATCTAGAATAGGCTTTAAACTCGGAAATTTTTGATAGTCTTCTTTGTCATGTACCATCTGATGTTCCCGTTTGATTATACGCTTATTCAAACGTCTCTTTTCGCTATATTCTAAAAATATATCCGGATTATATTTCTCTTGAGTTTCTTTATAAATTCGATCCATTTCTTTATACAAACGTCTTTGTTCTTCAGGAAACCAATGATACAAACGTTTCCATTTACGTCTAGCACGTCTTATAGTGCCAATAACGTCACGATGATAATTAATTTGATGATTAAATATGACTTCCATAACGAAAAAATAATAAATAAAATTTATTACAAAATTTATTTTTAATTCAAAAAAGGTTTTATGTACATATGTATATCGTTGCTTAAGGCGCAAAAGGCTATTTCTAACCAAAATTATAAATC
Source organism: Pollenia amentaria (assembly GCA_943735925.1). Taxonomy (NCBI): domain Eukaryota; kingdom Metazoa; phylum Arthropoda; class Insecta; order Diptera; family Polleniidae; genus Pollenia; species Pollenia amentaria. The sequence continues at coordinate 81,962,755 of OX031008.1, read as the reverse complement.
TACATTTTCATTGATTTTGATGTATTGTATTCACACAAATGGCCACAAAAAATATTCTTTCGACCAAAATTAGCGATTTTATTAACAAAAAGTAAACAGCTCTATCTGAAAAAGTTTATATTATAAACGATACAGTGATAAAAGGTATAGTTTGAAAATTATGCAACATTATTAATGGTCAAAATAGCTGCTAGGTTTTATAAGAAAAATAGAAGAAGAAAAAATTTAAACAGTTTAATGCAATTTATAATTTAAAATAGTTTTTTGCATCTCTAGTAAAACTTTAAAAATGTTAGATAAGGCCTTTTGCGTTTTAGGTAACGAAATGTATGCATATACATATCGTCATATGATTTAAGAAAGCCCTAAATTACAAAAAATTCAAAATCCACTTTTCGGTCGATTATGACGCACATTTACATTTGCATTAAATACATTTTACTTGAAAATTTTCACTTCTACAATTAACAAGTCAGAGTGCCATATTCGGCTATGACGAATCCCATGGTGCGATAGTAACAGAAAGTTATATAAATTCCGCTCTTTAGATATAAATAAATCAAATTTGTACATTTTTTCGGATGTTGTGGATTGATAACCAAGATGCTTGTAACTAATTTGGAAACTTTGGCTCTTGCCGTTCTTCAGATAAACTGAAATCTATTATGACATTTTATGGGAAGAGCAACGCCCACCTATCCAATCACGCCCACATTTTTTCGGATGCTGTGTATTGATAACAAAGATGCTTGCACCTAATTTGAAAGCTTTGGCTCTTGCCATTCTCCAGATGTAGAGAAAAAAAGAAATAAAAAACAACAACAACATGGGATTTATGGAAGAATTAAAGGCAGTCGTTTTTTTTTGGCTGAATTTAAATAGCAAAATTATGATGAGCATATCTGACATAAATATATACCAACCAAGTTCCCATCATATCTGGGGTCTTCGGAAAACTCATTTCAACAGACGGCCGGACAGACGGACAACCGGATTTAAACTTTTCTTTTCATAAGAAGCCTGAATATATATATGTATGTACTTTATAGAGTCTAAGATCAATATTGTATAAATTACAAACGGAATGACAAAGTTATTTATACCCTTTTACCTTCGGTGTGGGGTATAAAAATAACGTTCTTAACAACAAAATTCTAAAAGGTCTAAGTGCAAACGCCTTTTCATGTATAATAAACAACAAACACAAAAAAAGGAAATTTTGTATTTTTATTTTTGTGTATCAACAGTTATGGTGTTTTCTTTTCTACAAAAATGTAACATTTTGTTTAAATAAATGCAATTTGATGTTCGTTTCTTAAAAATGCTTCGCTCTCTAAAAGGGTGACTTGTTTTATTCTAAAAAATGCACCCTTACTTATGGCATTAGGCATTGCACTTTACGCCCTGTATAAATCGACAGTGTTGATAATATAAGGGCTACCAGACGAAGTTGGGAAAAAATCGCCTCTTATCAGGACAGTAAAAGTTTAAAATTTTAATAGTTTTTTTTTCTATTATTAAATAGTAAAAACATAAGAAAGCATTACATTGTTAATGATAGGTTGTCAGTGATAGAAAATTTAAGTGGATTCGATGTTATAAAACTGTTTTTGAAAAAAATAACATCAAATCAAGAAATCTGAAAAACTTGGTGTTAATAAATCAGCAATCTGGCAAAGGTATTTTCTTGTTTACATATTTAATAAAATACAAACTAAAGAAATTGGAATTTCGTCATTCTATCTGTTCATTTATTTATTTATTAAATATCAATCTATTAACAAATTTTGGTTTATGTAAAATTTTTTTATATTTCGAAGAATAAACTTTTTAATTTATGTACATATTTTTCTTATATTTTTAAAAACAAACTTTTTGTCAGCTGTTAAAAACAGGGCGGTGCAGTTTTGTGTTTTGTTCTCGTCAAAAATTGCATTATTACAGGGTCGGCAAGATATTTTATACATGTCCTTTTAACAAGAAAAGAAAACACCATTAGTTTTCCATTACAGTGTTTTAATAGGATAAGCCATCTGTTTTCGTTTCTTTTCTTAATTTTTTTTTAAATTTAAAATACAATGTAGAGTTTTTAGCTCGTCCTGTAAAATTTGTTCAATGTAACTTAGGGCTTTTTGAAATCATATGACGATATATATATGTACAAACATATGTACATAAGCGTGTGCTTAAAAATAAATTTGATTTATATTTCCAGGCGCTTCTGATGGTGTTGCTCATTTATTTACCCCCAGATGGGAGACTTTATTGGATCCAGTTGTTTGGCTGGAAGCAGGCACTCAGATATTCTTCTCCCTTGGCTTAGCTTTTGGCGGTTTAATCGCTTTTAGCTCTTACAATCCGGCTAATAATAATTGTTATCGTGATGCCATTTTGGTGTCTTTAACCAATTGTGGGACTTCTATGTTCGCTGGTGTTGTGGTTTTCTCCGTTATTGGTTTCAAAGCAACGGCTACATTTGATCGCTGTACAGAGGAAAGGAACCATTTGATATCGTTGAATACGACAAAAAATTTACCGGTGTGTGATTTACAAGAAGAATTGGCAAATGTAAGTTAAAATATTTTTTTTTTTAAATTATGTAAAGTTTATTTTAGAAATATTTGCTGCTCTTGTCGCGGATTTTTTTTCTGAGAAAAATATGTTACAGTATATGCATGTAACACTTTCTAATGTTACATATAATCACTCGATGTGTTACATGTGGTGCAACTTTAATAGAACAAAATTAGCTTAATTAATTTACACTTTTATCATAAATGTAATTCATGAACGATTTTTAAAGCTATATGAGCGGTATCTCCACGCTATTACGGCTTGGAAACAAATATTGGCATCATTAATGGCTTGGAAAAAAATTAAAACTAAAAATTTCAATTTAAATTGATGTTGATATTAAATTGATGACGATGACGATGACGCTAAATGGAATTAATATGTAAAAATTTTTTTATTTTGTTTTAAAAAAATCTTTTCACAAAATTATGAGCGGTATTCTTTGTGACAAACAAAATAAATATTGGTTGTACAAACCATAGTAGTATAAGTACCAGGTAGGTTCATTAGGGAGAGTTATCATTATTTACCCATGTAATGTCAAACAACGAAACATTACTCAATTGCAAATATTTAAATTTCAACATATTTTGCGCATTGCATATTTTGGGTTGTTCACGAAAGGCGGATTATCAGGTTATATGGTTTAGCATCTATGCATATCTGGCCTTTGGCCGGGCACAAGGATTTATGTTCTATGGTACAACAAGTACCGGCTTCGCTAAGTAAAGATTCTCTGCATAAGTGGCATTTGGCCGGACGCAAGGATTTCTCCTCTGTAGTATAACAAATACTGGCTTCGCTAACTTAAGCTTCTCTGCGTAGCCTTTGGTATACCCTTGCGCCAGACCAAAGGCGTGCTAAGCAGCCAAGCCTAAGTTAGCAGAGCCGGTATTTGTTACACCAAAGAGGAGAAAATCCTTGAGTAATTCGTAAAACCATTTCATGTTATTTAATTGCAGAATTTGGGATCTGATATCATATGAAATACGTCCTTAAAAATTAGGATGTTATTTCATTTTTGCTTGGGGCGTTATTTCATTTCATTGGGGGCTTATTTCATTTTCAAAATTGAAATTTTATTTCATATCAAATAATGCCCAATACTTTTGGGGGTAATTAACATTTTTTTTGGGGTTAATTCTTGGGACGTTATTTAATGCCGCCGAAAATAATATATCCAGATGCTTCTTCGAAGCTCAGCATATGGATAAAGCTAATTAATAAAGAGATGCATAAATAAACAAAAACGAATTTTTAATTTGTTGGTGAGTGCTCAGTGTTCTTTAAAGATACAACCATTGGGTAAAGCTTTATAGCGGTTCCCCGGAACCCGATTTAGTTAGATTATGCCTAATAGCGCCTGGACATATATTCGAAGCACCTTATATTTTTTCTGGACCTCAATTTCTGCTCAGATCTAAGATATTACGATGCAAATAATCCATTTGATTTAATTTTTAAAAAATATAATTTTTAATGTTTACGGCTATTTAAACAGAAATTTCTATAATCAAATTTATTTTGACTTGAAATGAGCCCGTGGGAATTTTTGTAATGGTTGTATCTTTAAAAATACAGTGGGCATTTAAGGGTTAAAAAAAAAATTAAAATAAATGTATATTGTTGTTGTGAATATAATTTAATAACATTTTTTTATTTTTTCGAATTTATTCTATGAGTTAAATTTCAGTTATGTATTTTATAAAGCTTTTTGTAATAGCTCTATTCCTTTAATTTTTAGAAATGACTTTATACACTACCAGACTATTATATTGTATTCTCTTGTTACATTTTACCTTAGCTTTCCGTTGGAAAGCAATGAAGTATATTTATGTACAGAAAAATTTACAATTATTAGACACCAGCAGAATGTAATGCATTTTCTGGCCCGCTACGGCCTTCGTCAGCATTCTTTGTGTCACACTGGATAGTGATACTTTATAAATTGAATGTATTTAACTCAACTATTTTAACAAATAGATATTGGGAATTATTTCTTTTTCATAAGCAACCTTATTATATTCAACATTTTTAATTTTTTCGAATTTATTCTATTAGTTAAATTTCAGTTATGTATTTTATAAAGCTTTTTGTAATAGCTCTATTCCTTTAATTTTTATAAAGTATCACCATCCAGTGTGACACAAAGAATGCTGACGAAGGCCGTAGCGGGCCAGAAAATGCATTACATTCTGCTGGTGTCTAATAATTGTAAATTTTTCTGTACATAAATATACTTCATTGCTTTCCAACGGAAAGCTAAGGTAAAATGTAACAAGAGAATACAATATAATAGTCTGGTAGTGTATAAAGTCATTTCTAAAAATTAAAGGAATAGAGCTATTACAAAAAGCTTTATAAAATACATAACTGAAATTTAACTCATAGAATAAATTCGAAAAAATAAAAAAATGTTGAATATAATAAGGTTGCTTATGAAAAAGAAATAATTCCCAATATCTATAATTTCATAACCATATAATCTGATTTTTGTTTAAATTTTTTTTAAGACATTAAAAAAAAAATAAAATTAATTTATGTAAGTATTTGATTTTTGACGCTTGTTTTAATTTTTTTTTGTTATTTTCTTTTGTTTGACATTACATGGGTTTTAAAATTGAGAACAAACTTTCTACTGACTATACCTTGTTCTTATTCTACCATGGTACAAATAAAGCAGTAAATACCAAAGTTGTAAAACAGGGCAGTATGAACACCTTAAGTAAAAGTATGGGTAACATATGCAACATATTTTGCATGTTTTTCATCAACATATTCACAATAGGACATGCCAGTTGTTCCCACAGTTGTTTTTTTGTACAAGCGAACACAAAAATTTAGAACATGTAACATCAATGCAACATATTTCTCAGAAAAGAAATTGCCATTTATATTCTTAAAAAATTCATAGGTAGAATATGCTAAAAGCTCGATAATAAATGACCTGGGCAAAATTTGCTGGTTAAGTCATAATTCCTCAAAAGTTCGAGTATTATAAAATATTGTATTAGCCAGCGAAACTGGAAATATGCTAATATTTTTTTACATGATAATTATTATTGCGGTTATTTTATTGAACTGTTAATGGTTTTTAATCCAAATTTCGATATTTTAATCAGGCTTAAGTTTATTGAATTTAATTTTCATTAAACTATTTTTATGAAGAAAGGAATTTTACAACATGAAATGAATTAAAATTTGTTGATAATTTTTCATTCTTGACTGAGCTGGGAATTGAACCCAGATTTTCACGAACAGCTTTCCCTGATTAGTTTCGATTGTAACCACACAAAATCTTCAGAGGGGTTTGCCGTTTAGCACTCACCGCCATTGACGACGGATGACGTCATTAGTCAAACATCAATCTTTAAACCAAATGGTATTTTACCTCGGTAGATCGAAATTTGCTTTGAATGAATGATTACCTATTTTATTTGATTTACATGTTCTTCCTTACTTCTGTTTTTCGTACTTTTTGTCAAGAATTCTTCTTGAAATCCAAAGTACATTTTTTGTTTTTTATTTTTTTGTCTTTCTTTTTTCTTGTTGACAAATGTAACCATATAGCTCGTGCCTTAGCTGTTAACAATAATTATTATTGTGGTTATTTTATTGAACTGTTAATGGTTTTTAATCCAAATTTCGATATTTTAATCAGGCTTAAGTTCATTGAATTAAATTTTCATTAAATTATTTTTATGAAGAAAGGAATTTTACAACATGAAATGAATTAAAATTGATTGATAATTTTTCATTTTTGTTTATAAAATTGGTGCTTTTTTTGGTGTTGAGATTTTTAATAAATCAATTTTAAATGTTACTTAATTTTTTAGAGCGCTTCTGGTACCGGTTTAGCATTTATTATATTCACCGAAGCAATAAACCAATTTCCTGGAGCACAATTGTGGGCAGTACTGTTCTTTTTGATGCTCTTTACCCTGGGTATCGATTCACAATTTGGCACATTAGAAGGAGTGGTAACATCATTGATGGACATGAAACTTTTTCCAAATTTACCCAAAGAATGGATAATTGGTGTAAGTAATTGTTACAAAATGAAAATTACGAAGTGGTCACATAAATTCTTTTATTTTTTTAAAAGGTTTTATGTTTTTCGTGCTGTTTAATATCCATGTCATTTGCAAATGGTGCTGGTAGTTATATTTTCCAATTAATGGACAGTTTTGCAGGGAATTTCCCTCTTTTGATAATTGCCTTGTCCGAATGTTTATCTATAAGTTACATTTATGGTATCAGAAGGTAAGTTGTATTAATTGATTAAGGTAATATTTTTTATACTGGTTGTAATTTTTCTGGTAAAGATTTGCCGATGATATAGAAATGATGACAGGTTCACGTCCTGGTTTTTATTGGATGTTTTGCTGGAAATACTTATCACCTTGTGCCATGATTACCATTTTAACAGCATCGTTTTATCAATTAGTTACTGAAGGTAGTAGTTATCCTGCTTGGATAGCATCGAAAGGCATGACCGAAAATATGGAATGGCCTCATTGGTGTATAGTTATTGCCTTTATACTGATATTGTCATCCATATTATGGATACCAATTGTGGCATTTTTAAGGTATAAACAATTTACATTGACCCCTATTATGAAAGTCGACGACGTAATGAGTGGACGGCATCGGAACAGTAATTATATTTTCTGAGTCGTTATTGACAATAATCGATTACTATTGACAGTCAATTGATATTTTCTAGGGCGCTTTTAAGTCGACGTCGAGTAGAATTGTCTCTGTTTTAGTCGACAGGAAATTTTGCGACGACTCAAATGAAAGTTAAAGAAATTTTAAGTAGAATGTAAACATGTTTATTAAGTACGTTAAAATAAAAAAAATGCAAATTTAAAAGAAGTTATGGGCACAAATTTTAATAGTAAATTAAAAGCGAAAATTCGGAAAAGTTTGCTAAAAAAAGCGAAAATTAGCGAACATTTTTAACTTAAGACTATTGCTTCAAAGAGTAACAAAACTACGCAAAATTGCAAAAATTTTGGAAAAGTTTCCAAAAATATCGAAAATTTTTAATACTCGTATTTCAAACAAACCATTAAATTAATTAAAAGTCCCTAAAACTATAAAAAATTTAAAAAATCGTAAAACTAGCGGAAATTCGCAAAAAATAACAGCGGCATGATAGCAAAGTCTTATATATATTAAGAATCGTTAAAGCTATAAATAATCAGAAAACTTACCGTAAAAAATAGCTCTTATCGCGAACCTGGCAAAAATTCGCGAACAATTTAAAATCGGAAACAAACTCTAAAATTACATTGAAATCGCTCAATCGGTTAAAAAACAAAATGTCGGGAAATAGCATAAATAGCGTTAAAAAATTAACTTTAATGATGAAGAACAAAAAATAATAGAAAAAAAATTGGAGATGGGATTTTTTTGTCAGATTTTCTATAACATGTCGACGTTGACACAACTTTCTTATAAAATACCAATTTTACGTCGAAGTGATGTAGCCGTCGACTGGATGCGACAACAAATAAAAATTAGTGTCGACGTCGACAACGACTTTCGTAATAGGGGTGATTAACAGGTGTATATTTTTACATTTAACGGTAAAAAAAACAATTTTTTTAGATTATTTGGTGTTAAGGTAGTAGAAGATTCTGATCCCGCTTGGTTTCCTGAAGCTGAACTTAAGGAAGTCCACGGCATTGTACCCCACGAGCCCACTGATATTGAACGTACAATATTTTGTTTTAATATGGATGGCACTGAAGGTATGTGTTGTCCGAAATATGGTCTACCCGAAAAATCTCTGGAAGAGGAAGATGAGGAGTAGATTCGTGTAAGTGTTCGATCTTAATAATACATTTAAAAACAACAATTACCTTAGTTTACTTGTAAGTTAAATCATAGTTCGTAAAAAGAATCTACTATTGACAATATTCGGGGAAATCTTATTCAAAATATATACAATACAAACGACAAAATCCATGAAAATCTATTGTAAATAATTCTACTTATACGAGTTTGCTGAATATTTTAGATTAATTATGTATATTCAAATTTTGTTGAGTTACACGTATTTATTATACATATTTATGTAACTATACTATCGTTATAAAAATTATAAAAGTTTTTATGTAATTTTCAAATATGTTTTATGACTCAAAACAACAAAAACCTTAAAACATCGCCACCGACTAAATTTTAACATTTATTTTTACAAACAAATTGCAAGTTATTGGGGGTAATAGAACATACTATGTATTCGAAAAATTTGGTACGATTTAAAAATTTAAAGAAAGCATTTGTTTTAAAAACAATTAAGGAAGTATAATCGGGCAAGGCTAACTATATGATAGCCTACACCATTTATTTATATTCGGGAGCTTGTTTTATTTTGACTTTTTCTCTTTCAATAAGTTTGATAAAAAATGCCCATTTCTAATCTTTGATGACCTTAATTTTGAAATTAGGGCTGTGAAGTCGGAATCGAAGTTGTGGAGTCGAAGTTGAGGTTTTAGTGCCGAAGTCGGAGTCGAAGTACTCTAAAGTTTTTCTATTTAACATAAGTAAATAACTAAAGTAAAGCTTAATGCTTCATGTGTCTATCGGTTTGAAATTTTTACAGAATCATTTTCTTACTACGAGTGTATAGTCAAATAAGGACCAGTCTCATATACATTTAGCATCAAGGTTACAGTAGGAGTCGGTGTTGGAGTCGGACTTAAAACATTTCAGCGGTTTGAGTCGGAGTCGGAGTCAGAACAATTTTTTAACGATTCCACAGTCGCGCTTAAACAATACCGATTCAAGATTTAAATCCAATTTATGTGTATGACAATTTTTTTTAGGAATGAAAAAACAAGTCCACATTATAGCAAATTCTATTTCATCTTGTATACGACAACATTAATTCCGTTCTACAAGGTCCATATTGTTTTAACATAAAAAGACAGATATAAAAGACAATAAGTACTGCGATGCTTTATGCAGCTTATATAATCACAATGACAGGTTTGAAGAGTATAAATCTTTTGTTTGAAGAGTATAAAACTCCGTTGATAGTTTCCCCAAGAAATCTCTGTCTATGAGTCCTCAAAAGGGGACATTTTCAGAGCAGATGTTCAGATGGTTCGACATTCATCAATTAAATTCGGCTTTGCTTGTCAATACCCTTGCCTAAAACAACTAAGAAAGTATAGTCGGTTAAGCCCGACCATATGATCCATACACCACGCTTAAACAAATTTGTAATCTATATGCACCCATGGGCAATCATGGACCTGCCAGAACAAAATTATATTACCATAAATATTTTCATCTTTATGAGTTTTGTTTGCCTTTAACACCTAATAAATCAGAGCAAGTTAAACTCTGTTTTTGGCTTAAAATGTGTTTCTTTAAATGCGTACAATTTGGCGTTAAAACTACCCTACAAGAAATGAATAACCAAAACTTAAAAAAACATTTTTTACTGATACACTTGTAAAAATTTTATATTAAATTAATGAGCTAGAGACAGAGAGGCAAAATAACATATACTCAAGATTTCGGTCAGTTTTTTCATTTTGCTCTTAATAAACTAATAGGAACTATAACCAATATATCGGTGAGCACTACTAGTTATCTAACTAGTAAAATGACCGGTAGTCTTCTTGTAGGGTACCAATGCAGACCATATGAATTTTAACAACATTTAACGTAGTTCTCCAACATGTTAATTTTTAAATTATATATAATACATGGGACACTGTTTTACAATTGTAAATTGACATGTAAATTTAAGTTAAATTCCACTAAGCCCGCGTTTAAACACTCACGGATTTATAAGCCATAAGTGATTAAAAATGGGGGTTATCATGACATAGTGGTTACCGTACAAGTTATTGGCGAACATTTTTATGTCAATACCAATATTTATAAAGAACTTATGGCATTAATAGTTTTTTTCGCTTTGATTTGATGGCAATTAAATAAGTTTAGACCGAATTCATTCTAAACCAACATGATAAGATGGTTTATCGGCACAAAGACCCTATTTCGGAAAGAAGCTTGTATGGGGGCTATGTGAAATTATGGACCGATTCCCACCTTTTTCAATTGGCCAAATTTCATCAAATTATCTCCGGACAGACAAAGTTCGATCGACTGAGAAATTGAAATTGATTCAGAGTCGATCGGTATACTTTTAGGTAGGATCAATATTCTAAGGTGTTACCAGCATCAGCACAAACACATAATACCCTCTCGACTAGTGTGGTGTTGGTATAATAAACTGATGTTAACTGAGGCCACAGCGCCCAGTGAATAGGCCTGTAAGTACTCTGAGTTCAGTGTGTAAGCAAAAGTAACTTACGTGATTTACGACATGATAAGTTGGCAAAGCCGAGGAATATTCGTTCAAAGACGAAATAATTCTCGTTTGGACCATGATCATATCGTCTTCCTAATGATACCATTAGGGATGCCAAAGATGGGCTCACGACTTATAAATAGGCGAACAACTCTATTTACCAAGCAGTCTGCCCCCTTTCGTTGCCAGCAAGACACCCAACATAGAGGTTAATTGCTGTAACTCCTTTGATTATTCAGATGTCTTATGCCGTTCATGACCATGATTTAAATAAACAAGATTATATAATGCGGAGGTTCGTAACGTTGTTGGTAGTTTGTGTGACGTAGAAATAGACTTTTGCATATTTTTTAATAATCAAAATCCCATACGGTTTTGTGATTGCGCCATCTGTGTTTATTTCTTCATATCCTACGAAAGATGTTCTGACATTTTTTACTTTATAATTTTCTAAAGTTAGATTTCGAAACAGGTTAGGAGTTTTGAGAAGATTCGAACTGATTTATTTACATGTACTTTCCTACAAGGACACTTATTTATAGGATTAATCACTATTTTAACTTCTGTTCAGCATTTTGGTATTAAGTAGCACGTTAAATGTTTGGTGTAAAACGTTTGTTATTAAGATCATGTTGCCTTACGCCTTTGAAGAAATTGAATCACCCATTTTCATAATTCCAGGTCATATGAAACTGGTACCGGTTTAAGACTATTGAACATGCCCCTGTAATAATATTCGTATTTTCTTTTGGTGTCTCTGCGAAAACTGGTATATGCTGACGTTACGTTTTTGTTGCAAGCTGCAATTTGACGTTGAAGATCAAGTGCAGTATACATATATTTTCACATAATTTTAATTCAAATATTCAAGACATAATAAAATACTAGGCAATGGGGCATCAAACACTGTTGTCAAGTTGCAACTAGGCTCTGAATGCTCTGTTATTCTTGATTTGACAACGTATAAATAAACTATTTATTTATTCAAATATTTTCGTAAAAATATTTTTAACTTTTTTTTAAAAATGACTTATATTTTTTTTAATTCAACAAATAAAAACGTTATTACAACAATATTCAAAATTCAAAACTTTTTCGATCGAATAAATATTATTAACTCTAAAGTAGTTACACAACAGTACGACATTTTTAATATTTATGTTGTCATGATATAAACTTGACAACCAGTGTTTTCAATAGCTCTCGTGTCGTTGTCATATTAATATTAACAGTTGAAAATTTTAAATGGTCTGGTTGGTTTTTTATATGGGCCATTATTGAAGAATATTTAAAACGAATTAGTTTACAAATTTTTTAGCTCTTTTCTTCAATAACTTGCAATTTTTATGAATATCTCACAAAAAAAAACTCCATATATTTTAAACGAAACCCTATGTACTTATTTTAAACCCAATACCCCCTAAAACAATGACAATAATTTTACAAACTTAGTTGTTAATATTGAACATTAAACTTAAAAAAAAGAACAAAATATGTACGTAACTAGTACTTTTTAGAAAATTTACAAGAAAAAAAAACCAAAGTAAACTATTTAGTCAATGAAGACTGTACAAAATAAAAATAATTAAAAAAAAAAATGTTACAAAACCCCCTTTAACAAATAATAATAAATAATGCTATACATAAAAAAAACAATTAAAACCAAAAAATTGGTTTCATCAGCCATTTAAAAGAAGAATTAAGTTAATAATAGTATTAATTAAAGAAATTAAATGCATTCATTAAATAATAAAAAAAGAGCCTACATTAATAAAATATTATATATTATTTTCTCGATACACAGTAACACACTTTAAAATTAAAAACATTAAGCAATATCAGCATTAATTTAATGTACATACGTATACATACATACATATTGCTTTAAATTGTAACGAAAAAAAAAATAATTGTTTTGTAAATTTTTTATTTGTTAAAATGTTTTTACTTTTAAAAGAATTATTTGCATACAAGTGCTAGTGCTTGTAATATGGAATTTTTTAATAAAAAAAAAATACCTTCATATGAAATTTAATAATATTTAAGTGGAAGTAACATATCTTATAACAATTATTTTTATTAATCACATACATCAAGCACCATTAAAACCATTAATCAAATGAATGTTAAGTAAAATGTCGATTAAAGTCGACTTAAAATTGCCCTGCATCAAGTATTATGGTTTTTATTATGTACATATTTCTCAAAGGATTTGAGGCTCCCTTTTCATCAGTGTTGCCAATTATAAAAAAAACTCCAGTTTCTTTGTGAGCACTGTTTACTCTCTGGCTAGAAGAAAAGGTTCTTTCGATCATTTCTCCAATTTCTCTTATGGGGCTTCCTTACTTCCGGAGATAAACAATAATCAAGGCGAATTCACTTTTAAGGTGGTGTTGAAAACACAAATGAGCTACTTTTTGTTATAACTAAGAGGGAGATATGTCAAAAGCTGTTTGCGTTTTGGTCATAACAACCAGTGTGGTCATTTTGGCATTTTTGCAACTAAATTTAGCATTAAAAATTTTTCTTTAGCTGCAAATTTTTCATTTATCACTTGTCATTTTATTTAGCACTTTTGGAAAATGTTTTTAGATATTTTTAAGCATTATTTATTTTAAAAATTTAAGGCAGAAACAATATATTTAGCCGTTTTAAAACTTTTTATGAATTTTGGCATTGATTTGCTAGTGCATATTCTTTACAGCATTTTTTTTTTGCATAATTTAATCTTTAAAAAGATAATTTTTGTAGCATTTTTAAAGTTTATAGTGCATATTTTGCCTTTTGAGGCATATTTTCATACATGTTAAATTTTTTAGGTGCTTATGAGAGCTTTCGCAGCAAAATTCTGATCTGCTCTAAAATTGTAAGCCAAAGCAGGTTGCCATTAAAGATAAATGTTATTTAAAACTTTCAAATTTTATATTTATAAAAGCAAAAATTAAGGAAAACGCAGTTATAGTAACGTTTTGGGCGATGTAATACATAGAAATTGGGACCAATATCTTAGTATACCGAGCGAATCAGAATCACTGTTTAAAGTGATCTAACGATGTCCATCCGTCCGTCTGGGTGGTTGTCTGTCCATGCCAACTTTGTGCGCAAAGTACGAGTTGCAATTTTGTAAATAATTTTATCATATTTGGTAAATATATTTAATTTTTACGAAGGACGAAGTCTATGTAAATGGTGAGAATTGGTCTATAATTTCACATATGAACCATTAAAACTTCTTTCCAAATTAGACTTCTTGTGACCGTAAACCATCAAATTATGTTGGTATTTAGATTAAATTCGCCGCAAAAATTTTTTACTGCAAAATATATTCTTTTCGAATCGGCTCACAATAGATTTAACTTCCTTTAAATATTAAATTTAATAAACAATTTAGCGACCATCCCTCAAATCCCTTTCAAACAAAAAATCTCATATGGATGTTAATATCTACATAATATTCGCCACAAATAACACTTCTTTGAACTTTAACCTCATATAATCCCTAGAGGGAAGCGAACGGATAGGTCTTTGGTGGTAGAGACCAGTTCTAGTTCTAACACTTTATATGAGTGGAAACTATCACTTTTGCATGGGGCTGTCATTGGAGGGTGTCAATTGACACCTAACAGCTACCATTTGACAAGTCACACATCTATTCTCAATGAACGTGTATTATGAATGTACTATTATTTCAATAAAACAAGTCCTAGAATTAAATTTAAGAATTAAATTTTAGAAAGTCCCACCGGTGAATACTGTATTGTAATTCATTACTTTTTTTACCTTTTGGTTCTTCATATACCAGTTAAAAGATTGGTTCTCCTTTCACTGGTCATGAGTCTTTTTTTATGTACTTGTTCCATTTTCACTAATCCCAGGATCAACAGACAATTGACACAAATTTCCCGCAGGGATAAATTTGTTTTTGTGAGCCCATGACTGCCCATCGTTTTCAAATAGGGTAAAATCTCGAAAATTCGTCTATAAATACTAGGGTATTCATTCGGTTAACCGATTAATTTCTACCCGATTAACTGATCGGTTAATTTAAAATTGCCTTTTTTCGATTAACGCATAAACCGGTTAATTTCAGTCGATTAATCGATTAACCGGTGTAACAAAATTTTTAACTTTTTGTAGTATTATAACATATTTTTTTTGTGCTTTTAATTATTTGTTTCGTCTCATATACAAAAGGTTCTGTTTAGAAAACATTTTTTCATACAAACGAAGAAGGTATTCAGTGATCTTCTTTTTAAATAAGTGTATTCTGTCAACAGCTTCTTGTTTCACGTCCTTTTTATATGTATGCGTTCAGTTATTTGTTTCTTTTCATATCTTCTCATATTAATTTTTTAACAGAATTAACTAAAACAGTTAGACGTGTTAAAAATTTAAATAAATTAAAATAGGACTTTAATGAAATAATGGAAGATTTTATATGTTTAGAATAATACAGGAAAGGGACTGAGAAATTAGATATTCTGTATTATTTATTGCTTTTGATTTCATCGACATCTTCAATAAATGAAAGTTTTTTCAAAGTCAAGTTTTATCCAAAATAGAGAAAAAAAATGCTTTAATCCTAAATATTTCAACAAAATTATTTGTATAAAAGAGTATTTTATAAGATCTTCTTAAACTATTGAAATAACTAATGAAATGATCTTATAGTTAATTTTTTAAATAATACATAATATTATTATTTAAAAAATATGTATTACATACGAATGATTCTTTTGTTTGTTCGATTTAGTTCAAGAATTGTTATGTTTGTTATGTTATTAGTTTTTTCTTTACATATAAACTCCAAATATAAATAATTTATGCATTTTTATGTATTTAAATTACTTGATTTATAAAAAAAATTATTAATCGGTTAACCGATCAAAAACAATATTAACCGATTATTAACCGATTAAACCAAAACCTCGGTTAATTAATCGAGCGATTAACCGATTAAAGCAAAAGCCCGATTAAATGAATACGCTAATAAATACTATAGTTTCTGGGCTTTACCATTTATAGTTTTAGGATTTTTCTTTTTAAATGCAAATGTTTTTATATTGTTGAATATTTTGTTTTCGAATGAGCAATTTTTGATTTTTTTGAGGCCAATTTTTAAAAATTTTCAGGGCATATTTTCGAGTTTTTACTGCATATTTAATGCGCTTAATATGGTTTTAAAACATATTTCTGGTTTTCCTGGTTATAGTGTATCATATGGATTTAGGACATATCCTAAGATAAAAAAATAAGTTTCATATATAAATATAGGAAAACCTTTTGTACGCAGACTTTTTGGTATATTTTTGTTTTAGTAGCGCTTTAATTTTTAGCGTGGTTTTAGCAGATATTGGAAAAAAAATAAAAGTGAGAAGCTCACACCATAAAATGCAATATTTATTCTGATTTTCAACAATTTCTTATCAACTTTTCTTTTTATTCAACAAATAATTTTGTTAGTTTCATCAGGGGAGGGAATGTTGGTACAAATATACTTTCCATATTTACAACAAATATGTGGTATTTAATTAAAATATAAAAAAAGCACTTTAAATTTTATATTTATTTTTATCCTTTTCCTTTTTTTTTTAAAAAAATATTATAGTCAAAATATCTAAACAAAATTTCCACTTTCCATCCCTAATTTTCTTTTTGTGCTTATGCAAAAATACATCTCTGATAAAAGAAAAATCTTAATTTTTAAAAAAAATTTTAAGAAATTGAAAGATGTTAAACTTAACACGACTGTTAAATTTCTTTTTTATACATATATTTTGACATGTCATAAAAACCAGTTTTGAAGATTTCGTCTTGTCGTAATACTCCCTATTATAGTGTAAAAGGGCCTTAAACCGTACGTAAAAATGTGATTTAGCTTACAAATATTATATTTTAGAAGCAACTTTGTACAATCTTAAAACTTCTTTTTGCTATCCTTTGTACAAACCAATTCACACTTCCCAAAGTTTGGCAAAGTGTTTAAACGTTCAATATTTTTAGAATGCGACTATTTGAGAGTTGAATTTTTTTTAAATATCGCAGGGTATTAACTCAAAATTTTTATTCGTTCACTTTTTGGAAAAAAATCGACACTTAATATTCATATCTACCCGCTCTAAAAATATCGTGCTATTTTGGCTCCTTTCTGGTGATAAAACGGTTGGTTTAAAATTTCTTTTTCATATGCCTTTAGTATTAAATTAAAAATTATTTTGCTTTATCTGAAAATTTTTTTAATTTGAGTTAGTACCCTCTTGTTGTGTGATATGTAAATATAAACTGCTTGACTTGATGTAGGGTATCACAACATTTCAGATTCATATATAAAAAAAAAAATTAAATAACCTTCGCATATCTTCAGCTGTTAATGAACTTAAATTCTAAAATTTTTACTTAATTGTTTTATGCTTTATATAAAACAAATATCAAAAATCTTCCTTTTTATATCGGGTTTTATTAACAAAAAAAATATTCATACATATCCATATGTATGTATGTTTATACAGTGGCATCTCTCATATCGCTCACACCCTTTAGAAGGACACTGTTGCCAGGTGCCGGTAGCGTTTTATTAGGAAAGAATGGAGTTCTTTTGAAAGTATATCCCCCTCATATATAAACATTTAAATGATTCCTACGCTGTCCGATCTGGAGACATTACACTGTACATACATATATATTTGGTTTAATATTTTTTTATAGCTTTTTCCCTTTTGTTTGGAAAGCCGATATTAATTATGTAATATCTATTATTAAAAAATATTTTTTTGTATAAAAAAAAAAACCATCAAATTACAAAAACTGATTGCATTTGTTTTATATTTTCCCATTTAATTGTGATATTTATGCTGAAAACACGAGATTTTACTTTAACTAGCAAAAATATTGAATGTCGTAAGACAATAATTATTAAATTAAATTCTTTGCTAAAAAACTGTAATTAAAATAATTTATCTTTACTATTATTTTATAAAGAACCCATCTATTTACATTTTATTATTATATATTAGAAAAAAAGACATTTTCTTAACTCAAATCAATGAGAACGTCGACAGAATGAGAGAACCAATTTTTTTATGTTAATCTTAATATTAAACAAGGGGAACACGAATCTTATAAGAGTTCATAATCGACTGATTCTCGTACAGTAAACTTTTATCGTCGATTTTTTAGTTTAAAATATTGTTTTTTTTAACACTTTTCACAAGATTGGCACTATTTACATCAATAAATTACACATTTTAATAATGATGGCTTATTATTGTTCTATATGTGTGCATGCATGTGTATTTTTGACAGCTCATCTTATAATATAATTTTTATAAGATATCTTATGCAACTGTCTCATAACATTTATTATAATATTCAACATTTTTTATTTTTTTTTCGAATTTATTTTATTTAATAAAGCTTTTTTGTAATATATCTATTCCTTAAATTTTTTTTAGGAGAGACTTTATAAAATACATAACTGAAATTTAGCTCATAGAATAAATTGGGAAAAAAATAAAAAATGTTGAATATAGTAAAGTAACTTATGAAAAAGAAAAAAATTCCCAGATTCTATTTATTATAATATTAATACTAACACTATTTGAGAGTTTACACGTAGATAATACTCTCTGCGAATTTGACGTTTGCTGGTATAAAAATCTTATATCTTATCTCAGGTCCAACATTGAAAAAAAAAAATCGTTAGGGTGTTCCAACTGAACTGCGTCGAGACTATATTTTCCATACAATTTGACATAAAAATTGGTCGTAAAACAGCCGTTGTAAAATAAAATCTATTTTATTTTGAGAACGTTTTTTCTAATGCTCTTACATATAGACACTTATTCCCCCAACAATGCTACCATAGTTTAATTAAATTTCATATATTTTGTAAACAAAAAATGAAAAACAAAAGAAAATAAATAATTAAAAAAAATAAAATGAGAGACAATTCGAAGTTAGGCTTTAGGATGTTTGCCTGAAGTTGAATACTCAATTCTGTTTGAACACTAAAGGCCCAACCATAATATGCATAGCCTTGCTTAACCTACTGTCAAAAATTTACAAAAAGTCTCTCAAATGCATTTAAAAAAACAAAAACAAAATAAAAACACATTTGATTCCGTACGGAATGTGCGATCAGTTTCGCACTTTGCTTAAGCAAATGACAATTTCATGAAACTTAACAAAACGTTTCCTTAAGTTCAATATGGCTTGCCTCATATGATTTACACGTATTCGCACATTTCCTAAAGCCAACTTAAGCACATTGTGGTTGGGCCTTAAGTCTTGTATTCAATGATGCCAACTGAGCCCTCTTTGGGATAGATTAGCCATTTTTTAATTACCTGCATTTGTATAGAATTTAATATTGAAAATATTTTCAAAACTGGGTGTTTTTCATAAAAAAAAAAAAAATCTATGCGAAAGTGAACGGTCGTAATATAGTCAGCTCGTTTTTATATTTGGTTCGGTATCGAATTGTGAAAACTGTCTTCAAAAATTTAAAGGCCTAAATGCAAAATCATTAAAAGAATGGATAAGTTTTGGATCGTGGTAAATACAGTCGAACTTCCCCATAACGAACTTCACTTAAACAAATTTTTCTACATAACGAATTATTTTTGAGAACACTGTATTTTGATAACATTGAATTTCTCTATAGCGTATTTTTCTCTGTAAAGAACCTTTTTTTTTGAGACACAACATGCTTTTGGTATGCTTAATAGTCTCCATTCAATGAATTTTTAATCCATTCATTACACTTTCTAGTTTTCCTATGAATATATTCATATATCTGTACTCAAAAGCTGAAGTTAAGGGGAGTTTTACCTCCCTATTTTGTAAAACACTTCACCTTACTACCTAAAGAGAAGCTAATCCGGTTTTTATTGTACCATAAGGGAAAAAATCATTGTGCCCAGCCGAAGGCCTCATTAGTTTTGAAATTCGGTTACCGTTCTGTGAAGTTCTTTTCTGTAGCAAATATTTTGTAATTACTTTTTCTGCGAAAGGAATCAGCTGCTTTAAAAAAGAACAACATTGAAATTGTAAAAAAAACTTTTCGTAAAAATTTTATAAAATCAAAAATCATTAACTAAAACAAATGTTTTTAGCTTTAAACAAATAATTAAAATTTTTTCATATCACAACAAAATAAAAAATACCCCTAGTTGGCCACGTCTTGAAGACATCCTTGAAGACGGATGCACGACAATTTAAATCCTGCACGACATGTGCGGGACAGCCAGAACAAAACGTCAAGTTTCGCGAGAATCGTGCACTACACGAATGAAGATAAATTCATGATAGAGGACTCCTTACAAGACGCTGTCGCTCATACTGTCGTGAATAGGTGTTAATATAAGACACCTAACAAGACAATGTCGGTCATGTTTTCGTGGATAGGCTTGTATAACAGACAACTTGGTCGGTCATGTCGTCGTTTATAAACTTCTTTTGAAGACAGTGCACTAGACAATGTCGATTATTTTGTCGTCCACGACATTTTCAACAAAATTGTCTTCCAGAAATCGGAAGTGATAGAGGACATGTCGTGCATAAATAGTTGACGATAATGTCGTTGACGGCAGTTTTGCCAACTTGACCGATGACTTCATATAAAAATGGCATAATTCGGTTTTTTGTTTGTTCACAAGGGAAGAAAGAAACTCAATAAAATCCGTAAAATTTAAGATTAAGAAAAAGATTTATTGCAATTTTTAATAAAAAGATGCAAAAAAATTTTATATTATAGCCACCTAAAATTTTAAAGCAAGATGCATTTGGTATTTGTCTACTAAATTCAACATAAATTAAAAAGTAATTTAAAGAAAACTTTTTTATATTAAGCCATCGATACGAACGTTCTTAACAGCACAGGACGATAAAAAAAACTAGCCAACCATACAGACCTTGAATTGAACATAGACAAAACAGCTGATTTATAACAGAACGGAACGTAGAAACTTATTCAGCCTTTTGTTAGCGATTTCGGATATTTAAAGTTGAGATTTTTAATTCGGGTTTTTAAGTTTAGGGCATATGATCCCAACCCAAAAAAGGCTGTATGTTGTAATGGTCCATACTGCACTCGAATCTATATCTTGGGAGACCATCGCTATCTATTCTTCCGACCGTGTTCAAGGCAAAGGGGGTGGTGTTCTTGGCTCCCTTAAGACTGGTTAAACTGTTAAAAATTTAATTTAAAAAGTACATAAAGGTAACTGACAAGTAAAAATAAGATATAAAATTTAGCAAAACTTTCCTATGGTCTTACCAACTTATGCAAAAAAAAAATTTAAGTTTACATTAGTTAACCAACACATTAATACCATTCACTTTTGCTGGACTTAATGTGTTGGTTAACTAATGGAAACTTTAACTATTTTTTTGCATAAACGGGTTAATGTTTAAAACTAATCTGTAAGAATTATTAAATATTTTTGGGCCCTTTTTTACCATTTTTGGATAAAATTTCCATTTATATTTTTTGGGCCATTTGTGTTAACTTTTGCCGATTTTTTACACATTGCTTTAGGCGATTTTGCTTAGGGTAATTTTGCTGGCAGCCTTCAATTAAATGTAAAATATAACTTTTTATTAAACTGTACAAACATTTTTAGTAAAGGTAAATTTTAGACCATTAAAAAAAGTCAGGATAATGCACTAAACCATAAATTTTTGGAGTTAAGCCCTTTTAGCACATTATGCAGATACATATTTTCACACGTTTAGGCCTAATAAATCAGAGCAAATTAAACTCTGTTTAAGGTTTAAAATGTGTTTAAACCAACATATCTATAAATCAGTACACATATAAACCAAGATTAAACGCATAAAATTGAGCGTTTAAACTACCAATACAGACCATATGAACTTGACAACATTTATCGTAGTGCTGCCACATGTAACATTTACAATTATATATAATACATGGGACACTGATTTACTACTGTTGAGTTTAAACTACATACATATAAATTAAAGTTTAGTTCAACTAAACCAACGTTTTAACACTTACTGATTTATTAGCCATTTGTGTTTTAAGAGTTGGCATCACTGCGTGTATTAACAGAAAATTTTTAAAATAAGCAAAATCAGGGGTTCGCATCACATTAACCATGCAAAATCATATTTAAATTCATATTCATAAATAAGTAAAAAAAAAAAAATTTTATCGTCATCTTAAATGCAAACGGACAAAACTACACGAAAATTCGAAATTGAGTTTTTGATTGATGATTTATTTTATTAAAATTTCGAGCCGAGCCCTAAACAAATGTATATAGTAAAAAGAATACACCAGGCCAAAAATTATTTGATGAACAAATAAAGTATACGTGTGCACCACCGGTGGTACACTTGGGCTCATAATAAAAAAAAATGTGACCCACCGATGGGTCACATGGGTGGCAGTCAACGTGTTAAACTACATGTTTACGCAAGTTTTTGGACTCATGCGATCAAAAATACCGACTTTATTCAAACGCCAAGGTGTTCTTATTATTGATTTTGAAAAGTTTTTTGCTTCTCCTGTAAAAAAAAAAAAAATAAAAACAAAGTTACGTCCGTTTGCATTTAAGGTGACGATATGGAGTTATATAAAACACATTTATGTATACGATAATCCAAATTATGTTATTCATTTCCCTAACACATCCATTTTCCAAAAAAAATCTAAATGTTGAACTTTTTAAGCATACAAAATGTGATTCATTCAAAAAACTAATTAAATATTATAAATAATAAAAATAATTAAAAAATAAAAAAAAAACGTATTTACGAAATCGAACGAATTACATATTTGAAAATATTCAAAATCATTATATATGTAGCCACTTAATATCATATCAAAAAATTAAAATAAATCAAGGGCGGTTAAAATCGACTTTAAAGCACCTTGCGCTGTTATATTAACTGCATATTTCACTAAAGGCGAAAGAACTCTTCCCAGCAGACTATTCCACAAGCAAAAGGTAAATGAGATGTAAAATAAGCTTATCATAACATGACAACAAATATGAATGCAAAAGTGGGGAACAGAATAGTCGCTGTAGCACAACGTTACAATTAGCGCTGCAGGTTGAAAGTATTGTCAACAGAATACGTAGGTGTAGCAGTCGTTGCAGTTGAAGTTAAACCGCAAAGTTCGAAATTTTGAATTTTGTTGCGCTACAGAGCATTTGCCAGCTTCAGCTACTACTACAATTACTTTATTCTGTTCCAGGCCTTATTCACGCTATAGTTTTGTAAGTGTTTTTGAGAATGATGTCCCGTTATTTGACGCGTGCCAAAATATGGTATTATTAGTTAACGTTTTCAGTCTTTGTGTTTTGTTCGAAGATTAAAGTGTTTTAAACAGTACACAATTAAAAAAATGTTATTAAATATTATATTATTGAACAATTTTTTGTAAATTTGCCATATAAATTTGAACAGAGTGTTCGTAAAGTATTCTTCTGTAAGTTCGAAAAGTATTTTTCTGTAAGCTTATTATTCTATACATTATACATTAGACCTTACATTATATTACACAGCGGAACAAAATTGCACTTTTTGTGTTTCGATTGGAAGTTTGATGCAATTTTTTTACTAATTTGAGGTCGCTGATTTTAAATTAAATCTCCGGTTTCTCTGTCAGCTCGCATTTTTAAGTTACATTTACTAATCGAATTTTTGACTTTTTTCAAAAATTTTAAATTCAAAAAATCATAACTTCACTCTTCATGAATCGATTTTCAGAATTTTTCTTTTAAAAATGTAATTGTTAGCTTTGTATTTATTTATTTTACTTTTTTTCAAATCACAAAAAAATGGCTGAAAAATGGTTGTTTACGTAAAAAAAAAAAAATCCAAAATATTAAATTTTTTTTTTTAAATCATGAAAAATCCAAAACATAAAAAAGTCAAAGTCTTATTACTTTCACGTTAAGTCAGATAACCTGTGAATAAAGTGAGATATAGATCATAAAAATCGATGAACGCGTTTCACTTTTATTCGCAATCAAGTGCAGTGAAGTGAAGTAAATAGAACAGCAGCAAACTCAGACAAATTAAAAAAATGTTATTTTTGTATGGAAATCGCGATTTTTATCAATTTAGTTTTCTCAGTAAATTGTGAATAAAATCAAAAGCTGTGCACTGTTTACAATGAAATGAAGCTCATTTCATTCGAAATATGGTTAGCTAACTGTTATACCAAAACTGTGAAATTTAAGTTTTTATGAATTTTTAAAAAAAAATTTTTTTTTAAAAATTGTTCTTTTTTTTAAAAAAAATTTTTCAATTTATTTTTTAAAAAAATATAATATTGTTAGCGAATTTTGGTGAAAATTTTTTTGGGGTGAATATGGTGCACCGTATTCGAGTTATTGCAATATACCTATGTAGTGGAAGTGTCTTAGGCCCTAATCATAAACTCTCTGTTTGGTTTAAAAAGTGTAAAAATATATAACGTTATTACCAAAATTACGGCCTCAATCATGTAAAACGTAACACAACGCCAAAGAATAAAATTGAAAGCACAAACAATGTCATAAATATTTTGTAATTTTGTTGTTGCTTTCTACAGAAATTCATGCACCGTTTTAAAATTTTCAACGCCACAAGCAATGGAGCGTTTGTAATTTTAAAACGCAATGTTAATTTCTGTAGAAAGCAAGAACAAAATTACAAAATATTTATGACTTTGTTTTTGCGTTCAATATAATTCGTTGGCGTTGTGTTGCGTTTTACATTATAAGGGCCATACTTTTGGAAATAACGGTATATCTCGAAAGGTCGAGCTGATAGAAAAAAACTGATTTGATTGCAGCGCCCCAAATAACCTTAAAAATAACATTCAGCTCTTAATCACCAAACACCTTGTTCCCTTGTGTTATAGACAAGTAATATTATCGCACTTTTCTAAGCTTAAGGCTTATGTTACAAAGAGCTAATAAATCAGCGCGAGTTAAACTCTCTGTCTTAAAAAGTGCTTAAACCAACAAATCTTTAAATCAGAAAACATATAAACCATCTTTAAACGCCTAAAATTAGGCGTTCTAACTACCAATACAGATCATATGAATTTAACAACATTTATCGTAGTGCTACATGGGACACTGATTTATAACTATTGAGTTTAAACTACATACAAATTTAAGTTTAGAATAACTAAACCAGCGTTTAAGCACTCACTAACTTATTAGCCATAAGCTTGCTACAAGTTCTTTCTAAATAGTTTTGGTGTGTTTGGTTCTTTCGACATCGTGAAATTGGCAGTAAATCCCCTAAATACGGACAGGTTTGTATTATATTTCACTTTTAAAATGGTGCAAAGTACTTACTTTAATTTTAAAATAAAAATAAACTATTTAATAATACAAATATTTAAACTAAACAAAAAGATTTATAAAATTGTTTATAAATGTTAAACGTATACTTTAATTATAACAGTATACAACATATAAAAAAACTATTTAAAATAAAACACCCTTAAAGATAATTAAAGAACTTAACAACTGTATTTATATATAAACATAAATTATTTAAATGAATTGTTAAAACGTAAAATTATTTAAACCCTTTAAAAATCAAATATTAATTGTATTTATTATATTCAATATAAATTAAAGGAAATGTGTTATATATCAAAAGAAAGCTACTTACTGTTGAACTTTGTTAAAAAAGAAACTTATGTAAATCAAAAACTCGTTGTCACCTTTAACGAATTGTGTATTTATTTATTTTACTTTTGTAATATTTATTCAATTTTTATTTAAAAATTTTACTTTATGTAAACATAACTTACAAACAAGTATACATACATACAATAATTGTAAAGAAAGTAAATAATAGACAATAAAAAAGAGATATATTATTTAATATTTGAAACAAATATCAAATATCCACAAGTTTTTTATTTGCAATGTTTTATTTAGTTTCCAAGTCTGGAGACTTGGTTCCGTCTGAGGTTTGTATTGTGGCTCTTTTCTTGAGGCCTTCCTTACGTTTCTTGTGTTTGTTTGATTTTAAATGTAAATACCACTGATATTCGCCAATAAAATGACGTTCACAAATCGAACAGAAATTGAAAGTCTAAAGAAAGAGAGAGAGAAAAAAAAATTAGATATATAGATAGAAAATTTTAAGAGTATAGTTTAAGGCGTCAATGGAAACATACAGTGTTTCTTATTAGTGTAGGAATAATAAAAAAAAAAAATAATATAGTAAAAAATGAGCAAAAACACAGACCGTTCTGCAAAAATAAGGAAAAATCCACGGAAGGTCGAATACAGGTATGTATCACACAAAAGTTTGTGAATTTTTTTTCATATTGTAACGTTAATGCCTTTTCAATAATGTTTTTGGTTTATTTCCTTTATAATAAACCTCTTGAGTTCTGTTATTGCAACTTTAATAAAATAAATAAAACATATTAAACACTTTCAGCCGTATTCATATCGAAAATTTGGCATGAAGTTAGCACAAAGTTTATTCATAATACACTTACCAAACTCTGCCTAACGATTTGCTAAACTCTTGTCAACAAGCTGCCAAACGTTTGCCAACTTGTGATAAACAGCTGTTTTATGTTGAATAATTTTGTTTGTTTTGTTTTAATACACGGTTTTTTTTTATTTTAGAGTCCTTTTTTATATATATTTTAATTTAAAAACCTTTAAAATTTTTATATAAAGAGGGAAAATAAAAAAAAAAAATGAAATGAAATGACACAACCAGCGATGATTAATGATTGAGTTGTTATACATCAATAGACTAAAGTATACTTTAAGGATGGGTGCCCCGGTAGGCTAGCTGGTAGTGCCGAGGTTGCGGGTTCGTTTCCCGCAAGAGACTCTGTTCTCCCGCAGACAAGCGTATAGCTTCGCGGAATTAGCATAGGTAATATTAAAAAAAAGTATACTTTTCAATATCGATAATTACAGCTGGGGTTGAAGTACAATTATGTGTAACAATCTTAACATTACATTTGTACTAGAAAATTACATTTGTACTAGAAATGTACAGTGATTTTTGCATTAGAAATATGCATAACTTATACAATAACAATTTAAACGAATAAAATTACTAGAAAATACAAAATAACTAAGAAATTCAAGAAAACTCAAAATTAAACTAATTCTTAACTAAAGTTACTTTCGTAACACTGCCCCCTACTTAAGCCTGTTCGTCCCGAATAGGCTTAGATTTAGCCATAAGGGGCTAATCGTTCCAAATAAACAATTTTCATTTTTGCCCTTGGACTTCGGTATTTTTGCTTACGATATACAACGTCATTTAATTGCTGTATCACTTTATATGGCCCATCCCAATGTATTTGTGGTTTCGCAAACAATCCTTATTTTTGGCACTTCTTGAATCCTTCAGAATTTAGCGCCCGATCATATCTGGACAAATAAGTGCGGCCGCTCACGTACTTACGAAGTTCCTAAGGACCTCTCCGCTCCAAGGAAGATACCTCATTATCTTCCTGTACATTAATTGCACCAGAGTCGCACTGCTGAAGCTGCCACTTTTTAGAGTCCATCACGGCTTGCTTATACCCAACCCAGTAGAAGAGTTCCTTCAACACTACTACGTTTTTCTTTACACTGAGATGATCACCACCAGTACCATGATGGATTTTTCGCTCCACTTCACCTACTTTAGTAGACGGCACAATCATAAGGCTTTTATAGCTGCCTTGTCATTGGCGCTCTCCCATGTTCGGTATAGACAACAATTTACCATTCGAAGACTCTTCCACTGTACCCAATGCGATTTCATCAGTGGTCCATCTGATGCACTTTCTTCAAAAGAAGGTCTTCTACCTACTCTGTTAGCCCTCGTTATCTTGGCCAATACGGGATCGTTTATTTGCGCCTTTATCCAGTCTTAACTGGGCTCTATCTGCAATGCGCAACCTCCACTGATGCATTCCCTTCTATCGGACTTGGTACATTGCCTGACCTCGAATTTGTTAAGCTGTCCTACATGAGCAACAGCTTCTTCACATTTTTCAACTTTGCTGTGTGCTGTGGTTCCGGACGTGTACAAGCGAGAAGCTGTCACACACGAGCCTCGCTTCCATACCCAACATCAAGTGTTATTTCAACATCACCAAAATACATAATGTGTTTTCCCATATACGGACTTATGTTTTGACGAGTCATAAAATCTGCGCCAATCAGTACTTCGTCTATAATGTCAGCCACAATAAACTCATGAAAAGATTGAGTGTATACTGTAATACTTACGTTGCAAATTTATTTTAAATAATGTTTTTACTATAAATATTTAATTTTAATTTATTTAATATATTTATCACTGTTTTGTTTTACTTAATTTAACCTTTTATTAAAATGTTCACGAAATTGCTTATTTTTTCTGTTTCGATTCCATACGTTCCATAGCAAAACTGCAAATCTTGCCTTCTTCTATTTTTTCAATTCAGTTTTTCTTATTGGAATACCTTTTTTCAATTGGCGCGTAACTGAATGCGGGAACGTAATCGAAATGCAGAATAAGGGTGATTAATACCCAAATACGACGTCGAAATCTGACATGGTTGGCTCACACCATAAGAAACTCCTTCACCGAAATCTGCAATGCAGATTGGATCCAACACGCCATCTGACGACCCGAACGACCAAGAACTACATTGAGGCGAACAGTTCCAAGCGAAACCGGAAAATCATTAAATGAATTATACGATATACGGTACATACTAATTTCAAGTCCCTATATCTCGATTCCAAGATCTGTGGGTTGTGCAATGTGGGTTGTATTTGCCTGTTTTATCGTTACTACAATGGGATGTGTTCTGATGAAATTAGGGATCTGGTTCCCGCAACCCGTGTGTTTTCCTCAAGAGCCCATCCTGTTGTAGTCGATTGGCCGGTTAATCGTACAATGCATTACAGAGAGAATTCGTTTTTTGGCCGGACTCTTCGTATGTGGAACAATCTTCCTGCTGAAGTCTTCCCTCTCACTTTCAACATGAATAAGTTCAAGTCGAATGTTCACAAACACAACTCCCTCTATCCTCTTTCCCATAACCTTTTTTCATATGCGGTTCCAACACAATGCATTGCATTTGTAGGGGCCATCCCCTGACTGCTAGTCTTAACCAAAAAAAAAAAAAAAAAAAAAAAACAAAAAAAAAAATATGGCACAACGAAACGCCGGGATGCGTATAAAATTTTTTGACCCGTATAAATTATATATAACTTTTTACGGTAAGCCAAACCCCCGCCAACCACTGACCTTCACTATTTGTCACACTGTGAAATTAATGGACAACAATGGAAATTCTATGTAAGCAGTCTTTGTTCCCGATGGAGTAAGACAATAAATATGTATTTACACGGTTAATAGCTTACAGATATTAAACGAGTTATCTGAATAGCTGCTTAATCGCTACGAATAAAGCAGGGCTTTTTTTTCGTCAAACTCTCATATATTTCGATCTATGCAAAATCACCTCACTTAAAAACAGGGATCAAAACTTCTATATAAGCATCAAACCTACAAACTTTTGTGCGACACTTTGCTATTACCATTTTACAATATATTGCAGATTTACGTACCTCTTCATTTAAACCTGCACCCGGATGTTGTTTCTTTTGCATCGGCTCAATTTCACACACCTGCCCATTGCGATAGCAATCGATTATAGTTTCTGCTGGCAAGTAAACATTTTGATTCCACTGACTAACATTACTTGTATCCAACTCGTAAAGATCGGGTACTTGACGATCTTTGCTGGCCAAAAAACGATTATTAATCCATTTGATTTGTTTCTTGGAATATCGTCGTGTTACCAATTTCAATTCATCTAAACATGAATTTAATATCTCCAACCCTGGGGGTATTTGATTTTTAGGGTCATTTAAGTTTAGATTTTCAGCAGCGGAATCATTGCTGTTGCCTAAAGTGGGATGTACTTCGTTTGTTGAACCTGCATATGATTTGAATTGTTCTGTAATAGATTTTTTTTTTAATTTAACAAATAAGATAAAAGAAACTCGAAAAAATCTCACACTGTGCTTATGAAATTTAAATATATATCGTGAATTGTAAGTGAATTTATATGAAGAAGAAAAAATTAAGACTTAAATTATGATTTATTGTGGGATAGTTTGTGTGTGTGTGTGTTTTTTTTGTTTCATTTAGTAAAAACGATAGATGGGAATTTATTAGTGTCAATAGAAATGTTTAAATTAAATGTGCTGAAAATACAAAGTAATCGCTCGCAGCAGTCAATGAATGAATAATTTCGCAAAAATTTTACGCAAATTGTAGCAGTTATTATTTAAAACTAAATAATGGAGAATTCATTGTGGTTGAAAGCAGCAATGAAATCCTAAAAATCATTATAATAAAAATTAAAAGAAAAAGTACACACAGAGAAAACATATTTTTCTTTGTTAATATCAATTTTTGCGCTGTTTTTGCCTTCGTATGACTTCAGGATATATTTTTCTCCATTTTCACAAAAATCGGCACAAAAATATACAATATTTCGCTAAATTTCCCTTAGATATTCCAAATATGTCGAAATTTGACTTTTGACATCATGATTTTAGGGTACATGTTTTTCGGTTTTAGTAACCCCTTCATTTCGCTAAAATATTAGTTTTTCCTGAAGATTACAAAATTTAAATTGCAGGAACGGATAAAATATGGGAGGTATTGACATAATTTTTTTCACATTTTTCTTCCCTAATATATCCTCAATAAGTACCAATGTGTTAAAAAAAAAAATTGGGCCACAAAAAACCACCACATCACTTGTGGTATGTGTGGGTTCTCAAATTAAAGGAAAACGAAAATAATAAAATTTATTTCGGGCGGAACTTCTGGGGCCCTCTGGAACAAAAAAGTGCCGTCCCCACACTTATATATATGTGTATGTACTCAAATTAAAGGTAATTTGCTAGCGATTTTATATATTTTGTTTTTAGTTTTTTTTTTTAATCCAAATTTAGATATTTTAATTAGGCTTAAGTTCATTGAATTTAATTTTCATTAAATTATTTTTATGAAGACTGGAATTTTATAACATGAAATCAATTAAAATTTCTATTGATAATTTTTCATTCTTGACTGCGATGAGATTTGAACCCAGGCGTTCACGGACAGGTTGCCCAGACTAGTTTCGATTGTAACCACACAATCTCTTCAGTGGGGTTTTCCGTCTTACTCACTCGGCTATTGCAGCCGGATGACGTCAATAGTCAAACATCAATCTTTAAACCAAATGGTATTTCACCTTGGTAGATCGAAATTTGCTTTTTGAATGAATGACTATCTATTTTTAATTGATTAAATTCAATGAACTTAAGCCTAATTAAAATATCTAAATTTGGATTAAAAACCATTAGCAGTTCAATAAAAAAATAACCACAATACTAATTATTTTTTTTAATGTTTGATGAGCGATTTTTTTCAAAATTTTTTTGTAATTAAAGCTGCTCTGCATAAACGGCCTTCGGTTGGGCGCGATGATTTTCTCCTCTATCGTATAACAAATACCGGCTTCGCTAACTATATCTTCTATGCACGCAGATAAAAAATATGATCACCTCCAACAAAACTATTTTTAAATATAATTGTAAAAATATTATGAATAATTTAACAAAATAATTGTCATCGATAACCATATTATGGTTAAATTACTCCTCCATCAAGAAGGCTCAACCATATTATGGTTGCCTCTAAGCATGTTATGGTTTAATTTGACAAAAATTTGTTTTTAAATTAACAATAGTATTTTCCCCTTTTTCAAGAGCAACATGCTATTGTTGAAAACCAACCATGCTATTATAAGTGTTTAACATATTTTAGTTATTATTAACCAAAATATGTTTGGAGGCAACCATAATATGGTTGAGCCTTCTTGATGGAGGAGTAATTTAAACATAAAATAGTTATCGATGACAATAATTTTGTTAAATTAATCATAATATGTTTACAATTTTATTTAAAAATAGTTTTGTTAGAGGTGACCATATTTAAACATGTTTTTTCTCTGGGTGTGCATCTAAAAGATATTTAAATTAACATAGAGGGGAAAATAATGAGCGAATGCAAAAATAAAATGCACTTTTTAGCAATCGTGAGAAAATGACCTTTAATTGGAGTACCAACACATACCACTTAGTACCACTAAGTGGGCGGGGCAGTGTTTTGGATAAAGGGGGCCTTAACTTTAATTTTGGCATTCTCTTAATTCTGAATAGATGGCATATATTTTTTTTCGTACGCACCGTAAACTGCACTTTAGCAGGACCTGCTAATAGGTTAACGGTATCTTACGAAGACAAAAACGTGTATACAAGTAAATACTGGAATATTTTAAGTAAAAATTAGCTCTTATTCAAATTTCTCTCAAAATATGTTGATTTTATTTTTATATTTCTTGCTCAAGTGGCCTGAGAGACGTTAATGGACGGGGGAAATTCTAATTACTTTTAAAATTTTTTAGCCTAATTTTGTCTTTTATATCTCATTAGAAGGATATTTTCATACACATTTCGATTCTTTTATTTAATGGCAAAATTTTTACAAAAACTGAAAAAAATTATTTTCTCCCTTGTGAATGCGAAACATAGTGTTTTGATGGAAAGAACATTTCTAGATGGAGTTACGGTACAATTCCGCAAATATCAAAAATAAGGCGCACCCTAATGTCTACATATCTGTAGGGAATATATCAATCTGTACATATTGTTTTGGAATATATCAGTTTATATAGTTTTGTAATTGTAATTTTAAAGCTATACCTGTTCCCTTCGGAATCCCTCAAGGTAGTCAGTTGGGTTCAGTATTATACCTATTATTCATTTATGAATTACCATCTTATATTAACTATTTGGAAATAATAATCTCTGCAGATGATGTAAAGTTTTCCTTAGCTACAAAAGCTCATTTACATTATGTAATAAGAATCTTAATACGACACCAATTTTAGGCGTTTATTTAAAGTTATTTGATTCCAAGACCGTTAGCCTTTGTCCACAAATAAATTCTATGTAGATCTTTATTCAAAGTAATGACACACTGATCCAGCGATGCTTCATTACAGCTGATGTAGAGTTGAACGTCATCTGCATACATTATTATCCCACAGTGCGTGAAAACATTAGGATGATCGTTTCAGTACATTGCAAACAAAAGTGGGCCTAAAATTGATCCCTGTGGAACACCTCTTGTAACAGTAGTGATTCTGATGATTGATTTCTCAGATTCATTTTGCATTAAGAACAAACCCTTAATTGTCTTAAAATAACTATTTTAATAATCGGGGTATTTCAAGACAACTGTTGATATTTTTTTTATATAAAGATTCAATAAAATTATTAATTCACTTCATTCACGATTTAAAGAATTTTGAATTTTTTGTAACATTAAAAAATTTCCTGTTTCTCTTAAACATAAAAAAAATTTATAACAATAGATACAAAAACTTACCTTCTGTTGGAATTTTATACGCATTTGCTTGTAAGAACGTTTCAATTTTTTGATCATTTGCCGCATTAAATTGCTCTAAATACGGTATAAATTCTTTGAATCCAATCGTTTGTAATACGCCCTTAGTATAAGATGACGGTAATAATGTAGTCGTTGTGCCAGCAGCAGCAGTAGCGGCAGAAGCAGCGGTAGAAGTATTCCCCGAAACACTTAAATAATAATTCAGCAAACAGTAAAGATTGTCGTGGTATTTGGTGGCACAAATAAGTTTTGAGTGGGGGCAAAAGCAGCATCAGCAGCCAAACAGATTTGATTCCATAGTAGTAAGTTTATTAGTTTGTTTATATGTATATATAAACATTTTGGTATAGATCGTTTTTATTGTATCCAAAACAAACAAAAAATGATTTATAGTAAATGATTAGCCCATATTAAGAGAACGCAAAAGTAAGAAATATAAAATTTAGCTTAATATGTAAGTAAAGCTGTCTTTGCTGTTTGCATAGAAATTCATAAAATGAAAACATTTTTGAGGAGTTCCATACCAAAACGATATCAATCACTATATCTTTTTTCTTAAAATTGTGATTTCTGACTCCAAATTTGATGTTCTATGTAGGTCTGAATTCACACGTTTCATCTTTTGATGCTCAACTTCTTTTCAATTCCTTTTGAAGATGCCAATATAATCACACGCAGCAATAGGTTTTAATTTTTTTCTGTTTCAACAACAAAAACAAAAATTTATTTCACAGCGAATCAAAGAGAAAAAGAAAAAAGTTTACAAGCGGCCATCGTTGTGCATATAAATACTAGGGATGCCAATCGGGACTGGTTTTCGCTTTTTTTTAGATATTTATAAATAATTAATATAGTGATTGAAAACAGCAAATTAGTAATGGATTAATTTATAAGATTCAGGATTGGCATCCCTCGCATAAACCTAAGAATAAAAACACAAAGCGTACTGACCGAGTACAAGCATCTCCGTACCAACCCCCTTTCTTCTTTCTTCTCTCTCCTAAAAACTAGAACTGCAAAACAATGGATGGTACCATCGATAGTTTTATTTTTGGCTGACTATCGATAGTTTTTATCACTATCGATACTATCGGATCATTTTACAAGTTACTACAAAGTTGATTAGACATTAACGAAACATTTTTAACAAATCATTTGACGCAAGTTTTTTTCAGTGCATAAACTTTTTTAATTCTGTGGCAAAAAACAACACACGAGTAAAGTTTCAATAATTTTTTAGAAAGTTGCAGCAGAATGACTTGGCGTATCTTTTTTCAATGTTAGCACTAGTATGGATAACAATCTTGAAGCGATGTGGTGGCTTACGTCTTGGCCGTGGTCCGTGTCTTGATCCGGGCATTTTGCCAGCATCTGGTGATTCCCGAGATGAGGGCAGTGGACTTAAAGGCCTTGGCAACGAAAGGTTATCCATCCCCTAAACCGAGGTGTTATGCGACCCGTGCCTATCGGTTGGTTTGCAGTCAGGGGTTACCGACTGTATTATCACGGAGCTTTGCTGATACCTGGGCACCTCAGCAAATAGACTACGCCCTTACCGCGTTATTGGGGGCTATGACGCGGCGGACCTCCAGATCCCCTACACTCGTGGGACCAAAATGAACTCTACTTTTATAAACAAAAATCAAAAACGGAACAAACAACAAACTGACAATGGCACGGAACGGGACATGAAAAGGACAAATGATAAGGACAAAAAGACGAAGACGATCCCGTCGGTGGCTGTATCAGCCTCGACACCCAACAGCGGCGATGTACCTCTGTCTTTCGCGCCAAGTACATCAAAAGCCGCATCAGCCCTTTCCGTCAGAGCGGATAAAGTCCATGCTTCGGGTACTGCAAAGTTGGAAATGACAAAGTCGTCCAACAAAGCAGCTTCCCATATGCCTATTGTGCAAAGAGGGACGGAGATGATTACATCCTGTCCCACTTCTGCACCTCCCCCCGCCAACTCCGGCGTCATTAGGAAGACACCTCGGCATAAAAATCCTTCAAAGAGGGCATCTAACTCAAGGCGTGCTGCCTTGCGTATTATTGAGCTATTCGGCTCCAAAGATGCCAATGAGCTTGCTGCAGAACAGGAAGCTTCATTGGCATGGGCTAAGGCCCTTACTGCTGGGCTTCAAAGCGTTTCACCTCCTGCCCCTGCAAAGGCAATGCCTAAACGGCAACGTTCGGAGGAAGAAGCGACAGCCGTTAGACAGCAACCAGGGACAAAACGTCCCAAGCACGCACCAAAGTCGACTAATAGGTCCTACAGCGAGGTGGCGAAAGACCATCTTGTTAGGGCTATTATAGACAGAAGTGCTGCTGATGGATCCATCTCCCACTCTAGGTGGGACTTGGTGAAACAGCAAATGATGGGTGTCTTTTGGAAGATCCTTAGTGAGAATCCAGGAGCACCCCCGCAATGCGACGATGCTGGCTGGTACCAGGGTCGCGTTAAGCTGATGGCGTGTGTGGATGAGCGCTCTGCACTTCTGCTAAAGCTTGCCATTGGAGCGATTGGCGAAATATGGGAAGGTGCTAGGCTCGACGTGGTTTTGGTGAGTGAGATACCACGGAGACCTAGATCCATCGTCACCATCCCAGCGGAACCTTCTGCACCGGAGGAAATCTTGAAGATTATTCAGTGCTGCAACCCCCAACTTCCCACTCATAACTGGAAAGTTGTCAAGGTTTCAGCAGCTGAAGGATCCTCAAGAACGGCGATCGTTGTCCTGAATCAGGACTCCTTGAAGCCACTGAGGGAGAAACAGGGCAAGATTTACTACGGTTTTAGTACCATCTTGCTCCGTGTCTACCGAGGTGATGACAAGGGCGATCCCGCTCCGAAGGTTGTGGAGCCTACGCAGCCTGCGGACTGCACGAATGACGCTTCCGTTCATTCATGTGACAATGAAGACACCCCGTCCGTCTCTGACATGCTGGGTGACCTCTTTGAACGCATGGGTGAATTGGCTGATGAGGACGCCCTCCTGGAATCAGATCAGGAGGACGCCAATGTCACGGTCGTTAATACTGGACATGGTGAAGGTGACACAGATAAACCTTCACCACTCTAAGGCAGCATCCGCTGCACTGCTCCTCCGGGTGGTAGAGAGAGAGGAGGAGCTAATAATGATCCAAGAGCCATGGATCCACAAGGATCGGGTTTGCGGATTAAACCTCAGGGGCTATAAGCTCCTATATGCCAAAGCAACAGGTAAAATTAGATCTTGTATTTTGGCTAAAAACACGCTGGATATCTTCATTCTTTCTGATTTCAGTGATGGAGACACAACTTCAGCGGCCCTAGAGATGGGCGACATATCGACCTGGATCGTATCGGGCTATATGGCGCACGACCAGGACAATGAGCCACCTAATAGGCTTGTTCGTGGCTTGGTAGCCAAAGCCGGCTCCATGGGTACCCCGGTGGTTATCTGTGCTGACGCTAATGCGCACCACATCACGTGGGGCAGCTCCAACACCAACACTAGAGGTGAGTCGCTATTTTCTTTTATCTGTAGCAGTAATCTAGAAATAGCAAACATAGGCGCGGAACCCACGTTCATTGTAGCTAATAGGCAGGAGGTTCTTGATGTGACATTGGTCAGCTCGGAACACTCCGACTTGATAAGTAACTGGGCGGTCTCAGATGACTGTTCTTTTTCGGACCACAGGTATGTTGAGTTTCAATTGGGTCCACCCCCCTCGGGGGTGTGTACTTTTGTGAATAGGAGGAGAACGAGGTGGGACTATCAGGCTAGTCTACTCGCTGATTCTCTGGGCTCAGTCCCTGTCATTAGTGGCGTTACGGAGACTGAAATGGCAGTGGAATTCCTATCGGGGGCACTGCGACAGGCAACGGCACTGGCCTGTAGGCCAGTGGTTAGGAAGAAGGGGGGCAAGCCACCATGGTGGAGCCCTGAGATTGCACAGTCTCGCAGAGACTGTCGTAGGTTATACAATATGGCTAAACGTCTGGGAAACTGGGCGGATTATAAGTCGGCATTGAATAGGTTCAAGAATTTGGTTAGATCGGCGAAACGGAATGCCTGGAGGAACTTCTGCAGTGGCGTGGAAGGATCCTCTGAGACAAACCGGTTGCGCAAAATAATGGCTTCTTGCCCGGCTGTCCCTAGCTACATTCAGAAAGCTGATGGTAGCTGGACTACGAATAGTCAGGAGACGCTGGAGGTGTTAATTGACACGCACTTTCCTGGCAATTCCCTTCCAACACCACGGAAGATCAACTGCTTATCAGAGCCTGGACCAGTGTCCATTTCTCTGTGCTATGATAGGCTCAATTGGGCGATAAGGAGCTTCGACTCCTTTAAGGCTCCTGGTCCGGACGGTATTATTCCGGCCGACCTTCAAAAGAACGCGGGGCTTCTGATTCCTTGGCTGTCCGCTATCTATACGGAATGTATTAGATTCTCGTACGTTCCCATCCGATGGACTAGATGTAGGGTTGTTTTCATTCCAAAGGGGGGTAAAACATCCCACACCGGACCTAAGGACTACAGGCCAATCAGCCTGTCGTCATTTCTTCTCAAGACCCTGGAAAGGGTCATTGATATTCATCTGAGGATGTCTATTCCTAGACATTTGCTCTCTTCATCGCAGCATGCCTACACCAAGGGCAAGTCTGTGGAGACGGCGCTCCACTCACTGGTCGGCTACATTGAGA
This sequence comes from Pollenia amentaria, assembly GCA_943735925.1. Taxonomy (NCBI): domain Eukaryota; kingdom Metazoa; phylum Arthropoda; class Insecta; order Diptera; family Polleniidae; genus Pollenia; species Pollenia amentaria. Next base: position 81,924,668 of record OX031008.1, on the reverse strand, counting down.
AATCCCTTGAATTTCGGGAATACTCACTTGTGGCCTTTCTGGACATTGAGGGAGCTTTCAATAATGTCAAACCCAACTCAATCTTGGAGTCGATGAGAGAGGTTGGGGTTGACGATGCAACTTGTGGATTTATTGGTAATCTACTCGATAATAGGATCATTGAATCCACGATGGGTGCTACCGATGTTTGCAGATTTGTACACAGGGGCACCCCGCAAGGTGGGGTTCTGTCCCCTCTACTGTGGAACCTGACGGTGAACACTTTGCTGTGCCGGTTCGACAGATTGGGGATAAGAACCGTCGCGTATGCGGATGACGTGGCGGTGGCGGTCGCGGGTAAACACCTGGACACACTGTCCCATTGTATGGAATCTGCATTGCGGATTCTAAGCTCTTGGAGCATTTCCTGTGGACTTGGTGTCAATCCACGGAAAACTGAGTTGGTACTCTTTACCAGGAAGTACAAGGTTGGCAACTTTAGGCTTCCTAGGCTGAACGGCACGGAGCTGAAGCTCTCGAACAGTGCCAAATATTTGGGCGTAATTCTCGATAGCAAACTATCATGGGAACTCAACGTTCAGACGAGGGTTGATAGGGCTATGGTGGCCTTATACACCTGCAAGAGATCCTTGGGCAGGAGCTGGGGCCTGGGCCCCAAGGGTGTCGAATGGATCTTTGAAGCGGTGGTAAAACCGATTCTCTTCTATGGGGTCATAGTGTGGTGGCCTGCCATGGAAAGGGGACGGTACTGCAGGATGCTTGGGAAAGTATATAGGTTGGCTGCGCTGATGATCACGGGATCACTCCGCTCGACACCGACAAAGGCACTGTTTACTATGTTAGACTGGTTGCCGATTGATATCATGGCCGAACAAAAGGCCTTGACTTCCGCTATGAGACTGGGGGCGGTGGGCCTATGGTCTTCGCGGAACTATGGTCATGCCAGGGTCACGCTTCGCGCGTCTCAGGACCTGGCGGGGCTGGACTATTGCACTCCGGAACCCTTTTTCGGTGCTTTGTTCGCGGTTCATCATGGCAACTATGATGAGCTGCTCGATAACACGCGATCTTTGGAGCCGACCCTGCGGGTCTACACCGATGGTTCCAGGATGGGCGACAGAGTGGGTGGAGGCTTCTTCATCGAGGAATTGGACATCAGGGTCTCTTTTAGGCTGCCAGATGGCAGTAGTGTGCTGCAGGCGGAAATTTCTGCCATAAGGCGGGCGGCAAACTGGCTGAGGTACTATCGTATATCGAGGGATATATGTATATTTACGGACAGCAAGGCTGCCATTGCAGCTCTGGCTGGTGTCTTTACGACATCTATGTTAACAGTGGAATGCCGGATGTCTCTAAATGAGATCGCGAAACATTCCAGTGTAACGCTGGCATGGGTACCAGGACACAGTGGGCTCCTGGGCAACCATACTGCGGACAGTCTAGCCAAACAAGGCTGTCTCTTGGACGACATGTTCGTCGACGGCCTGATTGGCACTTCAATGGCCCGCTGCAGGACTCTCATCAGACGGGAATCGTACAGAAGGGCTCAGGAGAGATGGCAGGGCGAGCATACCTGTTTGATGGCCAGGACTCTATGGCCTGGCTATGACGCGGCGAGAACGCGCGTACTACTCGGTCTCGGCAGGGATCGGATAAGGACAGTGATGTCGGTCATCACGGGTCACTGGGCGATAGGGACTCATGCTAGGAGGATGGGTCTTGCGTACAATGACTACTGCAGGAGTTGTCATGATGTGGAGGAGGAGGAGACGGTGTTTCACTTCCTCTGCCAATGCCCCGGACTGGCGGGCGCTAGGTTGAGGCATTTTGGGAGACCGGAATTGCCATGTCTGGACGATTTGTCCAATGCGGGACTGAAATCGATCTACCTGTTCTGCAGGGGATCGGGGTGGTTCGAGACTGCGGTGACCTCTGGGGAATAGTCTGGTGGATACTGGCTGACCCTTGTCACTGGCTGGGGGTATCACAAAGGGACCACTATAAGGACCCAAGTGAGTCGTCTTCGTGACGGCTACCCATTTAACCTAACCTAACCTAGCAATGAATGCCTGCCAGGGTTTTTAGATGTGGTGCTTTCACGCCAAATGTGGCGACTTTTTAAACATGCTTGTAATTTTTTTTTCTTAAGCCTAGTACTCTTTTTGAACTTGCGAAAAATGTTGAGCAACATTAATTATTTCACACGAAATTTTTGACATGAATCAAAATTATCTATCTTGCGATTTTTCAAAACTTAACGTTCTTATCAGTTGCAGTCCTTTTACTTTACTAGCAGAAACTTGCAATGAGAGAGTAAATTTAAAATTTACAAAATTTTTCTCCCAATTACTCAAAAAATAGAAAAGTAAATGAACACTTTACCAGCAAAAGCTAGCAATTAATTTTGGAAAAATAAATATTTTATGGAATTTAAAAAATTTTAATTTAAAAATTATGAAAATTATTTTTTTTTTGCAAACAAAAACATGAAACAGGTGGTTGAATAATTCTTGCTAGTAAAATTTTTACTATCAGAAATTTTTAAAAAAAATGTTTGTCTCTCAAATTTTCATGCTCGTTTTTCACTCTCGTTGCAAGTTTTTCGGGTACGTGAACATTTAATAGTAACAATTATTGAAAATAAGCAATAATTTTCTGTAAATGAACACTTTAACACTTTTCTACATTTCCCTTTACAAATACAAAATAAAAAATTACAAAAAATGACAAGCTGTTGCTTAAAGTTCCGTGCGAATTAATATGAGCTGCACTTGTTTCGTACGGAAAAAAAATGTTGCTAGAAACATTTAGAATGTTTTGCGTAATATTATCGAAGTTTTTTTTTGGAATACAATTATTTTTTAAAAGATTTTGTTTGTTGTGCTTAATTCCCTTTTGTTAATAATTGATAAAAATACTGATATTTATTGTTCGAGGATAAGCTGTTCCTATGGGCCTTTCACTGGTTGCGTAGGCCAGATCATCAGGAAACGTTCTCCTAAATAATTTTAGAGCGTAATATAAATAGAGTACAACTCTATCAACATTTTTTTGTTTTTATTGCACAGAAATTTATATGTTGAGTTTGACAACATTTCGCACGAAATACTGAAAAATATTAATGGGGTTATTTTGTAAAACACTTAAGCTCCCTTGAATAATATTTTTATACAAAATTTTATATGAAAATATTTTCAACGCAAGGTGAAGGGATTTACATAATAACCTTCTAAATTTCTTGATATAAGGTGAATATATTGCAGTCGAAGGTAAAAAACTGACAACACTGCTGCCATATAATCGTCTCTATAGCAATGTTCACATTTTGTCATGTGGAATGTCCCTTTTCTAACACATGTAATTTCATGTGTATGCCAAAATTTGAGTAAAAGGTTCATAATTTTCATGTTCATGTTGGTATGAAGAGTACATTTGGTATAACCTATCAAGAAAAGCAATTTCAAAACAGCTGATCAGTTATATGTATGTATGTACAAAAATTAATAATTATTTGAGTATTTTTTATTATTCATTTACTATTATTATCTATATTTGATAAAATTTCAATTAATTTTAGTTAATGCGAACCAATAATAGAATAGAATAAATAGAACTCGTCTTAAATCAAAAATGTCATATGTACTGTACACAGAGAAATAACTCATGATATTGTTTCGAGCTGTTCAGATGATATGTACAAATTTAACATGTATAAAAGTGACAATCCACATGACAAATACACATAATGGGAACATAGCTTATATCTGTATAAACTACAGATGATCCTGAAATTTAAAGTGAATATGCTGGTATTTTATACCTGTAAAACGCGTTCTGTAAATGCAGTTTTAAAACTTTTTCATTGGTTACCATCTTCATTCCCTACCCTGGGCAGATAAAAAACATTTCGATACTATCGAAGCGAAAATCTTCGCCATAGCGCAATTGGCAAATTGGCTTAGGTATTATCGTATATCGAGAGATATATGCATTTTTTCGGACAGCAAAGCTGTCATTGAATCTTTACGTCATCAAAGTTAACTGTGGAATGTCGGAAATCTCTTCATGAGATTGCGAGAATTTAAAGGGAAATGCTGGCATAGGTACCAGGGTACAGTCGGAAATCAAAAGGCAGACGGCCTGGCCAAACAAGTCGGTATCTTAGACGACATGTTCCTTTACGGCCTAATGGGCATTTCGATGGCTAGCTGTAGGACACTCATTTAATGTGAGTCATACAGGAAGGCTAGGGAGAGACGGCAGGATGAAAACACCTGCTCGATGGTCAATGGGGAGAACTCGCGAGCTACATGGGTTAAGGACCAGGACGATGATATCGGTCATTACGGGTCGCTGGTTGATAGGGACCCATGCTATGAGGATGTGCCTAGGTAATAATGAATACTAAAGAAGTTGTCATGACGATGTGGAGGAAACGGTGTTTCATATTCTTTTCATTGGCCTCGGGATTATAAGAATGAGGCATTTTGGAAGACCAGAATTGCAGTGCTTCGTTGCTCTATGTGCTTCAATGCTGCAGTGAAGTCTGGATAATAATCTGGTGGGCACTGACTCAGGGTATCACAAAGAGACCGTTGTAAGGACCCTAGTAAGCCGTTCTCGTGTTGGCTGCCAATTGAACCTACCTAACCTTTGCTTAACTAGCAGCACAACGATATTCGTATGGCATCACAAAAACTTTTGCTAAATCTATGGACCAGAATTTTTATTGTTTTTGTACTTTGTAACTTGCTACATGTGTGTAGATGGTGAGCTAGTAGAAATATGAACATCTTCTGGAATGTTCACGTTGCTATCGTTTTTAAAAAAAATAATCGCCTCTTATTCACACAACAGATGCCATTTTAAGCGAAGGACAATACATTTGTTTTTTTTCATAAAGGGTGCGTTCGTAAATGCATCACTGCGCTGCATTAGAAAAGCAAACTTTTTTTATTGCAGATTAAAAAGCAGTTATACTTTTTTTTATTGTGGGGCTATTATTTTTGTGGAGAATTTGACAATTTTTTGGTCCACATCTACTTCATATAAATATATATAAGCATTTTAAATCACTGATGCAGCGCAGTGATGCATTTACGAACGTACCCGAAATCAAATCGATAGTAAAATGGATGTTAGCGACTATCGATTTATATCGACTGTGATAACTATCGATAGTTTATCATTACTAGTTGCAATGGTGACATATGTTTAAAGCTATGTTCATACCTATAGCAGACCATACACGATTCAATTCAATTGTCAACTGAGTCGGTTGTTGTCCAAATCAAAGCGTGTATGACCTTCAGTTGAGTCAGTTGATTAGTTTGACGGTTGTCGAGTTGGTTGAAGAAAAATCAAAAGATTTTGATTTTTTCAAGTTGACTACTAAGTCTTTCAATTCGATTGTACTGTGTGTGCTCTGCTGTCAAAATGTTTGTAAAAAAAATCTAAATTTGACAGTTGAATTAAAATCTTTCAATTCAGTTGAAGAAGTGTGTGGCCAAGTATCAATTCAGTTGAAAGACTCAGTTGACAACTGAATTGAACCGTGTATGGGGCGCATATTAAATATTTGACGTCCTTAACGTAACTACTAGTTTACAAATAGTTTAACAGTTTCTAAATTACAAAATACAATTATCTTCTTACAAATAAAGCTTAGTATATCAATAGAAATTGTTAAAAATAAAGCTTAAGTTTTTTCGATTTTTTCGTAAAATATTTGTAAGGTCTGAACATACCTTAAGTAATACGTTTTGAACTCAATAAGAAAGTGGAATTATTATGGAACTCCTCATTTACTTAGTTATCATTTTGAAAAATTCAGTCAATAAATTAAATGGAGAGAATGAATGGAATAGATGGATGAATGAACGTATACGTTTATATATCATACCTTTTGTTTACAATGTGTTCATTGTAAAATGCTCGTATTTCACGTAGTAGACCCTGTTCCAACATGGCATCGACACGTTTGTCTAAGCGTTTATCCAATACATCCTGAAATTGAAAGATATTTATGCAAAATGATTATGATAGATACGATGGTTTTTAAAGTAGTTTTTTGGCAAATAATAAATATGAAGACGGTCACGGAATATTCTGCGAAACCCTCCACACTTATTTTATCCTGGGTATGAAAGAAGACTATACATTAGAGCAGGTCGGCCTCCATACAAAAAAAAAGTTGTGCCTGTCACCCCCTAGAAAAAGCATATGCCAATGAAGTTTCTTAGACAGAATTTTTGCCACGCCCCCCAAATACAGCGCTTTTTATTTTTTATATATAGCGCTGCCATTTGCAATCCCATCTCATCATATCGCATATCGTTATATTAAATAATGGGCCGTTCATCATAATATTTTATAATTTGAGTTTTAGTTAAAAAAAACCAAATTATACCTTATCTCACCAAATATCATAATTTGTTTTGGTTTAAGCCATATTAAAGTTGTTTTTATATATATATATAAAATTAATAAACATGTCGTTTGAAAATCATAGGTAATTTCTGCAAAAGTATGGATTTTATTCAAAATTGTCATTGTTTCATATTAATTTTAAATGAAAAATGTTAAAATTACATTTGGGGTATTCACAAGGTGTGCTATCAAGGTTTATTGTCATAATGTTCTAACATTTTACAATGGTTTACAAATATTGTTGCTGGTTTGTAAACAAAAAGTGTCTTAAATAAATGGAACGTTGCTTGCTATGTTTATTGTGCTGTCGTAATTAATAGCACATTCAATTATGAGGGGCTTCTCACAACAGTCGTATTTTTTCATGTTATTATTTTAAGACATATGAATTTATGACACCTTGTGAATCCCCCAATTGTTCAATATTGAATCCATAAAATTTTATTTTACTTGTTTAGTGTAGAAGCAACAACAAAAATACAAGAAGAAAAAAACACTTTTTTACTTTCATGTTTAAAATAATTTATAAAAAGAAGAAAAATTCCCGTATTCTTTTTGCTAAAATTACTTAATTAAATACATAAAATTATCAGAGTAGAATGATGACGACACCACTTTGCTGGTGTATTTTAATTGTGAGTGCTTCTGTAAAAAGGGGAATACAAAAAAAAAAAAAAAAAAAATTTTAAACATGTGCAACAAGAAAATAAATAATAATATTCTTTCTCTCCCTGTCTCTTTGGTTTCGTGGGTAAGTGTTTAGAATAAATCTTTAATAAATACATACATATGTTATCTCTAAAGCAGCGTTGCCGATTAGGGATTGGCAAATTGAAAAAATATATCGATAAATATCGTATCGATATTTATTTTTTAAAAATATCGATATATCGATGTATCGAACGTATTAAGCTGAAATTATTACCAAATTTAAAAACCTAATATTGCTATGTCAATACATAAGTACAAACATATTACATGTAATTCCATTCTAACTTTTTATTGTTTCTTTTAATTTAAAATTTACTGCCTGTCACTTGATTTCGAACGAAACCTTCTTAACTTTTATTTGAAACCAAAACCTATTTTAAAAATTAATTTTTGAAGTAAGTTATGCGAACGAAGTTTTCGTTTGAAATCGAGGGAGCGGCAGTTAATTCTACAATAAAAAAAGTAAGGAATACAAAAACCTTTTTATTTATTTATTTTATGTATTCGCCATATGAAATCTAAAAAAAAAAAAAAAATGAGATTATATAATTCTGGATTATATACTGCCGGTAAACGAAACTTGTGACATTTAATATACAAGTAAACTGTGTAATATTTTATTTTCAATATATAAGAAAAATAAAAAACTAAATACATATGGATATTTTTTTCATTATTAATATTCCTACTTTCATGAGTCCATTGCTGCTAATACGCCATAATTAAGGCGATACTTTGCATAATTCTAGGAACCATTTGCTTATTTTTTTGTTGTCATCTCTTAAAAAACCGCGACAAGACTGAACTGTGTAATATATAAAAATGTTCTATGGAAAAGCGCCGTTATTTTCTTAATATTAGTTAAAAAACATATCATGCAATTCTTTAAAAACAACAGTATTGTAAGCAGTTGAGCAACGGTTAAAATGTTGAATTTTATAATAAAGAGATCTTAAAAATATCAAATTCGATAGTCGTAGCTAAATATCGATGTATCGATATATGGGTATTTTTAATATTGGCGATATATGCCGATTATAATTTTTTTAAATATCGATATTTCGATATTTATTGCCCATCCCTATTGCCGATTTCTGTGTAATTATCCAAAAAATGGGACAAAAATATTTTGCTTGGACTTTTGTTGGACCATTAAATTTTTGTTTATTTTTTGTGTAATTCCACCTCAACATTATTTTTACTAGAGACGCTAAATGGTAATTATAATTTTTTTCTTGTCTATTGTTTTCACAATTTGATAATGAGCGATAAGCCCTATTGCTATTGTATGGCTACGTCAACAGTAAAGAGAAGAAGAATCCCAGAAATTACTTAATTAATTCCAAGTCAAATGTAAGTTGTTTTAAGCATTAACAGATGAGTTGTTCTTTTTTTTACGAAATACACCGAGTACCAGAAAAATGGGAAAGGTAACAGCTAACAAAGAGCCATATTTTAAACCTGAACTAGAATAGAAATATTATGGAAATAACGCCAAATATTTGACAGAAAGAACGATATCTTGTTTGTACTTCCAATTTTTTGTATTTAAACCTTTCGATTTAAATAACAATATTCTCGATTTATTCTTTGGATAAAATAAGGACATCAAAATTATTTATCGAAGAAACAATCACATATTTACTCATCATTTTTTTATTTTCTTATTTCTTAAAATCAAGTATTTTCTACTAATTACAATTTTAAAGCATAAGATCAATACTGTCCTAAATCTATTGGTTGACTCCCGCATACATTTTCTAATGAACAAATAAAGTTAATCGAACTTCTGTTAACGTTAAATTCAAATGTTGTCATAAAATATTAAACTTGTAACTGTTAAATTATAAATAAAAATGTAGGCTTTTGAACAAATTGTGATCGAACATATATATGATAACAATAAATTGGAATAAATTTCAAGCAAACTAGTTTAAATTGATTTAATTTACCAACTACTTATAAAAAAAATCCATAAGCCAAGAAATAATAAAAAGTTTACAATTCGTAAGTAACACAAAGTATGTTTGATACAATCAATAACAAGTAAAACAAGATAGGGCGCTATATTCGGCTGTGCCAAATCTTTCATACCCTCTAACGACAGTTAAAATATTTCGTAAAATTTATGGTAAATTATGGATCGGTCTTCATGAAATTGGCATAATTTCTAGCCATATAGACTCTATATTATGGAGCGAATTTCAGCAAAACCTTATATCAATATATGCAATCTGCTACTAGTTTTATTAGTTTTTGTAACAAAGTTATTAATTTTTTAGGGTGGTGGTTCCGATTTTGCAGGATTTCATTCCCAAACTTCTTAGGATAACATGAAATAACAGAAACAATTTTACACCAATACGGTTCTTCTATTCCATTGATGTCCAGCCCATACTACAATTTTCGAAATTATTTCACACGCATTCTTACAGCCGTACCTAAACAAGAGCGGAAGGCGGAACGTTTTCTTCAGCGTAGCTTTTACGCTGATATGCCCTACCTAAATAGGAGCGTCAGCGTTGTGCCATAAACAGTAGTGTTAACTTTCGTGCCGACTAAAGCCCTCATAAAAGACATAAGAAACTGAATTAAAACCGCTAGTTTGACCTAAAAAAAGCTAATTTGCCATTATTTATTATCAAACAATAAAAACAGGGTTGTCAAAACAACAAATATAGCAGCCCTGCTTATTTTAACGCGCTGTCAAAATCGGATTTTCCAATTGCAAAGCGTTGACGCGGCGCTATTTAGGGATGCTTCATACAAATTGTATGGGCATGAGGATTTTTGACAGCTAGAAAACGCGTTCTGCTCTTGTTTAGGTATGGCTGTTATCCTCTTTCATTTAGTCCACGAGAGTACACAATTCAGTCGTCAGTTATCAAGGGACGAGTGCACATGCGGCGGATGCTTTCATATTTCTTATATTTTTTATTAAGAATACTTGTCTCTCTATTCACTAATACTTATATGAAGCAAAACAACCACAGTTAAAATTTTTGATAACACTATTCTATTCTCAAGGACCCAGAATATATATACTTTATGGGACCTTAGATGGATATTGAAATAGTTTCATACCGAAAGACAAACATAGTATACCCTTTCACAACTAGTTGTGGAGTTTATAAAAAGTTAAGTAGGTAGCAGGCCTATACTATACCCTACGCCACAATATTAACTGACATTTGGGACACATGGCCAGTCATTGGCCCACCAGAACAAAATTATATTATAAGGTTAAGTATCATAAATAAGCTTATATTTTGCACAAATAACTTTTTGTATGGAATAACTTTGAAATGGAATAAAGCAAAGATGCATTTTTTAAATCGTTATGAAATTTACTTTATTCGAATGATAATCTTCTGGCATTTTAATTCTGGCATATGACCGCCACGGCTGGCTCGGACGTAGTCTAAGCTGGAGGTCCAATTTTCGATGACTTTGTGGCCGTATATCGGCAATAACGCTGCGAATGTGGTTCTCCAAGTGGTCAATAATTTCGGGCTTATCGGCGCTATTCGGACTAGCGACTTCACATACCGAGGAAAAGCTTTTTCAAAATTTGGTAATAGGTAGTAGTTATTTCATACATAGCCTGGTAAGTAGTAGTCATTACAATTGTCATTATTCTGAAAACCTCAAAAAGTAGTTACTAGTAATGACATCAGTAAGTACTTATTACTTCTATTATTTTCACTACTGAATATTTGCTCATTAATAATCAGTTCAATAACTTTTTATTAGTTGCGTTGTTTTCTGTACTGAATATTTACTTGCTGGTAACGAGCTCAATAACTACTTATTAGGTCTACTAGCGCCAATTTTCCAATTTTCGAAGAATTTATTTTAAGCAATTTAGGTATTATAAAAATATTAGAATTATGTCTATTACTATGTGGATCTGTCTGACTCTTTAAATAAGTGTAGTGGATTTCCTTTGTTAACGTAAGCGTAAATCCATATACCTATTTATATATAAATCGGCAAAGGCAAAACAGTAAATGTCGCTTTTCTCCTCTATTCCTCCGAATTGAACAAAAAATACACCATTTTAAAGATATTTAGTAAACACTGTAAGTAAATACTATTTACTTACATAAGTGCTCAATATATATTTTATTAAATGTGTTCAATATTTTCGGAGTTATATGCGTTCAAATTTGGTACTAACTTTAATACACTATTGTTGAACCAGTTCGATATGAAACAAGGCGCATTCATTACAGTTGATCCTAAAATCCCTGCTGGTATTTATTTTCTTTAGCTTTATAATTGTTGGATGTCAAAATTTTGTTTATTATCTTTGTTTCTGTTTTCATTTGTTTCGGTTTTTGACATTGTACAATGATTTTACAAAAACAAATTGCTTGTGGTTTTTTGTACGAGTTGTACTACCGAGATTACCTGAAATGAATTCGCCTTGGATATGAAAAAACACATAAGAATAAAATAAAAAATTGGGTTTTTTCCAATTACACAATGTTTTTCAGTCAACAAATATTAAATATAAAAAAATAAAAAAAATATAAAGTAAACTAGCGCTGTGACGTGTACGTAAACATGACGTTCTTGCTCCTGATACATACATATATAGTGCTATCTCCACATTATGCATGCTGTATTGAATAATGTGTACTTAATAATAAAATACCAACATATGTATATTAATCTGAAATTGTTTTGTTTTGTTTTTTTTTTATTGGTTCTTTGTATTTTTTTTTTTCAATAAAAGTTATTTATAATAATTGCTAATTTTGATAAAGAAATTATTTAAATATTTATCAGGTAAGTAATTAGATTGCTAACTACCTTTTTTGCAGTATTTGCGTAAGTATTGATTTCTTCGAATCTCGTAAGTATTTTAAAACTCCCTAACAGTCGAAAAGTAACTAGTTACAATTTAAGATACTGTCAGCAATTTAAGATACTTTCAGCTAATAACTAAATATTTTTTGACTTCTAGTTAGTGTCTAATAAGTACTGATAAGATTATTCCTGTACCGATAACTAATTCTGATTACAGGCGCATAGCAATCTTACCATTTTTATCTAAGGTTCTTGAAAGATTAATTCACAACGAAGTATCACAATATCTTGAATTCAACAATATGCTCAATGATCGGCAATCTGGTTTTCGTAAAAATCATAGTTGTATAACGGCCCTGGTAGATGTTTCCGAGGATATAAGGCAACAGGTAGACTGCGATAATGTTACATTTTTAGTTCTGTTGGATCATTCAAGAGCGTTTGATATGGTTGACCATAATATTTTGTGTCATAAACTTAACCACATGTTTAGATTTGCATCAACTGCCACAAGTCTGATATCTTCCTATCTAACAGATAGATATCAAAACGTTGAAACAACTACCTCAGTTTCAAGTTCTTTGCCATTAAGTCGAGGTGTTCCACAAGGATCAATCTTAGGCCCGTTACATTTCTCGTTATACGTGAATGATCTTCAGAATAGGCTTGGGCACTGTAGGGTTAGATTGTATGCGGATGATGTTCAGCTTTATATTAGCTACAGTAACACCGCAATTAATGAATGCGTGGGGACCTTAAAACAGGAGTTAATTCGTGTTTACGAGTGGGCCACCGCTAATGGTCTGGCAATTAATCCTACCAAGTCCAAGTGTTTGATTATTAAAAAGCGGTTATTAAAACTTGGGGGCAATCCTATTTTAACTTTAAGCAAACAGTCCATTGAAATAGTAAACTCTGCCAAAAATCATGGTATTTTCTTTAATAACACCCTCACTTGGTATAACCACGTAAATTTTGCATGCGGTCGAACGTTTTTAATTTTAAGGAATCTGTGGCAAACTCAGTATTGTACTCCTATTAAAATCAGAAAACTCATTGCTAAATCTTATTTAATACCGATATTATTGTATGGCTGTGAACTATTTGCCAGCTGCGATAGCGAAAGCAAAAGAAAACTTAATATGGCGTCTAATAACATTCTTCGGTACGTGTTTGGTCTAAGGAGATATGACCATATTTCCCCCTACGTTACATTGCTTTACGAAATTGCTTTTGATGATTACTTAAGAGTGCGTATTTTACTGTTTATGCACAAAATTATATACACACATCAGCCTGAGCATCTCTATACCCGTTTAAATTTTTCAACACTTAATCGAGGTAAAAGACTTCTAGCATTTGGTCATCGAACACTGATTTCTAAATACCATTTCTTTATTCATGCAATCAGTCTATGGAACGGAATCCCCTATACATCACAAGCCATTAGTAACGCACGTAAATTCAGGAAAAGTATTTTTTGTCATTTTTCACTCTGAATACAGATATATATTCGTTTTAATATATTTACAAAAAATTATAAAAAGTTTTTTATCTGAAAGATACTTTGTGTGAAGGTCCATCCCTGCTGGTGTTCCCCAAGGGTCAATTTTATCACCAACTTTATATTCTATATACACTTCAGACTTCAAAGCTCTAAGAAATCAAACAACAGCCTTCTACGCAGATGATACTGCAATAATCGCAAGTGGTAAACTTTCTAACACAATAGTAAAATATATGAAATAAGCTCTAATCAGTGCTGAAAAATATTTTAACAAATGGAAATTAAAAATAAATCAGGAAAAAACTCAGGCAACGATTTTTCCATTTAACAAGTCACCAAAAATAAATCCGCAAATAACACTTTGTATGCAAGGAACTGAAATTCCACTACTCGACACAGTCAAATACCTGGGACTTGTCCTTGACAAAAAGCTGACGTTGAAACAGCATGTTTTTCAAGCGGGAGCAAAAGCACTTAAATGTGGTAGAGCTCTTTTTCCACTGCATAATCGAAAATCTAAACTAAATCGTAAAAATAAAATTTTATTATATCGTATGTGTATACGACCAATAATGACATACGGCTGCCAGGTTTGGTCAACAAAATGCGCGAAAACTTATCTTAAAAAGTTGCAGATTATTAATAATAAAAACTTAAAGATCATATTCAACCTTCCTAGAAAATTTTCTACTGCTCTGTTGCATACCAACTACAAACAAGAATTGTTGAAACACGTCATTAATAAAATAACAACAAGATTCGAAGACGGGAACAAGTCTTCAATATTTGATTTAATAAGAAGTTTATAAAATTTATTTATTTTCTCCAACTTCTGAAAAGAAGATGTGAGAAGAAGGTAATGATAAAATTTCTGTGTAAACTCAATGGATTTTTCCTATCTTTTTACCTAAATATGTATATGTAGTATTTTAAAATGTGTTTTTAATGTAAAAATATAAAAGAAATTTATTTGTTGCAATACTTTTAGTAAAATCTCGAATATTGTAGATATTAAATATATATCGTAACCTAAAACGCAAAAAGCCCTATCTAGCATTTTCAAATTTTTACAGGAGAAACAAAAACTATTTAATACGATAAATTTTTAAATTGCATTAAACTGTTTATAATTAATTTTTCTTCTATGTTTTTTGTAAAACCTACCAGTTGTTTTGACAATTAGCTATATTGCATAGTCCTTTTAGCTATATTGTTAGTCCTTTTAGCATTTTTCGCGTTATCGATTGTAGATAGGGCCTTTTGTTTTTCGTTAATATAATCGCTTATTTTGGTCGAAAGATTCCAAAATGTTGTATGGACATTTGAGTTGATGCAATACATCAGAATCAATGAAAAGGTCGATTTTTAATTTTTGGTTAGTTAGGGCCTTTTGTGTTTTAGATAACGATATATATTTATTTTAAAATTGTATTGATGATAGATTAAATAAAAAATAAAAAAAAAAAATAATATTCGTTTTAATAATTTCTGATTATATAAAAGTATAAATATGTATGTTTTAAACTATTCTGATTTCACATTTTTCTTTTTTCACCTTTTTTTCTAGCTTATTTTTTATTAAATTTTGCTAGCTTCATATAATTAAATGTTATTTAATTTAAAATTTGATTGGAAGCTTTAAGACAACTATTAATTAAATTTAACGCAATTTTATTATTTTTAATTTAAGTTTTGATTGATTGTATTTGCATATGCTCAGTTCCATACTGCAATATAAGACTTAAGTGTTGTGTATGGAACATCGAAAATAGACAAATAAATAAATTCTGTGGACAACTCGAACAAAAATAAGTAGTTATCCAGCCGAAAAGTAAGTAGTGTTTATTTTTCTCCAACATTACTTATTACCTTATCAGGTAAGTAAAGTTTTTTTGCTGGGTATCCCCACTGAAAATAGTCTGGCGGCGTTAAATCGCACGACTTTGAAGCACAATTCACGCGTCCAAAACGTTAAACTATGCGATTACCAAACGTTTCCATCATTAAATTAATTGTGGCACGAGCTATGTGACATGTTTTGCCGTCTTGTTAAAAACACAGCTCCTGCACATCATGGCTGTTCAACTGATGAAAGAAAAAGTCAGTAATCATGGCTCTATAGCGGTCAGCATTGGCTGTAATGTTCTGATCAACATCGTTTTTAAAGAGGTACGGTCCAATGCTTGCACCAGCCCATAAACCACACCCAACAGTCAGTTTTTCTGGATATAACGGTGTCTCAACATACACTTGAGGATTATCATCACTCCAAGTACGGCAGTTTTGTTTATTGACGTTTCCATTTAAACAAAAGTGAGTTTCATCGCTAAGCAAAATTTGTATTTCGAACAGAACCATGATTTTCAAAATAAATTTTCAGAATTTGGAAGCGTCGTTCAGGCGTCTGTCTGTTCATGTTGAAATGCCAAACTAAACTAAAGACAAATCACTTGAATCACTTGACAGCTGACAAAATGGCCGCCAGTTAAAAAAGTGTGGCCAACTCAAAGTTTTATACCTCTACTAGCTTAACCCGGTGCGCTTCGCTACACTGACCCCGCACATTTTTATATTGAAATTTATAGTTTACTATAATAGTAGCTTTAACCACGTTTGAAGACTCTCCCTTTAATAGTTCTTCAGTTGAGCGATATTTAATGTATGCATCCTATGGGAGGTATTTCCCCCCCTGCGCCTACCCGCTTTATTTTTATTTTCAAAAGTGTAGTATACTATAAGAGTGACTTTTAGAAAGTTTGAACATTCTCACTATTACAGTTCTTAAGATATGCGATGTTAAACATTGGCGTCCTATGGGGTATTCCTATACCCCCGCTGCTATTTGATTTCAATTCCGGGGCTCAGAAGATCCTACTACAAAAAGTTCAGCAAAATGCGTGCAGCGGCTCTTAAGATATGCGATAATTAATATTGGCATCCTATGGGGGGTACCAATTCTCCTGCCCCTATCGAAAAAATAAGTAGCCTATTTTATTTTTAGGGCCTATTTTATTTTTACTGTAAAAATTTCAGGAAAATCGATGCGATAATTAATATTGGCATCCTATGGGGGGTACCAATTCCCCTGCCCCTATCGAAAAAATAAGTAGCCTATTTTATTTTTAGGGCTCACGTGATGTTACTGTAAAAATTTCAGGAAAATCGATGCGATAATTAATATTGGCATCCTATGGGGGGTACCAATTCCCCTGCCCCTATCGCAAAAATAAGTAGCCTATTTTATTTTTAGGGCTCACGTGATGTTACTGTAAAAATTTCAGGAAAATCGGTTCAGTAGTTTCGGAGTCTATAAAGCGACAAACAAACATACATAATTCATTTTTATATATATAGATAGATAAAAAATACCATTTGTTATCTCGATATCAACATTGTTATGCAATTTTTCCGTTTATATAAAACTTATGGTCAATTCTAGACCTACACAAATTGCACTTGATTATAGAATAATGATATTATAGAATAATAGCTATTTTCGGGAGTGATATTGGAGCTATAGCCTTATACTGACAGATTCCAATCAAACTTCCTAAGGTGGTTTTGGTTGCAACAAATATTTTTTGGACCGAATTTAATATAAATACGAACATTATAAGATAGTTTATGTGCAAAAAGACTCTATTCCGCAACGAAGTTTATATGGCAGCTATGTGAGTGAAGTTATGGACCGAACTTCGTCGTTAACACAATTAAAGCGTAAGTAACAAATTTCATCAAATTATCGACAAAATTGCGAAATGTGCTCTGCGAAGGAGCTAACCAGCAAGCCGGCCAGCCAGTACGACGGGCGATTTATTTTGAAGGTGGATCTGAGCCGATCGGTATACTTCGAGGAGCTATAGAACAAATATTTCTATATGCTGCACAAATTAGCACAAACACACAGTACCCTCTCCACCTATAGTGGTGTAGGGTATAAAAAGTTTCCGTTTCGTATTCAAGATTGAGTAAATAAAAAGTGTAGGTTATTGATTAGACAAAAGTCAAATTGTTTAAACATTTGATTTGGAACAAAATAAGCTGTTAAATATTTGATCTTTAAATAATAATAACTATAGCATTAAGAATTACGTCAATACAATGAACATTGATCCATAAGATACGCGAACACAAAATTTCTAGTTAGCAACGTGAAACGAGCGACCGCACTTACGTTTTCTTTATTATTTTTTTAAGTTCTTTTTCAATAACTTTTTGAAGAAAAGATTAAAAATTGTTTATAATTGTGAAATAACTATTTCAGCTTCATTTGTTTTATACTAAGTTTATTTAAATAAGCATTTCTTTGTTGAAAATTTAGTTAAAGATATTTCTATTTTCTTTTGTTGAATTTAAGTATAAACTGTTTGTCAGAAATAAAAATTTTTGGCTAGTGTTTTTAAGTGTTGACTTTATCGTCCATTATTTAAGCATACAAAAATCGTTAAAGGTGTTATGATACTTGCTATTTTTTGTATTTTTTCTATATTGGAGAACAGTGCAAATATATTTGCATAGGAAAACTGACTTAGTGTAAAGAGTTTGATTATACCATAAAAAATCTTGAAATGTCAAAAAAATATACGTGTGTGATCGATAAATAATCTTAGACTGTCAAAAAAATATAAAAATTTGTAACTTAAAATTGACATTTCCAGATTAAATTTTAGCACTGCTGCTAATGTTTTTAGTTTTTAATCGAAAGTAGCGGGTTTTAACTTTTTTTTTGCGATTTATAGCTTTTTTTGACGGTTTTTGTGGGAACAAAACGTGGGCAATATTGTTTGTTTTGTTTACATATTGTATTTCTTGTTCTTTCTCGCATTTGTTGTTTCATTCAGTCAATCCTAAAAAAATCCAATACAAAAAATAGCAAGTATCATAACACCTTAACCGAATACGATAAGGATTTAGATTTTCAAATCGAGGCGGAATTATTCTATACCTTTAATGATTTATATTAATATCAGGGCAAGTTTAAATATGCACAAAAATAGATATTGGGAATTATTTCCTTTTCATAAGCAACTTTATTATATTCAACATTTTTCATTTTTCGAATTTATTCTATGAGTTAAATTTCAGTTATGTATTTTATAAAGCTTTTTGTAATAGCTCTATTCCTTAAATTTTTTAGAAATGACTTTATACACTACCAGACTATTATATTGTATATTCTTGTTACATTTTACCTTAGCTTTCCGTTGGATAGCAATGAAGTATATTTATGTACAGAAAAATTTACAATTATTAGACACCAGCTATCCAGCGGAAAGCTAAGGTAAAATGTAACAAGAAAATACAATATAATAGTCTGGTAGTGTATAAAAGTCATTTCTAAAAAAAAATTAAGGAATAGAGCTATTACAAAAAGCTTTATAAAATACATAACTGAAATTTAACTCATAGAATAAATTCGAAAAATGAAAAATGTTGAATATGCACAAAAATGTTAAAAATATGCATACAAAATTATGCACTTTTTACTGTAGTATTTACCAGGGATGTTAAAGTTGGTACAATTGTTTTTTTTTTGGTACATTTTGACCTTCTAAAGTACCGTGGTACTACCGTGACTCATATGGTACAATTTAAAAATTTGTAATAGTTACCCCTTTTTGTATTTTTACAAACAAATTATTGAGTATTTTTTATTGCATTTATGTTGTACAACAAATCGTTAATGTAATGGGCGCTTAAATATGCGACTAGAATTGTGGTGTATAGAGCGCTTAGTTCCCTTTTACAATGTGGCAAGTGAAAGGTAGACAGACGACGTTTGCTGGTAAATGGGCGAAGCTGTATGCGTGACACACTTTACTTTTTTCCTCTCTCGCCTACTAACTTCGTCTGACTACCTTTCACTTGCCACACTGTAAAAGGGGGCTTATGGTACTCACAGACGAGGCAACATTAGTCAAAACCTGTGTTACTACTTTTGTTTCGTTTTTACAACAGACGATGACACTAAAAGCAAAACACCAAGTAATGTTTTTTTTTTTTTTTTTTTTACATTTAACGTCCCATAATTCTGTAAAATTTTTAAATCCATTTATAAAATTTTTCCATTTTTCATTGTTTTCAATGTTCGTAATTTTTCGTATTTTGTTTTTTTGTGTACAATTGAATTTTTATATACTTTTTTTGTTGTTTTAATATATTTAAAAAAAAAAATGGTACCGTGAAGGTCCAAAAAGTATATTTTTTTTGGAAGTTGGTACAAAATGTAAAACCCCATTTAACATCCCTGGTATTTACTATACCATTTTGCAAATGCTACGATGCAAGACCATTTGCGCAAGCTTGTGAATTGGGCTAATCTAAGAATTTTAAATAAGTTTTATTTGACCAAAGGTTTATTACATAGTATAATCGTGTGTTTTCTTATGTTTTAAAATTCAAATGATCTTCGGTTGTCACACAAAACCAAATGGGGATCTTTTCATCTATCTCAAAGCCAGTATGATGCTACGGTATTCAGTTATGGGATACATACTCGGCATCCAATATTAAAAAATCCAAAGGCGACAAAAAACATTTTTCGAAGAGTCTCAGCTCCCTGATATGCTAAAAACTCGATTCTTCACAAAGATATCAATGTGACATCGGTTAAAACTGTGATCTGAAATATCTACAAAGGCTTAAATTCCTTTAGCTCGAAATATTTTTAATGTAATACACAGAAAAAAGTGTTTTATCAATTAAAAAAAATGGTTTAAAAAGTATTTTAATTTAATTAATGTGATAATTGAATCAATAATTTTTTTAGCTGAAAAAATTTAAAAATTTAATTTTGATTTAATTAACATTTTAGTTGTTTTGAAATAAATTTTCAATTAAAATTTTAATTAAATAACAAAAAATCTTTATTGAGTTTTTTCGTTTAAAATAAAATAATTTAAACATGTAGAATTGTTGTTGGGAATTGTCAATATTTATTTACATAAATAAATTAACACATTGTTTAAAATTTCAAATGATCACTTTTTTAATTAAAATTAAAAATATCATTTATTGAAAATATTTTTTCAAAATTTTAAAATTTTTAGTCATCAATATAATCATTTTGGTAATAGGTGCAAAATCAACAACTTGTTTGCTTGATATTATGAATTTAGAACAAATTTGGTGATAGGAGAAATTTAATAATTTTTTCTGTGTAGTGGCTACACGCGCATAAAGAGAAGAGATACCGCAAGACATAGACGAAGAGAAGAGCGGTTAACACATAATTATATATATGGATGCAGAAACGGTGAAAGGGAAAGATTTCATCCGGCGGATATATACTTAAGAATTAGAATACAATTTGATTAATTATTGTTACATATATGAACTAATAAATAAAAAAAATATTTTAAGAAGCTAAAAAGAAAAAATTTTAGAAGCCACAAAAGTTTGTAGAAGAAACACACACCACTACTCGATGAATACTTTTGTTAAACGTAAGAAGAACTTGCAGAATCTGAGATAGTAACACATCTGACAATTTCTGTTGTTTTGTTGAATAAAACATATCTTAAATTTAAACGCAAAGAAATTCGGTGCCACTGAAACTAAAACCCAAAGACACCGAATAAGCATTGAGCGGATCTTTTACACAGAAAGAAAACCCTTCTAGTAAATTAAATTTTTCCACTTACTTATAACTTTAATTACGAATAACACTAATAAATAAATAAAACAGACCAAAAATGGTAATACTATCGAAAATAAATTTCTTGAAATACGTATAAAATTCTTAAATCAAGTAAAAAAGCTTTAGTTCTTCTGTAAACAAAAGTGAAAGGAAAACAAATAATGAAGGAAAATAAATAATAATATTCGTTTTGTCTCTTATTTATAGGGTAAGTTTTTAGAATTATTCTTAAATAAATACATACAACGCTCTTTTTCTTAGTGCTGCAAAGCAAAATTTATGAAAAATATACTATTTCAATCTGGTATTAAATATGGCTAAAGTTAAGTATTTTGCACTTGAATAATTCATTCTTGAATCAAGCAGTCTGCACTTAATTTAAGAAAATATGTACTTATCGTACTATTGACACAGCTTGAGCTTGATTTAAGTACGGATGGATTGTTTTTCCTCTGTACGACTATTCGACAAGCGATTAAGAATATACACGCAGAGAAAAAATATGTTTAAATATGGTCACCTCCAACAAAAATATTTTTAAAGAAAATTTTAAACATATTGTGTTTAATTCAACCATATTATTGTCGCCGACAACCACATTATTGTTAAAGTAGTCATTCATCAAGAAGCCACAACCATATTATGGTTGCATCTAAGCATGTTATGGTTAAATATGACAATAATTTGTTTTTAAATTAACCATAGTATTTTCCTCTTTTCCAAGAGCAACATTCTATGGTTGAAAATCAAACATGCTATTATAAATGTTAAACACATTTTAGTTATTATTAACCAACACATGCTCGGAGGCAACCATAATATGGTTGTGCCTTCTTGATGGAGGACTAATTTAACCATTATATGGTTGTCGATGACTACAATATGGTTAAAATAACCATAGTATGTTTATAATTTTTTTTAAAAATAGTTTTGTTGGAGGTGACCATATTTAAACACATTTTTTCTCTGGGTGTAGCGACCCAACGACTTAAATCAACATAAAAGTGAGATTTCTATAACTCTTGCGTTAAAATACTATTTTGTAGTTGGCAGTGGGTATCCGAAATTATGAGCAGCTACGACGTAGTCAGATCCTCACGTAAGAGTTTAACCCATCCATTTCGAAAAATCAATCAATCAGTAAAACCTCTAGGAAATACGATAATGCAAATGATGTGGAAAACGTCGCATAGCAAATTTTCATTCTTATAGTTGGAGTATGCTCAAAAATTGACTTGGTTCTTTTGTAGGCACAAAAAAAACTTAACTTTAAATAATTTCAATCAAAATAATTAATTTAAAGTTTTTTAAAACAAATTTTATATCTGTTTTATAGCCGTTAGCTTTTTTTATGTAAAATATTTCGAAAAGATCTTTCAAACCTGATTACATCTCAGCCACAATAAGATCGTATGCGGATAACGAAGTGGACCTCCCAAACGATTGCCACCGGGTTGCTGGCGCTGTTCATTTAATTTTGAACTCAACGTCTGGCCAGTTTGTTGGTAAAATTCGATGGCTCTGAAAATAAAGATCAAATAAAAAAAGAACAATTTAAAGACTGCCAAAAAAAGAAAATTATGTAAATTATTTTTTGCTATTTACTTTTTGCCAAAACACATTATACATTAACAAACACATTTTAATTAAATGGTCTGTCAAGTGTTAAATAGACGCAAAAAAATATATTTTAAATTTTTGTTTTAAAAAAGCAAAGCAAGATTTCAATTAAAGAACTTTTGTTTTAGTTTTTGAGATTTTGTTGATCTAGAAAATATTGAATCAAAACATAGACATTTTTGTATACCTACACCACAATAATGGACAGGGTATTATGCGTTTGGGTATTGATTTGTGAAATACATAAAAATATTGATGAAAGACTCAACGTTTAGTATACCGATCTACTCAGAATCATTTTCTATTTCAAACTAACTATGTCCGTCCGTCCATCCGGCTGTTTTTTGGTCCATGTACAAGTCAGATGCAAAGTCATCTGACAAAATTTCAATTAGAGCGCGCTCTATTTTCTACGGACAAACCATCTGACATCAGCTGTGTCAGAAATCTATGCCGCAAACCGCAGCGGCGGTGCATTGATGACGGAATCATTAGCCGGGTTAAGTTAATATTTTGCAATACCGATATATGTATAATCATTTCACCAATGAATAGAAATTATGTACATATATAAATAAAAACGTATCATTATAATATCCTAAATTGGTATATTCGAATTTAAAGAAAAAAATGTTTAAATGGCTGAACTTTTTTACGGCGCAAATAAAAATTTTTGTGGCGGTAGTACGCTATTTTGAAACCAAGAACTACTTTGGTTTACTTCATCACTACAGAGAAAAAACATAGACAATGTCAGAAGCAAATTACATGTACGTGTGTGACCAAATATTATAAAGCTTACGTAAGACAGCAATTTTGACAGACATTCACAATTACATGTGACTTGAAAACTTGACAAGTCAGATGTAAAAAACATGTCGTCTACGGGCATCTTTACCCAATGCTTCAAAGTAAATAATATGATTTACATGTGTTAGTACGCCTTAAGCTAGACGGACGACGACATTTTCTACACTCAGAATATTATAACAGTAACGGACTGTAGGTTATTCAAGAAGTATTTCGTTCAGTCATTTTTAAATAAATAAACATTTAAAATTTCAAGCAAATTTATTTTTAACTGATTCTAACATTTATTAAAAACAACTAAGTGCACATTAATACGGATTTTCGGTTGCATTTAATATTGCCAGTTGATTAGATAAAAGTATTCTGTATGTAAAATTAAATGAAAACGAAATTTAAAACAACTGTAAATTCAGTTAATAACGGATTTACTTATTTTGCATTTTATTTTAACGAAAAATTAATTTAAGTTTTACTGACAAAAATTCAACCGCGAATTCTATAAAAAATTAACCACAAATTCCGTAAAAACAAATGCATTTTTAGTTATTTTGTATAATTTAACTACCAAAAAAATTAATTTCCAGTTATCTATTTATAGATCTGTGGCAAAAAGTAAAAGTAAAAAACGATTTGCTTGTTTTATGTAGAAAATTCCCATATTCTATTTGTTAAAATTATTTAGTTAAATAGATCAAATTTTTCTCTCTCTCTCTCTCTCATAAGAATAACAAGCGGACAGGAGTCTGGTATTTTTTAGAAATTCGAGTAAAACCTGTATTATATAAAATTACTGAATTGCATAAAATAACTGAAAATTAATTTGTTTTTACGGAATTTGTCAGTTATTTTTTGATAGTTAATTTTAAGAAAATAACTAAAAATTCATTTGTTTTTACGGAATTTGTCAGTTATTTTTTGATAGTTAATTTTAAAAAAATAACTGAAAATTCATTTGTTTTTACGGAGTTCGCAGTTGAATTTTTGACAGTAAAAATTAAATGAACTTTTCGTTAACAATAAATGAAAAATAAGTAGACCGGTTTTTAACTGAATATTCATTTATTTTATATAACAATTTCAGTTAATTTTACGTACAGAATATTGTGAGTGTACTGATCCAAAATCTGGTTCGCCCTGAAACCTCTCACTTTCTTGCCCGGTGTATATTTCAAATTTATGGGTGAAGCGTTTTACACAGCATATCAGATATAATTTACACTCCCACTTGTGTTGCTTATTAGGTGATACTGTTTCATAAGGTTTGATACATTTGTTGCATACATTTGTTCATCTATGGACAATTTCTGTTTCATAAATGCATAATGTTGCAGATTTAAAAAATTGACAAAAATTTGGAAAAACACAAAGGCTTTCTTTTAAAACAAAGTTGCTATATTTGGTAGACATATTACCACATGTAAAAATCATTTTTTTATATACTTATCTTTGAACATTAAGAAGTTACACAAAAAAAGAATAATGTAAATTGCATTTGTTAAAAATTTTTGATAGACTTTAATTGTCAACGTCAAACTCACAATAGAATGCTTCGGAGAAAATGAAAAGTATTTCCATAGTAGAAAATGGACTATGGAGATGGCTGTAAATTAACAATATTATGCAGTGGGGTTTCAATATTAACTTTGTGACCCTTTAAATGGTATTGTTACGAAATTAGATTTGTCTAAGAATTATTTATGGTTTTAGTTATAAGTTATCTTGTAAATTATAGTTTTATGTCATATTATTTACTATTTTTATGAACGCCACTGTACTAAATTGTAATTGCAATTGTAATTGTAGGCTTTGGATTTAGATGTATAACAGTTATTTTAAAATAATTCGAACACAATATTCTAGAAACTACTAGACGGTTCTTGAATCAACTAGGAATAGTTTTGAACTATAAATACAGGCTAACTCATAAAAGTTTAGTTCAGTTTGATTGGAGACATTAAACGGTTCATATCGCTACTTACTAGGGAGATCGATTATTCGACTTTTTTCAATAACCGGTTTTCGAATATTACGAATAGTTGCTATTTTAAACAACCCGGTTTTCGGTTAAGCAATTTTTAAATAACCGGTTAACCGGTTTTAATTCGAATACTTAAAAACACAAAAATCAAATAAGTTTTTTAAAATAAAACGTTAATTTTAATAAAAACAAAACAATTTGCAAAGGTAGGGAACCAACAAAATATATAAATATGACTAATATCAGACCTAACAAATATTTTACGATAAAATCAAAGAAAAGTGGGACCAGTAAATTGGTCAAACTTTAGCTAAATTTTAAAAAAAATTTTATTGATTTACAAAACTTTATTTGTAAGAAGATATTTGTATAATGTAATTTAGAAACGGTTGAATGATATTTGATCTAGACAAACGTTTTACAAAAGCAAATAAATTATAGGAATTTTATAAAGTTATTATTTAAAATATTCTCTCAAATTTATTTTTGTTGTCAATTCGTCGACTACAATTTAAAACATTCCATGACATTGTTTGATTTCTTCCATTTTGTTTTTTAGTTCTTGGTGTTTTAATAAATAAAACTGGTAGAAATTTTTCCCATATCGTTGATTCCGCCGTAATGTTGTAGTTTTCAGCATGAAGAGATACTAGAACTACTTAAGAGTTTTAAGTGCCTTATCGGGCATTTCGTCCTCGGCAACACAACGGGCTTATATTTCACCCAATAATTCATTTTTTGCAGCTTATTTTAGTAAAGTATTATTTGTCATCTTCTTAGAACTACTTCGAACGGCGTTAAGTTTCATTTGGATCACATTAATGTGATGATTAATAAGTCGTGACATGGAGAACTTTTGTAACTTATCATTTTTGGGCACTTCAAGCACTTAACTTTGTCTTCTTAATCGCATTCGAAAAATATCTAGAGATATCATTTATATAAAAATATATTTAATATTTAGAATACTCTTGCACAAATTACTATTTACTTTTTAACTGCACACGTTTTTGTAGTATTTTTAATAGTTTTTTTTCTACAAGAACTCACGCTTTTATAAGCCTTTTGTTTTTACAGTGTTCATAATGTTTTTTGACCTTTGTTACATTTTGTTTTGACATTCTTCATGAAAAGTTTAAGTTTAGCCAATATTCAATTAGAAAATACTTAAATTACGGGTACATTTACAACAAGAGTAAGGAAAATGCATATAAATTACACATTACTAAAATAACCGGTTAATTATACTAAAATAACCGGTTTATTCGATATTCGAAAAATGGACATTTTAAAATAACCGACTTGGGCAAAGCTTAAATAACCGGTTAAAACCGGTCGAATAATAACCGTTCGATCTCCCTACTACTTACAATAGTGGTTAAATTTTGTGAATTTCAATAAAGTTTGTTAAGTTGAATTCATGTGTATTTATTTTAATTTGCAATTAAAAGAACTCAAAGGTTTATTATAAAGGGAATAAACCTTACCGCGTTTTATTAAGTAAAAACGTAACAGTATGTTACAGTATTACAATAGTATACATTTAAGGGTTAAGTTGACTTTTAATCTTTGTATTCAGGGACTTATAGTTGGATTTTTGTTGCAAATATTTTTATTTGCAAAAATGTCGTCGCTGTTTTAACTAACCGACATAACTAACATTTAATAAATTTTACAGGAGAGCACTTTTAATGTTTTTTGTCTTAAATGTAGTCATTTCCTAGCCAAAATACGAATGAGATTGGGTTTATGCATTATTTGTTATGCAGTATAATATCTTTTGTTATGTGTTAAATAAAGAAAAATACAAATATTTTTATTTTTTGTTCTTAACTCAATTATCAAAAGGTTCAGTTACGTCAGTTAGTAAAAACAGCGACGATAGGAAGAGTTAAGAGGGTTAACATATTTGTAGGATTTTACATAATTTTTCTAAACACACGCATACACAAATGACGTATAATTGATACAATGGGCCGAAAGTGGAGACTTTAACATCCCAACAAATGACCTCCCGATATAAACTGTTAAATGCCGATATATTTTTTTTTGGTCTTCTCTCCCAGAATCACCCTTTGGTGATTCTATATTCATAAAATTGTTACGTTACTGACTGACTGATGCATCATCGCATAGCCTAAACGCCTGAAGCTACACAATTGACATTTGGAGCGAAGGTTGGTGTCCTGCCAAATATATCCACAAAGACGGAATTTTCGGAAATTCGAATGTTTAGGGGGTAAAAAACGGAAAATTCGTTAACTTTATATTTCCAAAACTAAAAGAGAAAAAATATTTAATATTTATCGTTGTTAATTAGAAAAATAAGCGGACAGGTGTCTGGTACTTTATGAAATTGGTCCCTTTTGGGGACTAAACGGGTATAACCTGTATTTTTGGCACTCCATCTTTCTTTTAAGCCAATAGGTATGACATTCGTAACTTACCTAAAAAATACAAATTAGGTACTTTTTCGAATCTCGAACGTTTGAATACCCTTAAAGGTTTTCTAATCGTTTTGTAATTAAGCAAAACCAAAACAAATACCTTTTAACTGACAATGAGTGCAAACAAAACAATTGACTCATCACTCATCTTCATGATTTATTTTCACCGTTGCTATCGTACATTTAAGAACAAAACAAATTCCGAAATGTATTTCGTGAATGATTCATTTAGTTTGTTTACTAAAAGTTTTAGCCCAAAAATGTTCAATTTCGCAGTATTTGTTTTTTTTTCTAGCTGCGTACGCTTAAAATAATGTACGTGTTGTGCTCAAAAGCAAAAACAATACAAAACTGTAGTATTTATGGTGGAAAAATCATTCGCTCTGTTTCTTGTTTTGCAGTTGTTGTTGTACTCAGGGCACAGAAGTGATGCAAAATGTGACACAATTGTGCCATTTGTGGCACTTTTGAATGTTTGATGGCCTTGTGGAAATCTATTTTGGCCCTTTCAGGATAAAATTTAACTAACTACTTTAAATCGTTAAATACATTTTGCAATGTTATTTTTACACTGTTTCGAACACTACATTTATTTACGAAATTGTTTTGATTGTTCAGGACCAAATAAACCATACAAGCGGTTTGATCTGCGACATAAAAATACATACAAAACATGTTTGTGTTTAAAGCAACGTAAATTGTAGATATCTTGAAGGCGTCGGACTGTTTTGATGGCTGGGTTAAAATGAAAAAAATTTGGACAAAAATGCTTTTAAACAATGTAAAATTTTGGTATCTGAGAGTATTTTGCTGGTTGGGTACAAATATAATAATCAAATATATGAAACATTTTTTAAATATATGAGATATTTTGGCCCTTTTAAGTCGTTAATTTGGCCCAAAACAAAAAAATTCAAAACGCATCAGTGCGGCACAGTACAAGAGCAAAACGATGGCAAACGTTTCGTTTTGTTTTTTTTCGTACTATGAATATCATGAACTTTGATGCGAATGTTATCGTTGAAAAATAATATTCTGTTTTGATGGGTATTAAAGATTCGGCGTTAGCATTCAAATTTGTTCTGATAATTACCAAAAAAAAAATGTTGCCATTAAATAAACGTCGATCAACACCATTCCTTTATAGTTTAAATTGCGTATTTACATAAAATAATATATGTACATAAGTAGACAACTTAACAAAAACCATAATTAAAAAAATCTAAATTGAAATTTTCAATTTTTTTTTAGCCTTTAGATTTTCTAAAAATTTTAAAAATTTCTCAATTAACACGAAAATGTAAATAAAACAAAATTAATTTTTGGACACTTTTTATGGTTTTCTTTTTTTGTTTTTAATAAATAAAACATTTAAAAGATTTAAGAACAAAAAAAAATTACATTTGATGACAAAATATGTATCTGTATTGTAAATAATAAAAAAAAAACATGTCCGCCCTTTGGATCTTTACGCAGTCTTATGTCAATCAATTTCTCTGACAACACGAATCAACACACTCCCTTTTTATGTTCATGTATGTTAAAGTATTTTCACAAAGGGCTTTTCTAATAATAATAAAAAAAAAAAAAATGCCTCGGGCAAGTTAAATAGGCTGAAAACTTTCTATGCTTTCCTGTCCAAAACTGGAAAGATTTTTTTTCTTTAATTTATTATGATTTTTTGTAGAATATGTTATCAATTCTTAGTTAAAAAAAATAAAATTGGAATTACATTTTTTTGTAATTAAATTCAGTTTTCCTGCTAAAGGAAATTACAAAAAAATTGTATAAAGCTTATCAAAATTGTTTAACGAGCTTCAAAGAACTGAAATTCGGGTATAATTGATAACGTTAGTAATAGTAATACAGCCGAATTCGCATAAACGCATGCCGATTAACTGAAAAAATTGCTTAATTTCAATGAACAATTAATTTTTCTGTATTAGTTTGAACGAATTCCAAAGCACTTTTTCGCTTAAAAGAAAATTCGCTTAAGCGAAAAATCGTTTAACAGCAATATATTTATCTTTTTTAATAAATTTGATAATACGAGTAAATATGAAATATATTTTATTTTAGATACAGAAATATCTGTTTTTTTTGTTTTATTTCTAATAAAATATCTAAGCTTCACAGAGCTATCTTAAAAGTACCAAGTTCGTTTAACCGAAGTTCGTTTTCACTTATCTGAATTTCGTTTAATAGATAATCTCGTTTAAACAGAACACAATTTCTGAATTTATTAATTTTCGCTTAGCCGAATTCGACTGCATAATTTAATAAAACAAATAAAAACAAGAAGGAAGTATATACGACAGCTTGCGTATGATTCCCTACACCACAGTATTTATTTCGGGAATGTAACCCATTTGGAATGCGCCAGAACATAATTATGTTATGAATCATGTAAAGGAAATAAATCCAAAAATAAATTAAATAAGTCCCAAACTGGAAAAAAGAAATAAATCCCAAAAAAAAATTACATAATTCCCAAATCTAAACTGAAACACATCCAAGCTTTTGGGCGATATTTCGTAATGAAAGACCAGAAAAATAATAAAACATTTTATTATTATATTTAATTGGCCCTTGGAGCTTGTTATCATTTCTAAAAATAAATATATAAAATAAAAAAAAATAATTCTTACAAAGTAGTTTTAAACATACATACATATTTATTTGGGTTGGGGTCATATACTCGAAACTTAAAATCCCGAATTCGAAAATCCAGAATTTTATAACCTCAGATTTGAAAATCCAGAAAAAAACTTATTTCGGCCTTCGGACGTGCGATGGCCGCCTATGCACAGAAGCTTTAGTTGGCGAAACCGGTGTTTGTTATACCATAGAGAAGAAAATCTTTGCGCCCTTCCGAATGCCGCCTAAGCAGAGAAGCTTTCGTTAGCGGTTCTGGATTTTTAAATTTAAGATTTTGAAATTCGGGCTTTTAAGCTTTGGGTATAATATGATAAGTATGCATGTTTAAAACTACTTTGTACTTGAATATTTTTATATCAGGTAATTTAATGAAAAACAAACAGATACAATGGAAAATGTTAAAAAATTTAAAGAAATTACAAATAATTGAAAATTAAATAACTCCCACAAAAATTAAATAAATCCCACAGAAAATGAAATAACATCCAAAAAAAAAAATAAAATAGAATAACTCCCATTTTTTGGGACTTATTATTTGGGTATTATTTCGTTATAAAATAACTCCCAGGAAAAAACATTAAATAATAACTTCAAAAAAAAAAAGTTAACTAAAAACAAGAGGGCTGGGTAATATTTCATAATGGAATTACTCCCACAATTGTATAAAAATTTTATTTTTTCTTGGAACTATTTGCACCTGGTACTAGAGGTTTCAACAGGATTTACGTTAAATTGTAAACCTATTAACACCACACGATAAATTAGCCAAATCAATATTATAAGGATTTATTTATATTACACTAAAATCTATTTTTGGGAGTAGTATTTGTATGAGAGCTATGGTCAAATATGGACCAGTTATAAAAAATTTGGTAAGATGATTAAGATTGCAATAAATTAAGTTTGACTCAAATTTAATCTCAATACAAACATAATAAGATGGTGTATGTTCACAAAAACTCTTTTCCGATCATGTGAAAGTTTGAATTTATTTTCAACATTTATAAAAGGCTTGGTCCTTGTGACAATTAGAAAATTGCGATATGCACTTTGCGCACAAGTTTAACATGGACAGTTAGCCAGCTGGAAGGACGGTCATCGTTAGACAAATTCAGAAGTGATCGGTATACTTAAAGGTGGGTCTAGGACCAATATTTTAAGCTGTTACATAAATCAGAACTAGAAAATGAATACCATATCCAGGACAACTAACCAGCCAACCAACCATCGGCCTTAACTTGGGAAACAATCCAAGGAATGTATACCGCCGGTTATAATAATCTGTCATCAACCCCATTTTATATTATGGCGAGGCTGCTTGGTGGTTGGCGCTCAAAGGGAGGAACCATCAAAAAAATTTGAACATGTAATGAGAATTGTGGATGTAGGGGAAACATATGCCATTAAGACCAAACCCTCTTAGGCCCTATTAACAATCTTAAACGGGTTACCACCAGACATCCTGGCAAAAAAATTTGCTGCGATCACAACAGTACGACTAACTAAAGGCTACAAGGTAATGAAGAGATGACAATATTGAACATGCTAGAATTTTATATGGGATTAATTGGCAGACGAATGTTGACTGGCTTTACTGTGAGCATTTTAAATAGCATAGTTCACCAGAATGAGCTACGAAACCAAGCAGATTGGATACCGGTATACAATGACGGGTCTAAAACACAGCAATGTATTGGGTTTGGCATTGCCTACGATCATTCGGACTGGAGTATTCCTATAAGACTACCGGATTATTGCAGTGTCATTCAGAATGAAAAAATGGCCATCTGTACACTGGGAAGCTTATTCAGTCTGATTGGATATCTGGCAGGGATATCCACATTATTACCGATAGAAAAAGGCGACCATAAGATTCCTGGAAAATGTGTTTGTCACATCGGGAATTGTTCAAGAGTGCCGGGCGTCTCTGGAAGAGATGGCGAGATATTCAATGGTTATCGTTGGTGTATGCAGGCACCACATTGAACCATAATGGTTCAATATGTGATATAGGTGTTCCATTCTCGAGTATCGAGGAGCAAATCTTTGCACACAAATTTGATCTTATTGCTATTCAGGCATGGTCAGCGAAACAACCTGTGGGAAACCCAAAAATCTGGCAAATCATAGAAGGTAAAAGGACTCAGAGTACGTTAAAGTTGCCCAGACCTCAGCTCAGAAATCTAATTGACCTATTGGGATTCCCGCCCAGAGGCTGGAGCTCCCTTACAATGACCTTTGTAAAAGTTGCGACGTCGACTAAAAATCTTCTCTGCCATTGTCCGTCATTCGGGGACCTAAGACTCAAACTGTTTGGCCATAGAACTCTTAGAGACAAAACTAGTCTCTCTGCACGCAAAGAAATAACATGATTGATACAATCACAATCGCAAACTATCATTAATGTTTGTGGTTATGATTGTGTCAAACACGTATTAAGCAACAATATATGTTCAGTTATAATTATTTTAGATAATTGTTGTCTCAAACATATTATTATGTTCAGAAGAAAAATGCGCACGATCTTTCAAACCATTTTTCTATATTTCCCAATACCATGCAAAATGTCTACTTCAACATTTTATATGGTTCTTACAATAAAAACAATAAAAAATGTAATTTAAAAAATTTATGTTTTATTACAAATATAATAAATAAATATAGCATACATATATTAAAAATAAAATTAAATACACATATTTATATACCTGTGTATGTGTTTTATTTTATAAATTTACGTTGTGTGGTACAAATATATCCAAACAAATAAGATTTCCGTTTTTAAAAATTCGGGGTCGATGACAAAATTATGTGTCAAAATTTGTTATAGGTTTTTTTGGCTGCAAGAAAGACAAAATAATTGCATATTTATATATTTTTATAATTATATTTAAATAACTTACCTGTTTCAATAAACGTATAATAATTTATTTCGTTAGTTTTGCAAGGCAGCATGGCATTTTTCTCCCCGAAAAATGTTTTAATTATTCTGTCATCATTCATGTTTCCTGATTAACTGACGCTCGCGGACGGAGAAAATGTAATTTTAAAGCACACACTGTTTGTTTTGACAATAAATGTTTGCATCTTAAGAGAATGTGTTTTCAAGCAAACAAAAATGATGGTATTAAACATACCTTTTGTGTTCAACTAATATTATGATTTTAACTGTATAGTTGAAAATATATATATTATAGAAGCTAACATATTAAATAATATAATATGTTTAGCTAGACCAGAGTACCTTTTTAGGTGTAAGCCACCATATAATATTATTATAGTGAATTTAAAAATGTTAAGGACAAAAAACAATTTTTTAAGTTATATTAAGACTATAATTAATTTATGAGGGTAAACATATAAGGCAAGTATAAACAAAAATGGTCGTAGTGACCATTCATTAATCATGTTTTTTCTCTGCGTGTGACACTGATTTGATGTTGATCCACTCCTGAAATGAACCAACCGGTTGGTTTGAAAGTAATAGTAGCAGCATATAACGTCTGGGAGACAGTGATACATAGTAACACAATGGGAACTAATTACTGGACCCACGTGACCTATGCTTGATTGCGATAGCCAATGGATCCTAGCCTAAACACATCAGTACAAATGCAAAATATCCTCTCCCCTATTGCCGTGTAGGTATAAAAGGGGCCGACCCAATTAAAAATTAAGCTTTAAATGCAATAGGTTTGTAAAGGAGAAACGTAAAAGTTTCGCTCACCAGCTTCCGGCAATACATTTTTGAAACACAAAACGCTTTGTTCAACGCATATACGAACTAGTTAGTGTAACAACCATTCTTTGATATTCTCCCTAACAAACCTGTTTCGAAGTGTTCTTTTAAATTGTACTTTTTTTAATTAAATTAATTACGAATTCGTTGACTTGCTTTACTGAATCTCTTTATGTTTTATTGCGTAGCGCATAAATGTGCGCATACTTTCTCAAATGAGCCATTAGTGCTTTGCAAACGAAGAAAATTTTAAATTGGGATACATCACATATTTAGGTCCATAAAAAGTGCTCATTTCCCGTCTATGTAAAGCTCGATACGTTTTCTCAGGGTTTTGAATTATGTGTTTGATCCAATTATAACCTTTTTGTTTTATGTAAATTTCCTGCCGCCCAGACATGTATGCAAATTTGAACGCAACAGATAGTAGCAAGGAGCCTTATTTGAAGAGTATGCAGTTTATAGCCTAATTGACGAATATTAGCAATAGTGACTAAACAGGTGTGCATCCGTGCATTTGTCAGATAAGCAAAACTTTTTTTCTTTGCTAGATGATGTCGCTTTAGATTTCAATATTAAATCTGTCGATAGTCAGTTTGTCCCCTTTAAGGTAATCGATGTAAGTGACACTGCGTGCATTCAATATCTGGGGCTATAGTCTTGTTGGCCGACAGACTATCTTTAGGTACACGTTAACCCAAAAAATCCTTTGTTTTGATTGCTCTTTGGTCCCTGGTTATTGTTATTGATCCATATTTTTTGCAGTTATAGATCAGTTAAGATTGGGCGTTAATATTGTGAGACACTGCTTTGAAGTGCTTACATGTTGGCCACTACTTGAATAACTTTCTCATTTAATTGCTGATTTACATGCTTTCGATTTTAGCCGTCAATTGGCATCTTATTTCCTCTGTGACTCTGAAGACTTAAGCATGTGAAGCATGGGAATCAGCACTAAACTCTGATGCACTCGCTCGATTAAGATTCTAACACTTTCGTTCTTCGATCGTCGAATATCGTTCAATTTTTAAACCACTTTTTAAACACCCAAAAGTATTTATCGTGCTCTTCATTGACTTAAGTGATCGCTTTCTTAGCACAAAATTTACTTCTAGCACGTCATTAATAAATGAATAAATTAATAATAAATTTTGCATTCCCGAAAATAAATTTTGATTTTTACTTCTTTTAATTTTCGCTGAAACAAACGAAGTTATGTACTTTAAATTGCGACCAGAACCAAGCTTAAAGTCGCAGCTTCTGGTAGTTAAGTAATAAGTAGCAGTTAAAGGAACCAGAATTGGACTAAAATTAGCTGTTCTTGTTCCTGTAAATAATGTATATTTAGAACTAAACTATTGAATTGTGATTCATCAAATTATGGCATAAATCATTCATCTTCTCCTTTCCGCAAATGTATGAAAATCACCATCATTTAAGCTTCGAAGCCAGCTTTACCGGAAATCACTTTTCGGTGCAAACTTTAAGCGTAATTGTCAACGAAGAGCGATTTCCGCCTGCTACTAGTATTATCACAAAAATACGGGAGATTTTTGAAAACTTTTGTAAACAGAGCTAAAAACTCTCCGCAATGACACTTTTTTTGGATCAATCAAAGTTGCTGACTTTCTACGAAAACAATTTTCTCAGCCTAAACTAACACAGAAAAAATTAGAAACTGTCTATAATCACCAAATTCATACCAAATTTGTACCAATTGCCAAAATGATTATATTGATTACTATAAATTGTAACACCCCTATTCATAAAAAATATTTTTGATTAATAAAAGGTTTATTAAAACAATTTTCATAGAAATTTCGTTTTTATAAACCTATAATATTTTTTATGAATATGGGGGCTAAAATTTAAAATTGTCAACCCAATAAGCAATTTTGCTGGAATTTAAGTATAAATCAAGCGTTATTCCAGTCCTGTTTTCCAATTTCAAGCCTTGAATTATACTTGAATTACATTGTAATTCAAAAGCATACTCCAGCAAAATGAATACTGGAAATCCAGTCGAACATAACAATGTAAATTCAGTGTAATTCAAGTGTTGATTTATAGTAAAATTCCATAATTTAACTTGAATTAAAGTATTGAAGGCAAGTATAAGTCAAACCTATAAAACCAATGTAAATCAAGCCTACAATTCCAATGGAAATTCAATTGAAAAAAAATTTATATTGAATAAAGAAAAAAAAAATGGTTATGAAATTCTTGATCATCTTAAAGAGTTTGGTGGTTTATTCACATTTTACTATTAAGCATCTGCATACAAATGTGATATCATTGGAAAAGAATTTAAAAGTGCTATACGATGGTATAATTTGTGCTAGAGTATAATAATACGGTATCAAAGACAATAACGCAAATAGAACCATTAGATTTACCTTTAAATTTTTTCCGTAATACCACATAAATATGTACATACATATTTGTATATGTATTAGTTTTTGTTTTTTGGAGACTTCGTCCTCGTTATGTTTGGTTTAGTCCAAGGAAATAATTAATTTAATTTTTTCGAAATGATCAAAATCAATTTCCTCCCTTTCAGCGTACAGAAATACATTAAAAAAAATTCTTTTTCAGAAATATTTTTTTTGATAGCTTAAGAAGTTAAAAAAATTGTTTTAAACAATTTTGTATGAACTGGAATTTTACTTGAAAATTGGGCATAAATTAAAGCTGAATTCCGGCAATATTTAAAGCACTTGAATTTCTAAAATTTGATTCCTTATTGGGATTATTTTCTTTTCAATAAATGATATTTTTAATTTTAATTAAAAAAAAAATGATTATAAAACTTTACCGTTTTAAGCAATGTGTTCATTGATTTAATTAAATATAGCATTGGTTTTGACAATTTCCAACAACAATTCTACAAGTTTAAATTATTTTATTTTAAACGCAAAAATCAATTAAGATTTTTTGTTATTGAATTAATACTCATATTTTAATTAAAAATTTATTTCAAATTAATTAAATATAAATATAATTAAATATAAATAAAATTTTTAATTTTCTTTTAACTAAAAAAATAGTTGATTCAATTATCATATTAAATAAATTGAAATAATTTTTAAGCAATTTTTTTAATTGATAAAAAACTACTGATAATTATTTCAGTGAATATTACAATAGAAAATCTTCTTATTTAAACAGCGAGAACTTTTTAGTTCAGCCAAAAGTTATTAAAAGATGGAGTTACAACTCTAAATCAGAGGAAATATTTTATTTCAGAATAGCGCATATTTATATTTCAAGGGCGTTCTGCAATAGTGAATTTGCAACAAAACCTAAATGAAAATATTTTAACTTTGCGATTAAGTATAAAAAAAATTATTATTTTTTGAAATTGCATGTTGTAATAATAATTTAATTGTTAAATATTTTAAACATGTTTTACTAATGAAAATTCAACAATTATTTGATTGTGTCAGCGATAATTTAATAATTGCACGATTCCGATATCATTTTAATGCAACAATGTATAAAATTACAAATTTTTTTTTGAACTGTTTTTCGCTTTTAATTGAATTTTGTTAATACTTTTTGTATAATTTCGTTTACAAATTTTTTCTTACAGTGTACACGTGTCTCAGAGTTTATTTTTTATTGCAAAATATTAAATTTCGAACAAAAAAATCTGTAAAATTCATAACATTCACTTAATTTGAAGGATTCTATGTGAAAACGCGCTTTAAATGAAAGTGAAAACGCAGCAAAGGTGCGCCTATCATCTTAGTGGTACAAATTCAGCTCAATTTTCAATCCGTGTTGTTGCTAAAGCACATGCGCGCAATTTATTTCAGCAAGCAGAGCATTTATTTCTTTATTGGTCTAGTTTTCAAATACACTTTTTTAGTGCACATTCTAAATTTCAACTTCTTGGGGCAAAAGGGAGGTGCAGAGAAGCAACATATTGTAAATAAAAAAATGTGGATTACTGCAATCAAATAAACCAGTTTTATTAGTAACCAACTAACCAACTCCTCCCAATATATTGTTGCAATTGATCCAAAACTGTTGTGGCACGAACTCAAACAGCAAACACAACAAAATTACCTATTAAAAGTTGGCTCATATGATTTTTGGTATGATTCAAACTTAAAACCAGTAATAGTAAAATAATAAAAAACAAGAAGTAAAAACGTTTATTGCGACAAGTCCGACTTTATAATACGCTTCGCCAGAAGTAAATTATAATTAACTTTCCGACAGAAAATTGATATTCGGAAGTTGGCATTACCAACAAGTTCTGACGTTTATTAAAACCGTTCGTTAAAAATGTTATCATTTTATTTTATTTATTAAACACTTCTTCTTTATTCGGATGTAAAAAATCGTAATATTTTATGTTTATAAATATATGAATATACTTTATAACCCGATGTTATGTTAAAATGGTCAGCTCCAGGTTCTTAGCGGCGTGTAGGAGGGTATTTTCATCGCTATACCCTGTCTAGTCCTGAATGTTTTTCTGTCATGCTTCTACCACGTATTCCTTCAATTTTCCTTTAAGGATTCGTTGTAAAATTTTGCATTTATTGTTTCTTTGTTGCGATTAGTTTTCGGTTGCCATTCATCCTTCTTAATACTTCGTCATTGGAGACTTTTTCAGTCCATGGTATTTTTAGAACTCGAAGGTATAACCACATTTCGAAGGCTTTTCTTTCAGCCGAGGTTTTAGTTTTCCAAACTTCTGCTCCGTATAAAAGCACAAACCAAATGTAACATTTTATTAGGTTAATTGGTTAATACTTACATAAAGTAATTTCAATAAATTAATATGCATAATTTATTTATTATTCGGAGTTTATAAGTAAAAAAACAACAACATAACAAACAAACCAATTCTTGAACTAAAACGAGCAAAAAACAAAAAAATAATTCATAAAAATTGAATACATACATATCTTCAACTTAATACATATTTGGGGGATTCACAAGGTAGTCATAAAGTTGTATAGTCATTTGTCTTAAAATAAATACAAGAACTATATATGACTGCTGTGGGCAACCGCTTGTAATTTAGATTTTTACTGTACAGTTATGACGAATCAATGAACACAGCATTAACATTTTTATTTTGTTTGAAACACAACAATTACCGTATTCCCAAAACCCCTTGTATCGTTGTATCGATTGTATGTTGTATTAAAATATATTGTTTACTATTGTTTTTTATACAACATACAATCGATACAACGATACAAGGAGTTTTGTGAATACGGCAAATATTTTTTCAGACAATTGTAAAATATTATTTAGGACATTATGACGATATGACTTCTTGCGAATCCCCCAATTATGTATTAATTAAAATATAAACTGTAAAATAATTTTATTATTTATTTTAATAGTTTAAGGAAATCTTATAACATAATCTTTTAGAAAAATAATTTGGTTTAAATGTTTAGGATTTAAGTAATTCTTTTCTTTGGGTGTTCCTTTCATATATATATATAAATATATATATATACGGGTCTGTTCTGAAAATCACGTGATTTAAAATTTTAAAATCACATTAGTGATTTTGTGGTGTTCTGAAAGTCATACCGTTTTTGTGTTTCTTGGTGTACTTTCGGCAATTGAAAATTAGACCTACCCAGCAAAAACTTTTTGAATTTTGGTAATAGGTCGTAGTTATTTCATACGTTACCTGGTAAGTAGTTGTCATTACAATTGTCATTATTCTGAAAACCTCAATAAGTACTTGCTGGTAATGACCTCAGTAAGTACTTTTCACTACTATTATTTTCAGTTATGAATATTTGCTTACTAATAATCAGCTAAATAACTACTTATTAGTTGTCTTGTTTTCAGTACTGAATATTAACTTACTGGTAACTAGCTCCATAACTACTTATTAGGTCTGTTAACTAGCGCCAATTAAATAAAAACTAGTTATTTTTGGGCTTCTAGTAAGTATATTGTAAGTACTTACAATTCAACTTACTGGTAGTTAAATAATAACTAAATATTTTGTGACTTCTAGTAAGTGTATTGTAACTACTGAATTCTGTGGACAGCTCGAACAAAAATAAGTAGTTATTCAGCCGAAAAATAAGTAGTGTTCATATGTCTCCAATATTACTTGCTAACTTACCAGGTAAGTAAAGTTTTTGCTGGGTAACTACACAAAAACGGAACACCACGTGTGATTTTAAAAGGCACATGTGATTTCAAATAACGTGATTTGTGTTAAAGTGATTTTCATATATATATATATATTATCATCGGCAACCATATTATGGTAAAATTAGTCTTCAATCAAAAAGCAACAACCATGCACATGTTTTGGTTAAATATGATAATAATTTGCTTACCAATAAAAATTGTTTGGTTTTAAATTAATTTAAATTTAAATTTAAAATTAATTGCTCTTTTCGAAGAGCAATATGTTATGGTTGAAAAACAACCATGCTATTATATTATACGTGTTATTATTAACCGTAACATGTTTGGAAGCAACCATAATATGGTTAACGGTGACAGAAATGTGGTTAAATTCACAATGGTAACTTTTAACATTTTCGTTAAAAACAGTTTTGTTGGAGGTGCCCATATCGTAAAAACTTTTTTCTCTGGGGGTTGCAACAAAATTTGTCTTCGTTACAAAGATCAGCTAAAACGCATTATACCGTGTAGCACATAATAATAAAACTGTAGGTTGAATTGTGGATTTTGCATAGTTTTTTTCCGAATTTTTTTTTAAGATCAGACATTAACGATATTTAAGTTTGAGAGGAGGGGGCAAAAAGTTTTACAACAATTTATGGCTTAAAGGAGATTTTGCCCATTTTGTTACTAAGAACCACTATGAATGAATTGTATATGATTTTTTTTCATGCAAGAAATATGTATGTAAATAAATTTGCAACAAGGTGCAGCATTGAAAATGCAGTATTCACATTCATGCCACACAAAACGGTGTTGTATTAAATCGTTAGCATAGTGACCTAAATTTGTCTATAAAACGAGCGTTCAAGAAAAGCGTAGGAAACAAGTAAATATTTGCAAAAAGTGTGAGATTTCAAGATTAAATATTTGGCAATTGACTTAAAGGAATAAAGAATTAAAAAATATCTGTGTGTTAGATTCGACACAACAGTGTGATTTAGTCCAAGGACAAATCACAATTTAAATTAAGAGAAAACATTAGGCTTTATACCGTAAAGTTTTACTTCATTAAAGAATATTTTTTGTTCCATGAAAAACTTATAAGTATTAAACCAAAAAAAAGTGTTTTGTAAAATGTTTTGCTTTATTAAAAAGGCTGCATAAAATTTGTTTAGACCCAGAACAGACGGCGCAACGCAGCTGTGACGAAACGGCAACTTCTACTTATTTTTGAGTTTATGCCATAGACTCTTTTAAGAGACCGCGCATGTCGCGTCTATTATGAAACCGTTTTGAAACGCATTGGAAATCAATTGCATTGAAAAATTTGTGTTTTCGCTTCATCGGCTTTGGCGTAATTTTTCGGTCTAATGTAGAGATGTATCCCCATAGTTTTTATTGTACGCTTCTTTCTTTGTCGAAAATACAAATTCATAGCCACAACGTCTTCATCACTTGAACTAGACATTTTCAGACGTCTGTTTTCAAAC
The DNA here is from genome assembly GCA_943735925.1 of Pollenia amentaria. Taxonomy (NCBI): domain Eukaryota; kingdom Metazoa; phylum Arthropoda; class Insecta; order Diptera; family Polleniidae; genus Pollenia; species Pollenia amentaria. The sequence goes on along the minus strand of OX031008.1, from coordinate 81,882,696 downwards.
AAAATCTAAATAACTGCAATAATTTCATCACATTGCGGTACAATTTAGGTTGCCCGGTGTGTGGAAAACGATTAAAACTGGTTTCAAACTAATAATTTCAAAATGACTTCGTTTTAGTTGCGTTTATGGGCCTTATTGTTTTGTAAGTTTCTAACCACTTTTTGGCATCGTTGCTTGAAAGATGGTGAGTTAAGAGTCTAAGATAGCTCATTTTCTGAAAAGAAAAGATTAAGCATTAGAACTTTAACTTGATAGAGATCCATGTCGAAGTAGAAAAGATCGTACAGAATCTTTGGCAGTGACTATTTCTTTATTTATTAAGCATTAGAATTGCTCAAAATGTTAAATGTGTGCCAGAAGAGCAGAAGCTATTAAGAATATTAATAAATTAAGAAAGGCTTGAGAAAATTTTAATTGAAGATTCAACTTTCAAAAATAATATTTATATAGAAATAATAATAGGTTTGTTTCCGTATCAAACATTGGGAATCCGCGGGATCCCAGCGCTACCGATTAGCGTTTGCGAAAATTGTGTAAATGAGGGTTTTAGAGAACAAATTTCATCTCTTTGCACAAAAATGTTTAACTTTTTCTTTAAGTAGAGAGGGAAAATTGTCAAACAATCAGCTATCGAAAAAAAGACATTAGGAATTTTTTTTGGAAAATTGTTAAATTATTTTAATGTGTTCTAACACCCAATTTTCACGATGATTTAAAAGACATGTCTTTTTTGTTTTTCTTTTTTAAAGAAACTTCCAAAAACTTGTTAAATTTTCACCATGTTTAATTTTTTTTGTCATAATTGATTTTTTCTGATTTTCTTAGTTCCTTATTCGTATAAAAATATTTAAAATTTTGTTATTCAACAGAATATAAAATATCAAATGTTTGGAATTTTTTTTTTAATAAAATTTTTAATTTTTCTATATTTTAATAAGCACTTGGCACTTTGCAATAAGAATAAAATATAAATTAAAAACACAAATCAAGTTCAAAAAGGAATGTCAAAAAAGAAACACAGAAAATACGAGTCATGTCTACCCTACATACATTTCTACACCGCTCGCTGTCAAAGGAAAAAAAACATGATTTAAAAATTGGGGAAAAAATCATCGTGAAAATTGGGTGTAAGTCAAATAACAATTAAAAAGCTTTTATAGTCTTATTCCTTCAATATTTTCCAGGAATATTTTCTTTGCACTATCACAAAATATTGAAAATATTGAAACAATAACCCCCGTTTTCACGACTTACCGATAGCTAAAGGTAGGATTTTATCGGCGGTATAAAAAGTGTTCCCTTATTAAAACTTTACTTTAGCCTATCAGGTAGTACGAACCTTCCTTTAACTAATCGCTCACTTTAGGTTAAAGTAAAGTCGGAATAATGGAACACTTGTTATACGGCCGATAAAATCCTTACTTTAGCTATCGGTAAGTCGTGAAAACGGGCCTAAGACTATTAAAGTATAAAAGCTTTTAAGATTGTAATTTGACTTAGAATACACATTCGAATATATATAAAAATTTATAATAAAATTGAAACTCAACATGAGAACTAAAATTCCCAGATTCTGTTTGTTGATTTTTTTTTGAAAATTTATAATTTAGTGTTCACACAGAATTGAGTCTTCAACTTCAGGCAAAAATTCTAAAGGCCGTGTCAGATACAATTTCGTCGTCGTAAAGCAGCAGGTGTATGACACAATGAAATCTTTGACAACAATCACAATTTGCTTGTTTGCTTATAAAAATAAAAGCTAAAAATCGTGCAATTTATTGGAATTGAATTTTTCAAAAAAAAAAAAAAAAAAAAAAAATAAAATTAAATAAAAGAAAATTATACTAGCTGATTGTCAAAGCGCTCAAAAAAATAAGAGTTGCCTAACTTTTCGCTTCGCTCTACGTTGAAAGTACTTTATGTGACATGTTTCGTATCAGTTGGGGGATTCACAAGGTGTCATAAAGTCATATGTCCTAAAATAATAACACGAAAAAATACGACTGTTGTGAGCAACCCCTCATAATTTAATGTGCTATTTTGAATTTTAATCTGCTGATTGAAAAAAAATATAAAAATTTTCCACAATGCCAAAAATAAGTGAAAAAACTAAAATAATAGCCAGTTTGTGTGAAAAATACATTTTAGATGTTGTGATGGCAAAGTCAAGTATTTTCCATTTTTCGGTTTTGTTACACCCAATTTTCACGATGATTTAAAAGACATGTCTTTTTTGTATTTCTTTTTTAAAGAAACTTCCAAAAACTTGTTAAATTTTCACCATGTTTCTTTTCTTTGCAGTCAGAGCTGATTTTTTCTTAGTTTCTTATTCGTAACAATATTTAAAATTTCGTTATTCCACATAATTTTGATATATTTTGAATTTTTTTTAATTAAAATTTTTTATATTTCTATATTTTAATAAGCACATGTCATTTTGAAATAAGAATAAAACAGAAATTAAAAAACACAAATAAGTGCAAAGAGGAATGTCAAAAAAGAAACACAGAAATACGATTCATGTCTTTTTTTCTACCCTGCTTACTTCTCTACCCCGCTCACTATCAAACAAAAAAAGACATGATTTTAAAATAGGGGAAAAAATCATCGTGAAAATTGGGTGTTACACCCAATTTTCACGATGATTTAAAAGACATGTCTTTTTTGTATATCTTTTTTAAAGAAACTTCCAAAAACTTGTTAAATTTTCACCATGTTTCTTTTCTTTGCAGTCAGAGCTGATTTTTCCTTAGTTTCTTATTCGTAACAATATTTAAAATTTCGTTATTCCACATAATTTTGATATATTTTGAATTTTTTTTAATTAAAATTTTTTATATTTCTATATTTTAATAAGGACATGTCATTTTGAAATAAGAATAAAACAGAAATTAAAAAACACAAATAAGTGCAAAGAGGAATGTCAAAAAAGAAACACAGAAATACGATTCATGTCTTTTTTTCTACCCTGCTTACTTCTCTACCCCGCTCACTATCAAACAAAAAAAGACATGATTTTAAAATAGGGGAAAAAATCATCGTGAAAATTGGGTGTTACAAATTACAAATAAATTGTATTTTGTTTGTTTACCAAAAAGCAGAGACCTAAGCCGATCTAATTTGACGCCGCAAGTAATTTGTCGCAAAAATTGCTAGCCGCTGGTTAAATACAGATGTTACCCGGATAAAACTATACCATCAACGGCAACGGCTACAAAAAATAACGCGGCACGGCTCAGCCGCTCAGCGCTGGACTTTTCTGATTAATTACGACAGCACAATAAACATAGCAAGCAACGTTCTATTTATTTAAGACACTTTTTGTTTACAAACCAACAACAATATTTTTAAACCATTGTAAAATGTTAGAACAATATGACAATAAACCATGATAGCACACCTTGTGAATACCCCAAGTATGTATTTTTTTTATTATTTTTCTTTGTTTACAAAATGTATGAAATTTAATGGTAGTATGGCAGTATTTTTAAGAGAATTGGGTTATTCACAAGGTAGTTATAAAGTTTTAAAGTAATATGTCTTAAAATAATTACAAGAAATATATATGACTACTGTGGGCAACAGCTTAGAATTTAGATTTCTACTGTACAGTTATGACGAATCAATGAACACAGCATTAAAATTTTTATTTTGTTTGAAATACGGCAATATTAATTTTAAACGTTTGTAAAATATTCTTTAGGACATTATGACGATATTACTTGATAGCACACCTTGTGAATAACCAATAACTGTCTATACGTGAGAGCATAATAATAAACGATCTCAAAATAGTTATTGATTTTATTTAACGACGGCTGTCTACACTGAAAAATATAAGAATTGATTTCAATTAAAAATTTGTGATAATTATTAAAAATTTAATTAAACACGTAGAGAAAAAATATGTTTAGATATGGTCACCTCCAACAAAACTATTTTTAGACAAAATTTTAAACATATTATGTTTAAATTTAACAATATTATTGTCACCGACAAACATATAATTGTTAAATTAGTCCTCCATCAAGAAGCCACAACCATATTATGGTTGCCTCTAAACATGTTATGGTTAAATATGACAATAATTTGTTTTTAAATTAACAATAGTATTTTCCTCTTTTCTAAGAGCAACAAGCTTTGGTTGAAAATCAACCATTCTGTTATAAAAGTTAAACATATTTTAGTTATTACTAACCAAAAGATGTTCGGAAGCAACCATAATATGGTTGTGCCTTCTTGATGTAGGACTTATTTAACAATAATATGTTTGTCGGTGACAATAGTATGGTTAAATTTAAACATAATATGTTTGCAATTCTCTTTAAAAATAGTTTTGTTGGAGGTGACCAAATTTAAACATATTTTTTCTCTGGGTGAATGTAAGCCAGTAAACAAATTAAAAGTATCAACTAAGCGTTGAATTCATATGATTAAATACTTAATTCACTTGATTAAACGTTTAGTTCACTTGATTAAATTTTCAAATAAAACAATTTTGGAGAATTTTTTCTGTGTACGACAATTTTTTTTTTGTCAAGTTGTACGGAAAATGTGGTGTCGACGCAGTTCTGTTTACACATTAACTCTCTCGTTGCAAGTTTCTGCTAGAAAATTCTACACAAAAAGACTTATGTATGTGATTACGATACACACAAATATGCAATTGCAATTGTTTATCCTTGTGTGACTAATGAAGGCAAAAGCAATATATTTATCCATTTTAGAGATTTCGATGAATTTTGGCATCGATTTGTTGGTGCATATTTTTGCATATTTTACCGACTACGAACCACTTTTTAAAGTGATCTAACAAAGTCCATCCGTCCGTCTGGCTGAATGTCTATCAAAGTTACAAGTTACAATTTTGTAGATAATTTGATAAGATTCGGTCAATACGTTTTACTTGCACTAAGGACGAACCTTTTGTAAATGGTGAGAATCGTTTTTAAATTTCACAAAGTGCTCATAGAAACTTCTTTTCGAAATAGACTCCTTGTGTTCAAAACCAATCTTCATATTTACGATTGCATTAACATAAAATTCTTCCGAAAAAAATTTTACTGTAATAAATTTTTTTTTCTGTAAATAGTGCTGTAACTTCCTTTTAAATTTTAGTATTTATAAAAATTTATCGATAGCCCCTTCTGACAAAATACAACAAAACAAAAAATCTCGGTCCAGAATTAACTATTCATCCCTCCCATATACACTCCGCCCCAAAAATCGCTCTAAAACAGAATAAATGCTTAAAGATATTGACATCTAGATAATATTCGGCCCAAAGAACTTTTACATGAATCTAAATCTCATAACAAAATGTTGTTCTAATGGGTCCATGACTGCCCAAGAGTCATAATAGGGTTACACTTTCAAAAATTTATTTGTAAGTCTTGTGATGCAGGGTAACATATGCCCAGGCTTCCTTCTTATTTTTTGGACATATTTTTGGGTATATTTCTTTGTTTTTTTAACTTTTACAATATTTTATATTTTTTGTAAATTAAAAACACACCCTGGTAATTAATAGCACAAGGGAACAAGGTTTTTGTTGATTAAGAACTAAATGTTGTTTTTGAGGTTATTAGGGACGCTAAGCCCAAATATGCCCTTAGTTTTTTCCTACCAGGTCGACTTTTCGCGATACACCTTTATGTCTAAGAGTAAGGCCCTTCCGCTACATATGTGACAGCGCATAGAGAAAGGGACCAGTAAGGTAAAGGGAACAATAAAAACCAACTACACAAAACAAGAGGTAGGGACGACTACGCGCGTTTTCAAGGTTGACCAACACGTTCCTGACGTCATGAGATGTGTCGCTTTCATATGAGACTAATACCAACACGGATTTAAATCCTTAAAATGGCTCTCCTGAACAAAACCCTTAGGTCCCTTTCTATTTTGCGTGTCACATGTATTGGAATAACTTGAAACAGGTTCATCACATTCAGAAAAAAATTCAAAATTCGTCAACAATATTATCGTTAAGCCGTGCTTACATTGGTTTTTAATTTGAGTAGTTTCAGAGATACCGTTGAAGTTTAAAAAAAGAAAAATTAAAAAACAAATAAAATTTTTGTTTTTTAAAAATTCGTAAAAAAATAAAAGTTCGACAGTTTCGGTCTAAGAAATTGGTAATCGGTGCACAACTTTTGATTTTATTCTTTATTTACTGAAAAAAACTTAATTTTTTAATGCGCGTGTGTTTGCTGCTGTTTTATCTATGGGCGTTTTTCCTCTGTTTAAAAGTGAGGTACCTTCACTTAATTGTGTATAAAAGCGAAACGCGTTCATCGATTTTTATGATCTATGTCTTATTTTGTTCATAGATTATGTGACTTTACGTAAAAGAAATAAGACTGTCACGTTTTTCCTTTTGGGATTTTTCTTGATTTTTCTTAATAATTTTTTTTTACGTACTCAGCAAATTTATTTTTTTTTGATTTTCAAAATTTTGACTGTTTTTCAAAGCTTTCTATTACATCTTTAAAAAAAAATAAAAATTTTGAAAATCGCGTAATGAAGAGTAAAGTTGTGATTTTTTAACTTTTAATTTTTGGAATAAAGTCAGAAATAAGATTAGTACCTATAACTTAAAAATGCGAGCTGATGGAGAAAAACGGAGATCATATTTGAAATCAGCGACCTCAAATTAGTAAAAAAAAAATTGCATAAAACTTTCAATCAACACAAAAAAAGTTAAATTTTGTTCCCTTGTGTAATATTTGTGCTCTTATTAGAACTTTGCGTCAAAATAAAATCAATTAAATTTCATGTCTGCAAATGGAACATATTCACTTGAACGTAAATATTTACAATTTTTTTTATAAAACTTATGTCATAGAAAAAACAAATACATCAATAACAAAATATACATACATATTAAACGTGCAAATAGTAAAACAAATCGTGTGTAGATACATTTGTAAATTTTACATACCAAGAAAGAAAGAAAAAAATATTACAAGTCAGCAGGTATAGCAGAATAATCACATGTACTCGTAGTTAAGTATAACGTTTTCATTCATAAAATTTAAACTTTAAATCAGTGGGTGTTTTGTAGTAAAAATTTTCCAAATATGGTCATAGGAAATAAGCCAGAGATGGATAAACTAAATAGTTGAATTTTTTTTAAAACTTATGAGTAAAATTACAATATTTTAATAATGTCTAAAATTCGAATAATCGCTTTATTGCAAAACTTCATTTCTCTAGCTTGATCCTTCAACCTAATAACATATCTATAAATTTAATTGGGATTATCTGCTAAAATCCGGTTTGTTTTTAGAATGAATTCATGTTTTCAGCGTTCATTTAAAAGCAACAATTCAATAAGTATCGCTTTGTATGTATCGTTAATAAATACATATCTACATATGTACAATATAAACATAAGATTTAAAATTAGTTGATTATAAATATGTACAAACGATAAAAACTCATATAAATAAATATAAAATTGTCGTTTTGCCTCAGGCAATTTAAATAATTGTTATTATAGACATTTGCTCTCAACCACACTGTGTATGTGAATTCCTCTAGAGGAAGTCTAAAAATTAATTTAAAAGACATAATTATGAAATCTTTCATATTGGGTGATTCTTCGTTAGGTTTGATTTATAATGTAAAATAAAACACAACAATTTGATAGTGAACTTGAAATTTTTGTTTGTGTTTGAAATTGATTGTCTGAGGTGGTCCATTCGGAAGTTCCGATTTTGGGCGACTCGTTCGAGCATAGCGACTAGGGAACTCCCGGTATTTTCGGGATTAGGCGAATCCCTATTCCCGGGATTTCTGATCCTGATTTTTTTTATATTTCTTATTATTTTTACCTTTTTTTTAATAATTTGTATATATATTTTTTGTACGCGTATTTAAATTTACATTTTAACAGTCCATTTCATAAACGCATATGTGCAGCTTTATAAGTCATTAATAAGCAAAATTCGAAAAAAGAGTATTTATAAATGTTAAATAGCGTATTAAACGTTTACTAAAGCTTTCATAAATTTGAGATATTTATTGTAACCATTACCTCTTTAAGCGTTTGATAAAGTGGCATTTCAATGTTTGTTTACATAACATTTTAATAATTGCGTGAAAAATTAAACATTTCTTTTTAATTATTTTAATTATTTTAATATAGTATATTTGATTTCCAGAATTGGCGGCTAAAAATTTGTGCAATTAAAAGCATTTTTAAAATAACGACGTCCCACTTTTAGGAAGAAAATCAATCCTTTTACAATTCCAGAGGAGCTATTTTAAGCAAGATATCGGTTCAACAAATCCACCGCTAAAAAAATCATTAGAATGGTAAATTAGATAGAAGAGGCGGCGTTACCTCAGCCGACTTGCAAGTTTTGGTAGAATTGCGATGTTGAGGTCGAAAAGATATGATTGCAAAAAAAAAAAAAAAATTTGCATTTTGTCCAAAACAATAAAAAATTAAGTTTTAAAATTTATTATTGCATAAATTTAAAAACTAATTTTTAGTAATTCCCAAAAAAGCGTTAACTTATTAAATTAAAGTTAAAAAAAGATATGTACATTCAGGATGATGCTGCCCATCTTAATGGACTATCTCAAGCAAAGTCTATGTTTGCTATTTATAGGCAAAATAAATCAAAATTAAATAAAAGAAAATAGTGATGCAAAATCAACTACATTAAAGTTGGTATTTGACTACCTGTTGTAGTCGGCGGGGAAAAAACGTGTTTAAACACAATCCTTCTCACCATCTCAACTTTTTAACTTTGTCTGGTAATTAATATTAGTAATATTTAAATTTTTCAAATGTATTTTAAAAATTTTCAAATGTATTTTAAAATCGGTCATATGTATTTTAAAATTCTCCGAATGAATTTTAAAATTTGCCCAATTGTATTTTAAAATTTTCCAATTTTTTTTGTTGAAATTGTCCAATTATATTTTTACAATACAATTGGACAATTTTGAAATACATTTGGAAATTTTTGAATTATATATGAAACATTCTGAACTACATTTGTAAAATTTTAAATTCATTTGTATAATTTTGAAATACATATGGACAGTTTCAAAATCCATATGAAAAATTTTAAATTGTTTTGAAGAGTTTAAATTATATTTGGACAAACTTAAGCAATTCTAAAGTTAATTTGGAAAATATGAAAATAGATTTGGAAAATTTTTAAATACAATTGGAATTGGTGCACTTTTTTATATTAATAATCAAATATTGATACAAATAAGATTTGTATGTTTTTTGTTGCGTTTTTTATTACATGATCTTTATGAATTGGGATCAATTAATAATTTAAGTTTGTTTTAATTATATTTTTTATAAATAGATATTGGGAATTATTTCTTTTTATAAGCAACTTTATTATATTCAACATTTTTTTTTATTTTTCGAATTTATTCTATGAGTTCAGTTATGTATTTTATAAAGCTTTTTGTAATAGTGCTATTCCTTAAATTTTTAGAAATGACTTTAACAAGAAGATACAATATAATAGTCTGGTAGTGTATAAAGTCATTTCTAAAAATTTAAGGAATAGCACTATTACAAAAAGATTTATAAAATATATAACTGAAATTTAACTCATAGAATAAATTCGAAAAATAAAAAAAATGTTGAATATATTTTTTATAAATAAATAACATATTGCACTTGTTCAACAAAACTGTATTAACGCAAAATATAAAAATTTTCAGTATAGAGCAATTCCATATGAAAGCGATCACCTTTTGGACGACCCCTCTCCGATTTTAAAATAAATAGTCTCAATCGATTGCCCAGCAAAAAATAATGTACCTACATATTTTTTTTTTTTTTATAGTGACTGGTTTACTGGTGGTGTACACCACTGTCATGTGAAAAATTGAAGAATTCTTCATAAGGGACCTCATTGAAATTTGTTTTAAAAAAAAACTACTAAAGCGATCGCAACGAGTGATAGCTCGTTGGAAAGGTATCAGGCTTTAATAAAAATAAAATTTTCCTAATTTTTCTTAGAAATTTACCTTTAAATTTTCCCAAGAAAATTTAATTTTCCGATTTTCCACAGAAGCTCTTAAATTTTCCGGCTAATTTTTTTTTTTTTGGATTCCTCATAATTTTTGCTTTAAGAATCAGCAATAAAAAAATGGGCCCCGACTCCTTGTTTGGACAGGAGAAGAGCATTTAAGAGACCACCTTGTTAAAAATACATTTTAAAAATTACACTGTGCACAAAATAGACATTTTTTTTTCTTGACAAGCTGGGCACCTGGCGTTTTAACATAATTCGGGTACGCTGAATCCAGTGGTGCCCTCGGTTTTTTAAGATTGGCTCTGGTTTTCGAGATATACCGTTATTTCTAAAACGGAGGAGGTTGCACAACATATGTTCGCGTAACTCAAAAACGCTTTAGCTTATTGAAAAAACTTAAAAAACCGAAATTCCGCAATAAAATTTTCTTTGAGAAAAGTAAAACTTCGTTCTAATATCCGCATTTGTTTTAGAAACATAATTTTTTTTTTGAAAAAAAAAATAATTTTTTTTTTGAAAAAAAAAATAATTTTTTTTATCAAAATTTTGAAATTTTTGTTTTTTAAAAATTCATAAAAAATTGAAAAATGCAGCGAGGCTTCTAATTTTTTGCAGGCATATAAAAAACGAAGCTGCAAACAAAACAAGCCATAAGCGATTAAAATCTGTTAGCAACTTTTGATTTTATTCACAAAAGTCGACAAATTTTGATTAATTTAAGATTCTTAAATTAATAATTAAATTAATATTTAAGATTCTTAAATTAATCAAAATTTGTCGACTTTTGTGAATAAAATCAAAAGTTGCTAACAGATTTTAATCGCTTATGGCTTGTTTTGTTTGCAGCTTCGTTTTTTATATGCCTGCAAAAAATTAGAAGCCTGGCTGCATTTTTCAATTTTTTATGAATTTTTAAAAAACAAAAATTTCAAAATTTTGATAAAAAAAAATTATTTTTTTTTTCAAAAAAAAAAATTATGTTTCTAAAACAAATGCGGATATTAGAACGAAGTTTTACTTTTCTCAAAGAAAATTTTATTGCGGAATTTCGGTTTTTTAAGTTTTTTCAATAAGCTAAAGCGTTTTTGAGTTACGCGAACATATGTTGTGCAACCTCCTCCATTTTAGAAATAACGGTATATCTCGAAAACCAGAGCCAATCTTAAAAAACCGAGGGCACCACTGGATTCAGCGTACCCGAATTATGTTAAAACGCCAGGTGCCCAGCTTGTCACGAAAAAAAGTGTCAATTTCGTGCACAGTGTAATTTTTAAAATGTATTTTTAACAAGGTGGTCTCTTAAATGCTCTTCTCCTGTCCAAACAAGGAGTCGGGGCCCATTTTTTTATTGCTGATTCTTAAAGCAAAAATTATGAGGAATCCAAAAAAAAAAAAATTAGCCGGAAAATTTAAGAGCTTCTGTGGAAACTCGGAAAATTAAATTTTCTTGGGAAAATTTAAAGGTAAATTTCTAAGAAAAATTAGGAAAATTTTATTTTTATTAAAGCCTGATTAAATACCTTTCCAACGAGCTATCACTCGTTGCGATCGCTTTAGTAGTTTTTTTTTAAAACAAATTTCAATGAGGTCCCTTATGAAGAATTCTTCAATTTTTCACATGACAGTGGTGTACACCACCACTAAACCAGTCACTATAAAAAAAAAAAAAAATATGTAGGTACATTATTTTTTGCTGGGCAATCGATTGAGACTATTTATTTTAAAATCGGAGAGGGGTCGTCCAAAAATTTGCCAATTTTGATCGGTTTCATATGGAATTGCTCTATAAGCAAAACAGTTCCTTATTTTACATTAAAGGCATATGAAAAATAATTTTTTAAAGCATTAAAAAATTTCATTAACTTAAGATGTTTTTCATATAGTTTAAAAGTTATTATATATTGGGTATAAATAAAAAAAAATAATTAAAAAAAAAACGGGAAATCCCGAAATATTTTCAAAATCCCGGCATTCAAAATATTTCGAAATCCCGGAATCCTGAAAACGGGATCCCGAAACATTTTCTTCAATCTCGAATTCCGGGATTTAAAAAGCCCAATCCCGATTGGAAGCCCTAATAGCGACTGGTATCTCGCGGATAACACCAGTAATGTTGGCTTCCAAAGCGTCAATCGTAGCTGGCATTTTCCTGAAGACCTCAAACTTTACATATCCCCAGAGAAAATAGTCAAAAGGTCTGATATCGTACGATCTAGGTGGCCAATTTACCGTAGTAAAACGTGAAATTTAGTGCTCACCAAAATGATTTCTCGTAGCGCCATAGGTTCCTAGAATCGCACGAAAAATATTTCTCATAGAACACAGATATTTGTAATAGAGCTAAACAATTTGGAGACGCTGTTGTGGTGTAAGGCTTTCCATAATGACTAGCCAGACGATACTGAACAAAATCTACAAAGCAGTTTGATATGAGTCACGCGTGATCTATAAATAAAGCATATTGAAAATCAAACCTCACGATAAATCACACTTTTTAATCTTAGTTCTTTAAGGTTCCTATTCGGAGAATAGTTCCTGGAAATTTTCCGCAAAAAGATTTTTGAAACTCCTGATGGAAACTCTTTGAATTTATTTTCATAGGCTCATCGCTTAAATACTTTTACAAGACATGTATTAAGCAGTGTACTTGTAGAATTTCCCTCTGCAAAATGCATAGTTGTCGTGTAAGGCCTGGTACTCTGTTCAACATTTCACGTGAAATGCTGTCAAAACTCATATGAAAAAAAACTTGTGCGGAATTTCTGTGAAAAAATGTTGATTGAGTTGTACTCTGTTCCAGTTTGTGAAATATTTCTGGCAACATTTTTTTACATTAATTAATTAATTTATTATTTTTTTACAACTGCAAAATAATATAAACTGCATTTATTTCACGTGTAATTTTAAGCAAATGAAAAAAGTTTACACTTAATATTAAATGAGAACGAAAAAACATAAATAACACACCCGGTAACAGTTTATCATCCACATTTAGTTGCATTTTTATTTAATTTTTTATTTAACTTTTTTGTAAAATACATGTGGATTAAATAGGTCCAGCTTCTAAACAAGGGATTAGTGCATATTTTTGACATTTTTGTGCTAGTATTGTTTTTAATCTTATCCGTTGCTCCCGCTTCTAACCCTCAATATTAAAAAAAAACACTTTTCATACCGCCTTCCTATTTGCAAAATTTAAATGCTAAAATTCGTACATATGTATGCTAATAATACACATGTGTATATATGTATTGTGGTATGTAAACAAATTTTATATTAATATACTAAATACATTTAGCTCAGCAACATGTAATATGTATGTTTGATATTTGTTGCGTATGTTTGTTGTATGTTGAACATACTTGTACATATGTCGTACGTGTTCTCTACACACAAGCGGAAATGACGTAACGAAACAAGAAGCAAAAATTAAATACAACAACAGAAAAGCGTTTAAAAACGTTTAAAAAAGATTTAAACTTTAAGATAAAAATTAAAGTATCATAATACTTATAAAATTGAATAACTCGAAAACTACTTGGCAAACATTTTTTTCATAAAACCTTTTTTTATTTAGTTTCTTGGAATTAAATAAAAAAATATATAAAAAAAATCGCAGAACTTTTTTAAAATAACTTTAAAATTTATGCTAAATAGAAAATAATTTATTTGAAAATATCGGTTAAATACAATGAAAATAGTTATTCAACTATAACGATTTTAAGTTAAGTTTCTTTGAAAATGGTTAATTGCTGTTTTCAAATATTTAAAGAAATTTCAAGTTTAATATCAATTTATTGAAAAAGATGTTTGGAATTAATATTCAGAAAAAAGAAAAGCTAAAAACTGATTCGATTTCTATTACGTGACTATTAATTGATATAAGATTTATAGAAAATCGCTTATTTGTGACCTGAAATATTAAAAATATACGTATGCATAAGGTGTGTTTTTGCACTTCTTGAAATACTAATTCTGCTTACTTTTTATTCTCATACCACAAAAATGGAGAGGGTATTATGCATTTGTGCTGACACCTTAAAATATACATACCTTTAAGTATACCGATCGACTTAGAATCACTTTTGTCGATCAGTTGAGTCGATCTAACGATGTCCGTCTGGCTGGCTGGACAGCTTGCTGGCTCCCCATACAAGCTTTTTTCCGGAATAGGCTCTCTGTGACCATAAACCATATTATTATGTTGGTATTTAGATTAAATTTGCGCCAAACTTATTTTATTGCAATCAAAATCATCTTACCAAAATTTATTGGAATTGAAACCATATTTGACCATAGCTCCCATACAAATACTTCTTCCGAAAATACCCTGTAGGAAATGTCACTAGTGAAACTGTACTGATTCACTACTGACGCAGTCACCAGTACTAGTGAGTTATTTTATCCCAGACAATACTATTTACTATAGGCATTTAACATTTTCGTGTCATTGGAAATTTACTACTGACGTTGGTTCTATTGACTAGGTTGTTCTTTTGGGAGCATATGTAGACCTTTAGAAAATCTAGTCTACACTTTGGGTACTTATTTAAAGTAGATGTCGGAATGAAAATTGCTTTCTTTTAACATTTAATTTTTTCATTAAAGCCTAGTACTCTGTTCTAATTTGTGAAAAATGTTCAGCAACATCTATTATTTCACAAGAAAAATTTTAAATGTATCTATGTTACCTATTTCGCGAGTTTGCACAATTTGACGCTTTTAATATTTCAATGTATGTGACATTGTTTTGTATTGTTGGGAAAAAAGATAATCGGCTAATGAGAAAACGGCCATTAATCTTCTTAATAACTGTAAGTGGTGTATGTTATCATATGTATGTGCAGCGCCTCTATACCACCTACACCAAATATTCCAAACGAGTCAAATTAGAACCGAACTTTACAACTTAATCATGAGATCATTGTCGAACATCTTGGTCTAATACTATTTAGGTTATAAATTATTATTGAATTTTTAATAATTAAAAAAATATCAATTAAATGTAAAAATGCAGCATGTTGTACGTGCACACTTTTAAAATATTTTTCCAATTTAAGCTTTCATTCATAAAAATTATTTTGTATTTCGAAAAACTGAAAATGATTAGAATTCATTTATAAAAGAATGTGAAAAATTTTAGTTTTTCACAATATGAAAAAAATTAAAGGAGAAAAAACCTAACAACTGCAATAACAACCAACAAAGATTGTTGTTTGCTGCTGCATCATTATAAATACATAATTGTCATTGTTCACTTGCATTTGCAATTGTTACGAGAGTTTTTTTTTTCGTTGTTTCTGTGACTGCAACTGCAACTGGGGCTGCTGTAAACAGTCAATGGAAAACTAGAAACAGAAAAATGTATAATAAAAAAATCGTGAGTTCATGAATGAACAATAAACAAAATGAATGAATTGAAACTGTGTGATTGTGTATATATGTGTTCATGTGACTGCATGTCAGCGACTGTATAGATGTGTAAGTGTGAAACTGGCTGACAGTTTGTCTTTCAGTCTCAATGATAGACAGCAACAACAAAACAACAATTATTATACATATAAATGTTTACATGGTTGGCTGAGTCTGCGCAGTTTGACACAGTTTTAAAAGGTTGTTTGGCTGTCTATTCACTTTTGTGTGTGACTGTGTTTGTAGAAGACTGTGCGACCATCAACAATTCAAGGTATGTGGGTGGGATGATGGTTGGTTATTTGATTTTATGATTTTTTTGTGTGTTATGATTTCCGTTTTCACTATTTTCTTAACAGTTTGCCATTTCTTCTATACAATAAACTCTTGATAAATTTAATTATCGCTTCTAAATGCGGGGGTAAATTTTACGTTTATAAACGATATTTAAACATCAATTATAAAATTCAATTTGCAACAGACGCTCAATGAAGAATTAAAAAAAAACAAGAAAGAGTGCCATATTCGGCTGTACCGAATCATTAATACCATTTATCTAGCGTAATACTGCGTCTTAGACCACTAACCCACTAACACACAGTATCAAACAGAGTTAATACAAGTATGAGCGATAAGAACAAAAGGATATTTATATAAATATGCATATATAATTAGTCAATTCACAAGGTATCCTAACATGTCATATTGTCAAAATGTACTAATATTTCACAATGGTTTAAAAATATTGTTGAACGGCTCAGCCGCTCAGCGCTGGACTTTTCTGATTAATTACGACAGCACAATAAACACAGCAAGCAACATTCTATTTATTTAAGACACTTTTTGTTAACAAACCAACAACAATATTTTTAAACCATTGTGAAATATTAGGACATTTTGACAATATGACATGTTAGGATACCTTGTGAATTGACTAAATATTTTTAAACCATTGTGAAATATTAGGACATTTTGACAATATGACATGTTAGGATACCTTGTGAATTGACTAAATATATCTGTGGTATTAAATAAAAATGGCTTAAGTCGAAATTTCTTGTTTTCAGATATTAGGGGTAGGTAGGTAGGTAGGTAGAAAGGCTGGTGTGAAGTCTCCTTCACACCCTCACCCAGAGACCAATATGGTCCATTGTGATGCCTTGTTTATAGATAAATAGCTGAAAAAGAAGGTGAAGAGAAACAGCAAAAGCATTAGAAAAGATAAGGATAGATAAGAAAAGGAAGATCTGACCAAACCCGAGAGAAAAGCCTCACTCTACACAACACCAATCCGCGGTTAGCTCCCAGTCTCCTGCTGCGCAGCCAGGCCATCCCCATTACGAATCCTATTAGACTCTCGAGCCCACAGCCCGGGACGTCCCCTAATTCGCCTAGGAATCTGCTGCCCAGCCACCTCAGCCTGCTGCACTGTAGCCTGGGACAGCGGCACAAAATGTGTTCAACCTTCTCCAGCTCCTCCGGGTCCTCACACAACCCGCACATATCCGACACGTCGGATCCCAACCTCATCGCCATCCTGCCTATCATGCAATGACCCGTGATGATTCCTATAATGGTCCTCACGCAGACCCTACTTCTGCCCAGCAACAACTCCGAGTCGGACTTCCTAAGCACCGGCCACAGCGTCCGTGATACCCGGCGGTCCGTTCGGTTCCCCCAGGCCCTATTGGTCGCGTCCAGAATCCATTCCCTTATTAGGGGTTTTGTCTAAAATAAAGTGTCTTTGGTTTTTATACAAAATTTTTAGCCCAGAAAAAAATGCACATTTGTTTAGCACAAAACTTTAAATTTTATAAAAAAAAGAGTGTTTTTCAAAATAAAAAGAGTGTTTTTTAAAGGATATAAAAGAAAAAATAACTAAAACTGATATATTTTTTATTTAAATAAAAATAATTTATAAATACCAAGAGAAAAAAAAAATTTATCGAATGGGATTCGAACCCGCCAACACCCAGAGGTTTACTTGTGACATAACGGCTAGACCACTCGACCACTGGTACGCATGCGAAATAAACGTCAATATGGGCAAATCCCAGAAACTGTCCATCAACCGAAAATTTTTTATATTAATCCTATTTAATTTTTTTTTAATGTAATATTGGTCTAGATGTATAATTTCAGAAATATAAAATAAATAAAAAATATAACCATAAAAAATTATAACCAAATATTACCCTACATCAGATCGTTTAATGTTATGCTAGAAATTAAAATTTTTTTAGGTGTTCATAAAAATACTTTAGTGTTAATATAGATGGTCCGATTGTAGCTACATATATTTTTATACCCTCCACCACCACTGTGGTGAATGAGGGTATACTAAGTTTGTCATTCCGTGTGAAACTTTTTTTATTATACATCTAAGACCCCATAAAGTATATATATTCTGGCTCCTTGAGTAATTCTAAGTCGATTTAGCCATGTCCGTCTGTCCATCTGTCAGTCTATCCGTCTGTTGAAAACACGCTCACTTTCGAAAAACGCAAAAGAAAAGAACAAACTTGGTCTCAAATTGCTTGTAGTTATCCTAAGCAGTTTGGGATTGAAATCCAGCAAACATCGGTTTAGTAGGGTCATAGCTATGAATCAAAATGTGAAACCACTACCAAAAAAAAAAATTTATAATTTTGATACAAAAACTAACATAAATGGTGGAATAATGCACGAAATGACATAATGCACGAATTCGCTTTATACTACTACAAATCATACATATAAACCCATATAAACCCTTCTCGCGGAAAACAGTTTCGTATGCCTAAAACCGCAACAAATAATGCTAGCATACTTAAATTTGGTACGTCACAGTTTCATAGGAACACAAATCACACTGTAAGATTTTTTTAAGATCGTTCCACAATTTACACTAGGCCCCATATAAACCCTACTAAATAATGCTATCAAATTGAAATTCGGTACGTCACAGTTTTATAGGACGAGAAATCACACTGCCAAATTTCGTGAATATTTGTCCATAATTTACACTAGGTCCCATATAAATCCTACCTTTGGGAAAACAGTTTATTGCGCCTAAAACCAAATAAATCCCACTTTGGGAAAATAATTAAATTCACCTAAAACCATCACAGATATAGATATTGCGGTGAAATTTTTTACTTAAATTCATATGGCCAGAAAAAATATCATGCAAATTTGTGAAATTTACTGTTAACGCTAAAACTAATTACACTGCTGTATTGAAATTTATTTTTTGTAATACCAGAAATCAGTCTTCAGAATTTTGGGATGATTTGTCCATAATTTACCATAATTCCAATACAAATAACGCTCCTAAAAATTATTTTAGTTCGGCTAAAACTTTTACGAATCATGATATTTTACTCAAGCCAGTTCAAAGTTCTAAAAAGAAACGCATAAAATGTTCTTATTATCGGTCAATAATTTAATTCAGGTCTGAAGCGCAACCAATTTTAATGCTGACGTTCGTTTTTGTGAAGCTTAGTTAATAATATATATGTATTTATCATATAGAGCCCACTCCTGTCGGTGAAGATTCGGCACAGCCGAATATAGCACTCTAACTTGTTATTCACCCAATCGTCTTAAGTTTTGGTATAAAATTATTTTGTTTACTATTTTGGTAAGATTGATATTAGGTATGAAAAATCGGGTTCTAATTTTATTTTAATTTCATTACCTCCTTTTAAGCAAATAAAAAATTTAGATTCTACAATAAGAAAATAAAAAAATTTTGCGTATTAAATTCTGCAGCGTGCGTCACGATTTGAGTTCTTCCAAAAATTGTATTAAAAACCAATTCAATAGTTATTTTCTTTTCTTATATCTTCGCTTCTTATTACTTTTCTTTAGAGTTAGAGCTGTTGGGAAGCGAAATATTTGGCAGGTTTTTGGCAAAATTTTAGATAAATAACCTTTATGTTTTAAATGTAAGCATATAGATATTTAAAAGCCAGTAAGAAAGTATAGTATGACACCCTATGGGCAATCATTGACCCGCTACAACAAAATTATGTTTTTAGCATGAGGTTCATATAAGAGTCCGTTGTGTTATATTTAGTCAATTCACAAGGTATCCTAACATGTCATATTGTCAAAATGTCCTTATATTTCACAATGGTTTAAAAATATTGTTGTACGGCTCAGCCGCTCAGCGCTGGACTTTTCTGATTAATTACGACAGCAGAATAAACACAGCAAGCAACGTTCTATTTATTTAAGACACTTTTTGTTAACAAACCAACAACAATATTTTTAAACCATTGTGAAATATTAGGACATTTTGACAATATGACATGTTAGGATACCTTGTGAATTGACTAATAATTTAGATAAATAAATGTATCAGTATGAATTTTTCGACTTTTATGGCTAATAAATCAGTGAATGTTTAAACACAGCCTAAACTCAACAGCTGTAAACAGTGCGCAATATAACTTGTTGTTTAAAAAATAATAATGCGGAAGCCCAACGACAATTTTCGTCAAATTCATACGGTCTGTATTAGAAGTTTAAACACCAGTTTTATGCGTATATAGATGTTTTATATTTTTATTGATTTAAATATTTGCTAGCTTAAACACATTTTAAACCAAAAAGAGAGCTTAACTTGGACTGATTTGTCCCTAGCCCTAAGAGATTTTAGGGAGGGGGTTTATCTGACATATTTGGTAAATTCTAGATGCACCAGCACAACATATTGGAATAACATAGTAGCTATCGTAAAAGTGTTGTCGCCATATTTTTATTACCAGCAGTTATAAGGAAATAAGGGTATTTAAATACTCTTTTCCGAAAAGCAGCTTGTATGGAGGCTATGTGAAATTATCGAGTGATTGTCACCATTTTCAATAGGCATGGTTCTTATGACAATGTGAACGCACATACCAAATTTCATTTAGTTATATCCAAAATTGCAACTTGTACTTTGCGCAAAAGCTTTACATTTACATCCAGCCATCAAAATTTAAAATTCTTTAATAAAAAAATTTACATTCATTGATAAATGCATTTATAAATAAAAAATTTGTATTTGTATTAAAAAAGTATATGCAACATAATAATATGTATAACAACCTAGCCCCCATCATTATTCTTATCTGGGGTCTTCGGAAAACCCATTTCAACGGACAGACAGATGGACAGAGGGACAGCCGAATTTGAACTTCCCTTCTTATAAGGAGCCAGAATATATATACTTTTTAGGGTCTAAGATCAATATAGTAGAGAATTACAACCGGAATGACAAAGTTATATATACCCTTTTACCTTCGGTGAAGGGTATAAAAATATTTTGAGTACATTTTTTTGTTTAAAACACTTTTAAGCGGCAAATCATATGTATGTCCTTGTTAAGTGTTAAAACTTCTTCACATAAAAAAACAGCAACAGCGGATTTTATAACAAAAATTAAAGGCCATCGTGGTTTTTGCTTATATCTCAGTCTTTATGGACCGTTCTGGCTTTAAGAAGAAAAAAAAAAAAAAAAATATTACGGCTGAAATTAAAAAGAAACCTGTTTATTTTAAAAGAATTTTTTTCGACTTTACATTGTTTTATATTCCAGCCTTTTTTGAAGCAGACTTGGAGAATCATTTATAAATATTTACACAATTGAACTTTATTTTTCAAACTATATATTCATTGTTTTGACACAGCATTCATATCGTCGTCCTTTTAATGTGCGGATGGCACGCATTAAATGGCTACCGTCAATAAGCAAAGCTCCAGGATTTGGACTACGGAGAGTTCAAGAGTAGTTCACTAGATAAGATGGAGATTAGGGCGGTCCAAAAATTTCAAATTCACCCTACACCCAGGGCACCCACTAATTTGTTACATCAGTTGATAGTAGTAAAATTCCAAAAATTCTATGCTCTACGTGAATTAGAAGGCAGTGCTCAAAGTCTCCAATGTTTTCAATGATTTAATATTTTCTTACTTTTTATATATTAATTTCTGGGTACTGGGAAAACATTATATTGATAAACTTGATTATTTCATCAGCAGACAAGAAAAACAAAAATAAACAATTCTTCTAAGAAAAATAAAAGATTAAAAGAGACTTTAAAAGGTAAAAAGCCAGGTTCCTCTTCCGTGATGGCGCTCCAATTGTAACTATTTAAGATTTTTAAGATTTATTTGCCATGTTGGGCATACTAAAGAGAGCTACCCCAGGAGAACTACTACAGGAAAAGTTAAGGTACACATTATAGTGAAGTTACAAAACTTTCTTGAGATCTACTATTTTTAAACTGTCGTGTCGGATATCGTCATAATTTCTTACATAATTGAAAGTAGTTTTAAGCCATTTTTTCGTCTAATGTACAAAAATAAAGCGATTTGCTTTGATTTGCCCGCTTAAGAAGATAAATTGAATTTTTTTTTTAAATATCAACTAATATATGAGAGTTTAGAACGCAGAAATGGCCAAAGGTTTGCAAAAACATTCATTCTTAGCTAAAACGATTATCCGATAACTGTCAAACCACTGCTTCGGCCTGAAAAGCCGTCTCAATTAATATTATTACATTATTGCCCATTGGACAGCTTCCAGAAGAGGTCGCAGAAGGGCGTTCTTTCTCCTACTCTATTTCTTATTTTTCAAAATGATCTCCTATGTCAAACTTCCAACTCTATGTACTCTTTTGCAGATAAGAGCAACCTTCGCCATTCGTTTTCATTTGGTTATTAGACCAATTGTATCCGATGTTGGTGCTATGAGGCAGAACATGAATGATACGCTTGGCCGAGACCTTGAGATAATCTCGGAATAGGGTCGTGCGAATAGGGTCAATTTTAATGCCCGAAAAACCCAATGTGGAATGCTGACGCATAAACGCGCGACTGGCCCAGGTGCCTCATCTGTATACATGGGTGGTATAATTATTGAGGAATCAGAATCTCTTGATGTTCTGGGCATGACAATTCCATGCAATGACCGATGGGCAAAACATATATTCAAGGTGTAGAAAGAAGCATTCAGGTGTTTTACTTATTATTTATACTACTTATATCCGCGTATGGAATACAATGCTTATGTGTGAGCCGGTGCGTCAAAGAACATTGTGGAGCTTCTCGAACGCGTGCAGGAGAGGGCGAATGTTCTCATTGGTGACAGAACGGTATCCAATTCTATTGACTCCCTTCAGCACCGTCGCAAAGTGGGTTGTATTTGCGAGTTTCATCGTAACTACAATGCAGCGTTGCCATATATAGTTTTTAAAAAAACTGCTTATATCTGAAAAAAACCTTTTTTTTTCAAGAAAAAATTTTTTTTTACAAAAGTGCCAACATTAAAAAAAAAACACACAAATTTATATGAAATTCATTTTGTTTAAAAATTAAAAAACAAAAACCATAAAAAATACACAAAAATTTATTTGGAATTCATTTTGTTTAAAAATATAGAAAAAAGTAAATAAAAAAAATTGTTTCCTTTTTAACCAATAATTTAGATTACAAGGAAAAACGTCCCTACGGGAAAGGGAACTAACACTAAACTTGTCATGTCACAAGTCACTTTAACATGGCGATGTCCTACGAGGGGGTTAATAGACACATTTTCGACATTTTGTAACAGGTCACTGAAATAACCTTCCAATGCCTGTCGCAGATATTGTCCCAAATGAGGCATGTCAATATTATAGATCCCCTTCATATAAAGTAATAGAACAATCATGATTAGTTTTGTGCCAATTACCTTTCCTTTGGAACCAACTACACTCTAAACACATTATCGCCAGTTAAGTGATAGGTCTTGTTTTCAACTATCACAATTCGTCTCTTTTAATTATAAAATTTTGTTCACTGGTCACGGGATATGTGCTTTAAGAGCAATTGACACAAATTTCCCGTAGGGTTATTAAAGTCTTAAAAGGTGCGAAGACTTTAACGTATTTTAGAAAGTCATTATTAAAACGAACTTTACAAAGTTCAACAAAAAACTTTAAAGAAAAAATTCTATAGTCCTAAAGTTTTATCACCTTCAGATAACTTATGTATATGAATCTAGTGTCAAAAATACTTCAGCATCTAAAAAAATATATCCCAACTATATTTTCAGGTAGGAAGAAAATATATAGTAAGACCGTTTAACTACACTAAATATTTTCATCACATATACTGAAAATTTTAAATTGTGTATTTCTAAAAAACTTGATAAAACTTTATATGTGACCTTCTCCGAGAAAAGGGGCCTAGTGTGTCAAAAAACGGGTTTGGACTTTAGAGTGGATTCTGGTACCTAAAGGGGTGTAGAATAAGATGAAATGAAATGAATTTTTTGCATCTTAAAAAACTTGAAAAAGGGAAAACTTTACAAATGGCAACAATGGGATGTGTTCTGATGAAATTTGGGTTTTGGTTCCCGAAACACGTACGCTTGTTCGTAATAGACGTCATGCATCGTAAAATGCATGACAGAGAAAATTCGTTTTTTGGCCCGACTGTTCGTATATAGAACAACCTTCCTGCTGAAGAAGTCTTTTCTTTCACCTTCAATATGAAGAAGTTCAAGTCGAATGTTCACAAGCTCAATACCCTCTATCCTCTTTCCCACAACCTCTCATCTCCTGAGTGCTGGTCCTTAAAAAAAAAAAAAAAAAAAAAAAAAAAATGAGTCTTCAGAGAGTGACGAAGATATAAATTAGTTTTCAAGAATATATTTTGCGCATTTCTTTTAAATTTTGTTTTTAGATCAAAGAAATGTATTTTTTCTTTAAATCGAATCCTTCAGTTTAGTTTTATAACATAGTTCAAATACCATTATTGCTACCCATTTGTGATGGGTAGCACACTCACACTCGAAGGGTGGCCGGTAAACGCATAGTTTGTCTTATACTAGTTAAGATGATGCCAAACGACAATCTCTTTAAACATCTACGTGGCCGGTTAAAGTAAAATTGTAATCAATTTTATTTTATTCAACCTTTACTTTTTTATAAAACTGTTGTATAATTTACACAAAAAAAATGTTCAGTAGTTTTTTTTATCAATTAAAAAAATTGTTTGAAAAATATTTCAATTTAATTAATGTGATAATTGAATCAACTATTTTTTAATGGAAAAGAATTAAAAAATTATATTTTGAATTTAATTAACATTTTAGTTGTTTTGAAATAAATTTGTAATTAAAATATTAATTAAATAACAAAAAAAAATCATAATTGATTTTTGCGCTTAAAGTAAAATAATTTCAACTTGAAGAATTGATGTTAGGAATTGTCAAAACCTGACTATATTTTATTAAATCAATTAACACATTGTTTGAAATGGCAAAGTTTTTTGATCATTTTCTTTAATTAAAATTAAAAATATTATTTATTTAAAAAAAAAATCATAATTTTTAATTTTTACAACTATTAGTAATCAATATAATCATTTTGGTAATAGGTGCTAAATCTACAATTCGATCCAATCTAATCTATGAATTTGGTGATTATAAACAATTCTTAATTATTGATGTGTATTCAGCTTGAGGTTTTATTTTTTTAAAGTTGTAATCTTTTAAACAGTTCTGTTCCGTTAATACACAAAAAGAAACATAAATCTAATGGAATATTTAAAGAAAAGTCATCTGAAGAAAAGTCATCGTTTTTTTATTTCATTGTAGATTTAATCCTAAGAATTAAAAAAAAAAACAAAATAAAGATCTTCAATATCATAGATAATGGTGAAATTCAGTTTTATGGTTTTTTGCATAAATACAATTAGAAAGTCCATTCAATAAATTTCTTCTGATGAGTTTAACACAAAGGCAAATAAAATAGTAATAAAACAAATATACTTTTTCATACATCATTTATAATGAAAAGTAATAAAAAAAGTATGTGATCTTTAATCCGATCTAATTTAAGATAAAAACAATTTTCTCCTTCTCTCTCTCTTTTCAGTTTTAGCTTGTTAACAATCAAAATTATCTGGAATATTTATAAGAAAACAAAAGTCGGCATTTTTGTCTTTTTTAACTTGGGCTATAATAGACCTTGTACGAAACAATCCTTTTTGTTATTGTCGTTTTTTGGCCGTATTAGAGACTCTGGGTCTAAATGATTTCCAATGAAATGGCAAACAAAAGTTTAAAAAAATAAAAATAAAAAAAAACAACACAACATGCAGAGAAACGTTTAAGGGCAAAACGTGATCATGAATAACAAAAAATAAATAAAAAAATTTTCAATTCATTCAACAAAAATACACCACATCTCATTTTAAACTATATATATAAAAAAACCCATATAGAAATAAAAAAAAAAAAAAATTAAACACTTCACAACTCATAAGTAGTCAGTTTACTATAACTGGTACTAGAAGTAGCCTCCATCAAATCTGTTGAGTTAAGTTTTAAATGATTTAGACCTTTTTTGGTCAGACTGTTTGTCGAAAAGTTCGTTGTTTAGTCGCTAAAATGTACTCAAAGGTATTTTCAAAATTTTTTCTTAAATACTCGAAATCATGTTGGCAAAAAAAAAAAAAAAAAAAAAAATAAAGGTTTGATTAACATTGGCGCATGCGCGTTGATTCTGTGAATTTGCGCACAGGTAAATAACGATGTAGTTTTTTGTTTGTTTTTTTTTTTTTGTTTTTATCTTAAACTTGTTGCTTGTAGCATCCTCTTCTTTTTCTTTTGCTGCTCTCTTTTTCACTTCATAATTTTTTGGTGATTTCTTAAAGGCTTCTTCGGCAACATTCTGAGTTTAATGTAGAGCTGTGCGCATGAGGAATTTTTTGACTCGAAGTCACGCTCGCTTACAAGAAATTTACAGCCGTATTAATATCGAAAATTTGGCATGAAGTTAGCACAAAGTTCATTCATAATGCACTAACCAAACTCTGGCTAACGTTTTGCTAAACTCTTGTTAACGAGCTGCCAAACGTTTGCCACCTTGTCAAAAACGGGAGTTTAATGTTGAATAATTTTGTTTGTTTTTTTAATTCACTGTCTTTTTTTTAATTAAGTCCTTTTTTAAATTTATTTTAATTTAAAAATATTTAACATTTTTATATAGGGAGGCAAAAACAAAAATATTAAAAAAAAATTATGAAATGAAATGACAAAACCAGCGATGATTTATACAAAACGTGTTGCATTTTTGAGCACTATAATGTGGCATCATTAATATTCAGAGTTGATTTATTAAAAGTTAGGAGACGGATAAAATTCGTTAAGCTGCTAAGCTTAATCGGCATTCTAGTTAGAAGCTCGTTGTACGTAGTGTACAAACTGTGACTAACTTTTTGTTATGAATACGGCTGTTAGTCTTTAATCAAAAAATCGATTTTGCATTTTTTTGTTGCTTACGCGCTTTTGTATTTTAGGTGACGATATATAAAACATTTTGATATTAAAAGATTTTACTTGATAAAAAAACGGAAAGTTTATTGTTGGAGGATAAGCTGTTTCTATGGGCAGTTCACTGGTTGCTTTGGCCAGATCATCAGGAAATGTTTTTCCCAAAAAATTTTAGAAAAGCCAAAACTATCAGCAAATAAGACTACAGAGGGAATGAGAATTAAAAACAATCAAAAAGTCTTTTTTGCAACGATATCAAAGCTTAAACAAAATTCCAACAATTAAACACTACAATTAGTTGGAATTCTCCCAACATTATTTGTAGTTGTAAGTGGGGTGCTGATATTTTTGGCTTTTCTAAAATTGTTTGGTAAAAACATTTCCTGATGATCTGGCCAAAGCAACCAGTGAACTGCGCATAGAAACAGCTTATCCTCCAACAATAAAACTTCACTTGTTTTATCAAGAATAAAAATAGGGAATTAGGCACAACAAATAAAATCATTTAATAAATAATTGTATTCCAAAAAAAAAAACAGCTTTGATAATACATTTTTAAATGTTTATGTATTCAAAAGTTTTTTTTAGGAAAAATCTGTCAGATATCAACTCCCCTATCTCACGCGTGATGTATATTCCGAACTTTATGTCACGCTCCCACCTCAAGTTTAAAGCATCCATTATTGTACTCAATACCATCAATGTTCAACATAATGTAGTTTTTCTTTTTGGGCAAATTGTACCGAGTTGGTTTTGCGTAGCGCAGAACATGTACGAGGGAAAGCTTTAAAGTTATTAAAATAACTTCTTTTTACCATTATATTGTTCCCAGAATCTGCTAAAGAAAAATTTCTACCCTAAAACTCAATTAGTGTTAAAACAATGTACCCTGCAGGGTGCCGCAGAATGAGCTATAAGGATTGTATTTTTTATAACTTTTTTAATTATTATTTGTTCTCTGTTTTTCTTAAGCACTTTGTGAAGAAGACTTGGGGAATTTGATATAAATAACTACACAATAGAACAACGTGTTCCATGTGGGTATACTAAAGGTTGAGTTAGGTGAACGTTGCTGTACCCGTAACGTACTGTACCGGACTGCTAGCACGTAATTGCACGTACTAGCACGTACACTTATAGAACAACTATAAACGTGTCATATGTTTATCACATACATAAACAAAAAAGCAATAGTATACATAAAACAACACACACAGTGATGGGAAGTCAAAAGGTTTAAATGGTGACCGCTGTGCAGAAAAAGTACCAAGTGAATTAAATGGTATTAAAACAGTATTTAGTATATGTAAAAATAACATTAATAATTTAATATCTTGTATTTATATTACAGATTTACAATAAATCTTAAATTTTATTTAAATGTTGTTGCTTTCTACAAAAATTATTGCATTTTAAAATTTTCAACGCCACAAGATATGCAGCGTTTTAAATTCAAAAATTCATATGAATTTCTGTAGAAAGCAACAACAAAAGTATAAAATATTTCTGACTTTGTTTTTGCTTTCAATGTAATTTATGGCATTGCGGCTGCGATCCTGCACATTCCTCTGTTAAGGAGGAGGCATGAAGGTGTGCTAGAAGGATGACGCGCATTGCTGAATACAAGACAAGTGACGGATCCTAGAAATTCTGAAGTTGGATAGGAATTTTAATGTCGTTATACCTGATATGGACCAATGGGCGAACCAACGGTGATAATGGGGCGGGCAGTATGTACCCGTGTTTTCAAAGGGGCTTGCCAATGGGCAAGCAGGCTACGATATTCGAGGCGGAGATCTACGCTATCCTCATATGCGCTGGGGAATATCGCAGAAGGAGGACTAAGGGTTTGATAATATTTATGGTGTATGATAGCCAGGCCGGTCTTAGAGCACTATCTTCTGTAGAGGAGAAGTCCAGGTTGGTCATGGACTGTTTTACATTTCTGAACGATCTGGGGAAACACAATGAGTTGCATTTGTGTTGGGTACACGGCCATGAGGGCAACGAAAGGGCTGACTGCTTGGCAAACGGGGGCACTCGTCGTCCATTTGAAGCAAAGGCCGAAAACCATTTAATATGCCTAAAACCATAACAAAGAAAGGTATTTTGTTGAAATTGGGTCCTACTAAGTTTCATATAGATAGAAATTACTTTACCGAATTTCGTGATCATCGATGTTAAATTTACCATAAGTCCCATATAAATGTTTAAATAATTTTTAGTAATCCCTCGTATAAAAAAAGGTTCACGAAGTGTATGAAAAGTGTTTGTTATAGTATACTCTTGTTATATTCAGGCAGATATTAAAAGGAATTCAAATATAAGGTTCACTAATTGATTATTAAGTCATCGTTAATGGTTTAAAAGTTCCTATTTAATAAGATTCTCGTTGTCTTCCAGAAATACTTATAACTATGAAATTACTTTTAAAGTGTTATTAATTTAAAGTTGGAAAGGATGTAAACTTTTTAATTTAAACAAAACTATTTATTACTCCGATGAATTATTTAGTACATGATAATCCTCATATGTTGTATTTTTTGAAAGCCCACATCTAAGTGCTGGTTCACACTTTTCAAGTCTTTGCCGTCAAGTCTTGACTTGGCACTAAATATCGGAAAGGTTTTAGTTGTAGATTTTAGCGATCAATGAAGTTGGTGAAATTATAGATCTATGGCACGAACGTGTTTAGCGCCACAAAAACATTTTTAAATAAGTAAGAAAGTATAGTCCGTCAAGCCCGATTATTTGACACGCTACACTGCATTTATAAAAACAAATTTTCGAGATTGCATCCTTTTTGGGAACCATGACCAATCATGGACCCGTCAAAAAAACTTTATTATGAGGTTAAGATTCGTATAAGAGTTCTTTGTACTAAATAATTTCTAAATATCAACATCTGTTCGTCTTAAAGCGATTTTGGATAGAAGGAATCGTTAATGCTGGCCTCAGCAATTTTGCTATTCACATTGTTATTTTAATACCAGCATTTATAAGGTATTTATGTTATTTAAAGCTATTTTTGGTATTGGTATTTGTATTGAATCTAAAGTCAAATAAGGACCAATTTAAAAAAAATTATGTTGTAAAAAGATGTTTTCAGACCAAGTTAAACTAAATACGAATAAAGTAAAATTATTCATGGGCAAAACTACTATTCCGGAAAAAAGGTTGTTTGGGGTCATGTGAAATTATGGACCGAATCTCAACATTTTCAAAAGGTCCTTATGAGAATAGAAACATATGCACCAAATTTCATCAAATTATCTCTAAAATTGCGATATGTACTTTGCGGACAAGGTTACATGGACGGACAACCAGCCAGCCGGACGAACAAACTGTTGTCGATAGATCGAGTCGCATTTTCGTGTTTCTGAGTCGATCGGATCAACCAATGTGTTGCATTTATCAGCACAAACGCATATTACTCTCTTCAATATTGTGGTGTTTGTTTATAAATTATTTTAATAACATGGGGTCTTCACCTGCAATAATATCTGATATAATATGTATGAGAACTTCGGCAGAATGTGAGAGCATATTTCTTCATGTTAGTCTTAATCTTAAACAAGGGGAACATGCATCTAATAACATTTTATAATTTACTGGGGCCTAATCACCGCATACGATATCGAGCAAAATTGATCGAAATTTTATATTTTGGTATCATAACACTCGATATCGAATGAAATGTATCGTAATTTGAGATGATATCATTCGATATCTAGTAACCAACGCTATTAATCTCTCAAGTTTTTATTCGATACGTCACTTTCTATCGTATACAGAAATATACGATAGTTTACTCGATCCGATAGTTTTCTCGATATCGAATGCGGTGATTAGACTCCTAATTTTCGTTTAGTAAACTTGTGTCGTTTCTTATTCTCTTTTAGTTTTTTCTTTGTTTTTAGTTTTTAATATTGTTTTTAAACACTTTTTTTCACTATTTGCACTAAAAAAATTAAACATTTTAATGATAGAGTCTTATTATTAATTTATATGTATGTATATATGAGTATTTTTTGACAGCTCATCTTATAAGATAGTTGATATAAGATTTCTCATAACAACTGTCTCATAACATTTATTATAATATTAAT
Organism: Pollenia amentaria; assembly: GCA_943735925.1. NCBI lineage: Eukaryota > Metazoa > Arthropoda > Insecta > Diptera > Polleniidae > Pollenia > Pollenia amentaria. Next base: position 81,851,863 of record OX031008.1, on the reverse strand, counting down.
ACCAACACTATTTGAGAGTGCACATGTAAAATAATACTCCCTGCAATTAAATTTGACGTTTACTGATATAAAAATCTTATATCTTATCTCAGGTGGAGACCCTGTGTAAAGTGAAGCTAAAAAATGAAATTTTATATTTTACAATTGCAAACATCTCTCTGCCAACCCTGGTTTAGACTGCAAATGAGCGTTGCCACTTTCTTAAAAATTATTTTGAAAAACTCTTCTGTTTTCGATTATTCTGAATAACTTTTAAAACATTGCATTATTGTGCATGGATGAGGAGTTTTAATATAAGTCTTCTTTTGCCTTTGAGCTACATTAATTCATGTTTTTGAAAAATGAACTCCTTTAGAACTCTGCCTAATTGTTTGTCGGCTTATACAATTTTTAACAAAGAATATATATTAGTTTTTTTTAAGGTAAAATAAGTTTTCGTCGCCGTTTATTTTGCAGGCTTTAATTTGGCTGGTACTTGATCAAAACCTAAAAATTCGTTTGGTTTAGTTTTTATATCTTCCGCTTCTATTTTCAATAATAATAAAAATTACAAAAAAAAAAATCACAGACTATTCCTTTTAACTGCAGTTTATTGTTGAAATTTTTATTGAATTTCTTAACTCTCTTAAAACTAGTTTATTTTTTAAGACGGGGGCGTTTATGGTTCCATGATTATTATTTTCCAAGGCAGTGGCACTTTATAATCGCTCCATAGCTAAAGAAAAAATTGCTTAAAATTGTGCTGCCAAGCTGGTTGCCACAATTTAAAAGTGATAAAAGATTAAAGATGAAAAAAGAACAAAAACAAAAAAAATTAACAAACTAATCTTATTTGAGGTTTTATAAAGAAAAAAAAAAAAAAAAAAAAACAAAAAGAAATAAAGGAATAATTGCAACACAAACAAAACCTGATATTTATTTTTATGCGAACTTTTCTAACTTGAAGATTTTTACCATTTTGATTTTAAAAATTATTTTGAAATCTTAAGTTATTTCGGTTATAAAAAATCAATACAAAATTCTTTTTAAATTTTTTTGCATTATTAAATTAAAAAACAAATTCAGACTTATATTAATTTGTATATTTATTAGAAAGAATAGTATTTCGTGATTTTAAACAATCCACTTTTGTCTTAATTTTTATAAAACACGTTCTATTTGTTATGCATAAAAGAAAAAAAAAAATCACAAGGGGCAGGAATTTAATGCATTTGCGATTTGAAATCATGTTACAAAAAGTTCAAAATATAACGGGTGTTTAAATTTTAAGGGCCGACGTTGAATATGAAACACACTGCATTTCATTTGACATTTCTCAATTTCAGACTAACTCAATTTGAACCATGGAAATATACACAATCGAGTAACGCATTAAAGTTATTCAGGCTTATTATGAAAATGGGCGTTCAAATCAAAATGCATATTGTGAAAATCATCTTCAGTGATGAGGCACATTTGCACTCTGTTGATTCGTCAATAAGCAGAATTGCCGCGTATGGGCGAATGATAATCCAAGAGTGATCAATGCACCCACAAAGAGTGACTGTTGGGTGCAGTTTATGGGCTGGCGGCATCGTCGGGCCGTATTTTTTTTTTCAAAATGAGTCCGGTCAGGCAGTTACTGTGAATGGTGTTCGCTATCGTGAGATGATAACGAACTTTTTATAGCCCGAATTATAAGATATAGATGTGGACGATATGTGGTTTCCACAGGACGGTGCCACTTGCCACACAGCTAACGACACAATGGCTCTTTTTCGCGACAAATTCAATGTCCGTGTTATCTCACGTGGTGGCGATGTCATTTGGCCGCCTGGATCATGTGATTTGACCGTTGGACTTCATTCTTTGGGGTTATTTGAAAGAAAAGGTATACGTCGATAAGCCGCCAACAATTAAAGAGCTAAAGGATGAGATAATGGCATAGAACCTCAATTATGCCTCATCGCCATCAAAAATTTGGACCATCGGATGAAGGTGTGCCGCCGAAGTCGCGGCGGCCATTTGGCCGATATTTTGTTCCATACATAATTGAACCAAACCGATATTATTATAATAAAAAGAAATGACAATAATTTCCTAAATAACACAGTACAACACATGATTTGCCAACTCAATTCTGTGAACTGTATGTGAAATTAGACCCAAAAAGAAGAATTTCTGCATCATTCGTCTTGTCTTCTTACCTGCGATTTGAAGTTAGTATCGATTTGAAGTTAGTACTATCGTATAGGGGAATTTATCACGTTTTAGGCCCTGTTGTTTGACATAGCTCGACAACCCCTAGCCCAATTTAGTTGAAATAAATTTTAAAAAATTAAGAATTACAATTTCCTTAATCTGTTCATATATTGTTTTCCTATACAAGTAACACTTTCGAAGTTAAAAATGAATGTATGAAGGGAAAAAATTATTTTTTGCCTAAAAATTTAAATTTTTTTATTTAAAAATACATAAAAAATCCAAAATGGAAAAAAGTTTCAAGTCTAGTTATTTTTTCGCAAAGTCACATAATCTATGAGCAAAATGAGACAAAGATCATAAAAATCGATGCACGCGTTTCGCTTTTATTCGCAATTGAGTAAAGGTATGAATTTCAAAAATCAGTTATAGCCACCACCCTTAAAATAAAAATATAAATTAAAAAATCATCATGCAAAAAAAAACTTTATTTATAAAAACTTAATGAAAATAAAATAATATGCAATTAATACGCAATTATAATATGCATAAAAACAAAATTTAGAACATTTTTTCAATTATTGGCAATATCCATCCTTGTAGAAGTTGACGCTTGTGGTTCTGATGATCTTGTTTTCTTCGTAGGTTGTTCATATTCATGGTCTGAGTCTGTATCGTCATCCGAGATACACATACTATTCAAGGGCGTGTTTCTTTCTTCGTCAACGGAATAAAATTTCTGAAAATCAGCTTGGCGTTGTCGGTATGATGTTGCGCTGACATTTTGCTGTGTGAGTTTTCTTCTCTTCAAAAATGATGTCAGCCATTCGGAGTCGTGTTGTGATAGTCCCAGCTTGGCCACAATGTAATCCATTTCGATTTGTGGTAGCGGTTGTGGTGCACTATTTTCAATATCGGGTATCCAATCAGCATCATCCAAATCGGTCGGATTGGTGAAAACGGTTTCGGCTAGCAGGGACACAGTATCCGCACTCGGAGGTTTAGGTGCATCGGTATCAGCATGGCGTTGCACTGGAAGTGTGGCAGTAAATGCAGCAGTGTATACTTTTGTTTTCAATTGTTGTCTGTTTAATCCAGGACGAAAATTTATGCATGCATAGCACCTGGATTCATCATGTCCAGTTGTGTCTTCCACCCAAATTACTGGCTTCATAAAAGATAACTTTCTACTTTTTCCGTGAATCCATTTTAGAAGGGTAGTATAACAACTGTTGCACACTGTGTTCGGCGTAAAATTTGCACCACTTAAATCTGCTTCATCGAAATAATTACAATACGCGGTTTTGAATTGCTCAGTAAACAAATTTTTTCGATCTTTTTTCTGTATTTTTCGGACGATATGACCACAAACGTAATAATATTCATCCAAATATGGGCACTTGTTGTTTTCCATATTGATATATTTTATGTTTTGTTGTTATTCACTTTTAAAAAACTGGAGAAAAATCACTTTTACTGTTCGCGTTCGTCGGCACTGGCTGAATGCCAAAAATCGATCAATGCACACCTATAAATACTACGTATTTTTGAATATTTTACTGCCAGGTACGTTTCAAACTGTGCAAAACTTTCCAAATAATGACCACCCTTAAATGTGGGTGCAATTTCTGTAAAAAAATCATATAGGTAGCCACCGGAAAAACCCAAATAATAAAAAGGTCCACTTTCCGTTTAATTGTCCACGTACATTTATTACCGCAATCATAAAAATCAAATAACCTTTTGTTTATTCCTTTTTTTTTAATTCTCAGAATCATGAAAAAGGTGTCAATGTTTTCTCCAAATAATGTTGTGCATATCTCGAGCAAATTTTTGAAATTCATACATTTACTCAATTGCGAATAAAAGCGAAACGCGTGCATCGATTTTTATGATCTTTGTCTCATTTTGCTCATAGATTATGTGACTTTGCGAAAAAATAACTAGACTTGAAACTTTTTTCCATTTTGGATTTTTTATGTATTTAAAAAAAAAAAATTTAAATTTTTAGGCAAAAAATAATTTTTTCCCTTCATACATTCATTTTTAACTTCGAAAGTGTTACTTGTATAGGAAAACAATATATGAACAGATTAAGGGAATTGTAATTCTTAATTTTAAAATTTATTTCAACTAAATTGGGCTAGTGGTTGTCGAGCTATGTCAAACAACAGGGCCTAAAACGTGATAAATTCCCCTATACGATAGTACTAACTTCAAATCGATACTAACTTCAAATCGCAGGTAAGAAGACAAAACGAATGATGCAGAAATTCTTCTTTTTGGGTCTAATTTCACATACAGTTCACAGAATTGAGTTGGCAATCAATTAACTGAAAAATGTTGTACTGTGTAATTTGTGTATTATTCAAAATCAACATCGGCCCTTAAAATTTTACCAACCTTTATATTTATTATAAAAAAAAATGTGTCGCAACTCTTTCTGATGAATTAAAAAATAACAAGTAAGAAAGTATAGTATTTCGAGAGTGTTAACTATTTAGGACCCATGGTCAATCATGGACCAGCCAGACCAAAATGTTACGAGGTTAAGATTCACGTAAAAGTTATTTTTGTCCAATATTATTTAGATATCTTTATCTACAGGTGATTTGTAGACTTTTGGCTTTCTGTAAACATTTTTTAAAACAAATTTTACTTTTTCGATACGAATTGTTTTTACTTGTTTGTTTTGTACTTTGTTTTTTTTTTTATTGACGATTTTTATAAACTGACATTAATGGTTAAAAATTGCAGGAAAGTTAAAAGGAGACTTCATAAAACAATTCTCGCAAGTTTGCCCATTTGTAACAATCAGAATTGGGGTAGTGCATTAAATATTTAGTGCACTAAGGTTTCCACTAAATCCCACTATAGTGACAGCATTTTGATTTTCAACTATTTTTCATCACTATAGTGGTAGTGAAAAATAATTTAACTATCACTAAAAAATTAGTGGTAGTGAAACATATTTAAAAAAAAAATTAGTGGTAGTGAAAATTTTGCACTACAATAAAATAGTGCAAGTTTTTAACAGTCACTACATGAATGCTTTAATTATATTATATGCACTAAAATCTCAAACACTAGTGTTTATAGAAATATTCCAAACAAATTGAAAATATAGTCAAAATATTTCCATTTTATTATTTTTTATTGTATAAAAAAAATAAAATAAAAACTTTAAGTTTTTAAGTAAAGTAAATTTCAGAAATTAAAATCTTAGCAATTTTAATTTGTATTAATATAATCTAACAACGTATATCGCAATATAACCTAATGTTTTAAGAAATAAACTTAAAGAAGAAAATATTAATTTAAAAAAATAGAACATACCCGGTATTTAAATTCGTCAACATACTTTTTTGATATAATGATATGTATTTGAGTTCCATTAACATTAGTGAATGATTATATTTTTCCACTATCTTGTTAGTGGAGAAAAAAAAATTGCACTAAACTGTAAAAAAAGGTTTTTCACTATCACTAAATTAATTTTAGTGAAAAACTTTCTTGTACCACTAACACTATTGCTTAGTGAGGCTGTTATTTTTCAACTCACTACTAAATAGCTATTAGTGATAGTGAAAAATTTTGCACTATCACTAACTTTTAGTGGAAACTGCAAATTTAGTGCACTACCCCCAACTCTGGTAACAATGGCAATTTTAAGCGATTGATAAAAACCCTTAATGTTTATTATTCTTGGTTAAAATTGCGATTCGAAGAAATAACTAGTTAGCCTTAACGTTTAAAAACAACATGTATTTGCATATAAATGCAGCCCCTATAGTCATTTCCTTAATGTGTTAAACTTTTGTGTGTGTCAAATAAATCAGTGTCTAAAATTGTGACAGGTTTAATATTTCTGGGTAATTTTAAGAACTGGAATCAATCTGAAAATTGATACAGATAGGACTAAAATAACGACTTTAAATAACTAGAAGACGAACTTCCGTATTCGATAGTGATCGAAATTTCCATGTGAATTGTGTTGATATTTCGATTGGTTATCTTATACCACCAACGACACAATAAAAAAATTAAGCGATTCATTTATTTTTTTATTTTTATTTATTTATTAATAACCAAAAATCCTTAAAAGGCCAAAAACTTAGTAATTTTAAAATCATTGCGCAAGTCATATCGGAAATTTTTTAAAAATTACTGTCATTGTTCTTGTATGTTGATATCAAGAATTTTGTCAAAAGAAATTAGAATTACAAATCTACCGTCTTTAATGCCAAAGAACAAATTCGAAATCAAGCTTAAACCCGGAGTCCATTATTATGAATTTATTACATAAATTATTTTGCATAAAACTACCTGATTGATATTTTAATCAACACCTTTAAAATATCCTTCCCCAATATTTGTTTAAACTGCAGTCATCATGGGATTCTCCAAGCGTTATCACCGTGTTTTTGATGCAACAAATTTGAAGTTTTGTTATGACCACTGTATTTTTTTGGGTGTGTTATGGTCCCCTAACTACAAAAACTGTTGAAATTTTTACTTCTAATGAGACATTTCTTTTTCATTTTTTTTCAAAAGTTTGGGGTTTTAGGAATAGGTTATACAATTTTATCACAAGAAACGCTTAATACCTTTAAGTGAAATTGTATTTATTTAAGTCGCGCTAATATTATTTTTTATAAACTCAACGGTTTCGGAACAATTCAGACTGCAATGATGAAAAAAAATATTCTGTTTCTTGGCAAAATTGGAAAACTTTTATTTTTTAAAAACTTATAAATAATTGTTGTATAATTTATTGAGCTTGAGGTTTTTTCTTTTTTTATTATTGAAGAATCGGACATAGAAAATGTTTTGGCAACTTTTAACTCATTTCACCCGGACATTGAATTTATTATTGAGAAGGAGTGTAACTTAAAACTTCCATATATAGATATTTTGTTGATAAGAAGAAGGGACAATTTATTGGTACCAGAAACCTACTTCTTCTGGTAGAATTATTAATTATTTCTCCAAACATCCCAAAAGAGTTATAATTAATACTGCAAAAAATCTTATAGAAAGAATACTGAGAATAAGTGACTTAGAATTTCATAACAAGAGCTTTAAGAAAATTAAAGATATTTTGTGGGATAATTGTTTTCCAATGGAACTGATATCGAATTTAATAACACAATACAATTATTATAGGGCAAACCAGTCGGATATAATTACAGAACCGAAAATTTACAAATCACTAACTTTTATTCATAATATATCGCAACATTTAGAAAAGTCAACAATATTTGACACAAAGCCATATGTAATATTTATGTGCTATATTCGTATAATACAATTGGTAAATTATTCACTAAGACAAAAGATAAAGTACACAAGTTGAGAATGTCGACTGTAGTTTATAAAATACCTTGTAAGGGAAATAGTGATGAACAATGCAATAAAGTTAATGTAGGTACGACAAAGAATAAACTGAAAACTAGAATAGCAGGTCACAAATAAATTCAAAAATTTAGGGATATTTCGTCACAAAAAAACAGCATTAACAACCCACTGTGCTAGTTTGAATAACACTCCGGACTTTGAGGAAGTATCAATTTTAAGCACAGAAAAAAGCTATAAGCGCCGTTATATGCTAGAAATGTTGCATATCATTAAGGTACCAGAATTGTTAAGGATTAATTTTAAATCGGGCACGGAAGATGTAGCTCAAAGTTATAGACATTTAGTTTATAAAAACAAAACAGGAAATTAAAAATTTTTTAGAATGTAACAGATTATTTGTATAAATTTTTTTTATTTAATTGTAAATAATTTTTCTATGTGACAATTGTTATTGTTTTTTAAAAAAACGTTAGTTTTATTGTTTAATTTGTTTCCCTTATGATGATACACATCGCTGTATCGAAATATTGGAGCTATAAAATAAATGTAATAACAATTTTTATATAAAAAAGAAAAAACCTGAAGCTCAATAAATTATATAACAATTTAAAAAGTAAAAGATGAATGAGATAAACTTATAAGTAATTTAAAATGGAAAAACTTGCTTTTTTAATAACATTATCTTACAACTACTTATGTATATTCCAAATAAATAAAGCCTTATTAAAGTCTCATTAAAATTGATTTTAGTTACAATAAAGTAAAATAAACTGATTTTTTAGAAAAAATTTAGTTTTGAAGAGAGTGATCCACAGTTTTTATGAGGTTCTACCTCTAATATAGAGAAAATTTTAAGGCGCCAAAATAAAATTCTTAGAATGAGAACAGCCGCTCCTGTGTATGTAAAAAAATCGAACATTTCCAAAGACCTCAATGTGCCATCAGTAAGAACTATTATCACTTTATATATTTGCAAATGCTCGAATGCCATCCAAAGCGTCTTGCTCGATAATATTTTAAATGATGTCGGCCTCCCCAGCCAAAAAAAGAAGATACCGCAGATTTTTCCGAATAGAAGAGCGCTAAGCACCTGTGTCAACAGTAATCGTATCCAGGGCTGTCAGATGTGGCGATTTCTCGGCAAACGTGGTGATTTTCAAACTTGTTTGGCGACCTAAATTTCGATTTGGCGACATGGCGATTTTTTGGCGATTTATAAAATAGTTTGCGATTTTGTTGGATATTTGATGAGCCATGAATTTGTTTTGAAATTTGTTAAACTCTCCATACGAAAAAATAATTTTTTTTTTATTCCAGTATTTCAATGTATGAACTTTGATTCATTTATAGGTATGACCAGTATTTAAAACTAAGTTATGTTGAAATGGCTGATGAAGATAATGAAAATCTTCGAGAAATTTTTTTTTCACATTTAAATGTGCTCTTGAAATAAGTAATAAGTAGAATTTGTTAAAAAATTAATATAATTAAAGTTTATGGACATTTTTTCCATTATAAAATGTGACAAATTATCACAGATAAAATTCGTTGTTGTTAAAGATTTTTATGAATCCTAACGTACCTTTGGATGTTAATGAAACACAATCTAATTTAAATCAGTTTAGGCTAGCAATTTATAGGTACAAGGATATGGCAGGTACGCATTGGCTGTTCTTTATATGTTGGTTATTACAACTTGTAGTAATGCCTGTGTTGAAATAATGAATTCCACTAAAACTCGCCTTCGAAATAGAATGCGATATGAAGTTATCGACACGTTTTAACGAGTTAAAAGTTATATGAATGTAAATAGTACATGTAGCATTTATTTTGTAACTCCAAAAAAGAAGACAAAAGGAGAGTCTTCTCGGCGAAGTACGATATATAGCGTTTTAGATATATAATAGTGCTGCAACTACATACAAATGTATTGTATATACAATATTTGTTTAATACTTACCGCAAAACTTCTTGTTTTGTTGCTCTAAGTAGACTACTATAAAATATTTTAAACATTGCACCTTTTTTGTGTCCACTTATAATTTTTACTTTGTTCTAAATAAAAATTAAGCAAAATATATCATGGCGACTTTTTTTTAATTTTTGGCGTATTTTAGCGATACGGAACAAATTTTTTTTTTGGGATTTACAAAAAAATATTTTTAATTATTCTTAAAATACGTATATTATTGTCGAAAACTAAAAATTAAATGCTTTGGCGATTTTGGCGATTTTTGACATTGGATTTGGCGAAAAAGTTCAAAATCAATCTGACAACCCTGATCGTATCTAGATTTTCGTCAGTTCATATTTTGAAATGCATGTACATTAGAGTACTCAAAGATTGTAAATACGTTAAAATTTGACCTTCATGATTTTTGGGTTAATGTTTTCCGATTTTACCTTCGCAGTGTATTCAAAATTATCTGAACTATAATATTCTGAGTTCTACTTAAAATTCATAAAATTAAGTAAATTGCCAAAATAATGCAAAAAAAAAAAAAGTTTTTCCCAAACGTCGTAAAATTTTAATCGTAGGTATGAAAAAACTTTGGGAGGTATTGACATAATTTTTCATATTTTTATTTTATTTGATAAAAAAAATTCTGAAATTTGATCAAAATTTTAATATTTTAATCAGGCTAAAGTTCATAAAATCAAATTTTCATTAGATTATTTTTAAGAAGAAACGAATTTTAGAACATGAAATTAATTAAAATTTATTGATAATTTTTCCCTTTTTATTGACCGTGGGTCGATTTGACATGTTTCGATAGTTACCACACTATATCTTCAAAAATATTTGCCGTTTAACACTCACCGCTACACGCAGAGAAAAAACATGTTTAATGAATGGTCACTACGACTATTTTAATTCATATTTGCTTAATATGTTTACCCTAATAAACTTATTATAGTCCTTATTGTAGCTAAAAAAAATATTTTTTCTCCTTAATGGTGTATTACACCTAAAAAGTTACGATGATCTAGCTAAACATATTAAATTATGTAAAATGTTTGCTATTATAATGTATATATTTTCAACTATACAATTAAAATCATAATATTAGCTGTACACAAAAGGTATGTTTGATACCATCATTTTTGTTCGCTTTAAAACATATTCTCTAAATGAGCAAACATTTATTGTCAAAAGAAATAGTATGTGTATTTAAAGCAAATAAAGTCTTCTTCCACGTCATTTTCCGTCTGCGAGAGTCAGTTAATCGGGAAACATGAATGACTACAAAATAATAAAAGTTTTTCGAAAGAAAAAGTGCATGGCCTGATTGCAAAATTAAGGAAATAAATTATTATACGTTAATTGAAACAGGTAATTGGGAAGTACCAAATTAGTAAACAATATAGGTACCTATGCAATTACTTAATAGCTGTAGTAAATAATTAAAAATTAATAAATATCTTCATTAACCTCAACTGCGCCTAATGTGGTATACCTTAAATCAGATAATTTGTTATAGTATACCACATTACCTGTCAAATAAAATATTAATGAAATTGTTGTTTGTTTACATGAATTGTTATTTTTTTCTTGTTTTTTTTTTTTGCAATAGAGTAAAAATGTATATAAAACACGACAAATTTTAAAGAAAATACCTACTATGATTTGGTAAAGTAGTTCACTATACCACATTACCAGCACTTGGTGTACCACATTACCCGCACATTTTTTAAGGTCGTAGGTATCTAATGAGATTTGCAATATTTTCTTGAATTCCTCTGAAAGTGTGGGTTTAATATTTTTCGCAAATGGCTTCGTCGGAGCCTAACATATGAAGCATGTTAATAGGTTAATCATATTTTAATCAGACAAAAATTAAAAATTTGTCAATCAAAAAACAAATAGGTACCTATACCACATTACCCGCACTTCCTCTATCTTTTTGGAAACTAAAATGTATCTTTCTCGAAAGTTCACTGGCAACACTATTATGTATGCAATTTTGTTTTTATTTGAAAAAAAAAAAAAAAAAACAACCTAAGAATACCTACATAGTTAACAATTTTCAAAAATTTTAAAGTTTGTATTATTATACCTACCTACAATGACAATTTTTGTGACGATTCAAGTAAGTCAATTTGTCGATTTTGATGATTTTTTCAGATTTGAACGATTTTCAACATAAAATAGCTGGAAGCTATGGACACCTATTGCATTTTTAAGTTTAAGTGGCAAAACTTTATTCCTTAAAAAATCCTTTAAAACAAAGTACCTACCTATGCCACTATATTTTCTTTCAAAGCAAAGAAAATTAAGGCTACGTAGTATACCTACCGCGTTTTCTGAATCTTTAAATAGGTATTTCTGTAAGTTTAAATTTTATTTAGGGAAATCGGATCCTAAAAATACTAGCCGGATACCTATAAAGTTAAAACTTTTTTTTGTATCAAAACTTAAATGAAGTCGCCAATGATAAGAAAATTATAAAAATCGCCATTATTAAGAGGGCCATATGTACATACATACATATGTACATACATTCTTGCTTTTAATATACATAATACCTACCTATTAATTATAATAAAATAGGTAGGTATGTAGGTATTTAATTTATTAAAGTTTTTTGGAGCTCACTTGCATTAATTAAAAAATTTAATGATTATTGTAAATTCAACACTTCACAAAGTTTTATTTTCTTTTCTTTCTATTCTATTCTCAAATTTCAACAAACAACAAAATTTAATTAAATTGTTTTAAATCTTCACAAAAAACCGTTAAATATTCTGCACTTTGGTAACACCAACGGATAAAACTTTCTCACTCAAACTATTCTCTTTAAATCAAGAAACGAACTCTTTCATCAAAAAAAGCTCAAGAGTCTTAGAACTTACTCAAGTTTAATAATTTCTGCTCAGACAAAAAATGAGATTGAAATTTTATTAAAAATATACATAAATCTCTCATGACATCAACGCCGGGAAACACCCTTTTAAAGAACACAAACACAGACACAACAAACACAGATGTGGTAGTACAAAAAATTTTAAGAAAACAAGACCCAAAAAGCTTTTTTAATGTCTACTCTATTTGCGAAAAAAGGTACAGTTAAAACAACAAAATCATAATTTAAATTTTAAAAACAACGCCAAGCAAAATTCAAAAACTTTTGCAAAAAAAAAGCAGAGCCAAGAGAGTCGGATTGAAAAGAGAGACCCCCAAGAGCGTGAAAAGGCAAGTTATGCCGGTATAAAAAAAGTTGGCAAAAAAAAACGAAAAAAACAAATACAAATAGAGAAAGAGAGAAACAAAACAAAATATAAAAAGCAAACAGAACGATGAAAACAAAGATTGTAAATTTTATTATTTTGTTGTTGCATCTGTATATGTTTGAACACACTCGTACAAACACGTGTGTTTGTGTTCAAAAGAAATACTCTATTGTTATTTTTTATTATTTTATTTATTTTGTTTCGTTTATTTATTTCTTTTGTTAATTTCCCGAAAAGGCAACGTGTGAGTTGTGAGCTTTAAAACACATCAAGTATACGTTGTTGTTACTGTTAGGGGGACAAATGGGGGGTTAAGTGGTTTTATGTGTATATTTGCAGGAATGTGTATGTATGTATGTATGTTTACTTGAGGTAGGGTATAACCAAATAAATATATACCTACATACATATGCACATATGAATGTAACTTTATGTAGCTAAGAAATTATGTATGAATGTACGTGTGGATGTTTATAAATATATCCCAATCAGCATTTTATGAAATTATTGATCATATTCGAGTCTTTTTGACTCCTCTGCGCAATTTAAAAAAATCAGTTATGAGCTCGTTATGACTGTTCTTTTGGGAGAAAATGGTACACCACACGCGAAACTATTTTTTATGACACGCGTTTCTGATCAATACATACCTATCCTACATAGGTATATTCTTTATGCTTAGACTTGTGCCGAAATTGAATTAAATTGTTCTTTTTATCAGGGCTGTGAAGTCGTTAAAAACTCCAACCGCTGAAATTTGTTTAGTCCGACTTCGACTCCAAATCTTAAATGAGGTATGCCCGATCCCGAAAGGTCTTCCAGTTTGTCCACAATTTCCAAAAATCAATCAGAGAATCAGTAGTAGTAGAAACATCTGAAAACTTCAAAAATTTTGAAAAATAGCCCAAATTTTTTTTTTCTGAAAAAGCAAAATATACAGCCATGTCACAGAGTACAATTCCGTTCGGAAACGGAATTCATTACGTATTTTTGTGCTTCAGAAAATTACGAAAATACTTTGCGGAATGAAACCATTTTTATTTTCATAAACGAAATGGGAGTTTTCTGTATTTTAAAGGCCAAAAAACTATCAAAATATAGGTACATACTTTTTATCAATAAACAAATATGTTTTCCTCGATTCCGAACGGAATCATTCCGAACGGAATTGTACTCTGTGACATGGCTGATAATCTAAATGTTGGAGTAATTAGCGTTAAAATGAGGTATGTTCCATCATGTAAGGTCTTCCCGTTGGTCGACAATTTTCAAAAATATCTGAGAGTATCTGTATTTGTAACACAATTCTTAAGTTCTTTCAAATAAGTATGTGTCATTAAATACCTATATGTACCTATAACTTATAAGAAGATATTAAATGATTTGATATTTTAATATGTCACAAATACGAAAACATATTTAATAGTTTGTCAAAAACATATTTTAAATATGTGAAGACGTAAGATGTTACGTCGAAACATATTTAGTTCGACATATTTATCTTCACAAACATATTTTATATATATACACACAGTTGCTGAAGTTGACTTAAGCAACCTGACGCATAATATGGTTGAGCCTTAAAGATAAAAACAGTCACATTTCAATCTTCTGCATGATCAATTTACGATTGCGCACATTCTGTTAATTTTTGTTTTTTAACAAGTCAATTTCTGGGAATCATTTTCGAGGCTTGTTTTAAATGCACAACTGTTTAATCAGTTTTTATCGTCTAAGGTAGTATTTAAAGATTCAGTTTGGTGATATTTGATCTTCCAAATGCTGACTGGGATGTTAATGATTGTGTATACATACATATATAAGTATGTTTGTAATAATATTCATTCAACGTCTAGAATGCTAAGTAAGTTACTAAGAATATACAATATTGTATACATTAATGCTGTGCAAAAACTTTATACAAAGCCAAGTGCAGACATACATAAGTATGTATTTATGTCCTTACATACAGAAATTAACATGCATAGATACTTTTTGTAAATAAAATGTTTGTAGTACATAAAACAAAAAATTATCAGTATGTAAAAGGATGAGATAACTTAGTGAAGAATGAGCGTAATTTTTGGCGCCAACAAGAGTAAAGTACAAGGTCTTCAAAATTTAGTTATTACATACAGTGGGTTTTATTAAAACTTTTTATTTTAAAGACAATATATAGAAATATTTTTGATACTACATAATTCACTGAATTAAACGTTTAATTCACTTGATTACATTTTTAATTAAAGCTGATTTTATTTTTGATTAATGCTTTAATTAGGGCAACATTTTTTTCTGTGCAGGCATTTTGTTTGTGTAAAATTCCTTACCGTTGCCACTACTACATAGGGAAAACAAAAGGAAAAACGCGTTTTGTATACATGTATATGTTGCAAAAAACAAAAATATACATGTATAAGCAAAATGTAAACAACTTTTGAGAGTCTAGGGGAATAATCAAAATAACCATCTGCCTCCTTGCGCAGACCTATTGGATAGGCCTTGATCACAACATTATATTTTTTCTTGTGCTTGGGGGTCCCTTTAAAATTTAGAGTTTTATCTCTCGGTTCATTCTTTATAATTTTGTCTAATCTAAACCATTTTAACCTACGGAATGGATCTAGTACATTAAATAACTGATTTTCCCAATAGCACCCACTGTTTGAACCGGCAAATACATATCAACATACGAACATGCATATACATGTATATTCTGTCTATACAACAACATGGATTTTCATGTAATTTTCCATTTGGATGTGTTTTTGCTAGTGGAAATTCTTCTACAACAACAAGTGACTAACACAAGAGCAGTGGCAAAAAAGTTCTATTCTCTTGGTTTGTATGAGTTTATGTCTGTATTAGTAAGTAAATAGTATTTTAATGATAGAGAAAAAAAGCTTTTTTGGCAAGGAATTTAAAAAATGGCATCAATGTGAATGATTATGTGTGTATGTATGTACGTGTGTATCTATCCAATTGTATAAATGTTGCGCTGCTCCTCTACTTCTTCTTTGCTTTAGTTCGTTCATATCAATAAAAGTTAGGGCAGGGCTTTTGGATCTAAAAAGCCGGTTGGCAGGTGGGAGATGAAGAACACGCGTGCATGCTAAGTGTGTACAACAACAACAACATTAACAAAATACTTTATTATGTTGAGGCTGGTGGATGTCATTGTTGTTAGCAGTGTTTAATGTGACCAACTGTAATGGGCATATATTATCGCATCAATTCCTTTAAATGTTTTGTAAGTTTAAAAATAATCTACATATTAAAATTCGCACCCAATTTTATTAAATTTTTTTTGCGCTTTGCCTTATTAATTAGTAGAACGTCTGTTATGTGCTCCACCTATAATAAATTGTTAAAAACTTGGGAAATCGATCAAAGCACTCTAATTTATAAAAATTTCTGGTTTTTAGTAATAGACAAAAAAGCCCACGGGACGTTCTATATTTTAATCATAAGCAAGATCTTAAAATTGCCATTGATCCAAAAACTCCAACTATAATAAGTTGTTCAAAATTTCGGAAATCGATCAAAGGACTTCTCGACTTTACAAAATATTCAGGTTTTTAGTATTATACAGAAAGCCCCCGGGATGTTCACAACCACGACTTCCTTTTTCCCTCCTTCCCACTACCTATTTTCCTAGTTCCAGCACAATGTAAAGCATTAGTAAGGGCCCTTGAGTGCTGGTCCTAAAAACAATAACAAATCGCTTAATAGTCTTTTCGAACCTGGATTGCTCCTAAGAACAAATTCGGCATAAAGTTAGATCTTTTACACTTCTTCAAGTTATTAATTTTAGAACATTTTCAGAAAGAAAGAAAACTGGTGCATGTTTTCAGTAATGAGAAAAGTCAGATAAATTAAGAATGTTCATATTTATTTTACCTATTCTATAAAATACGGAACAAATACAGAACAAAACATTTAATAAAGAACATTTAATGGTTTTTTACTAAAAAATAATTCACACAGAAAAAGCTGTAGAATATAGTACTGTTCTTTATAATACAGAACCGATAGTCACCGTAATTTTAGGCCAATATATCTCAAATTCTTCTGGCTTATCGGATATATGTAGGCTGTGTGAGGACCCAGAGGAGCTGGAGACAGTTGAGCACTTTCTGTGCCACTGTCCCAGGCTACAGAACAGCAGGCTGAGGTGGCTAGGTAGCAGATTCCTGCACGAATTAGGAGATGTCTCGGGCTGCGGGCTCGAGAATCTGATGGGATTCGTAATGGGAATGACCTGGCTGCGCGGCAGGAGGCTGGGAAACATGTAGGGCTTTTTTTTTTTTTTTTTTTTTTTTTTTTTTCCTGTTTGGTAGGGTTGTGTTTTGCTTGTTCTGTCCGATTTCTTATCTTCCACTATCTTCCTTCCCTGTGCTTTCACCATTTACTTCTACTACTCTGTCACACTAGACATCTTTCTCTTCTTTCTTCCATTGTTTCACTAATTAAAGGCATCACAATGGACCATATTGGTCTCTGGGTGAGGGTGTGAAGTTTGCTTCACACCAGCCTTTCTAACCTAACCTAACCATCTCAAATTCTTGTATGTGACCACTATTTATTTGAGTATCGAGAACCACTTAATATATAATTGATTTAAGATTTTGGTCTATCGTAATGCATATTAATTTTAACTTGTATAACACTTTATGAACGTAATCGCAGCCGAAAAATTTCCTACTTTACCGTAATTAGTACCAGTTTTGTTCGTTGTTGGTTCCATTAAGCATGCAACTATGTTTTGTTTAAGTATTTAAGCTAAATGAACCATACAATGATGATGATAATTCTCATATCAGGGGATTTAATCCCAAATTGGGTATTTTTATTTGTAAAATTAGGACATAAAGTTTGACTTGGGGATTGGGGAATTTGTTAGGAATATTTTTATACTTTGGGGTTTTTAATTTTTTTCTATATTAAATTAGTATTGTGGTTATTTTTTTGAAGTGTTAATGGTTTCTAATCCAAATTTTGATATTTTAATCAGGCTTAAGTTCATTGAATTAAATTTTCATTTAATTATTTTTATGAAGAAAGAAATTTTACAACATGAAATGAATTAAAATTTATTGAAAATTTTTCATTCTTGACTGAGCTGGGAATTGAACCCATGTTGTTATGGACAGGTTGCCCAGACTAGTTTCGATTGTAGACACAAAATCTCTTCAGTGGGGTTTACCGTTTAGCTCTCACCGCCATTGACGACGGACTAGTTTCGATTGTAGACACACAATCTCTTCAGTGGGGTTTACCGTTTAGCTCTCACCGCCATTAACGACGGATGACAACATTAGTCAAACATCAATCTTTAAACCAAATGGTTTTTCACTTTGGTAGATCGAAATTTGCTTTGAATGAATGATTACCTATTTAATTGATTTACATGTTCTTCCTTACTTCTTGTTTTCCGTACTTTTTGTCAAGAATGCTTCTTGAAATCCAAAGTTCATTTTTTGTTTTCCATGTTTTTGTGCTTCTTTTTTTTCTTGTTGACATTTTTCAGCACTTTATTTATTTTTCTATATTTATTTCAATATTATTGATATTTGAGGTGTTCATTATGCTAAATTGAATAACAATAAAGAAAAATGTTGTTTAATTTTATCAATACATGTATGCAAGTATGTATATAACAATAAAATGCGTTTGTTAGTGTGTAGCTCCCTATAGACTCCCAAACTCCTGACCCGAATTTCCTGAAATTTTCACTGTCATTTCCCGGGCGTGACACATCCCACACAAAGATAGTATAAATTATCATATATCTGGTGAACGGTTACAGTGAAAGTTTCCAAATTTTAAAACAAATATTTTGGCTATCAGTAGGGTGTTCACTCACCGATTAACGGTAACCGATTAACTACTACCCGATTAACTGATCGGTTAATTTAAAACTGGCTATTTTCGATTAACGATTTAACAGGTTAATTTTACTCGACGAACCGATTAAAATTTTTAATTTTTTGGGTTTTTAATTATTTGTTTCGTCTCATATACAAAATGTATGTGTTAAGAAAATATTTTTCATACAAACAATGAAGGTGTTTAGTGATCTTAATTTTAAATAAGTGCTTGCTGGCAACATAGTTTGTTTGACGTACTTTTTATATGTATGGTATTTCCCAGCGGGAAAACTGAGAAAACCTTCTTACTTCAGGCCTTATTAAAAGCCTGCTTAAAATTTTTTTTGATTCAATTACCATTCTTAGCTAACGGCTAAAGAATGCTTTACAGAAGGCCTCAGTTCTTTCGTATAAAAGATTAGATACACATTCCACACTCGCTTCTATGCGAAGGAAGGGGTAGCTTGTTTGTTTTGTTTTTGCCAAAGCAAAAGTAAATAAATTCTTTTTTTATCCAGTTGCCATTCTTATGATCTTACCAAAGAAGCGAGAGCGCAATGAAAACGTGTGTAAAAAAGATATGAGTATGGAATGGAGTGACCAGGCCTTGTACATCCAAAATAAGGACTACAGACGCCTTCTAGAAGGCATCCGACCTCCTTCTTTTTCCCGCTGGGTTTTTTCGTCTCATATATTCTCATATCAATCTTTTAACAGAATTAACCGAAACAATAAGAAGAGTTAAAATTTAAAACAGGACTTTAATGTTGGGCTGCCACACGTCCTGGTTTTTAGGATTTGTCCTGGTTGTAGACAAATTGTACTGATGGCTAGGTTCACCCCTAAATTGTCCTGCTTTTTTTTGATACAGATCAACGCAGACAAAAATTTAGTTTAATCTGATTTTTGTTATGAACAGAGGTTAAGGTTTTAAACTAGTCTTTTATTATTGTTTTATTTGTTTTTATGTTAAGTTTTGTATCTATTGCTTAATTGTTCGACCTTAATCTGAAATACATATATAGTTGATTCATGTATCAAAAAGAAAAAAAAAAATTATGGGCTTCATTTTTATTCGATTAAGAGCCAAATACATTGGTCAAATGACTGATATGCAGGCAAATTCAATGCTGTACGTAAATTCGCCGTAATATCTTAACTACTTTGATTTTCCATCGTTTTAGTTCAAAACTTTTTATGTTTGTTAATAAATCATTTATGCATTTTTATTTATTAAAATTACTTAATTTATAAAAAATACTTTATTAACCCGGTAACCGATCAATTACAATATTAACCGATTAAACCAAAACCTCGGTTAATTAATCAAGCGATTAACCGAAGCAAAAGCCCGATTAAATGAATACCCTAGTTACCAGTACACAACATTTGTCAAAAGGTGAGCTATATTGCAGATTGAAGACACATATTTCTGAAAAACGGTAACAGTGAAAGTATTCAAATTTTCATTAACGACTTGGATAATAATAATCAGCACCTGTCAAAAATTAGGTTAAAATGGACAAGAGGCACCCATCCTCCCCCACCCCTTATTCAATATAATATAAATTTCTTTATATCTGGAGAAGCGTTGCAGTAAACGTTTTTAAATTTGTAACAAACAGTTTGGTTTTTTATACAAAATATCTGTCATAAAGTGTCATAGATTGGAGTAGTGGCCATTGCATCTGAAATATATGCAAATTAGATTCCTGTAAGTCTGGAGAACGGTAACAGTATCTACATATATTTAGTACAAATTTCTGCGTTATCAAAACACTAGACCTGTTTTAAATAATTTGTATTTTTATATATAATCTTTGTATACGTCTTTTTTTGGTAATTACAATTGGTCCAATATAACCATTTTTCACATATACGGATCAATAGGTCCGTGACTTTTTGAATGAAACACGGGTTTTTTTACAAAAAATAAATTTATTTTCCAACATACGGGGTTGTTCTGAAAATCACGTGAGTTTAAAATCACACGTGTGGTTTTGTGGTGTTCTGAAAACCATTCCATTTTTTTCGTTTATCGGTGTGATTTCGGCAATTGACAATCACACCAAAACACACAAAAATATCACACATGTGATTTTAAAAGGCACATGTGATTTGAAATCACGTGATTTGAATTAAAGTGATTTTCAGAACAGGCCTGTTTATCTCCTTTTAGCTCAATACACTTAGTCCAACGTTTCTCTAATTTGTGTATGCCTTCCAAAAAATAGGATTTTTTGAGGTCCATAAAATAGGCAATTGTTTGACCAATAATTTCATCGTTGGAGCTAAATCTCTTTCCACCGATGAGGTACCAATTCGTAGCCCAATTCATGTAATTTTGCCATTGATCGATGTGGATTATCCCGCGTGCATCCCAAAAAACTGTTGCCATCACCTTATTGGCCGAAAAACTTACCTTGACTGGTTTTCACAAATCCTGGGATTTGGAATTTCCAAAAATCAAATACCGGGATTTTTCGGGATCCCTGGATTTTTTTGGATACCGGGATTTTTTGGGATATCGGGATTCGGGATTCGGGATTTTTGAAAGTCAAAAGATAAACGCTTTTTATAAATATTTATTAAAAAACTAGAAGTTAGGAAGAACATGTAAATCAATTAAAATAGATAATTATTCATTCAAAAAGCTAATTTCGATCTACCAAGGTGAAATACCATTTGGTTTAAAGATTGATGTTTGTCTATTGACGTCATCCGGCGTCAATGGCGGTGAGAGCTAAACGGTAAACCCCACTGAAGAGATTGTGTGTCTACAATCGAAATTAGTCTGGGCAACCTGTCCGTGAAAACCTGGGATCAAATCTCAGCCAAGAATGAAAAATTATCAATAAAAATTTTAATTAATTTCATGTTGTAAAATTCCTGTCAAAAATAATTTAATGAAAATTAAATTCAATGAACTTAAGCCTAATTAAAAATATCTAAATTTGAATTAAAAACCATTAACAGTTCAATAAAATAACCACAATACTAATTTCTATTAAAAAACTTTTTTAAAAGAGGTTTACAAACAAAAGTTTTATAATTCATTTAATAATTTAATGTTTAATGATTATATTAATTACTAAAATTTGTAAAAATTTAAAAATCTGATTAATCTTCTTAATTAATGAATAATTTAATTAAAAAAAGATAAAAAAACAACGTACGATTTCCAACAATGTGGTAATTGATTCAATTAAAAAATGATTAACATAAAATCAATATTTTACTCAATTAGGTAAGTTGTTTCAAACTAAATAAGAAATAAATAATATAGTAATTGAATAGAGCAAACTATTAATTGATTTATTTGTAATATTCTATTAACATTTTTATCAAATGAATTAAGATGAATAATTGAAATTTGAATTCAAAATTAATTAACAAAATCAATTTTTTTAGTTAACCATAAAAATCTTATATTAACAAAAACACATTTTTATACCCCCCCCACTGGTGATAAGAAGTATGTAGTGTACAAATTACACTTAATTTCGTGAAACCGCTGCATGAATTATCTTAAGTCCCATGCCTACTCTCGGAAAACACTTTAATAAGCCTAAACTTGTAAAGAGTAAAGATTAAATTGTGCATTTTTTGTACCACACGGAACTTTGAGTTTTTCTTTTTGTTTTGAGCATTTCAAAAGACATTTATTTCTTTGATTCTTTTTCTTCTTTAATTATTTTCAGCACTTAAAATTTCTTATAATTGTTGAACACGGTTAAAAATAATAACAAAGTTTTACTTCCTTCTTTCGTTTTCAATGACAGTATTACGGGTTTAATCAAATACATATAAAAGATCAATATTGTGTTCCCTATCCTCTCAAGGGAATGATTTTTTTTTTAAAAAAAGGTAAAACAAAAAAAATAAGTTAATGATTTCGGGATTGACTTAATCCCGAAAATCCATATTTGTCAATACAATTAGCTTTTTTTTTTTTGGCAACTCCAGTGTTATATAGTTTGGTATATTAGAAGTTAATACATTTTTAAAATGCTTAACAAACATCATTTCTTGCCCATTTTCTATTCGAGTTTCGCAGGGAAAGTTTAGAAATTAACGGGGTTGTAAGATTTTTAATTGCACGCCATAATGAATAGTCAGATTGTAGAGTTGCATCAAGTTCCTTAAGATACTTTTCCAAAGTCGTTGTTTTTTTGAGCCTGGAATAACTTTCTGAGCTGAGGGGATCTATGGAATTGCCATTCTTTAAGAACTCTTCTTTTGACATCTGTAAAATATATTTTGTTATATCTGGTTTGTTAAGGGGCTATGGAAGAATGTTGAACTGCTAGTCCGATATTTTTTTCAATATTTAGTTCGGTATTCATTTAATCGGACATTTGCTTTAGTCGGTTAATCGTTCGATTAACTAAACGAGATTTCGGTTCAATCAGTTAATAATCGGTTAATTTTGTTATTGATCGGTTAACCGATTAATAAGGTTTTTTTTTATAAATTAAGTAATTTCAATAAATAAAAATTAATAAATAATTTATTATTTGGAGTTTATTTAAAAAAGCAATAACATAACAAACATAACAATTCCTGAACTAAAACAAGCAAACGAAAAATAATTCATAAATATGTTATACATATTTTTTAATTAATACATAAATATTATGTTTTAAATAAAAAATAAACTGTGAGATAATTTTATTAGTTTTTCAATAATTAAAGGAGATCTTATAAAATAATCTTTTAGAAAAATAATTTGGTTAAAATGTTTAGGATTAAGGCGATTCTTTTCTTTAGTATTGATAAAACTTGACTTGGAAAAATTAATCTCGCTTATCGTTGATTTTAGAGAAATCGAAAGCAACTCATAATACACAATATCTAATTTCTTAGTCCTTTTCCCTGGATTTCTCTAGACGTATAGAGTCCTGTTTTAATTTTTTTGAAATTTTAACTCTTCTCATTGTTTCGGTTAATTCTGTTAAAAGGTTGAAATGGGAAAATATAAGAAGAAACAAATAACTAAACGCATACATATAAAAAGTACGTGAAACAACTCAGCGGGAAAACTCAGAAGACCTTCTTACTTCAGGCCTTTTTTCTTACTAAAGGCCTTCTTAAAAATTTTTTTTATTGAATTACCATTCTGATCTAACTGCTAATGAATGCCTCGCTTCTTTGAGAAGCAAGAAGAGAAGGAGTAACAAATTTTGTTTTGTTTTTTGCACAAGCAAAAGCAAAAGAATTCAGATCCCTTTACAAAAACAAAGTTAGTATATGTATGTATGTACATATAAAAATACCAAATGAAAACAATAATGTAAATCATTTTAGTTCAGTTTTGTTCATTAAAGAAGATAGGTACTTGTGCTAAATAATGAAAATGTTATGTAGTATGTATTAATTATGTATATACAGTGTAGCCTCGTTGAACGCAACCCTCGATATGCGCAACCCCTCGATTAACGCAACACTCAATTTCTTAACATTGGTGACTCTGTAAACGCAACTTTTCAAAAAAAGCCTCAATTTAAGCAACTTTGCAAAACAAGTAAAGCTTTTTTTGTTTTTTTTTAGTTTGGTTTTTGATAAATAAATTCAAAACTAAAACGTGTGTATGTAAAATCTTATGCTTAAGTGCAAAAGTCTTTTTGATTTACCGTTATTCTAAGAATGACAAATATTTTGAGCGTATTACTTCTGTTTTGGAAATCAATTTAGTTTAGAAACTTTGTTTATAATTGGTTCTTTCATAAAAATAACAAAAATGCCTTTCGTGACAAAATGTGTTAAACTAACAATAAAAGAAAAGAGTGAAATTCTTAAGAAACCTTTCGAAATGATATGTAGTGAATACAAGGTTCACAAATCAACAGTATGTAGAATAAAAACAATGAACAAGCATTAAAGACGTTTGTGGCAAATGCTGAATCTGGACCTGGTAAGCGTTATTTAATAAGAGCATCCGAATATCCCGAAATGGAAAAAGCTTTGTATAAATGGTTCATTTAACAAAGGAAGCGTAACTTGGCAATCTCCTCGGAAATTTTGAAACAAAAAGCACGCGAGCTGCATAGAAAAATCTCAAATGAACCTGGAGAGTTTAATGCAAGCAATGGCTGGTTTGCAAATTTTAAGAGTCGCCACGGTATACGGATGCTTAAAATTTGTGGTGAAAAGCTGTCAAACAAAGAAGCGGCAGCAAATCCATTTATAGAAAGATTTCAAGAGAAAGTACGGGAGCTTTAGTAACATTCAAAGAAACATCTGCCTCCAAAGCAAAGAACGAATTACATTTCTCGCTTGCACCAATGCCATAGGAACACATAAAGTTAAGCCTTTTGTAATTGGTAAGGCCCAAAACCCTAGAGCATTTAAAGGATTTGTCAATATGCCAATTGTTTACAAAGCCAACAAAAACTCTTGGATGACTTTAGCATTTTTCGAGCAATGGCTTCACGAAACTTTTGTACCAGAGGTAAAATTATTGCTTTCGTTTTTTTAAATTCTGTAGTTTAAATGGGCAGAGCAGAATAGCTGTTCTTTGGAGGATATAATGGTATTGCAAAAGATTCGTGAAATTGCAGTTCAAAAAAATATGACAAGCACAAAAACTCAGTCGAAAATTTCAGACTTTTTCCCTTAAAAACATGAATCTTTAGCTCGATAACAACCATCAGTACAAATTTACATACATTTGAATGTGTATTTTATTAATTTTTTATTAGATGTATATTTTGTTTTTCTGATTTTATTCTTTATTCCAATCAAATAAATACGATTATTGAAAGCTAACCTTTGTTTTTTTTTTTAAATTCGTGATTGGTTTAAAATAAGCTTTTAAATAGGAAACTATGACTAGAAATTTGTGACTTGGTTTGCGCAACAACTCAGTTATCGCAACAGCCCAAAATTTCTATTGGTTGCGTTCACCAAGGTTACACTGTATTTATAATTTTTTATTTAATTTTATATTTTTTGTTTATATAGATATTATAGTATGTGTAATTCCGTAATAAATATATACATACATATGCATACTATACTAAACTTATAAAACACTAGACTTTTATACTTTTTTGATATTTATTCATATATTATATTTTATATTTATTAAAAACCCTTCAATATGACCTTAATTTAAAGGCATTTTTAAAAGGATGGTTTGAAAGGCCTTTTAAGAGTCATTAATTGAAAGGCCTTTTAACATACCTTTCTAAAAAACCCTTCAAGATAACCTTTATTCTAAGGACCATCATTCCCTGGAAAGCCTTCTAAGAGCCATTTATTTGAATGCCTTTCAAAAGCTCTGGCGAAAGCAGGGAAAGCGGAAGGCCTTCCCCGCAATGACAACGTGTGTAAAAAAGATATGAGTATGGAATGGAGCGAGCAGGCCTTGTACATCCAAAAGAAGGGGTACAGAGGCCTTCTAGAAGGCCTCCGTACTCCTTATTTTTCCCGCTGGGAAAAAGCTGTTGACAGCAAACACTTATTTAAAATGAAGATCACTGAATACCTTCTTTGTTTATATGAAAAAATATTTTCTGAACACATACCTTTTGTCATAGTATATAACTAGTATGCCGACTCTTTGACAGGTACATAATTCAACTGTCAGTGGTACATTTTTATGTTTGTATTAGTAAGATTTTTTTCAAATGTATTGGTGTATAAAACTATTTCCACCACTGAACATAGTTGCATAAAATCGTATAGAATGTGGCAACAATTTTTTTTTCCAAAATAAAATTTTCTTAGTTCAATAAATTTTCAATTTATTGAATGCTGGCTGCATTTATAAACTTTTAAAAGCCATGTTTGCTAAATTTTTATTCTGCAATATCGGATAATATATAAATAATTAATGATTTCAAATATTTTTTTATACCACAAAATGCTACTCTGCTGGCTTTAATAATATTAACAACAGAAAAAATTTAGTGTCAAAAAAATTTATTTAAAAATTTTTAGTTTGTGAAAAATAAAAACATTTTGTAAAAGCAAATTAGCAAAATGTATTGAAAAAAATTATTAATTATGTGTTTAAGTCATAAAATTTAACATGAAGTGTTATATTGTGAAAACTTTTAAATTAAAAAATTTCAAATTTTGTTTTGTTTTTGTTGTTCTTAAGTGTGTTGAATTCACACAGAACCTA
This sequence comes from Pollenia amentaria, assembly GCA_943735925.1. Classification (NCBI taxonomy): domain Eukaryota; kingdom Metazoa; phylum Arthropoda; class Insecta; order Diptera; family Polleniidae; genus Pollenia; species Pollenia amentaria. The sequence goes on along the minus strand of OX031008.1, from coordinate 81,825,091 downwards.
TATGTGTGATGAGAGTTATAAAAAAAAGAGAACGTTCTCACCAGTCGGCATACTAGTTATATACTATGCCTTTTGTATATAAGACAAAACAAATAATTAAAAACTCAACAAAATATATTATAATTCTACAAAAAAAATTTTTTCCGTCAGTTAATCGGTTAATCCACTGAAATTAACCGGTTTAATCGTTAATAGCCAATTTTAAATTTACTGACCAGTAAATTGGGTTAAAAAATTATCGGTTAACCGATTAACGGTTAGCCCAATGAATACCCTAATATTTAGCAATATAAGTTTCTAATTCTTCTGCCGTACATAGCGATATATTCTCCGTGCAATAGGTACTGATATATTTTTTGTATTTTAACTTATTTATCCGCGAACCAGCTGTGGCTAGATTATAAGTCGGAGACATTGTCTAACTGCCAAAATAAGTTTTTTTTCTTTAATTTGCAGTTTTTTTTGTCCACAAATAATATATGGCATCACTGCTGCTTCCCATAAATTCAATTGTATGTGTCTTTTCCAGTGGTAGGAACGAGTAACACAATATAAATAGTACAATTTGGGGAACATAAAGTTGTAGTAAAAAAAATACTTAATACAAAAAAATAGTAGTAGTACGAGTAGTAGTATGTAGTAAAGCTCTTCTTGGTTCTAATTTTTATTGTTGTTTGTTGCTAAGGAATGTTTTCTTTTATTTGACTACGTTATTTTGGAGCATTTCAATGAGTATGAGTTTTCGCACAAAATTAGTATATAGTTTTTTTTTTAAATAGGGGTTGGAACACGAGCGCTCGAGACACACGTGAGGATATGACACAGACAGAAAAACACTTAAGAATATTTATGTACTATGTCGGAAATTTTTACTAAATATTTTTGAATTTTACTTGTAGTTGTTGTTGGGCTCTCGACAAATACAAATGTGTGATGAGAATGAATGATAAATTTTTCCAGTTGTATTTTTGTTAATAGTTTTGTTGTTTTGTAAAACAGGATTTCTTCATTATGAAGATAAAGTAAAAATTAGAGAGAGATTGATAGAGAATGAGAGTAGGAGAAAACACGAGAGTGAGAGCTTAAGCTTTAAAAGAAAACAGTGTGATGGAACTTTAAAGAGAACTGTGTGGTGCAATGGTATGATGTATTTATTGCGTGTTAGATAGCATTACATACACATAAAATTTTCAGCGTATAGTCAGGTTTGTTGTCCTTAAAATCAATCCTTAGTAAAAAAAAATACACGTGTTTGCTAAAACTTTAAGGGAGGGGACATTAACAAAATCATTTTGTTATGTTTTTTGTAAGAATGAGTCATGGTATTATTGAATTTTTTAAGGACCTTTACCACAGACATTTTTCACTTTTGAACAATTTATCTGTTTCAAAAGATATTTCCATTTCATTTTTTTAGGCAATTAAAAATAACATTTTTAAGCACATAATTCATACATATTTATATAATATATACATATATCGTCACCTAAGATGCAAAAGGGCGTACCAACAATTTTTATTTTTTTACAGGGGAAACAAAAAACTTTACAAAATTAATAACAACAAGTTGTACTTGGAGCTTGAATTTCTTTAATAAAGTCGATATTTTTAATCGAAGGCATCTAAATTTTTTGGTGAACATGTAGTTTAATAAAATGAACAGGAATCAATCAAAAACTTTATTTCGAATTTGTTTGTGGTTACGTCCTTTTTTATTTCCGGTGACCGTATATATATATATAAATGCACATATATGAATATATACAACATGATCATGGACCAATTTAGAAATGTTTTAACATATTAGTCCAAATTTTGATATTTTAATCAGGCTTAAGTTCATTGAATTTAATTTTCATTAAATTATTTTTATGAAGAAAGGAATTTTCGTACGAAAAAACATGAATTAAGGAGGAACATGTAAATCAATTAAATAGGTAATCATTCATTCAAAGAAAATTTCGATCTACTAATGTAAAATACCATTTGGCTTAAAGATTGATGTTTGACTAATGACGTCATCCGTCGTCAATGGTGGTGAGAGCTAAACGGCAAACCCCACTGAAGAGATTGTGTGGTTACAATCGAAACTAGTCTGGGCAACCTGTCCGCGAAAGCCTGGGTTCAATTCCCAGCTCATTCAAGAATGAAAAATTATCAATAAATTTTAATTCATTTCATGTTGTAAAATTCCTTTTTTCATAAAAATAATTTAATCAAAATTAAATTTAATGAACTTAAGCCTGACTAAAATATAGGGAGATCGATTATTTGACTTTTTTCAATAACCGGCTTTCGAATATTACAAATAGTTGCTATTTAAAAAAACCCGGTTTTCGGTTAAACAATTTTTAAATAACCGGTTAACCGGTTTTAATACGAATACTTAAAAACACAAAAATCAAATAAGGTTTTAAAATAAAACGTTAATGTGAATAAAAACAACACAATTTGCATAGGTAAGGAACCAACAAAATACATAGATATGACTTAGATCAGGCCTAACAAATATTTTACGCTAAAATCCAAGAAAAGTGGAACCAGTAAATTGATAAAACTTTAGCTAAATTTTTAACAATTTTTTATTGATTTACTAAGCTTCATTTCAAAGAAGATATTTGTATAATGTAATTTAGAAACTGTTGAATGATATTTGATCTAGACAAACTTTTGCAAAAGCAAGTAAATTATAGGAATTTAATAAAGTTATTATTTGAAATATTCTCCCAAATTTATTTTGAATGAGTTTTAATTGGTGGTGGTTAAGCATATCTATATAAATCAACCATGTTTTTCAAAAGCTGCAAACAAAACTCTTAGCCAGGATTATCTATTTCAAATTATTTTGTTTCAGCATTATAGAAACGAATAGTGAACTGAACATTATTTTTGTGTAAAATATTTGACAATTCGTCGACTACAATTTAAAACATTCCATGACATTGTTTGATTTCTTCAATTTTGTTTTTAAGTTCTTGGTATTTTAATAAATAAAACTGGTAGAAAATTTTCCCATATCGTTGATTCCGCCGTAATGTTGTAGTTTTCAGCATGAAGAGATGCTAGAACTACTTAAGAGTTTTTAGTGCCTTAAAGGGCATTTCGTCCTCGGCAACACAATGGGCTAATATTTCACCAATGATTTTTATAATCGCTTTTATAAGCGATTTGTATTTACAGTGTTCATAATGTTTTTTGACCTTTGTTACATTTTGTTTTGACATTCTTCATAAAAAGTTTAATTTGGCCAATATTCAATTAGAAAATTCTTCAATTACGGGTACATCTACAACAAGAGTAAAGAAAATGATATAAATTACTCAGTACTAAAATAACCGGTTTATTATACCAAAATAACCGGTTTATTCGATATTCGAAAAATGGGCATTTTTAAAATAACCGACTTGAGCAAAGCTAAAATAACCGGTTAAAACCGGTCGAATAATAACCGTTCGATCTCCCTACTAAAATATCAAAATTTGGATTAACAACCATTAACAGTTCAATAAAATACCCGCAATACTAATTATTGTTTTAACATATTTTTAAGTAATTCATTTATTATAGTCAATTATAATTATACCGTTTTAAAAAAAATGATTGTTTGTAAAAATTTTATAAAAAAAAATTTTGTGTAAAATTAATTAAGACACGTACTAATTCAAAACAAGCATTGAGAGAATGTCAAACTGTGTTGAGTATTAAATATTAATTATTAAACAAATTTTCATAGAAAAATTAAAAACCTCTTATTAACCTGTTAAATTTTTTTATATCAATACGGCCGTAACTGAAAAAAATACCCTTATATTCAGAAAATGTCAAAAACTTTATCTTTGCCGATAAGTAATAACAACTTAACTCAATTGCGGCAAGTGCTCAGCAAAGCATTCTGGCAAATATTTATCGATTTTCTGGTAATTCATACAAAAGTAATTCAAATATATCAGCACAAGTTTCGACCTAAAGTTTAGAATTCTGGACTATTTTTGTAATATTACAGAAATTAAAAATTAAAATTGGGGAACCAATGGTTGGTGATATATCTATAGACCTCAAATCCAAAACTTTAAACTCGAATAGAAGTCCTTAATATGCACCCGGAGTTTTATTTTGTACGGACTAATTATTGACAAAATCCAGAATTATTTCAATTTTTCTTATGAAATCTCCCGCTGTTTGTCGCTGACGATCAATTGGCATAGTAAACAATGACTTACGATCCAATCGAACACCTTTTATATTTGTAGTCTTTAACAATTTTGACATTTTGTTTATTAGGAAACATCATAAAATTTTTTTTATTCAAAATGTCTCTTAGGATCAGTTTAAAAAGTGGTCGATATGTTAACACGTTCTCACAAAGTCTCACTGTCTATTCCTGTCCTGTGACATATGACGTGTGTATTTGTGGCCATGCGATCCCTACCGATCCGCATCTACCTATCTTCTCTTTTTTGTTCCGTGACATCCGAGCTGGGTGTTGCACTCTGTGAATTGTTCGAGTATGATGCGTAGTGTGTTAATTTGGTCAACGCATGATCGATTCGTCCTGAACCAACTTTGCTCACTTCGAAGAGCTTTTTCACTGGTTGATAAAATGCGGTCTAGGATAGTCGTTGTGACAATCTCTTGTATGGCATTAAGGAGTTATGGACCTCCAGTTTTATCATTTTGTCAAATTGCCTTTTTTTGGGAAGATTTATTCGAGCATGTTCTAGAAATCGAAATGAAATCGAACAAGATTTTGATATCAATTATGAGACATCATAAGGACTATACGAAACGGACATACAAAAAAAAAAAAAAAAAAAAAAATTTTGCCGAAAATCCTCTAGTAGCTATAAATTCGTGTCCAAAATATTTTTTTTATGATGTTTATTTGTCTTGTTATGGGATGTTTTTTAAATTATTGTTTTGAACTAGAAACAAATAAAGCAAAAAAAAATAAGATAAGTGATTCTTAAAGGAAATCGTACGATCTTTTCAGAAAAAAAATTTAAAAAAAATTTGCATCTGCAAAACCTGAAATGACCAACGAAAGATAAATATTTTTTTCACTTCGATTTATTTTTTTTGCCAAAATAGTCCGCATTATACTGTAAGAGTTTAAGAATTAAATCTCAATAAGTTGAAGAGTTAAAACCGAAAGTGATCATTTTTAATCGATTTGAAATACACTTTATTTCGATTTACAGAACATGGCCGGCTACGACGCTTTCCTGCCACACGTAAGGGAACCTGCAAATTTTGCTGTAATCGGCAGCACATCGATAAATCATAGCTCCTTTGCAGGACTTACTTTCGGGGCCTACTTTTTCCCACTATTCAACTGGAAGTGGATTAAAGGAAGAATTCTCAACCAGTTGAAATCTTATTCAGTGTTTCAGATTAAAATATTGTCAAAAATTTTTTAACATCAACGTTCTTCAATTATCCTTTATTAAAATTCTATAAATATTTTTCCTTTATCCTGTTTATTTAAGTGTTAGTTACTCATCCTCAAAAAGAGGAATATGGTTCGATATAAATGAAAATTTATCGACGACATTTCGTTATCACGCATATGAATGAACCCAAAACATACAATATTTTTTATGGACTTTATTGAGAATTTAATAGAAAAAAATAGTTTTTTTTTATCAGAAGATGAGAAATTAGAGGAAAAAAAGAATTAACACGATAAATCAATAAAATAAAATTATATATTCAAACATTTTATTATCAGTTAACCTTAAGGAAACTATATGAAGACAAAGTTTTTTCTATTTTTCAAATCGCTTTGTATTAAAGTTTAGACAATAGTGAGTTAAAATAAACTCTACACAAATTTCAGCAAGTCTTAAAACGTCAATTACATGTAAAGGGTGTTTTTTTAGACCCGACAAAACTTGAAGTTGTAAAAATAACACGAAAATTTAATTTTAGGTCAAAAACAATTTTTTTTATTCGAAAGATAAAAACATGACATTAATATATGAAAATGATTTCGATCATACGGGCCAAAGCACATTTTGGACAGCTTTATTTTGAAAAAATAAGGCCCGATGATGCCACCAGCGTATAAGCCGGATATAATTTTGGATATAATGGAGAATGTAGGATCTGTTGTGGATTGGTCTCACTACTTAAGCGGCAGTTTTGTTTTGTTTATTAACAATCCTGTAAAGTCAAAACCGCTGTGGGTGGAGGGCATCTCGCCATTATTTTTTAAGGACAAAGTGACCGTCTCTGTTTGTCTGCCGTCGTGCGATCTGCGTCTCGTCCAAATTGATTAATGGTTTGGCTTTGCATAACAGTACCGTGTTACAGTTTTTCGGCTTTTGGCATTAACCAATCGTTTTTAAGCTAAAATTTTTGATCAACGTGGTGGCAAACAAACTAAAGCTCATTTAGCTGCTTTTGGAAGCTTTGCTTTTCTACATGAAAGTGTAGGTCCTCGATACGGAATCAGTTATTTTTAATTATTTTTTTTAAATGCATTTCAGATGCTTTTTCTAATATGTGACATTAGTTTCAGCTTGCTTATGCATATTATAGTTGGGCCCTAACCCCTTCATAAGTTCTATCGGGCGTAAACACATTCGGCCATTGTCTGTTAATCGAAATCAGTTGAAATTGATGAATATTTAAATTTCCGTAGCTTTTCCTAATTTCAGAAGAAGTTTTGGTAAAGGAATGTGGTCCTCAAGGTATGAGGTACATTAAAGGAACGATTTTAATTAACTTTAAACACAGAATAGAATTTAAAATTTGTTCGATTTCAATTTCCAGAACATGGCCGATTATTTATGTAGTTAAACTGCAGATAAAAGAAAAAAAATTATAAGAACTTTGATTACTGATTTTTAAATTACCGATACCGGGAAGTTTATAATTTATTAACTTCCTATCAATTTAGACAATTTTACTATTTTTCATATAGTTTTACTAAAAATAAAGATGCTATGGCTGCACCAATCAGTTTAGTGTTCTGTACGGTAGAAATATTTTTTTTTTTTTTCGTTATTTATTTATTGAATCTTCATATATTTAATATGAACTAACAATAATTTATCAAATCTTATCCTAATACTTTATTTATGTCCTGCCAGTGCCAGACAAAAATTTTCTTCATCACGGGTTCTGTTCACTTATATAGGTGTTTATCGCTCATCTAGTTGAGTAAGTGCTGCAGTGTCTCTTCTCCTTAAGCGAGTGTGGCCGCCATGATTTAAAATATTTCGAGCTAAAGGATTTGGGTGTTGTTCAAGTCTTTTTAAATATTTTACTGCATATTTTGTAATCATAGTTTTTACTAATGGCACGTTGAGATCCTTATGAATGTTTGAGTTTTTAACATACCAGGGGGCGGCTGTGATTATACGAAGAAGTTTATTTTGGCGCCTTTGAATTTTTTCGATATTAGAGGCCGAGGCAGTGCCCCATAGTTGAATACCGTAGCACCAGATAGGCTTTAAGATAGAGTTGTAAAGTAGAAGCTTGCAATCGAGTCTAAGAACAGAATTTCTTCCAATAAGCCAATGAATTTGGATGGCTTTTAGTTTCATTTGAGTTAATTTTGCCTCTATATGGCATTTCCACGTTAATCGCCGATCCAGATGTATACCGAGATATTTTACATGCGAATGTTGAGGAATAATTTGATTATTGATTGTAATAGGGGGGCAAGATTCCCGGCCCAGGGTGAATGTTATATGTACGCATTTTTGCTCATTGACCATTATCCTCCATTGTCTTAGCCATATTTCTAGTTGAAATATATGATGCTGTAGGTAACGAGATGCTTCATAACGGTTTTCGTGGACGCTTAGAAAAGCTGTGTCGTCTGCAAATGTTGAAGTTTGGGTGTAGTTGTTTGTTGGCATGTCCGAAGTATAAATTAAGTATAATAGAGGGCCCAGGATGCTGCCCTGTGGGACTCCAGCGCCAATCGGCTGAGGTGAACTTAAGAAATTTCCTTCTTTAATAATAAATTGACGACCGACTAAGTAGCTTTCTAGCAGTTTGTGTGTGTTTGCTGGTAAATTTTGCTTCAATTTGTGTAATAAGCCTTCATGCCAGACTTTGTCAAAAGCTTGCGAAACATCGATGAAGAGTGCTGAGCAATATTTTTTTTCTTCAAATGTTTTTCTTATGACATTTACTATTCGATGAGTTTGTTCAATTGTGCTGTGTTTTCTTCTAAATCCGAATTGATGGTTTGGAATACATCTATTTTCACTTAAAATCGGTGTTAATTTTGAAACTAATAATTTCTCAAATAGCTTTGACATATTTGACAATAAGCTAATAGGCCTATAAGACTCAACTTTCGTATGATCTTTACCTGGCTTTGGTATCATGGTAACTAAGGAAACCTTCCATTTTTGAGGAAAGTATTCAAGGCGTAAAATAGCATTAAAAATAAAAAGAATAATTTTCTTTGCTACGCGAGGTAGCTCTAATAGCATTTTATTGCTGATCTTATCAATGCCAGGTGCCTTCTTAGTGTTTAAGTCACATATAACCTTTTCGATTTCTCTCATCTCAAATCTTAGGGGAATAGCTGCTCTAGCAGCAACAGGTGGTAAATCGACCGCAATATTGTGAGATATATTAGGTGTAAATACGTTTTTCAAGTGACTTACAAACAGATTTCCTTTTTCAACATCATTTCTTGCCCAACTTCCATTCAAGTTTCTTAATGGTGGTTTAGAGACAACTGGCCTTTTGAGGTTTCTAGCTGCACGCCATAATGAGTAGTCCGATTGTGGAGTGGCATCAAGTTCCTTAAGATATTTTTCCAGAGAAGCCGTTTTCTGAGTCTGCAATAACTTTCTTAATCTTTTTGTACACTCTTTTAGCAAGTTCTTAAGTTGAGGAGATCTGTGCAATTGCCACTCTCTTCGTGCCCTCCTTTTTTCAGACAAGAGACGCTCGACATCTGTGGAATATATTTTAATAGTTTTTGTTTTTTTGGGGGCAATATTGGAATGTTGAACAGCTAGTTTCAGAAAACTGTCAAAATTATCAATAGAGCGATCTACATACTCCGGTGTACTGAGCGGAATATTTTCTGTGCAATGGGCACTGAGATATTTTTTATATTTTAACCAATTTATTTGTGTGGCTGACGTCGCTAGGTAACCAGTCGGAGATACAATTCTATTGGGGTTCATTATAGTAACAATTGTAGGTGTGTGGTCGGAAGATAATTCTAGGGAAGCTTCAACGTGAATCGTTTCTGTGGGGATGTTTTTAACCACGCCAAAATCGATGACATCTGGAATTTTTTGCGGGTCAGCAGGCCAATATGTTGGTTGGCCGCTCGCGACAACATTTAAATTCATTTTAGAGATTGTATTAAACAAAACACGACCCTTTGGTGTTATTAGTCGTGACCCCCAGAAGGTATGTTTAGCGTTATAATCGCCAGCGGCCAGGAAACAGGGTCCTAGTGATTTATAATATTCACAATATTGGCTTTCTGATATTGAAAATCTAGGTGGAGAGTATAAAGATGAGATTACAATGCTACGATTCAGCTCTTCAACACAAATGTTCGTTGCTTGGAGATAATCCTCACGATGATCACACATTAGGTAGTGTTTGACTCGATTTTTTATCAAAATGGCAGAACCACCACAAGCTCTATCTCGAGGGTCCTTGGTATCATATAGTATATAACCATTGATGTTAAACGTATTTCTTGAGGTCAAATGAGTTTCAGAAACCATCATGACATCAATTTGTTTATTTTTAAGAAAGTATTCTAATTCATTTTTATGTTGGCGGATGCCGTTCGCGTTCCAAAAACAGATTTTTAAACAGTTCATGGCCTGTTAAGTACAGATTGCAATAACATCGATTGCATTCTAAGAATTTCCTGCATCATATTACCCATTGTGTTCGTAAAATTAGTTACTGTTTGCACTAATGTTTCCATGGTTTTTTCCAGACGACTTAAATTTGAAACTGGAGTTTCATCATTACTTGGCGCAGCACCTTGCGTTGGCGCATGGTTTGATTTTACGACGTTAGCATAAGAGGTTCTGTTATAACTAGGCTGCGGGGCCTGAATGTCACCAGTGCTTACTTGATTTGTTACCTGCATTTGAGGGGGATTAGTTTTCGGTCCAACTGACTGCTTGACGATGGTATATACAGGGCATCCTCTATAATTGGCAGTGTGATTACCGCCACAGTTGCTACATTTTTTTACGTTGGGGTCGGTTTTAGACTTATCGCAAAGATCTGTACCATGTAATTCACCACATACTACGCAAACAGGGGGTAAATAGCAATATGCCTTAGTATGACCATATTCTTGACAGTTTAAACACTGAACGGGACCATTTCTTTTGTGTGGCTCTTCTATAGTTACTCTTCTATAGAGAATATATTTCAAATTGTAAATAGGGTGCGTTTCATTTTTTTTAAGCTTAACGTCGCCGGGTTCAAACTCCACTCGAAAAAGTGGTTGGGGGTTTTTTTCTCTATTTTTTATATTTACTACATGTTTTATTTTGAAGCCTTTTTCTTCGAGGAATGTTTTTACCTCTTCTGGGTCCACACATGAGTCAATTCCCTTAATCACTACCTGGAGACCTTTACTGCTTTTCAGTTGGTATGTATAAAAGTTTTTTTTAAGTACTTCAAATTTGTTTATAATTTTGCGAAAATCATTCTCATTATTGACTTGTATTTTTGTCTCGTTTATACTACCACGCTTGATAGCAGCTACGTAAAACGAATTTTCACCTATCACCGATATCAAACTCTTTATGAGCTCATTTGAGTTTTGCTCCCTAAGATATATCGGGGGAGGCTTGGACGATTTTATGACGTTTGGTGCTTCAGAGGATTCATCCTCCAGAATTGCAAATCGATTTTGAGAATTTATTTTATCAAAAGATGGTACTTTTGAGGCCGAAGCAACTGCTGCAGAGGTAGGGCTGCGACCCCGTTTAAGCACTGTTATGTACCTGTCCATACCAACTTGTACTTGAGGCTTTTGACCACTTTTTACTTGTGGAGCTGAGTTTTCCATCATGCCTGATTTGAGGGTAATATTTTCATCACTTATTAAAATCGTTTTTGCCGCTGAGGCACCGCTTGCAGGTTTTATATTTTTTATTGTATTAATATCAACCGTATTATTAGACACCGAAGGTGATACTGAGTTTTCTATTATGCCTGATTGGGGGTTAATATTTACATCACTTATTAAAATTGTTTTTGCTGTTGAGGCAACGCTAGCAGGTTTTGTATTTGTTATTGTATCAACCGTGTTATTAAATACAGATGGCGAGAGGGATCGCGTACGAGTAATAGGTTTAGCCGTTAGGTATTTGCTATCATCGATTCTTTTTTTTATTTCTGTATTTTTTTCGCTAACACTCACTGTGATATATGCATTTCTACTGTTTGCACTCATAAGAGTTTTTTTTTTCTTTTACTGTTTACAGTTGTGCTCTTCTTATTTGTTATTGTTTATCAACACCGATAATGAAAAAAATGTGTGTTTATGTATGTATGTACATACATGTAATTTTTTTTTTTTTTTTTTTTCTTTTTCTTGTATTTACTTTTTTTATACTTTATTTGTTCAAAAAAAATAAACCGTATGCCGAGTTTAGAAAACACGTCTATCTTCAACGACCGCGACAGACGGAATATACAAACGCTAATAGTGTTTGTTTAGTAAATATCTTAAAAAAAAAAGTTTCCCTTTGTTTGTTCTTTCTACACAATAAGAACACTATTCTAATCCAACTCAAAGTAAAGATAAGAACAACCCACCAACTTCGTTGTGTTCGGTTTAGCACATTAATGTTCAATCGTTTCAGTTGTGCTCAGCTCCCTTTTGGCTGGAAAAAACACAATACACACAGAGGTTCTTCTTCGGGCTGTGGTGGGTGCGATTTACTAAGCAACAACAACAATACTATTGAGAGGCTTTGCTAAATCGTTACAGAATATTAAAATATAAAGTATGTCTACGAAACCATTACCATTGTACTGTTATATAACGGAAAAACAAAACACTTCATAATGTTTGTTACTTTCCTGAAAATATTTATGAACGGGTTTAAGGGTTGTGAACTAATACACAAACACCAAAAAATTAATATCTTTTCTGGGTGTGTACGGTACGTTAAATAATATCGGTTTATTTTCGAACTCTGGTACCAACAATGATATTGTGTCTTTAGAATATTGGCTTATTTGTTCAATGAGTCAAAGGAGCACTTATATAAAAGCATTCAGCTAATTGTTTCATTTTAGGCCTTGCAAAGTCGATATAAAACATAAGGTTCATTTGGTAGTAAATATAAACTAGATTAGTTAGATGTATTTAGACCTAATATACTGTGAAAATCCTAATAGGGGGTTAAGAAGATGAAATCTGTTGGAAAGATTTGATTTTTTCAAGTTTAAAATTATATAATTACCTGATTTGCGCTTAAATTAAGATCAGAAGATCTTCTCTAAAATTTGACTCTAGGCAAAATTATTAAACTTGCATTATGCATAGTTAAACTAAGTTTCAACTTGACAAATAAAAGTTCAACTCAAGGCAAAAAGTCTGCTGACTTTAACGGTTCGAACCAATTTATTTTGATTTAACAATGTTTTATTTAGAAATGGTTGACATTTCTGATCGTAGTCACTAACAATGCAATGAAAAAAACCTTCATTGTTTCTGTTGTGTTTGGATAGTTCTGGTATTGCCGCCATCTGAAGTGAATTCGCCTTGGTTCAACTAAAATGGCATAACTATTTTATAGTACAAATCTGTGGCATTTTGAAAAAGCATCTGAAGTCGAGATAAGATAGCAAAAAAGTTCAAAAAAACTCGGTGAAAAAATAATTTTTATCAAATAATAAAATAAACCAAAATTAAAGGAAAAATATAGTTTATAACATAGTACAATAAGTACGAGGTAGGTTCATTAGGGAGAGTTGTCATTATTTACCCATGTAATGTCAAATTAATTTATTTGATTTTGGACGCTTATTTTAATTTATTTCCATATTTTCTTTTGTTTGACTTTATCTGGGTTCTAAAATTGAGAATAAAATTTCTAATGACTATACCTTGTACTTATTCTACCATGGTTTATAATACAAAGTTTTTAAAATGTAAGTAAGAACGTTTTTTGAATGAAAATTCGTATGATTAACAATATTTTTTAAACTTTTATATTTGACTTAAGATGTTTTGTCAAAATGCCACAGAAATTATTTAAAAACAAGTTAGAGTGCTATATTCGGCTGTGCCGAATCTTTGATACCCTCCACCGACAGGAGTGGGCTCTATATGATAAATACATATATATTATTAACTAAGCTTCACAAAAACGAACGTCAGCATTAAAATTGGTTGCGGTTTAGACCTGAATTAAATTATTGACCGACAATTAGAAAATGTTATTCGTTTCTTGTAAGAACTTTGAACTGGCTTGAGTAAAATATCATTATTCGTAACAGTTTTAGCCGCACTAAAATGATTTTTAGGAGCGTTATTTGTATTGGACCTATGGTAAATTATGGACCAATCATCCCAAAATTCTGAAGACTGATTTCTGGTATTACAAAAAATAAATTAGAATAAATTCCAATACAGCAGTGTAATTAGTTTTAGCGTTAACAGTAAATTTCACAAATTTGCATGATAGTTTTTCTTGCCATATGAATTTAAGTAAAAAATTTCACCGCAATATCTATAAATCCCAAAGTGGGCTTTATTTGGTTTTAGGCGCAATAAACTATTTTCCGAGAGTAGGGTTTATATGGGGCCTATGGTAAATTATGGACAAATCTTCACGAAATTTGGCAGTGTGATTTCTAGTCCTATAAAACTGTGACGCACCGAAATTCAATTTGCTAGCATTATTTATTACGGTTTTAGGTGTACTAAACGGTTTTCCGGGAGTAGGGTTTATATGGGGCCTAGGGTAAATTATGGACCACTCTTCACGAAATTTGGCAGTGTGATTTCTAGTCCTATAAAATTGTGACGTACCGAATTTCAATTTGAGAGCATTATTTATTGCGGTTTTAGGCGTACTAAACGATTTTCCGGGAGTAGCGTTTATATGGGACCTAGTGTAAATTGTGGAACGATCTTCAAAAAATCTTACAGTGTGATTTTTGGTCCTATAAAACTGCTAACGTTATTTATTACGGTTTTAGGCGCAATAAACTGTTTTCCGGACGTAGGGTTTATATGGGGCCTAGTGTAAATTGTGGACCGATCTTCAAAAAATTTTACAGTGTGATTTCTGGTCCTATAAAACTGTGACGTACCAAATTTTAATATAATAGCGTTATTTTTTACGGTTTTAATCGTACTTAACTGTTTTCCGGGAGTAGGGTTTATATGGGACCTAGTGTAAATTATGGACCGATCTTCAAAAAATTTTACAGTGTGATTTGACGTATTATAAAACTGTGAAATACCAAATTTAAATATGATAGCGTTATTTATTGCGGTTTTAATCGTACTTAACTGTTTTCCGGGAGTAGGGTTTATATGGGACCTAGTGTAAATTATGGACTGATCTTTTAAAAAAATTTTACAGTGTGATTTGACGTATTATAAAACTGTGAAATACCAAATTTAAATATGATAGCGTTATTTATTGCGGTTTTAGGCGTACTAAACTGTTTTCCGCGAGAAGGGTTTATATGGGGCCTATGGTAAATTATGGACCGATCTTCGCGAAATTTAACAGTATGATTTGTAGTCGTATAGAGCGAATTCGTAGTTTTTGTTTTTTTGGGGGCAATATTGGAATGTTGAACAGCTAGTTTCAGAAAACTGTCAAAATTATCAATAGAGCGATCTACATACTCCGGTGTACTGAGCGGAATATTTTCTGTGCAATGGGCACTGAGATATTTTTTATATTTTAACCAATTTATTTGTGTGGCTGACGTCGCTAGGTAACCAGTCGGAGATACAATTCTATTGGGGTTCATTATAGTAACAATTGTAGGTGTGTGGTCGGAAGATAATTCTAGGGAAGCTTCAACGTGAATCGTTTCTGTGGGGATGTTTTTAACCACGCCAAAATCGATGACATCTGGAATTTTTTGCGGGTCAGCAGGCCAATATGTTGGTTGGCCGCTCGCGACAACATTTAAATTCATTTTAGAGATTGTATTAAACAAAACACGACCCTTTGGTGTTATTAGTCGTGACCCCCAGAAGGTATGTTTAGCGTTATAATCGCCAGCGGCCAGGAAACAGGGTCCTAGTGATTTATAATATTCACAATATTGGCTTTCTGATATTGAAAATCTAGGTGGAGAGTATAAAGATGAGATTACAATGCTACGATTCAGCTCTTCAACACAAATGTTCGTTGCTTGGAGATAATCCTCACGATGATCACACATTAGGTAGTGTTTGACTCGATTTTTTATCAAAATGGCAGAACCACCACAAGCTCTATCTCGAGGGTCCTTGGTATCATATAGTATATAACCATTGATGTTAAACGTATTTCTTGAGGTCAAATGAGTTTCAGAAACCATCATGACATCAATTTGTTTATTTTTAAGAAAGTATTCTAATTCATTTTTATGTTGGCGGATGCCGTTCGCGTTCCAAAAACAGATTTTTAAACAGTTCATGGCCTGTTAAGTACAGATTGCAATAACATCGATTGCATTCTAAGAATTTCCTGCATCATATTACCCATTGTGTTCGTAAAATTAGTTACTGTTTGCACTAATGTTTCCATGGTTTTTTCCAGACGACTTAAATTTGAAACTGGAGTTTCATCATTACTTGGCGCAGCACCTTGCGTTGGCGCATGGTTTGATTTTACGACGTTAGCATAAGAGGTTCTGTTATAACTAGGCTGCGGGGCCTGAATGTCACCAGTGCTTACTTGATTTGTTACCTGCATTTGAGGGGGATTAGTTTTCGGTCCAACTGACTGCTTGACGATGGTATATACAGGGCATCCTCTATAATTGGCAGTGTGATTACCGCCACAGTTGCTACATTTTTTTACGTTGGGGTCGGTTTTAGACTTATCGCAAAGATCTGTACCATGTAATTCACCACATACTACGCAAACAGGGGGTAAATAGCAATATGCCTTAGTATGACCATATTCTTGACAGTTTAAACACTGAACGGGACCATTTCTTTTGTGTGGCTCTTCTATAGTTACTCTTCTATAGAGAATATATTTCAAATTGTAAATAGGGTGCGTTTCATTTTTTTTAAGCTTAACGTCGCCGGGTTCAAACTCCACTCGAAAAAGTGGTTGGGGGTTTTTTTCTCTATTTTTTATATTTACTACATGTTTTATTTTGAAGCCTTTTTCTTCGAGGAATGTTTTTACCTCTTCTGGGTCCACACATGAGTCAATTCCCTTAATCACTACCTGGAGACCTTTACTGCTTTTCAGTTGGTATGTATAAAAGTTTTTTTTAAGTACTTCAAATTTGTTTATAATTTTGCGAAAATCATTCTCATTATTGACTTGTATTTTTGTCTCGTTTATACTACCACGCTTGATAGCAGCTACGTAAAACGAATTTTCACCTATCACCGATATCAAACTCTTTATGAGCTCATTTGAGTTTTGCTCCCTAAGATATATCGGGGGAGGCTTGGACGATTTTATGACGTTTGGTGCTTCAGAGGATTCATCCTCCAGAATTGCAAATCGATTTTGAGAATTTATTTTATCAAAAGATGGTACTTTTGAGGCCGAAGCAACTGCTGCAGAGGTAGGGCTGCGACCCCGTTTAAGCACTGTTATGTACCTGTCCATACCAACTTGTACTTGAGGCTTTTGACCACTTTTTACTTGTGGAGCTGAGTTTTCCATCATGCCTGATTTGAGGGTAATATTTTCATCACTTATTAAAATCGTTTTTGCCGCTGAGGCACCGCTTGCAGGTTTTATATTTTTTATTGTATTAATATCAACCGTATTATTAGACACCGAAGGTGATACTGAGTTTTCTATTATGCCTGATTGGGGGTTAATATTTACATCACTTATTAAAATTGTTTTTGCTGTTGAGGCAACGCTAGCAGGTTTTGTATTTGTTATTGTATCAACCGTGTTATTAAATACAGATGGCGAGAGGGATCGCGTACGAGTAATAGGTTTAGCCGTTAGGTATTTGCTATCATCGATTCTTTTTTTTATTTCTGTATTTTTTTCGCTAACACTCACTGTGATATATGCATTTCTACTGTTTGCACTCATAAGAGTTTTTTTTTTCTTTTACTGTTTACAGTTGTGCTCTTCTTATTTGTTATTGTTTATCAACACCGATAATGAAAAAAATGTGTGTTTATGTATGTATGTACATACATGTAATTTTTTTTTTTTTTTTTTTTCTTTTTCTTGTATTTACTTTTTTTATACTTTATTTGTTCAAAAAAAATAAACCGTATGCCGAGTTTAGAAAACACGTCTATCTTCAACGACCGCGACAGACGGAATATACAAACGCTAATAGTGTTTGTTTAGTAAATATCTTAAAAAAAAAAGTTTCCCTTTGTTTGTTCTTTCTACACAATAAGAACACTATTCTAATCCAACTCAAAGTAAAGATAAGAACAACCCACCAACTTCGTTGTGTTCGGTTTAGCACATTAATGTTCAATCGTTTCAGTTGTGCTCAGCTCCCTTTTGGCTGGAAAAAACACAATACACACAGAGGTTCTTCTTCGGGCTGTGGTGGGTGCGATTTACTAAGCAACAACAACAATACTATTGAGAGGCTTTGCTAAATCGTTACAGAATATTAAAATATAAAGTATGTCTACGAAACCATTACCATTGTACTGTTATATAACGGAAAAACAAAACACTTCATAATGTTTGTTACTTTCCTGAAAATATTTATGAACGGGTTTAAGGGTTGTGAACTAATACACAAACACCAAAAAATTAATATCTTTTCTGGGTGTGTACGGTACGTTAAATAATATCGGTTTATTTTCGAACTCTGGTACCAACAATGATATTGTGTCTTTAGAATATTGGCTTATTTGTTCAATGAGTCAAAGGAGCACTTATATAAAAGCATTCAGCTAATTGTTTCATTTTAGGCCTTGCAAAGTCGATATAAAACATAAGGTTCATTTGGTAGTAAATATAAACTAGATTAGTTAGATGTATTTAGACCTAATATACTGTGAAAATCCTAATAGGGGGTTAAGAAGATGAAATCTGTTGGAAAGATTTGATTTTTTCAAGTTTAAAATTATATAATTACCTGATTTGCGCTTAAATTAAGATCAGAAGATCTTCTCTAAAATTTGACTCTAGGCAAAATTATTAAACTTGCATTATGCATAGTTAAACTAAGTTTCAACTTGACAAATAAAAGTTCAACTCAAGGCAAAAAGTCTGCTGACTTTAACGGTTCGAACCAATTTATTTTGATTTAACAATGTTTTATTTAGAAATGGTTGACATTTCTGATCGTAGTCACTAACAATGCAATGAAAAAAACCTTCATTGTTTCTGTTGTGTTTGGATAGTTCTGGTATTGCCGCCATCTGAAGTGAATTCGCCTTGGTTCAACTAAAATGGCATAACTATTTTATAGTACAAATCTGTGGCATTTTGAAAAAGCATCTGAAGTCGAGATAAGATAGCAAAAAAGTTCAAAAAAACTCGGTGAAAAAATAATTTTTATCAAATAATAAAATAAACCAAAATTAAAGGAAAAATATAGTTTATAACATAGTACAATAAGTACGAGGTAGGTTCATTAGGGAGAGTTGTCATTATTTACCCATGTAATGTCAAATTAATTTATTTGATTTTGGACGCTTATTTTAATTTATTTCCATATTTTCTTTTGTTTGACTTTATCTGGGTTCTAAAATTGAGAATAAAATTTCTAATGACTATACCTTGTACTTATTCTACCATGGTTTATAATACAAAGTTTTTAAAATGTAAGTAAGAACGTTTTTTGAATGAAAATTCGTATGATTAACAATATTTTTTAAACTTTTATATTTGACTTAAGATGTTTTGTCAAAATGCCACAGAAATTATTTAAAAACAAGTTAGAGTGCTATATTCGGCTGTGCCGAATCTTTGATACCCTCCACCGACAGGAGTGGGCTCTATATGATAAATACATATATATTATTAACTAAGCTTCACAAAAACGAACGTCAGCATTAAAATTGGTTGCGGTTTAGACCTGAATTAAATTATTGACCGACAATTAGAAAATGTTATTCGTTTCTTGTAAGAACTTTGAACTGGCTTGAGTAAAATATCATTATTCGTAACAGTTTTAGCCGCACTAAAATGATTTTTAGGAGCGTTATTTGTATTGGACCTATGGTAAATTATGGACCAATCATCCCAAAATTCTGAAGACTGATTTCTGGTATTACAAAAAATAAATTAGAATAAATTCCAATACAGCAGTGTAATTAGTTTTAGCGTTAACAGTAAATTTCACAAATTTGCATGATAGTTTTTCTTGCCATATGAATTTAAGTAAAAAATTTCACCGCAATATCTATAAATCCCAAAGTGGGCTTTATTTGGTTTTAGGCGCAATAAACTATTTTCCGAGAGTAGGGTTTATATGGGGCCTATGGTAAATTATGGACAAATCTTCACGAAATTTGGCAGTGTGATTTCTAGTCCTATAAAACTGTGACGCACCGAAATTCAATTTGCTAGCATTATTTATTACGGTTTTAGGTGTACTAAACGGTTTTCCGGGAGTAGGGTTTATATGGGGCCTAGGGTAAATTATGGACCACTCTTCACGAAATTTGGCAGTGTGATTTCTAGTCCTATAAAATTGTGACGTACCGAATTTCAATTTGAGAGCATTATTTATTGCGGTTTTAGGCGTACTAAACGATTTTCCGGGAGTAGCGTTTATATGGGACCTAGTGTAAATTGTGGAACGATCTTCAAAAAATCTTACAGTGTGATTTTTGGTCCTATAAAACTGCTAACGTTATTTATTACGGTTTTAGGCGCAATAAACTGTTTTCCGGACGTAGGGTTTATATGGGGCCTAGTGTAAATTGTGGACCGATCTTCAAAAAATTTTACAGTGTGATTTCTGGTCCTATAAAACTGTGACGTACCAAATTTTAATATAATAGCGTTATTTTTTACGGTTTTAATCGTACTTAACTGTTTTCCGGGAGTAGGGTTTATATGGGACCTAGTGTAAATTATGGACCGATCTTCAAAAAATTTTACAGTGTGATTTGACGTATTATAAAACTGTGAAATACCAAATTTAAATATGATAGCGTTATTTATTGCGGTTTTAATCGTACTTAACTGTTTTCCGGGAGTAGGGTTTATATGGGACCTAGTGTAAATTATGGACTGATCTTTTAAAAAAATTTTACAGTGTGATTTGACGTATTATAAAACTGTGAAATACCAAATTTAAATATGATAGCGTTATTTATTGCGGTTTTAGGCGTACTAAACTGTTTTCCGCGAGAAGGGTTTATATGGGGCCTATGGTAAATTATGGACCGATCTTCGCGAAATTTAACAGTATGATTTGTAGTCGTATAGAGCGAATTCGTGCAAAATTTTTTGTCATTCCGTGCATTATTCCGCCATTTATGTTAGTTTTTGTATCAAAATTATCAATTTTTTTTGGGTAGTGGTTCACATTTTGATTCATAGCTATGACCCTACTAAACCGATGTTGCTGGATTTCAATCCCAAACTGCTTAGGATAACTACAAGCAATTTGAGACCAAGTTTGTTCTTTTCTTTTGCGTTTTTCGAAAGTGAGCGTGTTTTCAACAGACGGACAGACAGACGGACATGGCTAAATCGACTTAGAATTACTCAAGGACCCAGAATATATATACTTTATGGGGTCTTAGATGTATAATAAAAAAGTTTCACACGGAATGACAAACTTAGTATACCCTCATTCACCACAGTGGTGGTGGAGGGTATAATAAATTAAATTTGGCTAAAGAAAAGTTAAACTGAGGTTAAATCGTAAGGGCTGATAAATAAGTGCAAGGTTAGCTCTTTTTTGGTTTAAAATGTGTTTAAACCAGCAAATTTATAAATCAGTTAGCATACAACCATCATTAACGCCTAACATTGGGCGCTTAAATTACCAATAAAAACCATGTGCATTTTTTTCCTATGCTTATTTACAGCTGTTGAGTTTAAACTACATATAAATATTAGTTAAGCTCAACTAAACCATCTTTTCACTGATTTATTAGCCATAAAACAACATTTTTAATAGAGAAACTAACAGCTGAATATCTGAGGCTGACGAAAATCTAATTTCTATTTCGGCATTTAAGTTCTTGAATTTAAAGTAGAGTTAGGCTGGATTTTTGAGATCTTAGCTAAACTATTACAAAAAGCTTTATAAAATACATAACTGAAATTTAGCTCATAGAATAAAATCGAAAAATAAAAAATTTTAAACTAAGTTTAGTTAATCTGAAAACATATTTGTGCCGCCATTACCAAGTTTGTATATTAAAAAAGTTAAGTTTTGCTTAAAATGTTGGTCTTCAATGAGATAATAAAAAAATCACATTTGGCGTTAAAAATCCGAGTTTCAGACTACGGTTAACTAAGTTTAAGCTTAATCCACATCTCTAAAACCCGTTTCAGACTACGTTAAACTAAGAGTAAACTTAATCCACATCTCAATAGCCCGGTCTTAGTAAAACTTAGTTTAATGTGCAATAGCAAAGTTTATCCAAAAATTTTATAAATTTATTTGTAATCAAAACAAACTGTATTAAACCAAGTTTAAGAGAAGATAAACTAAGGTTAAGTCCCAATATACTATAATTACAGTAAAGCTAACAAATTGCTTTTATTTAATTCTAGTTCGAAATTTGCTCAAGGAGAATAGTTTAATCTTAAATATTGCATGGTTAAACTAAGTTTAAACTATAAAAAATAAAGTTTAAATAAATTATCAAAAATTAAGAGAAACAATTTTTAAAAAAATTAATTCAACAATAGTAAACTAAGTTTAAACATTTATACCTGTCATTTTTGCGGTACTAATCTATTTTCAAAGCATAATTTTTACTTAGATAAACAAAGTTTAAGCGAAAAAAAATGAAAATAGTGCATATTAGAAGCCTGCACAATTGCAATTTAGCTCACCTTCGAATCATTGAAAATTTTTTAAACTCTTTGCCGTGGTGTCGCTGTGGCAAACAAATAGTTTAGAGAAGTGTAGACGACCATTTTATGTAAGTGCGTGAACATCAGTGTGACCATTTTGGCACTTTTGCAGCTAAATTTAGCATACAATTTTTTTATTTAGCACTTGGCATTTAGCATTTTTATAAAAAGTTTTTAGCTTTTTTTTTTAGCATTTTTTTAAAAATTTGGAGGAATAAATTTATTGATTTAACTTAATTTTTTTTTATAAATTATAATAAATTTTGACTTAAAATAGTTGCGCATTAAAAATGAAATTTCGTATATAAAAAATAGAATATGTGTTCAGGCAATATTAAAAAATCCCTCATCATATTGATTCTTATAATTATTTGCCATTTGATTTAACGATATAAATGTAGAAATAAATTTCACTTTGTATTTAGATAAAAGTTTTATAGGGTAAATGTTTGAAACAATTTTTTGCTCTAAACTGCGGAAAAAATAGCCACTTTGAAACTCCAACTTTTTTTAGACTAAAAAAAATTAAAATGATCTAAAACATTTTGTATATCATAGAAATATAATCGTTTCATTTGTGTACGTATCAAAAGTTTGTGGGCACCCTAAATTTTAAATTTAATCTCAACTACCTGAGCTACAAAATCTATCCACTTCTTTGTATATAGCATATAGCTGTATGGTCCCGGCGCTGCTCAGGATTTTCTAAATAAAAAAAAATTAAATACTGGAGAATTCTGTTAATAACTTGACCCCAGCGCTATCTACCGGGTCAAAATATTATCAGGAAACTTATTTTTGTGAATTTCAGGCAAATCGTACCATAAATTAAACTTAAGAGAAACCTAGCTCCCGACTAAGATAATTTATTGTCCAAGTTTTCTGTCAATCGGTCCAGCGCTTCTTGAGTTTTAGGAATACATAAACGGCACAAGGAGTTATCGTTCTGTTATCAAAAGTAATCGAAAGCAAAATGGATTCGTGCAAACTTTATACAAATATAGAATCGCGAAAAGATTTGTTATGTGAGTAATTACAAAAAAATACATTAACATTATTTTAAAACAGATTCAATTTTAAAAGCAGAACATTACTTCCACATACGTAGAATTTGTATGAAAACACAAAACGAAAATATGTATTTAGCTTAATATCTCAAAAAGCAAGTGGTCAAGTTTTATATACCATAGGATGCTGCTTCAAAAACTCTTTTCGATGATACCAAATTTTATTTATGTCGTCTTTAAGCAAAATACAAAAAAATTCGAAAAACTGGAAAAATACCTTTTTTAACGCTTTAGTCAACGCTAGAACCAAAATATTTTGGGAATCATCATAAAACATATCAAGATTTATTTTCGGAGGGGTAACAAAAACATTTTTTTCAGCTTCATACAAGTTGAGTCGGTTTAATGTATTTAGATATATTTTAACTTCATCAAAAACTAAGACACTAAAATTTAGTTTTGAATAAAATTTCATACTATTTTACACAAAAATCTTGAATAAATTTTTGCCGCATTTTTTTTAGCATTTTTTTTAATCATTTTTAGCACTTTTTGGCCAAGTCTAATGCCAGATTTAGAGTTTAAAGATCTGTCCACACTGGTGAACATGTAGAAGCAAAGCCAAAAACAAATGATTCACAATAGTGTAAGTGCGGGTATAAAAAATAATCTCAAAAATTAACAAAGGAATGTAAAATACGACGCGAGTCAATAAGATTAGAAACAAAAAATGCACACATCCTTTAATTTTTTTTTGGTGAGTTTAGGATATGTGTGTACGAAATATTTTGTATGTTAATTTCTTTGAAAATATTTCAACAACGAATCTTTGTTTGCGTACGCCACATACGTCACACAAGTGAATACCACAAATTATCGCAGACTGCACGAGTTAATTTTCAAATACTAAAAGTATAGGCAAAATATTTGTACTGTATTTAAAGGGTTTGAGAAAAACAAATTCGGTCTGGAGGGTATTTCTTTCAATCGGTAAGCCCTCACAACACTATTTTAATTGTGCGACGAATAGAAACGCATAACATTTGTCATTGTAGTTCTACATACACGTTTTTACATACTTTTGATTTTTGTTTTGCGTTTGATTTTCATATATGTATATTAATGCCGGCCTTTGGTACATAGAAAACAGTAGGCTTTGTAACAAACACTTCGATTAACCAAATATGTTGTTTTTCCCACTTAATTTGCATACAAATAAAAAAAAAACAGATTTTATGAAAAACAAAAACTCTGTTTACATCATGTATAAATATTTTTTACATTTTCTGTTTCTTCTTGGTATTTTATTTTTATTTTAACATGGCATGAAAACAATAGAGGATGTAAGTAAGTGTCACACACTGTCAATAATGTCACATGACTAAAAGGGGTGGAGAATGTACTCTGACGTAAGTACAACAAAAGGACACAATATTTAAATTAGGCAATTTAATGATGCGTGGGGAAAAGTGGTGGTTTAATGGGTGGGGATAGAATAAAGTTTAATATAAAAAACAATTTACGCATTCCTTGAAACTTTCAAGATTTGTTAAACATTTGAAGATTGGCTAAGAAGGATTTTAGACGATATGAAAAAGCTATTCATAGAGATGGAAAGTTAATACTGAACTTACAAGCAAAAAAAAAAAAAAAAAACTGCTTCGTACACCCTCTGATATAAAGTATTTTTGCAGGGCAGTTTCGAAAACAATTTTTTCTGCAAACGTGGCTCATGCGTTGGCCGTAGGTGACCGCGTTGGAAGATTCATGTACTACATGGTTCATTGGCTAAGCTATGAAAATAGTTCAGTTTAGCAAAGAAAACAATAAAATTAAGATTTTTTCCTATGGTATATCGATCATTTCGTTTAAAGACTGCATTGCTTCCAGCCGATTTGCTTGTAGAACCGCAAGCAAAGCAGCTCAGTCAATACAAACTTGGTCTTATTGATCATATAAATGTATGAATAAACTTGTTGACCAAACCTTTGATGAATGCCTTATTGCGGGAGCTATCATTAATAATAAAACATTTTCTGGATGTAAAAGGTAAGCGTTATTTGCGATGAACGGACGGAGAGCCAGTTGAACGTCTTTCTACAACCGAAGAATCCAAGATATGTATCGGAAAACGAAGCTATTTTCACGAACTGCCAGTAGTTGGCTTTCCGACTGTAAATGCCGAATTTTCTACAGGTATTATAGAAATACTTAATTATTTTGTTGCGAGTATTAATTTTCTGGCATTAGGGTGGTACCAACAGTAATCGGGTGGATTGATTTTAATATCTCGCTATAATCTATGATATCTTATTTCTTCACTTTAACCTTAACACGTTTACAACACAGAAAAAATAGAAAATCGACTTTAATTAAAAAGTTCGTTCAGATAATTAAATATTTTACTAAATTTGCCCTGCAAAAAATTGATTAACGGGAATTAACGGATTTATATTTTCGAGTCATGGTACAGAAATTTAGTCAATTAAAAAGTTAATTGCATAAACAAAAAAAAAACAACATAAACACAAACATTTTAACTAATGTGTTTTGAATAAAAAAATTAATTGCAGCAAACAAAGAATTAATTGAAAAGTTAATGTACACCAATTTATTATTTAATTAAAATATTTTAGGCAAACATTTTTTCTGTGCACTCAAAAAGTTTTTTGCGTTTTCTCCAGAAACTCAATATCAAAAAGTATATCGATGCCTTACTTTCTCATCCTTGTAACTTAAAAAAATACGATTTTGACTTTTTCATATCAAACGATTGCTATTTTTGTGTTCTATTACTGCAACAACTTATTATTTCAATACTTTGTCTCAATTCTGTATTTATTAATAAATTATTGAAGTAATAAGTTGTTGCAGTAATAGAACACAAAAATACCAATTGTTCGATAAGAAAAAGTCAAAACCGTATTTTTTTAAGTTACGATGTTGAGAAAGTAAGGCATCGATATGTCGCACATATACGATATGAGTTCTGTCATTGAAGTTACCATATCTTCAGCAGAAAATATGGCAGCTTCAAGTTCTTCAGGTTCACTTTAAAGTTACCAAGAGAATAAACCTGCTGTAAGCTTATCAGTCACTTTTTAATTAAATGTTAAGTTGTCATAACCAAAAACCATTTATCTGTCAGAAAGGATCCTAAAAATAACTATTTTTAAGTAGATAAAGTAATAATGGCCCTAAAAAAACGTTTTTCTGTTTGTGATCCTTGAAAACAAATATAAAACCGTACTTATCCAACTCAACAAAAAGATGAGAGCATTTTTTTGCCTTATTTTTAAAGCGACAAACGTCATTGTGCTGGGATCAGCGCATTAATGTTCGTCCTTTTCAGTTATGCTTAGCGCCCTTTTGGCTGGCAAAGAAACCAACATTTTTTTACAAAAACCAAATTCATATGGGAAAAAAGGCCGCAAAAAACTTTTACACAAACAAAACAAGTACACAATACACACACAAGCTTTTCGTGCTGTGGTCGTTGCTAATTTGTTTTTGCTGATTACTTTATCAATGTAAAAAAGAAATACTATAGAACAATAAAATATAATAGCGGAATTCACCCTTGATTGTAAATTCCCTTGTAGACCTTGTTAATCTTATAATTTTAGTAAAAATACTAACATTTACAACACTGCAACAACAAAATGTATTACACTAAAATATACTACGCTGTGGTTGAAAAATCCCACAAAAAGCAGTAGTAAACAAAGTGTGTGAATTTACCAGAATAAAACAGTTGAAGAAACTTTATCTGTCTCTTTCTCTCACTCAGGAAATTCATTAATTTACAATGCATACGAAAAAGACAATCGCGCTTTGAAGTATAAAATCGTATTAAATATAAAAGAGTGGTACACTTAATACAAAGGGTGAAAACCGCTAATGTCTGTCTACAGAACCACTTCAATTGTTTTGTTTTATAACAGGGATTTCCAAAAATTTTTTGGTTGTGTATTAGTGAGTACCAGAGAGTAAACAAATTGAGAGAATGCATTCATTTACAGCCGAAATAAAATGTTAGTAATATATTTTATAAGTTGTATAACACAAAGGTACAATATTAAACATTTTTTGTGTTGATAAAAAATTTGTAGCAATTCTTTACCAATTCAATGTCGCTGATTTTGAAACTGCACTTTTTTTTCATTCGGAAGCTTTTTGACTCTAAATCAGTTTTAAATATCTTATCAAACAATTGTAAAAAAATTAAAGATTTTTATGTTTTAAAAATTCATAAAAAATAAATATTGCACGCAAATCACACGTTTAATAACATATTCCGTTCCTTCCTTAAATGTTGCATACCATATAAGGCATTGGATGTTACCAAAAGCGTTTTTGACCGCACAATATTTTTTAAGTGCCATCATAAAGTTTTTTCTGTTAACCTGAAACAAAAATATGTATTGAGGTACGTTCAGACTAATGAAATATTTGACGAAAATATTTGTTCTGATATTTGCTTCAAACTGTGTGAAACAAAAAAATATTTTGTTTAATGTTCAAACTAAGCTCAAACATTTGACAATTTTTGTTTGATGAAACAGTTGGCAAAAAGTGTTAAATAAAATAAATTAATTCATGTTTGCCATGCGTTCAGACTAAAATAAATATTTGCATCAAATAATTATTTAATGAAAGTGTTCAAAAATAATAATATATTTCACAAATAGTAAAAATGAGCGCAAAAGCTAATTTATTTTTTTTATTCTGTGGAGCAGCATCTTTCATAGTGTTAGAACAGGAGAATGTAAAATATAAAAAAAACTGGAAGACAATGGGTAACGGGAACATGGCTAAAATTTGCGAAAAATTGCAAACTTGGATATAAACCCTTAAATATATTTGAAGTCTCTAAATCAGTTAAAAAACAAAATGTCGGGAAAAAATTTTTTTGCAAAAATAGCGAAAATTCGCGAAAAATTTAGATATTTCAAACAAGCCATAAAATTTATTAAAAGTGCCTAAAACTAAAATAAATTAGCGGAAATTCGCAAAAATTTGATAATAGCGGTATGAAAGCAAAGCCTTATAATTATTAAAATCGTTAAAGCTCTAAAGATTTACAGTGAAAAATCGCTTCTTCGCGAGCATGGCTAAAATTCGCGAAAAACTGCAAACTTGGAAACAAACCCTAAAATATATTTGAAATTGCTAAATCGGTTAAAAAACAAAATGTAGGGGAAAAACAAAAAAAAATGTTGCAGAAATAGCGAAAATCGCGAACCATTTTAATATTTCAAACAAGCCATAAAATTTAGTAAAAGTGCCTAAAACTATAAGGAATGGCAAACATTTGCTAATAGCGGCACGATACAAAGTCTAATAATTATAAAAAATCTTTAAAATTGTAAAGAATCCAAAAACTTACAGGAAAAATTGCTTCTATCCGGAACATGGCTAAAATTATTTGTCGTTGTTTGCTCTTACAATTTTTTTGTAATATCAAATAAATGTTTGCTCAAAAATTACTAAAATATTTGATTTTTTGTGTTCACACTATGTTCACATTGGACAAATATTTGTTTGCCGGCAAATACTTTTATTTGCTCAAAATCAGCTGTTATTTTATTTGATACTCAAAAATATTTTGTGTTCAGACTACGTTAATGAAATATTTGATGTTTGCTTTCAAATATTTCACCAGTCTGAACGTACCTTTAGTAGTGGTATACACAATTGTGCATAGAAATGGATTTCCCTGGTCTATTTTTTCAAAAATAAAATAAATTACATGATAATTATAACGTGAAAAAGTTATTTTAGTAAAAAGTTAGGGGGTTCATAGTGGTAAGTAAAATAGAAAGGGTATTCACGTTGTTGGGTTACTCATACTTCAAACATCTGTGCATACATTTTAATTCTAGCTAATAGTATATCATAACTTTTTACAAAATACCAAATGCGCACCTGAGTTTGCCTGCAAAAATGTATAGTCATTGTAACAGATCAAAGTTACGTTAAATAAATACCATAAATTAGTAAGGTTAACTCTTTGGACTCGGTCATATAATTGTAGCATAAAAAAGTAAGCAATAAAAATAGTGCTAAACAATAAAGTTTCATTAATACATCAATAAAGCACATCTTCTTACCCAAAAATTTTACCTGCTGTCACATTTGCTTTTATATGTATAGGTTTACACATAAATTGTAGGAAAACAAGACTTTTTTAACTTGTTTTTTAAATATTTTTACTTACTTAAAAAAGTGTTTTCAAAGAAAAAAACCAGGGTAGGAAAAAATTCTACTCGCGAGCACAATTCGAGTCAACTCTCTCATTTTAAAATTTGTGCTCGCGAGTTTTATTTTTAAACTCGCGAGCACAAATTTTTTACGAGTCATAAGGTTTTTGTGCTCGACTCGTAAGCAGATAACAACTCGTTTTAAAATTTGTGCTTACGAGTTTTATTTTTCAACTCGTAAGTACAAATTTTATGCGAGCAGAAAACGAGCGCATACGAGTTGAAATCGAGCAACTCGTTTAAAAAAATTAATGTTTGCTTGTGCGAAGTAAAAATATACATACATATGAATTTTTAGAAACGAAGGGCAGGCAAATGTGTAGGAAGGGGTTATAAAAACATATGCACACATATGAATGCTGGGCATAATCATGTTGATAAGAATGTATGTGTGTTTGTATGTATAAATGTTTTCTTGTTTAAAAATATGTAAACCTGCAAAATGTCTAATGATGTGTAATAAAATGTATGCGTTCTTAAATGACTTAAATAAAAGTGTTTGAGATTGGTAACATATTATTTTCATAAAAGCTGCCTTTAATAATTATGAATTAAATAAACATTTGTCAATCGATTTTCATGGTTTATGGCTCATTTTATTCGCAATATATCTGGCTTTCTGATAAATAATAAAAAAATTGTTCTAAATTTGTTAACAAATTTTTGAAAACAAAAAATAGTACTAATTTTGCTTGGAAAAAAAGTTTATCGCCACTAATTTCTGAAAATGTCCGACACAGTGGAAAATATAAAAAATGTTATTCGTTTGACTTAAAGGAAATATTATTAATAATCATTTGTTGGTGTTTTTATAAAAATCGGCCCTTATTTCGGGCGGAATATTAGCCAAGCCCATAAAAAAATTTGAAATTGCAAACGGATTTAAATTAACCGCTTCAAAATCTTTATATTTTATATGTTTTTGAAGACCAGTGTTATAAATGAATTAAGAGTTTTTTAGGGTAGCAAAAGCCATCACATAATTGTCTTGTGACAACTAAAGAATCAAATATAGAATCAATATAGAAAACATCAGCAGGTAGTAAACATTCACGACTATTTATAGAAAATGTGATCATTGATATGTTTGTTTGATCCCTAGTGAGTGGTTAAATGGGAAAGGGTTGTAAAAGTAATGTTTATACTCAAAAAAATGCACACAAGTGAATGATGCTCATAAACAGGTAGATAAGTGTGTTTTAAAATATATGTGCAATACGTATAAATGTTAAATTTTGAATGAAGTGTAATAAAACGTATGCGGTCATTAGTGACTTACATAGAAGTGTTTACGATTCATAGGAAATTAATGAACGGCTTGTTTTTGTATTAAGAATGTTTGTTTGCGAATTTACATGGAAACACCTTACGAAATTTTTTATTTTTATTACAAAAAAGGCAGTAAAGGTTTTTTATGTGCACGGCCCTACACTCCTCACAGAATTAAAGAACCCAATATGAGATTTTATGGCTGCAATAGCCACCACATATGGCGATTTCTTTTCTGAGAAATCGCCAATAATTGTCTTGTGCAAACCAAATTAGTTGACTTTTATAGAAAATAGCAGCAGGTAGTTAACAATAACGACTATATAAAATGCAATGAAATGTGTTCATTGATCTGTAGTGAGTGTTTAAACATCTGTGCAATGGGTCGCAAAAATTTATTTGAATTTGAAAAATATGTTTCAATCGACGAACAAAATAATATATCAAAATGCATTTAATCCAACAAATAGCAATTACTCACGATACCAGTGAGGAATTGCTATAAACCTAACTTTATTCACATTAATAAAAATAATTCCTAGTTTCCTCTTTTTTAAACATTTTAATGTAAACTTTTTCAGTATCAACACAATTATTAGTATACTAACTACTTTTAGTTTTATTGTTATGAAGTCTTAAAAAAAATGTTATGCACAGTATAAAATATATTTATGTATTTTTACTTATTTAATAATAAAGATCACAATGAATAAAAAAAGTTTTTGCCTTTTTAGTCTTTATTTAAAAATACCAATTTAGCTTATTTTTTATTCAGCTCTTGGCAACACTGATAGTAACAAACATTTATTTTCAATACTATGTTAGTAAATATTCCCAAATTTAAAACTAAAAACTGTTTCTCCATAGTATTTTTATATTTTCGAAACGTATAACATGATTGCATTCTTTTAAACGAATCCTTTCCTTTGCTATTTCTTCTTCATGGTTAGTTATACTTGTCACAACGTAATATTTGCTGTATCAATAAATACCTTTTCCCACCTTACTTCTGATCCATTTGCTAATGCTGTTTTGTGTTTCGATGAAATATTCATACATACACACATTTATCCACACATACAAACAAATAAACAGGAAAAAGATATTTTTAATTAAAAAAAATTCATACGCAAAAATAAAACTCGCGAACAATTCTTTTTAGCTCGACTCGCGAGTTGAGTTTTATTTTTGACTCTTAAAATTTGAATTCTTTTCGCGAGCAATATTTTTCAACTCGCAAAAATAAAACTCGCTCGCGAGTTTTATTTTTTAAACTCGCGAGCAGTAAAGAATAACTCTTTTCAATGTAGAAAATAAAACTCGCTCGAATTGGACTCGCTCGCGAGCGAGTTTAATTCGAGCACTCTCCGTACTCTGAAAAAAACCTACCGACGCGATTGGTACAGAAACAAAAATATTTTTACAAGCACAAAATACCAACAAATTCTTGTGGCAATTTTTTTTCTTAATAATTTCTGCATTTAGGTACGTCTTTTTTACGAAAGAAAAATGGACCCTTTTACAGGCATCAAAGATTTTTTTTCACAAACAAAACACATATCGTTAGCTTAAATGCAAAACAATGTAGATATTATTTGAAAATTTGAAAGTTTTGTTGATTTGGATTCACGTTACATATGTATTTTTATATAATTTTAAGTTATTTACAAAATTATAAATGACGTATCATCAAATAAATATATAATTTTTTTAACAGCATAATGTATAATCACAGTCAATAAAAAAATTAGCAGAGGTTTTAATTCTTTTTATAAGAACACATTTATATTTTTAAACACCAAAACTGGGTAATCTGTTTTATAACGATTACCACGGTGTTAGTGGAATTAGTGATCAGATAATAATTTATAATAATAATTTTTAGTATTGCATAAGAAAAAATAAAAAAGTGTTGTAAAATTATAAGAACCGAATCCATATACGTATGTAAAATAAAACCTATAATAAATGTGACTATCAGCTTCTTCCACATAGGACTGTTAGACATTTTGAAATTTTTTATCTGAAATATTAAAAATTGCTTTTAAATCTCAAATAATTACCATTTTACAAAGTTCTTTGCTTTGCATGTAAACTTATGAAATGTTACATTATTCTACATTTTAGTCTTAAAATTTAAACTCTAAATAAAAATTGCACGCAAGGCATTGGATGTTACCAAAAGCATTTTTGACCGCACAATATTTTTTGAGTGTAAGCTGAAACAAAATAATATAGCATCCGCTAGACATGCAAACTTGTCGAAGTCACATCGACGACTGAATTGAAGAGTATAAAAATATGTGTTAGTAGTGGTGCGCACAATTGTGCAAAGAAATGGAAACCCCTGTTTTATAACGAAGAACAGATCACAATTTAATGTTCGTCACTTTCTTCAAAAAAGTTTTGAAAGGACTTAAGGGTTGTGAACTTTTACACAAATACTTAACAAATTTATACAGTTTCTGGGTGTGAACGGTGCGCTAAAAACCGTTTTACACTATCACACAAGTCTAAAGCCTATAGTACACGGCATGTAAAAAGACACATGCGCATGTGGTTCTGACGTAATTTTGACGTCATCACACAACCCGCAGTGTTTATTGTGGCTTTGCATTGACGTCAAAATTACGTCAGAACCACATGCGCATGTGTCTTTTTACATGCCGTATACTATAGGCTTTACGTATTTTGTAAAATTGCATATCTGATCTAATTTTTGTTTGAAAAATTTCAAAACACAATAACAACTATTCATGACAGGGTTGTATTTTTTTTAAATATTAAACACTTTTGTGATAGTGCTAAGCAGCTATAAATAATATTCTGTTTATTTTCGGACACAGTTTTAAACGGAATGCAAGCGGTATCAGTATTAATAAGGGTATCGGTTGCAAACCTCGATAACTTAATAACCCATTTTAAAATAACACACTTTTTTTAATTAATATTTTTTGACAACACTGATATTATTAGGTGATTATTAGACTATTTAAGCTGATCATTCGTGATAAATTTCGCAAAGGTAAAGCAAATATCTTTTTATTTCCAAATGATTTTTACATGGAATTTCCCATAAGCATTAAAAATATATGTACGTACATACTAGGGATGCCAACCGGGATTGGTTTTCGCAAATTCCGGGATCCGGGATTTCAAAAAACCAAATCCCGGGATCCGGTAAAATTTTCAGGATATCGGGATTTCTGGTTTTTAAAGTTAAAAAATAAATGCGTTTTATAGATATGAATTTATTTATTAAAAAAACGTCTTTAAAATAGGTTTACAAACAAAAGTTTTATAATGCATTTAATATTACAAGGTAAAATATAAGGATTATATTGAATACTAAAATTTGTAAAAATATGACAAAAAAAAAAAACAACGTATAATTTCCAACAATGTGCTAATTGAATCAATTGAAAAATAATTAACACAAAATCTGTATATAATTCAATTACCTCAGTGATTCAAACTAAACAAGAAATAATTAATATATTAATTGAAAGGAGCATGGTATTAATTGATTTATTTGTAAGATTCTATTGAAATTTTTAATAAATGAATTAAGATGAATAACTGAAACTTGAATTTGAAAATAATTAACAAAATCGATTTCCTTAGCTAACCATAAAAATCTTATTTTAACAACAACACATTTTTATACCCACCACCACCAGTGGTAGGAATTATGACGTGTTTAAACTACTCTACTTAATTTTGTGAAATGGCTCCATTAATTACCATAGGTCCCACGACCACTCTCGGGAAACACTTTAATATGAATAAGCCTGTGAAGTTTAAATTTTGCATTTGGTGAAGCAGTGCAATCAATAAGAAAATAAAAGCACACGGAACTGTTTTGTGCATTTCAAAAGACATTTCTTTCTGTAATTGCTTTTCTTTTTTAATTTTTTTCAGCACTTCTCACATTAAAAAATTTCTTTATAATTGTTAAACACGCTTGAACAGAATAGCAATGTTCAACTTTTTCTTTCGTTTTCAATGACAGTATTAACGATGTTTATCAAATAAATATTAAAGATCTATATAACGTTCCCTATCCCCTCAAGGGAGAATGTCATCATGAAATTCTTTTTATAAAGAAAGGTACAGCAAAAAACTCAAGTTAACGATTTCGGGATTCACTGAATCCCAAAAATCCCGGGATTAAAAAAATAACATGCCGGGAAACGTTTTTCACTGAATCCCGAAAATCCCGGAATTTCGGTATTGGCATCCCTAGTACATAGATAAATTAAACAAGATGAAATAAACTAAATTATCAATTTCAAAATACCTTGTTGATGATGATGATCATCATTTTTTATGTCTGTACTCAAAGAAAAAAAAAACTCCCACACTAAAGGCTAATCGTTCCAACACTCATATACAAATCTAATATATCTAGACACTCATTTATATAAGAAAAGAATCGCCTTTAAAAAACTTGTAAAAAAGATGATCATACGCACTAAAAAATTTAGTCATCTAGTACGAGACATACAGATTTCGAGACAGACTGACCTGAATATGAAGGGGTGTTAAACTGACACATTAAATTAGTGCTACAAATTAAATGAATTTATTTTCTTTTTAGTCCAAAATAATTTCGAGATTGTTTTAGTTAAAATATCTGACATGTGAAAAAACATGTTGAACTGTGACTACAATTTACAAAAATTGTGATTTGATAAACGACAACTTTGATTTATTAATAGTTTTTATGTTTTGGCTAGATGTCTGTAGATAGGGAGTATTAACCTTTGGAATTTGAAACAAAAAAATTTTAATCTTTTTTTACTTTTCCTTGACTTTCAGACATAAGAAAAACAAAATATGTTTCTTGTAATGAAGGGTTGTGAAAATTCAATTTTTAGGAAAAGATAATCGCTGAAAAACTCTGTATTTTCATCATCATTTCATTTTCGACAAGTAAGAAAGTATAGTCGGTAAGGCCCGACCATTTGATATCGTACACCAAAATATACACAGACAAATTTTCTACAGTGTACCCTACGAATGTTAGTTTTCAAAACTCCATCGTTAGGGGGTTATCCAAGTAGACACGGTCTTTGTTGTACCCTCAAAAAGAAAAAAGTCGAACGACCCCAAATTACATGATCTTGGTGGCCAATGGACGTCGCACAACGTGAAATTATGCGTCACGGACACCTCCCATGCTATAAAGCCGTACCTAGTTCATAACTTTCAATTGTAGATCAGAATGAGCCGTTCGATAGCCCCAACTTCTGAGAACGCCATGGAATCGACATATTCGCATTATCCGCCACACTCTCTCTAACAGAATCGATATTTTCGGCAGTGCGGACATTGCGATGATCCATACACAGAAAAAAAATACAAATTGATTTCAATTAAAAAATTCGTGATATTAACGAAGAAATTAATTAGATTTGCACCAGTAAACAAATTAACAGTATCAACTTAACGTTTAATTAATTTAATTAAAAGTTCAATTCACTTGATTCAACGTTTAATTCACTTGATTCAAAGTTTAATTCTCTTTATTAAATTTTTAATTAAAATAATTGGAAAAAAATTTGCGAGAATTTTTTCTGTGCAGGCCTGACCACACCTGTAACTCTTCCAGTCCCTTCAAATTTATCATAATCTTTCTAAATTGCTTATGACGACCGTAATCACCGCGTAATGCTGGAAAAGCTGCCACCTTTAAACTACAACTATTTCACACAGAAAAATGTTGTCCCAATTATAAAATCAGTTTTAATGAAAAATTTAATCAAGTGAATTAAACGTTTAATTGTTACTATTGATTTGTTTATCACTTAAACTTTTAATTCACTTGATTACACGTTTAATTCGCTTGATTAAATTTTAATTAAAACTGATTTCATTTTTGATTAATGCTTTAATTGGGGCAAAATTTTTTTCTGTGTAGTAAGTTCTAACTATTCTTAGAGTTTCTTCGGTTGTTAAACACTTTATAATCATAATTGGCAAACCTTAAACTAAATAAGTGATACTTCAGATGACAGCCTTGCCAGACCGGCGGTTTTGAAACCACTACATATCTCATTTTCTCGAGTTATATACAGCGACCGTGGTTAACACAATCTTAATATAGTTTCTGCAAATCATTCGTATGACTGTTCGTATGCAATCATCCAACACCTGTGCTTCTGCAAAAGATTTGCTTAATTTTTTAGCCCAAGCTTTGCTATCGAAGCGCCTTATCCCCTTATTTATCCCAATAACATATTTGCAATCCCAATACCATATTTGAGCAAATTTTATACACTTAGCTAATGGTTTTTAAATACACCATATCGTATCACACTCCTTATTCGCAAATGTTGTTTGTATCAGAGCAAAATGAAAAAACATTTCAATTGGGTTTAAGATAACAGCAGCTTCAATATTTAAGCCACTTATATCAATATAGTTTGGTTCTTTTGTGTCGTAAAAGACATACTTTATGGAGTCCCGTACGAACATCTACACAAATAATATCAGAACCTTAAAAAAAACTATTTTTTTAAACACTCTAAATAAAAATCGGCTCAATCGTGTACGACACTCTAACTGGTTTTCTTATAAAATAAATTTACATTTAATACTTAAGTCACGATTTCTTCAAACGCTTTTAAATATTTTTAACACTTTTCGATAATTAATCTCCTTATTAACGTTCAAGTTATTTGTATATGCCCCTGAAATTCCTAATAGTGATAATATTCTTCCGGTGTTTTTCAATTGGATTATTTACAATATTTGCAAACTAAAGTAACATTGAAATTTTTTGGCATTAGTAAGATTTTGTTTTAATAACTAAAACAAACAGCTGACTTAAAGGTTTTTGTGAAATACATACAATAAAAGAAATATGCAATTTAACATTTTCATTACCTTCTATTTAAAATAAAATTAATTTATTTTTTCGATATGGCTTATATATTCCATTTTAAACCTATTTTATATTTAACATTTTCATTGTTAGTATTGTGGTTATTTTATTGAACTGTTAATGGTTTTTAATCCAAATTTCGATATTTTAATCAGGCTTAAGTTCATTGAATTTAATATTTATTAAATTATTTTTATGAAGAAAGGAATGTTACAACATGAAATGAACTAAAATTTATTGATAATTTTTCATTCTTGACTAAGCTGGGAATTGAACCCAGGTTTTCCCGGACAGGTTGCCCAGACTAGTTTCGATTGTAACCACACAATCCTTTCAGTGGGGTTTGCCGTTTAGCTCTCACCGACGAGGGATGACTTCATTAGTCAAACATCAATCTTTAAACCAAATGGTATTTTACCTCGGTAGATCGAAATTTGCTTTGAATGAATGATTACCTATTTTAATTGATCTACATTCAGTGTTTAACAAGCCTTAATTATTTATTAAAATGTAATTTTTACTTGTACAGGGAAGTATTTTTAGTAATACTTATATAGAAAAAGACCATAGTTGCATAACTAAAGATAGTTTTACACTCTAATACGAGTATAAGTTTTAAGTATTTTGACAAAAATGCTTTCCTGATATCGCTCATTTGCTGCAACGTTGTCATACGAGTATTAATAAAAAAATTGGGTTTCTCGCATCGCTTGGAAAAAATAACGACACATTCTCTTCAAACGGGCAAAGTATGTAAAGATGTAAAGATAAAAAATTTCAAGTTTTCGGAAGCAAGAAAAGTACATGATCGCTAATATATGCGCTGGGTATTACATCCCAGCCAAAAATCTCAAGGTTTTTGGAAGCAGTAAAAGAAGTTTATTGCTTCCGAATGGTGCGGTAATAGAAGGGAGAGATTTTATGTCTGCCTTTTAAGTATATATATATATATATATATGCATATAACGCGCACTCAAAAACGCTTCGAAAAAGCTTTGAAAAAAGCGTAAAATACATAATGAATGAAGCGCAATTTTTCTGGTCCAAAAGAAGCGCAGAAAATCTTAAACGAAAAGCGTATTACTGATGCTTTAAAAAAGCACAATTAAAAGAGCTCCCAAGTGGGAAATCGCGAACTAAAATCATGCCTTTTCGAAGCGCTTTACAAAGCAGGAAAACCTCAATACTCTCTTTAAATCCTGCTTCCGGCGAAGCAGTATTTTTTGCTGAGATACTACTCAGAAAAGCGAAATACATATTTAATTTAAGTAAATTCGATTTCGCATTATCCCTTATAGGCAAGCAGGTTGTAAATGAATAATTCAAATCATTATTTTAAAGAAAAAAATCACGAACAAAGTTCTAAGTGCTTCTGTTAACCCCTTACAATGAAGCAGAAGAAATTCAATTTTTTTTTACGCAATCAGTCATCAAATTGCTTTTTTTAAGCAGAGAGGAAGAAAGTAGTGCTTCCTAATGGGAATTCACCATATATTTTTTTTAAGTATAGTCGGTCAAGCCCGACCATTTTTTCCTATGCTAAACCCGCGAAGCTCTACGCTTGTCTGCAGGAGACCAGAGTCTCTGGCGGCGCTGATAGACTAGCTGATAAACTAGCCACTACCAACTAGCCTATTTCTTGGAGGCAGGTTTTAGAGGGGGGGGGGGAATTGTGCTTCTCTCCCTTACAAAACAGCTTACCAGTAAGCTCCATTTTTTTACAGGGGCGCAATATAAAGATTAACATGGCCAACAATTGAAGCAAAGCCGCGAATAACGTTGTAAAAGCCACTTTTTGCAAAAACAGTTTGCAGATAAGCGTTAACATTACTCTCTTACACTGTTTAAGGTGCATAATTCACCCAAAATTATGCACCTTAACACCGTCAAAATGCGATACAAAAAGTCAGCCAGTGGAAGAACGTTGTAAGTTACTAACAAAATGATACAAACGAAATGGTTTTGCAAAGTGGAATAACGTTTTAAAAGCCGCTTGCGTAGTGGAAAAACGTTTTAAATGGCATCGCAAATGGGGATATGAAACGTTTTTCTACTAAAAAAAAGAATATTAACTGTAGTTAAGCATATTATTTAAATTTTGGTTTACTTGATATTTTACATAAAAGTTTTTATTGTCATTAGTTTTGATAATCTAAAAAAACAACATATTAATAATCCTGCCTTTTAAAAACGTTTTTTTGCTCCCCTGAAAAATATTTATTCGCGGCTGTTCTTCAATTATGCATCACTAACTCCAAAATTTCATTTTTTGATTTATGAGGACGTTGCACAAAATGAGCGATATTATTGATTGAAAATTAAAAAAAAAAAAAAACTATGAAAGCTTCTTATGTCAGGGTAATTTTTTCCTCACAATACTTAAGATTTGTTTTATAGGGTGAAACTGCCTAAAGTAGACTAGATTTTCAATAGATTTCGTCAACATCTAGTTACGAAGTAGATTTTGTTTTGTATGGCAAATCTAGTAAAAAAGAACGGGATATTGCTCGTAATCTCGTAAGTATTAGATTTCGTTGTCATGTAAACGAGATATGAGATCATATTTATTGTGCTTTTATGATTGTGTTTACCTTTGTAGCCTATAGTGAATACCCTTTTTAATAAATTTATTTTGGGTATTAATCTTGTTACTTTTCTTTTAAAAAATCACGTGCTAATCACTTATTATGCGGTGTCATAAAAAATAACACGCAAATCATAATGATTAAATACTTGAAATAAATATTAAAACAACAGAAAAGGGGGAGAAATACATAAAATAGTTTATTTTACCAAAAATAAAATTAAGATACGCACTTTCAAAATATTATTTAAAATAGAAGAATGAACAGTAGAACGAAAACGAATTTGGAAAGCACAAAAAAACTCTGAGGTGGTAACTAGAATTCGTAAGACGGTCTTGTTGAGTTTGGCAGACAGTTGTTGAACATAAAGGCCACTAGATTTTATTGACTCTATTTAGATATTTTAAAAGCATCTTAAATGTCAAAGCCTTTGTTAGGGCTTAATCGGATGTTTCCCAGACAAATAATCAGAACGACC
This sequence comes from Pollenia amentaria, assembly GCA_943735925.1. NCBI lineage: Eukaryota > Metazoa > Arthropoda > Insecta > Diptera > Polleniidae > Pollenia > Pollenia amentaria. Next base: position 81,784,440 of record OX031008.1, on the reverse strand, counting down.
TTTTTGTAGTGGAAAACAATAATTTAAATATGTTTTAGTTGAAAAAGAAACAGGCTTATTATCACTTGCATCTATAGATCCGCGGTTGCACTAAATAATGGGCAGAATGCTACAATGGGTTCGTTATCAACTCAAAAGGCTAAAAGGATATATTTGTATATCTGTTTTTAGCTTGATTTATTTGAGGGTCGAACCAAAAAATCAAAATAACCCAATTGGTTTTAATATCAGCAGTTTTGTCTTGGCATCTAAAAGAAAATATGACCGACCGACAAAAGGCACAGTTATGCTTGAAAAAGCGGTATTAATGCCACTTTAGTTGCAGAGCAGCAAACCACAAACTTAAATATGTTACCAGCAGTCCCGTTATGTTACGAAATGGCTTGACTTTTAAGTGTTTAAGAGATTTCGTCTAAATATTTTATCCCAGAAAATGGTAAAACTTTTAAAAATCCACTCACCAATAAGATTTCTCTAAGGACTTAATTGGCCCTGGTATCAGCGTTCTGGCCGTTTCACCTAAAATACCCGAAAGATAAAGTCTTTAATATTTTAGAGATTTCACAGAAAAATTTGGAGAATATTTTTCTGTGTTACAATGCAAAAGTCTTTGATCGTTTTTAAGATTTTAATAATTTATTATTTTTTACGTGCCCCGCCGTAGTATTTAAATATATCGTAAAGGCCATTTTGAAAATGCTTATCTACTTAATGGGTGGATCGATGAAAATAACAGCATTAATTTAGTATGCAAGACCTATCTGGTATTCCTAGGATATCGAGGCGAGACCTTGGGACGATAAAATGGCTCTAATACTACTGGCTACATAAAGAAAAATACGAGTATGGGTGGAAAGGAGTTAAATACGGTTTTTTCTTTTCCTATTAAATTCTAATGATGTGTTAGTTACGCATCTTGGAGGTCCGTTTAACATGTAGGTATCTTGGTACTGGATCGTGCTAAGGTATTTAAGATTATCGATACAAGCCAGTCAGCTATTTCTGGCGCCATTTGTCGCTTTTAGGCTATTTATTGGGACCGGAGTATGTGCTATAACGTACAAAATCCGCAATATTTAATAAAGCTTGTAGTCGTTTAAATTCGTAACCAGTGCTGCCACGACTAATCGAAGTTTTACAACCAACATTTTTGAAAAAGTTACAATATGTGAAAAAATATAACCAAATTAGAAATGCATTTTTTTAATTGAGAAAATCATTAAAATTTATTTTTAGTTGCATTGTAAAAAAAAGGTTATTTGCACTTAATAAGAAAATATTAATTACGAATTAAGAAAACAAAGCAATTCTTGTGCATATTAAAAAAGAACAAGAAACTTAAGTTAGAAGTTTTTTTGAGACCTTTTTTAAAAAAATGTTTTTATTTTATATTCAGTTTATTGAAAGTTAATAAATTAAATTTTTTTTGAATATGTCCAATAAACGAAATTTGTTCTTCACAGTTATAAAAAACAAAAAAGGAAAAATTAAACTGTTTTCCGCTTTTAAACTGTCAGTGGCAGGGCTGTCGCATGTGGCGATTTTTTTAATCTTTTTGGCGATGGAAGTTGACGTTTGGTGATATGGCGATTGTTTTGGCGAAATTGGAAACTGTTGGCGATTTGCGTAATGCATTTTTTGTGAATATTTTCTAATTATCGTATATCTAAAGTATTAAAAAAAACGGGTATATCTTTTTTCTCTTGTTTGCAAATTGTATTTTAAATTTATAATTGTTATTATTACTGTTTCAAAAATGTTGTATTTGAAATATTTTGTGAATCATTGTATAATATTATGGCGAATATAAGAAAATTCGTATTTGAGAAAGTAGATTCAATGGCGAAAAAGTATATGACTGACAGTCAACGGCATTTTTTATAAATTAATAATGTTGCCAAATTATTATCTGAAAAACATCATATAAAAATACATACCGAAAGATTAAAAAATATTAAATAATAATATAACATAATACTGGGAAAATTATAAATTAAGAACATTTAACTTATATTCAAGTTTTAAGAAATACTGACACTACTTTTGTGTACTTTTTTAGTCATGTTCTGAAATCCATTCCGCGTGATATTATGCACTTTGTACTTTAAGTACCACTTATCTTTACTACTCTTAACATCAGGAAAAACTACGATAATTTAAAAAAAAATTAAAACGGTATTTGATTTCAATATCAGAAAATGGCCATTTCTAATAAAAAATTACAGTTGGCAATTTTTTCATAAAAATATAATCTTCCACTGTCATTACACTGTGCCAATGAAATAGAAAATGCCAACAAAATCGGCAACAGTGTTGCCAATTTAGCCACTTCAAGGCTAGAATTAACATTTTTCATCTTGAACAAATTAATTTAAGCATTGGCCAATCTTTTTTATTTCCAATACTTGTATTGTTGCAAATAATTTGCTTTGTTAGTTTAATGGGTAATATTGATGCGTTTTTGTGATAAAATCTCGTTTGTCCATAAATGAAGATAATCATCTCTTATTTACAATTTATTGTAAAAAAAATTGATTTTGTGAGTTTTATTAGAATTGTTGCGTTTTTGGCCACACTCTAAGAAAAAAGAAAATTATCTCTTATTTATAATTTTATTGTTAAAAAATAAATAATTTTGTCTGTATTTTTCTTTGAATTATCATAAAAAAAAAAATAAGTTTGTCTATATTTTTCTTTGAATTATCATAAATAAGTTTTTTTTTAATTTGTTAAGCTATTTTTGATCGCGAAAAGCTGGCAGCACTGCAAAAATGCAGATGATTAGCGCCAAGTAAAATTTTTTTTGTAAGAGATAAAATATTTTTCTAAGTTTCTTTTAGTAGTGAAAGTGAAAACTGTTTGTAATTTAGTCTAGCCATTTTTTGCAAAAAATGTAGCCATTTTTGATCTTAATGAGCTGGCAACACTGCTCAATTACAATCAAATAATTAACGTTTACTTTTCTTCTTTGCCTTTTTTTATTTGCTTAATCATTATTGCGTATGATAACATATTCACAAGTATGCAGACGGTCAGAAACATCAGGTCATGTATTTGTGAATTTTAAAGATAAAATAAAACAAAATTTTGCCTACACTCTGTTATTTAAAATAACACACACGCGCTAATTATTGGACTTTGGCAACAATGTATTATTAAAAAAAAATTAGAGAGAAAAATTATACGTTTTAATAAAACCTACAGTTTATTTAGCGAATCTTTAGAAAAATAAGAAACTAAAACTAATAATAGTTTAAACAAAAATTTCTCACTAACGTTGTGGTACATGGTACATGAAATTTTATGGGAAAAAATAAAATTTAAATCAATTAGGCGCAAAAAATTGTAGACTTATTTTAGTTACAAGAAAATATCAAATTGTTAACTAAGTATTTAAAACAAATTATAATCATGATAAATGATTTGAACAATAATTTAGATATTTTTAGTTTTAAAATACACAGGAGCACCGATTTGCGTCGTTAATGGGAACCGGGGAAATGCGACGCACATCGGAACGTCGCAAATCGGATTGCTTTTTTCTATATAAATGCACTGATTTTTTATTGATTGGTTAAAAAAAAATTTAATGTTTAGCAAAAAATTTTTATTAAGTTTTATTTTATTTATTTTAGCAAGTGGTTTTAATGTTTTTACATTTTTGGCCTGTTTTTGCAGCCTATCGGTATAAGAAACCACGTTTTCTTTACGTCTTCAGAAACTTTGTAGAAAATAATGCGGCAAATATTTTTGTGGAACACAATAACCCTCTGACTTCCCTTTATAAGGGTGTTGTTGACTCTATTCTACCAAATTGTAAAAACGACCCTAAGAAAGGGGAGGTCGGGGATGAAATTAAATCTTAAAACCTAGCACAAACAAAAAAAAAAAAAAAAAAAAAAAAAAAACCAAACTCGGATGTAAGAAACACATAGTTTCATATACCGATATGCTGCACGAACAGGCCAAAAGGGGATTCACTTTAACCCCTCTAAAATAAAATTCCGATGGGATGTTTCGAAATGCCGACACACGTATATTTCTTTTTGGTCCCCTGTACCAGAATCCAGTATCAGAACCTCATTAATATGAAAATAGTTTGAAATGTTTGTACAGTGCAATTATAGAAAGAAAGGTCTGTAATTTTTTAATTGGAACTTGTGGTCTTAGAGATGTCCCTACTAATGGATTGCATTGTGTTGAAACTAGAAAAATAGGTTATAAGAAGGAGGATGAAGGGAGTTCTGCTTGTGGACAATCTATTGGAACTTATTCATGTTGAAAGTGAGACGGCAGACTTCCACAGGAAGGTCATTCCACATACAAACTGTTTAGCTAAAGAACGAATTTTCCATGTAATGCGTTGTACATTGCACCGGCCATTCTTCCACAAAAGGATGGATTTATGAGGAAAAACGCGTATCACGAACAATCGTACGAGTTTCGAGAACCAGATCTCTAATTTAATCAGAATACATCCTATTGTAGTAACGATAAAACAGGCAAATACGAACAGCATTGCGACTGTGCTCAAGGGAGTCAATAGAATTGTATAACTAACTGTCACCAATGAGAGGGGAGGGCAATCCTGCATGCGGTCGAGAAACTCCAAAATAGACTTTGAGGCCCCGGCCCACAAATGAGAGTTGTAGTTCATTCTCGGTCGGTTAAAGGTGGTTTAAACAGAAAGAATTCAGATGGAGTGAACTAATTAAGTAATTCTGAAATCTGTGCCGGATAAAATAAAAAATATTACATTTATCAACTTATCAAGTACATTTCGTCAAATGCTTGTCTTATGCATCCATATCTTACAACAAATTATACTGATAAATTATAATTATTCCCTGGGAAACACCCAACTGATATGCAATTCTTATTTTAGGATATTAAAATATTTTACACAGATTTATCAGTTATAAAGAATTATGTATTGCACAATAAATATTAACCTGATTATTCTGCGGTCATTTCGTGTGGTGTTAGAATTAAAAAAGTATTTTTTTGTGTGGCAGAGTTGTAAAAAAAAGAAAAAAAAATTTCTGTTAAATCATGTTTTGCGTCAGTGTACAAAGAAGTGGGAAATTTTAATTTATTTTTAGTTTATTATATAGCAACCTTTTTTTTTTTGGCTTGAAAAGCAAATTAAAAAACCGCTAAATAACACTGGTGTGCAGCAAAACTCATTTTAAATAACAGCATGTATATGAAATTTAAGATTTTAAAGCGCTAAATTTAAAACCGTTTTCAGTTTTTTTTAACACGTCTAGGATTTTTTGGGCTCGGAAAATATTTTGCGCAAAATGCTAATACGTTTTCCATCATAACTTGAGAACGATTCGTCGGATTTTGATCAAAACACTCACAAATGATAGTCGTGATCAGTGTGACCAGATCTTAACACAGCTATATCTAGCATTAGACATGGCCAAAAAATTCTAAAAATTATTTTAAAAAATGCTAAAAATAATGCTAAAATTTCTAAAGATTTTTGTTAAAAATTTATTACCAGTCTGAAATTTTATTTATTAATAATTAAAGATTTTTGTTAAAAATTGATTACCAGTATAAAATTTTATTCGAAGTAAAGTACGTTTTAGTGACTTATTTTTAACGATATTGGAATAATTTTGGAAAGATTTTGGTAAAGCTCTGATACACATAAATATGAAGCATAAGAGGTTGAGATTAAATTTTAAATGTAGGGGCCCACAAATACCTGATACATGCTAAATTTAAAAGATTTATTTCTATGATATACATATTTTTTAGATAATTTTATTTTTTATAATTTAAGAAAAGTTAAAGCTTTAGAATTGTTTTTTTTTTAGCAGTTTTGAGCAAACAATTTTTTTTGAATATTTATCTTAATACAAAGTGAAATTTCCTTGTACATTTATATCGTAACATCAAAGGCAAAATAGTATTTACAACTACATGATAAGGACATTTCTAACATTCCCTGAATATTATATTTTTCTTAACATAAGAATTATCCATTTTCATACGAAATTATTTTAGGTACAATTATTTTAAATCAAAATTTATTATAATTTATAAAAAAATTTAAGTAATATCAAAAGAATTATTCGTCCGATTTTTAAAATAAATAATGCTCGACTAAGCTAAAAACATTTTTTAAAAATGCTAAATAAGATGTTAAAAGCTATTTAAATGAAAATTTTGCAGCTAAATAAAAATTGTTAATGCAATTTAGCTGCAAAAATGCCAAAATGGCCAGCCACGCTGGTCGTGATAGAAACAATCTGTGAAAGGATTTGGATTCAGCACGCTAAAGTCAGTTCAAAACACATAACAAAGTTTTTGCTTCCGACTTGGCAAAAATCCAAAATTTATAGATCGCAAGAGATCTGTATTTCTTGCGGGAAATACTTCCTATCTTTCGCGAAGATTGTAGATGCAAAAGTTTCGCCTTTAGCCTGGTACTCTATTCAGTATTACATGCGAAATTTGGTCAAACTCAAAATAAAACAAGTAGGAGTGCTATATTCGGTTATGCCGAAACTTATATACCCTTCACCAAGTTGCAATAAGAAAAGAAAGTTATATAAGTACCGTTCTTTAGATATAATAAAATCTTTTTTGTTGCACGCCCCCTTCGCCAATTCCGCCCATATTTTGTCGGACATTGTGTATTGATCTAATGAAGATTGTTACTAATTTGGAAACTTTCGCTCTTTCCGTTCTCCAGATATACAGAAGAACAGAGGGACATCGTTAAATCAACTTCTCCGTACATGTGAGTATTTTTTCAGTAATAGGTATAAAAAAACGACATGGGATTTGGGCTTTTTGCTTATATCTCAGCCATTTATAGACCGATCTGGCTGAATTTGAGTAGCCACATTAAACGAAGTAGACGTGACAGAAATATATAACAACCGAGTCCCCATCATATCTGGGGTCTTCGGAAACCCCATTTCAACAGAGAGACGTACATCGTTAAATCAACCTCGCTACTCATAAGGACCCAGAATATATATACTTTACAATGTCTAAGATCAATATTGTAGAAACTCCAAATGGAATCACAAACTTATATACATAAACCCTTTTACCTTCGTTGAAGGGTATAAAATATTTCTGTGAAATACATACGAAACAATTTTGATAGAGTTGTACTCTGTTTGTATTGCGAAAAACATGCGAAATATTTCTAGCAACATTTTTGTTTTCCGTGCGGAAATAATTCAGCTCATATTTTTTCGCTTGGAATTTTAAGCAACAGCTTTTTGATTCTGTGAAGTGTTTTTTATAACCAGCGTTTCAGAAAGAAAAAATAAAAATAAAGAACAGTGCAAAAATGAATTCATAATGGCAATTAAAAATAATATGGGTTTAATTTGCAAAACCGCGAGATACAAAGAATTAAAAAATCGGTGATATTTATTACAAAATATATTAAATTTGCACCAGCAAACACATTAATGTTAGCAATTAAACATTGTTTGATATTTACAACAATTTTCTGCAGTAATGTTGTTGATATACATAAGTAAATGGTTAATTAATTTGATTACATTTTTAAAAAAACTGATTTTATTTTTGATTAATTGGTTAAACCTGATACTCTGTTTAACAAACTCATATGAAAAAAACTTGTGTGGAATATCTATGAAAAGTGATGATTAAGTTGTACTCTTATTAATAGAATCTAGAAAGCAAGCAAAGACTGAAGTTAGTGATGCTAAACCGCCAGAATCTAAGCAGGACGAACAACGTAAATAACAAGAAGAGAACCGAAAAGTTAAACATAGTGCAAGGGAAGATAACCGTTAGTTGGCTGATAATAAAGCCAAAGACATACAAATATTCAATGAAACGGATCGATCTAAAGACCTGTACCGCATTACGAAGGAGATTGCCGGTCATAGCCACCACAATATTAAGCCCCTGAGGAATGATCAGGGCGAACTCATTTATGCCGAAGATCAACAGTTGGAGTTCTGGGAGAAGTATTACACTAAACTGTTATCGGTTAATCCGATTGATTATACAGCAGTATGTGATTGCTAGCCAATGCATCATATAAATTACGTACGGAACGACAGAAACATCGCAACACCTTCACCCGAAGAAAAAATAGCTGCAGACCCTGATATAATACATCCCGAGATTCTTAAAATATACATCACCCTAACAGCGACGTTACTAGAATCCTTAATTTAAAATTGTTGGTTAAACAAGAAAATTCCGGATGATTTTAGAGAAGACCTTATAATGAAACTACCAAAAAAAGGAAACTTGCAAGATTGCTTCAACTGGAGGGGTATTACTCTATTAAATATCTTTAAAAAAAATCAATCGTATTTCATCCATTATTGAACCACAGACAAAAAGAGAACAAGCGGGCTTTAGACCAAGCAAGCCATGTATTGATTACATAAACAGCTTAACTTGGAGGCCACACGATCAATTTTTGTCTTTCAATTCCTTTTAATTTGCTCTCACTCTCAATTTTTTTACTAACACACTCACACTTTTTAAATTGGCCACGAGATTGCACTCAATTTTAACCATCCATTTGTTTGGCAATTTTACGTTCAATTTAACAGCTGATTAGAAGTTTAGTGAGCAAATATTTCGGTTGTCAGTATAAATTGTTTTCTTGATGACATCTTGAAAGTAAATTGCTTAAAAATTGCGTGCAGCCTACGTCACAGCTTTCAATTTATGTAAATTTTGACAAACAGTATATGTAAAAGACTATCAACAAAAGCTTGACCGTGTGGCCGCAGGGTAAGCGTAATTGTGAAACAATCGGTTGAATGGCGCTCACCACTTTACTTAGTGTTCGTTGACTTCAAACGTGCATTTGAAACATTACAACACACGGCGATATACGAAGCTCTAAGATACAAAGGAGTTCCCGAGAAGATAATTAATCTCATAGGATAGCTATACAACAACTTATTTTGTTCCATAATCCATGAGGGTTCTGCAGGCAATCCCATCAAGGTAAACATAGGTGTTCATTAAGGCTGTGTCTTGCCTACACTACTGTTTGCCATCCCTGCGGGAAATTTGTGTCAATTGCTCTTAAAGCACTTATCCCGTTACAAGTGAAGAAACTTTTATAATTAAAAGGAACGAATTGTTTTTGGTGAAAACAAGACATATCACTTAACTGGTGATAATGTGTTTAGAGTGTAGTTAGTCCAGATGAAAAGTAATTGGCACAAAACTATTCATGTGACGGAATTTTTTGCGGGTAGTGGCTGATTCTCTCTAGTTCTATTACTTTATACTACTTTATAGGAAGGGGGACAATATCTGCGACAGGCATTATTTTAACCGAAATTTGAAGTTTTTTTTAGTGACCGGTTACAAAGTTTCAAAAAGATGCCAATTAACCCCCTCGTAGGACATCACCATGTTAAAGTGACTTGTCACGTGAAAAGTTTAGTGTTAGTTCCCTTTCCCGTAGGGATAGTACTTGACGTAGTTTTGAACCACTGTATGGATATGCATCAGGCACCGGTCTCATGATAGGTAAGAAGATATTGATTATGAAGATGACGTCTGTCTTCTATCCCACCGCTTCTGTAGCATATAATCTATAATTCAAGACTTTGCTACACGTACGAACAAAAAGGGCTTACAAATTATTATCAGCAAAACTAAAACAATACGCATAAATTCTTCGTGCAACACGAACTTCCAGCTTTGGACCAACCCATTGACGATGTTGAAATCTTCTGTTATCTGGGGAGTATAATTTCAAAACGAGGTGGCATCAAATAAGATATACAGAATAGAGTTCGTAAGGCAAAGCAAGCGTATGTCACGCTTTATAAATTCTGGAGATCGCAATAATAATTCCATTCACACCAAAATAAAGTTTTTTAATAGCAACGTGAAATATGTGCTTCTGTATGGCTGTGAAACCTGGAATATTTCAATACGTGAAATGAATTGGTTGCAAGCTTTAATAATTAATGGACTAAATAAATGGACTAAATATCCGACTGCGTAAATTTTGTTGGCTAGAACACACAATGAGAAAGCAAGCAAATGATTTAACTCGACAGACTGTTGAATATAACGACCAAGGATCCAGGAGACCTGGTAGAACTGCGAACACTTGGAGACGCCAAACTGAGAACGAGTTGCATGAGCATGGCGTGTCCTGGAGTGAGATGAAAATAATATGCACTGACAGAATACAATGGAGAACATTTGTTGCGGCCCTATGTTCCATTGGGAATTAAAGGATAACATATATGTAAGTTGTACTCTGTTCATTTTGTGAATAGTTACGAGATGTTGCTAGCAATATTTTATTTTCTTACAACTGCGTAATAATATAAGCTGCACTTATTTCCCGTGGAAGTTTAAGCCTCTAGAAAAAAGTATAAACTAAATATTAAATGAGAAAAAAAAATTTAAATAACATAACTGATACCAGTTTTCCATCCACATTTAATTTCTTTTTTATTTAATTGCTTATTATATACATTTTATCGCAATGGACCATATTGGTCTCTGGGTGAAGGAGACTTCACATCAGCTTTTCTACCTAATTGTGGGTTTATACTTTGAAGGAATAAAAACGTCAAGTTGTGTAAAATTGCGAGATAAGTTACATTGATACATGTTGCTCAACATTTTTCGAGAGTTTTAACAGAGTCTAGTGTTTTAATTGAACAAAATAAAAAAAATAATTGGCACGAATTTTTTCTGAGTAGGTAATATTGCCGGATTAAGTGCTTTAATTGCAGTCACACTCGAGGATGGTTGGATAACGTATTGTTTGTCACCCAGTGGTTAACATCCACCATAGAGTATACTCAAAGGCAGGTACCCCTGTAAATCTTATCCATATTAAAAATATTAAAAATAGTTTTATTGGAGTCTCATTTGAGCTTAATTGATTTTTTGCATTACGGGAGATATTTTAAAAGGGGTATGATTCTGTGCCACCCTAATGGTATTTAACGGATTAACCCTAAAGGTGATTTTAAAGGTCAAAACTTCTAATAGTGAGTAATACAAAAGTTTTTATTTCAAAAGTTATTTACTTAAAATGTAACGTAATATTTTCCCAATTCATTGGACGGAAATGAAGAGGTCGATTATATGTACCGCTAAGAAAGTTGCTGCATAAATGTATTAGGAATAACTCTTTGGTAACTAATATAAAGGCCTGAACTGTTAGGTGTTTGTTCAAATTGTCTCTAAGTCCCTTATTTTAATAATTTATAGAATTGGCAAATTTAAGTTCAGTTGGCTTTATATGAGAGCTGCACCTAAAATGCGTTAAAGATATGTAAAATGGAAATTTCTATTATTAAGATTTCTCTATGACGTCCTAAATTTCCAATTTTTATTTTTGATTAATGCACTTAAATTAATTGTTGAGGGAAAGCTGATTTCTATACACAGAAAAAATTAATAATTTTCTCCAATCACCAAATTTATACCAAATTCATAATATCAAGCAAACAATTTGTTAATTACCAAAATGATTATGTTGATTACTAAAAATTGTAAAATTATGAATATTTTTTTTCAATAAATGATATTTTTAATTTTAATTAAAAAAAATTATCAAAAAACTTTGCCATTTCAAACAATGTATTAATTTATTTAATTTAATATTAACAATTCCCAACAACAATTCTGCATTTTTAAATGATTTTATTTTAAACGAAAAAAGTCAATTAATATTTTTTGTTATTTAATTAAAATTTTAATTGAAAATTTATTTCTAAACAACTAAAATGTTAATTAAATCAAAATTAAATTTTTAATTTTCTTTCAGCTAAAAAAATAATTGATTCAATTATCACATTTTTTAAATTTACATACTTTTTAAACCATTTTTTAATTAATAAAACACTTTTTTCTGTGTACAGATTTCACTGGTTGCTTAGGCCAGATCATCAGAAATTCTTTTTTCAAAGATATTAGAAAAACTAAAAATATTATACAAATAAAACTGTAAAGCGAATGAGAATTATAAACACTAAAATATTTCTATACTTTATTAAATGTTTTTATTTTCTTTTGATGTAGAGACGAAGTTTACGGTCTAACTACAAACATTTTAATAGAAATAATTAAAAAAAAAATATATGCAAATTTTCTTTTAACTTTCTTTAATATTGTGAACTTAAAAGTCTTTAAATTCACTAGTGCAATTTTAAATAAATTTTAGTTTTTAATAATATTTGCTTTTACAATTTTTTTTTTATAACAGTTGCTTAAATATAATTTAATTTTTATATCTGTGTCCAATAATTTCTGTATCTTTAAATATAAATTTATTGTATTTTATTACTTTATACCAAAATAACTGTAAACGCCCTCATATTGTCTCAATTATAATTCAAATAATACATTTAAAAAAAATTGCTACAGCTATCTTTATTAAAATCTTAATTGGCTTAAAAAAATTATAATAAACCCCAAAAATATAATATATGCGAGGGTTGTGGGTGAATTTAAAAAAAAAAAAAAATTAAATAATAGAGAACAGCAATTAACAGTCTGCCACTCATTATCGTTCTCATAAACGGAAAAGTTACTATAGAGTTGCTGTTCGTCGGGTTTAACGTATCTAACGTAATGCATTATTTTAGGCCCTTATCATGTAAAACGCAATGCAACGCTAAAGCAGTATATTGAAAGCACAAACAAATTATAAATATTTTGTAATTTTGTTGTTGCTTTCTACAGAAACTCACATTGCGTTTTAAAATTTCAAACGCTGCATAGCTTGTGGCGTTGAAAATTTTAAAACGGTACATAAATTTCCGTAGAAAGCAACAACAAAATTACAAAATATTTATGACATTGTTTGTGTTTTCAATGTAATTATTTGGAGTAGCGTTGCGTTGTACATGATTAGGGCCTTATTCGCTGTCAAATTCCGCAATTTAATTGCTACACTGAAAAGAAAAATCGATTCATTTGTACTTAAATCAATCCGAAGCGATATCAAGTACAGAAAGATTCCCAATAAAAAATGGAGCTTCCAATGAAGCAGGTTTGTAAGGGAGAAACGTAAAAGTTTCGCTTACCATATCGCTTACGGAAGGCATGAATTTTATATGGCGAATTCCCACCTTGAAGCAATACATTTTTGGCACAGAAAGCGCTTTATTCTGCGCATATAAAAATTAGTGAACGTAACGATCAGCTTTGCACACTGAATTGTTTGTTACCGTTATTCCTCAATATGCTCCCTTACAAACCTGCTTCGTGGTAAGGGAATGTCGTAGCTCTTCAAATTTTATATATATATTTTTTAATTTATTAAGAATTCGTTTACTTACCTTACTGCATCTCCGTATGTCTTATTGCGTAGCGCATAAATGTGTGCTTACTTTTTAAAATGTAACATTACTGCTTCGCAAAATAAGAAGATTTTTTATTGGGATTGATTCAAGTAGGGATTATTCAAGTGCGAAATACTTAACGTATCCATACTTAGTCCCGAATTCGTACTTAAAATAATCCGAAAATGAGATGGATTTAAGTAAAACTAAGATTCTATCAATCTGAAAATGGGCTCGATTCAAGTATTATAAAGTTGATTTAATCCCGAATTCGTACTTGAAATAATCTGAAAGTAAAATTAGATTAATTATAACCTTAAACACATACCCCAGAGACCCATAGAACATTATTATGGAGAACATTAATATGATTGATTTACTTACCCGTTTTACACTTTAGAGAATTTCAATTACAAAACACCAGATTAGCATCATGCCCGACATGGTTTCTACTTTAATTTTACTCTCAGAGTGGTACTACCAACAAAAAATTCAATCTTTGTTGTACTTAGAAATTCCGGGATTGATTTTCGAAAGTAAACCCATTAAGGATTGTTGTAAGTACATTTTAGTGTTAAAATTTATCCCGAGTGTTTTTCTTTCTGTGTAGTTTCAAAATAAAAATCTACAAAACATGTTATCTAAACCATAAAAATACAGCTCTGTGCTACTTGATTTGATTTGCTGCAAATGGCAACAAAGCAGTAAACAAGAAACATCTGTTTTTAGCAATAGAATTTTTTGAAAAATATTTTATAAAACAATAAATTTTTATTAGTCTAGCTGTTTAAAAAAAATTATATAGAATTTTTTAAAAAATATTTTACAAAACAATAAAATTCTTTTAGTGGTGCCAAGGCGAATTTACTATAGGTGGCGGCGAGACTACAACAAGTCAACAACAGAAAAAACAACAGGGGTTTTTTATTGTTGCTTTAGTTGGTCGGTATGTCAAAAAACGTAAGCAAGGCGAATTCAATTGTAAACAACTTGTGACATTTCTCTACATAAGTATGAAAAAAGTTGTCTACAGCACATGTTTACAAAATTTATTTCATGATCATTTTATTATTTATGTTAAAAATTATTGTTTATTTTGTTCGAACAAAATAGTTCAAGGTCTGTAAAAGAAAAGTGAAAAAAGTTGAGCAGTAATAAATACATTTATCAAATTCTGTGAATTAAAAATTGCAAGTTTATTTTAAACTAATACCTATGGACAAAGCCTGTTGTGGTGTAAATATAATAAATTATTAAAATACAATTTTCTTCAACACCCGCTGTCAACATGGGACACAAAATGAACCCGATAGCGCAAACAATTCTTACACTAAATATGCAGCCATAACAGAGGTTGATTTTTTTGGTGAAGCCTCTGAGTTGGGCACATGATGTTACAAACAGAATGTGTTGCAGAAGTTTAAAATTTTTAAGGATGGAGATGGTTGTCTTTAAGTCGCAATTCATACGTTGCAAGTCTTATTACTTATCACATTTTCTTCTTTGAATCAGCTTCGGCATAAAACACTTTTATTTTTTATAATAATAAATATTTCAATTTAACAGTTTTTTTTAAATTCAGTTTTCAACAACTTCTGTTTACTATGTAAACATAAACAACTTCTGACATTTCTCTACATAATTATGGGAAGAAAATGTAAACAACTTTTGACATTTCTCTACCCAATTATGCAAGAAAAAAGTAGCACAGCTGTGTTTTCAACGCCACCTGAAAATGAATTCGCCTTGAGTGGTGCTGTTTAAAAAAAAATTATTAAACAAAAATATTTAATGTTGGGGTTTGATGTCTGTAAATAATATTAAAGAAATAATTTCGTTTCATAAAGCAGCAAAATGGCTCTGTCGACAACCACAACACAAGTGACTGATTTTGACCTTTGTGGTTGCTCAGTACTTCATAGTTTGCATTGTCGAAGTTTAAAGTGGGGTGCAAATCAGCTGTTTGTCGTTACAAGCAAACAAAAGCAGTCGACAATAGCAGCTCTAAAAACATCAAGCCAGCTACAGCCAAAGAAAAAATATGTTTGAAAATGGTCATCTCCAACAAAACCATTTTAAAAGAAAAATTTTAAACATATTATGTTTAATTTAACCATATTATTGTCACCGACAACAATATTATGCTTAAATGGGTCCCCCATCAAGAAGGCGCAACCATATTATGGTTGCCTCCAAACACGTTTTGTTTAATAATAACTAAAACATGTTTAACACTAATAATAGCATGGTTGATTTTCAACCATAGCATGTTGCTCTTGGAAAAGAGGAAAATACTATTGTTAATTTTAAAACAAATTATTGTCATAGTTAACCGAAGCAAGTTTAACGACAACCATAATATGGTTGTGGCTTCTTGATGGAGGACCAATTTAACAAAAAATTGGTTGTCGGTGACAATAATATGGTTAAATTAAACATAATATGTTTAAAATTTTTCTTTAAAAATAGTTTTGTTGGAGGTGACCATTTTTAAACATATTTTTTTTCTGCGTGTATAAATACGTTTTTTCAAATTAAATGTATAAAGATGTTAGAAGTTTTGAAAATTTCTTCTACTAAAATCTTTAGATATCGCAATAATTAAATGCCCAAACTTTGGGTAAGCTAAAAATGTTTTTAAAACTTCTATGGTAACCCTCGTTTTAGAAACAAAAATTTTGGAAATGGTGTCAACTAACAGACAATTATTGAATTAAATTTGTTAAAGAAAAAAAAAAACTAAAATGTTAAATGACTCATTTGTTAAACCCCTTCTTTTAAGAAATTCGCACAGATCTGATATTTTATTTTTAAGACTTTTAAAATCTCAAATAATAATAGTGTTTTTGTTTCCCTCAAAAGAAATCGCAACGATTGCGTGTTTTATTATTAATAATAAACATTTGCATAAAAAATATGAAGTGATTTATAATAATAAAAAAAAAAAAAATAAAAAATAAAAAACGAAATGGATTTGAATACATTTTATTTCTAACAAATTGTAAATTTGCCAACACCAAACGCTCAGTCACTTCCACAACACTCGCTCGCTTCCATATAGACAAAGTCACAGCAAAAGATTCCAGAATACAAGCGTTTGTAGCACCACATGATACCCAAAATATCTTGAAAATTATTAATCTAACGCTGTTGTTGTTGCTGCTGCTGTTGCTTCTCCTCTTCCTCAGCTAGAGAAGAAGCGTTTTAGCAGGAGCAGCAGTAAAACCAAACACCACACCACAGTCTTTGTTCGAACACACTAACGATAAACAAACACACCAAAATGTTTGCCAGTTTGATTTTAGATAAAACTGCCAGCTTTGGTCTCTGTTTTACGCTTTTAACTATTTTCTAGGCGATTTATGGCTCCCCAGTGGAGTTTCTTGTGATAAGACCATTTTATTTCGTTTCATTTATTAGAAAAAAAAAATCCAGTTTGATGGGTGTTATATTAGAAGCAGCCGAGGCAGCCTTAACGGCAGCAGCATTTCAGCGGCATACAACCATTTGCCGCATGCACATATGTCCATACATACAATATAAATAATCATAAATGTTTCCTAAATTTCGTTTATTCATATGTATGTACATATATCTTATGAATTTTGTATGTTGTTACTAAGCATTTTATTTAAATACTTTTCGAACTCGTACGCAAAAATGTTAAACATGTCAAATAATCGCCCACCCTCAACTGACTGATGATTAAAAGTGATAAATGGCCAAACTATGGCACGAAGATCTGGAAGACTTAGGGGAAATTTAGGCTAACGACTTTTCATAAGAAGGAAATTTTCTCTTTTTTCTGAGCGATAAAAAAATATGTATATTGTCGTCAAAATACGAAAACTGAATATCAGTGCTCTTTTATTTAAAAATAAAAACATCATAAAAAAACGTGCGATTAAGAAGTTGATGATGCAGAACTATTCGCTATATCATTTGTTTTGTATTGTGTCAAAACTTTTATATCATTTCAAAATGTTGCGCTCGAAATTATATTTATAAAACTGTATTTTCTTGGTAGTATTACGATGTTCTTTAACGAAATGCATTCTTGTAAAGGCCTCGTTATTCATACGTAAATTTTGCGGACACGTAAACTTTGCGGTTTACGTTGGTTTCATAAATGCGTTAAATTTATATTGCACATAGAAAATCGAATTTGGCAGATTACAGGCAGAACTGGAATAATCAAGTCATCTAATTTTCAACCAGCGGAAAATTACTGACGGCCGATTAATATCGTCTTTTGTCACACACACGATAAATATATTATGTTCATACCACCAGAGTTCGAAAAAAAAACTGAACACTAACGTAGTGTACTCGTCTTGCAACACAAACTCTAAATCTAATTTTTTGTTTGTGAATTTGTACACAAAAAAAATATTGTACACAACTATTGTGTACAATCGCAACAGAAATACTTAGATAACTTACCGAACTTATTTCAGAGTCCGTGTTAAGTTCTTTTGAGGTACTTATTCTTTATTTTTTAGTGAACACGTAGTGAACTTTTAGCTTAATTAATCGAGCTAAAGCAAAAGCCCAATTAAATGTATTTTTTTCTTTATTTATTTATGTATATATAAACAGATTGTAGCATTTAAACCAGGGATGTTAAATGGGGTTTTTAATTTTGTACCAACTTCCAAAAAAATGTACTTTTTGAACCTTCTCGGTACCATTTTTTTTTTATTTATTAAAACAACAAAAAAAAAGTACATAAAAATTCAATTGAACACGAAAAAAAACAAAAAATTACGAACATTGAAAGCAATGAAAAATGGAGAAATTATATAAACGGATTCAAAATTTTTACAGAATTATGGGACGCTAAATGTAAAATTTATAAAAAAAAAAAAATAGCAGGATATGAAAAATTTCGTACGCATATATTTGTTAAAGTAGTACTTCTATATTAAAAAAAAAAAAAAAAAAAAAAAACACAATACTGATGTTTTGCTTTTAGTCTGGGGGTACCATAAGTCCCCTTTTACAATGTGGCACGTGAAAGGCAGACAGACGAAGTTTGTAGGCGAGAGGAAACGAGGAAAAGAGTAAAGTGTGTCACGCATACAGCGTCGCGACGCCTCCTTATCAACAAACTTCGTCTGTCTGCCTTTCACTTGCCACATTGTAAAAGTGGACTAATTGCTCTATACACCACAATTCTAGTCGCATATTTAAGCGCCCATTACATTAACGATTTGCTGTACACCATAAATGCAGTGGAAAAGACTCAATAATTTGTTTGCTTTACTAAAAATTTAAAAAGGGGGAACAATGACAAATTTTTAAATTGTACCAAATGAGTCACGGTAGTACCACGGTACAGTAGAAGGTCAAAATGTACCAAAAAAGTACAATTGCACCAACTTTAACATCCCTGATTCAAACAAAAAATTAAAAAATGTAATTGGGGACAATGGATGACTTTGTCAAAATTAAAAAAACTGTTTTTTATGCTTTAAGCAGCACTTCCGATGTGCAATATCAGCATTCGTCGTTTATCTGCTGTGTAATATTGTGCCAGATGTTTTTGTGTTTGACTAAATTTTTGAAGTGTCGAACACACAACCTACAACTATTTCGCGAAAAATATGAAAGTTCATGCCATTTAATTTAACTAGAACAGATTGAACTTCTGCAGCTTTTGTTTATTAAGCACAAGTAAGAATAGTCGATCAAGCCCGACCATATCACTACGTACACCACAGTATATAAAAACAAATATTCGAGAATATACCCATACCGATGGCCAACCATGGACCCAGTAAAACAAAATTTATTTATGCAGTTAAGATTCATAAAAAACTTCTTTGTACCAAATATTATCGAAATATCAACATCTAAATCAGATTTGTTCGTCTTAAAACGATTTTAGAGGGGGGGTTTGTATGAGACATATCGCACTTTTTCCTCTAAACAGCGTCAACTCAAAATTTTTCAATGTTCACTTTTTGCAAGAAAACGATAAACAGTGGCATATCTACCCACTGTAAAAATCTTAGATATATTTCTCTAGTTTTTTGCCCAAAAAAATGCAGTTTTATCCCCATTTGTAATACATATAAAAAAAATTGTTTGTCTCTACTGAAAATTTTTAAATTTTGAGTTGACTCTGTTTCAAGGAACAAGTGCGATATGGTTAATTCTGGACCTACCAGCACAAAATTTTGGCAAGAATAAGTATCTACTGTAAAAGTTATCATCGTATTACTATCGTATCATTACGAACATTTTTAACGAAATTATGGAAGTTATTATTTGTGTTATAAATATAAGAAATTTTGTTAATTTTTTCCTGAAGATGCTAACCAAAGGTTAGCGAAATATTGAAAAGAAGGATAATTAGATAAATAAATTTTTAAATTTGGTTTATATAAAAAAGGCTTAATTAAAATACGTTTTAATATTATTAAAAAATAATTGGTATTATGGTTATTTTATTGAACTGTCAATGGTTTTTAATCCAAATTTTTATATTTTAATCAGGCATAATTAAGTTCATTAAGTAAAGTTCAAGTTAAACAAAACTAAAGATATAACAATATTTATATGTGTTGCACACATTATCACAAATGCATAATACCCCCTTGACTATTGTAAAGATCAAAAAAAATTTTTGGAGTATGTAATTTCATTCAAATGAAAAAAGTATTATTTGACCCCTTTTGACCCTCAATCGTCCTATTTTTCTATAATTAAAATTTAACTAAAGTATTGAATTTTAGAAAACTTTTAATAACACACCAGAAATAAACGGTACAGCTGTACAAAATTCCAATTCTAAAAGGCCTAACAATATAATAAAAAAAAAATTGCAACCCATTGTCGATAATAGCTATTAATAATAATATACTCGTAGTTTGACCAAACTTACAATAATCACATCTTTTTCTAAAATAGCACAAAATATGTGTTTTTAGAAGCATGCCTCCCACGCCTCCTGTTACCAAATGTTGACCTTATTTTTTGCCTACCTTAATTTCAAAGGGACATATTCAGAAATCAAAACCAAAGTCGAAACAATTAAAAAAAACTTAAAAATAGTTCCTAAATAGTTATAGATCTCATTGGCAATTCATAACTAGCGTAGTAACTGCTTTCAGCTGATAGAAGAAACGCAGCCCTGCATATTGGCATGAGAGAAAACCAAATATCTCTAATATTTTGAACGATATATAGCCTAGGGGAGAGGGAACTAACACTAAACTTGTCACGTGACAAGTCACTTTAACATGGATATGTCCTACGAGGGGGTTAATTGGCACCTTTTTGACACGTTGTAACAGGTCACTGAAATAACTTTAATGGACACATCCAATTTCGGTTAAAATAATGACTGTCGCAGATATTGTCGCAAATGAGCCATGTCAATTTGATAGATCCCCTTCATATAAGGCAATAGAACTAGAGAGAATCAGTCACTACCCGCAAAAAATTCCGTCACATGAATAGTTTTGTGCCCATTACTTTTCCTCTGGACTAACTACACTCTAAACACATTATCACCAGTTAAGTGATATGTCTTGTTTTCACCTAAAACAATTCGTTCCTTTTAATTATAAAATTTTCTTCACTTGTAACGGGATAAGTGCTTTAAGAGCAATTGACACAAATTTCCCGCAGGGTATTGTAATTAATTAAAAATCTTATGAAGCTATTAAAAAACTAATTATTGTTCTTTAAAAAATTATCATTTATTTTTATTTAAGCTCTAGGTCTTTTTTTAATGAAAAAGCTAAATTTAAATATTTATTTATTTAATTATAATAAATATTTACTTTCAATATTTCGCTAACCGTTGGTTAGCATCAAAAGAAAATCATAAAATGGTTTAAAACGATTTTATTAAAAATTATAAAAATTCTGCAAAATTTTGTTTGTTCTGCTTAATTCCATATTATTTATTCTTGATAAAAATAATGAAATTTATTGTTAGAGGATAAACTGTTTCTATGCGCATTTCACTGGTTGCTTAGGCCAGATTATCAGGAAACGTGAAATGCGTATTAAAACAGCTTAATCTAAAACAATAAATTTCAGTATTTTTATCAAGAATAAAAAAAAGGAAATTAAGCACAACAAACAAAATCTTTTAATGAAAAATTAAAATTGATTATAAATTTGCAAGTGCACGAGCGTAAAAAAACTGAACTGGCAAATTGCTTTATTTTGATTTTCTTGCGAAAATAATAAAACAAGTAAGTAAGACCTGAGTGTTTAAAATTCTTATTCACTTTACAGTCTTATTCGTATAATATTTTTAGCTTTTCTAAAGTCTTTGGGAAAAGTTTTCTGACGAGCTGGGCTAAGCAACCAGCGAAATGCGCATAGAATCTAGTTTTTCCTCAACAATAAAATTCAGTGTTTTTATCAAAAATAAAAATTGGGAATTTAGCACGTTATAAATTAATGCGATTAATAATAAAGCAATTTGTTTTTTGTTTTTAATTTGGTTTTTTCTGCACCCATTTACAACTACAATTAATGTTGGGGGAATTTCAACTAATTGTAGTGGGGAACGTAAGAAAAGATAAACTCCCTGTTTTATTGTTGGTATTTTGCTTAAGCTTTGATATCGTTGCAAACAGTGATGCATTTTCAGTTTTTTTGTTAAGGGCCAAATTGACGATTTAAAAGGGCCAAAATAACTTTGATAGGGCCAAAAAAATGTTTAATATATTTGATTGTTATGTTCGCACTAGGGATGCCAAACAGGAAATCCCGAATCCCGGGATTTATTTTTATGAGTCCCGGGATTTTTAACATATCAACTTTTATGTACAAAACTGTTCGTTTTTATTGAATTTTTATAGGTACTATATAACAAAAAATTATTAAAAATTATATTTGAGTTATATTTTTTATTGCAAATAGTTCTTATTTCTAAGTTTAATTTTTGTTCTTGGAACACAGCGAGTATTTAAAATTTTCATTTTTTGCTTGATATATGACGACTATTTCTTGATTTTTGTATTTTCTTAATAAAAACCATTATTTTAGGTAGAAACGAAATTTGCAGACACACATCTCAAGCCTTTAGCAAGTTCAATAACGTTTAGCAAGTTCAGCTTTGGCTTAAGACATAATTTCAAAATAAAAATGATTATTTTTATGCAAAATATAGAAATCAAGAAATAATTTTTATATATCAAGCAAAAAATAAAAATTATTCACGATCCAATTAAAGTTTTATTCAGAAACTAAAGAATAAAAGTTGATATAATGATAACAATTAAGTCGTAATATTGATGAAATAGCTCATATTCATTCCGGTCCAATAGTAATAAAAAATTTGCTTAAAAAACATACGGTAAATAAAATAATTTTTTTTATAAATAAACACTATTTGACGTATTCATAAATAAATAATTTAAACTTGAAATCTGTTTTAAGAAACATTTGTATAAACATTTTGTTTTAAAATAAATTTTAAACGTACTTAAATTATTGATAATGAATCTCGGCCTCACCCTGGAGGTGTACTGCACTGCAGGCGACATAGTTTTACAGTTTTTAACTCAGCTATCGAGATCAATGAGGGACTACACTTTGCAGTGTATTTATGTCGTCACAACTTAATTTACATTAAAACTTGAATTGCTGTCAAAAATGAATTGATCTAGAAAAACTAAAAGATACGTATATTTTTTTAAGCTTTTTTCAGAATCTAATCAGTTTGATAACGGTGAGGCCAGTGTTATAAATATATGTATAATATAAATTGTTTTGTTGTTTTCATTTTTAAAAATTTATGTTACGTATATAAAACCTTTTGAATATTTAAAAAGTGTTGTTTATTAAAAAAAGTAGCATCTTAGGGCAACACATTGATCCCGAAAAATCCCGAATCCCGGGATTTTCAAAAATCAGTCCCGATTGGCATCCCTAGTTCGCACCCTCTCAGATATCTGGAAGACGTCGGACTATTTTTCTGGCTGGGTATTTAAATTAGACCAATAGCAAATCCAAGTAATATAGTATATGTGTTTTATTTTATTAAGAACAAAAGCGAAAATTCACATTGTTATACCCGTCATCACAACTACTTTTGACAAGAAAGAATATATATTCTGTGTCCTTGAGAAATTCTAATTCGATTTACCCATGTTCGTCCGTCTATCAGTCTGTTAAAATCACGCTCCCAATTGTTTCCAGTTCTGCTAAGCAATTTGGGCTTGAAATCCTGCCAAATCGGTTCAGTAGGACAAGAGCTATACACATATGAAAATGTAGATCGATAATAATATTAATATTAAAAGATTAATATTGATATAAGATTTTGCACAAATTCGTTCTGTATGGCTAGAAATTCTACCAAAAAATTTCGTGAAGACCAGTCGATAATTTACCATAGGCTCCAAACAAAGCCCACACTCGAAAAACACTTTAGTGCGCCTAAAACCGTAACTAACAATGGTAGTGTAATAATTTTATATATGAACTAGAAATCACAGTGTAAAATTTTTTGAAGATCGGTCCATAATTTACCATATGCCCCATATAAATCCTACTCTCGGAAGATAGTTAAAGTACTCTATTGTAATAGAATTTGGTCAGTCATAGTTTTATAAGACTAGAAATCACACTGTTAACGTTCGTAAAGATGGGTCCATAATTTACTATAGGCCCCATATAAAAGGCACTTCTTAAGTATTCTAACTGCGTTGGAGGGTATCAAAGAATCGGCACAGCCGAATATAGCACTCTTACTTGTTTCAGAGTATTTTTTGTACATTTTTATTTCATTTTAACCCAGACAGCAAAACAGTCCGACGTCTGATATCTGCAAGAAATGTCAATTTCATACAAACATGCTTTATATGTTTTATTTTATCATAGTTCGAACCGCATATGTGGTTTATTTGGCCCTGAACAATCAACACGATTTCGTAAATAAAAGCAGTGTTCCAAGCAGTGAAAAAAACATTGAAAAATGTATAATATATAAATGCTAGAATTTGACACTGTCTTTCCTGTCAAGCGGCGCACATGGCGGGTTCACCTATTTCCGCTTTTCCCTAATCTGCGGAGTCGTTTAAAAAAAAAAACTAATTTATAAGCAAAAAAAAAAAATTAATAGGGCTGGTCACACATTTAATTTAAGAATTTCATTAAGCTACAATGTTTGTATGGAAGGCCAATGGATGGTGATAAGAGGCAAGTAAATTTTGAAGAATATAATTCATATATTTATACTTAAGAAAGTACCATAACTGCCTAGGAGTCGCTCCTAGGGGGATAGAATGTATGATCGAGCTGTATGAAAATGTAACTAATTTTTTTTTTAAAAGTTGGGTCTACTTCTACTTCAGCAACAATTTGTATGAAAATGTAAATGACCCCAGGAAAAACTTTTTGAATTTTGGTTATAGGTAGTAGTTAGTTCATACGTTACCTGGTAAGTACTTGTGATTACAATTGTCATTATTCTGAAAACCTCAATAAGTACTTACTAGTAATAACATCAGTTACTGCTAACGAGCTCAATAACTACTTATAAATAAAAAAAAACTACTCATTTTTTGGCTTCTAGTAAGTATACTGTAACTACTTACAAATCAACTTACTGGTAGTTAACTAATAACTAGATATTTTTGGCTTCTAGTAAATGTATTGTAAGTACTAAATTCTGTGGACAACTCGAACAAAAATAAGTAGTTATTCAGCCCAAAAATAAGTAGTGTTCATTACTTGCTAACTTACCAGGTAAGTAAAGTTTTTGCTGGGACGTTTTTAATAATTTTATTTAATTTTGAATGAAAATTTCAACAAAATAATTGAAATAATAATAATAAATACGTAATATTGTTGTGGGCAAAATTTGCAATCGGGTTCTTAATGGAAAATGTGTGTGATTGTGAAAAAAATTGTTGCTCTATTATGAACACCAGTGAAAATGTTGCTGCCTATTGTGTAAGAGGCTTACCATTTTCACAAAACATACTTTCCCCTTATTGCCATCCATTAGAGGGGCTGCCATCCAAATATGGAGTTTCATGAAATTCTTCAATTTGACCCCTGCAGCGCCTAGGATACCCCTACATGGGTCAAATCTAAGACCAACCCTACTTCATTTTTCATCTCCATCATTTAGTTCTAACATACCTACCAGCTAATTCCATTCCTTAAGGGGGCTCCCATACAAAATTTTCAATACAGACTATAGATATAATGGAGAAAAAGTCCCATAACTGCCTAGGTGTCGCCTCTAAGGGGTTAAATTGTATGACCGACCTCTATTAGTTTTTCTTGCTCCCTTATATTTTCTCAAAACTTACTTGCCCTTTATCTATACCCCCTAGGGGGGCTCCCATCAAAGGTTGTAGACAGATTTTTATCATTTATGGCTGGTTGGGTTTGGAACTTTGTTTTCTATACGTGCAGAAAAATTGTTTTATGCCGTTATACAAAACAAAATTTTCGAAATTTTGCTAGCAAATTTTTGTTTGCAAAAAAAAAAAAAAAAAAAAAAAATTTCTAAAACGTCTGCGCGGATTTTTTTTTTTTTTTTTTAGTTTATTTAATAAACGAAAAGTTTTTGAGTTACGCGGATATACATGTGTTGCGCAACCTCCTCGATTTTCGAAATAATGCTATATCTCGAAAACGAGAGGTAACATAAAAAAATGTTAGCACCACTGGATTTAGCGTACTCGAATAAGATTAACCTGCCGGGGCCCCGCTTGACAGTTTTCCCAACTAGCCAGTGTAAATAAATAAAATCGATCAGCTGTTGTTTGAATGTTTTAGTCAGTTAGCATTTAATTACAGCTTTACCCATAATTAAGTGCAGACTTTTCGTGCTGAAAGTAACTAACTATGAACAACTTCAACAGCTACATAAGAAAGTTAACACTTAGCCTGGGTTTTTGAGATCTCAGTTAAACTAGGTTTAGTTAATCTGTTTGTTTGTATACAACATTTTGACGAACAAGCTTAGTTTTGCTTAAACTGTTGGACTTTAATGAAATAAAAAAAATAAAATCACTTTTCGTCAGAAAAAATCGAGTTTCAGGGTACATTTAACTAACGGTTTTTTCTTTTTTGTAAAATGTGACATTTTATTTGAAAAAATGCAATTTGGTGTTTGTTTCTTAAAAATGCTTCGCTCTCTAAAGGGGTTTTTTATAAGCAGTATTTTCCATTTTTAAGACAAAAATCAGACCATGCTTTTTATAAACAAACAAGAAATATATATTTCAGATAAGAAGTGCTCAAGAAACATAATTTTTTATGGAATGCCCTTTCCTTTTATTAACACATGACAAAAAGTTTGGTTATCATCATTATATCTAATTTTTTTAACGCTGTTTATTTTATTTTCCCAGATTTTGTTTTTAACCGATTAAGCGATTTCAAATAAATTTTAGTGTTTTTCAAATTTTGCAACTATTCAAGAATTTTGGTCATGTTCGCCATAGTATCGCTTTTTTCCTGTAAGTTTTCTGATTCTTTAAAGCTTCTAAGATTTTTAATACTTTGCTATCATACCGCTGTCACCAAATTTTTGGAAATTCCCGCTAATTTAACAATTTTAGCCGAATTTTTGACATTCCTTTTAGTTTTAGGCACTTTTAATCAGGCTTGTTTGAAATACAAAAAATGTTCGCTAATTTTTGCAAAATTTTCCTAATTTTTCAATTACTGCATAGATTTGTTGCTCTTTGAGGCAAGCGTCGCCGTTTTAAAAATAGCCTCATATACAAACCGAAGTCACATATTTTACAGGGTACTATCAAACATTTTTAAGACGCGAACACCAAATTGCATTTTTTTAAATAAAATGTTATGGTGTTTTCTTTTCTACAAAAAATGTGACATTTAATTTAAAAAAGATGCAATTTAGTGTTTGTTTCTTAAAAATGCTTCGCTCTCTAAAAGGGTGGCTTGTTTTATTCTAAAAAATGCACCATTACTAATGGCATAAGGTATTGAACTTTACGCCCCGTATAAATGGACAGTGTTGATAATGCCCTGTAAAAAGATGGCTTCTGCTTATATGTAGTGTTACCAGACGAAATTGGGAAAAAATCGAATCTAATCATGACAGTAAAAATTTAAAATTTTAATAGTTTTTTTTTTTATTATTAAATAGTAAAAACATAAGAAAGTATTATATTGTTAATGATAGGTTTTCAGTGATATAAAATTTAAGTGGATTCGGTGTTATAAAACTGTTTTTGAAAAACAAACATCAAATCAAGAAATCTGAAAAATTTGGTGTTAATAAATCAGCAATCCGGCAAAGGTATTTTCTTGATTACATATTTTATAAAAAACAAACTAAAGAAATTGGAATTTCGTCATTCATTTTGTTCATTTATTTATTTATTTAATATCAATCTATTAACAAATTTTGGTTAATGTATATTTTTATATTTTTTTATATTTCGAAGAACAAACTTTTTGTCAGCTGTTCAAAAGAGGGCGGTCCAATTTTGTGTTTTGTTCTCGTCAAATAAAAAATGGCATTATTACAGGGTCGACAAGACATTTTGTAAATGAACCTTTTAACAAGGTGGTATTTTTTTTGGAGAAAAGAAAACACCATAAGTTTAAACTTAATCCGCATCCCAAAAACCCGGCCTTAGTGATAATATATGAATATGCATCAATATGTTTACTATTGAATGGCATTAGCATGTTAAAAATTGGCGATAGAAAAAATTTGACTTTTGGCCAATGAAATTAATTTCTGAGCCAGTGTGCAACACACATCGTTTTGAGGTTAATCGACTTTCTTTTTAACGTCATGAGGTCAATTATCAGGTCAAAATTTAAAAGTAACGTGCTAGTTCAAATAGTAACGGCATTAGATTTTCCTACACAGGTACGAGTATTAGGCCCGTTAATCCTTACCAGGTTGTTCTTTAACACTTTCAAATAACTAATCTTATAAAAAATAAATACGCGCCAATAAATCACAAATGGAAGTCCTTTGTTTTTTCTTTAATCCATCTTGATATCCTGATGACGTAAACGATGTGACTTTCATTGTCTGCCGAAAGGAAAGCAAAGACAAAAAATTTGTTTCTCTACATCGAAAAGTGTGTGCTTAACGTGCGGTAGAAATTTGATTTAACCATTTGTTAATATTTATCTACAGTTACGCATCTTTTACTGCATGTTTGCCCGTATTTATTTATTCCCAAAATATAATTTATCTAGTGTTTAGTGGTTTGGTTGTTTAGTTACTTTTACTCTTTCAATCATTTAGATTAAATTGGGGAAATATGTATGTAAGTGAATGTTTGCTTGGGGTCGGTGGTATTTGTACAGATGGAAAGATGGTTTGGCTGTTCGTGTGTTAGGGAATATTTCTTGTATCTTTGTATCTTTTAAATTAGATATACATGTGTATGTATCTAATTTCAATGATTGTTGTCCAGCGAATGGCCAGGGGCGTGCTCAACTTTAATTTTTATTTTATTTTAAACAAATAAGTTTATTTTTTTCTAAATTCTGTTAGGGGGTTATTTACGACCATTAAAAATGTTTTCATTTAAATTTCTTTCTCCATTAAACAAAGTTATAAATGTAATTTGTTTGTCCGTCTGTCCATTTGTATTCTTTTTGTTGTTGTAGTATTTAATGTGTTTGTTAACATTTTATGTAGTTTTTTGCTCTTTTTTGGCTGGTTGTTCCTGTCACTATTTAATTCATTTTATTGTTGTTTCGGTTATTTGTCATCTTTTATTGCAATGTTGTTCTTTATTTGCCGTTTTTTTATTATTATTATTTTATTTTTTTAAAAAAATTTATAATTGGACATTTATTTGGATTTTATTTAAATTTATTATTAATGTGCGTTTTAATTTTTTTTATTTAACTGTCTGCCCTTTTACGAACAATTTTAAAATGAAATAATAAAAAAAAAACTTAATACGTTTTCTATTAACAAATAGAATCTGGGAATTTTAGTTCTCATGTTGAGTTTCATTTTAATTATTAATTTTCATATTAAATCGAATGTGCATTCTAAGTCAAATTACAATTTTAAAAGCTTTTATAACATAACATTAGTTGAGTGAGGAAGGTTAAGTAAATTGGTGAATACATATTGTTAATTTTATAATACGGCGGCGGGTCAATAAGCCCGTGACTTTTTAAATGAAACACAGGTGGCTTTTGGACAAAAAATTATTTTATTTTTCAATGTAGTCTGCTTTTAGCTCTTAATACTTTGTTCAACGTTTTTTCAATTTTTTATCCCTTGGAAACATGAAATAGTTACCCCGGGCTAAATATGGAGAATATGGCGGATTATAGAGCAATTCGTAGCCTCATTCATGAATTTTTGCAATGGAATTTTTTATGAGTAAATTCACTTTTAACCATTTTCTCCTCAAATCACAAGATAGTCTGTTATTAATGGCTGCCAAACAGCGTTGCCATAATTTTTTTTTAAAAAAACTGAAGCTTAAGAAAACAAAAATGGTTTTAACTTTAAAAAATTGCACATAAAAATAGCCCAAAAAATATATATATAATTTACTTAATTTTTTTTTATCTGCACATATGTTCCGAAACAAATACAATATTATATTGTTAAAGAATATCGTTATTTTGCTGGCTACATGAAAGAGACTGGAATTAAGAAGGGTACACAAGTACATGTAGTCTTGCAATTTGTTTTGTTTCTTCATTTAATACAAATTTTTTTTAGTTCCGGCTCAGATTTGCTATTTGTCTAGTGAACATACATAAAAAATGCAATAAATGAATACTTAAATGCAACTTTAAAAAAGAAACAACAAAAATCACAAAAATGTAAACAGGGATATAAGTAAACTTTCAAAAGTAAAAGCCAAATAAACCACTCAAACGGCTTGGCAAACATGTCAAAATTGTACGTTTGTACAATCGTTTTGTGTTGTTAATTGGGGTATTTAACAAACGATTAATTCTTTTTGTGTAGAAAAATCGAAATGCTGCATATTTTCCAAACTTATAGCGCTACCTAGTGCTAAATTCAATAATTTAAGTGAAAATTTTGCAGTCAAGAAGAAAACGACGAAGCATAAAAAATTATAAAGAATAAAAGTTTTTGATTAGAATTTATTGAAAAATGATCAATTAGATTTGTGTGGTTTATTTATTAACGGAGAGTGCGTGTTTCCCAAGCCGTTTGTGTTTTTTGTTTGGCTCTTAAAGCTTGCCTCTGTTATACGAGTATGTGTTAAGCAAATTAGGTAAGATTATGGCTTAAGAAATTGAAAATAATATAACAGAATTGAAATTATTAAATTTTAATGCAAAACTAATTTTTTTAATAAAAAACTTCAAAACTGTTCAATGTTTTGCGCCTGAAACTCAAAAGAAATTTAGACCGAAGGTTGGTCTCTCGACAAATCGATCCGCATAGACTGGTTTTTTGGTGATTCGAATATTTAGGTGTTAACAAAAATGTTAAAAACGTGTAAATTCGCTTAACGTATATCACCTAAACTAAAAGACTACTTTATGCTACATTTTCTCCACTCGCAAAGCCAGAATCAAAAATATTAAGCACACAGAATAAAAAAAAATAAAAATTGATTTCCATTAAAAAATATGTGATATTAATTAAAAGATTAATTAAATTTGCACCAGTTAACAAATTAAACGTTTAGTTTTCTTGACTAAACGTTTAAGTCACTTGATCAAACAGTTAATTCACTTGATGAAGTTTGTCACTTGATTAAACATTAAAAATTATTATTGATAAAGTTTTTAAATAAAACTGATTTTATTTTTGAATAATGCTTTAATTGGTGAAAAATTTGCAAGACATTTTTCTGTGCACTGTTTGTATGACCCAATATTTCCAAAAAACCAAAAAATCTATTTTTATTTTTGGGTATTTTCTGAAGTTTTTTTTTTGGAGTTGTGGGATTCTTTTTGAAATTTTAGGTGGTCTGTATTAGACATTGAAAAATCTATTCTGATTTAAGTTTCCATTAAATATTGTTAATTAAAAAGTTTTTATTGCATAAATAAAAATTTTTAATATTGACAAAAATTAAAACAAGAAAAATTTTTCAATTGTTAAATTTTGTCAAACACACAAATTTAATGTTAAAAATCGCTTCAACCGTTGTAAATGTCGCTTACGACTAATTTCAACAAGTTTAGTTAAAACTAACTATTACTTTCATTTTCAGTTAACAATATGTTTTCGACAGTTATAACTGATAGTTAATTATAACTGAACTTGGTGAAATTGGACGTTAGTATTATAAACTTTCCATTTAATATTTGAAACGTAAAATCAAGATATTATTGCTGTTCCATTGAAATATATTAATATGTAAAACTTTGTAAAGGTGTATGTAGCATTATAAAAATATTACACATTTTTAAGGCATCATTCTAAAAAAAATATATTTTAAGAAAAGAAAACACCATTATAAAAGTATTTAATGTATTTTGATTAGTTCTATAACAATGCGTGGCAAACGTTTTAAAACTTTTGAACGCCCTTCAGATACTTTACCCACGTACAAAGTTCTTTATTTCAGAGGTTTGGACTCGGACGATGAAATGCTGGGTAAAAAAGATTCGTTTTGAAAGAGTTACAGGTAAAGGTTAAGAAGAGCCTTGTTTTTGACCGCTTGGTTCCAAATTTTTAATTATAGATTTAACGTAAAGAAAAATTACCTGAAAAGAGAAGAAGAAAACACAATTTTTATTAGTGGAATGTCGTGTTTAATTGCCTCAATTAATTGTATTTTTAACACTTAAATCTAATAATTATTAAGCACTACACAGAAAAAATTAAAAATTTTCTCTAATTACCAAATTCATAATATCAAGCAAATGAGTTGTTGATTTTGCACCTGTTACCAAAATGATTATATTGATTACTAAAAATTTTAAAATTTCGAATATTTTTTTTTTCAATAAATGATATTTTTAATTTTAATTAAAAAGATGATCAAAAACCTTTGCCATTTCAAACAATGCGCTATTTTATTTAATTAAATATTGACAATTCCCAACAACAATTCTACAAGTTTAAATTATTTTTTTTTTAATGAAAAAGTCAATTAATATTTTCTCAATATTTAATTAATATTTTAATAACAAATTTATTTAGAAACAACTAGAACATTAATTAAATTAAAATTATATTTTTAATTTTCTTTCAACTAAAAAAAGAATTGATTCAATTATCCCATTAATTAAATTTAAATACTTTTTAAACCATTTCTTTTGACTGATATAAAACTTTTTTCTGTGTAAGTTTACCCGCTGGTTTTCGACCACTTGTCTTTGGCCAACAGTTTCGAGGCGTAGATTTAATATCCCAAACACCAGTCTGCATTTTCCAATGACTGCTACAAAAAATTTTTTTAAATGAAAAACTCGAAAAAAAAAACAAAAAAAAAAATCAAAATCTGACAAACCACCCTACAAAAACCGGGTTACTTCGTCAACCAAAAAAAAAAAAAAAAAGAATGTTACATCAGTTACATATCAGTTAGTTATTATAAACCTAGTAAACATTTAAGTGTAAGCTTTTTATTTCTAACAAATGCATTAGACGAATAACTGCTGAAATTCTCTTAAAACTATCCGAACATAAATTTAAAATTATTTTTATTGAACCTGATAATCAATTTCCTTGTTGAAATCGTACAATTAATAATAAAACCAGAAACAGACAAGACAATAAAAGAAATTTTTTGCGCTTTGTTTTGTACGGCACAAGAAAATCCCACACACAAAAAATTCGTTCAATAACATTTCTATTATTGCAATCAGTGAAATCAAATCAAATCTACCGAAATCTTGTTAAATTAAAACTGCTCTACAATTCAACTTACAAATGCGAAAATTATAACTTCTCATTTAGCAAAAAACGCAAAAAACTGGGTGGAGTTTCTATTTAATTTGTACATTAATAATTTTTTTTTCTTCTAAAATTTTTGTTCACTAACAACGAAACGAAATGAATAAATCCGTTTTCTAATACACAAAATTCATACAGAATGGTTGGCACAAACTCAACTAACTCTTGGAAAGAAATGAACAAAGTTTCTTACGAATGTACATTTGATTGTACCGGGTAAGTAGACAGGTATTTATAAAGAATTTAAATGACATTCCATTAAGTAATTAAGCTCCAACACAAACACACTCACTCAATCAAACATAAATGTGTACATACATGTGAATTAGAGATAAATAAATGGACGGACAGTCAGACAGACGTTGACAAGGTTGACTACTTAAGACCACTAATCAAAGTAACACTCATGGTGCAGCACGAATACGTTTGAAATATTTGCTGGAATTACACTTTGGTCATACACAAAGCCCACAGATGTCAGAGAGAGAAAAGTTAATAAACAAGTAGCTACGGGACGGACAGACGATCAGTGAAAATTGTACACAATTCGCAAAAAGTAGTTTTCAATTGAAATGACTCACGGGCATTGGTCTGTATTTTCCAGTGAACAAACGATGTTGCTTGCTCACAAATATTTTCATAGATACAAAAAAGATGCCTGCAATAGATGGAGGGGAAGGCTCTCTGAATTTATTTGCCTAAAAGTTTTCATCGCAAAAGAAACAATAATATTGTAAAAGTTTTTTGTTCTTTAGCGCAAATCTGTAATTTTTTCAGGTTTTTTTTCTGATATCTGGTAATTAGCGATTTACCCAATGAAACTAAATTTTAATTTTGAAAAAAAAAACGTATAAACCGACTTGAAGATGGTAGAGCAAATAGAATCATTATTGGGGAAAATTAAACCATCATCAAATCAGCAGTATCAATAACGCACTTATTATTAATGTCTGAATTTACTATTGTCCATTTAGTAGCTGTCATTCATCATAACATATTCGGAGGCCACCATAATATGGTTGTTGCTTCTTGGTTAAGGACTATTTTAACCATAGTATGGATGCCGGTGATGACAATATGGTTAAATTAATCATAACAGGTTTAAGCACTTTTGTTAAAAAAGTTTTGTCGGAGGTGACCATATTGGAACAATTTTTTTCTCTGGGCGCAGTTTTAATTTTGTGCGTCTCTGAATTAAAACCATAAAGGTAAAAGTTCATAACACGCTTTAATTCGTCGACGATTATCGTTTGTTTTAAAACGTAAGCGCGTGAAAAATGATACGTTACACTACGCGCGTTATAAAAGCCTTTTCTTGCAGCTGTTTTTGTATTTGTCAACACTTTTTTTTATAGAATTCCAAGCCTCAGCTCTTTTTTTTACGATACTGAATGTTTTATAAACTCTTCAATAAGTTTTTACTCCATGAATTTAAATTATTTTTTTTTTGTTGTCTACTGATTACTTGTCAAAAATACACAACGCGCTAAAAAGTTCAAAGTTAACCAACTTTCTGACGCGTACGCGTCAAAACGTTTTTTTGTGTAACTTGTTCTATGAAAAATCACTAGTTTAACTTTTTTGACAGAAGTCTACAGGCCCTTAAGTTTTGTTATTTTGTCTTGCTACACATACTTTTATCTGGGGTAATATGAAAGAGTAGCTTAAGTCGGTATACAATAAAATTGATTTAAAACCAGTAGAAGAGGTGTACAATCATACTTACAAATTTTTTTTTTTTTTAAATTGAAGTGGTTACTAATACGATAATATACAGCAAGAAGCTCCTCGAATAAAATTTTAACAATACTGAGGATATCTGAAAACTACAATATTCGACATAAGCTACTTTTCCATATTGGCACAGATATATTTTTTTAAAACATATTTGTATTTACTTAAAAAGTCTGTAAGGATTATCTTCCATAGACAAATAAATAAAGGCTCACATCCACCCATCATTTGGTTGTTGCTTGCTAATGGACAGCTGATCTAATCACAATATGGTTGAACGTGACTATTATATGACCGAACTAACCACAATATATTTATGTTTAGGCACACACAAGGAATTTAAAAATAAAATTTAAGTGTTTCGAAAAGTTTCGAAAGTTTAAAAGACATTACGATTTTTTAAAACTGGTGATTTATTAAAATTTTGTTATTATACCCTCCACCACCACTAGTGGTGAATGATACTAAATTATCTAAAATCTAAATTTACAGTAGACCTCAAATGTATCTTCAAATCCTTGAAGACTGACCAATGCTCTTTGACTAAAAAGTCATGTGTTCTTAAATTTAGCAATCCTCTACACATTTCTTCCACAAAATCATGCACATTTGAAAATATTGTTTTCAATGTGCATCTTTCAGTCTGAAAATTGAAAAAATTTGTCTTGACTTAGAAATTATTTTTTTTTTAAAAAAAAGTTTAAATTTAAAAAAAAATTTAAATAATTTAAAAAAAAAATTTTTTTCAAAAGATTGAAGAAATAGCTAACTAATTTGTTTGGGACAAATCTTGCTAACACCAATAGATAAAAAGTTACATGGATCAGAAAGAACACCTGTTTGGCCCCCTTTAACTCAGAAACTTTTTGACCGATCTTGTTGATCAAAAAGTTAGTCCTATCCAATAGGACTAACCTTGGTGCAAATTTTATCCAAATAGGACGACATCAATTGGGTCACTTGATATGAAATCTCCCATATATAGTCTGGCTCCTTGAGTAATTCTAAGTCGATTTATCCATGTCCGCCTGTCTGTCCGTCTGTTAAAAACACGCCCACTTTCAAAAAACGCAAAAGAAAAGAACAAACTTGGTCTCAAATTGCTTGTAGTTATCCTAACCAGTTTGGGATTGAAAGCCAGCAACATCGGTTCCGTTGGATCAGAACTATGAATCAAAATGTGGAACCACCACCCTAAAAGAAATTTATAATTTTGATACAAAAACTTACATAAATGGGGGAATAACGCACGGAATAATATAAAATTTTGCACGAATTCGCTTTATACAACTGCAAATCATACTGTTAAATTTCGTGAAGATCGGTCCATAATTGACCATAGGCCCCATATAAACCCTACTCGCGGAAAATAGTTTAGTAAGCCTAAAACCGTAATAAATAACGCTATCATAATTAAATTCGGTACGGTACAGTTTTGTAGGACTAAAAATCACACTGTTAAATTTCGTAAAGATCGGTCGATAATTAACCCTAGACACCAAATAAACCCTTCTCCCGAAAAACATTTTAGTACGCCTAAAACCTTAATAAATAACACTATCATACCAAAATTTGGTAAGTCACAGTTTTATAGGATCAGAAATCACAATGTAATTTTTTTTGAAGATCGGTGAAGATTCATATGGCCAGAAAAAATGTCATGCAATTTTGCGCTAATTACACTGCTGTCTTGAAATTTATTCTAATTTATTTTTCGTAATACCAGAAATCAGTCTTCAGAATTTTGGGATGATTGGTCCATAATTTACCATAGGTCCAATACAAATTACACTCTTAAAAATCATTTTAGTTCGGCTAAAACTGTTACGAATCATGATATTTTACTCAAGCCAGTTCAAAATTCTAACAAGAAACGCATCAAATTTTCTTATTGTCGGTCAATAATTTAATTCAGGTCTAAACCGCAACCAATTTTAATGCTGACGTTCGTTTTTGTAAAGCTTAGTTAATAATATATATCGTCGGTCACAGGTTGACAACTCTTAACTACCTTTTAAATTTTTTGAAATTGTCAACTCGTATGATTTATTGTAATCTGAAATTATTTCAATACCTTTGTTTTCTTTACACCATCTTACAATAAATATCTCCTACTAATTTTGGTTTTTTTTTTTGTTTACTTCCAACACGGTTTAGTAACGGAGTAATAACGTTTTTTTTTGTCTCCTCCTGAAAAGTACGAAAAAACATGTTAAGAGTTGTCAACCTGTGACCGACGATATGTATTTATCATATAGAGCCCACTCCTGTCGGTGGAGGGTATCAAAGATTCGGCACAGCCGAATATAGTACTCTAACTTGTGTTTGATTAAATTTAATTTAAAACCACGAATAACCTACAATTCCATATTGATTACACGAGGGAGCAACGTTTTTGTTGATTAAGAACTGAATACCGTTTTTAAGCTGAATCCAAATCTGCACTTAGTTTTTGTCTATTAGCTCAACTTTTGGCGATATACCGTTATGTCCAAAATATAAGTACTTCCGCTTCTTATATTTGAATAACTTATTCAAAAAATTCTTCAACAATATTATCTGTAAGCCGTACTTAAATTAGTTTTGAATTTGAAATTCATAAATTCACAAAATCACGGTTTTGGTTTAAATATAATTAGCCAAATATATTTCGAATGAAATTAAATGTATTTCATTGTAATCGGTGCACAACTTTTGATTTTATTTACAATTTACTGAGAAAACTGAATTGATAAAAATTGCGATTTCCAAACAAAAATAACATTTTTAATGTGCGTGTGTTTGCTGCTGTTCTATTTATGGACATTTTTCCTTAATTTAAAAATTAGGTACCTTCACATAATTGTGAATAAAAGCGAAACGCGTTCATCGATTTTTATGTTTTCTGTCTCATTTAGTTCATACGTTATGAGACTTTACGTTAAAGTAATAAGACTTTAACCTTTTCCCGTTTAGGATTTTTTATGATTTTTAAAAATACAAAATTTGCAATTTTTTTTTACGTAACCAACCATTACTTAGCCCTTTTTTTTTTAGTAATTTTAAAAAATTTGACTGTTTTCAAAGGTGACTATAACATCTTAAAAAAACGAAACATTTTGAAAATCTCTTAATGAAGATTAAAGTTATGATTTTTTGAACTTTTAATTTTTGGAAACAGTCAAAAATACGATTAGTGCCTGTAACTTAAAAATGCTAGCTAATAGAGAAAAACTAAGATTAGATTTGAAATAAGCGACCTCAGTTTTGCATCAAGCATAAATGATTTTTTTTTAATTCTATATCATTCTGCTGTATTTAAATTAATTTTTGGGAAATTGTTGCAGTGTAAAATCAGGGGTAGTTGCAAGTATTTGTGTTTTCGAATATCGAAAGAACCCGTTTACGAATTGCAATGAATTCGAGCGGAATTCTTTCCGAACTGTTAATATCTCTACGATTCCCCGTGGCTGCCATAATGAAATTTTCATAAATTATGTTAAGCAACAAAAATAATATTAAATATAGAATTTTAAAAACTTATACATTTTATGATTTATTATTAAATATAAAACATAAATGCACAAAAAAAGATCTGCAATATGCTTCCTGGAATGTAATTTATGAACGTAAAAATGTATGACTATAACATTAATAAAATTGTTTGTATAAAAAGTTTATTACAACATATTTTCTCTCGTAAATTATAAATTTAATGTATTTTTTTATATTCTCTTCATGCTCTTTTCTAATGTCTATTATTACTTGTATTTCCATTTAAACTTAAATATTATTTTATGGTTTAATAATTTTCAATTTCATGATTTAATTGAAAAAAAGTTAAAAAATGCACTTAATCACAATATTAGGTTTAATTTGAATTAATACAATTAAAAAAAAACTTATAAATAAGAGAAAATATGTGTTAGAAAAGCACCTGAAAAAATCGTGATGCTTGTGTTCATGAAAAGCATAAAAATTAGATGGGGGGAGAAATAAGACACCGTAGGAAAATTATGTGTTTAAGATTTGCCATAATAAATTTATTTCACTTGAATGATCTTCGACGACCTCTTTAGAACTAAGGCTTTTATTAACTATCTTACTGAAGATGTTGATAAAAATCTGTATTAGTTTCTATTTCATGCACCCAAAAGTATGTAAAATTTATCACTCTTTAAGTTAAACTTATGGTATGCAATTAGTTATTTGTTTAAATCGACCTAAAAGTATGCAAGAGTTATTCAACCTTGAGTAAACCTTAAGAAATACATACAAAAATTAAAAATTTTCGGTAATATTTTGAAAATCTAAAGAAATTTTCAGTTACATTTTTTTATAAATGACAGTAGTTTTTCATAAATTTTAGAGTCACTGTAATAAATGTAAGTGGTACTCCAAGTATGACTTCTATAAAAAGGAATATTTATATGAACCTTTAAAACAAGATCGCTTTTAAAATTTTTACGACTTCAATTTCAATTCGATTTCCAAAACATTCGAGATCCAGAAAATACTTTTGAGGTATATCTGTTGAGGAATCAGATACTCTTGATGTTCTAGGCAAGGAAATCCAATGTGATATTCGTTGGAACTGACATGTTTTTCAAGTGTCTAAAGAAGCATTCAAGTGCCTTAATTTCTTAAAACGGTGCAAGAACGACTTCACTCCGGTTGATCCCCTCACTATTTATACCGCCTATATCCGACCGAAACTGGAATACAACTCTTATATCCGGCACTAAAAGGTTTATCTTGATGCTATTGGATCGGGTGCAAAGGAGTGCGTTGAAGCCCATTACTGACAATGACTCATTGGCAGTGTTGCCAATGAAGGATTCGGAAATCACACATGAATGTTTACCAAATTACACATTTGCAGCACAATTACACACACAAATCGAAAAAGTAGCTTTCTTAGAATGAATTCGCTTTGCAAGACCTTATTGGTATTCCTTATTTGCAATTAAATCGTTAGATTTACAAAAAAAAAAAAACAAGCCAATTGCAGTAGTAAGAACGATCTGGATGAACATGTATAATGGCACGTATCCCTGGCGGAAGAACAGCACAAAAATGTTTTTGTACAAGCCTAAGCTTTATAAATTTTCCAAATTCACTGTAAGTGGTTCTATTGGATTCAAACCAACTTATTGATTTTAGCTACACAATATTATTGAGTACTACCTACTACACAATATTATTGAGTAATTTATAGCTATACATAATTATTTTAGTTTTGCTCCACCCCATTCAATAAGTTGCCCAATATAAAAAAATTATATGGCGAAATATTTAGTTCAAATTTATTTTAATTGTTTTTTATCAAGAATGTTACGACTTTTTTTTATTTTATAGCACAAAAACAAATGTCAAGGAAATAAAAATCAAATTTTAAAGTTTATGTTAAACATGCTATTCTTCTCTCTCCTCTTACTAATTAACACAGACTTTCTGAAAGAAAATTTCATAGTGTAAACCCAGACTTAGCAATACAGTTTGACAGTAGAGTATTGTTGCTCCTGGAGATAGAAAGTGAAAAAAGTCTGGGTGTCAAAAACAATTTTGACAGTGATGGCAACTGAAAAAAATGACAAAAACTCAATGTTCGATAAAAAATCTTGACTGTCAAAAATTAATGAAAAAAAAAGAACTTAAAGTAAAATTACACAAATATTACACATGGGCTACACAAGTTAAAATTCCACACGATATGTAAATTTACACATGCATTGGCAACATTACTCATTAGACTATCGTCGGAATGTGAGTTGTGAGTCAATGTTCTATCGATATTACCACGGAAAGTATTGAGCTGCGATGGGTGAACTCATACCTGAGACGCGGGTGCATGCCTGTAGTACTCGCCTTTCCAGCAGATTACATCCGATCGTTGTCGACTGTCCAATATATCGCACAACGCATTACAAAGAAAATTCGTTTCTAGGCCGAACTAGCCGTATGTGGAATAGACTCCCGGCATAAGTCTCCCCAGTGGGCTGCAATTTGGAATAATTCAAACTAAATGTCCGCAAACACTTCTCCTTCTTTGCTTCTTCTCAGAACCTATTTTACTAATACCAACACAATACATTGCATTAGTAGGGCATCCCATAAGTGTTGTCGCAAAGTAAAATACTGAAGTATAAATAAATTGAGAGAAAATGGTTTACGGCCTTATTCATAAAAATAAAGCAGGTTTATGACACGAATTTTCTATGAAAATTTGTTTGATTAACCTTTTATAGCCCTGTTTTATTTTTTATGAATAAGGGGGTTAATCAATACCGAATTCCGAATGTACACGCAGAGAAAAAACATTCTGGAATTTGGTCAATAGTGTGACTCTTAACTGTATGAGAAAAAAACTGTTCAGATTTTTCTTTTTTTTTTATTCCTACGCTAATCCCACGAAG
Organism: Pollenia amentaria; assembly: GCA_943735925.1. Lineage (NCBI taxonomy): Eukaryota > Metazoa > Arthropoda > Insecta > Diptera > Polleniidae > Pollenia > Pollenia amentaria. Next base: position 81,743,158 of record OX031008.1, on the reverse strand, counting down.
CTCTTCGCTTGTCTGCAGGATACCAGAGTCTCTGGCGGGAATCGAACCCGCAACCCCGGTACTGATAGACTAGCTGACTACCAGCTAGACTACCGGGGGGTTTCATCCCCTAGAAATATGAGAATACCAAAAACAACTAAGAAATACAAAAATGGGTCTAATCTTTTTTTATTGGCCCAAAATTTTCTATATCTTTTTTTTTTTTTTTTTTTGGTATTCGTATATTTCAAGGGAGTGAGACCGAGAGTTTTGAATAAGGGCCACCCTAATGTCCACCTTTAATAAAACAGTTGTTAGCGAAAATTGTTGAATATATTATGGTTAATTAATCTATATTATTGTCACCGCCAACTATATTATGTTAAAATAAGTCCTCCATCAAGAAGCCATATAAACATGTAATGGTCAAATATGACAATATTTTTTTACAACTAACAATTGTTTGGTTTAAATTTACAGTAGGGCTTTCCTCTTTTGGAAGAGCAACATGTTATTGTTGAAAAAAACCCATGCTTTGACAAGTTTTTTTTTTTTTTTTTTTTTTTTTTTTTTCATTATTTATTTATTGAATCTTCATATATTAAATATGAACTAACAATAATTAATCAAATCTTATACTAATACTTTATTTTTGTCCTGCCAATGCTAGACGAAAATTTTTCTCCTCACTGTTTCTGTTCACATATGTAGATGTTTAGCGGTCTTCCCTTCGGATGAGTCCTGCGGTATCTCTTCTCCTTAATCTAGAGTGTCCACTGTCATTTAAAATATTTCGAGCAAGTGGATTTGGGTGCGACTCAAGCCTTTTTAAATATTTTGCTGCGTACTTCGTTATAATAGTTTTTACTAATGGCACATTGAGATCCTTGTGAATATTAGAGTTTTTAACATACCAGGGAGCGGCTGTGATTATTCGAAGAAGTTTATTTTGGCGCCTTTGAATTTTTTCGATATTTGAGGCCGAGGCAGTGCCCCATAGCTGAATACCGTAGCACCAGATTGGCTTCAATATAGAGTTATAAAGTAGAAGTTTGCAGTCGAGGCTAAGAACAGAATTTCTTCCAATAAGCCAATATATTTGAATTGCTTTTAGTTTCATTTGTGTTAGTTTTGCTTCTATATGGCATTTCCATGTCAAACGCCGATCTAGATGAATACCGAGATATTTTACATGCGATTGCTGGGGCACTAATTGATTATTGATTTTAATAGGGGGACATGACTCCCGACGCAAGGTAAATGTTATATGTACGCATTTTTGCTCATTGACCTTTATCCTCCATTGTTTTAACCACTTTTCCAGTTCAAATATATGATCCTGCAAGTAACGGGATGCTTCATGACAGTTTTCGTGTACGCTTATAAAAGCTGTATCATCAGCAAATGTTGAAGTTAGGGTGTGGTTGTTTGTTGGCATGTCTGAGGTATATATAAGGTATAAGAGTGGGCCCATGATGCTTCCCTGAGGGACTCCAGCGTCAATTGGCTGAGGAGAACTTATAAAATCACATTCTTTAATAATAAACTTTCGGCCGACTAAGTAGCTTTCTAACAGCTTGTGTGTGTTTACTGGTAAGTTTAGCTTCAATTTATGTAATAACCCTTCATGCCAGACTTTATCAAAAGCTTGGGAAACATCGATGAAGAGGGCGGAACAATATTTTTTTTCTTCAAAGGCTTTTCTTATGGCGTTTACTATACGATGGGTTTGTTCGATTGTGCTATGTTCTCTTCTAAAGCCGAATTGATGGTTAGGAATACATCTATTTACATTTAAAATTGGGGCTAATTTTGACACTAACAGCTTCTCAAACAGCTTTGATATATTAGACAATAAGCTAATAGGTCTATATGACTCAACTTTTGTAGGATCCTTTCCTGGCTTAGGTATCATTGTAACTAAGGATACTTTCCATTCTTGTGGGTAGTATTCAAGGCGTAAAATGGCATTAAAAATTAAAAGAATAATTTTCTTTGCTATGCTGGGTAGCTCTAAAAGCATTTTGTTGCTGATCTTATCAAAACCAGGGGCTTTCTTGGGGTTTAAATTATGAATAGCCTTTTCGATTTCTTTTATCTCAAATCTAAGTGGAACAGCAGCTCTAACAGCAACTGGTGGCAACTCGACTACAATATCGGGAGATGTATGCGGGGTAAATACGTTTTTCAAATGATTAACAAAAAGATTTCCTTTTTCTTCATCATTTCGTGCCCAACTTCCATTTAAGTTTCTTAATGGTGATTTAGTGATAACTGGTCTTTTAAGATTTTTAGCTGCACGCCATAATGAGTAGTCTGATTGAGTAGTTGCATCAAGTTCCTTAAGATATTTTTCCAGGGAAGCCGTTTTCTGAGACTGCAGTAACTTTCTTAGCCTTTTTGTGCACTCTTTTAGTAAATTCTTAAGTTGAGGGGATCTATGCAATTGCCATTCTCTTCGAGCTCTCCTTTTTTCAGTCAAGAGACGCTCAACATCTGCAGAATATATTTTACTATTTTTGGTTTTTTTGAGGGTTATACTAGAATGTTGAACAGCTAGTTTCAGATAACTGTCAAAATTTACAATAGAAATATCCACATTCTCCGGTGTACTAAGCGAAATATTTTCAGTGCAGTGGGTACTGAGATATTTTTTATATTTTAACCAATTTATTTGAGTGGCTGACGACACTAAGTTATCAGACGGAGATACAATTCGATTAGGATTTGTTATTGTAAGAATTGTAGGTGTGTGATCAGAAGATAGTTCTAAGGAAGCTTCAACATAAATCGTTTCTGCGGGGATGTTTTTAACCACTCCAAAATCGATAACATCTGGAACTTTTTGCTGATCAGTAGGCCAATATGTTGGTTGTCCGCTCGCGACCACATTTAGATCCATTTTACAAATTGTGTTAAACAAAACACGACCCTTAGGTGTAATAAGTCGTGAACCCCAGAAAGAGTGTTTAGCGTTATAATCGCCAGCAGCCAGGAAGCAGGGTCCTAATGATTTGAAATATTTATGATATTGGCTTTCTGATATAGAAAATCTAGGTGGGGAGTATAATGATGAAATTACTATGTTTCGATTTAATTCCTCAACGCAAATGTTCGTTGCTTGGAGAAAGTCTTCACGATGATCACTCATTAAGTAGTGTTTTACTCGGTTCTTTATCAAAATGGCAGAACCGCCACAAGCTCTGTCTCGAGGGTCCTTGGTATCATATAATATATAACCATTGATTTTAAACGTATTTCTTGAGGTCAGATGAGTTTCAGAAACCATCATAACATCAATTTGTTTATTTTTAAGGAAGTATTCTAGTTCATTTTTGTGTTGGCGGATGCCGTTTGCGTTCCAAAAGCAAATTTTTAAACAGTTCATGGCTTGTTTAGTACAGCTTGCAATAACATCGATTGCATTCTTAACATTTCTTGCATCATGTTACCCATTGTGTTAGTAAAATTGTTAACTGTTTGCACTAATGTTTCCATAGTTTTTTCTAGCCGAGTTAAATTAGAAATGGGAATTTCGTCGTTATTTGGTACATCACCTTGCAGTTGCATAGGATTAGATTTTAATACATTAGCGTACGAGGTTCTGTTATTATTTGGCTGAGGCATCTGGACGCCGTACGTGTTTGCTTGATTAGTTGCCTGCGTTTGAGGGGGATTAAGTTTCTGTCCAACAGAACGCTTGACAATCGAATATACCGGGCATCCTCTATAGTTGGCAGTGTGGTTGCCACCACAGTTGCTACATTTTTTTACATTAGGGTCATTTTTGGACTTATCGCACCGGACGGTACCATGTAATTCTCCACATACGACGCAAACAGGGGGTAAATGGCAGTATGCCCTAGTATGACCAAATTCTTGGCAGTTTAAACACTGAACGGGCCCATTTCTTTTGTGCGGCTCCTCTATCGTGATTTTTCTGTACAGAATGTATTTTAAACTGTAAATGGGATGCGTTTCATTTTTTTTTAGCTTAACATCGCCGGGCTCTAACTCCACTCGAAATAGAGGTTGGGGATTTTTTTCTTTATTTTTAATATTTGTAACATTTTTTATTTTGAAGCCTTTTTCTTCTAAAAATGTTTTTATTTCGTCGGGGTCCACGCATGAGTCAATGCCCTTAATCACAACTTGAAGACCTTTACTGCTTTTCTGTTGGTACGTATAGAAGCTTTTTTTAAGTGCTTCAAACTTATTAATTATTTTACGGAAATCATTCTCATGATTAATCTGTATTTTTGTCTCGTTTATATTTCCACGCTTGATTGCAGCAACGTAAAACGAATTTTCACCTATCACCGAGATTAAACTTTTTATAAGCTCACTTGAGTTTTGCTCTCTAAGATATATCGGGGGTGGCTTCGACGATTTTATGACGTTAGGTGCTTCAGAAGATTCATCCTCCAGAATTGCAAAACGATTTTGTGAATTTATTCTATCAAAAGATGGAACTTTAGAGGCCGAGGCTACAGCTAAAGAGGCTGGGCTGCGACCCCGTTTGAGAACTGTTATATACCTGTCCATACCAACTTGCACTTGTGGTTTTTGAAAATTTTTACTTGTGTGTTTTCCGTTGCGTCTGTGTTTGAGTTCATGGTATCATTTCCTACTAGGAATGTCTTTTCAATGGTAACACTTGATGGTTTTGCCGTTAGGTTGTTGCTATTGTTTTCTGTTGTAATGTTTATTTCCACATTGCTTTCGCTAGCATGAGTATCATTTATTTTTGTTGTTGTTTCATTGATATTACTCATATAGAGTTGTTTTTGTTTTTTTCACCGTTTTTTTTTTATTTTTAATTTTTGTTAACTGTGCTCTTTTTATTATGTATAATGTTGTTACACCGAGATAATAAAAGAAAAAAGAATAAATATTTTTTTTGCACAGATTATTTGTAAGTATGTATGTGCGTACATACATACATATGTAGGTACATATATTTTTTTACTTGTATTTTTTTTTCCTTAATATTTTTTTTTTATTTTTTTTTATTGTTCACTTTTATATTGAGCGTCCAAATTCGCTTGTTAAACTGATATTATTAACTAATTTATGTTAAAAAAAAAGAACCGTATGCGGAGTTAAAAGAAACACGTCTTTTCTCATCGAGCACGACCGAGAGAGTCTTTGACAAGTGGCAACCATATTTTTGTTATTATTACCCATAATGTGTTTGGAGGCAACCATTATATGGCTATGACTGCTTGATGGATGACTAATTTAATCATAATATGGTTGTCGTTGACAATAATATTTTTAAATTAACCATAATATATTTAGATATTGGGAATTATTTCTTTTTCATAAGCAACTTTATTATGTTCAATATAATAGTCTGGTAGTGTATAACGTCATTCCTACCAAGAAAATAAAATTTAATAGTCTGGTAGTGTATAAAGTCATTCCTAAAAAAAAAATTTAAGGAATAGAGCTATTACAAAAAAGCTTTATAAAATACATAACTGAAATTTAACTCATAGAATAAATTCGAAAAATAAAAAAATGTTGAACATAATATATTTAAAAATGTTCATTCAAAATAAATTTCTTGGAGGTAGCCATATAGATAAATGTTTTTTCGGTGGCATGTCATAACGTCCAGTGTCATAGTGTCCATGGACGTTATGACACTCCAAAAATTGTCATAGTGTCCATGGACACTGCGACGAAGCGAAGTTAAATACAAAAAAATATCTGCATACACGCAGAGAAAAACATGTTTCATTATGGTCCCAACCAACAAAACTATTTTTAAAGAAACTAATTTAACCATAATATGGTTGTCGGTGACAATGATTTGGTTAAATGAAACATAATATGGTAAAAAAAAATTTTTTAAATGGTTTTGCTGCTTTTTCTCTGGGTTTTATATATTAAATATATAACGAAAACACTTTTGGGCGCAAGGATTTTCTCCTCTATGGTATAACAAATGCCGGCTTCGCTAACTAAAGCTTCTCTGCACAGCCGGCCTTTGGCCGGGCGCAAGGATTTTCTCCTCCATGGTATAACAAACACCGGCTTCGCTAACTAAAGCTTCTCTACATAGTCGGCTTTCGTTCGGAAACAAGGCAGATATTAGAAGCTTTACTTAGCGAAGCCGGTGTTTGTTATACCATAGAGGAGAAAATCCTTGCGCCCGGCCGAAGACCGGCTGTGCAGAGAAGCTTTAGTTAGCGAAGCCGGTATTTGTTATACCATAGAGAAGAAAATCCTTGCGCCCGGCCGAAGGCTGGCTATGATCCCAAATTTGTTTACATTCTTGCTTGTTGTGGACATTATGACACCTTGCAAAGTGTCATAACGTCCGCGGACGCTACGACATTTCTTTGATGGACGTTATGACACTTTTGAAAGTGTCATAATGTCCATGGACACTACGACGCTTTCAAAAGTGTCATAACGTCCATGGACACTATGACACTGGACGTTATGACATGCCACCGTTTTTTCACTGGGTGTAAGTAATAGCTAATTCAGTCATTCATATTTCCACAAAGACCTTTTATTTGTTCTCTATAACAGGAGATATTTTTTTTCTTCTAATTTTATTTTCCGTCTTCAAGTTGAAGCTGATTCTTGATTTAATTATAATTTATTTAAATGTTAATAAATTAGCTAATCTTTAGTTGGTTTGTTTGTTTATATGTTTTTTTCTAAAGTGAGTAGAAAATAAAAATTCCAGCTTTTACAAAAATCAATAAAAGTTGATAAATATATATCAGCAAAAATCTGACGTTGAATGAAACGTTGAATGTTATTTATGGCAAAAAAAAGCGTTATTTAATCAATTGCAGTTGATATAATCGACAGATAGAGAATTTGTAGGGAAATGAGAAATGTGGATACAGTCAGATGTGGATACAGTCAAAACTTAGTTTAGCGTACTCTGAAACTCGGATTTTTCTGATTTACTAAACCTAGTTTAACTTTAATATATTTTTTTAATATTTAAAGGTAAATATACATTTACAAAAGTTATTTAGAATTATGATTTGGCTACATATCATAAAACTTGTGCTCCAAATAGAATGTGAATGTGAACCACACCTAAACGTCAAGTTTTTTTCTGTATTTCATTTGACATTTCTCAATTTCAGACTAACTCAATTTGAACCATGGAAAGATTCACAATCGAGCAAAATGTATATCGTGAAAATCACTTCAGTGATGAGGCAAATTTTCACCTCAGTGGATTCGTCAATAAGCAGAATTTTCGCAATATTCGCAAAGCACCCACAAAGAGTGACTCTTTGGTGTGGCTTAAGGGCTGGCGTCATCATCGGGCCGTATTTTTCCAAAATGAGGCCGTTCAGGCAGTTACTGTGAATGGTGTTGGCTATCGTGAGATGATAACGAACTTTTTATGGCCCGAATTGGAAGATATGGCTGTGGACGATATGTGGTTTCAACACTTGCCACACAGCTTACGAAACAATGGCTCTTTTGCGCGACAAATTAAATGTCCGTGTTATCTCAGGTGGTGGCGAAGTCAATTGGCCGCCAAGATCATGTGACTTGACACCGTTGGACTTCTCTCTTTGGGGTTCTTTGAAAGAAAAGGTGTACGTCGATAAGCCAGCAACAATTCAAGAGCTGAAGGATGAGATAATTCGGCACATTAACGGAATAGAACCTCAATTATGCCTCAGTGTCATCGAAAATTTGGATCATCGGATGAAGGTGTGCCACCGAGGTCGCGGCGGCTATTTGGCCGGTATTTTGTTCCATAGATGATTGAACCATACCAATATTATTTTTTTTTCAAAATCAACATCGGCCCTTAAAATTTAACCACCCTTTTTAATTACCTAGTTCAATCAATTTCGAAACAATTTCGTCATAAAAAGTTTTTTAAACTGATATTTATAATAATCAAGATATAAAACTTGTAAGAGCTATAGTTCTTTATAGTGTGTGAACTGTTTTTTTGTCTAGAGTGAAATTTACATGGGATCCAAATTGTACACATACTTAAGGCCGTTTCACACTATAATACAAATCTGAATTATTTTGAGGGAAATACAACCCTGTTGTGATAAGTTGTTTTTGATTTTTTAAAATTTTGAAACCACAATTAAACAGGAAAGCATTTACATCAAAAAACTTGAGACTTGTATTATAGTTTTAAACGGCCATAAGTATTATTTTGATATTGAGATTTATGATTTCACATAAAGCGGGTAAAAACTTAATTTAAGTCCTAATATTTGTAATAAAGTATTTCTTTTTGGAAATCCTTCTATGAATCAAAATTTGATTGAGCTTTAAAATGGGTTATATTGCGACTATTCGGAAAAATGCCATATATTGAAATGCAGGAATCTAATTTTCCTATCGCAGTAACTTGTAGTTGTGAGTAAAGGACTTTTGCATTTGGTTATTTAAACCGGATTTATTTTCCGACATCATATATAATATCCTCACAGCTTAAGCAATTGTTAGAATTCAGGTTTGAAGAAAGAAAACGTCTAGTTTGGGGAAAAAAAAAATAGAAACTATGTTGAAGACATTTGGCCAAGGACGTGATGTTTTACAGAATCTTTATTAAATGTTGAACAAAATAAAATAAAAAAATACTTCAAACGAATGATGAATGACATCAAATATCAATATTTTTCAGGTCATTATTGTTTTGGCGCATATGCCAAAAAGCCGTAGTGGAGAAAAACGACAATGAAGGTTTAAACGAAGTCCTCTGTTAAGTACCCCATAGACTTTTTTTTTTGTATTTTCACCACTACTTCCGGCATATGTTTTGAAGAAAACTGTAAATTGTTGTGAACGTTCATGAACAAACTTGGAAGTTAATAGTTTTTATTGAAAGTGGGCCGCATACGCCACTATTCTAAATTGATTTCTACAAAGTGGCTTTTTGCGCTGCATACGTATACTTACTGCTGTGTATTGAGTTTTTGACATTTTATTTTGCTTTAAATACTTCTTTCTCTTACGGCAGTGAAGCGAAGCAAAAGTAAAAGTTATTTCCTTGTTGTCATTGAATTTTGATTTTTCTTTAACTACTTGTTTTTCTTACGGCAATGAAGCAAAGCAAGAGTGACATTTAATAATATTTATAAAATTTTCAAGTCATGCGTTATTGCTGTTCTTCTGTATGGGTGTGAAACGTGGTATACCACGGATATAATACGAAACAAACTGCGTGTTTTTGTCAAGAGGCGCCTTCGCAGAATTTTAAAAATATTTTGGCCGAATAGAATATCTAACGAGCAGTTATGGAACCGGTTAAGCTTTGGAGATCTCAACGTAGAAATACGTAAGCGAAAGCTTGGGTGGTTTGGGCACACACTACGTAAATCGCTCAAAAAAATATGTTGCCAAGCCCTAATGTACAATCCCCAAGGATCAAGGAGACCAGGCCAGCCAAACACAACTTAGAGAAGAGCTACGCTGAACGAAATCAAAAGTGTCTCCGAAAATAGAAAGTACAGCAACATCGGTGAGCTTCGAGAAATAGCGTCAAGAAGGCAAAGATGAAAACTATTTATAGACAGCCTATGCCCAGTATAGAGGCAGTTCTTACAACAACATGACCAAGGCTTATTGTTATTATTATTATTATAAGAGTGTTTACGTATGAAATACCCCACTTCTTTTCTTTTTTTCCTTCTCTCTGTGTTCTAGCGCCTCTCCTTTTTTTTTAGTTTAAACCGAAGCTCTTTTTCTATTTTTTTGTATGATTGTTTATACGAACCCCTACCCGAACGTAAGTGTTTTCCGAAAAAAATTAATAAACTCTAATTAAAAAACCCCTAAAACTCAAATTTCTTTTTTTTCCGATTTCTATTTTTGAGGAAAATATTTCACCACAACAAAGAGTCACATTTATTTTGTACGATTTTGTATGAGGAATTTGCAGCATTCGCCAAATATTGGCGTGAAGAGCAAAGCAATACTTAATAATCTTTAAAATAGCTGATAAGGAGCAAAATTAATACCTAATATCTCAGAAACCATAAAAATTTCGTGAAACAGGTGTTGGATTTAGAAAGGCGATACTCAAAATATATATACTCCCTACCTAACTCAAAAATGGTGGTCGGTAGCTCCAACCATTAATGACCTGACGATTTGTTTTCTAAAATCTCGACGAAGACAAGCATCTTGGAACAAAAGGCGAGCTGAACGAATGATTTTGTAGTCTAATGTCTAAAACATATTCCAAACGATACACTTCATTCTAATGACAGACGTCTTGCTTCAGAAATTTACCATTGATTGTGAATAATTTGTTTCATCTTACATAAACTTTTTTTTCTAAATTATTTTTTACAAAAATTTTCCGGCAATTCCTGGCAATGAAAGGAATAGTTGACGTTCTCCCGGAAATGCAAAAAAAAGTCTGGAAATTAGAAACCCTAATTGCAACAATCTTTAAGACAAATCAAATAAAAAACGTATGTAGGTCAAACGTGCAAAATAATTTTTATATTTAGTTAGCTAATGTTCTAATTGTGATGGGTTCAGAAGAATGTTATTATTATGAGTTTCTTAACACAATCTGAATATGCCATTAGACACGTTGTTATAATTTTTTTCGTGCTGTCTCACTTTAATAAATCCCCTTCTTTTGCCCGATTTAAAATTGCCTGACTTTAATCTACTCAGAACAATCAGACAGGAGGAAGCTCCACTTAAGTCGAATGTATCAAAAATCGATTTCCTTTCCATTCATAAGCAGAGGGCGAATTACGGCATTCGATATCGATCGAAATTTCAATTTAAATTTTATTGCAATTTCGATCGTTATCAAATGCCGTAATTTGCATTCAGGTCTTTCGGAGTGAATTGCGAAAGCTTTAAATTTCACAAAAAAATACTTTTAACAGCATTCCAATCACAACAACGGTACTCAAAATGCCTTTTGCAACACAATCGCTACTTATCGAAATAATAAACATTGATCTAATAATTACTCACACTCATAGATAATAACTCAAAATATATGTACAGTGAATTGAAAAATACACACACACACAGCAAGCCGCCAAAAAATTCATTTTTTATTTTATTTCTCTTCAATCGAATTTATGAATGAATTTAGTTTGTTTTTAGACAAATGCTGCACTGCAGTGCATGATGTTGATATTTATACCTACACCATAAAAGTGAGGAGGATATTATGCGTTTGTGGTGATAAGTGTAACACATAAAAGTAATGATCCTAGAGTCACCTTTAAGTATACGGATCGACTCGTAATAATTTTCTGAGCCCATCTAACGATGTCCGTCTGTCTGTTCGGCTGGCTGTCTGTCCATGTAACCTTCTGCGCAAAATACAGGCCGAAATTTTGAAGATCATTTTATGAAATATAGTACAAAGCTTACAATTGTCATAAGGATGAAGCCTGTTGAAAATATTGGGAGTTGGTCTATAATTTCACATGGCCCTCATGCAAACATCTTTCCGGAATTATCTTTGTGCCCATTAACCATTTTAGTATGTTGGTATTTAGATTCAATTTGGTCCAAATTTATTTCTAAATTTTATTGGAATCGCACCTTATTTGACCATAGCTCCCATACAAATACTATTCCCGAAATAGGTTTTACTGCCATAACTCTCTGATAAATGTTAGTATTGACATACAGTTTGTGGATAATAGGTGTGTTCATTTACTTTACTAGCATGCACTTGCTACGAGAGAGTAAATTTAAAAAAACTTAAAAAAAAAATAAAAAAAGTAAATGAACGCTTTACCACCTGGAACTAGCAAGAATATTGACCCTATTCAGCTGTAAGCTACCAGACTATTTTTTCCTTAATCCAATTGTTTTTACCCATTTGCGGAAGAATATTGTTCCTAAAAAAATAACCCATATTTTAGAAAAATAAATATTTCATATTCTCAGAAAAAAGTGTTTTATCAATTAAATAAATGGTTTAAAAAGTATTTAAATTTAATTAATGTGATAATTGAATTAATTAATTTTTTAGTTGAAAGAAAATTAAAAATAAAAAATTTTGATTTAATTAACATTTTAGTTGTTTTGAAATAAATTTTCAATTAAAATTTTTAATTAATAACAAAAAATCTTTATTGACTTTTTTCGTTTAAAATAAAATTATTTAAACATGTAGAATTGTTGTCGGGAACTGTCAATATTTATTTAAATAAATTAACTTATTGTTTGAAATGGCAAAGTTTTTTGATAATTTTTTTAATTAAAATTAAAAATATCATTTATTAAAAAAAAATATTCGCAATTTTAAAATTTTTAGTAATTAATATAATCATTTTGGTAATAGGTGCAAAATCAACAAATTGTTTGCTTGATATTATGAATTTGGTATAAATTTGGTGATTGGAGAAATTTAATATTTTTTTCTGTGTTATTGAAAAAGTTTTAATTTAAACATTATGATAATTATTTTTGTTACATGAAACAGGTGGTTGGAAAATTCTTGCTAGTAAAAATTTTACTATCAGAAATTTTTAACAAATTTTTTGCTTATTAAATTTGCGTGCTCTTTTTTCACTCTATCGTTGCAAGTTTTTCGAGTACGTAAACACTAACTAGTAATAATTATTGAAAATAAGCAATAATTTTCTGTAAATGAACACACCTAATTATCTTTAACGAAATTTTATATGTCAAAATATTGTGCTGGTAGGTCAAAAATTAACCATAGGTCACACCTTATCCCCTTTTATAAAATCCCTATAGGCAAACAAGACTCATACACTCACAATATTCTGTACGTAAAATTAACTGAAATTGTAATATAAAATAAATGAATATTCAATTAAAAACCGGTCTACTTATTTTTCATTTATTTTTAACGAAAAGTTCATTTAATTTTTACTGTCAAAAATTCAACTGACAAATTCCGTAAAAACAAATGAATTTTCAGTTATTTTATGTAATTCAGTAATTTTATATAATACAGGTTTTACTCGAATTTCTAAAAAATACCAGACTCCTGTCCGCTTGTTATTCTTATGAGGGAGAGAGAGAGAGAGAATACTTATTTTAATTTACTTACCACGTTATACATGTTTGTTTTACTTTTGTTGTACTGACCACTTTGTTTACAGAAGAACTTTCAATTATAAGACACCAGCAGCATGCCCGATATGGCATTCGCAATTATTTTACCCCAAAAATTTGATGAATTAAACTAAATAATTTTAACAAATAGAATATGGGAATTTTCCACACGAAACAAGCAAATCGTTATTTACTTTTACTTTTTGCCACAGATCTATAAATAGATAGCTGAAAATTTATTTTTTGGTAGTTAAATTATATAAAATAACTGAAAAATCATTTGTTTTTACGGAATTTGTGGTTAATTTTTTATGGAATTCGCGGTTCAATTTTTGACAGTCAAAATTAGATTAACTTTTCGTTAAAATAAAATGCAAAATAAGTAAATTCGTTTTTAAGTGAATTTGCAGTTGTTTTAAATTTCGTTTTCATTTAATTTTACATACAGAATATTTTTATCTAATCAACTGCCAATATTAAATGCAACCGAAAATTCGTATTAATGTATTCATGTTAGAATCAGTTAAAAATTAATTTGCTTGGAATTTTAAATGTTTGTTTATTTAAAAATGACTGAACGGAATACCTCTTGAATAACCTACAGTCCGTTACTGTAATAATATTGTGAGTAAATGGATGAATGATGATATCTAAATAATATTCTGAACAAATAATTTTTACATGAATAATAACCTCATAACATAATTTCGTTCTGCCTAGTCCACGATTGTGCATTGCTCCGAAAAAGGGTACACTATCGAAAATTTGTCTTAATATACCGTGGTATAGGGTATCAAATAGTCGGGCTTGACCGACTACACTTTCTTACTTGTTTGGATGTTATTGCTGTAGTCTTTGTTGTTGCGGATTTTGTTTACTAACATGTGGATGTCGTTATGAGTGTTCGTACAATGTGCATTATTTTGGTTTACAAGCACACCAGCGTTGCCACTTAACAATTATTTAAAACATATTTCGATCACTTTGAACGCTAATATTTTTGTGTAACATTTACGTATTTTCTAACAACAAAATCAAAAACAAACAATTTCGAAGTTTTGGAAATCATTTTAATTTAGTGGTCATACTGAAATAAAATTTTGTTAGTACCTATAAAAACAATTCCATTTGACTACGTCTTTCTTCTGAAAACGGCGGTCAATCATGCACAGACGGTCTCTGCTGCAAGTTGTCTTTGTCTTTGGAAGAAAATAAAAACCATGTGCTATTCGTTTAGTTAAAAAAATTAACTTTGACAAGATAAACACTTAGATAAATATCTTCTAATCGGATAAGAAACTAATTTATATTGTTTTGTAATCTCTACTCTAATGTTAGAAATAAAGCGTGATCCATTTCGAGGTCCCCCGAGGTTCGCCGTAACGACTCCCCACGGTCTTCGTGTACACTCTCAGCTACGGCCGCTATATTTTCTTCACAGCGTGCTGGGCGTGGTCTATTCGGTCGAATATTATCCAATAATGAATGCAGGGTCTCAAAATGGGTGATGGTGTTCCGAATTGTACGCAGAGTTAGCCGATTATGTTGACCATAAGTTGGACTAAATGCACGAAACACATTCCTTACAGAACGTGCATTTTTGTAATAAAGTTGAACGATTTGTAAACGTTGTTCAGGCGTTAGTCTTTCCATTATGAAATGCCAAACAATACTAAAAAAAATAACATGACAGCATGACACGACTCACACGTGATCTGTCAAAAAAGGCTATTGAAAAAAATATCTCTACTTGAATCACCCATTATCATTCCTGGATTATACGAATCCAGTAAAACAACGTATTTTCACTCAGAAAAGTTTTAAGTCACACTAATTTCTAGATTGTAAACTTAGTGACCGGTCAATACAGGGTTTTTTTCATGATGAAAGACTTTTCCGCAGCAGTCGAAAACTTGAGACAATTTTTTTCAATCACACCTATCGCAAATTAACAGTGAACTTTCCTTGCAAATTTGGCTTTTTCCCATGCAAATTTCGAGGAAAATTTTAGTCTTGTGCAATTTCATATGATTTTGAATAATTTTGGACCAAGAGCTGAGTGATTTTTTGTTTCACTGATGGCAACACTGAATCACACACATGACCCCCTTTCAAGCCTCAAAAATTCAAATAAAATGATGTGAATAAAGGGGTACGAGTAAATAAGTTTGACGAGACTAGATTGGATTTTTTTGCACATTAATTTTTATTTTTGTTTTCATACATTCACATGTGCATACATGTGTGTTTATGACTTAATATTTTGACTGCAATTATTTTGCTGTTGTTGCTATGTTTGGTTTTTTTTCATTTTATTGTTAGGAAGAGACGGGCAGAGTGAGAAATCGTGCAATTATTTCTGTTTTGCTAAAGCATTTCATTAAATAGTAACGTAGTTCAGTATTTGATGCAAATGCTCGTGCAAAAGTGTAAATGCAAAATATCGCAGCTTTTCTTTGCAATCCAACAGAAAAATACCCAGAATTGCAATTGTCACATATTTGCATTTGCGCAATACTAGAACTATATAGCTTTTTTTTGCTGCGTGTATTGCGTTTGTATCCCCGATAGTCGAACAGCTGACATTTGTAAACAACAATTTAGAATCCTTAAACAAAATACCACTGTTTCGATAATATTTTCTTTGGCACTGCTTCATGGCATTTTGAAACAATTTCACAAAATAATCAAATTTTTTGTAAAGTTTTACAACCAATAACTCTTTATATGTATCAGATGTGACAAAATTTGCATTTAGCATTGCAAAGTTGCTTTAAATACCGCTCATTGTCAATGGCAAAATAATTGCAATAATAAACAGTTGCAACCACACACTGAAAACCGCTAGTATTTCTTACATGTTGTTGCTGGGTATTATTTTTGTTGCTGTTTCTCCGTATCGTTAATTGGTTTTTAAAAGTATGTGTGCGCTTTTTAAGAATTTTGTTTGGTTTTTTTGTTGTTGCTGTGCCTATCAGACGCTAGATTTCTATTTTGGTAATTTATAGCAAAACTTTTTTTGCATACTTCTTCTCAATAGTGGTATGCTAGATAAATAACTGCATTTGTAACAACTAAAATGTACAGTACGTTGTCTTTAGTTCGTATAAGCTTTTATTTATGGTGGGCAATAGGGTGTTACAAGACTAGTTTGACTCCATATATGTATGGTTTTTTATATAAAAGTTTTCCTCTAACTCCCACAGATCGTAGGGCGTCAATGGTTTGTAGCAAAACTCGTTTGTTCTAAAATTAAATCTATTATTTTTCTAAACTTCAGTAAGTTTCACTACCCAATAAGCAATTTTGTTAGAAATCAAGTGCAAGACAATTGGTATTCAAGGTCAAATTTCAAGTTTCAAGGGTTGAGATATACTTTTGTTACACTTTGCTTCAATAGGATTCTCCAGTAAAATGGGAACTTGAAATCAAGTGGAATATTACAGTTTAATTTAAGCCTTGTAATACAGTACAATTCAATCCTTGAATTGAAGTTCAACTCAAGCCTTGAGTTACTGCTAAATTTAAGTCTTGAGTTACAGTTGAACTAAAGCTTGAATTACAATTAAATTCAACTTGAGCTTTGGTTGAATTCAAGCTTTGAAATACAATGCTCAAGTTTATTTCCAGACAAATTTAAAGCGCTTGAAATTTTGTTTTTGAGTGCTTATTGTTTATTAAGTTATTAATCAAGAATAGCATTAACACTTCAGTATCAAACAAATTCAACAAATTTGGCCCATTTAATCAGGCGAAATATGTGTTTTGCATTTCCCTAAAATTCGATTAACCCTGAAAGGTTACTCTTCATTTTAGTACATTAAAGTTACTCTTCGTCGAGGCGACGAATTTTAAAAAAAAAATCTGGCGGAACGATTTTTAAAATAAAAAATCAACAAAAAAATTTTTGGTTAAGCATTTTATTAAGAACTAAAATTAAGTAAAGCATAAAAATACAAGTTTTTCATCTTTGTCAAAATTTGATGCGAATTTTTACTCATTTTTGTGTTTTAAAGTTTTTAGTTTTTTTAAAGCTTTCGTCATAAGCTAACGTTGTTGGAAAAAGGAGCGTAATTAATAAATTAATAAAATACACATAAAAAAGTTATATTGTAAAGTATAAATGAGCTTCTCCAATTCGACGAACCGTAACCATCCAGGGTTAAGTGTAACAAACGAGTTACCTAACTCACATACTCATATGTAATTGCCGCTTATACCAATCGCTCATGCCGGCAAAGTAAAAAAATACGGAATATTTATGCCAATTTCTGTTTGTAGATGTACTGAGAAGTTAACGAATTTAAGGATTTATACATTAACTGCCTAGCGTTTTTTTTACATTTTTAAATTTTAGATTTAGACACAAAAAGACGCTCTAGACTTAAACGTAGTAAATAACTTCTGATAGCTTCGCATTATATTTTATTTTATAATCGAAATGTAAAATATTCTTTACAAATTCAGTCTTATAAGCAGGGCTGTGGAGTCGTCAAAAAATAGTTCTAACTACGACTCCGACTCCAACCGCCGAAAATTTTGAAGTCCGACTGCGACTCCAACTGCGACTCCGAATCCAACTCCAACTCCGACTACAATTCTTACATTAATGCTAAATGAGACTGGACCTTATTTGACTTTAAGCTCTTTTTTAATGCAGTACCTTTTAAATGGTTAAATATAGCAAGAAAATATTCTTTAAGCATTTCGAATCGATATTTTTTGAATATTGCGTTGCCAATTTCAAAGAATTTTTATTATTGAAAATTTTAGAAATTTTTTTTAAATTTGCTTTGCCGAAAAATTTTGGAGTCGGAGTCGCGTGTTTTTGTGGGTACTTCGACTCCGACTTCGACTCCGGTACAAAAACCTCAACTCCGATTCCACAGCCCTGCTTATAAGTCTACCAGCCTGCAAAGTATTTTACGTATACTTGTTAAAATGGATACACATTAATCATTCGTCATCGTATGCAGTGAAATGTAAAATTTCTTTTGCGTAAATTTGTCCTTCATACCGATTACATATTCCAAACGGGATTTAGCAATAATTTTGAAGTAAAGAATTTGTTTATGTTTGAGGGCATCACATTTTGGAAGGAAAATGTAATTTTTTGGGATTGATAATTAAAATGGTAGTAAAAATCAATCAATTAAATTCGATTTCCACAAACTTAAGTAATACGCCTTTTAGACAAGGAAACTTTATTTTGCAAAGTCTTGAGGTAACTGAAGAGAAGGAACAAGTCGTCACCTAAAGGGCGTGACAACAAAAATAAAATTCGAAATAGAGTTTTTGATTGATTTTAGATCCCTGCGATCAAAAATGGCGACTTTATTAAAGAAATTCAATTGTCAAGTACACCTTGTTGTTATTGATTTTGCAAAATTTTTTGCTTCTTCTGCAAAAAAAAAATATATAAAGTGTTGTTACGCCCATTTGCATTTTAGGTGCTTAGTACCTCATTTCTTGAACTCGTAAATTTCGTTTAGTTTGTTAAACTGTCAAAAATATGATTAGATAGAGTCAAAGTACTTAGACACGAATTGTATCCATGGAGTTTGCAACAGAAAAGAAATTTTTAATTAGTTTTATGTGATAAAAAATTTAAGTCGAAATCGTTTAAAAGTCAAAGTCTGGTCATAATTTAAACGAAACAAATAGGATTTTTTGCTTCTGTTCATTGCAGAATTCGGCCGAACAAGACCAAAGTGAAATATTGACAGAAGCAGTTATTTGAATGTTGGACTGGAATCTGTTAAGTACAACGAAATGCACTCAGTCGGTAGACGTCATTTAAGTGCATGTAATCCTTATTTAATTCAAATCAAATAACACTAGAAAAAATTGCATGCACATATTTTGAATTGCAGCACAACTTTGACAAGAACAATTATAAGCTTTAGCAGCTTGTAGGGTAGGCAAAATAAAAAGTGTCTAATTTCCTTAAAGTTGTTGCTAAACAATAAATTTTTTTACAATAACTTTTGTTTATACTTTGCACTGAGCTGTTTCTCATTATAAACAAAAACGCAGTTACTACCACAAAAACAAAACAATTTTTAATTGCATAGAAATTCATGCAGGTTTTACTCTCTAATTGTAATTAGCTCTCGCGTTTACTCTCTCAATAGTTTGTTTTGGTTAATTAACAGTGGCGCTATTTAAATCTAATTTGTTTATATATATGCAAGTGTGTGCTTGTGTGCAGTTAGCATTTCTAATATTACAGTCTGTAATTTACAGTTTGTTTTTATTCCCGCCGTTGTTGTTGCTGCTCGAAACAAAACAAAAAACTTGTACAGTTGTTTTTTTTTTTTCTAAAAATTTTACATAAAAATTGTGAAACTTAGCGTTGCCAGAAAACTTTAAGGTAATTTTCGTAACTTTACGTTCCTAAAAGTCCCCATCTTAAAATTAAAATCCAAATTATTCTTCCTCAATTTTAAAGCCCGCCTTTTAGCAAAGAATTTGGGAAATATCCCACGAACAGCTTACCCAAAAACATTATAAAACCTGCTTTGCTTCTTTAGTTGCTATAAGTTAAATACACTCTTCTTTAGAAAATCTAATTAACAATATTTTTTTATTTTCAAAATCTAAAGTTTTTCTAAGTACAATAATTTCAAAGCTACTAGTATATTTTTTATTTATTTTAAAATTGTATAAAGTAGATATTCTACAGTAGCACCACAAGCTTCTTTTCTCTATTTAAGCAGAATACCAGAAAATTTAAAGGCGGATGTGGAACTTGTAAAGCAGCAACACGAGACCGACCTTAACGCTGCACTGGTCATCATCATGGACGAAAACACACCAAATACCTATTAAGCGAGAAATCAGAACGGAAGTGGAAAAGTGGACGTGGAAAAGGCAGGTTGAGAAGAAAGCTGCCAAGGCGGGAAAATGCTGAATAGAAATTAAGAGCATCGCAACTGATAGATCTAACTGGAGAACATTTGTTGAGGCCTTATGCTCCTTAAGTTGCCCAACACTAGTGATTTGTGCGTGTGATATGTTAGCGTACCATTTCTCCGCACACATCGATTAAATCACAATAACCTTAAACGTCAAAAAGAAAACATGAATTAACAGAAAAAATTAAAAATTTTCTCTAATCACCAAATTCATACCAAATTCATAGAATCAACCAAACAATTTGTTGATTTTGCACCTATTACCAAAATGATTATATTGATTACTAAATATTGTAAAAATTTTAAAATTTTGAATATTTTTTTTTTTCAATAAACGATATTTTTAATTTTAACTAAAAAAAATGATCAAAAAACTTTGCCCTTTTAAACAATGTGTTAATTGATTTCATTAAATTTAGCTCAGGTTTTGACAATTTCCAACAACAATTCCAGAAGTTTAAATTATTTTATTTTTAACAAAAAAAAGTCAATTAAAATTTTTTGTTATTAAATTAATATTTTAATTAATAATTTACTTCAAAACAATGTTAATTAAATCAAAATTTAATTTTTAATTTTCTTTAAACTAAAAAAATTATTGATTCAATTATTATCATATTAATAAAATTAAAATACTTTTTAAACAATTTTTTAATTGATAAAAAACTACTGATTTTTTCTGTGTTGTGAAGCGGATGATGCAATTGCAATTTTGATAATTTATTTGTGAACACAACAAAAAAAAAAAAAAAAAAAAAAAAAAAAAAAGAGAGAATACCAAAAAATGTTTGTATTTATGCTTTACATCTTCACAATAGATACAACATGACGTTTCGTTGTAAAATAAAATAAAAAAAATTGTAAAATGTTGTTGCCCACTAACACATCAAACAAATCACAAGAAACTGCAACAGCTCCATTACCAACAAATCACCCATATGTTTGTAGGATCGAAGGGAACACCTTAAGTACAAGAGGACGTAACAACAAAATATTTGAAATTGAGTTTTTGATTGATTTTTGTTCGTTTTATTAAACTACAAGTTCATAAATTTTAGATCCCTGCGATCAAAAATTTCGACTTTATTAAAGAAATTCAAACGCCACGTACACATTGTTGTTATTGATTTTGTAAAGATTTTGTGATCCTTCTGTTAAACAATATAAAATGTTGTTACGCCCTTTTGTATTTCAGGTGACGATATATATAAAGGCAGACAGACAAAGTTTATAGGCAAGCGAGGAAAAAAGTAAGATATTCCATGCATACAACGTCTCTTCCATAACAAAAAATTTCGTCTGTCTTCTTGTCTGTCTTCCAAACCCCTCTCAGGGATGCATTTAGCTCCATGAGGACCTGCATATCTCTTGACGTCGCACTAACTGGGTAGCTAGAACTCGTCACGTTTCTCGAGATCGCGGCTAGCCAAAGTTTCTATCTCATCTGGAACCTTGTTTCCAGTCTGTATATTGGTTCAGGGTTTTCGAGGATCACGTTGTGGTGATAATTTTCCACCCAGTGGAAGGAAAGTTCGGTCTGCTGCGGATTTTCCTAGTTGCTGCAGCAGAGTTAAAAGAGCTCCAGCTCCTAAGCTGTGGGCCAAATTATACATTTAAATTGTCAGCTGTGTCTATAAGTTGAGTGCACAAATGTGGCTGTTAGTGAATGCATTGCTTTCCCCTCGGTGCTTTAACCACCGCGGCGTTATGCTTACACGTCAGGAACATTTTTCGCAGCACACTCTGTCTTTTTACTTCTGTAAAGTTAAAGCGGTCTTATGGCTTTTTTCGGGCTACACATGTGCTTTTTA
This sequence comes from Pollenia amentaria, assembly GCA_943735925.1. Classification (NCBI taxonomy): domain Eukaryota; kingdom Metazoa; phylum Arthropoda; class Insecta; order Diptera; family Polleniidae; genus Pollenia; species Pollenia amentaria. The sequence goes on along the minus strand of OX031008.1, from coordinate 81,721,416 downwards.
CGTCTAATCCCAAATTAAAACAACGTAATTCCCAAAAATCCCCAATACAAATAATACTTTTTAAATTGTTCTCTTCAATTGCACAAACATAATTGCATAGAAAATGTTTGTTAACTCGAAAAAATTAAGATTAACATTCCAGATTGCCCAAATCAAGAATTTTGATTAACAAATAGTTTAACTATTACTGCAAATGCATTAACTGTGTCATAACTATGGGCTGTAAATCCATCTTTTTTTTACTAAGTTATTTATTTCAATCACTCTTTTTGTACACTAAAAATATTTTCAAAAATTAAAAAAAATATATATCTGCAAAATACCTCCAAACAAGTTCCCAAATCCAATTTTTTGACCCCATTTTTCATATAAAATCTACAATTTTTAAAATTAACTTCCTCATCTGATCTAATGTTGTTTCTCATGGCCTAATACTTTGTATATAGAACATACATGTACATGATAATAAGTATTGTATATATATATATATTTTTTTTATTTCTTGGTGCATGAAATTATTGTTGCTATATTGACTTTTTGCATTCTAGAAAAACAAAGTTTGTTTCAGTAGTTTTTCTATGTAAAATGCTAAAATGCATGCTTGTGTATGTATGTATTAAATACTTAAATGTTAATTTTGTGACTGAATCAGCATTAAATTCATTTGATTAGTTCACACTGTAATTTAATGCGCATTGCATTAATAATTACACACACACACAGTATGTCAATAAAATGTTTTGACATAGTGAAAATAGTTTATTTTTGACTTAAATCATAAACAAAAAGACTTGGTTTTTTATTATTTAATTATTATTTTTTTTTTAAATTCATTTATATGTGATATTTATACGATGATTATTAACCCTGAAAGGTAACTCTTCATTTTAGTACATTAAGTTTACTCTTCGTCAAATCGACGAACTTTTTAAAACCAAGTTCTAGCGGAATGATTTTTAAAGTAAGAAAATTAACAAAACTTTCTTTAGTTAAGGATCTTATTAAAAAATAAAATAAAGCATAAAAAATAAAAGTTCGCTCTCAAAATTTGATACGAATTTTGACAAATTTTTGTTTTAAAATTTATAATGTTTTAAAGCTTTTGCCATCAGCTAACGTTGTTGAAAAAATGAGCGCAATTTGAATACACATAAAAAAGTTATATGATAAAGTGTCGATTCGACGAAGTGTAACCATCCAGGGTTAAAACTTGTCTTTAAGAAATTTTTATTATTTGTATACGAATGCGGTAGAGAAGAAAATGGTATAGAAAAAAGACACGAATTCAGTTCCTCTTGTTTTTTTCTTATTTTCTTTTACTGTTAATTTAAATTTTGCTCCTTTGTTTTATTTTCAAATCAAATTATTCAAATAAAAAAAATATTTTAAAACAATAACAAAAAAAGGACATATATCAAAAGTCATCATGTAAATGTACTACCAAATTCTCTTAAAAAAAATTTAAAAAGACTTGTTTTGCAAATCCTCGTGTTAATGCCGCCTTAGTTTACAAATAATAGCAAGAGAAGGAGAAAATTAATAGTAGCAATAAAAACAGTTAACAGCCGTACCTAATCAAGAGCGCTATGCTAGAACCACAACTGGCACGAACGAAGAATTTTTGGCCGCATTATTCGTCGTCAAAAATAAAACATATTGGTGTATATGAAAGTACATACAATAATAGCGTCCGCCCGTCATACGCGGCGACTTTGCAATAGATTTATTTATATTTCATCCACCGGCGATCCACAACAACAAATCAGTACCAGGTTACCATGTTTGGTTTTAGTTAAGACGTATTTTAGTAAATAAAGTTACTTTTTACTTTAATAATTGTTTTTTTATTATAGTATAACATTTCAAGTAAATATACAAAGTATTTTGCTATAAAAATAGTTTTTAGTTGTGTTTCTGATTATGTTTTTATTTTTAAGCATTATTTTTTTAATATGGTCACACTAGCGGAGTTCAGTGTTAAGTGCAAGTGGCCTTGCGAAAGAGCAAATGCAAAATATCATGGCTTTTTTGTCAAATCCAACAACAAAATACACAGAGTTTCCGTTAGATTTCATAAAAAAGCTACGAAATTTTGCATTTGCTCTTTCGCAAGACAATTTGCACCAAACACTGAACTCCGCTACTATTTCTCTCTCTTTGCACAAACAGCAATCAACTAGTTATTCATCGTTATTGTACTCTATATGAAGAATTTTCTCAGCGAATGTTTACTGAAAAATTCGTCGTGTTGGGCGAAATTCGTCGGTCGTCCCAGTTGTGTTCCTAGCATAAGTCGCAACATTTTTCCTCTTAGCTTTTACTATTTAGGGATGCTTTTTAATTGAAAATATGTACCATCGGATAGACGTACATTTGTCATCGAAACCGTGGCAAGCCTTTAGCCGATATTTTGTTTGACACATAATTGTAATAAATCCTTCAATCATTAATAAAAGAACTTTTTAATTAAGTTAAAACACACTTATTAAAATTGCTCTGAAATCTTATGGAATTGAAAAAGTGTACACAATAATGAATTTTTCGAAATGTAAGAAAATATTTTATAAAGAGTGCTTTTGCTGCACAAAATCATTATTAGCTCTAACATTATAAAAACAATGTGTGTATTAATACTCGTATATGTAATTATACGGGCCTGTCACAGGAATAAATTTCGATCGAAAGTTTATTTAATTCCGAGAAAGCTTATTCAGAAAACGAAAACCAATAAATTTTCTCGGAATGAAATCACTTTTAATGTTTCGATCGGAAAAAGTTTTTGTTTTGGTTTGCACAATTTGCCACATTTAACTTAAAAATAACAAAATTAAAATTTTTACGTTATTACGAAAATCGATCGAAATAAATATACGGATTCAAAACAATTCCGAACAATTTCTGTGACAGGCCTGATTATGTTCTTCAAAAAAACATCGTTTACATTCGATTGATATCACTAATAACGAAAATATATTGTGTTGGTAATTTTGGAACATATTTATGTATATATTTACATACATTTGATTGATTTTTGGATTTTCCATGTATTTCATATCGAAATTATTCTTAAAATTTTATAATATTTCCGGATATCTAACAAATATTAATATAATATATTGCAAATTGAGTTAAAAAATTATTTAAAATCATATTATGACTTATTTAAGATATTATAACAAAGTTATTATTTTATATATAACTAATAATAAAAAAAGTGGCGAATAAAGCTACAAAGTAATGAATTCGGGAAGTCATTAAAAGTAGCATTGTAAGTTAAATTTTTGCTGGGATGAATGAAATATGAAAATTAACTGTCTAGTCTTGCAGAATTCATGTGCGACATACATATGTTTTGTTCACTGTTCTTACGAAGTTGATGGATAGTGAAGACGGGAAGTAATATAGTACGGAAAAAACTTATAAAAGCATTGGAAAGTCGATATATATTTTCAGCTGGAAAATTTGTAAAACTTTCGGTAGTGTTTTGGCGATGCGGTTCTGGTTAGGGATTTGGAAAAATTTGTTTTATTGAGACCACCATGGATGCGAATCAATACTTATCGAGGTATTGATTCGCATTGAAGCGTCATTAAGCTAACAGTACTTATAGATTTGGGGGTTTTCTGATACAAAGGCGAATTTGAAATTTGACTAATATAATGACCATAAATTAAAAGCTCTTTTGGCAAGTTCGTGGCTTTTCTACAACAGCGGTAAAGAACAGTATACCCCTGCTTAGGGTCTAGCTTAAAGCCCAATTCAAAATGTTTAAACTTATTTTAAAAAAAGTGCTGCCAAGAGGCGTCTAAAAACCAAATTGTGTTGAAAAAACTGTAATTTAGCAGATATGGCTTAACAAACCAACATAATATGAGCATATCTTAATTAATTACATTTTACTGCGTCTGCAAGCCGTATTGATCAATGGTATTGATCTTCTTACAATTAATCCTGCCTTTACACATACAAGTAATAACTTGCATGTAGAGTTTATGTATTAATATCGAAAATGTCAAAGAAATAGTCGAATGTTATACAAGTTTCATGAGTGTTTACACAGTCAAGCGGAAGTTGCTTATAAATCAGAGTTACCAAGTGCGGAACAGAGCTTCATTTCTAAATTAACAGTTGGAATTTATAATTATTATTACTTTTTCTAATGAGATTGCTGTCAAATTATATTATCTGTCTACTTTATTTAAATTTTTAATAAAATCAAGAAATATTTTTAAATATACCTTAAAAAAGTTTAATCTATAATTTTTGTTTCCTATAAATGGTTTTGACATTCACTTGCTGCACGTGTCAACAAATCCATATCTTCGGAAATGTCTTGCACTTGCATATGTAAAGGCCAGATAAAGATCCATCTCACGTTTTTGCATATTAAGTTAGTAACTTTGTATGTAAAAATAATTTATTGACAACAAAATTGAGGAGTTTCTTTTCTTTTTTGATCTTTATTAAGGTTTTTCCCCGCACTTTTTGGATTCCCGGGAAAGCGGGAAATAAAAATCAGATTCCAGTGATTCCGGGGTTCCCGCTCAAATTTATTTATTTACCTAATTCTTTAATGAAACTGATACTTCTCACTGCCTAGTATGCTTAAAATAATTAAATCTAGTATCTTTTGTTTAACAAAAAACGAAAAAAATCAAGATTTAAGCCTTTTTAACATATTTAAGTTTTTATTTTTGATGCCAATAGGATCGTAGAAATCCATATACGTACAAACATTGTCCAATTTAGAGCTCATTTGCATAATTAGAATGAAATTATTGAAGTCTAGAGGAATGTATCTAATTTGTACAGAGAAAAAATTAAAAATTGTCTCTAGTCACCAAATTCATACAAAATTAATAGAATCAAGCAAACAATTTATTGATTTTACACCTATTACCAAAATGATTATATTGATTACTAAATATTGTAAAAACAATTTCACCGGTTCACAAATTGAGCACCCAGAAAAACTTACCATTTATCAATTAAAAAAATTGTTTATAAAAATTAAAAATATATGTAATTTTGATTTAATTAACATTTTAATTGTTTTAAAATAAATGTTTAATTAACATATTAATTAAATAACAAAAAATCTTAATTGGCTTTTTTGGTTACAATAAAATAATTAAAACTTGTAGAATTGTTGTTGTGGATTGTCAAAATATGTGCTTTTTTTAATTAAATCAATTAACAAATTGTTTGAAACGGTTGAGTTTTTTTAATAACTTTTTTAATTTAAATTAATAATATCATTTATTGAACAAAAATATTCACAATTTTAAATTTTTATAATTTTTGGTAATAAGTGCAAAATCAACAAATTGTTTGCTTGATTCTATGAATTTGGTAATTAGTGACAATTTTTAATTTTTTCTGTGCATTAAGGAGTAATTAAATTTGCCATATTAAATAACATATTTTTTACAGTTTTATACCCTTAATCAACAGTGGTGTATACTAAGTTTGTCATGCCATGTGAATCTTTTTTTAATTTTCATCAAAGATCCCATTAAGTATATATATTTTGGATCTATCAGTAATTCTAAGTCGATTTAGCCATCTGAGTTCCTAATTGTTTCTACATAGTTCTTCCAGGATGTTTGAGATTTAATTCCAGCTAAATCGCTTCAGTAGGAAAAGAGTTATGCACCCAACTGTGGAACTACCTCCCTAAATGCTTTACAAAAAACAAAACATAGTTTGTGGCGGAATGCACCGATTGTGCTGAAATTTCAACAAATTCCTTTTATATGTCACCAAATTTAGTGAAGGTCGGTCTTTTCTCTTTGTAAATATTTGGCTTTAAATAAATTAGTAAAAAAATAGTAAAAATTAAACACAAGTTGTTGTTCTTTTTATTAATGATAAAAGGCCAAACAAAACTGTTTTTACTATGTAAAAACATTTTCTTGACTTACTGCATGTACTTCAAAAATTGATTTGTGTGCCTCTAAAAACATTTTTCTTTTTTTGCATAAAAATCAACACGCGCTAAGTATGATTTAAAGTTTGTGTAGAAAAAAAAACAAAAATTGCAAACATAAAAATAAATAAATGCTAAAACATATTCGCGTAAGAATATTGAAATAATTGTTTATATTGCTATTTTAATTTAGTATTAAAAATTTTCAATACATTTTTACGCGCCATTTTTATTGTTTTGGCATTCAACGGCGAAGAGTTGCCAAGTGTAGTTAAACTAAATTGACGGAAAATGTCCTTGGCATTTATGTGGCTTTGCTAAGGTTGTAAATTTATTATGAATTTATTTATTTTTTTTTAAAAATTGCTAATTAATTTTATAATTTTATTTATGATTTAGAGGTGAGAATAACCATGATTTAAATGCGATGTTTTAATTTTGTTTAATGCATATATTACATACATACATACATACAATGGGTCTTAAGTGCAATAAAAATGACTTGGGTTAGATAATTATATTTCCTTACAAGATCCAAATTGCATTATGCCTGGTTTATTAAACGTATGCTATGCGAATATTAGGCCATAACTCGACTATATTTCGCATTAAACAGCCATGGGCAATTTTTTTTTTAATTCTACTTCCGCAATGTCGATAAGCGTACACTGTAAACCATCACTGTTTTGTTGCTAATAAAATTTTAACAATACATTGGCAAAACACAAACAAATAAGAAAGTATAGTTGGTCAAGCTCGACCATTTGATATCCTATACCACAGTATATAACGACAAATGTTAGCGAGTGTACCGTATTTGGGACCGATGGGCAATCATGGACACGCCTGAACAAAATGACTCCTCCATTTTCGGAATAAGGGTATATCTTGAAAACAAAAGCTTTCTGAAAAAACGTTTAGCACCACTGGATTCAGCGTACTCGAGTTAGGTTAACTCGCCGGGTGCCCGTGTTTTCAACTAGTACAGAATAATTACTAACACGAGTATATCTAAGACAAATTTGGTACTCCATGCCATTATTTCGGGAGGAAGGAGGCTTGTATTTTAGTAACATGTTGTTCAAAAGTTATCCCTTTTATAACTTAATGTAGAGCTAGTTGCGCTTTACACAACATATAAAAAAATAAATTATACATATAAAATTTTTGAGAAACTATTTAAATTACTTCTGGCGTTACATTACAAAAAGGAGACTCTTCGCTGGAACTTCCCATATGTATGTATGTATATGTTTAGTTCGTTTTGTTTCTTCTCATATTTTCTCATATCAATCTTTTAACACGGTTAACCAACCAATTACAAAATTAACCCATAATTAACCGATTAAACCCAAACCGATAAAAGCAAAAACCTGATTAAATGAATCCCTAATAACAATTGAATCTCCGCTGAAATAAAGCTATCAAACATCCGCTAGATCGATCTTCACAAAAGCTAAAATATAGGTCACATTTACAAAAAAAATGTTTACTGGTTTTTTTTTTTATCAATTAAGTGTTACAAAGTTTAAAAAGCATTATAATTCCATAAATATGTCAAGTGAATTAATTGCTCTTCTACAAAAACAAAAAAATATTTATTTAGATCATTAACGTTTTAATTGTTTTGAAATTAATATGTAATTAACATATTTTAATTTAATAAATCATAACTTTAATTAATAATTTCGCTTAATGCAAAATAATGCCAACGTGAAAAACTAAAAAAAAAACGCTAAAGCTTCGTACAGACGGTTGTCAGATCAAACAATATTGCCAGCAAGCTAAAAATGTTTTACAACCGTATGAACGGGCAATTTTTGTTTGACAACTATGTCAGAAAAAGCATTGTCAGTCCATTGAAAGACAACAATATTGTAAGATATCTGACAACCATGTGAACACTCTTCGTTGCCATGGGCATATCATTGTTACAAGTTGGAAGCTTATTTTTTTTTGTCAGATCTGCGAAGTTTATGCGTCTGCCAATGGCATCAGTGTCAGAGACCTTTTTTTATCGGCAAGGCTGCAAGTACAAACGTACCAGGGATGGAAAATGTGGCTTCGAATTTTGTACCAAATTCAATAACAAAATGTTGTTGTGGGATTTTATAAATTTGTTGGCTCATCTCTTGATATAAGTATTTACAAAAAAGGCTTTATTAATTACGAAATTTTTTTAAAGATTGCCCAATTTATCAAATAAAAAGTAGGATTGCACCATAGTTTCCATCCCTGATATATATGAGTAAAAATAAAGAACAATAATAAGGAAGAATAAGAAATAGCTAGGACAACACTAATATATATAGCTACATGAACAAAATAAGAATGACTAATAGGGATAAATTTGTTCTCGATACAGTAAGGGAATATTCTTATTTTAAATGCAGATAGAGGTAATACGACAGTAGCAATGAACAGAACAGATTATAATTTAAGGATTAATAATATTATAAAGGACAACTCAGTTTATAAGAAACTGGGTAAGGATCCTACTAATAGATTACAAAGGATAAATAATGATTTTGTTCAGGAACTTTTTAGGAGGAGTATAATAACAGTTACGGAAAAGAATAAACTTAAAACTAGATTATATGGTGTTCCGAAAATTCATAAAATCGATTTTCCATTAAGACCTATATGTTCATGTAAAAATTCTCCATCATATGAACTTTGTAAATATATTACAACAATTCTTAAAAAAATAACGGAGAATTCAAAATATAATGTAAGACATTCTCTTCAATTTAAAGATAAAATTAAGAATATTAAGTTAAATGATGATGAGAAATTAATTTCTTTAGATGTTGTTTCATTATTTCCAAGTATACTATAGATATAATAGAGGAACAATGGAATAAGGTAGAATAACACACCAATATAGATAAGGATTTATTTTTACGTATTCTGAAATTTTGTATAATTGATAATAGATATGTATTTTCAATTGAATAGTAGTATATATCTTCAATTAAAAGGACTTCTTATGGTTTCACCAGCATCTCCTATTGTACCAGATATTATTTTGGAGAAATTAATAGATAAATGTATAGAAGAGTTAACTGTTAAACCTAAAATTAGGTTTAATTCACTTGATAAAATTTTTAATTAAAACTGATTTCATTAATTTCATTAATGCTTTAATTTGGGGCAACATTTTTTTCTGTGTATGTATATTACAATATATAACTTTAACTGGTAAATCATAAGCATATATATAAAATAAAAACTCGATTCCTGAGGCAGACCTCTTGATACAGTAACTAGCCATACGGTTATGTAGAAATACAGATTGCGAACGATCAGATAGTTACGAAGACATAAGTTTAGCCGAGGTTTTACTGAAATTAAACGTATGTTTCAGCTTTTCACATAAAATAAAGCGATATACCGTATCAAAGGCTTTTGAGTGATCGAGCAATACCAAGAGAACCACTTTTCCACCATAAATTTGTTGCCTTATTTCTTTAGAAATTGATAGATGTACCAGCAAATACCTCATATTCTATATTTAAATACAAAAAACTTTACACGCACTCATAAAATGTTTCCTGTTACATAATAAGAAAAATAAGGGAAAAATAAAGTTTCAGAAATCGCCAAAATAATCGCCAACTTTTTTGAACATCGCCAAAAAATAGTCATGTTGCCAAGCACAAATTTTCTTCGCCAACGAGGTTTAGAAATCGCCACATCATAAAAGGGGCCAAAATCAGCCGAGAAGACCTTTCCTGGTGCATAAAAATTTTCATTAGTACCAGCGATGCCAGAATTCCTTCACCAATAATGGATAAATGCAGACAAAACCAGTTAGAGTGCTATATTCGGCTGTGCCGAATCTTTGATACCCTCCACCGACATTTCGAATATTTCAGGAGCGGGCTCTACATGATATCTATATATTATTAATTAACCATTATAAAAACGGACGCTTGCTGTTTTGCCCTATATTAAATTATGGACCGACAATCGGAAAGTTTTATACTTTTCTTTTTAGAAATTTGAACTAGCTTGAGTAAAATATCATGATTCGTAACAGTTTTAGCCGAACTGAAATTATTTTCAGGAGGGGAATTTATATTGGATCCATGGTAATTATAGACCAATTATCCCAAAATTCGGTAGAGTAATTTTTGGTATTAAGAAACATAAATTAGAATTAATTTTAATACAGCAGTGAAATTAGTTTAAGCGTTTAACGTGAATTTCAGAAGGCTGCCTAGTATAGAATCTAAGGTAAATTATGGACCGTATATCACAATATTGCAAGATATTTTTTCTGGCCATATGAATCTAAGTTGGAAGAAATTTTACTGCAATATCTATATCTGTGACGGGTTTAGGGGAATTTAGTTATTTTCCCAAAGTGGGCTTTATATGGGGCCTATGATAAATTATGGACCGATCATCACGAAGTTTATAAGTGTGATTTCTAGTTCTATGAAACTGTGAAACATTAAATTTTATTATGGTCATTATCTATTACGGGTTTTAGGCATAATGAACTGTTTTCCGTAAATTAGTAAATTAAGGACTGATCTTCACAAAATTTTACAGTATGGCTTCAGTACGAAACTGTGATGTACCAAATTGTCCAAAAGTCCTATAAAACTATAACATACCAAAATGTATTGCGATATCATTTTTGATTACCTGATTACTGCGTACTAAACTGTTTTCCGGGAGTAGGGTTTATATGTAGCCTATGGTAGGTTATGGACCAATCTTTTCGAAATTTAACACTATAATTTCCAGTCATATAAAACGAATTTGTGCAAGGTATTATATCATTGCGTGCATTATTCCACTATTTATGGTGGTTTTTGTAAAAAATTATCATTTTTTAAGGGTGGTGGTTCCACATTTTGATTCATAGCTCTGATTCTACTGAACCGATTTTGCTGGATTTGAATCCCAAACTGCTTAGGCACCAAGTTTGTTCTTTTCTTTTGAGTCTTTCAAAAGTGAGCGTGTTTTTAACAGACGGACAGACGGACAGACATACGGAGGACATGGCTAAATCGACTTAGAACTACTCAAGCAGCCAGAATATACATATATACTTTATGGGATCTTAGATGTGTAATAAAAATTCCAAAATGACAAACTTATGGTGTTCTATTCTCTACAAAAAAAAATACCACCTTGTTAAAAGGTACATGAATAAAATGTCTTGCCGACCCTGTAATAATGCAATATTTTATTTGACGAGAACAAGACACAAAATTGGACCGCCCTGTTTTTAAGAGCTGACAAAATTCTTCAAATTATGAAATAAAAACAAAATTTGTTAATAGATTTATATTAAATAAATAAATAAATGAACAAAATGAATGACGAAATTCCAATTTCTTTAGTTTGTTTTTTATAAAATATGCAAACAAGAAAATACCTTTGCCAGATTGCCGATTTTTTAACACCAAGTTTTTAAGATTTCTTGATTTGAATTTTTTTTCAAAAACAATTTTATAACACAGAATCCACTTAAATTTTATATGACTCACAACCTATCATTAACAATGTAATGCGTTCTTATGTTTTTACTATTAAATAATAGAAAAAATAACTATTAACATTTAAAATTTTTACTGTCCTGATTAGAGGCGATTTTTTCCCAGCTTCGTCTGGTAACCCTATATATAAACATTAGCCATCTTTTTATAGGGCATTCTCAACACTGTCGATTTATACGGGGCGTAAAGTGCAATGCCTTATGCCATTAGTAAGGGTGATTTTTTTTAGAATAAAACATGATACCCTTTAAAGAGCAAAATCTGTTTAAGAAACGAACACCAAATTGCATTTTTTTAAATAAAATGTCACATTTTTTGTAGAAAAGAAAACACCATTAGTATACCGTCATTCACCACTAGTGGTGGTTGAAGGGCATAAAAATGGCTAAGCGACTGCAACAAATATTTTACCAAAAATAAGAAGGTAATTGATATTTTATTTTTTAACAACAATTCGGGAAGACTTTATAAATGAATAAATTAAAGACATATATAACATAATTTTTATTCAGGTACTCAAGAAACAAACCAAAAACTGTGCAAAAAATACACATATCGCTAATTTTCTTCAATACACAGAAACAATTTTTTCACCAAATAAAGAGAATTAATCAAAAATAAAATCAGATTTAATTGAAAATTTTATCAAGTGAATTAAGCGTTTAATTAAGCGAATTATACGTTTAATGAAGTGAATTAAACTTTAATTTGATACTATTAATTTGCATGAGTAAACAAAAAAAAAATGGCTTAATTAACAATTATTAAAGATGTTGGAACAATACGGTTTGAAACGAGTTTGCATTAAAAATGCAACTTTTTATTCCAAGCGGCGGAGATTACAACCGATATCGAGCAATTTGATCATACCGGACCTTATCTTGTAGATTCATCGAACCGATATCTGAATATAATGAAGAATTGTCTAAATTCAGGCGAATCGAATTATTCATAAAGAATATTTCTACATTAAAACTTTAACTAATCTGCCTTCTAATAACGTCACTGGCTTTTAAATTTAATTACTTTATTCTATTTTTACATATTTTCAAAATATTTCAATATGTATAATTGGTCTAAATATAAAGTTATATTTGTTTATATTTATTTTAGAGTTAGGTAACACTGCTTTAAAGCCCAACACTTTCTAAAATTTAAACAACTGCTGAATGTCACAAATCAAATAAACCTTGAAAAACGAGAGACAAGTAATTGCGATTTTAGAAAAAGAGGAAAGCAAAAAAAAGCTACTAAACAAACGTTAGTAATTAAAATAAATATTTTTTCAAAGTACAAAGTAACAAACAACGTTAGACTTCTTACTATTAAATTAATTTTTATAGAGAACAGTAAAGACTAAATAGAACGAATAAGAAATTAAGAAACTTTACGTTTCACAATCCAACTTTAAATGTTAACTTTTTTAATGTTATCGAAAATGTTGGAAATTGATTTTGGAAAACATTAAATATTTTCCTATGAATAAGATTTCAATAGCCTTGATAATCTCTTAAACCAATTTTAAATAGGCGCTTTTGAAATTGAAAAAAAAGAATGTTTATTGTTTTACATTATTTCAATAGCCATCAAAAAGTTCTCGTAGCCAACCAGGAAATTAACACTGTGTGTTTATAAAAGATTAAATAAAAACACAAAAACAAAAAAAAAAAAAAATGTAAATAGTAGAAAAAGTCAATGTTAAGGTTCTATTACTACGAGTACTATTTACACTATAACATTGTTGCAATACACGCGCAAACTTATTTCTCTTCCGACTCTCCACTTGGACCGACCCTCCTGTTATAACTGAATGGTTGCGGTAAAAAAATACCAAGAAATTCAAGCAGGAATGGAAACATGTTAAATAAGTACTTTTTTAAATTAAAAGATCTGAGGAGAAAACTGGTATATTCTATCGTTTTTGTTATTGTGCCTTTAAGTGAATGGATCCATAATACTTATTTTCGATCTGATCGTGTAAAGACACTTTAAAAAAGCATCGTGTAAGGCCTTCTTAATAAAGGGTCATTAATTGTGAGGTTTGATTGATAATGCAAAATAAAACACATAAATTGGAAAGTGAACTTAAACTTTTTATTATCGGTTAAAAGAACAATTTATAGCATCCACTGTTTGTATATGATATCTTGTAAATGTTGGCCATGACCAGGGCTGCCAGATAAAAATCTGAAAAAATCGTCAATTTCCTGAGAAAAAAAATATAAAAATCGTTTTTTTTTTTCTATTTAAAAAATCGTCGAAAAATCGGACAATTTAAATTTAGATTTTAAACAAAGTTTGTTCGATTTTTATTTAAGAACAAGCAAACAAAAACATATATACATACATATACCCCCGTATGCTTATGAAATCGTTTCTTAAATTTAACAAACGCTTGTTAAGGAAAATTTTCATAAAAAATTTGTTTTGTAAACCTTTAATTGCTATATTATAAAAATCTTAGCTTTTTTTCAAAGTCTTAAGAATAAGAGATACTTTCAATCGGGCCATTTTCTAAAAGATTTCAAATTTGTATACCGTTCACCACAGAGGGTATATATGCAAGTTCGTTTTTATATAAGTTTGTCATTCCTTTTGTAATTGCTACAATATTAATGTTAGGCCCTATAAAGAATGTATGTATATTCTGAGTCCTTATGAATAGCAAAATTGGTTTAACGATGTCAATCTAACCATGTTTTTGTTGAAATGGGATTTCCGAAGATTTCGTATATAAAAGTTGCTATACATTTATATAAGATATAGTACGGAATAGTGTGCTATTATATTTCAGCCAGATCAGTTTACAAATGCCGAAGATATAAACAAAAAACCACGACTGCCTGTAATTTATACCCATAAATCTCTAATTCTGACCTGGAAACCTTAACTTCTTTAAATCTTCTTATAATTTATTATTATTTTTTCTTTTTTACCTGAAATAATCTTTCTTCACAAAATTATAGTTTTGGCACCATGGCACCCATATAAGCTAGGAGGGTAAACTTTGGCTTAAACATTTTTCATTTATGGAGTATTAAATGTTAAAAATGAGCCAAATCAGTCCATAACTTCACCTGCTTCCCACACGAGTGAAGTCTCAATATCATAATCAAGGTTTTGGTACTTATTTTTACTTAAATTGACTTGACTCAAAATTTTGCTTTTGCCCATAACATTTTTCATGCAAAAAACACAAATTTCTAGTATAATTTTATTAAAAATAGGGATGAATATAAAAATTTAAGCTTTCTTATTTACAATAAATTTTTTTTTCTGTGCTGCCTAATGAAAAACATCAAAAGAATTAAAATTGTCTTATTTTGAAGACTGAATAAAATCGTCACTTTTTAGAAAAAATCAGCAATTCGGAACTTTGATAATTTCGGAACCAAAAGTCGTCAAAATGACGATAAATCGTCAAACCTGGCAGACCTGGCCATGACTACGTCTGGGGTGGTCCATTCGAAAGGTCCAATTTTGGGCGACTAGTTCGAGAATAGAGAATGGTATCTCGCGAATAACACGACTAATGTTGGCTTACAATGCGTCAATCGTAGCTGGGGTTTTCCTGAAGACCACAGGCTTTACATATCCCAAGAGAAAATATTCCAAAGGTGTCATATCGCACGATCTAGGTGTCCAAATTACAAAATACGGGAACTCAAGTGCTCACCAAAATAATTTCTCAACAAGGTCATTGTTTAACGAGCTGTACGGCTCGTAGCGCCGTCTTGTTGAAATCAGAGTTGACCGAGACCATGGGCTTGAATTTCAAGAAGCACATAGTGCTTAAAATGGTGCTTTAACGGTTACCATTGACGGTAACATTCTGATTTTCCTGGTTTTTGAAGAAATATGCACCAATGATTCCACCAGCCCATAAACAACCACACCATACCGTTGTTTTCAATGGATGTAATGACAGCTCTTGGTACGCTTCGGGTTACTCATCAGCGCAAATACGGCAATTTTGTAATTACTTATCCATTGAGCCATAAATCTGCTTCACCACTGAGCAAAATCGCACGAAAGACATTTCTCAGAGAACGCTGATTTTCGTAATACAGCTGAACAATTTTGGAGACGCTGTTGTGGTGTGAGTCTTTTCATGATGACTTGCCAAACGATACTGAACAAAAATAACAAAGCAGTTTGATATGTGTAAAAATCATATTGAAAGTCAAACCTCACGATGACTCACCCTTTATAATAAGTAACTACGGAGTAAAGTTTTGCAGAAATGTATTTAACAATCAAACACACAAAAACCATCAAAAGTGTCTAAAAGCGTTAAACGTTAAATAAAATGCACCGCAGACAGGGCTCTTATCACCGCATTCGAGATCGAGTAAACTATCGTATTTTTCTGCATACGATATGCACTGACGTATCGAATAAAAACTCGAGAGATGTAATGTCATTGATTACTCGATATCGAATTCTATCATCTCAAATTACGATACATTTCTTTCGATATCGAGTGTCATGACACCAAAATTAAAAATATCGATCAAATTTGCTCGATATCATATGCGGTGATTAGACCCCAGTACTTGTTTCTTTCAAAACCTTTCAATGCAGTATAACATGTTTGTCTATACTCCTAGTATTTGAAAATTACCTCGAGCAGTCTGCGAGAATTTTGTGGCGTTCACTTGTGTGTCGTATGTGGCGTACGCAAACAGTTTTTTGTTGTCAAGAATTGTTGTTGCAATATTACCAAAGAAATTAACGTACAAAAAATTACATACACACATATCCGAAACTAATATTAAAACAAGAATGTTTGTATTCTTTACTCCGACTCTCATTGCTGCGTGCATTTTTCAGTCCCTAGTTAATTTTTAAGGGTTTTTTTCAGTCCCTAGTTAATTTTTAAGGGTATTTTTCATATAGGTGCTTCTCATTTGACCTCGACTATAGTGAAGCATTTGCTTTTTACTTCTGCACGTTCACACAGTATTTGTTTGTGACATCGACATGGAATTGTGCAGGTCTCTACTGCTGAGAAAATTGGTTAAAATGGAATGGATCTTTAATTTAGATCTTTGCGACCAATTAATGGATTCTTTACAGGCAACATTAAAAAATTAAGACAGATGTGAATAGTTTTATAGGAGCAGATGCCAAGCGGCCTTATATCATAAAGGTCGAACCACGGCATGACAAATAATGCGTTTAAAAACCGCACCTGTGTGTGAACGCCACCAACTGTTAACTGTGTGTTAAGAATTTTGAGTGTCCAATTTTACAGAATAATAAAACCGGCGCTTGTTTAAGAGCAGTAGTTTTCTAACTTCCGCTGCTTTAGGTAGCAGCACCTGGTAAATAGCAACAGCGCCTAAGGAGCTGAGCACACATGCCACAAGTGATGAAAAAATCAGCCCTCAAAGTATAAACCACATTGACCATGTTATCCCCGAAATTATATTTTCGTAAGAAAAGTAAAAGTCTTTCGAAAGTCAAAAAGCTTTTGTTTTTGCAAAGAGCATGTTTTAGGAGACCGGTGCCGTGGTACCAGGGGCTGCTTACTCCCGTGGTACCAGATAGGATTTCTAATGAGCCGCGAACTCAACGAGATTTGTCAATTTTGAATTCTGCCGAATTCCAGGAATTGGCTACACCTGCTTTCCCGAAAGGATATAACACGGTAAGGCGGAATATCCTTGGGGAATTAAGATATCAATAAACATTGAGAAAATAAGTAAACGATCCCGATACTTTTTGGCGTTTAAAAATTGAAATATAAAAGTGATATTAAATCTTACCGACACTGGGCAAAAATTTAACAATAGTTGTTATTAAATTTATATTGACCATTTTTGATGGGAAATAATGTTCGAAAAAAGATTGTTTATGTTGCAAAAAGTCCGAGACGATGATAGTATTGAATTTGAGAACGTCCTCTGAGTGCAAATTATTCGCCTAGATCTGCTACTGCACGATCTTGGCGGCCACTTGAAGTCATCTTTGTAACATTTAACATACTTTTAATAATTTTAGTGAAAATTGTGACTAGAATTTACTATATGTAAAGTTAAGACAAACCCCAAGTTACGTTTACATTAAATTATTAATTCGGCACAAAAAAAATCGACGTTGTCTTTTCAAAAGTTCGGATCAATGAGGCTGCTCAATGTATTGCCATGAACGCCATGAGCTAAATCAATAGCACTCGCTGTTAATGATTGGTGTCTTAATTACCGAGGGCTTGTCGTTATAATATTTTCGGACAACACGAACGGCCGGTGAACAAAACTTAAGATCTCCTACGTCAGTTTGATTTTATTCTAGTAAAAAGTAGGGGCTTTGTAACTGCCACGGTTCTTAACTACACTATCGTACACGAGAACGATGTTCTCAAACAATCTGATTTCGATTGGGCTTATAAATGTTTTCCAATTTTTTAACTTTCCGATTGTTCCGATTTTCATTACCGATCACGATCGACTTCGAATGGTTATTACGCCCACTATCAAATGTGCAATACCACTACAATTTCCATCCTTGGTATGTTTCCAAAATATAGAGCACAAAAAGAGTAATAATAGTTTTGCACTCAGATTTTTGTTTTTATGCCTCATTGTTGTTGGCAAACTGAACGTGAAATATTTCGCGCGCAATAAAAAAAAATAATTACAGCAACAAAATAAAATGTGACCCGGTTCCATGTGCAACAAATTGTAATAGAAATAAAAATATTTACTATTGCGTTCTATGACTGTGAGTGGCTGTTGGGACAACAACTTTATTTCATTCTGTAGTGCCAATCATAAAAGCCACTTGCAATTGCAAAAATAAATAAATAAAACTGATGAATTTTATTCAGTTCTATTCCATTATTTCCGGAACATTTCCACGATTTTTAAATATTATTTGTACACAGAAAACTTTTTACTAACAAACCTGAAGCGGAGTTAACAAATATTAGGTGTGTTCCACAAGATCTCGGACAAGTTCGGACGAATAAGAGTAAAATGAAAATTACTCTCTAAATTTGCCAAGGTTACCCAAAATTTTTAGAGCGCAAAAAATCTTTCTTGATATACGAATGCTGCTTACTTTTTAAATTATGACTTTTTAAAAAGTGATTTTAGACGCTTAAAAGTCATTATATTATAAAAAAAAACATTTGCATCATTGTCATTGTTTATATTTTGTTTTATTTTTTATATTAAAGATTAGGGTAAATATGTACGCAGAAAACATTTTTGCCCCAGAAAAAGGGCATTAATCAAAAATAAATTCAGTTTTAATTAAAAATTTACTTAAGTGGATTAAAAATATATTTAAGTGAATTAAACGTTCAATTCACTTGATTAAACGTTTAATTTACTTGATTAAATTTTTAATTAAAACTGATTTTATTTTTGATTAATGCTTTAATTGGGGCAACAAATCTGTGTATGCAATAATGTATTTACCAGTTCAATTTTTCATTAAAACCTTACATTTTGCTTTTTAATAATTTTTTTAATAAAAACTAAAGTTTTTCTTTTACTTGTTAGTTTTTTGAATAATTTATTAGTTTCATATGCAAACAAAAACAGCTGATTGTCTTTTCTTGTCCGAACTTACCCAAAGAAAGAGTTCATGCAAACTACTCTCGCAATTATTTTCTTAATTGCACAAAAATTGTTACCTGGAACTCCTTTGGGTAACTTTGTGCAAGTTTGGACTGTTTCGTTATGCGCGTGTAACTGAGCTGTTGTTAGCTTAATAAAGAGGGCACACTTTTTGGATCGATATGGTTAAAGAACTGCTATTTAATATCCTTTTTTACTTTGTAGTACTATCCCTTACAAACAAAGCGTTTGGAAAGTAACGTTTTTTGTAACATATCGGACTTGTTCCTCTAAACAGCGTCAAGTCAAAAATTTTCAATTTTCCCTTTTTGCAAGAAAACGATAAACAGTGATCATATCTACCCACTGTAAAAATCTTAGATTTATTTCTCTAGTATTTTGCCTAAACAATGCAGTTTTATCCCCATTTGTAATATAAGATAAATGGTGTTTTTTTAAGCTAGATAGAACTTTAAATTGTAAAAAGTAACACAAAAAATTAAATTTTGATGAAACATTTTTTTTTATCGTTTCAGTATACTCTGACAAATCATCATGAATAGAATAAAAAAAAATTTTTGATTTGGCTCTACTGAAAATTTATAAATTTTGAGTTGAATGTGTTTCGAGGAACAAGTGCAATACGTCTATTAAAATATTTATGTATGTATCAAATATCTTTTATGAATTAATGTCTATAATTGATTGAGGAATTATTTAGAGCTACCTTCGTTTAATATCGCTAAAATACTTCAATGCTTACATCAAGCATGAAAATACTATAAACGTAAATTTGTTTAGTAAACAATAGAATATTTTTGCATCGTGATCGTTGGGAATTACAGTAAACGTAATTTTTGTTTAAACTCATAGTTGACGTCTTATAAGTTTTAATTATTCAAAAACTTATATTCGTTAATATTTATAAAAACAAGTAAACGTGCTATATTAGGCTATGCCGAATCTTTCATACCCTCCACGGAGAGTTGGAATTTTTCAGGAGATGGCTTTATATGGGATTTATAAATTAAAAGCCAACCTTTACAAAATCTGACCTGACAGTATTATAATTCATTGCCTAATTTAAATAAAATATCATGATTTGTTTCAGAAAAATGATCAGGCGTATTAAAATGATTTTAAGGAGGGGATTCTATATTGGAGGGGATTTTATATTCGGTAGAGTGATTTCAAGCATTAAAAATACTTAATTTGACTAAATTAAAATAAAGTAATAAAATTTTTTAGAATTTAGCTCTTCTATTATCAAAAAAGTTGTTTTTGGGAATACATAATTTTTTAATTTAAATATTTTATTTATTGTGCTTAATTCCCTTTTTTTATAATTGATCAAAATACTGAAATGTATTGTTGGAGGATAAGATGTTCCTATGCGCATTTCACACCAGTGTTCAATACCCGCCAGAGACTCTGCTCTTCTGCAGACAAGCGTACAGATTCGCGGGATTAGCATATGAAGAAAAGAAAATCGTTGACTGATTATCACAAAATTTCATGATGTTACTTCTAGCCATGTTGAGCTAAATTGGACGAAATCTAACAACAATATCTATTTTTTCGGCTTTTGTCGTTTTTAAATTATTTCCCAGAGTGGGCTTTATATTTGGTCTATGGTAAATTATGGATCAATGTTCATGAAATTACGCAGAGTAATTTCTAGTCTTATGAAATTCTGACAGACCAAATTTGACTAACAGAGAATTATTAGTTATGGGTTTACGTATAAACATATTTCTAATACTGCTTTTAGTTTTCTTGGATGACTTTTAATAACTTTATTTCATATCGGAGCATGATTTTGTTTTATAGAATTATCAAAAATGGCAAACTACCTGAATTATCAAACTCCTTTGTGTTAACGCGTTCTTCTATAAATCCCTTAATTCGTATACCAAGAATCTCAACATCCTTTTTCGAAAAATCTTTTATTGTTCGGATTGCTGGGCTTTGGAACTTGTTGCAATTTTCGTTGCGGATTTTTTCCTATTCAAATAATGTTTTTCGGTTAAAAATTTTAGACTTCTTAAATACGACATTAAACATTGTTTTTTGCAAAAAAAAAAACCGTCAATCAAACCAAGGAAAAGCTTGATAAATACTATGGGGACTCTGCAACATAAATTTCAATGGTAAAAAAGTGTTTTACTGACTTTCTTTGTGGTCGCACAAGTACAAATGACGCTGAACGTTCTGGACGGCCAATTGAAGTCAATACACCCAAAAATGTCGAAAAAATTCCCGATATGGTGTTGGTACTTGAGATTGTTGAAGCCATAGGCATTTCATATCGCTCATTTCGTGCAAGACCGTCACAACTCAAAATTTGAAACTTTACAGGAGAGCCTTTTTAAGATTCCAACCTATTATTTCTGACATTCTCTTTCACTAAAATACAGTTATAAAATCAAATGTTTCTTTTTTGCTACAAAGAAAACCACATGTACAAGAGGAATGCCAAACACAAACTGAAATGTGACCTTGTTGATGTTAATTGCTCAAGTTTGTTACGAGAGGTCATAGCGTCACAAACATCTGTATTACCGTTATTTTTTCGATAATTCTCTCCGTTCTTAGATCAATTTGTAGAGATTTAAGAGAAGAACATTTCTGCATTACTAACTCGAAAATGCCAAATTTTGAGTTGTGACGGTCTTGCACGAAATGAGCGATATGTCAGTGTGGTTTCGATTTTAAATGATCTGCTGGGTTTAAGAAAGCTCTCTGCAAGATGGGTGCCGCGCCGCGTTTGCTCTCAATTGAAACGTAATCGTGTGACAACTTCAAAAGATTGTTTGGAGGAATTTGGAGGAGTTTTTGCGTTTTGTGACTGTGGATGACACATGGATCCATTACAAGGCCAAGGTAAGTTTGTCGGCCAATAAGGTGATGGCAACAGTTTTTTGGGTTGCACGCGGGATAATCTACATCGATTACCTTCAAAAGGGAGAAACAATAAACGGCGAATATTATGCCAACTTGTTGGACCGATTTAACGAGGATTTACAAAAAACGACCCCATATGGCCATGAAAAAAATTCTTTTTCATCAAGATAATGCACGGGTGCACACGTCTGCAGTCTCAATGGCAAAATTACATGAATTGGGCTACGAATTGGTACCTCATCCGCCATATTCTCCGGATTTAGCCCCCAGTGACTATTTCCTATTTCCGAACCTAAAGAAATGGTTCGGTGGAAAGAGATTTAGCTCCAACGATGAAATTATTGGTCAAACAAATGCCTATTTTCTGTACCTCGAAAAATCGTATTTTTTGGAAGGGATACACAAATTGGAGAAACGTTGGACTAAGTGCAGTAGTCTTATAACAGGTGGTACTTGATGGGAGCAGTGTTGCATTTCATTTAACAACGAGGGAAGTTCGAAAAGTCACGGACTTATTGATCCGCCCTCGTACTCTCGATTAGCTACTGATGGATGATAATTGTGATATTTATATTTATAATGTGTCTGGGGAGCCTTAATCTAAAGTGATCGTATATTATTCTTATTTTTCATTTTGTTTTAATTATGAATTATAATTATAGATTAATGAATATTATATGTATATAGCTTAAGCATTAATAACTTGTAATATTGATTTTTGGCCAAAATGGCTTAATACTTATTACATAACAAAATGGATAAATAAATAAATTAATAAAGTGTTTTCCGAGAGAGGGCTTTCTATGGGGCCTATAGTATATTATGAACCGATCTTTTCAAAATTTATAAGTAAAATATCCAATCATATAAAATGAATTTGTGCAAAATTTAATGAGAATCGGTGTATTCTGTAACAAACATTTTTTAAGGAGGTTGTTGAGAATCGGTGTATTCTGTAACAAACATTTTTTAAGGAGGTTGTTCCACATTTGGGTCCTTAACTCTTTTCCTATTGAACCGATTGTATTCAGTCTAAAACTGCTTAAGAGAACTTGGAAGAGTCTGATATAGTTCTTTTCTGTTGCGTCTTTCGAAAGTGATCGTGTTTTCAGCAGATGGACAGACGGAGGGACATGGCTAAATCGACTTCCCCCGTTTTCACAACTTGCCGATAGCTAAAGAATGAACCTTCCCTTAACTAATCGCTCCCTTTAGGTTTAAGTAAAGTTGTTATAATGGAGCACTTTTTATACGGCCGATAAAATCCTACCTTTAGGTATCGGTAAGTTGTGAAAACGGGCCTGAGCGTTTTTAAAGAACACAGATTTTTTATACTTAATGCGGTTTTAGATGAACAATTAAAGAGTTCCACACGGACTGACGAACTTAGTATAACATCATTTTCCACTAATGGTGTAGAGTATAAAAACCTAGGCGTTTTGTAATTGTTGGAAAAGCCATTAACGCCCTTATTTTATGGAACCACTTTACCCCACTTAAAAAATATTTTTGTATGCAAACTTTTTATATGAAAAAGTTCTAAATGCAAGTTAAAGGGTTTTACAAAGTAGCCGTCTTACTTTCGTTCTAGTGCCATTTAGAATTATTTAAAAATAATAATGTGCCATTAATAGCGTAAAACAAGTATTTTGTATTTTTAGAGCTCTGTGTTAAGCATGTGATACTTGTGTCCGTAAAAGGTTAAATTTACATTTTGTTGTCTATACCCTAATCGATAATATTTTAGTTTATAATTTTACTTTTAGATAAGCATATGTAAAAAAGGATATACATTTTTTTTTTTAATAAAACTCTGAGCTTCACATATTGGGGTTCTCTTACATCAATTCTGTTTTTTAAGAGTCCAGAGATTACGGCATTTTTTCTTTCGATAAATTCTTTGATTCGTTTTTATACCAAAACTAAAATAGTTTAGATGGTGTTATGCGTTTGTGCTGATGCGTATAACACCTATAAATATAGGTCATATAACCCCTTTTTTTGTATACCGATCTCTTCAATACATCAAGTTCTACATGGCAGAAAACTTGGATATAAGAACTTTGCTGTGGTATCTCGGCAATGGTTGGATTGTAATATAATTGTTTCAGACATTGTTTGAAATTTAGCATCGCCCTGTTAAAAGCCCCAAATAATTGGTTATCATAGCTCTACGCCAGTTATTGTTGACGATAACGTTACGTCTGTCCTATTTAAAAGAGGGGTTGTCTAAAAGATCCTTTCCTCCTTTTAATCAGGCGTACGTACTTAGAACATTTACTTCTTTCTTATTGACATGTTTTCGATAGTTCTTTATTATTTAAAAAAATTGTTTGAAAAGTATTTTAATTCAATAAATGTGATAATTGAATCAATTATTTTTTTAGTTGAATAAAAATTAAAAATACAATTGTGATTTAATTAACATTTCAGTTGTTTTAAAATAAAATTTTAATTAAAATTTTAATGAAATAACAAAAAAATCATAATTGATTTTTTCGCTTAAAATAAAATAATTGAAACTTGTAGAATTGTTGTTGGGAATTGTTTAAATATGAGCTATATTTCATTAAATCAATTAGAATTTATACAAAACTCGCAAGTACTTGTAAAACAAATAACAAATGATAGCTAAGTTGCCAAATCTAAAAGCCGTTTGACAGTTTAATTCCGTTTTAGAAAAATTAAATCTTTTATGGTGGTTGCACGGACTTGGGCCTAAACTGAGAATATTTCTTATTCATACAAGACGTATATTTAGCATTCGCAATTGATGACTAATAATTTTATAACATCCTTTTAAAGACACAATTTGTGCCAAATTAACTATTAATCATTTTAAAGCCAATTAATTATTTAGAAATTCATTCTAAATGTTTTGCATTTCAAAGTAAGTAAATCGAAAAAAAAAATTAAAAATTATATCTAAGAATTCCACTGATCTTAATTACTAATGAATGCACTAATACTCTAAGTATTTAGTTAAGCTGTACCCGTTTTTTAATATTTCTCAGAGTAAATTATTTTTATAAAGAATTTATTTTCTATTCATATATTTATCAAACCATAAGATATTTAAGTGCAACTGCAAAATTCATAATAATTTTACGTGTGTTATTTATTTATTTATTTGTTTATTATTGTTTGCTAGCTAGACAAACAAATTGTTTAAGCAGAATGCAGAGGGGCGGAGAGAAAAAGAGAGAGAGAGAGAGAGAAGTAAAAGGAATTTATAGTATTTGCTAGTACTCGTAAATGAATGAATGGATGAATTGTTTTTTACACCACTGGTAAAAATGAATCACCAATATTTATTTGGTTTTTGGCAAATTTTGTTTACTGGTCTCATATTTTAAGAAGTTGTTATTGTAATTTTTCTGGTTACTGTTTTGAAGTGTTCTAGGAAATTTGGAATGAATCAAATAATACAAACTGATTGTAAGCGCCATGTGGAACATACAGTCAAGGAAAAAACTCTACATTCACCCCTGATTTTGTGTTCTTTTTTTGGAATTTGCATGAAAAATTAATAATTAATATTTGTACTACTTGACTTATAAAAAAATGCATCTTCATATTGATGATGACCTAACACCAGAATTGTGACATCAATGTTATAACAAATGGCATCAATAAGGCAAAAAGTGACATCAATCCAATGACGAATGTCATCCTAAAATGTTGTCATATTTTACGCTATGACTACAGTGACATCAATTCGATGCCACATTTTGTCTACACTGATAGAAAAGGCGTTATAAGGCTGATGTATTTTGACATCAGTACAGACAAACTGTCATCAGTGCGGTGAAAAACTGTCATCAGTGCGATGCCATAATATATCATGTCATCAGTGCGATGACAAACTGTCATCAGTGCGATGGCATAATATATAATGTCATAATATATTATTAACATTATTTTCTTGCTTAAAAAGTGAAATTAGAAGCAAAAATTCCCATATTCAATTTTTTTAATTATTTATTTAAATACATCAAATTTTAAAAGTAGAGTTATTACGAAAACCATATCGGTCATGCTGCTGGTGTCTTATAATTGAGAGTTCTTCTGTTAACAAAGGGCGGAATACAACAAACATGTGTTACGGGTAAGTAAATAATGCTGTTCTCTCAATTTGACTTAAAGTCAATTAAAATGACACAATTTGATGACAGCTTGTCATCGCACTGATATTATGCTTTATAAAATCGTCTCCGATTCGTCATTAGTGATGCCAATGTGTCATCCAATTGATGGCATAATTTAAATTGTTGACCCTGATGACAATTTGGCCAAGTGATGTTAAGTGTCATGGGGTAAAAAACGAAGACACTTTTCATAGTAATGATGTCAAAATACATCAGCGTTATGACGCCTTTTCTATCGGTGTATATTAAGTACCAAACACGAAATTTAACTATTGATACGAAATAAAGCTAATTGAAAAGTATAACAACAACAAAAACAATAAAAGTTCATAACGAAAAAGTCTACGTACAGCTTAAAATTTAAATAACATTTTAAATTCTTTTACACAACCAAATGAAAAAAATTATTTTTTAATATTTGGTAGGTCCTCCTTGGGATTCAATTACTGCTTGAAGACGACGTGTCATGGACATCACCAAATTTTCCATAATATGGGTCTTGATTTCAGAAAATGCTCGAGTTTTACAACATGTAATTATTATTTTCGAAGCAACCCAAATATTCTCAAATCGAACCATTTTTTTCTGAAACAACCAAAAAGGATCGATTGGGATGAGGTCTTGTGACTGAATAAGTGAATTCAGCCGTCCTGGCGTATGATAAATATGCCAGTATCGAACGATATGAGCAGTGTGCTTGGAAGATTTAACTCTCTGGAAAATAAATTTAATTCCAAGGCCCAAGCTTTCCACAGATGGCTTCAGATTTTGTTGCAAAATGTTCCTATACTGATATTTATTTATCCATATTATCTTCAACAAAAACCAATTGACCCACCCTAGATGCGGCTATAGCTCCCCAAACCATAACACAGTCGCCACCATGTTCCACTGTATAATATTTTTGGGATCAAGTGCAGTGTTTGGTCTTCCCCAAATGTTGGTTCGAACATCATTTCCGAAAATATTATACATACTTACTTTCATCAGTAAATAAAACTTTCTTTTTTTAAAATATGCCTTGGAAAAGTCTTGGCGAAGTTGACAATTCTTGGCCAAAATAAAGGGGGTCTTGCGTGCTGTTCCACATTAAAAGCCATTGTCATGCAAAATGTTTATTAGTGGTCTTGGTGAAACAATAATATTTGAATATCTTACAATGTACCAGCTTATTTTGGGGCACCTATTTCTGGATCCTGAGGGAGTTATTTAAGAACACTGCTAACATCTCGTCTTAAAAGTTTCTTAGGTCTTCCGATCTTGGACTTTTTGGTATTTTCAAAGTCTTTTTACAATAGTTTGCACAGTAGAACGATTTAATCTCACTAATTTAGCAATTACTCCACATGATTTACTGTCTTATCCATGGTGAACCAATAAATGTTGAATTGATTGCCATATTTCTTTGCTATTTGCTACATTTAAGGTTGAAATGTGTTTTTTAAATCGCTTTCCGTACTTAAATGGTTGAAATGTTCGTAAAATATAGTAAATCAAGAAATCTAATGAGCTTTTTCTTTTGGCTCTTTCACTTTCTTATTCAATTTAAGACTTAGTAACCCTGTTTGTAGACTTTTACCCCCGCTAATTATTGTGTTTACCGCCAATATTTTGTTAAATATTAATATTTTGCAACTTTTGCTCTTCAGATAGACTAAACTGACAATTTTTTTAAATAACAATATAAAAAATTATATAATATAATTTTCATAAAACTTAAAATATTAGGGTGTATGTACAGTTTTTTCCCTCACTGTACTTATAATGGGAATAATATAAAATTCATTAAGAAACCAGATATCTTTTTAATTAGTTTTCCTGGGAACGAACCAAATTAATAGTTTTAATCTTAACACTTCATTCATTGATTATAGAAAATGTGTAATAACTACTAGGGAAAGTTTTTTATATAAAAAAATATTTAGAAATATGCAAAAAAATCTAGAAAATATTTCTTTTGAATTTTATCAAAAAAAAAAAAAAGAAAATTAAAAATTTTGTGGCATGATCAATAGAAAATGTCATTATTGGAGAAAACTTTAGTAAAGGGTCTTCCAATAGGCACTTTTTAACTTTGACAGCAGATAGCGGCCAAACTGTTTAAGCTATATCTGCCGAATCAGCTGTCATTAATTCAGTCTGTTACCTAAGCACCATGGACGGATATAGCGTTCAACAGCAGGAACAAATGATAAAATTGTTCCATCAATGATGAGGTCCATTCCTGGATGAATGGCTACGTCAATAAACTAAATTGTCAAATTTGGGATGATACCAATCCAAAGGAGATATAAAAGCATCTCGAAAAACTCACTGGTTTGTATGGATTTCAGTCTATATATCTTTGAGCTCGACCTTGACCAGAGCTTTACCGTCAGCGCACAGTGTGACTTTTGTTACTTTTAGGATGCCAAAATTCGTAACAGTCAAATAAAAGAAGGTGTGGCAATGAAATTTAGCAATAATAATGATAAGCTCGATATAGCATTGGACACAACGAAATGGGCGTGGTCCGCCCACTTTTTTGGCCACCCCCCATATAAGGTGTATTTTTAAAATACCATAATTTCTAATTTAATAGTACTTATTATGGCGGAAATAAATAAAAATAATTTTAATTTCACTAAATTTTTAAATTAGTAGTTGCTTTGAGATGATTAATATATATTTTTGAAAACAAATTTTAATTCCATACTAAAAAAAAGCAATCTTGAAATAAAAATAATTACTGCGAGTCAATATCATTTCCATATTCCGGTACGGATAATAAGCCAATAACTTCTTTTGGTAATGTTCGTCGCTTTGTCTTCGTCGCTTTCCGCAAGCTGCATAAAACCATGTGAGATAAGGCCATGATGGCTTTATTGCTCAATTGAATGGGAGATAAAGCCATAATGGCCTTATTGCCCAATCATTGAGAGGTAAGATCATATTTAAAATTTTGCGAAATGAGAGATGTAGCCATATTTTTTTTTCGCAAATGAGAGATAAAGCCATATTTTTTCAGAATATTGTTATACATGGTGTTGACATTTTGTAAAAGAGAAAAGCCTTAGTTATCATTGAAAAAATAACAACTAAGAAAACTTTATTCAGCGAAGCCACCTGCCGCGTCCTACCGTAAGAGAAAACCCGTAAGCGAAGCCAGATTTCAATACTTAACTTTAGTGTCTCCGGGAAGACATTTTTTTACAGAATGTTATTATTATTATTATTATTATTAGATTTTATTCCTTCAATGAAAATTATTACATTAGGTGTAAACATTTCGTAAAAGGGAAAATCATAAGAAAACTTATAATCAATGTAAAATGCAAAAGTTCTTCAAAACTGAAATGAGAGATAAAGCCATTTTCTAATATTGCTAATGTGAGCTGAGGCCATGATGGCTTTATCTCCCATTCAAATGAAAAAAGGCTTTATCTCCCTATTGAATAAGAGATAAAGCCATCATGGCCTTATCTCACATGGTATTAAAGCACCCCCTCTTTACTACACTTGTCACAGTGACACAACTGTGTTGATAACTGTTATCATGTTAATTGTTGTTTTTTTTATTTGTTTTGAGTACATATTCGTAATAGTTGTACATTTTACTATTACATAGCCTAAAATTATTAAAATCTGAGACCATTTTTTTTTTCTTTTTGCATCCTAAAAGTAACAAAAGTCACACTGTGCAGCGGCGAGGGCAATAGGTCAATAAGTACCAACTTATTTTAGCCTGAATGGAATGTTGTGGTCACCAACGACATGTGTTTCAAAAGCATGGCGCTACATGCCATACAGCCACATTGGATACTCTGCACGAGGGATTTAAGGGCATGATCATCTTAAGGGGGGTGATGTGAGCTGGCCGCTAAGATCGTGCGATTTAATCCCTTTAGAATTTTTTTAATGGGGTATTCTTAAATCGCAGGCCTATGCGAAAAAGCCACACACTACATTGGCCCTTAAGGGCAACATAACCCATGCCATCAGTCATATTGTCGGTTGATAATTTAAATGTCGTATGTGGATTTTTTGCGGTTTTGAGTTAATATCGAATCCATAGGTATTCCGACCTGATCTTTTATTTGGCGTAATCAGTTTTTCGATACCTCATACGGGTTTCGAGATATGGAGTGTTGAGTTTGTCGTATGTGGTATTTGATGAAGCAATTTTCAAATTAAATGTGTTCAAAGTCAATTTACTCGAAACTATCAGAATCCATATACGACAATTAAATTATCAGCCGACGCACAGTGGCGCCCGTAGAGCAAGCGAGGTTGCAAAAATCAAAATTTTCATGAGTGCCGACGAAGTTTTGAATAAACCCATGTTATAGGAAACTTTTCAACGATTTCAAATATGCCACTCTTAATAATATCACATTTTTAGTTTAGAAGATATAACCGTTCAAAGTTGACCGACTTTCGGTTTTCAAAAAAACACACAATTTTTAGTCAAATTGTTGCGATTTCAGGTGTAATATCACGAAAAATAGGTAACGAATCGCCTTATTTTTTATTTGTATTGATTGATGTATTTATTAAATGTATAATGATAAAAAAAAAATTAACTGTTTGCTTTGTGTTTCTCCTGGTAAATCACTATTTAAAAACTATCCGTTTTTTCACTATTTTTCAACTTTGACGGAAAATAAAAAAAAACTATATTTTTCTATATTTGCCATACGTGCAAAACCTGTTCTTTGATTATTTCTTTACATAATTCAAAAGGTTTTATCTGCCCGTACGTGCCCGTTTGGCTTCTAGAGGTAAAAAAGTTCAAAAAGACATGGTTGCAGAAATTGTATGGCGTCCATCCCTTATATGTTTTGACTGACAGTAGTTTGATCTAATAGTTTGAAAAAAACTACTCATTGAAATTAGCAGGTACGTACCTCACATAAACAATACTTTGGCGTACAAATGGTCAGGAACAATATTGACTTATGGTCCCTACAGGTAGGCACAAATCTTATTTGGACACGTGCATAATATCAAAATTGCATTATTCAGCATAAATCCATATGTATGCAGGGAACAGGTAAATTTTTAGGCATGGTAGCATAAGCCTATATATTGCAAAATAAGCATAATGCCTGGATTAGTCTACGCCTGAAAGTTGGCGCAACAATTACTGAAACCATTAAACAATTTAAGTACTGAAAACATGGCGTTGAACAATTTAAAATTATTTGAACTGTTTAGAAAGTCAACCACACCAAAGTTTTTCACGGAAGTGAAAATTCTTCCTGAGAAGTTGACATTGATCAGCAAATGGGGCTGCGATGGATCATCCGGACAAAGCGTTTATAAGCAAAGGATATCTTTCGATGACGCTACAATATCGGACGGAAATATGTTTATGGCATCTGTTGTTCCTTTGCGGCTAAAATCGGATGATTCCCTACACTGGAAAAATCCACGTCCGTCATCAGTGCATTATTGCCGACCAATAATGTTTCAGTTTGCAAGGGAATCGGCAGAACTCATAAGGACTACGGTGAAGGACATTGAAGAACAAATAAGCAAGATTAAGCCTACAAAGCTGCAAATTGGAGAAGGAAAATATATTGAATGCAATTACGAGTTCTACCTGACCATGGTTGACGGAAAAGTCGTAAACGAACTGACAGGAACAACCTCAACAATGTCATGCCCGATTTGCAAAAAGAGTCAGAAGAACTTTTTTCAATTCAATTCAATTTATTTCATATATAATATGTTACATCTCAATTTTATATAATTAGTTGTAAAGAGTTTAAGATTAGTATCTTTTTCTGCTTAATTATAATATATTTCAATTAGTTTTCATAGACAGAATTATATTGGAGGTAAAAATTTAGCAAAAACCTATCTAAACCCCTTTTTTCGTATTATTTTTATATTTTTTTTATCGATTTTATATTATTATTTGTCAGAAGAACTTTGGTAATTTAAACGATTCTACAAATGAGGAGAATTACGAATATGGAATGTCACCATTGCACGCAAGGATAAGGTGTATGGAATTCTTGCTAAAACTGGCATATACCCTACCACAAGAGGAGGAAAACTTCGATGAAAATACATCAATAAAGGATAAGGAAAAGATCAGAAAGAAGCAAATACAGGATGGTTTTTTTGAAACAAGTTGGACTAAAAGTAGACTGTCCCAAGCACGGATACGGTAACTCTAACGATGGAAACACTTCTAGGAGATTTTTTGAAAATGATGAGGCAGTAACTAGAATCATTGGAATTGACAATCAAATCGTGAAAAGATTGGGAACGATCTTGGATGTTTTAAACTGCAAAGAAAATGTCAATTCTACAAAATATGGAGAATATGCGTCGAAAACTGCATCTCTTTTAGCAGAAATGTATCCACAGAAGAAGTTGACCCCGACCGTCCATAAAATATTGGCGCATGGCAAAGATATAAATGAGTACCAGCCTTTGCCAATTGGAGAGCTTTCTGAAGAAGCACAGGAGTCTCTTAACAAATTTTATAAAAAATATAGATTGCAGAACACATTCAAAGCATCAAGGGTAAGGCAAAATAAGGACCTCTTCAACTTGTTGGCAGCATCTTCCGATCCACTTATTTCTTCCCTGCGGCATGTGAAGTCACGAATAGAGTTACAAAATAATTATAGTTTAGAAATTGTTAGTCTTTTAGATATACCTTCTCTTACGAATTGTGATGAATATTTTACAGAAAATTGAAAAAATAAATTTAAAAAAATAAATAATTTTTTTTTTTAATTTGTTGGGTAATAATTTAAAACATAAAACCCTTAAGAAAAAAAATAAAAACAATCTAAAAATGTAAAAATAATTTTTTTTAGTTACCATAAAATTGATTTTTCTACTAATTTTAACTTTGATAACCCATAAGTAGGCCCCTACAAAGCGTAGCACCCTTTCCAAACGCTCATTTCATAGGCTGAACAGTTATCTATCATATGCTGTTTAAACTGTTCAATTATCTTATTCGGTTCAAAAGATATGATTTTTGCAACGAAAAAACTCAAATGGCGCCACTGTGCGACGATATTCAGCCGGATTTAAGCGCCAGAGTCATGGAAAATTTAATATTTCGAATTCGCACCACATGTCTAAGCCGCGACAGACATTTGCATGATGTTATGTTCCATACATAACGGCAGCAAAAGGCCTTTCAAACGAATAAAAAATTTCAATAATATTTTTTTAATAACAAGGTTACCCGCCTCCCCAGTGTTTATAATTTGTATTTATTTAAAAGTATAAAAGATATAATTTCGGCAAATTTTGTCCATATCCCCATTAAACTTTCATTGAACACTTAAAAATCTTTAAAATTTGAAATTGTATTGCAATTTACATCTGATGGCGGTAATAAATCATCAGCCAAAAACAATTTAAAAAAAAACATGAAACACCAAAAAGTGACTTAATGGAATTTGGATATGAAACAACAAGTTGTTTGTCTTCCACATGCAAAAATATTCCAAATCCAAAAAAACTATAGAAACAAAAAAATCTTTTAAAAAACAATTTGACGCCTGGCACCAAAAAAAAAACGTAAAAGCATGTGTAGGATTATTTGTCTTATTTTTTACATTAAAAGTTTTTTGTTATTGTTGCCATAAAAAAAATTATTTATGATTTTATAATGGCAACAATTCAGTTCATTCTTTATTTTCTTTTCTCAATTTAGTGGGTTTTTTTCGCTGCTGTTCTTTCTGTTTGCATTAAGTGTCTAAAA
This sequence comes from Pollenia amentaria, assembly GCA_943735925.1. Lineage (NCBI taxonomy): Eukaryota > Metazoa > Arthropoda > Insecta > Diptera > Polleniidae > Pollenia > Pollenia amentaria. The sequence goes on along the minus strand of OX031008.1, from coordinate 81,687,631 downwards.
CGGAAATTGTTGAAATTTATTTTGTGACATGCAGGAAAAAACATAAATAAACACAAAAGCAAACAGAAATTAAATGGTTGTTTAATATTTTGAAAAAAAAAAAAATTATAAAAAATCTGAGAGGAAACAACGAACATGTGTAAAATCTTTAGAGAAGTTTTTAAGAATATAAACAAATAAGAGGAAAAATAAATAATATTTCAGCAAAATGTTTAAAACTACCACAGATATCGATAACTAGCGAAATTTAAATGCTTACACAGAAAAAAGTTTTTTATCAATTAAAAAATGCTGAAAAATGTATTTAAATTTAATTAATGTGATAATTGAATCAATTATTTTTTTAATTGAAAGAAAACTTAAAATTAATTTTGATTAAATTATCATTTTAGTTGTTTTGAAATAAATTTTTAATTAAAATATTAATTAAATAACAAAAAATCTTAATTGACTTCTTGCGTTTAAAATAAAATAATTTAAACTTGTAGAATTGTTGTTGGGAATTGTCAATATTTAATTATATAAATTAACACATTGTTTGAAATGGCAAAGTTTTTTGATAATTTTTTTAATTAAAATTAAGAATATCATTTATTAAAAAAAAATATTCACAATTTTACAATTTTTAGTATTCAATATAATCATTTTGGTAACAGGTGCAAAATCAACAAATTGTTTGCTTGATATTATGAATTTGGTATAAATTTTGTGATCAGAGAACGTTTTTAATTTTTTCTGTGTATACACAGCAAATTAAAGCAACAAATTTTTATAGTATTTTCATTCTTTTAAATAGCAAATTTTCGAAAAATAGGATAATTTCTCTATAAATCGAAAATTTTTGCAAATCTTCTATAAAAAATTAAGTTTCGTAAAATTTTCTATAAAAACCAAATTTTCCAAAATGTCTTGTTAAATCAATTATTTGCGAAACTTCCTATAAAATCAGTTTTTTGTAAAAGTTTTAATAAAAGAAAATTTTTGCAATATCTTTTTATTAAATCAATTTTTGCAAAGTTTTGTATAAAAGCAAATTTTTTGCAAAGTTTCATATAAAAGCAAGTTTTTACCAAAGTTCCTATAAAAGCAAATGTTTACAAAAGTTGCTATAAAAGAAAATTTTTACAAAATTTCTTTTAAACGCAAATTTTTACAAAATTTCCTATAAAAGCAAATTTTTACAAAATTTCCTATAAAAGCAAATTTTTACAAAATTTCCTATAAAAGCAAATTTTTACAAAATTTCCTATAAAAGCAAATTTTTACAAAATTTCCTATAAAAGCAAATTTTTAGAAAATTTCATATAAAAGCAAATTTTTACAAAATTTCCTATAAAAGCATATTTTTACAAAATTTCCTATAAAAACAAATGTTTACAAAATTTCCTATAAAATAATTTTTTTTAAATTTCCTATAAAAGCAATTTTGTTAAAAATTTCTTATAATAGCAAATTTTTCTATAAAAGAAAATTTTTAAAAAATTCCCTATAAAAGCATATTTTTAAAAAATTCCCTATAAACGCAAAGTCTAAAAATATTCCCTTTAAAACTTTAAAATCAAATTTTAAAAAAATTCCCTTTAAAATCAAATTTTAAAAAAATTCCCTTTAAAAGCAAATTTTTAAAAAATTCCCTATAAAAACAAATTTTTAAAAAATTTCATATAAAAGACAATTTTTTTTCAAAATTTCCTAAAGAAGCAAATTTTTAAAAAATTCCCTATAAAAGCATATTTTTAAAAAATTCCCTATAAACGCAAAGTTTAAAAATATTTCCTTTAAAACTTTAAAATCAAATTTTAAAAAAATTCCCTTTAAAATCAAATTTAAAAAAAATTCCCTTTAAAAGCAAATTTTTAAAAAATTCCCTATAAAAACAAATTTTTAAAAAATTTCATATAAAAGCAAATTTTTTTTTCAAAATTTCCTAAAGAAGCAAATTTTTTCTAAAATTTCCTATAAAATCAAATTTTTTTTTCCAAATTTTCTATAAAAACAAATGTTTTTCAAAATTTCCTATAAAAGCAAATTTTTGAAAAATTTACTATAAAAGCAAGTTTTTGCAAAAGGACCAATAAATAAAAAATTTTAAAAAATTTCCTATAAAAAGAATAATTTGTAATGTAAAACTTGAAGTAAAATTAATAATATCAAACAAGTAAAACTCTTAAACTCAGCTGCACCGAATCTTAGAACCACTTCAACCGAAAGTTTGAATTGTTTAGAAGTTGACTTTGAATGGGTCCTATGATAAATTATGGACCGATGTTCGCATTACTTAGTAGTGTGATTTATAGTACATATTAGCGGAGTTCAGTGTGTGGTGCAAATGGTCTTGCGAAAGAGCAAATGCAAAATTTCGTAGCTTTTTTATGAAATCTAACGGAAACTCCGTGTATTTTGTTGTTGGATTTATCAAAAAAGCTATGATATTTTGAATTTGCTCTTTCGCAAGACCATTTGCACTTAACACTGAACTCCGCTATTATGAAACTGGTAGTAATGGGTTTAGGTGCACTAAAGAGCAGTAAGATTTCTAGTCATATAAAAGGAATTTATGTTCGTTTTTGTAACAAAAATATTAATTTTTTTAGGGAGGTTGTTACACATTTGGTAATGTAACGATGTTCCTACTGAACCGATTTTGCTGGACTTCAAGCCCAAACTGCTTAGGATAACTTGAAACAATTTAACACAAAAATCGTTTTTTTTTTTTTTTTTTGTTAAGCACTTCGAAAGTAATCGCAACAGACATACTCAGAGAAATACTCAGGGAACCAGAATAAATATATTTCATGGGGTCTTTACAACTAGTTGTGGAAGGTTTAAGAATTTATATAAGGATTTATTCAATCATTCGATTATAAAACTGTTACTGAACTTAAATCATCTGGTTCTAGGAATTTTTAGGGAAAACCAATTTTTGTTTTGCATTTGCAATACTTCCTGCACCATCACATCAAGCAGGGTTCAAGAACATCTAAATCAACAAGAACCAAACACAAGTTCCATTATTTTTAGACTCTATTTTCTATGAAGTTAAACAGCATTAGCAAATTAAAATACTAAACGCTTGTCATACTCAAAACTTTTTAAGTAGGACAGCGGAAATTATTTTCCGTTGCGTCGATAGATTAAAATGTGATTCGGTACAAAGATTTTAATAAATCCAAGGAAATAATATAAAAACAAATTTTTGTTTTTGGCAAAATTTTATAAATGAAATAATCGTAGTTCATACAACACTACAGGGGTTCAGGGTGTTATTGAAATGAAAAACAAAAGAAAAAAATAATAATGATATAATTATGTTAAAGCAATTCAAACACAAAATTCAAGATAAGAGTAAAACGACAAATCAGATATTTTTAAAACGCATACTAAATTCAAGGAAACTTTAAACCTTGAAGTTAACGGACCAAACAAGATAAAAGAAATTTGTCACGTGAAGAAAATTAAAATTTATTTTTTAAAAATTTATATGATTAGGAAGTTTTCTATGTATATAAAGATTGCAAATTTTCAAAGGTTATCAATCCCTAACGCGATCGGTTTCTATTGGCTTGATTGCAGACCTTTGCAAATTTCCGGATTCTTCTGCAAGACAAGCAATTGTTTGGTGAGACAGGGCAGATTAATGACCTTAACAGACTGACGTTCACGTAGTTGTAAGCGAAAAGGCCAGAACCCAAAGACCCGTGGCGGTGAAAGAGATGACAGCGCAGAATCAGGAAAAACTATAAAATCGAGGATAATCGAAGCCTGCAAGGCCATAAGTACTTACTTCGCTATTTAAAGTTGTACCATCCATCGGTTCAGCGATTTAGGCGGCTATAAGGTATAAATTAACAAATAAGCCAACAAGCAGGCAAATAAACATTCATAGTTATATATGAATGTAGTAGGGTATTCATTTAATCGGGCTTATGCTTTAATCGGTTAATCGCTCGATTAATAAACCGAGGTTTTGGTTTAATCTGTTAATTTTGTTACTGATCGGTTAACCGATTAATAAAGTTTTTTTTTTATAAATTAAGTAATTTCGATATATAGAAATGCATAAATTATTTGTTATTTGAAGCTTATTAGTAAAAAAAACCAAAGACATAACCAACATAACAATTCTTGAACTAAAACGAGCAAACAAAAGAATAATTAATAAATATATAATACCTATTTTTTAATTAATACATATTATGTATTAATTAAATAATAAACTATAAGATCATTTTATTAGTTATTTCAAAAAATCTTATAAAATAATCTTTTATACAAATAATTTGGCTTAATTTTTTTTTTTTTTCTTTCATTATTTATTTATTGAATCTTCATATATTAAATATGAACTAACAATAATTAATCAAATCTTATCCTAATATTTGATTTATGTCCTGCCAGTGCCAAACACAAAAGATTTAGTCATCACGGTTTCTGTTAACATATATAGGTGTTTATCGCTCATCTGATTGGGTGAGTGCTGCAGTGTCTCTTCTCCTTAATCGAGTGTGGCCGCCATAATTTAAAATATTTCGAGCTAAGGGATTTGGGTGCAGTTCCAGCCTTTTTAAATATTTTACTGCATATTTCGTTATCATAGTTTTTACTAATGGCACATTGAGATCCTTGTGGATATTTGAGTTTTTGACGTACCAGGGAGCGGCTGTGATTATTCGAAGAAGTTTATTTTGGCGCCTTTGAATTTTTTCGATGTTAGAAGCCGAGGCAGTGCCCCATAACTGAATACCGTAGCACCAAATTGGCTTTAAGATAGAGTTGTAGAGTAGAAGTTTGCAATCGAGACTAAGAACAGAATTTATTCCAATGAGCCAATTAATTTGAATTGCTTTTAGTTTCATTTGAGTTAATTTCGCTTCTATATGCCATTTCCACGTTAAACGCCGATCTAGATGTATACCGAGGTATTTTACATGCGAGTGTTGGGGTATTATTTGATTATTTATTTTAATAGGGGGGCATGTTTCCCGACGCAATGTGAATGTTATATGTGCGCATTTTTGCTCATTGATCTTTATCCTCCATTTTTTTAACCACCTTTCTAGTTCAAATATATGATCCTGTAGATAACGAGATGCTTCTTGACAGTTTGCGTGTACGCTTAGAAAAGCTGTGTCGTCCGCAAATGTTGAGGTATGGGTGTAGCTGTTTGTTGGCAAGTCCGAAGTATAAATTAAGTATAATAGAGGGCCCAGGATGCTGCCTTGTGGGACTCCAGCGCTAATTGGCTGTGGAGGACTTAAAAATTCGCCTTCTTTTATAATAAATTGACGACCGACTAAGTAGCTTTGTAACAGCTTGTGTATATTTGCTGGTAAGTTTTGCTGCAATTTCAGTAGTAAACCTTCATGCCAGACTTTATCAAAAGCTTGAGACACATCGATGAAGAGTGCTGAGCAATATTTTTTTTCTTCAAAGGCTTTTCTTATGACATTTACTATTCGATGAGTTTGTTCAATTGTGCTGTGTTTTCTTCTAAAACCGAATTGATGATTGGGAATACATCTGTTACCATTTAAAATCGGCGTTAATTTAGACACTAGAAGTTTCTCAAAAAGCTTTGATATATTAGACAATAAGCTTATAGGTCTATATGACTCAACTTTTGTGGGATCCTTTCCTGGTTTAGGTATCATGGTAACTAAGGATACTTTCCACTCTTGTGGGTAGTATTCAAGGCGTAAAATAGCATTAAAAATTAGTAGAATAATTTTCTTTGCTATGCTGGGTAGCTCCAAAAGCATTTTGTTACTGATCTTATCAAAACCAGGGGCTTTCTTGGGGTTTAAATCATGAATAGCCTTCTCGATTTCTCTTACTTCAAACCTTAGTGGAACAGCTGATCTAACAGCAACAGGTGGTAACTCGACCGCAGTATCGAAAGATGTATGAGGGGTAAATACGGTTTTCAAATGATTAACGAAAATATTACCGTTTTCTATGTCATTTCGTGCCCAACGTCCATTTAAGTTTCTTAATGGTGGTTTAGTGATAACTGGTCTTTTAAGATTTCTAGCTGCACGCCATAATGAGTAATCAGATTGAGGAGTTGCATCAAGTTCCTTAAGATATTTTTCCAGAGAAGCCGTTTTTTGAGACTGCAGTAAGTTTCTTAGCCTTTTTGTGCACTCTTTTAGTAAATTTTTAAGTTGAGGGGATCTGTGCAATTGCCACTCTCTTCGAACTCTCCTTTTTTCAGTCAAGAGACGCTCGACATCAGTAGAATATATTTTACTATTTTTGATATTTTTGCGGGCTATGCTAGAATGTTGAACAGCTAGTTTGAGATAATTGTCAAAATTTACAATAGAAAGATTCACATTCTCCGGTGTTCTAAGCGGAATATTTTCAGTGCAGTGGGTACTGAGATATTTTTTATATTTTAACCAATTTATTTGTGTGGCTGACGTCACTAAGTAACCAGACGGAGATACAATTCTATAAGGGTTTGATATGGTAAGAATTGTAGGTGTGTGATCAGAAGCTAATTCTAAAGAAGCTTCAACGTGAATCGTTTCTGCGGGGATGTTTTTAACCACGCCAAAATCGATGACATCTGGAATTTTTTGCTGATCAGTAGGCCAATAAGTTGGTTGTCCACTCGCGACCACATTTGAATCCATTTTAGACATTGTATTATACAAAACACGACCCTTTGGTGTAATGAGCCGTGAACCCCAGAAGGTATGTTTAGCGTTGTAATCGCCAGCGGCTAGGAAACAGGGTCCTAATGATTTAAAATATTTATAATATTGGCTTTCTGATATTGAAAATCTAGGTGGAGAGTATAAAGATGAAAGTACAAAGTTTCGATTTAGCTCTTCAACACAAATATTCGTTGCTTGCAGATAATCTTCACGATGATCACACATTAAGTAGTGTTTGATTCGGGTTTTTATCAAAATAGCAGAACCTCCACAAGCTCTATCTCGAGGGTCCTTGGTATCATATAATATATAACCATTAATTTTAAACGTATTTCTTGAGGTCAAATGAGTTTCAGAAACCATCATTACATCAATTTGTTTACTTTTAAGAAAATATTCTAGTTCATTTTTATGTTGGCGAATGCCGTTTGCGTTCCAAAAACAAATTTTTAAACAATTCATGGCTTGTTAAGTACAGCTTGCAATAACATCGATTGCATTCTTAACATTTCCTGCATCATATTACCCATTGTATTCGTAAAGTTTGTTACTGTTTGTACTAGTGTTTCCATGGTTTTTTCTAGACAACTTAAATTATAAACTGGGGTCTCATCATTATTTGGCAAATCACCTTGCATTGGCATATGGTTTGATTTTAGGACGTTAGCGTAGGATGTTCTGTTATTACTAGGCTGCGGTACATGAATGTCATTAGTATTATTTTGATGTGTTTCCTGAATTTGAGGTGGATTAGGTTTCGGTCCAACCGAGCGCTTGACGATAGAGTATACAGGGCATCCTCTATAGTTGGCAGTGTGATTACCACCACAGTTGCTGCATTTTTTTACATTGGGGTCGTTTTTAGACTTATCGCAGAGAGCTGTACCATGCAATTCTCCACATACAACGCAAACAGGTGTTAAATGGCAGTATGCCTTAGTGTGACCAAATTCTTGGCAGTTTAAACATTGCACGGGACCGTTCCTTTTATGCGGCTCCTCTATCGTTATTTTCCTATACAGGATATATCTCAGACTGTAAATGGGATGAGTTTCGTTTTTTTTAAGCTTAACGTCGCCGGGTTCTAACTCCACACGAAATAGTGGCTGGGGATTTTTTTTCTCTATTTTTAATATTAACTACATTTTTAATTTTAAAGCCCTTCTCTTCTAAAAACGTTTTTATTTCACCTGGGTCTACGCATGAATCAATGCCCTTTATCACTACCTGAAGACCTTTACTGCTCTTCAGTTGGTATGTATAAAAGTTTTTTTTTAGTGCTTCTAATTTAGTTATCACTTTACGAAAATCATCTTCACGATTAACTTGTATTTTAGTTTCATTTATACTACCACGTTTTATTGCAGCTACATAAAAAGAATTTTCACCTATTACCGAGATCAAATTCTTTATTAAATCACTTGAGTTTTGCTCTCTAAGATATATCGGGGGTGGCTTAGAAGATTTTGTAACGTTTTGTGCTTCCGAGGATTCCTCTTCCAAAATTGCAAACCGATTTTGAGAACTTATTCTATCAGCTGTACCCTCTATTTGGCTTAATGCTTTGAAAAAATTCTTTCATTTATCGTAGATGTTAAATCAAAAGCAACCTATAATTCAGAATATGGGCATTTCCTCTGAATGGTCAACCAGGATGGAAAAATAAAATGTTGATAATCATCGTGTTTTATTTATTATAATTATAAAAAAGTCTATGTTTTTATAATAGAATGCTATAAATGATATTCTATGATGTCTTAGCTGTTTAACTTGAGGAAATTGGGCTGGAAACTGGAAAATTTTATATTTTCTTTTTAAGCTACTTCTAAAGACATTTTAATATTTAATTATTTAACGTGCAAAAAAAATTGTTATGTTTGCACTCTTTCTTTAAAACCTCTTTATTACAATCAATTAAGAAGAGAAAAGTATAAGGAGAAGATAAAAAGTTCGATTAACGGTTAAAACATATGGAAAAATCGTACGTTCGCGACCCGTACGTTCGCGAACGGTACTTAAGCCATTTAAACAAAATCCAATAGAGATATTTTATTGTATAAATACTAGATAGACCCGTACATTAATACACTTTTAAAATAAATAAATCACGTTTGAATATTCCGTTCCATTTCGCAGATTTTTATATATCACTACTGCCAGCCAAAGTTGACTTCTATTTTGCGTACGTTCGTGACCACATGTTTATAACTATCATTATGAAAACCTAAACTCATTGAAATCAATCTTTTACACTAAACATAGAGCTACCAAAATGCTATCGAATCGCAAAAAATGCTAGGGAAAAGTTTTGTTTTTCATATTATTTGTACATCAAAAGCGTACGAACGTACGTTATTTAGCCGATTATTAGTAAGCAAATATTCATTACTTCAAATAATAGTAGTGAAAAGTACTTACTGAGGCCATTACTAGCAAGTTCTTATTAAGGTTTTCAGAATAATGACAACTGTAATGACAACTACTTACCAGGTAACGTATGAAATAACTACGACCTATTACCCAAATTAAAAAAGTTTTTCCTGGGGTTTGTATGAAAAACTATTTTCTAAAAACACATACCTTTTGTATATGAGACAAAACAATTAATTAAAAATACAAAAAAATATGTAATAATACAACCAAAAGTTAAAAATCGTTTAATCGACTGAAATTAATCGGTTTAGTCGTTAATCGAAAAATAGGCAATTTTAAATTAACCGATCAGTTAATCGGGTAGTAATTAGTCGGTTAACCGAATAACGGTTATCCGAATGAATACCCTAGTCTGTAGATAGATTGATAATCGGAGATTTCGGCCACATGCTAACAATAAAGTTTTTACCTTAAACAAGATTCAATAATAAAATAATAGATTTGAAATCGTAAACGCAAAAATTTTCTTGGGATTACACTGATTGTGTAATCGTGATTATAAATTCAAAGGACTTGCAAACCCTAGTTAAAGGCAATACTTCAAAAATATTAACCACTTGCAAACCCTGGTTAGAAATAATACTCTGAATTGTAACTACCCGTCTCCACTATCCATCAACTTGGTAAGACTATCATGTCGCACATGAATTCTACTCGTGTAGACTGTTCATGTTTCGTCCATGTGTGGCCATCGTTGGCTAAACATTTGTCTTAGATACCATGTTCGTCTACAACCAAACGCACAACAACAAAAATTGTGGTAAATCAGAACATGAACATCAACACGTATTCCCGTACCGTTGCTCTGCCGGCGTTATGTTCATGTCTTGTTCAAATCGATAGCGCATGGAGACGTGGAGTAAATGAGAATCAATGCCCTATGAATCAAATATAGTTCCATTGTCAGCTCTCTTAGTCATCGTCCAGACTCGCAATTTTTGTTGCAGCAATTGGGGTGGGCTACTCAGTTTTATGCACTCTGAAATTCTGTTTTTTTTTTGTTATTCTCACAGTTTTTAACTTGAAGTTGGCTGTAGGTGTATTTATATACAAAATATAAAAAGAAGATGAGGAAAGACAAGAAAAAAACACAAAAATTGCAAAACCAGATTTTCAAAATCTATACACTTACGCAATTTCAAAACAGAATTGAAAAAAATTCCGGCAACAAAAATTGCGAGTCTGGACGATGACTTAATGCGGCTAAATTTCAGCTTAATAGGAAAGTTGTAATTTTAGGCAACAAATATTGCAAACAAAAAAATTTATTTTATATTATTACAATGCACCAGGCGATAAAAACTTAAACCAACATTAATCAAGACGCAATAATCTTTAGCAATTAATTTCCATCACAGTCTTTGTTTTATTAAATTGTAATTGGAAGAATTTAGCAAATTTTTCAAACTTTATTTAGACAAGAGTTTAAGGCTAAAGTGATAATCTCGCATCCATGGCACATTTGTGCGCTCATTATTAAACAGGAAGCTTTTAATTGCCTTTTTTTATGCAAAAATTCCAATAAATTTTAAATAATTTAATCAAAATTAAGAACAAATTCGGTTGATCTTTAAACTATTAAAATGACAGCATGAAAAGCAGCTCCAACAAAATTACTGCAAATAGTTCAACTCATCTTTAAAAAATAAAACGCAAAAAACTAGAAACAAGAATTAAACCATTTCCTTAATAGACAAGAAGTATTCAGCATACAATTTTGAAAATGTCAAGTTTTTTGTTGTTGTTAGACAACAGGCACCACCGCCTTATCTTAAAAAAAAAGAAATTTGCATTTTAATGCTTCAAAAAAAGATTTTTTTTTATTTTTTTTAATAATGAAATGACATCAATGCTAATTCAATTCTAATCTGAAAGTTAAAAAAAACGCTCTAAATTTTTTCGCTCATATGTCACCTTTAAAGTTCAGTTTATCAGCTAGCAAAGTGTGTGAGTATGCAAACTTTTGTTGTTTACTGTATAATGCTGATCTTGTGCATTGAATTGATTGCGTTTAATTTGTTGTCGTTATCAACATCATTGTCATTTAAGTTAATAATAGTATTAGAAAATATTATAATAATATTACAAAAAAAAAAAAAATCCCTTGAAAGTCTGCATTTTAAAAAGACTTTATTAGAAAACTTTTGCTTATACTTAGATTTTGTAATTTCTAGTAAATCCAGTACGAGTGCTAAATGCAGTAGGGAGGTAACGGTACGGCTTTTTGCCGATACGATAACAAAAATATCGCTGATATCGATACCGATACGCATATTTAATTTGGATTCAAGCTAAATTTAACAAAACTTAAGAAGAGTAAATGGTAAATTATGCAAAATTACAGTGTAATAGTAAACAAAGTATTCTCAACTTTTCTGGAGTTAAACGATTTCGCAAGTCCGTTTGTACCAGACCTGCAGTGGAAAATAGTCGCTTAGTTGCGATAGAACTCATTTAAAAGCCTAAGATTTCCTGCGCCATTTTCTTCAAGTTTGTGTATATCATGTCATTGCGCCCATAAACAAGCGGATCTGCGTCTCTAGAAATATTAGGAGATCTAAGGTATTTCTCGACTTCTTTTTTAGCATAACCATATCAGAGGATGGAAAGAGGCACATCCCCTTGGATGCTCTTACAAATTTTTCAGAAACTCTTAAAAGGCCAGTTCTTGTAGACTTATCATAACTTGTACCATCTGTCTGTGTGACCGGGGTTTTATCACTATCAGAATGCAGAGACATGTTTGAAATATAAAAAAAGTATCGTCGCATCGACAGCAAAATATCGTCGATACCGATATCGGTATTGGCATTCGTTACCTCCCTTATATTCAGCTCTGCCGAATCTTAAATATTCTCCACCCAAAGTTAAAATATTTCAGGTGTTGACTTTAAATCTTTTTAAAACCTGACAACGCAGTATTTTACTGCCTCATTGAAATAAAATATCATGATTTGTTTCAGAAATATTGTTAGGCGTATTTAAGCGATTTTCAGGAAGGGATTTTATACAGAAAATATTCTAAATTATGGAGCGTTTATCAAAAAATTCGGTAAAGTAATTTATAGTATCAAAAAACCCTAAATTGGACCAAATTTCAATCCAGTAATACAAATTTTATAGAATTTAATGGCATCTTAAATTACTTTTGGAAAGGCCGCGTCCTATTAGACCTTTGGTAAAATATGGACCGATTTTCACAAAATAAAACAAAGTTTTTCTTATCTTATGAAACTATGACATACAAAATTTTAATAAAATTGGTTACGGTTTTTAGGTTCAACATTTGGTTTTAAAACTCTTTTCCTACTAAACCGAAAATGCTGTATTTCAGTCTCAAACTACTTAGGAGTACTACTTGTAGGTGAATGTTAGAAAATATAAACTCACTGTTTATTGTTGGTGTTTTATCTAAGCTTTGATATCGTTGAAAGTAAGACCAAAGTGTTTGTAATTCTGATTCGTTTTACAGTTTTGCATGTATCATATCTTTAGCTTTTACAAAGTCTTTGGAAAACGATTTGCTAATGATCTGGCTTAAGCAGCCAGTGAAAGGCGCATAGAAACTAGCTTTCCCTCAACAATAAATTTCAAAGTATTTATCAAAAAAAAAAAAAAAAAAAAAAATTTGAAATTTAGGACGTCATGAAGAATTCTTATTAATACTACAAAGAGTTTGATATCAATGTTTTACTTTTCTGTTGAGTATTCCTAAAGTGAGCGTATTTTCAGAAAACAGACAGACAGACGGACATTGTTAAATCGTCTTAAGAGTTACTCAGGGACCCAGAATATACATATATACTTTATTGGGTCTTTGATGAACATTAAAAAAGTTTCACACGGAATGACAAACTGAGTATACCCTCATTTACCACTAGTGGAGAAGGGCATTAAAAAAATAAACTTATAAGCGAATTCACTCATGTACTGATTGCGAGTATACAAATTCTATTTCCTTTTTTTTTTTTTTTTTTTTTTGGTCTCTTTATATAAAAGTAATTACATTTTACCATTTTTGCGCAATTATCAAAATTGGGTCAAATATTTATAATTTTTTTTGCAATTTTGATAAGGAAAATGTCAGATTTATTATCAGTTTGCCATTAGGTATGAGTACTTGGAAACAGTAGAAGCATTTCACTATTATAAGCAGAAATTTTATTTGCTAACAACTGTTAAGTAAATTGGTTTCGTTTGGTTAAAGTATTTTAAGCCTGTTAAAGTAAAAAATAAATACATAAATTCAACCATGTGAAAAAAACTCCCATATAAACTCAAAATTCAGGACTCTTTCTTGTCATCATCCGCCTTCGACTCTTCATTACAGCCAAATACAAGTCTCACCACTGGCACCAACGCACTCCACTCCACTTCACCACCGGTACCTTAACTATTCGCTCTCAGCAACAACTAAGGCTTCACCACCAACGCAGTCAACTCCTAACCAGCAGTACCTCAACTTTTTGCCACTTGACAAAATCCATAACATAACCAATAAAATTTTAAACGGTGCATTGTCACTTTCATCGGGGCACAACTACTACATCTTCACCACAAAACTACCGCTCTCCACTCAAGCGAGAGCCTTACTTCAGTTCCCCATCTAAGTAGGTGTATTACCCTGAAATTCTCCCTAAAGTTCCCTTAACTATTCGCTCGTTCACGAAATCCAGGTCTTCACGGATCGGCCTCAAACTCAGTGCGACGACTCTTTAATTACTTACTAAATTCATACTATGTTTTCACCCCTCGCAAGCCATTATCATCGGCCATTTGGACTGTCATATAAAATGTATTTCCCATAGAATTTTTTTCAATGACACCTCCTCTCAAGAGAGCGAGCCCATATGGGTATCAACCAATAGTCAGGGGCTTATGATTTCCATGGTATTATTTAGGAACTCTACCCAGCCACGATCTGAAGAGATCAGGATCTCAAGAAACCTGCCAATATTCTTGGTTTTGTCTTCTCCTGATAATGACACATATAATGCAACACCAAATGGTGAAATATCATTAAGATGATCCCGGTTTATTACAAATTGAAAGTTATTATAAATCTTAAGTATTTCACTATCAGCTTGAACAAATTTCAATAAGCCTGTTAAAAGTGTCTGCAAATCATGCAATCAATAAAAAAATGTTCTCATTTTGTAAAGCTCTAATTAAGAGCTTATAATAGAACATTTAAAAAAGTGTAATCGCCCATTTATAGGCTACGCAATAAGACAAACAGAGATTCAGGGAGATAAGTAAACCAATTCTTAAAATATTTTATAAAAAAATTATATTTAAAGGACCGCGGCATTTTCTTACTACGCAAAAAAAAATTATCCCCAATTTTTTTCAATTAAACCATTAATAAAAAATAAAATCAGTTTTAATTAAGCAAATTAAACGTTTATTTATATCAACAACACTACTACAGAAAATGTTGTTAATACCAAAAAATTTAAAAATAAACTTAAGAAATTGTACACTTTTGACGCAAAAGCGCTAATAAGTACTGTATTGGCATTAGCATGCAACACTCTTTTAAAAAAAATAAAAAAAAGCCGGCTTTAACATAAACAAGTTAGATTTCGCTATTCGGCTGTGCCGAATCTATAACCTCCACTAAGCTTCACAAAAATTAACGTCAGCATTAAAACTGTTGGCGGTTTAGACTTTTATTAAATTATTGCTCGACAATAAGAAAGTTTCATGCGTTTCTTGTTAGAACTTTGAAATGGCTTGAGTAAAATATCCTGATGATTTTTTGGAGGGTAAATTATGGACCAATTATCCCAAAATTATGAAGACTGATTTCTGGTATTACAAAAAATTAATTATAAACGCGTCAAATTTCCATACAAAATTCAGTATATTGAAAGTTAATATATTGAATTTTTTTGAATATGTCCTTTACAATAACCGAAATTTGTACTTCACAGTTATAAATAACAAAAAGGAAAAATTAAATTTCAGTCATGTTCTGAAATCGACTCCACGTGATATATGCACTTTCCACTTATCTTATATAAAAAAAAACTTATTGAAAATCTCTATTCGATTTCAATTTCAGAACATGACAGATTCTTATATTAACCCTCTGCGAATGACGTGACTTTGTAATAACAATTCCAATGAGTTGGTAGTACGCTAGGCACCATTTTGATGGCTTATATTTTCCCAGTTCTGTTTTATTAAAATTCTGAAATTATTTTTTATTTTAAATTAATGTTATAGCTTGTCATTTGCTGTAATTTATTTTTGAGAACAAGCCGACAACTTATTTTAACCCATATTTAATGGCAAGGCACGAAATGGCCCTTAAGAACTTACATCTATATAAAACCCAAAAAAAAAATTAAAAATTTTATATATATTTTTTACAAGTTATACACTAGGTTGAGTTCGCATCTGAGCTATACAAATAATGAGAAAATTTTAATCGTTTAATAAAAAGATACAACTTATTTTATCTAGTGCATAGAACCAGACATTCTGACATGGATATGTCAAACTGTTTGATCCAAGGCTCAGAATCTGCTCTTCTCGGCTTTTAAAAGTTCCAGATGATGACCTCTTAAAACAATGAAAAAATTGTTTTGTATTAGAGCGACCAAATAATAAGAGATATAAAATTTTTAAACAATTTTTTTTGACGTGTTGTTTAGGATACACTAAAAAAATATAACAAAAATTTTGTTGTATTTGTTTCTCAGACACCTGCCTTAATATTGTCGTGGTTTTCTTGTAGACACTTTTCTGCTCAGCGCGACGCGTACGCTCTATTAGATTGCGTTTGTCACGCTAACGTACTCATGAAAACGTATTAAGAAGGTACAGAATGCTTGAGAATCGATGTTTGAAAAGTAACGGAGAAAATTTCTTTTTTCTTTAATTAATGTCTGTTAGACAACCACATCAGTCGCAGATGGTTAAAATCATTTTTGGCGATTTTTTTGAGCAATAATCCTAAAAAATTTCTGGTAGCTGTTTTGAAAAAGATTTTTAGTTTACGATAAATCTTAAAAAACTTCTGTTTATTTTAATCAAATAATGAGAAAATCGTAGTGCAAAGTACACACATTGTTCAAAGTCGTAAATAATTTCCTTCGAATTGTAAATAAAAGGTTAAAAATTTTAAAAACGTAAATTAAACGTCTATTAAGAAAAACATATTCATATGTATTTTAATTTTTTAAAAAAGTGACCAAAATGAAAAAATATTCACATCTCCACATTGAGAGAAAAAATAACTAATTTTGTTTAGAAATAACCAAAAACGGCAGCTCTAGTCACGAGACGGAAGATTTTTTGTCTCTTTCTTAGAAAGCTGCCCTTTTTTCATTTCTCTTTGAACCATATTTTATGCCGCAATTCAATGAACACAAATTTATTTAGTTGAGATTGATTTGCAAAACTGTTGTAAAAATTAGCTTTTAAGTTTATCGAAACACTAGTTAATAATATTTTAGTAAGTTAATAACATTATAAAACAACACAATCAGCCATGTCACAGAGTACAAATGATTCCGTTCGGAATGATTCCGTTCGGAATTGAAGAAAACATATTTGTTTATTGATAGAAAGTATATTTTGATAGTTTTTTGGTCTTTGAGATACAGAAAACTCCCATACCGTTCATGAAAACAAAAATGGTTTCATTCCGCAAAATTTTTTCGTAATTTTCTGAAGCACCAAAATACGGAATGAATTCCGTTTCCGAACGGAATTGTACTCTGTGACATGGCTGAATATTACCAAATATGTACAATGTTTTGCACAAATTAGAAAGTTTGTTGAACTAATGCTTCTGTTAAACGTGATTTGTGTTTTGTTATTTTTGTGTTGATCGCGCAATGTGTGTTGAATGTAGAGGCTTTTTGTCTCTTTCTTCGAAAGCTGCCCTCGCAACTGGTTTGGGCCTTTTTCACACGTCACTTTTTACATATCTGTGTGTAATCTGTGATATCAAGCGAAGAGTGCACATGCGGCGGATGCTTAAACATTTATTTTATTTTTTTAAGAACCCAGCGGAAAAAAGAAGGAGAATGGAGACCTTCTAGAAGGCCTCCATTCCATACTCATATCTTTTTTGCACACGTTGTTTTTGCGGGGAAGGCCTTCCGCTTTCCTTTCTTTCGCCAGAGCTTTCGAAAGGCATTCAAATAAATGGCTATTAAAAGGCTTTCCAGAGAATGACTGTCAAAAGGCCTTAGAATAAAGGTTATCTTGAAGGGGTTTTAAGAAAGGTACGTTAAAAGGCCTTTCAATTAATGGCTCTTAAAAGGCCTTTCAGACCATCCTTAGAGGGTTTTTAATAAATATAATATATAATATATGAATAAATTTCAAAAAAGTATAAAAGTTTAGTATGTATATATTTATTAACAGAATTACACATTAGACCGTCTCACTTTTCATTTTTTTTTCGAAATTTCTTCATGAACATCGATTTTCTTTATCTACTATATTTTATACTATATAAACAAAAAATATAAAATTAAATAAAAAATTATATATATATACATAATTAATACATACTACATAACATTTTCATTATTTAGCACAAGTACCTTTTTTTAATGAACAAAACTGAACTTAAATGATTTACATTATTGTTTTCATTTGGTATTTTAATATGTATGTATGTAACTTTGTTTTTGTAAAGGGATCTGAATTCTTTTGCTTTTGCTTGTGCAAAAAAACAAAACAAAAAATGTTACTCCTTCTCTTTTCGTTTCTCATAGAAGCTAGTGTGGAAGGTGTGACTTATCTTTTATACCAAAGATCCAAGGCCTTCTATTAGGCATTCTTTAGCAGTTAGATCAGAATGGTAATTGAATCAAAAAATTTTTTAAGAATGCCTTTAAAAAGGCCTGAAGTAAAAAGGTCTTCTGAGTTTTCCCGCTGGGATTGGATAAATCAACTTTATAATACTTGAATCGAGCGCATTTTTAGATTGATTCAATCTCAGTTTTATTTAAATCAATCTAACTTTCGGATTATTTTAAGTACGAATTCGGGATTAACTCAACTTTATAATACTTGATTCAAGCGCATTTTGAGCTTGATTCAATCTCAGTTTTGCTTAAACCAATCTCAGTTTCGGATTATTAAAAGTACGAATTTTGGTTGTAATATGAATAAGTTGAGTATATCGCGATTGAATAATCTGTACTTGAATCAGTCTTTCTGTACTTGATTCAAAAAAATCCGTACTCACTGTGCTATTGATACCGCTTCGGATTGATTGGAGTACGGATGGATTGATTTTTCTCTTGAGTGTAAATGCTATTCGGAACAAAAAACATTTACATAAATCTTAACGTCATAACATTATTTTGTTTTGGCGGGTTCACGATTGCCCATGGGTCCTTAATAAGGTAACCTCTCGAGACCGACTACTTTCTTACTTGTTCTTATTTGATTTTGAGTTTATTGAATCTTTAAAAAGTTTTAAGGCTTTGGCATTAAAATTTAAAAATTCTGAATTAAAGAATTTTGTAACAGAATTTTAGGATGAATCCTAAAAAGATGCCTATGAAACTGGGCTTAATATTAAGCATTATCAGATAAAACTTTATCCAGACATACAGAAAGTTTTATCTAGAGCTAACTTTGATATCCGTTTTTAAAAATACTCGTATATTTGATCATTTTTTTTTTTTTTTTTTTTTTTTGAAAGCCTCATTTGTCATAAGTACATAATTCAGAAATACTCGAAGTGATTTCATTAATATGGCGAGACATTATCGTTGAACCATAAATTTCCTAATTAAAATTTCTATTTCACTATAAAAAAAATTATCAACTTTGTAGAAATTAAAATCTTATCTTGAAACCAGGTGGACATAAATTCCATTTGGTTTTTAAAATACAAATAACAGTTTTACGAAAAGTTTAGATTAAATAAAACAAATTAAATGTCATATAATTCCAGTTAATGAATTGTTATTAAGGCAAATTGTTTTAAATATTTAATTTGTAAGTGTTAAAAAAAATGTACATTAAACTGGGTTTTTGTTGCTGTTGTACAAACGTCACGTGAGTGTGAATCACTGGCGCTTTTATTGGTTGTATGTAACAAATACGTATTCAATGCAAATATTTATTCATTAGATAAAATGAACAATTTGCTACTTTTCATATGCAAATGCTTCGAGAGTTTTTCTACTTATTTCTTCATATAGAAATAAATTTATTTACTGTAAACACGATTTTGGCATGAGATTGTGGCTAAAATAGACATTGAATAAAAAATCCCCTGACTTAATGAGTTTATTTTCCAATTCCAATTACAACAAACAGTCAGGTTTATCTAAAAAATTAAAAAAAAATCGAACTAAAGGCCTTATTGACTGAGCTGAACTAACTTAACTTCATTAGTAGGTGCAACTTTCTTCATTATCGTATAAATTGTTGCAGAAAAAAAAACAATTTTTTGCTGACGTCAATTTCTTATTTAATTATGGCTGTTGTGTTTTTCAATTGAAATTTCAAGTTTTTTATAGGAATCTTGCAGGGAAATGAATAAATTTACTAGTAAATTGTATAAAAATACAAACAAGTTACAAAGATTTAAAAGAATTAGAATTATAGTAATATGTCTGAAATTGACTTTTGAATGAACTTACTTCTCTAAAATGTACACTTAGAGAAACACTATAGTTCGATTTGGACATAGACAATTCATTCATTATGAATGTTGTAACTGAGTCCTTTTGAAATTAAAGAATTATATTTTGCCATTTTTTACATATTTATGCACACGCAACTATATAATTATTTGTTGCAAACATAAGTATAGAGTGATCCATTTCGAGGTTCTTTTCTTTTTTAAAGAAAAAACACACAGAAAATTCATATTTAATGGGGAATGTTTATTATCATTTGAAAGAACATTCTTTGGCATTTATTTTTTGAGGATTATGTCTATCAAATGTTGGCCGTTGATACGTCGCAGATGGTCCATCCGTTGAGTCCAATTTTTGATGACTCGTTCGAGCATTTCGACTGGTAACTGGCGAATGACACGCGTGAAGTTTTCCTCCAAGGCCTGAATCGATGTGGGTTTGTCCGCATAAACTTTAGACTTTACATATCCCCACAGGAAAAAGTCTGATATCACACGATCTTAGTGGCCAATCGACCGGCCCAAGAAGTGAAATTATGTTTTCACCGAAGTGTTCTCTCAATAAATCCATTGATTGATGCGATGTGTGGGAAGTGGCGCCGTCTTGCTGAAACCAAATGTCGCCGAGATCTTGAGCTTCAATTTCAGGCATCAAATAGTCGGTTATCATGGCACGATAACGGTTGCCATTGACGGTTACGTTCGCACCGGCATCATTTTTAAAGAAATGTGGACCGATCATTCCACCGGCGCACAAGCCACACTAAACCGTTGTTTTTTCTGGATGAAGTGGCAGTTCTTGAATCTTTTCAGGTTGCTCTTCGTTCCAAATGCGGCAATTTTGTTTGTTAACATACTCATTGAGTCAGAAATGAGCCTCACCGCTGAACAAAATTTGCCTCGAAAACGTCGGATATTCTTGGAACTTTTCATGAGCCCATAGAGCGAAGCGATGTCGCTTGGGAAGGTCGAGCGGCTTCATTTGTTGCACAAGCTGTATTTTGTACGCTTTCAATTTAAGATCTCGACGTAAAATGCGCCAAGTCGTTCCATACGTCAGTCCGATTTGCTGCGAACGGCGCCGAATCGACTCTCTACGGTCTTCGTGTACACTCTCAGCTACGGCCGCTATATTTTCTTCACATCGTGCTGGACGTGGTTTATTCGGTCGAATATTATCCAATAATGAATGCTGGGTCTCAAAATGGGTGATGGTGTTGCGAATAGTACGCTCAGTAGGCCGATTATGTTGACCATAAGTTGAGCGAAGTGCTAGAAACACATTCCTCACAGAACTTGAACTTTCGTAATAAATTTGAACGATTTGTAAACGTTCCGGCGTAAGTCTTTCCATTATGAAATGCCAAACAATACTTAACAAAAATAACATGACAGCATGACACGACTCACACGTGATCTGTCAAAAAAGGCTATTGAAAAAAGTATCTCTACTTGAATCACCCATTATTTGGTAGCATTATTTGTTGTTTAATAATAGCGATTTATACCACTTTTTAAATCAACGTTTGTTTTGATTTTAATTAAGTTAAAATATTTTTCAGCAGCAGATTCAATTTTGAACCCAAGCTTACAAAAGACAACATAATATATGTAAATTCACTCATTTATCTGGTTATGTTTTGTTAAGTTCATAGATTTTGCGGGCTTTTAATAGCAAATTTCGCCGGACTATTTGCATTAACGTATAACAATATACACAGAGAGACAAATATCCGGGATTAAGTTTTTTATACTCACTTTAAGCACGAGTCGTACACAAAAATTCAAGTACGAATAACTCTTAAAAGTACTCAAAACAATCATAAATGGGATAACTTTCGAAAATTAGTCCCGGTATTTCTTAAAATAAGTAAAAAATTCTTAAACCAAGAACAAAAACGATTGAACTTTTCCTTGGTATTGCCACTGTGAGAGTAAAATTACAAGGTGAGCGTTTTAATGACATATAACTTATTAGCCCCATTTCTTAGCATTGTATTTTATATGCGTACAGACACGTGTGCTTATCAAAGTTTGTTGTAGAAACTAGAACAACACCACACAAGTAGGTTAAAATCGATGTGCATGGTTTGAAACTAGAAACAACAAAAACATCAGAACAAAAAGAAAAACGTACATTATTTTCATGTTTAAAAAGTAAAATATAAGCCAAAGTTCCCATTTAGTTTATATTTTTAGGGAACATCAAATTTTCAAAGTCGGCCATTATGCTGGTGTCTAATAATTATATTTTTTAATACAGGGTCTCCACCTGAGATAATATCTGATATAATATCTGAGAGAACGTCGACAGCATGAGAGAACACATTTCTTTATGTTAATCCTAATATT
Source organism: Pollenia amentaria (assembly GCA_943735925.1). Taxonomy (NCBI): domain Eukaryota; kingdom Metazoa; phylum Arthropoda; class Insecta; order Diptera; family Polleniidae; genus Pollenia; species Pollenia amentaria. The sequence goes on along the minus strand of OX031008.1, from coordinate 81,665,557 downwards.
AAACAGGGGAACACGTATCTTATAAGATTTCATAGTCGACTGATTCTCGTACAGTAAACTTGTATCGTTTTTATTCTTTTTCATTCTTTTTTTTTTTTGGTTTTTTGATTTTTTAATTCAATATAATGTTTTCTTAAACATTTTTCACAAGATTGGCACTATTTGCATTAATAAATTACACATTTTAATAATGGTGGCTTTTTATTGTTTAACATGTGTGTATGTATGTGTATTTTTGACAGCTCATCTTATAAGATAGTTGTTATAAGATTTCTTATAACAACTGTCTCATAACATCTATTATAATATTAAATCTAACACTATTTGAGAGTCTACACGTAAGATAATACTCTCTGCGATTGAATTTGACGTTTGCTGATATAAAAATCTTATATCTTATCTCAGGTGGAGACCCTGTGTAAGGTGTAAAATCATAATAATATTCTTCTTCTGTCTCTGGGATTGGTGTTTTGGGTAAGAATCAATCTAATTTCACTTTTGGATTATTTAAAGTACGAATTTGGGATTAAACCTATTTTTTAATACTTGAAACAAGCGCATTTTGAGACTGATTCAATCTTAGTTTTACTTAAATCTATCTCGTTTTCGGATTATTTCAAGTACAAATTCACAATTAAATATGAAAAAGTTAAGTATTTTGCACTTGAATAATCCTTACTTGATGCAAGCGAATCCGTACTTACCGTTCTATTGATACCGCTTCGGATTTAGTTAAGTACGGCTGGATTAATTTTTTTTTTCAGTGTGCTCTTTAACAAATGTATCAAGAAAAGTGGCGTCAAAAATAAAATTTTTATTGTATTTGTGAGTAAAAATGTTAAGTTACCCAACAAACCATTGTTTCAAAAATGTTTTTTTTTTTATATTTATATACGTGAGCTTTTTGGGGTCGTGGGCGACCGCCCTCTATCTTGAAAATAAGGGTGCGACTAGTTTTCTTGGATTATCTCGTGAACTATAAGATATACGAAAATTTTGTTTAAAACTTTTTTAAAGATAAAAATAAATGTTAAATAAATGTTTTTCCTTCATCGTATAATTAAGAAGTTATAGAAAAAAAATATTACAAATTAAGTGATTTTTTTTCTTTGAAGTGTAATAATTCTTTTGTTAAAGTTAAAGATAAGAACATGTTGCCAAAAGTATTGTAGATCAAAAAATTTTTCTCTCATATCACTTTTCTTTCGGCGGACTTGTACAAAAATTTAATACGTCCGCAAGCCATGTGCTTACGTTTTGGTTTGTTGGGTAGTAAAGTAAATAAAAAATAATACATCCGCTTTACATGTATTATCGTCGCTGGATCATCGGCGACTAAATTAAAGAGGGTAAGAATGTGTGTGATTTTTTAGCTAGCACAATTGTGCTATCAAATTTAATGAATTTGACTTCAATGATTTCGAATCTTGGTATGAGGACATAACTTATATATTCTCTTTTTACCCGGCTAAAGAATTATAATCATTTCCCATAAATGATTTTATTCTTTTACAATGCTGCTGCAAAAAATCACTATTTATTATATCCACACCATAACAATGAAGATGTTATTATGCATTTCTGCTGATGTATGTTACACTAGATCCAGACTTAAGTATACCGATCGACTCAGAAACAATTTTTTAAACGATCTAAAAATGTCCCTCCGTCTAGCTGGCTGGTTGGTTGTCTGTCCATGTAAGCCTTGTGCCCAAAAAAAGTTTGGTTTACAGGTTCTAATTTTAATAAGCACCAAGACTATTAAAAATAAGTTGGGTGCCCCGGTAGGCTAGCTGGTAATGAGTTAGTCTATCAGTACCGGGTTTGCGGGTTCGATTCCCGCCAGAGACTCTGGTCTCCTGCAGATAAGCGGAAAGCTTCGCGGGATTTAGTGTAGGAATAATAATAAAAACAAAAAAAATTTAAAAGCTATCCATAATTTCTCATACCCCCAATACAAACTTCTAGCTACAGGTTGGTTGGTTAATGTGGAGCACGCCCAAGCTATGCGAAATGCAAGTAGAGTCGACAGTGACTCCGTTTTGAACCCACACAACTCGTCAAGAGTAGCGACCCCGATTTAAAGCGTGACCCAGGGCAATACTGAGGCAGCTGGAGCCAGCCCGTTACGTTGAGATATTTTAAAAAAATTGCCGAGTTTCATCCGCGATATCTCAGAGTCCTTGTAGAAGGTAATTACCAAATAATAAATGCCGTGTCAAATTAAACACTGGGCAATAACACAGTGGCTACTAATTAATGACCAAATTTTGGCCAGGTAGGTGCCGCATTGACCATAGGTCCCATATAAACTGCTTCACTAAATGCGCTTTTAGACGAATAAAAATCATAATGATGTTGATATCTAGACAATATTCGGCATAAAAACTCTGATACGAATTTTAACCGTATAACATAATTTGACTCTTAATACTGTGTTCTAGGGTAACGTACGGTCTGTCTTGGCCGACTATACTTCTTACATACTTTTTTTTAGTATTGCTATATTGAATGAAAAAGTATTGACCACAAAAATCCCCAAACGATGGCAATAAATGGTAGTAAGCAAAAATTCTATTAAACGTTGCAACAAACACATTAATGAAAAACTGCTGCAACAAGAACAATAACTTACATTTTACCGTGAAATATTACATTAAAGTGTTAAATGTTTTGCCGATATTCTTAATTTATGACTGGCTTTTTTGCTGCCTTTTACGATACTTCGTATTATGCTTTTGTATTGCAGTAAAAGTTGCAATACCAGAAAGTTAAACATTCCTGTTTATCCATTAAAGGGCTTTTGTCTGCTAGTGTTATTGTTGTTGTCGGTCTAGTATTTGTTTAGGAGCACCTTGATAATTTTTTATTTCCTATTTAAAAGAAATTAAATATAAATTTAACAAGAACTGCATAAGGTTGATTATTTTGTACCGACTTTTTATTTATTTTTTGGTTTGATTTGCTTAAACAAAGGTTCCTGTTTGGGGGAAGAAGTGACGTAGCTCGCAGAATTTAAATAATGGAATTTAGGGATTATTTTTGCAAAGTTCGCCACTTTAATTTTACATATTTATAAAAATTAATAAAAAATAAAGATTTGTTTTCAAAAATACTTTGTAATGCGAGGTGGGCATTTGACGAGGAAGCCAAGAATTTTCTATTACAAGTCAAGGTGTTTAGAATTCTTTTTAACTATAAAGGTAAAAAATAGGTCACAATACAATACAAAACAATTTAGTTTTTTTTAAACACATTAAATTGAGCGATATAACCATTTAATATCAATAATTTGTTATAAATAATATATTCTTCTTCTTCTGTTTTAGCATGGCAGTCCTTGGAGGAGCAGTTCTTCCTCGAATGAACAGTTCCTTCTTGACCTTTCTTTAGCTATAAGACGCCAGTTCTTTCTTTCAGCTTAAATATGTATATCGAGTTACGTTTCGCCTTTTAACCCGAATTGACCCCGTGTGTCCATATGGACACAAAAGTAACCTGTTGCTAACACAGTCTGAAAATGCAAGCAAATTTGTTTAGAATATCGGTTGAGTTATTAAGGATCAACGTTCATTTTTGCAAAGATTCAGTTCAGTTGTTGACTGTTTGAGAAAAGCAGAGAGGCGACAAAAGTGTGTAAATTAAAAAAGAAAAATAATTAGGATATTTTGAGATGAAAAAAATTAGTATTGTTTAATTTAATTATTAATTAAATTATTTTTAAACATGCAAGTTTGATGAATAATACAGTAAGAGGGTTACTAAATAAAACAAAATTCTGACGTTTGTAAAATTTTGTTGTTATGATGTATATTTTTAAAGAATTTTATAGGTGCGTCCATATCAGTGTTGCCAAAACTTGGTGACCAAAAATGGCTAAATTTACGGAAAATTATGGCTTAGAAATGGCAAAAAAATTATTTTAATTTAAACACATTAAAATTCAATAACAAAACATATATAATTCATAAAATGTTTTTAACAATGAAATTGTAATTTGAGATCAATTTGTAACTTAAGAATAAACGAAAATTAAATAATTTTTTAACATTTAAAAAATAAAATCGTCGATGAATTCGTTGTCGTTATTGTTCATCTCACAGGAATCACTTGAACATTTTAGTTTTAAATAATTTGAAGGTAAATCATAATCACGACCACATTTACCCAACCTTTTGAGTTCAAATCCAAAAAAAAGAGATAAAAAATATTTTATTGTTATGGTAAAAATATTTACTAGGGAGACCGAACGGTTATTTTTCGACCGGTCTTAACCGGTTATTTTGGTTTGCCCAAGCCGGTTATTTTAAAATGTTAATTTTTCGAATATCGAATAAGCCGGTTATTTTGGTATAATAAACTGGTTACTTAAATAATGTGTAATTGCCTTTCTCTTGTTGTAAATGTACCCGTTATTTAAGTATTTATCTAATTGAATATTCGGCAAACTTAAACTTTTTATAAAGAATGTCAAATAAAATATATAACAAAAGTCAAAAAACACTATGAACATTGCACGACACAACACAGTATTTAGCACAATGTGAACAGGAGTGGGGATATAAAGCCAATTTGTCGTACAGCAACATTAATAGGGATAGATCGCCGAGTTGGCCTTTATGTAAGACTCAACAACAAGAATGTTTAAGTGTGATGCCCAAAGCATTTCTGGAGGCTGCAATTGACAATCCCTATACCAGACTCCGATGCTTTCAGCTAATCACCGGTCCATTCTAAACCTCAAACGATTACTAAACCACAATAATTGAGAACAAAAATAAAAATATACCGTCGACGACGTTTAGCTTTAAAACCCGGACTCGATTTGGAAGAACAAATAGGTACCAAAATTTTTTATCTTATAGTTTCTCATTAACTCAGGACCCTGCACCTATACGTTCGATCTTATAGAAAATTTTAAAAATTACCACATGCATCATGGAAAGTAAAAGAAAGAAATTTAATATCCCGTAGTTCCCTTTTTTGATACTTTTTCCCCCCCTTGAAGTATCAAAATGTCCAATATTGAAGTTTGAGCCACTAATTTAGTTCCAATGAATGGAAAAAATGGTTTGTTAAAAAGGACCAAAATTAGGTACGAATTTCACGCCCTTAAACTTTCGAATTTCGAAAAAGTACCAAATTATTTGTATTTTATGGACAAGTTTCCATACTTTATTTTTCCTTTCAAATTGTGTATTTTTTGTTTTTATTTGACAAACAGAGAACGAAATTATTCGTAACTCGTTAAATTTTAAGGGCCGATGTTGAATATTAACCACACCTAAACCTTAAATTTTTTTCTACATTTCATTTGCCCCACAGCTAACGAAACAATGGCTCTTTTTTACGACAAATTCAATGGCCGTGTTATCTCACGTGGTGGCGATGTCAATTGGCCGCCAAGATCATGTGATTTGACACCGTTGGACTTCTTCTTTTGGGGTTATTTGAAAGAAAAGGTGTACGTATTAAGTCAGCAACAATTCAAGAGCTAATGGATGAGATAATTCGGCATATTAACGGCATAGAACCTAAATTATGCCTCAGTGTCATCGAAAATTTGGACCATCGGATGGTGGTGTGCCGCCGACGTCGCGGCGGCCATTTAGCCGATATTTTTTTTTTATACATAATTGAACCATACCAATATCATCATAATAAAGAGAAATGACAATAATTTCCTAAATAATTTGTGTTTTGTTTAAAATCAACATCGGCCCTTAAAACTTAACCACCCTTTAGAAGATATCGAGCTCGTGTTTTTATCTTATTTTATATATTTGTTTTGTATTATTTTTTTTTACTATAAAAAAAAATTCTAGAGAGTTCCTTGAAATAAAAGAAATTGTGTATGAGGCTTTCTGGCAATGCTGAAAACCTGTAATATCAAAAGCCCTTGATATCCTGGGAGTCTAGCTAACATAGCAGTGAAAGGGTTCGGTGTTCGATACCCGCCTGATCTGTCTACACACAACGGGTGTAAGTTCTACGCTACTATTGCCCAGTAAACTAGTTAGAATTTAATATACATACATACATATGTAATTGGGTATTTATAACGATCTGAACTTGAAAATTTAAATTTTTTTATTACATTTCTAAAAATATGTACAAACATTAGAAAATTCCTCATAAATTTACTAAACTTGACATTCAGCTAAAAATTTGCAAGCAAACAAAAAAAAAACTATAAAATTTGTAATTTTTTTTTTTTGTTGGCTTTTTTTTGTGTAAATATTTTATGGCTCATAACTGTCAGTTGTATACAGCCATAAAAATATTTTTGCCATTCGAATTTGATTCTGAAATTTAATGCAAACATTTTTCATTCAAATATAAAATTCTTCTGAATTCTCAGAGAAATTTAAGTACAAATATGTTAAATTATATGAAAAATTAAATTTAAACTTGTAAAAATATTAAATAAAGTTTTGGTTTTCTGAATAAAAAAAAATTAAATTTTTAGAATTCAAGCAACAAATTAAAGCAAATATAAATTCCTAACACGTAAATTATTATACAATATGTTAACAATTAATACTTTATCAAATATTTTCTAAGATTAAACTACGCTAACCTTGAAAGTTGTACTTTGCCAAAAAGTGATAATACTCGTAAGAAGAAAAAAACTATTTTGTTAATACACTACTTGTTTAATTCATTATCGTAAGACTTCTTCACTATCAAATTTAGAAAAAAGACTCAAACTAATGCAAAATATGAACATACGCATTAGGGAGGTCTAACGGTTATTATTCGACAGGTTTTAGTCGGTTTTTTTAAATGTCGATTATTTTTAAATGCCCATCATGCATATAACGAATAAACCGGTTAGCTTAGTAAAATAAACTGGTTCATTTTAATCATGTGTAACATATTACCAGAGCTGTAAATGAATCATTCATTTTTGATTTTAATTCATTAATGAATTAGCAAATTTTTAATTAATTCTTTTCACACAAATAAATGAATTGAATTAAATTTAAATCAATTCAAACAAATTAGGCAGAAATGAATTTAAATTCGTTCTAATTCAAATGAATCTGAAAAATGAATTGCAATTCATTTTGACAAATTCAAATGAATCTGTAAAATGAATTGCAATTCGTTTCTAATTCATTTGAATTGAATTGATTTTTAATTAATTCAAATAAGTTAGAAAAAAAAATTAACAACTCTCCCTAATGAACATACCTGCAATTGCAATTCATTTTTCAGATTCATTTGAATTGAATTGATTTTTAATTAATTCAAATGAGTTAGAAAAAAAAATTAACAACTCTCCCTAATGAACATACCTGGTACTTATTATACCATGGAGTAAACGAATACAGCTTTGACAGCAAAAAATGTTATGTTGAGATTCAAAGTTGCTAGAATCTTTAAAATTCGATTAAATAAAAAAAGGAATTTTCCACAATATACAAACAAGAGATTATTTAAACCAAAATTGATTGTTAAGCACAACTTTCACACTATTTGATTAAAATAAAAATTTAAGTTTCTTTTAGCAAATAAACAAAATTTTCACATTTTGATAGGATTTTCGCCGATACATAATAAATTAATTCCTATTCTGCCGCTACTGGCAATTCCAGTTTATCATAGGAATTTTAAATCTAAGAATTTTTTGTCTTTGGACTTTGCTAGGTGATTTACAAAACGAGCTTGCTGTCTTTTACAAAAAAATTGTTGAATAACAAGACGAGAGTGATGCTTACTTTAGATTTACTTACAAAGTCAATTCAAATTACATTCAATTCCATTCCAATGAGTTGGAAAATAATTGTTAATTTTTTTTTTCTAACTCATTTGAATTAATTCAAAATCAATTCAATTAAAATGAATTGCAATTCATTTTTCAGATTCATTTGAGTTAGAAACGAATTGCAATTCATTTTACAGATTCGTTTGAATTTGTCAAAATGAATTGCAATTCATTTTTCAGATTCATTTGAATTAGAATCGAATTTAAATTCATTTCTGCCTAATTCGTTTGAATTGATTCAAATTTAATTCAATTCATTTATTTGTGTGAAAAGAATTAATTCAAAATTTGCTAATTCAATGCATGAATGATCCACGAATTAATTCAAAAATGAATGATTCATTTACAGCTCTGCTTATTACGTTTTCCTTAATTTTATTGTAAATGAACCTGTCATTTAATTATTTTTCTAATTGTTATATTTGGCAATCTTCAACTTTTTATTTCAAAACTAATTTAATTTTTGTGTTTTTATTTATTTATTCCAATAGGCCCCCATAACCGGTTTTTTAAAATAGCAACTATTCGGTATATGAAAACCGGGTTTTGAAAAAAGTCGACTAATCGACCTTCTTAATACACATACGTTTTTTTTTTTTGCAAAATTAGTTTACCCAATATTTTGACTGCGGTTTTTTCCACTGCCAATCACTTGCTAATTAGCGTTAAATATTATCAGTAGTTTTTTTTTCTGCAAGTACTTTTATTTTACTTCCCCTTTTTACACCCAGTCCAATAGCAACAGCTTTTAGTTGTACGCACTTATAAGCGATAAAGACATTTAAACACTATCTCGTGAACTTTTTGTAGAGTTAAATATTCTGGCATAGAAATTGCAGGTACTTTTATAGACATAAATTTAAGAAAGGGGAATCTAGTAGATGGTTATTTCTTAAATAATTTCGCAAAAAAAAAACGTTTTGTTTAGTGTTGTCAGATTTTTTAAACCTACTTATTCTAAAATTCGATTTAAAAATAAAAAACAATCCTTTCTGAAAAAAAAAATAATTAAAAATAAGAAAATTATATTTAAATTTTAATTAAAAATGTCATAATTGTCTCGGTCCCTGGTTTATATTATACAAAAATGTTAATTAACGTTCGTTGGTAAAAGAAAAAAAAAACAAGGTTGCCAACCGATTTCGTTATAAATACCGATTCCGCTTAAATACCGTTTATAATTGAATACAGTTAAACCGTTTTCGAAATGACAAAAAGTTTAATACCGGTATTGATACCGAAATTCATTTCGATTGCCAACAAAAACATTTTCCATTAGCAGAAGTAATTTACATGTTTTAAAACAATATAAATTTTGCAAAGATAATACAATTCTTATGAGAGAACAGACCATCTAATAACACTATGGTACAAAATAATTAGCTAAATTGCGGCTGCTGAACACTATTTGTTCTCAATCAGTACCCTTTTTCTGTAACTTTTGTAGCTGAACTTTTCGTATCGAAAAGATGGGAAACAAAATATTCCATCGTTCCTCGAAAAGTGTTAAAAAGAGTGTCTGTAACTCCATTCAATCGTTACGTGATAAATGTCATATATATTTCACTCGATGCCGATGTGAAATAGCAGACGTTGCACAGTGGCGCCATTTGAGTTTTTTCGTTGCAAAAATCATATCTTTTGAACCGAATAAGATAATTGAACAGTTTAAACAGCATATGATAGATAACTGTTCAGCCTATGAAATGAGCGTTTGTAGGGGCCTACTTATGGGTTATCAAAGTTAAAATTAGTAGAAAAATCAATTTTATGGTAACTAAAAAAAATTATTTTTACATTTTTAGATTGTTTTTATTTTTTTTCTTAAGGGTTTTATGTTTTAAATTATTACCCAACAAATTAAAAAAAAAATTATTTATTTTTTTAAATTTATTTTTTCAATTTTCTGTAAAATATTCATCACAATTCGTAAGAGAAGGTATATCTAAAAGACTAACAATTTCTAAACTACAATTATTTTGTAACTCTATTCGTGACTTCACATGCCGCAGGGAAGAAATAAGTGGATCGGAAGATGCTGCCAACATGTTGAAGAGGTCCTTATTTTGCCTTACCCTTGATGCTTTGAATGTGTTCTGCAATCTATATTTTTTATAAAATTTGTTAAGAGACTCCTGTGCTTCTTCAGAAAGCTCTCCAATTGGCAAAGGCTGGTACTCAATTATATCTTTGCCATGCGCCAATATTTTATGGATGGTCGGGGTCAACTTCTTCTGTGGATACATTTCTGCTAAAAGAGATGCAGTTTTCGACGCATATTCTCCATATTTTGTAGAATTGACATTTTCTTTGCAGTTTAAAACATCCAAGATCGTTCCCAATCTTTTCACGATTTGATTGTCAATTCCAATGATTCTAGTTACTGCCTCATCATTTTCAAAAAATCTCCTAGAAGTGTTTCCATCGTTAGAGTTACCGTATCCGTGCTTGGGACAGTCTACTTTTAGTCCAACTTGTTTCAAAAAAACCATCCTGTATTTGCTTCTTTCTGATCTTTTCCTTATCCTTTATTGATGTATTTTCATCGAAGTTTTCCTCCTCTTGTGGTAGGGTATATGCCAGTTTTAGCAAGAATTCCATACACCTTATCCTTGCGTGCAATGGTGACATTCCATATTCGTAATTCTCCTCATTTGTAGAATCGTTTAAATTACCAAAGTTCTTCTGACAAATAATAATATAAAATCGATAAAAAAAATATAAAAATAATACGAAAAAAGGGGTTTAGATAGGTTTTTGCTAAATTTTTACCTCCAATATAATTCTGTCTATGAAAACTAATTGAAATATATTATAATTAAGCAGAAAAAGATACTAATCTTAAACTCTTTACAACTAATTATATAAAATTGAGATGTAACATATTATATATGAAATAAATTGAATTGAATTGAAAAAAGTTCTTCTGACTCTTTTTGCAAATCGGGCATGACATTGTTGAGGTTGTTCCTGTCAGTTCGTTTACGACTTTTCCGTCAACCATGGTCAGGTGGAACTCGTAATTGCATTCAATATATTTTCCTTCTCCAATTTGCAGCTTTGTAGGCTTAATCTTGCTTATTTGTTCTTCAATGTCCTTCACCGTAGTCCTTATGAGTTCTGCCGATTCCCTTGCAAACTGAAACATTATTGGTCGGCAATAATGCACTGATGACGGACGTGGATTTTTCCAGTGTAGGGAATCATCCGATTTTAGCCGCAAAGGAACAACAGATGCCATAAACATATTTCCGTCCGATATTGTAGCGTCATCGAAAGATATCCTTTGCTTATAAACGCTTTGTCCGGATGATCCATCGCAGCCCCATTTGCTGATCAATGTCAACTTCTCAGGAAGAATTTTCACTTCCGTGAAAAACTTTGGTGTGGTTGACTTTCTAAACAGTTCAAATAATTTTAAATTGTTCAACGCCATGTTTTCAGTACTTAAATTGTTTAATGGTTTCAGTAATTGTTGCGCCAACTTTCAGGCGTAGACTAATCCAGGCATTATGCTTATTTTGCAATATATAGGCTTATGCTACCATGCCTAAAAATTTACCTGTTCCCTGCATACATATGGATTTAGGCTAAATAATGCAATTTTGATATTATGCATGTGTCCAAATAAGATTTGTGCCTACCTGTAGGGACCATAAGTCAATATTGTTCCTGACCATTTGTACGCCAAAGTATTGTTTATGTGAGGTACGTACCTGCTAATTTCAATGAGTAGTTTTTTTCAAACTATTAGATCAAACTACTGTCAGTCAAAACATATAAGGGATGGACGCCATACAATTTCTGCAACCATGTCTTTTTAAACTTTTTTACCTCTAGAAGCCAAACGGGCACGTACGGGCAGATAAAACCTTTTGAATTATGTAAAGAAATAATCAAAGAACAGGTTTTGCACGTATGGCAAATATAGAAAAATATAGTTTTTTTTTATTTTCCGTCAAAGTTGAAAAATAGTGAAAAAACGGATAGTTTTTAAATAGTGATTTACCAGGAGAAACACAAAGCAAACAGTTAATTTTTTTTTATCATTATACATTTAATAAATACATCAATCAATACAAATAAAAAATAAGGCGATTCGTTACCTATTTTTCGTGATATTACACCTGAAATCGCAACAAATTGACTAAAAATTGTGTGTTTTTTTGAAAACCGAAAGTCGGTCAACTTTGAACGGTTATATCTTCTAAACTAAAAATGTGATATTATTAAGAGTAGCATATTTGAAATCGTTGAAAAGTTTCCTATAACATGGGTTTATTCAAAACTTCGTCGGCACTCATGAAAATTTTGATTTTTGCAACCTCGCTTGCTCTACGGGCGCCACTGTGCGTTGAGAGCATCAATTAAACATCTCATTGACGGCTACCAAAATTTACTAAAATTGAACATTTTTCAACGACGGCGCCGAAAATACAACCGGCGGCTATACCAAATAATGTAAAGTGCGACGTTAATGTTTGTTGTTTACAAAAGAGCTTTGAAAACAGTCGTTTATTGTTCAAAAATGTTAAAACCAAAATAGTTAAACAATGAAAAAATCTACCAGGAATAAAATACTTACCTCTTCCGTGTTATTATTCATTGCATTTTGCATTTGTAATATATTTTTTTAGTGTTAAAATTTTTTTTCACCCCGTCTTTTTTTCGTGAGATTATTTGACAGTTCAAAGCAGGAACTTTCTCACAAAAATTTTACAGACAGCCCTTTTCAGTATATTGCCGAGTAATTTCCTTACGCGACAGCTATTACTCGCCAAAAATATTACAGACACAGTTAAGTGAGGAAAAGCAGCTGTTTGTTTTAATTTTTGGCATTTTTGTTTCATACCTCTCATTTCAATTAGAAAGTTTCTCAACTCTGGAGTTACAGAACACGGGTTGTTATCATGAAACAAAGAAAATAAGATAGTGCACTAAAATTTAAAAAAACATTCTTTTTCTGCGCATGTACGTCATAGTAGCAAATGAACACAAACATGATCACACAAACACGTGTATGTACTATGCTGAATGTTTGTTTACATTTAATTCTGTTTACTACAGTTGCGTAAAAATTACGTCAAAATGAGGGTACAAAGTTAACGGACCTGCGCAATGCACTATCTTGTTTTCTTTGTTTCATGGGTTGTTATGGAATCTGATTGCTGTCAGAATCAGAATTGAAATGGACAATAAAATACTCTTGGTGTTGCAAAAATCGATATTATGTTCGAATCTGAATTATGTCAGAATTAAATGTTAAAGAATCCAATGTTATCGTTTTTTTATCAGAAATAATCCGGTCAGCTGGCAGCCCACATAATTAAATTTTTCTTTTGTTTTGTGTTTATTTTTTGCTTTACGCTGTTAAAAATTGGCGCAGAATGTAAATAAAATTAAATATATTTGCATTGCAATATAAATAAATTAAAGAAAAAAATATATTGTATATATATAAAAAAAAATTGTTATGTTTTATGTTTATTTTTGCTTTAAGCTGTTAAAGATTGGCGGACAATGTAAGTGAAATGGGGAACATTTATGTACATACATATGAAAATAAAATAAAAAAGTACATCAAATAAAAACAAATTTTAGACCAAATACGCGGAAACATAGAAACCGAAGACGGCATTTCAGGAGTAGACCTATGTGTCGTTGATGATTCACATCCTGACCATAGCTGCCAGATAAAATTGGTCGAAAATCGTCAAATGTTGAGGAAAAAATCGTCAATATCGTCAAATTGACTAAGCTAAATCGTCACAAAAATCGTCATTGTAAAAAACCACTAATTTTTTATAAGTTTTGAAAATAAATTGTTATTTTTAGTTTTCGTTGCTAATAAAATTTTAATATATTCGTTAAGAAACTTATTATTGAAGTAACACAACCAAACATTTTTCAAAAGTATTGGCGTTCATAAGAAAACTAAGAAAATAAACTAAAACCAAGGTATATCAAACACCTATTTTTCACGTCGAAAATCCTGTTTAAGAACTTAAGTCAGGTAAACACAAATAAAATCAGACTCTCTGAAAGAAAAGTTTCCCTGCCGGAGATCGAACTAGTACCTAGCTAGTACTAAACTAGTACAAAGATCACCAGTACTAGTTCTCGACTGTATACTTTTCTATACTATCTTAATGCTCAAATTAGCATTGTATGTGCTTAGAAAATCACTAGTACTATTGGTTCTAGTCGTGTACCAGTTTACTTGGACCCAATTGGACATTTTCAATTAATTTTTGTTTTAATTGAACGCATCTTTTCCTGATTTAAAAAGAGGTAGTGGTGAAGGTTAGTGGACCTCAACATATGAGGCATATAAAAAAATTATTTTTATAAACTTTAAACCAAAGATGTTAAGTAATGATTAGATAATGCTAATGATTGCTAATTAACCTTCTTTTGTGGAATTCTCTAATTCATCAAACAATTAGAATTAGTTCAACTAATTCACATTAGATAATTGAAATTTTTATTCCAATGGTAAAACTAATTGCAATTAGTTGCCATTAGCAAAAAAAATTGGTTTACCTTTACAATTAGAAATCTAATTGACTTCTGCTAATGCAATTAGATATTCAATTAGCTCTAATTAGAATCAATTATTTTGATAAAAATTAATGTTTTCCAAAGAATTATTGAAGTGGACGAATAATGATGTAAGTCACTGTATGTGCAAACATGATTTCAGTGATGGTGGTAAGTTCTGCATAAGTGACACATATACATATATGGTATTTTTAGTAAATCAGATTACATTTTTGCAGAAGAAAGTACTGCTTCATTGTCAAAATTGACAGAGGGGGCTGAAAGCCTGCATTTTATTTCGAATATGATGCATCAATATTTGAATGATCCTGATAAAACTTTCAATATATGGTCCAAATATCCTACATTAAAGGAAATAGCACTATTTTGCAACACACCTCTTACGTCTTCAGGCCCTGTGGAGCGACTATTTTCCTTTGCGGGCATTATTAAGAGTCCAAGGCGGGGTCGCTTGACGGACTTTTCTTTTGAAAAGCTCGTATTGCTGAAAGCGAATATACCCGGTCATTGTAGTTATTAAACAGTTAGTGCGTACGTTAAATATGTGTGCATGTATGTAATATATGTACATAAGTAATATATATATGTGTGAAATTCATATTATGAATATTTAATTTTTTTTTTGTTTTTTAAAAATATCAAAATAATTGATTCTAATTCGAGCTAATTGAATATCTAATTGCATTATCAGAAGTCAATTAGATTTATAATTGTAAAGGTAAACCAATTTGTTTTGCTAATGGCCACTAATTCCAATTAGTTTTAACATTGGAATAAAAATTTCAATTATCTAATGGGAATTAGTTGAACTAATTCTAATTGTTTGATGAATTAGAGAATATAAACCAATTGCATCAATTGCTAATTCTAATTGGAATTTAACATGTATGCTTTAAACACAGGATAAATTTAAAATTTTGTTCGATTTCAATTTCTCGTGATTTCAATTTCCAGAACATGGCCGTAAATAATGTATAAATAAATTATAAGTTAATTTTTTTAAAATCATATTTAAAAATAAGTATCAAAATACGAATTTTTGTTTTTAAAAAAGTTTTTGCCCAATCAGTTTACAAGTGATGCTCTTGTACTACATCAAGTACTAGTACTAATAAGCACTAGTATTTTTATATAAAATCTTTAACACCGTTACCACTAGTGCCTCTTGTTCTAGTAATTGTACTGGTGGCTTTTTGACAGTTAACGCCTAATCTCCTGAAGGGTTCATAATGTGAACCCAGCCTAAAGAGAGTAGTTGTACAGGCTTTGATCAAATAGAACTCTTACAAATATTCATCGTGCTAAAAAACAATCTTATTTTATATGATGAACAGCTAAAATATGAAAATTACTGCCAATCAAATAATTCAAATAAAATTATATTAGAAGCCTAAATAAAATGTGAAATTATATTAAAAATATTTGTAAATTTGAACAAAATTTGTCATATAAAAAATCGTCAAATTTGGGGTATAAATCGTCCTATCGTCAATAGACCATTTTTGTTCCTAAAAATCGTCAAAATGACGATAAATCGTCAAATCTGGCAGCTATGATCCTGACTTCAGCGATATGACCACAACTTCATCTAAAAGGAAGCCGGAATCTCCAAAAAAAATTTACTGCCTATTTCGCTAAATGCGAACGAACGCTTTCTTTCGCACAAATACATGTAAAACAAAAACAAATTCTCAAAAATTCGTTTTTGATTCATGTGTATTTGTGCGAAAGAAAGTGTTCTTTCGACATCGTGAAATTGGCAGTTAATACACCAAAGAAAACAACGACAAACAGCACTGCAGACCGTTTTAAAATTTTTTAGCTAAATATGTTGAGAAGAAGCCAGAAATGAACAAGAAACTCGGCCAGCTTCTTAAGAGGTCTGTACACGGTCAAAATGGTTGTCATGCATACGAACAGCGTTACCGTTGGATATTTTCAAAAAGTTCCAAAAAAGGGGATATTTACAAAAAAAATTGGCACCAAAAAGGAGATATCAAAATAATAAGAGCGCCTCTTTAATAACTGGCTCAAAATCACTAATGTTGTAAATTTAAAGATTGAATTTATGCCAGAAAAAATTTCAAGCTATAATGGTGGCTCTTAGTTTATACTATTGCAAAATGTATATATTAATAAACTTTGACAGGGCAGCGCACACAATTCTACACTTTTTTCAAAATATTGAGTTTTAGTGAATATCTTTCAGAAAACCATCAATACAGGAACGTTTTTCTAAGATTGATATACTTAACAAAAACAAAACAAAGTACATAACTTAAGCATCGTTTTATAACATGGGCTTATTATGAATCTATTTTATAAAAACATAAGTAAAAACAATATATACAAAATCTTCCACAAGCAAAATACACCAAAAAAATTAAAGGAGTTGCTATTATCGTGCATAAGATTTAAGAAATTTCAAAATATTCAAAACTCTTATAATGGAATTAACGTTACATGAACAGAATGAAAGTTCTGTTATATAACAAACTATATCTTTTCTAAAAAAGCTCAGTTTGTGCGTATTTTATTGAAAAATCTTAATGTTCCCGAAAATGATCAATCGTTCCCGGAATGAAAAAACTGACGCGGTCCCGAAATGACTTTCTCTGCCTGCATATTGATTTAATTTAAAATTTACTTGTTTAATTAATTATATTGTTTGGTGTACACATTAAACAGGCTAATTGTAATAGTTTATAACTTTTCTTTTTTCAATAAAGTCAAGATTTAATACATTAAATTGCTAGCAAAACCAATTCTGCACCTTAATGATTTTGAGCCTGTTATGCTTTTATTTCTAGCAATTTAACTAACTTGAATAAAATATCATGATTCGTAAGAGTTTATGTCGAATTGAAATGATTTTCAGGAGGGGAATTTGTATTAGACCCATGGTAACCCATGGACTAATCATCACGAAATCCTGTAGAGTGATTTTTGTTATTAAAAATCTTAATAGAAAAACTTTTAACACAGTATTAAAATTTGTTTTAGTGTTTAAAGTGCTTTTAACAAGGCTGCTTAATATGGGATCTAAGGCAAATATGGACCGAGAACCAGAAAATTGCATGATATTATTTCTGGCCATATGAACACAAATGGGACCAAAGTTTACCACAATATCTATATCTGCTACGATTTTAGGCGTATTTAAATAATTTCCCAGAGTGAGCATACTATTGTACATTGCATGGTTAAAGAACGAGTTTGTTCAAAATCTTATATCATGCCTTGCATTATGCCACCTTTTGTGTAAGTTTTGCTAGCAAAACCAATTCTGCACCTTGGTGATTTTGAGCCAACTACGCCAAAAATTTCAGATAATAAACAAATAAGAAAACATTATATATTAACACTGATAGGCAAAAAAAAAAGTCGAAGCAAGACCTTCGTGATGAGATTTTAATTAATTTTAGGGTGCCGAATCCATCTCTTTACAGATTGGTTCAATAACGTCTAGCTTTTTTAAGGCCTAAGCCAATATTTCGCCCGAAATAAGACGGTTATGCTAATACATTTTATTATAACTTGAGAACGATTGGTCCAATTTTGATCAAACTACTCACAGATGATTAGGAATAAAATATCCTTTGAGTCATCCAAATTTTTTTTTATATTTTCAACCATTTCGGAGTTATTCAGAAACTAGTGACGATAAATTTTTTGCAAAATTAGTACCATTTTTTATACAAAAATTATACGGGCAAACATTTTACATTTTTAATCATTAATCTGAAAGCCAGTTATACTACGAATAAAAAACGACATATATCATGAAAGTCGAAATAAGGCGATTATGCTAATACATTTCTCCTTGACTTGTGAACGATTGGTCCGATTATGATACAATTAACAGCCAATGATATATAGGGTGATCCAAGTAGAGATACATTTTTCAATAGCCTTTTTTTGATAGATCACGTGTGAGTCTTGTCATGCTGTCATGTTATTTTTGTTAACTATTGTTTGGCATTTCATCACGGAAAGACTCACACCACAACACCGTCTCAAAGTTGTCCAGCTGTATTACGAAAATTAGCGTTCTGGGAGAAATGAAAATCCGTTGTTGTATCGTGAAATTTGGCTCAATGATGAAGCGCATTTCTGGCTCAATGGGTATGTAAACAAACAAAATTGCAGCATTTGGTTTGATGTGGTTTGTGGGACGGTGTAATCATCGGTCCATATTTCTTTAAAAATGATGCCGGTGCAAACGTAACCGTCAATGGCGACCGTTATCGTGCCGTGATAACCGACTATTTGTCGCCTGAAATTGAAGCTCGTGATCTCGGCGACATTTGATTTCAGCAAGACGGCGCCACTTCCCACACATCGCATCAATCAATGGATTTATTGAGAGAACACTTCGGTGAGAACATAATTTCACGTTTTGGGCCGGTCGATTGGCCACCGTTAGACTTTTTCCTGTGGGGATATGTAAAGTCTAAAGTTTATGCGGACAAACCCGCTTCGATTCAGGCCTTGGAGGAAAACTTCACGCGTGTCATTCGCCAGTTACCAGTCGATATGCTCGAACGAGTCATCGAAAATTGGACTCAACGGATGGACCATCTGCGACGTAGGAACGGCAAACATTTGATAGACATTATCTTCAAAAAATAAATGCCAAAGAATGTTCTTTCAAGTTATAATAAACATTCCCCATTAAATTTGAATTTTCTATGTTTTTTTCTTTAAAAAAGTAGGAAACCTCGAAATCGATCACGCTTTATATACCCTTTAAGCCACTTTACATTAGTTTTTTAAATTTCTTTACCAGTTTCGGATATAGATTTCAGGCGGTAGATTTTTTAAAGAAAAATTAATGTTATTTTTGTTTTCAAAAATTAATTCAAAAAAATTACAAGAAACAAAATTTTAAATTTTTATAATTTATCGAATAAAATAAGCCACAGACCGTCAAAATCAGTTGGCAAATTTTGATTTTGATTCACAACTTATTGAAATTTTTATTTATAACACGTATACAGAAATTCCATGATGTTTGACTATTGACGTCATCCGTCGTCAATGGGTGTGAGTGTTAAACGGCCAACCCCTCCGAAAAGATTGTGTGGTTACAATCGATACTAGTCAGGGTAACCTGTCCGTGAAAGCCTGGGTTCAATTCCCAGCTCAGTCAAGAATGAAAAATTATCAATAAATTTTATTTAATTTCATGTTGTAAAAATTCCTGTCTTCATAAAAATAATTTAATGAATATTAAATTCAATGAACTGAAGTATAATTAAAATATCGAAATTTGGATTAAAAACAATTAACACTTCAATAAAATAACCGTAATACTAATTATTGATAACAGCTTACGCACGATCTATGTTTACATTTGTCCTTCAAGTTGTGCTGAAAAAGGTCAACAAGAAAAAGAAAGACAAAAACATGAAAAGCAAAAAAATTTACTTTGGAATTCAAGAAGAATTTTTGACAAAAAGTAAGAAAAACAGAAGTTAGGAAGAACATGTAAATCAATTAAATAGATAATCATTCAAACCTGGGTTCAATTTCCAGCTCAGTCGAGAATGAAAAATTATCAATAAATTTACTTCATTTCATGTTGTAAAATGCCTTTCTTCATAAAAATAATTTAATGAAAATTTAATTCAATGAACTTAAGCCTGAGTAAAATATCGAAATTTGGATAAAACCCCATTAACAGTTCAATAAAATAACCACAATACTAATTATCTTTTAAATATTTTTAACAATTGTGGTTATTTTGTTGAACTATTCATGGTTTTTAATCCAAATTTTTACTATTTAATTAGGCTTAAGTTCATTAAATTTAATTTTCATTAAATTATTTTTATGAAGAAATGAATTTAACAATTTTTTAATTAACATGCTTATAAATTTTCATATTAACAATTTGTTTTATTTGTAGAAAATTAATAGAAAAAATTATTTTGTGTCAAAAATTTAAATACATAAAATAATAAAAAAACCTGTATTTTCAATTAAAAATCTTTTAAAGAATAAACGATCTGATGCCTGTTTGGAAATTAAATTAATCTTACGGTAATTAAAGTTATTATTAAATGATTCACAAAGAAATTTTAACGGGTCTGTTATAATTTCTAGTTTTTCAATTAATACTGTTAATGATGTCAAGATTCCGTTTCGTGTTGATGTCTGAGCATCCAGCCGTAGTGCAGCCAGGTTTTTATTTGTTGCTTAACCCTAGATGCTTACTCCTCGTAGAATCGACGAAGCTCATTTACACTTTATCATATAACCTTTTTATATGTATCGAAATTATGCTCTTTATTTCAATAGCTTTAGCTGATGACAAAAGCTTTAAAAAAATAATAAATTTTACAACACAAAATTACGAAAAAATTCGTTTCAAATTTTGAAAAAAGAAGCACTTTTATATTTAAAGCTTTTTTTAATTTAATTTTTAAATAAAATTCTTAACTAAAACATTTTTTCTTGATTTTTTACTTTAAAAATCGTTCTGCTAGATTTTTTTTAAAAAAAGTTCGTCGATTCGACGAAGAGTAACTTTAATGTACTAAAATGAAGAGTTACCTTTCAGGGTTAAATAAAGCTTTGGCCACATTTAACAAATATTTGACGCCCTACACGTAATCACTATTTTTTTTTTAAACATTTGTTTGATTTTACACAACGTTTGCTAGATCAAGCAGCATTTAACATTTTATTAATTACATTATTCTTTAATTTTCTTCAGTAATAAAGTTTTAGTAAAAATTATGAAAACGAAAGTTAAAAGTAGATCAATGCATTTGCATTTTGTGGTTATGCATTTTTTTTTTTTTTGATGTTTTCGTCAAATAATTGTTAAGTACGAACACTTAACCCTTAGAGTACGAAGCCTAATTTTTGACATAAGGTACGGAGTGGGGTCACTAAGGTCCCCCACAGAAAAATGGTATTATATAGTATAAAGGTTTGTATATTAGTATAGAAAAGATTATTATAAAAGTAAGAAAGGATTATTGTATTAATTTTCAGCATTTATTTTCAAAAATCGCATCAAAAAGTATTAATTTTCAAATAATTTACATTTTCAAATATTTTATGTTTTGACCTCAAATAAACTTAAAATTACTGTTAAAAAACACAAAATAAGGAATTTAATTCTTTTCTCAACAATAAAAAAAATACAAAATAAAATAAATATAATAATTCAACACCTATAACATAAATATAATTATCCTATGCATCAGACTTATATTTGTAACGTAAAGTACGACGTGGGGTAACTTGGGTCCCCCAGACGAATAACTTACCTTACAATTACGAACTGATTAATATTTTTATGCCACTTATAAGTTTTTGTATACTATTCAAAATAAAACTCGACTACCTAAGACGAAAAAGATGGAAAGAAATTATTTTCGAAGTTATTAAAGAAAAACTAGCATTGGGTGACCTAAAGTCCCCCACTCCGTACTCTAAGGGTTAAGGTGATAATGCTTTTTGTGATGTGCTTTTGAAAAAAATTTTACTAAAAAATTTTTAAAAAAAACACTTTTAAATTTATCTTTTATTTCAATTTAGTTAGCAACAAAATTGTTTGTTAATATGACAATTTCTTAATAAAATTTTAGTTTTAATGGATAACAAATATTTAGTTCAATATAAAAAACACATTGTTAAAAATAATTGTTGAGTTTTGACAATTTTTATTTACAAATTCAGTTGTTGCTGTCTTTTCAATTAAAAAGTTAATTGTATTGACGAATATGGTATTCAATATGACAATTGTGAATAAAAGTGGGCGTAGTACTTCTAAAATTTTCTGTTAAGGCCCAACCATAATTTGCATGAAGTCGCTTAAGTCAACTTAAGCAACTGTGCGAATACATATAAAACATATAATGTACTTAATCTCGTCAAATGTCATTTGATTAAGCAAAGCGCCAAACTGAATGCACATTCCGTACGGAATCAGCTGTTTGTGCATTTTTTTAAAAAAAAAATAAAATAAATTGAAATGAATAAAGAAAAATAAGAAAAAAAAGAAGTTTACATATTTTAATTTTGTATCCATTTTTTATAAATAAGTATGCACAACAAACACCAATTTTTTCTTTATAAAACGTTGCATGCAAATTAAAGGAGACATACGAGTAAAATAAACATATACAGGGCAGTAATTTTTTATACTTTTTAATATGAAGTAATTGCAAGAAACCAGAATATTGCATTGAAATATGCAACATCGATCTTAAGTTTATGTAAGTAGTGTATGGCCACCTAAAAGTCTTCTTTAATTTGCTTATGCATTTGACAGACTTTTTGTTAATTTTTGACAGGCCCTTAAGCTAACTTATGCATATTATGGTTGGGCCTTTATTATCGCACCATGATAAGGATTATATAAGATTCGGCGTAGCCGAATACAGCACTCTTTCTTGGATTACTATATATTTTTAGTTACCAGAACTTTGAGGGCAAGTTAAATTCCCTTTTTGTTTTAAAATGTGCTTAAACCAACAAATCTATAAATCAGTAAACATATAAACCATATTTAAACGAATAAAATTGGGCGTTTGAGCTACCAATACAGATCATATGAATTTGAAAACATTTATCGTAGTGATGCCACATTTTATTTTTTAAACTACATATAATACATGGGATACTGATTTACAGCTATTGAGTTTAAACTTCATATTAATTAAAGTTTAGTTCTACTAAACCAGCTTTTTAACATTCACTGCTTTATTAGCCATTAGAATCGTTATTTCTTAACAAGAAATATTTCTGTGTAATTGCATTAATGACATCTTTCATTATCTACCAAATGAAAGTCCTTAATATTTTTTAAGGACAAAACGAAATAAAATTCAAGAAACTTATGAATTTTAGAAAAATTAATAAAAGGTTGGGAGGTTTGAAATGATGTTTTTGCCGATATAATAAAAACGCAACGAGATTGATTTGTAGGTATTCAACAACTGTAGATACCCTTTACAGACCAAAAGTATTTAAATTTGTCTACAAAACAGTACTGATACCCCAATTTTCCATGCTCAACATAACATCTTCTATTGCACCACCCTTTTTCCACAAAATTCTCTATAAAAAAAGTACGCACTTTATTACTTATTATCACCATCATCATAAGTGATATACTAACAAAATGTTACGCACCATTTATCACAATTAATCAACTAATTATCATCATAAAGAAAACAAAAAAAAAAAAAAAAAAAAAAAAAAAAACGTAAAAAATCGTCTGAAAACAGAACTATTGACATAAAGCCACTTTTAAATTGTGATAAGAAAACGAAAAAAAATTTTTAGATTGACAGCCCAGCAGCAGTAATAAAAATATTTTATTTTATTATTATTTTCTTTTTGATAAGATTTTTAAATTTTTTTATAGGTTTAATTTTTTTCTACATTTTAAAACAATTGTTTAAATACTGGCATAAAATACAATGTATGGTTTTGATTGTGGTCAAATAAAACATAAAAAAAACGTAAACTAAAAGAATATTAAATTAAATATTTGATAAGCAGCGGGAAACAAACCTTAAAAGTTTCATAAAAAATCAGCGTAAATTGTGAGCAAATCGAAACTCATGTCAAGAGTTTCAAATTTATAATAAGAAGGGCTTCTTGCATAAACGCTTATAAAGGCATATTTGTCATCAAAAGTTTTATTTTTTATGGCCATCAACGATCTTTGATATAATTTCTTAAAATCGAAATATTATTGCCAAATATTGAATCACTACAAACATATTCATATTGTAGCCAGTGTTTGGCAGGGACGCATACTTTCCCCTCTTATATTTTTAGTGGTGATAGATGAATAACTTCGCTCAAGTACTAATGTATAGCCAAATAGAGGTATCGTTTAGCACTCTACGGACATGGAACATCTGAAATTATAACTGCAGGATCCTGAGTGAATGGAAACCTTTACGATACGAGTCATGTGCCAAAAGCATAGTATATAACTAGTATGCCGACTGGTGAGAACGTTCTCTTTTTTTTATAACTCTCATCACACATATAGGTTCTGTGTGAATTCAACACACTTAAGAACAACAAAAACAAAACAAAATTTGAAATTTTTTAATTTAAAATTTTTCACAATATAACACTTTGTTTAATTTTATGACTTAAACACATAATTAATAATTTTTTTCAATACATTTTGCTAATTTGCTTTTGCAAAATGTTTTTATTTTTCACAAACTAAAAATTTTTAAATAAATTTTTTTGACACTAAATTTTTTCTGTTATTAATATTATTAAAGCCAGCAGAGTAGCATTTTGTGGTATAAAAATAATATTTGAAATCATTAATTATTTATATATTGTCCGATATCGCAGAATAAAAATTTAGCAAACATGGCTTTTAAAAGTTTATAAATGCAGCCAGCATTCAATAAATTGAAAATTTATTGAACTAAGAAAATTTTATTTTGGAAAAAAAATTGTTGCCACATTCTATACGATTTTATGCAACTATGTTTAGTGGTGGAAATAGTTTTATACACCAATACATTTGAAAAAAATCTTACTAATACAAACATAAAAATGTACCACTGACAGTTGAGCTATGTACCTGTCAAAGAGTCGGCATACTAGTTGTATACTATGGCCAAAAGTGTATATTTAATATTAGAATTAAAAATTCCTATTTTTGTTGCGTTTGATAGATGCCACTATCGCCATTATTTGCGTAGCTTTGCAAATGATCTATTTTCTTTGAAGAGCCTGTCATCTATTTCTTCATTATAGCTGCTATACATTATCACACAAGTCTTACGTATTTTGAAAAAAAAATACAAACCTGTCGTGATAAGTTGTTATTGTTTTTTGAAAATTTTCAAACAATAATAAGATCAGGTAAGGATTTTCGAAAAATACTTAAGACATTGTGGGATAGTGTATAACGGCCTTTAGTACCGCCGTACAAAATCATTCAGATGTTCCATGTTCGTAGAGTGCCAAACGATACCTCTATTTGGCTGCACATCGATTCTTGAGCGAAGTTATTCATCTATCACCACTAAAAATATAAGAGGGGGAAGTATACGTCCCTGCCAAACTCTGGCTACAATATGTATATATTTAAACCTATAAGATGAAAAATTTTAGTAGTTTTTTGTTCTTCAGTTGATACATTTTTAATTTTCGTCTACAGAGGGCCAAAGATTTGAGGCCTTAACTTCGCCAGCTCTAGTTACTTTCGGCACTATTAGTAAAGTCGGACGTAATTCTCCAGTTAACAACAGCGTTACTCCACACATCATGTTTACCGCTTCCTAACTCTTTTTATTTTCCATCGAGTTTTCATTCCAAACTATAAGTTAACAATCTCAAATTAATTGACAGCATTTCTCTGTTTTGAAATAAAGCAGATCGTAGTATCAACATTAGTATGGTTTACCGGGAGCGTGAGCTGCCTTTTCTCCGTCTAACATTGTTGCCGCGATTCATGGCGATGCAACGGCTAAGGCGATTTCACATTTTCTCCTAAATTTTGTTATTAGTTAATTGATAATGATGGTTCTTCAAGTGCCACCAGGTGCATCCAGATAAATATTATTTCCCTTTCTTTCTCTATATTGGCAAGAATATGCTGCTAGATGTCACCAATTCTCTTAAATCGCTAATGTCATAATTTGACTCCCTAAGATATTCTCGATTAACGAAATTTGCCACAGTTCTTCTTGGTCGAGACAATCCATATTGTCCTAAGTTTTGTTCTGCTAACTCTGCCTCCCCAATCAATGAGCCGCAATTCTCTCTCCAGTTGCCGTTTAATGTCTTCTAAGGGGCTGTCTTTGTATAAATTCCAAAGGCTTCAAGGATCAGAGTTTTGACAGAATATTAAAATTACTGTAAATACCTCTTGCAGATTCAGAGGAGAATCGCCTAAGACAGCTTCCTATAAAGAAGTGTCCCAATGTCTGCCTTCTTCGAGCAATCCAATAGCATTACATGCATATTGAAATGTCGAATGGAGTTTACCATTCACAGTCTTCGAGGCTTTAAAAGATATCGGGTCTCTAACCTCTAACTAAAGGTAAAAGGCGCAAATAAACTGATTTCCGAGGAATGAGACCAAGTTATTTATTTTTCACCGCCGTAAATCGCAAAATTATAAAACTCATTAAAATTCTTAATTGATTTTTTCATTTAAAATAAAATAATTTTAACTTGTTGAATTGTTGTTGGGAATTGTCAAAACCTGTGCTATATTTAATTAAATCAATTAACACATTGTTTGAATTGGCAAAGTTTTTTGATCATTTTTTTAATCAAAATTAAAAATATCATTTATTGAAAAAAAGTATTCACAATTTGCAGTTTTTAGTAATCAATGTAATCAATTTGGAAATAAGTGAGAAATTAACAAATTGTTTGCTTGATTCTATGAATTTGGTGATTAGAGACAATTTAAATTTTTTTTTTTGTGAAGTTAAATTGTGAACTAAAAATATTTGGTTAGAAAAAGTATTCAACATTTTTTATTTTTCGAATTTATTCTATGAGCTAGATTTCAAAAAATAAATTCAAAAAAATAAAAAATGTTGAATATAATAAAGTAGGTTATGAAAAGAAATAATTCCCAGATTTTATTTGTTAGAAGAAATAGCAAAAATAAGTTAAATTTTGTTACCTTATCAGTGCGAATTTCAAAAAAGTAACAACATATATTCGAGTTGTTTTTAAAAAGCGAACAATTGTATTTTATTTCTATCTTTAATACATTTGAAATAAATTACGAAAAAAAATACCAAAATTAGATGTTTACCAGTATTCACTTTAAAATTGCAGTTATTAAAAAATTATTAAACACGCCTTAGCTTATTTTTTGACGGCTTTGCTTTTTAAATTTTGATTCCATCTGTCTTAATTTCAGCGATAGTAGGTTACAGGTTTTAGCCGTTTTTAACTCTTTTTACCCTTTCAGAAATCAAATTTTAAAAATCCCCTCTTAGTGAACCTGCCTAGCAAATGAAGTACCTGTGTTCCGAATTTCAAGTCTCTACCTTTAGCCGTTTGGGCTGGGCATTGATGAGGCGGTGAGTGAGTGAAGGAATGAATGAATGAGTAAGTCAGACCTTTTTTATAACGGGTGATTCATCGAAAGGTTTGATTTATAATGTAAAATAAAACACATATATTTAAAAGCGAACTTGAAATTTTTATTATCGGCTAAAAGAGCAGTTTATGGCATTTACTATTTGAAAATGATATCAAGTAAATGTTGGCCATGACTTCGTATCTCGCGTCAATCTTAGCTGGCTTATTCCTGAAGACCTCGGACTTTACATATCGACAGAGAAAATAGTCCAAAGGTGTGATATCGCTCGATCTAGGTGGCCAATTTATCGTGGCAAGCCCTGAATTTAAGTGCTCACCAGATTGTTTTCTCAACAAGGTAATTTTGTCACGCGCTGTATGCACAGAAAAAATTATTAAATTTCTCCAATCAACAAATTTGTTCTAAATTCATAATATCAAGCAAACAATTTGTTGATTTTGCATTTATTACCAAAATGATTATATTGATTACTAAAAATTTTAAAATTTTGAAAAAATATTTTCAATAAATGATATTTTTAATTTTAATTAAAAAAGTGATCAAAAAACTTTGCCATTTCAAACAATGTGTTAATTTATTTAAATAAATATTGACAACTCCCAACAACAATTCTACACGTTTAAATTATTTTATTTTAAACGAAAAAAGTCATTTAAGATTTTTTGTTATTTAATTAAAATTTTAATTGAAACTTTATTTCAAAACAACTAAAATGTTAATTAAATCAAAATTAAATTTTTAATTTTCTTTCAGCAAAAAAAATAATTGATTCATTTATCACAATAATTAAATTTAAATACTTTTTAAACTATTTTTTTAATTGATAAAACACTTTTTTCTGTGTGGCTCGTAGACACGTCTTTTTGAAGCTCAACGAGACCATGCGCTTACATTTAAGGAAGCACATAGTCCCTTAACATGGTGCGATAACGGTTACCATTGACGGTAACATTCTGATTTTCCTCATTTTTGAAGAAATATGGACCGTTGTTTTTAATGGATGTTATGTCAGCTCTTGGTACTCTTCTGGTTGCTAATCAGCCCAAATACCGCAAGTTTGTTTATTTACGTATCCATTGAGTCAGAAATGAGAAAAAAAATTCACGAAAAAACACTGGATTTTCATTGAGTTTTTTTCGTAATACAATTGAACAATTTGGAGACGCTGCTGTGTTGTGCGTCTTTCCATGATGACTTGCCATTTTGATATGAGTTACGCGTAATCTGTAAAAAAGTATATTCACAGTCTAACCTCATGATTAATCACCCTTTAAATACAGATTTCGTTTTGCAATCCTATCAGAACCATACCTATGACCATTACAAATTTCCACTATTTGGATATTATGAGAGTCGATGTCGAAACAAGTCAAATGTTTCTGACAGACATTTATGGAAGAGGATCTTATTGTGGGCGCCACAGGTTTTATTATTTGCATTTTCGTTTAATTTAGAAGTTTCTGATACATTTCTACTCTCTGTGGAAAAATTTAAATACTTTCAAACAAATTTTTCCTTTAACTGTTAGTAAAACAAAAAGTAGAACAATGATTGTGTTAACACAAATTAATTTCACTTTTTTTATTGCGTTTAATTGTTTTTATTATTATATATATATATATTTTTTGTCATTGGCAACATAATATACAAATATTTGATCACTCGTTTTCTATTGACAAAAAAAAAAAAAAAAAAAAAAGCTGTATCACAGACGTATAAAAAACTTTTTATTGCTGAAATTTTTTTCGCTGTTGTACTTAAAGGTCCATCATTCTGTTATCAAAATATTTTTTAATGGCAAAAGAAATACGAACAAAAAAATTCAAAATTAAATTATTATACTCATACGTATAATTTTTCTTATGAGAGAGTATGAGTGCGTGTGTATAAAAAATTTACTTAGTTACTAATTTAAAATACTATTTGCCATTTTTTTTCTACAAGTATCTTTTTTGCAAGCGGTTGTCTTTTATATTCCACTCTCAAAACTTCAACGTTCGAATCTTATGTTTAGTTAAATATTACGAGTAAATAGAATAGGGCAATTATTAGAACAATTCACTTAAGATTTAGAAGCCAAATTATTTTTTAATTTCATAATTCCATTCCGTATTTTTAAAATGATTTTTTTTACTGTTACATTCGAATTAGAAGGTTTGTCTTAATGAGAATTTATAGGATGAATGACGTTGTATATTTTGACTGCTCGCACCCTTTAAGAGGATCAGTTGTTGTTAGGACAGCTATCCAGAGAGAGCCTATCCAGCAGCTTATATTTCCATAAAGTCATTTGATTCCATCAAATACAAATCAATATCTTAACAAGCTTTGGCGTTAATTGTGCATGTAAGTTCCATTTCGGATTTTCGTAATAGATTCAATTTGTATTTGCTATGCGATTGGAGGTTAGTTGTTACAGTTTAGGTTAAGTTGGATGGCACATAGTGGCTGGTTTTGGAAATATACGGAATTAATTCTGTAATTTTTAACGATTGGTCCGATTGGAATACATTCTATAGACATATCAGGAAGGCGCCTTAGGTTCCTATACACATATACATATACAAAGAAAAATGCATCTTCATATTGAAGATGGCCTATAATCGGAATTGTGGCATCAATTTTATTACAAATGGCATCAATATGGCAACAATTTACATCAAACCAATCAAGAACGTCATGCTAAAATGTTGCCATATTTTATGCGTCATATACGCTATGACTACAGTGACATCAATTCAATGCCAAATTTTGTGTACACTGATAGAAAAGGCGTCATAACGCTGATGTATTTTGTCAGTAAAGACAAACTGCCATCAGTGCGATGACAAACTGCCATCAGTGCGATGACAAACAGTCATCAGAGCGATGACAAACTGTCATCAGTGCGAAGACATAATATATTATGTCATCAGTGCAATGACATAATTTATCATGTCATCAGTGCGATGACATAATATATCATGTCATAGCATTAATTTTATATATAATTTTCATGTTTAAAAAGTAATAATAGAAGCAAAAATTCCCATATTCTATTTTGTTTAATAAGTTATTTAAATACATCAAAATTTTAAAGTAGAGTTATGACAAAAACCCTAACGGGCATGCTGCTGGTGTCTTATAATTGAGAGTTCTTCTGTTAACAAAGGGCGGAATACAACAAAAGAAAAACAAACATGTGTAACGGGTAAGGCTGGGTTTAGTTAATCTGAAATCAGATTTTTATTTATTTTATTTATTTTTATTTCATCGACTGTCCTATGCAACAAGATTAAATCTTATAATTACAGCATAGGATTTTATAAAGCTAAACAGGTTAATTTGTTGTTTGTAAGAATTACATATAAAATTCAAAATAAAATTATATAATATAAAATATGAAAGTACATATAATGTAAATAATATCTAATTTAAACATTAAACATTTTAATAAACATATTGTCAAAAAGATAATCAGGAAAAAATAAAGAAAATCATAAAAATCATGAAACAAAAATCATTAAACAAAATCATTATTAAAGTTAAGCGAATGATTTCAGAACTTCAATTTTAAATTTTGATGCGTTACTATGTAGCTGGATGTGATATGGCAGTTCGTTCCAAAGTCGTATGGCGTTGATAAAAAATTGCCACTCAGATACAAGCGTTCTATCCCTAATGGCGATAATTCTTTTACCCCTACTGGATCTCCCAAATCTAAGTAAGTCATGTAGATACTTTGGTGTTCTCTCATAAACAATCTTGTGCAAACACAAAAGAGTTCGTAATTTGAGGAGGTTTTCAAACGAGATTCCAAAAAGTTTGTTGTTAAACATGGTGACTGAGCCATATCTTCTAATACCAAAGACATATCTCACAATATTTCTGTAAATGGAATTAAGTTTACGTTTGCTAACAGCATCGCAATTTGAAAAAATTTCACATCCATAGAGCAAAGATGGTATTAAATAAGCCTTGGCAAGAAGCATTCTAATGTTTAATGGAGTACAGTATTGAGTGGCCCAGAGTGTTCTCAACATACCATATGTTTTTCCCACAACACTGTTGACGTGATTTGTCCAGGAGAGGATGTCATTGAATATAATTCCAAGGTTTTAACACAGGTTACGACTTCGATTGGTTTGTTATTTAGCTTAACCTCAAAAACACGATCAAGATTAAGTAATCGTTTATGAATTACGATGCATTTTGATTTTTTTGGATTGAGACAAAGCCCATTTGCAGCTGCCCATTTATGTATATTACTTAAATCATTATTAAGCTTGGATATTGTTGTATTTAGCATTTTGACTGTGCTACTGAGATATATCTGGACGTCGTCAGCGTACATATGTATATTACAATATTTAAGTTTAACTGGAAGGTCATTAGCATATAAGGAGAATAAAAGAGGCCCTAAAATCGAACCCTGAGGCACTCCTCTTGAAACAGTGACTCTGTTAGACATACGGTTATGTAGAAACACTGATTGTGAACGATCCGATAGGTACGAATACATAAGTTTAGCCGAGGTGTTACTGAAATTAAACATGTGTTTCAGCTTTTCACATAAAATAAAGTGATCTACCGTATCAAAGGCTTTTGAGTGATCGAGTAATACCAAGAGAACCACTTTTCCACTATCAATTTGTTGCCTTATCTCTTCAGAAACGCTCAACAGAGTTGTGACACAGCTATGCTTTGGCCGAAATCCTGATTGTCTTTCAGTAAGTAAGTTATTTCTTTTGACAAAATCGCTTATTTGGGAATGTAACAGCTTTTCAAAAACTTTAGAAAGAAATGGAAGGATTGCAATTGGCCTAAATTCCTTGTTTGATTTTGGTATCGGTATAATCTTCGCATATTTCCACTTAAGAGGGTAAGAACTTGTTGTTATGATGTTGTTGAAAAGATATGTTATGTAAGGTAAAAGAAATGGCAAAAGGATTTTTATAAATTTAGGGTGCATATTGTCGAATCCAACTGCATTTGACTTGATTCTTGAAAAGCAAAAAACGACATCAAACTGATTTACACATTTGAATTCAAATATTTCACCTAAATCAGTGTGTAAATATGAGTCATGGTGGTTGACAGATGAACTATTTTCCATTGAATTAAGGATTAAATTTGTGGTTTGTAAATTTGTTGGTGAGGAATTGTTGAAATTGTAGTATTCAGGGTTGGAATCAACCATAGGTATGTTCATAAAAGTGTTGCTAATTTGGTCCACGTCAGCCGATAAATAACTGTTATTTTCTACTTTTCCTATACCTATTTCCTTTATAGTCTGCCATGTTCTTTTGGAGCTTAGCGCACTGGAAAAACGTTGAGAAAAGTATTCAGATTTTTTTATTCTAATTAGATTAGTAGTTTCTCTTCTTAGTCGACGATACTCATCGTGAGATTTGTGCCGCCATTACCAAGTTTGTATACAAAATTTTAACGGAACAGCTTAGTTTTGCTATAAATGTTGGTATTTTATGTAATTATTAAAAAATAATTCACATTTCGCTGGTTAAATCAGAGTTTCAGAGTACGTTAAACTAAGTTTAAACTTAATCCACATCTCACGGCCTAAGTTAATAAAGATATTCTCCCAATTTGACTTAAGGTCAACTACAATGACAAAATTTGATGACAGTTTGTCATCGCAATGATGGGGTATTAAATCAACTCCGATTCGTCATTTCGGTGATGCCAATATGTCATTCCATTGATTTCATAACTTAGATTTTTGACCCTGATGACAATTTGGTTAAGTGATGTTAAGACTGACATCACAATGATGAAAAGTGTCATGGGGTCAAAAAACGAAGACACTTGTCATAGTACTGATGTTAAAATACATCAGCCTTATATATCTTATCTATCAGTGTAAGTAAATTATATGCACTTCATTGCAAACCAAAAGATATTTAGCTGAAGTGAAATATATTAACGGAAGATAAAATATTTTCTGGTGTATTAATGTCAACAAAAGCTCGTCTTAAGGCAAAAAGTATGTGAAATAGAAATGGAATATAGCTATTGCAAGAAAGCTTTATAAACTGCAATTTGACTCGAAAAAAATATTTAAATAATAAAATAATTTATTGCAAAAAGAATAATTCCCAAATTCTATTGGTTGAAAAGACAAGTTTTTAAAATTTATATTTAATCCAAATTTAGATATTTTTAATTAGGCTTAAGGTCATTGAATTTAATTTTCATTAAATTATTTTTATGAAGACAGGAATTTTACAACATGAAGTTAATTAAAATTTTTATTGATAATTTTTCATTCTTGACTGCGCTGAGATTTGAACCCTAGCTTTCAGGGACAGGTTGCCCAGACTAGTTTCGATTGTAACCACACAATCTCGTCAGTGGGGTTTGCCGTTTTACTCACTCGTCTATGGAAGCCGGATGACGTCAATAGACAAACATCAATCTTTAAGCCAAATGGTATTTCACCTTGGTAGATCGAAATTTGCTTTTGAATGAATGATTATCTATTTTAATTGATTTACATGTTCTTCCTAACTTCTGCTATTTACTTTATAAATAAAACAAAATTTGACAACTAGCACAACAGCTGCTTCTCAAAATTGCTGTCTACTAGAACAATTGTATGAATGAAATGCGGCGATTATTGCCCCTCAATCTTTATGCGACAATATAATTTATGTAATATGAGGCATTAATGCAATTGCAGAGAATTTAAATGGGACAATTTCTTTATTGCCTAAATTGGGGCCCAAAACAGAAATTGTCCAATAAAGAGTTGTTGTACAATAAAAAGTGTGTTAAATTGCTGCACTTCGACAACCGTGTGTAATCATACCTTTATAGTTTGCGCCTCTCCTTCTACATGGGCAAACCCATCAGCCTATTGTAGGGGCAATAATGTATACCCATCGTTGTGTTGAGGTTAATCTTTTGATCTGTCGGTCTAGTACGAAGGCACATTTTAATGCAAAAACTCTTCTATTTGTAGGGCTGACTTGCAAAATCGCTGTTCGATGTCTATTGGCTATTTTTGCTTTCAAAATAGTTCAAATGTTCTTTTTTCAATCATGGGCATCTTCTCAGTTGCTGGACGCACATGCTTAAAGCCTTTTCTAACATCTACTACAAATAAGTGAAGATGTTGAAATTTTCCCATAAGAAATACATTGGGTTAAAAATCAATATCTTTACCAGATGTTCCTACCTCATCGTATTCCATTCTACATCTTCCGATTATCTTAGTGGCATTACTAGAAAAGTGGCAATAAATTCTATTATTATTATGGCATCACTGACAAAATGGCATTTGAATTGAAAGCAGCGTTACCACATGTCAAGATTTTCCTTTTTAGCAATTCTTTTTTTAATTTTTTTCAATTCCAAGTACATTTTGGTGTTTTAAAATTTGGCACTTTTGTACAAAAAATCGCATTTACAAAAAAAAAAAAAAAAAAAAAAAAAATGCTTATATTGCGAGAAAATGTGACATTTTTGATTGATAGTAGTAGATGTTAGATGTGTCAAATGCAAATGCATAATTCACATTCTCAGCATCTTCAAAGGGTATTAAGTTATGAAATTATCGGTAGTTTTGTTTGCTTTATTGCTTATATCAGTGTAAATATCGCAGCGTGCGTGTTGGCTCCACCACAGTTTAATACGTTATTCCGCTTGTAGTCTTAAGTTCTCATATTCTGCTGATTCGTACTTGGCCGATCTTCGCAATACTTGTTTTCCCTATTCAAATCATCTTCATTATAGACAACAAATGTTTAATTTGACTCATTATTTGTTGTATAATTGAAACACGTTTCTAGTATTTTGATAAGAATTCAGGCGCCAAATGTTTAAATTTCACAATTTACTTTTTTTCCTTTACTTTTCTTAACAAAATATAAAAACAAAAAATAAATAATAATAATTGTTAAAAAATAATCTTAAAAGAATATTATCAGCACGCGCTAAATTATAAAGTTTGTTGCAAAAATATTAAAACATTTTTTTTTTTTTTTAATATTTTATCAGAAATTTGTGGTACTATTTAATTTAACTGTCAAGAAAGAGGGCGTTTTAGATAGAAAGAAACGCACATTCATATTTAGATGCAACATACGTACATGTATGTATGTATTATTATTCAAACAGACAGAAACCAAAGGAAATAGGCGTTAGACATTCTTTTAAAAATTATAAATTTGTTAATTTTAACCAAATTTCAAGTTCACCGACTCGTGTATAATAAATAAATAAAATATTGTAGTCAATGTGATTTGTTTAATTTATTTCAATAATGATAAAAAAGCACAAAAAAATAACTAGAGTTAATAAAAGAAAAAAGAATTAAAAAAAAAACTTAAATAAGTTTAGACACAGACCCCATCAAAAAAAGAAAAGATTATCGAGGGAAGTTAAAATCGATGGATATTTTAAGAGAATTTTTTTAATAATTAGTAATGTGGTTATTTTATTAAACTGTTAATGGGTTTTATTAAAAAATTTGTATAAAGAATGGTTAAATTTTAAGGGCCGATGTTGAATGTGAACCACACCTAAACGTCAAGTTTTTTTCTGCATTTCATTTGACATTTCTCAATTTCAGACTAATGCCCAATATTCAGGATAGTATTTAAATTTATATTATGTTACTTTTCATAAAAACTCAAATCGTATTTAATTACAGATTGATTTTTTGAGTTTTATATGAAAAGTCTTATTTAATTAAGATAAAAGTATGGTAGCACTACTAAATACAAAAAAATATCATAAAAAAGTGTATGTAGTTATTTACAAGGTGGTCTCAAAAAATAGCTGGTTCTTATTACTTTGCCTGTTGTTTTTGTATTGTTGTGATATTGAGGCCACCTTGCTAAGTTAATCCAATGGAAACTTAAGATGAATTTAAATGTACCACATCGGTGACTTAAGTTTTATTTAAGTGTTAAGTGAAGAAGATATTTCTGTATTTAAAACGATATTAAACATAAATGTGTTTTAATGTCAATCCTGAAAATTGGCCATAACTCAATTTGAACCATGAAAATATACACAATCGAGCAACGCGGTAAACAGGGTAAAGTTCATCAAATTTAATTTTCATTAAATTATTGTTATGAAGAAACCCCTTTTACAACATGAAATGAATTAAAAATTTACTGATAATTTTTCATTCATGACTGACCCAGGGATTGAACCCACAGACAGGTCGATTTGACATGTTTGTACCATCTCTTCAGAAATCTTTGCCGTTTTATCCTCACCGCCACTAACGATGGCTGGCACTCAATAGTCAAACACTAATTTTTAAACCAAATGGTATTTTTACTTGGTGGATCGAAATTTGATGTGTCTGAATTTAAATTTCGATATTTATTGCATAACAGAGTATATTCAAATTGGAATTATACCAACATTTTTGGATCAAATGGACTAAAAAAAATCTTGGACAACACACTTCCCGTTAATAAAAAAATATTATTTTTTAGATATATAATGTGACTTATAATGTTTTTTTAAATTTACAATACCTTTGGAAGAATTTTTCGAATTCCAGGAAAAGGGTGGGAGATGGGTGAATAAAATATAATTTATGAGCAAAATGGTTTTTTGTGAAAATTGATAAAATTAGCACAGAAAAAATTATCAGTAGTTTTTTATGAGTTAAAAAAATTTTTAAAAAGTATTTCAGTTTAATCAATGTGATAATTGAATTAATTGTTTTTTTTTATTTGAAAGAAAATTAAAAATTTAATTTTGGTTTAAATAATAATTGAATAACAAAAAATCTTAATTGATTATTTTCGTTTAAAATAAAATAATTTAAACTTGAAGAATGGTTGTAGGGAATTGTCAAAGCCTGAGCTATATTTAATGAAATCAATTAACACATTGTTTGAAATGGCAAATTTCTTAGATAATTTTTTTAATTAAAATGAAAAATATCATTTATTGAAAAAAAAAAAAATATATTAAAATTTTAAAATGTGTACAATTTTAAGTAATCAAAATAATGATTTTAGTAAAAGGTGCAAAATCAACAAATTGTTTGCTTGATTCCATGAATTTGGTATAAATTTGGTAATAAGAGAAACATTTAAATTTTTCCTGTGATTGTGAAAATTATCCAGTGTTATCACCACTACAAACTACACTTGACTATCAAATTACCGTTCCATTTCTCTATTAAAAAAAAACCTTAACAAAAAAGAAAAACACAAAAAATGTATTCAAAGGTGATCAATATTAATGGCCAATTTCAACAATTCTATTTAACTATCAATTTATATTTAAATTTAGTTTTTAAATTTCTTGAAAATAAATTGTTAAAATAAAATAAAAAAAATTGTTTTTATTTATATTTTACCATTCCAAGACCTTAAGCCGAAAAAAATAAATAATCACATTAATTTATATTTAAATAGAATTGGTGAAATTGGGCATACCTGTACTATTTAGTTTCATATATTAACCTGGCGCTAATTTTGGCAGTCGTGATCGACTGTGTTGTGTGTTGTGACACTGAAAAAGTCATTTTGATTCGTTCCGTATCGACTTAAACAATAAGAAATAAAATTGCTTTCGAATCGGAAAAGTATTCGATCACGACTGTGAGAATTAGCCCCCATCACTACATTAGCAAAAATAAATACAAAATTAATAAAAAATAATATAAAAAACTTAAATTAGTCTTTAATGGCAAAATAAACCACAAAAAAGGTTTGGCAAATCCAGACTTTGTTTTTCTTACGGTTTGCAAACAAACTGCAAAGTTTTTAATGAAATGATTACATTTAGCAAAAGCACCATACAAAGTTTGACAACTATCGAACATGTCTGCCAAATATTAAAAATTTTTAATTTTTCTACAAAAAGGCTTCAACTCTTTGCCTCAACAGCAAATACCCCAATTAACAACACAAAAAATTTATGCCAACGCAATTTTCAAATTTCTTTCCAAAACATCGGTGTGGTTTATTTTCCCCCTTTAGTAAATAAAAGTCCTGCAATGGTTTCAGACGACAGTCTGTTCCAGAAATCAATTTTACAAATATAAAGGATCCTAAAAATTCTCTCAACTGAAGCATTTGAAAATCGAAAAACAATATATATAAATTTTTGTTATATTGGAAAACAATTTTCCCCCATACAGAAAAAATTAATAATGTTCTCCAATCACCAAATTTATCTATACCAAATTCATAATATCAAGCAAACAAGTTGTTGATTTTGCATTTATCACCAAAATGATTATATTGATTACTAAAAATTGTAAAATTGTGCATATTTTTTTTCAATAAATGATATTTTTAATTTTAACTAAAAAATGTGTTAATTTATTTAATTAAATATGGACAATTCCCAACAACAAATCTGCATGTTTAAATTATTTTATTTTAAACGAAAAAAGCCAATTAATATTTTTTGTTATTTTATTAAAATTTTAATTGAAAATTTATTTCAAAACAACTTAAATGTTAATTAAGGCAAAATTAAATTTTAAATTTTCTTTCAGCTAAAAAAATAATTGATTCAATTATCACATTAATTAAATTTAAATACTTTTTAAACCATTTGTTCTGTGCAGGTTATTTAAGGCTTGAATATTTTTCCCAATATACTTCTCTTTAATCGAAATTTAAGATCCCATGATGGCCCTATTAATTATGCAGCCAGCATTTCCAAATCATATATAACAGGAATTTTTGCTTAATAAAAACAGTGTTTTTTTTATTAAGAAGAAAGGTTTAATATTATTGCTGATTTAAAATTGTTATATAATTCTGAAACACTGAAAAATTTCAAATAACAATAAATTACCC
Organism: Pollenia amentaria; assembly: GCA_943735925.1. NCBI lineage: Eukaryota > Metazoa > Arthropoda > Insecta > Diptera > Polleniidae > Pollenia > Pollenia amentaria. The sequence continues at coordinate 81,626,361 of OX031008.1, read as the reverse complement.
ACGACAGTAAAAATTTCACCCAATTCGGGAAATTAGTAATTATTATGATGATCAATAAGTCATCGTCCAGACTTGCAATTGTTGTTGCAGCAATTCTTGAGTTTATTTTTGAGAGGTGTAAGAAGATTGGGTAGGGGTACTCAGTTTCATGTACTCTGCAACTCTGTTTTGTTTTGTAGTTCGCACACTATTTAACTTGAAGTTGGCTGAAGGTGTTTTTGTTTTTATATATTAAATATAAATATAAAAATCATAAACTGGACACTAATCCAATTTCAAAGCAGAATTTTAAAAAATTCCAGCAACAAAAATTACAAGTCTGAACGATAACTAACTGCACGGATTACTTGCTCACTAGGCCGATTATATTGACAGTAAATTGGACGAAGTGCAGTATGAACTTCGCGAAGAGATTTAGTTTTTTCAAAGTAAATTTCCACAATATGGGAGCGTTGTTCTACCGTAAAAAGAATGACTTATGATGGCTTGCCATACCTTGCTGAACAGAAATGCCAACAAAGTTTGACATTCTCAGTTGTCAAACCACATCGATATCGATAGTTGTCTTGCGGCTTAATAATCACCATAATTCCTAAAAATTTAGGGAATAGAACTATTACAAAATGCTTTATAAAATACATAACTGAAATTTAGCTCATAGAACAAACTCGAAAAATAAAAAATGTTGAATTATCTATCACTTTATTTTATTTTGTTTTTTTCTTTGTTTTGATTTTTTTGAGAGATAGTTCAGATTAACGATAATTGTTATCAAAATTGGAGATAATAGTATATTTTTCCTGTTTCGCAGCATGTTTCGAAATGAAACGACTTGTTTCATTTTGTATGGCAACACATGTTGTTTCAATCAATTTTGGGGCGCGAAACAAGAATGGAAGAGCGAAACACGAATATTGCCAACCGTGTGAACATGCTATAAGACTCCAATTCAGAAATCGATTTTTAAATCGGTCAAAATTCTAGACTAACACGATCGTTTTGAAAATGATCGGTTTTCATCACTCACCTGAACTAATATGAAAATAAAAAAAATTAATTTACCTAAAAACATAACATTCACATTAAGTGGTGCGATTCACTAACTTTTAACGATCCGACAATCGTAATTTTTGTCGACATATATGTTCGTTGCAGTAACGATAGTGTGATTCAGTAATTTATTTTTAACACTTGTAAACAGCTGTAGTTTTTGTAACACCTCTGTCTACAAAATGTTAAAGTAAACAAAAAGCACAAAAGAGAATAAAGAAAAAACAAATGAAATTGGGCTTAATTTACTGTTTTTGATTTTTTTTTGTGAATTTTACACTTCGAATTTTTTGTTTTTATACCCTCCACCAACACTAGTGGTGAATGAGGGTATACTAAGTTGTCATTCCGTATGAAACTTTTTTATTATACATCTAAGACCCCATAAAGTATATATATTTTGGCTCCTTGGGTAATTCTAAGTCGATTTAGCCATGTCCATCTGTCTGTCCGTCTGGTGAAAACACGCTTACTTTCGAAAAACGCAAAAGAAAAGAGCAAACTTGGTCTTAAATTGCTTATAGTTATCCTGAGCAGTTTGGAATTGAGATCCAGCGCCATCGGTTTAGTAGGATCAGATCTATAAATCAAAATGTGGAACCACCCCCATAAACATATTGATAGTTTTGATACCAAAACTAACATAAATGGTGGAATAATGGACGGAACGATATACAATTTTGCACGAATTCGCTTTATACGACTGCAAATCATACTGTTTAAATTCGTGAAAATCGGTCCATAATAGACCACCGGCCCCATATAAGCCCTAGTCGCGGAAAACAGTTAAGTATGCCTAAAACCGTAATAAATAACGCTAGCATACTAAAATTTGGTACGTCACAGTTTTATAGGACGAGAAATCACAAATTTCGTGAAAAGCGGTCCACTTTGGGAAAATAATTAAATTCGCCTAAAACCATAACAAATATAGAAATTGCCGTAAAATTTCTTCCAACTTAGATTCATATGGCCAGAAAATAAATCATGCAATTTTGTGAAATTCACTGTTAACGCTTAAACTAATAACACTGCTGTATGGAAATTTATTCTAATTTATTTTTTGTAATACCAGAAATCAGTCTTCAGAATTTTGGGATGATTGGTCCATAATCTACCACAGGTCCAATAGAAATTACCCTCCAAAAAATCATTTTAGTTCGGCTAAAACTGTTACGAATCATGATATTTTACTCAAGCCAGTTCAAAGTTCTAACAAGAAACCCATAAAATTTTCTTGTTGTCGGTCAAAAATTTAATTCAGGTCTAAACCGTAACCAATTTTAATACTGACGTTCGTTTTTGTGAAGCTGAGTTAATAATATATTTCTATTTATCATATAGAGCCGTCTCCTGTCTGTGGAGGGTATCAAAGATTCGGCACAGCCGAATATAGCATTCTAACTTGTTGTTCATAATTTGCTTTTTTTGTACATTTTGAATTTAGAATTTTGTTTTTGCTCATACATATACATTTGTATGTATGTAAGGAGTCGGGCCTCAGCCACTTTAAACATAAAATACAGATTTTGGGTTAAATAAACACAACGTAAATTATTGTCGTTAAAAGAACGAAAAAAAAACTGCTTAAAGTAACAGCTGACTCAAGGCGAACTCATTTTTCAGGTGGCGTTGAAAGCACAGCTGTGCTACTTTTTTTTCTTACTTACTTGGAGGCCGCACGATCAATTTTTGTCTTTTAATTCCTTTCAATTTGCTCTGACTCTCATTTTTAAATTGACCACGAGATTGCTCTCAATTTTAACTATCCATTTGTTTGGCAATTTTACGTTCAATTTAACAGCTGATTAGAAGTTTAGTGAGCAAATTTTTCACAGGTTTCAATTTATGCAAATATTGACAAAATGTAAAAGACTATCAACTAAAAAATTATCGTCTGGCCGCAGGATTAGAGAGAGAAATGTCAAAAGTAGCTTGTGTTTTTGACATATCGATCAACGAAAGCAACAAAAAAATACATTGCTGTGTTTTTGGTGTTGTTACTTGTTGTAGTATCGTCACCATCGTATAAATGAATTCGCCTTGAGCTGACTTTAATTGACAGCGAATATCGTTAAAAATTATTGAGTAGCAAATTCGATAAATTTTCGCAATATTTATTTTAACGATACGATTATCGTAAAAAATGTTAGTGAATCAGACTACGGGCCTGTTCTGAAAATCACTTGATTTCAAATTACATGTGTCTTTTAAAATCACACGTGTGATATTGTGGTGTTCCGTTTTGTGTCTTTGGGTATGATTTTCAATTGCCGATAGCACACAGAAAATCAGAAAAATTGTGTGATTGTCAGAACACCAGAAAATCACACGTGTGATTTTAAAAGCACGTGATTTTCAGAACAGCCCCGAAAGGTACACATTAAAGAAAACATAAGAATTCTTGTTTTAAAATTAAGTTGAGCTTTCTTTAGCTGATGAATGTAATGCTATGATCGCACGGCCTTTTAAATTACGTTGTTCGCTCTTTGAATTAGGAATGCGAATTGTGCTCTTCGCATGGCATATTCATAATCCAACATCTCTTCTTCTTACTTTTATGTATATTATTTTGCTTTAAAAATTAAAAAAAAGCAAGTAACGATTTAAAATGTCTTATGAGGAATTGATTCCTATTTTGTTAATTTATTTGTTGTTTTGAATTTCACAAAAAACAGCTTTTTACGATTTTATGTTTTTTTTTTCTTATTTTGTCCTTCGATAAAAATTAGTGATGACTATGATTTGCTTGTAATTGGTATAGTAATTCAAAATGAATTACGTACAAATAAGATAATTCGCTCTCAAAATTTTGTATGGCGAATTATATAATTTGGTTCATAATTGGGCTGTGAATTACGAATGAGAGAGCGAACAATGAAAAAATGCTGTGATATGTGCGAACATAACTTAAATCAACCATAATTGTATCCATATGATTAACCTAAGTCTTACCAATACCCACCCGGGTGACCATTTCGGTTTTATTTCTTTAATAACTTTTTTAAATTTGCTCCAGTTATAAGAAAGATTTTACACGCCAAACAAATTGTTTTCTTTAAAAAAACTGAAAGAAAAATTTTCATGACGATAATTTGTTCTCGTCACTTATAAACATGTAGTAACAGCCGGGTGGGTATTGGTAAACGATGTACATAAAAATCTTTGGTAACGCGAAGGTTAAGTCGTCCTACCGATTTGTTAACGAAATTATAGAAGGTTTGCTGAATTGTTAAAGATTTCTTTTGGGAATAGATTTTCTTTTAAAATTTTATGGCGTTATTAAGAGATGCTGCTACGACTGAGCTGCGATCAGTGATGCCAATTTAGCCATTTAGTGGCTAGATTTAGCAATTTTTCACCTTGTTTAACCATTAAAAAATGGGTTTAGCCATTAGCCATTTTTCAACTTGTTTAGCCATACAATTTTTTTGCCGTTTTCCTATAGAATATTAATTTTAATTTTCTTATAAAAATTTATAAAAGTAAAGAAAAAATTTTTAACAATTACAACACATTTCATTTAAATCACAGCTTTTATAAATGTTGAAAATCGCTATAAACGATGATGATAAAATATCTTTCAAAGTAAAGGAGCAGTATTCATTCCAATATTAAATTTTAAAAATGAATCAACACAAACAACACTGCTTCTTTTTGATCGAAAATATTTCAATATAAAGAAGCAGGCGGCAGCAAAAAACTTTTAGAAACTTCAGAATTTGCTTTAAAGTTGCTCTCACTTCCATGGTCTAAGGCATGGAACTGAATAAAGTAGTTGTAGTAGTACCTGAAGCTGACGAATGCTCTGCAGCGCAACAAAGTTTAAAATTTCGAATTTTGCGCTTCAACTTCAACTGCAACGACTAGTACAACTACGTATTCTGTTGACACTACTTTCAAACTGCCGTTTTTAACTTTTCACAGCTTTCAGCGCTATTCGTAACGTTGTTCTACAGCGACTATTCTGCTACCCACTTAGTGCTGAAGTAGAGAGTGTATTTAGCTAATTAAACATCGTTAAAAGTAATGTGAGAAATAGGTTACATTTAGCAACCTTTAATTTGATTTTATCAATTAGGGAAATCTTTTTACCATAACAATAAAATATTTTTTATGTTTTTTTATTTTTCATTGTAGATTTGGACTCAAACCGTTCGCTAAATGTTGTCATGATTATGATTTACATCTATATATATAAAAATGAATTATGTATGTTTGTATGTTTGTATGTTTGTTTGTCGCTTTATAGACGCCGAAACTACTGAACCGATTTTCCTGAAATTTTTACAGTAACATCACGTGAGCCCTAAAAATAAAATAGGCTACTTATTTTTTCGATAGGGGCAGGGGAATTGGTACCCCCCATAGGATGCCAATATTATACTGAACCGATTTTCCTGAAATTTTTACAGTAACATCACGTGAGCCCTAAAAATAAAATAGGCTACTTATTTTTTCGATAGGGGCAGGGGAATTGGTACCCCCCATAGGATGCCAATATTAATTATCGCATATCTTAAGAGCCGCTGCACGCATTTTGCTGAACTTTTTGTAGTAGGATCTTCTAAGCCCCGGAATTGAAATAAAATAGCAGCGGGGGTAAAGGAATACCCCATAGGACGCCAATGTTTAACATCGCATATCTTAAGAACTGTAATAGTGAGAATGTTCAAACTTTCTAAAAGTAACTCTTATGGTATACTACACTTTTGAAAATAAAAATAAAGCGGGTAGGCGCAGGGGGGGAATACCTCCCATAGGATGCATGCATTAAATATCGCTCAACTGAAGAACTATTAAAGGGAGAGTCTTCAAACGTGGTTAAAGCTACTATTATAGTAAACTATAAATTTCAATATAAAAATGTGCGGGGTAGACAGACTAGGAGCAGTACCCCTCATAGAAGACATATTAAATACCATATATCTGAACACAATTGCCAGTGTAGCGAAGCGCACCGGGTTAAGCTAGTTCTAAATAAATAAAACTAATAGGCACAAGTGATTCCTATGAGATGAACAATAACGACATCGAATTTATCGATAATTAAATTTTTTTAAATGCTAAAACATTTAAATTACGCTTATACTTATGTAACAAATTGATCTCAATTTACAATTTTATTGTAAAAAAAACTTTTAATGAATTATTTTTGTTTTGTTATTGAATTTGAATGTGTTTTTATATATGTAAAAAAGTTGTAAGCCTTTATTGTAGCCATTTTTTTCCAGTTAATATGCATTTTTGGTCATAAAGTTTTGGCAACACTGCCTACGATTAAAAAACGACGCAAAGCGGATTGCAGAATATTTTAAAAAGCGACGCAAATTGAAACAATGCAAATAAGATGCCCCTGCCAGTAGCCAACCGGTAAAACATTAATATCGTGAACAGGCCTTTTTTAAATTTCAAAATCTTTATGTAGGACAAACCTTTTTACGCTACCATTCACACAAAATTTTACTACAAGGTAAAGAAAAATTTTCCCATATCCCAACTTCCTTTAAAATTTCTTTCTAAAGCCGAAGCAAAAAAAGAAATGGATAGTGTTGTAGTTTTCTATTGCAGATGTTACATTTCACAACAGTTCCGCTTTTCCGTGTTTTCCATTCAAAGTCTTTTAATAGCACCACAAAGGAATTCACTTAAGTTCTTAAGTTTTTTGGTATTTTGTCGAATTGTTGGGTGAGATGGTGTGGCGGTGTTCATTTGGCCGCCGCTATTTTTAGTCTGCCTCAGTGACAAATTTAGTTTAATGTGAGTGACTGAAATTTTTAAATTTCAAAGAAACTAAAGCAAAATCTATTTTTTCGTTAGAAAATCATTTGTTGGCTGATGGTTGATGAGGTACGAACGATGTCGTTTGTTGCCGTTTTGTTTTTGGTTACAATTTTAGTCGTCAACTGTTGGTCGAACGGCCGTTTTGCCTGCCTGCGTGCCTGGCTGTTTTCCGGATGGGGAGTAGTTGTATATATAAATTTTATGTGTTTACGTGTGTGTGTGTACTAGTATTAATATCACTGCGTGTACCCTGATGTTGCAAGACATTTTTTTTTTAAATTTATTTTTAAATAAAATTTCAATGGGTTTTTCTTAGTTTTTTCCCTCTTGTTTTCTAAATTTTGTTTTATTTTAAATACAAAAATAAATATTTAAACATTTTTTTTATTTAAATATTTTGTAAATCTAAATTACAGTTGTTGTGCTGCTGTTGATGTCAATGTGTCGGTGGCTGTAAGTTTTTTTCGCTTTCAGTTTGTTTTTATTTTTGTTGGCAGACATTTCTGGTAGTTCATTGTACCTTTTTTGTTGGTTCTTTAATGTCTTTATGTTCAGATTCGAGAAAAGTACAAAAACAAAAATATAAATAAATAAAAACGCGTAGTACGAATGGTATTATAGGTATTAAAGTGATAAGATATATTAAAATAAATTTATGTAAATTTTTGTTTGTTTTACACACCTCAAAGATTTTGACTTTCTTGTTTTAACAAAAAAAAAAAAAAAAAAAAAATTATCAGCTGTATTTATTTTAGATTTAAAAATAGTTTTTAAATGTAGATTTATAGAGATATGGAGATCAATAAATTTAGAAACTAAATATAAAAATAAATTTTGAAAATCTTTAAACGAAAGTTCCCCTTTTATTTTATAAAGCTACTTTTATAAAAAAAATCCATGATACTTATTTTAGATAAAAGATATTTTTTTAAATGCAAAGCCGATCAGTGTTAGGGTTGCCGGTTTGATTCACGTCGAAAACTCTGGTCTGTTTCATCAGAACGTGCTAAAGGGCTACGTTATTATTGCTCGTTTAGTTAAGTTAGATAATAATTTATAATTTTTTTTGTAACATTATTAATAAAAATATGCCAAATCAAACTGTGGTGAAAGTTAAAATTTCGCTTTCGAAATCGATTTAACAATATTCGTTAAATCGATGTGTTAAGTTCACAGTTCGCATATTTGAAATTAATTTAATTATCCTTGGCAAATACACAAGCTTTTTTTTAACCTAAGGACAAATGCTATTGAAAGCAAGTAAAAGTGGTATATTCGGTTGTGTCGAATGCTTTCTACACTTCTCCATATAATTAAAAATCGTACCAAAAACTTCAAAACAAACTTGTATAGGGAACGTTTGAAAAAATGGACCGAATTCGTGCATTTTCACTATTTATTACTTCTGATAAATTAGATATATCTGAGCTAAATTCAGCTTTTCTAGTTTATATGGCACTTTTTGGGCTTTGTAATTATTTGGCTTTATTTTCACTACTTGTATTGTGCTTAGTTTATTGAAGGTGAAAGTGAAAAATATGATCAATAATTACGTGACTTTTCGAACTTCCCTAGTAGTTATATGAAATGCAACACTGCTCCCATCAAGTACCACCTGTTAAAAGACTACTGTCAAGTTTTGAGCAAGTTCCGTCATTTACTTTGCGCTTAACAGCTGTTCAAAACATACAACCTCGTGGATTTTTTAAAAATGGAAAAAAGTGAATTTCGAGTGCTCAGTAAACATTTTTTTTGCGAAAAAAATAAAATATAATAAAAAGGTTTAACACGGAATGACAAACTTAGTATAACCTCATTCGCCACTAGTGGTGATGGAGGGTATAACAATATAAGAGAGTTTGGAGCAACTCGAACTGGAGAAGCAGCACAGAAGATTGAAACGCAGAAGATACTTTGCTACCTTCGACATTTAATTGCTTATATTCAATTGTAATGGTCATCTCACTAAGAGCTAATAAGTCAGTGCAAGTTAAACTTTCTTTTTGGGCGTTTAAACAACCAATATAAACCATATGAATTTGACAACATTTATCGTAGTGCTGCCACATTTTTATACAACATATGGAGCACTGATTTACAGCTGTTGAGTTACAACCACACATAAATTAAAGTTTAGTTCAACTAAACCAACTTTTTAACCTTCACTGCTTTATCAGCCATAAGGAAGTAAATTCTTAAAAATTAATCCCACAAAAAATTTTAACTCATAAACTTAAGTCTCTTTTCTCAAAATCAAATTTGTTGGCATTGGAAAAAAAACGGCAAGAGTACATCTTTTAGGAACTAAGTAAAACCTTATTGAATTTTTGTTGGTTGGTGATGTAGGTCTAAGAAACAGCAACTGGAGCAACATATTTTTCTAACCCTCCCTAGTAAATATATATTTTTTATTCAGCTAAGCAAAACAGTTATAACAGAAGTCCGACAACACGTCGGTCATTATCGTTTTCTCAAACGGCCCACAACTATCGACTTGTCAGTCGAAAGGTTTTACGTTTCTAGCGTAATCCATTTATTTAGTGCTGGTTCACACTCTCCAAGTCTTAGCCGACAAGTCTTGAGTTTTAAGGAGAGAGAGGAGAGGAAATGGCATTCTCTTTCCCTTTTCTCCTAAAAGCTCAAGACTTGACAGCTAGAACTTGAACAGTGTGAGTCTGAACTTATTGTCAAATGACTGCATTGCCACATCAACAATTCCACAAATTAAACGCTAGTATGAAAATAAATTCGGCAAAACATATAAATTAAGCCATGTGCTTAAAAAGAAGCAAAATACAAAACAAAGGAGTAAACAAAAAACAAACAAAGCGGTAAACAAAAAATATGGAATAGAATTTTGTAAAAAATATTTTATAAAACTATATAATTTTATTAGTGGTGTTAACTTAAAAAATATAATTAAAAAAAAATATTTAGTTTTCGTCTTTAAAGAAAAATTTCGTTTAATTTTAAAACAAAAAATATTTCTGTCGACATTTGTGGTCGCATATCTTTTCTAAGTGGGCCGCAAGTTTGTGTGGTAGCTGTTACGTTATTGTTCGCTTGCATTGCCGAATCAAATTGTCCACAGAGAAAATGATTTCAATTAAAAAATTTGTGATATGAATTAAAAAATTAATTTAATTTGCACCTGTAAACAAATTAATACTATGATTACTTGATTAAACGTTTAATTCACTTGATAAAAATTTTAATTAAAACTAATTTTATTTTTGAGTAATGCTTTAATTGGTAAAAAATGTTGGAAATTTTTTTTTAAGTGTCGTGCTGAATATTGTTAGTGCGGTGCAAATCGGCTGTTTACTGTTGAAGATACAAACGAAGGATATCGGTCGACGTCGTGGGCCAGGCTGTTAATGTCTGGCTGTATTCCCCCAGGGATATGTCGAGAAACATTAAAAGTATATTTAATCTTCCCACTTCAGTTGCAAAGCAACTATCAGAAGTCATGCATTCAAAAAACTAAACCGTTTATAATTTTAAAATGTTATTGCGGCTGACCAGAGATCCTATCTGGCTGAGAGGGGCCACGTAATGGTTGTGGTTTGACCCAAAGTTGAGGAAAGGGAGATCTTAAAGAGCCTCCTTCGAGGGCTTATATTTAACCTCTTGTAGAAAAGTTCGGCCTGCGGGCAGATCTCCATAGGCGCTATTGCTATTCAACAGAGGCAAAAGCAGTGAAAGTCAGATAGTTTAAGCTCCTAAGCAAGTGTCGTGTGTAGAATTCTTCTGAGTTATACACTAAAAATTGCTACCTGCGTGGGCTGGTAACGCTCACACAGAGGGGCGGTTGGTAAACACATCGTTTTCACTCAGTGGTTAAGACCACACAGAAAAAATTGAAAATTGTCTCTAATCATCAAATTCATCGAATCAAGCAACCAATTTGTTGATTTTGCACCTATTACCAAAATGATTATATAGATTACTAAAAATTAAAAATTGTTAATATTTTTTTTAATAAATGCTATTTTTTCATTTTAATTAAAAAAATGATCAAAAAACTTTGCCGTTTCAAACTATGTGTTAATTGATTTAATTAAATATAGCACAGGTTTTGACAATTCGCAATAACAATTCTACAAGTTTAAATTATTTAATTTTGAACGAAAAAATCAATTAATATTTTTTGTTATTTAATTAATATTTTAATTAAAAATTTATTCCAAAACAACTAAAATGTTACATAAATCGAAATTATATTTTTAATTTTCTTTCAACTAAAAAATAGTTAATTCAAATATCACATTAATTAAATTGAAATACTATTTAAACAATTTTTTAATTGATAAAAAACTACTGATAATTTTTCCTGTGAAGTATACAAAATAATGAATTATTCTTTTGCATTTCCTATACAAATGAATTTATTTAAATTAATCAATAATTAAATATTTTTAAAAATGACTTTGCTTTATTAAATAGTTCAAGGGAAATTCTGCTTGTGGTGAAATGCTTTTTGTATGAACATAAATGCAGTTGAGACAGTCTTGAACTCTTCTAAGTATTTAAAAGGGCAAGTCACTTATTTCTAACACCTAGACTTAGTAGGCCTTATCTCTCGTTGACGTTGTTTGAATACATTGTAACTTGGAATTTCTATTCAAAAAAATACACATAAATATTTCAGATTATATTAAACTGTCGATAATTTTATACCCTAGAAAATTAAATAAATCGATGATTTTACTAAATTTATTCTAATTATTTGTTTCTGGAATATTTTAACATTTTTAATAGAGAACTTGACTTAACCGTGTGTTTTGTACTTTGCAGAAGTGACAAAATTATAGCCAAATTTTTTAAATATGTAAGAACTTTTGGAAAAAATATTTAAAATTAAAAGATTTTATTTATTGTGCTTAATTCCCTTTATTTATAATTGATAAAAATACCGAAATTTATTGTTGGAGGATAAGCTGTTCCTATGCGCATTTCATTGGTTAGTTAGGCCAGCTAATCAGGAAACGTTCTCCTTAATAATTTTAGAAAAGCCAAAGCTATCAGCAGACAAGACTACAGAGGGAATGCGAATTAACTACACTCAAAACTTCTTGTTTGCAAGGATCTCAAGGCTTAAAAAAAATACCAACAATAAAACAGTGAGTTTATCTTTTCTTACATTCCCCAAGTTGTGTTGCAAATTTGTCAAAAAGTCATTAAGTTTAGAGTGCAGGGGCCAAACTACGGCATTCGATATTAAACGAAACTTTAATACAATTTAAATAAAAATTTTTATCGATAGCGACTGTCGTAATTTGCCCCTCTATTCAAATTCAAACGCCGTTATGGACTGCGAGTAATATTTTGCATGGCTATTTTTAAAATGTTCGATTCTCACAAGAAAATCCATTTCAAATTAAGTACCGGCAGTAACGTCAGATTCTCCTGTAAATTTTGCTTTTTATCGTGAATGCATTTCAAATATTCGTAACGTTATTGTTGTATTAAAAACAAAACTTAATTTAACTATAAATAAACTTAATTAAATGGAAATTAAATTAGTATTCAAAACCAGCAAATGTTATTTTCTCAGTAAAATTTAACTAGAGGGCTACAACAGCAAAATAAAAATTCCCATATTACAATAAAATTAATATTAACAAGTAAAAGTGCTTTATTTGGCTGTGTAGAATCTTTGATACGCTTCACACAGAGCAACAACATTTCAGAATAAGGCTTTTTATCTAAAAATCATATCATTTAGAATTAATTGATCTTTCAAACTGTGTTGTTGGTTTTTTTCATTTCATAAAAATTTTAAAAGTTATTAAGCGTTATTTATAAAAGTTATGGAAAAATTACGAAAAATTGTAATGTAGGGTGCCTAAATGAGCAAATTCATTACGAAAACTTATATTTTTGCACACAAAAATAAACCTTGGGCATTATTCTTTTAAAAAAAATGTGCCCCAACAAAAAAACCCTTATTAATATAAAATTTGTAATATTTTCAAAACAGATCTCGTGCATTGCTTATAGTTATTTGTACCAAGTTTGAATACTCTTACTGTTTCCATTCACCAGTTGCACAGAAATCTATATTGTATTTGTATTGAAGTTGTCCTGCCTATATCTGCAATAAGGCAGTGTGACTTTTACAGATACTGGTCACTTATAACCAAGCTGTTTGTTCCAAATTTGTAATTTGTAGCTTTGGCCATTCTCTCGATATACAGAAATCTAGTGTGATCCACGCCCACTTCTCCAATCCCGCACATTTTTTGCAGAAAATATCTGTATGTTGATAAACATTCTAATTGTACCAAATTTGGAAAATACGGAATTCTATTTTGCGCCACGTTCACTTCTCTAATCACTCCCACTTTTTGAATGATGTTGCATACTGATCACCAATCTATTTGTTCCAACTTTGAAAACATAAGCTATAACCGTTCTCTAGATATACAGAAATCTCTTCTGCCCTTGTGGGTGATGTACCACGCCCAGTTATGCACCCCACCTTCTTTTTGACAGATGTTGCGTATCTATAACCCCGCTATGTGTACCAAATTTGGAAATTTTTCCCTTACCATTCTTTTTATAATTAAATAAATGTTATGCCACGCCCACATCTCCTGCCCAAATATTGTCGGATGTTGTGTGTTGCCGACCAAGATGACTGTACCTAATTTGGAAATTTTGTGGCGTTCTCCAGGTATAAAGATATCTACAATCTCTTTGCATGGGAGATGCCACTCTCACTTTTCTAATCCCACCCACACTTTGTCAGATGTTGTGCATTGATAATTAGATGTTTTTACCTAATTTGGGCGGCTTGGCTCTTACCGTTTTTCATATATACATATATAATGTTTTTGTATTGGAGGTGCCCACTTCTCCAATACTGTCCATTAAACAGCCTGTGTATTGATAACCCAGATATGTGTGTCAAATTTGGACAATTTTTCTCTTACCGTTCTTTAGATATAAATAAATCTATTTTGTGCCACGCCCACTTCTCCAATCACACCCATATTTTGTCGGATGTTGTTTATTGACAACCAAAATGCTTGTACCTAATTTGGAAACTTTGGCTCCTGTCCTTCTCTAGATATTCATAAATCTATAATGTCTTTGTATGGGTGATGCCACGCCTACCATTCTAATCTAGCCCATTTTGTCAGAGATGTTTTACCAAATTTTGTCAGAGATGTGTACCAAATTTGCACAATTTTTCTCTTACCGTTCGCTAGATATAAATAAAGCCATTTTGTGACACGCCCACTTATCCAATCCCGCCCAAATTTTGTCAGATGTTGTGCATTAACAACTCAGATGCTTGTACTTAACTTTATGCCTTTCCGTTCTCTAGATATCCAGAAATTTATATTGAATTTGTATGGGAGGTGCCACGCCCAGTCAAAATTGCAAAAAATATACTGAAAACCGGTTCAACGGTTTAAGCGGCTATAAGGTACAAACAAACAAACAAATAAATAAACATACATACATTCATTTTTATATATATAGATATATACGAGTATATATATTTATACTAAGGAAGATGAAAAAAAAGGAAAATTAAATGTGACAAACGATCACGTTTGACACAATGGAAATGCCCATCCATTGTGTTGAACGTGACCGTCGATCAAACTGGTTTTTTCTATTATATATAGTTTTATTTAACATCTATTTTTATAATGATAAGAAGACTGTTTAAAAAAATTTGATGCTTTAAACATGTGCTTCATTAACAAATAGAATGTGAGAATTATTTCTTTTTATAAGTTATATATTATACTAGCCGAACACTGCGGCCAGAAAGTGCATTACATTCTGTTGGTGTCTGATAATTGTAAAATTTTCTGTACAAGCAACTATTTTATTGCTTACCCAAGGATAGCTGAAGTAAAACATGCAACAGGAACATACTAGATATTCTGGTAGTGGATTTTGGTTTTTGGATCATAGCATCATTCCTAAGTATATGAACAGATCTGAAGCTTCAATGTTAACCAATTGTTGGCCTAAGCAAAAAAGTATGTGAAAAATTGAGGGAATAGGACTATTGTTAGAAAGCTTTTTAAATTTAAATTTGATTCAGTGCTACATTAAAATTAATAATACAGTATCAATGTAAGTTATTTAAATATTTACATAATTTTTAAACATTAACAGAATTTAAGGAAATAATTTTCTATATGGAAGATCAAGAACGTAAAGTCCTTTTAGCCGTTTAACTTCTTCAGTTTCATCTTCTCGTACACTAAGAGAAAAATGACGATCGAAATTCAAGAACAAAATTCTTGAATTTAGATTGCAGAAATCTTCAGATTTCAATCTTAAAATTTGGTCAGTAAGATTAACGTTCTCAATTTTTTAAAATTAATTCTAAAAATCAAGATCGCAATCTTAAGCTGTAGGAACATATTCTTAAAATCAAGAACGTAATCTTAATTTTAAGATTGTATTCTTAAATTTAAGAATATATTTTTGAAATTAAGATTTAATTCTTTGATTTTTCAATGAAAGTGTGTTGTGTAATAAAGTGTAAGACGTTGAACGAAGAAGACGTATTTGGAAAAATGTAAAAAGAAATCTTAAATTATTGTGAAAGGCTATTAAAAATGGAAAATCAGAACACAGCTGAAATGATGTTTATAACCATACTAGTGAGTGACGATTTATTACCGCTGGCAAATGGACAATATGAAGTGATCAGCACGCCGGAGGAAATTGCATCTGAGTTGTCAGACGACGCATTATTCAAAAACCTTCTACGAGAGTTAAAAATGGAGTCTGTTTTCAAGTATCTCAAGGGTAAGTACTCCTTCTTATTTATACATAAACAGTTAAAGAAACGAGAATATTAAAAGAAATAAAAAATTGCTTAAAACCCTTGATTTATTTCACCACCTGATTTTGGACATTAAATTCATTTGTTTCAGACTCAAAAGTGACTTTCAAAAGTTTGCAGTACATGAAGAAAGAAGACGCAAAACAAGCTCATCTCGTTTGGAAGAAGAAGATGGTGAAATCGGGTCAACAAATCAAACGCAGAGTTCAGAAATTGATGAATCTGTTGCATGTGGTTCTAAATTATGATTGAGTTGAGATAGTGCTGATTGGGAGGAAGTTTTCCAAAAATAAAAACTCACATACAGTATGCGGCAGAAAGATTTGCAACGTGATCAAAAAAGGCTATTAAAAAAAGTATCTCTAGTTGAATCGCCCATTATATGTAAATATTTAAATAAATAAACACCTTGTGTTTTATTTCGACATTTAAATTCGAATAAAAACTAATAAGAATACTTTTAAGAATACATTCTTAAAACCGATCATATAACAAGAATTTAATTAAGATTAAATTCTTAAAATTTAAGATTTTATTCTTGATTTAAGATTTCTAATCTTAAATTTCGAACTTAATATAAGAATTTATTCAAGATTATATTCTTAAATTTTTAAGAATGTAATCTTAATTTAAGATTTTTATTAAGAACAAAATCTTGAATTCGATCTTAAACTGAGAATTTATTCAAGTTTACAATCTTAAATGCGATCTTAAAAATATTAAGATTTTATTCTTGAATTAAGAATTTTCGCATTTAACAGACTATTAAGATTGAAATGATTTGATTTTGAACGTAAAATCTTGATTTTAGCACGTTTTTTCCCTTAGTGTAGTAGAGAAAAAGCTAAAGTATTGTATTGATTACTTAGCCTTTCAAGATAACGTGAACTTAATCTATTATATCTCATATATAGAGGATATTTTAAGATCTTCATGTATTCTTCTATTAATTTACGAATAGCCTAAAAGTTTCCGATTGACACCGTTGCAATATTTCTACATTCCAATTACTTGTTGTAATCCACAACTGTATGGTATATGTCCATATAGGCTTTAAAATAACTTTTTCTATTCGTATCTTGTTTTCAAGACTTAGTGCTGATTTAGATCCCAGTAAACAATATAATTGCTTTGCTTTCATTTTAAGATTTTCTCTTTTAGAACATATTTGAAGTGAACAAACAAAGTAGTTATTCGAATAAAATTGAGTCTTCCACTTCAGGCAAAAGTTCACAAGCCCATTATTAAAACGTCGGCTGTAACTTCAACTTCTCTAGCCTTTTTTTGTTTAAATTTTTATTTTCTTATGTTTTTATTTTTAGTTCACAAAATGTATGAAATTTAATGAACGTATGGTAGCATTGTTGGGAAAATGAGTGTTTATGGGTGAGAGAATAAAATCCGTTCTCAAAACCAAATAAATTTTATTTCACGACGGCTTTCCACGGCAAAATTTTATGTCAAATTAAAATTGAACACTTAAACGGATTTTTATTTTTATTATAGATTTAACTTAAGCTATTAACCAATTAACCATTTAATTCGTGTTTAAGAAGATTTTGGGATATTTTTGGATTTGAAGGTAATTGCAAAAAAAAAAAATTAAATTATGTCCACGGATCAAGATAAAAAGTGGGCTTTTTGGCCAAAAATTTAAACGACGATTTTACTTAAACTTGAGGCAATATTTTAATGTGACAATTTTTGGAATGTTGTCAATGGATTTCTCCTAATAATAGTTTAATTTTAAAAGTGTTTATAATTTGTATCACTGCTGCACGGGACATGTCGCACGGGACATTTTTTTCATTATGAGGTTTTTGATATTTATGTTGTTTCTGTTAGTGTTTTAAAAGAAATCTCGTTATGTGTTTGATTTGCATCGCATTTCTGCAAGTTTCTCCTACTCTTTAATTATTTTATTTTTCCGTCAGTTATCGTTTTCTAATTTTGCCAACCATTAAGCATATTTCCCTATATTTTTTAATTATTATTTTATTTTTTTTTTTTTGTAATTTTATTAGATCCATCTACAACTTTTCTTTAAAGCATTTGCAATTCTCTTAATTTTTCGCTAGCAATTTTGCGGAATTAGATTTTAATGAATAAAAAGTATGTATTTACACCCAGAGAAAAAATATGTTTATATATGGTCACCTCCAACAAAACTATTTTAAAAGAAAAATTTAAGCATATAATGTTTAATTTAATCATACTTTTGTCACCGACAAACATATTATGGTTAAAGTTGTTTTCCATCAAGAAGCCACAACCATATTATGGTTACTTCCAAACATGTTTTGGTTAATGTTTTAGTTTGCAACCATAGCATTTTACTCTTGGAAAAGGGGAAAATACTATTGTTAATTTTAAAACAAATTATTGTTATATTTAACCACAACATGTTTAAAGACAACCATAATATGGTTGTGGCTTTTTGATGGAGGACCAATTTAACAATAATATGGTTGTCAGTGACAATAATATGGTTAAATTAAACATAATATGTTTAAAAAATTTTTCTCTGCGTGTACTTAAAAAAAATCATTTAAGTAAAAAATAAGTTTTAAATTATTGAATTTTGCACTGGCACTGTCACACGTAACCTACTTTTTATGAGTACCAAGATCACAAATCATCAAATTTTTTTTATTTTTATTTTATTTGCAAAAAAGCTCTTTTGCTACTCAATATTTAATGTGTGCTCTATTGGAAATTTCAACAGACTGATACCAAATATAATTTTTTTTGTAATGTCGCACGGGACATGGAAATATGCAAAATTGCAAAGCAAAAACTTCCAGTAATTTGCAATCACATTGATTTTTATGCATTCTTTTTTTAATCCTTGTACCTTCAGAATCGTTTTAGGGAGCAAATGTTGCAATGCATAATGTCTTTGCTTAAGGCCGACATTCACTAGCCCACACAATCGTACGATTCATTCACATGAAAATCTAATATAATTCTATCCAACATTAAAAATCTTGTTGCATAATCTGTTCTCAATGCTACACTGTCACACAAAAATATGTAAAATTATGTGACTCAGAAAATTCAGCACCGATCGCATAGATTCTTTACTCTATTTATATGTTGTTTACTCTTTTGTGTATATCTAGAGAACAGCAAGAGTCACACTTTTGAAATTAGTTATCAATACACAACATCCGAATGTGTGAGCGATTGGAAAACTGGGCGTGGCACAAAATAGATTTATATGTGTCTAAAAACGGTTTTTATTAAGATTCTGTTATCAACGCATCCTGTTGAAGGGTTTATAAGATTCGGCATAGCCGAATAGTGCACACTCTTACTTGTTTTTTATAAAAATCGTGCGAATGAATAGGAATCGAATGAATCGTCTGCTTTAAAAACAGAAATATTCGAAATACAAATGTTGAGCTTATGCGACTTTTTATTTGAATATCTCGAAACGGGTTATGAAAAAAATGCAAATTTAGTGAAATTTGGTTGTTTTAACTATGAAAATCAGGCCTGTTCTGAAATTCTTTACTTTACTTTAATTCAAATCACGTGATTTCAAATCACATGTGCCTATTAAAAACACACGTGCGATATTTTGGAGTTTCATTTTTGTGTGTTTCGGTGTGATTTTCAATTGCCGAAAGCACCCCGAGAAACAAAAACCGAATGATTTTCAGAATCCCACAAAATCACACGTGTGATTCCAAAAGCACGTGATTTTAAATCAAGTGATTTTAAATCAATTGATTTTCAGAACAGGCCCGTATAGGACAAAATAAAGTTTTTTTAAGGACTTTTAAATCGTCTTTCGGTGAAAAAGCCTTTATTTAAATGAAATATTAATTTTTAATTAACAAATACATAAATCTAATCAAAAACGATCCGTTACTAAGCGATCAGTAGAACGTCAACTTTCAAAAGCTGCAGCATCAATTCTACGTAAATGTTTCATTATTTTTTTTGTTTTGCCAGATCAGGAATAAATTTATTGAGTTTTTTTTTTGTTTTTTTTTTATTGTGAAAAAAATAAATTATTAATAAGGAAATTTAACTGATAATTATTTTGAAACAAATTATCTATGAAATTAATACAACAAATAAATATTACTAATTAATTACAAATTAAAACAGCAATAACAATCAAAACAAAGAACATTTCAAGAAAATAACAAATTCAATAATACGTACTTAGTTTCGATTGATTTAATCTATTGGAAATAATGCAAATAAAAATAAATAGATGGCTACGCATAATGCAATAAATGAGAATGCAATAGTCGGCAGTGCCGGTTCGTTGGATACCCTTTAGCAAGGATTATAATGTATAATTAAGTTTATCTTCATCAAATGTGACATCACAATTTCTCTGCCAAAATATAAAACTTTAAAAAAAATTATTGTGTCAACAAAATAAAAATACCAGTTTTTTCAAGGATATTGGTCCATATTTGGATCTCTTACTTTTTCCTACAAAACCGATTTTTTCTGGACTGAAATGCAAAACAGCTTAAAAAACAATCCGACACTTAAGTAATTATTTTCTGCTGAGTCGTTCAGAAGTGCGCGTGTTTTTTTCCTTTTATCAAATGGATATACAGGTGGACATGTATAAAGTAGATATCCAGAATATATTTGAATGAGGTCTTATAAGACGAATTATTGGTGTTATACGAGGAATGCCATACTTTATGGGGTATAAGATGAATAATTCTGGGCCGTACACCACAGAGTAATTTAGAGAGCTCTCACGAGACGGAAGATATTGCGTTTTTTATGTCTCTTTCTGCGAAAGCTGCCCTTTTTTAATTTCGCCTTGCACCATATTTTATGCCGCAATATAATGAACACGAATTTATTTAGATAAGATTTATTTGCAAAACTTTTGAGTTTACCACAACACGAGTAAATAATATGAAAGGAAGTAAATAACATAATAAAAAAAACTACTCTTATATTACTAAACACATTTTTTTCACTAAGCAAAACGTTTGTTAAACTAATGCTTTTGTTTAACGTGGTTTGTGTTTTGTTATTTTTGTTTTGATCACGCCATTTGTGTTGCTTGTAGCGGCTTATTTTTACACATTGTCACTTCACTACTAAAAAACACTTCCTGTCTCTTTCTTCAAAAGCTGCCTTTGCAACTGATTTGGACCTTTTTCACACGTCACTTTTCACAGCTCTGTAAAGTACTCTCACATGGCATGCCGAACTTTATATACCCGAATTGGATAACCTTTTTTTTAAATTTGCAAAAGTATTGATAATTTTCTGAAATTGTAATTTAAATTTTTGCCCCAATATTCCAAAAAATATTTTTGATTAATAAAAGGTTTATTAAACAAATTTTCATAGAAAATTCGTTTCATAAACCTGCTATAAACCTAAAATATTTTTTATGAATATGGGGGTTCATTTTTAATTATATTTTGTTTTTTACGTAACATAAAGTACTGCTCTATTATATTTACACCGATTTTTTTGTAATTAGGGGAATTCACCCTTGATAGTAAAGTCCCTTGTAGACCTTGTTAATCTTATAATTTTAGTAAAAATACTTACATTTACAACACTGCAACAACAAAATGTATTAGACTAAAACATACTACGCTGTGGTTGAAAAATCCCACAAAAAGCAGTAGTAAACAAAGTGTGTGAATTTACCAGAATAAAACAGTTGAAGAAACTTTATCTGTCTCTTTCTCTGACTCAGCAAATTCATTAATTTACAATGCATACGAAAAAGACACTCATGCTTTGAAGTATAAAATCGTATTAAATATAACAGAGTTGTACACTTAATACAAAGGGTGAAAACCGCTATTAATTTAAAATTACGAGTAATTAATAAATAGTATTGTGGTTATTTTATTGAACTGTTAATGGTTTTTTAATCCAAATTTCGATATTTTAATCAGGCTAAAGTTCATTGAATTTAATTTTCATTAAATTATTTTTATAAAGAAAGGAATTTTACAACATGAAATGAATTAAAATTTATTGATAATTTTTTCATTCTTGACTGAGCTGGGAATTAAACCCTGGTTTTCACGGGCAGGTTGCCCTGACACGTTTCGATTGTAACCACAAAATCTCCTCAGAGACATTCACCGCCATCGACGACGGTTGGCAGTCCAAAGTCAAACATCAATCTTTAAACCAAATGGTGTTTCTATGGTAGATGGAAATTACGAGTAATTGTAATTTATAAAATTTAATTACAATTGCAAGTACATAATTAAAATTAAAACTGTTTACTGAAAAAATTAAAAAAAGTATTCGAAAAAAATACTTAAAAGTAATTGTTTGAAAACTACAATTGCAAACAATTTGTATTTGATAGCTTCAATTACAATTACTTGTAATTTGTAAATGAATAATTTTTCAACGCACAGAAAAAAGTGTTTAATCAATTAAAAAAATTGTTAAAATTGTATTTAATTTTAATTAATGTGATAATTAAATCAATTATTTTTTTTGTTGAAATAAAATTAAAAATTAATTTTGATTTGATTTACATTTTAGTTGTTTTGAAATAAATTTTTAATTAAAATTTTAATTAAATAACAAAAAATCTTAGTTGACTTTTTTCGTTTTAAATAAAATTATTTAAACATGTAGAATTGTTGTTTGGAATTGTCAATATTTATTTAAATAAATTTGAAATGGCAAAGTTTTTTGATCACTTTTTTAATTAAAAGTATCATTTATTGAAAATATTTTTTCAAAATTTTAAAATTTTTAGTAATCAATATAATCATTTTGAAATAGGTGCAAAATCAACCACTTTTTTGCTTGATATTATGAATTTGGAATAAATTTGGTGATTGGAGAAATTTAATATTTTTTCTGTGCGTTTGTCATTCGGTGTAGAGCAGTGTATAAGAGATACATCCAATTACCTCAAAATTATTTAGGTATATACAGTACACATATATAAGTAAACTGTTTGTGAGGCTTTCAGCAGGTTTTATTATGTCCGTCTGTCTTTCCAAATATTCTTTCGAAAAACAGAAGAGTTTTTCGTATTAAACGATTTTTCGTTTAAGTTTTATGAATGACAAAGGCCGCTTATTAATTGATGCTTGATGAAGGGTACCAATGCCGAACTTAGAATTTGTCCATGACTTTTGATAACAATCACAACCGATTGTAATTGAGGTAGTTTTTTACTTAAAATGGCACATTGTATTGATAACTGAAATTTAATTGCAATCATCCGGACTGTTGTACCCAATTAAAACAAGACTGTAATTATTGTTATTATTAATTATCGATTTCTAAATGAATTAATTAATTTTTAATATCCAAGAGGGCCTGTGAAATGATTAAGTTCCTAACACACAATATAAAATTCATCTCAAATAAAAAATCTTTGGTCACTGCAAAAAGAAAACATTTTTTTTTAAATATATATTTATAAATAGAAAAGTTTTATGAAAATCTCCTTGAGTATTTATTGCATCACATGAAAAGTTGTCGCATAAAAGTGCCAGTCAAGTTTTAAGCGATTTTTTTGTTGTTGCTGTCGTTCCTAAAATGACTGTCTGATGATATTTTAGCTGTTGGCTGAAATGTGGTGTTAGAGAATTGCAAAAAAAAAAAAAAAAAAAAAAATGTGTGCTAATAAGTTTTCGCAAAATAAAATAAAGTTAGGGGTTTCGGTAATAAAAAATTTCTTTGGGGGCGTTTAAAGTCCATTATTGAGTTTTAAACAGTAATTTTGTTTCTTCTATGACTTGCCCCAGACTTATTTAATTACAGTCCTGGGATATTTTATAACCAAAAATTTATTTCATTTTCATCTACGATTAATTTCTTATATCGATGTTTTAATTGCAATTGAGATCCCGCAGATTTTTAAATAAATGTATTACAAGTAATTGTATTTGTTCAATTACAATTTTAAAGTTATTGTAATTAATTGCGTTTTATTTTCTAACAAAAAATTGTATCATAAGTATTAGATGTGATTTGGCAACATTTTTAAATGCTGACCTGATTTTAAAGAAGTGTTGCATATTTATCGTTAACAAAGGAACACAAGTTTCTGCATGCAACAATTAAAAGTACAATTAGCCTTTAAAATGTCAAGCTCTTTTATACCGTTAATTTCTAAGTAGAAAAAACAAATAAAAACAAATAAAAAAAAAAATTAAAAAAAATACAATAACTATATACAAATTATTACGAGTGACGAACTAATTTTTTTTTTCGGAACCAGCTGTTAGTGCTGGGTCACTCTGTTCAAGTTTTAGGCCTCAAGTCTTGAGCTTTTAGGAGATACAGGAAAATAGACTGCCATTTATTTTCCTCTCTCTCCTAAAAACTCACGACTTGACGGCTAAGACTTGAACAGTGTGAACCAGCTCGTAATCTAGTGCTGCACTCATGCCTCTTTAATTAAAGTGATTGTTGAACATCTAGCATTTTTTTCGTTTAAAGGGGAATATGAAAAGAACGCGTTACACTTTTAAAGTAAAACATTTTTTTTTAAGAAAAAACAAACATAAATATGTAACAGGCAGAATAAATGCAGAATAGAAAAAGCCATAATCATCTAATTTGTATTTAAGTTTAGTTTTGTATTGCAAATGCATTTAAGACCTCTCAGGTGGGTATCAACTGGCAACTCGAATCAACTCTAAATTCCCAAACATGTCACACCCATTTTAATTTTTTTTTTTTTTGAAAGATAAAACCCCCTTTTAAAATGCACAAAAATATCTTAGAATAAATGAATCGCACAAATCACCCAAAAATAAAAACATTTTTGTCGCCAAAACAAAACAACAACAATAAACTTTTGAACTAAAAACTTAAATAATTTTCCAATTGTTTTACGGAAGATGTCTAAGAATGCGTAAGCGTGGGCTGAAATTGCTGTTATGACCACATTTTCAAAAATAATTTCCTTGAAGCGCACGTGTTGCACATTAAACGGAAAATTAAACTAAACACAAATAAATTTTAAACTTTCCATAAAAAATTTATTCCACAGCGTCTCAACATATTTAATAATGCAACAAAATACTAATGAAACGCAAAAATTTTAAAATCAGTCGAAATGAAATTGAAATTGTATTGATGATAATTAATGCAAAAGTTAATAGAAATTACATTATAAGCATTAAAAATCATTTTAAAGTTTAATTTTTAGAGACATCATTGAAATTGTTTATTGGTCGTTTTGTGGAAAAATGCTGATCTTGTAACTAAAATATTACGTTTTATTTTAGTTTTTCCAGACAGTGCGAAACAAAAAACAAAATAAATAAAAACTTTTGACACGTTTAATGGATGACGTTTAACCTTAAGAAAAATCAAAAGATTTTAGTCACGTGAATCACACTGTAGTTATTAATTTTGTTCCACATGCATAACGAAACATTCCGAATTTGCACAAAGTTACCAAAAAGCGTTCCAGGTAACCACTTTTGTGCAATTGAGAGAGTAATTGGAGAGAGTATTTTTTTTTCATTTCCTAAATAAATTTTTCTTTGGGTAAGTTCGGACAAGAATTTAGCAATCAGATGTTTTTTGTTTACATCTGAAACTGATAAATTAATCAGAAACTGGCATGTAAAAAATTTTAGTTTTTATTAAAAAATATATTAAAAAGCAAAATGGAACGTTTGAATGTAAAAGTTAAGGTGGTAAATAAATCAAGAGCATACATATTTTCCCTGTTATTCAGTACCCGACCACACGTGCAATATGTTTGGTAATTATTGCCGTGGGAACTATCAAACTCTTTATAAAAAAACTAATATTTTTGCCAGCGTTTTGTATATATGAATAACGGCAATAATTGCGAGTGTTGTCGGGTAGTTAGTTTCAAAAAGTAATGTGTAAAAATGACAATGATGCAAGCGTTTTGTTATCATAATTTTATGATTTTTAAGCTGTTAAAATCATTTATCTAGATCTTTAATCCAAATTTAGTAATCCCAATGATGATTACAGATTTAAATAAATATTTAAAGACAACTCAATAACACGCACATTTCTTTCAAGAATAACTTTTATTTTTACTCGAAAAAATAAACATCATAAAATAACTGTTATTTTTGATCGAAAAAATAAAAATCAAAAAATAACTGCTATTTTGGTTCAAAAAAATAAAAATCAAAAAATAACTGTAATTTTTGATCGAAAAAATAAAAATCAAAGCTTTAAAAATCATAATAGTTTACCATAGAAAAGTTCATAAGGATCAATATGGTATACTTGAATCAGTTTGCCGACATTTACTTCTATATGCTTTTTTTGTTTTGAAATTTCAAAATAACTGTTATTTTCGGTCCCTGCAAAATACCTGAAAGAAAGAAGATGATTAATAACTCCGATGTATCGTCTCACTGCCTTAAGAACATAAGTTTTTCATCAACCCGATTCGTCTATGGAAGCAATTACCACATACCATCCAAAAAACCAGGAAAGCAACGCAATTTAATAAATTATTATGTATGTCACTATATTAACACTGTTCTACACACAAACAAATAACAATGTTCTGCAAACTGATTTTGGTAGAGGGGACACAAAAAAAGATATACGTGTATCGAGGCTTAAAAAGTTTACATCTGAAACTAATTGTACGGCCTATTTAAAGGTTAGCCATTATGAACTTATAAACGAAGATAATAGTGTGATACTTATGTTTTTGGCATATTGTGTCTTCAGAAAATTTATTCAGAACATTACAGGCAAAATTTTTTTGGTATACATTAACCCTCTAACTCTTCTGGGAATGGGTCTTTTTTGAAATAATTAAAAAAAAGCTAAAACTACCCTTAAAATAGGGATGTATGTAGATGAAATATTCTGCGACAATATTTGTCATGAAATTCTACTATAGGGGTCCCAACACACTTAAGTCGAAAATGCAGCTTTAATACCAGAAATAAGCAAAAGCTGAAAAAGTGGCTTAAGGGTTAATTACACAAGGGAACAAGTTTTTTTTTATTAAGAACTGAATGTAGTTAAGGTTATTTGGTACGCTGAATTCAAATCTGCACTCAGTTTTTTTTCTATCAGCTCGACTTTTCAAGATATACCGTTATTTCCAAAATTAAGACACTTTCACTACATATATTGCAACATATATTGCAATAATATTATCTTTAAGTCGTGCTTACATTGTTTTTAAATTTGCCCAGTAGTCTAAGAGATATCGTTGAAGTCTTAAAAAAGGAAAATAAAAAAAAAAATACTTTTGGTATAAAATTTAAGCAAAAAATTTTAAGCAAAAGCTTAAAAAGTGGCTTAAGGGTTAATTACACAAGGGAACAATTTTTTTTTTATAAAGAACTGAATGTAGTTAAGGTTATTTGGTACGCTGAATTCAAATCTGCACTCAGTTTTTTTTCTATCCGCTCGACTTTTCGAGATATACCGTTATTTCCAAAATTAAGACACTTTCACTACATATATTTGGGGGATTCACAAGGTGTCATAAAGTCATATGTCTTAAAATAATAACATGAAAAAATACGACTGTTGTGAGCTCCCCTAATAGTAAGCTATTAATAACGACAGCACAATAAACATAGCAATCAACGTTCTATTTATTTAAGACACTTTTTGTTTACAAGCCAACAACAATATTTTTAAACCATTGTAAAATGTTTGAACATTATGACAATAAACCATGATAGCACACCTTGTGAATACCCCAAATGCAACAAATATTGCAATAATATTATCTTTAAGTCGTGCTTACATTGTTTTTAAATTTGCCCAGTAGTCTCAGAGATATCGTTGAAGTCTTAAAAAAGGAAAATAAAAAAAAAATTATTTTGGTATAAAATTTTTTTAATTGATAAAGAAGTACTGAAAACTTTTCCTGTGTAAATAAATAAATCAGTAAACAAAAAAATCGTTCAGTCAATTAACATTTAATTTAACAGAAAATTTAGCAAGACGAAAATTATAAAACAAAAGAAAATTTTTTTGACGATCGGACCATAATTTGCCTCAAAAATAGACCATATTAAGGCACAATTTAATAAAAATTCAATTTAATATAAAAAAAAAACATAAATACATGTTAATATTATTTATTGCCTACATTTTTCTATCTAAAAAATCTGTTATTTTTCAATTTAAAACAAACAAGTAAGAAAATATAGTCGCTCAAGCCTGACCATATGATACCCTACGTCACAGTATTTAAAGACAAAATTTCGAGAGTGTACCATTGGGAGCCATGGGCAATCTTGGACCCGCCAGGTCAAAATTATGTTATGAATTTTAATAACATTATCTCCAAAATGGCGACCTGTACTTTGCGCCCAAGGTTTAAATTTACAGCCAGCCTACCAGCCATTCGGGCGGGCCTAAGTATCGATTATAAGTCGACCGGTATACTAAAAGCTCGGTCTAGGAGCAATATTTTAAGGTGTTACAACCATCACCATAAACGCATAATACCCTCTGCACTATTGTGTGGGGTTATACAAATCTGAGATGAAACCGAACTATAGGCCATTCACGTTACTTAACGAATAAAAATGTCACATTTATTAAGTTTAAAATTTATTATACAAACAAACAGCCAAAAGATGCCTTGAAAAATTAGTGGTTGTGCCAATTTTGAAAACCGTCAAAATATGGGTCAAATTTTATAAAAAAAACCAAACCAAAAAAAACACACTCACTTTTCGATTGTGGCCTTCCTGAGTTTTAATTTAGCGGAAAACTAGAAACAACAATAGAATAATGTTGTTCTTTGTGCGCCTAAATACTGCTGACTGATAAATAAATAGGCATCAAGATAAGAAGAATAAGACGTGCCAAAACTCATGAAACTTTAGCCAAAAATTGCGTCAAACAATTGTTTGAACACTCGTGTGTTTGGCGTACCCATAAACCAAAATTTGATTTGATAATAAAAAAAAATTGCAAGATATTTTTTCCATTAATAAATTACGGCGGGTTAGTAGCACACCACCCAAGTAACACGATAACAAAATGTCGCCCTAGTTTTTTCATTTGATTTTCTTTTTTGTTGTTCTTTCTCTTTTAAGTGGTTTTTAATTTTTTCACAAATCTTTTTTAGTTTAGTGTTTGCAATTTTTTTTTAAAAAAAAAAAAACATTAAAAAAAATTATAGTTTTTGAAATTAAATATAAAATTTTTTTTAGTCTAAAGGCCCTGTTACCTACACGTGAATGTTGCGGTCGACTTCATTGCCTAATAGTTACTAAAAATACGTAAATGTGTTGAAATGTGCTAAACGAAAACAGAAAATTTGTAAAATTTATATAATTAATAACGGGTGGTTAAAATTTAAGGGCCGATGTTGAATGTGAACCACACATAAACACCAAGTTTTTTTTTTGCATTTCATTTGACATTTCTCAATTCCAGACTAAAGCAATTTGAACCATGGAAAGATACACAATCGAGCAACGCGTTAAAGTTATTCAGGCTTATGAACATGGGCGTTCAAATCAAAATGCATATCGTGAAAATCATCTCCAGTGATGAAGCACTGAAAATGTCCAGTGGATTCGTCAATAAGCAGAATTGCCGCATTTGGGCGAATGATAATCCAAGAGTAATTGTCGAAAAACCAATGCACCCACAAAGAGTGACGGTTTGGTGCGGTTTATGGGATGGCGGCATCATCGGGCCGTATTTTTTCCAAAATTAGGACGGTGCCACTTGCCACACAGCTAACGAAACAATGGCTATTTTGCACGACAAATTCAATGGCCGTGTTTTCTCACGAGGTGGCGATGTCAATTGGCCGTCAAGATCATGAGATTTGACACCGTTGGACTTCTTTCTTTGGGGTTATTTGAAAGAAAAGGTGTACGTCGATAAGCCAGCAACAATTCAAGAGCTAAAGAATGAGATAATTCGGCACATTAACGGCATAGAACCTCAATTATGCCTCAGCGTCATCGAAAATTTGTACCATCAGATGGAGGTGTGCCGCCGAGGTCGCGGCGGTCATTTGACCGATATTTTGTTCCATACATAATTGAACCATACCAATTTATAATAAAAAGAAATGACAATAATTTCCTAAATAATTTGTGTTTTATTCAAAATCAACATCGGCCCTTAAAATTTATATAAAAATATAAAAAATACGTCGTTTAGGGAGATAAAACTTTCGCTTTGCTAACAGCTGATGCCTTAAAACGGAGAAAAATTTTAAGTTTGTCAGGTTCCTCTGCAACGCAACGTTACGTTTCCGTAAAAGTACTGTTTTCTACAATAACTTGTTAAGGAAAATGGAATTGCCGATCTGCACCGTATACGTTTATGTAAGAGTAACGATGCCTTAACATGTTTTACTACGTTTAAGTAAAAAAAAAAAATAAATAGATATTAGAGATTCATATTTTCAGATGTCAGTGTTTTTATAAAAAAATAAATGAAATATGGCCCTTAACTTGGAGTTATTATTCATTATGAAAAATCACCTCAAAATTCGTAATGAATTTTTACCCCAAAAAAAATTTAAAATTAAAAATACACAAAAAAATGTATATTAAAAATTTGAGGTGGGTTCATTTGCGAGAAAATTGTAAACTCAAATTTTAAATCCCTAATTTCATAACCCGGAATTTAAAAATCGAGAAGAATTGTAGTAGAATTTTAGTTTTAGTTTTAAAAATCGCACTAAAGATAGCATTTTCGGCCTTCGGCCCATTGGTACAACGAGCACTGGCTTCGCTAACAAAAACTTCTCCACGTAGCAGCCGTAGCAGAATTAACTTTAAAAAACTTGGGAAATTTATGATGGAATAAGTCAACACAGAACAAAGAGAGAAATTTGTTCAATTTTATTTTGAATGTCAGCATTCAATTATTCAGACACAAATATCATATCGAATAATGAGTGCTGAAGCCAATTTTCATCTCAATGGAAAAATTATAGGGAAAAAATGCTCCCAACATCCAAGAATAATTGCTATACATTAAATGCTCATATTTTTTTTACCATATTTTGTTGAAAACGTAAATATGAAAGGTATTCATAACGGGAAATTTTTGAAAATTTGTAAGGCCCAAATAGAGAACGATCCAGAATTGCGGTTCAAAAAAGACGGTGCCACAGCTGACATAGCTCGCCCAACTATGGCTGTCTGCAAGAAATTTTCGGAGGTCGAATAATATATCGTTTTTCTGATTTAAACTGGCCACAGTGTTGGCCCGGTTTTATCTCTTTGGGGTTATCTAAAGCGTAAGGCGTTTGACAATTAGCCAAGAACCATCCAACAGCTTAGAGCGAATATCAGAGCAGAATTGAAGCCTGAAATTCTAAGAAAAGCTATTGGAAATGCTCTAAAAAGAGCAAGTCGGGTAAAAGCAAGCTATGGGGACTATTTGAAAAATATTCGGCCTTAGTGTGTAAGACGTTGTACTAAACGACTGAGTCATTTTTTGTAATAGATTAAATTAAAGCACAACCTGTGTTCTTCAATACATGATGTAAACATATTTCCAAACCATTATCTTAATTTAAATAAATGGCAATGGTAAATGAAATCAAAAAGAAAAAAGTTATTCATAAAAAAATTCATCACGTTACTTATGCGCCACCCTGCACAGAAAAAATTCTCCTAAATTGTTCACCAATTAAAGCATTAATCAAAAATAAAATCAGTTGTAATTAAAAATTTAATCAATGGAATTAAACGTTTAATCAAGTAAATTAAACGTTTAATCAAGTGAATTAAGCGTTTCATTGCTACTATTAATTTGTTTATTGGTGCAAATTTAATTAATTTTTTATTTAATATCACAAATTTTTTAATTGCAATAAATTTTTATTTTTTCTGGATGTATGTTAACAAGCCAAGAATTATTTCTCAACTAAAAACCAACATTCGAAATGTAGTCATGTCCATTACACCCGAAAATTTTGCATAAAGTTATGGAAAATATTAATAAAAAGAGCAGGTATATGCGAAGCAGAAAATGAACGTGACTTATAGGATATAATTTTTCAAGGCTTATGGAAATCAAAAATTTCCACAGTATTATACTGTTTAGAAAAAAGTAATAATAATAATAAAATAAAAAAAGTTATAAAGCATTTAAACCCTATAGCTCCTTCTGCACCACATAATGAACAAAAAATTAAACATCAAATAAACGTAATCCAAAAGCAACACTAAAGTTTTTATTAACTAAAATAACTACAGTCAAAGAAAATCGATCGACAATTTTTGCGCCACCTTGTAAATACAAGCAAAACGTGCGATGTAAATGTTTGTCCTTTTTTTTTGTTTCATAAATGCATTGATGATTTTTTAGGGTAATCAAAAAGTAATGCAAAGCCCATACACGCGGTCATGTTTACAGAAAAAATTCTCTAAATATTTCACCAATTGAAGCATTTATCAAAAACAATATCACTTTTAATTAAAAATTTAGTTAGGTGAATTAAACGTCTAATCAAGTGAATTAAAAGTTTTAATTTATACTATTAAATTGTTTACTGGTGCAAATTTATTTAATTTTTTAATTAATATTACAAATTTTTTAATTAAAATCAATTTTATTTTTGTGTGTACATACAGCCAATAAGAAAATCTACAAGAGCTCTTTTTCGGCGGATAATTTTAGATCTAATTTTAAAAACTTCGTCTTTGAGCAGTTAACAAAACAAAACTTATTGAGTAAAACTATGACCGAATATTTGTTTATCAGTCCTACATATTCTATTTTGAATTCTATTATCATTCTATTTCATTAGTGCGTTAGATAAGATTGACCGTCTTGCATCAGAGACATATTTTCTTTTACCTGAATAAGGCTTTCTACGAATCATTTTTTCAATGTTGGTCCCAGAATGTACTTAAAATATACTTTACGTATACTCAGGCAAATCATCATGAATAGAGTCACTGCTGAACAACGCTACCATATTATCCTAATTCAATGTTAAAATCAGTCATCGATTTACGAAACTTATAGAACACTTCATGATTTTTATGGCGTAGATAATTATCCTTCTAACTACACCGCGTTACAGTCAAAGGAGATCTCTACCGCACCCTGATCTATGCTTTGTTATTTGAAAATATAAAAAGACAATGGCCCTGATTGTGTTTGGCTTTAGCGTTAACGTCTAAGTCGTTTTTTGTAGTACATTAAAGAACACAGGTTGCGTGTTACTTTAATCTGTTGGAAAAAACGATACAGGCGTTTGCGCCAAGGCCTTGCACAATGAGGCCCTTTAATCCATGCCATACGGAACGCTACAATTAACTTATTGAAATCAAAATTTGGGGGTAAGTTGATTTTGAGAAATTGGAAATTGATGATTTGCCGGCCAATATTTTTTGTGTACTTCGTGACATGCGGCCATACACGCAGAGAAAAACATGATTGAAGTATGGTTATAAAAAACATATTATGTTCTCGAAAAAGTAGCTAAAAATCGGATATACAGAGTGCAAAGCGTCAAAAGCATTTTCAAACGTTAATGTTACATATGTATTTATGTATCTTTCTAATAAAAGAATTTTTTTACAATGTTAAGTTCTATCGGGCCTAAATAAACACCCTTGACATTAGCAAAACATACTCTTCAATATTTTGTTCAATATATATTTTTATACCCGTTTGGGTGTTTATGCTGATGTGTGTAACATATGAATATATTGGTCCTAGATCCACTTTTTAGTGTACCGATTGACTCATAATTACCTTCAACGTCGATCTAACGATGTCTGACCGTCTGACCTGCTAGTAGACTGGCTGATTGTCTGTCCACGTAAACCTTGTGTGCAAAGCGGCTAGAAAATGGCGAAGCTCGAACTTCACATAGCCTCCATACAAACTTTTTCCCGGAATATAGTCTTTGTTCCCATAAACTATCTTATTATTTTGGCTTTTCTGAAAATCACTTTATTTCAAATCACGTGATTTCAGAAATCACATTTGCTTTTAAAATCGCACGTGTTCTATTGTAGTTTTACGTTTTTGTGTGTGGCGGAGTGTTTTTTAATTTACAAGAGCACACCGCAAACACAAAAACGGAGTGATTTTTAGAACATCACAAAAACACACATGTTATCTTTAAAGCACGTGATTTGGAATCGCATGATTTTCAGAAAAGGCCTGTATGTTGGTATTTAGATACAATTTGGCCCAAAAATATTTTATTATAACGTTAATAATCCAAATTTTTTTTCCGGAATCAGTCAATATTTGACCATAGCTCCCATTAATCATAGGTCCCATATAAACCCCCTTCCTTAAATCATTTAATGACATAAAAATCTTATATAAATATGGGCATTTCCTGGGGGCAAGAACGTACGTTCGTACGCTTTTGATGTACAAATAATATAGAAAACAAAACTATTCCAAGCATTTTTTTTTTGCGATTCGATAGCATTTTAGTAGATCTTTGTTTAGTGGAAAAGATGGATTTCATCGAGTTTAAGATTTCATAATTATAATTAGCTATATACATGCGGTCACGAACGTACGCAAAAAAGAAGTCAACTTTGGCTGACAGTTATGAAATGTAAAAACATGGGAAATGGAATATTCATGGAATATTCAAAAGAGATATACATATTTATTTTAAAAGTGTATTAATGTATGTAGGTCTCTATCCAGTATTTACTAGGGTGTTCAGCCGATTAATTCTTGTTCGATTTATCGCCCAATTTAAGTCGATTAATTGTTCGATTAATTTAAAATTGCTGATTTCGATTAAATGATTAATCGAAGAATCGAATAAAAATACATATATGGTTTTTCTGTCAAATGTATAATTTTTGAAAGTTTTAAGTAAAATAAACAAACCAAATGTATGTGTCCGTTGGAATTAAAAAGAAACAATCATGTTAAGTGAGTAATTCCCATACATGGGCGTAGTAATTCCCATAAATGTTTACTGATTACTGCAATAATTCAGTAATCCGTTAATTTTTACTTATTATTGAAACAAATACAAAAAATATTTTTTGTATTTTATAATCGAATAAGTCACAAATGCCAAATATTTTTTGTATTTGTATCATTTTAAAAATGCCGCTGACGAAGAAAGAACTCAAAATAATAGAGTATCTCAAAGGATTTTGTAAAAAAGCACAAGAATTTTTTACAACACAATTTTTTTTAAAAGCACATTTATTTTTTAAGAAATATATTTTTTATAAAGAAAGCGCCAAAGTTAATTTGTGGTCAGTTGTTAAATTGAACGTAACATTTTCAAACAAATGGAAAGGTAAAAATGAGAGCAATCTCGTGGTCAATTCAAAAAGTGTGAGCGCGCTAGTAAAAAAAGTAAGGGAGTATGGCAAACTAACAAGAAAGACAAAACTTGACCGTGTGGCTTCCGAGTAAAGCAAAACATTTAAACAACATTTTATTTTTAAAGATTATTTTAAAAGATCTGTTTGTACATATGTAAATGATCTCAATACAATTTTCATTTTTTTTTATCGTTGTAGAGGTTTTATTTTATCAATTAGTATGAATTAGTACGTAACAACGTTTGGTTGTTTTTTTGTTAATAAAACATTAAAATACTTGTAATTAATAATGTTTATTTACTCAAGTGCCAATTGTTTCTAAGATTATCGAAAAAAATACTTAATTTACAAAATTTCGGAATTTTGAATTATTCGATTAATCGATTAATTTTAAAATTTTATTCGTATAATCGAATAAGTCACAAATGCCAAATATCGATTAGTCGTTTAATCGAACACAAAAAATCCGATTAATTGAACCCCCCAAGTAATTACACAATAAAATACCTCTATTGGTTTTTGTTTAATTGGCTTAAGTACCGGTCGCGAACGTACGGGTCGCGAACGTATGATTTTTCCATATGTTTAACCCGTTTATTAACCGTTAATCGAACTTTTTTGTTCTCCTTACACTTTTCACTACTAACTTGATTTTAATAGAGAGATTTTGAAGAAAGAGTGCAAACATAGCATATTTTTTTAGATGGAAAATAATTATATATAAAAATGTCTTTATAAGAAGCTTAAAAAGAATATAAAATTTTCCAGTTTCCAGCCCAAATTTACTCAAGTAAAACAGCAGAGATATGCTATGAAACCGTTCTTTTATAAAAACATAGACTTTTTTTTGTAATTATAAACAATTAAATACGATGATTATCAACATTTTATTTTTCCATTCTGGTTAACCATTCGGAGGAAATGCCCATGCATATATCCAGATAATAATAGACAAAAATAACTGTTATATGAAATTTAATTCATAAAATTTTTTGCTATGCCGAGCCCATGATTGCCCATGCGTTGCAAAACGGGTACATTCTCGGAAACTTGTCTGTATGTATTTACAGTGGTGTAGGGTGACCGGCTGTACCTCCCTGCTGATTTGTACATGCGATTAAGTCCTTATTCATTGAAGACTAACAAGTTATTTGCATACATAATTTTAAGAGAGTTTTATTGACATTCGTGTTCTGTAAATCGCCCATCTACTTCTTGTGCTTAGAAAAAGTGCTGTAGTAAAAATTGTTTAACATCAATCTTGGCTAAAAAAAATACACATTTTTTTTTATTGACCAATAAAATAGGGAATTGTGCCAGCACTTTAAAACTTCTTTTAATTACAAAAACAAAAAAATTTCTCAAATGCAAATCCAATTTAAAATAAAAAATAATAAACAAGAAACAACAAGCAAAGTCTTTGAGGTACTTTTACAAAAGGTACATACTCAATAATACCTTTGACAACTCTTACTTTCTCCTTACCACCCTCTTAAGGTCAAACTAAAATTTTAAATTATAAATTTCTAAGAATTTTTTAAGTGTTTTCTTTTCATTTTCCTTTGCAATAAAAATAAAATAATTTAAGAACGAAACTTTAAACTTGTTACTATTTTCCATTCACTTTTTTGATCGTTTTTGTTTTTGTTTTCCATTTTTTCGGTGCTCGAAAGTGGGACACAAATACATTTTATTGAAATTTTCTTTAAAGAACTCAAAAACTTTTTCTAGTTATTGTTTTTGTTGGTGGGAGATGAAGTGTCAGAAAAATATTTGTATAGTTGGATACAAAGTTGGATGTAGTGTGTGGTACGAGTAAAAAATTCCTGGTCGGAAGTCTTTTGACGTTAGTGTTTGCCATGGTTGGATGAGTGTCTGAGTGAGTGAGTGCACTCTTTGAACAGAAGTTTTAGTTTTCATATTAGAAGAGAATTAAAAAAAAAAGCAAAACGGAAAAAGTTGCCACAATGGCGGCGGTTAAATTAGGAAAATTAACAAGTTCCAAAAATAATAAAATTTTAAAATAGAAAAACTTTTTAAGGAGTTATGAGAAATTTGTTTAGGCTACAAAGAGAAATAAAATTAAGAATTTGTGGATCAGTTTCTGATATGTCAAATTGTTTTGGATAAGAGATAAGTATTAAAATATTGCACTTTTAGTCACAAAATATCTTTAGATAAAGATTAAATTCATTAATTTCAACTAGACCTTAACTAAACCAAGTCCTCTTGAGACCAGCCAGACCTTAATTAAGGTATAAACTCCAATTTTTTTTTTTTTTTTGCAAACATATCAAAAAGAAGGTATTAACACAATATTTCAAAATTTTTAGTAGAAGCAAAGCAATTTTTAATTTTACATTAAAGGCATATGAAAAGGAATTGTTAAACCAACCGTTTCATTACCAAAAATGTGACGAAATAGCACGAAATTTGTACAGCGTGAATATATGAATATTACGTGCCCATTTTTTGCAAAAAGTGAAAAAATTTAAATTTTGAGTTAATACCCTCTTGCTGATCAAGTCGATATGCAACTATGTATATCCTCCCATTTAAACCCTGCCGGAGATTGAACTAGTACTAAACTGGTACAAAAATATCCAATACTAGTTCTCAACTGTAAACTTTTCGATACCATCTTAATACTTAAAATAGCATTGAGTGTGCTTAGGAAATCACTAATACTATTGGTTCTAGACGTGTACTAGTACACTAGGACCACATTTGGGTGATTAAGAACCAGTTTGTTACTAGTTGTTGTCTATAGAAAAAATTAGCATTTTGCATTTTAAAATTTTTTGTAATAAAAATGTCATAAATAAATGTTTTGAGATCAAATTTACGAAACAGTATCAAAATACAAATATATACTCGAATGTTAGCTTTGTTGTACAAAAATTCTATCAGTATACAAGTGGTGCCCTTGTACTACATCAATTACTGGTACGTATAAGCACTAGTATTTTTATATAAAAACTTACCCCGTTAGCACGAGTAGCTCTTGCTCTAGTAATTTTTAATTAACTTTTAA
Organism: Pollenia amentaria; assembly: GCA_943735925.1. NCBI lineage: Eukaryota > Metazoa > Arthropoda > Insecta > Diptera > Polleniidae > Pollenia > Pollenia amentaria. The sequence continues at coordinate 81,588,440 of OX031008.1, read as the reverse complement.
TCTCCTGCAGGGAATATACAAATGTAAATACATACATACTTATGTATGTATGTATATGCTCGTACATATACATAACCTGTAGGAAATGTCAATAGTGAAACTGTACTGATTCACTATAGACTTTATCACCAGTACTACTGACGAACTGTAGACCAGATAACGCTTTGTCCTATAGACTTTTGGCATTTGCTTGTCATTGAAACTCCACTACTGATCTTAGAACTATTGACTAGTTAGTTCTTGTGGGGCCATATGGAACAAGAGATTCACTAGTACATTTTAGTATGTCTTGTACAAATTTTTGGATTTTTTTACTGGGGTTTTTTCACTTAATAATATCAGTGGAAAAGGCAATAAATTAAATCGAAAAACTTGTATATATTATATTTAAATACAATTTTTAAATAAAAATAACCACTATTAAAGGTTTATCAAAAAAAATCCAAACTTTAACTTTAAACTGTTGCAGCCCTTTCACTAACTTTATCATTACAGCGGTGAAAAAAATTCTCTTTTTTCTCAAAGGCACACAAAAGTGTATTCGCGTTGTTGACAGTGCCACCAAAAAGTCGGCAAAAAATTCGACAAAAGTGGCGACTTGGAGACACTTGATTCAAGGTTTCCTGCAGGGCATTTTCAAATATCTTGCAATTTCTAACTCTCGTGTTACAAACCTCTTGCTAATTACAATATGCACACTTTCCCATTGAGCCGCAAGAAAAGTGTCACACTGGTGTCTTTTGCAAAGAATAAAAGAATTTTTCTGCGTAGGTTGAATTTACTGCACAAACATTGTAGGCGTTTTGCTTAACTTATTGCACATTGCAGCAGTGAGTTTTGTGTAGCACAAAATTACAAAATTTAAATTTGGAGAAAAAAGTTGTTTAATGCAATTTTCACTTTTTTTTAATACAAACTGACACAAGAAATAATGTTTGATTTAAGCAGTAAAATCTTAAAGAAATTTATTACAATTAATTAATCAAGATTTAGGAATGAGTACAATTTGTTTTAAAAATTCCGTTTTTAGAAACAGTAAATAATTAAGATAAGAACACTAAAAAATGTTGGATTCGATTTAACAACGGGCAGCACTTTCATACTGCGCTCACTTTTTGATATTTCGGATAAGTATAGTCTGGCAAATCATCATGTGTAGATTGATGTTTTAAAAACGCTACAAATTATCCAAATTAAATTAAAGAATCAGTCATCGATTCGTGAAACTTTTTCTTGATTTTAATGGCACACGGACCATTTTAAATAAATTTATCCAAAATTTTTATCCATTATATCCAAAAAAAAACTCACCATTTTGTGCGATTTACACTAAAGAGCAACACAAGCTCAAGAAAAATGGCTTACAGGCAATATCATTAAATTTAAAGTAGTGTGTGTATATTCCCTGTCGGATTTTTATTGAGGGGGTGCTTTAATACCATGTGAGATAAGGCCATTATGGCTTTATTTCTCATTCAATAGGGAGATAAAGCCTTTTTTCATTTGAATGGGAGATAAAGCCATCATGGCCTTAGCTCACATTAGCAATATTAGAAAATGGCTTTATCTCTCATTTCAGTTTTGTCTTCCCGGAGACACTAAAGTTAAGTTCTGCGTGGCGGCCTGCGGCCGTGCTTACGGGTTTTCTCCTCCAGTAGGACACGGCAGGTGGCTTCGCTGAATAAAGTTTTTCTGCGTGCGTCACAAGAATAAATAAATGTCTTTTCCAGGAAACACTAAAGTAAAGTATTGGAATCTGGCTTCTGAAAAATATGGCTTAATCTCCCATTTGCGAAACAAAAATATGGCTATATCTCTCATTTCGGAAAATTTTAAATATGACATTACCTCTCAATGATTGGGCAATAAGGCCATTATGGCTTTATCTTCCATTCAATTGAGCAATAAAGCCTTCATGGCCTTATCTCACATGGTTTTAAAGCACCCCCCCCCCCCCCTTTTTATTAGCTAGCTCAACAATTAGTTGACTTATTTACAACTGACTTGTAAACTAACTCATAATTGGTACAGATTTGAGTCAGTTGTGTTCTGTACAACTAACTTCTTCTCCAATTCGAATTCATTTTTCAGGTGGCGTTGAAAGCACAGCTGAGCTACTTTTTTTTCTTACTTAGAGAGAGAAATGTCAAGAGTTGCTTGTGCTTTTGCCATATCGATCAACGGAAGCTAACTCATTTTCCGACAGGGTTACTCTCCCATTATAAAACACATACATACTTCCAAACAAGGGTCATTTAACAAGGTTAACTCATTAGGGACAAATATAATACCCCAATTGTAAAATTTCGTATGTCTGATCCAAAATATGTGCATGTGTGCGTTTATTGTTTTTGTTTTATATCGAGACAATTTTGAGAATTCGGGTTTTGTTCTAATCCTTTTCCAAATGAGCCAACCTTGTTAAATGTGCTTTGTTTCCAAAATTATTTGCTTTGCTTTAAGTTAAAAATATTGAAAAATAGAACAACACTGCAATAGCACATTGTAAAAGTAAAATAAGGCTGAGTCGGAACAAAGATGAAATAGAACATTAAAACTGAAATAGAACATTCAAAACAGGTTTGAAAGTTATGATTGTAGGTATATTCAGAGTAAAGGAAAACTTGCATAGGGAGTAACATTTGAATTTCGCCATACGAATTGATAATTATTACCAAAGATTGATGCTTCAAAGAAAAAGGCGTTTTATCAATTAAAAAAATGGTTTAAAAAGTATTTTAATTTAATTAATGTGATAATTGATTCAATTATTTTTTTAGTTGAAAGAAGATTTAATTAACATTTTAGTTGTTTTGAAATAAATTTTCAATAAAAACTTTAATTAAATAACAAAAAATCTTAATTGACTTTTTTCGTTTTAGATAAAATAATTAAAACATGTAGAATTGTTCTTGGGAATTGTCAATATTTATTTAAACAAATTAGCACATTGTTTGAAATGGCAAAGTTTTTTGATCACTTTTTTAATTAAAATTAAAAATATCCTATATTGAAAATATTTTTTTCAAAATTTTTTAATTTTTAGTAATCAAAATAATAATTTTGGTAATAGGTGCAAAATCAACAACTTGTTTGTTTGATATTGTTTAATATTTTTACGTTTTTATTAGTGTTCTTTTGTAATCGATGCTTTTGCTATGATTTACTGTTTCTTTATTTCATTGTCGGCTTTTATATTGAAATTCTACCTGATGTAGAAACACAAGCACTAACAGAGCCTTTCCATCTGTGGTGAAGGGCATAAAAATTACTATGAAACCTCCCATACAAAGAGATTATAATTTTTACCAGTATAATTTTAATGGGGATAGCGAAGCGTACAATATTCCAAACAAAATTTTGAACTAAACTAGTAAGAGTACCATATTCGACCATGGCGTATCCTTCACCAGGGTGCGATAGGAGATAAAGATATATAAATTCCGTGTTTAGTTATAAATAAATCTATTTTGTGCCGGCTATTGCCGTTCTCCAGTTATACATACAAAGAGCAACAAAAACAAGGGATAATTGGGTAAAATTAGAGGCGGTGGTTTGTGGACTGCCTCTAGTTCCACATTTGTGGACCAATTAGGCCGAATGACATAAACATATGTATAACAACGTGGTCCCCATTATATCTGTGGTCTTCGTAAATCCTATTTCAACGGACACATGGCCAGACGGACATCGTTAAATCAACTTCGCTACTCATAAGGACCGAGAATATTTATACTTTATAGGGTAATATGATTCTTGTAGACATTACAATCTAAATGACAAGTTTATATATATCTTTTCCACCTGCGGTGAAGGGAATAGAAACAGTTTCAATGATGAGTATGCCATTAAGAATTCATTTTGTTCATCACCATATGGATTGGTTTGAAAACCAACTTTCCTCCAAATCTGATGAGCAAGGTGATCCTTTTCAACAAGTAGCTTTAATCATGGAAACTAAATAGGTACAGAGGAAAGAAATTATATTCTATGTTAGGTGATTTATGCTGGTGGTTAAATAGAACAACCGATGAAGAGGATACTGACGAAGAGCAAGAATCAGTCACATACAGAGATCTTCTGGAGCTTTTGCTACTTCAAACATGCAAATTGACAGTGATAGTGATGATGATTAAGCGGATCCAAAATGAGATCCAAATAAGATAAAATAACATTTTATGCTTTTAAATAAAAAAGTTGTTTTTGTAAGAAAATAAATAATTTTTTCCAATAAAACACTGTTTTCCATAAAAATTGCCTTTTTGTAATAGTAACGTATGAGAATAATAAAATGTGTAATATCATTAGAAATATGTTTTACAAAGAAGCCAACATCAAAAATTTAGTATTCAGCCTAAAAAAAGTAAATACACCGTTTTTCTATGAAAATCTGCAAGAAATAGCACCATTTGTATGACAGCGCCATCTAGCGTGAGTTTTAGGTAAAAAATAAGCATTATTTTATCAAATTTTCAATGATATAATCTTGCTAGACAGCGTTCCAAAATCACCAACTTAAAATGCGAGTAAAAAAAGACTCTCACTGTACTAAATAAACTTGAAGGTTTTGTTATGGATAATATCAACTTTCATTTGCAATTGGTTTCATCCCATTTTCGTTGTTGCACTGTGTAATTAATGCAAGTTCTATGTTCAAGCTCGTAGAGCTGTAGAGACTTTAATTTGAAGTTGTCAAAGAGGACACTTTTTACACTGGTTTTTTAAGGTACGGTTTAAAACAATAAAAATTTTATTTTCTGGTCACACTACGCACATTTATTTGCCGATTTTTGTTTGTTCAAACAGCTGTTAAATAGCTCCAAATAAAATATGGGAAAACATGTTTGACCTGTGTTTACATATAAAAATGTTTGCCTAAAAATAAATATTTGATCAAATTGTTAAAAATAAATAAATTAAATTACTTTCTATTGAAACTAAAAATCAAAATTTTGATGCAAAAAACGAAACTTTTTTGGTTTTATGGTGCAAGAAATCAAAAACAGCACTTTTAAAAGTAAAAGAGGATTAAAATAATAAATATAGGGATAAGATAGGAAAGATTTTTAAAGAATTGTTGTAATTTTTGGCTTAAATACATATGTAGAAATTTTTTGGTATTAACTTAACAAGTGTGGGTTTTTAAAATACCAAAACTTTTCTGGTATAAACATGTAAGGGTGCTATATTCGGCTTAATATGGGAGCTATAATAAATTATAAGCCCCAGTATTATAATTTATCGCAATTTTAGTCGTATTGAGTTGAATATTGTGAGTACGCTTTATGTATATGAGACCTACATACAAATGTACATTTTGGTATGTTAAATTATGAGTCGATTATCACAAAGTTTAATTATTTTATTTCTATTAATAAAAAACCTAATTGTACCTAGTTCCAACAAAAGTAATTTTAAGGAGTAAATTTTATATTCGATCTATGGTAAATTTTGGACCGATAATCACGAAATTTGGCCAAATAATTTCCGGTCCTATGAAACTAAATTAGACCATATTTTACCACTAAGGCATTGTTCGTTACTGTTTTGGACGTTATAAAGTGTTTTCGACAGTGGACCTACTGTAAATTATAGACCGATCTTTACGAAATTTGGTAGTATGATTTATAGGTATAAAAATCGAGTTTGTGCAAAATTTACCGGCAAACGGTGCATTTCGCCCGCATTTAATGTTAGTTTTTGCAACATAAATATCGATTTTTTCAGAAGGTTGTTTAACATTTGGATCAAAATTTTCTGAATCGATTTAACAATGACCATCCGTCCGGCTGGCTGTCCATGTTAACCTTATTCGTAAAGTTCAGGTCGCAATTTTGGAGATAATGTAATTAAATTTGGTGCATAATGTTAATTGTCATTAGAAGTAGTCCTTATTTCACATTGCCCATTACAACTTCTTTTCCGAAAATTCTTCGCGCCAATAAACCATCTAATTATTTTAGTATTTAAAATTAATTTGCAACCCTATTCACCTTACCACATATGATTGTAATACGTTCATATATTACCATAGCTCTTAAACAAATACGATTTCTGTAAAATACTTTTAATACCATAATTACTTATAAATGTTAGCGTTGACGATAATTTCTATAATAGCTTGTATTTCATGTCAAAATTTCGTCTTGGTAGGTCCATATAAACCCACTCCCTACTATCGTTACAAGATGAAAAAATCTCAAAAAGATAACAATGTCTGTAAATTGTTCGACACATATAAGTTTTATATAAGTATTAATCTTATAATATAATTAAATTTTGGCGGTTCCATGATTGTCCATGGGTCAAAGTGGGTACACTCTTTAAAATTGGTCTGTAAATACAGATGCGCCATGCTTGTATTGATTGAATCATAGAGATATCACAGGACATTTTTTACAATATGTTTTTTTTTCGTCATTAAAAAATGGTTTAATTTTGTTGATTTTTTTAATTTTTTTTTACTTAAAAACTTTTTTGTTTGACGCTGTTTGATCTTACAAAATTTTTGTAAGAACAAATATTTATTTGCCCAAAAATGAGGAAAATATTTGACACTTACTGGTCACATTAGGGAAATGTTTGTTTGCTGACAAATAATTTTGTTTGTCTAAAATCAGCTATTTTTCTGTTTGCCCCTCAAAAATATGTTGTGGTCAGATTAAGGCAAACAAATATTTAAAATGTTTTGTCAAATGTTTGCCATGTGTGACCGTACATTTAGCAATACTCAAATAAAGTACATGATGTAAACTCCTTTTATAAACATGAAATCCATTTAATAACTAAGCCCTTTAGTTTTAGTAGTGAGTCATAATTTGGCAGTAGTATTTCGATTATCAGAAATTAACCCCATAATCCAAATAAAGTATTTAATTGTTAAGATTTTTTTTTTTGGTAAAATTGCAAACTATGCACTTATAAGCCAGTCAGACCTTTTTTAATTATTGCTATATATGCCAATGAAAACGTGGTCTTGCTAACAAAATATATTATAAGATTTTATAACCTTTTATTTTTTGTTTGACCAATCAGGTGCTGCGTACCCTTAGGACCGATTTTTAGAAAGGCCCCGACAGGGATCACATCGTGGATGTTGTTCAAACTGTGGGGAGTATTCAGATACAGTTGTTATGTAAAAGTCTGAGTTTTGGCAAAGATTTATGGACGAAGTTCGGCCTGAGATCTTTCTATCCCACAAAGATAGAGCGGCATATAATAATTAGGTTTGTATATGATACACATACTGAGTGCCCAACAAAGAACCACAGAGTAGGAGCTACCATGAATGGAAGAACAGGGAAACAATTTTAGTAACCAATCTCTTTCATCTCAATCGTATTATTTTAATTTAATTTAACAACTTTCTAAAGAGCTTTATGATTATTTTACCTTTTTTTTGATTTTCAAAGAATATAATGTTATACTTTGATAATTAGTAATGAAGTCTCTGTTTAAAAATTGTTTCACTAGGCTTCTTAAAAAGGGGGAAAAAATTTAATAAAGTAACTATTGAAGAGTCAGGTTTGCAAGCAATTGTTAAAAATCCAAGTGACGTATGTACAATAGGGAGGCCCTAAGGCGCATGTATACAAGTAAACTCATCAGACCGCATGAGTGAGAGTTATGCTGGCTGTTAATTTTTTTTTTTTTTTGTATGGACTTTGAGTTTTAGAATATCTACATCTACATACAAAAAAAATTTACAGCTAGTATAACTCTCTCTCTCTCTCTCTCTATTGATGCGATTAACTCTATGAATTCGTCTTAGAAGGCCCCCATTGTGCAGTGGGAAAAAATAAACATATAAGGTAAAATTTCTTGTTATACGAGGGGTGGCCACAAAATAATTTTCTTAGTATAAGACTACGATTATAAAATACCTCTCAATGTATATTAAGACCATCTTTGTAACAAACTTAGAAAAAACAAGCTAAATAGCTAAATTCGGTTGTGCCGAATCTTATATATGTTTCACCATAGTATTGAAAAGCCAATTGTTCCCTAGCTCATATTGTTTAGGCGCTATTGTGCCCAACTTCTTATTACAAGAGTGCCAGGTAAAATATTAGGGGATTTGGCTGATTTTAAAAACCAAAAAGGATCAACTGCTGAAACCAATCTAGAGGCGCTCATTTAAATGGCATTGTACTTCGTACGTAATGGCAACGTTCAACCCCTATAATGACATAAATCATAGCTTTGTGTGTATTTTCCATAACTCTACTTTTGAAACCGGAAAATAAATAACCCGTTACATAGAATTTGCTATGTTCACTAAATAGTTTTGATTTCCATCCTGTATAAACACATATTTTGTTAACACTGACTTCCTCAAATGTTGTCTTTTTATTAATAAATTGGGCTTATTGATTGAACTGTAAAAAATGCTTATTTTGATTTGAACCACCAATTGATTTGAAGAACCAAAATTAATATTTAAATTTATGCATTAAATTGGATGAATTGCATGCAAATTACGTTGCTAAGAAGAGGGATAAAAACTTAACATTCTTTATGTGTTGTCGATATAAGAATATAAATAATAAAAGGGTGTAAATTTGAGATTTAAGAGAGATAACACTTCAGAAAACGCTTGGTAACGTAAATATATTAGAATTGTGGACATCAATCATTCAATATCTTCCTTGACGAATGATGAGGACAACTGATTTTAGTATAAGTAAATGTATGAGAAATAAAAAAAAAATAAAAACAAATTGATGCAAGTTAAAAAATATAGTCTATCAAGCCCGACTATATGATACCCTACAGTATCGAGATGCACGTTTTTAAGAGTTTTTGCTATTTGGTACCTATGGGTGGTCAACGTTTACAAAACGTATGAAATTTAATGAAAGTATATTAGCATTGTTAGGAGCATAAGTATGTATACATGAGAGTATAAAAAAATGCTTTCAAAGATTCTATTACACGACGAGTTGCAACTCGTGGTGGAGTCAGTGCAGTTCTGTTAGCTAATTTATTTATACTTTCTAGGATCACCCGGTGGTCCGATTTTGACCACTTCCCCTTTACAGTAAATATAATATGTTAATACACCCAGAGAAAAAACATGTTTAAATTTAGTCACCTCCAACAAAACCATTGTAAAAGAAAAATTTAAACATTATGTTCAATTTAATTATATTATTGCCACCGACAACCACATTACGGTTAAATTAGTCCTCCATAATGAAGCCACAACCAAATTATGTTTGTCTCCGAACATGATATGGTTTATAATAACTAAAATATGTTTAACACTTACAATAGCATGGATGTTTTGCAATCAAAGCATGTTGCTCTTGGAAGAGAGGAAAATGCTATTGTTAATTTAAAAACAAACTTTTATCATATTTAACCATAACAAGCTTCGAAGTTAAATTAACCATAATATGTTTAAAATTTTTTACTAATAATAGTTTTGTTGGAGGTGACCATATTGGAAACATTTTTTTCTCTCCGTGTATGTATGTATATTCTGTTGTTTCTTCAAAATAGGGCTACCGAAATTAAGGAAAAATAACAAATAGCTTATTATTAAGGCTGCGATTTCCATGCAAATGCATGTTTTTTGTCGATAGTCTATGAACGATGTCGACCAATTATAATTATAATAAAATTGCGTTGAAATGGCATCGATTTGATTTTGCATATTGTTGCATAAATTAGTGAAAATTTCTATTTTTGCATATTTTAGCTTAAATGCATATTTTTTTCATATACAGAAATTTTTTTGTGATTTTTTTAAGTTTCTATATTATAAAAAAAGTTCTTAAAAAATATCCAAATACACAACAAAAATTAAATAAAATCAATTAATAAATTCTTTTGAAGCTCTGCAAAATATCCTTCTATTTTAACCGATGCAGCACCTTACGTGGTTAAGGCTGCCAAAAGGCTTAAAATATTGTATCAAAATCTGTTACAAGTTACTTGCTGGGCACATGGGATACACCGCGTTGCAGAGGAAACTAGAGGCCAAATCCATCAAATTGCAATTTTTTAATGAAATGTGTCCTTGGTTCCCCTTCCACCCCAGCCTGGCTAGATGCTTCAGCATTCTTTTTAAAAGACTTTAAGCAATTTTAGAATTTTATTGAAGAGCTAGTTGATACCGATGATTATGCAATTAAAAAAAGTTAAAGAAATATTAAATTTAAATCACATAACAAATCAATTAGTATTTGTTTTTTCCAACTACGGATATATTGGTGAAACAGTAACTAAATTGGAGGGACTTAGTTCGCTTAATACTCAAGTCGAATTTATTGATATTGCAGGAAGTAATAATGGAAGGAATAATAGCGTGACAAATTAACGAGAAATCCAAAAAATGTTGCTAAAAAATTAAGGACTTCAAAAAGAAATATTTAACTGAAACATTCTATTTTGCAAAATTTCTTTTATAAACTGCATAAAAATGTGTTAATTTTTTTTTGGATTGGGGGGCGGGGATGGGAGTGAGTATCCAATTTCCTATCTCCAGTAACCACAACTGCATCGCTAAATATAATGAATATGTGTCTTACATGGTGTCAAATAAAATTATTATTTTATTAACATTATTTTGAATTTTATTTATTTATGCAATAGCTGTATAGAAAAAAGTACTAAATATATTTATATACTCGAATTTCCGAAAAGTACCAAGCACAATTTAACTGCCTGGCCCACAATGTCGACAAGAACATTTCTTTCTTATATTTATATTGAAAACAAAAACAAATTTTAATTTTTTATTATTGTTTTCAATATAAAAATGCGAAAGAAATGTTCTTGTCGACATTGTGGGCCTGGCAGTAAATGTTATTTCTATCTGTATTACTTTAGAATATAAATGGATTACAAAAAAAGTACTTAAATTATATATTTGACCTTTTTCGTTCCCAAAATGTACAAATTTCATTTTTGATTCAATAATAATATTTTTGAATTCAACATCTACCTCTTTTAGATCTCTTAGGAATTTAGGGATTTCCAAAAATCCCTACTTGATTTATCTACACATTGGGCGGGGAGTCTACATAATGCGTGATCCATTTCGAGTTTCACTACTTTTTTAAAGAAAAAAAAGCAGAGACAATTCAAATTTAATGGGGAATGTTTATTATCATTTGAAAGAAAATTCTTTGGCATTTATGTTTTGAAGATTATGTCTATCAAATGTTGGCCGTTGCTACGTCGCAGATGGTCCATTCGTTGAGTCCAATTTTCGATGACTCGTTCGAGCATTTCAACTGGTAACTGGCGAATAACACGCGTGATGTTTTCCTCCAAGGCCTGAATCGAAGCGGATTTGTCCGCATAAACTTTAGACTTTACATATCCCCACAGGAAAAAGTCTAACGGTGTGATATCACACGATCTTGGTGGCCAATCGACCGGCCCAAAACGAGAAATTATGTGCTCACCGAAGTGTTCTCTCAATAAATCCATTGATTGATGCGATGTGTGGGAAGTGGCGCCGTCTTGCTGAAACCAAATGTCGCCGAGATCACGAGCTTCAGTTTCAGGCATCAAATAGTCGGTTATCATGGCACTATAACGGTCACCATTGACGGTTACGTTCTCACCGGCATCATTTTTAAAGAACTATGGACCGATGATACCACACGACTCACACGTGATCTGTCAAAAAAAAGTCTATTGAAAAAAATAACTCCACTTGAATCACCCATTATTTACAGATCGTTTTATATTTTCTCTCGTATTTATTATAAAATTAAGCCCTACTTTACCTACTTTCTCCATTGTCATTAACAAAAGTTTTTGGTCAATGATTTTAAAACACCCCCAGTTATATTCAGGGCTATAAATCATTGTCTTAATTCACACTTAAATCTGTTTAATAAGCCAATAAGTATAGATAGTCATTATTATTAACTCTTAAGGTATGTTCAGACATAACATATATTGACCGAAAAAATCCAAAAAAAAAAGCGTGACCAGACAATTTATCAAACTTAGCTTTATTTTTAAAAATTTTTATTGATTTACTTTACTTTGTTTGCAAGAGGATAATGTATTATAGAAACTGTTAAATGATATTTGATCTTGCCAAACGTTTTGCAAAAGTAAATAATTTTTTAATTAAACTAGTGGTTCCGTGTAGGACGTCAACTATTTAATACGTGTGCACATAGCTTTAGCAAACAATATTTGTAGATCCTACATGAAAGGTTATTATGCGTTTGTGATGATGTTTGTAACACATTTGATTATAGATACATCTTCTTGTATAGCGAACATTGGTGGGCTGGTTCTCTCTCCATTTATACCTTGTGCACAATAATGAAGACAATTCTATGAACTTTAAAAAATGGTAAAAATTGGTTCATTATTTTTTTCCAGTGTTTATACTTAGAACAAAGATTTAGTGATAGAAACGGCTGTGGGAAAAAACGCCCAAAGAAAAATGGCCCAAAAAAAGAAATGAAAAATCGCCCAAATGAAGAATCGCCCAACAGAACATGAAAAATGACCCAAAAAGTTATATATGAAATTTTGCCCAAAAGAAACGAAAAAGGGCCCAAAAAAAAATGAAAATAGACCCAAAAAGCAAAAACGAATTTTTTCCCGGTGGCATGTTATAACGTCCAGTGTCATAGTGTCCATGGACGTTATGACACTCCAAAAAGTGTCATAGTGTCCATGGACACTGCGCTAACTAATGCTTCTCTGCACAGCCGGCCTTCGGCCGGGCGCAAGGATTTTCTCCTGTATGGTATAACAAACACCGGCTTCGCTAACTAAAGCTTCTCTGCATAGTCGGCTTTCGTTTGGAAACAAGGCAGATTTTAGAAGCTTTACTTAGCGAAGCCGGTATTTGTTATACCATAGAGGAGAAAATCCTTGCGCCCGGCCGAAGTCCGGCTGTGTAGAGAAGCTTTAGTAAGCGAAGCCGGTGTTTGTTATACCATAGAGGAGAAAATCAAAAAAATGGGCCATTTTTCATACAACATTTTTTAAAAAACGAAAAATCACCCAAAAATAACGAAAAATAGCCCAAAAATTTTAGGTCACTTTTCATATGAATTTAGGCCCAATTTTACATGGAATTTTTTTGGGCGATTTTTCATTTCTTTTTTTTGAGCCATTTTTCTTTGGGCGATTTTTCCCACAGCCGATAGAAACTGCGCTAAATATGTTGCCAATTTAGCTTACAGCCTAAACGCCTGAAGCTAAACTCTTGACCGGAGGTTGGTCTCTCGCCACATCGATCCACTAAGACCCGATTATTGATAATTCAAAAGTGTAGGGGATACAAGAGGGTAAAAACGTGTAATTTCGGTAGCCATGTATCTCCTAAGCTAAAAGATATACAAAAAATTTAATACTTATTGTTGTTCATTAAAAACAAAAAAAAACATGTTTATGTAGGTAATTCTCATTCCATCTGTAGTCTTTTTTGCTAATAGCTTTCTTTGGCTTTTCTAAAATTATTAAGAAGAACGTTTCCTGATGATCTGGCCTAAGCAACTAGTAAAATGCACATAGGAACAGCTTCCTTCAACAATAAATTTCAGTATTTTTTTTTATCAATTATTAAAAAAAGGGAATTAAGCACAACAAACAAAATCTTTTAGTGAACATAAAAATTTTATTATCGGTTAAAAGAACAATTTATGGCATTAACTGTTTGAAAATGATGTCATGTAAATGTTGGCCATGACTACATCCGAGGTGGTCCATTCGTTAGGTACAATTTTGGGCGATTCGTTCGCGAATAGCGACTGGCATCTCGCGAATGACACGAGTAATGTTGGCTTCCCAAGCCTCAATCGTAGCTGGCATATTCCTGAAGACGTTAGACTTTACATATCGCCAGAGAAAATAGTCGAAAGGTGTGATATCGCGCGATCTAGGTGGCCAATTTATCGTAGGAAAACGTGAAATTAAGTGCTCACCAAAATGATTTCTCAACAAGGTTATTGTTCCACGTGCTGTCTGGCTCATAGCTGCGTTAAGTTGAAAGCAGAGCTCACCCAAGCCATGATCCAAACGTAAAATACGCCAGGTTATTGAATACAAAAAGCCAAGCAGCTGAGAACGACGACGAATCGATTAGTCACGGTCTTCGCGTACACACTCAGCTACAGCTGCTGTAGTCACTACACTACTTGCTGGATGTGGTCTAACCGGTCGAGTATCATCCACTAATGTAAACTGGAACTCAAATTTGCGAATGGAGATTGGCAGAGTGGTTTCAGTATGTCGATTATTTGCAGCGTAAGTTGCTCGAATCGCACGTAAAACATTTCTCACAGAACGCTGATTTTTGTAATACAGCTGAACGATTTGGAGACGCAGTTGTGGTGTGAGTCTTTCCATGATGACTTGCCTGAACAAATACTGAACAAAACTGACAAAGGTGTTTAATATGAGTCACACGTGATCTGTAAAAAAGCATATTGAAAATCAAACCTCACGCTGAATTAATATTTATGTCCATGATGGAAGGGGCGAAGCTAACGAAGTAGTGTGTTAAATTCTAGTATATTTATACATACCTACCAGTAGCTCGTTTCTGTATTTCTCGCATTGCAAAATTTCTCACATTAAGTGTGAAACAAAAAATTCCATCGTTTCTCGATTTGTGAGAAAAAAGTGTTTCTGTATTTGAATGCGAGAACAGACAACACAGATTCTGTTTTAACTGGAATACTTCCAGTAATTAAGTGTCAAATGCAAGCGAAACGTCAACGAAAGAAATAGATATAATAAAAATAGGGCTGCCAGATTTGTCGATTTATCGTCATGTTGACGATTTTTTGTTCCAAAATTGGCAAAGTGCCGATTTGCTGATTTTTTCTGGTGAAGATATTATTCAGTCTTCGAAATAAATTCATTTTAATTAGTTTAGTATGATTATATATTCTGCACCACAGAAAAACGATATCTTTAAAAACATGGCAGCTTAAAAATTTATGGGCAAAATCAAAATTTCGAAGGAAAACTGTTAAATTTTTATTTCCTTAGATTATTTAATACATTTGTTTATGTGATCAATACATTAAACTATTACACCATTTTTAATCAATGCACTATAGGAAATTTTTGACTTTTTTTGGCAAGTTCAATATGATATTTTGTTACGCCTTTAAGTGATATTTTCAGGAAAAAAACAGTCTGAAATTTTAAATTGTTATCGGATTAAAGAGAAAAATAAAATAAATAATTTTATTTAAATAGACCTCAAGTTTAAGTATGTATGTATATATGTATAAAATATGTATTTTACCCATGAACTTTACCAATTTTTTTGATTATGTTTTAATAAAAATCGAACAAAATTTGTCAAAATTAATTTTAAATTGTCCGATTTTTTAAAACAAATTAGCTAATTTTTTTTTATTCTTAGGAAATTATCGATTTTTTCAAAAATTTATCTGGCAGCCCTGCATAAAACGAAAACAATGAAGTGCTTAAAAAAATTAAAATAACAATATTTAACAATTGTGTTTTATTTATTTTCATCATTAAAATTCTTTCTCTTCAAATAAAAAAAAAAAATAATACACATACTTGCGTACATAGATACATAATTTGTGCTCCATTTTTTTAAATTTTATTTTTCTCGCATCAATTTTAAATGTAACTTATTTTGACAGTTCTTGTGAGAAACTTTTAACAAAATATTAATACAGAAACACTTTTTCTCACATCCTTCCAATAAATGCTGGAAAATTCTTTAAATGACAGATAATTCTCCCAAAGTAAATATGCAGAAACACTTATGTGAGAAAAGCCATTTTTTGTTTCATATTGAACTGTTTTTGTTATAATTCACTTGTTTCATGCGGAAAATTTTACGATGCGAGAAATACAGAAACGGGCTACAGATGTGGGCGTTTGCCATGATTCTAATCTGACACAGTTTTTTAGAAGACATGGTTGTTTTCGGACTTTTCTGTACAGATTTATGCCCGTAATTTCAACAAATAGAAATCTAGCTGTGCATAGAAATCTTTGGTGTAAATGCTGCCGTTTTTAAAAGGAAACTTAAGGTTATAACACGTAGGCCAAATAAACGTTGAGAGAGGCAAAGATAACTGTTAGATTCGAAGACGAGTCCAGATATCTTTTTGTAGATATTGCGGGCATTAGACAGACAGTTCTATGTTGTGTCCAGTGTGGCCATTTTAGCTTTTTTGCTGCTAAATTTAGAATTAAAAATTTTTATTTAGCTGCAAAATTTTCATTTAGCACTTGGCATTTTATTTAGCATTTTTAGAAAATGTTTTTAGCCTTTTTAAAAATAGTTTGATTAATTTTACTTACATTTTTTTAGATTACAATAAATTTTGACTTAAAATACTTGTACCCAAAAAGTAATTCCGCATTAAAAAGGATAATTCTAATATTAAGAAACATTTTTAAAAAGGAATATTCTGGGAATATTAGAAATGCCCTCATCTTGATGATTGTTAATATTATTTGCCCTTTGATATTACGATATAAAAGTACAAAAAATTTCACTTTGTATTTAGATAAAAATTCTATGGTGTAAATGTTTGAAAAAAATTTTTGCTCTAAACAGCAAAAAAATAATAATTTTTAAACATTAACTTCTCTATAATTTTCAACTATAAGAAATAAAATCATCTAAAAATGTTTAAATTTAATCTCAACTACCTGGGGTACATATTTATATGTATCAGATGCCTAACCAAAATCTACCCTCTAATTTCAATTTCTATAAAAAGTTAGTCACTAAAATGTATGCATTTTTTAAAAGCATATTTAGCATTTTTTGTCCTTGTCTAATGCCAGATTTAGCTGTAAACATTTTTAAGATCTGGTCACACTGGTTGGTGTGGTGAATGAGCATGTTTTCCTTGTTTGTCAACGTTTTGGTCCCGAAAGGTCGAATTTGGAGCAGTAGTGTGTGTGTAGTATTTGTCCTGGGAATATGGTCGATATGATGTTAATGTCCCGGGGTAACTGGCGGTGTGTATTTAACTTTGTCAAATTGGTTCTATTGGAAGTTCGTAGGCTTGAGGAGATTCGAAGGCGAATCTCGGTAGCATATTGCAGATTTACACTTTCCACACTCTTTTTTTTTCAGTATTTGTTTATTGAATCTTCATATATTAAATATGAACTAACAATAATTAATCAAATCTTATCCTAATATTTACTTTATGTCCTGCCAGTGCTAGACAAAAAAGATTTAGTCAACACGGTTTCTATTCAGATGTGTAGGTGTTTATCGCTCATCTGATTGGGTGAGTGCTGCAGTGTCTCTTCTTCTTCAGCGAGTGTGGCCGCCATAATTTAAAATATTTCGAGCTAATGGATTTGGGTGCAGTTGCAGCCTTTTTAAATATTTTACTGCATATTTCATTACCATAGTTTTTACTAATGGCACATTGAGATCCTGTGATTATTCGAAGAAGTTAATTTTGGCGCCTTTGAATTTTTTCGATGTTAGAAGCCGAGGCAGTGCCCCATTACTGAATACCGTAGCACCACACTCCACACTCTGAGAGAAAATACTTTTACAGTGGTTCCGCATGAATTGTGGGTTTGTGTATCGAAGCCATTTTAGCCGGTTAAAGTCCCGCACGGAGTCTTTTTTGAAGGTACTTTCCTCGTTAAGACAACAATTCCTCTGCAATTTCGACAAATATTGATCGTAGACCCAAAAAAGTTTATCTATAAGCAGGGGCTGTGGAGTCGGAGTCGGAGTTGAAGAGTCGGAGTTGAGGTTTTTGTACCGGAGTCGGAGTCGGAGTCGCAGTACCCAAAAAAACGCGCGACTCCGACTCCAAAATTTTTCGGCATAAAAAATTAAAAAAAAATTCTAATATTTTCCAATATAAAAATTCTTCGAAATTGGCGATGCAATATTTTGCAGATCAATATGAATAAGTAGATTTTAATTTATTTTATGAGAAATAGTTGATTCAAGTACTTTACTATTTAAGTATATTTAGGTATATTTTTTATACGTGCGGGAAAAAGTCTAAATTACATTAGCAAAACTTATACTCAGTTATTGATCTAGTTGAAAAAGATGTCTGATTTTTTAAATAATTTACTCATGCTAAAAAATGTTAATGACAGGAATTGCCAATAATTTAATATCAGAATTTTTTAACCATCAACGCTGAAATATTTTCAACATTGTACAGAATAAGTGTTGCTATAGCGCATAAATACTAGTATGTATTAGAAAAATTGTGACGTAAAATTATTTATCTTTTGTGTAGAAACATCTTTATCGGCCTGCCTTTAATTTCTACCATAACACTCATGTTTTTCTTATGCACATTACGCGGGGATTCCCATAATTCGTTTAATAAAGATGTTTCTACACTAAAGAGAAATAATTTTACGTCTCATTTATTTCGCATCACGGTTAGAGTAGGAGTCGGAGTCGCACTTAAAAAATTTCAGCGTTTGGAGTCGGAGTCGGAGTTAGTACTTTTTTCGGACGACTCCACAGCCCTGTCTATTAGTATGTATATTCTGGATCTTTATACGAGTTGGTAGGGCAGTTGAATTTGTGACGTTTGTCAGTCCATATAGTTGTTCAAATAAGCTTTGCAAAGTCCCCAGATCAGCTGCGGACAAGGATGTTATAAACATAATTTTAATTTATTGTTTTGCTAATAATATTAAACAAAATGGGTTCATAACTAGCCGAGATGTTTAGTCAAAAAGCAGCGATTGTCTCAAATTGTTACCAACAAAACTTAAGTTTTTGATGTAGCTATATAGACCTTATTGCTGGTCGTTAACATTTAAAAAAAGCCTTATTGTAAAATTTACCTGTATATCATATAATTATTTTATATAAACTAAATTTTTAATACATCATTTTATTAGTGGTAGATCACTAATTGACCATAAATAAGAAATTATTTTATTGTGGTGTAGAGTGGTCGGGCATGTCCCAATAATACTTTCTTACTGGTTTTAATTCTTCTTAAAATCAAGTTAGCGTATTTCGCAAACAGATGATGAGTGCAGTCAAATATACAAATTTCCAGAAATTTTTTTTTTTTTTTTTTTGAAGAATAAAAGTTTTTATATTTTTTAAAATTAATATGATTTATTAGTTTGTCGGCCTTTCAAGGTTGGGACTTTGATGCGCCGTTGGTTTAATTTGTTCGCCTTCGTTTCTCGTTCATTAATTCATTCATTGATTTATATTCAGTAAAAGTGTGTGTTGCTGGGTCTTTGTATGTGAATTTTTTTGGAGCTGGTTTTGAACTACAATTTCAGCAAAAAATAAAAAAAAGTTCAAGGTTTGTCAAACAAAAATCGTGTGTATTTTTCTACTATGTACTACTCGTTTTTTTTTTTAAGATATACAAATTTAAAAAGTAACAGCGAAATATAATATAACTGAATATGTATGACAAACAAGAAATGCGAATGATATCGTAAAGTAAATACAAATAAAAACCGATTCGTGGAAATCTACTTCAAATAGGAGCTACTTAAACGAGGACATATCAGAAAATAAAAAATTTATGATCCGTTTGTAACATTTGGTAGATTATTTTGTGTGTGAGTAGATCACTGCATGATATAAAGTATTTTCCTATTTTTATTCGGGCATGTTGAGGAAGCTCTTTGCTGTTTCCGTAGCTCTTAAACTATAAGGCCGGGTTTTTAAGATGTGGATTAAGTTTAAACTCAGTTTAACGTACTCTGAAACTCGGATTTTTCCGGCGAAATGGGATTTTTGTTTTACTAAGACCAACATTTTAAGCAAAACTAAACTCTGCCGTTAAAATTTTATACACAAACTTGCTAATGGCGGCGCAAACCTGTTTTCAGATTAACTAAACCTAGTTTAACTGAGATCTCAAAAGCCCAGCCTAAGTGTATATCCATATGCTTTAGATGGCGGCCAACCAGACTCCAATTTGAAATTTGTTGCCAGCGGAATTGTTAAGGATCCGAACTGGTTACTAGGACAAAACTCTTTGGCAATCACGAGGTGTCCCGGTAGGCTAGATGGTAGTGTGTTAGTCTGTCAACGAGGGGGTTGCGGATTCGATTCCCGCCAGAGGCTCTGGTCTCCTGCAGACAAGCGTAGAGCTTCGTGTGATCAACACAGCAAAAATATACCTTTTTAAAATAACGAAATTTTTGGCTCTACACCAATTTTTTAACTAGGTACTTTTACTTTATCGATCATAAAATAATTAATAACCCATCGATTTTCCTGTAGCTTTAAGAAAAAAAAAAAAAAAAAACTATTAAATATGTAGTATGTTTTCCATTATTCCAATACAAATGAAAATAAAATAGGCATACTCGCAGGTAGTCACAACTTGAACACGGTGTACCGATAGTCTCAAATAGGACGCATGTAAATAAATTATGTAAAGACAACACAATAAAAAGGATTAAAAAATATTGTGTAAAAAATAGGATTACGCCGTTAAAAAATCACAACATTTTTAGCTCCACACAAATTTGCGATAACAAATGTCAAAAGTAGGTACTTTCACTTTATATCGGGAATAAAACAGGAATTTATCCATGGATTTCCATGAAATAAAATTTTTTTTTCTAATATATGCAGCTTTATGCAAAAATAATAAAAATAAAGGATTAAAAAAATACCGTGCAATAAAAAGGGTAAAACCGTTAAAAAATCACGAAAGTTTTAGCTCTACAGAAATTTGCTATAAAAAAGTCAAAGTAGGTACTTTCACTTTATCGGGAATAAAACAGGATTTTATCCATGGATTTTCATGAAATAAAATTTATTTTACTTCTAAAACATGCAGCTTTGAGCGTAAGTACTAAAACTGGTAAGTATTTGTTGATTTCAGTTTTTTATGAATTTTTTGAATTCAAAAATTTTATAAAAATACAAAAAAAAATATTTTTTTTGCCACTTCGGCCTCAATAACTCCAAAAATAATTGCTAAATTAAAAAATGATATTAGAGAAACTTAAATCTGGTGTAATTAAAAATGTTTTGACGGATTGCATAACAAAATCGGGTACGTCGTTCCAAAGTTAAGATAAGATGTAAGGAACAGCCTTTTCAAAAATCTCAATTTTTAGAAAAAATTTTTAAAAAAAAACTTACCATAGAATTTGAAATAATGCTGATTTTTGCAGTTAGGTGACTATTGCAGATCAAAAAAATATAGTGGTTATTCAAGGAAAAAAAAACTTCCCATTTGTTGCATAGTGTTATCACATTAATTAAATTTAAATACTTTTTAAGCCATTCTTTTAATTGATAAAACACTTTTTCCTGTGTTTTTTGAGTCCACAGAGTACGAAGTACAATAATTGATCGAATTGGATAAGGACAAGTTTGGAATGCAACTTGGGCTTCTTTCATAGACCTTAAAGTTAACTAATTGCAGATTGACAGTCCAACCATGTATGAATACCGTTTACACCTTGGAAAACAGAAGTTGATCGGAAAGAAATATTCAAACAAGACCCCATACAGTATATTTGTTGTTAGTCCTTGAGTAATTCCAGTACAATTTAGCTATATCCGTCTGTTGAAAACTACATTCAAACGACTCAACAAGTAAGCCAAATTTTGGGGTCAAACTGTTTTTAAATTTTCCAAGCAGTTTAGGGTTAAGATCGAGAAAATGTGAAATGGACCCGAATGTAGACGCACTATTTATACTTACAACGAACATTACTTTTGTTTTCATGTATCCTAACGATATATTGTAATTTTAGAAAATAAATTTTTACACCGACACACAAAGTGGGCGCTACGTCTTTAAAAATCTTGATTTCATGTCTTAACGCAACAAAATGCCAAAAAATTATAAAAAAAAAAACGGTGGCGGAATGCAGGTATTGCGATGAACCACCACCACAGTCAGGATCCTGCATTTCCGAGACCAGTTTCGCCAACTTATAGATATATATTTAAAAAAAGATTAGTCGCATCTTTCGAAATCTATTCAGAATTCCGCTATAAACCTGATAAATGAATGAAATTCTTCTTTCACAGAGATTGCAACTAGACTAGATTAAGATAGAAGATTTTAATAAATTTACAAAGAATCTTTTACCTTAAAAATGTTTCTAACTAGTGGCAGCAGTTATTACGATTTAAAAAAATCAGGAGTTTTTTCTTACATTATTTTTATTATTTAAAATTTCCATGAATGTTGCGGATGTTTTAAGTGTCTATTCTTTCTGCTTAAGTCTCTCTAAATACAAAAAAAAAAAAAAAAAAAAAACGAGCATTCCATCTTTTCTCAAGAATGTCACACAAATAATAGACTCAGCTTCTCTTAAATAAACAAGATTTCTAGGAATTTATCATTTAAAAAAAAAAAATTATTAGAAGTAGACACTGATTTTGGGTTCACTTTTGGTCCGTTTTTTTTTATTTATTTTTTTTTTTTTTTGTATGAAATTCAAAAAAAAGTCTTAAGTACTTTAACGAATTTATTTATGGTAAATTTATTTCCCTATTTTTTGAATTTAGTTAAAGTGTCTGTCTGTCTGTCCATCTTCTGTCTGTCTAAGTGAATTAAAATTTGTTCTTGCTGTATTATTTTAATAAATTTTCACTTGGTTGCATTTCTTATGGTTGCCTAGTTTTTGCTTCTTTTTTTATTATTTAATTTTTAATTTAAAAGTAACATTTTATTATTGTAGAAAAAATGTTGTTTAATGCCTTGAAAGCAGTGTTGATTTATGACTATTTTTTGCCTTCTTTAATCCGCTTCCAATTAATAAGCATTTGTTAAATAAAAAGCAAGGAGAAGAATTATTAACAGAGGGGGGCCCCTGCTTGGCCAACCGACCGGCCGACCAACTAGAAAAACACTATCCGTGGTCAATACTTATTTAAATTGCCATTTAAGCAGCAAAGAACTTTTAGAAAAATCACAAATGATTTGTAAGCGAGTATTTAATGTATCGATATGATTTTATGCGAAATATATTAAAAGCAGTGTTGCCAGAAAGTTATCCAACAACTTTATAAGAGTGCGATTTTCCCAACACTCCAAAAAACAAAGATTTTTCTTACATTAACCCCTACAAATTTTATAAGAGATACAACTTTTTGACTGAAAGAATAACAAATAAAATTGCTTTCGAATCAAAAAGTATATTCGATTAAGACTGCCAGAATTAGCCCCTGATTTTATCAAACATAGAAGAATCGTTTTAAAAAAGAAAAAATTTTAATAAAAAACACTCAATTTAAAAAAAAAATACTATTAAAAAAAATGTCTGATACCTAATAAAAACGCAGCAGGCTTTAAACGCAGCAGGTTTGTAAAAGAGAAATGCAAAATTTTCGCTTACCATCACGCTTAAGGAAGGCATGACTTTTATATGGCGAGTTCCCACCTTGAAACTAAAAATTTTTTACACAAAAAGCGCTTTCATCAACGCATACAAAAACTGTTGAGCAGTGTGGCCATTTTGGCATTTTTGCAGCTAAAGTTAGCATTCAAAATTTATATTTAGCTGCAAAATTTTCATTTAGCCCTTGGCATTTTATTTAGCATTTTTGGAAAATGTTTTTAGCATTATTTATTTAAAAAATTTGGACGAATAGTTTTATTGATTTTACTAAAAACTTTTTATAAATTGTAATAAATTTTGACTAGAAATAGTTGTACCCAAAATGAATTTCGCATGAAAATGGATAATTCTTATGTTAAGAAACCTGTCTTGTTAAAAAAATAGAATATTCAGGAAATATTAGAAATGCTCTTATCATGTCGATTGTAAATATTATTTGCTCTTTGATATTACGATATAAAAGTACAAGGAAATTTCACTTTGTAATTGGATAAGAATTCAATGATGTAAACATTTGAAAAAATTGTTTGCTCTAAACTGCTGAAAAAATATTTATTTTAAAGATTCAACTTAAACTATAAAAATAAAATAAAAAATTTTGTAAATCATGTAAAAAAAAATCGCTTAAATTTTGCATATATCAGAGGTTTGCAGGCCACCTAAATTTAAAATTTAATCTCAACTACATGTGCTACATATTTATATGTATGCTTTACCAAAATCTAGCCACTTGCTTAAATATAACAATTTATTTAAATTTCTTTACAAAATTAGTCACTGAAATGTATTAAGTTTCGAATAAAATTTCATACTGGTAAAAAATGTTTAACAAAAAGCATTGTTTTAGCATTTTTTTAAAATCATTTTTAGCAATTTTTGGCCACGTCTAATGCCAGATTTAGCTGTAAATTTTTTTTGACCTGGCCACACTGATGGTGAGTTTAACTATGAGCTCAATTTGTTGTTACAGTTATCTTTAAACATTTTCCCTTAACAACCTGCATCGTATTAAAGGAATACCGCAGCTTTCAAATGTTTTTTCTTTATAAAATTTGTTAAGAATTCTTACTGCATCTCTGTAAAGCCTATAGTACACGGCATGTGAAAAGCCACATGCGCATGCGACTCTGACGTCACGATAATGATTAGCACTTCGGTTACAGTTTTTGAATGAAACGTAGTGATTACATGCAACGAAATTTTGATAGTACACGAAATGTAATTTTGTCCCAAAATTAACATGTGACGCATGTGGATGATGCTGACACATTTGCAAAAGTAGCACATGTGTACACATGTAAATGACTACATGAATGTTACTAGTACACGGCATGGAGCACATGTACGCATTTTACATGCGTGTATGGACGAAATCTACATGTGTATGTGAATTTCTAGTACACGGCATGTTACCAGTAGTAACAGCTGGCAACCCTAATGTATGTACATGCAGTCCGCAAATGTTGTGTCAAAAATTTTTGCTTCCACATATTTTGTGACGGCTTCATGCGCATGTAAAAATATAGAATGTGTCCGAATTTATATGTAACAGGGTAGTACACGGCATGTAAAAATGTGACATGTCTGCATGTACTTTGAAAGCTACATGGGATTCACATGCAAATGTGGGATATATGTGAGTGAACCAAAAAGTGGAAGTACACGGCATGTAGCCGTTGTGGCTTCGTGATGACGTCAAAATTACGTCAGATCTACATGTACATGTAGCTTTTTACATTCCGTGTACTGTAGGCTTAAGTCTTATTTCATAGCGCATAAATAAGCGCTTAGGTTAGGTAAGGTAAGGTTAAGAAGGGTTATACGCCCAAGGACACATCTCCACTCGGTGACCAATGCGGTCCATTGTGAATCCCTTCGATACAGAAGAAGAAGAGAAAAGAGAAATACAGAAAAGAGGAAGAAGAGAATTCATAGAAAGGTTAAATAAGCGCTTACTTTAAAAAAGTTCCATAAGGACTTTGCAAACTAAGAACATTTTTGATTGAATTGTTTAAGAGATTTTAAAGAAGATATATATGTGGAGACCTTTTCGTTTAGTCTGCCAGCATCGCTGTAGAGTTTTTTAATTTGAGATTTATTTTGTTAGTATATAATCTAGCCGATATGATTAATGATAATAAAAGGGATTTTAGGGATGCATTTATTACCAATGATAGCGGTTGCTTAGGCCAGCTCGTCTGGAAACTTTTTCCAAATACTTTAGAAAAGCTAAAAATATTATACAAGTAAGACCATAAAGTGAATAAGAATTTTAAACACTCAGGTCTTACTTGTAACAATATCAAAGCTTCAACAAAGTCACAACAATAAACAGTGAATTTATCTTTCTTACATTCCCCTACAATTGGCTGGGTTTTCCCAACACGAACAAAATTAAAAAAATAAATTGCTTAATAAAGCAACTTGCCATTTCAGTTTTTATTTTCAAAAATTATTTTCGGGAATGAAATATTTTATTAATTAATTCCTTTATTAATGATGTGCTAATAATCCCAATTTATGATTAAAAACACTGAAATTTATTGTTTTGGGAAAGCTAGTTTCTATGCGCCTTTCGCTGGAAATTTATTAATTTTGTAATTCATATTACAAAATTTTTTAATTGATAACAATTTTTATTATTTTTCTGTGTTATGAGGCTAAGATTTATGTAAAAGTAATTTGTGCCGAATATTATTAAGATGAAGATCAATATGACATTTGTTTGTCATTAAGTGATTTTAGGTTGAAAGTTTATATGGGACATATCGAGCCCTTACAGCAAAAATAGCTTAAGCGACATCATTTTCAATTTTCGTGTTTCTTAATAAATGAATTTATTGGCAACACCTGCATAATCTCCTTAAATATCATGGTCACATAAGGTACCGTTACGATTTTATATTTAAAAATACGAGGGCGGATCAATAAGTCCGTGACTTTTCGAACTTCACTCGTAGTTAGCAACATTGCTCCCATCAAGTACCACCTGTTAATAGACTACTGTCAAGTTATTGTCGGCCAATAAGGTGATGGCAACAGTTTTTTGGGATGCACGCGGGATAATCCACACCGATTACCTTCAAAAAGGAAAAACAATAAACGGCGAATATTATGCCAACTTATTGGACCGATTTAACGAAGATTTAAAAAAAAGACCCTATATGGTCAAAAAAAAGTTCTTTTTCATCAAGATAATGCACGGGTGCACACGTGTGCAGTCTCAATGGCAAAATTACATGAATTGGGCTACGAATTAGTACCTCATCCGCCATATTCTCCGGATTTAGCCCCCAGTGACTATTTCCTATTTCCGAACCTAAAGAAATGGCTCGGTGGAAAGAGATTTAGCTCCAACGGTGAAATTATTGGTCAAACAAATGCCTTTTTTATGGACCTCGAAAAATCCTATTTTTTTGGAAGGGATACACAAATTGGAGAAACGTTGGACTAAGTGTATTGAGCTAAGAGGAGATTATGTTGAAAAATTATTTTTTGTTTGTAAAAAAAACTGTGTTTCATTCAAAAAGTCACGGACTTATTGATCCGCCCTCGTATTTTAGCTTCAGCGCCAACCTTCATAAATTTTGTTTCTAAAATATAATAAAAAAAAACCTTCTGCTGTAAAATTGTGTTTTTGCCGCTTAAGCTTTTAATGCGGCAAGGGTTAATTTGGACTATGGTTAATTTTGGACCTACCATTCAATTATTTTGGCATGACAAAGTAGCTATCGTAAAACTTATTTTCGCCAATTTGTATGTTAATACAAACATTTATAAGGATAAATTAGCACTAAAATATTATTCGGGAGTAGTATTTGCATGGGAGATATAGTCAAATATGGATCGATTCCAATAAAATTTGGTAAGATGCTTAAGATTACAATTAAAGAAGTTTGGACCAAATTTAATCTAAATACCAACATAATAAAGTGGTTTATAGACAAAAAAAAAAGCGTGTATGAGGGCCATGTGGAATAATGGTCCGGTTTTTACCATTCTCAATAGGCTTATGATAATATTTATGTACCAAATTTCATCGAATTCTCTTCAAAACTGCGACACGTACTTTGCGCACAAGGTTTACACGGACAACCATCCAACTAGCTGGACGGACGGACATAGTTAAATCGACGCAGAAAGTTATTCTGCTTCGATCGGTATACTTAAAGGTGCGTCGAGGTCCAATATTTTAAGGTGTAACAAACATCAGCACTAACTCATAATACACTCACCACTATTGTGGAGTGGTTATATACAATTATATTCTATATTTATTAACCCAGCAATAGTTACGTACCCCTTTATTCCCTTATAGTAAAAAAGACCAGAGTCTCTGGAGGGGTCCGAACCCGCAACCCTCGCCCGCTAGGGATGTTAACAGCAATTTTTAAACATTTCTTATGTGATAACTCAATAAATTTATCTTTATGCAGACATATCGAAAAAAAATCGCTCACCATTGAAGATCTAAGTTGTTTCAGTTGGCATAAAATTGTGTAGCTTTTATTTCACTATGATCGGTGTTTTAACTTTAAAATTAAATTAAACTATAAACTAAATAAAACATGTGTAAAATGTGCTTGAATACCAAACAAGTAATAAAAATTTTATTGAAAGAAAAAAATCTATTAACACCATCTGTTAATTTATATAATTAATGCCCGTAATTTCTACAAATAGATATCTAGCTGTGTATAGATATCTATGGTGTAACGAATTTTTCATAATTTTAACACGTTTGTCTTACCTACTGCCTAAACTGTAGTGTATTTTACACCATCGATTTTTGACAGTTAATTCAAAAAATGAATAAAAAAACAAATGTTGCCATATTTTAAAAGAAAATTTAAAGGAAAAAACACATAGGCAAAATTAATGTTTAAATTACCAAAATGGTTTTACCGGATAGGTAAAGATAACTTTAAGGTACGAACACGACCAGATATCTCTTTGTAGAAATTACGGGCATTAATGAATAGGATTTAATGTAATAATTACGTTTTAATGTACAAAGTTATTTTATTAAGTAATTTTGCGCTCGTATACAATCAGCGACAGGAAATAAGTTCACAAATTCCCCGAGATCCTTTTGAGACATACAGCCTGGCCCAAGATGTCCAGCAACAACTTAACCAACACTTTATCAATGATTTTTTAGAACAAGTTTTCGTCATGCAAATTTTTTTTCACAAATTTAAGAAGTTATTAAAGAAATAAGGCCGAAATGGTCACCCGGATGGGTATTGGTAAGGCGAAGGTTAAGCGAGCATCAACAAGTCAGTCAATATCATTCTAACAACCGCCCCATTTACTATCGACTTGTCGGTAGTCAGGTTTTGCGTTTCTAACGTAACCCATTTATTCATTGTCAAAAGACTATATTGCCACTTAAACTACTTCAAATTTAGCTCTAGTCTGAAAATAGAAATCGGCAGAATATGTAAATTGAGCCATAAAAATACCGCCATTTACTAATTAATTAGCTACAAATGGCAACAAAGCAGTCAGCAAGAAACATCTGTTTCCAACAATATAATTTTGTGAAAAATATTTTAAAAACAATAAAATTTTAATTAGTGGCAGTGTTACCATAGCTGTTTTTAAAGAGGATGAGAAGGAAACTCAACGCCTACTACACATGCAGGAACTCCATCGGTAAGAACTGGGGACTGCGACCGGATATGGCAAACTGGATTTACTTATCGGTGGTAAGGCCAATCCTTACTTACGGATGTACTGTTTGGTGGGATGCGTTGAACGTGGATAGCTATAGGACGATGCTCAATAAGGCTCAAAGGAGTACATCTCTTCGCATCAAAGGTGCAAGGAGAAGCACTCCACAGGCAGCGTCGGATATCCTACTATATCTCTCCCCTATTGAGCATTATGTGAAGAGTGTGGCTGCTAGGAACTTATTTAGACTCTACGAGTTTTCATTTGTTATTCCTAGGTGGGATGATCACACGAGAATTTTGTAGTATTCTCGAGGGAATTTCGGATCATAGGATTATGACCCTAGACATCGATATAATACCACCAGTGGAGTTCCCGGATAGGGAAGTCTAGCGTGGATCCGTTGGACTGTTTGAGGGGTGGGCAGTATTTACGGATGGACCTAAAATGGAAACCGGCAGTGGTGCCGGGGTTTATATTGCGTACACCTATGTCACTACTATGAGGTGATACGGGAAAGATTCCGTGATGAAGTTAACCAATCCTGAAGGAACAGAACGGATTGCAGGGTGTCTAGGACACTATGGCCTGCATTGGACGCAGGGACAACCAGCTTTCTGTTGGGATTGGATAGGAGTGGTCTCAGGACACTTATAGGGTCCTTGACGGGTCATTGTTCTGTTAGCGCTTTTACGAGTAAATAGGACCAAGCCATACAGGACTTCTGCAGATTATGCGATGATACTGAGGAGCTAGAGACGGTTGAGCATGTACTGTGCCACTGCCCTAGGGTGCAGGGTCTCAGACGGAAATGGCTGGGGGATAGATTTCGTGACGAACTGGGGCGCATCGCTGGATATAATCCAATCGATTTACTGGGGTTTGTCAGGAAAATAGGACAGCTGTTTTTGTTGAGGGGACTGTAGAGGGAGTAAATGTCCTACGTAATACCTACTAATATCTTCTATTCTATCTATCTGGTTATTTCATTCCTTCTTCAATTCTTTCTTTTCTCTACCTCCTTACTGAAGGGATTCACAATGGACCGCATTGATCTCCGAGTGGAGGTGTGCCCTTCGGCGCATAACCTGTCTTAACCTACCATAACTGTTCGATAAGAATATGCCAAAACTTAAATAAAGAAAATATGCTTGAGATCAGCTAAGATTAAAACTTAACATTTTTGATATTTTAAATTTGCTGAAAATATTCCAAATTTTAACAACAAAAATATATGCTAAAAACCTGCTTGCTGAATTTGTATAAAAGAAATTAAAATCTGATAAATATTTCTTAAAAATGTTTACTGTTTAAAAAAAAATATGCTAAAAAATTCTGCTTTTCTAAAAAGTTAAAAACTTGCTAAAAAAAATCTGCTGTTGGACAAGGAAATATGAAATTCCCCAACTCAATCTGCTAAATATAGCAGAAAATATGCTAAAATGGTAACACTAATTTAGTAGTGCTGTTTTAAGGAAATATAATTTTAAGAAAAAAAAAAAAAAAATATTTAGTGTTTCAGAAATAATTTCGATTAACCCTCCAACGGCTTTGGCTGCATTAAGGCAGCTATTATTATTTTTTTGTACTCTAAAAAGATGAAATTTTAAAACGCCGTAATTTCTTTTGTTTAATTTAAAATTTAAATATGCACTTCTTTTAAAGTTAACATCATCTGTTTCCAAATGTTAGGCAAATGTTTGTGAAAAATGTTGAATATTGCAACAAAATGCCTCTGCCGACAACCACAACACAATAGACTGACTTCGGCATTTGTGGTCACACAATATTTCACTGCGGGGCGCAAATTTTTATAAAAATTATTATGTACACATTACAATTTCTCCAACGTTTTCACCAATTAAAGCATTAATAATATTAATTTATTTACTGGTGCGAATTTAATTAAATTTTTAATTAATATCACAAATTTTTTAATTGTAAACAATTTTTATTTTCTTCTGTGAACGTTTTCGCTCGCTTGCATTGTCGATCAAATTGTCGTGCTAAAAATTATAAGTGGGCCGCAAATCAGCTGTTGCTCGTTGAAAATGCCAGCGAGCGTAGCGTCAACATCTTGGGCCAGGCTGAAAGTCTCTAGCGCTTGACGGTCATTAGGGAAATTATGCTCCTTATAGAGTGAGCAAATAAAGGAATTTCTTAAATTACTGTCGGATCTTAAATGAAAATACAGTTTTAAGTCTTTCGATGAGTCTTTTTTATTGAAAAATAAAGTACGTATGATAAGGTTATCAATGGAATAAAACAACAGTCAACTGGGTCCTGAGCTATGCTGGCATAGTACAAATATATTTGTACTAATAACAGATTATTTTGTAACCACCCTGCGGGAAATTTGTGTCAATTGGTCTTAAAGCACTTATTCCGTGACCAGTGCACACAATATTATCATAAAAAGGAACGAATCGTGATGGGTGAAAACAAGGCATATCACTGAAAGTGCCCGTAGACGACATGTTTTTTACATCTGACTTGTCAAATATTCCACCGTAAAATACATACATGTTGTGTGTTAACTTTAAAACATTGCATCTGTAAAAGTCAGACGCAAAGTCATCTGACAAAATTTCAATTAGAGCGTGCTCTATTTTCTTCTGACAAGCCATCTGACATCAGCTGAGTCAGAAATCTATGCCGGGAAAAAACCGGCAGCGGCGGTACACTATTGACGGAATCATTAGCCGGCTGAAGTTAATATTTGACAATACCGACGTATGATAATTTCACCATTGAATATAAATTATGTTGATATATATAAAGAAAAACGTTTTATTATAATATCCTAAATTGGTTTCTTCGAAAAATGTTAAGATGGCTTAAATCTTTTACTGCGCAAATAAATATTTTTGTGCGAAAAAACAGAGACAACGTCAGAAGCAAATAACGAGTACGTGTGTGACCAAATATTATAAACCTTATATAAAACAGTAATTTTGACAGACATACACAATTACATGTGACTTGAAAAGTTAACAAATCAGATGTAAAAACATGTCGTGTACATGCACCTTTAAATGGTGATAATATGTTTAAAGTGTAGTTAGTCCAGACTATTCACAAAACTACTCATGTGACTAGATTTTGGGCGGGTAGTGGCTGATTCTTTCCAGTTCTATTATTTATATAAAAGGGATTATCATGGTGTTGGCCTAGGAGGTGGTAAATGATATATATTTGGCTCTGTGATGCGTCACATAGTGATGGCAACCGAACATGTCCTGTCTTGGATAATATAATACTGGTCACCAAAAATTAAAATAATTTTTATTAAATTCATTAAAAAATTATAAAATTGTTGTCATATTTTCTGCGACAGGTATAATTATATTAACTGAAATGTAGTGTATCCATTTATGTTATTTCTGTGACCTGTTACAAAGTGTCGAAAATATGCCATTTAACCCCCTCCTTCGACATCACCATGTTTAAGTGACAAGTCCTCTTCATATAAAGTGTAAGAACTAGAATCGGTCCCTACCACTTTAGAACTATCACGTGACAATTTTGGTGTTAGTTCCCTTTCCCATAGGGCATGCTCATATGGAATAATATATTATTCCATATGATCACGGTTACAAAACTATTTTGAACAGACAATTGTGAAACATATTTTGGTAACTTCAAGTACATAATGGTTAAATCATTCCTCCGTAAGAAAGCCCCGGACAAATTATTATTTTATTCGAACATGTTATAGTCAATAACGTCAAACAATAGTACGGATGTTTATCAACCGCAAGAACATTTTGTAATAATGGATCAGAATTTCGTTTATGCAGCTTATGATTTTCTATTGTAATGGACGGATAGTTTGTATCATATTGACTATTTTTTCGAAATTAATATCTTCTTTGATATGATTGTTATTATGGCCTTGATTAGCTTTTATTCCAGGAATTCTCAATGCTCCAGCAACTCCTAGCTCACGTTTCTATAGATTCGGAAATTTTGTAAGCAGCACGACAAGATCTGTTTCATTTCCGCCATAGTTTGGTTTAAAATCAACTGTATCTTCGTCAATATCATTAAGTAAGAAGTGCGACACTTTGTGAAGCCTTGCTTCTGCATATATTTAGCAAACCAAGTTCAATAGCAACGCTTGTAAGGTACGTTTTCAAAAAGGCTGAAAGTTCTGCAGAAATCCTATGCACTTGAGATCCTTTACATAAGAGTGCATGCCAAGGACTATCTTAATATTTTAAACTGTCAGCAATTACTATCCAAGGAAAGAGCTACGCCAAGAATCGACCTCGATCTTTTAACTTGGCCATGCAAGAACAAGTTGCCTTTGGAAAATTTGTGGGAGAAAATTTTTTTTTAATTTTACATTAAGCAGCGAAGTTGCTATCGAAAAAAGGAATATTTAAAGCGGATGTTAAATAGCTCCAGATACAAAATTAGGGCTTGTTATAGCATCAACACCGTAAAAATATGCCACGTACGATAACCCTAATTCCATATCGCCATATGATTTCAAAAAAGCCCTAAGTTATAAACAATTCAAAATCGACTTTTTGATCGACTATCAAGCCGAATTCATACAGGTGACATTTTCGAGTCATCTTTTTATTGTTTATTTATTTGTGTGTATACTGAATGTCAAACTTTGTTTACATTTTGTGAAAAAATTAGTTAAAATTTGAAATTCAATACAAATCTAAATACTTGAAAAAAACTTATTTAAATTTTATAAAACGAAAAAAGTGAATATAAAATCAAGGAATTAAAAGTGCAATAAATTTGCAATAAAGGAAAAAGATTTACCTTCTAAAGCAATTGTGTATATCTTATTAACAAAAAAATTTCCTTTTTTTATATTTTCAACAAATAATTTTGACATTCGCTCTAAATTTTTACAAAAACAAAATATATTGTTACGAAAATAGATTTGTCTAATAATTATTTATGGTTTTAGTTATAAGTTATCTTGTAAATTATAGTTTTATGTCATATAAGTTACTATTTTTATGAACGCCACTGTACTAAATTTTCTAGCAATTGTAATTGTAGACTTTAAATTTAGATGTATAAGTTATTTTAAAATAATTCGAACACAATTTTCTAGAAACTACTAGACGGTTCTTGAATCAACTAGGAATAGTTTTGAACTATAAATACAGGCTTACTCATAAAAGTTTAGTTTAGTTTGATTGGAGACATTAAACGGTTCAAATCGATACTTACAATAGTGGTTAAATTTTATGAACATTAATTTCAATAAAGTTTGTTAAGTTGAGTTCGTGTGTGTATTTATTTTGATTTGCAATTAAAGAACTCAAAGGTTTATTATAAAGGGAATAAACCTTAACGCGTTTATTAAATAAAAACGTAACAATATAGTATTTTTCAAAGAAAGGGATAGCTGGCATAACTCTATCTCATGATGCGGTCACCTGTATAACCCTTCCAGACCTGACGCTTAACTATTGGGAATTTTGTCAATATTTTTGGAATATAAGGCCTCTATATCGTATGAATATATAATCAATGTGTAGGTTTTACCATTTTGTACATCCTTCTAGGATATTTAGGACAAGCACAATTAATGCATCCCGTTAAACGCATTTTTATTGCATCAAATTACTTCAATTGGCTTAAATTATTAAAATGTACCATTTTGTTCAGTTATAATATGCCCACTTCACTATTTGTTAACGATAAGTACTTGTGGAATTGAAAACACAAGTTACTTTTGCGGCTCATTTTGACAAAACTGAAATGTGAAACGAGAATTTTGCAATAATTCAAGTAACACTAAAGAGAATAGCGGAATAATGCGAGACACAAACATAAAGAACAATCAGCGCATTTGATGCATGCCGGTTTATTTGACATTGGTCAAATAGAAGCGAAAATATTGAGGCCGATATCCGCCCGCACAATAGATGCATCACGGTCTGACAGGGATAAATTCGCCTTATTATGATGCACCGTATACACGTTTCTTGAAAATTGTACGCTCACTCAATTAAAAATAACGTTCTTTTCAACCAAATTCTAAAAGGTCCTAGTGCACAGGCCTTTCGATAAATAATAAATAACAAACAACAAAAAAAAATTTTTATATTTTTTTTTATAAACAGTTAGTTTTCTTTTGTTGATTTTAGTCAGAGATTATTTGTTTTTATTAACAAAAAAAGTTTAAAAATTTAGGTTATTCTTCAGTTTAGAGTTTTTTGCTTCTCCTGTAAAATTTGTTCAATGTAACTTAAGACTTTTTTGAAATCATATGACAGATGTACAGATTTAAAATTCACCACTCTCTAGAGAAGCTTAAACTGGTAACCAAAGAACTATTTTAAAATCGAATCAAAGATTCGAATTTAGTTACTGTTGATCATAAATTTCAATTATTCATTCCTTTCAGAGATCCGTTCCTGCTTTATAAAACATTTTTCTGAGGGCCTCCACATTTCATATCTAATAAGTTATTAGACACCAATTGTTTGTCGTTGTGTGTACAATTGTCTATTTCTATTATGAACTTAGTTTTTGCCTGCTTTAATTATAAAATCTTTAAAAGAGCATAACATTTGTTTTATTAATTTATTTCTTTAATAAACAGGGTAAATTTTTGTATGCACAAACAAATAAAAAATTACAGGCAATAAGAACAACGCAAAAAATTTTTAAACTTATTTAAGATTTATTAAGTCAATTGTTGACTGAAAATAAAAAATATTAAATTTGTTATTTCAAGTTTTTCAAATAAAATAATCAATTGTCATACAGATTAACAGAATATATCGAAATATTCACTGAATGTTGGCAGTTAAACAAAATTTGGCAAAGTAATTTCGACTTTCACAGATTAAACTTTAGATCCTTATAATACACTCGTATACAAACACACCCAGCAAAAGCTTTTCTTACCAGTAACGAAATTTCATTAAACACTTCCATTTTAACGTATTTTTATTTTACTAGAGAGCACCATTTACATAGAAAAAACAAGTAGGAAAGTATGACCGTTAACCCCGACCATATAATACCCTACACCATAGTACTTAAAAGCAAATTTTCAAGAGTGTACACCATTTTGGGACTAATGGGATATCATGGACTCGCCAGAACAAAATTATGTTATGAGGTTAAGATTCATGTTAAAGTTCCTTGTGCCAAATATTATTCAGATATTTTCATATATATAAGATTTGTTTGCCGGGGGGTTAATATGGGACTTATGGTTAATTTTGGACCTACCACCACATTTGTTTGTCGCCAGTTTTCATGCGAACAAAGTGTTTGTCACCCGTTTTCTTATTAATACCAACAATTATAAGGAATTTATGGCATTACAACTATTTTTGGGAGTAGCATTTGCATGGGAGCTTCGGTCGAATATGGACCGATTCCAATTAAAATGATTTACATTGCAATCAAAAAAGTATGGAATAAATTTTATCTAAATACCAACATAAGTACAAAGTCCCTATTCCAAAATGAAGGGGTCTTGTGACAATTATGTCCTATGTACCAAATTTCATCAAATTATAGAAACTGCAACCAACCTTTTGCGCACAAGGTAAACATGGACAGCCAGCTAACCTGCCGGACGGACGGACATCGATAGCTATACTTAAAGGTATATTTTATGGTGTTACAAACATCAGCACAAATGCAACTTTTGTGGTGTGTGTCTAGGAACTCCATATTTTTACTGGCCAAGAACGAATCAAGCAAATTTTTGGTTATTCTGTTTAACAGTGCAGTTTATTCCAGTGAGAGCGCTCTGTAAGGATTCAAGGGCTGGAGTAAGAGATGGGTAAGACAAAGGTTTCTGGATTTGCAATATGTGGCCGGGCGTTGTCATTTTGGAAAAATAATTATAAGGCTTTATATCTAGTAGTGAATTCCGCGAGTTAATTGATTAAAATGAATTAACTAAGTTTTGGGCGGCAATCCACGGATCGTCTGGGCTTATTTTAGTACTCTTCATAAAAAGCACCCTTTTGGTTCTACTAAATAAAGTGCTAATTGGCTATGCTTCATACTCAAGGTTTTGTTCTTCAGGTGGTGTGAATGGATACATTTTTTAACGCTTTCAATGATTCGATGCAAAACTGACTCAGTTCTATGGCATTAAAGGACATGGGGTATCCAATTTACCTGATTTTGGATGAATCCTGCTGCTTTCAAAGGTCTTGAAATTGCTGCGTGTGTGGCTTTCAATGATTCTACAAGTTTGACAACAATCTTCATGAAGTAATGCCCTAAATTAATCATCTTAAAACCTTCTTGGCTGACGCGTGCTTTTTTTCTTATCAAAATCACTACCTCTGAGCCGTAAAAACCATCTCCCACGTGTTACATTTCATAGAACATACATCTTCAGTGAGCAATCGATGTGCATCGCCTGATTTTTTTGTTCGCTCAAAATTCGAAAATATCATAGAAAAAAAAAACTTCATTAGCAAAAGTTATATATACTTTATTGTTAAGACTATTTCTTTGATTATCAAAGTTGTTTTTGGGAATACTATTATTTATTAAAAGATTTAGTTTGTTGTGCTTAATTCCCTTTTTAAATAATTGATAAAAAATATACTGAAGTTTATTGTTGGAGGGTAAGCTGTTCCTATGCGCATTTCACTGGTTTCTTTGAGTAACTTAGGGCTAATAAATCAGAGCAAGTTAAACTCTCTTTTTGATTTAAAATGTGTTTAAACCGCGAAATCTAAAAATTAGTAAACATAATAACCATATAAACTCATAGAAAAATATCTTCAGCACTAACATCAGAATTGTGACATCAATCTTATTACAAATGGCATAAATGAGGCAAAAAGTGACATCAATCCAATGACGAACGTCATCCTAATATTTTGTCATATTTTATGCGTCATCCATGCTATGACTGCAGTGACATCAATTCTACGCCACATTTTGTGTACACTGATAGAAAAGGCGTCATACCTTTGATGAATTTTAACATCAGTACAGTACAGAAACTGTCATCAGTGCGATGACATAATATACCATGCCATCAGTATGATGACAAACTGTCATCAGTGCAATGACAAACTGTCATCACTGCAATGACAAACTGTCAGCAGTGCAATGACAAACTGTCAGCAGTGCAATGACAAACTGTCATCAGTGCAATGACAAACTGTCATCAGTGCAATGACAAACTGTCATCAGTGCGATGTAATAATATACCATGCCATCAGTGTGATGACAAACTGTCATCAGTGCAATGACAAATGTCTTCGTTTATGACCCCATGACACTTTTCATGATTGCGATGTCAACCGCAACATCACTTGGCCAAATTGTCATCAGGGTCAAAAATTTAAATTATGTCACCAATGGGATGACACATTGGCATCACATAAATAACGAATCGGAGTCGGTTTTTTAAAGCATGTCATCAGTGCAATGACAAACTGTCATCAGTGCGATGACATAATATATCATATCATAATATATTATTAACATTATTTCATTTTCAAAAAGCAAAATTAGAAGCCAAAAATTCCCATGTTCTATTTTTTTAAATTATTTATTTAAATACATACATATACAAATTTTTAAAATAGAATTATTACGAAAACCGAAATGAAACAAACATTTCTAACGGGTAAGTAAATAATGATATTCTCTTAATTTGACCTAAGGCCAATTACAACGAGTCGAATTGATGACAGTTTGTCAGCGCACTGATGACATGCTTTATAAAACCGACTCCGATTCGTCATTTATGTGATGCCAATGTGTCATCTCATTGGTGACACAATTTAAATTTTTGACCCTGATGACAATTTGTCCAAGTGAAGTTGAGGTTGACATCACAATGATGAAAAGTGTCATGGGTTCAAAAACGAAAACACCTGTCATAGTACTGATGTCAAAATACATCAGCATTATGACGCTTTTTCTATCAGTGTATGGGGCACTGATAAGCAACTGTTGAAACTACATATAAATTTAAATTTAGTTCAACTTAACCATCGTTTAAACATTCACTGATTTATTAGCCATCAGTGAGAAAAAAATATCAAATGTTTACGTTTCAAAATGCTTTACAAGTTATTATGATTACAAACCATTTGTGAGAGATACAACATCCTTTCGAAGAAACAAAAACTTATTTTTCAGGCGTAAGTCTTGAACAACTTGCTCCTACTAATAAGGTTGTATTTTTAGGGTTATTTATTAACACATATTTAATATTATTTAAGCAATGCAAAAAGTGCTGGCAAATTATTATTCGTAGTTTTAAATAGCATTTTCCTACTTAAGAAATTTTCTTCAGATGAGGCTGGCAATTCTAGTTAGTTATTAATATTAAACTCGTACTTTACTTGTTCTCTTAAACCCTTTTTTTATTTTGCTGCATTTAATTGTCTGACCCCTTAGACTCTAATCCCCTAGAATTTCTTTAATATTCTGGTCATACATTTATTTTCGTTCCAGCAATAGCAAAAAAATTTTATAATAAAACAAATGCACATCTTAAAAAGTGTAATGTGAAGATGTTGTGGCTGACGATAATGGCGATGGTGATGGTGATAATCAGTCGTGCAAAAAGTACTAACACGCTATTCCATACCAACCAACACTGCCAGCCAGCCACTTGCTGATTGTCAGATTCTAACTACATAAAACAACTACAGCCACTAAGAAACTGTATAAACTAATCAACTCCTTGGAGTCAATGTGGTAGCTTTTCATTAAAATTTATATAAAAAATATTAATTTATATTTATTTTTTACAAAATCTATGTAACTAAACTGAATTTATTTGTAAAATTTATAGTTCCTCTATGAATCGTTACAATAAAAGAAATAAAAAAGAAGACGAAAAAACGGAAAGTTACGGAAGTTTGATTACAATTATGCCCCTCAAGTTGCATCATGTCATCCTGACATTTTTTTTTTAATATTCCCCCAGTCTGCTTTAAAAGAAGCAAAAAGTATGTAATTCAATCGCGAGTGACCATTTGAATTTGATTAAGTGGCTTTAGAAACGATTTTTTTTTTAGTTTAGGTATTAAAGAGCGGACATTTATTGTGAGTTATAGAAATAGCTATACGTCTAGACATCTATATAAGAGTTTTATTGAAAGCAAAAGAAAGTAACATTAGGTTGGCTCTGCTTGACTATGATCTAAGACAGAGGAACTAAAATGGTTAATTTTTATGGTTTAAGGTAATTTATTAAGAAAAATTTGCATTGAAAAGAATATCACTTAACCGTTCTCATTTCCTACTTCTAAGCTCAAAAGCTTAATAGAAACGAAAAGTACCATCAAATTAAACAAAAAGTACCATTAAGTTGAAATTATTTGATTTTTATCATTACGAAATATTTAAAACTTTAGAGAATTTAATTCAAGCAACTGAAAAAACGCATCCCGCACGAAAAGGTATTGGATACAGTTGGTTTCTTAAAATGAAATATTTGTAAAACTAACAGCCTATTTGAAAAATATCCACACCTTAACAAGTCTAGGATCACACCATGAAAGTTTTCTTTCAGAAAGTCGGAGTTGATTGGTGAGAGGGGGAACATGCTATTATTCTCGCCCCTCTCACCAATGAACTAAGACTTTATAAATGAAGAAAACATTCTTAGTGTGAACTCAGACCAAAGTCTTAAAATGTACTCGTTTTATTCTCTTAAAAATAAGAATGAATTTAGAAGCCATGTTTTTTATAATTAAAAGCCACTGAAAAAACGCATCTGGCACGAAAAGGTATTGGATACAGTTGGTTTCTTTAAACGAAATGTTTGTAAAACTAACAGCTTATTTGAAAAATATCCACACCTTAACAAGTCTAGGATCACACCATTAAAGTTTTCTTTCAGAAAGTCTCGGAGTTTATTGGTGAGAGGGGGGAACATGCTATTATTCTCGCCCCTCTCACCAATGAACTCAGACTTTATGAAAGAAAACTTTCATAGACATTGTACAGACTGGTACAGAAAAATTAACCTCAACAAATTAAACGCCTACAGACTTTTCAAAAATACAAATCATAATCGACTACCGAAAAGAGACCAAATAAAAATAATTAGACTAAGACTAGGTCACACTAGGATCTCAAACGCTCATATAATAGATAGGAATCTACCAAAACAATGTCCATTCTGTGGAAACAACCCAATAAGCATTGATCATCTCTTTTTAAACTGTCCCCACATTAATTCGTTTAAAAACACCAACCTCAATGATACCGACTTTTCTCAACTAATAGACTGCACTATGAGCAATGACAATATTAAGGCCTTTTTAATTTTTTTAAAGAATTGTAACTTATATAATTCCATTTAAAACTAATAAAAATATTGAGCTTAAGGCCATCGATGCCATAGCTCTCCTCTCATTATACTAATAATTTACTTATAAGTATAATTTGTATATAAATAAATAAAATAAATAAAAATTGGGAATTTAGCACGTCATATGGAAATCTTATTAATAATAAATTTTGTATTCCCAAAAATAATTTTTAATATCAAAAAAATTTTCCTGCAATATCAAATATTTTAATAAAAAAAAAAAATAATGAAGATATAAAAACAAACTATTCTTTTTACTGAAAGATCTGATGAGGCAAATAACTTTAAAGTTTTCCCAGATGTATTGGCAAGCCTCACTCCCCAGGGACAACAACACAAACATAATATTTTTCTTACATCTCAAAATTTTTGATAAGAATTTGTTGAATTGAATCTCTACTTAATTTATTTTTAAAACACTTTTTAAAAAATATGTTGAGCCAATACAAAGTAACTTAAAAATACAAAACTCACCTCATTATTTTACGTTTATTATTTGGATGTATACGATTTGCAGTTACTGGATCAATATTCCTTAAATGGTTATGCAACAATTCCGATGACATTGTTAACATTTTTGCAGCAGGTATAAATGAGGACTAAAAGTTGAAAACCAGAAATAGTTTTAGAAAATAAGAGAAAAAAATCTTTTCATCTTGTATAAAAAAAGAGAACAATCTTTTTTTGTTTTTTGTTTTTATTGCTTAAAAAAACACTTTAAACAATATAAACATATAAAAGTCACATAAAAAAGTATACATACATTTTCCACATTCCCAGACACTGTGGCAACATTGTCATCATCATCATCATTATCATCATCACTTGTAGTTTCAATGTCTGCGGCAATCGTAGTTGATGGCAAGTTGTTTAAGCCCTCAATGTCCGTAGAGTCAGTGGGACTTACTAAAATATCCCATAATAACGATTCTATATAATAGTTGGTGCCTCCCACCACTATAGGACATTTCGACTGGGCTAAAAGATTTTCTAACTAAAAACTTATATTAAGGTTTTTGTTACCATATTTATTTTTTTTTTCTGAAGAAATTTCATTGTTCATTTTTTTAAATTAAGTTTAGTCTTTAAAGTACATATCGCACTTCTTCAATAATACTGTATTAACTCAAAATTTAAATTTAATTTTCACTAAGAGCAAAAAAATTTTTAATTTTCTATTAAAAGCATTTGAAAAACGATTTTTAAACCAAACGTTTCATTACCAAAAAGTAGACAAAATAGCACGATATTTTTACACCGGGTAGATTTGAATATTATGTGTCGATTTTTCCCAAAAAGTGAAAATATAATAATTTTGAGTTAATACACTATTGTTATACAAGTGCAATATTTTAAAATTGTTTACACGTTTTTTTATTGTATTGGAACACAGGAAGTTTTTTTGTTTTAATAATTCTTTTATGGTTTTGGTTTTTTTTTTTAACAATTTATAATACGACCACTACTGGTACTAAAAATTTGTAATTCATAAGCCGGGTTTAATTAAGTGCTTAAAATACATTTCACGTTTTTAGGCATAATTCGTTTTGTTCATGTAAAACATATTCAATATTTGTTAACAAAAAAATAAAAGGACTTAAATCAACATAAATTTAGAAGATACGAATGAATTGAAAATTAATTTTTAAGTTACTTAGGAATGCAAAATTTAAATGAGCTTAAAATGATTATTAGTGAAAATAATTTACAGATAGGAATTTAGAACAACCTACTGGGGTTGCTATTATAAAAGGCGATTTATTGGCAAAAAATTATTATGGGGTTTGGGTGAAGTAAAGGCCTTAGTGTTCCTATTGTAAATCGCAAAAGAAAACCGTATATAGCGTGCATATTTAAATTTAAATCAAGAGCCTGGCCCACGATGTCAAGCGACAACAAATCACTCATTATCGACTTCTCGGTCATCAGGTTTTAGGTTTTTTGGTTTGACTCTTAATCGATTTATTTTTTTATAGCGTATTCATTTAATCGGGCTTTTGCTTTAATCGGTTAATCGCTCGATTAATTAACCGAGGTTTTGGTTTCATCGGTTAATAATCGGTTAATTTGGTTATTTTTCGTTAACCGATAGATAAAGTTTTTTTTTTATAAATTAAGTAATTTCAATGAATAAAAATGCATAAATTATTTATTATTTGGAGTTTATTAGTAAAAAAAAAACAATAACATAACAAACATAACAGTTCTTGAACTAAAACGAGCAAACAAAAAACTAATTTATAAATATGTTATACATATTTTTTAATTAATACATAAATATTCTGTATCTTTTAATTAAAAAATAAACTGTGAGGT
Organism: Pollenia amentaria; assembly: GCA_943735925.1. Taxonomy (NCBI): domain Eukaryota; kingdom Metazoa; phylum Arthropoda; class Insecta; order Diptera; family Polleniidae; genus Pollenia; species Pollenia amentaria. The sequence goes on along the minus strand of OX031008.1, from coordinate 81,544,852 downwards.
AATTTTTCAAATTATTTCAATAGTTTAAGAAGATCTTATAAAATAATATTTTAGACAAATAATTTGGCTGAAATGTTTAGGATTTAGGGGATTTTTTTCTTCAGTTTTGATTAAACTTGACTTGGAAAAAATTCTTTCACTTCCCTAGGCGAAATGTGTGTCAATTGTTCTTAAAGCACTTATCCCGTGAACAGTGAATACAATTTTACTTTATATGAAGAGGATATATCATATTAACACTGTTCATTCAGGACAATGTCTGCTACAGGCAGGCAGGTTTTTTTTGCCATAACTTTCTTATAAATGTAAGTATTTATATATAAATTGGCGACGATGACTTTTACGATATCTAGTATGACATGATGAAATGTTGTGCTAATAGGTCCAAAATTTACCATAGGTCCCATATAAACCCCCTTCCTAAAATCACTTAAACGCAAACAAATTTATATATTAAAATATTTAAGAAGACTACAAAATTGTTTTCGTCTGTTTTTAAATATAAAAAACTATATACAATAATTTTACTGAATCAAATATTTAGTGCCATAACCATCATTGATTTATAAAATTTAAAAATAATAAGTCAAATATTTAGAGAAGAAAATTCGTCCTAAATTGTCCAACAGAATTAGGGCATAAATATATTTGCCAACAAGAAGTTGATGCGTTTGCCAGATAATTATTTAGCAAAAATTGTCAGATCTGTTGTTAAATATTATCCAAGGCGAATTCATGTATTACGGTGGTGTCGATACTACAACATCTAACAACACCAAAAACATTTTTTTTTTGTTGCTTTCGTTGATCGTTATGTCAAAATCAAAGAGCTATATTTGGCATTTCTCTCTCCAAGTAAGATAAAAAAGAAGCACAGCTGTAATTTCAACGCCACCTGAAAAATGAATTCGCCCTGATATTATCAGTAAATTTAAAGCATTTGACAGAAAATATTAATTGTCAATTGTGTGTATTTATGTATATATCGATTGCTTAATATAAAAAAGGTAACTCAAATTTATTGATTTTTTTTTTATATAAAGGTTTTTGTTTATTCTGGTTGTCAAATGTGAAATTCACATTTCGTTTAAATTTCTGAGGTCTATCCTCTTACAACTACAATTCGTGTTGAAAAAAACCCAGCCAATTGTAGGGGAATGTAAGAAAGAAAAAATTCACTATTTATTGTTGTGTCTTTGTTGAAGCTTTGATATTGTTACAAGTAGAGCTGAGTGTTTAAAATTCTTATTCACTTTATGGTCTTACTTGTATAATATTTTTAGCTTTTCTAAAGTATTTGGAAAAAGTTTCCTGACGAGCTGGCCTAAGCAACCAGCGAAATGCGCATACGAACTAGCTTTCCCACAACAATAAATTTCAGTGTTTTTATCATAAATTGGGATTATTAGCACATCATTAATAAATGAATTAATTAATAAATATTTCATTCCCGAAAATAATTTTTGAGTATAAAACTTATTGGATGTTTTTATCAGAAATTGTATTAAAACTTTTTTAATTTCTGAAATTCTACGGATTTTATCAAGTTCTATAAACTTACCAAAACTCCAGTTATGCCATTTTTTTATTAAGCCATCGATATGTAAGTAACTTGGAAAAGTGAAATTATTATTATCTTTTTTTATAAAAAAGCAATAGCAAGGATTTTAACTAGTTTTTAAAATAAGTAATTTTCACTAATTTTCATTAAAAATAAATTTTTTTTTTTTGCAAAATTGAACTTCCTAAGAAAAATCTAAGCCAAATTTGGGCCTCCTGATTTATATGTCATTAGCCGTTATTAAGTCAAAAACATTCGTTCATAAATTACCGAGTTATAGAAATTACTTTTCATTTCATTCTAAAGTAGTCGGCTTTATTGTGTAAGGCATTGCAGTTAACGCCTCAGTCGTTTTTTTGTAATAGATAAAAGAATACAGCTTGTGTGTTACTTTAATAACAAAAAACAACTTAGACGTTAACGACAATGCCTTACACAATAAGGCCGACTACTTTAGAAAGAAATGGAAAGTAATTTCTATAACTCGGCAATTTATGAACCGAAGTTGTTAATTTTCACTAACAGTATTCAACTTAGTTCAGTTAACCTAGCGTTTACACGTGAAAGTAATTTCATGAAAGTCGCAATACACTCACACTTTTTCACTAATACACTCCCATTTTTTTACTTTCCACTCAGCTTTCAACGATTTTTTCAAGAAAGTAATTTTTTGACACTTTCTGAAAGTAAAATGACAGAGCGGTAAACACAGTTGCCCACTAAACAGACTTATAAAAATTTACAGGATTGTGGCAAAATAATAATTGTAAATTTAATTTATTTTGTACACACAAAAAAATAATAATTTTAAATTTAATTTATTTTGCACACACAAAAAAATAATCTAGGTAATTTTATCTAGGCGAAAATACGTAATTGATAATAATGGTCGCATCTTAAATATTTTATACTTTCTCCGTTTAAAAAAAAATGTGTCGTTTTTTCCAAGTGGATCAAGGAAATCAAAAATTTTAAACACGTTTATTTCGAAATGTATTTTTTGAATAATTACGACGTTGCAGCAAATGAGCGATATATAGATTTAGAAAGACAATCAAGTAAAATGTTTCAGTAGATAATTTAGTTAATTGTTATACATTATGAATTGATAAATAGCATATTACAATGAAATGAATAAGGAAGTTAATTTTATTTAAAGTGTTTAACTGAAAGAAGTATATAGTACTTTACAACAAAAGTTTACAACAAAATTTTACATGTTGTGCAACTTCAATAGAACAAAATTAGTTGCTTTTATTTAAAACTATTACACTTTAATTATTAATGTACGTCATTAGCTATTTGAGCGGTTTATGCAAGCTATTGCGGTTTTGTAACCAATATTGACATTACTAATGGCTTGGAAAAAGTTAGTGCTGGTTCAAACTGTTAAAGTTTCAGCCGTCAGGTCTTGAGCTTTTAGGAGATAGGAGCAAAGGGAATTCCATTTCTTTTCCTTTCTCTCCTAAAAACTCAAGACTTGACGGCTAAGACTTGAACAGTGTGAACCAGCACTTAAAACGATAATAATATACATACAATTTTTTATTTTAATGTGTCTACATTTTGATATATTGTTTTTAAGCAATATATTCACAAAATTCTAAGCAGTTTGTGTTATGACAAACAAAATAAAACCTTGGTTGTGCGAACAAAGTAGAAGTGCCAAAGTTATAAAACAGGGCAGTTTAAACACCTAAAGTAAAAGTGTGGGTTAAATATGCAACATGTTTCGCATGTTTTTCACCAACATATCCACAAAAGAACTTGAAAATGTTTCCCACAGTTTTATTTTTTCTACAAACGAACACAAAAATGTAGAACATGTAACATTTATGCAACATATTCCTCAGAAAATAAATCGTCATTAGATAATTTTCCAAAAATAAAATAACTTTTCAAATATTGGTAAATTTTCTTACTTTTTCGAATATAGAAATTACCTAATTTAATATGTAGTTATATTACCTAAGAAACTTAGATAATTCCATGCTTTCCTTGCGCTTATTTAATATACCATATTTTTAGGTAATTTAACCTATGTATTTTCTTGTGTGTATGTATGAATGTATTTATAATATTTTTCTTCAAATATACATAAAAAATGACAATTTATGTGTTTTATAACAAAAATGTTATTAAAAAGTTAACATAATAATTATTTCCAACTATTGCCCTATAAATTTGTGTATGTGATAACTTTGGCAACTCTCATTAGGTAGTAATCAAAACAACACACATGAAGAAAAAATTAAACCATCAAAGTATAATTAAATTAATAAATTTATAATGTGCATACCCAGTTTTATGGGATATGAATAATAAATCATACATATACCTTCCATTTCTAGTTTTTTTAATTCTAGAAGTTAAAGAATTTTTGCAACTTTTTGCTTTGACGGCATTTAAAAAATGAACTTTCACTTTCCTGTGTAATCGCACAAGAAATTTTCAAGAAAGTCGTCCATTTAATTGAAATTTTTATTTGTTATACGTATACAGAAATTTCATGAAAGTACTTTCACGTGTAAATGCAGTGTGAGGTAAAAGAAAAAAAATTTGTTCATAGAAGACTTCAAAAAGTCAAGGTAGAATAACATATCACGCGAACGCACTGCAGACTTCTGACAAAAAACTGATTTTTCTTATAGCATGTTACATAGAGAACATGTTGACTCGTTCGCGGCAGAAGGTTGGTAAACTTTGAACTTTTTAATGCGTTGAGAATTTTTGACAAGTAATAACCTGATAATGAATAACTTAAACAAATTTATGAGTCAAGGAGGAAAACTTATATTAAAGGCTAAAAAACATACAGCAATGTAATAAGCAGGTCAAGACTACCTTTAAAGGTAAAAATTAGCAATTTATGGATAAAAATTGGAAGTCATAGCTCAGACATTTGTGGACTGATCTACCAATCCTTTTGGATCTATCTGTAATGTAAATATATAACAATCTACCTAGTCCTTATCATATCTGAGGTCTTCCGAATTCCCATTTCAACAAGCGCACGGACAGATCGATATTGTTAAATCAACTGCGTTGCATATGGGGGCCCATAATATCCATAAATACGTTATAGAGTCTAATATCAATATTGTACAAAATACAAACGAAATGACAAACTGACAAACTTATAGACATTCAGCCTTATTACGGTTGTCGTTGTCGTCAACGACAGTGTCGTTTTTTGTAGAAGATTAAAGAACACAGGTTGTGTGTCACTTTTATCTATAACAAAAAACTACACAGTCGTTGACGACAACGACAACCGTAATAAGGCTGATTATATGCATATGTATAGTTTGATGTATTTCCGTTTCATCTGTGGTGAAGGGTAACATAAAGGACCGTCCTCAAAAATGGGTTAATTCCTTCAATAAAATCAAAATATTATCTAAACCGCAAAAATTAGAAACGCACATCATAAATAATTTATTAATATTAGTGCGAAACCATCTACAAATCAATCAAATCAATATAAATTAAATTAATTATTTTAACCAGGTTTACTGTCAATTTCACGATGTCGAAAAAACGCGTTCTTTCGCACAAATACAATTGTGCGAAATTGGCAGTTTGTTTCTAATACAACAAGACGACACAGTAAAAACCCTTCAATTCAACGCAGCTCTGCTACGCTCAATTTAAACTCAGTCAAAATTTTTTTTTTATTAGAAAAAAATGCGTGCACGAATTTAATTTACCATAATTTTCCATATTTTATAGTTAATCAAAAAAAAAAAAAAAAAAAAAATGAGTATTTTTGTATAGAAATTTCTTAATTATAGTTGTTTTTTGGGGTTGTTTCATTTCGTGAGTATTCAATTCAATTAATTTATTAAGAAATTTTTTTGGACAATAAAATATACAAGACGACAAGTTTTTTATTTATTTGATCATGTATACGGAGGCCTACACAAGCTGTCGGGTATGAAAATTATTTTAAAGATTTTATAAACAGCCAGGAGAAAAAAAAGAGCACAATTTGAATTGTGCAAAAATGTAGTAATAACGCAGTATTTTAATATTACGTTAAAAATAAAACACTTTTAAAACGTTTACGGAATTTGCTATCCACTGATATATAATATTTTTAAGATGACTTTTTAAAATTTAAAATATTAATGCCACACAGAAGAAATTAATTATTTTCTCCAATCACCAATTTTATACCACATTCATAATATCAAGCAAACAATTTGTTGCACCTATTACCAAAATGATTATATTGATTACTAAAAATTTTAAAATTGTGAATATTTTTTTCAATAAATGATATTTTTAATTTTAATGAAAAAAATAATCCAAACACTTTGCCAATTCAAACAATTTGTTAATTTATTTAATTAAATATTGACAATTCCCAACAACAACTCTACATGTTTAAATAATTTTATTTTAAACGAAAAAAGTCAATTAAGTTATATAATTAAAATTTTAATTGAAAATGTTTTTCAAAACAACTAAAATGTTAATTAAATCAAAATTAAATTTTTAATTTTCCATCAACTAAAAAATAATTTAAAAACTTTTGAAACTTTTTTTTAATTGATAAAACACTTTTTTCTGTGCAGCACAGTTGCAACTCATAAGGAATTTTCACCATTTTGTAGCCACCACCAAAATTCGATTTGACTTTTGAGTGTAAAAAAAGATTCGTGACATAGGGCAATGGCAAAAATGCTCGGTAGGATTTGCCATTTCACCAAAATTAGACTCGTAAACGAACAACGCTTGAAAATTAATGTATTTTGTTATCAGAATTCGTGCAGTGTACGAAATGTGTTTCTATAGAAAAATTGTCTTCAGCGACAAAGCAAATTTTTAGTTAAATGGGTACGTCAGCAAATAGAATGGCCGTATTTGGTGTGACGAGCAAACAGAGGCAAATCAAGAGCGGTCAATGCCCCTTGAAAGATGCATTGTTTAAGGCTTGTTTACACTGTTATACTGTGGATTTGTGGACAATAAGTTTCTCTATCGTTTTTCAGAAATCTGTACCCATGTTCTGTAACTTTGGTGAGAACTTCTCGCATCGAAAAGATGTGAAACAAAATATTCCATCGTTTCTCGAAAAGTGAGAAAAAAGTGTGTCTGTAACTCATGTCGAAAACTATCAAAAGAGATTACGTCGTTACGTTATAAATGTTATAATATTCCACTCAAAGCCGATGTGAACTTGCAGACGTTAAGAACGCCAGTAACACATATCGTTGACGGCGGCTAAAATTATTAAAATTGAAAAATTTTCAATGACGGCGGCGAAAATACAAACGTCGGCTATACCAAAATATGTAAAGTGCGACTTGAATGTTTGTTGAATACAAAATTGCTTTAAAAACATTCATATATTTTTAATAAATGTTAAAAGCAAAATAATTAAACAATGAAAAAATCTGCCAAGAACATAATACTTATCTCTTCCATGTTATTATTCATTGCATTTTGCATATTTAATATATTTTTTTTTAGTGGTAATATTTTTTCTCACCCCGTTATTATGCGTGAGTTTATTTGACAGTTCAGAGGGGGAACTTTCACACAAAAATTTTACTGACACACTTATTCTGTAAATTGGCGAGTAATTTCCTTACGTGACAGCAGTTACTCGTTAAAAATGTTACAGACGCAGTTAAGTGAGAAAAACAGTTGTTTGTTTCAATTTATGGCATTTTTGTTTCATTTCTCGCATTTCATTCGAAAAGTTTCTCGAAGCGAGAGTTACAGGACATGGGCACTGGACTCATTCCCCAAAAAATTCTAAAGAGCAAATTGACAATAAGTCGCTCCAACTCACTGTGTGAAAAATTCCGGTGATAGAAGAATATGAAGAAACTTATTGTCCACAAATCCTAATCCTTTTTGTTCGCCTACGTTGACTCCTTTTCCAGAAATCTGCACGCATGACTTATAAAAGCGTTAACATAAGTCTTGTTAAGTTGTTAACATAACAGAATGTGTATAAGTTTAAAAATTTTAAAATTTAACTTCACACACCTTCAAAAACTCAAGTAATATAAAAAAGTGTGATAGTGTGAATGCAATTCGATAATAAAAAAAATTACAAGTATTAGGAAAACAAAATTTGGCAAACTGCTTTATTTTGATTTTCTTGCGAAAACAATAACTCAATTTCTTTTCGTTTTTAATTTTGTTTTTTCTTAACCCACTTACAACCACAATTAATGTTGGGAGAATTTCAACTAATTGTAGTGGGGAACGCAAGAAGAGATAAATTCAATGTTTTATTGTTGATGTTTTGTTAAAGCTTTGGTATCTTTGCAAATAAGACTTTTAAAGTGTTTGTAATTCTCATTACCTCTGCAGTCTTATTTACTGATATCTTTCGCCTTTCTAAAAAACGCTTCCTGATTATAAGGCCTAATCAACCAGTGAAATGCGCATAGAAACTGCTTATCCTCCAACAATAAATTTTAGTATTTTTATCAAGAATAAAAAAAGGAATTAATCACAACAAACAAAATCTCATAAGGGAAATGTATATATTCCCAAAAACCACTTTGATAATAAATTTTTAAAAAATTTTTAAAATTTATCAAAACATATTATCAGTACATATCGTCTGAACACCTCCAAACAATATCATGTGTTATTTCTATGTGTACAGTACATATGGCTTTTTTGATTTAGAACGAGTTCTATTTTCAAGTGGCAAAGCATCTAACATCAGCTGGTTCCTATTAACAAAATTGTTTGTGGCGGCAAAAATTAATTGAAATTTTATCGAAAATAAATAATATTAGTAAATAAATAATAAAAAATACACAAATAATTATTAATTTTTGTACATATAACCACTCATCTGTTTTAAGATTATTTTTCTTGATAGGTTATGTCAAATGTACTTTACAGACGAACATTTAAGCATTGAAATTATAAACCTTATGTATTACTCCAATTTTGACATACACATGAAATTACATGTGTGTTGAAAAGTGACATTCCACATGACATACCTATACACATAATGTGAGCATAGCTTAAGACTGTATGTAGACTTTTTTCTCATGAATTTTCATTGTTTTTGTTATTTCTTTTATTGTTATGTTTTTTAATTAGCTTTTTGTTTTGTAAATAAACTTTGTTTTTGGTACTTTAAATCTTAAAAACACAAAATAAAGGGGGGTATGTAGAGTTTTTTTTTCCTTAACTGTATGTGTTTTGTTTTACATTATAAAGCAAACCTCACGAGGAATCCTCTGATATATCCATTTGTTTTCTGCTCCCACACCCACACACAAATATTCACAGAGTAAAAGGTTTTGCTCAACTGGTAATATTCACAAGGCAGAAAGACTTTTTTTTTTTTTTTTTTTTTTTTTTTTTTTTTTTTTTGACACGAGAGGAACAGGATAGGCGAAATGATACCCTAATTTCTATAATTTTAAAATTATCAAGAAGTTTTTTTTAAACTATTCTGCTCTTTTTATAAACATGACTGTATAAAATCACTAGTCTTGTCCCTCTATAAATGTATGCATATGCCAATATCTTTTAAACATCGTTGTATAATTATGTCTCTTTTTGGTTTGTATTCGTATTAAATTTGATTTATATTTGACATCAAAATTTTTGTAAATATTTTCAGCCATAGATTACATTTTCAGCTACAAAGATTTGACAATTATTATGACATTTACAAGTTGCTGTTGTTATTGTTTTAAGACAATTTTATATCCAATTGCTTGATCGGGTTTCTTGCTAACAATTTTCTAGTTTATTAGTAAAAAGAGTGTACAAGTTAAATGATATGGCCGGTTTTACTTATTTTGCTTCGTACTATAATAATTTGTACTCCTATATAAGGGTGTTTTTTTTAGCTGCAAGAGAACTTCAAATAATAATACAAGACAGAAATATTGTTGGAATTGAGTTTTTTTTAAAATCTGGTAGATAACTAAATGCCATTTATTTTTTAAATATGATTTCCAGCATATGTCCGCCGCGGCTACGAGACGCATAGCCCATTTGATCAGTCCAATTTTTGCCTACTTTTTCCCAAAAATATGACCATATGGCGTCAATAGTGGCTTGAATATAAGCTTTATCCGTAAACACAATTCTTCGATAAAAGTGGTCTGTGAATTTCGCGAATAGATTTATTTTTTAAAGTACATTTTCATAATTTGAAAGCGTTGTTCGAGCGTCAAACGATTCATGATGACTTGCCAATCCTGACTGAACAGAAACTTCAACACAGTTTGACACTCTCAGCTCTCAAACCATAGTTATCGATATCTGCTGTTCTCGTGCAGCTAAAATAAGACCCGAAAGATCTCGAAAAATATTTGTTAAATAAATATTCAAGTTAAATAACTGCCGTTATTAACTAAAGCAAAACTGCGATTAACGTTGTATGTAGTGTTTTTCATATGGAATTTCTCGGAGCAAAATTCCCACGATCCCGCACAAATTCCGCGGTATTTTTCCCGAACTCCTGGCATTTTTTTATATAATATAAAATAGGCATTTGTTTGACCAATAATTTCATCGTTGGAGCTAAATCTCTTTCCACCGAGCCATTTCTTTAGGAAATAATATTCGCCGTTTATTGTTTTTCCCTTTTGAAGGTTATCGATGTAGATTATCCCGCGTGCATCCCAAAAAACTGTTGCCTTCACCTTATTGACCGACAAACTAACCATGGCCTTCTTCGGAGCCGGTTCACCCGGATCAACCCATAGTTTAGACTGCGGCTTGGTCTACGGAGTGTTGTAATGGATCCATGTTTCATCCACAGTTACAAAACGCCGTAAAAACTCATTCGAATTGTGGTTAAACATCTCCAAACAATCCTTTGAATTTGATTTCTTAAACCCAGCTGATCATTTAAAATCGAAACCACACTGCCATATGAAATGCCTATGGCATCAACAATATCACGCACTTTTACTCTTTGATCGGCCAACACCATATCCTGAAATTTTTCGGCCGTCCAGAACGTTCAGCGTCATTTGTACTTGTGCGACCACAACGAAAGTCAGTAAACCACTTTTTTACCATTGAAATCGATGGTGCAGAGTCCCCATAGTATTTATTAAGCTTTGTTTAAAAATTGACTCCTCAACCTCAGGCAAAAATCCTAAAGCACATAATTAACTTCAAATTCTATCTCATTTATTACTTTTTATTTTGTTCTTATTTTTCTTTGTTTACAAAATGTATGAAATTTAATGAAAGTATGGGAGCATTGAAAAGAAAATAAGTGTCTATATGTGAGAGCATTAAAAAAACGTTCTCAAAATAAAATTGATTTTATGTCATAACCGCATTCTCTTTCAAAATATTATTTCAAACTGTATGGGAACCAAGAATGATAGAAGAAAGATTACGACAACACGAACTCAAAATTGAATGTTCTGCGCAGGTGGGTCAAATGACGTCACGAAACAGTCTGACATTTAAACTTGACAGTGGGACAATTTCTTAATTTTTCCCATAAATAATTTTATAAGAAAAATTTTTTTATATTACTCGTAGTTTTTTTTTTAAGAATAAAAATAGTGAAATATTCAAAGAATATATAAAATTAAGAACAATTTTAAATAAAGATTAATATAATTTAAAATATAATATCTATTACGTTAATGTTTTAGTTTATTTTCTATTTCGGCTACTTATATTTTGTGTAATTTCCGCATTAAGCGATCTTAATCTAAAATACATCCTACATCTAAAAAAATATTTTTCACTTCTTCGCTGGCTTTTACGTCCTTTGCTTCCACTAAATGTTTTTTTAAATAATCATTTGTTGGAAATAATTTGTCTCCATTAAGCCGCATAAAAATCTCATCACAAGACTTTAAAATATTCATTTAAGAGATTGATGGCTTACTTAAGTGATTAACCCATGAGTATGATGAGTCTTCTAGGGGCTTAAAGGCAATACTAGGTTCTTTGTTTTTTAATTTATGGCAAATATAACCGGCCAAATTCTCAGCTTCTGAACTCTCTGAGTCAAATGTTTGATAGTAGTCTCAGATTGGCTTTTTTGCATTTTTAGCATTTCGTTCTCCTGGCGCAAAGCTTTGCTATAAACGATCAAGAAAAATGTGATTACTGTTATGTATTCGGACTTTCAAATGTAAGTACAAACAGTTTTTGACCTCAAATGAAAATTTAAAATTAAATACCCTTTTGTGGATCTAGTGCGATATGTACATACATTTCAACTTCTAAATTGTTCATGTAAAGTTGCGAACTGTCTTCATTTGTGTCACAATTGGCTTTTTTCGCTTCCTCTTCACATGGTATTATTTCCGTTTCAGTAGCGATATCAGTGGCATCTATAGTCGGAACTGCTCCCGGCTTCAATTTTAAAGTTGCTCTATTACTACATCCTGTACACAATTATTAAATAAAGAAATGCGCAAACCACTATACTGCCAACTTACCCATTTAAAATTTAAAATTTCTTTCAAAATCGTCCGGCTTAAAATGTAATGAGCAAATTCTCTCCCTAAGTATCTTTATGGCGTCCTTCCGTTTGCAAAATGTTAGCCAAAGCTTTCTTTGTTGCTCATTGCTTTTTGGAAAAGTGTAAAAGGACACATCTAAGATAAGATATATTAAAAACACGCACAAAATTAGTTTTGAACACAGTTTCTCACTTGATTTCTTCCTATTGTTTCGCATGCATTTGCCCACTGCGCACTTCATGTTTACAATTTGCTTAAAATTTTTAAACAAGAATTTTTTACACTTAAAGCTTTCAAACAGCCTCCACACACGGTTATTATAATACTAATTATTTTTTTACACAATATTTAATGGATTAAAACACAATATTCTTGATCTATAACGAAATATAAATTAATTTTTGGATAATTGTCAAAGTGATTTTTGTTTCAGGGCTACCAAGTCTCACATAACATATAAATTGTTTCGAACAAATTTAGGAATAAATCCAGAATATATTGATCGTTAATATTAATAATATAATTAATAGTTTTCTAATTTTTGATTTTTCTTGACTCTTCTTGAGTTTTAGATATTTTTTTTTTTAAATATGTTTTTTATTTTTTAACTTCAATATTTCGAGACTCTACATTAATAAATAATGCCCTTTAGATAAAGAAAAACTACAATGCTCTCATTACAATTGCAAGAGATTGTGTAACCTACATTAAATATTTTTAATTTGAATATAGAAAATTATTAACAACATATGTACATTAGGGGTATAACTTTTGAACAATTTTTTAAATTATCAAAAAATACCTATCCAAGCCATATAGACCATGAAAATCTATGATGAAAAGTGGGGTCACTTTTTCGCGGGCGTTAAAAAATATACCCCCCCCCCCCCCAAATCACTTTGAAGTTTAGTATTTGGATTTTTTTTTTTTTTTTTTTTTTATTAAAAATACAATATCCTTATTGTAAAAACACAAACCATTCATTTATATTTGTATGCTATTTCACAAATAAGACTTAAACCACCAATTATACTACATCCAACCAGTTAAAAGTATGTTAAAATAACACGGAAACTCTTTTTTTGAACAAAATGGAACTAACCTCATAATCCCAATTGTTTACTTTTATTTCTATTTGTTTGCAGTTTTGCTAAGACAGATAGGTTCTCTATCCCATATACTCGTTAACGTTTGGTTTTCTGACCACTGCTTTAATGAAATTGATTTTGAATCTTTAAAGCAATCACTGGAACAATTAACACATGCTCGGGAATGCTTTCTTAAACATTGGGTGAGAGAAGACTCTAAAATTCACAAACAACAACGAAGTAACATTTGCGCGGAGCGTGGAATCAAACTTGTGCAAGATATTTTTCAACATTACAGAACAACACGCACTTTGAACTTAAAGTTTATTTCCTCCAACAAAGATAATTTTTAGTATCTGAAGTTAATATGTAGTACATGACTGTATGTATGGTATTTAAAAAATAAATATTCAAATATTATTATTTTTTGGAAGTTTTTAGAAAAAACGGTTTTGGGGAGGGGGAGGTTTTTTATCCAAATCGATCTCAAAAAACTGTTTTCTTGATATATACATCAGTGGCCACCCCGTCGTGATAGGTATTTTTTTTTTGGTTATACCCCTAATGTACATGTTAGTAATGTCGGAAATTATTTAAACCCACATTGGATCGGCCTTACCCATAAAAAAAAAAACATTTAATGTTTATTAAGCGCTTAATTGACGGATAACTGTAGGAAATTTGTCAAATAAGCCTATATTAAGCATAAAATATTTCTTGTGATAAGGCAAATATACATACATTTAATATACATACAAACGCCAAATTAAGGAACTAAAAATATAGAATTAGGTTTTTGTCTTAGTTTACTTGATTTTATTTCTTTCTTTTTTTATATAAAGTGCAATATGTATAAGGTTTAATGTTATTATTTAAGTTAAAGAATTTTTTTGATCATGTGGGGTAAATTTTCATATATGTAAGTTGTCAAGTAATCCAAAAAAATTTTTTACCGTGGCTATTTTGGATATAACATTTTCTTAATTTTCGAAGAAATAAAGTTCGATGATGCCACCAGGGTATACACCATATTAAACAGTCCATATTCGGCAATTTCGTTCATTAACAAAGCCAAAAATGATCCGTGCACCATAAAAATTACAAGTTGCGCAAATCAATTATATAAAATTGTATCAATAATCAAAACCAAAATATTTTCCTGAAGAAGATACACAAAGTGATACCGAAATATTGAAGTTTAAAAATAAAAAACAAAAAATAAAAAAAACGCCTCAAGCTCATGAAAATAGTCAAGAATGCACACATAGCCCTAAATATTTTGGAAATACATAGAATAGGTAACCCTAGCTTGGGTTAAGCTACGTCATCTAACGGGAAAACATGCGCATGGCGTAATCTCTTTTTATATCATTCTTGATGTGAACCATCGCTCAGTCAGTATGTACATTTATGATGAAACAGAACCATCATTAATGTATATTTACTTAAGGCTAGATTACACTATCTCACAAGCCTTACGTATTCCATACATAATACTTTGTGAGATAGAAATCAAATGAGTTTTGTTTCGACTGTCAAAAAATATAATGCAACATTACAGTTTGTAGTCACACTATCCCACATGAACATGCTTTTGTTAAAATGCAACCCTGATCCAATGAAAAGTATTAGCGTTTAGAAAATTTTCAAAAAACAATGAAGTCGTATGGGGTGTCAAACTTTTTTCGTAATACTTGTGACACATTGCATTCACACTATCACACTTTGTCATATTACTTGAGTTTTTGACATGTATTAATACAAAGTATAATAGTGTAATCTAGCCTTTAGGAATGATTCTATACGTTACCAGAATATCTTGTATCTTCCTGTATATGTATATCTATAGCTTCAATGTTAATCAAAGATTGTCTTAAGCTAAAAGTATGTGAAATATTGACTATTGCAAGAAAGCTTTATAAATTGAAATTTTACTCATAGAAGGGCACTCGAAAAAATTTTTGATACACCTATTAAAAATATGCGGAAAATTTAGATAAAACGAATTTGCAGTTACTTATGCACACAATAACTAACAGAAAATATAACCAGAAGCTGGGAAAAAATTAAAATACTGCTTACAAAGGAAATTTTTTAAGCCCGATAGAACTTGAAATTGTTAAAATATAACACAAAAATTAAAAGTTTAATCCAAAAAAAATTTTTATTCGAAAGATCTAATACATGGCATTGCGATTTTAAAATGAGTTGGGGCATATGGATACCGTGGCTGTTATAAACGAAGAGCATTCTGGATATCAAATTTTCTTTATTTTTGAAGAAATTTAGTTCGATGATGCCACCAGGGTATACACTAGGGAGATCGAACGGTTATTATTCGACCGGTTTTAACCGGTTATTTTTGCTTTGCCCAAGTCGGTTATTTTAAAATGCCTATTTTTCGAATATCGAATAAACCGGTTATTTTGCTATAATAAACCGGTTATTTTAATAATGTGTAGTTAATATACATTTTCCTTACTCTGGTTATAGATGTACCCGTAATTTAAGTATTTTCTAATTGAATATTGGTCAAACTTAAACTTTTAATGAAGAATGTCAAAACAAAATGTAACAAAGGTCAAAAAACATTATGAACACTGTAAATACAAATCTCTTATAAAAGCGTGTGTTCTTGTAAAAAAAAAACCAAAAACTATTCAAAATACTACAAACACGTGTGCAGTTAAAAAGTAAGAATTTGTGCGAGAGTTTTCTAATTATTAAATATATTTTTATATAGAGGTTATCTCTAGAGGTTTTTCGAACGCGATATAAAAGACAAAGTTAGGTGCTTGAAATGCCCGAAAATGATAAGATACAAAGGTTCTTCCATGTCACGACTTATTAAACACCTTTAATTAGTCTACATGCTTGACATTAATGTGATCCACATAAAACTTAACTCAGTTCGAAGTAGTTCTAAAGAGACGACAAAGAATACTTTACTAAAATACGCGGCTTAAAATGAATCATTGGTGAAATATTAGCCCATTGTGTTGCCGTGGACGAAATACACATTAAGGCACTCAAAACTCTTAAGTAGTTCTAGCATCTCTTCATGCTGAAAACTACAACATTCCGGCGGAATCAACGATATGGGAAAAAATTTTACCAGTTCTATTTATTAAAACACCAAGAACTAAAAAACAAAATTGAAGAAATCAAACAATGTCATGGAAGGTCTTAAACTGTAGTCGACGAATTGACAAATATTTCACACAAACCGAATGTTTATTTTACTATTCGTTTCTATAATGCTGAAAGAAAATAATTTGCAATAGATAATCCTGGCTAAGAGGTTTTGTTTGCAACTTTTTATAAATATGACTGATTTATATAGACATGCTTAACCACCAACAAATTAAAACTCATTCAAAATAAATTTGAGAGAATATTTCAAATAATAACTTTATTAAATTCCTATAATTTATTAGCTGTTGTAAAACGTTTGTCTAGATCAAATAAAATTCAACAGTTTCTAAATTACATTAAACAAATATCTTTTTACAAATAAAGTTTAGTAAATCAATAAAAAATTGTTGAAAACTAAGTTAAAGTTTGATCAATTTACTGGTCCCACTTTTCTTGGATTTTATCGACAAATATTTGTTAGGTCTGATCTAAGTCATATCTACATATGTATTTTGTTGGTTCCCTACCTTTGCAAATTGTTTTGTTTTTTTTTCAAATTAACGTTGTATTACAAACACTTATTTGATTTTTGTGTTTTTATGTATTCGCATTAAAACCGGTTAACCGGTTATTTAAAAATTCTTACCCGAAAACCGGGTTTTTTTAAATAGCAACTATTCGTAATATTCGTAAACCGGTTATTGAAAAAAGTCGAATAATCGATCTCCCTAGTATACACCATATTTAACAGTCCATATTCGGCAATTTAGTTCATCAACAAAGCCAAAAATGATCCGTGCACCATAAAAATTACAAGTTGCGCAAATCATTAACTGATTTTTAATGTTAATTTGGAGGCGTTGTTCAAGCGTGAATTTATTTATAATGTTTTGCCATGGCAACCTGATTAAAAATGATAAAAAAAAGTGAGTTCACTACGACAGTTTCTTTGACAGCTAACCCTTTCGTAAGTTCTAACAGGCCTAGAAAACTCCCTTTATATGTATATTATTCTGTACCTGTTGTAATACGATCGTCTCCATTAAAATAACTATAAATTTTTTGGACACATTTGGTTCAAAAGGTCCACTATAAACCTACCGTTTTTTTTAGCAGAAAAATTTGGCTTAAATATTAAAATCTTAAGAAAAGAGCGAGCAAATTTTGTTCAGGAGATCTGATCCCAATTACAATTGGAGCTTCCAACGCAGCAGATTTAAAAAGGAGAAATTTTAAAGTATTGCTTACCATCTCGCTTACGGAAGACATTCATTTTATATGGCGAGTTCCCACTTTTGTCACGAAAAGTGTTTTTTCAGCGCATATAAAAATTGGTGAATGTCACAATCAACTTTGCACACTGAATTTGTTTACTGTTATCAATATGCTCCCTTACAAACCTGTGCCCATGTTCTGTAACTCCCGCGGCGAGAAACTTTTCGATTGATATGTGATAAATGAAACAAAAATGCCATAAATTTAAACAAACAGCTGTTCTTCTCACTTTGATGCGTCTGTAACATTGTTGGCGAGTAATAACTGTCACGTAAGGAAATTTATCGCCAATATACTAAAAAAGTGTGTCTATTCAATTTTTGTGAGAAAGTTCCCGCTTTGAACTGTCAAATAAACTCACTCGTAAAAACGGGGTGAGTAAAATTTTTAACTCTAAAAAATTAATTAAATATGCAAAATGCAATGAATATTAACACGGAAGAGAAAAGTATTATGTTCTTGGCAGATTTTTTCCATTGTTTAATTATTTTGCTTTTAACATTTTTTAAAAGTATATGAATGTTTGCTTTTGTAATCAACAAATATTCAAGTCGCACGTTGAAAATTTTTCAATTTTAGTCAAATTTGGTCGCCGTCAACGATAAGTTTGACTGGCGTTCTCAACATCTGCAATTTCTAATCGGCCTCGAGTGGAATATTCTGACATTTATAACGTAACGACGTAATCTCTTTTGATAGTTTTCGACATGAGTTACAGACACACTTTTTTCTCACTTTTCGAGAAACGATGGAATATTTTGTTTCACATGTTTTCGGTGCGAGAAGTTCTCACCAAAGTTACAGAACATTGGTGCTGCTTTGTTTTAAGGAAAAGTCGTGGTCGTTCAAATATTAGATTGCATTTCTGCATCTCTGTTTGTCTTATTGCTTTGCAAAACAAAAAAAAGGTTGTCTGGATTGTATGAAGTCTAACCCCCTTATGCAAAAAAAAAATTAAGTTCACATTAGTTAATCGACACATTAAGCCCATACAATTTTGTAGTAAATTATCAATTTTATGTGGGTAGTAGTTCCACATTTTTATTCATAGTTCTGATCCTACTAAACCGATGTTGCTGGATTTCAATCCCAAACTGCTTAGGATAACTACAAGCAATTTGAGACCAAGTTTGTTCTTTTCTTTTGCGTTTTTCGAAAGTGAGCGTGTTTTCAACAGACGGACATGGCTAAATCGGCTTAGAATTACGCAAGGAGCCAGAATATATATACTTTATGGGGTCTTAGATGTATTATAAAAAAGTTTCACGCGGAATGACAAACTTAGTATACCCACATTCACCACAGTGGTGGTGGAGGGTATAAAAACAGCTCTGCCTTAAATATTCAAATCTGTACAAAACTAAAAACACTGTTAATCTAAAGTATTTAAAAGACAAAGGGTAGAAGTTGCGCGAAGGACGACAACGAACATTGAAGGTAGCGCTGCTAATCGGGAATTCTAATCAAATATCACCATTTATTAAGTTTATTAAAAACGAATCATTTAAATATATTTATAATGTTTTTTTTATTTTTCTGGATAGTGAAAAAGAAATAATTCCCAGATTCTATTTGTTAAAATAGTTGAGATAAATACATTCAATTTATAAAGTATCACTATCCAGTGTGGCACAAAAAATGCATTTCATTCTGCTGGTGTCTAACAATTGTAAATTTTTCTTTACATATAATATACTTCATTGCTATCCAAAGGATAGCCAATGTAAAATGTAACTAGAAGATACAAGATAATAGTCTGGTAGTGTATAAAGTCATTCCTAAAAATTTAAGGAATAGAACTATTACAAAAAAGCTTTATAAAATACATAACTGAAATTTAACTCATAGAATAAATTCGAAAAAATAAAAAATGCTTAAAAACATAATTCATTTATTTATTTTGTTGTTTATAAAATTTTTAATTAATGACTGTTATCAAATTACTACAAATTATACAACTTGGTGTTACTTGTGCAGCCACAGTTTTCACACCCGTTGATCAGTGCATTTATGGATTCTTTGCTTTTGCCATCGGTTGCACTTATGTCCTATTAAATCTTATGATCTCTGCAGACCCTTACAATAATGTGAAGAATACGGAAGTCATCAAAAGAGCCGGCAAACCGAATATTCTTCTTCCCGTTATGGAATCAATTCACGACTATGTACCCCTGGGCTTCATTAATTTGGAACTACATCGCCTATCATCCCAGTATCCTCTTCTAGGTTTTGTATTTGTGTTTCCTTTCGGATTGGATATTTTATCGCAGCTATTTGACGATGGTACCATCTATGTTGCCGATGAGATGGTATTGGTGTATTTGAAAAAACTTAATATAATCATTCATGCCATATCGATTGGTTCTCTGGCGAAGCGTGAATTTAATATTTGGTTTATGTGTGTTTGGCTGGCCACATTGATTATTTGCGGTGGAATATTTATCGAACTCTCTTATTCGTATGTGGGAATATGTGTGAAATTAATTGGTTATATTTTATTTTACTTTTTTGCACTAATTGGTATTTACGATGATGATTTTTTGAGACGTTGGGAATGGTTTAATATCCATGCAAGGGATTATCAATAAAAAAAAATATTTTTAAATTGTTTCTGATGTGATTTTAAAAGATAATTGAATAAATTTATTTCAAGTGAGATAAAAGTTACTTTTTATTAATTGCTCATAGTGCCCATTGTGATTTTTCCAATTCATAACGTATTAAAAAATCTTTTTACAATAACTGCCAAGCCTAAAACTATTACTGGCAGATATATTTGTTTACGTTCCATCAGGATGGGATTGTTAAAGAGAAGATGTTTAAGCGATTTCAAGGATGGAACGGCTATTTACCTTAATATACACCCGATCGTATTTAGCACAGTGGGGTTTTATATTATATATATAATCGATACTTGATTATTCTATAATCTACCCTTTAATAGGTCCCAAGGATATAATCACAATTTTGGTGGTTGGAGTGGGTGGGAACTATAAGTTTGGGCAAAAAAAATCAATAAATTGTTCTCTTGCTGTATTTATTTTTTTTTTTGATGAACAACTTTGGTTCTGCTTGTGAAATTTGTTTATTTCCATTAAGTTGAGAAAATAATATCGGCCAAGTGGCCGCCGCCAGAGTTGATGACTATACGGGCTCGTTTTATAGCATTTTCCATTACTCTTGCCAGAACTTCTAGCGAATGATTCTCGTATTCCTGGCAAATTTTATCCTTAAGGGCTTAAAGAGTATGAGGCTTGCTGACGTAACACGACTTCAAAAAACCACATAAAAGCAAATCTGGAACGGCCAACTCAGGTAATCTGGTCGGCGAGTGCAAATCACCAAAACCAAAGCTTAAGCAACCAGGAAATTTTCCTTCAGAATATCGGTTGTTCTCAATAAAAAAGCCTTGGGAAGATCTCGTATTGTCTCAGGATCTTCAAGGCGAGTGTCCAACCGCTGCAGGGTTTGTATCGGACGGACAGGAAATCTGCGGCGAAATCACCATGCGCCAACACAACTGCTAAATTGTTGCGCAAAAAAATGAAAACAAATATTCCGCGTTCTTGAGGATTAAACCAATTCATGGCTTGAGGATTTGTATTCTGCGTTTGTTAATTTCATAAAAGTCAAAATCGAATTGACATTTGGCGTAATTTTCAAAAGTAATAGCGTTTTCCAATAGGGTGATTACATTTGCCCCACCTTTTACTGCGCTAAAAAAAATAATAAGCAGATTATGTAGAGAAAAAACCTTTATCTTTATTAATTTATTCTTAATGGTGGAGTTTCGTTAGCATAAGTTAGTTTCGGTGAGGCAGAAGTCACCCCCTACCCCCATAGGGATCTATCTATGTTGTAAAAAAAGCCCCCTAGCTCTCACCATGGCCCTATTTTTTTTTAAATACATTACTTATGTATTGATCAGAAAAGGGATAGATCAATGCTCAAACTTTCATTAAAATCTGTTATATACTTTCGGAGGGTCAGAGATTGGCCTCTACCTCCCCTATTGGTCCAAGTTGTGAAGAAATATATAGCCTTTAACCATCTTCACAGAAAAAATGATTAAATTTCTCTAATCACCAACTTTATACCAAATTCATAATATCAAGCAAACAATTTGTTGATTTTGCACCTATTACCAAAATGATTATATTGATTACTAAAAATTGTAAAATCGTGATTTTTTTTTTTTCAATAAATGATATTTTTAATTTTAATTAAAAGAATGATCCAAAAACTTTGCCATTTCAAACAATGTGTTTATTTATTTAAATATAAATTGACAATTCCCAACAACAATTCTACATTTTTAAATTAATTTGTATTAAACGAAAAAAGTCAATTAAGAATTTATGTTGAAAATTTATTTCAAAACAACTAAAATGTTTATTAACTGCCAGGCCCACAATGTCGACAAGAACATTTCTTTCGCATTTTTATATTGAAAACAATAATAACAAATTTAAATTTGTTTTTGTTTTCAATATAAATATAAGAAAGAAATGTTCTTGTCGACATAGTGGGCCAGGCCCTAAATCAAAATTAAGTTTTTAAATTTCTTTCAACTAAAAAAATAATTGATTCAATTATTACATTAATTAAATTAAAATACTTTTTAAACCATTTTATTAATTGATAAAACACTTTTTCTGTGTTTACAAAATTGCCCTTCTAACGATCTGTCGATGACCTCATTTCCGCCTTAACTGGCATATAAAAAAGAATTGTAATTTTTCGAGAGAGCAAAAACCTTGTGAGGCTCCATTACATCCCGAAAACTGTTTATTGCGTTCCCACTTGTCTTTAAATCCGAGACCGGTGCCAACATTACCGTGAATGGCGAACCCTAAGGCAAATGATTCGTCATGTTTTTGCAAATCATTTGTAAGAAATGGTTCCAACCAGAAAGCGAAACCTGATATGCACGCGTGAAACCATCACTTTGTTGACTGACTGAATTATCTCTAGAAATGGACCTGTGAATTGGCCAACACGTACGTGTGATTTTACACTTTTGGACTACTTTTTGTGGGTGTACGTTAAATCACTGCTCTATGCTGATAAACCAGCACCGATTGATCATTAAGAAGGCAACATTCAACGCACTATTGACAATATATGATTCGATAAGCTTTAAAAAGTGGTGCAAAATTGGACCGACAGGATGGCGTTCTTAAGGCTCTGTCGCGGAGTCCATTTGCTAGAAATTATTTATAAACATCAAATTTCATGAAATTTATGAGCTTATAAAGCAAAAATTTTGGTCATCGCATTCAATTGGTTGTGTTTTATTATTAAAAAAGAAAAAGTTATGTACCTCCAAAAAACACCGCATATTATAACTGCCTGTACAGAAGTTTTTAACGATAACTTACTTTCGCATAGAAAAACACTCAGTTTTAAAATATAAAATTCTATACAAAAGTTTATGTTTGAAATTTTTAAACAGTCTGTAAACTAATTGATTAATTTATTAAATATAAATAAAAAAAAATTAAAATGTTAAATTTTGGAGCACAAGATTCCATTGCCAGCAGTTCAATAAAGGCCCAACCATAATATGCACTAGGCCGCTTAAGTCCACTTAAGCAACTGGGCGAATACATATACAACTTATGTGGCCAACTATAATGTACTTAATCAAACTTTTCGTTAAGTTTCGTCAAATATCATTTGCTTAAGGAAAGTGCCAAACTGAAAGCATATTCCGTACGGAATCCGCTGTTTGTGCGTTGTTACAAAAAATAAAATAAATTGAAATGGATAAAGAAAAAGAGAAATTTTACATATTTTAATTTTGTATCCATTTTTTATTAATTAGTATGTACAACAGTCACCAATTTTTTTGTTTTATAACGTTGCTGGCAAATTAAAGATAAAATAAACAAATACAGGGCTGTAATTTTTGGTTCTTCTTTATTTGAAGTCCTCGCAAGAAATCCAAATATTGCACAAATATGCAACATGGATCTTAAGTTTATGTAAGTACATTATGGCCACCTTAAGGACTCTTTTAATTTTCTTATGCATTTGACAGATTTTTGACAGTACATTAAGCTAACTTATGCATATTATGGTTGGGCCTTAAGCCATATACCTGTGACCTATTTTCAGTTTTAATTGTTATACACATACACTCAGGTCTTTTTTTATGAGATAGACGCATTCCTCAGAAAATCGCACAAAAATGACTCTAGCTGCACAGGCTTAAATTCCGAAATTTAAAGAAAAAATCGGAGAAATTAAAATCAAAGTATTAAAAATGAACCAAATTCGCATAAAAAAAGATTTATTTTGATTTTAATTTAATTAAAACAAAACATTATATGTATTCACAAATGCAATTATATGGGTAAAAATATTTTTTAAAAAAAATTAACCTAAAATAGGTAATTCATATTAAGGTATACCTATAAAGTAATTTAAAAAGATTATTCATCGCACGGGAGAAACTGTTACACGTGCTGATTCGTATGAGAGATTCTTCCATAACACAGAAAACGACTCTTATATTAATCCTAAAGGGAATCGTTTATGATGTATGTAGAGATTATCTGCCAAGAGTCGTATGAGACTCATAAAGGGATTATTTTACAACTCGTGAAATGCTCAGCCGTATAACTGAGCTACCTAAATAAGGGCATCAAGCGTGTTTTTCAAGTCAAAACTTCCAATTTTCATACAATTTATATCAAACAAACCTTAAGGTCGGGAAATCAACACCATCCTGCCGGAAAATCTTATTTTACAGATCCTTAGGTCGGTTTTTTTTATTGAAATTGTATTGGCAATAGAATTTTCATATTTCAAAAACGCTCTTATTTAGGTAGCTCAGTAATTCTTATATGACTCTTACAGAGAGTCTCAAAAGGCTCATTCCAAGATTAAAAGACGATCGTGCCAAAAATTTAAAAAAAAAATTAGATGTTTTTGTTTTTGTAACTCGTCAGATAATCATCAGAAGACTCTTTTAGGAGTTGTATATTGAACATAATCGTCTAACAAACAGCCTATGCTAGCTAGGTATATTTGTTGTTTTTGTCATATTTGTTATATGTATATTGTATTTATTTTTAAAGGGTCTTACATCAATATTTTAGAAATTACAAACAGTATGACAAACATATAATATGCCTTTTCCAGATGTGGTGAAGGGTATACAAATCTTAAAATTTAGCAATGAGAGAACATTTCACTACCATGCTGCAAATCTAAACGGCTGCAGCTGGAGGTCCAGACTACGCGTGATATGCTTTTGATACTTTCTTGACTTTTTTTTCAAGACGTATGCAAAAGTAGAAAGTAATCCTATATCATGCGTTTGTTGGGTATATGTATGCATTTCTTGTGTGTGATGTGCAACCTGTCAATATAGTTTTACACTGATTCTACTTTTTTTGAGAGATGTATAAACGTATTAACGCATTTACTGAGTGGTAAGGACTTCCAGCCTAAGAATTAAAAGAAACAATTTCATTATTCTGTTATGCTTTTTTGCTCTTCTTTTAAGTGGTACGCAGGTCTGGTATTTTATTGTGTGTCGAAGACGTAGAATTTGTGTTGTAAACAAAGTAAATTTGTGTATGGAAAGTGCAAAAGAATTACAGCAAACACTAATTTGCATTTTATGACGTAGATGCGCAGTAGAATTTTTTTTTTGTACGGCTGAGTGCGCAACCTTTTTTTTTTTTTTTTGTTTTTTTGTTATTCATGTGTTGTAATCAAGGCGAATTCATTCCAGGTAATCTCGGTAATACAACAAGTACAACTCGTACAAAAACCACAAGCAATTTGATTTTGTAAAATCATTGCACAATGTCAAAAACCGAAACAATTCAAAACAGAGACAAAGATAATATACAAAATTTTGACATCCAACAATTATAAAGCTAAAGAAAAAAAGTTACCAGCAGGGCCTTTAGAATCACCTGTAATGAAATCGCTTTGGTTGTAATGCATAAAATAAACATTGAAAATAAAATTGTTTGTTCAAAAAACTCTAAAAAAACATGTTAGAACTATCCCAATATCTGATTAAATGTTAATGAAAACATTAACATTAATTAAATGATCCCAGCTCTTACACAAAGATCTCTCCGAGAAATAATTTTTTCTGACATATACAAAATTTTTTAAATTTCGATATCGAAATCAAATTTAGCAAAAGCAACTTTCATAACTTATAATTCTCAGATAAACTTTTACCTGTGGAATGGTGAATTCCATTTAAAGATTCAACTTTGTATGAATTCAGTATTCCACAAATTGAATTTTAATACTTATCGTATGGCCCAATTAATACGTCTGCGCAAAACTACAACAATTATGTTAAAGATGTCAAAACCCAATGCATTTGTTGGTGTAAAAAATAGATAAGCTGCCAAATGATATACAAAAACAATTGCACGATAAAAACACAACTCTACAAAAAATTAGCAGGCGTTTCGAGCAGACCTACTAATTGAGCCATTATTTACCTAAAATGTTTTAATTATTCAGTCTTCTACATCTCTGGCCATATCGAATCATCCGTTTTAAAGTAATTTTCTGAAGTAAATTTAAATCAATATTGGGCACTCACAAAAAGGGCGATTAGGGCAAGATGGTGTACTGAGGTCCATTGTATTTACTGAAGCATTACTTGAATAAAATCTTAAAGGGTGAAATAAACCAGACAAACAGCTACACAAACATATGAAAAAAATTTGAAGTAAATTTGCATGAATACTAAACATTTTTAATATTCACACAAAAATCTTGTTGTTTTTTTTTTTTTTTTGTCAAAACTGCTTGTGTCGCTTTTTTGGCCCTTAAAGAATATCGCTAGAAGTTCTCATATATCTGCTTTATATTTAGAACTTAACAAAAAACAAGTGGGAAAACTATTCACTTAATCTCACAACTTAATGCAATAATCCGGTTTAATAGAAAAAACTAAACTACAGCAAGATGGAGGTTTTTCAATGAATATTTAACTCCTTTAAAGTTCTGATTTTTAATGATGACATGAATTTAATAAAAATTATTATTTTGACAAACATTCTTTTACAATACGTTTAAACCTAAATTTCAATTTATTTTAAAAATTTTCTAAAATAAAAATTTACAAAATTTTCAATAAAAATTCAACTAAATTCAAAATATATTTTGTTTAAATTTATTCTTGGAGTACAAACTTTCTCAATAAAAAATGATTTGGATTTTGAAGAGATCACCTTATCACGGCCTAACCCTAATGGCCGCCTATGCTGCCTACAATATGCCACCGGAAACATACCCTTATGCTTTTACAGCCTGCGCCATTGGGATCATCTATGGTGTGTTCGGTTTAGTGGGAGGTCAAGAGATACAGGACGGCATCGTGAAAGGAGTAGTAGACGATCTATTGGATTTTGTGCCTTTGGCCATGATGAATATAGAAATATTCAAAATGATAGGCAAATCATATGCCCTGGTTCATGCTTTGTTTATAATACCCCTAATACTAGACCTTATTGCTAAGTTATTTGGGGAGCCCACAGATGATGTTGCTACGCAAACTCTTAAGCATGTCAGTAACTTGGCAAATGTGGTTTCATTACTTTACCTTTCGTATGCCGAAGACAACTACATGTTTGGTTATGTTGCTCTCTCTTATCTGTCAGCCCATATGGGTATGGTCGTTGGAGGAAGATGCCATGGTTATATGATAGATCTTAACTATATCATGAGTTATGTTTTGTTCTATTATACCTCGATATTGGCCGTGACGGTACCGAATGTACCAATGCTGGAACTCTAAAAACTGCTTAACAAATATTTAAAAAAAATAGTAAATCAAGTAATCCAGAATTACATTTCAAAATTAATCAGAAAAATTAGAAGTTAAATTTAAAAAAAATTTATAAAATATATAAAAATTTTACAAAATATTTTCTCTTTGGCAAAATTATTCCAAATTTTTGTTTTCTTTATACATTTCCCTAAAAAAATGCTGGACACAATTTTGGATACTGTTTTCAATGGCTTGTTAATCGGCACCTCGGGTTACTCCATGGTAACGCTTAATCCCTTAGAGCATCCCTTTGCTTTTACTGCATCTGCTGTAGGATTTTGTCATGGATGTGCTGGTATCTATACCCGTTTCTTGGATAGTTCCTGTGGAGCTGAGGGCTCCGAAGGCAAATGTATGAATAATATTAAAAAACTAACTACCAGTTGTATAGAAATCGTAACTGTACCTTTGATTAACATGGATTTATACAGAAGTTCTCAACAAAGCAGTGCCTTGGCCTTGGGCCATGGTTTATTCATAATTCCACTGGCTTTTGACCTGAGTTTGAAGTTTTTCGCTACCGATGGCGACGAAGGAGAATCTACGGCAGTTTTGAAGGATTTAACTATATTGGGAAATATTGTCTCCTTGTTATTTTTTGCTGTAAACGAAAGTAATTGTCCGGCGGAAATAATGGCTCTCTTAGCATTTTTTGCCGATTATGGCTCTGTTATGACGGAAAGCCTGCTGAGTGGAACTGGAGAGAATTGCTACTTGGGAGGATTTGCCCTTCTTTTAAGTTTAGTGCCATCGGCTTTAGCGGCTACTGGTGGGGTTACGAATTAGAACGGCATTTGGAGGAGTGGAAAGTTTAATATGTTTAAAATAATTTAAATGAAATAAAAATTTAAAAGACCGCTTTAATAAAATAAAAGATTGTTTACTGCAGCTTAAGTCAAAAAGCGGTTAGTTTTTGAAAGGCATAAAAATCATTCATTAGGAATATTTCTTCAATTTAGTTTTAGGAGTCTCTAAGTTTCATAAATTAAATAGTTCTTTACCATAGATGAAGTTAGAAAACGCTTAGTTTTATATAAAGGACTGGTCTGAAAATCGCTTGATTTCAAAGTAACACTTGTGATTTTCTGGTATTTGGAAAATCACATCATTTTAATGTGTCTCTGAAATCGAAAAATACAAAAAGGGACACCATACTATCACACGTGTGAGTTTCAAAGGCACATGTTTGAAATCATGTGATTTGAATCGAAGGCCTAATAGTATAAAAACCAAACAGTCTCTTTTCGAACGGATTCTTTTCGAGTCGAGCTTAAAAAATATTTTTTTAATTCTGTAAAACTTGAGGGTAATTGCGTAGTTTAATTCAAGAGTATATTTTGAATAGTTTAAAAACCTTACCGCATAAATTGGAATAACATTGAAAGTCACCGGTTCATTTGAATGTTTTAAGCCAGCATTCACAAAAAATCAAACAAAACGAACATAATAACAACGTAACAAATTCTAAAGCGTATAACTTAAAGTATTATTTACACGAAACGGTTTCATTTAGAAGGCAACTAAGCTATGAACCGCTTAAGGCATGAATTCTGATCCACTTTACTCAAAATAGCACAAAATTTTAACCAGTTCATGTAGAATGTCGCGGAATCTGAATCAAGTAATCTTGAAATCTAAGCCGATGATTAGGTTCCTAATGCCCGTTATTTCTACAAATAGATATCTAGCTGTGTATAGATATCTATTGTGTGACGTATTTTAAAACCTATTTCTTACCTACGGGGTAAAGTGTAGTGTATTTTAAACGATCGATTTTCGATAATTAATTCACGTTGGCCAATTTAACATTGAAATTGATAAAAAAAAGTGTTACTGGATAAGTAAAGATAACTGTTAGGTACGAACACGACCAGATATCTGTTAGTAGAAATTACGGGCATAAGGCAGAACTTCTAGCGAAAGATTCTCGTATTCCTGGCAAATTTTCTCCTTAAGGGCTTAAAGATTATCAGGCTTTTTGACGTAAGGCCGCGACTTCAAAAAACCACATAAAAGGAAATCTGGAACGGCTAACTCAGGTAATCTGGCCGGCCAGTGCAAATCACCACAACGATAGCGTAAGCAACCAGGAAATTTCTCAAAAAAGAGCCTTGGGAAGATCTCGTATCGTCTCAGTCTCTTCAAGGCGAGTGGCCAATCGCTGCAGTTTTTGTGTCGGACGGCCAGGAAATTCCCTTTTTGATACCCTGTATCAATGCAAATTTCAACTTACTCGTTTTCCTCATGAAAAGAACAAGCAACCTAAGTTCTATTTTAGTTAGATCATCCTAACAGATAAACACCGGTTTTTCCAGGATTCTCCTTTTAATGTCCTACATTCCAGTACATTAGCACAGGTAATGAATACGGTTACCACTTTTTCCTAGTTCTAGTCATGAGAACTTCTGCAGTAGATATTGAATTCCAGTCATAATCTAATCGCATGAATCCCTACTTGCTAAGAAGCAGGTGTATTCACTATTCCACCACAATTGTGCAAGTCTGTAAGACTCCCGCAAAATAAGTGTCTTACAGTAAGTCAGTTTGCCAAGCTAACGTAGTGATCTACAAATCTGTCATCCAAGAGAATTCCTTGTTAGGCAAGTTCATCTACTATTTGCTTACCCCTACAATCCGTATACTCGGGTTTCCACATTAGCGTTACCTTCGCAATGTAATTTAAAGATATCCGACATTCTGCAATGGCAGCCGTGCTATCAGTAAATATACATATGTATATCCCTCGACACATTACCTTTGCCGGTTAGCCGCCCGCCTTAAAGAAGGCACCGAGAGGCAACCTTTAATCAAGTTCAATTTAGAAACCCCCTCCAACTCAACTACCTTTCATTGAACCGTCAGTATAAACCCTAAGAGTTGGCTCTGGGAAGGTCAGAAAAGACAACTAATTTTCGCAAGCGGTTTGTGTTGCATAAAGTGAACTGAAGAAAGGTACCGGGAGCACTATTCCACCTCACTAGGGACATGAGTATAAATGATTAACTTGAATATCTGTCGTATGGGACTAAGTTCAAGGTGGTCTTAACCACTGGGGGGCAAACAATACGTTTGTCTTGTAAGAACAACTTACACACACAGGTACCAATTATGCACTCGCCCCTTTTTGAGCTCGAGTTATCTTACCTCTGCTACATTCGAATAGTTGGAAGCATCTGTTTAATAGCGAAAGCAACTAGGAGATCCGCACACAAGTGGTGAAAAACCAGCCCTCGAAGTAGGCTTTTTAAGATCTACCTTTCCGCGACTCTGGGTCCCCAACTAAACGTTAGACCGGTTAAGTATAACCGGGGGCTACTGATTCCTCTTATACAAAATTGAATCTTTGGTTAACCGTTATCTTAAGAGATCTGTCAATTTCGAACTCCAAAGGCTGTTAGACGATTAGATGAAATTTCTTCAAAATGTTTCCTTACATACACTTGGGGGAGCTTAACAAGGACAATTTAACGATCGCATGATTGAGACTAATCGCGTGGCCATGCTCACAAGATAACCAGGTTGATACACCGTTTAGTCGTATCATCTAACAAAGATCCAGCCATAATATCAACCAAGAGCCAGCTTAGCGATGTTAATAGCGCCCTCGTGGCAGAAGAACGCATTGATCCAGCAGTCATGAACACATCCAGCTTATGTACGCAAGCAAAGCACGCTGACGCCCAAACACCTGTACAATAACTGCTACCTCACTTAAGGAAGGTATCATAGTGAATATCCCTCAAAAAAGGTGACCTTACAGATTGCAGAAGCTAGAGAAGAATTACAATTCTCAGCTTAGTTAACAAGGTTATTGCGCACATTAGAAACAAAAGAGTTTCAGACGCTATGATCCCTGATCTCAGACCATCAAAAAAATCTTGCAACTATCACATCAACAGTCTGCGTATAATCATCGAGGAAACCGCCTAATAGCAATGACCCCTCTATATGAAATTTATAAACATCAAAAAGGCATTTGAAACCCTCAACCACCAGGCAATATGCAAAGGTGTTCCACCAAAAAATATTCTTTTAATTTCATTCCTATATAAAGATGCTAAATGCCGAGTTGCTCACGATAACGCACTGAGTAACAGTAATAATGGTGCTCGCCTGGGATGTATACTATCTCCCCTCCTATTCAACATAGTAGCTGATGTCATCGTGCGTAATGCTACCAGAGGAAGCAGAGGAATAAGATGGGGATTCAATGAACAACGAAAGAGCCTGGAATTTGCTGCCTCCTTTCGCACAACTATCAGCTAAACTTAAACCTCTTGAGAGCAAAACTTTAAAAGCTAGCTTAAGGATAAATATAAGGAAAAGTAAGGTCATGGGATACAACAGAATGTTGAACTGGAAGAAGTTAATGCATTCTACTATCTTGGCAGCATATTAGCAAAAATTGGCGGCTGCAGTGATGATATAGCCAACCAAATTTCAAAGGCCACTATGGAAGTCCACTGATATCTCAAAGCGAACAAAGATTATCATATTTAGCACTTGCGTGAAATCAGTACTCCTTTACGCAAGTAAATCTTGCAAAATATTATTACAATCCAGCTATTCATTAACCGCTATTTGTGAATGATATTAAAAATATTTTGACCTAACACCGTCCTTAACACACAACTATAGGAGCAGATATATCAACGACTAATCCACATCGTGATAATTAATCGAAAGTGGCGCTGGTTTAGTCACACGCTCCACAGACTAGTGGGATACACTACAATAGCTGCTTAAGATTTGAATGCCCATGGTAGTACACGTAGGGTTGAACGGCCGGCGAATACCTGGGAACGCCAACTAGAATCCGAAATCTCTCAAAGCGGCCTAAGCTGGAGAGAAATTAAACATCTTTCATCAAATAGGACCGAATAAAAACAGTTCGTTGTGGCCCTTTATTCCTTTTAGCAACCGCAGGACATGGTATATTTATATAGTATAAAAAAACGTTTGTGCCGTGTATGTACTCAAGAACCGCTGGACTGATTGACACCAAACTTGGAGAATAAATTGTCTAAGTTGGGAGCAAGGTTTCTCTTCCGTTTAATCCCAATAGACGCCGCTGTTGTCGTGATATTAAAATTTAGTTATTTATGGCACGATTTGGCTGAAATTCACAAAATATATTTATTAAACAAAAATAAGTTGCCTGATAAAATGTTGACCCGGTAGATAGCGCTGGGGTCAAGTTATTAACAAAACTCTCCAGTATTTGAATTTTTATTTAAAAAATACAGAGCAGCACCGGGACCATACAGCTAGTATATGTATATATATTTTTATTACAAAGTTGCAGGTTATTATTTCCAGCCATATAAAACTAACATTTTTTATTTTTTGAATTTATTCCATGAGCTACATTTCAGTTATGTATTTTATAAAGCTTTTTGTAATAGTTCTATTCCTTGAATTCTTAGGAATGGCTTTATGCGCTACCATGCTATTATCTTGTATCTTCCTGTTACATTTTACCTTAGCTATCCTTTGGATAGCAATGAAGTATATTGTATGTACAGAAAATTTTACAATTATTAGACACCAGCAGAATGTAATGCATTTTCTGGCCCGCTACGGCCTTCGTCAGCATTCTTTCACACTGGATATTGATACTTTATAAATTGAATGTATTTAACTCAACTATTTTAACAAATAGAATCTGGGAATTATTTCTTTTTCATAAGTTACTTTATTATATTCAACATTTTAAAATACATAACTGAAATTTAGCTCATAGAATAAATTCGAAAAATAAAAAATGTTGAATGTAATAAAGTAACTTATGAAAAAGAAATAATTCCCAGATTCTATTCATATAAAACTAAATTAGACCAAATTTCACTACAATATAATAATTCGTTACGTGTTAAATCGTACCTAAATGTTATCCGAGATTTGGGCTTAACATGGAGCTTATCTAGTGGTTTTCATGCTGGATTTCTTAGATAAAAATACCGGGATATTTTTGCGAGAATTCCCGGGATTTTTTTTTTATTTGGTTGTGGCAGCTGCATAAAATGTTTTTGGATTTTATTCTGAAAATATGCGAAATACTTACTTGTAAGTAGACCATACTATTTATGTAAGAGATGTTGGCGAAGGCGAAAAGTTAAGACTTGAAAAAATTTTTAATGCAGAAACTAGTAAAGGAACCGTGGATTTGATTGAAAGAAAGTAATTTACTTTAAAAAAAAATAATTAAAAGTTTTTGAAGGAAGTGGTGAAAAGGTGAACATCTCAAGGGATTATATTATGCTCTTCTGAATATAAAGCGAACCGTAGAAAATAAGTTGCCTGATAAAATGTTGACCCGGTAGATAGCGCTGGGGTCAAGTTATTAACAAAACTCTCCAGTATTTGAATTTTTATTTAAAAAATACAGAGCAGCACCGGGACCATACAGCTAGTATATGTATATATATTTTTATTACAAAGTTGCAGGTTATTATTTCCAGCCATATAAAACTAACATTTTTTATTTTTTGAATTTATTCCATGAGCTACATTTCAGTTATGTATTTTATAAAGCTTTTTGTAATAGTTCTATTCCTTGAATTCTTAGGAATGGCTTTATGCGCTACCATGCTATTATCTTGTATCTTCCTGTTACATTTTACCTTAGCTATCCTTTGGATAGCAATGAAGTATATTGTATGTACAGAAAATTTTACAATTATTAGACACCAGCAGAATGTAATGCATTTTCTGGCCCGCTACGGCCTTCGTCAGCATTCTTTCACACTGGATATTGATACTTTATAAATTGAATGTATTTAACTCAACTATTTTAACAAATAGAATCTGGGAATTATTTCTTTTTCATAAGTTACTTTATTATATTCAACATTTTAAAATACATAACTGAAATTTAGCTCATAGAATAAATTCGAAAAATAAAAAATGTTGAATGTAATAAAGTAACTTATGAAAAAGAAATAATTCCCAGATTCTATTCATATAAAACTAAATTAGACCAAATTTCACTACAATATAATAATTCGTTACGTGTTAAATCGTACCTAAATGTTATCCGAGATTTGGGCTTAACATGGAGCTTATCTAGTGGTTTTCATGCTGGATTTCTTAGATAAAAATACCGGGATATTTTTGCGAGAATTCCCGGGATTTTTTTTTTATTTGGTTGTGGCAGCTGCATAAAATGTTTTTGGATTTTATTCTGAAAATATGCGAAATACTTACTTGTAAGTAGACCATACTATTTATGTAAGAGATGTTGGCGAAGGCGAAAAGTTAAGACTTGAAAAAATTTTTAATGCAGAAACTAGTAAAGGAACCGTGGATTTGATTGAAAGAAAGTAATTTACTTTAAAAAAAAATAATTAAAAGTTTTTGAAGGAAGTGGTGAAAAGGTGAACATCTCAAGGGATTATATTATGCTCTTCTGAATATAAAGCGAACCGTAGAAAGTAAATTTGTTTCTCATTGATAGGACTCTTATTATATAAAACTATATATATGCTGTCAAACGATTCTGCAAATGCTTATTCTGTACTAAAATCCTATTCTCAAAGAAATATTTTGTGAGATCGAAATGCGTATTTTGGTACCTAAACTGGTCAATTGAAAATTTTAGAAAATTTATTCGTTTTCTTTTAAGTAATATTCCATTTTAACTAAAATCCTCTCTATCTCCTTTAAAAGGAAAGTTGAAGGACCTCAAAGGTTAATATTCTGCAGCTTTTTTAAGCCCCAAAAAATATGACGGCTTTTAAAGTAAATGATTTTTTCACAATGACAGCTTTATATGGGTAAGATCTGGGATTAACAGAAAATCCATTTGTGAAAACATTATCATTAGCCGAAATGATCCACACATCATGTTAAAATATTAAATTTTATGAGCTTTAAGTTATCATTATGCCAGAATATAAAAAAAAACAAAAAGGAACAAATAAATGGAATGACAACAACAAAAAATAAATGACATGACATCAAAACATATCAACAATTAGTTGTGATTAGGGTTTCGCCAACAACTAAAGCCCTGTTACCCAAAAAAGAGAGAATAAAACAAGTTAGAACGCCATATTCGGCTGTGTC
The DNA here is from genome assembly GCA_943735925.1 of Pollenia amentaria. Taxonomy (NCBI): domain Eukaryota; kingdom Metazoa; phylum Arthropoda; class Insecta; order Diptera; family Polleniidae; genus Pollenia; species Pollenia amentaria. The sequence continues at coordinate 81,509,461 of OX031008.1, read as the reverse complement.
GAATCTTTGATACCCTCCACCGACAGGAGTGGGCTCTATATGGTAAATACATATATATTATAAACTACTTCTCACAAAAACAAACGTCAGTATTAAAATTGGTTGCGGTTTAGACCTTTACTAAATTATTGATCGACAAGAAGAAAGTTTTATGCATTTCTTCATGATAACAACGAAATAAAATGATTTTTAGGAGGGTAATTTGTATTGGACCTATGGTAAATTATGGACCAATTATCCCAAAATTCTGAAGACTAATTTCTGGTATTACAAAAAATAAATTAGAATACATTTCAATACAGCACTTTTAGCGTTAACAGTGAATTTCACAAAATTGCATGATATTTTTTCTACCCATATGAATCTAAGTTGGAAGAAAGGTTAACGCAATATCTATATCTGTGATGGTTTTAGGCGAATTTAATTATTTTCCCAAAATGGGCATTATTTGGTTTAAGGCGCAATAAACGGTATTCCGAGAGTAGGGTTTATATGGGGCAAAGGGTCAATTATGGACCGATCTTCACGAAATTTGACACTGCGATTTCTAGTCATATAAAACTCTGATATGCCAAATTTTATTATGATAGCCTTATTAATTACGGTTTTAGCCGTACTAAATTGTTTTCCGGGAGTAGAGTTTATATAGAGCCTAGAGTAAATTATGGACCGATCTTCACGAAATTTTGGCTGGTCCTATAAAACTGTGACGTAGTATTATAGCGTCATTTTTTACGCTTTTAGGCGTACTAAACTGTTTCCGGGAGCAAGGTTTATGTGGGGCCTATGGTCAATTATGGACCGATCTTCATTTTAACAGTATGATTTGCAGTCGTATAAAGCGAATTCGTGCGAAATTTTATATCATTCCGGGCATTATTCCACCATTTATGGTAGTTTTTGTACCAAAATGATCAATTTTAGGATGGTGGTTCCACACTTTGATTCATAGTTCTGATCCTACTGAACCGATGTTGCTGGACTGCTTAGGATAACTACAAGCAATTTGAGGCCAAGTTTGTTCTTTTCTGTTGCGTTTTTCGAAAGCGAGCGTGTTTTTAACAGACGGATAGACAGACGGACATGGGAAGATTGACTTAGACAAGGAGCAAGAATATATATACTTTATGGGGTCTTACATGTATAATAAAAAAGTTTCACACGGAATAACAAACTTAGTATGCCCTCATTCACCCCTAGTGGTGATGAAGGGTATAAAAATCCTAAAACTTATGGAGGATATTAAGAGAACAACGAAATTTTGTAGTGCATCACCAAGATGATCTTAATGATTTTTGTTTTTTGAAAAATGTTTAAACTTTCTGTTTAATTTATATTAATTGCAAGATACAGTTTCTTTTCTTTTTGTTGATATTTTTCTTTAATTTTTTTTTTTGCATTGAACCTCATCTTTCCATTTCTGTAAATACGAATCTTCAATGTTGTTTTTATGGTGATTTGTTGAGCTGGTTTTTTTCACTTTGACTCGATGATGTTTCTGTTAATTTCTGTTCCCCAATTCCATTGACGCAAAACTGGAGGGGAGGTTTTCAAGCTGTATGATTTGTTTATTTAGTTGTTTCTCGTCTGTCGGTTCTGTTCGGGTATAGAAATACTACATGAGAACAAAAACTTAAAATCTACCAAAAACAAAAAAGGGATATCAAAAGCTCATTTTTGTTTGCGGTGTGGTGTTGATTTTTAAGTTATTGACCGTTTGGTTTGAAAAGCCAACGAATTCTTTGAATGCAACCAAGGTTAGGCGGGAGTTAAAGCAGATAAATATACAAATATTTAAGTTCGCTGTTTATTTAAGTCTTTTGCGAAATTCGTGAGTCATGCTGATCACTCGTTCTGAAAGCACGTAAATTTTTGCACTGTTTGTTGAGCCACCGAAAGAAAGAACAAAAATTGCAAGCGAAACGTAAAAATAGTGATCGATGGCAGGAAGATTTTCGAAATATCATGAATTTTAATGGCGCATTATAGTTTTCAAAGAATATTAAGATTTTAAATTGAAGATTGTTGTTTAATGAAAAAAGACAAAATAATATTAAGGTTTATAATAGACTACATTTCAGATTGATTTAAATGGTATAATAGGCTTCTAATCCGGTTTTTTTTTTTAATTCAGCAGACATTAGTGTTTTTAGAAATATGTTAATGGGGTAATTTCTTTCAAAACGACTTTAATGAGTTTTAAACAGATTCTTAGAAAAGTACAATAAAAAATAAATAAATTTCTTGTAGAGACTTACCCCCATATTCATAAACAATATTTTTGATTTGTAAAAGGTTAATTAAACAAATTTTCAAAGAAAAATCGTTTGATAAACCTGCTATAAACCTAAAATATTTTTTATGAATATGGGGGTTAAAGTTTGAAATTTGCAAGAAGTACTATGAGACATTATTAAAGGCCGGTTTAATTAAAATTACCAAAAAGCGAAACCAACTTATGCATCTTATTCATAAAATAAGACTCCTTGGTAAATATGTAGTTATTAAACTATTACACTGGAACAAATTTCTTATCAAAAATTTCCAATTTCTCAGAAACACAGAAAAAAGTGTTTTATTAATTAAAAAAATGGTTTAATAAGTATTTAAATTTAATTAATGTGATAATTGAACCAATTATTTTTTTAGTTGAAAGAAAATTAAAAATTTTATTTTGTTTTGAAATATATTTTCAATTAAAATTTTAATTAAATAACAAAAAATCTTATTTGACTTTTTTCGTTTAAAATAAAATAATTTAAACATGTAGAATTGTTGTTGGGAATTGTCAATATTTATTTAAATAAATTAATACATTGTTTGAAATGGCAAAGTTTTATAATAACTATTTTAATTAAAATTATTATTTATTGATAATATTTTTTCAAAATTTAAAAATTTTTAGTAATCAATATAATCATTTTGGTAATAGGTGCAAAATCAACAACTTGTTTGCTTGATATTATGAATTTCGAATAAATTTGTTGATTGGAGAAATTTAATAATTTTTTCTGTGAAGAAAAAAACTCGTACTAAAATTAAGTTTTTCTTTTTACTTTAGTAAGAGTCGTACTTAAAAATTTTAAGTACGAATGACACTAAAAAAAAATGCGTAAAACAATCCAAAATAGAATAAGAAATAAAACCAATATGCGTGCATATGCGTGTGTTTTTAAAAGTTTGTTGTAGAAACAACAACAACACTACAAAAGATATTAAAAAACGATTTGCTTGTTTTGTGCAGAAACAACAACAATACTCTAAGAAGAAAAATACAGGTTATTTTCATGTTTAAAAAGTGAAATAAGAAACAATAATTCCCATATTCTTTTTGCTAAAATTATTTAGTTTAATACATCCAATTTTCAAAGTAGAATGATTACGAAAACCATAGGGGCATGCTGTTGGTATGGTATAATTGAGACTTGTTCTGTAAACAAAGGCCGGAATACAGCCAAAGTGAAATAAACATGTGTAATGGGTTAGTAAATAATACAATATATATTCTCTCTATCTCTGGGTCTCTGGGGTAAGTGTTTAGGTAAGAAACAAGTATAATTTTCGGATTATTTCAAGTACGAATCAGGATTAAGCCAACTTACAGATACTTGAATCAAGCCTAGTTTGAGGTAAATTTTATCTCACTTTTACTAAAGGCAATCCCGCTTTCGAATTATTTTAAGTACGGGACACTTGAATAAACCGAACTTCAATCAAGCATTCTGTACTTTATTTAAGGAAATCCGTACTTACCGTACTATTGACTCCGCTTAGGCTTGATTTTTGTACGGCTGGCTTGCTTTGTCTTTTCAGTGTTGACATTCGATATTGATCGAAGTTTTTATTTCAATTGTATTGCAATTTCGATCGATATCGAATGCCGCAACTTGGTCACTTGTAAACAGCCCTTTAAAAGCTTCGCCTACAAAAAAATGTGTTGATTAATTAGAAGAAATCGAAAATACTATTCACAATTCTACTGAAACAACTAATTAATTGGACTAGGGAGGTCCCAAAATGAACGCATTCACATTTAGCTAAATGTTACTTGAAAAGTATATCATTATTTTTATACCTACAGACATCCGAAAAGTAAGTAGTTAAACAAGACAAAAACAATAAATGGTTACACATTACCTTACCAAAAGGTCAAATATCACTAATTACAATTTAACAATAAAGCATTTAAAGGTTAACTACTCACTAAGGCGAATTCATACAGGTGACCGCATCATGGGGTAGAGTTATGCTAGTTATCCCTTTTTTTGAAAATACTATGTATTTTGTTTTTGTAAAAAGTTAGAGTGATGTCAAAATTATTTGTTGAAAATATCAACAGGAGAATTTAACTATAGGAGAAAAAATTTTTGGAATTTTTTATTGTTTATAAAATATACACTATTGCTTTAGTAGTTAAATCTTTTTCCTGTATTGCAAATTTATTGTGGCTCCACTTAATCCTTACACACTTTTAATTCCTTGATTTTATATTTTATGTCTACTTTTTTTGTTTTATAAAAACTAAATAATTTTTTTTTATGTATTTAGATTTTTATTGAATTTTAAATTTTAACTAATTTTTTCACAAAATGTAAACAAAGCATGACAGTCAGTATACACACAAATAAATAAACAATAAACAGATGACTCGAAAATATCACCTGTATGAATTCGCTACTTACCAAGAAGTCAAATTAATATGGATATAAAAAACTAGACAACTAGTAATAAAACAATTCTAAGCTTTTCAAAAATTCATTTTCATTTTTCTAAATCACTTTTGTAAATCATTTCATTGTAAGTTACAACTTTATTCATTATAACAATGACTTATAAAGGATTTAAAAAACTGCCGGTCTCGCAAGGCTGTCAGCTGTTTAATATAAATCATCTGAAGTGTCATTTACTTATTACAACGTTTGCCAAGACAATCGCGTAAAAATAGTTAAACACAACTACAAAAGTTGTGGTTCATACGTGACACACTGTTCGAGCCTTACCGGGTGATTATGGTCGTCATAATTGACTACTGTGCATTGAATTTCCAAGATTATAAAGACATTTGAAGAGACCAGAAGCGTCAAGCGCCTATTAGACGGTCATTCTTGGTATGACATAGTTGGTGAGTTGAGAGAGAGTACTTATATCAAAATTTTTTGATTTTCAACAAACCAAACTGACATACACGAATTTTTCGCTATTACACTAGTATTATGATGGTATGATGAGAAACTATTCTTACATACCAAGTATGGCCATCTAATAGGTGCTTTACAGATGGTGTCAGGCCAGTAAATCCTCGCAATGAGCACACTGCTGAAAATATCGCTTCTGTTATAGAAAGTATAGCGTATAATCAACATTTGTCGATTCCGCGGCTCAGAGCGCTATGGCCGTATGATAATCGCCTTTTTTGGCCTGCAATTGAAGATTATGAACGGGACGATTTGTGTTTTTAACAAGACGGTGCGACGAACCATACAACACGACCGATTTTGGTTTACATAATGCATAATTTCACATTTTGGCGAAGTCAATTAGCCACCAAGATCATAGGATTTGACGCCGTTGGACTCTCTTTGTGGGGCTACCTCAAAGACCGTGTCCACGCGGATAGTCCCCAAACGTTGGAGCATTTGAAAACCGACTGAAATATGCGAAAAAAAAGGTCGAAAACTACCTCAAAGCGATTGTCTGCTACAAATGAAATAAAAGTTTAATCGAAATCATAGCTTTACGTGTGTTTTATTTAACTTTACTTTTGAAACCGACAAATGGATAACCCTATATAATACGCTATAAGAGGCAGTTATGTAATTTCCGCTATGAAACTTAGATAGTAGCAAAGATAGCTACTAAATAATGAGTGAAAGAAGCAGGGCTGTGGAGTCGGAGTTGAGGTTTTTGTACCGGAGTCGGAGTCGGAATCGCAGTACCCAGAAAAACGCGCGACTCCGACTCTAAAATTTTTCGGCATAAAAAATTAAAAAAAAATTCTAATATTTTCCAATATAAAAATTCTTCGAAATTGGCGATGCAATATTTTGCAGATCAATATGAATAAGTAGATTTTAATTTATTTTATGAGAAATAGTTGATTCAAGTACTTTACTATTTAAGTATATTTAGGTATATTTTTTATACGTGCGGGAAAAAGTCTAAATCACATTAGCAAAACTTATACTCAGTTATTGATCTAGTTGAAAAAGATGTGTGATTTTTTAAATAATTTTCTCATGCTAAAAAATGTTAATGACAGGAATTGGCAATAATTTTAATATCAGAATTTTTTAACCATCAACGCTGAAATATTTTCAACATCGTACAGAATAAGTGTTGCTATAGCGCATAAATACTAGTATGTATTAGAAAAATTGTGACGTAAAATTATTTCTCTTTTGTGTAGAAACATCTTTATCGGCCTGCCTTTAATTCCTACCATAACACTCATGTTTTTCTTATGCACATTACGCGGAGATTCCCATAATTCGTTTAATAAAGATGTTTCTATACAAAAGAGAAATAATTTTACGTCTCATTCATTTCGCATCACGGTTAGAGTAGGAGTCGAAGTCGTGAGTCGGAGTCGCACTTAAAAAATTTCAGCGTTTGGAGTCGGAGTCGGAGTTAGTACTTTTTTCGGACGACTCCACAGCCCTGGAAAGAAGCCATTCATTTTGAAAAGGTAAGCAAAGTTTTAACTGGAAAATTAAACAGAACGGACTCGGTAAACAATCATACAACATGTTTTTATGAAACAATCTTATACTGGCTCACACCATCTTAAATGTCTTAAAAACGTACAAAGAACCTGAAGCAATGTTAGTGATGCCAATATTCCTACAAACTCTAGATTACTAATTACCTATTTTTTTGGCCGATATACTGGAATAGGAAAGATGATTTGACTTTGCCAGACTTTTACTTGACTTTTGAAAACTACTATGTAATGGGTGTTTTTTTAGACGTATAGAACTTGCGATAATGATAACTGTTAAACAAGCTGTCACACTAATGAAGTGTGTTAGACTTTTTTCGGTATACTTTGGCATATCACGGTGCAAAGACTGACACCAGAACAGCATTTACAAATCGCGGAAATTTATTTCCAAAATTCGCGCTCTGTTCGCCCAACCTATTAGAGCAAATCGTAAAGTTTACGGTGTGCATAATCGTCCATCTAAGCAGCTAATACACAATACTATGGATCGATTTATGACCACATTAATTCTTTTGGATGATATTCATTCAAATAGATCCGAGACTGCACAAACAGAAGAAACCATCGCCGACGCCGTTCACAGCAACTTGGTCTCTGCCCGTTCACTACTTGAGGAAAGATCTTGGCACACATCCATATAAGATCCAACTAGTGCAAGAACTAAAGCCAGTGGACAATCAATTGATTTGTGTCTTCGGTAGTTGTTCTGAGAATCAACTGGATGTTGAACCAGATTTTAATCGTCAAATCATATTCAGCGATGAGGCTCATTTCTGGTTTAACGGATTTAAAAACAACCAGAATTGTGATTTTTGGAGAGCGCGAAATCCTCGTTAGATTCCATTATATCCTAAAAAAATCTTTGTTTAGTGTGGTTTAGATGACATTAGCGTGAATGATTTTCGATTTCTTTATTCCTCATAATATTTGGATGAGAAATGTTTCCATTTAGACGGAACAACATGCCTCGCGTGAAAACACCACTTTGTTGAGCCAAACGTTTGGTATCCGAATTATCTCAAGAAATAGACCTGTGAATTGGCCACTTAGTTCGTGTGATTTGACACCTTTGGAGTACTTTATGGGGGAGTACGACAAATCCCTGGTCAAGAGAAGCCAATTATGGACGTGCTATATACAAAATAAGACCGGGTATGCTTGAAAATGGTAGGATATTTGGATCGAGAGATGGCGTTCATAAGGCGCAGTCACGGAGGCCATATGCCAAAAATAATTTTTAAGCATGAAATTTGTGATCTAATAAAAAAAATTTTAGTCATTCCAGTGAATTTGTTGTGTTTTGTTCTTAAAATTTAAGTGGCTATCAGACGTTCCGTTTGAAGTGTTTCCCCTTTTATGCCACGAATAGTTCGTTAGATCCTGGATATCCGGGAAAGTCGCAGCGTCGGACTTGTCTTATTAGTTAGATATTGACATTCACATGACGAAGTTTCCCACCGTGGGTATGCTAACGCTTCTTAAGGAGCACCTTCTTGGCATTAGACTCTCGGGGTAAACCAATTTAGCTAATACCAAAAACTTGAGACTGGAAAATCTTCTTAATCTCATTGCTGATCGGAGATCCTTATGGTACAATGAAAATCAGTGCTTCTAGGACCTTATTGATTGTGGACTCATTACTGGTAAAGGTCCCTTTAATGATCGCAGGATGGTAGATCTCAAAATAGAGAGTGATTTAAGCTCTTGGCAGGGCAAAGTTCGGCTTGCTGACAGGTCCTACGTGTTCTGTTGCTTCAAGTGCAGTTGAGTTTAGATAGCTATGTCTCCTGAGCAGGGGGTAAGTGGCTAATCCGGACAATTATGTGCAAAAATATTCACTTGTGTGTATGTGTGTTATACATTTATAGTATCCAACGCTACTATAAATGTATACGCATTGCATTCAATATATAACAGGTTGTCATCAAGAAGGTCAGCGATATCAATTGTGAATTAGCTCAAGTCTTCAATCTATATAAACTATAAACCAATAACATTTCAAACGTACCTGCTTTGTACCGTATAGGACCCCTGGATTATACATTCTAAAAAGTGCTAATTAAAAACTTTCTCTATTCCAGACAATCTCAAAATTAGCTAAAATTGAATTTTTATTCCAGGCCTTAAAAAAGTGCACAAATATATGTATGCATGCATAAGTAAATGATTAACTCATTTAAAACACTTAAATTAAATTTTTAAACAACTGCAGACTTATTCAATCAAATGTAATCAGCCTGCTTAAAAAATAATAAAAAAAAAAACAATTTTTTTTTTGTTTTTGTTTTTAAATTTATTAAATTTTGGTGTGGGCAACACTTTGGTCAATGATCTTCCTGATGTGTTAGACAGATACCAGACCCCTTTAAATAATTAATCTTGTATTGTTAAATAGGAAGACAATTATTGTTCCATAACGGACAGTATGTAGAGTAAGAGCAGTTTAAGCTTTTGAAAAATGTTTGTATGTATGTACATACTGGAGTATGAGTATAATTCATTAATAAATAAAATACTCGTTCCTACTCGAATTCATTTAAAATTGCATGATCAAGATCATTGAGAAAAATAACGACAAAAAACTCTTCGCGACTGTCTGCAAAATGTAAACAATGGAAAGAAAACTAAACAATAAAAATCAAAAAGAGGGGATGGAAACAGAAACAAGAGTAGCCGGCGTAAAAAGAGGACCAGACTTGGTAAACAAAAAAATTAAAAATGCAAAAAAAAAGTAATATAAAAAAATAACAGAAACAGTAAAAACTAAATGAAAAAATACAAAAACATAAAATCAAAACATAAACAAAACTAAGATTGCTTTCCGCAAAATACGTTTCGGAAAGCTTAGCAGACTCATAGAAAACCAGGGAATGCACGCGATACGAGGGTGAATTGGAAAGGTTTTATAAATATTTTATATATAAATCAATGCAAGTTGAATTAACAGTGACTCAAAGGTCTAAGATATTTCCCAAATAATGTTGACTTTAAATACATCAATAATTGTGCCCATTTTGGTAACTAAGGTTTAATTCTACTTTTAAGACCGGCATATGGGTAGAAAATTAACATTTCTATGGCAAAATGACTCTCTACTAGGGTTCCTTATTTCCCAAAATTTTTTCGTTTCCAAGAATGCGTCATTTTATAAATATCAAGCCGTTGTATATGTAATTAATATTATTGATTTATCGTTAAGACAATTTGGCTTCCCAATTGCCTTAACAGGTTACTTCTGTTGGAACAGAGGCAACCTGATCTTCCTTTTGTCACTTATTCTTGTCATCTTTGTCAAATCTAAATCAATGTGCTCTTGTGCTTGAGTTACATAAAACAAAATAAACAAAATCGTGATAGGAATAAAGAGAATCGAATGTTCATTTATTTCAGTCTATACATAGTACCTATACAGCAATATATTTAAAAGTTTTAACACAATAAACAAAGAATAACGATATTAACTAATTTAAAGCGCCCTTAGGTTAGGTTAGGTTAGGTTCCATGGGCAGCCATCGAGAGACAGCTCACTTGAGTCCTTCAGCGGTCCCTTTGTGATACCCAGAGCCCGTTCCCATCCCATAGAGCAGTTGCTTAGATGGCGTCACTGCAGAGTTGAGCCAATTCGTCTTCCTAATGCAGAGAAGAAGCAATCTTAGTTCTATTGTAGATAGATCCTCCAAGCAGGAAATCACCGGCTCTCCCAGGTATTTTTCCCTAATGCCCCGTAACCCAGGGCATTGACAGAGAAAGTGAAGTACAGTCTCCTCTTCCTTCTCATCATGACAACTTCTGCAGTAGTCATTGAATTCCAGACCCATTCTCCTGGCATGAGCCCCAACAGGCTAGTGTCCAGGCACAACCGACACCACAGTCCTGATTTTGTCCCTATTGAACCTAAGTAAAGATTTGGTTCTCCGTTCATCATAGCCAGGCCATAGTGAAAGCCATTACCAGTAAAAGCCATTAAAGTTAAATAAAACACAAATAAATTTTTGATTTCGATGAATTTCATTTCATTATAATGCTTGGGGCCTTGCAATTACGTACGAAATACAATGTCATTTAAATAACTGCCTCTAGATTGGTTGCAGCAGTTTCCGACGGTATCTCGGCGATATCTTGAAGAATATTGGTTTTAAAATGCTCCAAAGTTATGGAACTATCCTCATAGACATGGGCTTTGACGTAGTCCCACAAATAAAATCCAAGGGCGTCAACTCGTATGATCTTCCTGGCCAACTGACGTTGCCAAAACTAGAAATTACACGCTCTGGAAACCTCCTATGCCAATAAAGCCAAAATCGGTCATGTGTGGCTCGTGGCACCGTCTTGTTGAAAACACACATCGTCCAGTTCATAATCTTCAACTGCCGTAGCGCTTTGAGTTGACATTCGGCAATACGCACATTGCAATGATGCACAGACCTTACCACAGCTTTTACGCGTCCAGTCTCTGAAAATTCCTTGCAAAGTAGGTCGATTATGACGACCATAATTACCTCGTAATGCTCCAAAAATGGCCACGTTTGTTAAACAATGGATTTTCGTAAATGTGAAGGGTTTCAATAAATAAATCACACTTCAGATGTCATATATTTAAAAAGCTGACAGCCTTGCCAGACTGTTAGTTTTGAAACAACGAAATGGATAACACTGTACAATCAGTTGCATTAAGCAAATATTAGATTATTAACAATTTTAATAAAATTATCAACGGACCCTCGCTTTTAAAAAGCAGAAAAGGAATCTCATAGTAAATAGCTAGAACACTAAAAATAAACAACGTTCAACTATATACTACAAATGAGATGAATAGTGACGTAAGTAACGTAACGTAAAATAAAATTAAATGAAATGTGTTCTATGTATGTACTTAAACAATCGCTAGTCGTACTTTGCTTATTAAAAGAACTCAGACAATACTCAGACCTTCAAACACACATATTTAGTTAAATGTATAAGTATGTTTGTACATGCAAAAAAAGGACAGACATCTAGCCAGGCAGCCAGACATATTCATCCATGGAAGCATTCAGTCAGTTAATTTTTTTTTTTTAACAAAATCCAGACATGCATTTAAACACAAACATTTGCTCATTAAACAAACAACAATTGATGGGTGATTTATTGGGTAAGATAAAAGTAGTTTCGTAAGTTAAAATAATTTTATTTGATTGCAAAATAAACGGTTTATTACATATCAGCTCGTCCTAAAATAATATTTTCTCGTTGGATATTCATAGCAATCTCCACCGACTCCCTATGAATTTCCATGTGAGCTGCCCTGGATGAGGTGAGGTCTGTCATATGGTACAGGAGTTTTTGGACTTCACTATCATACCAGCAAAGATAATTTCGGATATGCCTCGGGGGGTGGGTCTAATTCCGTTCTATGGTAATTCGGATGTCCCCTCCGATGACCTCCTTTGTTGTGTTCCTTGACCGTCATCATCTTTGCCTTGTCATGCAGGTGTTCTATTGGTGTCATCTGAACACAGTCCGTTACGGTTCTTAGCACGGAATTTTGACAGCTCATAAGCTTCTTCCACTGAGTATCGCTGACTCGTAGGCGTCTGCGTAGTTTACCACTGACCGGCCAATTGTTTTGTATGTAGCCAAGTAGGGTTTGTTTTCCATTCCGCAAGTGCTACCGGCTAGAGACTTTATGAGCTTGTTTAACTCCGCTTTCTATCGCAGATCGCAGTGGCATGCGCCGATAGCATGTACACGACTACCAATATATTTGGTTGTTTTTTTGTCGGAATTATGGTGCCATCGACAGTCACATTCAACTGTAACCTCACTTCCTTTTTCGATGTCGTGAAAAGAGTCGCCGATGATTGTGCAGGAGAGATGTTCATATTCCTCGTGTGGAAAAAGTTCGCCAGATCATAGACATAACTGTATACCTATAACTATATGTGTAGGTAATGACATTGCCATTGGAAAACAGTTGTCTGCGTACGATACTATTTGGACACCTTGAGAAGGTGACCGGTGCTTAGACATGAAGAAATTAAACAGGATCCATCCTGTGAAACTTCCTGCGTACCTCTACGACACTTCGACATCTTATTTCTAAACTCCACATATGAATGTCTTCCAATATGTATTAGAATTATAGAAATATTTATTCCGTTCTGGTGATTATTAATCCAAAAAAACTCCTAAGTTGTCTGAAATTAAAGGCCATGTCAGATAAAACGTTTGCTTCGCGTTGTGTCACATAAAGTACTTTCAAAGCGAAGCGAAGCAAAAAGTTAGCCAACTCTCATCTTTTTGCGCGCTTTGATTTTTAATTTTTTTTGCCAAATTTTTAACATTTATTTGTATAACAAATAAATAAATGTACAAATTACCAACCGCTTTTATAAGTAAACAAACAATGCGTGAGTGTTGTCAACGTTTTCAATTGTGTCATACACCTGTTGCTTTGCGTTTTTCTGCTAAAGGTAGAAACGTCACGCAAAGCGACAAAGTTGTATCTGACACGGCCTTAAAACTTCGCCAGAGGGGAAGTAAAACAATCCTTCACAATGAAATTACTTTTACGCCCTGCCAATAACTACTGAATGAATATGTTGAATATAGTAAAATGTGCGAAGTTAAAATATACAAATATAAATGTATCTATCTTTCATTGAATTGTATCTTTTTTCTGTTATAATTTTAGTTGTTGTATTGTATCGTATGGGTGGTTTAAATAAAAAAAAGAAAATACAAAGTACACAGCAAAAATGCAAGCAACCAAAGCAAAAGCACAACAACCACATTATTATTATTATTATCGTCATCAACACATCGCCTCGTACACACAAACCTTGTGCAAGTTCAACAAACCTGTGAATCAACATCAAACAACAAAACTTAAATGCAACAATAACAACTATAGCAACAGTATTATTGTGCATAGTAGTTGTTGTTGTGGTAGTCAACAACTAGTCAAGCAGTTAGAGCAAACCGACCACTCAGCCAGAGTCCAACAAATATCGACGAGTAAAAAGTGAGATATTTGTTGTTGCTTGTGCCGATGCCGCATGCATAATGATTATTATATTATTTTGGCGGTTTAAATTTTAAACTTAAAAACAATAAAAGGCATAAATAAATGAGATGCTGCACAGTGGGTTGAAATTATATTTAAAAACAACTTTAAAAAAGCGGTGCAAGGATTATTTTCCAAGATGCTAAGAAGCGACCGGAAATACCGTAAGCAATGGAAAAATAAAGCATTCAGTATTCCCTAAATTATTACAAAGTTCACAAGTCCTTTAGTTCTTTACTTATTTTGAAAATAAGTACGAGCACAAAACAATATTACTCCCCATTTGTAACCGCCAACAATTTGTGTCTGCACCCAGAGAAAAAATATGTTTAAATTTGGTCACCAGCAACAAAACTATTGTTAAAGAGAATTGCACACATATTATGTTTAAATTTAACCATATAATTGTCACCGACAAACATATTATTGTTAAATTAGTCCTACATCAAGAAGGCACAACCATATTATGGTTGCCTCCGATCATCTTTTGGTAAGTAATAACTAAAATGTGTTTAACATTTATAATAGCATGGTTGATTTTCAACCAAAGCATGTTGCTCTTAGAAAAGAGGAAAATACTATTGTTAATTTAAAAACAAATTATTGTCATATTTAAACATAACATGTTTAGAGGCAACCATAATATGGTTGTGGCTTCTTAATAGAGGACTAATTTAACAATAATATGTTTGTCGGTGACAATAATATGGTTAAATTTAAACATAATATGTTTAAAATTTTGTATAAAAATAGTTTTGTTGGAGGTGATCATATCTAAACATATTTTTTCTCTGCGTGTGGAATAATACAAAAATATGTGTGTGGAAATATATAAAAAATCTTACCTACGTTTCTCATATGTTTGTGTAACCGTTTGTGTGGTGTATTTGTCCCTTAAGTCACTTCAGTTAACGACATCAAACCTCCAAAACAAATTCCACGATTGAGCAATAAATGCAGTTGGTAAAACTTAATTAGTTAAATACATACTCGTTGGTATAAATAGAGGTAACATTTTCAACAGAGTTATCTATTTTTGTCAAAGTCTTCTAATATTTTTTGACACACAACATAATCGACTAAAGGGCCAAGTTTTTGTATTATGGTTTTCTGCTTTGCAGTGAATATAAGATAGTTTGTAAGTACATTGTCCAGAAAATCGTATGCATAAACTATCACCTGTGCTTTTTGAACTAATCAGATCTATTCCAATAAACAGCCTCCATTGCCGTTATTCATCTACATGGGTGCGTCTACAAATATTCGATACTCAATTGCGTGCAAAGCCATTTCAAACAGAAAAAAATAATCGGCCGTGTTCTGAAAATCGAAATCACTTGAAATTGGAATCGATGAAGATTTTCAATTGAATTCTTGTAAAAATTAACATACCGATTTCTGATTTCAAAAGTAGTTTAGGTAGAGGAAAGTGATCCTCAAAGTATGAGACATAGAAAAGGAAATATTTGTTTGATCTTTGAACATGGGAGAGTTTCCAAAATTGGTTCGATTTCAATTCCACGTGATTTCGATTACTAGAACAGGACCGAATTTTCATATTTAAATAATCAAATCGCATATTTTGTTAAAAATTTTTGGAATTCTGCAATGACGATTTTTGCGGTATTGATAAAAAAGTATGTAGGTATAATTATTGAATTTTAAGTTAACAGCCAAGTTCATAAAGTCAATAAAAAAGCTGTTGTCCAAAATAATTTTTTTAACGTGATTTGTAAAATACATTTTTGGAAATGTTGAATAAATCAAACAAAATGTTTATCGAATCTTTATTTATTTATTCATTAATAATGATGTGCTTTATTTCCAATTTGTATTCTTTGATAAATACACTAACATTTATTGTTGGATGCTTAGGAAAGATCATCAGGAAACCTTTTTCCAAAGATTTTGGAAAAACTAAAGACATTATACAAATACAACTGTATAGCGAATGAGAATTACAAACACTGACGTCTTATTTGCAACGATATCAAAGCTATTAAAAAGCAACCATTGTGTAAAACTAAGCTGACTTCCAAAACGTCAATTGCTTTCTATTAGAGCAGAGCATAATGTTTTTCATAACGACGCAGTTCAAAATATATACAATGCAGACCCTTCCAAAACATCACTGTTAAGTATTAGTAACGCAGTAAAACAGCAATCAGGGCATCGGTTTCAAAATTGATGCTTTGTGACATTTAACATTTCATTTGCAAACACTACATGTTTATTTTAAATATTATCCATTGCATCACTTACATTTCAAAACGTTTAAATAAACAAAACACATAGTTGCATTGTTTCGGCACTTTGTACATGTACATGGTTAAAATACAGTAGTAAAACTGTATACAAACTTTGTATTGGTACGTTCTGGAAGTCAGCCCTACTGTCTTTACTTTGACTCAAATATTTTTTTTTTTTTTTTGAATGTGGAGAAATATTTATTATTTCTTATTCAGTGCTATTTTGCAAAGTGCAATTTTGATAAATTGTTTCATTGAAATAAATAAAAGGTTGGTTGACCTACAATTTTATTTTTAACAAGCTGTGGTGTTAAACATTTTCTTGAGCTATTTTTTTCTGTGAATGGTTATCAAAGGAATTTCCTTTAGTTTAAATCCATATCTTTAAGGTGTGTGATAAAAGCCGTTTTTTGATACGAACCGATTTAAACCCGATAATAGCGTTTTGAGCATCTTCTAAAATGGATTTATAAAACATTTTACTATTTTTTCTATTGGGTTGTTCACGGAGGGCTGGTTATCAGGTTATATGGTTATTTAGTTATGTTCAGAACAACAAAATATCTATATTTATTTAAATTTTTTTTAAATATATTTTGTTGCCCGATAATCCACCTTTCGTGAACAACCCATATACATATATTTCTTTGAATTTTATATTACAAAAATTAATTAAACTTATTTATAGATAAAAAATTAAAATTACGTCGGAAATGGATTTTAAAATCGCTCTAAATTCATTAAACCTTTTAAAAGCGATCGTTTTGGAATCGGTAATTTTCATTACATATCTACTTAATTTCTTCTACTAATTGCTCAAACCGACACCACTGTGTCTCGCAAGCAGTCGAGCAAATAAAAACAACACACACACAAGAAAATAAAAGCGCACCTCCAACAACAAAAATCACATTATCAGCAGCAACAACGTTAAGAAATGTGCAAAGCAAAACAAAATCTACAAACAGCATGTGAGTTTTAGCACCAACAACGATCTGCAGCGTGCATTCTTGAAAACTGTTGTTTTATTATATAAACTGTCAGTTATCAATGTTGTTGCTATTTACAATTTGTTGTTGCATTTGAAGAGCGTGTTCTTGTTATTATTACTGGTGTTGTTGTACTATTTACTAGCCGGCTTTTTGAATGTTTATTAACGTTTTCTCGCGTGTGTTTTTATTACATTTATTATTTGTGTTTTTTTTTTGTCCGTTCGTTGGGACGGATGTTGTTGTGCTTTTACGACTTGTGCAGGGTTATTGTTGCTGCAGCTTAAGTTAAAGTGTTTAGCGCTTAAAGAAAACCGCGCATGCAAAAGAAAAGCTACATTACGAAGGCATAACGATTACGAAGACGACAACGCTTATGATGACTATTTATTTATATGTATGTGGGGAAGGTATTTTGGATTGATACAAATGTTTGTAACGATATAAAATTATCGTCCTACCGTTATATGTACCGCAGAGAAAAAAATGTTTAAATATTTTTAGCTAACATTTTTAAACATATTATGGTTAATTTGACCAATTTTTTGTCACCGGCAACCATAATATGATTAAAGTACTCCGCCATCAAGAAGCCCCAACCATATTATAGTTGCATCCGAACATGCTGTGATATTAAAATAATTAACACTACCATATCATGGTTGTTTTTCCATCATATAATGTTTCTCTTGAAAAAAAGGAAAATACTTTTGTTAATTTAAAACCGAGGAATTATTAGTGCTAAGCCAATTATTTTCATATTTTATCATAACATGTTTAGAAGCAGCCGTAAAATGGTTGTGGTTTCTTAATGGTGTACTAATTGCATGGTTGACAATAGTATGGTTTAATTAGCCATAATATGTTTATGGTTAAAAAAAACAATTTATGGCATTTACTATTTGAAAATGATATCATGTAAATGTTGACAATCGGGCATGTTCTGGAAATCGAAATCACGTGAAATTGAAACCGAGCAAATTTTAAAAATTCTCTTGTCTTCAAAGTTCATAAAAATGTTTACTTTTATAGACCTCATACTTTGGGGATCACTCTCCTCTACCTGAACAACATTTGAAATCAGAAAAAGCAACTTTAATTTTTACAAAAATTCAATTGAAAATCTTCATCGATTTCAATTTCACGTGATTTCGATTTTCAGAACATGGCCGAATGACAATTTCTGAGGTGGTCCATTCGAAACTCAATGAAAATGTAACGTTTTATCGTGAAATTTTGTTCAGTAATTAAATTAAGCACATTTCTGGCTCAATGGATGCGTTAATAAACAAAACTGCAGTATTTGGCAGTTAAATTCATTAAAAACAACAGTATTCGTCCATATTTCTTCAAAAATGAGGAAAATCGGAATGTTACCGTCAATGATAACTGTTATCGCACCATGTTAACGAACTATGTGCTTTCTGAAATTCAAGCGCATGGTCTCGGTGAGCTCTGATTTCAACAAGATGGCGCACTATGGTCGGAAACATCACTTTTCTTGGCCAAAACTATTAAAACTTAAATAAAACAACTTAATTATAAAAAATTAAAGTAAATATTGGTATTTCAGTAATTTGGTCATAACTCGGGCATTTTTCAATCGATTTGATAGATTTATACACCTACGTCATAAGGAAGAAATTTACCATTTACTTTGTTAAT
Organism: Pollenia amentaria; assembly: GCA_943735925.1. Lineage (NCBI taxonomy): Eukaryota > Metazoa > Arthropoda > Insecta > Diptera > Polleniidae > Pollenia > Pollenia amentaria. The sequence goes on along the minus strand of OX031008.1, from coordinate 81,490,792 downwards.
AAAACTTGGACTCGGAAAGATCTACGGTTCCCGAAAATAGGTATTTTTCTTAAAAAAAATTATATTTTGGTAATATCTTTTTTTGTTAAAACTTAATAAAACCGCAAAAAACCGCAAATCGAGATAAACATTTTCAAAAACTAAACACTTCAAAGTAATTTGGTTTTTAATCTTATGCTTAACACTCCTAAACAAAATGTGTTAAGCTTACTCAAACTTAAAAAAAAAAATTAATTCCAAAATGTTAAAGACTTTTGAAAAAAGTTATTTTATTTTTTAGAGTATCCAATTTTTAAGTATTATATTTTACAAAATTAAAAAACTTACCATCACCTTCGTTTTCCATTTAAACATTTATTTAACACGCTTTGTTTTCAGCTTTAACAAACAATTGAAGTAAGCACTATAAAACACCGAACGCAATTCTGTTTACAAATGAAGCAAACAAATTCAACTTCGATGACTCACCGAATAACGGTGAATTGCATATTACAACAACAAAATTAATTTTTGGTTGTTTTGGAGTGTTGACTACCAGATTTAAAAAACAAAAACATATTTCGTGAGTGTAAACATTTTGACTTTTGGCCAACGAAATGAAATTTCCGACCGCAGTGCGGCGTTACGAGCCATACAGCGCGTGAAACAATGACCTTGGTGAAAAATCATTTTGGTGAGCACTTAATTTCACGTTTTGCTACGGTAAATTGGCCATCTAGATCGTGCGATATCACACCTTTGGAGTATTTTGTTTGGGGATATGTAAAGTCTGAGGTCTTCAATATATGCCAGCTACGATTGACGCTTTGGAAGCCAACATTACTCGTGTTATTTGCGAGATAACAGTCGCTATGCTCCAACGAGTCGCGTAAAATTGGACTTCCAGAATGATACACCTCAGACATTGTCATGGTCAACATTTAAAAGATATCATTTTCAAACAGTAAATGCCATAAATTGTTCTTTTAATCGATAATACAAATGTCAAGCTCAATTTCAAATTTAAGGCCCTAATCATGTAAAACGCAACGCAACGCCAAAGAATTACATTGAAAGCAGAAACAATGTCATAAATATTGTTTAATTTTGTTTTTGCTTTCTACAGAAATTCACATTGCGTTTTAAAATTTCAAACGCTGCAGAGCTTGTGGCGTTAAAAATTTTAAAACGGTACATGAATTTCTGTAGAAAACAAAAACAAAATTAAACAATATTTATGACATTGTTTCTGCTTTCAATGTAATTCTTTGGCGTTGCGTTGCGTTTTACACGATTAGGGCCTAAGTGTTTTATTTTACATTATAAATTAAGCCTCACGATGAATCAACCTTTATAAAATGAATATCAGTTTCCCATTGCCATCGATTCAACATCTAAATCATAAACTAAAAATAAATCCTAATTCAAATGGAGTTCCCCAAATGTATAGAACTACAAAATACACAATAAAGCTAAAGTTACCTTCTCTTCTAAGAGTAGAGTACAAAATGACGCAAGTTGTTTTCAGGATGTTTAAGAGTTGCCAATGATAGATTGAATAAATGATATAGACGAAAACAAATAGCATCTAAAAAATATTCGCAGTATATTAAAATTGAAGAAATGTCAAAACAATTGTTAAGTATATATAAGTGAAGGGTGTCATACTGCGCTCACTTTTTCCCATTTATGATAAGTGTACTCTAAATAGATTTACGCTTAAAAAACGCTACCAAATTTACCAAATTTATTTTGAAACTCAGTGATTCGTGGAACTTATAGACGATTTCGTAACTTTTATAGCGCAAGCCATTAATGGGTTTGTTAGTAAGCAAAATTGCCGTGGAGTCAGACTAATACACAATAGACCATTCACACTCCATTTAAAATTATCGCATGTGAAGTCAGAGGCTAACGACATTTTCTAACCTTGTTTCTTTAAATATAAAGATAATTGGACGTCCAGAATGCGCTTCGTCAATTACAATGGAGGTAACCCCATGTCCAAAATTAATTTCAAATTTTAGGTTAGGTTTGGTTAGGTTAGGTCGCAAGGAGGACGAAGCATCAAGATGCAACTTCATATATGTTACGATATACACCTAAGCCACTATCGGGCCTGTTGTGCACTCCTTAAGAAGAAACATGGGGGATTTAGGTAAACAATTGTGCCACCATCCTATAGTGAGGGGTTATGTCCGGCGTTAAAAACCCAGTTTCAAGGAAGTAATTAATTAAGATTTTGCAGCCAATCTTCCTAAGGGATCCAGACCCAACATGACATCGCTCCCGAGGTGTTTGGATCGTAATTCGGCGAAGGCCTGCCGGTAGTGTTTCAGCGTCTCGCTGTCCTCGCCACACGCTCTACACTCGTCAGATTCCGCCCGTCCAATTTGGTGCAGTTGTGCCCGCAGTTTCGCATGACCAGGATACGCACCATCATACTAACATCGGAATTACTCCCGTTGAGGAGGTATTTTGCCCTCCCCTCGTCTGGGCTAGCCCATTAATTCTTAGTGGTACTACCCACAGTCCCACCGTTCCAACTGGCCGTGTGGGTCTCCCTAGCCCACGTCTTCATCTGCCTTCATTGCCCCAAATAGCTTCGCGTTCGCCAAGTTGACCGCCTCGAGTTCTCTCCCCTTGATAGCGAGTATATTGGCTCTTTCGCGTCTGATTATCCCCGAATGGCCTGGCACCCATATTTCAAATTTTAGTTATATATTTATCTATTTATCTTTTAAATAAAAAAAAAATGTTAAATGAATTTTATTCCTTCGACCTTTTTTTTAATTATTTCTAAAGAATATTCATATATATTTTTTTCATGAACTTTCTCCAATATTTCGATATCCATCGGATATCATTTTCAAGGAATGAGTTACAAATATATTTGTAAAAGACGTATGACTATCACGAAATTCCACAGTACAATTATAAGTCTCTTACAAATATATTTGCAACTCATTCCTGGATAATGATATCCGATGGATATCGACATATTGGAGAAAGTTCAGGAAAAATATATATATTTTATAGTTGGCCTCGAGATCGAAAAAAATTTTAAATAATAAAAACAATACAATTTAAAATATACTCGTAAACAAAATAATACAAACTGTTTTTACTGTTTTGAAGAACTTGGGACACTTTTTTATACCAGAAATATGGATATTTGAAAAGTTCTTATATTTCATTTTAAAATTATATTTGGCACCCCTAAAACAAAAAGTGTGTGAACAATATTATTCACATTAACGTTGTTATTTCTATAATAAAATTCACAACATATTTAAATAACTAAATACAAGAAAATATCGTTGACTGAAGCAAATATTTGTTACTTTTCAAAAAAAAAAAAAAAAAAAAAAATGCAAACCAAAAGCATAAAAAAATGCTTTCGATTTTATTTTAAATTCCGTAACTGACTTTTATTAAAGCGAACTTTAAGCTTTTATGTATGTAAAATTAACCAAAAAAAAAATGTAAAAACAAAAAATAAATATACAATTTTTTGCTTGTACTGGCAAATTTTAAAGCGGAAAAAATACAACAACCACTGAAAAGAATTGTAAAAAAAGAAACTTTATGGATTTTTAAATTTATAGGAATCAAATTAAGAAAAAATATGCCTTTTTTAAATTTGCGGTTATTTTAGTTGTTGTTCTTTTTTAAATTTTATAACGTTAAACCAGTCATGTTCACTAATAATTTTGCTTTAAATTTCCGTTTTTTATTTAATTTTTTTTTTTTTTGTTTTTTTTTTCTTTTTTTGTTAGGGCAGGTATGACCCATACTAATGCATTGCATTGTGTTGAAACTAGGAAAATAGGTTATGGAAAGGAGGATAGAGGGAGAAGTCCTTGTGGATATTAGACTTGAACTTATTCATGTTAAAAGTAAGAGGGAAGACTGCAGCAGGAATGTTTTTCCACAAACGAAGAGCCTGGCCAAAAAACCTGAAACCGGAACATTTTAATACCTATAAGCAGGGCTGTGGACAGGGCTGCCAGAAATTTTAAGCAAAAAATCTTAATTTCACCAAAAAAAAAAATCTTATTTTTGAAGAAAAAATCTTATTTTTGGAAAAAAGTAGTTTTTTATTATAAATAATAAAAACAATTTATAATTTATTTAATATATAAAATAAACAAAAAGAAAACATATTTCTTATTTCTACTAAAGTGTACCTTTTTTGAGATCACAAATGTGTGTTTTTAAGTTAGTTATATAAATACATAAAAACATAAATAAACATAACAAAAATTCATTTTCTTAAACTAAATTATACAGTTTTAAGCCAACATGTATATAATTTAAAATAATAAAATTTCAGTTTTTTATATTTCTAAAAACAAATTTAAAAATTATTTCCAGGTACAGTCATATTGAAGATCTGTTTGCTCGAAGGCAAATGTATCAACAAAAATTAACAAAAGCAACGATTTATTCCATATCCCTGAGTAATTCTAAGTCGATTTAGCCATGTCCGTCTGTCTGTCCGTCTGTTGAAAACACGCTCACTTTCGAAAAACGCAAAAGAAAAGAATAAACTTGGTCTCAAATTGCTTGTAGTTATCCTAAGCAGTCCAGAAACATCGGTTCAGAGGATCAGAACTATGAATCAAAGTGTGGAACCACCTCCCTAAAAAAAAATTGATAATTTTGATACAAAAACTAACATAAATGGTGGAATAATGCACGGAATGAAAAACAATTTTATATAACTGCAAATCATAATTTACACTAGGCCCCATATAAACCCTTCTCCCGGAAAACCGTTTAGTACGCCTAAGACTAATAAATAATGCTATCAAATTGACGTCACAGTTTTATAGGACGAGAAATCACACTGCCAAATTTCGTGAATATTTGTCCATAATTTACCTTAGGCGCCATATAAACCCTACTCTCGGAAAACCGCTTATTGCGCCTAAAACCAAATAAAGCCCACTTTGAGAAAATAATTAAATTCGCCTAAAACCATAACAGATATAGATATTGCGGTAAAATGTCTTACTTAAATTCATATGGCCAGAAAAAATATCATGCAGTTTTGTGAAATTCACTGTTAACGCTAAAACTAATTACACTGGTGTATTGAAATTTATTAGAAATCAGTCTTCAGAATTTTGGGATGATTGGTCCATAATTTACCATAGGTCCAATACAAATTACCCTCCTAAAAATCATTTTAGTACGGCTAAAACTGTTACGAATCATGATATTTTACTCAAGCCGGTTCAAAGTTCTAACAAGAAACGCATAAAATGTTCTTATTGTCGGTCAATAATTTAATTCAGGCTTAGTTAATATATATGTATTTATCATATAGAGCCACATAGAGTCATATGTATTTATCAAAGATTCGGCACAGCCAAATATAGCACTCTAACTGGTTTTTTTGTCCAGTAAACCGCAAGGTTGCAATACTTAGTTTAAAAATTTTCAAATGGGAGCAAAGAAGGTTTTTTAATTGGACCTAACCTTCGTCTAGACAAAACAAAAAATCTTGTTTTTGGGGAAAAAATCTTAAAATCTTTTTTCGGTTAAAAAATCTTAAAAAATAATGTAAAATCTTACTTCTGGCAGCGCTGGCTGTGGAGTCGTTGAAAAATAGTTCTAACTCCAACTCCAATCGCTGAAATTTTTTAAGTCCGACTCCGGCTCCGTCTCTGACTCCTAATCTAGCCTTGATGCGAAGTGTATATGAGACTAGTTTTAATTTGACTTTAAATAATTTTTTTCATGCAGTACCTTTTATATGGTTCAATATAGCACGGAAATGATTCTGTGAAAATTTTAAATCGATATTTGAAATTTAACGCTTAAGCTTTAATTAAGTTATTTACATAAATATGTACCTAAAGTAGACTGGCCCTTATTTTCTGACTTCAAAATTTTTAAAGTAGACCCTCTTAAGATGTTATTGTTAGTATAAAAATCATTACGTTATTAAATTCACGTGCTATTTATTTATAACACAAGTAAATGACTTAAAAACACACACACATCTTGTTCACACATCAAATAAGTAACTGAGTATAAGTTTTGCTACTGCAATTTAAACTCTTGTCCGCACGTATAAACAGCATTTTTCGAAAAAAAAAACTGTACCATACCAATTTTGTTCAGAATAAATGACACAATATTTGAAATGAAACAACCCAGTAAAAAATTTTCTTATTTTGCGAAGCACTAATGGTACATTTTAAAAAGTAAGCACACACTTATGCGCTACGCAATAAGACATACAGAGATGCAATAAAGTAATTGAACGAATTCTTAATAAATTTAAAAATAAATATATAACATTTGAAGAGCCACGACATTAACTTACTACGAAGCAGGTTTGTAAGGGAGCATATTAAAGAATAACGGTAACAAAAAATTCAGTGTGCAAACCTCATCGTTACATTCACCAATTTTTATATGCGCTGAATAAAGCGCTTTCTATGTCAAAAATGTATTGCTTCAAAGTGGGAACTCGCCATATAAAATTCATATCTTCCATAAACGTAATGGTAAGCGAAACTTTTTATGTTTCTCTCTTACAAACCTGCTTCGTTGGAAGCTCCAGTTTTTATTGGGAATTCTAACAGAATTGGCATTTGGAGCGATTGTGAAAAAAAATATAAGAGGATCCGAGGATAAGCCTCTTTTCGGCTAAAGAAGAAGTTGAAAAATACCTTAGATCTTTTATTATTTCTAGAGACGCAGATCATTCCTAATTTTCAAATTAGTTCTGTCGCATCTGAGAGACTATTTTCCATTACAGGTCTGGTTCAAATGCACTTGCGAAATGGTCTTTCTCCGCACATGTTGAGAATACTGATTTTTAAACAAAAATCTTATAAATGTCAATTAAAATATTAATAATTATAATTTCTTACGCTGTTATTTATGTGAAAAATTTTTGTTAATTTTATTATGAATTCAAATTTTTTTTTTAATCTTATTTAATTTGAAATATTAATTATCTTTTACACTGTTATTTTGTATAATATAAAAATTATTCTACAGGAGTTTCGTTAATCTTAAATTGAATTTAAATACAATATTTGTATCGATATCGGTGATATTTTGTTTTGAGCATCGGTATCGTATCGGCAAAAACGCGTATCGGTGCTTCCCTAACAAAAACTTTATTTATTAATATTTTTAATGAAATTTTGCAGCTAAATACATTTTTTAATGCTTAATACACGCCAACTAAAATTTATTTTTAAATTTCAAAGAAAATCCCACAAATCCCAAAGAAAACTTCTGAAAATCCCCAAGAATTAGTTTTTGTAATATGGGCCTCAGTATTCCGATTATTCGATTATTACAAACATATTAGGTCATGTATACAGTGCTAAAATGTTTGAGTTTAGCTTTGCAATTGGAGAAAAAGAGAAAAACATTTTGCATAGCAATAATATATATGAAGCAGTTTTTTTAAATGTTAAATAATATTTATTCCGTTTATCAATTTTTTTTTTTTTATAAAAAAAATTTAAATGCTTTTTCGCTAAAAAAAAATGACAAAACAACATTTTTTCAGAATTTTAATTTCAAGAGCAACAAACTTTTTAATTTCTAAAGATTTTTTCAGAATCCTTTCTGTAGAATATTTACTTATTAGTATTATAAAAAAATATTTAAAAAAAAATAGGGACCAATTTTAATCTTACATTTGCAAAATACTAAACCAAAGTGGATCAAAAAAATCAAATTTTCATTTTCAAAGTCGGATATTTCCTAAACTTTAAGAGGTAAATAATGCAAGTCCCCAACTTTTTTGTAGAACTCAACTAGTTTATTTCACTAATAGTTTTTTTTTAAATCGATCTGAAATTAAGAATTCTGGAACGTTTTTATTTGTTGTAATACCCGAAGTTTCCTAATTTGGAAACCTCCTCCTGATCTGTGAATAGACACCAAATCCTAAACTTACGGGCCTCGTGTGATTTTGTGGGGTATTGAAAATTATTCGGTTTTTATGTTTCTCGGTGTGCTTTCGGCAATTGAAAATCACACCGAAACACACAAAAACGGAACACCAAAATATTACACGTGTGATTTTAAAAGGTCCATGTGATTTGAAATCACGTGATTTGAATTAACCCAGATAATACAAATCCTTAATATACACATGAGAAAATATTCCAATCGGACTAACCGTTTACAAAAGCCAGAATTTTTTTAATTGTGTTTTCCAAAATCTCCCACTGTGCGGCGTTTCAAAACATTTTTAGGATTTACGAATACATAATAAAATTAAAATTTATTTCCATAACACCATTTGCAATCAATGGCAATTTAACTACTGATTTTAATCAGCACACACAAAAAAATAATATTTAAAATGAAAACACTTCCATTTACTATTTACAAAACGAACACATGTATGGAAATAAAATTATGTTTCTCAAACCGTCATCACAATCTCACAGATTTTTTTATTGCAGTTTTATTCAAAAAAAAAATTAAATAATTTTTACGAAACACTCACGTATTCAACACTTCATTAAAAAACGAGATACAACGTCAAAAAAAATGGCAATAAAAACAAAATCATCATTTAAGTTCGCAAGTATGGAACAAGTTTTCCTTTTTGTCCCCATATTCTACGGATTTTGTGGAAGATTATTTATCGTTATTAATTTCATTCCTTAACGTTAATAAAAAAAAAAATTTTTTTCTTTTTAATAAAAATAAATATGTATGGACTATAATCGTTATAATCTGTCGTTTAAAGTTAAAAACTAATTTAATTTTGACCACAAATGTAAATTTAAAATAAATTAATATTTTAATGGAGTTATATAAAGCAGGAAGTTGAAGCGACTGTTTCACTTTATATGTGTTTGAATTGTTTCTTGGAAAAAAGTGAATTGAGAAGTTGTGGAACTTAGAGCTGCAGTTCTGGTTGATTGCGGCTTAAAATCGCGAGGCTCCTTACATCGGGTAAATATAACACAACTTTCAATTAGTTAAAATGCAGATGGTAACTCTGCTATATGAATGAACCAGCAGCCCTTCGAACTACCCCCGGGGGTTTTTAGGGATCATCTTAAGGATATTTCACCAATTGGTGTTACATCCTCCGGGACATAATCAGGTGTAGCCAATTGCTGTCATTCCGCAAAAATCCAAAATTGACAGATTACGGGAGATCATACCGATCTCTTGTGATCACGGCTGCCCAGAAACCTATTCTGGTACCTCGGGAGTCAGAAGCCCCCGGTAGCTAGGTGCCGGACAGATTATTAGCTGAGGCCTCCGTTTGTATGATTCTTGCGGAAAATGCTTTCTGTTTTTCAGGAAGATTGTCTCTGTGGAAGTATCGCTTTTCCGTTGAAAATATACTTTCGGGGATCACGCAATGGTTGAGGATTACTACCCATAAAATCCCACTATGGAGCGGATTTTTCACCACTTGCGGAAGAGTTCGGCTTGCAGGGCAACCATATCTCTAGGTGCTGTTTCAACTCAACAAATACTGCTAGCATTTTTCCAAACACAGCAGAGGTTAGATAACTTCAGGTCGAATACATAATATTGGCGGATTATGCAGTGAAATTGCTACCTGGGTGTGCTGGTTGCGCTTAGGCTCGGTGGCGGTTGGTAAGCGCATTGTTTGCATCAATTGGTAAAGAGCCACCATGGAAAAGGCCCTTTTGCAGGTAACCATGTTAATCTTTTTTACAGCTGTCAAGTTTATGGTTCGCTGTGGTATGTGCATAGATGTGTTAAGGATATTCACCCACCTCTGCACTTGTCTGGGGCTTGAAGTCGGCAGATCTCTTTAGATCAAGGCTGACCAGATTCCCCCAAGGGCTCTATGGGTATTGAAATGGTTGTTGGCAAGGCAAGCCCCATCAAGAATTAGGTAGAGGATGTGATTTTATCCCAAGGAAGAAAGATCTTTTAAATGCCTGGTTAATAGTTGCTTTACGCCAGTCACGTAGGGTGAAGCTGAACCTGCTAATGGAGACTCTGCTTTGCAATAGCTATTAAATAGCTCCAGCTCAAACAGAAGGGTTTTAAGCATAGTGCAGGCAGCTATGTACTTAAATTGCAACTGTATACATATTGTTAACGCTCGTGAACGCGTTAGTAGACGCATTGTTTTCACCCGTTGTTAAGAGCAATGTGAGGTTAATCCTAAAACGTTTTCCTTTCCATTTCTATGCTTAAGACAATTTTTGCAAATACAAATTGCAGGCTTCATCTGACAAAATCTACTTCCACTTGCTACGATAGAAGTTTTGAAATAAATTTTTGAAAATCACAAAAAATGGCTGAGTAATGGTTGTTTAAGTTTTGAATTTTTAAAAATCATGAAAAATTCAAATTAGGAAACAGTTAGTCTTACGGGCTAAGTTATAAAAAATAAAACAGGTTAATAAAGGGTTTATAAAACGGGTTTTGTATAAAAATCCGTTTCATAAATCCTTTATTAACCTGTTTTATTTTTTATAACTTTGGCGGTTATTATTTTCAGATAAAGTCGCATAGCCTATGAACAAAATAAGACATAGATCAAAAAAATTAACGAACGCACAATTAAGTGAAGTTACCTCATTTTTAAGTGAAGGAAAAAACGGCCATAAACACAACCGCCGCAAACAGACAAACATTTAAAAATTTTATTTTTGTATGGAAATCGCGATTTTTATCAATTCAGTTTTATCAGTAAATTGTAATTAAAATTAAAGTTTTGCACCGATTACAACGAAATAAAGCTCAGTTCATTCGAAATATGTTTATGTAATTGTTTTTGGACCAAAACTGGGATTTTTGTCCCATTTTTATTATTTATGAATTTTTAAAGAACAAAAAAAAATTTTTTTTTTAATTGTTCTTTTTTTTCTTTTTAAACTTCAACGATAACTCTGAAACTACTGGGCAAACGCAAAACCTATGTTAGCACGGCTTAAAGATAATATTTCGAAGGAAACGTATTAATTACTAAAAACTGTACAATACACAATAGTACAGTACAGTACTATTGTCTGATATAAGTTGAATATGCTGCAATTTATAAATGTGTAACTAATAAAAATATAACAACTACAAACAATATAACACAATAGAACACTTTGTGAATTTTCTAATTATATTTCAAAATTTACTTTAAAAAAGCACCTTTATAATAGACTAGGAAGAGGCATAATCTTTTCCAGTGGGATTATAAAACCGACATATTGAACTTCACTTAAGCGTATAAACCCTTATTTTGCGAAGCACTAACGGCACATTTTAAAAAGTAAGCACACTATGTATGCGCTACGCAATAAGACATACAGAGATGACATTTAAAAAATATATATAAAATTTGAAGAGCCACGACATTCCCTTACTACGAGGCAGGTTTGTAAGAGAGCATATTAAAGAATAACGGTAACAAAAAATTCAATGTGCAAAGCTGATCGTAACATTTAACAATTTGTGTATGCGCTGAATACAGCGCTTTTTGTGTCTTCCGTAAAGCCTATAGTATACGGAATGTAAAAAGCTAAAGGCGCATGTGGTTCTGACGTAATTTTGACGTCAATGCAAAGCCACAATAAGCATTGCGTGTTGTGTGATGATTACGTCAGAACCACATACGCATGTGGTTTTTTACATTCCGTGTACTATAGGCTTAAGCGATATGGCAAGCGAAACTTATACGTTTCTCCCTTACAAATCGGCTTCGTTGGAAGCTCCATTTTTTATTGGGAACTGAAGGATTTCTTGCGATTAAACTTAAACCACTAGTTAGCGTTAGCGATCCACATGTTTAAACTTTTAATTAATTTTAATCAGGAGGTCATTACAAACATTTAATTTTCCAAAATTTGAATCATTAAATCCTTCAAAATTCCCATTAAAAAATAAAAAAAAACATTGGCTGAAAGAAGTGGTTACATTTATTTTGACGAATATGCATTCATACTAGGGATAAACGATAAAATCCAAAACAACGAGACCAATTTAACAATTTCTATTTATTTACTAGGGTATTCATTTAATCGGTTAATCGCTCGATTAATTGACCGAGGTTTTGGTTTAATCGGTTAATTTTGTTATTGATCGGTTAACCGATTAATAAAGTTTTTTTTTATAAATTAAGTAATTTCAATATATAAAAACCAATAACATAACAAACATAACAATTCTTGAACTATAACGAACAAAGAAAAGAATAATTCATAAATATGTAACACATATTTTTTTTTAAAAATAAACTATAAGATCATTTTATTAGTTATTTCAATAGTTTAAGAAGATCTTATAAAATAATCTTTTATACAACTAATTTGGTTAAAATTTTTAGGATTTAAGCGATTATTTTCTTTAGTTTTGATAAAACTCGACTTGGAAATAAATTCTTTCATTTATCGTAGATGTTGGAGAAATCAAAAGCAGCCCATAATACAGAATATCTTATTTCTCAGCCCTCTTCCTGGATTTTTGTAAATATATAAAATCTTCCATTATGTCATTAGAGTCCTGGGGGCTATTCTCTATTGCGATGCGAAAGCTAAATGCTAACTTGGTACTCGCTACCACTTTCACAAAATTGTTTGGAAATTAATGAAAACTGGCAATAAAAATTAAAGATGGCGCAGATTGACAGTACTGAAATGTCAAAATATGTAAAAAAATTTGAAATTGGAAAATTTAAATAAAATAAATAGTGATGGTTTGAGAAAGGAAACAAATTAAAAGATGCGAAAGACATATGCACAAACGCATTAAAGAGTACCAATCACTAAATTTGCTACAATTTTCTTTCGCATCGCAATAGAGAGTAGCCCCCCTGTTTTAATTTTTAAACAAATTTTAACACTTCTAATTGTTTCGGTTAATTATGTTAAAAGATTGATATGGAAAGATATGAGTAGAAACAAAAAACTAAACGCATACATATAAAAAGTACGTGAAACAAAAAGCTGTTGACAGCAAATAGTAATTTAAAATAAAGATCACTTTTTATGAAAATATAGGCGGAATTCCAAAACGTCGGTTGCAAAGCAACTCTGTTTTTGAACTGCATGCTACAATGCAACCGTGTGGATTATTACAATGTTATTTGTCCCAACATTCACCAAAAAAGTATGCAATGCACACATAACAAGAAATGTGCACCGTTAAACTTGATGATACATTTTTGATTTGTGATGCAAAGTGTTATGATGTTTTGGAACTCAGCCATATTTTCTAAAAACACATACATCTTGTATATGAGCCGAAACAAATAATTAAAAACACAAAAAAAATATGTTATAATACTACAAAAAGTTAATCATTTTGATACATCGTTTAATCGACTGAAATTAACCGGTTTAATCGTTAATCGAAAAAATGGAATTTTAAATTAACCGATCAGTTAATCGGGTAGTAATTAATCGGTTAACCGTTAATCGGTAAATACCCTATTATTTACTAAACTTTTTTTGTGAGAAGATAATTTTATAATGTAATTTAAAAACTGTTAAATGATGTTTGATCTAGACAAACGTTTTTCAAAAGCAAATAAAAAATTGTACGAATTTAATAAATTTATGAGTCAATAGACTTCAACCATATTTTTTAAAAGTTGCAAACAAAACCTCTTAGCCAGGAATATATATTGCAAATTCTTTTGTTTCAGCATTATAGAAACAAATAGTAATATTTATAAACATGCAGTTCTTGGTGTCTTAATAAATAAAACTAATGAATTTTTTCCATATCGTTGATTCCGCCGGAATGTTGTAATTTTAAGCATAAAGATATGCTAGAATGAGATTCTGGTGCCTTAACGGGCATTCCTACCTTGGTACACCCAACGGGCTAATATTTCACCCAATGATTAATTTTTGGCAGTGTATTTTAGTAAAGTACTATTTGTCGTCTCTTTAGAACTACTTCGAACGGAGTTAAGTTTTATTGTTAGCACATTAATGTCATGCATGTGGGCTAATTAAAGATGATTAATAAGTCGTGATGTGGAAGAATCTTTGCAACTTCAAGGCACTTCAAGAACCTAACTTTTTTATTTTAATCCGGATCGAAATATCTCCACTGATAACATCTATATAAAAATATATTTAATATTTTGAATATTCTCGCACAAATTACTATTTGCCTTTTTAACTGAACACTTTTTTGTATTAATTTGAATTGTCTTGGTTTTTTACAAGAAGTTAATCGTTTATGAGAGGTTTGTATTTACATTGTTCATAATGTTTTTTGACTTTTTTTACATTTTGTTTTGACACTCTTCATAAAAAAGTTTAAGGTTGCCCAATACTACAATTAGAAAAATACTTAAATTACGAGTTCATTTACAACAAGAATAAGGAAAACGTATGTATATAAACTACACATTATACAAATAACCGCTTCATTATACCAAAATACCCGGTTTATTCGATATTCGAAAAATAGAAAAATTAACTGGCTCTTCGCCGATATCGAACGTTAACGTTCGCATAGAAAATTACATTTAAGACAAAAACAATTTTTGAAATTTTGTTTTTGTTTTAAATGTTATTTACTATGCGAACGTTAACGTCCGATATCGGCAAACGGGCAGTAAATAACCGGCTTGGGCGAAACTAAAATAACCGATTAAAACCGATCGAATAATAACCGTTCGATCTCCCTAATTCTCCAAAAAAAAAAATTGTGTCTCAAGGGTTTCGAAGGGCAAAACTCGTTGATAGCACCTGGTCTGAAGCACTTGAAAAAATTCAGGCCTCAAAGGCTTCGAACAGCAAAACTCGTTGGGAACTCCTGGTAAAATTTACAAGTTTGCAAAGAAGATTTTTGAAGATTTTTAGTATTTAAAGCAAATAATTTGCCAAAAATAAAACGTGGACATTATTTTATATCGGTAGTATTGATTTTTATTTAAAAAGTTTTAAAATAAATATTGATGCTTTGATTTAAATACACAAAACTTCGTGATAAAATCATTAAAGGCGTGAAATAAAATCAATAAAGCGAGAAAGTGCACACAAAAAACGCTAACGACAAAAAGAAGAGAAAAGGAAGTGGTACCAAGTGCGAAAAAAATCAATTTAAAGACTCACTACTTGTGAAAAAAAACAACTTTTTAACGTTTAAAAGCAATTATGGCCAAGTAATAAAAGAACTCAGAAAAAACTTTTGCAATAATCACAAACCAAATCAAAAGACAACAAATGGTTAACCAGAATTTCATAATAACTTTGGCCCGTCTTCTTTTTTTCTTCTTATTATTAACTGCAATTTACGTTTTTATGTTTTAGACTGAAGTTGGTTAAGCGTTTTGTTTTACAATGTTGTCAAATGTTACGATTCTTCACTATAATTTAACCACCGATTCAGTCAGTTGGCTCTTCTACACGAACTTATTCTTTGTGTGCTTTTACCTTATAATGATCATTATTGTAGCTTTATTATTACAATGATTATGATTATCATGACTTCGATAACGATACTGATGGTAGATGAGAATTAAAAAAAAAGCCACGACGTTCAAAACAAATTGTCAACATTGACTGATAACAACTCTTGCATATAGATAAGTTTTTTATGTAGTTTGTTCTTTTTTCTCTCCTCAGTGGCTATAAAAAAAAAATGTTCAATCTAAAGTTTAGTTAAGTTTTTATGCTATAAAATGAGATATTTGCGCGTGATATTAAAAAGTATTCCCTATAGAATACTTAACAACATAAACTAACAACTGGCCAAGAAACAGTAGTTAGAAGAGCTCTTTTCAGGAAGTTTAACCGTTTACACTGAAAATAAATGTATTTATAAATGGTCACGGGAAACTAAACAAAATGGTTTTGATTACTGCAATCATTATCAAGTTGCTTATTCGTGAAGTCGGGTGAATGCAGTCGGGTTTGACCAGATACACCAAAAATTACTAAAACTTCTTTTACCGCGGTTATAAGCTTACATCACCCACATTTTTAACGCCATTATTACCACTAGTCAATTGCCAATTTGTTGGAAATATGCTAAGATCATTCCAGTTCAGAAAACTAGTACTTAATTTCGCCCTATTCAATACTACCACACTTATCTAAACTATTTGAAAGTCTGGTATATAGACAAATGAATAGCTATTTAACTAATAATCATCTCATAGTTAAAAATCAGTCGGGCTTTAGGCCTAAGCATAGCTGTGTCACAGCGCTCGTAAATTTTTCTGTGGATATCAGACACAATCCTGATAATGGTTATGTTACGTTTTTGGTGCTCTTGGATCACTCTAAGGTATTCGATTCTGTTAATCATGGACTTTCTTGCAATAAACTCTGTAATAAATTCAACTTTACTTCAACTGCCGTCTCGGCTAGCCTCATGTCTTACTAATCCTTTCCAAGCAGTATATTTGTGTAATAAAATTTCCACTGCCCTACATGTGTCAGAAAGAGTGCCACAAGGTTCTATTCTAGGCCCGTTGTTGTTCACATAATGTATTAATGATTTACCCAGTCAACTTTCACACAGCAATATCCATATATACGTGCAGATGATGTTTAAATTTATAAAAGCTGTGAGAAAGTATTTATTCGTGAATGCACTGATAAGCTTAATGAGGATCTCAATAAAATATTTTTATGGGCATCGTCAAATGGACTTAATTTAAATCCCAAAAAATCAAAATGCTTATTAATATCTCAAAGAAATCAAACCACCGCTATGGATGTTCCAGTATCATTAGGTAACAAAATATTGCAATTGTAGAATCAGCTAGGAATCTTGGAATAATTTTTAACAAATCGCGTACTTGGAACCATCACAATAATTCTGTATCTGGAAAAATATTTGTGATGATTAGAATATTGTACCCTACACAACATCTTACACCTTTAAGCACTCGTGAGCTTCTAGCTAAAACTTTAATAATGCCGCAGCTTCTATATGGTTGTGAAATTGTTGCCTATTGTAATTCAGAAAGTAAGAGGATATTATTAGTAGCGTATAATGCGATCCTACGTTATGTATACCGTATTAAGAGATATGATGGAACCTCTGAGTATTCTAAGTCTTTGTACGGAGTTAACCCCATTGACCTACTTAGGATAAGATCATTAACTCTACTCCTAAAGGTAATATATACCAAAGAACCAACTAATTTATTTGAACGCCTTCAATTTGCACGATCCAGTAGAGGAAATATTCTTATACAATTCCGCTATCGAACCCTAATCTCTAGATGGCAATTTTTTATTAATACCACATGTCTGAACTCATTACCCAACAATTAACAAATAGTACACAACTTTTTACTATTTAAGAACGAATTTTTTAAAAATTATTTTATCACAAATTTTCCACTATCTTAAATATTGATTCATTTTTTGATTATAAAGCGTGATCCATTTCGAGGTTCTCTACTTTTTAAAGAAAAAAAAAAAGCACGGAAAATATTAATTTAATGAGGAATGTTTATTATCATTTAAAAGAACATTCTTTTTCATTTATTTTTTGAAGATTATGTCTATCAAATGTTGGCCGTTGATACGTCGCAGATGGTCCATCCGTTGAGTCCAATTTTCGATGACTCGATCGAGCATTTCGACTGGTAACTGGCGAATGACACGCGTGATGTTTTCCTCCAAGGCCTGAATTGAAGCGGGTTTGTCCGCATAAACTTTAGACTTTACATATCCCCACAGGAAAAAGTCTAACGGTGTGATATCACACGATCTTGGTGGCCAATCGACCGGCCCAAAACGTGAAATTATGTGCTAACCGAAGTGTTCTCTCAATAAATACAAATGTCACCGAGATCACGAGCTTCAATTTCAGGCATCAAATAGTCGGTTATCATGGCACGATAACGGTCGCCATTGACGGTTACGCTCGCACCGGCATCATGTTTAAAGAAATATGGACCAATGATTCCAACGGCTCATAAACCACACCAAACCGTTGTTTTTTCTGGATGAAGTGGCAGTTCTTGAATCTCTTCAGGTTGCTCTTCGTCCAAATGCGGCAATTTTGTTTGTTTGCATACCCATTCAGCCAGAAATGGGCCTCATTGCTGAACAAAATTTGCCTCGAAACCGTCGGATCTTCTTGGAACTTTTCAAGAGTCTATAGAGCGACGCGATGTCGCTTGGGAAGGTCGAGCGGCTTCAGTTGTTGCACACGCTGTATTTTGTTCGCTTTCAATTTAAGATCTCGACGTAAAATGCGCTAAGTCGTTCCATACGTCAGTCCGAGTTGCTGCGAACGGCGCCGAATCGACTCTCCACGGTCTTAGTATACACTCTCAGCAACGGCCGCTATATTTTCTTCACAGCGTGCTGGACGTGGTCTATTCGGTCGAATATTATCCAATAATGAATGCTGGGTCTCAAAATGGGTGATGGTGTTGCGAATAGTACGCTCAGCGAAGTGCACGAAACACATTTCTCACAGAATGTGAATTTTCGTAATAAAGTTGAACGATTTGTAAACGTTGTTCAGGCGTAAGTCTTTCCATTATGAAATGCCAAACAATAGGAAACAAAAATAACATGACACGACTCACACGTGATCTGTCAAAAAAGGCTATTGAAAAAAGTATCTCTACTTTAATCGCCCATTACATATATATTTTTCTCTTATTATGGATTGATTTTTAATTAGATTTATTCTTATACCTGTATAATTTAATTTAATTGTTTTTATATGTATATTTTTTGTTCCTTGAAAATATTGTAATTATTATCACAAATTGATTGTATCGCTATAAGATCACATACTGTAGTTTAAAAGATTTATATCTTGTTGTATGTGATATCCGCATTAAACTATATAAATAAATATAAATAAATAAATAAATAAAAAATAAAATATTAGTGTAACCTTTACATTATTGTGACTAATTTTGTCCTTTGCCTTATAACTTCAACCCTATAATGGTAATTGCATAATAACTCCAAATGGCGGGATTGTCATAATAAGTCATCTGTTTACCAAAACAATTGCATGGTTTCAAATGTACCGGGTTAAAAGAAATTGCAAGGTGTCTGGTAGCAGATTTATATTTTCAAACGTAAATAAAAACGTAATAATTGACACAAAGTTTTACTAAGAGCATTGAACGATAGAATGGAAATGCGGATTTTTTTTTAAAGAGTATGTCATCCAGATGTGTTCCGTCGAGTTGAACAGACTGTTTAAAATGGAGCCTTGTGTTCTGCGCCACACGCTGCAGGCTAATCTCTCGACGAATATTTTCCTTTAAAACCACAAGAGATTGGGGATTGTCATCATAAACCCTCTCTTTGAGGTAGCCCAGTAAAAAAAAACCATGGGAGTAAAATCGGGCGATCTCTGTGGCCATGGGATGTCCCCAAAGCGACGGATCACTTTTTGGGTGAAATTTTCCCGAAGCAAATTAATCGAAGCTCTGGTGATGTGCGCTGTCGCCCCATCCTTTTGAAACCACGTGTGTGAGGAGTACGATGGAGGAGCTCGCAGGTTTGGCAAAAAGAATTCCGTAATCATGAGTCGATAATTGTCGCCGTTGACATTCGTCGCCTGGCCTCGAGAATTTTTTGAGAAAAAAAATAGTCCCATTTTCTCATGCGTGGGTAAGGCACACCAAACAGTTACCCTGGGGCAATGCAATGGTTTATGATGTTTCAATCGAGGGTTGCGGGTTCTTGGAGACCAGTAACGGCAGTTCTGCTTGTTGACGTGGCCATTGAAGTGAACATGAGCCTCGTCGCTCCAAAAAATGGGATTTATAGTGCAAAAATGCTCCAACATCGTTTCACAAAACTTTTTGCGCAAATCAAAGTCACTTTCCTTCAGTTCTTGAACGATTTGAATTTTAAAAGGATGGAAATTAAGATCCTTTTCTAAAATTTCATGAATAATCGGTCTTGGAAGTCCCAGTGAGGCTGCTCTTTTCCGTATGGAAAGTCGCGGATTTTCACGTAAACTGCTTTCAACCAGTTCAATGTTTTCGGGAGTCCTTGAAAATCGACTGGGTCCTGGCCGTGGGACATTCATAGCCGAAGCAGTTGCGCGGAATCTCTGCACGCACGAACGAATTAAATTTACACTCTGTCCATCAACTATTCGCCGAATACCGAACTTTGATCAAGCAATTACGTAAGAATCATTACTCTTAAAAAATGTCTCCACAGCAAACGCGCGATACTCACTCGGCCTCTACCCACTTGGGTTTTTTCTGGGTGGGCAGCTAACACTGCTTAGAATACCGATTCGAATTAATAAAAATATTTATGATAAAAATGAAACTCAACATGAGAACTAAAATTCCAGATTCTATTTGTTAAAAAAAAAAATTACAAATAAAAACATTTCACAGAAAAAATTATTAAATTTCTCCAATCACCAAATTTATTCCAAATTCATAATACGAAGCAAACAAGTTGTTGATTTTGCACCTTTTGCCAAAATGATTATATTGATTACTAAAAATTTTGAAAAAATCTTTTCAATAAATGATATTTTAATTAAAAAAGTGATCAAAAAACTTTGCCATTTCAAACAATGTGTTAATTTATTTAAATAACAACAATTTAAATTATTTCATTTTAAACGAAAAAAGTCAATTAAGATTTTTTGTTATTTAATTAAAATTTTATTTGAAAATTTATTTCAAAACAACTAAAATGTTACTTAAATCAAAATTAAATTTTTAATTTTCTTTCAACTAAAAAAATAATTGATTCAATTATCACATAAACTAAATTTAAATACTTTTTAAACCATTTTTATAATTGGTAAAACACTTTGTTCTGTGTTCTCACCAAATCACTGTGCACTGTGTGGTGCAACACGGGGGCCTTTTGGATGGCCGTGTCTTCTTCCTTTTAGTTTGTGAGAATAAATGTACATTTTATGAATGAGTATTTGTTTATTTTAACATATTGGGACACTCGTATGGATTTTGTATATGTAGAAAATACGAGTAAAGTAAATACAAGTGTGTACTGGTACATATTTATTATGTTTATCATTATGATTATTGTTGCTGTTTTGTTTTTTCTTTTTTGTTTATTGTTGTTTGCTATTATTTGTTATTTGCATATGTCAATCATGTTTATGTTTCATATGAACTGAACAGACGGACAGACACACTGACGCATAGGGAAAACGAAGACTCCTTCGGACGGACTTACATACCGACAATTACTCCAAAACAAAAATATGGATGGCCTCACAGACAAACATCCATGAATACTGTTGTGTACGTAAGACCCTGAATGTTTATTTGCATTCTTGTGGTAATTTATGAGAATTATGAGTAGTAAATAAATAAAATATCATATGGAGCTTTTAGTCAGTCAGTCACAAGAGCACACATCCAAAGGATGTGAACCATACACCAACACTTGCATTTTTGCATGCATGGCTTTGAAAGCGTACAAATGAATGAATAATTCAGTGACTGAATTTAAATTGATAGTGGGGTAAGGGAATCACACAATAAACCCCCTCCCAAAAATGTCAATCATATAGTTTCCGTTAGAGGAAGTCAAAATAGCAGAAAAGTTGTGATAACGCAAGTATTTAATGTTGTTCGTAAGTAAGTACATATTTGAGTTTTATACCCTTCACCACTAGTGGTGAATGAGGGTATTCTAAGTTTGCCATTCCGTGTGAAACTTTCATCTTAGACCCCATTAAATATATATATTCTGGGCCCTGGTGTAATGCTAAGTCGATTTAGCCATGTCCGCCTATATTGCTCCCTTTCGAACGACTCACAAAATTTGTGTCAAACTGTTCCTAGTTTTCCGTAGCAAATAGGAAAATAATTATGGAGATATGGAGCCCAATGTGAAAAACCTTCTTAAAAAATTTATACATAAATTAGTGGTAGATGCATCCATTGTCTTTTAAATTTCGATCTGTTTGACTGGATCGGCCCAGAATTTATCATAGGCCCTATATAAAGCCCAACCTTTGGAAACACTTTAGTACACTTTAAACCATAACAAATAATGTTTTTGTATTGAAATTTAGTCTTATTTGGTTTCGTAAAACAAAAAAATCACACCTCCAAACCCTGTGAAGATGGGGACTTAAGTCACCATAAGCCCCATATAAAGACCATATTCGGAATAAAACTTTTGTAGTAAAATTTGGTCTAATTTAAGCTATGTTTACATTATCTGTATTTGTAATGAGGATTGTCACTTTTTCACATGTTAAATTTCTACATATCGTCTGAACACCTCCAAACAATATCATCCCAATAAGCAATTTTGCTGGAATCCAAGTATACATCAAGTGTAACTCCAGTCCTGTTTTCCATTTTCAAGCCTTGAATTATGCTTGAATTACACAGTAATTCAATAGCATACTCCAGCAAAATGGGTACTGGAAATCCAGTCGAACATAACAATGTAAATACAGTGTAATTCAATCGTTGAATTACAGTAAAATTCCAGCCTCAAACACATAATAATTAAACTTGAATTCAAGTATTTAAATCAAGTATAAATCAGACCTATAAAACCAATATAAATCAAGCCTGCAATTCCAATGGAAATCAATTTAAAAAAGTGAATATTGAAGAAAGAAAAAAAATAATGGTGTATGAAATTATTGATCTTCCTTAATAGTTTGTGGTTTATTCACATTATACTATAAAGCATCTGCATATAAATGTGATATCATTGGGACGCAATTTAAAAGTGATATACGGTGGTACATTTTTTTTAGTGCTAGAGTAATATAATACGGTATCGAAGACAATAACGCAAACGGTACCATTCGAGTAACCTTTAAATTTTTTCCGTAATACCACATACATATTACATACATTGTTTATACATATGTAGTATGTATGCATGTATATTTGTATTTGTTTTGTTGAAGACCTCGTTACGTTTGATTAAAGTCCAAGGAAATTAATAATTTAATTTTTTTCGAAATTATTAAAATCCTTTTCCTCCCTATCAGCGCACAGAAATAAATTTTTAAAAATATTTTTTCCCAAATATTTTTTTTGATAGCTTAAGCAATACAAAAGTTTAAAAAAAAGAGTTTCAAACATTTTTGTATGAACTGGAATTTGACTTGAAAATTAGGCATAAATTAAAGCTGAATTCCAGCAATATTTAAGGCACTTGAATTTCAAAAATTTTAGTGCTTATTGGGATGTGTTATTTATTAATTTATTTATTAATGACGTGCTAAACTCCCAATTTTTATTTTTGATAAAAACACTGAAATTTATTGTTGAGGGAAAGCTGATTTCTATGCGCATTACTCTGGTTGCTTAGGCCAGCTCGTCTGGAAACTTTTTCCAAAGGCTTTATAAAAGCTAAAAATATTATACAAATAAGACCATAAAGTGAATAAGAATTTTAAACACTTTATTCCCGAAAATAACTTTTGATAATAAATTTGCATGTGACCGGCAAATAAAAAACTGAAATGGCAAGTTGCTTTATTAAGCAATTTCTTTTTTTAATTTTTTTTTTCTTTTTATCCTCTTACAACTACAATTCGTGTTGGGAACAGTGTTGCCAGTGAAATTTCGAAAAATATACATTTTAGTTTTCAAAAAGATACACTTTTTCCCAAAAAGATACATTTTGAAAAAAAATTGAAAATCCATTTTTAACGTTTAACATATATTAACATAACATTTTTATTTCACATTAAATAAATATTGCAAAGAAAATAATATCATATAAATTCATTTTTATTTAAGTCGTAAATATTAGCTGCAGTATTCATAAAAAACTAAAATGGATAAGAAATCTGTTTTAAGAAAAATTTGTATGGAAATTTAGTTTTAAAATACGTTTGCAATCTATTTTATTTTTTATGAATACGACAGTAGGTATTAGTTTTTAAAAAACAGTAAGCAAACTTTAAAATTAATTATATGTAACTATCTTTGGATATTATCAAAACAAATTTATTTTTGTAATAATTAATATACGAGTTAAGGCGTAAATACTAGGGCGATTATATTAAAAAGTTCACATAAATTTTTCTTATAAAATTTAATTTTAACACACATGCACAAGAATAAGCAGACTACAGAAGAACTTAGAAAACCTAAAATCAAAATACATGTTTTTTTTTTTTTAGATAGCTTCGTACAGACGATGGTCAGTTCATACAATATTGTAAGCACGCGTTGCCAGTATAAATATTTTTGCACCAATGGCACCATTGTCAGATTGTAAGATCTGACCACCGTCTGTGCGAAGCTTATTTAGTTGTCAATGTTCTTTTTATTACTCATAACGAAGTGATAACTTTAAAAACTTTGTCAGAGACGGAAAGTTCAATATTTTTTTTCTTTACATTTTGCGTACAGATTCAAAAGATACGAAATATGTCAGGATTGTACATGATACATGAAGTCATCAAAAGATACGAAAAATGTATCTTTCGTATCCTAATGGCATCACTGGTTGGGAATCCCAGCCAATTGTAGGGGAATGTAAGAAAGATAAATTCACTGTTTATTGTTGTGGCTTTGTTGAAGCCTTGATATTGTTACATGTAAGACCTGAGCGTTTAAAATTCTTATTCACTTTTTGGTCTTATTTGTATAATATTTTTAGCTTTTCTTAAGACTTTTGAAAAAATTTGCTGACGAGCTGGCCTAAGCAACCAGCGAAATGCGCATAGAAATCAGCTTTCCCTCAACAATTAATTCCAGTGTTTTTATCAAAAATAAAAATTGGGAGTTAAGCATTTTGTATTTCCGAAAATAACTTTTGATAATATCATGTGTTATTTCTCTGTGTACAGTACATATGACATTTTTGACTTAGAACGGGTTCTATTTTCAAGTGACAAAGCATCTGACATAAGCTGATTCGTATTAACAAAATTGTGTGTGCCGGCAAAAATTAATTGAAATTTTATCAAATATAAATAATAATAGTAAATAAATAATAGTAAAATAATTAATAAATAAATAATAAAATATACACAAATAATTATTATTTTTTGTACATGTAACCACTCAGCTGTTTTAAAATTGTTTTTCTTGATAGGTTAAGTCAAATTTACTTTACATACCATGGTACAACTACACAAGGTAAACTCGTTGCTACAACAAGTACAACAAGACAAAAACAACAGGCAATTTGTTTTTGTATTTTCTACCCCAGACGTCAAAAAAATAGCAACACTGCATTCAGTAAAACAAAACACAAATTGAAAACAGAAACAGAAAAATAAAAAAACTATAATTTTTTATAATTTATAATTTTTTGTGTAGTTGTACCATTGCAATTTATTAATTAAAACTTAATACAAACATAGAAAATTCTTAACCGACTTATATTAGAATTTCCGGTCTCCAGTTAACAGGATGTGATTCTTCTGTGGCCTCATTGTCTTCCTTATAAATTTTAATTGTTTTATCGGCTTCAGCTGTTATTAAACGTGAACCTGATTGATCAAAACACATGGCAAATATGCCAGCCTCGCTGTCCATAGAACCTGGCTGAACGGGATATATTTTGTACAAAGTTACCTTCAGGACAACGCCATTGTTTTATATTGTCGGGCGAGGCAGAGCCAAACATGTACAGGGTGGGGTGTAAAACTATGCTACGTACAGATTTTTTATGATTTGTTAAAGTACATACACTTTTTCCAGCCGCCAAATCCCATAATCTAAGGGTAGAATCGTGGGAACCGGTAATTATTTGAGGATTTGAAGCTTGGGCCACCACACTAGCCACAGTATTGGTGTGGCCTGTCAAAGTGTGTATATTAGCCTTTGTACGTAGGTCCCAAATTCGAGCTGTGGAATCTCGACCGGAAGTAGCTAGAACATCAATAGTTGGATGCAGTGCCAAGGAATAGACAGCCGACAAATGTCCATGGTAATGTCGTATAACTTTATTGTACTCCAAATCCAACATTTGACCTGGCGATCTTCACCACAACTGAAAAGATATGGATGTTTTGCGCTCACGGCCAAACCTCGCACAGTACTAACATGGCCCGTTAGAGAAAGTTTAAGTTTACCACTAGCTAAATCCCAAATTTAAATAACACGATCTCCTGCACCAGTGGCAAACCATTCATTTCCTGGTTCTACCGCAATACATCGTACCCAACCTAAATGCCCATAAGTAACGCGGGACAACTTCCAAGGAGCATGCCAGGTGGGTTTAGGTATAGTAGGAGCTTTTTTAGGTATTAATTGTACATTGCTACCTCCACTGGCCGAAAGAATGCCGGGTGCTGAGACTAATGAACTGCTAGCAGTAATATCGCCATTTTTATTGTTTGCTGCTAATAAAACCATATTACTGTCTTTTGAGTGGCTCACACCAATGGAGCCATCTGTAATAGCTAAAGGTTTTTCCGGCCCTTCCAAAGCCGTCATAGAAGCACGACTATTTTCATATTTTTTTGCCCCTGCAGCTTGGATAACACGATTGAATACCAAACCGTAACTATCGCGTGCCTTAATAGTCTTCCTGACTTTCTCTCTAGGAAATAAATTATTGAAATAAGACTTATAATGTGTGTTCTAGACATATATGTAGGTATTTAAACTTACAATTTTCCATCAATTTCTGGAAGAGCGCCTTGATTGGAAACGAACATGTCGTGAGTCCTTTTTAAGGAACGAAAAATTAAAGTATGAACACTGCGTCTTTGAACTTCATCCATAGCTGTGATTCGTTGTTTTTGAAAGAGGTATTCTTTGCCAAATATTTTGTTACAACTAATTGAATTAATAAAAAAAATCAAAGTTTTTTTCACAATCAAAAATGTTTTTATTTTAAAAACATGAATTAATAAATGTAAACAAAACTGAAAATATTTTGACATTTGGGGCTAAACTGGGGTAAACAGCTGACAAACATCTGTGCCAACGAGTCTACCTTGTGTAGTTGTACCATCTTACATACCAACATTGGAACATTAAAATTATAAACTTTATGTATTACTCAAATTTTGACATACATATGAAATTAAATGTGTGTAGAAAAGTGACATTCCACACGACAAATACACATAATCTGAACATAGTTTTAGTTTTCTAAGGCTAGAAATCACTGTACCAAATATCGTGATGATCGGAAAAAAATTTACCACGAATCAAATACGCTTTAAACCAAAACGAACCATATTAGCGGATTTCACGCTTGATAGTAAAGTCCCTTGCAGACCTTGTTAATCTTATCAATTTAGATAAAGTACTAACATTTACAACACTGCAACAACAAAATGTATTAGACTAAAATGTACTACGCTGTGGTTGAAAAATCCATCAAAATGCTGTAGTAAACACGTGTGTTAATTTAACAGAATAAAACAGTTGAAGAAACTCTATCTGTCTCTTTCTATCACTTAGCAAATTCATTAATTTACACTGCTTACGAAAAAGACACTCACGCTTAAAGTATAAAATCGTATTAAATATAACAGAGTTGTACACTTAATATAAAAGGGTGAAACCCGCTATTATTTTATTAATATTAAGTCCAATTAAGTTTTTTATGACTAGAAATAAAATATTTAAACTTTGTGATAATCGGCCTATAATTTAATCAAATAAATTCTAATACTGGTGTTCATAGTTAAGTTCTCATATAAAGCCTTCTATAATATTCTAAAATTTTGGAGGGTATCAAGTAGTCGGCACAAGCGAACAAATCACTCTTACTTGTTTTGTTTATGTTTCTTTTTATAAAATAAAATCTCAAAAGTTTATGAATATTAAAATCAATATTTGACATACGGCCAGTGAGTCTGCCTGTTATTTTAAGACTGTTTTAAATTTTGTGGAGAAATATTGAAACTGAAGAACCTAAAAATCCATAAAAGGCGCCAGTACATTTATTTGGTGCAGTCAGGGATTTAGAAATTTCATTGACAAAATGATTTTCAGGATATTTCGAGTGAAGTTCTTATGTGAAATATTTGTACAAAAATTTCCTTTCCGAATAGTTAAGGCTGTTTAACACTATCAAACAAGTCTTACGTATTTTGACAACAATACGAGTACATGTCTGATCTAATTGTTGTTTGAAAATTTTCAAAAATAATAACAACTTATCATGACAGGGTTGTGTTTTCCTCAAAATACGTAAGACTTGTGTAATAGTGTAAAGTACCCATTAGAAAGTTCAACAAGAACCAATAATAATTTAAAGTGAAGTTAAAGGTCGTAAAATAGAAATTCTAGCTAATCACCGAAACGTTCACTCATAAGTGAGTACGAACGTTTTAATATTTCGTTGCTTACACTCGTATGCATTCTTTTTATTGCCGAAAAGCTTTGACAATACGAGTATAAAAAGCGTTGTTCACTTTCATTTAACTTGTGTATTAAAAAACGGTCCAAATCGAAGAAACTAAAATAATCATCATATACATTTATTAAAAAAAGCAAATGTTTTTATTTTTCATATTCATGAATGAAAGCAATAAAACAAATTCTAGATTTCTCATTTTCATGAGATATATCAAAAATGTGTTTTGTTGGCGTTCGTACACGATAAATTCTGAACTCTGTACAATAGTGTCAATACCTGAAAGAGTAGGGCCTGCGTCAGGACCATGATAGGTATTATCACGGGCCACTGCATGATAGGCAGAATGGCGGTGAGAATGGGGTCTGGCTTATCGGATATATGTAGGCTGTGTGAGGCCCTTCTGTGTGAGCACCTTCTGTGTCACTGTCCCAGGCTACAGAACAGCAGGCTGAGGTGGCCGGGTAGCAGATTCCTGCCCGAATTGGGAGACGTCTCGGACTGCGGGCTCGAGAATCTGACGGGATTCGTAATGGGAATGACCTGGCCACGCGGCAGGAGGCTGGGGTCTGGAAACATGCAGGGCAGTTTTCTTGTTTGGTAGGGTTGTTTTTTCTTATCTTCCACTATCTTCCCTTAGTGTGCTTTCACCATTTACTCCTCCTACTCTTTCACACTAGATTTCTTTCACTTCTTTCCTTCTTTCTTTCACTAATTAAGGCGTCATAATGGACCATATTGGTCTATGGGTGAGGGTGTGAAGTTGGCTTCCTTTCCCAGCCTTTCTAACCTAACCTTACCTAACATTATTTTCATGTTAAAAAGGAATATGAGAAGCAAAAATTCTCATATTCTATTTTTTTAAATTATTTAGGTAAATATATCAAATTTTCAAAGAAGAATGATTACGAAGCCCATATCGGCTCTGTTTGCTGGTGTCTTGTAATTGAGAGTTGTTCTGGTAACAACACAGAAAAAAAGGGTTTTATCAATTAACAAAATGGTTAAAAAAGTATTTAAATTTAGTTAATGTGATAATTGAATCAATTATTTTTTTAGTTGAAAGAAATTTAAAAATTTAATTTAGATTTAATTAACATTTTAGTTGTTTTGAAATAAATTTTAAAATTTTGGGTTCAAATCTCAGCGCAGTCAAGAATGAAAAATTATCAATAAAAATTTTAATTGATTTCATGTTGTTAAATTCCTGTCTTCATAAAAATAATTTAATGAAAATTAAATTCAATGAACTTAAGCCTTATTAAAAAAAAATATCTAAATTTGGATTAAAAACCATTAACAGTTCAACAAAATAACCACAATACTAGTAATTTTAAAATTTTTAGTAATCAATATAATCATTTTGGTAATAGGTGCAAAATCAACAACTTGTTTGCTTGATATTATGAATTTAGAACAAATTTGGTGATTGGAGAAATTTAATAATTTTTTCTGTGAAAAGACGGAATACAACAGAAGTGAAGCAAATATGTGTAACGGGCAAGTAAATAATAATACATATTCTCCCACTTTGACTTCGGTCATTTGTGGGGCTTTAAAGCCAGTGGGGAACAATTGCCAAATATAAGAAATTGAGTAACATGCAAGAACCAACACTTAATACCAATATCTATCCCTCGACAAAAATTCAGACCTTTATGATGATCTCAAAAGACGGTATGTACCAGAAACCAAAAATATTATATATGAAATACATGGGAAAAAATAACTGTAAAGCTTATTTACTCGGAATTTTGTTTTTTTGCACTTGTACCCCTTTACTGTTAAGCCCTGCAATTACAATGACAAATTGTCATTAAATTGAGCCTAATGAGTCGCTTCTTCCACGTTACTGTGTCATCGCACTGGTGACATGTTTCATAAAACGGAGTCCGATTCGTCATTTCTGTAATCGGCATTGTCATGTCAACCCATTGATAACGTTATTTCGGTTTTCGAAGCTGATGAGAATTCAAGGTATGTTGAAAACGAATACACTTGTCAAAGTACTGATGTCAAAATACATCAGCGTTATGACGTTTTTTCCATCAGTGTGGTCATAGCAATCGAAGCTGTATGAACTACAAAAGCAATAAAAAACTTATTTCGTTTTCCCCTGTGTTGAGGGGTTCACTATAGTGAATTAATTTTTTCAAGAGGAATCTAGGAATCCCCTAATTAATTTCCCGAAAAGCCATAACTAAACACTTTAAAGTTTTCCGAAAAAAACCTCTTTAGTTACTTTCATTAACATTGATTTTCCTAAATAAGATCAACTGGTATGGTTAACCGATGTACAACATACCTGTTTTAGAAGTATATTACTCCATTAGTCTTTCCCTTTTTCATGCACCCTATAGAATCGGTGAGTTTCTTGTGGACAAGATGTAAATTTCGTCTTGTCGTGGAAAGAACCACTTCTTTATAAATCAAACTTAAACTTACTGCGTTCCATTACAAAGAAAATAATAAATTTTTAACGGTGAAAAAGGATACGATTGGCAAAGCTTTGTTTCGAAAATGTACCACTGTAAATGGTTTATTTGGCGTTGCCACATCTAATAGATGATGTTTGGCTCTTGATTGTTCTTCTTTGGTGGCTTTGGCAGTTGCAATGTCTAAATTAGCATAAACCTGCAAGCAAAAAAATAAAAAATACAGATTATTAACAAAAATGAATCCAGAGTTACAATATTAAAAAATTTACTTATAAAGTGTTAATTTGTAAGTGATTTATTTGTTTCTTTAAGTGAAAGAAAATCTAAACAAAACCATTAACAAAATTTCATTTTCTCTTAATTTACATGCTAAAAATCTATTGTTTTGCTCATATTTTAAATATGAAATTGTGAAAAAAAATCTTTCTGTTTGCTAAAAGACAAACGAAACAAGTAAGAAAGTGTAGTCGGTAAAGCCCGAGCATATGATACCCTTCACCAAAGTATTAAAAAAAAAAATTCGAAAGTGTTCACTATCCATTGGCAATCGTATCCTGCCAGAACAAAATTAAGTTATGAGGTTAAGATTTATGTAAAAGTTTGGCGAATAATAATTAAATATATTCATCTATACACCCATTGAAAAATGCATCTTCATATTGATGATGCACTAACATAAGAATTGTGACATCAATGTTATTACAAATAGCATCAATAAGGCAAAAATTGACATCAATCCAATGACGAACGTCATCCTAAAATGTTGTCATATTTTATGCGTCATCTTTGCTATGACTACAGTCACATCAATTCGAAGCCACATTTTGTGTACACTGATAGAAAAGGCGTCACACCTTTGATGAATTTTAACATCAGTACAGTACAGAAACTGTCATCAGTGCGATGACATAATATATTATTAACATTATTTTCATGTTTAAAAAGTAAAATTAGAAGCAAAAATTCCCATATTCTATTTTTTTAATTATTTATTTAAATGCACTAATTTTTTAAAGTCGAATTATTACGAAAACCATATCGGGCATGCTGCTGGTGTCTTATAACTGAGAGTTCTTCTGCTAACAAAGGTGAAACAAACATGTGTAAATAATGAATTACAATGACTCAATTTGATGACAGTATGTCATCGCACTGATGACACGCTTTATAAAACCGACCCCGATTCGTCATTTCTGTAATGCCAATGTGTCATCCCATTGATGATATAATTTAAATACTTGACCGTGATGATAATTTGGCCAAGTGATGTTTAGGCTGCCATCACAGTGATGTAAAGTGTCATAGGGACAAAAACGACGACACTTGTTATTGTACTGATGTCAAAATACATCAGCATTATGACGTTTTTTCTATCAATGCAGGAGATTTGTGTCTTTAAATTCTAATTACTTTGTGTTAAGACATGTCAAGAACTCAAGTAAAATGTAAAATTTGGGTAGTGTGAATGCAATGTGATATGAAAATTACAAGCATTACAAATAAAATAATATCGCATACGAATTCATCGTTTTTTGAAAATTTTCTGAATAGTAACACTTTTTATTTGATTAGGGGGCTAATTCTGGCAGTCGAGTGACAATCGAGTATTTCTTCCATTCGAAAGCAATTTTATTTCGAATTATTTTAATCGATACTAAACGAATCGAAATTATTTTTTCAGTATTGTAAAGTTATTATTTGAGTTTTCAAAACACTGAAAAAATTATTTGGATTCGTTCAGTATCAACTGAAAGAATTACAAATAAAATTGCTTTCGACTGTCGGAATTAGCCCCAAGGGTTGCATTTTAGCAAAAGCATGTTCATGAGTGATGGTATGAATCAGTGTTCGAAAATAAAGAGAGCATTATTTAGCGTACGGCTCACACACCCAAAAACGATATCTATTTTTAAGTGTTTGTGTATTAATACACCGTTGATAACATTTTCATAACTTTTTTCAAGAAAGTAACGAACTGTTAATAGTGTTCTGTTCTTCATTATAAAACAGAACAATTGTAGTGGTTCTGTGACATACATTATATTTTAATGTTCTATTTTGTGTTTTTTTCCACACAGATGGAGGAATGAGCCAACAAAACGACGATATCACGAATATTTTGCAATTGTATTGTGTTTGTGTAAATTTTTTTTGCTGCCTCGTTTTTTCGTATATCTGTGGTTGTCATGGGTAACCGCTTATGTCCATTTTTTCGATTTTGAGATGTTGATGCCATATTGCTTAATTTTAAACGCTCTTTACATGGTTATTACAATTTCTGAAAAAAGTGGACCAACTCCAATTTTTTTACGTAATGAAATTTTTGGTTTCTTTGCCAGCACAACTGAAATGAACGAACATTAATGTGCTGAACCGAACACAACGAAGTTTGTTTCAAAAGACAGAACACGATAAGTACAGTATAAATGTTCTGTTCGAAGATCGCAAACAGAGAAACGTTTGTGAGCTACTTTTTAGGCAAAAAGGATTTTTAACAAAAGTTTTGGACCGATATAGCTAAATTTATATTAAATTAGAACTAAAGAGTTTTCCATGGGCAGCCACGCTGGAGTTTTTGATTTTTGGAATATTTGAATTTTTTAGAGTTTCCATCATTCGAATAAAAGGAAAAAGCGGAATATCTCGAAAACAAACGCATACATTTTTTTGAAATTCGGCACGATTAAAAAAAACACAAGAGTGCTAACAAAATGGCGTATAAGCCTTGCAGACAAAATCCGTTTTGGTTTTGCTTGAAAAAGTCATTAGTTTTTCCGTTAGCCTTGTGCCAGCTTAACGATACATTTATACAAAAAGTTTGTAGTTTTGCCTTAACGAAGCCAAATCTTGTTTTGAAACATTATTTAAATCAATCTCGCTTATAATAATATTTTTATTTGCATTTAGTTTTTATTTTTTTCATAAATCCAAATATTAGAAAAACAGATATATTCTCAGGTGAGGATGTATAACAAAGAATGAATTTAGAATTCTTAAATTAAATACCTTTCACCAATGAAAAACATTACATATGTAAATACATACATATGAATTGACATTGGTATATTAGGTTTTCAAATTTGGTAATAATTTCAGCGTAATACGTTCGATACATCGATACATCGATATTTTTAATCAATAAATATCGATACTTTTAAAAAATATCGATACGATACATATCGATATATATTTTAAATTTGCCCATCCCTACTGCAACTGATAGTTCCTTTATCTAGGAATCATTAAAATCAACTTGAGTAATTTTATTAAATTCTTTTTGTGAAATCTCAATGCATTAGATCGATTCAAATCGATTACAGTGATTCTAAGTCGATCGGTAAAGTAAAAGGTAACAATACCCTTTACACTATTGTGGTGTAAGTATAAAAATTTCCATAATTGTTGTTGCTTATTACTAGGGAGATCGATTATTCGACTTTTTTCAATAACCGGTTTTCGAATATTCCGAATAGTTGCTATTTTAAAAAACCCGGTTTTCAGTTAAGCAATTTTTAAATAACCGGTTAACCGGTTTTAATTCGAATACTTAAAAACACAAAAATCAAATAAGTTTTTAAAATAAAACGTTAATTTGAATAAAAACAAAACCATTTGCAAAGGTAAGGAACCAACAAAATACATAGATATGACTTAGATTAGACCTAACAAATGTTTTACGATAAAATGGGACCCAGTAAATTGATCAAACTTTAGCTAAATTTTCAACAATTTTTTATTGATTTACTAAACTTTATTTGTAAGAAGATATTTGTATAATTTAATTTAGAAACTTTTGAATGATATTTGATCTAGAAAAACGTTATGAAAAAGCAAATAAATTATATGAATTTTATAAAGTCATTATTTGAAATATTCTCTAAAATTTTTTCTGACTGAGTTTTAATTGGTTGGTGGTTAATCATGTCTATATAAATGAACCATATTTTTCAAAAGTTGCAAACAAAACCTCTTAGCCAGGAGTATCTATTTCAAATTATTTTGTTTCAGAATTATAGAAACGAATAGTGAACTGAACATTCTTTTTGTGTAAAATATTTGTCAATTCCTCGACTACAATTTAAAACATTCCATGATATTGTTTGATTTCTTCAATTTTGTTTTTTACTTCTTGGTGTTTTAATAAATAAAACTGATTCCGCCGTAATGTTGTAGTTTCAGCATGAAGAGATGCCTTAACGGGCATTTCGTCCTCGGTAACACAACGGGCTAATATTTCACCCAATGATCCATTTTTTGCAGCGTATTTTAGTAAAGTATTATTTGTCGTCTCCTTAGAACTACTTCGAACGGACTTACGTTTCATTTGGATCACATTAATGTCTAGCATGTATACTAATTAAAGGTGATTAATTAGTCATGACATGGAAGAATTTTTGTAACTTATCATTTTAGGGCACTTCAAGCACCTAACTTTGTCTTTTAAATCGCGTTCGAAACATATCTAGAGATAGTCTTTATATAAAAATATATTTAATTTTAGAATACTCTTGCACAAATTACTATTTAATTTTTTAACAGCACACGTTTTTGTAGTATTTTGAATAGTTTTTGGTTTTTTTCTACAAGAACACACGCTTTTGTGACATTCTGACATTTATGACATTGTTATGACATTCTTCATAAAAAGTTTAAGTTTGGCAAATATTCAATTAGAAAATACTTAAATTACGGGTATATCAACAATAAGAGTAAGGAAAATTTATATAAATTACACATTACTAAAATAACCGGTTTATTATACCAAAATAACCAGTTTATTCGATATTCGAAAAATGGGCATTTTAAAATAACAGACTTGGGCAAAGCTAAAATAACCGATTAAAACCGGTCGAATAATAACCGTTCGATCTCCCTACTTATTACGTAGATTTTAACAATTTCATTAACATATTTTTGTATCTCCACTAAACTGTAAGTAAGAAAAAAAATATGCATAATAAAGATTAAAGTTATTAGTTTTTTATGGTAAATATTTCTTTTAAAAATTATTAATAACAATTTTTCTACTATTCAAAAGAGTTCAACGACTTCGATTTTACCATTTTTCTTTCTATTAGTATATAAATATTTCGCTTAAATATTTTGTCAGACTTGTTTCCAAGAGCAGGTTGTTTCTTAATTTTTTAATAAAAACTTAAAAATTTTTCATTAAATATTAAAATTTGTATTGTGATAGTTTTTTCTTTTTTTGTTGTTTTTATAAAGTTTTAATATCTTTGCTATTTGAATAAAATTAAGTTTTAAAATTTAAACCAATTTTAGTTGAGCGACAGTCATTTAAACAAACAAATGTCCAAAACCCATAATTTACAGACAGTTTGGTACGAAATTTTCCCGTTACTTTTGTTTTAATATAAAAGACATCACGTTGTCCTAAAAGCTTGTTTTCCTACAAGATTGTTTTGGCAATAAGTGGGTTTTGCTACTGAAAAAACTACTTTTGACACCCACCCAAAACGAATCAAAGTCTGTTATTGGTCCCTAGTCAAACCAATTTGATTTTTATCAGCTTTTTGTATTTGGGTATATTTTGGACGTTTTAATAAGACGTTTTGAAATTGAATAACTGTTGTCAATGTACAGATGGAAAAGTCCCATAGAAAAAGGCCAAACATTCACGTTATACGCTTCCAAATCTAACCACGTAGTGATCAATATGATAAGGGATGTCATTTGTGCAGAATTATTATTCGTTTTTACAACACGCCATTATTAAATTGACAGCATTAGTTCTCATTTCGACATCATACTGTTTTCATTTAGAAAACATAACGTTTTTATATGTGTATCATGTCATTTAGACCAGGGCTGTGGAGTCGTCAGAAAAATGTACGAACTCCGACTCCAAGCGCTGAAATTTTTTAAATGCAACTCTGACTCGAACTCCCACTCTAAACTTGATGCTAAATGTATATGAGACTGGTCCTTATTTGACTTTAAACTCTTTTTATACCCTCCACCACTAGTGGTGAATGAGGGTCTACTAAGTTTGTCATTCCGTGTAAAACTTTTTTATTATACATCTAAGACCCCATAAAGTATTGTATATTCTGGTTTCCTGAGTAATTCTAAGTCGATTTAGCCATGTCCGTCTGTCTGTCTCTCCGTCTATTGAAAACGCGCTTACTTTCGAAAAACTCAAAAGATAAAAACAATGTTGATGTCAAATTGCTTCTAGTTATCCTAAGCAGTTTGGGATTGAAATCCAAAAAAAATTCGATCAGTACGATCAGAGTTATGAATCAAAATGTTGAACCACCACCCTAAAAAATTGACAATTTTGTTACAAAAACTTACACATAAAAAGTGGCATAATGCACGGCATGATATAAGATTTTCCACAAACTCGTTCTATATGACCAGAAATCATACTGTACGTCTAAAACCCTAACAAATAATGCTACCACAACAAACTTTGGTACGTGACAGTTTTACAGGACTAGAAATCATACTATAAAACTTCGTGAATATTAGTCCATACCAGTTATATAAAGCAAATTCGGGCAAAATTTCCACCATTTGTGTTATTTTTTTGTATCAAAATTATCAATTTTTTAGGGTGGTAGTTCCACATTTTGATTCATAGTTCTGATCCTACTGAACCGATCTTGCTGGATTTCAATCGCAACTGCTTAGAATAACTACATGCAATTTGAGACAAAGTTTGTTCTTTCCTTTGCGTTTTTGGAAAGTGAGCGTGTTTTCAACAGACGGACAGACAGACGGACATGGCTAAATCAACTTAGAATTACACAAGGAGC
Organism: Pollenia amentaria; assembly: GCA_943735925.1. Taxonomy (NCBI): domain Eukaryota; kingdom Metazoa; phylum Arthropoda; class Insecta; order Diptera; family Polleniidae; genus Pollenia; species Pollenia amentaria. The sequence continues at coordinate 81,453,400 of OX031008.1, read as the reverse complement.
CATAATATATGTACTTTATGGGGTCACATACATGGGCGTACTACTTAGTGAAAAAATTTTCAGTAACCAGTAAATGTTTACTGATAATGCTGTAATTCGTTAATTTTTACTTATAATTGAAACAAATTTGAAAACAAATATTTTAACCCTGGAGCCACCCGTTCAATTAATCACTTTCAAGTTGTTCACAAAAGCTGCTTGTCAAAACTTTGTTTAAGTTGACAGCTGTTTCACAGGCTGCAGTCAATTTTATAGTCAATTTTAACGAAGAAACCACTCAAAATAGTAGCATGACTCAAAGTATTTCGTAAAAAAAGCACAAGAATTTTTTAGAACACAATTTAAATAAAGCACATTTATTTTTAAGAAATATTTTTTTTATAAAGAAAGCGCCAAAGTCAATTTGTGGTCAGTTGTTAAATTGCACATAATATTGGCAAACAAATGGAAAGGTACAGTTGAGAGCAATCTCGTGGTCAATTTAAAAAATGTGAGTGCGTTAGTAAAAAAAGTTAGAGAGTATAGCAAATTAAAAGGAAAAACAAAACTTGATCGTGTGGCTTCCAAGTAAAGCAAAACATTTAAACGACCTTTTATTTTTAAAAGATTATTTTAAAAGATATGTATAATTGTTTTTATATATAAAATTATATGATCTCAACACATGTTTTATTTTTTAGTCGTTGTAAAGGTTTTATCAATTGGTATGATATGCTACGTTTGTTTTGTTTTTTTTTGTTAATAAAATATTTAATTACTTGTAATTAACAATGTTTATTTACTTAAGTACCAATTTTTGCTAAAATTATCGAAAAAAAAAATTTTTTTATTTATATAATTTCAGGATTATGAATTATTCGATTAATCGTTTAATTTTAAAATTTTATTCGTGTAATCGAATAAATCAAATATGCCAAATATCGATTAATCGTTTAATCGAACAGCCAATTAATTGAACACCCTAGTAAATACCGAGGTATTTTATTTTATTCTGTTCGGAAAACAGGGGCGCTCGTCGCCCACTTATAGGCCTTTAGTCGGCATCCCTGCCAGTCTCATTAAAGGGATGTTGCAAACAAACTCCGGACGTGAATTCCTTCACACATGGACGTACATATATTCTGGATTAAGACAGTTGAAGAGATTTGTGACTTTGTCGCGCTGCAGGGCGGGAGGGATACTTTTTCTTGAGAAAGTAGAATTTAGGCTACTTGTGGGCCTATTTACGGGGCACTGCGGTGTTAGATACCATCAATATATAAAGTGTAATGTTGGTACCAGAACAGGCAGATTTTGTGATGTTAATGAAGAAACGTCGGAACATCTCCTCTGCTGCTGTCCCGCTTTGTGGACTTTCAGGTGGAAATCTGGGGCAAATGAAGGGCACAACTGAAATCTACGATCTTTCACCCGGCAGGGTGATAGACTTTATACGCAGCCTAAACCTGACACTGTGATATACAGAGGCTGCATACTGGTTAATACTTGGAATTCGGGGGGCAAGTTGCCGTTCTGAGTGTAAAAGTTGCATGGATACACTTTTGTTCATTTCCTTTAATCCTCCACTTATACAAATTTAAATGCTATTTTTCTACTTTTTGCTCTGCTAAAAAGTTTTTTTTAACATATTTTAAAACCTACATCAGATTCTTGAAAATGTTGTTAAAATCATGTGTGTCCATCATAAATACTATATTTGGCTAGTTCTATAATTTTTTTTTTACTGAGGGCACCAATTAAGAAGGACAATTACTAAATAAAAGAAATGATAAATAACTTTTTTTAATCCGCACTCACAAATAATTTAAAGCAAAATTTGGAAAACTGAACAGCTGTGTGGCAAAGTATTGTTCTTGATTTGACAAAAGGATATTTGAAATTTGGCAACATTTAATTCTTAATTTAACAACGTGTTTTGTCTATTCCTTTACAATTTGACAAGGTTAAGTTTTAATTTAAATTTGTCGTCTTATTGTCAGCCGCTGACATTTTTTTTCTGTGTACAGTTCTCATAAAATACCCTAACGAGGCTTTTGGAACGAAATAGAAGCTTTCCCAAAATTTGTCGCAAATTCTTTAGTAAACCAAGTATGCCCACAAGTTTTTTATAAAGGTCATCATTTAACAACTCTGTATAAAACTATTGAATAAACATGAAAAATTCGCAATGACAAGTTTAAGACATTAAAAAGCACATCAGATTTTTTTTTTATATATTTTACTGTCATTTCATTATTAAGGAGACTTGAAGCTTGAGTTAGAGGAAGCGTTTTAGTTATTTGCTTAATGCATTTGCTAAGACTGTTTAAACTATATATTAACATAATTGAATTAGCGGAAAAAAATGTGACCATCAAAGAAACGAAAATAATTTTAAAGTAGATCGTTTTAATTTGAGAAATTTTATCATACGAATTAAAAATTAATGGAAATAACATTTAAATTGAGCTGCAAATACTACATGCCGATGCGGCACAAATAAACTTAAGGTTTAAAAGTTATTTTCGGGAATACAAAATTTATTATTAATTAATTAATTTATTAATGACGTGCTAAATTTCCAATTTTTATTTTTGATAAAAACACTGAAATTTATTGTTGAGGGAAAGCTGGTTTCTATGCGCATTACTCTGGCTGCTTAGGCCTGCTCGCCAGGAAACTTTTTCCAAAGACTTCATGTCAGTATTATCCAGTAGGCTTTCTTGCTACAAACAGTCACATAGTCCATCTCCAGTATAGAATCAATTAATCGCAGTTAAACTTTTAAACGATTAAAATACCATCTAGATATTGAAGTGATGAGGAACGTGCTATAGAGAGCCCGATTTTTTTTTCTAATTTATTACCATTTTTCTGTGAAATATTTGGCTTTACAATTTCTTTTAAAACTACGTTACGACTAACATTTTCTATAGGTATTTTAACCCCTCATGTTAACGAAAGCTTATTCATCAGCAGTCAAAATGAGTTTTTTAAATATTTGCTTTGTTCATTTTCGCACCAATCATGTGTCATTTAAATTGAAATTTGCGATGAAACTGGGTCAAGTTTTTGCAAACTTAAAAGCAACTCTGTGAATTTCCTTCAATTCAGTTTAATGGTAAACATTTGCATTTTTATCTAAGACACGAGATCACAAAAGTTTTGGCTTTTTAAATGTCATTTGCTTTAAAGTATTCATGAATATAAGACTATGATTAATTAAATTTTAATATTTTTTCATTCCTAATTCCAGTTATCAGATATTGTGCTCGATACACTTCTTGCTTAAGAAAAAAAAAATGCGATAAAGAAATTATTTTGCTTATTTAAGCATTTCGATACAAATGTTTATTCAAATTTTATTGAAACTTTAAATGTTTAATGACTGCAATAAATAAAACAAAAATGTTTAAAAATTCCTTTTCCTTTTTTCATGGTTTAAATTTTGCAAAAAACCATTTTTTTTTTGCATATTGCTTTAATTTATTAAAGATTTTATAGTTTGATTTTTGCTAAAATAGCTCGTAGCAAATAAATTACGAGTGGTTGAACTAAAACAGCAACAACAACTCAACATGTGTCCATAATGGCCTCGAAACGAATATTTTTTAATAGAAATCTTCAAAATGTCACCACACAACTTTCGTTTGAGATTTGATAGATTTTTATTTCATAATCGAAATTAAAATTTTGCATTTTGCGTAGGAGTTTATTTTTCGCATTGATAAGTGCCGGAACCACCTGTATTGCTAAAAGTTTGAAAACAGTAGATGCCGATATGTCTGTAAAATTAACAGGTGTTTGCGTCAATCAAAATTAATTGCAATCATATTTTATAAATTAGCAGTCACTATTTTTCTTTCTTTTAATCAAGTTATGTCCAATTTAATTTTTAATAAATTAAAGATAAAACAAATGTTCATTTGTCGCTTTTGTTGATAATTTTTTTCTAGGCCTCTAAAAATCCGGGAAATCATTGGGCCCTCAAAAATAATTCAAACTTTATGATGCCGAAATTACTAAATTTCTTTTATTTTTTTTTAACTTAATTAGATCTTTTGATATTGATAACTATGAGTTGACCGCTGAGAATGTTTAGCTGTGTTAACATTTCTGTCCAGTAAGGTTTGGCCAGTCATCAAATTTCCAAATTTGGAAAAAATAAATATTTTCGGAAAGTTCATATAGCAATAATATCAAAGAATGTTGTTTGGGGACGCAGCTCATTTCTGGCAAAGTTGTCGTATATGCGCAAAAGACAATCCTCAAGTCGTTACCGAATAATGCTAAAATAATGTATAAAACTCATTTAATTTCTTGGAGACGTAACGTGACAAAAGCTTTCGTATGTGCAGTTCTTTTTGAGATATTGAGAAAATAAACTCAACACATTCGGCTAATTTGGCGAAATTACTTTTGAAAAAAAAAAACAAGTTAGAGTGCTATATTCGGCTGTGCCGAATCTTTGATACCCTCCACCGAAAGGAGTGAGCTCTATATGATAAATACATATATATTATTAACTAAGCTTCACAAAAACAAGCGTCAGCATTAAAATTAGTTGCGGTTTAGACATGAATTAAATTATTGGCCGACAATAAGAAAATTTTATGCGTTTCTTGTTAGGACTTTGAGTAAAATATCATGATTCGTAAAAGTTTAAGCCGAACTAAAATAAATTTTAGGAAGGTAATTTGTATCGGTCCTATGGCAAATTATGGCCCAATCATCCCAAAATTCTGAAGACTGATTTCTAGTATTACAAAAAATAAATTAGAATAAATTTCAATACAGCAGTGTAATTAGTTTTAGCGTTAACAGAAAATTTCACAAATTTGCATGATATTTTTTCTGGCCATATGAATTTAAGTAAAAAATTCCACCGCAATATCTACATCTGTGATGGTTTAAGGCGAATTTTATTATTTTCCCAAAGTGAACTTTATTTGGTTTTAGGCGCAATAAACTGTTTTCCGAGAGTAGGGTTTATATGTGGCCTAGGGTAAATTATGGACCAACCTTCACGAAATTTGGCAATGTGATTTCTCGTCCTATAAAACTGTGACGTACAGAATTTAAGTATGCTAGCGTTATTTATTGCGGTTTAAGGCGTACTAAACTGTTTTCCGGAAGTAGGGTTTATATGGGGCCTAGTGTAAATTGTGGACCGATCTTCAAAAAATTTTACAGTGTGATTTCTGGTCCTCTAAAACTGTGACGTACCAATTTTTAGTATGATAGCGTCATTTATTACGGTTTTAGGCGTACTAAACTGTTTTCCTCGAGATGGGTTTATATGGGGCCTATGGTAAATTATGGACCGATCGTCCCGAAATTTACCAGTATGATTTGCAGTCGTACAAACCAAATTCGAGCAAAATTGTATGTCATTCCGTGCATTAATCAACCATTTATGTTAGTTTTTGTATCAAAATTATCAATTTTTTCAGGGTGGTGGTTCCACATTTTGATTCATAGTTCTGATCCTACTGAACCGATGTTGCTGGATTTCAATCCCAAACTGCTTAGGATAACTACAAGCAATTTGAGACCAAGTTTGTTCTTTTCTTTTGCGTTTTTCAAAAGTGAGCGTGTTTTCAACAGACAGACAGACGGACATGGCTAAATCGACTTAGAATTACTCAAGGAGCCAGAATATATATACTTTATGGGGTCTTAGATGTATTATAAAAAAGTTTCAAACGGAATGACAAACTTAGTATACCCTCATTCACCACAGTGGTGGTGGAGGGTATAAAAATGTTTTAATTTTTTTTCGTTAATAGGATGAAACGAACCTTCACACCAAATTTCATTCAAATCGAAAGGGGTCGCGTCCCACTCTTGGTCGATTTGACATGGAATTACCCATATTGTACAAAAAAGTTTTAAAGAATTTTTTAGATTTAACTCTTTTTGGCGGCGCTAGAGGACGTCAAAGTCAGAGAATTTGAAGTAAAAATGGCTAAGCAACTACTTGAGTTTTACAGGCTTCAGGAAAACTGTTGAAGATTCGTTAAGTAAGAAAAAACTGAATGTAACATATAACAATATTGTCAGATATGTTTTTGGACTGAAACGCTTTTCTAGAATTTCACGCTATTCAAAGAAAATATACAATATATCATTTGATAACCTGTTAACGTGCCGTTCGTTAATTTTACTACACAAGATTATATACACAGAGCAGCCGAATTACCTGCATCGTAGACTCAATTCCTTCAGATCAAATAGGGGAAAAAATTAATTTTACTACACAAGATTATATACACAGAGCAGCCGAATTACCTGCATCGTAGACTCAATTCCTTCAGATCAAATAGGGGAAAATCTAAGAAACACTTTTTAATTAACACTTTTAGTCTCTGGAAACATTTACCTCATAATTTTCAAACGACAAGCAATGCAAAGCACATTAAATGTCAGATTTTTAAGCATTTTTCGTAACAAATATGATTTAATTTTATTTGAATATCAAACTTTGTTAACACTTTCTTTTATTTTTGTTGATATTTTATTTTTGATTTTATTAATTTAAAATTTTTGAAATAAAATTGTTAAAACAAACATTTAAATTCCCTTTAAATTTAACATAATAAATGATAAATATGCCTGTAACAACTTGTTCAAACTTTAAATATTGATTTGTTACTTTGTTATTCCTGTCATTAATTGTATAATTTATTCCTTATAATTAATTAATTATTTATTATTTTATGACTTATTTGGAACTATGTATGAATTAATTAAGAATATTTTCCCAATGCTGTTAAAGAGACTTGGTCTTATGGCATTGGCGTGCTAAATAAATAAATAAATAAAATAAAAATAAATAAAATTTATTTTTTTGGAGTACGAGATTGAACGAGATTGATTGTAGTATCGAAATCTATTTAAAACTAACTATGAAAAAATTGTAAGTGAATTCTTTTCTTTAAAGTGTTTTTTTATTGGTTGGAAAAATTGTTATTACTCACTTACCACCTTATGCAAAAAAAAGTTAAATTACACATAAGTTAACCAAGACATTAAGCCCAGCAAAAGTGTATGCCTCTAAAAATTTTTTACTTTGATGGAATATTAAAAAAGAAAGAAAAATATCGTCTATGGGTTTTTTCTGTTTTTGAAAACTGTGTAAGTTTTCTAATAACTACAAGAAAAACATTTGCAAAATTTTTACCACAACATAAAAAAATAATTTTTTTTAAATAGCTTTTTTCGTGATTTTTGCTCAAATTCCCATAATTTTCAGGAGTTTAAAAGAAAATAAACTACAAATACTCTGAAATACCAAATCAAATTAATACTGTTTAATTAAAAACAACAAAAATTTAAATATGTATAGAAAGGTTTTGTGTTTGTCTGTTATTTACGGTGCAAGAGGGCACTAGAATCACAAGTGACCTTATTTTTTTATTGTTTCAAGAAAATAATTGTACAAAATTTAATTTTTGGATTAGGAGAAACTAAAAAAATTTAGTTGAACTATTTTCCTATATATGTATATTTTTTATTGGTTTGGAATATGATTATCTTGGCTCTAAAAAATTATTAACTTTCATTGATTATAAAAAAAAATATATGCATAAACTTACATTGCGATGTAATGAGTTACAAAGCTAATATAGCTACTCTTTACCACTTTTACATTGACATCTGAACTCATTATTTTAGCACGGTGATGTTATTGAAGGCAAGAACTTAACACCCTCGCTTACAAATAGGGAGTTAAATAATTATTTATTATAAGTCATTACAACGTTCGCTTACAAATAGGGAGTTAAATAAGTCATTACAACGTTCGCTTACAAATAGGGAATTAAAAAAGTCATTACAACGTTCGCTTACAAATAGGAAGGTAAATTAGTCATTACCACGTTTGCTTACAAATAGACACTTTACATTGTTATCAACAAAACTTAATTTGTCAAACAAATTATGTATGTCTTTAATTTAATTTGCTTTCTAATGCAAAATTTACCTACCCTGCATCAAGGACATATTCATACCCAATAAACCAGAGAACGATATAATTGCAAAACACGATACGAGATTTTCATGGAAAAACGATATTAAAAGAAAATGTACAATTTAAATACTATCGTTAATGATACAAGATCGATATCATATATTATAATTTATATTACCTAGACGATATCGTTATAATATCGTTTGGTTAGTGTAGTTGTTATTCAAAATTTTAATTTTAAAATACATATCAAAATCAATTAAGTATTTAAATTTTTCATATTCAAATTCATGTTCATAAAAAACACAAATTGTAAGAACAAATACATATGTATTTAAAATCAATTTGTATTAGATTTGAATAAATAAAACCTTAAATGTGTTTTATTATGAATTAATTATAAATTTCGTTAATCAACTCATAAACAAGGGCTTATGTATCAGATTATATGTCAGTCATTACTTAACTACTTCTATGTAATGCAGATGGTATGAAGTAGTCATTGAAAAGTAAGTTGTTCAGTAGTTTCAAGTCATTACCTTGTTTTTGCTGGGTGGTATATGAGTTTTGTTGTGTTTTCGTTAATATGAACCGTTTTTTTTTTAACAAATAGAATAACAAAAGAAAAATTTACCGCAACTTGAAAAAAATTTAATTTAAAAAAATTTATATTTTTAGCTTGAATTGGTTAAAAATAAAATAAGCTAGAAATATAATAAGAAGTAAATCCAAATAGATACTATTAAATTTTTTCTTATATACTGTTGTGTAGGGTATCATATGGTCAGGCTTGACCGACTATACTTTCTTACTTGCTATTTTTACTTTAGAGCATTTTATTCGTTGTTAACCCAATAAATGATGTTTCTGTATTTAACATTAATAATCCGATTCGAAAACGGCACAAATATATCCGAATCTTAGAAATAGCAATTTACATACCAAATTGTATTACGATCGGTCAATGTTTTAGAAAAAGGATATATGGCAGGACCTTGAGTTTTTGTTCCGACTTAAATGAAAATTTACACAGACGTTGCTAACTACATGTATATCAGCATCACATATTTTTGTAATTTTGACGGCCTTATTGAAGCTTAATTAACATTTTTCAATTCCAGGACACATGGGAGGTAGGCGTGTTCTTTGACCGATTTCTCCAAAAATTCATATTTTTCTTACCTAAGCTATTTTATGAAAATGAACCAAATTTCAAAAATGTCTGGAACTCCTTTTATTTTTGTCCCTTCGTTATATGGGGACAAAGCATTTTAAATAAATAGCTTAATAAATTGGTTAGCAAAAAAATCGTTTTAAATAAAAACATATGAAACATAAAGATTTTAACCTTTAACTATGAAGGTGACATTTTGGGACATACTTAATGACGTAGTGGTAAATTTCACCCCATTAAATTTTACTAAAAAGAAAAGTAATGAACCACATTTGTAATCACAAAAAATAAAGAAACCCAAAATTATTTTTATTTGTTTAAACAAAACAGGTACTTTACCACACAAACCTTTTATTTAATATAAAAAAACGATATATCAAAAACATACAAAGACCTTAAAGATTTCTTTATGTCTGAAGAATGGCAAGAGTCCAAGTTTCGCAATTAGGTACAAGCATCTTGGTTAGCAAAACACAATATCCGACAAAATGTGGATGGGATTAGAGAATTGGGCGTGGCACAAAATAAATTTTAAAGTATGTAGAGCTCACCCAAAACATTAGTGAATAACAACGATCACGATATGAGAAGATACTAAGAGAATTAAATTGATAGAGCGCAATGGAAGAGTATTTTAAAAAATTTAAGGAGAGGGTAAAATTTACCACCACATCCACAGTTAAAGGTTAAAGGCCTAATTTCAAAGCCGTTTTTAGTTTTCTCTAACATGTCTAGTTTTTTAATATTTCGTCCGAAATAAGTCGGTTGTGCTAATACATTTTATCATAAATTGAGAACGGTTTGTGCGATTATGATCATTTATAAAATTATTGGGAATACAATTTCCTTTGAGTCATCTTAATAATATTTTTCTTATTTTCAAAATTAACGCCTCTAATTCAGAAATTTGTTTTCAAAAACTCATTAAAACAATTATAAGGACAAAAATTTTACATTTTTATCATTTATCAGAAATCCAGGTATATTACGAATAAAATAAGCCATGACATAATGAAAATCAGTAAACAAAATCATAACTAGACGTGATTGAATCAAACTATGAACAGATTTGGATTCAGCACGACATGGACAATTTAAATCACATTATAAATGTTTTTAAAGCTTTAACATTTTTTACAAAGCTTTTTCTGATATTTCAAGCAACGTAAAGATATATAATTAATATGAAATATCAAAAAATATTTATAACTAGCTTAAACCGGTGCGCTCTGCTACCTCCATTGAAATAAAATTGGTAAGATTTTTTAAAAAAGTAAGCATCTCGGACTATATTTGAATGATTTTATAGTAACCGTTCAACAGATGATATCCAAAAATTTCAAGTCTTCGTATGAGAGGTGCCATGCCTACTGTTCCCCATTAAAACTACCTTTTGAAATATGTTGTGGATTATTATCTAAGCTGTTTGTACAAAATATACTTTCACTATTACAGTACTTCAAATACGTTGAAATCTTTATTGCAATTGTGTGGGAGGTGCAACGCCCGCTTGTCTAATCCAGCCGACTTTTTGGCAGATGTCGTGTATTGATAACGAAGTTATTTGTTTCATATTGGAAAACTCTTATTGTAACCGTCCTCCAGATATAAGGTTATTCATATTTTTATTATATGGTTGTTGCCACGCCTACTTGATTAAAATATATTAATAGCCTATGTTAAGCGCCAAGTAATCCGGAAATTACTGTGAAACTTTCAGGAAAATCGGCTCAGTGGCTTAGGAGTCTGTAGAGAATAAACAAACATACGCTTTTTCATTTATACATATATTATATTTTTATTTTTAAAGGTGCAGTTTACCATAAGAGTGGGTCCTACAAAGCTTAAAGACTTTTGTCTTCAGATATGAAATATTTAATATTTTCGTCCTATGGAGGGTATTGCTCCTCCTTCGTCTACCCCACCTTTTTTTATTTTGGAATTTATAGCTTACCATAATAGTGGATTCAACCACATTTGAACACTCTCGCTGTAATAGTTTTTCAGTTACGCGATATTAAATATATGCTTCCTATGGGGGGTATTACTCGCCCTGCGCCTACCCCCTTTATTTATATTTTTAAAGGTGTAGTTTTCCATAAGAGTGACTAATACCAAGATTGAACATTCTCACTATAACAGTTCTTACGATATGCGATATTAAACTTTGGCGTCCTATGGAGGGTAGCACTTCCCCTGCAGCTATCTTACTTTTCCCAACACCTACATACGTCAAACAGTATCCAAGATAAGAGGATTATAAATTTTGAGTTGATTAGGCGTGCTACCGCCCCTTTGTCCAACCACAACTTTACATAGCCTAGGGCTGATTAATTTATAACAACAGCCTACTGTGAGAATTTTATGACGATCGGTTCAGTAGTTAATTAGATATAATTGACATAAAGGGCGTGGCCCCTCCCACTTTTTTCATTCAACGTATTTCTATTGATAACAATAACATATATATCAAATATCATCATCCTACGCCAAATAGTGGCTAAGATTTTGGGTTGTATGGACGTGGTACCGCCCCTTTTTCCAACCACATCTTTATATAGCTTTAAGTTCAGTAACTCAAGGCAGTCGCCTACTGTGGAAATTTGATGACGATCGGTTCAGTAGTTTATTAGATATGGTGGTGTTTACTTTTTATATAAAGGGGCGTGGCTCCGCCCTCTTTTTTCATGGAGCTTATTTCTATTCATACTAACACAATATGTACAAAATATCATCATCTTATGCCAAAAAATGCCTAAGATATAACGATTTTAAATTTTGGGTTGTATGGGCGTGGCATCGCCCCTTTGTCCAATCTCAACTTTATATAAGCTAATGTCTCTTCCAGGGTCACAGTTATATTCTGTGAAAATTTCAAGATAATCGGTCAAGTGGTTTGGCCTCCTATAAGGCTCATATATATATACAAACATACATTAGAAAAGGGACCAGTAAGGTAAAGGGAACAGTAAAAACCAACTACACAAAACAAGAGGTAGGGACGACCTACGCGCGTTTTCGAGGTTGACCAACACGTTCCTGACGGCATGAGATGTGTCGCTTTCAAATGAGACTAATACCAACACGCTCAGTGATGGTACACCAAAGATACACGTATTTAAATCTTTAAAATGGCTCTCCTGAACAAAACCCTTAGGCCCCTTTCTATTTTGCGCGTCACATATATAGATAAATCTTATAAATATTTTCCCTGCTGGCATTTGGAAGTTTGCTTTCTCAAAAATCAGAATAAAGAGTATTTTTCGATTACTTTTGGTGATCAAAAACTGATTAATCAGTTACGCGATAAAAAAAAAACGACGCAGAAAACGTAGAAAAGACTCTTAAATTAATAGAAATAGACTGATAAATTGCTACAAAAAGACTAACAAATAACAAAAAAAAAAAAAAAACTACAGATAAAAGACTCAAAAATGACTCATAAGCGATTAGAAATGTGTCTAATATATGAATCGAAAAAGACCCAGAAAAGAAGTTAAATAAGACTGATAAATGACTAGAAAATTATTCGAAAACGATCATAAATACCATACAGAAAAGAGTCTAAAATGTCTCTTAACTAATAAAAAAACGAATCATTAATGACTCATCCAGAAGAGTCGCGGGTAGGCTAACATTTTTTCCCGACAAAAGTATCATTTATGATCAGAAAATGAGTGCTTATTCTGGTTTTTTAATCGTGCTGCTACTAAAAATTAGTCTTCTATATGAAAAAACAAAATAGAATATTTTGAGCTAAACTCCTAAAATAGAACGTAGAGCATAACAATAACAAATATTAATATAGTATATTTTTACTTTTACATTGTTCATATGCTTCATACTCGTAGCACAAAAAGTGCCGAACTCTTAAATTGAGCATATGAGGCAATGATAGGTCTCGCTATCACTTAAACATATGAATGTATATTCGAGATATACACAAAATGGTTTAAGTCCTGCTGACTGAATTTTTGATTCCAAAAATTAATTAGCTATATATCAACGGAATTGGGTTCCAACAGGACGCCGCAACTTGACAAACAGCGTGCTGAACAATCGATTTGGTAACAACCTTATTTGTAGAAGTGGTCCAGATCCGCGATTGAGCGATTTAACGCCTCTTTATTACATTTAATGGGGATGTGTTGAGTCATTTATTTATTTAGACAAACCAATAGGAGGCTAATATTCAAGCCACGATTGATGCCATATGGCCACATTTATTGAAAAAAGTGGTCAAAAATTGGAGTGATGGAATGGACCATGTAACTCGTAGACGCGGCGGACGTATGCCGGAAATCATTTTTTAAAAATAAATGCCATGAAATTATCTACCAGTTTATAATATGTTGATTTAACGATGTCCGCCTGTCTGTTGAAATGGGTTCTCCGAAGGCCCGATAAATATTTGGAACTATGTTTATGTATGTGGCAGAATATATGCCACATATGCTCCGTTTAATGCTAGGAACACAACTGGGGCGAACGACGAATTTTTGGCCGCGAATATTTGTCGCCAAAAATAAAAGACGTTTGTGTATATGAAAATACACACAATCAGGGCGCCGGCGAAAATTCGCCAGACGCGGCGAACTTTAAATAGATTTAATTCTATTTCATACGCCGGCGAACGACGAACAAATCAGTACTAGGTGACCATGTTTGGTTTTAGTTAAGAAGTAGTTTAGTAAATAAAGTTACTTTTTACTTTAATAATTGTTTTTTTTTTTTTTTTATGGTATAACACATAAAATAAGTATACAAAGTATTTTGCTATAAAAATAGTTTTTAGTTGTGTTTTTGATTATGTTTTCATTTTTAAGAGCATTATTTTTTTGAATATGGTCACACTATTTCTCTCTCTTTGCAAAAACAGTGATCTACTTTCCAATTATAAAAGCTGCCAGCTATTCGTCATTATTGTGCTTCATACGCCGAATTTACTCAGCGAATTTTTACGGAAAAATTCGTCGTGTTGAGCGAAATTCGTCGTTCGTCCCAGTTGTGTTCCTAGCATAATTTTGCTATGAAAATTCAGCCAGATCGGTCAATAAAATAGTGAGATATGAGTAAAAACAACAATTGACTCCAAGTGCTGTTTCACACTGTTCAAGTTTTAGTCGTCAAGTCTTGAGCTTTTTGGAGAGAAGGGAAAAGAGAATCCCATTTCTTTTCCTCTCTCTCATAAAAACTCAAGACTTGGCAGCTAACAATTGAGCAGTGTGAACCAGCACTAATATATGTCATAAAATTCCATTTTTTATTTATTTTGTATTTGCCGCTGAAATAAAGAAATGTGTTTTAAACGAAAAAATGTACTATTTTATTTTTTTATTCTGTTTGATTATGTGTGTTAGTGGGTTAATGGTATTAGATGCTGCATTACTTTAGGCGAAGGCTAATTAAGGCCTTAATCATGTAAAACGCAGCACAACGCCAAAAAAAAACTAAGAATATCAAAGAATATAAAAGCACAAACAATGTCATAAATATTTTGTAATTTTGTTGTTGCTTTCAACATAAATTCATGTACCGTTTTAAAATTTTCAACGACACAAGCAATGGAGCGTTTGAAATTTCAAGACGCAATGTGAATTTCGGTAGGAAGCACAACAAAATTACAACATATTTTTGACATTGTTTGTGCTTTCAATGTTAGATATTCTTTGGCGTTGCGCTGCGTTTTATATGATTAGGGCCTAAGATTCGGTACAGCCGAACATAGCACATTTACTTGTTTTGTTTTACTTTCTACAGCGGCCACTCTAGATTAAGGAGAAGAGATACAGCAGGACTCATCAGACAAGAAGAGCGCTAAACATCTACATATGTGAACAGAAACCGTGAAGAGAAAAATTTTCGTCTAGCATTGGCAGGACAAAAATAAAGTATTAGTATAAGATTTGATTAATTATTGCTAGTTCATATTTAATATATGAAGATTCAATAAATAAATAAAGAGAAAAAAAAAAAAAAAAAAAAAAAAAAAAAAAAAAACTTTTTAATTGACAACTTTTTTAATTCCAAATTTTTTTTATTGTGCTTTTTTTCAAAATTTTAGAAATTAACTGTTTGGTCGAAATGAAGCAATTTTCCAAGCTAACAGATATTTTTAATCATTATAAGAAATTTCTAATTTGAATTTAAAACTTCCTAGAAAAAAAAAGAAAAATGTTATGATAGGGTGTTTTTTAGCTGTTATTATTATAATACTTATATAAGAATACTCGTACATACATACTTTGTAATACACTTCGAAAATTCTAAATGGTGCCAATATATTCGAATTTATTTTTACAGCGACAACAAAATATAACAACTAGACCAGCAGCAGTACATTTGACGGATTTAATTTAATTTATGATAAACTACAAGATCCAAAAATAGGGGTGGGGAAGGAAAGCACCTGTTAACACTTTAATATTTTATTTATACGAAATTCAAATGATTTTACAAAATACACACCAAGAAAACAACACCATTAAAAACGATTTACATAAATTTCTAATTCATAATACAGTTTTGTTAAAATGGAAATTTACATTTTAAGTTAAAAATAGAAGCATATAAACCTGTCTTTTTTCTCGAATTTTTATTAAGCGACTATGTAAATAATATTTTTTTTTAATAAAAATCTGCGTTTTGTTCCAATAAGCAAAAAAAAAAACCAAATAAAAAATACGTTAGCTGTACAGACAAAAGTATAAAAAAAATAAAGGGGAATGAATTCTTTAATAAATGACTTCACAGAAAAAATGTTCAATAGTTTTTTATCAATTAAAAAAATTGGCAAAAATAAAAGGACCAACTTAAAACCTAATATATTTATATTTTTATATAAATTTGTTTAAAACTCATGACCTAATGCCGAAGAAAATCAACAAACTAAATGGTTTAAAAGTATTTCAATTCAATTAACATGATAATTGAATCAATTTTTTCATTTAGCTAAAAAAAAAATTAAAAAAATATAATTTTTACTTAATATACATTTTAATTCTTTTAAAATATATTTTTAATTAAAATATTAATTATATAACAAGGAATCTTAATTGATTTTTTGTGCTTAAAATAAAATAATTCTAACTTGTAGAACTGTTGTTGGGAATTGCCTGAGCTATATTTAATTAAATCAATAAAACACATTGTTCGAAATGACAAAGTTTTAATTTAATTAAATAAATAATCATATTAAAAAAGCATTAAACTGTCTGGTTCTCGGTCAATAATTTAATATTGGTCTAGGCCGCAAGCAATTTTTATGTTGACGTCCGTTTTTATAAAGATTAATTAATAATATATAGAAGATTCGGCACAACTGCATAAAGCACTCTTACTTGTTTGGCTTAAATTTGTTAAAAACTTCAATAAATGATTTATGTAATGGCCTTAAAATATCAAAAATGAATTTCATAAAATTTATGAAAAAAAGTGACAATTATGTCTGCCAAAAAATAAATATGAAAAATAATAATTATTCTTGCCAAAAAATAAATAAAAATCCTAAAATAACAGCTGAATGGATTATTCTAAGGACATTATAAGCCATCTGAATTTAAAAATCTGTATTATGTGTTTTTCCTCACTTCTATTTTCTAGTAACAGATCCACCTTGTTTATACGAAACACGTCTTTATAACGCGAACTTAACACCAGACGTCTGAGAATTTAATTGGATTAATAGATATATTTTCAACAATAACTTCAACCGCACGCACTTTCAAGTCAAACTTTGGCTCTTCGCACATATCGCTCATTTGCTGCAATATCATCATAACTCAAAAATATAAGTTTTACATAAATTTGCACACAACTTACTAGAAGAAGACAATTTGATTTATGATCAGGACTGTGGAGTCGGAGTTGAGGTTTTTGTACCGGAATCGAAGTCGTAGTATCCACAAAAACGCGCGGCCTCGACTCCAAAATTTTTCGGCATAAAAAATATAAAAAAATTTTCTAATATTTTCCAAAATAAAAATTCTTCGAAGTTGGCGATGCAATATTTCAAATATCGATTTGAAATTTTAACATAATCATTTTCTTGCTATATTTAACCATTAAAGAGGAACTGCATTAAAAATAAGTTAGAGTGCTATATTTCTTAGATACCCTCCACCGACACTTAGAATATATGAGAGCTATTAATTATTAATTAATCTTATGTGCTGTTTTTACAACACAAGTCATTGAACGAGTAGGAATATTTATATGAAAAGCCCACCAAATACTCTCTGAATCAGTTGTGTTGTGAAAACAGCACATTAATAAAAACGGATGTCAGTATAAAAATTGGTTCGGGTTTATACCAATTGGACGGCAATCAGACAGTGTTATGCTTTTATTTCTAGCAACTTGAACTAACTTGAATAAAATATCATGATTCTTAACAGTTTATGCGAAACTAAAATCATTTTTAGGAGGGGAATTTATATTAAATCCATGGTAAATTAAGGACTTAACATTTCGAAATCCTGTAGAGGGATTTCTGTTATTAAAAATCTAAATGGAACAAATTTCAATACAGTAGGGAAATTTGTGTTAGCGCTTAAAGTGCTTTTCAGAAGGCTGCTTAATATGGGATCTAAGGTAAATATGGACCGATAATAAGAAAATTGCATGATATTATTTCTGGCCATATGAAATTGGAAAAAATTTTACCCCAATATCTATATCTGCTAAGGGCTTTGGCGAATTTGAATAATTTCCCAGAGTAAGCATAACATTGGACATTATATGGTAAATTATGCACCGTGCTTCAGGAAATTTTAAAGTGTAATTTTTAGTCCTAAAAATCTTTGCGTGCCAAATTGTATTATACTCTAATACTCTAAATCCAGCATAGTCCGATCAGTAGGATCAAAGTTATGAGTCAAAATGTAAAACCACCACCCTAAAAAATTAGCAATTTTGTTACAAAAACTAACACATAAAAAGTGGCATAATGCGCGGCATGATATAAGATTTTGCACAAACTCGTTCTATATGACCAGAAATCATACTGTACATCTAAAACCGTAATAAATATTGCTACCAACATCATCCGTCATCGTTTTATAGGACTAGGTATCACACTGGCAAATTTCGTAACGACCGGTCCATAATTTACTATAGGCACCACATAAAACCTACTCCCGGAAAATAGTTTAGTACACCTAAAACCGTAATAAATAAAGCTATCGCAATAAAATTTGGTACGTCACTGTTTTACAGGACTAGAATTCATACTTTAAAATTTCGTGACTATCGCTCCATAATTTACCTTAGGTCGCATAGAAAACCTACTCTTGGAAAACCGTTTAGTATGTTAAACCACGTAATAAATACTGCTATTGTAATACAATTTGGTACGTCAAAGATTTTAAGGACTAAAAATCAGACTATAAAATTTCCTGAAGCTCGATGCAAAATGTACCATATAATTTCCACTAATATGTGGACTCTGGGAAATTATTTAAATAAAAAGGAAAAATTTAAATGGTAAAATTTGGTCCAATTTTGGTTCATATGGCCAGAAATAGTATCATACAATTTTCTGATTAGCGGTCCATATTAACCTCATATCCCATATTAAGCAGCCTTCTGAAATAACGCTAAACACTTTAAGCGCTAAAACAAATTTCACTACTGTATTGAAATTCGATCTATTTAGATTTTTAATACCAGAAATCACTCTACAAGATTTCGTGACCCATGGCAAATTAGTCCATAATTACAATGGGTCTAATTTAAATCCCCTCCTGAAAATCATTTTAGTTCGGCGTAAACTGTTACGATTCGTGATATTTTATTGAAGTTAGTTCAAGTTGCTAGAAATAAAAGCATAGCACTATCTGATGTCGTCCAATTGGTTTAAGCCAGAACCAATTTTTATACTGACGTCCGTTTTTATAAAGGTTAATTAATAATTTATAGCTCTCATATATTCTAACTGTGAGTGGAGGGCATCAAAGATTCGGCAAAGCCGAATATAGCACTCTAAAATATAGCAAGAAAATTATTCTATAAAAATTTCGAATCGATATTTTAAATATTGCATCGCCAATTTCGAAGAATTTTTATTTTGGAAAATATAAGAAAATTTTTTTAAATTTTTATGCCGAAAAATTTCGGAGTCGAAGTCGCTAGTTCTTGTGGGTTCTATGACTCAAACTCCGACTTCACAGCCCTGGTTTGTACTAGATTTCTTTGCATTTTAATAAATAAAAATGAATATTATTCAAGTTTTTTATATTCAAATATATTAAATTTTATTATGCTTCAACGAATATTAATAAATTGTATATTGATTATAAAAAGATAATTCAATTTACATTTATTGTTTTCCATTTTAAATACATTACTATCGATTTTAAATTGATTCAAGAAAAATTATTTATTAAAAATTTATATAAAAAAAATACAAATTTGATTGATTATATTTGCAGTTAAAAAAGTTAACTAAACATTAAATTTAAAAAATTTAATGTGCTATTTAATTCACATCTTACAGCAATGCTATGTGTATGCTCACAAATATTAAACATTATTACCAGAAATAGGTATTTTATAATTAACATTTATTTCTTAAAATAATTACAAGAAATATATATATGACTGCTTGGGCCGACCGCTTATAATTTAGAATTCTACTGTACAGTTATGACGAACACAACATTAACATTTTTATTTTGTTTGAGACACAACAATAGTTTTTATTAAACTATTGTAAAATATTAGTTAGGACATTATGTCGATATGACTTGATAGCACACCTTATGAATCCATCAATAGTCAGTAGTTAAACAAAAAAAATAATTCGCAACTAATATGTGGCTACTTTTTACAATGGAATTTTTCTGGTTTAACTTGCTCAAATAAATTGGTATTATATACCTATTAGATAAAAAGAAATAGGACGTGTTAATCGAAATAAAAACCAATTTATAAATTAAGGCGAGCCGACGTTTTAATAGGTATGTTAATTTAGTTTACTAGCAGAAACTTGCAACGAGAGAGTAAATTTAAAATTTACAAAATTTTTGTCCCAAATTTTCAAAAAAATAAAAAAGCAATGCAAACAATTTTTCAAACATTTACACTATACCTATAATTTTTATGAAAGTGAAATTTCCTTGTACATACTTTAATATTTAAAATCAACATGATAAGGGCATATCTAATATTCACTTTCTTAACACATTGGGGTCCAAAACAATGGTTTAATGAGTTACACACATCCGTACAATCGCATTTTATCTCATTCACCTATGGTACTGTGTAGGGAGATCGATTATTCGACTTTTTTCAATAACCGGTTTTCGAATATTACGAATAGTTGCTATTTTAAAAAACCCGGTTTTCGGTTAAGCATTTTTTAAATAACCGGTTAACCGGTTTTAATTCGAATACATAAAAACACAAAAATCAAATAAGTTTTTGTAATTAAAAGTTAATTTGAATAAAAACAAAACAATTTGCAAAGGTAAGGAACTAACAAAATACATAAATATCACTTAGATCAGACCCAACA
The DNA here is from genome assembly GCA_943735925.1 of Pollenia amentaria. NCBI lineage: Eukaryota > Metazoa > Arthropoda > Insecta > Diptera > Polleniidae > Pollenia > Pollenia amentaria. The sequence continues at coordinate 81,432,760 of OX031008.1, read as the reverse complement.
AATATTTGACGATAAAATCCAAGAAAAGTGGGACCAGTAAATTGATCAAACTTTAGCTAAATTTTCAACAATTTTTTATTGATTTACTAAACTTTATTTGTACGAAGATATTTTTATTATGTAATTTAGAAACTGTTGAATGACATTTGCAAATAAATGATAGGAATTTTATGAAGTTATTATTTGAAATATTCTCTCAAATTTATTTTGAATCAGTTTTAATTTGTTGGTGGTTAAGCATGTCTATATAAATCAACTATATTTTTCAAAAGTTGCAAACAAAACCTCTTAGCCAGGATTATCTATTTCAAATTATTATGTTTCAGCATTATAGAAACGAATAGTGAACTGAACATTATTTTTGTGTAAAATATTTGTCAATTGGTCGACTACAATTTAAAACATTCCATGACATTGTTTGATTTCTTCAATTTTGTTTTTTAGTTCTTGATATTTTAATAAATAAAACTGGTAGAAATTTTTCCCATATCGTTGATTCCGCCGAAATGTTGTAGTTTTCAGCATGAAGAGATGCTAGAACTACTTAAGAGTTTTTAGTGCATTAACGGGCATTTCGTCCTCGGCAACACAACGGGCTAATATTTCACCCAATGATTAATTTTTTGCAGCGTATTTTAGTAAGTTCTTATTTGTCGTCTCTTTAGAACTTCTTCGAACGGAGCTAAGTTTTATTTAGAGAACATTAATGTCAAGCATGTAGACTAATTAAAGGTGATTAATTAGTCGTGACATGGAAGAACCTTTGTAACTTATCATTTTAGGGCACCTCAAGCACCCAACTTTGTCTTTTTAATCGCGTTCGAAAAATATCTAGAGATAACCTTTATATAAAAATATATTTAATTTTTAGAATACTCTTGCACAAATTACTATTTACTTTTTAACTGCACGCGTTTTTGTAGTATTTTGAATAGTTTTTGGTTTTTTTTTCTACAAGAACACACGCTTTTATAAGCGATTTGTATTTACAGTGCTCATAATGTTTTTTGGCCTTTGCTACATTTTGTTTTGACATTCTTCATAAAAAGTTTAAGTTTGGCCAATATTCAATTAGAAAAATACTTAAATTACCGGTACATCTACAACAAGAGCAAGAAAAATGTATATAAATTACACATTACTAAAATAACCGGTTTATTATACCAATACAACCGGTTTATTTGATATTCGAAAAATGGGCATTTTAAAATATCCGACTTGGGCAAAGCTAAAATAACCGGTTAAAACCGGTCGAATAATAACCGTCCGATCTCCCTAGTACTGTGAGTATCAAGAAGATTTGTTTTTATACTCACACCACCAAAGGTAGAGAGAATATAATGCATTTGTGCTGAGCAAAAATGGGGCCTAGTAAAATTTTAATTTCGTATAACTTTCATACAAACATCAATCCGGAATATTATTTCGAGCCCATTAACCATTAACATTATATAGGTGACCTTAAAATATGTTTTTGCAACCTTAATTATCTTACCAAATCGTTTTGGAATCGGTCCATATTAAAACATAGCTCCCATACAAATACCACTACCGAAACTGCTTTTAATGCCATAAGTTCCTTAAAAATTTTGGTATTAATATAAAAGTTGGCAACGATAACTTTTATAACAGCTACTATTTGAATTTTGTACTGATACGCCCAGTAAACGCAGAGAAAAAACATGTTTTAAAATATTCACCTCTAACAAAACTATGTTTAAACAAAATTTGTAAACATATTATGTTTAATTTAAACATATTATTGTCACCGACAACCATATTATGGTTGTCTTTTAACAGGTTTTGGTTAAATATGACAATAATTTGTTCTTAAATTAACAATAGTATTTTCCTCTTCTCCAAGAGCAACATGCTATGGTTGAAAACCAACCATGCTTTTATAAGTGTTAAGCATATTTTAGTTATTATTAACCAAAACATATTTGGAGGCAATCATAATATGGTTGTGGCTTCTTGATGGAGGACAAATTTAACAATAATATGGTTGTCGGTGACAAAAGTATGATAAAATTAAACATAATATTTTTAAAATAGTTTTGTTGGAGGTGACCATATATAAACATGTTTTTTCTCTGGGTGTAGTGCGATTCACTAACTTTTTTTACGATTATCGTATCGGTAAAATAAATATAACGAAAATTTATCGAATTTGCTATTCAATAAAATTTTTAACGATATTCGCTGTCGATTAAAGTCAGCTGTTACTTTAAGCAGTTTTTTTCGTTATTTTAACGACAATAACTTACGTTGTGTTTATTTAATCGATAAAGTGTATGTTATGTTTAAAGTGGCTGAGGCCTGACTTCTTACATACATACTACATACATACATTTATACATACATACATATATATATATATGTATACATATGTATGTATGAACAAAAACAAAATTCAAAATGTAAAAAATTCGAAATGTAGAATTCACAAAATAATATACATAAGTATATAAAGAGTAAATTAAGCACAATTTCATTTGCTTTTTCTTGATTCTCTTTTGTGCTTTTCGTTTATTTTAACATTTTGTAGACAGAGATGTTAAAAAAACTACAGTTGTTTACAATCGTTAAAAATAAATTACAGAATCACACTATCGTTACTGCAAGCGAATATATATGTCGACAAAAATTACGATTGACGGACCGTTAAAAGTTAGTGAATCGCACCACAGATTTAACCATGGAACCCATTAAAACCCCCTCCCTAAAATCCCACATCAAAACAGTTGGACACGGTGTTATGCGTTGGTGCTGAATTGTAAATAGTGAGCATGGGACAATAATTTCACATAGACCTCATACAAAATTCTTTCCGGAATAAAGTTGTTGTTGAATTCGGCCCATATACCTATATATTGTATTGCATTGCTTGTGAGAAATAAGTTGATATCAAAATACAAAATCGCCCGTTTTTCAAAATAAAATAAAAATTTTCGCTTCGGAAAATACATTAAAACAACAGCAAATAAATCCAAATTTTTATTTTATTATCAAAAACAGGCGGTATATTTTACTTCCACAAAATTTGTTCATGAAATGTAAAATACAATTTATACCTACATTGAAAAAATTATATTGTGCATATCTATATAAAAATACCTCTAAAACGATATAACTACATACAATATGTAGATTTCATTAAAATCGGTGGACGATAAATTACTTAAAAGTCAACTACAATTGTTCCCGTATAAAAAATTTAAGTAAAATCTATTAAACTATTCGCCAAAATTTTTAAAATAATGCTAATAAAAAAACTTAAAACATTTTATAAAAATGCAGCTAAATAAAAATATTTAATTCTAAATTTAGTTGCAAAAATGCCAAAATGGTCGTACTGCTTTACCAGTAACAACTATTAAATATTAGCCATAATTTTCTGTAAATGAACCCACCTAATGCTATTTTTAAAACAAATATACATTTTAATTAAAGGAAATCGACCTAGTAAAACGTTTTTATATTTTGTATACATATCTGGTAGTATTATATTTATTGTTTACCACTACGTTTCTCTCTAGCCCACTGTTCATCGACGACAGCTCGTTTCACGTTAGTGTTGCTAATTTAGTTAGTTAAAGCAAAGCGCGCATTTAAAATTTTAATATTATATTTTATAATTTTCAATTATGTATACATATTTTTAAAATGTCAAATTAACAGTACATCTTAGTTGTATAAAACGAAATAAAACTAAAAGATTTGATAAAATGTGCCAGTTATTTCTGCTCGAGCAAGAAAGTGATTCTAGTAGTAAGATTTATTGCCAACTATGTTTCTAATACATTTTTAAACTAATTAAAATAAAAAATACATTCTAAAGATTCAGTATTTTTAAAATCACTTTATAGCCGAGCGCTTAAGATTTTTTAATCCATAACTTGGAAAATAACGGTATTTCACAAAAACGAAGTGATCGAAAAAATTTAAGTTTTTTTTATTATTCTACGTAGTTAAATTAATTACAACTGGGAACAATTGCAGATTTCCTCATTTATAGGCTGTTGGCATTGGACCGAAATCCTGCAATTTTTAACACTAGCGGTATTTTGTTTTCATAACCAATTCAACTGAAAGTTTCTTTCTATTAATACGTACAAATATATAAAGAAATATGCATTTACAAATTAACATTACCTTTTATAATCCCCTTCCTCGAAGGTAAAGGAGAATATATTAGTTTGTCATTCCGTTTGTTATTTCTACAATATTGATCTTAGATTTTTTAAAGTACAAATATTCTGGGTGCTTACGAGAAAAGAAATTAATTTCAAGATCTTCGTCTGTCTGTTGAAATGGGTTTTCTGAAGACCACAGATATGATGCGGACTAAATTATAATATTTATTTCACATGTGCTATTAAAATGCAGCGAGATAAAGCGAGTGCATAAGTGACTGAGATATGAGCAAAATTCCATGTCTGCAGTGTGGCCATTTTAGCATTTTTGAAGCTAAATTTAGCATTAAAAATTTTTATTTAGTTGCAAAATTTTCATTTAGCACTTGGCATTTTATTTAGCATTTTTAGAAAATGATTTAGCTTCTAAAAATAGTTTTATTAATTTTACTTAATTTTTTTTATAAATCATAATAAATTTTGACCAAAAATAGTTGTACCAACAATTAAATTTCGTATGAAAATGGATCTTGCTTATGTTAAGAAACATCATACCTGTCTGGTTAAAAAAAAATTGAATATTCTGGGAATATTAGAAATGCCCTTATCATGTTGATTGTAAATACTATTTGCACTTTGATATTATGATATAAAAGTACAAGGGAATTTCACTTTTTTCACTATTAGATATAAATTTAATAGTGTAAATGTTTGAAAAAATAATTATTTTAAAGCTTCAACTTTTCTCAAACTATAAAAAATAAAATGATCTATAAAATTTTGTGTATAAATCATTTAAATTTGGTATAAATCAGAGGTTTGCAGGCCCCTTAAATTTAACATTTAATCTTAACTATCCTGTGCTACATATTTATATGTATCAGATGCTTTAGCCAAATCTCGCCATTTACTTAAATATAACTATTTACTTTAGTTTCGTTCAAAAATTAGTCACTAAAATGTATTTTAAAAATCCTTTTAGCATTTTTTGGCCATGTCTAATGCCAGATTTAGCTGTAAATTTTTTTTAGACCTGGCTACACTGCATGTCTGACCTTGTTATATACAAAAAACTCAATTTTTTTCTCCAAAATGATGATTTATAACAGTAGCGCCCATACCATACAAGCTAGATAAAATTTGCCTCAAATATTTTTTTAAATATATTTTTTAGTACTAAATGGAAAAACTCATGGTTGCATCCCTAATTACTGCTACACTTTAGTCAAAATTTAGTCAGAATCTATATTCTGATTTGTATGGGAAAGCAGGGAAAATTGCTGTTCGGGATGATTAAATAGAAGCGTTTTCTTCGTTTCTTAAAATTTTGCGTTTTTTAATTTTCTCATATACAGCCATGTCAGAGAACGCAATTCTGATCGAATGTGGTTTCAATTCTAAAAGTCATTTATTTAGAAAACGAAAGACACATAATTTGTCAAAGTGGATCTGCTATTTTTAATAATTTCTTACAGAGAAATGTAATATAGCATTTATTTATTACATTGATTGGTTAAGTATTTAGTTCATATTTATACATTAACATTTAAATTTCTTAATTTTGTTGAGAGAAACATGGCAACATAGTATAGAACTAGTATACCAACTCGATACCAACCCCTCACACACATAGGTTCTGTGTGAATTCAACACACATAAAAACAACAAAAACAAAACAAAATTTTAAATTTTTCAATATAAAATTTTTCGCAATATAACACTTTATGTTTAATTTTATGACATAAACACATAATTAATAATTTTTTCCAATACATTTTGATCATTTGCTTTAGCAAAGTGTTTTTATTTTTCACAAACTAAAAATTTTTAAATAAATTTATTTGACATACATTTTTTTCTGTTGTTAATATTATTAAAGCCAGCAGAGTAGCATTTTGTGGTATGAAATTAATATTTGAAATCATAAATTATTTAAATATTTTCCGATATTGCAGAATAAAAATTTTGCAAACATTGTTTTTAAAAGTTTATAAATGCAGCCAGCATTTAATAAATTGAAAATTTATTGAACTAATAAAATTTTATTTTGGAAAAAATTTTTCTGCCACATTCTATACGATTTTATGCAACTATGTTTAGTGTAATTGTAATTGTGTTCAAATTTTAATTCAGTGTACTAGATTAAGAAATTCCAAGGAATATTCATTTAAATCAAACATAAATACAAATATCCAGATTTATGTTTTTTCTAATTAAAAACGCTTAAACTAAGTGGAAGTTAAACAACACGTAATCCGCGAATTTTTGTTTATCTAATATTTAAATTTTAATTTGTTAGCCATGAATATGAAAATTGTTCTCGGCGCAGTCAAGAATGAAAAATTACCAATAAATTTTAATTAATTTCATGTTGTAAAATTACTGCCTGCATAAAAATAATTTAATGAAAATTTAATTCAATGAACTTAAGCCTAATTAAAAAATATCGAAATTTGGATTAAAAACCATTAACAGTTCAATAAAATAACCACAATACTAATAATTGTCAATTTACCTTCATAAGTTTGCAAATAGAAATATGTTCTTATTAGCAACACTGTTTCTTTATTTTTACATTTTTACTCTCTTTCCATAAACAAAACCCAGACATCAGTTCTTGTTGTTATTATTTTTGCCCAGCAAACATACAAGCTTGGTATTGAAATCAAAGTAATTTTAAATGAATGTTCGCATACTAACAACATTCTGAATAAAAAACAAAAATTTTTCTAATGTTTTCAGTAATATACGAACAAAGGTTTTGTATGACATTTGAATATCGGCAGAAAAAAACAGTATTTTTGAAACGTTTTGTTTTTGTGTTTATTGGGTTACTTACTTGCATTGAATCGGCGCTGATTATTTCGCCAGCAAAACGTTCTGCCAATTCCAATGATAATTTTGTTTTACCCGTACCTGTTGAACCAAGTATTACAATTAACGGCACTTTACGCAACATTTTTAATATTTATTTAGTTTCTTCTATTTTGCACAATAAAACTATTTAATTTAAACAATTTATTTGATTTTTAACACGCGTTTTAACAGCAACACAATGTGTTTCGGTACCTATGCGAAGAGAACTAAAGCAAAAGATTAAAAGAGAATGTAAACATAAACAGCTGTTTTAGTGTGAGAATAAGCAAGAGAATTGCTTGGGATGGCCAGGGGGTACATTTTTAAAGAAACAAAGTGGAATTATAAGGCATAAACATGCATATGTATTTAAATTGTGTATGTATATGTATATGTTTTATCAAAGTAATAAAAATATGACTAATTCGTTTTTATAACTTTAGTAACAATTTAATGTTTTTGCAATTTTGTAAGATATATTTATTAATACAAACATACATACCTGTAACACGTGTTTTATTGTTAAAGGGTGACTTAATGATGGTCTGCCAAATCAAAATGACTCAATGTCTTATGCGTAGTACAGTGGGTTCGATGACAACTAACGACATTGAATTTGGAATATATATCCATTCCAATGAAACTACTTAATTTAAATTACATACCTATCATATGTATGTATGTACACATACACATACATACATTTTTGGATTTAGTACAATATTTTACATAAATTTAAGAAAGCAATAACTTAAGAAATTATTCAATTAGCTAAATACCTACACGTGTAAGAATAAATTACAAATGGTATAATACAATTACGATGTCATTATATACGTAGATCTGGCTATTGTAGCCTAAATTTAATTTAGTAGCTGTTTGATTTTATAAAACGAAACGACAAACTTTAATAACATTTTGTATGAAGAAAAATTAATTGCCATATTCATAAAAAGTTATTATTTTAGCCTAAATGATGTAATAAATTAAATACGCTTTTTGTCTCATAAAAAGGGGTGCCAGACGTACTGTTTTTAGCAAGATATGAACTGATTCTTTTTCAATTGTACTGTTTTATTTAAAAATCCAAAACAGTACGCGAATTACTGTTTTTTATACTTTGAGCTCAGTTTTGTATTGTTTTTGGTTCAGTCTACAGAAAGCAAAGATATTATGAAAACCCCTGTTAAAATAATACATATTTGGCTGTTCCAAATGGTATGCTATCAAGTTAGGTAGGTATATTGTCATAATCTATAAGTCCGTGACTTTTTGAATGAAACGCAGTTTTTTTTTACAAAAAAAAAAATTTATTTTTCAACATAATCTCCTTTTAGCTCAATACACTTAGTCCAACCTAAATAAGTTTGCAAATAGAAATATGTTCTTATTAAAATAAAAATAAAATATGTATTGAACAGTTTTAAAACATTTGCATTTAAAAAAAAACCAATCCTGAAATTATAATCGATAAAGCCCAAACGCCAGCCGAATTTTCTAGATTTACTATATTTGGAAACGATGGGCAGTCATGGGCTTACAAAAACATAAAAAAACTTATTGCAATAATTTAATAAATAATTAAAGAGAATATCTGCATTTGCATTTAAATTATATAAATTTTTTTTAAATATTTAACCTTAAATTGGTTGTCTTAAACTAAAAAAAATTAGTGAAATTATTATATTAATAAATAATTTTATTAAAAAACTGCAGCCATGTTTTTGTAGCCAGGTTTTTGTCACTCCTTAACATTTTAGAATTTTAAGTACCTATCGAATGCTTGTGATTTAGGCTGAGCTTTTGAGATCTCAGTTAAACTAAGTTTAGTTAATCTCAAAACAGATTTGTGCCTGAACTAAGTTAAAACTTAATCCACATCTCAAAAACCCGAAAATGTCGAAAAAATTCACGATATGGTGTTGGCCGATCGAAGAGTAAAAGTGCGTGAGATTGTTGATGCCATAGGCATATCATATAGCAGCGTGACATTCAAAATTCATGGACTTATTGATCCGCCCTCGTATTTGTAATATGGTAAAAAGAAAAAACAAGTTTTAGTTGGACCAAATTTTATTAAAAAAATTTTTAAAATAAGAATCCTAGAAAAATGTTAAGTCCTCTAAAAATGACAAAATATGAGAATAAAAAAATTCAAGCACGCAGTTTGACTTAGTTTTGTCTATTGATTAAAGGATATATAGTGGCGTTTATGCCAAAAATAAAAATTTTAATTTGTCACACAGTGCTATTTTTGAAATCGATTTTTTATATGTGTGTGTGGGTGAGTCATACATTGTAAGTACATATTTATTTTGTTTTTTTTTCTTGTTGTTAATAAATGCTTTAATTATAAATGTTAATTAATGCTTTAATTATAATATGTACAACTTGTTAACAAAATATGTATTTGTTTGCCTGTTACTAGGAACAATACATTTTTAATGTAGGGAAAAGTGTAACGAAAATGTTTTCGTTAGAGGTAAAATAGGGATTTTTTTCTAGACACTTATTACTGCCGTATTCACAAAAAACACTTAAATGGATATGAAATCTGTTTTAAGAAAAATTTGTATGGACATTTTGTTTTAATCTATTTTATTTTTTATGAATACGGCATTTAGGGTTTTTTAAATTTCTACTGGCATCACTTATTGTGTATAATACAATTGTAGTTAATTTTTTTTTATATTCTGACCTTATCCGTTGATGCTAGAAATGACCTTAAATACGTATGTATGTAATAGCAACTTGAATGTCTCTCTAAAAAAAAAAAAAAAAAAACTCCACACACAATTTTCAAGTTACGGCGCCCTTTTTTGTAAAGAATCTACGTTTTTTTTTCTAATCGTGCATGTCTAAGCATGTTTCTAGGCTGTGTTTCTTGAAAGGAAGTGAATTTTAATGTTCTTTTGAATCAATATACAATTGTTGTGTACCACTTTATGTGAATGAGGGCATACTAAGTTTGTCATTCCGTGTGAAACATTTTGAATATTCATCTAAGAGACCATAGAGTATATACATATGTAAGTATGTCTATTCCGGGTCCTTGAGTAATTCTAAGTCGATTAAGCCATGCCCATTTGTCTATCTGTCCGTCTGTGATACAAAGTTTCAAAAGATTCGAAATAACTCTGTCCATTAAAAAAAATTATTTTTATTATTACTGTTTGAATTTCTTATTCACTTTAAAGTCTTATTTGTATAATATTTCTAGCTTTTCTAAAGACTTTGGAAAAAGTTTTCTAACGAGGTGGAATAAGCAACCAGCAAAATGCAAATAGAAACTAGCTTTCCCTTAACAATAAATTTCAGTGTTTTTATCAAGGCGAATTCAGTAGAAGGTGAGATCAACTCTACAACAACACTTCTTTTGTGGTCCGATTGTCAAAAATATTGTTGGAAAAAAATTTTTGTTAACATAAAAAACTAGTTTGTATACAAACTTTGACAAGTCGACCCCACTTTCTAGTGAATTCGCCTTTGGTTTTTATCAAAAAAAAAAAAAAAAAAAAATTGGGAATTTAGCACTTCATAGAGAAATCTTTTTAATAATAAATTTTGTGTTCCCAAAAATAATTTTTGAAAAAAAAAAATTATTTAAATAAGACAAAAACCGCAACAAATACAGATGTTGTGATAAAATTTTGCCCATTTTAGCACTATATGGCTAGAAATCACAACATGCAATTTCGTGATAATCGGTCCATAATTTTTCAAAGGTCCCACATAAAGCGGCTTTCCGAAAAGCTGTTTAAGAAACATTCAATTTTATAACTGTATTGAAATTTAATCACTCTACATAATTTTTTAATGAACGATCCACAATTTACGACAGGTGCAATAATACGCCTAATAATATTTCTGAAACAAATAAAGGGGACTGATAAAATTTTTACAACCAAAATTTTTTAAAAAGTTACCAAATGTGAAAAAATATAACCAAATTAGAAATTCCTCTTGTTAATTGAGAAAAAATAGATATTAATAGGAAAATATTTATTATAAATTCAGCAAACAAAACAAGAAATGTAACTCTTGTACACATTAAAAAAATAACGAGGAACTTAAATTAAGTTTTTATTTATTTGAGACCTTTTTCACAAAAATTTTTTTTTTTTATTTTATAAGGGTTAAGCCCGTCAAACGTCCATAAAAAATTAAGTACACTGTTAAAGTCAGTAAATTGCATGCGTTTTCATTGACTATTGTTTGTGGCTAAACGATTTTACATTAATTTTTTTTTTCTGTGAAAGACTATATAATCAGCTACTTGCAGTTATTTTTAGAAAAACTTCATTTTAAATTTTAATGATAAAAAAATTCGCTAGAATTTAAAAAAAAAACGGTTTTTTTTGTTCACATTTCACGTTGCGCGTTTTTGCGCCATATATTTTTTTGTGATTTTTTGAAAATTTTACAACTAAATAAATTAACTATTACAAATAAGTTATTATTATGAATAAATAAATTATTTTCAGATAAATTAAACATTATTAAATACATAAAAGCTTAAAAATTAATATTTTGTGGAAATAAAAAAAAAAAAATTTTTTTACAAGCCAGTTGCGGGGGTTGGGTTTGGAGGGATACCTCCCCTGCCCGTTAAAGGTCTAACATTAAATTTTTACGGTAGTAAGGCGTAAGAATTCTATTTTTTTTATATTAAGATTAGATCTCCTGGGTCAAATTTTAGACTTTTTATCTTTCGCCGACATTAAAAGTCACATTTGGTAAACAAAAGTAGGGAAAAAGTTTTAAGAAAATTGCATTTTTCAGAGGAAGGATTATTTCTTTTAGGGGGAACATGTTTCTTCTTGTTCTGAATTTATTTATTTTTGCGCTTTACCAGCCTATAACTACAACACATGTTTCTCCGAAGTTTCATCGATCTTCGGGCTCTTAATAATTTTTAAGAAGCAATATAAGCTAAAGAAAAGTAATGTCCGGCTAGGTTGGCAAAATATCCCTTTGTGAGGCGCTACGAGCCTTACAGCGCGTGCAGCAATGATCTTGTTGAGACATCATTTTGGTGAGCACCTAATTTCACATTTTGCTACGGTAAATTGGCCACCTAGATCGTGCGATATCACACCTTTGGGCTATTTGCTCTGGGTATATGTAAACTCTGAGGCCTTCAAGAATCATCCAGCTACGATTGACGCTTTGGAAGCCAGCATTACTCGTGTTATTCGCGGGATATCAGTTGCTATAATCGAACGAGTTGCCCTAAATTGGACCTTTCGAATCGACCACCTCAGATGTAGTCATGTCCAACATTTACATGATATAATTTTCAAACAGCAAATTCCATAAATCGTCTTTTAATCGATAATACAAATTTGGAGTTCACTTTCAAATTTATGTGTTTTATGATACATTATAAATCAAACTTCACGATTAATCACTCGATATAACTTCACAAGAAAGTAGAGCATAACAATAATAATGCGATTTATAAGTTTCTGGCCTCAAGAAATAAAAATCGCTTTTGTTACATTTATTAGTAGCCACTATTTTGAATGTCGTAATTATTAAAAACTTGTTTGAGATAATTATTGCTAAAAATAGCGAAAATTTATGCTCTCAATAACTAATTAAAATAAACTTTCTGTACAATCGTAGATTACCTAAAGTGTTCGTAATTTTGTTTTGGAAATATGTATCAATTTTTAAAAGATGTTTGTTTACAATTCGTTGTTGTGATATTTTTAAAATATTTTTGCTTACAATTTGTTCTTGTTTAATTTCTTCAAAGATTTATTCTTTTCAATTCAATATGAAATAATTGTTGTTCAACAGATACGGCTATGAATGATGTTACGTTTTTATGATTTGTTGATTAAACATTGATGTTAATTATCATGTTAATGCGACATGGGCAAATAAAACACAGAATTTAAAAAAAATATTACAATAAACATCCTGAAAACAAGCCATTAAATTGTTTTAAAGTGGCTAGCGAACCCTTGACAATTGCGTACTTATGAAATGAACAGGGTTGCCAGTAGTTGATTCTAATTTTACGGGGCTTAGGAAGCATGTGAAGAACAATGCATGAGATTTTAATCTTAGTTTCGAAGAATAATATATGAAACTAGCTGTTAAGCCTGTCCCTGCCATGCAGTAAGAAACACTAGTTTAAGGTAAGCCATAAAGTCAGTACCATATGCTTGGTAATTATTAGCTTCATCGGCCTTAAGGGGGCTTCAAAATTAGCTTAAATGCTATATACTTTTGGCATCCCCCTCTTCCTCTCAATACTCCGCCCGTAGTCCAAAAATCTTAGATGCGACTACTTCAGGCTATGCTCCATCTTTAGGACTATATGCCAGGCATCTTCCTATTCCATCTTCCTATGTTGTCAGGGGGCTTTAATAAATGCTAAAATGTAAAAAAATTTAATTTTGCCGCGCCCCTTTTTTCTCTTAATTCTCCGCCCACAGGATAAAATCCCGCTACTTTAGGATTTGGCCTTGGTGTTTTACTATATGCATGATAGTTTTCAGCTTTCTAGCCCATCAGTGGGCTTCAAAAAGCTCTGGATAGACAAAAAAAAAAGAGGAACACACAAATAAAGGAATTAAACATAAACATATTCAAGTCCCAAATTTGTTTTATTAAATTGTCAATTTTAATAAACGAGGTCAACCCTGCAGTCATTGCAAAAACTATATATGTAGTTACATTTGAATAAAACAACCCTTTTCACCGTATTTCCCCAGGAATAACTATTTAAAAGAAAATCCACTTAGAAACTGTAACAGATTTTGAAGGAAAAAGAGATCGCAACTGGTTTTAGATATTCAAAAGCAATTTAACAAAAAAAAATTTGTAAACAGGGGATGTTAAAACTACAAAACAAATAATACAACAATTGCGCTTTTTTCTTTGATTGACAAAGACCGATAGGCAGATACATAGACAAACATGATCCTTTCTCAGAGTTCTTTACAATCTTTTTAAAAAAAAAAAGAACCTTAAGCGTCATAATACTAATAAAAGGTACACACATACCTGGGAAAAAACAGGGATCAATTACAAAAGGATTCCGCGCTCTAATTAAAAACTATTCAATAACAAATTAAAAAAATTTTTATTATTATTTCGGTATTCCTACCGAAGAAAAGGGAGTGAGATTTCTATGAAAAAAAAATTAATGCGTTATAGATTTTTAATAATTTATTCGACAAGGCTGAACTTTTCTTTCGGTATTTGGATTAGTCATATTAATTATTTTTTCAAATATTATGTTACATTTTTTATTTCACTGACAGTTCATTTGGAGTGTTTTGTTTCATTCAATCAAATCTTATGAAATTTCACACCTGCTACTTTACTTTTATTTTAAAGAAGTGTTTATGCTCCCAAAATTTCCAGTTTTAAAGTATTTTTAATCCTTTATTTAGTTATGGGATAACAAGTTTAAAAAAAATCATTTGAAATTTCTATATAAAATAAGGAGTTTTCTCATAATCATAAAAGGTGTTAAAAGTAGTATTATTAGCCACACTATAATAATAAAAAAACAAAGGGTTATTGTGAAGTACTTCAAACGTTTTATAAAGAAATGAAGGGTTGGTGCCAGTATTGCCAGGGAATATGAAAATGTACTCAACCTTATACCTGATGCAGAACATGCGATATGTCGCACAAAAATATTTCGTTGCAGTGTAAATAATGTCGCAGTAAATAAAAATAAATTTTATTCTTTTTAGCCAATAAAAATAAAAGGAAATACTTATGAAAAACAGTTGCTAAGACTTTAACGTGTATTAGAAAGTCATTATTATCACGAACTTTACAAAGTTCAACATAAAACCTTAAAGGATAAACTCTAAAGTCCAGTTTATCACCTTCAGATAACTTATATGAATCTAGTGTTTAAATACTTCAGCACCTAAAAAATATAGTTGGGATCTTTTAGGTAGTAAGGAGTCAATACAATTAAGCACTATTGCAATTATAAAAGTCAGAGAAAATATATAGCAAGTTCGTTTAATTGCATAAAAAAAAACTCAATATATTCATCCAATATACTGGAAATTTTAAAATATTTATTTATAAATAACTTAAAAAAACTTCATATAAATTAAAAATTTTTTTGTATCTCAAAAAACTGGCAAAAAAAGGGAAAACTTGACAAATGGAAACGCTGCGTATATATAAAAAAGTTTCAAGCCAACATTTTATACCTTTCGGCAAAATCTTGTTCAGAAAATAATTTTTATAAAAGGCTTAAAAGACAAAAATCGTCTGATAGGTATTACATACTTTAATCTTAAAATAAGAACTTTTTGTGATTATGGCCGTTAAATGTCAAATTATAGCCTGCAACAAAAAAACGTAGTGTCTGAATGTGTACTAGTGACAGGGATGTTAACTGGGGTTTTAAATTTACTACGAACTTCCAGTCTCAATACATTTAGCATCAAGGTTAGAGCAGGAGTTGGAGTCGGAGTCGTGAGTCGAAGTCGCACTTAAAAAATGTCAGTGTTTGGAGTCAGTGTCGGTGTTAGTACTTTTAGTACGACTCCACAGTCCTGCTTATTGTTGAGACTTCTTATGTAAACAAAGGGCGGACTACATCAAAAGTGGGCAAACATGTGTAACAGATAAGTAAATAATAATATTTTCTCACTTTGACTTAAGTTAATCCCAATGACTCAATTAATTGACAATTTGTTATAATTAAACCGACTCCGTTTCGTCATGTCTGCGATGACAATGTGTCATTCCATTTGCGACATAATTAAAATTTTTTATCCAGTAATTAGTATTGTGGTTATTTTATTGAACTGTTAATGGTTTTCAATCCAAATTTAGATATTTTAATTAGGCTTAAGTTCATTGAATTTAATTTGCATTAAATTATTTTTATGAAGAAAGGAATTTTTACAACATGGAAGATTAATTAAAATTGTTATTGATAATTTTCATTCTTGACTGACCTGGGATTCGAAGCCAGGCTGTCTGGCGTGTGATTCGAACCCAGGCGGCTGGTTACCCTGACATGTTTCGACCTCAACCACTAGGTCTTCTCAAAGGGATTTGCCGTCTTACACTCGCAGCCATCGATGACTGCTGACGTCAGTAGTCAAACATCAATCCTTAAACCAAATTGTATTTTAACCTTTGGTAGATCGAAATTTGCTTTTTGAATGATTATCCATTTTTAATTGATCTCACATGTTTTTCCTTACTTTTGTTTTTTCGTACTTTTGTCAAGAATTCTTCTTGAAGTCCAAATTACATTTTTTTTGTTTTTCCTGTTTTTGTCTTTCTTTTTTCTAGTTGACCTTTTTCAGCACAACTTGAAGGACAAATGTAAACATAGCTCGTGCCTTAGCTGTTAACAATAATTAGTATTGTGGTTATTTTATTGAACTGTTAATGGTTTTTAATCCAAATTTAGATATTTTAATTAGGCTTAAGTTCATTGAATTTAATTTGCATTAAATTATTTTTATGAAGAAAGGAATTTTTACAACATGGAAGATTAATTAAAATTGTTATTGATAATTTTCATTCTTGACTGACCTGGGATTCGAAGCCAGGCTGTCTGGCGTGTGATTCGAACCCAGGCGGCTGGTTACCCTAATTTAATGCAAATTAAATTCAATGAACTTAAGCCTAATTAAAATATCTAAATTTTTTATCCAGATGACAATTTGGCCAAGTGATGTTAAGGCTGACATCGCAAAACTGAAAAGTGTCATAAGATCAAAAACGAAGACACTTGTCATAGTACTGATGTGAAAGTACATCAGCGTTATGATGCCTTTTATATCAGTGTATGTTTAAATCCTCGTAAAACTCATATAGGTCGTGAATTATTCGATGCCAATACTCTCCTACGACGCAGATAGGTCCATATATTTTGCAAAGAATCTTTCCTGCAAAAGTCCAAAACTAGCGCTTCAGCGCCATTGTCTTATATGGTAAGAAAATTGTCGAAAATTGGAATGGGTCAATTAAATATCAAGATAATTCCAATCACATTTTACAAATTGAAAGTGCGTTCGCTGCGATGGATTGAAAAAAGTGTATTATCTATTGGGAAAAATAAAGGAAATGCATGAGACATTGAAAAAATCTCGGAGAGTCTTTTCGTTCAGCTTACACTCAAAAGATGCAAATTCCTGCTTGTCAAATTTACCAATACCACATGATACTGATAAATTACTATTTATTGCCTTTTGATAACATTTTCAACAAAAGGTTGTTTTTTTTTAAGAAGGTTTAAGGTTTAAGGAATTCTTAACAAAAGGTTAATCTTAAAAAAATTTTTTTTTACATTTTCCAGATTTTTTAAGTCCCCCGAAATTGTGGAATCTGAATTTAATTGAGACTATTTAATTTTTAGAAATACCTTAGTTACCCCTGTTCCTACTTATAACAATTTTAATTATTCATTTGATTAACTTTTCAACCTTGAAATTCCAAATGAATGTCACTTCAAAACAATAACAGTTCCTTTCACCAATTCACCCATTAATTACTTTTTGTTTTTTAAACAATACGTAACACAATTATTCAATTCTTGATTTCTTATCAAGTACATTACGCTTATTTTGTTGTTGTTGTTATGCAAATTATGTTCTATTTCTGACATAAATTGTTTACTATTTATTCCAATGAAAACAAAAAAAAAAAATTATCCACAAAAATGTGGATTTTTGTCCAGAATAAATTCGTGTAACAATTACGCAATTTCCATGGAACAATTTATGAGCCACAGAAAACAACACTCAAACAAACTCGCACATTCTTTGATAAATTCGCTGAGACATTGTAACACACCTAAAAACCATAATCAAAGTAATACTTTATCCGTAACCAACAATTACGTGAAAACTTTCAATCTAGATGCAGAAGCTTAAAGTTTAAAAACAATTTATGAATATATACGGCTTACATATAAACAGTGTTGATAATGCTACAATTACTACCAATTTTACTGCTTCAACTATAATTAATTACTGCTTTCAGAAATATTCTGTAGCAATGTTAAAATAAAAACAAATATAATTCTAAATAGAGCAATAATAACACAGTGGAGTTCGGTTATAATGAACTCGTTATAACTGGGGTATTTTTTCCCCCAGAAATAAGAGTAAACAAATTCACAAGAGGTACGTTTTATTCTTTTCTTTTCTAAAAATTTTTATATTTGGAATATTAACTTGTTAATGAAAGAGGAATTTGAAAATAGTAAAATTTAAAAAAATAAAACATAAAAAATATGTATTTTAAGATTAAATTTTAATCCTAAAAAACTATTAACTTTTTAAAGCATACTTGCATTAAATTTATGGAAGTAATTAAAACTGTTTGTACACTTTTCCATTTGCCTTTCCTCATTCATCATCAAACTTGAATTTTTCGCAGCAAATGCTTCATAATATGAACGGGGACTAAGAGGCAAAAAAAGAAAAATAAGTAAATTATCTTTTAAGCTCTTATTCGTGTTTGCAGATCAAAATTTCATAATTTCTGTGTTTTTGGCATTTTTAACAAAAAACAAGTATAAAAGTTCAGTCGGTTATGCCTCACCATATGATAGCCTACACCACAGTATTCACAGACAAATTTTCGTGAGTATACCCATGGGCAGTCATGGGCTCGACAGAACAAATTATGTTATGATATTTAGATTTATGTAAAAGTTCTTTTTGCCGAATATTATTTGGATATCTTCTTTTATATGAGATTTGTTTGCCTTTAGGCAATTTAATGATAGGGTTTAATAAGGTACATTCACTGATAGAAAAGGCGTCATAACGCTGATGTATTTTGACATCAGTACTATGACAAGTGTCTTCATTTTTGACCCCATGACACTTTACATCACAGTGATGTCAGCCTTAACATCAGTCAGCCAAATTGTCATCAGGGTCAAACATTTTAATTATGTCATCAATGGGATGACACATTGGTATCATAGAAATAACGAATCGGAGTCGGTTTTATAAAGCATGTCATCAGTGCGATGACAAACTGTCATCAAATTGAGTCATTCTAATTTGGTTTAAGTCAAATTAAGAGAATATCATTATTTACTTACCCGTTGCACATGTTGGTTTTGACTTTTGTTGTATTCCGCCCTTTGCTAACAGAATTAATAACTCTCAATTATAAGACACCAGCAGCATGCCCTTCTTTAAAAATTTCGTGTATTTAAATAAGTAATATAAAAAAATAGAATATGGAAATTTTTACTTTTAGTTTTACTTTTTAAACATGAAAATAATGTTAATAATATATTATGACATTATATATTATGTCAGCGCACAGATGGTAGTTTGTCATTGCACTAATGACTCTTTGTCATTGCACTGATGACAGTTTGTTATCGCACTGTTGAAATTATATATTATGTCATTGCACTGTTGACAGTTTGTCATCGCACTGGTGACAGTTTGTCATCGCACTGATGACAGTTTGTCTGTACTGATGTCAAAATACATCAGCGCTATGACCCCTTTTCTATCAGTGTACACAAAATGTGGCAAAGAACTGATGTCACTGCATTCATAGCAAAGATGACACATAAAATATGACAAAATTTTATGATGACGTTCGTCATGGAATATATGTTCCTTTTTTGCCTTATTGATGCCATTTGTAATAACATTGATGTCACAATTCTGATGTTAGGGTATCACCAATATGAAGATGAATTTTTCTATGAGTGTATGGTTATTTTTGGTCCTACCGGCACAGTATTGTTTCATGACAAAGTAGCTATCGTAAAAGTTATATTATCGGCAATTTTTAAATCACAAGCAAAAACATTTACAGGAAGTTTTTAAGATCTATTTTCGGGAGTAGTAATTGTATGGGAGCTTTTCTCAAATATGGGCCGATTCCAATAAAATTAGGTAAAAGATAAAGATTGTAATCAAATAAGTGTGAACCAAATTTAATTTAAATGACAACAATTTAAAAAGGCTTACGGTTACAAAGACACTATTTCGGAAAAAAAACTTGTATGGGGGCTATGTCAAATAATGGACGAATCGCCCCATTGTCAATAGACTAAAGGTATGTTCAGACCTAACAAATATTTGACCAATAATTAAAAAAAAAAAAGCATGACCAGTAATTTGATCAAACTTTGGCTTTATATTTAACAATTTCTATTGATTTACTAAGCTTTGTTTGTAAGAAGATAATTGATTAATGTTTTGTAGAGACTGTTAAATGATGTTTGATTTAGCCAAACGTTTTGCACAAGCAAATAATTTTTTAATAAAACTAGGGGTAACGTGTAGGACGTCAAATATTTAATAGGTGTGAACATAGCTTTAGTCTTTGTGTCGATTAGAACATATATTCAGTAAATTATTTCCAAAACTTAGACCTGTACTTTTCGCACAAGGTTTACATGGCCAGCCATCCAGCCGGCCTCAGAAGGCGATTCTGAGTCGATCGGTATACTTTAGGATTTTAGGATGTTCCAAACAGCACAAATTCATAATATCCTCTTCACAATTGTGGTGTGGGTATAATAAAGCGGGTTAGCCAAACATTTAATGAAAATAATATGAAAAGTAAAGGAAAACGTGTAAAAATCGCATCCAACTTCAGTTTTATATGTAGGAATTAAAAAACAATAGGGAATTCGCAAGTACATGATGTTCGCCATGCCTTTCTTTTCTCGTCTCTTACTAACAAGCTCAGAAAGAAAACTTTCACAGTGTAAAAACCGACAAAACAAAATGAATATTATATGGACACGACTCCAGCTTAGCCGTTATCGGGAACCAGGTACGACGTTTTGGCCATCGGTAGTGCCAACTATGATGGTCTAGATACTCCGAAAACATCTATTGGTGCTCTTACACACTGAACAGCAGTGAGGCTGGGCTAGGCCGTTATATCAAAGAGTATGTTGTACCAATTATCTCAGCTTCTGTTCGACTTCCATCACCATGAGCACTGACGTATTGAATGGAGCCGATTGCAAATTGGAAACCAAAAATTCGTTTTGCCATGGTGTGAAGAAGCTCTCTTATTCTGTATGATAAGAGTTGAGTACAAACACTAGAAGGGTGCATGTGACGTTAATGTTTTAAACCACGCGTTAATTATCATTTCATCGTTACCCTGCGGGAAATATGTGTAAATTGTTCCAATAGACTGGTCCTGGGATTTGTGAAAATAGAGCAAGTACAAAAACAAAGAACTCATGACCAGTGAAAGGAGAACCAATCATTTGACTGGTATATGAAGAACCAAAAGGTAAAAAAGTAATGAATTACAGTACAGTATTCACCGGTACTGTAATGCATTTTTTTGGGACTTTCTTAATTTAAATAATTTAAATAATATTTCATTGTAGTAACTAACACTAAGCACGTTTATTGAGAATAGATGTGTGACTTGTCAAATGGTGGCTGTTAGGAGTCAATTTACCCCCTCCAATGACAACCCCATGTAAAAGTGATAGTGACATAGAAGTGATAGAAAATGAACTAGAACTGGTCTTTTCCACCAAAGACCTATCACGGGACTACTTTGGTGTCAGTTCGATGCCCTCTAAGAAAGCATGGGTGATCGTGCCTCAAAAAATAACCAACGCACTAGTTACTACAGTTGTTGACTTAAAACTTTTTCGAAAGTCATTATCAGGACTTTCCTCTTCATAAAACAACTCAAAATTTCGGCCGAAGTTTAACTGGTTGGAGAAAGATATGACGATAAGCACGGCCATACTCTAACAATGTATATTTGAAAGAAGTGGGTATGTGCACAGCCATTGTAAACGATTCGAAACTCCAAAAGAGAACAACTGTCAGTGGCAAAAGGTCTGTCCTACCGAGATTGCCTTTTACATTGTAGTGCAAGTTTAATTGTGGGTGCGCAATTATTGCATTATACATGTATACACATAAAAAATTTTTAATGCATTTTTTTTTAATTGTACACAGAATAAAGGTTTTTATCAATTAAAAAAATGGTTTAAAACGTAAAGGGCGGTTAGATTTTAAGGGCCGATGTTGATTTTAAATAAAACACAAATTATTTAGGAAATTATATATGATGGTCCAAATTTTCGATGACGCTGAGGCATAATTGAGGTTCTATGCCGTTATTGTGCCGAATTATCTCATCCTTTAGCTCTTGAATTGTTGCTGGCCTATCGACGTATACCTTTTCTTTCAAATAACCCCAAAGAAAGTAGTCCAACGGTGTCAAATCACGTGATCTTGGCTGCCGATTGATATCGCCACCACGTGAGATTACACGGCCAGTGAATTGGTTGCGCAAAAGAGCCATTGTTTCGTTAGCTGTGTGGCAAGTGGCACCGTCATGTTGAAACCACATATCGTCCACATCCACATCTTTCAATTCGTGCCATAAAATGTTCGTTATCATCTCACGATAGCGAATACAATTCACAGTAACTGCCTGAGCGGCCTTATTTTGGAAAAAATACGGCCCGATGATGCCGCCCGCCCATAAACCGCACCAAACAGTCACTCTTTGTGGGTGCATTGGTTTTTCGACAATCACTCTTGGATTATCATTCGCCCAAATGCAGCATTTCCGCTTATTGACGAATCCACTGAGGTGAAAATTGGCCTCATCACTGAAGATGATTTTCACGATACGCATTTTGATTTGAACGCCCATTTGCATAATAAGCCTGAATAACTTTAACGCGTTGCCCGATTGTGTATCTTTCCATGGTTCAAATTGAAATAGTCTGAAATTGAGAAATTTCAAATGAAATGCAGAAAAAAACTTGACGTTTAGGTGTGGTTCACATTCAAAATCGGCCCTCAAAGTTTAACCACCCTTATTTAAATTTAATTAATATGATAATTGAATAAATTATTTTTTTAGTTGAAAGAAAATTAAAAATATAATTTTGATTTTATTAATATTTAAGTTGTTTTGAAAAAAAAATTTTTTAATTAAATATCAAAAAATATTAATTGATTTTCTCGGTAAAAATAAAATAAATTAAACTTGTAGAGTTGTTGTTGGGAATTGTCAATATTTATTTAATTAAATTAACACATTGTTTGAAATGTCAAAGGCTTTTGATCATTTTTTTATTGAAAATTAAAAATATCATTTATTGAAAAAAATACTCACAATTTTAAAACTTTTAGTAATTAATATAATCATTTTGGTAATAGGTGCAAAATCAACAACTTGTTTGCTTGATATAATAGATTTGGTTCAAATTTGGTGATTGGAGACAACTTTGTACCCATTATTTAAGAAAGGACAATTGTTGGCATTTTTCCCTACTTCTGGCAACACTATTTTGCCAGAAATAGATGTTTTGTACCACAAATAAAAACGAAATCTTGGCTCTCATCATCTATAATTCAGGTATTTTGTATCGTTTCTAAGCCAATTACCCACTGTTCTATTGAACTAACCTGTGACATTGTATGGCTGCTGAAAAAGAAGTATATGTACATCGAAAAACCCAAGTGTACACTTATCTGATAAGCGAAGTTTGTATTTGCAATATATAGACCAACAATTATGTAAAAAACTCGGCAATATGTCGTATATGATCGGGGCTCAATATCAATTGATTTTTTTTAACGTCCTTTGTTCTCATCATCACAGTTACAGCTCTTCAAATTGGCTCGGAATTATTTTCTTAATCGATTAAACGATAACCTTCTCCGTGTTTTTGCAGATATGGTACACTGGCCCACAGAGGAAAAATCCGTTATAACAACACCAAAATTTACACCATCCATTGACAAAAGTGAGCAAACTTCGTTTGTGTTAGTTTTGATAACAAATCTTGTCTACAATTTTTTAACCACCTCGCTGTCATTTTGACACCATTTGGTCTTTACAACAAAATGGTAATATTTTATCACCATAATAATTTAATTCCGACAACATGTTGTTTTATTTTTGACAATACAGCGCTGGTATTTGGACATAACCAAATATACAAATTATTATCGTTGTCTTCGACGAAGAGGACTTGATTTGTTTTAACGTCGAAATTCTTATTTCCTCAAAAAGAAAATCTCATACGTAACAACAAAATGTGGTTGTCACTGTTAATTGTATTTTTTTCACTGTTCGTGTTTTACTGTTTTTTTTCACTAATTTAAATTCACTTATACAAATTTACACTCGTTTTATTTAGATAAATTACGAACAATAATGACAACAGGACGTTATTTTTTTGATAACCTGGTGTTGTCAATTTGACAACAATGGTATTTTTTTTATATCTTTAATTCCAATTTGAAAACATTTTGTAAAAAATTTAAAACTGATTTCGATATTTTAATCAGGCTTAAGTTCATTGAATTTAATTTTCATTAAATTATTTCTATGAAGAAAGGAATTTTAAAACATGAAATTAATTAAAATTTATTGATAATTTTTCATTCTTGACTGAGCTGGGAATCGAACCCAGGCTTACACGGATAGGTTGCCCTGACTAGTTTCGATTGTAACCACACAATCTCTTCAAAAGGGTTGGCCGTTTAACACTCACCGTTATTGACGACAGATGACGTCAATAGTTAAACATCAATCTTTAAACCAAATGGTACTCGTATTTTACCTTGGTAGATCGAAATTTGCTTTGAACGAATGATTACCCATTTTAATTGATTTAAATGTTCTTCCATACCTCTGAACGTCCTTTTTCGCTCTGTGTGCAGGGGACTTATTCTGGCAGTCGTGACCGAATACTTTTTCGATTCGAAAGCAATTTAAGTTTTAATATTTTCAGTCGATAGTGAACGAATCGAAATGATTTTTTCAGTATTGTAAAGCATTTGCTTTAGCTTTCACAACACTGAAAATATAATTTGGATTCGTTTAGTATCGACTGAAAGAATTAGAAGTAAAATTGCTTTCGAATCGAAAAAGTATTCGATCACGACTGCTAGGATTGGCCCGCAGGTAACAATTTTGAACTTAATTCAATAAAATTTGGTACGTCAGATTTGCTTGACATAAGGAGGAAATATATTGAAATTGGTACAAATGGTTTTCCTGGGCCCAATAAAAACGATATTCAGGAATAAATATTTCTATAAAGACTGTAATCACTTCAATTCTTTACGGAACATTTTAAAATAAGTATCTTTAAGTCGGTTTTTAATCTTTTAGCTAGACAATATTTCTATTCCCTGAAGAATTGACTTATTTACAATTCTGCTAAATAATTGCGATTCAATTTATATCAAAGTTAAAATGGAATTGTACTTTTATATTTTTTTTTTGTTTTGCGCCTGTAATTGTATTTCTATTAAAGCATTTCTATGTTCATGTTCTTGTACGAGTATATACCAGGAGCTACACAAAATACTAAGAGTCAAGAGGAGCAATTTCAACACATTTTTCTAGAATCAGGCACAAACTATGTAGAAACACTTTAAGACCTAAAAGCGACCATAATGCGATAACGACAACAGACAACTGCAATTAACCGGCGATTTTACGCACCATCCACATTCAATTTATTTTTTTCAAAGAGTTTATGGATTTCACCAAGGAATTTTGATAAACAAAACTAGAATAACAAATAAAAGCGTTCGATGATAATGCGTGACGTAGCGTGAATACACTTGTAAATTGGTCGTACGCGTACATTCGTTAGATAAATTATGCGTGAGTGCGAATTCGTTTAATTGTTAACTTTTATGTTTTTAACATTACGTGAAAAAAATATTTGAAGAAATGTTTAATTTTATTTTTGTGAATATTATTGTTATTATTCTGTGAAATTGTTGTTATTTAAACCATTCACATTTGTTGAACAATTGAGTGCTAAATACTTGGCACCTATTTCGAATATTTTTTGCTGGTTCTTTTTTTTATTGTTTATTCTATTGAGGGCTTAAAGTTCTTTACTTCAGTTTTTGTAAGTTAAATTTTGATTAGAATTAATTTAAATGATGTTAACTTCAAGCAAAAAAATAAAAATGAAAAAATAAATAAATAAAAAAGAGTGTTGGCGTTGGTTTGTTGCCTCCTCGTTTACACTGTTGAATCGCATACCAATCAAGTTGGTCTGCACCCTAAAAATAAAATTACACACTTCATAAAAACATTTGCATAAAAAAAATCATTACGCATTGAACAAATATTTGAGAACAGGCAGTGCTAAAAAATAACTTTAATGATAGAAATAAACAAATATCTGGCCCACAAATTATTTTTTTGCTTGTTAAAGGCCGGTATTCACTATCCTACATAATCGTACGATTCATTCACACGAAAATCTGACGGAATTCTATCCGACATAAAAAAAATGTCTGCAAAATCTGCTGTCAATGCCACACTATCCCACAAAAAAGATGCAAACTCAAATGACTCATCAACTTTACAAGAAAATGCAACTCTGATCGCATATAATCTATCATTTTATGAACATTTTTAAAACATTTCCAAGTCGGACAGACTTGTCAAAAAAATCTGTCACTCAATTCATTTTTAAGCCACACTGTCATACATTATGAGCACACACGATTTTTTTGACATATCGTGCGACTAAATAGGATAGTGAATACCGGCCTTAAGTGAAGTCCCAAACGATGTCAAGAAAGTGTAGAAATGATCCTGACAATATCTGTTAAATTTGTGGTGAAATAACTTTTATAACTCAACACAGGAATTAAGCACAATTTGCAAAAAATTAAATGAATGTTATTTTGGTTTTCCTGTTGGCCAACAAGACAAAGTGTGGATTCCTTACATCTGTTGTGTTGCGTGGGACTTCTTACAGAAAAGGCCAAATTTGTAGAGAATTAAAATTTGTTGCCCCTCTATAAGGATTGCAACTTGATTATAAGAAATTCTACGTTTTCATAGTGAATGGGACAGCTGTTGAAAAAATTTACATGGATAAATGTCCAATTTAGGAACTACTCCATGATGGATTTTAGCCACCGGGGGACACACAATGCGTTTATCAATCTCCCCCGAGTGTGTGAATAATTTTTTGTTTGCTCATTCCATTATTGTAAAAAAATAAACACTACAAAACATTAATATATGATTTATGTCTACAGAACCACTACAATTGTACTGTTTTATAACGAAAAACAGAACTCTGTATAATGTTTGTTACTTTCGTGAAAATATTGAAGAACTTTATTAAGGGTTATTTGTGTACTAATATACAAACACTAAAGAACAAGATATCGTTTCTGGGTATGGGAACCGTACGCTAAATAATGTTCGGTCTATTTTCGAACGCTGATTTAGATTGAATTTGGTCCAAAAATATTTATTTGCAATACCAATCGCCTTACCAGATTTTTTTAAATCTGTCTTAATAAATTGGACCACAGCTCCCATACAAATACTACTTCTAAAAGTAGCTATTAATGCCGTTACGTTCTTATAAATGTTGGTATTAACATAAAAATTGGCGATAATAACTTTTACGATAACTTATATGACAAAATGTTGGGCTGATATGTCCAATATTAACCATAGATCCATATTTCTACCGAGAAACAATTTAGTATGCCATAAAATGTTACGTAAACGCCAAGCCTAATTATAATATTTTATTTAAATTAAGTGCAAATTCTATGGACTTTTTTATTTCCTGGAAAAGCGGAAAACAAGTTTCTGGTTATAAAATGTTTGGCCCTATAACTTTTTTTGTATAACAAACCCCACTTTCTAATAGCTCTTTAATATGCCTAAAACCGGAACGTTACCGCAAAACGGAATAATGTGGTCCAGTTTAGTAATATAAAAATTTTTTTGCTAGGACTTTTTCACTTCCCGGGAAAGCAGTTTGTTGAATTTCGCAGAATTCTGGAAATCCCGATTGACGACAAATAAGCAAAGTCAGTAACGTCGTGCTCTTCACGTCAATGCATACATTCTAACGAATAATGATACAGCAACGAAACCCTTCCCAGTTAAAAATGTGCTCCAAAAGGAGCAGGTTTTATGTATGAATTAATACCGCAAATCGCTTCAAACCTGCTGAAGGGATGCCTGACTTTTGTATGGAGTGTTCCCGGAGGACTATTTTCTGCTCACAATAAGCGCTTCTTTCAACATAATAAAAAAAATGCAAATAAAGGGCTAATTATATTAACATATTCATAAATATTTTGATTTTACTGGTTTAAATGCATTTTTTAAACATTTTCGTAAACCTTAATATATTTTTATTTTTTTTTTTTTTTCGCTTTAAAACCTTCTTCGTTGTCACCACTAATAGCAGCTTTTTTTGTATGTTTTATTCGTTATCATTTACTGCTGTATAAGAGCTTTCTTATTGAAGCGTTCGATTATGCCCTATTTCCCTTAAGTGCTTCAAAAAACCCAATTTTTTTTTACTGGGTTCCATAGAAATTAATTAATAAAATGAATAGAATAAAGTTAAATCGAAAAAAGAAAGAAAAATAATGAAAAATGATACTGTCAAATTTTACAAGATTCGTTTATAACTGGCTAGGAAAAGCCAAGTTTCTGTATTTTAAATACATTTTATAGTTCTTGGTAAAGGGTTCTAAAGAATTGTCGGGGCCGATGAAGCGTTCTTACTTTTTTAAACTTTTTTTCATATATTTATTCATTGCATTAGACGTCCACATTATTTCGGGTACACTCTTTAGCTTAATTCTTGTTACGGCTATTGGTTTGAAAAGGTAAAAAAAAGACATTTAGAATTAAAAAAACCCAAAGAACCCCTTCTATTTAATCACTCAAGTGTTACGGCATGTGATCGCAATAAATTTTTTTTTTTACTTTTTCCATAATTCGCTCATCTAGACGCAGCACTGACAACATATAAATTACCAAATTTTCAATTTTACTTTAATTTTAGAACGCTGTTTTTAAATTAGTGGATTTTTGCTTTAATTCATTTATGCAATACACTTGTTGCCAACTGGGCATGTAAATGGCTTTTCTATGCAAAAATGAAGAGTTTAAAATAAAAAAAAATTCAAATGCAATTAATATTCCAAATGCTTTACACGGTTTTGAAGAGAGGACTTGCTTCGGGGATTTCGCCATATGTGACGCGCAAAATAGAAAGGGACCTAAGGGTTTTGTTTAGGAGATTTAAATACGTGTATCTTTGGTGTACCATCACTGAGCGTGTTGGTATTTGTCTCATTTGAAAGCGACATCTCATGACGTCAGGAACGTGTTGGTCAACCTTGAAAACGCGCGTAGGTCGTCCCTACCTCTTGTTTTGTGTAGTTGGTTTTTACTGTTCCCTTTACCTTACTGGTCCCTTTCTCTATGCGTTGTCACATATATATAAATATATATATAATTTTTTTTTGGCAAAAAGAATAACTTCTTTCTTAGGAACTTTTTAATTAATAAAATTCAGTATTTTTCAATAATAAATTTTACATTTGATAACATATCGGCAAAATACATCTATAACTTTAATTATATCATTTAAAGCCATCTTAAATAAAACATTTCAAAAGCTTTCAATCCTACCTTAAGCTTGCATAAGCTACTGTCAAAATTTAGTTATTCGTTGTAGATATTTCCAAAGATTTCGAGATCGAAAGGTTTGCTGCCACAACATAAGTGACGTGTAAACTCTACGAGTTCTTTTTCTTTTCACTAGCATTAGTCATTCTCGAATGATTTATCCGAGAAAAGATTGCCAATTGTGCGATAGCGATATTATTTTCGGCTGCCGTGGTCAAGACGAGATTGCTCTCAATTTTACCTTTCCATTTGTTTGCCAATTTTACGTTCAATTTAACAACTGACCACAAATTAACTTTGGAGCTTTCTTTATAAAATCGATTAATCGGCATAAATTTTTCGATTAATCTTTTAATCGAAATCCGCAATTTTAAATTAATCCAACAATTAATCGTCTAAAATTTTTCGATTAATCGAACAAGAATTAATCGGCTGAACACCCTAATCTTAACTGTAAAAGGGCTTATTAGCTATAACTTTTCCTGTATTCAATTTCAAAAACTGCCGCTCTTTAGTCATACGATAATATGGCGTTGCTAGCGTTTATAATAAGCAAAATTTTTCCAACACTCCAAAAATTTTTTACATTAGCTGGCAATCCTGCCAGATTTTGTACATTACCAGAGAAATGTTTGTTTACTCTCATTTAACCGAACTAGGTATGGGCAAATTGAAAAAATATATCGATATATATAGTACTTAATATACCTATGTCAATACATATTTACATAGGCACAAACATATTACATGTAATTCCATTCTAACTTCTTATTATCTCTTTTAATTTCAAATTTACTGCCTGTCCCTCGATTTCGAACTAAACTTTCATTCGCTTAACTTTTATTTAAAACAAAAACCAATTTTAAAATTAAGTTTTTAAGGTAAGTTATGCGAACAACGTTTTCGTTTGAAATTGATGGACCGGCAGGCAGTTAATTCTACAATAAAAAAAGTAAAGAATAAAAAAATATTTTTTTTTATTCGCCATATGAAATCTAAAAAAAAAAATTTATAGGGATTATATAATGTCGGATTATATACTGCCGGTAAACGAAACTTGTGACACATACTATACAAGTAAACTGTGCAATATTTTATTTTTAATATATAAGAACATGCTCCAATAGAAAAAAAACTAAATATTATTTTTTTATTATTAACATTCCAACTTTCATGAGTCTATTGCTGCTAATACGCCATAATTAAGGCGATTCTTTTCATAACTACTTTAAAACATATGACGCAATTCTTAAAAAACAACAGTATTGTAAGCAGTTGAGCAAAAGTTAAAATGTTGAATTTTATTATAAAGAGATCTTAAAAATATCGAATTCGATAGTCTTAGATAAATATCGATGTATCGATATATCGGTATTTTTAATATCGGCGATATATATCGATTATGATTTTTTTAAATATCGATATTTTGATATATCGATATTTATTGCCCATCCCTAAACCGAACCTTACCCAAAAAGCGCGGGATCACATCTAATGTGTTATGTTTTTAGCGATCACAACAGAACAAATACCCAGCGGGAAAACTCAGAAGACTTTCTTTCTTCAGACCTTATTAAAGACCTGCTTAAAAAATTTTTTTGATTCAATTACCAGTCTTATATAATTGCTAAAAAATGGCTTATAGAAGGTGTCGGCACTTTCTTAAAAAAGATAAGATACACCTTCCATTTTTTGGTTTGTTTTTTGCCAAAGCAAAAGTAAAATAATTATTATTTTTTATCCAGTTGCCATTCTTATGTACCTGCCAAAGAAGCGAGAGCGGAAGGCCTACTTCGCAAGGACAACGTATGTAAAAAGTATATGAGTATGGAATGGAGCGAGCAGGCCTTGTACATCTAAAAGAAGGAGTACAGAGGCATTCTAGAAGGCAAACGTACTCCTTCTTTTTTCCATTTAACTTAAATATGTTTAATCAACACCTTTAAACAGAGAACACAAACGAAAAACAATAACAAGAACAGCTGTCTTAATAATGTTGCATGTCTAATTCTTTAATGAACTTGATGGTGAAAGATATAACATATTGTTGGTTTTTTGGGCATCATTATTAGAAAAGATCACGCCTACAATATAAAATTTTTTTTAGAAAAGAACCAAAGAAGGGCAAAGAGCGGAGTAAAGACCTAACCTAAGCTACGTAACAAAATGCTACATATGATTAAAGTCAGTATGTAGACTTTCATTTAATTAATTATGTTTTTGACGTTTTAAAGGTAAACGGTTAATTTTGTTTATATTTGCACTAAATTTGTATTTATGAATAGTCCTGGTACGCTAGTTGGTAGTGAGCTACTCTATCAGTGCGGGGTTTGCGGGTTCGATTCCCGCCAGAGATTCTGGTCTCCTGCAGACAAGCGTAGAGTTTTGCGGGCTTACCATAAGAAACAAAATTAAAATATTTTAAATAAATCACTAACAGTGGTACATGTATGTCAAAATTTATTTTAGTTGCCAGCGATATAATTTTATCCCATTGACAGGTACCTTTTAAAATTTGTTTACTTTAACAAACAAAATAACTAATTAGGTGATTGTTGAATAAATAAATGAAATCTTGACCAAAAATCTAAGAAAATTAATCGTTATTCCATTTATTTCATTGAATAAATTGATTTTAATCTTTTGACAGTGATAAGTTACCGTTGAATATTATTGACATTTTTTTTTATCAATAAGAAATTCCATTAAAGAAGCAATAAAATTAGCTAATGAAACTACAGATATTTAAAAGAGTAAATTAAAGGTGTTTTTCAATATTTAGCCATTTCTAATGGTTTCTAATCTATCTAATTAAATCAGTTTGTGATAGTGTTCCCATATAAAAGGTTCTCTGTAGTATACAAAGCAAATCTTTTCAGGAATTACATGAAGCCATGTAGAAATGTATTAAAAATATAACAAATTGCTAAATTATTTTTTGAAGTTGGGTTGCCAAACAGACACGAAATAAGTTTTCATGTTTGTTAATATGATTTTTCATGTTTATCAATATGCATAAAAAGAAGATTAGGCCATTATACATGAAAACAGACATGCTTAGAGAGACATCGTGTAAATGCAAAAGATTTTTGGTAGCATGTTTAATATTTAAAAAGGCTTGAGTCGCACCCAAATCCACTAGCGCGAAATATTTTAAATGACAGCGGCCAGTCTAGATTAAGGAGAAGAGATACAGCAGGACTCATCAGACAAGAAGAGCGCTAAACATCTACATATGTGAACAGAAACCGTGAAGAGAAAAATGTTCGTCTAGCATTGGCAGGACAAAAATAAAGTATTAGTATAAGATTTGATTAATTATTGTTAATTCATATTTAATATTTGAAGATTCAATTAATAAATAATGAAAAAAAAGAAAACAAAAATGTTTAAAAGATAATGAATAACACAGACCTGTCTGAAAAGACATCGTATAAATGCCCCCTCAGAATCATTTTTAAATTCCATTAAATTAATTCTTAAACAAATCAAAACTATACTGAAAATGTTTGTAATGGAAGGGTTATTTTAACCATGGCTCTCATATAAGACCCCCTACAGAAAAATCACCTTGATTAAAATATCTTACCTATCAAGAAAGGATATCATAGATCCTTATTACTAGCGGACTTAATAAACGATGTCCATCTGTCCTTCCGTTAGTTTGTTTTTCCATATTTATGTTGAAATATGGTTTTTGAAGACCCCAGATATGATGAGGACTAAGTTGTTATATATTCATATCAGATAGAGCCCTGAATAATTTGCTATTGAAACTCAAACAGATCGGTTCAGAAATGGCTGAGATATGAGCAATAAGCCACGAGTGCCTCTAATTTTTACCCATAAATCTAAAATTTTTACTCATAAGCCTTTACTTTTTTTAGACCTTCTTATAATCTATAAAATTTTATTTCGCCTTAAGCAAACTAAGCAGAATACTACTGTTTTTTTTGACCGAGCTATAGACATGCTACAACTTTTTTTTGTCCTGGAATAATAGTTTTGGCAAAATGGCCCCCATATCTTAAGATATAGAAGGACCAAAATGAGCCAAATCGGTCCATTTTTTCGCCTGGTCCCTATACTCCCGAACTTATCGTTTTTAATGCTATGGTGGTGGGTATATACGATTCGGTACATCCGCATATAGCACTTTTAATTGTTTACAATAGGTAATGGAAATATGACTTTGGCATATCCACTTAACTAGTCTCAAGTGCCTCAAAATATTTCCAATGGGTGCAGACTATTAAATGACTTTGTCTTTTTCAAGGCCTATCCAATAGGTCTGCTTACCGCTACAACAATACAAAAAACAACAGGCATTTTGTTTGTGTAAAATTCCTCGCTGTTGTCAAAATCTTCCTACTGCAAGTGGAAAACAAGAGGAAAAACGTATTTTGTATGCATGTATGTGTGGCGAAAAACCAAAAACGTAAACAAAACTATACACGTATAAGCAAAATGTAAACAACTTTTGACTTCGTTGAGGAATAAACCAAACAAACATCTGGCTCCTTGCGCAGACCTAATGGATAGACCTTGGTCTTTTTATTAACAGGGCATGTTTTTCCAGCTATATGCTTGCAAAAAACTGTTTTCAATTTAAATTTTGATGATTTTATTTAAGTATTTAATAAAATCCAGAAATATTTTTTTAATAGTTTTTATGATCTGTCTGGCAATTTAAATTCTGAATTCCAAAATTCGCAGAAAACAACTATTTTCAATATTTCAACCAATTATTTCCCCATAAATATGTACAGATAGTAGTATAGGGATATAATTCGGCCCATGCAAATATATCAGAAAGAATTCATTCTTTATGAAACTTATTTCTTAAAGCTAAGGTTTTCAATATGTTCAAGGTGTTACTTTTAAAATTGCATATAATACAAGGGACACTTTAATCAATATTGAAACATTTCAGAGGTTATAAACATATACTTTTCCGAATAAATCACACATTACCTTTTATGAGAAAATTTTAATAAGAAAAGAAAATAATAATAATAAAAGTATGTACTACCAGAATCTAAATTGTGATAAACTTGATATTTCAAAATTATAAAAACAAATTCAATTTCCACGATTTCGGTATTCTCGATGTCTGTATTGAAACTAGGGATGTAGCGGTACGCCTTTTTGCAGATACGATACCGATACTCAAGAAGAAATATCGCCGATAGCGATACAAATATTATATTTAAATTCAAGATTAAATTAACAAAACTCAAGTAGAGTAATTTCTTTATTAAACAAAATTACAGTGTAAGAGATTATTAATATTTAAAATTGATTTTAAGAAGATTTTAAAACCAATGAAATTAATTTAAATTCATGCTAAATTAATTTATTTTTAAACGAAAAAACTGTAAGGGTTTTCATGATATCGCTTAAAAGGCTCGCAATCTGTGCAAACTGTGCATTTTTACGCCCTCGCAAATGAACTGTATGATAATGTATGAGAATTATCTTACACAAGCTTCGTAAATGTGCCCAACAATTTTGACTCGCAAACTTGCGCTGTTCAATTGTGCATTTATATAAACAGATTCGTGTAAAGTGTTTACCGTCGTTTTCAATGAAAAATTTAAGGCCCTAATCATGTACAACGCAGCGCAACGCCAAACAATAACATTGAAAGCACAAACAATGTCATAAATATTTTGTAATTTTGTTATTGCTTTCAACAGACATTCATGTACCGTTTGAAAATTTTCAACGACACAAGCAATGGAGCGTTTGAAATTTTAAAACGCAATGTGAATTTCTGTAGAAAGCAACAAAAAAATTACAAAATATTTATGACATTGTTTGTGCTTTCAATGTTATTGTTTGGCGTTGCGCTGCGTTGTACATGATTAGGGCCTAAGTGTTTATAAATCACAAACATTAAATTCTTACAATAATTTGAACAAATTAAGGCCCAAACATAATATGCATAAGTTAGCTTAAGGGACTGTAAAAAATTAACGAAAAGTCTGTCAAATGCATAAGCAAATTAAAGAAGACGTTTAGGTGGCCATAATGTACTTACATAAACTTAAGATCCATGTTGAATATTTGTGCGATATTTTTTTTTCTTGCGATTTCTTCAAATTAAAAAGTACCAAAAATAACAGCTCTGTATTTGTTAATTTTCACATTTTGATCACAAATTTCAACACTAATTTTTATATTTTTAATTTTTTTTGCATTGACGTTTCTTACAAACTCGTACTAATTATTTAAAATTACACAAAAATTCAAAAGGGCCTTCATGAAA
The DNA here is from genome assembly GCA_943735925.1 of Pollenia amentaria. Classification (NCBI taxonomy): domain Eukaryota; kingdom Metazoa; phylum Arthropoda; class Insecta; order Diptera; family Polleniidae; genus Pollenia; species Pollenia amentaria. Next base: position 81,397,057 of record OX031008.1, on the reverse strand, counting down.
CGAGTGTCGCAAGTTTACCCATTTGCAAAAATGGCAATTTTAAGCGATATCATGAAAACCTTTAGTGTATGCGATTATTAATATTCCAAATGAATATTAATAAGATTTTTGTTTAAAAAACAAAGTATTCTCAACTTTTGCGGAGAGTATCTCCCAACTTGAAGCAGACCTGCAGTAAAAAATCGTCTCTCAGAAGTGAACGAACCTATTTGACAACTTAAGTATTTCTGCGCCATGGTCTGAAATTTTGAATATAATATTTAATACCGCCAGTAAACAACCGGATCTGCGTCTCTAGAAAAATGAGAAGATCTAAGGTATATCTAGACTTATTATTTAGCTAAACCACTGCGTAGGATGGACAGAGGATCATTCTTCTCCAAATTTTCTTTTAAGATTTTCACAAGCGCTCCAAAGGTTAGTTCTTGTAGACTTTTCAGAACTTTTACTAGATATAGGGGTGACCGTGTCTTTAACAATTTTAGAGTGCAGAGTCATGTTGAGTAGCTCAGTAAAACGTTTTGTCGTTCTATTTTCTTTGAAAATTTCTAGCTTTGTATAGAAGGTAAAGATAAAGATTGTAGATAACCAATAGATTTCATTATTCTCTTAATACACAAGTCCTTCATTCAGAGCTACTGCAACGTAAATCGACCATTTTTAGGAATCTGAACTATTCTGCATATCAGTTTATTCATGTATCGTATTTTCTAATAATGTTCGAAGACTGTTTACTAGCGAAGTACCATCAGAAAATGTAGCAGTGGATTTGCTTATGGATTTTGTGGTCTCTTTTAAGTAACTCAAAATTTGTAGCGAAGTAATTTTTTTTTACAAATATTCCGCTTAGTACACCGGAGAACGTGGATCTCGCTATTGTTAATTTTGACAGTAATCTCAAACTAGCTGTTCAATATTGCAGCATAACCCTCCAAACTAGCTGTTCAACATTGCAGCATAACCCTCCAAAAACCTTCTCTTCTCTTGACTGAAAAAAGGAGAGTTCGAAGAGAGTGCCAATTGCACGGATACCCCCAACTTAAGACTTCATTAAAAGAGTCCACAAAAAGGCTCAGTTACTACAGTCTCATAAAACAGCTTCCCTGGAAAAATGTCTTAAGGACTTGATGCAACTCCACAATCAGACTACTCATTATGGCGTGCAGCTAGAAGTCTCAACAGACCAGTTATATCTAAGCCAAAATTAAGAAACTTGAATGGAAGTTGGGCAAGAAATGATATTGAAAAAGGAAATCTGTTTGTTGATCATCTGAAAAATGAATTAACCCTTAATATATCTCACGATATAGCAGTTGAGTTACCGCCTGTAAATGTTAGAGCAGCTATTCCCCTAAGATTCGAGTTTAGAGAAATCGAAAAGGCTATTTGTGATTTAAACACCAAGAAGGCACCCGGTATTGATAAGATCAGTAATAAAATGCTTTTGGAGCTACCAAGTATAGCGAAGAAAATTATTCTTTTTATCTTTAATGCTATTTTACGCCTTCAATACTACCCTCAAGAATGGAAGGTTTCCTTAGTAACCATGATACCAAAGCCAGGAAAGGATGACACAAAAGTTGAGTCATACAGGCCTATTAGCTTATTATCCAATATCTCAAAGCTATTTGAGAAATTACTAGTGTCAAAATTAACGACGATTTTTTCACATTGCGTCGGGAAACATGCCCCCCTATTAAAATCAATAATGAAATAATACCTCAACACTCTCATGTAAAATACCTCGGTATACATCTAGATCGGCGCTTAACGTGGAAATGGCATATAGAAGCAAAATTAACTCAAATGAAACTAAAAGCAATTCAAATTCATTGGCTTATTAGAAGAAATTCTGTTCTTAGCCTCGATTGCAAACTCTATCTAAAAGCCAATTTGGAACTACTGTATTCAGTTATGGGGCACTGCCTCTGCTTCTAACATCGAAAAAATTCAAAGGCGCCAAAATAAACTTCTTCGAATAATCACAGCCGCACCCTGGTACGTCAAAAACTCAAATATCCACAAGGATCTCAATGTGCCATTAGTAAAAACTATAATAACGAAATATGCAGTATGAGATAAGCAATAAACACCCTCATATGTGAACCAAAACCGTGATGACGAAATCTTTTTTGTCTGGCACTGGCAGGACATAAAGCATATTTAATATATGAAGATTCAATAAATAAATACTGAAAAAAAAAACTTCCTACTTTAGCATGGGTCTCGAAAAAAGGAAAAACGCATGGTGTGGACAAACTTCCAGCTTAAGAATCCAAATAAACAATTTATTATTCTGTTTGATATTTTGCTATAAGTTGGTATGCAAAAAATAAGCATTTCAAATTAAATTGGCTGTTTAAAAAAAAAACTATAAAAAAGTATCGGCATATCTACAGTAAAATATCGCCAATATCGATATATCGGCAAACGTGAAGTATCACCGATATATCGGCATCGGTATTCGTTACTTTCCTAATTGAAACCCCTCTTCGAGGTTTAAATTATAAAATAAAACATATATTTCTAAAAGGCAAAAAAAAAAAGCTAGAAAACCTGATAGCACGAGCTAAACCATACCAGCGAAGACATCGCAACTTAAAGTCTGACATCTTAAAAAAAGTGATAAAAACTAATTAATGAAATTTAAATCACTTCAGGTTTTTTTTTCAATCTTCAATCGATCGATGCTGAATACACTTTCTAACTCACATAAATATTATAAATACATATTTATAAAAATTTCTTAATTTTTTTTATCACGTTATAAATCAGCACAAAATTACTCAAAGAGGAGAACAATGAAATTATGATAATTTTACGAGAGTGTTAGTGTTTTATGAGTAAATAGTAAGGAAATGAATTAGGTCGACTTAGAAATCTACTACTGTGGCTGACATATTTAATATGTAGAAAAAGTTCTTAAGCTTGGTTTAACATCATGAAGTAAAACGGAGACAGAAAAAAAAAAACAAAATAATACAGAGGCAAAATATTACTGTAGCATTTTTATTATCAGAATTTGCTCTTAAAACCATTTGTTAGTCGTTGATAGTAAAACATCAAGTACTTTCTCATAATTGACACGGTAACTTACAAGTTCGTGAAGATCAGTTGGCTAAAATGCAAAACTTATGGCCTCGTTACTCGTACGTATATGTTGCAGAGACGTATACGTTGCAGTCGACTTCAATGGTTGGTAGTTACTACAGTATCCAATTATTTGACTTTTGGTTTTGTTCGAGTAAGGAATTAATCGATTTTTAAACTTTAATTTTGCTCGATTAATCGAATAATAGTTTTAATATGTTCGAACAACTCGAATAATTCAAATCAGTTAATCCAATCTACATGTCTATTTGACTTGGTACTTTTATTATCCCAGGAAAAACTTTTTGAATTTTGGTAATAGGTGGTAGTTATTTCATACGTTACCTGGTAAGTAGTTGTCATTACAATTGTCATTATTCTGAAAACCTCAATAAGTACTTGCTAGTAATGACCTCAGTAAGTACTTTTCACTACTACTACTTTCAGTTATGAATATTTGCTTACTAATAAACAGCTAAATAACTACTTAAGAGTTTCTTGTTTTCAGTACTGAATATTTACTTACTGGTAACTAGCTCCATAACTACTTATTAGGTCTATTAACTAGCGCCAATTAAATAAAAACTAGTTATTTTTTGGCTTCTAGTAAGTACATAGTAAGTACTTACAATTCAACTTACTGGTAGTTAAATAATAACTAGATGTTTTGTGACTTCTAGTAAGTGTATTGTAACTTCTGAATTCGGTGGACAACTCGAACAAAAATAAGTAGTTATTCAGCCGAAAAATAAGAAGTGTTTATATTTCTCCAACATTACTTGCTAACTTACCAGGTAAGTAAAGTTTTTGCTGGGATATTAATAAACAGAAAAAAACAATAAAATAAAAATATAGTTAAACAATAAAATAACAATTCATTTATACTACCCATACAGTTCTAAAACTTTTAAATAAAATAATTAATTAAAAAATCAAAAACCCTGCTGCAAAACATACCGTTATTAAAGAGCTAAATATACCGAAGCAAGATTAAGGAAATAAAATAAAAATTAACCTACTTCGGTTGAACAGACTATACAATAATCTGAATCTGACCGTGGTCCATTAATTTTATTTCAGTGTATAATTTGCAAATATGTCCCGCTTGCTAATCTAAAGACGGGAATTCAAATATCATCTTATGTTTTTATAACTTATTTTTTTATTATTTATTTTATTTTAGACTTTTTTGTCGCGGCATTTTTATGAGATTTGAACAAATTTATAATTCGTTATTCAATTTAACAAATTTATTGCTTCTGAAAATCAAGTAAAATTTAAATCAGTGGAGATTCTCAGTTATTGTTTTTTACCTGATTTTAAGAGAAGTCCTGGTTAAGATAAGAACTCAAAGTATGAAATGTATAAAAGGAACTTTTATATAAACTTTTTAAACTGGATCAAGTTTGCCCGATTTCAATTTCAATCATATGTATTCGATTTACCGAACATCGCTGATAACTTTATTTTTCTTTGGTTTGGGTAATTTGTTTTTTAACGTTTTACTATTTTGCGCCAGCAATCTGTGATTTGGTTTTCAACTACCTGTCTAAGGACACTTCGGGTCTTAAGACGATTCTAAAAATACCTAAAATGTCAACATTCATCCAGCCGTTTGGATGGTAAGAGGTAATAAAGAAATTGAAGGTCGAATAAAAGCTGGTAAGCCATAATCTGTCAGTGTATGGTTCACACATTTTTAAATGCTGTTTATTTTTTTTTACAATAAAAGTCAAACTCAATATGAAAAAGCGAAGAGATTCTTACGTATGGAATTGGAAGTTAATCGTTTACTACATAATTTATCTCACACACACCCACATCTAAAAAGGGACTAAAATATGTTCAGAAGTTCAGATAAAGAATTAAACAGCATGTTATTTAGTTGTTAGGTATTTAATAGTTAGAAATTTAGAAAAAATATTTTATATTAAAAAAGAAGTTAATTTTAATCGATTAATTGACATAAATTGTTCGAGTTATTCGTTATTTGAAATTGACTATTTTAATTATTCGATCAAATAATGGCGAAAAATTTCTTCAAATTATCGATCAACGATTAATTGAGTGGATACCCTAGTAGTTACTAAATATACGTCAACGTGTTGACATGTGTAATACAGAAAACAGATAACTTGTCGAAATTCATAATTTTCAGGTTTTGTTGTTTGTGCGCTTTTAATAAAATTATAAAAAAGCGTCGTGTGAAATATTCACTTTATCAATAAACATAAAAAAAACATAAACTTCTTAAACAGCTGATATGTCAAAAAGAGAACTATTTTAATCTTATCAGGTTCATCCAAGAACGATGTAAATAAAGATTACGCCATCCTAACACCAAAATTGACATTTTCTGCGTATGTCGCACAAATGACGTCCTACGAACTGCTTTCCTATTGGCTAATAATTTCGAGCTGGCAAACTGAATGAAGAGACAGAATTGAATCTTCAATTTTAGGCAAAAAAAAGGAGGTCTGTACACGCTCAAAATGCTTGTCATGCAGGCAAATTCACTCTTGTATTTGTGCTGGATGTGATATTCGCCGTCATATCTAAATTTTTTTATTTTCCATCCAGCATCGTCGGTATCACACATACAAGCACATTTTCACTAATACTGTCATAGCGCTTGATAATAAATGCTTGACCGTGTACAGACCCCTTAAAGCCCATAATTAAAACGACGGCAGTAACTTAAAATTCTCCCTCATATACCACTTTTTCTTTTGTTCTTATATTTCTTTGTTTGCAAAATGTTTGAAATTGAATGAAAGCGTTGGAGCATTGTTAAGAGAATAAGTGTCTTTATGTGAGAGCATTAGAATAAACGTTCTCAAAATAAAATTCATTTTATTTTACGACCGGATTCTCTGGCAAAATTTTATGTAAAACTCTATGCAAAACATCGTTCAGCCCCAGTTCTGTTTCATAATTTTAGATAGTTGTTGTTTAATTTTGAGGTTGCAGCTTTTTGTAAAAAAAATTCTTGAAGCTTAGGGACTTTTAAACTTGGCAGCCCTTGCCGGCAAAAAATTGCGTCATCCAACAGGAAAACCTGCTCATGGAGTAATCTTGTATTCTATCATTCTTGAGTTCATCCGCAACATCGCGTTTACGTTAGAGTAGATATTTAAACATAAGCTTGGTAATGAAAAACAGAACAGCTGATCTGCAACGTATACGTAAGAGTAAAGAGGCCTTAAACAGTTAACAAAAAGGAAATACCCAAGTTCAGATCTTAGCTCGGGTAGTAAATGTTGTTAAATATATTCCGACTTGTGCTTCGAAGGTGGGTTATATTTAAGGGCCGATGTTGATTTTGAATAAAACACAAAATATTTAGGATGTTATTGTCATTTCTTTTTATTATGATATTATTGGTATGGTTCAATTATGTATGAAACAAATAAGCCGCGACCTCGGCGGCACACCTCCATCTGATGGTCCAAATTTTCGATGACGCTGAGGCATAATTGAGGTTCTATGCCGTTAATGTGCCGTATTATCTCATCCTTTAACTCTTGAATTGTGTCTGGCTTATCGACGTACACCTTTTCTTTCAAATATCCAAAAAGAAAGAAGTCCAATGGTGTTAAATCACATGATCTTGGCTGCCACGTGAGATAAGACGGCCATTGAATTTGTCGCGCAAAGGAGCCATTGTTTCGTTAGCTGTGTGGTAAGTGGCACCATCCTGTTGAAACCACATAACGTACACATCCATATCTTCCAATTCGGGCCATAAAAAGTTCGTTATCATCTCACGATACCGAACACCATTCACAGTAACTGCCTGACCGGCCTCATTTTGAAAAAAAAAATACTGCTCGATGATGCCGCCAGCCTATAAACCGCACCAAACAGTCACTCTTTGTGGGTGCATTGGTTTTTCGACAATCACTCTTAGATTATCATTCGCCCAAATGCGGCAATTCTGTTTATTGACGAATCCACTGAGGTGAAAATGTGCCTCATCACTGAAGATGATTTTTAGGATATGCATTATGATTTGAACGCCCGTTGTCATAATAAGCCTAAATAACTTTAACGCGTTGCTCTTTCCATGTTTCAAATTGAGTTAAGGTGTGGTTCAAATTCAACATCGGCCCTTAAAATTTAACCACCCGTTACATTATTTGTAAACTGCCCATACAGAAATACAGACAGTATTAGTATTAAGTTAGATTCAAGACTAATAAAGACCTCGTTGCGCTTACGTAAACGTATGCGTTGCGGATCAGCTCTTTCGTTTTCTTTGCCAAGTTTAAATAGGTACTCCTTCGTAAACGTGACGTTGCGTTGCGTATGACTCTGATAATCTAAATTTTTTCTCTTTTTCTTTGTAGTTAAATAAAAATTCGTTAAAATCACTTTTAAAAATAATCATGTACTTATTGTACGTCATTACACTATGCGATACGCAATAAAAATTAGTTTTTGCTTGGATTTTTGTTTAGAGAAATATTGCTTAAGATAAACAAATATTTACTTACTCGAAAAAACATTTTTTTTAAATCTTCCTAATATGCAAAAAACTTTCACTGAACAGCGCTCATCCAAAATTAGTCGATCATCTAATCTAAAAGAATTTTAAACAAGCTAATAAGCAAATGTTATTCAAAACTTTTTCATCTCACCGCAAAAGTTACTAATTATTCCAAATTTTATCTAGATTCTTAGTTGAGATTACTTCTGTAGAGAACCCTTTAAATCTACCTGTAGAGATTCAACCTGTTACTATTTTGAATTGTGACAGGTATGAGGTGATGAGTTTCATTAAAAAGAGAGCAGCGCTATCAGGAAAGAGAGTGTTTGATTTTTTTAATGTGGTTTTTTGTTAAATTAAGTTGACATTCAAAGTAATTTTAAATAAAAAAACACAATATTTTATTAACAAAAGATGAGTTACACTTAGAGAAAAAGAAAAGAAAGGTTTATATTTTATTAAAATGCTTGATAGATAAACTTAAAAAAATCGTTTTGTTATAAATTATCAAGGTATTTTTATTAAGTTTTTTTGTGCTTAAATAAATTTCTATAACGTTGGTTTTTATTATAAACCAAAAACCGAACGAAGGTTTTAAACTAATCATATTTACAGAGTTCCGATTGGCACTGACGTTTAAAGCGTCTCTCTTAACCTGATCCCACTCAAGATCCTCTCTGAGTGTGCTTTTCAAAATCTCATGGCTTTAATATCTAAAAATTTTGCCACATATGTTTTTAATATTTTGCAAAAACCTGGATGTTAAGTTTGACACAGAAAATAATAAAGCCTTTAGTAAAATAATTAAAAGGAATCTTTCCGTGCCCTTAAATTAATCTCGAACTCGTCCAATAAGATCCCATCTGTTAAAAGTCTTATGGGACGAGACAGTTTATTAAAAATCCGGAGATATTGTTACCAGTTCCAGTTTTTAAAATTTTGCCTATGGAATAATTTTTGCATGTCATTGGACACTAGATTTTAAAAATATGATATTTTGTATTCAAAGACTATATTGGCATCTTAAGAGAGGGAATTTCTGATAATTTAAATTAGGGACGTAACGAATAACGATACCGATATATCGGCGATACTTTACGTTTGCCGATATATTGGTATGGTCGATATTTTACTGTCGATACGCCAATACTTTTTTTATAGTTTTTTGAACAAACAATTTAATTTTCAATGCTTATTTTTTGCATAACAATTAAGAGCAGAAAATCGTTGACCTTTTTTCGAGACGCATGCTAAAGTAGAAAGTAGTTCTACTCCATTCTTTCAATACGATTATGCATTTTACGCGTTTGTTGTGTATTATTTGTCAATACAATTTTACACTACGACTTTTTGGACTGATGCATAAACGCATTGAACGCTTGGTATGGACCTGCATCAGAATTGTCTGCTAATTTTTAACGATTTTTGTAAAAATAAAAATAACTTTGCTACAACTTTTGGGTTACTTCGAAGAGACCACAAAATCAATAGGTAAAGTCACTGCTACACTTTCTGATGTTATTTCGCTAGTTAACAGTCTTCAAACATTATTAGAAAATACGATAAATGAATAAGCTGAGGTGCAGAATAGTTTAGATTCCAAAAAATTGCCGATTTAGGTTGCATTAGCTCTGAATGAAAGATTTTTCTATTAAGAGAATAATGAAGTCTACCTGTTATCTACAATTCTCTACCTTCTATATAAAGCTAGAAAATTTCAAAGACAATAGATCGAAAAAATTTCTTATTGAGCTACTCAGCATGACTCTACATTCCGAAAGCGTTGAAGACATTACCCCCTATACCAAGTAATTGTTCTGATAAAACTACAAGAACTAACCTTTGGAGAGTTTTTAGAAATTTTAAAAGAAACTGTATATATATTAGACCGTCTTAGTTTTTATACTTTTTTCGAAATTCCTTCATGAACATCGATTTTCCTGATCTACTATAAAAACCAAGAATTTTGGTGTATAACACAATAATTGATGAACGGGAAGTGGTCTCTCAAATCGTGTTTCGGTACCTTCGTATACGCCCTGAAATTTATTTAACTTTATTTTAGTCATAAAGCAAAGTCATAAAGAGAGGCCACAATGGCTTGAAAATATTCCAAAAAATTTTTAAATTTTATTTTTTCTAAATTATTTCTTTCAGTGCATTTATAGGTTAGTTTTTAAATTACCAATATCAATATTGTTCATACAATAATATTGTAGTTACGAATTTAATCCGAAGTTTTTACGACGAACCGAATAAATTTACATAATTTGTTGTTCCATGGATTTGCAATTTGCTAAACTTTTGTTAAGCGGTTCTAACTTGTTGTTACCGTGGAACATTTCTTTTTATAGAGATGTGAAAAGAAAAAAAAAACAAAAAAGACAAATCTAAATCGTATTTTAAACTAGAAATTAAATTCGCATTTTAATAATTGAAAAACTTTTTTTTCATATTTTATTTAACTTTTATATTCAAGCTATTAATATTTTAATTTTGTTCAAAAAATTCACTTTGATTGAAATTCCACAACTGGGCTGATTGTTAACAGAGTGTTTTTTCTCTCAATACCATTTGGGATTTTAATTATAATTTAAACAGCCATGTAAATGCCTTTATTTTAATACAATTAAAAAAATTTTTATAACGTTAAAACCAGGGCTGTGGAGTCGGAGTCGGAGTTGAAGAGTCGGAGTTGAGGTTTTTGTACCGGAGTCGGAGTCGGAGTCGCAGTACCCAAAAAAACGCACGACTCCGACTCCAAAATTTTTCGGCATAAAAAATTTAAAAAAAATTTCTAATATTTTCCAATATAAAAATTCTTCGAAATTGGTGATGTAATATTTTGCAGATCAATATGAATAAGTAGATTTAAATTTATTTTATGAGAAATAGTTGATTCAAGTACTTTACTATTTAAGTATATTTAGGTATATTTTTTATACGTGCGGGAAAAAGTCTAAATTACATTAGCGTAACTTATACTCAGTTATTGATCTAGCTGAAAAAGATGTGTGATTTTTTAAATTATTTACTCATGCTAAAAAATGTTAATGACAGGAATTGCCAATAATTTTAATATCAGAATTTTTTAACCATCAACGCTGAAATATTTTCAACATTGTACAGAATAAGTGTTGCTATAGCGCATAAATACTAGTATGTATTAGAAAAATTGTGACGTAAAATTATTTCTCTTTTGTGTAGAAACATCTTTATCGGCCTGCCTTTAATTCCTACCTCATAACACTCATGTTTTTCTTATGCACATTACGCGGAGATTCCCATTATTCGTTTAATAAAGATGTTTCTACACAAAAGAGAAATCATTTTACGTCTCTTTCATTTCGCATCACGGTTAGAGTAGGAGTCGGAGTCGGAGTCGTGAGTCGGAGTCGCACTTAAAAAATTTCAGCGTTTGGAGTCGGAGTCGGAGTCGGAGTTAGTACTTTTTTCGGACGACTGCACAGCCCTGCTTAAAACGTTACGTTCTACAAAAAATTCAAGTTCATAAACGTGTTCTGTAGGCCTAATTTTTTTTTATTTTTTTTCTTAATTCGCCAATGACACTAATATTTCTTACTGGCTAATATAATTAAACTAAATTGATCTGGATGCTTTAGTTCATAAAATACAGGAAAAATTTTGCATTTATTTTTTTAAGACTTTTGAGAGGCAATAGGATTAGTGAAATTAATATCCGTATAAAAATTGTCAAATTTAGAGCTCATTCTGCGGATAGGATCAAAATTTGCATAATAAGACCGAAAGTATTTAAGGTATATAATTTCTGGAAGGGCGAATAGGAATTGAAAACTCAACCTTACAATGTAGGAATTCTGAGACAATTTCACCGCTTAACAAATTTAGCACGAAGGTGATGTTCCGATTTTTTAAGGTTGGAAGATTAATTAGTTTTAAACGGTTTTCAAACGGAGGTAAATTGATATTTGGATTCCAATGCAGTTTTCTTAGACAGATTAAAAGAAATTTCTTCTGTACGGATTCCAGTTTTTTGTATGTACCTCATACTGGGGGTCCCGGACGACCGGGGCGTATTCCAGAAAAGATCTCACTAATGAAATATATAACTCTTTTGTGACAAAGGGATCGTCAAACCCCCTCCCCTAACGTTTGATAAGTCCAAGGACACCTTTGGCCTGGTTGTTAGTCTGCGATATGTGCGAAATAAAACACAATTTATGATCAATTAAAATACCCAGATAAAGGAATGCCTCCACTCTTTTAAGTTGATGATTATTTAGTGTATAGCTACATAATACTGGACTTGTTCTGTAGAATAACATATGTTTACATCTTTTCGAATTAAATTACAATTAAAGCAGCTTTACACTATAATACAAGTCTTAAGTATTGTGAGGAAAATAGATATTTGAAATGATAAATTGTTATTGTTTTTTAAAAATGTTCAAACAATAATTAGATCAGGGAAGCATTTTCGTCAAAATATTTAAGACTTGTGTAAAACTGCCCTTAATAGCTACTAGGGTATTCATTTAATCGAGCTTTTGCTTTAATCGGTTAATCGCTCGATTAATTAACCGAGGATTTGATTTAATCGGTTAATTTTGTAATTGATCGGTTAACCGATTAATAAAGTTTTTTTGTATAAATTAAGTAATTTCTATACATAAAAATGTATAAATTATTTATTATTTGGAGTTTATTTAAAAAAAAAAACAATATCATAACAAACATAACAATTCTTAAACTAACCCGAGCAAACAAAAAAATAATTTATAAATATGTATTATATATTTTTTAATTAATACATAAGTATTATGTACTAATTAAAAAATAAGCTGTTTCATAATTGTATTAGTTATTTCAATAGTTTAAGGAGATCTAATAAATTAATCAGTTAGAAAATAATTTAGTTTAAATATTTAGGATTTAAGCGATTCGTTTCTTTAGTTGACTTGGAAATGGAAAAAATTCTTTCACTTATCATTGATGTTGGAGAAATCAAACGCAATCCATAATACAGATTATCTATTTGCTCAGTCCTTTACCTGAATTTCTCTAAACGTATAAAATCTTCCATTATGTCATTAGAGTCATGTTTTAATTTTTCAACTCTTCTAATTATTTCGGTTAATTCTGTTAAAGGTTTGATATGAGCAAAAACCAATAACTTAACACATACATACGTATGGAAAGTTCTAGCGAAAAGTTTCCTTTTTGTAACGTAACGTTAGAAGTAATTTAAATCGTTTATCAAAAATTGTATATGTATAATTTACTTTTTTATATGTTGTCTAAAGCGCAACTAGCTCTACATTAAGGTACAAAAGGGATAACTTTTGAACAAAATGGTCATAAAATACAAGCTTATTTGCTTTTTGGGGTAACATTACAAAAATCGCTGGAAATTCCAATATGTACCTAAAACGAGCAAAGATTTTTAATTTTTGATGGTTTGGAAAATAAATCTTTATAAGTCCAAAGCTTATTAAAAAAGGTTTTATACAAAAAGTCTGGCTGAATTCGCAGACTTATGCAGTTTTGTAATGCAAGTCAAAATCCACTTATATTTTTTGTAACGTCTATATCTTCAAATCTTTAGGGTTGATTGTTGTAGAAAAAAACTTTTTACAAATTTGACTTCTTCATTAAATTTTTTACATTTTGTCGTACAAACATCACGTCACTTCACAATGGAAATGCCCATATGTGAAACTAAAAGCTATTGACAGCAAAGACCTTTTTAAAATGAAGATCCCTTCTTTGTTTGAATGCAAAAAATTTTCTAAACGCATACCTTTTGCATATGAGACGAAACAATTAATTACAAATACAAAAAAATATGTTATAATACTACAAAAAACTAAAAATGTTGTTACGTCTTTAATCGTTAATCGAAAATAGCGAATTTTAATCGGTTAACCGAATGCATTCCCTAAAAGCTACTGTTAACAATGTTATGAAAACAATTTTTTTTTATGTCACACAGTATTATTTAATGAATAAATATTTGTGAATAAATGTACGAGTATGAAGCAATTTAACATGAAGGAGGAACGTCTTTGAAATGGTTTGAAAGAATACCAAGCTACCGGGTTGCGCCGGTAGGCTAGCTGGTAGTCTATCAGTGCCGGGGTTGCGGGTTCGATTCCCACCAGAGACTCTGGATAGGAATATTAAAAAAAAATTATTGGAAAACTTGATGAAATTTGTTACACTGGTTCTAATTTTCAATGATCAAGCCTATTTAACCCTCCGACGAGCGGTAACTTTTTAGTCGGTCGTTGAGCGGTACGGTCCGTAGGGACCTTATATGAAAATGCATTGAATTTTGCTAAAATTTATATATAATTTAAAAAAAAAATAATTTAAAATCATCACTATTATTGTCGTCATCTGAACAATATTCATCAGCATCTTCAATATCGATGTCGGAGTCAGCATCAGATGCTTCATCATTTGGTACATAACCGTCATCAGTATCGTCATTAACAAATGGCTCTTCATCTTCCTCATTTTCAAGGAACATAGCTAAATTGTTATTGGCAGTTTCCTGATCGCTGACACTAAGCTGTTGGAAAGCTGATGCACGGTTTAGGGTAGTTTTCACGCGCTCCCATTTCATTTTTTTTTTTTTTTTCTTTAAAAACACGTTCGTTTATATTAAAACTCACGATGAAACGGATTTTCTTCCTACTAAAATTTGAAACGAATTCCTGATTTTTTGGCCGCCTACTTCGTTTTTTTTTTATTTAAAAGCATTTCAAATATTTGAAATAAGAAATTGATAATGGAACAAATTCAAATTTATATCGTCGCTTACTAAATTGTTTTTATTTTTTTTTTGCATCTCAAATATTTGAAATAAGAAAATTACAATTAAACTGATATCTTACTATTAAAAGTTGCAAAAAAAAAATCAAATTTATCTGAATGCTTTGTTATTATTTTGAATATGCATTTTAAACATTTGTTTTAAGAAATTTAGTACATTTTTTAGTCATTCATATGAAAATTCATACAAGGTCCCTACGGACCTTACTGTTCAACGGCATACTAAAAGTCTTTAAAATAAAAAATAAAACACTCTGCAAATAAGAAATCTCCTGGAATTAGTATTAAAACACTAATAACACTCCAATAATAGAAGTCATGAAATATGTGGCCATTCTCCACATCCGTTTTTAAATGGCACTTGTTTAAAAATGTAAAAAGTCCACAGGGACCTTACCGCGCGTCGGAGGGTTAAAATGGTAAGCATAGGTCCATAATATCACATAGACCCCATACAAGCTTCTTTTTGGAATAGAGTCTTTGTGAATATAAACCATTTTATTATGTTGGTTTTTAGATATAATTCGGTCTAAATTCTTATTCGATTTGCAGTTTTATTTGAATAATTTTTTTAGCTTTTCTAAAATCTTTGGAAAAAGGTTCCTGATGGGCTGGCCTAAGCAAACAGTGAAATGCGCATAGAAACTGGCTAATCCCACCAACAATAAATTTCAGTGAATTAAGTGGGTGTATTTATACAGTGTATTTAGAGGTCCCTTCCTAAAATTACTTAGATGGAAACAAATCTCATATAGATAAAGATATCTAAATGAGTGGCTTTCAGCACAAGGGGGTTTAAGAGAATTTTTTTAAAAATTGAGATTAAGTGCTCATATGCCCCGTGTACTCCAAGCGAAACAGGTATTTAAATGAAAATTTATAGAATTGGTCGCCAAATCTCGCTACCGGCTGAGAATTCCACATTCACCTCTTGTGTTTTGAACTTTTCTGAACTTAGCCTACTAATTCCATATGTGATCTCAATTTAATAAACAACACTTAAACCCCTTGTGCTTTAAGCCCCTCAAATAATATTCGGCACAAAGAATTTTTACACGAATCTTAACCTAATAATATAATGTTGTTCCGGTGGTTCCATGATTGCCTATAGGACGCAAATAGGGGACACTCTCCTTAATTTGTTTTTAGTTACTCTGGAGAAGGGTATCACATGGTCGGCCTTGAAAGGAAATAATTGGTTTATTTGCGAAATTTTAAATATATTAAATATAAAAGTTATTGAAGATATTAAAAATGTATAAAATAAAAAATAAATTATTCATATTAAATTTCTATGAAAAGTTAAAAGAAAATTTAATTCTATCTTATGTTACCTGATTTTTATATATCTAATAACAATTCTCTTTTTTTATACGAATTAAGGGTCTTCGAACAACAAAACAATCTTGAGTTCAATTGTAAAATTATACTTAAATACAAACTTAGCAATTTTAAAAGCAACAACAATTTAAATTTCTTATTCACGAAATTAGTTCAGACTGTACTTGGTGGTTTCTTTTGTTGTTATTAACCTCAAACTAAGTTCGTTTTAAATTGTACAAGTTTGCAAAAAATATTTCATCCCCAGATTCTTATAAGATTCATGAACAGAAAACAGCAAGAAATTATTCAAGGATTTCTCTGATTTATAAGGAAAAGCGAACAAAAAAAAAAAAAAACTACAAAGCAAATAAATTCTTTGCCAAGGATGAAAAAACAACAACACCGTCAGGACAAAAGGTTGTACAACAATAAAAGAAACAATAAAATAAAAGAATATTTAAAGAAAAAAAAAATCGTCATGAATACATCAGAAATAACACAGTACAACACATGATTTGCCAACTCAATTCTGTGAACTGTATGTGAAATTAGACCCAAAAAGAAGAATTTCTGCATCATTCGTTTTGTCTTCTTACCTGCGATTTGAAGTTAGTATCGATTTGAAGTTAGTACTATCGTATAGGGGAATTTATCACGTTTTAGGCCCTGTTGTTTGACATAGCTCGACAACCACTAGCCCAATTTAGTTGAAATAAATTTTAAAAAATTAAGAATTACAATTCCCTTAATCTGTTCATATATTGTTTTCCTATACAAGTAACACTTTCGAAGTTAAAAATGAATGTATGAAGGGAAAAAATTATTTTTTGCCTAAAAATTTAAATTTTTTTTTTTAAAAATACATAAAAAATCCAAAATGGAAAAAAGTTTCAAGTCTAGTTATTTTTTCGCAAAGTCACATAACCTATGAGCAAAATGAGACAAAGATCATAAAAATCGAAGCACGCGTTTCGCTTTTATTCGCAATTGAGTAAAGGTATGAATTTCAAAAATCAGTTATAGCCACCACCCTTAAAATAAAAATTAAAATATAAATTAAAAAATTATCATGCAAAAAAAAACTTTATTTATAAAAACTTAATGAAAATAAAATAATATGCAATTAATACGCAATTATAATATGCATAAAAACAAAATTTAGAACATTTTTTCAATTATTGGCAATATCCATCCTTGTAGAAGTTGACGCTTGTGGTTCTGATGATCTTGTTTTCTTCGTAGGTTGTTCATATTCATGGTCTGAGTCTGTATCGTCATCCGAGAAACACATACTATTCAAGGGCGTGTTTCTTTCACTGTGTCCACCAATTTCAATGTCTTCATCTTCGGTGCTTTCTTCAAACTGCATAATTGTGGAACTCCACCAACAAACCTCCGCAAGCAATGCATCCAATTTTTTGCTTTTGAACCGCTTTTCAAATGGCATGGTCACCTGGTGGAACCTCTCTCCTTGTTCGTCTGATTCCTGAGGTGATTGTGCCAAAAAAGTATCGAGGTGGTGGTGCAAGAAATGCAATTTCAGCGTCATGGATGCACCGATTTTTTCGAAATAAAACAGCAACCTGTCCACTCGTTGCTGAAACTTTTAGACTTGAAACTTTTTTCCATTTTGGATTTTTTATGTATTTTAAAAAAAAAAAATTTAAATTTTTAGGCAAAAAATAATTTTTTCCCTTCATACATTCATTTTTAACTTCGAAAGTGTTACTTGTATAGGAAAACAATATATGAACAGATTAAGGGAATTGTAATTCTTAATTTTTTAAAATTTATTTCAACTAAATTGGGCTAGTGGTTGTCGAGCTATGTCAAACAACAGGGCCTAAAACGTGATAAATTCCCCTATACGATAGTACTAACTTCAAATCGATACTAACTTCAAATCGCAGGTAAGAAGACAAAACGAATGATGCAGAAATTCTTCTTTTTGGGTCTAATTTCACATACAGTTCACAGAATTGAGTTGGCAATCAATTAACTGAAAAATGTTGTACTGTGTAATTATACAATTCGTACCACATGGTACTCTTTTGTTCCATAAAAGAACTTGAGTTGTGTTGACGTCGATTAAGAATTTAATAGATAAACTTCTTCGTGGTCGGCAGGACGAACTTAATTCGCTAAATGGTGCCCGATTAAACGACTATTGTGCATCTTTTGACGATCTCAACATGCTTAACATTTGCGATTCTGACTTGAAATTGTATTAAAGGTGTTCTCAATTATTTTGGGGACTTCAAACTGCTCCAGGGAACTGGAATATTATTAAGTAATTATGGCAGACCGCAAGCAAAGCGCATGAGTTTCAGAATACCATTTCAAATCTTGCGATTATCAGAATAGGGTCCAATGTCTGGATAATGTTCTTGTAAGGCTCGTTTCTTTTTAAAGCAGATGCACTCATAGAAAATTACATCATCTTATTGATGATATCCTAACATCAGAATTGTGACATCAATGTTATTACACATGGCATCAATGAGGCAAAAAGTGACATCAATCCAATGAAGAACGTCATCCTACAATTGTATCATAATTTATGCGTCATCTACGCTTTGACTACACTGGCATCAATTCGACGCCACATTTTGTATACACTGATAAAAAAGGCGTCATAACGCCGATGTATTTTGGCATCAGTACAAACAAACTGATATAATATATAATTTCTTCAGTGTGATGGAAAACTGTCATCAGTGCAATGGCAAACTGTCATCAGTGCGATGACATAATATAGCATGTCATCATTGTGATGAGAAACTGTCATCAGTGCAATGACAAATATAGCAAGTCATAATATATTATTAATGGTTAAATTAGAAGCAAAAATTCCCATATTCTAGTTTTTCCAATTATTTATTTAAATACATCAAATTTTTAAAGTAGAATTATAACGAAAACCATATCGGGCATGCTGCTGGTGTCTCATAATTGAGAGTTTTTCTGTTAACAAAGGGCGGAGTACAACAAAAGTGAAACAAACATGTGTGACGGCTAAGTAAGTAATGATATTCTCTTAATTTGACTTAAAGCCAATTACAATAACTCAATTTGATGACAGTTTGTCATCGCACTGATAATATTCTTTATAAAATCGACTCCGATTCGTCATTTCTGTGATGCCAATGTGTCATACCAAAATTTGGCCAAGTGATGTTAAGGCTGACATCACAATGATGAAAAGTGTCATGGGGTCAAAAATGAAGACACTTGCCATAGTACTGATGTCAAAATACTTCAGCGTAATAACGCATTTTCTATCAGTGTTGTTTGTAACTAAAAGGGTTCAAGCTTAAGGAAAATAGTTGGAGGCTTTTTATTTATAAACAAGGAAAAAAATTTAATGAATAAAAAGTAAGAGTGCTATATGCCGAATATTTGCGAAAAGTGATAGTATGATTTCTAGCCATATGATACTATGAAGGACCAAAAATTAATACAATAGCATTTTTCGTTACGGTTTAACGCGTACTTAAGTGTTTTTGCAGAGGGGTCTTTATATGGGGTATATGGAAAATTATGGACCGATCTTCACTTAATTTTGTGGTATGATTTCTAGTCTTATAGAACGAATTTGTGCGAAATCTTATATCAATATGTGCATTTCGCCACAATTTATTTAATTTTAATAAATTTTTTATTGTAGCGGTTCTATATTTGGATTCCTAACTCTTGTCCTACTTGCTTGTTTTCAATCCCAAATTTCTCAGGACAACAAGAAACAATTTTACACCAACATTGTTTTTTTCTTTTGAATTTTTTGGAAGTGAGCGTGTTTTAACCAGACAGATAGACAGACGGACATCGCTAAATCGACTTAAAATTACTCAAGGACCCAGAGTGGGGGTTTTGATGAGTTTTAAAAAAGTTTCACACGGAGGGACAAAGAATGCCCTCTTTACAACTATTTGTAGTGAACATAAAAATGTTTATGGATTTTCCGTATTAAAGTGATTTTCGGAAATTATTTGTAAAATCCCGTTTAAAAATCTTCGAGTGATATTTGCTCGATTTATTAATATTTTACGCATATCGTATACAAAAAGTGCACCCAGAGAAAAAATATGTTTAAATATGGTCACCTCCAACCAAACTATTTTTAAATAAAACTGTAAACATACTATGGATAATTTAGCCATATTATTGTCATCGACAACCATAGTATGCTTAAATTGGTCCTCCATCAAGAAGCCACAACCATATTATGGTTGCCTCCGAACATGCTTTGGTTAATAATACCTAAAATATGTTTAATATTTATAATAGCATGGTTGGTTTGCAACCATAGCATGTTGCTCTTGGAGAAGAGGAAAATACTATTGTCAATTTAAAAACAAATTATTTTCATATTTAACCATAACATGTTTAGAGGTAACCGTAATATGGTTGTGGCTAATTTAACAATAATATGGTTATCGGTGACAATAATATGGTTAAATTAAATATAATATGTTTAAAATTTTCTTTAAAAATAGTTTTGTTGGAGGTGACCATATTTAAACATATTTTTTCTCTGCGTGTGAACACTTTTTCCTAGAAATTTTCTTTTTCGCCATACATTTTCACAACAAACAAATTTCGAGTTTAATATTGATCACGATAGGGATTTTTTCTCGTTACTAAAGTCTTTTCTTAATGATTAAAGCCTCAGTTAGCGGAGAGTAACAGTAACGTTGCAAATCTGCTGCTTCATTTTGTTGTATGTAAAGCAATTAGAACGATTATAGTTAGCAGTAAGATGTTACGTCTCAATCTGTAAAACAAATAGATTGGTCTTACTTTTTTGCGGTACCGTTAAGGCGAGTTTTCGTTAATACTACGAACTACGGTCAATTATGAATATCTTAACGTTTTTCGCGTTAAAGTTTGTCGCGATACTTTTCTAAATTTTAAATGGAATGAGTCGATTTTCGCGAATTAAGACACACTATGAAAGTTGTGATTAATTGTGGCTCTTTTATTCTATTCAGTAGTTCGTTTCTGTATTTCTCACATCGTTAACTTTTTCGCATGCAACGAGTGGAGTGCAACAAAAACAGTGTGAAATAAAACCAGTGATGCTCATTCAGGCAAACAATTGTTTAGAAGCCCCACCCCTTTGTTTTTTACGCTCATTATTTTTGTCGTACGTGTGAGAGCAACAAGTGCACATGTACGATAGCTGCATTGATATTTGTTCAAATACAGTGTGTAAAATAAATAATAATTAAATTAATTTAGTTGCTCGTCAGACAGCGACGAATGCACATGTGCGGGTTTGTTGCTAAATAATAAGGAATTGCAAAATTATTTTATGATAAAAAATGCCTTTGGTAATGCCCAATGTCTTTTATGTTATCAAACATTTAAAGGACATTGGGAAAATGTTATTAAGATGCATTATGATTCTTTTCATAGCGATATGACTTGATAAGCCGATGAGGAAAAAAAACCTTTTTATTAGAAATAAAAAGAATAAAAGATATTGAAAATAAATCAGATTTTATTTTAAAAAAGCCATTTCAGACGTAGTCGCCTTAAATATTGTCAGGCAGGGAAGACCGTGTATCGATGGAGTTTTTATTTAACAGTTGTTTAGTAAAATTCTTCATATGCTAAATTATAATTTTAATTTAATAGAATCTGTGCCCTTGTCCAGCAGTACTATTGCGCGACGCGCTGCGCAGTTAAGAACATCGGTAGAGTTGGCAATTAAGGAAAAATTAAGAAATTGTGTATTTTTTCCTTTTGCTTAGATGAAAGTACTGACATGAAATGGCTTTTTTTAAAATAAAATCTGATTTATTTTCAATATTTTCTTCCCCTGATAGCCATTCCTTAAATTTAAAAAAAAAATTTTATTTCTAATAAAAAGTTTTTTTTCCTCATCGGTATACCTAGTCATATAGCTATGAAAAGAATCATACTTTTCTTAATTAATCCCTTATCACCAACTCTACAGAAAACCCTAATCGACGGAAGTTTATCACATACACTTAATTCAGTGTGAACTGCATTATTATAAATTTTATATAACCAAAATAAAATCTTGTGGTATAATATTAATAAAAATTGTGCGTTTAGTTTTGTGTGTCACTGTACTTAAACAATTCTCTCAGAATACATATGCAAAAAAAAACATTTTTGAACACCAATGAATAAAACACAAAATAGTTGTTCACACACAAGTGTTTTTCTATATTTACTCTCTGCGAGAACTGTCATTTAAATAATTTTCCAGCAATTATTGGAAGGAGGCAGGAAAAAGTGTTTCTGTAACAATATTTTTCGAAAAGATTCTCACAAGAACTGTCAAAACAGGTCACATTTCAAAGTAGTGCGAGAAAAGAAAAATTTAAGAAAATATACATAGATATTTTAAATTTGTTTTTCAACTATTTTTTTACTGCCTGTCCCACAATGTCGACAAGAACATTTTTTTCGAATATTTATATTGAAAACAAAAACAAATTTTAGTTTTTTATTATTGTTTTCAATATACATATATAAATATGCGAAAGAAATGTTCTTGTCGACATTGAACAGTGTAAGACTACTTAGCCTTTCTAGGGAGACAAAATTAAATATCTTGGAAAAAATTTAACTAGACTTAAGCCTATAGTACACGGCATGTACAAAGACACATGCGCATGTGGTTCTGACGTAATTTTGACGTCAATGCAAAGCCACAATAAACATTGCGTGTTGTGTGATGACGTCAAAATTACGTCAGAACCACATGCGCATGTGTCTTTTTACATGCCGTGTACTATAGGCTTTATGAATTTTGGTACAAGGTGTTACAAGGCTACTATGTACCATTGTCAAAAAATGGGCGAAATTGGATCACTGCCACGTCCACCTGCCATATAACTGCAAAATTTATATCTGATATTATTCGCGTTGGATAATCAAAAAGTAAAAAAGCGGCGAGTATGCAAGAAAATGTTTAAAATAAATAATAAAGAGGTAGAAGTAATAATAAGTGTTTAATTATTCTTCATTCATTTTAAAATAATAATATCAGCCATGTCACAGAGTACAATTCCGTTCGGAAACGGAATTCATTTCGTATTTTGGTGCTTCAGAAAATTACGAAAAAACTTTGCGGAATGAAACCATTTTTGTTTTCATGAACGGTATGGGTGTTTTCTGTATCTCAAAGACCAAAAAACTACCAAAATATACTTTCTATCAATAAACAAATATGTTTTCTTCAATTCCGAACGGAATTGTACTCTGTGACATGGCTGAATATTTCATATGTGCATATAAATTAAAGTAAGAACAAAATGTTAAAATTAATGGGTTTCCTCTGGTCTTTCTGGAGATTGCAATAAATGTAGTACTTCAGTACTTCCACAAATATGGTTTACGGAACGGTCAAGCCTTTTATTTTCGGGTGTTTTAAGCCATATTTCGTGGAATGTGGTATTATCACTCATTCTTTGTTCTTTTTTTTATCGGCAAATCTCGGCAGATGATTTTTATGTGCCTTACAGTAGGTATTTCAGACGTTCGTTTAAAACTAAGTTAGTATTGAAGCGTTATGAAGAAAAGAATTTATCGATAGAATTTAGTTTTTTTTTTTTTCTTAACTTAACGAAAAGAGTAATTGTTTAAATTAAATAGCACCAAAAGAATTTTCTTGATATAAACAGCGAGCTTAAAAACAAAAAAAGAATCGTTAAAAATTCCATTCCAATAAAAAGTTACACGCTTTTCAAAATGAGCAATTTCATCTAAGTGTTTTTGTTGTTTTTAATTCACTCAAAAATATTCAAGTTTAAAGTAACGTTATATTGTTATTGTTGGCAAATTAGTAGGGAGATCGATTATTCGACTTTTTTCAATAACCGGTTTTCGAATAGTCCGAATAGTTGCTATTTTAAAAAAACCGGTTTTCGGCTAAGCATATTTAAAATAACCGGTTAACCGGTTTTAGTTCGAATACATAAATACACAAAAATCAAATAAGTTTTTGTAATGAAAAGTTAATTTAAATAAAAACAAAACAATTCACAAAGGTAAGGCACCAACAAAATACGATAAAATCCAAGAAAAGTTTGACCAGTAAATTGATCAAACTTTAGCTTAATTTTAACAATTTCTATTTATTTACTAAAGCTATGTTCGCACCTATTAAATATTTGACGTCCTACACGTAACCACTAGTTTTATTAAAAAATTGTTTGCTTATCAAAACGTTTCCTGGATCAAACATCATTTAACAGTTTCTTAATTGCAATATACAATTATCTTCTTACAACTAAAGATAAGAAAGTCCATTAAAATTGGTAAAAAATAAATCCAAAGTTTTGCTAGTCATGTTTTTTGTATTTGTTCTTCAAATATTTGTTAGGTCTGAACATACCTTAAGCTTTATTTGTAAGAAGAATTGTATAATATAATTTATAAACTGTTAAAGGAAGCTTGATCTAGACAAGCGTTTTGCAAAAACACATAACAAATTTTAGGAATTTAATAAATTTATTATTTGAGATATTCTCCCAAATTTATTTTAAATGAGTTTTAATTTGTTAGTGGTTAAGCATATGAATCAGTAGTTTGTCTCTTTAATCCCGATCGAAATATATCTAGAGATAACATCTATAATAATATTTAGAATACTCTCGCACAAATTACTCTTTACTTTTTAACTGAACACGTTTTTGTAGTATTTTGAATAGTTTTTGGTTTTTACAGGAACACACGCTTCTATAAGTGATTTGTATTTACATTGTTCATAATGGTGTTTGACTTTTGTTACATTTTGTTTTGACATTCTTCATAAAAAGTTTAAGTTTGCCAAAATTTAAAAAAAAATACTTGAATATACAGGTACATTTACAACACGAGTAAGGAAAACGTATATAAATTACACATTATTTAAATAACCGGTTTATTATACCAAAATAACCGGTTTATTTGATATTCGAAAAATGGACATTTTAAAATAACCGACTTGGGCAAAACTAAAATAACCGGTTAAAACCGGTCGAATAATAACCGTTCTATCTCCCTACAAATTAGGCAAAGTTTTTGCATTTTCTTATTTTATAACAAGTGCTCTTTTATATTTGATAAATATATTTACTCAAATTTAAACTCAAAAAAACAACTTTTGTCTTACACTGTGCATTGTGGGCCTGGCAGTTAATTTTAATGGAAAAAAAAATGAATTTAAATGATGACTGAATAAATTAATTGCTGAAAATAAATAAAACACAATTGTTTTATTTTGTTATTTACATTTTTTTTTAGCCTCTCATTGTTTTGTTTTTATAATATTTTTCTTTTTTTTTGACATTTTGCTTGCATCTGACTCTTAATTACTGGAAATATTCCAGAAGGAACAGAATCAGTGTTCAAATACATAAACACTTTTTCTCACAAATCGAGAAACGATGGAATTTTTTGTTTCACACTTCATTTGAGAAATTTTACAATGCAAGAAATACAGAAACGAGCTACATAATATACAAAGTCTTGGAAGCTTTTGATTCCCATGGCAATAGTTTAAATTATGGTTAGCTGCAATTTTTTAATGGTAAATCCAGTTAGAATCCAAGGCCTATAGATTAAAAATCGTAAAATTAAGATGTTATTTTGATATGGATATCAGTGTTGCCACTTTGTGGGTAATTACCCGAATTCGTGCAATTTTTACGCTCGTGGGTAGAGCGTGGGCAATTTCTTTGGGATGTAGATCAGGTGTAATTTTAAATTCTTTCATTTTAAAACAAATCATATAAGGATTTGATTTTATTGTTGATCTAAAAAATGCACAGTATATGCAACCAAAGTCACTGTTTATTTAAAAAAAAGGTTTCCATAGTTTATGAAGCAAAATATTGATAGTGATTGGCGCCAGATGGACAATTAGATGTCGATAAATATTAGCTTCATAGTGGTTTAGAATCCGAAGTGTAGTGAAAAAATAAGGTATTTATACTAAAAAAAACCCCTGAAGAAAGATTTGTTTCCAATATTACAAAATGTAATGAATATTTAAGATGCTTTAGTTGAGAAATATGTACCGCCCTAAATATTTGTTTAACTGATTTGAGAAATAGACAGTCATCTGAAACCATTATAGGAATTTTATTTACTAAATAAAGTATACAAAAATACGGCAATGAATATTTTGAACCTTCCCTAGATATATATATATATATATATAGGCAAGGTAGATATCCGTATATATGGAATAGAGTTTGTTCCCGGGATATCCCGTCCCGGGATTTTCAATTGCTTTCAATTCCCGCTTTCCCGGGAATTAATTGCGGGATTCCCGGGAAATTTTGAAGAAAATCTTTTTCAAACTTTAGTAAATCTATGTCGGACTAGTGTCTAGACTGTGTTAGTAGTTTAATCCAACTTAATTTTACCACAATTTTTGAGAATGGGCCTTATATAGGGCCTATGATAAATTATAGACCTATCTTCCAAAATTTTATTTCTTGTCTTAGCAAACTGAAGTGTAAATATTACAATAATATTACATGTAAGGTTTTGCGGCTAAGGGCGTAGTAAAGTATTATCCTAGATTGTGCTTTATATGCGGCATTTAAAGTAATTTTGAGTCTTATGAGAGTAGATTATGCTTAATTGCACCACAAAAGCATTATTCGTTACGCTTTAAGCCATACTTACATGATTAACGAGATTAATTTAAACATGGAGCCGTAGGTAAATTATGGACCGATATTCACGAAATTTGGTGCCTTAAACGAATTTGTTGAAATTTAAAGACAATAGGTGCATTTCGCCACAAATTTATGTTAGTTTTTGTTGAGTTTATAGGGAGGTAGTTCCACATTTGTGTGCATAACTCTTTTCCTACTGAAGCGATTCTGCTGGAATTAAGCCACAAACAACCTAGAAGATCTAGAAACAATTTGACACCCATATGGCGAAATCAGCTTAGAATAAACGAAGGACTCACAATGCAAATCCGTTATGGGATCCTAGATGAATATAAAAAAAGATTCACACGGAATGGCAAACTTAGTATAACTTCATACACCACTGCTGATTAAGGGTTATAAAATTGTAAATAATATGTGATTAAATATATGTAGCAAATAAAATTTCTCCTTCCTGCTGAATTTGTTAAACGGTTAAATTGTTTCAGAATTCCTACTTCGTAATTTTATGCTTTCAGTTCCTAATCGCCCTTCCAGAAATTTTATTCCACTAACGGCCAATTTTTCAAGTTCAGTTATAATTAACTACCAGTTATAACTATCGAAAACATATTGTTAGCTGGAAGTTAGCGTAACAGTTAAGTTTTAACTGAACTTGATGAAATTGGATGTAAGACTTCAATACTTTCATTCTAATTATGCAAATGAGCTCTGAATTTGACAATGTATATACTACGTATATTGATTTCTATGATCCTATTGACATAAAAATAACCTCTTAAGTATCTTAAAATAATTTTAATTTACGTTTTTGTTATATAATAGATACTAGACTTAATTATTTTAAGCGTAATAGTCAGTAAGAAATATTAGTTTCATTGGAGAAATAAGTAAAGAAATAAATAATAAATTTTGGGCGGGAATCCCGGGATCCCGGGAATTTGATTTTTATTTCCCGCTTTCCCGGGAATCCAAAAAGTGCGGGAATAAAAAAACACTAATATGGAAGTAAAACTTCTTGTTTTAAGTTTTAATTTAATTTATTTTTAAATTTTTTTTAAATACTATATGAATCGTAATAATATGACTAATAATGGTATATTTAAATAAATGGAGTATTATGAGTTTGTTCTGATGCATGAGACACATACAAATATTTGTTGTTGCATATCGATCGACTTAGAACCAGAATCTGAGTCGTCAGTCCTGCTAGCTGATTGTCTGTCCATGTAGGCTTTCTGCGCAAAGTATGTGTCGCAATTTCTAAGATAATTTAACGAAATTTGGTTCACACATTTCTTTAAAATTTTGAGAATCGGTCCGACCTATAATTCCACGTAGCCCCCATACGAACTTTTTTTCCTAAGAGAGTCTTTATACCCATAAACCATCTGATATGTTGGTATTTGGACAAAATTCGGCCCAAATATATTTATTTCAACTTAAATTATCCTACGGAATTAATTTTGGAATCAGTCCATATATGACCATGGCTCCAATATAAATACCACTTACGAAAATAGCTTGTAAAAGCATAACTGCTTTATAGATGTTGGTATGTATTGATAAAAAAAATAGCTACTATGTTTTAACAAAATTCTGTGCTGGTAGGTAGGTCATATATAAACTTCCACCCTTAAATCACTTTAAGACGAAAAAATCTCAAATAGATGTAGTTACCTAGATAATATTCGACGTTAAGAATTCTTATGTTTTAGGCTTGAACTAATAACATAATTTTATTTTAATAGGCCCATAATAGCATATGGGACCTAACAAAGGAACCCCCTTAAAAATTTGTCGGTAAATACAGTGATGTAGGATTTAAAATGTTCGGAATGGGCCGACTATGTACTTCTAGGGTATTCATTCGGTTAACCGTTAATAGGTTAACCGGTTAATTACCACCTGATTAACTGATCGTTTAATTGAAAATGGGCGTGTTTCGATTAACTATTAAACCGATTAATTTGAATCGATTAACCGATGTAACAAAATTTTTAATTTTTTGTAGTATTAAAACATATTTTTTTGTGTGCTTAAATTATTTGTTTCGTCTCACATACAAAAGAAGATGTTCAGTGATCTACATTTTAAATAAGTGTTTGTTGTCAACAATTAAAACAGAGACCTAATGGCTTAAAAGAAAAAATTTTATACGCTTAGAGAAATGCAGGAACAGGACTGAGAAATTAGATATTCTCTATTATGGGTTGCTTTCGAGGTCTCCAACATCTACGATAAGTGAAAGAATTTTTTCCAAGCCAAGTTTTATCATATATAAGCCGAATTATTTTCCTAAAAGATTATTTTTTAAGGTCTGTTTAAACCATTCAAATAACTAATAAAATTATCTTACAGTTTATTTTTTCATTACTACATAATATTTATGTACTAATTAAAAAATATGTATTACTTATTTATGAATTATTTTTTTGTTTGCTAGTTTTAGTTCAAGAGTTGTTATGTAAAAACACATAACAAATTTTAGGAATTTAATAAATTTATTATTTGAGATATTCTCCCAAATTTATTTTAAATGAGTTTTAATTTGTTAGTGGTTAAGCATATGAATCAGTAGTTTGTCTCTTTAATCCCGATCGAAATATATCTAGAGATAACATCTATAATAATATTTAGAATACTCTCGCACAAATTACTCTTTACTTTTTAACTGAACACGTTTTTGTAGTATTTTGAATAGTTTTTGGTTTTTACAGGAACACACGCTTCTATAAGTGATTTGTATTTACATTGTTCATAATGGTGTTTGACTTTTGTTACATTTTGTTTTGACATTCTTCATAAAAAGTTTAAGTTTGCCAAAATTTAAAAAAAAATACTTGAATATACAGGTACATTTACAACACGAGTAAGGAAAACGTATATAAATTACACATTATTTAAATAACCGGTTTATTATACCAAAATAACCGGTTTATTTGATATTCGAAAAATGGACATTTTAAAATAACCGACTTGGGCAAAACTAAAATAACCGGTTAAAACCGGTCGAATAATAACCGTTCTATCTCCCTACAAATTAGGCAAAGTTTTTGCATTTTCTTATTTTATAACAAGTGCTCTTTTATATTTGATAAATATATTTACTCAAATTTAAACTCAAAAAAACAACTTTTGTCTTACACTGTGCATTGTGGGCCTGGCAGTTAATTTTAATGGAAAAAAAAATGAATTTAAATGATGACTGAATAAATTAATTGCTGAAAATAAATAAAACACAATTGTTTTATTTTGTTATTTACATTTTTTTTTAGCCTCTCATTGTTTTGTTTTTATAATATTTTTCTTTTTTTTTGACATTTTGCTTGCATCTGACTCTTAATTACTGGAAATATTCCAGAAGGAACAGAATCAGTGTTCAAATACATAAACACTTTTTCTCACAAATCGAGAAACGATGGAATTTTTTGTTTCACACTTCATTTGAGAAATTTTACAATGCAAGAAATACAGAAACGAGCTACATAATATACAAAGTCTTGGAAGCTTTTGATTCCCATGGCAATAGTTTAAATTATGGTTAGCTGCAATTTTTTAATGGTAAATCCAGTTAGAATCCAAGGCCTATAGATTAAAAATCGTAAAATTAAGATGTTATTTTGATATGGATATCAGTGTTGCCACTTTGTGGGTAATTACCCGAATTCGTGCAATTT
Source organism: Pollenia amentaria (assembly GCA_943735925.1). Taxonomy (NCBI): domain Eukaryota; kingdom Metazoa; phylum Arthropoda; class Insecta; order Diptera; family Polleniidae; genus Pollenia; species Pollenia amentaria. Next base: position 81,367,007 of record OX031008.1, on the reverse strand, counting down.
TTACGCTCGTGGGTAGAGCGTGGGCAATTTCTTTGGGATGTAGATCAGGTGTAATTTTAAATTCTTTCATTTTAAAACAAATCATATAAGGATTTGATTTTATTGTTGATCTAAAAAATGCACAGTATATGCAACCAAAGTCACTGTTTATTTAAAAAAAAGGTTTCCATAGTTTATGAAGCAAAATATTGATAGTGATTGGCGCCAGATGGACAATTAGATGTCGATAAATATTAGCTTCATAGTGGTTTAGAATCCGAAGTGTAGTGAAAAAATAAGGTATTTATACTAAAAAAAACCCCTGAAGAAAGATTTGTTTCCAATATTACAAAATGTAATGAATATTTAAGATGCTTTAGTTGAGAAATATGTACCGCCCTAAATATTTGTTTAACTGATTTGAGAAATAGACAGTCATCTGAAACCATTATAGGAATTTTATTTACTAAATAAAGTATACAAAAATACGGCAATGAATATTTTGAACCTTCCCTAGATATATATATATATATATATAGGCAAGGTAGATATCCGTATATATGGAATAGAGTTTGTTCCCGGGATATCCCGTCCCGGGATTTTCAATTGCTTTCAATTCCCGCTTTCCCGGGAATTAATTGCGGGATTCCCGGGAAATTTTGAAGAAAATCTTTTTCAAACTTTAGTAAATCTATGTCGGACTAGTGTCTAGACTGTGTTAGTAGTTTAATCCAACTTAATTTTACCACAATTTTTGAGAATGGGCCTTATATAGGGCCTATGATAAATTATAGACCTATCTTCCAAAATTTTATTTCTTGTCTTAGCAAACTGAAGTGTAAATATTACAATAATATTACATGTAAGGTTTTGCGGCTAAGGGCGTAGTAAAGTATTATCCTAGATTGTGCTTTATATGCGGCATTTAAAGTAATTTTGAGTCTTATGAGAGTAGATTATGCTTAATTGCACCACAAAAGCATTATTCGTTACGCTTTAAGCCATACTTACATGATTAACGAGATTAATTTAAACATGGAGCCGTAGGTAAATTATGGACCGATATTCACGAAATTTGGTGCCTTAAACGAATTTGTTGAAATTTAAAGACAATAGGTGCATTTCGCCACAAATTTATGTTAGTTTTTGTTGAGTTTATAGGGAGGTAGTTCCACATTTGTGTGCATAACTCTTTTCCTACTGAAGCGATTCTGCTGGAATTAAGCCACAAACAACCTAGAAGATCTAGAAACAATTTGACACCCATATGGCGAAATCAGCTTAGAATAAACGAAGGACTCACAATGCAAATCCGTTATGGGATCCTAGATGAATATAAAAAAAGATTCACACGGAATGGCAAACTTAGTATAACTTCATACACCACTGCTGATTAAGGGTTATAAAATTGTAAATAATATGTGATTAAATATATGTAGCAAATAAAATTTCTCCTTCCTGCTGAATTTGTTAAACGGTTAAATTGTTTCAGAATTCCTACTTCGTAATTTTATGCTTTCAGTTCCTAATCGCCCTTCCAGAAATTTTATTCCACTAACGGCCAATTTTTCAAGTTCAGTTATAATTAACTACCAGTTATAACTATCGAAAACATATTGTTAGCTGGAAGTTAGCGTAACAGTTAAGTTTTAACTGAACTTGATGAAATTGGATGTAAGACTTCAATACTTTCATTCTAATTATGCAAATGAGCTCTGAATTTGACAATGTATATACTACGTATATTGATTTCTATGATCCTATTGACATAAAAATAACCTCTTAAGTATCTTAAAATAATTTTAATTTACGTTTTTGTTATATAATAGATACTAGACTTAATTATTTTAAGCGTAATAGTCAGTAAGAAATATTAGTTTCATTGGAGAAATAAGTAAAGAAATAAATAATAAATTTTGGGCGGGAATCCCGGGATCCCGGGAATTTGATTTTTATTTCCCGCTTTCCCGGGAATCCAAAAAGTGCGGGAATAAAAAAACACTAATATGGAAGTAAAACTTCTTGTTTTAAGTTTTAATTTAATTTATTTTTAAATTTTTTTTAAATACTATATGAATCGTAATAATATGACTAATAATGGTATATTTAAATAAATGGAGTATTATGAGTTTGTTCTGATGCATGAGACACATACAAATATTTGTTGTTGCATATCGATCGACTTAGAACCAGAATCTGAGTCGTCAGTCCTGCTAGCTGATTGTCTGTCCATGTAGGCTTTCTGCGCAAAGTATGTGTCGCAATTTCTAAGATAATTTAACGAAATTTGGTTCACACATTTCTTTAAAATTTTGAGAATCGGTCCGACCTATAATTCCACGTAGCCCCCATACGAACTTTTTTTCCTAAGAGAGTCTTTATACCCATAAACCATCTGATATGTTGGTATTTGGACAAAATTCGGCCCAAATATATTTATTTCAACTTAAATTATCCTACGGAATTAATTTTGGAATCAGTCCATATATGACCATGGCTCCAATATAAATACCACTTACGAAAATAGCTTGTAAAAGCATAACTGCTTTATAGATGTTGGTATGTATTGATAAAAAAAATAGCTACTATGTTTTAACAAAATTCTGTGCTGGTAGGTAGGTCATATATAAACTTCCACCCTTAAATCACTTTAAGACGAAAAAATCTCAAATAGATGTAGTTACCTAGATAATATTCGACGTTAAGAATTCTTATGTTTTAGGCTTGAACTAATAACATAATTTTATTTTAATAGGCCCATAATAGCATATGGGACCTAACAAAGGAACCCCCTTAAAAATTTGTCGGTAAATACAGTGATGTAGGATTTAAAATGTTCGGAATGGGCCGACTATGTACTTCTAGGGTATTCATTCGGTTAACCGTTAATAGGTTAACCGGTTAATTACCACCTGATTAACTGATCGTTTAATTGAAAATGGGCGTGTTTCGATTAACTATTAAACCGATTAATTTGAATCGATTAACCGATGTAACAAAATTTTTAATTTTTTGTAGTATTAAAACATATTTTTTTGTGTGCTTAAATTATTTGTTTCGTCTCACATACAAAAGAAGATGTTCAGTGATCTACATTTTAAATAAGTGTTTGCTGTCAACAATTAAAACAGAGACCTAATGGCTTAAAAGAAAAAATTTTATACGCTTAGAGAAATGCAGGAACAGGACTGAGAAATTAGATATTCTCTATTATGGGTTGCTTTCGAGGTCTCCAACATCTACGATAAGTGAAAGAATTTTTTCCAAGCCAAGTTTTATCATATATAAGCCGAATTATTTTCCTAAAAGATTATTTTTTAAGGTCTGTTTAAACCATTCAAATAACTAATAAAATTATCTTACAGTTTATTTTTTCATTACTACATAATATTTATGTACTAATTAAAAAATATGTATTACTTATTTATGAATTATTTTTTTGTTTGCTAGTTTTAGTTCAAGAGTTGTTATGTTATTGTTTTCTTTTTTACTAATAAGCTCTAAATATTAACTGCAAAATAAAATAGATTTCAGACGTATTTTAAAACAAAATTTTCATACAAATTTTCCTTAAAATAGATTTCTTATCCAATTTAGTTTTTTATGAATACGGCAGTAAATCATTTATGCATGTTTATTTATTGAAATTACTTAATTTACAAAACAAACTTTATTAATCGGTTAACCGATCAATTACAAAATTAACCGATTATTAACCGATTAAACCAAAACCTCGGTTAAATAATCGAGCGATTAATCGTTTAAAGCAAAAGCCCGATTAAACGAATACTCTAGTACTTTCTAATTTGTCCTTTTTTGCAAAAGTTTTTTTTTTATAATTAAACGTTAATTTGATATCAGGTGTAATTTCATGTAAATTGGGTAATTTTGCGTCATCTCAAGTGTAGTTTTGAATTTTGCTAGTGGTAGCAGTGATGGATATGAAATTGAAGATGTAAAGACTGATAGTAACTGATTGTGGGTTATTAAATTCGCTTTCCGTACTGTTCAAATTGAATATGAATATAGTTATTCTACGCATAACTTTTTTTTTCAACATTTTTGTTTATTATTCAAAAAACCAACTACCAAAAAATACTCTTTTTCCGTACTATAATTGTTATGTAGTTTGATTTTTTGTCGGTTAAAATATATTTTTCAAAAGCAACAAATATTAAATTTTACGGAATATGCTGTTAAATAAATACAAATTTAAAACTTAATGTAAAAAACGTTTATTTTAAATGAAATGTAAATGATCCGTTTTTGAAATAAATTTTTATTTGTTTTCAATGAATTTTCTGTCAAATTTTTCTATATAATATTTTGAGTGTGTGCTAATGTTTCTTAAACTACTGAAGGTTATATTTTGCAAGTTTTGTAAATTGATGCCTGTACATTGTACACATTTTTGGGCTATATTTTCTAAATGGCCTTAAAAATAAGTATTTAAAGTCCTTATGCGCCAGCTTCCTTTTATTGGGACTCATTTATTTGTGGGTACATATTAAAACAGACGTTTTTTTAATACTTCCCATAAAGTACATCGGTGGGTAATTGGTAAGAATTGGGTAAGAAATCTAAATTAAGCATAAAAGATTAAAGATCGGCTTTAAATGAATCTCAAGTACAATCAGCGTTGCCATTTGTCAAGATTTCCCTTTTTTGCAAGTTTTTTGAGATTTTTTGAGATTTTAATTTATTTAAAGTTTTTTTCCAGTTTTTTATAAATATATAAAGTTTTTCAAGTTTTTTTTTATAAATACATTAAGTTTTTCCAGTTTTTTATAAATACATAACTTAAAATTTGCAGTTTATTGGATAAAAATATTAAATGATGTTTTTAGACAATTAAACGATTTTATATTTTCTCACTCCTCTATTAGTGCAATAATGTTTAATTGTGTATACTCCCTGCAAGTACAACAAGGTCGTTTTTATACATTGACAGTTTGTAGTTAGTGCGGAAGACATTAAAAAACATGGACAAGATTGTGGGGTTACAATCGAAACTAGTCTGGGCAACCTGTCCGTGAAAGCCTGGGTTCAAGTCTCAGCGCAGTTAAGAATGAAAAATTATCAATAAAATTTTAATTAATTTCCTGTTGTAAAATTCCTGTCTTCATAAAAATAATTTAATGAAAATTAAATTCAATGAACTTAAGCCTAATTAAAATATCTAAATTTGGATTAAAAACCACTAACAGTTCAATAAAATAACCACAATACTTATATTGAAAAATGGTAAGAATATAAAATATTTATGCCTATTTTAAATTAAATTTGTTATATTGTTTTAGTCCCGAGAAAAGAAACCACTACAGAGGAAGAAACAAATCAACCGGAGACTCCAAGTTTTTCAACGAAACCTAAGAAAAGGAAACTTGGGAACTACGTAAAAGCATGGGATGACCATATTTTACTGAAAGGGTGGATAACAAAAAAAAAATTCCTATTACATTTTGGTATTTTCTTTAAAAATTTGGCACTTTTGAAAAAAAAAGTTTGTTCTTGCGAAAACAAGTTTTGTTTCTGAGATAACAAGATTTTTTTTTAAATATATGGTAAGGCTGAGTACAATATAAGCATAATGATTTATTGCAGAAAATGTATTAAAATTATAAAAATAAAAACAAATATAAATAACTTAAATCTCGAATAAAACTTTAATCGATTTAAAAAAAAAATAAGAATAAGAAAGGGAAGAAAAGATAAACCCACTGTTTTATTGTTGGTATTTTGTTTAAGCTTTGATATCGTTGCCAATAAGATTTTTTTCGAGTGTGTATAATTCTCATTCCCTCTGTAGTCTTGTTTGCCGATAGCTTTTGCTTTTCTAAAATTATTTAGGAGAACGTTTCCTGATGATCTGGCCTAAGCAACCAGTGAAAGTCGCATAGGAACAGCTTATCCTCCAACAATAAATTTCAGTATTTTGATTTTTAATTATAAAAATAGGGAATTAAGCACAGCAAATAAAATCTTTTAATAAATAAAACAAATTAATATTAATCTCGAATAAAGCCTTAATCGATTTAACGTAAGGCCCTTCTAAAACGTTTATTCCCTATGATAAAGCTTAGAATAACAAAATGTTTGTTATTTTTTTAAATGGAAGTGAGAACACGTTAATGTACATATAAATAAAATACAGTATTTTTTATTATCCTTTAAATATTGTTACACACACCGAAAGATTCTTACAAACACATGGCAGCCATAAAAAGTCAGCGTTGCCACTGAAAATGTTTCTATCCGCGCAAAGCTGTCTAATCTTTGTTGCCAATCCGATCTATTTTTTAAATGAATATTGATTGTTGATAATAAGTTTTTCAAAAGAGATAGCATTTGGCTTTTTTAGGCTTGAAGAAGGTGACAAAGCTATCCGTTGTTTACCACATCCGTAATTTAATCATTAATCGGAGAAAATCTTCCGTTTTGTTAAATAGAAATAAGATTTTCATTCGTCTTCTTTATGAGCAGTGTTGAATTTCCTAAAATAAATACAGTACATTTTTCTCAAACCAATCAAAATAAGATTTAGCTTTCATCTCTTGCCGGATTTTTTGATTTACCTTTAAGCGGGATTTTTTTTTCAATATCCCGGGAATTCCCGGCATTTCCCGCTTGATATAAAACGGCTTAGAGCATAACTTAATTTAGGACCTAGTCATGTAAAATGCAACGCAACGCCAAATAATTACATTGAAAGCACAAGCAATGCCATAAATATTTTGTAATTTTTTGTTGCTTTCTACAGAAATTCATCTACCGCAAACTGGGGCTAAAAGTCCTTTTTTCGACGATTAATTCATAGCTCCTCAGCTGCAATAGTGAGGCACACTAAATTTTATGGGGGTATAAGAGGGGGGATACTGGTACCAGCCATACAAAAAAATTAGTTTTTTTCTTATATCTGAAGAACTACAATACTGAAGAATACTAAATTTGATGTGCGTAACTCTTAAAACCAACTTCATGTTCCAACAAAACTTTGGAAGTATAAGAGGGAGGAGACGAGTACCTCCCATGCAAAAAAATTATTAATAAAAAAATAAACATGATTTTTTTATTCACGCACACCCTGCTAAACTGTCTGCTATAATGAGTCGCTAGAATCACTAAAAGAAATTTCTTTTCGACCACGCTTTGGGGTCTTAGCAAACGGAAATGCAATCGTTTCACTGAAAAATCGGTTTTCTTTTCTGTGAGCTTTATTCCATTTAGTCTTATACTCAAAAACGAAACTGTTAAACGTATTATTGAAAACTTGAGAGTTGCCCTCCGAATACCCAGTGCGTTTCTTTAGTTCTTCTTTTAAATAGGTAATTTTTTCATCTATTGTTTTACAATTAAAATTTTTTAAAATATCACACAAGCTTTGGCGGCTAAAAAAAACAATGCTCGAGCTTGTTCCTGCAAAATGTAAGCATATTGCATTGAAATATGCAAAACAACATTTAAAATATATAAATTATAATATATAATATATAATCTAATCACGGTCACGCGAGAATCATGTGTGACTCACGCGTAAGAAATCACGACGTTTGCACATCTCTAATAAAAATTATAGCAGAAGTCGGGAAGCGCTTTTTGTTGGTAACACAACGCGTGTTGCTTCTAATTCGTACATAACTTCTAAGGCGCACCGATGCGCACCCTAAAAGAACGCTGATTTATTCAACCTTTAAAATAAAGTTAAAATCTCTACTTAATTAAGCCTAATTAATAACTTTATGTCCACTTAAATTGAGAAAATTAATTTTTTTTTGCATTTCCCATATAAACTTAAAAAATAAAAGTACTTCCACAAATAATTTGTTTACAAATTTAAGCTATGAATATGGTGTGCCACAGGGAAGTGGACTAGGGCCGCTATTATTCTCAGTTTATTTAAATGATATTAAAAACCTGAACTTAAGTGGTCAGCTGTGTATGTTTGCTGATGATGTGTGTGTTATGTATCCATATAAACATGAATTGGTGCTAAAAACCCAAATAGAAAGGGATGCTGCACTTATTTTTGAATTTGCGAGATTAAATCGATTACTGTTGAATCCTGGTAAAACCAATCTTATACGATTTAGACCTCATTCTATGAGTGTAAATAATAATTTTAATGTATATGTTGATGGAAAAATTGTGTATGAAACCCATTCGATAAAGTATTTAGGAATTATTCTTTAAAGCAACTTATCATGGGATATGCATATCAGTGATGTGAAAAGAAAGATAGCTCCAGCGATTGGAATTTTATATAAATTAAAACTGATGATATATCATTCCTTGATACAATCTCATTTGAATTACTTGGCTATAATATATGCTTACAATAAAAACAATAGTTTACTTAAATCCCTTCAATGTATGCAAAACAAGGCATTAAAAATTGTATAAAATTTACCAGTGTTGTATTCAACTATTTCATTATATAAAGAAATATGCAAAACAATATTACCAATCTATGGGTTGCAGGTATATCAAGTTTTAATGTTTGTGTTTAAATGTATTAATAATATTGGGTACCATACCATACCATTCACACAAAATCAAATTAATTTCAACACACGGAACAGAACAAATTTTAGAATTCCTAGATGCAGGTTAAAAACAACCAAACAGCGAATTGATTATATTGGTGGAATTAAATTCAATAATTTGGCTATAGCTTTAAAATCAATTGATCGAATTTCTATTTTTAAGTCTTCTTGCAAAGAACACTTATATAATACAATTGAAATGCTTTTAATATAATTTTTTTTTCTTTTTTGTTTTAATATAAACTTATTTTATGAAAATATATTTGTAATATATTCTATAAGTTACTTTTTACCTTATATCTTATTTGTACATTTAACTTTTGAACTATTTTGCCAACTTGCCTCAATAATGCCTTCTTGGCGCTGAGGCCAAATCGGAATTTGTAAAATTTATTGTAGTTGTCAAAAAAAATTTAAAAAATACCAGAGCTTGATGGTTGCATGGTTATATTAATTACTTTTTGAATTTAGCTTTTATACCAATTTTTTTAAATATTTTGTTATAATGTTTAATTTCAACGCGTCAGTACAAAAGCACCGTAATATTTATGACATTGTTTGTGCTTTGAATATAATTATTTGGCGTTGCGTTGCATTTTACATGATTAGGGCCTTAATTTGTTTGAACAAAAAGCAAATAACAATTCATGAGATCTAAGTTTATCAATGCACTAAACGTTAGTAAAAAAATTTAAATATTTCAGTTCTTTATATGCAAAGCCAACAGCATTGACATAAAACTTTAATAGTTAAATAATTTAAACAAAATATTTCTTTGAAAATAGGTTTTTTTCGTAGAGAATATACATTTACATAATCGTTTGACAGCCTATTTCTAGTTTTAAATAAAAAGAGTCCTGCCAATGAAAAAACACGTTCGCTTTCTACGGATGTTTGCCATTGCAGCCGAAGAACCATTTTATATAATCTCTGGCAGTGTGGCCATTTTGGCATTTTTGCAGCTAAATTTAGCATTAAAAATTTCTTTTTTCGTTTAGCATTTGGCATTTTATTTAGCATTTTTGGAAAAAATGTTTAGCTTTTTTAGCATTATTGATTAAAAAAAATTTAGACGAATAGTTATATTTTACTAAAAATTATAATAAATTTCGACTAAAAATAGTTGTACCCAAAATGAAATTTCGTATGAAAATGGATAATTCTTATGTTAAGAAACAATTTACCTGTCTTGTTAAAAACAGTACAATATTCAGGGAATTTTAGAAATGTCCTTATCATGTTGATTGTAAATAATATTTGCCATTTTATATTACGATTTAAAAGTACAAGAAAATTTCACTTTGTATTTAGATAAAAATTCAATGGAGTAAATGTTTGAAAAAAAATTGTTTTTTCTTAACTGCCGAAAAATATTTATTTTAAAGCTTAAACTTTTCTTAAACTATAAAAAATAAAATTATCTAAAAAATTGTGTATATCATAGAAATTAATAAAAAATGTATTTAGTTTCGAATAAAATTTCATATTGGTAATACATTTTTAACAAAAATCTTTAAACATTTTTAGCATTATTTTATAATTTTTTAAAATAATTTTTAGCATTTTTCGGCCATCTCTAGTACCAGATTTAGCTGTAAAATTTTTTTAGACCTGGCCACACTGATCTCTGGACACAATCAGTTTTCTCACCAATTCCTTTGAAATTAATATTTTCTTTGAATCGAATTAGCGTTTTTTTTACTAACTTTTCATTTGAAATGATAATTTTTCACTTTTGTCATCATTTTTAACATTAGATTCAGACGGTGATTTTTTCCATGTTTTTTAAGACATGATTTTTGGTGTTTGTTGGCGAACGGTGCACAGTGCTGCATTTTCATATAACGAGCGGCCAAAAGTAGAAAGAGTTACCGTCGAGTGATACAATTTGGAAGGGCTCTTTATATCGATTATATATACAAACATTTAAAATTTGGTAAAAATCCGTGCCAAGATTCGTGTCCTTCTCATATATCCTGAAATGAAAAAGTGTCATAACAAATGAATTTTTTATTGTTACTTCATGGAATTTGGTGTATGTATTACTTATAATGACCCAAATTTTTCCACGTTTTACACAATTTTCGAAATATAATTAAAAAAGTTTAGTACAAAAGCTTTCTTTTTGGTTCAAGATCGAAGACTAATGAAAATCTAAGTCATTACATAAATTCCATATAACGTCCTTAACTGAAGCGTCTATAATTATTTTAAAAATTTTGTGCAAATCGGTCAAAGACCTCTTAAAAAAATTACTTTTTCTGACACAAATTCTCTTAAATTTTGATTACGAGATCAAATTTAGCAAAATAAACTTTTATAACTTGAATTTTTCAGATAGAATTATTCCTTGTATTGCTTTAAAAGATTACAATTTTTATGAATTCAGTATTTTACATATGTCTTACTTATCGGATTTTAATTTACATATTTTTCTTGACAATACTTATTTACATTTATATCAGCAGTAAAGTTGCTATAATTAAAATAAAAAAAATTTCGGGAATTCCAGCACAAATTTCACGGGATTTTTTCTTGAAAAATATGCGGGTTCCTGCAATTTTTGTTCCGGGAAATCATACCGTATGAAAAACACTACTACCATCTCAACAAACGAATAATATGGCCTGAAAAGACCTAGAATGGCAACGTTGGCTAACATACAGAAAGAAAAGAAAATAAATAAAAATCGTAAATATATGAACTTACAAACATGTGCCTAAAAAAAACGTAATAAATTCTACACAAATAAAAATTTAAATGTAAGAACATTAATAGGATTGTGAGTAAAAGTAAATTAACTTTGGTTAAGTTAACGATTTATTTACTTTTTTTATGAGGCGATTGCTTTAGGCGTATTTGTGTAAGTGTTTGTATTATAGAGCATGTATTTTACAATATAAGGAAATAACTACAAAATTGGTTTATTTTGGAAATGATTTTGTTTTGATCCTGTTTTCTATACAAAACAACTTAACACAACCAGTCAGATAAACAACAAACACGCGCATTTAATACGGCGACATAATCCATATATACATACATATGTACATATGCACATACATTATAATTGCTGACGGCATGAAAATAAATCTTTCAGGTATGGCTTTTTTTGGCCTTTCTTCCCATATCCACGAAATAATTTATAAATTTTTACATGGATTATATTGTGTTTTTACTTCTCCCCCGGTGCACTGATAGAAAATGCGGTATTACGCTAAAGTATTTTGACATCAGTACTATGGCAAGTGTCTTCGTTTTTGTCCGAATGACACTTTACATCACTGTGATGTCTGCCTTAACATCACTTGGCCAAATTGTTATCAGGGGCAAAAATTTAAATTATGTCATCAATGGGATGACACATTGACGAATCGGTTTTATAAAGCATGTCATCAGTGCGATGACAAACTGTCATAAAATTGAGTCATTGTAATTGACCTTAAGTCAAATTGAGAGAATATCATTATTTACCTTCCCGTTACACATGGTTGTTTCACTTTTGTTGTAATCTTCCATTTGTTAACAGAAGAAAGATCAATTATAAGACACCAGCAGCACCCGAAATGGTTTTCTTTATAATTCTTCTTTAAAAATTTGATGTATTAAGTAAATAATTTAAAAAAATAGAGCATGGGAATTATTGCTTCTTATTTTAATTTTCAAACATGAAAATAATGTATTTGTTTTTAAATATATCGGATCAAGTGAACAAAATGCTTCTTGGATGTGTCTATAGGCCACATAAACGAATTAACACCAAAACCCTTATACATGAACTAGAATTACAAAGCATAAAATACACTGACATAGTAATTGCCGGAGATTTTAACAGCAACATTCTTGTTGAAAGAAAGCTCACAGATCCTATGAGAGCCATCGGCTTGACACCTGCAAATTCTGCTACGCCCACTTTTTTTACAAGCACGAGCAATACTCTTCTAGATGTTATCTTTGTAAGTAACAGGCAAAAAATGCTGCACTATGAGCAATTATCAGCACCTATGTTTTCCAAGCATGATTTGATTTTCCTCAACTATAACGTTCAGTCGGTCATCCCAAAGCAAACGTTTACTTTTCGTGATTTTAACAATATTGATATACATGCACTACAAAGAGATACACAAATAATACGATGGGAACATGTCTATACCACACCTAATATTGATGATCAACTACAATTCCTTCAGGGCAATATTCTTAGTTTATATAATAAACACGTTTTAATTAGGACCAAAACAATTCACAACAGAGACAATCCTTGGTTTACAATTGAAGCTGCTCAACTAATACGAGATCGTGATGCCGCGTATGCAAGATGGAAAAGGCATAGAACACCTGAACTTTTTACAATATTTTGTAGAAAGAGAAGAGAAGTAGTATCAAGAATAAGAAAAGATAAATATATGTATTTCGAAAGCAAATTTAGCTCAGCTATAAGCTCAAATAAAACTTGGAAAGAAATTAAGAAAGTTGGTTTGGTTAATAAAGAGCGCTGCGAAGGATCGAATGTGAATATTGAGGAGCTAAATAAAGACTTTATTAACATACAAATGCCGGACGTTAGCCCATACAGTTATCAAACAAATTCTGATTATGAAAACCAAATTAACAAATTTAACTTTCAAATATTTAATCAATCAGATGTCCTCCAAGGCTTCTTATCAGTAAAGTCCAACTCTGTGGGCTATGATGATATAAACCCAAAATTTGTAAAAATCCTGCTACCGTATCTACTTCCTTTTATAACACATCTTTTTAATACGATTATCACCACAAGCTCTTTTCCTCTTAACTGGAAATACTCAAAAATTGTGCCAATTCCTAAAACTCCCAAAGAATATCGTCCTATAGCAATATTGCCATATCTCTCAAAAGTTTTTGAAAAACTCCTGCATAAACAAATTCTGGAATATGTTTCAAACAGAAACCTTTTAACTACCTATCAGTCAGGATTCAGGCCAAAACGCGGGTGCATAACAGTACTTTCTGAAGTTACCGAAGATATCCGATGTATAATTGATCAGGGTAATGTCGCCTTTTTAGTCCTTCTCGACCACTCGAAGGCGTTCGACACCGTACACCACGGAATACTTTGCAGGAAACTGAAGCAACAATTTAATTTTTCAACGACATCAACAAAGTTAATATCAACATACTTAAGCAATAGATACCAGGCTGTATTTAGTAACTCAAGATATTCATCATGGCTGCCAGTTTCAAGAGGTGTTCCGCAAGGATCAATTCTCGGTCCGCTAATGTATATTATGTATTCAAATGATCTTCCGAGTCAACTAAAGTTTATGAAAATCCAAATGTATGCTGACGATGTCCAACTGTTTATTGGCTGTAACATTTCAACATTATCAAACTGCGTGTCTAAAATAAATTCAGATCTTTTAAGAGTCAGTGAATGGGCAGCTATTAATGGGCTGAGTTTAAACCCTAAAAAATCCAAATGCATTCCGATTTGCAGAGCACAAATGGACAACCTGTATCAGCTTAGAGTTGTTTTGGGAGATACACAGATTGAGATCGTGAACTCTGCAAAGAACCTGGGTATCACTTTTAATTCAACACTTTCGTGGACAGATCATATAAATAATGCAACTGGGAAAACGTACGGTATGCTAAGAACACTATGGACTAATCATTATTATACTCCATTTAATATTCGAATGACATTGGCCAAATCCTACTTGTTGCCAACACTTTTATATGGATGTGAATTGTTTTCTGGTTGTAGTGCATGTGATAAGCGGAAATTAAAATGCTCGTTTAATAATATCGCCAGATACGTTTTTAATCTGAGAAGGACTGACAGTGTCTCCCAGTTTGCAAAGAAATTGTTTAATGTTTCTTTTGAAAACCTCTTAAAATGTCGCAGTTTAATTTTCCTACACAAAATAATCTACACCAAGGAACCCGACTATCTATATAGAAAATTAATATTTGCAAGATCAGCTAGAGGCAGGGTTATATTACATATCCGATATCATTACCTAATGTCGGAACGTCAATTTTTTATATACGCCGTACGGCTCTGGAATCAACTTCCACGTAATATTCAAAACACAAGCAACGCAGTACATTTCAAAAGAGCAATTTTTAATATTTTTGACTAACAACAAAGCAAAAATTAGTCTTTATTTAGGTTTATTACAAATAACTTATTAACCCAAAATATGTTTATACATTAATTTATACATATAACTTTAATTCTTATTTAAAAAATTAAAATTTATTGTAATACTTGATAATGTTATTCAAATTGTATAGGTTGCCAATATTGATGTCCAGTGCTAAATTTAAAAGATATTATATCTTATTGCACTGGTGACATTTTCTAATAAACAAACAAACAAACAAAATATTATGGCATAATATATTATGTCATTGCACTGATGACAGTTTGTCAACGCTCTGATTACAGTTTCCCATCACACTGATGACAGTTTGTAATCACACTGATGACAGTTTGTCATCGCACGGACGACAGTTTGTCATCGCACTGATGACAGTTTGTCATCGCACTGATGACAGTTTGCCATCACACTGATGACATGATATATAATGTCATCACACTGATGACAGTTTGTCTGTACTGATGTCAAAATACATTAGCGTTATCACACCTTTTCTGTCAGTGTACACAAAATGTGGGGTCGAATTAATGTCACTGCAGTAATAGCGTAGAAATATGACAAAATTTTAGTATGACGTTCGTCATTGGATTGATATCATTTTTTGCCTTATTGATGCCATTTGTAATAACATTGATGTAACAATTCTGATGTTAGGACTTCATCAATATGAAGATACATTTTTCTATGAGTGTGTAATGACATATCGTCTTGAAATGTAGCTTTCTCTTGGAGTAGCACTCTCTGGGAAAATGGATACAGCCAATACATAACTCTTGTCTGGGTTTAAAAAAAGCAGATCTCCTAGAGTATTGTCCGGTACCGCGGAAAACAGTATTCCTCTAGATATGCCGGTGGCTTGTTATTGGTGAAACTTCTTCCGAGATAACGTCTTCAAACTGACATCCTAATGATGTCGGGTAACAGTTTGGTTTTTTTTGTGATCACAGGTGAAGTTCGTCTTACTACCGGCCCTTTAGCGTTGTACGCTCTGACATTTCAGGCATGGCTTTTAACTGAAATCCAACATATCACGCAGACAAGAGTTCTATCTGTTAACATAGCAGGCATTAGCTCAAGGTGGCATAGGAGTAATAACTCATTAATGGCAAGAACTTGTCCAGAATTCTGTAATAGCTCTAACTTAAGTCCTGTAGACTAGGAGGATATTATCAACGATAATCATGAAAACACATGGAAGTTCGTATCTCGTTCTGGTGTTGCACCGACGAGGTTCCTATCTCTCAAAAATTTTAGTCGGAAAATTTACAGATTAACAATGGGTTTTCGCTGGTAAAAGTCCAGTCGAATACCACGAAAACCAGTAGCCAAGGGAGTTTTATACGGGCTACAAACAAGTCGCCATCGGAAAAGAGATAATGATGTCCATTGGTGTTCAGCTAACTTAGGGCCTCGATAAAAGCACACTGAAAAGAAAAATCAATCCACCCGTACTTAAATCAAGCGGATGTGGTCTCAATAGTACGGTAAGTAGAGATTTTCTTAAATAAAGTACAGAAAAAAATGCAGAATACTTGATTAAAATACGGATTTTCAATGAACCGTACTTAAAATAATCCTAAAACGGGATTAAGTTAAGTAAAAGTTAAATAAAAATACAAGATTTTCTTAGTTGGCTTAATCCCGAAATCTTCAAAAATGCAGGCCTTTTGTGTTTAGCGCTTATCGGCTTGTTTTTTAAAATAACTGCATTTTCATTTAAATTTTTTTTTTTTTTTGTATAAAGTGCTGGGAAGAATACCAAGGTCAGGTTAGGTTAGGTTACCAATAAGGTCCATTGTGAATCCCTTCACTAAAGGAGAAAAGAGGAAAAAGACAAAAAGAGAAGTAAAGAAGAAGAGTAGAAAATAGACCTAAGGGTTGGTAAATACGTACGACAAATTCCCTCTATGGTCCCCCCAACAGAAACAGCCGTCTTATTTCCCTGACAAACACCAGTAGATCGGTTGGATTACATCCAGCGATACACCCCAGTTCTTCGTGAAATCTAGCCCCTAGCCATTTCTGCCTGGGGCCGCGCATCCTACGACAGTGGCACAGTACATGCTCAACTGTCTCTTGCTCCTCCGCATCCCCGCAAAACCTGCAGAAGTCCGGTATCGCAATGTCCCATTTACCCATAAAAGCCCTAACAGAACAATGCCCCGTCAGGAACCCTACATCCTAATCCTAAGACTACTCCTATCCAGTGCTAAGAGAACCCTGGTTGCACCTGCGTCCAATCCGGGCCATAAGGCCCTCGACACCCTGCAATCCATTCTATCCCTCCAGGATCGGTTAACGACATCTTCCCGTATCACCCCATTGTAGTGACATAAGGGGGTTTTACCCCTCTGTCCCTTACCTCTTAGTCTAGATTCGAAGCGAGTTCGTCTGCCACCCCGTTGGCATCCACCCTGCAGTGTCCTGGTACCCAACACAGTCTTATTGTGAATGCCAACATGAACTCTCTCAGAGCATTGCTACTCCGTGCAACCAGGCACGATCGCACTGTATAATTTGACAATGCTCTTAACGTAGCCTGACTATCGACGTAGATTGTCACCACAGATCCCCCTACGATGTGACCCAGTATCACTTCCGTCGCACTCCAGATCGCCAGGATCTCAGCCTGGAAGACACTGCACTCATTCGGGAGTCTAAATGACCATTTCACTTCAGTGTCAGCAATAAAAACACCAGCCCCAGTGCCAGCGTCCATCTTGGACCCGTCCGTATATACTGCCCACCCCTCAAACAGTCCGTTGGATCAATGCCAAACATCCCTATCCGGGAACTCCACCGGTGGTGTTACGCCGAAGTCCAAGGTCATACTCCTATGATCCGAGATTCCCCCCGGAATACTTTCCTGATCAAGCAGACCCAAAGAATACCAAACTGCTTGGCTGTTTTTTGGTTTTGTCATTCATTCTTCAACTTTAATAAATACTACTTACTTTTTTCATGAGATATGCTACTTTGGTGCAAAACTTTAGTTCACTAAGTACAGCGGATTGCTGTCAAAATTGCTTGAACTAATTAATTATATGGAGACAAAAATGTATGAAAGTCAAATTTATATTTGAAAAATTTGTTCATTGTAAAGAAAACTTTTCTGTATGAAAATTCATTATAAAGGGATTGAATTACACTAAAATTTAAATGAAAAAGCTGTGTTCTTAAAATCAATTCATAAAAGGGAGAGCTTCATTGAATAGAAGTTCCCTATAGAAAAGTTCGCCTGTAATACATTAATCTATAATTTAAAAAATTATATATATTTTATATTTATAAATTACTTTTTCTTTGCTCGTTTTAGTCAATAATTGTTGTTATTGTTTTTTTTTTTTACTAATAAGCTCCAAATAAATTATAAATTTTTATTTATTGAAATTGCTTAATTTATAAAAAAATTATTAAACGGTTAACTGATCAATTACAAAATTAACCGATTAAGACAACACTTCGGTTAGTTAATCGAGCGATTAACCGATTAAAGTAAAAGACCGATTAAATGAATACCCTATCAACATCTCTCTATTACAATCGATTAAGAATAGAAAAGTGTAAGGAGAACAAAAAAAGTTCGATTAACGGTTAAAACATATGGACAAATCGTACTTTCGGGACCGGTACTTAAGCCAATTAAACATAAACCAATAGAGATATTTTATTGTGTAAATACTGGATAGAGACCTATATTAATACACTTTCAAATAAATTAATCACTTTTGAATATTCAGTTCCATTTCGCAGATTTTTACATTTTACTAGTGTAAGCCAAATTCTATTTTGCGTACGTTCGTGATCACATGTTTATAACTATCATTATGAAAACTTAAACTCGATTAAATCTATCTTTTGCACTAAACATAGAGCTACCAAAATGCTATCAGATCGCAAAATAAATAGAAAATGTTTTATTAATATATATAATTGAATTGAGAATCGTACAAATAAATCAGTTACTAGTTTAATTGATTAATTTGAAAAATTCAATTAAAATTCTAATAAAATGAACTCAAATTAACAAAATATCCTATTTAACCATAAAAAAACATGTTACAGTGATTAAAAAAAATAAGTATACATTATACTACTAAATTTCGTGAAATCGGTTCATTATTAACCGTAGGTCCCATGACCACTCACGGAAAACAATTTAATAACCCTAATCTGCAAAAATCGATAAATTAGAAAATAAAACCTAACGGAATTTTTGGTTTTGCTTTTTGTTTTGTGTATTTCAAAACATTTTTGTCTTTAATATAAAATTTCTTTATAGCTGTAATGCCTTATTTTACCATTTTTACTTAAATATCAATTGATGTTTAAAATTCGTTTTTCATGTCAAATAAAAATAAAATGAAATGAAAAACTATATTTAAATATGAACTGATATTTAAATAGAGTTGGTGAAATTGGCCATTATCGTTTTCAGGGACAGTATTAACAGGGTTAATCAAATAAATAAAAATATCGTATTCATTGGCGAAAGTCAAGATGAATCTGTTTTATAAAGAAAATGTACCGCCAAAAAATGTAGTAAACGATTTCGGGTTCTGAATCCCGGGATTAAAAGTAATAAAATCCCGGTATATTCGGTATCGGGATTTCGATACAATGTTGCAAACATTTGCTGGTATTTTGTATAATGATTAATTACATTTACTAATTGTTAACATGCTGAAATTTTCTTTAAATATTTTAAAATATATCAAAAGTTTTCGTAAACTGTACATAAATGTACAGGATAAATTATTTTTGGTAATTTTTTTTTTTTTTTTTTTTTTTTTTTTTTTTTTTTTGAAATGCCTTTCAAATTTATTGTTTACAAATTGAATTTAAATTTAAAAAAAGTGGCACAAAAAGCGAATAACAGACGCGCTTATTCGTTCTGGCAGACATTAGTAAAACAATAACATTAAAGGATATTTAAGTAAGAATAAAGGGTGTCCCTTTAAAGTTAAACATTTATAAAAAAAAAATTAAAATAACTAAAATGTATTAATAATAAAATCTAAGAATACATATTCGATTAGGCTCAATATTTTTTTATGTATTGAATTTATTTATAGGAACCTCACATACAGATTTTTCGGAAGAGGTTTAGAGGTCGCTAAAATCGAATTTAACCCAAAAATCGGGTTTTCTCGACTTTTTTGAATTTTGCTGATTACTCGGCCCATTAGGACGATTTTCTTTGTTACTAAGTCAATTTTTTTAAAGAAAACTTCTCAAACTTTACTTCTCTGTGCAGATATTAAAAGATTCGGTTATTTTTTTGCTCATTTGGGTCCCCTTAATCACAGTTTTTTGTAAATTTAGCATACATTTAAAAAATAAAGCTTGGTAACTTTTAAAATTTATATTGAAGTTAAAAAATCTAATGATTCACTTTAAAAGGTGGATAAATGCTGAGTCATTGCAAAAAAAAAAAAAATAATTGAATTTGCTCTTAATGTTCCAAAGTTATACCCTTTTTAAGTTTTGTACCCATTTTGTGAAATTAAAAATATTGTAATGTGTTTGCCAGTTATGCATCGGATTTGTTTTAATTTTGTTTAGATATTAGGTATTCTTTTAAAATATTAAATATGGTAAGTTTTTTGTTCTGTTTCACAGACTTCAGCAATGCGAGTCCAAAAAATTTTAGGCAGCTTACTTCTCATACCAAAAAAAAAAAATTAAAAAACTATTTTTTTAACTTCAATTATTCATTAGAGCTTTTACGATGAAGCTCTATGCCCTGCAATAAATGCTGAAAGTCTATTGCAGAGGTTGTTTGATTAATGTAAGTATTAGCTAAGGCCACGCCGCGTTCTGCGACATCATTTACCACGTGCAATTGCTGAACTTTGTTTTTTGCTTCATTAAATGATTTGTTTGTATGGCATTTTTCCAATTGGATGAATACAAAAGCTTTAACGAATCAATCGCACGCGCCACCTTGAAAACTCTTCTGCGGCATCAGTTGCACTTATCCGGTAAGTTGGCTGCCTTAGCATTTTTTTGATGAACGTATTGACACCAAAACTTTGCGTTAAATGGTCCAAAATCTACACGCACCAAGCAACGGTAAAGAATTAGTAAAGGCTGAATTATCCGAAAACATGCTTAATAACAAACAAATTCAAAATTTAATATCCGAAGCCAGCCTAGCCTTTTTTGAAACCAGCAACATTTCAGTCGATTTTTTACAAACAGATCCGGAAAAATTTATCCACCTTTTAAAGTGAATCATTAGTTTTTTTAACTTCAATATAAATTTTAAAAGCTACAAAGCTTTATTTTTTAAATTTATGCTAAATTTACAAAAAACTGTGATTAAGGGGACCCAAATGAGCAAAAAAATAACCGAAACTTTTAATATTTGCACAGAGAAGTAAAGTTTGAGAAGTTTTCTTTAAAAAAATTGACTTAGTAACAAAGAAAATCGTGCTAATGGGCTGGGCCGAGTAATCAGCAAAATTCAAAAAAGTCGAGAAAACATGATTTTTGGGTTAAATTCGATTTTAGCGACCTCTAAACCTCTTCCGAAAAATCTGAAAAAAAATCACAAAAATACTTTACCCTATAAGGTCTCAAAAAATGCTGGGGTACCTATAAAAATCAAAAAAAAATTTTTTTTTGGACACAATAATGTACATAAATATAAGAAATCTTGGTTTTATATAAAATTAAAATTATTTTTTTGTCTGTGTTATAAAATTTTTTAAAATATTATTTATAATTTCCCCAAACGATGATATCTGCCCAAAGCTTCTGGCAACGCTGATCTGTAGAAACAAGCTTTAGGGGTCACCCTTTAACTTTATTTTTACATGGAGAAGCAAACAAATCTGTATGTGTTTTGTTTTATTTCTTTTTTTTAATAGAATACAACAAATAATATCCGTGTTATATTTTTTTAAGCAAATAAGCATGAGTAAGGATATTTTTCCACTAAATTTTTATTCAAATCGTTTTCGTTTTCATAGTCCTTTAAGACATTTAAAAGGAATATATACATGACTGTGTGTATGTTTCATATAAAAAAAAATGAGCACAGGAAGTTGTACAAGTTCAATGTACTGGTGACTGACTGTGTTTCGCGTGTTTAATTTCGAATTTTAAAGGTATTTTTATATAAGAAATCTTTTATTTTTGATGATGTTTGTTTTTTTAAATTTTTATTATTATTTTGGTAATTTTTTGATAGTCGCGTTTTTTAGCTGTATAATTTTGTTTACGATAAAATGACGTTTGAAAAAACTCAAGGAATTAACATTACAAATAATAATACAACCCAAAACAATAAAGCAAAAACGTTAAAATTTGCATTTACTTAAAAATAATGGTGATTATTTGCATGAAATATTAAATTTCATTTAAAATTTGGCTTAAAATGGAAGAGAAAGAGAGAAATTTAAATAAGGATGTTTGAAAAAAATTGTTTATGTCTTGAAAATTTCAAGCAAAATTCCAAGAATATCATTTTATTTAAAATTTAAAAGATAAAAAAAAAATCTGAATTAATAATAGTCCATTATTTTAAAAAAATTAAGCAGACACTTTCACATACAGCATATTTGGATAAAAACAGAATAATAAATACTTCTGAAAATTTTAATAACAATATAAATTTGTTAAACTTCGAAATACTATTACACAGTGCAGCACATTAAATAAAAACTCATTATCGTGTGGAATTTCTAGAAGCCCTTAGGTCATATAACAAAACACTAAGACCTGTAAACAAGATAAATTAAGAAAAGTTGTAATTACATTGTAATATTTTTGTATTAATAATCTAAATTTTTCATTAAAATCGTCAATTCGTTGTCTCACAAAATTCTGAATAAATTCAACATTTTCAATGAAAACACAAACTCATTCCATTTAAAAGATATTTAGTTACATCCTACTACACCAAAAATGTGCTGTGAGGTGTAGTTTTAATTTTGCTGAATTTTTAAAAAACTGAAATTTAAAATTTATTATCAAAATTAATTTTGGGAATAGAAAATTTATTATTATTAAGATTTCTCTATGACGTGCTAAAATTTTAAATTTATTTATAAAACTCTGTCGTATGGCTTATCGTTTAAAAAACTACGATTTTTGTTGATGCACTTGTGAACAGGCAAATTAGTCGTATCGGTACTTTATCGTATTGCTATTTAAGTGTCAAAAATGCAAATTGTCAATTCAATGTACATAGTCAATTCAGTTTGAGGAAACTCTTTAAGAAGATCAATAACTTTTTTTTTACCAATTATTAATATGAAAAGTGAAACTAAAACAAGCAAGCAAATAAAAAAATTTTAGTAATAAAAACGTGCACTTGCAAAAAAAAAAAAATTTTTGCAAGTGCACGTGCATAAAAAACTGAACGGACAAATTGTTTTTATTTTGTTTTCTTACGAAAACAATAAAAGTACTTTGTTTTTGTTTTTAATATGTTTTTTCTTTACCCACTTACAGCTACAATTAATGTTGGGAGAATTCTAACTAATTGTAGTGGGAAATGTAAGAAAAGATAAAAACTCATCACTGTTTTATTGTTTGGTATTTTGTTTAAGCTTTGATATCGTTGCAAATAAAACTTTTTGAGGGTATTGTAGGTAATTCTCATTCCTTCTGAAGTTTTGTTTGCTGATAGCTTTGGCTTTTCTAAAATTATTTAGGAGAACGTTTCCTGACGATCTGGCCTAAGCAACCAGTGAAATGCACATAGGAACAGCTTATCCTCCAACAATAAATTTCAGTATTTTTATCAATTATTAACAAAAGGGAATTAAGCACAACAAACAAAATCTTTTAATAAATATTTGTATTTCCAAAAACAACTTTGATAGTAATAATTTATATTAACCATTAAGGCTCAAATTTACAGTTATAAGTTAATTATTAGTAAACTAAAATTATAACTATTATTATTAACAATATTTGTGTTAACTAAAATTTTTTAACAGATTTTTAAGTTCTCCTCAGCCAACTGACGCTGGAGTCCCACAAGGCAGAATCCTGTGCCTTCTATTATACTTAATTTATACTTTGAACATGCCAACAAAACAACTACACCCAAACTTCAATATTTGCTGATTATACGGCTTTTTTAAGCGTACACGAAAACTGTCATGAAGCATTTCGTTACTTGCAGGATCATATACATATTTGAATTCGAGCAAAAGTGCGTACATATAACATTCACTTTGCGGCGGGAAAAGTGCCCACCTATTAAAACCAATAATCAAATAAATCCCCAACACTCGCATTTTCAAGAACTCGCTATAGATCTAGATAGGCGTTTAACGTGGAAATCGCACTTAGAAGCAAAACTAACCCAAATGAAACTAAAAGCAATTGAAATTAATTGGCTTATTGGAAGAAATTCTGTTCTTAGCCTCGATTGGAAACTTCTACTTTACAACTCTATATTTAAGCCAATCTGGAGCTACGGTATTCAGTTATGGGGATCTGCCGCGGCCTCTAATTTTGAAAAAATTCAAAGGGCTCCAAAATAAACTTCTTCGAGTAATTACAGACGCTTCTTGGTATGTTAAAAACTCTATTATCCACAAGGATCTCAATGTGCCATTAGTAAAAACTATTATTACGAAATATGTATGCAGTAAAATATTAAAATAGGTTGAATTGCACACAAATCTACTAGCTCGAAATATTGTTATTTATGGCGGCCACACTGCAGCACTAACCCAGTCAGAAGAGCGATTAACACCTATGTATATATGTGAACACAAACAGACGGCAAAGATTTTTGTCTGGCACTGGCAGGACATAAAATAAAGTATATATGTATTAGGATAAGATTTGATTAATTATTGTTTGTTCATATTAAATATATGAAGATTCTATAAATAAATACTGAAAAAAGGATTGAACAATGGCAACTCTATCAAAATACTAAATTTCAATGTTGGTAGCAGAGCTGCCGTTTTTTGGTTATTTCTAACCCAAATTGGTAATTTTTTTTTTCTGAATGTGGAGATGTAAATATTTTTTTCATTTTGGTTACTTTTTTCTAAATATAAAATACGTACATTAGACCGACTCACCTTGTATGGAGCTGAAAAAAGTGTTTTTGTTACCCCTCTGAAAATAAAGGTTGATATGTTTTATGATGATTCCCAAAATATTTTGGTTCTAGCGTTGACCATCCCTGAGCTGGACCATTTTTAAAAAAGGTATTTTTTTTAGTTTTTCGAATTTTTTTGTATTTTGCTTAAAGACGACATAAATAAAATTTGGTAGAGCTCTCCTTGATTCATTTGCATCGATTTCGAATAATGTGTACTTTGCACTACGATTTTCTCATTATTTGTTTCAAATGAATGGAAGTTTTTATACTTTATTAAAAACAAAAAATCCCTTTCTAAACAGCTACCAGATATTTTTTTCAAGATTTTTCGATGGAGATTTTCAATGAATTTTTTTTTAACTGAGCGTAGTTTTTCCTGATTTTAATGTTAGTAAAGATAAGTGTTTCCTAAAGTGGAAATTGCATTATATCACGCGGAATCGATTTCAGAACATGACTGAAAAAGTACACAACAGTATTTTTATTGTTAGTAAAATCTTGAATATTTTTTTTGTTCCTACGCTAATCCCGCGAAGCTCTTCGCTTGTCTGCAGGAGACCAGGGTCTCTGGCGGGAGTCGAACCCGCAATCCCGGTACTGATAGACTAGCTCACTACCAGCTAGCCTGCCGGTAAAATGTTCTAATTTTACATAATTTCCAATAGTATATTTTAATTTTGAAATACTCATTTAAATTTTAAAGCTTTTTGAAAAATAAATTGATATATAATCTATAATTTTAGCATTTATGGAATTTACTGTAAGAAAATGGCGTGAATTTAAGAAATTATAAATATACTTTGTATAAACTGTCGGTATATACATATATAAATATATTTTTTTAATAGTTTTTAGATATGGATTTGGCAATATTTTTAATTTATAAAAAAACTTTTGACTGTCGGTCATATATTTTTCGCCCATTGAATGTACGTTCTAAAATACTAATTTGCTTACGTTCGTCATAATATTAAACAATGATTCACAAAATATTTCAAATAGAACAATTTTGAAGCAGTTATATTAAATATTATGCAGGCGTGTCACAGAAATTAATTTCGATCGAAAGTGGAAGTGATTTCGTATCTTGCTCTCCCAAAAACGAAATCACTTTCGATCGGAATGGATTTCTGTGACACGCCTGATAAATTTAAAATACAATTTATAAACAAGTGAAACAAGTTATACCCATTCTTATAATATTTTAGATATACATGTATAATAGAAAATATTCACAAATAATGCACTCCGTATATCGCCAACAGTTTCTAATTTCGCCAAAATAATCGCCATAACGGAAATCCTAAATTTCCATCGCCAAAGGGATTAGAAAATTGCCACATTTTACACCCCTACCACTGACAGTTAAATGGGCGGGAAACGATTTAATTTTTCCTTTTTTGTTATTTATAACTGTGAAGTAAAAATTTCATTTATTGTAAAGGACAATAAACGAAAAAAATTCACATTATTTTCTTTCAATATACCGAATTTTTTATAGAAATTTTACGGGTTTAACTTTATAAAATAAAAATATTTTTTATGTAAAAGGTCTCAAATACAGAAAAACTTTCAATTTAATTTTCTTGTTATTTCTTTGATATGTATTAAGTTCAAATATCCTTTGTCTTACAATCCAATTTAAAATAAATTTTAATGTTTTTCTCATTTAACAAAAGGCATTTCTAATTTGGATATAGTTTTTCAAATTTGGTAACTTTTTTCAAAAATTTTGGTTGTAAAAATTGTATTAGTCGTGGCAGCACTGGTTGGTAGCAATGTTTTTGTTTACATTTTAACTATTTCTTAAGAAGAAAAAATATACGGAAATTTTATAAATAAGCCTCCTTTCAGACTTGGCAAGTTAGTTGCGCAAGTATCTTGCTGAGAACAACAAAGTCTGTACTCAATATTGTCCCCCTTACCGCGACCTTACCCCTGATATCTACAAATCAAGAGTTGTGCAAGAGATTTGCACAAGTAACTTCCCTATTCTAAAAGGGGGCTAACAAAAAAGTGACAGTATAAAGCTGGAGGTCCACACTACGCGTTACACGCCTTCTCGCAGCCTTCGCAGCTGTCAAAAAAGTAGAATCAGCTGTCAAAAAAGTAGAATTATATGTAACAAGTTACATGCACAAAAGCGTAGGATGCATTGAGGCGTTGAATGCAAAAAGTAGGGTTACTTTCTACTTTTGCAAGCGTCACAAGCAGCATTTGAACAACTCAGCTGATGTTGACATATGAAATCTTATTTTTTTAATTGTAGTAATGCCGCATAAAAAGCGTTGCATGTTACTTCAAACGTAGAACGCAAGTAAGGTATACAAATCATGCAATGCGTGGAGGCGAAAAAGCGTGGAGTGGACCTCCAGCTTAACTACTTAACAAAAAGAAGGGTGGCAGCGTCTGTTTACAATATCTACTAGTCGTGTTCCACAAAAAAAAAAAACAAATTTAAATAATAATTTTCAACGCAACACCTCAAAGGTTAAACTAGTAGTTAAACAATAACTTTTGATGGTTTTACTTATGGCTAACAAAAAGTTGGAAATAATATTATATTATTTAATCCATTGCTATTAGTTAGCTAACGACTTGGGACTAAGAAGAATTAAATTTGTGAAATTAGTTAACACATTCTAAAAAGATTTCTACAAATTCACCAAAACACATCCAACACTACCAGGCCTGGTTTTAATACAACATTTTCCGAGACATATACAAATCAATCGTATAATAAGACAACACGTTTATATGAAAGTTACTAACAACAAAAATACAACATTTGAGTGTTTCACGAAGGAGTCATAAAGTTGTAAAGTCAAATGTCTTAAAATATTTACAAGAAATATATGACTGCTGTGGGCAGCCGCTTATGATTTAGATTTCTTCTGTAAAGTTATGACGAATCAATGAACAAAACATTAAAGTTTTTATTTTGTTTGATACACAGCAATATTTTTTTAAACAATTGCAAAATATTATTTAGGATGTTATGACGATATGACTTCATAGCAGACCTTGTGAATCACCTCTGAAATTGCTAGGAATATTTAATAATTATGTAAACACTGCTTAAAGATTTTTTGTTCAAGTTATTAATCCAAATTTAGATATTTTTAATAAGGCTTAAGTTCATTGAATTTAATTTTCATTAAATTATTTTTATGAATTTTACAGGAATTTTACAACATGAAAGTTATGCTAAAATATATGTTGTGCAAGTTCCTTAGTTTTTGACATAACGGTAAATCTAGCAAACTAGAGCTAATTTAGTTAAACAGAGTCCAGATTCGAGTTCAGCATCATATTTAAGATGCTGAAAAAAAAAACTTTCAGTTCTTGAGCAACAAAAAGTGGGTTGCCTTGTGTAGCCATTGCATAATATATAACGTTAACTTCCTTTTTCTTATTGGCGCTTAATTTAAAAAACAGCAACATCATTTTGTTTTAGTTAAATCGTTATAATTTAAATATTTTCCACCTTGGAAAAAAACCTTCAACACTTCATTTTTCTTCCACTGTTTGTCGCCATAAGTTTATCCTTTTTAAAACAGCCATTAAAATTGAAATGATTATAGAACAAGTTACAACGTTTTATTCGGCTGTGCGGAATCTTTGATACCCTCTACCAAGTATATTTTTTGGGATCTGGGATTCTTATCATACTACTAGGCTTGCCAGATGGTCCTGATTTTTCTTCATTTACAAGAATATTCAGTGCTCGTTAAGAATCAAGAAAAAATATATTTTGTCAAGACTTTTTAAAGCCAAACAAAAAAAAACACGTTATTTTATAACTTGTTTGCTAAGCTGTGTACACGCAAAGAAAAAACATGGTTGCGGTAAACATATTCTAAGAGCAACATATTATGATAAGATTCATGATTGTAGTCAACATATTACGATTTTTATTAAATCATTTTATGACTTAATATATTCGTTATATTACATCATTATATTTTTGCCTTAATCCTAATTTGTTTTTATTACATAATATTATAATTTAATATAATCATATTATTATCATATTAATCATAATAAGTTAAGAAGTAATCATATTTTTATCATGTTAATAATAAAAAGTTAAGAAGTAATCATATTATTATCATGTTGATCATAATAATATGTAGATTAAATCAAATACCGAAATATATTTTTAATATATATTTATGTTTATTTACTTTCTGACAACCTTAACATAAATCTGTTACAGATATTTCACAGCATAATATGATGCAATTTTAAACATAATATTTGTAACCTATATTTTTTTTTCATAGGTCGCAATTATTTATAAATTATTTTACAGAATTTTCATTCTTTTTCTCTAAAATAACAAAAACAATGTTTAATATTTTTGCACCATTTTCAAACAATATTAAAATTTTTTTACCCTTGATATTTCATTTTGTAACACTTTACAATTTTTGAATGTACCTAAAATTTCTTTATTTTTTAATTTCTTTAAACTGGGGTTGTAATGGGTTTTTTTTAAATTGTTTAACCACTGAATAACAAATAATTCGTTAGGCATATGTAAAACAAATGACACAGCTTATGCAAAATTGTTTTACAAATGGCGATAAAAAAATATTATTACAGTAAAGATATTTTGTTTGCATCTTAAACATATTATGAGTACACGTATGGAAAGTTATCATCTTATGGTTATTATATATCATTAAATGGTTGTGAGGAATATAATATGTTTTAAAAGTTATCATTATTTAGTTGTTATAAAAATGATTATTTTTCAGTGAACCATACTTAAATTTATAATAGCGATAAACATTGACATGTTTACAGTAACTATAATATTGTTGATATTTAATAAAAATAATAATATTTTGTATACGGCAACAATATATTGTTACAATAAACATAGTATCGTTGCCGTAACGATGCCCAACCATATTTTTTCTCTGCGTGTAAAAAGCAAATACATAAATATTTCGTCGTTTGGTTGTAGTCTAAGTGTTCAAACAGAATTGAGTCTGCAAGTTAAGACAAGAATCCCAAAGCCCATAATTAAATTATCGGCAGTAAGTCCCAATTCTCACGATGTAAGTCTTAATTTTAAGACTACTACTTGATAGGCGAGGGAGACGAGCGAAAAGGAACCGAGTACTGATCTTGATGTACTCGTAAAATACGTTTGGTTTTCTCACTCGTAATTTAGAAAACGCGCACATGTTGTCTACTTTTTACATTAAAAGTAATATTTTAGCAATAAGGCTCGCATTGTTTGAAAGTTCAAATAAGAAAATGTGATGAGTTTATCAATAAAACTTCGTGAGGATTGGGACTTAGGAAGTTTTTAATTGTCAAGAATTATTTTTAAAATCCAAATTTTTTTGCCAATGTCAAGAATTTTGCAAATTAAAATTGGCAACCCATTAGAGCCAACTTAAATTACAGTTTTATTCATTACAGTTTAAGCCGTTTTAAACTGTTTTCCAAGAGTGGGATTTATATGAGAACGGATCATCGTTAAATATGATGGTGTGATTTCTAATTTTATAAAACTAACTTATGGTATATTCAGACAAAACAAATATTTGACCAATAAATCCAAAAAAGCAAGACCAGCAAATTCATTAAACTTTAGCATAAGTTTTAACAATTTTTATTGACTTCCTTATCTTTATCTGTAAGAAGATAATTGTATAATTCAATTAAGAAAAGTGTTGCCATACCCACTCTTTTTAAAAGTCCATGTACAGATTTTTTCAGTTGTACTGTATGTAGTCCTTTCTGTATTTCTCGCATCGTAAAATGAATTATGTCAAAAACAGTGCAATATGAAACAAAAAAAGTTTCTGTTTCTGTATCTTTACTTTGCGAGAATAATCTGTTGATGAAATAATTTTCCAGCAATTATTGGAAGGATGTGAGAAAAAGTGTTTCTGTAACAATATTTTGCGAAAAGTTATATATAAAACGTTATATAAAAATTATATATTCCGTATTATGGGTTGCTTTTGATTTCTCCAACATCAACGATAAATGAAAGATTTTTTTTCCCAAGTCAAGTTTTATCAAAACTAAAGAAAATAATCGCTTAAATCTTAAACATTTAAACCAAATTATTTGTGTAAAAGATTATTTTAAGCTATTGAAATAACTAATAAAATGATCTTTTACTAAATTTACACCTACACAAAATCTATTACTTAAGGGATTTTGAGCGAAATCTTGTTTATATCTACTAGATTTCCCATACAAAACCAAATCTAGTTCGGCACTAGATTTTGCCAAAATCTCACAAAATCTGGCAATACTCAACTATGAACTTCATACTTAATTTTTTTTTTTTTTTTTTTGTTGTCAAACTGTCAGAAAATTTTCAAGTTTTCTTGTTCAGAGCTAAAAAATACATTTACAAATACAATTTTAGTACAAAAAAAAAAAATTAATATAAAAAATATATAAAATTTATAATATTAATAATATAAGAAATAAACCTTTCCCAATAAGCACTAAAAGTTTTGAAATTCAAGTGCTTTAAATATTACTGGAAGTCAGCTTTAATTTATGCCCAATTTTCAAGTCAAATTCCAGTTCGTACAAAAATGTTTGAAACTCTTTTTTTTTAAACTTTTGTATTGCTTAAGCTATCAAAAAAAAAAAATATTTGGGAAAAAATATTTTTAAAAATTTATTTCTATGCGCTGAAAGGGAGGAAAAGGATTTTAATAATTTCGAAAAAAATTAAATTATTAATTTCCTTGGACTTTAATCAAACGTAACGAGGTCTTCAACAAAACAAATACAAATTTACATGCATACATATGTATAAACAATGTATGTAATATTTATGTGGTATTACGGAAAAATTTTAAAGGTAAATCTAATGGTACCGTTTGCGTTATTGTCTTCGATACCGTATTATATTTCTCTAGCACCAAAAAAATATACCATCATATAGCACTTTTAAATTGTTTTCCAATGATATCACATTTGTATGCAGATGCTTTATAGTAAAATGTGAATAAACTACAAACTATTAAGGAAGATCAATAATTTCATACACCATTATTTTTTTTTCTTTCTTCAATATTCACTTTTTTAAATTGATTTCCATTGGAATTGCAGGCTTGATTTATATTGGTTTTATAGGTTTGATTTATACTTGATTTAAATACTTGAATTCAAGTTTAATTATTATGTGTTTGAGGCTGGAATTTTACTGTAATTCAACGCTTGAATTACACTGTATTTACATTGTTATGTTCGACTGGATTTCCAGTACCCATTTCGCTGGAGTATGCTATTGAAT
This sequence comes from Pollenia amentaria, assembly GCA_943735925.1. Lineage (NCBI taxonomy): Eukaryota > Metazoa > Arthropoda > Insecta > Diptera > Polleniidae > Pollenia > Pollenia amentaria. The sequence goes on along the minus strand of OX031008.1, from coordinate 81,334,973 downwards.
TATAGTGTAATTCAAGCATAATTCAAGGCTTGAAAATGGAAAACAGGACTGGAGTTACACTTGATTTATACTTGGATTCCAGCAAAATTGCTTATTGGGTTTGTGAAAATGCATAAACCAATAATAAATCAAGGGTATGTAAATTATATTAATATAATAACACTTTGTTTTTGGCTTTCCATTTTTGCTAATAAAAGTTTACATTACAATTTCTTTCCTATTTCAATCAGCTGTTTTTATTATGAAAATGAAATCCGACATTAGGTGCGTTTGAGTACTTTTACAGTAAAATGCAGTAAATGAGTAAACTTAAAAATGTTCTCTCACAAAAAGCTGTTGTCCAAAAAAGTACGCGAAAGCAAAATTTGTAAAAATTCGTAAAATAAAGGCAACAGCTGATCGCAAATAATTAAAGTGTTGAAAAATGTTTACACTTTTGACTACTTAACTCGTTTTCTTATCGGTACTCGATTAAATACTTTTTTTTTTTTTTTTTTTTTTTTTTTTTATTATTCCTACACTAAATCCCGCGAAGCTTTTCGCTTGTCTGCAGGAGACCAGAGTCTCTGGCGGGTATCGAACCCGCAACCCCGGTACTGATAGACTGGCTCACTACCAGCTAGCCTACCGGGGCACTTTTTATAACACGAATATTTTTGGAAAATACAAGCAAATTATGTTATGTAATCTTTCATATTTGTTTGTTTCTTATTTTATTTGAATTTGCTAATTTGTGTCCGGCTAAATTTGATCAATAGTACACGAATCGTTTTTTTACTATTGATAACTTTAAAAACAAGGTCTGTTCTAAGTACCCGAGTAATTGACACTTTTACAACTCCAACAAATTAACATAACAAAACATAGTTTCAAAAGTTGGTATTTAGCAATATAAATTCTTCGCAAACAAGTTTAATTAATTAATATTAAATCATTTTTTGTTTTTATTTTAGTTTAATTTCAACTTATCTTTTTTTAAACAATTTTTTCATACTTTGTATGCCTTTTGTTTGCTATTTTTGTTTGTTTACCTTTGAAACATATGTTTTTTTGTTTTACTAAATTTTACTGCAAAAATTTCTGCAGTAAAAATTTGTAAGTACTCAGTAGAGAACTGTCACTTTACGTTCTTAATTTGTGTTCTCATTTACTATTTTTTGTGTACGCGAACGCAATTTAGTAAAATGCAGTAAAGTTCAGTAAAAAATAGTAAAAACTTTTGTGTTCTCGAACGCAGCTAATATATATTATATGTCAAACAGCAGTGGTGTATACGCCAAAAAATTTCTTTAAGATTTTAACTAAAATCTACTAAATTTTGTGTAGGTGTAAATGCAGTATTACAGTTTATTTTATAATTAGTACATAAAAAACATTAATTAAAAAATACGTATTACATATTTATGAATTATTTATTTATTTTTTTTTGTTTGCTCGTTTTAGTTCAAGAATTGTTATGTTTATTACGTTAGCATTTTTATTTATTAAAATTACTTAATTTATAAAAAACACTTTGTTAATCGGTTAACCGATTAAACCAAAACCTCGGTTAATTAATGGAGCGATTAACCGATTAAAGCAAAAGCCCGATTAAATGAATACCCCATTATCTACATATAGTTTCAGATCACTAATAAAAAGGTGTGCATTTAGGGGTATAGTTATTAATTTCGATATACAAATATATGAGGGGCTAGAGCAAACTAAGAAGAAGAAAAACAACTAGGAAAGATTACCTAAAATAATTTGTTTGTATTTTCGTACAATATTCGTGTTATAAAAGTATTTAATCGAATACCGATAGGAAAAGGAGTTAAGTATTCAAAAGTGGTCATCAGGTGTTTCCTCAATTTAACAAATTTTTAAAACTTTTCCGTTGCCACACATTTTTTTTAGACAACAGCTTTTTTGAGAGTAAATTTTTCAAGAGGATCAAAACCGAGATAACAGCAAATTGGTAGTATATTTTAATTAAGTAATTAAAGTTGGTTCTAAACATTAAATACTGTGTGAAAATAATAGAAATATCAGTTTTTTGGGGGTTGATTGGTCCATATTTGAGTTTTTCTATGAAAATTACTGTGCTGGACAACAATCAAAATCTGGTTAAGAAAATAATTTCACACCGAAATCATACTTTTTTGATGAGTTGTGAATTACTAAAGAATTTTTATGGATAACTTATGGGATGTTAGGTTCACATTTTTTCATGTTACACACAATATGACATACTTAATAAACCCTCATGCCCTACTCGTGGTGCTAGATGTTTTAGTTAACTCTAAAAGACGTACGCCATACAGACGAGCAGTCTGAAAACATTTCTATTCCTCCAGAAATTATGTGGATGTGAGCGACGTTTAGAAACAAATTATTCATAAATTAAGCCACAAAGTCACGAATTCCTTTTTTTCGCAACGTCTTGTTAAAATACTTGCTCATACTTAATAAAGCGAAATAAAATAAAAGAACTAAAAGACACACATTCTCTTAAAAACTGCATGATTTAAGGCAACATTGTTGCATGTTAATTTTTTCTGCTGTTGCATGGATGTATAAAAAATTTTCTTTGGCATGTTCGTTTTATTTTCTTAATGTACCTGTGAGTGTGCATACCGATTGGAGTTACTGTTTGATATGAAACCATCACCCATCACCCATCATCAGTTTTTGTTTTAAAGACTCCTTTTTAAGCAAACATACATTTTATGGTTCTTCATTTCTTACTACTTACTTGCTGTTTTATTCTTCAGGTTTTTTCTTATTTTTTGTAGCATATTAATATTGTTGTTTTAGTTGTACTGTACTGTAAATTAAGGGACCCTCATTCCACTTTACCATCAAACTTAAAAGGTTTTTAATATTGCTGCTGACTTCTTGCAAAAGAACCAGTAAATACATGTATTTTAGTTGCAGCAATATGGCTTTTATTACCCTACTCAGGTTGTAAGCGACTAGAAGTTAGGTCAAGTTGCAAGGTAATTTAATTTTAATGTGTTGACCCAGAATCATTAAGGCCCGTTTCCACAACGTATCGATAGTTAAAGGTTATTGCAACTTTACTTAAAACTAAGGTGAGCGATAAGTTAAAGGAACCTAAGAGGTCGGCAGGGCTGTGAAGTCATCAAAAATAGTTCTAACTCCCACTCCGACCGCTAAAATTTTTTTAAGTCCGACTCCGAATCCGACCCCAACTCATACTCTTTCTTACATTGATGCTAAATGTATATGAGACGGGTACTTATTTGACTTTGAACGCTGTTTATTTAATAGAGTACCTTTTAAATGGTTAAATATAGCAAGAAAATAATTCTGTATAAATTTTAAATCGATATTGTAAATATTGCATCGACAATTTCGAAGAATTTTTATTTTGGAAAAATGTTTTAAATTTGTTATGCCTTAAATATTGAAGTCGAAGTCGTGAGTGTTTTTTTTTTTTTGGTACTTCGACTCCTACTTCGGTACAAAAACCTCAACTCCGACTCCACAGCCCTGATGGTAAATTAAAGTTAAGTTATAATAAAAGCACACCTTTTGTTCCGCCGACGAAATCCTTCCTTTAGCTGTCGGTAAATTGGGAAAACAAGGAAAGTAAATATTTTAGTTACGGATAACTAAATCACTTTTAATTTTTATTTTAAGTTTTATTTTTGTTACAACCATATTATGGTTGTATCAGTCATTCAGAAACGATAACATATTTTACATGTTCACCGCAAATAATTGTATGGTTTATTTCATATAAAAATGTAATTGTTTAATTTAAAATATCCAAATGAACAATAAAAACAAACATGGTTGGAATTGTGACGGACGTAGCAAGAACTGATTCAATCACAATAAGATTGCGGCAAACAGTACTATTAAAGACGCCATAAGGTTTAAGATATATCTGCACCTGTAACGGCATTCGTCCTTGAGGTACCACTACGTAGCAAATATTGTATGACAGCAATGAATTTTATAAGGAAATGGATTGTGGGACAATCAAGTGTTGGTATCTCATATATGGTAGTGCAATATTTACTTCACAATATTTTACAGTGCCACACCAAATCTTTTTTCGACAGTGGTTATATATCAGGCTTTCCCGGAGCTGAAATAGTCTTCGGTAGCATCGGTGTTCTGGACTGAGTGTTGAGAGACCTTAATAAAGTAAAGAAGTTCCGGAATGTTTACGGTACTGTTAACCAGTAAGTTTTAGATGCAGCGGATATTCCCATCATATAAACAATTAGTTGCAGATAAGATTTACAGGAGCACCTGGCGTGTTGGCCTAATCTCACGTTAGATCCTAACCGCTGTGTAACAACTAATGAGTTTATCAACCGCCCATGTGTGTGAGAACAACCATGATTCATAAGTAGTAATTTTGCGATGTGCTCACAGACCAAAGTCACAAGTGGTGAAAAATCAGCCAGCTAAGTAGGCTTTCTAAGATCTCCCTTCTCGCAGCTTTGGGTCCAAAACGCAATCACCACTTAAAATCTGAAGGGTCTTTATGGCCAGATAGGTACTGTCACCTGTTTCTCCATAGAAGGTTACACCATAAGGTGGAATATACCTAAAATGTTACCCTTCATACCCCTGGGATGACCACACCAGGAGCAGTTGTGGAAAACATTTGTATGGATTCCTAGCTTAGTGCCCCATGGTGGATCTTCACCACTGGTTGAGAAATAATGCTTTACCAACCACCCCCGAGTGTGAGCGCAACCAACACACACGGGTAGCAATTTTAGGTGAACTCGGAAGAATTATATACTCGGCATTTGTTTAGGAGCTGCAGTTATCTTACTTCAGCAGCTTTGGAATCTTTTGAAGAACATAAGTACATAGGGAGATCTGCCCGAACTTTTCAACAAGTGGTGAAAATTAAACCCTCGAAACAGACCTTCTAAGATTTCACTTCCCGGGACGTTGGTCTTAAACCGATCCCTTAACCCAGCATTCTCTCATTACTGCAAAGCCTTCACCACTTCCACTATCATCACCCATTTTGACTACCTCAATAAATGGTCTTCTCACAGATATTATCTCCTCAAGCATGATAATATCTTGTCTCAAAAAAAGTTCAACCCTTGTAAAATAAATATTTCCATGGCGATTAGCAGTCTTTTTCAAAGAGAACACCCTTGGGTACCATATTAAATTTCTGGACTGCCGGGATCTCAAGAGATCTGTCATATTTGAACTTTGCCGTATTTCAAGTATTGCCTGCACCTGTTTGCCCAAAGGATGTAACACCAGAAGGTGAAATATTCCTAAAATGATCCCTACAAATCACTGGGGGTCGAGGGGTCATTGCAGGATTTAGACTGATTCTGATGGTGTTAAAAGCACCATAACATAAGGTTCCTACGATGATTAAGAAGATACCTACTCTCTATATAAAGTTGAGAGAAAACATATTGAAACTATACGAAACACTTTAAGGAACTTTAAAACTTCAGGGGCTTATTTTATAAATCCCTTCACTTTGCGTTGAAAATTTTTTCATATAAAATTTTTGGAATTCTCAAAAATTTGTATGAAAATAATTTTCAAGTGAGGTGAAGTGTTTTACAAAATAAGCCCCTAAATCTTTCTTTGTTGTTGCCGATTGCCACCATCTTCTTCTGTTCTTACGATGATCAAGGTTTGGGAATAGAGCCTTCCCATAATACAGGGCATACTACGGTGTCACGATTTGTTTTGATAAGAGAAGGCCATCTAAAATACGAGAGAAACTGAACTAAATATCGTTATTTAAAACAACATTACGATCAATTTAAATAACACGTCGCTCTCATCCGCTCAATTTATTTCAAATTAGTTTTAAAGTAAATACGAAGAACGTATAAAAAAAGTTAAAGAATTTATTTATTCCTGTAAGAAGACTAATGGATGGGTGAAAAACATTTAACTTGGTTAAACAATCATAAAGAGACGAAAGTTTTGCCTTACAATAGATTGTGTGTTTGAAAAGTTTTGATCACCCTTGTTCAGGTAAAAAAAAACCCTGACTATAGGAAAAACATCTTCTAATGCTGTGCTTATTCGTATTCTTAACTTCTTAACTTTAATTAAGGTCGTAAGTACTAAGCAAATTGCAACAGAGAAATTATGTGACAGTGTTGTCAAGTTAGGGATTTTCACCCTAAATTGAGGGGTTTCTTTTGCGTTTAGGGTCAGTTTTAAGGACTCAAAAGAAGTTAGGGGTAGATTTAGTGTGTAAAAATTGTATTTGGGAATTTTTAGGGTTAATATTATGATGAAATAAACAGGTGGCACTACTACGCCAGATAACGATTTTTTGCTCTTGCATTTTTTGTCCTTTCCTTTGTCAAAGTTTTTTTATGTTCACAAAAAGTCCACGTTTTGTGTTGTGACTAGTGTATTTTATTAAAGTTTTTGATAATTTTAATTAAAAATAAAAAAGTAATTGACAATAATGAAATAAAAGTTGACTAAAAATATATATATTTTATCACGTTCAGCAAAACGTTGTGATTTTTATTTAAGATAATTTTTGACATTAACTGGAACTAATTTCCATTTGTGTTGAAATGTTGTATGTGTTGCCGTAGCGATGCCAACTACATTTTTTCACCATGGTTGATATAATTTTCCCAAATAAAAAAAAAATTTTTCTGTTGTTAATGTTATTAGGGCCGGCAGAGTGGCATTTTGTGGTATATAAATAATATTTGAAATCATTAATTGTTTATATATTGTCCGATATTCCAGAGTGAAAATTTGGCAAGCATGGCTTTTGAAAGTTTGTAAATGCAGCCAGCATGAACTGGGAAGGTTTTGTTTTGGAAAAGGAATTGTTACCACATTCTATACGATTTTATGCAACTATGTTTGGTGGTGGAAATAGTTTTATACACCAATACATTTGAAAGGAATCTTACTAACCAAGCATTTACACATGCCACTGCCAGTTCGAAACACTCAACACACTCACAAGTTTTTACTAATACACCCACATTTTTCGCAATGGCAGCTCCAGTGGCAACAAAAATTGCATGCGAGTGGAAAATTGGCACTTACATGCCACTAAATGTCAAAACGATTAGCAATGTTACCCTGTTAACCATATAATGCAAATTTACTGGATTATTGTCGAATTTTAATTAAAGTTTTAACTGTTAAATGAATTATTATCATCCATTTTTTGAAACGCCTATTAAAAAAAGCAAGTTTGTTAATTATAGAGCATTAATTTTGTTAAAATAATGCTAATATAAATAAATGTAAACTATTTCCCCAAAACTAAAACTATGTGATGAAGACGGTAACTCCTTTTTGTTTTCTGGTACTTTTTTTTTAATTTGAGAAGTAAACAAATTATCTCAAGTTGACGCTTCGACGACATTTTGAAAATGAACTGGCAGTGGCATGTGTAAACAGAAAAGCAAATGGCATGAGATTCGACTATTTCGAACATTTTTTCGTTGATAATATGTATAGAACAGTGGCATGCCACTACTTGCATGTGTAAAGGCAACGTAATACAAACATGAAATGTGTACCACTGACAGTTGAGTTGTGTACCTGTCAAAGAGTCGGCATACTAGTTGTATACTATGTTCTATACTATGATAAAAACTATGTATTAAAATTAAGTTATATTTGTATTCAGGAATATATCTTTGTAATATATGTGAATTGGCCTAAGAGGCTTTTATATATTACTGTGAATGAAATAAATAAATAAATATTAGTAGGCTAGCATCTGCGTTACTGGTACTACCATTTCCGAACGCAACTGTTGAGCGAGCATTATCAATGTCTGGTATTATAAAAAATAATATAAGAAATCAAGTCGCAACTTCAACAGTTGAATTTATTTTTTGTATAAGTATGTGTATGTTTAAATATACTTACATTCATACATATGTTAAAAATGAAATGGAATAAAACGATATGTATGCTTAAAAAAATATTTAAGAATTTTTTTGGGGTTTTTTAAGAGTGCAAATTTAGGGGTTATTTTTTTTTTATTTAGGGTTATTTCTTAAAATTTACTTGGCAGCACTGGTATGTGATGATAAAAATATAGAACGATTATCCATCATGCGGTTTGTCGTCCTTGAAGAACTGTGGGCGGTTTCTGACTTTGAATTTGATACCTTGATTTTGGGACATTTTTAATAAAATTAATGGACTTAGCTGCCTGCTGTTGAAATTAAAATAAAAATTTGCATTAAAAAAATTTATATTGAAAACAAAAACAAATTTGAGGTTTCTCATTGTTGTTTTATTGTAAATTCCCAAACAAAATTCCTTTTAAGTGAAAAAAGGTCCTTTATTAATACTGACATATTCAAATCGATAATTTCAAATCGGTTGAAGTTTCTTTTCTTCTTTCCAGGAAGTGTTTTAATAAACAAGTCCATACGATACATTTACGCTAACCAATAATTTGAAAACAACTACGTTAATGAAAAGAAGGCTTTTGTACCCAACAGGATTATTCTAAATTCAAAATAGGGTGCATGTAGTCAACCAGGAACGAGTAAAATTAGTTCTTATTGTTTTAAAAAACTTTCTTTTTTAAATTAAGTTTAGCATGTGAGAACATGTTGTAAGTGTTAATTTGTAGTTTTTTTCTGTACTCGAATTGTCTTCCAGTTTTTTTTTAACACAAAAAATTTGCATAATTATTTTTAAATATAATTTCATGCTCTATAATCAAAATAAGTTACATAATATGTATAAATATTAAAAAGGTAGATAAATATATTTAACAGACATTAAGTTAAAACAAGAGTCGGGATTTCAAATACAAAGAACATGAGATTTTCGAAATTAAAGATTTTTGTTTAAAGAAGACACCCGTCCGAATTTATGCAAGTTTTAAATAAACGAAATTTCGGTTTTACAGCTGAAATTTTGCTGAAATAACTAAGAAGATTTGTTTTAAGACTTTTAATAATTTTTCTTATTTCGTTTGACCTTTAAAGTTTTTTTATGGTAAATCTTTAAAAAAATTTAACCCACAACAGGTGAGAATCATAAACTGCGCGTGTTGTATTCAAAAAAGATACACAATCAATTTATTCTCAATGAGATTATTTGCATTAAATATTTAAATGCGTCTAATTAAACTGGAATATTTATTTTATTAGTTAGTATTAGGGGTGCGGCGAATATATAGGTTTAGCAAATGCAAGAAAAAATAATAATAAAAAAAAGAAAGAGTTCTATATTCGGCTAAGCCGAATCTTATGTACCCTTCACCATGGTGCAATAAGAACAGAAAGTTACATAAATAACGTTCTTTAGATATAAATAAATCTATTTTATGTCACGCCAACTTCTCTTCTTCCGCCTACAATTTATCGCATGCTGTGTACTGATAACGAAGATGTTGTACCTTCCCTGCGAAAATTTGTGTCAACTGTTCCAACAGACTTTTCCTGGGATTTGTGAAAATATAAGAAGTGTGTCACCGCTGATGTGACACATTTTTTTGGGACTTTTCATGCCACATAATTAAGAGTAAATAAAAACAATTATAAGAGGAAATTATAACAAAGTTACTAAAAATTCAACGAAATGCCAAAGCTTAAAATAAATAAAAGCGGGTGTTTTAAAAATCTAAGAAAAGAAAAGGGTTTTAGCACTTTAAAGCAAAATGAAAATCCGCATTAAAATTTTAAGGAATTCGTAACATCCGCGGTAATAAATTATTTTAACAAGAAATCCGATTGAAATAGTGCTTCAAATTTGAATAAAGTAGTATTCCTACACTAACTAAGTCCCGCGAAGCTTTTCGCTTGTCTGCAGGAGACCAGAATCTCTGGTGGGAATCGAACCCGCAACCCCGGTACTGATAGACTAGCTCACTACCAGCTAGCCTACCGGGGCACCCGGTAAGAGTGTTATAAGAGTGTGTCGGCTATGCTGAACCTTATATACTCTTCACTATGGTGCAAAATTGGGCCAAGTCGATCATTTCATGGATTAATTAAAAAAAAGTTCAAGTACCGTGAAAACTCAATCTGAATAAAATTCTACATCTCTAGGAAAAACATAAATATCAAATAGTTAACGGTACCTCTGAAGTAATTTTGAAAAAGGTAATAGGAGCATTCCATCAAAAAGGGGAAATCTAATATAAATTTTAAGGAGAGATCACTTTTTTTAGTTACCGTTAAGCTTTTGGTTTTAAAGTAGCAACAAGTAATCCTTTTTGTTTCCCTGTATACCATTTTTTAGGGGTCGCTGTCACTATTGTATATCAGATATAAACTAAATTTCTCCATTAGTTTCAAAAACCCATGCGATTTTTGAGTCATCGTTGGAAATTTTTGAAAAAATTATGTATGCATTAACATTAGATTATACCCAAACTATAACTGGAATTTCAAGCTTTCACTCTATTAAAAATAATGTTTTTTAGACAAAATTGTATTAAAAGATGGGTTCTTTTTTGTTTAATAGATAGAAGTTCAACTATGTCGGTACGCGACGCGATATGTCTGTACGTGACAAAATAAAAAAAACGTACTTGCCAATGGCAACAGTTTTTTGGGATGCCACGGGATATTTTTTGGAAGGGATACACAAATTCGAGAAACGTTGGACAAGTGTATTGAGCTAAAAGGAGATTATGTTGAAAAATAACTTTTTTTTTGTAAAAAAGACTGTGATTCATTCTTAAAGTCACGGACTTATTGATCCACCCTCGTATTTTAAACCATAATATAATAAGTACCAGGTATATTCGCTAGGGAGAGTTGTCATTATTTACTCATTTAATGTCAAATTAATTTATTCCTTATTTTCTTTTGTTTGATGTTATATGAGTTTTAAAACTGAGAGCAAAATTTCTTAGGACTATACCTTGTACTTATTCTACCATGTTTTAAACTATAAATTTTTTTTACCAACAACAAACTGGGTGTTTAGTTATAATTTGCGTTTTTGACACTTTGCTTTTTAGAAATTTCCGTTTGTTCTAAGAACAACCCATATAAAATTTAGTGAGCCTCATTATTGTAAATAGTTGTGGAGATAAGAATTGATCCGCAAAAAAAAAGTTTTTTGGCCCCACTTTGCAGCGTTCTTGCTTGCTATATTAACTGAAAAAAGATACAATCAAAAGAACTTCAAAACTAAACAATTCAGACAAACTGCTGACAAAGACAACGCAAAATTTTAAATCTTCAAATAAAAAAAAATCATATAAAATTTTTATTGTGCATCATTTAATTTTTCTCTTTAAAGTGCAGTTCAAATCAAGTAGACCAAATCGTTTCAGTATGCACTAGCGGTTTGAAACGCGAAATTTCAAGCGTTTTAATTTTTCAGAGCACTTGCTTGGTGTTTTTAAATCGACAACGCGAATTTTAAGCGATATTCGTTTTTCAGTACATGATCGATAGTAAATTATGCCTGAATGTTTGTAAATATAAAATACAAATAAAAAGTAAAAAAAGTAGAGTCGGTCAAGCCCGTCCAGATGATACCCTAAACCACAGTATAAGTAATTTTTTGAAAGAGTACCTTTTTGGGACCCATGGACAATCATGGACCCGCCAGAACTAAAATTACATTAAGATTTATGCAAAAGTTCTTTAGTTATTATCGTTTATATGACATTGGTTTGCCTTAAAATGATTTTAGGAAGAGAGTTTATATTGAAAATATTGTTAATTTTGGACCCAACAGTACAAAATGACATGGAAGTGACGCCAATTTTTATGACAATACCAACATTTGTAAGGAAATTATGCCATTAAAAGCTCTTTCGGGAGTAGTATTGTAATAGAAGCTATTGCCAAATATTGATCGGCTTGAACTTATTTTAGTAAAGTAGTTTGAACTAAATTTAATCTTTATTTCAACGTAATAAAATGGCTTATGACCACAAAAATATTATTCCGGAAAGAAGCTTGTATAGAGACAATGTAAATTATAGGCTGATGCTTACCATTCTCAATATGCTTGGTCCTTGTGACAACTAGAGCCCTTGTAAATATGTCATCAAATTATCTCCAGAAATGCGAACAGTCCTAAGCGCACAAATTTTAAATGGATGGCCAGCCCGCCGGACGGATGGAAGGAAGGAAATAGTTAAATCGATTCCAAAAACGATTCAAAGTCGATGGGTATAAGAAGGTGAGGGTAGGACTTATATTTAAGGATGTTAAATACATCAGCTCAAACGCATAATACCCTCTCCACTATTCTGGCGTGTATATAATAAAAAAATATTTATTTTTAAGCAATAAATAATAAAAATAAAATAAAAAACGCACATTAAAAAGAAAGAAAAAAAATATAATAAAAGAAAAATAAACAAATGAAACTCGTTAATTCGGATGGTTATCAATTAGGAAACGAATCGTATGGATACAATTTATGAGCCCAATAGGGAGAACTTAAAAAGAAGACAAATTTAAAAAGTTTAATTATAAAGTCCACGATTGCCACACAAGCAATCGAGATTTACTGCCTTTCTCACTTTCCGTTCACAGCTGTAATGCACCACCACTGTTGGCGATTAATTTCATTATGGGCCACTGTTGCCAATTTAGCTATCTTCTCGTCAAATCTAGCGATTTTTAGTCAAAATTTGCGGAAAATATTGTGTTTTAGCTATTAGCGGGAAATCTAGCGATTTTTTATTATGGGCTTGTTCGTTTTTAATAAACTTTTTAACTGTTGCACAAACATATAAAAAAGCATGAATCGTGCTTGTGTGAATATTACAAATTTGTAATCTAATTTTGTTTCCAATTCTTATATCCAGTTCTTATTTATAAAAAAATAACTTTAAAGCCTCATTCACAATGTAAGCAGCCATTTCGTTTTCCATATGTCCCATATCTTTCCAAAGTGTTTCATATAAGTTACTTTAATTTCAAGTACATAAATGTAACTGAAGTTTTGTTAAAGAACTGAAAAACTTTTTTACTATTTGCTTCTACTGCAGCAAAAGTTCTAAATGCCCATAATGATAATTTTCATAAGTTTTGAATAAAATTTAGCTTAGCTTCGTTAACGAAATCCTAGCAAACCTTTTTTTTTATTGACTACTTTAGACTTAGAGGGTGTATTTGAAATTTGTATTAGAATTTGATCTCAGAAAAGCCTAAAGCTAAGCTATATTATTTTATTTTTTGTATGTTTGTATTTATGTATGTGCATATAAAAGTATGTTCTACATGCTTCCTTAAATTTATTCTTAAAAATAGCATTTGATGATGCATTAGCAAATTGTTTTATTCATAATTTTATAAAATTTAACATAAATTACTGATTTTATTTGCAAAAAAGGCGATATGTCGCTAAATTTTTCATAAAAGTCTTATGCAAAAAGGTGTTTTTAGCGAAATATCGCTAAATTTTTTAATAAGTTAAAAATGTAGCTATTTTCTAGCTATTTTTCATTATGTTTTTGCGATATTCTTTGGAAATCTGTGGGCAACAGTGTTATGGTCAGACCTTCAGGTAACTTTTGGATTTAAATTTATTAAAAAAAAACTTGTAATAATATAGTAACGAAAAACATTCGTTAAACGTCAAAAGAATTAGATTTTTCCTACAGAGTCTTCAATTTAATTGTTGGTGGCGATGATGGCGCTCATGCTCTTTTTCGATGTTTTAACCTGCTGACTAAATTCGTCAGCATGTCTTTACGACAATGTGGATGATTCTTTCTTTAAAAGTGTTTATGCGTATAGGAAAAAGCAGTGATGCTAATTATGATTTGAGGAGCTCCATAACAAAATGTAATCATTTTTAAGAATTTTTTTTCTTGACTTTATCGATTAATTATAATTTAGACGAAAAAAAACTTTTTCATATCTTTGAAATTATTGACTTTAGGATTTTGGTAAAAAAAAATTTTTCGAAGACAATTAAACATACTAGATGTCCCATTTGTCAAAAAGGGGGTAAGAAGAGTCTATTTGGTTGCGTTTTTGTTTATTTGCAGGCTGCCATCTGAACCAATTACCCCATAAAACTTTTTATTATTGACAGGCTGAAAAAATCAAAGATTTTTATTAACCCATTTTTCGTGGACCGGTGATTATAATCACCTGCGCTCATACTATTTTCTTTAATTATTTTTTTTTTGTTGCAAAGTTTTTTTTCTGTCAGTTACTGAAAATCTTATTTCGTTATTATATTGTCAGTTTACTGGGTGCGCCGAAAAATGGGTTAACATTGTAAGCCTTTTTGCAATTAAATGTTAATTTTTTAGAACTTAATCCAATTTCTAGCATAATTTCTGAATTAGAGATTATTGATATGCCAAGTATGGATCGTCCATACCAACATTTTGTAGTTACGTATAAAACAGCATTAAGTGCTGGTTTACACTCTTCAAGTATTAGCCGTCAAGTCTTGAGTTTTAAGGAGAGAGGGGAAAAGGCATTCTCTTTTCCCTTTGACTTGACTGCTAAAACTTGAACAGTGTTAACCAGCACTAAGGGAATATTTACAATATGTACCGTCATATAAGTTATAATGGGTGAATCAAGTAGAGATACTTTTTTCAATAGCCTTTTTTTGATAGATCACGTGTGAGTCGTGTCATGCTGTCATGTTATTTTTGTTTAGTATTGTTTGGCATTTCACAATTGAAAGACTTACGCCTGAACAACGTTTACAAATCGTTCAACTTTATTACGAAAATTCCCATTCTGTGAGAAATGTGTTTCGTGAACTTCGCTCAGCTTATATTCAACATAATCGACCTACTGAGCGTACTATTCGCAACACCATCACCCATTTTGAGGCCCAGAATTCATTATTGGATAATATGCGACCGAATAGACCACATCCAGCACGATGCGAAGAAAATAAAGCGGCCGTAGCTGAGAGTGTACCCGAAGACCGTGAAGAGTCGATTCGGCGCCGTTCGCAGTAACTCGGACTGACGTATGGAATGACTTATACATATCCCACTCGCATCCCACTAAGCGACCAAAACTACCATAAAGGAAAAGACCTAAGCTTTCTTTTGAGCAAAAAAAAAAAAATAAAAAAAATACCCTTTTCAAAAAAAAAAAATACAAAAATAGTTTTAAATTTTAAAAAAAAAACAAAAAAAATTTATTAAAGGATTTATCTGATTAAGATATAATTTTTTAGATTTTTTATCTTTTTGTTTTTATTATTATTATTTGATATTAATTTAATTATTATTACAAATAAATAAAAAGATTTAATTTGTCAACATATTTATAGAAAAAGTGATTTTATTCCTGGGATTAACATATTGTGGGTATTACAGTATCGAGGGAATGAAATGCTAGTTAGGTATGTTATATACCGTCGGAAAGGTTAATTTGTCTAGTTTCTCAGCATAAGTTTTATTTTTAAGGTTTTAGAAACACTTACACACAAAAAGGAAAAAATTCAAAATAGTGCATATGCTAAAAATTGAAAAACCCTCGTCTTGAGTTAGAAATTATTTTTTTTTATACATATCCCACTCGCATCCCACTAAGCGACCAAAACTGCCTAAAAGGAAAATAAATACGGTTTCTTTTGAGCAAAAAAAGAAAAAAAATACCGTTTTCAAAAAAAAAAATAAAAAATTAGTTTTAAATTTAAAAAAAAAATTTTAAAAAATTTAAAAAAAAACAAAAATTTTGGCCAAAATGTCAAATTTTGACCCCCTCTAACTCAGAAACTTTTTGACCGATCTTGTTGAAAATTTGTGTCTAAACTACTATCCAATAAGACTAACCTTGGTGGGAAGACATCGATTTCAAAAGTTGGGTCACTTGACATGAAATCCCCCATATATATAACTTTTTGGACTTATTGATCTAATCAAAAAACACAAATTTTGCAGTGAAATTTTATGGAACTCTTTATTTTTAACGTTTAATTTAAACACTGACTTTTGCTTATCAAATGAAAATTTTGATTTTATCCATTGTTGTTATTCTATTATCTATTTCTTATTAGAATTTATTGTGTTTAAAATAAAGATTAGGACAGGAGAAGGTGGTGGCAGTTGTGCTGGACAAACAAAAATAAATATTTAAATATGTACCTATAAAATTTATACGCATAATTGCTGATGTAAAATCTAAAAAATAATAAAAAAAAAATTAAAAATAAATATGTACACATTTAATAGAATTAAATCTACATATTTACTTTTGCGTGGTTAATTTTAAATTTATTTTTTTTTATGATTTATATGTAAAAATAACAAATGAGTTCACACCAAATCGATAGTTTTTAAATTCGTAGTTCATTGAATCTTTAGCCTGTCAAGGTTCTTTTTTGTTTAATTTGGTTAATCGGTAATTTGCTGTATCAATCAAAATGATTAAAATTACAAATATGTAATAAAATGTCACAAAAGAAAAATATTATGATTTCACTAACTTTCAAAACAAACTACTCTTCCTCGTTATTGTTTCCATATCAAAAGCTTAATTCTATAATTTTGAAAAGAAAAAAAACTAAATTAATTTAATGTTCTATTAAATGAATTCAAATAGTACACAGGGAGGCGCACAAGTAACATAATGATATTTTAATTAAATACATTTTTTTATTGTTAGGACCAGCACTCTCTGGATGACCCCTACTAATGAATTGCATTGTGTTGCAACTAGGAAAATATCAGCTTTGTCAACTCGGTACATTTCGCATAATTTTGGGTGCTTTTTTAAATTTTGTGTGCGAAAAATTCCTTTGTTGGCGCGTGTTGCGCTTTTTAATTTTCACAAATTCAACACAACTTTTTGTTTTAAGGTGTGCGCGAAACGGTAGCAAAGTTCTATGGTGAAATAAAATTTGTCTGTGGTAGAAAAATTTCATGTTTGTGCTGTGAGAAATTATAACATTTTTGACAACGCAAAATTTTGACATAAAGTAAAGAACAATTTCTTTCTGCCATTTCTTAACAGTTCCGGTTCCGCAAAAAGTAGCCGGTTGGTTGTAGATCACCTGACAAAAAAATTAGTTATTCAAAATGAAAAAATTTATCTATTACAATTTTTGGTGCATTTAAGGAAAGGATTTCAGCAGGAAGGTTATTTCCCATACGAACAGTCCGGCAAAAAAACGAATTTTCCCTGTAATGCGTTGTACGATTCATCGGCCAATCAATCACAAACGGATGGGCTCTTGAGGAAAAACGTTTGTTACGAACAAACGTAAGGGCTTGGTTCCACTCGTTGGCATTTATTAATATTTTTTTAATTTTATACAGGTCTTAGGTCTTAAGTAGCAACTAGAGTCTGTTCCCGGGATTTTCAATTGTTTTCTATTCCCGCTTTCCCGGGAATTAATTGCGGGATTCCCGGGAAATTTTGAAGAAAATCTTTTTCTTAAACTTTAGTAAATCTATGTCGGAATACTGTCCTTAGTAGATTAATCCAACTTAATATCACCACAATATTTACATTTGATACAGTTAATGGCTTATTAATCGTTTGAGAATGGGCTTTATATAGGGCCAATGATAAATTATAGACCTATTTTCACGAAATTTTATTTCTTGTCTTATCAAACTGAAGTGTAAATTTTACAATAATACTATGTATAAGTTTTTGCGGTTAAGGGCGTATTAAATTGTTTTCCAAGATTGTGCTTTATATGCGGCATTTCAAGTAAATTTGAGTCTTATGAAAGTAGATTATGCTAAATTGCACCACAAAAGCATTATTCGTTACGCTTTAAGCCATACTTACATGATTAACGAGATTAATTTAAACATGGAGCCGTAGGAAATTGTGGACCGATATTCACGAAATTTGGTGCCTTATAAAACGAACTTGTTGAAATTTAATGACAAAAGGCGCATTCGCCAAAAATTTATGTTAGTTTTTATTAATATTTTAGGGAGGTAGTTCCACATTTGGGTGCATAACTTTTTTCCTACTGAAGCGATTCTGCAGGAATTCAATCCCAAACAGCTTAGAAGATCTAGAAACAATTTGACACCCATATGGCTAAATCGGCTAAGAACGAATGAAGAACCCACAATACAAATCCTTTATCGGACCTTAGATGAATATTTAAATAATATTCACATCGAATGACAAACTTAGTATACCTTCATACACCACTGCTGATTAAGGGTTATAAAATTGTAAAAAATATGTTATTAAATATATGTAGTAAATAAAATTTCTCCCTTCTGCTGAATTTGTTAAACCGTAAAATTATTTCAGAATTCCTACTTCTTAATGTTGTGGTTTCAGTTCCTAATCGCCCTTCCGAAAACTGTATACCACTATGACTTCAAAACTTTCATTCCAATTATGCAAATGCTATTGGCATTAAAATTACTTTAATCTTGAATTATTTAAAAGATACTAGATTTGATTATTTTAAGCGTAATAACCAGTAAGAAATATTAGTTTCATTAGAGAAATAAGTAAATAAATAAACAAAAAATTTTGGGCGGGAATGCCGGGATCCCGGGAATTCGATTTTTCTTTCCCGCTTTCCCGGGAATCCAAAAAGTGCGGGAATAAAAAAACTCTAGTAGCAACCAACAATTGGAAACGCTTGTTAGCCTTTGGAATAAAATCTTTTTTATTTGAATTTGCATAAGGCGGAGAGTATTAAACAGCAACATTAAATTCATGCTTCTCTATGGTTGTGAAACGTGAAATTTATCAAGTCGCGAAATGAGCAGTATGCAATTATTTTCAAATCGCTGCCTCAGGCGCGCATACTCAGAATATTCTGTCCAACTAAAGCATACTCAGAATATCCGGAATGTGACCATTTGTTCCCTCAAATTTGGTTGGTTGGGACTTACATTGCAAAAGTCTTCAGACAATATTACTACGAATTTAACCCTCAAAGTTCCAGGAGACCAGTCAGGCCTGCCAACCGGTGGAGACGGCAGGCTGAGAGCGAACTGCAAGAACTCTAATGGCAACTGATAAAGAACAATGGGAAACCTTTGTCGTAGCCCTATGTTCTACAAGGACCTAAAGGACTATATATTATATTCTGTGCATCTTAATGGCTGCATTTTTAACAATATGTTTAACAATAACTTTTAGATGTTGACTTATATTCTGGTTAATTTACGTGGCCATTGAGGTAAAAATAGAACTAATCACTTGTTGTGAGTTTATTATAATCAAAAACCGTTATTTTTGAGCTACCCTGTATCATTTATTTAAGTAAGCTATTGTTGGTTTTACACTACCTTAGGACTTAAAGTAGATTAAATCAAAAATGGTTTGAAAGACATACTGAAATAATTAATATTTACATACATCGACCAATTTTGTTTATTGGCAACGTCATGTTTTTTTTAAATGCGTTTTAAAAGGGATTAAATAAAGTTCTTCAATAGGAAAGTCTTAACGCGCAAATTTCCTCTTTACAACGATAATTTACATAGAAATTAATTTTAAGTGCCTCTTATTAAATAGATTTATTAAAAAATGTCATTGTCCAAAAAGACAATATCATAGAGTTAAGCCCGTATACATTTTTATTTCAAAACTAGATCTTTATGGTTCACCAATAACGCTTGTCATCAGCCATCACCACAATTTGAATCTAAATTAGCTAATTTTAAATATTTTATTATTTGTTACATCATTAAGTCCATTTGTTTATAATAATTATCAAAAGATTATAAAATTCAATAAAAAAAAGAAAAATATTAAAACATCTTTAAGTGCCTGAAAACAGAGTTTATAGGCAATTTTATTACCTTCTTAAAGATCATAAAATTAAACACATTAAAGTCATTCCAAATACTACTAATTTTGTTACAACCAAAACAAGAAATCTGTGTAATTTTTAGCCATAAAATTCTTTTGGAGGTAAAGAAATAAAATTATAATTTTTGAATAAATTTTACAGATGAAAGACGAGACTAAAAGATGCAGATAAATTTAGCCACCGATTGGTGTAATAAATAATGCGATTACGAGTATGAAAATAAAAGTTCAAAAACCAGATCGTTTTCGATTTTAATATTTTTAAATTAACTCCACAAACTTTCATTGGCATGTTTCGGCAGAGTATCTAGAAAAACAACAAATACATTTAAACTTTTATTATTTAAAAGTAAAAAACTTGTCTAGAGTTTTCATTTACATATCGCACCTGTTCACCAATAGTGTATTAACTCAAAACTTTTATTTGTTCACTTATTGGAAAAAATCGAGAGCTTAATATTCATATATATCTGCTGTAGAAATATCGCGCCATTTTATCTACTGTTTGGTTGGTTTAACCCATTTTTCACCGCACCAAGTGAACTGACAATATTCTAACGAAATAAAATTTTAAGTTACTGACAGCAAAAAAACATTGCAACAAAAAGAAAAAAAAACAGTACGAGTGCTGATTATTATAATCACCGGTTAAAAATTTATTTATTTATATTAATATTATATAGTACAATAAATGACACTATATAATATAGATAAGGAGTGCTAGCGACTATGGCCTTCGACTCCGTTGGTTATAAACTTTATGTATTACATTAGATGTTGTTAAATAAATTACGTTTTTTAATAAAGTTGACTATTTTAGAGAAGTTGTTTTATGGTTAAAAATTATTTTCCATATGTGACGCGCAAAATAGAAAGGGACCTAAGGGTAAAAACCGGTTTTGTTCAGGAGAGCCATTTTAAAGATTTAAATACGTGTATCTTTGGTCTCATTTGAAAGCGACACATCTCATGACGTTAGGAACGTGTTGGTCAACCTTGAAAACGCGCGTAGGTCGTCCCTATCTCTTGTTTTGTGTAGTTGGTTTTTACTGTTTTCTACCTAGTGCGCTGTTTTCATGAGTTTGATATCAATTTTGCTTGCGTTTTTTCGAATCCAGGTTTATTTTCTGAAATTATTAATTGTGATTTATAATAAATACTCATTTATAATTCTTTTAAATCGTGAATATCACTCTGTTAGTAGGAAAATTTTTCACATAACCTTATTTTGTTATTCGCGAAAATAATTTAAAACTAATAACATTCTTACTGACTGTTTTAGGACGAATTCGAAGAAGTAGATTTACTTTATCGCTTCCCTGATGACAATCAATTCTCAGAATTATGGGATAGTGACTCTGAAGATGATACCGATAATATGTACCTTGATAAATGTGATCTTGATTTACTCGAAGAAAAGGTAGTTGTTCGACTGTATGGTTCAAAAATACCTCCGTGTTGTTCAAATCAATGCAATGAAGTTATCCCTAAGAAGATGGCTGTGGATTTTCGTACGTCTTTCATGAATTTAGATAAGGAATCCCAAGATTTAGTTATTCTCGCACATCTGGCAGCTCACCGTGACAATGCAATGCTCAGGTCAAAAGTTGGTGATCGATCGCGAGCTATAAAGAAACGTTACAATCAGATATATTATTTTCGAAGTTTGCCGATATGCCGTGATATGTACTTCTTCCTGTATACAATGGGAATTAAACGCTACAAAAATCTAATCGCACATTACAACAAAAATGGTGTTTATCCACGCGAACATGGCATGACGAATAAAATTAATCGTACAGATGCTTTAACTACTTTGGAAAAAAAAGAAATTGTTTCATTTATCTGCCGTTTTGCTGAAACTGTTGCTATTACTTTACCTGGACGTCAACCAAATCATCGTGATTAACGTTTATTGAAACTTTCAACTACTGAAAGTAAGACTTCTGTTTACACTAGGGTTGCCATTCGTACTGTTTTTATCAGAACATGTACTGTTTTTTGTTAAAAGTACTGATTAATGCATTACAAGTAAATCAGTACGCGAATGTACTGATTTTTTCATTAATGTACTGTTTTTGTACTGTTATTATATATAATTTTTTTTTCAGTATATCGAGGGCCTATATTCAAAACCCTCTATCTTTGATTTTTACGAAAATTACTTTTTAATGGTAAAATGTTCAGTAAAACAACCCTCATCTATGGTGTGATTTTCATAACAAACATATTTTTTTTGCTGGTTTATTTGCATTTTTGTACTTTCTCTATCTTACACAATTAATTTTTCTGAATGCAAAACCCTCTATCTTTTCTTATAATTAATTTTCAAATATTTTTTGGAATAACTTGTTCTTGCAATAGATGTTTTTTTTTTTACTATTTTCTGCAAGCTGAACATGAATTTGACATTATACCACCGGAATACCATTATTTTTACGATCATTTACACCAATCAAACTCCAAACAAACTTAAAAAAGCAAAAACAAAAAAAAATTGTTGCTATAACTTTTTGTTTAATATTGTTAATTGTTAATTTTTTTATCTTATGTTGTATTATCTTAAATAAACCAAAATAATTTATTTTTAATAAAATGCAAAACCCTCTATTTCTTCAATTTTCATACATACATATTGAATATTTTTGAGAAGCAAAACCCTCTATTTCGCATAAAGTACCCAATAATGCACAATTTTATGAACCAATTATCTGTAAGATTCAGTAGTTGATTTAAAAAATATTGTAGAATAGCGAATTTTAATAACTCAAGTAATACGCGAAAAAAACAGTTTTTTGGCTCTCCTGAAAAGTTGTGTTTTTTAAGATAGAGGATTTTGAATATAGGCCCTCGATATAGTTTGTCATATTGTCAAATTGTTTGCGATACAAATATTAATATAGATGTCCTTTTCGATGAGTTATTAACATTAAAGATTTTTGCCAAATCAGTACGAAAAAGGAAGACAGTAGGAGAAAAATGGAAAGTTTTTCTAAATGGTGGTGGCATTAACGAATTTGAGGAAATGTGTGATTTTATTTCTTCCATTCCACATTCAAACGCTTTTACAGAACGAGTCCTTAGTTTTCAAAGTGGAGAAGAGAGAGGAACAGGCTCCTAATGTAAAATCTAGAAGGCGAAATGCAGATAAAGACAAACTTTGTTGGTTATAGTTGTAATGAGTTTTACAATTTCTTAAAGACTGAAGACAGGAAAAAAATTGGGACAATGTACAAAAAGGCCATAAATATTTTTAACTTGTAACATTGTAAATATTTATGCCCAGACATACATATGTAAATATATTATTTATAAAAATAAATAGTATAAGATCGTCTGAAAAACGATTGTGCCTTTTGCAATAATTACAATTATTAATAGTAATTAGTTGTAAATCACTTTTAAATAATTTCTTTAAATTATTTTAAAGATAAAAACATAGCAAGCTTCGTTATTTCAAGGGTTGAATTGGTTTTTTAACATTGTTGTCCATAACTGTAGCTTGGTGCTAAAAAGGCCAATGTCAAATATGTAATTCATTTTTGAGAAAATTTAAATTTTTGGTATTATATAGAAGAGTTCTAAGTGAAATTGGCTGGCAAAACCTCTTTGAAGCTGTTCTCGGTTAAATTAGACATTGGCTGTTTCCGCAAAATTAAAGAGATTCAGCATGACCTTTTAATTGAAAAATTAAATTGATTATGATGGTAGATATAGCAAAAAAACTACTTTTATTTAATTTTAATTTAATTTTATGTTGACCTATATTTAAAAAATATAATAGAATAAAGGAAATAAAATTTTAGTTCACATGTTGGTCACGTTTTTTTTCGTCAAATATTTGCTAGGTGTGAACGTAGCGTAAGAAAAGACCTAATGCAACAATTAACTCAAACAGCAAAATATTAGCCTTGGCCCTTTTAGTACCAAGCGTTAGACATAATAAACTAACATTTTGCGTTTAATAAAACTAATGTTGTTTTGAAAAATATTAAAGGAAGTAGGTAGCAAGAAATAAAGAATGGAATTTTTAACAACTTGAGTTTTAGATTTTTTGGTTATTCACTTTGTATTCCCGCTAAAAATATATACGGAATTGAATTATTGTTTTGAAAAAGTTCAGTTTTATTAATTAAATATTGCCACTGTTCAAATTATAGACTGAATTCAAGTTTTGGTTTAAAAAATATTAAAGCTTTTAATGTTGTTATTATGCAATTTTATATTAAAAAAGTAAATGTACTGTTTTTTATGCAATTGTACATATTTTTCCTCTTATGTACTGATTTCTCTGATTTCAAAACTGGCAACCCTAGTTTACACTAGATACACCAACAGCGTCGAATCAGGTGGTAAAATCGTAAAACTTCGCACTTTCCAAACGCTGTGGAAGAAATATTGTCCCTACATCGTCACTATGAAGCCGGCATACGATTTGTGCGAATTGTGTCGAAATCTTGCAAAATATGCTGTTAATACAGTAAACGTTACTGAAGTTGAAAAAAGCAGTATTGAAGGTGTATTCTGATCATTTGCATTCTGCCAGCACTCAGCGAGAGTACTATAACGATTTGAGAACATTAGTCAAGCCTGATCCAAATGCCATGTATCCAGGTATTCCGGAGGAGGATTATCTAGTAATATCTATGGATTATGCTCCAAATGTTAGCTTTCCGTCGGGTCCACAGCAAATAGGAAACAGCAATTTTCGGAATAACAAACGAACGTCAATATGTTCAACACATCTTCTGTATTGACGAAAGCGATTCCATTGGAAAAGGTCCGAATTCAGTAATATCAATGCTTGATTGATTATTCGTAGTGATATTCGCTGATAACTGTGTTTCACAAAATAAAAACAATGCGATTATACGATATTTACAACACCTTGTCGATACTTCCAGATGTGAGTCAGTTGAATTGAACTTTTTGTTAAGCGGACATACAAAGTTTTCACCTGATCGTTTATTCGGAGTTTTCAAATCAAAATATGCCCAAACTAATGTCGACTGCTTCATGGATGTAGTTGATTGTGTTAGAAAATCATCTCGTAATGGATTTAATGTTCCTGTACCTATTCGACTTCCAAACTCATGTGAGCCTGTTGTTGAATGGAGAAAATGGGACGAATACTTCTCCACTAAATATAAAACTTTAATTGGAATATCAAAGTATCATCACTTTGTATTTATTGCTCAGTCACCAGTGCAATGTAAACTGTTTGCGAATTCAGCCATCATAAATAAAAACATATATCTGAGTAACAATACCAGGTTCGATGACAAACCAATTATAATTCCGTCACCAGGGTTACCGATGAAGCGTCAATGGTACTTGTTTAAAGAGATCCGGGATTTATGTTTTGACGAATCAAAAAAAAATTCGGTTGCTCCTCTTCCTTTGTTCTCTGATAATGGAAACGAAGAGGAAGATTCGGTGGAAGTGGACAATCCTCAAGAAGTGGAGGCAGCAGACGTTAAGAAGAAATCGAAAAAAAGGACCGGTACCATCAAGTTCTAAGGAACCAATTCGCAAGAACCGTCGATTAAAATGATTTTTTTATTTTTTTAAGTTGTTCATAAGGAAAAATATAAATAAATAAATGAAAATAAATAAATTTTACCGACTTCAATTTCATAAAACGCGCATATCTCTGGAAGAGAACACTTTTGGGGCATGGGATCGGTCTCATTCGATGCTCAGATGTTGTCCACATCAAAAAAATATAAATAAAGTGAGAAATTCAAAGGGAAAAGTGAATAAATTACGAGGGAAAAAATTGTTCATGATAAGGGAAATTTTTTCCCGCGAACATTTATTTCACGTTATTATTCTCCTACGAATTAATTATTTTCATGGGAGTTTTTCATGATCGCTAATTCGTGAAAAGGGAACAAGTTACGAGAGAAAAATTATTCACGATAGGGGTGAAATACATGTTGTGAATTTAAGCCAAATCCTGCCATAAATTAAAAAAATTTTACATTACGACAACAACGACACCTATTAAACTTAAGAAAAACCTGGCTGCAGACTAAACTACTTTATTGTCAAAGTTTAGTAGCAATAGGTCCAGCGGTTCTGAAGTTTTAGGAGCACAAACACGCCACAAACGTTTTTATATAAATAAATTAAATTTTAACTGTATGAAAAACGAATTTAATAACCCACAATCAGCTACTGTAATAATTTTATGAGTGTAGAAAGCGAATTTTTATGGGACCTATGATTCTGGACCAGGGATGTTAAATGGGATTTTTTTTTTAAATGTACTTTTTGGACCTCCACGGTACCATTTTTTTTTAATTTATTAAAACAACAAAAAAAAGTACATAAAAATTCAATTGTACACAACACAACATAAAAGTGTTATAAATACAGTGAACTTTCGGTAATGTGAACTTCCAATATAGTGAATTATCCAGCAATGTGAACACCTGTTTTTTATATTAACGCACTAAATAGTGAACAGATTTTAATGGCTCTAAATACTGAGAAAAAAGGTTAGCGATTTTGGTTTATTTTCTAATTTTGGGAATACCTCGATTGAATTAAAAATTAAAACAATACATGCATACATACTTTGAGTATTGTTAAATGAAGCTTAGTTGCCTTTCGTTACACATAGAAATCACTTGAACTTAATATTTTTTTCTATACACATACATGTATATTAACAAAGATGCCTAAAAATTATTGAGAGTTTTTAACCATCAATGAAAAATATGAAATTCTGCAACTTTTGGCATTTTTAGTAGAAGTGTGACCATTTTGGCATTTTTGCAGCTAAATTTAGCATTAAGAATTTTTATTTAGCTGCAACATTTTTATCTTAAGAATCTTCTTACCAGTCTTGTAAAAAAATAGAATATTCGGGGAATATTGAAAATGCTCTCATCATATTGATTTTAAAAATGTTTAGCCATTTGACTTAACGATTTATAAGTTCACAGAAATTTTACTTTGTATTTAGATAAAAATTCTGTAGTGTAAATGTTAAAAAAAAATTGTTTGCTCTAAACTGTTAAAAAAATTTTTTTTTAAAGCTTCAACTTTTTTTAAACTATAAAAAATAAAATGATCTTAACAATTAACAATCGTTTCAATTTTGAATGTATCAGAGGTTTACGGACCCCTCTGATACATTCAGAGGGGTCCGACCTACATGTTTTTATGTATCTAATGTTTTGCCTTAATTTACCCACTTGTTACCCATTTATTTCCATTTCGTTAAAAAATAAGTCACCAAAATGTGTTTAGTTTCGAATAAAATTTCATACTTGTAATAAATTGTTAACAAAAATCTTTCAAAAGTGTTAGCAAAAGTGTAAGCAACCAGCGAAATGCGCATAGGAACTAGCTTTCCCACAACAATAAATTTCAGTGTTTCATTTAAAAAATTGGGATTATTAGCACATCATTAATAAATGAACTAATTAATAAAATATTTCATTCCCAAAAATAATTTTTGATAATAAATTTGCATGTGCCCGGCAAATAAAAAACTGAAATGGCAAGCTGCTTTATTTAAGTAACTTGTTTTTTTTTTTTTTTTTTTTAATTTTTGTTTTTTCTTTCTATCCTCTTACAACTACAATTTGTGTTGGAAAAAACCCAGCCAATTGTAGGGGAATGTAAGAAAGAAAAAATTGACGGTTTATTGTTGTGACTTTGTTGAAGCTTTGATATTGTTACATTTAAGACCAGAGTGTTTTAAAATTCTTATTCACTTTATGGTCTTACTTGTATAATATTTCTAGCTTTTCTAAAGTATTTGGAAAAAGTTTCCTGACGAGCTGGCCTAAGCAACCAGCGAAATGCGCATAGGAACTAGCTTTCCCACAACAATAAATTTCAGTGTTTTCATTTAAAAAATTGGGATTATTAGCACATCATTAATAAATGAACTAATTAATAAAATATTTCATTCCCAAAAATAATTTTTGTTAGCATTTCATTTATATAATTTTTTAGCCATGTCTAAAGCAAGATTTAATTGTAAAAATTTTTAAGCTCTGGTCGCACTGTTTTCTAGACTTTTTTAAGCAAAAAAACATGGTATGGCTCTACAATTTTTTACAATCGAAAATGCGAACAGATTCGATAATGTGAACTACTTTGGTTTCTATTAGTTCACAATTTCGGGAGTTCACTGTATATGAGATCCAAATCAGGCACTTATTTGTTTAGTTAATAATTTTTACATCATGAGCAGCATGAATTTGTCGATCTTAACCAATCCTTTGTTGTGGTCTGTAGTCTGTTTCTTCCCTAGTTTTTATTATCTTTTTAAAAGAAAAAACTCTTTCCACATTTGCAGACGAATGTGGAATGGATAAAATTCGACCAATGACTCTAGAAATGTCAGAAAGCATATGGACATTCAGCTCTTTTTTGTAAATTAGCTACTACCGACCGAAAACTACAAATGCTTTCAGTTTTTAACGACTGCAATTTCTCGACATCAGCTAAAGCTCTAAATTGATTATTAATTGCATCAAAATTGGAAATTTCAATCGGAAACATTTCTACTAAATGAGGTACAATACAACTTATTTTACCTGAAATAACCTTTTCAGTTGTAAATTTATGGAACCACATTCGGACTATTATCCTTAGATCATCACCTATGGCGGTGTGTGGATATAAAAATTAATTTCCAGTGTTTTCCCATTTTATGCCCACACCACCAACGTTCGTCCGCCCGGCTTGCTCTAGAGGTATACATTTTAGATATAAATTGGTAAAATGAAGTTTTAATTGTTTAAAAAAGGAAGTTTATTGAAAATGATAACAACCATTCCCTTAATTCACATAGTCCATAAACCTTTTTATTATGTTGGTATTTAGATTAAAATTGGTCCAGAATTAACAATAGATCCCATACAAACCTCCTTTAAATGTAAATATCTAGAACATACTCGGCACAAAGAACTCTTATATGAAACTTAAACTCATACCATAATTTAGTTTTGACAAGTCTCTGATTGCACGTTGGGCTTAAGTAGGGTACACTCTCGAAAATTAGTCCCAAAATACTTTGCTGTTGGGTATCAAATGGTCAGGCTTGACCAACTACACTTTCCTACTTGTTTCAATCGATCAGAGCTCCTTTTTCTGAGTGCAGACTGTCAATTTTGAAATTTAAAGTAAGCAAACTTTTGATTTTTTCCTGTTTTCTTTATTGATAAACCCACTTATCGAAGTTTTAATCATGTTGAATATTTAGGTAAATTGAAAATAAATTTCCATAATGGCGTGATTTTATTAACAAATTCTAACGAAAATTTAACAATGTCATTAAACAAATTTTTTTACAAAACCTAATAAATTTTGAATTTTATCAACGATTTTCCAAATTTAATAATTCAATGTTAAGCACGTGTATTGAGATATCCATACAAACATATGTATATGTGTATGTGTGAGAAGATAAATAGTCGTATATTAAAATTTCATTCAAAAACTATTTGTTTAAAAAAATTCATTCATTAATTAAAAATCAATAATAACAATAATTTTAATTAGTTTCTTCCATAAGTTTTTTTTTTTTAATTTGCTAATTTAAGTCTAAGAGGCCTAAAAGGTAAAACGGTTAATATAAATAAATTTATTAATGGATGTTTGCCAAAAACCGCGGTCATTCATAAATAAAAAATATAAAGAAAAATCCAACAAATGAAACAACCAGAAAAGATTAGCAAAATCAACGCACATTTATTTTAACAAATAATACGCTAGAGGAGTTAAAGTTCGGCAGTGTTGGCTTATGGGATACCGTACTTTGTCTAATTTGAATTACCTATTTCTTTCAAAAAAAGTAAGTGTTGACAATTTTCTCATTCAACGTGTACAGTAAGACAGAGTCAAGAACTCTTGAGCAGGTTCAATTCACATTCGATTTATCATATACCCAGCCAAGCTTTCTGGGGCTACACTATGCGGTCTTAGACCATTTAAAATTGAGAAATGCTTTGCTTTAAGATTTTCACCCAATTTTACAAATTTCTATTTAGTAGGGAGATCGATTATTCGACTTTCTTTAATAAACGGTTTTCGAATATTACGAATAGATGCTATATTAAAAAACGCGGTTTTCGGTTAAGCATTTTTTAAACAACCGGTTAACCGGTTTTAATTCGAATACAGAAAAACACAAAAATCAATTAAGTTTTTGTAATAAAACGTTAATTTGAATAAAAACAAAACAATTTGCAAAGGTAAGGAACCAACAAAATACATAGGATATCACTAAGATCAGACCCAACAAATATTTGACGATAAAATCCAAGAAAAGTGGGACCAGTATATTGATCAAACTTTATCTTAATTTTCAACAATTTTTTATTGATTTACTAAACTTCATTTGTAAGAAGATATTTGTTTAATGTAATTTTGAAGCTATTGAATGATATTTGATCTAGACAAACATTTTACATAAGCAAATAAATTATAGGAATTTAATAAAGTTATTTTTTGAAACATTCTCCCAAATTTATTTTAAATGAGTTTTAATTTGTTGGTGGTTAAGCATGTCTATATAAATCAACCATATTTTGGAAAAATTGCAAACTTAGCCAAGATTATCTATTTCAAATTATTTTGTTTCAGCTTTATAGAAATGAACATGATTTTTGTGTAAAATATTTGTCAATTCGTCGCCTACAATTTAAGACCTTCCATGACATTGTTTGATTTCTTCAATTTTTTGTTTTTTAGTCCTTGGTGTAATAGATTTTTTTTTTTTTTTCGGTGGAGAGCGGTGAGATTTCTCCCAACGGAGACGGTACCGCGACCAAACCACGTCTTTTGTACCCACCCCCTTTAGTTGGGCAAAAGACCCTCTGCCTCCCAGAGAAACCCAAGAAGGTCTTTTGCCGGTATTGCACCGACTCGAGACGCGCCCATCGTACCGTGCCCCAAGTGTCTCCTTCTGGCCCACGCCAGCGCCGGGCAGTCACACAGAAAGTGCCTTGTGGTCTCGTCCTCCTCACGGCATAGTCTACATTCCTGGTCCTCTGCCAGGCCCATCCGAAACAGGTGGTGCTTGACCGTATGGTGGCCCGTCAGATAAGCCACCAACAGTCGTAGTTCTCGTCTGTTCAGACCCCTTGACTCCAATGTACTCCCGGGAAATATAAATTCCTTCGCCTGACGCATTCCCGGTAGCGATACCTAGTATTTCTAGTAGGCCCTCGTTACCCGGGACCCCTGAGTGTCCCGGCACCCAACAGAGTGTCACTCTGTTTCTTGAGCCCAGTCCTGTAGCCTTCCCCGGCATTCCGCCACCAACTTCGAGGACAATTTCCAGGAAGAGAGTGCCTTAATAGCCACTTGGCTATCAGTGAATATCATTTCCTATCATTCCCTTGTGCAGACTGATAGGCCAGGAGCTAATTTCATCAGACCAGCGTGTCCGTTGACCCCATCTGACAGTCCGGATGTTTGTTGGATCCTAAGAAGACTCGATATTGCGGCCCTCCTTATATGGATGTGTTATGGCAAGATGCCCAAGATAGTCTCAAGTGCCGCTGTTGGACATGTGCGCATCACCCCCGTCAGGGCTACACAGACCATTCTCTGTAGCCTTCCGCACTTTTGGATCGCCGACACCTGCTGGATCTTTGGCCACCATACCAGGGATCCATAGGTGATTATCGGTCTGATCATCATAAAATAAAGCCACTTAATCATGCTAGGGCCAAAGCCCCAGGTCTTCCCAAAGAAGCTCTTACAAGCCCAGAAGGCCCTAAGTGCTTTCTTCAGGGTCGCTTCCAAGTGCGAGTTCCAATTTAGCCGTTTATCCAGAACTTGACTTCATTGGAGTACTCGATTTCCGTCCCATTCACTGACAGCCTACCCAGTCTGTGTTTATACCTTCTCGTGAACGGGACCACGACCGCTTTTTGGGGGTTGATGTTCAGCTTGTGGACAGCCTTTAACAGCACTAATGCTGACGCTAGCGTCATCCCAAGAGGCGGTGATTCTCCGTTGCCTCAGCATGGCTCCAATCCAATTGATGGTGCAATCATCTATCCGTTTTTGCGACAAAGCATCCGTGATAGATTCGTAACTTGTGTTGTCAAAGGCACCCTCCACGTCAATAAAAGCTCATAGTGCAATATCCTTGTTGTTCTGTGCCTTCTCTATTTGCGCAATCAGATGGTGCAATGCTACCATCTGGTAGGCCCTTCTGATAGGCGAACTGCGTTCCGTGCAATGGCGCGGAGATTCCCAGCAGGCTAATAGGCCTATAGGACTTCGGCTTCCCTAGCGGCCTGTTGCCAGATTTGGGGATAAACACCACTCTGACCGCTCTCCACGCGGTCGGAATATGACCCCAAGTGAAGCTAGCCCTAAACAGACCAATTAGCGGGTCCATTATAATATTAAGACTTTCCTGTAGTAATACCGGGAAACTCCTGTCACCACCTGGTGTCTTGTAAGGGCTTAAGGAGCCAACTGCCCAGCGAACCCTATCCTTGTCGAAAATTCTACCGGCCAATCCCGTGGCTCGTCCAGCTCCTGGTATTGCCGCGTTTTAATAAATAAAACTGGTAGAAATTTTTCCAATATCGTTGATTCCGCCGGAATGTTGTAGTTTTCAGCATGAAGAGATGCTAGAAATACTTAAGAGTTTTTAGATCCTTAAAGAGCCAGTCTGAAACTTTTGATCAGAATAGAAAAGCTCGGTCTTTAACCAAGTGAGATATATATGATGTCTTATAGCAGGAGGTTCTTGTAAAATCTTAAAATGCCCCATCTCATTATCATTATATAAAATTATATTAACTCGGTGTGCTTTGCTCTTTCCCCATTGAAATAAAATTAGAAGTATTGTGTTTACATTAAAGCTGCCATGGTTACTTCTCCAATGCTGCCCACTTTTTGACAGATGTTTTGTGAAGAAATCCAAACTATAGTGTGTTCGTATTTGCTCAAAATTTTGTATTGATAACCAAATTCATCAGATGTACAGAAATTTGTTCGGTTTTTGTATGGGAGATGCCGCGCCCACTTTTCCAATTGAACATCTTCTTTGACAGATGTTGTGTATTGATAACAGAACATAACAGATATACAGAAAACTTTATTGTCTTTTTATAGGAGGTGCCACGCCCACTTCTCCAATCCAGCCCTTTGAAGGCAGGTGTTATGTACTGATAACCAAGTTATTTGAGTGAAATGTTGATAAAATTGACTGTAACTATTTTCCAGATATAAGGCAATTCATATTGTCTTTGTATGGGAGCTACCACGCCCACTTGGAATTTGACAAATATTTATAGCTAATGAAACTTCGCCTAAAAATATTCCATCCCCCTTATTCATGAAAAATAAAACAGTTTTATGAAAAGTTGATTTAACAAATGTTCATACAAAATTCGTTTTATAAACCTTTAATAACCCTGTTTTAATTTTTAGGAATAAGGCCATATATCTCTAGCCGTTCTCAAGCCCGGATAAAAGAGGAGGGGAAGCTGATGAACCCTAAATGGCTTCAGTATACGGCGCTTTTTGGGAAGTAGGAGCTGTACGAAAAGCTGGCCTCTGGAACATCGGCCTCACCACACTCTCTCACCATTACAGGTAGACTTTGCGGTTAATAACCCAATTTCGCAAAAAACTTTATATTGAAGCGTCAACAAATGAAAATAAAATACCTGCTACGATGATGACCTAAGGCTTCAAAGAACGGATAACGATTGAAACCTGGAATGTTCGAACTCAATTGGCACCCTTAAGGCTCATCAAAGTCCGGAAGACGATGGTAACATATAATATCGATATCCTAGGCTTAAGCCAGGCAAAAGATTGCTGACCAGCGGTTACAGCCACATGACCCTCTCTCCAATGGCAAAAAGGCAATCATTAAACACAAGGCTCTATGTGAGAACTTAATTTTCGCACGCTTTCGGTATAAATACCTTAACATCACACTCCTGCAGTGCTATGCTCTCACCGACCCAGATGTCAACGAAACAACAAATGGCTTATATGAACAGCTAGAAACCTCAATGCGCTCAATTACTCTGGGGTGTTAAGCACAATCTAATCAGGAAAATTATGTTGAAAAAGCAAACAAACAAATAAGCACACAATAAAACACACATTTTCATTTATATACACAGTTTACTAAGTTATTTCTTCCCCAAAAAGCAGGAACCGTAAAATAAAAATCATTTGAGGAGTTTTATTTTTTCCGTCAGAAAATAAAACTCGTTTCAGTTTTATTTTACCCTTCAGAATCAAATTTGCATATTCCAAAAATTTATTCTGCATTTAGTTTATTGAAGAAAAATCTGATTTTTTCATCAAATAATTGTAAAAATTAGTTTAATTTGTTTTTGATATTTAACAATATCTTCAAAGAAATACATTTTCCATTATAAGCCACCAGCAGAATGGTGCGATATGTTTTTCGTCATCATTCTATGAAAATTTGATGTATTTAATTCAACAAATGTAATAAATAGAATTTGAAAATTTTTGTTTCTTTTTGTCAATTGTGTTATGTTTTAATCAACATAAACTCTTTAAAAGAGTTTAATTTTATGACTGCAAATTTTTTAAAAAGTTTTATTTAAGACGGAAAAAATAAAACTCCTTAAATGATTTTTATTAAAGACGAAAAAATAAAACTCCTCAAATGAGTTTTATTTTAGACGGGGAAAAATAAAACTCTTTTGAGAGTATTATACAACATTTTATTTTTACGTTGAAAAATAACTCTTAACTGAGGAGTTGAGAATGTTCTTTAATATCACCATAGATTTTGAAAGAGCTCGTCAATACGAATATATCAGTATATGACAGTCTAGGTCTCTGTTGACTCTAATGTGAAGGGTTTTTAAGTTAACATTTTCTGGATAATTGTTATTTACGGCCTCTGCCAAAAAGCATTGGTTTTAAACGATCAGTACGCTGAGCTAAGCATATCTTTAAAACGGTTTTGCTTTTAATAAAAATTGACGTGTTCCTGATAGAGGTATTAACATATAAAGGCCTGCAAATCTCCTAATTAGATCCCTCTGTGTATATCCAAAATATAGAAAGATGTTACTTTTTCAAATCGATTAATTGCCTAAAAAAAACAAGATTGCAAATCGTAAAATTTTTAACATGTCACAAACATTATGAAAAATACAAACTGCCCATTATTAAGATTGCGACGGAAAAAGTGCGTGCGCGTTTTTAATAACTTCCAACTTGAGGAGCTTTTTAAAGACGGCGAAGAAACCAACCAAAATATGAATAACATTTTGGCTAATTTTTTTGTTTCTATTTAATTTAAGTGCTTCTTTTTTTCAATAGGCTTATATTTGAGCTGTGCTAATTTATACGAAGCTAATTTACTTGGCAAACATTCCATAATTGTTAAACAATTATTTATATATCGCACACTAAATCATAAACTGGCACAACTCAAAATTCAAAAATGTTTGAGAGACGCAGAAAACCTGCTTCAAAAACACGATGCCAATTTTTTAATCTATTTGAGTTTCAGAAATGTTGATGAAGAGAAGTTATAGAAAACAGTGATTTAAATTTTGTAATGGCTTATGAAAAACAAAACGATTTTGATAAATTTTGAGTTATCCCTGTTTATGATTTAGTGTGCGATATGAGGTTTTTTGTATAATTTTGTATTTTTCCATTTGTTAACGAAAATATTTAAGTGTTTATTTGTTGTGTTAGACCAAATAAAATATTAATTAAATAAAACAGTCGGTCAGAAAGAAGACGAAAAAACTTTCAATTTCAATGTTTTTTTTTTCAAATTCAAAAAAAATTTAATTTAGGCTTGAAGCGTTTTCCAAAGGCCTTAAAATAAATTAAAATGGACTGTTTTTAAATTAACTTCAATTTTTCTTTTAACCGGATATACTTAATAATGATTGTCGAAGTTAAAATATTATTTTTTCATAATTAAGTATTAATTTTTAATTGCCATGGCAAGTTTTTTTACTTACTGAAATTTAAATAAAAAAAACTTTAAATAATAAAAATACCAAAATAAAAAAATTTTACATTTCGCTTTTAGTTCATTAGGTGCACTTTTAAACTGTGCGTATCGATCGATATTACAATACAATTATTATGGTAATTTCGATCGATATCGAATTTATAATATTTGCCCCCACGTGAATTTTTTCATTGTGTTGGACATTAGAAATTGGCGGAGGTCATGTCTGGCGACTTTAGTCACATTGCAAGAATGTGACTGCGAATGTGAAAGCCGAGCGAACATTTTTGTTTATTATACGACCAATTAAATATAGAATTGTAATGTTAGTAACTAACCGATTCATCATTAATCACTGATCAATGATCAGCCTAAACGCCTGAAGCCTACAAGTTTAAATTTTAATCGGAAGTTGGTCTCTTACCAAATTTTTGGTAATTCGAATGTTAAGGGGGTAAAAACTGGGTTAAACGTCTAAATTTGCTAACCTGCATATCTCTTAGACTAAAAGATAAACAAAAAAAATTTTAAGCTTATCGTTTTTTATTAAAGAAATAGGCGCAAATGTGTCTGGTACTTTTTGATATTCGATACTTTTGGGGAGTAAACAGGCAGGCAAAACCTGCATTTTGGAACTTATTTGTCATTTCATCTATCTTTAAAGCCAATAAACATAGAAATGGAAATTTTATGACAATCGTTACTTATCTTAAAAATATATATACAAGTTTGGTACTTTTCGACTTTTTTTTTTTTTGGTACCTTTTTACAAAACATTTTTCTCCATTCATTGACATAAACTTATTAAGTTATGGACTACCACTACAATAACTATTGGGAAAAGTATCAAAAAGGGGAAATACGGCAAATTAAACTTTTTCTTTTAGTTTTCCGTTCTTCATGTGGTCCTTTTTGAATTTTCTATAATATTGAAATCAGAAACATAAAAAAAATCCAGAGTGAATAAGAACCTATATGATGACATATATTGGTACTTTTTTGTTAAAATCAAGAAACTAGTTTATGTATGGCAAATAAATGTTCTCGAAAGAAAAGGAGACGCTAACGAAGTAGCGGGCTTAATGCTTTTCTTCTTCTTTCATCCGTTTAACTCCTATCGGAGCATAGGACCTCTACAAAGTTTCTCCAGCTTCTTCTGTCGGATGAATTCTCTTTAATCTCGTTCCACGATATTCCGCTCTTCTGTATATCTTTCTGCAGACAGTTCTTCCAGATGGTTTTTGGTCGACCTCTTTCTCTAGTGTGGATTGCGGATTCCATTCTAGCGCTTGTCAGCATATTTCCCCTTTATCCTTTCTTAGGGTATGTCCGATCCACTTCCATTTTCTTTCCTTCATAAGTTTGACAATTGGTTGAATTTTACATTTCCTAGGCTAAATGCCAGTTAATTATAAAATTGTTATTTCCAATATCGCTCATTTCGTGCAAGACCGTTACAACTCAAAATTTGGCATTTTCGAGTTAGTAATGCAGAAATGTTCTTCTCTTAAATCTCTACAAATTGATCTAAGAACGGAGAGAATTATCGAAAAAATAACGGTAGTACAGATGCTTGTGCCGCTATGATCTCTCGTAACAAACTTGAGCAATTAACATCAACAAGGTCACATTTCAGTTTGTGTTTGGCATTCCTCTTGTACATGTGGTTTTCTTTGTAGCAAAAAAGAAACACCTGATTTTATAACTGTATTTTAGTGAAGGAGAAGGTAAAAAATAATAGGTTGGAATCTTAAAAAGGCTCTCCTGTAAAGTTTCAAATTTTGAGTTGTGACGGTCTTGAACGAAATGAGCGATATAAGTTTAAAATACTTAATAACACACATCCTAAACTTAAAAAAAAACCAAGTACAAGTGCTTGACTGGGCTATGCCGAATCTTATACATCCTTCACCATGGTTGGAAAAGAGCAAACAGTCTATTTGAGCTAAATTTTTTCCACTTAGCTTGTTTTGTATGGACCCTATTACAAGGTTTAGTTAATCTGAAACAGACCAAGTTTGTATAAAAAATTTTGACAGAGCAGAAAAGTTTTGCTTAAAATGGTGGTCTTTAATGAAATAATAAAAAAATGACATTTCGCAGAAAAAGTCCGAGTTTCAGAGTATGTTAAAATAAGTTTCAACTAAAGTCACATCTCAAAAACCCGGCCGTAGAGCGATAAAGTTACCCCTTTGTATAATAATGATTGATTAGAATAAAAGAACATTTATGTCTTAAAAGTCATTTTGCGTTGGAAGTTAAATGAGAAAGAAGCGTGTTGGGTTAACAAATCACAGTTTTTGCTCAAATCTTCAAAAACCTTGTTGATTTTTTTCATATATCAGCAATTTTTTAATGCGTTTTTTAATTTTAAATTTCTATTTCATTGAATACAAAATGGATTATGCAGGACCTTCCGAACGCCGTTTGACACGATAACGTACTGGTGTAGTCGGATAAACCCAACCATATTAATACCAGACGACTTGGAAATAGTGACATAATGAGCTTCAAGAGAGAAAACAAACTGCCCATTCGTTGATTTTGATTTTATATCACAGACGCCACGTAATTAGCGAAGGAGCCTTTCCAAAAACCAGTACAGGGCTCAGATCCGTGGTACCAGACAGGAGCTCCGGTCAGCTGTGTTCTCAGGAAGATCTTTTAATTTGTAACCCTACCGTGCGGTACAAGACGAATTAGATTAACGTTATTTCCTGTCGTGTAGACACCCAACCATCATAACATAAAACTGTGTGAAATTTGCCAACTTTTAATTTTATTCAAAATTTAGTGACAGAACAAAATTGATTAAAGTTGAAATTACCAAGCAACAGTACCACACACAAATTCAAAAGGTTAACAGTTTTTCTTTTGCCTTAAAGCTTTTAACTGTACTCTCACTAAATTGTTTAAAAAAAAATCAAAAGTTGTGCACCAATTTCAATGAAAAAGAGTTCAATTCTTTTGAAATGCATTTAGCTGCAAGATTCTAGACCAGAAATAAACTCATTGGTGCAGTTTTATTTTTTATGAATTCTTAAAACCAAAACATTTATGCCTGTATTCATAAAAATATTTTAAATTTAATAAAGGTTTACAAAACAACTTTTATATGAACATTTTCCTACATACGCGTTTGTTATTTATGAATACGGACGTTAAACTTTTCAGTAAAATTGATATTTTATGATGAAACAGAATTGAGTCTTCAACTTCAGGCAAAAATTCTTAAGCCCATAATTAAAACGTTGACCGTAACTGCGAATTTTTTCTCATTTCTTTCGTTTTCTTTTGTTCTTTTTTTTCTTTTTTGTTTACAATATGTATGAAATTGAACGAAAGTATGGTAGCATTGTTGGGAGAATAATTGTCTCTATGTGAGAGCATGAGAAAAAAATGTTTTAAAAATAAAATTGATTTTATTTATCGACCGCATTCTCTCGCATAATTTTATGTCAAACTGTATGGAAAACATCGTTCAGCCCCAGTTCTGTTCAATCATTTTTTCTGATAAAAATTTCATGATATCTCTAAAGCTACTGAGCAAATTAACAAACAATGTTTGCACGGCCCAAAGGACTTTTTGCTGTCGTGTTTCGGATTTTTCATGTTAGCAGAGAAATAAAATGAAACTCGTGTGTTCTTCGTTTAAAGAATTGTGACAGAAAGACAAAAAAATTATTTTTAATTTGATTTAAAGCAAAAATATATTTTACAATATTTTCAAAACTAAAATGTTTTCAATAACAAATTATAAAAAGTTTTCAAACAACAAGTAAATATATGAATGAATAATCATGAAACAAACTCTTATATTCTTACTGCCGTATTCATAAAAAACTAAATTGGATATGAATCCATTTTAAGGAAAATTTGTATGGAAATTTAGTGTTAAAATACATTTGAAATGTATTTTATTTTTTATGAATACGGCAGTTAACATTTCAGTTTTCTGTTTAGGGGAAATCCTTTTCAAGTTAGCTTCTATATGTGGTGAAAGTGCTGAAAACTAGGGCAGATGAAAAATGGAGTTCAGATTCACGATCAGCGTTCCAAATAACAAAAAAATTTTAGCAAATTAAAAAGTTGTATCTGAAATTTGTAAGGATGTGTTATTATTAAAACGTTTTCGTAAGCCTCAGAAATTTACGGCCTGGCATTTTCAACGACAAACAGCTGATTTTCGGCCCACTAAAAATTTTCAGCATGGCAAGTCGATCGACAATGCAAGCGACCGATGACGTAACAGTTTTCATACAAATTTTCGGCGCACTAAGAATTAAAATGCGACCACAAATGTCATAATCAGTCACTTGTGTTGTAGTTGTCGACATATGCATTTTGTTAAAATATTTAACAAAATTTTCTTTACACACACACACTAACTATTTTTTTTAATTTTATATTTTTTTAAAACACCATAACTTATAAAATGTTAGAAAAGATAAACTCACTGTTTTATTGTTGGCATTTTGTTTAAGCTTTGATATCGTTGCAAATAAGACTTTTTGAGTGTAAGTGGGTAATTCTCATTCCCTCTGTATTCTTGTTTGCTGATAGCTTTGGCTTTTCTAAAATTATTTAGGAGAACGTATCCTGATGATCTGGCCTAAGCAACCAGTGAAATGCGCATAGACACTGCTTATCCTACAATAATAAATTTTCAGTATTTTTTATCAATTATTAAATAAAGCACAAAAAACAAAATCTTTTAATTATATAGCCTTTAAAAATATTTTTTATAAAATTCTATTCTATATTTTTTGTTTTCTATTCTGACTTGGTTGCAGCCAGAGTTTTATTTTTTGGCTCAATTTATATGTTTTGTCGATTTTTATTTCCAAACTAGCGTTTTATTTATGGAATTGATGATGTGGCAATACAGTCATTTGACAATACCCAATAAAAAAATTTCTTATTTTGCGAAGCACTAATGGTACATTTTTAAAAGTACGCAATAAGACATACAGAGAAGCAGTAAGGTAAGCAAACAAATTTTTAATAAATTAAAAAGATATATATA
Organism: Pollenia amentaria; assembly: GCA_943735925.1. Lineage (NCBI taxonomy): Eukaryota > Metazoa > Arthropoda > Insecta > Diptera > Polleniidae > Pollenia > Pollenia amentaria. The sequence continues at coordinate 81,294,304 of OX031008.1, read as the reverse complement.
AAATTTGAACAGCCACGACATTCCCTTACAACGAAGCAGGTTTGTAAGGGAGCATAAAGAAGAATAACGGTAACCAAAAAATCAGTGTGCAAGGCTGATCGTTACATTCACCAATTTTTATATGCGCTGAATGAAGCGATTTCTGTGTCAAAAATTTATTGCTTGAAAGTGGGAACTCGCTAAATACAATTCATGTCTTCCGTAAGCGATATGGTAAGCGAAACTTCTACGTTTCTCCCTTACAAACCTGCTTCATTGGAAGCTCCATTTTTTATTGGGACATAAGAGTTATTTTTAATAGATTTATTAAAAGTCTTTTATAAAAGTTTTGTATAACTTTTAATTGAACGATTTCTACAAAATTTGCTACTGAAATTGAAAATTAATAGTCATGCGATTTATGTACTAAAAGTATAGTAAAAGTACTGTACCCTTAATTTCCCCCCCACTGTAGTCTCTAGCAAATTAAATAGTAAATGGCTTTCTTAACTAACTGTTGGCAATCATAAATTATTTGGCTGTTGTATAATTTAAAAAAAAAAAAAAACTATCTATCCACTTGCCACCGCAATTAGCCAAACAATAAATATGGCATAAAATGCATTTCGTAGTCCTTTTTAAAGAATTTTAAAACTGTACTGAATTATGGTGCAAAAAAGGCAAATTCAAAAAGCCAAGCAAAGTTAAAAAAGAAAAGAGAAAAAATCTCAGCATTACCCTACTTAAAATGTTAAACATAATCAGGATAACATTTCTGGCGCAATTCCGGTCAAATGAAAAAAAGAAAAACTCAACCAAAAATTATATTGGGCACTTTACAAAAAGTCTACATATTAGCGTACTTATGTATGTATGTATATTACTTAAATACTTGCCTACTTATACTAACAAAAAAATACATACCTAAAAAATGAGTGGTGAACATTTTACCATGTACAAGCAACAAAATGTGGCAAAGACCATAAAGTGGTTCGCAAAAGGAAAAGAAAAAACGGATTGTTTATCTTACAAATACGAATAAGTACAAACTTAAAGAAGGAAACGAGATTTCTTAAATGTCGTAAATACTTAGAAAAGTCAACGATGACTTGTTATGGGCGGTATTCTTGGTAGAAAAGTTTATGGATTATAACTTTAAGTCACAAGGGCATGGAGAGGTTACTAGAACTCTGTATGAGAAAAAATTGGCTCTAGAACTATGATTTCATCACACCTGAGCCAAGCTTTGATCATGGCTTCGACCTAATCATTTTAGTTACCATCGTTCACTTTGATGACCTAAGAATTTCCGCAGATGCAATAGAGAAATACACTGACGGGTCTAAAACAAAGTATGGTATCGGTTCTGGCCAGTGTTGCCAGTGAAATTTCGAGAAAGATACATTTTAGTTTCCAAAAAGATACACTTTTTCTCAAAAGATACATTTATAAAAAAAATTTAATATACATTTTTAACGTTTAACAATTATTAACATAACATTTTTATTTCATATTTAATGAATATTGCAAAGAAAATGATATCATATAAATTCATTTTTATATTTATTTAAGTCATAAATATTAACTGAAATTGGATATGAAATCTATTTCAAGGAAAATTTGTGTTGAAATTTTGTTTTAAAATACGTTTGAAATCTATTTTATTTTTTATGAATACGGCAGTAAGTATATAATTTTTAAAAATACAGTATCCTTTAAAATAAATTATATGTAACTATCTTTGGATGTTATCAAAACAAATTCATTTTTGTAAAAAATAATATACGAGTTAAGGCGTTAATACTAAAGCGATTATATGAAGAAGTTCACATAAATTTTTCTTCTAAAATTTCATCTTAACACACATACACAGGAATAAGCAGACGACTGAAGAACTTAGAAAACCTAACATCAAAATACATGTTATTTTTGTATAGCTTCGTACAGACGGTGGTGAGATCATACAATATTGTAAGCAGGCGCTGCCAATAGAAAAAATTTCCTGACAATGGTTCATTGTCAGATGCATTAATTTCACACGTCTGCCAAATTCAAATGAGGTAACAATGTTTACATAGTAGCAAGACATTTTTAGTCAATTTTAATGCAATTTAACCAATATTGTAAAATCTTACAATATTATTTAGTTGTCACTGTTTTTTTTCGTATTCATAACGAAATGATCATTTTAAAAAACTTTGTCAGATACGGAAAGTTTAATATTTTATTTCTGTACATTTTGCGTACAGATTCAACAGAGACGTAAAATATCAGGATTATACATGATACATAAAGTCATCAAAAGAAACGAAAAATGTATCTTTCGTATCGCAACGCCATCACTGGTTCTGGCATTAACTTTGAGCAGTTGGACTGGAGCATTCTCCTAAGACTGTCAGATTATTGCAATACCATATTGGCCATCCACCTAAGCAGTCGAGAGCTAAATTCAGAATGGTGAGATATCTAGCAGGGATATTCACGTTATTACCGCTATTAAAATGGCCATAAGATCCATGAAGAATGTGTGTTTCTGGAGGAGATAGCGGAATATTCAATGGTTACTCTAAAATGGGTTCCTGAACAAAGGAGCATACGTGGAAACTGTATGGCTGATTCATTGGCGCATGAAGCCACCTCCTTGAATCGGAACGTTTCAACACATGATATATGTATATAGCACACACGATGAAACTATCAGTGGGAAAATAAGAAAAACCAGGCCAATTATACACGGAAAACGACTCTACCTGATTTCCCCGAAGAGTGTAACACCCGAAGGTGAAAAATCCTAAAGATGGTTCCTTTAAACGGGGGAGTTTAATATTATAAACCATTTGATTTGTAGTACTCCAAATACAATTGCTTGATTTAAGCACTGCTCTAACAATGCATACGGAAGTTAATAATTGAGCTACGTCAAGCGTTTTTTATACCAAATCTTCTCATTTACCTACAGTTTATACGTAACAAACATTTAGCACGCAATTTTAATACAAGCCGGCTGGAAAATCTTATTTAACAGATCGCTATGTTGCAGACTGGGGCAAAAAGCCTTTTTCTCGCGGATCAATTCATATTTTTATTCATTTATTTAAAGATTTTCTAATACAACGATATACATTATCTTATAATTAAAGTATTTGAATCAGAAAAGTTAGTTTAAACATATGCATGTGTCCCTATATTTAAATTAATCTGCAAATAATGCAATAATAATAGATAAATAAATCAATAATTACAATTAACAGAAAACTTAATTAGAATAACGGAAATATAATAAGTTAATTATTTCTAATGCTATAGATTTTATTGAAAGTACTTTTAAATTTAGTTGCGTTGGTTGAATATTGTAAAGATACAGGAAGTTGGTTCCAGAGACGGATTGAATATATAAAAAAATTGTTTCTCAGATGCTGCATCACGATGTCGAAGATGGACTAGGCTGTTAACTCTCGAAGACCTCATGAGCTAAAGACGGTCATATATATTTTGGTTGCGTTGTCGTTATAATTTTGTGGAAGAACAAAAGGTTTTTAATTTTAGATAGTCTTCGAAGCTTACGTTGATCACACTAGAGTAACCACTCAATTAATCGTTGTTCGATTAATCGAAGAAAATTTTCGCCATTATTTGATCGAATAATTAAAACAGCCAATTTTAAATAACGAATAACTCGAACAATTTATGTCAATTAATCGATTAAAATTAATTTCTTAAAAACTCTATTTTTTTGATATAAAAATATTTTTTTTTTAGATTTCTAACTTTACCTCAGGAAAGTAATTCCGGTTATAACTGGCAATTGTCTTATTGGGAGCTAGAGTTCCCTTACAATAACCAGTGTAAAAGTTACGACGGCGAGAAAAAAAGTGTAGTAAACGGAATATCTTCTCTGTAATTGTCCGCATTCGAAGACCTACTACTCAAGCTGTTTGGTCAAAGAACCTTTAGGAACAAAACTTGTCTCTCTGACATTGATTTGAGTAGGACTCCTTCATTGAATTAACAGACTAGCTAGCCCAAAAAAAAATGTTTGCCCAAAATTGTTCAATTAAACAATTAATTGGTGTGCATTAATTTTTTCAATTAATATTTTGTTTGCTGCAAAAACATATCAAAACACATAAATTTAAATGTTTGTGTATATGTTGTGTATATTTTAGTTTATGCAATTAATTTTTTAATTGTCTAAATTTGTGTAGCATGACTCCAAAATACAAATCCGTTAATTGATATGATCAATTCTTTTGCAGGGGCAAAAGTAGTAAAGAATTGAATTGTCTGAATGAATTGTCTAATTAAAGTTGATTTCCTATTTGTTCTGTGTGAGTGAAAAATTTCGGCAGCTTGGTAACATGCATAGTTAAGGGGTAGTGCACTAAATAATGATTTAAGTCAGAATTGCACAATCACTAAATAAAACTGCAAAAAAATTAGTTTGCACTATTTTTTACCAGCTTAAGAGATGATTGGCTTCTTTCACTACCACGAAAAAAATAGTGCAACATTTGTACTTGCACTCAAAAAAAAACATATAAACAGACTCTCACTGAAATTTAAAAAATTTAATTTTGTATGCGCTGAAATTAAATTAGATGAAATTTTGTCAATAACGGAATATCTCATGGGTTTAATCATGAAAAAACAAGTTTTTTGTTTGTAAATTTAATACAAAATTTTTTGTTGCACTCAAATGAGTAAAAAACAAAAAAGTTGCAATAAAATGATGATTGCTTTTTCTTAAATCAAACTATTTTTTTTTAGTGCATAATTGTTACCATCACTATCACTCATGTTTAGTGTGGCTGCTAAATTTCAATTTATCACTCAACATCAACAAAATGATGGCAATAATTTTGCACTATCACTAACTGTGAGTTGAAACTGCAAAATTAGTGCAGTACCCCCATCTATGGTAACATGTGACCCCTAGAAGACAGTGAAATATAGAAACTAATTGCTAGACCAATATAAGCTGTGCTTGATTGAGGCTGAAAATGCAACCTAACAATAACTTGAAGTCTTTAGACGAACAAACACTACCATATTATTATGATAGCTCTTAAAAAGTTTTAAGAAAAAAATCGAAAATTTTTTTTTTTTTTTTTTTTGAAGCAGAAAAACACAACCTGCATTAACTAAAATTTTGAGCACAAATTTCTTTAAAACCGTGTGGCGCATACAAGAAGAGTTATGTGCGAAATACGCCAAAATCTTTATCAAAACGAAAGAAAACGTCCACAAAAAAGAATTTTTTAAGGACAGAGGACACCAGCCACTAGAAAAAGGCAGATATAAATAAAATAAAAATTTACTTGGACAACTTTAAAGGAAACAAGTTTCTTTTAAGTTTGACTGGAATCGTATTACCACAAAATATTTCATACAACAATAACAGGCAAAGTATGTTCTGTAACATCTCTGAAGTAATTTTCATAAAGTGGAAGTGATGGGACCGACTGGACAACTTTAATAAAATACCCCAACAATAGCATACGTTATAAAATAAGATAATCTCTTTTTCTTAATGGAATGAAAACATTGGTACTAAATAAAAAAAATTGTTGAACTTCAAATTAGGTTATGGTTAAAAATCGATCAATAATTCGTCAGTTTAAGAAATCCCTCTTCAGAATTTGGGTTTAAGCCGGGGAACCTAGATATCCCTGAAAGGGCCTCACCACCAACATTAACAGTCCCGATATAACTCTAATAGCCGCACTTTTTTTAAGATCTGCCAATTTCAGGCTCCAGGCATGCTTGACGTATTGGCAAAAAAATTTAAAATTTTTGTGCGCAGAACACTTTTTCAGCGATTTCAAATCACTTTTCGAAATTTTTGTGCTCAGAAAACTTTTTTAGGAAATCAAAATCACTTTTAGAAATTGGTTTTTAGAACATGCCTGATAAAAGAAAGTATTATTTTTATATTCAAGTTAAGATCTACGAATTTAAGAAAACAAAAAATCTTAAAAATAGCTAAACTCTGTTACGGCGCATACAAACAGTTTTGTGGCGGCAGCACACCATTTTGAACCGACAACGACTTTGGTGTCTTATAAAACTATGTCAGAAGCAATAGCCATGTACGTTTATGACAAATAATTATAAGCCTGCTGTAGAACAACAATTATGAATTAAATGGAAGTTGCAAGTTAAAACATGTCTTGCATGGTGGGCTTAAACTTTTACAATATATAGTTAAAGGTTAATAAATAATTACAACCGCGGCACTGTTACCAAGACAAAGAACGTAAATTAATAAAATTAAAATTTTGAATCTATAAAAATCTACCATATCCTTTAGAAAACTCAGCAACTAAGCTTAAAAATAAATTGCCATCTAAAGAAGTATTTTGTCCCATTGTGCAACCAGTAACTAATGGTTTACAGTTGTTTCAATATAAAAAAAAGTTAATAAATGAGTGAATGAGTTGACCAGCACTCTCGTGGCGACTTAAAACTTAATGTTGGTAATTTCATTTCAGTTTCGCTTAGTTAACTCCAATTTTGTTGTAGTCATTGGCTTTTTTTTAACATGTTGTTTCTTTTTGCTGCTAATACAATTTGCAACTTCATACCCGCATATTATTATGCTCATAAGAATTTGTCTTAAAGTTGTATTTTGACTCTACTCTGTTGATGCAAAAGGGTGGTGCAACAGGATCAAATATTTTGAAAGTATATTTTTTCAAATATTTACTTAATAAAATTTTGTGAAATTTTTTAAACGGTTTATGGTTTACGCTAGAATATTGTCGTTAATTGCCTCTTATAGTTTTTTAGTAACACAAACTCTAAAAAGCATCCACAATTTTTGGGGCTCATAAAAGAACGGCTAGAGGAAAAGGAGAATATAAAAATTATCTTGTGTCATTAAGGAATGTGTTCATTTTGTTGTGGTAACTACACATGTACGGAATTTTAAGAATTTTTTTTGTTTTTATTTTTTTCAGAGAGTTTTTAATTTAGAAATCAAACTCAATTTCTTTTGTATATCTCAGAAATTCTCTTGCTGGTAAAAAATATATGAAGCAAACGCAAATAAGGCGGTGTAAACGATTAGTAATCTTTAAGTAATGAAGTTGGCTGCTATTGGTAAACCTTGAATCTATCAATTGTATATTTATTTTTGTTTCTTTATTGTGACACAAAGTTGACGCTCTCTTCTAGCTAGGCGCTAGAAAAGTTAAGCTTAACGCGCAATAGCTTGAACCTACATAAAAGCTTTATAATAATTGAAATTGGTGGGTAATTTGTTTTTTTAAAGAAATACCAGATAAATTTTAACGCTTAACCAGTTAAACCAGTTAAAGAAAGGACTTTCTAAAATTTCTGTTGTTTCATTGACTGACTGTCAAATTTAATGTCAAGGCGAATTTCATTTAAGGAGGAGTTAAAAACACAGTTAAGAGATGTCAAAAGTTGCTGATATTTATTGACATATTATCCAAGGTGGTGGCAGTCCTACAACAATCGAAAATGTTATTATTCTACTAACTGAAAATGTCAAGATCCATAACAAAATGGAAACAAAAACTGCACTTTGAAAGTTTTAACAAACAAAAAACCATAACCAGCTGATCAGTTGAATCCACTTGATATACATATCAATAAGACCATCTAAAGCAAAAAAAACCCATAATTGTTTTTATTGCTGTTTGTGTTTGTTGTTGTATTGCCGTCACCTGATATATAAATTTTCCCTAATCAACATCCCAGCGGGAAAAAGAAGGAGTACGGATGCATTCTAGAAGGCCTCTGTACTCCTTCTTTTGGATGTCCAAGGCCTGGTCGCATACTCATATCTTTTTTACACACGTTGTCATTGCGGGCTAGGCCTTCCGCTCTCCTTTCATTCGCAGTTTTATAAGAAAGTTAACAGGATAAAAAATTAATTCTTTTGCATCGGCAAAAAACAAAAAATGTTACTCCTTCTCCCTTTTCATAGAATGGAATGAGGAATGTGTATTTTATCTGTTATATGAAAGAGCCGAAGCCTTTTATGTGACATTCTTTAGCAGGCCTTAAATAACGCCTGAAGTAAGAAGGTCTTCTGAGTTTTCCCGCTGGGATGTTTTCAGGCTTGTCTAACACAGTGCTGCCATTTATGCAATTTAGTGGATCAATATGGCTTTCTGCATTATATTTGCAAACATTTTATAAGTATAAAGAGGTATCATTTATTTCCAGTTTCATAATTAATTAAATTCTTTTTAGCTAAATATTGTTTGGTAAAAGTTTATAGTTAATCGTGACGAACTCGCAACACTGGCTCATCTGGTTCATGCCAGGTAGGCTCGCCCAAATTCTGACAAATATCACGTTTATGTGCCAAAAGCAGTTGTCAAAATCAGTGTATACAAAATTTTTTCATAAAGTAACAAAACAAAAAAGATCAAAATACACGACGCAAAAAATAGTCAGCTGATCCCTCGAGTTTACGTGCTTTGAAATCGTCTTGGTTCACTGCAATACCGGACCTAAAAATCCGCAAAACAATTCGAACAAAACGGGCAAATGCACTCATTTGTTCCAAAGCCGCACAAACATGATTTAAAATTTTGCAATATTTTTGGTATATTGTTTATAAAATAAAATTTTTGTAATTGTTTTTTTTAGCTTTTTTAGGAAAACACGTTTTACTCCGAAAAGTGGTTTTATTAAAGAGATATCGGTATTTCGGATATGGCCAACGTGAATTATTTATTTTTCATAAGTTACTTAATAATATTCAACAAATTTTTTTCATTCCTAAATATTTAAGGAATAGAACTATTACAAAAAGCTTTATAAAATACAGAACTGAAATTTAGCTCATAGAATAAATTCGAAAAATAGAATATCTATGTTGTATATTTTTTCAAAAATGGATATTTTCAGGAAAATCGAACCTGATAACTTTAAGTCATATTTAAGCTTCATAAATAAGATTATTAAGGCTGAACCACCACTGATAATCCGCCTTTCTTGAACAACAAAACTTAATTTTCTTTAGTAAAAAAAAATAGTTTAGCCTCCATATTCATAAAAAAATTTTTTGATTAATAAAAGGCTTATTGAAACAAATTTTCATAGAAAATTCGTTTCATAAACCAGCTATAAGCTTTATTATTTTTTAGGAATATGGGTGTAAAACTATAAGGAGTCTTCAAAACTGAAGGTTTATTAGCAAACATTTGACAATTTTGTAAAAAAAACTAGAGACAGTCGTAGTTCTTTAAGCATCCCTGCGGGAAATTTGTGTCAATTGCTCGTAAAGCACATGTCCCGTGACCATTGAACAAAATTTTATAATTAAAAGAGACGAATTGTGATAGTTGAAAACAAGACCTATCACTTAACTGGTGATAATGTGTTTAGAGTGTAGTTAGTTCCAAAGGAAAGGTAATTGGCACAAAACTATTCATGTGACTGGATTTTGTGCGGGTAATGGCTGGTTCTCTCTAGTTCTATTACTTTATATGAAGGGGATCTATCATAATGACATGGTTCATTTGTAACAATATCTGCGACAGGCATTATTTTAACCGAAATTGGAGGTTATTTCAGTGACCTGTTACAAAGTGTCAAAACGGTGCCAATTAACCCCCTCGTAGGTCATCGCCATGTTAAAGTGACTTGTCACTTCACAAGTTTAGTGTTAGTTCTAGAATTACCAACTTATAAAGGGTGGTCCAACCATAATGCACGATGTTAATTGTGAGTCATACCTTAACGTCCAGTTTTTTGCCCAACTTAATGTGACATTTCTTGGTTTCAGTGTTTTACAAATTCACTACTGACCATTTCAAGCGAATAGTTGGTTAAATAGACATTACTGAATGGTGATTTTACAAAGAAAAATCATCTTCAGCGACCAGGCACACTTTCACCTCAGTGGATTCGTTAAAAAGCAGAACTGTCGCATTTGGGAAAATGAGAATCCACAAGTGATTGTTGAAAAGCTGATGCATCTATAAATGTTGATTGTTTGGGGCGGTTTGTAAGCTGGCTTCGAAAATGAGGTCGGCCAAGCAGTTACAGTGAATGGTGTTCCCTATCTTGCGAAGATAACGGACTTCTTGTGGCCAGAAATTGAGAATATGGATCTGGACGATATGTGGCTCCCACAGGATGGTGCCACATCCAAAGACACCGCCAATGAAACAATGGCTTCTTTGAGCAAGAAATTCAATGGCCATGTTATCTCACATCGTGGCGAAGTGAGTTGGCCGCCACGATCATGTGATTTGGCACCGTTGGACGTCTTCCTTTGCAGATATTTAAAACAATAATTGTACGCCATTAAGCCAAGAACAAGAGCTAAAGGATGAGATAATTCGGCACATTCACGACATGGAACCTCAATTACGAGTATGTCTTAGAGTCAGTGAAAATATGAACTATCGGATAGAGGTATGCCACCGAAGCGTTGGCGTGCTTTTGGCCGATATTTGCATTTGTAGGATAATTCTCTGAAAACTTTTAGTTTTTTTTTATAAACATCGTGCTACACCTTTATATACCCTTTTCAACCTTTGATTACGTGTATAATAAGGGAGACTTATTACCACATTAAATGCTTGTCAAATTATGGATTATTTTTGTTTTTAAATAATGTTAACAGTATGTATTGTTGACCTTTTTTGTTGTTGTAGGTTATATTTGGTTCGGCTTGAGGTCATTTATTATAAATTAAAAAACAATTTTGAATTTAATTTTTAATATTTTTATTTTTGTACCCAATATTTCGAGGCAACTCCGTTGCTCATCTTCAGGGGATTTATTTAAATAAAAATTTTAATTTTTAATTTGTTTTTTATTTAAATAAATCCCCTGAAGATGAGCAACGGAGTTGCCTCGAAATATTGGGTACAAAAATAAAAATATTTAAAATTAAGTTCAAAATTGTTTTTAAATAATTTTATATTTGACTCCCGAACTTCCATTTCGGTTCACGATATTTCGATGGATAAGCTGATTAGCCTAGTGACCACACAAGAACAACACTTTATACCAGTTTTGACTATAGCAATCCGATTCTCACTGCAACGCATGGAAATTGTTACTTTTGTTAAAGGGCGATTTTAACCTATCGAAGAATCTAAACACTGTAAAGAAATTATTATTGATTACTTGATGTTTTTCAAAAACTAAATTCTAAGTTATACCCAAGTAAAAAGAACATGTTCTTAACTTAACTGTTTACAGAATCACTCTGTATATGTTTATATTTTCCTTTAGCAAATTTTTCGCAACTGTATCACTATTAGGGAACCTTTTATCCTTGAATTTTAAGCTTTTTACTACTTGATGCTCGGTAATGGGATGACAGCATACACATCCTCAAGAAATACGCGCCGCCAAGAGCATAAAGTTCACACTCATAAAGTAAATAAATTTAAAACCGGCGGCACCTTTTTCTGGCATAAAACTTTTTTGTCACTGCCACAACGATTTCATTAAGGAATTAAAGAGATTTTATTTTGGCTGGGGCTTTTCATAAGGAAACCTTGATTTACAAAATAAAAAATTTATGCTTTTTTATTAGTTGGAAGAAAGAAACGATTTAAGCGTTTTTTCGTTTTTTGGTTATTAAGAACTTTTTTATAGTTATTAATTTGACACTGTTTTTATCGGGAATAGTAAAAAAAAACTATCACACACAACAGGAAAGAGTTTGGAAAATAAAACCTGAAAGTTTTCAAAATAAAACAGGAGATTAAGAAATCAACGGGTGATAAACATTTAAACTAAATTGATTTTTAGACATTCAATAAAATATATAATAAAAACCATTTATAACTTTCGTTTGGCACTCGTAAATGAAGTAAAAATATTCCAAATTCTTTTGAACACAGAAAATACGCTTAGATTTATATACCCTACATTACCACAAGTGGTAAATGAGGGTATACTAAGTTGGTCCTGCCGTGGGAAACTTTTTTATAATACATCTAAGTCACCATAAAGTATATATTCTGGCTCCTTGAGTAATTCTAAGTCGATTAAGCCATGTCCATCTGTCTGTTCGTCTGTTCGTCTGTTGAAATCACGCTCATTTTCGAAAAACGCAAAAGAAAAGCACAAACTTGGTCTCAAATTGCTTGTAGTTATACTAAGCAGCTTGTAGAATCCAGCAACATAAGTTCAGTAGGACTAGAACTATGAATCAAAATGTGGAACCACCGTCCTAAAAAATTGATAATTTTGATACAAAAACTAGCATAAATGGTGGAATAACGCACGGAATAATACGAAATTTCGCAAGAATTCGCTTTATACGACTTCAAATCATACTTGTGAACATCGGTTAATAATTGACCATAGGCCCCATATAAACCCTCTTCACGGAAAACAGCTTAGTACGCCTAAAACCGTAATAAATAACGCTATCATACTAAAATTCGGTACGGTACAGTTTTGTAGGACTAGAAATTACACTGTAAAATTTTTTGAAGATCGGTTAATAATTTACCCTAGGCCCCATATAAACCCTACTCTCGGAAAACAATTTATTGCGCCTAAACCAAATAAAGCCCCCTTTGGGAAAATAATTAAATTCGCCTAAAACCATAACAGATGTAGATATTGCGCTAAATATGGCCAGAAAAAATATCATGCAATTTTGTGATATTCTATTCGGTCCATAATTTACCTTAGATCCCATAGCCTTCTGAAATTCACTGTTAACGCTAAAACTAATTAAACTGCTGTATTGAAATTTATTCTTATTTATTTTTTGTAGTACCAGAAATCATTCTTCAGAATTTTGGGATGATTGGTCCATAATTAACTATAGGTCCAATACAAATTACCCTCCTAAAAATCATTTTAGTTCGGCTAACACTGTTACGAATCATGATATTTTTCTCAAGCCAGTTCAAAGTTCTTCCAAGAAACGCATACAACTTCCTTATTGTCGGTCAATAATTTAATATAGGTCTAAGCCGCAACCATTTTTAATGCTGACGTTCGTTTTTGTGAAGCTTAGTTAATAATATATATGTATTTATCATATAGAGCCCACTCCTGTCGGTGGAGGGCATAAAAGATTCGGCGCAGCCGAATATAGCACTCTAACTTGTTTTTTTTTTTTTTTTTTTTTTTTTTTGATTAGAAGTTGAAACAACAGGTATTTAAATAAAATTCTTAATAAATATTTTTACTTTGTTTAATTCGCAGAAGAATATGAATGTATTTCAGGAAAACAAGTTTCGTTGTTGTTATGACGATTAAAATTCTTTAAGCTGAACGGAACTAAGTTTGATTCAGGGATGGAAAATGGGTTTTCTGACTTATTCCGATTATTGGAATGTTGTTTTTAGATCCCAAAAGTACCATTATTGAACTTTTTGGATCAATATAAATATGCTTTTTAGACTTGAAATATGTTGTAGAATGTAGAAAGGCTCAGTATGCTCTTTTACTGAAGAATGTAGAAGGGATTAGTTTCTTGGCACATGTTTTGAATTATCTGGAAACAAAACATATTATTAATAAGGAAAACTTTAAACAAGTAGCAGAAAATATTTGTCTCGGTTTTAAGTTCCATTAAATGGGTTTGAGCTCTATAGGGAGACTTTGTAATGATTTGCCAACATTTTTACCAGATGTTTTAATATTTGATAATTTTTCTACAATAGAACTTATGGAATAAAATCTACTTTTAATCTCAAGATGTTCTTAAATTTAACACAAATATTTTTAGCATTTCATTAACCACAGAAATTGTTTTTGATACAAATCTTAAGTTTGGGTTAGAACCACGCTACTTAACGACGTCTTAGATATACTAGTTAAAAGAAAAGAACATGTGTGCCATGTTTTCCATCCCTGTTTTGATCTTATTTGGGATGGCTAGAATTGGAGGACAAATTATAGCATTCGATGTTGATCGAAATGTGCATTTAAAATAGGGATGTAACTGATACCGATATATTGGCGATTCTTCAGCCTTACCGATCTATTGGTATCGGCGGTATTTTACTACGACGAAACTTTTTTTTAGAGTTTTTTTGAACAAACAATTGAATGTTCAATAATTATTTTTGCATAATAACTAAGCGAAATAACACTTAAAAGCAGAGCATTAAAATAAAATAGAAAAATAAATTGTTTCTTTTAATTCTTAAGCTGGACGTCCACAGCACGCGTTCTATGCGGTTGATACTTTCTTGACCTTTTTTCAAGACGCATGCAAAAGAAGAAAGAAATCATACTTCATGCGTTCGATGTGTATATGCATTCTCCGCGTTTGCTATGTAGCTTGTCAAAACAATTTCATACTGATTCCTCTTTTATTGACAGATGCGTAAACGCATTCAACGCTGGTGTGAAACAGCAGCTTTAACCGTTTTGTTTTGCGTCATAGTGGTGTAATATTCCCTATTGGTAAATCTTGTATGATTTGTGTATTTTCAGATTTTTTCTGATTATTTTACCCTCCACCACCTCTAGTGGTGAATGAGGGTATACTAAGTTTGTCGTTCCATGTACAACTTTTTATTTTACATCTCAGACCACATAAAGTATAAAGTCGATTTAGCTATGTCCGTCCGTCTGAACGTCTTTTGAAAACTCGCTCACTTTCAAAAAACTCAAAAGAAAAGAACTAAACTTGGTGTCAAATTGGTTGTAGTTATCCTAAGCAGTTTGGAATTGAAATCGAACAAAATCTGTTTAGTAGGATCAGAGCTATGAATCAAAATGTGGAACCACCACCCTTAAAAGTTGATAATTTTGTTACAAAAACTAGAATAAATGGTGTTATAATTCTCGGAATGATAATTTTATTTTTTTGCCCTATGCTAATCCCGCGAAGCTCTACGCTTGTCTGCAGGAAAGATACCAGAGCCTTTGGCGGGAATCGAACTCGCAACCCCGGTACTGATAGACTAGCTCACTACCAGCTAGCCTCGGGGTTGCAATCGAGACTAAGGACAGAATTTCTTCTAATAAGCCCATGAATTTTAATTGCTTTTAGTTTTATTTGAGTTAATTTTGCTTCGATATGCCATTTCCACGTTAAACGCCAATCTAGATGTATACCGAGGTATTTTACATGCGAGTGTTGGGGTATTATTTGATTATTGATTTTAGTAGGCCGGAATGTTTCCCGACGCAATATGAATGTTATATGAACGCATTTTTGCTCGTTTACCTATATCCTCCATTGTTTTAATCACTGTTCCAGTTCAAATATTTAATTTTGCATGTAACGAGATGCTTCATGACAGTTTTCGTGTACACGCTTAGAAAAGCTGTATCATCCGCAAATGTTGAAGTATTGGCGTAGTTGTTTGTTGGCATATCCGAAGTATATATTTGGTATAGTAGAGGACCGACGAAGTAGCTTTCTAATAGCTTGTGTGTGTTGGCTGCTAAGTTAAGCTTCAATTTATATAAAAAGCCTTCATGCCAGACTTTATCAAAGGCTTGAGACACATCGATGAAAAGTGCTGAGCAATATTTTTCTTCAAAAGCTTTTTTTATGACATCTACTATTCGATGAGTTTGTTCAATTGTGCTGTGCTTTCTTCTAAAACCGAATTGATAATTTGGAATACATCTATTTTCATTTAAAATCGGCGTTAATTTTGATACTAATAGATTCTCAAATAGCTTTGAAATATTAGTTAATAAGCTAATAGTCCTATATGATTCACCTGTTTAATATCCTTTCCTGACTGTTGGTATCATGGCTACTAAGGAAACCTTCCATTGTTGAGGGTAGTATTCAAGGCGTAAAATAGAATGAAAAATAAAATGAATAATTTTCTTTGCTATGCGAGGTAGCTCCAAAAGCATTTTGTTACTGATCTTATTCATACCAGGTGCCTTTTTGGTGTTTAAGTCACAAATAACCTTTTCTATTTATCTTATCTCAAATCGTAGGGGAATAGCTGCTCTAACAATAACAGGTGTTAACTCGACTACTACATCGTGAGATATTTTTGGGGTTACTACGTTTTTCAAATGATTAACAAACGGATTTCCTTTTTCAATATCATTTCTTGCCCAACTTCCATTCGAGTTTCTTAATGGCGGTTTAGAAATAACTGGCCTTTTGAGATTGCATAAAGCTCCTAAAGATATTTGTCAGGGAAACCGTTTTCTGAGACTACAGTAACTTTCTTAGCCTCTTTGTGCACTCTCTTAATAAATTCTTCAGTCTGGGTTCACACTATGAAATTTTTCTTTCAGAAAGTCTGAGTTTATTGGTCAAAGGGGAAGAGGACATGCTTTTCTTCCTACTTTCTCATCCATAAACTCGAACATTCTGAAAGACAACTTTCATAGTGTGAACCCAGACTTAGTTGAGGGGATCACAGAACAAAGAAAAAATTGTCTCTAATCACCAAATTCGTTGAGTCAAGCAAACAATTTGTTGATTTTGCACCTATTACCAAAATGGCTATATAGATAAAAATTGTGCAAATTTAAAATTGTGAATATTTTTTTTTTCAATAAATGCTATTTTTAATTAAAACAAGTTAGAATGCTATATTCGGCTGTGCCGAATCTTTGATACCCTCCACCGATAGGAGTGGGCTCTATATGATAAATACATATATATTATTAACTAAGTTTCACAAAAACGAACGTCAGCATTAAAATTGGTTGCCGCTTAGACCTATATTAAATTATTGACCGACAATAAGAAAGTTTTATGCGTTTCTTGTTAGAACTTTGAGCTGGCTTGAGTAAAATATCCTGATTTGTTACAATTTTAGCCGAACTAAAAAGATTGTTAGGAGGATAATTTGTATTGGACCTATGGTAAATTATGGATCAATCATCCCAAAATTATGAAGACTGATTTCTGGTATTACAAAAAATAAATTAAAATAAAGCAGTGTAATTAGTTTTAGCGTTTTACAAAATTGCATTATATTTTTTCTGGCCATATGAATCTTAATTTTAAGAACTTTTACCGCAATATCTATATCTGTTGTGGTTTTAGGCGACTTTAATTATTTTTCCAAAGTGGGCTTTATTTGGTTTTGGGCGCAATTAATTGTTTTCCGAGAGTAGGGTTTATATGGGGCCTTGGGTAAATTATGGTCCGACCTTCACGAAATTGTGCAGTGTGATTTGTAGTCACATAAAACTCCGACGTACCAAATTTAATTATGATAGCATTATTTATTACAGTTTTAGGCGTACTAAACGGTTTTCCTGGAGTAGGGTTTATATGTTAATTATGTTAATTATGGACCGATCTTCAAAAAATTTTACAGTGTAATTTCTGGTCCTATAAAACTGTGAAGTACCAAATTTTAGTATGATAGCGTTATTTATTACGGTTTTAGGCGTTCTAAACTTGTTTTTTGCGAGAAGGGTTTATATGGGGCATATGGTCAATTATGGACCGATCTTCACGAAATTTAACAGTATGATTCGTATAAAGCGAATTCGTGCAAAATTTTATATCATTCCGTGCATTTTTCCACCATTTATGCTAGTTTTTGTATCGAAATTATCAATTTTTTTAGGGTGGTGGTTCCACATTTTGATTCATAGTTCTGATCTTACTAAACCGATATTGCTGGATTTCAATCCTAAACTGCTTAGGATAACTACAAGCAATTTTAAACCAAGTTTGTTATTTTCTTTTTAGTTTTTCGAAAGTGAGCGTGTTTTCAAAAGAAGGGCAGTCAGACGGGCATGGCTAAATCGACTTAGAATTACACAGGAATTCAAAATATATATACTTTGTGGGGTCTTAGATATATAATAAAAAAGTTTCACACGAAATTACAAACTTGGTATTCCCTCATTCACCACTAGTGGTGGTGGAGGGTATAAAAATGATCAAAAACTACCGTTTCAAACAATGTGTTAATTGATTTAATTAAATATAGCTCAGGTTTTGGCATTTTTCAACAACAATTCCACAAGTTTAAAATATTTTATTTTAAACGAAAAAATCAATTAAGAGTTTTTGTTATTTAATAAATATTTTAATTGAAAATTTATTTCAAAACAATTTAAATATTAATTTAATCAAAATTATATTTTTAATTTTCTTTCAACTAAAATAACGATTGATTCAATTATCACTTTGATTAAACAATTTTGTTAACTGATAAAAAACCACCTATAATTTTTTATTTATGTGTACAATTGCCACCCTCTTCGAACTCTCATTTTTTTCAGTCAAGAGACGCTCGACATCTGTAGAATATATTTTATTATTTTTGATTTTTTGGGGGGCTACGCTGGAATGTTAAACAGCTAGTTTAAGATAACTGTCAAAATTAACAATAGAGAGATCCACATTCTCCGGTGTACTAAGCAGAATAGTTTCTGTACAATGGGTACTAAGATATTTTTTAACTATTTTTTTGTGTGGCTGACGTCGCACAGTGGCGCCCGTAGAGCAACCGAGGTTGCAAGAATCAAAATTTTCATGAGTGCCGACGAAGTTTTGAATAAACCCATGTTATAGGAAACTTTTCAACGATTTCAAATATGCCACTCTTAATAATATCACATTTTTAGTTTAGAAGATATAACCGTTCAAAGTTGACCGACTTTCGGTTTTCAAAAAAACACACAATTTTTAGTCAATTTGTTGCGATTTCAGGTGTAATATCACGAAAAAAAGGTAACGAATCGCCTTATTTTTTGTTTGTATTGATTGATGTATTTATTAAATGTATAATGATAAAAAAAAATTAACTGTTTGCTTTGTGTTTCTCCTGGTAAATCAATATTTAAAAACTATCCGTTTTTTCACTATTTTTCAACTTTGACGGAAAATAAAAAAAACTATATTTTTCTATATTTGCCATATTTGCAAAACCTGTTCTTTGATTATTTCTTTACATAATTCAAAAAGTTTTATCTGCCCGTACGTGCCCGTTTGGCTTCTAGAGGTAAAAAAGTTTAAAAAGACATGGTTGCAGAAATTGTATGGCGTCCATCCCTTATATGTTTTGACGGACAGTAGTTTGATCTAATAGTTTGAAAAAAACTACTCATTGAAATTAGCAGGTACGTACCTCACATAAACAATACTTTGGCGTACAAATGGTCAGGAACAATATTGACTTATGGTCCCTACAGGTAGGCACAAATCTTATTTGGACACGTGCATAATATCAAAATTGCATTATTCAGCCTAAATCCATATGTATGCAGGGAACAGGTAAATTTTTAGGCATGGTAGCATAAGCCTATATATTGCAAAATAAGCATAATGCCTGGATTAGTCTACGCCTGAAAGTTGGCGCAACAATTACTGAAACCATTAAACAATTTAAGTACTGAAAACATGGCGTTGAACAATTTAAAATTATTTGAACTGTTTAGAAAGTCAACCACACCAAAGTTTTTCACGGAAGTGAAAATTCTTCCTGAGAAGTTGACAGTGATCAGCAAATGGGGCTGCGATGGATCATCCGGACAAAGCGTTTATAAGCAAAGGATATCTTCCGATGACGCTACAATATCGGACGGAAATATGTTTATGGCATCTGTTGTTCCTTTGCGGCTAAAATCGGATGATTCCCTACACTGGAAAAATCCACGTCCGTCATCAGTGCATTATTGCCGACCAATAATGTTTCAATTTGCAAGGGAATCGGCAGAACTCATAAGGACTGCGGTGAAGGACATTGAAGAACAAATAAGCAAGATTAAGCCTACAAAGCTGCAAATTGGAGAAGGAAAATATATTGAATGCAATTACGAGTTCCACCTGACCATGGTTGACGGAAAAGTCGTAAACGAACTGACAGGAACAACCTCAACAATGTCATGCCCGATTTGCAAAAAGAGTCAGAAGAACTTTTTTCAATTCAATTTATTTCATATATAATATGTGACATCTCAATTTTATATAATTAGTTGTAAAGAGTTTAAGATTAGTATCTTTTTCTGCTTAATTATAATATATTTCAATTAGTTATCATATACATATATATAGACAGAATTATATTGGAGGTAAAAATTTAGCAAAAACCTATTTAAACCCCTTTTTTCGTTTTATTTTTATATTTTTTTTATCGATTTTATATTATTATTTGTCAGAAGAACTTTGGTAATTTAAACGATTCTACAAATGAGGAGAATTACGAATATGGAATGTCACCATTGCACGCAAGGATAAGGTGTATGGAATTCTTGCTAAAACTGGCATATACCCTACCACAAGAGGAGGAAAACTTCGATGAAAATACATCAATAAAGGATAAGGAAAAGATCAGAAAGAAGCAAATACAGGATGCTTTTTTTAAACACGTTGGACTAAAAGTAGACTGTCCCAAGCACGGATACGGTAACTCAAACGATGGAAACACTTCTAGGAGATTTTTTGAAAATGATGAGGCAGTAACTAGAATCATTGGAATTGACAATCAAATCGTGAAAATTGAGTACCAGTCTTTGCCAATTGGAGAGCTTTCTGAAGAAGCACAGGAGTCTCTTAACAAATTTTATAAAAAATATAGATTGCAGAACACATTCAAAGCATCAAGGGTAAGGCAAAATAAGGACCTCTTCAACATGTTGGCAGCATCTTCCGATCCACTTATTTCTTCCCTGCGGTATGTGAAGTCACGAATAGAGTTACAAAATAATTATAGTTTAGAAATGGTTAGTCTTTTAGATATACCTTCTCTTACGAATTGTGATGAATATTTTACAGAAAATTGAAAAAATAAATTTAAAAAAAAAATAATTTTTTTTTTAATTTGTTGGGTAATAATTTAAAACATAAAACCCTTAAGAAAAAAAATAAAAACAATCTAAAAATGTAAAAATAATTTTTTTTAGTTACCATAAAATTGATTTTTCTACTAATTTTAACTTTGATAACCCATAAGTAGGCCCCTACAAAGCGTAGCACCCTTTCCAAACGCTCATTTCATAGGCTGAACAGTTATCTATCATATGCTGTTTAAACTGTTCAATTATCTTATTCGGTTCAAAAGATATGATTTTTGCAACGAAAAAACTCAAATGGCGCCACTGTGCGTCGCTTAGTAACCAGACGGATATACAGCATTGCCATCTGCCAGCAAGAGAACATCATCAGCGTATGTATAACACGTACTGAATTTTATGTGATCATATATGTAAGTCATTCATATAAGTCATAAATAATAAAGGCCCCAAAATAGACCCTTGGGGTACCCCCTGAAAGTTTTAGCGATTGATGAACAGGCCGATTTATACTGTGTTGGTATCTATTTGTGATAAAAGACTCGATTAACTTGCAAGCAGAAAATCCTAGCTCATATTGGGAGAATAACTTACTACATAGCCGTTTATGGTCAATGGAGTCCAACTCTCTACTAAAATCAAGAAATATTAATACAGAACTCAGTTGCTTGTCTAAATTGTTTCTTATATTCTCGACACAGTCTAAAATTAAACTTGTAGTGCTATAACGTCTTTATTTATATTATTGGCTGTCTGATATTGAAAATCTCAGTGGGGAGTATAAAGAAGATATAACAAGGTTTCGGTTTGGCGGATGCCGTTTGCTTTCCAAAAACAAATTTTTATACAGTTCTTGGTTTTTTAAATACAGTTTGCAATAACAGCGATATAAAGTGGACAACATTATCTAAAGCTTCCTATGTACCACATCCTTCCTTTAACCAAAAATCGTTAAACAGGTTATGAGTTGTCATATATTTGAGCTAAAAAATATAATCATAATAAGGTAACATAAAATAAAAAAACGTTTATCTTTAAACATTTAATCAGGTTTTTGTGTTATTTCTAATACCTCCGCAAACTAATTTCTAGTGAAATAAAACGGATTAAAACTCATTCGGTCTTTATTTATACTTGTCCATCATATTATTTTGTAAGCCAATCGTTAAACTAATATTAAGGCCAAACATGCAGTATTATAATCCTTCATTATTTAATATTTTTGCAAGCCAAAAAAAAAAACTCTTCACTTAAAAATTGTTGCTACCCTAAGCCTCTTTTGTATTTCAAGACTTTTTGCTAACTGTGTTTCATATACTTTTTTTTAACAATTAAATGCTGACACAACAATGGCAATTAATCAAAATTGTTTAGCAAACAGTCAACATTTACAACAGTATATCTGCATATAACAAAAACAACAACAACCATATCAACAAAACTCAATAAACAATTGTCGCTTGATTTGATAGATTTGAACGAAATATAAAATAAAATAAATAGAAATACAGTGTATCAAAAAACTTTGTAAAATATTTACCACCTGAAGTGCGTACAATAAAGCAAAAGTGAGTACAGCTTAACAATTACGTTGAACGATAGAAAAGTTATTTTAAATTTTGTATAGATGTTAAATATAATATTTATCAAGGTTGGCAACCGAAACGAATTTCGGTGTCGGTATTAAACTATTTAATTTTTTGGAACTAGGAACAGTTTGAGACCAAAATGGTTTTTTTCTTTTGAGTCCACATAAATACAGATACACAGACATTTCTAAATCGTATGAGGTTTACTTAAGAGACCAGAATATTTATACGGGGTGATTTTTTAAGAGGCATATAACTTTAAAAAAAACACAACAAATTCAATGGAATGACCAAATAGAAATACAGTGTATCAAAAAACTTTGTAAAATATTTACCACCTGAAGTGCGTACAATAAAGCTTAACAATTACGTTGAACGATAGAAAAGTTATTTTAAATTTTGTATAGATGTTAAATTTAATATTTATCAAGGTTGGCAACCGAAACGAATTTCGGTGTCGGTATTAAACTATTTAATTTTTTGGAACTAGGAACAGTTTGAGACCAAAATGGTTCTTTTCTTTTGAGTCCACATAAATACAGATACACAGACATTTCTAAATCGTATGAGGTTTACTTAAGAGACCAGAATATTTATACGGGGTGATTTTTTAAGAGGCATATAACTTTAAAAAAAACACAACAAATTCAATGGAATGACCAAATAGAAATACAGTGTATCAAAAAACTTTGTAAAATATTTACCACCTGAAGTGCGTACAATAAAGCTTAACAATTACGTTGAACGATAGAAAAGTTATTTTAAATTTTGTATAGATGTTAAATTTAATATTTATCAAGGTTGGCAACCGAAACGAATTTCGGTGTCGGTATTAAACTATTTAATTTTTTGGAACTAGGAACAGTTTGAGACCAAAATGGTTCTTTTCTTTTGAGTCCACATAAATACAGATACACAGACATTTCTAAATCGTATGAGGTTTACTTAAGAGACCAGAATATTTATACGGGGTGATTTTTTAAGAGGCATATAACTTTAAAAAAAACACAACAAATTCAATGGAATGACCAAATAGAAATACAGTGTATCAAAAAACTTTGTAAAATATTTACCACCTGAAGTGCGTACAATAAAGCTTAACAATTACGTTGAACGATAGAAAAGTTATTTTAAATTTTGTATAGATGTTAAATTTAATATTTATCAAGGTTGGCAACCGAAACGAATTTCGGTGTCGGTATTAAACTATTTAATTTTTTGGAACTAGGAACAGTTTGAGACCAAAATGGTTCTTTTCTTTTGAGTCCACATAAATACAGATACACAGACATTTCTAAATCGTATGAGGTTTACTTAAGAGACCAGAATATTTATACGGGGTGATTTTTTAAGAGGCATATAACTTTAAAAAAAACACAACAAATTCAATGGAATGACCAAATAGAAATACAGTGTATCAAAAAACTTTGTAAAATATTTACCACCTGAAGTGCGTACAATAAAGCTTAACAATTACGTTGAACGATAGAAAAGTTATTTTAAATTTTGTATAGATGTTAAATTTAATATTTATCAAGGTTGGCAACCGAAACGAATTTCGGTGTCGGTATTAAACTATTTAATTTTTTGGAACTAGGAACAGTTTGAGACCAAAATGGTTCTTTTCTTTTGAGTCCACATAAATACAGATACACAGACATTTCTAAATCGTATGAGGTTTACTTAAGAGACCAGAATATTTATACGGGGTGATTTTTTAAGAGGCATATAACTTTAAAAAAAACACAACAAATTCAATGGAATGACCAAATAGAAATACAGTGTATCAAAAAACTTTGTAAAATATTTACCACCTGAAGTGCGTACAATAAAGCTTAACAATTACGTTGAACGATAGAAAAGTTATTTTAAATTTTGTATAGATGTTAAATTTAATATTTATCAAGGTTGGCAACCGAAACGAATTTCGGTGTCGGTATTAAACTATTTAATTTTTTGGAACTAGGAACAGTTTGAGACCAAAATGGTTCTTTTCTTTTGAGTCCACATAAATACAGATACACAGACATTTCTAAATCGTATGAGGTTTACTTAAGAGACCAGAATATTTATACGGGGTGATTTTTTAAGAGGCATATAACTTTAAAAAAAACACAACAAATTCAATGGAATGACCAAATGTTTGGCTTTAGTAGCTCACAAATTTGATGGCATTTAAAGATTAAAAATAATTTCTTGCATATGGGCTCCGCGACTTTGCCTTATTAACGCCTTTCTATCGGTCCAATTTTGACCCCACAGGCCCATTTCTTCAGATAATTCGGTCACCAAACGTTTGGCTCGACATGGTGATGGTTTCAAGCGCTGTATGGCATGTTGCGCCGCCTTGTTGGAACCATTTCTTCTCCAAAAGCTTGGCGAGTAGAACTCGAGTATTGGAAATAAGTTTCCACGATTTGTAACGTTGTTCTGGTGAAAGCCTTTGCATGGCGATTTGTCAAAGTATACTTAAGAAAAAAGTAAGACACACTTTATTAGTATGACGGCTTGTTTTACAGTTATTCCTTTCGTAAGTTCTTAATATCTTAAAATAATACCCTTTACTTTACGGGGTTAAAGATGAATATTACCGAAATGATAAACTTACTAAGCCCTAATTTACCACTAGTGGCGGAGGGTATAAAAATATACAGGGATATTTTCCCTACGCTGCATCTAAAACATCGTATTGCGACTTTTCTAAAAAACTAAAAAAAACCTTATCCGTTTTCATAACTTTTACTGTATAAACAAGAATGTAAGAAGGTAAAATGCATTTAATAAAAAGCCAAAAAATGGCCTACTATTTAAAAAAATCAACAAAATATGCTAAGAATTTCCACATCTGGCAAGAACTCGCCACATCTGACAATCGTGCGTTAGAGTATGCGTTAGCTTTTGTACCAGTTTTTTTAAGCTTTTAAGGCGCCAGTAGCCTTAAGTTGTGCGTTTGTTTGTTGGTGAATGTGGTTAAAGTGTTCGCTGTTTTTACAAAAATTTTAAACACCTATTTAAAATCGACAACAAAAACCAATTGCCCATGACTAATGCACTGTCAAACTTATAAATGTTGAACAATAAAAAAAACCAAAACTATAAGTCGTTGAGAAACAGCGACAACTTGTGTTTTATAAGCTGAGAATAATGACAATTACTGGCATAAGAACAAAAAATCTAACAACCCCGAACAATAGATTATTGACTAGAAGGGAAACTCCCTTAAAACAAAATACAAAATTAACTCTCAAAATTCCGTTCGTGTGAAGTTACAGCCATAAAGTTAAGACAGTTTATACTAACCCAAACATAGAGTTGGGTTTTTTTTTTGACAGCAGAGCAGTGGGCCAGGTCTTAAAAAAATGTTACAGCAAAATGATTTTAAGATATGCTAAAAATAATGCTAGAATTTTTTAAAGATTTTTGTTAAAAATGTATTACCAGTATGAAATTTTATTCGAAACTAAATTCATTTAAGTGACTAATTTTTAAACGAAATTAAAATAAATGGCTACACGCAGAGAAAAAATATGGTTTGGCATGGTTACGACAACTACGCTATGTTTATTGTAACAAGATATTGTTGTCGTAAACAAAGAATTTTTAGTTCAATTGAATATCAGCAATATTTTAGTTAATGTAAATATTTCAATGCTTATCGCAATTATAAATTTGAGTACGGTTCGCTGAAAAATAATTATTTTTCTAACAACTAAATATTGATAAGTTTGAAAACATGTTATATTAAATATGAAAACATTTAAAGATATTAAATAAACATTACACCATATTATGATAACTTACGATTATAATTTGAGAACTGTAATCATATTTTGAATAATAATATGATTCTTTCAGATTCATTGCAAGTAAGACTTGAGTGGCTATAATTCTCATTCGCTTTACAGTTTTATTCGCATATCTTTAGCTTTTCAAACTTCTTTGGAAAAAGGTTTCGTGATGATCTGTCTAGATGATTACTTTTAACCATAATTAAATGATTACTTTTAACCATAACAAACCCACTTTGTATCATAATATGATAACCTACGTATTATGATTAATATGATAAGAGTAATATGATGTAATAAAAACAAATTATGATTAAGGGAAAAATATTATGATGTAATATTACGAATATATTTTGTCATAATATGATATTTAATGATTCTTATAATAATCACAATGTTTTTTGACTGCAATCATGAATCTTATCATAATATGTTGCCCGTAGAATATGTGCACCACAACTATGTTTTTTCTCCGCGTGTATATTTAAGCAAATGGTTAGATTTTGGTAAAGCATGTGATGGATATAAATATGTAGCACATGTAGTTAAGATTAAATGTTTAATTTAGGGGTCCTGCAAACCTCTTATATATGCAAAATTTAATCGATTTATTTCTATGATATACAAATTTTTTAGATCATTTAGTTCATTTTAGTTTGAGAAAAGCAGTGTAGAGCAAACAATCTTTTCAAACATTTACACTATTGAATTTTTATCTAAATACAAATGATATTTTCTTGTGCTTTTGTATCGTAATATCAGACGGATTATACGATTAACAATCATCAAGATTAGTAAATATCTAATATAACCTGATATTCTATTTTTTTTTTTTAACAAGTCAGGTAAAATGTTTCTTAACATAAGAATTATCCATTGGTACAACTATTTTTAGTCAAAATTTATTATAATTTATAATTTTTTTTTGGTCAAAGCATAAAATTATTCGTCCAAATTTTTAAAATAAATAATGCTAAAAAAGATAAAAACATTTTCCAACAATTTAGCATTTAAAATGCCAAGTGCTAAATGAAAATTTTTCAGCCTAATAAAAATTGTTAATGCTAAATTTAGCTGCAAAAATACCAAAAAGACCACAATGTAGCTGCGTTATGTTTTTTTTCACTTTTTTCTTTCTAGTGACTTTTCTGTTCTTGGAACATTTGTATAACATTGGCAAGACATTTATGTTGTTTTACGAGAGCTTTAGCGGCCGACTGACAATATTTAAAAAATCAATACAAAAATCCCTAAAACTTAAAAAAAAATATTAAAGCAATATTATGACAGACGACTATTAAACGCCATTATTCTACAATTTTTGAAATGCTTTTTTTGTATTATTTTATCACACTTTTTTTACTTTGAAAATTTTATTGGCCGGGCCTCTAAGACCATATGTGGAGTCATACTTGTAGTTTTAGGTGCGTATCGTGTATTACACAATTTTAAATCGCTTAAACCTAAAAAAAAAATAACTACATTTTGTAAATAAAACATTTCATTTGCTGTGTTTCGTTGGTTTGACTTGAAGAATTTTTTTTTTTTTTTTTGGTGTCGAACTTTTTTCATTTTATAATTCAATTTTTTTCATTGTTATTTGTCAGTCAGTTTTACTTGTCGAAAAGATTTATGAAATCGTGATATAAAAAAATTGGCCAACAAAATTTTGGTTGCTGTTGCCGCTGCTATCGACCAAAAAAATCTGCAATAAAAAGTTTTGGTTACAAGTTTGAAATGACAGACAGACAGACAGTTAAAGTTTTTTCCTGTTTCTTATTTTGTTTTGTGTTGTTAATACTAAGTAGGAAGTTACAGCAGGAAGTATTAGAGAGAAAAAGTGTTTGACTTTTGTTTTAGAAAAAGTTACCAATTGGCGCCATGATTTACTAATTAATCAAATATTATGGCTCTTTGAATTGTTTTGGGAATGTTAAAAAAAAATTATGTATTTGTGTACATGTGACCTAATTCATAATTTAAAAAGTGTATGCTTATTTTTAGAAATTATTTTATTCACAAAGTCCTCGTCCATACTAAAGTGTGGTTAAATTTTAAGGGCCGATGTTGATTTTGAATAAAACACAAATTATTTAGGAAATTATTGTCATTTCTTTTTATTATGATAATATTGGTATGATTTAATTATGTATAGAACCAAATGGCCGCCGCGACCTCGGCGGCACACCTCCATCCGATGGTCCAAATTTTCGATGACGTTGAGGCATAATTGAGGTTCTATGCCATTAATGTGCCGAATTATCTCATCCTTTAGCTCTTGAATTGTTGCTGGCTTATCGACGTATACCTTTTCTTTCAAATAACGCCAAAGAAAGAATCATTTGAAAGGATAGATGGTTGGCGATGGCAACACCCAACTGAAGGATCAGTAATGTTGGATGTGGGGCATATTATGGTAGCCTGACAAAATTTGTGCAATTGGGAAACGGTACAAATGCCTCCTAGTGATTTGCACTGATATGTCTTTCTGCTTACCATAAGTATTGTAATAATTTCTTCATCAAAATATTGCTGAAATTGCAGAAAGGGCTACTTTTCATCTGTGTATATTTTCGAATTTTAATAATAATAATATACATACATACATATGTAGATATATTCCATAAATACTTACTCATTGACTCAACGATATTATTCTGAAGTGCAACAATATGAATGTAAGGATAAACAAGCACAAAGGTTTCATTCCAGAAACAAATATATAACATTTTATTAAAAACAGCTCTGCTGCGTCAGTAGTGGGCGGAGAAGAATTGGAGAAAAGAGATTTGCATGCAATAAGCCATTGTTGCGTTTTCGCAACCGTGATTTTTATGAGATTATACTGAATAAGTGGGACTATATTTTCATTTATGGTTTTTTGATAAACGTTTTTCAATGCTGTTACTATCTAAATTAAAGAGCGAAAAAAATTTTTTTTTGTTTGATATTAAATTACGCCGTTTTTGAAAAGGCATTTTTTTTTTTAACTGTTTTTAAAGTTGGTTGATCTTATGAAACAAAATAGGAATATTATTTTTAAATTATGAGCGTATTATCTATTTTATTTTTTATGAATACGACAGTAAACCCGACGGCAAAGAACATTAATTAATTGTAGGGATAATTTTGCAATCAAATATTTTGTTTGCGTGTATATTCACTTAAACAAGATTTTTGGAAATTCGAATGTTAAAAACGTGTAAATTCGCTTACCTCATATCTCCTTAACTAAAAAAAGATGCAAGAAAATTAAATACTTATCGTTGTTCATTAAAAAAAAATAAGCAAACCGGTGTCGGGCCCTTTTGTGGAGTAAACGGGTAAAACCTGTATTTTGGAACTTTTTTGTCATACAACTGTCCTTTAAGACACTAACCATAGAAATGCAAATTATATCACATTCTTAACATATCTAAAAAATAAAAATACATATTAATTTGTTTCGAACGTTTAAGTGGTGAAAATCGTACCTAGTTTTGGTACTTTTTTACAAAACATTTTTTCTCCGCTCATTGATATATACGTATTAAATTGTGGGCTCCCATTACAATATTGTAATTTTTGACACCCCAATGGGGAGAAATATCATAAATAGGAAATTTGGGTAATTAAATTTATTTGTTTTACTATTCCCTTTTAAATGAGGTACTTTATAGCAAATTCAAAAAGTACCATATGAACTTAGAAACATAAAAATATAGGTGCAGGATCCTGAATGAATGCCTATAAGATAAAAAATGTTTGTACTTTTCTGTTCAAACCCAAAAATATAGTCCTTGGCATTTAAATATGTCCAAGAAAGAAAGCGAAACGCTTACGCAGTAGAGGGTTAAACGCTAATATAACGTAGAACCTTATGAAAAACGGAGTTGATTTAACGAAGTCCGTCTTTCAGTCCGTCAGTTTAACTGTCCTTGTGTATGTATGAATGGGTTTCCCAAAAACCCCAGATATGATTAGTACTAGATTGCTATATTTTTATATTATTTTTATAGGTTGCTATTAAAATGTTTATGATAAATATATAATGTGATAAATATATTCGGGGGATTTCATGTCAACTGACCAAACTTTTGAAATCGATGTCTTCCGATTTGGATGAAATTTGCACCAAGGTTAGTCCTATTGGATAGTAGTTTATTTTCAACAAGATCGGTCAAAAAGTTTCTGAGTTATAGGGGGTCAAAATTTGACATTTTGGCCAAACAGGTGTTCTTTCTCATCCATGTAACTTATTATATATTGGTGTAAGCAAAATTTGTCCCAAACAAATCAGATTGCTATTTCTTTAATATTTCGAAAACAAATTATTTTGTTTTTTTTTTTTGAAATTTTCTTAAATTTTTTTTTTTTTTTAATTTAAAACCTTTTTTTTTTTTTGTTTTTTTTAAGCGGGTATTTTTTTTTTTTTTGCTCAAAAGAAAGCTTATCACATTAGTAGATTCTTTTATAGATTTTTTTTGTTTTTTTTTTTTTAGTTTTTAAAATTTTTTTTTTAAATTTAAAACTTTTTTTTAAATTTTTTTAAGGTGGTACTTTTTTTTGCCCAAAAGAAAGCTTAGGTCTTTTCCTCTAAGGTAGTTCGCTTTTTGGGCCGCGAGTGGGTTATGTATAACTTGAGTCTTCCATCGACAAGCGGTATAAAAGCATGGTATTGAGCGGTGCCATTCATTGTTCACTTGTTCACTTGTTCACTTGATATGAAATCCCCCATATATGATAAAAAAAAAATAAGTATAATATTAGTGGGAAAAATTAACCAAATCGGTTCTCCGGTTCCCGGGTAGGCTGGTTGGTAGTGAGTCAGTCTATCAGCGCGGGGCTTGCGGGTTCGATTCCCGCCAGAGACTCTGTTTTCCTTCAGATAATCGTAGAGCTTCGCGGGATTATCATAGGAAAAAAGAAATAAAATAAAGGCTGTGAAAGTTACCAAGCAGAATAATAAAGGATTGCGACCGGAACTGGTAATAAAAAAAAAGTTATAAACAAACTTTTTTCTCTCCAAAATAATGATTTTGCAACAATTGCGCCACCCTATGAACAAGGAGGACGAAATCTGGTTCAGATATATCTGGTATATGAGGAGTACTAAATATTAAAAATAAACCAAATCGGCCCATTACTCTACCTGTTCCCAATACTAGTTTACTCCCGAATTTAATTTTTAGTATTAAAGAAAAGGGTTTATACGATTCGGCAAAGCCAAATATAGCACTTTCACATATTTTTTATTTTTATATTAAAATTTGTTAAGAGTTCGTTTCATGAACTTACTGCATTTCTGTATGTCTTATTGCGAAGCGCCATAAATGTGTGCTTACTTTTTAAAATGTACCATTAGTACTTCGTAAAACAAGAAAATTTTTCATTGAGTACTTAACCCATTTTTCGCCAACCGGTGATTAAAATCACCAGCGCTCATAATGATTTTTTTTTTGTTTGTTGCAATGTTTTTTTCCGTCAGTTACTTTAAATCTTATTTCGTTATTATATTGTCAGTTTACTTGGTGCGGCGAAAAATGGGTTAAACAAGTTAATGGTATGTTATTATTGCATATATTCACTTTAAGTCTGGGACATAAACTACTGTTTGAGATCAATTTTGTAATAAATCTTAATTGTAATATAAATATTGAAGTTTTTTTCTGTTGTCACATTTTACAATTAAAACATTTCAAGGTTTTGTAAATTTTTTATGAATGAAAATTTTTGTATCTTATTCTCAACATCTGCGAAATTGTAAAATGCTAAAAAACACAACTGACATCAACTGAATTGATCGTGTAAAAAAAGATTAATCATGTAAAAAATCAACAATTATTCAAACCAAAAACAGTGTGCGGTGTAAAACGCAAAAAATGCATCTAGTTGGAAACAAATAAGTCAAACAAACGCACAATACTTACACACAGCCATTCATTGAGTCACCAGCCAGTCAGTCAATTGAATGTGAACTTTCGCTTTATGTTACGCGTAGCAATGAACGAATATGTTGTAAGAATAATAAACAGATGTATTCTATGGGAATTTTTTTTTTTTATATTATTTCTACACTAAATCCCGCGAAGCTTTTTGCTTATCTGCAGGAGACCAGAGTCTCTGGCGGGAATCGAACCCGCAACCCCGGTACTGATAGACTAGCTCACTACCAGCTAGCCTACCGGGGCAACATTTTGGGGAATTGAAAACAAAAAATATATTTTTTAACAGCTTTTAAGACTGATCGCAAGCTCATTGGATCAATTTAAGCTGCCTAGAATGAAGTCTATAGTTTCTTTAGATATTATAAATATACATATGTATCGTCGTGACGAAGTTATCTTCACGTATATTACAAAATAAAAAAAATATTTAAGTCTGTTTTCTTTAAAGCCCGGTCCAGTAGTGGGCCTTTCTTAACGATTATTTTCGAAAATTTAAAAAATCAAAAGTTGGTATCTAAAATTAAAAAATGTAGTTTTTTAAATTTTCAAATATCTAAAAAAAAATAGTCATGGATGGCCCACCAGGCGTTTAAGTTTTTGGGTGTACTGAAGTTTAAAATTACATTTTTAAAACCACCGCTTAAAATTTCGAAACCAAAAATCTTAATCAAAAAAACTTGGAATATTTTTTGTAATGTTCTTTCTTTAAAAAACACCAAAAACTAATATTTTACAAAAAAAATCGTTTTGGGACCATTATAAAAACGTTCACGAGCAAAAAAATGTCAAAACATTAAAGAAAAGGCCTCTGTAGGTGTTCACGAAATTGGGAAAATCAAAAATATTTGTTCTAAAACGATCCGAATTGGAGTTGAATGTATATATATGGGGGATTTCATGTCAAGTGACCCAACTTTTGAAATCGATGTCTTCCGATTTGGATGAAATTTGCACCAAGGTTATGCATATGCCAAAAATTTAAAAATCCTCGTCTTGACTTAGAATTTAATTTTTTTTATACATAAACCATTCGCGGTCCAAAAAGCGACCAGAACTGCCTTAAAGGAAAAGACGTAAGCTTTCTTTTGAGCAAAAAAAAAAAAAAAAAAAATAAAAATACCCGCTTAAAAAAATTTAAAAAAAAAGTTTTAAATTTAAGAAAACAAATTTTAATAAATTAAAAAAAAAAACAAAAATTTTTTTTCGAAAGATTGAAGAAATAGCTATCTAATTTGTTTGGGACAAATTTTGCTAATACCAATAGATAATAAGTTACATGGATGAGAAAGAACACCTGTTTGGCCAAAATGTCAAATTTTGACCCCCTCTTACTCAGAAACTTTTCGACCCATCTTGTTGAGAATTTGTGTATAAACTACTTTCCAATAGGACTAACCTTGATGAAAATATCATCCAAATCGGCAGACATCGATTTCAAAAGTTGGGTCACTTGACATGAAATCCCCCGAATATATTTATCACATCTAGTTGAGAATTTGTGTATAAACTACTATCAAATAGGACTAACCTTGATGAAAATTTCATCCAAATCGGCAGACATCCATTTCAAAAGTTGGGTCACTTTACATGAAATCCCCCATATATATATGTATATATATATATATTGTTTTCAATGCCAAACAACCCAGTATCGTTTATTTAGGTCTTACTTCTTCACCATAACTCATCTATTGTGGCCAATATTGTTATGATCCAAACGCATTTATTTGGGGACTAAGTTAAGCTAGGGATGAAACGATACCTATAAGGTATCGATACTTTTACTCGATGTGGTATCGCTCGTAAGGTATCGATACCTATTCAGTATCGGAAAAAGTATCGATACTTACTGGTATCGGTACTTGTATCGGTGTGTATGATAAAATAATACAAAACCACATTTATATAACTTCTTAGTATTTCAGATAAGGGAGTTTTAGTGCTATACAATACAATAAGAACTGCGTGCGACCCATTGGATATTTTGTGCAAAACTTAAAGGATACAAAATTGGGACCTCTCTTAGTTTCCACCAAGTACCAATTTTCTTTTCGAAAAATTATATAGAACGTTCAGCATAACATCCTGCATTCGCTTTTGATTCCAAAAATCGACAATAAAACTATATGTATATGTATATTAAATGTAAATATTTTATTTTTCGAAACTGATTTGCAGTTTTTTTCTTCGTGGTCTGACGTTTGGAAAAATGTCATCTCATTTAAGTCATTGTGTGCAAACACACAAGAACACAATCGATTTGAAAAGAATCAATGAATTAAAATGACTTGTAAGTGGTCTTGTGGAAGGCCTCTAATATATACATAAATATCGTCGCCTTAGAGTGTAAGCCTGCTAACTTCTAGCAAATTTTACGGGACAGACAAAAAACTTTTAATGTTCTCTATTTCTAGCTTAAGAAGCATACATGTTTACTTGGTTTATTTTCTAATTTTCTATCGAGCCCCAAATTGAAGTAAATGTTTTTCCTAGTTGAGCATCATTTTATCTTTTGAACGGTATCAAAATTTTATAGGTATAATGCAAAAAAGGATTAAGAAGGTTTTCATTCTAAGTCGACGATATGTCACAAAAAAAACATTATTAAACAATATGCAAAGATATACACGCAGAGAAAAAAAATGTTTCCAATATGGTCACCTCCAACAAAACTATTTTTAACAAACAATTTTAAACATATTATGGGCAATTTAACCATACTTTTGTCATCTTCAACCATATTATGGTTAAATTAGTCCTCCAACAAGAAGTCACAACCATATTATGGTTGCTCCGAAGCATGTTATGGTTAAATATAACAATAACTTGTTTTTAAATTAACAATAGCATTTTCCTCTCTTCCAAGAGCAACATGGTTTGATTGAAAAACAACCATGCTATTGTAAGGGTTAAACATATTTGAATTATTATTAACCATAACATGTTCGGAGACAACATGTGACGGATGACTAATTTAACCATAATATTGTTGTCGGTGAAAATAATATGGTTAAATGAACTTAATATGTTTACATTTTTCTTTTACAATAGCTTTGTTGGAGGTGACCATATTTAAACATGTTTTTCTCTGGGTGTATATTATACAAAATTTATATTATGTATTTACTTAAATGTTTTAATGGGGCGTGTGATTAAATTTTTAACAAAAACTAAATTTTGGATTTAAGTTTGAAATGTTAAACAAAAAAAAAAAAAAAAATAAATAAACACTCATGTTTTAATAAATAAACAGGCCAGTTCTTAATATCACGTGATTTAAAATAAGGAGGTTTTTAATTCCCAC
Organism: Pollenia amentaria; assembly: GCA_943735925.1. NCBI lineage: Eukaryota > Metazoa > Arthropoda > Insecta > Diptera > Polleniidae > Pollenia > Pollenia amentaria. The sequence goes on along the minus strand of OX031008.1, from coordinate 81,259,059 downwards.
GTGTGATTTTGTGGTGTTCTGAAAATTACACCGTTTTTTTTTTTTTTTTTTGTTTTTCGGTGTATTTTCGGCAATGGAAGATCACACCGAAAAATACAAAAACGAAAATCACATGATTTGAAATCAAGTAATTTTCAAAACAGGTCTACTAGTATATATTACTAGTAATTTATTTCAATTACACGAAATTTACTAATATGTATACATATATATTTTTGTATATTGAATTTTTTTTTTTTAAATATCACATATTAGATCAAATATATATGTATTTGGGTGATTCAGTAGGTGTGTTATCAAGTCATATTGTCATAATGGCCTAAAGAATATTTTACAATTGTTTAAAAAAATATAATTTTAATAATTTAATATAATAAATTCGAAAAATAAAAAAATTTTGAATATAATAAAGTAGTGTATAAAGTCATTCCTTAAAATTTAAGGAATATAACTATTACAAAAAGCTTTATAAAATACAAAACTGAAATTTAACTCATAGAATAAATTCGAAAAAATAAAAAATGTTGAAAAGTTGCTTATTAAAAGAAATAATTCCCAATATCTATAATAAAGTAGCTTATGAAAAGAAATAATAATAATTCCCAGATTCTATTTGTTAAAATAGTTGAGTTAAATACATTCAATTTATAAAGTATCACTATCCAGTGTGACACAAAGAATACTGACGAAGGCCGTAGCGGGCCAGAAAATGTATTACATTTTGCTGGTGTCTAAAAATTGTAAATTTTTCTGTATATTTTTTTTTGTTATCCAAAGGATAGGTAAGGTAAAATGTAACAGGGAGATACAAGATAATAGTCTGGTAGTGTAAAAAGTCATTCCTAAAAATTTAAGGAATAGAACTTTTACAAAAAAGCTTTATAAAATACATAACTGAAATTAACATTCATGAAAAAAATTCAGTCTTTGATGTACTTGCTAAAAAATAACTTGTCGAGGTGTTTACTGGTTTCTCGATACCGGAACTGCTACGCCAGTACGGAGGTGGCAACAAAATTGTTTTTTTTTTTTTTTTTTTTGGCAAAAGCACTTTTTCAACTTTTTTTTAGTGTACCTTATTCAAACGCAAGATTTTTGATTTACCATTTTTAAGAAATTTCGTATTTTCACATTTTTATTTTTACAGCTTTTAATAATTTTTTTAACTTTTTAATAAAACTTCATAAAACAATTTCAAAACCAAATTGAAACGATTACTGTGACCGTTACCGAGTATTTTTGACCATACTACTTGGTACTCGGTAGCTAAATATCGATTACAAAAATACTTGGTACTTATATAAAAGTATCAAATAGGTTCTTATATTTACTCGTATCGTTTCATCCCTAAGTTAAACAAGTCCACTATTCTGGACAAAATTAAAAATTGATTTAGTAATATTTTATACCATGGAACGTTTAGTATTGAAAATCTGGAGCATTTTAAAAGCATAACATAACCGAGACTGAACGAATTGTTCATATTGTAAACTGGGGGGCATTTTAAAAACTACAAGGTTTCAAAATAAATGATCCATTTGCATTCCTAAGGTCTTACAAATCAGTTACTCTCTAAAGCTTAAATAGTTTTTGGTTACAATAGAAATACTCAATATTTTGTTAGTATCTAGTGTATATCTGTTCTAAGAAAAACAATTTATAGAAAATGAATCATGCAAATTTTTTTTTTTTTAGGCATAAAACCCAAAAACAGACCTCTCAAATATTTGCAATGACTTTCCACTGCAAACAAATACTCAAATATTTTATTATTTTTTTATATTTTTTATTTAGCCTGATGCCAAAATTTTTTTCGTTCAGCTCTAAGACTCAAAAAGATACTTGTATCGTTGTCTGTATGGATGTAGATTGTGCAAGCATTTACAAAAGTTTAGGTTGCTAAGTGTTCGTTAAAGCAGTGGGAAAATTGTCACTATTTGGAAAAACATTTTTTTCTACGACTTGAAAAACTGACAAAGAAACACGTCATATACGAATATGTACTAAATGTAAGTTGCCACCGTTTACAAGTTGACTATATCTACGACGTGTTTAGCAACAAGATGCTTAATTTGCTGCAGCAACTGATGAGCATGACAATGTAGTTGACGCTACAAGTTCCGTTTAAATCGAAAAAAATGTTACCCCTATAAATGCACTCGACCAGACGACATGTGCAAAACGTACTTGCAACTCAAACGCTCAACAATAAAATTGGCAGTATTATTTTGGCCTTTAGCTGTAGATGATCACGATGACGATGAATGTCGTCATTTATTTGTTTTTTGTAGTATTGCGGATTTTGTTGGCAATAAAATGGCAAAACTAATCATGTGTTCGATATAAAATATTGGTCAAATATGAATAGACTTAAGCAACACAAAAAGACCCCAAACAAGAAACACACTCATGTTTTTCGTAAAGAAACTATTAGTGCTGGTTATTGACATTTTCCTTGTTCACGTTGGCGTCTACAACATCTGATTTGTCTACTGAGTGTTTTACATTACTAAATATGTGTGTTTGCATTTTTTTTCTCTAATTTTATGATCATGTGAAGGTCTTGTGATTTCAGTAGTGGGTAATATTTGTTGCAGGAAAATAAAGGGGTTTTCCCAGATAAGCCAGTATAATGGAGTAATTAATAAGAAATTTGTGCCATTTTTATTTCCATATAATAGCTTGGCTATTGAGGAAGTATCTCATGATATCCTTCAAAATCAGAATAATAAAAAATTCGGTTAACTTGTTCTTTATCTACTAGAAAAATTATTTTTTATAAAATGTATATGGGGCATTCCAAGCCAAAATATACTTCAAAAGGAACTTCCTGGTAAATTCTTAAATTTTTTTATTACTCCTTTAATTTACTCTAGCTTTTAGTTTTTTGTTCATAGCTTTCAACATTGGAATTCGAATAAAATAATTATTATCGAAGGCCCACTACTGGACCGGGCTTAAAAGTTTTTGGAAGGATAGAGGTTTAAAAAAACACATTTTCATAAAACTCGAAGGATACACTTATTTTCAAAAACCCGATTTAAAATTTCAAATCCGAAAATCTTAATAAAAAAACTGAGAATATATTTTTTTTAATTTCTTCTAAAAACGAATATTAAAAAAAACTTCAACTTTGTCCATTTTTAAGGAAGTTGTGAATAAAAAATTAAAAAGAGTCCTTTGAAGGAGTAATAAAAAAATTTCACAATTTACCCGGAAGGCCTTTTTGGAGTGTACTTAAAAATCACAAAATTGGGGAAATAAAAAAAATATTTGTTTAATATGTTGGGAACTAGGAAATGTAAGAGATTCCCAGAACCCGTATATAGAACAGGGCATTGTTCATATGTCCAACGCGCTTTCTCCCATTTAAAGGTTTCGCATATAATTAATAACTGTGTTACAAAGGTCAGGACATGTAATGTTGATCTTAAGGCCATCAGTCCAACGCAGATTATTGGGATATAACTGTGAACTTAGAACAGTCCTCCAATTCATTTCAGTAACGCAAAAGATAAATACGAGAATTTTTTTTAGGACCTGCACTCCTTGTTAAAACACTAATGCATTGCCTTGTGTTGGAACTAAGAAAATATGTTAAGGGAAGGAGGATAGAGGGAGTAGTGCTTGTGGATATACGATTTGAACTTATTTATGTTGAAAGTGAGAGGGAAGACTTCCGCCAGAAGAATATTCCACATACGAACAGTCCGGCTAAAGAACGAGTTTTCCCTGTAAAGCGCTGTACGATGACACTGGTCAATCGACCACGAAAGGATGGGCTATTGACGAATAACGCGTATCAAAAACCAACTTACGAGTTTTAGGAATCAGATCCCTAATTTAATCAAAACACATCCCAGTGTAGTATCGACAAAACAGCGAAATACAACCCACTTTGCGACGGAGCTCAAGGGTGTCAATAGAACTAGATACCCAACTGTCACCAATGAGAACCTTCGCCCTCCTCTGCATTCGGTCGAGAAGCTTCAAAATAAGCTGTGAAGAGCCTGACCACCATTTTGGGGAGCATTGCAAAAATACCCGACTTTTCAAATTTGTTTCAATATAAAACAAAAACAATTTCACGGATACGTGCACATATTTTGGCTCATGCATACGAAATTGACAATTGAGAGTTGTATTATTTTCTAAGTCGGATATTTGTAGGTGGTTTTAATAGTTTGGAGATCTGATGCAGTGAAGTATCTCTTACATCCTCATCTTTTATTATTAACAATATAAAAGTAAGATTTTTGTAATTATTTTGCTTACAATTATTTAACATATTAAAACCGTATGTACATATATAAATAATAAAATAACAGAAAAATTAACTTTATTATTAATAGAAATTATACTTGAGAGCTCTTTAAAATGGGACTTTGTATACTAATAAGTTATCGCTATACTTTTTGTTTATTTGGAGTTTGTAATTTTTCCCTTTAATAAAATAAATAAACATCTAAAAAAAAAAGTATCTCTTACACCGTTTTAAAAGTCGAGGCACTTTAACGCTTCTTTCGGCACCTTGAATGTATGTTTTGTCTACCGAATATTGTATTCTTATAAATAGGACATCAAGAGATTATGATTCCTCATTATTATACCAAACAAATATACAAATGAGGGACTTTGATCCGTCGGGGGTTTATGCACTACCTCATTCCGTGATAACATTAAGGTCTCGACCAAGTGTATTATTCATGTTTTACATCATAGCACTAACATCTGATGCGCTTGATCTTTGATCAAATGAATACGAATGGCAAAGTTTTCTGTCATCTGCAAATTATTAGATAGGGTGAGAAATTTGACGTAGGATGTCGTTTAGAAAAATAAGAAATAAAGAAGAGTGAGTCAAATGGATCCTGTATGGGAAACATATATAAGTTAAATCTTAAGATTCACCAATCTAGTGCTTGGCGACTAGTCCTGTCCTGGGCTTAGCAACATGTGTAATCTGGTATTATTCTTCGCCCTATCTCCCAACAGATGGTATTAGTTAAATTAGCTATTAAGTAAAAAAAATATTCTACTACCTCAAAGTTGGAGTTATAAACGTTCCCTTGCTGTCCATGTCTCGTAAGCTGCTTGTTCGTAGAAACTATTACATTTTGCTACTTTAACTGTTAGACTCATTTTCTTTGATTGCTTAACGATATTTCTAAGGGCAGCAATGTGCGTCGCATAATATCGATGTCGTCGGCAGATGCGTGTTTCACGTATATTCTTGTGTAAACTGCAGCATTGTGTGCTATTTTCTCCAACAGCATGTTGAAACGTCCAACGATTAACTTTAGCCTTATATTAATTCTCGTTTGGTGATGAACGGTTCAGAGATGTTCTTGCCAAATTTAACTGATGATTTTGTTCGAGATAATGCCATCCTGCATAGTCCTATACATTTCGCAGGGATACCAAACTCAGACATAGCATCATACACCTTCGTACGTATCGGGCTATCAAATGCGGCTTTTTAATCGACGAAGTTGTGTTAAGTGTCGATTTGTTTTTCTTGTGTGCCCTCGAGGATTTGGCGTGGTGTGAATATCTGGATGTAGTAGACCTTTCAGGTCTAAAGCCATATTGGTATAAACCAATAATTTCACTGACCATAGTCTTTAGATTTTCATTTCGATAGAATCTTGTATGAAATGTGAAGGAGACTAATGCCTCTATAAATCGCGCATACGATTTTATCTCCCTTCTTGTGCACGGGTCATTACACGCTGAAGTTCCAATCATCTGGCATGCATTCCTCCAACTAAATTGCGCTAATAAAAAATTGGAACTTAAGTAAGGATTTGCATTTATGGAGTAGTGAGCAAATGTCGGCGAGACAAGGAATGCTCTCCCTAAATAATTGGGCTGTTTTTGGAATGGCTGGTGTGTCAGAAGCTGCGTGACGTCCAACTTTCTCTTTCTCAACTGTATTGATTTGTGCCTTACGAAATACACTTAAATGTGTCCTTACTTTGGCTGCGACAAGATAATTGTCGGAGTCAATGTTAGCCCTTCGTATCGAACGCACTTCCAGCACTCTGTATGAGTGGCTTCCGTCGACAACAACATGGTCGATCTGGGGGCTGAATCTGGCAGTCGTGATCGAATAAATTAAAAAATAATTTCGATTCGTTCAGTATCGACTGAAAAATTTTGAAATAAAATTGCTCTGAAATCGAAAAAGTATTCAATCACAACTGCCAGAATAAGTCCCTAGTTCCTGGTATTCTGACCAGGGGTATCCAGGACGTCTTGTGGATCCTAGGTTCCATGGGCAGCCATCGAGAGCCAGCCCACTTGGGTCCTTCAGCAGCCCCTTTGTGATAAGTGGATCCTAAGATGTTCACATATGGTGCTGCTGATCCCCATGCAAAGGAGATGAGCCTCACACCGTTGTCGATTGTCTTCCTGAAGGCTGTACTTGCATCCGTGGGCTCAAATAATCGTTACCTTCCCAATTTGGAGTTAAAGTCGCCTGGTGTTATTTTAACGTATTTTAAAAGTTATACTACAAAATTTTCTTCTTTTAATTGGAAGCCCTTAAGCTCTTTGGAGATTGGACAGGCCTGATCCTACAGTTGAAATAAGCACTTATTTAACATAAATGTTTCCATTTTGTTTCATTACGTTGACATCAATAACCATATTCGTTCAAAAGAACAGACACTCAAATTTTATTTTTCGTACACAACAAAATTAAAAATTAAATAAGTTAATTTTTCCCATAGTTCTCAGCCGTCATTTGGAACTCATGTGTCTGTGTACTTGACTTCAATATTGCGAAGCTTTTGAGAACAGGCGACAGACACGGCAAACTTCAGCTTAACTGCAGCACTGCCATCTTAAAGACATTGATCTTTAACAAAATTTTGACAATTTATGACAACGATTTTAAATTTGACATTTTGCTTATTGTTTTCTTTGAAAAAAAAAAAAACAAGAAACGTACAACAACATACAGCAAAATTACTATAATGATGTTGGTTGGCAATAAAGATTTCTTTTCTTTATGACTACATGAATTTGCAAAAAAAAAAAAGTTTTAAAGATAAATTTTGTTCATTAGCGGTTTTTCTTTATGGTTTTTAGAGAAAAACAAAACTCACATTTGCATACCAATTCTAATGAAATATTTACATTTATAATTAAATACATACGTCAAAACATATGTCTGTGAGTATGAGCGTTTATCTCTGTACTATTTTAAAAAAAAAAATCTTTTGTGTACGATTAAAATTAGTCATAGACTGTTTTACAAATTGTTGTAATAATTTTTTCTATAGAAATTACATCAAGTTTTGCAATTATTGCACACTAAATTATTACGTGTCTGAAATATATTTGATTTTTGCAATTTTTATACTATGAAAAGTGTCAATTTACCGCATTTACATCGATGTAGGGCAACGTTATTAAGGGTGTCCCTTGAAATAGCTCACAGAAATATTTTCCAAGATTTGTTGCTTAATACTTTTAGAAAACATCGTATTTTAAAACACCCAATGATGAGTGATGCAATTTATACCACTATTTATTAAACATCTCTTTTTTGACATTTGAATGCAATAATTCGACTGCCCTATAGCCATTAATTTAGATGATTTTAATATTCTTATAATCTTTTAAAAACGAACTAGATTTGCAAATGTGTAGAAACCATGATTTTTAACAATTTAACGTCGGATCTTTGATACCATACACTAAGAATTAAAATTTTCCAAAAGCAGACATGATTTGTAATCCATAACAAATTATCGTCCAATCTGAATAAAATTTGTCATTACAAACTCTAGCCATATACAAATTATGCGTGGAAAATTTCATGACAGTATCATTCGGGTCGGATTTTTAAAAGCTTGGAACTGATCGTCAGTACTCATCTGCTACATTTAGACTCAATGATACGTGATACCACGTAAAACCAATCAGAACTTCTCCCAAAGTTCAAAATGCACTCCATTTCAACGCAAGAGTTATCATACAATCCGACAATGATGGCAAATTGCACTTTAACCGGTCGCATTTTGACCAGTACAGGACAGTTACAGTAGGCATGTTGTACGTCCTCCTGATAATTTTCGTCATCGTAGCTGCAGCAATAATTAAATTGTCTGGCTTCCAGACACTGTGCATGCCTACCCATAAGATAGTGTCCCGTAGCAACAGTTACAAAAAGTCATACGTCCCGTTAAGTTATCGACAGTTGAGAGCTGATGCCCTTCAACCATGCGGGGCCACAATTGCCTTACAATCTTGCAGCCAGTGCTCGAGACCCATCTGACGTTAGCAATCCCATCTATCATTAACAATCCAATCTGTCATTAGCAATCCCACCTGTCATTAGAAATCCGATTTGTCATTAGCAATAGCCTAAAAAAAGTCCAAATTACGTATTTTCCTGGATGTAGGGTGGGTTGTTGTTTGATCTTATTCCATGTGTGGCTAGTCAAAACATTGAAATTTGTACGCCCCGAAAATGATTTTTTTGATATGTCGTAGTGGAGTTATTTTCCCTCATGCTAAAATCTATCGAAAAATCGATGGCACAATATCGATTGCTAAATCGGCCACACCCCTAATATATATGGATATTGCTGAGTATATCAACAGGGGCCAAGAACAGAACCTTGCGGCACTCCTTTAGACACATGTAGGGCAGTAGAAGAAAACGATTCGTAAAGATATGAGGCTAGCAGCGAGACGGCAGTTTGAAGTAAAGACGAATTTATAAGACAGTTTTTTATAAGGAATGGTATGATTAACAGAATCGAATGCTTTATATTGAGCCAAGAGAACCAAAAAACGTAACACAACCATTTATCAAGATTGTGTCTGATATCCTCAGATATATTAACGAGCGCTGTGACACAGATATCCTTATGTCTAAAGCCTGATTGATGTTTAACTACGAGATGATAATAAGTTAAATAGTTATTCATTAGCTTATATACCCGTGCGTTCATATACTTTAAATAAGTATGGAAGCATTGAAATGGGTCGAAATTCAGTACCAGTTTTCTGAACAGGAACGATCTTAGCATATTTCCAACAATGCTAGTGGCAATAATGGTGTTAAAAATGTGGTGGATGTAAACTAATAGCCGAGGTAGAAGAAGTTTTAAGAATTTTGGGAGTATCTGGTTGAACCCAACTGCATTGGACTTTACAACTTGATAATACATCAATGGGAAGGACATATCTGTGGTTTTCATGGATAACCGCGTATGTCTTAAAATCAGGAGATGGGAAAAACATTCTAGATCGAACTATGGGCGAGGTATTGAACTTTTTGAAATCGGGATTGGTCCAATTTTTTTTCAGAGATTTTAAGAACCGTGTAAAGAGCGTTTAAAATTAAGCAATATGGCATCAACATCTCAAAATCGAACAAAATGGACATAGGCGGATATGACAGATATGAAAATTCAAATTGATGCACCGGTGGAAGTTGCGAAGACTCATTTGTTTGAAATATAGTTGGATTGTGATCCACTAATACAGTTGAGGGAATATTTATAAATTATGCATTTAATTCGCTAACATCAACATTTAAAATATTAAGTTTCTTATTTCCGATTCTAATTTCCTTAATCTTGTGACATTTATTTTTATTGTCAGCAACCGTTCTAAATCGGTTAGCGTAATAGTTTGATCGCATAGAAGCTTCGTTTTCTGAAAAATTTTCATTAACATTTGCAAGTCGGACAGACTTGTCAAAAAAATCTGTCAATCAATTTCATTTTTGGGTCACACTATCATACTTTATGGACGAATTTTTGACGAATCGTATGACTGAATAGGATAAAGAAGCTTGGCCTTAACTATTACAGACCTTGTGCTAAAAAATATCCCTATAATTTAATATTACAAGCTTTAGCTCAAAATACAAAAATACTAAAATACTAAAATAATGCATTAAACATTTTTAAGGTAAATTTCAGTCGATTTCTTTGTAGTGGAATAATAATTTTATTTATTGTCGGACAGCACGGTCACCTTCTTACAGCTACTCGTATACAAAATATTTGTTATCCAATAAGATATTGTTGTTATGTTTTGTGTTAACTATGAGAGTTAAAAATTTAAAAAAGTTTAGCTAACTGATCTTTTCGTAGGAGCTATGATGTCAAAAACGATCATCTAAGATCTGTTAAGTTTTCAACAAATAAAGCCAACGGATACCCTGTTTCAAAACATTCGTCATGTAAATTTATTAAATTTTTATTGTATTAAATATATAACACACAAGATTTTTTTTTTTTTTTGTGTAAATTTTGATTGATTTAAGGAAAATAATTAGGAATATAAACCTGTTGTTATTGCGGCTTTTAATGAAAATTTATTAAAAATGAAAGATTTTGTTTGTTGTGCTTAATTCCTTTTTTTAATAATTGATAAAAATACTGAAATTTATTGTTGGAGGATAAGCTGTTCCTATGCGCATTTCACTGGTTGCTTAGGCCAGATCGTCAGGAAACGTTCTCCTAAATAATTTTAGAAAAGCCAAAGCTATCAGCAAACAAAACTACAGAAGGAATGAGAATTACCTACAATACATTGCTGATAGCTTTGGCTTTTCTAAAATTATTTAGGAGAACGTTTCCTGACGATCTGGCCTAAGCAACCAGTGAAATGCGCATAGGAACAGCTTATCCTCCAACAATAAATTTCAGTATTTTTATCAATTATTAAAAAAGGGAATTAAGCACAACAAACAAAATCTTTTAATAAATATTTGTATTCCCAAAAAAAACTTTATTAAAAATGTTATTAATAACACATACTTATTGTGACACTGTGCGCTTGTTGTGATGTCATCCTCTACACCGTATGTAGATTTATTTGGATATGTATCAACGCTATATTAAGATATTTTGATTTTCGATATCTACTTAAGAAATAAAATATTATATACAATATTTATTACAGCATGATTTCATCACAGCGCTTTTAATCTGAGAAACATGAATTGAATTAAATGATTTGTTTCCAATGATTCGAATATAATGTAAAAGTAAAATTAATACGTTAAATGTGATTTTATACTTATTAATATTGTAGGATTATTGTCACATATTAATCGATTTAATAAGTCTTAACCAGGACAAGTTTTTAAAGACTTTTGCTTGAAAAATAAGTTTTTGCATATTTTGCAAGTTATGAAAGTATAATTTGCTATAAAGCAATCAAATTCTTAACAAAAATATATTTTTTTGCTATTAATGATATTGTGATCTTTGGGGGAAAAGCTGACAACCGAAATAATACTGACCAAACTTGCCTAATTACTTCTTCCTTGGATAAACAGAAAATTTTGCGTAATTTTCAAAACATTTTATTGTTATATTTTTGAATTTTGGTATACCCTTCACCGAAGGTAAAAGGGTTTATATAACTTTGTCATTCCGTTTGCAATTTCTACTATATTCTGGGTCCTCATAAGTAGCGAAGTTTATTTAACTATATCCGTCTGTCCGTTGAAATGGGTTTTCCGACTATCCCAGACATCATGGGGAATAGTTATATAATTTTGTCACATATAGTCCGGAATTGCTTGCTATGGAAATTAGCCTGATCGGTCCACAAATTGCTGATATATTAGAAAAACAAAACCACGACTGCCTCTAATTTTGCCCAAAAATACCTTGTTGTTGTTATTTTTTATATTTCATTTTTATGTATATCTGTGCAAGTGTCTTGCTTACCAATACACAACATCCGACAAAATTTGGGCGAGTTTTGACAAGTGGGCGTGGCACTTCCTATACAACCCCACTAAAGATTTTTGTATATCCGGAGAACGGCAAGAGCCAAACTTTCCAAATTAGGTACAAGCATCATGGTTACAAATTCACATCATCCGACACAAAGTTTAATTATTTATATTTAAAGAACGGTATTTACATAACTTTCTTTTATTTTCGCACCACGGTGAAGGGTAAATAACGTTAGGGATAGCCGATTATAGGACTCTTACTTATTTTTGTTTGCATATTTTTTTTTTGTATTGTAAAACTGTCCCTGGTAATAAAGGGTGTCGCAGTAATAATGCACTTTTTCATTTTAAATTAAAAACACGTGTTTGTAATAAACGGAATTAGTAAAGAGTACTAGAGAAGACATAGAGAAAGTGGAAAAGATTATACAAGAGCACATTAGTGATGATGTAGAGGAATTCAAACATATGTTACAGCTGTCATATTTCAGAAATACCACATGCACAAAAAAATACATTTAATTTAGAAAGTGTACTGTTACTGAGAATGTTGCTGCTATTATTTGAAATTAATAAAAAATTTATATAGATATTTTTCAAAAAAACTAATTTTCAACATCAATCGAAATTTAATCTTATTTAAAAATAATCTTTTTATGTTTCTTACTATATTTGATTCTTTTAAATTTGTATTTAAATTTAAGGGTGTCTAGTAAAGCTCAAATAATACGTGACATAACCATACACGCAAAGAAAAAACATGGTTGTAACAATCACAATCGCAAACTAACATTAATGTTTGTGGCTATGATTGTGTCAAACACGTCTTCAGTAACAATATATGTTGAGACATGTTTATAGCTTATTATTGTCTCAAAAATATTATTATGTTTAGAAGAAAAACACAATGATCTTCCTAACCATGTTTCTATTTTTCCCAATACCATGCAAAATGTCTATTTGAACAATAAAACCAATAAAAAAAATCGATTTCAAAAATTTCATGTTTTATTAAAAATACAACAGACATACATATACAGCTAAGGATATATTAATAAATAAAATTCAATACATACATTTATATATATATATATATACTAATTGCTTTACTTGTTTCAATAAACGTATGATAATTAATTTTTCAATCATGCAACCCCTTTTTCTCCCGAAAAACTTTTAATTATTTTGTAGTCATTCATGTTTCCCTATTAACTGACTCTCGCAGACTGAAAATGATGTGGTGGAAGATTTTATTTGCTTTATAAACACACACTGTTTGTTTTGACAATAAATGTTTGCTCATTTAGAGAATGTATTTTAAAGCGAACAAAAATGATCGTATCAAACATATCTTTTGTGTACAGCTTATATTAGATTTTAATTGTATAGTTGAAAATATATACATAATAGTTGCAAATATTTCACATAATTTAATATGTTTAGCTAGATCATGGTAACTTTTTGGTGTAAAACACCATATAATATTATTATAGTGAATTAAAAAATGTTAAGGAGAAAAAATATTTTTTCAAGTTAAATAAGGATTATAATAAGTTTATTACGGTAAACATATTAGACAAATATGAATAAAAATGGTCGCAGTGACCATTCATTAATCATGTTTTTTCTCTGCGTGTACAAGACAGCTGTTTGAACCAACGCACAGTGGCGCCCGTAGAGCAAGCGAGGTTGCAAAAATCAAAATTTTCATGAGTGCCGACGAAGTTTTGAATAAACCCATGTTATAGGAAACGATTTCAACGATTTCAAATATGCCACTCTTAATAATATCACATTTTTAGTTTAGAAGATATAACCGTTCAAAGTTGACCGACTTTCGGTTTTCAAAAAAACACACAATTTTTAGTCAATTTGTTGCGATTTCAGGTGTAATATCACGAAAAATAGGTAACGAATCGCCTTATTTTTTGTTTGTATTGATTGATGTATTTATTAAATGTATAATGATAAAAAAAAAATTAACTGTTTGCTTTGTGTTTCTCCTGGTAAATCACTATTTAAAAACTATCCGTTTTTTCACTATTTTTCAACTTTGACGGAAAATAAAAAAAAACTATTTTTTCTATATTTGCCATACGTGCAAAACCTGTTCTTTGATTATTTCTTTACATAATTCAAAAGGTTTTATCTGCCCGTACGTGCCCGTTTGGCTTCTAGAGGTAAAAAAGTTCAAAAAGACATGGTTGCAGAAATTGTATGGCGTCCATCCCTTATATGTTTTGACTGACAGTAGTTTGATCTAATAGTTTGAAAAAAACTACTCATTGAAATTAGCAGGTACGTACCTCACATAAACAATACTTTGGCGTACAAATGGTCAGGAACAATATTGACTTATGGTCCCTACAGGTAGGCACAAATCTTATTTGGACACATGCATAATATCAAAATTGCATTATTCAGCATAAATCCATATGTATGCAGGGAACAGGTAAATTTTTAGGCATGGTAGCATAAGCCTATATATTGCAAAATAAGCATAATGCCTGGATTAGTCTACGCCTGAAAGTTGGCGCAACAATTACTGAAACCATTAAACAATTTAAGTACTGAAAACATGGCGTTGAACAATTTAAAATTATTTGAACTGTTTAGAAAGTCAACCACACCAAAGTTTTTCACGGAAGTGAAAATTCTTCCTGAGAAGTTGACATTGATCAGCAAATGGGGCTGCGATGGATCATCCGGACAAAGCGTTTATAAGCAAAGGATATCTTTCGATGACGCTACAATATCGGACGGAAATATGTTTATGGCATCTGTTGTTCCTTTGCGGCTAAAATCGGATGATTCCCTACACTGGAAAAATCCACGTCCGTCATCAGTGCATTATTGCCGACCAATAATGTTTCAGTTTGCAAGGGAATCGGCAGAACTCATAAGGACTACGGTGAAGGACATTGAAGAACAAATAAGCAAGATTAAGCCTACAAAGCTGCAAATTGGAGAAGGAAAATATATTGAATGCAATTACGAGTTCCACCTGACCATGGTTGACGGAAAAGTCGTAAACGAACTGACAGGAACAACCTCAACAATGTCATGCCCGATTTGCAAAAAGAGTCAGAAGAACTTTTTTCAATTCAATTCAATTTATTTCATATATAATATGTTACATCTCAATTTTATATAATTAGTTGTAAAGAGTTTAAGATTAGTATCTTTTTCTGCTTAATTATAATATATTTCAATTAGTTATCATAGACAGAATTATATTGGAGGTAAAAATTTAGCAAAAACCTATCTAAACCCCTTTTTTCGTATTATTTTTATATTTTTTTTATCGATTTTATATTATTATTTGTCAGAAGAACTTTGGTAATTTAAACGATTCTACAAATGAGGAGAATTACGAATATGGAATGTCACCATTGCACGCAAGGATAAGGTGTATGGAATTCTTGCTAAAACTGGCATATACCCTACCACAAGAGGAGAAAAACTTCGATGAAAATACATCAATAAAGGATAAGGAAAAGATCAGAAAGAAGCAAATACAGGATGGTTTTTTTGAAACAAGTTCGACTAAAAGTAGACTGTCCCAAGCACGGATACGGTAACTCTAACGATGGAAACACTTCTAGGAGATTTTTTGAAAATGATGAGGCAGTAACTAGAATCATTGGAATTGACAATCAAATCGTGAAAAGATTGGGAACGATCTTGGATGTTTTAAACTGCAAAGAAAATGTCAATTCTACAAAATATGGAGAATATGCGTCGAAAACTGCATCTCTTTTAGCAGAAATGTATCCACAGAAGAAGTTGACCCCGACCGTCCATAAAATATTGGCGCATGGCAAAGATATAATTGAGTACCAGCCTTTGCCAATTGAAGAGCTTTCTGAAGAAGCACAGGAGTCTCTTAACAAATTTTATAAAAAATATAGATTGCAGAACACATTCAAAGCATCAAGGGTAAGGCAAAATAAGGACCTCTTCAACATGTTGGCAGCATCTTCCGATCCACTTATTTCTTCCCTGCGGCATGTGAAGTCACGAATAGAGTTACAAAATAATTGTAGTTTAGAAATTGTTAGTCTTTTAGATATACCTTCTCTTACGAATTGTGATGAATATTTTACAGAAAATTGAAAAAATAAATTTAAAAAAATAAATAATTTTTTTTTTAATTTGTTGGGTAATAATTTAAAACATAAAACCCTTAAGAAAAAAAATAAAAACAATCTAAAAATGTAAAAATAATTTTTTTTAGTTACCATAAAATTGATTTTTCTACTAATTTTAACTTTGATAACCCATAAGTAGGCCCCTACAAAGCGTAGCACCCTTTCCAAACGCTCATTTCATAGGCTGAACAGTTATCTATCATATGCTGTTTAAACTGTTCAATTATCTTATTCGGTTCAAAAGATATGATTTTTGCAACGAAAAAACTCAAATGGCGCCACTGTGCAACGTTACAGGCTGCACTGTATTTGATTATAGGTGACTTTCCATAACGTCAGAGCCATAACCATACAAATCAATTGAATTTTTATTTCTTTGGTTATGGTAAAGGCTATGGCATTATGCTTATGTAACATTTAATTGGGCCTTTTTCAATTTAACGCATTTTTTTTTACAGTTTTAACGCGTTGTGCTTTCGTAAAGTGGCCCATTTTTAATAATCGGCAAAAACATTTGTGACAGCTGCCGACTTTCGTCGTTGCCACTTGCACAAAAACTGGCATTAAATTTAAAAAGCACACTTTTACTGAGACACCCTTTAAAAAAAATTTATAATTTATAATTCCATAACTTTTAAAATTGCCTTCTGCTTTGCATTATGATTTAAGTACCTGTTATTTATGACGGAATTAAAACGACCTTTGAGGTTTAACCAAAGTATTTAAAATTTAATACCACAACACATTGGGACAGCCTTAAAAAATTAGCGGACAAAATTAATAACGTATTTGACCTTAAACAGGGGGGGGGGGGGGTGGTTTTGATGGTGCTGAGTTGATTTCTGTCAATATTTTGCGAATCGTAGGGGATGACTAATGGTGAAGGGAGGGGAGTGAAAAAACACATATACATTTTTGGAGTTATTTCACTATCAAGTTTCCGATAAGCAGCCACAGAGAGAGAAGCGCTTGGGAAATTGCACCTTTTCCCATAGAAAGCCTTTTCTTTACAACAATAAAAATTTTGAATCATTTTAAAAATGCTTTATGTAGAGCTATAACATAAAAGTTTAATAAGTTTGTTGCATAACTATATAAGATTTATTTTGGAAAAAACCTTCTTCGCTTAAAATTAATCTAAATATATTATTACAAACGATATTCTTATCATCGGCATCTTCAATGCTTTTTTTCTCGAGCTCTTTTGCTGCCTTTTTACACATTTTTCCCCTTCGTTGGGGGCTATTTCTTCTTTTCTGCGCAAAGTAATTTTGAATGCATTTGTAGTCGAAATTCTGCTTACCTTTCTCGCATTTATCATTCGAAAGTGCGTATTATTTTTTGTTCTAGCTTTTTGAGCATTTTCGTATAAAGCGCCTATTGGTAAAATAGTAGCCTTGATGGCCGCTGAGCCGTGTACTAAAAATCTTATGAACGCTTGGAAGCATTCTGTGCCATTTGTACTTTTGCACGTAAAGCTCCGCCACTGAATCTCCAAAAGATTCAGTATTGCTCTTTTTCCACTTGATAAAGTCTGCGTAATCGGTCGCTTTCTGAGCGTATTCCCTGTATTAGAGGTCCCCGCTTTACCAGCAATCACCCGATCAACATTAGTATTTAACGTACGCACAATTTTTTAAATGCATTCATATTTCTATTAATTTTTAGATTCATAAAAAGTGAATAACTTAAGCTAAACAAATTAATTTAAAAAAAATTTCTTCCGCAAATGTTGATTAAGGGTAATGAAATAATATTAGAGACTTCGGTAAGGGTCCAAAGTGTTCAGAACTGATATGGAGAACGGCAAGAGCCACAATTTCAAATAAGTTACAAGCCCTTTGCTAATCCATACCCAACCTTTTTAAAAATAATGAACAGGTTTGGAGAAGTGGGCGCAGCACTTCCCATACAAAGACATTATAGATTTCTGTTTATCTTGAGAACGGTAAGAGCAGGATTGGAGAAGTGGACGTGGAAAGAAAATACATTTCTTTATATCTGAACTACGGTAGAATGAAAATTGTCTAAATTTGGTACACATGGTTGGGTTGACAATGTACAAAAAGTGGGCGTGGTACATGCCATATAAAAACCAAACAAGTTTAACCCTTTTGGGCTGTTGGTGTGGTATTTCGGTATATGAAACTATGTGTTCTTTTCATCTGGGCCTACATACAACCCACCCGATTAGCTTATTTTTATTGACTCTCGAGCTTGCCTGCTTTTTGCTGCTTTTGTTAAGTCTTGTGCTTTAGTTTGTTTTAATATATTTAGTCGAATTTCTTGGCCAACATTTTTGTAGAACATTTCATCGCCCTTGGTAGGGGTGTTGCTACTATTCGTTTGGATAGGGACAAACATTACTTTTAGGAAGGGGAGTTAGAGGGTTAATGTGTTCCACAAAAATATTTGCCGTAAAATTTTCAACAAATGTTCAGATGTTAAGAACAAATAGTTCCATATACCGATATGGCGCACGAACAGTCAAAAAAGGTAAAACTTTAGCCCCCCTAAAAAAAATTCCCATTAGATATTTGAAAATGCCGATTTACATATATATTACTTTTGTCTACTCTATCCGTTGTTAGAATAAGGACTGTGAAGTCGGAGTCGGAGTTAAGGGTTTTGTACCGGAGTCGGAGTCGAAGTACCCACAAAATCTCCAAAGACTCCGACTCCAAAATTTTTCTACTTTACATATGTTAATAATTATTAAAGCTCAATGAGGCGTGTGTTAGAATTAAAATATCGATTTTAAATTTTTACAGAATCATTTACAAGGTACTGCATTGAAGAAAAGAGTTTAAAATAAGAACAAGTATAATTCATTAACAAACAAGGTTAAAATAGGAGTATTCACCGAAAAAAGTTTTTTATCAAGTAAAAAAATGGTCTAAAAAGTATTCAAATTAAATTGATGTAATCAATTATTTTTTTAATTGAAAGAAAATTAAAAATGTAATTTTGATTTAATTAATATTTAAGTTGTTTTGAAATAAATTTTTAATTAACATATTAATTAAATATCAAAAAATATTAATTGACTTTTGAGTGTACAATAAAGAATTTTAACTTGTAGAATTGTTGTTGGGAATTGTCCATATTTAATAATATAAATTAACGCATTGTTTGAAATGGCAAAGTTTTTTGATCATTTGTTTAATTAAAATTAAAAATATCATTTATTGAAAAAAAAATAATCAAAATTTTACAATCTTTATTAATCAATATAATCATTTTGGTAATAGGTGCAAAACCAACAACTTGTTTTCTTGATATTATGAATTTGGTGATTAGAGACAATTTTTAATTTTTTCTGTGTCAGTTAGAGTTGAGGTCGGAGTCGGACTTAAAAAATTTCAGCTGTTCAGATCAGAACCCCGTTATTTTGGAAAAAGTTTGAAATTGTTGTACAGTGTAATTTATGTATGTAATGAGAAATGACACAAAACTACTTAAAAATTACCATAAAAGTGTTTAATTAAAAAAAAAAAAAAAAAATACTCATCATGAAGAATCCAAAAAAAAATTACACCACACACTTTTTAGTTGATTATTGACAATTTAACATAAATTATAAACAAATCGTGAACTGAACATGAACAACTTTTATGAATAAAATAAAAACTTTTAAATAGTAAAAGTTCCCTTTATCATATCATTGGTCCAGTGTTACCACTTTGTGGGCAATTAACCGATATGGGTTGAATTTTTACTATAGTGGGTAGAGCGTGTTTAATTTCATTTAGGTGTAGATCAGGTAAAATTAGTATGTCTTTCGTTTCAAATGCAGATAAAATTCTTTCACGTAAATGAAATTATTACTGGTATTTCGACACATGAGTCTTTGTCATTCCATTTTGATATGAAAAGGACAAATATCCTTTTAAACTGAAGAACATTTTATATTGGAGTAGTAACGCAAATAAAATCAAGATTTAGTTTTAGTGTTGGAATCTATGACATTTTAGATATTGTTGATCAAGAAGAATAGAGCACGGATTTTTTATCCAAAGTCATTGATTTTCAATGTTAAGTATAGATTTGCAAAAACTTGAATGAATTGCGCCAAAATGGACTCTTTGATTTCGACAAATATGAGCTAAAATAAATTTATTTTGCCATTTTTAATGATTTTGTTAAATAATATCGCAATTAGTCGGCAAAAGGGTATTAACTCAAAATTTTAAAATTTTCAGTAGAAGCAGATCAATTTTTAATTTAACATTGAAAGCCTTTGAAAAACAATTTTAAGCCCAACCGATTCATTACCAAACAGAAGACAAAATAGCACGATATTTTTAGAGCGGGTAGATATGAATATAACGTGTCGATTTTTTCAACAAAGTGAAAAAATAAAAATTTCAGGGACAATCGAGTATCCCATTATACTGGAGTGGCCATAGTCACGGTTCGACCAGCCGTGTGCCGCGTTCAACCGTATCGCCGAAAAAAGAGCCATATGTCTGGCCGTGATGTCCACCGGCAGCCAGTTTAGCATTGTAAACAGCGCCCTGGTGGGAGTGGAGCGCATTGATACTGTGATCATCAATGCAAGCAGTCTGTGAACCTTCTCAAGCATCGCACGGTACCTGCCCTTGTCCAGCGCAGTCCACCATACGACAACACCGTAATACAGAGTCGGCTTTACTACAGCTTCAAAGATCCAATGGACACACCTCGGGCACATGCCCCAGTTCTTGCCGATTGCACCCCTGCACGCATATATAGCAACAATTGCCTTTTCCATCCTCGTTCGGATGTTCAGCCCCCACGACAGTTTACTGTCCAGGATTACGCCCAGATACTTGGCGCTGTAAGAGAACTTAAGTTCAGTCCCATTTAGCCTCGGAAGTCTCATGACCTCAGTCCTATACTTCCTCGTGAAGAGTACCAGTTCCGTCTTAGACGGATTAACACCCAAACCGCATGATACGCTCCAGGTGCTAAGTACCCTTAATGCAGCCTCCATACACTGAGACATTATGTTCAAATGATTCCCCGTGATGGCCACCGCAACATCGTCAGCGTACGCCACAGTTTTAATCCTCATGTCGTCCATTTTCAGGTTCCACAATAGTGGGGATAGTACTCCTCCTTGGGGAGTACCCCTGTTTACCAGTCTCTGAACGCTGGTTACACCTATCGTGGAACAGATGACCCTATTCCTGAGTAGATTATCCACAAATCTATATATGCCGTCATCAACCTCCAGACTCCTCATAGATGCAACAATAGAATCCGGGTTGACATTGTAAAGTCCCCTTCAATGTCGAGAAAGGCCACCAGAGCGCACTCCTTAAATTCGAGTGATATCTCAATAGTTCCAACTAATGAGTGAAGAGAGTAAACACTTGGGGATGGTCATCCTCAAGTGAATGTCGATAACTCTTTCAAGAGTCTTGAGAAGAAATGATGCAAGACTAATCGGTCTGTAATCCTTCGCTTCGGTGTGAGAAGTCTTCCCTCCCTTGGGGATGAAGACCACTCTACACAAGGTCCAGCTAACAGGTACATACGAAAATCGAATGCATCCCCTGTATATAGCCATCAGCCAGGGTATAATCACAGTCTAATTCCTCTGCAAGTCCGACGGAATTATACCATCCATACCCGGAGATTTGTACGGGTCAAAGCTGTCGACAGCCCACTTAATCCTATCGTAGTCCATTGGGATGGACAAAGGACCGGGCATCGATTCACCAACCTGATCCCGCAAGCTCCCTTGGGAGTTTCCAGGAAAGTGAGTGTCAATTAACACCTCGAGTGTTTCCTGACTAGTCGTAGTCCAGCAACCATCCGATTTTCGGATATAGGTCGGGACAACAGGGCTCGAAGCCATTATCTTACGTAAACGGTTTGTCTCAGAGAATCCTTCCACGCCGCTACAGAAGTTCCTCCAAGCACTCCTTTTCGTCGATCTCACCAAGTTTCTGAATCTATTCAGTGAAGACTTGTACTCCGCCCAATTACCATGACGCTTAGCCATATTGAACACCCTACGACAGTCTCTCTTCAGCAGTTTAGAGCAAACAATTTTTTCAAACATTAACACTATTGAATTTTTATCTAAATACATAGTGAAATTTACCTGTACTTTAATATCGTTATATCAAACACAGAAAAAAGTGTTTTATCAATTAAAAAAATGGTTTGAAAAGTATTTAAATTTAATTAATGTGATAATTGAAAAAATTATTTTTTTAATTGAAAGAAAACTAAAAATTTAATATTGATTTAATTAACATTTTAGTTGTTTTGGAATAAATTTTCAATTAAAATTTTGATTAAATAACAAAAAATCTTAGTTGACTTTTTTCTTTTAAAATAAAATAATTTAAGCATGTAGAATTGTTGTTGGGAATTGTCAATATTTATTTAAATAAATTTGAAATGGCAAAGTTTTTTGATCACATTTTTAATTAAAATTAAAAATATTATTTATTGAAAATGTTTTTTCAAAATTTTAAAATTTTTAGTAATCAATATAATCATTTAGATAATAGGTGCAAAATCAGCAACTTGTTTGCTTGATATTATGAATTTGGAATCAATTTGGTGATTGGAGAAATTTAATAATTTTTTCTGTGAAGGGCAAATAATATTTACAATCAACATAAGTGCATTTCTAATATTCCCTGAATATTCTATTTATTTTAAGCAGATAGGTAAGATGTTTCTTAGCATTAGAATTATACCTTTTCATACGAAATTATTTTAGGTACAACTATTTGTTGTCGAAATTTATTATGATTTATAAAAAATGTAAATAAAATAAATCAAATTTGTAAAATAAATAATGCTAAAAAAAAAGCTAAAAACATATTCTAAAAATGTTATATTAAATGACAAGTGCTAAATGTAAAATTTAAATAATTTAGATCCAAAATGTTAACATGGGCACACTGATGACAACACACAATTCCGAAAAAATCGAGTTAGGACCATTCTACATGAGACCAACGATAGATACACAACACAAACAATTTTGAGCTATTTTTAAAATCGCACAAACATACACAAACTGCCCAAGGCATCTTAATCAAGTTCCCGTTTTTCTTTCTATTCTCTTGATAATTTAAAAAAAAACCTCTTAATACCCAGATCGTTTTCATCTACATATAAAAAAAACCCAGATCACATTTCATGTCATTTATTAAAGATTAATGAAGTGAAACTTTCAAATACATTTTGTGTTCCTTTCCATCAGCAGTTTTAAATGAGGGTATACTTAGTTTATCATTCCGTGTGAAACTTTTTTAAAATTCATCTTAAACCCCATAAAGTATATATATTCTGGGTTCTTGAGTAATTTTCAGTTGATTTAGCCATGTCCATCTGCCTGTCCATCTTTTAAAAACACGCTCACATTTGAAAAACTCGAAAGAAGAGTTGGTGTCTAATTAATTCTAGTTATGCCTAGCAGTTTGGGACTGAAATACAGCAAAATCGTTTTAGTAGAATAAGGGCTATGAATCAAAATGTGGAACAAACACCTTAAAAAATTAATAATTTGGATACAAAAACTAACATAAATAAAAGCGGAATGCAGATGGTGATATAAGCCCAGCAAAACTTACATTGCATTTTAACACGGTGATGTCATTGGAGGCAAGCACTTGCCACCTTCGCTTACAACTAGAGAGTTGAATAAGTCATTACCACGTTCGCTTACAAATAAGTACTTCACATTGATATCAACAAAACAGAATTTGTCAAGCAAAGTGTGTTTTATATTTAATTTACTTTCTAATGCAAACCTTGACTACCCTGCACTAAGGACATATTCATACCCAATAACAGAGAGAACTATATGATTGCAAAAGCGATATAATATTTTTATGGGAAAAATATATTATAAGGAGAGGTAAAATTTAAATACTATCGTTTATGATACAAGATCAATAATATATATTTTAATTTATATCATCTAGACGATATCGTTATAACATCGTTTGGTTGATTGGGTAGTGTAGTATTTATTCGAATTTTTTTTAATGTATATAAAAATCAATTAAGTATTTAAATTTTGTATATTCAAATCTATTACAAAATGTTTTTCATTTATAACAAATCAAAAAAAAAAAAAAACAAATTGTAAGAACAAATATGTTTTTTTTTTAAATCAATTTGTATAAGATTTGAATAAAAAAACCCTTAAATGAATTTTATTATGAATTAATTATAAATTTCGTTAACCAACTCATAAACAAATGCTTATGTATCAGATTATATGCTAGATATTACTAAACTACTTCTATGTAATGCAGTTGGTATGAAGTAGTCATTGAAAAGTAAGTTGTTCTCTAATTGCAAGTCATTACGAAGTTTTTGCTGGGAGATTTTGCACAAATTTATCTTTATGGCTAGAAATCATACTACGAAATTTCGTGAAGATCGGTCCATAATTTACCATAGGCCCCATATAAAGCTCACTCTCGGAAAACCCTTCAGTACGCGTAAAACCGTAACGAATAATGCTATTGTAATATATTTTGGCCTGTGGCGGTTTTATATGACTAGAACTCACACTGTCGTAAAGATCGTACTTTCGTAAAGATCCGGCTCATAATTTACCACTATACACCATATAAAGCCCACTCACTATTGTAGTAAATGTAAATAAAGATCGGTCCATAATCTACCATAGTTTTCTACCTGTCAGTGTTGGGTATCAAAGATTCGGCACAGCCGAATATAGCACCCTTACTTGTTTTTTTTTTTGTTCTTTTTTAATATTTTTTTATTAATTGAAATTTAGATAACGATTTTTTGGCATAATATTTTTAGAGAAAAGTTAAAAATAAATTTGGTTTCTGAATATAAAGTTTTTGCAGAAACTAGTTTTTTTCTGAAAGTAATTAAAATTATTTAGTTTTTTAAGCTTCATTATTAATAATCAGGGCAAGTTTTCATAAAAACACAATTATTTTTAAATAATAATTCCGGAGAGCAGCCCACCACAATTTTCTAAGCTCCTCTTCCTTGTTTTTGGTTAAATTGCAAATGCTGACTACGATGACATTATTTGTCTTTTAGCAGCTCTACCCAGCAAAAACTTACTTTGCAAGGTAATGAGTTAAAAAGCTAATATACCCAGCAAAAACTTGGTAATGACTTGAAATTACTGTACAACTTACTTTTCAATGACTACTTCATACCATCTGCATTACATAGAAGTTGTCAAGTAACGCGTGTTATGTACTTCTACCTTAACCCTTTCACTACCATCGGTATCATTCATCTCAGGCGAAATTTAAAAAATGTCAAACATACAATTTACGCTATATTTAAATAAAATAATGTCCCATTGGTAGTTTTAAGTGTTTTTTGTACATAAATGAGTGTGTTTAGTGACTAAACTTTAGTCAGTACATTGTTTTTTATTCAATTATTTGGCGGCAACCTCTATTGGATGCGTGCGTGGCTTCCAATTTTTCAGTGTGAAGAAGTGGTTTTCCTTTTTATTTTAGTTTGTGCAAATAATTAAAGTGTTTAATGTGATAATCGTGTTTTATGCGCATAGAACATGCACTAAAAATAGAAAAATATGAACTTAAGGGAAAAAATATGCACTTAAATTTTCTTTTAACACAAAAATCATGTAAATTATGTCACTTGCTAGATAGATATTTGAACCCACATTTAAAATGTCACTTATGCACTGCAGCACTCACCCAGTCAGATGAGCAATAAACAGAAACCGTGATGACGAAATCTTTTTTGTCTGGCACTGGCAGGACATAAAGCAAATATTAGAATCAGATTAGATTAATTATTGTTAGTTCATATTTAATATATGAAGATTCAATAAATAAATACTGAAAGAAAAAAAAAAAATATTTAAAATGAACAAGGAACAATAAGAAAACAATTTTGTTTATAAATATAAATACATAAATTTTTTTGAATATTTTTAAAAGTAAAGTTAGGGCTGTTTGTTCCTTTGTGGTATATTCAATTTTCACTACGCTGTTTTCTTAAAAATTTAAATGAAATATGCCAGCAGTTTGTTTTATTGTTTTGAATCATTAATTTTTTTAAAAACTTTACCAATATTGATACGAATTTGTTTACTAAATTTGCCCTCCACTGCATACATTTTATTTATGGCATTATCAATTAATTTAATTTGCTTTTTCAATAACTTAGATTTCTTTAGTTTCGCAATAGTTTCAGAGATAAATCCATAATTTGAAGACACAACTATTACCTGAAATATTTGTTAAATTTGCTTTTTTTACTGAAACTGCATCGTCAAATACTTCCACCTTCACATCCTTGAGTTAGTAAAAATGTTCAGCATAATACTTAACTGCCTTCAATCACGTTCTCCACCTGGTTTTTATAGAATATGGGGGACGAAAATAATCGGGATATTTCTCTTCATAAGCGGCAAAACTCGAGATGCTTTGCAACATATTTTTCCCATAAGAAATCAATACATCAATATCATCGAAGTTGCATATTCATCCATGTCACAGAGTACAATTCCGTTCGGAAACGGAATTCATTCTGTATTTTTGCGCTTCAGAAAATTACGAAAAACTTTGCGGAATGAAACCATTTTTATTTTCATGAACGGAATGGGGAGTTCTCTGTATCTCAAAGGCCAAAAAACTATCAAAATATACTTTCTATCAATAAACAAATATGCTTTCTTTGGTTCCGAACGGAATCATTCCAAGCGGAATTTTATTCTGTGACATGGCTGATTATCTCTTTTGCAGCACGGCGCATCGCAAATAAGGCAAATAAAACTAGTTTTGTTTTTCAAAATATGCAACAAAAATATGCAATGTCAGCAATGTATGCAAAAATATGCATTTAAAGCAAAATATGCTTTAACAATTCGATGCCATTTTGCTTAAAAATTCTTGATTTGCAAAGATATTTAGTTTATGTTGATCTCAGACTGACGACAACAAATATGCATTTGCATAAAAATCTGGGCCTTGGCTATAATGAAGCGAGTATGCAATAATTTTCTCTAAGTATATTATTTTATGCGGTTTTTTCCATTTGGGATAATAGATCCCACTAAAATGGGATTTATTATCCCATTGGTATACATTTGTAATCCAATTTGTCTGTTTGCAGAATGTATACAAAAAAAAATCTAGTGGTAGACTGAAGGACGAAGAAATCTCTGCGATAATTAATTTAAGCGACTCTGATCTTGGAGACTTTATTGCTTCTGATTCAGAATATATTCTCATAGAAAACATTGTTGTCATAGAAAAACTCCCGATGGGATATTTAGTCCCAATTTATGAGGTTTAAAAACCCAGTCTTGCAAGAACGTCACAACTCAAAATTTGGCATTTTCGAGTTAGTAATGCAGAAATGTTCTTCTCTTAAATCTCTACAAATTGATCTAAGAACGGAGAGAATTATCGAAAAAATAACGGTAGTACAGATGCTTGTGCCGCTATGATCTCTCGTAACAAACTTGAGCAATTAACATCAACAAGGTCACATTTCAGTTTGTGTTTGGCATTCCTCTTGTACATGTGGTTTTCTTTGTAGCAAAAAAAGAAACATTTGGTTTTATAACTGTATTTTAGTGAAAGAGAAGGTAAAAAATAATAGGTTGGAATCTTAAAAAGGCTTTCCTGTAAAGTTTCAAATTTTGAGTTGTGACGGTCTTGCACGAAATGAGCGATATATTCCAAAGACATGTTTATTTCTGCAGGATAGTAGATTTTTAACAAAAAAAAATTTTAGGCATTTTAGTATCACATCAACACGAAAAAATACTTAGATATGTCAAAAATCACTTTTTAAAGAACGGTAGTGAAAGGGTTAAAGGTAAAAGGATATAATAATATAACAAAACTGGCGGTATTATTTGTACAGCGTCTTTTCTTCGTAGCCATATGTTATTAATGATACATTTGTCATAAAAACGAAATTATTTAGGGCGGAGTTAACAAGTAAAATTTAATACAATTGAAATTATTATAGATACCATGTATATATTTTATAGAATTTTCATTATTTTCCTCTTAGAACATGAATGATACGCTTGGCCGCGACCTAGACATAATCTCAGAATGGGGTCGTGCGAATAAGGTCGAATTTAATACCCGAAAGACCCAATGTTGCGTGCTGACGCATAAACGGGCGACGGATCAAGGTGCCTCATCTGTATATATGGCTGGTATAATTATTGAGGAAACAGAATCTCTTGATGTTCTGGGCATGAGGATACAATGTGATGTCCGATGGACAGCACATATATTTAAGGTGTCGAAAGAAGCATTCAAGTGCCTCGGTTTTTTGAAACGGTGTAAGATATACTTCACTCCATCTGATCTCCTTACTATTTATACCACCTATATCCGACCGAGAATGGAATACAACTCTCATGTGTGGGCCGGTGCTTCAAAGTCTATTTTGGAGCTTCTTGACCGCGTGCAGGAGAGGGCGAAGGTTCTCATTGGCGACAGTATTGACAGTCTATTGACTCCCTTGAACACCGTCGCAATGTGAGTTGTATTTGCCTATTTTATCGTTACTACAACGGCATGTGTTTTGATAAAATTAGGGATTTGGTTCTCGAAAACTATAGCTTTGTTCGTAATACACGTTTTTCCTCAAGAGCCCATCCTTTTGTGGTCGATTGGCCGATGAATCGTACAACGCATTATAGGGAAAATTCGTTTTTTGGCCGGACTGTTCGTATGTGGAATAACCTTCCTGCTGAAGTCTTCCCTGTCACTTTCAACATGAATAAATTCAAGTCGAATGTTCACAAGCACTACTCCCTCTTTCCTCCTTCCCATAACCTATTTTCCTAGTTCCAACACAATGCAACGCATTAGTAGGGGTAATCCCCTTAGTGCTGGTCCTAACCAAAAAAAAAAACATAAACCTTACAAGCAGTGGTCAGTATCTTTGCACCAATATTTTCGCACTTTCACAATAATAAAAAATTTTAGCACTGCTTTTTTTTTAGTGACCCTTAACATTTTTTTTAATGTATGAATTGTTTTTTTTAATATCTTTAAACTTATAATTTTGTCTTTTTTCAATGGGTATTGTTTTGTTTTTTAATTGTTTTACCAAAAGAAAAAAAAAATAAATTACAAATGGTGATAACAATATATTATTTAGAGTAAAGATATTTTGTTTGCATCTTAAGAATACAAAACGTATAGAAAGTTATCATGCAATGGTTATTAAATATCATACAATGGTTGTAAATAATATAATACGTTTTTATAGTTATCATTATTTAGTTAATAACACTGTGCATGAAATTTACACTTTTTTTCGTGACAAGCTGGGCACCTGGCGTTTTAACATAATTCGGGTACGCTGAATCCAGTGGTGCCCGCGGTTTTTTAAGATTGGCTCTGGTTTTCGAGATATACCGTTATTTCCAACTAGCATAGTGTAATTTTTTTTCAGTAAACCATACTCAAATTTACATTTGCGATAAACATTATTTGTGTACGAAAACAATAAGCATAGTGTAGTTGTCGTAACCATGCCGAACCATATTTTTCTCTGTGTGAAGAAAGTCTTTTAGGGTCAAGTACTGACCGAATAACTAATACTAAAAATGGTGTAAATTATGCAAATAAAATATGCCACCATATCTTTAGAACAAGGGACAACGCGATAATGCCATTGACATCAGCAGATGGAAATAAATACTTCCGAAAATTTTAAAATGCTTTATTTGGTGGTGCTGTGCTATCAGTTGTAAGACGTTATTGATTATATATATTTAATGCTCAATACTTTATTGCACATCAGCTTTAATTCATACTTGCTGCCTCCGCCTCCAGTGACCTTTTTCAGGTGGTTGCAGGCCATCCGACTTTGCGGGTTCCGCTTCAAGGCCCACCTGGCAAAATCTTCTCTTGAAATTCTTAAGTGGAAGTCAATGCGTTTCCACTTGCACTCTCGTTTTTCCCGTCTCACTTGTTGCTGATCAGTTGCGCTCCATAACGCGGTATTTAACTGCACATTTTATTAGAATATACCCATTAGGTGTTCTTATCGCAGTGCTTGATTATTTTCCTTGTGAATATATAAACCTTACATCTAGTGATGATACTGAATTTGTTGCCGTTAAAATTAAGCTGTATTCGACTTATCTTTACATTTCCTGTTCCTATATACCTCCAAACTCGCCAGCTGAAATTTACAATAACCACATTTCTGCAATTAAACTTGTTCTTGGTCAGTCTAAACCTTCTGATTTGTTTATTGCCCTTGGTGACTTCAACCTTCCAAACATAGTATGGAGTAATCCTGTAGAAATAAACTATTTAATTCCATTACAATTAAATGAATTTATTCAGTCACTGCTGTCATGTGGACTTTCTCAGATAAACTATGTCTCCAACGCATTTGGGAAACTTCTTGATCTTGCTTTTGTTAACCAGCCATCAGACATACATGTGAGGAACACGCTACCTATTTCTCAACCTGAAGATTGTTACCATCCTACAATACAGCTAGATATTTGCCTTTCTACAAAAATCTTTCCCCAGGAATTAAGAGAAAATTTAAATAATTTGGTATTCTGTTTCTCCCGTACGGACTACACAAAATTTAATAGTTTATTATCGAAAGTCGATTGGGATACTCTTATTTCAGGAGATAATCTGGATAATGTCGTATCAAATTTGTATGCTGTATTGCATCACTGCATGTTGGAAGCTGTTCCCAAACAAATTATTAGCAGTAATAAAGGCCCTCCCTGGAATAATCGTTATTTATCTAAATTGAAAAATAGAAAAACCAAACTTTTTAAAAAATATAGGCTATCCGGCTCATCTGTTGATTTCACGAATTATTGCATTATACGATCTAATTACAACACGGCTAGCCAACTAGCGTATAAAAGCTATTTAAATCGAATGAAAATTAAAATGAAAACCAACCCCAGATCGTTCTACAATTTTATCAACAGTAAGCGTCGTGCAAGTGCGTATCCTAATTATTTGAAATTTGGATCTCGGAGTGCTGAAGATGATGTTTCTATTAGCAACTTATTTGCTGATTTTTTTGCAACCACGTATTCAAAAAAGTCATTTGATAGTCAAACTTCTTATCCCTATAGCATACCTCATTCTACAGGTATCAACACAAACAATTTTGAGCTATTTTTAAAATCGCACAAACATACACAAACTGCCCAAGGCATCTTAATCAAGTTCCCGTTTTTCTTTCTATTCTCTTGATAATTTAAAAAAAAACCTCTTAATACCCAGATCGTTTTCATCTACATATAAAAAAAACCCAGATCACATTTCATGTCATTTATTAAAGATTAATGAAGTGAAACTTTCAAATACATTTTGTGTTCCTTTCCATCAGCAGTTTTAAATGAGGGTATACTTAGTTTATCATTCCGTGTGAAACTTTTTTAAAATTCATCTTAAACCCCATAAAGTATATATATTCTGGGTTCTTGAGTAATTTTCAGTTGATTTAGCCATGTCCATCTGCCTGTCCATCTTTTAAAAACACGCTCACATTTGAAAAACTCGAAAGAAGAGTTGGTGTCTAATTAATTCTAGTTATGCCTAGCAGTTTGGGACTGAAATACAGCAAAATCGTTTTAGTAGAATAAGGGCTATGAATCAAAATGTGGAACAAACACCTTAAAAAATTAATAATTTGGATACAAAAACTAACATAAATAAAAGCGGAATGCAGATGGTGATATAAGCCCAGCAAAACTTACATTGCATTTTAACACGGTGATGTCATTGGAGGCAAGCACTTGCCACCTTCGCTTACAACTAGAGAGTTGAATAAGTCATTACCACGTTCGCTTACAAATAAGTACTTCACATTGATATCAACAAAACAGAATTTGTCAAGCAAAGTGTGTTTTATATTTAATTTACTTTCTAATGCAAACCTTGACTACCCTGCACTAAGGACATATTCATACCCAATAACAGAGAGAACTATATGATTGCAAAAGCGATATAATATTTTTATGGGAAAAATATATTATAAGGAGAGGTAAAATTTAAATACTATCGTTTATGATACAAGATCAATAATATATATTTTAATTTATATCATCTAGACGATATCGTTATAACATCGTTTGGTTGATTGGGTAGTGTAGTATTTATTCGAATTTTTTTTAATGTATATAAAAATCAATTAAGTATTTAAATTTTGTATATTCAAATCTATTACAAAATGTTTTTCATTTATAACAAATCAAAAAAAAAAAAAAACAAATTGTAAGAACAAATATGTTTTTTTTTTAAATCAATTTGTATAAGATTTGAATAAAAAAACCCTTAAATGAATTTTATTATGAATTAATTATAAATTTCGTTAACCAACTCATAAACAAATGCTTATGTATCAGATTATATGCTAGATATTACTAAACTACTTCTATGTAATGCAGTTGGTATGAAGTAGTCATTGAAAAGTAAGTTGTTCTCTAATTGCAAGTCATTACGAAGTTTTTGCTGGGAGATTTTGCACAAATTTATCTTTATGGCTAGAAATCATACTACGAAATTTCGTGAAGATCGGTCCATAATTTACCATAGGCCCCATATAAAGCTCACTCTCGGAAAACCCTTCAGTACGCGTAAAACCGTAACGAATAATGCTATTGTAATATATTTTGGCCTGTGGCGGTTTTATATGACTAGAACTCACACTGTCGTAAAGATCGTACTTTCGTAAAGATCCGGCTCATAATTTACCACTATACACCATATAAAGCCCACTCACTATTGTAGTAAATGTAAATAAAGATCGGTCCATAATCTACCATAGTTTTCTACCTGTCAGTGTTGGGTATCAAAGATTCGGCACAGCCGAATATAGCACCCTTACTTGTTTTTTTTTTTGTTCTTTTTTAATATTTTTTTATTAATTGAAATTTAGATAACGATTTTTTGGCATAATATTTTTAGAGAAAAGTTAAAAATAAATTTGGTTTCTGAATATAAAGTTTTTGCAGAAACTAGTTTTTTTCTGAAAGTAATTAAAATTATTTAGTTTTTTAAGCTTCATTATTAATAATCAGGGCAAGTTTTCATAAAAACACAATTATTTTTAAATAATAATTCCGGAGAGCAGCCCACCACAATTTTCTAAGCTCCTCTTCCTTGTTTTTGGTTAAATTGCAAATGCTGACTACGATGACATTATTTGTCTTTTAGCAGCTCTACCCAGCAAAAACTTACTTTGCAAGGTAATGAGTTAAAAAGCTAATATACCCAGCAAAAACTTGGTAATGACTTGAAATTACTGTACAACTTACTTTTCAATGACTACTTCATACCATCTGCATTACATAGAAGTTGTCAAGTAACGCGTGTTATGTACTTCTACCTTAACCCTTTCACTACCATCGGTATCATTCATCTCAGGCGAAATTTAAAAAATGTCAAACATACAATTTACGCTATATTTAAATAAAATAATGTCCCATTGGTAGTTTTAAGTGTTTTTTTTACATAAATGAGTGTGTTTAGTGACTAAACTTTAGTCAGTACATTGTTTTTTATTCAATTATTTGGCGGCAACCTCTATTGGATGCGTGCGTGGCTTCCAATTTTTCAGTGTGAAGAAGTGGTTTTCCTTTTTATTTTAGTTTGTGCAAATAATTAAAGTGTTTAATGTGATAATCGTGTTTTATGCGCATAGAACATGCACTAAAAATAGAAAAATATGAACTTAAGGGAAAAAATATGCACTTAAATTTTCTTTTAACACAAAAATCATGTAAATTATGTCACTTGCTAGATAGATATTTGAACCCACATTTAAAATGTCACTTATGCACTGCAGCACTCACCCAGTCAGATGAGCAATAAACAGAAACCGTGATGACGAAATCTTTTTTGTCTGGCACTGGCAGGACATAAAGCAAATATTAGAATCAGATTAGATTAATTATTGTTAGTTCATATTTAATATATGAAGATTCAATAAATAAATACTGAAAGAAAAAAAAAAAATATTTAAAATGAACAAGGAACAATAAGAAAACAATTTTGTTTATAAATATAAATACATAAATTTTTTTGAATATTTTTAAAAGTAAAGTTAGGGCTGTTTGTTCCTTTGTGGTATATTCAATTTTCACTACGCTGTTTTCTTAAAAATTTAAATGAAATAT
Organism: Pollenia amentaria; assembly: GCA_943735925.1. NCBI lineage: Eukaryota > Metazoa > Arthropoda > Insecta > Diptera > Polleniidae > Pollenia > Pollenia amentaria. The sequence continues at coordinate 81,225,053 of OX031008.1, read as the reverse complement.
GCCAGCAGTTTGTTTTATTGTTTTGAATCATTAATTTTTTTAAAAACTTTACCAATATTGATACGAATTTGTTTACTAAATTTGCCCTCCACTGCATACATTTTATTTATGGCATTATCAATTAATTTAATTTGCTTTTTCAATAACTTAGATTTCTTTAGTTTCGCAATAGTTTCAGAGATAAATCCATAATTTGAAGACACAACTATTACCTGAAATATTTGTTAAATTTGCTTTTTTTACTGAAACTGCATCGTCAAATACTTCCACCTTCACATCCTTGAGTTAGTAAAAATGTTCAGCATAATACTTAACTGCCTTCAATCACGTTCTCCACCTGGTTTTTATAGAATATGGGGGACGAAAATAATCGGGATATTTCTCTTCATAAGCGGCAAAACTCGAGATGCTTTGCAACATATTTTTCCCATAAGAAATCAATACATCAATATCATCGAAGTTGCATATTCATCCATGTCACAGAGTACAATTCCGTTCGGAAACGGAATTCATTCTGTATTTTTGCGCTTCAGAAAATTACGAAAAACTTTGCGGAATGAAACCATTTTTATTTTCATGAACGGAATGGGGAGTTCTCTGTATCTCAAAGGCCAAAAAACTATCAAAATATACTTTCTATCAATAAACAAATATGCTTTCTTTGGTTCCGAACGGAATCATTCCAAGCGGAATTTTATTCTGTGACATGGCTGATTATCTCTTTTGCAGCACGGCGCATCGCAAATAAGGCAAATAAAACTAGTTTTGTTTTTCAAAATATGCAACAAAAATATGCAATGTCAGCAATGTATGCAAAAATATGCATTTAAAGCAAAATATGCTTTAACAATTCGATGCCATTTTGCTTAAAAATTCTTGATTTGCAAAGATATTTAGTTTATGTTGATCTCAGACTGACGACAACAAATATGCATTTGCATAAAAATCTGGGCCTTGGCTATAATGAAGCGAGTATGCAATAATTTTCTCTAAGTATATTATTTTATGCGGTTTTTTCCATTTGGGATAATAGATCCCACTAAAATGGGATTTATTATCCCATTGGTATACATTTGTAATCCAATTTGTCTGTTTGCAGAATGTATACAAAAAAAAATCTAGTGGTAGACTGAAGGACGAAGAAATCTCTGCGATAATTAATTTAAGCGACTCTGATCTTGGAGACTTTATTGCTTCTGATTCAGAATATATTCTCATAGAAAACATTGTTGTCATAGAAAAACTCCCGATGGGATATTTAGTCCCAATTTATGAGGTTTAAAAACCCAGTCTTGCAAGAACGTCACAACTCAAAATTTGGCATTTTCGAGTTAGTAATGCAGAAATGTTCTTCTCTTAAATCTCTACAAATTGATCTAAGAACGGAGAGAATTATCGAAAAAATAACGGTAGTACAGATGCTTGTGCCGCTATGATCTCTCGTAACAAACTTGAGCAATTAACATCAACAAGGTCACATTTCAGTTTGTGTTTGGCATTCCTCTTGTACATGTGGTTTTCTTTGTAGCAAAAAAAGAAACATTTGGTTTTATAACTGTATTTTAGTGAAAGAGAAGGTAAAAAATAATAGGTTGGAATCTTAAAAAGGCTTTCCTGTAAAGTTTCAAATTTTGAGTTGTGACGGTCTTGCACGAAATGAGCGATATATTCCAAAGACATGTTTATTTCTGCAGGATAGTAGATTTTTAACAAAAAAAAATTTTAGGCATTTTAGTATCACATCAACACGAAAAAATACTTAGATATGTCAAAAATCACTTTTTAAAGAACGGTAGTGAAAGGGTTAAAGGTAAAAGGATATAATAATATAACAAAACTGGCGGTATTATTTGTACAGCGTCTTTTCTTCGTAGCCATATGTTATTAATGATACATTTGTCATAAAAACGAAATTATTTAGGGCGGAGTTAACAAGTAAAATTTAATACAATTGAAATTATTATAGATACCATGTATATATTTTATAGAATTTTCATTATTTTCCTCTTAGAACATGAATGATACGCTTGGCCGCGACCTAGACATAATCTCAGAATGGGGTCGTGCGAATAAGGTCGAATTTAATACCCGAAAGACCCAATGTTGCGTGCTGACGCATAAACGGGCGACGGATCAAGGTGCCTCATCTGTATATATGGCTGGTATAATTATTGAGGAAACAGAATCTCTTGATGTTCTGGGCATGAGGATACAATGTGATGTCCGATGGACAGCACATATATTTAAGGTGTCGAAAGAAGCATTCAAGTGCCTCGGTTTTTTGAAACGGTGTAAGATATACTTCACTCCATCTGATCTCCTTACTATTTATACCACCTATATCCGACCGAGAATGGAATACAACTCTCATGTGTGGGCCGGTGCTTCAAAGTCTATTTTGGAGCTTCTTGACCGCGTGCAGGAGAGGGCGAAGGTTCTCATTGGCGACAGTATTGACAGTCTATTGACTCCCTTGAACACCGTCGCAATGTGAGTTGTATTTGCCTATTTTATCGTTACTACAACGGCATGTGTTTTGATAAAATTAGGGATTTGGTTCTCGAAAACTATAGCTTTGTTCGTAATACACGTTTTTCCTCAAGAGCCCATCCTTTTGTGGTCGATTGGCCGATGAATCGTACAACGCATTATAGGGAAAATTCGTTTTTTGGCCGGACTGTTCGTATGTGGAATAACCTTCCTGCTGAAGTCTTCCCTGTCACTTTCAACATGAATAAATTCAAGTCGAATGTTCACAAGCACTACTCCCTCTTTCCTCCTTCCCATAACCTATTTTCCTAGTTCCAACACAATGCAACGCATTAGTAGGGGTAATCCCCTTAGTGCTGGTCCTAACCAAAAAAAAAAAACATAAACCTTACAAGCAGTGGTCAGTATCTTTGCACCAATATTTTCGCACTTTCACAATAATAAAAAATTTTAGCACTGCTTTTTTTTTAGTGACCCTTAACATTTTTTTTAATGTATGAATTGTTTTTTTTAATATCTTTAAACTTATAATTTTGTCTTTTTTCAATGGGTATTGTTTTGTTTTTTAATTGTTTTACCAAAAGAAAAAAAAAATAAATTACAAATGGTGATAACAATATATTATTTAGAGTAAAGATATTTTGTTTGCATCTTAAGAATACAAAACGTATAGAAAGTTATCATGCAATGGTTATTAAATATCATACAATGGTTGTAAATAATATAATACGTTTTTATAGTTATCATTATTTAGTTAATAACACTGTGCATGAAATTTACACTTTTTTTCGTGACAAGCTGGGCACCTGGCGTTTTAACATAATTCGGGTACGCTGAATCCAGTGGTGCCCGCGGTTTTTTAAGATTGGCTCTGGTTTTCGAGATATACCGTTATTTCCAACTAGCATAGTGTAATTTTTTTTCAGTAAACCATACTCAAATTTACATTTGCGATAAACATTATTTGTGTACGAAAACAATAAGCATAGTGTAGTTGTCGTAACCATGCCGAACCATATTTTTCTCTGTGTGAAGAAAGTCTTTTAGGGTCAAGTACTGACCGAATAACTAATACTAAAAATGGTGTAAATTATGCAAATAAAATATGCCACCATATCTTTAGAACAAGGGACAACGCGATAATGCCATTGACATCAGCAGATGGAAATAAATACTTCCGAAAATTTTAAAATGCTTTATTTGGTGGTGCTGTGCTATCAGTTGTAAGACGTTATTGATTATATATATTTAATGCTCAATACTTTATTGCACATCAGCTTTAATTCATACTTGCTGCCTCCGCCTCCAGTGACCTTTTTCAGGTGGTTGCAGGCCATCCGACTTTGCGGGTTCCGCTTCAAGGCCCACCTGGCAAAATCTTCTCTTGAAATTCTTAAGTGGAAGTCAATGCGTTTCCACTTGCACTCTCGTTTTTCCCGTCTCACTTGTTGCTGATCAGTTGCGCTCCATAACGCGGTATTTAACTGCACATTTTATTAGAATATACCCATTAGGTGTTCTTATCGCAGTGCTTGATTATTTTCCTTGTGAATATATAAACCTTACATCTAGTGATGATACTGAATTTGTTGCCGTTAAAATTAAGCTGTATTCGACTTATCTTTACATTTCCTGTTCCTATATACCTCCAAACTCGCCAGCTGAAATTTACAATAACCACATTTCTGCAATTAAACTTGTTCTTGGTCAGTCTAAACCTTCTGATTTGTTTATTGCCCTTGGTGACTTCAACCTTCCAAACATAGTATGGAGTAATCCTGTAGAAATAAACTATTTAATTCCATTACAATTAAATGAATTTATTCAGTCACTGCTGTCATGTGGACTTTCTCAGATAAACTATGTCTCCAACGCATTTGGGAAACTTCTTGATCTTGCTTTTGTTAACCAGCCATCAGACATACATGTGAGGAACACGCTACCTATTTCTCAACCTGAAGATTGTTACCATCCTACAATACAGCTAGATATTTGCCTTTCTACAAAAATCTTTCCCCAGGAATTAAGAGAAAATTTAAATAATTTGGTATTCTGTTTCTCCCGTACGGACTACACAAAATTTAATAGTTTATTATCGAAAGTCGATTGGGATACTCTTATTTCAGGAGATAATCTGGATAATGTCGTATCAAATTTGTATGCTGTATTGCATCACTGCATGTTGGAAGCTGTTCCCAAACAAATTATTAGCAGTAATAAAGGCCCTCCCTGGAATAATCGTTATTTATCTAAATTGAAAAATAGAAAAACCAAACTTTTTAAAAAATATAGGCTATCCGGCTCATCTGTTGATTTCACGAATTATTGCATTATACGATCTAATTACAACACGGCTAGCCAACTAGCGTATAAAAGCTATTTAAATCGAATGAAAATTAAAATGAAAACCAACCCCAGATCGTTCTACAATTTTATCAACAGTAAGCGTCGTGCAAGTGCGTATCCTAATTATTTGAAATTTGGATCTCGGAGTGCTGAAGATGATGTTTCTATTAGCAACTTATTTGCTGATTTTTTTGCAACCACGTATTCAAAAAAGTCATTTGATAGTCAAACTTCTTATCCCTATAGCATACCTCATTCTACAGGTATCAACTTTTCATTTATTGACACTGAAACAGTTCTATTAAATTTAAAGTCTCTGCGGTGTTCTCTTAATCCTGGCCCGGATGGTGTACCTAATTGTATTTTAAAAAATTGTGCAGAATCCTTATATGTTCCTCTTACAATTATCTTCAATAAATCTATTGAACTTGGTTACTTACCATCTGAATGGAAAAAATCTTATATTACTCCGTTGTTTAAAAGTGGAAGTAAACTGGAAATATCGAATTATAGAGGAATTGCAAAGCTGAATGCGATTCCCAAACTTTTAGAAAAAATATTAACTGATAGTTTATATCATCAAATCTCTTCCCTTTTATCACCTTGTCAACATGGTTTCAGGAAATCACGTTCCACTGCTACTAACATTTTACAATTAACAACTATTGTAAATGAAGGTTTTGTTAATAATAAACAAACAGACGTTATTTACACGGATTTTAGCAAAGCATTTGATAAAGTTAACCACGATATTTTACTTTACAAGTTATCACGTATGGGATTTAGCAACAACGCAATACAATGGCTTAAATCATATCTTTTAGATAGAACCCAACAAGTAAAATTTAAAAATGCTACATCAAAATTCATCGATGTTCTCTCGGGTGTGCCTCAAGGAAGTCATCTTGGTCCTGTTTTATTTACATTATTTATTAACGATCTGCCATCGGTTGTTCAGCACTCTAACATACTCATGTATGCTGATGATGTTAAAATTTTTAATTATTTTAACGATATTATTGATCAATCTATTTTGCGGTCTGACATTGAACTTTTCTCTCAATGGTGTAATTACAACTTATTGGATTTAAATATAAAAAAATGTAAACACATGTCATTTTTCCGCTCATTTAAACTTGACACTAGCTATTTTCTAAATGGAACATTACTGGATAAAGTTCACACTATTGGTGATCTCGGTATTTTATTGGATCACAAACTAAAATACTGTGATCACATTTCATTAATGGTCAATAAAGCTAATGGAGTTCTTGGTTTTTTGAAACGTTGGTCAAAAGAATTTTCTGATCCATATGTAACTAAACACTTATATACGTCTCTGGTTCGCCCTATCCTGGAATATGGATCAATTGTGTGGGATCCATACTTTAATATATATATCAACAGCATTGAATCTGTACAGAAACAGTTCCTTTTATTTTGTTTAAGAGGTCTTGGATGGAATTCGCTTGCACTACCTTCATATGAAAGCAGACTTGGTCTTATTAAGTTACCGACGTTAAAAAGCCGAAGAACAATGCTTAGTATTTCGTTTTTAATGGGTCTAATACGCGGTGATGTCGATTCCGGTTACTTGTTAAGCAAAATTAACTTTAATGTTCCAGTGAGACCTACACGAAATTTTCAGCCGTTAAATTTAACGTATTACCGTTCTGTGTACGCTAACAACGACTCCTTTCGTCAAATTTGCTTGAAATTTAATAATCTATATAATCTAATTGACTTTTCTGATAGTAATGATGCCTTAAAAAGAAAAATTATTGTTTATTTAAATTCAAATTAGTTAATATCATTATTCTATATTTATTATATGTACTATAATTTAAGCACTTATGTCTGTAAGGATTTTTAATCTATAGACTGAAAAATTAAATAAATAAATTATACCGTGCAGACTGCTGTATATGACGAATTGCAGTGCCTTTCGTTCAGTCAGCGCTACCTTCCATGTTTCACAGCCGTAAATAATGACAAACTTAGATTTCTTGTTAGGGACATGAAGCTCTATCATCCACTGCTTTTGGAATATGACTGCAGCATATGTTGAATAGCAATAGCACCTAGTTATGCTCCGTCCCGCAGGATATTCAAGGATTCTTGCGACTTTGGGGCCAATCCATTATCACCAGATAGTCCCCGAAGCCTTCTCAGCCAAAATCCAGTCTGGTGCCGTCCCACCAGGGACTCCTTACTGCCGTGGTACCAGATAAGATTTCTGTTCAGCCGCTATCTCAAAAAATCTGTAAACTTTTAATTATGCCAAATTTCAATCCCTTCATTCTCCTGGGGGAAGTGTTGCTGGACTTTAGCTTTGTTTACCCGACATTTACTTTCAATCCTGCTTTAACTGCATATGGATGGAACGCATTTTCTTAAAATGAGCTTAAGTGTCGCCGATGTTTAATATGATACTGCAAAACAAGGGCTTAAATGTTACAGTGATAAAAACCCAAATCACGTAGAAGAGATTTTCTTAACCCTGGCAGGTGCTTCCAGTAGCGGTAAGCACATTTTCTATTTAAAAACAAGAAAGCTTTAATTCAGGCCTTAAGTAGTTCAATATATTTGTACAGACTTAATTGATATCAAAGAACGATATAGTTATTGAACGTATTCACATCAAGATCGAAATACATACAAATGTTCGGATCCACTTGTTCTTTTTAAAAGGCAATTTCCAAAGATTATATATAATTGTTGTTATTATTATAAGTTCGGTCAGAGATTCAATATTATCCGATATGCGAGAATTAAAGTAATTAGCCGCTTTATACGATAATGGAATGAATATTTGGTACTCGGCTATAACGGCCTGGTCTTTCAATCAAAGGTACGGATTTAAGCCTAGTTACTCATACGTAAATGTTGCGGACACGTAAACGTTGGTGTTGACTTCAATGCTATATAGTTTCTAAAAATACGTAAATGTTTTGCAATGCTTTAAAAAGAAAACAGAAAAATTGTCAAAATTTTTATAATTAACTGACATTTAACCCGTAACTTCGTTAGCGTCTCCTTTTCTTTCGTGGACATATTTATATGCCATAGTTTATGTTTCTAGGTTTTAACAAAAAAGTACCAACATTTTTTATCTCATAGAATCTCATTCAATCGGGATTTTTTATGTATCTAAGTTTAATATTATAGAAAATTCAAAAAGTACCACATGTAGGACCAAAAAGTTAAAGAATTCAATCGCCCGTGTTTTCCTTTTTGGTACTTTTTTCCGCCTATTGAAGTTGAAAATGTCAACATTGTTATGGGAGCCCATAATAAAATACATGTTTTATTTAAAATACGTATACATATTTCAAGGAATGGAGAATAATATTTTGCAAAAAAACGTACCAAAAAAATGTGGAATTTTCACCCCTTAAACGGTTGAATTTCGAAAAAGTACCAAATAGATATTTGTATTTTTTAGATACATATGTTATGTATTTGATACAAAATTTCTTTCTATGTGTATTAGTTTAAAAAATAGATGGGGTGATAAAAAAGTTCCAAAATTCAGGTCTTATCCGTTTTCTCCCCAAAAAAAGCTGAATTTCATATCGATAAGTATTAAATATTTTATATCTCTTTTAGTTTAGGGGATCTGATTTTAGCGAATTTTTTGGTTTTCACCTTTTTTACCCCTAAAAATTCGAATTTTCTAAAATCGCGTCTTAGGGAATCGATTGGCCGAGAGAACTCCGGTGCAATTTTTAAACTTCAGACGTTAAGGCAGTGCGATGATGAATCAGTCAGTCAGTAGCGTTACAATTTTATACAAATATATAAATTTAAGCATTTGTAAAAAAATATACATATATAAAATCGTCTTGTACATCGATTGAATATTCGCTTTATTGATTAAAAACACAAAATTCTTTAACAGCTGATACGTAAAAACGGAGAAAAGTATTAATTTTATCAGGCTCAGACGTTAACCAAAGAGTACTTATTTAAATATAAATACGGTTAGTAAGGTAAACGGAACAGCTGATCCGCCACGTTAACGTAAGATAAACGAGGCGTTAAGATTGTAGTAATTTTGTATTTTAATCCGATCAAGAAGCCAAGGGTTCTTAGTATTGAACTCGACGACTATAAAATTCCAAAGAAAAATAAGAATAGATAAAAATTTTTAAAAAAACACTGGCTAATTTCACCAATCTGGGGAGTGAGATTCACAGTTCAGTTTAAAAATTAAATATATTTCGCTACATACAACGATTCTTTTTTATTTCACAAAATTCTTAATAAAATATTTCGAATGAATTTACTTTTTGCTCATTTAATTAACAAAAGAATATTTTATTAGAAAAGAATGATTTTTTTCAAATACTCTTTCAAAAAAACGAAATGACAAACAATAAAATCACAAATATTTTATGGGTAAATGGTTAGAATGGTACTTCAATTCAACAACCAAAAAAAAAACAAAAAAAAAAAAGGTTTACAATATTTGAAATTAAAGAACTTTTAATCAAAACTATTCAAAATTCTCGCGGATATTAAATTTTTTATTTGTCTGGTTTTTTGTTGTTTTTCTGCAGAAATTTAGCAGGTTTTTTCTTTTAATTTTTGTTAATTTCTTTTGCGAGGCTTTTTAAAGTTTTGTTTTTTATTTTATGTTGTATATTAAAATATTTTTTTATGGCAATTTTAAAATGTTTAAGAAATTGTAAAACAAAACCCAGTTTTTTACGCCACATATTATTCTTCTTCTACGAATTACTTTCGTTTTTTTATCGTCAATAGTTCTTTACTACCCTAAACCAGTATTATGATGAGAGTCTTTATCTTCTGTAATTCTGTCAGAAGCAACAAGTTGTTTATGATACCTATTTGAAATGAATTTTTATATTGTCGTTCGATTTGTAAAATTTCTAAGACTTTGTCAAAACAAATACATTTCGGCTTTCTTATAAACAGTTGAAGGCACAAAAAACTCCACCAGATGGGGTCCTATAGAAAATAAACTTGTAAATAATAATGTTCGGATGGCGAATTTATTTCAGTACTTTAATCGGCCAACAACTTTATATATGTACAATTTTGTATCAATGTCCAATGCAGTGTTGCCAGGTAAATTTTTTCTTCCCACCAAAAAAATTTTAAAACCCCCCAAATTTAACGTATTTTGAAAAAAAATCGCCTAAATGTAAAAGTTTAGATACTAATTTTAAACTTGGACCAGTTTTAATTAACGTACTAATATCATTACCCAAATAAAGCAAAAATTGCAACATTTCTGACAATTTACTGCACTTCCCCAAAAATGTTTTTTTTTAGCTTCTTGAATATTTTTATTTAATAAAATTTCTAAAATACAATTTTAAACCGTTTAAATAAGACTGTAACTTATGTATGTACATTAGAGATGAGCGATATTTCTGTACCTGTGATTTAATCACTGTTACTGAAAAATCACGAATCACAGTTGTGACCAAATTTGTCAAGTAACAGGTACTTTCTAAGTCGTTCTTTTTGTATTTTGTTACATATACAAATTTATGATATTTCACTGTTTGTGTGGGTAATAGCGTTTTTTGAATATAATGTCGAATGATATGCTGTTCCTTTCATTCTCTCTTCTATCTTATTAGAATTTTTTTATGCCGAAATTTATTTGTTCAAGTTTGTATGTATATAAAAGTAAACAGATTTGAAAGCTCTTACAATTTTTTGTTGTTTCTTTGTAAAGTGCTTACAAAAGCTCTTGCAAAAGCTCGCGCACTGTACATATAGCTTGGCCGCAATTGCTATAAAAGAACAGAAAACTGATGAACCGTGATCACAATCACAGTTTAAAGGAGCAGTGATTTTTAAATCACATTCACTAATCACGATGATCTTTAAAAATCACGGGATCGCTCATCTCTAATGTACATTAAGGGTATAACCAAAAAAAATACTTATCACGACGGGGTGGCCACTGATGTATATATCAAGAAAACAGTTTTTTGAGATCAATTTGGATAAAAAACCTCCCCCCCCCCCCTTCCAAACCGTTTTTTCTAAAAGCTTTCCATACATACAGTCATGTACTATATATTTACTTCAGATACTAAAAATGATCTCTGTTGAAGGAAATAAACTTTAAGTTCAAAGTGCGTGTTGTTCTGCAATGTTGAAAAATATCTTGCAAAACTGCAAACAAATGAAAATAAAAGTAAACAATTGGGATTGTGAGGTTGGTTCCATTTTGTTCAAAAAAAGAGTTTCCGTGTTATTTTAACATACTTTTAACTGTTTGGATGTAGTATAATTGGTGGTATAAGTCTTATTTGTGAAATAGCATAAAAATATAAATGAATGGTTTGTGTTTTTACAATAAGGAAATTGTATTTTTAATAAACAAAAAAAATCCAAATACTAAACTTCACAGTGATTTGGGGGGGAACTTTTTTAACGCCCGCGAAAAAGTGACCGCACTTTTCATCATAGAGTTTCATGGTCTATATGGCATGGATAGGTATTTTTTGATAATTTAAAAAATTGTTCAAAAGTTATCCCCTAATATACATACATATATAAATTGTATATGTACAAATGTATCTGGTCAAAATAGGGATGGGCGAATTGAAAAACTATATCCATATATATCGTACGATATTTTTCTAGAGTATCGATATTTATTGATTAAAATATCGATATATCGATGTACCGAATGTATTAAGCTGAAATTATTGCTAAATTTTAAAACTTAATATACTTATGTCAATACATATTTACATATGTACAAACATATCACATGTAATTCCATTCTAACTTTTTATTGTTTCTTTTAATTTCAAATTAACTGCCTGTCCCTTGATTTCGAACGAAACTTTCATTCGCTTAACTTTTATTTAAAGCAAAAACCAATTTTAAAATTTAGTTTTTAAGGTAAGTTATGCGAACGAAGTTTTCGTTTGAAATCGAGGGACCGGCGGTGAATTCTACAATAAAAAAAAATTTAAAAAAAAAATAAAGAATACAAAAAAGTTTTTATTTATTCGCCACATGAAATCTAACAAAACTAATTGGGATTATATAATGCCGGTTTATATGCTGCCGATGTAAACAAAACTTGTGACACATACTATACAAGTGAACTGTGCAATATTTTATTTAAAATATATAAGAACATTTCAAATAAAAAAAAAACATAATATTTTTTTTATTATTAACATTCTAACTTTCATGAGTCTATTGCTGCTAATACGACATAATTAAGGCCATTCTTTGCATAATTCTAGGAACCCTTTCCAGAATATTTTTTCCGCCCTTTTCTTTTGTTGTCATCTCTTAAAAAACCGAAACAAAACTGAACTGTGTAATCTATGCAAATGAACAATGGAAAAGCGCTGTTATTGTCTTAATATTAATTAAAAAACATATGCATTTCTTAAAATTCAACAGTAGTGTAAGCAGTCGAGCAACGGCTAAAATGTTGAATTTTTTTAAAGAGAGATATTAAAATATCGAATTCGATAGTCGTTGACAAATATCGATGTATGGATATTTTTAATATCGGTATGGATATTTTATATATCGATTATAATTTTTTTAAATATCGATATATTGATATATTGATATTTATTGGCCATCCCTAGGTCAAAATAGATTTAGTAGATATCTGCTTTTTTAAATATCGGAATCAATAGTCTTCAAAAATATCAAGTGTTGCAAAATAATTTTTGTTTACTTTGTACATATTATCGGCATTAAAAAGTTTGAGTATTTCAGGTGTTGTATTTTAGTTGTGACACGAACTATTAAATGAATACATCACACTTAAAACGCTGTTTTATTATCTTTTCAAAAAGCTTTACTTACTTATTATATTCATTGATGGTAGTTTAGCTATTTTCCCGGATTGAAGATACATATAGCGGAAGTCTAGCGATTTTTGCTTAACTAAAGACACGCTGTAAAATATAGTATTACTTAGATATTGTTATGTATCTGCTTAAATCTTCTGGTTGTGATTATGGGATAGTTAAAAAATTTTTATTCTTTTTTTATATATATATGTATATTTTGTTTCGAAAAATAAATTGAAGTACATGTTTAAGATCAGTTGGATACGATAAACTTAATTTCTTATTTGTGATATAAATATTTAAATATTTGGTTAACATAAAATTTCTTAACAATTCTAAAGGATTGTTCAGACTAGTGATGTACCGATACGCCTTTTTGCCGATACGATACCGATACTCAAGAAGAAATATCGCCGATACTGATACCGATCCAAATATAAAATTTAAGTTCAAGGTAAAAATAACAAAACTCAAATAGAGTAATTTCTTTATGATACAAAATAACAGTGTAGGAGATTATTAACATTTAAAATTGATTTTAATAAGATTTCAAAAACAACGAAATGAGTTTAATTTCACGGTAAAATTAATTAATTTTTTAAGCAAAAAAAAAACAGTGTAAGAGATTATAAGTATTCAAATTTAAAATTAATAAGATTTTTCTTTAAAAAACAAAGTATTCTTAACTTTTGCGGAAATAATTTCTCAACTCCGTTTGAAGCAGACCTGCTGTAAAAAATCTTCGCTCAGATGTGACTGAAGTCATATGACAACTTAAGTATTTCTGCGCCATGCACATTGAATTGGGACATTAAACAAGTGGAAATGGGTCTCTAGAAAAATTAGAAAATCTAAGTTATATCTAGACTTTTTCTTTAGCTGAGCCACAGCGTACGATCGACAGAGGATCATCCTTCTGCAAATTTTCTTTAAAAAGTTGCACAAACGTTCCAAAGGTCAGTTCTTGTAGACTTATCAGAACTTTTACTTCTCTTCAACTCTTTCGGTATGTAGGTCATGTTGAGAAGCTTAATAAGACGTTTTATCGATCTATTGTCTTTGAAATTATATAGCTTTGTATAGAACGTAGAGAATTGTAGATAAACAATAGATTTCATTATTCTCTTAATACTCAAATCTTTAATTCAGAGCTAGTGCAACGTAAATCGCCAATCTAAACTATTCTGCATCTCAGTTTATTCATTTATCTTATTTTCTAATCATTTTCTAATACTGTTTCCTAGCGAAATAGCGTCAGAGAGTGTAGAAGTGGCTTTGCTCATGGATTTTGTGGTCTCTTGAAAAAATTAGCAGAAAATTCTTAAGAACGTACAATTACATACAAGATTTATGAATGGCAGAAAGTTTTACCATTATGGTGTAAGGCAAAACGGCTGATGCAGCAGGTCCAGTCCAAGCTTTTATGCTTTTATGCATCAGTCCAAAAAGTCCTAGTTTAAAATTGTATTGACAAGTTACACAACAAATCGAAAGCATGAAGTTCGTTTACTTTCTACTTAAGCATACGTCTCGAAAGAGGAAAAACGCGTGGTGTGGACCGACATCCAGCTTAAGAATTAAAAGAAACAATTTATTATTATTAATAAATTCATTTATTAATGAAGTGCTAACAATCCCAATTTTTTAATGAAAACACTGAAATTTATTGTTGTGGGAGAGCTAGTTTCTATGCGCATTTCGTTGGTTGCTTACACTGCATTTACACGTGAAAGTACTTTCATGAAATTTCTGTATACGTATAACAAATAAAAATTTGAATGAAATGGACGACTTTCTTGAAAATTTCTTGTGCGATTACACAGGAAAGTGAAAGTTCATTTTAAAAATGTCGCCAAAGCGAAAAGTTGCAGAAATTATTTAACTTCTAGAATTAAAAAAACTAGAAATGGAAGGTATATGTATGATTTGTTATTCATATCCCATAAAATTGGGTATGAACATTATAAATTTATTAATTTGGTGGTTTAATTTTCCCTTCATTTGTGTTGTTTTGATTACTACCTAATGAGAGTTGCCAACGTTATCACATACACAAATGTATAGGGCAATAGTTGGAAATAATTATTATGTTAACTTTTTAATAACATTATTGTTATAAAACACATTAATTGTCATTTTTTATGTATATTTGAAGAAAAATATTACAAATACATTCATACATACACACAAGAAAATACATAGGTTAAATTACCTAAAAATATGGTATAAAATTTAATAATCGCAAGGAAAGCATGAAATTATCTAAATTTCTTAGGTAATATAACTACACATTAAATTAGGTAATTTCTATGTTCGAAAAAGTATCTTATATTTTGTTAAAATTACTGAAAAGCTTGGAAAATTTACCAATAATTGAAGTTATTTTATATTTGGAAAATTATCTAATCTAATGTTGCATAAATGTTACATGTTCTACATTTTTGTGTTCGTTTGTAGAAAAAATAAAACTGTGGCAAATATTTTCAAGTACTTGTGTGGATATGTTGATGAAAAATATGCGAAACATGTTGCATATTTAACCCACACTTTTACTTTAGGTGTTTAAACTGCCCTGTTTTATAACTTTGGTACTTCTACTTTGTTCGTACAACCAAGGTTTTACTTTGTTTGTCATAACACAAACTGCCTAGAATTTTGTGAAAAGATTCCTTAAGCCTATAGTACACGGCATGTAAAAAAACACATGCGCATGTGGTTCTGACGTAATTTTGACGTCAATGCAAAGCCACAATAAACATTGCGTGTTGTGTGATGACGTCAAAATTACGTCAGAACCACATGCGCATGTGTCTTTTTACATGCCGTGTACTATAGGCTTTAAAAACAATATATCAAAATGTTGAAATATTAAAATAAAAAATTGTATGTATATTATTATCGTTTTAAGTGCTGGCTCACACTGTTCAAGTCTTAGCCGTCAAGTCCTGAGTTTTTAGGTGAGAGAGGAAAAGAAATGGCATTCTCTTTGCCCTTATCTCCTAAAAGCTCAAGATCTGAAGGCTGAAACTTAAACAGTGTGAACCAGCACTAACTTTTTCCAAGCCATTAGTGATGTCAATATTGGTTACAAAACCGCTCAAATAGCTAATAATAATAAAAGTTTAATAGTTTTAAATAAAAGCAGATAATTTTGTTCTATTGAAGTTGCACAACATGTAAAATTTTGTTGTAAACTTTTGTTGTAAAGTAAGGATTTTAAAAAAAACTATATACTTTTTTGTTACACACTATTAATAAAATTAACTTCCTTATTCATTTCATTGTAATATGCTATTTATCAATTCATAATGTATAACAATTAACTAAATTATCTACTGAAACTTTTTACTAGTTTGTCTTTCTAAATCTATATATCGCTTATTTACTGCAACGTCGTAATTATTCAAAAAATACGTTTCGAAATAAACGTGTTTAAAATTTTTGATTTGCTTGATCCACTTGGAAAAAATAACGACTCATTTTTTTTTAAACGGAGAAAGTATAAAAGATATAAAGATGCATTTTATACACAGTATAAAGAAAAACATAGCGACCCATTCTTCATCACTACCTAATTTGTACGATAAATAACGAAATTCTTCTTGCAAGTTTAAGATGCGACCATTATTATCAATTACGTATGTTCGCCTTGGTAAAATTACCTAGATTATTTTTTTGTGTGTACAAAACAAATTAAATTTAAAATTATAATTTTTTTGTGTGTACATATAAATTAAATTTAAAATTATTATTTTACCACAATCCTGTAAATTTGTATAAGTCTGTGTAGTGGGCAACTGTGTTTACCGTTCTGTCATTTTACTTTCAGAAAGTGTCAAAAAATTACTTTCTTGAAAAAATCGTTGAAAGTTGAGTGGAAAGTAAAAAAAATGGGAGTGTATTAGTGAAAAAGTGCGACTTTCATGAAATTACTTTCACGTGTATATGCTAGGTTAGGCCAGCTCGTCAGGAAACGTTTTCCAAATACTTTAGAAAAGCTAAAAATTTTATTCAAGTAAGACCATAAAGTGAAAAGGAATTTTAAACACTGAGGTCTTACATGTAACCATATCAAAGCTTCAACAAAGACACAACAATAAACCGTCAATTTTTCTTTCTTACATTCCCCTACAACGAATTGTAGTTGTAAGAGGATAGAAAGAAAAAAAAAAACAAGTTGCTTAAATAAAGCAGCTTGCCATTTCAGTTTTTTATTTGCCGGGTACACGCAAATTTATTATCAAAAATTATTTTTGGGAATGAAATATTTTTTTAATTAATTCATTTGTTTATGATGTGCTAATAATCCCAATTTTTGAATGAAAACACTGAAATTTATTGTTGTGGGAAAGATAGTTTGATTTGTTTTGATTTTTGCTATTAGTTGTTTTGCAAAAGATAAGCTTTGAGAATTAAATTGTTTGTTCAAATAAAATATAAAAAGTGTCGGCGTATCGACAGTAAAATATCGCCGAAACCGATATATTGGCAAACGTAAAGTAACGCCGATATATCGGTGTCGGTATTCATTATATCCCCAATTTAAATATTTGGTTAACATAAAATTTATTAACAATTCTAAAGCTACGGTCACACTTATTAAATTTTATCCATTTCAATTTATTTTATTTTTTGTAACAACGCACAAACAGCTGATTCCGTACGGAATGTGCGTTCAGTTTGGCACTTTGCTTAAGCAAATGACATTTGACGAAAATTAATGAAATGTAATGAACAGAAGTCTTTTTTAGTGTTTGTAGGTTATTCTCATTCCCTCTGTAGTTTTGTTTGCTCAGAGCTTTGGCTTTTCTAAAATTATTTAGGAGAACGTTTCCTGATGATCTGGCCTAAGCAACCAGTGAAATGCGCATAGGAACAGCTTATCCTCCAACAATAAATGTCAGTATTTTTTATCAATTATTTAAAAAGGGAATTAAGCACAACAAACAAAATCTTTTAAGTTTCATTAAGTTCATTATTGTTGGCCATATATGTTTTATATGTATTCGCACAGTTGCTTAAGTTGACTTAAGCGGCCTAATGCATATTATGGTTGGGCCTTTAGTATTTAAAGAAGGTCAAAAATGGTTATTTGCGTTCCAGCAGTTTTGGGTTTTTTTTTAACAAATTTAGAGAGTAATTTTCATTTTACTCTCATTAGTCCGAACTTGCCCGAGATCTGAGTGGAACACACCTAATGATAATTAACATGGTTAATATCACTAATTATACTGCTAGACATAGAAAAACACTGTTTTATGTAAGATGTGGTATTATAAACAAAGTAAATATTTGTATTAAAGGAAATTATATTTTTGTTTGCCTGTTGGTCCCGTTTTTGCGTCACAAGTGTGACCGTAGCTTAATGAATTCCATTTCAGAATTATTAAAGCCTTTTTGAAAAAAAAATATTTAGTTTTTAAAACAAACAAAATTTAAAATATACCAAATCCAAGCAAAACGCACGATGTTCTAAAATTATCTTAATATTTTTTATTATGAAAGAAGGATCTATGACAATTATGTGTGAAACAAAATATCGGTGTCAAATCCATATTATCTCCCGTTTGATGGTCATTTGCCTTTAAGTTTCACTATTAGGGTCCATGGAATTTTCAAAACTCTTCCACTCAAATGCTTCTAGCCTTTTTTGTCCACGTTTTTATTGTTCCAATTAAAATTATTAAATTAATATTGTCTAACTTGAATTTTTACTTGGTTACACACACTCAATAAGCTTGTATTTAGATAAATGTTTTTTAATTACATTAAAGACCCACAAAACAATGAAGAGTGTACAAACTTGGGCTGTAACTTCAAACACTGAACTACATTTAGCATTTAACCCGTCATTAAAAATTATTATTGGAAAAAATGATTAATTTGATTATTGTTTCCTGAAAAAACAACATATTAAAAAAAAAGTAACAAACAATATCAAACATGCGTAACAAAAATTTTTGTAAGCCGGCCGCGGCCGGACGATTTGCACACGCATTTTAAAGCGTGTGAAAAAAATAATCAAGTGTTGAACCAATTAACTAGGAAGGTTTTCTGCTTTAGCTTTTTTTACGGTGTGAGATGTGTAATACAACTAGCGAAAATTAAAATTTTTAATAGCTTAAAGGTAAAATAATTAAATACATTTTAATATACCATTTAGCAAAGCTGGTTTGAAAAGACTGCAGAAAATGCGAACACTCTTGCATTTACAATTCTATGGATATTTTTAAATCGTTTTCATTATGATACATTAATTCCACAAAAATAATCATAATTAAAGGGGCGTGCTCAAAGAATGTCCTAAGGCATTTTTTATTTTTTGCTTAGGCAACTGTATGGGAGTTAATTATATTAGTGTTTAAAAAAAGATAAAAAGTAATGAGCATTAATTAAGAGATTTCCCATTTTTAACTTAAATTTTTTTTTATGTTTTTATAATAATTTGAAATTGTTAATTTCCGATTGGATAGCCCTTTTTATTAGTATTTAATTGCGAAGTATTTTAATTCAATAGGTAAGAAAAAGGAATAAGTTTTTCAATCAAAATTTAAAAATTCTTTAATGTTGTTGCCAGCGTTAGTCTATTGAGATGGCATTTTCTTGCATATGTTTGTGTTAAAGCAAATTGGAATAGAGACATTTAAAATTTGTTTAAAAACTTTCGTTAACACACACTTACATACATCCATACAGATATTGCTCACATCTTTTTGAAAATTGACGTAGCTTAAAGGCAAGGACTGCATTCAATTGGTCTTTATATTAAGAATTTTTTTACACAAAATACATATAAGAGTGAAAATGTGTGACCACCTATGGCACGAAATATTCAATATTAGAAAAATTTTTAAAAGAAATATATTTTACATATACAACTTTTTTTTTTATGAAAGTCTACAGTTACAGTGACATGAGATCGAACATTTACGTTTTTCGTTGCTCTCACAGATAAAAATTACGACAAATAAATTGTCATATTGAATACCATGTACGTCAATACAATTAATTTTCTAATTGAAAAGGCACCAACAGCCGAATTGGTAAATATAAAAAATACTTTTGTCAATTAAAATTGCTCACATTCCATAAATATTTTTACAAGGAGATTGTAACATTAAATAAAATATTTGTTAGCAATCAAATAAAAAATTTTATTACAACATTTGACATATTAACAAATTGTTTTGTTGCTCATTAATTTTGAATTTTTTTTTTTTTTTTTTGCAATATTAAAAGAAGGCAATGCATTAAAAATGTTGATATAATTATTTCTTTTATTTAAATATAATAAAAATCTCATCACAAATATTTTTAGCATAAAGAGACTTTGAGGTGGATGCAGAAGAATCCCAATAAAAAATTAAGCTTTGAACGAAACAGGTTTGTAAGGGAGAAAAGTAAAAGTTTCGCTTACCATATCGCTTAAGGAAGAGATGAATTTTGTATGGCGAGTTCCCACTTTTAAGCAATACATTTTGCCACAGAAAGCACTTTATTCAGCGCTTATAAAAGTTGGTGAATGTAACGATCAGCTGCGCACACTGAATTTTTTGTTACCGATATTCTTTAATACTCTCCCTTACAAACCTGCTTCGTAGTAAGGGAATGTCGTGGCTCTTCAAATTTTATATGTATATATTTTTTAAATTTAATAAGGACTCGTTCACTTACTTAACTGCATCTCTGTATGTCTTATTGCGTAGCGCATAAATGTGAGCTTACTTTCTTGAATGTACCATAAGTGCTTCGCAAAATAAGACAATTTTTTATTGGGTTGTTTGAACACGTGCACAAAACGGATTCCTGACACAATCATCATCTATAATTTGAAAACTAGAATAAATAAAACCGCGTTTAAATTTCGATAACAAGTTTTAAATAATACTCGTAGCTTTACTTACACCTTAGACAGACTCAGTTATCAATAACAGTCTTATCGCTTATTCTTTACAAGATTAAAGCCAAAAATACAATTAATTTTTAAAATTATTGACAGAAACTATTTTTTTTTTAACTAAAACAAACTGTTAATGTGACAATTAACAAACAAATTAATTAAGAGAATTGTTAAAAATATTAGAAAAGTTTAAAAAATGTTATTAATTACATATTAATTCTTGTTATACAGGGTGGCCCAAAATTACAGAAGGGGTTTGAATTTCTTATAACTTTTTTTATTATAATTTTTTTTTCTTTTCTTTTCAGTATTTTGTAACGAAGACTTGGGGAATTTAAAATGGAGCAGTACTCAATTGAACAACTTGCTTAAATTGTTGAGCTTTAAATTTCAAATCAACGATCCATTGTTTTGACTCAGCGTGCATATCGTCGTTATTTTAATGTGCGGGTTGGACCCTCAGTGTCAACAATAAACCGTCTGGTTGCATATTTTCGACAACAAGGAGGCAGTAAGGAACCTTCCTGGTGCTGGCAGAAGACGAACGTTGCACACGGATGACAATATTGAACTGGTACTGAGGAGTATTCGGGAAGATGGAGAAACATCAACCAGGAGACGTTCGACACAACTTGGCCTATCACGAGCATCGCTGCAGAGAATTTTGCACACAAAAGGAATGTTTCCATACAAGATTTAGCTTGTCCAAGAATTAAAATCCACAGATTACCAGCAACGACTTGATTATGCGGTTATTTTCCGGCATAAAGCAGAAGAAAATCATAATATTATTCATAATTTAATTATGAGCGACGAAGCCCATATCCAATTAAATGGGTTCGTTAATAAGCAAAACTGCAGGATATGGGCTACGGAAAATCCGAGAGAAGTTCAACAGCGAGAATAACACCCACCTAAGTGTACGGTTTGGTGCGGTTTTTCATCGGAAAGGATAATTGGTCCTTATTTTTTTGAAAATGAATACGGGGTCGCCGTTTCCGTCAATGGTGTCAGATATCGGACAATGTTGGAAAATTGTTTAAGGCCAGTCGTGGAAAACCATCCGCAAGTATGGTTCCAACAAGATGGAGCCACAGCGCACACTGCAAGGGACACAATGGCTGTTTTACGGGACATCTTTGGTGAACGAATTATTTGGCGTACAAGTGATTTTAATTGGCCTCCGAGTTCACCGGATTTAACCGCCCCAGACTGTTTTCTTTGGGGTTATTTGAAAGAAAAAGTCTACATTAATAAGCATTCAACCATCCAGCAATTAAAAAGCAATATACACGACGAAATAAACAACATAAAAGTTTTGCGAAAGGTTATGGAAAATGTGTTGGAAAGAGCACGAATTTGCGAAGCAGAAAATGGCCACTACTTGAGTGATATTATTTTTCATAACTAATCTAAAAATATTCTCCATACAGTATATAGTATTAAAAAAAATTAATAATTATTTCTTAAATAAAAAGTTATAACGAATTCACACCCCTTTGTTAATTTTGGGCCACCCTGTATTTTCTGTGTCTCTGTAAACGGATTATTTGTAATCAATACGAGTATATTTTTCTGTGATATCACTGTGGGAATTTTGTATCAATTGTTCCAATAAAACTGGTCCTGGGATTTATAAAAATAGAATTGGGACAGCAAGAAAGAACTCATGACCTGTGAAAGAGGAACTAATTAATCACTTACCTTAACGAGAACAATGATTGTGTTCCTGAAATGCATTATCCTTTTTAATGAATTTAATTCAGATTTAAAAAAATTATTAATAGTCTAGTCTTCACAATCCAGTAAAAACTTCGACTACAAAATAATGTGTTAAGTAATCAGAAAAAAATAAAAATACTGCTTACAATTCTACTGACAGAACCAAAGAATTTTCCAAGCATGTCCCAAAATGAACGCCTTTTAAAGTATGTCATTATATTTCAACTACATACATCCGAAAAAGTAAGTATTAACAGAAGTAGTTAGAGAATAAATCTACTAAATAGTGAGTGAAAGAAGCTATTCATTTTGAAAAAGTAAGCGAAGTTTTTACTAGGAACTTTAATAAACAAATTTCAAAAACCAACAAAAAAAATCCATTGAATGGGCCTAATAATATTACATTTCTGCCCGAGCTTCAGGTTTTTACCAAGTTTTATAGGTAGAATTTGTTGAAAACATTGATTGCTTTGAATGGGCGTAGCACTGCCTATTTTCCTTATTAATGTGTAAGCTTAATGTGTGTGTCAAGTTTCATAAGTTTCGGTTAAGTAGAAGTTGGTAAAAATAACATTTACTCTGAATGGATGTCGTTGGTATCGAATGTTTCTTTTGTAAGAATCGGTTAAGAACTTTGCCCTAAAATAGTTTTGCTAAAAAAGTACCAAGTGCATATAATCCCTGTAGTGCTTGGTTTTTCGAGTTCATATTTTTATATGTAAACATAATTATTAAATTTTTATTAACTTATTTGGTTGTGTTGAGTCCATATATTTTTATCTAAAGGCTAGAAAATTTTTTGTGTTTTGCCGACTATTGTTGTGATAATGAAAATGAAAGTTATTTAAATACTAGTAGTGTGGACTCCTTATGATTTTTTTTTTTCATTTTGCTTAATTTTTCTATTCTAATTTTGCAAACATTTCAAAAATCCATTTTCATTGAAAAAAATATTTTTTTTTTTTTTGAATCACTTTTGTAAATCATGGCATGAAAGTGATTATTCCATTGATTATGATAATAACTTATACATATAATAATGAGTCCAAGAAGCTATTCATTTTGAAGTAGTAAGCGAGGGTTTTACTGGGCTGTGTATTGCCTAGCACTTACATAAATCAATTTGTCGCTTTTAGAGGTGGTTTGTGTAATTTTTTTTAATTCGGATAAAATTGTATTGTTAAAAACAATCTCAATATGGCGGTCTATAAAAATTTGATAGCAACCTAAGCAATATACACAGAAAAAAATTGTTCACCTATTAAAGCATTAATCAAAAATAAAATCAGTTTGAATTAAAAATTTAATAAAGTGAATTCACTTGATTAAATGTTTAATTCACTTGATGAAACGATTAACTCACTTGATTATATTTTTAATTAAAGCGGATTTTATTTTCGATTAATGCTTTAATAGGTGAAAAGATATTTTCTGTGTATGTATAACAAGTGAAGCTATATTTTGAAAAAAATCACAGGTTCACAGATACTCTGAAAGTGTTGACTTCTGTGCGGCATTACTATGCAGCATTACACAACGTTTTAAGTGACATAACAACAATATCCCAGGAGACAAAAAAGTTTATAAAAGGCAGTTATTTTTTTAAAAATTTTTTTTTTAACAGATAGATATTGGGAGTTATTTCTTTTTTTTTATAAGCAACTTTATTATATTCAACATTTTCTTATTTTTCGAATTTATTATTTTTTTACATTATCAAAAATTATGAAAAAAAAAATTTAATTTCAAATTACATACTTGTAAATCTACTGTTCAAAAATTTTTATGGAAAACGTTTCACATCCGACAAAGAAAAAAAAAAAAGAAAATACAATGACAGTTTAAACGTTTTTCTAGCTTTTAAAATGTTATTACCCGTTGCACAACAAAAATACTTAATATGTTTTGCACATTACCTGCTCTGAAGTGTCTTTCTAGTGACACAATTTTGCATATAATCCATTATTCCACTATTTCGCAACTTTGTTTTGCCTTCTTAATTACCATCGGACACCACTGACTCCCGTGGTACCAGAAAGGACATCTTGCAAGACTTGATCGTAAAAGATTATGAAGATCATTCTGTGGTCTCCGATGGAACTGCATCTTTTTCCCACTTATGCTTATCCCGCGAAACTCTACGCTTGCCTGCAGAAGACTTAAGTTTCTGGCGGGAATCGAACCCGCAACCTCGGCACTGATAGACTAGCTCACCACCAGCTAGCCTACCGGGGCACCTTGGTAGGATGGCTTGAGCCATCCGTAAGAATGCTTCTCTCTTGTGAGAAATGCTGTCTGTCTATCAGAAAGATTTTCGTTGCGAAAGTTTCGCCTCTTCATTGAAAGGATACATTCGTGGCTCACGTGATGCTTCTGGCTTACTACCTTAAATCCCGGAAAGGAATTACCTGAAAATCACATGTGGGAGAGTTCGGCCTGAGGAAGGACTATTCCTAGATGCTGCTACCATTTTTCCAAAAGCATTGGAGATTATACAGCTCCAGCTCCTAAACAAGAAGCGTGTATATAATATTGCCAGATTATGCACTCACATTGCTACCTATGTGTGGTGCTTCCTCTCATCTCGGGGGCGGTTAGCAAACGCATTGTTTGTCACCCAGTGATTAAGACGCAAAATGGCAGGTTTCCATGTAAATATTTTCCACAGCCGTATGTTCAACTTTCAACAGTAAATCATTAAGAAAAAACTTAGTAACTGCTTTCTTTCGTCTGTTTTATTTTGTTTGTTAATCTACTTCAACACGTTTCATCTTTTGATGCTCAACTTCTTATCAATTCCCTTTTGAGGATGCCATTATGATCCCACGCTGCAACCATCTTTTTTTGCTTCAAAACAACAACGCTTTTATTCAAAGCGTACCAAAGAGAAAAAGAAGAGAAAAAGATGTACATGCATCCATTGTTGTGCATATACCTACGAATGAGAACACAAAGCGTACTGACCGAGTACAGGCATCTACGTACCAACCCCTTTTTTCTTGCTTCCCTCTCCATAAAACACAAGAGCTCAGCATCAAAAGATGAAACGTGTGAATGCAGGCTTACTTACACGTTCTTTCACTGCCTGACTCTTAGTAATTTCATTTTGACTGTCTGCTATAAGGTGCATAATTTTGGGTGACTTAGTATTTGAGCAATGTAAGAGGGGTAATGCTTATGGTAATCTGTAAAAACAGGTTTCGCAAAATTTGTCTTTTACAACGTTATTTTCGGCTTTTTGCCTTCAATTGAATTTGACTGCATTAATCACTTAAAGATCTTAAAATACTGCAACACAAATATTAATTTTCCAATAAAAATAAATTACGCATAAATTTTCTAATGTTAGTTTAGTCTTTAAACAATATAACCCATCTCTGGTCTTTAAAGAATTTCTCTTTTCCTTAAGTAGAATATGAAATTAAAATAAGAAAAAATTGTAAAAGCAAAGACGAAGACGAAACGCAAGGCGCATGTTAAAATCGTACAATCGTTTTGGTTTTTTTTTTTTATTTATCAACTGTCTGTCTTTACGTTCTTAGAGATGTCTGTCGTAGTGTCTGAGTCCGCTCTTCCTAGTATAAGTTGTTTTAGTTGTTAGGAGTTTATTTTTTTGTTTGGTTCATCATTTATTTTATTCTTTGTTAAATGTCTGATATTCTTTTTCAGTTTGTCGTTGGTGTATCTCAGTCTCTTAATCTTTGAAAGCTTGAGAAATTTGTCTGACTGCGTAGACAGATTTCCTTACATATTGTTAAACTCTGCACTCCCTCCCATTATGCCAGTAAACTTTTGCAAACTACCATCGAACTTAAAGCAATCGCTAAAGGGGAAAAAAAAAGTTTTATTGTGTGCGGTATGCCACAATGTTTTTGTCATAATCATGTTTGTAAAATACTATTTAGCCATTAAGGATTCTCTTCTTTTTGGGTTTAGTTTTTTTTTTTTTGGTTTTTTATACCGCAAAGTTAAAAGAGCTTATTCATGTCGTATTTCCGTTAGACTTACAAATAAGCCCGGTTTCTATTCGTTGATGGCAAAGGTTTTCAAATCGGGCAACAGTATTTTAGGCGGTCCGCAAAAAATAATGTATAAATGCTTTCGTTTAAAGGTTTAACGATTTAAGATTTTTTATATATTAAATAGATCTAATAGACATCAGATGTGCAAAAGATTTACAAAAGCACCTGCCAAATGGTGTTATCTCACGATGGATCTTTACCACTGGCTGACAAACAATGCATTTACCAACCGCCCCCTGAAAGTGAGTAACGACCGCAACTAGTAATGATCCTTCCGCAGGCTGAATTCTCCCACATGTTGTGAAGAATAATCCCTTGAGTAAATGGAAAGTCTCCCTTCGCGGGACTTTGTGCTTAAATCGCAACCACCACGTGATCTCCGAAAGTATCTTTTGAACGAAAAAGCAAAACTTCCGCAAAGACAATCTTTCTGAGAGATTGAAAGCATTTTCTGCAACAAGCATACTAACGGTGGCCGGGTATGCTCGACAGGGTGGCCTTCATTAGGCGCACTCGCGGAGGTCTTCAGAGATTATATTTAAACATTTAATGCCATAAAATTTGTGAATTTAAAGAACGAATTTTAGCCATTCCAGTGTAAAAAAGCTGTATATGTCTTAAAACAACACGCCTTATCTTGCCAGATCGAAATCGGCAAAAAGCTTGACATTAAAAAAATTTATTTGACAATTAAAAATTCGGTTAAATTAACAATCAAAATTATAATATTTATACCCTTCACCTCAGGTTGAAACGTATAAGTTAATTTTTTTAATAAGTTTGTTACTTAAGTTGATATTTTTACAATATAGATCTCAGATTCTAATATTATGGATCCTCATAAGTAGCGGAGTCGATTTAAAGATGTCGTTCTATCCGTCCGTCGGTTTGTGTATCTAATTTTTTCCATAAATCTTAACTTCTTTAAGTCTTGTCATAATTTATTCACTTTATTTTTAACTTAGTAGATTATTGGTAGTAAGAATCCCTCCACATATAAGATAGGAGGACTTAATTTTGCTCAGACATTTTTATTTATATAAATAGTTTAGGCCCAGAGTTAATCGTCAAAATTAGCCAAATTACTCTTATTAAAAGCCAAATTAGAAATGACTGCAAATTAGAATTCTTTTATTTGGTGATGACGCTTAGAAAGCCAACATAACGAGTAATGTAATTATTCCCGAGATACCAGTCGCTATGCTCGAACGAGTCGTCCAAAATTGGACCTTCTGAATGGACCACCTCAGACGTAGTCATGGCTAACATTTAAATTATATCATTTTCAAACAGTATTGCGTGTTGTTTTGTTTCATGTAAAGTTTTGCGGTTAATTCTTCATTTCCTTTTTGTGGCCATATTTAATTGGGTCATATTACGAACCGCCTCCGACTGCTATACATTTTTTTAACGATTTAAAATCTAATATTCCTTGAGATAAAAATTCCCAAAGCTCTTTTTAACTACAGGCCAAACATAAATTTCACGCTAATAATGGTTATTTTTTCTGGAATTTTTCTAGACAATTTAATGGAAAAATATTTATTTTATTTATTTTTTATGCTTGACACGTATTGAAAAGCTTGACAAACAAGCCCGTCTGGCAACCCTACCTTACATTTATTATTTACTAGAAGACCATATAATATTAATTCTTTCTTTACTCGTATTTAATGGTATTCACATTTTAAAAATTCGCAGTAGAATAATTTATTTTTGAAATTTGCTAAAAGAGAATGTTAAAGGAAAATAAAGAGTGAAAAGAATTAAGTATTATTGACGAGAAAAAAATTTTAGGTTGAAGTAAAGTTTTTATAGCCAAAACGCGTGTTTTACCGTAAAAGTGAATTGAAATAAAAAAAAAATGTATACATTATGGTCTATAGCATTCGTATCCTATGTAAAAGCCTATTATTTCGAAAAGATTTTGTCGATTAACGCTTAAGGAACGGGAGGTCTATTCTCCATTTGTTCTAAATTCAATTATGTTCAACATTTTTTTAAAAGCTTCTTTCTTGTTTTGTAGGCCTGAACTAACATAACAAACAAAACTTTCTGTCAAACCATAAGCTTCCTAATAATAATCACAGTTCGTTAACCAGAATTTAATTAAACAAGTCTTAAAGCTCTATGTAAATTAATGTTCTCTATAACTGACATTGTTATATTCGTTTAATATTTTAATAATTTTCGGTATTTAAAAAACTAAGTTAAGAACATTTAAATCAGACGTAATTTTAAAATTTATGATCGTTACAGAATAACTACAAAAAATATGGGACAAAACACATTAGAAAAAAATTTATAAATTTCAACACTATCACATTGTTTTACGTGTTATTAACTAACGAAAAAAAGGCAAAGCGACATATGGGCATTTCGAAGAAAATGTCATCTACTACTCACATTTTTTTCAAATATGGTAGAAAGGAAATAAGCACTCCAAGTTTACTACACAAAAAATATATCTCAAGAAAATTTTTAACAACGCTGTTTGTTAAAAATAAAATTTCAGGTCAACAAACTTTTTATTTGATTCAATGAAAAAATTTATGAAAATTGGACTTTGCAAAATAACAATCAAAACAACTTATTTAGTAGAGAAATAATTAAAAAATTCTTCATATTTTTATTTTTTAATATTACCTATGCTAATCCCGCGAAGCTATACGCTTGTCTGCAGGAGACCAGAGTCTTTGGCGGGAATCGAACCCGCAACCCCGGCGCTGATAGACTAGCTCACTACCAGCTAGCCTACCGGGGCACCCATATTCAATAATAAAAACAAGTTAGAGTGCTATATTTGGCTGTGCCGAGTCTTTGAAACCCTCCACCGACAGGAGTGGGCTCTATATGATATCTACATGTGTATTATTAACTAATCTTCACAAAAACGAACGTCAGCATTTAAATTGGTTGTGGTTTAGACCTATATTTAATTTTTGGAACTTTTAACTGGCTTGAGTAAAATATCATGATTCGTAACAGTTTTACCCGAACTAAAATGATTTTTGGGAAGGTAATTTGTATTGGACCTATGGTTAATTATGGATCAATCATCCCAACTTAATACAGCAGTGTAATAAGTTTTAGCGTTAACAGTGAATTTCAGAAAGCTGCTTAATATGGGATCTAAGGTAAATTATGGATCGTATATCACAAAATTGCATGACAATTTTTCTGGCCATATGAATCTAAGTTAGAAAAAAGCTTACCGCAATATCTATATATGTGATGGTTTTAGGCAAATTTAGTTATTTTCCCAAATTGGGCTTTATATGGTTTTAGGCGTACTAAGCTGTTTTCCCGGAGTAGGGTTTATATGAGCCTAGTGTAAATTATGGACCGATCTTTTCGAATTGGACACTGAGATTTCTAGTCTTATAAAACTGTGATATACCAAATTTTATTATGATAGCATTATTAATTGCGGTCTTCGTGTTCAAACAGAACTGAGCCTTCAACTTTAGGTAAAAATCCTAAAGCCCAAACTAAAACGTCGGCAGTAACTTCAATTCTCTCTTAGATTATTATTTTAATTTTTTTATTTCTTTTCATGACAAATTTTTATGGCAAAATGTATGGAAAATGTGGTTTCGACGCAGTTCTGTTTGAACTCTTGGGCATACTAAACTGTTTTCCGGAAGTAGGGTTCATATGGTGCCTAGGGTATATTAAGGACCGATCTTCACAAAATTTTACAGTGTGATTTCTGGTCCTATAAATCGAATTTGTGCAAAATTTAATATCATTCCGTTTTTGTATCAAAATTATCAATTTTTTAAGGTGGTGGTTCCACATTTTGATTCATAGTTCTGATCGTACTGAGCCTATGTTGCTGGATTTCAATCCCAAGCTACTTAGGATAACTGCAAGCAATTTGAGACCAAGTTTGTTCTTCTGTTTTGCATTTTTAGAAAGTAAGCGTTTTTTCAACAAACGGGCAGACGGCCAGACAGACGGACATGGCTAAATCGAATCAGAATTACTCAATGAGTCAGAAAATATATATACTTTATGGAATCTTAGGTGTATAATAAAAAAAGTCACACGGAATGACAATCTTAGTATACCCTCATTCACCACTAGTGGTGGTGGAAGGCTTAAAAATATTTGAACCAAATTAAAACAGTATTTTTACAACTCTTATTAATTTTTTAATTTTTTAATAGCTTTGATATCGTTGCAAATAAGACTTCAATCTTTTCTTTTTTTTTTTTTTTATTTCAGGTTCTTTTGCAACTTTTTTCTCTATTTGAAAATATGTTAATTAAAACATTGATCTTTTACATCTACCTACATATAATTGGACTTAAGATGTGAAAGTGCTAAACTCTTTACTACACTATATTATAATTATTGTAAAATATTCATATTAACTAAACAATAAGTTTACATATACATGTTTGTAAGTGTCATTCGCTTTACAGTTTTATTAGTATAATATCTTCAGTTTTTCCAAAGTCTTTGGAAAAAGGTTTCCTGATGATTTGGCCTAAGCAACCAGCGAAGTGCGCATATGAACTAGGTTGCCCCCCAACAATAAATTTTAGTGTACATATTTATCAAAGAATAAAAATTGGTAATATATAATTAATGAATAAATAAACAAAGATTCAATAAACATTTATTCAACATTTTCAAAAATTTATTTTAGCAAGCCCCGTAAACATTTTGTTAAAAAAATTATTTTGGGCAACAACTTTTTTTTATTAACTCAATAAACTTGGTTGTTAACTTAAAATTCAATAACACTACCTAAAAACTTTTTTATCAATACCGCAAAAGTCGTCATTGCAGAAAATTAAAAAAAAAGTTAACCAAATATGCGATTTTCGTATTCAATTATGAATATTTTTTCCGGTGTATGCAGAGGTGCTACTTATAGTTTATAACAATTTTTAAAGCTCAAAAACTTAAAGCTTAAACTGACTATCTCTTTGATTCATTTCAAGTTACTGCAATCAGCAATTTTCATTTATCTGCCGATTAAATTCAGATATTGCAATTATACCTTAAAATAAATGTTTCAACAACAATAAACAAGACCCATGAGGGAAGACCAAATATTTAGTTCAATTATCAGCTTATTTTTTGGTATGTTGTGGATGCTACTCTAATGTCACCTACGTGGTGCAAAAACATCATTTGTCTATGTCATTTTTATTTGACCAGTCGTTACAAAATAAAACTTCAAAGCAAGATATTTGTAACAACTAACCAGCTTTTAATGCCATAATTTCCCTATTAATTTTGGTGTTGATAGCTATTTAGTAGTTTACGGTAGCTACTATGACATGACAAAATGTTGTGCTGGTAGGTCCAACATTAACCATATGTCCCATATAAGCCCCCTTTCTTGAAGCGGTTAGAGGCAAACAAATCCCATATATATGAAGATATCTCAATAATATTCGGTACAAAAAACTTTTATATGATTCGTCCCCCATAGCATAATTCTGTTTTGGCGACCATGATTGGCCATGGTTTCTAAATAGGGTACACTCTCGAAAATTTGTTTTTAAAAACTTTTGGTGGTGCTTGGCCGACTTTACTTTCTAACTTGTTTGTTTAAAGTTTTTGTATACATATATTTACAAGAAAATATTTCTTGTAAATACTATAAGAGAAAAATCTGTCATGTACGGTATGTCACGAACGATATAACATTTTGTTCATTATAAACCCATCGAAAAAACAATTTTTTTTTCGAATAACGAATTATAAGGAAAAATATTTGGTTTAATGTATGAAATTAAAAAAGAAAAAATACCAAAAACACTGCCATTTTATGCCACGTACGATATGCACCTATTTTGCTCGATATTTTAAACAACAAGGTTCCAAATGTGATAATTTTTTTTCATATCCATAATAATTTTTTTTCTAAATGGCACATAGTGCAAAAAAATTATTTCCAGTTACTACTAGTTTGCCTCTCTGTCTGCCTCTCTGAAGACGTATAAATGTCGATGACATGGAAATGCCCATATGTAATAAAATGTATGCGGAAAAAAACGTATCATTTATATTTATTTTAATTAATAGCCTTTAAACGCCAACATCCCATACAAAATCCAAGTAAGTACTTGAGAAAATAATGTTCAAATATGGGAATTTTGAGTAAAACTACAAAATTTAGAAATGAATAAACAACATTTAATTATATGAGAACAGGTAATCATAGAAATAAAACTAAATACATACCACTGGAAATAAATTCAAGTGATAAAAAAAAGCTATTAAACAGAAACTATTAAAGAATTCATAGCAAGCACGAAAGCCTAATAAAAAAAAGTGCGTAAAGAAGACAATCAAAGTCGTTCATTATTTATTCAGATTCATACTCGAAATTTGAATATTTACCAGCAACTACTCAACTATAAACCAATCAACCAACCAGCAAAAAAACACTCTACAAAATATATGTATACCGCGTCAATAGGTCTATTAAAATAATTTTACTCCACTTTTTATCATTTTGTTTAGCTACTTATTATTATACAGGAACAATAAAAAAAAATAAGTAAAAATATACCTAGCGCAAAAAAGTAAAAGTATAAAAAACAAATATACAAATTTCCACTTCTAATTACTACTCTTTTAAAGTAAACGAAAAAAGCGATTCCCCTTTGGCATTGTGTCTTAATGAAGATTTCGAGGAGCGAGCGAAAAAAATCTAAACAAAATTTTTAAAACCCCGACTCTACAAAAAGTTGTTTTGGTTTTGGTTTCTAAACCAAGAAGC
Organism: Pollenia amentaria; assembly: GCA_943735925.1. NCBI lineage: Eukaryota > Metazoa > Arthropoda > Insecta > Diptera > Polleniidae > Pollenia > Pollenia amentaria. The sequence goes on along the minus strand of OX031008.1, from coordinate 81,192,008 downwards.
ACAAGAATCAATCTTTTTTTTCTAAATTCGTAGAAAGCAATAAGTAGACAAGACAAGCAAACAATTCTTTCCCATTACCATGTCATGCCATTGGCATAATATACATACTCATACCATGACATACACCAAAAATCATACAACACCAACAACTACTACTAAACAAAACATTAAGCACTCTCATTTTTGCGTATAGACATTATAATGAAAGAAATACTCTATACATACATACAAACATCCATATGTAGTTATCAGAGAAATCGAAAATATGCGCTCAAAGAAGTTTTCAATGCGCTTAAATTATGCAGTAACAACTGGAAAATATGTTCGTGAGAATTGTTCAACAAATGCACTTAAAAACAAAAATTTTTTATTTGAAAGCAAAACCTTCAACAATTTAATCATATTTTCTAGAGATGTAACGATACGTCTTTTAGCCTATACGATACCGATAGTCAAAAAAAATATCTCCGATATCGATACGCATATTGAATTTGAATTCAAGTTTAAATTATCCAAACTCAAGTAGAGTAATTGTATTCTTTTACAAAATTACAGTGTAAGAGATATAATTAATATTTAAAATCGATATTAACAAGAATTAAAAAAATAATAATATATAAAATGTCAATTAAGGAGATCTAAAGGCTCAACCATAATATGCATGAAGTCACTTAAGTCAACTTAAGCAACTGTGCGAATACATATAAAACATATGTGGCCAACTATAATGTTCTTCATGAAACTTTTCGTTAAGTTTCGTCAAATGTCATTTGCTTAAGCAAAGTGCCAAACTGAAAGCACATTCCATACGGAATCAGCTGTTTGTGCATTTTTTAAATAAATAAGAAAAATAGAAATAAATAAAGAAAAACAGGAAAAAAGTAAAGAAGAGGTTTACATATTTTAATTTTGTATCCATTTTTTTTATTAATAAGTATGCACAACAAACACCTTTTAAAAACGTTGCATGCAAATTAAATAAGACATAAGATAAACAAATACAGGGCTGTAATTTTTGGTACTTTTTAATTTAAAGTAATCGCAAGAAAACAGAATATTGCACAGATATGCAACATGGACCTTAAGTCTATGTAAGTACATTTTGGCTACCTAAAAGTATTCTGTAATTTGCTTACGCATTTGACAGACTTTTCGTTAATTTTTGACAGTCCCTTAAGATAACTTATGCATATTATGGTTGGGCCTAATGGTATCTTTCGATTTCTTCTTTAGCAGAATAACAGCATAGTATGGACAGAGGCTCATCCTCCTCGGATTCTCTTATAACTTTTTCGCAAACGTTCCTACGGCCAGTTGTTGCAGTCTTATCAGAGCTTATACCACCTGTAGGGTGACCGTAACATCAACACTTTCGGTATGAACAGACATTTTAAGAAGCTGAATAAGACGTTTTTTCGATACGATTAAAATCGATTGTCTTTGAAATATTCGAGCATTGTCTCGAGGGTCGTAAACTGTAGATAAACAATATGCTTTATTATTTTCTAAGTCCTCAATAATTGTATTTAGAGCTAATGATAATTCAACCCAAAAATTTTGGGACTCTGAACTACACAGAAAAAAGTGTTTTATCAATTAAAAAAATGGTTTAAAAAGTATTTAAATTTAAATAATGTGATAATTGAATCAATTATTTTTTTTGTTGAAAGAAAATTAAAAATTTTACTTTGATTTAATTAACATTTTAGTCGTTTTGAAATAAATTTTAAATTTAAATTTTAATTAAATAACAAAAATTCTTAATTGACTTTTTTCGTTTCAAATAAAATAATTTAAACATGTAGAATTGTTGTTGGGAATTGTCAATATTTATTTAAATAAATTAACACATTGTTTGAAATGGCAAAGTTTTTTGATCACTTTTTGAACTAAAATTAAAAATAACATTTATTGAAAATATTTTTTCAAAATTGAAAAATTTTTAGTAATCAATATAATCATTTAGATAATAGGTGCAAAGTCAACAACTTGTTTGCTTGATATTATGAATTTGGAATAAATTTTGTGATTGGAGAAATTTAATAATTTTTTCTGTGTATTTTCCATCTCCGGTAATTAATTTATTATATGAAACAGTTTCATTATTATATATTTTTGATTTATGCTCTGCTTTTTATGGGTTATTTCTCTTATTTGCTATGCAAAAAAAGCATAGAGAATTAAATTGTTTATTCAAAACTACTCCAAAAAAATAATAAAATATATTCGTATTGACAGCAAAATATTGTCGATACCGATATATCGGAAAATCGAAGTATCGCCGATATATCGGTATTAGTATTTGTTTCGTCCCTATTATTTTCATATAACAATTAAGTTAAAAAGTATAGTCTGTGAATCTCGGCCTTATGATAACCTTCAGCACAGTATTTACAGACAAATTTTCGAGTGTGTTTCCTATTTAGGACCCACGTTTAATAATAGACCTACCAGAACAAAACTATGACTTAGTTTCATTCATTTAAGATTAATATTAAACACACAAAAAAATCATAGGTAAAGTAATCAAAAATTTTATACCAAATTGATTTAGCGCTAGAGAAGCATGGCAGTTACAAAGTTTTTTTAGGCATTTTAACTATAAAATTATATCCGAAAATTGATTTAAAAATTTTGCTAGAACAACTTAAAAACTTTGAAAAAATTTTTTTTTCTTCGCTCTTCGCTTGTCTGCAGAAGACCTTAGGATAGCAAAGTAAATTTCTATTTTTATAATTGGAAAATTATTTAATTAAATTTTGTAAAAGTTTTTTTTTCTTCAAATGAATAAAAGTTAAAAAATATCTATAGAGCTCCCACATCTAAAAGTTTATCGCCTTTACGTTGTAATTTTTATTCAATAATGTGAGCATTTCACGCTAAACTTAATATTTAAATATGTGGAAATTGTATTTTGGAAGATACCGCTTCAATTTTATTACCTCGTGGCAAAAGCTTTTCAGTCATTGTCGATGTAGATTCCAAGTTATGGTGAATACCATTTTTAGCTTTGACCAAAGCATGCTGTATTATAAATGTTATATATATCTAACTTGGGTTTCAGATGATAATGAATTGATAAATTTCAGAATTTACACGAGAAATAATATACCTGGGAACCGTTTTCCGTATTTTTCATTGACTTAAAACTTTATTCTGTGTATGTACCAAAATTTCATAAAATTATTTCCAAACAGCCACCCAGCCGGACGAAAAGAGATCGTTAGATCGATTCAGAAAGAGATTCAAGTTCCTCGATATACTAAAAGGTATTTCTAGGTGTAACACATATTGCCACAAGCGCATAATTCCCTCCCCATCTGTGATGGTGGAGGTGCAATAAAAAAAATTTTTTTTTGTTCCGCTGTGAAAGCTCTTTAAGCATTTAAAAAAATCAACATTTGCTTCAAAAGGTGGAATATTTACTATTAACTTAAAACTGCAAAAATACTCTGTTAACTTGAGTTTTCAAAAAAGGCTGCAAAGAGTAAAATATGCACTAACAATTCGATTCCAAAAGTCATAAAAAGCATTGAAACGGATCAATATATTTTTTCTGCTTTTATTGGTGGTACATGTAAAAGCATGCGATTGCATATTTCGGGTTTCCCTGGTAATTACACTATGAACAATTAACAATTCCCAACGAATTAGCAAAGCAGTACTCCAGGTTTTGCAAAAGTGCCAGTCAAAGTTTTGTCTGATGGACTGATCCCAATTAAAATTTATAGAATTACAAATAATTATTATAATTATAAAGATAATTATAACTAAAATAATAATATATAAATAAAAAATATAAAATATTAAAATTTACCATATTTACACCAAATCCACCTTCAAAATAAATTACAAAAGGCTTTTCTGTTGTTTTTTTTTTTGGTAAAAGGTAACGTACCATTTTTTTGCTAATCCTCTGAAGTCCAGGACTCTAATATATCTATATCTTACTCCAAAAGATCTTCTCAGTTTCTATAAATGTGCTTCTTCCATTAAAAAAGTACAAATTTGACTCTTATCTACATACGAATTTATTATCTTATATATAAAAAATCTGCTCTTAAGTAAGCCTATTACACACTTTAAGTTTTGTTGCCAAATTTTTTTTATGTCACATGCGGCAATTTGTAGCAACTTTTTCGGTTATAAATGCTCCAAAACAGCAATTAAAAGATAAAACAAAAAGACAAAAATTAAATTCAGCTGCCCTTTTGCATATACCTACGAATAAAAACACAAAGCGTTCTAGCGAATACAAGAATCTCCGTACCAACACCCTTTTTTTCTTTCTTTAATCTGACATCAAAATTTGAAGAGTGTAAACCTAGACTAAGTAATTAAGATCAGTAGTTCTGTAGTTTCAGACATGTTCAGATTTTTGACTTAAAAGTAATTTTCACTAAATTTATCAAGACACCCGAATTTTGAAAAGATGTGCATGCACTTTTTGGGTTTATTAGACCCCGTCCTCACGTGCCAAAAATGTATTACCATCAGTGTGACCATTTTGGCATTTTGGCTGCTAAATTTAGAGTAAAACATTTTTATTTAGTTCCAAAATTCGTATATAGCCCTTAGCATTTTATTTAGTATTTTTGTAAAATGCTTCAGCTTTTTTTTAGCATTATTTTAAATATTTGGACGAATATTTTTATATTTTTAACTTGAATTTTGTTACAAATTATTTTGACTAAAAATAGTTGTTATAGTTGAAATTTTGTATCAAAATAGATGATTCTTATCTTAAGAAACGCCTACCAGTCTTATAAAACAATAGAATATTCAGGGAATATTAGAAACAGCGTTTGAAAAACAGCAGTCAAAGTTGAAAAACTGCCATATTTTCCACTTCTTCATTTGTCATTGGCCAAAAAAACTGTTGCTTTTACTTCTGATTCATAATATTTAAACAGTCGCCGTCAAACCAACTCAAAAAGCGAAAAGTTGTACACAAATGTTCGTTTTTTGTTCGACAGTTTTTGATTTAGACTGCAGTTTTTTTTAAACCCTGATTAGAAATGCCCTCATCATGTTGACTGTAAAAATTATTTGCCATTTGATATTACGATATAAACGTGCAAAGATATTTCACTTTTGTATTTAGATATAAATTCTATAGTGTAAATTAAAAGTTTTTCTCTAAACTGCTGCAAAAATAACAATCTTAAAAATTTTACTTTTTTTAAACTATAAAAAATAAAATGTTCTAAAAAAGTTTATATAGCATACAAATTAAATCGTTGCAATTTTGCATATATCAGAGGCTTATGAGCGCCCTTAAATTAAAATTTAATCTCAACTACCAAAATCTACCCACTTGTTTAAATATAACCAACAAATTTCGATCCACCAAGTCAAATACCATTTGGTTTAGAGACTGATATTTGACTATTGACTGCCAGCGGTCGTCAATTGCGGTGAGTGTTAAACGGCAACGATTTCTGAAGAGATAGTGTGGTTACTATGGAAACATATCAAATTAACCTGTCTGTGGGGTCAATCCCAGCTTTAGTCAAGAATGAAAAATGATCAATAAATTTTAATTAATTTCATGTTGTAAATTCCCTCCTTCATTCAAAATAATTTAATGAAAACTAAATTTGATAAACTTAAGTCTGGTTAAAATATAAAGATTTGGATAAAATACCATAAACAGTTCAACAATATAACCACAATACTAATTATAGCAATTACTATCAATTTGGATAACCAATGAGTCTCTAAAATGTATTCAGTTCGAATAAAATTTCATACTGGTAATTAATACATGTTTAACAAAAACCTTGAAAAAATCTTAGCATTATTTTTAGAATTTTTTTAAATTATTTTCAGCATTTTTTTCCATGTCGAATGATAGATTTAGCTGTAAAAATTTTTAAGATCTGGTTACACTTACAAGAAAGATCATTCAGAACATAATTTCTTAATATCATTTCATAGCTCGTGAACGTTAAACTTAAGAAAAAAAGTATTTATCTTATTAACCTTTAGACCCAGATTGTTTTTCTTTAAGCTATTGTTCATTATATGTATCAGTGCTGGCAGGTAATTATTTTTTTTCCCCCAAAAAAAAATTTAAAAACCCCACAAATTTAACATATTTTGGAAAAATCCCACTAAATGTAAAATTTTATATCATAATTTCATTTCAATTATTTTAACTTGACTCTGTTTCAATTTACGTTCTAATATCAATGTCTAAATAAAGCAAAAATCGCAAAATGTTTAACAATTTACTGAAATTCCACCAAAAATAGTTTTTTTTTTAAAGTTTCTTGAATATTCAACATTTTTTATTTTTCGAATTTATTCTATGAGTTAAATTTCAGTTATCATTATATTTTAATGATTTCAAAATATCTGTCCTTCTTCATAAGGATTTTCCACTATGAAGAAAATTTCATAAATAGGTACCTATATACATATATTTGGGAAGTTTTGCTTACCCACCTTATAGGTATTGAGAACCTGGTATCCCAAGAAAAATATTTATATAATAATGCGTCATTTGAACCAAATGTAGAGTGCTAAGTACAAAGAAATAAAAATATGCCTAAATGAAATTAAAAATATCTTGTATTGTTTTGGCCTTCAAAATTTTTGGCGGTTATTGAACCAACAACAAAATACCCAAACATACTACTGCTACTTCTGCTATAGCAGCAAAAACAAATACACATACTAAAAGAACGAACTCACCAGGGCTTAGCTAACACAAACTTGATAACAACAAAATCATAATAATAAACATACACATGCACACACATTAGTACAATGCTGCTTCTTTATCAACAATATTTACAAGCCCAGACACATTACAATATATGAAAAGACGCACTCTTAGCAAAATAAAAAGAAAAAAAAACGAAAAAGTGTGTAAAAACGCTTATTTAACAAATGAATGTCTAACTAAAAATGTATGAGACGGCAACAACAACGCTTAACTAAAAAAAAGAACCACCGACTCTTCGACGTTCCCACCGTAAACACGTAAAGGGCAACAAACCGACACACAGTGTGACTTTTTGAAATTTTAGGTGGCTAAATAAATAGCTGCCGTTTTTGAGTAGATATCAAAATGAAATTTGGTGTGAACAATGTTTATATCTTATTTGGAAACTTTGGCTGCTGCCGTTCTCCAGAAAAAATAACGAAAAAAACAACATGGGATTTGTGGATAAAATTATAGACTGTCGTGGTTTTTTTATTATATCTCAGTCAGTAATGGACCGATCTGGCTGAATTTCAATAGCAAACTTTAGCTGAGTTTATGTGACATAAATATATAAAAAACTAGTCCCCATCATTTCTGGGATCTGCGGAAACACCATTTCAACATATACATGGACAGACGGACATTGTTAAATCCACGTATGTATGTATATAGATATACCCTTTTATCTTCGGTGAAGGGTATAAAAAGATATCACCCTACTTAATATACTGGTGCAGTATGAACGTGAAACTCGATGAAACCATATACATAGTTTTACTCCAACTAAAATTGTGTATAGATTTTCTGCTTCCTAACTTTAAGGGAATTTTAACATCACAAAGTTTTTGGCTAAATTATAATTATCAACATATATCGCACCGATTCCTCTAAAGGGGGTTAACTCAAAATGTATAACTTTTCAGTAGAGACAACAAACGGGCTTCTCTTATACTCTTATATCACAAGGGGGGACAATTGCATTTTTTTTTTTTTTGACAAAATACTAGAGAAAATGATGTAAGATTTTTACAGTGGGTAAATATGGCCACTGTACATCAATTTCTTGCATAAAGTGAAAATTTAAAAATTTTGAGTTGACTCTCTTTAGCGATATATAAATAAATGTATGTATGTTTATTTGTTAATTTGTTTGTTTGTTTGTATTCATGAAACTGTCACAGTATATTACTGATGGTCTCCCATACAAAGACAATATAAAATTCGGCATATCTGGAGCACGGAAAGGCCTAAAGTTTTCAAGCATCTTGGTTATCAATACACAACATCTGATAAAATTTGAGAGGGATTGGATAAGTGGGCGTGACACAAAATGTCTTTAGTTATATTTATTGAATGGTATGAGAAAATTGTCCAAAATAGGTACACAAAGCTGGGTTATAAATACAAAACATCTCTGTCAAAAAGGGCGGGATTGGAATGGCGAGCGTGGCATCTCATCTTACATCTAAAGAGCGGTTAGAGAAAAATTGTCCAAATTCGGTACGCATAACTGGGTTATCAATACAAAACATCCTTGACAAAATGGGCGAAATTTGATGGTGGGCGAGGCATCGCCCATACAAAGACATTATAGATTTCTGTACATCTAGAGAACGGTTAAAGCGAAGGTCTCCAAATTTGGTAAAAACATCTTAGTTATTAATACAAAACATTCGAAATAGTGTGGGCGGAGTTGGAAAAGTAGGAGTGGCACCTCCCTTACAAAGATATTATGGATTTATGTTCATATGTCCGGAGAACGGCAAAAGCCAAAGTTTCCAAATTAGGTACAAACATCTTGGTTACTAAAACAAAACATCTGACAAAATCTTTGTGGGATTGGAGAAGTGGGCGTGGCATAAAATATATTTATTTATTTCCAAATTAGGTAAAGCCATCTAAGTTATCAATACACAACATCCGACAAAGTGCGAGCGGAATCGGAAAAGTGGGAGTGACATAACGGCACGAGTCAAAGTTTCCAAATTCGGTACAAGCATCTTCTTTAAGCCTATAGTACACGGCATGTAAAAAGACACATGCGCATGTGGTTCTGACGTAATTTTGACGTCAATGCAAAGCCACAATAAACATTGAGTGTTGTGTGATGACGTCAAAATTACGTCAGAAACACATGCGCATGTGTCTTTTTACATGCCGTGTACTATAGGCTTAAGTAATACACAACATCTGACGAAATTTTTGCGGGATTAGAGAAGGGGGCGTGGATCAAACTAGATTTCTGTGTATCTTAACAACGGCTACAGCTACAATTTATAAATTTGGAAAAAACAATAGCTCTGCATATACATCTGTAGAAGGCCCACTGCCTTATTGTAGACATAGGCGGACAACTTCAATACAAATACCATATAGATTTCTGAGCAACTGGTGAATGGCAACAGTTAGAGTATTCAAACTTGGTACAAATAACTTCATAACCAATGCACGAGATCTGTATTGGAAAAATTACATCTTTTATTTTAATGAGATAGCGAAGCGCAGTGGGTTAAGCTTGCATTACACAAAACCCAATCAATACCATTTTAAAATGAACCGCGTTTCAGAAAAAATAATGGTAAAAATGATAGTTTGCATACAAAAACTTTTACAACTATACCGAAATCACTAAAATTGAAAATTTAAAAAGCATGTTTTTTAGCATTTTCTTGATACTGAATACGAGGGCTGATCAATAAGTCCTTGACTTTTCGAACTTCCCTAGTAGTTATATGAAATGCAACACTACTGTCAAGTTTTGAGCAAGTTTCGTCATTTACTTTGCGTTTACCAGCTGTTCAAAACCTCGTGGATTTTTTTTAAAAATGGAAAAAAGTGAATTTCGAGTGCTTATTAAATTTAATTTTTTGCGAAAAAAAAACTGCCAATTAAACCAAGATAAAGCTTGATAAATACTATGGGGACTCTGCACCATCCATTTCAATGATAAAAAAGTGGTTTAGTGACTTTCGTTGTGGTCGCACAAGTACTAATGATGCTGAACGTTCTGGACGGCCAATTGAATTCATTACACCCGAAAATGTCGAAAAAAATGCACGATATGGTGTTGGCCGATCGAAGAGTAAAAGTGCGTGTGATTGTTGATGCCATACGTATTTCATATGGCAGTGTGGTTTCGATTTTAAATGATCAGCTGGGCTTAAGAAAACTGTCTGCAAGATAGGTGCCGCGTATGCCCTCAATTTACCACTTCAAAGAATTGTTTGGAGTTATATAACCGCAATTCGAATGAGTTTTTGCGGCGTTTTGTAACTGTGGATGAAACATGGATCCATTACAACACTCCGGAGACCAAGCAGCAGTCTAAACATTGGGTTTCTCCGGGTGAACCGGCTCCGAAGAAGGCCAAGGTAAGTTTATCGGCCAATAAGGTGATGGCAACAGTTTTTTGGGATGCACTCGGGATAATCCACACCGATTAACATTGACTGTCAAAACAAACAGTGTGCGCTTATAAAGAAAATTATATTTTCTCTCCGCAAGCGTCAGTTCATCAGGAAACATGAATGATGTCAGAATAATTAACACATGTTTCGGGGAGAAAAATGCCATGCTGCCTTGCAAAACTAACGATGTAAATTATTATACGTTTATTGAAACAGGTAAGTTATTTAAATATAATTATAAAAATATATTACTTTGTCTTTCTTGCAGCCAAAAACCCCTATAACAAATTTTGACATATAATTTTGTCATCAGATCCGAATTTTTTCAAAAACTGTTCAACAGTTTATTAATATATGTAGTACATTTCATAAAAGAAATAAAAGGTAAGTTTGTGTTTTACTTTTTTTATGAAATTGAGAAATTTTAATTTTAAATTGATAAAACTGAATTATATGATTTTAATTATATTCATACAACAAACATCAGGATGAAGAAATGAAAATAAATACAAATCGCAGTATTATTGACCATATCCAAAGCTGATTGATAAAATGTTGTAGTATGTTGTATGGCTCTTCTGCAATCTCCAGTAGACAGTAAGACATGTAACTTAGAAGCCTTAATCACCTCTTCTAAAAAGGCAAGCCTTTGCTCTCCTACATTGGGGGGAATTACGTTCGGTACATTCATCTATGTTTTCGCCATACTTTTTATTTTTGACCAAATAATTTCAATGGGGTTAAGCATCGGTGAATAGTAGCTGGAGAGTATGGTGAAAACAAAGATGAATGTACCAAACGTTATTCCCCCATTTTAGTAGAAGAGCAGAGACTTGACTTTTTAGAAAAGGTGATTAAGGCTTCTAAGACATGTACAACTACTGGATATTGCAGTAGAGTCATACAACATACTACAACGTTTTACCAATCTGCTCTGGATCTGGAAGATGTGCCTGTTGGTCAATAATACTGCGATTTGTATTTATTTTCATTTATTCCATCATTATGTTTGTTATGTACGTTCGTTGTATGAATATTAAAACAATTATATACCGCCATGTCACAGAGTACAATTCCGTTCGGAAACGGAATTCATTCCGAATTTTGGTGCTTCAGAAAATTGCGAAATGAAACCATTTTTGTTTTCATGAACGGAATGGGAGTTTTCTGTATCTTAAAGGCCAAAAAACTTTCAAAATATACTTTCTATCAATAAACAAACATGTTTTTTTCGGTTCCGAACGGAATTGCACTCTGTGACATGGCTAATAATTCAATTTTATAAATTAAAATTTCTTAATTTCATTTGAAATTTTCTCAATTTGATATTCTCATTTTCATTTGGAATTATCTCAATTTCATCTGGAATTTTCTTATTTTCAATGAAAAATGGTGTAGATATAACTAAAATAATTTCTTATGATAGGTCGATAATAATCTTTATATCTTATAAAATTCTCTTATTTAAAATCCTAATGTCGATAGTCTGGTATAATTACGGTGACTATCCGTTCTGTATTAGTTCTGTATTTTACATTTCACAGAACCAACTGTGCTAATTATTTTCGGTGAAAACCCTTAAATTGTTCTGTGTTTAATTTAATGTTGTGTTTTTGTACTGTATTTAGTAAAATAACTAAAAGAGATGCGTTCCTAATCTATCTGACTTTTCTCATTATAGCAATGAAGCAAAAAGAAAAGAAGTAGGTGCGCTGATGAAAGCTAGAGTGATAGGTCAAACTGAAAAAATATTGGAAGAAACTTGCAGTGAGCTAAGAAACATAGCCGAAGAAAGAGTTGGATATGTACAGAGAGAAGAGAGGAAAATGTGGTTATCCGAAGCACATGGAATTTAAAACAGGAAAGAAATAAACTAAAGCAACACGAAACATCGATCCAAACTTGAATGTCAATACAACACAGTTGACAAAGCTGTCAAAATATCCGCTCGAAATGACAAGAGCGAATTCTTCGACTCTATCGCTTGTGAAGTGGAAGAATTTGCTGGTGCGAATATGAGAAAACTTCATCAACTTATTGGACGGTAAACCAACCAATCCTTCAAGAAAAGTTATGCCTTAAAAGATGACAGTGGACAACTAAGAACAAACCCAAAAAAAATCAGAAATCATACTGAGAGTGTACGTGATTACGAACTCTCGTTTACCACCCTACAACTTAATAAAGAAATAAATACGGAACCCCACAGTCTTGACGAATTCATTGAAGAAACTAAATATTAAAAAGAATAAGTCGCCAGGTGAAGATAGTTTTCCAGCCAAGCTCATAGGAAGTGACGCTGTATCGTGCGCCAAAATCTTGCACCGACTTATAGTAGAAGCATGGCAGAAAGAAATCATTAAAAACAGCTGTACGAAAGGAGTAATCATAAAACTACCGAAAAAGGCAGATCTAACAGAGTGTGACAACGGGAGAGGTATCACCCTTCTATATACCACTTATCAAATCCTCGCAGCAATTATCCACAATAAACTAAAGTGCTTCGAAGAATAACTACACGACGAACAAGCGGAATTTCTACCAAATCGTTGCTGTGTGGCCCAGATAAACAGCCTTCGGATAATAATCGAGCAGTTAGTAGAGTGGTGGTCTTTATATGTTTTTTTTTAACCGCAACGCCATGGGAAGCATTAGGCATAAAGGAAGTGCCTCTCAAAATTATTATGGCTTTGTACGATAGTTCGTAACAACGGAAAGTCAAGTGAACCATTTACGACTAATGCAGGTGTAAAACAAGGTCTCCCACTATCGCTGCTACCATTCGCAGTTGCTTAAGATACAGTCTTGAGCGAATTGTGTAAAAAGAGAAGGGACATAGTTTGAAGATTTAACCGTTATCCTGCGAACCTGGACCCTGCCGACGACATCTGTCTCCTCTCGTATAGCTACAAGCACATGCACATGGATAAAACCAATAACCTGGTCGCTTTATCTAGAATTATTGGACTGGAAGTAAATTTTAAATGCGAATTAGCAACACCAAAAGTAAAATTAAAATAGGTGAACGTAAAATTCAATAAGTTGACAAATTTGGCTATCTTGGAAGTATTAGGCTCGTGGATAGATGAGTGGTAGCAGACACAAACTACAAACTAAGGAAGGCAAAATCGGTCTTTGGACGCCTAAACAAAACATGGCCATAGCCTTGAATCTTCGTTACATCCCAATAAAAAATTCTCTTATTTTGCGAAGCACTAATGGTGCATTTTAAAAAGTAGGCACACATTTATGCGCTACGCAATAAGACATACAGAGATGCAGGAAGGTAAGCGAACGAATTCGTAATAAATTAAAAAGAAATATATATAACATTTGAAGAGCCACGACATTCCCTTACTACGAAGCAGGTTTGTAGGGAAGAGTATATAAGAATAACGGTAAAAAAAAATTCAGTGTGCGAAGCTGATTGTTACATTCACCCATTTTTATAAGCGCTGAATAAAGTGCTTTCTGTGTCAAAATTTATTGCTTAAAAGTAGGAACTCGCCATACAAAATTCATGTCTTCCGTAAGTGATATGGTAAGCGAAACTTTTACGTTTCTCCCTTACAAACCTGCTTCGTTGGAAGCTCCATATTTTATTGGGATGTGTCATATCCAAACTCTTTTATGTCACCGAAACATGGTTGACAACAAAGTGTTTAGCACAAAAATTACAAACTTTTATAAATAAATGCTTGTGCATTATTAGCCGTAACTTTTGATTAAATACAATCAAAATCCAAGATCTATTGAGGAAAGTAAATGAAGAATCGATTGATTAGTCGTCAGATTAATAGGCGACAAACTGGCGATGTTTATGCCATACACTACGTAAGTCAGTCAATCGTATATCAAGGACTGCACTAAAGTGGAACCCACAAGGTAGTCGTTGGCGTGAGCGCCCGAGTAAAACCTAAAAACTGTAGAGCTGAAATATTCCATCTTATTAGACTTGGAATATCGTTAAGTTATTCTGTAATAATAGAACCATATGTTAAGCTCTTGTAGAAGCCCTATGTTTCCAAGTGGAATGAATAAAGGAGAAAAGCTTTAAAAAGTGAAAAAATCTTAGTTGACGCGTAGTTTATTCTAAAGGAACGCTTCATGCTCCAAAACACTCTTTCTGACACTAGCGAAATAAAACGAATTAACAGAATACTGAGATTCTTAGTTTCGAAGAAAGTTTTTAGCAGAATTTCGAAATCATTGCCATTGAACACATTGTAAATTTTTTGAAACTTTTCTATGTTAAACTTCATATGTCCGACACTTTTAAAAACAAGAAATAAAATTGCAATTTTCGAAAGATACAAAACGGCTTTAATTTGAAAAAAGCCAATGTATATCGATATTATCTTTTTGCACAACATGTTTGGAAGATCTATTGTTCCCGAATCCCTATTGTTATTTTGGGCCTTACTCTTCCATTTCTGGGAAAAAAAAACTTTCAGGGTTTTCGGGAAATATATTCTGCTAGAAATTTCTGATATTTTGATATATAAAACGTGTTCATATGTAATACTAGAGCCCTAAAATTAAAAATTTTGAGTATTTTCACTAATGTCTTTGTACGGGAGTAACCACGCCCACTTTTCCAATCCCGCCCATATTTTGTGGGATGCTGTGTATTGATAACCGATATGTTTGTACCTAATTTGGGAACCTTAGCTCGTTTCGTTCTCCAGATATACAGAAATTTATAACGTCTTTGTATGGGAAGTGCCAAACCCACTTCTCCAATCCCGCCCATTTTTTTTTAGAGAGTTGGTGTATTGGCAACCAAGATGTTTGTACCAAACTTGAAAGCCCTAGCTCTTGCCGTTCGTCAGATATACCAAAAAAAAAATTTTTTAAAACAACAACAACATGGGATTTATGCGAAAAATTAGAGGTAGTCGGGGTTTTTTGCTCATATCTCCGCCATTTATGGACCCATCTTCCTGAATTTCAATAGCAAACAATTCCGGACTATATGTGACATAAATGTATATCAACCTAGCCTTCATCATATTTGGGGTCTTCAGAAAACCCATTTCAACGGTCGGTCAGACCTTCGGTGGGTCGAAATAAAACGAATTAACAGAATTCTGAGATTCTTAGTTTCGAAGAAAGTTTTAAGCAGAATTTCGAAATCATTCCCATTGAACACTTTGTAAATTTTTTTAAACTTTTCTACGTTAAACTTCATATATGCGAAACTTTTAAAAACAAGAAATAAAATTGCAATTTTCGAAAGTTACAAAACGGCGTAAGTTTGAAAAATAAATTTGTGGTTGACGCCTTACGTCAAAGCCCATGTATCTCGATATTATCTTTTTGCACAACATTTTTGTGTTATGGAGTTTGATATTTAAAATATTGTCACAGTAGGTATAATTGGGATGTTTCAACTATACTTTCTTACATGTTTCTATTCAGAATTCATGGGTCAAAATTGCCCAAACAGGTTTTATTGCTAATTATTTTCAAAGCTATTCAATGATTTGTTTGTGATTTATGTACAATTACACTAAACAGTAAAATCAATCCATTCGTATTTAATTCAAGCCGAAGCGGTGTCAATAGTACGATAAGTAAGAATTTCGTTAATCAAATACGGAATGCTTGATTCAATGGGGTAGACTAAAGCAAAAGTGAGATAAAATTTAATCTCAAACTTTTAATCCTAATGTCCTGAAATTATCCGAAAGTGAGATAGATTTTGATTCTAACCTAAACACTTACCCCAAAAGAATCAAAGAGTAAGAGAACATATTATTATTCACTTACCTCGTTTACACATATGTTGGTTTCACATTTGTTGTATCCCCTTTGTTGAACAGCAGAACTCACAATTATAAGACACCAACAGCGTACACGATATGGTTTTCGTAATCATTCCACTTTGAAAATTTTATGTATTTAACTAAATAATTTTAACAAATAGAATACGGGAATTTTTGCTTCTTATGTCGATTTTTAAACATGAATATAATGTATGTGTTTTACAAATTTCTCATCAAAGTACATCGGAATTTGTAAAAAGTCGGTTTTGAATTTTTTGTTAGTTAGAGCGTTTTAGGTAACGCAGCTTTCCCACACCTAGTCCAATATCTTAAACCAATATTTTGAAATTTGTGTTTAAATTCGGTGCACATATAACCAGGGATGTGGAGTCTTCAAAAAATAGTTCTAACTCCGACTCCAACCGGTGAAATTTCTTAAGTCAGACTTCGACTCCGACACCAATTCCAAATCCTACTCTAACATTGATGCTAAATATATATGAGGCTGGTCCTTATTTGACTTTAAACTCGGTTTTTCTTTAATGCAGTACCTTTTAAATGGTTAAATAAAGCAAGGAAATTATTCTATAAAAATTTGGAATCGATGTCAGAACATTTTTTAAATTTGTTATACCGAATAATTGTGGAGTCAAAAACCTCAACTCCGAATCCACAGCCCTGCATGTAACGTATGAAGTGGTATTAAAGATTCGATACAGCCAAACTTTTTTGTTCATAGTTTTAAGTTTTTCTGTTTACTTAAGATTTATTTCTCGCAATGAAAAAAAAAATTAAAAAAAAACAAACTTATTATACATTCAATACATAATTATGTACATTGATAGCTAAAGTACTTACGCATACTCTCACATACATCTAAAGACAGAGTCGTATGTGCGAAACGACATACACGCGCTAAAATAAATGTTCTGTACGATTTTTAATATATACCTATATATATAGTTTTTAAGAACACATTTTAAAATTTTTTTGCGATGTTGTTGTATTCGCACACATTTTAAAATTTTTTTGCGATGTTGTATTCGTTTTGGTTCTGGTAATTTTTTTGTATAACCAAAAAAAGAATGATGTATGTATGTGTATTCTTTGGTATTACTTACATTCTTTGAGAAGAATGTAAATGAATGGAATACCTTTCTAAAATTTAAAAGAAGAGAAATAAAAAATTAGCAACATTTTAAAAACAGCTAAAATCGTTATTTTTTCATATTATTTATGCATGTCCAAAATGTTGCCAAAAATCTAATTCACACACATTCAAAAAACTCTTACACACACAAGAGGCTTAAATGTATTTTAATCAGTTTGTATTAAAAATGATTAATCTTTGTTTTTACAAATGAATAATTCTGTTCGTAGTAGTTAAAATAAAAAAGACATCATTGGAATTTTATGTTAAGACAAAATACTGGTTTTTTGCAGAATTATGGAAAAGAGTTCATTAACATTTTCAAAAAATGTCGGAAACTTGTGATTTCTGGCTGATTGACTTTTATTTTGATTTAAAATATGAATTGGGTCAAAATGAATAAATTTACTAATTTCTTTTTAACAAAATTGTCATTTGCAAATGTAAAAAAATGGATTATTAAAAATATTGACTTGATACAGAAAAAACTGAAATAACCTAGAAATGTCAATATTGCAACTTATTAATGATTGGAAATTTGTATACAAAGTAATCCATTTTTTTACATTGCATCCAAATTCTCGTAAACTCAGTGTATGACCACCACTCATAATCAGGGTTACCGTTGAAAATTTACGAATAGGGTAACAAAAAAGGAATTTAAATTTAAAATGGGTCAAGTTTTTTATAAGCAGTATTTTCCATTTTTAAGACCATGTTTTTTATAGACAAACAAAAAAAATTTATTTCAGATAAAAAGTGCTCAAGAAACATAATTTTTCAAATTTGGTATTCATCATTATATCTAATTTATTTAACCCTGTTTATTTTATTTTCCCACATTTTGTTTTTAACCGATTAAGCGATTTCAAATAATTTTTTGGGTTTTTCCAATTTTGAAACTGTTCACGAATTTTAGCCATGTTCGCAATAGAAGCGCTTTTTTCCTGTAAATTTTCTGATTCTTTAAAGCTTTTAAGATTTTTAATACCTTGCTATCATACCGCTGTCATCAAATTTTTGGAAATTCCCGATAATTTAACAATTTTAGCCGAATTTTTGCCATTCCTTTTAGTTTTAGGCACTTCAGTTTCAGTTTCAGTTTAATGGCTTGTCTGAAATACAAAAAATGTTCGCTAATTTTTGCAAAATTTTCCGACTGCTCTTTGAGGCAATCGTCGCCGTTTTAAAAATAGCCTCATATATAAACCGAAGTCACATATTTTACAGGGCACTATCAAACATTTTTAAGACGCGAACAACAAATTGCATTTTTTAAAAAAAATGTTATGGTGTTTTCTTTTCTACAAAAAATGTGACATTTTATTTAAAAAAAATGCAATTTGGTGTTTGTTTTTTAAAAATGCTTCGCTCTCTAAAAGGTTGGCTTGTTTTATTCTAATAAATGCACCCTTACTAATGGCATAAGGCATCGCACTTTACGCCCCCGTCTAAATCAACAGTGTTGATAATGCCCTGTAAAAAGATGGCTTCTGTCATAGAGTTACCAGAAAAAGTTAGGAAAAAATCGCCTTTAATCAGGACAGTAAAAATTTAAAATTTTAATAGTTATTTTTCTATTATTTAATAGTAAAAACATAGGAAAACATTACATTGTTAATAATAGGTTGTCAGTGATATAAAATTTAAGTGGATTCGGTGTTATAAAATTGTTTTTGAAAAGTAAACGTCAAATCAAAAAGTCTGGAAAACTTGGTGGTAATAAATTAGCAATCTGGAAAAGGTATTTTCTTGTTAACATATTTTATAAAAACCAAATTAAAGAAATTGGAATTTCGTCACTAATTAATTTATTTATTTAATATTAATCTAAAGCGTGATCCATTTCGAGGTTCCTTACTTTAAAAAAAAAAAAAAAAAAAAACAGAAAATTCAAATTTAATGGGGAATGTTTATTATCATTTGAAAGAACATTTTTTGGCATTTATTTTTTGAAGATTATGTCTATCAAATGTTGGCCGTTGCTACGTCGCAGATGGTCCATCCGTTGAGTCCAATTTTCGATGACTCGTTCGAGCATTTCGACTTGTAACTGGCGAATGACACGCGTGATGTTTTCCTCCAAGGCCTGAATCGAAGCGGGTTTGTCCGCATAAACTTAAGACTTTATATATTCCCACAGGAAAAAGTCTAACGGTTATAGTCGGTTATCAAGACACGATAACGGTCGCCATTGACGGTTACGTTCGCACCGGCATCATTTTTATAGAAATATGAACCGATAATTCCACCGGAACACAAACCACACCAAGCCGTTGTTTTTTCTGGATGAAGTCGCAGTTCTTGAATCTCTTCAGGTTGCTCTTCGTCCCAAATGCGGCAATTTTGTTTGTTTACATACCTATTGAGCCAGAAATGGACCTCATCGCTAAACAAAATTTGCCTCGAAAACGTCAGATCTTCTTGGAACTTTTCAAGAGCCCATAGAGCGAAGAGATATCGCTTGGGAAGGTCGAGCGGCTTCAGTTGTTGCACAAGCTGTATTTTGTACGCTTAAAGTTTTCGACGTAAAATGCGCCAAGTCGTTCCACTCCACGGTCTTCGTGTACACTCTCAGCTACGGCCGCTATATTATCTTCACAGCGTGCTGGACGTGGTCTATTCGGTCGAATATTATCAAATAATGAATGCTGGGTCTCAAAATGGGTGATGGTGTTGCGAATAGTACGCTCAGTAGGCCGATTATATTGACCATAAGTTGAGCGAAGTACACGAAACACATTCCTCACAGAACGTGAATTTTCGTAATAAAGTTGACCGATTTGTAAACGTTGTTCAGGCGTAAGTCTTTCCATTATGAAATGCCAAACAATACTAAACAAAAATAACATGACAGCAGGACACGACCCACACGTTATCTGTCAAAAAAGGCTATTGAAAAAAGTATCTCTACTTGAATCACCCATTATTAACAAATTTGGGTTTATGTATATTTTTTTTTTTTGTATTTTGCAGAACAAACTACCCTGCAGGAAATGCCAATAGTAAAATTGTAGTGAATATATAGTGACATTGTCAGTAGTACTACTGACCAAGTGTACCCCAGCCAATGTAATCTTCTATTGACATTTAGCATTAGCTTGTCATTGCAAATCCACCAGTAGACTGTAGCACTACTGACTAGGTAGTTTTTTTGTGATCACATGGCGACATTTAAACCAAGGATTTACCAGTACATTTTATTTTTTTCGGTCAATGTCAATAGTGAAATTGTTATTATTCTGTGATCATATATAATATCTACCTATTGAGTGCACAGCGTAATAACAAAAAACTAACAGCCTGTTCAACGATTTCGAACGTTAACGTTCGCATAGAAAATAACATTTAAAACAAAAACAAATTGTCGAATTTTGTTTTTGTTTCAAATGTAATTTTCTATGCGAACGTTAACGTTCGAAATCGCTGAACAGGCTGTAACTGTTGATGCGTTCGTTGACAATGTCGCCAGAAATACACTAGTACGGTTGTCCTAACGTATCTCTACTCGCGCTTTAAAGGAAAGCTGGCGACATTTTAACTAGTGCAATTGTCGCTAGAGAAAAATGTGGTGACAAAGAAACATATGGTTCTAGGCTGACTACAGGGTATTTAATTTATGTACACATTTTTTTAATATTTCGAAGAACAAACTTTTTGTAAGCTGTTAAAAACAGGGCCGTCCAATTTTGTGTTTTATTCTCGACAAATTAAAAATTGCATTATTACCGGGTCGGCACTACATTTTATACATGTACCTTTTAACAAGGTGGTATTTTTTTTTTTTTTTTTGTAGAAAAGAAAACACCATTTATTTTTTTTATAGAACACGAACACGATAAGTTATTCAATAAATTAGTATGTATGTATATGAGTTATATTTGCTATTAGATAAATTGTAATTTAATTTGTACTTTGCTATCGAAAATCTAACATAGAAGTCGAAAAATGCTTAAACCCAAACTTTTTACGAAAACTTACTAATTTTTGGGAATGTGCGTTCTATATTTTGCTATAAAATCTTCACTTGAAGTTAGGCTTGCCAGATCCAGATTATCAAAAAGCTGGACATGTGAATTAAAAAAGCTAGATATTAAAAAAAGCTGGACATTTTGAAATAAAATTTTCACCAAAAGTTACTTGTTTATTGTACAAACAATTTTATTAAAAAATACCCATATGTACGAGTATGACATTAATATTATTACATTGTTTTTTTTATAATACTTTGCTAGAACAACGTCATAACTCACAAAATTTGTTTCTTATTTTAATGTAGAATTAATTATCGCTCCTATATTTATCTTAAGTAAATAAATATTAAGAGCATTTTGTGGAAAATTTTTTTAGCTGGACAAATTTCTTTTTAGCTTGAAACTGGACAGGCCATTAAAAAGCTGGACAATCCAGCCAAAACAAGGCCGACTGGCAACCCTACTTGAAGTCCACTCCTCTATCTCCGCTTCGAAAAAATTAAGAGGGGAAGGCATGGAATTATAAGTTTCTTAATTAATTAATTTATTAATGATGTGATAATAATCCCAATTTTTTAATGAAAACACTGAAATTTATTGTTGTGGGAAAGCTAGTTTCTATGCGAATTTCGCTGATTGCTTAGGCCAGCTCGTCAGGAAACTTTTCCAAATACTTTAGAAAAGCTAAAAATATTATACAAGTAAGACCATAGGTTCTACTTTAAGACTATTTCAAAGTTTGAAAACCCTTATTTCGAATACACTTGTTCCGCAGTGTTGACAAAAATTAAATGTGAGTGCTATTTCCAAAATGAGTCAAAAAGTGTTACAAAATGGTTAAAAATGGTACAAAAGGGTAATTTAAAAAAAAGGTACTACCATGATGAAATAAACAGGTGGCATTACTACGCCATATGACGATTTTTTGCTCTTGTATTGTCTTGTCTTATGTCAAAGTTTTGTTTATGTTCACAAAAAGTCCACGTTTTGTGCTGTGATTATTTTATTGTATTAAAGTTTTTGATTATTTAAATTAAATTAAATAAGATAGTAACCATAGTGAAATAAAAATTAATTTATTTCAATGCGTTCGGCAGCAAAATTTGATTTTAGTTTAATATAATTTTTGACGTATACGGAGACTTATTTTTCATTTTTGTTGTAATGTTGTATTTGTTGCCTTAGTGCTGCCACCTGTATTATTTCACCATGGGTACTACATGATATCAAGACCGTCCAAAACGGGTCAAATTGATAATTTAGTATCACAGCGGTAACGCTGCTCACAATACACAGGTTTCTAAAATTATATAAAAGGATGAAGTTTATACTTTAGATGGATAAACAAACGATATTCCACTTTTAAATGCTAAATTCAATTCTTTATCCCTTGTAATATCAAGGGCAATTTCCAATTATAAATGGAACAATTTTTGGTTAAAATATATGTAATCGACAAGTTAACATACAGTGTATATTTAATTATAAGCATATTTTAGTTGGGCCTTAAATAGGGAAAAGTCTAACCTTTTTCAACTTGGGTCGATAATATCAAAAATTAATTTGAAATTAAATTTATTTTGCATTTTCGCGGCAAAAGATTAACTGCCTGTTCAAATTTTGAAATTTTGTTTTTGTTTTAAATATAATTTTCTATGCGAACGTTAAAGTTCGAAATCGTTGAACAGGCATAAAGACAAATATGTATGTATGACGATACTTTAGCGGTTTTTTTAAGGAAATTGCAATCGAGCCTATCGAAAGATAGCAAAACAGTGTTTTATTTTAGTATAAAAAAAAACATGGCAGAGTTGACTGTTTATTTTAAATAAAAATCATTTGTTGTATGTTTCTTCATGATTTTGATATGACTCACAATAGGTTATACTTCCAATCATAATTTGGATTGTAAAAATTTTCTCATAATATAAAACAAGCGTTGACTAGAAATACACTGCAAATCAGTTAAATAAGGAATTTACAAAATGTTATCAACATTAGACGAATCAAAATTGAAACCAAAAATGGGGAGTAAAAATTTTGGACTTATAACTGGCTGTTTTTCAAACTAAAATAAAAATTTTCGTTTAGAAATTTATCGGCCATGTGCTGAAAATCACATGCGATCTGAAAATCGCCAATTTTATTTAAGCATGTGCTAGAGTTCACGCGTTTTGTTTTTTTTTTCGAAGTTAAATAGAAACAGCTGCTCACAATCAAAACGCAAATTTAAAAGAAATTGTTAAACAACAATCAGTATTAAAACAATGTTGTTTTTTAATTATATATTTTCTATGAAAATTTTCTCAAAAGATTATGAGTTTTTAAAATAAATGGAAAAGAAAAACATTAAATTTCCTTTTTATATGCTATTTATTGATGTTGAAAATAAATTTTAAAGGAAATTTACAAGTTCACATGTGGATCACATTACTGTAGGCTTGTGATTTAAAATCGCCAAATTTAAGGCGATTACGAACTCCAGCACACCTTTTTTGCGATTTCAAATCGTAATCACAACTTTCTTGCGATTTGCGATTTCTAGCACATAGGCGTATATTGAAAACAAAAACAAATTTGAGTTTTTTATTGTTGTTTCAATATAAATTTTTAAGCGAAAATTTTAATTTTCTTTTTACTTAAATTCCGTAAAATTTTTTAAAGAATTTTTTCTTTTCCTTTTTCTAAAAAGTAGGCCATGTGTTGGAATTGTAATCGAATTTTAAAACATCATAAAACTTAAGGGGTTATTTTGTATGTCCCTACACCTTGCGTGGGAAATTTTTTCATATAAAAATTTTTTAAATTTTAAAAAATTGTATGAAAATATTTTACAATTGAGGTGAAGTATTTTACAAGATAACGCCCTTAAAGACTTTTATTTTAAGTTCCACGAAATGGGGAACACAAGGCTCAAAACTCTTACGAAAAGAAACAAATTTTAATTTTAAAATCCAGAAATTACAAACGGAATGACAAATTTTTATACATATCACACTGTTTCCTCTAAAGAGAGTCAACTCAAAATGTTTCAATGTTCACTTTATACAAGTAATCGATGTACAGTGGTCATATCTACCCACTGTCAAAATCTTACATCATTTTCTCTAGTATTTTGCAAAAAAGAAATGCAATTGTATCCCCTTCTATGAAATAAGGGTACTTATAAAAGGAAAACAGTTTTATGTCTCTACTGAAAATGTATAAATTTTGAGTTAACCCTCTTTAGAGGAACCGTGAAGGGTAAACATATGATAAACCCCATCAAAATGGCTACATCACGTAGAGAAAGTCTAAGGATTTGCAGAGTTGCTTTATACTAGTGCATGTCTGGGGCGACAATGTTTCAAATCACATTGTCAGAGCTGTAAAACAGTGGATTCTTGAACAAGATCTAGAACATTTGAATTGAATTGGCTTCGTATCCGTATTTAACGAAGAATATATGATGGTCACTTGTAAGCAGAGTATGCGACGTCGGAAAGCAATTTAATAACAAGGAGTATATAATAAACGCAATAGAGAAATACCTAAAGCTCGATTTTGCTTGATTATATAGGATCAGTTTACCGCTCAGTGCCAAATCAAATTTTTAAAAAATTTCTAATAACGGTGGTAGTATCCATTATAAAATTTTGTTACTTACTATCATTTTAATTTTATTGAACTAAGCTCTAATTCTTTTTTAATAACAAATATAGAGTCTGGAATATACTGACTATGGTGCCTCATGTCTCACAGTTATCGCCACATGTCAGTTAAACTCAAGTGACTGAAATGCCGGTTTAAAAATAAAAATTAAGAAGAGCTAATGCGCTGCAATTCTCTTAATATCACCAAATGCCGAATAAGTTAGAAAATTCTGTTACCTAAGCGGCATACTAACAAAAACTGGCAGTTGCAAAGATCAAAAATTTTAAAGGCCAATTAGTCGTTTGGTATCTTACGGAAGTCCACTGCCATCTCGAGAATGACAAAGAGCAGCCTTTTAAGCTACTGTGTAAAAACTGTTATTCCTTACGTCTGCAAATCCTGGAATACGACCGAACTCATCAACCACTGTCTTCGAAGGATATTAAGAATATTTTTGCCTTACACAATTTCCAATACACAACTATGAAAGCAAACACGCCAAATCCCAACCCACATAGATACATTCTGGCGACCACATGACGACACAACAAAAATTGCTTTGATTGGAGTTCTCAAATTATTCGAAGCGACCTTAGCTGAAAAGAACTCAAATACCGTGCATGAAATAGGACCGAATGGAGAATGTTCGTTGTGATCATTTGTTACTTTTTGGAACCACAGGACTTAATATTTATACATAAATAAAAAAGAACATAATTTTATTTAACAAATAAACCCAAATTATGTTCTTTTTATTTACATAATTAAATGCCCGAATATTCCTTTACAACGGAAAAGTTTTCGAATTCCACGATAACTGGTTTACCAAATACAGTGAAAGCTCCACGCACGGCTAGCTCTGCAAGCCAGACCCTCCTATTGGTGGACGATTTTCTAAACCCCATGATTTTTTAAGTTCCCTCTTGAAGCCTGTAATCTATGTATTGCATGTAGAAGGTCATAAGCATCACGACCCAGAGATCTTTGGTGCAGCCCATGTATCTCACCATGTCAGTATAAAGCCCATTACCCTGCCGGGTGAAAGATCATAAATATCAGTTGGGCGCATCATTTGCCCCCCGAAAAATTGCCGACTGGAAGTCCCCAAGGCGGGACAGCAGAAGAGCAGATGTTCTGAAGTTCCTTCATCTACCTCGCAAAATCTGCATATCTTAAAAAATGCTTTACCCATTGTAAACTGGTGGTATTTGAAATCACAGTGTCCCGTAAATAGACCAACAAGCAGTCTAAGTTCCGCCTTCTCAAGCAGAAGAAGCTTACCTGCCTTGCCACGGGACAGTATCACAAATCTATTGGACTGTTTTTATCCAGAAATGGACGTCCATGTGTCAAGGAATTCACGTTCGGGCCATTTTTGTAACATCCCCCTAACGTGACCGGCAGAGACGCCAAATTAAGGTTCAGTTCCTATGAATGGGCGGCGAGCGCCTCTTTTTGGCAAGCAGTCAGATCTTTCGTTACCTTCATAGGCCTCATGCCCGGGCACCCAACACAAATTCGATTCATTGTGTTTCCCTACCTCATTCAGAGACGTAAAACATTCCATTACTATCCTGGACTTCACCTCCAAAGAAAAAAGTGATTCTAAGAGCGGCTTGGTTATCCGACACTATAAATAATCTCAAGCCATTTGCCCTCCTCCTCAGACATTCCCCAGCGCAAATGAGGATGGTGTAAATCTCTGCCTGAAAGATCGTAAGCTTTTTGCCCCTGGCAAATGATGCCGCCCCCTATTTGTCCGTTTCAAATTGTCGGTGGACCAGACCTGGTCCGCGCACTTGCGCCACCTTGATTGGTCCGTCCATTGCTCCCTACCAGGTATAATGAAATTAAAAATAACAATTCCATTGGCGGACATCTTCCGTAAATGAAATCATAATTGCACCGACGGTCTGTGTCCGCCAGCGGGAGCTTTAACTGTACATTTTTTCACTCAAAATTGGAAAAATATTATGCCTTATTTAAGTGATTCGCAATGAACGTATATACATAGATATCTTAAATCTTTTCGAGAGCTTTTTTTTAGTTGAAAAAACCACATCCGTTTTAAATTTTTATGCGAAATAAAATACAAAAATTTATTTAATTTTTTTTTTTAATTTCTATCATAGAACTTTTTGTTATTAAGTAGAGCTCAGTGAAGTATAAAACTTTTATTGTTTAATTTGGATTATTTCTTCAAGTAAAACGGCAATATTGGACATTTGTCACACATTATTTCTAATTTTGCTAAGATTAACAATCAAAACATAGAAACACTGACAGGGCAGAAAATCAATTCAGCTTAGAGTATCTAAGAGACACAACAAAAACGCTTTATAGATTTGAACTTATAAATTTGTTATAACTTCGCACATTCTCTTGGATATAAATGTAATAGAATACAATCAAAATTGCTTTAATTTTTTATGGCCATTTACTTGATATACTACGTTATATTTATTTATACCCTACACCATCATATATGGCGAGGGTGTTATGCGTTTGTGGTGATGAGTAAAACGTAGAAGTAGTGACTGGTCGACTCAGAATCTATATTTTGATGCCCGAATCTATATTTTGATGCCTGGTTTTGCGGGCTGGTTGTCTGTCCATGTAACACTTGGCCGCCAAGTACGCAATTTTTAAGATCATTTTATAAAATTTGGTGCATATGTTTTAACTGTCATAAGGAAAAAGCCTTTTAAAACTGGTACAATCGGTCCATAATTTCATATAGCCCCCATACAAAACTCTGAAGTAGATTCTATGTACCAATAAATCATCTAGTTATGTATACTCCTATGTATACACCGAAAATAGCCTTTAATGCTATTATTTCGTTAAGGCTAGTTTATAGCATTATACTTTGTATTAATACATGTCAAAAACTCAAGTAATATGTAAAAGAGTGATGGTGTGACTGCAAAGTCCCAGCGGGAAGACTCAGAATAACTTCTTACTTCAGGCCTTATTGAAGGCCTGCTTAACATTTTTTTTTTTTATTCAATTAGCATTCTAATCAACTTTATTAAGAAGGTCTCATAGAAGGCCTCGCATCTTTTTTAAAAAAGATAAGATCCACCTTCCACACTCCCTTCTATGAGAAGGTAGAAGAGAAGGAGTAGCATTTTTTGTTTTGTTTTTTGCTAAAGCAAAAGTAAAAGAGGATTAATTTTTTATACAGTTGCCATTCTTATGCACCTGCCAATGAAGCGAGAGCGGAAGGCCTACCCCGCACCCAATAAAAAATGGAGCTTCCAACGAAGCAGGTTTGTAAGGCAGACACGTATAAGTTTCGCTTACTATTCCGCTTACGGAAGACAGGAATTTTATAAGGCGAGTTTCCACTTTGAAGCATTGAATTTTTGACACAGAATGCGCTTTATTCAGCGCATATAAAATTTGGTGAATGTAACTATCAGTTTTGCACACTGAATTTTTTGTTACCGTTATTATTTAATATGCTCCCTTACAAACCTGCTTCATAGTAAGGGCTCTTCAAATTTTATATATATATATATATATATTTTTGGGAATTATTTCTTTTCATAAGCCACTTTATTATATTCAACATTTTTAATTTTTCGAATTTATTCTATGAGTTAAATTTCAGTTATGTATTTTATAAAGCTTTTTGTAATAGCTCTATTCCTTCAATTTCCTTAGAAATGACTTTATTAACTCATAGAATAAATTCCAAAAGTTAAAAATGTTGTATATATTTTTTTATTAAGAATTCGTTTTCACTTACCTTACTGCACCTCTGTATGTCTTATTGCGTAGCGCATCAATGTGTGCTTATAGAAGGCCTCCGTACTCCTTCTTTTTCCCGCTGGGGTGTTATGAAAACAGCAAGTATTAAGAAAAAAATTTGACGTACCATACTACTTCATCGTTTTTTTTTGAAACAATATGCACGTTTATAAGAAGTAGTTAGCCTAATATTAACGTCTTAGAAGCGGCATGATGAATATATATCAAAATTAACAGCTAATAAATGTAAGAAAAGAAATAAAAGCGAAACATTAGAATTTATTAAAATTTATTAGTTTAGCTTAACTAAATAATAAATAACTCTCTTTGATCAGATGTTAAGGTTGATCACATTATGTTTACTTTAGGTAGCTATAAAATGGAAAAAAAAATGGCAACTGGTGAGTTGAGCGGAATAGATTAGCTGTTCGTTTCTAAGATAAACACTCAGCGGTAGCGCAACGGTTACGTCTTATGAACGTGTCCAATAATACTTTTAATTCGAATACTTTTCGAAAGCATTTTAATATTTAATTCTTTCAGTCGATACTGAATTAGTTGAGTTTTCACAACATCGCAAAAATAATTTCGATTCGTTATGTATCGACAGAAAGAAAAAAAAAATATTGCTTTCGAATTGAAAAAGTACTCGATCACGACTGTCAGAATTAGCACCCAGGGTTGTATTTTAACAAAAGCATGTTCATGTGTGATAGTGTGAATACAAACGGTAATGTTAAATTAGTTTTTTACTCAGTCGCAAAAAACTCATTAGGTTACTATCTCACAAAGTATTATAGAATACGTATGACTTGTGTGATAGAAACTATAGCCTTTATAAAAAAAAGTTGGTATTCGTATAGAATTTGGCAACGAAACGTATTTTAATAGCTTCCATGTCATGGAAAATGTTTGATGGTAAGTCCAGTGTTGACCCATATAACACGAAAAAATTAGTAGTACTGAGCACAAGCAACTCTTTAATAAATAAGTCCTAAGATTAAAACATAATTTTTATCTAGTGCATCCATGACCGCCCAAGGATCCCAAATTAGTTATGTACTCTCTCAAATTTTTGTCCGTAAATATTGTTGTGTAAGGTATCATGTGGTCGGCTTGACCGACAATCTTTCTTACTTGTTTTATTTATGTTTTTGAATTGTTTTGATACTTTACTATTTTCTATTGGTATTGGTTTATTTGTTAGTGTGTTTATTTTTCTATTAATTTGGGGTTCATTTACCTTTAATTTTCACGACTATCTCTCTTAATTTTATTACCTGACGATGGTGTTAACTTGTATCTATTAAATGTAAAATATGCTTTTGTTATAGTTAAAAGATACAACGCATTTTGTAGTTAAAGGTAATAAATACGTGAATCGTATATTTTTTTTAATAGAATGAACAGGTCTTGAATAACTAAAACTACAAAACACTACTTACGTTTTGATATTGTTATTTTTTTTTTTTGATTTGTGTTTGTTTCTTTTTATTGATGTAAAATTTCGAATGGTTTCTTTTTCAAATATTTAATTTACAGTAAAATAAACAAAAAAATTTTAAAATATATTTCTTCTGTTAAATAAATTTAAAATCGTGTTAGACATTAAAAACCACTTCAAAACTTTTTTAAACCGATCAAAGTGGTGGTAAAATTGGTCAACTGAATCCTATTAACTTTGACAATATTTAATTTAAAAAAAATATACAGAAATGGAAAGAACATATTTGTTTTTTTTTTAAGTTACACAACTTTTGACCGATGCGATTACTCGGGAAGTTTAAAAGGTTCGCACTCTTATTATAAAAATGTTTAAGAACTGGGATAAACAGCTTGTTGTTTTGTTGCCAATATGGCAAATGGCAATTTACACTTTTCCGTGAATTTGTTTAACAATAATCTTCTTCAAACTCAGGGTATGTATGAGGACGGGTCAATAAGTCCCTTACTTTATGAATTTATTGGCTCTTAACAGAAAGTGCCACACTTCTTTCACAGGATCTGTCAGTTGGCTCCTGTCAACGTTTTAAAAAGCTGGGCCATTTAAGGCCCAATCTTAATATGCATATGTTATACCCTTTGTACACTTGCATACATTTCGGAGGAACGCATGGAAGATGTTGAAAATGTGAATCATGCGTTCACACTTGAAACATCTAACATTTATTTTTTTTAAATACTTTTTTCTACAAAAGTGCCAACGCTGCTTTCAAAGAAATGCCATTTTGTCAGTGATGCCACAATAATAATAGAATTTATTATCACTTTTCTAGTGATGCCACTAAAATAATCCGAAAATGGAGAAAGGAATACAATGAGATAGGAACATCTTGTAAATAAATTGATTTTTAGCCGTATGTATTTCTTATGGGAAGATGTTAACATCCTCGCAAGTTAATGGTAGATGTTGATAAGTGTGAAAAGGCCATTAGCTTAAAGTACTGTCAAAAATTAACGAAAATTCTGTCAAATGCATAAGCAAATTAAAAAAGGCTTTTAGTTGGTCATAATGTACTTACATAAACTTAAGATCCATGTTGCATATTTGTGCAATATAATGTTTTCTTGCGAGTACTTCAAATTAAAAAGTACCAAAAAACACCTCCCTTTATTTGTTTATTTTATGTTTTCTTTAATTTGCAAACAACGTTTAGAGGCAACCATAATATGGTTGTGGCTTCTTGATGGAGGACTAATTTAACAATTATATGTTTGTCGGTGACAATAATATGGTTAAATTTAAACATAATATGTTTAAAATTTTGTCTAAAAATAGTTTTGTTGGAGGTGACCATATCTAAACATATTTTTTCTTTACGTGTACTTATTGATAAAAAATGGATACAAAATTAAAATATGTAAGATCCCTGTTTTCCTTTATTCTTAATTTTCTGTATCCATTTCAATTTATTTTATTTTTTAACAATGCACAAACAGCTGATTCCGTTCGGAATGTGCTTTCAGTTCGGCACTTTGCTTAAGCAAATAACATTTGACGAACTTAACGAAAAGATTCATTAGGTACATTATAATTGGCCACATATGTGTTATATGTATTCGCATAGTTGACTTAAGCGACCTCATGCATATTAACGTTGGACCTTTAGTTTGTGTTTGACAGCCATTCATAGCAATCTACCTCGTGATTTGAGAAGAAAATTTAAAAAAAAAAAATTTTATTTCGTGTCCTCATAAGAAATTCAATGGCAAAAATCCATGAATAAGGCTACGAATTGCTTCCTCTTCATTCGCCCCATTCACTGGATTTAGCTCTGAGCGACTATTTCTTATTTCCAAGCCTAAAAATTGGCTCGGCGGAAAAAGATTTGACTCAAACAATGAAATTATCTTACAAAGCCTTTGAAGAAAGAAAATATTATTCTATACTCTTAACTGATGTTTCCTAAGCTTTTGATAAAGGGAAGGCTTATTACATAAATTGAAGCTATATTTACTAGTAAGCACACACAAGCTTTTAGAAAGCTACTTAGGCGATCGAAAATGTATAATTAAAGAAGGTGATTTTGTAGTTCTCCTCAGCCAATTAACGCTGGAGTCCCACAAGGAATCATCTTGGGTCCCGCATTATACTAAATTCATACTTCGGGCATGCCAACAAACATTTATGCCCAAACTTTAACTTTTGCTGATGAGACAGCGTTTCTAAGCATACACGAAAACCTGCGTTAACTACAGGATCATATATTTCAATTAGAAATGTGGTTAGAACAGACAGGTCAGTGAGCAAAAATGTGTACAATTATATGTACAATAAACATCTGCATTAAACTTAATAATGATGTTCATGAAACTTTCATTATAATGTTGTATTTGCTTCGTTTGTATTCAGTATAATGAATAACTACGAAATTAAAGCAACAAACACACGAAATTTTAGAGACGAATAAGATAAAGTTTTTTGTTAACTTAAACAAGAGAATATGAATACTAACAACTCTGAACCAAAACAACCACTGAATAAATGTCGAATAAGTTCATGGAAAAGCACATTTATTTTAAAGTCAGTATTGCCAGTTGAAAAAAATGAAAAATATTAGGAAAGATAAAAAAAACAAAAATAACCATGAAGAGTAAAAGCAACAAGATAAGGAAGTACATTAATATTAAAATAATACAAATTTGACTTTGTTTTCAATGTAAATTAATTGTATTTAATGTAAATTTTAAAACTTCAAAAAAAATTCATTTTATTTTCATAAACATTTTTAGCAATGTGTTTTGCTTGGAAGTACATAAAAAAGTTGTTTGGAAAAAAACTTAAGTTTAATTTAAAAAATGCTTTACAAATTACATATATTATTGTAAAGGTAACAAAAAAGAAAAAATTACATAAATTTACTAAGTGGCAACATTGCTATTGAGTATTTATTTAAAAAAAATTGAGAGTGAAAACTGTTAAACAAAAGTCGTTTCATTGAACAAAACTTTGTGTTTGCCAAGAATGATATAAAAAGAGATTACGCCATGCGCATGTTTTCCCGTTAGATGACGTAGCTTAACCCAAGCGAGGGTTACCTATTCGTGTATGTTTTGTGACGTCATTTGACCCACCTGCGCAGAAAATTCAATTTTCGAGTTTGTGTTGTCGTAATCTTTCTTCTATCATTATTGGTGTTTGCTATATGAAACGAAATGTGTTTGCTAGTAGCATGAATAAAACAAGAGTTTGTTCAGTGGTCTGAAGTGTGTTTGAATGCGAACTTCATTGAATAAACATTTCAGTATGTTCATGAATGAAGTTATTCATGCAGCCCTTTTATGTACAACATCCAACTCTAGCTTAAAGCCAAACTGGTGCTACAGTATTCAGTTATGGCGCACTGCCTCGAAATTCAATATTGAAAAATTCAAAGGCGCCAAAACAAACTTCTGCGAATAATTACAACTCGTCGCCTGGTATGTTAAAAACTCAAATATTCACAAGGATCTCAATTTGCCATTAGTAAAAACTATGATCGCGATTTATTCGATAAAATATTTAAAACAGCTTGAATTCCACCAAAACCCTATAGCTCGCAATATTTTAAGTTAAAGTGGCGACATCCGCCTAAGGGGAAGAGATGCTGCAGGACTTATCCGAATATAATTATAAGATAAGGTCAAAAAAATAAATATTGAAAATTGATAATCTGAGAAGTCTAAATTTTTGGAAGAGATAAAAACATGAAGAAACGTTAGACAAAGTGAATGGAATTCAAGGGCGACAACGTTAAAATTTTTAAATAAGTGTTTATCATAAAAACTGTTTTTTTATTTAAAAAGACCGGACTTATTAACCCGTCGCCGTTATTCCCTGCTGAACATAACACAGGACAATGCACCAAAAGAAGCCTGATTTCTGTCCATTGTTTTTCGTTTAATTGAAAGCACTGATTTCGAAACTTTTGAAATTAAGCTCGTGTTCAAAAGTGCAAATTTTGCACAGCTGTTTTGTTATAGTAAAATCATCAGCATCACGACTGCAAATGCGCTGTTTTTATGCATTTACGAACGTACCCTATATCAGGATATCTAACTTGCATTGCTCTGATGTTCAATATTTTGTATTTGTAGGTTAGTCCTTAAAACATTAAAAAATCTAAATCTTTTACCCGCATTTTCAATGAATGCACAAACTAGATATTCCAACTAACGATTTTTAATAAACATATTTTAAATCCATTATAAGAATCCTGAAATATTTAGAAAACAACTTAACATTTTATCTATTTTTCTAAATGTTTTAAATAGTACCAAATTTTTCAGGAGAGCGGAAAAAACATTCTAGACCGAATAATGGGCGGGGTGTTGAACTTTTTAAAATTGGCCATTACGTAAACAAAAAATCGGAACTGGTCCATATTTTTTCAGAAATTTTAAGAACCATTTAAAGAGCGTTTAAAATTAAGCAATATGGCATCAACATCTCAAAATCGAAAAATATAGACATACGCGGCTACTACGGTTGCCAGTCGGGCTTGTTTTGGCTGGATTGTCCAGCTTTTTAATGGCCTGTCCAGTTTCAAGCTAAAAAAAAAAAATTTATCCAGCTAAAAAAATAATTTTTTTTATTAATTTGCTATAACTTTTTTACTTCAAAGTACAAAAATATCTGGTAGCTTTTTTTGTTTTGTTTGCGTCTTTTTGGTATGATTTTTTGTTTTCGTTGTTTAATTTTAATTCTTAAATACATACGCTCATTTGCTGGAAAAAGTCATAATTAAAGTTTTCAATTTGCAGAGAAGTAAGTCAATGGGAAAATAATATTTCTCTCAAGAGCTGAATATGCAAGATTTTAACATTAATTTTTTACTTAAGATAAATATAGGAGCGATAATTAATTCTACTCTAAAATAAGAAACTAATTTTTTGAGTTATGACGTTGTTCCAGCAAATGAGAGGTATGTAGATATATAGTACATATGAATGAACTGAAAAAATTTAAGTTTAGTTTTATTTTGTTATGTTAGTATTGTAGTAAAGTATTTTAAAACAAACAATGTTATAATATTAATGTCATACTCGTACATATGGGTATTTTTTAATAAAATTGTTTTTTATTTTATTTCAAAATGTCCAGTTTTTTTTAATATCCAGCTTTTTTAATTCACATGTCCAGCTTCTTGATAATCTGGATCTGGAAAGCCTAGCGGTTACCCATGCAAACCACAGGGTTGTACATAAACAGTTTTAAGTTGACAATTAATTTTATGGATCTACTGTTTCATTAAAAAAAACGCTATTGCGTTTTGCTGAAAAAGATTGAAGGCACTTTACGTCAAAAAGTTTGGCATTAAAATCTTTATAAAACTCATTCCTCATTTTATTATTAAATATTATGCTATTCTCGTAGCTTTGTGTTCTTTCTTCTAGAATCAAAAAAGAAAACCAGAACTACACACGCAAAAACAAAACATAAAAATTTTTTAAAAAAAATTAGTAATTCAGCCGCATTTGTATAGCAAATGTTAAATGTTTAATTTTTGGTTTTTTGCGTATTTATTTATTTTTTTTTTAACAAATTGTTTTACGTAGTGAAAGAGAAAGACCTTGACGGTACTATCACCTGCGATAGTACAAGACCACAACTACTACCTCTACCGAAAACACACACCACCCCTACTCCGACTACCACCAGCCATATCTTAAAGTGTTGGAACGAAATTCAATTGTTTAATATTTAAATTAAATCATATTAAATTGAAGAATTATGTATTTGTTCTTGCCGTTTGTTGTTTTATTTAATTATCATTACAACTCAACGCAGAACCATTTAAAATAAATTTATTTAAAATTATTCACAAACAAGTAAGAGTGCTATATTCGGCAATGCCGAATCTTATATACCCTTTGCGATAAGAACAGAAAGTTATAGGAATACCGTTTTGTTGGTTAAAAAATCTATTTTGTGCCACGAACACTTCTCCACTCCCGCCCACATTTTGGCGGATGTTGTGTTATGATAACTAAGATACTTGTACCTAACTTGGAAACTTTGGCTCTTACCGTTCTCCGGAAATCAATATTGTATTTGTGCCCATTTTTCCAATCCCGCCCATATTTTTAGAGAGGTTATGTATTAATAACCCTGCTATATGTACCAAATTTTACCAATTTTCTTTAGCGTTATTAAGATATAAAAAAACTATATCGTGCCACGCCCACTCCTCTGATCCTCCCCACAATTTGTGAGATGTTGTGTATTGATAACCAAAATGTTTTCACCTAATTTGAAAACTTTCGCTCTTTCCGTCTTTCAGATATACAGAAAAAAAGAATTAGAAAACAACAACAAGGGATTTATGGGTAAAATTAAAGGCAGTCGTAGTTTAATGCTCATATCCCAGTTATTTATGTACCGATCTGGCTGAATGTCAGAAGCAAATTTTAACGGAGTATATATGACGTAAATATGTAACAATCTAGTTTAATCGTTAAATCAACTTCACTACTAATAACGATCCAGAATATACATACTTTATAAGGTCTAAAGCTGGGATCACACATTTGCCGCAAATGCACCAATATGACACAATTTTGATTGTGCTTCATTGACGCACAATAATGAAATTGCCCCAATAAAATATTCTAAAATCACACGATTGCCCTGTTTTATACAAATTTAATTGCCGCTAGTTGGTACAAAGCCGCATCACAGTCACACGATTGTTCTTACTTGTGTCAATTGCGAAAACAGCTGTTTTGGTAGCTTTTTATTTGTTTGAAAGATCTAGTTGGCATGTTCATTAAAAAAAGAAAATTGTATCATATATTCAAACAAATTTATGTTGAATAGTTTTATTTGAAATTTTTTAAGTAAAATATATGAAATTCAAAAAATTAAACAAAGTAAAATTCTATTTAAAATATATAAAGAAATAGAGAATATTTATATTCAAAAATAAATTCGCTTTAAAGAATTTCAATACATTTTGCTCCGTTTTCCTGTATATATTCTTTTATATTGTCCTGAACAGCTATTGCACTAATTTAAAAAAAAAATTATGTATCAAAAGTTATTTTCGGGAATACAAAATTTATTATTAATTTTTTTATTAATGACTTTGTAAACTCCCAATTTT
The DNA here is from genome assembly GCA_943735925.1 of Pollenia amentaria. Lineage (NCBI taxonomy): Eukaryota > Metazoa > Arthropoda > Insecta > Diptera > Polleniidae > Pollenia > Pollenia amentaria. Next base: position 81,155,020 of record OX031008.1, on the reverse strand, counting down.
TATTATTGATAAATTTCATTTTTATTTTTAATTTATTCCTACTAAAAGAAACGCACAAAGGTAAACTTGTTAAAAAGGCAAATATTGCCGCACAAGAACCCAATAAATATTGGTACATTTTTGTCATTTTTATTGACGCGCTGTTGCATATCAAGTAGTCACACTATTGCCGCACCAGGGTTGCATTTTATTGGTAAAAGTAAGCACTATATTGCCCTCGATCGGTACATGAGGCATTTGATTGTGCAGTCACACGATTGGGGTATTAAAAAGTGTGAAAATTGGTGCATTGCGGCAATCGTGTGATATTGTAGAAATTGCAAGCAGAATGATAAACTTATGTATAACCTTTTACCTGCGGTGTAGGGTATACAAACATGCAAACGTACCTTTCACATTCAATAAAGTAGAGGCAGTGTTGAAGAATATAAATGGAAGAACTTCTTCGTCTCTCCCGATAGGTGTTTTTTTAATTGAATACAAATGCCAGAGAAAACAAAATTGTGGTTGACTTTTTAGTTTCGAAAAACTAGTTGTAAACAAAGTTTTGCACAAAAAGTACTTTAGACAAATGTAAACATTTTGTGTGTTTTTTTCATCGTGCGAGTAAACACGAAGACCAGCCTTTGTTATATACTATATGTTGTTTCCTTTAGTTATTATAAGAAGCATAGGTATTCCAATCACTTCTATTTGATGCAAAGTTCTTAATTTCGTTCAAGCTTTTGCCTGATCTTCAAGTCTCTAAGTCTACCGTCCTCCTATTCTGATGCCTTGCGGATTCCAGTCTATTGCTTTGCGGGTAACATCGTCAGGTGTATGCCCAATTCATCGACGTCTCCTCTTCAGTATTCCCATTTGTATTTGGCTTTGTTGAGTACGTGCCTAGAGTTGTAAGTTTAATATCCTGTTGGGGCCAGAACAGTTTCAATATTCTTCTTAGAGATTTGTTGGTGAAAACTTCCAGCGTGTTCAGATATTTGGTAGATCTTACACAAGAATTAAAAATTTTAATTTTTGTACGGATGGAGATTGATGGCGATTTCCACACACCTCTGAGTTGTCCAAATGCATCATCAAAACATCCACATTCGATGTAATGATGCTACCCAGTCGCAAAAGGCGTGCACATACTACACGCGGAGAAAAAACATGTTTAAATATGGTCACCTCCAACTTATCTATTTTTAAAAAGAATTTTAAAAATATTAATTTTAATTTAACCATATTATTGTCACCGATTGTTAAATTCGTCACCCATCAAGAAGCCACAATCATATTATGGTTGCCTCTAAACATGTTATGGTTAAATATGACAATAATTTGTTTTTAAATTAACAATAGTATTTTCCTCTTTTCCAAGATCAACATGCTATGGCTGAAAAACCACCATGCTATTATAAGTGTTTAACATATTTTTGTTATTATTAACGAAAACATGTTCGGAGGGAGCCATAATATGGTTGTGCCTTCTTGATGGAGGACTAATTTAACCATAATATGGTTATCGATGACAATAATATGGTTAAAATAACCATAATATGCATCATAGAATAAATCGTACTGATGTGGTTCTAAAAGGTCTACCAAGTAAATTAATAACACAGCAACTGGAACATAGATCAAAACGTATTGGCAATTTTCTTGGTATCGAAATGTGCCAGGAGATATCCAACATATTTGCTATATGAACAAATCCAAAGCATAACAAAGCGGATAGGCCGAAAACCTGAATACAAAATTATAACGAAACCAAAGTTTATCTAAATTATGAGGAATGCGTAGTTTTGCTTATAGTATTTGTTAGGCATTGAAATATTTTTGTTTGTGAATTTCTATTGCTGAATTTTGTACAGTTTTTGTTATATGATTAGCTGCTTATTATTTATTAAATTTGATATAATGAAATTTTTTAAGTTTTGATCGAAGCTCTTTCAACTTATTAAAAAAATGTTAGACTTTTGGCTGCGCCACGATAAATTCTACTTTATTCTTATCGATGATTCATGATAATAACATTGGTCCAATTGTTAGTGATAATGTTATACTTAAAGATTTAACCTCGTATTCATAAACGATTATTAAATTGAATAAACGTTCATTAAGAAAAATTTTCCTACAACATTTTTGTTGTAAGCCTTTATTAAATTAAAAAAAAAATTATGAATAGAGGCTTAACTCCATAATTTTAAAAATCAACCCAAATATTGCTCATATGAACCTTCGTAGTATTTGCCCATCAAATGTTCACAAACTAAATGAATTGCGAAAGCTGTTATTTCGAAAATTGTTATTTCGATATTTTGGTATCTCAGAGACGTGCTGAAAACCTAATATATACCTGACAAGGCTGAAGAGACATATGAAATGATCGGCCAAATGAAATTGGCAGAGCGGGTGTAGTGGGAATTTATATCTCAAATAAACTTAAATGCCATTTGTTTCTTCAGTATAGTTTAATAGAATTCATGCAAGACAATGACCCATTTTCATCAAAATCGCTTCGATGTAGCAAAGGTAATTTTTGTTATAACTCTCCGTATTCAAAAAGGTCTGACCATTCTTCACAACAACACACCCACCGATTTCGATGTAAGTCTTCAATCTTGATCACATTGGGGGCATTTGCACAGTGTTTCTTCAGACATGTCTGTTTTATAGATTCTCTTTTGAACATGCTTTCAAAAACCTATTGCCTTTTCACGATGTCTTTCAAAACATGTCTGTTATCATGTCTAATTGTCTAATATCCATAAAACCGAAAATGAAAACCAGTTTTGTATCTGTTTGACAACCCCTTTTTCTTCACTAACACGATCGCCTACAAACAAAACAAACGTGTTTGTCAGACATGTCTGAAAAGACAGCCTGTAAACTCCTCCTACTGATAATTTTATATTAGGTGGTGATATAGAAACTGAACTTTCTTACCCATTTTAATGTCCCCCGATATCTCATCATGCTTCTTCTATTTTCATTTCAATTTCTGTAAATAATCATTGCAGTCAGGAAGTTGTTTTTACCAGGGATTTTCATAATATAGACTGGAGTCCACATATAGTTTTTTTATCAGGTATGATTTCTCATTGTTTTATAATATATATTGGTTCCTGTTGATCCTATTAGGAGCATACGGGCTCAGCGAATTTTCCCAACGAATTTTCTGTTTGATGATATGTTCTTGATTTCACTCTAGCTCTTCCCTGTTTTTGTAAATTCGTGAGTTATTTGTTTGCGCTTCGCGTGAGCCGGACGCCCGATTCTTCTGCTTCTTTTTGGGTTCCAATATATGGCATTGCGGGTGATATCATTAGTTGTGCGGCGTAATGCATGTCCTATCTAGCCCCACTTTCGTTTTAGAATTTTAACTTTTACTGGTATCTGAATAGTGCGGGTCCAGAGTTAAATATTCGAAATAGTGTTTGGCCAAAAGATTCGCCGTATTCTTCTGAGATATCTGTTGATGAAATCTGGCAAGGTGTTCAGATATCTGGGAGCTGTTTTCCACATTTCGCATTCGTATAACGCTGGAATTGAATATTTTTTTTGGTAATGGAGAGGGTTGGAGATTTCCATTGTAGCTAGCTGGCCAAATGATTGTCTGGCTTTCATGGTGCGGTTGGAGACATCATATAGAAAACTGGAGTGGAGAACGATTAGCTGCAAGAGGAGTAGACACTCATTAACCGTGTTTTTTGGTATATTTTTTTAAGACCTGCCTTTGAATTTTCCACCACATCTGAGTAATTTTGTGTGAGTAGGCATATATCGTCTGCATAGTTAAGATAGGAAAGGCGGCCATTTAAGCCCCTCGTGATCCCTCTACCGTAACGCGTTGCGTTTCTAATTGGGATATCCAGAACTACGTTGAAGAGCAAAGGTGATAATACGCAACCCTGCCATACACCTGCTGTAACGTTCACTGGATCACCTAAAAAGTTCTCGTGTATTTTGTGACAGTTTGCATTTCTATATTACTTTTGAATTATATGGATAATCTTCCTAGATACACCCTTACAGGCAAGAGCACACCAAATGGAAGAGTGGGAAAGTGTGTCGAAAGCCTTTTCAGAATCGATAAATATAAGCAAGAGCGGCGATTTTTAATCTTTAGACTGTTCGATGATGATTCAACGGCTATTGATACACTGAGAAAACAAAACAATCCATCCGGACTTCAATTGAGCCGGAAAGAAAGTGGCAGAAATTTCTGAAATAATGAAAATTTCTCGAAAAAAAGCGTATAATGCAATTGAATCATGTGTTAAGAGTCCCGATGTATTGATTAAGGGCAAAAGTCCGAAGCCAAGGCCTCGAAAAAAAGATGTGCGATGGAGCTATTGTCAGAATGGCGAAAACTGATCCATTCAAGTCATCACGGCAGATAGCATCCGAAATTAATGAATCTTTGGACCTGGGAATTTCTAGCAGGCTTGTCAGAAGAAGATTAAATGGAGCAAATTTGTTTGGGCGCATATCTAGAAAAAAGCCAATTGTTTAAAAAAATATATATTTCAAAACGGCAAGTCTTTGCCAGAACCCATAAAGAATATCCCAATAATTTTTGGAAAAACGTGTTATGGAGTGACGAAACAAAAATTAATAGAATAGGACCAGATGGCAGAACCTATGGTCGTCATCCGAAAGGACAAGAATACAATCATCGGTTCACTCAGAGGACGGTTAAACACGGAGGAGGTAGTATTATGGTATGGGGTGCATTTTCTTTGGATGGCATAGGTCCCCTTGTAAAAATCAATGGAAAAATGAACAAGTTTAAGTACCTGGACACTTTAAAAACCATATGGAGTCATATGCCTTCGGTTCCATGCCGACTAAGTTGAAATTCATGCAAGACAATGACCCCAAGCACTCCTCCAAACTAGTAAAAGATTGGTTTTGTGCAGAGAAGATCGACGTTTTGGATTGGCCAGCCCAAAGCCCTGACTTAAATCCCATAGAGAACCTTTGGAACGAGGTCAAGTTTGAAATCGCAAAAAAAAAATTATAAAAATATGGATGATCTGTGGTCGTCCGCACAGGAAGCTTGCTATGCCATACCCAAAACGAAATGCCAAAAACTCGTGGAAAGTATGGGTCGCAGGTGCGAAGCTGTTATTAGAAATAAAGGCTACAGCACTAAATACTCACGGTAAAATGTTTTTACATACCAAAAAACCAACATATTTTTTTTCTCTTATCTATAAATTGTGCCATTTTTGTGTCCAGCTAATTTCAGTAGTATTTTTTCTTAATGACGATTTTTTTCTGTATATCATTGTTATAATGCATAGTAAACCTTAGGAAAAAAAAACCAAATTTTTTATTTGGTTATAATGTTTACAGTATTGAAGCAGAAGAAAGAACTCTTGGTAAAATGTGCCATTTATATGTCCTGTATGAATGTATATGTGTGAGACATCCTAAATGTATTTATGTATATATACAAGTTATATACCAGCTAGCATAGGCTGTTTGTTAGACGATTATGTTCAATATACAACTCCTAAAAGAGTCTTCTGATGATTATCTGACGAGTTACAAAAACAAAAACATCTAATTTTTTTTATTTTAAATTTTTTTTTTTTAATTTTTGACACGCTCGTCTTTTAATGTTGGAATGAGCCTTTTGAGACTCTCTGTAAGAGTCATATAAGAATTACTGAGCTGCCTGAATAAGAGCGTTTTTGAAATATGAAAATTCTATTGTCAATACAATTTCAATAAAACAAACCGACCTAAGGATCTGTAAAATAAGATTTTCCGGCAGGATGGTGTTGATTTCCCGACCTTAAGGTTTGTTTGATATAAATTGTATGAAAATTATAAGTTTTGACATGAAAAACACGCTTGATGCCGTTATTAGGCAGCTCAGTTATACGGGTGAGCATTTTAAGAGTCGTAAAATAATCCCTACGTGAGTCTCATACGACCCTTGGCATGCTTTTTAAAAGATTCGTTAAACAATCTCTACATACATCATAAACGATTCCCTTTAGGATTAATATAAGAGTCGTTTGCTGTGTTATGGAAGAATCTCTCATACGAATCAGCACGTGTAACAGTTTCTCCCGTGCGAGGAATTGTCTACAATTAAAAAATGAGCTCGTCGACGATCAAAAACACTCGTCATGAGATTCTCAGTAGACTCCTAGAAGATTGAAAATGCTAGCTGGGATACTTCTTCGTTTGGTCCTTTTGTTACTTTTTTGTCACTTTCATGGACTACTTGAAAACTTTTAAAACTTATTTTTATTGGCTGGGGAGTTATCATGCATAAATCCCTACATTAGAGGCATGTTGTCTTCAGAAAATGGTATCTTTACGCTCGTTAGTATGTTTTTGTAAATGTGCTGGTCCATGTTAGTGATACCTTTGTGAAAAAACAGATATTTCTAATACATACATATGTTTTAAATTCATGGCCAGCTTCAAATGAACGTTTCTTACAATAATACATAATAAAAATAGCACCAAAAGGCAAAAACAAACAAAACCAAATAACGGTACATTTTCTTAGCATGACAGGGTACACTGAAAATTCAGCAAGATCTAATTTGATATTGCAGGGTTGTAAAAATTAGAATAATTAAACTAGTTACATGTCGAGTCTTAAATTCGTGGCCATCACTGTATATTTAATAAATGAATCTGCTGAGAGTTAGAGAGAGAAAGACACAGATAGAGTTTTTTCAACTGTTTTATTCTGGTATATTCAACACAAGTGTTTACTACAGCTTTTTGTGGGATTTTTCAAAAACAGCGTAGTAAATTTTAGTCTAATACATTTTGCTTTTGCAGTGTTGTAAATGTTAGCACTTTAACTAAATAAATAAGATTACCAAGGTCTACAAAGGTATTTACTATCAAGGGTGGACACCGCCATTAACACTTTTAAAACTTGGTTCAAATTTGCTTTCCAGTTGAATGTTTTAATTTAAATTCAATAAATCGGCTGATTTAAATTTTAACAATTAAATTGTTCGTCTGGTTATAAATATTCTGCCGCCATAACTCTTGATGACATCTTGAAAGTAAATTGCTTTGAAATTGCGTGCTGTCTACGACACAGCTTTCAATTTTTGTAACTTCTCGCAAGTAGTAGATACATAAGTGCAAAAAAACTTGAAGGCAAAACCTGAACGTGTGAACGCAGCGGTAAAACGGCAATTCAAGTTAAGAGCCTTTTGCAATTATTGCTAGGAACACAACTGAGTCGTACGTCGTAAGAATGTAGGACGTAGCGCTGTAAATTTCTAAAAACACGCTCTATTTACCCACAATTCTATCGTAGACGTATGTTGTTAGCATAATCATTAGAAATTTTGTTCTCAATTTTAAACCCTATATAACGCCAAACAAAAGAAATTAAGAAGAAAAAAACAAAAAAAACAAGCGTCAAAAATCAAATAATTTAATTTTACATTACATGGGTAAACAATGACAGCTCTCCCTAATGAACATACATGGTACCATTTTTACGAGTTCATTTTATTTTATCAAACTGTTTAGATTATTTAGTTCCCTGAGTATTTTATCTTATTTAATTATCGCAGACATTCATATGACACTATTACGTTATCACGTCTAGTTAGTTTATTTCACTACATACTGAACACTATTGCCATCCCTTTCTTTCCCACCACTTTGCCGCCACCATCAAAATGTTTTTCTGCATACATGTGATATATTATCAACATGCTGATAATTAAACGCAAACGCAGCTAATCACTGACCTTGCCAAAATTATTTAATGTTATTTTAATTTTAATTTTTTTTTTTGTGATTTGGTTTTGTTATTTTTCGGCTCGCATATTTTAGTTTTCTTTTTATGTAATGCTTTTTTATGTTCTTTTGTGGTTGTTGGCTTTTTTTGGAATAAAAATTTATTTTCTAAGGCGCACTAACAAATTTCAATGTCATTTTTAAATGCGTAAAGAGGGAGAATTATGTATTTATACACAGTAAAACACGTGTATTAAAAAGAAAACCAAAATTAGCGAAATATATCTATAATGAACAATTGTCGCCTTTCCAATGAATTAACTCAAGGCGAATTCATACATAAGATGGCATCAATATTACAACAATACACAAACTACAGCAAGAACAGAGATCATTTGTTTGACACCTTGAATTTAGTTTTATAGTTTTAAGTTTTGTTAAAAAAAATGTTTAACATTTACAGAAAATATTCTTTATATTTGTTTTTTTTTTGCGAAATTTTAATAAATGTTTGGAATTTCTTATTTAAGGAAATAACAAACATATACTGCCGGTCGCCTCGAGTTCGTTATAACTGGGCTCTACTCTAGTTTTGTTTATGTAATTGGTATTTAATAAATTAAAATTTTTTAAAAGTTCTATACTGATTCACTATCCCTGCAAACCAAAGGAAGATGTCCACTAAGGCAATAGTTTAGCAATATCCCCCAAGTGACATCTAAAAGAAAATAATCAAAGTATGTTTTTTTTCTTCCTTTTAAAATTTTTGAGAAAGTTACGCTATATAGACAGAAAAAATTTAATTATAATACATATGTATGTAAGGGTGCGTTCGTAAATGCACCACTGCGCTGCATCAGAAAAGCAAACTTTTTTTAATGCCGATAAAAGAGTGATTATAATTTTGTTATTGTGTGACTATTATTTTTGTGGAGTATTTGCCAAATTTTTGGTACACATCTACTTCATTGATATATGTATATATATAAACATTTTAAATCACTGATGCAGTGCAGTGATGCATTTACGAAAGTACCCTATGTGCGTCATAAATAAAAAAATAAAAATTAACCAATTTATTAAATCTAAAATATTCTGCAAAAGGTAAATATTTAAATTAAATAAAGCTGTTAAATATTTAAATTTCAGTTTAATCAAGATACTACTCAACCCTCATAATAAATGCAATTTTAAAGGAGTTGGATGTTTTTTTTAAAAAAGTGTTTTAAAAAAGTAACAAAATTTATGAAGTTTTAATTTAAAAAAAAACTCATTAAATTTGTTGGAGACATAACGTGACAAAAAGTATACCTTTCTTTGAAAGTCCCCACATTGAGCTCCAAGAAAAAAATGCAACAATTAAACAAAAGAAACTTCATCAATTTCGTTACTTTTTTTAAAACACCTTAAATCAAACAAATCAGACTTAATAAATACTTATTGCTCAAAATTATAATATGAAAATTTTATTTTAAGATGATTTTTTTAAAGGTTGCGAAAGAAAAAAAATCATATCTTAAAAGAAAAAAAACACCTCGTTCAAAGTTTCAGGATTTTTAAAGAACAGTTTGAGGTATTATATAAAAAAAAATTAGGTTTTTGACTTAGTCCATTTTTAAAATTTAATATTTTGGAGATATTACATTTTTTTTAATATATTGTTTGTAGCCCCAAGTATTCTCTTTAAAATGACATACAAATCAACTTCGTATGATAAGTAGTTTTTGAGGTATTGAAAAAATAAACTCAACACATTCGGCTAATTTGGCGAAATTATGACATTTTGAATATGCCATAACTTTTGCCAAAAAAATTTTAAAATTTTTATTTGTTGATAAATGTTCCTTAGAGGATGAAAGGAACCTGCTCATTAAATTTCATTTAAATCGAAATGGGTCGGGTCCCACTCTTGGTCGATTTGACATGGAATTACCCATACATATTATTTTAAAAACAACGTTTATATAGGATGTTTTTAAGCTGCATGAGAACTTTAAATGATCATACAAAACACAAATATTATTAGAATGAAATTTTGTATTAATATCTGGTAGATAATTGGCATGGAATTTATTTACTAAGTATAATTTCCAGCATATATCCGCCGCGGCCCATTCGATTAGTGCAATTTTTAACTATTTTTTCAATAAATATGGCCGTATGGCGTCATTGTGACCTGATCGTTAGCTTCCAATGCTTAAAGAGTTGCAGGTTTGTCGGCATTAACCAGTGACTTAACATAGCACCATAAACAACGAACGAGGGTATCAAAGAACAGAACCTCCTCTGTAAATAAAGTTCTAACCAAATTGATTGTCCAATAAATCGATTTTTAAGCGTGCTGTTTGGCAAGTAGCGCCGTCTTGTTGGAACCAGCTGTCGTTGATGTTTGGCTAATTAATAATCAGTCAGCATGGCTCGATAGGGCTCGCCATTCACCGTAATTGCAGCTCCTTGCGCATTTCGAAAGAGCGTTTAAGCCGCACAAATTCGTCAATTTTAATGTTTGTAATGGTGATTCGTTAACGGTTTGTAGATTGTCTTCGCTCCAAATACGCCAATTTTGCTTATTGACATTGTCATTTAACCACAAATGAGCTTCGTAAAACGGACGAAATACTCTATGAACTTCGCGAACAGATTTATTTTTGCAAGGTAAATTTCAACAATTTGGAAGCGTTGTTCTAGCGTTAAGCGATTTATGATATCGAAAGTTCTCATGCAGCTAGAAAAACAGTGAATAGAATTTACGCTAAATTAGATGTGACATAACAATACGATATATCACACTTCATCAAGAGGGTATTAACTCAAAATTTCAATATTTTCAGTAGAAGCAAAACTATTTTTATTTTACACTAAAGGCATATGAAAAAGAATTTTAAAAACAACCATTTCATTGCCAAAATAAATAGAACGTTGCTTGCTGTGTTTATTGTGCTGTCGTAATTAATCAGAAAAGTCCAGCGCTGAGCGGCTGAGCCGTACAACAATATTTTTAAACCATTGTAAAATATTAGGACATTTTGACAATATGACATGTTAGGATACCTTGTGAATTGACTAAATATGTTTACAGGTTGTAGATATGAATATTACGTGTCGATTGTTAACAAAAAGTAAAAAAATAAAAATTTCGACTTAATCCTCTTGTTGATCTAGTGCGATATGTATGTAGCAGGGATGTAAAATGGGGTTTTAAATTTTGTACCAACTTCCAAAAAAAAATGTACTTTTTGGACCTTCACGGTACCATTTTTTTTTAACTTATTAAAACAACAAACAAAGTACATACATAAAAATTCAATTTTACACAAAAGAAAGAAAAACAAAACTGAACATTAACATACATACATTATATGTATGAATAAAATACGGTACATAAAAGTCTTATAAATATATGAGATCAAAATCAGGCACTTATTTGTTTAGTTAATAAACTTTTTGAAATTTTTACATCATAGCAGCATGAATTTGTCGATCTTAACCAATTCTTTGATTGCATGAGACTTGATAACTTTGGCACATGTAGTCTGTTTCTTTCCCTAGTTTTTATAATATTTTGAAAAGAAAAAACTCTTTCCACATTTGCAAGCGACTCTATATATATCAGGAAAAATATGGATATGGATAACTACAAATGTTTTCAGTTTTTAACGACTGCAGTTGCTCGGCGTCACCTAAAGCTCTCAATTGATTATTGATTGAATCAAAATTTGCAATTTCATTCGGAAACATTTTTACTAGAAGAGGTACAATACAACTTGTTTTACCTAAAATAACATTTTCAGGAGTAAATTTATGGAACCACATTAAAACTTCGTTATTAAAGTTGACTTTGGTTCTCAAAACTTGGCAAAATTTTATACAAAATTGTTTTGCATTTTCTTTAATTTCTTTAACAATATTAATATTGATATTATTTGTAGAAATATATAAATCCTCTTCTGTTCCGCAATAAATTTCAGGTTTTCACTAATGTTGCCTCATCTGTAGGTACCATGACTCCCATTTTACAATGTAGCAATTGAAAGGGAGACAGACGAAGTTTGTAGGCGAGAGAGGAAAAAAGGAAAGTGTGTCACACATACAGCGTCGCCCCCTTACCAACAAACTTCGTCTGTCTCCCTTTCACTTGCTACATTGTAAAAGGGGACTAAGCGCTCTTAAGGTAGAGTTAGCCGAACGTCCACGTCCCCGAACGAAACGTCTGGTCCGTTTTGTTATTTGCTTACAATGTAAATGCTTACCGAATTTAAATTTCACGTTGACGGAACGCCTCAATCTGTAAAAATTAGAATTTCATGCCGTCCTTACGTGACAGTTGTAAAGCAGTGATGGCCCCCTTGTATATTAAATTGAATGCGGGTATTTTCGCCCTTTTTTTTTGGTAATTTTTTTTAATATATCTATGGACTTTCGACAAAACGACTTACAATACAACATATTTCCATATATAGAAATATACATATGCTTAGATGTACAAAATAAACAAATGCAAATGCACATACAATAGAAATGAGAAATATATAAAAGGCTTTAAATGGTTACAAAATATGGTTTTGTCTATGCACATTTACAAAATAATACATGTAAATGTGTATGTATATGCTAAAATACATATTTGTTTATTGTAAATCTATAATATATATGTATATCAGATATTAAATTATTAATGTTTTTTTTTACTTACACTAAATACTGTTTTAATACCATTTTAATCACTTGGTACTTTTTCTGCAGAACGGTCAACATTTAAACCTTTTGATTTCCCATCACTGTGTGTGTTGTTTTACGTATACTATTGCTTTTTTGTTTATGTATGTGAAAAACATATGACACGTTTTTAGATGTTCTATAAGTGCACCAACGTGCAAGCAGTCCGTTACAGTAAGTTACGGGAACAACAACGTTCACCTAACTCAGCCTTTACACCACAATACTAGTCGCATATTTAAGTGTCCATTACATTAACGATTTGTTGTACAACATAAATGCAATGAAAAGGACTCAATAATAGTTGCGTTCGAGAAGACAAAAGTTTTTACTATTTTTTACTGAACTTTACTGCATTTTACGAAATTGCGTTCGAGTACACAAAATGCAGTAAATGAGAACACAAATTGAGAGCGTAAAGCGACAGTTCTTGATTGAGTACTTACAAATTTTTACTGCAGAAATTTTAGCAGTAAAATTTAGTAAATCAAAAAAACATATGTTACAAAAGGTAAACAAGCAAAAGAAACAAACAAAAAGAATACAAATTATGAAGAAATTCTTTTAAAAAAAGGAAAGTTGAAATAAAAATTAAACAACAACTAAAAGTTAATAAATATTAATTAGTTAAACTTCTTTGTGGTGCATTTATATGGCTAAATACCAACTTTTAAACTTTTTTTCGTTTTGAGAGTTGTTGAAAGTATTTGTATTTGGGTACTTAGTACTTCACTTATTTATTAAGAAATCAATAGCAAAAAATGTATTCATGTTTTTAAACAAATTTAGCCGGAAACAAATAAGTAAAATAAAATAAAATACAAAAAAAAAAAAAATAATAATAAAAATGTGAAAGAAAAATGAAATAAATTGTTTGGATTTTCTTAAAATATTGGTGTTAGAAAAAGTATTTAATCGAGTACCGATAAGAAAACGAGTTAAGTAGTCAAAAGTGTAAACATTTTTCAACACTTCAATTGTTTGCCATCAGATGTTACCTTTATTTTATGAATTTTTACAAATTTTGTGTTCGCGTACTTTTCTGCACAACAGCTTTTTGGGAGAGAACATTTTTCAGTTTTCTCATTTACTGCATTTTACTGCAAAAGTACTCAAACGCACATAATTAGTTTGCTATACTAAAAATCTAAAAAGGGGGAACTATGACAATTTTTAAATTGTACCAAATGAATCACGGTAGTACCACTGTACTTAAGAAGGTCAAAATGTACCAAAAAGTACAATTCTACCAACTTTAACATCCCTGGTATGTAGCTTATTGAACAAATCTGATGGGACACACTGTATTTGACTTGCCATGACCCCATTACCATAGAAACCAATTGAATTTTGCTTTTTTTTGATAAAAAGCTGTTGTTACGACTATGGCATTATGATATGCCACCTCTAATTGAACCTTTAATGGGCCCGGTCTGCACTAAATTTGGTAGTGTAATTTCTACTCACTTAAACTAAATTGGACAAATATACATTACAATATCACTATTTGTTGGCGTTTAGTGCATTTTTACGCAAGTGGCTTTAGGGTAGGAGCTTTATATGCTTACTATGATTAATTATGAAGCGGTTACCATAAAAGTTGGTAACATAATATTTAGTCATGTAGAACATATACATATATATAAGAAATTTCATGTCAGTAACTTCAATCTGCTACCGATCGTATGCTTAATATTGATATTTTCTGTTTAAAAATATAAAATAAAGGTTGTTGTAATATAACGCCCAACTTTGTTGATGGGCGAAACATTTTTTTGCTCGTTTTGAGATCTATTTTGTTCTAAACTCTAAACGATTCGTGTTTATTTTTAGAAATACATACATTTATACATATGGTTGTTATTAAGTAGCCAAATATATCACTCGATTATTATCCGGTATAATTAATAATGTCAAATGATAATTGTTTGCTGCGACATTTATAAAAAAGAAAACATGAAAAAAATCACTAGCAAACAAGCACTTCATTATCGATTATTATACTTATTAAATAATTGATGAGATTTATTGTTGCTTTGTAAACAATTGACAACACTGATACTATCATAAATCACTTCAGGTACTTTGACATATGTAATTGCACATGTCTGTCAAAATTTACAAATACAGAAGGTTTATAATTTCTGCTTTTACACGTTCGTTTTTGGTTTCATCAGTTATAACCTAATGCTATGTTCATACGACGATATAAACCACTTTTTTCGCTCTCTGAAACTAGATGGTCAAACATGCTGTCCATTCGATTAATTCTTGTTTAATTTATAAAAATTTTTTTGTGTTGTAAGTGAGATTTAATTTAAAATAGATTAAAGTGTAAGTAAAAATTAAAAATATATTATTTAGTATGTTTATTAATATTATTATTATTTGATAATTATCACTTTATTTTATTTTACATGAATTTTTATTTTGATTTTTTTTTTTCTTTTTTGAGAGCTAGTTCAGATAAACTAATGATAATTGTTATCAAAATTACCCGTTTCGCAGCATGTTTCAAAATGAATCGACCGGCTTCACTCTCAAAATTTTGTATGGCAAAACATGTTATTTCAAACATGTTTGGGGCGCGAAACAGGAATGGGAGAGCGAATCACGAATATTGCTGTCCATGTGAACAGCAAACTACCCAATAAAATTTTTTCGTATTTTGCGAAGCACATATGTCACATTTTAAAAAGTAAGCACACATTTATGCGATACACAACAAGACATACGCAGATGCAGTATGGTAAGTGAACGAATTCTTAATAAATTTAAAAATATATATATAAAATTTGAAGAGCCACGATATTCCCTTACCACGAAGCAGGTTTGTAAGGGAGCATATTAAGGAATAACGGTAACAAAAAATTCAGTGTGCAAAGCTGATCGTTACATTCACAAATTTTTATATGCGCTGAATAAAGCGATTTCTGTGTCAAAAATGTATTGCTTCAAAGTGGGAAGCGAAACTTTTACGTTTCTTCCTTACAAACCTGCTTCGTTGGAAGCTCAATTTTTTTATTGGGTATATACTGTTTTATATTTCTATTTACTTCTAATTGTATTTCGGTTCATACAAAAATGTTGTTCTTTTAATGAATATTAATAAATAAATAGATTTGGATGTATATTTGCCGCCACAAACGAATGACTTGCATATCAGCTGATGTCAGATAGTTTGTCAGTTCAAAATAGAACACGCTTTAATTTAAAAAGTTTAATTGGAGCTGACATTTACAGAAGAAATTTGTTGCTTTTACAAGATATACATTTTGAAGTGGGAAAGTTGACAAGAACACTGTTAAATACATGTCGTGTAAAAGTTCCTTTATGCATATACTACATTATCAAAGTGCCGCGTACAATCAATAATTTCAAATTTAAATGCCTACATTTGATACATAAAAAATTCATTTGGGAAAACCAAAAGTATGTAAATATATATTTAATTTGGCTCGAATCAGATTTAATCGACGTTTAATTAAATGTCTTAATGACCCGAACTATAAAAATGTTAAAGTTCTGTTATTCTTTATATGAAAATTTTGGTTGGTTTAAACAAAAAAATTAAGGAAACAAAAGAGTAATTACAATTTATTTTGGTATGATTCAGATTAGGAACGAACGAATTTATTCAAAATTTTATATAAAACGATATAACTACAAAACTATTAATGAATTAAATTTTAAAATGTAATTAATTTCAAATAAAATGTCAAATATGTCCTAATTTAGTGTCAAAACTATTTTGGAATTTTTTTAAGTTTCTCTTGCAACTTTTACCGTTTGGGAGTTATTTCATGGCGTCATTAAATAATTCAATCCATTTATACATAAATATATCTCATGGATTAAAAGTTGAACACGTTAAGCTTAGGCCCAGAAAATACAGTGAAACGCAACTGCAACTTCTAGTTAGTTTCGAGTTTTATTTGAGTTTATGCCATATACTCCTTTGAGAGAACGCACATGACGCGACTATTTGAAAACAGGCTTGAAACGAATTGGAAATCGGTTGCGTGCAGAAAACTTGTGGTGCATTTCATCCACAATGATTGTGAAATGATTGTGATAATTTTATCACATTGATGTACAACTTATGTTGCGAGGAAAACGATTTAAACAGAGTTCAAACCAATAATTTAAAAAAGGTTCGTTGCAGTTGCATTTAACCATGTGTCACAATGGGCCACAATGTATGAAGTCTGACATATAGTGGCGTTGATTTACATTAAATCGGCTTGAACTGAATATGTGTTTTACGGTCATGGGACCGTTAATAGCAGAGCAAGCCATACCAAATTAAAGATTACTATTTAATCGTTGTCCTTAAATAATCGCTTGATAAGGAAAACAGCATAAATATAATTACCTACATAAAGAGCATATAAGTAGAGTAATTTAATTGGTATGTGCTCAAAAACTATAAAGGAATAAGCTCTTTGTTGAAAGAAGACCATTTATAGAGTTATTCTTCAAATTCTAGCAATTCTAATTCTAATCGATCTGTGTTCCAAGACCTGCTCTGTATTTGTCGAAAATGGTTGTATTTTAATTCGGTAACTGCAGATTTTTTACCATAAATATTTAAATAAGTTCCTCCCCTCTAATATAGCCAAGGCGAATTGATATAAGACGACCGCAAAGATGAATTCACTATTTTCCCCTTTTTTTCTGTCAGTGATGTTTATTTGTTTACATTTTGTGTTTGTATTTAACAGTGTCAAATTCGCTTTTTACAAGAATTCGTCTTTGTGGTCACTATAAGTGATAATTCACACTGTTCAAGTTTTAGCCGTAAAGTCTTGAGCTGTTAGGAGAGAATGTCATTTCTTTTTCTCTCTCTTCGAAGAACTCAAGACTTGAAGAGCGTGAACCAGTACTATATAAATTCGCCTTGTATATAGTCCTAAACACTCTAAAAATAAAGCAAACTAAAGTGTGGCAACTCTTACGCCTGACAGCTGTTCATGTTAAAAAGGCACCATACACTTATCAATATTATTCGTCAAGCGCTATTAGTGAAAATGTGATTGTTTCTGTGACACCGACAACGCTTGATGGAAAATCCAATGATTTCAAGGATAATTCACGTACACGAGCGATTTCGCCTTGATGTCAAACATTTTTATAGTCATCCTTAAAGTATACCTCAAAGTCATCGCCTAGATGCAATTTTTTAAAATTCTGCTTTGAAATTTAATTAGTGTCCATGTTATGAAATTCTAGTGTAAGAATTTTTGTAT
This sequence comes from Pollenia amentaria, assembly GCA_943735925.1. Lineage (NCBI taxonomy): Eukaryota > Metazoa > Arthropoda > Insecta > Diptera > Polleniidae > Pollenia > Pollenia amentaria. Next base: position 81,137,330 of record OX031008.1, on the reverse strand, counting down.
TATCATTTTGTCTTTATTCTTCTCCTTTTTGAATTTTTATATATAAATACAAATATACTACCTACAGCACACATCAAGTTAAAAAGTGTGAGAATAACAAATTAAAACAGAGTTGCAGAGTACCTGAAGTTGAGTACCCCTCCCAAATCTTCTCACGTTACCACAAACCCAAGAATGGCTGCAACAAGTCTGGACGATGACAAACAAAAAAGGAAATTTATACCAAGGTAAATTCATAACAGGTAGACTCGTCCGAATTCGCTCTGAAAAATATCTAGTATATTTGTCAAAATCAAGGTGAATTCAAATACAGGTGGTGGCAATACTACAACAATCGAAACGCAACAGAGGTATTTTGCATTGCATTGTTAGGATGTTCACTGATCAAGTTTAAGCCGTCAAGTATTGCACTTTTAGGAGAGAAAGGTAAAGAGAATGCCATTTATTTTCCTCTCTCTCCTAAAAACTAAAGGCTTGACGGCTAAGACTTCAAGAGTGTGAACCAGCACTTAGTGTATGCAGTTCGAAATGACAACCGTTACTAACAAAACGAAAACAAATTGTTTAAAACTCTTAAAACCAGATGGCCTTTGCCACCACCTGTAGTTAAATTCCCCTTGGTCAAAATCAATGCAAAAAATTTGGTCAAATTTACAAGACATATTAAGGTACCCATGCATATGCAATACAATTGCTTAAAAGTGATATTGAACATCAATATTGCCTGTGTGTGTATATTTTGATTTATGTTTTACGAAAAGAAATGTTTTGTAATTCTCGACAAAATTGTCAAATACGCACATGTGTGCATTTGTTTTCCTTACGTTTAAATATGTATATTGAAGAGTGTGACCATCTTTGCATTTTTGCAGCTTTTAAGCTGCCAAATTTTCATTTAGCATTTTCATAAAATGTTTTTATTTTGTTTTAACTTTATTTTAAATAAAGTTTTATTGATTAAACTTAAATTATTTACTCAACATTTTTTATTTTTCGAATTTATTCTATGAGGACTATTACAAAAAGCTTTATAAAATACATAACTGAAATTTAACTCATAGAATAAATTCGAAAAATAAAAAATTTGAATATAATAAAGTTGCTTATGAAAAAGAAATAATTCCCAATATCTATTAAATTATTTACTTATAAATTATAATAAATATTTATTAAAAAAAATTCATGCTGCAAGGTATTTTAAGATCTGGTCACACTGATATTGAATGGAGATTGCGATATATATTTTTTTTACCTATATTGCGCAACTTATTGAATAGTGTGGTGAAAAACGACAATAGCAACAGCAATGAAGTACTCAATAATATTGGGCAGTAAATGGACACCTTAAAGCCAATAAGCAGGGAGCAAAACTTAGACAGATGATCTCTTGATTTCACCTGATATGTATTCGCCTTGATTAAGGCATACCATCTGTGAGTGCGCAGTGAAACAAAAAAAATATAAAAACAAAAGTGGAGTAAGAAATACTGTCCAATAAGTAAATTATAGTTAATTTAGTAAATTTTAATTGTAATTATTTAAATCAGATTGTGCTAGGGAAAATTGTGTTTTTTTTAAAAATAGTGCTAATTATAAAACACCCTGAGAAACAAGAAGGCAAACCATTTAAAGGGTATGTAAACATTCCGTTGTTTATTTCTTTATCAATGATTTTGTATATTTTTTTCTATCATATTTTTTATGAATGAATGAAAAAACAAATGATAATTAGTGAATGCGTAAAATGTAGAAAAAACAATGTAAGCAAATAATGTCTTAAAATAGCACAAAAAATTTAGTAAGTATGTGCATATAAGTAATACAGAAGTAATAAAATTATAAAAATTTTGTAAACAACACTAATGTAAAGAACAGTAAAAGTGCTATATTCGGCTCTGCCGAATCCTATATACCCTTCAGCGTGTTGCGATAAGAACAGAAAGTTATATAAATACCGTTTCATAGATTTCAATAAAACAATTTTTGCCACGCCCACTTCTCCAATAACGCCCACATACATCGTCGGCTTTTGTGTATTGATAACCAAGATGGAAAATTTTGCTCATACCGTTATCCAGATATGGGCATTTCCAGCGAAAAGTCTACTTTTTGTAACGTAACGGCAGCAAGCAAATAAGCTTGTATTTTAGGCCCATGTTGTTCAAATGTTGTCCCTTGTGTTACTAAATGTAAAGCGCAATTAGCTCTACATTTAGTAACAAAAGGGATAACATCCGAACAACGAGGGCCTACAATTCAGGCTTATTTGCTTGCCTGGTAATGTCCATTTACAGAAAAAAAGCAACAACAAAGCCAAAGGGTTTATGGGTAAAATTAGAGGCAGCCGTGGTGTTTGCTCATATCTCAGCCATTTATGCACCGATCTGGCTGAATTCTCTATCATTTATGCGATTTTCGTAAAATGCATGTCAACATGCACACGGAAATACGCATATCGTTTAATCAAGCTCGCTACTGATCCGGACGCAAAATATATATACTCTACAGAGTCTAAGATCAATTTTGTAGAAATTACAAATGGAATGACAAATTTATAATTATATGCCCTTTTCCACCTGTGGTGAAGGATATTAAAATAAATCATAATGGAATTTAAATCAAAAATTTTTATATTAAACCTCTAATTATAATGTAAATAAAATTATTTAACAAAAATTAATAAAATATTAATAAAAAAAATGTTCATATTTTTAATTAGGGTAAAGTTCATTAAATTAACTTTTCATTAAATTAATTTTATGAAGGAAACGACAAGGACCTCTGAAGAGATAGTGTGGCTCCTATCGATACGCTGCAGACCAACCTGTTCGTGAACGTGTGCTCGAGCCCCACGGTAGTCAAGAATGAAACGTTATCAATAAATTTTAATTCATTTCATGTTGTAAAATTCCTTCCTTCATAAAAATAACTTAATGAAAATTTTAAATTTAATGAACTTTAGCGTAATTAAGAATGTGAAAATTTGGATTAAAACCCATAAAACAGTTCAACAAAATAACCAAAATAATAGTAATTAATAAAAAAATATAAAACTCTAAGAAAAATTACACACACACATAGTGTGTAGCCTAACTAAAAATTACACACAATATATGTAATTACTAGTGTATTCATTCGGTTAACCGTTAATCGGTTAGCCGATTAATTATTACCCGATTAACTGATCGGTTAATTTAAAATTGGCTTTTTTCGATTAACGATTATCCCGGTTAATTTCAGTCGATTAACCGATGTAACAAAACGTTTAATTTTTTTGACTGTCTGACTGACTCACTGACTGATTCATCATCGCACAGCCTGAAGCTAAAAACTTGGAATTTGGACCAGGGGTAGGTCTCTCCCCAAATCGATCCACTAAGACGGGATTTTTGGAAATTCGAATGTTTAGGGGGTAAAAAGGGAAAAACGGGTAAATTCGGTAACCTTATATCTCCAAAACTAAAAGAGATACAAAAAACATTTAATACTTATCGTTGTTCTTTGGAAAAATAAGCGGACAGGTGTCTGGTACTTTTTGGAAATTCAGCCCTTTAACGGCGTAAACGGGTAAAACCCGTAATTTTTTGTCACCCCATCTATATTTTAAACCCATAAACATAAAAATAAGGGTTATATCACATTTGTAACTTATCTAAAAAATCCAGATACGAATTTGGTACTTTTTTGAAATTCAGACGTTTAAGGGGTAAAAGGCGTAACTATTTTTGGTACTTTTTTAACAAAACATGTTTCTTTTATTTATTGACATATACGTATTAAATTATGGGCTCCCACTACAATATTGAAATTTTTTATGCTTTCGTGGGGAGAAAAAAGTACCAAAAAGGGGAAATACGGAGTAAACGGGTATAATCTGTATTTTGGTACTTTTTGTCAGCCCATCTATCTTTTAAACCCATAAACATAGAAATAATGATTATATCACATTTGAAACTTATCTAAAAAATCCAAATACGAATTTGTTAATTTTTTGAAATTCGTACGTTTAGGGGGTAAAAACCGTAACTATTTTTGGTACTTTTTTTAAAAAACATTTTTTTTATTCATTGACATAAACGTATTAAGTTATGGGCTCCCACTACAATATTGAAATTTTATTTATTCTTCAATGGGGAGAAAAAAGTACCAAAAAGGGAAAATACGGGAAATTTAATTTCTTACTTTATCTTTTTGGTTTCACAACTGTCAATTTTTTTAATTATCGTTAATATTGGACCTAGAAGCATAAACTTCAACATGCAATGTCCTGAGTAGATAAGAACCTCTAAGGGTACTTTTTGCTCTTCAACTGGTACTTTCTTAATTTCCGTTAGTATAAGACCTAGAAACATAAAACTAAACATGCAAGTTCCTGAGTGAATAATTCATTAGAGGGATCTTTTTGGTACTTTTTCGTTCTTTACCTGGTATTTTTTTTAATTTTCGTTAATATTGGACCTATGAAGATAAAATTAAACATGCATGGTCCTGAGTGAATGAGAATATTTAAAAGGGCTTTTTGGTTTTTTTACTGGTACTATTTGTATTTCCGTTATTATTGGACCTAGAAACATACATTTCAACATTAAATGTTCTGAGTGGATAAGCATTTATAAGAGGGAAATTTGTGGTACTTTTTTGTTCTTTAACTGGTACTTTTTAAATTTCTGTTAAAATTGGATTTATAAACAGAATATTAAACTTGCAAGTTCCCAAGTGAATGAGAATCTGTATGAGTGGTCTTTTGGTACTATTTCGTACTGTTAAATCCTAGAAACATAAACTTTGGCGTAAAAATATGTCCAAGAAATAAAAGGCGACGCTAACGAAGTAGCGGGTTAAATGCTAGTAACATATATTTTTGTGTTTTAAATTATTTGTTTCGTGTCATATACAAAAGGTATGTGTTAAGAAAATAATTTTTCATACAAACAAATAAGGTGTTCAGTGATCTTCATTTTAAATAAAACTGTGCTGTTAAAAGCGTTTTGTTTAGCGTACTTTTTATTTGTATGTATTTAGTTATTTGTTTCTTCTTATATCTTCTCCAATAAGAAGAGGGAAAAATTTAAAAAAAATTTAAACAGGACTCTAATGGCATAATGGAATTTTATATACGTTAAACAAAAATCCAGAAAAAGGACTGAGAAATTAGACATTTTGTATTATGGATGGCTTTCGTTAAAAGAATTTTTTCCAAGTGAAGTTTTATCAAAACTAAAGAAAATTATCGCTTACATCCTAACCATTTAAACCAAATAATTTTTCTAAAGGAGTAGTTTTTAAGAACAGTTTATTTTTTAATTAATACATAATATTTATGTTCCTTCAATTTATACACTACTAGACTATAATCTTGTTTATTCTTGTTACATTTTACCTTAGCTTTCCGTTGGTTAGCAATGAAATATATTGTATGTACAGAAAAATTTACAATTATTAGACACCAGAATGTAATGCATTTTCTGGCCCGCTACGGCCTTCGTCAGCATTCTCTGTGTCACACTGGATAGTGATACTTTATAAATTGAATGTATTTAACTCAACTATTTTAACAATTAGAATCTGGTAATTATTGCTGTTTCAAGTTACTTTATTATATTCAACATTTTTTATTTTTTCGAATTTATTAAAGCAAAAGCCCGATTTAATGAATATTCTAGTAATTACACACAGATAGACTACACTGCCTTATCCACAAGTTACCAAACGGCCTACACCTTCATGTAGAAAGCCGAAACTTCCCAAGTCAGCTTCTTATAAATAATAAAATAGAGTTTTTGTTAGTACTCTACTAGCACGTTTCAAATAGTTTAAGCGAATGGCTGTAACGCGGTGCAAAGTTAAAGCAATAGCTATTGCGAACGAAACGTATGGTGGGCGAAGGCAGACAAACAAGGACGGCCTAAAAGCCCTTAACAAATCGTACAAATACTGGATTTTTTCCTATCTTTATATCGCACCTAATCAACTAGAGGGTATTAACTCAAAATTTAAAAAGTTGCAGTAGAAGCAAAACAATTTTAAATTTAAAATATAAAAAACAATTATTAAGCCAACCGTTTCTTTACCAAAAAGAAGACAAAATAGCACGATATTTTTACAGCGGGTATATGTAAATTTAACATGTAGATTTTTCGTAAAAGTGAAAAAAAATTTGGAGATAATACCCTCTTCCCAATTAAGTGCGATATAAAATTTGACAATATGGAACAACGAAAAACTTCCTTTAATCGCTCACTTGTTCAGTTTTTTCGGTAGTATTTTATAGACAGTTTGTGTTTGTTCTGATACCATTAGCCTGCATATAATTTCAAAATATAATCCTAATTTACTTAGTACCGGACGGTTTAAACGAATAATTAATCTTTCTTTAAACCTTGAACACTACAGCTAATTAAAATACCCTCATTTCGAGTCAATAGGCAGTTCTTATGTCAATACCTTTTTAGTTTTAAGAATTTTATTCATCTTCCGCATCCACTTCAATTAGTTTTCTTTTTACGCCTAATAAACAAAGTTATTAAATTGTCATTAAAAAAATTAAATAAGTAACTACATCTTGGTTTTTGTTATACTTTATATTTTATTTCAAATATGTTTTTTATATACCAGAATAAGATTATTATCAAAACAATATTAACCAAAAAACCAAAAAACAATATTCCAATAAATTTCAAAACCCGCATTGCAATCTCCATTAATGTTGCTACATGCAACACGATAATTATATGTGCGTCAATAAGTAACTAGTACGTACATGTCTACAATCAAATGTTAATTACTTTATAACGAGAAGTTCTAGGTTTTAGGAAAAACCACAGTTTCCCTCGTAAATATTTATTACAACCTAACGAATGCTACAAAAATAACCCTCAATATCTCTAAAGCAACTTTTCTTTTCAGCACTAAATAAAGAATTTTATTTTTCTGTGGTTTTATTAATAAATTCTAGTTGAATTCAGACGATAAATCCACATACATGCAACATCTGTATGTTCTTACTTTTGAGTACGTAAATGAAATAATATGTAATTTAATTTCTTTAAAACCAAAAATTAAGGGTTTTTAAGTGTGAACATTTAAACAAAAATTTATATAAAATAAATTTTTCATGCAATAAAATAAGATTAAAAACCATAAGAATTTCGAATAAGAGACGATGGTCTGAAACGCAGCAATCCCCTGGAACTGGATAGGTCATACTTTACGAAAGCCACATCCAGACATTGGTATAAAGTGGAATCCACAACGCAGTCGGAAAAGGGGTTGTCCAGCTCACACTTAGAGGAGGCTGAAGCAACACCTTGAAACATCAGTTGGATCGAAGTGAAGAACATTGCGATGGACACATCAAGATGGAAAGATTTTGTTGGGGTCCTATGTACATAATAAGAACTTCGGGATGATATATAAATTAGGGTATTCATTTAATCGGGATTTTACCTTAATCGGTTAATCGCTCGATTAATTAACCGCGGGGTTTGGTTTAATCGGTTAATAATAGGTTAATTTTGTTATTGATCGGTTAGCCGATTAATAAAGTTTTTTTTAGAAATTATGTATTAATAATTTATTATTTGGAGATTATTAGTTAAAAAAAAATAAATAACATAACAAACATAAAAATTCTTGAACTAAACGAGCAAACAAAAAATAATTCATAAATATAAAATAAATCGTTTTTAATTAATACATCATATGTGATATCATTTTATTAGTTATTGTGAGATTAATAGTTATTTAAATAGTTTAAGAAGATCTTATAAAATAATCTTTCAGACAAATAATTTGGTTTAAATGTTTAGGACTTAAGCGATTATTTTTTTTCTTGACTCGAAAAATTTCTTTCATTTATCGTAGAAGTTGGAAAAATCGAAATCAACCCATAATATAGAATATCTAATTTCTCAGACCTTTTCCTGGATTTCTCTTAACATATAAAATTTTCCATTAATTTTTAGAAATGTTTAGCACTTCTAATTGTTTCGAGATTGATATGAGAAGAAACAAATATATAAACACATACATATAAAAAGTACGTGAAACAAAAAGCTGTTGATAGAAAACACTTCCCAGCTTTTTGATCATATGAATGAATAATATGTAAATCCTTTTTCAATCGATCTAGTGACAGTGATGGAAAATTCAGTACTATGGTACTATTTTCAGTACTTTTTCTTTTAATAAATACCACAGTACCCCCACGTCAGTTTTAGTACTCTTTTTCTTTTTATGCTTGTATAGAAATCTAGGGCGACTTTTTTGAAACATTGACAAAATATTCTACGTTCATATTTTTTTGTTGTAAAAATATTTATATTCTTCAAGCACCAATGACATTTTAAATCCGTTTCAACTATATGGTTTCGATAACTGTATTGCATAGTATGCATTATTCACTATTTTTACTCACTAGAAAATATGTAATAAACTTTTTGAAAATAAAACGATTTATTGAAACTTTGCAAAAAATGGAGGCTGCTTGCAATGTGTAAACATTTATACATTTCTAGAAAGTAGATGTACATACATATACCCAGAAAAAAAATAGCAATGTCGAATTAACCAGGCGCAATTCTGATTGAAAATCATAGTACATTTCTGCTAAAGTGCGGACTTTATTTAAAATTATCAATGTTTCATTTTAATTTTAAATGAATTATGTTAATATAGCATTGTTTAATACTGAACCCATTAAATCCTGTTTTACGTGTTTTGTGCGAAAACAACAACAACACTACAAGAAGAAAAACATGAATTTTTTTTATTTTCATATTTAAAAAGAAGAAAAATTCCGGTATTCGTTTTCTTTTCGTTATATTTATTCAGTTAAATACATCAAATTTTCGAAGTAGAATGATGACGAAAACATATCGGTCCTTTTCTGTGGTGTCTTTTAACTGTGAGATCTTCTGAAAACATCGGGCAAAACAACAAAGTGCAACGGGAAAATAAATATTAATATTTTTTCTCTCTCTCTAGTTCAGGGTAAAGTGTTCACAATCATTCTAAAATTAAATTTTCACTGGTATTTCACACTTAAATTGAATTCATTTGACATTAAATTCACGTTGTTTCAACTTGAAATAATTCAACGTGGTTCGTAGTGTTATTTCAGTATCAATGTCACGTTGATCTAACTTTGCTGGAATGTTATATCAATATAAATTAAAGTTATTTTAAAAGAAAAACTGTTGTTCGCAACTTATCATGTAAAATAAAGATGAAGTAACTATTAATTGAAATGTAAAATCAACCTCGTTTTCGACGATTTTACATAGATTTTTTTTGTGTATGTCATTTGCATTTACATATATTTTTATATCAATATTAATTAATTTTAAGCTTTTTTCCAAGATTTTATATTTTTTATATTAAAATGAATTAATTTACCAAAAATTATTACAAATAGAATCTGGGAAATATTTATTTTCATAAGCTACTTTATTATAGATATTGGGAATTATTTCTTTTTATAAGCAACTTTATTATATTCAACATTTTTTATTTTCCGAATTTATTCTATGAGCTAAATTTCAGTTATATATTTTAAAAAGCTTTTTTGTAATAGCAATGAAGTATCTGGTATGTACAGAAAAATTTATAATTATTAGACACCAGCAGAATGTAATGCATTTTCTGGCCCGCTACGGCCTTCGTCAGCATTGGATAGTGATACTTTATAAATTGAATGTATTTAACTCAACTATTTAGCTATCCAACGGATAGCTAAGGTAAAATGTAACAGGATGATACAAGATAATAGTCTGGTAGTGTGTAAAGTCATTCCTAAAAATTTAAGGAATAGAACTATTAAAATAAGCTTTATAAAATGCATAACTGAAATTAAGTTCATAAAATAAATTCGAAAAATAAAAAATGTTGAATACAAAAATTATTACCCAAATGCTAGCTGGGTAATTTAAATAAAGATCACTGAACACCTTCTTTCTTTGTATGAAAAACTATTTTCTAAACACATACCTTTTGTATATGAGACGAAACAAATAATTAAAAAAACCAAAAAATATATAATATATAAATACTACAAAAAATTAAAAATTTTGTTACATCGGTTAATCGACTGAAATTAACCGGGATAACCGATAAGTTAATCGGGTAACCGATTAAAGTTTAACCGAATGAATACCCTAAAAGATATATATAATATAAGAGCCATATTTGCCGATAGTTAAAGCAAGAATGTTTTCGGGTAGATAATTCGTTTTTCATTATTATTCCTTTACATTAAGTTAAAAGTGAACAATTAGCTAAAGGGTAGATCATCTAACCTTCAAGTTTTACCATAAGGATTATGCATTTAGACTTGCCATATTTACACCAAAATGTGTTGAATGTAAACATATACAAAATGTCAAGAGTATTCGGTATTTGCTATAGCTTTGCCATATTTTTAAAAATTTTACATTAATCTAACAGATAAATTATAATAACTAAAAAAATATAAAGGTCACTTTATTCCTTATATCATCTCACGATAGCGAACACAATTCACAGTAACTGCCTGACCGGCCGCATTTTGGAAAAAATACGTCCCGATGATGCTGCCAGCCCATAAACCGCACCAAACAGCCACTCTTTGTGGGTGCATTGGTTTTTCGACAATCACTCTTGGATTATCATTCACTCAAATGCGGCAATTCTGCTAATTGACGAATCCACTGAGGTAAAAATGTGCCTCATCACTGAGGATGATTTTGATTTGAACGCCCATTTTCATAATAAGCCTGAATAACTTTAACGCGTTGCTCGATTGTGTATCTTTCCACGGTTCAAATTGAGTTAGTCTGAAATTGATGTCAAATGCATAAAAAAAACTTGACGTTTAGGTGTGGTTCACATTCAACAACGGCCCTTAAAATTAAATAACCCGTTAGATGAATATTTTTATCATAAATTTTTATATTAATTTGAATGTGTATTCTAAGTCAAATTACAATTTAAAAAGTTTTATACTTTAATAGTCTTATTCGTTAAATATTTTCCATGGAAAAAATAATATTTGTTAGAATATTTTTATCTTAAAAATGTCTACATGATAGTATCGGGAGATGCCTTCATGGTTTCCCAGTGCTCCCACAAGGACCTCTTCCCAAAAGTTTATTTGAGTCAAAAAACTCTTTATAAATTTCTGCGCTTCGGAAAATTTTTTTGTTTTTGTGAGAAATATTATATAAGTTTTGTTTTATTTGATTTTTTTTAATATTCAGATTTTTATTGATATTTTTAAGAACCCACTCTCTATCTCTGCGCCTGTTTGTTTTTCAAACCGAAAGCATTTCGGTACGGTTAATAAAAAATTGTGCTAAAATAAAATAACAACTGTGGGAGTTTGCCGAAAAATGCTGACAAGATACACAGAAAAAAGTGTTTTTTCAATTAAAAAAATTATTTAAAAAGTATTTTAATTTAATTAATGTGATAATTGAATCAATTATTTTTTTAAGTTGAAAGAAAATTAAAAATTTTATTTTGATTTAATTAACATTTTAGTTCTTTTGAAATAAATTTTCAATTAAAATTTTAATTAAATAACAAAAAATCTTATTTGACTTTTTTCGTTTAAAATAAAACAAATTTAACATGTAGAATTGTTGTTGGGAATTGTCAATATTTATTTAAATAAATTAACACATTGTTTGAAATGGCAAAGTTTTTTGATCATTTATTGAAAATATTTTTTCAATAATTTTAAATTTTTAGTAATCAATATAATCATTTTGGTAATAGGTGCAAATTTAACAAATTGTTTGCTTGATATTATGAATTTGTAATAAATTTGGTGATTAGAGATATTTAATAATTTTTTCTGTGTATGCTTTAAATACACGCCTTGACGAACAATCCCACATTTAAACTTCCATACAAGTTCGGGCCCAAACACAACTTTTGGTCCACGGAACTTATAGGTTATGTTGAGACTACAAAACTACACAACCCTAATATCAAGAATTACGACAAGAACTCCACAAAAATAACATTCAGAAATATACCATAAAACTACTTGCCTTGGGTCAAATTTTCCATTTTTTAAATACTTTATAACTTTATTTTTTAAGGTTTGCTCGTTATACAATTGTAACACTTATTAAAGAACAAGTGTTTAAAATTTCAATTTTGAAAGCCTAGCAGATCGGCAGTGTTGACAACTGCTTTTTTTAAATATATTTTCTTGATTGCTTGGAGTATTGCCATTAAGAAGATAAATTCATTATTAACAATTTCTAAAAATTTTGGGACCAATGTGCGCTGGGACAAAACTTATTATATATAACTCTTATGGGGACGTTAATTCTAGTGCATAATTTTATGTGAATCGGCCTTTAAAGGAAGGTTTTTTAAGTCCGATAGAACTTACGAAAGAAATAGCTGTCAGACGACCTGTCATACTGTGTTTACTTTATGACATTTATAATTATCATGAAGAGATCTACGCTTGAATAACGCTACCAAATTATCCAAATTTATATTACAATTCAGTCTTCGAGTCGCGCAACTTAAGAATGACTTTAATTTATTTAAATAAATATTGACAATTCCCAACAACAATTCTACATGTTTAAATTATTTTATTTTAAACGAAAAAAGCCAATTAAGATATTTTGTTATTTAATTAAAATTTTAATTGAAAATTTATATCAAAACAACTAAAATGTTAATTAAATCAATATTAAATTTTTAAATTTCTTTCAACTAAAAAAATAATTGATTCAAATATTACATTAATAAAATTTAAATACTTTTTAAACCATTTTTTTAAATGATAAACGGGCAGTTTACTATGCGAACGTTAACGTTCGCATAGTAAATAACATTTAAAACAAAAACAAAATTTCAAAAATTGTTTTTGTTTTAAATGTAAATTTCTATGCGAACTTTAACGTTCGATATCGGCGAACGGGCTGAAACACTTTTTTCTGTGTTCATGCAAACAAAAATGGTTTCATTCCACAAAGATTTTTCGTTATTTTCTGAAGCACCAAAGTACGGAATGAATTCCGTTTCCGAACGGAATTGCTCTCTGTGACATGGCTGATAATCAAAATTTAGATACAAATCTAACAACATTTTGCAAATTTTTTTTCGTGTTTACTGTAAAACAACTCTAAAAAAACCTTTTGCATTTATGAAATTATTACTATTTACAAAAGGTTCGCTTTATCTTTCTGAAGAAGAACATTTTAAATTTGTTAGGATATATTTTTTGAAAACTTAGTAAACTTATCTAAAGGCGCCCTAAAACCGCTACTCATCCGGTAGCTATGAATATAATTCATTAACATTTAAATGGCCCAAATAACTTAAATTTTATCTTCTTAATAGTTGAAATCATCACCATCTTTATTTGTTTGCTAGTTAAATAGTAATAACCAGGGCAAGTTTTTGTATACACAAAAAATCTACTTTTCATGCTATTTTATTTGCTTCATGTTTTAAAAAGTACCCAAAATAACAATCGCCATGATGATTGCGGGGCTTCGGCCAGATCTGGGATGTCGCAAATTTCAGAGTGCCTTAATAAATCAACAGCTTTTACGAAATTTAAAGGTTTACGATACTGTGCAGGATATAATGACACAAAACTGGTGGGATTATTTGTACAGCGTCTCTTCTTCGTAGCCATTATGTTATTAATGATAAATTTTACATAAGAACCAAATTATTTTGAATGAAGTTAAAAAAAGAACATTTTAAATATTTTTTTAAATTAATGCACAATATCTTAATAAAATAGTTTTATATTTGTAATCAGCGGACAAAAATACATAAGGAGCAGTTATTCTCACTTAAGAAAATTTACATTAAAACAGTTTTGAGGACTAAACCAAAAACACAAAACTTTTAACATCCTTGCTATAACAGTAAAATATCCTGATATATTCAATAATGTCAATCCACGTAACTGAAATAGATTTTTGATTAGATTAATAACTCAGAACGTACTCTAAATTGTCGTTAATGGTAGAACATCCTTATATTTTTAAGATACATACTGCTAAATCCTAAAATATAAGTGTATATTATATATAAGTACTTAAATTTAATTAATGTGATAATTGAATCAATTATTTTTTTTTTGTTGAAAGAAAATTAAAAATATAATTTTGATTTAGTTAACATTTTAGTTGTTTTAAAATAAATTTTTAATTAGAATATTAGTTAAATATCAAAAAATATAAATTGAATTTTTTCGTTTAAAATAAAATAATTTAAGCTTGTAGAATTGGTATAGGGAATTGTCAATATTTAATTAAATAAATTAACACATTGTTTGAAATGGCAAAGTTTTTTGATAATTTTTTTAATTCATATTTAAAATATCATTTATTGAAAAAGATATTAAAATTTTAAAATTTTTAGTAATCAATATAATCATTTTGGTAATAGGTGCAAAATCAATAACATGTTTGCTTGTTATTTGAATTTAGTATAAATTTGGTGATTAGAGAAAATATCTAATGTTTTCTGTGTATATAAGCCAAAAAAAAGCATTGTTCCAAAATTCTTAAGAAATATGCAATAATGTATTTTTTAAGCAAAAAGCATGGAAAACTTTCCCAGGTTATAAGAATGGGCACGTTCATAAGACGTTAATGATGCGCAACAGTTGAGTGTTTGTCTTAGAAATGCAAACACATAGAAAAAAATATCAATGTTAAATTAACATGGCGCAATATTAATTGAAAATCATAGTAAATTTCTGCAGAAACCTGGTCTTCATTTAAAATTATCATTGTTTCATATTAATTTTAAATAAAAGATGTTACAATAACATTGTTCAATACTGAATCCATAAAAGCCTGCTTGACTTGTTTTATATAGAAACAACAACAACACTTCAAAACGAAAAACATAAATTTTTTCATTTTTTTCCGTGTTTCAAATAATTTATAAAAAGAAGTAAAATTCCCGTATTCTTTTTGTTATAATTATTTAGTTAAATACATCAAATTTTCAAAGTATTGTGTTGGCGAAAACATATCGGGCCATTCTGCTGGTGTCTCTTAATTGTGAGAGCTTCTGTAAACAAAGGGGAAAAGTTAAACATGTGTAACAGGAAAATAAAAGAATTTATTATCTCTCTTTCTCTCTCTCTCTCTCTGGTTCTGCGGGTAAGTGCTTAGAATTATTCTTAAAAAAATACATTTGCTGTCTCTGTAGCTTCTTCTCACTATTATTTCACACTTAAATCCATTTGATTTTATGTAGAATCAAATTCATGTCGTTTCAACCTGAAATAACTTTCATTCAATGTGAATCGTAGTGTTATTTCAACAACAATGTCATTTTGCTCTAACTTTAAACATGAAATTTAGTAAATTTAAAGGAAAAAAATTTTGTTCGCAAGTTATTGTTAAATCATGACAAATTAACATGAAGTAGCTATGAAGCAAAATCACTACCGAAAAATGAAAAATCAACCTTGTTTTCGAAGACTTTACTTTAATTTTTTTTCTGTGTGCAGTTGAGTAGTTCCGCTCAACTCATCAGTTGTCACTTTTTCCATCAAAATTTTTTTAGCTACCTAAAGTTATAATATTGTTATCAACCTCAACAGCTGATCAAATAGAGTTATTTATTATTGAGTTAAGCTAAAATAATAAATTGTAAATAATTCTTTTATATATTTTCAATTATTTAAATTTGATATCTGTTGATTTTGCATTATATTCATCATGCCGTTTCTAAAACGTAAATGTTGGGCTCATCTACTGTCAACAGTTTTGTAGCAGGTGAGCTCAACAACTACGTCTTATGAACGAGCCCAATAACAATAAATGTTTTGACTATTTGCTATTCATCATCAGCCTCATCATGCACAATGTGATCCAAAGTCAATTTTTGTATTACACTTTATTAATAATTATTAGAAGACGTAAACCATAACGTTGCCGACCATTCTAGTCTTTGCTTAATCACTCTCTTTATAAGGCATTCTCTATTTCTTTTCTCATATTATTTCTTGCTGCGAGGCGTAGTCGCGTACACACGTTCAAATACTCCATGAAGAAAAAATGGGAAGGGATGCCTGGAACTGAATAAATTAGTTGTAGAAGTAGCTGAAGCTGACTACAACGACTACTACAATTACGTATTTTGTTGACCCTACTTTGTAACTGCCAGTTTTAACTTTCACAGCTTGCAGCGCTATTCGTAACGTTGAACTACAGCAACTATTATGTTCCTCACTTAAAATCATTGTCTCATAAAATTATGGGGGGAATTTCCCATAACAGCTCCACTGTTTGCCATCCACATATGTACGCAGTTCAGCACAGCAGCACCGATTGTGATAAGCGACTTTTTCAAAAAAAAAAAAAAAAAAAATTATAAAAACCCTTTCGGATAATATTCAACCACAAACTGTACAGTGTTCACCTAAGAGTAAGTGCTGCTGATGAATCACCTTAACATTTTTCGTTGCCGTAGCTGATAACAAATATCTTATCGAACACTAAAAACCCGGCAATATACTTCGTGCTTTAAGACAATGGTCGTCGGTTTTCAAACTAAATTCGTTATTTTTAGTTGAATTTTTATTCTTCAGCAGAATCTAAAATAAAAAAACTATTTAAGTAAAACGTTTTAAAATAATAAAGTCATAGACTACTGAAAACTTTTCGTTTCTCTTAGACCATCCTGTACATAAAACAGCATCATTCTAAAGTTCATTGATATGTAAAATAAAACATTAAATTTTGTTAATAAATATTTTCTTAATTATTGTTCAGTTATTCTGTGGTTTAAAATAATTAATCACATTTGCGTAACAATCGTAATCATTTTATACTATGAACTGTTGTTTGAATACCAGAAGTGTTGATCGTGGAATTTAGACTCTGGAAGAAATTTTTTTTTTGTTTTCTTCGTAACTTTGTTGCTAATGCGAACTGTAATATTTACTTTATGATTCATTTATATTCATCTTAATTAAATATAGTTTATTTAAAAAAATTTTTTTTTTTTTTTTTGCAATTAGTTTCTGCGAAATTATTGCTCATTTTAAAAGCTTTATTAATCAATTTATTAGACAGAGTCAATTGTATAAATTTGAATAAAATACACAAGATATTATTGATATACATGCAATATAGAAAAGAAGCCCGATCAAATGGTACCCTTTACCACTTACGAGTATAACAATTAATACAATTTGGAAAAAACTTGGAATTTTTAATTACGAGGCCGGGTCAAAGGGTCCGTGACTATTTGAATTACCAGCCTCTAAACTGCAAGGGCAACACTGGTATTGTCAAGAGGCAATTGTCGGTTGACTCCTGTCAAATTTCCAATAAGATGCGACATTAAGTTTGTCTTTGACAGCCATTGATAGCAGACTAACTTTTGATTTGAGCATAAGATAGAAAAAAGTACATTTCGTGAACTTACGAGTATTAAAAATTCCATGGCAAAAATAAATGAATTAGGTTACGAATTGGTAATTATTTCTTGTTTTTAAACTTGAATTAATATCTTGGCGAAAAGAGATTTGACTTCAGCTATGAAAAAATCTCACAAAAAAATACCTGTTTTGATGACCTGCCAAACCTTATTTTTTGGAAGGAGTACAAAAATATTGAAAAAACGTTAGACGAAGTGAATACAGCTCAAAGGAGACTATATAAAAGAAAGTATTAATCTTTTATCCAATAACCTGTGTTTCATTTAAGAAGTCATGAACTTATTGATCTGCCCCGTATACATGGTTGATACAGTCCATCATAGAAATTTTGTTTAGGAGCGTGTATGATCGTGAGAATTTTAAAATTTCTCATGATTGAGCATGCATTTTTACAGTCCTTGTCAACATTCGTCAGTCAAAAACATAAATGTGCACAGCTGCTGTACGAAAGTACAGGTTGCACTTTTAACCCCCACAACATTCTCTAATCAAGGTCTATTGTTGTCGATCGTTCTCAATAACTTATTGTGGTTACTGCACACAAAATTTCGTGCTGGCGAATTGCACAGTAGGGAACCAAACTGTTGTGGTGGTTGCTTTATATTTTTACTCCTTTCATTGTACAAGGCCAAAGCACAACCTCGCGGATACCTAGAGGAACAGACCGCCACTCACATTAGCCGTCAACCATCGGGTGCTGATTACCGTTACCAGAGGTTACCACGCTTTCAGTGACGGTGTGAACAGACTTGAACTTACATGATTTATGCATATAACTATAAAATGTCGATTTGTTATTAGTCATAAAAAATTATCACGGATTTTATTAAAAATTTTTTACTATTTTTCTGTCAATGTATTGGTTATTGATAACTGTAGCCTTTTTTCACTTCCTAGGAAAGGCTGGATTCTGCTTCTAAAAAACTCAGGTTTAACTTCGTAATTTTGTTTTTGTTTTTTTTTTTTTAATGAACAAATTTTTATCGGTTGCGTTTTTGTGTTCTTCCCTGACTAGATTATGTTTCCAACAAATACAGAATATTATGTTTTGCTCTTTCGACCCGCTTTAAAAATAAATTGATTCTTCATTTCCAGTAATTATCTGATACAAAATTCATCACACAGAAAAAAATTTCGCCAATTTTTTTTTTTCAATAAAAATATTAATTAAAAATTAAATCAGTTTTAATTAAAAATTCAATCAAATGAATTAAACAATTACTTATATCAACAACATTACTGCAGAAAATGTTGTTAATATAAAAAAAAAATTTTTTGATACTATTAACTTGTTTACTGGTGCAAATCTAATAAATTTTTTAATTAATGTCACAAATTTATTATCAAAGTTATCTTTGGGAAACCCTAATTTTTCATTAATAAGATTTTGTTTGTTGTGCTTAATTCCCTATTTTTGTAATTGGTAAATTCAATAAAATTCATTGTTGGAGAATAAGCTGTTTCTATGCGCATGTCACTGTTTGCTTACGCCAGATCATCAGGAAATAGGAATGGGCAATAAATATCGATATATCAAAATATCGATATTTAAAAAAATTATAATCGATATATATTGCCGATATTAAAAATACCGATATATTGATACATCGATATTTATCTACGACTATCGAATTCGATATTTTTAAGATCACTTTATAATAAAATTCAACATTTTAACCGTTGCTCAACTGCTTACAATACTGTTGTTTTTAAAGAATTGCATAATATGTTTTTAACTAATATTAAGAAAATAAAGGCGTTTTTCCATTGTACATTTTCATAGATTATACAGTTCAGTTTTGTCTCGGTTTTTTAAGAAATGATGACAACAAAAAATTAAGTGCGGAAAAAATATTCTGGAAAAGGTTTCTAGAATTATGCAAAGAATCGCCCTAATAATGGCGTATTAGCAGCAATAGACTACAGAAAGTTGGAATGTTAATAGTAAAAAAAAATATTTTGTTTTTTTATTTTTATTTGAGCATGTTCTTATATATTAAAAATAAAATATTGCACAGTTTACTTGTATAGTATGTGTCACAAGTTTCGTTTACCGGCAGAATATAATCCGGCATTATATAATCCCAATAAATTTTTTTTTTTTTAGATTTCATATTATTCTTGTTTTTAAATTTTTTTTTATGGTAGAATTAACTGCGGTCCTTCGATTTCAAACGAAAACTTCGCATAAATTACCTTAAAAACTAAATTTTAAAATTGGGGTTTGTTTTAAATAAAAGTCAAGCGAATTAAAGTTTTGTTCGAAATAGAGAAACAGGAAGTAAAATTGAAATTAAAAAAAAAATAAAAAGTTAGAATGGAATTACATGTGATATGTTTGTACATATGTAAATATGTATTGTCATAGGTATATTAAGTTTTTAAATTTAGTAATAATTTCAGCTTAATACGTTCGATACATCGATATATCGATATTTTTAATTGATATATATCGATACTCTTAAAAAATATCGATACGATATATATCGATATATTTTTTCAATTTGCCCATCCCTATCAGGAAACATTTTCCCAAAAAAAATCTAGAAAAGCCAAATATATTAGCAAATTAAACTACAGAGAGAATGAGAATTACAAACATTTAAAAAGTCTTATTTGCAACGATATCAAAGCTTAAACAAAATACCAACAATAAACAGTGAGTTTATCTTTTCTTACATTCCTCACTACAATTGGTTAGAATTCTCCCAACATTAATTGTAGCTGTTTGCTTTTCCTTTGCTTTTGCTTTTTCTTCTTGATAAATAAGGAAAAAAATAGAGAATTAAGCACCACAAATAAAATCTTATTAATGAAATATTACAAATTTTTTAATTGAAATCGATTTCTATTTTTATCTGCGCAACTGCGTGTACTTAAAAACGAATTCATAAACACTTTTTGTAAGGGGTTTTAAGGATGAACTAAAAGTTACATAGTTTTTTCTTTATTTTGTTTTCCATACACTTAAGCACTATATCACTTTGCTTCAACATATCAAGGAATTTCAGCCTTAATCATTTGACGAAATCTGTTTATTCATCCGCAACTGATTTGTTTACAAGGACAAAATATAAATTAATTTTTAAAAGGAAGATTTTCGCTAATCTTAAGCAAACCTACACAAACCTATATATTATTTTAAATCTACAGTGAACAAAATTAACTTTTATTAAAAAAAATGATGAAAAAAAATCAAACATAAATAAAAATAAAGTTTTAAGGTATAAACCCTTTTTTTACAGTGTATTAGAACTTAAGTAAAAAAGTGTCGCCAAAACGATTTTTTTTTTCAATTTATCACGTAGTGAAGCATATCACTTTATGTTGAATGTATATTTTCTTTTAAGAATTGTAAAAACTTATAAATAATAGTTGTTTGCTTTCACTTCAAGGCCATTTTTTGTCCACGCGCTGGCTAATTATGCTACTTTCCAAACAGGACATTAAAAACAAATTGACCCAGTTAACAATGCGAATAAAACACACAAATATTTAAATAAACCTACGCCAAACAAAAGCAAGAGATTTTGCAAAAAATAAACATAGCAAAAAAAAAATAAATATTTTAATATAAACAAAAATAAAATTCGCAAAAAATCATCAGAACAAAATGTTTAGAAAAAAAAATCCAATTACGCAACAGGGCAAAAGAAATAAAATTGGTGTTCGAAGTGTTGAAATGCCCCAACCCTGTGAAAAATATAAATATTGAGCGAAATAACATGGGAATAAAGAAAATTATATTTAGATTTTTATTTCCCGTTTTATTTTAAAGAT
This sequence comes from Pollenia amentaria, assembly GCA_943735925.1. Taxonomy (NCBI): domain Eukaryota; kingdom Metazoa; phylum Arthropoda; class Insecta; order Diptera; family Polleniidae; genus Pollenia; species Pollenia amentaria. The sequence goes on along the minus strand of OX031008.1, from coordinate 81,116,122 downwards.
CTGTGTTTAGTTGTTGAAAGAAAATTCCCAAAATTTGTGTGATCCAAATCCCTAAAAAAATCTTTAATATTAATACATTTAATTATATTTAGACTTCAGATCAACAATGTTCGTTTAAAAATAAAATATATTTCCCATTTCCAGAAAGTTGTCTAATCTGACATAATAAAATTGAGAAGGTTAGCGATGGGACGTATGTGGTCCCTATTTTTATACCCTCCACAGGTTGAAGGCGTATACATTTAAAGTTCATTTAAATTTCTTTAATATTGATATTAAACTTTATGAACTATATATATTAGGGTGGGGCGATTTTGCAATCGATATTGTGCCATCGATTTTTCAAAAGCTTTTGGCATAAGGAAAAAAAATTTATATGTGAAAATGTCGAATTTTTTAACACCTTCTAAAAAAAACCCTTAAAAATTAACGCCCAAAAAATTTTTTTCGATAAAAACTCGTCTAAAACCTCAAGAAAAAAAAAATGTTTAACCCTTAAATGCATACTGTATCTTTAAAGATACAAGCGGGAAAAACACTGAAATTTCTTTATTTTTTTGCCAAACAAAGAAAAATTATAAACAACTACTAAAAACACTTTTCTCTATCATATTGTATTAACATTTATTCAACAACTTTCAATTTAGAGCAATTGGATAACGGGAAACTCAAAATTTCAAAATTCTTAAATTTTTAGAAATAGTCAAACTTAAAGCCGCATTTTAATAGTAATCGTTGATTTTAATTTAACCAAAATTTATATATATTGTCGACTATGGTGTATTTTGATGAATTATAAATTTTTAAACAAATATCACCACAGCTTTATTTCTAAAATCAGTTTAGTGGTTGTATCTTTCAAGATACACTATGCACTCCGCACAAACTGCAAATGTTCCTTGTTTTTTGCATTTTGTTTTTAGATTTAACAAAAGAGCTACAATATTTTGCATTTGCTCTTTCACAAGACCATTTGCATAAAACACCGAAACCCACTACTATGTTTGTTTTTGAAAAGAAAAATTTTGTATATAAAAAAAATATTTTCTACAGGCTTCTCTTGTATACATTTGCAGGACATTTTATCAAATTCTTTGAAATTCAATTTATTTCCTTCAAAACTTCAAAATATTAATGTAGAACCCAGGTCTTTAGAATTTGAGAAAATAATGTGGGAACATGGTAGTTTACAATTTCGCAGTCAAGAAGTTGAATTTAGAGGAGATAACTCGCTCCCTAAAGATATTTAGTCATTAGTAAATCCTTATCACCTTTGGAGTTATTTATTCCCTGAAAGCTTAGAAAACTTTTTTGTGAAGAAATCGTACGGTATGCTGATTTAGATAAACAGTTTTCTTTTAGCATTACAAAACTTCGTAAATTTATATAAAGATTAAATTTTATTAGGCCTGTTATTGATTCCCTAAATTGTATACATATATAGATTTGTTACCAAAATTCATAGGTATAGTGTCAATGAAATGTATGTAACTTCTATTTCATGAAAAGATAAAAAATCTGTCAATCTGTTTTCGACATACATATATATACATATAAGCCACCATTCTATTAGAAGTGTTAAACATATTTTAGTTATTATTGACCAAAACATAATATGGTTGTGCCTTCTTGATGGAGGACACATTTAAACATAACATGGTTGTCGGTGATAATAATGCGGTTATATTAACCATAATATGTTTACAATTTTCTTTAAAAATAGTTTTATTGGAGGTGTCCAAATAAACATAGTTTTTCTCTGGGTGTATCAGAAGCGGAGTTGATTTAACGATGTCCATCTGTTAGTTCGCCAGATTGTCTGATCGTGTATATGTTAAAATCGGTTTCAAGAAGACCACAGATATGCTGTGGACTAAGTTGTTATACTTAGTCCGGAAGAGGTTGCCATTGAAGTTAAGTCAGATCTATTCACCATTGACCTTTATGTGAACAGAAAACCACGACTGCCCCTAATTTTTACCCATAAACCTTAACTTTTTAAAGTTTTATTATAAACTATAATCTATGCACTTTAGTTTTCCACTTTTGTCTTAAATAAACTTCGTGGAATGCAGGTAGTGAAAATAAAAGACTTCGTTTATTGAATAACTGAGTTATTGAATAACCGAGTTGTTGAATAACCAAAGAAGAAGAAAAAAAAGAATTTTCGTGGTTAGAACTTATTGGACAAATATTGGGTATATATTTAAAATGCTATACTTTTTAGGCCTTATTTATTAAAAAAAAACTGGTTTATAAAAAGTTTATGAAACGGATTTTCTATGAACATTTGTTTAATAAACCTTTTATAAAACATACAGGAAAATATCGCTCGCTGCTAACGCAAACATGGCTAAAGTTCGAGAAAAATTGCAAATTTTGAAAGAAACCCTAAAATGTTTTTGAATTTATTAAATCGGATAAAGAAACAACATGTCTGAAAATAACATAAAGAGCGTTAAAAATGCTTTAATGATGAAAAATAAACTTTTCGTTAGGCATTCAATTTTTTCATTACTTGAGTTTTTTTCTCGACAAATACGAAATAGCATTACTCGTATTACAGGTTTGTCAAGACATTTTATACATGCACCTTTTCAAAATGTAATATTTTTTGTGTAGAAAAGAAAACACCATAAGTTATTCAATAAATAAAAAAAAAAAAATATGTATATGTATGACTTATGTTATTAGCGAAATTGTACTTTAAATTTGTTTTTTACTATCGTAAAATTAATAAGGAGTTTGTAAAAAATGTTAAGGCAAAAGTGTTTACGCATACTAACTACTTTTTATGTATCTACGTTCTATATTTTGTTATAAATCTTCACTTGTAGTCCATTCTTCCAGCTCCGTTTCGAACAAATTAAAGCTCCATTCACCCATTCGTTCCGAACAATATTTTTGTCTGCAGAAAATTTTTTATATTAGGTTTGACGTTTTACTTTGGAGCGAGAGAGAGGAATTATTTTGTTCGGCAACTTTTTACTTGATTTGGCTTAATTTTTATTTTCGATCAGAACAAGATTAACTGAGATTTCACTTTTTTTCAGTTTGTACATGAAAATTTAAATAAGCTGCCACATCATATACCGATATTACATTTATATTACAATTGTGTTTTTAATTATTTTTAATTATTCAGTTAAATAAAGAAATCATTTTAAATAAAAAATAATAAAATCAATTTTATTTTTTCGTAAATTTTCTTTAACACGCTTTGAAAAAACAATTAGTCAATTCACAAGGTATCCATCCTAACATGTCATATTGTCTAAATGTCCTAATATTTCACAATGGTTTAAAAATATTGTTGTACGGCTCAGCCGCTGAGCGCTGGACTTTTCTGATTAATTACGACAGCACAATAAACACAGCAAGCAACGTTCTATTTATTTAAGACACTTTTTGTTAACAAACCAACAACAATATTTTTAAACCATTGTGAAATATTAGGACATTTTGACAATATGACATGTTAGGATACCTTGTGAATTGACTAAATATAAAGTAAGTAGTTTTCAAGCTGTGCAGTGGTTTTGTATAATTGTTTAAACATTTAAACCATATGGTAGCAAATTTGCCGAAATGGGTGAATCGTTCTGCAGAACACTCTCAGTATAAAAATTATTCCCGGGCAAAAATATTGTTCGGAACGCATGGGTGAATCCACCTTAAAGGACGGAAGCTTGGAAATGCAAGTTTCTACTTTAAGTCTGTTCCAAAGTTAATTTTTAAGCAATGCTTATTTCTAAAATACTTGTTTAGCTTAAGTATTACTTTGGGGGTAAAGAAAAAAAATTGCAACGAATTTATTTCAATTTAATAAATATGTTTGTTAAATCTATTTTTTTAAATTTCCAAGTTCAAACTAAAAAACTCTTCCGCATTTGTTTTGATACGTTTTGTCATACGAGAATATCTTACTTTCCTATAACTTAAATTTGTTGACAAAAGGCTCTGCTTTTAAAATTATGTCTTAAATTCGGAAAAACATTTTAAATTTGGGTTCTAAAAATCTTAAAAACATTCATTCTCGTCTTGTCATTCAAAAGCATACGGCAACGGCACAACGCATATAAAATGTGCTTGCGACATGATGCTTACAAAAGCTGTTACAGCAGTGCTGCCAAAAACAAAATGTAAGAGCTATGTCTAAAAAGGTTCAAAAAGTGGCAAAATAGTTTAAAAAAGTAAAAATGTACCAATGGTCGAAAAAGTGTCAAATTGTTACTAAAGTATCACAGCGGTAACGCTGTTCAGGATACTACTTTTCGTCTATTATCGATATTTGGCCTGCACTAGGGAAAATCCCGGGGTTCTGGATATTGCACCAGTCCCGATTGGCATCCCTAGCCAGCACTAAAACTTTTTGGAGTAAGCAGCAGTCATTGCTTTCTTCTCTTTCACTCTCTCTCTCTCTCTTTCGTTTTCCTGTACTTAGCGCCTACAAGAAAGTCTAACAACAAAATCTAATAAAAATCGCGGTAGGTTCTCTATATCATCTAATTTTCGTTTCAAAAATGAGTAATACTACATTAACACCTACACAAAATCGAGTAGATTTTAGTTAAAATCTTAAAGAAATTTTTTGGCGTTTACACCAATGCTGTTTGACACATTGTCGGATATGGTTTTCATAATAAAAACAGCTGATTGAAAAAGGAAAGAAATTGTATTGTAAACTTTTATTTATTAGCAAAAATGGAAAGCCAAAAACCAATGTTATTATATTTTACATCCAGATCTAAAAAATACAATCGAAATTAACATTGTTGCGTAAAAAACAGCATTTGTTATATATAAGGTTTCATATACTACCCGCAATAAATGATACCTTGGAAAAGACGATTGATACGGAAAAAGAGCACCCAAGTGGCGAGGAGTTTACTTACGACTATAACCCAAAGGGTGAACAAATAAAAACTTAAAAAACTATATTATAAGTATTAAAAGCGCCTCTTCGTTGGAATTCCACTGCTTTTACTTTTTGTAGGTACGTTTTCTGTAAATTAAGTCCACTGTAATGCTACACAGTTTATTTTAATATAATTTACATACCCTTTATTTATTATTGGTTTATCCATTTTCATAAATTCTTATTTTTGTATATTATTATCTTGCCACAAACTAATTTTTCCCCGCTCTTTTTATATATATTTTTTTTATTTTGTAAACTGTCAGTTTTTTTTTTATTCAGAGCTGTATTTTTAGCACATTAGTATGAAATTCATAGTTGTATCGTTGAGTATTTCAAGATTTCGTGAGATTTTGCCAAAATCTAGTAACGAACTAGATTTTGTTTTGTATGGGAAATCTAGTAGAAATGAAGATGATTTCGCTCAATATCTCTTAAGTACTAGATTTTGTCTAGGTGTAAATGTAGTATAACAAATAAGTTTATGAAAGAATTTTAGATAAATTAATAATTTATTGGCACACCTTCTCCTCATTAAATAATTGACTCGGGATTACATTTATTCATAGAAAACGTTTGACGCATTTTTTTGGTGTTTCTTTTTGCATAAACTACATAAACAAAAATCAGAAGATATTTAAAGAAAATCTTTTCACTAAACAAATGATCTGGATAGACTTGCTTCTTTTTCTTCCCATTCTTCACATAAATTTAATGCCATCCTCATAGAGAAACGACTAGAGTAGAAACTCTCTCAAGAAAAAATTACAAAATTCTGTCTACTAAGATATAATTACATCAAAGTTGACCATTTTTAACTAACACAATCATAGAGTTAGGTTTTTTTTAACTGAGTTGGGTGTTCAACTGAGTTGAGTGTTTCGCTCTTGTCGTTTTCTATGGTCATCCCTACAAAGACCTCCCACAGCAAACATTTCAATTAAAATGTTGACATTTGCGTGCTATTAAATACGAGAACAGAAAAAAGTAAAACTATCTACAGAAAAAAAAATTAATTTACGTACATAAGGCTGAATGAAAAACGGAAAATAATTTGATTTTATAATCTATTCAATACTTAAAGACTTTGCTTTTTGTTTCAATTTAAACTTATATTAGATTGTATATATTTATGGATTTATATTTCTTTTTGCGTTTTGTCTGAAACCACATGAAGAAAGAAAATTTAGCCAATATAAACAAACATATGTAAATACAGAATATACTGACTGGACTGTGGGCCTAAAAGAAAAAAAAATTTTAGAACTGAATTGCGGAATCAATTTATTCCTTTTTTTAATCATTTGTTTATCGGATCAAAGTTGGCCCCCTAGTATTTAATAAAATTTTCGAGTTTCCAAAAATGCAACACATTTTTTTCTTAAGTAAAATTTGGGCCAATTGGCAAAACATGAATGATACGTTAAGACTCTATCTTGTTTAAAACTCTGTGTGAGGTCGTGTAAACCGGGCCGATTGAAATGGTCGTAGGAAATGCCGAGGTATTTTGAAACGTTGGAAGACATACTTAACTCCCAATAATCTTTTTAATATATATTCTACCTACATACGACCGAAAATGAAATACAACTCTCATATTGGGAAGCCATAGCCTCTGTAGATGTGAGTGTGATAAGGGACTCGAATGTATCGATCTTACGCCGTTCCCAACAATTCTGTCTCTGCTCGCCCACTTCTAGCACAATTTTGAGGAAAAATCTTGGCCTACATCTTTATAAGACTCAATTGCGTCGTGTCAACTGGAAGTTGCACCAGATTTTTATGATGATGCTCATTTCTGGATTAACGGATATGTAAACAAGCAGAGTTGTCATTTTTGTGTGGAACACAATCCTAATGAAACTCTTAAGATTCCATTCATATTATGAAAGTTTTCCGTCAGAAAGTCCAAGTTTATTGGTGAAAGGGGAGTGAGCAATAGCCTGTTCTCTTCCCCTCTTAAAATTAACTCAGACTTTCATAGTGTAAACCCAGATTTACATCCCAAAAAAAACAACGGCTTAGCGCGGTTTACATGCCGAAGGTTTCATCGGCCTATTTGTTATTAAATCCGAAATCGGTGCCAACATTACCGTGTATTTCGAACGCTACAGGCAAATTATTAGAGATTTTTTTATTCCCCATGTCATTGCAAATCATTTGGAGTAGAAATGATTCCAACAGAACGGTGCAATATGCCATAAAGCGCGTGAAACCATCACTTTGTTGTGCCAAATGTTTGGTGACCGAGTTATCTCAACAAATGGATCTCGTTTGTGTGATATGACACCTTTGGTCTATTCTGATAAACCAACACAGAAAAAATTAAAAACTGTGGCTAATCACCAAATTCATAGAATCAAGCAAACAATTTGTTGATTTTGCACTTATTACCAAAATGATTATATAGATTACTAAAAAGTGTAAAAATGGAAAATTATGAATATTTTTTTTCAAAAAAAGATGTTTTTAGTTTTATTTAAAAAAATATGATCAAAAAACTTTGTCGTTTCAAACAATGTGTTAATTGATCTAATTAAATATAGCTCAGGTTTTGACAATTCCCAACAAAAATTCTACAATTTAAAATTATTTTTTTTTTTGTTAACGAAAAAATCAATTGAGATTTTTTATTATTTAATTAATATTTTATTTAAAAATGTATTTTAAAAAAAATGTTAGTTAATTCAAAATTAAACTTTTAATTTTCTTTCAACCAAAAAAACTACTGATATTCTTTACTACTTCACTTTCTTAATATTTAATATTTAATTTTTTAATTTCTACTTGTATTTCATTTATCATCGACGCCACTGTTCACTGTATTTAACAGTCTGAATTTTCCAAAACATTATGTATGTGTATTTTAGACAAAATATCCCATAAAGTTGTCACTTTTATGGCCAAAAATGTTTTTTTTTTCTTAATTTTCTTAAAGCCATGCACACCTCTTTACACACAAATAGTTGTTAAATTTATTATAGATTTTCTTTGGGCTTTTTGTTCTTCTTTTCATTTTAAATTTATTGTTATTAGAACATATTGAAATATTTTAATCGTTTTCCGACTCATTAACAAATGTAATGAACGCAATTGTCTTGTACCCGTTCGGTTTTTCGCTTGTTTTTTTGTTTTTTGTTTGTTTTGCTTTTAGTAATAAGGAAAACAATTTTTGGGGCACCCTTTACGACTAGTTGTTTAAAGGGGAAAAAATAAGTTTTTCATTCCGTATGCTATTTCGACAATATTTATCTTCGATCTTTTATATGCTGGGTCCTTATGAGTAGCAAAGTTCATTTAACGATGTCCGTCTGTCCGTGTGTATGTTGAAATGGGTTTATTAAATACCTCAGATATGATGGGGATAAGCTTGTAATTTAATTTTATTCTGAAATAGACTGTGAAATGCAGTCAAGTCGGTCCACAAGTCGCTGATATATCAGCAAAACCACAAATATCTCTAATTTTTTTAATTCTTCTTATAATCTATGAACTTAATTTTATCCCATTTACTTTAAGTTAACTCAGTAGAATACTAGTGGTGGAAATTAACATAATCGGTTCGTAAGTAATCTAGTTCTAGACTTTTTCTTCCTGAAATATGAGTTAAAAGGACCAAATTTGGCGCAGATATTTCATCAATATAAGGATTGAAAAATTTAACAAAAATGTGTCAAATCGGTTTATTATTTCACCTGGCCCACAACACAATTTAGGGTTAAAGTACAAAAGGACCATAGAAAACAAGCTAACTTGATCAATTTGAGCTTATAGCCTGGTTTACATTATTCCGAAAATTAATTCTTAGGAGATTTCGAGCAAAATCTAGTCGTTTTTTACTAGATTTCCCAAACAAAACTAAATCTACTTAGTAACAAGGTTTTGACCAAATCTGGTAGTACTTAGTGATGAAATTGTGGGGGTTTCCCCTAAAGTACTAACAAATACAAGAAAAAATTTAATTTTTAATAAAAATCAAAATTAAATAGTAATAAAAATAGCGATTTAATGGAACAGATAAATAATATTGATGTAATTAATAAAGTTAATTCTAAAAAAAAGTTAATGCAATTTGGTAAATGCCTATTTTTTCTTATGTATGTTTGTTAATGTGTTTCAGTTAAAAGGGACGTACGGATGAACAAATCGATTTTTACTTTTTTGGTGATTCTTAAAATACACAATACGCTCTTTCTAATCAGCAAACCGCAGTTTTCTAGCTGCATTACTTTTGTCTTAAGTATGCTTTAAAATACACCTTTGATAAGAAAAGAAAAAGATTACATTACATTTTTTGTAATTGATCTAATTTACTTGAAACTCGCCTTTCGGGGCTTTCGGGACCGACGATTACGAATCTGGTATTAGATTCTGAAAATTCAAAATCCAAGATGGCGGATTTTTTTGTAAAGTTAACAAGACACAAAGTGGAATTCAAGTGTTCTCCCACAATACTTAAGTTCACTCGCTTTTGACACATTACTTTGTTTTAATCTTTTAATAAATAATAGTATTACCAAAAACAACTTTGAATATAAATTTTTGCAAGTGCACGTGCAAAAAAAAAAGTGAACTGGCAACTGGTTTTTATTTTGATTTCTTGCGAAAACAATAAAAGCACTTTGTTTTTGTTTTTAATGCGTTTTTTCTTTACCCACTTAGAACTTCAATTAATGTTGGGAGAATTCCAAATAATTGTAGCGGGAAATGATCACTGATTTATTGTTTGGTATTTTGTTTAAGCTTTGATATCGTTGCAAAAAAGACTTTTTGAGTGTTTGTAGGTAATTCTCATTCCCTCTGTAGTTTTGTTTGCTGATAGCTTTAGCTTTTCTAAAATTATTTAGGAGAACGTTTCCTGGTGATCTGGCCTAAGCAACCAGTGAAATGCGCACCTCCATTTCATTATTTTTTTTATCAATTATTAAAAAAAGGGAATAAAGCGCAATTAACAAAATCTTTTAACAAATAATAGTATTCCCAAAAACAACTTTGATAATCTTCACTATTTTTTTTTTCGTAACACTACGAAATCACCAAAACAGCTAAGTAGTAGCCTCAAACCTCCAGAATAATTACACAGCTTTAAACAGAGCCTTAAACTCCGACATTTTGAATTTGGAAAGTCTGACTTTAGACTCATAACCAGCTACCCCGAAAAACCCAGAGTGACGAGTTTCAAACAAATTCAATAATATTACCAACAAATTGCCCGCCATATTAGATCTGTCATTTTGAATTTTCAAAATCTAATACCATATTCGAAATCTTCGACCCAAAAAACAACCAGGTAACGGGTTTCAAGCCATAAAAGCATTCAGCCGTATCTAAATCAACTTGTTTCACACAAATCCTGTAACATTACAAAAAATATTCAACCATATTGGATTCGCCATTTTGAATTTTCAAAATCCAATACCAAATTTGTAATCAGCGACCCCCAAAATCCCGTTATAACGGGTTTCGAGCTATAAAAACGTTTAGGCGTTTCAAAATAAGCTTGTTAACTTCAAAATCGCTTTTCTCCAAAACTCATTTTTTGCCCATGGGTCCCTTTTAACTGAAACTGACACATATGTGGACTTAAGAGTGGATTCTGGTACCTAAAAAGGTGTAGAATAAGATGAAATGATTTAGATTTCTGATAAAAGTTTATTAACCCCATAAAAACGTACAAGACGAACTTGGGGAAATCGATAAAAATGAGAAAAACATTAAAATTTGAAACTTTAAATGCGTTTTTCTCAAAACTTCATTTTCGCACACTAGGTCCCTTTTCTCGGAGAAGGTCACATATATGTTTTGATTATGAAAACAATATCTCTCCCATTACAAAAAATTGCATTCACAGAAAAAATTATTAAATTTCTCCAATCACCAAATTTGTTCTAAATTCATAATATCAAGCAAACAAGTTGTTCATTTTGCACCTATTACCAAAATGATTATATTGATTACTACAAATTTTATAATTTTGAAAAAATATTTTCAATAAATGATATTTTTAATTTTAATTAAAAAAGTGATCAAAAAAACTTTGCCATTTCAAACAATGTGTTAATTTACTAAATTAAATATTGACAATTCCCAACAACAATTCTACATGTTTAAATTATTTTATTTTAAACGAAAAAAGTCAATTAAGATTTTTTGTTATTTAATTAAAATTTTAATTGAAAATTTATTTCAAAACAACTAAAATGTTAATTAAATCAAAATTAAATTTTTAATTTTCTTTCAACTAAAAAAATAATTGATTCAATTATCACATTAATTAAATTTAAATACTTTTTAAACCATTTTTTTAATTGATAAAACACTTTTTTCTGTGTTGTAAACGCACTAGATTTTTAACAACATTTCAAATCAATTCAAGATTTCCGACTTGTAAAACCGGCTTATAAAATATTCACTATATATGTATGAGATTTGTTTGGATTGTTTGGTTTAGCGCCCATACAAATATGCTCCATATATGCTGAGGTACAATTGGCTCTGATATACCATGGTGAAGGATGTTTAAAATTCGGTACAGCCGAATTTTCACTTGTTTTGTATTATTTTTGGTATGAGTAAGTAATAGCCAATTTATCTTGATGACTTCTTGACAAAATACAGAATAGTTTTTGATGAAAACAAAAAATGAAAAAAAATTGTTTACTGTAACATGGATTTAATCAATCACTAAAAACATCGAACATTTTGTTGACATGCACAAACAATTACATACATACATAAATATGGAGAATTCGTTGCTCATGATTGTTGCTTCCCATCGAGATGATACAAAAACACGTTTTTAAAATTTTTTTTTTAATTATTTGGTATTAAGAGGGAGTTTTGAATATTTCGATATTTTTTAAATAAAAATAAGCGTGTGACTTTTTAAAAAATTGTTTTTTTTTAGGAATCTTGTAAAAATAACACTATGGAAAAAAGGGAAACAATCATTGTTTTTTTCCTCAAATAGCCACCATATTTGTTGGTCAGCTATAGTCAGCTAAAGCTTGGTAATCTGTTCAACATTTCACGTGAAATGCTGTCAAAACTCATATGAAAAAACTTGAGCGGAATTTTTATGAAATTATGTGGAGAGAGTTCTACTCTGTTCAATTTGTGAAAGAGTTTCTAGCAACATTTTTTTACAACTGCGAAATATTATAAGCTGCACTTACTTCACGTGGAATTTTAAGCAAATGGAAAAAAGTTTAAATTTAATATTAAATGTGAAAGGGAAAAAAAAGAAAAAAATAACACAACCGGTAACAGTTTTTCATCAATATTTACTTTAATTTTTTATTAAAAAAAAATACTTTTCAGTAAAATAAATGTGGGTTTTGTTTACATACGCAAAATAATGTTGCATGCTTTGAAAGATTTAAAACATCAAATCGTGCAAACTCGCAAGATACGAACGAGTAGCTAACATTAATACATGTCAAACTTTTCGTATGATATAATGCTCGTAGATGTTGCTGAACATTTTTCACAAATTGGAACAGAGAACTAGGCTTAACAACAAAAATCTTCATTATTTCAAATTCTATGGTAAAAGGTTTTTTAAATTTTTTTTTTTTTTCTAAAATTTGAGATTTTTGAAGAGGCCGCTCCATACATCTTGTCATAACTTTTGAACGTCGTATTCGATTTTGTTATGCAATCCATCAAAAAAAATTTAATTATGCCCGATTTAATTCTGTCTGTCTAATATCTTTTTTTGATTTAGCAATTAGTTTTGGAGTTATTGAGGCACAAGTGGAAATTTTTTTTTGGTTAATTATAAAATAAAGCTGCATCTTTTAGATATAAAATCAATTTTATTTCATGAAAATCCATGGAAAAATTTTTGTTTTATTCCCGATAAACTGAAAGCACCTAGTTCACAGAAAAAAGTGTTTTATCACTTAAAAAAATGGTTTAAAAAGTATTTAAATTTAATTAATGTGATAATTGAATCAATTATTTTTTTAGTTCAAAGAAAATTAAAAATTTAATTTTGATTTAATTAACATATTAGTTGTTTTGAAATAAATTTTCAATTAAAATTTTAATTAAATAACAAAAAATCTTAATTGACTTTTTTCGTTTAAAATAAAATAATTTAAACATGTAGAATTGTTGTTGGGAATTGTCAATATTTATTTAAATAAATTAACACATTGTTTGAAATGGCAAAGTGTTTTGATCATTTTTTTAATTAAAATTAAAAATATCATTTATTGAAAAAAAATATTCACAATTTTTAGTAATCAATATAATCATTTTGGTAATAGATGCAAAACCAATAACTTGTTTGCTTGCTATTATGAATTTGGTATAAATTTGGTGATTGGAGAAATTTAATAATTTTTTCTGTGTTGATAGATATTTAATGTCTAAATGGGCGTTGAAATCAAAATGCATTTCGTGCACTTCGTGATTTATTTGGTCAGAATAATCGACCTCAGTGGATTCGTTAACAAACAGAACCGCAGCATTTTAGTAAATGAGAATCCACGAGTGATTGTTGAAAAGCCGATGCATCCACAACGAGTGACTTTTTGGTGCCGTTTATGGGCTGAATTGTGTGCGCTATCGTGATAACGGACTTCTTTTGGCCATAAAATGAGGATATGAACCTGGACGATTTGTGGCTCCAACAGGATGATGCCAGATGCTAAACAGCCAACGAAATAATGGCTATTTTCCGGGAGAACTTCAATGGCCGAATTATATCACGTCGTGGCAATCTTAAATTGCTGTCACGACCATGTGATTTGGCTTTTCGAACAAGCTACGCAATGGCAGACCCGTTTAGTAAATTATGTTGTAGTTTTAATGAAATATTTAACTCAATAGATTTCTCTTTAATTGACGCACAGCCGCGAATAAAATTGAAAGTTACAAAGGTATTATTTTTCAGGAAAGCAAAAAAGTTTTTAACAGGCAGGATTATTTATTTTTTAATTTTTTTTTTCATACAATCAAAAATAATGCTAACAAAAACTTTTATGCAAATTTTTAAGAAATTTTAATTTATAGAATATGGGAACTTTTTCTTTTTCATAAATTATTTTTTTAATAAATTAACAATTTTTTTCGAATGTGCTTCTATGAGTTGTATTTCAATTTATAAAGCTTTTTACAATAGTCTTATTCCCTCAATATTTCACATACTTTTTTGATTAAGCCAACCTTTGGTTAACATTGAAGCTATAGATATGTATTTATACTTAGGAATGACTTTAAACACTACCAGAATATCTTGTATCTTCATGTTACATGTTCTTTACTTTAGCTATCCTTTGGTTAGCAATGACGCAAATTTTGTATGTACAGAAAATTTACCAATTACACTGTGCAAGAAATTGACACTTTTTTTTCGTGACAAGCTGGGCACCTAGCGTTTTAACATAATTCGGGTACGCTGAATCCAATGGTGCCCGCGGTTTTTTAAGATTGGCTCTGGTTTTCGAAATATACCGTTATTTCGAAAATGGAGGAGGTTGCACAACATATGTTCGCATAACTCAAAAAACGCTTTAGCTTATTAAAAAAACTTAAAAACATGCATTTTCCAATTTTTTATGAATTTTTAAAAAACAAAAATTTCGAAATTTTGTTAAAAAAATTATTATGTTATAATATATATATTATGTTTCTAAAACGACTGCGGATATTAGAAAGGGGTTTTATCTCTCTTAAAGGAAATTTTATTGCGGAATTTCGATTTTTTAAGTTTTTTCAATAAGCTAAAGCATTTTTGAGTTATGCGAACATATGTTGTGCAACCTCCTCCATTTTCGAAATAACGGTATATTTCGAAAACCAGAGCCAATCTTAAAAAACCGCGGGCACCCCTGGATTCAGCGTACCCGAATTATGTTAAAACGCTATGTGCCCGGCTTGTCTGATTTTTCAACTAGCATAGTGTTATCAGACACTAGCACAATGTAATGTATTTTCTTCGTCAGCATTCTTTGTGTCACACTGGATAGTGATACGAGTACTTTATAAATTTCATGTATTTAACTCAACAATTTTAAAAAATAGAATATGAAAACTTTTTCTTTTACATAAATTATTTTTTAATTATATTAACAATTTTTTCGAATGTGCTTCTATGAGTTTTATTTTAATTTATAAAGCTTTTTACAATTATTCCCTCAATATGCAAATTTACAGTTTATAATCTTATTTTAGTGGAAAACGTTTCATATCCACAATTGCGATGTCATTTAAGACGTTATTCCACCACGCAAGCGGCTTTTAAACGTTGTTCCATTAACCTACAACGTTCTTCCACTGGCTTATAGTGCATTTACACTTGTAATTTTCAAACTAGTTTATGATCGTAAACTACTTTCATAAACTATATCGTTTACATCAGCAGTTTTGACAGTTAACAGTTTAACAGCCATGTCACAAAACAGCTGACTTCAGTAAAAAAAAACTTAAAAACGTTGGTGCACGTACATTTATACATACGATAAACATACCTTTTATTTTCGTTATCCATATTATATAAAACAATTTTCAATTAATTTTTTTAAACTTTTTCTTGATGTGTTCCTTTTTTTAACGCAAACTTTTTTAACTTAATTTTTTTTTTTTTTATGAAAAGTCAAATATCACTAGCGTTGCCAGAGCAAAATTTGAAAAGAACAGAGTTGCATTAACAAAAACTGGTTGTTTGCAACTAGTTTATCTCAAAAGCTAGATACAAACGTGTTTATAATTTGCATGGATAAACAAGTTTCTTAAACTAGTTTATCATCATAAACAACCTTTAACGTGTTTATGGTGTAGGTGTAAATGCACTATTACTCTTTGTATCGCATTTTGATGGCATTAAGGTGCATAATTTTGGGTGATTTGATGTTTAAACAATGTAAGAGATAAGGATGGGCAATAAATATCGATATATCAAAATATCGATATTTAAAAAAATAAAGTCGATATATATCACCGATATTTAAAATACCCATAAATCGATATTTATCTGCGACTATCGAATTCGAGATTTTTAAGATTTCTTTATAATATAATTCAACATTTTAACCGTTGCTCAACTGCTTGCAATACTGTTGCTTTTTAAGAATTGCATCATATGTTTTTTAACTAATATTAAGAAAATAACGGCGCTTTTCCATTGTACATTTTCATAGATTATACAGTTCAGTTTTGTCTCGGTTTTTTAAGAAATGATGACAACAAAAAATTAAGTGCGGAAAAAATATTCTGGAAAAGGTTTCTAGAATTATGCAAAGAATAGCCCTAATAATGGCGTATTAGCAGCAATAGACTACAGAAAGTTGGAATGTTAATAGTAAAAAAAATATTTTGTTTTTTTAATTTTATTTGAGCATGTTCTTATATATTAAAAATAAAATATTGCACAGTTTACTTGTATAGTATGTGTCACAAGTTTCGTTTACCGGCAGAATTTAATCCGGCATTATATAATCCCAATAAATTTTTTTTTTTTTTAGATTTCATATTATTCTTGTTTTTAAATTTTTTTTTATGGTAGAATTAACTGCGGTCCTTCGATTTCAAACGAAAACTTCGCATAAATTACCTTAAAAACTAAATTTTAAAATTGGGGTTTGTTTTAAATAAAAGTCAAGCGAATTAAAGTTTTGTTCGAAATAGAGGGACAGGAAGTAAAATTGAAATTAAAAAAAAAAGAAAAAGTTAGAATGGAATTACATGTGATATGTTTGTACATATGTAAATATTTATTGATATAAGTATATTAAGTTTTTAAATTTGGTAATAATTTCAGCTTAATACGTTCGATACATCGATATTTTTAAATTGTAAATATTGATAGTCTTAAAAAATATCGATACGATATATATCGATATATTTTTTCAATTTGCCCATCCCTACTAAGAGAGTTATGTTAACGGTAGTCTGCAAAAAACAGTTTTTGCAAAAAGTGGCTTTTCAACTGTTTATATTATAAACGTAATATTATATTAAGTTTGTTCTTTTTCAAGCCAAACAAATCAGATTTTTTAAGACTACGTAGGTATTTTGGAATTAAGTTTCTGTCAGCACTGATTTGGATGGAATTTTAAAAAATTCTCTTTTATTTTTAAAGTCACTTTTTTTAAAATAATAAAAATTATAATTTTATTCACCGAGCAATAGTGGCGTACCACTTCAGCCTCTTGTAGCAACACAGACTAGAGACTCTGGCGGAAATCGGGAAGCTACAAGCCGCGACACTAAATAATATACCACCTCACTACAAACTAGCCTAACGGGGCACAACAAATCTGATATTTTGTTGAACCTAAAAATAAAAAAACCAAAAACTTATTTCAATTATTCATACAAAATATTTAAGCCAGGGGGCAAATTATGGCATTCCATATCGAATGAATTTACAATACAACTTAAATGGGAATTTCGAACGATATCGAATGCGGAAAATTGAGACCAGGGGGCTAAAGGCCTCATTAGTTTTTACTTTCGGTTGCCGTTCTGTGCCGTTCTTTTCTGTAGCAAATATTTTGCTTTAAAAAAGAAAAACATTGAAATTGTGATCAAAAATTATTTTCGGGAATGAAATATTTTATTAATTAATTCATTTATTAATGATGTGCTAATAATCCCAATTTTTGAAAGAAAATACTGAAATTTATTGTTGTGGGAAAGCTAGTTCCTATGCGCATTTCGCTGGTTGCTTAGGCCAGCTCATCAGGAAACTTTTTCCAAATACTTTAGAAAAGCTAAAAATATTATACAAGTAAGACCATAAAGTGAATAAGAATTTTAAAACACTCTGGTCTTAAATGTAACAATATCAAAGCTTCAACAAAGTCACAACAATATACCGTCAATCTTTTCTTTCTTACATTCCCCTACAATTGGATGGTTTTTTTCCAACACGAATTGTAGTTGTAAGAGGATAGAAAGAAAAAAACAAAATTAAAAAAACAAGTTGCTTAAATAAAGCAGCTTGCCATTTGAGTTTTTTATTTGCCGGGCACATGCAAATTTATTATCAAAAATTATTTTCGGGAATGAAATAGGTATTTTATTAATTAATTCATTTATTAATGATGTGCTAAATAATAAAAAACTTTTCGTAAAAATTACGAAATGAATATGGTGTGTCAAAAATACATCACTTTTAAATTTTTTTTTTTTTTTAATTCTTTCAGTTTATACTGAACGAATCGAAATTATTTTTTCAGTGTTGTAAAAACTCAAATAAATGCGTTACAACACTGAAAAAAATAATTTCAGTATCGACTAAAGAATCTATATATATAAAATTGTAACGTTACTGACTGACTGACTGACTGACTGACTGACTGACTGACTGACTGACTGACTGACTGACTGACTGATTCATCATCGCACAGCCTAAACGCCTGAAGTTAAAAACTTGAAATTTGGACCAGGGGTTGGTCTCTCCCCAAATCGATCCACTAAGACGGGATTTTTGGAAATTCGAATGTTTAGGGGGTAAAAAAGGGCAAAAACGGGTAAATTCGGTAACCTTATATCTCTAAAACTAAAAAAGATACAAAAAAAATTTAATGCTTTTCGTTGTTCTTTCGAAAAATAAGCGGACAGGTGTCTGGTACTTTTTGGAAATTCAGCCCTTTAAGGGAGTAAACGGGTAAAACCTGCATTTGGGTACTTTTTTGTCACCCCATCTATCTTTTAAATCCATAAACCTAGAAATAAGGGTTATACCACATTTGAAACTTATCTAAAAAATCCAAATACGAATTTGGTACTTTTTCGAAATTCGGACGTTTAAGGGGTAAAAAGCGTAACTATTTTTGGTACTTTTTTTATAAAACATTTTTTTTATTTATTGACATAAACGTATTAAATTATGGGCTCCCACTACATTATTGAAATTTTTCATGCTTCAATGGGGAGAAAAAAAGTACCAAAAAGGGGAAATACGGAGTAAACGGGTAAAATCTGTATATTGGTATTTTTTTGTCTTCCCATCTATCTTTTAAACTAATAAACATAGAAATAAGGGTTATATCACATTTGAAACTTATCTAAAAAATCCAAATACAAATTTGGTACTTTTTCGAAATTTTGACGTTTAAGGGGTAAAAACCGTTACTATTTTTGGTACTTTTTTACAAAACATTTTTTTTTATTCATTGACAAATACGTATTAAATTATGGGCTCCTACTACAATATTGAAATTTTTTATGCTTCAATGGGGAGAAAAAAAGTACCAAAAAGTGGAAATACGGGAAATTTTATTTCTTACTTTAGGTTTTTGGTTCCACAACTGACAATTTTTTTTAAGTATCGTTAATATTGGACCTAGAAACATAAACTTCAACATGCAATGTCCTGAGTGGATAAGAACCTCTGAGGGTACTTTTTGGTATTCTTTGATCTTAAACTGGTACTTTTTTAATTTCCGTTAGTATTAGACCTAGAAACATAAAACTAAACATGCAAAGTCCTGAGTGAATAAGAATTTGTTAGAGGGATCTTTTTGGTACTTTTTCATTCTTTAACTGGTACTTTTTTAATTTTCGTTAAAATGAGACCTATTAACATAAAATAAAACATGCAAGATCCTGAGTGAATGAGAATTCGTTAGAGGGATCTTTTTGGTACTTTTTCGTTATTTAACTGGTACTTTTTAATTTTCGTTAATATTGGACCTATGAACATAAAATTAAACATGCATGCTCCTGAGTAAATCAAAATCTGCAAGAGGTGCTTCTTGGTACCTTTTGGTCTTTAACTGTTACTATTTGAAGTTCCGTTAGTATTGGACCTAAAATCATAAAATTCAACATTAAATGTCCTGAGTGGACAAGAACCTATAAGAGGGATCTTCTTGGCACTTTTTCGTTTTTTAACTGGTACCTTTTTTATTTTCGTTAATATTGGATCTACAAACATAAAATTAAAAATGCAATGCCCTGAGTGAGTGAGAATCTGTAAGAGTGGTTTTTGGTACTTTTTCGTACTGTATTGTTTGCCAACAGTTACTTATTGAATTTTTGTTAGTTTTGCAGCTACAAACATAAAATTAAACAAGCAAAGCGTTGAATGAGCATCTGTAAGAGGCAATTTTTGGTACTTTTTTGTACATTATTTTGTGCTTTTATTGTTGCTCATTAAATAAAAAAGAGAACAGGTGTCTGGTACTATTTCGAAATTCGGCTCTTTTAGGGAGTAAAAGTGTAAAACCTGAATTTTGGTTGTTTTTTGTCCCCCATCTACCGTTTAAATCAATGCACATAGAAATAAAAATTATATAAAATTCGTAAGTTATCTAAAAAATGCCAAGTGAAAATTTTGTACTTTTTCTGAATTCGAACGTTTAAGGGGTAAAAATCGTAAGTAATTTTGTTACTTTTTCCAAGATATTTTTTCTTCATCTATTTATTTTCATCGCATAGCCTAAACGCCTGAAGCTAAAAAGTTGACATTTGGACCTGAGGCAGGCCTTTCACAAAATCGATCACGCTGACCTCATATCTGCTAAGCTAAAGGAGATACAAAAAAATTTAATACCTATTATTGTTTATTGAAAATAAGCGGACAGATGTCTAGCACTTTTTTGAAATAAGGAGTAAACGGGTAAAACCTGTATTTTTAAAAACTTTTTTGCTATGCCATCTATCTTTTAAACCAATAAACATTAAAATAAAAAATATATCACATTCGTAACTTATCTAAAAAATACAAATACAAATTTGATGCGTTTCGAAATTCGAATGTTTAAGGGGTGAAAATCGTACCTAATTCTGTTATTTTTTTTAAAACCTTTTTCTTCATCTACCTATATAATATAAAATTGTAAAGTTACTGCCTGATTCATCATCGCACGACCTAAACGCCTGAAGTAAAATGCTGAAATTTGCCCTGGAGGTTGGCCTCTCGCGAAATCGATTACCTATGATGGGAGTTTTGGAAATTTTTACGGTTAAAGGGTAAAAAAGGTTAAAACGGGAAATTCCCTAACCTGATGTTCATTAAAATAATAAGCGGTTAGGTATCTGGTACTTTTTTGAAATTAGACCCTTTTGGGGAGTAGACCTGTATTTTAAAACTTTTTTACCACGCCATCTATCTATTAAACCAATAAACATTGAAATAAAAAAATATCACATTCGTAACGTATCTAAAAAATACAAATAAAATTTTTCGAAGTACGAACGTTTAGAGGTACAAATCGTCCCTTTACAAAGTAGCGGGTTTAAACCTAGAAACATAAACTTTGGCGTAAAAATATGTCCACATAAGAAAAAGGGGCGCTAACGAAGTAGCGGGTTAAATGCTAGTTAGAAATAAAATAAAAGTATTCGATCACGACTGATATAATTAGCCCCCCAGTTCTTACTTTTGGTTCAAACTTAATTTATTAATTTATAAATTCTGTGCAATATTACCAAAAAGTTGATATTGAGATTGTCGCAATTCCTAGAAACCCTGCAAAACATATAAATATC
This sequence comes from Pollenia amentaria, assembly GCA_943735925.1. NCBI lineage: Eukaryota > Metazoa > Arthropoda > Insecta > Diptera > Polleniidae > Pollenia > Pollenia amentaria. The sequence continues at coordinate 81,094,755 of OX031008.1, read as the reverse complement.
TACATTATTCTAAAAAATAAAACACATAAATTTACAGATATATTTATATTTATTCCTTAAAGGACACAATTTTTTGTACTTGTTACAATTCATTAACTATTCACTGAGAATGTATTTATAGCCATCGATTGAAAAGGATCTCAAATTGAACTTAACTGGACGTATTAGGTTTAAATAAAAACGAAGTGGCAGGATTTATAAAAATCAGAAAATTGACACGAAAAAATAAAACAAGTCTGACCGAAAGAAATTCAAGGATGTGCATATGACTAAGTTTTTAAAATTGTTTAGGATTAAAATCCCCTTTGTAAGAAAATTTTGGGCTTAAAAATAAAATATGCAGCAAAAGGAATTTTTCTGCAAATTTTGTATTTATACAAAATTTTCCATTAAAATTTTTACACAAATTTTACGAAAATTGGGTGTTTTAAGGGACATTTTACATGAATAAGATATTTTCATTTCTATCCGAATTTTATTCCTCATTTTCTATTAAAAACTTTAAACGTAAATTTAAGTTTAAATTGTAAAAAATAAATTAAAATTTTACAACAAACGCATATTAAAAGAATCTTTAAGGAACTTTTCTTCTAAGTTGGAGGTTTTTGTTGTTTTTCTTTTAGCACTTTTTTTAGTTTCAACAATTTTTTACCGATTCAGATTCTTTTGTTTTCTCTTTCTTTTAAGCAAATGCGAATGATTGATGGTAATACGCGTTATGAAAGATAATTTGGTTTTTGACGAAGAGGTTTCTTTTTATTGTGAAGAAGCAAAGAAAACTATAAAATGCAGAAATTTATTTAACTAATCAATTAAATGAATAAAAAGGAATTCAAGAGAAATATTGTTAAAGGAAATACAGTAAAAATATTAGGCAAATTTATTTAAGGGTTACAAAAGCTGCAGTCAAAATCAAAAACTGTTGAACAAAAAACGACTGTTTATACTTAATGAATCAGAAGTAAAAGCAACAGTTTCTTTTGGCCAATGACAAATGAAGAAGTGGAAGAAATGGCAGTTTTTGAACTTCGACTGCATGATTTTAAACGCTGGTTTATTAACTTAAACAATATCAACATCTTTTAAATAAAAGTATTTAATTTTTTAAACACAATTATTCTTAGTAATAATTATTTTATTGCTACATTTGATACAATTATTGCTCCTGTTTTTACTAAACACTAACTCCCATATTCGTAAAAAATATTTCAGGTTTATATCAAGTTTAGGAAACGAATTTCCTATGAAAATTTGTTTAATAAACCTTTTATTAATCAAAAATAATTTTTATGAATATGGGGGTTAATTTATAAATAAATCTTTAAAATTCTTTAAAATGCGAAATAGAAAATTTCACTTGTATTGCAAAAATCTGTTTTCAAACCATTCGACAATTGAAATTTCTTAAATTTTTTTTTTTTTTTTTGACAAAAAGAGAATTTCTAAACGAAAATGAAAATAAAGTAAATAAACCGTCAAGTCATGTTCAAATACAAAACAATAAATTAGAAAAACTTAAAATAAATGTACTTGTCATGAAAAAGTCCTTTTCATCGGGTTTGATTGTATGGTATGTGAGGAGTTCTTACTGTCAACCAGACAGTAAAAGGTATGCCATGAAAAAGGGAAGCTATCCTACCAAAAATAGTTGCATTAATTTTAACAAATATTTATTAAATTTTTCATTATGTCACAAATACAATTATAAATTATATTATAAATTAATTTACAGAGCGTTGTCTTTGATCACATTGAAGAGTTTCTGGTAAGAATCGAACCGGTAACCTTCGCACTATATGCAATCTCAGATCAGATCATCTAGCTTCCAATTAGCATAACAAATTATAACAAATTTTGAATATATTTTAATATTTCAAAAACAGTATTTACAATGTAATCTCCCTTAACGAAAATCTTCCTTAAGCGGACACACCTTCTGACAGAAACTGTTCCCTGTTCCCGGCAGCGTTTTAACCGAAAGCACTAGGTTCATTGTAGCGCACATTCCTCTTATGAGGACAACCCGGCCATAAGATATTCTACTGTATATTTATTCCGCTTTTGGTTATATAAATATTGTAAACTAAATTTACATTAGCGGTATTAACTGTTTGATGCATTTGCGGTTAAAAATGTTTCTTATTGACATTTTAAGTAACTTTGCAATGCTAAATGCAAATTAGGTACCAGCTGATATACGTAATTGTTGGTTGTATAAATAAACAAAAAGGTGTTTGAAATTATTTTAAAATTCCACGAAGCAGTGCAAAATAATATATAAAAGAAAATATAATCGAAGCATTGTTTACAAATATAAGCTGTTCGAGTATCAGGGATGCAATCGCAATACACGTAGCAGAAAAAGTTATATAGTTTAAGTATTGCGCAAAAGCAATGATACGACAATTGCAATTTTGTATATTTTGCTGTTAGATTGCAAGCAAAATATACAATATTTTGCATTTGCACTTTCGCAAGACAATTTGCATCAGACACTGAACTGGGCTAATATCATAGGAAAAACAAGCAGAATGTTTTATTTACTAATGATTAGAGTCCCGGTTGGAAATAGAACCCTTAACCACTTGAATTATAGATCAAGATCTTACCACAAGCCAGTCTTTATTGGCACTTGATACTATAACCACCCAAAAAAGATCTGAGACTGCATTAAGTATAAATTTGTTGGTTAGAAAAAGTACGGTATCAAATTTTTAGATGGATAATAAATTTTAATGGTAAGTTTTTTATACTTTTTGCTGGAAAAATAAAATTTAACAAAAAATAAAATCTTCTTACCATTATCTGATATATTAAGAGGAATCTCTTATAATCGAAATGCTATTGCCGAATTTGGTTTCATTGCTAAAATTAAATGATCATTTTTGTTAAATTTTATTCCGAACAAAAATTTTTTTTAATTTTAAAACACCAATTACCTCATTATCGGTCAACGATTTCCAAAAAAAAAAAAAAAAAACAAGAAATAGGAAATAGATTATCATTATCTTTCTTGCCATTTTTAATAAATAACAAGAAAGAGTGCCATATGTCTAGTTTTATAAACTCTATAATATACTTATATCGCACCTTGGTGCGATAAGCATATAAAGTTATATAAATACCGTTTCTTAGATATAAATAAATAAAACTATTTTGTGCCACGCCCACAAAAAAAATAAGTCGTGGTTTTTTGCTCATATCTCAGTCATTTTTGGACCGATCTGGCTGAATTTCAATACCAAACTGTAACGGAGTATATGTGACAAAAATGTATAAGAACCTAGTCTCCATTTTTTCGAGGACCTCCGGAAAGCTATTTCAAAATACACACAGACAGACATGGTTAAATCAACTCCAGAATATATATCCTTTATAGGGTCACACATCAATATTGTGAAAATTACAAACGGAATGACAAACTTATATATACCCTTTCCCCTTTCCAGCTTTCTTTATTTAAACTATCATGGAGGTCATTTTAATTTAAAAAAAAAGGAGTACATACAAAGTGATGCGAATAGTGATCAATCATTTATCATCAGGTTAAACGAACCACAATTTGCTTATTGTGTACAGAAACATGGTTGCATTTTAGATTGTGAGAGTTTGTATAGTTTGTTTGCAACTGACTGATTCTATTTAGGAACAAACATGTAATTGGATTATTGCTGTTGTCGGTGATTTTTATAATATCTAACGTACATCGGTTTTAAAACTTTACAGAGCAAAATGCCTTAACCCTAGAATTCATAACTGGGTAGATGTGTGTCTACTATCGATTATAAAGGGTTATAGCTGTAAAACCAGCTGCAAGTCTATACTTAATAGGAATTAGATTCTCATTTTTTATCAAAATTGGAAAATTGTTACGGAAATTGTGTTGACTCGAAACATTGGAAAAGTGTTAATGTTTTTGAAATGTTAAACTTTTTGAATGCCTTGATTTAGATCATCCTACTTTAAAACATCAATAATTTTATTTAGTATTTTCTTTTGACCATATCATGGAAATCGAAATAACGAGAAAGTGAAATCGAACAAATTTGGAAAACTCTCCCGTATTCAAAGTTCATAAATATATTTCCTTTTATATACCTCATACGAGTACTTTGAGGACCACCTTCCTCTACCTAAACTACTTTTGAAATCAGGAAAAGCTGCGTTCATGTTTACAAAAATTCAATTAAAAATATTCGTCGCTTTAAATTTTACGTGATTTCGATTTCCATTACATGACCGATAAGTATCACTTTAACCTCCTTTAAACTCTCTTTCGCTCTTTCTCTTTTTTTTAACCCTAAGATGTCCTACACGGTCTGGCCAGACCATTTTTGACTTTCATATGCAATATCTGTTTTTGTAGCAAAAGTATTAAGACACGATGGCTATGGATTCTACAAGTAAGTTGTCCTGAATCAAATAAATCAAATTTCGAATCATGTGGATCATATTTAGGGCACGAAACCCCCCCATAAGAAAATGTTCGCTAAGTGCACCATAAGGTCTGGCTGGACCACAGGTTAATTTATTGAATAACTGCTTTTCCACTGACGAAGTTTACTTTGCTAATTCAGCTAAAGTGTCTTTTGTTCGGTGTTGTTGTTGTTGGATTGTTGTTGTTTTCAAACAGTCTTTTGCTTTGTCGCCGTATTAGCGGTGGTACCAGTATACTTCATTTAGTTCGGCGTTACGGGCTCGGGATCTGCTACGTGGATGTTGGGAAAACTTTGTTTTCAACTCAGCCACCTTTTGGACAAGTAAGCCGATCTGTTGTTCTAGTGTTGATTGTGCTGAAGATACGTGGCACAGAAACTCCACTGACGTTTGGTGAATCGCTTAGCCCAAATATTTTGTTTGCGAGTATAGCTTATTTGTCAAGCGGTTCACAAATTTTTTAAATTACGATACGCACATTTAGTGGTAGTTGGCTCATCCAGACATATTTGAGAAATTTGTCGTTTATTTCGTTGCCGGCTAAATCGCGCAGAAATTATGTTAGACGCATGTCGCCAAGCTCTGAATCCTGTTAAAGCTTTTTTATGTGTTTCTGCTCTGAGACAGCATAATTTCCCAAGAGGCGTGCCTTCATTATGTCGTACATGTTATCCACAGGTAGATTTAGCATGATGGCTGCTACAACTGTATGGTATTGGTGTTGGCGTTAGTTTTACCAGCGGCAGCAAACTGGGATTCTATTTGTGCGATCCATAGAGAGGGTTTGTCATGCCAGAATGTAGGGATACGTGCTGACACTCTTGCAATTGGCGCAGCTTCGTTTTTGGCAACATGTTGTTGTCTGTTGGTCTCGGCAGCAGGCTCTGTGGTAGCACCTACAATATCGTCGTCACCTACCATAATAATTTAGTATATATTATATAAATTAGTATAATTAAGTAGTTGTGTTCATCTATTTAATTGTTCGGCATTCTAAAGATCGTTTCTTTTGAGATTCACGTCGGGGTCTGGAGTATGATATTACGTGGTTTTATCAGAACTTACTTTATATACAATATCAGAACTTACTTTATTTACAAATATTTTGCATGTTATAATTCAGGGTTGTACTTTTAGCTCATATAAAATCCTAACTCACAATACGAGCATGTGCAAGTGGTACCGTGCCCGTCAAGTTCAACTAATTCCCGTTCGTTGTGCGTTATTTGTAAAACCACAACCAAACCTCAGCAAAACTCGTTTTTGCTCCGGTAACTGTAACAAAGCTACGAGTATGTGCCTTCAACTTGGCATAGAGACAAAAACGTATATTTGGAATGATTGTTTAACAGAATAATTTCAATATTTTACAATTATATTAAAATAATTACATAATAAGATTGATTTATTTTAAATAAGCACAAAATATATCCAAAATTTTCATTAATTTACTTATTTGGCTGTGTTTTTAAATCGTGGTCTGGCCAAACCATGAGGTCCACTTAGTGGCACTAAGGTTATAGAACATCGAAGGGTTAAGAAAAAAAAAATAGTTCCCGAATGGAATACAATAGCGTGAATCCCATTTGAATAGACATTTCCAGGGCTGTGGAGTCGTCCGAAAAAAGTACTAACTCCGACTCCGACTCCAAACGCTGAAATTTTTTAAGTGCGACTCCGACTCCGACTCACGACTCCGACTCCTACTCTTACCGTGATGCGAAATGAATGAGACGTAAAATTATTTCTCTTTTGTGTAGAAATATCTTTATTAAACGAATTATGGGAATCCCCGCGTGATGTGCATAAGAAAAACATGAGTGTTATGGTACGAATTAAAGGCAGGCCGATAAAGATGTTTCTACACAAAAGAGAAATAATTTTACGTCACAATTTTTCAAATACATACTAGTATTTATGCGCTATAGCAACACTTATTCTGTACAATGTTGAAAATATTTCAGCGTTGGTGGTTAAAAAATTCTGATATTAAAATTATTGGCGATTCCTGTCATTAACATTTTTTAGCATGAGTAAATTATTTAAAAAGTCACATATCTTTTTCAACTAGATCAATAACTGAGTATAAGTTTTGCTAATGTAATTTAGACTTTTTCCCGCACGTATAAAAAATAAACCTAAATATACTTAAATAGTAAAGTACTTGAATCAACTATTTCTCATACAATAAATTAAAATCTACTTATTCATATTGATCTGCAAAATATTGCATCGCCAATTTCGAAGAATTTTTATATTGGAAAATATTAGAATTTTTTTTAAATTTTTTATGCCGAAAAATTTTGGAGTCGGAGTCGCGCGTTTTTTTGGGTACTGCGACTCCGACTCCGGTACAAAAACATCAACTCCGACTCCACAGCCCTGGACATTTCTTTTAAAATGAATTAAATAAATCGCTTTTAAACTTGTAACTTAAAAAGTCTTACGTAAAGTACTAAAAATCAACAGCAAATCACATAAATAAAAAATTGTTTTTTCCAATTACAGAAAGTTGTTCTATGAAATAATAAAAAAAAATACAATGATCGATTATTCAACATTTTTCAAAAACCGGTTTTCGGTTATAAATTGGCAAAGACAAACCAGTTAAAAAAAAAACACTTTCCTCCTTTGTTTGTCAACCGAACCTCAATGGGGAGAACAAATATCAAAAAGGGGAAATAGGGGAAATTAAATTTCTTTGTTTTACTTTTCCGTGCTGCATGTGGTAATTGTTAAAATTTCTACAATATTGAACTTAGAAACATAATATTATAGGTGCCGGGTACTGAGTGAATGAGAAGCTTTATGATGAAAAATATTGGTACGTTTTTGTTCTTCATGTGGTACTTTTTGAATTTTTGTTAATATTAAACCTATAAAATTTCAATAAATTATATTTTTAATTTTAATAAGAAAAATGATCAAAAAACTTTGCCGCTTCAAACAATGTGTTAATTAATTTAATTAAATATATATCAGGTTTTACAAATTCCCAACAACATTTTACAAGTTTAAATTTTTTAATTTTAAATGAAAAAATCAATTAAGATTTTTTGTTATTTAATTAATATTTTAATTAAAAACTTATTTCAAAACAACTAAAATGTAAATTAAATCAAAATTATATTTTAATTATCTTTCAACTAAAAAATTAATTGACTCAATTATCACAGTTTTTTTAAATGATAAAAAACTACTGATAATTTTTTCTGTGTACGAAATAATGGTTTTGCCACAATAGACTAATTTTACTATGTTACTCGTATTACATGTTCATGAAAAACAAAAAAAATGTACTTTGGATTTCAAGAAGAATTCTTGACAAAAAGTACGAAAAACAAGAAGTAAGGAAGAACATGTAAATCAATTAAAATATGTTATCATTCATTCAAAGCAAATTTCGATCTACCAAGGTAAAATACCATTTGGTTTTAAGATTGATGTTTCACTATTGACGTCATCCGTTGTCAATGGCGGTGAGAGTAAAACGGCAAACCCCTCTGAAGAGATTGTGTGGTTACAATCGAAACTAGTCAGGGCAACCTGTCCGAGAAAACCTGGGTTCAATTCCCAGCTCAGTCAAGAATGAAAAATTATCAATAAATTTTAGTTCATTTCATGTTGTAAAAAATCCCATTCTTCATAAAAATAATTTAATGAAAATTAAATTCAGTAAACTTAAGCCTGATTAAAATATCGAAATTTTTCTTTTTTTTAACTTCAGCGATATCTCTAAAGCTACAGGGCAAATTTAAGGCTAATGAAAACGCGGGTTAAAGACAATGGTCCATAATCATAGTCAAAAATAAACTCGACTTTTTCTAAAGTATGCTTTAGAGCAATGGTGTTCACATACATTTAAAGCCGGTCGTAGTTTAAAGTATATAAGTACATTTTTTTGACTATGAGTATGGGAGTATGGAATTTTTATTTGTCAACTAAATATGGTGAACCGTTTTCAAGTAATTCCAATATATGTAGCGGAAGTGCCGATTTGAACATAACGCGAAAAGTCGAGTTGATAAAAAAACCAAGTACAGATTTAAAATCAGCATCCCAAATAACCTAAAAAAACAACATTCAGTTCTTAATCAACAAAACCCTTGTTCCCTTGTGTAATTAATACTAACAATTAGCAAAATCCATCCATAACTTCACCTGTACCCATGTTCTGTAACTTTGGTGAGAACGTCTCGCATCGAAAACATGTGAAACAAAATATTCCATCGTTTCTCGAAAAGTCAGAAAAAATTGTGTCTGTAACTCATGTCGAAAACTATCAAAATAGATTACGTCGTTACGTTATAAATGTCATAATATTCCACTCGAAGCCGACATGAAATTGCAGATGTTGAGAGCGCCAGTCAAACATATCGTTGACGGCGACCAAATTTGACTAAAATTGAAAAATTTTCAACGACGGCGGCGAAAAAACAACCGTCGGCTATATCAAAAAATGTAAAGTGCAACTTTAATGTTTGTTGATTACAAAATTGCTTTGAAAACAATTGTATATTTTTACAAAATGTAAAAAGAAAAATAATTAAACAATGAAAAAATCTGCCAAAAACAAATTTCTAATCTCTTCCGTGTTAATATTCATTGCATTTTGCATTTTTAATATATTTTTAAGTGTTAAAATTTTTTCTCACCCCGTTTTCATGCGTGAGTTAATTTGACAGTTCAAAGCGGAAACTTTCTCACAAAAATTTTACAGATACATTTCTTCAGTAAATTGGCGAGTAGTTTCGTTACGTGGCAGCAATTACTCGCCAAAAATGTTACAGACGCAGTTAAGTGAGAAAGCCAGCTGTTTGTTTCAATTTATGGCATTTTTGTTTCTTTTCCCACATTTCAATCGAAAAGTTTCTCGCCTCTCTCACTGGCTCCCATACAAGTGTTTTCCCGAACTTAAAATTTTGTAACGATTTTTAATACTATGGTGAAGGATATATAAGATTCGGTACAGCCTTTTATAGTACTCTAATTTGATTTTTTTTAACACTTAAATTTCCTGGGAAATTCTAGTTGAGCAATCCTGGGAAAAAAACTCTAATCAAATTACAAATTACACCATTTGTTAACATTTTTTCTAGAAACACCCATAATTTTACAAAAAAAATTTTATAAAATAAAATTTAAAATAAATGGCTTTTGCAAAAATTCTCAACACTATTTTCATTGTTCAATCTTGACTTATAACACCACATTTATCTTCAAGGGTACCATCCTTAAGAGGTACTTTGTGTCATCTTTAAAAACGAAAACCAGATTTTGTTTGTATCCGTGTGTTCTTTGCTCATATAGTACATTCTTAACAAATCATGCTGTGTGACATTTGAATTATTACATCGGGATAATTCACATGACATTTTTAGCTTAAAACGTACAACAACCACGAGTATTAAAGCAGGTCGACAAACAAATTACTCACTGACTATTCCATGGTACTGGGTAAAACCAAGTGCGTTACAACTACAACTATTTTTATGTCAGAAGCTGTCTTTAAATCTTTTAACTACTGGTCTTTTTGTCTTTCACACTTTAATGTTCTGGTACAGAAAAAAGTAACAAAACTCTTAACACACACACATTACACAAATCCTCATACGAATACTTAAACCATTTAAAGACAACTGAAACGACTTAGTTTTTGTCACATTCAAATTGAGTACAATAAAATGACATTAAAACAGGTAGAATTGATTATGTACATGTCATCATCATCAGTCACAAAAAGAATGAAGATGAGATTGAGTCAGTTAGTATGTTATTGATTGACCCCATAAATTAATTCTAGTCCTATTCATGTCCCGTTGTGTGTGATAAATTGTCACACTATTAAATGTCTTTTCAATGAAGTAAATAACAATCGTAATAGCATTAGCATCATCAACTATCCGCAAGTACTATGCCAAACAGTGTGACAGAAACGTTGGAATTTTGATTTATATAAATAATAAGAGAGGGATTTTGAAAAAACGGGGAAGTTGATCTAGTTTTTCTAAACGGGTAATTATTTTGGTGAGTACTAAATTTCAAGTTTTGCTACGGTAAATTGGCCACCTAATCGTGCGATATCACACCTTTGGAATTTTTTCTTTGGGGATATGCGAATTCACACCTTTGGAATTTTTTCTTTGGGGATATGTAAAAAGTCTGAGGCCTTGAGGAATAAGCCAGCTATGATTGACGTTTTGGAAGCCAACATTACTCGTGTAATTCGCAAGATACCAGTCGTTATGCTCGAACGAGTTGCCCAAAATTGTACATTCGGATTGGAGCACCTCGGACGTACTTATGGGCAACATTTACATGATATAATTTTCAAACAGTAAATGCCATAAACTGTTAAAATTTATGTGTATATGAAAAACCCGATATTATAAAATGTCGCATATGGCCATTTACATGTCATCTTACGAGACTTTTGTACGCCTTCAGAGAGGTAGAGATTTAGCACAAATAGTAGCAGCTGGAAAATTTTTGTATCATTATGTTTCATTTAGACGGTAATACATATGAAAAAAAATTATCTCATTCGGAACCTTGTTGTCGAAAATATTGAGCAAAAAAAGTGCACATCGTACGTGACATAGAACGGAAGAGATTTTGGGGTGAATGTAAAAATATGCGAAAATCTGCGAATTGTGCGAGGTATTTTTTCTTTTAATTTTTTGCATTTAACCAAATATTATTCCTTTATAATCCTTTATTAGAAGAAAACCATTTCTGGATGGTTTTATAATAAACAAAATGTAATATCGTTCGTGGCATACCTTACGTGACAGATTTTTCTCCTTTAGTATTTACAAGTTATGAAATATATTTTTTGTAAATATATGTATACAAAAACTTAAAACAAACAAGTAATAAAGAATAGGTGGTCGAGCCTGACCATATGATACCTTACATAATAATGCTTTAAAAACAAATTTTCGAGAGTGTACCTTATTTATGACAAATGGCTAATCATGGTCACCAGAACAGAGTTACGGTGTGAGGTTAAGAATCATAAAAAAGTTATTTGTGCCAAATTTTATTAAAATATCTTCATTTATACGGGATTTGTTTTCCTCTAACCGATTGAAGAAAGGGGGTTTATATGGGACCAATGGGTTATTTTGGACCAACCAGCGCAACATTTTGTTATGACAAAGAACCTACCATAAAAGTTATTGTCGTCAATTTTTATGTCAACACCAACTTTAATAAGGAATTCATGGCATTTAAAGCTGATCGCGAGTAGTATTTGTATGGGAGTTATTGTAAAATATGGACCGATTTCAATAATATTTGGTTAGATGATTTAGATTGCAATAAAATAAGATTGGACCAAATTTTATCTAAATACCAACATAATGAGATGATATATTTAGTTGTATTTTTAGCACTTACAATATCGTACGCGACGACCTTTTAATGCTTATAACATTTTTATTATACCAATTTAAAATAAAAATTCCGATCAATAATTTTATGCAACAAATATCTTGATTTGAGCTTTTATTTTTAAACACCTGCGACTGATTACATAACAAAGACATAGACAAATGATGTTATTGCACCACGTACGTGACATTAGAATACCATCCAAAACATATAAAAAATAAAACGATAATCGAACTAAATATTTGGTCTTCCGCCATGGATCTTGATTATTGTTGTTGAAACATTAATTTTAAAGTATAATTCCAATGCGAATTCATGTATACGGTGGTGTCGATACTACAACAATTAAAAACACCAGAAAAACACAACAATGTATTTTGTGTTGCTTTCGTTGATCGATATGTCAAAAACAGAAGCAACTTTTGACATTTCTCTCTCTAAGTAAGAAAAAATAAGTAGAACAGCTATGCTTTTAACGCCACCTGAGAAATGAATTCGCCTTGTATAATTCTCATATCTGAACAGTGAAAATTGCTGATTGCAGTATTCATTCGGTTAACCGTTAATCGGTTAGCCGATTAATTACTACCCGAATAACTGATCGGTTAATTTGAAATTGGCTATTTTCGATTAACGATTAAATCGGTAAATTTCAGTCGATTAGCCGATTAACCGACGTAACAAAATGTTTAATTTTTTGTAGTATTATAACATATTTTTTGTTTTTTTAATTATTTGTTTCGTCTCATATGCAAAAGGTATGCGTTTAGAAAATATTTTTTCATTTTAAATAGCTCTTTGCTGTCATCAGCTTTTTGTTTCACGTAATTTTTTATATGGGCATTTGTATTGTGATGTCGACAAAATGTTTTAAAGGAAGAAGTCAAATTTGTTAAAATGTGTTTCTATATTTACAAAGTAACGAAGCAGCACTATATTCAAAAAATAGAACAATCAACCGTAAGGATTTGAAGATATAAGCAAAAACATGCGCCGGCGTGACGTTACAAAAACCAGAAGTGGATTTTGAAACAGCTTAAGTCTGCGAATTGAGCACGACTTTTCGTAAAAAACCGTTTTTAATAAGCTTTGGACTTAAAAAGATTTATTTTCCAAGTTATCAAATTTAAAAATCTTTGCTCGTTTGAGATACATATTGGAATTTCCAGCGAAAAGTCTACTTTTTGTAATGTAACGCCAGAAAGCAAATAAGCTTGTATTTTAGTACAATTTTGTTCAAAAGTTATCCCTTTTGTCACTGAATGTAGAGCTAGTTGCGCTTTTCACAACATATAAAAAGTAATTTACACATATACAATTTTTGAGAAACGATTAAATTACTTCTGGCGTTACATTACAAAAAGAGACTTTTCGCTGGGAGTTCCCATAGGTTTGTATGTATGTGTTTAGTTATTTGTTTCTTCTCATATTTTCTCATATCAATCTTTTAACAGAATTGACCGAAACAATTAGAAGAGATAAAAATTTGAAACAGGACACTAATGACATAATGGAAGATTTTATACGTTTAGTGAAATTCAGGAAAAGGACTGAGAAATAAATTATTCTGTATTATCGATTGCGTTCGATTTCTCCAACATCAACGATAAGTGAAAAAATTTTTTTCAAGTCAAGATTTATCAAAACTAAGGAAAAGAATTTCTTAAATCCTGAACATTTTTCTTAAAGGTCTCCTTAAACTATTGAAACAGCTAATAAAATTATCAAACAGTTTATTTTTTAATTACTATATAATATTTATGTATTAATTAAAAAGTATGTATTACAAATTTATGAATTATTTCTTTGTTTGCTCGTGTTGGTTCAAGAATTGTTATGTTGGTTTTGTTATTGCTTTTTTTAATTATAAACTCCAAATAATTAATAATTTATGCATTTTTATGTATTGAAATAACTTAAATTATAAAAAAAAAATTTTATCAATCGGTTAACCGGTCAATAGCAAAATTAACCGATTAAACCAAAACTTCGGTTAATTAATCGAGCGATTAACCGATTAAAGCAAAAGCCCGATTAAATGAATACCCTAGTGTGTATCTCACACAAAGACTTATTTGGGTTTTAATTGGGAATTGTTATATGTAAAGGCTGCGGAAAGCTTTAGGAAACGTGCCTCTTTTATACACAAATTTTAAAACGACGTCCCTTTCATATTTTGGCTCAGATTAAAAAAGGTTGGTTTATGTACATAAAAACTTATAAAAAAAAATATATACCTATCAAAGGTTATTTTATTTAGCACGTCATAAAGAAATCTTATTAAAAATAAATATCATTTATTCTGATATTTAGCATTTCAAATTCCAATTTTTGACTACCATTATCCCGTTACTATTGAATTTGAAATCCGAGTGCGGTCTTTGAAGACTTTTAAATTACACCCTATAATTTATCTCTTTTAGTTTTCATTAAAGTTCAAGAAAAATATTTTTTTATCTACATGGAACTGGTTATTAGCTCCTAATGGAATGATTTTTTTTAGTGTATTTTGTAAAAAATTTCGTGCGAACAGTACGATCAATGAGAGGCATTTAAGATCAGTTTTGCCTCACTGTTCACAAAGGTTTAGTACTATCACATTTGTCTTGTTGCTTGTTTTATTGAACTCATTTAAGCCATACAATTGTGTAGAACTGTTTAATAAAACTGAAGGTTCTCACTTCTTTTATTAATATGCTCGTATGTCTTAAGGGTTCCCTATAACTCTGTGTTTGTGTATGTCCTTTTTAGAATAAATACGTTCTTTTATTGTTTGACTTCTAATTGATGACTACTTGGAAGTGGTCTATTTATGTGTTGAAAACTAATATTTGATTGATTTTAATCACTGTTTTTTTCGTTTTCTTTCTTTTTTTTTCTTTAACTTATATTTATTACTCTGTATTGGCTACTTAAAAAAAATAAATACTGTGATCTAAATTCTCGTTAAATGTCAATTGAAATTAATCAAATCAATTTCTAATGGTTGTATTTCTTCATGTTTTAGTTTTTCACATTTATCAATATTTTTTATTTATTTATATAAGAAATAATAAGAAATTCAGAGTTTATTCATTTGAGAAAGTGCTTTAAATTTAAAGATTTATTTTTATTACTGGGGTCCATTTGTCAAATAGTTCCTTAAAACGCAAAAGGCCCTTACTAACCAAAAATTAAAAAACGAATTTTTCATTGATTCTGATGTACAGCATCAACAGAAATGTCCAAAACAAATTTTGTAATCTTGTGACCAAAATGAGCTCTTCTATTAACAAAAAGCCCTATCTACAAAATTTAATACGATAAACAGTAGAAGAAATAACTAACAGTTTGCATTATATGCAACATTGTTATTTGTCAAAACCACTGTTAGGATTTACAATAAAAATACAAGAAAAACTTATTATAAGCAGTTTAAGGCAGTTTAATTTAAAATAGTTTTTTGCTTCTCCTGTAAAATGATAGATAGAGCCTATTGCGTTTTAGGTAACGAAATACTACAACTATTGTATTACAAGAAAACTTTTAACTAACTAAACTAAAATTTTTGTATTCTACAAGTGTTTTTGTAATGCAATGCTTGTAGATTTTACGAAATGGTCGTGTGGAGTCAAAAACTTTTAGTTTGTATGCCAAATTTTGGCAAAAAGGTTTAATACTAAGACAACTGAAGGAAACTTATAAAAGGCTTACTTACGTCAATGAAAGGGATTGATGTTTGGAATTTCGCATTATATGGAAGCTATGCAAAAATAGCTCGCATTTAAAGATGGGCTTGCAGAATCATCTTAAGTAACAGAACCGAGAATTTTATTTAATAATATATTAATATTAATGTAAAAGAAGTAAAATTGGGACCGATTTAACATATAGGAAAGCTGATCCGACGCTTCAAAATAAAAGGACATAACATGGAAACTTATTTCTTTTGTCGGATGTATTAGATACACAATAGTTGGAAAGGGTATTTATAAATTTGTCATTCCGTTTTCAATTACTACAATATTAATCTTAGACCCTATAAAGTATATACATATGTATTAAAGGGCTGCATGAATAACTTCATTCATGAACATACTGAAATGTTTATTCAATGAAGTTCGTATTCAAATAAAATTCAGACCACTGAATAAACTGTTGTTTTATTCATGCTACTAGCAAACACATTTCGTTTCATATGGCAAACACAAAGACTTTGTTCAATGAAACGACGTTTGTTTTACAGTTTTCACTCTCTCTCATTTTTTTTATATAAATACTCAATGGCGATGTTGCCACTTAGTAAATTTATGTAATTTTTTCTTTTTTGTTACCTTTGCATTAATTTATGTAATTTGTAAATCATTTTTTAAATTAAATTTAAATTTTTTTCCTAACAACTTTTTATGTACTTCACATTGCTAAAAATGTTTATGAAAATAAAATGAAATTTTTTTGAAGTTTTAAAATTTACATTAAAAACAATTAATTTACATTGAAAACAAAGTCAGATTTGTATTATTTTTATTATTTTAATATTAATGTACTTCCTTATCTTGTTGCTTTTACTCTTCATGGTTATTTTTGTTTTTTTATCTTTCCTAATATTTTTCATTTTTTTCAACTGGCAATACTGACTTTAAAATAAATGTGCTTTTCCATGAACTTATTCGACATTTATTCAATGGTTGTTTCAGAGCTGTTAGTATTCATATTCTCTTGTTTAAGTAAACGAAAAAACTGCATCTTACTCGTCTCTTAAATTACGTTTGCTTGTTGCTTTCATTTCGTAGTTATTCATTATACTGAATACAAACGAAGCAAAAACAAAATTGTAATGAAAGTTTCATGAACATCATTATTAAGTTTCATGCAGATGTTTATTATTCATTTTATTGAATACAATCGATGCAAATACAAAATTATAATGAAAGTTTCATGAACACCATTATTAAGTTTCATGCAGATTTTTAATATGTATATTTAACGATGGCTGTTTTACATTAATATCACATATAGCCCTGATTGGTATATGAAATCTAGCAAGATCGGTGCACAAAACACAAACACACTAAGAAATTAGCAAAAAACTAAAACTGCCTCTAATGTGTACCTATAAATCTTGAATTTTTACCGATAAACCTACACTTTTTGAAGTTCTCCTATAAATTATTACTTAAATTAACTCAGTAGAATACTGGTAGTAAAAAATGAACAAACCCGGTTTATAAATGACGGAGTTATAGGCGAAAGCCTATTTTTTGCTTCCTAAAACAATGGCTTTGGCACAAGACCATAAGCGCTAGGACGAAAACATTTTCTTTTTAATATAAAGAGTATTAAATAAAGGCCAATTCGGTCCATTATTTTACCTGGCGCCCATGCAAGTGTCCTACCGAATTAAGGGGCTCGCTACGATTGGGTCCATACAAAACGAGCTTTCTTTATGAAATAAGGCTCAAATATCCTTTATATAAGATTTGTATTGGTTTTAAAAACTTGTGAAATCGTCCTATAATTTTACCTTGCGCCCATATTAATAGATAATTCCTTATTAGATAAGACAGTGCAACAATAACCGTGTCTTATATTACAGCACTGTAGATAATGTTATACATTTGTGGCACAATAAAATAAAATATATTACAACATCAACATTTCCTAATGATTGGAAAATTGCTAATGTTACACCAGTCGCGAAAAAGACTCAGCCTACGAGTTCCGAGGACTATCAACCTAATAGCATTCTACCATCTCTTCCTAAAGTTTTTGAAAGATTGGTTTCTAACCAAATTGTAAATCACCTACAATGTCAAAACCTCTTATCTGAGAATCAATCTGGCTACCGCGTTGCGAAAAGTATTGGAAGACATTCGTCCATTTTTTGATTATGGTGAACTTACTATTGCAGTTCTCATTGATTTTTCAAAAGCTTTTGATACTGTCAACTATGATGTGCTATTACTTAAACTGAAAAAGTACCTTTGTTTTAGCAATTATTCTGCCAATCTTATCAGACCATATCTTACGGATCGCTACCAACGAGTTAATTCGAAGTCGTCATTCTCAACACTAAAACCCATGTTATCTGGAGTTCCGCAGGGATCAACACTTGACCCTTTACTCTTTAGCATGTTTATTAATGATATCGTTCACTGTTGTAAAAACTCTAGTATTCGTTTATATGCAGATGATGCTCAAATTTATCTTTCACGGCCTGTGGGACTTGCTGAGATCTGAGTTTGTCGTCTTAATGAGGAGCGATATAAAACTCAAACTAGTTAAAACTCTTATAGTTCCCATCATAACATATGGTGCTATTGTTTTTGGCGAACTTGATGCAGCTTCAAAATATAAATTGCAGAAAGTTATCAATAATTGTGCCAGATACGTGGTTAACAAAAGAGAATATGATAGAATATCTGAGTACTCAATACAAATTCTGGGATGCAGTTTGACTTCGTGCCTTAATATTCGTAACTTAGTTTTTCTTCACAGGGTTATATATTCGCGAGATCCTGGTTATATTTTCAAAAAACTATGCTTCTCTAGATCTGGTCGCACTTTTAACCTGATTATACTTTACTATAGCTATTTATCGTCCTCAAGATTGTTCTTTATTAGTACTGTCCTGGTCTTTATTAGCAGTCAAAAATTTTTTTTCGTAATTAGTAATTAATTTTTCTTTGTTTATATGACTAAATTGGTTTATATTACTTAAGATTTTTAATGTAATCATCTCAAAATTAATTATCTTAAATTTAGTACTTAAGTTCATTAAAGATCTAATTCGATTAATTATTTACATTTGTTTGAGGTGCTTTAAGAGACTTCGAGTCTTATTTGTTTATTTGTACTAATTATGGTTTTAATATATAAATAAATAAAAAAAACTCAAATAAAATATCTAAATAAATAATAATTAATACAAATAAATAAACAAATATAAAACTGAGTATTAAAGGGCTCAGAAAGCCCGTGCATGATTTATCACGGACAGCAATGGAGTGGCATCCCCAAGGACAACGAGGACCCGGTCGACTACGTCTTACCTGGATCAGAAATGTAAAAAGCCAATACGAAGGTCATGGAATGAAATGGAACCAAGTTAAAGCATTTATTTATTTATTTATTTATTTATTTATTTATTTATTTATTTATTTATTTATTTATTTATTTATTTATTTATTTATTTATTTATTTATTTATTTATTTATTTATTTATTTATTTATTTATTTATTTACTTATTTATTTACTTATTTATTTATTTATTTATTTATTTATTTATTTATTTATTTATTTGGCACACAGTGCAATAAGAACAAGTCTTTTTATAGCACTGTACATATAATGTTAATTACAAATGTATCATATAAAAGTTTGACTAATATAATTGATTAATATAAAATAAGGCAAAAAAACAGTGGGCAACAAATAAATAATTAATTTTATACAACAATTCTTAGTGATTACATGAATATATTAAATACATATAAATAAAAAATAATAATATTTATTTTATTTAAAAAAGTTAACAAAAATGCTTAAATACTTCGCGTTTAAAGTGCTTAAGCCTCTAGTACACGGAATGTAAAAAGCCACATGCGCATGTGGTTCTGACGTAATTTTGACGTCAATGCAAAGCCACAATAAGCATTGCGTCTTGTGTGATGACGTCAAAATTACGTCAGAACCACATGCGCATGTGGCTTTTTACATGCCGTGTACTAGAGGCTTTAGCATTGCTTGTTGTTTGATTACAGTGGGGTAATCGGTTCCTAAGCTGGATGGAGTTTATAAAAAAATGCCTTTCAGATATCTGGCTACGATATCGATAACTTATTACCTTTTTTCCACTGTTTGATCTAGAGAAGATAAGTCGATTGGTTGTTTTGTATAAATAGTTTTATGTAAGAATATTAGACAGCGGCATTTAAATAGGTTATCACAAGATATGTTGTATAACTGCTTTGCAAAACGGGAAATTCTTGAGTATCGTGTACGACCAAAAACGTATCTGGCTATATTATTGAAAGTTACATTGAGTTTTTTCTTACTTGCCGAAACAGAGCTTGCGAATAGTTCACAACCATACATTAGGGTTGGCATTAGGTAGGTATGTCTTTGCCAATAGCATACGGATTTCAAGGGGAGTGTAATATTGAGTCATCCACAGATTGGGCAACATAGAAAAAGTTTAGAATTAAATATAAGACCAAGATTTTTAGCTGATTCCACTATTTCTATATTTGAATTGTTAATTTAAATTGGCGGCAAAGATGTGGGGATTATTTTGCTCTTACCAATTACCATAGCCTTAGTTTTCCCAGCGTTAAGGCAAAGATCGTTCCTTGAAGCCCATGTGTTAATCCTGTCCAGATCCTGGTTTAGCTTACTTATGCATTCTGTGGTCTCGGATGGTTGACAACTGATATAAAGTTGTACATCATCCGCATACATTTGTATTCCACAATGCTTAAGTTGAAAAGGTAAATCATTAGAGTATACGGAATATAAAAGTGGGCCAAGTATAGAAGCCTGTGGTACACCTCTCGATACTGAACAACTATTTGATTTGTCATTACCATAGTAGACTGCCTGGGATCTATCGTGTAAGTATGATGATATTAATTTGACCGCAGTTGGTGAAAAATTCCACATATTGATAATTTAAATGTCGTATGTGGATTTTTTGCGCTTTTGAGTTAAGATCGATTCCTTAGGTTTTCCGACCTGATATTTCATTTGGCGTAATCAGTTTTTCGATACCTCATACGGTTTTCGAGATATGGAGTGTTGAGTTTGTCGTTTGTGGTATTTGCTGAAGCCATTTTCAAATTAAATGTGTTCAAACTCTATTTACTCGAAACTATCGGAATCTACATACGACAATTAAATTATCAGCGGACGATATGTTTAAGTTTAAGGCAAAGAATAAAGTGTTCGACGGTGTCAAATAGGGATGCCAAACGGGAAATCCCGAATCCCGAAATCCCGGGATTTTTCGGGTTTGATAAATCAAATCCCGGGATTTATTTTTATGAGTCCCGGGATTTTTAACATATCAACTTTTATGTACAAAACTGTTCGTTTTTATTGAATTTTTATACTATATACAAAAAAATTATTAAAAATTATATTTGAGTTATATTTTTTATTGCAAATAATTCTTATTTTTGAGTTTAGTTTTTGTTTTTGGCACACAGCAAGTTTTTAAAATTTTAATTTTTTGCTTGTTATATGACGACTATTTCTGGATTTTTGTATTTTGCTTAATAAAAACCATTATTTTAAGTAGAAACGATATTTGAAGATTCACATCTCAAGCCTTTTTCAGCTTTGGCTTAAGACATAATACCAAAGTCGTTATATTGATGAAATAGCTCATATTCCTTCCGGTCCAATAATAATAAAAAATTTGCTTAAAAAACATACGGTAAATAAAATAATTTTTTTTATAAATAAACACTAATTGACGTATTCGAGGCCCTATGCTCCTTATAGGATCGATGGGAACATATATATATATAATTGACGTATCCATAAATAAATTATTTAAACTTGAAATCTGTTTTAAGAAGCATTTGTATAAACATTTTGTTTTAAAATCAATTTCAAACGTACTTAAATTATTGATTATGAATCTCTTCCTCACCCTGGAGGTGTACTGCACTGCAGTCGACAGTTTTACAGTTTTTAACTCAGCTATCGAGATCGACGAGGGACTTCACTTTGAAGTGTATTAGTGTCGTCACAACTTAATTCACATTAAAAATTTAATTGTTGTCAAAAAACCGAAATTAATTGATCTAGAAAAACTAAGAGATACGTATGTTTTTTTCAGCTTTTTTCAGAATCTGATCATTTTGTTCATGGGTGAAACCAGTGTTATAAACATATGTATAAAATAAATTGTTTTGTTGTTTTTATTTTTAAAAATTTATGTTACGTATATAAAACCTTTTAAATATTCAAAAAGTGTTGTTTATTAAAAAAATTAGAATCTTAAAGAAACACGTTGATCCCGAAATCCCGGAAAACCCCGGGATCCCGAAAATCCCGGAATCCCAAAAATCCCGGGATTTCGGGATCGGGATTTCCAAAAATCCGAATCCCGGGATTTTCAAAAATCAATCCCGATTGGCATCCCTAGTGTCAAACGCCTTTGAGTGATCCAGTAAAACTAGAAAATATATTCTGTTATCATCCAATTTAGTTCTTAATTCCTCGGAGACCTCCAATAAATCAGAAACACAACTATGTTTTGGTCTAAAACCAGATTGTTTATCAGTAAGCAAGAAGTTATATTGAAGGTATTTACTTATCTGTGAATGAATTATGCGTTCAAAAACTTTTGACAAGTATGGCAAGATTGCAATTGGCCGATATTCATGAATATATGTATTTGGGTATGGCAATAATTTTAACATGTTTTCATATATAAGGAAATGTGGATGGTGTGAAATTGTGTTAAACAGATGAGTTATGTGAGGAAGAATATACGGTAGTATTAGTTTCGTAAATTTTGGGTGAATTTCGTCATGCCCAGCAGATACGGACTTAATACTTAAAATAGATTCAAGAACGTCTTCTTGTGTAGTAGCTCTAAAGTCAAAGCCGTGTATCATTTGATTTTCAGAATTGTTACTGTCATATTAGCAGTAGCTAATATCCGTCGTAGATGGAAAGAGTTCGTTGGCGCCCTAAGTTCAAATTGAACGTTTTATTTAACCCAAGGATTCTCGGTAACTTTTAACCACTAAGTTCTCCTCTTGGTCAGGCCAGACCACAATTTGTACCGCTAAAAAGCCCAATTAAATAAAAAGTAAATAAAAATATTTTTTATTGAACGTATGCTAATTACTTTGGATTATACAAATTTATTATATAATTTCATTATTTCATTATTTTATTCCATATGCAAGCCATCGAAAATGTAGTCTTTAATTTCGCACATTGGTATTACGCATCTACCACAGCTGAAACAAGTTTTGCGTTAGGTTTTTGTAGTTAGATTGAATTAAGCGCATAATGGGCAGTAGTCTTCTGATTTGATTCAAACTTGATGTATTCGATTTAGAACATATCATTTCTAGAATTCACGTATCTGTTTTTTTTTAATATTTTGTCCTATTTAAAATATCTTTCAAGGAAAAAAAAATTTGGTCTGGCTAGACAAAAGGGTAATTTCATAGACTTTTATATAAAAATGGAATTTAACCCCACTTATTTGCTCCAATCGAATCTAAATTAGTTTCATTCGATTCAGAACATATCATTTATAGAATTCCCGTCCCTCTTTTTTTTGATTTTTTGTTATATGCGAAAAATATTACAAGCAAAACACAAATTTGGTCTGGCCAGACCAAGACGGTAATCCTGGGGTTAATTGTTCCTTACAAATGTAATGAAAATCTTATAAATAAAGGAATTTAAAAATATTAAAAAAAAAAAAATTTAATTTAAAATATTTTGCATAATAAAAACTTTATAAATATTATTCACAAAAATTTTTTTAACATAAATGTTTAAAAATGGCAGATTTGAAACTGTTAGCTAATGATTTGAATATGGCTCATTCCCATATTTAAAATAATTTAATGAAAAATTAATTTTATAGTTATTTATTTTTAATTATTTAAATATTAAAAACTTCAATTAAAAAACAAAATTTTGATGAAAAATCACAACTGTTATTAATTTTGAAACGAAAAAGGTAAAAAATGAAACGGAAACCGAGAGTGATTGCCAAGCCATTTGTGTGGTATGTTGTACCCTTTATACAATATAGAGAGTTTTAGCTTACCCGCATTATAGCCCAGACCTTTCCCTGTATAACTTCTGTTTGTTTCGGTTAAGCCCACCTAGTTCAAATTACTTCCACTTCACGTTCAGTTTTTATGGAGGGGTATTTCATACCTTTTTCACACTTTGTGACATGTCGCACAGAAATATTACATGAAACAGGTGACGAAGGGACCGGGGGCTTGGTGACGAAGGGACTTTAGAGACGCTTGGGAGGAAAACAATGTAGCAAGAAATGTAAAATCAACCAATATGTTTCATATAAAATTTTTAATTTTTATATTTAAGTTTAAGAGTTTTTTTTTTTTTTTTTTTTGTACGCAAACGTAAAATCACTAAAAAATAATGGGTTACAAAGGGCTATGACGCAAAATCTGAAACTGGTGCTGCTATATTAAAAAAAAAAATTAACGAAACAGTTTCAAGCCAAGAATAGCTCAGAAGAGTTAGAAAACGCAGCATTTTATTATTTTATACATAAAAAATATCAGTGTTTGAAGCAGAGCTGTGGAGTCGGAGTTGGGGTTTTTGTACTGGAGTCGGAGTCGGAATCGAAGTACTCGCAGAAACTCGCGACTCCGACACCAAAATTTTTCGGCATAAAAAATTTTCTAAAATTTTCCACAATAAAAATTCTTTGAAATTGAAGATGCAATATTTAAAAGATCGATTCGAAATTTTAATAGAATAATTTTCTTGCTATATTTAACCATTTAAAAGGTACTGAATTAAAAAAAAGAGTTTAATGTGAAATAAGGACCAGTTTCATATAGACTTAGCATCAATGTAAGAGTTAGAGTCGGCGTCAGACTTAAAAAATTTCAGCGGTTGGAGTCGGAGTTAGAAAATTTTTTTGACGACTGGTTTAAAGTGTTCTGCAAATGTGTTTTTCGGCCAAACTCCTTCCTATTTTCAATTGATTCGTTAAATTCAAAATCTTAAAAAGATTTTTTTCAATTCATTCGATGTCATTACTTCTATGTCTCAATTAAATTAAGCTTTCAGAGTTTTATTGTGATTGCTGCTAAAAAAAGAATAACAGACCATTAAAGCTGATATCTGAGGTCAATTACTAAAAAAAATTGCTAACATTTAGAGATAATTTTACAAATTAAAAAAATACTACTTTTCGTTTGTAACTAAATAACAAAATATTACCCAACAAACAACTTTGGAAAGAATAAGATATCAATCAAGACATGAAATCATGATTATGTATTTGTGTTAACATAAATACAGAAATGTACAAATACTCGTTTAAAGTAATTTTTTTTTTTTAATTTTTATCATCAAAATAACATATAATTATTACGGTTCGTACAACAATAGCAATAAAACAAATAAAATATAATAAGAAATTCTAAGAATTATTTTTAAATTAAACAAAACAACTACACCTGATGGACGGACAGATGAAAAAAAAAACAAAACAAAAAGCTCAAAAATGTAATACATATAAATAAACAAAATACAAAATTAAAACAAACGAAATAGAGAGGTTATTTTTTATTGTTAACATTCATATCACTTGATCATAAAGATAGTATTAACTCCAAATTTTTATTTTATCACTTTTGGAAAAAATCGACACGTAATTTTCCGTAATCTTATCGCTGTAAAAAAACGCTATTGTCTCTGCTTTTTGGTAATGAAACGGTTGGTTTAAAAATTCTTTTTCATACGACTTTAATGAAAAATTAAAAATTGGTTTGCGCTTCTGCTGAAATGTTTATAATTTTGAGTTAATACCCTCTTTATGATTAAGTGCGATATGTATGTGTGTATGTTATTATGATTGTTAAGTTTTTTTTTTGTTCTTTTTTTGGTTTTTAAACGAAAGAAAAACTTTACAACAATTTTGTTAAGTATCGTTGACAAAATAAAAACCAACTAACAACAATAACAAGAACATACTAAAACAAGTAAAAGTGTTATTTTCGGCTGTGTCGAATCTTTTATAACCTGCACCATGGTGCGACAAGAACAGAAAGCGACGTAAATACCCTTCATTAAATACAAATTTATCTATTTTGTGCCACGCCTTATTCTCCACTCCCGCCCACATTTTTTCGGATGTTGTGTATTGATAACCGAGATACTTGTACCTAATTAGGAAACGTTGGCTCTTGCCATTATCTAGATATACAGAAATCTATAATATCTTTGTATGGAAGTGCCACGCCAACTACTCCAGTTCCGCCCATTTTTTAGAGAGGTTATGTGTTGGCTCTTGCCGTTCTCCAGATATACAGCAAAAAAAAATAAGGGATTTACGGATAAAATAAGAGACAGTCGTAGATTTTTGCGCATATTTCAGTCATTTATGGACCGATCTGGATGAATTTCAATAGAAAACTTTAACGAAGTATATGTGACATAAATGTATAATAGTCTAGTCTCCATTATTTCTATCGTCTTCAAAAACCTATTTCAACATATACACAGACAGACGGGCATTATAGGGTCTAACATTAATATTGTAGAAATTACAAACGGAATGAAAAACTTATTTATATCCTTTTACGTTCGGTGAAGGGTATAAAAACCAACGAACTACAACAGTGATGATTGAGAGATGGTGACTACGAGTATAATGGCAATAATGAGCTGGGATGAAATGGATGATGATAATAAAAAATGAAATAAAAAGTAGTTACTTATGTATAACAATCGCAAATTATCATTTTCATGTTTGTTTAAAAATTTCTTAAAACCCAATTGGGAAAATACTAAAATCTAACTAGTCTGAAATTATACCCACTATAAAGATAGTTGAACTGATTTATTCAGTTAAATCGACATTATAGACAAAAAGGTTGTTCTAGTGTAGTAGATTTACCCCCTGAGGTGTGTAGTGATCATCTTGAGGATTCTGATCTATTGATGTTACACCCTCCGGAGAAAACAGGCGCAGCAAATACCTGAAATTCGGTTTCTTGAGATCTAGATCTGTGGATATTGTTCCTGACTAGAGATCGTATCTGGCACCGCGAGAGTCAGAAGCCTTTGGTACTTCGGTGTCATACTGACTATTGGTTAAGGCACTCAGAGGTAGCTCTCTCGAGAGAAGGTGTCTTTGTGCTTGAGATAAATTCTGTGAGAGGTACACCTTTATGTGACAGTCAATATGGGTGATGGTTTTGAGGTGGAAGTGTTGGAAGTGGTAAAGACTTAGTAGTGATAAGCAGATGAAGGGTCGGTACCGGTTTAATGGGCTCCGGAATCGGCGACGGTCTGGAGTTTATCAGCGAAGGGTTGAGGGACCGAGGGTGATAAGTATCGAGATGGTGTGCCGTAGTGTGGTTAAGTGCTTGGTGTGCGTTGCTTGATGTAGTCAGATTTAGAGTGAATGAAGAGCCGAAAGCCGAAAATGTTGGTAAAGAAGTTGTTGATGTGGAGTGTAGTGAGTTGTGGATGTGGATGTGGTAATGTAGAGGAAGTTGACTGTCTTATGAAGTGTTTGTTTCACCGATCGGTGCTCTTTCACAGAGAGTGCAATTCTAGTGGGGGGATGTTATTTGGGATCAAGTGGTAGCTGTTGGTTAAGTCCAAAAGCGCGTGAAGGGAGTTTTTGAACATGAGTGATTTTATATTTAAAGGTTTTAATTGTGAGGACGGATCATGCTACGGATATGCTACTGGCAATTCATAAAGCTGAGAAGGTTGGATAGCTTCCCAGCAGGAAAATGTAATCAATTACAATCGAGACTGTAATAGATATCTTGCATAATATTTAATTCCAAATCCATTACTCTTAATATGGAACATGTCCTAGATTTAGATAAGATGGTGTTTAGAAATGTGGCAAAGATCCATGAAAGTCTCATCTAAGATGCCCACCAGTCTTCTTCCGAAAACGGTTATATTATCACCTTTTTCTGAATTCGGCATTAAATTTGAGGTCATAATTGACAAAACAATACAAACACCTTTATAAATATTAATAAATGCGGGTATTTAGGAATTGAATGCTGATTTTAAAAAGTAAAGGATATAATGAGTTCAATATCACCCTGTACTAAATTTGGCAATTTTTTCGTACCTCGAAAATTGTTAAAGCGAAGAGCCCACATGGCGCAATTCAAGAAGCGATAACAAGGCCTATTGTAAGGAATGTTTTAAAATATTGGTTCATAAAGCCGTTTCCATACCTAAACAAACGCGTCACATAATAAAAATAAAAAAATAAACCGCTAAATTGACCAAAAAATGGTAAATTGACGTCAGTTATTAACAATATCGGCTTCACTATTAAACGCGGTGTCAAATACGGATTTTTCATTTGCAAAGCTTTGATGCCGCGCTATTTAGGGATGATTCATACAAATTGTATGGGCATGATCATTTTTGACATTTTTTATGTACGTCCAGAACTCTTTAGAAAGGCTAAAGGATCAGTTCCCTACTCTTACACCAGTCCAGATCCTAGAACAAGCGATTTAGTAGGAATCTTGGCTTATGCTCTTACAAAGCCGAATAGTTGCACTGAAGTTTGCCCATACCGAATGCCTGCAATACACATGCATTTAGACATGCGGCCGTATTGTCTGTGTGTTTTTCTTCAGCGAACACTCCCTTAAAACATTGCCTAACTCCAGCAATTTATCTTGATCTTTCGGCTTTACAATGCACAGGACAAAGTGTCAAAATCGTATTGTTTCAAAACAGAGGCGAACGCTACAACAATATATGATTCGATGATTTTTGTAAATTTTCCCTAAAAATAATTTTTTCCTATTGGCCATTTACGAAATGATTTTAACTTTTTTTTTTGTTCTTATTCATTAAAGAGATCATGATGGTGTAATATTTAACTTGTTTATGGTTTTTTTCCATAACAAAAATAAAAATACTCAGTGCGTGTGTGTAATTTTTTTATAAGAACTTTATTAACTTACACTTATGTATGGAGTCACGTAATAACACTTCATTACACGATTTGTTTTTTTTTTTTAACCAACAAAAACTCTGTGGACAAATTTAAAAAACCTAATTCAAAAGAATATAATAGTATTTACCAGAAGTATTGTTTATGTAAACAAACAAAAACACATAATCTCCTAGAAAATTTTAAATCATATATACAGTTTAAATTTGTTACTATTATTTTATTTTTAATGTTTACTTTTATTTCTTTATAAGTACAATTTTTGTTTTAATTTACTATCGCAACACACTGCGTAAATAAACTAATAAAAAACAAACAAAAAACACTTGAGTGTAATGAACTTCTTTTAATTTCATTAAATGTTATAAAGAATCTAGATACCACATTTGACACTTATTCGATAACATTTTGTAATTTCAATAATAAAAAACACTCAGCTGTTGCAACAGCTGTTATTTGATGTGCGTGAGCGTTAAAGTGTTCTCCTTTTATGGTTTTCAACTTCAAACGGAAGTTGTTAAACACATCAAAATTTAAAAAATATTAATTTTGATTAATGCGTATTTTAATTAAAACTGTTTACGCTTTTTTATTAAACTTTATTTAACTATGGTAATTGGAATATTGTAAGTAAATAAAGAAAAAAAAAATGATTGACAGGTCGAGGCAATTAAAATTCAGAGAATTTTAACCAGTTACATTCTCGTAGTATTTCAAAAAAAACTTCACTGGAACTTAATAGAACGTAAAAAATATGTATGTATTTAATTTAAACTCTATCGTATCCAATATTATCTAAAAAAAGTTTTCATATTTTCATCATTTTATAACCCGAGAATATCGCAGCTGATTTACAAGCCAATACATGCGTTGGAAAGGGGTACTTTGTTTGTTTCACTGATGGTTTAAATAAACCATCGAAAGAGTAGGACCACGAGGGAAGGATAGGTGCAATTTCTGCCTCTTCAAAACTTTCTTACAGATTGGAATGAAAATAAAAACATAGGTGGACCACGAGGGGCTAGGAAGCATGAAATTTCTGCCGCTCTGAAATCATGTAACCGACTTTAATAAAATTTGAAAAATACATAGATAGATCCCTATTTAGACAGACACATCCGCTAAGCTTTTTTCCAAAAATATGAATGCGGGGAGAGGGTAGCGTAGTAGCAGACGTCGGATTACCCCTAGAGAACTATTAAAATTCTATTAAATACGAGGGCGGATCAATAAGTCCGTGACTTTTCGAACTTCCCTCGTAGTAATATGAAATGCATCACTGCTCCCATCAGGTACCACCTGTTAGTAGACTACTGTCAAGTTTTTAGCAAGTTCCGTCATTTACTTTGCGTTTAACAGCTGTTCAAAACATACAACCTCGTGGATTTTTTTAAAAATGGAAAAAAGTGAATTTCGAGTGCTCATTAAACATAATTTTTTGCGACAAAAAAACCGTCAATAAAACCAAGGAAAAGCTTGATAAATGCTATGGGGACTCTGCACCATCGATTTAAATGTAAAAAAGTGGTTTACTGACTTTCGTTGTGGTCGCACAAGTACAAATGACGCTGAACGTTCTGGACGGCCAATTGAAGTCACTACACCCGAAAATATCGAAATTCACGATGTGGTGTTGGCCGATCGAAGAGTAAAAGTGCGTGAGATAGTTAATGCCATAGGCATTTCATATGGCAGTGTGGTTTCGATTTTAAATGATCAGCTGGGTTTAAGAAAGCTGTCTGCAATATGGGTGCCACGTTTGCTCTCAATTGATGATAAACGTAATCGTGTAACCACTTCAAAGAATTGTTTGGAGTTGTTTAACCGCAATTCGAATGAGTTTTTGCGGCGTTTTGTAATTGTGAATGAAACATGGATACATTACAACATTCCGGAGACCAAGCAGCAGATTAAACATTGGGTTTCTCCGGGTGAACCGGCTCCGAAGAAGGCCAAGGTAAGTTTCTCGGCCAATAAGGTGATGGCAACAGTTTTTTGGGATGCACGCGGGATAATCCACATCGATTACCTTCAAAAGGGAAAAACAATAAACAGCGAATATTATGCCAACTTATTGGACCGTTTTAACGAGGATTTGCACGGGTGCATGGTCATCAAGATAATGCACGGGTGCATACGTGTGCAGTCTCAATGGAAAAATTACATGAATTGGGCTACGAATTAGTAACTCATCCGCCATATTCTCCGGATTTAGCCCCCAGTGACTATTTCCTATTCCCGAACCAAAAGAAATGGCTCGGTGGAAAGAGATTTAACTCCAACGATGAAATTATTGGTCAAACAAATGCTTTTTTTATGGACCTCGAAAAATCCTATTTTTTTTGGAAGGAATACACAAATTGGAGAAACATTGGGCTAAGTGTGTTGAGCTAAAAGGTCATCATGATGAAAAATAATTTTTTTTTTTTTTTTGTAAAAAAAACTGTGTTTCATTCAAAAATTCACGGACTTATTGATCCGCCCTCGTAGATTTACTTGTCCTTTTTTCATGAATAAAACCTCGAAATTTTGTGTCTCTGAGAGAGTACTTCACACTATCACACAAGTCTTACGTAATTTTGTACTACATTTTCAGTCTCTGACTTAAAAATAATTCTTGACACTGTTGGTACTTTTATAATTTGTAACATTTCTTACATAAATCTACGTTTATAGTTATTTTCAGTGGTTAAAACTGTTGTATTTTCAAAATCTGGATAATGGTTTATAAAACTGTAGTTAAGTTTTTTAACGGTATTTGTGTTAATGCAATACATCAGAATCAATGCAGAAGTCGATTCTTTAGTTTAAGCTAGGCCCGTTTGCGTTTTAGGTAACGATATATTGAATAATATAACATTTAATTTAGGCCTTACACTGAACCAAAAAGGTACATGGAGTCAATGAAAATTTACGATGAGCAAACGAAAAATTTATTAATTCTCGTCCAAAGAAGTTGTTCGTTGAGACAATGAATGACCGTTCATTAAAAGATATGATATTAATTAATTAAAAAACTGTTCGCTAATATAAGAAAAAAAGGTTACGAAATAATTAATAAATACATGTTCATTGAGTCAACGAATCGTACGTAAATTGAAATATCTGAATAATTCTATTTTTATTATATTAACGAATAACTCATTGAGCTAACGAAAATTATTTTAATAAACGTTGTTCGTTAATAATTTGAACACTTTTTGGTTCAGTTTAATCATGTAAACCGCAACGCAACGCCAAAGAATTACATTAAAAGCACAAACAATGTCATAAATATTTTGTAATTTTGTTGTTGTTTTTTACCGTTTTAAAATTTCAAACGCTGCATAGCTTGTGGCGTTGGAAATTTTAAAACGCAATGTGAATATCTGTAGAAAGCATTTTTGCTTTCGTGAATTAGCCCTTTTGTTTTTAATTTTCTTGATTTTAATTTAGCCCTGTTAGACAGTTTTTTGCTTTTGCCCTAGTATGGCTAAATTTTCTGCTTTCCTGGTTATGTCGAGTTGTAAAAACTGTTTTAAAAATTGAAAAACCTTCAAATAGAAAAACATCGAGAAAACAGATAATTTTAAGGGCAAAATAAACCACACAAATGGCGTGACAAACACACACTTTGTTTCCGTTTTGTATTCGCCAATAAACAGCACAAACCAGTGTGGCCATTTTGGCATTTTTGCAGCTAAATTTAGCATTAAAAATTGTTATTTACTTGAAAAATTCTTACCCAGCAAAAACTTCACTTACCTGGTAAGTTAGCAAGTATTGTTGGAGAAATATAAGCACTACTTATTTTTCGGCTGAATAACTACTTATTTTTGTTCGAGTTGTCCACAGAATTCAGTACTAATAATACACTTACTAGAAGTCACAAAATATCAGTAAGTTGAATTGTAAGTACTAACAATTTACCTACTAGAAGCCAAAAAAAATAACTTCTTTTTTTTTAATTCGCGCTAGTTAATAGACCTAATAAGTAGTAATGGGGCTAGTTACCAGTAAGTAAATATTTAGTACTAAAAACAAGGCAACTAATAAGTAGTTATTTAGCTGATTATTAGTAAGCAAATATTCATAACTGAAAATAATAATAGTGAAAAGTACTTAGTGAGGTCAATACTGGCAAGTACTTATTGAGGTTTACAGAATAATGACAATTGTAATGACAACTACTTACCAGGTAACGTATGAAATAACTACGACCTATTACCAAAATTCAAAAAGTTTTTCCTGGGTAAGAAAGGGAATATGAGAAATGCCCTCATTCTGTTGCTTGTTTGCCGACGTTTTAATAATGGGCTTTAGGATTTTTGCCTGAAGTTGAAGACTCAATTCTGTTTTATTATTTCATAGTAAGGAACTGCCTTGGTCCTTAAATATTATTTTGTTTTTTATAAAATTTGTTAAGAATTCGATTAATTACCTTACTGCCTCTCTGTATGTATTATTGTGTAGCGCATAATTGTGCGCTTACTTTTAAAAGTGTGCCATATTTTTTTATTTGAATGTTTACAATATTTAATTAAATGTTATCAAAATTTAAAAAAAAAA
Organism: Pollenia amentaria; assembly: GCA_943735925.1. Lineage (NCBI taxonomy): Eukaryota > Metazoa > Arthropoda > Insecta > Diptera > Polleniidae > Pollenia > Pollenia amentaria. Next base: position 81,061,702 of record OX031008.1, on the reverse strand, counting down.
TTTAATCTTTTCAAGCTTTAAAAACTTGAATCATTCAAGAAAATTACACTGTGACAAAACAAATAATTTCGAATTTGTTGATGGATTGATTAGGCAAATATTTGGTCTGGCATTTGAAGCATATACTAATGTATGTGTGCATTAATGTCTGAGTGTTGTAATAACTTGGGGACAAATATTATTAGAAAAATATCTGTAATTTGCATATTTTATTTTACATTTTTTTGTCGGCTTTTCTTTGTAAAACTTTGTTCGAATATCCATTGTTTTCTTAATTTATTCTAAACGTGTAGCTGATATGGAGTAGAAGAAGAGTTTATTTGATAAAATCGCGAATTTTCTGTAAGCAAAGAACTTTGAAATTTGTAGTATAAATTACAGTATTTTACAAGTTTCACGCTTCAACAACACATGTTGCAAGTATGTACCTCAAGACTTACAAAGATATCTAAATATCTTTGGCAAAAATAACTTTTTCATGAATCTAAACCTCATAACATAATTTTGTTCTGGGGGGCCATTTGCCCATTAGGTCCAAATAGGGTACTTAAACTCTCGAAAATTTTGCTTTTAGATACACTGGTATAGGGTGTTATATGGTCGAGTATGACCGACTATACTTGCTTGCCTTTTTTTTTTTTTTTTTTTTTGTTGTTTTGTTCATTTCACACAAAATAATTAAAGCTATTTTTGGTAACAAAAATTTATAATTTCAACACGTGTCTAAGTGGCCAAAAAATTCTGTTCGTCGTAATTCGTTTGTTCGTAATGTGTCTGCTTGTCTGTCGGTGCGTCTGTCTGAAGATTCTTTTGCTTGTACATATTAAAATTTTAAATTCTTTTTCTAGATTCTAATTTCTAATTTTTTTGTCATAATTGTCTATTATCCAGTAGCAACATATTCTACATGGCAGCCACAAATTCATTCATTCATTAATTTTTTTTTTACTTATTTTCAAAATTCATTTATGTCGTTAATTTAAAACAACAAACGGAAGGAAATTAATAGTAAGTTTTTTTTTATATGTTTTCACTGTATGTATAATAAAAAAAAAGAAAGAGTTATTAAAAATTTAAATTAAAAAAAAATAAATTGCTTGTCTTCACTAAGAGAGGAATTGTTACAGCTAAAAGCAGCCACTTGACATTCTTTTATTTTATAAATTTTTTTTTAATCTTTTTCAAAATATTATAAAATTTCCTAAAATTTTCTTCAGAAAAATCATAAAAATTTTCTAGATAACTCAAATTTGTTTTTACACCAATTTTTTACTGTCTATATTTCAGTATAGGGAAAAATTGTTTTATTCGATATTTCGAGAGACATGGTTTTCAGCTGCTAAATTAAATATTTTTAGATTTGTATTTTACAGAATAAAGTGTAACATCTTATTTCCGCATAAAATTATAATTTGAGAGGTAACATTAGAAATATTTGATAATTAAAATCTTTTATGATGTTTTATTTTGTTTGTAGGGTATCTTAGAACATATCCTTGTGTATTAACTGAATTCTAATACAAAAAAAGAAAACACTTATTAATCTATATTAGCGCTGAAATGACATACTTAAATAAGGGCATCAACGGTGTATCATGAACAGTGATGTTAACTTATCATGTTAAATAAAACCTATAAAAAAGGAATACAAAATTTATATATAATCGCTAGTTTGACCTAGATTGAAAGAATCCAAATTGCCATTACTTTTCAACAGTGAGTGCTGGTTCACACTCTTTTAGGGGGTTTTTATGCAAATCAGTTCTTTTGCCGCCACCTTTTTAGTTATCGTCCAGACTAGCAATTTTTGTTGCTGAACTTTTCTAAACTTTAGCTTCGAAATTGCATTAATGTCCAGATTATGAAATTCTAGTCTTGCAATTTTTGTATTTTAATCTTGTCTTTTCTCTTCTTCTTTTTATATTTTATATATAAACAGCCAACTTCAAGTGGAAAAGTGTGAGAATAACAAGTCAAAGCGAATTGCAGAGTACATGAAACTGAGTACCCCTTCCCAATTTTGTTACCTCTCTCACCAATAAACACAAAAATTTCTGCAACAAAAATGTCAAGTCTGGACGGATTTACCAATTGGAAAGTTTTGCTGCCTCGCTATTTAGTTTTGCTTAATACACTTTGCATGATCATGAGATTCTTCGACTGATATAAATCGCTTGACGCTCTGAGTTAGGTTGGTCTGTAAAATAAAAACAGAATTGTCTGTGATATTTTCTGAGCGAAGTTGGTCACAAAACCCTTCTGAGTAGTCTTTAGCCATGTTTTTTAAATTAAAAAAAGATAATTTGTCTTATTTCTCTTAACAACGTCTCTTGTATTCACTGCGTACTCAATCGTTTCCACGCCCATTGAGTAAATAAAAACTAGGAGCCACAATTTAATCACAAAAGCTGGGTTTCTGCATTATTTACTTCATTTTAGCCCATTAACAATAGATCTGACCCAATCTGTCATTGACACTTTTTCGAAGCAGATCAGATAAAGTTAAAAAAAAAAAATTAGGACGAATTTAGTTTTTTTTAAATAAAGATATTTAATGTAGTTATGCAGTCACAAAAAAAGTGGAAATAATTTCAAAAGTGGAAATAATTTCGTGTAGTGCTGGCAAGTTGTACTACTTTTCATTACTCAATTATACTCTTACATTTCATTAGGGTTCTCAATCATTTAAAAGTGGCGATTAATGGAAATTTAGAAATACAGTTTTTATAATAAATTTTAGTATAGGGTAAAAGAAGATAAAATTCTGTATCCCTAGCTTTGAAAATCAATTAACTAAGTTGTTTACTTTCTTTTCAGTGAGCGGTCAAAGTTAGCAAATTATTGCTGTTTTCAAAAAAAAGGGAAAAAACTGGAAATTTTTACAATTGAAGCGATTATTATTACTGTTAAATCTCTTAAAAGTAAATCTTTTAAAAAGGAACCTTTAACATCAGGTATTAAAGTATATTGTAAAACTCTTTGTTTTTATAAAAATTATTTGTAAATATTTTTAATAATTTTTTTAAAAAAGGTCCAAAATTGGGATAATTGGGAATGGGCCTCAAGTATTAAGTTAGTGAGAGTTGGAAATAGTTTTATGGATTTTTGAAAAGTACAGAACATCAGCTTATAACTATTTGAAGAAAAAAAATCCAGGGCCTTTTTTTATTCTCTTTTATGCCAAATTTTTTACAAACAATTAAAATTTTGTTTTTTTTATTAAACTGTTGTTGTTTTTTAATTGAAGATATTTGATATTTAAATAAGATTTAAGTTCATTAATTTTAATTTTCATTAAATTATTTTTAGTGAAGAAGGAATTCGCAACATAAAATGAATTAATTTTTTTTTTTTTTTTTGATAATATTATTCTTGTCTGAACGCTGGTCAAATTTAGATGTTTCTAGTAGCTCCCTTTTTTATTGTTGGCTTGTTTTGGACTGTTGGTTAAATTGCACAGATTGATATATTTCTCTATTGTATTTTTGAACAGAGTTGTCTATTACAAATCAGTCATTAAATTTCCGATTGAACTTTGTTAAAAAAGAAAAACAACTCTGAAAGTAATGAGTCACTACCTCTGAGCATTGAGAACTTCAAAAGTATTGCAATTAATCGGTTCATACTACTCCATACTTTGCCAGAGCTAATTGTGTTTTGCTTTTCTGAAAATCGATAATTAGTCTACATTCACACGTTTCATCTTTTGATGCTCAACTCTTGTGTTTTAAGGAGAGGGAAGCAAGAAGAAAAGGGGTTGGTACGGAGATGCTTGTACTCGGGCAGTACGCTTTGTGTATAGGGTGTTATATGGTCGAGTATGGCCGACTATACTTGCTTGCCTTTTTTTTTTTTTTTTTTGTTGTTTTGTTCATTTCACTCAAAATAATTAAAGCTATTTTTGGTAACAAAAATTTATAATTTCAACACGTGTCTAAGTGGCCAAAAAATTCTGTTCGTCGTAATTCGTTTGTTCGTAATGTGTCTGCTTGTCTGTCGGTGCGTCTGTCTGAAGATTCTTTTGCTTGTACATATTAAAATTTTAAATTCTTTTTCTAGATTCTAATTTCTAATTTTTTTGTCATAATTGTCTATTATCCAGTAGCAACATATTCTACATGGCAGCCACAAATTCATTCATTCATTAATTTTTTTTTTACTTATTTTCAAAATTCATTTATGTCGTTAATTTAAAACAACAAACGGAAGGAAATTAATAGTAAGTTTTTTTTTTATATGTTTTCACTGTATGTATAATAAAAAAAAAGAAAGAGTTATTAAAAATTTAAATTAAAAAAAAATAAATTGCTTGTCTTCACTAAGAGAGGAATTGTTACAGCTAAAAGCAGCCACTTGACATTCTTTTATTTTATAAATTTTTTTTTAATCTTTTTCAAAATATTATAAAATTTCCTAAAATTTTCTTCAGAAAAATCATAAAAATTTTCTAGATAACTCAAATTTGTTTTTACACCAATTTTTTACTGTCTATATTTCAGTATTTTTTTTTTTTTTTTTTTTTTTTTTTTTTTTTTTCGTTATTTATTTATTGAATCTTCATATATTTAATATGAACTAACAATAATTTATCAAATCTTAACCTAATACTTTATTTATGTCCTGCCAGTGCCAGACAAAAATTTTCTTCATCACGGGTTCTGTTCACTTATATAGGTGTTTATCTCTCATCTAGTTGAGTAAGTGCTGCAGTGTCTCTTCTCCTTAAGCGAGTGTGGCCGCCATGATTTAAAATATTTCGAGCTAAAGGATTTGGGTGTTGTTCAAGTCTTTTTAAATATTTTACTGCATATTTTGTAATCATAGTTTTTACTAATGGCACGTTGAGATCCTTATGAATGTTTGAGTTTTTAACATACCAGGGGGCGGCTGTGATTATACGAAGAAGTTTATTTTGGCGCCTTTGAATTTTTTCGATATTAGAGGCCAAGGCAGTGCCCCATAGTTGAATACCGTAGCACCAGATAGGCTTTAAGATAGAGTTGTAAAGTAGAAGCTTGCAATCGAGTCTAAGAACAGAATTTCTTCCAATAAGCCAATGAATTTGGATGGCTTTTAGTTTCATTTGAGTTAATTTTGCCTCTATATGGCATTTCCACGTTAATCGCCGATCCAGATGTATACCGAGATATTTTACATGCGAATGTTGAGGAATAATTTGATTATTGATTGTAATAGGGGGGCAAGATTCCCGGCGCAGGGTGAATGTTATATGTACGCATTTTTGCTCATTGACCATTATCCTCCATTGTCTTAGCCATATTTCTAGTTGAAATATATGATGCTGTAGGTAACGAGATGCTTCATAACGGTTTTCGTGGACGCTTAGAAAAGCTGTGTCGTCTGCAAATGTTGAAGTTTGGGTGTAGTTGTTTGTTGGCATGTCCGAAGTATAAATTAAGTATAATAGAGGGCCCAGGATGCTGCCCTGTGGGACTCCAGCGCCAATCGGCTGAGGTGAACTTAAGAAATTTCCTTCTTTAATAATAAATTGACGACCGACTAAGTAGCTTTCTAACAGTTTGTGTGTGTTTGCTGGTAAATTTTGCTTCAATTTGTGTAATAAGCCTTCATGCCAGACTTTGTCAAAAGCTTGCGAAACATCGATGAAGAGTGCTGAGCAATATTTTTTTTCTTCAAATGTTTTTCTTATGACATTTACTATTCGATGAGTTTGTTCAATTGTGCTGTGTTTTCTTCTAAATCCGAATTGATGGTTTGGAATACATCTATTTTCACTTAAAATCGGTGTTAATTTTGAAACTAATAATTTCTCAAATAGCTTTGACATATTTGACAATAAGCTAATAGGCCTATAAGACTCAACTTTCGTATGATCTTTACCTGGCTTTGGTATCATGGTAACTAAGGAAACCTTCCATTTTTGAGGAAAGTATTCAAGGCGTAAAATAGCATTAAAAATAAAAAGAATAATTTTCTTTGCTACGCGAGGTAGCTCTAATAGCATTTTATTGCTGATCTTATCAATGCCAGGTGCCTTCTTAGTGTTTAAGTCACATATAACCTTTTCGATTTCTCTCATCTCAAATCTTAGGGGAATAGCTGCTCTAGCAGCAACCGGTGGTAAATCGACCGCAATATTGTGAGATATATTAGGTGTAAATACGTTTTTCAAGTGACTTACAAACAGATTTCCTTTTTCAACATCATTTCTTGCCCAACTTCCATTCAAGTTTCTTAATGGTGGTTTAGAGACAACTGGCCTTTTGAGGTTTCTAGCTGCACGCCATAATGAGTAGTCCGATTGTGGAGTTGCATCAAGTTCCTTAAGATATTTTTCCAGAGAAGCCGTTTTCTGAGTCTGCAATAACTTTCTTAATCTTTTTGTACACTCTTTTAGCAAGTTCTTAAGTTGAGGAGATCTGTGCAATTGCCACTCTCTTCGTGCCCTCCTTTTTTCAGACAAGAGACGCTCGACATCTGTGGAATATATTTTAATAGTTTTTGTTTTTTTGGGGGCAATATTGGAATGTTGAACAGCTAGTTTCAGAAAACTGTCAAAATTATCAATAGAGCGATCTACATACTCCGGTGTACTGAGCGGAATATTTTCTGTGCAATGGGCACTGAGATATTTTTTATATTTTAACCAATTTATTTGTGTGGCTGACGTCGCTAGGTAACCAGTCGGAGATACAATTCTATTGGGGTTCATTATAGTAACAATTGTAGGTGTGTGGTCGGAAGATAATTCTAGGGAAGCTTCAACGTGAATCGTTTCCGTGGGGATGTTTTTAACCACGCCAAAATCGATGACATCTGGAATTTTTTGCGGGTCAGCAGGCCAATATGTTGGTTGGCCGCTCGCGACAACATTTAAATTCATTTTAGAGATTGTATTAAACAAAACACGACCCTTTGGTGTTATTAGTCGTGACCCCCAGAAGGTATGTTTAGCGTTATAATCGCCAGCGGCCAGGAAACAGGGTCCTAGTGATTGATAATATTCACAATATTGGCTTTCTGATATTGAAAATCTAGGTGGAGAGTATAAAGATGAGATTACAATGCTACGATTCAGCTCTTCAACACAAATGTTCGTTGCTTGGAGATAATCCTCACGATGATCACACATTAGGTAGTGTTTGACTCGATTTTTTATCAAAATGGCAGAACCACCACAAGCTCTATCTCGAGGGTCCTTGGTATCATATAGTATATAACCATTGATGTTAAACGTATTTCTTGAGGTCAAATGAGTTTCAGAAACCATCATGACATCAATTTGTTTATTTTTAAGAAAGTATTCTAATTCATTTTTATGTTGGCGGATGCCGTTCGCGTTCCAAAAACAGATTTTTAAACAGTTCATGGCCTGTTAAGTACAGATTGCAATAACATCGATTGCATTCTAAGAATTTCCTGCATCATATTACCCATTGTGTTCGTAAAATTAGTTACTGTTTGCACTAATGTTTCCATGGTTTTTTCCAGACGACTTAAATTTGAAACTGGAGTTTCATCATTACTTGGCGCAGCACCTTGCGTTGGCGCATGGTTTGATTTTACGACGTTAGCATAAGAGGTTCTGTTATAACTAGGCTGCGGGGCCTGAATGTCACCAGTGCTTACTTGATTTGTTACCTGCATTTGAGGGGGATTAGTTTTCGGTCCAACTGACTGCTTGACGATGGTATATACAGGGCATCCTCTATAATTGGCAGTGTGATTACCGCCACAGTTGCTACATTTTTTTACGTTGGGGTCGGTTTTAGACTTATCGCAAAGATCTGTACCATTTAATTCACCACATACTATGCAAACAGGGGGTAAATAGCAATATGCCTTAGTATGACCATATTCTTGACAGTTTAAACACTGAAAGGGACCATTTCTTTTGTGTGGCTCTTCTATAGTTACTCTTCTATAGAGAATATATTTCAAATTGTAAATAGGGTGCGTTTCATTTTTTTTAAGCTTTACGTCGCCGGGTTCAAACTCCACTCGAAAAAGTGGTTGGGGGTTTTTTTCTCTATTTTTTATATTTACTACATGTTTTATTTTGAAGCCTTTTTCTTCGAGGAATGTTTTTACCTCTTCTGGGTCCACACATGAGTCAATTCCCTTAATCACTACCTGGAGACCTTTACTGCTTTTCAGTTGGTATGTATAAAAGTTTTTTTTAAGTACTTCAAATTTGTTTATAATTTTGCGAAAATCATTCTCATTATTGACTTGTATTTTTGTCTCGTTTATACTACCACGCTTGATAGCAGCTACGTAAAACGAATTTTCACCTATCACCGATATCAAACTCTTTATGAGCTCATTTGAGTTTTGCTCCCTAAGATATATCGGGGGAGGCTTGGACGATTTTATGACGTTTGGTGCTTCAGAGGATTCATCCTCCAGAATTGCAAATCGATTTTGAGAATTTATTTTATCAAAAGATGGTACTTTTGAGGCCGAAGCAACTGCTGCAGAGGTAGGGCTGCGACCCCGTTTAAGCACTGTTATGTACCTGTCCATACCAACTTGTACTTGAGGCTTTTGACCACTTTTTACTTGTGGAGCTGAGTTTTCCATCATGCCTGATTTGAGGGTAATATTTTCATCACTTATTAAAATCGTTTTTGCCGCTGAGGCACCGCTTGCAGGTTTTATATTTTTTATTGTATTAATATCAACCGTATTATTAGACACCGAAGGTGATACTGAGTTTTCTATTATGCCTGATTGGGGGTTAATATTTACATCACTTATTAAAATAGTTTTTGCTGTTGAGGCAACGCTAGCAGGTTTTGTATTTGTTATTGTATCAACCGTGTTATTAAATACAGACGGCGAGAGGGATCGCGTACGAGTAATAGGTTTAGCCGTTAGGTATTTGCTATCATCGATTCTTTTTTTTATTTCTGTATTTTTTTCGCTAACACTCACTGTGATATATGCATTTCTACTGTTTGCACTCATAAGAGTTTTTTTTTTCTTTTACTGTTTACAGTTGTGCTCTTCTTATTTGTTATTGTTTATCAACACCGATAATGAAAAAAATGTGTGTTTATGTATGTATGTACATACATGTAATTTTTTTTTTTTTTTTTTTTTTCTTTTTCTTGTATTTACTTTTTTTATACTTTATTTGTTCAAAAAAAAAATAAACCGTATGCCGAGTTTAGAAAACACGTCTATCTTCAACGACCGCGACAGACAGAATTGAAAATAGATTATAGGTATTTCAGTATAGGGAAAAATTGTTTTATTCGATATTTCGAGAGACATGGTTTTCAGCTGCTAAATTAAATATTTTTAGATTTGTATTTTACAGAATAAAGTGTAACATCTTATTTCCGCATAAAATTATAATTTGAGAGGTAACATTAGAAATATTTGATAATTAAAATCTTTTATGATGTTTTATTTTGTTTGTAGGGTATCTTAGAACATATCCTTGTGTATTAACTGAATTCTAATACAAAAAAAGAAAACACTTATTAATCTATATTAGCGCTGAAATGACATACTTAAATAAGGGCATCAACGGTGTATCATGAACAGTGATGTTAACTTATCATGTTAAATAAAACCTATAAAAAAGGAATACAAAATTTATATATAATCGCTAGTTTGACCTAGATTGAAAGAATCCAAATTGCCATTACTTTTCAACAGTGAGTGCTGGTTCACACTCTTTTAGGGGGTTTTTATGCAAATCAGTTCTTTTGCCGCCACCTTTTTAGTTATCGTCCAGACTAGCAATTTTTGTTGCTGAACTTTTCTAAACTTTAGCTTCGAAATTGCATTAATGTCCAGATTATGAAATTCTAGTCTTGCAATTTTTGTATTTTAATCTTGTCTTTTCTCTTCTTCTTTTTATATTTTATATATAAACAGCCAACTTCAAGTGGAAAAGTGTGAGAATAACAAGTCAAAGCGAATTGCAGAGTACATGAAACTGAGTACCCCTTCCCAATTTTGTTACCTCTCTCACCAATAAACACAAAAATTTCTGCAACAAAAATGTCAAGTCTAGACGGATTTACCAATTGGAAAGTTTTGCTGCCTCGCTATTTAGTTTTGCTTAATACACTTTGCATGATCATGAGATTCTTCGACTGATATAAATCGCTTGACGCTCTGAGTTAGGTTGGTCTGTAAAATAAAAACAGAATTGTCTGTGATATTTTCTGAGCGAAGTTGGTCACAAAACCCTTCTGAGTAGTCTTTAGCCATGTTTTTTAAATTAAAAAAAGATAATTTGTCTTATTTCTCTTAACAACGTCTCTTGTATTCACTGCGTACTCAATCGTTTCCACGCCCATTGAGTAAATAAAAACTAGGAGCCACAATTTAATCACAAAAGCTGGGTTTCTGCATTATTTACTTCATTTTAGCCCATTAACAATAGATCTGACCCAATCTGTCATTGACACTTTTTCGAAGCAGATCAGATAAAGTTAAAAAAAAAAAATTAGGACGAATTTAGTTTTTTTTAAATAAAGATATTTAATGTAGTTATGCAGTCACAAAAAAAGTGGAAATAATTTCAAAAGTGGAAATAATTTCGTGTAGTGCTGGCAAGTTGTACTACTTTTCATTACTCAATTATACTCTTACATTTCATTAGGGTTCTCAATCATTTAAAAGTGGCGATTAATGGAAATTTAGAAATACAGTTTTTATAATAAATTTTAGTATAGGGTAAAAGAAGATAAAATTCTGTATCCCTAGCTTTGAAAATCAATTAACTAAGTTGTTTACTTTCTTTTCAGTGAGCGGTCAAAGTTAGCAAATTATTGCTGTTTTAAAAAAAAAGGGAAAAAACTGGAAATTTTTACAATTGAAGCGATTATTATTACTGTTAAATCTCTTAAAAGTAAATCTTTTAAAAAGGAACCTTTAACATCAGGTATTAAAGTATATTGTAAAACTCTAATTTCCGCATTGAATGGGCCTCAAGTATTAAGTTAGTGAGAGTTGGAATTAGTTTTATGGATTTTTAAAAAGTACAGAACATCAGCTTATAACAATTTGAAGAAAAAAAAAGTCCAGGCCCTTTTTTTATTTTCTTTTATGCCAAATTTTTTACAAACAATTAAAATTTTGTTTTTTTTTTATTGAACTGTTGTTGTTTTTTAATTGAAGCTATTTGATATTTAAATAAGATTTTAGTTCATTAAATTTAATTTTCATTAAATTATTTTTAGTGAAGAAGGAATTCGCAACATAAAATGAATTAATTTTTTTTTTTTTTTTTTTTTTGATAATATTATTCTTGTCTGAACGCGGGTCAAATTTAGATGTTTCTAGTAGCTCCCTTTTTTATTGTTGGCTTGTTTTGGACTGTTGGTTAAATTGCACAGATGATATATTTCTGTATTGTATTTTTGAACAGAGTTGTCTATTACAAATCAGTCATTAAATTTCCGATTGAACTTTGTTAAAAAAGAAAAACAACTCTGAAAGTAATGAGTCACTACCTCTGAGCATTGAGAACTTCAAAAGTATTGCAATTAATCGGTTCATACTACTCCATACTTTGCCAGAGCTAATTGTGTTTTGCTTTTCTGAAAATCGATAATTAGTCTACATTCACACGTTTCATCTTTTGATGCTCAACTCTTGTGTTTTAAGGAGAGGGAAGCAAGAAGAAAAGGGGTTGGTACGGAGATGCTTGTACTCGGGCAGTACGCTTTGTGTTCTCATTCGTAGATATATGCACAACAATGGCTGCATGTAAATTTTTTTCTTTTCTTTATCTTTTTAGTTCGCTTTGAATAAAAGTGTTGTTGTTTTGAAGCAAAAAAAGTTGAAACCGGTTGCTGCGTGTGAACATAATGGCATCTTCAAAAGGAAATTGAAAAGAAGTTAAGCATCAAAAGATGAAACGTGTAAATTGAGACTTACCAAAAATAAAAAATTAAATAATTTCGATCGAAATTTCAACTACAGAATTAAAACCATTTCGATCGAAACAGTGACACCCTGTATATTTATTCTATGTCACTGATCCCTTTTTTATCATTCAAATAAGTTCTGCGACTTTAAAAGTTTAGAGATATTAAAATATTCTGCCTGTTATATGGGTGAGCATATGGAGATCTTAAAATCGAACTGAAGCATCGAAAAGAATAGCTAGAATTAATTTCTTAACACATGTGATAATAATCTAATATGTATGTGGATTTCTTATACCGGAATAATTTCTTGAGAGTTCCCGATGATATACTTTTAAAATTAATATGTTGGAAATTTAGACAATTATTTTTACTCCTCGGATTTAAGTTTAAGTTAAAACTGTATGGAGTTTTTTTTTACTTAAAAGATACCTTCTTTTAAACACAACCTGCCCTAAAAGAAAACACTGTCAAACTATTACTCATTTTTCTAGAACTTTGCACAATTTTAATATTTCGTATTGAAACCAGTTTCTTAAAAAACTCATTACCATAAAACTCATAAACTGACGGAATTTCTCAACAACGTAATAACTGTCAAAACAAATCATGTAAATTAAGTTTAACAAAAAAAAAAAAAAAAAAATAAAAAAAAAACATTATATTAAGTAACTTTTATTTTAACCATAGTATAATAAGTACCAGGTAGGTTCATTAAGGTGAGTTAAATATATTGTCTATTTGAAATTGATTTATGTTTAAAATTTGGTTTCACAAAATTTTTATATTAAGAATTTTTCCAAAAATAAAAAAAAAATTATTTGATTTTGGACGCTTGTTTTGATTTAATTCATTATTTTCTTTTGTTTGACATTACATGGATTATAAAATTGAGAACAAACTTTTTAATGACTATACCTTGTACTTATTCTATCATGATTTTAACAAAAATATTACGTCAAATTTTTCTTGTGTCACAGGCGTATTTTTTTTTTTGTTTTTTTTTTTTTTTTTTTGTGAAGTGAACTAACGCCGTTTTGACACTGTCTCACACCCCACTCACGACTTTACGCTCAACAATTCAACAATTACAACAATTCACTTAAAAAAGATGAAAATGTTTATATTTTGTTGTTAAAATCTTGCTTTAAATATGCGGTGTTAATTATAAGATATACTCGTTAAAATTTTTGTTGTTACTGATGCTGAGATAGTTGTTTTTGCCATCTTCAAAGGAACCACTTTTTGTAACCAAATGAGTAGTTGTTTTGAAGCAACAATGAATCTATTTTTAATTATAAGTATATCATAAGGATAAGGATTATTTTGATTAAAATTTTGCTAAAATTCGCTACTTTTACAAAATTTTGTCAAATTTTTTTTTTTATATAAAAAATTTTTCTTAAATGTTTTTGCTGTTTATAAGAAATTTTGCAATCAATTAAATTTTTATTATTTAAAGTTGCTTGATATTTTATTATTGCAACATTTTTTTCGAATGTGCATATGTATGTACATTAGAGCGACTCAAAAAAAAAGTGATTTTGTTACCCCTCTGAAAAAAAAGGTTGATATGTTTTATGATGATTCCCAAAATATTTTGGTTCTAGCGTTGACCATCCGTGAGCTGGATCATTTTTAAAAAAGGTCTTTTTTCAGTTTTTCGAATATTTTTGTACTTTGCTCCAAGACGACATAAATAAAATTTGTTATCATCGAAAAAAGTTTTTGAAGCTGCATCCAATGGTATATAAAAATTTACCACTTGCGACCTACTTATTGAGATATTTAACTAAATACATATTTTCGTTTCGGTTTTTCATACATATTCTACGTATGTGGAAGTAATGCTTTTCAAATTAAATCTGTTTTAAAATTATGTTAATTTTTTTTTTTTTTTTTTAATTATTCACATAAAACGCGAAAATCGCGATATATTTGATCTTTTTTTCATATATAGGCAATATGGGTATAAAAATTTTTCATTTTTCAATTTATCAATATGTGAAAAATACAATAAAAAAATATAAAATTAATTAAAAAAATACGTAGAATTTGTATGAAAACCCGAAACGAAAATATGTATTTAGTTAAATATCTCAATAAGTAGGTCGCAAGTGGTAAAGTTTTATATACCATTGGATGCAGCTTCAAAAACTCTTTTCGATGATACCTAATTTTATTTATGTCGTCTTGGAGCCAGGCGCGGATCCAGCTTGAGCCTTAGGGGGGGGCAAATTTTTTATGGTACAAAACAAGTAAAAGATTTGTTTTTAAAAGTTTATTAAAAACGATATGTTTTTATTATACTAGCATTTAACCCGCTACTTCGTTAGCGTCTCCTTTTCTTATGTGGACATTTTTTACGCCAAAGTTTATGTTTCTAGGTTTCAACCCGCTATTTTGTAATAGGTACGATTTCACCCCTAAACGTACGAATTTCGAAAATGTACCAAATTTTTATTTGTATTTTTTAGATACGTTACGAATGTGATATTTTTTATTCCAAAGTTTATTGGTTTAATAGATAGATTGAGTGGCAAAAAAGTTTTAAAATACAGGTTTTACCCGTATACTCTCCAAAAGGGTCGAATTTCAAAAAAGTACCAGACACCTATCCCCTTTTTTTTTGATGAACATGAGGTTAGGGAATTTACCCGTTTTTAGCTTTTGTAACCTCTAACCATAAACATTTTCAAAACTACCATCCTACGGAATCGATTTAGCGAGAGGCCAACCTGCCGGTCAAATTTCAACATTTTAGCTTCAGGCATTTAGGACGTGCGTAACGTTACAATTTTATATATATAGATAGGTAGATGAAGAAAAATGTTTTGAAACAAAAATTAAAGAATTAGGTATAGATGGCATAGCAAAAAAGTTTTAAAATACAGGTTTTACCCGTTTACTCCCCAAAAAGGCCGAATTTCAAAAAAGTACCAGGCACCTGTCCGCTTATTTTTTTATTGAACTACAATAAAAAATAAATTTTTGAAAAAAAATGTTTTGTAAAAAAGTACCAAAAATAGTTACGGTTTTTACCCCTTAAATGTCCGAATTTTGAAAAAGTACCAAATTCGTACTTGGCTTTTTTAGATAACTTTCAAATGTGATATAACCCTTATTCCTATGTTTATGGGTTTAAAAGATAGATGGGGTGACAAAAAAGTACCAAAATGCAGGTTTTACCCGTTTACTCCATTAAATGTCTGAATTTCCAAAAAGTACCAGACACCTGTCCGCTTATTTTTCTAAAGAACAACGATAAGTATTACATTTATTTTGCATCTCTATTAGTTTTGGAGATATAAGGTTACCGAATTTTCCCGTTTTTACCTTTTTTTACCCCCTAAGCATTCGAATTTCGAAAAATCCCATCTTAGTGGGTCGATTTGGAGAGTGACCAATCGCTAGTCCAAATTTCAAGTTTCTAGGGTCAGCGGTTTGGGCTGGGTGATGATGAATGAGTCAGTCAATCAGTCACTCACGCAACTCTTTTATATATATAGATTAAAAAAATAAATTAATCTTTTTAAATAACGTTTTGGCTATAAAAATAATTTTATTTATTTTTAATATTTTTTTTTATTCGAAACAATTTATTTGACAACATCATACTAAATTGTTTGACCAATTTTTCGACCAAAAAAAAAAAAAACATATGCAATTGTTAACAAAATTTTGGAAGAAGGAATATGCTTCACTAATTTTAAAATTAAGTAATGAATTTAAGTCGAACTGTTTGGGTTTTAATCTAAAGATACATATATAATTATTCTGGTTTAAGTTGATAACAGCTAATTTTTTTATATAAATTATTTTTATTTAAAAAGGAATTTTAAAGCTTATAACAATGGAAAGAACAAAATAATTTTGCCTGCACATACATACATACATATGTACCTTCAGTCGTAAATGCGCTAATGCCACAATTTTTGAAAATTAAGTTTTTGATGCAGTTCAATAGAGTTAACAAAAATACATCGTTTGCAGAAAAAATATAAATATTTTTTTCTAGTTTTTCTAGATATGTAAAAGTTCTAAGTCCAAAAATGCTAAAGAAAAAGCGCTAGGGCCCATTGAAATGTGAAAATTAAAAAAAAATTTGTTAATATTTGTTAATAGTCAACATTGAAATAAATAAAATAATTTTATAGTATATTTTATTTTTTGCAAATTATGTCATGCTAAAATGTACATTAAAAGTATAAAATATATAATAGAAAAGGTGATAAGTCACAAAAAGCTATGTAAAACATAAATGTATTATTTTTAGTTGGTTTGCAAGCCAATAAAGAGTCATCAATGAAGCAAAACTGGATTTACAGACTTCATATATATTCAGAACTAAAGACCTTAGAAAATTTTTTCTCTCTCCTACAAAATTTATACATTGGACTACATCCTTTTCAACTGAAGGTAATGATATATACTTATATAGGCACATTATAATAAAAAAAAAATTACGGACTCACCATTGTTTCACTCATTTTTATGTATTTTTGTATATCAAAGAACTTTTCTTATTAATGCACTTGAAATTTGACAGTTATATAATTCTTCTTTGGTGAACTTTTACTAGATCAATACATATATTCATATGTATATATGGGAAGGTAGAATGGCAATGCATATAAAATTCCAATTCAAATCCTACTATTATGAAAATATGATACGAAAAACGGTTAAATTCAAATGTATATAGTAAATAACTATCATAGCACAAATAAAAATATTGCATATACTAAAGCTTATTAATAATTCAACCGCTCGCATATTCAAACCAAACGTTTATTTTACGGAAATAGATGGCACTTGCTGGGATTGAATGTAGAATATTATTATTATTATTATTATTATTTATTAATTACATAATACAATTGTTATAACTAATATATGTGAAAGAGAAAAGAGTACTAGCAGCATAGGCTTTCGACTCCGTGGTTAACTGTTTATTTAAATTTGAGTTAGTAGTCCATTTTCTGACAAAAATTTACAGATAAGTCTTATGTTACTATCACAGACATTTGTTAAGAGTTTAGTTGATGAAATTGATCCGAATAATTTTGTTCTGGAAGTGCTGTAAGCTGGGCATACATCTAAAATGTGGGTACTATTAAGGAGCGTGTTGCAAGTTGTACATTGTGGTGCTGTGTTTTTTTCCAATAGGTACTTATGCGAGAATTGGCAATGTCCAATTCTTAGGCGTACTATGGCATTTGTTTCTTTCCTTGTCGCTTTTTTTGGATATGTTTGTTTTTTTCCAGTAGAGTTAAAGTTTTTGTACACGTGTTGATAATTCGACCATTTTTGGTTGTATGTATCTTCAAAATAGTTTGAGATTGAATTATAAGTATCTCGGTACTCCCAGGTGGCGACTTTTAGAAGAGGTCTACGTTTAGCTTCTGTAGCAGCGGCATCTGCATATTCGTTGCCAGTTATACCAAGGTGAGATGGTACCCACATTAGTTTTATTTTATTGGGGTGTAGGCTTAGAGTATTTCTTATCTGATTTATTTAGGCTGTCGGTGCATATTATATGTTTCATGTAATTTTTGGCTGCGAATTCTGCTGCAAAAAGTATGACAAGTGCTTCAGCGGTAAAGTTGGAACAGAGGTTATCAATATAGCCAGTTATTATTTGTTGGCCATTACTTTGCACTACTGCAAATGTTGTAGAGTCGCTTGACTTGGAGCCATCCGTAAACAAAAATTTCCAGTTTTTTCCAGCAAATAGATCAACAATGTTGTTAGATGTTTCATTGGAAATATATAATAAATAACTATTAGGATAAATACTTGGATACTTATTGAAAATTTGATTAGAGATTCTATAAAAAACAAAAAAAAAACTTGATGGGATTTCCAAAAATTTTGTACATTCGGAAATTCGTGTATTATCGAAATAAGCAAAACATATTTTTATAATTTAGGGGGGGAAAATATCCTTTCCCCCCCCCCTGAATCCGCGCATCCTTGGAGCAAAGTACAAAAATATTCGAAAAACTGAAAAAAGACCTTTTTTAAAAATGGTTCAGCTCACGGATGGTCAACGAAACAAAGAAACAAAATATTTTGGGAATCATCATAAAACATATCAACCTTTTTTTTCAGAGGGGTAACTAAACACTTTTTTCGGCTCCATACAACTTGAGTCGGTCTAATGTACATATTTCTTTGAGTCAAATTGAATTTGTTAAGTCCATTGCGTAATGGTCATATTCCCTCAATGTTTCACATACTTTTTGCTTAAGCCTCAATGTTAATCAAAAGCCTAATAAATTGCAGTTTGACTCAAAGAATCACATTCGAAAAAATTTTTAAAATTATAAAATATTTTATAGAAAAGAAGGAATAATTCCCACATTCTATTTATTACTTAATATATAATTGAATTCAAATATTTGTATTCTTTAGGCGACATGTTTTTTACATCTGACATGTCAACTCTTTAAAATACATGTAATTCTGCATGTCTCTCAAAATTGCTTTTTCCAGAAGGTCTATAACATTCGGCGGTACATATTAATTGCTTCAGACATAGTTGCTGTATTTTGCACAGGTTTTGCAGAACCAAAGTCGTTTTCGATTTGAAAACAATAGAGTGCAGCCGTTTTTAGGATTTAATTTTTAAATTCGAAGATACGAAGTTGAATACAATAATAAAACGTTTTTTATACAGGGTGTCTGGTGGCATATTTATATTTTTAAATACGATTACGATCAAAAAGTAATAAACGGTGTGAAGGGAGGTTGGCGCCGTTGGAATTATCGATTGTGCGGATTTGTCAGTCATGATGTCGCAGTGGTCGAGTGAACATCGCGCGGCCGCTGTGGAGACATTTTTTTAAAAATAATGAATCTTACGTATTAATCGTCGACAATTTTGTTCAAAATACGTGAATATCGTTCGTGGGTGCAGAGATTACGCGCAACTGCTTCGGCTACGAATGTCCTACGGCCAGGGCCCAGTCGATCTTCAAGCACTCCCGAAAACATTATACTGGTTGAAAGGAGCTTACGTGAGAATCCGCGACTTTCAATAAGGAAAAGAGCAGCCTCACTGGCACTTCCAAGAGCGATTATTCATAAAATTTTAAAAAAGGATCTGAAATTCCATCCTTTTAAAATTTAAATCGTTTAAGAACTGAAAGAAAGTGACTTTGATTTCCGCAAAAATTTTTGTGAAACGATGTTGGAGCGTTTTCGCACTGTTAATCCCATTTTGTGGAACGACGAGGCTCATTTTCACTTTAACGTCCACGTCAGCAAGCAAAACTGCCGTTTCTGGTCACCAAGAACCCACAACCCTCGATTGAAACATCAAATACCATTGCATTGCCTGTTTGGTATGCCTTACCCACGCATAAGATAATTGGACCATTTTTTTCGAAAATTCTCGAGGTCAGTTGACGAATGTCAACGGTGAAAATTATCGACGCATGGTTACGGATTTCTTTTTGCCAAACCTGCCAGCTTATCCATCGTAGTCTTCACACACGTGGGGTCAACAGGATGGGGCGACTGCACACACATCCAAAACTCCGATGAATTTGCTTCGGGAAAATTTCCCCCAAAAACAGATCAGTCGCTTTGGGGACATCCCATGGCCACCGAGGTCGCCCGATCTTACTCCCATGGATTTTTTATGGGGCTACCTCAGAGCGAGGGTTTATAATGACAATCCCCAATCTCTTGTGGCTTAAAAGAAAAATATTCGTCGAGAAACCAGCTCAATTGAACCAAGTTTACTACAGCGTGTGGCGCAGAACACAAGGCTCCGTTTGTGTTCAACTCGACGGAAGGCATCTGGATAACATACTCTTTAAAAAATAAAATCCACATTTCCATTCTTCAATGCACTTAATAAAACTTTGTGTCAATTATTACGTTTTTTATTTAAGTTTGAAAATATAAATCTGCTACCAGACACCCTGTATATGTATGTATCTTCATAATCGCTATTAGACGGTTAAAATATATATCGGTATTGTAAAATATTAACTCCAGTCGGCAAACTCTTCTCCCAATATTGGGCCGCGCTGACTGATTTCTCACAGCGTAGAATTCTGAAAGCATCTTATTTCATAATAAAAACAGCTGTCAGTTAGTATGTCAGAAGAAAATAGAGCACGTTTCAATTGAATTTTTTTCAGACGACTTTACGTCTGACTTTTACAGAAACAATTAACCTTAATATTATGTCGTTTTTTGTAATAGATTTAAGTCACACACAACCTGTGTTCTTCAATCTACAACAAAAATTGACATTGTCGTTGACGACAACGACAACCGGTATAAGGCTAAATGTTTTAAAGGTTACACACAAATGTACGTATTTTGTAGTGGAAAATTTGACAAGTCGGATGTAAGAATGCAACCGTTTATGGTGAACTTTTTAGGACTAACTGTGTAAATAACAACATAAATACTTTTGCGCATATTGTAGGGGAAGACAGACAGACAGACGGCTAGGCTAACACTCAATTACCACCCCCACAAATTAAACACACACGATGGTAACACAACGATGATGATGACACTGATTATAAAGCAACAATGCTCCATATATAAAATAAAAGTTTAAATGTTTGGGTACAAGTGAATTATCGACAAAACGTGTGAATGACTGCCCGAGTATGTTTTTTTTTTTCGATTTTGGCTTGTTGACAGATTAAAAGTTTGTCGTTGTGAAGTGACCTGATAATGTTGGGGTTTTAACTGCGTTATGATTCTATGACTGCCGCATTGACTCGTCTGACAATCGTTTGTATGTGTCAAACAAGGTGTTGGCCTAATTGACTTTTATACTGTTAACAACCTTACAAGCTCTCAAAAGCTGTTCATGATTATTACAACCACATCATCATTATTATCCTAACGTAATTCAATTACTCTTGTTGCTACTAAAAATTATGACAATGATGACGATGATGACATCAAAAGCATTTGACTAAAAAATTATTTGTTTCTTGTTTTTGTCAGTCGATCTGAGTGTAGGCTTTTGTTTTGGTTTTACTCTCATTCATATCAGACATTTGTGAGAATTTATTTAAATTTTTTACTATTTTTATTATAATTGCTTTTTTGCCAATGTGCAAAAAAAAATTTATTCAAAAATCTACGTTCATTATAGTAAATTCGTTTTTTTATTTACAATTACAACAACATTTTTCACTACTACTTTACACATCTGTAGATATTTACATACATTGATACTTTTCAGGCCAACACCAAAATCGTTTTCATTCATTTTTTTTAAATCATTTTAACTAAAGGTACTACCACGCATCATATTTAAAACATTTGGCAACCGAGGTGGGAAGTACGTGGCCCTTTAAATTATTTAAAAACTTAAGGCTGAACTAATACTACACTTGTCGTTGCTTGAATAATTTTTTACGAACCTAAATAGTTCTTTGCAATATTCTCCGACACTCGTAACGTATAAAGACATACGTAGGAGTAATAGTGTGAAAATTATTTATTCCCAGGAAAAAGGACATCCTCACAACTTATCAATACAACTGCTTATAAAACAGTTGTAATGCTTTCCTTTCCTTGAACAAAGAGTAAGTAAGTTCTTGGTTCAGGCCCCCTTTAACTTAAGCTTAAGCACGAAACTGTACGGTAAAGGGTACTAAAAGTAAACATCTAAGTTTTTTGCAGAGATCTACAACGATATTTAAGAAATATTGGCTACAGGTGGTTTAAATTGGCTTCAGTGTTCGTTACGTACAGAATTATTTGTATCTTGAGGTGCTGAAACCCCGTCCAACCGTTTAGTCGCAATATTAGGTAAGTTTCTTCTAAATAATTTTTCATTTTGCATCGTTTACTTCAAAAATTTCCTTATGAAAAACGGCTTTCCTGGTTCAATTCCACTAATAATTTAAAGGATTAAAAAGGCAACAAATATCAAGTTTAAACATACGGATAAACATTTATTTTTCCTAAAAAAAAAACCAATCTGCTATTTCCCACCGATGTCCGGAAAAATTTTAAGAACAATAAGCAATTTGCTTGCAAAACTTGCCCTTTTGAATTTTGGCAGGTAAACAATTTTGATGTGTAATTTCTTTTCTCAGTATGATATTTATAAATATTGGTTCCTTTAGTTCCTATGTATTTTTATTAATTAAGGTTTCGGTAATCGGCATTCGATTTTGGAACTGAGGCTGCCAGTATGTCCACCTGGGTGAGGCCCATTACGTCGTGTTTTTATAGCAAGCCGCTTGCTATGAGATTCGAAGCCCCCTGCCGGTCGCCCCCAACATGGGGAACATACGCTGGCCGATAGTGAATATTGGTTATTTAAAGGCGCCCATAACTTGCCTTGAGACTCCAAGTACCGTAAGCACTCAGAGCTTGTAGTGAGTTCGGTACCACCCGGAAACCTTATGAGACTCTCCACTTGTAACTAGAGTTGTGTCGTTCCGGAAAGACTTAGTTCCATTGAACGATTCCTTTATAGGAACGGTGCGGCCTTGTTCAATAGTTCTTCTTATATCGTTCCTCGTTCCGCAATTGCAATCCGTTGAATCATCACATTTGTTTCGTACAATTGTTTTTGTACACTTGATTTTTTTGTGTATGGATCAGTATTGCCGACAGTCGTGTATCGTGACATGAAAAATTTTGTAAATTAATCAATTACAAATGTAATCCAAAGCAATATATATCCACTCGTTCATCACAAGCATCGTACTTGTAGGCACTCGACGATTAAAACAGGTTAAAATTTACGAATTTCTTAAACACATAATTTTTCTTCTTCAGTTGTTACGCCACAAAATGAAAACACAATAACAAATACTTTTTTCTGGTTCCTCGTTCAGTCATTGTGTGAAGTTAAAGACAGGAACGATGAGCGAAAAGAACGACCTAGTTCCTTAAATTTTTCGGATCGGTAAGAACGATTCCATAAAAGTAAGGTATTCGCCCAACTTAACTTGGAACTGCTGATTGTCCGGCAACTCCCACTATCCGCACCTTGTGGGCGCGCCCGTTAGCACTCAGCTGTGCTGCCGGAAATTGTATAATGAGCAACTCACTTTAACAAAATTATAAGTCTTATTTTCATGCACTGCCCATTCCACTTCTGACGGCGGGGTATCTAATTGATATTTGTAATACTACGTATTAACTAGCTAGATCTAATAACTTTTAAGATACCAGGAACATTAATCAATTGGCGCGGATTTCGCTCTAGTAGTGCAAGGTATCCATTTAGCGAATTTGTTTGTTCTTAGAGGCAGTAAGTACCCAGGAACTTATAGGGATCAAATATAAAAATTATGGCTGTATTTATTGGTGCATATGCATGTTTGGAGTTCGTAAAGCCCTTTCTTTGTCAACATTTACGACCATATTTGAGAGAATTGGAGTGTATGTAAGACAACTCTTTATAAAAGATAAATTTATATATAGTGGCAATTAAACCGATATTTAATTCCATATTTAAATTAAAAATACACTTCCCCTCCTCTTAAGGTTGGCCACCCCTGTGTTGTTAAGTTAATAAACAAAAAAATTGAGTGAGTGTAATATTCATCACGTGCTTAATATTTATTAAAAGCCAAAAACAAATTCGCTATTTCCATGCGTACAACCGGCAACAAAATTGTTTTCATTTAAAAAAAAAATTGTTTTTGGATATTCGGATGTGGGAGTTTTCAATTTCTATTATACAACAACTTCAACAAAAACAAAAAAAAAAAAGTTAGAGTACTATATTCGGCTGTGCCGAATCTTTAATACCCACCACCGACAGGAGTGGGCTCTATATGATAATACATATATATTATTAACTAATCTTCACAAAAACGAACGTCAGCATTAAAATTGGTTGCGGTTTAGACCTGAATTAAATTATTGACCGAAAATAAGAAAGTTTTATGCGTTTCTTGTTAGAACTTTGAAAAATATCATGATTCGTAACAGTTTTACCCAAACAAAATTGATTTTTGTGAGGGTAATTTGTATTGGACCTATGGTAAACTATGGACCAATCATCCCAAGATTCTGAAGACTGATTTCTGGAATTACACAAAATAAATTAAATTACAGCAGTGTTATTGTTTTAGCGTTTACAGTGAATTTGACAAAATTACATTATATTTTTTCTGGCCATAAAAATCTAAGTTGAAATATCTATATCTGTTATGGTTGTAGGCGAATTTAATTGTTTTCCCAAAGTGGGCTTTATTTGGTTTTAGGCGCAATAGGCTGTTTTTCGAGAGTAGGGTCTATAGGGGGCCTAGGGTAAATTATAGTCCGATCTTCACGAAACTTCGCAGTGTGATTTCTAGTCCTACAAAACTGTACTGTACCGAATTTAATTATAATAGCATTATTTATTAAGGGTTTAGGCGTACTAAGAGGTTTTCCGGGAGTAGGATTTATATGGGACATAGTGTAAATTATGGACCGATCTTCAAAAAATTTTACAGTGTGATTTCTGGTCCTATAACTAACTGTGACGTACCAAATTTAAGTATGATAGCATTATTGATTATGGTTTTAGGCATACTAAACTGTTTTGCGGGAGTAGGTTTTATATGGGGTCTAGGGTTAATTATGAACCGATCTTTACGAAATTCAACAGTATGATAATGCGAATTCGTGCAAAATTGTATATCATTCCGTGCATAATGCCACGATTTATGTTAGTTTTTGTGTCAAAATGATCAATTTTTTTAGGGTGGTGGTTCCACATTTTGATTCATAGTTCTGATCGTACTGAGCCGATGTTGCTGGACTTTAATCCCAAACTGCTTAGGATAAATACAAGCAATTTGAGACCAAGGTTGTTCTTTTCTTTTGCGCTTTTCGAAAGTTAGCGTGTTTTCAACAGACAGACAGACGAACAGACAGACGGACATGGCTAAATCGACTTAGAATTACTCAAGAAGCCAGAACATATATACCATATGGGGTCTTAGATGTATAATAAAAAAGTTTCACACGGAATGACAAACTTAGTATACCCTCATTCACCACTAGTGGTGTGGAGGGTATAACAATCTATTAAGTGTCTAATGTCTAAATATGAATGAAACTTAGAATCCAAAAATATCAGAAACCTAAACCGTGGCACTAAAACACCAAGTAGGTATATCCAAGTGAATGAGGGTGAGTGTGTATGGGAGTTTTTCTTTGGTTGGTTATGTCTGTGCTTTTTTGTTGTCGTCATTTGCTGAGCAATTTTGCATACTTTAAAAGGTGCTTCCGTTGATGTGGTCGCTCATGTTTGCTGATTTGATTTGAATAATGATGATAAAATTGCTGGTGTGATGAACTTCTAAATAAAGGTGTAAGTAGTATTTATCAGTGATGATGATAATGATGATGTTGTTGCTGTTGTGGATGAAGACGAGAATGTTATTTTCGTTGATGTTGACGCTTTTTACAATGGCTGGCTGTGTTTACGATGGAAATATTCTGGAAATGTTGGTGGCGTTAATGCGGTGGCGTTATTTTGTTTGTAAACTAATTTTTTGTTGTTTATTTTTTTTTATTTAATTTGATTTACAAACTGACAGATTCTTTATATGGTCAGCAAATAGCAAGACCACTAATATAATCTGATAAGACTAAGGGATCATATTGACCCACACAAGCTTAAAATAAAATTTGGCTATAGGGTAGTTTGGTTGTCTGGCACTGAAAATGGATTAAATCAGTATACGATCACTAATGTGAGGGTTAAAAAAACGATTTCAAGTTAACATATGAAGTACGCAGTTTAGAGTGAGCACTTCAAATATAGACATAAATCAGCCTAAAGAGATTGGTCCATATTAAGCTGCCTTATGGGGGTTAAATATATATCGTATACCCATATATAAACATTTCTTTTTATTCCTACGCTAATCCCGCGAAGCTCTTTTTTCTATCATATAATCGATTTTCGTTTTAGGTGTTATGACTTCGAAGATTTGCTTCACAGCCACCACATGAGAGTATTATGAATTATATGCAGGTAGCGCTACTTTACAAAAAAATTCGGTAAAAATGTTTTCCAAAGCTAAACGTGAATTTGAGATGAAGCGTTTTAGTTACTAGATTATTTAAAATGGCTACACTTTTTCCCGCGGAAAGTTCTGCAAAAGATCGATGTTTTCTAAATAAAAATAGCCAAAGTCTTCACGTAAATTCAGCAGGATCAATACGAGAGAGAAATTAAAAATTGGATTTCCCACTGTGTCGTCAACAATAAAATATGGCGCGGATAAAATATGTCATATTCCAAACATATGGACATATTGGGCTTACCTCTTTAATAGTGTAAACCTCTTTCAAAATTATTCATGCATAATTCCAATTGCAAGCAATTCCACTAAGCTCGTAAATCAGTTTTGCTAAGACACTATTCGTGTTTCTAATCCTAACCGCCATCATATCGTCGCTGTTTTTACTTACTGACCTTACTGAAATTTTTTTGAAAATTGGGTTAAGTACAATAAAAATATTTGTCTTTTTCTTTAATTAACACATAACAAAATATCGAGCCCTTAGCGCTCGATAATTACGATAATTTGGCGCTAAGGGCTCGATATGTTAAATTACATAAGAAATAATACATAAACCCAATTTCATTCGTATTTTGGCTAGGAAATGACTAAATTTAAGACAAAAAACATTAAAAGTGCTCTCCTGTAAAATTTGTTAAATGTTAGTTAGGTCAGTTAGTAAAAACAGCGACAATATGATCACGGAGACCTCTTTCCTTTAACCTGTTATAAAGATCGGGCGGTTTATGGTTCACGATACAGGATCGGTGTTTAGTTTTACCGCAAGTTTTAATGAGTCGTCCTTACCCAATCTCGCAATAGGCTGGAGTGCAGTCTTAAATGAATATATCCTCTTTAGAAAAATTAGCTGGTCACATTGTTTCAATTTGACGCTGCGGTAGATTTTCATAAAAAGCAGCTGACTGTGTAAATATTCTTCTTTTGTACAAGATTACAAGATACCAACCAACCACAACATAATCAAATTTCCTCTACTCATTAAAATCATTTGTAAATATTTTGTTTAACCATTATATTCTCTGTGTTGTTGTGCTTCCTTATATAATATTTTTTCTCATTCTTTTGTGAATTTTTGACTATTTAATTTAATAAAAGGCACCATATTTTCTATTCATTAATGTTTATTTGGTTGGTTTACCTTGACCAAAACGTAGTAAACAGTAAACAATAATTCACTTGAAGTAAAAAAAAATTGAATTGTTATGATCCTTAATTTAATAAAAAAAAGGGGAAGTTTAAATTTGGTAAAGAAATACCAGTTGCCAATGCAAATATTATCCAAATTATATGTATACTACCATAGAATGAATTTTGAATTTTTGCTATTGCAGTCGAATTTCTCTATAGTGAAATTTCTTTACAGTGCAGCTCTCCCTATTATGAATTGATGCTTTTGGTTTAAATTTAGCTGTAACTTGATCAACTTATAATGAATTGCCATATAGTGAAACAGCAATTAAGCTGGATCCCATACCATGCGTTCTACGCTATTTCGCATCCTACGCAGCTGTCAATAAAGTATAATCTGTGCAGTTACACGAAGCGTAGTATAATTTGACGCGTTGAAAGCGAAAAGTGGGTATTTTTCTACTTTTTTTAAGAGTCACAAGCAGCGTTCGTACAAATCAGCTGATTTTGACAAATTAAATTAAATGTTTACTTGTAGTAATACCGTATAAAAAGCGTTGCATGCAACTTGACACAAATAAGGTATGCAAATCATGCAATGCGTGAAGGCGAAAACTAATGTTGTTGACATCCAGCTTTAACATCAAGCAGAACGGCGCACAGTGGCGCCATTTGAGTTTTTTCGTTGCAAAAATCATATCTTTTGAACAGAATAAGATAATTGAACAGTTTAAACAGCATATGATAGATAACTGTTCAGCCTATGAAATGAGCGTTTGGAAAGGGTGCTACGCTTTGTAGGGGTCTACTTATGGGTTATCAAAGTTAAAATTAGTAGAAAAATCAATTTTATGGTAACTAAAAAAAATTATTTTTACATTTTTAGATTGTTTTTATTTTTTTTCTTAAGGGTTTTATGTTTTAAATTATTACCCAACAAATTAAAAAAAAAATTATTTTTTTTTTAAATTTATTTTTTAAATTTTCTGTAAAATATTCATCACAATTCGTAAGAGAAGGTATATCTAAAAGACTAACCATTTCTAAACTATAATTATTTTGTAACTCTATTTGTGACTTCACATGCCGCAGGGAAGAAATAAGTGGATCGGAAGATGCTGCCAACATGTTGAAGAGGTCCTTATTTTGCCTTACCCTTGATGCTTTGAATGTGTTGTGCAATATATATATTTTATAAAATTTGTTAAGAGACTCCTGTGCTTCTTCAGAAAGCTCTCCAATTGGCAAAGACTGGTACTCAATTATATCTTTGCCATGCGCCAATATTTTATGGACGGTCGGGGTCAACTTCTTCTGTGGATACATTTCTGCTAAAAGAGATGCAGTTTTCGACGCATATTCTCCATATTTTGTAGAATTGACATTTTCTTTGCAGTTTAAAACATCCAAGATCGTTCCCAATCTTTTCACGATTTGATTGTCAATTCCAATGATTCTAGTTACTGCCTCATCATTTTCAAAAAATCTCCTAGAAGTGTTTCCATCGTTTGAGTTACCGTATCCGTGCTTGGGACAGTCTACTTTTAGTCCAACTTGTTTAAAAAAAGCCTCCTGTATTTGCTTCTTTCTGATCTTCTCCTTATCCTTTATTGATGTATTTTCATCGAAGTTTTCCTCCTCTTGTGGTAGGGTATATGCCAGTTTTAGCAAGAATTCCATACACCTTATCCTTGCGTGCATTGGTGACATTCCATATTCGTAATTCTCCTCATTTGTAGAATCGTTTAAATTACCAAAGTTCTTCTGACAAATAAAAGTAAAAAATCGATAAAAAAAAATATAAAAATAAAACGAAAAAAGGGGTTTAAATAGGTTTTTGCTAAATTTTTACCTCCAAAATAATTCTGTCTATATATATGTATATGATAACTAATTGAAATATGTTATAATTAAGCAGAAAAAGATACTTATCTTAAATTCTTTACAACTAATTATATAAAATTGAGATGTAACATATTATATATGAAATAAATTGAATTGAATTGAAAAAAGTTCTTCTGACTCTTTTTGCAAATCGGGCATGACATTGTTGAGGTTGTTCCTGTCAGTTCGTTTACGACTTTTTCGTCAACCATGGTCAGGTGGAACTCGTAATTGCATTCAATATATTTTCCTTCTCCAATTTGCAGCTTTGTAGGCTTAATCTTGCTTATTTGTTCTTCAATGTCCTTCACCGTAGTCCTTATGAGTTCTGTCGATTCCCTTGCAAACTGAAACATTATTGGTCGGCAATAATGCACTGATGACGGTCGTGGATTTTTCCAGTGTAGGGAATCATCCGATTTTAGCCGCAAAGGAACAACAGATGCCATAAACATATTTCCATCCGATATTGTAGCGTCATCGGAAGATATCCTTTGCTTATAAACGCTTTGTCCGGATGATCCATCGCAGCCCCATTTGCTGATCAATGTCAACTTCTCAGGAAGAATTTTCACTTCCGTGAAAAACTTTGGTGTGGTTGACTTTCTAAACAGTTCAAATAATTTTAAATTGTTCAACGCCATGTTTTCAGTACTTAAATTGTTTAATGGTTTCAGTAATTGTTGCGCCAACTTTCAGGCGTAGACTAATCCAGGCATTATGCTTATTTTGCAATATATAGGCTTATGCTACCATGCCTAAAAATTTATCTGTTCCCTGCATACATATGGATTTAGGCTGAATAATGCAATTTTGATATTATGCACGTGTCCAAATAAGATTTGTGCCTACCTGTAGGGACCATAAGTCAATATTGTTCCTGACCATTTGTACGCCAAAGTATTGTTTATGTGAGGTACATACCTGCTAATTTCAATGAGTAGTTTTTTTCAAACTATTAGATCAAACTACTGTCAGTCAAAACATATAAGGGATGGACGCCATACAATTTCTGCAACCATGTCTTTTTAAACTTTTTTACCTCTAGAAGCCAAACGGGCACGTACGGGCAGATAAAAATTTTGAATTATGTAAAGAACTAATCAAAGAACAGGTTTTTCAAATATGGCAAATATAGAAAAATATAGTTTTTTTTTATTTTCCGTCAAAGTTGAAAAATAGTGAAAAAACGGATAGTTTTTAAATAGTGATTTACCAGGAGAAACACAAAGCAAACAGTTAATTTTTTTTTATCATTATACATTTAATAAATACATCAATCAATACAAACAAAAAATAAGGCGATTCGTTACCTATTTTTCGTGATATTACACCTGAAATCGCAACAAATTGACTAAAAATTGTGTGTTTTTTTGAAAACCGAAAGTCGGTCAACTTTGAACGGTTATATCTTCTAAACTAAAAATGTGATATTATTAAGAGTGGCATATTTGAAATCGTTGAAAAGTTTCCTATAACATGGGTTTATTCAAAACTTCGTCGGCACTCATGAAAATTTTGATTTTTGCAACCTCGCTTGCTCTACGGGCGCCACTGTGCGGCGTCGACACCTCATTTTCCATACAATATGACATAAAAATTTGCCGTAGAAGGCCATATAGACCATTATCGATTTTAAGGTTATGTCACTCATTTGAAAATAAATACCAGTGAACCTGCGGAGTCAAAAAATTACAGCTCCACTCCAACTATACTATCACAGCGAACAGGGTGATCCAAAATGAATTTTCCCAGCATTTTGCTAAATCCCAAAATTACTTCGTAAATTTAAATTTTTAATTGACTTTAACTTCCTTGTTTTAAGAGGTTTTAAAACAAAATAAATTTTTTATAATTATATAACTTATAAGCTTTGAGTGTCTCTTAGATAAAAATAATTGTTTCTAAAAAGGTCAAAATTGTCCGAACATCTCCAACTTAATAAAGCCTAGCTCCTTCAAAAAACGCCAAAGAAATCTTCCGCATTTTGTAGCCCAAAATCTCCTTTCTCCACGCCGCTTTGCACCATTGTGTACTCGATGAATTCCGCCTGTATTACCCGGAAAAATTTTTCTGGCATAAAATAAACAGTCTAAAGTGTTATGAATTGATAAATTGCTTTAACAAGATGAAACGGTAAACGTTGCGACTATTTTGTATGAAAAATACTGGGATATTTTTATAGTATTCATAAATAGTTTTATTAACGTTTGTCGTTTCGTTTTATAAAATCAACTACTTAGGCAATTTATCAATTCATTATTTTAATTAGTTTTTTGTTTCTCCCGTAAAGTTTTAAAAATGTCAGTTCGAGCCGTCTTCGTTTGAAGTAACGATGTGCATAATGTTCATATTTTGTATGATCTTTGAATATAAATACATACATACATATGTATATTCATATATACATACAAACATAGATACATCCATATACATATCGTCATATAAAATGCAAAAGGGGGTATCATCATTTAAAAAAAAATTCAGGAGCGATAAGAAACTTAATAAAAAGTAAACGATCGTGATTACAAAAACAGTCAGGGTAGTATTGATAATTCGTAATTTTTTAACGATATTCTGTATTTGTATTAAAAATAAACCAAAATAAAAATTTATTTGAAAGAATTTGATCATATTGTAAGTATTCGCATTCGCATTCGCTTTCGCATTCGTAAAAATTTCAATTGATTATTTGCATTCGTATTCGCTACTCATAAATTCTTAAAATCATTATAAACTAATTAAAAGAGGTCATTCACAATTGGTAGAAAATATTAACAATTGCATTAATTTTTAATCTCAAATGCACAAGATTGTGAATGGAGCTATTGTATTCGTTAGTTTGAAAGCTAATTTCTAATATATTACGGGTGTGTGGTAACAGTCCTGATTTATTTTGCTATATTTGTAAATCGTTTACGCCCAAATCGAAAGAGGCCACTTTCTGACTTATTTCAACAGTATTCTCGCTTATTAACCATGACGTTAGAAATCAAAATAATTTTAGAGGTTTCTTGCGGGCGCTGCCCAAGAGGTTATAAACATCTGAATGGTTGGAGGGATAAACTCAAAAAAAAAAAAGAAGAAAAATAAAATTTGGTACACCAATGGTGTGGAGGGAGCCCACGAATCATGTCGTGGATTGAATTGAAGCTTTGGTTGAGTACCGGCATTGCACATAAAACTGGAACACATAAAAATCAGCTTAAAAAAATTAAGTAGAGACGGTTCTGCGTTTTAGTTTTAAAGCATTTTTTCCCAGCTTAGTGACGCAAAAATTCAAGGGGTCGTTTTCGTAGGTCTTGGCATAAAAAAGCTAATTCAAGATTCATTTTAAGATCTAATGAAAAAAACAAGCATAGAATGTTCTCATTGGTGTCACAAAGAATTTGCTTGGATACAAGATATAAGATGATTTTCACGACAAAACAAAAGTTTTGAAGACTGCTACTTTAAAATGGGATGCAAAATGTCACTAGATTTGCATTTCCTTCACTTGCATTTGAATTTTTTTCCCCTAAAAGATGGGATCCGTCAGTGGCGAACATGAAGAAAGCTTTTACCAAAATGTCGCATCATTTGAAAGGCACTACCAAGGTAGATGGGCGTATGTTATGCTTGCAGATGACTGTTTGAGCCTTATTAAAGATACACTTTGAGCGAGTCACTTCCAAAGACCATGCTCTGTCAATTAGGTTAGGTTAGGTAAGGTCGAAAGGAAGACGAAGCATCAAGATGCAACCTCATATCTGTACCATATACACCTAGGCCACTATCGTGCCTGTTGTGCGCTCTTTAAGAAGAAACATGGGGGATTTAGGTGGATAGTGCTGCCACTACCTATAGGAAGGCGTTAACGTCCGGCGTTAAGAAAACCAGTTTACCGGACGTAATTTCTTAAGATTTTCCAGTCAACATTCCTCAGGGATCCCAAGCCCAACATGACATCGTTCCCGAGGATCGAAATGCGACGAAGGCCTGACAGTAGCAGAGGAAGTGTTCTAGCGCCTCGCTGTCCTCGCCACACGCTCTACAATCGTCAGATTCCGCCCGTCTAATTTGGTGTAGTTGTGCCCATAGTCCTGCATGACCAGTCAGGATACGCACCATCATACTAACTTCGGATTTACTTCCGTTGAGGAGGCTTTTTGCCCTCCACTCGTCTGGGTTACCCCACCAAATCTTAGTGGTTCTACCCACAGTCGCACTGTTCCAATTGGCCGTATGGGTCTGCCTAGCCCACGTCTTCAAATCTACCTTCGTTGTCACAAACGGCTTCGCATTCGCCATGTTAACTGCTTCGAGTTCTCTCTGTCAATTAGAACAGAAAAAAAATTTTATAATTTCGTAATACAAGATAAGGCTGCTTATCTGGAAATTAAGATGTTATAGAAACAATTCATTTACGTATTGCTGTTTTATCAATGGCCAGAAATAATAATCACAATATGCGACCTCATATAAAATTAAAATTAGTTGGTTTGTGCTATTAACAGCCAATTTCACCAAGTTCAGGTTTAATTAACTATTAATATAACTGTCAATTTCATTAACTGAACGTGGTGAAATTGGCTGTAAGAAGTCTATTGAAAAAATATATATAAAATTCTTTGAAAAAAGTTAAAAATAAATTCTATTTTATCGACATCATCACTAGTTCAAGCAAAATTGCTAGTTTCTGTTGAATGAATAATTGATTTAAATCATTTAAAAGAGAGTGTGTGGGAATTAATTTTTTTTTTAATTAGTTTAGCTTAAATTTAGCTTAAATATGGTTGAATTTACCAAAAAAGAGATGGGACAAATTAATTTATTTAAATACTGTTATTTTTTTTCTATATATCTGGAGAAATTCAAGAGCCAAAGTTTCCAAATTATATACAAGCATCTTGGTTATCAGTAGACAACATGCAAAAATGTGGGTGAGAGTGAAGAAGTGGGCGTGGCACAAAATAGACTTAGTTAAATCTTAAGAACAGTATTTTTATTATTTTCTGTTCTGATCGCAACATGGTGAAGGTTATATAAGATTCGGCATAGCCGTATACAGCAGTCTTGCTTGTGTTTTACTTATGAACTTAAAAATTGCAGTCTGGGCGCTAGAGCCATGATCACACTTAATAAGAATTTGACGCCCCATACGGCAAAACTGTTGTTTGATTTAACATAACGAGTGCTTAATTAAATATTAATTACCACTTTATCAATGATATTGTACTATGATTTGTTTAGAAAAAAATTTGAAAACTCAATAAAAATTGTTGAAAAGAAAAATAATGTTTCACAAATTTATTGGTCATGGTTTTTTTTTTTTGTCAAATATTTGTGAATAAATGTGAAAATACCTTTAGACTCAATTAATGATGTTGACAAGATCGTGGGGTTAAATTTGTTCTCTGTATTGCATTCGAAAAGGCCATACCACCACCATCATGGTTCTCTGTTGAACAGCCTTTCAAATATTTTTCCTGAGTCAGAATTTTAATAGAATGTTGGCTCTCCAATAATTAGTGGAATTCGGAATTACCGGCTCGGTAGAAAACACTTAACACATAAAAGGAACGTTAGATCTTTTAGCCGGTAGTCAGCTAGTCTATCAGTGCGGGGGTGTTGCGGATTCGATTCCGTCCAGAGACTCCGGTTTCCTGCAGAGAAGCGTAGAGCTTGGCGGGGTTAGCATAGGAAGAAAGCCTAATAGAAAAAATATCACAAGTGTACGGAAACCCCGAACTAATCGATTCCTTCTCTTACCAATAGCTTTAACGTGTCAAACTTTGTATCGGGGCAGTATTAATACCTACATATATAAGGTATGTATATTTGAGTACGTTTTTTGTTTTTTTTTTTCAAATGAACGTTTAATTAAAACTATTAATTTGTTAACTAGTGCAAATTTCATTAATTTTCTGTGTATGTAAAATTTTTTCGATTTTGTCACATAGTGTTACAGAACGTAGGGATGGGCAATTGAAAAAATATATCGATATATATCGTATCGATTTTTAAAAGTATCGATATTTATTAATTAAAAATATCGATATATCGATGTATCGAAAGTATTAAGCTGAAATTATTACCAAATTTAAAAACTTAATATACTTATGTCAATACATATTTACATATAAACAAACATATTACATGTAATTCCATTCTAACTTTTTATTGTTTGTTTTAATTTCAAATTGAATGCCTGTCCCTCGATTTCGAACAAATTTTCATTCGATTAACTTTTATTTACTGCAAAACCCAATTTTAAAATTTAGTTTTTAAGGTATGGTATGCGAACGATATTTTCGTTTGAAATCGATGGACTGGCAGTTAATTCTACAACAAAAAAATCCAAAAAAAAGTAAAGAATACAAAAAAATTTTTATTTATTCGTCATATGAAATTTGAAAAAAAAAATTCATTTGGATTATATAATGCCGAATTATATACTGCCGGTAAACGAAACTTGTGACACATACTATACAAGTAAACTGTGCAATATTTTATTTTTAATATATACACAGAAAAATTATTAAATTTCTTCAATAACCAAATTTGTTCTAAATTTATAATATCAAGCAAACAACCCAGGAAAAACTTTTTGAATTTTGGTAATAGGTCGTAGTTATTTCATACATTACCTGGTAAGTAGTTGTCATTACAATTGTCATTATTCTGAAAACCTCAATAAGTACTTGCTTGTAATGACCTCAGTAAGTTCTTTTTACTACTATTATTATCAGTAATGAATATTTGCTTAGTAATAATCAGCTAAATAACTACTTATTAGTTGTCTTGTTTTCAATACTGAATATTTACTTACTGGTAACAAGCTCCATAACTACTTATTAGGTATCTTAACTAGCGCTAATTAAATAAAAACTAGTTATTTTTTGGCTTCTAATAAGTATATTGTAAGTACTTACAATTCAACTTACTGGTAGTTAAATTATAACTAAATATTTAGTGACTTCTAGTAAGTGTATTGTAACTACTGAATTCTGTGGACAACTCGAACAAAAATAAGTAGTTATTCAGTCGAAAAATAAGTAGTGTTCATATGTCTCCAGTATTACTCGCTAACTTACCAGGTATGTAAAGTTTTTGCTGGGAAGTTGTTGATTTTGCACCTATTACCAAAATGATTATATTGATTACTAAACATTTTAAATTTTTGAGAAAATATTTTCAATAAATGATATTTTTAATTTTAATTAAAAAAGTGATCAAAAAACTTTGCCATTTCAAACAATGTGTTAATTTATTTAAATAAATATTGACAACTCCCAACAACAATTCTACATTTTCAAATTATTTTATTTTAAACGGAAAAAGTCAATTAAGACTTTTTGTTATCTAATTAAAGTTTTAATTGAAAATTTATTTCAAAACAACTAAAATGTTAATTAAATCAAAATTAAATTTTTAATTTTCTTTCAACTAAAAAAATAATTGATTCAATTATCACATTAATTAAATTTAAATACTTTTTAAACCATTTTTTTAATTGATAAAACACTTTTTTCTGTGTAAGAACATGCTCAAATAAAAAAAAAAACAATATATTTTTTTTTTATTATTAACATTCCAACTTTTATGAGTCTATTGCTGCTAATACGCCATAATTAGGGCGATTCTTTGCATAATTCTATGAACCATTTCCACAATAGTTTTCCGCGCTTATTTTTTTATTGTCATCTCTTAAAAACCCGAGACAAAACTGAACTGTATAATCTATGAAAATGTACAATGGAAAAGCACCGTTATTTTCTTAATATTAGTTAAAAAACATATCATGCAATTTTTTAAAAACAGCAGTTGAGCAACGGTTAAAATGTTGAATTTTATTTTATAAAGAAATCTTAAAAATATCGAATTCGATAGTCGTAGTTAAATATCGATGTATCGATATATGGGTATTTTTAATATCGGCAATATGTATCGATTATAATTTTGTTAAATATCGATATTTTGATATATCGATATTTATGGCCCATCGCTAACAGAACGGTCATCGTGGAATTCCGAAATTTTCTTATAATGGGAATACTTATTAAAAATAAAAAGACATCGAATATTTTAGGCGTACATATTTATAATTCTTTAATTAGAAAATAGTAGGCCTGCATTTTCATTTACGTCTTACTTTTCATAAACCTTTAAAAGGTGGTCTATGTAACATAGGGTTGCCAGTCGGGCTTGTTTTGGCTGGATTGTCCAGCTTTTTAATGGCCTGTCCAGTTTCAAGCTAAAAAGAAATTTGTCCAGCTAAAAAAATTTTCCACAAAATGTTCTTAATATTCATTTACTTAAGATAAATATAGGAGCGATAATTAATTCTACATTAAAATAAGAAACTAATTTTTTGAGTTATGACGTAGTTCCAGCAAATGAGAGGTATGTAGATATATAGTACATATGAATGAACTGAAAAAATTTAAGTTTAGTTATATTTTGTTATGTTAGTATTGTAGTAAAGTATTATAAAAAAAAAACAATGTAATAATATTAATGTCATACTCGTATTTTTTAATAAAATTGTTTGTACAATAAACAAGTAACTTTTCGTGAAAATTTTATTTCAAAATGTCCAGCTTTTTTTTAATATCCAGCTTTTTTAATTCACATGTCCAGCTTTTTGATAATCTGGATCTGGCAAGCCTAATGTAACACTTTTAAAAGTTATCACTTTACATTAAGTAACCAAGCGCAGTTAGTCTTTCTTGACTGATCATACTGTTAGTCAACCCCTGGTTTTATCCATCAACTATCATCCATCCTTGAATTAGTTTAATTTAAAACAGATAATATTTTT
Organism: Pollenia amentaria; assembly: GCA_943735925.1. Classification (NCBI taxonomy): domain Eukaryota; kingdom Metazoa; phylum Arthropoda; class Insecta; order Diptera; family Polleniidae; genus Pollenia; species Pollenia amentaria. The sequence continues at coordinate 81,023,975 of OX031008.1, read as the reverse complement.
AAGTCTACTGACTTTGCGATTTGCTGAATACTAATATATATACTAATAATAGATTATGCGCTCCCCCTTTTTAACTACCTTCATTAACTTTGGCACGCAAGTTCATCAAAACTCATTTCTTCCCGCTGAGTTAAATACCAAAAAACTTAATTTTATGATTTCGCATAAATTGTAAAGAGCAGTAGTATTAAGTTTTTAGTAATAAAAATATTAAATTACTGAGTACTTAGTGAGATAGTAATAAAATGTATGCAAATTTATTAAAAACATTCTAAATGTTTTGCCATAAATCATTTTCAGATAAGCATAAACTGTTTTTAAATTAGCAGCACTTGCAGTACTTGTACTTTTTAAAATGAAATTATTTAACTAAGTTGAAAGAGACCTTTACTACGCCCTTAATGTGTTTATATTTCACTTTTAATCCTATAAAAAAAAAACAACCAACTCCATAAAAAGTTTAAATTAAACCAAGTGCTGAAGCAGCTAATGATCACTTTCACTTACCCCTCATGACAAAATTGAAATTGCAATATTTTTGCACGTTACATCACAGAACGAAATGCAGTGCTTGTTGACGTACTACTCACAAAAGTATTTGCGAGTACAAGACCGTTTTAACCCCGTCTTTTAAAACATAAAAAAAGGTCTGACGTGTGTTGCATGTTTACTTGCAAAAGTTCATTTCATATTAAAAACGAAGGAAAAGAGGGAAAAACACCTTGTATTTTGTTTATCCCTTTGTAAACTATTTGAGCCAGAACGTTCTTTAGTAGTGGAATAACTTAGTCAACTTTAAATTGAGCTATCATAGAAAAAAATTGCTACAAATTTATTGTCACATTGAATACCATATTCGTTAACTTTTTAATTGAAAAGGCACCAACAATCGAATTGGTAAATATATAAAATAATTTTGTTAATCAAATGGTTATTATTTAATTATTGAATGACATATTTCTTAACAAATAAATATAAATGTTTATTACAAGTTTGTCATATTAACAAACAATTTTGTTGATAATTGATTTCCTGCAATTTCAAATAATGAAATGCATTAAAAATATTATATTTTAGTATTGTGGTTATTTTATTAAGCTGGTTATAGTTTTTAATCTAAATTTTTATATTTCAATCAGGCTTAAGTTCATCAAATGTAATTTTCATTTAATTGTTTTTAATGAAGAAAAGAATTAAGAACATGAAATGAATTTAAATTTATTGATAACACAGTGCAACACCAAAAAATATAACCATATACACCCACCACTACGTGATAAACGACCAAAAAAAAAAAGACACGTGTCTCCCAGTTTTGTCCAAAGTCATGTACTTTTTTTATGGACCCCAAAGATTTGGGGCCTCCGTGTCATTTTTGCAAAAAAGTGATCATTTTGTCAGGCTCATATATTGCAAACCGTTTGGAATTTTTTATTGAGATCTTAGGTACATTTTTGTACTTGATTGTTTCCTTGTATTTTGAACGGTTTGCTACCTATGGACCTGAACAGGAATTTTTCAAAGTTTTTTTCGATTTTGATCTTGAAGATGAAGTTTTTTTGATTTTATATGTTCACAATTTTTGTTCAACACGATTTCAAGTACGATTCAGGATTAAGACGACTTAGAAATTCTTGAATCGAGCAAAGCTTGTGATTAATTGTATATCACTTTTAATTAAGTCACTTGAATAATCCGTACTTGAATCAAGCAGGCCTAATTTAAGTTCGGATGAATTATTTTGTTTTTTCAGTGTACCTACTTTAGCACACCCTTCTGCACCCATGGTACCATATTCCCCCTCATGATTTGTTTTTGCCTAGAAATTTTAATCATTCATTGGCAATTCGTGGAAATATTTTACTTTATATGATTCCAAGTAATGCGAGGGCACTCGAAGGAACTTTGTGTTATTTAATACCCTACAAAAGTAAAGAAAGGTGTTCTCAAATACATGAATAATCTGAAATAATGAAATTTTCGTTTTGAGCAGGTTTTTAATCAGTATAATGAAGTATTAAGTTGTTTTATTATACCATCACCATATTGATATATTGAAAACGACATGCTTTTAATTGGATATATGTACTTGTCGGGTTTGTGTAGGTTGTGCAAGTACGCAGAGGAGATATATACAGGTGAGAACATTCTGTGTCTCTTTCATAGGCTGCAGAACAGCAGGCTGGGGTGCCTGGGTAGTATTCATAATGTGCATGACCTGATTGTATAACAGGCGGCTGCGGACTGGGTAAATAAAGGGCTATTGTGTTTGGTAGAGGGGTTTTTCTTTTTTAGTACGATGTTCTCTTCCACTATTCTTATGCTTCCACTCTATATTTTCTTCGTTCTTTTCTTCTTAGGGCTAATAAATCAGAGCAAGTTAAACTCTCTTTTTGGTATTAAATGTGTTAAAACCAACAAATCTTAAAATCAGTGAACATTTAAACCATCTTTAAACGAATAAAATTGGGCGTTTAAACTACCAATACTGATCATATTAATTTGTCAACATTTATCGTAGTGCTGACACATGTTACTTTTTAAACTGCATATAATACATTGGCCACTGCTATACAACTGTTGAGTTTAAACTGCATATAAATTTAAGTTTAATTCAACTAAACCAGCGCACAGTGGCGCCCGTAGAGCAAGCGAGGTTGCAAAAATCAAAATTTTCATGAGTGCCGACGAAGTTTTGAATAAACCCATGTTATAGGAAACTTTTCAACGATTTCAAATATGCCACTCTTAATAATATCACATTTTTAGTTTAGAAGATATAACCGTTCAAAGTTGACCGACTTTCGGTTTTCAAAAAAACACACAATTTTTAGTCAATTTGTTGCGATTTCAGGTGTAATATCACGAAAAATAGGTAACGAATCGCCTTATTTTTTGTTTGTGTTGATTGATGTATTTATTAAATGTATAATGATAAAAAAAAATTAACTGTTTGCTTTGTGTTTCTCCTGGTAAATCACTATTTAAAAACTATCCGCTTTTTCACTATTTTTCAACTTTGACGGAAAATAAAAAAAAACTATATTTTTCTATATTTGCCATATTTGCAAAACCCGTTCTTTGATTATTTCTTTACATAATTCAAAAGGTTTTATCTGCCCGTACGTGCCCGTTTGGCTTCTAGAGGTAAAAAAGTTTAAAAAGACATGGTTGCAGATATTGTATGGCGTCCATCCCTTATATGTTTTGACTGACAGTAGTTTGATCTAATAGTTTGAAAAAAACTACTCATTGAAATTAGCAGGTACGTACCTCACATAAACAATACTTTGGCGTACAAATGGTCAGGAACAATATTGACTTATGGTCCCTACAGGTAGGCACAAATCTTATTTGGACACGTGCATAATATCAAAATTGCATTATTCAGCCTAAATCCATATGTATGCAGGGAACAGGTAAATTTTTAGGCATGGTAGCATAAGCCTATATATTGCAAAATAAGCATAATGCCTGGATTAGTCTACGCCTGAAAGTTGGCGCAACAATTACTGAAACCATTAAACAATTTAAGTACTGAAAACATGGCGTTGAACAATTTAAAATTATTTGAACTGTTTAGAAAGTCAACCACACCAAAGTTTTTCACGGAAGTGATAATTCTTCCTGAGAAGTTGACATTGATCAGCAAATGGGGCTGCGATGGATCATCCGGACAAAGCGTTTATAAGCAAAGGATATCTTCCGATGACGCTACAATATCGGACGGAAATATGTTTATGGCATCTGTTGTTCCTTTGCGGCTAAAATCGTATGATTCCCTACACTGGAAAAATCCACGTCCGTCATCAGTGCATTATTGCCGACCAATAATGTTTCAGTTTGCAAGGGAATCGGCAGAACTCATAAGGACTACGGTGAAGGACATTGAAGAACAAATAAGCAAGATTAAGCCTACAAAGCTGCAAATTGGAGAAGGAAAATATATTGAATGCAATTACGAGTTCCACCTGACCATGGTTGACGGAAAAGTCGTAAACGAACTGACAGGAACAACCTCAACAATGTCATGCCCGATTTGCAAAAAGAGCCAGAAGAACTTTTTTCAATTCAATTAAATTTATTTCATATATAATATGTTACATCTCAATTTTATATAATTAGTTGTAAAGAGTTTAAGATTAGTATCTTTTTCTGCTTAATTATAATATATTTCAATTAGTTATCATATACATATATATAGACAGAATTATATTGGAGGTACAAATTTAGCAAAAACCTATTTAAACCTCTTTTTTCGTTTTATTTTTATATTTTTTTTTATCGATTTTATATTATTATTTGTCAGAAGATCTTTGGTAATTTAAACGATTCTACAAATGAGGAGAATTACGAATATGGAATGTCACCATTGCACGCAAGGATAAGGTGTATGGAATTCTTGCTAAAACTGGTATATACCCTACCACTTCGATGAAAATACATCAATAAAGGATAAGGAAAAGATCAGAAAGAAGCAAATACAGGATGCTTTTTTTAAACAAGTTGGACTAAAAGTAGACTGTCCCAAGCACGGATACGGTAACTCAAACGATGGAAACACTTCTAGGAGATTTTTTGAAAATGATGAGGCAGTAACTAGAATCATTGGAATTGACAATCAAATCGTGAAAAGATTGGGAACGATCTTGGATGTTTTAAACTGCAAAGAAAATGTCAATTCTACAAAATATGGAGAATATGCGTCGAAAACTGCATCATTTTTAGCAGAAATGTATCCACAGAAGAAATTGACCCCGACCGTCCATAAAATATTGGCGCATGGCAAAGATATAATTGAGTACCAGTCTTTGCCAATTGGAGAGCTTTCTGAAGAAGCACAGGAGTCTCTTAACAAATTTTATAAAAAATATAGAATGTAGAACACATTTAAAGCATCAAGGGTAAGGCAAAATAAGGACCTCTTCAACATGTTGGCAGCATCTTCCGATCCACTTATTTCTTCCCTGCGGCATGTGAAGTCACGAATAGAGTTACAAAATAATTATAGTTTAGAAATGGTTAGTCTTTTAGATATACCTTCTCTTACGAATTGTGATGAATATTTTACAGAAAATTTAAAAAAATAAATTTAAAAAAAAAAAATAATTTTTTTTTAATTTGTTGGGTAATAATTTAAAACATAAAACCCTTAAGAAAAAAAATAAAAACAATCTAAAAATGTAAAAATAATTTTTTTTAGTTACCATAAAATGGATTTTTCTACTAATTTTAACTTTGATAACCCATAAGTAGGCCCCTACAAAGCGTAGCACCCTTTCCAAACGCTCATTTCATAGGCTGAACAGTTATCTATCATATGCTGTTTAAACTGTTCAATTATCTTATTCAGTTCAAAAGATATGATTTTTGCAACGAAAAAACTCAAATGGCGCCACTGTGCAGCGTTAAAACACTCACTGATTTATTAGCCATTAGTATTCTATTACTACCCGAGGCGTCACAATGTACCATATTGGTCTCTGTGTGAGGATGTGAAGATTGACTTCTCACCGGCCTAGAAGGGCATAACCCTAACCTTACCCAAATGTTTTTATGTAAAATCCAGGAATTGTGTAAGAATGTCGCAATGAAAGTCCTATTTAATAATTTATTGCAGTAGAGATTTACCTAAAATCGAACTTATTTTATATTCTGCTGGAATGATCAGAAGCCTTAAAAATCGTGTTTTCTCTTTCTCTTTTAATGTAATAGCGCAAGCAATATTATGGTGGCCGAACATCGTGATTAAGTCTGTAACATACAATTTTAACCGGAGCCACCACGTACTATAAGAAGCTGACACAACAAAAGCCATTCTAGCGCCCCAAGGTTCCAAGAGCTACTAATTTCCGTGGATGGGCTCTGGTCAGTAGGTTTAGCTTACTTTATAACACTTACAGATCACCCCGAGAAGGCACCGACTTCGAAAGTAAAGGGAATAAGTATAAAGCTTAAGGTCCACACTACGCGTTACACGCCTTCTCGCAGCCTTCGCAGCTGTCAAAAAAGTAGAATCTGTCTAATTATATGTAACAAGTTACATGCACAAAAGCGTAGAATGCATTGAGGCGTTGAATGCAAAAAGTTTTGCAAGCGTCCCAAGCAGCATTTGAACAAATCAGCTGATGTTGACAAATGAAATCTTATTTTTACTTGTAGTAATGCCGTATAAAAAGCGTTGCATGTAACTTGAAACGTAGAACGCAAGTAAGGTATAAAAATCATACAATGCGTGGAGGCGAAAAAGCGTAGAGTGGAGCTCCAGCTTAAAGTCTCTAAGACGACAAAAAACAAGAAAACTTATTCCAATGCCGTGTGTAAAATTTTATTAGTTAATAGCAAAGTTAAAATAATATGTGAGGCATTCCACGCCAAATCGGATGGTTGGGCTTAAAAGCTGTTGGATGGACAGTAGTTTAAAATTATATATTTAAAAAAAAAAATCGAAGGATACATTCACTTTTAAAAAAACACGATTTACAATTTTATATGCAAAAAATTTTAATCAAAAAACTTGGAATATTTTTTTCAATTTGGACCATTATTAAGAAAGTTATGAAAAAAAATATCATTGGAAGGAGTAATCAGAAAAACGTTAAAATTTACCAGGAAATCCCTTTTGAATTGTACTAAAAAATATCACAAATTTGGAAAATCAAAAAAAAAAATTCTTTAACCCACCCGATTTGGCGTGAAATGCCCCACATATATTTTTTGCTAAAATTCTAAAAAAAAAACTTTTAAAATTTTCAAAAATTTCACCTAACATGGGTTAAATTTTTCTTGTAATAATTTTTTTGTACACTTGCGTATTTTTTTTTTTGCTCTTTTTCTACTTGTTATTCGTAGTCACAAGCACCTGTTGAATTAACCAAATATAGGATAGAGTATTTTAACTCAAATGTCACCGTAACATGAAACTCTGGCAAAAACTCCCTTTATTTCTTTCCTTTTCCACATTGACGTATTTAACACACTTGTTCGTACTTTAGACGATGATGGTCTTCACTCTTAAACCCCCCTAAACAAACCGGCAGCACAGCGTTAAAGTCACTTTTGAGGTTTTGCTATGAGAAGTGGTTTGTTTCTGTTTTCTTGGGGTAAGAGAGGGAAACAGTCTTAAGAGGTTTTAAAGGATATTCATTATTTTCTTTGAAATATTTGTTCTTATTATCGTTCGTTCCTTCGTTCACGGGCTGTTTATTTCAGTTTGTGAATTGGCTGTTTTTAGTTTAATGTCAAATGATTGCAGGCAATTAGGAAAGTCTTGACTCAAATTGCCCCTTATTTGTCATTATCTATTATTTCTCACTAATAGTGACTTACAATTCTATATTTTTCATTCAGCCTTATCGAAATGTTTAGAGTTTAGAATAGCAAACGTAATTGCTCTATTAGTTAGATTAATGAATATTTAAAATCCCTTGACAAGTACTTGTTGTCCTATTTAGCAAATATAAATTGATTTTGCTAATGGATTTAGATTTTTTAATAAAAAGTTATTTCTATTTGAAATAGAGTGTAAGGCTAACACTGTAAGCATTAAGAATAGGTCCCAGAATTGGGGCATTTTGAACTATTGTCATCTTAAATTTCTAATTTCTAAAAAAATTTTCATTCCCGTAAACGAATAAAAAATGTCTTCCATTATCGGGTTTCTTTAAATAAATGCTTTAAAATGATGGTATTACGTCAAACGTTATTATTATTAGAATGAGCTTAATCAGAAGAAACGAAGTGGTACTTCGGTCGTTCACCATTCCTTTTGTTTCAAATGTCTTCGCATAGTTATCCAACTTTAATAAATGAAAACTTTTTGCTCACATCGCCAAAAAAAGGGCATGGAAACAAATCGCAAAGGTATTAAAAAAAGAGAATGTAGCTCATATCTTCTAGTAATCCCAAGAATAAGTAAAATATTTCTTAAAAATTTCTGAGAAATTTCAATCCTGAAAGTTTTGAACCATATGTATTTGGAGTTCTTGGCCATTACTGCTGTGTTCAGTTGAAACATTTCGTCAGCTCATTATTGATTTGACTTACTAACCTAATTTTTCAAAAAATGTTGTTAGGTATATACATTTTGGATACCCCCTTTCTGAATCGCCACTGTTTGTCGAATGCTCTAAATTCCTAATACAAAAACGTACAAAATATATTTCACTCTTGCTTCACTTCATTGCCGTAAGAAAAAAAGTGGTAAAAGCAAAAGCAAAATAAAATGTCAACCACTCAATACACAGCAGTAAGTTACCTTTGCAGCACAAAAAGCTACTTTTTAGAAATAAATTAAGAATAATGGTGTATGCGGCACAAACCAATAATTTTCACTTGCAATAAAATACTATTAAATCTAAGTTCGTTCATGAACGTTCACAAAAAATTTTCTTAAAAATATATGCCATAAACAGTTTTAATTTTAGAAATATTTTTCCCACAAACGTCATTCTTTAGTATAAATTCCTACACAGAAAAAATTAAAAATAGTCTCTAATCACCAAATGTATACTAAACAATTTGCTGATTTTGCAGCTAATACCAAAATGTATTGATAACCAAAAATTGTAAAAATTGTAAAAATTATGAATATTTTTTCCAATAAATGATATTTTTAATTTAAATTAAAAAAATTATCAAAAAACTTTGCCGTTTCAAACAATGTATAAATTGATTTAATTAAATATAGCTCAGGTTTTGACAATTACCAACAACAATTCTACAAGTTTAAATTATTTTATTTTAAACGAACAAAGTCAATTAAAATTTTTAATTAATATTTAAGGTAAAAATTTATTTCCAAACAACTAAAATGTTAAATAAATCAAAATTAAATTTTTAATTTTATTTGACCTAAAAAATAATTGATCCAATTATACAATTAATTAAATTTAAATAAAGGGTGGTTAAATTTTAAGGGCCGATGTTGATTTTGAATAAAACACAAATTATTTACGAAATGATTGTCATTTCTTTTTATTATGATAATATTGGTATGGTTCAATTACGTATGGAACAAAATATCGGCCAAATGGCCGCCGCGACTTCGGCGGCACACCTCCATCCGATGGTCCAAATATTCGATGACGCTGAGGCATAATTAAGGTTATATGCCGTTAATGTGCCGAATTATCTCATTCTTTAGCTCTTGAATTGTTGCTGGCTTATCGACGTACACCTTTTCTTTCAAATAACCCCACGAAAGAAGTCCAACGGTGTCAAATCACATGATCTTGGCGGCCAATTGACATCGCCACCACGTAAGATAACACGGCCATTGAATTTATCGCGCAAAAGAGCCATTGTTTCGTTAGCTGTGTGGCAAGTGGCGCCGTCCTGTTAAAACCACATATTGTGCACATCCATATCTTCCAGTTCAGGCCATAAAAAGTTCGTTATCATCTTACGATAGCGAACACCATTCACAGTAACTGCCTGACCGGCCTCATTTTGGAAAAAATACGGCCCGATGATGCCGCCAGCCCATAAACCGCACCAAACATTGGTGCATTGGTTTTTCGACAATCACTCTTGGATTATCATTCGCCTTATGCAGATTGAGGTCGATTATGCAGATTAAAAAAATCACGAAAGTACACAAAATGCATTTTGATTTGAACGCCCATTTTCATAATAAGCCTGAATAACTTTAACACGTTTGACATTGAGAAATGTCAAATGAAATGCAGAAAAAAACTTGACGTTTAGGTGTAATTCACATTCAGCATCGGCCCGTTACTTTTTAATAAAATTTGTTTTTAATTGATAAACAACTACTTATAATTTTTTCTGGCTAAGTCAATAATTGACTTTAAACTAGCTATAATTAATTATTCAATTTATGAATTTTATATTAACATCGGGAAAATACTATATACAGTATGATCGCCTATGCTCCAAAACTAAATTAAAGTGGTGCCCCACATAGGAAGCGACTATTAAATATTGTATATCAAAAGAACTGCTGTACAATTTATCTTAAAAGTTTCCATATCAGGGTCCTCTATTATAATCATCCAAGTTCATAAGTGGAAGATAGGGCCACTTTTTTTCCTAGCTCTCATCGAGAAAGGATCTAGTTGTTTCTGGTGGTTTCGTTAACGCGATCAGGAGATAAGCTTCACGCACCCTATTCTGAACTGCGGCTAATATATGTGCTACCAGAGACTAGCAATTTGATATCGGCCGCTCCTCAGAAATCAGACGCTGTTTCAGTAGAATAGACGCGGGAGATATTTGATTTCACTCTTACCACCCATATTTGGGAGCCATTTCCTAGTTCGCCGAAAGGGGACGCGTTCTCAATGTGTTACGGGTTCCCCCAAGGACCCCTATACCCCGAACTTAAAATATGACAGAAGCAGGGACACAAATATGAAATATCGTATATGGGCATTTCCTCCGAATAGTCAACCAGGCTGGAAAAATAAAATGTTGATCATCTTCGTGTTTAATTGTTTATAATTATAAAAAAAGTCTATGTTTTTATAATTGAATGGTATATATGCTATGTAACGATATCTCAGCTGTCTTACTTGAGAAAATTGGGCTGGAAACTGGAAAATTAAATATTTTCATTTTAAGCTACTTCTAAAGACATTTTTATATATAATTATTTTACATGCAAAAAAATTTGTTATATTTGCACTCTTTCTTAAAAATATCTCTATTACAATCAATTAAGAAGAGAAAAGTATAAGGTGAACAAAAATATTAACGATTAACGGTTAAAATATATGGAAAAATCGTACGTTCGCGACCGGTACTTAATCCAAATAAACATTTTTTTTTATTATTCGTACACTAAATCCCGCGAATGTTTCGCTTGTCTGCAGGAGACCAGAGTCTCTGGCGGGAATCGAACCCGCAACCCCGTTACTGATAGACTATCTCACTACCAGCTTGCCTACCGGAGCACACAAAAACCAATAGAGATATTTTATTGTGTATATACTGGATAGAGACCTACATTAATACACTTCTAAAATAAATAAATCACGTTTGAATATTCCGTTCCATTTCGCAGACTTTTACATTTTACTACTGTCAGCCAAAGTTGACTTCTATTTTGCGTACGTTCGTAACGACATGTTTATTTTTTTGGATTTTTATAGGTACCCCAGCATTTTTTGAGAGCTTATAGGGTAAAGTATTTTTATGATTTTTTTCATATTTTTTTGAATTTTGCTTATTACTAGGCCCATTAGCACGATTTTCTTTGTTACTAAGTCAATTTTTTTACAAACAAATCATTTGATGAAGCAAAGAACAAAGTTCAGCAATTGCATGTGGTAAATGATGTCGCAGAACGAGGCGTGGCCTTAGCTAATACTTACATTAATCTAACAACCTCTGCAACAGACTTTCAGAATTTATTGCAGGGCATAGAGCTTCATCGTAAAAGCTCCAATAAATAATTGAAAGCTAAAAAAAAAGTTTTCAAATTTTTTTTTGGGGGGTATGAGAAGTAAGCTGCCTAGAATTTTTTGGACTCGCATTGCTAAAGTCTGTGCAACAGAACAAAAAACCACCCATATTTAATATTTTGAAAGAATACCTAATATCTAAATATCTAACATTAAAACAAATCCGAAGCATAACTGGCAAACATATTACAATATTTGTAATTTCACAAAATGGGTACAAAACTTAAAAAGGGTATAATTTTGGAACAGTAAGAGCAAATTCAATTATTTTTTATTGCAATGACTCAGAATTTATACAGCTTTTAAACTGAATCATTAGTTTTTTCAACTTCAATATAAATTTTAAAAGTTACAAAGCTTTATTTTTTAAATTTATGCTAAATTTACAAAAAAATTTGATTAATGGGACCCAAATGAGCAAAAAAATAACCGAAACTTTTAATATCTGCACAGAGAAGTAAAGTTTGAGAAGTTTTCTTTAAAAAAATTGACTTAGTAACAAAGAAAATCGTGCTAATGGGCCGAGTAATTAGCAAAATTCAAAAAAGTCGAGAAAACCCGATTTTCGGTTTAAATTCGATTTTAGCGACCTCTAAACCTCTTCCCAAAAATCTGAAAAAAAAATCACAAAAATACTTTACCCTATAAGCTTCCAAAAGAAGGTGGGGCATAAAATAATATTTTTTTTTTTTTGGTACACACTAATGTTTATAACTATCATTATGAAAACTTAAACTCGATGAAATCCATCTTTTGCACTAAACATAGAGCTACCAAAATGCTATCGAATTGCAAACAAAATGCTAGAAAAAAGTTTAGTTTTCCATATTATTTGTACATCAAACGAACGTACGTTCGTGACCCCAGGAAATTCCCATATCGTATATCTAAAGACCGCTGAATATTTTTATGTCAATTTCCATAGTAGGATTCCCTATGGCCAGAAATTGAAAAACTTTAAGAAAAGGGGAAGTGGACCAACCAAAAAGGCGGTATATTTAAAATGAATGCTTCAATTTCGAATTATTGCCCTTGTATTTTTTTATGTCAGATACAAATAATATCTTACAACTGCATATCGTTACCTAAGGCGCAAAAGGCCCTATCTAACATTTTGAAACTTTTACAGGAGAAGCAAAAAAACATTTAAAATGATTAATCGATAAATTGCCCTAAACTGTTAATAAAATTATTTTTTTTTTCTAATTGTCTTGTAAAACCTACTAATTGTTTTGAAAGTTAACAATGTGGAATATTATGCAAACTGTTAGTTAGGTCTTTTAGCGTTTATCATTTAATAATTTCTAGATGGCGCTATTTGTTTTTTGTTAATAAAATCGCTAATATTGGTCTAAAGATCCCAAGATTTTTGTGGACCCAATGAAAAAGACGATTTTTAAATTTCTTTGTTTAGTAAGAGCATTTTGAGTTTTAGGTAACGATATACTTCTATCAGTAATGTTTTTATCTCGTTTTTTTAGGTTATAAATAACATCTTTCTTAAGCATAATATTTTCACAGAAATACTTTGTTGAAAAAAAGCCGAGTACTCTGTTGAAATTTGTGAAAAATGTTAAGTAACATTTATTTCATACGAAGAATTTGACATGTATCAATATCTCCCGAGTTTCACAATATGACGTTTTTATTCTTTCAAAGTATGCGACATTGTTTTGCGTACGTAAACAAAACCCACATGTGTTTTACAAATAATAAAATTAAAAAATAATAAAAATTAAAAAAAAAAGAAAGTAAATATGAATGAAAAAATGTTGCCTGTTGTGTTATTTAAATTTTTCCTTTCTCATTTAATATAAAGTTTATACTTTTTCCATTTGCTTAAAATTTCAAGCGAAATTACGCAGTTGTAGAAAAATTTTTCCAGAAACATTTTGTAACTTTTTCATAACATGAACAAGGTACAACTATCAACATTATTTCATAGAAATTCCGCACAAGTTTTTTTTCATATGAGTTTTAACAGCATTTTACGTAAAATGTTGAACAGAGTACTTGGCTTTACACTTAACAATATTTAAGCTATGTCGAACAGTGTGACCAGATTTTTAATAGAATAAAGCTAAATCATATTTGAAATACAGCTTAAAAGAGCTAAAGAAGGAAATTTAATGCCAAAAAATAAAGCTTAATTCTTTTTACAGCTCTTTAATACTTACTCATTATTTCGACATTTTTCATAGAGTAAATAGTGTTTATGTTGGTATATATTTTATAAATATTTATTATTGGTTCATTTAAATAAAACCAAGTAAGAATGCTATAATCGGATATGCCGATTCCTATATACCCTTCACCATGGTGCGACAAGAACAGAAAATTATATAAATACATTTTGTCAGATGTTGTGGTTTGATAACCAAGGTGCTTGTTCATTATTTGAAAACTTTGGCTATTGCCGCTCTCCAGATATACAAAAGTCTTTAATATCTTAGACGGGAGAGGCCACATCCACTTCCCCAATCCCACCCATTTTATAAGAGAATTTGCACATTAATAACTCAGATATGTACCAAATTTTAACAATTTTTCTCTGACCGTTCTAGAGATATAAAAAAAAACTATTTTGTGCCACGCTCATTTCTCAAATCCCGGCAAGATTTTATGGGGTATTGTGTTTTGACAACTGGTATGCTTCCACATAATTTGAAAACGTTGACTATTGCCGTTCTCAAGATAAGTCTATAATGTCCTTGTACAGGGAGGTGCCACGACCACCTTTCCAATCCTGACCATATTAAAAATGGGTGTTGTATTAATAACTCAGCTATGTGTACCAAATATATAAAAAATTATTTTGTGTTACGCCCACTTTTCCAATCAATACACAATATCAATGTTGTGTATTGATAACCGCGAAGTTTGAACCTACAGATATACATAAAAAAAGAAACAACAACAAAAGATTTATGAGCATAATTAGAGTCAGTCGTGGTTTTTGGCTCATATCGCAGCCATTTGGTAACAGATCAGGCTGAATTGCAATAGCAAACAATCGCGGACTATATGCGATATAAATATTCCCCGCATTGCCACGGATACACGGACGGACATCGTATTTTGAACTCCTCTTCTGATATGGGTCCAGAATATGTTATTACGAAATAAGATTTGTCTAAGACTTATTTATGGTTTTAGTTATAAGTTATCTTGTAAATTATAGTTTTATGTCATATTAGTTACCTTTTTTATGAACGCCACTGTACTAAATTTTCTAGCAATTTTATTTGTAGACTTAAGTTATTTTAAAATAATTCGAACACAACCTTCTAGAAAATACTAGACGGTTCTTGAATCTACTAGGAATAGTTTTGAACTATAAATACAGGCTTACTCATAAAAGTTTAGTTTAGTTGGATTGGAGACATTAAACGGTTCAAATCGATACTTACAATAGTGGTTAAATTTTGTGCACATTAATTTCAATAAAGTTTATTAAGTTGAATTCGTGTGTGTATTTATTTTGATTTGCAATTAAAAGAACTCAAAGGTTTATTATAAAGGGAATTAACCTTAACGCGTTTTATAAAGTAAAAACGTAACAATATTTTCTGCATAGGGTCTAGGAGCAAAATTGTAGAAATTAAAAATGGAATGACCAAAGTAATAAATATTAGAGCGTACCGCACAAGTAAAAGAAAAGTGCGCCGTATTATTTAAAGTATTTTTGCAAGTAGGCTTCGAAAAAATTTTTTTTCCGAAGGTAGGGATCGCCTTTATAAATATTTTTTTATACCTTTGGCATTTACAGTCGGATCTTAAAGCATAATATATCACCGCAACCAATACTGATGTCAGTTATTATAAATAGCCCATATACAGCCCTTTCCTGAAATATTCGAACTGTCTGTGGATTGTATCAAAGAGTCGTTTGTATGTATATCTGAATATAAGCATGTTCCTGCTGGAATTATCGAATTACCTTAAGAGCAAAAGTTTAATGATTTTTACGAGCTTTAATTTTCTGACATAAGCGTTGTAAATTAGGGTGGTAGAAACAGAGATATTTTGGATAAATTCCATAACGGGATACTTGAGGTCAATGGCTTTTAGACAAAAACTTTGATATATCATATTTAAAGATGCGAATGCAAATGCCAAACATATACAGGGGTGTTCCGTAAATCGAAAACGCAAGACGCAAGAATTTTGAAGTTCTTTCAAATACACTATTAATCCAATTTTTTATAATTTTCTTATAGAATTCTGTTTAATAGAGAAATACTTGTATTGCACTCTATTTGTATTTATTTTACTACAAAAATCTTAATAAAAAAACGACTTTTAAATTCTTACGTTTTGCGTTTTCGATTTCCAGAACACCCCAGATAAAGAAAAATTTTAAAACGGCAAATACTACGTTCGCAAAAAAGTTTTCCAAAGCGTCTTGCCAAACGGGGGGTTTTATTTGTTTAAGGTTAGGTCTGACATACACCCTATACCTTCGGTGAAGAGTCTAAAAGTAATATAACTATATTGATGTAATATAATTAACAAGGATCAAATAACTACCTACTTATAAACATTTATTTTTAATGGTTTTCCGATCTTTACTTAACAATGTAAAGTTTTTTTTTTAAATTATTGAAAAATTATACCGTTGACGTCAATTTTTTCTACTCGATTTAAAAGTCATTAATGTACGCAGTTGGTCTCAGCAGGAAACCCATTCACGCAATGTCACTTTTTCCCTACACCACTATTCGAAAGTTGTTAAACATTAACAACTTACCATTAATGAAATCCTCTTTTTTTCTTTATACGTTATTAAATATTAACCTGTTAAAATTTTCAATTCGAATAAAACAAGTGTTTCTATTTTTTTTTTTTTTTTTTTTTTTTTTTTTTTTTGTTATTATTGTTGTTTTCCCCGCGTGTTTTCAACGATGTTCAGTGAATTTAAATTATTTATAATTATATATTACTAATGTTTTGTACCATAAATAAATAAACTCTTCTTTTTTTAGCGGCACATACACCAAAAAAAAACCCCTTTTTGTAAAATACAGACATTGTAGATTATTGTAGTAGTCGTCCGTCCGTACACATGTAATTTTATACATCTTTACTTCCGATCAATTTTATATTAACAATTGTCTGCCATGTTTTCCAATGTAATTGCAGCAAATTACAGTGGGTGTAAGGGGAACGAAATAAAGAAAAAAAAGTATAAGAAATATAAAATAATAAAAAAAAAAGTGAAGTCTATCCAAATTCAAATCATTCTAGGAAAATTGCATTGTATTATTTAAACAGAGGTTTTAAAAAAGGGAATATGTATATGTAAATTTGTGATACGGCTGCAAAAAATTGCTACTTTAACTTTTTTGATGAAGTCGTCCTGGAATAGAAACATCCAAAGCCAATACCAAAAAGGAACATGAAACATAAAAATAAACTACACGCAGAAAAATATGGTTGGAGGTAACCATATTCTATGAGCAACATACTAGTAACCATATTGAGAAAAATATAACGACTGTATGCTTAAAATTAACCATTATTTTGCCGTTTTTTACTCCTGTTATAAATCAAGTTATATTTGTTTTCGTTATTCAAGGCGGCATTTATACGATGATGTTTAAGACATGTCTTTTAGGCATGATTTTTTATTTGTAGACAAATTCGGTAGAGAAAAAAGAGTGTAGAAAAAAAGACATGATTTCTGTTCTTCGTGTTTTTTCTAATTTTCTTTTACTGTCATTTCAAATTTTAATATTATGTTCATTTTTATTCGTTTTTTTTTTTTTGATTTTTAAAACAAAAATTTAATGGCAGCTTTGGAAGAATATTAAAAAGAGATATTTCTTTTTTTAACATGTTATTGTTATATCCCTAGCTGAAAGCGAACTAACACCACTCTTGTCACGTGACAGTTCTAAGCTGGTAGGGACTGGATCTATTTAGTTCTAACACTTAATGTAAAATGGACTTGTCACTATAACAAGTCGATGCCTTAGTATGGGGTTAGTTGGTACCTTTTAGACACTTTTTAACAGGTCACTGAAATAACTTTAATAAACACTTTAAATTTCGGTTAAAATAATGCCTGTCTCCGATATTGTGACGTGTGAACCATGCTAATATAAAAGAACCCCTTCATATAAAAAATCAGCCACTATCCGCACAAAATTCAGTTACGTGCCAATATTTGTGTTAATAACCTTTCCTCTGGAGTAACTACACTTAAAACACATTATCACAAGTTAAGTGATATTTTGGTGTTCCGTTTTTGTGTGTTTCAGTGTGATTTTCCAGTGCAAACACACCGAGAAAAACAAAAACCGTATGATTTTCAGAACACCACAAAATCGCACGTGTGAATTTTAAAGCACGTGATTTAAAATCACGTGATTTTCAGAACAGGCCCGATTATTGGGTTTACTGGACGCAGTATAAGTGCTTTAAGAACAATTGACATGAATTTCCCGCAGGGATCCTTTAAATGAAATGAAGTAAATTATATTTAGTTCATTTTCCAACCCACGACAACCTTCATTAGCATTATTTTGATTTACTGGATATTCATGTATTTAAATCAACAATTAAAAGAACAAGAATGTGAGAATTTTAAGCAAATCAAGCAAGTAAAGAAAAGAATCATAATTTTGTTATTTTCAAACATATTATTTTTAGAATATTTATTAATACCTGCAGTTCTATCTAAATTTTATTTAACCATTTAACCATTTAATTGTTTAATCCAACCATACTTAAAGTTTCAAGGGGTGTACACATTTTATTGTTAAATATATTGCAAAATTTTATTAATCCTGACAATAGTAATGTTAAAGGCAACAATAGTTTGCTTGTGGCCATTATTATATTAATATTTTGTATTGGAGACCAAGTTATTTAATATTTATTGATTTTACTTCTTCAGAAAGCAAAAACACACGAAGATACCAGTTGCTAACCCAACATTTTAAAAATCTCTTAAAAAAACATAGCCCAAAGGGCCTGCCGAGGACCCACATAGTTTCAGCGACTACCGTGGTATCGGAAGGTTCTGCTTCATCTTTAAGCAAATTAACAAATTAATTTAAGAAGTCGGATAAGCTCTTAATAGTAGTTCCACTTATGCCTTCTAAGTGTGAAATACCAGGCCATTGAGCTGCCACAAAATGCAAAAGTACAGCCCCAAGACAGATGCACTGCTGACATGTAAAAATATGTCTTATTTCACAGCAGTGTAAAAACGTTAACCCACTGTGCTTTACAATGTTTGCTCTTGTGTGTAATTCATGCAGTTATACCTTTATAATTGTGCGTTTATATAAAAAACACACACCAACAATAATAACAATAATTGCAACAACATTAACAGCAGCAGAAACAATAAAGCAAAAAACAATAATTGAATGCAGTGCGTTCATTGCGTTTAACCCTCAATAGCACTTATTAAATTCCACTTAATAAAAAAAAAACAACTCAATAAAATTAAGTAGTTTATAATCTACTAACGCACCTTTTTTATGTTTCTCTGTATGCCTTATCGAAGTGTAGTCGATTCGCATCATGGTAATTGTATTGTTGCATATGTCCATCTGCAACAAATTGTCTGCAATCACCAATGCATTAGCAAAGGTAAGTTTGACTTGCAACCAGGGTTTCTAATTTCCCTGACTGGAAAACCATTCCCTAGATTTCGCTACTATTTTTTTTCTTGCAGAGAATGTAAAAAAGTACTTTCAACCGTTTTCGATGGTTTTATGCTTCAAAATACACTTAATGAGAAAAAAGTCAGTCTGTTTGGGACATTACAAACTGAGACATTACTGATATCAGTTATTTATTATTTTTTTGCTTGCATCAGCCAACAGGGAAGGCTTATAAGAGTAAACCGTTCATATGCCTTTTAGAGTTTGCTTAAATCCAAGGCGAATTTATACAGCTGACAACTTCAGAGAGAGTTATGCTGGCTGTCAATTTTTTTGTATGGTGTTTGAATATAAGAATACAAGTTTTGAAATTTCCAACAAATCTAGCAGTCTTAAATTTAAGATACAATTTAAAATGATGCAGGATAAATCTTAAAAAAAGAATACAATATTCAAAATTAGCTTGTAAAATTGCTTTAATATTGTGCTTGCGTTCAAACAGTTTTCTTGAAAAACTTTCTATTCGATATCGACGAATTGGGAATAAGTACCACTATTCGAATCTATATTAAAGTCTTGAAATTCTCGGGATGTTTTTTTCCGAATAGGAACTCTACTTTCAACTATCTGTTTGGAATGATTACTACCATAGTTGCCAATTTCGCGCTTTAGGGGCTAGATTTAGAGCTTTTTGTTAAAATTTTTTAAATTATAGATACCTTACATTTTGAACTCTTATTTGCATACATTAAAATTAAGGCACATTAAACTAAAATTTCTTTCCATTTTTCAAATACTTTCGATATACATATAGTATACTGAAATGTAACAACATACATATATGTATATAGTCTGGTGGTTATTTTTATGCCGCTTGAAATAAATCAATTCTATGTAATAAATGTTTCCTCTTTTAAAAATCCTTAATCCATTTTATCTCGAATATATCGATTTATATGTATTACGTGATAGCGAGACCTAACATTGCTTCATATCCACAATTTAAGTGTTCGGCATTTTTTCGTGGTATAAAGCAAATGAACAATGAAAAAGCAAAATTATAAATAATATATTTGTAATTGTTATGCTGGACGTTCTATTTAAGGAATTTAGATTAAAATATTTTATTTTGTTTTTTCATACAGAAGACTAATGTTTATATCTTAATTTTAAAGAACTCAGGAATATTTAAATTGTTTGTTAAGTGTTTATTTGTATTATTAATGTTTTTTAATATTATTTTGCTTTACATTTCACATTATGTATTGAGTTATATTTCTTTAATTTGCCAAAGAAAAATAAATAAAATTTTGTGAAATGTGGTTTTCACAGATCCACCATTTTCTAGTACACATTTAGTACACATTCATTAATTTTTTTAAGGTTCTCGAGCAGGGCTGCCAAATAAAATTGTGGAAAAATCGTCAATTTCCTGAGAAATAATAAAAAAATCGGGTTTTTCTGTTTAAAAAATCGTCCAAAAAATCGGACAATTTAAATTTAGATTTTAAACAAAGCTTGTTCGGTTTATATTTAAAAACAAGCAAACAAAAACATATGATATACATACATATATCACCGTATGTTTATGAAATTGTTTGTTAAATTTAACAAACGTTTGATAAGGAAAATTTTCATAAAAAATTTGTTTTGTAAACCTTAAATTACTATATTATAATAATTTAAGGTTATTTTCAAAGTCTTAAGAATAAAAGATACTTTCAATCGGGGCATTTTCTAAAAAATTTCAAATGCCGTTCACGACAGAGGGTATATATACAAGTTCGTTTTTATATAAGTTTGTAATTCCTTTTGTAATTGCTACAATACTAATTTTAGGCCTTATAAAGTATATATGTATATTCTGAGTCCTTATGAATAGCAAAGTTGGTTTAAAGATGTCAATCGAACCATGTGTTTGTTGAAATGGGATTTCCGAAGACTCGTATATAAACATTGCTATACATTTATATTGGATATAGTAAGGAATAGTGTAGACAGATAGGCCAGATCGGTCTACAAATTCCTAATATATGAACAAAAAACCACGACTGCCTGTAATTTATCCCAATAAATCTCTCATTTTCACCTGTAAACCTTAACTTTTTTAAATCTTCTTTAAATTTATTATTATTTTTTCTTTTTTACCTGAAATATTCTTTCTTCACGAAATTATAGTTTTGGCACCATGGCACCCAAATAAGCTAGGATGATAAAATTTGGCTTAAAAATGTTTCATATATATAGAGTATTAAATGTTGAAAATGAGCCAAATCAGTTCATAACTTCACCTGCTCCCCCACACGAGTGAACTCTCAATCTCAAAATCAAGGTTTTGGTACGAGTTTTTACTTAAATTGAATTGACTCAAAATTTAGCTTTTGCCCATAAAATTTTTTATGGAAAAGAACAAAAATTATTTTTCTGTGCTGTCTAATAACAAACATCAAAAGATTAAAAATTGTCTTATTTTGAAGACTGAATAAAATCGTCACTTTTTAGAAAACAATCAGCAAATCGGCACTTTGCTAATTTCGGAACCAAAAATCGTCAAAATGACCATAAATCGTCAATTCTGGCAGCCCTGTTCTCGAGTAATTTTACACCTTAAAAAAACTACAAAAATCTCTTAGGCTGGGTTTTTGAGATCTCAGTTAAACTAGGTTTAGTTAATCTGAAAACCGATTTGTGCCGCCATTACCAAGTTTGTATACTCAATTTTGACGGAACTGCTTAGTTTTGCTTAAAATGTTGGTCTTTAATGAAATAATAAAAAAAATCACATTTAGCCGAAAAAATGCGAGTTTCGGAGTACTTTAAACTAAGTTTAAATTTAATCCACATCTTAAAAACCCGGCCTTATTAGAATTAAAATACTGATCTATACGAAAATAAAATTTAAAGGAGCCTGAATTTTTTGAAATATGCAAATTCATAAATCTGAATAAAGTTCTGATAAAGACAAGACTCCTAAACACAAAAGATGAATTTTTGAATTAGTAAAATTTATTATTATATAAAATATAACTCAATTCCTTAGATCACCTGCTACCAAATTCGATTGATATCATAATTTATCAAACTAACTTAAGTGCAACAACTATTTAGTAGCACATACAATCAATGTGAAGTACGAAAGAATGAATCCACGTTACTCAGTATTTGTACTACATTTCAATTAATGCAGGTATAAGCAAAAAAAAGAACGCGTGCCAAATACAACAAAAGCAAATGATATTAGCCCGTTGAACTTCCACGCTCTACGCGCAGTCTACTCCATTCATGTGCCAGTTTTGAATGCATGTATTCGTATAATTGACTCGTGTTTCACTTGGAGTACGAGTACAAATACACGTTATGGAAAAATATGTATGTATATATTTGACTGGGCCTGCTGGCTGTTATCTGTGTAATAATCATCTTGGGTATTTCAACTCTATAATGAACATAAATATTTAAACAATTGTTTTATTGAAGACACTGTAATACGCATTGTGAGTACTGCAACAAAATGTTTGATTAAATTGAATTTAATTTAACAGATGCGTTTATTATTTGGTTTAAAACACAAGTTAACAAATAGTATGCACAATAAATATTTACAAGTGAACTTTACCATTAAACTCAGACAAATTGGATTAAATGAAAATAATTTATACTGAAAATACAAATATATCGCACTTGGTCCATAAGAGGGTATTAACTAAAAAATTTTATTTATTAAATTTTTGGAGAAAATCGATACATAATAGTGCTATTTTGTCTACTTTTTGGTGGTGAAAATGTTGGTTTAAAAATTCTTTTTCATATGCCTTCAATTCAAAATTTGAAATTGTTTTATTTATAATGATAATTTAAAAATGTTGAGTTAATACCATCTTTATAATCAAGTGCGATATGTAAGTATTTACTTGAACTTATTTGGAGTAAAAATTGACATTGACGTCCAAAATTTTGGTTATAGTACGATTTTTCAAACGGAATTTAAATTCCAAACAAAATTAAAGAACTTTTTTTGGAATAATATACTTATTCTGGATTAAAAAAAAATGGATCAAATTATGAAATGTTATTATTCTTAAAGAAAAATCATGTACCAAAACATACATATATTTCTACTGTCGATGCGTCTTTATTACTTACATACACACGCAAAGAAAAAACATGTTTGTGGTAAACATATCCTAAGAGCAATATATTATAATAAGATTCATGATTGTAGTCAACATATTACGATTATTATTGAATCATTTTATGGCCAAATATATTCATAATATATTTTCCTTAATCCTTATTTGTTTTTATTACATCATATTATAATATAATGTAATCATATTATTATCATGTTAATCATAATAAGTTAAGAAATAATCATATTATTATCATGTGAATCATAATAATATGTATGTATATTAAATCTAAAACCGAAAAATATTTTTAATAAATATTTATGCTAATTTACTTAAGGTGCCCGTAGACGACATGTTTTTAACATCTGACTTGTCAAATTTCCCACTGTAAAATACATACATGTCGTGTGTTACCTTTAAAACATTGCATCTGTAAAAGTCAGACGGAAAGTCATCTGACAAAATTTCAATTAGAGCATGTTCTATTTTCCTCTGGCAAACCATCTGACATCAGCTGTGTCAGAAATCTATGCCGGCTGAAGTTAATATTTTTTAAAACCGATGTATGTATGATAATTTCACCATTGAATATTCATTATGTTCATATATATAAAAAAAAAACGTTTTATTATAATATCCTAAATTGGTTTCTTCGAATTTAAAGAAAATAATGTTAAGATGGCTGAACTCTTTTACGGCGCAAATAAAAATGTTTGTGGCGGCAGCACGATATTTTGAAACCGAGTACTACTTTGGTTTCTGCAATAACTATGCGAAAAAACAGAGACAATGTCAGAAGCAAATTACATGTACGTGTGTGACCAAATATTATAGTGGACGAGAAGATAACAAAGTAGATAACAAAGTTATTTTCACGGAGATAATATTATAAACCTTATGTAAAAAAGCAATTTTGACAGACATTCACAATTATATATGACTTGAAAAGTTGACAAGTCAGATGTAAAAAACATGTCGTCTACAGGCACCTTTACTGGCAACCTTAACGTAAACTGTTACAGATATTTCACAAAATAATAGATGCAACTTTAAACATAATATTTTTAACCCATTTTAGTCTTAGGTCGCAATTATTTATAAATTTTTTTATAGAATTTTCATTCTTTTTCTCTTAAATAACACAAATGGTCAATATTTTTGCACCACTTTCAAACAATATTAAAATTTTTTTAGCATTTATATTTTATTTGTTTTTAATTTCTTTAAACTTGGTTTTTAATGGGTATTTTTTAATAATTGTTTAACCACTGAATAACAAATAATTCGACAGGCCTATGTAAAACCAACGACACAAAATAACAATATTTTGTGTACGACAACAATATATTGTTACAATAAACATAGTGTAGTAGCCGTAACCATGCCCAACCATATTTTTTCTCTGCGTGCATAAGTTGATTTATCCCGAGTTTCAGAACACGGGAGTAGCGTTTAGTTTTATTAAGCGTGCCCAGATATTTACAATACCCTCAGAACTTTATTGTGATTTATAGCTACAGTTTAAAATTGACCTAACTTATTTAATTTCGAGAAACGCATAGACCAATTCCATCCCTGGGAAATTTGGGGATGTATATTTAAAATAATTTGTTTGTTAAATGTTAAATTGCAAAGATCCCTCCAACTTAAAAAGTCTATTTGTGATTTAAACACTAAGAAGGCCACTGGTATTGATAAGATCAGTAACAAAATGCTTTTGGAGCTACCTCGCAATAGCAAAGAAAATTATTCATTTAACTTTTAATGCTAATTTGCGTCCTCAATATTACCCTCAAGAATGGAATGATACCAAAACCAGAAAAAGACCGCACAAAAGTTGAGTTATTTAGGCATATAGCTAATTATCTAATATATCAACTTAAGAAACAGTGAGTGTTAGGTTAGGTTAGGTAGAAAAGCTGGTGCAAAGTAAACTTTACACCCTCAACCAGAAAATAATAAGCTAGTGATAGAATTCTAGTCAGAAAAGGATAGGAAAAAATAAAGAGTGAAAGCACAGTAATAGAGAAAGTAGTGGAAGATAAAAATCGGACCAAACAAGCAAGAACAACCCTACTTAAGAGAAAACTCTCCTGCAGGCGTTTCGAGCAGACTAATTGGGCCATGATTTTTATTTTTTGTATTGGGCACTCGTAAAACTGCTCTGAGTAGGGAAGCAGCTCGCGCTCGTTGTCATTATTTTTTAAGGACAATCAGGTCGTTCTTGTTTGTCTGCTTTTCGTGCGTTTTGCGTTGTCACCTCGCATTGGTTAATGGCGTGGCGTCGTATAACTGTACCGAGTTACAGTTTTTGCAGTTGTCGGCATTAACTTTGTGCAATCGTTCGTAACCTCATTTTTAACTTGTTTTCTGGTGGAGAACCAATAATAACTCAAAGTGACTGCTGGAGAACCATAAAAAACTCAGACGTTTACTGGTGGAGACCAATAATACTCTGGAATGGATTCTGGAAGCTCTCGCCTTCCTATACGTTGGTTTAGGTCGAACGAGGTATTGTGGTTGAAGCTCCAAAAATTAGTATGATACCCTGGCAATATGACTTAAATAGTCAGCCAAAAACTTTTTAGTATAAATTATATTTTAAAGATGGATTTGGAACAATTTTGATCAAAGACTAAGAATTTCAATGACAATTTAGTATTCCCTTGCCACTCAAAATTATCCAAAATTCTACTGAGTTTACCACATGCCAATGCAGATACTGAGAGGATATTTTCAATTGTTACTGACGTCCGCGCTAAAAAAAGAGATAAACTGAGTCACTAGGTATTAGATTCCATTTGCATTCTTCAATCTCACTTACAATCAAAAATGTTAAAACTGTACAAGCTTCCGTTGTCTTTTTAAGAAAAGTTCTTTACAACAAAAACATTTTTTAAATGTTACATATACAATCATACGAAGATTTTTATGTTATGTTATATTATTTTTTTTGTTTTTTACTTTAAGCTGCCTGAAATTTATTTAAAATTTATGTTTTTGTTTTGTGTTTAGTGTAAATAAAATATACTATATAGAATTATTTATAAATTTTGAGTTTACCTATAACTAATATAAGGTAGGGAAAATTGTAGGGGGGGGAAATTTGCTGTTGTAGGGAAATGTGGGGAGATTTTTATACCGAAAAGTAGGGAATTCCTAAAAATTCCATCTGACATCACTGCTTCAGACTTTACATTGATTTGTTTCGAAACTGCAGAATTAAATTTTACAGATTGAGTTCTACACAACATTTATGATTTGATCCAGCTCAGGACGTTACTATTGAACCCATGACGTCCAGTTGACTTTGTCGAAAGTCTTGCTTAAGTAGGTGTAAATAACGTCAGTGTGGTGTCCGTTGGCAAAAGCTCTATTAACTAACGTTGTAAAGGGAAGAATGTTAGTTATAGTAAAGAATCCTTTCCGAAAGCCAAGTTGACGTGGTGACAATAAGGCAGAAACTTGATAAGTAAGGCAACCCATTAAGCATTTTTCAAAGAGTTTTCATACATCACTTATAGTATTTTCTTTTCTACAAAAAATGTGAAATTTTATTTAAAAAAATGCAATTTGGTGTACGTTTCTTAAAAAAGGTTTGCTCTCTTAAAGGGTATCATGTTTTATTCTAAAAAAATCACCCTTACTAATGGCATAAGGCATTGCACTTTACCCCCGTATAAATCGACAGTGTTGAGAATGCCCTATAAAAAGATGGCTAATGTTTATATATAGGGCTACCAGACGAAGTTGGGAGAAAATCGCCTCTAATCAGGACAGTAAAAATTTAAAATTTTAGTAGTTATTTTTTCTATTATTTAATAGTAAAAACATAAGAACGCATTACATTGTTAATGATAGGTTTTCAGTGATATATTATTTAAGTGGATTCGGTGTTACAAAATTGTTTTTGAAAAAAAAAATCTGATATATGTATTTTTAAAAACTTCATCTCTAAATGATATTTTAAATTTTAATTAAAAAAGTGATCAAAAAACTTTGCCATTTCAAACAATGTGTTAGTTTATTTAATAAAATATTGACAATTCCCAACAACAATTCTACATGTTGAAATTATTTTATTTTAAACGAAAAAAGTCAATTAAGATGTTTTGTTATTTAATTGAAATTTTAATTGAAAATTTTTATCAAAACAACTAAAATGTAAATTAAATAAAAATTAAATTTTTAATTTTCTTTCAACTAAAAAAATAATTTATTCAATTATCGAATTCATTCAATTTAAATACTTTTTAAACACTTTTTTTAATTAATAAAACACTTTTTTCTGTGTATGATGTTTGTAGATAATTGGATCAGAGTGAGGTGGAATGTAGGAACAAGTAATAAAGATTTTGATGTTGTTTATCTTTAAACACACGATCTCGATATTAAGAGGAAGGTTTAATTTGATTTCTTCCATTGGAAAAATAGGACAAGTAACCAAATTTCGTGAAGATCGGTCCATAATTAAACATAGTTTCAATATAAAGCCAAGTCTGGGGAATCATTTAAATACGCCTAAAACCGTAGCAAATATAAATACTAAATTAATATTTGGTCCAATTTAGCTTCATATGACCAGAAATAACACCATCCTTTTTTGTGGCAATTGGTCCATAATTTGCCATAGGTCCTATATAGACTAGCCTTCTAAAAAGGACTTTAAAATGTATAAAAAGCTAAAACAAATTTCACTTCTGTATTGAAATTTCGTCTAATTTAGGTTTTTTTATACCAGAAATTTTGAATACTGATTCATATTTTACCATGGGTCCACTATAAATTCCCCTCCTGAAAATCATTTTAGTACTGCTAGCACTGTTACGAATCACAATATTTTACATAAATTAGTTCAAATTAAGTTTTATATGACTATAAATAAAAGCATAAAACTTTTAGATTTTCGTTCAATAATTTAAAAAATAGGTCTAGCCGCAACAAATTTAAATACTGCCGTCAGTTTTTATAAGGATTGATTGCACAGCGGAACATATATGAACTTTTTGTGTGTTGGTTGGAAGTTTGATGCAATTTTTTACTAATTTAAAATTTAGGCC
Organism: Pollenia amentaria; assembly: GCA_943735925.1. Taxonomy (NCBI): domain Eukaryota; kingdom Metazoa; phylum Arthropoda; class Insecta; order Diptera; family Polleniidae; genus Pollenia; species Pollenia amentaria. Next base: position 80,995,740 of record OX031008.1, on the reverse strand, counting down.
CTAATCATGTACAACGCAGCGCAACGCCAAACAATAACATTGAAAGCACAAACAATGTCATAAATATTTTGTAATTTTGTTGTTGCTTTCAAAAGAAATTCATGTACCGTTTTAAAATTTTCAACGACACAAGCAATGGAGCGTTTGAAATTTTAAGACGCAATGTGAATTTCTGTACAAAGCAACAACAAAATTACAAAATATGTATGACATTGTTTGTGCTTTCAATGTTATTCTTTGGCGTTGCGTTAGTTCTGTGGCGTTGCACTGCGTTGTACATGATTAGGGCCTTAATCTCCGTTTTTCTTGACTTTTTTCCAAAAATTAAATGTTCAAAATATCATAATTTCACTCTTCATGAAGCGATTTTCAGACTTCTTCTTTTTTTTAAAGATGTAATTGTTATCGATTAACGCGTTTCGATTTTATTCATAATTAAGTGAAGGTACCTCATTTTTAAGTGAAGGAAAAACGTCCATAAATAGAACAGCAGCAAACACACACACATTAAAAAAAGTTATTTTTGAATGAAAATCGCGATTTTTATCAATTTAATTGGCTGAGTAAATTGTGAATAAAATCAAAAGTTGTGCACCGATTACAATGAAATAAAGCTCATTTCATTCGAAATATGTTAACCTAACTGTTTTTATACCAAAACTGTAATTTTTAAGCTTTTATGAGTTTTTAAATAAAAAAAATTATATAAAAAAAATTTTTCTTTTCTTTTTATACTTCAACGATATCTTTGAAACTACTGGGCAAATTTAAAAACAATATAAGCACGGCTTAAAGTTAATATTGTACATTTCTTTAAAGAATAACTTTTATTTTTGCTCGAAAAAATAAAAATCATAAATAACTGTTATTTTTGTTCAAAAAAAAAATTATAAAATAACTGTTATTTTTGATCGGAAAAATTAAAATCAAAAAATAACTGTTATTTTTTGTTCAAAAAAATAAAAATAAAATAATAACTGTTACTTTGTCCAAAAAAATATAAGTAAAAAAAAACTGTAATTTTTGATCAAAGAAATAAAAAGCAAAACTTTAAAAATCATAATATTTTATCATAGAAAAGTTTATAAGGATCAATATGGTATACTTTAATCAGTTTGCCGGCATTTATTCCTATATGCTTTTTTGTCTTAAAATTTCAAAATAACTTAAAAGATTTTGTTTGTTGTGCTTAATTCTCTTTTTAAATAATTGATAAAAAAAATACTGAAATTTATTGTTGGTGGATAAGCTGTTCCTATGCGCATTTCACTAGTTGCTTAGGCCAGATCATCAGGAAACGTTCTCCTAAATAATTTTAGAAAAGCCAAATCTATCAGCAAACAAAACTACAGAGGGAATGAGAATTACCTATTACCTGTTTGCTGATAGCTTTGGCTTTTCTAAAATTATTTAGGAGAACGTTTCCTGATGATCTGGCCTAAGCAACTAGTGAAATGCGCATAGGAACAGCTTATCCACCAACAATAAATTTCAGTATTTTTTATCAATTATTTAAAAGGGAATTAAGCACAACAAACAAAATCTTTTAATAAATAATAGTATTCCCAAAAACAACTTTGATAATAAAATTTCAAAATAACTTTTATTTTCGGTCCCTGGTTAAAACACATTTTAACCCAAAAATTGAGTTGAACGTGCTCTGATTTCTTAGGCCTTACTACTACAATTCGAGTCGGAAAAAACCCAGCCAATTGTAGGGGAATGTAAGAAAAGATAAGCTCAGTGTTTATTGCTGTTGTTTTGTTGAAACGGCAAACCCCACTGAAGAGATTATGTGGCTTCAATCGAAACTAGTCTGGGCAACCTGCTCGTGAAAACCTGGATTCAATTCCCAGCTCAGTCAAGAATGAGAAATTATCAATAAATTTTAATTATGTAATTTCATATTGTAAAATTCGTTTCTTCATAAAAATAATTTAATGAAAATTATATTCAATGAACTTAAGCCTGATTAAAATATCAAAATTTGGATTTAAAACCATTAACAGTTCAATAAAATAACCACAATACTAATTTTTGATATTGTTATAGGTAAAACCTGCGTGTTTAAAATTCTTATTCACCTTAAAGTCTTATTTGTATAATATTTTTAGCTTTTATAAAGTGTTTGGAAAAGTTTCCTGAAGAGCTGGCCTAAGCAACCAGTGAAATGTGCACAGAAACCAGCTTTCCCTCAACAAAAAATTTCAGTGTTTTTATCAAAAACAAAAATTGGGAATTTAGCACGCTAATAATGAATTTTGTTATCTTTTCTTACACACGAAGAAAATTTCATAATATTTTGATTGTACAAAGTCGTAATACTTTGTGTTATCATGTAAATTTTCCTTTATATGAGTTTCACTTCATCAAGAAATTAAGCACTATAAAGGTAACGAATATACCCGATTTTTAAACACTGGATGGAGAACTTTTTCCACATTATATTTGTATGCATTTATGTAGGTCAAATTCATTAAAAAAATATTGCCTCCTTAATGATGTTACAAAACTAAATGGCAATTTACTGAATATGTGATCGTACCCTGGGCATATTGAAGTGAAACAGACCAGAGTTTCTGGTGGGAATCGGACCCGCAGCACTCCTCGCAATAGACAATAAACTAGCCTGCCAGGACCAGAATTGACAAAAAATGTCCGGAAATCACTTTAAGATTAACAAATTTCATATATGTACATATGTAGATGTTGGAATCTAAATACGAGGGATTAATAAGTCCGTGAGTTTTCGAACTTCCCTCGTAGTTATATGAAATGCAACACTGCTCCCATCAAGTACCACCTGTTAATAGACTACTGTCAAGTTTTAAGCAAGTTCCGTCATTTACTTCGCGTTTAACAGCTGTTCAAAGCATACAACCTCGTGGATTTTTTTAAAAATGGAAAAAAGTGAATTTCGAGTGCTCATTAAACATTATTTTTTGCGAAAAAACCCGTCAATCAAAAGCTTGATAAATACTATGGTGACTCTGCACCATCGATTTCAATGGTAAAAAAGTGGTTTACTCACTTTCGTTGTGGTCGCACAAGTACAAATGACGCTGAACGTTCTGGACGGCCAATTGAAGTCAACAGTTTTTTGGTATGCACGCGGGATAATCCACATCGATTACCCTCAAAAGGGAAAAACAATATACTGCGAATATTATGCCAACTTATTGGACCGATTTAACGAGGATTTAAAAAAAACGACCCCATATGACCAAGAAAAAAGTTCTTTTTCATCAAGATAATGCACGGGTGCACACGTGGCAAAATTACATGAATTGGGCTACTAATTGGTACCTCAACCGACATATTCTGCGGATTTAGCCCCCAGTGACTATTTCCTATTTCCGAACCTAAAGAAATGGCTCGGTGAAAAGAGATTAGCTCCAACGATTTAATTGTTGGTCAAATAAATGCCTATTTTATGAACCTCGATCCTATTTTTTTTTGAAGGGATACACAAATTGGAGAAACGTTATACAAAGTGTATTGAGCTAAAAGGAGATTTGAAAAAAAAATTTTTTTTGTAAACAAAAACTGTGTTTCATTCAAAAAGTCACGGACTTATTGATCCGCCCTCTTAAAATGCGGCATTAATAAATAAATATTATATTAACATGAAGCCACTCGTTCGGAGGAGTGGGACACCTATAACATAGTGGAAATTAAGCCGGGACAGCTTCCAAACACAATTTCTTTTTTTTAAATACCAGTGCTCGACTAACCCGGGAAATCATTGGGAGTATGACCTAAACGCCAATGAACCCCCCCCCCCCCCCCCCCTAACCCTTCCCTCCTTCGATTGGCGCTTGGTTCCATCGAAAACGATTCTGTTATTATTCGCAAGTAGTAGGGTGTCACATGATCGGGTACGACTGACTGAATTTACAACAATGTACAAACAAAATTAGATACCAATAAAAAATGTTTCAGAATCATTTTAATCTATTTATAAAAGTCCAAATGCACTTTGCATGACAATTGTAATTAACGATTTTTATTAAAAAAAAAAAATTACCAACAACACAACACTAATTGAAAACAATAAAAAAAGCAAAACAAAAATAAGAAGAAAAGTAAACAAAAAAGAATTTAACTCACATTGTCAAACAGAAATGAATAAAACTGAATGAGAAAATGAAAACGTCAACAACATGACCTTCACCCATTAATGAAATGAACTTTTAAATGAAATGTTTTTATTGGGCTTGCAGTTGTATTTGTGTTGCTATTGTTATTATTACTATAATTTTTTTATTTTTGTTGGTGTAGATGTTTTTAAGAATGACGTGGGATGTTAGTTAAAAAATAAAGTCCAATATATCACAAAAATGGTTAAAAACAGCGTTGCCGTTTTGGTTACTTTTAACCAAACTTGGCTACCTTTTTTTTCTTAATCAATGGTTGTTTTACTTGGGGGTTAGACGATCAAGTTGTGAACTGCTAGTTTTAATACCCTGAAACTTTTTTTCCGTCACTCATTTTCAATTCACTCATACTTTTTAAATTTTAAACGGATTTGCTTTCAGTTTCTCTTTCAAGTTGAGTGTTTCAGTTTACGTTTAAAAAACAGCTAATTTAAATTTGCACTTGCAAAAATTTATTATATTAAAGTTGTTCTTGGAATACTATTATTTATTAAAATATTTTGTTATAGTATATAGTAGTCCCAAAGACAACTTTGATATAATAAATTTTTGCAAGGGCACGTGCATAAAAAACTGAACTGGCACATTGTTTTTATTTTCATTTCTTTCGAAAACAATAAAAAGCACTTTGTTTTTGTTTCTAATATGTTTTTTCTTTACCCACTTACAACTACAATTAATGTTGGGAGAATTCCAAATAATTGTAGTGGGAAATGTAAGAAAAGATAAAACTCATCACTGATTTATTGTTTGGTATTTTGTTTAAGCTTTGATATCGTTGCAAAAAAGACTTTTTGAGTGTGTGTAGGTAATTCTCATTCCCTCTGTAGTTTTGTTTGCTGATAGATTTGGCTTTTCTTAAAGTATTTAGGAGAAAGTTTCCTGATGATCTGGCCTAAGAAACCAGTGAAATGCGCATAGGAACAGCTTATCCTCCAACAATAATTTTCAGTATTTTTTTTTATCAATTACTAGCGGGCCCGTTGCCTGCTTCGCACGGCAAAACCTGCGGCAAAAACACACTCACTTCACATACGCACCGCACACACATGCGTTATCGGATTTCAACCAAACTTTATATAAACCATATATGGGCCACTGCCTACGTAGTGTATAAGTCGCACGACGCGTTTATGATTAGTTCGGCGACGTACATATACGGACTTATTTTTATATATATAGATTAAAAAAAGGGCTTTAGATGTCTATATCGTTAGCTAAAATGCAAAAAGGAATAGCTAAAAAAAACCTAATTTTACAGAAGAAGCAAAAAACTTTGTAAAATTAAAACTATAAACATTTTTAACGATGTTTTTTCTCTCATCAGATGCATTAATTAGTCGTCCATGAAATTCTTTAAACAATTTTCAAAGAAAGCCACTGCATTTTATTTTGTTGGAAAAAAATGTGTAATTACGTCGTTTTGCATATATCAAATACACACTTGTAGTACCGTCCCTTTGTTTTTTGTTAATAAAAGCGTAATTTTTTATCGCAGAAGTGTAAAACTTTTTTAAGACATGTAGATTACTGGAATTCATAATAATCAATCAAAAACTCGATTTTCAATTTTTTGTTAGTTACGCCTTTTTGCATTTTAGCTAACGATATACACACTTATATATATTTTTTAACTGAAGTGCAAAAAAAGTGTTTTTAATACAAAAACATTTTGGTTACTTTTTTGGCATTTGGCTACTTTATTTATACATATCGGTTACAATTTTTTTTCATTGTGGCAACACTGTTAACAATGTGCATCATAAATAAAATTTTATTTGAATTCTATATTTTAAAGCAAGAGAAAGAGGGAGAGAGAGAAAGAAGTATGAATTACACTGGCTCACAAATTTTCAACTTTTTGACATAACGTAACAAATTTAATGTTTTCTAACAGCCGTACCCAAAGAAGAGAGAAAAGCGTTTTCTAGCTGTCAAAATTTCGCATGTCCATACAATTTATATGAAGCATCCCTAAATAGCGCGGCGTCAAAGCTTTGCAATTGAAAAAATTCGATTTTGACAGCGCGTTTAATAGTGAAGTTGGCCGCTATCGTTAGTAAATAATGGCATTTCAGCTACTTTTCGGTCAATCTAGCAGCTTTATCTCCATGTTTTATTTTTATTAAGTGGGTTCTATTAAACAAGAAACATAACACTACTGTTCTCGTAACAACCTTGACGCTCTTGTTTAGGTATGGCATATCAGCGTAAGAGCTAAGTGGAAGAAAACGTACCGGATTCCGCTCTTGCTAAGCACGAATATAGCATTCATATATTTTTTAAGAAGAGTTTGCGAGATATTCGCGCAAACTCTGAGCAACAAAAGATGAAACGTGAAAATTGCGACTATGAAACTAACGCAGTCCTGCATTTATGAAGCCTTATGGCACCTTCGCAATCTCCATGTTTAAAAGTACACATAGACAAAGATTCGATTATTTTGTACGATTTTTAAGGAAGTTATAGCAATACATATTCAATAAAATTTGTAATAAAACATTAAGTCTATTTCCGATCAGTGAAATTAGGAATATTAAGGAATAAAAACTTAAGAAAATTATAACCGCAGAGATGTGAAGATTTTATTAGAATAAAAACTAATTTTCAAAAATCACCTTTAAAGTTTACAATTGCTTTCCTACAAAACTAAAAAAATAGACTTAAGCACTTTTTCCTTATTGCCGCAGATATTTTGTCCGATGATAAGAATTTTAGGCTTAGTACGTTTGGAACAAAATATTATCTAAGATACAGGTTAAAAATAAATTTTAGATTTTTTTTGTCTTACTGGAGCGACTAAAACTGTGAATTTTGAAAAAAACGTAAAAATATATTTTTTTTAAATTCAACATTTTTTATTTATTCAATGAGCTAAACTGCAGTTATGTATTTTATAAAGCTTTTTTGTTATAGTTCTTTTCTTTAAATTTTTAGGACAGACTTTTTACACTACCAGACTATTATCTTGTATCTTCATGTTACATTTTACCTTAGCTATCCTTTGGATAGCAATGAAGTATATTGTATGTACAGAAAAATTTACAATTATTAGACACCAGCAGAATGTAATGCATTTTCTGGCCCGCTACGGCCTTCGTCAGCATTCTTTGTGTCACACTGAATAGTGATACTTTATAAATTGAATGTATTTAACTCAACTATTTTTACATATAGAATCTGGGAATTATTTCTTTTCATAAGCTACTTTATTATATCCAAAATTTTTTATTTTTCGAATTTATTCTATGAGCTAAATTTCAGCTATGTATTTTATAAAGCTTTTTTGTAATAGTTATATTCCTTAAATTTTTAGGACACACTTTATAAAATATGTTGAATATAATAAAGTAGCTTATGAAAAGAAATAATTCCCAGATTTTATTTATTTTTTATCTTAAGGTCTGTAAAGGTACGGTCACATTTGTCAAATATTTGCCCATTTTTGTTTGGTTGGGTAAGCAGATATTGAATGGCTTCAAAAAAAATATGGGAAAACATGTTTGCCCATGTTCACATACAAAAATAGTTGCCTTAAAATAAATATTTGATCAAATTGTCAAAAAATTATAATAAATAAATAAAAATTCTTTTTGTTGAAACTAAAAATAAACATCTTGATGCAAAAAACGAAATATTTTTTAGTTTTATGGTACAGGAAAGCGAGAACAGCAATTTTAAAAGAAAAAGAGGATAAAGATAATAAATATAGGGACAATGGCTGAATTATGAACCCCAGTGTTTATGTTATAAAGTGTTTTCGACAGTGGACCTGAAAGTTATAGACCGATATACTGTAAATTATAGACCGATCTTCACGTCATAAAAATAGAGTTTGTGCAAAATTTAACGGCAATCGGTACATTCCGCCACCATTTTATGTAAGTTTTTGCAAAATATATATAAATTTTTTCGGAAGGCTGCTTGAATCTATAACTCTTTTTCTACTATACCAATTGTGCTGGATTTGAATTCCAAACTGCTTGGAAGAACTAGAGCAACTTAAGCACCAAAAAAATTTTTTTTTTGTCCCCTTTCTGAATCGATGTAACATTGCCAGCCATGCGGATGGCTGTCCATGTTACCCTTATTGGCAAAGTACAGGTCGCAATTTGGAGATAATATTATTAAATTTGGTGTATAAGTTTCAATTGGCATAAGAAGTAGAAAGAATTGGTCCATAATTTCACATTGCCCCCATGAGAACTTCTTTTCGGAAAATTCTTTTTGCGAAAAAACCATCTTAATATTTTGATTGATTGATAGATTCTTTATTAGATAAGACAGTACAACAAGAACGGTGTCTTATATGAAAGTACTGTAGAATAAATGTTATGCATATGTGGCACAATAAAATAAAATAAAATAAAAATTAAACATATAAATAAATAATAATTAAAACACATATAGAAAGAATAGAAGAATAAAAAAAAGTTATTAAAATAATTAAAAAAAAAAAAAAATTTAACAAAAATTTTTAAAAATGGCAGATTTGAAACTGTTTGCATTGCTAATGTATTGAATATGGGAAGGAAGTTGGTTCCACAGATGAATTGTAGATAGGTAAAAATGTCTAACTGCTATAAGGCTGCGGTAGCGAATGGAGTTTATATTTTTTCCTCGGTTAAATCTTGAAAAAGTTAATCTTCTGTATAAATATTCAGGTTGCTTAGTAAAAATCAGCTTTTGTAGAAACAATAATGAACGAACTTTCAACAGGTTTTCGAGTGTTAAATTGTAGATTCCCTTGGAGGAATCAAAGATTCTATCAAGACGTCTACGGGCAAAAATTATTTTAGTATTTGAAATTAAATTGCAACCATATTTACCTTACCAAATATGATGGTAATCGGGTGCCCCGGTAGGATAGCTGGTAGTGAGCTAGTCTATCAGCGCCGGGGTTGCGGGTTCGATTCCCGCCAGAGACTCTGGTCTCATGCAGACAAGCGTATAGCTTCTCGGGATTAGCATAGGTAATATTAAAAAAAAAATTTGTTACCATAGCTCTTAAACATATGCCACTTCTGTAAATAGCTTTTAATGCCATAATTATTTATAAATGTTGGTCTTGTATACTTTGCAACATAGATTCGTATATTTACCCATATTATATAAATTATTTATTTACTTAAGAAAAATGTATTTTGTAACATATTTAATCATAGAGATAACACAGGAAAACATTTTACAAAAATATGGCTTTTTCGTCATTAAAAAATTGTTTAATTTTGTTAATTTTTTAAATTTTTTTTTATTTTAAAGCTTTTTGTTTGGCGCTGTTTGGATCTTACAAAATTTTTGTAAGAGCAAATATTTATTTGCCATTAAAACAAGAAAAATATTTTACACCTACTGGTCGCATTAGGAACATTTTTGTTTGCTGACAAATAATTTAGTTTGCCCAAAATCAGCTGTTTTTCTGTTGCTCCTCAAAAATATTTTGTGGTCTGATTATGGCAAATAAATATTTGACATTTCTGGTCAAATGTTTGCCATATGTGACCGTACCTTAACTCAGTTCGATCAATTGGCTGAAAGAGAAAAGAAATATGTATCCATGCAACAGTTGTACTGTTGTACAATTCAAATGAACAGCTCTCGAAATTCTTAAAAATGGCTAAAAAAAAAAATTGCAAAAACACGATTTTCGAGAATATCTCGAAAATGTTTCTTAATAATAATAAATTAATGCCATAAAAGTGTTTAAAATCCCTAATATAGCTTAGACAACATCTCATGGTTAAGGTTATTTTTTTTTTTGTACAATAGTGTTATTTACAAGCAATTAAAAAAAAAATATTTTTTGCTTTAGGGCAAAAGAATCAAAATATACATAAAACTGTTCAAATAATAGCATTGATTAAATAAAAAATACTGCAACAAAAAATATGAGTCAGGGGCTAATGTCATGATCGAATACTTTTTCGATACAAAAGCAATTTTATTTCTGAGTTTTTCAGTCGATACTGAATGAATCGCAATTTTTTTTCAGTGTTGTGAAAGCTCCTTTGAATGCTTTACAACACTGAACAAATAATTCCCATTCGTTCAGTATCGACTAAAAGAATAAAGCCTCGTTCACAATGGCAGCAATATTTTCACTTGGTGTTCACAATTAAGCAACAATTCTTTTCGCAACCACACGTATTTTTAATTAAAAAACCATTTGCAAATTTTGCCCACAACAATATTACGTATATACAATTATTATTTTTTAAAATTTTCATTCAAAACTAAATAAACGTCATTTATAATTTCATACAAAGACCAGACTTTTTACAAAACTTGAATTACATTTTTGTTCGAAAAATGAAAGGAAAATACTTTGGAAAGAAATAAGAATAACAAATGATGATTAAGAAATAAAATTGCTCTCGAATCGAAAAAGTATTAGATCACGGCGGCCAGAATTAGCTTCGCGGTCCTAAAGAGATACATTTATGACGACTTATAACTTTAAACGAATTTACACTTACTTCTGGAATCTAACTGGTCGGCTGGCTGTTTGTTTATTTTAATGGTTTCAAATTTAGAGATAAATTGTTGAATTGCTCCATAATTTTACATACTTAGCACCCATAAAAATTTCTTTCCAAAATAGGGCTAATTTTACCACAAACCGTCTTTTTATGTTGGTATATAGATAAAATTTGGTCTAAAGATATTTTACTGCAACCTTAATCACCTTACGATAAAAATAGCCCTATAAATATATAACTCCCGCAAAAAGGTTAAAATACCTTATCTTCCTTTTATATGTTGGTATTGTGCTGGTAGGTTCAGAATTGATCAAAGGTCCCACAAAAACCCCTTTCCCAAAATCATAACGAAATAATATTCGGCACAAAGAGCTCTTATTATTTGCAGCATTTAAAAAACTGCAATCAAAATAGAAAAACTCCCACATCTTCCACTTCTTCATGTGTCATTGGACAAAGAAACTGTTGCTTTTACTTCTTATTCATAAAATCTAAACAGTCGCTATCAAACTAAAGCCTGTAGTACACGGCATGTAAAAAGACACATGCGCATGTGGTTCTGACGTAATTTTGACGTCAATGCAAAGCCACAATAAACATTGCGTGTTGTGTGATGACGTCAAAATTACGTCAGAACCACATGCGCATGTGTCTTTTAACATGCCGTGTACTATAGGCTTAAGGCTGACTTCCAAAACGTACCAATACAAAGTTTGTATACAGTCTTACTACTGTATTTTAACCATGTACATTTACAAAGTGCCGAAACAATGCAACTATGTGTTTTGTTTATTTAATCGTTTTGAAATGAAAGTGATGCAATGGATAATATTAAAAATAAACATGTACTGCCGTATTCATAAAAAATAAAATAGATTTCAAACGTATTTTAAAGCAAAATTTTCATACAAATTTTTTTTAAAACAGATTTCATATCCATTTTAGTTTTTTATGAATACGGCAGGTAGTGTTTTCAAATGAAATGTTAAATGTCATAAGGCATCAATTTTAAAACCGATGCCCTGATTGCTGTTTTATTGCGTTACTAAAACTTAACAGTGATGTTTTGGAAGGGTTTGCATTGTATATATTTTGTACTGCGGGGTTTTGAAACATTATGCTCTGTTCTAATACAAAGCAATTGACGTTTTGAAAGTCAGCCTAACTCAAAAAGCGAATTGTTGTACACAAATTTTCATTTTTTGTTCGACAGTTGTTGGTTTCGACTTTTTTAAACTCTGTAATTTTCTTTTGTCAGGTCGATAATTGTCCCTGTCGCATAATTTGTAATACTTTGGTGGAAAGCAGTTGTTTAAATGGGGAAAAATTGCTATTAATTTTTAATTCATGCATTTAATTCATATAGCACCCAATGTCTTTGTTTCAGACCAATTCTTCCGATTTCCAAATGTTCAAAACTGTTGTTTATACTAATCATATGATTTAATTTTAATTCTTTTTCCTGATATCAATTACATATTTTTAAAGATAATAGTGTTTGCCGAGTGGTCGAAATTCGAGCATAATTATTTATGCAAATATGAAGAAAACATACATACACGTATATATGAATTAACATGTTTAGAGAATTTGTTGTTAAGAGAATTCTTTGTGGATCGATTTGGCAAGGAACCAACCTCTGGTCCATATGTTATCTTCCATTCAAGTCCGTGGATGTTTAATTTAGTTTTGAAAGTTCAATAATATTAAAAAATCAGAAAGTACAAATTAAAATACAAAAAAGTTCCAAAAAATGCTTATATATAAGCTAAACCTATAGGTTTAGTATAAATAAAAACTGAAAAAGTACCAGCTAAAGAACGAAAAGTACCGAAAAGCTCCCCCTTACAGAAACGTATTCACTTAGAACCATGTATATTTAGTTTTATGTTTTTAGGGCCAATACTAACGAATGTCAAAAGGTACCAATTGAAGAACGTAACAGTACCAAAAAGTTTCCTTTTACAGATTCTCATCCACTCAGGACATTGCATTTTAAGTTTTATGTTTCTAGGTCCAAAAATGAAAAATACCAGTTTTAGAAAGAAAAAGTACCAAAAAACTTCCCCTAACAGAAACTGATTCACCCAGAACCGTTAATGTTTAATTTTATGTTTTTAGATCCAATATTAGCAAAAAATTCAAAAAGTACCAGTTTAAGAACGAAAAAGTGCCAACATTTTTCATTTCATAGGTTCTTATTCACTTAGGACCCTGCACATATAATTTTATGTTTTTAAGTTCACTATTAAAGAAAATTCAGCAATTACCACATGCAGCACGGAAAAGAACAAAAAGAAATTTAATATCCCTTATTACCCTTTTTTGATAATTTTTTCTCCCATTGAAGTATCAAAAAGTTCAATACTTAGTGGAAGCCCATAATTGAATACGTATCTTTGTGTCGAAACATGACATGACCCTTAAACGCTCGAATTTCGAAAAAGTACCACATTTGTATTTTCATTTTTGATTAGTTGCGAATTTTGTACGCAGAAAAAATTCTCCAAAATTGTTCACCAATTAAAGCCTGGTACTCTTTTCAACTTTTTACTTGAAATGCTGTCAAAACTCGTATGAAAAAACTTGTGTGGAATTTCTATGAAATTATGTTTATTGAGTTGTACTCTGTTCAATTTGTGAAAAAGTTACGAAATGTTTCTGGCAACATTTTTTTACAACCGCGAATTTATTTCACTTGGAATTTTAAGCAAATGAAAAAAAGTTTAAACTTATATTAAATGAGAACAGTTTTCCGGTTACAGTTTTTCATCCACATTTACTTTTATTTTTATTAAATTTTTTATTTAAAAATTTACTTTTTAGTAAAATACATAAAAACGTCAAATTGTGCAAACTCGCGAAATAGGTGACAATGATATATGTCAAATGTTTCGTATGAAATAATAGGTGTTGCTAAACATTTTAAGTCAATCAAAAATCAACACAATTTTAATTAAATTTTAATCAAGTGATTTAAACGTTTAATCTAGTCAATTAAACGTTTTATCGAAATACTGGTGCAAATTCAAATAACTTTTTAAATTAATATCACAAATTTTTTATTTGAAATCAATTTTTAGTTTTTTCTGTGTACAAAAAATCTTAATTGGCTTAAAAGATAAATTTAGTGAAAGAAGTTCCAAAAAACAGGTAATACCCGTTTATTTTTTTGGGCCGAATACCAAAAAAGTACCAGATGAATGGACGATAAGTATTAAATTTTTTTTTATCTCTTTTTAGTTAAGAAGCTATGACGTTATCGCATTTTTTGTTCAAATCGGTTGACAAACAGAGGAGGAACGTGTTCTTAACTGTTTTGCCGCACAGAAAAAATTAAACATTGTCTCTTATTACCGAATTCATATCAAATTCATAGAATCAAGCAAACAAGTTGAGTTGTTGACTTATTGACCTATTACCAAAATAATACTATTGGTTACTAAAAATTGTAAAAATTTTAAAATTGTGAATATTTTTTTTTTTTTTTTTTTTCAATAAATGATATTTTTAATATAAATTAAAAAAAATGATCAAAAACTTTACCGTTTTAAACAAAATGTGTAAATTGATTTTATTATATATATCTCAGGTTTCGACAGTTTCCAACAACACAGTTTCCAAAAAAAAAATCAAAGAGGATTTATTGATTTTAAATTAATATTTTAATTAAACATTTATTTCAAAACAACTAAAATGTTAATTAAATCAAAATTATATTTTTAATTTTCTTTCAAAAAAAAAAAATAAATGATTCAATTATCACATTAATTAAATGGAAATATTTTTTAAACAATTTTTTTAATTGATAAAAAAACTACCCATGACTTTTTTTCTGTGCGATTTATATACAGATTTGCCTAAAGTTTTTGGTTCAAATATATACTGCCCTGTAAAGAGTAGGGTATCCACCAAAAACAAAAAAAAAACCATTGTCATGCTAAAATGTCAATACAGACAGACGGACAGCTTTTTGCCATTGTTGTTTGTGCTAAATGAATTTAAATAAATTTTATTTAGATTTTCGTTTTTTTTAACATCAAGATAATTAATGTGAAGTGTTGAAATGAAATTATGGCATTTTAAAAAAGTGTTTAATTTTATGCACTTTAAACAGGTACTTTTAATGAATTGTTCATGTTTATAAAATATTTTAGGTTTACTTTTTTTTTGTTGAACCACAATTATAATTAAAATAATTTCATATTCATTGCATTATTTTGTGCAAATTGCAATTTTTATTTAATTTCATTAATTCGGAAGTAGTTAGACGAAAATGTTTTTATTTACAATTTATAATTTTTTTTTTTTTTATTAAAATTTTTGCATTTGTTGTTTTATTTTCCACTTTAATTAATTGCATTTAAAAATAGTTTTTGCTTTTCTTTATTTCTGCGAACTTTAGATCGCGTGCCACAAATTTATCTTATTTAATTTAGTCTAAAATTAAAGCAGGAACGTGGTGCAGGTGGGAGCACAAATAAGAGTGGAGTATGAAGTAAAATGTGTAATCCTACTGGCCGCATCACATTATCTCCGGTAGTGCGATTCACTAACTTTTTTAACGATAATCGTATCGATAAAATTAACTTAACGAAAATTTATCGAATTTGCTATTCAGTAACATTTTTAACGATATTCGCTGTCGATTAAAGTCAGCTGTTACTTTAAGCAATTTTTTTCATAATTTTTAGGACAATATTTTACGTTGTGTTTATTTAATCGTTAAAGTGGCTGAGGCCCGTTTTCTTACATACATACATACATATGAATATGTATGAACAAAAGCAAAATTCTAAATTCAAAATGTACACAAAAATCAAATTTTGACCAAAAGCCAAATTCTAAATGGAAGATTCACAAAATAAAATATTAAAACAGTAAATTAAGCACAATTTCATTTGTTTTTTCTTTATTCTCTTTTGTGCTTTTCATTTATTTTAACATTTTGTAGACAGAGATGTTACAAAAAAAAAACAGCTGTTTACAATCGTTAAAAATAAATTACAGAATCACACTATCGTTACTGCAAGCGAATATATATTTATCGACAAAAATTACGATTGTCGGATCGTGAAAAAGGACAGTGAATCGCACTACTGGGAGAGATAAATACAACCTCAAATTGTTTATTGTACGCTGTGTTGTATTGTCGTATAAAGCTCAGTTCCAAAAAAGGGTTATCAATGTTCTGTTCTACTCGTCGTTGACGATGATGGCACCACCTATTCCGTTTCGTGATTTCTTCCTCGAACAGGAATATGGGTAATTTCTGATTCCTAACCCAACTGATATTTTTGTATTTCGCTGAGTCGAATTTGAAAGGCCAAATCTAGATATTTCGAAAACATTGTTTTCACATTGTTAACGGCTGTTTACACAGAAAATAAATAAAAATTGATTTCAATTGAAAAGTTTGTGATATTAATAAAAAAAATTCATTCAATTTGCACCAGTAAACAAATTAATAGTATCAATCAAACGTTTAATTCGGTTGATTAAACGTTTAATAAATTTGATTAAACTTTTAATTCACTTGATTAAATTTTTAATTAAAACTGATTTTATTTTTGTGGAATGCTTTAATTGGTGAACAATTTTGGAGAATTTCTTCTGTGTACCTTAATAGTTAAAAGTACATTATATAATCCCCGGACACTTTCAGTCTTCTCCCCAATTCCTTCAATAACTTTTAATTCCTTTTGTAAAAAAATTATTTTAAATGAATCAAATCAGCTTTTTCTTTACTAATTTCTGGATTTTAATTCTCCTTAAAGGTTAATTTTTCACTTTTGTCATCCCGTCTTAAAAAATTGAAAATTGTCTCTAATCACCAAATTCATACCAAATGCATAGAATCAAGCAAACAATTTGTTGATTTTGCACCTATTACCGAAATGATTATATTGATCAATAAATGATATTTTTAATTTTAATTAAAAACATGATAAAAAAAACTTTGCCGTTTTAAGCAATGTGTTAATTGATTTAATTAAATAAAGCTCAGGTTTTGACAATTCCCAACAACAATTCTACAAGTTTAAATTATTTTATTTTAAGCGAAAAAAATCAATTAAGATTTTAATTCAAAATGTATTTCAAAACAACTTAATTGTTATTTAAGTCAAAATTATATTTTTAATTTTCTTTGAACTAAATTAATAATTGATTCAATTATCACATTAATTAAATTGAAATACTTTTTCAATTAATAAAAAACTACTGATAATTTTTTCTGTGATCTATCTCTTGACAAAACTAATTAAAAATTATGCCAGCAGTTAAGTTGCCACAATTAAATGAAAAACTCCCAGGAATTCCAGCGGAATTTTTGACCCGAAAAATTAGCGAGATCCCGCGAAATCACGTTGGGATACAGCTTTGGAATTTGTTCAACCCCGGGGCTAAATGTGCCGTCATTCGGCATAAGCAAAATTGGTTGGTCGTCCTTTTATCTAGAATGATCACAGCTGAACAGAAATCCACGAAAACCATTAGCCCTGGACTGGTAATTCAAGAGGCCTCTTCAGAAATCATATTGCTGCTGTGCTTTATACTTAATATCGCGGAAAAGATGATCTTAAAAATACAGCTTAACGGCTTGATTTTTTACCCATTGCAGTATATCAAATTTTACTCCTTTTTTGGCCAGATTCTAAATTTAAATTTTTGCAAAGTTTACTTTTTTTGCTTTAATAAAAAAATAGCAAAGTAAAAAAGTGGTAGTTATTTGACTATAACTCAATCACTTATATTTATTCTACTAAGTTTATTTAAGGTGAAAGTGACAAATGAAGTTCATAGATTATAAAAACACTTCAAAAACTAAAGATTTATGGATAAAAGTATGAGATTTATGGGTAAAAATTAGAGACAGGCATTGTTATTGCTCATATCTCTACCATTTGTAGACTAATCTTGTTAAATTGCAATAGCAGACTATTCTGGAGTATAGGTGCTATAAGCATATACCACGCAAGCCCCTGTTATAGCTGGGGTCGCTGAAAACCCCATTTCAACATACACACGGACAGACGGACATCGTTCAATCAACTCTGCGACACATAAGAATTCTTAATATATATACTTAACATTGTCTAAGATTTATATTATAAAAATTAGTTTAACGTGAAACGTTGCATACTGACGTGTATCCCAAAAAAGGTGTCATAGTTGTATATAGGCATTTCCGTAAAAAAAAAACACTCAGGCTTTACTATGCAGAGGTACTTATAGCGCATCACAATTTTTAAAGAGCGAAAAAAGGAAAGTTTAAGCTGGTTATATCTTTCCTAAACTCAAAGAAATTGCAATAAACTATTTTCTCTTTTCTGGCGAATGAATTCAGGAATTTATTGGTAACTTTGCAATTATACTTTAAAATTAATATTACAAAAACAATGAACAAAATCCATAAGAAAGGACGAAACATATAGTTCGATTAGCGATATAGTTTTTGGTTTGTTTAGGATGCTATAATAATGTCACGTACGTGTTTCAAAAACATAATTTGTCTTCGTTATTTGTATTTGATTTTAAAATAAAAGTTCAAAGCAAGGTATTTGTCGCAAGCGAATATTGGCCGATTTTTTTTTTTTTTTTAATCGGTAAAATAAATATTTGTAAGCTTTTAAAGCTCGTTATTTACGATATAGTAAGTACTACACATAATCCACATAAATGTATCATCTTATTATGTTGGCATTTAGATTAAATTTGGTCCAAAACTTTTTCATTTAAATCTAAATTATCTTATCAAATTTTATTGGAATCGGTCTATATTTGACTATAGTTCCCATACAAATAGTTCTCCCGAAAATAGCTTTAAATGCCATAAATTCCTTATAAATGTTAGTGTTGACATAACAATTGGCGAAAATCCCTTTTATGGTAGGTCCTATGTAATAACAAAACGTTGCGCTAGTTGGTCCAAAATTAACCATTGGTCCCATATAAGCCCCCTTTCTTAACCCTTTGACTGTCCCCAAACAAAAATTTTTTTTAAAGCGTACGTCCACGTACATAATCTAGTAAAAATGACATGCATCACATACGATTCATGCCCTTTTTATTCTTTACTATAAAAATTAACCTTCCTAAGTTCCTTTATAACTATATAATGAAATTATTTTAAGTTTTATTTTTATTATTATTTTTGTTGTATGCATTTTTGTTATATTTTTAACGTTTTTCAACATGAATAAAGTTTATTTTCTTTGCAAAAAAAAAAAATATTTTTATCCTGGAAATTTGCAGTGTTCTCCCATACAAATATTCAGATCTCATATAAAAAAAACATTGTCTACACGCCCAGAGCGTTAAATAACTTTACTTTTCATAAGTTCATACAAAACTTTGTTAAAGGAAATAAGACAAATTGTGTATCACATATGATGCGCAAGCGTATCAATCATGAGACCTGTGCATCATATGTGATACATTGGACAGTCAAAGGGTTAAATCGGTTAGAGGCAAACAAATCCCATATAGATGAAGATATCTGAATAAAAGTCGGCACTAATAACTTTAACATGATTCTTAACCTCATCACATAATTTTGTTCGGGCGGGTCCATGATTGGCCATGGGTCCCAAAGAGGATACACTCTCGAAAATTTGTTTTTAAATATTGTATAATAATATTTCTTAATTGTTTGCTTAATGTTTTTGTAAACATATATTTAAAAAAATATATATACAGCTACGTGCAAACAATTAGGGACAATTAGGGATGGTGATTGCATCAGGCTGGCTCTAGTAGATTCATGTTCCTTTAACTTTGGAAAGCAAACATATTTTATTCCTTCAAAGTAGGCTCTGTTAACTATCGTATGCTGAGTCAAATATAGACGGTAACATAAATATTTCAACAGGATAATGATCCAAAACCTACTGCTGCACAAGTTAAGCAGTGGTTTTAACTGTATTGCATTGAACATCATACAACCGTCATCTCAACGTAATTGGGAAACTGTAGCAAACCGAAAAAACCAAAGTTAGCGCACTAAAGATTATCAGCTTCTACGACTTTTATTCGGGAACCGAAAAGGGTTAAAAAAAAGCCTACCCAAGTACGGTACGTGTGTAATTAGTAGGGATGAGATTTTCATGCACTAAAAAATCGAAAATATGCACTAAAAACTCCAAAATCCCAAAATCTTAAACATTAAACCTTTGTCTGTTCGAACGCAAAAAACTTTTATACAAGGAAAATGATCTCTCAACGTCAACCGAAGTTATAGGAGCACACTCGAAGGATGCCAATTTGGAGGCTATTAGTTTTCTAATTTACATCCCACATTTGATTCCAGATCGAAAATAGTTGAAATTTGTTTTATTTTTTGAAATCCTATATTTTTTGCAAAACGTTTAGGATTTTTTTTAATTTGTTGGGCAATTCTTCCTTCCACATTGTTTATTTTACACTGAACCAAAAAGGTACGTGGAGACAACGAAAATTTACGTTGAGCAAACGAAAAATTTATTAATTTTCGTCCAATGAATGGCCGTTCTAAAAAAGATTTGATATTAACTGTTCGTTAATATAAGAACATTTTTTTATTAATTTAACGAACAAAGATCGTCAATACTTTGTTCTGTAAATTAATAATTTAATGAAAGAATATTTGAATCCAATGAACTTTTTCGATAATCCATTAAACCTTTACGTTAATTCATCGAATAATTTTGTTTTTCAAATTTGTTGACTCAAATGAATCATGTTTTTTAAATTTTCTCACGCAAAATTATACCACCCCCCTCACAATTCACTTCTGTAACCCTATATAAAATAAAAACTCATAATTGAAATGTATTTTGACAAAAATTTTGCAAATTTATTGTAGTATTTATATGTATGATGATATTAATATCAAAGTATATACATTGTTTATTTTTAATTTTTACAACATTGCACTCCAACTGATGCTGCAACGTAAACAAATGATTCCGGAGAATCCTTAATTGTAAATTTTGAAGTTGGTTTTTTTCACTTAAATCTTTGCGCACAAATTTCATTGTAGGAATCAGGTTACCATGCAAAGTCCAAAGCATTGCCGCATCCCGACTATCTGCAAAAATAATATAAAAATCTGACATTAATTGAATGCTTGTGTTTAATGATTAATTTTTAATAGTATTAAAATAAAAGTTTGGAATTTTGAAACACTTAAAACACTTGACCACAAGAATCTTCAATACATCTAAAAGTACTGTACGTAATTAAACTAAGTTTTTTAATGAACTATTAATAAATCCACCGAACTTAATTTTATTTTATACAGATAGAAAATCATTTTACTTAATTAAATTCAACTTACTTAGACACTTTTATTCTATTTGAGAAAGTGTTAATTGTAATTATTTAATTGTAAAATTTAATTTTACACCGTACTTCTTTTTTGTTTAAATAATATCTTAAAAAGAACCAGTTCGACTAGAAGTATAATACGAAATGCCAAAAGATGGTAAACTAACACTGTTTTAAGAATTAACTTAACAAACGTTACGTTGCCCTCATGTAACTTTTTTAATTTCAACGTACTAATTTGTTAAGCCAACGAACCAATTGTAAATTTTAGCACAACGAACACTTTCTTATTGTGCACGTACGACTTCCACGGGACAACGAATAGATTATAAAATTTACGCGCTTTTGTATTAATATGACTTAATAAATGTTTCATTATCTCAACGAACATTTTATTAACGTTTACGTACATTTCCATTGAGGCGACATGTGAAATAGTTAATTTCAATGAACTATTCTTTTACCAAATGAAAGATTTATTAATTTTTAAGAACAATAATTATTACAACAAATACATTACATTATTTATTATAAATCCATGTCAACGAAAAATTTAATAAATGCATGCTCATTGAGTCAACGAATGGTACGTAAATTGATATATGTATATGAATAATTTTATTTTTCATTATATTAACGAATAACTAATTGAGCTAACGAAAATTATTTCAATAAACGTTATTCGTTAATATTATGAGCACTTTTTGGTTAAGCGTATACTTTCTGAAATATCAATTAATTTTAGCTGACTATTAGGTGAACTAAATCCCTTCCATTTAGCTATTATTTCACCAATATATCCGTAGTTGAAAAACACAAATGCTATTTGTCTTTTTATGTTATTTTAATTTAAAATTGCTTGCACTTTTTGCTTGAGCATCGGTAGAAACAAGTTCTTCAATAACATTCTTAAATTACTCGAAGTTTTTTTAATAGTATTCTACAGCATCTAGCCAGGTTCGCCATCATGTTAATACTGGCGTTGGTGGTAAGGGTTCCAAGGGATACATTTCATTTCTTTAAAAATTACAGCTCATGAAGGAGCCTTTAAAAATATTTTTTTTCCGTATGAAACCAATAAATCAATATTATCGAATTGGCTTCTAATTTCCTCTGCAACTCGAAGTAACCCATGTGCTAAGCAAATAGCTTTAAATAAAATATGTTAAGCCCATTGGCAGCCTTAACCATGTAAGGTGTTGCATCGGTTAAAAATAAAAGGATGTCGTAGGTTTATGTCGAAATCTTGCCCCAACAGATTAATTGAGTCAGGGAAAGCACGAGCTATGGTAGCATGGTTCGACTTTTCCAATTCCACAACGTTAAGCAAGAATTTATTTTTGCAAACTTCATCTTTATCCAAAACTCTGAAAACAACATTTGTAACGTAACGCCCTTCTGAATCCGTTGTTTCGTTCATCGACACAAATAAATATTTGCTTTTCAAAAAGAACAGATTCCTTCTTGTTCGGAGTCATATATTTTGTTCATATAATTTTTCTTAAGAGTAGGCTGGCAAGGAATGCTCTCATTAATGTAAGTTTTAAAGCAATTTCTTAAATTCTCGTTACTTAATTTGTGTATGGGTTTGTCAGCGGATATAAATGCTTCACATAAGTCCACTCAAAACTTATTTGTTCTCTCTGTATTTTTAAGCAACTATTGGGACGACTTTTCTGTAACACGCTCGAAAATCTCCTTGTGTTTTTGACTATTTAATTGTTGTCAACCAGAAACTTCCTTTTATGACTCACGGATTTATTGCAAACTTTGCAATTTGTATTCGACCATCAGATTTAAGGGCATTGTTATATTCGTTAACGTATTTCATTATGATGAAAGACTTTGATGGCTTTATCTTCGGCATATTTCCTGGAATAAATCTCGTAAAACAAAAGATACTGTTAAATATACTCACAATTTAATTTCGAACAATTAATGGATAAATTGCATTTAAACTTTTGTTTGGAATGTTTAAATTTTATTAATTCGCGTTAAAATTTCCTGAACAGTTTTTTCTCAAAAATACGTTGCAAAACAATGAAAAAATTACATATATGTAGGTTTTTATTTGAAATTTAAATGTGAATTAATATGTTAGCATGTAACATCAAGTTATGTTGTATATGCATCTCTTTCTATTTATTTCCAAAAAATTTTTTGGAAGATTTTTTTTGTGTATTTAAATTTTTTTTCTAATTATTTTTTTAAGACATTTTTTTTATAATATGACAATTTAAAAAAATCATTCGAAAATGTCAAAATTTGCAAAAAAGAAATATATTCATTTAAATCCAAAACATGCAAAAAAATGCATTTTCACCACTATATGCAAAAATATGCAAAAACAAATCAATGCCATTTAAGCGCAAATTTATTGATTCGGAACGATAATTAATTGACATAGTTCTTCGACTATCTTCAAAACACATGCATTTGCTTGGAAATCTCAACACTAATTATCAATCATCGGATATCCACCGAAACACAAGTCAACTTTTTTTTTAAAATAAATTTTAAAAACTGACGGGTTTGATTGCATATTAAATGGAATTTTTAAAATTATATGTACAAATAGTGTAGTATGAAAAAATAGTTGAACTAATAGCGAAATTAAATCACTTTTGAAAAAAATTTGCATTGATATCAGGTTCTATATAATAGTATCAAGTGTATTTTTCAATGTGGTGTGCAGAGCTAAAATAGCATAGTATACAACTAGTATGCCGACTCTTTGACAGGTACATAACTCAACTGTCAGTGGTACATTTTTATGTTTGTATTAGTAAGATTTTTTTCAAATGTATTGGTGTATAAAACTATTTCCACCACTAAACATAGTTGCATAAAATCGTATAGAATGTGGCAACAATTTTTTTTTCCAAAATAAAATTTTCTTAGTTCAATAAATTTTCAATTTATTGAATGCTGGCTGCATTTATAAACTTTTAAAAGCCATGTTTGCTAAATTTTTATTCTGCAATATCGGATAATATATAAATAATTAATGATTTCAAATATTATTTTTATACCACAAAATGCTACTCTGCTGGCTTTAATAATATTAACAACAGAAAAAATTTAGTGTCGAAAAAATTTATTTAAAAATTTTTAGTTTGTGAAAAATAAAAACATTTTGTAAAAGCAAATTAGCAAAATGTATTGAAAAAAATTATTAATTATGTGTTTAAGTCATAAAATTAAACATGAAGTGTTATATTGTGAAAAATTTTAAATTAAAAAATTTCAAATTTTGTTTTGTTTTTGTTGTTCTTAAGTGTGTTGAATTCACACAGAACCTATATGTGTGATGAGAGTTATAAAAAAAAGAGAACGTTCTCACCAGTCGGCATACTAGTTATATACTATGTAAAATAGTCATTATATACTATGTAAAATAGTCACAGTTTTTTTTTTATATATTTTGACTCGATTTTTCACGAAATGAAATCAAAAATTTCTTTGTATTAAAACAAAAAAAAAAAAAAAAAAAAAAAAAAAAAAAAAAACAAGATTCACCTAAAATTTTTGAAAACCTTGATATTATATAAAATCAAAAACGAATAAAGGTAATCGTAGCTGGCTTATTCCTGAAGACTTCAGACTTTACATATCCCCAGAGAAAATATATGGGGCCAATTTACCATAGCAAAATGTGAAATTAAGTGCTCACCAGAATAAGTTAATTTTGAAAAATAATTCATATATGAAATTGTTGAGAAGACAGAGTTTAATTTAAGTATTCCATTCCAATTCCAAATATTCAATTTGAATACAACTTTTAAGACATTTATCCTTTGCTTCATTTCTTGTCGAAGTGACATTATGTTCAATGAAAATCGAATACGAAATCTTACCATATTCGGACTTATTTTCACATAGAAAATCAAGCTTAAACTAATAAACTGATTTTTCTTTGCATCAAACTCTATTAATTTTGCATACTTCATAAAATTAATATGTTAACAAAAATTAATTAACTGATCTTACAAGTTCTAGGTTTAAGATAATAATAAGTTATGACAATCGCACGATTTAATATCGCAAAACTCTAGATTAATTTTACGGTGTTCTGAAACTCGTACGCTTTGCTTGCGATAGTTTCATGCAAATATCCTAGTATCCTTCGGCATACTTTTGCAATTTGAAGTCGCCAAATTTTTGCGATTTCTAATATGCGATTTCAAGTCAGAATCGCAAATGTTAAGCGTTTTGCGATAGTCTAAACATCCCCGATTTATTTTAAAACGTTCAAAACACTAAAATATAAACACACTTCTAGAATAATGCTAATTATTGAAAATGTTAATAAAGGTAAAAAACACTTGTAGGAGTACAATCGAAAAAATTATATTTTTGGCGAAATATGGAGATTTTCGGTATACTATTTGGCGATGAAGGTAAAAACAATCTGACAACCCTGACATAAACAACTAGATTCAACAAGAATTTCATGTTGAAAGTAATGAGAAGCAAATGGACTTATCAGATACGGAATCGGAGGATTTATACGATAGTGGGCATGAAGAAAACAAAATTAAAGTGGACGATTGTATAACATCGATAAAAATATGCATATAATGGGCTTTGAATAATGATAAGCCCATAACAGCCCTATATGAACTACGTGATTCAGCTGTTATTTAAAAAAAACAATTTGCCAAAAAAGCAACTCAAAATCTCCCATTTCTTTGAAAATGTTTAAAATGTAAATGTAAAAACAATTCCAATAGTAAAAATTACATAAAATTTTGGGTTCTGTTATAGCGAAAACTCAGTTTTCGTGACAGGTCTCGTTTTTAATTATTCGCGAAAATCGAGCTTGTACGTATATAAAATTATTTATTTTAAAATTATTTTCCAGTCATTACTATTTTTGCAAAACCTCTACCTCTCTATTCGACTTTTTTTAATAACCGGTTTTCGAATATTGCAAATAGTTGCTATTTTAAAAAACCCGGTTTTCGGTTAAGCATTTTTTAAATAACCGGTTAACCGGTTTTAATTCGAATACATAAAAACACAAAAATCAAATAAGTTTTTGTAATAACACGTTAATTTGAATAAAAACAAAACAATTTGCAAAGGTAAGGAACCAACAAAATACATATCGCACTTGTTCCTCGAAACGGAGTCAACTCAAAATTTAGATCAGAGCTAACAAATGTTTGATGATAAAATCCAAGAAAAGTAGGACCAGTAAATTGATCAAACTTTAGCTTAATTTTCAACAATTTTTTATTGATTTACTAAACTTTGTTTGTAAGAAGATATTTGTTTAATGTAATTTAGAAACGGTTGAATGATATTTGATTTAGACAAACGTTTTACAAAAGCAAATAAATTATAGGAATTTAATAAAGTTTTTATTTGAAATATTCTCCAAAATTTATTTTGAATGAGTTTTAATTTGTTGGTGGTTAAGCGTGACCTCTTAGCGAGGATTATCTATTTCGAATTATTTTGCTTCAGCTTTATAGAAACGAATAGTAAAATGAACATGCTTTTTGTGTGAAATATTTTTCAATTCGTCGACTAAAATTTAAGACCTTCCATGACATTGTTTGATTTCTTCAATTTTGTTTTTTCGTTCTTGGTGTTTTAATAAATAAAACTGGTAGACATTTTTCCAATATCGTTGATTCCGCCGGAATGTTGAAGTTTTCAGCATGAAGAGATGCTAAAACTACTTAAGAGTTTTTAGTGGCTTAAAGTGCATTTCGTTCTCGGCAGCACAATGGGCTAATATTTCACCAATAATTCATTTTTGGCAGCGTATTTTAGTAAAGTATTCTTTGTCGTCTGTCTAGAACTACTTCCAACGGAGTTAAGTTTAATGTGGACCCCATTAATGTCAGGCATGTAAAGTAATTAAGGGTGATTAATAAGTCGTGACATGGAAGAACCTTTGTAACTTATCATTTAAGGACACTTCAAGCACCTAACTTTTTCTTTTAAATCGCGTTCGAAAAATCTCTAGAGATAACCTCTATATAAAAATATATTTAATATTTATAATACTCTCGCACAAATTCTTCCTTTTTAACTGCACACGTTTTTGTAGTATTTTGAATAGTTTTTGGTTTTTTTTACAAGAACACACGCTTTTATAAGAGATTTGTATTTACAGTGTTCATAATGTTTTTTGACCTTTGTTACATTTTGTTCTGACATCCTTCATTTAAAGTTTAAGTTTGACCAATATTCAATTAGAAAATAATTAAATTACGGGTACATCTATAACCAGAGTAAGGAAAATGTATATTAATTACACATTATTAAAATAACCGGTTTATTATACCAAAATAACCGGTTTATTCGATATTCGAAATATGGGCATTTTAAAATAACCGACTTGGGCAAAGCAAAAATAACCGGTTAGAACAGGTCGAATACTAACCGTTCGATCTCCCTACTAAAAACGTACAAATTAGGGATGTAACGATACGCCTTTTTGCCGATACGATAACGATACTCAAGAAGAAATATCGCCGATACTGAAACCGATACGAATAAAAAATTTTAGTTCAGGGTAAAATTAACAAAACTCAAATAGAGTGATTTCTTTATGATACAAAATTACAGTGTAAGAGATTATTAACATTAAAAATTAATTTTAATAAGATTTGAAAAACAACGAAATAAATTTAAATTCATTGTAAAATGAATTTATATTTTTAAATAAAATATAATAGTAATAAGATTTTTGTTTAAAAAACAAAAAAATTCTCAACTTTTGAGGAGAAAATTTCGCAACTCCGTTTGAAGAAGACCGGCAGTAAAAAATTGTCTCTCAGATGAATCTGAACTCATTTGACAACAAAAAAGTATTTCTGCGCCATGGGCTTAAGTTTTGAGTATAACATTTAATTGCGCCAGTAAACAAGCGGATCTGCGTCCCTAGAAAAATTAGTAGATCTAAGGCATATCTAGACTTCTTCTTTAGCTAAGCCATAGCGTAGGATCAACAGAGGAACATCCTTCTCCAAATTTCTTTTTAAAGATTTGCACAAACGCTCCAAAGGTCAGTTCTTGTAGACTTATCAGAAATTTTACAAGTTGTAGGGGTAACCGTGTCTTCAACACTTTCGGAATGAAGAGTAATTTTGAGTAGCTCAATAAGACGTTTTTCGATCTATTGTCTTTGCAATTTTCTAGCTTTGTATCAAAGGTAAGGGATTGTAGATAAACAATAGATTTCATTATTCTCTAAATACTCAAATCTTTCATTTAGAGCTGATGCCACGTAAATCGTCAATTTTTGAGACTCTAAACTATTCTACATCTCAGTTTATTCATTTATGGTATTTTTTATAAATGTTCGATGAATGTTAACTGGCGAAATAGCGCCAGAAAATGTAGCAGTGACTTTGTGTATGGATTTTGTGTCTCTTCGAAGAAAAGTTGTAGCTAAGTGATTTTTATTTTCACAAAAATCATTACAAATTAGCAGAAAGTTCTCCAAGCAAACGTTCAATGCGTGTATGCATTAGTCAAAAAAGTCGTAGTTCAAAATTGTATTGTCAAGTTACACAGCAAACGCGTAAAATACATATACGTATCAAAAGCATAAAGCAAAACTAGTTTATACTTTAGCATGCGTCTCAAAAAACGAAAAACGCGTAGTGTGGACCTCCAGCTTAATAATTAAAAGAAACAATTTATTATTATGTTTGATTTTTTGCTATTAGTTGTTATGCAAAAAATAAGCATTGAACATAAAATTGTTTGTTCAAAAAAACTATAATAAAAAGTATCGGCGTGTCGACAGTAAAATATCGCCGATACCAATATATCGGCAAACGTGAAGTATCGCCGATATATCGGTATCGGTATCGGTATTCGTTATATCCCTACTATAAATGTCACGTACGATGACATGGAAATGCCCATATTTCAAACAATTTCGACCTACTTTTTAAAGTTAGCATTTGTCCGAAGACCACAATCGAAACTAACTTTAATTAATATTTAAAAGATTTTCCTAATCCATAAGACAGATTAGGAAATGGTTCAAAGTTCACTTTCCCCCTTTTGAAATTACCACCCTGAACCTGAATGTATATAGTATAACGTTTGGTCGAGCTTAACCGACTGCAATTGTTTGAATTTCTTATAATTTTAATTTTATATTGTATAAAATACAATTTGATCAGAAAAAAAGAGCAAAGCACCAAAATAAATAAATGCCGGCCGGCAGGCCGGCTTTAAAGTGGTGTGTCATGAATTTCAAAAAAAAAATTATATTGTACTCGTACATATGTATACTTTTTTTTAATTTTGTATACATTTTATTTTATATATGAATATTTTTTGCTTGCAATTCTTATCAGACCTAAAAGCATTTTTGGTGGATATATTTGTTTCTGTTTTTGTATTTAATTTAAAAGTTATTTTTGGTTGGTCTTCTTACAAAAGCTGTTTGAAATTCGTTAAAATCGTTTGTTTATTTTGATTTGAAATCCAAATGCAACGAATGTGTTTGAGTTTTTTTTTTTTTTGTTTTATTTTCATTTTTTATATATTTTATAATATTTTTTTTATCTATTTTAAGAGCAAAAATTTTAATTGAATATAACTACAAACATGAACGAATTTTTGTTCGTGTTTGCAGCGTATATTTTTCTAAATATTTATTATTTTTATAAGTTTGTGTCAATGAACCTTCTAGTAGTCCACTTTATTTATTATAAACAATTTATATTTATTTACTGTTTTATATTTTTTAAAATTAAAATAAAAACAATTAAAGTTTATTTATATACATAAATCGCCAAACAATAATTTATTGTTTATTGTGTATAGTTTTTTTTTTGTTACGAAAATTATTAAAATTTATTAAAAAAAAAATGTTGAAATTTGTCTGGCAATTTTCAAAAAGATTGTAAATCACGAGTGAAATTAAGAATGTAAGTTCAAAATTTTGGACCGAAATCTTACACGTAAAAAATTTTTGCAATAGAACCTGTTCCCTAAACACACTTCAGCGGTTCTATGTAACCGATGATAGTACAACCGGTTCCAGAAAAGGTTTCATTCGAACTGATTTTCGAAAATTTTCCTTGGGTATATGTTATTTTTTGCCTTCGTTTATTGTAATTATATGAATTTTAGGTTTATAATTTTAGATGGTTTATATAAATATTTGTAGTGTTTCCTTTTATTATAAAAAAAACTGAATTTTATGTATTGGAACCGCTGAATTTAATATAAATAAACCATAATATACTAGCATTTTTCTCTACCCTAACCGAAATATGTATTCATATGGATACGGTTCAAAAAACACATTTAGGGTAATTTTTTTTTTTAAATCGAGTATTGATTGTTATTGTTAGGGCCAATTATAGTAATAGTCCGAAATAATTGGATTTTTTTAGCAACCCAGTAACAACTTGTAGCGAAAGGGTTAAAATTATTCAGTTAAATACATCATATATTCAAAGTAGAAATATTACGAAAACCATATCGGGCTTGCTTCAGGTGCGGAACAAAAGTGGAACAAACATGTGTAACGGTTAATTAAATAATAATATTTTCTCTATCTCTTGTACTCTGGGGTAAGAGTTTAAGTAGGTTATAAACTAATGTCACTTTCCGGCTATTTCAAGTATGAATCGGGATTAAACCAATTTAGAAATTCTTGAATCAAGCACAATTTGAGATTAAATTTATATCACTTTTAATTAAGTCAATCCCGTTTTCGGATTATTTTAAGTACGAATCAGGGATTATATATGACCAAGTAAAGTATTTGGCACTTAGATACGTGCTTGAATGAAGCGTTCTGTACTTGATTTAAGGAAATACGTACAAACCGTACTATTGACACCGCTTCGGCTTGATTTGAGTACAGATGGATTGTTTTGTCTTTTCAGTGTAAAAGCGAATTGCAAGATTTTAAGCAAAAATCTTTTGTAAGTCATATATGAAACTAATAAATTAGATTTTGATAACAATTCTCTCAAGAAAAATTCTCTGAAGAAGCAAGTAACTGCGGCTCATAAACGGTGCGTCTTGTTGTACAATTTGATCAAGGTGTACAAATTGTAGATTTAGGCCCTAATTATGTAAGAAACTCACATAGCGTTTTAAAATTTCAAACGCTGCATAGCTTGTGGCGTTGAAAATTTTAAAACGGTACATGAATTTCTGTAGAAAGCAACAATAAAATTATTAAATATTTATGGCATTGTGTTTGCTTTCAATGTATTTCTTTGGCGTTTTATATGGTTAGGGCCTAAGTTTCGAAAATAAATTGAAAAATAAAAAATAATAATACAAATATCTACTCGGTAGTGTAAACAAATAGAATCGCTATTTCGATTAAAGTATAAGAATTATTAGGAAATTAGCGTTGAATTTTATACCCATTGTAAAAAAAATTTCTTTAATAAAA
Organism: Pollenia amentaria; assembly: GCA_943735925.1. Taxonomy (NCBI): domain Eukaryota; kingdom Metazoa; phylum Arthropoda; class Insecta; order Diptera; family Polleniidae; genus Pollenia; species Pollenia amentaria. The sequence continues at coordinate 80,964,397 of OX031008.1, read as the reverse complement.
GCCTTAAATTATAGCTATAGGGTGTTTTTTAGCTGCGTGAAAACTTTCGACATCGATAACTATGGTTTGACAGCTGTAAATGTCAAACTGTGTTAACATTTTTGTTCAGTAAGGTTTGGAAAGACACCATGTATCGCTTAAAGCTCCAAATTGTGGAAATTTACTTTAAAAAAAAGTAGTCCGTTCGCGTAGTTCATAGAGCACTTCGTCTTTTTTACGAAGCTCATTTCTGGTTAAGTGGCTACGTCAATAAGAAAAATGTTGAATGATGAATGTTGAGTGCTATCGAGCCTTGCTGACTAAATTTTTGTTTCCAAAAATTAAACAGCTAAACATCAACCACATTTGGTGCCAACAAGAAGACGCAACTTGCCATACAACGCGCTTAACAATCGATTTATTGCAAAATCAATTTGGTGACAACTTATCTTCCAGAAGTCTTCTTTTTCACTGACCCCCTTGTTCGTGCGATTTAACTGGATTACTTTTTATGGTGCTATTTGAAGTTATTATTATGCCGACAAACCAAACACTCTTGAAGCAGGCAAAAATTGGACTGATCGAATGGACCATGTAACTCGTAAAAAACACCCTATACTAATAATACTTATAAAATGTTGATTTTCAAAATTGGTTCAAAAGTATTTAAAATATCTCATTATACAACGTTTCAAGTCAGCACTATTTGTTTAAACAATACTAGGTAGTTAAAGTTATTATCGTAGTAAGATTTGGTCCGATCCATTATATTGATCTCTTATATCTACTACGCATTTATATGAACATATCGAGCCTTTGCTGCAATAGAGTCATAACTAGGGATGAGATTTCCATGCAAATGCATGTTTTAGTCGAAGAACGATGTCAATTAACTATCGTTCCGAATCAATAAATTTGCGCTAAAATGGCATTGATTTGTTTTTGCATATAGTGGTGAAAATACATATTTTTGCATATTTTGGTTTTAAATTAATATTTTTTTTGACATATTTTGACATTTTAGAATGATTTTTTTAAATTGTCATATTATAAAGAAAAGTTCTTAAAAAAATTTATAAATACACAAAAAAATCTTCCAAAAAATTTTTTGGAAATAAATAGAAAGAGATGCATATAAAACATAACTTGATGTTACATGCTAACATATTAATTCTCATTAAATTTTTAAATAAAAACTTTTATATAATTTTTTCATTGTTTTGCAACGCATTTTTGAGAAAAAACTGTTCAGGAAATTTTAACGCGAATTAATAAAATTTATGCATTCCAAACAAAAGTTTGAATGCAATTTATACATTTAAATGTTCGAAATTAAATTGTGAGTATATTTAACAGTATCTTTTGTTTTACGAGATTTATTCCAGGAAATATGCCGAAGATAAAGCCATCAAAGTCTTTCATCATAATGAAATGCCTAAACGAATATAACAATGCCCTTAAATCTGATGGTCGAATACAAATTGCAAAGTTTGCAATAAATCCGTGAGTCATAAAAGGAAGTTTCTGGTTGACAACAATTAAATAGTCAAAAATACAAGGAGATTTTCGAGCGTGTTACAGAAAAGTCGTCCCAATAGTTGCTTAAAAATACAGAGAGAGCAAATAAGTTTTGAGTGGACTTAGGTGAAGCATTTATATCCGCTGACAAACCCATACACAAATTAAATAACGAGAATTTAAGAAATTGCTTTAAAACTTACATTAATGAGAGCATTCCTTGCCAGTCTACTCTTAGGAAAAATTATGTGAACAAAACAAATGACTCCAAACTAGAAAGAATCTGTTCTTTTTGAAAAGAAAACATTTATGGGTGTCGATGAACGAAACAACGGATTCAGAAGGGCGTTACGTTACAAATGTTGTTTTCAGAGTTTTGGATAAAGATGAAGTTTGCAAAAATAAATTCTTGCTTAACGTTGTGGAATTGGAAAAGTCGAACCATGCTACCATAGCTCGTGCTTTCCCTGACTCAATTAATCTGTTGGGGCAAGATTTCGACATAAAGCAGATCCTTTTATTTTTAACCGATGCAACACCTTACATGGTTAAGGCTGCCAATGGGCTTAACATATTTTTTTTAAAGCTATTGCAAGCTACTTGCTTGGCACATGGGTTACTTCGAGTTGCAGAGGAAATTATAAGCCAATTCGATAATATTGATTTATTATAGGCTCCTTCAGGAGTTGCAATTTTTAGTGAAATGTATCCCTTGGAACCCTTACCACCAACGCCAGTATTAACATGATAGGGAACCTGGGAACCTGGCTAGATGCTGTAGAATACTATTCAAAAAACTTTGAGTAATTTAAGAATGTTATTGAAGAACTTGTTTCTACCGATGCTCAAGCAAAAAGTGCAAGCAATTTTAAATTTAAATAACATAAAAAGTCAAATGGCATTTGTATTTTTCAACTACGGATAAATTGGTGAAATAATAGCTAAATGGAAGGGATTTAGTTCACTTAATAGTCAGCTCAAATTAATTGATATTGCAGAAAGTAAAATAAACAATGTGAAAGGAAGAATTGCCCAACAAATTAAAAAAAAATCCTGAACGTTTTGCAAAAAAAAATATGGGATTTCAAAAAATAAAACAAATTTCCACTATTTTTGATCTGGAATGAAATGTGGGATCTAAATTAGAAAACAAATATTTTCCAAATGAATTGGCATTCCTTTAACTTCGTTTGACGTTGAGAGATAATTTTCCATGTACAAAAGTTTTTGGCAGACAAAGGTTTGTTTAATGTTCAAGTTTTTGGTGCATATTTTGTATTTTTTTAAAGCATATTTTGGAGTTTTTAGTCCATATTTTATGCGTATATTTCCGATTTTTTAGTGCATGAAAATCTCATCCCTAGTCATAACTCAATAAACCTGATATTAGAGCTAATGTATTTAATTCTTTAATTCCCGCTGGAACATAGGGCCGCCTTCTAGCTAATAATGTGGAATTAATCGCAATATCGTTTCTTTATAATGTGTAAAAAATTTCATACAAATATCCCGGGCTGTGGAGACGTAAAAAAATAGTTCTAACTCCGACTCCGACTCCAAACGCTGAAATTTGACTGGTATAAAAACTTTTGACTTTAAACTATTGTTTTTAATGCAATATTTTTTAAATGGTTAAATATATCAAGAAAATGATTCTTTACTATATTGCATCGTCCATTTCGAAGAATTTTTATTTTGGAAAGTATTTGAAAATTTTTTTATGCGGAACATTTTGGAATCGAAGTGGCGTGGTTTTGAGGGTACTTCGACTTCGGTACAAAAACCTCAATTCCGACTCCATAGCCCTGTATAATCTTATATACTCAACTCTAGAGGGAAGAATTAAATTTTAAGGTGCTAGAAAATTCAAATTTCAGTTATAACTCTATTGCAGCAAAAGCTCGATATGTTATATACGGGTCGGATCTTAATATTTAATAACAGAACGCAAAATCTTTGAAGTCATCGAGTGCAAACTTCTTCTCATGTGTAATTTCTCGAAGCACTTATCAAAGCTAACCACATCCATTTGTGTTGCTATTACGATTTCATGGCCTCATCTAAATTTCGGCTAAAACTTGATTTTTCCGAAGAACATGGTATTTTTCTCACGGCTATAACTCGGAAATCAATTGCTATTACTTTTTCCTGTCGTGAGCACAATTGTAGCTATAGACTAGAAAAAAAAGTTAAAGGAAACTAACCCGAAAAAACTGCTTATATCGCGTGAATCATCGTGAGGTTTGACTTATTATGTAAAATAAAACACGTAAATTTTAAAGTTAACATAAATTTTTATTATCGGTTAAGAGAACAATTTATGGCATTTACACGCTATTGTGGTGAGAGTCTTTCCATGATGACTTGCCAAACGATACTGAAAAAAAATGACAAAGCGGTTTGATAAGAGTCACGCGTGATCTGTAAAAAAGCATATTGAAAATCAAACCTCATGATGAATCGCTCTTTAGTTCCCCAAAACTGCAAAAATGTCGAAAGTTTATATTTGCTTATAACTTTTTCACCATTTTTGGCCCATAGCAGCCAAACTGTGCGAAACTCAGGAAACTAATTCCTTATAATGCAATTCAAAATTCTTTAGACCATAATAATACTGAATATTGCTTTTTGTGAAGGTTATAAATAAAATGTTGTTTTTTTATTAATGCACTTTTTGTAGTATAGCCGTCATTGCATACATGAATTCGCTTCGAGTCTTTACACAAATAAAGCCAACATCCATCTTTTCGCCGGCTATAAAAAAAATTATATAGAATTCATTGAATTACTAAGTAACGCCTGTTAGTGCTGGTTCACACTCTTCAGGTTTTAGCCGTCAAGTCTAGAGCTTTTAAGAAAAAAGTGAAAATAGAATGCCAGTTCTTTTCTTCCAGCACTTACTTTCAGATAATTTTAATTAACTCCATAAATCCTTCCTTTTTATTTTTTAATTGAACTACACAGTTAGTTTTAAAACCGGACTAAATTCTGTTAAAATTAAGAACTCTTTTGTAGCGTTTAATTTTGGTTTTCAAAATTGAAATAATTTTTTCAGACTGAAAACAAAATTTTTTTTAAAACTTTGAAAAACGCTTTCGCCAGCAAGCCTTAACGAACTACGAATTTAACAACAAACGAGTTGGTATGAACTCAACTTGTGTATTAAAAATTTCACCGTCATAATATGCAAACAGATACGGAGTGAAGTGTGAATTCAACTATTATTCTTTAAACAACTTTATCAAATTCTTTTCTGTTTTTTATTTACTATCACGCGTTTTTAGTTTTCAATATTATTTCACTTTTTTGCGTTTGCGTTTTCAATTGTGTTAAATTAAAATAATTAACTTTTATTTGCAAATTACTCAAATGTATAATTATCTTATTAAATGCTTCGTTGGTCAAACAAAACAGCAAAACATTTTAAAAACTATTTCTTTATTTAGTTGAATGTTTTATTGTTGTATTCTAAACTAGTTTTACTTTATTTTCATAAATATTTTGTAACACTGAAATAGAGAGATAGTAAAAATATGAAGTTGACCCAATTTTTAGGATGAATGATGTGACAGAATTAAGACGAAAAAAATATAAAATTATTTGTGACAAAATGTAAGTGCTAAATTTTTAAAAATTTTGTATTCCTTTTTTAACAAATCTGACTTCAAGGCTTGATTTTTAAAAGCTTTTGTGGTACATAGATAAATTAATTAATATTAATAAATTCGTGTCAAATGTTCTAAAAGGACTTATCCCGTGACTATTGGACACAATATTACAATATAAAGGAACGTGACGGGTGAAAACAAGACATATCACTTAACTCGTGATAATTGGTTGATTTACAGGGTGTGCTGTCGAGTCATATCGTCATAATGTACTAATTAATATTTTACAATTGTTTAAAAAAATATTGTTGTGTTTCAAACAAAATAAAAATTTTTAATCCAAATTTTGATACTTTAATTAGGCTTAAGTTCATTGAATTTAATTTTCATTAAATTATTTTTATGAAGAAAGGAATTTTACAACATGCAATAAATGAAAATTTATTGATAATTTTTCATTCTTGACTGAGCTGGGAATTGAACCCAGGTTTTCACGGACAGGTTGCCCAGACTAGTTTCGATTGTAACCACACAATCTCTTCAGTGGGGTTTGCCGTTTAGCTCTCACCGCCATTGACGACGGATGACGTTATTAGTCAAACATCAATCCTTAAACCAAATGGTATTTTACCTTGGTAGATCGAAATTTGCTTTGAATGAATGATAACATATTTTAATTGATTTACATCTTCTTCCTTACTTCTTGTTTTTTCTTATTTTTTGTCAAGAATTCTTCTTGAAATCCAAAGTAAATTTTTTTCTTTTTTGTTTTTCATGTTTTTATCTTTCCAAGGTAAAATACCATTTGGCTTAAAGATTGATGTTTGACTAATGACGTGATCAGTCGTCAATGGCGGTGAGAGCTAAACGGCAAACCCCACTGAAGAGATTGTGTGGTTACAATCGAAACTGGGTTCAATTCCCAGCTCAATCAAGAATGAAAAATTATCAATAAATTTTAATTAATTTCATGCTGTAAAATTCCTTTTTTCATAAAAATATTTTAATGAAAATTAAATTCAATGAACTTAAGCCTGGTTAAAATATCAAAAAAAAAAAAAAAAAAAAAAATATTAATATATGTATATATTTTATTGTTATGGTAAAAAGATTTACCTAATTGATAAAATCGTATTAACGGTTGCTATATGTAACATATTTCTCAAATTACTTTTAACGATGTTTGCTTGGCTAAATACCCTCTCTACTTTAGCATTAGACCATGGAACTGAGAGCAACTTTAAAGTAAATTCCGATATTTCTAAAAATTTATTGTGTCCACCTGCACACAATACATTGTTGCAGTTTTTGACGCTAAGAGATGTTGCTTTGTTGCTTTTTTATGCACCGTTTGTAAAAGTTGTGATTTAGATTAAATACGATTTAATTGTTAAATGTTTATTTTACTCTTAGAAATTTTATAAATTTTTATAAGAAAAAAATTATTATTTTCAAAGAAAAAAAAACGGAAAAAAATTTGTATGGCTAAGCAAGTTGGAAAATGGCTAAAAAAAAATGGCTTATGGCTAAACAAACACCTTTTGAAATGGCTAAACTAGTTGAAAAATAGCTAAATATAGCCAATAAATGGCTAAATTGGCAATACTGCCCACAGCAGTCATATATATACTTCTTGTAATTATTTTAAGACATATGACTTTACAACTTTATTACTACCTTGTGAATCAGCCAAATGTGTTTAAAGTGTAGTTACTCCAGAGGAAAGGCTATTGACATAAATCTAGTTATTTGAATGAATTTTGTGCAGGTAGTGGCTGATTCTCTCTCTTTTTATTACTTTACATATTAACATGGTTCACTCGGGACAATATCTGCGACAAGCATTATTTTAACCGAAACTTAAAGTGTCAATTTAGGTTATATTAGACCCCTGTTACAAAGTATCAAAAAGGTGACAATTAACTGTCTCCTAAGACATCGCCAGGTTAAAGTGACAAGTTCCATCCATATTAAGTGTTAGAACTTGAACCGGTCCCTACCACTATATTTCTGTCACGTGAGAAGTTTGGTGTTAGTTACTTTTCCCCTATTTATATTACAGCCCTGCTGAAAATGTTTGTCAATTTTTCCAACAGAGCGTGAAAATAGAATAACAAAAAGAACTAACTAATGACTTATGAAAAGATAACTAATCACTTAACTGGTATATTAAGTAAGAACAAAAAGGTGACTGGTCAAATGCTGGCTGTTAAGTGTCCATTTACCCCCTCCAATGACTACCCCATGTAAAAGTGATGGGTCCCATTCATATAAAGTGTTAGAACTAGGACCGGTCTCTGCCACCAAAGAATCACGGGACTACTTTAGGGTCAATTCGCTAGACACAAAACAAAATTGAATGGCAAATTTTATCTTAACTTTTTGAAATTTTTTTACAACAAAAGCGGATATTAAACATGTTGAATCTATATCGGAAGTGGATATTGTTTTTTTTTAATTCCTCGATATCAAGTTTCATCTAATTTCGATATTTAAATTGTTTTTCTACAAAGAAAAAAAATGTTCAATGGGTTTTATACATTAATTACAGTGTTCAAAAAATAGTATTATAATTTTATAAATAGGTTAATTAAATCAATTACTTTTTTTTTAATTAAACAGAAACTAACCCTCGTATTCATAAACGATTATTACATTTTACAAACGTTTATTAAGTGAAATTTACATTAAAAAGTGTAAATAGTAAACCTTTATTCAATTAACCATACGGCAGTAAAAATATATATAGTTGACCCAATTAAAGTTTTAATTGTTTAAAAAGTAATAAAAATAAAAAAAGTCAAAACCTATTTGATTATTTAATTTAAACTAAAATAATGGAAAGATGTAACACTAAAAATCGCTTAGTAAAAAAAAATAAATAAATAATAATTGGGTTTTATATTCGGTATTGACATAGGTAAACCTGAAATACATAAATATGTACATACATATATCAAAAATATATAAGTTGAGTTCACACCACCTCTGTAGTTATTTTGGCGCTATGAAATATGGAAAATTTACCTCTAATTTAGGGCTATTTTTTAATAATGCAATGTAACCCTATTTTTTAATGAAATTACACCACAAAAATATGAAAAATAGCCCTCAAAATAAAAAGAAAAATGCGCCTAATTTAAGGGTTATTCTTCTTTATGAAAAATCCCCTTTTATTTTTTAATCAATATTTACCCCCAAAAAGACAAAATTAAAAAACAAAGAAAGAAGTATAAGAAATATGGGTTAAGGTCATATCAACAGCTCAATTCCAAAACATGCTAAGTCGAAAAAATTAGTTTTGTGGGAGAAGCTCTTAAAGTTAACGGGACAAACAACATTCAGTTGTATGCCAAATTACTTTTTTGTGCATAACTTTGGATTGGATAAGCTTTGGATTTGGAATTGATCTGTAGATATGCCCAAAACTTGAAGTCCGGAATTGCAAAATCCGAATTTAAAAATCCTTAATTTAAAAATCCTAATTTTAATATGCCGAATAATTGTAGTTTTGGTTTTAAAAATCGAGCCATATATAGCATGATTGGGGCTGCGGACGGGTGCAAGGATTTCCTCCTCTATAAAGTAACGTCTGCCAGTGAAATGACGCTAAGCAAAATTGCCCAAATCCGTTTTCTTATTTTGACAAATTCTTCAATGAGATAGTAAAAAATATTGACTGTAAGATCTAGTAAAACAAATTTTGTTTTCAGTAACTGATATATTATTATTCATTAAAATTTCGAATTCAAAATCTCAAATTCGAAAATTACTTTTTAAGATTGTCTGGTGGACTGCGCTGAACAAGGGCAAGTACCGTGCGGTGCTTGAGAAGGTACACAGACTGGTTGCTCCACTCCCACCAGGGCGCTGTTTACAATGTTAAACTGGCTCCCGGTAGACATCACGGCCAGCCAGATGGCTCTATGCTCAGCGACACGGTTGAACGTGGCACACGGCTCTTCGACCCGTGATTATGGCCACTCCAGGATAATTAGATGCTCGATTGTCCCTGAGGGAGTGGACTACAGCACCCCGGGGCCTTTTTTTGGTGCAAGGTACGCGACACATTAGCGCACGGCAATGCGCTATCGGTCATGGGCACCTTCCATGAACCAGCCCTAGGGGTATACACTGATGGTTCGAGGAAGGGGGAAAGAGTTGGCGGAGGTTTCTACATAGAGCAACTGGGCGTAAAGGTTTCCTTTCGTCTGCCGGATAGATGTAGTGTCCTGCAGGCGGAAATCTCAGCTATAAGGCGGGCAGCCAACTGGCTAAAGTATTATCGCGTCTCGGGAGATATACGTATATTTACTAATAGCAAGTCTGCCATTGCTTCTCTTGCGGGTGTCTACACGACATCTAGGTTAACTGTGGAATGCCGGATGTCTTTGAATGAGATTGCTGAGCATTCAGGGGTAACGCTTATATGGATAGCAGGGCACTCAGACTGCCCGGGAAACCAGATAGCAGATGAGCTGGCCAAGGAATCAATGCATTGGTCTTCACTCATTCGGCGCGAATATTATAGGATTGCGCAAAAGGATGGACCTGTGAGTCCACCTGCTCCATATCCAGGCACTATGGACTGGTTATGATGAACGGAGAACCAAATCTCTCCTTAGGTTCAATAGGGACCAAATCAGGACTGTGGTGTCGGTTGTGACAGGACACTGGCCTGTTGGGACTCATGCTAGGAGAATGGGTCTGGAACTCAATGACTACTGTAGAAGTTGTCATGATGAGGAGGAAGAGGAGACAGTGATTCACTTTCTCTGTCAATGCCCTGGGTTACGGAGCATTAGGGTAAAATACCTGGGAGAGCCGGTGTTGTCCTGCTTGGGGGATCTATCTACAATAGAACTTAGATTGCTTCTTCTCTTCATTAGGAAGACGAATTGGCTCAACTCTGTAGTGACGCCATCTGAGTATCTGCTCTATGGGATGGGCATTGGCGCTGGGTATCACAAAGGGACCGCTGAAGGACCCAAGTAAGCTGTCTCTGGATGGCTGCCCATGGAACCTAACCTAACCGAAGATTGTCTGCATAGCTGGCCTTCGTCCGGGCACTAGAATTTTCTCTTTGGTATCACAAACACCGGCTTTGCTACCTAAATCTTCTTTGCATAGTAAACATAGTTATTCGTCATAATGTACTTTTTTTTGGCAAACGGTTTCGCTCTCTATACGCGGCCACCGGAATATTACCTTTTTGGTCGTAAATCGTTCAAATACTCAAATATTTGTATTCAAACCGACTCAAATAAGTGAAACAATAGCTAATTCGCAAAACTGGAAATTGAGAGAGCCGTTTCGTTTTTTTTTACTAAAATCCCCCTCCTACCTCATCCTAGTGGGAAAGTGAAAACTTGGATTTATAGGTATTTTTGATGCCATATATAAATAAAATAGAAATGATGTCTGGATAAGGAAACCCTAATGACCTTGCGGCATGAAATATACCTATTCTGATACTTACCTAACATACAAAATTTCATTAAAATCGGTGTCAGAGAAGTTCAAACACAAAATTCGTGACATGAGATTTTTATATCCATATTAGAAAGATTATAGCTCTGTTCCAGATGCATAACGATACAGTCCGAACTTGCACAAAATTACCCAAAAGCGTTCCACATAACAATTTTTGTGCAATTAAGTAGTAATTGAGAGAGTATTTTTTTTAATTTTCTGTACAAATTTGCACGAACTTTTTATTTGGGTAAGTTCGGACAAGAATAAACAATCAGCGATTTTTTTTTAATTTGAAACTGATAAATTTATCAGGAAATTTACAAACAAACGAAAAAGTTTAATTTTTATTAAAAAGTATATTAGAAAGCAAAATGTAAAATTTTAATGAAAAAACTAAAGTGGTAAAAGCATTATACATATTTCCCTTAATTTTTAACATGAAAGAAAACAAAATATAAAAAATGACAATGATGTAAATGTTTTTGTTTTATAATGTTATGACTTTTAAGCGTCTTAAATCATTAAAATAGATCTTAATTTGAAAAGTAAGCATCATTAGTATTTGAAGAAGTGCGTTCCAGCAAATTTTGGGTAGTTTTGGCAAATTCAGAGAGTAATTTTCATTTTACTCTCATTAGTCCGAACTTGCCCGAGATCTTGTGGAACACACCTAATTGATGTTTAAAAAATTCCAAATATTATTGAAATAAAACTTGAAATCAAATTTCTTTTACTTTAAAATCAAATTTTTTAATACATAGTAAGATTTTTATTTTTGTAAGTAAAAAATGCCACTATTTAATCCTCAAAGATCTTCGGGATGAGGCAAGCATATTTCATGGCTGAAATACTGACGATAAGAGGCATGTAAAACACTGCATAGTATCAACATCAGCGGCAAAATTGGTATTTTTGTCGATAGCTAGGCGGCTCTGATGTCACTTAAGTCGCATAAAACAACGTCCATTCTCGTTAGCCAGTGTAGGGAAGAACTATCCAGACTGAACAGCCTAACAGACATTGCCTTAATTTGGATCCCTGCACATAGGGACCATTAAGACAATGAACAGGCAGACGCGCTGCTGGCAAAGACTGAAGCTGCTTTTGATATTTCGCAGGGTGTGCCAGTCGCAATATCCTTGGGAACACTATCTGAATATGGCTAATGATAAAAGGATGAAACTGGATGGCTGCAGGGCTACCAAAGTAACGTGGTCGCTCTGAACTACTTCTCAACTTCAGTCGCAGGGACAATTCGAGACTGGTATAGATTAAGGTAACTCTTCGTCTAATCGACGAACTTTATAAAAAATTCTAGCGGTACGATTTTTAAAGTATGTATATATGTATGTATGTATATGTGTAGGAGTCCATAAGCACCACGACCCAGAGGATCTTTTGTGCAGCCCATTTAACTCACCATGTCAGGCTTAGACTACGTATAAAGCCTATTATCCTAGCTGGTGAAAGATCATAAATTGCAGCTGGGCTCATCATTGGCCTCCTGAAAAATTTCCTCCTGGAAGTCCCCAAGGCGGGCCAGCAGCAGAGCAGATGTTCTGACGTTTCGCCATCAACCTCACAAAATCGGCATGCCCTGGTACTTGCATATCCCATTAAAAACTGATGGTATCTAAAGCCACAGTGCCCCGTGGACGTGACAACAAGTAGTGTAAGTTCCGCCTTCTCAAGCAGAAGTAGGCTACCTGTCCTGCCACGGGACAATGTCACAAATCTCTTGGACTGTCTTAAACCAGAAGTGGACGTCCATGTGCGAAGGAATTCACGTTCGGACTATTTCTGTAATGTCCCCTAATGTGACTTATTTAAAGTTAAAAATCAACAAACCGTTTTTAGTTAAGCATTTTATTAAAAATTAAAATAAAATAAAGCATAAAAAATAAAAGTTATTTTTCCCTCTCAAAATTCGATACGAATTTAGGCACTTTTTGTTTTTTTTTTTTTCAAATAAATAGCCTTTTTAAAGCTTTCGTCATTTGCGTAATTTAAATACAAAAAAAACAGTTGATTAAGAGTAAATGAGCCTCGTCGATTCGACAAACATCAACCATCCAGGGTTAAAAACGGTTTATAGTAAAATCCATTTTTCACAAGGGCATTAAAGATTGTTTTTCAGTGGAAAACTTAATCTGTTCTTGTAATAGTATATGAATAGCATGTGATCTTAATGTAAGAATGATTTCTATATTTCTAAGCTGGTAGTAGAAAAACGTTTAGGAAAAAAAAAACTTTAAATAATTACTCGCTGAATATCAAACACAAGTACCCTTGCAAAACCTGCTAATTTTTTTCAAACTCATTTATTTACATTTTAAACATATTTACATTTTACCTAGAAGCTGGTCCCGCGAAGCCAATGGGGACTATCTGCAGGATATGAACAGAATTTCAACGAGTTTAGATATTTATTTTATAAATGCAGCTATTATTGAAATGTGAAGTAGATGTTTATACCATAAATGCATAAATACTGTGCATCACTTCACAGTAATGCAATTGTGATGCTGCTGCTTTTTTTAACTGCACAACAGCTGCGCAAAGTTTGAATTTTTCAACACGAACTTAATTTCAAAAGTTTCATAAGCGAATATAAAATAATACAAATGTTATCGACGATAGCGATGACAAATTTTATCGAAAAAATTGAACCAAAAAGTGACAGTTTTCTAATAATTTCCAAGAAAAAGCATCAAAAAAGAAACAACAATTTCTTTTATGTCAAAAATTATTGCATCAGAAAATTAACCGATGCAATAATTGTCAAAATTAGCTGCAGAGCTGCGGCATCACTACACAAAAAAACTTTTAACATATGTACATATGTAATTGTTGTTCATGTTTTTTTATTTTATTTTTTTATGTACTTATATCTGCATACACAGGATTGGATACGCCCACTAGTCCATACTTTCCATACAAAGACATTATAGGTTTCCGTATTCTTAAAGAACGGAATGAGCCAAAGTTTCCAAAATAGGTACAAGCATCTTGGTTATCAATACACAACATCCGATATAATTTGCGCGGGAGTGTAGAAGTGGGCGTGGAACCTCCCGTACAAAGACAAAGATTTCTGTATATTTCGAGAACAGCAGGGGCCAAAGTCTCCAAATTAGGTACGATGATTTTGGTTATCATTAGACAACATCGGGTCGAGGGTGGAGAAGTAGGAATGGCGACACAAAATAGATTAATATATATCTTAAGAACGGTAAGAGAAAAATTGTCCAAGCTTGGTGCACATAGCTGTGCTATCAAAACACAACCTCTCTTAATTGGAGAAGTGGACGTGGCACCTCCCTTAAAATGACATAGATTTCTGGAGAACGGCAAGAGCCAAAGTTTCCTAATTTGGTACAAGCTGAAATAAATCTTTTGTTTATTAATATAAACCTTGGTTTTATTTTTTTCTTTAAATCTTTAAAATGCTCTATTTGCGATTCATTTATTGGTAAATACTGCTTATAAAAACGTGGCCCCTTTTTTGCTTTGAAATACCCTTTTTGTGAACCCCTTTTCTTGGTAAATCCCCTTTGCGTGAAACTTTTAGGAAATTTCCAACGGCTACGCTGCTTACTGCTGCCCGGCTTTGACTTAAAAAGCGAAAAGTATGAAAAAATATTGAGAAAAGGAAAATTTAATTTTGCTTTTAATACTTATCCTATCGGGGGTGTTCTGGAAATCGAAAACGCAAGAATTTTGAAGTTCTTTTTAATGCATTCTTAATCCAATTTTTTATAATTTTCTTATACTCGTAGAATTCTATTTAATAGAGAAATATTTGTATTGTATTGTATTTGTTTTTCTTTTGCTACAAAAATCTTATGAAAAAACGACTTTTAAATTCTTGCGTTTTGCGTTTTCGAGTTCCAGAACACCCCTGTATAAATAAAGCAACTGCTTTTAAACGTTTCTAAAACGGAATAAAAATGAACTAGGTGGGCTCCTATGACAAACCTATGGCTATTGTATTTAAGATAATTTTACATATGAAAGCAAATCAAAACTGCAACTTGATATATTTCTAAGTAAATACTCGTTACTTTGTCTGTAGGGTAACTACATATTAGGCCATGTTCTAACAATCGCACGATTTGATATCGAAAAACGTCAGAGTTATTTTATGGTGATCTAACACTCGTTCTTTTTGCTTGAAATCTGCAATAGTGCTTTACAAGCGAATAAACAAAAATATTCAAATTCTTCAATTCAGGCAGTCGATCTGCGAGTCTCTTTGTGATGTTGATCCTTTACCTGTAACAAGCAAAGCCAAACACGTGTTCAAGGAATTCGAAATCCGAGACAAATCTAACAGAAAAATTAGAAAACGTTGTTCCAGTTGCTATATGGAAATAAGTAAAGTAGAAGGAAGAAGCGCCGCAGTAAAAAAGGCTAAAAAAGTATCAACATATTGTGGTCAATGCAATGGTGAACCTGCCTTATGCCTAGAGTGTTTCAGTAAAAATCATTAATTTTCTAATTATATTGCGATTTTTATACATTTTTTATATGTATATTTTATATATATACTAGCTTAACCCGGTGCGCTTCGCTACCCCTGCACCTACCCCATTTATTTTTGTTTTAAAATTTGTCCTGAAAAGGTTGATAGCTCTTGTGTTCAGATATATGGTATTTAATATGTCTTCTATGAGGGGTACTGCTCCTACTCTGTCTACCCCGCACATTTTTATATTGAAATTTATAGTTTACTATAATAGTAGCTTTAACCACGTTTGAAGACTCTCCCTTTAATAGTTCTTCAGTTGAGCGATATTTAATGTATGCATCCTATGGGAGGTATTTCCCCCCCTGCGCCTACCCGCTTTATTTTCATTTTCAAAAGTGTAGTATACCATAAGAGTGACTTTTAGAAAGTTTGAACATTCTCACTATTACAGTTCTTAAGATATGCGATGTTAAACATTGGCGTCCTATGGGGTATTCCTATACCCCCGCTGCTATTTTATTTCAATTCCGGGGCTCAGAAGATCCTACTACAAAAAGTTCAGCAAAATGCGTGCAGCGGCTCTTGAGATATGCGATAATTAATATTGGCATCCTATGGGGGGTACCAATTCCCCTGCCCCTATCGAAAAAATAAGTAGCCTATTTTATTTTTAGGGCTCACGTGATGTTACTGTAAAAATTTCAGGAAAATCGAATATTGGCATCCTATGGGGGGTACCAATTCCCCTGCCCCTATCGAAAAAATAAGTAGCCTATTTTATTTTTAGGGCTCACGTGATGTTACTGTAAAAATTTCAGGAAAATCGGTTCAGTAGTTTCGGAGTCTATAAAGCGACAAACAAACATACATACATAATTCATTTTTATATATATAGATATTTATTTATATATTTTTTCTTTTTTATTTATTTAATTTTAATTATATATTTATTTATATATTTTTTCTTTTTTATTTATTTAATTTTAAGTTAAAAATGAATTTAAATGTCCAACAACAAATTAAAAATAATAAATAGTTAAATAAAATTAAAAAAAAAAATCAATTAAAATCAATGTTAAAATTCCAACTTGTGTGAGCAGAGGCTTTAAAAAAAATTTTACACTAAAAAGAATATAGTTTTACCAAGGTGCCACCGCAAGAAACTTTTATTTATCATCACCAGGCCGAAAATTATTTGATGAACGTATACTTCATGTATACGTGTGCACCACCGGTGGTACACATGGCCTCATAGTAAAAAAAATTGTGACCCACCGGTGGGTCACATGGCAGCCAACGTGTTAAAAAATATTCTATTTTCCTTGAGCACACTTTTGCAATTTTAAGTCGCCAAACTTCTTGGGATTTCGATTTATTATTATGCAATTCCAAGTCATAATCGCAAATGTTAAAAGTTTTGCAATTATTAGAACATGCCCGATGGTAAATTTGTTGGTGGTTTTATTTTATTAAATATATGTATTTTAATTACAGCTAAATTATTGACCTTTGGTATTGATTGACTAACACACTTTATTACGAAGAATTATATTCCGTAAAGCAAAAATCTGAAAAAGTGGATTACAACGATGAATTTGCATATAAATTCGCTCCCTTCTTTTAATTCTTGGCTATTTTCCCGCCCTTTTTTTTATAAGTTTTGTAAATAAAAGTCCAATTTTTTAAACTTCAAAAATTCATTTTTTTCTTCGTTTATTAAGATTTCTCTTTCAAATCATTAAATATAATTTATGTATATATTTTTTGCTTTTTATTATAGTAAAGTGTTTTTGTATTATATAATTTTATAATGATGCAATTTTTATTTTATTTGTAATATTATTGAAAACCAAATTAGTTTTTTTTATTAAATTTCTTGTTTCTATAGTTGTTATTATTTCTGCATAAATAAAATAAGTATTGTTTATATAAATGTATAAGTTTCCTTTTTTAATGTTTATAATGTTTATATATATACTACATATACAATATAATAAAGTATAAAAAAGTTTACACATTTTAAATAATAAAAACATATGAATACATATAAATATATTTATATTTTTATAAAATAATAAAAAAAAAATCAAGGCTATTATTTTATTCTTTCTTTATAAATTTGTATATGTCACCATTTCTTTTCCCCTTTTTGGATAATTATAAAAAAATTTAACTATTGTAAAATTTATTGTAAATATTGTTGTTTTTTTTTTCTTTTTTTTTCTTGTGGTATTTAATTAAACAGTCTTTAAATAGAAACAAAAATAATAAAATTTATTTTCTTTTTGTTGTTGGTTTTTTTTTTTTTTTTTGGTGTTAACTAGGGTTCTCAATTTACGGGATAGTTCTGTTGATTTTTGTTTTTTTTTTTTATTTAAAAGAACAATTCCAAAAAGCAGATAAGAATTTTACCCTTATTGGGAATTAAGCAATAAAATGTATTTAGAAGAAACAAAGAGCCCCTTTTTGGACACGCAAAGTTTACTTCGACGAAGTATTTTCAATTTTCTTTTTAGCCGTCTTTCAAATTCTGCGCACGCAACTATGTAAACACGACGAATGAAGAACAAAGCAACTTTGCGTGTAAAACAAAATCTGTACTCACCACCCCCATTCTCCCTCCCCCCTTTCATCTAACAAACTCAAGACTTTGCAAAGTGAACTTTGCGTGTGCAAACGGGCTCTAAGTGATTTCTATTATTTTGTGATATATTCAGATATTTGAATCCCGAATTCCAAGATTTAATGAAAAACATCATAATCGAAATGAAGAAAGCATTTATATTTGGTTGAAATTGGGATAAATGATTTAAAACTTTTTAAGAATGATGACCTCTTTATTGCTTTATTATATTTTATACACTTTGTACTTGAACTATTTCCAATTTAAACCATTTTAAAAATTACAAAACCATGAATACAAGTCAAACAAAGACGACTTTGCAAAGAAAATTCTAAAAAATTTCCAAAATAAAAACCCCAGCATTAACTTAAAAGGGGATTGTTGTTAACTAATTTTAAACAATAAAAATGTATATAAAATTAAAAAAAAAACATTGTTTTTATTTTTTTTTTTTTTTTTTTTTTGTATTTTACTTTTAAATTTTTTATTAAATAATTAGTTTTTAAGTAAATTTAATTAATAATGATAATTAATGATAAAAATGATTAAAATTTAAAAAAAATTTCAATTAATTTTTTTTTTAGTTTAAAAATAATAATAATAATTAACAAACTAAAAGTTAAATAAAATTATAAAGAAAATATTCCATATTTTGTTTATAAAAAAAAAAAAAAAATTATAATATTTATAAAATGTTTTGATTTTTTTTTTTTATATAATTTTATTTTTTAGAGGTAAGTTTAAAGGTTGCTTTCGTTTTCAATTCATTTACTATTTTTTTTTTTCGTTTTGTTTTTGGATACAAAATTGTGTCTATTTTTATATTTTGGGTTTGATTTTTGTTTTCTTCTTTCTAAGTATTTTGGAATATGGTAGATTTGTGGATTTTAATTAGTGTTTTTTTTTGTATAATATTGTAAAAATTATAAAAAAAAAGTGCGAGGATTGTTTTTTTATATATAAAATTATTTTTATATATAAAGGTTGTTGTATTTTTTGGTTGCAATTTGTAACAAAAATATTTTTTTTCTATTTATTATATTTTTTTTTTTTTACTTTATATATTTGTTTTATTTTTAGAATTTCTATTAGGAAATATAAACCGAGATTTCTATTTACATGTTAATAATTTCTTAAAAAAATAAAAAAAAAATCAATAATTCAATAAATGGTTTTAAAAATTTAAAAAAAAAACTTTTTAATAATTATATAAACAACGTTTGTTTTTAACTTTAGTAGTGGTTTAAAAAATGATAAATGCTAATTAATATTTACAATTTTTTTTTTAATTAAAAAGCCAAAAAAAATTATTAATTAAAAACTTTTAAAACCCTTTAAAAATAATTCACTTGTAGTTAATTAATGTAGGGTGTTTTTTCAAGGTTAAGTTAAATTAATTTTTTACTTTAAACACTCATTTTAAATCTAGTGTATTTTTTTGAAATCCTTTCAATAGTTTTTATTATATATTCTCATATATATGTATATGTAAATATAAATATTATTTGCTTATTTTTATTATATAATTATATTAAAAAAAAATTACATTTTGAAGTATTTTTTTAAGTGTATATGTATATTTATATATAAAAAGATATTAAATAAGAAATGAAACAAAATATAAAAAAACTTATTAGCAAAAAACATCGACAGTTGATCAGCTGGGTTAAAGAACGCCCAACCTCGTTCTTGTTTGCTTAATTTAAAAAAAAAAAAAAATCAAAACTTTATCAAGAAATAAAATATTTTAAAAGAAAAAAAAAAACTTGATTAAACCGCCTTTAAAAATTAAGCCAGGTTTAGCTAAACATAGCTTAACCAAAGTTAATATTTTAACCAAGTTTTCTATAATTTTATAACCATTTGCCAAGACATTAAAACTGAAAAATTTCTGGTTTAAATATCCCTATTAAACCTTTCAGACTAGGCTTAATCGGTTAAGACAACTGCTTTAATTTTCTTTAAATTAAAGACTTGAGAAATGTCACGTCTTACTATTGCAAAGCTTGTACTCTAACATCAGCCTCCTTTAGCAAGCTAATAATAGTCTTAGGGTCTGTATAGGGGCTGGCTAAGTTAATGATTCATATATGTAAATTTAACTTTAATTATTAAAACTTTTTTATTATATATTTTAAAATATATATTTTATTTTTATAGAGAAGTTTATTTAAAAAGTTATTTATTCTTTATACATATATAGTTAATTATATAATTGAAAAAAAAAAAAAAAAATAAGAACTTTAAAAAAAAAATCAATTCAAGTCAAATAATTCATGTTTTATATAAAATAGGTTAATTCAAATGTACAGTTAAAATAATGCTAAGCAAAAATTTTTTTTAAATTAATTTTAATAGTAAAAAAAATCTAAATCACTTGTGGTCATAAAACGGAAATTTAATTCCACTGAACACTAAAAAAAATTAGGAAGATTTTTGTTGAAAAATATTCAAAAAATAAAGTCCTTAAAAAAACTCAACAAAAAATCAATTCAAATCCAAAGAAATTTAATTAAATATGCGCGCTAGTTACTACTCTCAGACTCAATTCATACAAATTTTGTGTCCTTTCAAGACTACCTACACTTTATTTTAACTCTCGTTGTTCACATTTGCCTGCCTTCATATTATCATCGTTCAATGCATTCACTCACTTTTTCAAAACGTACCTTAACTTAAGTTTAAAAAGCTTTCTTAGAAGCTCTGTGACTTTAAGCTTTTGCAAAAAAGCTATTCCATTAAATCTGTTTTAAGTTAGTTGCAATAAGATTTTTATTTGAACTTTTGATTGTTTTTTTTTTTAGAAAACTTTTAATCAAAAGAAAAAAATTAATTGTTTCAATTCAAGATTTTCATATTCTTTCCACCCACAAAATCTAATAGTTTTGCAGTTGTTTTTCTTTATCACAAAGTATTATTTTAAAACTAAAAATTATGCAAAATTGTTAAAATTAAAAAAAAAAATTACTAGTCAAAAAGTTAATTATTTCATTTTTTTAAATTACAAAATATGTGTTACTTAAAAGCTATAAAAGAAAAAAAAATGAATATCAACATTTTTTGTTATCAAAAAAATTTTATACTAAAAAGCTCTCTAATTAGCTTTGTTGTAAGCTCTAAAAATAATTTTTACAAAAGCTTTTTACGCGTTCCTGACGCATTTTTAGAAAAATTTAATTGTTTTTTTTCTTTTTTTTTTTTTTGAAAAGGGTTTTTGAACAATAAAAATATCAAACCTTAAACACGATTTTATCAATCCGTTTGCTGAACTCTCAATTGGGACAAAAGTTCTTGTTTCCGTCTCAATTCCTCCTTAAGTTTGGCCTTCTGCTCCAATAATTGCTGATCCTCACGTGTCAAAGCTTCGCACAATTTGGCCGCTTCGCGCAAAATATTAACTTTAGGCGCCCGTTCCTTGTCCTTAATGCTGGGTATTTGTTTTTTCAAAGCCTCAAACAGATTTTTTAAGCCAATGCGGCGTTGTCTCTCCATATCGTTATGTAAAT
This sequence comes from Pollenia amentaria, assembly GCA_943735925.1. Taxonomy (NCBI): domain Eukaryota; kingdom Metazoa; phylum Arthropoda; class Insecta; order Diptera; family Polleniidae; genus Pollenia; species Pollenia amentaria. Next base: position 80,943,217 of record OX031008.1, on the reverse strand, counting down.
TACGTTTCTCAATGGTATCGGCGGTCTCATCGACACTGTAATGGCGTTTTAAGACTCCATCAGGTAGTTGGACTGCGGTAACTAAATGTTTGGTTTTTTTACCACGATGTTTTTTAGTCGGTGGCATACTAGCCACAGAGTTTACTGATCCACTTAAATCTGTGCAACTCAACAAATTAGAGCCATTGGCGCCTTGGGCTATTAAACGTTTACGTGATTTATCCGTCGAACTTACGATATTAATGGGTGCTCCCGTGGAGGAATCAGTTACGACTACTGTCATCATTTGCTGTTGCTGTTGTACGTATTTAGAGGTATATTGATTTTGATAGGGAGTGGCAGCTGGTGAGGGAAAACGTGAATTATTGACTGATTTAACGGGACTACTGCTGGCTGGGGTGTAGGGGAATTCATAGGAACCACGACGTGGTGGTATGGTACGTATACCATTAGGATTTTTAACAATGCGTGCGGCATTAAATTTGTGAGCGACTTTTGTTTGCAGAACACGGCGATCCTTGTCTGAGGGATTTGTGGGAAGTTTCTTGTCATTAATAGAAACGACATCGATTTCTTCTTCTGCAAAGAAAGTAATAAGAATAAAAGAAAAATAAGTTTTTTTTCAAATATTTTAATTGAAATACATACATTCATACTTAATTAAAAATAAAGATTTTAAAAGTATTTTAAAGTTAATACATTTATCTGTAGCCCTAAAAAACATTTAAAGGTCTTAATGTACATTTTTACAGCCAATTTCAATTGAATTTAAAATGAAAATGCACATAAAAATCTTGTCACAAAATCAATGCCTTGTCCTCTTTCTTCGTTTATGCTCAGAAAAAATCGTTTATGCCCAGAAAAAGATACAGGAAGACAATAAACTACACTTCACACATATGAATAATAAGTAAACTGAAGTCAACACTTGAAGAAACAAAGAGAAGTATATTACGTCATCATCGTATTTCTTGTTAAAGACTTATAAGAAAGCAAAACGAAAAATAAAAAAAGAGAATATATGTATGTATATATATCGTCATCTTATGCTACATAAACAGCATGAGCCACTGCATCATACCATCGGACCAAAACCACCCACTTTACAATTTAATCCTACTTCATATTCCAAACACTTGTTCAGCATACATTTAGGCAATCAGCCAGTCAGTCATTTACGGAGGCCTACTCTGCTATTGTAAGTTCATATACGCTTTAAGCAATTATATAGAGCTTCAAGTAATCAAGTCTACACACAATTTTTATATAACAACCGGTATAACAATCAGCAAACTTTCTTAAGGCGTGCATTGAGCTTTTTCTTTTTTTTTATAGACATCACACGTGTACGAATATTGGTCGCCAATGAGAACCTCTGCTACACGATTATAGATCATTGAAGTAGAAATATACATGTGAAAAAATGCAATGACTTTTAAAGCCGATTATAGAGAGGAAAAGAAATGTGTTTGTTTTTCAATTCTAGTGAGGACGAGAAAAAGGGCAAAAGCAGCAAAAAAGTTTATATTATTAAATTATTCTACAAACTATTTTCTTTTTAAAGTCATTGACCTTAGAATATGGGTTGTAAATTTAATGTCAGTCATGTTGTTGTTTTTGCACACATTTTGTGAAATGACAAAACACAATAAAAAAAAACCAATATAATTTACAAAACTACATGAAAAACGTTGTATACGGCTGTAATATTTTTGGCGCCATTTAGACGATTTGTTTTTAGGGCTGGTATAAAAAAATCATTTTAAGGCCATAAATCCCAAAGACAACAACAAAAACAGAAACTATTCATTGAAACGAGCGCAGAACACAAGTTAAAAATGAAATCGTAGGGAGTATACGATAACTCAGGGTGCATTCTAGGGGGGTGGTGGTTTAAATAAAAAACCATTTGGAAAATATTCTATAAGTTTAAAGATTTAAATTTATTGATTGAAAAATAAAAAATCAATTATGTATTTTTTTAAAATGCTTTATTTAATAGATCAACAAAAAAAAAACTCCTGCTTCCAATTTTATATTTGCACATATTACGGTTTACAACACAACTCTATTTCAGTTGACATTTTAAGTGTTTGTATTATGGTTTACAACTTTATTATTGTGCAGTTAACAAAAACATCACAAATTTACAACTCATCAATAGCAGTTGTTTTAATTTCAACTCAACTGAGATAAGTTGTAAACCGTAATAGGGGCAATAATCTTTTTTTTAAACTTAATTTTTTTTAATTTTAAGCCTTAAGCGAAAGCTTTTAAGGTGTGGTTTTTTATACCAAAATTTTGCTTAACTTTAAGCTTCCACTTTCGCTTTTTAAGCTTAATTGAAAGCTTTTACTAGAAAGATTTTTCTGAAAAACTGTAAGAAAGCTGCTTAAAGCTGAAATTAAATTTTTTAGCTTTCTTACAGAGAATTTAACGTTTCTATATGGTCCTTCGAGCTTTTTATTATTTTTTTTTTAAGCTATTACATATTAGCTATTTTTATGAAAATATCGTATTTGTAAAAAAAAAAATTATGGTAATTTATCCTGTCAATTTTTTTTCCAGGTAAAATGGATATACCCATTGCTAATTTTGAATTCTTCTCGTTTATTATTATTATTTTTTTCTTAAGGTTTTAAGTAAAAAAAAGGTAGGAATTTTTTTAACACACAAATAAAATGTATATAAATATATTATACATTATATATTATCAAGAAAATTGTATAACAGTTGATAGGAGATCTAGCAATTGTTGTGTGGTGGCGGCGCAAAGAAGCTACTACTATGTAGACTGTGACGATAGTGTTAACGACAACACCGGCGTCAAGAGAGCTCGACACACTTTAAAAAATCTTCCGCTTAGCAACAACAATATAACATTTTCTTTTTATTTTATTTCAATGAAATACTAAACTAAAATACATTTGTAAATTCTAAACTAAAAACCGAAATGTTAAAAGAAAACATTCAAAGTATTAATTTCTCTAGTCGACACATGTTGGCTGGCGTTGTTGAGGCCTATAAAAAATATGCAGTAGGTATGTAAATGAAATTTACAAAAACAATTCACTGCTTAGAAAGCTTGAACAAATAGAAACATACAAATGAAATAAGAAAAAAAGTTTCAATTGTATAGCTGGCCTAACTCAATAAGAAACAAACCAAACCAACTTTATTGGGCTAAGAGAACCTCAAGTCCATCTATAGTTGCAAAAGCTCACTTACATATGCTATTTATATATATTTTTGGATACATTTTAACATTTCACAAATATGCCGTTACGTTTAAACTTCATACATTATTTTTGTTCTTGTTATAAATAAAAAAATAAATAAAAAGAAAACTAAAGAATGTTAAGATATGTGTTGCTAACCTATGATCTAAATATAAAATACCGCGTAAAATACGCTCGCACACACAATCTCTTTTACACATAAATTTAGTTTATATAAATATAATTGCAAACAACCATTTGATAGTTTTTAATCTAATACACTAACACACAAAGGTAATAGCTCCCTACCTCCCTCTCAACTTTTCTTCAACTATTGCGCTTTCATTTGCCACGCACTGCAGCAGAAAACATACATTTCTCGACAAAACGAACAAAAAAATAAATAGAAGAGATAAACGAAAGCAATAAAATAATTTAAAATCAGCCTACACACTTATTTCGACGCATTTTCCTATGCATACACTGAAATAAAAAGTAAAGCAAGTTTGCCAAATTAAAATAATTTTTTCTAAGGATATTTTGCAAACATTTTTCCAATAAGTATCACTAAACTTAAACGATTTCTTAAAACTTGTAAAATACTTATTTAATGTCTTGTAATTATTTTATTTTTGAATGTACATATATTTTAATAAAATATTTTTAGCATTTGTAGCTTTACACTAAAAATTAAGAAAAAATAATATATTTTTGTTTATTTTGTCAGTGTCATATGCACACGTTTTTCTTATAACACTATACAACTACCTCTCCCTCTTTACCGCTTTATTCGTCCAGCCTTAAAATCACCTGCCTTGATATCAGTGTTAAAATTGTTTTTTTTTTTTTTGCTTAGACAACCTTTTCATATTGCTAATACGCATATAGAACATATGCATGCATATGTTTCTTATCTAAGATTTGCGATAAATTGGGTCGTTTTTTTTCGAATTTTATAGTGCCAACAGCCGATCACTTCATCAAGAGAGCCACCGGCTGGGCTTTTAAATGTTGGTAATTTTTTTCAGTTTTTACACAATTCTTTTTTAAATAAAGTTTTCTTATTTAAAACTAATGGAAAACTTTAAGAACCCAGAAAGTTTGTTTTAAATTAATTGTTTAGAATAAAATGCTATTAAAAAGTTTATTATTTATTTTATATCTAAAATAACAATATAACTGATAAAAATACGAACGAAAAACTATTTCTTTTTTTCGGAAATATTGAAAAGTGGGTCAATAGGTGTAGCGGGTTATTAATTTATTTATTTATCTGATTTCCAATACAACAAGATAAAAATCTTATGATAATAGTATTGGATTTTTGTATTGTAATTACATTATTGAGTATAAAGTTTTGATTTAAAAAAGTTTATTATGAAAAATAATTTAATAATTTCTAGAAATGAAGAAATACATTGAAAATAGTTAAAAAAACAAACATAGTAAAAATGATAACAGTTTTAATTTGGGCTAAAACATGTATACAATTCTTTCTCAAAATGCAAGGCGTTGCTTACTGATTTATTGGGCGGTAGTTGCGAGTTCCAAAGGCGAATTGAATTGATAGAAAAATGACATTCAGAAATGATATCATTTGATTCTCTTGAACATGTAAAAGATATTCTATCAAAAAGATGCACTGGTTCTTGTTTGAATATTATTTTGTGTAATAGCATTAGGGTTTTAATTTTTAAAAGATTACTCAGCGAAACGCCATATTTTCTTAGATTAAAAACATATCTCAATACAGCATTGAAAGTTTTCTCAAGTTTTCCCAGGCTTGTTGGGTCACAACATGCAAACAGTTCGCATCCATATAGAAGAATTGGCATAATATACGTTTTTGCAAGTAACATTCTAATATTAAGCGGTGTGTTGTGTTGGGTGTTCAATAGCGTTCGCAGCATTGAATATGTTTTCCCAGCAGCAACAGTTACATGATCAGACCATGTGAGTGTGTTGTTAAAAATAATGCCAAGATTTTTAGCTTTTTTTACAATTTCGATTCGTTGGTTGTTCAGCGATATCTTTGGTTGAAGCGACAGTTTCAGTGTTTTTTCGTCGGTATCATCAAGCATTTGGATTTTGTGGGGTTTATGTGTAAACCATTTGCCCCTGTGTGAACACGTATTAAATCAAGGTTTATTTTTTCAACACAATCATTAATATTTATCAAGGGACTACTAATATAGAGTTGTACATCATCAGCATAAAGGTGGACATTACAGTGTAACAATTGTCTATCGAGATCATTGATATAAATAGAGAATAGTAGTGGCTCAAGTATCGATCCCTGTGGCACTCCCCTAAGAACAGGTAACGATTTTTATGTTATGTTTTTAGCAGTAACAGACTGACTACGGCCAGACAGATACGAAGCAACCAAACGAATAGACGAAGGTAAGAAACTAAACATTTTGTTCAATTTCCAACAAAGAACTTGAAGTATCGAACGCTTTGGAATGGTCCGGTAGAATAAGGAATGATATGTCACCAACATCAATGCTTTCTCGTATACCTTCGGAAACATCAATTAAGGCTGTTGTACAACTGAGTTTTGCTCAAAATTCAGATTGTCTATCTGTCAGCATGATATTGTCGTTGATGTATTTTACCAATACCAATTTCTCGAATAGTTTTCCAGGTTTTTTTTTGAGCCAACAGCAGATGTAAAACGCTTAGAATAGTAAGTTGATTTTGCACTCTTTATCATTCTATTTACGTCTCTTCGAGTCGCACAATATTCAGAGTGAAAGACAGTAATCTTAAAGGTTATGCTTTAGCTACTAAAAGCTTTTGAAAGTTTGAAAAAAAATATTAATTACATAAGGCATTATCTGGAAACACAAATAATTAATAAATTTTATGGAAAAGTAATTAATACAAGGAAGAAGATATTTTACAGAACTTTTAGGGTGTTTGAGTATAATTTCAAAGTAATTTCCAGGGTTTTAAATATTTACCGGAAATTTTTAAGAATGCTTAGGTAATGCTTTAAACTTTTTAGCAGTTTTTTTATCAACATAATGAATATTTTAATAATTCAAATTAAATATTATACAATATTTGCCAAATTTTTTAAAGTAATAAAGTAATGCTTAAGAATTCTAAGTAATGCTTTGAAAATTTTAAACATTATCTTTTTTTAATGTAACTCTACTAAGTTTAAAGGTATTTAATTAGGAAAAAATGCTACCCTTATGCTTTTTTTCCGGAAAATCAGTCTATTATAGGTATAACCAATAATTCCTTGAACTCTGTGATAACCATTAAAATGTGTAACAAAGATGTGTAACTTTAATTTAAGTAAATAAATAATTATAACTTTATATGTTTTATTAAACTTAATGGTGTTTACAAAAAATATTGACAAGTTTAGTTTATTTCTTTACTTTTCAATGGTCATAATTATATCTCATAACATGTGCTAATTGCACAAAAAAATTGGACGTGTGTAAATAATTACAAGCTGAAATCATAATAATAGCGGAATTCACCCTTGATTGTAAATTCCATTGTAGACCTTGTTAATCTTATAATTTTAGTAAAAATACTAACATTTACAACACTGCAACAACAAAATGTATTACACTAAAATATACTACGCTGTGGTTGAAAAATCCCACAAAAAGCAGTAGTAAACAAAGTGTGTGAATTTACCAGAATAAAACAGTTGAAGAAACTTTATCTGTCTCTTTCTCTCACTCAGCAAATTCATTAATTTACAATGCATACGAAAAAGACACTCGCGCTTTGAAGTATAAAATCGTATTAAATATAAAAGAGTGGTACACTTAATACAAAGGGTGAAAACCGCTAATAAATTTGAAATACCACATTCATTCATTCATTTTGCAGATATACTATATACATACATACAAACATTTAGGAATTATAGTTATGAACATATAAATTATAAACACAAACTCTGTTAGAGAGAAGTTTGAAACACTAAAGTGTACATACATATATAAATACACCAAAAGCATTTTATAACTATCGGCCATTTCATGGAACGAAATTCCGATCGAAAGTGGATTTAATTCCGAAAGTCGAGTCGTTAGAAAACGAAAAATTTCTTTGGAATTTATAATTTTTGGGAAAAAAGAAAATTCTTTGGCATCTAAAAAACCTTAAAAACAACATCGGTCGAAGATGTGAATAACCAAATTTAAACCATTCCGATCAGATTGTGTGACATGCCTGTATAATTTGTGGATTGCTGCTTTAACGCCGCTAATGGGTTTGTTTGGAATTATTATTATAAAATATCAATTTCGTTTTCCAAACTTTCCTCTTATTTTTATTTATTTAAAAATTTTAAAAAAAGTACACGTAAAAATAAAACTTTAAGTTATTTAAAACTTTAATAAAGTTTATTTTTAGATAGAAATCGTTTATTAAATTTTCATTTGTTTAAATATTTGTTTAAAATTATTTGAGTGTTTGTTAAAGAATCACATGATTTCATACGCTTCTGAAAAGATATTAAAAATGTTGATGTTTTAAGCCAATTTTTTTTTTGCTAAGCACGTGCCGTTTGATTTGTGTATGTTACCCCTCCTTTTCCCTCCTTCTTAAAGATTTTGCCCTGGTTTTTGTGGTAATTTGAATCGAAAATTACGAAACACCGGCCTGAACGCTAATTTTGTTGTCAACCAACAAAAACATTTTCGATTTTAACTTTTTTATGTTAATCTATACGCATTTTTTAAAATAGTAATAATACTTTTGTTGAACAGGTTGTTTATTTAAATTAATGGGTAAATGTTTAATTAAAAAGATAAAATGGGCTTAAGAGCCAAAATATTTGTATAAAAACAGTTTTAAAGTAATTTAATTAAGGAAATTATTTAAAAATGTAGCAGAAGTTTAACCCCCTTTTTTATATAATTTATTTTTATATAAAATAAAACAGGTTTATAAAGGGTCTATAAAACAAATTTCCATAGAAAATCGATGAAACCGTTTATAAACCTGTTTCGTTTTTTCTAAATAAGCCCGTTAGTGTTTAAACTAATGCCTTAAGGAATTTGTATAGTTTTGAAAGTAGTGCTGGGCCGTCATTTAATTTTCTATTAAAAAGAGGATTTCTAGAAGTTCTTAATATTTTTAAAATTAAAGAACAATAAAAACAAACAGCAAACAGGGAAAATATATCAAAACTAACTATTCACAGTTTAATCTGTTTTAACGGCCAACCTCTATCACCGGACACTGTTACCTAGTCCTAGTAGCGTCCCAAAAGAAACCATTTGAGTTCTATTTGAGATATCTCCATTGTATTTTAATGTCCATTCATTTAATATTCCACTTTACACTCTAAAGACTATAAAAATATGTATTAGGGCCTATGTAATATTATTAATAAAGTCGCTATACTTTGCAATCCTCTCGTAATACAGACAGAGTTTTCCGACCTTTAATGTTTAAACATGTAATAGCAAATATTTATTTTAGCTTAGCAAACTTTAAATGTATTCTATGCTCTCATTCTAGCCATGGTTTTTCTTAGTTCCTTGTAGAAATTGTCATACAGGAAATGTTTACTAGTTAAAATTTGTTGCGGAAGTGCACATATTACCACACTTTCGTTAAAACAAATACAAAATTTTTCTTTTCTATTCAATTCTGATTTTTTTCATTACTAATATGCACAATGAGTATAAAGTGCTAATTTAATGTGTTGCAGCCGTTAAAACAAAAATTTAATGAACTTTAATTGAAATGGAATTTTATGCCAATAGAATAAAGAGACTTCAAAATGTTTTAAAATCGATTAGGAATGTGAAGTTAGCAAATATGTATCTTTGCCAGCTGCTTAAGTCTGTGTTTACACTATGAAAGTTTTCTTTCAGAAAATCTAAAGCTATGTTCACACCTATTAAATATTTGACGTCCTACACGTAACCACTAGTTTTTTTTAAGAAATTATTTGCGTTTGCAAAACGTTTGGCTAAATCAAACATCATTTTACAGTTTCGAAATTACATTATATAATTATCTACTTATAAATAAGGTCTAGTAAATCAATAAGAATTGTTAAAAATAAAGTAAAAGTTTGATCAATTTACTGGTCACGCCTTTTTTGGATTTTAACGTCAAATATTTGTTAGGTCTGAACATAGTTAAGTTTACGTTTAAGAAGAATATAATGTTCTCTTCCGCTCTTACCATTAAACTTAGAATTTCTGAAAGAAAACTTTAATAGTGTCAACCCAGACCAAGTAAAAAATAGGGTAAAACCTCATTTACAATAAAAGCCATTACCATTTCGTTTTTCTTCTGTTTTATTCTTTCGCAAGGTATAAATTCCTTTAATTGTAAGTACAAATTTTAAACTAAAGTTTTGTTAGAAAATTGAATCTACAGCTAATACAACAACAATTTGTATGAAATTGTAAATGACGATTATGAAATTTTTTATAAGTCTTGAATGAAAATATAACAATAATAATTACTATATATATAATTAGTCAATTCACAAGGTATCCTAACATGTCATATTGTCAAAATGTCCTAATATTTCACAATGGTTTAAAAATATTGTTGTTGGTTTGTTAACAAAAAGTGTCTTAAATAAATAGAACGTTGCTTGCTGTGTTTATTGTGCTGTCGTAATTAATCAGAAAAGTCCAGCGCTGAGCGGCTGAGCCGTACAACAATATTTTTAAACCATTGTGAAATATTAGGACATTTTGACAATATGACATGTTAGGATACCTTGTGAATTGACTAAATATTTTATGGGGTGTAGTTTGCTGATATGTCTTACTTTTTTATTTATTAAATTTCAATATACAAATTTCTATTTAAAAATTAACAAGTTGGCAACTAAAATTGCTGTTAGCCTTGTGAACAATCAAATAAAATGTTGCTTCAACTGTGAACCCGGCTTAATATGTTGTTCAAGTTTTGAAATTTTTGTTTGATTGATTTTATTAAAAAACTTTTAAGTCTGTATAATGTTCATTTATAGCAAGTAGTTGTGTGTAATTATTAATATTATTTATATATTTTTGTGCCCACAAGCAATAACAGCTTAAGTCGAGTTAAGAAAAATTTGACTCATTTCTTTTTATTCCTCCCCTAATTATTGTTTCATTAAAAATGTAATTAATAATTAAAATGTTATAAAATTCAAAATTTTTCATTTTTCGAATTTATTCTATGAGTTAAATTTCAGTTATGGATTTTATAAAGCTTTTCGTAATAGCTCTATTCCTTAAATTTTTTTAGAAATGACTTTATACACTACCAGACTATTATATTGTATTTTGTTATAAAATTGCTAATAAAGAGCCCATAATTATAAGCTTAATTAAAATTCCCTGATTTTGGGTAACGGTTTTTAAGTTTAAAAATGCTCTGCTGAGCACTTGCCGAAATTGAGTTAAGATGTTATTGTTTGTGGACACAGATACTTAAAATTTCACCAAATTCTAACTATAAATTACCTTAGTAATTATCGGTAATGCTTAAAAATTTTAGGTAACACTTTAAGTTTTGCATGTATTCAAGTTTTGTATTAACCTATTATATCAATACAATCTTAATTTCTAATATATTTTCTAACTAAATAGTTATTTTAGAAGACCTTATTAATTTTTTTACTGAAAACAAATTCTTTTCTTTTCTATAATAGTAAAAAATGTTTGGTTTTTTTTTGCTTTTCATAAATTATAGTTGCCTTAGCCATTTTTCATGGGTAAAAGTATAGAAAAATATGTCTCCCATGAAATAAAAACAAAACAAGCAATTATTATGTCTAGTTTCTGTCTTTCTTTTTGCTGCGAAATATGAAAAAAAATCCTTTCTCTTCTGGGATTTTTCAAATATTTTAACTGTATTTCTTTTCAGTTTTATTGCAGTAAAATAAATAAAATAATGCACATTCCAGCCAGCCAGATACTAAAAGAAACTCGTCAGTCAGTCAGCCAGTTAGTCAATCATAAAAAAATGTGCAATATCTATAGAGCAGTTATACTAAGATGATGACTAACTTCATACATTCAACATTAAACCTGCTACAGATTATTGCCCAGTAAACAAAGCGGTAGGATAATGGGGCGTCGCAAACATGTTGAAAGGAAAAATCATAGCGGAGGAGAAGGATACTATTTGCAATGGCAATATTTCATCTAGGCGATAAAAATGTTAATATCGCCTCAGAATCATCTATAAGATAGAGTCTCTGTCCGATTTCTTATCTTCCACTATCTTCCTTTCCTGTGCTATCACCATTTACTTTTACTCTGTCACACTATATTTCTTTCTCTTCATTCCTTCACTAATTAAGGCGTCACAATGGACCATATTGGTCTCTGGGTGAGGGTGTGAAGTTTGCTTCACACCAGCCTTTCTAACCTAACCTAACCTAGAGTTTGAATAGTAAAAAGCTATATGGAATATTTCTCGGAAATGATAAGAAGAGGTAAAAACAAAATGTAAACTTTAAGTTGTTACTTCTAGACGGTAACAACTGGGAGTTTATCTTAAAATTGTTTGCCGGTTGAACGGAATGTTAGAAGGGAAGTAGTAGAACACGAGTTAAATATATAATGCTTCCTTCTACTACTGTGTAGATTTTTATAAACCAAACTTGTTTGTGTGTGACTTTCAAAGATGAGAGGTTTTAGATCAGTAGGGGATTCTGGAATGTGTCATGCAACTCAAAAACTTACCAAGTGACAAGCTTGCATGGAAGAGCAGATTTTTTTTGCAATATTTTTATTTCTAGATAAGCTTGTGTTGATTTTTTGTTTTCCAGTTGCACATAATACACGTTTTTGATTTCTATTGTAAAAAAAATAAAAACAACAGTGTTCCCACTGGCATCGTTTTTATTTTTGAAACTGTTTAAAGTCGAGTATTTTAGGTAAGTGGAAATGTTAAAGATTCCTCTTTTTCTGTATAAACTGTGGTGTCTGGTTTTGTGGGTTTTTTAACTCACATATTATGATAGACTTGTTGTCTTGTCTCGTCTTTTTGAATGTTATGGTATTTTTTGTATGTTTGCTATTAAATTGTTGTTACTGTAAATTTTTTTTGTTTTGCTTTCAAAACATAATACCGCGAATGAGGAGAATAAAAAAAAAAACGTTAGAGATTGTTGCTATGTGTTGGAAAACACAGCCAGCCAGTCAGTTAGTCATGTCCTCCTATCAAATTCCGGTTTTTTTTCGTTGCAACAGCAACAATTTTTACGATCTCCCTCCCCACACCACAAACCTACATTCCTTTTAATGTTTTATTTTATTTTTTTAAGAGAGGCCCCTCAAATTGTTGCATTCATACAAAAAATGCAGCACAAACACGTGAAACTATAAAGTGAATGGTTAGATTTTCTAAAGCTGCTGTGCCACAATACAGAAAATAATAAATAAAAACAATTAAACGTAATTTGAAAAGTATTACATGCAACAATTGAAAAAATGAGGCAAAGCAGCGGCAAATTGTTTTGGAGGTCATAAAAAAACAAAAGCAAAAACCGTTTTGAAATAAAAATGAGAAATGAATTCAATACAGAATAGCTGTTTTTAATAAAGGATTTTAGTAGATTTTAAATTACTTAAGGAAATATCGAAAATTAATAACAAATTAAAGCAGCTTGTTGGCTGTGCTTTAAAATCTTTGAAAAAAACTTGTTTTTGTTTCATAAGCTTTAAAAGTTGAGATCGCCAATTTCTTTTTCATTTTTTTTTTTTATTGTATAAAAATCTCAACTTAGCAACACATTAAAAATATATCCGAGACATTTTTTAATTGATATCTACATATTTTATAAATCTTTCTTAACTTTAAAATTAATTTTGGATTTAAAAAAAAAAAAAAAATTGTTCATTCATTATTTTAGAATGACAAAAAAGAAAAAGCAACAAATTTTATTATTCTAAAGACTTTTAAAAGACCACAAAAATTAAATTCGAATTTGTTTTTGAAACCCCTTAGAGATTTCATTCTTCGCTTTGGTACAAATTGAGGGAAATTATTTCAAGTTGCCAAAAATCTTAATTGGTTTAAATATTTTTAAAACCCTTTCACTTCCTGTTAGAATTGTTGAGAAAAAAATTTGTTTTTTAAGTGATACAATTTTTAAACAGGCTATAAAATTAGCAGTTCACATTTTGAAATTCTTTGATTTTGTTTGCTTTATTTCATTTAGAATTATTGAATTTTAAATATCTTGTTACTTTGAGTAATTTATGTTGAGAATCAAGGAGCTAATTCTGGCAGTTGTGCTGGAATACTTTTTTGATTTAAAAGCAATTTTATTTCTAACTCGATACTGAACGAATCGAAAAAATTTTTTAAAATAGTAAATTACTTGTTTGAGTTTTCACAACACTGAAAATATAATTCCGATTCGATTGAAAGAACTCAGAAAAAATGCTTTCGGATCGTAAAAGCATTCGATAAAGACTGCCAGAATTAGCCCCCAGGATACTTTTACATTTTTTTTTTCTTTTAATAAAAAATTTATATATTTTTTATAATAAAAAATATTTTCACGGGTATTTTAAAATTACTAATGAAAAAAACAACCGTTTCTTATAGATAAAAATCCGATGTTTTTATAAAATATTTGTGCAAAAGGCAGAAAAAATTTGCATTATTCCTTAGAATTCAATAATCAGTTTAACAACAACATAAATATTCGTTACACGCAAAAATACGTAAAAGAATTTCTTTAAAAAGTACATACACACTCGCGGACACGGACAGACAGCCACAAAAGTAATAAACCACAGAATGTCAAACAGCAAATAAACCATAGAACTCTAAAAGAGTTACAATAAAAATATAAAACAATTCATGAAAATCCCAGGAGAAGAGCAGTTAAAGACAACAACAACAAAAATATTTAATGTTAATGATATTATTGGTAATGATAATGATGAAGATGATCATGATGTTGGTGACTTTGTAAAAATGCCACTAGCAGCAAAAATTTTAAAACTTATTGTAAACTATGTAAAAACTAGTTTTTTTAAAGTAATTTAAAAAAAAAAAAAAAAAAAAAAAAAAAAAAAAAAAAAAAAACTTAAAGATCAGACAGAGTAAAGGCAATACTAGCTGGGCTTCTACTGGTGGTAGTGTAGTGTGGCTTCTGCTGAGACGGCTAAACAAATATTTGTAGCTTAAGTATAGCCGTTGCTGTGTCTGAAGTAGAGTAATGTTTGTTACCAAGCAAAAAAAAAAAAATGAAGCCAAGATCAATAGCAGCAACATGCACCAGCATTTAAAGTATGTAAAAATCGTGGACATACTTAGGTTTATAGCAACACCTTAAAAAAACTTTATAGACAACAAAAATTCTTTTGCAAGGTTATAATACAGATACTGCTGCTGCCAACAAACCACAGCAACAATTGTAAACAATATTAGTTGTAGGTTGGCTGGCTGGATGGCTGGCTGGTTGGTTGCGTTGGCACCGAGATTTTTTTGTTCTTATTGTTCCACCAGCATTTAAAGAAGATGCTGCTAAAGTTTATGGTGGGAAAGTATGAAATTTATGCAAACAAAACCGGTTAAATAAAACGTACTGTCTGCTTTTAAAAGAATGTCTAGAGAGCAATGACAATAAATTAAAATTTAATTTAAATTGATTTTTCAATAATGTTGTTCAAAAATCTGATAAATTAAAAGTAAATTTTTTGTGTTCTTTATTGTTTTTGAGAAAGGGGAAATAAGGTCAGGGCTTACATTGAAAAATAATTGAGTTGCCAAGGATTTATTAGGTGAATAATAATCTATAAATAAAAACTAAGAAAAAAACTAGAGCATTACAAGTTAATTGGTTAAAGCAAAATATTTATTTTTAAACAAAATAAATCAATTCAAAAGAGAAAATATATAAATTAAACAAATTTTACTATATTGTTTCTCTGATAAAATTTAATGAATTTATTTTTTAAGTAAGGAATTTATAATTTAAGATTAAGTAAGTTTTTCTTTTTTTTATATAAGTTAGATATAGAAAAAATTAAAGCAAAACTAAGCTAAAATATTGAAAATTTCATCAATTACCTAGTAATACCTTAACGGTTAAGTTAAATGGCCCTCTTAAATTTACACAATAGGTTTCAAATTTCTTAACATTACTTGGCATTACCTAGTTATTACCAAAAAAATAATGAATAATCAAAAAAGGTTAAAATAAAGAAAGCGCAACGAAGCATTATTATATTTTATTAAGGGAAAATTTATACTTAACAAAACTTTGTAATTGATTTAATTATTTATTACATCAAAGTTTTAAAATCTGTTTAAACCTTTAAAATAATATATAACAACTTAGCATTACTTTAAAATTACAAGGAAATTTACAAAATATGTAAAAAAAAAATTCAAGAAGTAATGCTTTGGAATTGGAAAGCAAATGCTTAAAATACATTTTTTATACGTACTAAACTAAATAAAAAGAATTTGAATTAAATGTAAACTTTAAGTCTTTAATTACATAACAACAGTAAGTAATGCTTTAAAGATTTCTCAAAGAGAACTTTTAATAGCTATTAAATCTTATAAATTAACTATGCTTCACCTTATAATTACTTTAAAATTACCAAGAAATTTACAAAATATTTAAAAAAAATAACACAAATTGATAGTTTGGAATTGGAAAGAAAATAGTAGATTTTTATTTAACATATTAATTAAGCTAAATAATAAGAAATTGAATAAAAAGTAAACTCCAACTTTAAAATTATATATATTACAAGAAAAAGTAATAGCCAAGTAATGCTTTAAATATTTGATAATAAATGTATTAAAAACAAGCATAACTCTATTAAATAGTTTTAAAAATTTATTTATTATTACCTAGTAATTTTACTTTGAAAAGTACTTGAAATTTGAAACCCCTTTTTAAACTAATCTGTCTAATTATAACAATGACACATCTGAGAAATAGAAAAATGCTATAAATTACTTAATTTACGAGTCGTTGAAGTTGTAGACGAAAAGGATATTAGAGTCATACTGTATTTAGATAACATAATAAAATATTTATTAGTTTGTAGTATTTGATGTTGGTTGAGTTGAAATGAGTGAGATCGTTAGCGGCATCATCAGACACTTTTTTTTAAATTAAAGAAAGTTAAAACACAAGCACTAAAAAAGTTACAAAGAAATACATATAAGCGATGTAGCTGATATCCAATGTCGTCGTGTCGGGGGAAAAAAAAAAGCAAAACACACATACATAAAATCATTGACAACTTAATGTCATACTGAGCGGAATTAATTAAAAATAAAAACTGGTATGAAATTATCAAGAATTTGAACAGGTAAAAAAAAGAACAAAAACTAAAAGTTTATAATTTGGGTTTAGTTTCATTTACTTAAAAAAAATCAATAAAATTAAATTTATTTTTTAAAAAGAATGTTCTTATGTTTGTATAACTATTTAATTCAACAAGTTGTTGCATTTATTTTTTGCACATGCCACAATTATGACGCACACTTGAGAGCAAAATATTTTAACATACAACCCAGAGCAGTTGTACATATACGATTTTAAAACTGAATGACGCATATGCAGCAAAATATAAGAAAAAAAATAAAAAAGTTCTAGTGTGTGAAACTAGTTTCATGTGGGTGTAGTTTTTCCATTGAATGATAAAAAGACAAAGCAGACACAATTTAATAAAAGTCCAAAGATGTAGTCACCACTTGCACAAACTTTAGCAGAGCGAATTATACATGAATGAAAAGGAAGAGGGGGCGGAAAAGTAGGAAATATGTGCATTAGTGGTAATTCCTATTAAAGTGTTAGATCTCATGTCATATTGAAATGTAGGCCTGCAAACAAAATACAGTGCGTATAGAGAAGGAGTATGTCTGTATGAGAATACGAACACCTACACTTCATAAGACCATTAAACAGAACAATCTGTGTTCTGTCGGCTAATGTAATAAACTTTTATTTTAATAAAAATCTATTTTCAAAGTTAGTTGTAGACATTAGTGTTACAATGAGCCACATACATTTGTTACCAGATATCCGAGTACATAATGGATGTGATGACGATGACACAATTGATAAAATAATTCAAGTGAGTTCTGCTGCGTTCTTTGCTCTTAAGGATGTTAAATTTCAGTTTTTTTTTAGATATTTTATGGGAAAAACAGAATATTGAAACTTATTTAATGTTTAGCTAACATTAAAGCCAATATAAGTTGTCAAGTCTTTTAGTATTACCTCGTTAGTATTTAAGCATTGCTTTTAGAAAATTCATTTCAAGAAATGCTTTTTAGTTAAGAATGACAAATCACAGCTTCATTTATATAATCTGACAAAATTTTAAGTAATTATACTTTTGAATAATAAAGAAATAGTATAATGTGAAATGGCCTTATATCTCAATGCAAAACTAAGCAATTTAATAACTTTTGCTTTTCATGTACGTATGTATGCATGTATACCACTTTGTGACAAGCCGCCACCAAGTGGAATCTTAAGACCCAAATTAATGTGCATGCGCTTGCTTAAGCAACTGTGCGATGCATCAAAGTCAAATTTTAAAGAACTTTTATTCTATAATATTAAAGATATGTAAATATTTAAAGAATATTTAATCCATAGTCTGTATGGATTTTGTTCCATAGACTTAAGAAATAAAGAAATAAACTATCAACCCAAATATGAATAAAAATTCGACGAGAGTTTTCTTCCTTTACCCTATTTAAATTTTTCCTTTTTCATATTATAGTTTAATTAAATAAATGTTTATATTTATTCAAGCTCTAGGTCCTTTTAATATTTATTTTTTTATTCTCAATATTTGGTTAGCATCGTCAGGAAATTAAATATTTAATTATTAAATAAATTAAATATTTAATTATTAAATATTTAATTTCCTGACGATGCTAACCAAAGGTTAGCGAAATATTGAGAATAAAAAAATAAATATTAAAAGGACCTAGAGTTTAAATAAATATAAACATTTATTAAATTAAATAAGGTCAAATAAAAAACTGAATATAATTTAATTAAAAAAAATGGGAGAAGGGCAGTAAACATAAATCCGACAGGCGTTAAAAAATTATTTTAATAACTATTATTGATAAAAAAATTAAAAATAATTTTAACTGCAGCAATTTTTAAAAACAAAATACTTCAAACACAACTCTGCGAAAATAAAAACATTTTTTATTAAAAAGAGTTTTTCAGATTTGTAAACCGTAACGTTGACATACCGTTTTGGGTTCTTGCGTAAAAAAGGTTTTTCATTGCTTCAATTTATGTACGGTTGGCAATTTTTGACTAGGTAGATACAAATATACGAAGTTTTTTTTTAAGAAATAATCTCTATTAAAAATAATACGAAGTGCTTAATTAAAAATTTTAGTTTTTTAACTTTTTAAACTATAAAGACAATAACTGTTAAATTTTGAATGCATTAATTCAAAACTTTTAAAATAGATGACACAATTATTTCATACAGTTATTTCATTCAATTAATTACAAGTTAATGCTTTTAACCTTATAAAGTTTTATTTCAATAAAATGAAAAGTAAATAGATTCTAGAACTTTTTTTTTACAACTTTAAGAGCAATGCTCGTAATTAAAAGGTAATGCTAAGTACTTACCAATTATAATGTAAAGTTTCTACAACAATCTTATCTTATTTTTCTTTGAGTTTGTTTACAATTATTTTGGCGCCTTTTTGTTTAGAACTTTATATATGTATATGCATTAAATCAAATTATAAACAGATTTTTTTTCACTCCACAAATAACACATGTTTAAAATTTAGCGTAAAAAATTGAAAATATAAAAAGTGAAACTGATAAAACTAATAATAAATTTTAACCACAAAAGGAAATAATATTGTTTACACATGTTGTGAATTTCATACAATTTTAATTCACACGAGCAAAATACTATCGAGGACAAAAAAAAAACATCAACACATTTTTAAATTAAAATAGTAATGACAGGAAAATTAATATGGAAGGAAGTTTATTAAAAAATTCATAAGCACAAGAAAATTGAAACAAATTTAAAAATAGTGAAAGCTAAATTATTTATTTTTGAAAAAAAAATAAAACAAACAAAGTAAAGATTAGAAAAACATTTTTAATCTAAAAGGCCAGAAATGCTTGAGTGCTTTTTTAAAGTTAAGCCAGCCGTCATCTACCATACAATTACATTTTAAGGGAAAAATAATAGAAAAAAAGAAGAATTAAAACAGGTTTAGAAAAAAAACAAACCGAGCCTTTATATTTGTGGTTAAAGAAGCATTACGTGGTTTTATAGAGAGGAAAAATGCTTTGCTTCTAAAAAAAAAAAACTTCAGACAATACAACACTTGCAATTCCAGCCAGTCAAGCATGACGCACAAAGTTTGATGTAAAGAGAAAAAAACACGTAAAAGAAAAATAATTTCATTCAAAAGATTCTGTTTAAACTCTGTTTTCATATGTATTTACATATTACAAATGGGGAGGAGTACAACGAACAAAACTTTCATCCTTGCATTGACAAACCCTTCATGTGTAGAGTTTAAACTGCATCACTATTCACAGAAATTTTTCCAGCCATTCAGCAGAATCTTAAGCAAAAAATTATATTGTTTAACCTTTAACCCAAGACTAACGTCATTGGGAAACCAATAATGAAGATGATCACAATAAACAACAACAAAAACAATGACATTAACTTTGGAAAACCCGATATAAAAATATAAAAAAACAACAAATATGAACCAACATATAGTCAACCTCTATTAAGAGAAGCTGTGGGAGAATTTCTTATTATGTTTTTTTTTCTGCCACAACTCAGAATGCAGAAAAAATAAAGCAAAAAAAAAAAAAAAAAAAACAAAAGGGAGAGCCTTAATATGATGCTGGCTTCAATTCATACTTCTTGCAAAAAGTGTGGGAAAATAAAAATTTTGTGTTTTTCCATTAAAAGGAAATAACTAATGGGGGTACAATTCAAGAAATTCTTTTGAGAACTTTTTGTATTCAAGAAATAGAGAGTATAAATGATAAAATTTGCACAGACACCAAAATATTACATCATTTTCAATAGAAAAAATTAATAATTTAAATTAGAGAACAAAATTGGGAATTACTCATGGTATCATTAATAATAAAACAGACATAGCTCAAATATTTAATTATTGAACGAAAAAAAAACACTAAAGTATGAATAGATTCCATTAGCGGTTGTTAAAAGATGAGTAATCTTAATTAAAAAGGCAAAAAAATTTTAACAGATGTATCACGTTTAAAACAAATGGAATACAGAAATCAAGATAATTTAAGTCTTAGACAGTAATTAAGAGAATTGCCAAAAATTCCCTTAAAAAACAAAATTTTCAATGGCTCCTTAAATTAGGCATTAATTTATATCCTTACATAAAGCCTTTTAAGTATACTTTTCTATATATGACTATAATTTTAAATATTATAATTAAAATATGTTCTTTTTTTTCAATCCATTAAAATCGAATTTTAGTTCGAATTTTTTTGAGCCATAAAGAGTAATAAAATGTTTGTGCAAAAATCTATCCATAATATGTAACTGTCATAAAACATATTGCGACGCAGTAATTATGGTGACAGAAAAAAAAACAGCAGCACAGTAATAATGATAAATGACAATTTGCAAAGAGCTAAAGGGGAGTTGGACTGTAAGACTCTTCTGAAACGAACTGCCAGGCATTAAGTACTTATATTTTTAAGAACAAATTTAACACAAAAGGGTCCTTTATCTGCTTTACTCGGAGATGACAATATGTACTGGTATATACATAAATATAACAAAAAGAGCAATAGAAGCAGCCAGAATCCGGCTTTTTACCTAAAAAAAAGGCTCAAAGCAAACAATTTTTGCACTGCAAAAACATTTGAAGTACAGCTAAACAAAGGCTGTAGAATAAACAAATATATAGCATAGCTTAGGGCTTTTTAAATATAAAAACAAACAGACAAGAATTTAAGAACAATGTTAAGGATTTTAAATAAAAGGCGTTGTCTGTTATTGGCGGTAGAAAGAAAACAAAGGCAGAAACAACTTGTTTGTGCGCAATATGAAAAAAGAAAACTGTTGCTTTAAAAATTAAAGACCTAAACTTAGGCTACATTTTTCTCCAGTAAGCAAATTACCAAAGTTTATATAATTAAAAGTTTATTGAACTTTGTTTACCCCCCATAATCAAAAAAATATAAACAGCACTTCATACTTTCGGGCTTATTAAATTAAAATTTGAAAACCTTTTTTCTCTTTTTCCTTAAACACGGTCTTTTTAGCTTACGCTCTTTCTCTTAAAAAGGCGCCAAAATTAAATGTATGTGTCTATCGTAAATAACAGTAAAAAAGTATCCCCCAAAATTGTAGTTATGAGAAATGTTTAAGCTCTCTCGAGACTTTTAACAGCTATAATAGTTAAATATTAAAAATGTATAGGTACATACATATGTATGTACCTATGTACTAGTTGTTGGCGTCGCTGAACGATTTTATCTTTTATATTAGGAAAATTTATATTTTTTATTTCACTCTCTCTGCAATGTCGTTCTTTTCTAACTCATTTATAGTGCATTTTGTTTTATTTTTTTTATAAAAAAATAAAAAACAGAGATGGAAAACTGATTTGATTGAGAGCCACATATTGAAGATATATAATAAATTAATAAGCTAAAATGTATAGTTCTATTAAAAATGACATAGGGGAAAAAAGTTTGCAACATTTTAGTATATTTTTGGAGACCTTCTATTTTTTCGAACTAAAATTACCGGTATTTATTCGTAATAGCGGTAAATTTTCCAACCCTGATTTGCAGACACGTGTAGCTATAAAAACAAATTATTTATACACAAAAATACTCAAGGTCGTATGTTGGCTACAAAATATTACCGCTGCTGTTGTTGTTGCTTATATTGTTGCTAAGCTTTTTGTTGTAGAAGTTGTAAATGTAGTAGTACTAATAGAGTTTCAAGTCTCTCTACTTCTCATATATACTATCTATGTTTATGTATTTTATTGAGACTTAAACCCTCGTAATGTACATATGTATATTAGAAGAATTGTAAATAAAGCTTTTATTGGGGGGTAGTATATACATAAAAGAGAGCTTTGGGCTCTTTAAGATTGAGAATAGAGAGAAACATCTTCAAAATTGTTTACTTTTTAGTTTACATAGGCATAAGAAATAAATTCAGTTTAATTAAAATTTCCTGTAAATTTTTTGGCAATTAAGAAAGTCTCGGGGGAGTCAAGAATTAAAGTTTCGTTAAAAAATTTTGTTCATAAATTACAACCTTCATTAGATAGTTTATTATTAATAAACAAAAGCTACTTGCAAAATCCATTGCCTACATTAAGTTGTTTTTTTAAGTGCATATTTTTATTTATTTTTCAAAGTAGTGCCTACTTTCAGTCGTTCTAGCTTGTATATTTTGTGTCTTCTCTTTAAAAAGACACACCCATATACATTATTGTTATACATGTGTTATATCGTCTCTTTATCTGTGCGTTTTTTTTGTGTTTATAGATTTTTTTGTAGCTTTTATTATAACGCTGTGATATTTCCGCTCAAATTTCCGTTAAATGTTTCTGGATTGTTGTTACATTCAGTTGTCTGTCTATACAACTGTCTGCCAATGTTTGTGCATTTTTTTTCATTTGAGATGGTCTCTTGAATTAAATCTACACTTCCGCCTTTCATTTCCATTACCATTTTAAAATGTTGCAAGCGAACTTTTTGTTGTTATTTGTCATTTGACTGCAGTTGTAAAAGATTTTGCAGGCCTGTTTTTTTTTTTTTGACAAGCAAAAGTATTTATATAGCACTTTTAAAAATAACGTAAAGGAGTAGGCATTAGAGAGTTATAGCGAAAGAGCACAAAAAGGGTTTAGGTAGTTTTTCGTAAGAATTTATAATGAATTTATATTATCTAAGGGAATTATAGTGAACCTTAGAGATTTTCAATTATTTTATCGTATTTACGGCCAATTTCACCAAGTTTAGTTAAAACTAACTATTACATTAACTTCCAGTTAACAATATGTTTTTGACAGCTATAACTGATATCTAATTATAACTGAGCTTGGTAAAATTAACTTAAGGAGTAATCTAACACCCTAACCCACGATATCGATCGCTTGAGAGATAACGTAGTAGTTTCATACAAATGTTCGCTTCACTCTGAAATATTAATCGAGGACAAATGTCAAAATCAGTCACTTGTGTTGTGGTTGTCGAAAGAGGCATTTGGTTGCAATATTAAACGAAATTATTTCTTCTCTGTTAATTGAAATTCCAACACCAAATATTTTTAATGATGATATTTCTTTAAAACAACACCACTAATAATATATTATTGTTTTGTAAAATACCTATTTTTCATAAAATTCTATTGTTAAAAACAGATTTTTGATTAGGAAAAATTATTGAATTTTTGATTTTTAATTTTTGTAATTCTTTTTATTAATTTGCCATTTGTAGCAAATCAAGTAGCACAGAACTGTATTTTTATGGCTTAATTTAAGTATTTTGCTAATTTTTATTTTCAAACTTGCATTCAATTTGTGGAATAGTTGATGGGGCAATAAAGTCATTTGACAAAGAATAAATGGATTAGGTTGAAAACGTAAAACCTGAAGGCTGACAAGTCGAAAGTTAGTAAGAGGCTTATGAGAACGATAATGAATGAATTGTTGTCGCTCGCTTAAATTTTCGATCGACATCGTGAGCCAGGATGTTTATATTTTACATTTAATTCTAAGTTAAACTAGGTACTTTGTTGCTAAAAATTCAATTTTTCCCACAATAGTAAAAAGACATTAATTATACATTTTTTTACAATGGCTTAATTTAAAAAAGTGGGTTTTTAAACAATTAAATTTAACGAACTTATTCTTTTACTGACCTTATATAGCTTAAGTTCATTGCCATTTATATTTGAAATTTTAAGTGCTTAAACTTAATTTGAACGATTTTAAAAGTATGTTTATAATTTATGTTAATGTTTAAATATTTTAAAATTACGAACCTATACCTATACATACGTATTTATTTGTTACAAATAAAAATTTACAACGTTTTTTTAATTTAAAGAATACCTATTAAAATTTTTAAAGGATATTAAATTTTTTGTACATAAATAAAATTTTTAAAAATTTCTGTTAAAAAAGAAACAAAAACTTTAATTAAATCTTTAAATCTAGAGCACTTGGCAACAATGTGCTAGAAAAATCTTTTAAAATAACTCTGCCTACCATAGAGAAAAACCGGCAAATTATTTACAAAAAAACAAACAGAATGAAATACCGCACAATCAAAAAAAAAAAAGCAAAATAAAAAAAGCTTTAATTGTACATCTACATACATAACAAATACAACAAGAAAAATATACTAGGTACCTATAAAAATTAAATAAATAATTGCAACGTGGCTGTCGTCGGTGACAAAACTAAAATATTTACTATACAATTAACGTCTATAACGTAAATAGATGAATATAAAAACGATAAAAGTACAACAACAAAATAAAAACAAAATAAAGAAAAGATATAAATTGCATTTTAAGAGAGTGCAATTTTTATATAAACATTAAAACTAGAGAGGAAAAAACCGGTAATATAATGAGCAACTGACCTTAAGTATGATTTTTAACTAGATTTAACTTTTCGCGCCAAAAAAAGTACAGACGTACGAAAAAAACAAATCAACTCTTAAATGTCTGTAAAATTTACTACTAGGTAAACCTATTACACTAGCAACAAAACTAGTCTGGCAAATACTATTACCGTTAGTTTAAAGAGAGCTAAAACGAGAGACAAAAGAGGAGCAAGCGGTAAAATACTGCTGCATTTTGGTTAATATGGGTAATATTAAATGGAATCGAACCTACGCCTTAATTAAAAGGGAGTGCGCAGGTCTGGGTTTTCATATAGTTTTTTTATATAAAGTCAAAAAATATTATTAAAGAAAAAGAGTCTGTATTGTATACCAGAAGCAAGAGAGGTTAAAAAATATATATACATATATGTACATATACATACATATGTAGGTATTTAGACATATAATTTTATTTGAGTATAAAAGCACCAAGCCGGTATGGGTTGAGGTAGGATAGAATATAAAAATGCAAATACCCTTTCTGCAAAATAATGAGGCATAAAGAACTTGTTAATACCTACAAAAAATTTACTGAAAAAAGTTTTAAAACTTTAGAAATGCACTAAGAAAAAACATAAAGTAATCAATGAACTTAAATTTAAAAAGCTTAAAGATCCTATAATTCAGTTTTTAAACACAAAGAAAACTATGTATGTTGAAAGTCAAAACATCTGCATTTAATAAACCTAATTTAATCTTTTTGGCTCCCTTTCAAAGAAAATACATTTTATAATTGGGTGTAGCTGCAAAAATGAAACACTAAAAAAATGCGGTTTAAGCTGAAAAAAAAACAACAGAATACTTTAAGGCGTAGTAAAAAATAAAATTACAATGCACTCAAAAAAGTTATGTAAATTTAAAACCTGCGCACTTGTAAATTAATCTCTCTTTTTCTTAAATATCAAATTCTCAGTGTCAGTTTTTTTTTCTTTAAAAGGCCAACAATGGAAACAACGTGGCCGTAAAGACGCCTCGCCTTAGATTTTACTAGAGAAAATGCCTAATAATATGTTACATACTAAAATGTTCGCAAAACCAGGAAAAAAAGCGGCAAAATTTCACAAAATTGAATACATATTATTAAACAAAATTTCACAATATCTAAAGATGTTAGCTCTTTATTCTTCTTTAAAATATAGGCATTTGAACCTTTGCTGTTTTTTTTTATAATTGAGGAAATTTGTATTGCATATATAAAAGGTAGCAAAAGCTGTTGCTTTTTTTAATTATTTCACAATATTTTGTAATATCACAACAAAAGAGTGCATTTAAAATGGAAAAAAAAAGAAAAGCAATTATCAAGTATTTAATAAATTATAATTACCAAGATAAGAATGAAATTAATAGTATAGAAAATTGTCAGTAATAATAAATATTTAAACAAGAGTAATTCAAAAAAAGTTATAATATTCTTACGTTCTTTTAATTAAGGGAATATGGTTTTTTGGTTTAAAAGCCTTAAACATTTGAAATGCACTTTTTTTCTATTTTAAACGCCCTTTATAAGATATAAAAAAGGTAATTAAAATTTGACTTGACCAACTCACCAGAATCCGAGGGTGTTTCTAAATTTGTGCTCAAATCGTCAATGCCATCTTTACAGCGTGTATAACTGTGATCACGATGTTGCATATAATGTTGGGTGCTGCTTATATTAGAGTTTTGACTCGATACCGGCGATATACCACCAGTACCATACGTTACATCATGATCCAGCAGCGATGATGAACTAGAACCCAATATGAACTCTTCATCGGAATCAGATTCGGAGGAGCGCACTGAACCATTGGTATTAACTGAATGATAACTAAAACCACTACTACACGTCGTACTCGGCGTTGTACCTTTAAGATTTAAGAACTCCTGGGAATTTGACGTACTATTAATAACATCCAAAACATCGGCCCAAGAACAATTACTGATAAGACGTGTATCGATTTGTTTTTTGCTAGTGTCTTGTAATTCCTGGGTAACGTTTTTGATAAAGTCCTGATCTGTGGTAAGAGAAATGTTATTGCTACCCATGACGCAGGCTCTTAAGTCTACGTTATGTTTGAATTCGGGCGTAGAGCAATCATCGTCTAAACTATGTGGTGTATCGGGTCTTTGATATAATAAAGAACTATTTGCACTACTGTTGCTGGATGTATTGAAAAATGAGTTGGTGTTGTTGGTACAATCATTAGATGCTACGTAGTTGTTAATGGCATTGGCAGAGGGCAACAATTGATCACCCCGTTTGGTTATGTGCAATGTGCCACGTGTCTGTTGTTGTAATTTCTTTTGTTGCTGTTGTTGTTGTGATTTACGCAATAACGAAGTGCCTGGTGGTATATTTTGCATGCTAGTTGTTGGCGTGGTTGTTCCTGTTGTGTGTATTAATAAATTGGCCGGTGCCGCCGCTGTTGTAGGAGATGTCTTGCTATTTGGTATACTATGATGAGCCAACTGTTGTTCTACATCGTCTGTAGGTTCTTGTTTTATGTTTAAACTTTCTTGTTTAAAAGTTTTGGGATTTAGTTTCTTGGCTGTGACAACGGTAGGTGTGTGAATTTCTTCTTTCTCTACTTTAATTTGTAAAGTAGCAGTTTTTGGAACAGAAGATCCGCCCATAACAGCAGCCAATGACACCCCAGTACTAATTTCACTGGATATCGATGAGGCGGATGTTGATAGTATGGTAGTAGGGGGTGCTGTCCACCACATTAAATCTGTATTACGTACTTCTGGTTTCATATCCAAATCTGTATCCATAACACTACTATATGTTGAAAATGTGTCGGATTCTATTTTTTGTATATCACTGCAGATAGAGGGTAAATCTTCAAAAAGGTCAAATGGATCTGGTTGAATTTGATGGAATTCATCTGAAAATGCATTGGGTGTTAGTTCACTGAAGAAAGAGCTTACGGGCGAAGTCCCAAAGGGACTGCATAATTTTGCCATTGTGTCGAGTTGTTCAATTAGGTCTGTTTTATTACAAAAAATTTTATTTTTTTTTTGAAATAAAAGATGCCAGATCTTTTATTTAAGATGAAAAAAGTTTAGTCAATAAACTGAAAAAAATGCAATAAAAAAAGAAAAGATTGGATTAGGATTTTTTAAGAAATTTTAAATTTCATTTTATAAATACATATTAAAAAATTGCAAAATATATATGTATATATATATTTAAAGACATTTCTAATAATTTAAATTTAATAATTTTTCTCGAGTTGTTTTCGCTTTGTGTTTCTTCGCTTAAACTATAAGGTAATTAACGTCACAAGTTGCACCCTTGCGAAATAGCAAAAGTGCAAAAACAACATCAACCACATAGGCAATTAGTTGTACACAAATAATGTCGTTGTTGTTGTTTTTACATTTTTGCTTTTTCGTAAGGGTGGCGTGAATTACCTTTATGTTTAGTGACCCTATTGGACTTGCTTTTCAAACCCTTATGACATTTTTATACCCATTTTTATACACTGTATGTTTGTCTGTTACTTTTATAATATTGATCTTTGACCTAATTAGGTATATGTATATATATGTATACTCTCTGGATATTTATTAATAGCCAAGTTGATTTAACTAATTCCGCCTGCCCGCATATATGTTAGAATAGGATTTCCGAAGACCCCAGATATAATGGGAACATGGTTTTTATTTACAGATTTATATCATATATATCGTCAGCTCATTACTGGTTTGACCTACTGACCATTTTTAAAAAAAATGAGTTAGGTATGAGGAATATATTTTTTGAATACCCTCTTTCTAAATCAAAAACCTGTTTCGCGAAAATTTTTATGGTTTCTGAGATATAAAGCATTAATTTTGCTGCATATCAACTGTTTCAAAATCTTTTAGGTACTGTTTTGCTCTACAAGCCATTGTTTGGCGATTGCAGCAAATTCTTCATACAAAAACGTACAAAATATATTTTACTGTTGCTTTGCTGCATAGACCTATATAATATAATAATAAGAACATAAGCAAAATAAAATGACAACAAGAAAATAAATTTGGGAAAAATAATTTTATAAAATAATAACACCTCGTGTTAATAAATAGTAAAAATTTATAAAAAAAAATATAAAAATGGAATCTTCTTCACCAGCTCCTACACTTCCAGATGAAATTAAGTAAGTATTATTTAAATTTTTACCATATTAAGATATTTGTTTAAATTTTTAATGCTTTTAGAATGATTTATGAATACTTTGAGGATGATGAAAATTGGACCGATTCTTACCTATATGACACATCTTTAACTCAAAAGCTACCGTTTAAATGTGCGTCAAACCCTCCACAAATGGAAAACAATAACAGGTACATACTTGAATATTATTTTGTTTTATTTGAAAATAAAAGTTCATTACTTATATACATTCATATGTTATTCAGAATCCTTCCTTCGTCATCAAAGAAAAGGCAAACAAACCCTGAACTGTGGGAACGTAACGTAAGAAAACGGCTTCGAGAATCTGGACAAGCTTACCTTTCTATAAATAAGAAAGAATCTCCAGCAAAAACTCCTCAAAATAAAAATCGAATTAACTCAACCGCAATCGAAATGTTTATTAAACAAAATAATATTGATACCGTAATACAAAAGTTTTCAGAACCAGGACATTCTTTAATTCAAGAAGTGGACTGTGTTCATGGTGTTATTGACCGGTACTTAAAGAATATTGAAATTCATAGTCCTCTTCATTTACTAAATTTGCTTAAAACAATGCCAAATAATAAAACAAAATTAAAAGTTATGGAAATGCTTCCGGAAGATTTTCGCACATACTCGTTGGTAGCAAATAAAATGGACTTTCGACAACACCCTTTTGCTAAAATTAAAGTACTTCTATACAGTAAAAATAATGATTTATGTATACATTATAAAACTTCGACGAGAGAGGAAAAATATAAAAATGCAATTTTGGTTAAGTCTGCATCAAAAAATTGTTTGAAAACTCCTGAGAATTTGTTGACGAACGTTTTGAAAATATCGAAACCATCAATTATTTCCAGCGATAAAAAGAGAGACATAAAAGACTTGCTTATATTTCTTCCACATGTTGATAAAAGTTATTATAAAAATTTACTCAATATTTAGTTTTAAATTTTAAGTGTTTTTTCTTGATTCTATTTTACTTTTGTATTATTTAAGTTGTTTACTTTGTGGCTTTTTATGTACCTTTTCATAACAGTAGAACTGTTTTTTCTGTTTTTGTAAAATAAAACCAAATAAAAAAAAAATTTCATTAATGTTGACTTTTTATTAGATTGTAAATATAGAAACATTCATCTCAACAATAAGTTACTCAATACACAGCAATAAGTATACGTATGCAGCATAAAAAGCCATTTTTTAAATTTTTTTTTAGAAAAGTGGCGTATGCGGCACAAAACAATATTTTTCATTTTCAAAAAAATACTTTTAAATTCTAACTTTATTCATGAAAGTGAGCAAAAATTTACATTTTTCTTCATAACATATACCGGAAGCAGTGGTAAAAATATAAAAAAATTCTATCGGGTACATTTTGAGAAATCTTCATGCAAATCTTCTTTGTCGTTTTTCTCCACTCCGACTTTTTGGCATATGCGCCAAACCAATTCTGAGCTGACGATATGTATCATATATATGCAATATGTTGCTCCTAAAATCCAGCAATATCACTCTACAAATGGCTGAGATATGAGCAAAACAAAAAAAAAAAAAAAACAAAACTGCCTTTCATGTTTACCCATTAATTGTTTTTTTTTTTACTAATTTACTTTTTGTAGTCGTCTTATAATCTATTGACGGAGTTATAGACAAATAAATCATTTTTCACAAAATAATGGTTTTGGCACAATAGCGCCCATACAATATAAGCAAGCAGTACCAAACTTGGCTTAAATAAATTGTGTTGTGGTGAAGGGTGTATTGGATTCGGCTTTTATTTGTTTTTGTTTTTTTTTTAACTTTGTACATAATATAATTTAAGTGTATTTTCCCACTTGTTCTTGTTAATAAAATTGAACTCAAATATTTTATATGTATATTGTTCCTTTAATTTAGAAAAAGCATATGTAACATACACATTTTTTTAAGTTTTACACATAAAACTTGAAAACTTTCATACAAAGGCTAATGGATATTTGTAGAACTATATAAAAGAAATGTTGGAACTTTCCCCCTTATACCTTAAAGTTCTAAAGCCATACATAAGCTTTTTCATATATTCTTTCTGATCAAACTTAAAGAAATTTTATATATTAGATACGTCTTTTCTAAATTAAAGTAACGATATATTAGATTTTTTGCGCCAATAGAATACGTATGTATGAACTAGGGAACAATTGACCTTTCAATACTTTAGTGAAGGGTATAAAAGATTAGGAACATATTAATATAACACTCTTGCTCTTTTTAAATTAAAACAAGCAAAATTTTATCAACTAATTGACTAATTTCTCTTCCTTATAAAATTTAACACTTTATGCCATTACTAACAAGTTAAAGGCATTTCCTTACCATTTATTGGACTAAATATATTGTACAATTATTGCATTAAAAAGAGCTAAATATAAGTTACCATACAATTATACTCATAAGTTTAAAAGCGAGCCAAAAAAAAAAAAAAAAAAAAAAAGAACAGTAGACAATAATAGTTACAATAATAAACACCATGATGCCTACACTGAAATAAATGCATACACATATATATGTATGAGTGTGTAGGGGAACTTATTCAATTATACATTCCATTTTTGCTTGTTTTTGTTAAGAATAACATTTTGCTACCCTTGTGCAAGTGTAAGTGTAGGAAAATGTTTGCAATTTTTTTTATTGTATCGGTGCTTTTGAGTGTGGGTGTATTTAAAATTTAAATTTTAAAAACAATAGCCCTATTAACAATCTTGTGCAAATGAAATCTAGCACTCATTTTCAATTTTACGTTTGTAATCGCAAATTACTTGTGCTTTTACCTTAAATGCAAACGGGCGTAATTACATTTTTATTTTTTACAGGAGAAGCAAAAAACTTTACAAAATCAATATTAACAAAATGTTCAGGGGGTTTGAATTTCTTTAATAAAGTCGCAATTATTATTGATCGCAGGGATCTAAAAATTTGCGTGAACATGTAGTTTAATAAAAAAAACTCAATTTCGAATTTGTGTGTAGTTACGTCCGTTTGTATTTAAGTTGACGATATGTAGGTACACATGTAATTTCTGGAGAAGTACAATGTATGATATTTGCTTGACGTGTTTTTTTACTTGTATTGCAAAAAACAAAATAAACTAAACCAAATTGTTCATTCAAAATTGGTAGAAATTATATACAATTGCACCAATTTTCAATCTCAAATGCACAAGATTGTGAATATGGCTAATGTGTTTAGTACCAATTGTATGTTTATTGTAGTTTGCCATTATTTTTCTCACTTATTTTAATATGTTTATATTGAGGTACGTATGTGTGTGTGTTTTGTGTTTAGTGGGCGTTTAGTGGTAGGTATGTTCAGATGTGTTTGCTTTAAATTACTGTTATATTTATATTATTTATTGTGCTATTTTGGCGCCATATTCATTCAATATGTAAAAAAGCAAACCATTAAGAGAAAAATTATGAATTAATATGATTTACAATAAAAACTAGTAGCGTTTGTTTATACCTATTTGTTTGCAAAATCAATACCGCGAATGTTATAAGGTATTCAACTTTTTTTTTGAACTAAGTGTTTACAAAGATCAATTTACATCTCTAAAGCAAAATATAATAACAAATAGGTAAATACATTTAGTAATTTTTAATTGTAAAAAAATTAAAATCATTTGTAAACAAGATAACATTTTATTAAAAAATTTATAACTATGTAAATTTACAAATAAAATAAAAAATTCCTAGAATTAGTAATTAACAAAAAAAATCTGGTAAAAATGATTTAAAAGTGTAAATTTATATAGGTAGAAAAAATTCAATGAATAATTACATAGATATAGAATTAAAAAAATAGGTAGGGGGGTATGTACCTATTTATAGATTTTTTTGTTATTGGTAGGTATTAATTTAATTAAATTTAATTTTCGCATAAAGAAAAAAAAACAGTTGTAACATGTAAGAAATGCACTTTCATTTTAAGTGGTAATTACAACAAGTATTCTATGAATTTTAATTGAAGCGTCTATGAGGCGCTTTAAATTCGCTACTTTATAAAATAAAGAATAAACAGTTTGTGTATAGATATAAAACTCAGGGAAATATACAAAGTAAAATTTTAATAAAATTTTTAATGTAAAATTAGTAGGTATAGGTATAGTAAAAAAACACCTAATAGACTTTATTTAAGAAACTTCGTTTGTTTTTTTTTTTTATAAAAAAATGGAATAATGACAAAAAAAAAAGAAACTAAAAATAAAGTATTTTTTAAAAGGTATTACCGTAGGAACACAATTGCACCGTATGAACGTAATAGCGTACGACGTAGATACGTTGTCAACATATAATATTTTATACAAGGCACACAATATCTGCCGTAAATGTAAAAGCGTTTCTACGTCGTACGTCGGCATAGATCTAGTTCTATATCATACGCCGGTTACGACCGCATTGTAATATAAAAAGAAAATTGAATATACCTATAAAATTTAATTATTTTTGTGTTTTCAAATTGAATATTTGATAATAAAATAAAAAGATAGAAAAATAAACAATTATTTGAATAAATTTGGAATTTTTTTTAGTATTTTTTTCAAGAGAAAACAAATTACTTTTACGACGGTATTGTGGGTAAGTAAAGCGTGTTTTAAAAAATTTACGGAGTTACGTCCTACGTTCATACGAAGCACGACTTAATTGTGTTCCTATCATTATTATATGTATATATTTTTATTTTAAGAAATAGGTATTTCCAAAAAATTAATGTTTTAATGTTTGTTGCTGCAACAAAAAATGAAATTTTGGAGTTTTCTTTATATTGTGTAAGAAAAATCATGTTTATAGGTACCTAGGTATATTTAATACTTTCCCCGTTTTAGGTTTATTTCGAAATGTACTTTTTTGAGTTATGACGACGTTGCAGCAAATGAGCGATATGTACCTAGGTATACCTATTTATTTAAGTGTAGTTTTATTTTTAAATATTCTTTATTATCTTTTAAAGTTTGTTGTTTAGTTTATTGACATAAGAGTTGTAATTAGCGTGTAGAAAAGTATTTAAATTGTAAAAACAAACTTACTAGTGACGTTCATGCATAGGTACTAAATTTAAAAAAGGGAAATTAACAACATAAAATTATTAAAAGCATTAGGAGCCAAATAAACCACACAGGACATGTTTGTGTAAATCAAGACGAATTCACTACAGCCTGCTGACTTTGATAGTTCGATCAAATTTGTTTTGGTTTTACAATGTTTTCTTCAGAAATGGTTGACATATCGAGTCACAAACACTAGCAATGCCGTGCAAAAAACCCCTGATGAATCTGTTGTTTTGTATTGCTGTCACCGTCTACATAAATTCGCCTTGACGTAAATAAATATGAAATGGGTACCTACCTACCCATTTTTAATACCTATCACACAAACATCTTGTGGTTGTGGTCAAACTGCATGTGAAGTTTATTTGTATTTAGCAGTGTGCATGTCAAATTTCCAATTAAAAAATGCATAGGTACCTACCTACATGTCGTGTTGTAAAAATAAAAATGCTTCTGTAAATGTCGGATTTGCAATGTAAAAAATACCTATTTAATTAAATTCGACTTCACGAACAGACGGACATCGTTAAATCAACTTCAGAATATATAGGTACATACATATGTACATATAATTACCTATTATGTAGGTAGGTACATACATATCTGTGGACTTTTGACAAAACAACCTCTTTCAAAAACTACAATTTTACAGGAGAGCGAAAAAACTGTTAAAATGTCTAACAACTTTGATTTTGAAATATTTGGTGAAAAGGTGAAAGTGTAGTATTAAATTTAAATACTAAATTGAAGTGAAGATATCAATAATTATATTCTAATGCCAACAGATGTTCAGAAAAATTAAGAATAAAAAGATAGGATGTTTTGTCGAAATTGTTTTCAACAAAAAAAATTAACTTACATTACACAATTCGTTTAGTCAAAATTAATTTTCTCTATAAACCATTTAAAAATTTATCTTGTCTCAAGCAAGTTACATATTTTCTAAATTTTAGTTTTGATAAAACAACTTCTTTGAAGAGAAGTTGTTTTGTTAAAACAAAATGTATATATCCAAAAAAATATTAAATACAATTTAGATGTTTTGTCAAAAGGATATAACAATATTATTTCTTGCATTTTAGAAAATTTTTAAACTCTTTCAGATAAGATATTTTATCAAATATTTTTCCCAAATATAAGGAAAGAAGTTGATTTGCCAAGAACTGTAGATTTTGAACCAAATGGCGTAGAACTGCAAGGATTACACCAAAAGAACCGTCTTAAGAATTTATATTTAATATAAAAATCTTGCAAAAATGTCTTATTTCGAGAGAAGTTGTTTTATCAAAAGTCCACAGATATGTACTTATAGGGTCTAAGATCAATATTGTAGAAATTACAAACGAAATAAAAAACCTTCGGCGAAAGGTAGGTATAAAAACAAAAAAATGTGTAATCAAAAAAATAAAGGGTAAAAGAGACCAAAAGCGCGTAATAAAATATTTAAAACGCCTAAATGGCAACACTTCGTAGGTACCTACTTATAAAAAAAACTTGTTTTGTTTATGTTTAAACAAATGCCGGTACCTATGTATGTATGTATGCTGTCTTTTTTCAAAAACAAGTTTCTTTTTTTTTAATTAGCTTTTTTCTTAATCATCTTTAAGTAAATTATTGATAAAAAAAAAACACAACACACAATCATTATGCAACTATTGTATGCATGAATTTATTATATACATAAATATACGTATACAAACAAAATAGATTGCTTTTGTTTACTGTATTGCAATTTCGCCATGTTTTTTATACTACTTAAGAGAGTTGAGTAATTTGCGCACTTTTTTAGTGTGCAAAAAGATAAAGAGTGCAATTGAGTCGAAAAAGCCGGCCTGCTGTTTGCTGTGGGAAAAAACAAACACATAAACATAAACACTAGCTTCTACCAACAAATCAAAATAATATGGTACTGTAAAGTTTAACAGTTTAAAGTTTACAGTGTAAGCAGATCACAACTAAAAATAACAAAGAAAAAGTTAACTCGGAAAAGAAGAAAAAGAAGTTTGTTTACATTTCTTTTTAAGTTAATAGCTAATTAATTGCTGTTAAAAAAAAAAAATCAAATACCGTTAGTTTTATAATATATAAATTTTTCTAGGTAGGTAGGTATTTTTTATAGAAAATATAAGTAAAGATTATTGCCATTTTAACCAACTAAAGCTTATGCATAAAAAACTAAAAAGTTGATTAATCCATTTTTAGGTAAAAATATGTGTGATTTGTTTACTTTTTAGTACCTAGGTACATATGTACCTATGGGCGTAACTGCTAGGTAAGCTATGTTAAAAATCGTTACATTTTGCGGAAAAAATCGTCAATTTGACTTACTTAAACCGGCGCTAAAATCATCGTTGTTAAATGAAAACTTTGGTTAATTTTTCAATTTTAAATAGGTATGTTTGTATGTACATACCTTTCTACCTACAGACATAGGTACATATCTATTTTTTGTATCATATAATCTCTAAAAATAATCAAGTTGGAAAATGTAGCTATAAATAACAGAATCCAATGCGTAAACTATCATATTTATAACAGGACTAACGAGTAAAATAAATACCAAAGAGAATAAGGTGTAGGTAGGTACCTATTTTGTTTTATGAACTGATAACAAATGGAATCTACTGCATTCAAATTAGCCGAAAGTAACCAATAAGTTTTCCAAAAACTACCTATAAAATAATTACTAAAAACTTGTCTAAATTAGTACCTACAAAGTTTTCTTTTGAAAAATCCTTTAATTTATACCTAGCATTAATTGTCATTATGCCATTTTTTAACTCAAAAATCTTGATTGTTGTTTTGAAGTAATTTTAAAAATTATGTCTAAAAGTTACCGTTAAATTGCAAAATGCAACAAAAATATTAATACCTACCTACCTATAAAATTTTTTATAAATAAACAACTCGCCTAACATTTGCGATTCTGACTGGAAATCGAATAATAGGTGTCCTGTAAGTTTGGCGCCTTGAAATCACAAAAGTTTGCTTAAATGAACGAACTAGAATATTTTTAAGAAACTTGGCTTAAAAAATAATAAAATTAACAACATATAGGTAGGTAAAGGTATGTATGTAGGTACAAACTTGAATACGTTTTCTCATAATTTGAGCAAAAACTAGTAAGGATAGGTAGGTACCTACCTATTTTCACAATGTTTTCGTAATGTCTGGTTTATCCAAATGTCTTTCCGAGTTGTTTTTTTTTTGGATTTAAGTTTTTTAAAAGCAATTATGCTTAATTCTTTTTAAGATGGCTTATCTGGTGGCACTTTTCCTCCAATTTTTGTACCTACTTACATTATTCTTAATGTTCTTATTTAGTGATAAGTACTAAAAAATGTGTTTATTTCTTTGAACAACATCGAAAAATGGCACATCGCAAGCAAAACGCTTTTTAAAATCTGCATTTTGTTTTTCTATTATTTCAAGTCCTATAATTTTTTAGACATAGGTATAGGTAGTAGGTATCTATTCGAATTATATTCGCCAGATAGGTACCTAGGTACCTATTCGAATTTTTTTTTTTAAATATACATTACTAGCTATGTACATTACTACAAAAATTTAATGTATTTATTTAGGATAGGTAGGTAGATACCTATAAAACTTTTGTAATAAACCTTTCAATAAAAAACTAAAGAAAATGGTTTAGGTTCTAAACAGGTACCTACATACACAACCCGAAAACCATTTATAATTTTATTAGAAGAGAATTAATGCAAAATTAAAATAATTCGGTTTGGGATCCAAAATAATATTTTCCCTAATTTAATTTTTAATAGCGGCTAAGAACGAACGTTGAAGTTTTTCTTTATTTTTTTAGATCTACTTATGTAGGTAGGTACCTATTATTTTTTAAGTGTTTGAAGATTTAATCTTAATTTTCAAAGTTTAATATTTTTATTTGAAATCCGAAATTTGAACATATTCAACTGTGTTCTGTAAATCGAATTAGAGTGAAATGGAAATCGAAAATTTTTTCAAAACTATCATGTACCTACCTACCAATTATATTATTAAAAATTGCTCTTTAAATCACGAAAAACTACGCTAATTTAAAAAAAAATAACTGAAAATTTCCTTCTATTGAAATTTTACTCGATTTCAATAACATGGCAGATTACCTTGTACAATTTTTTATTTATCAAAAAAAGGGGGAAATTTATAGGTACATACCTATAAAATTTTTTGTTTAATTAGGTATTCAAAATTCGCAATATTTTTTTTTAATTTTGAAAATTTGTATTCATTAACATACCTATTTCCAAGCCCTGGGAAATTTTAATTACTACAAAATAATTTTTCCTTTAAGCCGGGTTCACAATAGAATAATTACTATTACTGGGTGTTCACAATAAAAAACAATTACAACGTAGGTACCTATACCTATAAGGTTTTATAAAATAGGTACCTACTTCACATTACTTTAAAAAAAAAATTAAAAGAAAATAAATTTGCCAACATCAAACAACTACACCTATTTATAGTATTTTTTAAACTAGTTAAAAAGGATTTTTATTTAAATTATAAGTTAATAAATTATTTGGTTTTTAAATTTAACAACTTTCTAAAAGGAAAATTAAATTCTGCTTAATCTAGTTAATTTCAGATTTTTTTTTTGTTTATTTTTATTAAAAACTAATTAATATTTTTTATTTACCTTTTTGTGTGTCTACTTGTTTTTATTTAAGTTATTTAAATCCAAATTATGTCGTTAAGAGAATGTAATCCTTGCTGTAGGTCTATAATGAATTTTAAGTTGTTGTAGGGTCAAAATTTTCAAAATTTGTCAAATATTTCTTTGTTGTAATTCTTATGTTAAATATATTTTAGATTTAAAATCTTTATTTTCTTTTGTAATTTTTTTATAATTTAAAGCACTTTTTCATCGCCTTTTCAAGACTTTTTTTCTTATTTTTAAAGCAGTTTTCTACTTTAAAAAAAATTTAAGAAGAAATCAGCACAAAGTTTTCTTAAAATCCCTTTTGGTGCTTTTTTTGTTTGTTTCTATACTTTTTGTTTTCAAAAATATTTGGAATTTTTCTTAAATTTCCTTTTGTTGTAGTTATTTACATGAATTAACGGTAAACTCACACAAAACAAATTATACACTGGGCAATAAAAGTAATGGAAAAAAATAATCCTTTTACTTAATTTTTATTTCAATGCCGCGAACAAAATTTTCAATTATTTTTATTTCAATTTTTTTCCCTTTTTTTATTTAAATAAAAATATTCTTGTTTGTAAATTATAAATATTTTTAGATTTTTTTTTATATTTTTTACTGTTGTTGTTTATGTTCATATATTGCAATAAATTTTTAAAAGATGTTAAAATATTTTTAGTTGTCAAAAACTGCATGACCAACTAGTTCCAAAACAATTTTAAATTTTATACTTTTTAAAAGTTTTTTTTACCGACCGGTAATGTAGAATATTTTTTCAAAACGTTGTTTTTTTTTCTTAAAAATATTTTCCTTCAAATTTACGCATATATCCACCGTGCGCGTCGTTGTGTTCGCGATTGATGTGATTGCTTTTGCGTTTGAAAAGGAAATGATTTCTTTTTAAGTTTTGGCATGCGTTGTTATAAATCTTTTCACTTTGCGTGTTGTTCTTGCTTTTACAATAAAAAAAAAGCTTAACAATTAATATTCTCAAAATAGGTATGTGTTGCTTTTCTAGTCACAAAAAACTTTTATCGTTTGTTTTTTCTTTAAAATCCCTCTTTAATCATTTTTGAGCTCTGAGCGCGCGACAATATCTCATTTCTTTTAAAAAATATAGTATATTTTTACTTTTTATTAATCTCTAAGTTCAAATTATTTACTGAACTACAGACGACCGTTCACATGAAAGTCCCAAAGTGAAGTGTTTAAATGAACGCGCCAAAAATTGTCTATAACCAAACGTATCGAACAACACAAATCTAATAAAGTCTGACTATATAGTATATACCTAGTGTTGTACTTGGTGAAAGACGGCAAAATTCAATAAACACACACACATTCACTCAGCACGTTTTACACTCATGCATACATCAGTATAAAAACTTTATGTATTTTCTTTTGCTTTACTATTTTACTATACAGAATTTGTTGTTGTTGCTACCTAACATTTGTAAATAAAATGCCGGTTATTTGAGCAAGAGAGCCAAAGAGTGTAACAAAAACGCAAAGAGAGCAACACGGTGAATTTACTAAACAAAGAGTAGCGGAATTTTTTAGCAAAATAATTTATTAATCTTGTTCTAAAGAGTAGATTTCATTATTGCTTTTGAGTAGATTTATATTTTAAAACAGGCAAAGATGTATCCCCAAATTGGGGATTTTATTTTAATTTTGGGGATTTGTTGTGGATATTTTCATATTTTTATTCTATTTTTTATTAAGTAACAAAAAGAATCATCAAAATAAAAATGTATGACTGGCAGTCCTTTACTAAGTAATGAATTTTTCACGTTGAGTGCATTTAGTGAAGGCGTAACAGAAATAGTTGAGGCAATAGAAACAGATTCATCCTACTTAGCATTCCATTCAATGGATTTGGGCAAACATTTTAAAGAAATAACAAAGCGATAGATTCCGTGTTGTCATTAAAATTTAAGCAGATATGTATTTTATAAATACATATCTAAAAAGTGCATTGCAACAAATCGCCAGCTCATTATTGGTTTGATACCGACCATTAAAAAATAATTTTGGAATTAGGTATGGGTATATATATTTTGAATACCCCGTTTCTGAATCCAAAACCAGTTTTACGAAATTTGTTGTGGTTTCTGAGATATTAAGCATTTATTTAGCTGCATATGAACTACTTTAACGTTTTTTAAGTATTGTTTTGTTCTACATGCGATTGCAGAAAATTCCTCATACATTGCTGTCAGGAAAAAGTAGTTAAAGCGAAAGTAAAGCAAAATCACAACAAGAAAATAAATTTCACTCTTGCTTTGCTTCTTTGCCGTAAGTTAAAGCAAAAGCAAAATAAAATGGCAAGAACTCAATACACAGCAGTTAATATACGAATGTAGCACAAAAAGCTACTTTTTAAAAATAAATTGAGAAAATTGGCGTATGCGGCACAAAACAGTAATCTTTACATTCAATAAAATACCATCGACTTCTAACTTAATTTATGAAAGTTCACAAAAATTTTAATTTTTGTTCAAAACATATGCCAGAAGCAGTGGTGAAAATGCATAAAAAAATTCTATCGGGTATATTTTCAAAAAACTTTATTTAAACCTTCATTATTATTTTTCTCCGCTACGACTTTTTGGCATATACGCCAAGCCAATAATGAGCTGACGAAAGTGTTTCCCAAAAAATCTAAACTTGATTAAGACATTTTGCTCCAAATACATATATGCAGTAGCCCATTAGGACAACCCAACTTCAGCTCAATTATAAAATTATAACGGTGAAAACTGACGTTTGTTAAATAAAAAGATTTTTTGACGTACAAAAGTTTAATATTTTGAGATAATTTTTAAAAGAAATTTATTAATATCAAGAGGCCGCTGGATCACGGCCATTTAAAGATTAATCCAAGTTGGTATTGGCACTACTTTGTGAACCAACAAAAAATGTTTGTGCTGACAGGTATTTTTCGGTAGTGTGCCTATTATATGCAATATGAAATGCTACAATCATTATAACGAATAAATAAATAATAAATAAAAGTAATTTAATATTTTGCGACACGTTTGAACCATTCCCAGAAATGAATAAAACTGTTATATGTATGCACCTAAAAATTGACCACTATGATAAATTTGATTTTGAACTTTTTGATATGTTTAAGTATAATTCTAAAGCTAAATAAATAAAACAAAATGTACAAATGAAACGCAATACACGTAAAATATTTTATGACAAAATTGAGGGGGATTTTTGCGGATGAAAAAAATTATTCTTTGAGGCTTTTTGGGGATACAATTTACGATTCGGGGATAAAATTTTAAAAATATCGGACAGCTCTGGTCAAAGATAAGTCTTAAAAAAGCAAGGAAAACAGGGGAAAGGTTAAAAAAAGAAAAGTATTGTAGTCAACGCATTTATTTTTTGATTGGACCCTGATTTTAATGGGAAAAAATAAAATAATATATGTAAATAAGAAATATACATAAGAAAACTAAGTTTAAAAGATTAGAGGATAATATTTATTAAATCGGAAACCAAATTTGCATTGACATTGGTGATGACGTGAGGTGATTTTCAACGATATTATCAACGGCGTTATCATGTCAAAATCTTTATTCCGGGAGCATGTTTGTATGGGTGCCAGGTGAAACGAAAGGTCGCTTTCGCTGATTTTAAAGCCAAATAAACCTCATATATAGAAAATAGTTGAGTTTAATTTTATAAACGTAGATTGTTTTGTTTGGACCCTATCGTAGAAAAATCCTTAATTGGGGAGGACACTTGTATGGGGGTCAGGTGAAGTAATGGGCCGATTTGGTTAATTTTATATATTTTATACCTACTCTTAATATTTTAGAATTATTTGCGCCAAATTTGGTACTACTATAGTTATAACTGTGATGGTATATATACTGCTGTG
Source organism: Pollenia amentaria (assembly GCA_943735925.1). Lineage (NCBI taxonomy): Eukaryota > Metazoa > Arthropoda > Insecta > Diptera > Polleniidae > Pollenia > Pollenia amentaria. The sequence goes on along the minus strand of OX031008.1, from coordinate 80,900,553 downwards.
CTAAACCATTATTTTAGGAAGAAAAAAGTAGTTACTTTAGCCCACCAAAATGTGGGCGGTATTGGAATCGGCACAAAGTAGATTTATTTATATCTAAAGAACGGTATTTACATTACTTTCTGTTCTTATCGCACCATGGTGAAGGCTATATAAGATCCGGCCTTTGCTTCTATATGGTATTTGTTCTCGAAAACATTTGCAAGAATTCCACAAAAAGTTTCCGGTATATTTTTTTTCCTATACTATTTCCGTGAAGCTCTTCGCTTGTCTGCAGGAGACCAGAGTCTCTGACGGGAATCGAACCCGCAACCCCGGCACTGATAGACAAGCTCACTACCAGCTAGCCTACCGGGGCACCCCTTTTGACAGCCATAATTTTTTCTGTTTTGTCAATATTCACAGAAAATCTATAAAATTAAAGCTTTAGTTAGAGAAAGTGTTATAAAAGCTTGTTGATGGATTAAGACGTATTTTGCTTAATTTAAATCTTATGTTTGTTTGCCAACACTGGCTCCAGGTGCACTTACCTTGAATCTAAGTTATTGTCTATAAATTTTGACAATTTCCCCAGTAAAATGTGTCTGTATTTTGCCTATATTAGCTTTAGTTTTATTTACGTTTTTTTTTTTTTAAAAAAATATTTTTCTGTTTGCTGTGTAAATAAAATGCAGTTAACTAAAACATTTTTTTAATAACAAAAGACATTTTCAAAAGGCAGCAACGCAGTCAACACTTTTTTCAAAACCATTTTCGATGGTTTTTTATGCAATATGTTTAACTAATTACAATTAAAAACAAAATTTTAATGACAAATCGAATAAAAAACTTTACTCCTTGATTCTCAACATGCCGCATAGGGAAAACGCTTGATGACGTCGACTAAATATTGGACAGTTGTTATCTGTTTCCAGTCAATACAGTTGCTATTTATAAGATTTTGTTAAATGTAGGCAATTTAAAAAATAAATAGGAAAACACTCAGGTACTTATTTAAGGCATAAGAGATAAATAATACAGTAGAATCGCGAAAAAGTTAACCGAAATGACCCAAGGGCTGTTTAATTTTCGAACTATTAACTTTTCTAAGCGGTTTTAAATCGAAAAAATACAATCAAAAACATATTTTTCAGAAATTTCACACTTAATTTATTTGAATGGCGTATCATTACATCATTACAAAAAATAAAGGTGGCATGTCATAACGTCCAGTGGCACAGTGTCCATGGACGGTATGACGCTAAAAAAAAGTGTCATCGTGTCCATCAGAGCAGTGTCGTAATGTCCGCGGAATTTGCAGAGTGTCATAATGTCCACAACTTAAGAAATAATTAAAAATATTAAAATATAAATTAAATATATAATGAAAACTCTTCTGGGTGCAAGGATATTCATATCTATGGTATAACAAATACCGGCATCGCTAACTAAAGTTTCTCTGAACTGCCGGCATTCAGTCGGGCACAAGGATTTTCTTCTCTATGGTATAGCAAATACCTGCTTCGCTTACTAAATCTTCTCTGCGTAGTCAGCCTTCGTTCGTGGACAAGGCCGATTTTAGAAGCTTTACTTAGCGAAGCCGGTACTTGTTATACCATAGAGAAGAAAATCCTTGCACCCGGCCAAAGGCCGGCTGTTCAGAGAAACTTTAGTTAGCGAAACCGGTATTTGTTACACCATAGAGAAGAAAATCCTTGCGCCCAGAAGCGTTTTCGTTATACATATATTAAATATTTATGAAAGTTTTTTTTTGTATTTAACTTCTACAAGTTGTATTTAACTTTTACAAATGTGCCATATTGTAAATTTTTAGAAAAGGCAGAGAATTCGCTATCTGCAAATTTGTAAAGAACTTGTGTCTTGTAAGTCGGATGTAGCACCTTTAGTTGATATTTAATACATCAGTGTTTAACTAATATAATTATTAATTTTAAATTGTAGTTCAAAGGGAATTGTGACCTTTAAACCAATCTTAATTTATTTTGGTGACATGCGATAATGTCCGCTCCAAAAAGTGTCATAGTGTCCATGGACTTTATGACACTTTTGAAAATATCATAATGTTCGTGGCCATTAAGACACTTTGCAAATGGACATTATGACATTTTCAAAAGTGTCATAAAGTCCATGGACACTATGACACTTTTTGGAGCGGACATTATCGCATGTCACCAAAATAAATTAAGATTGGTTTAAAGGTCACAATTCCCTTTGAACTACAATTTAAAATTAATAATTATATTAGTTAAACACTGATGTATTAAATATCAACTAAAGGTGCTACATCCGACTTACAAGACACAAGTTCTTTACAAATTTGCAGATAGCGAATTCTCTGCCTTTTCTAAAAATTTACCAGCCATCCATTACTGACATTATTGTTTCTTCAGGTTGCAGTAACACGAACTCGTGCTTAGCAGTCTCCTTTCATTTTCTCCTTTAAACTTTTATACAAACTTGTTTTAAGACCAGCCTATTTCGGTCTATATAATGATTTCCTATGTGCTTTTTAATATGTGTTCTACCCAGCCTAGAGAATTTCGTAACTTCAGATACAGCCAATAGTTTTTCTTTAATATCTTTCCCCATTTCTGTTTTAAATTTAATTTGATTTGTGATGTTTTTTACCGATTTGTTGAACCTTTTTTAATACGCTTAAAAAAGTTAACTTAGAGTTAAGTTTTTGGAGCGGTACATGGGCGCTAAAATTTGGTTAACTTAACCGCGAGATTAACTTTTACGCGAGTTAACTTTTTCGCAAGTTTGCTGTATTATAATTGAATTTAAATTTTTCGAAGTCGAACAATCTGAACACACTCATAGAACAACCATATGCTTATGGAAATTCTTTTTTATAGGTACCTATAGATTTTTAGTAAACAGACCTGGATGGGAATTTTTTTTTTCTCAAAATCCACCACTGTGTCTTCAGTTATAATGAAAAGTTGTGTATTTCCGAAAAGTAGATCATATCTGCCAATATGTACTTTAAATAAAAGTTTTGGTAACATTAAAACAAAACTTATAACTTTTAACTAAAACAAATTTAAATATAATAAAAATAATTGTTGTTTATAAAAACGTAGTATTTTCAAATTTTTCCAAATACCTAATTTAACAACCAAACAAGAAATCACTCAAAAGGCACTCCATTTAACTTATAATTCTCTTTAAATTATGAAAGCACTCTTTTTTGTATTTTGCTCTCTCTCTTTCTAAGTAAAAATATTGTTTTGCACTCATAATTTTAAACTAAGCAAAACATTCTTACAAACTATAGGTATGAAACAACAACGATAAAAATGTAAACATTCCCTGAGAGTATTACAAACTAACGTTCACTGTTGCCAACTCTCCTTAAAAACACAAAAATATCGCTAAAACAGATTGAAAACTATCTACATATGTATTTCATTTTTAAATATATTAACAAAATTAACGACAAAAAAATTACTAAAAAAAATTGTAATCTACGTTAAATTCTATCCCCCATATTTACAAAAAATATATCCCCCATCATTAAAAAATAGAAAATTCGTTTCATAAACCTGCTACAAACCTAATATATGTTTTATGAATAAGGCCATATAAAATAAAAACAATATTATTATCCATCAAAGTGCATTAAAAAAAAAACAGAAATCATGGTAATAGATTTATACAGTCTGATAGTCAAAACCAACTTTTAAAAGTAGCTAGCGTAGGTTTTAGGCGAAAACCTTTTAATTTAACACAGCGTAATTTGATCTCAGAAATTATATGTTAAAGGATTTTCAGCAGTGTGGCCATTTTGGCATTTTTGCAGCTAAATTTATCATTAATAATTTTTTTTAGCTGCAAAATTTTCATTTAGCACTTGTCATTTTATTTAGCATTTTTATAATATATTTTTAGCTTTTTTTATCATTATTTTAAAAATGTTGACGAATAGTTTTATCGATTTTACTTAAATTTTTTGTTTTAAACTGCTGGAAAAAATAATAGTCTTAAAACTTCAACTTTTCTTAAGCTATAAAAAAGTAAATTGTTTAGCATAGAAATAAAATCGTTTAAGTTTTACATGCATCAGCGGGTCCCCTAAATTTAAAATGTAATCTCAACTGCCTGAGCTACATATTTATATGTATTAGATAGGAAGGTACTTTACCAAAACCTTCAAACTTGTTTAAATACAACCATTTATTTCAAATTCGTTTAAAAAAAAATAAGTCACTAAAATGTATTTCGTTTCGAATAAATTCTCATAATGGTAATACATTTTTAACAAGAAGCTTCAAAAAATTTTAGCATTTTTTAAAATCATTTTTGGCATTCTTTGGCCATGTCTAATGCTAGATTTAGCTGTAAACAATTTCAATATCTATTCACACTAATTTTCAGAGATGAAAAGAAGAACAAGAGTGTATGTCATAACAATTTTGACGGCAGTCGCTTGTTCTCAGTGAACGAAAATATCGCACCGAAGTAGCATTTGTCGTTAAAAAATTTTATTAGTATTTAAAACAGTTGAGGAAGGAGTAAAAATATATGTTTGAATATAGCTAAGCACATTATGAAATATTTAATAAAATTCATTTATTATAAATATATAGAAGACAATCACTAAAAAAATACGCAAAATGCTTTGATCTTCCCTTTTGGAGGTTTTTTGATAACGCAATGCTCAATAATCACCGCCTGACCTGAAGAGTGTTTTCAATCTAAAACAGCTGATTATTTTAAATAATAGTGGAAAAAATTTTATTTCTTCATAATGAAGTTTCTATATAATGAACTGGTTTTTTTGATTCCATGCTGATTTATTATAGAGAAGTTTGACTGTGTGACCAAATATATCTCTATTGTCCAATTTTTTGTAATACTACCTTAAAAAGGGTGGGTTCACACTATAACAGTTTTCTTTCAGAAAGCCTAAGCTTATTGGTGAGAGGGAAAGAGAACATGCTATTACTCCCAACACTCTCATCAATAAACTCACACCTTCTGAAAGAAAACTTTCATAGTGTGAACCCAGACAAAAGTTATAACTCATTTATTGCTTTTTGAAAAAGCCATAAATAACGAGTAAAATAAGTGCTTACTTGTTGAATTCTCAAAATTGCTTCCAAAAATAAGTCACACGTACATTAATACATACGTATTTGTGCCAAAATCCACAAGAGTTAATCGAGTTTTTGTTTTCTAAATAAATATGTAACTTACTTTTTTTTAAGAAATATACTTTTTTTACAAAAGTGCCAAGATGTTTAAAGTAAGCACAAAAATTTATATGGAGTTCATTTCAAGGCGAATTCATGTATACGGTGGTGTCGATACTACAACAAACAAAGTATTTCTTGTTGCTTTCGTTGATCGATATGTCGAAAACACAAGCATTTTTTGACATTTCTCTCTCTAAGTAGCAGCTTTGCTTTCAACGCCAGCTGAAAAATGAATTCATCTTGGTTCATTTCGTATAAAAATGAAAAATTCATTGGAATTTGGAATTCATTCTGTTTAAAAATATAGAAAAAAGTAAATAAAAATAATTTTTATCTTTTTAACTAATAAATTAGCTCACAAGGAAATACGCATTGAAAACCTAAAAGTTGCTAAAACTTAAACGTGTTTTAGAAAGTCATTATTAAAACGAACTTTACAATGTTCAACATAAAACTTTTAAGAATAAACTCTGAAGTCCATGCTATCACCTTTAGATATCTCATATGAATCTAGAGTTAAAAATACTTCAGCACCTAAAAAAATAAAGTTGTGATCTTTTAGGTAGGAAGTAGTAAACACTGTTGCATTTAAAGAAGTCAGAGAAAATATATACTAAGAAGATTTAATTGCATAAAAAACACTTAATACTTTCATCCAATATACTGCCAACATTAAATTATTTATATCCTTTAGGTATAAAAAATTTGAAAAAACTTTATATAAATTAAAAACTTGTTTGCATCTCAAAAAACTTGCAAAAAAAGGGAAAACTTGACAAATGGCAGTGCTGATTATGAATGACTAACGTAAAATTGGTACTTAAATTTTAAGATTCTTGGTTTAACAAATTTTTTTTAGAAAAAAATCACGAAATTATAATGGAAAAATCGCTAGATTTTCCACTGCTAGAAAAGTTACCCGCTGATTTCGCAACATTAATGATGTTTAACATGAAAAAGCTCATTTTTTGATACTTTTTACTTTAATTGTTGAAATATTCTTTAATACCAAGAAAAAGCTCAATTTTATTTTACAATTTTTACTGAAAGCAAATATTTTTTTTTTGTTTACGTTGATTTTAGTATTGCAAAATTTTATGAAATATACAAAAAGCCTTTAAAGCTTTTGATGATTTGTGAATTTCATGAATTAAAAAAAAATGAAAACAATGATTAAAATCACAATATTAGGTAGTAAATATTTTGCAGTTGCATGTAATTAAATTAATTTGAAAAAAGAATAATAAACTTTTAATGATTTGTTTACGTTTTGTTGTTGCAATCGAATAATAATTTTTGTTGGGCATGATTTTCGCTTTAAAGTGAGAGAAGCAGAGATACCTACATATGTACATAGATACCTATAATAACAAAAATAACTGTAAAAAGATTTTTTTGTGTGAATCACTATACCGACATAGGAACATACTTACAAACCTACCTCAATACATACATATGTACATTCCTGTGCAGAAAATTGATCGTGATGGAATGACTATAAATTTGGCTAAATGGGAAATTCGCTGGTCCGCATCAGATAAGGGCAGATGGACCACTGTTGCAAATTTAGCTATTTTCTCGTCAAATCTAGCGATTTTTTGTCAAACTTTGCGGAAAAAATTGTATTCTCATATCTAGCGATTTTTTATTATGGGTTTGTTCGTATTTAATAAATTTTTTTTCACGTTTGTTAAAAAAATGCTTTGTTATAAACAAAAGGACCAAATAAACCACACAAACTGTTGCACAAACATATAAGAAAGCATGAATCGTGCTTGTGTGAATATTACAAAATTGTTATCTTGTTATCCAATTCTTATACCTATCCAGTTCCCATTTCTAAACAAAATATATTGACTTTTAAGCCTCATTCACAATGGAAGCAGTCATTTCGTTTTCCATATGTCTCATATCTTTCCAAGATGATTCATATAAATTCTTTTAATATTAAGTACAAAAATGTAACTGAAGTTTTGTTAAAGAAATGAAAAACTTTTTTAACTACTTTCTTCTACTACAGCAACCATTTATATGAAATTCTAAATGACGATTATGATAATGTTCATAAGTTTTAAAAAAATTTAGCAGAACTTCGTCAACGAAATCCTAGCAAATATTTTTTTTAATGATTACTTTAGACTTAGAGGTTGTATTTGAATTTTTTTTAAAATTTGATCTCAGCAAGGGGTTTAGCTAAGCTATATCATTTTATTTTTTATTTACCTATATACGTATGTATGTATATATGTATATATGATTGTATGTTCTACATGCTTCCTGAAATTTGTTCTTAAAAATAGCATTTGATGATGCATTAGCAAATTGTTTCATTCATAATTTTATAAAACTCAACATAAGTTACTGATTTTATTTGCAAAAAGGCGATTTTTCGCTAAATATATAAATATTTCGAAAAAGTTATTTGCAAAAACGTGTTTTTAGCAAAATGTAGCTAAATTTTTTAATAAGTTCAAAATTTAGCTATTTTATAGCTATTTTTCATTCTGTTTAAGTGATATTCTTTGGAAATCCGTTGGCAGCAGTGAGATGGACAAACTTAATGATCCCAAATGTTGAAATATGGTCTCTAAGAAAACACGGTGATATGAATTTTTACCTCACACAAATGCTAAGCGGTAATGGCTGCTTTAGCTCATACCTTTTTCGGTTTGGACATGATAGCGACTACTTTTGTCCCAGCTGCTACCCCAGCGTAGAGGAAACGCTAAAAACACACCTAATAAATTGAATTTTTTTTAATATTTCCTTTACAATAAACGAAAATTATACTTCACAGTTATAAATAACAAAAAAAAAGGACTGTCATTGGCAGGGCTGTCACATGTTGCGATTTTGTAATCCTCTTGCTGATGGAAATTTACATTTGGCTATATGACGATTGTTTTGGCGAAATTGGAAACTGTTAGCGATATACGAAAAGCATTTTTTGTGAATATTTTCGTGAGTCCGAGATTTTGGAAACATAATCGGAATTATGTTGGCATCTCGAGAAAGTGGGGGCATGTGGTGCCGTTTTGTAAAGTCCGTTCTTGTGGAACTTCGTGGACGTGGATACGAAATCGGGCACAACTTAGTTAGGGTCTTTATTCATAAATGGTCACCTCCAACAAAACTATTTTTAAAGAAAATTCTTCAACATATTTTGTTTAATTTAACCATATTATTGTCACCGACAACCATATTATTGTTAAATTGGCCCTCCATCAAGAAGCCACAACCATATAATGGTTGTCTTTAAACATGTTTTGGTTAAATATGACAATAATATATTTTTAAATTAACAATAGTATTTTCCTCTTTTCCAAGAGCAACATGCTGTGGTTGAAAACCAACCATGCTATTATAAGTGTTAAGCATATTTTAGTTATTATTAACCAAAACATGTTTGGAGGCAACCATAATATGGTTGGGCTTCTTGATAGAGGACAAATTTAACCATAATATGTTTGTCGGTGAAAAAAGCATGATTAAATTAAACATAATATGATTAAAATGTTTCTTTTGAAATAGTTTTGTGGGAGGTGACCATTTTTAAACATATTTTTACTCTGGGTGAATACTTTACTTTTTAAACAAAAATCTTATTAATATTAATTTGGAATATTAATAATCGCATACACTAAAGGTTTTCATGATATCGCTTAAAATTGCCATTTGTGCAAATGGGCAAACTTGCGAGACTCGTTTCATGCAGACCCTTATTAATTTTTGTGTAATTTTAAACAACTAATATCAGTTTGTACGAAACGTCATTGCAAAAAAAATAGTTAAAAAAAAATTTAAAATATAAAAATAAAAGTGGAAATTTGTTTTTAAAAATACATAAGGCAAAAATGCAAATGACAAAAACTAATTTGTTCAAATTATTGGAAAAATGTATTGTTTGTGATTTATAAACAATTGTACTTTTCATTGAAAACGACGGTAAGCATTACAAAAATCTATTTTTTGTTTAAAAAATAAATTATTTTAGCATGAATTTAAATTAATTTCGTTGTTTTTAAATCTTATTAAGATCAATTTTAAATATTAACAATCTCTTACACTTTAATTTTGTATCGGTATCGGTATCGGCGATATTTCTTCTTGAGTATCGATATCGGTATCGTATCGACAAAAAGGCTTTTCGTTGCATCCATAATTTACAATTCAGCAAACTTTGATGGTTAATTTAAGTAATACATGGTAAAAAACAACAATAACATGTAAGAATATTTCAGGAGTGGGTGTTCTGTGGAATCTATAAATAATAATCCAATCCTTATAAAAACTGACCTCGCAGTATTATAATTAGTTGCGGTTTAGGCGTATTAAAATCTATTCCACAAGGAAATATAAAACTTGATTTGACCTAATTTTAATAAAATATCATGATTTGAATGATCTTATTTTGATTGCAATTACTGGAATTGATTGCAATAAAATTATATAATAAAACTGAGGCTTTAATTTTGCGTCCCAAAAATAACAATATCAGATATTTTTTTATTGGGTTGTTCATGAAAGGCGGATTATCAGGTTATATGGTTATGTAGTTATATTAACAGCAACAAAATTTATTTAAAAAAAATTTAAATTACTGTATTTTTCTGTTGTGAATATAGTGGGTGATTCAAGAAGAGATACTTTTTTCAATAGCCTTTTTTTGACAGATCACGTGTGTGTCGTGTCATGCTGTCATGTTATTTTTGCTTAGTATTGATTGCATTTCATAATGGAAAGACTTACGCCTGAACAACGTTTACAAATCGTTCAACTCTATTACGAAAATTTACGTTCTGTGAGGAATGTGTTTCGTGCACTTCGCTTAACTTATGGTCAACATAATCGGCCTACTGAGCGTACTATTCGCAACACCATCATCCATTTTGAGACCCAGCATTCATTATTAGATAATTTTCGACCGAATAGACCACGCCCAGCACGCTGTAAAGGAAATATAGCGGCCGTAGCGGAGAGTGTACACGAATACCGTGGAGAGACGATTCGGCGCCGTTCGCAGAAACTCGGACCGTTATCGTGCCATGATAACCGACTATTTGATGCCTGAAATTGAAGCTCGTGATCTCGGCGACATTTGGTTTCAGCAAGACGGCGCCACTTCCCACATATCGCATCAATCAATGGATTTATTGAGAGAACATTTCGGTGAGCACATAATTTTACGTTTTGTGCCGGTCGATTGGCCACCAAGATCGAGTGATATCACACCGTTAGACTTTTTCCTGTGGGGATATGTAAAGTCTAAAGTTTATGCGGACAAACCCGCTTCGATTCAGGCCTTGGAGGAAAACATCACGCGTGTCATTCGCCAGTTACCAGTCGAAATGCTCGAACGAGTCATCGAAAATTGGACTCAACGGATGGACTATCTGCGACGTAGCAACGACAAACATTTGATAGACATAATTTTCAAAAAATAAATGCCAAAGAATGTTTTTTCAAATGATAATAATCATTCCACATTAAATTTTAATTTTCTGTGTTTTTTTCTTTAAAAAAGTAGGGAACCTCGAAATGGATCACTCTTTGGCTAAATAACTATTTAACCTCATAACCAGCCTTCCGTGAACAACCCATATGTGTCCCATTTAAGGTATGAGTAGCCGTATGTTTTTGAACATACATATCGTTACCTAAAACGCAAAAGGCCCTATCTAACATTTTGAAAATTGTACAGAAGAAGCGAAAACTACGCCCATACCCCGGTCGCCACCAATACTCCGGTGTGCTTCGCTTCGATTTGCGTCGTTTTGAAGATGCGCCATTTTGAAATTTCTATGATTTTTAAGATGCGTTCTTTTAGTGTCAGTTTGTGTCGCATGGCTTCGAAGTTGCGTCGTTAGTGCTTCGATTTGCGCCGTTAATATAAACATGTTTGTACAAAGCTAAAACAGAAAAAGGGTATTTTTCGTTTAAGTCTAATGCAAATATGTATGTATGTAGAGTTTTAAATTACATTTTCTGAAGTGAAGAAAAAAGAAAGCAAATAAGATTAGAACAAAAACGTTTTAAATAAGGGGAAAGGACTGTTGATATTGGAAGAAATATTGGACTTTCCCCTTCTACATTAAAATCCATTTGTTGTTCCAGAGACGCTGATAATATAAATTTTTTTTTTAAAGCGCAACACGTTTCAACATAAACAGTACCCATGTTCTGCAACTTTGGTGAGAACTTCTCGCATCGAAAAGATGTGAAACAAAATATTCCATCGCTTCTCGCAAAGTGAGAAAAAAGTGTGTCTGTAACTCATGTCGAAAACTATCAAAAGAGATTACGTCGTTACGTTATAAATGTCATAATATTCCACTCGAAGCCGGTGTGAACTTGCAAACGTTGAGAACGCCAGTAACACATATCGTTGACGGCGGCCAAAGTGATTAAAATTGAAAAATTTTCAATGACGGCGGCGAAAATACAACCCTCGGCTTTAGCAAATAATGTAGAGTGCGACTTTAATTTTTGTTGTTTTGTTAATAGCTTTGAAAACATTCGTATATTTTTCAAAAATGTTAAAAGCAAAATAATTAAACAATGAAAAAATCAGTCAAAAACAAAATACTTATCTCTTCCATGTTATTCAGACAATAAGGTTGTCGTTGTCGTATACGACTGTGTCGTTTTTTGTAATAGATTAAAGTAACACACAACCTGTGTTCTCGCAACTCGCAAACAAAATATATAAGGTAAGCGATTCACCAAACGTCAATGGAGTTTCTGTGCCACAAAACGTATCTTCAGCACAATCAATACTAGAACAACAGATCGGCTTACTTGTCCAAAAGGTGCCTGAGTTGAAAACAAAGTTTTCCCAACATCCACGTAGCAGATCCCACCCCCGTAACGCCGAATCAAATGAAGTATGCTGGTACCACCGCTAATACGGCGACAAGGCAAAAAAGTGTCTGAAAACAACAATAATCTAACAACAACAATACCGAGAAAAAGACACTTTAGCTAAATTAGCAAAGTAAACTTGATCAGTGGAAAAGCATTTATTCAAAAAACTAACCTGTGGTCCAGCCAGAACATATGGTGCACTTAGCGAACTTTTTCTTGTGGGGGGGTTTTCGTGCCCTAAATATGATCCAAATGATTTCAAATTTGATTTATTCGATTCAGGACAACTTACTTGTAGAATCCATAGCCATCGTGTCTTAATACTTTTGCTACAAAAACAGATATTGCATATGAAAGTCAAAAATGGTCTGGCCAGACCATGTAGGACGTCTAAGGGTTAAGTCAAATGGTAATACAAAAGAAAGCTTTAACTTTATCTGAAGATCTAACAGAAAATTACCCGTTATCAGGGCTATCAAGTCAAAATTTATTTTTTCAGTTAAAATTATGAATCTCTGGAAAATAGTAATTCGGTTTGCGTCGCGTTTCTCCGGTCCCAATTAGCGACGCAAACCGGGGTATTGGTATATTCTAAATGATAACTTGATAAATTGCATTAAACTATTTATAATTTATTTTTCTTCTATGGATTCTTGTAAAACCTACAAGTTATTTTGAAAATTACAATGTTACGTATTTTGCAAACCGTTTCTTAGGTCTTTTAGCGTTTATCATATAATCTGCTGTAGATAGGGCCGTTTGTTTTTGGTTAATAAAATCGCTAATTTTGATCGAAAGTGCACATTTTTGTTATTAAATTACATCAGTCGGATGTTTAATTTTTGGTTAGACAGGGCCTTTTGCGTTTTAGGTAACGATATGTATGTTTGTATATGCATACTTATACCTATACATACATACATACTTTAAAGGGTCTAACATTTTTACAATTACAAGCAGAATGACGAACTTAACCCTTCCACCTTTGGTGAAGGGTATAAAAACAAATTGGTTTAAAGCTTTTTTTTTGTGTTTATTTTTTCGTTGTTGCCTTTGTTGAACACAGTTTCTAAAATGTTTAGAAAGAGATAGAATAACAGCAAAAATAGAGGAGGACACAAAGAACATTAACCAAATAAAATTATTATTGTGAAATTCGCGCGGATTTTATTTAAAAATTACACAAAATGAAACACATATAATCAAGTAAAAAATAAATAAATACATACTTGCATACATACTTTCATACCCTCCAAGCAATTGGTAGAGTGTTTTTCGATTGTCTACGAATTTAAGCTACTTCGGCACATTTGATAGTTGAACAGTAGATTTTTCGGAATTTAACAACAACAAACAACGTTAGAATTGAATTATGAGTTCTTAAATTATACTTTTTCGTCACTTTAAAGATTTGTTCAGATAATTTTAACAGTTATATAATTCCAACCATACCACTATTGAACGTTTCCCATATTTTACTGGTGTGGTGGACGGCCTTGGATAAGATATCGTACCGGAAAAATGCTAATGCGCGTGCAGAGACTCGCCGAACTTAGTATCACCGGTGCTTTGCGTAGTACACCGACTGCGGCACTGGATGTGATTCTGAACTTGCAACCGATTCATCTAGTGGCAGAAGGAACTGCGAGGAAGTCTGCGATCCTCTTAAAGGCGACGGGACAATTTGAATAGACCTAACGGTCACGGCAGTATTATAAGAATATATTGTTTCAGTGACTACACCATTCCGAGACTGTCATTTGGAAGGAAACCGCGAGTTACCTTGGAGGAGGACGGCTGGTTAGCAGGGCTTCGATCTGGCCATAGGGCCTTCAGTTTCTACATTGACGGCTCCAAAATGGAGGGCGGAGTTGGAGCTGCAGTCTACTGCCGGGAATTAAGTATTCAGGAATCTTATAAGCTTCCCGATTACTGCAGCATATTCCAGGCGGAGATATTTGCGGCCAAGATGGCTGCTGATTTGGCACGTGGCTCCAGTACTAGGAACTCGCACATAAACTTTTTCATCGATAGTCAGGCGGCGATCAGGGCGATATCCGCTGAATATTCATACTCTTCTATCGTCCAGGAGTGTAGGGACTCGATAGATAGACTCTGTGCCAATAGGAGGGTACACATCTACTGGGTTCGCGGTCACCAGGGCATAGAGGGAAACGAGGAGGCAGACGAATTGGCAAAACGGGGGGTCAATTTACCATACGATAGGGTGATGGCCTTTCCGCCTCCAATTTGGAATATAAGGAGAGATACGGACTCTGCTATACGGAGGAGATCAGAGGCGGTCTGGGAAAACACGAGAACGTGCAAGGTTTCCAAGGTAATGTGGGGATCCTATGATCCGGAGTCGACGAAAATTCTTCTGTCGCTATCGAGAAGGGACTGTAGACTTCTGGTAGGTTTTATAACGGGTCACTGCTGGACTACGGTATACGCCCAGAGGGCGGGTCGGCTGAATAGTGACAATTGCAGATTCTGTGGGGTACCAGGTGAAAAGGAGTCAGTGGAGCATATACTCTGCTACTGTCCGGCACTCGTGCCCTCCAGGGCGAACTGTCTGGGAGATCATTACTTCCAACATCTCGGGGAAATCTCTGGAATTGGGTTAATGAGACTCCTGGCGTTCGTCAAGAGAGTGTGGCGTACTATGAGTACCATCACATCGGAATGACGTTTCTTATTTCTAACTTTCTTCTGCGGGTTATCGTACAACGTGGTAACGCTAGGGACCTATTTGGTCTATGCGGGGTCCGTGTGACCGGCCATTCTAACCTAACCTAACCCCAAACGTGTTCTGCGGTTAGATTGGGTAACTTTTTAATAATTTCTCACACATTCATTTTTTTAAAGCCAATGAAAGTGAAATTAAAAACAAATAAATTGATAAATTTTAAAGGCTATTAGTGATTTTGTTAAACTGTTTTTTTGTTAGATGACTTTAAAAATGTTTGTGGAAAATTAGTGTTTTTATTTAATTTTTCTAGTGAAGATCAACGTTATCAGTGAAGAAAATTTGTAAAATAAGTTTTGTAAAGCAGTAAAAAAATATTCTAGTTATAATATTATGAAAGATTACAAAGTTAGTGTTTGAACAAATTTGTGATTTTCTGTAAATCCCTATAAAAAAAACTGGTCCACATTAGGTTTTTAACTATCAAACATGAAGCGCTATTTTGATTAAATGTATGTACCGTAGATTTTTTAATATTTGTAAAACTTAATTTCTATTTTACTCAGACTTTCCCTACAAAATAAAACAAAGATTGACAGTAAAATTGCCCTCTTTTTATTATAAAGAACAATAAGAAAAAAAATTTAACTTCGAAAGAGTACTTTTTGGATCCAAAAGCGATACTACTAAATTTTATTGATATTAATCTACCAAAGCGCTCTAACTCGTCATAAAATATAGACACTAAGTGGATTCTTAAAAGTGGGACACGTCTTCCTTAACGATGTAACTACATCAATAAGAATTGAATAGCAAAAGCGATAGATTTTTGGTAAATGGGAAAACTATTTAGTATATTTTTCGATCGAAATTGTTTGCAGGGTACATTCGTATGTAAGTATGTACATACATACATACAAACATATGTATATAAATCAAAACAAAAATAAAACACCTAAATTAGTGAATTTTTGTAAACAAAGCAAAACAAAATAAAAAACTTGTGAATGCAATTTTTCGGCGAGTTTTTAAAAACTTTTTTTTGTAAAAATTGCGAAAATATTTTGATTTTTTTCTCAGTTTTAGTAGATTGTTGACAAGAAGGGGCAAGATAAAAGAAAAAATTAAACATTGGGCTCATTTTTAAAAAGCATGCCAGTGTAATATAATATTTTAATATAAACAAAACAAAGAAAATGTAAACAAAGCAAAAATTTAAACAAAAAAAAAAAAAAAAAAAATTTATTAATTTTTTTTAAATTTAAATTATAAATGTAAGTTTGTATGTACATTAGGCCGGGTCGATTTTTTTTTTTTAAAAATCGTATAGCAAAAACGAAAATTACATAAAATTCTAAGAAAATTCTCCGAAGAAACCATGTATCTAAAATAAAATCCTAATCCGCGCCTCTCGACTTGAAAATATTCACCCAAGTAAAAAAGTTTGTATATAATTTTATATTTAATATTTTTATAAGGAACATAGATAAAAAAAATTTCTTTCATAATTGAATGAAAAAGATTGGAAATACAAAAAAAAAATTACACTCAAAAATTGTTAGAGGACATGTTTTTTTCTGTTTTAAGAGGTATGTTTTGCGTATTTTATTACAAAAAAAACTATTTTTTTTAATTATTGTTTGTTTTATGCAAAACGCAGCTTAGGTAAAACGTGTTCTAACTATTTTTTTTATATAGAACGCAAACCAGAGGAGATGCAAATTGGGGTTCAACTGCTTTTTTGAAATTTAATTATTTTGATTAGTCTCAAAACAAAACCTGTATTGCATAAACTATAATATAATAAAACATAATATATTAAAAAAAAAAAAAAAAAATAATTTCAGCGAAAGAAGAGGAAACAAATATTCAAGTCGAGAGGCGCGGAATAGGATTTGATTTTATACCAATGGTTTCTTCGGAGAATTTTCTTAGAATTTTATTTAGTTTACGTTTTTGCGATTTTTCATTTTTTTTTCATCCATACAAATCAACCCGCCCTAATGTACATACATATGTATGTACCTTACAGTTATTTATGTTAAGGACCGATTGCACCAATAAACAGCCACAAAAGATCCTCTTGAAACATGTACACACTAGTGATGTTACGAATATTTGTATTCGAAATGCCGAGTATTCGGCTATTTTACGACATTCGTATTCGAAAGGTCGCAAGTTGAATTGGTCAAAATAACAACGAATCGACGGAAATCGAGGCCTAAGTACTTATATCATAATGTTTATTAAATTTAAAGAATATTTTTATGTTTCAGCCAAACAATAAATGTTTCCAGTTCAGTTTAATCCACCTATTTTTTGTTGCAGCTGCACATACAAACATATCATAGATGGGGGTAGTGCACTAATTTTGCAGATTCAATGCACACTTAAGGCCGTGTCAGATACAACTTTGTCGCTTTGCGTGACGTTTCGACCTTTGGCAGAAAAACGCAAAGCAAAAGGTGTATGGCACAATGAAAACTTTGACAACACTCACGCATTGCTTGTTTACTTATAAAAGTGGTTGGCAATTTGTACATTTAATTGTTTGTTATACAAATAAAAGTTAAAAATTTAATTGGACGGTTTTTTGGAATTGAATTTGGCAAAAAAATTAAAAAACAAAAGAAAATTATACTAGCCAATTGTCAAAGCGCGCAAAAAGATGAGAGTTGGCTAACTTTTTGCTTCGCTCCGCTTTGAAAGTACTTTATGTGACATGTTTCGTATAAGTATGTATATTTTATCTTAGATGTCAAAGCGAATCGGTAACGCAACGCGAAGCAAAAGTTTTATCTGACATGGCCTTTAGTGATAAGCCTGGTACTCTGTTCGACATTTCACGTGCGATGCTGTCGAAACTCACATGAGAACAAGTTAGAGTGCTATATTCGGCTGTGCCGAATCTTTTATACCCTCCACCGACAGGAGTGGGCTCTATATGATAAATAAATATATATTATTAACTAACGAGCGTCAGCATTAAAATTAGTTGCGGTTTAGACCTGAATTAAATTATTGACCGACAATTAGAAAATTTTATGCGTTTATTGTTAGAACTATGAACTGGCTTGAGCAAAATATCATGATTGGTAAAAGCTTTAGCCGAACTAAAATAATTTTTAGAAGCGTAATTTGTATTGGACCTATGTTAAATTATGGACCAATCGTCCCAAAATTCTGAAGACTAATTTCTGGTATTACAAAAAATAAATTAGAATAAATGGTATTTTTCTGGCCATATGAATTTAAGTAAGAAATTTTACCGCATTATCTATATCTGTGATGGTTTTGGGCGAATATAATTATTTTCCCAAAGTGGGCTTTATTTGGTTTTAGGCGCAATTAACTGTTTACCAAGAGTAGTTTTTATAGGGTAAATTATGGACCAATCTTGACGAAATTTGGCAGTGTGATTTACCATCCTATAAAACTGTGACGTCAATTTGATAGCATTATGTATTACGGTTTTAGGCGTACAAAACTGTTTTCCGGGAGTAGGGTTTATATGGGGCCTAGTGTAAATTATGGACCGATCTTTTAACAGTATGATTTGCAGTCGTATACAGCGAATTCGTGCAATTTTATGTCATTCCGTGCATTATTCCACCATTTATGTTAGTTTTTGTATCAAAATTATCAATTTTTTTAGGGTGGCGGTTCCACATTTTGATTGATAGCTCTGATCCTACTGAACCGATGCTGCTGGATTTCAATCCCAAAGTGCTTAGGATAACTACAAGCAATTTGTTCTTTTATTTTGCGTTTTTCGAAATCGTCTTAGAATTACTCAAGGAGCCAGAATATTTATACTTTATGGGGTCTTAGATGTATTATAAAAGAGTTTCACACGGAATGACAAAGTTAGTATTCCTCATTCATCACAGTGGTTGTGGAGGGTATAAAAACTCGTGCTGAATTTCTATGAAACAATGTTGATAGACTTGTACTCTGTTTAATTTGTGAAAAAGTTACGAAATGTTTCTGGCAACATTTTTTTACAACTGTGAAATAATAAAAACTGCACTTATTTCACGTGGAATTTTAAGCAAATGGAAAAAAGTTTAAATTTAATATTAAATGAGAAAGGAAAATATAAATAACAAAAAAAAAAAAAAATACTTTTCAGTAAAATATATGTAGGTTTTGTTTACATATGCAAAAAAAATGTTGCATACTTTGAAAGATTAAAAACGTCAAATTGTGCAAACTCGCGAGTTAGGTAACATTGATACATGTAAAATTTTTCGTATGAAATAATAGATGTTGCTGAACATTTTTCACAAATTGGAACAGAGTACTAGGCTATAGTGCAAAATTATTGCAATCATTTTGTTAATGTTGAGTGATTAATTGAAAATTAGCAATCTTACTAAACATTTAAAAAAATTGGCACTCAAAAAAAAAAAAAAATATGTATGTACCTAGTTTGATTTAAAAAAAGCAATCATCAGTTTATTATAACTTTTATTTTCTTTACTCATTTTATTGCAACTTAAAATTTTGCACTAAATTAAAAATGAAAAACTTGTTTTTCATGATTAAAGCCAAGAATTATTAAGTTATTGGCAAAAGTTAATTTTTTTTAATTTTATTTGTTTATGCATATCATCACAAAATTCAACAACCCTAAACACACAAAATTAAATTTTTAAAATTTTAGTGAGAGTACACAGAAAAAAGTGTTTTATCAATTAAAAAAATGGTTAAAAAGTATTTAAATTTAATTAATGTGATAATTGAATCAATTATTTTTTTATTTGAAAGAAAATTACAAATTTCATTTTGATTTAATGAACATTTTAGTTGTTTTGAAATAAAATTTCAATTAAAATTTTAATTAAATAACAAAAATCTTAATTGACTTTTTTCGTTTAAAATAAAATAATTTAAACATGTAGAATTATTGTTGGGAATTGTCAACACAGAAAAAAGTGTTTTATCAATTAAAAAAATGGTTTAAAAAGTATTTTAATTTAATTAATGTGATAATTGAATCAATAATTTTTTTAGCTGAAAAAATTTAAAAATTTAATTTTGATTTAATTAACATTTTAGTTGTTTTGAAATAAATTTTCAATTAAAATTTTAATTAAATAACAAAAAATCTTAATTGACTTTTTTCGTTTAAAATAAAATAATTTAAACATGAAGAATTGTTGTTGGGAATTGTCAATATTTATTTAAATAAAATAACACATTGTTTGAAACGGCAAAGTTTTTTGATCATTTTTTTAATTAAAATTAAAAATATCATTTATTGAAAATATTTTTCAAAATTTTAAAATTTTTAGTAATCAATATAGTAATAGGTGCATAATCAACAACTTATTTGCTTGATATTATGAATTTAGAACAAATTTGGTGATTGGAGAAATTTAATAATTTTTTCTGTGAATATTTATTTAAATAAATTTTTGAGTGAATAAATTGTTTGAAATGGCAAAGTTTTTTGATCACTTTTTTAATTAAAACTAAAAATATCATTTATTGAAAATATTTTTTTAAAATTTGAAAATTTTTAGTAATCAATATAATCATTTTAGTAATAGGTGCAAAATCAACAACTTGTTTGCTTGATATTATGAATTTGGAATAAATTCGGTGATTGGAGAAATTTAATAATTTTTCCTGTGTATGTTTATAAGTTGTACGTATTCCATTAACTTATTCTTAAAATTGTTTCCCCTTTACATCAATAACCGGTAACAAGAAAAATTTTATGAAATTTTGGGAATGGAAAAAGCTTTTAAATTCAAAAACCGTAGTGGCAATACATTTCATAATGATGCAGTCCTTAATTATTTTCGTTTATTATTTCTCTTTGTTTGATTTAACAGTATACATGGCTGTGTGGCTCAAACGCAAAATAAGCACATCAAATAGGTATTTACCGTTAACGTTCGGGCAACAATGCTACATTGGATTACATAGTATTGTTGTTAATCTCTAATAATAATAAGAGAATCGGCAAAACAAAAATGGGGTTGCCATCTTTTACAATCACAAACTAGTCTTAAGGGCTTTTTAACCCTTGCAATATGTCTGCATAAAAAAAACAGAATTTTAATGTGAGTGTGTGTTAGTGGGTCCTTTATCGATGCACTAACAAACTTTGAACTACCCGCACTTTGTTATAAAATATTTTTGTTGTGTGTTTTGTTTGTTTGCCATTGTGTCTCTTTGCCATTTTGGTAAAAAAAAAGAAAAAACAAGACATAAGAAGCGGCAAAAAAGTGATTGTGTTTGTTTGACAAGTTATCACAGGAATGCATAACCACAAAAAATCCCATTGGATTTTTATGTAGTAAGTGGTATTTGAAAACAGAACCACAAAAAGGGTTCTATTTTTTTTACGAAAAGGTCATTGTACTTTAGTGACCACCACTCCGTTTGTTTTTTTATATGCAATAAAAGTGAAATAAATAAAAGAAAAGCATAAAACCAAATTTGTCGTCTGTCTGGCAGTTAAAATTAAGGACAACTATATTTACATATACATACATACATATATACGTATTTCCATTTAAATACATAATTATCTTCATGTTTGTGTGTAAGAACCCTTGTATTTGTTTAAGCATTACATAACAGTGTGTATGTACTTATGTGAAGATGAGGGTATTGATTTGTGTATTGATATTTTTTTAAGGTTCTGTTGTGATTTACAGATTGACAACCTACCTCAAGTATAATTTGATTAAACTTTACACAAAAAAAAAAAACATTTTTTTTAAACGTTTTATAATGAAAATAGGGGTGTATAATTTTGTAGACCAGTGTAGGTGTTCTATATCTACGTAAGTAACTTCATATATGTACATATACATACTTATGTGATTATTATTAAGATTTTTTGATAAAGCAGGGAACAAATGAAATTTATAATAGGTATAAGGAAATTTAAGAAAATGCTTTTTAAAATTTGCACAAGTTTCAGTAAACGCTAAATGATTTATAAATAATGATAAAAGAGATTTATCACAGAATTTCCAGGGCAAAAGCTAATCAGCCCAATTATGAATAAAATTTCCCCGGGAGTTTTCTCGCTTTTCTCATTTCTACAATAGAATAGAAAAATAGAAATAGGAAAAATGGGAGAAGGGAAAAAACTCCCGGGGATTTTTTTTATTAATAATTGGGCTGAGTATCTATTGTGGACCAAATACATAATATAATTTAATTAAAATTCTTGTTTAGTTCGGATGAACGAATCATTTAATCATATAATAGCTAACCTTATTGGAAAAACTTTGAACTTCGTAACATAAAAACAAGAAAAAATCGGATATGGTTCAGTTTCATACAATATTTAAAAAAAAGTATTTTTCTACAGGAGATCAAAAATTCACCTCCCTCTACAAAACTTTGTACTCAACTTGGTATCAACTTAAAAGCAGAGGCTTGAAAATTACTAGCAATCTTTTTTGACTCTATAGCAGGGATGTTAAAGTTGGTACAATTGTACTTTTTTGGTACATTTTGACCTTCTGAAGAACCGTGGTACTATCGTGACTCATTTGGTACAATTTAAAAATTTGTCATAGTTCCCCTTTTTGAATTCTTAGTATAACAAACAAATTTTTTGAGTCCTTTTCATTGCACTTATTTCTTATACCCTCCACCACCTCTAGTGGTGAATGAGGGTACACTAAGTTTGTCATTCCGCGTGAAACTTTTTTATTAAACATCTAAGAGCCTTTAAAGAATATATATTCTGGCTCCTTGAGTAATTCTAAGTCGATTCAGCCATGTCCGTCTTTTTGTCCGTCTGTTGAAAACACACTCATTTTCGAAAAACGCAAATGTAAAGAACAAACTTGGTCTCAAATTGCTTGTAGTTATCCTAAGCAGTTTGGGATTGAAATCCAGCAACATCGGTTTAGTAGGATCAGCACTATGAATAAAAATATGGAACAGCCAACCTAAAACAATTGATAATTATGATACAAAAACTAACATAAATAATGGTTTAATGCGCGGAATGATGTAAAATTTTGCACGACTTCGCTTTATACAACTGCAAATCATACTGTTGAATTTCGTGAAGATCGGTCCATAATTGACCATACGTCCCAGGTTAGTTTACTACGCCTAAAACCATAATAAATAATGCTATCATAATAAAATTTTGTACTTCACAGTTTTATGTAACTAGAAATCACACTGTAAGATTTCGTGAAGATCGGTCCATAATTTATTCTAGGCCCCATATAAACCTTACTGCAGGAAAACAGTTTAGTACATCTTAAACCATATAAAGCCCACTTTGGGAAAATAATTAAATTCGCCGAAATTCGGAACAGATATAGATATTGCGGTAAAATTTCTTCCAACTTAGATTCATATGGCCAGAAAAAATATCATGCAATTTTGTGATATACGGTCCATAATTTACCTTAGATCCCATATTAAGCAGACTTCTGAAATTCACTGTTAACGCTAAAACGTATTTCACTGCTGTATTGAAATTTATTATAATTTATTTTTTGTAATACCAGAAATCAGTCTTCAGAATCTTGGGATGATTGGTCCATAGTTTACCATAGGCCCAAATACAAATTACCCTCCTAAAAATCATGTTACTTGACTAAAACTGTTACGAATCATGATATTTTACTCAAGCCAGTTCGATTGTCGGTCAATAATTTAATTCAGGTCTAAACCACAACCAATTTTAATGCTGACGTTCGTTTTTGTGAAGCTAAGTTAATAATATATACATACATATTTATTTATCATATAGAGCCCACTACGGTCGGTAGAGGTTATCAAAGATTCGGCACAGCCGAATATAGCACTCTAAATGGTTTAATTATTATTTCTTTCATTAGGATTTAAAAATCCTTTTAAATAGCAATTTTTATTTATGCAATATGCACTTAAAATGATTAACATGGTTAACTTAGAAATGCAATCAGAAGATGCTCGAATGAATGTATTTCACCTTATTTCATGAATAAAAATTTCACGTAATTTCATGAATAAAAATGTTGTGGATGAATGTGATATCTCTATCGTAGTCCTTTACAAAAATCACATGCCCTTTGAAGAAATTTATTGCGGAACAGAAGTGGATTTATATATCTCTACAAATAATATAAATATTGATATTGTTAAAGAAATAAAAGAAAATGCAAAACAATTTTATATAAAATTTTGCGAAGTTTTGAGTAGCAACACAGAAAAAAGTGTTTTATCAATTAAAAAAATTGTTTAAAAAGTATTTTAATTTAATTATTGTGATAATTAAATCAATAATTTTTTTAGCTGAAAAAAATTAAAAATTTAATTTTGATTTAATGAACATTTTAGTTGTTTTGAAATAAATTTTCAATTAAAATTTTAATTAAATAACAAAAAATCTTAATTGACTTTTTTCGTTTAAAATAAAATAACTTAAACATGTAGAATTGTTGTTGGGAATTGTCAATATTTATTTAAATAAATTTTAAAATTTCAAAGTTTTTTGATCACTTTTTTAATTAAAATTAAAAATATCATTTAATGAAAATATTTTTTCAAAATTTTAAAATTTTTAGTAATCAATATAATAGGTGCAAAAATCAACAACTTGTTTGCTTGATATTATGAATTTAGAACAAATTTGGTGATATGAGAAATTTAATAATTTTTTCTGTGAAAGTCAACTTTAATAACAAAGTTTTAATGTGGTTCCATAAATTTACTCCTGAAAATGTTATTTCAGGTAAATCAAGTTGTATTGTACCTCTTCTAGTAAAAATGTTCCCGAATGAAATTGAAAATTTTGATTCAATTAATAATCCATTTAGAGCTTTAGCTGATGTCGAGCAACTGCAGTCGTTAAAAAATGAAAACGTTTGTAGTTTTTGGTCGGCAGTAGCTAAATTACAAAATAAGCTGAATGTCCATATGTTTCCTGAGTTTTCTAGAGTCGTTGCTGGAATTTTATCGATTCCACATTCCTCTGCAAATGTGGAAAGAGTTTTTTCTTTTCAAAATATAATAAAAACTAAGGAAAGACGCAGACTACATGTGCCAACATTATCAAGTCTCATACAAACAAAGGATTGGTTAAGATAGACACATTCATGCTGCTGTGATGTTAAAATTGCAAATAGTTTTTTAACTAAACAAATAAGTGCCTGATTTTGATCTCATATATTTATAATTATTTTATTTTATTCATACATATAATTTATGTTAATATTAAGTTTTGTTGTTTTTTGTGTACAATTGAATTTTTAGATAGTTTTAATAAATTAAAAAAAAAATGGTACCGTGAAGGTCTAAAAAGAACATTTTTTTTTGGAAGTTGGTACAAAATTTAAGACCTCATTTAACATCCCTGCTCTATAGCAAAAGATAGCAGTTCGATTGTGAATTCGATAACCGAAGAATGATCGTTCATCCATCATTAATTTCAAAATGTTTCCACAAAACATCGTGTTAATAATGGATTTATCAAAACTTTGAAGGAACATTTAAGAAAAGGCGAGCAAAATCAACGACAAAGAATCCTTTTACTCGAAAAAATTAACGAGTCTATCTGTGCTTTTTTGGAAGCACCTAATAGGCATGGTAATGGAGGATTAAGCTTAGCCAAATCGCTTAATTTTGCAGAAAAGGCTAAAAGCAGATGGCCAGATGTACAATATCACGTTACGTATTATACAAAAACAGTACTTTATTTGCTCTGCGAAAATTAACTGTTAGTAATAATCGATTTGTATTTTATGAAGAATATTGTACTTGTACTGTATCTCAGCAAATAAAGAATTTTATTTTAAAGAACATTTCAGTTTTATCTATAATTATAAATTTGCAAAAAAAAAAAAATTTATTGGCCTGTTCTGACAATTGCAAAACGCATAATATGTGTTCTTTAAATCGCAATTGCAAAATGCTTGGCGACTTCAAATTGTAAAAGTATAATCAAGGAAATTAAAATATTTTTATGATCGCAAGCAAAACGCACGAGTTTCAGAGCACCATAAAATAAATCTGGCGTTTTGCGATTTCAAATCGTGCAATTGTCAGAACATGGCCGTATATGGGGGGTTTTTATATTTTGTAACAATTCACGTGGCCATTAACCCAAGTAGCAGCTCCAACATATCGAACCTACGCACAGGGTTCGATTTCTAAATTTAGGCGGCCAAAATTAATTGCTGGAAAACTTAAAAAACGTAAAAGGCTTATTTTTGGCATTGTGATTTCTTACATATTAAAGAAGAGTTGAACTAAAAATCATACAAATTCGCCCACTGCCACGGCTACTTTTCACTACCCAATTGTGATAAATACTTAAAATTTTATAAAATTAAAGGAAAAAAAAAGTTTATAAAATTTTTTACAATTTTATTCAATATTAAAACCAATTTAAGGCAAAAGAGAACTAAACAAATATCGAATTCAACTTAAATTTCTAAAGAAAAGAATAAAATGATGAATTCAAAAAATAATAAAAAAAAAAAAACTTTAAGAACCCGCACCACTAGTGTTTGAATCACTTCTATTTTCACTATCTCTCTCACTCTTGTATTTTATAACCAGGAAAACCAGAAATATGCTTTAAAAAACGCGTTTTATGCGCATTAAATATGCAGTAAAAACTCGAAAATATGCCCTGAAAATTGTTAAAAATATGGCCCAAAAAAATCAAAAATTGCTCATTTGTACCCAAACTATTCAACATTTGTATTTAAGAAAACAATCCTAAAATTATAGGTGCGTTCGTTTACCCCAAAATTTGCACAAATTTGTGCAAGTTTTTACTGGATTTTACTGAAATGCGTTCGCATACACAAAAATTTGCAAAAGAGAGCATCTACTGAGAGAGTAAAGTGACAGTTGTAAGCAAAGAGTCTGCAAATTTTTACTGAACAAATTTTTACCAGTAGAAAACAAAAACATATGTTTCATTTAAGTAAACAAACAAAAGTAAGCAAACAAAAAGCATACAATTTGTAATAAAAACATTTAAAAGAACAAAAGCTGAATTAAAAGTGCAACAAAAACCAAAAATATTTATTACATCCTAAACAATTTTACTTACCACTTTGTACCTTCCCAAATGTTCCGGGAGAGCATGAAATATTAAGTTTTCTTTTTTTGGCATCCATGGTAACATTTGTGTTAATTGTTCAACATTACTTATTTTTGTTTTGTTTACATTAATATTTTAGAGATGTAAAGCTAATGAATATATGATTACTTCTTATTGCATATTATTGAGGGTACCAAATATCAAAAATCAAATATTGATGTAGTTTCGTATGTAATTCAACTAGAAACAATATTAAAAGTCATGTACAAAATAAACAAGTCTTAAAACTTGCTCAGAAGCTCTTTAATAAATAAATTTGCTACGAATTTATAATCATTACAATGCATTTCATCAAGTACCAAAAACATTATGTACTGGGTAGTCTAAACAACACATATTTTACAACACTAAGCTTTTTAGCGATCAGCTGTTTGAATTAACCTGCAAGTTTTTGCAATTTTTCCGTTCGTTTACTTTTTTGTGCAAGAGCCATTTTTGAGAGTAAAATTTTCATATTGCCCAAAATTTACTCAACTACTGGATTTTACTGGAAAAGTAAACAAACGCACCTTATAATCGGTAAAGCCCAAACGCCAGACGAATTATCGAAATTTTACCCTATTTGGAGACGATGGGCAGTTATGGGCTCACAAAAACAATGTTATGTTATGAGGTTAAAATTCATATAAGAGTAATTTGTGGCGAATATTATCTAGATATTAACATCCATATTTAATTTTTTTTTCTCAAAGGGATTTCAGGGACGGTCGCTAAATTGTTTATTAATGTTAACAATAAAAATGAAGTTAAAGCTATTTATAAATGGGAGCTTTGGGCAAATGTGAGTCGATTCGAAAAGAATTTAACTTGCAGTAAAATATTTTTGCGGCGCATTTAATCTAAATATCCACATAATTAAATGGTTTACGGACACAAAAAGTATAATTAGGAAAGACATTTTTATGGTTAGTATGAAAAATTTTAGATCGGTTCTCACCATTTATATAGACTTTGTGCTTAGTACAATTAAAATGTATTTACCAAATTTAATAAAAGTATCTACAAAATTGCAACTTGGCCTTTGCGCATAAAGTTAACACGGACAGACAACCAGCCAGACGGACGGATGGAAATAATTAGATTACTTATAAAGTGATTCTGAGTCGGTCAGTAAACTAAAAGATTGGTCCAGATTTCTATGTATTACATCGTCAAAAACGTATATAATTGCCTTTTCCTTAATTTTTGCTTATATAGATATAACATTTGAAAGTTTAAGAGAACATTTATCTTTAATGACAATCTGCTTTGGCTTAAAATTTTAGAGTAAAAATTAATTGTAGATGTCGAAACTGAATCAACACGTTGGGTATACAGATAGATATTTGAAACAGAATTTAAGTTTTTATTTTTGTTTTATTGCCAAAGCACTTGTAAGCATCTAACAAAAACTTAAAATAGGCCCAAAAACAGCCAATATATGCGCCATAAACTTAAATGCTGTAAAAATTCAATTTTAACTGTATTATGCAAGCAAATGCTGTAAAAGGTAATATGCAAAAACATGCACTAACAAATCGATGCCAAAATTTATAAAAAGATCTAAAACGGATAAATATTTTGTTTCTGCCTTCATTGGTCGCAGAAGGAAAAACATGTAATTACATATTTAATTTTTCCCTAATTGTAACACTAGACGGCAAAAAAAAAAAAAATTTCGAGCCTATATTAAGTAATACAGAGTTTAATCGAAAATCAATTCAATTTTCAGTTTTTATCTATCGGGCACAGATTTTTTTGTGGGCTTGACTAATATGGTGCCCGAAATAAGGCAGTTAGACTACAATATTAAATCATACCTTGAGAACGATTTCTCCGATAAAATAATAAGCCAATGATTTGGAATAAAATTCCCTTCAATTCATCAGAACATAAGTTTTTTACATTTTCAACAGTTTCAGAATTACAGTTTTTATCGCTTAACTGCACAAAGGTTATAAGTATTTTACGCTTATTTTCATCCGAACTTATGCAATCACAGTTTATTATTTAAAATTGATGAAATTGTTTCGTGTACAAGCAGTTGCTTATACGCATATCCCGGTTTTATTTATAAGAAAATACAATAAAAAAACGCACAAAGATTATTTCGTCAAAACTAAATTTGCTAGATTTTCATGAAACTTTCGATGTATTCATGCACTTTTGATGCAAGTAAAATAGCTTTGTTGATAATGCTGATGAAAATAAGCGAATTTTTTATAAGCACAGTATATGCATTTAAGCGAGTTTGTTATAAGCACAGAATATGCATAAAAGCGAGTTTTTAAAAATGCATTTTAGGTTTGAAAAAACCAAAAACGTGCGAATTAAGAAAGGCTTATAAGCGATAAATACTGTATACAGAAACAAGTGGTGGTTAATTTTTTTTTTTATTGCAAAATGAATGCCAGTTTTTCTTTTCAAAACTGAATAAAAAAATTATAATAAAAAAATTTTATATTTTTATAATTTAACAGAATAAAATAAGCCATAAACCATGAAGATCGGTTGAAAAATATTGATTATATATATTCATTTTGAGAAATAATCTGTTTTCAATCATTACTGTTAGTCCTGTTTTGTATTCTTGTATGAAAAATATAAAATAAACATAGTCTTGCCCCATTAAGCCATTAGAGTAACTCGGTTTGGGGACAGCCAACAAAACACCCCTAAAAATTTCTCCTTAAGGGCCTCTATTGAAAAGTTGCTAAGAGATCTTGAATACGGCTAAGAAATCGATTAGCCCGAAGGAAGGTCCTTAGATGGATGTCATAGATGGTAAGAACACTGAGGGTAGCATCAATATTGATCTATGTCTGCTTATGATAAATATATATCTTTACACGAAATTTGAATAGTAGCATATCATTTAAGGGTGTGAACTCGGTTAGTCTCGGGGTTAATGTTGTCAAAAATGGAAAACTCACAAAGTGGTCATAAGTTGAACTTCGTATGTCGATCGTCTCAGAATACAATTTGTGAGTGCCTTAACGAATGGGCTAATGAATCCGACCTTTTTCAATCAGAAAGTTTTACATATTTCACAAGGTTAAAACATTTTCTTCTTTCCATTCAAGAACATCACAATATGAAAAGTTTAAGTTTTTGTTAATTCCGTATTTTTAAACAATAGAATAAACGTTCAAACAACATTTTGCCCCGCTGTATTATTTCATTGCAAACACTTTCTAGTTTCTTGTTTAAATAAATATTTGTTAAATATTTTATAAACAACTGTATTAATAATAGATGAAAACTTTGTTTAGTGAACAACTACCACCTGTGGCAATAAAAATCGAAATTGAAATACAATTGAAGAAAAGAAAAACTACATTGAAATATAATAAAATAATAAATTCAATTATTTGCGCAGTA
Source organism: Pollenia amentaria (assembly GCA_943735925.1). Lineage (NCBI taxonomy): Eukaryota > Metazoa > Arthropoda > Insecta > Diptera > Polleniidae > Pollenia > Pollenia amentaria. Next base: position 80,870,348 of record OX031008.1, on the reverse strand, counting down.
ACAGTGCACTGAAAATAATTCATGCTACGTTTTGAAGTCGAAACTATAATACACGAAAAAGTTTACAGACTTGCAATTTTTGTTGCTGCAATTTTTTAAAATTCTGCTTTGAAATTGTATTAGTGCCCACATTATGAAATTCTAGTTTTGCAACTTTTGTATTTTCATCTTGCCATTCCTCTTCTCCTTTTTATATTTTATATATCGGGTGATTAAATTTTAAAGGCCGATGTTGGATGCGAAGCACACCTAAACGTCAAGTTTTTTTCTATATTACATTTCAAAATTTCAGACTCGCTTAATTTGAACGCAATCGAGCAACGCGTTAAAGTTATTCAGGCTTATTATGAAAATGGGCGTTCAAATCAAAATGCATTTTGTGTACCTTCGTGATTTTTCTAATCTGCATAATCGACTTCAGAATTGCCGCATTTGGGCGAATGATAATCCACGAGTGATTGTCGAAAAACCAATGCACCCACAAAAAGTGACTGTTTGGTGCGGTTTATGGCCTGGCGGCATCATCGGGCCATATTTTTTTCCAAAATGAGGCCGTTCAGGCAGTTACTATGAATGGTGGTCGCTATCGTAAGATGATAACGAACTTTTTATGGCCTGAACTGGAAGATATGGATGTGCACGATATGTGGTTTTAACAGGACGGTGCCACTTGCCATACAGCTAACGAAACAATGGCTCTTTTGCGCGATAAATTCAATGGCCGTGTTATCTTACGTGGTGGCGATGTCAATTGGCCGCCAAGATCATGTGATTTGACACCGTTGGACTTCTTTCTTTTGGGTTTTTTGAAAGAAAAGGTGTACGCCGATAAGCCAGCAACAATTCAAGAGCTAAATGATGAGATAATTCGGCACATTAACGGCATAGAACCGCAATTATGCCTCAGCGTCATCGAAATTTAGACCATCGGATGGAGGTGTACCGCCGAGGTCGCGGCGGCCATTTGACCAATATTTTGTTCCATACATAATTGAACCATACAAATATTATCATATTAAAAAGAAATGACAATAATTTCCTAAATAATTTGTGGTTTATTCAAAATCAACATCGGCCCTTAAAATGTAACTACCCTTTACAATATATATATATATATATATATATATATATAGGGTGATTCAAGTAGAGATACTTTTTTCAATAGCCTTTTTTGACAGATCACGTGCGAGTCGTGTCATGTTATTTTTGTTTCCTATTGTTTGGCATTTCATAATGGAAAGACTTAAGCCTGAACAACGTTTACTAATCGTTCAACTTTATTACGAAAATTCACGTTCTGTGAGGAATGTGTTTCGTGCACTTCGCTCAACTTATGGTCAATATAATCGGCCTACTGAGCGTACTATTCGCAACACCATCATCCATTTTGAGACCCAGCATTCATTATTGGATAATATTCGTCCAGCACGCTGTGAAGAAAATATAGCGGCCGTAGCTGAGAGTGTACACGAAGAACGTGTAGAGTCGATTAGGCGCCATTCGCAGCAACTCGGATTGACGTATGGAACGACTTGGAGCATGTTACGTCGAGATCTTAAATTGAAAGCATACAAAATACAGCTTGTGCAACAACTGAAGCCGCTCTACCTTTCCAAGCAACATCGCTTCGCTCTTTGGGCTCTTGAAAAGTTTCAGGAAGATCCGACGTTTTAGAGGAAAATTTTGTTCAGCGATGAGGCCCTTTTCTGGCTCAATGGGTATGTAAACAAACAAAATTGCCGCATTTGGGACGAAGAGCAACCTGAAGAGATTCAAGAACTTCCACTTCATCCAGAAAAAAGAACGGTTTGGTGTGGTTTGTGGGCCGGTGCAATCATTGTTCCATATTTTTTTAAAAATTATGCCGGTGCGAACGTAACCGTCAATGGCGACCGTTATCGTGCCATGATAACCGACTATTTGATGCCTGAAATCGAAGCTCGTTATCTCGGCGACATTTGGTTTCAGCCAGTCGGCGCCACTTCCCACACATCGCATCAATCAATGGATTTATTGAGAGAACACTTCGGTGAGCACATAATTTCACGTTTTGGGCCGGTCAATTGGCCACTAAGATCGTGTGATATCACACCGTTAGACTTTTTCCTGTGGATATATGTAAAGTCTAAAGTTTATGCGGACAAACCCGCTTCGATTCAGGCCTTGGAGGAAAACATCAGGCGTGTCATTCGCCAGTTACCAGTCGAAATGCTCGAACGAGTCATCGAAAATTGGACTCAACGGATGGACCATCTGCGACGTAGCAACGGCCAACATTTCATAGACATAATCATCAAAAAATAAATGCCAAAGAATGTTCTTTCAAATGATAGTAAACATTCCCCATTAAATTTGAATTTTTTTTTTTTTTTTTTTCTTTAAAAAAGTAGGGATATATGTATGTTAGACCGTCTCACTTTTCATTTTTTTCGAAATTCCTTCATGAACATCGATTTTCTTTATCTACTATAAAAACCAAGAATTTTGGTGTATAACACTTAAATATTGATTAACGGGAAGTGGTCTCTCAAATCGTTTTTTCATTTTTTTAGGCAAAATGCCTTTTTTTCAAAAATGAAAAAAATCTTGATTTAGTAATTGGCCTCAAACTCAATCAGTTCTAAATGGATTTGAACATCATTACATGCATTAGAAAGCTTATTAAATTTCCTAAATCTTTCTTAAAGCAACATTGCCATTTTGTTCGATGGTTTCTTATTCATAACACTACAAATTCAGATTTTCATATACAAACTTAACATTTTTTTTAAATTTTTGCTTACCTTTTCATAAATAAAAATTGAACGAGACAAAACTTTTATATTCTGTAAATGCAGTATGGTAGGAAATTTTAAAATAAAGATTTTGGTGTAAATAACAGTCGTATTCTGTTAAGAAAAACTGCAGTTTTAGTTGAAATGTTGAAAGTTGTTTATTTCTAAACATAAAAAAAAAAAAAATATATTTTGGTAATAACTTTTTTGTATCTAAACCGATTTTTCCGAGTTTTTCAGCAAATATGTTCTACTAAAAATTTCCAATCTTTTGATAATTACACGTATCCATAGGTCATATGACAGCTCTAAAATTTTAGTTTTTATAAAAATTTTGATGATTTTTAGCCCATTTTTGGAGTATTTTGCTAATAACTTAACCATTTCTTAACCGATTTGGCAGATTTATATACCCACGGCTTAAGGCAGAAATTTACCATTTGCTTAGATAATAACACTTGGACTCGGAAAGATCTATTGTTCCCGACAATGTATATATATCCCTATACATGTATATCTTATATTTAATATACATTAGACCGTCTTTTCATTTTTTTTCGAAATTTCTTCATGAACATCGATTTTCTTTATCTACTATAAGAACCAAGAATTTTGGTGTATAACACTTAAATATTGATGAATGGGAAGTGGTCTCTCAAATCGTTTTTTAATTTTTTTAGGCAAAATGCCTTTTTTTCAAAAAATGAAAATATATTGATTTAGTAATTTGCCTCAAACTCAAGCATTTCTGAATGGATTTGAAAATCATTTCATGCATTAGAAAGCTTATTAAATTTCGTAAATGTAAGTTCAAGCTGATGTGACGGAAATGCGTAGAAACATTTAATTTTGCAAGACTTAATGCGCTGTCTTGGTTGTTTCATGGTTGAAGAGTACATGAAACTGAGAATCCTTCCTCAATATCTTCTCCCCTCTCACCAATATACACAAGAATTACTGCAACAATAATTGCAAGTCTGTTCGAAGACTTACGAATTCATTTGTAGTCTAGTTTTTCGTTAATATTAGATAATAGTTTTACGAAAAATTAGTTTCGTAAAATCTTTAACATAAACAAATATTTTTTCTTTAAATTCTCATATGATTCGATATTATTTGTGTTCCATTCTAAATACATAAACAGAACTATTAAATGTTAGTGGTGGTTCACAAACATCAATTTTGACTCTTTAAGTCTTGAGTTTTTAGCAGAGAGTGGAAAATAAAATAAAAACGAGGTTAAGTTTAAGATAAAGAAGAAAAAAATTGACGGCACAGACATATTTGCTACGAAAGTACACGCAGATTTAAAGGAGACATAAAGAAAAACAGTTTTGCTAAGCCTGACTTGTCTGTACCAAAGTGAATTCAACTACAGGTAGTGTCGGTACTACAACAATCCTAAAACAACAGAAACAACATTGGGTTATTTGCATTGCATTGTTAATGTTTACGGTCCAAAATGTCTTCCATTCCTAACAAAACACTAACGAATCAAAAGAAAAATGCTCGAACTGTCAAAATCATATGGTGTTTCGACACCACCTGTAGTTGAATTCGCCTTGGTCTGTACCAGCACTTATTTACAATGTAGACAATAAGCAAATAATTTCGTTAACTCAACGTATTAAAAACAAAACAAAAATTTTTTTTTTGGAAATTTTGGTGGTTTTCCACAGCACATTGTACAACAGGTACGGATTTTTTCGGTGTAGAGTGCACAACAAAAACCTAAATACACAAAGAAGAATTTAAACGTTTAGAATATGAAATACAAAGACATTGAAATCGGGGGAAGAGTAAAACTTACCACACGGGTAGTCTAATGTTAAGTTCTGTTCAAATAAAGAAATGTTAAACAACTTTTTTTCTTTTCAAATGTCATTAAGTTTAAAATAAATTTAGTTTTCGACACAATTATTGTCATTAATAAATTATTTTTGAAATCATTATCAGTTCTTTGTTATTGTAAAATTGTAAACAGTACAACATTGTAGTGTAATGCCCCAGGAATAGAATATATTCATTTTATTGTTACAATATTTGTTTAAGGTATCTTAACATTTTAAAAATTATTGTAAACTTCGACGCGTTTTACGTTTTTTTCTTGTTATTGTAATTTTTACACGCGTATTGCGCAATTGGTGAAATTTTATTGCGTTTCTCTTGATTTTGTTGCACTTGAGATTTATTTTTATGCATTTAGACACTACACGTGTGTTAAAGAATAGAATTTGAATTTTTTTTAAAGAGAAATCAGTTAAAGTGAAATAGCCTTTCTACACTGATCAACATCTCGGTGTAACACGTTGAAGATGTAGAAAATGTGCAACATTCGTTCATGACCTTTGTACACATGCAAACATTTCGGAGGAATGCATGAAAGGTGTTGAAAATGTGAAACATGTATTCACACTTGAAACATCTAAAATCTACTATCAATCAGAAATTTCACCATTTCTAAAAAAAAACTTTTTTTTAATACTTTTTTTCTACAAAAGTGCCAATAATTCAACAAAAAAAAAACTTGCAAAAAAGGACAAACTTGATAAATGGTAACGCTGCTTTCAAGACAAATGCCATTTTGTCAGTGATGCCACAATAATAATAGGATTTGTTGCCACTTTTCTAGTGATTACACTAAAATAATCGAAAGATGTAGAATGGAATAAAGCGTTCACGCGCTTTCGCCTGCATGAATTGCATGTTTTTCATAATTTTCTTGCGTTTTACATTTCAAGTTACATGCAATGCCTCTTATGCTGCATTACCACAAGTAAAAATATAATTTTATTTGTCAGAATCAGCTGATTTGCTCGGTCGCTGCTTGTGACGCTTACAAAGGTAGAAAAATTACTTGCTTTTCGCATTCAACGCCTCAAGACATCCAGCGCATTTGTGCATATAAGTTGCTACGTAAAACAACAGAGATTCTCCTTTTTTGACAGCTGCGTGTGCTAATTGCATTAGTTAATTTTAGATGTTAATCAGCGTAAAAAGGCTATTAGTGTATAAGGGTTTGTGGGTACTTAAAAATCCCCTTGCTTTAGAAGTCTATTGAACTCTTTCTGTGTCAATATTTGGTTATTGAAATTATTGATAGAGTGATAAGAGTTTTATTGATTAAAAGTGTTTTGAGTGAACTGGTGTTTCTGAAACTGCGATATTTGTAAGGTAGATTTAAGAAGTTCTTTGATGTAAATGTATAAGCCGTACCTTAGATTTGCTAAGTATTTTCTTAAAGGGATCAATCTAAACGATTCAAATGAGTCGGTTATAAGACATAACGAAATCAAGAGGATAAACAGTAATACAAGCGCGGGTATGGTTTCGCTCTATAAAAGCGACTGCTCAGTTCCTCTTGCTCACTAGAATATGTATTCCTGTAAAAGAAATCGTCACAGGGTGTCCGCCGGGAAGGTATACTGCTTTGTTTGTTTGCGGCGTAAATGGTCTTGTGGAAGAAGCTCTTGTGTCAACTGAATCTTAAATAGAAACAAATGCAAATCGTTGTGCAAAAATTGTGGCCAAAGTTGTCCTTTGAAGACCAAGCTCCTGTGCACGGCGTCGAATTGAGGTTGATGGATTGTTTTGAAAACTTTCTTGAGCAGTAGTAATTTTTTCAGCCGATCTTGCAATACGTTGTGGTCCATGCTTGGGCCTAAAACCTACATACCCTCTTACTTCGAAATTATTCACTACACGATAAACAGTGCGTTTTGTTGGAACGTTGTTTCTCCCAAAAATGTCACGTAACTTTCTCATCGTCACAGTAATCGATGATTGATTTCGATAAAATGTTTTAACGATTAAAACACGTTGGTTTATCGAATATTTCATATTTCATAATAAATTTGCCAAGTGTCTTCTTTACGACTTCCAAATATGAAGTGACTATACTAATGTTTACCAAAATGGCGGCAAACCAGAGTAGTATACCTTCCCGGTGGACACTCTGTATATAACTCTTATAATAATTAGTATTGTGATTAATTTATTGAACTGTTTATGATTATTATTCAAAATTTTCATTAATTTTACCACATGAAATGAATTAACATTTATTGATAATTGTTCATTCTTGACTCACAGGGGAATTGAACCCACATTCACCGACAGATTAATTTGACATGTTTCAATATTAACCACACTATCTCCTCAGAAATCTTTGCCGTTTAACATTGTTGTAAAATTCCGTTCTTCATAAAAATAATATAATGAAAATTTAATTTAATGAACTTTAGGCTGATAATTATATGAATATTTCTTATATCTTATTTTAGACGCAGAATCATGATTTCGATTTGCATGAAGCGTAAAACTTTCATCAAATCTAATATACGGTACTTGACTTAAGAAGCGCAGAGGGCAACCAACTAGCCCAATCCGGGTAATTTTCAACGCAACAGGATATGCAGCATTTGAAATTTTAAAACGCAATGTAAATTTCTGTATAAAGCAACAACAAAATTACAAAATATTTATGACATTGTTTGTGCTTTCAATGTAATTCTTTGGCGTTGCGTTTTACATGATTATGGCCTAAATTAAAAAAAAATTAAGCCCTGCATCAAAGCGGACATGCCTTCCAGCCTTCATAGAATCTTAACTCATGGTTTTTTTCAGTATTTATTTATTGAATCTTCATATATTAAATAGGAACTAACAATAATTAATCAAATCTTATCCTAATATTTGCTTTATGTCCTGCCAGTGCCAGACAAAAAAGATTTCGTCGTTACGGTTTCTGTTCACATACATATGTAGGTGTTTATCGCGCATCTGATTGGGTGAGTGCTGCAGTGTCTCTTCTTCTTAAGCGAGTGTGGCCGCCATAATTTAAAATATTTCGAGCTAATGGATTTGGGTGCAGTTCCTAACTCATGGTGCTGAAAAAATTAAATCTGTATCTTTGCAAATTGGAATGTCTTCAGAGGAAGCAATGGACTAAAGAAATAAGCCCCAGAAAAATGTCTCGCGAATTAAATATGAGGGATCTTTTAAATACGTTTTAAATACGTTTTCGGTACAAAAATTTGTGTTTTTAGAAGCACTTAAGAGAAAAAGCGCATAATGGAGCGCTTCAATAAGAGACCTCTTATACAGCAGTAAATGATAATGAATAAAACATACAAAAAAAGCTGCTATTTTAGTGCTGACAACAAAGAAAGTTTTAAAGCAAAAAAAAAAAAAAAAAAAAATTTATTATGGTTTACGAAAATGCTTAAAAAAGGCATTTTTTTATTATGTTATAAGAAGCGATAATTGTCAGCAGAAAATATTCCTCCAAACCGGGAACACTCCATACTAAAATCAGGCATCCCATCAGCAGGTTTGAAGCGATTTGAGACATGAATTCATACATAAAACCTTCTCTTGGAGCACATTCTTTACTGGGAAGTATGTTCCCCTCATCTTTCTGTTTTCCTCTCTTTCCTATAAATTCACACTTGCTTCAAGAAAAATTTATGTGTCTAAAAGTACACTGAGCGATATTACACTAACCAGTGATAAAATGTTTCTGAAATAATTTAAGGGGCATAGTAAGACCCCAACATTAACTCAGTGTTACAAATGAAAGGTGACAACTACAGAGAGTATCTTAAGTACAATCTGAGATGCCACCTTAAAAAAATTAAACTAGGCGCGTTTTTCATCCTTTATTTTTAAAACCGACACATTTTGCAAAAATTAGACATATGTGTGTGAGTTTGTTTCTATTTAAAGGATTTTTTCAAGATTTATTTATAAGTTGCTATTAAGCTGAGTTCGATTTTTCGAGCATAATTTAAATTTTAGAAAATAAACTACATACATATTTGAAAACAAATATTTTATTTAAAAATTTAAATTTTGTCTTAAAATTTTGGATACACAAATAAGTTTATTTTGATTGGCAACAGGAAGCTCTCTCTCTCCAATAAATTGTATTACAGTACACAACGAATTGAATTTTAGAAAAACATAATCCATTGAAAAGGATTGAAATGAGGATTTTGAATGAAAAAGTGTTCTTAAGAAAATGTTTGCTTTATTCGAAAGCTAACTTGACACCTCTTGGGCAGATTAGTTTTGGCACTTCAAAGACAATTAAAGCTTTAATTTTAGCCCAGACCTGGCTCTGACCCAATCTTGATCTCTTAGTAGAATTTATAACACCTGTTTGAGAAATGAACAACTTTGGGCGATAAATTGTCTTCACTCATTTCTGGCTTTAAAACGGACAAGTTTTTTCATAAAATTTCTAATTTTTTTAACCCTAAATGGTAACTGTTCGTCGAATCGACGAAGCTCATTTAGACTTTATAACATAACTTTTTTATTTGTATTAAAATTACACTCCTTTTTTTAACAACGTTTGCTGATGACGAAGGCTTTAACAAAATAATAAATTTTAAACACCAAATTTAGTTGAAATTCTTATTAAATTTTGAGAGAGGAGAAAAACATTTATTTTTTATGCTTTATTTTATTTTATACCTATTTTAATAAAATGCTTAACTAAAAAAATTTCTGTTGCTTTTTACTTTAAAAATCGTTCCGCTAGAATTTTTTTTTTTTCCAAAAAGTTCGTCGATTCGACGAAGAGTAAGAGTAACCTTAATGTACCAAATTGAGGAATAACCATTCAGGGTTAAAATTTTTAAAAGTTGCTATATTACTATGTATAATGAATTAATTTTTTTTGGTATAATTTAATTTATTTATCCCATTTAAAAATTTATGTGCAGAAAATATAATTAATTTTTGATAAATATCAATTTTGTAGTACAAATTTCAATTAAGATTTTACCTTTTAACCAATTAAACAACTCGACCTCTTTCTCTCTTATTGTTTTTTTATTACTACTGGGCATTAAGAAAAAATAACTTGAGTGTAAATAAATAAATAAATATAAAGTAAACAAAAAAGTTAAAAAGTTGCAATACACATGTACAATTTGCTGTTAATAACTTAATTCTAAAAGCAAATAAAACAAACACATAAAAAACAATAACATATTGCTACGAACTGCAAAAAAAAATATTAAAAAAAATTAGTAGACAAGTACATACATACATACATACTGTCAAGACGTTTACACTGACCGATTTGCAAAAATTTGTTACATCCAATTAGTTTTATTATTTCTTCAAATTCTAAAACACCACTGAAAAGTCATATTTAACTTTTTTACTACGAGTATTTTTGAAAGATTCGTACTTTTTACAATAAAAAAAAAAAAAACAAAAAAAAAATACAAGCCGCAATATGGAGGATTTCATGGCAAGTGACCCAGCTTTTGAAATCAATGTCTTCCAATTTGGATGAAATTTGCAGGTTAGTCCTATTGGATAGTAGTTTAGACACAAATTTTCAACAAGATCGGTCAAAAAGTTTCTGAGTTAGAGGGGGTCAAAATTTGACAAACAGGTGTTCTTTCTCATCCATGTAACTTATTATCTATTGGTGTTAGCAAAATTTGTCCCAAACATATTAGATAGATATTCTTCAAGCTTTCGGAAAAAATATTTTTTGTTTTTTTTTTAATTTTTTTTTTTTAAAATTTAAAACTTATTTTATATTTTTTTTGAAGCGGGTATTTTTTTTTTTTGCTCAAAAGAAAGCTTAGGTCTTTTCCTAAGTAAGTTAGTTCTGGTCGCTATTTGGGCCGCGAGTGGGTTATGTATAAAAAAAAATAATTTCTAAGTCAAGAGGAGCATTTTTCAATTTTTAGCATATGCACTATTTTGAATTTTTTCCTATTTGTGTGTAAGTGTTTCTAAAATCTTAAAAATAAAACTTATGCTAAGTAACTAGACAAATTAACCTTTCCGACGGTATATAACATTCCTAACAAGCATTTCATACCCTCGATACTGTAATACCCACAATATGTTAATCACAGGAATAAAATCACTTTTTTCTATAGAGATGTTGCCAAATTAATTTTTTTTATATATTTGTAATAATAATTAAATTAAAATAAAATAATAATTATAAAAACAAAAAGATAAATAATCTAAAAAATTTAATCTTAATCACATAAGATCCTTTAATAAATTTTTTTTGTTTATTTTTAAATTTTTTTTTTTTTTAAATTTAAAACTGTTTTTGTATTTTTTTTGAAGCGGGTATTTTTTTTTCTCAAAAGAAAGCATGTTATTGAGCGGTGCCATCGATTATATCCGCAGCATCGAATCTGCTATTCAGTGTTTTTAATGTTTACTTATGATCCTCTTTGCTACTTAAAACAATTTTAGTTTCTTTACAATAATTCTTTGCCCAATGGAATAAAGCAGTCGTATCTAAGATGCGATCTTGATGAGAGAACTGTAGGCTATACTTCGCTGCATTTCTTTTGAGGTTTGCTTTAACACCATCACATGCTTCTTTACCATGAGCAGTAGGATGAAAATTCCACTCAGCTGGCATTCCAAAATCTTTTTAATGAGCTATCAGATTTGCGAAGCTACTTTTGTTTTTAAAATGTTGACGAGCTCCGTCAGAAACGTAGTATACCTTCTCTACTGTAAATTTAGATTTTAGATAATTTAGTATTATCTGCTGGTATTCATAAATTGCAACGGCATCATGTTTTAAATCGTCGGATATTGCTGCCATACTTTTGTGGTCCACTTTAGCATGTTTCATGTAGTAAATAACTACTGTAAATATAGTTGCTTGGTCGTTATTGAAGTGGAATGAATGTATGGCATCCTAAAGAACATATTTATAGTTCTCTGCGAAATCAAACGAAATAACGAATTCCCTAGACTTCAAATGTATCTTCAAATCCTTAAAGAATGACGAATGCTCTTCGACTAAAAAGTCATGGGTTCTTAAATTTAGCAATCCTCTACACATTTCTTCCACAAAATCATGCTCATTTGAAATGATTGTTTTCAATGTGCATCTTTCAGTCTGAATATTGAAAAATCCTCGTCTTGATTTAGAAATTACTTTATATATTACATTACTTTACATAACCCACTCGCGGCCCAAATAGCGACCAGAACTAACTTAAAGACAAACCTAAGCTTTCTTTTGAGAAAAAAAAATACAAAAATAGTTCTCAATTTAAAAAAATTTAAAAAAAAACAAAAAAAATTTATTAAAGGATCTTATGTTTTTAAGATTAATTTTTTTAGGTTATTTATCTTTTTGTTTTTATAATTATTATTTTATTTAAATTTAATTATTATTACACAAAAATAAAAAAATTTAATATGTCAACATCTCTATAGAAAAAAGTGATTTTATTCCTGTGATTAACATATTGTGGGTATTGCAGTATCGAGGGTATGAAATGCTTGTTAGGAATGTTATATACCGCCGGAAAGGTTAATTTGTCAAGTTACTCAGCATAAGTTTTATTTTTAAGATTTTAGAAACACTTACACACAAATAGAAAAAAATTCAAAATAGTGCATATGCTAATAATTGAAAAATGCTCCTCTTGACTTAGAAATTATTTTTTTTATACATAACCCACTCGCGGCCCAAATAGCGACCAGAACTAACTTAAAGGCAAAGACCTAAGCTTTCTTTTGAGCAAAACAAAAAAAAAAAAAAATACCCGCTTCAAAAAAAATAAAAAATAAGTTTTAAATTTATAAAAAAACAAAAGAAAATTTTCCCGAAAGCTTGAAGAAATAGCTATATAATATTTTTGGGACAAATTTTGCTAACACCAATAGATAATAAGTTACATGGATGAGAAAGAACACCTGTTTGGCCAAAATGTCAAATTTTGACCCCCTATAACTCAGACACTTTTTGACCGATCTTGTTGAAAATTTGTGTCTAAACTACTATCCAATAGGACTAACCTTGGTTAGTCATCCAAATCGGAAGACATCGATTTCAAAAGTTGGGTCACTTGACATGAAATCCCCCATATATATTCATCGATTTGCGATGATACCAAAGCCAGTGGGTCGCTCACTTTATAGCAGGATACAACAGTCATCCGGCAGGCAAAAGTGTGCGATGTATCTGTGGTCACAAGCAATAACCGCCTAAGTCACTTTATATTTATGCTTGCGTTTCTGAAAAAATTAATTGAGTTAGAAAAAAAAATAAATTCAGAATCAAAGATTCTTATCCCCACAATGCAAAGATAAAATAAATTATAACGAAAGTTGTATTTATTTCAGAAATATTTAATAAAAACAAATACAAACTTAATTGTTTCTTAAGTTAACTTAGGCGGTTGTCGCTTGTGACCGCAGATATATATTTAAATTTATTAACATTTATATACTGATTGCAAGGCTGCATCCTTATTAGTCGCGGGTCTCATAGCCATGGACAATTGGTTGAATTAAGCACTTACGTATATGAGTAACTGCTATGTAGGCTAGAAATTGACGCTGGGTGTTTAAAAGGAAACACTGAAGGACCTGAACTTAATAAAGGACTGAAGTTAATGTAGTACCTCGCTTTTAAATCAGTTCTTTACACAGCGCAAAAATACGGTTCAGTAACGTCACTCATCCGGTATGGTTACAACAATTTTAAACATATTAAGGTTGAAATTAAACTAACTGTTACCGTAAGCATATTATGATTCGTCACTACCTTACGTGTCTCCTCCAACCATTTTATGATTGCCTACAACCATGTACACTTTTTTCGTGACCTTTAATTTATTTTAGATTAAACAATGACATTTTGCTCTTTTTACTATATTTTAAACATAAAAATAACTATAACAACAATAAAATTACCAAAGACAATCATAGTATATATAGAGGACATTTTTAAACATAATCTGGTTACGGTGACAATGATAAAGTTTATAAAAATATATAAAGTTTCCTTTATATATAGTTTTATTATCGGTGACCATATATAAACATATTTTTTCCTCAATGTCTAATACTTTCCACTAGGGCCAACAAAATAACCTGTTTTTTTTTTCTAAAACAGAATTTAATCCAGTAAAAGGTCTCAAATTTTGTATCTTCTCACCTACAGAAAGTTCATTGTCTTTGTCTTTAAATTTAATATTTCTATTTTTTTTAAAAAGGCGAATTCAGCTAACAGTGTTGGAAAAACTACAAAAATTTAAAAACAACTAAAAACTAAAAACACTCGTCAAATGCTTGTCATGCAGGAAAATTCACTCGTGTACGTGTGCTAGACGTAATATTCGCCATCATATAAAAATTTTTTGATTTTCCATCCAGCATCGTCAGTGTCACACATACAAACACATTTTCCCTAATACTATCACAATGCTTTATGAGTATTTGCCCTGCAAACAATTTCGATCGAAAAATAATCTAAATAGTTTCCCCATTTAGCAAAAATCTCTCGCTTTTGCTATTCAATTCTTATTGATGTAGTTACATCGTTCGGGAAGAAGTGTCCCACTATGGTAATATTTACTTCAAGAATCCACTTAGTGTCTATATTAGATGACGAATTAGAGCGCTTTGGAAGTTTAATATCAATTAAATTTAGTAGTATCGGTGTTGGCTCCAAAAAGCACTCTTTTGAAGTTACATTTTTTCTTATTGTTCTTTATAATAAAAAGTTGGTAATTTTACTGTTTATCTTTGTTTGATTTTGTAAGAGAAATCTAAGTAAAATACCTATAAAATAAATGAGCTTAAAGTTAAACAAATATTAAAAAATCTACGTTACATATAATCAAAATAGCTGTTAATGTTTTAAAGTTAAAAACCTAATGTAAACAAATTTTGTTAAAGAAAATTACACAAAATCACAAATTTGTTCAAACACTAACTTTGTAAACTTTCATCATATTATAACTAGCATATCTTTTTTTTGCTTTACAAAACTTATTTTACAAATTTTCTTCACTCAACGTTATTGTTGATCTTCAATAGAAAAATTTAATATAAACACTAATTTTCACACTAACATTTTTAAAGTCAATAAATAAACAGACAGTTTAAAAAAATCACTAATATCCTTTAAAAAAAGATAATTATTAAATTATTATTTTTAATTTCATTTTTATTTGCTCTAAAAAAAATATGCATGAGAAATTATTAAAACTTTAACCAATCTAACCGTAACATTTGGATTCCGCGGAGTCCTAATTTTAAGTACAATACTATAACTATTTAATTTTTCAAATATTAAAAATTTCACTCTATTTTACATACCGATCACATGGCAACTTAAATACAAACTGTGCTCTTTTACGCATTTTGCTTTTGTAATATTCACTATTAAACAGCAAATTGTTGCGAAGAAGTCAATATAATATGTGAAATATTCAATTGTGCCATTGTTGCAGTTGTATAGCTGTTAAATTTATCTGAACAACTCATTAAAGTGACGAAAAAGTATAATTTAAGAACTCATAATGCGACCCTTCCGTATTTTGTTGTTGTTAAATTCCGAAAAATCTACTGTTTAACTACCAAATGTGACGAAGTAGTTAAAATTCGTAGACAATCGAAAAACACTCTACCAATTGCTTGGAGGGTGGTAAGTGTTTTTGGGCCTTAAAGTTTATGGTTCGAAATGTCAACACAACAAACTGGTTGGAACTGTCTTAATCAGATGGCCTTACGCCACCAGCTACAGTCGCAATCGCCTTGGTCGATGCCAAGTTCTACGAATTGTTTTAGAAACAGAGAGAACATGTCAGACCACAAACTTTCACAAGAATATGCCAATTCGCTGTTACCCTCTACGTAATATAGGTATAAATAAAAATTGACCGCAAAATAATGTTTTTTGGATAAAAACTTAATACTTTAAACTTTACCGATTTTTCCAGATATCTATACTTTCACCTAGAAAAATATCGTATCAGCGCTAAAAAGATTTTCCAAGTGTAATTGTGTGTCATCAAACCACCATCACTTTTTTGCATATCCAAAATTTTCGTGATGCAAAACTACGAAGTACCTATAACAAATTTTTCAAACGTACTGCATTTCGTTTTCAGTGTAAATAGTTTGGTAATTCGAAAAAGAGACAAGAAAAAATAGTACCGTAAGTGTGTTGCACAAGTACTATCAATAATAAATAATTTGTTTTGTCAAAACGAAACTGAAAAAAACAACAAAATGTAAACAAAACTCTGGAACAAGCAGAAAATAAAAAAAATTGCAAAAATAAATGACATGCATAAAACTATGACAGACAGTTGATCGGAGGGCACGAGTAAAGGAGGGACGAAATTTAAAAACAACAAATATTCGAGACACGGAAAGCAAATTATTTTTTGTTGTCTATACAAAAAATAGAAGAGAAATATAGAAATAAGCATATACAATTTTTTTTAATTGTGGAAAATAAAAAATTAAAACAAGTTCGTTTATTTCTTTGTACAAAAGGAAGAGTTTGCAAGTTAAAATTTTTTTTTAAGGAAACCACCTGCATTTTTAAACAGTGCTATATTTTAAAAATAATTACTATGTACATATGTAGTAAAATTATTTAAGGTTCGATGTATTTTTAATTTTTAGTTTCTAAATATATGGCAGCCTTGTTCTTAATAAATAAAACAAAACGACGATGAATGACTGAGTAGTGAGTGCATCTGGCATGTTAATATTGTTCGCACACAATATTTTACTCTACAATGTAATTTGAAAATGATTCCAATGTAAATATTTACATTTAAATAGAGCAAGAGCTACAATCGGTTCTATTCGGTTTGCGATAGGAACGGAGGCGAGAACAGAAACGTGGGAAAAGTAAAACTTTTTTAAAAGTCTTTTAATAAGTGTAAATAAACGGGTTTTAAACGAGTCATGGGATCCATGAAGCAAAAGTCAGTTGTATTCTCTAATCTTAATCGATAATTGGAGGCTAATTTTTTTTTGCTAACATAAACCCCCAACAACAATATGCATGAGCTAGCTTGAGCTACTGTCAAAAATGGTCGAAAAGCCTGTCAAATGTATTTAAAAAAACCAAAATTAAAAAACATCTGATTCTGTACGGAATGTGTGATCAGTTTCGCACTTTGCTTAAGTAAACGGCCGTTTCATAAAGATGAACGAAAAGTTTCCTTCCGTATGTTGGACACATTATGGTTAGGCTTTAGCTCTTACCAATGCAGGTTTCGACATACATACATAGATCTATAGATTCACTTTGACAGTCTGTATTACACCCTTTAAGGGCCCTTATTACAACTTGCCGATAGTTAAAGGTAGGGTTTTGTCTCGCGTATAAAAAGTTGTTCACTATTATAACTTTGCTTTAAACTAAAGTGAGCATCATATTAGAGGCACTTGATCTAACTGGTTTAATGTAATCATATTAAAACCTAGACAAACTAACTATTAGAAACGCTTTCTTGCCGCATGCAAAAAATTGGACTTTAGGGAGGAAGGATCCGAGATGGCATAAGTAGCGCCCATAATTCAATGTCCGATTAAAAAGTAACCGAAGAAAAAAAATGAAGCCATAGTGAGACCATTAATAATGAAACGATGAAATCGGACTTGAAACGGCTGTACTATATACTAAAAGCAAAAAGGGAAATGTAATAAATGTAAAAAATGGGCCTAATTGCGGGCGTTGCATACAAGTGAGTACAATAAAGGCTAGAAGTACATAATTTTAGAACGGCTTTCTTGCCACGTGAAAAAAATTGGACATTAGGGGGTACCATCCGAGATGGCATCTGTGGCGAGCAGAATTTGATGTTGGATTAAAAAGTACCCAAGGCCAAAATAAGGCCATAGACAAGCCATGAATAACGATATGCAATATGTTATGATCAGACTTTAAATGACGGCGCAGTATACATAAAACTAAAAGGGCGGCATCCAGAGGAGTGGCAAAATATTAAAAAATATTTTCTGAAATCCTATTCAACTAATCTTTAATCCCAGGGGTAACTGGCTCAACTTTTTTTTTTTTTTTTGTATGGAGACCGAACCACTCTAGCACATTTACTGATGAACTGGGAATTCATTTATACGCAATTGCATATTTTGCCCTTGTGCAACCATTTAAGGCAGAAACAATACATTTATTAGCGATGAAAGCGATACGGATATATCGGCGATACTTGAGGTTTGTCCATATATCTGTGTCGCCGATATTTTACTGTCGATACGACGATACTTCTTAAATTTTTTCAAGTTTTTTTTTAACAAACAATTAAATTTCCAATGCTTCTTTATTGCATATTAACTAAGAGAAATAATACATTACAAAGCAGAGCAAAAAATCGAAACAGAGTCTAACTTTCCAAAACGCAATGTTGCAATGCAACACGGAAAGGAAAAGCTCAAAAACTCTGTTTTCTTTAGACAATCAAGGCATTGTTCATTATTGTGTGATAGCCGTATTCTCTGCATAATGGTCGCGAAATTTGTGCATTGTTTTTTTTGTGATGCTTTTTCAACGAATTTGTTGTTAGTGATACTTTGTAACACTGCGTTAAGAAAGTCAGCCAGAATAATAATTTGTGTCTTAAACTTCTGAAGCTGAAGGTCCACACCACGCGTAGTTTCGGTATCATATCGTTACATGCCTAATATTAGTCACACCCAGAGAAAAAATATGTTGAAATTTGGTCACCTCCAACAAAACTATTTTTAAAGAGATTTGCAAACATATTATGTTTAAATTTAACCATACTATTGTCACCGACAAACATATTATTGTTAAATTAGTCCTCCATCAAGAAGGCACAACCATATTATGGTTGCCTCCGAACATCTTTTGGTTAGTTATAACTAAAATATGTTTAACATTTATAATAGCATGGTTGATTTTCAACAAAAGCATGTTGCTCTTAGAAAAGATGAAAATACTATTGTTAATTTAAAAACAAATTATTGTCATATTTAACCATAACATGTTTAGAGGCAACCATAATATGGTTGTGGCTTCTTGATGGAGGACTAATTTAACAATTATATGTTTGTCGGTGACAATAATATGGTTAAATTTAAACATAATATTTTTAAAATTTTGTCTAAAAATAGTTTTGTTGGAGGTGACCATATCTAAACATATTTTTTCTCTACGTGCAGGATTAGAGCTTTTTGTGAATTTCTGCATCGATTTGTTAGTGCATATTTTTGCATATTTGAATACTTGTTGAATTTTTTCAAGTGCATACTGGTGGTTTCGAAATTAATTTTTTTTTTTTTTTTATTCTAGTTGACAGATGGCTTTTCTATATATAATGTGTGTAACACATATAAATACCTAACGATGCCCTTCCGCCCATCTGGCTGGCTGGATGTTTAACTGCCTATATAACAATTTTGCGCAAAGTACAGCTTAGATAATTTGATGAAATTTGGTTCATACGTTTTAATTGTCATAAGAACAAGGACTTTAAATACTGTGTATATAATGCCACATAGTCGCCATACAAACTTTGTTTCCAAGATAGAGTCTTTGTGCCCATTAACCCGATGTGTGTGAAGTTAAATTTTAAAATTCATAACTCTATACACATTCTCTTATGTTGACAGAATAATGTTAACCACCTAAACGCAACATATGTTAACGCTTTTATGAGGGATGAGTTCAGATTTCTGGAAAAGGAGTCAACGTCGCAAACAAAAATGAATAGGATTTGTGAACAATAAGTTCTTTTGCCATCACCAAAAGTTTTAACAGACATTGAAAAAAGGATTTTGTCAATTAAAAAAATGGTTTAAAAAGTATTTAAATTTAATTAATGTGATAATGGAATCAATTATTTTTTTTTGTTGAAAGAAAATTCAAAATTTAATTTTGATTTAATTGACATTTTAGTTGTTTTGAAATAAATTTTCAATTAAATAACAAAAAATCTTAATTGACTTTTTTCGTTTAAAATAAAATAATTTAAACATGTAGAATTGTTGTTGGGAATTGTCAATATTTATTTAAATAAATTAACACATTGTTTGAAATGTCAAAGTTTTTTGATCATTTTTTTAATTAAAATTCAAATTAAAAATATCATTTATTGAAAATATTTTTTCATAATTTTAAAATTTTTATTAATCAATATAATCATTTTGGTAATAGGGGCAAAGTCAACAGCTTGTTTGCTTGATATTATGAATTTGGAATAAATTTGGTGATTGGAGAAATTTAATAATTTTTTCTGTGGAGCGCGTTTGAGCTACTGGATATCGTGGATTGTACTCTACTAAGCGTTGATTTATATGTTTTAACTGGTAACCTCCCATTGTGCCTGTACTCGAGTGTGTAGTCTGAAAAAGCAAGTAACGTATGCGGAATAAAATATGGACTGATGTAGTGCTAAAAATTATATACAAACAAAATATGAAAAGCTCTTATTATTTGGCTAGAGATCCGCTCAATAAATTGATAAGTAGAAAAAATGTCATAAAACGAATTAGAGCGTCACAAGTTAATTTGTTAATTTTGTAAAAATAATCCTCATAAAAGCAAATATAAATTTTTTTGTCACTTTTCTGAAATCCAAATAAAAAATCTTTTTTTTTGTAAAAGAATAAAAACTTTCACAAGTGGAAAACCGTTTAATACAAAACGACTATCCGGTAAAAATATTCATACAATGCAACCAAACTCGAGCAGAAAATGCGAATGATGTACTGCAAAATCTTACCGTGCGATCGCAAATAAATGCAGTTTTAAAAATAAAACGGTACAGAATTACGTAGCACATATGATTGCATTTTTTTAAAATCATACTAAAAGAGTTTTATAAGTAAAATCAAGTGTTTTTTATTTAACCATCAATCGTGACATGAGATCTTGTAGGGTACCATATAAAAAAAAATATATAAAACATTCAGTAATGCATTTATGATAACACACACATCATTAAAAATGTGCAATTTTGTATCGTAAATATTTAAAAAAATAGTTGTTTTTTTTTACTTTGTATTTTTTTACAACTTATATGTATTTGTTAAACAAAATATTTGTTAAACAAAATATTTGTTAAACAAAATTTTGAGTGAAAAGGACATGGAAAAGCAAATAGAAAATTGATGTGCGGCGAATACTGACTACAAAGTTTCAGTTAAGCGAATATATATGTATATGTGTGTGATTAAATGGCTGACTGTATACATACACGGGTAAGTGGGTAGGCAGATGTGAATTCGGGAATGTGAACACGTGTGGGAGGCAGTGTTGCCAATCAGTGTGTAATTACACATAACACATACAATACTTATACTCTCTACTTGTATGTGTAGCCCATGTTTAATTAAGGCCGGTATTCACTATCTATTTAGTCGCACGATATGTAAAAAAAATCGTGTGGGGTCATAATGTATGATAGTGTGGCTTAAAAATGAATTGAGTGAAAGATTTTTTTGACAAGTCTGCCCGACTTGCAAATGTTTATGAAAATTATCATAAAATGATAGATTATAGGCGATCAGAGTTGCATTTTCTTGTAAAGTAGATGAGTCATTTGAGTTTGCATCTTTTTTGTGGGATAGTGTGGCATTGCCAGCAGATTTTGCAGACATTTTTTTATGTCGGATAGAATTCCGTCAGATTTTCTTGTGAATGAATCGTACGATTATGTAGGATAGTGAATACCGGCCTTTAGCTTCATCTGGAATCTGTGTGTAATTTTAATTTGAGTTCTTTTTATTCATTAATTTTTGACCGCTAAGCTTTTCTTTTCGGATATTGATTTATTATAATTATTTTTTTTTTTTGTTTCACAATCAAACATGTTTCCAAACACTGTCATTTTTATTTTTTACTTTTCAATACAAACGCTTCCAAAGATTTTAGAATTGAAGAGATAAGTCCCTGATGTTTTATTAAAATATAAAAAAAATATTTGTGCAGCTAATTTTAAGGCTATCGAGTGGGTAATACCGGATACCTATAAGTCAATAAATTTGTTTGCATCAAACGGAACCATTCAAAGCAAATTTTAAAAATGTATGTTGTTGAAGCTTATACATAAACGTTCTTTCTGCTGCCTCATCTGCTATCTATATTGATCATGTTCGTATTTTTTGAATTCTTGATTGGCAACACTGATGTAAGGTGTACTATTTAATAACGTCATAACATCTTGTCAAATAAATTAATGATACTGCAGTGCAAATACTATGTAACTAACACTCAAACGTACATTCGAACAAAGATTTGCACACACATTTTTCTAAGAGACATACCTATAATGAATGTTTACATTTTTGGACGTTGCTGTTGTATTTTTTCCTTCATTTTGGTTATTGTTAAATTTTATTTACTGCTAAACAAAACAAAAATGTATCAAGTAAATATGTACGTATAGGTATACCAAAAAAAGGGTTTGCCGTGGTGGAATTAGAATTTAAAATTTTATAAATTTTAAGAGTGTTTAAAAGTGTTTATGTCGCTCTAATTTTGTGCTTTCAATTTTTTAATTACAGTAAAAGCCCTCTTAAAGCTTAAATTAGCGAATATATTTCTCCGAAGACAAAATCTTTCGGGAAAGGTATTTTTTCTTTTTTTAGAACTTTTTTATTAACCTAATTCTAAATACAAAATTCCTTGGGAATCTTTTTATGATTGCCAATTTTATTAGAAAAAAATGAGATGTGATTTAATTAAAACAATTTTGACATTGAATTCTCAAGTGTTCGAGCATCACTTTTAATTATGTGGAAAAGACTTAGTCATCAAAATCTAATGCAGAATACGTAGCATTCTTGAACGAAATCATGATGAAAAGTTTTTACTGAAAACTGCACTACAGAATTAAATTTGAATTTTCATTTATGACTTTGTTTTGGCTTGGGAGAAGAAGCACGACTTTCAATGACTTAACTCTAACATCACTCTTGAAAGACGAGTCACTCAGGTTAAGCAGGAAAAGGTCAGCTTTTGTAAGGCTGATTAAAACGTAGCGATCATCCCAAATCTCGATAACTACTAAGATATGTACGTATTATCAATGCATGTATGATATTTTTTTTTCATTTGCTGCATGTATCAAAATATTCCTCAAAAAAGGCAAAATATGCGCTATTAACTTAAAAAATGCTGCTTTAACTAAACTATGCAATTATGCAAAATAAAAAAAAAAATGCTGTAAAGGGTAAAATATACAGAAATATATGCACAAACAAATCGATGCCAAAATTCAGAGAAAGCTCTACAACGGATATATTGTTTCCGCCTTAATTTATGGCTTCCCTGCTTATGACAAATGACAAACACTATAGCAAGGAGACTAGAGGTATGTATTTATAAACAAAAGTCTATGAAAAATATTCCGCATCTTTTAGCCAAACCAATATCCAATAGAGAATTTTGACTTACAAGCGAAGACCCTATAAAAACCCAGATAGCAAAACGAAATGGATAGGATTGGTAGGATATCAAGGATGAATGGAACCCCCAAGCTAGCCGACGCTCAGAACAGGATTGCAAGACCTTAATATGCAAAATAAATCGTTTAATGAAATTTAAATTTAATGTAATGATGGAATAAGTTAAAATGTTCTTGTAAAAGCTCTATTTTTCCAAGTGGAATGAATAAAGGTAAAAAAGCTCTAGAAATGAAAAGGAAGTCGTAGAACACCTCTTTTGTTACCGTTTTTCGCCTTTCGAGAAACCTCCTAAGAACCGTATGATGTTCCAAAATTTTGTAATAATAAAACATATATGGGCATTTCCATGTCATCGTTCATTTGTACGCTTTCAGAGTGACAGAGTTTTTGCACAAATAGTAGTAAATTAATTTTATTTTATCACTAGCTTAACCCGGTGCGCTTCGCTACCCCTGCACCTACCCCATTTATTTTTGTTTTAAAATTTGTCCTGTAAAGGTTGATAGCTCTTGTGTTCAGATATATGGTATTTAATATGTCTTCTATGAGGGGTACTGCTCCTACTCTGTCTACCCCGCACATTTTTATATTGAAATTTATAGTTTACTATAATAGTAGCTTTAACCACGTTTGAAGACTCTCCCTTTAATAGTTCTTCAGTTGAGCGATATTTAATGTATGCATCCTATGGGAGGTATTTCCCCCCCTGCGCCTACCCGCTTTATTTTTATTTTCAAAAGTGTAGTATACCATAAGAGTGACTTTTAGAAAGTTTGAACATTCTCACTATTACAGTTCTTAAGATATGCGATGTTAAACATTGGCGTCCTATGGGGTATTCCTATACCCCCGCTGCTATTTTATTTAAATTCCGGTGCTCAGAAGATCCTACTACAAAAAGTTCAGCAAAATGCGTGCAGCGGCTCTTAAGATATGCGATAATTAATATTGGCATCCTATGGGGGGTACCAATTCCCCTGCCCCTATCGAAAAAATAAGTAGCCTATTTTATTTTTAGGGCTCACGTGATGTTACTGTAAAAATTTCAGGAAAATCGAATATTGGCATCCTATGGGGGGTACCAATTCCCCTGCCCCTATCGAAAAAATAAGTAGCCTATTTTATTTTTAGGGCTCACGTGATGTTACTGTAAAAATTTCAGGAAAATCGGTTCAGTAGTTTCGGAGTCTATAAAGCGACAAACAAACATACAAACATACAAACATACATAATTCATTTTTATATATATAGATATATATATATATATATATAAGATATAAGATAAGATAGATAGATTATGTTTCATTTAGAGAGTACTATATATGAAAAAATAATTATTACATTCGGAACCTTGTTGTCCAAAATATCTAGAAAAATATATAGGTGCATATCCTACATTACATAAAGCGGAAGTAATTTTGGGATAGATGTAAAAAAATCCAAAAATCTGCGAATTGTGGGAGTTATTTTTCCTTTTTTTAATTTTTAACATTAAATCATATATTTTTCCTTTATACTTCGTAATTGGAAAGAAACAAATTTTTCTGGATGGTTTTATAATGAACAAAATGTAATATCGTTCGTGACATACCGTACGTGACAAATTTTTCTCTTATAGTATTAACAATGTTTCAAATAAATTTTTGGTAAATATATGTATACAAAAAATTAAAACAAACAAGTAAAAAAGCATAGTCAGTCAAGCCCGACCATATGATACCCTACACCAAAATATTGTAAAAACAAATTTTTGAGAGTGTATCCTAAATGGTACTCATGGCCAATCATGGTCGCCAGAACAGAATGATGCTATGAGGTTAAGAATTATTTAAGAGTTATTTGTGCCAAATATTGTTAAGATATCTTTATCTATATGAGATTTGTTTGCCTTTCACCGATTTTAGGAAGGGGGTTTATATGGGAGCTATGGTTAATTTTTGACCTATAGCAAAGTGCCTATCGTAAAAGTTATTGTCGCCAATTTTTATGTCAATACCAACATTTATAAGGAAATTATGACTTTAAAAGCTATTTGCGGGAGTAGTGTTTGTATGGCGGCTATGGTCATATATGGACGATACCAATAATAGTTGTTTAGATGATTTAGATTGCAATAAAATAAGTTTGGAACAAATTTAAACTTAATACCAATAGCATAACATGATACATTTAGTAGTTGCATTTATAGTACTCACAACATCGTACGTGACGACCTTTAAAATCTTATAAAATTTTTTTTATACCTATTTTAAAACAAATTCCGATCAATATTTTTTTGGAACAAATATCTTGCTTTGAACTATTATTTTGAAACAACTACTACCGATCAAATACAAATGACATAGACAAATGATGTTTTTGAACCACGTACGTGACATTCGAATAGCATCCAAAGCAAACCAAAAAATATAACGCTAATCGACTTATATGTATATTTGGCCTTACCTCGTGGATCTTATTTATTGTTGTTGTATAATTAATTTTAGAGTATAATACCAATGTTACCAGTATTTGTATTTAATCGGCAGAAAAGTGAAAATTTTTGATCGCAGTTACTAAAAATGAATCAAAGAGATAGTGAGTTTTAACTTTTAGTTTTTGCTCTTTTAAAATTTTAATAAGCAATAAAAACCTTTGCATAGTAAAATTTTAGTGTTTTTTTTACTTTCTACCATATTCGAAAAAAAGTTGCAAGGGTTTTTATTTTTTGAGTCGTGGTTGACATTCTCATGGAAATGGCCATATGTAATTGTATACGTTTTCGAGAATTGTAATAAGTACGGAAAATTGGAAACTTTAATTCCTTATAAAGCACTTAACTTCTCCTACTCTGTCACACTAGATATCTTTCTCTTCTTTCTTTCTTTGTTTCACTAAATAAAGGCATCACAATGGACCATAATGGTCTCTGGGTGAGGGTGTGAAGTTTGCTTCACACCAGCCTTTCTAACCTAACCTAACCTATAAAGCACTTTAAATACAGACAAAATTTTTGCCGAAAAAACTTACCGTGAAAGCTTTTACTGCAATTGATTAAATCTTAGTGAGAACCCTGTAGAATCCACATTTAATTAGACATTGCATTCTCTTCAAAAGTATAAAATTAATTTTGCACGTCTGTTTTGTGACAATGTCTACGTAATTTTCAAGTTTCTTTTTTCTGCTCTACAGTCTATAATATTTTTGACGTTAATTAAATTTTATGTGTTGTAGGTTAAGGTTTACTTTTGTTTAAAATTTTTCTCGCACAAATTTATTTTTGTTCTGTTTACTAATGTTATTTTTGTTTTTTTTTTGTGTTTTCATTTGTTGGTTTTGGCGCTAATGAAATTAGAAACCATTTGGGATAGTTTTTATAAAAATTTTAATTATTTGGTAACAAGAGGCGAAGAGGTAATTTTCTTTTTAGTTTTTTTTTTTTTAAATTGCTACGTAAAAAATAGGGCACTTTTAAGCAATGATCTTTTCCTTAAGGAAATTAAAAAAGACAAATTTATCAAAAATTATTTTCGGGAATGAAATATTTATTATTAATTAATTCATTTATTAATGATGTGCTAATAATCCCAATTTTTGAATGAAAACACTGAAATTTATTGTTGTGGGAAATTAATATTTTGTTTGGAAAAGGTTTTTTGCCAAGTGTTTTTTCGGTAATAGATGGATTTCGCTTTAAAATATTTGCATGTTATTTTTAACTAAAGTGGAACGAACCCGATAGAAGTTACAAAAAGTTTCTCTGTCAAACAAACCGTCATACCAGGGAATGGCAAATGGATTCCAAAACGATTTAAAAATCGTTTAAGATAAATTGGTAAACTTATACTTTATATTACAAAGGGGGATACAAATTCTTTTTTTTTTTTTTTGCTTCTTATGTAAAAAATGAAGTGTTTTAACGCCCTTTTGCATTTTAAATGATGATATGTAGAACGTACTAACTTAAAATACCTTTGTAAAATGTAGTCGAACATTTTTGTCTTTTCATACTATATATATTAATCGTGTTTTTAGATTATCCGTGCATAGTCCGGTCCAGTTCGAGCCGGATAATTAATTATTAATATTTTTTTTGCGACATATTTTTCCCGAACTTTTTACACTTAAACAACAGAAAATATTAATGCAAGCAGTGTTGCCAGATTTTTTTTAACTCCATCGCAAACTGGATGCCGAAAATCGCCAAAAGTCTTTTTTGTTCAATTGTTGCTATTTTTTTTAATTTAATTTTGTTTACAGAAAAAAGCTAGTATAATATGGACATTATAAATCTAATACTGTAATTTATAAGATATTGTATCTTGTTGTATTAGAAATTCAAATTAATAAATATAAATACAAATACAAATACAAATACAAAATACAAAATATAATCCATATATGTATTTCAAAACTGGTGCGAAATTCTCCACAAAGTTAAATTAATGGTAATCACATAATCAAACTAATACTATTTTCGAATTTTTATATTTGACTTGTTTCGCTTCAGCTCTTAGCCTCCATAATTAAGTCAAAAATCGCAAAAAGTGAGAAAATAACAAAAATCGCCAAAATCATAAAAATATTTAGAATGTCTTTAACAACAATGAACTTTGTTTGTGGTAACTTGCCACATTTTATAATGGAAAAGTTACATTTAAATGCCAGAATTAAAAAAAATTAAGGCCCTAATCATGTAAAACGCAACGCAACGCCAAAGAATAACATTGGAAGCAAAAACAAAGTCATAAATATTTCGTAATTTTGTTGTTGCTTTCTACAGAAATTCACATTGCGTTTTAAAATTTTAAACGCTGCATAGCTGGTGGCGTTGAAAATTTTTAAACGGTACATGAATTCCTGCAGAAAGCTACAACAAAATTAAAAATATTTTTGACACTGTTTGTGCTTTCAATGAAATTCTTTGGCGTTGCGTTGCGTTGCGTTTTACATGATTAGGGCCTAAATAATTTCTTTTTTCGTAATGTCTTTAGCGATTCTCAAAACAAATTCATGGCTCTATTCCAACTATTTTATAAAACGCCATATCGCCGAATGGAAAATTTCGCTGTCAAACATATTTGAAATTCGCCACGTTTGGCGAGAAATCGTCAATTTTGCGCAAATTCTTAAAAAATGGCATTAGACGATCAATAAGAAACACCTAAAGACAGCTAAACGTTTCAGCTGACATAAGCCGCATGATTCTGCGGCGGGGGCTCAAGCAACAGGAATCTCTTCGCCGGTTATTGTCAGCTTGCTGGACTTCGCCCTCTGCACAAGTGTCTGACCTTGTCATTTGTAGTCGCATAATATTTCATAAAGGGGCGCAAATTGGTATAAAAACTATTACGTTATCGTTCGCTTGCATTGTTGAAGTGGGGGCCAAATCAGCTGTCTACAACGTGGTCCAGGCTGTTAGATTTTAAGTTAAAAACTTCAAGTCGACTTAATTTCTAATCATTATTACATATTGCGACAATAAAAGGAAATATTGGAACTGTTTTTAAACAAGAAATTAAAAATATAAATAAAAACTTACCTTTAAATAGAAAAATTGAGGTTTCGGTTTCATAATTATTTAAAGTAATTTTTAAGCAGCACTCAAGAAATAAAATATATTGATTTTGATAAATTAAAAAAAAATTTTATTTGTTAATTATACATTTTATTTAAAAATGAATAAATTTTCGTTTAAAATATTATTTAAAATATTATTGAATGTAGATTTTGATTAGCACATGTAATTAGCAATTAAAAATATATTATTCACACATAGTTTTTGTTTTAATTTTGGATTTATTTTTTAATTAATTTTTTTTTTAATTTAAAATTAAAATATTTCTTTAGTTGAAACTAAAAATAAAACACTTCGATTTATTTAAAACAAATGCCACAATTTGCTTATTTTTTTCCTTTTTCATAATTTTTTTTTTATTTCTTTTTATTTTAAAGTAATTAATATTTACTTTAAATTTATAAAATAATTATTTATAAAAAAATAAAATTAACTTCTTAAATTACTTTTCATAAAAATGCATTTATACTCATTTTAATAAAACTTAAAAGAAAATCACCCAAATTTTTTTTTTTACTTGAAACATTGACTCACAGTTGTTAAAATGTGATTAGAAATTAGAATGGAATTGATCTGAAAGAAAAGAAAAAAAAAATAGTTGATTAAAAAAAGAAAACCTTTATAAATCGGTTTAAAAATCTTATATATAAATCGGTAAAGGCAAAACAGTTAAGAACACTTTCCTCCTCTGCTTGCCCAACGACTAGAACAACAAATACACCATTCTAAAGGTATTTAAAGAAGTGCACAATATATCTCTATCTATATCTATATTCTATATATAAAATATAAAATAAAATATATGTATGTAACGTATGGACTCCAAAACGGCTGGGCCGATTTTGATGAAGTTTTCAGGGAATCTTCAGAATATTCAGGCGGGTGACACTGTGAAGTCTGATTTCTGTCTAGGGGCGGAGGGGCGTGGCAAAATCCATAACTTGAGAACGGCTTGACCGATTTGAACGACTTTTTCTTTAAAATGATCGCCATGGTCCAACTTAGGTTTTGCGGAACGCTCACTTTTTTCGTAAGATTCACAGCATATATATACATACAGACAACCATATGTATTTTCAAATCAAATGTAAATCAAACATATGTATATGAACAACATTTTAATTTATAATATTACAAGCCGTCAATTATCCCACTGAATTTTTGAATTCATTGGAATCATCCGGAATGCCACCGCATGTACTAACATTAAAGGTTGGGTCACCGGTAATTCTTATTCGCAACTTAAACGAACCAAAGTTATGCAACGGAACCAGATTGCCCATCAAAAACTGTTCACCAAATTTAATCGAGGCAACAATCATCGGTGACAGATTCAAAGGCGAAGACGTACTTATTCCACGAATTCCGATGATTTCCAACGATTTACCATTTGAATTCAAGCGGCTCCAATTCCCTTTGCGTCTTGCCTTTGCTACTACCATCAACAAAGCACAAGGCCAATCATTGACTATTGCTGGCTTAATTTTGGAAAATTCATGTTTTTCACACGGCCAGTTGTATGTGGCTTGCTCCCGAGTTGGCACCCCAAAAAATTTATACGTTTTTACACCAAATAAAAAAACAAAAAACATTGTCTATCCGCTAGCCTTAAGATGAAGTAATATATAAATATAATTTCCAATTTGCCTTAAATACATGTGTTTCTTTTTTCATTGAACCCATATCTACACCATATGTAAGTTATTCTGTAAAAAAAGTTTATGATAGGTATTTCATGGATTTTTATTTAAAGGCCGTAAATTTCGTTTAAAGATCAATTTAAATCGTCTGGTAATACAACACTAATGTTTGCTTAGGGCCAGCAACGCGGACCGGGTAAGCTAGTATTTTATTAAAATATAAAACGAATTTTCTACTAACACGAATTTGCTACTAACACGTAAAAAAATATATGTGTTTTTTTTAATTACACAAAGTTTTTCCTATCAAATAATAAAAAAATAGGGTGGTCGATTATTCGATATTTTTCAGAAACCGGTTTTCGAATATTTCGTTTATGTAAAGGGTGTCTGATAAATAAAAAACGTAATAATTGACACAAAGTTTTATTAAGAGAATGGAAATGCGGATTTTATTTTTTAAAGAGTATGTCATCCAGATGTCTTCCGTCGAGTTGAACACACTGTTTAAAAAGGAGCCTTGTGTTCTGGGGATTGTCATTATAAACCCTCTCATTGAGGTAGCCCCATAAAAAAATTCATGGGAGTTAGATCGGGCGACCTCGGTGGCCATGGGATGTCCCCAAAGCGACTGATCAGTTTTTGGGGGAAATTTTCCCGAAGGCGGAAAATGGGGAATGGCAAATGGATTCCAAAACGATTTAAAAATCGTTTAAGATAAATTGGTAAACTTATACTTTATATTACAAAGGGGGATACAAATTCTTTTTTTTTTTTTTTTGCTTCTTATGTAAAAAATGAAGTGTTTTAACGCCCTTTTGCATTTTAAATGATGATATGTAGAACGTACTAACTTAAAATACCTTTGTAAAATGTAGTCGAACATTTTTGTCTTTTCATACTATATATATTAATCGTGTTTTTAGATTATCCGTGCATAGTCCGGTCCAGTTCGAGCCGGATAATTAATTATTAATATTTTTTTTGCGACATATTTTTCCCGAACTTTTTACACTTAAACAACAGAAAATATTAATGCAAGCAGTGTTGCCAGATTTTTTTTAACTCCATCGCAAACTGGATGCCGAAAATCGCCAAAAGTCTTTTTTGTTCAATTGTTGCTATTTTTTTTAATTTAATTTTGTTTACAGAAAAAAGCTAGTATAATATGGACATTATAAATCTAATACTGTAATTTATAAGATATTGTATCTTGTTGTATTAGAAATTCAAATTAATAAATATAAATACAAATACAAATACAAATACAAAATACAAAATATAATCCATATATGTATTTCAAAACTGGTGCGAAATTC
The DNA here is from genome assembly GCA_943735925.1 of Pollenia amentaria. Classification (NCBI taxonomy): domain Eukaryota; kingdom Metazoa; phylum Arthropoda; class Insecta; order Diptera; family Polleniidae; genus Pollenia; species Pollenia amentaria. The sequence continues at coordinate 80,838,838 of OX031008.1, read as the reverse complement.
TCCACAAAGTTAAATTAATGGTAATCACATAATCAAACTAATACTATTTTCGAATTTTTATATTTGACTTGTTTCGCTTCAGCTCTTAGCCTCCATAATTAAGTCAAAAATCGCAAAAAGTGAGAAAATAACAAAAATCGCCAAAATCATAAAAATATTTAGAATGTCTTTAACAACAATGAACTTTGTTTGTGGTAACTTGCCACATTTTATAATGGAAAAGTTACATTTAAATGCCAGAATTAAAAAAAATTAAGGCCCTAATCATGTAAAACGCAACGCAACGCCAAAGAATAACATTGGAAGCAAAAACAAAGTCATAAATATTTCGTAATTTTGTTGTTGCTTTCTACAGAAATTCACATTGCGTTTTAAAATTTTAAACGCTGCATAGCTGGTGGCGTTGAAAATTTTTAAACGGTACATGAATTCCTGCAGAAAGCTACAACAAAATTAAAAATATTTTTGACACTGTTTGTGCTTTCAATGAAATTCTTTGGCGTTGCGTTGCGTTGCGTTTTACATGATTAGGGCCTAAATAATTTCTTTTTTCGTAATGTCTTTAGCGATTCTCAAAACAAATTCATGGCTCTATTCCAACTATTTTATAAAACGCCATATCGCCGAATGGAAAATTTCGCTGTCAAACATATTTGAAATTCGCCACGTTTGGCGAGAAATCGTCAATTTTGCGCAAATTCTTAAAAAATGGCATTAGACGATCAATAAGAAACACCTAAAGACAGCTAAACGTTTCAGCTGACATAAGCCGCATGATTCTGCGGCGGGGGCTCAAGCAACAGGAATCTCTTCGCCGGTTATTGTCAGCTTGCTGGACTTCGCCCTCTGCACAAGTGTCTGACCTTGTCATTTGTAGTCGCATAATATTTCATAAAGGGGCGCAAATTGGTATAAAAACTATTACGTTATCGTTCGCTTGCATTGTTGAAGTGGGGGCCAAATCAGCTGTCTACAACGTGGTCCAGGCTGTTAGATTTTAAGTTAAAAACTTCAAGTCGACTTAATTTCTAATCATTATTACATATTGCGACAATAAAAGGAAATATTGGAACTGTTTTTAAACAAGAAATTAAAAATATAAATAAAAACTTACCTTTAAATAGAAAAATTGAGGTTTCGGTTTCATAATTATTTAAAGTAATTTTTAAGCAGCACTCAAGAAATAAAATATATTGATTTTGATAAATTAAAAAAAAATTTTATTTGTTAATTATACATTTTATTTAAAAATGAATAAATTTTCGTTTAAAATATTATTTAAAATATTATTGAATGTAGATTTTGATTAGCACATGTAATTAGCAATTAAAAATATATTATTCACACATAGTTTTTGTTTTAATTTTGGATTTATTTTTTAATTAATTTTTTTTTTAATTTAAAATTAAAATATTTCTTTAGTTGAAACTAAAAATAAAACACTTCGATTTATTTAAAACAAATGCCACAATTTGCTTATTTTTTTCCTTTTTCATAATTTTTTTTTTATTTCTTTTTATTTTAAAGTAATTAATATTTACTTTAAATTTATAAAATAATTATTTATAAAAAAATAAAATTAACTTCTTAAATTACTTTTCATAAAAATGCATTTATACTCATTTTAATAAAACTTAAAAGAAAATCACCCAAATTTTTTTTTTTACTTGAAACATTGACTCACAGTTGTTAAAATGTGATTAGAAATTAGAATGGAATTGATCTGAAAGAAAAGAAAAAAAAAATAGTTGATTAAAAAAAGAAAACCTTTATAAATCGGTTTAAAAATCTTATATATAAATCGGTAAAGGCAAAACAGTTAAGAACACTTTCCTCCTCTGCTTGCCCAACGACTAGAACAACAAATACACCATTCTAAAGGTATTTAAAGAAGTGCACAATATATCTCTATCTATATCTATATTCTATATATAAAATATAAAATAAAATATATGTATGTAACGTATGGACTCCAAAACGGCTGGGCCGATTTTGATGAAGTTTTCAGGGAATCTTCAGAATATTCAGGCGGGTGACACTGTGAAGTCTGATTTCTGTCTAGGGGCGGAGGGGCGTGGCAAAATCCATAACTTGAGAACGGCTTGACCGATTTGAACGACTTTTTCTTTAAAATGATCGCCATGGTCCAACTTAGGTTTTGCGGAACGCTCACTTTTTTCGTAAGATTCACAGCATATATATACATACAGACAACCATATGTATTTTCAAATCAAATGTAAATCAAACATATGTATATGAACAACATTTTAATTTATAATATTACAAGCCGTCAATTATCCCACTGAATTTTTGAATTCATTGGAATCATCCGGAATGCCACCGCATGTACTAACATTAAAGGTTGGGTCACCGGTAATTCTTATTCGCAACTTAAACGAACCAAAGTTATGCAACGGAACCAGATTGCCCATCAAAAACTGTTCACCAAATTTAATCGAGGCAACAATCATCGGTGACAGATTCAAAGGCGAAGACGTACTTATTCCACGAATTCCGATGATTTCCAACGATTTACCATTTGAATTCAAGCGGCTCCAATTCCCTTTGCGTCTTGCCTTTGCTACTACCATCAACAAAGCACAAGGCCAATCATTGACTATTGCTGGCTTAATTTTGGAAAATTCATGTTTTTCACACGGCCAGTTGTATGTGGCTTGCTCCCGAGTTGGCACCCCAAAAAATTTATACGTTTTTACACCAAATAAAAAAACAAAAAACATTGTCTATCCGCTAGCCTTAAGATGAAGTAATATATAAATATAATTTCCAATTTGCCTTAAATACATGTGTTTCTTTTTTCATTGAACCCATATCTACACCATATGTAAGTTATTCTGTAAAAAAAGTTTATGATAGGTATTTCATGGATTTTTATTTAAAGGCCGTAAATTTCGTTTAAAGATCAATTTAAATCGTCTGGTAATACAACACTAATGTTTGCTTAGGGCCAGCAACGCGGACCGGGTAAGCTAGTATTTTATTAAAATATAAAACGAATTTTCTACTAACACGAATTTGCTACTAACACGTAAAAAAATATATGTGTTTTTTTTAATTACACAAAGTTTTTCCTATCAAATAATAAAAAAATAGGGTGGTCGATTATTCGATATTTTTCAGAAACCGGTTTTCGAATATTTCGTTTATGTAAAGGGTGTCTGATAAATAAAAAACGTAATAATTGACACAAAGTTTTATTAAGAGAATGGAAATGCGGATTTTATTTTTTAAAGAGTATGTCATCCAGATGTCTTCCGTCGAGTTGAACACACTGTTTAAAAAGGAGCCTTGTGTTCTGGGGATTGTCATTATAAACCCTCTCATTGAGGTAGCCCCATAAAAAAATTCATGGGAGTTAGATCGGGCGACCTCGGTGGCCATGGGATGTCCCCAAAGCGACTGATCAGTTTTTGGGGGAAATTTTCCCGAAGGCGCCCTATGCTCCAGTGGGAGTTAGAGGAACATATATATATAAATTCATCGAAGCTCTGGCTATGTGTGCAGTCGCCCCATCCTGTTGAAACTACGTGTGTGAAGAGTACGATGGATGAGCTCGCAGGTTTGGCAAAAAGAATTCCGTACACAGAAAAAATTATTAAATTTCTCCAACCACCAAATTTATTTAAAATTTATAATATCAAGCTAACAAGCTGTGGATTTTGCACCTATTACCAAAATGATTATATTGATTACTAAAAATTTTAAAATTTTGAAAAAATATTTTCAATAAATGATATTTTTAATTTTAATTAAAAAAGTTATCAAAAAACTTTGCCATTTCAAACAATGTGTTAATTTATTTAAATAAATATTGACAATTCCCAACAACAATTCTACATGTTTAAATTATTTTATTTTAAACGTAAAAAGTCAATTAAGATTTTTTGTTATTTAATTAAAATTTTAATTGAAAATTTATTTCAAAACAACTAAAATGTTAATTAAATCAAAATTAAATTTTTAATTTTCTTTCAACTAAAAAAAATTATTGATCCAATTATCACATTAATTAAATTTAAAAAATTTTTAAACCATTTTTTTAATTGATAAAACACTTTTTTCTGTGTAATCATGCGTCGATAATTTTCACCCTTGATATTCGTCGCCTGGCCTCGAGAATTTTCGACAAAAATGGTCCAATTATCTCATGCGTGGATAAGGCACCCCAAACAGTTACTCTGGGGCAATACAATGGTTTTTGATGTTTCAATCGAGGGTTGCGGGTTCTTGGAGACCAGTAACGGCTGTTTTGCTTGTTGACGTGGCCGTTTAAGTGATAATGAGCCTCGTCGCTCCAAAAAACGTAATTTATAGTGTGAAAACGCTCCAACATCGTTTCACAAAAATGTTTGCGTAAATCAAAGTCGCTTTCTTTCAGTTCTTGAACGATTTGAATTTTAAAAGGATGAAACATCAGATCCTTTTTTAAAATTTCATGAATAATAGCTCTTGGAAGTCCCAGTGAGGCTGCTGTTTTCCGTATTGAAAGTCGCGGATTTTCACGTAAACTGCTTTCAACCAGTTCAATGTTTTCGGGAGCCCTTGAAGATCGACTGGGCCCTGGCCGTGGGACATTCATAGTCGAAGCAGTTGCGCGGAATCTCTGCACCCACGAACGAATTAAATTTACACTCGGTCCATCACGTAATCGCCGAATACCGAACTTTGAAAAAAATTGTCCACGAGCAATTACGTATGAATCATTTCTTTTAAAAAATGTCTCCACAGCGAACGCGCGATGCACACTCGACCAATGCGACATCGTGACTGCCAAATCCGCCTAATCGATAATTCCAACGGCGCTACCCTCCCTCTGCGCCGTTTATTACTTTTTTAAATAATCGTATTTTAAAATATAATTTTGCCACCAGACACCCTGTATATAAATCGTCAAAATCAAACCAGTAGGAGGAAAGTGTTCTCCTCCTTTGTTTGTCAACTGAACCTCAATGGGGAAAAAAAACTATCAAAAAGGGGAAATTAAATTTCTTTCTTTCACTTTTCCGTGCTGCGTTTGAACTCAAGCCTAATTAAAATTTCAAAAACTTCATTATATTACAGTATTGAAATTTTTGATACTTCAATGAGGAAAAAAAGTATCAAAAAGGGGAAATAGGGGAAATTAAATTTCTTTCTTTCACTTTTCCGTGCTGCATTTGGTCATTTTTGAATTTTCTATAGTATTGAACTAAGAAACATAATATTAAAGGTGCAGGGTCCTGAGTGAATGAGAACCTATAAGTTGGAAAATGTTGGCACTTTCTTATTCATCTGGCACTTTTTGAATTTTTGTTAATATTGGACCTATAAAGAAAAAATTAAACGTACATGGTCCTGATTGAAAAAGAATATGTAAGGGAAGCTTTTTTGGTACTTTTTCGTTCTAAGGTACATCTATTACTTTGATCAGTTTTCATCAATATTAGACATAGGAACATAAAATTAAACATGTAATGCCCTGAGTGGATGAGTATCTATAAGAGGCCAACACTAGTTTAATCAAAACCACTAAGAGTGCTATATTCGGCTGTGCCGAATCTTTGATACCCTCCACCGAGAGTTTGAATATTTCACGGAATGTAAAAATTATAAACAAATCTTTATAAATACAGTAAAGTCAGATATGTCATATAAAACTTAATATGACTTAATTCAAAAAAAAAAAAAAAATAATATCGTGATTTGTTTCAGAAATATTATTAGGCATATTAAAGGGATTTTTGATCATTCATCACAAAATAGAGTGACTTCTAGTATTAGAGTACATAGTGACTTCTAGTATTAAGAAAACCTATATTATACTAAATAAAATATGGTAATACAATTTTTTTTTGCATTTTATGCGCCTTGAAGCCTATTCTGAGAGTGAGCTTTATATGCACGCAAAGAAAAAACATGGTTGATACAATCACAATCGTAAACTATCATTAATGTTTGTGGTTATGATTGTGTCAAACACGACTTAAGCAACAATATATGTTCAGTCATAATGTTTTTAGATAATTTTTGTCTCAAACATAATATTATGTTCAGAAGAAAAATGCGCACGATCTTTCAAACCATTTTTCTATATTTCCCAACACTATGCAAAATGTCTATTTCAACATTTTATATGGTTCTTACAATAAAACAAATAAAAATTTAATTTTAAAAAATGCATGTTTTATTACAAATACATATGATAAATAAAATATAGCACATACCAAAAATAAAATTAAATACACATATTTATATACATGTGTGTGTGTTTTAATTTATAAATTTTATATTACGTTGTGTGGTGCAAATATATCTAAAAAAATAAGAATTCTATGTAGCTTTACTTCAGCATGCAATAACACTTTTCAATATTTTTATCCGTTTGACTTTTAAAAAAGTCAAACACAAACTTACCTTTTATTTCTTTTATGAAATCTACGTCATATATAAATATAATGTTAAACCGTTTTTGAAAAAAATTCGGGGCTAATAACAAAATTATGTGTCAAAATTTATATGCCGGTTTCAATGTTATAAGTTTTTTTTTGGCTGCAAGAAAGACAAAGTAATTGCATATTTATATATGTTTTTATAATTATATTAAAATAACTTACCTGTTTCAATAAACGTATAATAATTAATTTCGTTAGTCTTGCAAGGCAGCATGGCATTTTTCTCCCCGAAAAATGTTTTAATTATTCTGTCAACATTCATGTTTCCTGATTAACTGACGCTCGCGGACGGAGAAAATGTCATTTTTTTATAAGCACACACTGTTTGTTTTGACAATAAATTTTTGCTCCTTAAGAGAATTGGTTTTCAAGCAAACAAAAATTATAGTATTAAACATACCTTTTGTGTTCAACTCATATTATGATTTTAGTTGTTTAGTTGAAAATATATATATTATAGTAGCAAACATATCAAATAATTTAATATGTTAAGCTAGATCAGAGTAAATTTTTAGGTGTAAACCACCATATAATATTATTGGCGGCATGAAATATAACGCCCCAAAAAAAATATGAAATAACCCCCCAAAAATTTGTACAGAGAACAACAAAAACGATTTTTGGGGGGTTTTTTCTTTTTTTTGGGGTGTTATTTCATTTTTTCAATTGGGGGATTATTTCATATGAAATAACTCCCCAAAAATCTGAAATGAAATAAGTCCCTAAAAATATTTTGGGGACTTATTTAATTTTTAAATTACATATTTTAAAAGTCATAATGATGACAAATTGTGTTTTGTTATATTCACTGCATACGTTTACCAAACATAAAAAAGGGACTAAGTATCAAAAACTATAATTTCAGAATCCTAAAAAAATTGGGATTATTTTTAAGTCCTGAATTTCAGAAATCGGAATCTCTAAGTCCCGAACTTTATAATTTCGAATTCGAAAATCCCGAATCGCTAATTTAAGCTTTTCTGCATAGCCGGCCTTCGGCCGGGCGCAATGATTTTATCCTCTATGGTATTTCAAACACCGGCTTCGCTAACTAAAGCTTTTCTGCATAGCCGGCCTTCGGCCGGGCGCAAGGATTTTCTCCTCTATAGTATTCCAAACACCGGCTTCGCTAACTAATGCCTTGTGCCCGACCGAAGACCGGGTTAGCAGAAAAGCTTTAGTTAGCGAAGCCGGTGTTTGGAAGACAATATAGGGGAAAAATCCTTGCGCCCGGCCGAAGGCCGGCTATGCAGAAAAGCTTTATTTAGCGAAGCCGGTGTTTGGAATACTATAGAGGAGAAAATCCTTGCGACCGGCCGAAGGCCGGCTATGCAGAAAAGCTTTAGTAAGCGAAGCCGGTGTTTGGAATACTATAGAGGAGAAAATCCTTGCGCCCGGCCGAAGGCCGGCTATGCATTAAAGCTTTAGTTAGCGAAGCCGGTGTTTGGAATACTATAGAGGAGAAAATCCTTGCGCCCGGCCGAAGGCCGGCTATGCAGAAAAGCTTTAGTTAGCGAAGCCGGTGTTTGTTATACCATAGAGGAAAAAGTCTTTGCGCCCAACCAAAACTGAACAATATGTATTATATTGGGGTCTTATTTCATTTCTGGAATTGGGGAACTATTTCATATGAAATAAGTCCCTAAATATTGGGGACTTATTTCACTTTGATTTTAGGAGTTATTTCATTTCATTGGGGGTTTATTTCATTTTTGAAATTGGGGTTTTATTGCATATGAAATAACGCCCCACACTTTGGGGGGTTATTTCATATTTTTTTTGGGGCGTTATATTTTGGGGGGTTATTTCATGCCGCCAATATTATTATAGTGGATTTAAAAATGTTAAGGACAAAAAACAATTTGGTAAGTTATATTAAGACTATAATTAATTTATGAGGGTAAACATATTAGGCAAGTATGAATAAAAATGGTCGTAGTGACCATTCATTAATCATGTTTTTTCTCTGCGTGTGGGGTTTATGTCAAATTAAGGACCGATCTTTACAAAATTTAGTAGTTCGATTTTCAGTTATATAAAAAGGTTTTTGTGTAATATTCAATAAGAACAGGTGCATTCTGCCATCAATTTATGTTAGTTTTTATAACAAGTATGACTGCTATATTCGGCTACACCGAATCTTTTATACCCTTCAACATGGTGCAAAAGGAACAGGAAGTTATATATTTACTGTTCTTTAGATATAAAAAAATCCATAAAGAGGCTGTGTATTGGTAACCCAGCTATGTGTACCAAATTTGGACAACTTTACCCTTGGTCCTTATATATAAGTAAATGTAGTTTGTGCCGCACCCACTTTTCCACTACCGCCCATATTTCGTCGGATGTTGATTACTGATAAACAAGATGCTTGTACCAAATTAAGAAACTTTGGCTTTTGCCGTTCTCTAGATATACAGAAATCTATAATGGCTGCGTACGGCAGGTGCCACGCCCACTTCTCGAATTCCGCCCACATTTTGTCGGATGTTGTGTATTGATAACCCAGATGCTTGTACCAAAATTAAGAAACTTTGGCTCTTGCCGTCCTCCAGATACAAATAAGAAAAATAAAAAAATAAATAACAAGGGTAAAACGAGAGGTAGCGATAGTAACTATCACTACTACTGTTTAAAACTATTTTTGCTCATATCTCAGCCATTTGTGGAGAAGTCAGGCTGAATTTTAATAGCAAGCATTTCCGAACTATATGTGACTTCAATATATGGGTTCTTCGGAGAGCCCATTTCAACGGACATAAGGAGAGACGGACGGACATTGTTAAATCAACTTCGCTACTCATGAGAACCCAGAATATTAATTTAGGGTCTAAGATAGATATTTTAGCCTTTTACTTTCGGTGAAAATATATATTTTTTTTATTTATTTTTTTATTTATAAATATATAATTTTTTTTTTTTTGGCTCATAACTTATTTTTTACAGAACCGATTATGCCTAGGAGAACTAGAAAAACTTTTTACACTAAAATTGTTCTATTAAGTAACCCCCTTATCCAAAAAAAAGTTAAAGTTCACACTAGTTTACCAATACATTAATCGCAGCAAAAGTGTAGGAGCTAAATATGTTGGATAACTAATGTCAACTTTAACTGTTTTTGCATAAGGGGGTAAATGTTTTCAACATACGGACAGATCGACGGACGGGCATGGAAAAATCGCCTAGAAGGGACTCAAGGGACACCAATATTTATACTTAAGGTCTTAGATGAATATTAAAAAAGTTTCACAAGGGATGACAAACTAAGTATACCCTAATTCACCTTATTTAGTGGCGACGGGTATAAATATGGAAATATTAAGATGTAGCAAAAACAGCCCTGCCTTTAATTTTATGGTTGTCTTAAAAAAATAACTGGACTATTATATTGACAGAAATTGATAAAAAAAAAAATTAACTTATTCAATATTGTTTGATACTATTTTTGTATATGTTTGGTAATTTTGAAGGTAAATACAAATTAAATCATACAAATTAAATCATAAAATTGGGTTCTCCGGTAGGAGGGTTGCTGGTTTGATTCCCACTACTATTACTATTGCCTTGTAAATTAAGTTTAATATAAACATTTTATACATTTGACGTTAAATGGGCCTTAATCTTTACCAAAAAATTCCTTTTGGCACAGTTCTTTCACTGATTTAAAAAAAATATTTTTTCTCGAACACAAAATCAAACAAAAGTCTATTGTCTAAAATTCCGTGAACGGTTCATAGAACTTCAAAATTTCTTTGAGTTGATAGAAAAAGTCTGCACTTTTGTGTTTTATCACACCTGTCGAGATGAAATTTGTAAAAAATTCCATTGCCTGTAAAGTGCAGGTACAGGCATTGTTTTTTTTGCACATGCTTCTTCAGCCACATTAAGTTCAGGCAGATCTGCATACCAGGCTTAACGAGCTAAAATACTTTTTTGTTTTTATTTTTGGATTAACAAGAAAATTCTAAGTAGTTAAAAGGAAATTTTTTTTTAAAATTCAGGGTTAAAGGGTATTGCATTTAAAGTTTTAGTAAAATGTAGCATTTATTGTTACTGTAAAATGTTTTACCATAATTATTTAAAAATTTTTATACTTTTTGGCAACATTGCATATCAGGGTTGGAAAATGGCATTTCTGATTTTGTACCAAATTTTAATAACATTTGGACAATGTCATTTTTAGAATTTTTTAAATATATAACTAACATGTAATCTTTACTTAAGCTTGATATTACCGGATTTAGAGAGGATGCGGTTGGCATATAAGCTTACATAGTATTTGCAACAGATTGATTTCTGCCACATATGGATCTTGATATATCAGAAAGCAAGCCTCTCTATTTTTAAGAGAAACTTTTAACTGACGTCAGGACATATTCGATTGTCTGTATGTTTAAAGTTTTATCACATCCGCTAGTGCTCTATATAGAGAATTTATTTTCTTAAGTCTGCAAGCATAACCCTATTTTACCTGCATTTTTGTTGTATAATTAAATGATTGTGCTAATTTGAAAAAAAATTCCAGAAGATGTACTATTCAATTTATTATGTATTTTTATTTATTCATTAAGGCTGGGTTTTTAATATCTCAGTTAAACTATGTTTAATTAATCTGAAAACAGATTTGTGCCGCCATTACCAAGTTTGTATACAAAGTTTTGACGTAACAGCTTAGTTTTGCTTAACATTTTGGTCTTGAATGAAATAATAAAAAAAAAAAATCACATTTAACCGGAAAATACGAGTTTCAGAGTACGTTGAACTAAATTTAAACTTATCCATATCTCAAAAGCTCGGCCTAAGGTTCTCAAATACAATTACAAATTATTATCTAACTTAATTAACCGAGCAATAGTAACAAAGACCTTCAGTCCGTCAACGCGTTGTAGTGAAACAGGCCGAAATATCTAGCGGGAATCGAACCCGCAACATTCGCACTAATAGTCTAGCTCACTACCAACTAGCCTACCGGACACCCTTATAAATAATTATGGCTTCTGAGGAAAACTTAAAAACAATTGAAGTACTTTATAATTAAGTCATCTTTTGATCTTAAATATTACAGATTTTGAAAAAAAACATGTTTTTTTTGATACGAATTGAAAATGATAAATTGGGCGCTACGTACTAACACACCGATGAACTAAGCCCGAACTAATTCCTCAATTTTTTTACAGTTATTTAATTTTTCTTTAAATTAGTTTTAATTTTGTAATAGGGGATTGCTTCATATGAAATAAGTCCCCAAACTGTGTAAATAACATAAAGAACAATTAATATTGTGAGGGACTTATTTCATATACTAGAGTATCCACTCAAATAATTTTTCGCCATTATTTGATCGAATAATTAAAATTTTTATCGAATATGTCAATTAATCGATTAAAATAAATTCCGTAGAAAACTCTACTTTTTTTGGAATAAAAATATTTTTTTTTTTTCTAACTAATAAATACATAGCAACTAATAGCTGATTTACACTATCACACAAGTCTTACGTATTTTGAAAAAAAAAATAAAAAAATGCAAACCTGTCTGATAAGTTGTTATTGTTTTTCTAAAAAGTTTCCAACAACAATTCGATCAGGGTAGCATTTTCGAACAATACTTAAGACTTTGTGGGACTCTGTAACTATTCTGAACATATTTTAGTCCCTTTTTAGATGTGGGTGTGTGTGAGACAAATCATGTAATAAAAAAATTAGCTTCTAATTCCATACGTAAGAATTTTCGTACTTAAATAGCGCTCTTTCATACACAGAAAAAAGTTTTTTGTCAATTAAAAAAAAAAAAAAAAAATGGTTTAAAAAGTATTTAAATTTTATTAATGTGATAATTGAATCAATTATTTTTTTTTGTTGAAAGAAAATTAAGAATATAATTTTGATTTAATTGACATTTTAGTTGTTTCGAAATAAATTTTTAATTAAAATATTAATTAAATATCAAAAAATATTAATTGATTTTTTTCGTTTAAAATAAAATAATTTAAACTTGTAGAATTGTTGTTGGGAATTGTCAATATATATTTAAATAAATTAACACATCATTTGAAATGGCAAAGTTTTTTGATCACTTTTTTAATTAAAATTAAAAATATCATTTATTGAAAATATTTTTTCAAAATTTTAAAATTTTTATTAATCAATATAATCATTTTGGTAATAGGTGCAAAATCAACAACTTGTTTGCTTGATATTATGAATTTGGAATAAATTTGGTGATTAGAGACAATTTTAAATTTTTTTCTGTGTATTGAGTTTCACATTCATTGTAAACAAATTCTTAAGTATTTATAAATATGTAAACCATGCACTGTTTTAACCCGATCTTCAATTTCTTTATTATCTCATATCATCCAAACGGCTGGATGAATTTTGAAATTTTAGGTATTGGTATAAATCAAAATCACGAATTGTTGGCACAAAATAGTAAAACGCTAAAGAAACAAATTACCCAAACCGATAGAGTAGAGCTTAGGTTAGGTTCCATTGGCAGCCGTGATCAAGCAGCGCTCACGTGGGCCCATTAATTAGTTCCCGTTGTATTACCATATCACGCCGTCTCCCATGGGTCCTATGAAATCTGGCTGCTAGTATTCCCATGCAGCCAACCGGTCGATTCAATAAAGGAGTGGATCCTGTTTACATCAACATCAGAGAGACAAGTTTTGTCCCCAAGGGCTCTTCGACCAAACATTTCGAGTCTAAAGTCTCCGAATGCCGGGCAATTACAGAGAAGATGTTCCGTTGACTCATCCTCCTCTTCATCGCCGCAACTTCTACACAAGTCATTATAAGGGAGCCCCAGCCCCTGGGCGTGCCTCCCAATGGGCCAGTGGCCAGTTATAACCGCAATTAGGTTTCTTAGATGATGTCTAGACAGCTGTAATGCCCGCCGTGTCCTTTTTCCATCTATGATGGGCAAGATTTTCCTGGTTTCCCCACAGGTAGTTTCATCGTGCCACCTCTGACTATCGATAAGATGAAACTTGTGCGCTATAAGTTGCTTACACCTTGGGAGTGAAGCACCTACATAATATGTGGAACCGTCCCGATTCAAGGTGATACCTGCATACGTCAACGAATCCGCCATGCAGTTCCCATGTATGACCCCGTGTCCGGGGACCCAATTAAGGGTGACCAGTGAATGTCTCGCTATCTCCTCCAGAGACATCCGGCATTCTCCGACAATTCTCGATGTGATAAACACATTATCCAGGGACCTTAGAGTAGTGCTTTAAAATTAAGAAAAATAAAGTTATCAGCCATGTTCGGTCAATCGAATACATATGAGTGAAATTAAAATCGAACAAACTCTGAAAACGATCCAGTTTCTTCATACTATGAGTTCTTATCTTAAACAGAACTTCCCTTAAAATCGGGAAAAATACGAGGGTCTACTCTCTATTGCGATGCGAAAGAAACTGGTAGCAAATGTAGCAATTGGTACTTTTTAATGCGAATGCGCATTTGTCTTTCGCATCTTTTTCTTTTAGCAAATCATCACTATTTATGTTATTTAAATTTTTCCAATTTTAAATATTCTTACATATTTTGGCATTTCATTGCTGTCAATCTGAGCCATCTTTAATTTTTATTGCCAGTGTACCAAGTTGGTATTAAGTTTTCGCATCGAAATCGTTTTCGAATCGCAATAGAGAGTAGCCCCACGGTGATTTAAAAAAAAATAACTGAGAATCTCCATTGATTTCAATTTTACTTTAATTTTAATAATAAATTAAAGAGGTTAAAGAGGCTGGACCTCTCATAAAAATGCAGCGACAAAAAAGTCTTAAGTAAAATTAATAATTAAAAAATAATTTATAAAAATATGATATTAAAGCCTATGCTGAATTCCCGTATTAAGTTTAACAGACGGAACATAACTCCAAATTATACACTGAAATAAAATTAATGACCCCGATTGCTGTTGCACCTAATGCATGTATTAAACTTTGGCTTTCTGATAATTTTAGTCTGTTCAACCGAAGTAGTGTTCATATACCATTCAAATTACATTTAAAATTTCAAATATTGATATATCTAAATTTTAAAGTGTTGGGGTCATATGCCCCAAAACTTAAAATCCCGAATTCCAAAATTCCGAATTTTAAAATCCCTTCGGCCGTGCGCAAGTTTATTCTCCTCTATCGTGTATTTAACACCGGCTTTGCTAACTAACTCATAATGAACTTATTTCCTAATTTTAAGAACTAAGTTCAATTTTTTTGGAACTTATTTTGTAGCGCCGGTAAACTGTACTAACAAAATCTAAAATTTAACAAAAAAAAAAGTTCAATTTAAATGGATTTCAATGCCTACTGCATACAATGTGCAGAAATCCCCACCACATCATAAAATGAGAGAATCCCAACTACTCGTACACTACAAAGAAAACGCCCTTCTACATTGTTAAATATTTGTTGCGGAAATTTTTTATAAATATTTTGAGGTCTTTCTTCTTGAGATAGGCGTCATAATTAACAAAAACCAAAAAAAAACTCAGTCAAGAAGGGGGACTATGAGTGAGAGAGGAGTTAATAAATTATATTTGGCGGCGGACAAAAGGCAATTACTTAACTCGTACAATAAACATGGCGAATCCTGCTGCCAATACGAATCCAAAGAAGAAACCATTAGCCTCTGAAGTGACATCTAAACTTGATATACATATTAGATAGTACATCTGGCTCTACAACCAATTTGCTAGATCAGCAAGTGAATTCTCGCAATGTGGTAACGACCGTCGCACATTGGGTTCAAATGGAATTAAAGTGGCGATTAATTGAAATTTAGAAATAAAGTTTTATAATAAATTTTGGTATATGGTAAAGGTAGCTAAAATTCTGCATTACTATCAACTAAGTTGTTTACTTTCTTTTTAGTGAGCGGTCAAAGTTAATAAATTATTGCTGTTTTTAAAAAAGAGAAAAAATTGGAAATTTTTTACAATTGAAGAGATTAATATTAGTGTTAAATCTATTAAAATTAAATTTTTTATAAGGGAACCTTCAACATCAGGTCTTAAATGTTTTTTTTTTTTTTTGTAAAAATTATGTGTAAATATTTTTAATAATTTTTTAAAAAAGGTCCAAAATTAGGATAATTTCCGCATTTAATGAGCTACAAGTTTTAATTTAATAAGAGTTGGAATTAGTTTTATGGATTGTAGAGAAGTATAGGATATTTGCCTGTATTTAAAAAAAAGTCCAGACAATGCCCGGCCCTTTTTTATTTTCATTTTTGTGTTAAAACTCTCGAAAACAAAGATTTCCCAAAAAATTTAAAATTTTTTATTTTTTCAGATTAATTTTAAATTTTAGCAAAAACTGAATAAAAATTTATACTAATAGGAATACATATTATTAACTTATTTTTTTAATTTATTTTGATTTCAAAGTTACAGAGAAAATTGTGGATCATGTTTTTTACGGAAAACAAAAAACGGCTAACAGGTTAAAAACATTTTGTTTCCATTTTTAAGGTGTGTTTTTATGTATTTATAATTAATCATAACTAAAAACTGATAATATTCTCTTTTGTGACTTTTTAAAAAAAATTTATACGTTTATAAAATTTTGTGAAAAACAAAAATAGGACATTAAATTTAATTTATATAATTTATTTACTATAAATATATATAATAAAATTATAATTTAATTTAAAATAAGATCTTTTTTTTTCCCAAAAAAAAAAAAAAAAAAAAAAAAAAAAAAAAAAAAACAATAATGTGCTTAACGGGTTAAAACAATTTTTTTTTTTACTTTTTTTCTAAAATGCTGTGTTTTTAGGTGCTTATAATAACTCATCAATAAAAAAAATAGAATATTTTAAAGCTACGGCTTCTATGAATTAATCGCCACTTTGGGTACCATCGAACCTACTGTGTGTCGGCGAAAATTTAAGGCGGGAGAAAAAAAAACAAACTGGTTTCCAAGCCTTCTCTTCCTTCTTGATTGGCAGCCACCTTATGAAGCAATAATTTGGACATAATGTTTGCAAGTTTGCAAGTGAGACAATAATGTTTAAAGTATCCAAAATATGTTTAAAAATTTTGGAAAAATGGGTTTTCTTGGCGTTAAGTTGAAAAGAAAATTCTAGTTTTGTTAACAGTTAGTTTAAATCAAGGCGAATTCATACAGGTGACCGCATGAAGAGCCATGCAGAGAGACTTATGCTTATTATCAACTTGGTTTTTTTATTTTGAGTTTTACATTTAGAATACATACTCGTATACCTACATACAAAAAAAGGTTAACTTGCATTACCATCGCTCTCTTTCTCTGATTCCGACACCTGTATGAATTGACCTTGGTCTAAATTAGTTCGTTGAACAAAAACAATTTTGTTATCCATATGTTCAACCATTTTTATAGTATTTAACCTATTCTTCAAGTGTTCACCAAGTTGCACTTATCAAAGCTACTGCCGAGTTTTTTAATAAATGCAGAACTAAATATGTCTAGTTCTTTCTAGAACTTACATTTATACAAAAGCAAAAAAAAAAAAAAAAAAAAATGGTTATTATTATGTCCTATTTGTTTTTTACCATCACCTAGTGTAAGGTTTAGTTCACATCTGAGCTAACCAGTACAGAAAAAAATTAGATTATTTTAATGGTTTAATAAAAAGATACAACTTATTTTACACAGAAAAATATTTAATTTCTCCAATCACCAAATTTATTCCAAATTCATAATATCAAGCAAACAAGTTGTTGATTTTGCACCTATTACCGAAATGATTATATTGATTACTAAAAATGTTAAAATTTCGAAAAAATATTTTCAATAAATGATATTTTTAATTTTAATTAAAAAACTCATCCAAAAACTTTGCCATTCCAAACAATGTGTTAATTTATTTAAATAAATATTGACAATTCCCAACAACAATTCTACATGTTTAAATTATTTTATTTTAAACGAAAAAAGTCAATTAAGATTTTTTGTTATTTAATTAAAATTTTAATTGAAAATTTATTTCAAAACAAACAAAATGTTAATTAAATCAATATTAAATTTTTAATTTTCTTTCAACTAAAAAAATAATTGATTCAATTATAAAATTAATTAACATTAAATACTTTTTAAACCACTTTTTTAATTGATAAAACACTTTTTCTGTGTATAAAGTGCATTGAACCAGACATTATATAATGGATATGTTTTCGCTGCTTTCAAAAGTTCCAGATGTTGTTCTCTTATAATAGTGAATAATTTGATTTCTAGTAGAGCGACCCATCGAAACAAAATATCGAAAAAATTTTATTGACGTGTTGTTAAAGGCCGTTTTACGCTATCACACACGTCTTACGTGTTTTGACGAAAATGCATCTCTGATCTAATTATTGTTTGAAAATTTTCAAAAAACATTAACAACTTATCATGACAGGGTTGTATTTTTTTTTCTAAATATGTAAGATTTGCATGATAATGTAAAGCAGCTATTAGGAGACACTACAAAAATAGAAAAAATAAAAATGTGGAGATGGTTGTTTCTCAGACTCCTACACGCAGAAAAAAATATGTTTAAAAATGTTCAACTCTAACAAAACTATTTTTAAAGAAAATTTTTAAACATATTATGTTTAATTTAACCATATTATTGTCACCGACAACCATATGTTTGTTAAATTGGTCCTCCATCAAGAAGCCACAACCATATTATGGTTGTCTTTAAACATGTTTTGGTTAAATATGACAATATTTTGTTTTTAAATAAACAATAGTATTTTCCTCTTTTCCAAGAACAACATGGTATGGTTGAAAACCAACCATGCTATTATAAGTGTTAAACAAGTTTTAGTTATTATTAACCAAAACGTGTTTGGAGGCAACCATAATATGGTTGCGCCTTCTTGATGGGGGACCCATTTAACCATAATATTGTTGTCGGTGACAATAATATGGTTAAATTAAACATAATATGTTTAAAAATTTTATTTTAAAATAGTTTTGTTGGAGGTGATCATTTTTAAACAAATTTTTTCTTTGGGTGTACCTCAATATTGACTTGAAGACATTTTTCTGCTCAGCGCGACGAGTGCACTCTCTTTGATTGCGTTTTTAACACCTACGTACACATGAAAACGTAGAAAAAAGGTACTGGATGCGTAAGAGCCGATGTTTAAAAAGAACGAAGAAAATCCCGTTTTTTTTCATTGTTGGACAACCACGTCAGTCGCAGATGGTTAAGTTAAAATCCAAAATAAATGTGACCTTGACCTTTAGCATAAAAAGCAGACGAAAATAAAATTTATTTAAATGTTCGTTTCTTTACAAACATTTTGGCAATAAAATTAAGCACTCCTTGTTTTTTTGCACCGTCATTGCTGCCACTCCTTAGCGAAAATGCATTCGTTCCCTAAAATTTTCAAAAAACAGGATAAAAAATAACAAATTTAGAATCGAAGGAATGAAAAAAAAATTTTACGAACATTTTTGATCAGCAAGACGAAAATCAGAAAATAAACACAAATTAAATGTGTTTGGGTAAAAAATTAAAGAAAAAAAATATTACACATTTTTTTTTTTAGTTATATTTCCATAATATGTATGTATAAACAGGGTGGCGCAGAATGAGCTATATGGTTTGAATTCTTCCTTGTTTCATTATTATAAATTTTTTTTTTTCAGCATTTTGTGACGATGACTTGGGGAATTCAATATGAATAACTACTAGGGTATTCATTCGGCCAACCTTTAATCGGTTAACCGATTAATTACTACCCGATTAACTGATCGGTTAATTAAAAATTGACTATTTTTTATTAACGATTAAGACGGTTAATTTCAGTCGATTAACGATGTAACAAAATTTTGAATTTTTTGTAGTATTATAACATATTTTTCGTGTTTTTAATTATTTTTTTTTTCTTCTCATATACAAAAAGTATATAATCCTAATTTTTAATATTTTATTCAGGCTAAAATTCATTAACCACACATTCTTCTCAGAGGGGTTTGCCGTTTTACACTCACCGCCATCGAAGGTGACTGGCAGTTAATCTTTAAGCCAAATTGGTAGATCGAAATTGGTTTTTTTGAATGATTATCTATTTTAATTGAAATTATCAATAAATTTTAATTCATTTCATGTTGTAAAATTCCTTTCTTCATAAAAATAATTTAATGAAAATTAAATTCTATGAACTTTAACCTGAATAAAATATTAAAAATTTGGATTAAAATGGATAAACAGTTCAACAAAGTAACCACAATACTAATTGTTAAAAAGTATATGTTTAGAAAATACGTTTTCATACAAACAAAGAAGGTGTTCAGTGATCTTCATTTAAAATAAGTGTTTGCTGTCAACGGCTTTTTGTTTCACCTACTTTTTATATGTATGTGTTTAATTATTTATTTCTTCTCATATCTTCTCATATCAATCTTTAAACAGAATTAACCGAAAGAAGTGTTAAAAATTAAAAAAAAAATTTAAAACAGGACTCTAATGGCATAATGGAAGATTTAATATGTTTAGAGAAATGCAGGAAAAGGACTGAGAAATTAGATATTCTATATTATGGGTTGCTTTAGATTTCTTCAACATATATGTACAATAAGTGAAAGAATTTTTTCAAAGTCAAGTTTTATCAAAACTAAAGAAGAAAATCGCTTAAATCATAAATATTTAAACCAAATTATTTTGTAAGATTTCCTTAAAATATTGAAATAACTAATAAGATTATCATACACTTTATTTTTTTATTAACACATACTATTTATGTATTAATTGAAAAATATGTTTTACATATTTATGAATTATTTTTTGGCTGCTAGTTTTAGTTCAAGAAATGTTATGTTATGGTTTTCTTTTCACTAATAAATTCCAAATAAAAATAACTTATGCATTTTTATTTATTGAAATTACCTAATATATTAAAAAAAAACTTTATTAATCGGTTAACAGATCAATAACAAAATTAACCGATTATTAACCGATTAAACCAAAACCGCGGTTAATTAATCGAGCGATTAATTTATTAAAGCAAAAGCCCGATTAAATGAATACCCTAATAACTACACAATCAAACACCGTATCAAAACACTTGATATTTATTTTTCAAACCAACAACCCATTGCCTTGACAGAGCGTGCATATCATCATC
Source organism: Pollenia amentaria (assembly GCA_943735925.1). NCBI lineage: Eukaryota > Metazoa > Arthropoda > Insecta > Diptera > Polleniidae > Pollenia > Pollenia amentaria. Next base: position 80,818,267 of record OX031008.1, on the reverse strand, counting down.
ATTTTAAAGTGCAGATTGCACCCTCAACATTTAAACATAGAAAAAGAATTTGGTCAACAGTAAGTCCGACAGCAGTTCATTAGCGACAATACACTGACTTCATTTTACTGTTTGATGCGGTGTATCGCCCGAAAGGCCCATATTTTCTTGAAAATTACATTGGTGTTTCAATCTCCGTCAACGAATGTTCATAACGGACGATGTCGGGTGTTAGGCCAGCTGTGGAAAATCATCCAACATTGTGGTTTTAACAAGATGGAGTCACAGCACATTTTGCAAATGCTTCCATGGCTTGGGAAGGGACATAATCGACGAATGCATTATTTCACGCACGAGCGATTTTAACTGGCCTCCACGTTTATCGTGTTTAACAGCACAATACACAGAAAAAATTAAAAATGATTAATGATTTTTTTCAATAAAATGATATTTGTAATTTTAATTAAAAAAATGCCATTTCAAACAATGTGTTAATTTATTAAATTAAATATCGACAATTCCCAACAACAATTTTACAAGATTCAATTATTTAATTTTAGACGAAAAAAGTCAATTAAGATTTTTTGTCATTTAAATAATATTTTAATTAAAAATTTATTTCAAAACAACTAAATTGTTAATTAAATTGAAATTACATTTTTAATTTTCTTTCAACTAAAAAAAATAATTGATTCAATTATTACATTAATTAAATTTAAAAACTTTTTAAAACATTTTTTTAACTGATAAGAAAAAACTTTTTTCTGTGTAGGAGGAAAAAGTGAATGCGCGAAGCAGAAAATGGTCACTACCTACAGGATATCAGTTTTCAAAGCTGAAAAAAAATATATATATATAAATATATTCCCCATTAATATACTGTATAAAACCAAAAAAAATCTCATACTAAATCGCATAAGCAAAAAAGTTTTAAACAATGTAAAACATATAGCTCATTTCACGCCACCCTATATGTCAAAGGATGTGTTTAGTGCAATATTTTGCGTTGTAGTTTTCTTTGTTCGCTAGACGTCCTTGTTCTTGTCTTTGTTTATAAACAAACATTTTATGTGCGCAATAAAACACAGCAAAAAAGAAACGCAAAAAGGATTTTCGTTAAATTTTGTAAATCTTAATTTTTTTTTTGGGTTTTTTTTGTGTTTTTATGATTTCAAGGGGGTGTAGCAGCACTAGCAGAAAATTCTATAGAAATATATTAACTGGTGACCTTCAAAAGGTTTCTTTACTTTAAGATGAAAACCAAAACCAACTTCAAATAATTTTCCAGACAATAAAATCAAGAGAGCAAAATTGTAATAAAAACAGCAAAAAAAGGACAATGAACTTTATATTCGTATCGCATGAGTACAACAACTGGTTTGATTTGGGTTTGTTTTTGTTTTTTTTTTTTCAACAAAAACAATAGATACTTCCAGACACTCGAATGACGTAGAGCTAGTTGGTAATCTATAAAATGGGTGGTTGGGTGGTAGGAAGGAAGCAAGACAAGGATAATAATGTTATTAAACTTGCAAATATGAAGGTCACTTTAGGAGAACAAAAAAAATGTATTTCTCTATTATTTTTGTACTCGTATTACCTTAAAAGGAAACTTAAAATATAATTAGAAAAGTTAACGGAATTAAGGGAAAAACGTTTCTGTGCTAATAGAATCACTATTTTTAAGTACAGTTGGGTTAGGTAAGATAAAAGGAGAAGCTCAAATACACAATCGAGAAACGAGTGTTCCGGAAGGCCAATTTTTGTACCAATATCAATTACAAAAGAAAAAGAAACAAGGTCAAAGAAAAAGAAGAAGGAACCAAAGTCGAAATATATGATGGTCACAATCATAATAATTGCTACCGCGACCAAATTATGATTGAATCAATCTTTAGGTGCCAACCAAAATTGTACTATGGTTACACACAACAATGTCAATTTATGGTCAAAAACTTACAGCCTGGCCCCCGCTGTCGTTAGCTTGCATTTTCAACGACAAACAGCTGATTTGCGGCCCATTAATAATTTTCAGCACTACAAGTCGATCGACAATGCAAGCGATCGATAACGTAACAGTTTTCATACAAATTTGCGGCCCTCTAAAAAATGTTATGCGATCACAAATGTCATAATCGGTCACTTGTGATGTAGTTATCGACATAGGCATTTTGTTAAAATATTTAACAAAATTTTCTTTACACACAAAACCTAAATTTTTTTATTATTATATTTCTTTAAAACACCACCACTTATAAAATTATATAGGTTTTTAAAATATTTGTTATAAAATTCTATTCTATATTTTTTGTTTACTGCTTTGTTTGTTTTTTGTTTACTCCGTTGTTTTCTATTCTGATTTGGTTGTAGCCAGAGTTCTATTTTTAGGATTTATTTACATGTTTTGTCGATTTTTATTTCCACACTAGCGTTTTATTTATGGAATTGATGATGTGGCAATACAGTCATTTGACAATAAATAAATGAATTACGTTAGACCAAGGCGAATTCAACTACAGGTGGTGTCGATACTACAACAATTCAAAAACAACAGAAACAACACAGAGTTTTTTGCATTGCATTGTTAGTGTTTACTGTCCAAAATATCAACCATTCCTAACAAAACACTAACAAATCAAAACAAAGTAGCTCGAACTGTCAAAATCAGATGGCGTTTCGACACCACCTGTAGTTGAATTCGCCTTGCGTTAGACACTTTAAACCTGTCGAGCGACGAGTCGATAGTTACCCTACAATAAGACTACCGGCCGTTTTACTAGTTAGATGACCAGGAGTGCTTACCGATATATTGGTTATAGTTTCTATTAGATTATTAAGAGCAAAATGAAAAAACTAACCGGAACCTTGTGTAAATGTGATTTTGCCTCTCCCATTCTAACTCATTACGTATCCCTCTCTTAATAATTTTTTCAATGTAAAATTGTTGGAAGTGTGTTAGCAAATTTTTTTTGTTTTGTTTTGGTTATTCATTTCTGGTAGGGTAGTGGGCCGCTTAAGCGAACGATAATGAGTGACTTGGTGTCGCTCGCTTAAGTTGTCGATCGACATCGGGGGCCTGCCTGTTAAATCTATCAAATTTATAGAGCAACACTGCCCTCCTAAGAAAGACTGCCACATCTCCATTTAAGTAGTTTTGAGATATAAAGATTTAATGTTTTTATCTTTCGCGTCTTAAAATTTAATATTTTTGAAAAATCTCAAAAATTATTTATATGATTCGATTTTATTACCGTAACAGACAAGGGATATTTTTATGATAAAGTAGAGAAAATGGCTTTATGACTTTTTTGCCTAGTATAGTCTCTCAAGAAATATCTTACGAAAACTAAATTGTACAAAAACCCAGGAAAAACTTTTTGAATTTTGGTAATAGGTAGTAGTTATTTCATACGTTACCTGGTAAGTACTTGTCATTACAATTGTCATTATTCCGAAAACCTCAATAAGTACTTACGATTAATGACATCAGCAACTACTTTTTAATTCTATTATTGTCACTACTAAATATTTGCTTACTAGTACTAATAATCAGTTCAATACCTACTTATTAGTTGTGTTGTTTTCATTACTGATTATTAACTTACTGGTAACGAGCTCAATAACTACTTATAAGGTCTATTAACTAGCGCCAATAAAATAAAAACTAGTAATTTTTTGGCTTCTAGGAAGTGTATTGTAAGTACTGAATTCTGTGGACAACTCGAACAAAAATAAGTAGTTATTCAGTCGAAAAATAAGTAGTGTTCATATGTCTCCAACATTACCTGCTAACTTACCAGGTAAGTAAAGTTTTTGCTGGGTAAGTTCAAAACTTGGAGATGTTTTACTAGTCAAACCATTTTTTGTCAGTTGAAATTATATTTTTTTTATTATATTATATATACAGTTATAATTATATATTGTTCAATGTTAGGCAATGGTGAAGGTGACTCTGGTATAACATGATTTTCGGAGATGTAAAATTTGGCACTTGTTCTTTTAGCCGTGTTAATGATGGCTCATTATCACAATTTTCTTTATTGGTTTCTTTTGCCTTTTCTGCTGCTACGAGTAACTTCCATCCCATTATTTATTTTTAGCGAGGTCGGCAAAAGAGCAAAGTTTTTTTCTCGACCTATTCTCTTTTTTTATTATCATATAACATACATAACGTATCACTTATAGTTACACAAATAAATATTAATAACTTTTTAATAAAAATTAAAAAATACAGAAACACTCAAACCCAAAGAGCAGCAACAATTTGGAAAATAAGTCTGCTAACCAGCAGCTTCCAAATGGGTGTATTAATTAATGTGTATTAGAGCGACTCAAGTTGTATGGAAGCGAAATTTGTGCTTGGACCTTTTTAAGATGCCATTTAAAATTTTTCGGCTCCAGCTTTGACCTCTTGTGAGCTGGACCATTTTGAAAAAGGGTCTCTTTTTGCATGTTTTGTTAATTTGAGAAACTGTTTCCTTAAGGTGCCCGTAGACGACATGTTTTTTACATCTGACTTGTCAAGTTTTCAAGTCACATGTAATTGTGAATGTCTGTCAAAATTGCTGTTTTACATAAGCTTTATAATATTTGGTCACACACGTACATGTAATTTGCTTCTGACATTGTCTATGTTTTTTCTCTGTAGTTATGGAGTAAACCAAAGTAGTTCTTGGTTTCAAAATAGCGTGCTACCGCCACAAAAATTTTTATTTGCGCCGTAAAAAAGTTCAGCCATCTAAACATTTTTTTTCTTTAAATTCCAATATACCAGTTAAGGATATTATAATGATACGTTTTTATTTATATATGTACATAATTTCTATTCAATTGTGAAATGATTATACATATATCGGTATTGTAAAATATTAACTTAAGCCGGCTAATGATTCCGTCAACAATGCACCGCCGCTGCGGTTTTCTTCCCGGCATAGATTTCTGACACAGCTGATGTCAGATGATTTGTCAGAAGAAAATAGAGCACGCTCTAATTGAAATTTTGTCAGATGACTTTGCGTCTGACTTGTACATATGCAATGTTTTAAAGGTAACACACGACATGTATGTATTTTACCGTGGGAAATTTGACAAGTCAGATGTAAAAAACATGTCGTGTACATGCAACTTTACCAACATATACAATATGGCCAAAATTTTACTGGCCTTTTGTAGAACGCGAGTGCAAAAGTGACTTGCAAACAAATTTTGTTTTTGTTTTAAATGTAAGTTAAACGAGCCACTTTTGCACTCGCGTTCTACAAACAGGCAGTTAGTCAATGCTGGTCGCCGTCAACGATATGTGCGATATGTATTATTGGCGTTCTCAACGTCTGCAATTTCACATCGGCTCCGAATAGAATATTATGACAATTATAAGGTAACGACGTAATCTCTTTTGATAGTTTTCGACATGAGTTACAGACACATTTTTTCCCAACTTTTCGAGAAACGATGGAATATTTTCATTCACATCTTTTCGATGCAAGAAGTTCTCACCAAAGTTACAGAACATGGATACTGGAATGGAAAAGTATCAAGCGGAGGTAATGGTATGACCTATTGTAGTAATGGAGCCTTTTCTTTTTCTTGGTGGTACAGTTGTGTAATTTTGGTATGGTTCTGTAATTTATCTTTAAAACGCCTGGAACATTTCGATAAAAATTAATAAATAATTTTAAAACTTAGGGGATTATTTTATAAATCATTTCACCATGCGTTGAGAAATTTTTTAAATTTTTAAAAATTTGTATGAAAATATTTTTTAAGTGAGGTTTTACAAAATAAGGGGGTTTATAAAAAAAGTAATTATTATAAATAAATTTTCAATTTATTTCTTAAGTATAATCTCCAATTCTAGTTTTTAAAGATTGATTAAAACGATTACGCGTAAAGAATGAAAGTATTTCTCACGCATAACTGTTACTCATCGATAGGCATATTTCTTATCTATTTTTAAAAGTTATGAATATGACATGAATGGTTAGGAAAGATGGTAATATAGAAACCACTGTTGCCAACTTAGCATTTTTAATGCTAGATCTAGCACATTTTAAACTCATTTAGCATGAAAAAAGCGCTTCTAGTATATAACTCTTTTTTCAGCATTTTCCCAAAATTATTTAGCACTTGTTTAGCATTTTTTAGTTTAAGTGATACATTTTTATTTTTTCCATTAATTTATATCGTTTTACTATATGATGTTTGTACATAAATACATAAATACTTTTTTTCAGATATAATATAGGGTATTAAAGATTCGGTATAGCCGAATATATCACTCTTACTTCTTTTACATTTTATTTCCCAATTTAATTGTAAAAGAGTGTAAAGTACTGACGGCCAATCCAAGTTCAGTTACAATTAACTATCAGTTATAACTGTCGAAAACATATCGTTAACTGGAAGTTTAAGTAATAGTTAGTTTTAACTGAACTTGGTAAAGTTGGCCGTTATTCGTGTAATTTTATACCATGCTAATTATTTTCAAATGAATGACAAATTAAATCGTTTTTCTTTTTATTTTTATATAAAATTTGTTTTTAGCACTTTTTCAAGCATTTTTTTGTTAGCATTTTTTTTTTTGCAATTTTTTCACAAAAATCTAGCATTTCTCCGTCATTAAGTTTTGGCAATACTGATTGAAACAAAACATATAAATTGATTAATTGATTGCCTAAAAAAGGTACAGTAAGGGCTAATAAATCAGAGCAAGTAAAACTCTATTTTTGGTTTACAATGTGTTTAAGCCAACAAATCTATAAATCATTGGCTATAATCAATATAATATTACCGTTAAACTATAATTAAATACTTTTTTATTTTAATCTGTTCATTAGTGACTAACTCTAAAAATAAATTAATAATATTTTACATTTTCTTTTGCCCCATCCAATAGATTTGTTTTTGCTAATAGTGTAAAACAATAAAACAATTAGTATCAAGAAAATATTCAAAATGATTTATATTGGAAATATAAAACACTAAAGGTCTTTACTACGCGACCACACGGGCAAAAGGTTTGGCAATTATTGCCGTGGCAACTGTCAAATTATATTGCTAACACTAGATATTAACGTGTGCGCTGCATAAATATGTATTAGAATACAAAAAGAGTTCCCGTACCAAACGGGTTAACATTTGTTCTAGATTAAAAAAGAATTAAATTATTAAATTTACCTTTGTCGCAATTTTAAACAGTTAAAGAAAAGCGTAGTTCTTTTATGAAATTCAACTTAAATACTGTGTATTTTGTTTTTAGATTTAACAGAAGAGCTAAAATTTTTTGCAATTTGCCTTTCTGAACCGCGCTAATGTAATAAAAAAATTGGCTGTGGGAAAAATCGCCCAAAGAAAAATGGCCCAAAAAAATAAATGAAAAATCGCCCAAATGAAGAATCGCCCAACAGAACATGAAAAATGACCCAAAAAGTTATATATGAAATTTTGCCCAAAAGAAACGAAAAAGGGCCCAAAAAAAAAAATGAAAAATGACCCAAAAAGCAAAAAGGATTTTCTCCTCTATGGTATAACAAACACCGGCTTCGCTAACTAAAGCTTCTCTGCATAGTCGGCTTTCGTTTGGAAAAAAGGCAGATTTTAGAAGCTTTACTTAGCGAAGCCGGTGTTTGTTATACCATAGAGGAGGCTGTGCAGAGAAGCTTTAGTAAGCGAAGCCGGTGTTTGTTATACCATAGAGGAGAAAATTAAAAAAATGGGCCATTTTTCATACAACATTTTTGGGTTATTTTTCATAATGAAAAATCACCAAATTTAAAAACGAAAAATCACCCAACAATAACGAAAAATAGCCCAAAAATTTTAGGTCACTTTTCATATGAATTTAGGCCCAATTTTACATGGAATTTTTTTGGGCGATTTTTCATATCTTTTTTTGGGCCATTTTTCTTTGGGCGATTTTTCCCACAGCCAAAAAAATTATCTGTGAATTATTAGAAATTGTATTTTGTGCGGAAAGTTTTTCTGTCAAAATGACCAGCAAACACGATTTTTATTACTTATTTAGTATTGACTATCACGTGGTAATAGGTAAACTTTTTGTTGGAAAAAATTATTATAATAACCTAGAAAAATGTTAGATTTTTTTTTAGCTCCAAATAGACTTATACCACTTTCAAAAATAGTATATTCTAAAAAGTTACAAAAAGAGCAAATTTAAGTCTATATTTGTTTAGACATTTAGCTTTACTCAAAACTAATTTATATGAAGACATTTAAATACACGATCAACCAAGTTTATTAGGAGTTAATTTCAGTTATACAGTAGAATCCCGATAATTCGTAGACGAAGGAATTTATTGCTTTTTACCAGTTAAAGGAGTTTTCGAAATAAAGATATTTATGTTATAATTAGCTGATTGAAGATCCCTTAACTACATCAGCACGAACTTAATATTTCGATTTGGCCCGTACACATATCACTTAACGCTATAATTATCGTCAATTTGGCGATTTTTGAGTACAAGACTGGACTACTGACGATTGTACGATTTAAACCCTAAATTTGACGATTTTCCAAATAACAAATTTGGTACAAGTTTACAAATGCTTTTACTTAAATTTTAAATTTTATTTACCCTTCTTTGATACTTTCATTTATTTGAATGACAGTCATTTTCATGTCCTAACTGTTCATAATACAAAATACGCTTTATTTTAGCCCGATGAAATTTTTTGAAGTTAAATTTTCTCAGTTGGCACCATTTTATAAAATCCATTTTACAACCATTATTTTTAAGCACTTTAGCAGGATCTTTGAGGTGTTATCTATGTGTTCAATATATCTCGACTTAAGTTCATTTTATTACTTTTTTATGAATGCCCAGACTTTTGAAATTTTTTTGGTTATCTTACCTTAATAATTCTGGTGCCTAGTAATGTCTACAGTTCTTAGTTCTCGAACATTTGTATTCTTTCCGTATACGCAGAGAAAAATATGTTTAAATATGGTCACCTCAAACAAAACTATTTTTAAAGAAAATTTTAAACATGTTATGGTTAATCAAAACATATTATTGTCACCGATAACCATATTATTGTTAAATTAGTACTTCAACAAGAAGCCACAACCATATTATGGTTGCCTCTAAGCATTTTATGGTTAAATATGACAATAATTTGTTTTTAAATTAACAATCGTATTTTCCTCTTTTGCAAGAGCAACCAACATGCAATGGTTGAAAACCAACAATGCTATTATAAGTGTTAAACATATTTTAGTTATTATTAACCAAAACATGTTCGGAGGCAACCATAATATGGTTGTGCCTTCTTGATGGAGGACACATTTAACCGTAATATGGTTGGTAACAATAATATGGTGAAATTAACCATAATATATTTACAATTTTCTTTAAAAATTGTTTTGTTGGAGGTTACCATATTTAAACATGTTTTTCTCTGGGTGTATGTAGCAGAGTCATATATTGACACCCAGAATTAAATTATAATCAGTGTTGTCATATTTTATTTTCAAAAATCTTTTAATTTCTAAATAACAAACTTTTTTCGACCAAAAAAAATAATTTTTTTTTCAAATCGTTAAAATATGCACTAGAACTGCATTTGTTTTATTTCTTTAAAAAAAAAAAAACATACATAATATGCATACTAGGGTATTCATTAATTACTACCCTATTAACTGGTCGGTTAATTAAAAATTGGCTATTTTCTATTAACGATTAATCCGGTTAATTTAAGTCGATTAACCGATGTAACAAAATGTTGAATTCTTAATTCAGGTTTTAAATACATTTAGATCAAAAATATTAAAAGCCTTAAAAAAGCTTTTTTTTTTAAATCGTTTTCGTTATCATCATTTTAACTAATAAACTTTTTAATGTATTTTTTAATTGGATGCTGGCAACACTATCTCTTTTATTTGTCACTTGAATCGCAATAATACTCGTACTCGTTTCTATAATTTTTTTTTGTCGTGTGTGAGAAAAAAATTGTTTTTATAAATTAATAATTGTACGATAATTTCTCTATTAATTAAAAAATTAATTAAAAAAAAAGAGTTCAAAAATTATTTAGTAAAAGTGCAATTTAGATGATGATTTAATTGTTGACTAACTTAACCAAGTGCGCTTCGCTACCCTCATTAAAATAATATATGCAATTTTTTTTAATACAAATCTTGTGCATTGTTTATGAAGTTATTTGTACCAAGTTTGAATACTCTTACTGTTACCATTCACCAGTTACGCGGAAAACTATATGGTATTTGTACTGAAGTTGTCCCGCATATGTATACAATAGTGCAGTGGGCAGTGTCAATTTATAACCAATCTATTTGTTCCAAATTTGTGAATTGCAGCTGCGGACGTTGTTCTCTAGATATACAGAAATCAAGTTTGATCCACGCCCACTTTTCCAATCCCGAACATTTCTTACAGATGCTGTCTGTAGTTTGTACAGACATTCTAATTGTACCAAATTTGGGCAATTTTAGACTTACCGTTCTTCAAATGTACGAGATTCTATTTTGTGCCACGCCCGGTTATATAATCGCGCCTGATGTTACGTATTGATCACCAAGCTTTTTGTAACAACTTTGGAAACTTGAGCTGTTACCGTTCTTTAGATATACTGAAATCTCTATTGCCTTTGTATGTGAGGTATCACGCCCACTTATTCACTTCCACCTCCTTTTTTACACATGTTGCGTATCGATAACCCAGCTATGTGTACCAAATTTGGACTGCTTTTATCTTACCGTTCGCTATATATAAATAAATCTATTTTATGCCACGGCCACTTCTCCAGTACCGCCCAGATTTTTTTACTTTGGCTTTTGTACTTTGGCTTTTGGCGTTCTCCAGACATAAGGAAATCTATAATATCTTTGGGAAATGCCACGCCCACAATTCCAATCCCACCCTGTATTTTTTAGGGAGGTTGTGTATTGATAACGCAGTTATGTCTACCAAATTTGGGCAATTTTTCTCTTACCGTTCTTCAGATATAAATAAACCTATTTTGTGAAAATTTTGTCAGATGTTGTGTATTGATAACCAAGATGCTCTCTCCGTCTCCATTCATCAGATGTGCAGAAATTTATATTGTCTTTGTATGGGAGGTGCCACGTCCACTTGAAATTTCAATAATATAGCCAATAGATCCTTTCAAAACATCACTAATATACTCTAAAAGTTTTATAAAGATCGGTTCAGCGGTTTAGGCGGCTATAATGTACAAACAAACAAATAAACATACATTTGTATGTACATACATAAATTTTATATATTGTTGATAAAAAATGTATTCAAATAGTGAGTTTTATTTTATTTGTTTTGATCATTTACACGTTCACTAGTTCATTTTGTGTAATTAAAATTATTTTGTGCTTTTATTTGTGAAATCCAAAAATATATTAATAGTATATTTATGAATTTCATTTCATTATTGATAATATATAAAATCAAGGCGAATTCAACTACAGGTGGTGTCGGAACTACAACAAACCAAAAACAACAGAAACAACATTGATTTCTTGCATTGTATTGTTAGTGTTTACGGTCCAAAATGTCAACCATTCCTAATAAAACACTATCGACACCACCTATAGTTGAATTCGCCTTGATATAAAATATATTAAAATTTTTACTATTTAATTAGGCTTAAGTTCATTAAATTTAATTTTCATTAAATTATTTTTATGAAGAAAGGAATTTTTACAACATGGAAGATTAATTAAAATTGTTATTGATAATTTTCATTCTTGACTGACCTGGGATTCGAAGCCAGGCTGGCTGGCGTGTGATTCGAACCCAGGCGGCTGGTTACCCTGACATGTTTCGACCTCAACCACTAGGTCTTCTCAAAGGGATTTGCCGTCTTACACTCGCAGCCATCGATGACTGCTGACGTCAGTAGTCAAATATCAATCCTTAAACCAAATTGTATTTTAACCTTTGGTAGATCGAAATTTGCTTATTGAATGATTATCCATTTTTAATTGATCTCACATGTTTTTCCTTTACTTCTGTTTTTTCCGTACTTTTGTCAAGAATTCTTCTTGAAGTCCAAAGTACTTTTTTTGTTTATCATGTTTTTTTGTCTTTCTTTTTTCTTGTTGACATTTTTCAGCACAACTTGAAGGACAAATGAACACATAGAGCTTGTGCCTTAGCTTTAACACGCCAGCCAGCCTGGCTTCGAATCCCAGGTCAGTCAAGAATGAAAATTATCAATAACAATTTTAATTAATCTTCCATGTTGTAAAAATTCCTTTCTTCATAAAAATAATTTAATGAAAATTAAATTTAATGAACTTAAGCCTAATTAAATAGTAAAAATTTGGATTAAAAACCATGAATAGTTCAACAAAATAACCACAATACTAATTATAAAATATATTAATAATAATCAAGCCCCGGATTTTTATGCAAATGCATATTTGTTGTCGTCAGTCTGAGATCAACATAAACTAAATATCTTTGCGAATCATCGATTTGTTTGTGCATATTTTGCTTTAAATGCATATTTTTGCATATATTGCTAACATTGCATATTTTTAAAATCAAAGCTTGTTTTGTTTGTTTTATCCTGCGATACAACGTGTTGCAGAGGAGATACGATGCAACTGCGATGATATTTATTTATTGATTTCTTATGGGAAAAAAATATAATGCAAATCCCCTCGAGATTCGCCGAACATTAAGAGAAGTATCCCAATTTATTTGGTCCATCATTAGCCAATAACAGCCAGCCCAAATTTTTGAGCAATTCAAGGATGTGGTGGAAGAATTTAACGATGGTGATGCAGTTTCATTAAAAAAAAAACAAAATTTATCAAATATAAAAGCTCGGGTAATGTTTGTATATTATGGATTTATCTCTGAGACGATTGTGAAATTAAAAAAATCTAATTCATTGGGAAAGCAGATTAAATTAATTGATAATGCCATAAATAAAATGTATGCAGTAGGGGGTAACTTTAGTAAACAAATTCGTATCAAGCTTGATAAAGTTTTTAGAAAAATTAAGGATTCAAAACAATAAAACAAACTGCTGGCATATCTCAATTACATTTTTAAGAAAACAGCGTAATGGAATATAAATATTACACAAAGGAACTATCAGCATTTGGTCATGTACCGAGCACTTCCGTCGCGTTTAACGGTAATTTTCCATGCTTAAAAGCTTTTTGAGCCAAGCTAAGCTGCCTTTACTTTACATTTGAAAATATTAAAATATAATTATTTATTTATACTCTTTTTTCTAATTGTTTAATGTACTGTTTACACAACAAGTGGTTGAACGTGTAGAAAAATTTATATGAAAAACACTCAGTTTTTTGAACGTTCAATCACTTGTGTTGTGAAAACAGTACATAATTCATTCATAATTCATAATTTTCAGAACAGGCCTGTATATGTATGTAGGCTCAAACATCTATCTAACAAGTGACTTAATTTACAGGATTATTTTGCTTGTGGAATTTCTTTATATTTTTGTGCTTCACTTTAATTTTACTTCTACTTTTGTGTTTATTGTAACGTACTTTCGTTTATGAGACTGCATTTTTACGTTTTTATGTTATTTTTGTTTTTCTTCTTGTAATTTTAATATTTTTTTTTTATCATTAATAAATGTGTTAAAAAAATTTCAAGTGCATCTGTATCCAATTATTAGCGCATATTTATATATTTTTATTGCATGTATTATACGCATAAGACGCGATTTTAACAGCATAAAAATCCGGGCCCTGATATTAATATATATAATAAACATTTTTCACAAACATTTTCAAAATGACAATCAACACAAAGGAAAAATGTAATTTTAAAATAAGTTTAAACAAGTGTCGAATTAATTTTAAAATTCGTTGATTTACACAAGGTTGAAATTAGCGTTTTAAGGTAATGTGAATAAAATGTTAACTAATTTCCCTTAAACCAGGTTTAAAATGCTGTTTTAAATGTTTGAGAATACGGCTGGAAATAAATTAAGAAAGGCATAGCGAAGAATTCTGCATCACTAACTCCAAAATTTAATTTGTAGAGTTATGACGACGTTGCAGCAAATAAGCGATATGCTTATATGTATGTATGTAATGCCACTTTTAATAAAATTAACTCATCAATTGTTTACTCCTAGTTATCATTAATTACATACATTTTCCAGTTCCATTTACAAAATTTTATTTAGTTGTGCAATTTAGCAAGTTGATAATTATAGGCGTAACTATCTACTAACACTAACATTGTATTTCTTAAATTTTCTTTGTGGTTTGAAAGTGGTACGAGATAGTGAACTTAATTTGAAAAAAAAATAATGAAACACCCAGTAACTAGTACATTGTAATTATCGTAGATATGTTAAAACAATGAAAAATAAAAATAATTTAAATTTCCCACCATAAACTAATGATCCAAAAATAAATAAATATATTAAAACAAAATAAACAAAAAAAATGTCTACAATTAAGGGAGTTACTTTTTAGAGGCCTCAAACCGTCAAAGAAAAGGCATAAAAGACGTATAGACCTTAACAACGTTTTCTGGTTAATTAAGTAATTGTTAAAGTCATTAATTATTTTCAATTTAGTTACAGTTCACTAAAATGGTAAACAAGATTATTTTTTCATACCCTCCACCACTAGTGGTGAATGAGGTAATACTTATTTATGTAGTCATTCCGTGAGAATTTGTTTTTAAAGTTCATATAAGGCTTCCATAAAGTATATATATTCTAGGTTCTTGAGTAAGTCTAAGTCGATGTAGCCATGACCAGGGCCGTGGAATTGGTAGGGGCTGACATTGCCAAGGGCTCGGAGGTCACTACATATGTGGTCAGTCAGGCGGCTTTTAGGGCCTTGATGTGCTGTTATGTGAACTCCAGGCTAGTGACGATTGCAGGAGGGCTCTAGCTTAAATCTTAAGGAATTATGTTGTGAGGCTCTGCTAGGTACCGGGTCACTGCAACATCAGCGGTAACGAGATAGCTGATGAGTTGGCGAGACTGGCCTCGGAAATGGAGGATCCTGACAGTTTGCAGGTGGCCAGGCCTCCAATGGGCTTATACTTTGGAATAATTAGGGAATGGGTTCTGAGCGGGACTAATCGGATTTGGCGGAGCCAATAAGACTACATGCTGTGGCCTGTGTCAGAACCCTGATAGGTATTATCACGGGCCACTGTATGATAGGTAGGATGGCGGTGCGAATGAGATCTGACTTGTCGGATATATGTATGTTCTGTGAGGACCCAGAGGAGTTGGAGACAGTTGAGCACTTTCTGTGCCACTGTCCCAGGCTACAGAACAGCAGGATGAGGTGACTGGGTAGCAGATTCCTGCACAAATTGGGAGATGTCTCGGGCTGCGGGCTCCAGAATCTGACGGGATTCGTAATGGAAATGACCTGGCTGCGTGGCGGGAGGCCGGAGTCTGGGCACATGTAGTGCAATTTTCCTATTTGGTAGGGTTGTTTTTGCTTGTGCTGTCCGATTTTTTTGTCTTCCACTACCTTCTTTCACTAATGGACCATATTGGTCTCTGGGTGAGGGTGTGAAGTTTACTTCGCACCAGCCTTTATTACCAAACCTATCCTATCCTAACCCAGCCATGACCATCTGTCAGTCCGTCTGTTAAAAATACGCTCACTATTCGAATATCCACCGCTGTCGGTTCAGTAGGAAAATAATTATAAAAGATTTGGAACAACCACCCTAAAAAATTTATATTAATTACTGTTAAAAACCATTAGATAGCCTACAGAACCGTAAACAAAGACACAATTTCGGGAGTCTACCCTATTTGGAACCAATGGCCAATCATGGACCCGGCAAAACAAAATTATTTTATGATGTTAAGATTAATATGAGAGTTGAACAATATGAGAGTTGTTCGTCTTAAAGCGATTTTGGAGAGGTGGTGTATATGGGATATATGGTCAATTCTGGAACTAGCAGTACAAAATGTTGCCATGACATAGACGCTGCCCAATAAAAAATTTTCTTATTTTGCGAAGCACTAATGGTACATTTTAAAAAGTAAGCACACACTTATGCGCTACGCAATAAAACATACAGTGAAGCAGTAAGTTAAGCGAACGAATTCTTAAATAATTAAAAATATATATATAAAATTTGAAGAGCCACCACATTCCCTTACAATGAAGCAGGTTTGTAAGGGAGCATATAAAAGAATAACTGTAACAAAAAATTCAGTGTGCAAAATTTATCGTTACATTCACCAATTGTTATATGCGCTGAATAAAGCGCTTTCTGTGTCAAAAATGTATTGCTTCAAAGTGGGAACTCGTCATATAAAATTTATGTCTTCCGTAAGCGAAACTTTTACGTTTCTCCCTTACAAACCGCCTTCGTTGGAAGCACAATTTTTTATTTTAAGAGGGTATTTTAAGAGTTATCGTCGCTAAACTTTATAGCAATACAGTAAGAAAATTATAGTATTTTAGCCATTTTCGGGAGTGCACAGAAAAAAATAACAATTGATTTCAATTAAAAAATTTGTAATATTTATTAAAAAATTAATTGAATTTGTACAGTTAACAAATGAATAGTATCAATTAAAAGTTGAATTCACTTGATTTAACGTTTCATACACTTGTTTAAATTAAAAGTGATTTTATTTTTGAAACATTTGCGAGCATTATTTCTGTGTGGTATTTGTTTGGGAGCTATATAGACCGATTTAAAAACAAAAAAAATTTGAGAGACGATTTATGTTGCAAACAAAATTTTTTGAGCAAAATTTATTCTACATAAATACCAACACAACGAGATGGTTTATGGGAATAAAGACAACTTCGGAGGGAAGTTTGTATGGGGTCCATGTGAAATTGTGACCTGTACTTTGCGCACAAGGTTACATGGACAGATAACCAGTCAGCTGGACGGGCGGACATCGTTAGATCGGTAAGGTGGGGCTAAGAATAATAATGGCTATTCTTGAAAACGCGTCGAAGGAGTGAACATTTACATGAAAACAAAAATAAAATTAACGAAAATTGTTTTTGCTATCTATACACTTCTAAAATTATATTAACGTGAGAGATTTTTACCGCGTTTCTGCTTCTTTTAAAAACTGTAAATTTTGTATGATAAACAAAAACCATTTTTGTTAATTTTCACTCCTTCAAAGTGTTTTCAAAAATAGCCACCAATATTTCTTAATGCTACACACATTAGTACAAACGCATAATGCCCTTAATAGTAACACTGGCGCAATGCACAGAATGCCATTTAATTTTCCACACAGAATGCCATTTAATTTTCGCCTATTCGCCTATTCGGTCTATTATTTATCATAGACCCCATGTAAAGCCTTTTCTCGGAAAACAATTTAGTTTCATGAGACACTACCTTAATTTGTAAATAGAGGTCCATAATCGACCATAGGTCCAATATAAAATCCCTGCTTCAATATCACTTTAATACGCCCAAAACTAAAAAATCATGATATTTTATTTATGTAAGGTTAACCATGAGAACTAAATTCCCAGATTCTGTTTTTTGTGTTTACTAGATATTTTTGACAATCGGTCCACAAAAGCAGTGCTGTTGTATAGTTGACCTCACCTTCTAGTGAATTCGCCTTGTAGCTAAATTTAATAAAAACTTTATATTGTTAATATTGAGCCATATATTTGAAGTTTCAAGGGAGGTTAACATTTTATTGTCAAATAGAAGAAAAAATGTATTAATGGCCATTGCGGGGACCATTAAATGGTTTTAAGCCATATTTCAATCACGTTTTTTTCTGCGTGTATGCTCGCATAACTTTTCGCAATTCCCATAGTGTGACTTTTTGATATTTAAGGTGGCCAAAATTAATAACTGCAGTTCCGGAACAGATATTGTAATGAAATTTGGCATGGATAATGTCTATACATAAGTAAAGTGAATGGGCGTGGTTCGATCACTTTTATTGGTAGCCCCCATGCATTATGAAAAAGTGGTTTGTAAACTTGACAACCTTACCTACATATATGTATTTTGACGTGCTAAGTCGGACTCTGGCTCGTAAAAACAGTTAGAAATAAAAAAAATTTTAGTTTTTCGCAATTTATTTCAAATTTTGCGCGTCGAAATACATATTGGTAAGGTGGTTATTGTCAAGTTTACAGACCAATTTTTATTTATGTGTGACTTTTTGCAATTTTAGGTGGTCAAAATCCAGGTATTTTACTCTATGTTCATGTCTGCACTATTTATGAAACATAAAAATTAGCTTTTTATAGCAGACATTTTTTTTTTATTTTAAACTAAAGACTACTTTATACCCTGGTGCAGTGTGAGAGTGAAACTCAATGAATGAATTTAGTTTTACTACAATTAAAATTTTATATACTTTTTTGCTTCCTTTTAGAGGATTTTTACTTTATAGAGTTTTTAACAAAATTATATATAATATTACACATAAACGAACCAATACTATTTCAAATGAACTGCATTTGAAGAAAAAATAATAGTTTAAACAATTATATGCAGGAAAAAACTCTACTAAAATCACTAAAATTGCATATTTAAAAAACATGTTTTTTTTAGCATCTCTTGATACCGAATATTTGATAGCCGTTATATTCATTACCATTTCTTTTCTTCTTCTTAACAGCATTTTTTTGTATCATCTGTACTCCTATCCATTACATACACTCACAAAATTATTACAGTAACTGATTGTAGGTTATTAAATTCGTTTTCCGTACTGTTAAGCCTCTAGTACACGGCATGTAAAAAACCACATGCGCATGTGGTTCTGACGTAATTTTGACGTCATCACACAACGCGCAATGCTTATTGTGGCTTTGCATTGACGTCAAAATTACGTCAGAACCACATGCGCATGTGGCTTTTTACATTCCGTGTACTAGAGGCTTTAAAATTTAATAAAAATAAAGTTATTTTACAAATCAATTTATTTTTTAAATTTTTTGTTTGTTATTCAAAAAACAAACTACCAAAAAATAATGTTTTTCCGTACTTAAATTATTATGTAGTTAAATTTTATGGAACATTCTGTTAAAAAAAAAAATAAATTCAAAAATTTATCTAAAATTCATTTATTTTAAAATAAATGTAAATGATCCGTTTTTTAAATAAATTTTTAGTTGTTTAAAATGAATATTAAAAGTGTATTAAAAGAACAACAAGATGGAGGAGAAACTGTTTTTTTTTTTAAATTTTGGTCACCTAAAAGTACAAAGAGTCACACTGTACCACCCGTATCATTTATAAATTTAATTAGAGTAGTTTGGTTTTTTTTTCTTTTTTCATTTTAAATTCATGAATTAATTGAGTTATAAGTTGTAATAATTTTGCAAATGCTAAATGTCTTTAATAGTTTAGTTACATATTTGAATAACGAAATTGAGTTTCATAAAAGGAGCATACGAGCGTAAATATGGTAAAACAAATTAGAAAGAGATTTTACTGGTTTTGCCTTTGAAAATTTGTTAAATACATTTTCTTTTATGAAATAGTGAATAATTAGAAGAAAAAAACTCTCATCCATTTAACAACGCAATTTTTAAACAATTTTGCAAAACAACAAAAAATAAAAAAACAATATTCTTTCAAGTTAAACATTAATTTTATCTCAAGAATTTCTGAAAAAATATTTACGGCCAAAAATTTGTAATTAGAACAAGTCGACTTGAACTTGGGCACTACAGAATGCACAGAAGTAGAATTTTCTTATAATTACGATCGCAACCGGTATTTAATCTATAGCAAGATCACCTACGAGAGCACATAAGGGAAAATTTCGACTATATAAAATTCGGCGAAAGAAAAACGAGTGGAAATATTTAAAAAAAAAAAATAAAAAAAAATTACCTGATGTGATTATTGCGAGTCATATGAGGTAATTCCCGCAATAAAAGCATTAAAAAACAACAAATCTCCCGCCCTGGCCAAAATCATACCTAAATTTCTGCTGGCCGATAAAATGGCAAGCTCGATGCTAGTGCTAACGCTAATGGATGAATTCTGGTCTTCCAATTATTTACCAGATTCACTCTTAGAAGAAAGTCCAAATGATATGGAATATCAGGTCATAAAAGGCAAAAAGTTATATCGAAAAAGCCTCTTAATTTCATACTATTGTAAAAATATGCATAAATTCCAATTGTCATACGCGCTTAACTAAATATTTCTTTCATTGGCACTTGAAAGCAGGTAACCAATTCTTTACTACAAAACAAAAAAAAAAAAAATGGGAGAATTGTAGAAAGAAATTTGCCAATATTCTATTTAAAAATATGCCTAATAGCCAATTTATATTACAACGAAATCTAGTACATTCGAGATTTCGAGCCAAATCTAGTTGTCTTTGGCTAGATTTCCCGTACAAAACAAAATCTACTCCGTGACTAGATTTTGACGAAATCTATTCGAAATCTAGTAGTACTTATTGATGCAACTATGTTTTCCCCATATAGCACTAAAAACTACTTCCCTGCACAAGAAAAAAATGACGTTTTAACAAAAAACAAAACAAAAACAATAATAGCTGCTTGTTAAAATTGTTAAGAAATTCAAAAATTTTGTAAAATAATAAAAAAAAAATGCAAATGGCAAATAATATTGATAAAATAAATGAAGTTGATTATTAAGAAAATGTAATGCAAATTTTTAAATGCCTATTTCTTTATATGTATGTATGTGTGTTACACAAAAAAATTTCAGTCGGCGGTTTTTGTTGTGAAAACCAAATCTCGCTAATGTCAAACAAGTATAATGTAAACGAACTAGATTTGGAGGAAGATTTCAAATGAAATCTACTAGATTTCGATGTAATGTAAATGCCCTATAACTAACATTTTATTACAAAACCACATAAGTGCGAGGGTGACTACTTGAGCCTTGGCAACACTGAGGGTTTGTCGGTGCCAACTGACGTTCAGAATTTAAAGTAAAACTTTTTAATCATTACCTTTTTACAAGGAGTGGAAATTTGTATCACTTTTGTCGGATTTGGCACGTATTATAAGACCCATACAGATGTGAAAAGGTTGACATGGAAGCCTACTCCATGGTGAATCTTATCCACTAGGATGGTGAAAATGTAGCCTTTTAGTGGGATTTTGAGGATATCCCTTCCCGCGACTTAAGGTTTAATCCACAAATACCACGTGATCCCCGAAAGTATCACTTCGTCAAAACAGTCATACATTAAGCCTGAAAAAGGGCAGCCTTGAATGATATAATTATCAGAAAATTAAAACTTCCGCAAGGGCAATTTTCACGCAAGAAGTATACTAAAGTAGGCCTCAGCCAATAGTCAGTCCGGTGCCTACTTAACGAGGGGCACCCGTGGTACCAGATAAGATCTCTGCTCAGTCGCGATCGAAAAAGATCTCCTGTAATCTGCCAGCTTTCGATTCTTGCGAATCGTAGGTATTGCCTGCACCTGATTGTGCCCGGAGAATGTAACACTAATAGTTTAAATATCCTTATCCCTACACTATCAGTACTATGAGAAGTGTTTTCGTTTTTGACCTCATGGCACTTTTCACCATTGTGCTGTCAGCCTTAACATCACTTGGACAAATTGTCATCAGGGTCAAAAACTGAAATTATATCATTAGTGGGATGACACATCGGCACACAGAAATTAGGAATCGCAGTCAGTTCAATACAACTGTCGTCAGTACTATGACTCAGTAGCATCGGAGAAAGGACTCATTGGGCTGAATTTAACGAAAAACTGACAGTAAATTGAGTCATAGGGATTGACTTTAGTCAGAGTGAGATGGGTTGTACACTCCCCGGGGGAAGAAGACTGTATAGGAATGCTGCGTTATTTATAGCTCACATGCATATATCTAAAATTCGTCACACGAAAGATGATATTCACATGATTTAATGCACCACGATTGTATTTTTTAATAATTTCTTTGAAACAATCGACGCGACCATCGTTTTCTGCTTTTGTTAAATTATGCAGAGTCCAAATCTTTGACAGTCTAATGTTGATGCAATATTTTATTGATGCACATCATACCAATACTCAAGGATTTCGCAATCTAACGATATATCACTTGCCTTTCTTGCTTTATCAGTTTGCATACGGCACTAAAGTGCAAAATCTATCTACTAAATGACTTAATACTTTTGCGAAGTTGGTTAATTACATAATTTTGTGATTGCTTTTGTGTTTGTGTTATAAAATTCGTGCAATAGAGTTTAATGGACGTGAAAGATAATCATACACTCATAGAAAAATGCATCTTCATATTGATGATGCCCTAACATCAGAATTGTGACATCAATGTTATAACAAATGGCATCAATGAGGCAAAAAGTGACATCAATCCATCCTAAAATGTAGTCATATTTTGAGCGTCATCTATGCTATGACTACAGTGACATCAATTCGATGCCCCCTTTGTGTACACTGATAGAAAAGGCGTCATAACGCTGATGTATTTTGCCATCAATACAGACAAACTGTCATCAGTGCGATAACATAATATATCATGTCATCAGTGCAATGACAAGTAAGATTAGAAACACAAATTCCCATATTCTATTTTTTTAATTATTTATTTAAAAACATCAAAATTTTAAAGTAGAATTAGTCAGGTCGATTCTGAGAGTGAGGGGTGAAAATAGAGGCTAAATTAGAAGACCCGTATTTTTTTTAATCGACCTTTTTCAGCCGATTTTTAGCATATTGTTTATATGGTTTTTTCGCCTATAACTCGTCGACTAATTGATATTTAAATCTGTAAAGGCCAAATTATTGCTAGAGACCTGTGCAACAATTGCCTTATGGCGCTGAGGTTCATAATTGATACAAATTGCAAAATGTTTTTTTAGATGAAAATAAATAAATGGAAAAAAAAAAATTAAATGTTTTCAAAAAATTGATTTAGAAAATTTTTTGGTGCTTATGAAGCAAAAGGTTGGAAAAATTATTTGTTTTTCATGCTTTTTGAAAAAATTTTCCACAAAACTAAGTCTTTTTTGCTTTCTGTTTAATCTTTAATATGCTTCTCAGTTTCTTCAATAAATTTCATTTGAAAAGAAAACAATCATTATACAAAACTTGCATTTTCCAGCTTAATATTAATTTACTTCTCATTTTTTATGTACCAATTTTGTTCAGTGTTGGTCTTGAAGAAACATTGAAAACGAAATTATAAAAATATGGAAAAAAATATATAAAATATATACCCTCTGATATAATTTTAAAAAGTGCCATGGGGTCATAAACGAAGACACTTGTCATAGTACTGATGTCAAAATACATCAGCGTTATGACGCCTTTTCTATCAGTGTAGTCATAGGTTTTCTATAGATGTATACAATGAGATATAAGTGGTTTGTTGTTAGATATCCATATATTCAAAATGTCAGCCGGCAATCACTTATACTAGTCAAATTAAAAAAAAAAAACAGTTTTTCAGGGTATAAAAGGACTAAAGTAATTTTTGCTCTAAAAAAAATGTCAACCACTATTTTAAACTTAGATTCACCTATTTTGATTAAAATGAAAAATAACGAAGAACAGTCATCCGAGCGTTGCTTGAACTGATAGTTTGTACAACGACTTTCTTGAGGGACTTCTAAATTCAGTTTGAATTTATATAAGTATCAAGGCGAATTCATTTATCAGGTGGCGTTGAAAGCACAGCTGTGCTACTTTTTTTCTTACTGAGAGAGATATGTCAAAAGTTGCTTGTGTTTTTGACATATCGATCAACGAAAGCAACAAAAAAATATATTGTTGTGTTTTTGGTGTTGTTACTTGTTGTAGTATTGACACCACCGTTTACATGAATTCGCCTTGTATCAGTATCTACTAGAAATTCTTTTGAAAGAAAAATCGGTTCTTCCAGAAATAAATAAAATAAATACATAGTGTATGCTTTGAATTGTATTTGAAGGCTACAGTGGGCGTCCGTATATAGCTAATTCACTTAAAACAAAAATTTTTTCTCTATACATGAATGAGCATGATTGCTCGTAGGACTTTTTTGGATTCGCGAAAGGTGCATTGCAAACGGATTTGGCTGGTTTTCGAGTTTAATTATATATATTCTTATGGACTTTGCGCAATTCATCTTTTACTAATGAAATCTCCAAACCCCTATGGATATTCATTGTCATTTCTTATACTCGTATACCACGCCGCTCCGGTGATGGTTATAAGAATTTTAAATTGTGCTTTCTTTATAAGCTCGCTACTAGAATTTATAGTCTTATAGAATACCCTTTGATATTTGCTATGCCTTGTCGGTCTTATGGGTGATATAGAGTTATACCAAAGTTCGCAGGAAGTTTGCGGCTCATTGGAGAGTTAATATATCTTAATCATATCAAAATGATTTTTTTAAATCTATTTTGAATTTCTTGTGGATTTAATATATTTTGCAAAAGTTCCAGTAAAATAAACTAAAGAACTGCTCAAAATTTTGATTAAAATTTTTTTTTTTTTTTTTTTTTTTTTTTTTTTTTTTTTTTTTTTGACAAAATATTAGAACGAACGGTTAATTATGTGTAGATTCATAGATGGGAATATATCTTTCATCCACAGTTATTGGATAATCGATAATCACAAATTTGTTAGTGTCACATTTCTTCTAATTAAAATTCTAATATTTGTAGGGTACAAAAAAAAAAAATTGTCAAGAAAAACATTATCATTTACACAAATGATAAGAATTTAAATGATAATAAAAACCAAAACGCAAAAAACGTGATCAATTTGCTTTCAGTAAAAGACTAAAGTTTTTAAATGTGTTTTAATGTTTCAAAAAGTAACAGAAAAAAGCAAAAAAAAAAGTAATTAAAATTGTGTAATTAAATGACTGAAATGGCGTCATCTTCAATTCGAAAATTAATTGTTTTAGTTGTGTTCCTGTACAACTCAGATTTACAGAATTTTAGAGAACGTTTTTTTTTTGTACGTTAAACTTTTAACGAATTTTAAAAAATATAACAAATAATTATATATTGGATTTGAATGGATGAAATTAACTCTTCCCGGTAGTTGTGAATGGGCGTCTTGAGGAGCACATACCCTTTGGCGTTGCACTATAGGGGGAAATAGGTGAAGTGAATAGTTAATTATTTTTTGGGGTTTGTAATTGGTATAACTCCCAAGATCGCGGCTGCCTGCAAACTATTTGTGTATTAATGAAATGTGTAGTCCTCAGAGCGTGGGGTTGGAGCCAGACTGTGCTTAAAACCAAAATATCGGAGTGAAGATGTAAAAAATGTCGGTGAAGTGGCTGATTTAAGGCCATTATATAGGACAAAGTTTGATCTGCTAGACTGTCGCTGCGTGCGTTTTTAGCTTGACAGGAATATACTTTGGAATAAAATTAAGATATTTCCAGCTACTAAGCAAGTATGGCGCAGTGATATATGGAGATTCGTATTAAAAAAAAAGTTCAAAATGATACAACCTCTTACTTTTTGAGGTTTGGAAAAAGATTTCTAACTTTTGGATCTGCCAGACCTAGTTCCTTTTTAACTGAACCATCCCATGAAAATGTTAATAAAATGTTTACCTTTTTAAAAAAATGCAAACTTATAAATATCATCTCGAACAATAGTGATTATTATATTCTCTTACCAAAACACAATAACTTAACACCCGAGTTGAAGGCCCAGCTGCTCATACTCCAGTTTTTTTTTATATTATAAAATAATGTATTATTTAATTTTTTAATAAATAAATAAATAAATAGAACTTCAACGAGGTCAAAGTTGATGAATCCACAATATGTCCGTTAACTGCTTCGAAGTCACCCCTAGAGGGATTAAATGTGAAATCGGTCCATATTAATTTTCTTGTCTCCTACAGTTTTCCAAGCATTTCTACACCCTATCTACACTCCTTAAGAGGGGCTTCCATACAAAGTTGATGATTTTATGAACTTGTAAAAAGTGGCCCCCACAGCTCCTAGGATGCCACAAGACTAGCCATATGTATGACTCAATCCTCTTTATTTTTTATTTCCAACATTTGTTCTAACATACCCACTAGGGTATTTATTTAATCGGACTTTTGCTTTAATCGGTTAATCGCTCGATTAATTAACCGAGGTTTTGGTTTAATCGGCTAATAATCGATTAATTTTGTTATTGATCGGTTAACCGATTAATAAATTTTTTTACAAATTAAGTAATTTCAATATATAGAAACGCATAAATTATTTATTATTTGGAATTTACAAATAAAAAAAAAACAATAACATAAGAAACATAACAATTCTTGAACCAAAACGAGCAAAAAAAAGTTAATACATATTTAGTCAATTCACAAGGTATCCTAACATGTCATATTGTCAAAATGTCCTAATATTTCACAATGGTTTAAAAATATTGTTGTTGGTTTGTTAACAAAAAGTGTCTTAAATAAATAGAACGTTGCTTGCTGTGTTTATTCTGCTGTCGTAATTAATCAGAAAAGTCCAGCGCTGAGCGGCTGAGCCGTACAACAATATTTTTAAACCATTGTGAAATATTAGGACATTTTGACAATATGACATGTTAGGATACCTTGTGAATTGACTAATTATGTACATATTATTATGAAGATATAATAAAATAACCTTTTAGACAAATAATTTGGTTTAAATGTTTAGGATTTAAGCGATACTTTTTTTTTAGTTTTGATAATCATTTATCGTAGATGTTGGAGAAATAATAGAGAATATCTAATTTCTCAGTCCTCTTCATCGATTTTTTTAACATATAAAAACTTCCATTGCGTCATTAGAGTCCTGTTATAATTGTTTCGGTTAATTCTGTTAAAAGATTGATTTGAGAAGATATGAGAAGAAACAAATAACTAAACACATACATATAAAAAGTACGTGAAACAAAAAGCTGTTGACAGCAAACACTTATTTCAAATGAAGATTGCCCTTCTTTGTTTGTATGAAAAAATATTTTCTGAACACATACCTTTTGTATATAAACGAAACAAATAATTAAAAACACAAAAAAATATGTTATAATACTACAAAAAGTTAAAAATTTTGTTATATCGGTTAATCGACTGAATTTAACCGGTTTAATCGTTAATCGAAAATAGGCAATTTTAAATTATTTGAGCAGTTAATCGGGTAGTAATTAATCGGTAAACCGATTAACGGTTAACCGAATTAATACCCTAATACCTTCTCGCTTTCTTCATTCCTTAAAGTGCTTCAGTACAAAATTTCCCTTTTTATACAGTTTTTTTATGAAAAATACATAATGCACTGGGATGGACAAATTTTGGTGGACCGGTAAGATGACGGGAAAAAAGTTGATCCACTTCTTGGTAGCTTACAAATAACATCAAGTAAGGAAAAGGCAAACTTAATGCGGATGTCGGGTACAGACTTTTGCTATCATCATCATCGTCCTCGCTATTATCATCTTCTCAACAATATCTTTCAAGTCGCTCTCCAGTTCGCTGTCCTCTTCGGAATACTCCTCCTCGTATTCCTCTTTCTCTTCTTTAAAAATATGATTTGCATTCGCCGTTAACCGTTTACTGTCACAGGAGATTTTCGGATCAAATAAAGCAAGAGCAACAGCTTCAACACTATTAACAACAAATGTTGGGGATGAAAAATAAAGTGGGGTCTGTCATCCGTTTGTCCCGTCTGGTTGCATCCTTGGAGCTGTAGGGGCCATTATTTGAAATTCCATTAAATTTAAAATTTAAGGAGTGGAGATAGGGTGTAGGTATGTTTGTACACTCGGTTTTTAAAGCACCGTAATATTAGACCGAAACACGGTTTCTAATTTTCCGGATCGTCTCCATTCCCGAAAGCGAATTAAGTTTTTCTTTCCTTTCTAGGAATTTTTTTTTATAAAAATTGGATCCTGTCTTGTTTAATCAATAGAAAGTTTAGCCTCTAAGTCATGGTTCAGACTTGCAATTTTTGTTGCAGCAATTCTAGATTTTATTGGTGAGATGAGAACCCCTTCCAAATTTTCTCACCTCTCTCACCAGTAAACTCGAGAATTGCTGCAACAAAAATCGAAAGTCTGAACCATGACTTAGATTGCGCGAAGGTGCAGTATCATTTGCTTCGACCTTGTTAACTGTTACAAAAAGGTTCTCAACATTGAGAAAAAAATTTCGAAATTTCCCGTTTCAAATTTCCTGTATATTTGAAATATAGTTTCCCTATGGTTTTTCGCGAAAAGGAATTCTAGTACTGACATTAATCTAGAATATTTTGGCCCAATAACTGTTTTTGAATACCAAAATTGTTTTTAGTTCAATGAATTCTTATAATTCATTAATTTCTAATTAAGTTATTGACATGTGTTTATACGATATACATACAAACATATTTCGATTTCTTATTTCTTTTTTTATTTAAATTTTTTTTTTAATATATATATATTTTTTTATTATTCCTAAACTGATTGCCAGACATGCTGGGAATATACAAATAAATACAAACTAAAGAACAATAGTTTTTTTTGCCAAAATTTTCACACTTATTACTTATAAATACGCACATCTTGATGCTGGGGTTAAGATCATCGATCTGCTGCCACCATCGGCGGCATAAGGCGTAAAAAACGAAAAAGAGAAAAAAAATCGATTTGATCTTTAATGCAAACGCACGTATTGAAAGGAAAAGGCCTCAAGAGGTTGTGAGAACATGAATTATTTATAGTTCATATAATTTTCTTTTATTATTTCATTGTGTTTTGCCGAATTTTTTTAATTTTAATAAAAAAAAAAACGAATATAAAAAAATTATTAAAAAACAAAAAACTTAATTTTGTTAAAATTTTTCTTTTGTTTGTTTTGATTAAAAAAAAAATGTATTTTTAAAGAAAAAAAAATATACTTTTAAAAATGTTATCGATGAAAAATGTTTAGATTTTTTAGTTGTTAAAATTTTATTATTTTGAAAGTATTTAAAATGCAACGTTTTATTAATTTGTTTTTTTTTTTGTTTGTTGCTACTAAATATTTAGTTTAAATGTTTTAAATTAAAATGATCAGAATTTTAAATTAAAAAAAAATATAAATTAGGTCTGTCAAAAATCTAGGTCTATAAACTTAAAAGAAAAATCAATCCATCCGTACTAAAATCAAGATAACGATGTGTCAATTGTACGTTAAGTACGACTTAAGTAAAATTGAGATTAACATTTCCCTCAATCTACGATTGATCCAAGAATTTCTAAGTTGGTAAAATCCCGAGTTCGTACTTGAAATAATGCGAAAGTTAGATTCATAGTACATAAACACTTATCCCAGAGAACCAGAGGGAGAGAGAATATTATTATTATACTAACCCCGTTACTTATGCACGGCTGCCATATTCGACGATTTATCGTCATTTTGACGATTTGACGATTTATACTCTAAATTTAAAAAAATTTTTTACTCATTTACAAAAAATGTTAGTATTATTTCTTTTTTAACAACTTCTTGGATACTTTCTTTTACACTAACTGTCCCGTGTAAACAGTTCATTAAACAAATATAAATATTATAGTCTACACTTGGGATTCGGGTAATAGATCCATTTTTTAACCAGTTTTTTAAACCCTGAAACATAATTTCTGAGAGTAAAATCGGTGTTCGATATCTCTCAGTTCATGTGGCACCCAATTGTCGTCTCTAATTATAGTTCCTTTTTTTACTTTGAGCCAACACTCAGGGGATGCCCGCTACTAATGCAATGCTTTGTGTTGGTATTAGGAAAATAGGTTATGAGAAGGAAAAAAGGGAGTAGTGTTTGGCGACATGTACAGCCTGGGCCCCCTATGTCGGCCGCTATAGTTCGATTGCAATTTCAACGACAGCTGATTTGCGGCCCACTAATAATTTTCAGCACAACAAGTCGATCGACAAGGCAAGCGACCGATAACGTAACAGTTTTCATACAAATTTGCGGCCCACTAAAAGATGTTATGCGACCACAAATGTCAAAATCAGTCTTGTGTTGTAATTGACGACATATGTATTTTGTTAAAATATTTAACAAAATTTTCTTTACACACAAACACTTAAAATTTTTTTATTATTATATTTCTTTAAAACACCACCACATATTAAATTATATAGGCTTTTAAAATGTTTTTTATATCTATATTTTTTGTTTACTGCTTTGTTTGTTTTTTGTTTACTCCTTGGTTTTCTATTCTGTTTCGGTTGTTTTGTTTTATTTATGGAATTGATGGTGTGGCAATACAGTCATTTGAAAATAAATAAATGAATTACGTTAGACACATAAAACCTCCCGACCGACAAGTCGATAGTTAGTGGGCCGATTAAGAGAGTGAATTGTTGCCGCTCGCTTAAGTTGTGAATCGACATCGGGGGCCTGGCTGTTAACTTGCATTATTCAAAATTGTTTCCGACTGCACGCAGAGAAAAAATATGTTTAAATGTGGTCACCTCCAACAAAACTATTTTTAAAGAAAATTTTAAACATATTATGTTTAATTTAACCATATTATTGTCACCGATAACCATATTATTGTTAAATTACTCCTCCATCAAGAAGCCACAACGAAATTATGGTTGCCGCCAAACATGTTATTGTAAAATATGGCAATAATTAGTTTTTAAATTAACAATAGTATTTTCCTCTTTTCCAAGAGTGACATTCTATGGTTGGAAATCAACCATGCTATTATAAGTGTTAAACATATTTTAGTTATTATTAACCAAAACAAGTTCGGAGGCAACCATAATATGGTTGTGCCTTCTTGATGGAGGACTAATTTAACCATAACATGGTTGTCGATGACAATAATATGGTTAAAATAACTAAAGTATATTTACAATTTTATTTAAAAATTGTTTTGTTGGAGGTGACCATATTTAAACATATTTTTTCTCTGGGTGTGGGAAGACGTCTGCCGGGAGTCTATTTCACATATGGCTACTTCGGCCGAGAATCGAATTTTCTCTGTAATGAGTTGTGCGGTTTATTGGACAGTGGACAACGAACGGATGTGATTTGCTGGAAAGGCGAGTACTTCGGACATGCAGCCAGGGATGAGTTCGCCCATTTCCGCTGAACACTTGCCGTGGTAATAGCGATAGAACCATGACACACAACCCACATTCCGACAATGCTCCAATGAATACGAGCTGGATGCCCTACTGTCATTGAAAAGCTTCAACGCACTCCTTTGCACCCGATCCAAAAGCTTCAAGATAGACCTTGAAGCATCTGCCCAGATATGGGAGTTGTATTCCATTTTTGGTCGGATATATTCGGTATAAATAGTTTCCTATTTTGAATTATTAAAAACCTGAATTTTTCATATTTAAAAAACGATTGCCGCTCTTATTTATGTTGGTCTGCCTTATAGACCATAAAAGTGAGAATACCGGTTTTACTTTTAACGATTTTTTGAGACAAGAAAGGCATGTTTAATTTTTTTTTTTATATTTCGAATAAAACAAACGGAACACAGCAGAACACAGAACACATTTTATCTGGCAGCTATGTATAAATGTTTGTTTCACCTTTGTTGTATTACCCCCTTTGTTTACAGAAGAACTTAAAAGGCACCAGCAGCATGCTCGATATGGTTTTCGTAATCAGTCTACTCTGAAAATTTGATGTATGTAATTAACTTTAATAATTTTAGCAAATAGAATTCGGGAATTTTCGTTTCTTCTTGTAGTTTTTTTGTTGTTTCTACACAAAACCAGCAGAGCTTGGAATACTTACTTTTGAAGTGTAGTTGTTGTTTCTTCAACAAACTTTTACACACACACTCGTATATGGACACACATATAATGCAGGGCTGAGAGATGAATAAATAATATATCTGAGAATAATTCGCTTACTTTGTAATTTTACTGTTAAGGGGTTAAGGGGTAAACGATTACGCTTATCTCATTAAGTGCTATGGTAGTATTAGTGAAAATGTCTTTGTATGTGGGACACCGACGATGCTGGATGGCAAATCAAAAAAATTAGATATGACGGCGAATATTCCGTCCAGTACACGCACACGAGTGGAACCGCCTGCATGAAAAACATTTTGCCCGTGTACATCCCCCTTCAGAATAGCACGACTAGCGAAAAGTTCAGCTTTTTCTTCTACTTTATTAATGAAACAAGAAAGTATAGTCGGCAAAGCCCGTCATATGATGCCCTACATCACAGAGTTTGGAGAAACATTTTCGAGAAAGAATCCGACAAAACAAAATTATGTTACGAGGTAAAGGTTCATGTTAAGGTTCTTTGTACCGAATATTATCTAGTTATCAACATCTGTATGAGATTTGTTCGTCTTAAAGAGATTTTAAAGAGGACTTCTATATGGGACCTATGGTTAATTTTGGACCTACCAACACAACATTTTGTCATTACATGGTAGCTATCGTAAAAGTAACTGTCGCCAATTTGAATGTCAATACCTACATTTATAAGGAAGTAATGGCATTTAAAACTATTTTCGGGAGTAGTATTTGTATGCTATAGTCAAATATGGACCGATTCCACTAAAATAAGTTTCGGCCAAATTTAATCGAACTGCCAACATAATAAAAAGGTTTATGGCCACAAAGACTCTATTCGCAAAGAAGCTTGTTTAGGGTCTATGTGAAATTATGGCCCGAGTTTCACCATGTACCAATATTCATCAAGTTATCTCCAAAAATTGCGACCTGAACTTTGCGCATAAGGCTTACATGGACCGCCGGATGGACGACCATTGTAAGACCGAATCAGAAAGTGATTCTGAGTCGTTCGGAATTTTAAAGGTGGGTCTAGGATCAATGTCATAAGGGGAAAAATGATCAACACAAACGCCTAGCACCCTCTCCACTCTTGTGGTGGAGGGTTTAAAAAAATAGACATATGTCCATTTTCTTATTAGGCAATTATCTTTTCTCCCAACGAAAAACTGCAGATTAACGATATTTAGTTTTCTCAGGCTGGGATTTTGAGATCTCGGTTAAACTAGGTTTAATTAATCTGAAAACAGATTTGTGCCGCCATTACCAAGTTTCTATGAAAAATTTTGACGGTTCAGCTTAATTTTGCTTAAAATGTTACGGCCTAAGTTATAAAAAATAAAGCATTTATTTTTTATAACTTAGGCCGTTAGTCTTTAGTGAAATAATAATAAAAGTGCTCTGCACAGCTTAAGAGTAACTTTTTATTTCAGTAATAAGTATGTAGAAAAAGGAAAAATAAAAGACAGTGTTTCAGTTTTGCAAGTGTTGTCAATCAAATACAAAGTAGAGATTATAATTTACGGAATATTGACTAACAAAAAGGATTACATTTCGCCGAAAAATTAGAGTTTCAGACTACGTTGGAATAAGTTTAACCTTAATCCACATCTTAAAACCCCGGTCTCAATGTCTCATTTGATTCTATTCTGTCGCAAAGCTAGCTCGACCTCTTCTGCCAATTATTTATTAGCCGAACAAATAAATTTCACATTTGGAAAATATTTGATTGATGTGAACAAGTTGTCACTTGTAGACTGGGCTCCTAACTTTCACATCTTCCTTTAGAGGTATTGCCGTAATTCCATAAATCCGACAACGGGACCTGGGGGCAGATTATGGCACTAGATGTCGATGTCGAATTTCCATTTAAATTGCATTGTAATTTTGATCGATATCGAATGCCGTAATTTGCCCTCTGGACTATAAAGCGGTGCAGGTAAAACTTTTTTTAAACCACTATTTTCTTCAAAATAAGTTTTAAAAGGTCTTGTCTGTGGCGGAGCGTTGTTATAATGGAATATAACGGATTTAGGTACACATTTCGGGAGTTTTTTTTTTTGCCAATATTTGCTTTCAACGAATCAATTTTATTTGGAACGGGTTCGTTGTGATAGTCTTGCCTGAAATACGCAGCCTATAAGAGATGGGAACCTTTTGGACCTACCAAGTAGAGAGCATAAGCTCTCTACGGTTTTGGCGGCAGGGTGGGCGGGCTCAACATACAATTTTTCTTCCGGTAGTCGTTTTAACTCGTGTAATAACCAATAATATTGCTTGTTGATGATGCTTCCTATAAACGTTTGAGTGGATCTAAATGGTTTTACAAATTCCTCTTAAGTTTAACAACAATTTTTATGCATAGTCTTCCTTGTCACTATTTTTACATAAAAACCGCACAAAGCATTTCTCACACGTTGATCGAAAAGAACATCTTTATGATTCGGTTTGAAATCGACGGGCTTCAGCTGTACCTTTTTTAAGGCAAAGCTTCTTCGGCACAAAACGTTCACATTTTTGAAGCAAAAGAAAATTTTTTTATCAAAAATTATTTTCGGGAATGAAATATTTTATTAATTAATTCATTTATTGATGATGTGCTAATAATCCCAATTTTTGAATGAAAATACTGAAATTTATTGTTGTGGGAAAGCTCGTTTCTATGCGCATTTCGCTGGTTGCTTAGGCCAGCTCGTCAGGAAACTTTTTCCAAATACTTTAGAAAAGCTAAAAATATTATACAAGTAAGACCATAAAGTGAATAAGAATTTTAAAACACTCAGGTCTTAAATGTAACAATATCAAAGCTTCAACAAAGTCACAACAATAAAACGTCAATCTTTTCTTTCTTACATTCCCCTACAATTGGCTGGTTTTTTTCCAATACGAATTGTAGTTGTAAGAGGATAGAAAGAAAAAAACAAAATTAAAAAACAAGTTGCTTAAATAAAGCAGCTTGCCATTTCAGTTTTTTATTTGCCGGGCACATGCAAATTTATTATCAAAAATTATTTTCGGGAATGAAATATTTTATTTATTAATTTATTTATTGATGATGTGCTAATAATCCCAATTTTTGAATGAAAATACTGAAACTTATTGTTGTGGGAAAGCTAGTTTCTATGCGCATTTCGCTGGTTGCTTAGGCCAGCTCGTCAGGAAACTTTTTCCAAATACTTTAGAATTTTTTTGTTTGCGCTATTTTGTTCACTGACTAAGTACAATTAAAGATCCCTGCAATCATTTTCTATTGCGGAAGATCGGAAAAAGCATCTCCATTGAACTTAAATTTTATCCAAAAATTCCATTTTTAATTCTAATCTCCCTTCGGAAAGGCTAGATTACCGTGAGATACGAATAAAATACGTCATGAGGATACGAATGAAGCTCTTAGAAGACACTTTCAGTTGGTTCTTTTAAATGTATTTAATGAGTGGCGAAAGGTAGTAGATCAAGGTTGGCAACCGATAGCGTTATTATTGAATTGTATACTGTACCCATGTTCTGTAAATTTGGTGAGAACTTCTCCCATCGAAAGATGTGAAACAAAATATTCCATCGTTTCTCGAAAAGTGAGAAAAAAGTGTGTCTGTAACTTATGCCGAAAGCTATCAAAAGAGTTTACGTCGTTACGTTATAAATGTCTGAATATTCCACTCGAAGCCGACGTGAACTTGCAGACGTTGAGAACGCCAGTAACACATATCGTTGACGGCGGCCATAGTGATTAAAATTGAAAAATTTTCAATGACGGCGGCGAAAATACAACCGTCGGCTATATCAAATAATGCACAGTGCGACTTTAATTTTTGTTGTTTTGTTAATAGCTTTGAAAACATTCGTATATTTTTTAAAAATGTTAAAAGCAAAATAATTAAACAATGAAAAAATCACTCAAAAATAAAATACTTATCTCTTCCATGTTATTATTCATTGCATTTTGCATATTTAATATATTTTTTAGTGGTAATATTTGTTCTCACTCCGTTTTTATGCGTGAGTTTATTTGACAGTTCAAAGCGGGAACTTTCTCACAAAAATTTTACAGACACACTTTTTCTGTGACAGCTATTACTCGCTAAAAATGTTACAGGCGCAATTAAGTGAGAAAAACAGTTGTTTGTTTCAATTTATGGCATTTTTGTTTCATTTATCGCATTTCAATCGAAAAGTTTCTCGAAGCGAGAGTTACAGAACACATTGGCACTGGTTTAGATACCGATATCGAAATAAAAAAATTCAATACCGGTATTGATTCTAATACCGAAATTCGTTTCGGTTGCCAATAAACATATTTTTCATTGAGGCACTTACTAGAAATTTTAGCCTTAATTCATTTTATCTGAATTAGATAAAAGATTTAGAAAGCCAAAAGGCGGCCATAGAGATAAAAAAGTCTATGTCACTCTTCAGAGTGGAAAGTGCTACAAGCCTTTCCCATTAAAACTAAAGTGCATAATACTCATTTATAAACAGTTTTTCTAACTTTTGAAATAAATATTTCTCTTAAAAATAATTTGAAAAGAATCCAATAAGCCAAGAATAATACAAATATTATAAAAAAAAGCAATGACAATTTGTTGAAACTGTTTTGGCTCCCCCTGTTTCAAAACGGTAACGTCTATAAAACAAAAGGACCACTTTTATTTAAAACTTGTTACCATTTTATAAAACTATTTTAACACCCTTTACCGCAGGTGAAAAGGGTATATATAAGTTTGACATTCCGTTTGTAATTACTACAATATTGATCTTAATCCTAGGTCCTTATCAGTAGCGAAGTTGATTTAACGCTGCCCCTCTGTCTGTGTGTTCCTTGAAATGTGTTTTCCAAAGATCACAAATATAATGGCAACTATATTGTTATATATATTAATCACATATAAACTGGAATAGATTACTATTGAAATCCAGGCAAATGGCAAAGATATGAGCAAACAGCCACGAATGTGTTCTTATAATCTATAAATTTTATTTTTTACTTCCACATTAAAAAAACTATAAGTAAAATACTAATAGTGAACGTTAAAATCAGTTTATAAATGAAAGAGTTCTAAACAAATAATAACATTTTAATTCTCAAAATAACGGGTTTGGCACAGATGTGAAAAAGATTTACATGGATACCTGCCGCGAAGGACTACTTTATTATGGATCTTTTACACTGGGTGAAAAACAATGCGTTCACTAACCACCCCCGAGTGTGAGCGCAACCAAAACACACATGTTGGAACTTTAGTGCATAATTCGATCTTTGTTGCGTAAAGATCTCTTAAGATCTGTCAACTTTGGACTTTTGCCGAATCCCAGGTATTGGCTGCACCTGATTGCCCCGGAGGATACAACACCAAAAGGGGAAATATTCTTAAGATGACCCTGCAAACCCCCGATGTTTGGGTGGTTTAGTCACAATAGCACCCAAACCATATGAGCTAGGAGGGCCAAATTTGA
This sequence comes from Pollenia amentaria, assembly GCA_943735925.1. NCBI lineage: Eukaryota > Metazoa > Arthropoda > Insecta > Diptera > Polleniidae > Pollenia > Pollenia amentaria. The sequence goes on along the minus strand of OX031008.1, from coordinate 80,781,157 downwards.
CGCAGATATTTCTAAAATACATAAAAAAAATATTAAATATTAGAAATTAGCTAAATCGGTCACCTATTTCAACCCGAATTAAGGGTTTTGGTGCGATAGGATCCATACAAAGAAAGATATGCTAATAAAATGTAGCTCAAATTTTAAGCTATGGATTAAGGTTAAACTTAGTTTAACGTAGTCTGAATCTCGGATTTTCCGCCGAAATGTAATATTTTTTTATTATTTCATTAAGGACCAACTTTTCACTAATTTTGTATACAAACGGGGTAATGGCAAATCCGAGTTCAGATTAACTAAACATAGTTTAACTGAGATCTGAAAAAAAAGCCTAAGGGCTAATAAACCAGAGCAAGTTAAACTCTGTTTTTGATTTAAAATGTGTTTAAACCAACAAATCTATAAATCAGTAAACATATAAACCATCTTTAAAGCCATAAAATTGGGTGTTTAAACTACCAATACAGACCATATGAATTTGACAACATTTATCGTAGAGCTACCACATGTTACTTTTTAAACTACATATACTACATGAAACACTGATTTACAACTGTTGAGTTTAAACTTCATATAAATTTAAGTTTAGTTCAACTAAGCCAGCGATTAAGCACTCACTGATTTATTAGCCATTAGTACATGAAATTTGTTTGGTTTTCAAATATGCTCCCGGAATATGGTTTTTGACACGATAGCGCCCATATGAGCTAGGAAACAATTGGCTTTCGATACTATGGTAAAGGGTATATAATATTCGGCACAGCCGAATACATGTTTTTTTTTCTTTAATTTTGTAATATAATAAAAGAACAATTTCCCCCTTTTCCCTAATTCAGCAAATTTTATTTGTGGTCAACTTAACAAGACAAGTTAAAGTTTGTTTAACTCTGCTGCCAAAAACACAGACATCAATGAGCAGCACTATAAAGCAGAATATTTGCAGAAGAAAAAAATACACGTTTCAGTTTTAAAAAACAAAACGAAAATGGAATTATTTCCTTAACTGGTTGAATAAGTGACAGACCCCATTTTTTCGATTACACGTCTTGTAGCAATTTCATATTAAATTTCTGAAAACAATTTAGTTGCACCCCAATTTTAAATGTATTTTATATGTTGCAGTTGGTAATTTAAAACATTCAAGTTATACATTTGAGTTAATTCAAGAAAAAGCAAACAAGTTGGAAAGTAGCCGGTCATGTTTGATCATATTATACCCTAACCCGCATGCAAGTAGAATTATTTTCGTGGCAATTTTTAGTAACCATATTAAATTCTTGTGTTATTCAAAAAACATTTTCTGGAGTTGTGGCAAAATAAATTGACTTTCAGATTTACGCCTCACCCTGTGTTGTGAGGCGTATTCCGCATCGGGCGTTCTGCATCGTTCGAAACAAATGCAAGCCGAACGATGCAAGGTCCAGACTTTAAGTTTTAACGAGTCTTGTAACATAAGCGGCATAGAATAACACCCCAAAATATAACCCCCCCCCCCCCAAAAAAAATAATACAATTACCACCCAAAATTTGTACAATTTGTACAGAGAACAACACCAACGTTTTTTTTTTGGTGGTGGGGGGGGGGGGGGGGGGGGGGGGTGGTTATTTCCTTTTGTGTGGGAGATTATATCATTTTTTTTATTAGGGGACTATTTCATATGAAATTATCATTATGAAATAAAGTCACAATTATTTTTTGGAGGACTATTTCAATTATAAATTTATAATGAAAACGTTTTTGTGCGCATGGATTTTCTGCCCTTTGGTATAATAAACACCGGCTTTGCTAACTTAAGCTTCTATGCGTAGCCGACCTTTGGTCGGGCATAAGGCTGATTTTAGTTGCTTAAGTTAGCGAGCCGTTGTTTGGTATACCACAGAGGAGAAAGTCGTTGCGCCCGGCCGAAGGCCGTCGATGCAGATAAGCTTAAGTTAGCAAGGCCGGTGTTTGTTATACTAAGAGAATCCTTCCGCCCGGCCGAAGGCCGGCTATGCTGCGAAGCTTTAGTCAGCGAAGCCGGTATTATTATACCAAAGAGAAGGAATTTCTTGCAGGGTCTTATTTAATTTCAGAATTAATTGGGGTCTTATTTCATATGAAATATTTCATATGAAATAACTCACAAAAATGTGAGTATTATTTTATTTCTGTTTAGGGCGTTATTTCATTTCGTTGGGAGTTATTTAACTTTCAAAATTGGTGTTTTATTGCATATGAAATAAGGCCTCATACTTTAAGGGGTTATTTCATTACTTTTTAGGGGGGGGGGGGGTCTATTACATGCCGCCGGCCGATCGTTGTTATAATAAAATGTCTGTTCACATAATTCAATCATTTTCGGGCATGCATACCTAAAATAATAGCCTGCCCTCGTTGGGCCGATTTAATCAGCTCATAATAGATGAGACTGTTCTGATCTCATCGGTCTTTTGGTGGTGTTATTGTTCTAGCAGCGACAACTGAAGGACATGTGTTGCTGAGCTGACAATCCTTGGTCGGTGTTAGTTGAACTCCGAGTTGTTCCGGTGCGTAGAACCGATTTTTTGGTGTTGTTTCGGCTTGTTAGCAGGGCTTTACATGATATTTTTTACGCTTTCAGCTGTCGTTTAAAAATTACTGCTTAAGGTACTTCCAATGGCTTTTCAAGATCTTCCTTAGTTTCTCAAGATTATTTATAAAGAAATACCTCCAACTCATCATCTTCGAAATTTTTTTTTTTTTGCAAGCGATCGTTTGTATTAATATTTTTTTATGTTAAAGAGATTTTCGTTTACGGAAGGCATGATTTTTTTATGCCGAGTTCCCACTTTGAAGCAATACATTTTTGACACAGAAAGCGCTTCAATCAGCGCATATTAATATTGGTGAATGTAACGATCAGCTTTACACACTGAATATTTCGTTACCGTTATTATTTTTTATGCTCCCTTACAAACCTGATTCGTAGTAAGGTTTTATATATTTTTTTTCATTTATTAAGCATTCGTTCTCTTACCTTACTGCATATATGTATGTCTTATTGTGTAGCGCATAAATGTGTGCTTACTTTTTAAAATGTACCATTAGTGGCTTCGCAAATAGAAAATTTTTTTATTGGGTAGCTTTACAGGTAGAGTTTGTTCCCGGGATTTCTCGTCCCGGGAATTCCCGGGATTTTCAGTCGTTTTCAATTCCCGCTTTCCCGGGAATTTATTGCGGGATTCCCGGGAAATTTTGAAGAAAATCTTGTTTTAAAACTTAAGTAAATTTATGTCAGACTTGTGTCTTTAGTTGTTTTATACAACTTAATTTCACCACAATATTTAAATTCCCTACAGTTTAAGGCTTTTAAACTAATTTTTGAGAATATACTTTATATTGGGCCTATGATAAATTATAGACGTATCATCACCAAATTTTATTTCTTGTACTAGAAAACTGAAGTGTAATTTTTACAACATTATTATAAAGCTTTGCGGTTAAGGGTTGTTTGTGTTTTATATGCGGCATTTCAAGTGATTTTGAGTCTTATAAAAGTAGAAAATAGAAATTTGTGTGCTTTTCGCCACAAATTTATGTTAGTTTTTGTTGAGGTAATGCACATTTGGGTGCATAACTCTTTTCCTACTGAAGCGATTCTGCTGGAATTCAATCCCAAACAGCCTAGAAGATCTAGAAAGAATTTTACACCCAAATGGCGAAATCGGCTTAGAATAAATAAAGGACTAATAATACAAATACTTTATGGGACCTTAGATGAATATTAAAAAAAATATCACATGGAATAGCAATATTATGGTATTTTCTTTTTTCCAAAAAAAAATACCACCTTGTTAAAAGATACATGTATAAAATGTCTTGCCGACCCTGTAATAATGTAATTTTTGACGTGAACAAAACACAAAATTGGACCGCCCTGTTTTTAACAGATGACATAAAGTTTGTTCTTCAAAATGTAAAAAAATATGTACATAAATTAAAAAAGTTTGTTCTTCAATATATAAAAAACAATATACATAAACCAAAATTTGTTAATAGATTAATATTAAATAAATAAATTAACAAAATGAATGACAAAATTCCAATTTTTTAGTTTGTTTTTTATAAAATATGTAAACAAGAAAACACCTTTGCCATTAACATTTTATGTAGAAAAGAAAACACCATTATTATACCTGCATGCACCACTGCTGACTAAGGGTTATAAAATTGTAAAAAAAATATGTTATTAAATAAATGTAGTAAATCAAATTTCTCCTTTCTGCTGAATTTGTTTAACGGTAAGATTGTTTCAGAATTCCTTTTTCGTAATATTGAGCTTTTAGTGCCTAATCACCTTTCCAGAATTTTTATTCCCATAAGACTAATAATTTCATTCTAATTATGCAAATAAGCTCTTAATTTGACAATGTATATACGTATATTGATTTATATTATCCTATTGGCATCAATAAACCTCTTAAGTGTCTTAAAATAATTTGAATCTTAAATTTTTTACGTTTTGGTTATTAAATAGATACCAGGTTTAATTATGTTAAGCGTAATAGCCAATTATAAATATTAGTTTCATTGGAGAAATAAGTAAATACATAAATACAACATTTTGGGCGGGAATCCCGGGATCCCGGGAATTTGATTTTTATTTCCCGCTTTCCCGGGAATCCAAAAAGTGCGGGAATAAAAAAACTCTATTTACAGGGGATATGTGGTGAATTATATACCTTTTGTAAAATAGTGTATGTTTAAATAAGATGTGTTTAAGACGTGGGTGTTTAAGATGTGAACTCGACATTTATGTTTTCTTTGGATCGTATAAAAGCAATTCGCGGAAGTACGGCCAAAACATAAAACAATTCACTTACAAACAAAAACCTTTGAAATGAAGCTAAAAATCATTAGAGAATTATATTTTGTCTAGATATTATTATTTATGCCTATAAATCTGAGATTTTCAAAAGGAGTTCAACGACAAAAAGTTAAAGTCTACAGATTAAAAAGGTTTATACTATTAAAACCCGCAAAATATTTAAATATTTTTAAAAATTATTTTGTGTTATTCCTTAGAGCGGGAATTTACGGTATCCGAAAATTTTTCCCGTTTTTTCGGTAAGTGAAAAATTTTATGTTAAGGCTCTTTCTTTAAGGGCTTTCTATTTGTTATTCGTTTAAAAAAGTTTATCGATGACATGTATGATGATGTATGGAATATGACATCGCGCAAATGTCAGACGCGGCTTCGCTGGGTGGCGCGTATTCGAAATGTTAAATTTTTTCATTAATCTGGCACATGATTCAGGTTAAATTTATACGATTGTATGAGTTATGATAAAGGTTTTAGGGCCGCTGTAATGTGTTACTCATTTGCACAAACCTGCGATTTAAGAAAACCACACAAGAAAAAGTCTAACAGGGTCAAATCGCTGATGAAAATGTCCTCAAATCGCTTGTGCAGAATGTTCAATGGTGAACTAGCTATGTGGCACATTGTGTCATATTATTGAGCTCACATATCGCTGTGAACTCAATAATATGAGTTCACAGCTATAGCGCTCGCCGTTGTCTGTTATGTCATGGACAACGTCGTTCTTAAATAAATATGGACCGATGACACCAGCAGACAAAAATCCACACCAAAAACTGAATTTTTCGGAAAGCATTGGACTCATTTGGATCTCGTGTGGATTGGGAGCATTCCAAATTCCATGATTTTTTCAGGAAATGGGTCTTCTTGCTAAAGATGATTTTTCAATGAAACACCCATTGAGCAGAATTAAAGAGTCTGCCTAAGAAAGTCATGACGATTTACTCAATCTCTGGGCACGCTTGCATGGGCAGTGATGCCAAAGCACTTTTAAATTTAAAAAATCACTATTTCAAGCAACAAAAAAAGCGTAAAAAAAGCAGTAAGCCATTTTTTTCAATTAAATCGATAATTGAACACAAAACAAGTTACCAAATATTAAAAAAAAAAAATGGCGACGGCTTTCAATTGAATTTGGATCATAATAAGTTGAGTATGAATTGTGTCATAAAACAGTTTTAAAGTAATATTATGATTTTGTGTTTGTTTCATTGGAAAATATATCACTACAGACACTAGATGGTAGAGTGTAATCATTGCAGCATGAATTTTGTCGACGAAGTTCATATTTAATGTGAGAAATTGAGTCAATAGAGTTCCAGGACAATCCGTTTCTAATTTTGGATTTACTGAAGTTAATCGGGCTAAATGCTCTTTCAACTTCCGCGTTAGAGTATGGCAAGCTTAAAATTCTTAATACAAAATTGGACAAATCTAAAAATGGATTGTGTCCTATTAAATCTTTAAAACCGTTGACTGCTATCCAAAAAGATCTGTTCGTTGTTGATTTCTCCATTTACAATTCTTAATATTTTTCAAGCAATTTTCTTTAATAAAATGTGTAACGAAAACAATTACAACGTTTTTCTGAAAGAAAACATTCATAGTGTGAAGCCAGCCTAAAGATAGTGGTTGTAAAATTGATGTAATAAAACAGTACTAACTGATCAAATATAACTCTTAAAAATATTTCTTGTGCTAAAAAAAACGTATTTTATATGATGATCAGCTAAGGCAAGAAAATAACTGCCAATCAAATAAATGAAAGTGTATCTAAGAATCTAAAATAAAATGTGAAATTATATTTAAAACATTTGTAAATTTGTATAAAATTTTTCATTTGAAAAATGGCAAATTTAGGCTATAAATCGTCCAATCGTTAAGAAACCATTTTTGTATCTAAAAATCGTCAAATCTGGCAGCTGTGGATTGAATATGGATAAGTTAGGCATTTCGCGATTGAATAATAGTACTTGAATCAATCTTTCTGTGCTTGATTCAAGAAACTCCGTACTCACTGTACCATTGACACCGCTTCGGATTGATTTGAGTACGGTTGGGTTGATTTTTCTTTTGAGTGTTTGTTAAAAAAATATTATATTTAAAAAAAGCTTTAATTTTGTCATTTTGGTTAATACAAATAAAATAAATTTGTTTTGGAATCCTGGTTTGTGTTTTATTTTCGAATATAGTGAATTATAATACATTATTACAGCACATCCAGTAATCCGAACATCACGTTAATCAGAATCAGGGTCTGCAATCATTAATTCGGATTAGCGAGCTGGCACTGTACATGAAACTGAGTACTCCTCCCCAATCTTCTCACATCTCTCTCACCAATAAGCTCAAGAATTGTTGCAACAAAAATTGCAAATCTGGGCGATGCCTATTTCGTGAGTTTACTTATTAAACAGTTGTCATACTAAAATAATGTTTTTTCACTTAACAAAATTGTTACTGCATAATAAATTAAAGAAATTGTAGAAAAAACTAAAAATTGTAAAAAGCACTAAAGATACTAACGTAAAATTGAAAAAGCACCAAGCTAGTGCGTTTTCTTAGTTTGGCACTAAAGATAAAATTTTAACGTTTTGAGGCATCAAACAGAACCATAAATAGTGCCAAAAGCACTAAGTTTGCATCACTGTAAATCGCCAAGCATGTTCTGAAACTCACGAGTTTTTCCTACGATTTGGTTCTTCGTTAAAATTATTCTCCGCATTGCCAACATGCATTTTTGGAATACTGTTTAGATAAGATGTTTGACACAGAAAAAATTAAAAATTGTCTCTAATCACCAAATTAATACCAAATTCATAATATCAAGCAAACAAATTGTTGATTTTGCACCTATTACCAAATGATTATATTGATTACTAAAAATTTTAAAATTGTGAATATTTTTTTTCAATAAATGATATTTTTAATTTTAATTAAAAAAATAACTAGAATCTGGGAATTATTTCTTTTTATAAGCTACTTTATTAAATTCAAAATTTTTTTCGAATTTATTCTATGAGCTAAATTTCAGTTATGTATTTTATAAAGCATATTTAAAAATTTAAGGAATAGAACTATTAGAAAAAAAAAGAAAAAAGGCTTTACAAAATACATAATTGAAATTTAGCTCATAGAACAAATTCGAAAGAATAAAAACATTTTGAATTTAAAAAATGACCAAAAAACTTTGCCATTTCAAGCTATGTGTTTATTTTTTAATTAAATATTGACAATTCCCAACAACAATTCTACAAGTTTACATTATTTTATTTTAAACGAAAAAATCAATTAATATTTTTTGATATTTAATTAATATTTTAATTAAAAATATATTTCACAACAACTAAAATGTTAATTAAATCAAAATTAAATTTTTAATTTTCTTTCAACTAAAAAAATAATTGATTCAATTAACACATTAATTAAATTTAAATACTTTTTAAACCATTTTTTTTTTTTACTTGATAAAAAACTTTTTTCTGTGTAGCTAAAACTACAGAACAGATTTTAAATTTCCTTTTTTTTAAATTAAAATTGTGAGAATATGTTACTAATATCAATTCAAATAAAAAGAAAACATATTTAATATAATTTATTAATCAATAACGGCCCACAATGTCGACTAGAACATGTCTTTATATTGAAAACAATAATAAAAAAATTTAATTTGTTTTAGTTTTCAATTAAAATATACGAAAGAAATGTTTTTGTCGACATTGTAGGCCAGGCAATAAATAGTTTCTTAAAAGTTTGGTTAGTACTAAATACGTCAGACCACTCGCTTAGAGTCTGGCGATTTTGTTTTACAGAACACCTATCTTGCAAGTTCAAGTCACAATGTGAGTGTCAGAACATGCTCGAATATTTCCTACAAACATCAAAACAAACCCATTATGATGCACGTAGAGTATAAAATCACCAACTTTAGGGGTTTATAGTTTATACAAACGAAAATTTATATTTTGACTTTTGCTAAATTGAACACCAAGTCAAATAGTCTTGGAAAATATTGTTGCTTATTAAAGCTTGTTAACTTTTGTTTCTATTGAACTTTAACAGCAGCTGTTACGTAAAAATTAACAAATATTAGTTTAAAATACTTTATTATTTAATTATAAATTTAAGTACCTTTATTTTTTTTAATTTTTAATTTTAAATAAATAGCAGTTCAAAAATTCCTTTTAAAAAACTGCTTAGTCACCAAGTATCTCTTCTTTAAATACACGTACTACATTAAACTTTAAGTTGACAAAAGTGTCAAATCCATTTTTACAAGAAAAAAAATATACAAAAAAAATCATTTATTTTTAGCACAATATTCTTTTTAAATTAAGTGTGGGAATAGCATTTCCCACGCAAAATTTTTAATCGCTAAATATTTATTTATGAAATTTAAAAAAAAAAATAAAATATTTTATAAAAAACTGTAATCAGTTGACAATTAAATTACGCGTCTGTCTTTATTCAATGATTTGGAAAGAAAGAAGTGCGTGTTGGTGATAAGACGTTACGCATAGAAAATTATTTGAAAAAGATTTTTTCAGAATTACAGTTTGTACGTGCACATAAATTTAGCGCAAATATAAAAATTAAATGAAAAGTTATATATTAAAAATACAAAAATACTTCTAATCTATTTATTTGATGATAAAAATACATTTTCAAAGTTACATAGACCTTCAGTCAGTATCTCTGGCGGGTATCGAACCTAAAAGCCCCAAAATAATCAGCTCATTTGCAAAATAATTGTTTTTAAAAATTTTGAAATTGGATTTCAAAAACTTTGTTTCATGCTTTAGAAATGTTCTTTATTGTATATTCCAGACATTTTCGAATTGCCTATTCCAAAAACAGGGTTTTTAAAAATAACCTTGTTTTCCGACATATTGAAACATCATGTCAGTATTAACTAACATTTTACTTGTTGGCATATCAGTAGTTGGAGTTTTAACAATTGTTACAAAGTATACAAGTTTGTTTAAAAAAACTCATCAAAACTTTAAAAATTTATTCTAAAATGGTGGATTTGTAAAAGTTTAATTTTGGTAAATCCGTCCCAATTAAAGCATTAATCAACAATAAAATCAGTTTTAATTAAAAATTTAATCAAGTGAATTAAACGTTTAATTAAACCGCGATCGAGAGCGATTGTCAACATCTCTTGAGATCTGTCAATTTTGGATTGGCTACATCCGATAATGCCCCGGAGGATGTAACACAAACGGGTAAAATATCCTTAAGATGATCCGTAAGCCCCCGACTAAACAGCGGCCACAAAACGAATTTTGCAGTTGGATTTGGTTTTAAAGCTTTACAAGGTGCAGCTGGAGCAGGAACTGCATCCGCTCAACTATTTCCTTCGCGTTACATTTTCTTTATTTATTGAACACCCAAATCCCATTTTTAATTGTCTGGATAAGCCAACAAAAATTGCCGCACTTGAACTTTAATGGTGCGGCGCGCATTGTGGCCTAAAGGCTCAATTTTTCACCCATTTTTCCAATCATCTCTACTGTTTCTACAAAATTAGAGAATTTCATCAAAAAACAAAAAAAAAAAAAAATTAATTAAATTAATGTCAACATTCTTTCCAGTTTAATGGTGTTTACGAAGTTATTTTGTGAATTAACATTAACAACTGAAGAAAACAGAGTGCGAGAATTTTTTGCCTTTGTTTTTTCTTTCTCGTTGTTTGTTTTTTGAACCTATTAGTTACATTTAATAGAAATCACTATTTCGTTATCGCAATAAATTTTTTTTATTGATATTATGAAACATTAAAATTAAAATTTTTTTTTTTTTTACAAGTTTTCGTGTCTATTGCCAAAAATTTAATTAAAAATAAGATTTTTATTTTCTAGCTATAAGTATTTTGTAGTAAGAGAACTTTATTTTTCATTGAAAATATGAAGTTGCAAAATATTTTAATTAATATGACTTAAATGAAATTTACTTAAAGTTTGGGTTATGAGAGTAGAACACGACATGATGTACAAAACGAAATAAGATTTAATAAAACTTGATCATTTGTAACAGGAATAAAAAAAACCGAATTAAAATTCACAACTTAAAACGCCCATTGCAAAAATGGCAGAAATTAATAACTAAAATAATCATTTAACTAAAAAAGGACTGTCATAAAAATTATTAGTCCACTCTCCTCTACGGTTGCGAGACATGGAACGCTGCCCTTCGAGACATGCAGAACATCCAGGTGTTCGTGACTTAATGTTTGTCTTCGCAGGATATTGCGAATATTCTGGCCTAGAGTGGTGTCAAACAGCAGGCTTTGGAAACAATCCAAACAACCCATGGCCACAGAGATAAAAAGTCGTAGTGGATTGGCTACACGTTAAGAATATCAAGGAACGACTTCACAAGAAATGCCAGCAAGGAAGTTAAAGAAGAGGACGCCCAGCTCATACGTGGAGAAGGCAAATCGATGTCGAATGGGTAAAACCTGGGGCGAAGTGAAAGCGTTGGAACAAGACAGGAATCTGATCAACCAATTTATTGAGGCCCTATGCTCCTTATAGGATAAATGGGAACATATATTAATTACGACATTAAGTTACTAACTTAATGAATTGATATCATTGAACAAATTAAAAATTTCATTGAAATACAAAAAGTTTTTATTAAAATAATGAACAAATTTCTTTAAGCTTTGACTCTTTAACAAATTAAAAATTTCAAATTGTTGTATAATTTATTGAGCTTGAGGTTTTTTCTTTTAATATACAAATTTTATTCGATTTATTTTATAACTCCAATATTTCGATACAGCAATGTGTATCATCATCAGGGAAACAAATTAAACAATTAAACTAACGTTTTTTTTTTAAAAAAATTAAAAAACAATAACTTAATTTGTATATAAAAAGAAAAAACCTCAAGCTCAATAAATTATACAACAATTTAAAAAGTAAAAGTTGAATAAAATAAAATTTAATTAAAAATTTCATTGAAATACAAAAAGCTTTTTAATAAAATAATGAAAAAATTTCTTTAAGTGTTTGACTCTTTAACATTATGTTAATGAAAGGTTGGTTTCATTAATGTCATGACAAACAGTCATAGTCTTAATAAAATTTCTTGCAATCAGTTAATTCATTTTTTTCCTTTCAGTTCATGGATTTTATGAAACATTTCATTAACTGGGGGCCAATGTAACGTTCTTCATTAATCCAATGAAGCTAAACAAAGGTTGCCTGTCAATGTAATTTTTCATTCGATTAATGTCAAAACCTATTGGATCTGTGAAGAAAATTCTTTCAGTGAAGATTCAATTCACTTAAAAAACTTTATTACATTATCAGCCTTAGATCCCAGGACACACCTCCGAGTATTGATGCCATATGATTTATCTTACGTGGTAGTATTTTCCAACGTGTCTAACAAAAGGACTGCTTAATGGATTCGGAATGGACTATAAGTACTTAAACGGTCCAAAGAAACTAGTGCGGGCTTCAGGTTTAAACATTTCAAATATTCGACAAGCTGAAACAAGTTCCAAAATCTTGAGGTGAAATATATAAAAAGAGTTACAATTCCCCTAATCATTTCAAATGACGGTTGCTGACTTAACAATGCCTCCGTAAAAATTCCAAAATATGAGACAGCGCCTACAATAACTTCGAGGAGATCATAATAAAGATTCTAAAAAATCGGCACTTCATGCCACTTAAGCCGGCGATTAATTTGGGTAATTCATAAAGTTGTAAAGTCATATGTCTTAAAATAATTACAAGAAATTTATATGACTGCTGTGGGCAATCGCTTTAGATTTCTACAGTACAGTTATGACGAATCCATGAGCACAGCATTAAAATTTTTATTATGTTTGAAACATAACAATATTTTTTTTTTAAACAATCGTTAAATATGATTTAGGACATTATGACGATATGGCTTGATAGCACACCTTGTGAATCACCCAATTATCTAACCAATTCATAAAGTATGATATAGTGTGGCTTAAAAATTAAATTGAGTGATATATTCTGTTGACAAGTCAGTTCGACTTGCAAATGTTTGTGAAACTATTTATAAAATGATAAATTATATTCGCCCAGAGTTGCACTTTCTTGTAAAGTAGCCGAGTCATATGAGTTTGCATCTTTTTTGTGTGATAGTGTGGCATTGACAATAGATTTTGCAGACAGATTTTCGTGTGAATGAATCGTACAATTTCAAAGATACCTTTTATTAGAAAAATCTTTAGAAAATTGTCGTATTTCAAAAATTTTAAATGAAGTTTTTTTTTTTGTCTACCTTTTTAATGGAAAATACGTCTGTAACAATATTAAATTTCTTTGCTGAACCAAAAATGACTGGCAGAAACTTCGTTTCAAAAAAACTAAAAATCATGAAAAAATGGTGTTGTAATTTTACACGTTTCTTAAAAAATTATAAAAGAATTAAATAACAAAAAAAAAAAAAGAAAAAAAAAATTGATAATGATGATGTTAAAGACCAAAAAAAGAAAAAAAAATAATTTAACCACGATTAACATATAAATTTAATTAATATTGATTATGTGCAAATGTTTTATTTTTTCGTTTAACTGTTAAGCCCAAAGTACACGCTACAGCAAAACTAAATAAATTACCAATATGGGTTAACTGATAAGAATTGTCTGGTCTGGTTTGGCATTAACAGGTCTGATCAAGTTTTAAAATATGGGATCGATTACAAGTGAAAGTGGTGCAAGTTTTTTTTAATTACTTTTGCTTTTTATACCCTGATGGTGGTAAGAGTATATATAAGTTTGTCCTTGCGTTTTTAATTTCTATAATATTGGCCTTAGATCTTGTAATAAAGGGTGATTCATCGTGAGGTTTGATTTTCAATATGCATTTTTTACAGATCACGCGTGTCTTATATCAAACAGCTTTGTCATTTTTGTTCAGTATAGTTTGGCAAGTCATCATGGAAAGACTCACGCCACAACAGCGCCTCCAAATTGTTCAGCTGTATTAAGAAAATCAGCGTTCTGTGAGAAATTTTTTATCGTGAAAGTTTTGTGCAGTGATGAAGCACAATTCTAGCTGGATACGTTCATAAAGAAAATTGCAGTATTTGGGCTATTGAGCAACCTGAAGAGTACCAGGATCTAAGATTACATCCATTAAAAACAACGGCATGGTGTGGTTTATGGGCTGGTGAAATCATTGGTCCATATTTCTTCACAAATTAGGAAAATCAGAATGTTACCATCAATGGTAACCGTTATCGCACCATGAGAACGGACTATGTGCTTGCTGAAATTCAAGCGTATGCACAGAAAAAATTAAAAATTTTCTCTAATTACCAAATTCATAGAATCAAGCGAATAATTTATTGATTTTGCACCTATAACCAAAATTATTATATTGATTACTAAAAATTGTAAAAATTAAAAATTTTTAATATTTTTTTTTTTTTTTCAATATATGATATTTCTAATTTTAATTAAAACAAGTTAGAGTGCTATATTCGGCTGTGCCGAATCTTTGATACCCTCCACCGACCGGAGTGAGCTCTATATGATAAATACTAATTATATTATTAACTAAGCTTCACAAAAACAAGCGTCAGCATTAAAATTAATTACCGACAATAAGAAAGTTTTATGTCTTTCTTGTTAGAACTTTGAACTGGCTTGAGTAAAATATCATGATTCGTAAGTTTTAGCCGACTAAAATAACTTTTAGGAGGGTAATTTGTATTGAACCTATGGTAAATTATGGCCCAATCATCCCAAAATTCTGAAGACTGATTTCTAGTATTACAAAAAATAAATTAGAATAAATTTCAATACAGCAGTGTAATTAGTTTTAGCGTTAACAGAAAATTTCACAAATTTGCATGATATTTTTTCTGGCCATATGAATTTCAGTAAGACATTTTACCGCAATATCTATATCTGTGATGAATTAAGGCGAATTTTATTATTTTCCCAAAGTGGGCTTTATTTGGTTTTAGGCGCAATAAACTGTTTTCCAAGAGTAGGGTTTATATGGGGCCTAGGGTAAATTGTGGACAATTGTGGCAATGTGATTTCTCGTCGTATAAAACTGTGACGTACCGAATTTAAGTTTGCTAGCGTTATTTACTGCGGTTTTAGGCGTACTAAACTGTTTTCCGGGAGTAGGGTTTATATGCGGCTCATGGTCAATTATGGACCGATCTTCAAAAAATTTTACAGTGTGATTTCTCGTCGTATAAAACTGTGACGTACCGAATTTATGTATGCTAGCGTTATTTATTGCGGTTTTAGGCGTACTAAACTGTTTTCCGGAAGTAGGGTTTATATGGGGCCTAGTGTAAATTATGGACCGATCTTCAAAAAATTTTACAGTGTGATTTCTGGTCCTATAAAACTGTGACGTACCATATTTAAGTATGCTAGCGTTTTTTATTGCGGTTTTAGGCGTACTAAACTGTTTTCCTCGAGATGGGTTTATATGGAGCCTATGGTAAATTATGGACCGATCGTCACGAAATTTATCAGTATGATTTGCAGTCGTACAAACCAAATTCGAGCAAAATTGTATGTCATTCCGTGCATTATTAAACCACATATGTTAGTTTTTGTATCAAAATTATCAATTTTTTTAGGGTGGTGGTTCCACATTTTGATTCATAGTTCTGATCCTACTGAACCGATGTTGCTGGATTTCAATCCCAAACTGCTTAGGATAACTACAAGCGATTTGAGACCAAGTTTGTTCTTTTCTTTTGCGTTTTTCAGAAGTGAGCGTGTTTTCAACAGACGGACAGGCGGACAGACAGACGAACATGGCTAAATCGACTTAGAATTACTTAAGGAGCCAGAATATATATACTTTATGGGGTCTTAGATGTATAATAAAAAAGTTTCACACGGAATGACAAACTAAGTATACCCTCATTCACCACAGTGGTGGTGGAGGGTATAAAAATGATCAAAAAACTTTTAAAAATATTTTAATTTTAATTAAAAAAAATATCAAAAAACTTTGCCATTTTAAACAATGTGTTAATTGATTTAATTCAATATAGCTCAGGTTTTGACAATTGCCAACAACAATTCTACAAGTTTAAATTATTTTATTTTAAACGAAAAAAATCAATTAAGATTTTTTGCTATTGAATTAATATTTTAGTCAAAAATTTATTTCAAAAGAAATAAAATGTTAACTAAATAGAAATTAAATTTTTGATATTCTTTCAACTAAAAAAATAATTGATTCAATTATCACATTAATTAAATTGAAATACTTTTTAAACAATTTTTTTAATTGATGAAAAAACTATTGATAATTTTTTCTGTGTGGTCTCGATGGGCTCTGGTTTCAACAAGACGGCGCTACGAACCATACAGCGCGTTTAATAATGACTTTGTTGAGAAATCATTATGGTGGGCATTTAATTTCGATATCACACCTTTGGACTTTTTTCTCTTGGGATCTGATTTCTTCAGAATAAGCCAGCTTCGATTGATGCTTTGGAAGCCATCATTAGTCGAGTTATCCGCGAGATACCAGTCGCTATGATAGAACGATCGGCCCAAAATTGGACCTTCCGAATGGAACACCTTAGACGTAGTCATGGTGTTATACATGATATCATTTTCAAACAGTAAATGCCATAAGTTGGGCTTCTAACCGATAATGAAAATTTTAAATTCACTTTAAAATTTATGGTTTATAACAATTGTAATTTTTAATTAAACTGTTGGTTTTTAATGGAAGTTTTTGATAATTTAATTAGGCTTAAGTTCAACAAATTTAATTTTCATTAAATTATTTTTAATGCAAATTTCGATCTACCAATACACAAAAATTTTACATTCGTTAGTAAATATTTGAAGGCCAGCGAAAATCGTTTGTCGAATGTAGCTCATAATAGGAACTATTCACCCTTATCGTTGTTGGCGAATTTAAAATACGCCTGCGACTGTTTGGTAATAGATTAAAGATAACGTGAACTTACTCCCTTTAAAATGTTACCAAACAGTCGCAGGCGTATTTTAAATTCGCCAACCACGATAAGGTTGGTAATCTTTTTGCAAACTTCAAAAAAAAAAAATTGCTCATTGGTAAAAGTTTTGCCAAAAATGAAAAGAAGAAATCTGCGATTGATGGCTATTTGAAGAAGCTAAATATTTCTTAAAAAAGAGTATATCGAAACTTTTAAATCTCGTTGGGAAAAGGGTATCAAGGTTAAAAAACGATTATCGGGCCTGTTTTGAAAATCACGTGATTTGAAATCACGTTCTTTTAAAATCACACGTGTCATTTTGTTGTGTTCTGAAAATCATTTTGTTTTTGTATTTTTCGGTATGATTTCGCCAATTGAAAATTACACCAAAAACACAGAAAAATATCACACGTGTGATTTTAAAAGGCACATGTGATTTGAAATCACGTGATGTGAATAAAAGTGATTTTCAGAACAGGCCTTTATTTTGCGAAATAAAGATAATTTTTCCCAAATATGTTTGGGGGATTCAAGCGGTATGGTATCAATTCATATTGTCATAACATCCTATTATTTAACAATGGTTTAAAAAAATGTAAGAAAATATACACTCCCCGGTTACTGTTGTTGTTTGGTTTTGTTTATCGTCATACAAGTAAGTCCGGAGTGTTTAAAGTTCTTATTCGCTTTTTAGTACTATTTGTATTATATTTTTAGCTGTTCTTAAGTCTTTAGAAAACAGTTTCCTGACGATCTGGCCTAAGCAACCAGTGAAATGCGCATAGAAGCTGGCTTTTCATCAAAAATAAATTTCAGTGTATTTATCAGAGATAAAAATTGGGAATTTAGTACGTCATAGAAAAATCTTATTATTATGATAAAATTTGTTGTTGGTTTTTAAACAAAAAAGTCTTAAAATCATAAGACTTTTTATTTTAGGCTTTGTTTATTGTTTTGTCATAACTACAGAGAATAAATCTAAATAATGAGGGACTGCTCAAAACAGTTATATTTTTTCTTTTTATTATTTTAAGACATATGGGTTTGTGAATGCCTATTTGTTAGGACGGCTAATTTTGGGACCGTCTTCGTGCATGTGATCGTCGACATCACATCTTTTTTCTTTGTGTTTATTAAATCACATTTTTTTCTTCCTGTACGGTGTTCCATGTTCGACCTAAGTTAACATAATATTTTTTAATTTGTTGTAGTTGTTTTAATCTATAGTTCTGGGATGTGTTAAATAGAAAGGAATGTTGTAAATTGCTTTAAGCTATTTGGTTTATAAATTTTTTCCCCCGCTTTTTTTTTTGCTGTTCTTTTTTTAATTAATTTATGAAATAAAACAATCGTCATTATTCAACAATAATAATGAATTGTATTGAAAGGCTGAAAAAAATTTGCGACGTTGTTTTGGTTAAAAAATTTTGGTTTTAGAATTTGTGAGTTTTAAAGATTTTTGTAAATTATTTTCATTTTTGTTGTTGGGAAATAATTTGTTAATGTGGTAGTGAAAGAATTAATAAAGATTTACATTACGAGATTTTTTTTTTGCTGTTTGTTTGTTTCTTTAACAATTAATTTGTTTAAAAGATGATATTGGTTGTTGTGTTTTTGTTATGGTCCAAAATTCATGTATTTTCCTTGTTTCTTTTTTGTATTGATTTCTTTGTTTTTCGTTTGGAATCTGTTTTTAAATGAAAGTTCACGGTCAATAATAAATTTTTTTTTTTTTTTTTATAAAATGTGTAATATTTTTGTTTGTTTTTTTTTTTGCACATTTGCCTTTTTGCAATTTTTCAATCAAGTAAAATTTATTACATTCGATAAATTTAAGATTTGCCGGCAAACATTTTACTTGCTTTATTTAAGTTATTGAAATTTTTTTTTTATAAATCCTGTTTTTTTCAATGAAATTTAATGGGCGTGTGATTATTTTTTATTTGTATAATTTGTTTAATTTATTAATCAAGTCATAAAGAATTTAACATTTGAAAAAATTTGCTTAAAATTCAAAAACTGATTAAAATGTTTTTTATTGGTATATGAAATTATTTGTTTCAATTGTTAAAACAAAAATTTAAAAAAAAACTGATTATTAGGAAATTTTTTATTTGAAATATTCTTATATCCAAAAAGGAAATAGGTTTCAACAAAGGATGTAACAATATGCCTCTTTGCAGATACGATATCGATACTCCAAAAGAAAATTCGCCGATATCGATTTTGCTACGCATATTGAATTTTAATTATATTTAAAATTAATAAAACTCAAGAAGAGTAATTTTTTATTATGCGAAATAACATTAATATTTAAAACTCATATTAATAAGATCTATAAAAAAAACCAAATGAAATTGAGTTCATGCACAGAAAAATTAAAAATTATCTCTAATCCCCAAATTCATACAATTAAGCAAACAATTTGTTGATTTTGCAGCTATTACCAAAATAATTAAACTAAAAATTGTAAAATTCTAAATTGTGATTTTATTTTTTTCAATAAATTATATATTTAATTTTAATTAAAAAAAAATAATCAAAAAAACTTTGCCATTTCAAACAATCTGTTAATTGATTTAATTAAATATAGCTCGGGTTTTGACAGTTCCCAACAACAATTCTACAAGTTTAAATTATTTTATTTTAAGCGAAGAAATCATGTAATTATTATTTTAATTAAAAATTTATTTTAAAACAACTTAAATGTTAATTAAATCAAAAAAAAAAATTTTCAACTAAAAAAATAATTGATTCAATTAACACAATAATTATATTTAAATACTTTTCAAACAATTTTTTTTAATTGATAAAAAAAACTACTGAGCATTTTTCTGTGTCTCCGCCTAAAGCAGTCCTGCAGTGGAAAACAGTCTCTCCGATACGACAAATCATTTAAAAACTTTAGTATTTCTGCGCCATTTTCTTCAAGTTTTGTTATAACATTTCATTCCGCCAGTTAACAAGAGGATCTGCATTTATAAATATTGGACAGCTTTTGAAAGAGTTTGCGCAGGCCCGCAATAAGCAAGACCTTGGCATACCGATAAGATTATGTGAGAACATTTTCCAGGCTGCAGTTAAATATTTTATTTTGGAGCTTCTTGAACGCATGAAAGGGCGAAGGTTCTCATTGGTCACAGGAGGGTATCTAATTCTATTGACTCCCTTGAGCACCGTCGCAATGTGGGTTGTATTTGTCTGTTTTATCGTCACTACAATGGGATGTGTTCTGATGAAATTAGGGATCCGGTTCACGTAACGTAATATACGTTTTCCTCAAGAGTCCATCCATTTGTGGTCGGAATCGTACAACGAATTACAGGGAAAATTTGTTTTTTGGCCGGACTCTTTGTACACGCCCCAAATTATGTTTTGGGATAAAATTTGAGTAATTATTATTTTAATTCAATAAATGTCTATAAATCTGAGCTAATCCCTCAAAAAAAAATTGACCTAAAGCTTAATAAAAATATATTAATATATAATATTTAATTGTAAAAAGGTCGAAATAATAAGAATATAATTAAGATTCAATAAATAGTTAATGTAAAAACAAGGGGGGGGGGGGGGGACCTTTTTATAAATTTTAAATAATAGAACTAGTTAAAATTTATTTGTTCGATTTTGTTCGCTTTTAGTTAGCGACCTTAAATTATTAGTAAAACATAATTTTATTTTTTAATTATATATCAAGTTTAAATGGTATAATAATTTACTCTCTTACTGTAGTTTGTGTGAGAATTTAATTTTGTTTTTCGAACACCAATTAACTTCGTAGGAGGCCAAAACTTATTTTCTTTTTTTTAAAAAAAAACCATATTCAAATTTACCAATAAATTATATTAAATTAGACCAATATTTTTAATCACTTTGAAAATAAGAACCCAAATGACGGTTTTGTACAACCCAAGCAAAGAAAATTTATTTGAATAAATTTTCCTAAAATATGGAAATATTTTTTGTTTCTAAACGCTTGATGCATTTAAACAAATCATTGGCCGACCATAATTTTCCTTCCAACACACTTGAGATTATTTTTGTAAAAACATGACATTTAAACTGTCTTTGACACCCCTTAAAAAAAGATGCAGCGCAGCAACTTAATTAAACGGATACAATATTTTGTTAAATATTTATTAGAAAAAAAAAATATATATCTTTGTTACGTCTAATGGTGTTTTCTTTTCTACAAAAAAAAAAGTACCACCTTGTTGAAAGGTGCATATATAAAATATCTTGCCAACCCTGTAATATTGTGGTTTATTTTTTATTTGACGAGAATTAAACACAAGTTATCCAAAAGTAGAATGCCCTATTTTTAATAGCTGACAAAAAGTTTCTTCATTAAAATTCATAATAAATAATCGAAAATTTGTTTATTGCATCAACAACAAAATGAATGACGAAATTCAAGTTTCGCATTTCTGCACATAAAATGGATGCGCTTATTAATATCCATATTTGTACTTTTTCCTATAAAAATATTTAAAAATACTCAAAAATTTTCTTTAGCTTTTTTTTCATAAAATATGTAAACATGAAAATACCGTTGCCAGATTGCCGATCTATCGACACCAAGTTTAAAAGATTTTTCAATTTGAAGACTTTATGAGAAGAATTTTATAACAACGAATCCAATTAGATTTTATTTTACTTGCAACCTACAATTAACAATATATTTTTTCTATAAAATAATAGAAAAAATAGAATCTGGGAATTTTAGTTCTCATGTTGAGTTTAATTTTTATTCTAAATTTTTATTAATAATTATATAAAAATAATAAATTAATAGTGCATAGAAAATATTCCTGGAAAAATATTGAAGGAATAAGACTATTAAAGTATGAAAGCTTTATAAATCGTAATTTGACTCAGAATACACACTCGAATTAATATAAAAATTTATAATAATAGAAAAAATAACTTTGAGAGCTTAACTTTTTTACTGCCCTGATTCAAAGCGATTTTTTCCAATGTCGTCTGGTAGTCCTATCTATATACTCGTATAAACAGAAGTGACCTGTTTTACAGGGCATTATCAACACTGTCGATTTTTACGGGGCGTGAAGTGCAATGCCTTATGCCATTATTAATGATTTTTTTAGAATAAAACATGCCACCCTTTAAGAGAGCAAGCCATTTTTAAGAAGCAAACACCAATTGCATTTTTTTAACATCAACGAAACATCAAGAGAAAACATATGGGTAGTTTTGAGTTCAATAATCTTCCTCAGAATTGGAAAAATATTGAAAGGATTTAAATTTTTAAAAAAAGTTTAAAAGTTTAAAAGAGTTTCTTCTCCAAAATTTAGAAATGTTTCTACTGTAAAAATTTATTGCAAAATTTATGATTAGAAGTACCTAAAAACGCAGTTTTTTCAGTTTTCCCTCATTTATTAATTTTTATACCATTTATACATTTTTAAACTAGCACAGTGTAATTAATGTTGAGTATAGAGGGAAATACATACAAGTGTTGATACGGGTTTCTGTTTCAAATCAGCATTTTACTGCTGTCAATTTTCAAGTTTTAAATAAAAGAAACGTAATTTTGATAGATTTTTAAACAAATACACTAAGGCCGGGTTTTTGAGATGTGGATTAAGTTAAAACTTAGCTTAACGTACTCTGAAACTCGGATTTTTTCTGGCGTAATGAGATTTTTTTTTTATTATTTCATTAATGACCAACATTTTAAGCAAAGCTAAGCTGTTTCGTCAAAATGAGCTTGTTTTAGCTTTGCTTAAAACGTTGGTCTTTAATTATATATCTAAAAAAAAATTACATTTCGCCGGAAAAATCCGAGTTTCAGAGTACGTTAAGCTAAGTGTAAGCTTAATCTACATCTCCAAAAACCGGCCTAAAAAAATTAACGAGGCCATGAAAAATATTCCCATTCTTTATTTCCTTAATGTGACTTTAGGATATGTACGTACGAAATGTTTTATATGTTTATTTCTTTATTAATAGTGCAACAACAATTCTTTGCAGAAACGACGCAAGTAAACATCACAAATTCTTTGTATGCGTCCGCTACATACGATATACTAGAAAACATCACAAAATCTCGCAGGCCGCACGAGGTAATTTTCACACACTAGGAGTATGTATAAGTAAAAATGTTCTAACTGTATTGAAAGGTTTTGAAAGAAACAAGTACTGTCTGGAGTGTATTTCTTTGAATTCTTGTACCCTCACAACCAGTGTGGCCATTTTGGCATATTTGCAGCTAAATTAAGCATTAAAATTTTATATTTAACTGCAAAATTTTCATTTAGCACTTGGCATTTTATTAAGCATTTTTGGAAAAGGTTTTTAGCTTTTTTTAGAATTATTTATTTTAAAAATTTGGACGAATGGTGTTGAAAAAGGTAATCGCTTTGCTAATGATTTCCAATGGATTTTGAATAAAGAAACAATGGACCTTAATAAGTATTCAAATTTATTTATCCACAGTTTCTTATATTAAAATTCCTATGAATTAAGTTTAATATTACTAAAAAATTACAAGATATATTTATAAGTTTTAAGATATTAAAGTGCTTACTTTTTGTTATGGAAACCACTACAATATACGTTTTTAATATTTTCTGTAAAAATAGTCGGACTGTAGATCGGACCACGCCAGCTTAGAAACAATTACTTCTCTATTTTAACCAAAATTTAAAATGGAGTTATATATCGTCGGTCACAGGTTGACAACTCTTAACATGTTTTCTTTGTACTTTTCAGGAGACAAAAAAAAAACGTTATTACTCCGTTACTAAACCGTGTTGGAAGTAAATAAAAAAACCAAAATTAGTAGGAGATATTTATTGTAAGATGGTGTAAAGAAAACAAAGGTATTGAAATAATTTCAGATTAAAAAAAAAAATGAAATAAATAATACGAGTTGACAATTTCAAAAAATTTAAAAGTGAGTATATTATATATATTTAGCGCGGGTAGCGTTAATTCCGAAAAATATACTAATGACATTAGTTTTAATAGATTATTAAATGTAAATAGATAAATAACTTGAGGTAAATCGATAACAGTTATCAGTTTTTGCTAGTGGTTGCAACAAATAGTTTAATTGATTTTACTAAATATTTTTTAAAAAATTATAAAATATTTTGACCAGAAATAGTTGTACCCAATTTTAAATTTCGTATGGAAATGGATAATTTTTATGTTAAGAAACCTGTCTGGTTAAAAAAAAAATATAATAATCAGGGAATATTTGAAATGCCCTTATCATGTCGATTGTAAACATTATTCGCCCTTTGATATTATGATATAAAAGTACATGGAAATTTCACTTTGTATTTAGGTAAAAATTAAATGGTGTAAATACTTAAAAAATTGATTGCTCTAAACTGCTAAAAGAGATAATTATTTTAAAGATTCAACTTTTCTTAAACTATAAAAAAAAAATATTATTTTAAAAAAAATTTTAAGAAATTTTGTATTTTATAGAAATAAATCGTTTAAATTGTGCATATATCGGAGGTTTTATGGCCAACTAAATTTAAAATTTAATCTCAACTACCTGTGCTACATATTTATAAGTATGCTTTACCAAAAATCTAGCCACTTTACTAAAATCTAGCCACCTGCTTATATATAACAATTTATTTAAATTTCGTTATAAAATTAATCACTGAAATGTATTTAGTTTCGAATAATATTTTATACTGGTAATAAATGTTTAACAAAAATCTTTAAAAAATTGTAGCATTTTTTTAAATAATTTTTAGCATTTTTTGCCATGTCTAATGCCAGATTTAGCTGCACAATTTTTTTAGACCTGGCCACACTGCCTAGACTACCCTGTGTATATATTAAAGGTAGGATTACACGATTGCCGCAATGCACCAATTATTGGTCCTTTTTATGCGCCAACCGTGTAATTTCACAATTTATTGTTTCATACGGCAACCTTTAGCAATATTTTTCTTTGTTGCCCCAGTCAAATGCAATCCTGGTACGGCAACCGTGTAACTACTCGATTGACAATAATGTGGCAATAAAATGTTTTAATTGCGGTAATATTTATTTTTTCTTTAGACGAGGTATAGTATATCTGTCATTAAAATTAATTTCAACTGTTGGAAATATATAAATTATTATATACTTTTAGTGTTAATATGGAGTTTGATGAATGTATAATAAAACCGAAAAATTTTAATAATTTAAAAAAAAAAATGACATAAAAAATTGTGTATATCATAGAAATAAATAAAAAATGTATTTAGTTTTGAATAAAATTTCATACTGGTAATAAATTTTTAACAAAAATCTTTTAAAATTTGTAACATTATTTTAAAATCATTTTTAGCATTTTTTGGTCATGTCTAATGCCGGATTTAGCTGTAAAATTTTTTTAGACCTGACCACACTGATCGCAACACCATTAAAACAGTAATGCACAGTATTTGTCATTATGATTGTTCACAAACGTTTTTAATTTTAGTTGCGTGTTTGTTTTTCCAATAAATTTTGGCAGGCCTTTATTGTTTAGATCGATTAAGATCATTAAGCCAAAGGCATCAAAAATTGAAATTGTTAATTTCTGGCCTTTAGAAAATGTTCTTCTGAATCGGAACCGATTTATTCCCAAAAAAAAAAAGCAGCAAAAGTTTATTAAAATAGTGAATTTTTATTTGCAATACCAATACTATTTTTAAATCATCAGACCCTTGTAGAATTTTGGGTAATCCACTGAGCAACTTAAAAGTACTGCAATTACAAATATTTACTACTTATATCTCTTATCAGTTTGAATAATGATGAATTTTGTTTTATTTATTATTTTTTTGTTGTTATTGTTGTTTGTAAAATAAAGTAATGATCTCCTTTCGATAACCTCAAGTGTTGAAAAGCCAGACAGACATCCACTGACAATAAACATACGAAATGTAAAAGATACAACGTTCAAAACGGCCACACACCAGAATAAATGATCGCATTATTTTAAGTACTTTAAGTATCGATACAATTTATAGCTGTTACAACAAAAACAACTTCAAATAATACGGGGTTTTAAATAGGGGACCTCCTGGTACTTTTTATGAGATTTTTCTTCTTGTTTTTAATTCTATTTGATTTTTTTTTATCGTTAACCCTACAAGTGTAATAGAGCAATAATTCTACAAGAAATTCCTATTTGAACGAAATTATTGGTGTAAAAAATGTTTTAAAAACTGTGTATATGAAAGATTATTAAACCGTCAACACAGCTGAACACAGTGGGGTTGATTTGCTCGAAATATTAATTTTATCGTATCTTGTGAACTATAGGATAATTCTGTGATTTTCATGGGTAACCGCGTATGTCTTAAAATCAAATTTTTCTGGAGAGCATAAAAAACATTCTAGATCAAACTATGGGCTCGGTATTGAACTTTTTACAATTGGTCATTACGTAAAAAAATCGGAACTGGTCCATATTTTTTAAAAAAATTCAAGAGCCATGTAAAGAGCATTTAAAATTAAGGAATATGGCATGAACATCTCAAATTCGAAAAAAAAAATGGACAAACGCGGTTGCCCGTGAACACCACGAATTCTAATGTTCTTGACCAGTCAAATCATTTGGAAATATGTATGTAATTTGGATATTTCTGGTATGTTCCAATACTTCAACACTTTAACACCGTGAACTTCTACTACAGACGTGTGATTGTTTATTTAAACAATTCGTTTAAGACTGCAGTAAACAAAAACCCCTTCAAAACTTATTCCAGGGAGCAAATTAAGGCCTTCGATATCGATCCAAACTTCAATTTAAATTGTATTGTAATTTGGATCGATATCGAATGCCGTAATTTGCCCCCAGGGCTATAATTTATATATAAAGGGAGTTTTTTACGAAATGCTTTGACGTCAAAGGAACTGCAATTTTGTGCTCACTTTTTTATATTTATGTTCAGTATATTTTGGGAAATCATCATGACAGTGATGTTATACGTAGGGAAAAATCCCTAATCGCAGAGGGTTTCTTCTAAAAAAAAGTGGCCGTTGGGAAAAATAGGACAGATTTGTTCAATTCATTAAAATATAGGGACTTTTGAGTAATGTTGGAATACTGTATACATTTAGCAACCTTTTTCGAACTGTGATCGCATAGTAACAAAATTGTTAATACGGCAATATTACAAATTATTAAAAATCGTTAAAGCTGCAAAGAATCACAGAAATAAATCGCTTCTTTCGCGAGCATGGCTAAAATTCGCCAAAAGTTGCCAACTTTGAAACAAACCCTAAAATTTATTTGAAATTGCTAAATCGGTTAAAAAACAAAAAAAAAAATTTTCAAAAATAGCGAAAATTCGCGAACAATTTTAATATTTCAAACAAGCCTTAAAATTTAGTAAAAGTGCCTAAAACCATAAGGAATGGCAAAAATTCTATAAAAATTTCTAAATTAGCGGAAATTCGCAAAAATTTGCTAATAGCGGCATGATAGCAAAGTCTAATAATTATAAAAAATCTTTAAAATTTTAAAGAATCCGAAAACTTACAGGAAAAATGGCTTCTATCGGGAACATGGCTAAAATTATTTGTCCTTGTTTGTTCTTACAATTTTTTTTGTAATATCAAATAAATGTTTGCTCGAAAATTACTAAAAATTTTTACTGCCAGGCCCACAATGTCGACAAGAACATTTCTTTCGCATATTTATATTGAAAACAATAATAAAAAAACAAAAATTTGGTTTTGTTTTCAATAAAGAAAAACGAAAGAAATGTTTTTGTCGATATTGTGGGACAGGCAGTTATTTTTTGTGTTCGCACTGTGTTCACATTGGGCAAATATTTGTATTCCGGCAAATACTTTTATTTGCTAATTTGACACTCAAAAATATTTTGTGTTCAGACTACGTCAATGAAATATTTAATGTTTGCTACCAAATATTTCATCAGTCTGGAAGTACCTTTAGAAATATCATAAACATTTTGTAAAAATTTAATTAAATAGTGTAAATGTTTGGGCATTTCATGTTAATCCAACGAAATATCTCAAACAAATTTGTCCTGTAAACTGCTGCAAAAATAATAATTTTGTAATTTTAGCTTTTCTTAAACTTTAAAAAATTAACTGATCTAAAATTTCTTTTTATATAATCTTTTATATCACAGCAAAGCATAGAAATAAAATCCCTTGTATTTCATTTACATCAGGGGTATGGCAGGCCGCCTAAATTAGTTAAAATATTTTTACATTTTGCTTAAAAAGAGTTGGTAAAATGTATGTAGCTTTTAATAAAATTTAATACTGTTAATAAATTGTAAGCAAAAATCTTGAAAGAATTTCAGCATTTACTAAAATCATTTTTAGCATTTTCTGGCCTTGTCTAGTACAAGAATTAGCTGTAAACAAGTTTAAAATCTGGTCACACTGATAAGTATACAAAAAGTTCCTTGGAGTTACCTTAATGACTTCAGGTAAGATCCTATAATCTCTCACCGTGTAGAATAATTTGCCTTTTTGTAGCCTTAATATACTTCAGTAAACACTTGGGCTCTACATAAGACCCTTTAGGCCGCTGTGCTTATGGCTTTTATATAATAATATTAGTTTAAAAATTTAAAAATGTTCAGTAGTGGCATTCTGGTGCGAACTTTGAAATTTCATTTAGTAGTGTGCCAGTTTTTTTCTTGTTTATTCCTAGGAAAATCTTTTTGAATTTTGGTAATAGGTAGTAGTTATATCACACCTTACCTTGTAAGTAGTTGACGTTATAAATGCCATTATTTTGAAAACCTCAATAAGTACTTACTAGTAATGACCTCAGTAACTACTTTTTACTTATATTATTTCACTACTGAATATATGCTTACTAATAATCCGCTCATTAACTACTTATTAGTTGTGTAGCTTTCAGTACTGAATGTTTACTTACTGGTAACGAGCTCAATAACTACTGATTAGGTATGTAAACAGTTTTAAGATGTATTATATACAAATTCTTGTTTTTGTTTATACTTTCTTTTTACTAACTTACTAAGAAAACCCAGTTAGTTTTGGGCTTCTAATAAGTATGTTGTTAGTACTTACAATTTAACTTACTGGTAGTTTAATAATAACTAGAAATTTTTGGCTACTAGAAAGTGTATTGTAAGTACTTAATTCTATGGACAACTGGAACAAAAATATTATTCAGCCGAAATATGAGTAGTGTTTATATGTCTCCAACATTACCTGCTAACTTACCAGATAAGTAAAGTTTTTGCTGGGTTGTTAGGGACGAGAAAGGGGGATTTTTTTAGTCGAATTTTAAATATCGTATTGCATTAAATTTCAAATTGGATATCCGTATTCGAAATCGTATTCGTATTCGATGAATATTGCCGCAGATCTTCGTATTCATATTCGCTAAAATTCAATAAAATAATTTTTTTATTGAAATTGAATTTTTTGTGCTTTTTTACAACTTCTATCAGTCTTGAAAAAGGTCTTTTATATTGTTTTCGCTTTCAAAAGTTAAGTTTAGTAAAACACACATAAAGCAATGATTTCGATGAAAATTTTATTTCATTATAATGCTAGGACCTTGTCATCATGTACGAAATACAATGTCTTTAGAATGACCGGCATTAGATTAGTCGCATCTTTCGATCCTTTTGAGGTTCTTTCGACCACTTTTTTGCACATTTCGGGCGGTATCTCAGATCTTGACGTTTTCCAGATATACACAAAAAAAGACGACCAACACAAGATTTATTAGTAAAATCAGAGGCAGTCGTGGTTCATTGCTCATATCTCAGTAATTTTTGGACCGATCAGTCTGAGTCAATAGCAAACTTTAACGGAGTATATGTAAAAGAAATATAAAACAACCTAGACACTATCATTTCTGGGGTTTTCGGAAAATCCATTTCAACTTACAGACGCACAGACATCGTTATAAATCAACTTCGCTACACATAAGGACCCAGAATATATATATATATAGGGCCTAAGATCACTATTGCAGAAATAACAAATGCAATGGCAAACTTAGATATAACCTTTAACCTTTAATTTAATGCATGAAATACTAAGGAAAAAAAATTAATTGCAGTTTTACAACCCTTTTCCTCCACTGTGGGCACACTGTGCTGTGCCCTTTCGGTTTATTGTTTTCAAAATCTGCTTGTGTGTAATCTAGTGATCAAATATTATTGAAAATGTTTAAGCAATCAGTGTCGTTTTTAAATTAACAAGTAGCACAATTTGAGGGGTGTTTGTAACTTCTCCATAATGTAAATGGTCTGAAATATTTATGTTTATTGTTCTACTCTGGATCTATTTAAAACCACTTAAGGTTTGTGTCAACACTTGTGAGTAGTCACTTGCCTGAAGGATAACATTCAAAAGAAATTTAATATCGTGTAGGGCAGGGTTTCTATTTTTAAAAATACATTGCACAAAACTTTCATGTCTTTTGTAAAAAATTTCATGTAAATTTGTTTGAGCGCAGGTACATTTTTGTTTTATGTTTGAAATGAAATGAAGTTTATGCACTAAAAGCACCACCAAAACATTAAAAACGCGTCAAAAAATACCCATTTAAAAAAAGGGTATTCAGAAAAATGGGTCACAAGACCAAAATAGCGTCGTAAACTACCCGAAAGGCGTCAAAATGGCAACCCTGTTCTCGTTATCGTAAGTTTCTTATAGCAAAAGATACGTAATTATTGAAACATTTCTTAAAGCCCTAACAGATTCATAAAACTTGGCAAAAAGTTTCATTGAGTTCAATATGGTTTAACACCTATGATTTACATGTATTAGAACGTTTGCTTAAGGCAACTTAAAATAATTTTTTTTGCCATAGAAGAATTTTGATAGATTCTTTTTATTTTGTTTTGAAAGTAAAACTGACACGTAAAAATAAACTGATCATAAATCTTTAGATATTTAAAAAAACAAAATTTTCTATAAAATTATCTAAAATTTGTTCCATTTCAATTAAAAAAAAATTTAAATTTTTAATTACTTTTGTTAATTTTCTATACCTTAAATTAGTCAGGGTATTGTGCTATCGGCAGCTTTGTCTTTAATTTATTTTAAAACTATATATATATTTTTTTTTGGTATAAATATAAAATGAAAGCCTGAAAATGCTTTCATGACTAAAATGAATTCGCATAGCATCGACTAATTAGCCAAAGAGTTCTATGTGATTTTTTTGTTTTTGGTTACAGGTTACACTACATCAATTCAATTAATAATCATTTTTTTGTTATTCGCTTTTAAAACTATAGATAGATATAGTAGTTATAGATTCCATAAATATGTGAATTTTTTTTGTTTGGAAAAATTCATTAATCTTTTTCTTTAATAAAAAAAAAACAAGAAGAAACTTAATGATTTCGTTTCTTATCTAGTTAAATATATATTTTTTTTTATTATGGCTGCTTAATATGTTAAAAAGCGAAACTGTAAATTAAGGTAATTAGTTAGTTCTAGTATTTAAAACTATTTTCTACTTTTAAAATAATGATGAGAAATATTAATTTGAGACTACAGTGTCGAATAAAATAATAGGACAACATACAATTTTTAATAGTTTCTTAAATTTTTATTTAGTTTTTCATAAATACGATGAAATAAGTACAGGGTGGCCCAAAATTACCGAATGGGTTGGAATTGCTTATAACTTTACTATTATAATTTTTTTTCTTTTCTTTTCAGTATTTTGTAACGAAGACTTGGGGAATTTAAAATGGAGCAGTGCTCAATAGAACAAAGTGCCCAAATTGTTGAGCTTTATTTTTCAAATCAACAATCCATTGTTTTGACTCAGCGTGCATATCGTCGTTATTTTAATGTGCGGTTTGGACCCTCAGCGTCAACAATAGACCGTCTGGTTGCAAATTTTCGACAATAGGGGGCAGTAAGGAACCTTTCCGGTGCTAGCAGAAGACGAACGGTGTACACGGATGACAATATTGAAGTGGTACAGAGGAGTATTCGGAAAGATGGAGAAACATCAACCAGGAGACGTTCGACACAACTTGGCCTCTCACGAGCGTCGCTGCAGAGAATTTTGCACACAATAGGAATGTTTCCATACAAGATTCAGCTTGTCCAAGAATTGAAACCGACAGATTACCAGCAACGACTTGATTATGCAGTTTTTTTCCGGCAAAAAGCAGAAGAATATCATAATTTTATTCATAATTTAATTATGAGCGACGAAGCTTATTTCCGATTAAGTGGGTTCGTTAATAAGAAAAACTGCAGGATATGGGCTACGGAAAATCCGAGAGTAGTTTCAACAGCGAGAATAACACCCACCTAAGTGTACGGTTTGGTGCGGTGTTTCATCGGAAAGGATAATTGGTCCTTATTTTTTTGAAATTGAACATGGGGTCGCCGTTTCCGTCAATGGTGTCAGATATTGGACAATGTCGGAAAATTTTTTAAGGCCAGCTGTGGAAAACCATCCGCAAGCATGGTTCCAACAAATGGAGCCACAGCGCACACTGCAAGGGACACAATGGCTCTTTTACGGGACATCTTTTGTGAACGAATTATTTCGCGTACAAGCGATTTTAATTGGCCTACGCGTTCACCGGATTTAACCGCCCCAGACTGTTTTCTTTGGGGTTATGTGAAAGGAAAAGTCTACATTAATAAGCCTACAACCATCCAGCAATTAAGAACCAATATACGCGACGAAATAAACAACATAACACCTGAAGTTTTGCGAAAGGTTATGGAAAATGCCACCCTGTATATAAAACTGAAGCTACTCAATTAACTAAGAAGCTATCGTCGGTCAAGCCCGACCATATGATACACTAACCTGCAGTATTAAAAAACAAATTTTCGAGAGTGTACCCTATTTGGAGCCCAAGGACCCGCCCGAACAATATTATGTTATGAGGATAAGATGCATGTAAAAGTTCTTTGTGACGAATACAGATATTTTCATGTTTCAGATATCATTCTTTCATAGCTTTCTTCACACTTTTATGTTAACAAAAAGGAAGAAAAAAAAAATAAAAAGAAAAAGTAAAATATTGCAAAAAAACGTATGAATTTCGTCATGTCGTGCTTGGCCTTGAATCAGGGATGGAAAATTGCTTTTCTGATTTCGTACCAACTGTCGAAAGAAAATGTACTTTTGAAATCATGACAAATTGTTTTAAAACATTTTTAAAAAGGTTTGTTTTGAAATTAACAGAGCTCCAGCATTTAGTGCTATTCCTTCAGTACTAAAAACGTGTGTAATTTTGTTAAAAAGAAATAACTCATAACCAGGGAATCCGAATATATACTCTTAAAAAAGTTTTTAATACTCATTAAATATGCAGTAAGAACTAAAAAATATGCTCTAAATTTTTTTACAAATATGTTCAAAAAACAAAAATTGCGTTTTTGAATAAATGCCACCCTGTATATAAAACTGAAGCTACTCAATTAACTAAGAAGCTATCGTCGGTCAAGCCCGACCATATGATACACTAACCTGCAGTATTAAAAAACAAATTTTCGAGAGTGTACCCTATTTGGAGCCCAAGGACCCGCCCGAACAATATTATGTTATGAGGATAAGATGCATGTAAAAGTTCTTTGTGACGAATACAGATATTTTCATGTTTCAGATATCATTTTCATATTTTCAGATATTTTCAAAATGATTGTCCATTATTCTTAAAGCAATTATCCTGTGACCACTTAGCTCAATATCACTTAACTGGTGAAAATGTGTTTAAAGTGTAGTGACTTCAGAGGAAAGGTTATTGGCACAAAGCTAGTAATATGGCTGATTCTATCTGGGGATCATATTAACATGGTTCATTCGGGACAATATCTGCGTCAGGAATTATTTTAATCTAAGATTGTATTTAAGTGACCTGTTACAGGGTATCAAGAAGGTGCCTATGACATGGTCATGTTAAGCTGACAAGTACCCTTTATATTAAGTGTTAGATCAAGAACCGGTCCCTACCACTTTATAGCTGCCACGTGACAAGTTTGATCCCTTTTCCTAGGAAAACGAGATTTGTTTGCCTTTATGTGTTTTAAGGAAGGAGGTTCATATGGGACATATGGTTAATTTTGGATTTTTTTTTCTCCTTTACCCCTTATAGGACCGTAAGCCTTCCACAAAGCATCTTCATCTTACACGATTTGCTGCAGTTGTTTTCGTGTCTTCCACTGTATGATTTCACAGTCCTTTTTCTTGAAGTATCGATCCATTCAGTATTGTTATTTTGCCTTGTGTCAGTTTCTTTAATCGGTTGTTGTTCCAGCTAAGTAGATGATTGGTCTGCTGTAGCAGTTCCTAGGATAATGGGACTTTCATCTGTCGTTGCCTAGAAACAACATCCTACGTATATTTTGGACCTGCCAGCACAAAATTTTGTCATGATAAAGTAAACTGTTGTCGCCAATTTGTATGTCAATATCAACATTTTTAAAAAAGTTATGGCTTTAAAAGCTGTTTTGGGAAGTAGTATTAATACGGGAACCAGTCAAATATGGACCGATTCCAAAAAAAATTTGGTAAGGTGATTAAGATTGAAATTAAGCAAGTTTGGACCAAATTTAAACTATAGGGTGGTTTGTTTAATGCACGCTGTTAATTGCGAGTGACACCTTAACGTCAAGTTTTTTGCCCAACTTAATTTGGCATTTCTTTTTATTCAGTTCGACAAATTCAACCATGGAGAGCTCCAAAATTGAGCAGCGTGTTAAGATTATTGATGCCTTTTACAAAAATGGGTGTTCCAAAGCAAATGCATTTCGTGATGAACCAAATGTGTCCACAATCGGGAGAATTGTGCCCAAATTTCAGCAAACCGGATCTGCAGAAAATTTGAAAACACATGTGCATGCTCGCCTAGTTCGCGCTGCGGAAGACATTGCTGTTGTTCGCGATTGTGTGGCAGAAGATCCGTCAATCTCGACTCGTCGTCGTGTCCAACAATTTAATATTTCACGAACATAACTGTTGCGAATTTGGAAAAAAAATTTAAATTTACACGCTAAAAAGGTTCAATTAACTCAAGAGCTGAAACCTACTGACCATTTCAAGCGTCATAAATACGCCGAACAGACAAAAGAGAATCGTGACTTTACAAAGAAAATCATCTTCAGCGAGGCACACTTTCACCTAAGTGGAATTGTTAACAAGCAGAATTCCCACATTTGGACAAATGAGAATCCACGAGTGATTGTTGAAAAGACGACGCATCCACAAAGAATCACCCTTTAGTGCCGTTTATGGGCTGGCGGCATCATTGGGCCGTACTTTTTCGAAAATGAGGTCGGCGAAGCAGTTACCGTGAATGGTGTTCGCCATCGCGAGATGATAACGGACTTCTTGTGGATATGGACCTGGACGATATATGGTTCCACTTGCTCAACTCAAGGAAACAATGGCTCTTTTGCGCGAGAAATTCAATGGTCGTGTTATCTCACGTCGTGGAGATGATAATTGGCAGCCACGATTATCTGATTTGACACCGTTGGACTTCTTTCATTGGGGATATTTAAAAGAAAAAGTGTACGTCAATAAGCCAAGAACAATTCAAGAGCTAAAAGATGAGATAATTGGACACATTAACGACATTGAACCTCAATTGTGTTTCAGAGTCATTGAAAATATTGACCATCGGATAGAGGTATTCCATCGAAGCCGTGGGGAGCATTTGGCCTATATTTATTTCACACATGATTGTCATAGATTCTTCTATTATAATAAAAAATATTAAGGCCCTAATCATGTAAAACACAACGCAACGCCAAAGAATTACATTGAAAGCAAAAACAAAGTCATAAATAAAAATTCATAAAAACTATGTAGAAAGCAACAACAAAATTACAAAATATTTATGACATTGTTTCTGCTTTCAATGTAATTCTTTGACGTTCCGTTTTACATGATTAGGGCCTAAGATAATTCTCTGAAAATTTTTTGTTTTATTTACAATAAAGATCGTGCGCTTTGCTCCACCCTTTAAATACAAACATAATAAGATGGTTTATGGGCATAAAGACTCTATTCCGGAAGGAAGCTTGTTGGGGGCTGTTTAAATTATGGACCGATTCTCACTATTTTAAATTGGTCCTTCTAACAATGACAACTTATGAATCAAATGTCATCAAATTATCTCCAAATTGCGACCTGTACTTAATGCATAACCCAGTAAAAAATGTGCTCCAAGAGCAGGTTTTATGTACTTATGAATTCATACCTCAAATCGCTTCAAACCTGCTGATGGGATGCCTGATTTTTGTATGGAGTGTTCCCCGGTTGGAGGAATATTTTCTGCTGCCAATAAGCTCTTCTTTTAACATAATTAAAAATGCAAATAAAGTACTCCTTAAGTGCTTTTTAGGGGCTAACTATATTAACATATTCATAAATGTTTTGATTTTACTGGTTTAAATGCCTTTTTCAAGCATTTTCGTAAACCATAATATATTTTCATTTTTTCGCTTTGAACCCTTCTTCGTTATCAGCACTAAAATAACCGCTTTATGTATATTTTATTCTTCATCATTTAATACTGTATAAGAGTTCTCTTAGTGAAACGCTCGATAATGCGCTTTTTCTCTTAAGTGATTCAAAAAACACAAATTTTTTTTACTGGGAAGGTTTACATGGATAGCCAGCCAGACGGACGGACGGACACCGTTACACATATTCAGATTCTTAGTCAATCGGTATACCTAAAAGTGGGTAAAAGACCAATATTTTAATATGTTACCAACATCAACACTAACGCACAGTACCCTCTTTACTATTGTGGTGGTGGTATAAAGAGTAGTAGTTCACCGAAAAAAATATGAGGGACATTTCAATTTTGTTACTTTTTGCTATCAAATCCGAATATTTTTTTTAAAAATTTATGGAAGCTCCTGTAGTTTTAATTACATTTTCGCATCTCCTCGTCATATACATCACGAGATTGGCGTATGTATCCGGAGGAATTGAGCAACACGCTTCTTGAACCCTGTTGCCCCACTACCTTTTTATTTGTCAATTTAAATGTACGTCCCAATTTTATTTTTTAGAGAGGTTTTTCAAGAGGTTATATTTGAAAGAATTTTACAGTTAGTTTCACTAATAAAAGTTTAATGCATAATTTTAAACGAAATGTTATTAAGAAGGAAGATATCGTCCCTATTATTTTTTCCGACACTGTAAGTAAGCTGTTGTTGTATGTATATTTTTTTTTTGCCTACCATTAAAATCTATTATTTTTATGTAGCTTTTAATACATGTGTACATATGTATGTATGTATTAATATTTGCCAAAACTATAAGAAAAAACGAAATACATAAAAAGTTCCTTATCATGGGAATTTTAATTTAATTTAACCTTGTAGTTTTTTTTACTAATAAATTTTATGCGATTTTTAATTTATTTCAATCGCTTTCTTCACACTTTTATGTTAACAAAAAGGAAGAAAAAAAAATAAAAAGAAAAAGTAAAATATTGCAAAAAAACGTATGAATTTCGTCATGTCGTGCTTGGCCTTGAATCAGGGATGGAAAATTGCTTTTCTGATTTCGTACCAACTGTCGAAAGAAAATGTACTTTTGAAATCATGACAAATTGTTTTAAAACATTTTTAAAAAGGTTTGTTTTGAAATTAACAGAGCTCCAGCATTTAGTGCTATTCCTTCAGTACTAAAAACGTGTGTAATTTTGTTAAAAAGAAATAACTCATTACCAGGGAATCCGAATATATACTCTTAAAAAAGTTTTTAATACTCATTAAATATGCAGTAAGAACTAAAAAATATGCTCTAAATTTTTTTACAAATATGTTCAAAAAACAAAAATTGCGTTTTTGAATAGATGGGGGTAGTGCACTCTAATTTTGCAGTTTAAACTCATACTAATTGGTAGTTTTTTTCTATGCAATTCCTGCGAAGCTCTACGCTTGTCTCCAAAAAAGAAACCAGAGTCTGGCGGGATTCGAACCCGCAACCCCGGCGCTGATAGACTAGCTCACAACCAATTAGCCTACCTGGGCACCCGGTGCAAAGTTTTTGCAATCATTTTGTTTAATTATTTAGTGAGCGTGCAATGTTGATTTAAATCAATATTTAGTGCACTACCTCCAACTATGTTTTTTTAAACTAAACAATTAACTATTTAAGAATTATGAGGTAACGATAAATATAAATATAATTTTTCCGCTTGAAAGTGATTTCGGGGCGAGATTCTGACCAAAAGTCCCTTGGTTAATATTGGACCTGCCATTACAAAATGTTGGCGTGTCATTAACGATATTTTAAAGTAATCATCGTTAAAATTTATAACAATATGTACTAACATTGAACCCTGTACGGTTACTGTGTATATAAATTACGCTCTTTTTTCAACAACGTTAGCTGATGACGAACGCTTTAATAAAATAATTAATTTGAAAGCACAAAAAAGGGGTCCAACTCGTATCAAACTCTCAGGATTAAAGGAGGACCCACTTGGGAAGACTGAGGAAGAAGTATAGAATGGACTCTATGCATTACATGGGCTCTTCGGACCACTCCTGGGGAACGGAATGGCGCAAACTCGGCAATTCGCCTCAAATTTACCCAGCAGTGGAGTAGAAATAGCTGCGGGCGCTGCAGGGTTGTGAACACGAAATCTCAAGGAGGGGTTTATCACACCTGCCCGGTTTCGTTTCACGATTGTAGCTACAAAGCAGTGGTACCAAACTGGGTGGTGAAACGGTGTGCCAGGTAGGAGGAGAAGCGTGAACTTCTACACGGATGGCTCTTAGTCGCGAGAAGCAGTGGGAGCTCTTGAGGTAGTTCAACCCCAATTTAGCGCGAAGACTTCCGGACTATTGTAGCGTTATCCAGGCGGAGATACTTGTGATTAAGGAGGATGTAGACTGTCTCAGACAATCCGCTGTGTCGCAGACAACTGTGGATATATACATTGATAGTCATGCCGCCGTTGTGGCCGTTTCCTCTCCCTGACACTATGTTTACAGCCGCAGCTGTGATGACGAAAGTGAGGAGGAGAACGTAGAACACCTTCTCTGTCGCTGTCCTGGCGAGAAGATTACTGGCCGAAATGGGATCAGCCACCTTTGACCGATTGTACGATATATCTTGCG
The DNA here is from genome assembly GCA_943735925.1 of Pollenia amentaria. Classification (NCBI taxonomy): domain Eukaryota; kingdom Metazoa; phylum Arthropoda; class Insecta; order Diptera; family Polleniidae; genus Pollenia; species Pollenia amentaria. Next base: position 80,742,296 of record OX031008.1, on the reverse strand, counting down.
TCCATTTCGGGTTGGTTCTACGGTAGGAGTTCTGTTTGGTGGAACTCCATGGTACCACAATGGATCAGTGGGTCAAAGTGTGCAAACGGATACTGACTGCCATTTCCACCTAACCTAGTCTAAAATTTAGAGGAAAATTATGGCATTTAAGGCTATTTCGGTAGTGTGGGAGGAATGATTTAGGTTGCAATAAAATATTTTCGGCATAATTTAATCTAAAAGCTGGCACAGTTAGTTATAGTTAGTATTTTTTTCCAATAACGATCTTAACAATCAACAATCAATCAAAATCAACAAATACCATATCACAGTAAAAAGCTTTTATAAAGGCTACGTTGTCATTTTCAATCGGATTTCTACTTATGGCGTATATAAAAAAAGTTTCAAATATCTGCAAAATTGCGACCAGTCAATTGCGCACAGGGCAACCAACCAGCCGAAACGCAGGATGAGCATCGTTAGATCGATTTAGAAAGTGATTATGTTTTAATCGGTACTCTGTGTTTCACACATCAGCACAAACGCATAACACCTTTTATCAAATACAAGGGAGATCGATCGGTTATTATTCAACCGGTGTTACCGGTTATTTTAGTTTTGCCCAAACCGGTTATTTTAAAATGTTCATTTTTCGAATATCGAATACACCAGTTATTTTGGTATAATAAACCGGTTATTTTAATAATGAGTAATTTATATACGTTTTTCTTACTCTTGTTGTATATGTACCCGTAATTTAAATATTTTTCTAATTGAATATTGGGCAAACTTAATCTTTTTATGAAGAATGTCAAAACAAAATGTAACAAAAGCGTATGTTCTTGTAAAAACCAAAAACAGTTCAAAATACTACAAAAAAGATGTTCAGTTCAAAAGTAAATAGTAATTTGTGCGAGAGTATTCTAAATATTAAATATATTTTTATATAGCTGTTATCTCCAGAGATATTTCGAACGGGATTAAGTAGAGAAAGTTAGGAACCCGAAGTGCCCTCAAATGATAAGTTGCAAAGGTTCTTCCACGCCACGACTTAGTAATTAATTAATCCACATGCTTGACATAAATGTGCTCCAAATAAAACTTAACTCCGTTCGAAGAAGTTCTAAAGAATACTTTACTAAAATACGAAGCCAAAAATTAATCAATGGGTGAAATATTGGCCCGTTGCGTTGCCGAAGACGGAATGCTCGTTAAGGCTTTAAGAGCTCTTAAGTAGTTTCAGCATATCTTCATGCTTAAAACTACAACATTCCGGCGGAATCAACGATATGGAAAGCAAGTCATCAGTTTTATTTATTAAAACACCAAGAACTAGAAAACAAAATTGAAGAAATCAAACGACGTCATGGAAGGTTTTAAATTGTGGTCGATGAATTGCCAAATATTTCATACAAAAAAGATGTTGATATTACTATTCGTTTCTATAAGGCTGAAACAAAATAATTTGAGAAATATAATCCTGGCTAAGAGGTTTTGTTTGCAACTTTTCAAAAACATGGTTGAAGTTTACTGATTCATATAGAAATGCTTAACCAACAACAAATTAAAACTCATTTAATATACATTTGGGAGAATATCTCAAATAATTAATTTATAAAATTTCTATAATTTTTTATTTGCAAAGGGAACACGTTTGGCTGGGTCATATAACAGTTTCTAAATAACATTATACAATTATCTTCTTACAAATGAAGTTTAGTAAATATCTAAATAGAAATTGTTAAAAATAAAGCTTAAGTTGTATCAATTAACTGGTCACACTTTTTTTGGATTTTATCGTCAAATATTTGTTAGGTCTGAACATACCTTAAGTCACATCTATGTATTTTGTTGGTGTTTTACCTTTGTGAATTGTTTTGTTTTTATTAAACCCTTATGTGAATGGCAAGGTACCCGGGTACCTTTGGCATTTTTAACTTTATGTTTTTTTTTAAAATAAACGTATGGTCCACATTTACAAAACTTCTTAAGAACTCCTAACTACACGCAGAGAAAAAATATGTTTAAATATGGTCACCTCAAACAAAATAATTTTTAAAGAAAATTTTTAACATATTGTGTTTAAATTAACCATATTATTGTCACCGACAACCATATTATTGTTAAATTAGTCCTCCATCAGGAAGCCACAACCATATTATGGTTGCCTCTAAACATGTTATGGTTAAATAAGACAATAATTTGTTTTTTCCTCTTCTCCCAGAGCCACATATTATGGTTGAAAATCAACCATGCTATTATAAGTGTTAAACATATTTTAGTTATTGTTAACCAAAACAAGTTCGGAGGCAACCATAATATGGTTGTGCCTTCTTGATATAGGACTAATTTAAGCATAATATGGTTGTCGATGACAATAATATGGTTAAAATAACCATAGTATGTTTACAATTTTATTTAAAAATCGTTTTGTTGGAGGTGACCATATTTAAACATATTTTTTCTCTGGGTGTATTAATAAATTTTTAATAATTATTATTTTTTACCTTAACAATTATTTTGAAAATTCGTGGTGAACCAATTTTCATCTTACACCCTTAACGGTATGGCGAGGTACCCTGGTACCTTCATACATTAAATGTTACCTTGACTCGGTCAAAATCAACTTCTGTATCTTTGCAATAAGGGAAATCACCGGAGTAATATTTACAAGTTTTTTTGTTTCATTAACATCTTTCTTAAGTCTCAGAGTTATTTTTCGTGATTATGCATATATTATCGACAAAAAATTTTAGTTTCCCATACTATTTCCATATAGGTACCCGGGTACCTTGCAATGCTATTAAAGGTGTTTTTTTTTTTGCCATTCACATAAGGGTTAAATTAACTTTTTATTGCAAAAGTAATTGGATTTTTATGTTTTGTGTATTAGAATTTAAAAAATCTTAACCGAAAACCGGGTTTTTCTAATATCAGCTATTCGGAATATTCGAAAACCGGTTTTTGAAAAAAGTCAAATAATCGATATCCCTAGTTACAAGGGTATTCAATTAATCTATTTTTTGTATTAATCGATTAATGGAGAGAATAATTATTCAAGGTAAAAATTTAATCGAATAATAATCGAACAATTTAAAATTATTAGGTTGATCGAATAATTTTAATTTTGTCTAATTTAGAAGTTTAAAAATAGCACAAAAAATTATATTTTTTACATGAAAATTTTATTAAAAACGTAACAACAATATAACAAAAGGTACTTCATGTAATAAAAGAGGAACACTTTTTTAATAAAAAAAAGCATCAAAATGTAAGCTAATCTTCTAAAATAATCTTTAAAAAAAGCGTACACAGTTTTTATGTTTCAAGCGATTTCTTTCTTTTGTTTTGATGAAACTTGATTTCGAAAAGATTCTTTCACTTATTATTGACGTTGTATAAAGCATGGCGTTATAAAGCATATCCAATTTATCTGTTCTGTTTCATGTCTTTACTAAAAATTATATTACTCCATTATACCATTTTAATCCCTTTTTGATTTCTTAACAAATTTAATACTTTTAATAGTATTGTTGAGGTCTGGTAGAAGGTTATTTTCATTCGTCTCAAAAAAATAATCTTCTTCATCTGAATCATTACTCAAGGGAAATGTTCCTGAGTTAAGAAACAATAAAAGGGCATTTAAGAAGTACCGGTTTGTTTTCTTACTTAAAAGAAAAAAAATAATACATATGTATGTACTGTGTAAAAACAAATTTTCGATTAATCGACAAAAATTGTTCGAACTATTCTTTAATCGAAACTAAGCAATTTTAAATTATTCGAACAGTTAATCAACCAAAATTAATCGATTATTCGAACAACTGTTAATCGTTTGAATACCCTACTAGTTGCTTCCCTAATTTAAATACGATTTAAGTTTATTTGAAAATTAATATAATATAGATTTGAATACAATCCTGAAAATTGGACATTTACCTCATAACATAACTTTGTTCTGGTGAGCTCAGGCCTGTTCATCTAACCGATAAAGGGTGCAACCTCGAAATACGTCTGTATATAGTTTGGTGTATGGGCTTTATCGATTTTAGCTTTTGACTTTTTGCGCAAATATTATTAAATTGCTGAATAGTTTATTTTCAAATTATTGTTAAACATTTTTGGGACAAGTTTTTACTGCATATTTAATAGGGTATTCATTCGGTTAATCGGTTAACCGATTAATTATTATCCGATTAACTGATCGGTTAATTTAAGATTGGCTATTTTATTAACGATTAAACCGGTTAATTTCAGTCGATTAATCGATTGACCGATGTAACAATTTTTTTTTAATTTTTTGTAGTACGAGTATTGTAACTAGAGTTTTTTTATTCCCGCACTTTTTGGATTCCCGGGAAAGCGGGAAATAAAAATCCAATTCCCGCGATCCCGGGATTCCCGCCCAAAATTTTTTATTTATTTATTTACTTATTTCTCCAATGAAACTAATATTTCTTATTGACTATTACGCTTAAAAGAATTAAATCTTGTATCTATTATATAACAAGAACGTAAAAAATTCAAGATTAAAATTATTTTAAGACACTTAAGAGGTTCTATTGATGCTAATAGGATAATAGAAATCAATATACATATAAACATTGTCAAGTTCAGAGCTTATTTGCATAATTAGAATGACAGTGTTAGTCTTACGCGCATAAAAATTCTGGAAGGGTGATAACGAACTAAAAATTCAAAATTACGAAGTAGGAATGCTGAAACAATTTTACCGTTTAACAAATTCAGCAGAAAGGAGAAATTTTATTTACTACATATATTTAATAACATATTTTTTTACAATTTTATAGCCCTTAATCAGCAGTGTATGAAGGTATACTAAGTTTTTCATTCCATGTGATATAAAGGTCCCATAAAGTATTTTTATTATTAGTCCGTTATTATTTCTAAGCGTTATGCACCCAAATGTGGAACGACCTCCCTAAAAACTCAACTAAAACTAACATAAATTTGTGGCGAAATGCACACAAATTTCACTTTCTACTTTTATAAGACTCAAAATCACTTGAAATGCCGAATATGAAACACAATCTAGGAAAACAATTTATTTACTACGCCCTTAAACGCAAAGCTTTATAATAATGTTGTCAAATTTACACTTCAATTTGCCAGGACAAGAAAAAAACTTTCGTGATGATAGGTCTATAATTTATCATAGGCCCAATATAAAGCCCATTCTCAAAAATTAGTTTAAAGGAGTTAAACTGTAGAAAATTTTAATATTGTGGTGAAATAAGGTTGGATAAAACAACTAAAGACACAAGTTTGACATAAATTTACTAAAGTTTTTAAAAAAAGATTATCTTCAAAATTTCCCGGGAATCCCGCAATAAATTCCCGGGAAAGCGGGAATTAAAAACAACCGAAAATCCCGGGAATTCCCGGGACGAGAAATCTCGGGAACAAACTCTAATTGTAACATATTTTTTTTTGTTTTTAATTATTTGTTTCATCTCATATAAAAAAGGTATGTGTTTACAAAATATTTTTTCATACAAACAAAGAAGGTGTTCAGTGATCTATTATTTTAAATAACACAGATAGCATTTGGATAATAATTTTTTGTAAAAATCACCTAAATGAGCCTTTCCAGATTACTTTTGAGATTAAAAAGTTATTTTTGAGCGATTGAAATGAATTCATGCATATGTTCAAATAATGATTTCTAAATGTTTTGAATTTAAAACTGATTTCTCACTAGAGCGATTGAAAAAGGATTCACATATGATTCATACTACTTAATAAAACGCGTTAAGGTTTATTCCTTTTCTAATAAACGTTTGAGTTCTTTAAATTGCAAATCAAAATTGATACACACACGAATTCAACTTAACAAACTTTATTGAAATTCACAAAATGTTAACCACTATTGTAAGTAACGATCTGAACCGTTTAATGTCTCCAATCAAACTTAACTAAACTTTTATGAGTTAGCCTGTATTTATAGTTCAAAACTATTCCTAGTTGATTCATGAACCATCTAGTATTTTCTAGAATGTTGTGTTCGAATTATTTTAAAATAACTGTTAAACATCTAAATCTAAAGTCTACAATTACAATTGCTAGAAAATTTAGTACAGTGGCGTTCATAAAAATATAACTAATATGACATAGAACTATAATTTACAAGATAACTTATAACTAAATCCATAAATAATTATTAGACAAATCTAATTTCGTAACAATATGATCAAAAAGGAATCATCAAATTGTATCACAAATGATTTTCTCACAACGAGAGTATTATTTTTGATCGAAAAATTAGCTCATAAGTGGTTATTTTTCTCTTGAAGCTGATTCCTAAGAGATCCGATTATGATAGAATTGTTTGCTTTCAACAGCTTTTTGTTTTACGTACTTTTTATATGTATAAATATCAATAAAATCAATATTTTAACAGAATTTACCAAAACAATTAGAAGTGTTAGATATTCTGTTGTATGGGTTGCTTTCGATTTCTCCAACATGTACGATATATGAGAGAAATTTTCCCAAGTTAAGGTTTTAAAACTAAAATAAGAATTGCTTATATCCTAAACATTTAAACCAAATTATTTGTCTAAAAGATTATTTTATAAGATCTCCTTAAACTATTGAAACGACTAATAAAATGATATCACAATAACTAATAAAATGATCTCACATATTATATATTAATTAAAAAATATTTATTACATGGGTTAATTCCAAAAGTAGTGTACATGAGCATTTTTTTTTTTTTTTTTTTAAGGTTGAGGAATTCATTCTCTGAAATTGTTTACTTGCATTAAGATTTGTGCAGATTGCGAAATTACTTTTAGTTTCTTTAAAAAAAATTTGTGTTGCTTTTTTATTGCATTTTGGTGAAATATTTTCCGGAATGTCACTTTTTACAAAAATTTACAAAACTAAGAAATTAATGCAAAAATGTTAGAACAAAGCCTACTATCGCATTCGTTCACTTATTATTTACCAGCTTTGGATGTTTTTCTTAAAAAAAAAACGGGTTAGTAATAGCAAAAAGTTATTTTTCGAAGAGATTCCAATTATTTTTTTTTCCTTTTATAATTCAAGAATTAAAAAAAAGTAATTTTTTTACAAAAATTTGTTTTTGTGCAGCTTACATTTAAAGTAACAAATTTGCTTCAAACAATTTGGAAGAAATTGTTGTATTTTGCTGGAAACTTGAAAAAATAAAAAGTGACAGTACGGAATTTTTTGTGACAGTAAAGAAAATCCAATTTAAATTTCAAGTGTAACGAAAACTTAAACATTTATTCATTATTTTGTTTTTGGTTACTGTTTTTTTTTTCTTTTTTATAAAAACGAAACAAAAAATAAAAGTAATCCAATTATATTAACAAAAAATTCATGAACAGATCTATTCATCGGAATCTGTGAATATTTCATAAAAAATTGATTCCCGATTGGTTTTTTTTCTATTTGTTTTTATCTTTACATCAAAAGAACTACAGTATTGAAATCAATCAGAATTTTCGAGAAATAAGCTTTTAAAATAAAAAAAACCTTTTTACTTAAAAGTGACAGTAAAGAAATTTGTGATATTTTTTTTGTTTTTTTCTTCTAAAAAGTTATTTCACGGAAAATAAAAACAAGAAAAAGTGATCAAAACTTCGTAATATATTAATATACATTTTTATTTATTTTATTTTTTACGATTTTTTATTAAATAACTGTGTGACAGTACGGAAATTTTTAGCTGTACTTACCATCGTGCGATTATAAATTCACTTGAAAACACCAAATAATTGATTTTATTATTTTATTTTTTATCTTAATCAATTTATCACTTCTTGCACTTTTTAATAGCGATGCACATAAAGCAAACGAAACAGCTCAAGTAATGATTATGACTTAATTAAAAAAAATGTGACATTACGGAAAAAACGCAGAGACAAAGTAAAATTAGAACGTCAAAATGACATTGATAACATTTTTCAGGTAAAACCAGGAAAAAGCAATAAAAATAAATACAATCATTGAAAAACAGTTGAATTTTTTATTATTGTTCTATTGTTTTCAACTCTTTTTCCATGTTGCTTAATGAATAGGCATGATATACAGTTAAAGCACCATTTGCACAATTTAGCAGAAAGTTTTACAATAATAACAACTACTTTTGTTTGTTGCTAATTATTTTAGAGCTTACTTGCCGTTTTTGTTTTTTTATTTTCTTTTACATGAAAGAAATAAGAAGCTTGAGACGAAAAAAAAGCATTGTGTTTGGAATTAACCCACATATTAAAAAATAATTTTTTGTTTGCTCCTTTTAGTTCAAGTATTGTTTTATTTGTTATGTTATTGTTTTTTTTTTTTTTAGTAATAAGCTACAAAAAATAAATAATTTATGAATTTTTATTTATTGAAACTACTTAATTTATAAAAAAAACTTTATTAATCATGACCAACATTAACCGATTAAACCAACACCTCGGTTAATTAATCGAGCGATTAACCGATTAAAGCAAAAGCCCCATTAAATGAATACCCTAGTAGACGCCATGTATTTTGTATATTTTTGAACGAAGGAAATTAAAGCTACTGATAGATATAATAGAGAAACTCTTAATAAAAATTTTAAAGGAAAAAGAAAACTTGCCTAGACGAAGACTTTTTCCTTCTATCATCCACCCGGTTCCAACTTTTGATAATTTCTTTGTTTGAAAGAAACTAAAAAATGTTTGCCCGAAACTGCCTCCGCTGAACAATTTTTCCAAATTATTGGTAGCACCCCACCTTTGACTTCGAACAAATTTGGACTAAGAAAAAATTTCAAGTTATTTTTAATTTAAGTGACAAAATTGCGGTCGGGCTTGAGTAGCTTTATTGTGGTCGAGAGCTTGCATGATCGTGGTACTTACGATGACATCTCTTGTAATAGACCGCTTGTTAAGGGATATTTGTTTCTCACTTGCTGTTTTGTGCCATTGAATTTTAAATCATAACAAGTTTAATTGATTCTTCGCATAGAAATAAGCAAAAGAAAATAAAAGAATAACATTTCTCGAAACAGCTTTCATAGTAGAAAATTTAAATGAGCATATTTCCGGTTGCCCTGATAATAACTATCTGTATTGTTAAATTCTTTAGCAAATCTGAATTCCGCCTGTCCGTATTTCAAAGTTTAACTCAATAACTCCTGTTCCAAAACCAATAAATGAAGTGAATTTATAAGTCGATTACGTTCTCATTTAATAACAATTTCTAAATTTATGATTATATTTCTACGTCACAAGAGAGAGAGAGAGTGTGTGTGTGTGCGTGTGTGAGTGAATGCCACCACCAACAATGTGCGTAGTCACAGAACAGCAACAATTTATTTAAACACGTGTTCGCCAATTTCGAAAAAAATCTCATTTATTATTTTTTTTTTTTGTTTTTTGAAGGCCTTTTATAAATTATTAAAATTTTATTTGCATGTTTTTTTTTTTTAATATTTAGATTCTTAATTTTTTAATTTATTTAAATAGAAAGATTTTTATTGTTGTTGCTGGTCGATTAACGTAAGCGCTTAATTTTGTTGTATTTATGTACATATAAACATATTTAAACTTAAATACATTCATTAATACCAGAACCAAAATATTAAAAGAATCATTTGGGGGAAGGCAAGAAGAAATCTTTTATTATCAAATCGTGCGATTTTAGGTTCCTTTTGCAGATCGTGTGTTTTAGGTAAAAAAAATTTGTATGTGATTGCATTCACTTAATTTTCTAAGATAAGAAACCTTAATTATTATTAGTTCGAAGAATTTAGTTTTGGATTTGAAAATGTATAAAGATTAGGAGCTAAAAAATTAGGAGCCACAAATCTTCTATCTTATTTTATTAAATATTAAACATCCGAGTTTTGTTTTTAGTTTTTTTATAAAAAGTATATATTGAACATAACGAACGAGATAAATTAATTTAAAATTTATAGTTGCGAATATATCACATTAAATAAATTTACATGAACGATTTTAGGGCGTAGTCATTGTACGTGGAGGTTATGTGAAGTTAGATCGTGCAATTTGATCCCGTTAAATTTTTTCTTGTGGGATTTTAACAATTTGTAGGTCTATGCGAATAAACCAGAAACCACAGCAGCCCTCAAAGCCAGCAGCATCCATATCATCAATCAAATACAGCCTGATTTATGCGCCAAACTCAGGGGAAATTGAACATTTCGGATGGGCGCTACCCAGTTGTTATATTCCAAACATAATGGCATCAATAGGACATTCAAGCAAATACAATACAGCGCCGATATTTCATGCATACTTAGTTTTATTTAGATAGAAATCGCTTAGGGAAAGACCCTTTAACCACCATAAAGACATGATTTCAAAATTTTCTATTTTTTTTGATATTTTCAATTCAAAAATTCTGTTTCAATATATTCTGTTAACAATTTCAAAAAAAGGGTTCTAGCAGCACTGGGGTCTAGTCATATTTTTCTGCATACGATAGACACTGACGTATCGAATGAAAACTCGAGAGATGTAATTTCTTTGGTTACTCGATATTAAATGTTATAATCTCAAATTACGATAGTTTTCATTACATATCGAATGTCATGATACGAAAATAAAAAATTTTGCTCCACGAAGAGTCGTTTCGGCGCCGTTCGCAGCAACTCGGACTGACGTATGGAACGACTTGGCGCATTTTACGTCGAGATCTTGAATTGAAAGCGTACAAAATACAGCTTGTGCAACAACATAAGCCGCTCGACCTTCCCAAGCGACATTGCTTCGCTCTATAGGCTCTTGAAAAGTTCCAAGAAGATCCGACGTTTCGAGACAAATTTTGTTCAGCGATGAGACCCATTTCTGGCAAAATTGCCGCATTTGGGACGGAGAGCAACCTGAAGAGATTCAAGAACTGCCACTTCATCCAGAAAAAAGAACAGTTTGGTGTGGTTTGTGGGCCGGTGGAATCATTGTTCCATATTTTTTTAAAAACGGTGCAGGTGCGAACGTAACCGTCAATGGCGACCGTTATCGTGCCATGATAACCGACTATTTGAAGCCTGAAATTGAAGCTCGTGATCTCGGCGACATTTGGTTTCAGAAAGACGGCGCCACTTCCCACACATCGCATCAATCAATGGATTTATTGAGAGAACACTTCGATGAGAACATAATTTCACGTTTTGGGCCGGTCGATGGGCCACCAAGATCGTGTGATATCACACCGTTAGACTTTTTCCTGTGGGGATATGCGGACAAACCCGCTTCGATTCAGGCCTTGGAGGAAAACATATCGCGTGTCATTCGCCAGTTACCAGTCGAAATGCTCGAACGAGTCATCGAAAATTGAACTCAACGGATGGACCATCTGCGACGTAGCAACGGCCAACATTTGATAGACATAATCTTCAAAAAATAAATGCCAAAGAATGTTCTTTCAAATGATAATAAACATTCCCCATTAAATTTGAATTTTCTGTGTTTTTTTTTTCTTTAAAAAGTAGGGAACCTCGAAATGGATCACGCTTTACTAAAAAAATATTTAAAATTTTGTTACAGCGGTTAATCGGTTAATCGAATGAAATTAGCCGGTTTAATCGTTAATCGAAAATAGCCAATTTTAAATTAACCGATCAGTTATTAACGGTTAACCGAATGAATACCCTATTTTTTACTTACTCTTTACACATGTTTGTTTTACTTTTGTTGTATTCATCTCTCAATTATAAGACAATATGACAATATGACATTTGCCATTGGATTAATTGCACTTTTTGCCTCAGTGATGTCAATTGTAATATCATTGATGTCACAATTCTGCTGTAAGGGCATCATCAATATGAAGATGCATTCTTCTATGAGTGTAGTAAATACCGTGGCAATGAACAGGCAAAAGAATTAGCTTCTGCCTTGGTTCTTTCTATTTTAGTATCGGCTATGTTCTGGAAATCGAATTCAAGTGAAATTGAAAACACCTGTCGGGACTTTCAAAATGCCATCTAAAAATATTATCTTGAGAGTGCTGAAAGAAGATGGTGCAGACTAAGAAATGATGACCCAGCCAACAATGAGAAACGTTCGTCACAGTTGCTGAACCATAACCAAAAAGATATTTCTCCACTGATATCGGTCACTAATCAGTCACTGGCCTATCGGAAAACACGCAACCAGATTGGGAATTCAATTCCACAAATATTGCCACAGCTGCCAGGAACTGAACTGTGAGTGTAGTCGGCAGGCTTTAAATTTCTGGACAAACATATACTGGGCGATCAATTGGAAATATCGGGAATTAGTTAGGGTAACCTGTTCGGATACTTGATTGCGACAGGTTAGATGTAGTAACCTTAATATGACTAACATATAGCACTTGTTCCTCTAAACAGCGTCGACTCAACATTTTTAAATTTTCACTTTTTGCAAGAAAACGATAAACAGTGGCCATGTCTGCCCACTGTAAAAATCTTAGATCTATTTCTCTAGTATTTTGCCTAAAAATATGCAGTTTTATCCCCATTTGTAATATAAGAATACATATAAAAAAAAGTTTTTTTTCTCTACTAAAAATTTATAAATTTTGAGTCGACTCTGTTTCGAGGAACAAGTGCGATATGTCTAATCTTTGAATACACAGAAAAAATTCTCCAAAATTGTTCACCAGCTAGAGCACTAATCAAATTAAGGAAATTAAACGTTTAATGAAGTAAATTAATTAATTAATTTATACTCTTAATTTATTTACTGGTGGAAATTTTATTAATTTTTAAAATAATATCACAATGTTTTTAATTGAAACCCATTTTTATTTTTTTCAGTATACTAATACTCACATCCTAATGCGAAATGAGGTCTTGTCAAACGGGTTAAATCGATATAGCATCAAAACGTAACTAAATTTTTGATAAGTTTTATACATGGTGTATTTGCAAAAATGTTCTTTTTTGCAAATATATACAGATTTTTTTTAATTATAAGCCAATCGCCTTAATATGTGCTTAAATAATTTAGGTCATATATATTTAAGGCAATACTGACAAAAAGTTATTTAATATTTTAAATTAGGTGATAAGAATATTGAAAGTGTTTTACTTTTATTTATTTCTACACTTCAATATAAATTATTTTGTATGCTAATCGTTAATATTTGCCTGATTAAATAACAAAATGTGGCTTTAAAATATTATCTAAAGAAAGAAATTGAACCTTATAAGTGGGCGACTGGTATGCACCCCAACAGAACTATCAGATTGCGAAAGAAATCGTGCGTTTTCATAACGCAATTTCAATAAAAATTTAAAGATTATTATTAGAGTTATAGTTGAGTTTAAATTGTACAATGAGGAATTTATATGTTTAAGAAAACAAGGCGGGAGAGATTTAATTGAAAAGTTCATAATCACCCCTTAAACACAGAAAATATTATTAAATTTCTCCAGTCACCAAATTCATAACATCAAGCAAACAATTTGTTGATTTTGCACCTATTACCAAAATAATTATATTAATTACTAAAAATTGTAAAATTTTAAATATTTTTTTTTTTCAATAAATTATATTTTAAATTTTAATTAAAAAAATGATCAAAAAACTTTGCCATTTCAAAACATGTGTTAATTTATTTAAGTAAATATTGACAATTCACAACAGCAATTCTACATGTTTAAATTATTTAATTTTAAACGAAAAAAAAATTCAATTAAAATTTTTTGTTATTTAATTAAAATTTTAATTGAAAATTTATTTTAAAACAACTAAAATGTTAATTAAATCAAAATAAAATTTTTAAATTTTTTCAGCTAAAAAAATAATTGATTCAATTATCAAATTAATTAAATTTAAATACTTTTTAAACCATTTTTTTAATTGATAAAACACTTTTTTCTGTGTATGAAAGTGAAAAAATCAGCGCAATAATTGTATTTGTTTTAAAGTAATTTTTTGACAATAATCGATAACTATAGATAATCACTTCGTATTTTCTAATGCGCTTTTAAATCGAGACAACTCTACTCGACGTCGCAGAGTGCTCTGTCTCCATGTAATGGCCCAGCAAAAACTTGGTAATCACTTGCAGTTACTGAACAACTTACTTTTAAATGACAACTTCATACCATCTGCATTACATAGAAGTAGTTTAGTAATGACTGACATATAATAAAATTTATAATTAATTCATAATAAAATGCATTTGAGGTTTTATTTATTCAAATCCAATACATATTGATTTAAAATACATATTTGTTCTTACAGTTTTTTTTTTATTTCCTATAAATAAAAAACTATTTGTGATAGATTTGAATTCATTCAAAATTCATAGAATCAAGTAAACAATTTGTTGATTTTGCACCTTTTACCAAAATGATTATATTGATTACTAAAAATTGTAAAATTGTGAATATTTTTTTCTCAATAAATGATATTTTTAATTTTAATTCAAAAAAGTGATCAAAAAACTTTGCCATTTCAAACAATTTGTTAATTTATTTAAATAAATATGGACAATTCCCAACAACAATTCTACATGTTTGAATTATTTTATTTTAAACGAAAAAAGTCAATTAAGATTTTTTGTTATTTAATTAAAATTTTAATTGAAAATTTATTTCAAAACAAAAATGTTAATTAAATCAAAACTAAATTTTTAATTTTCTTTCAACAAAAAAAAAAAAAAAAACAATTGATTCAATTATCACATTAATTAAATTTAAATACCTTTTAAACCATTTTTTTTCTGTGGGTGAAGTACCTATTTGTAAGCGTACGTGGTAATTACTTATTTAACTCCCTTTTTGTAAGCGGATGTAGTAATGACTTATTTAACTCCCTATTTGTAAACGTGGGTGGTAAGTACTTGCCTCCAATGACATCATCGTGTTAAAATAATGAGTTAAAATGCCAACGTATAAGTAGTGAAGAGTAGTAATAATAGCTTTTTAACTCATTAATTTTCAATATAGGGTTTTGCTGGGGAATCAACTAAGTTAGAGCAGTTATCGTAGAAGGATGAAATTGCGTATACTTATACTGTTTGTCTAAGTTAGGACAAATTTTAAATTTGATAAAAATCGGTGGAAGGATATGCCTACCTCCCATACATCCTGAAATAAAAAATTAAATTTTTAACTTCATTTGTTATCCTAATGCATCAAAAGTTGCCTGTAAAATGTTGCATTCTAGCGCGGTTGTAAATTTTGTTGCATTCGGCGCAAGGACATGCCTACTTGTCATATATCCTTTTGAAAAAAAAAACTAAATTTTAGCTGTATTTATGATTACAATGCCCTAGAAGTTAATAAGTGTTACGAAATTAATGCGCTTAAGCTCTGTTGTAAATTTGGTTTCATTCGGTGCATACATGATGGGGGTACTAAGTAAAATCTAAGTTAAATAATAGTATTTTCGTTTTTTTATAATTAAAAGTCCTTTCAGTTTTTATCCGATTTCGGTTCATTATAGCTTAAATCTTTTTTAATCGAATGGACTTTACTATAAAATTATAAAACTCACAATCTTGTTACAAATTGTGGTACAAAAGATATTAAAAAGTGATAATAATTTAGGAAAAACGTTAAAAGTTTCCTAAAATCTTAGGTTTGATCCACTATAACGCAGGCACTTTTTATCCGATTACTGAAAATTAGCCACTATTCCCCGCCTAATTTACTAGTTATTGAACCAAGATATAACTCATTTTAATTGAGCCAGCATTTGTGTAGGGAAGGCGGCGGAAAGGGAAGTACGCATACATCGAAAACACAAATGTACCGTTATGTTGTAAATGTGGCGAATTAAATTTTCTTTTATCAAAAATAAAAATTGGGAACTTATCACGCCATATAGAAATCTTATTATTATTAAATTTTGTATTTCCAAAAATAATTATTGAAAAATTTGTTTTTGTTAATAAATATTATTCCCTGTGTATATTTGATATTGTGTAATCCATTTTTTTTCACCATTGAAGTATCGGGTGGTTAAATTTCAAGGGCCGATGTTGAAAGTGAACCACACATTAACGTCAAGTTTTTTTTTGCATTTCATTTGACATTTCTCAATTTCAGACTAACTCAATTTTAACCATGGAAAGATACACAATCGAGCAACGCGTTAAAGTTATTCAGGTTTAATTTGAAAATGGGTGTTCAAATCAAAATGCATATCGTGAAAATTATCTTCAGTGATGAGGCATATTTTCACCTCAGTGGATTCGTCAACAAGCAGAATTGACGCATTTGGGCGAATGATAATCCAGGAGTGATTAACGAAAAACCAATGTACCCACAAAGAGTGACTGTTTGGTGCGGTTTATGGGCTGACGGCATTGTCGGGCCGTATTCTTTCCAAAATGAGGCCGGTCAAGCAGTTACTGTGAATGGTGTTCGCTATCGTGAGATGAAAACGAACTTTTTATGGCCCGAATTGTAAGATATGGATGTGGACGATATGTGGTTTTAACAGTAAGGTGCCTCTTGCCACACAGCTAACGAAGCAATGGCTCTTTTGCGCGACAAATTCAATGGCCGTGTTATCTCACGTCGTGGCGATGTAAATTGGCCTCCAAGATCATGTGATTTAACACCGTTGGACTTCTTTCTTTGAGGTTATTTGAAAGAAAAGGTGTACGTCGATAAGCCAGCAACAATTAAAGAGCTAAATAAAAAGATAATTCAGCACATTAATGGCATAGAACTTCAATTATGCCTCAGCGTCATTGAAAATTTGGACCATCGCATGGAGGTGTGGCGCCGAGGTCGCGGCGGCCATTTGGCCGATATTTTGTTCCATACATAATTGAACCATACCAATATTATCATAATAAAAAGAAATGATAATAATTTCCTAAATAATTTGTGTTTTATTTAAAATCTACATCGCCCCTTAAAATTTAACCACCCTTTATTAAAAATTTTAATGTTGCGCAATGCAATATTGAAATTTAGGTACGATTTTCACTCCTCAAATGTTTGAATTTTAAAAAAGTACCAAATTTATATTTGTTTTTTTATGATAAGTTAAGAATGTAATATAATTCTTATTTCTATGTTTATTGGTTTAAAAGATAGATTGGGTGATGGAAAATTTCCAAAATACAGGGTTTAGTCGTTAAATCCACAAAAATGCTGAATTTCAAAAAAATACCAGATCCCTGGCCGCTTTTTTTTGAATGAAGAACGATAAGTTTCAAATCGTTTTTGTATTTCTTTTGGTTTAGGAGGTATGAGGAAAGCGAATTTACACGTTTTCGCCCTTTTCTACCCCCTAAACATTCGAAATTCCGAATAAATCTTAAATTTTTAGCTTCAGGCGTTTAGGCTGTGCGATGATGAATCAACCAGTCAGTCAGCTAGTAACGTAAAATTTTTATACATATGGGTGCCTATTACGAATTAGTTAATCGAACGAATTTTCATTTGGTATTATGGCACACATTCGATAAAAAAAAAGAACTATTGTGATTTAGTTTATTCACAGTAGTACATTTTCTATCAGCTGTCATTTTAAATAAAAAAATTTTGTTAACAAATTTAAAAAATAAAACTAATATAAATCATGACTACGACGGAATTATGGCATGATGGTAAGATCTGATGAAGATGAACGCTTGATGGAACTGGCCAGAAGTAAAAAAGGTTTAGGGACGCTTCCAGCATATTGGAAATGGACACCACTACGTAAGTACACATATTTTTCAATAATGTTCTTACAAAACTATAACAAAGAAATTTGGTTATAAGTTTTATACAAAATTTTCGACTGTGTAAAGCGGCGTTTGTAGGCTTACTTTCCACTACAAATGAATTCCCGCTGCAATGCACACGAGGCAGATCAATACCAATTATATTAAATTTAGCAACAGTTTTGCGATTTTGTGCTCAGGGATCATACTTAGCCTTGGAAATTAAAATATGCTTGTCCTTGCACAGCCCACGGTATCAGTAGTGATGTTTCTAGAAGTTTTAGATAAATGTATTTGCCAACAAAGATGGATCAAATACAATTATACAGCGGCTGAACTACAAGAAGCAAAATTGTACTTCTTTAATAAAATCAGAATACCAGGGATTATTGGATGTGTTTCAGATTTCATCCCACTTTTTTGTAGTCTGAACTTTTGTAAAAATTCCTTTTGCCAACAAAGGATATTGTTCCATAAGGGAAACAAGCTTTTCCAACTGCTGCTTACTACTGATGACTTTAGACCTGCATAAAATAACCAAAAATAATCAAGAATGTGGAATTTGCACACCAAAACTAATAAATTAACAAAAACTTACATTTTAAACCATTTTTTTTTTAAATTATTTACGCCGTCGAAAGCAAATTTGTTTTCGTTGAAAAATTCGATGCACAACGAAATTTTCGACAGTGCTGACAACTCATAATACCAAATTAACATTCGATAGTCGATGTTCGATAGCAAGCGAAAATCGTTTATCGAATGTATTTCATAATAGAGGCCATGGATTGTTTAAATTTAATAGTAAAATTAGTCCATCAGAAGTTAAATTTTAAGACTTTGGCCAAATGCCTACTTTGGAGTAACACTTGAATAACTTATGCCAGCCGGATGAATACTTCACTTTAAGTTTTGACAAAAACACAATCTAGTTTATTTTTTTTTACATAAATTGACTGCACTATTAGACATATATTGAGTGTAGTAAATAAAACCAAAACAAAACCTATTAAATAGCACATGCAATATATTTTTTTTGAAGAATTATGTAAGTTGACAACAACTGCAAAAACAAGTAGTCCCAGCCAGGCCCTGGAGTTCGTTTGTGTGAGTACACTTTGGTGTTTGCTTAAGGGTTAAACCTATAAGTGTCTACAATTCCCAAAAAGTGACTGCTGTGTTTTGACAAAGCACTCACTGTATTTAGAACAAGTACTGCAGTATAAATATATCGATAAAAAAAATGCTTCAATTCCATCATGTTATAAGAACATTTTAGCATACTCTAAATTGCACTTATTTCCTTTTTAGATCAGAAGTATAAACACGATTAGAAAAACCCAATAACGGAAACAAGGTCAATTAATTCTCGAAGGAAATAGTCTTAAAAGTTCAAGAACTGATAGCGAAAACTTTGAAATGTATAATGCAGCTTTATTATACATACATACATTAAAAAAAAACATATTTAAAACTAACAAAAAAAAAAATGCAATGGCGCTTCATTATGACGAAAATAAAACGATAATAAAACGTTAGATATTGGCAGAATTTGTAGTACGCTATTTTGACATTTAAGATTAAAAACTTTTTAAAATTTCTTTTAAAATATTTAGATTCGGTATTCGAAAGTTTAAACTTTTCGCCAAGAGGGTGCCCAGATTTTTTATACAAAGAAATTTACAGCCATGGGCAATCATGGACCCGCCATAACAAAATTATGTAATTAAGGTAAAAGTTTTTTGGGCCGAATATTATTTAGATATCTTGATCTATATAAAAATTGGTTTGGCTTTAAGTGATTTTTAGGAAGGTGGTTTATATAGAACCTACACTGCTAGAAAAGGCGTCATAATGCTGATGTATTTTGGCATCAGTAGTATGACAAGTGTATTCGTTTTTTACCCCATGCCACTTGTCAGCATTGTGATGTCAGCGTAAATATCACTTGGCCAAATTGTCATCAGGGTTAAAATTTTAAATTATGTCACCAATGGGAAGACACATTGGCATCACAGAAATGACTAGTCGGAGTCGGTTTTATAAAACATGTCATCAGTGCTATGACAAACTGTCATCAAGTTGAGTCATTGTGATTGACCTTAAGTCAATATCAGAGAATATCATTATTTACTTACCCGTTACACATGTTTGTTTCACTTTTTTTGTATTCCGCCCTTTGTTAAAGGAAGAAATCTCAATTATAAAAGATCGTCAGCATGCCCGATATGGTGTTTGTAATAAGTCTTCTTTAAAAATTTGATGTATTTAAATAAATAATTAAAAAAAAATAAAATATGAGAATTTTTGCTTCTAATTTTACTTTTTAAACATGAAAATAATGTTAATAATATATTATGACATTATATATTATGTCATCGCACTGATGACAGTTTGTTGTCGCACTGATGACAAATTACATCAGCGTTATGACGCCTTTTCTATCAGTGTACACAAAATGTGGCATCGAGTTGATGCCACTGTAGCCATAGCATAGATGACGCATAAAATATGACAAAATTTGAGGATGACTTTCGTCATTGGATTGATGTCACCTTTTGCCTCATTGATGCCATTTGTAATAACACTGATGTCACAATTCTGATGTTAGGGCATCATAAATATGAAGATGCATTTTTCTATGTGCATATGGTTAAGATTGGACCCACCAGCACAACATTTTATCATGACGGCTATGACAGCAGCTATCGTCAAAGTTATTGTCCAATTTGTATGTCTATACCAACATATAAACAAATTATGGGATTGAAAGCTATTTTCGGGTGTAGTATTTGTGTGGGAGCTATCGGCATAATCAAATAAGTTGGTACAAAAATTAATCTTAATATCAACATAATTACGCACAAAGATTAATCCGAAAAGAATGTGACAAATTTCATCCAATTAATTTCAAAATTGCAGCCTGTATTTTGCGCGCAAGGTAACATTAACAGACAACCAGTTAGTCAGCCGGGCGGAGGGACGCGTTAGATCGACTCAGAAAGTGATTCTAATTCGATCGGTATACTAAAAGGTGTTGCATACATCAGCATTAACGCATTATACCCTTTCCACTATAGTGGTGTGGTTAATAAATTCTAATGCCAAATGTTTTGAACATTTTTTTTTAAGTTTTGAACCAATCGAAATTATCTTTTCAGTGTTGTGAAAACTCAAGTAAAGCTTTATAATACTGAAAAATAATTTCAGTTCGTTCAGGATCGACAAAAATAATTTTAAATAACATTGCTTTCGAATCGAAGAAGTATTCGATAACGACTGCCAGAATTAGGCCCCAGATCTTTTTTCAGACTTAAACTTAAACATTATGAATATGGCTCTGCTGAACGTAAAGAAAACACATTTTTCAATATGGTCACCTCAAACAAAACTAATATTAGCCAATAATTATTGAACATATTGTGGTTATCTTAACCATAAGGCATAATGGAAGATTTAATATGTTTAGAGAAATCCAGAAAATGGACTGAGCAATAACATATTCTGTATTATGGGTTGATTTCGAGTTCTTCAACATCTACAATGAGTGAAAGAATTTGTTCAAAGTCAAGTTTAATCAATACTAAAGAAAATAATGGCTTAAATCCTGAACATTTAAACCAAATTATTTTATAAGATCACCGTAAACTATTAAACAACTAATAAAATGATATTAGTTTATTTTTTTAATAAATCCATAATATGCACATATTAATTAAAAAATTTGTATTACAAATAATGAATTTTTTTGTTTGCTCGTTTTAGTTCAATAATTGTTTTTTTTAATTGTTATGTTTGTTATGTTATTCGTTTTTTTTAGTAAAAAAAACACCAAATAATAAATAATTACACAGTATAAAATTTTTCAGGTGATTGATTCGGGACTCAATTCTGATAATTGCTTATGAAAGTAGACCCAAAAAAGAGAACTTCTGGATCATTAGTTTGGTCAAGGTACATCAAATAATAATTTAAAAATTAATTTGAAGTTAGTTAGTATCGTATAGGAGAATTTGTCACGTTTTAGGCTCTTTTCTTTGTCATAACCGTTTTCACCAATTCGACCAATTTGAATGATGCTTGTTTACCTTTGAAGCGGTGATAGATGGGTTAATTCTGGGGGGTGGGTTCCAGGTGGTTGAAGGTTTACGTCTGTAGGTGCACTTTTAAGGGCCAGGACTTTGCTTGCTTGAGAGGAGACCTCAGTAGTTGTGTCGGTGAGGCAGTTCGCGTCTCACTTGCACTTGCGGGTTTTGTTTTAACTCGAAAAAAACCCTTTCTTTATAGGGTTTGGTTTTAATATCTAATTTATTTCACACTTTATTTGCTTTAAGTTATTTAAGTTATTTTATTTATTTTCTCTGCAACTATTTGGTCGGCGTCTGGCTGGTGCGAAAGTTCACGAAGCAAAAAAAAAACTTTACAAAAAAAAAACCAAAAGGTTGGCAAACTCACCACGCTACATGTGCCGTTGCCAGATGCCACCACCCCATGTAGCGTGGCTCACACAGAACGATGTTCCCCATGTTTCCATGTTTCTATGGGGCTGGATTCCCAGAGCCCGACGACAATAATGCTGATTGGACACCCGATATTGAAAATAATGGACCACAACCGCTAACACAAATCGAAATGGATTACATTGTGGCTAAGATGGTACTATCACAACAAAACTCCGAAATGTTGACATCATTTTTGAAAAGCAGAAAACTGGCGCAGCAAAATTTCAGCGTAACTGATGATGCAGACTCAGAACATGAATATGAACAACCTACGAAGAAAATAAGGTCATCAAAACCACAAGCGTCAACTTCAACGAGGATGGAGAGTGACAATAATTGAAAATGTTCTTAATTTTGTTTCCATGCATAGATAACATATAAAAATCGCATATTTTCTGTGTAAGAATAGATGTAATATGAATCGGAATGTTTATTTTCATGCAAAATAAAGAATCAATAAAAAAGTCATCAATGTTTTTTCCAAAGGATTTTTTATGAATTAAAAATAAAAAATTGAAATTTTTTGGGCAAAAAATATTTTTTTTCTTCATACATTTATTTATAACTGCGAAACTGTTGCTTATGTAGCGAAACGTTGTTTGAACGGATTAAAGGAATTGTAATTCTTAGGCCCTAATCATGTACAACGCATCGCAACGCCACAGAACTAACGCAACGCCAAAGAATAACATTGAAAGCACAAATAATAGGTCTGTCTGCTTACACATATTTTGCATAATTTTGTACAAAATGTCGCAAAATCTTGCAAAATGTTGTCTGCGTACTCCAAATCTCTTACAGCGAGAGAGCCAAAAAGAGAATTTTTTGACAGTTGAAAGTTAGAGAACTTGCAAAATGTTACTGGAGAAATTTCCTCTGGTAAGATTTTGCAACTAGTTTGAACAGCTGTTTTTATATACTGTTTGAATGAAAGAGTTTTCGTGTGCCAAGATAGCGTCGACGAAATAGCGTCGAATTTGGGAATTTAAAAACCGGGAAACCAAAATACCCAAATAATGGGGATTTACAGTATTTACAGTATAAAGTTAGCGTCGAATTTAGGAATTTAAAAAGGGGAAGTAAAAATATAAATATATTTGGGCTTAAATCTAGTTTACCGACGCAGCTCCAAATAAAAAAAAAGTACCTAGGGTGATAGAAAATGAAAAAATAAGAAAAAATTGAATAAGAAAGTTGGCGCAAACGCTTAGTTTTCGAGTTATGGGCGTTTTAAGTTTTTATATAAATATGTGATTTTGCAGTACATTTCCAAATGTATATGGCTAATATTGGCATCATTGCAAAGCGTTTCACTAGATCTTTCTGAACATACAGAATTTATTTTAATATTTTTAGTTTATTAAGAAGTGGGACGGGTTTGCAAAATACAAAAGTTTTTTAGTAAGCATAAAAACAAATTTATTAATTTTTTCTAATTCTTTAATGTATGTATATACTACATACTAATTTATTTAAGAATTTTAATTAAAATACAAGTAAAACCTTCTATATGTTTATGCTATACTAATGAGGAGAGAATCCTTGCCCATGGGCAAAGGCCGTCTATGCAGAGAATCTTTAGTTAGCGAAGCCGGTATTAGTTATACCATAGGGGAGAAATTATTTGCGCCCGGCCGAAGGCCGGCTATGCTAGGAAGCTTTAGTAAGCGAAACCGGTGTTTATTATACCATAGAGAAGAACATCCTTGCGTCCTGCCAAAGGCTGGCTATGCAAAGAATTTTTTTTTGCGATGCTAGTGTTTGTTATTTTATAAAATTTGTATTACACTTTTATTTAAATAAACTACATTCTTTCCTAGTGCACTTCCGTAACATTTCGACGTAAGATGAAAAAAACTGTAATGTGATCTAAAGAGTTTAATATTTTGAAATAAATTATGTATATCCAGAAAAATCTGTTCAAGAGCTTTAAAATGATACCAATATTGGCCATTTACGTTTAGAATTGTAGTGGATAATCACATATTTATATGAAAACTTTAAACGTCCATAACGTCGAAAACTAAGCGTTTGCGCCAACTTATTTATTTTATTTTTTCTTCTTATTTTTCCATTTTCCATCACCCTGGGTTCTTTTTTTTTATTTGGAGCTGCGTCGGTAAACTAGATTTGTTCCTATATTTGTACTTCCCTATTTTAAATTCCAAAATTCGACGCTAACTTTTTGTTCATATACTGTAAATCCCCATTATTTGGGTATTTTGGATTCCCGGTTTTTAAATTCCCAAATTGGACGCTATTTCTTCAACGCTATCTTGGCTCACGTTTGTTGTTTCAATTGGTTACACACCGATCAGCTGTTTGCTTGCAAGATTTCACTGGATACTGTCTGCGTACTTTTTGAGATATTCTCAGCCGAAAGAGTAAAATTTGTCTTACTCTCCCAAAAAAATTTACTGAGTATTTGCTACTGGAAAAGTACCCAGACAGACCTAATGTCATAAATATTTTGTAATTTTGTTGTTGCTTTCTACAGAAATTCACATTGCGCTTTAAAATTTCAAACGCTCCATTGCTTGTGTCGTTGAAAATTTTAAAACGGTACATGAATTTCTGTTGAAAGCAACAACAAAATTACAAAATATTTATGACATTGTTTGTGCTTTCAATGTTATTCTTTGGCGTTGCGCTGCGTTGTACATGATAAGGGCCTTAATTTTTTTAAATTTGTTTCAGCCTATTCGGACTAGTGGTTCTCGAGTTATGACAAAGAAAAGAGCCATAGACGTGACAAATTCCCCAAACTAATGATGCAGAAGTTCTTATTTTTGGGTCTTCTTTCATAAGCAATTATCAGAATTGAGCCCCGAATTCATGTGTTGTACTGTGTTATGCATTTTTATTCATTGAAATTACTTATTTTATATAAAAACAACTTTATTAATCGGTTAACCGATCAACAACACAATTATTAACCTATTATTAACCGATTAAACCAAAACCTCGGTTAATTAATCGAGAGATTAACCGATTAAAGCAAAAGCCCGATTAAATGAATACCCTAGTATTGATATATCGGTAGATGAGTATGTACATATATATACAATACAAAGAAGAGATTTTTTGAATTTCAGACATTAAAGAGATGAAAAAGACGGAAAACCGGGTAAGAGAGGGATATCTTTTTTATACCCACAGCACATTATCGGAGGGTGTTATGCGTTTATGCTTATATATGTATTTCATGAATCAAAAAACAAGATTACGCATTGCGCAGGTCCATTATTTTATTGTGTGACGCAGAAATATAATTGGTGTATAGCTGGGATCACACGATTGCCGCAAATGCACCAATATGACACAATTTTGATTGTGCTTTATTGACGCACAATAATGAAATCGCCCCAATAAAATATTCTGAAATCACACGATCAAGGCGAATTCAACAAGGTAAGTGCAACTCGTCAGCCGTTCATCAGCTGTGTCCACGGCGAATTTTCAAAACGTCAAAAAATACTTTTGTTGTCATGTTTTGCGCCAAAATAACCGAAAAATTTTCTATGAAGAAGCTGTTTGAAAAGTGTTAAAAAAGATTTTAAAAGTCGTGTTTTTAATAAGATTTTGTATTAAAAGAAATACAAATACCATGCAATACAAATATTTCTACATTAAACAGAATTCTATAAGAAAATGTTGAAAAATTAGATGAAGGGTGTATTAAAAAGAACTTCAAAATTCATGCGTTTTGCGTTTTCGATTTCCAGAACACCCCTGATAGATGTGCTCGAATACCGCCTAGCGGACAATGACCTTTCAGTTGTATCATAACAACACTTTCAGCTTTGTCTAAGAAAGCTTTTTCAAAATGTTTATCTCCCTGACCGCTGCCAACTCGGAATGGTACATTCATGTGAGAACGAACAAAAATCCATTTGGTTTGTCAATTATATCGTAGTCAGTTTAGATTTGATTGCCGATATTTTCAACATGCCTTAAACACCACCATTACGTGTTATCCATTTAAACCCTACACCCATAACATAAATGTTATAAGGGAATACAAGTGGAATATAAACAACTATGTACCATTAAAACTTATTAAAAAATTACCTATAATTACTTACCCAAAAGTTGGTGGCGTGTTTAGTATCGAGTCATTTTTATGCATTATCGAAAAATTGAATACAGACAGAGGCTCTCTAATGTGGCCCAATAAATCTTGACGTGCTATAATTACAGTGGCTTATGAAGGTCCAAAATTTTTTGTGCTTCGGCAAATATAACACCAAAGCGCTTTACATCGATCTTTCGACGTAAAAAGTTAGCAGACATATCGCAAACTAAGGACACATCGTTGAGAATTTCTTGCACAAAATCAAATTCTACGCCATCCACAGTTTCAGTGTCGCAGTAATATACAAAAGCATTTGGATCTAAATTCCAGGTGTCAAGGCACGGAACAGTTGTATATTTAGCAAATTTTGGTAAAACCAAATTATCTTTACCATAATGGGCAGATTCCTTGGCCGCCTTAGAAGACTAAGCACAGTTACGACATAATCAGCAGTACCTGTGCGTCCAATAAGATTCATGCATACTGCTGCAAATTGACCTGTGCTTAATGGCTTTGTATTACAATATGGATTAAAAAATAAATAAATTTTATCGTACGAAAATTTTCGCCTTGTTCATCTGTTTTTGACAACAAGAAAATTTATTGCAAAAACAAAATACATGTGGCTTCAAGGCGAATTGAGTTGCGCTTACCTTGTTGAATTTGCCTTGTCACACGATTATACAAATTTAATTGCCGCTAGTTGGTACAAAGCGAAATGGGTACAATAATTGCCGCAGCACAGTCACACGATTGTTCTTAATTGTGCCAACTGCGAAAACAGCTGTTGTGGTGCCTTTTTTATTTGTTTGGAAGATCTAGTTAGCTTGTTTATTAAAAAAAAGAAAATTTTTTAAGTAATATACATGAAATTCCAAAAATCAAACAAAGTAAAATTTTATTTTAAATATATAAAGAACTAGAGAATATTTATATATAAAAATATATTCGCTTTAAAGAATTTCAAAACAATTTGCTTCGTTTTCCTGTATATATTCTTTTATATTGTCCTGAACAGCTATTGCACTAATTTAAAAAAAAATTATATATCAAAAGTTATTTTCGGGAATACAAAATTTAGTGTTAATTTATTTATTAATGAGTTGCTAAATTCCCAATTTTTATTTTTGATAAATTTAATTTTTATATTTAATTTATTCCTACAAAAAGAAACACACAAAAGTAAATTGATTAAAAAAGGCAAATATTGGCGCGTATTGTGTTGTTTAATTGCCGCACAAGAAACCAATTAATATTGGTAAATTTTTGTCATTTTTATTGACGTGCGGTTGCATATTAAGTAGTCACACGATTGCCGCACCAGGGTTGCATTTTATTGGTAAAAGTAAGCACAATATTGCCCTCGATTGGTACATGAGGCAATTGATTGTCAGTCACACGATTGGGGTATTAAAAAGCGTGAAAATTGGTGCATTGCGGCAATCGTGTGATCCCAGCTTATGTCTTGCATTTTCTTACAACAAACATTAATTTAAATTATATATCGACGTAGATTTTTTGTACGGCTGAGAGCTCAATCTTTTTTTTTTTTTTTTTTTATTCATGTATGTATCATATAAAGATATTACATTATAGTATACCGATCGACTCAGAAATTGATTTTGTTAACAATATGCATCCGTCCGTCCGGCAAGTTGTTGGTCCATGCTTCCTTGGACGCAAAGTGCCGGTCGCAATTTCAAAGATAATTTTAAATTTATAAAAAATAGTCCATATTTGACCATTGCTCCCATACAAATACTATTCCCGAAAATAGCTCTTAATGCAATATTTTTTTTATAAATGTTGGTGTTGGCATAAAATTTGGCGACATTAACTTACGATAGCTACACAGAAAAAGATACCCAACAGTTATTAAGTAATTTAAGAAAAAAATTTTAAATTATTCTAATATATTTAACAATTTTCTTAATTAGCATACGTATTCATAAGTTGTCATATTAACAATTTGTTTTAGTCAAAAAAATAAATACATATAGATGTATGTATACATATTAATATGTATATGTACATGTATATCACATTAATTTGTGTCAAAAAACATGTTAAATACAAAATGAAAAATTGAAATCATTTTGTTTTAAATCACTGAAAAGGCAAACGATAGGCAGATTATTGAAAGACGGAATCAATCTTTGGGGGAAGTAAAGTAGTTGTTTGAATAGCAAAGAGATTTTAACGGGTGTTTCGTTTATTCTAGTTTTCAAATTCTAGTTGATAATGAATATGGTGTCGAAATTCCGTTTTATGCAGATGTAAGAACATTCTAGTGCATCTAATTCTAAGTCTGTTTCTGAAGAAGGTATTATGGGTACTTTACACTATCACACAAGTCTTACGTATTGTGAGGAAAATACAACCCTGTCAAGATAAGTTGTTATTGTTTTCGGAAAATTTTCAAACAATAATTAGATCAGAGATGCATTTTCGTCAAAACACGTAAGACTTCTGTGATAGTGTATAACAGGCTTTAATGGTATTTCTGATCTAATTTGTAATATACATATCTACATAATTTAATAAAAAAATTAATTAAAAAATAAAATATTTTATATTCATTTCATTCTTTCAAAAGGCGTAAAACTAATTACCAGCAAAATATTTAATAATATGATAAACTCGCAATAAAAATTTATATTTTTAACTGTCGACAAATACTTTATTCAATATTCTAAAATAATTGTTAAAAAATATTAGTTGAATGTTAACAATTTGAATTAACAAAAGTATTTTTTATATTTACCAATTAGATTGTTCGTGCCTTTTCAATTAAAAAATTAATTGTATTGACGAATATGGTATTCAATATGACTATTGATTTGTTGTAATTTTGATATTGTTACATGTCAGACCTGAGTGTTTAAAATTCTTATTCACTTTATGGTCTTACTTGTATAATATTTTTAGCTTTTCTAAAGAATTTGGAAAAAGTTTCCTGACGAGCTGGCCTAAGCAACCAGCGAAATGCGCATAGAAACTAGCTTTCCCACAACAATAAATTTCAGTGTTTTCATTCAAAAGTTTGGATTATTAGCACATCATTAATAAATGGGTTAATTAATAATAAATATTTCATTCCCTAAAATAATTTTTGATAGAAATTTTTTTGTTTGAAAATCGCCACGTTTGGCGAGAATTCACCACATCTGACAGCCCTGGTTAGTAATCCAATATTGTGTTTTACGAGCTTGTCATATTAACAAAATATTTTGTTGCTAGTTAATTTTTTGCCTTTTCAAAGA
The DNA here is from genome assembly GCA_943735925.1 of Pollenia amentaria. Classification (NCBI taxonomy): domain Eukaryota; kingdom Metazoa; phylum Arthropoda; class Insecta; order Diptera; family Polleniidae; genus Pollenia; species Pollenia amentaria. Next base: position 80,712,825 of record OX031008.1, on the reverse strand, counting down.
AGAAAATGAATTTAAATTATTATTTTAATTAATTTTGTTATTTAAAGATAATAAAAATTGCACAACACAGAACTTATTACAGATCAAGAACTGCATTCCCTTGGAGGTTCTGACATCTGCATACACTATTATCATTAATATCTAATAAATCAAAGCAAGTTAAACTCTGTTTTTGGTTTAAAATGTGCTTAAGCCGACAAATCTATAAGTCAGTAAATATATAAACCATCTTTAAACGCATAAAATTGGGCGTTTAAACTACCAATACAGACCAGGGATATTAAATGGTGTTTTAAATTTGGTACCAACTTCCAAAAAAAAAAATGTACTTTTTGGACCTTCACGGAAAAATTTTTTTTTAAATTTATTAAAACAATAAAAAAAAGTACATGAAAATTCAATTGTACACAAAACAAACAAAACTTAACATTAATATACATTATATGTTTGAATAAAATAATGTAGATAAAAGTCTTATTAATATATGAGATCAAAATCCGACACTTATTTGTTTAGTGAACAATCTATTTGGAATTGTTAAATCATAGATGCATACATTTGTCGATCTTAACCAATCCTTTGTTTGTATGAGATTTGATAATGTTGGCACATGTAGTCTGTTTCTTTCTTTAGTTTTTATTATATTTCGAAAAAAAAAAACTCTTTCCACATTTGCAGACGAATGTGGACATTAAGCTATTATGTAAATTAGCTACGGCCGACCAAAAACTACAAATGTTTTCAGTTTTTAACGACTGCAGTTGCTCGACATCAGCTATAGCTCTAAATTGATTATTTATTTGCAAATTTCATTCGGGAACATTTTTGATAGAAGTTGTACCTCTTCTATCAAAAACTTGTTTTACCTGAAATAACATTTTCAGGAGTAAATTTATGGAACCACATTAAATCTTCGTTATTAAAGTTGACTTTGGTTCTCAAAACTTCGCAAAATTTTATAGAAAATTGTTTTGCATATTCTTTCATTTCTTTAACAATATCAATAATGAAAATATTTATAGAAATATATAATTCCACTTCTGTTCCGCAATAAATTTATTCAAAGGAAATGTGATAGGAAAGGTCTACGATAGAGATATCACATTCATCCAAAACATTTTTATTCCTGAAATTACGTGAAATTTTTATTCATAAAATTACGTGCTATTTCGCGGAACAAAAAGTAAGCCTTTGTAAAAATACATGCATTCGTGCATCTTCTGATTGCATTTCTAAATTTACCATGTTAATCATATTAATAGCCTATTTCCAATGTGCGAAAGAGTTCTTTCGTTCGCATAACTACATTGAAAACAAAAACAAAGTCTAAAAATTTGTTTTTGTTTTCAATGTAGTTATACGAAAGAAAGAATTCTTTCGCACATCGGAAATAGGCTATAAGTGTATATTGCATAAATGCTATTTAAAAGATAGATTTTTTTTTAAATCCTGATGAAAGAAATAATAATTAAAAAAAATAAAAGTAATGAAAAGGACTATACTAAAAATTCAAATAGGGGGAACTATGACAAATTTTTAAATTGTACCAAATGAGTCACGGTAGTACCACGGTACTTTAGAAGGTCAAAATGTACCAAAAAAAAGTACAATTGTACCAACTTTAACATCCCTGATACAGACCATATGAATTTGACATTTATCGTAGTGCTGCCACATGTTACTTTTTAAACTACATATACTACATGGGACGCTGATTTACAACTGTTGAGTTTAAACTACATACATATAAATTTAAGTTTAGTTCAACTAAACCAGCGTTTAATCACTCACTGATTTATTAGCCATAAGAATGTAGAAAACCCGCATTAAAATCTCTTTACAAATCATTAAATGAATTTTAATCAAGGTCTTAACTGTTATAAGTTTTATCGTGAATTAGTTAAGGAATAAGTATTACATTGTAACTGTTATTCGGTTTTCCTTATTATAATTATTATCTCGCAATTTTTATTTATTTTTATTGCATGATAATAATTATTGATAAGGAAAATAAATATTTGTTTCAAATAACTCTTATTTCTTGACTTTTTTTTATAGATTATTTCGATAATAGTCACTCGAAAGACAGTGATATAATAATTATTCGTAATAGTTATATTAATAATTAATAATTATAAATGTACACGTTTTGATCAATATTGTAAAAAGCGCGATTATAATTGGGTTATTAACAAGCCCTTCACTTAAAAGAACTCTGATTAAGCTTTTTTGTTTTTGTTCCGTTTCATACAGATTTTTTTATTTAAGAATTTTTCATAAAAAATAGCAAAATTTTAATTATTACTTGTAAAAATTTATTAATAACTATTAAAAACCAATTTTTATAATATAAATTGGAAAATAATAATTATCCATAACAAATACTTTTTTTTGTTATGCATAACTATTTCAAAGCAATAAATAAAAATATTAATTGGATATTAATCGTTATTTGCAATTAATTGCTTTTTAAGTCGTTCATAATAATTATTAACCAATTTTTAAAAATATTCCTCAAAATGGGCAATTTTTTCGATTTTGGAAATGAAGATAATAGTTATTTTGGGTCCTTGATTTTAATAATGCTTTTACCCCAAAGATGAGTTCTCAATATGAGTTTTCAATAATCGTCCAATCGTTTGCTCCTTTAGTCATTTAATCCGAAAAATATGGAATTTTTTCATATTTTATTTGGAATTTTTTGACACCAAATTTTTTTTAAACTAAATCTAATTGTTAATGTGACAATTTACAAACATTTTAATTAAAACATTTGTTAACAATATAAGAAAAGTTTTTAAAATATTTTTTAATAACTTTATAACTGTTGTTATTTTTTTTCTATGTTATAAAGAAAACATACACAGAAAAAAGTGTTTTATCAATTAAAAAATGGTTTAAAAAGTATTTAAATTTAATTAATTTGATAATTGAATCAATTATTTTTTTTAGTTGAAAGAAAATTAAAAATTTTATTTTGATTTTATTAACATTTTAGTTGTTTTGAAATAAATTTTTAATTAAAATATTAATTAAATAACAAAAAATTATTTAAACTTGTAGAATTGTTGTTGGGAATTGTCAATATTTAATTTAATAAATTAACACAAAATGTTTGAAATGGCAAAGTTTTTTGATCATTTTTTTAATTAAAATTCAAAAAATCATTTTTTGAAAAAAAAATATTCACAATTTTACAATTTGTAGTAATCAATATAATCATTTTGGTAATAGGAGCAAAATCAACAAATTGTTGGCTTGATATTATGAATTTGGTATAAATTTAATGGTTAGTGACAATTTTTAATTTTTTCGGTTTAGCGAACAGTTTTGCATCACTAACTCCAAAATTTATTTTTTCCTGTTATGTCACTATTATGTAGTTCGAATTGGTTCAATGGACAAAATGGGTAATAACTAAATTTATGTAATTTGTTAGTCTGTCTTGAATACATAACCTAAAAATTGCAAATTAACTGAATTCTTTCTTTAAACAAAAACATATACGATACATACGTTCTTAATACTTGTTAAATTTCAGCAATTTATTTTAAACGTATGTAATTAAGGTCCAGCAAAGCCAACCAGGTCTGTTTTAAAGAAATATCGTTTAACATGGCCACCTTAAAATCAAAAAATATCGTATCGTCCAATGCATGTTAAATTTTCAATGCATGTTTTACCATGAAGTGCATGAATATGTCTACGTTTAGTTTTGTTTTTAATTATAAAATAAAAATAAATAGACCAAAATGCCGTGGCCCCAATAAAAATTGACCCTTTGCCAATCTAGAACAACTGCAAAACTCTTGTTATTTAAATAATTTCTATTTACGAGTAAATTTAATATAATTTTAGTAAAAGGAAGAAAAGTAAAACATGTTGTTTTATAAATAGAAAAAAGAAAAAATTAAAACTAATTTGCATATAAAATAGGTAATAAATAGAAAAACTATAGAAATAGAAAATAATGCAAAAGTCTATTTTTATTTTCTTAATAAAGGAAATTTGTATGTAAAGGGTGATTAATTAAGACCTTTTTTCTCGTTACTGAACAAAATTTGGCACGAAAACAGTGGATATTTATTCATTGAGCTGCAGAGCTGAATAATTTAGAGAGCTTTTTGCAGTGAGCCTTTTCCATGATTAATTGTCAAACACTAATGAATTTAAATAAGTGTGACACCAGTCATGCGTATTCTGTGCAAAAAAAAAAACAAATAAAAAAAGGTATAAATGGATCACCCTTTACACTTATTTATATCGATAGCTCTGAACTTTTTCCGTTTTTTTATCAACATAAAGATTCCGCCTCAAAAGAACTGCTTATTTTTTTTTAAACCAAGATAAAATCAAGCCAATTCGGATTCCCTGTTCCGCAGTGAAGCGTATTTCTGTGAAAGCGGACGGAGCAAGATCTGGACTAAAAGTCCAAAATACTTAAGTTGGCTTCAACAACTTCGCCACAACATCTCAATCATATATGTTTAACCATATTGAACTTAAGGGGACTTTTTGTTAAGTTTTATGAATATGTCATTTGCTTAAGCAACACAGAAAAAATTAATAATTTTCTCCAATCACCAATTTTATACCAAATTCATAATATCAAGCAAGCAATTTATTGATTTTGCACCTTTTACCATAATGATTATATTGATTACTAAAAATTATAAATTGTGAATAGTTTTTTTTTTCAATAAATTATATTTTTAATTTTAACTAAAATAAAATGTTAAAGAAATTTTTCCATTTCAAACAATGTTGTTCATTTATTTAATTAAATATTGACAATTCCCAACAATAATTCTACATTTTTAAGTTATTTTATTTTAAACGAAAAAAGTCAATTAAGATTTTTTGTTATTTAATTAAAATTGTAATTGAAAATTAAATTTATTTCAAAACAACTAAAATGTTAATTAAATCAAAATTAAATTTTTAATTTTCTTTCAACTAAAAAAATAATTGATTCAATTATCACATTAATTAAATTTAAAAATATGTTAAACCATTTTCTTAATTGATAAAACACTTTTCTGTGAAAGTGCGAAACTGATCGCACTTTCCGTTTTTTATTTCAAATGCATTTGAGAGGCTTTTTTGAATTTTTGACAGAAGCTTAAGCAAGCTTATACATATAATAGTTGGGCCTTTAGTTAAGGCAACACTTACTAACAAATTTTTTTATGATCATGTTGCTGAGCGTTGTCTTATTAGAATATTAAGCCTGGTCGCATATTTCGGCCAACGCTCGTCGCAAACGAATTAATTGTGTTCGGCACAGATCGCCTGTGTTCGTCTGGCCCGTTTTAAGCAGCTCATAAGAGATGAGACCCTTTAAGTTCCACAAAATGTAGAGCTTTACCTTGGCGCCATGAATATTCGGTGTTTGCGTTGTTTAGGTCAGTGGCCAGGCTTTATAAACGATTTCTTGGGCATGGCGTTGTCGTAATTGATCCATTTTTCACCCTCCCTAATGATTCAAGGCGAAAATTACTTCTTTAAATGGCGTCACTCGGCTTTAACTTTTTTTCTGTGTTCAAATGACGCCTGCTGCTTGCAAATGTTTTAAAATTCTTGACTTTGAAAACATCCTTTAAATGGTATTTCTTAATTTTTTGTCTTCCATGTCAAAATCACCTCTTCCGAATTGCACAAGCATTTCCCGTGAGTTTATGTCGCTAAAAAATATCGAGGATAAGCTTCGGTAAGGAATGGATGTACTTCAGTTACTCTCCTTTCAAATTGAAGATATCAAGCAAAAACGACGACAGTTTCGAAGCAAAGCAAAAAACATTTTGCGTTGTCTACACTATTTCGTTTAATAAAAGCTGTAAACGCCTTTTCAATGTAAAAAAAAGTTATCAAAGACACCATCCAATACACAAAAAGAAACGCTATCAGTTTTAAATAATACATCTTTATGTTATAAACTCAATAACCCCTATTATATAAGTCGTTGCCGAAGTCAATTTTAAGGTGTAGTCGTATCAAGTCGACGACTGTTTATGTAACTTCGACGTTAATTTAGTATTTTCTAAGAAAAACTACACACTTGAATAACTAAAGTCGTCAAGATGAACTCTTACTTTTAGCTGTTTTTTTTTTGTACTTTTAGTTTTTCAAAAACACACTTGTTTAATAATTTTAGTAAAAATTTTTTTAAAAGACAAACAGAAGAGAGAAAAAACTACACAGAAAAAAATAAAACTTGATAAAAAATTTTAAGCAATTGGTTTTTTAATTTTGTTTTTTCTTTTTACCCACTTACAACTACAATTTGAGTTGGAAAAACCAGCCAATTGAAGGCGATTGCAAGAAAAGATAAACTCACTGTTTATTGTTGTTGTTTTGTTGAAGCTTTGATATTGTTACAAGTAAGACCTGAGCGTTTAAAATTCTTATTCACTTTACAGTCTTATTTGTATAATATTTTTAGCTTTTCTACGAGCTGGCCAAAGCAACCAGTGAAATGCGCATAGAAACTATAGATTGCCCTCAACAATAAGTTTCAGTGTTTTTATCAAAAATAAAAATTGGGAATTTGGCACGTCGTAGAGAAATCTTATTAATATTAAAATTGATTTCAATTAAAGGATTTGAGATATTAATTAAAAAATTAATTCAATATGCACCAGTAAACAAAATAATAGTATAAATTAAACGTTTAATTGACTTGATTAAGAGTTTAATTAACTTGATTAAACGTTTAATTGACTTGATAAAATGTTTAATTCATACTGATTTCATTTTTGATTAATGCTTTAATTGGTAAACAATTATTGAGAATTTATTCTTTGTAGATATGAATTTTTTTTCAGACTTTCGATAAATAGTCGACATCGACACAACATTTTAAGAAAATATAAAATTACAGTAGAAGTGATGTAGTCGTCGTCTTGACGTGGCAACAACTTAAAATTTACGTCTGCATCGACAACGACTTATATAATAAGGGTAATTGTTCCGTTGCCATAGACTTTTACAATCAGCCTTATTGCGGTTGTCGTTTTTTGTAAAAGATTAAAGTAAAACACAACCTGTGATCCTTAGTCTACTTCAAAAAACGACGCAATCGTATACGACAACCGCAATAAGGCTGAAAAGTGGTGAATATTTATGACAAATTTAAAAGTTTAATATTAAATTTTTTTTCCATTTTTTAGAGTTTTTTTTTTTAAATCCGCTTTTAAAACAATGAGGAAGCATTCAATCTGAATGACCCTCTCCCCCTCTAGGAATCTAGATTACTTTCATTTCTATTTGATTTTTTCGTTTAGATTTTTTTTTTGTGAATCATAATTATTTTAATTTATGTTTGTCAATGATTAATTTTATTTACTAATAGCATTTTATTTCAACTAAAAAACTAAAACAAACAATTTCGGTTATTTTTTTTTTTTGGTTGTATTAAATTTGTAGGTGCATAAAAAAGTAAGTTCATCACCAACATTTTGTATTTGTTGCTAATAAAAAATCTGAGCAGTGTCACCACCGCTGCTGTCATTAGTGTCATTTAAAATAACTGTGCAAAAGAAAAACAGAGCTGTGCAAAGTGGTGGGCAAAGTTTTGGATTAGCCTTAGAAATATATTTCAGATATAACAGCAGAATGGGGGCAGAATGAGTTATATATCGCACATACTCCACAAGAGGATATTATCTCAAAATTTGCAGTACAAGCAAAACAATTTTTAATTTTGCCTTAAAGGAATATGAAAATAATATTTAAAACAACCATTTAATTACCAAACTGTAGACAAAAACCACAATATTTTTACTGTGCTTTCATATGAATATTACATGTCGATTTTTCTTAAAAAGGAAAATTTTTACTTCGACCTTTTTTCTTCAATTAAATATTATATTTTTTTATCAAGCTTTAGGCTACTTTTTATAAAAAAATCAATTAAATATTATTTATTTTTCAATATTTCGATTTCCGTTGGAAATCTTCTTCAGTAAATCTTTTTCAAAAAGTGACCTAAAGCTTAATAAAAAAATATACGAAAATATAATATTTAAAAAGAGAATAAATTTTTTTTTTTTTTTGAGTTAATCCCCTCTTCAAGTGCGATATATTGTTTAAATTCTTTTCAACTTTTTTAATTATTATTTTTCCAACATTTTGCAAAGAAGATTTACTGAATTTAATATAATTAACTTCACGATTGAGCAGCGTACCAAAACAATGCAATTTAATTTTTTTAATTGTATTCACAATTTGATAATGAGCAATTTAGCCCATTTTCAAGAGCAGCTCATCAGCGACAGTTGCCTACACTTAAGTGCATTATTTGGTGCGTTTTTTCAGAGTGTATTCTTAAGTGAATGAATGGACTAATATGGTTCCTTTGTATATAAACACATTTAATATGAAGATTGGTGCCGATTGTATAAATAAAAGTCGATACGGAAATCGATGAAAAATTTCAATAGTTTATTCAAGGCGAACAAGACTTTTTTTAGTTTATGTCAAATTTTTTTAATGTCGTAGAAGTTTTATTGTAGATGATAAATTAATCAAAATATAGATACAATTATGTTTTCAAAAATGTATAAAAGCCCAAAGTCGGTTAAGAACTAACGCAGTAATTAATAATGCCCCAGACCACTAATGTGCAAAGAAATTCGAGCACATACCATAACCATTTTTGAAATTAATTTCTGCAATGTATTTTTTTATGCAAAATACTCAAAATTGTGAGATATGGAAAAAAATGTTTTTATGGTGTTCACTGGAGATGAGCGATCTCGTGATTTTTAAAGAACATCGTGATTAGTGAACGGGATTTAAAAATCACTGCTCCTTAAAACTGTGATTGTGATCACGGTTTGTCAGTTTTTAGTTCTTTTAAAGCAAGTGCGTCCAAGCTAGAGAAAAATTTTGAAATTAATTTCTGCAATGTATTTCTTATGCAAAATAATTAAAATGATATGGGAAAATTTTTTTTTTGCATGATGTTAACCTGTTTTAAGGTGATGTCAAAAACGGAAAAAAATTTTAGTTTTTTTCCAAATCTCCAATTTAAAAAAAAAAAAATGTTCTTCAACAAAATCGAAGGAATTGAGATTTGCATACTGGGTATTGTTTAAAACAGCATAGATAATTAATATAAAAATTATTCAAGATATCCTCCGGTACACTTGGGTAGGGCAACGATTTGATTTTTAGGGGTTTCGAGGAAAATGCTTTTTTTTGCACAAAATTTATCAATAGATGAACTTGACCTACTTTTATTAATTTTAAATTAATGCTATTCGGAGTTCAACTAAACAAGCTACAAGGACTATACTCTGAAATTTTGGTCATAATCCAAATTTCAGAGTATATTCCTGTCTGAATGAAAAGGTCATGGGTAAATTTTTTGGAAATTTGGAATTTTTCATGCAATTGATAACGAAATATCGTAATTGGTAATTAAACTCGAAATTAACCCGTTTATGCACTTTTGTTCAAAAATGCCCCAAATGCAGTTTCACTCAAATATCTGCATTATTGTTATAATTATTGTTCTAATGATTAAATTATATCCTTTAGAGTCTTTAACGGCTTCAAGTCACAGTATTAAATTAAAAGAAAATAAGTTTATACCCTATAGTCCCATATAAAGTTTACTCCCTGACTTTATGCCTCTTAGGGCTTTTATTACAACTTGCCGTTAGTTAAAATTATTATTTCAACTTAACTTTATCCTATCCGATAGAATGAACTTGCCTTTAAAATGTTGGTCACTTTAGTTTTAATCAACGTTGTAATATTGAAACACTTTTTATACGTGAAACAAATTCCTACATTTAACTATCGGCAAGTTGTAAGAATGGTCCTTAATTGGCCAAGGCACTGTATCTCCTAGTATAAATATAAAATTAGTTTGTAGTAAGTTCTACTTCTTTTCCAGCGCTTTGGATATCATTTTTAATGAGGTTTACAAGAAAAAGTGATGACATTTAAAAAAATTTAGTATTTTTTTGAATTATGAAACCCCCAAAGCAGCCCACCCCTGTTTATTGCTTGTGAATCTATTAGAAAATCGTCAAATTAGGATTTTTTTGCCTCTTAACCTACGCACATTATATTTAAAAAAATTTAATTTTTATACACACAAAAATATTTTATTATAAAATAATCAAAAAAAAGCGACCATAAATTTTTGAGACGAAGCCAACAAATTGTTCCAAATACTTTGAAGTTTTTCGAGAGAAAAAAAAACGATATAAAAAATAGGAAATTTTCAGGAAAATATTTAAAAATAAAAGATGTCAGGTACTTAAAGAAATTAAATAATAAAATGTACATATTTATTAAAGCACTATGGGATTTCTTCAAAGAAAGTTCAGACAAACTAATGGGCAGAAATAAAAATAATTAGGAAGAGAAATAAATTAAGTTTTTAATTTCCGTATTTTAAGATTCGTATATTTTATAAAACTAATTTCTTTTTTACTTCCCCATTGTGTTTTGTATTTTAGGACTAATTAATTAGTTTAATTCTTCCTGGTCTATTATAATCTTAAGATTTATATCTGATTCTTTAAATGATTTCTTTATTTTTTTTTTTTTTTTGATGTTTGTTTTGGCAAATTGTCATATAATTTGGTGGCAAATATTTATCACAAATACGCGACAAATAGAAGTAATTTATTTAAACTGTATAATCCAGCAAAATTCAGGCCCTTTTTACGCGACTTGTAAACTTTTTTGCGTTTCTAAAATTTTGTATTGAAATAAATTTGGAATATTCACTTGAATGGCGTCGTTGAAAATACTTACAAAATGTTTTGAATTCTAAATTATTAAATCCAAAACATGCGAACAGGTTACTGACCTGTAAAGAAATAGAAAAATATTTTGTTATTAGTTGTATTTGGTAGAAAACAAAATAAAATAAAACTATTTAAAAAATTATTTACGTAATGAATTGTTCAGCTTAAATGAGACCTTCGAAAATCAGTACAGAGGCCATATTACGGCATTCGATATTGATCGAAATTACCATACAATTTAAACGGGAATTCCGATCGATAACGAATGCTGTAATTTGGCCCCAGGAAGTACCTGTTTCAGACTATGCAACATGTCCCTGCAACAATATTTGTATTTGGTTTCCCTTCGAAAACTCGTACACGTTCAGACGTTTCGTTTTATGTTGAAAGCTAAAATTTAATCTCTTAGTCTTAAATTAAAATGTATCAAATGAATTTCAGACATTTTTACAAATCAGATTGATGAGGAACATCAAACTATTGCATGATTTTAAATTTCGTGCGTCATTATTTATCACGCAAGCGTTTCTACACCATTTGTCACCAAAATCTCCTATTTAATGAAATAGTTCTGTGGGACATATCGCATAGTCTGAATCAGGTACACGAATTGGATCTTCACATTTTCTTTAAAATTAAATAGATTGCAAATTAATGAACACAGAAAAAATGATGTGTAGTTTTTTATCAATTAAAAATTTTTTTTAATGTATGCCAATTTAATTAATGTGATCATTGAAGCAAAATTTTTTTTAGTTGAAAGAAAATAAGAAATTTAATTAACATTTTAGTTGTTTTGAAATAAATTTTTAATTAATATATTACTTAAATAACAAAACATCTTAATTGACTTTTTTCGTTTAAAAAATAATAATTTAAACCAGTAGAATTGTTGTTGGGAATTTTCAATATTTTATTATATTAATTAACACATTGCTGGAAACGGCAAACTTTTTTGATCTGTTTTTTATTTAAAATTAAAAATATCATTTATTGAAAAAGAAAAATCAAAATAATCATTTTGGTAATAGGTGCAAAATCAACAAATTGTTTGCTTGGTTCTATGAATTTGATATGAAAAGAGACAATTTTTAATTTTTTCTGTGAAAGTCTTTATCTTTAAAATGTGTAATGTCGCATTCTGTAATCTTTCGCCGTTTATCCAAAATGTAACAGTTTAAATACAATATCAAATTTTTATTTTAAGATTTCTTTAACCCATTTTTCGCCGCACCAAGTAAACTGACAATATAATAACGAAATAAGATTTTAAGTATGAGAAAATTAGTAAAAAAATATCCCAAAGATGAATATAAATATGTAACGACAAGGTAGATCGATTATTCGACTTTTTTCAAAACCCGGTTTTCGAATAATCAGAATAGTTGATATTCAAAAAAAACTGGTTTTTGGTTAAACATTTTTAAAATAACCGGTAAACCGGTTTTATTTCGAATACATAAAAACACAATTTTTGTAATAAAAAGTTAATTTAAATAAAACCAAAATAATTCACAAAGGTAAAGAACCAACAAAATACATAGATGTGACTTAAGGCATGTTCAGACCTAACAAATATTTGAATTGATCCAACTTCATCTATATTTTTATTTGTAAAAAGATAATTGTATAATGTAATTTGGAAACTGTTGAATGATCTAGCCAAACGTGTTGCCATTTGCAAATTAAAAATTATAGAAATGTAATAAATTTAATATTTGAAGTATTCTCTAGGGTATTCATTCGGTTAACCGTTAACCGGTTAACCGATTAATTTCTACCCGATTAACTGATCGGTTAATTTAAAATTTCCTTTTTTCGATTAACGATTAAACCGGTTAATTTCAGTCGATTAACCGATTAACCGATGTAACAAAATTTTTAACTTTTTGTAGTATTATAACATATTTTTTTGTGCTTTTAATAAGTTGTTTCCTCTCTTATACAAAAGAATGTGCTTAGAATCATTTTTTCATACAAACGAAGAAGGTATTCAGTGATCTACATTTTAAATAGGTGTTTGCTGCTTCTTGTTTAACGTCCTTTTTATATGTATGCGTTCAGGTATTTGTTTCTTTTCATATCTTCTCATATTAATCTTTTCACAGAATTAACCAAAACAATTAAAAGTGTTAAAATTTTAAAAAATTAAAACAGGATTCTAATGAAATAATAGAAGATTTCATATGTTTTGAAAAATACAGGAAAAGGACTGAGAAATTAGATATTCTGTATTATTGGTTGCTTTCATTTCTTCAACATCTACAATAAATGAAAGTTTTTTCAAAGTCAAGTTTTAGCCAAACTAGAGAAAAAAAAAACGCTTGAATCCTAAATATTTAAACAAATTTATTTGTATTAAAGATTATTTTATAAGATCTTCTTAAACTATTAAAATAAATAATAAAATGATCTTATAGTTAATTTTTTAATTAATACATAATATGTATTAATTAAAAAATATGTATTACATATTTGTGAATTATTATTTTGTTTGTTCGTTTTAGTTCAAGAATTATTATGTTTGCTATGTAATTGGTTTTTTTTACTAATAAACTCCAAATAATAAATAATTTATGCATTTTTATATGTTGAAATTACTTGATTTATAAAAAAAATTTATTAATCGGTTAACCGATCAAAAACAATATTAACCGATTATTAACCGATTAAACCAAAACCTCGGTTAATTAATCGAGCGATTAACCGATTAAATGAATACCCTAGTATTCTCCCAAATTTATTTTACATGTGTTTTAATTGTTGTTGGTTAAGCATTTCTGTATGAATCAGTAGACTTCAATCTTCTGATTGGATGGCTCGGTAGAGTCAAACTTGACGCTTCAGAGTAGACAATGTCAAAAAAAAAACTGTTGACGTTTTGGGACGTTGATTCCGCCGAAATGTAGTTACGAGTATTTTAAGCATGAAGATATGCTAGAACTACTAAAGAGTTTTTAGAGCCTTAACGGGCATTCCGTCTCCGGCAACACAAAGGGCTAATATTGCACCCAATGATTAATTTCCGGCAGTGTATATTAGTAAAGTATTTTTTGTCGGTCTCTTTAGAACTTCTTCGAACGGAGTTAAGTTTTATTTGGAGCACATTTATGTCAAGCATGTGGACTAGTTAAAGGTGATTAATAAGTCATGACGTGAAAGAACCTTTGCAACTTATCATTTTAGGGCACTTCAGGCACCGAACTTTGTCTTTTTAATACCGTTCGAAATATCACCACAGATAACCTCTACATACATAAAAATAAATTTAATATTTAGAATACTCTCGAACAAATTAATATTTACTTTTTAACTGGGGGCTTATTCTGGCAGTCGTGATCGAATACCTTTTCGATTCGAAAGCAATTTTATTTCTAATTCTTTCAGTCGATTCTGAATAAATCAAAATTATTTTTTCAGTGTTGCGAACACTCAAATAACTGCTTTACAGCACTGAAAAAATAATTTGGATTCATTCAGTATCGACTAAAATTATTAGAAATAAAATTGCTTTCGAATCGAAAAAGTATTCGATTACGACATCCAGAATTAGCCCCCTTGAACACTTTTTTTTGTAATATTTTGAACTGTTTTTGGTTTTTTTTTTGAGTCTTGTTACATTTTGTTTTGTCATTCTGCATAAAAAGTTTAAGTTTGCTCAACATTCAATTAGCAAAATACTTAAATTACGTGTAGATTTACAACAAGAGTAAGGAAAACGTATATAAATCACTCATTATTTATATAACCAGTATATTATACCAAAATAACCGGTTTATTCGATATTCGAAAAATGGATATTTTAAAATAACCGGCTTGAGCAAAATATAATAACCGGTTAAAACCGGTCTAATAATAACCTTTCGATCTGCCTAATATTTAAGGAAAAATATTTTATTAATTATGGTTACTCTTACTATACACCATATTATGTTTACATTAGTCCTACATCAAGAAGCCATAGCCATTATATGGTTGCACTCAAACATCTTGTATAAAATAATAACAACAACATGTTTACCACTTATAATGGTAAGGTTTTAAGTTGACAATGCCATGGTTACCATAAATTGTTTAAAAATTGTTCTTTAATATTAATTTTGTTGTAGGTGACATATCGAAAAATGTGTTTTCTCTGCTTTGCTTTCAATGTGTCGCTTAATATAAAGCCGCTGCGAAATATGGCCAAAAAAATGAAAATTTACCAAAAATTGGGTCTAATTTTTATAATGTAATATTGATATTTTTTAATGAAAAAGTAACCCCAAAAAATTAAAAATGGCCCTAAAACTAAAATCAAATATGACACTAAATTTGGGGCAATTCTTCATGAAAAATCACCTCAACAATATTAATGAATTTTTACAGCAAGAAAATTTCAAATTGAAAAAAAAACAAAGCACAAAGAAAGTTATACACTGAAAAAGCGTCATAACGCTGATGTATTTTGAGATCAGTACTATGACAAGTGTCTTCGTTTTTGACTCTATGACAATTTACATTACTGTGATGTCAGCCTTAACATCACTTGGACAAATTGTCATCAGGGTAAAATATAAATTATGTATGTCATCAATGGGATGACACATTGACATTACAGAAATGACGAATCTGAGTCGGTTTTGTAAAGCATGTCATCAGTGCGATGACAAACTGTCATCAAATTGAGTCATTGTAATTGACCTTAAGTCAAATTGAAAGAATATAATTATTAACTTACCCGTTACACATGTTTGTTTCACTTTTGTTGTATTCCACCTTTTGTTAATAGAATAACTCTCAATTATAAGACACCAGCAGCATGCCCGATATGGTTTTCGTAATCATTCTAAATACTTTGAAAATTTGATGTAGTTAACTAAATAATTTAAGAAAATTGAATATGGGAATTTTAGCTTCTTATTTAACTTTTAAATCATGAAAATAGTGTTAATAATACACAAAATGTGGCATCGAATTGATGTCACTGTAGTCATAGTTTAGATGGCGCATCAAATATGACAACATTTTATGATGACGTTCGCATTGGATTGATGTCACTTTTTGCCTTATTGATGACATTTGTAATTGCATTGACGTCACAATTCTGATGTTACGGCATCATCAATATGTAGATGTATTTTTCTATGAGTGTAGTTATGAATAAAACTACTCTTGAATTTTTAAACTTGAAAATAATGTTAATAATATATTATGACATGATATTATGTCATCGCACTGATGACAGTTTGTCATCGCACTGATGAAAGTTTGTCATTGTACTGGTGACATGATATATTATGTCATCGCATTGATGACAGTTTGTCATTGCACGGATGACATGGCATATTATTTCATCGGCCTGATGACAGTTTGTCTTCTTACTGATAACAGTAGGTCATCGCACTGATGACAGTTTGTATGTACTGTTGTCAAAATACATCAGCGTTATGACGCCTTTTCTATCAGTGTACACAAAATGTGGCGTCGAATTGATGTCACTGTGGTCATAGCATAGATGGCTCATAAAATATGAAAAAATTTAAGGATGACGTGCGTCATTGGATTGATGCCACTTTTTGATTCATTGATCACGTCACAATTCTGATGTTAGAGCATCATCAATAGTGTATTACAAATTTGGGGTGGGATCATATGCCCGAAACTTAAAATCCCGAGTTTAAAAATCCAGAATTTCAAAGTCCTAAATTTTAATATCCCGAATAATTATAGAGTTTTGGTTTTAATAATCGCAAGGATTCCTCTATGGTATAACGAATACTAGCTTCGCTATATTTTTTTTTTTTTTTTTCTTTTTTTTCAGTATTTATTTATTGAATCTTCATATATTAAATATGAACTAACAATAATTAATCAAATCTTATCCTAATATTTGCTTTATGTCCTGCCAGTGCCAAACAAAAAAGATTTCGTCATCACGGTATCTGTTCACATATGTAGGTGTTTATCGCTCATCTGATTGGGTGAGTGCTGCAGTGTCTCTTCTTCTTAAGCGAGTGTGGCCGCCATAATTTAAAATATTTCTAGCTAATTGATTTGGGTGCAGTTCCAGCCTTTTTAAATATTTACCTGCATATTTCGTTATCATAGTTTTTACTAATGGCACATTGAGATCCTTGTGGATATTTGAGTTTTTGACGTACCAGGGGGCGGCTGTGATTATTCGAAGAAGTTTGTTTTGGCGCCTTTGAATTTTTTTCGATGTTAGAAGCCGAGGCAGTGCCCCATAACTGAATACCGTAGCACCAAATTGGCTTTAAGATAGAGTTGTAGAGTAGAAGTTTGCAATCGAGACTAAGAACAGAATTTCTTCCAATAAGCCAATTAATTTGGATTGCTTTTAGTTTCATTTGAGTTAATTTAGCTTCTATATGCCATTTCCACGTTAAACGCCGATCTAGATGTATACCGAGGTATTTTACATGCGAGTGTTGGGGTATTATTTGATTATTTATTTTAATAGGGGGGCATGTTTCCCGACGCAATGTGAATGTTATATGTGCGCATTTTTGCTCATTGATCTTTATCCTCCATTTTTTTAACCACCTTTCTAGTTCAAATATATGATCCTGTAGGTAACGAGATGCTTTATGACAGTTTGCGTGTACGCTTAGAAAAGCTGTGTCGTCCGCAAATGTTGAGGTATGGGTGTAGCTGTTTGTTGGCAAGTCCGAAGTATAAATTAAGTATAATAGAGGGCCCAGGATGCTGCCTTGTGGGTATCCAGCGTTAATTGGCTGTGGAGAACTTAAAAATTCGCCTTCTTTAATAATAAATTGACGACCGACTAAGTAGCTTTCTAACAGCTTGTGTATATTTGCTGGTAAGTTTTGCTGCAATTTCAGTAGTAAACCTTCATGCCAGACTTTATCAAAAGCTTGAGACACATCGATGAAGAGTGCTGAGCAATATTTTTTTTCTTCAAAGGCTTTTCTTATGACATTTACTATTCGATGAGTTTGTTCAATTGTGCTGTGTTTCCTTCTAAAACCGAATTGATGATTGGGAATACATCTGTTATCATTTAAAATCGGCGTTAATTTAGACACTAGAAGTTTCTCAAAAAGCTTTGATATATTAGACAATAAGCTTATAGGTCTATATGACTCAACTTTTGTGGGATCCTTTCCTGGTTTAGGTATCATGGTAACTAAGGATACTTTCCACTCTTGTGGGTAGTATTCAAGGCGTAAAATAGCATTAAAAATTAGTAGAATAATTTTCTTTGCTATGCTGGGTAGCTCCAAAAGCATTTTGTTACTGATCTTATCAAAACCAGGGGCTTTCTTGGGGTTTAAATCATGAATAGCCTTCTCGATTTCTCTTACTTCAAATCTTAGTGGAACAGCTGATCTAACAACAACAGGTGGTAACTCGACCGCAGTATCGAAAGATGTATGAGGGGTAAATACGGTTTTCAAATGATTAACGAAAATATTTCCTTTTTCTATGTCATTTCGTGCCCAACTTCCATTTAAGTTTCTTAATGGCGGTTTAGTGATAACTGGTCTTTTAAGATTTCTAGCTGCACGCCATAATGAGTAATCAGATTGAGGAGTTGCATCAAGTTCCTTAAGATATTTTTCCAGAGAAGCCGTTTTTTGAGACTGCAGTAAGTTTCTTAGCCTTTTTGTGCACTCTTTTAGTAAATTTTTAAGTTGAGGGGATCTGTGCAATTGCCACTCTCTTCGAACTCTCCTTTTTTCAGTCAAGAGACGCTCGACATCAGTAGAATATATTTTACTATTTTTGATATTTTTGCGTGCTATGCTAGAATGTTGAACAGCTAGTTTGATATAATTGTCAAAATTTACAATAGAAAGATTCACATTCTCCGGTGTTCTAAGCGGAATATTTTCAGTGCAGTGGGTACTGAGATATTTTTTATATTTTAACCAATTTATTTGTGTGGCTGACGTCACTAAGTAACCAGACGGAGATACAATTCTATAAGGGTTTGATATGGTAAGAATTGTAGGTGTGTGATCAGAAGATAGATCTAAAGAAGCTTCAACGTAAATCGTTTCTGCGGGGATGTTTTTAACCACGCCAAAATCGATGACATCTGGAATTTTTTGCTGATCAGTAGGCCAATAAGTTGGTTGTCCACTCGCACTACATTTAAATCCATTTTAGACATTGTATTATACAAAACACGACCCTTTGGTGTAATGAGCCGTGACCCCCAGAAGGTATGTTTAGCGTTGTAATCGCCAGCGGCTAGGAAACAGGATCCTAATGATTTAAAATATTTATAATATTGGCTTTCTGATATTGAAAATCTAGGTGGAGAGTATAAAGATGAAAGTACAAAGTTTCGATTTAGCTCTTCAACACAAATGTTCGTTGCTTGCAGATAATCTTCACGATAATCACACATTAAGTAGTGTTTGATTCGGGCTTTTATCAAAATAGCAGAGCCTCCACAAGCTCTATCTCGAGGGTCCTTGGTATCATATAATATATAACCATTAATTTTAAACGTATTTCTTGAGGTCAAATGAGTTTCAGAAACCATCATTACATCAATTTGTTTACTTTTAAGAAAATATTCTAGTTCATTTTTATGTTGGCGAATGCCGTTTGCGTTCCAAAAACAAATTTTTAAACAATTCATGGCTTGTTAAGTACAGCTTGCAATAACATCGATTGCATTCTTAACATTTCCTGCATCATATTACCCATTGTATTCGTAAAGTTTGTTACTGTTTGTACTAGTGTTTCCATGGTTTTTTCTAGACGACTTAAATTAGAAACTGGGGTCTCATCATTATTTGGCAAATCACCTTGCATTGGCATATGGTTTGATTTTAGGACGTTAGCGTAGGATGTTCTGTTATTACTAGGCTGCGGTACCTGAATGTTATTAGTATTATCTTGATGTGTTTTCTGAATTTGAGGTGGATTAGGTTTCGGTCCAACCGAGCGCTTGACGATAGAGTATACAGGGCATCCTCTATAGTTGGCAGTGTGATTACCACCACAGTTGCTGCATTTTTTTACATTGGGGTCGTTTTTAGACTTATCGCAGAGAGCTGTACCATGCAATTCTCCACATACAACGCAAACAGGGGTTAAATGGCAGTATGCCTTAGTGTGACCAAATTCTTGGCAGTTTAAACATTGCACGGGACCGTTCCTTTTATGTGGCTCCTCTATCGTTATTTTCCTATACAGGATATATTTCAGACTGTAAATGGGATGAGTTTCGTTTTTTTTAAGCTTAACGTCGCCGGGTTCTAACTCCACTCGAAATAGTGGCTGGGGATTTTTTTCTCTATTTTAAATATTAACTACATTTTTAATTTTAAAGCCCTTCTCTTCTAAAAACGTTTTTATCTCACCTGGGTCTACGCATGAATCAATGCCCTTTATCACTACCTGAAGACCTTTACTGCTCTTCAGTTGGTATGTATAAAAGTTTTTTTTTAGTGCTTCTAATTTAGTTATTACTTTACGAAAATCATCTTCACGATTAACTTGTATTTTTGTTTCATTTATAATACCACGTTTTATTGCAGCTACATAAAAAGAATTTTCAAATCAAATTCTTTATTAAATCACTTGAGTTTTGCTCTCTAAGATATATCGGTGGTGGCTTAGAAGATTTTGTAACGATTTGTGCTTCCGAGGATTCCTCTTCCAATATCGCAAACCGATTTTGAGAACTTATTCTCTCAGCTGTACCCTCTTTTAAAACTTTTGGGACAGAAGCAACTGCAGAAGAGGTTGGGCTGCGACCCCGTTTTAGCACTGTTGTGTACCTATCCATTCCAACTTGTACTTGAGGCTTTTGACCGCTTTTCACCTGTGATACTGAGTTTTCCATCATGCCTGATTTGGGGGTAATCTTTTCATCACTTGTTAAAATCGTTTCTGCCACTGAGGCACCGCTTGCAGGTTTTATATTTTTTATTGTATTAGAATCAACCGTATTATTAGACACCGAAGGTGATACAGAGTTTTCTATTGTGCCTGATTGGGGGTTAATATTTTTATAACTTATTAAAATTGTTTTTGCCGCTGAGGCATCGCTTGCAGGTTTTATATTTTTTATTGCATTAAAATCAACCGTATTATTGGACACCGAAGGTGATACAGAGTTTTCTATTGTGCCTGATTGAGGGTTAATATTTTTATCACTTATTAAAATTGTTTTTGTCGTTGAGGCAATGCTTGAAGGTTTTATATTTGTTAGTGTATCAACCGTATTATTAAAAACAGAAGGTGAGAGAGATCGCGTACGAGTAATAGGTTTAGCCGTTAGGTATAAAGCTTCTTTATATAGCCGGACTTCGGCCGGGCGTAAGGATTTTCTCCTGTCTGGTATAACATATAACGGCTTTGCAAACAAAAGATTCTCTACATAGCCGGTCTTCGACCGGGTGCAAACATTTTCTGCACTATGGTATAACAAACACCGGCGTCGCTAGAATTCGGGATTTTGAAACTATCCCTTGAAATTTTTATATATATGGGGTATTCACAAGACCCCTTATATCGTTGTACCGATTCTATGTTTAATTAAAATACATTATACACTTTTAAATTTTAATACAACATAAAATCGATACAACGATTCCCCAACAGTAATTTAACAAAATTTATTTAACATTTTTTGGGGTCATTTTGAATTTCTTAAAATTGCATTAGATATTAGTAAAGGAAAAATAGCCGCAAAGAAAAAATTGTGATTTTTTATTTCTTGATATTGGGGTCCTTTTTCATTTCATCTAAGCAAAAACACCACACGAAAAAATTAAAAAAAACACAAATAAACCTAAAACAAATTGCACCAAAATAGCGGGTTGTTATGTCTTATGTAAAAATTATGGGCCATTCTTCATTTTCTTTTCTGGTCCATACTTCCTGGAGTCATTTTGCGCACTGCCGAATGTCGATGAAATATTTAAAAAGGCGATTTAAGTTTAAAACAAGTTCGTTTTCGGTAGCAAATTTATGTCTTTTTTTTTTCTAAAAAAAAAAAACTTGAAGTAATTGATGCATTTACCAATTTGAAGTTTTAGATGGGATTTTATCATATACTCTATCTTGTTTACCTATAACTTAAATCGCACACCTCGAAAAACATACACTAAAATTGAACAAATATCAACACGTATTCTCTAGTATTAGCATTATGCTAATACGATTAGGAAACATTAACTTGGATAAAGATAAATGAAATGCCTTTATAATGTATCTGCTTGCATATTCATAAAAAATTATCATCATCTTACCACACCGTGAATCTGGATCAAAAAACTAATAAATAAATACAATTAAAAAACAAAATTTTTTTAGGGGAAATAATGATTTTAGTCTTATGAATTAAAAAAATGTTGGGTTTTTTTCTTATGGCTACATGGATCGAAAAAAGTTAGTAACTCAAATAAAACGGAATTGAACTTTGAAATGCTCTTGAATATGCTAAATGCTTGGATACACATATACATGTTTTAATACAAGAGTTTTTTTTATGGCTTGTGCTTCATAATTTTTTAAGTTTAAACAAATAAAGTGTCAAGAAAACTAGATCATTTGTTAGATAAATTGTTGCTGAGGCTGCAAAAATCTCTACCCACAACTTTGGTGATTTAAGTTTCATTCACTTTAAATAAAGTCTAAGTAAAACATTATCTTAATGGTAAAAATAGAAAAAAATGTTTGTCTAAAAACTGTTTAATGGTTAGTAAATATTACAGTTTTTTTTTGTTGATAAAAAAAATTTAAAAATGTAGTCAAGACAACCGCCTCTTGGCAACCAAATCTTTAGTAAGTGAAGTTTGTTGCTACACATTTTAATTGAAATTTTACTTTACCCATCAGATGACCTTGAGTACAAACAATGTGATGAGAACCCTAGACTCAAGAGCCCTGTCATTTTGGATGTTTACGGCATCCCAGGTATGCCTTCCAGAGACTTTGCAGGAAAACATGGACGCTGAAGCCTAGAACGATTTACTATCTTTTGTTACGAAAATTAGACCAATTCTGACCTTTGCCGCCCTAGCGGCAGCAGACGGAACAGTTCAATGTTTAAGTTATGCTTAATAAGGTTTATCGCCAGATCTGTGTATCGATCACGGGCGCCATGAAGATCTGTCCCGTTTAAGCTTTAGGGGCTATACTAAACGTATTGGTAATGAAGAAGGCTCGCAGGAGTGCTAGAAGGATGCCGCGCATTGCTAAGTTAAGAACAGGTAATTTTGTGGGTCATATGCAGTAGGAGATCATATGCTGCCAAGTCTGGTTAAGGATAGAAATATCCACGAACAAAACAGACGAATTGTGTTATCGGGACTGTCATAATGGATTTCCAAAGGGGATTACCACTGGCTTAACAGCCAATGCTATTTCAGGCGTAAATTTACGCTTTCCTCATACGTTCTGGGCAATTTCTGAAGAAAAGGGCAAAGGGCTTAGAATTATTTGTAATGTCGGGCCGCTCTTAGAGTACTAACTTCTCTGAGATGAAGCCCAGACTTGTTTTGGAATGTATTGTATCTCTGAACAAGCTTGGGAAACACAATGATTTAAATCTGTGTTGGTTACCAGGCCATGAGAGGGTAGACTTTTTGGCGATTATGGGCGCCCGTCTATTTATAGGCCCTGTGTCCTTTTCGAACGTAAATCCATATACACATGCAGATGTTCATTTCCGGGCTAAGACTGTGTAAAAGATTTGTGACTTTTTCCCGTGGTAAGCCAAGTAGACTCTCTGCTTAAAAGGGGAGAACACGGGCTACTTACTGGTTGATTTACTGGACACTGTGGTCTCAGATAAGACCTGTTTACACTGGGTAATGTTGATACCAAGCCATGCAGCTTTTGTGAAATTGATGACGAATCTTTTTGTTATCTGCTCTGCTACTTTTCCGTCCGGGGGACTGCTAAGCGGAAATTTTTCTGGGGCATCTGATGAGCATAAATTTCAATATGAGCGTTCACCTGGCAGGGTAGTTGGCTTCATACGTAGCTGAAGCCTGACATTGTGAGATATAAAGGCTGCACAAAAGGCCCTATGGGTCGCTCATCTGTTTTCTCCAGGTGATGCAACATTCATCTTATGCAAATCCCGATCTTATGCAAAATGATCAGAAGCCAAATCGTCTCATTCGTGATCTAATAACTTTTATAGAAATCTTACTTTTTGAGCTCGCCATATTCGATATCGAATAACCGAAATTTGAGATGGTATTTGATAATTGAATAATTCTTTCGAAAGGATAAGGAGCTGTCGTAAACATAATTAAATGTTTTTTTAAAAACAAAACAAAAATTGCATTTTGCTTGATTGTGATTAATAAGAATCCTATGCTTTTTCTAGGAATGTATTCATATGAGTTTTCCGGTATCAACATCTTGAGGGCCAGCAGTCAAAACTCTCCAATTAGTATATGCATTAGTTAGTGTTCGTGCTCCATTTTCTACCATGTTCTTCTGACAAACGATCTGACATCACCGGTGTCAGAAATCGTTGACCGGCAGCGGCGGTCCATATTGACGAATTTATTAGCCGGCTGAAGTTAATATTTTACCATACCGATATATGTGGGTTATAAACTAACTAGATTGTGAAGATATTTTCGTGATAAACTGCTCATTTTAAGTATCCATAGGGTTCTACTGTAAGACCTAGCACCCCAGGACCATTTCGAATTCGGGTCAGCCCTTTCAAAAATACCGGGGGCTAATTCTGGCAGTCGTGATCGAATACTTTTTCGAATCGAAAGCAATTTTATTTGTAATTCTTTAAGTCGATACTGAATGAATCGAAGTTATTTTTTTAGTGTTGTATAGCATTTATTTAAGTGTTCACAACACTGAAAAAATTATTTCGATTCGTTCAGTTTTGATTGAAAGAATTAGAAATAATATTGCTCTCGAATCGAAAAAGTATTCGATAACGACTGCCAGAATTCGCATACGTATTTTTAATTGAATAGAAGTATTTTGTTTAATAAAAGCATTCCTTCAAATGCCTGTAATTTTTAAACTATGTGATATAACAAAAAACATGTTTAAGGAATTGTATCATTTATTGCTTTAGTAATTAAATAAGATGCTTTTTTTTTTTTTTTTTTTTTTTTTTGTAGTTTGTCTTGATGTGAGAATTTAAAAAATAAACAATACAAGCACAATTTAAATTCCACTAATACAAAGAAAGATTAAAAAAAAAATTCAATAAAAAAAATTTAGTAAATAGATTACATATGTCAATAAACTAATACGGAACAGGTAGGAGAACTTTATATATTTAGTTGCTATTTAGTAGGTATTGCTATTATTTGGTTTTATACACATACACTTGCAATTTATACAAATACAGGGTGGCGCAAAAGTAATGTTATAATGTAAAAAGTAATAACATCTTTGGTTTACTTATTCTTTTTTTTTTTAGATAAAATTTTGAAAAACTTGGGAAATAGAGGATGGAAAGATTCAGCAAAGGCAAAATAACCAGTCATTTAGTTTTGTTTGTGCTCCAAAAATGTATTGGCTGGTTAAGCATTTTCAGCAATTAAAGGTGATTTTTTTGCGTGGTAAAAGCCCTCGTATTGTTCTAATTGATGGGAACATTGCTCACTTGCAAACAAGTCTTCAGGAAAACCCCGAAACTAAGATTCAGTTTACGATTTCAAACGACATAATGCCTAAATAAGAAAGGTTGCTGTTTTTAAGAATTGTTCATTGAAAACCAATTAATTCACAACACACAGCGATGTGGTTTATATTCACTTCAATGATCAAGTGAAAAAACAAAAATAATGCAGAGTGTGGGGTACTCAAAGTCCAAGAATATTTGTTAAACAACAAACACATCCACTTGGATGCACATAATGTTGCGGATTAACATTAGAAAGGATCCTTAAATCATATTTTTATACATACAGTGTAACCTAGTTTAATGTATCTTGTCAAAAAACCAAATCTCAATTAACGCAACTTTGTATTTTTTCTCTTTCGGTTTGTTTTTTACTTTAGTTTTTTTTATGAATGAGTTCATCATAAAAGGGTGACTTATCGTAAGTTTGATTTTAAATACGCTTTCTTGTAGAGATCACGCGTGACACATATTAAACTGCTTTGTCGATTTTGTTTAGTATCGTGTGGCAAGTCATTATGGAAAGACCATATTCATAAAAAATATTTAAGATGTATCGCAGGTTTATGAAACGAATTTTCTATGAAAATTTGTTTAATAAGCCTTTTATTAATCAAAAATATTTTTTATGAATATGGGGGTTGGACCGCAACAGTGTCTCCAAATTGTGAAAATCAGCGTTCTGTGAGAAGTGAAATTTTATTCTATGAGGGATCACATTTCTGGCCCAATGGATACGTTAATAAATAAAATTGCCATATCTGGGCTGATGAGCAATCCGAAGAGTAGGAAGCGCTACCATTACATTCATTAAAAACAGCGGTATGGTGTGGTTTATGGGCTGGTGGAATCACTGGTCCATATTTCTTCAAAAATGAGGCAAATCAACGGCAACATTTTACCGTTAATGGTAACCGTTATCGCACCATGTTAACGGACTGTGTGCTTTCCAAAATTCAAGCACATGGCCTCGGTGGGTTCTGGTTTCAACAAGACGGCGCACGAGCCATACAGCGCGCGAAACAATGACCTTGATAAGAAATTATTTTCTCACGTTTTGCAACGGTAAATTGGACATCTGGATCGTGCAATATTACACCTTTGGACTATTTTCTCTGGCGATATATAAAGTCTGAGGTCTTCAGGAATAAGCCAGCTACGATTGACGCTTAGGAAGCCAACATTCCTCGTGTTATTCGCTTAAATAGTCATGGCCAACTTTTACATTATGTATTTAATTTTCAAACAGTAAATGCCATAAATTGTTGTTTTTACCGATAGTAAAAAGTTTAAGTTTACTTTAAAATGTATGTGTTATTTAACATTATAAATTAAACCTCGCTATTAATCACCCACTACAAACGTAGTGTAATACATAATACGGTAATACATAAACAACAGGCACCTTGGCTCCGATATTACCACAAATATATACCGTTATACATAAACAACAGGCATTTGGAGTTTTGATTTAGTTTTACATGCACTAAAATGTTATTTCAGGTCCAATACCTCAAAAAATTATGTGTCAGAACGCTATCGAAAGCCTTAAAGTTTGTCGTCAGAGGGCGGATGAGAATATTATCTCTTTGCACCAGTATGTCAGTCTTGAAAAAGCTTTGAGAAACTGCAGATCCAAAAAATATTTAATGTAAAAAACGCGATCGAAAATTCTACACTTTTTGGGTACAAATCATCTAAATCCGCTTGCTGAGCACCTCTCTCAACTTCAGGCTTCAAAGCGGCTATATTTTACCTCGCTAGGCCGTCTTAACAATGATGGATATGGAGTGGAATTAATTTTTAATTTTTAGCTTGAAGATTTGTACTACTGTTACTGTTAAGGTTACATAAGGCAGATTTAGCAAAATTAATATTTACAAAAAAAAAAAAAAAAAAAAAAAAAAATTGAATACCCTTAACCACTAGTAGTAAAAAAGGGTTTACTAAGTTCCGCATTCCGCTTGAAAATTTTTCAACATTCCTTTAAAGGGGTCAAGCATTTATAAAAAATTTAGATATGACGGCGAATATTACGTCCTGCACACGTACACGAGTGAATTCGCCTGCATGACAAGCATTTTGACCGTGTACACATAAAGAACATATATTCTGGGTCCTTGAGTACATCTAAGTCGATTTAGCCATGCCCGTCTGTTGAAAACATGCTCACTTTCCAAACACTCTAATTTTGGCTAATTATGCTAAGACAAAAAAATCATACTGCTAAATTTCATAAAGATCGGTCCATAATTTAAATATCAATCATACCGCTACTAATACAACACTCTGTACAATTTATCAACAGCAACGACATTATCACAGGTCTATGAAAAAAAAAATATTTAAAAATAAAATAAAAAAAGATACTCACGCATGCGCAAATAAACACTGAAGAAAACTATTTATTTTATCTATTTGTTTAGTACGGGAAGATATTCTTTAGGTCTTTTTATTATTGTGCTACGGTTTTGTATCAGTTAGATTTTAATATTTTTTTTTGTAGTTGTTGTAGGCAAATATTTAACATCTGTTTAAATAAAACGGCTGATAATTGAAGCGATAGCGATAATTGTAATACGAATGATGTTGTTTTTTTTAGAACAAAAAAAAAAAAAAAAAAAATTAAATAAAAAAAAAATAAAAAATTAAAAAGTTTAAAGATGAGTATGACCTATGAACTGCGGTTGATGATGGTTAAGTCACTTGATATTTCTAGTCATTGTGATTGATATTAAATTGAAAAGGATCTAAGTTTTATTAATTTTACTCTTCATTTGTTTTAATGAATTGGCTCATTCGCAGAAATTCTAAACTAATTCTAAACTTCGTAAACTAAATAGATATATATCTTAATGCCAATCTGGTGCTACACTCAAAATATTATGAAGGTAAAATTAACGTAAAATAAAATACAAAACATATGAAAATTCATTTAAAATCGGTCAACTCATTTTTCCTTTAAATCAGACTAAAAATCAAATTATTTTAAAATGTTAAAAAATAACTCACTAATTACACTATGCTAGTTGAAAAAACAGACAAGCCGGGCACATGGCGTTTTAACATAATTCGGGTACGCTGAATCCAGTGGTGCCCACGGTTTTTTAAGATTGGCTCTGGTTTTCGAGAAATACCGTTATTTCGAAAATGGAGGAGGTTTCACAACATATATTCGCGTAACTCAAAAACGGTTCAGTTTATTGAAATTACTAAAAAAAAACCGAAATTCCGCAGAAAAATAAAATCTTTTTTCTAATATGAGTAGTCGTTATTGAAACATAATTTTTTTTTTGAAAGAAAAATTAATTTTTTTTATCAAAATTTCGAAATTTTTGTTTTTTAAAAATTCATAAAAAATTAAATTCCGCAATAAAATTTCATTTAAGAAAAATAAAATCGTTTTTCTAATATGAGTAGTCGTTATTGAAACATAATTTTTTTTTTTGAAAGAAAAATTAATTTTTTTTATCAAAATTTCGAAATTTTTGTTTTTTAAAAATTCACATATCAAAAACGAAGCTGCAAACAAAACAAGCCATAAATATTTAAAATCTGTTAGCAACTTTTGATTTTATTCACAAAAGTCGACAAATTTTAATTAATTTAAGAATTTCATAAAACGCAATATTTGTATGGGAGCCCCCCTAAGAAGTGGGGATAAGGGGCAAGTATGTCTTGAGAAAATGTTAAGGACAAAAAATTAATTGAGGTCGGTCATACATTATATACCACTAGGGGTGACTTCTGGGAATTCGTGGGACTTTTTCTTCAATATATATGAAGAATATAATTTATATGGAGCATTTCATAGGATTTTTTTTAATTATTAAATTATTTATTCAACATAATGTATACATCGAGCCTTTGCTGCAATAAAGTCATAACTCAAAAACGCTGATTTTTGAGCTAATGTATTTAATGCTTTAGCTCACAGTGAAACATAGGGCCGCCTACAAGCTAATAATGTGGAGTTAATCACCATATCGCTTCTTCATATTGTGTAAAAGTTTCATACAAATATCTTCTATATTCAACTATAGAGAGAAGAATTAAATATTTAGATGCTAGGAATTCAAATTTGAGTTATGACTCTATTGCAGCAAAGGGCCGATATGGAGAATGTGCCAATGCAGAAAATTTATTTTTAATGACATTTTGACGTAAAATTTTTTAAATGCGGTTTTTGTGCCATTTACAATACAAAACAAGAGAACAAATATTCAAATTTATGCTATTCCAAAGGAATTTTGGAAAATCTACAGTTACCGATTCAAAAATTCTTAGAATTAAAAAATAAAAGATTTTGTATGTTGTGCTTAATTCCCTTTTTAAATAATTGATAAAAAAAATACTGAAATTTATTGTTGGAAGATAAGCTGTTTCTATGCGCATTTTACTGGTTGCTTAGGCCAGATCATCAGGAAACGTTCTCCTAAATAATTTTAGAAAAGCCAAAGCTATCAGCAAACAAAACTACAGAGGGAATGAGAATTACCTACAAACACTCAAAAAGTCTTCTTTGCAATTTTTAATTAGCTAAAGGGTTTTTGAGTTACGCGAGCATATGTTGTGCAACCTCCTCCATTTTCGAAATAACGGTATATCTCAAAAACCAGAGCCAATCTTAAAAAACCGCGGGCACCACTGGATTCAGCGTACCCGAATTATGTTAAAACGCTAGGTGCCCAGCTTGTCACGAAAAAAAGTGTCAATTTCTTGCACAGTGTTATAGTAAAACTTCTTGCGTTTAAAGCTACGATGACACATGCCAATTATTTGGCGAAAAAAACCGGGACCAACAGGCAAACTAAAATATAATTTCCTTTAATTCAAATTTGTATTTTGTTTATAATACCACATCTTACATAAAACAGTTTTTTACGATGTCTAGCAGTATAATTAGTTTTATTTTTTGATATTAAGACCATCTCACTTACTATGAACAAAAGCAGTGGTTATGCTTATTAGGTCAAATGTGACCGTAGCTTAACTTTTGGTTCGAAATTTTAACTATCAAAAAAACAAACTACAATAATAAATATAAAATTTTTAAAATATAATATATATTAATTAGTATTGTGATTATTTTATTGAACTATTAATGGTTTTAATCCAAACTTCGATATTTTTAATTAGGCTTAAGTTCATTGAATTTAATTCTCGTTAAATTATTTTTATGAAGACAGGAATTTTACAACATGAAATTAATTAAAATTAAATGATAATTTTTCATTCTTGACTGCGCTGAGAATTGAACCCAGGCTTGAACGAACAAGTTGCCCTGACTAGTTTCGATCGAAACCACACAATCTCTTCATAAAAATAATTTAACGAGAATTAAATTCAATGAACTTAAGCCTAATTAAAAATATCGAATTTTGGATTAAAAATATAATATATATTTTTTAATATATATATATTATTTTTTTTAAGGAAAAACGGAAACAACTTAATATATTTTTTTTAAGGAAAAACGGAAACAACTTAATATATTAAACAAATGGAAACTCATTTGTCTTTTGTAATTTGTTTTTAAGCAACGTGCCTAAAAAGTTCAAAATTAATTTTCGTACTAAAATGACTTTATTTTGGTTTAGTTTCAACTTAATGGAAAACTTTTAAAATAAACTAAAAATAGTATATGTAAAACTTTTTTGAGTGTACGGTATTTATGCACTGGTTTATCCTCCAATATAGAAAAAATCCAAAGGCGGCAAAACAAAATTCTTCGAATCATTACATCCGCTCCCTGCTGTTTAAAAAAACTCGAACATTTACAAAGATCTTAATGTGCCGTCAGAGTTAAAATAATATGGTCACAAAAATTCCTTAAAAAATATCTAAAAAGGCACCCAAATCCAAGAGCTAGAAATATTTTTAATTTTGGCGGCCACATTCGCGTAAGGAGCAGAGACACTGCAGCACTCACCCAATCAGCAGAGCGCTAAACATCTATGTGACCGGGAACCGTGATTAGGAGAATTAGCGTTTAACATGATTAGGGCCTAAATAAAAACACAATGATTTTAAGAGATGGATATCTTTATTAGGATTTTTACAACTTTTTTGTAAAGTAAAAAAGATGGTATCGGCCAAGAGGCTGCCGTCAGTGTTGATTGACATTTGTGCTCGTTTTATCGCATTTTCCATGACTTTTTGCAAGATTTCTCTTGATAACAGTTCGCATTACTTACGAATATTAAGGGCTGCGATTGTCTGGGGCTTGTTGGCATAAGCCCGCGACTTTAAGTAGCACCAGTAAAAGAAGTCTGAGAAAGTTAAGTCGGAATATCTTGCTGGCCATGCCAAATCGCCGAATACTCCTCCCTCGTGAACGCCGCGTTATCCACTGGCATTGATTTTCAGTTCCCCAGATACGAAAATTTTGTTTATTGACGGAATCGCTTAAATGAAAACTCCCCTCTTCGATCATGATGATTTTCCACTCAAAATCGTCGAATACTCCTCCCTCTGGAACGTCGCATTACACAGTGACATTGAGTGGATGTAAAGGCTGTTCGTGCATCACACGCGGATTATCAGTTCCCCAGATACGAAGATTTTGTTTATTGACGGAATCGCTTAAATGAAAACTCCCCTTGTTTCGTTCTCTTCGTTCTTGACACAATTACTCTACGCTCTAGCGGAGTATAGCGCTATATTGCTTGTCTGTTTGTATACTGCAGCTGGGTAGTTGACAATTGTCAAATGTGATTGTCGTACGACGCACAGTGGCGCCCGTAGAGCAAGCGAGGTTGCAAAAATCAAAATTTTCATGAGTGCCGACGAAGTTTTGAATAAACCCATGTATAGGACTTTTCAACGATTTCAAATATGCCACTCTTAATAATATCACATTTTTAGTTTAGAAGATATAACCGTTCAAAGTTGACCGACTTTCGGTTTTCAAAAAAACACACAATTTTTAGTCAAATTGTTGCGATTTCAGGTGTAATATCACGAAAAATAGGTAACGAATCGCCTTATTTTTTGTTTGTATTGATTGATGTATTTATTAAATGTATAATGATAAAAAAAAAATTGACTGTTTGCTTTGTGTTTCTCCTGGTAAATCACTATTTTAAAACTATCCGTTTTTTCACTATTTTTCAACTTTGACGGAAAATAAAAAAAAACTATATTTTTCTATATTTGCCATATTTGCAAAACCTGTTCTTTAATTATTTCTTTACATAATTTCAAAAGGTTTTATCTGCCCGTACGTGCCCGTTTGGCTTCTAGAGGTAAAAAAGGTTAAAAAGACATTGTTGCAGAAATTGTATGGCGTCCATCCCTTATATGTTTTGACTGACAGTAGTTTGATCTAATAGTTTGAAAAAAACTACTCATTGAAATTAGCAGGTACGTACCTCACATAAACAATACTTTGGCGTACAAATGGTCAGGAACAGGTAGGCACAAATCTTATTTGGACACGTGCATATCAAAATTGCATTATTCAGCCTAAATCCATATGTATGCAGGGAATAGGTAAATTTTTAGGCATGGTAGCAAAAGCCTATATATTGCAAAATAAGCATAATGCCTGGATTAGTCTACGCCTGAAAGTTGGCGCAACAATTACTGAAACCATTAAACAATTTAAGTACTGAAAACATGGCGTTGAACAATTTAAAATTATTTGAACTGTTTAGAAAGTCAACCACACCAAAGTTTTTCACGGAAGTGAAAATTCTTCCTGAGAAGTTGACATTGATCAGCAAATGGGGCTGCGATGGATCATCCGGACAAAGCGTTTATAAGCAAAGGATATCTTCCGATGACGCTACAATATCGGATGGAAATATGTTTATGGCATCTGTTGTTCCTTTGCGGCTAAAATCGGATGATTCCCTACACTGGAAAAATCCACGTCCGTCATCAGTGCATTATTGCCGACCAATAATGTTTCAGTTTGCAAGGGAATCGGCAGAACTCATAAGGACTACGGTGAAGGACATTGAAGAACAAATAAGCAAGATTATGCCTACAAAGCTGCAAATTGGAGAAGGAAAATATATTGAATGCAATTACGAGTTCCACCTGACCATGGTTGACGGAAAAGTCGTAAACGAACTGACAGGAACAACCTCAACAATGTCATGCCCGATTTGCAAAAAGAGCCAGAAGAACTTTTTTCAATTCAATTCAATTTATTTCATATATAATATGTTACATCTCAATTTTATATAATTAGTTGTAAAGAGTTTAAGATTAGTATCTTTTTCTGCTTAATTATAATATATTTCAATTAGTTATCATATACATATATATAGACAGAATTATATTGGAGGTAAAAATTTAGCAAAAACCTATTTAAACCCCTTTTTTCGTTTTATTTTTATATTTTTTTTATCGATTTTATATTATTATTTGTCAGAAGAACTTTGGTAATTTAAACGATTCTACAAATGAGGAGAATTACGAATATGGAATGTCACCATTGCACGCAAGGATAATGTGTATGGAATTCTTGCTAAAACTGGCATATACCCTACCACAAGAGGAGGAAAACTTCGATGAAAATACATCAATAAAGAATAAGGAAAAGATCAGAAAGAAGCAAATACAGGATGCTTTTTTTAAACAAGTTGGACTAAAAGTAGACTGTCCCAAGCACGGATACGGTAACTCAAACGATGGAAACACTTCTAGGAGATTTTTTGAAAATGATGAGGCAGTAACTAGAATCATTGGAATTGACAATCAAATCGTGAAAAGATTGGGAACGATCTTGGATGTTTTAAACTGCAAAGAAAATGTCAATTCTACAAAATATGAAGAATATGCGAAAACTGCATCTCGTTTAGCAGAAATGTATCCACAGAAGAAGTTGACCCCGACCGTCCATAAAATATTGGCGCATGGCAAAGATATAATTGAGTACCAGTCTTTGCCAATTGGAGAGCTTACTGAAGAAGCACAGGAGTCTCTTAACAAATTTTATAAAAAATATAGATTGCAGAACACATTCAAAGCATCAAGGGTAAGGCAAAATAAGGACCTCTTCAACATGTTGGCAGCATCTTCCGATCCACTTATTTCTTCCCTGCGGCATGTGAAGTCACGAATAGAGTTACAAAATAATTATAGTTTAGAAATGGTTAGTCTTTTAGATATACCTTCTCTTACGAATTGTGATGAATATTTTACAGAAAATTTAAAAAATAAATTTAAAAAAAAAATAATTTTTTTTTTAATTTGTTGGGTAATAATTTAAAACATAAAACCCTTAAGAAAAAAAATAAAAACTATCTAAAAATGTAAAAATAATTTTTTTTAGTTACCATAAAATTGATTTTTCTACTAATTTTAACTTTGATAACCCATAAGTAGGCCCCTACAAAGCGTAGCACCATTTCTCATTTCATAGGCTGAACAGTTATCTATCATATGCTGTTTAAACTGTTCAATTATTTTATTCGGTTCAAAAGATATGATTTTTGCAACAAAAAAACTCAAATGGCGCCACTGTGCGTCGTAACAAAATTTTTAATTTTTTGTAGTATTATAAATTATTTTTTTGTGTTTTTAATTATTTGTTTCGTCTCATATGGGCATTTCCATGAGAATGTCAACCACGACTCAAAAAATAAATAGCCTTGA
Source organism: Pollenia amentaria (assembly GCA_943735925.1). Taxonomy (NCBI): domain Eukaryota; kingdom Metazoa; phylum Arthropoda; class Insecta; order Diptera; family Polleniidae; genus Pollenia; species Pollenia amentaria. The sequence goes on along the minus strand of OX031008.1, from coordinate 80,677,839 downwards.
AACTATTTTTCGAATATGGTAGAAAGTAAAAAAACACTCAAACTTTACTATGGAAAGGGGTTTACAGCTTATTACAACTTTTGAAGAGCAAAAAATAAAAGTTTAAACTGACTATCTCTTTGATTCATTTTTAGTAACTGCAATCAACAAGTTTTACTTTTCTGCCGATTTAATACAGATACTGGTAACATTGGAATTATACCTTAAAATTAATGTTACAACAACAATGAACAAAATTCACGAGGAGAGACCAAATATATAGTTTGATTAGCGGTATATTTTTTGGTTTGCTTTGGGTGCTATTTAAATGTCACGTACGTGGTGCGAAAACATCATTTGTCTATGTCATTGGTATTTGATCAGTCGTACGTGTTTCAAAATAAAGGTTCAAAGCAAGATATTTGTTGCAAAAAAATATTGACCGGAATTTTTTTTTAAATAGGTATAATAAAAATTTTATAAGCTGTTAAACGTCGTCACGTACGATATTATATTATGTACTATAAATTCAACTAAATGTATCATCTTATTATGTTGGTATTAGGTTGAAATTTGATCAAAAATTATTTTTTTGCAGTCTTAATGATCTAAACAAATATAATTGGTATCGGTCCATATTTGACCATAGCACTCATTCAAATACTACTCCAGAAAATAGCTTTTAATGTTGTAACTTTCTAATAAATGCTGGTATTGACATAAAAATTGGCGACGATAACTTTTACGACAAGTACTATGTCGTGATAAAATGTTGTGCTGGTAGGTCCAAAATTAACTATAGGTCCCATATAAACCCCCTTCCTAAAATCGCTGAAAGGCAAGAAAATCTCATATAGATGAAGATATATGAATAAAAGTCGGCACAAATAACTTTTATATAACTCTTAACGTCATAGCATAATTCTGTTCCGGCGACCATGATTGGCGATGGGTTAAAAATAGGGACACTCAAAAATTTGTTTTTAAAATATTATGGTGTAGGGTATTATATGGTCGGGCTTGGCCGACTATACTTTCTGACTTGTTTGTTTTAAGTTTTTGTATGCATATATTTCCCAAAAATATATTTCATATATTGTAAATACTATAAGAGAAAAATCTGTCACGTACGGTATGTCACGTACGATATTAAATTTGGTTCATTATGAAACCATCCAGAAAAATGTTTTTCTTTCCAATTACGAATTATAACGGAAAAATATATGGTTTAATGCAAAAAATTTAAAAAAGGAAAAATACATCCCACAATTCGCTGATTTTCGGATTTTTTTACATTCACCCCAAAATCACTTCCGTTTTATGTCACGTACGATATACACCTATTTTGCTAGGTATTTTGGAAAACAAGGTTTCGAATGTAATAATTTTTTTTTCATATATAGTACCCTCTAAAAGAAACATAATAATTAATAAGTTTTCCTGTTACTACTATTTGCGCAAAAATTCCATCGCTCCGAAGGCGTACAAATGTCACGTACGATGACATGGAAATGCCCATATGCAAAAAGGTATGCGTTTAGAATATATTTTCTCATATAAGCAAAGAAGGGATCTTCAGTTTAAATAGGTATATGCTGTCAACAGCTTTTTGTTTCAAGTACCTATTATATGGGTCTTTCCATTGTAACGTGGCGTAATATTTGTACGACAAAATGAAAAAAAATAAATGAAGAAATTTGTAAAAAGTTTTTTTTTTATATTATAAAGTAATAAAGCAGCACTATATTCAGAAAAAAAATTTACAACAATCAACCCTAAGGATTTGAAGAAAATATGCGCCGGCGTGACGTTACAAAAAACAGAAGTGGATTTTGACTTGCATTACAAAACTGCATAAATCTGCGAATTGAGCAAGACTTTTTGTATAAAACCTTTTTTAAAAAGCTTTCGACTTATAATAAAGATTTATTCTCCAAGTTATCCAATTTTAAATTCTTTGCTCGTTTTAGGGTAATATGTATGTAAATTTTCAGCGCAAAGTCTACTTTTTGTAATGTAACGCCAGAAAGCAAATAAGCTTGTATTTTAGGAACATGTTGTTCAAAAGTTATCCCTTTTGTAACTTAATGTAGAGCTAGTTGCGCTTTACACAACATATAAAAAAGTAAATTATACATATAAAATTGTTGATAAACGATTTAAATTTCTTCTGGCGTTACGTTGCAAAAGGGAGACTTTTCGCTGGAACTTCCCATATGTATGTATGTGTTTAGTTATTTGTTTCTTCTCATATTTTCTTATATCAATCTTTTAACAGAATTAACCGAAAAAATTAGAAGAGTTGAAAATTTAAAAAAATAAGAACAGGACTCTAATGACATAATTGAAGATTTTATACGTTTAGAGAAATCCAGGAAAAGGACTGAGAAATTAGATATTCTGTATTGTGGACTGCGTTCGATTTCTCCAACATCAGCGATAAGTGAAAGAATTTTTTCCAAGTCAAGATTTATCAAATCTAAAGAAAAGAATCGCTTAAATCCTAAACATTTTTCTAAAAGATTATTTTTAAGGTCTCCTTAAACTATTGAAATAACTAATAAAATTATCAAACAGTTTATTTTTTAATTATTACATAATATTTATGTATTAGTTAAAAAATATGTTTTACATATTTATGAATTATTTTTTTGTTTGCTCGTGTTAGTTCAAGAATTGTTATGTTTGTTTTGTTATTGTTTTTTTTTTAATAATAAACTACAAATAATAAATAATTTATGCATTTTTATGTATTGAAATAACTTAAATTATAAAAAAAAACTTTATTAATCGGTTAACCGGTCAATTACAAAATTAACCGATTATTAACCGATTAAACCAAAACCTCGGTTAATTAATCAAGCGATTAACCGATTAAACCAAAACCTTGGTTAATTAATCGAGCGATTAACCGATTAAAGCAAAATCCCGATTAAATGAATACCCTAGTATCAACACACAGCCCTGCAATTGGCTCCAGAAAGAGAAAATGCATGGCATGAAATTTCTCGATAATGAATTGATTTCTTGTGTTTAGAACAGGGATGTCAGCGTCATACACAATTGTGTAAGCAAAACTCACATGTACGCTTACGCCCTTTTATTTTGCGTGCGTAATATATAATTGTTTACTGCAAAACACTCTCATTCAGCGGGAAATATCGCACGGCCTGTTTTGAGCCTCTAAACAGAAATAATATATTTATTCTTTATTATCTTTGTGTCTGTTTTGTTTTATTTCTGTTTTTAACATTGTACAATGATTTTAAAAAAATTAAAAATATTGGAAAGAATTGTATAAGGTTGTAAAAAGACTTCAAATATTGTCAAGTGCTCAATTTTTCCAAAAAAATAAGAAGTTTCTGCGAAATGCAGGTTCCAAATTAAATTTATTGAAATAATAACTAATTGTGTCTGTCCATAACTGAAAATTTTTCGATAATTGTATTATTATTAATTGCTCTAAAGTCTTCATAGCAAAATATGTATGTTAATTAGGCCTCGTAATAGGCCTCGCAACCGCAGATTTCTCCCGCTGGGAATGTAAGAGACAAGAGTAATCGCACCAACACAATCATAATTGACACCACTGGTTTAGAAAAACTTTTTTCACTTTTATTTTGTTGTTGTTAGAAGTATCTTTTTAGAAAAATAAGAATTTGCTTTATAGATTTTCCCTTATATTCATAAAAAATATTTTATGTTTATAGCAGATTTATGAAATGAATTTTCTATGAATATCTGTTTAATAAACCTTTTATTAATCAAAAATATGTTTATGAATATGAGGGTTTAAGTTTAAGTACAGCCTATAAAAATCAAGTTTACTAATCAAAAATTTGATGTTTGTAAGTAAAAGTAGCTTAAATTCTATTGAAATTAATGCCAAAATTAAAAAAAAAAAACATATATGGTAAGTACACCATCAGTTTTTCTTTAAATAATACATGCATAGTTTATTTTTAAGGCATATTTTGAATTTTTTGCAAAGCGTTAAATTAAGAGAAACATTCTTAAATCAATCATGAACTAGACTTAAAATAACTTTGTTTCATGATTGCAAAACTACAAGGTGGGGCAAAATAAGTCATCCAATTTTGTTTTTGAGTAACTTTTTTACTAAGGCCATAATCATATAAAACGCAGCGCAACGCCAAAGAATAACATTGAAAGCACAAACAATGTCATAAATATTTTGGAATTTTGTTGTTGCTTTCTACAGAAATTGACATTGCGTTTTAAAATTTCAAACGCTGCATAGCTTGTGGCGTTGAAAATTTTAAAACGGTACATGAATTTTGTATATTTTGTAATTTTGAACAACCAAATTACAAAATATTTATAACATTGTTTGTGCTTTTAATGTTATTCTTTGGCGCTGCGCTGCGTTTTACATGATTAGGGCCTAAATAAAAACACAATGATTTTGAGAGATGGATATCTTTATTAGGATTTTAACAACTTTTTTGTAAAGTAAAAAAGATGATATCGGCCAAGAGGCTGCCGTCAGTGTTGACTGACATTTGTGCTCGTTTTATCGCATTTTCCATGACTTTTTGCAAGATTTCTCTTGATAACAGTTCGCATTACTTACGAATATTAAGGGCTGCGATTGTCTGGGGCTTGTTGGCATAAGCCCGCGACTTTAAGTAGCACCAGTAAAAGAAGTCTGAGAAAGTTAAGTCGAAATATCTTGCTGGCCATGCCAAATCGCCGAATACTCCTCCCTCGTGAACGCCGCGTTATCCACTGGCATTGATTTTCAGTTCCCCAGATACGAAAATTTTGTTTATTGACGGAATCGCTTAAATGAAAACTCCCCTCTTCGCTCATGATGATTTTCCACTCAAAATCGTCGAATACTCCTCCCTCTGGAACGTCGCATTACACAGTGACATTGAGTGGATGTAAAGGCTGTTCGTGCATCACACGCGGATTATCAGTTCCCCAGATACGAAGATTTTGTTTATTGACGGAATCGCTTAAATGAAAACTCCCCTTGTTTCGTTCTCTTCGTTCTTGACACAATTACTCTACGCTCTAGCGGAGTATAGCGCTATATTGCTTGTCTGTTTGTATACTGCAGCTGGGTAGTTGACAATTGTCAAATGTGATTGTCGTACGACGCTGCACTGTGGCTGAAAATTAACGCCAAAAATTTCAATGAAAGCAAAAACAAAATCCGAAATATTTTATTATTTTGTTGTTGCTTTCGACAGAAATTTATATTGAATTTTTAAATTTCAAACGCTGCAAAACTTGTAACGTTGAAAATTTTAAAACGCAATAAGAATTTTTGTGCAAAGCAACAACAAAATTATAAAATATTTCTGATTTTGTTTTTGCTTTCAATGTAAATTTTTGCGTTTTACACAATTAGGGCCTAAATTTAATCGGCCAAAAGTCCAATTTTTTGTCATCGCAGATTTAAAATATTTTCATGCCGTTCGAGAGCAAACATATTAGAGCTAAGGTATCCAAAAAACTGGATTAAAATACTGGTAATTGTGGGTTAGGCACGCTGCTGGAAACAAATATTTTATATTGTTTTAAAAAATGTAATTTTTGTAAATTTTATCAGAACTAATTTATGATTTCTCGCAAACTGTTATCAATTATGAGTCGAAAATTGTTTTTGTTATATTAGAAGGATAGTAGTCTTTAAGAAATAGTTCGTTACATTACTGTATCATGTACACCTGATGTACTATTAAATGTTTTCTTAGGTTCTATACTTTAGTAAAATCCGAATTTCAGAGGAGTAGAACCTGTTAGGGTCAAAAAGGGTTTAACCCCATATATACTTTCGCAACTGTTTGGAACTGTCTATTGAATACTTTTTTCATTTTAATGAAATAACTCGCAATATTTTTTTTTTTTATCTTTTTATTTTACTGAAATATAACACAATGGCTTACGAACGTTTCGTTTTAAACGATAATTCTGTAACTGATGCAATTCTTGAAACTATCATATCAGGGCAACTTTTGAGTTGATTTGAAGGAACACGGGTCCATAGGCGGTCGGGAGAGCGACTTGTGGACCTCTAAAATTGGTTACCTCGGATATTCAAACTTTGAAAAATTAGCGAAAAATAGATGAGATTATAGATTGCAAAAAAAAATTTTACTTAAGCTGACTTACAAAAAATATGCTTCAATGTTTAGGTTATGTCCTTTGCCTTTAGAGATATTCGGATATAGCGGATTTTTGGGGTTGATTGTTTAACGTTTTTCGAGTGTTTTAATCGGATGGATTATGTTTATTATCAAACTGTTATCAATAGTGGCTTAAACATTTTTTATATTGATAGGAAAGCAGACTTTAAGCAATGGTATTGTGTATTATTAAATGCTTATGCATTTTTGTATAAGTATAGTGGGATATTCGAGGCTTATGTATAGGCGTATAAAGGTAATACATATGAATACTCATTTTTATTATTTCACCAAAAGATGGACATGTTCTTTCGCTAATAAAAAATATTTTGTCCAGAAATATATAAAAATGTTTATATTTTTCGAAAGAAAACATTATGAGTATGCTTGAAGAAGCAATTTTTAGTCAATTTGACATTTGTTTCGACTACATGCCCCGTCCAAAAAAAAAAAAAAAAAAAAAAAAAAAAAAAAAAAAAAAAAAAAAAAAAAAAAAAAAAAATATATGAACCGAGGATTTATAAATCATTGACTTATATACCGAAAATGTCGAAACTGTTAGAAAACTCTAACATTTATAACACTAATATTTATAAAGTGGCACATAGGTCATATAATACATTAAGCAGATTATATACAGGAACTAAGGATATCATACAAAACTTAGATAGGTCAAATGTAGTTTATAGAATACCTTGTAGGGGAAATAATAATGGACAATGTGATAAGTTATATGTGGGAACAACAAAAAATATACTTAAAACGAGAATTGCTGGACATAAATCAGATCAGAAATATAAACACAATATTACATTTCATTACATTACAAAAAAACAGCATTAGCAACCCACTGTGCTAGTTTAAAACATTAAACAGATTTTGAGAATGTAACAATTTTAAACACAAAGAGTTATTACAAGAGACGTTATATGTTGAAAATGCTTTAAATAATAAAGGTTCCAAATTTATTAAGAATAATTTATAAGACAGATACAGATAGTGTAGCCCATAGTTATAGACATTTAGTTAATAAAAATAGAAACGGAAACTAAATAAATTTTTTAAACTGTAATAGATTATGTTTAAATATTTTGTTAATTTTTTTATGTAATTGTTTTTAAAAAAATTTCAATCCTAAAGACGTTGCACACGGAGTTACGAAAATTCGAAAGAAAAATAAAGATTAACTTTTTTTATAAAATATAAATAGACCATAGGCTTAAATAAATAGAAATTTAAAATAAAATAAAAAAAAGTAGTTTTTCAAACAAAAAAAATTCTAATAATTCAATACACATATACATACTTATAATATGAAAATTATGGAATAATGAAAAATTCTGATAATTTTTCATTTTTTTTAAAAAAATTATTTTTTTAAAAGCGTTTTTCCAGGATTGGGATTTCGGGGTATTTCTTAATCAAAAATGGGGCTGTCTTTTAGTCCACGGTTTTTTGATTTTTTCGGTCTGCATAACCTCAAAATTTCATTGTGATATCTCCATCCATGTCAGATTCATGGAATTTCAAACATTAATGAATAAATAGAAGAACTTTTAATATGAGTAAAAAATGATCATTTTAAAGTTTGACATTCTATAAATGTGACATGATTAAATATATCATAATGAAATTTGGCAGTTATGTAGATTAAAAACAACCCCCTATTTGATTAAAAAAATAAAATACAATAATTCTCAATCTCAATAAAAGCATTTTCATACTAAATGCTAAAAAAACATCAAAAGATCAACTTTGACCTTAAATTTCTCAACAACTACTAAGCCGATTTTAACAAAATCCAAAGGACAGCTAAGGTAAAATGTAACAAGAAGATACAAGATAATAGTCTGGAAGTGTATAAAGTCATTCCTAAAAATTTTAACGAATAGAACTATTACAAAAAAGCTTTATAAAATACTTAACTGAAATTTAGCTCACAGAATAAATTCAAAAAATAAAAAGTGTTGAATATAATAAAGTAACTTATGAAAAGGAAATAATTCCCAGATTCTATTTGTCAAAATTAAAACTGTAAAAAAGTTTAAGAAGTCTTCTCTCCAGCAAAATAAAATTGCAAAATTAGCTCTATCGATTGAAAAGGTACAGATTTTTGGCCGATGAAAAACGATTTTCAGCCACTGTGCACCGTTTGCAAAAATTATAACATCTCCCGATAGGGTGATTAATTTTGTGTCACCTTGTAGTAAAATAACATTTAGATTCTCAAAAGTAAGACTAAGCAATTTAAAAATTATCGCTTTAAAACTTAATATTCCTATCTCAAGCTGAATAGACTTTCATGACGTTTTTGGCCTGCTTGGCGTATTTCTTTAGCAATTTCCAAATTTTAGTCTGAGTTTTTTAAAACTTTTTAATTATGATACTTTTCTGTTTTTTTTGCGAGTAACTACTTAAAATTATTTGTTATCAAAAAATATTTGAAATACATAATATGAATTTTTATTTTCCACTCAATAAGAGATTATAAAACAACGATGCAAAATTATCTAGACTATTTATTGGCTATTAAGAGCTTAAAACAAATAAATTGCGCGCAAACATTTACGGCCATGTACTGACAATCGCACGATCTTAAATCGTAAAACGCCAGATATATTTTATTATGTTCTGAAACTCGTGCGTTTTGCTTGTGATCTGCCATAATTTCCTTAAACAATTCTAGTACCCTTCAGCATACTTTTGGAATTTAAAGTCGCCAATCTTCTTGAAATTCGATTTACAGAGCACCTGTTATGCAATTTCAGGTCAAAATCGCAAATATTAAGAGTTTTGCTATTGCTAGAACATGCCCGTTAATTTACATGAACTGATTATTAAATAACTGGCAGACAATTTTGCTTTAGAACTGATCACATGAATACAAAAGATAAATTGTTATAGTTTGTAAAATAAATTTTAATTTTCAATTAAATGGAATGTGTCACAAGGTGCCATATTTAAAAGCTTTCTACGGTCGCCCTTTTAGACTGCAGATTTGTTAATATTGTGTATTTTTTAAATCGCGACCCAAAAAATAAAAAACTTTTTTTCTTTATCAGTAGAACGAGTAACAAATAAGTTTTAGAAATACGATAAATAATAGAATAGAAGTGGCATGTACTTAAAAACCAAACAACGCAACTCCAACTATTGGGCATGATAAATCAGTTATTAAGCTGAGGGTTTTACGCACTGATTAGATTGGATTCTTTTTTAGGTCTATTATGTTCAGTAATGTCTTTAAGTTAAAACGTTATTGAAAAATGTTAACTAAAATGTTCTTTCATTATTTATTATTGTCGGCGTACTAATAGAACAGGACTATAGTTGAGATAAGAAAATATCAAGGTCGTAGACCACAAGATTATTACCACGAATTTTCCATAAAGCACATTTAAAGGGTGTGTTTTTAGCCCGATAGAACTTGAAATTGTTAAACACAAGACAAAAACTTAAATATAAAAAAAATAACACTATTAAAAGATTTCGGGCATATGAATTCTGGGCATCCAGCGTGTAAGCTGTACCAAACAGTGCATGAAATTGTGTCTGTTGGGCCTTTTGTAAATTTAACTCTGTCCATTTGCGGCTGTTTTATTTATTACCAAGCCCGTTAAGCCAAAAATTAGTCGTGCGTAATAAAAATCAGAAAGTCGTCCATAAGCTGCTCATGTCGATGACTGATTTTCAAAGTAAATTTAGATTATTTGCTAGCGTTGTTTAAGCATAAATCTATTCAAAATGATATAGTGATCATATAAGTCAAGAAGTGAGCGCAGTGTGATAGTTCGTTTGACAGCTAAGTAAGTTCTATCGGGTTTAAAAATACTTTTTATGTACGGGTATACGGGGCTCCTCACAAGACTTCAAAGTAGGGCATATAAAAACATAAAAACGAGCTTTTTATTCAATTACTGACCCACATGAAGAGGAAAATCCAAATAAAAATTGCCCAAAATATGAAGACAAATAAAGTCTTTTGGAAAAACACACGGACTGGACAGTAAAGATTTAATTGTATTAAATTTGTTTAATTGTATTAAATTTGTAGAATATTTATTGTTTAAAAAATCGTCAAATTTAGGGTATACATCGTCAATAGTCCAGTTTTTAACACAAAAACCGTCAAATCTGGCAACCGTGTGCGAGTCGAAATGTTAACCCCTATCGTGAATACAAAGTTACAGTTGTTTCCCTCGAATTTTAGCTTTTCCTTATACATTTTTTTTAGAAAAAAAAAGCGATCAAATTTCGAGAAAAATTTTATTTACGATAGGGGTGATTGTAACTTTGTAGATTCCATTTATATTAGTTGCGGTTTAGACATGAATTAAATTATTGACCGACAATAAGAAAATTTTATGCGTTTCTTGTTAGGACTTTGAACATGCTTGAGTAAAATATCATGATTCGTAAACGTCTTAGCCGAACTAAAATAATTTTTAGGAGCGTTATTTGTATTGGACCTATGGTAAATTATGGCCCAAGCATCCCAAAATTCTGAAGACTGGGCCTATGGTCAATTATGGATCGATCTTCACGAAATATAACAGTATGATTTGCAGTCGTATAAAGCGAATTCGTGCAAAGTTTTATATCATTGCGTGCATTATTCCACCATTTCATGTTAGTTTTTGAATGAAAATGATCGATTGTTTTAGGGTGGTGGTTCCACATTTTGAATCATAGTTCTAATCCTACTAAACCGATGTTGCTAAATTTCCATCCAAAACTGCTTGAGATAACTACAAGCAATTTGAGAGCAAGTTTGTTGTCTTTTGCGTTTTTTTAAAAAAAAAAAAACGTTTTTTCAACAGACGGACAGACAGACGAACATGGCTAAATCGACTTAGAATTACTCAAGGAGCCAGAATATATATGCTTTACGGGATCTTCGATGTATAATAAAAAAGTTTCACACGGAGTGACAAACTGAGTATACCCTCATTAACCACTAACCACCACTAGTGGTTAGTGGACTAGGAGGGTATCAAGGATTACTATTATCTACTTTTTCTATACAGAATGCTTTTACTTGTATATGGGTACCCAGGTATCCTTATCAGGAGGGTAAGGAATATTTGACTTCCGGTGGCTCCACAGCCAACCCAAGCAAATCAACAAAATTGAAAATTATAAAAATCCTTATAAAATTACAAGCTGAAGGAACTTGTGGAACCTAAAATCTGTATCATTTATTGTTATAAAGATATCTGGCTTTACAGTTCGTTCGGGTACCGGGGTACTCGTGTCAGGAGGGTTAGGGTTAAAGAGAATACTTGGGGCTACAAGCAATATATTAAAAAAAATTCTTAAAAAATTTAATATCTGTAAAATATAAATTTTTAAAAATGGACTAATTCAAAAACCAAATTTTTTTTTGCTGATTTTTTCTTATATAATACGTCAAACTGTTCTTTTAATATCCTGAAACTTTAAAGGAGGCATTTTTTTACCTTTTTTAATTTATGATTTTCTTAAGATATGATTTTTTTCTTTCACAATAAAATTTACATATTGTAATTTTGAACAATAAGTATTTATTAAGTCTGATTTGTTTGACTTAAGGTGTTAAAAGTATTACAAAAAATAAATTAGAATAAATTTCAATACAGCAGTGTAATTAGTTTTAGCGTTAACAGAAAATTTCACAAATTTGCATAATATTTTTTCTGGCCATATGAATTTAAGTAAGACATTTTACCGCAATAAATATATCTGTGATGGTTTAAGGCGAATTTTATTATTTTTCCAAAGTGAGCTTTATTTGGTTTTAGGCGCAATAAACTGGTTTCCGAGAGTAGGGTTTATATGGGGACTAGTGTAAATTATGGACCGATCTTAAAAAAATTTTACAGTGTGATTTCTGGTCCTATAAAATATATTGCGGTTTTAGGCGTACTAAACTGTTTTCCGGGAGTAGGGTTTATATGGGGCCTAGTGTAAATTATGGACCGATCTTAAAAAAATTTTACAGTGTGATTTCTGGTCCTATAAAACTGTGACGTACCAAATTTAAGCATGCTAGCGTTTTTTATTGCGGTTTTAGGCGTACTTAACTGTTTTCCTAGAGATAGGTTTATATGGGGCCTATGGTAAATTATGGACCAATCGTCACGAAATTTACCAGTATGATTTGCAGTCGTACAAACCAAATTCGAGCAAAATTTTATGTGATTCCGTGCATTAATAAACCATTTATGTTAGTTTTTGTATCAAAATTATCAATTTTTTCAGGGTGGTGGTTCCACATTTTGATTCATAGTTCTTATCCTACTGAACCGATGTTGCTGGATTTCAATCCCAAACTGCTTAGGATAACTACAAGCAATTTGAGACAAAGTTTGTTCTTTTATTTTGCGTTTTTCAAAAGTGAGCGTGTTTTCAACAGACGGACAGACAGACGGACATGGCTAAATCGACTTAGAATTACTCAAGGAGCCAGAATATATATACATTATGGGGTTTTAGATGTATAATAAAAAAGTTTCACACGGAATGACAAACTTAGTATACCCTCATTCACCACAGTGGTGGTGGAGGGTATAAAAAGTGATCAAAAAACTTTGCCATTTAAAACAATGTGTTAATTTATTTAAATAAATATTGACAATTCCCATCAACAATTCTTTGGGTTTAAGTTATATTTATTTTAAACGAAAAAGGTCAATTAAGCTTTTTTCTTATTTAATTAAAATTTTAATTGAAAATTTATTTCAAATTAAAATGTTAATTTAATCAAAATTAAATTTTTAATTTTCTTTCAAATAAAAAAATAATTGATTTAATTATCATATTAATTAAATTTAAATACTTTTTAGACCATTTTTTTAATTGATAAAACACTTTTTTCTGTGTATATACGTATGAAAACACAAATCGTACTCTCTTCTTTCTTCCCTCCCTTTCTTCTTTCTGCAAAACAATTACAATTTTATTCAATGCGAACCTAAGGGAAAAAACGAAAAAAAAAAAATACATGCAGCCATTGTACGAGTACCTACGAATGAAAACGCTAAGCGTACTGACTTAGTACAGGCATCTCCGTACCGACACCCTTTCTTCTTTCTTCCCTCTCCAAAAACACAAGAGTTGAGCATCAAAAGATGAAACATGTGAATGCACACTTAGAAATATAATGAAACATTCGGCTTTTACTGCATAAGTTCGAAAACGATATTATTTGTATTATGTACTGTTTCCATGTATACCTGGGAGAATCGGTGTTTTCCTGTTTGGAGGATTCATCAAAAATAGAACTAAGATTGCTTCTTCTCTGCATTAGGAAGACGAATTGGCTCAACCTTGCAGTGACGCCATCTGATTAACTGCTCTTCAGGATGGGTATTGGCGCTGGGTATCACAAACGGACCGCTGATGGACCCAAGTGAGCTGTCTCTCGATGGCTGCCCATGGAACCTAACCTATGTACAGGCAATTGATTGTGTAGTAAAATGTCTATGAAAAGCACTCAAAAAACTGTGTAATTTTCATATAAATTTTTCCAGACAATCAATTGCCTGTTACCTGGAAACAGCTCTTTAGTATTAAAAACCAAAATAATCCACAAAAAATCTTATCATTTTAAAGATCATTATCGATTATTTTGTCGAGCAAAACTAAAAGTTATCGTTTAACTCAATTAGGCGGAATTTATACCATGTCTTTTCAGACATGTATGTTTTATTGATTCTCTTTTGAACATATTATCAAAAACCTTTTGCATTTTCACGATGTCTTTCCAATCAAGTCTGTTGTCATGTCTAATTGCCTTATATTCATATCCCGTCCCGGGAATTCCCGGGATTTTCAATTGTTTTCAATATGATAAATTATAGACCTATCTTCACAAAATTTTATTTCTTGCCTTAGCAAAATTTTACAATAATTTTAAAAGGTTTTGCGGCTAAGGGTGTAGTCAAATGTTTTCCTAGATTGTGCTTTATATGTTGCATTTCAAGTAATTTTGATTCTTATGAAAGAAGAATATGCTAAATAGCACCACAAAAGCAGTATTCGCTACGCTTTTAGCCATACTTACATGATTTACAAAACTGGTCTAAACATGGAGCCGTAGGTAAATTATGGACCGACATTCAAGAAATTTGGTGCCTTTTAAAACGAATTTTGTGGAAATTTAAAGACAACAGGTGCATTTCGCCACAAATTTATGATAATTTTTGTTGAGTTTTTAGGGAGGTTATGAGTTAAGAGTTATGCACATTTGGGTGCATAACTCTTTCCCTACTAAAGCGATTCTACTGAAATTCACTCCCAAACAGCCTAGAAGATCTAGAAACAATTTGACACCCATATGACTAAATCGGCTTAGAATTAATGCAGGATTCACAATAATATTAAATATAGGATTCACATAGAATCAAAAACTTAGTATACCTACATACACCACTGCTGATTAAGGGTTATAAAATTTCTCCTTCCTGCTGAATTTGTTAAACGGTAAAATTGTTTCAGAATTCCTATTTCGTAATGTTGTGCTTTCAGTTCTAAATCGCCCTTTCAGAAATGTTATTCCACTAAGACTTCAATACTTTCATTCTAATTATGCAAATGAGCTCTGAATTTGACAATGTATATACGTATATTGATTTCTATGATCCTATTGGCAACAAAATAACCTCTTAAGTGTCTTTTAATCTTAAATTTTTTACGTTTTTGTTATATAATAGATACTAGATTTAATTATTTTAAGCGTAATAGCCAGTAAGAAATATTAGTTGCATTGGAGAAAGAGGTAAATAAATAAATAAAAAAATTTGGGCGGGAATCCCGGGAACCCGGGAATTTGATATTTATTTCCCGCTTTCCTGGGAATCCAAAAAGTGCGGGAATTAAAAAACTCTAATAATAACTCATTTCGTGTCAGTTTGGCAACCCCTCTTTCTTCTCTTACCCGATCACCAGCATACAAAACAAACGTGTTTCTTAGACATGTCTTAAGAGACATCGTATAAATGCTCCCTTTCTTTAAATTTTAAATCAAAGTCATTCAATTATGTTTAGAAATCATTATTTAACAACTGTGTTTAAAATACTTATTGTTCGCACCACTTCATAATCCAGAATATCGTTGTCTACAAATATTTTGTAGACATCACAATGGGATTTATTTTACAATTAATAAGATTATTGTTATTTGTTATTTGAATTGTTTAGCTTTCAAAAAATGTCAAATACAAAATGACAATTAATTACGTAACTATTATATGTATTAATAAATTAAGTCTCTACATAATAAATTTTCATCAAGATATCAATTTGACATTCATCGCGATATAAATTTATCAGGTACTAAGTAAACACACCATTTGTTATGGTCAAAATTTGTTATTTTTTTCTCAATGTGGAGATGTTAATATTTTTTTCATTTCGGTTACTTTTTTCTAAAATATAAAATACGTTTGAATATGTTTTTCTTAATACACTTGCAATTTACGTTTTTTAAAATTTTTTTATTTTCTTATTTACATGGGGTGTTATTGCGCATATCGATTGGTGGGAAATTATTTACGAATCCAAATAATGTGTACCAGAGTGTCCAGGTTAGATGTTTTTCCCCAGACTGAGGGGTTTTTATTTAATTTAGGAGCAAATTTAGGGGGTACAAATTCTTAGGGGGAAAATTTGGGGGGCATAAATTTATATTTAGGGGGTTTCAATATTTGCTTGTCTGTACATACATATAAATAACTAAGTAATAATATTACATTTAAAAGCTTGTTTTTGGTTGAGCAAAATTGTTTTTGAAAAAATAAAAAAGAAAGCGTTTTAAGGGTGAAGTATACACTGAAATATACGTGTCCCAACTTTAATCTAACACCTGAAATTCTCAAACTTTTTAATTCGCTATGAGTGGTTCTGTATGATTCGAACAAACTAATTGACTTAAGGTACTTATTATTGAGTACCACCTCCACACTTTTCAATAATATGTTCAATAAAAAGAATATATATGGCGCAATTTTTAGTTAAAATTATTTTTTTATGTAATAAAATATTAGGTACTTTTTTCTTAAATTCTTAAATTTCAAAAATGTTCAGTTTTTTTTTTTATTATATAAAATCAAATATGAGAGTTTATTCAACATTTTTTATTTTTCGAATTTATTCAGAACATAACTCTTATAAAATTAAAATATTTCTTATGAAAAATGTCTGAAAAAAATAAAACCTTTTAATTGAAGTTTCACTTTATTTTTTCAATATGTAGAGCATGGATGTTAAAGTTGGTACAATTTTACTTTTTGGTAAGTACCGTGGTACACCCTAACTCATTTGGTACAATTTAAAAATTTGTCAAAGTTCCCCCTTTTTGAATTTTTAGTATATCAAACAAATAATTGTGTCCTTTTCATTACATTTTTTTAAATTATTATTTCTTTCATCAGGACTAACGGCCTTACTTATAAAAAAAAAAATTAGTTAATAAGAGGTTTATTAAAGAAATGTTCATACAAAATCCGTTTCATAAATCCTTTATTAACTTGTTCTATTTTTTATAAATAAGGCCTTAAAAATGTATTTAATGCGTACAAGTTTTTTTTATAAAAATTAAGTTTCATTATATTTTTGAATTAGGACCAATTTTTGAGTCATCCGGTTGAAATTGTGTGTTTTCTATTTTATGTCAGGCAAAACAAATACAAAATTTTAAGGGATAAAAAGCTAAAATGGGAAAACTTTCCTTTCATTTATTAATGACGTGCTGAACTCCCAATATTCATTTTTGATGAAAACACTGAAATTTATTGTTGTGGGAAATCTATAGTTTCTATGCACATTTCGCTGGCTGCTTAGGCCAGCTCATCCAAGGACTTTTACCAAAGACTTTAGAAAAGCTAAAAATATTATACAAATAAGACCATAAAGTGAATAAGAATTTTAAACACTCAGGTCTTTACTTGTAACAATATGAAAGCTTCAACAAAGCCACAACAATAAAAAGTGAATTTTTCTTTCTTACATTCCCTTACAATTGGCTCGTTTTCATTCGTTCCCATTCGCTCTTTTTCATTAAAATGAAATAAAATTATCGCTACATGGCTGGTCTCACATTTAAAGAAATTTTCGTTGATTACTATTATTTATTCCCTTCACCACAAGTGGAAAGTTTGTTTTTCTATTTGCACTTTTACTTGTTTTCTTTTTTATGTGAACTAATTATTGTCTGGAACCTCTCATATGACAGCTGATAATCCCTCCCAAAAACAAACCATTCAAATGAGTCAAAACATCTGTTGAGTTACTCCGCAATAACTTTTTGTGATTGAAACTGATCTTTATCGAGTGATGACCCCAATAGTTAATGCTCTTCCTTTTCTCGAAATCAATTTCGATAAGCATTTATAAGAATACAGTGATTTTTGCTTAACCTGTTTTAATGAAGCAAAATTTCTAAAGTTCTAAAGATGATTTTTTTTAATTCTTGTTTAGACTTTAGCTCAAGAATAGCCAAAATGTTTGCCCAACATGTTATTTTTTTTTTTTCTTATCAAAAATTATATTAAATATCGTTGCGAGTTGAAATTCTTAAATAAGATTTAGAACAACAATTCTCTGTTTAGTTTTCGCTGTAAATAAGAACTTATCACCAACTGGGTTTTTAGCTTGCAAAAGATATTTCAATATTTATAGCTCTGATAAGGTAAAGTTGAAAAAACCAATTTTAATTTTGATTAAAAACTAAATGAAAGCGAGGTCAAGATTATCAAATATTTAATAAACAAATAGTGTGAAGAAACAATTCGTTAGATTAAAATTACGAGTATCTACCCGATATTTTAAACATTATTTTGATAGAGTGTAGGGGGTTTACTAATAGCAATAAAGTTGAAAATTAACTTGGCTGTGGACTGATTGGTCTTCAAATGGGTCAACACGGCTAATTATTTCTGATAGAATCCATTAAAAAGCAAGAAAGGCGGTATAGTCGATCAAGCCCGACCATTTGATACCCTACACCACAGTATGCAGAGACAATTTTTCGACAGTGGATCCTATTTGGCACCCATAGGCAATCATGGACTGGCCAGAACAAAATTATGTTAGGAGGTTAATATTCATATTATGCCGAATATTGTCTTCATCTGTACATCAGTATGAAAAGAGGGGGTTTATATGGAATTTACCAGTACAACATTTTGCCATGATTTAGTAGCTTTTATAAAAGTAATCGTTAGCTAATGTTATAGCAATAACAACATTTATAAGGAAGCTATGGCACTTAAAGCTATTTTCGGGAGTGGTATTTGTATGGGAGCTATGGTCAAATATGGACCGATTTTAAGTTGCAATAAAACATGTCTGATCCAAATTTAAGCTAAGTACCAACATAATAAGATGGTTTATGGGCACAAAGACTATATTCCGAAAGAAGTTTGTACACTGATAGTAAAGGCGTCATAACGCTGATGTATTTTTATATCATGACTATGACAAATGTCTTTGTTTTTGACCCCATGGCACTCTTCATCATTGTGATGTCAGCCTTGACGTCACGTGACCAAAAAAATTTAAATTATGTCATCAATGGATTGCCACCTCAGCATCACAGAAATTACGAATCGGAGTCAGCTTAATAAAACATGTTATCAGTGCAATGACTTAGTAACATCGTAGTAAGGACTCATTATGCCTGAAATTGACTTAAATTAAAGTGAGAGAATATTAATATTTACTTTCTCGTTACACATGTTTGTTTAACTTTTGTTGTATTCCGGCCTTTATTTACAGAAGAACTCTCAAATTTAAGACACCAGCAGCATGCACGATATGGTTTTTGTAATCATTCTACTATGAAAATTTGATGTATTCATCTAAATAATTTAAAAAAATAGAATATGGGAATTTTTTCCTACTATTTTACTTTCTAATCATGAAAATAGAGTTAATAATACACAAAATGTGGCATCGAATTGGTGTTACTAAAGTCATGGCATAGATGACGAATAAAAAATGACAATATTTTAGGATAAAGTTCATCATTGGATTGATGTCACTTTTTGCCTCATTGATGACATTTGTAATAACATTGTTGTCGCAATTCTAATGTTAGGGCATCATCAACATGAAGATACATTTTTCTATGACTGCATGGGGAATTTGTAAAGTTATTGATCGATTCTCGCCATTTTCAATAGACATTGTCCTTATGACAATTGAAACGCATGTACAACATTTCACCAAGTTATCTTTAAAATCGCATCTTGTAACTTGAGCACAAGGTTACATGGACAGGCAACTCGCCAGCCAGACGGGTGGACGAAAATAGCTCGATCGACTCAGAAGGTGGTTGGTATACTTATTGGTGGGCCTTTGACCAAAATTTTCTATTGTTACATACATAAGCACAAACGCATAATACCCTCTCCACTATTGTGGTGTGGGTATAAAAATCCTACAGGATTTTAGATTCTTATATATCAGTGAACAAAATGTAGGAGGGCAAGCTGCATTGTTAACTAGATCAAAAAAATCGTTTTTACTCTTTCAACTCTCTTTTTTAATGTCCGCATTGAATCAAAATGCTATTGATAAAGAATGTTCTCCTTTGTCTTGTGTCTCCCTTTTTTAACTGCCAGTATGCAGGGTTGTTGGTTGACGTTATATTTACAATCGATTTTAAGAGCACTGCAGTTCCCAGACAGGTTATTGGCGAGAGCCCATCGAAGTTGAAATAGTGGCTTTTATTTTTTAACCACACTATTAATGGCCGTAATCGGAAGTTTTGAAGACTAATATTTTCATTCCGATGTCTGTGTAAGCAGAAGGAAAGAAAAATTTGTACATGGAAGATTTATCAATACCGGTACCGGGCAATTGTTAAAAATCTTTCGAGGTCAGAGGTAAAAAATATTCTAGAAGTGTGCTACCAACTAGATGGAGCCACAGTTCTTACAGCTCGTCCAACGATGGCTCCCGTGCGCGAATTTTTTTTCTTTTGGGCGTGCAAAAACCGTTTTTAGCGTGTGCTGCGGGTAATATTGCGGTCTAGGCAGAGTTGGAGAAGATTGTATAGTGGATTTGCCATTTTCACTAATGGCTCGATGATGGGGGGAGCTGTGTGGGGGTCTTTATTGAGGATCTGGATATCAGAAGGTCAGATAGGCTTCCTGACGACTGCAGTGTTTTTGAGGCACAAGTTCTAGGGGTCTTGAAGGCCGTTGAATTGGTAAGCGGCAACATTCCTTGGGGCTCGGAGGTCACTATATGTGGACAGCCAAGCGGATCTTAGGGCCTTGATGGGCTGTTATGTGAACTCCAAGCCAGTGGATGATTGTAGAAGGGCTCTAGGCGAAATCTTAGGTTAGTATGTGTTAAGGCTGTGGGAGAATCGGGGAATGGGTTCTGAGCGGACTGCCGGGTATCGCGCATGTTGTGACCGGTGCTTAGCAAGTCAAACTCAGATGCGCGAGAATAGGGCCGGCGTTAGAACCATGATATGTATCATCAAGGGCCACTGTATGATGGGCAGCATGACGGTGAGGATGGGGTCTAACCTGACGGATATGTGCGGGTTGTGGGCGGACCCGGAGGAGCTGGAGATAATTGAGCACATCTTGTGCCAGTCCCAGGCTGCAGAACAGCAGGCTGAGGTGGCTAGGCCGTAGATTCTTAGGTGAATTGGGGATGTCTCGGGTTGTGGGCTCTTGAATCTTACATAATTCATAATGTGAATGACCTGTCTCATATGGTCATATACATAGGGCAGTTTTTTATTTTGTTTAGTAGGGTTGGTTTCTCTTTTTACTCATTTCTTATTTCACTTTACTTCTGTCTTTTCTATCGAACTAAGAATGGACCATAATGGTCTCTGTGTGAAGGTGTGAAGATGGCTTCATACCAGTCTTTAACCTAACAAAACCTAGCAGAAACCATCCAATAGCTAATCTCCAAAAAAAAAAAAAAAAATTTACACAAACCTAAATTTCTAAGAAAGTCAGATCGAAACAAACAGTAGATATCATACGACAAATATTGGTGCCTTTTATGAACTTAATTCGATTGAACGAATTTTCATTTGGTAAATTTTACGGATTTGGTTTATGAGCAGTAGTGAATTTCCATAAGCTGGAACTTAAAATAAAAAAAATTAGATATTTAAAAATTAAAAGTAAAATTAAACATGACGATGGCGGAATTATGGTTTGATGATTTCTGCAACTGAAACCGACCTGGTGAGAAAAAAGGTTGAGAGATGCTTTTACCATATTGGAAAAGGATACCACTAAGTAAGTAAATCCCAATTAAAATTGGCCTATGAAAATTTCCTTTCCCTTGAATAACCCACGGTATCTGTAGTGCTGTCAAAAGTTTTAAAAGTTTTGGAAAATTTCATTGGCCAATGGTGGATTCAATACAACTAAACAGCGGCAAGAAGCAAAATTATAACAAGTCGTCCCATGCTTCTGCGAGATTTCATCTCTTTTACATCATGAATTTTTATGCAAATTCTTTTTGCCAATAAAGAATTTTAGTTCATAAAGAAAACGAGCTGCTTGCTACTTGCTACTTACGACATAAGACCTGCATAAAATTACCAAAAAAAAATTTAAGAAACTGGTACTTGGTCCACTAAAACAAAAGCAAATTTGTTCTGATTATGAAATTCGACGCACTACAAAACTTTCGACTGTACTATCAACTCCTAATACAAATTTTACATTCGATAGTCGAAGTTGGATCGCTAGGAAAAATCGTTTGTAGAGTGAAACTTATAATAGTAACAGGTAATGCCGATTTTGGTTTCAAAAGTAAGATTAAACAAAACACACATAAAGTTATGAATTCGATGAAACTTTTATTTCATTATAGTATTTGAACGTATTATGCATAACCAAATAACCTGTTTCTTGGATAACAATAACTTGCTAACAGATCGTCAGTCTGGACTTAGAAAGAACAACAGCTGCATAACAGCCTTAGTTGATGTTACGGAGGAGATTAGAAAGAAACTTGATGATGGTGAGACTTGTTTTTTAATACTTTTGGATCATTCAAAAGCGTTTGATACCTTGGATCACAACATTCTTTGCTACAAGCTCAGTAATTTTTTTAATTTCTCTTCGACCGCTATTCAGTTATTGTCAACATACTTGGGTAACAGATATCAGTATGTTGAAACTGGAATCCAGAAGTCCAGGGCACTGCCTGTAACAAGAGGGGTACAACAGGGGTCCATTGTTGGGCCACTTTTATTCTCACTATACTCTAATGACCTCCCAGCCGTCCCAACAAATTGTAATGTAAGAATGTACGCGGATGACGTTCAACTTTATACCAGTTGTAGAAATGCCTTAATTGACCAGTGTATTTTCACTATTAATCAGCAACTTCAACGTTTTTATACGTGGGCAACGGCAAATGGTTTGGAAATAAATCCTAAAAAATCTAAATGCATAGCTATTCAAAGGCGACTTAACAAACAGAATATTATTCCAAATATATTTATAAATAACCAACAAATTGAACTAGTCAAATTTGCTAAGAATCTCGGAATATTTTTTAATGACACTCTTACGTGGTCGAACCACATTAATTATGCTTGTGGTCGCACCTTTTCTATGATTAGAACTCTTTGGCGGACCCAGCTTTGTACACCTCTAAAAATAAGAATACTGCTGCCAAAACTTATCTGATGCCCATTTTATTATATGATTGTGAGCTATTTGCTAAATGTGATACAATTAGTAAAGCAAAATTAAAAGTTGCATTTAATAACATAGTCCGTTACGTGTATGGACTTAATAGGCGTTCTAGTATATCTTTGTTTTCATCTCGGTTATATGGCCTTTCTTTAGATAATATACTGAACATGAGAGTTTTAATTTTTTTACATAAGATAATATATACCCACAAACCTGATCATCTGTACGGCAAACTTTGTATTTCAGATATAAGCAGGGGAAAAAGAATTAGATCGTTTAGATACAAAAGTTTAATTTCGGAGTGGCATTTCTACATATTCTCAATTTCTCTCTGGAATTCTATACCCCATAGTTTTCAACTTTTAAGTAACGCACGAAAATTTAAAGAAAATATTTTTAAACTGTTTTCAACATAACAATTTGAAACATAATTATTTGAGATTTAAGTACATATGATTAAATTATTTAAATATTGTTTGATTTTAATTGATTTTGCTTTATATATATTTAACTGTAATTAGTTATTAAGTTGTTAATTAATTAATGATTTATAATTATACACATTCTCAGTTCCATACTGCAAAATAAGACTCGTAAGTCTTGTGTATGGAGCAGTTCAATTAAATAAGAAATAAAATAAAATAAATAAAGCCGGGACGTTGCCATTACGTACGAAATACAATAAAAGACCACCATAAGCTGGTTACAACAGTCCAACTTTTTCGCATATTTCGGACGTAGCCCCACAAAAAATTCTAATGGCGTCAAATTGCATGATCTTGATGGCCAATTGACGTCGCTGGAACGTAAAATTACGCGTTTTGAAAACTTCCAATGCAATAATGCCAAATCGGTCATGTTGTTTGGCTTGTTGAAAACGTCCACTTAATAATCCTCAATTTCAGGCAAAAAAAAAATGGGTTTTCATACGTCCATAGAGCTCTGAATTTATGGTAACGGTTCTTCCATCGTCATTTTAATAAAAATACGGCCCATGGCAATGTGCGGCAGTGTGCCCGTTGCGCTGATGCACACGTCTGACCACATCTTCAAGGCTTGGTGCTACGGTATTCAGTTATGGGGCGCTGCCCCGGCTTCTAACATCAAAAAAATTCAAAGGCGCCTAAATAAACTTCTTCGAATAATCACAGCCGCTCCCTGGAACCTCAAAAAATCAAATATCTACAAGGATCTCGATATGCACGCAGAGAAAAAACATGTTTAAAAATGGTCACCTCCAACAAAACTATTTTTAAAAAAAAATTTTAAACAAATAATGTTTAATTTAACCATATTATTGTCGCCGACAAACATATTATGGTTAAATTTGTCCTCCATCAAGAAGCCACAACCATATTATAGTTGTCTTTAAACATGTTTTGGTTAAATATGACAATAATTTGTTGTTAAATTAACAATAGTATTTTCCTCTTTTCCAAGAGCAACATGCTATGGTTGAAAACCAACCATGCTATTATAAATGTTAACCATATTTTAGTTATTATTAACCAAAACATGTTTGGAGGCATCCATAATATGGTTGTGGCTTCTTGATGGAGGACAAATTTAACCATAATATGTTTAATATGGCGACAAAAGTATGATTAAATTAAACATATGTTTAAAATTTTTCTTTAAAATAGTTTTGTTGGAGTTGACCATTTATAAACATATTTTTTTCTCTGGGTGTGCCATTAGTAAAAACTATGATAACGAAATATGCAGGGGCTGGAACTGCACCCAAATCCATTAGCTCGAAATATTTTAAAATATAGCGGCCACACTCGCTTAAAGAGAAGATACACTGCAGCACTCACCCAATCCCTACGTATGTGAACAGAAATCGTCATGACGATATTTTTTGTTTGGCACTGGCAGGACATAAAGTAGATATTAGGATAAGATTTGATTAATTATTGTTAGTTCATATTTAATATATGAAGATTTAATTAATAAATACTGAAAAAAAAATCTTCAAGGCTGCCAGTCCCTACAAATTTCTTTATAGCATTGGCAATTCCTTGTAGTAGGTCGATTATGACGACCATAATCACCCCATAATTCTCGAAAGTGGCAACGTTTGAACATCCATCTTTGTAGTAAGTTTTAACAATTTTTACACGTTCTTTGGCTGTTTAACGCTCCATATTCGTAAATGGCAAACGTTTCAGTAAATAAATGACAAATATCTAACAGCCTTGCCACACCGGCGGTTTTGAAACCATTAATTGGATAACTCTGTATACAAAATGTGATCACATTTTCAATTTGTCAGATAAAAATCAGAAAAACTAAGTTATTCTTTAAACAATACATTTGGTTGCTTATGCGCCACCCTGTATAATAATAAACATACGCCAAATAAAGCTTAAATCGTAATATATTTATTTTTAACAATAGGGTGTCGTTATATGTTTCGCACACCAAAACACACACATACTCGTATTTATGGTTCTTCTTTCTTTTCGAAAAGTTATTAATAATTTATGGCCAATATTTCCCAAAAGGCAAATTGTAATTAAATCTTTATATGACTCGTACATGGAAGTGTGTAAGTTTGTAAAACTTAATAAATAAAATCGAGTCTCTACAAAAATTAATATTTCTTTATTTAATAATAATAAGAAATAAATAACAATAAAAGTAAAAGCTCTATAAAGTTCAACGACATTAAAGAGAAGAACAACAATAGAATGTAAATAACCAAAATATTTAAATTATAGATTAACGAAAAATTAAAAATTCATATTAGATTTGAAGTGGAAGAATTTCTTTAAGAACCTGTAGTACAGCATTCTCCCTATATATACATACATATATCGTTAGCTAAAACGCAGACGGCCAACATTTTGAAAATTTTACAGGAGAGGCAAAAAAACTATTTAAAATAAAAAGTTTATTATTAATTTATTAATGTGTGCTAAATTCCCAATTTTTATTTTTGATAAAAACACTGAAGTTTATTGTTGAGGGAAATCTATAGTTTATATGCGCATTTCGCTGGCTGCTTAGGCCAGCTCGTCCAAAGACTTTTTCCAAAGACTTTAGAAAAGCTTAAAATATTATACAAATAAGACCATAAAGTGAATAAGAATTTTAAACACTCATGTCTCACTTGTAACAATATCAAAGCTTTAACAAAGCCACAACAACAAACAGTGAATTTATCTTTTCTTACATTATCAAAAATCAAAATTGGGAATTTAGCACGCCCTTAATAAGTTAATAATAAATTTTGTATTTCCGAAAATAAGTTTTGATAAAAGCAGGGACCGAAAATAACAAATATATTGAAATTTTTAAACAAAAAAGCATTCAACTGATTCAAGTATACCATATTGATCCTTATAATATTTTCTATGATAAAATATAATGACTTTTAAAGTTTTGATTTTTATTTTTTCGATCAACAATAAAAGTTATTTTTTTATTTTTATTTTTTTGAACAATAATAACAGTTATTTTTTTTATTTTTTCGATCAAAAATAAACGTTATTCTTTAAAGATATGTGCGTGTTATAATTATTGAGTTGTCTTTAAATATTTATTTAAGTGTATGATCATCATTTAAATAAATATCAATAGTCAAATAAATAATTATCACACGTACATTTTTTTAAAGAATAACTTTTACATTTGATCGAAAAAATAAAAAATCAAAAAATAACTGTTATTTTTGTTCAAAAAAATTAAAATCAAAAAATAACTGTTATTTTTAAAAAAAAAAAATAAAAAATCAAAAAATAATTGTTATTTTAAAAAAAAAAAATAAAAATCAAGAAATAACTTTTATTTTTGTTCAAAAAAATAAAAATCAACAAATAACTGTTATCATCTGACTTTTATGAAAAAAAAGGAATAACTGTTACGGTCTCTGGATAAAAGTTTACAGTTTCAATGATAAATTGCCTTAAACTATTTATTAGGTATTTTTCTTTAATAAATAAATTTTTTGACAGTAAAACATACCAATTGTTCTGACAATTAACAATGTTGCATATTATTCAAATGGTTAAATCAGTCTTTTAACCATTTTGGTTTGTTAATAAAATCGCTAATTTTGGTCGGAAGATTCCAAAACATGTTTGTGAACATTTGTGTTGAATCAAGGGCTGCCAAGCGGAAACCCCGAATCCCGGAATTTATTTTTATGAATCCCGGGATTTTCAGGATTTTTAATATATCAACTTTTATGTAAAAAAGTGTTCGTTTTTATTGAATTTTAATACTCTATACAAAAAAAAAATTTATTAAAATTTATATCTCAGTTATATTTTTTATTGCATATAATTCTTATATTTGAGTTTAATTTTTATTTTTGGCATTAAAAATTTAAAATTTTTGCGTGATATATGACGACTATTTCTGGATTTTGACATTTTGCTTAATAAAAACCATTATTTTTTTATTTTAAGTGGAAACGAAATTTGCAGATTTACATTCCAAGCCTTTTTTACAACAAAAAGTTATGCTTTGCCTGAAGACATAATACCAAAATAATAATGGATTATTTTTATGCAAAATATAGAAATCATGAAATTAAATATTCAAAAATCGTTATTTGTAAACCAACAGAAAAAAAAATATTCACGAACCAATTTAAGTATTATTCAGACACTAAAGAATAAAAGTTGATATCCCAGGATTTCGGGCTCGAGATTTCCAAAGACCCGCATCGTGTGATTTTCAAAAATCAGTTCCGAATGGCATCCCTAGTGTTGATGCAAAACCTCAGCATCAATGTAAAAGTCGATATTTAATTTTTGGTTTATAGGGCCGTTTGCATTTTAGATAACAATATATGGGGTGTTTTTTTCTGAGGCGGAGAACTTTAATTTGAAATAAAATAGAGACACACGTTGTTTATATTCATCCAATTGACTTTTTAATTAGATAATTTTATGGCGTTAAAGTTTAAACGTGATTCTTCGCAATAAATCACCCTGTATTTTGGCACTATCGTTTCCGTTTTATCTGCCTGTGACCTGTGAATATACATTTTGTTAGAGAAAAAAAATCTAACGGCGTCATATCACAGGAAGGAGGTGGCCACAGCTACCAGGCTCGTTTTGTAAAATTACTCGTTTACCTAATGCTATTTTTTTTAGTAAATTCTATTACGCCACATGTACCAGCTTTATGCTTGTGTAACCAAGTATGTGCAAAACTAATGTCTTCCAATAGGGATACAAAAATATAGTAAGCTTGTCTCTATACACACAGAGAAAAAACATGTTTATATATGGTCACCTCCAACAAAACTATTTTTAAAGAAAAATTTTAAATATATTATGTTTAATTTAACCATTCTATTGTCACCGACAAACATATTATGGTTAAATTATTCCTCCATCAAGAAGCCACAACCATATTATGGTTGCCTCCGAACATGTTTTGGTTAATAATAACTAAAATATACTTAACACTTATAATAGCATGGTTGGTTTTCAACCATAGCATGTTGCTTTTGGAAAAGAGGAAAATACTTTTTTGCAATACAATTTTAAAACATTGAGCAATAAGTCGCAAAAATTTTTTTTTAAATAAAATCAGTAAAAAACGTTTAATTTTCGATTTTTAAAAAAAGAATTCAGAAAGTATGTAAAAAATACACAGGTAAATAATAAATAAAAATAAAATGATCTAGCCTAAACTAAACCCTTGCTGAGATAAAATTGTAGTTTTAAGTATTTCAAAAACGACCGTGTTCGAAAATAAATCGAACATTCCCTGTAGGAAATGTCTCTAGTGAATTTGTAATGTTTCACTACTGACCCAGTCACCAGTACTAGCGACTTATTATACCCCATACAATGTTATTTACTATAGACATTTAACATGTACTTGTCATTGGAAATCTACTACTGACATTGGTACTATTGACTAGGTAGTTCTTTTAAGACCATATGCAGACATCACTAATGCCTTTAAGAAAAACTAGTCTTTACTTTTGGTACTTTTTAAAGAAAATTTCGAATGCTTTTTTAACATTTAATTAATTATTAAAAAAATAAGTAGTCATAAAAAATTTTCTTTTCGTATTAAAGGCATATATAAAAGTGTAGACACTTCGTTGACAATGTCGCCAAAAAGTCACCGAAATAGTCGACAAAACAAGTGACATAGAGACACATGCACCCAGGTTTCATTCAGGGTTATTAAGCGTAAGGAACACACACCCAGACGAGATGAGTACACAATCCTTCCCAATTGGCAAAATTGCCGTCTACTACATTGTCGTCAACGATTTATGCACGACATGTCCTCTTTCACTCACGATTTCTAGAAGACAATTTTGAGGAAAATGTCGTGGACGACAAAATACTCGACATTGTCTAGTGCTCTGTCTTCTAAAGAAGTTTATAAGCGACGACATCACCGATATTTTCCTTCAAGTTGTCTTTTACCAAAGCGTAACGACGAAAACATGACCGACATTGTCTTTTAGTGTGTCTTTTATCAGCAGCTATACATGACAGTATGTGCGACAGTGTCTTGTAAGTTGTCCCATATCAAAATCTTTCCACTTCCACATGACCGACATTGTCTTGTAAGTTGTCCTCTATTAAAAACTAAACACGACAATTTGAGCGACATTGTTTTCTAAACAAACAAAAATAATTTGTTCCCAAAAAAAAAAACCAAAATAACTTTAAAATAACGATATAATTAAAAAAAAAACCAAAGCAAAGTGAAGAAAGTCCGTCAGTCAAGTGTGAGAAGTAAGAGACTACTGTGCTGTTTTAACAACACAAGTGCTTGAACGTGTAGTAAAATTTATATGAAAAACTCTCAGTTTTTTTGACTGTTTTTTATACAAGTTTTTCTACACGTTCAATCAATTGCGTTGTGGAAACAGCACATAACGTATGATATGAAAAAGATGTATGTGCTGTTGTATATTTGTATTTTTTTTTTGTTTACGTTTATAGGTGACAGTGTCATATAAGCTGTAACTCCTGTAACTTTATCGACATTTTCTTAGATGCAGTCGTTGACGAGAAAGTAACGGGTGGTTAAATATTAACGCCCGATGTTGAATGTGAACCACACCTAAACGTCAAGTTTTTTTCTGCATTTCATTTGACATTTCTCAATTTCAGACTAACTCAATCTGAACCATGGAAATATACGCAATCGAGCAAAGCGTTAAAGTTATTCAGGCTTAATTTGAAAATGGGTGTTCAAATCAAAATGCATATCGTGAAAATTATCTTCAGTGATGAGACACATTTTCACCTCAGTGGATTCGTCAATAAGCAGAATTGCCGCATTTGGGCGAATAATAATCCAGGGGTGATTGTCGAAAAACCAATGTACCCACAAAGAGTGACTGTTTGGTGCGGTTTATGGGCTGACGGCATTATCGGGCCGTATTCTTTCCAAAATGAAGCCGGTCAAGCAGTTACTGTGAATGGTGTTCGCTATCGTGAGATGAAAACGAACTTTTTATGGCCCGAATTGTAAGATATGGATGTGGACGATATGTGGTTTTAACACACATCTAACGAAACAATGGTTCTTTTGCGCGACAAATTCAATGGCCGTGTTATCTCACGTGGTGGCGATGTAAATTGGCCTCCAAGATCATGTGATTTGACACCGTTGGACTTCTTTCTTTGGGGTTATTTGAAAGAAGAGGTGTACGTCGGTAAGCCAGCAACAATTCAAGACCTAAAGGATGAGATAATTTAGCACATTAACCTTAATTATGCCTCAGCGTCATCGAAAATTTGGACCACCGGATGGAGGTGTGGCGCCGAGGTCGCGGCGGCCATGTGGCCGATATTTTGTGCCATATCATAATAAAAAAAAATGACAATAATTTTCTAAATAATTTGTGTTTTATTCAAAATCAACATCGGCCCTTAAAATTTAACCACCCTTTAGAATCCATTGTCGTTTATATAGTCATTAAAGGCAATGTGAACGCAATGTCGTGCATGTGGTCATAAACGACATGGTGAGCGGCATTGTCTTTCTTTGTGTTGTGCACGATTTACGCGACACTTGTTTGAAAATGTCATCGACGATTTGCATTAGTAGTCCCTTACGTGTCGTGCAGGAATTAACATTGTCGTGCATGAATTATCAATAGCCAGCTGGGTTAATACCGTTTATAACTATTTTCGCGAAAGTAACAAACATTATGTTGTTAATTAATTCATTTATTAATGATGTGCTAATAAACCCAATTTTCGAATGAAAACACTGAAATTTATTGTTGTGGGAAATCTATAGTTTCTATGCGCATTTCGCTGGTTGCTTAGGCCAGCTCGTCAGGAAACTTTTTCAAAATACTTTAGAAAAGCTAAAAATATGCAAGTAAGACCATAAAGCGAATAAGAATTTTAAACACTCAGGTCTTACATTCCCCTTTTTCGTTATAAAATAGAACAATTGTAGTGATTAGATTGTAGAGAATTTTGTTACCAAACGCACAAGTATTTCCTTTGACTTATTCATCGATGATGAGATATTAAAAAGCTTATGCATTCCTTTCAAATGATTTTGCAGTGTGAAAGGACAATGTAATTGATATTCAGAGGGAAGAAAGAGCGAGTCTTTTAAGAGTAGTAAACGATACTGTTAGTGAGCGTGGGTAGGGCTGATTAACGAATTTAACAACTCTATTACAAAAAATCAAGAATAAAAACAGTAAATGCTCCGCTTAGTTGATTTACATAGAAAGACATATTCTTCGGCTTGAAAAGGCCATATTTAACAAAATGGAACTCGGAAAATAAAAACAATTCAAAAAAAACGTTATAATTAATACTAAACAGATAATACTCTAAACACTTAACGGGTATTCTCAATATGAAAATTTTGTGTACGTAAAACATAAATTTTTGTTTAAGTTGCGATGAACCCTGAAAAATCGTAAATTTCTATCGAATTCAAAATATTGTCCGATTTGTCTGAAATTTGAAATATACATGCACAGAATAAATTATCAGTAGTTTTTTTATCAACTGAAAAAATTGTTTAAAAAGTATTTCAATTTAATAAATGCAATAATTGAATCAATTGTTTTTTTAGTTGAAAGTAAATCCAAAATTTAATTAACATTTTTGTTGATTTGAAATAAATTTTGAATTTAAATATTCATTAAATAACAAAAAATTATAATTGATTTTTTCGTTTAAAATAAAAATAATTTAAACTTGTAGAATTGTTGTTCGGAATTGTCAAAACCTGAGCTATATTTAATTAAATCAATTAACACATTGTTTGAAATGGCAAAGTTTTTTGATCATTTTTTTACTTAATATTAAAAAATTCATTTATTGAAAAATGAATTGTTTCAATTTTTCAATTTTTAATAATCAATAAAATCATTTAGGTAATAGGTGCAAAATCAACAAACAAACTGTTTGCCCGATTCTATGAGTTTGGAATGAATTTGGTGATTAGAGACAATTTATATTTTTTTTTTCTGTGTATATTTATTTTGTAGGCTGGAATACAGGCAGCCTTGTGGAGCAGAAGATCTTAAGGTTTTTGCATTAACGTCAAAACATTTTTAGTTTAGATATTTCCGGCCCATAAAGAGCACTTAACATTATTTGACTGTTTTTCAAATAAAAATTAAAATTTTCGTTTGAGAATCTTTATGGAAATCGACAAAGGCAAAACAGTTAAGAATATTTTCCTTTTCTTTCTGCCCAACGACTGGAACATTTTAAAGGCATTTACTTACAGCACTGTACAGGGGTGCCCCGATAGGCTAGTTGGTAGTGAGCTAGTCTATCAGTCCGCCAGAGACTGGTTTCTTTCCTGCAGACAAGCGAAGATTAGCATAGGAAGAACAAAAATATATTTTATTAAAATCCGTTCCTCTGAGTTGTAAGCGTTCAAATATGCTACTAACACAAATGAAAAACACATAAATAAAAATTATGTTTTTTTTCCAATCACACAAAATTTTTTTTATTAAATAAAAAAATAAAATAAAATAGAATGGTCGATTTTTCGACATTTTTTAAAAACCGGTTTCGACTATATAAATAGGCAAAGGCAAACCAGTTAAGAACACTTTTCTCCTTTATTTGTCAAACGGACATCAATGGGGGGTAAAAGGTATCAAAATGGTGAAATACGGGAAACTAAATTTCTTTCTTTTACTTTTCCGAGCTGCATGTGGTAATTTTTTTAATTTTCTTATTTCTATCAATTATAAAGAAAAAGGGAATTAAGCACAATAAATAAAATCTCTTAATGAAAAAAATTATGTATTCCCAAAAACTACTTTTTTGATAATAATTTTTTGCAAGTGCATAAAAAAATGAATTGACAAATTGCTTTATTTTGATTTTCATGCGAAAACAATAAAGCAATTTGTTTTTGCTTCTAATTTTGTTTTTTCTTAACCCACTTACACCTACAATTAATGTTGGGAGAATTCCAACTAATTGTAGTGGGGAATGTAAGAAAAGATTAACACACTATTTTATCGTTGCAAATAAGACTTTTGAGTGTTTGTAATTCTCATTCCCTCTGTAGTCTAATTTACTGATAATTTGGCTTTTCTAAACATTTTTGGGAAAACGTTTCCTGATGATCTGGCCTAAGCAACCAGTGAAATGCGCATAGGAACAGCTTATCCTCCAACAATAAATTTCAGTATTTTTATCATGATAAAAATAGGGAATTAAGCACAACAAACAAAATTTTTAATAAAAAAATATTATTATTTTTTGCAGTGTTTTAATGTCTTAAGGTAAAAGTTTAATATTATATATTTCAAGAAAGCTATACATTACTAAAATTCGATTGAATTCAATTTCACTTAATAATCTATTCAATAGATACGAACCCTGGAAATCTGTTATTCGTTCGGCTTCAGTGACTAACGTCCTGTATTACCCACCTAAGTAAAAAAGTAAGATTGTTTCTTACTTTTTAAACGTTTAGTACCATAAAAGTTTTAGGCTGTTTTGCCAAAAAAAAAAAACATTATACATAGCAAATTTCTGTAAGATTTTTCTTTTCCCCCACCGATATTAATCAATCACTTGGCCAGTTTTATGAAGCTTTATAACCAAAAAAAAAAAAAAAATCCAGTTTCTTAGAAAAATTTAATAAATCATCATTGACTTTGATCTCTTTAAAATGTGTCGTTAAGCTGGGGATTGCACCTGATTACAAATAAAATAACTCGTAGTTCCCACGACAAAAAAAAAAAATGCATAACAAAAAAAAAAAAAAATTACTTAAAACCAAAAACACTGACTCGCTATGTCAACAGGTTTTTTAACCAAAAATTATTTAAATAAAATTTTGAAATTGCGTTGTTAGTGTTTCGTGACCAGGGATGCCAAGCGGAAAAAAAACTAATACCTTCTTTTTTAGTATCCGAAAAATGTATAAAATATTTTTTATATATTCCCTTTGTTTTAATTAAACGAAAATGTATAGACTTTCTTTTGAACCAAAAATAGTCTGAAGTGTCTCAAGTCAATCTGCAAAAAAAAATGTTTAAAAATATTTATCTACACGCAGAGAAAAAACACGTCACTTGCAACAAAACTATTTTTAAAGAAAATGTTAATCATAATATGTTTAATTCTTTTTTAGTTTTGAGTTATTCGACCTTTACGCTCGAGGTCTGAAAAAATTATTTAATTTAAACATTATACTATGTTTATTTTAATCATATAATTGGTTACGACAACCATATTATAGAAATTAGTCCTCCGTGAAGAAGCCACAACCACATTATGGTTGTCTGTAAGCATGTTATGGTTAAATATGAATATAATTTGTTTTTAAATCAACAATTTTCCACTTTTCTAAGAGCAACATGGTCAAAAAACAACTATGCCTTTATAAGTGTTAAACATATTCTAGTTATTATTAGCCATAACATGTTAGGAGGCAACCATAATATGGTTAAGGCTTCTTGATGGAGGATTATGTAAACCATAATATGGTTGCCGATAACAATAATATGTTTAAATTAAAAAGAAAAATATGTTTAAAATATTCTTCAAAAAAAGTTTTGTAGAAGGCGATCATATTGATACCTGTTTTTTATCGCTGGGTGTAGTTACACATTTCTTAACAGAACACTAAAACTGTCAGAAAATTCAAAATTTTTCTTGAACAATCAATCCAGCACTAGATAATTTACAAGGAATATTGCCAACGTTCGTTCAGCGAGAGCGAGTACTTGTAAGTTTTCTATAATGTCAGCAGTGAAGAAATATTGGGTCTGATCGGAAATGCATCACTGCGCTGCATCTGATGCGCAGCGCGTTGGTAAAAGCATCATCTGGCCTTACTGCCAATGACAGCTGTTCGAAAATATTTAACAAAAGCAGATGATGTGCAAACAAATCTAAAAAAAAAACGCATCACAATAATGGCTGATGCAATTTGTGTTGAAAAATATAACCAAACGAAGCAGCAAACAAACTTCGGCAACATCTGATTTTCATGAGCATCACAAACTAATCGCAGGTGCTTACGAGATACAGCGCAGTGATGCATATCCGAACAGGCCCATTGATGACTTACAATTTTTCCATTAGTTTAGAAATGTTAATTTTTTGATTTTCATCGTTTTGTACTAAGGCCTTTTGAAATTTTACTTAATGGTTCTCAATTTTATATTTTCAAAAATATTTTTTATGTTATAAAATCTTGACTTTTGTAAAATCAGCTCGACACACAGGTGTTTATAAAAACTGTATATTTAGCCCAGCGAAGCCGCTCTCCGCTTTATCCCCAATACCGGGATTCTTAAACGCCCTTCCGATTGGCATCCCTAATCGCGACTGTCTATATAATAAGTTTGTTATTTCCAAAAAAATAAAAAATCTATTTTATTACGATTAAAAATTTAAATTATAAACCAAAATCAAACTGCTTTTTTTCTTTCAATACGGACTGATTATGAAAACGATGATGGAAAAATTCCAGGAATCTGTTTTAACTCATTCACTAAATTATTCAAAAAATGTATATACAAAAGTTTTTATTAAATACCAAAATCCAGTTAATTGTATTGTATTGAACGACGGGAAGATAGAAAAGGTTTTTAATTGCCGGAATAATTTAGTCGTTTCTTATTGTTGTCCATTTATTTGTTGGATTCGATTTGTTTTTTGTATTGAGTGTAAATATCTAAGCGGTGGTGGTTGGTTGTACTTTTAGTAGAAGTGACCTAAAGCAACAAATTAATGGTAGTCCAGCAGTCAACCAACGAGCCAAGCCGTCAGTCAGTCAGTAAATATTTAAGAACAGGTACCTTCTTTTTTATGGTGTTATTGTAAATGTTGGACATTCTATTTTCTTATTAGGGTGGTATAGATTTTATGTACCAAACATGATAATGTATTGGGAAATAAAATGTTTCGAGTTTTAAGGGGTGTCTTTTAAGCCCGATTGAACTTAGGAAAGGGTTAGTTTACATTTATGCTCGGTATACTCTGGCAAATCCTTAGGAATAGATTTGCGTTTAAGCAACGCTACTAAATTATCCATATTAGCTAAAAAAAAAAACCAGACATCGATTCGCGCAACTTATTGACGACTTTCTGATTTTATGACACCCGGCTCATTTAGAGTGAGACCAATCCAAGAAATACCCCAAAGAAGCCATTAAATACAAAAATATGAACCGCTTGGTGCGATTTAAACGCTTGTGGCATCATCGGATCTTACTTCTTCAAAAATGAAGAGGCCTCACTTGTACCGGTTATAGGGGATCCCTACCGCATTATGATCAATGATATTTTTTGTCTGAAAGTGTGGATGATATTGATTCGGGCGAGATGGCTCTACGTGCCCTACATCGACATCAACCATCGACTTATTGTACCAGTAAAATGACCTCCAAAGTCATGAGGTTTGACATCTTTCGATTATTTTCTGTGGGTCTACGTTTGTTAAGTGGACGTAAGATAAAAAAAAAAAAAAAAAAAAAATGGGAGATCTAAAATTTTAATAACCTGACCAGAGCACAACTATGGAATGCAAAATCTTCGTTACGAGGATCTTAAAGAATTAGCAGCACAGCTGGCTTGAAGAATCTTAAGAATATCGTCCGTTCTTAATGAACTAAAAGGTACCGCAAACATGGCAAAGGCCATTATTAAAACGAGTTAATCGTCAGGGGAGAATGAAGTATGTTAAAGCATGGGTTTTCTCTTTAGAAAGTCTACAGGTATTTTGGGACATAGGCCAATAAACAACATGGATTGACTTAATCTCAAATATGCAAAAGAGGAGTAAACTTCCGACTCTTAGTTACTTGAAGCTCAATGAAATATATTCCTATCAAAATTTGTGCCGCCCTAATACAACACTATTTTAGCTTTAGTTTGACATTTTGTTAGTATTTTTTACTTCGAAGACATGATTAGTATAAAATTTTTTTTGTGTTCTTTCTTTTTGGCTGTGTATTAAACAGATTTTTTTTTGTTAGAGCCGCCAAAAGATTGAAACCTTTTTCCAATTCTTATTTTTTTTTATCAACAAATTTTTATTTAGTGCAGAATAAAACACTTTGTAGTTGACATTATTAACGTCATTAAAAAAAACATGTACGACTACGAAACAAAAAAATAATAGATATTGATAAAGGATTATTGTTTTATATGCGTTTTACTTATTTAATTTTTTTTATAGAATCCACTGTTCGATTTTTTTTTTAAGTTTTTCATCTAAATGACGAAACAAAATTAATTTAAAAATTTTTCCTTTTCAAATTTTGTGTTTGAGTTTTTTGGTAACAGGTACAAATTTTTTAATCTGTTTTTTGTATCTACTGAATTGATAGATGTAAGAGAGAATTTACATAAATGTTGATTAATTTCTTATGTAAGACTAAACATAACAAAATATATGAACTTATTAGTTAATAGGTCTTATAGTACCAGACCGAGTCTGGTTAAGTCAGGAAGCTGTTTAAACTTGAAAAATAGGCGGAGACAAGAAATACTTTAAGCGGTAATTCTTCTTCATCTCAGTTTAAGAGGAATAAAATTATTGAATGAACTTAATAACCCCTATCGCGAATAAATTTTCCTTTGTTCCCTTTTCGCTTAAAAATGTACGAGGAAAAAAAATTGAGGGGATAAAACTGTTCACTTTTTATTCACGATAGGGGTGAATGATTTTCGCTCTGCTGGTACAGTCGGAACCCAACAAACACTGTCTCACAGTATAAAGAAAACAAACCTCATGCTCAATCAAACTGATGGCAGAGACCATATTTGGAGTATCATGCACCACATTTTACCGGAGGGATGCAAAAAATAATGAGATTTTCGAATAATTTCCGAATTATGACAAGTAAGAAAGTATTGCCGGTCAAGCCCGACCATATGATACCTTACACTAGAGTATATTGACCAATCATGGACCGTCATGGACCCATGGCCAATCATCGACCGTTAAAACAAAATTATGTTATGATTTTAAGAACAATAAGAATATTATATAAATATCAAGAATATTAGTTTTGTTCGTCTTAAAGGGATTTTGGAGAGGGGTTTATATGGGATTTTGTAGAGGGCTTTATATGGAATTTATGGTCAATTCTGGTCATACCAGTACAAATTTTCATCCTGACATAGATTCTACTATAAAAGATATCATCGCCAAATGCCAATACCAACATTTATAAGAAAGTTGTAGCATTTAAAGCTATTTTCGAGAGTGGTATTTTTATGGGAGCTATGGTTAAATATGGACCGGTTTTAGACGATTTTGTTAGATGATTAATCATGTAATATAATATTTTAGAGCCAAATTAAATTAAGCTAACATAATCAGAAAGTTAATGGGCACAAAGACTCTATTCCGGAAAGAAGTTTGTATGGGGTCTATATGAAATTATGGACTGATTCTTACCATTTTCCCTAGCCTGCGTTCTTATGATAATTTAAACAAATGTACTTAATTTCATCAATTAATTTCATCGGTGTTGATAAACAATAACAAATAAGAAGAGCACAACTGTAAACAGTAAAAGAAAAAAAAAAAAAAACTCTTATGAGTGCAAACAGTAGAAATGCATAATAGAAAACTCAGTATCACCTTCGGTGTCTAATAATACGGTTGATATTAATACAATAAAAAATATTAAACCTGCAAGCGGTGCCTCAGCGGCAAAAACGATTGTAATAAGTGATGAAAATGTTACCCCCAAATCAGGCATGATGGAAAACTCAGCTCCACAAGTAAAAAGTGGTCAAAAGCCTCAAGTACAAGTTGGTATGGACAGGTACATAACAGTGCTTAAACGGGGTCGCAGCCCTACCTCTGCAGCAGTTGCTTCGGCCTCAAAAGTACCATCTTTTGATAAAATAAATTCTCAAAATCGATTTGCAATTCTGGAGGATGAATCCTCTGAAGCACCAAACGTCATAAAATCGTCCAAGCCTCCCCCGATATATCTTAGGGAGCAAAACTCAAATGAGCTCATAAAGAGTTTGATATCGGTGATAGGTGAAAATTCGTTTTACGTAGCTGCTATCAAGCGTGGTAGTATAAACGAGACAAAAATACAAGTCAATAATGAGAATGATTTTCGCAAAATTATAAACAAATTTGAAGTACTTAAAAAAAACTTTTATACATACCAACTGAAAAGCAGTAAAGGTCTCCAGGTAGTGATTAAGGGAATTGACTCATGTGTGGACCCAGAAGAGGTAAAAACATTCCTCGAAGAAAAAGGCTTCAAAATAAAACATGTAGTAAATATAAAAAATAGAGAAAAAAACCCCCAACCACTTTTTCGAGTGGAGTTTGAACCCGGCGACGTAAAGCTTAAAAAAAATGAAACGCACCCTATTTACAATTTGAAATATATTCTCTATAGAAGAGTAACTATAGAAGAGCCACACAAAAGAAATGGTCCCGTTCAGTGTTTAAACTGTCAAGAATATGGTCATACTAAGGCATATTGCTATTTACCCCCTGTTTGCGTAGTATGTGGTGAATTACATGGTACAGATCTTTGCGATAAGTCTAAAACCGACCCCAACGTAAAAAAATGTAGCAACTGTGGCGGTAATCACACTGCCAATTATAGAGGATGCCCTGTATATACCATCGTCAAGCAGTCAGTTGGACCGAAAACTAATCCCCCTCAAATGCAGGTAACAAATCAAGTAAGCACTGGTGACATTCAGGCCCCGCAGCCTAGTTATAACAGAACCTCTTATGCTAACGTCGTAAAATCAAACCATGCGCCAACGCAAGGTGCTGCGCCAAGTAATGATGAAACTCCAGTTTCAAATTTAAGTCGTCTGGAAAAAACCATGGAAACATTAGTGCAAACAGTAACTAATTTTACGAACACAATGGGTAATATGATGCAGGAAATTCTTAGAATGCAATCGATGTTATTGCAATCTGTACTTAACAGGCCATGAACTGTTTAAAAATCTGTTTTTGGAACGCGAACGGCATCCGCCAACATAAAAATGAATTAGAATACTTTCTTAAAAATAAACAAATTGATGTCATGATGGTTTCTGAAACTCATTTGACCTCAAGAAATACGTTTAACATCAATGGTTATATACTATATGATACCAAGGACCCTCGAGATAGAGCTTGTGGTGGTTCTGCCATTTTGATAAAAAATCGAGTCAAACACTACCTAATGTGTGATCATCGTGAGGATTATCTCCAAGCAACGAACATTTGTGTTGAAGAGCTGAATCGTAGCATTGTAATCTCATCTTTATACTCTCCACCTAGATTTTCAATATCAGAAAGCCAATATTGTGAATATTATAAATCACTAGGACCCTGTTTCCTGGCCGCTGGCGATTATAACGCTAAACATACCTTCTGGGGGTCACGACTAATAACACCAAAGGGTCGTGTTTTGTTTAATACAATCTCTAAAATGAATTTAAATGTTGTCGCGAGCGGCCAACCAACATATTGGCCTGCTGACCCGCAAAAAATTCCAGATGTCATCGATTTTGGCGTGGTTAAAAACATCCCCACAGAAACGATTCACGTTGAAGCTTCCCTAGAATTATCTTCCGACCACACACCTACAATTGTTACTATAATGAACCCCAATAGAATTGTATCTCCGACTGGTTACCTAGCGACGTCAGCCACACAAATAAATTGGTTAAAATATAAAAAATATCTCAGTGCCCATTGCACAGAAAATATTCCGCTCAGTACACCGGAGTATGTAGATCGCTCTATTGATAATTTTGACAGTTTTCTGAAACTAGCTGTTCAACATTCCAATATTGCCCCCAAAAAAACAAAAACTATTAAAATATATTCCACAGATGTCGAGCGTCTCTTGTCTGAAAAAAGGAGGGCACGAAGAGAGTGGCAATTGCACAGATCTCCTCAACTTAAGAACTTGCTAAAAGAGTGTACAAAAAGATTAAGAAAGTTATTGCAGACTCAGAAAACGGCTTCTCTGGAAAAATATCTTAAGGAACTTGATGCAACTCCACAATCGGACTACTCATTATGGCGTGCAGCTAGAAACCTCAAAAGGCCAGTTGTCTCTAAACCACCATTAAGAAACTTGAATGGAAGTTGGGCAAGAAATGATGTTGAAAAAAGAAATCTGTTTGTAAGTCACTTGAAAAACGTATTTACACCTAATATATCTCACAATATTGCGATCGATTTACCACCTGTTGCTGCTAGAGCAGCTATTCCCCTAAGATTTGAGATGAGAGAAATCGAAAAGGTTATATGTGACTTAAACACTAAGAAGGCACCTGGCATTGATAAGATCAGCAATAAAATGCTATTAGAGCTACCTCGCGTAGCAAAGAAAATTATTCTTTTTATTTTTAATGCTATTTTACGCCTTGAATACTACCCTCAAAAATGGAAGGTTTCCTTAGTTACCATGATACCAAAGCCAGGTAAAGATCATACGAAAGTTGAGTCTTATAGGCCTATTAGCTTATTATCAAATATGTCAAAGCTGAGTCATATAGACCTATAAGTTTATTGTCTAATATATCAAAGCTGTTTGAAAAGCTGTTAGTGTCAAAATTAGCCCCAATTTTAAATGTAAATAGATGTATTCCAAACCATCAATTCGGATTTAGAAGAAAATACAGCACAATTGAACAAACTCATCGAATAGTAAATGTCATAAGAAAAACATTTGAAGAAAAAAAATATTGCTCAGCACTCTTCATCGATGTTTCGCAAGCTTTTGACAAAGTCTGGCATGAAGGCTTATTACACAAATTGAAGCAAAATTTACCAGCAAACACACACAAACTGTTAGAAAGCTACTTAGTCGGTCGTCAATTTATTATTAAAGAAGGAAATTTCTTAAGTTCACCTCAGCCGATTGGCGCTGGAGTCCCACAGGGCAGCATCCTGGGCCCTCTATTATACTTAATTTATACTTCGGACATGCCAACAAACAACTACACCCAAACTTCAACATTTGCAGACGACACAGCTTTTCTAAGCGTCCACGAAAACCGTTATGAAGCATCTCGTTACCTACAGCATCATATATTTCAACTAGAAATATGGCTTAGACAATGGAGGATAATGGTCAATGAGCAAAAATGTGTACATATAACATTCACCCTGCGCCGGGAATCTTGCCCCCCTATTACAATCAATAACACAGTACAACATTTTTCAGTTAATTGATTGCCAACTCAATTCTGTGAACTGTATGTGAAATTAGACCCAAAAAGAAGAATTTCTGCATCATTCGTTTTGTCTTCTTACCTGCGATTTGAAGTTAGTATCGATTTGAAGTTAGTACTATCGTATAGGGGAATTTATCACGTTTTAGGCCCTGTTGTTTGACATAGCTCGACAACCACTAGCCCAATTTAGTTGAAATAAATTTTAAAAAATTAAGAATTACAATTCCCTTAAT
Organism: Pollenia amentaria; assembly: GCA_943735925.1. Taxonomy (NCBI): domain Eukaryota; kingdom Metazoa; phylum Arthropoda; class Insecta; order Diptera; family Polleniidae; genus Pollenia; species Pollenia amentaria. Next base: position 80,635,168 of record OX031008.1, on the reverse strand, counting down.
CTGTTCATATATTGTTTTCCTATACAAGTAACACTTTCGAAGTTAAAAATGAATGTATGAAGGGAAAAAATTATTTTTTGCCTAAAAATTAAAATTTTTTTTTTAAAAATACATAAAAAATGCAAAATGGAAAAAAGTTTCAAGTCTAGTTATTTTTTCGCAAAGTCACATAACCTATGAGCAAAATGAGACAAAGATCATAAAAATCGATGCACGCGTTTCGCTTTTATTCGCAATTGAGTAAATGTATGAATTTCAAAAATTTGCTCGAGATATGCACAACATTATTTGGAGAAAACATTGACACCTTTTTCATGATTCTGAGAATTAAAAAAAAAGGAATAAACAAAAGGTTACTTGATTTTTATGATTGCGGTAATAAATGTACGTGGACAATTAAACGGAAAGTGGACCTTTTTATTATTTGGGTTTTTCCGGTGGCTACCTATATGATTTTTTTACAGAAATTGCACCCACATTTAAGGGTGGTCATTATTTGGAAAGTTTTGCACAGTTTGAAACGTACAAGTGCTGAATCAGGTATATAGCCAGCCGCCCTTAAAATATGCGCCCGTTTATAAGTACCTGGCAGTAAAATATTCAAAAATACGTAGTATTTATAGGTGTGCATTGATCGATTTTTGGCATTCAGCCAGTGCCGACGAACGCGAACAGTAAAAGTGATTTTTCTCCAGTTTTTTAAAAGTGAATAACAACAAAACATAAAATATATCAATATGGAAAACAACAAGTGCCCATATTTGGATGAATATTGTTACGTTTGTGGTCATATCGTCCGAAAAATACAGAAAAAAGATCGAAAAAATTTGTTTACTGAGCAATTCAAAACCGCGTATTGTAATTATTTCGATGAAGCAGATTTAAGTGGTGCAAATTTTACGCAGAACACAGTGTGCAACAGTTGTTATACTACCCTTCTAAAATGGATTCATGGAAAAAGTAGAAAGTTATCTTTTATGAAGCCAGTAATTTGGGTGGAAGACACAACTGGACATGATGAATCCAGGTGCTATGCATGCATAAATTTTCGTCCTGGATTAAACAGACAACAATTGAAAACAAAAGTATACACTGCTACATTTACTGCCACACTTCCAGTGCAACGCCCTGCTGATACCGATGCACCTAAACCTCCGAGTGCGGATACTGTGTCCCTGCTAGCCGAAACCGTTTTCACCAATCCGACCGATTTGGATGATGCTGATTGGATACCCGATATTGAAAATAGTGCACCACAACCGCTACCACAAATCGAAATGGATTACATTGTGGCCAAGCTGGGACTATCACAACACGACTCCGAATGGCTGACATCATTTTTGAAGAGAAGAAAACTCACACAGCAAAATGTCAGCGCAACATCATACCGACAACGCCAAGCTGATTTTCAGAAATTTTATTCCGTTGACGAAGCAAATACGTTCACGTACTGCCATGATATCCCAGGTTTAGTGAAAAAATTGGGAATGGATTATATCGCTGGCGACTGGCGTTTATTCATCGATGGTTCAGTTACTAGTTTGAAGGCTGTGCTGCTGCACAAAAAAAATAAAAAACCATGCATTCCATTGGGATTCAGCACAACTATGAAGGAAACGTATGAAGCATTGGGCGAAATTTTGAAGAAAATCAAATACGATGAACACAAATGGAACATTTGTTGCGATCTGAAGGTGGTCAACATACTACAAGGGATTATAGAAAAGGGCTGATATCCAAAATACTTCTGCTTCCTTTGTAATTGGGATTCACGATACAAAGGAAATCAATATCAATGTAAAGATTGGAAAGGAAGAACTCCCGAGCTCAACAAACAATTAAAATTACGCAATGAACCTATGATAAAGGACCTGGATGATATTTTGTTGCCACCGCTCCACATGAAACTGGGAATAGCTGGGAAATTCGTTGAAGTGGTGGTCAAAAAAGTTAACGGCGCCTTTGACTGTTTGAAATCCATCTTTCCGAAACTCAGTGATGAGAAAATTAAAAACGGTACGTATCGTACTCTGTATTTTAATATTGTCATATCTAAATTTGTTAATTTCTATACATTCGCATTACCAATAATTTTTTCGTTTTTCTTATGTATTTAAAACAGGTATTCTCAATGGACCTGATATTCGGAAATTGATCAAAAGTGATTCTTTCACACATTTGCTTTCAGAGCATCACGACCACCAACATGCATGGAACGCATTGAAAGAAGTAATAGAAGGCGTTCTAGGAAAGAACCGTGTCCAGCGAGAAGAGATACAGCAACGAGTGGACAGGTTGCTGTTTTATTTCGAAAAAATCGGTGCATCCATTGCATTTCTTGCACCACCACCTCGATACTTTTTTGGCACAATCACCTCAGGAATCAGACGAACAAGGAGAGAGGTTCCACCAGGTGACCATGCCATTTGAAAAGCGTTTCAAAAGCAAAAAATTGGATGCATTGCTTGCGGAGGTTTGTTGGTGGAGTTCCACAATTATGCAGTTTGAAGAAAGCACCGAAGATGAAGACATTGAAATTGGTGGACACAGTGAAAGAAACACGCCCTTCAATAGTATGTGTATCTCGGATGACGATACAGACTCAGACCATGAATATGAACAACCTACGAAGAAAACAAGATCATCAGAACCACAAGCGTCAACTTCTACAAGGATGGATATTGCCAATAATTGAAAAAATGTTCTAAATTTTGTTTTTATGCATATTATAATTGCGTATTAATTGCATATTATTTTATTTTCATTAAGTTTTTATAAATAAAGTTTTTTTTTGCATGATAATTTTTTAATTTATATTTTTATTTTTATTTTAAGGGTGGTGGCTATAACTGATTTTTGAAATTCATACCTTTACTCAATTGCGAATAAAAGCGAAACGCGTGCATCGATTTTTATGATCTTTGTCTCATTTTGCTCATAGGTTATGTGACTTTGCGAAAAAATAACTAGACTTGAAACTTTTTTCCATTTTGCATTTTTTATGTATTTTTAAAAAAAAAAATTTAAATTTTTAGGCAAAAAATAATTTTTTCCCTTCATACATTCATTTTTAACTTCGAAAGTGTTACTTGTATAGGAAAACAATATATGAACAGATTAAGGGAATTGTAATTCTTAATTTTTTAAAATTTATTTCAACTAAATTGGGCTAGGGGTTGTCGAGCTATGTCAAACAACAGGGCCTAAAACGTGATAAATTCCCCTATACGATAGTACTAACTTCAAATCGATACTAACTTCAAATCGCAGGTAAGAAGACAAAACGAATGATGCAGAAATTCTTCTTTTTGGGTCTAATTTCACATACAGTTCACAGAATTGAGTTGGCAATCAATTAACTGAAAAATGTTGTACTGTGCACAGTACAACACATGATTTGCCAACTCAATTCTGCGAACTGTATGTGAAATTAGACCCAAAAAGAAGAATTTCTGCATCATTCGTTTTGTCTTCTTACCTGCGATTTGAAGTTAGTATCGATTTGAAGTTAGTACTATCGTATAGGGGAATTTATCACGTTTTAGGCCCTGTTGTTTGACATAGCTCGACAACCCCTAGCCCAATTTAGTTGAAATAAATTTTAAAAAATTAAGAATTACAATTCCCTTAATCTGTTCATATATTGTTTTCCTATACAAGTAACACTTTCGAAGTTAAAAATGAATGTATGAAGGGAAAAAATTATTTTTTGCCTAAAAATTTAAATTTTTTTTTTTAAAAATACATAAAAAATGCAAAATGGAAAAAAGTTTCAAGTCTAGTTATTTTTTCACAAAGTCACATAACCTATGAGCAAAATGAGACAAAGATCATAAAAATCGGAATAGCTGGGAAATTCGTTGAAGTGGTGGTCAAAAAAGTTAACGGCGCCTTTGACTGTTTGAAATCCATCTTTCCGAAACTCAGTGATGAGAAAATTAAAAACGGTACGTATCGTACTCTGTATTTCAATATTGACATATCTAAATTTGTTAATTTCTATACATTCGCATTACCAATAATTTTTTCGCGGTGTACGATGTTCAAGCGAATCGCGGTACGCGACTATATATACTTTATGGGGGTTAGATGTATTATAAAAAAGTTTCACACGGGATGACAAACTTAGTATACCCTCATTCACCACAGTGGTGGTGGAGGCTATAACAATTTGCCAGTTCAGTTTTTTATGCACGTGCACTTGCTAAAATTTATTATCAAAGTTGTTTGTGGGAATACTATTATTTATTAAAAGATTTTGTTTGTTGTGCTTAATTCCCTTTTTAAATAATTGATAAAAAATACTGAAATTTATTGTTGGAGGATAAGCTTTTTGAGTGTTTGTAGGTAATTCTCATTCCTTCTGTAGTTTTGTTTGCTGATAGCTTTCTGTGGCTTTTCTAAAATTATTTAGGAGAACGTTTCCTGATGATCTGGCCTAAGCAACCAGGGAAATGCGCATAGGAACAGCTTATCCTCCAACAATAAATTTCAGTATTTTTTTATCAATTATTTAAAAAGGGAATTAAGCAGAACAAACAAAATCTTTTAATTTTTTGTAATATTCAACTTAGAAATAAAAAATTATTTGTGCAAGTTTTTGAGTGAATAAGATGAAAAATGTTGGCACTTTTTTGTTCTTCAACTCGTACTCGTACAACTGCTACTTTTTTTAATTTCCTTTAATATTGGACCTAGTATTGGACCTAGAAACATAAAATTAAACATGCATGGATCTGAGTGAATAATAATCTGTAAGGAAGAGCTTTTTGGTACTGTTCGTTCTTTAACTGGTACTTTTTGAATGTTTAATAATTCTGAGCATAGAAACATAAAATTCAGCATGCAGAGTCCTGAGTGATTGAGAAACTATATTTAAGAGGCGAAATTTTTGTACTTTTTCATTTTCAATTGGTACTTTCTGACTTTTTCATATAATTCAACTTAAAAAACTAAATTAAACATTCACGGACTTGAGTAGAAGAGAACATTTGGTTCGGAGGTTGGTACTTAGCCAAATCGATCCATTAAAACGAAAAAAACGAATTCTCTATACATTTAAATTCATATATACTTATATGTATGTTTTCTTCATATTTGCATAAAAAATTATGATCGAATTTCGACCACTTGGCAAACTCTAGTATCTAGAAGAGGGCAACGAGTTTTCTCGTTGACAAGACTCTTCTTGATTAAAATAAGAAATATACTGTTAAACGATACATACTGTCGAATGATTCTGTACCTAAATCCTATTTTTAATGAAATATTTTATAATTATATAACGATGTTTTATAGAACGCATGATGTTAATTGTAAAAAAAAAAAAGTTTTCAGAGAATTATTTTAATATTTTTTATTATGGTAGAAGGAAATATGACAAACATGTGTGAAAAAAATATCGGCCAAATGCTCGCCACGGCTTCGGTGGCATACCATATTTTCAATGACTCTGAGAAACAAAAGAGGTTCGAATGTCGTTAATGGGCCGAACTATCTTATCCTTGAGGTCTTGAATTTTTCTTTTCATCCTGTTGGAATCACATATCGTTCAGGTTCATATCCTCAATTTCTGGCCACAAGAAGTACGTTAGCATCTCGCGATACAACATTCACGGTCACTGCTTGGCCGATCTCATTTTCGAAGAAGTACGACCCGCCAGCCCATAAACCTCACCAAACAGTCATTCTTTTTGAATGCATCGGCTTTTCAACAATCACTCGTGGATTCTCAATTGCACAAATGCGGCCACTCTGCTTGTTAACGAATCCACCACTGAGGTGAAAGTGTGCCTCGTCGCTGAAGATGACTTTCTTTGTAAAGTCACCATTTACTTCTGTCTATTCGACCAACCATTCGGCGTATTGACGACGCTTGACATGTTCAGTAGGCTTCAGCTCTTGAGTCATTTGAACTTTGTAAGCGTGTAAATTCAAATCTTTATTCAAAATTCACATCAGTGGTATTCGTGAGATGTTCAATTGTTGGCCACGAAGACGAGTCGAGGTTGACGGCTCCTCTATCACACTTTCACGAACAACAGCAATGTTTTCCGTAGAGCGAACTGGGGGAAAATGCACAGGTGTTTTCACATTTCCTACAGACCGGCTTCTCCCGATTGTGGACACATTTGGTCGATTATGCTGACCAAAAAAAAACCCGAAGTGCACGAAAAGCATTTTGATTTGAATGCTCCTTTTCATAAAATGCTTTAACAATCTAAACGCGCTGCTTAATTGTGTACCCCTCCATGGTTGAATTTGTCAAACACTGAAACAAAGAAATATCAAATTTGGTTGGGAACAAAACTTGAACTTAAGATGTGACTCACAATCAACATCGTGCATTATGGTTGGACCACCCTGTTTAAATAATTTAATTATCTGAGTTCTATGTCAATGATAATGGCATGTGTGTGAAGTTAAATTCGAATTTATAACCCAAGACACAAACCAACGTTGTTAACAAACTGCGATTTGTTAGCTAACATTGCACTGTTACGTACTTAATCTATCTCTTAACAATACAAAAATTAAAAAATACAACAAATGTAATAAAATATCACTATCCCACTATATGGAATCGATAGACAAGAAAACGTTCTATCGAATGAGGGTACTGGTAGTTCTGAAATAATTTCAGAACTTTAGAAATTTTCAAATCTAATTTTACATGTTTCGAATTTAACTTCACACACATGATGTTGGCTTTGCATATATGGAACTAACCTTTTTTATTTTTTTACTAACGTTTAATGCATTGATAAACTTATTTAATAGATCTTAAGAATTGTTATTTGTTTTTTGTTCAAATAAATTATATTTTGCATTGTTTTATATTAAGCGGGAATTCCCGGGAAATGAAAAAATCCGGAAAAAGAAAAACTCTATACAAAGCGATTTTAATGGTTTGTGAGATGCAGAACTGGGCATTTTGACACCAAAAACAAAGACCGTCTAGCTCAACCAAAAAAGAAACAAAAATCGTAGACCATGAATCGGAGGCATAACTCCATAGGGATTATCGACCAACTCAAAAAGAATTTGCAAAATTGTTGGGAGCCACTTATACAGATATTTAAAAACGTCCATAGACGCTTTGTGATTTCCGTAATTCTGCTTGAAACCCATACAACGAAGTAATTTGTATACCCCTTACCACAGGTAGTAAAAAAATGAATATCGGTATTAGGGATCTCGTGTCAAAAATAAAGATTTTATGGATTAATAGCAGGGGTTGGGCGATTGGAGATTAACCCTTCCTCCCGCGATATTGTATGTTTGTAGTTAACACGGTTGAGTACAGAAATTTTATTGTTACGGTCCTTTGGGCCATAGCAAAGGCAGGTTCCTATACCGTGAGCAAGAGGCAATTTGGAAAAAAACTAGTCGTGTACAAATGCGCTATTACGTTTTAACTGGCATCATAGCAATGTGGTGTAAGTAGCATTCTACTTGTAATTTCTACAACATTGATGTAGAGCATTTATATGTAGGGCCAAGCTGACTTAACGCTTTCCGTCTGTCGATCTAACCATATGCCCGTTGAAATGGGTTCTCGGGAGACCCCAGACGTGATGGGGAAAAGGTTGTTATATATTTATATTACATAAAACACGGAATTGCTTGCTTTTGGAATCCAGTCAGATCGGTCCACAAATGGCTGAGGTATTCGCAAAAAACCTCGATTGCTTCTTATTGTTAATCATAAAATCCCTTGTTGTTGTTGTTATACAGAAGGATTACATTTAATACGAGCTGCTGAGATCAGGTCAGACGATCACATGGGACCTGTACCGAACACGAGTGATTCGTTTCAAGAAAGGATTGTCTAAAAAATGCTTACACAGAAAAAATTATTAAATTTCTCCAATCACCAAATTTATTTCAAAATCATAATATCAAGCAAACAAGTTGTTGAATTTGCACCCATTACCAAAATGATTATGTTGATAACTAAAAATTGTAAAATTTTTAAAAAATATTTTCAATAAATGATATTTTTAATTTTAATTAAACAAAACTTACTAGGCAAAAATGGTTGGGAAGTTTTGCCTCAGCTCCGTTGCCAGTCCGTTCGTAAAAACTAATTCATAAAAGAAAACTTAATTAAGATGTCTGATTACAAGAGGATATTTCTGCTTATGATTTTGTTGTTCCAAGAAAAAAAAAACAAAAGAAAAACACTTGCGCAAATATTTAATTTACCATAAATTATGGTAATGTACTATAATTTTTTATTTGAACTACAAATATTTTTATACTCATATCAAAAATAAAGTTGGTAACAAAAGTATTTAAACTGGTTGTTGTTATAAAAAAAATGTTTTTAATGTTTTTTGCTAAATATTAGTCGAGCAAATAAAAGTTTAAAAAAACGATTTTTTTTGTTGGTTTTAGCTTAAACTATTAAACTAGTGAAAAAATTAAAAAAAATTTTTTTTAATAATTCAATTATAAAACCTTGAATTTAACAAAAAGATAAAACTATAACGCAGGGTAGTTTCAGTTTTTCTGTTAGTTTATTAAATTTTATTCATGCTTTTGTGCCAGAAGCAAATCAAGCAAATTGCTGCTCCAATCCGAATGTAGCCAAACTCCAATACGTTTTAGGTGAGTGTTTCTGCCTTCTATCTAGAGAAATGTCCAACAGTGCAGCACTGAGGACGCTTAGACTGGGTGGTCGAGATCTGAGTTAAACTAGGTTTAGTTAATCTGAAAACAGATTTGTGCCGCCATTACCAAGTTTGTATGGCGAATTATGACAAAACAGCTTAGTAGTTTTGCTTAAAATGTTGATATTTAATGAAATAATCACCCCTATCGTGAATAATGTTATTTTTTCTCATTTCACGTATTTGCGATCATGAAAAACTCCCATGAAAAAAATTAATTCATAGGAAAATAATAACGTGAAAAAATGTTCGCGGGAAAAAATTCCCCTTATCGTGAACAATTTTTTCCCTCGTAATTTGTTCACTTTTCGCTTGGAATTTCTTACTTTATTTTTGCTGGGGAACAAAACATTTATGTAAGTAATTCTTCTCATAATTCGAATATTGAAGTTACAAAATTAATTTTAAGGTCAATTTCCGTTAAAAGAGGCACAGACCTATATGTACATACATACAGGCGCGGATACAGCTTGAGCCTTAGGGGGGGGGGGGGGGGGGGAATTGTTTATGGTACAAAACAAGTAAAAAATTTGTTTTTAAAAGTTTACTAAAAACGATATGTTTATATTATATTAAAAAAAAATTCAACAATAAGGTAACATAGAATATAGGATGAGTTTAATATAAATTAAAATAAATTAATCTTTTTAAATAACGTTTTGGCTATAAAAATAATTTTATTTATATTTAATGTTTTTTTTTGTATTTGAAACAATTTCTTTGACTTCATCATACTAAATTGTTTGACCAATTTTTCGACCAAAAAAAAAAACATATGCAATTGTTAACAAAATTTTGGAAGAAGGAATATGCTTCACTAATTTTAAAATTAAGTTATGAATTTAAGTCGAACTGTTTTAATCTAAAGATACATATATATTATTCTGGTTTAAGTTGATTACAGCTAATTTTTTTATTTAAATTATTTTTATTTAGAAGGGAATTTTAAAGCTTATAACGATGGAAAGACAAAAATAATTTTGGCTGCACATACATACGTACCTTCAGCCGTAAATGTGCTAATGCCACAATTTTTGAAAATTAAGTTTTTGATGCAGTTCAATAGAGTTAACAAAAAAACATCGTTTGCAGAAAAAATACAAATATTTTTTTCTAGTTCTTGTTTTGCAACGATATGTATATCCAAATGCTAAAAATGTAATTCCAAAAATGCTAAAGAAAAAGCGCTAGGGCCCATTGAAATGTGAAAATTTAAAAAAAAATTTGTTAATATTTGTTAATAGTCAACATTGAAATAAATAAAATAATTTTATATTATATTTTATTTTTTGCAAATTGACATGCTAAAATATACATTAAAAGTATAAAATATATAATTGAAAAGGTGATAAGTCACAAAGAGCTATTTAAAACATAAATGTATTATTTTTAGTTGGCTTGCAAGCGAATAAAGAGTCGGCAATCAAGCAAAACTGGATTTACAGACTTCAAATATATTCAGAACTAAAGACCTTAGAAAATTTTTTCTCTCTCCTATAAAATTTATACATTGGACTACATCCTTTTCGACTGAAGGTAATGATATATACTTATATAGGTACATTATATTAAAAAAAAAAATTACGGACTCACCATTGTTTTACTCATTTTTATGTATTTTTGTATATCAATGAACTTTTCTTATTAATGCACTTGAAATTTGACAGTTATATAATTCTTCTTTGGTGAACTTTTACTAGACCAATACATATTTTCATTTGTATATATGGGAAGGTAGAATGCATATACTAAGGCTTATTAATAATTCAACCGCTCGCTTATTCAACCCAAACGTTTATTTTTCGGAAATAGATGGCACTTGCTGGGATTGAATGTAGAATAATATGTATTTAAATACAGTAAATTAGATGTTTCATTGGAAATATATAATAAATAACTATAAGAATAAATACTTGGATACTTATTGAAAATTTGATTAGAGATTCTATAAAAAACAAAAAAAAAACTTGATGGGATTTCCAAAAATTTTGTACATTCGGAAATTCGTGTACCTATTATCGAAATAAGCAAAACATATTTTTATAATTTAGGGGGGGGGGGGAAATATCATTTCCCCCCCCCCTGAATCCGCGCCTGATACATATACAGGTCGATTGCCTGAGGCGTTATGAAGCTTTTCAAAGAAGTGGTGGCAGAATTTTAGAAATTTTTTTTACTACATAAAAGCGCAACAAGCTAATGTTGCCATCAAACTATCACTCCAATACAGTATATTTTATTTTGTTTTTTTTTTTAACTTTTCTTTAAAATATACGTGTGTATATTTTTGAACAAAAATGTTTAATGTTTTTAATATTTCTTCTTTTTTACATTCACTGAGAACTGATAGCGCGAAAAATTGTTCACGGGAGTTTCACGATAGCATTTTTCCCTTCGAGGGGAATACAAATTTCATGGGAACAGAAATTCCACTTGTTTTTCACGATAAGGGTGAAATATCAAGCAAACAATTTGTTGATTTTACTGCTATTACCAAAATGATTATATTAATTACTAAATATTGTGAATATATTTTTTCAATAAATGATATTTTTAATTTTAGTTCAAAAAATAATCAAGAATCTTTGCCATTTCAAACAATGTGTTAATTTATTTAATTGAATAGTGACTATTCCCAACAACAATTCTACACGTTTAAATTATTTTATTTTAAACGAAAAAAGTCAATTAAGATTTTTTGTTATTTAATTATTATTTCAATTAAAAATTTATTTTAAAACAACTAAAATGTTAATTAAATCAAAATTGAATTTTTAATTTTCTTTCAATTAAAAAAATAATTAATTCAATTATCACATTAATTAAATTTAAATAATTTTTAAAACATTTCTTTAATTGATAAAAAAAACTTTTTTCTGTGAAAAGAAGCTCTTGAAATATTTTAAAATTCGAGTGCTATTGCTTAGATATATTCAGCCTTATTACGGTTGTCGTTATCGTATACGACTGTGTAGTTGTTTGTAATAGAATAAAGTAATACATAACCTGTATTCCTAAAACTACTACTAAAAACGACTTAGTCGCTTGCGACAACGACAACCGTAATAAGGCTGATTATAGCAACTGAGTTTGTTTTCGAATACCACTGGCTTTTATCCTTTTCTTACGTGGATTACGTCACACTTTGTTCTTAGGTAGCATAAATTAGATAGTGTTAACAAACTAAAAATGGCTAAAAGAAGGTACATAGAAAACTTTTATTGAATATCATATTCGTCAATACAATTAATTTTTTTAATGAAAAGGGACAAAAACCGAATTTGTAAATAAAAAAAAAAAATAATTTTGTTAATTCAAATTGTTAATATTCAACAAATATTTTTAACAACGGAAATGTAATATTGAAAAAATATTTGTTAACAATTATATACAACATTTTAATACGACTTTGTCATATGCACAAAATATTTTGGTAATAATTAGTTTTTTTTTTTTTTGCTTTTTGAAAAAATTAAATGCGTTTAAGTATTTGATTTATTAATTTGTATAGAAATATATTAAAAACTACATCACAAACACCATGAATATTTAATTCAGCGTACTTATTCAGACTTGGAACTGGATGCACAATAATGTTTAAACATCTGCCTTGAGAGGAATATTGTCAGCATTGTCGACTAGAATTTAAAAATTAAAATAATAGAAAGACACGTAAAATCGCTCAAGTATGCAAACAACAAATTTAATTAGTCCAAAGATTAATTCACTTTTTTAGAAATCTGCTTATCGTTTAGCCTTTTAGAGATTTAAAGCAAAATATTTGAAATTTTTTCAATTTGTATTTAACATTTTTTTTTGACACAAAATAATTTATTTTTTAACTGAAACAAATTGTTATTTTCATTAATAACTTAATAATTGTTGTTAGTTTTTTCTGAGTACTTTTACGCTATAAATATTACAAATGCTGATAATTATATAATATAAAATAAAAAATACTAGCACAACTAACTGGACTTGGCGAATATATAAAGTGTTTTTTAGACGGTTAGAAATTCCGATGGGGATAACTGAAGATCTAGCTGTCATACTAATGAAGTGTGTTTGACTTTTTCAGTATATACATCAGGGATGTTAAAGTTATACTTTTGTCCTTTTTTTTTGGTACATTTTGACCTTTTAAGGTACCGTGGCTCATTTGGTACAATCTAAAAATTTTTCATTGTTCCCCTTTTTTGAATTTTTCGTATAGCAAACAAATTATTCAGTCCTTTTCATTAAATTTTTTTTTTAAATATTATTTCTTTCATCAGGATTTCAAAATCCTTCATTAAAATTGCAATTTTTATTTATGCAATATGCACTTAAAATTATTAACATGGTGAATTCAGAAATGCAATTAGAAGATGCTCGAATACATGTATTTTTACAAAGCCTACCTTTTCTGATCCGCCAAATAGCACGTAATTTCATGAATAAAAAATTCACGTAATTTCATGAATAAAAATGTTTTGGATAAATGTGATATCTCTATCGTAGACCTTTACAAAAATCACATGCCCTTTGAAGAAATTTATTGCGGAACAAGTGGATTTATATATCTTTACAAATATTATCAATATTAGAATTGTTAAAAAAATTAATGAAAATGCAAAACAATTTTATATAAAAAGAAAATGCAAAGTTTTGAGAACCAAAGCCAACTTTAATAATGAAGTTTTAATGTGGTTCCATAAATTTACTCCTGAAAATTTTATTTCAGGTAAAACAAGTTGTATTGTACCTCTTCTAGTAAAAATGTTTCCGAATGAAATAGCAAATTTTGATTCATTCAATAATCAATTTGGACCTTTAGCTGATGTCGAGCAACTGCAGTCGTTAAAAACTGAAAACATTTGTAGTTTTTGGTCGGCAGTAGCTAATTTACAAAATTAGCTGAATGTCCATATGTTTCCTGACATTTCTTGAGTCGTTGCTGGAATTTTATCCATTCCACATTCGTCTGCAAATGTGGAAAGAATTTTTTCTTTTCAAAATATCATAAGAACTAAGCAAAGACACAGACTACATGTGCCAACATTATCAAGTCTCATACAAACAAAGGATTGGTGAAGATCGACAAATTCGTGCTGCTGTGATGTAAAAATTCCAAATAGTTTATTAACTAAACAAATATGTGCCGGATATTGATCTTATAACACTTTTATGTATAATGTTGAGTTTTGTTTTTTGTGTACAATTGAATTTTTATGTATTTTTTTGTTGTTTTAATAAATGAATCCAAATCGAACCCGTACCGTTAGTACTAGGGTATTCATTCGGTTAACCGTTATTCGGTTAACCGATTAATTACTACCCGATTAACTGATCGGTTAATTTAAAATTGACTTATCAAAAATTATTTTCGGGAATGAAATATTTTATTAATAATTCATTTAATTAATGATGTGCTAATAATCCCAATTTTTGAATGAAAACACTGAAATTGAAAGCTAGTTTCTATGCGCATTTCGCTGGTTGCTTAGGCCAGCTCGTCAGGAAACTTCTTCCAAATACTTTAGAAAAGCTAAAAATATTATACAAGTAAGACCATAAAGTGAATAAGAATTTTAAAACACTCAGGTCTTAAATGTAACAATATCAAAGCTTCAACAAAGACACAACAATAAACCGTCAATTTTTTCTTTCTTACATTCCCCTACAATTGACTAGTTTTTTTCCAACACGAATTGTAGTTGTAAGAGGATAGAAAGAAAGAAAAAAACAAAATTAAAAAAAAACAAGTTGCTTAAATAAAGCAGCTTGCCATTTCAGTTTTTTTATTTGCCGAGCACATGCAAATTTATTATCAAAAATTATTTTCGTTTAACGATTAAACTGGTTAATTTCAGTCGATTAACCGACGTAACAAAATTTTTAATTTTTTATAGTATTAAAACATTTTTGTTTGTGTTTTTAATTATTGGTTTCGTCTCATGTGCAAAAGGTATGCGTTTAGAATATATTTTTTCATACAAACAAAGAAAGTATTCAGTGATCTTCATTTTAAATGGGTATTTATATGGGCATTTCCATTGTGACTTTGAAAATGTAAAACAATTAAATGAAGAAGTCAAATTTGTAAAAAGGTTTTTCTATATTTACAAAGGAACAACAATCAACCCTAAGGAATTCAAGATACATATAAGCAAAAATATGCACCGGCGCACATAGGGGCTTTTTGCCAATCTAGCCGGACATTAGGCGAAAAATTAAATTTAAGAAATGTAAAAATGTAAGTACGCAGCTCGACAGACAACAAAATTCTGCATCGTATAGTGAATTTTCAAGTCATTTGCTTGAGACTTGTGGTTTTGGGACACTGTTAAAGTCAAGAAAGTTGAGTAAATTGCATGCGTGTTTATTGACTTTTTACGGTTTTGGGAGGTTTACAATATATTTTTTTGTGGGTAAACGAATAAAGATTTTACATTGATTTTTTTTTTCTTTGAAAGACTATATTAACAGCTACTTATAAAAATTTTTAGAAAAATTTTATTAGCAATTTTTATGGTAAAAAAATTCGTTCGAAATTAAAAAAACGATTTTTTTGTTCACTTTTTTGTAAAAAAAAAAAAAATTTTAAGGTTTTTGAAGGTGCAACCCTTAGAGTCAATAAAAATGTTAAACATCACGTTAAAATTTGAGATCTCTACTTTTAAATTCAAGAAAAAAACCTTGCGCGTTGTTGCGCCATTTTTTTTAATGATTTTTTGAAAATTTCACCTTTTTTCTGTTTTTGCTCATCTTGCATAGGTACATATGATATAAACCCTTTCGTCAGTCATAAAATGTTTTGGTTGTACGAAGATATTTTTTATTTAAATTATTACATCTAAGAGTAATATTACCTGTGTAAAAAAAGGAATGTGCGAACAGTACGTAACGGTATATTTGTGGGGCTACT
Source organism: Pollenia amentaria (assembly GCA_943735925.1). NCBI lineage: Eukaryota > Metazoa > Arthropoda > Insecta > Diptera > Polleniidae > Pollenia > Pollenia amentaria. Next base: position 80,619,586 of record OX031008.1, on the reverse strand, counting down.
TCAAAAGAATTTAACAATTTGAACATCAAAAGAGATGAAGACGTAGATGCACTTTCTTTCGGATTATCTACTTTGCATGCCAGAATTCGACTTTTTGAGAGCATATTACACCTGTCGTATAAACTCACAGTGAAAAAGTGGCAATTAAGATCGGATGAGGACAAAACTATTGTAAAAGAGAGGAAAAAAACTATCCAAGAAAAATTTAGAAGTGAATTAGGGCTAATAGTGGATGTGACGAAGACTGGCTTTGGAAACAGCAACGATGGCAACACCAGCAGAAGATTTTTTTCCAATCCTGAATTAGCTGCAGAAATAACTGGAATTGCATTGGATTTCATCTACCGAATCAAAGCTATTATTGAAGTAATTACCAGTGGTCACAAAATCTATTTGCACAAGTTTGCCGATTATTGCTTAGACACTGCAAAACTTTACGTTACTCTATATCCCTGGCATCCTATGACACCTACAATGCACAAGATTTTAATACATGGTACAACTGTAATGAGCGAGGCATTGTTGCCTATCGGGCTATTATCAGAAGAAGCGTCTGAGGCACGAAATAAGCATTTTCGGCTTTACAGGCAGAATTTTGCTAGAAAGTTTTCGAGGGTTCAGTGTAACAAAGATATTATAAATAGACTTTTGCTCAGTTCTGACCCACTGATTACTAGCATAAGACCAACTCCAAAAAAAAAGTCATTACCCTTTACGAAAGAAGCAATTTCTTTTATGCTTCCACCTGTACTTGGCTCTGAAGAGAATTCCGATTCGGAAGAGGATTTTGAAGAAACAGACGAAGAAGAACCATGGCACTCATCATCATCTTAGTGCAAAAGAGAAGTTATTGTAAATAAATAAGTTATTATTTTAAATAAAATTAGTTGTCACTATTATAAATTAGTTATAATTACGAATAAATAAATTCTTTTCATATAAATTAAATACTATGAAATACATAAGTCACATAAAATCTTAAAAATGAATATTTTTTGGAAATTAGCAAAAAAAAATTTTTTTTTGACAGGGTCGTTCCGGGGAGTGGGTTAGGAGGGATACCTCCCCCTGCCCATAAAAGTTCAAAAATTTAATTTTTATAGAATTAAGGCGTTAGTAACCTTTTTCTTTTAATATTTACATTTTTTTTTAAAATATTATTTTATGTAACCGCCCACAAAAAGGGCGGGGCGAAAAGTGAAATTTTACGATCTCATGGGTCCAATTTTAGGGTTTTTAATTTTTGCCGATGTTAAAAGTTGTATTTGCCAAACAAAAGTATAGGAAAACTTTAAAAAAATTGAAATTTTCAGAGGTAGGACTAGTTTTTCTATGGGGAACTTTTTCCCCCTTGGTCCGATTTTAAGTATTTTTGATCTTTACCTGCCTATGACAATAACACATATTTCTGCCAAGTTTCATCAATCTAGGGTCACTCAATAACTTTTAAGAAGCAATATAAGCTAGAAAAAAAAGTAATGTCCGGCTAGATTGGCAAAAAGCCCCTATGTGCGGCGTGACGTTACAAAAACAGAAGTGGATTTTGACTTGCATTAAAAAACTGCATAAGTCTGCGAATTGGGCTAGAATTTTCATATAAAACCTTTTTTAATAAGCTTTGGACTTATAATAAAGATTTATTCTCCAAGTTATCCAATTTAACAGTCTTTGCTCTTTTAAGGTACATATGGGAATTTCCAGCGGAAAGTCTTCTTTTTGTAATGTAACACCAGAAAGCAAATAAGCTTGTATTTTAGTACCATGTTGTTCCAAAGTTTTCCCTTTTGTAACTTAATGTAGAGCTTGTTGCGCTTTACACAACATATAAAAAAGTAAACTAACCATATTCAATTTTTGAGAAACGATTTAAATTACTTCTGGCGTTACATTACAAAAAGAAGACTTTTTATTGGAACTTCCCATATGTATGTATGTATGTGTTTAGTTATTTGTTTCTTCTCGTTTTTTCTCATATTAATCTTTTAACAGAATTAACCGAAACAGTTAGAAGAGTTAAAAATTTAAAACAGGACTCTAATGACATAATGTACGATTTTATACGTTTAGAGAAATTCAAAAAAATGACTGAGAAATTATATGTTCTGTATTATGGATTGCGTTCGGTTTCTCCAACATCAACGATAAGTGAAGGAATTTTTTCCAAGTCAAGATTTATTTGCTCGTGTTAGTTTCCATTTTAATTTTTGCATTTTTATGTATTGAAATTACTTAATTTATTAAACAAACTTTATTAATCGGTTAACCGATCAATTACAAAATTAGCCGATTAAACCAAAACCTCGGTTAATTAATCGAGCGATTAACCGATTAAGGCAAAAGCCCGATTAAATGAATACCCTAGTATAAATATAATCATTTTGGGAATATGTAGGTGCAAAATCAACAAATTGGTTGCTTGATTCTATAAATTTGGTATGCATTTGGTGATTAGAGACAATTTTAATTTTTTTCTGTGTATATAAACTAAATAAACAAAATTATTATACAATTTAGTATTTTGACTTGATACAAATTACGGTGGTAACTGAAGGTGGCAGCAAGTACTCCACACGAGTTCCAAATGCATGTATGTACGAGTATATGTATATATGTAGGTGAAAAAATCATATATAAGTAAAGAACGATAAGATAATGTCATTAAAAGTATTTCAGGAAGTAAAACGTAGAATTTGGAACAGTGATAAAAAAATTTAAAAATTGAGATGGTACTGATCACAAAGCAAAAGTACTTTTTAGTACTTTTTATAAAACATATTTTTCGTTGAAAAATAAGTTAAACAAAAATACATAAAACTAAAAATAAAAAGTTCATTCATTCGATATGACATTATTAGTTATATTTAGTCAATTCACAAGGTATCCTAACATGTCATATTGTCAAAATGTCCTAATATTTCACAATGGTTTAAAAATATTGTTGTACGGCTCAGCCGCTCAGCGCTGAAATTTTCTGATTAATTACGACAGCACAATAAACACAGCAAGCAACGTTCTATTTATTTAAGACACTTTTTGTTAACAAACCAACAACAATATTTTTAAACCATTGTGAAATATTAGGACATTTTGACAATATGACATGTTAGGATACCTTGTGAATTGACTAATTGTAACTACAATAACAAGAATCATTTGACCTTAATAGATCTTTAGTTTTTTTTTTTTTTTTTTTTTTTTTTTTTTTTTTTTTTTTTTTGATTTGAAAGAGTTTGTATCATTTTGCATTAGTGTTGCCAAAACTTGGTGACCAAAAATGGCTAAATTTACGGGAAAAATGGCTAAAAAAATGGGTAAATTTTTCTTTTTATTAAAAACACATTAAAATTTAATAAAAAAAAAAAACAAAAACAATTCATTTAAAGTTTTTAACAATGAAATTGTAAATTGAGATCAATTTGCAACTTAAAAATAAACGATAATTAAATATTTTTTAAGCATTAAAAAAATTAAATGGTTGATAAATTCTATTTCGTTATTGTTGATCTCATTGTTATCACTTGTACCTATTAGTTTTAAATATTTTGAAGTTTAATCATAATCTTGAAAGCATTTACCCAACCAAAAGATAAAAAATATATTATTGTTATGGTAAAAATATTATCCTAATTAATAAAATCGAATGAACGGTTGCTTAATGTAACCTATTTCTCAAATTACTTTTAACGATGTCTACTTGGCTAAATAGCCTCTTTCTAGTTCAGCATTAGACCATGGAAGTGAGAGCAACTGTAAAGTAAATTCTGAAACTTGTAAAAATTTCTTGTTGCCACCTGCAAACAGGAAAAAAAATTTATAGCTAAACAAGTTGTAAAATGGCTAAAGAAAAATAGCTAATGGCTAAATTAATTTTATAATGGCTAAACAAGGTGAAAAATAGCTAATTCTGGCTAAAGCCACTGGCAAAATTGGCAACTCTGTTTTGCACTGCGTGCGGCCGTGCGCTCAACTGCTGCTGATGAATAGCAATACGTGATAGGTATAGGCAATAAATCGATATATGTATATTGCCGATATTAAAAATACCCATATATCGATACATCGATATTTATCTACGACTATCGAATTCGATATTTTTAAGATCTCTTTATAATAAAATTCAACATTTTAACCGTTGCTCAACTGCTTACAATACTGTTGTTTTTTAAGAATTGCATGATATGTTTTTTAACTAATATTAAGAAAATCACGGCGCTTTTCCATTGTGCACTTTCATAGATTACACAGTTCAGTTTTGTCTCGGGTTTTAAAGAGATGACAACAAAAAAATAAGCGCGAAAAAAATATTCTGGAAAGGGTTCCTAGAATTATGCAAAGAATCGCCTTAATTATGGCGTATTAGCAGCAATAGACTCATGAAAGTTGGAATGTTAATAATAAAAAAAATATTTTTTTTTATTTGAGCATTGCCTTAACGATTAAAAATAAAATATTGCACAGTTTACTTGTATAGTATGTGTTACAAGCTTCGTGTACCGGCAGTATATAATCCGGAATTATATAATCCCAAATAAATTTTTTTTTTTTAGATTTCATATGGCGAATGTATTCTTTACTTTTTTTTTTAATTTTTTTTTTTATTGTAGAATTAACTGCCGGTCCCTCGATTTAAAGACTAAATTTTAAAATTAGGTTTTGTTTAAAAAAAAACTTAAGCGAATGAAAGTTCGTTCGAAATCGAGGGACAGGCAGTAAATTTGAAATTAAAAGAAACAATAAAAAGTTAGAATGGAATTACATGTAATATGTTTGTGCCTATGTAAATATGTATTAAAATGTGGTAATAATTTCAGCTTAATACGTTCGATACATCGAGATATCGATATTTTTAATTAATAAATATCGATACTCTTAAAAAATATCGATACGATATATATCGATATATTTTTTCAATTTGCCCATCCCTTATACGTGAAGTATCATGAAACATAAATTCGCCCGTTTAGTTTTTAATTTGGCTTGCATTTTTCCAAAAACATTAAATATTTTGCATTTTTAAATGTTTTTTTTTTCTGGGAGATCCATCCACGCACGAATTTGGGAACTAACTGATCGTTTCAAATTTCGTTTGCTCATTAATAATGGCAAACTGCTTTTTTTCTTACCAGCAATAAAATCGTTAATCATAAATAAAGTTTTATTTTCGAAATTAAATTTGTATCACAAATTTTAAGTAAAACAATTTTTGGCGCTACTGTAATATTTAGTTATACTGTTATCGAAACCATGTAGATAAAACACTACTACAACATGAACAAAAAAAGAAACACAAAAACAGCAAGGCTGGATTTCTGAACCAGAAATCATAACAAAAGTACTAAAACTGACGTGGTATTTTAAAACTAAAAAGTACTGTACATAACACAATAGTATTCAAGTTTCCATCACTGAGTTGGGAACCCCGTAGAAAATTTGAAATCTTAAACAAATTTATAACAATATTTATGTGCTGTTTTCACAACACAAGTAATTGAACGTGTAGTAAAATTTATATGAAAATGAATCAAAAACTGAGTGCTTTTCATATAAATTTTACTACACGTTCAATTACTTGTGTTGTGAAAACAGAACATTAATTGAATTTTATTTCTTCGACCTTTTTTTTTTAATTAAAAATAAAAAGTTTGTTCGAGCTCAAGCCCAATTATTTGTAAAAAATATATATTATTTATTCATTTATTTTCCTCAATATTGAGATGTCCATCGGATATTATTATCAAGGAATGAGTTACAAATATATTTGTATGAGACGTATGACTATCTCCACATTTAATATTGAACTGTGGAGATAGACAATCATCCCTATCGTGAATAACATGTGGAATTTTTGTTCCCATAAAACTTTTATTCCCCTCGAAGGGAAAAATGATATCGTGAAACTCCCGTGAACAGTGAATGTAAAAAACTCAGTTCTCAGTGAATGTAAAAAAAAGAAGAAAGATTAAAATACATTAAAAATCAAAGGAATTTTTATTCAAACACGTACATATACTTTAAAGAAGAGTTAAAAAAAATTGCACATTTATGTAGTAAAATAATTACTAAAATTCTGCCACCATGTCTTGGGAAAGCTTTACAAATCCTCAGGCAATCGACCTGTTGTTTTGCATTTTGAGCAATATAAATTTTTATTAAAATTAATTTTGTAAACTATAATATTCGAATTATGAGAAAAATACAGTGTATTCAAAGGGAAAAGTGAAAAAATTACGAGAGAAAAAATGTTTCACAATAAAGGGGAATTTTTTACCGCGAACATTTTTTAACGTTATTATTCTCCTTTGAATTGATTTTTTTCATGGGAGTTGTTAATAATCGCAAATACGTGAAAAGGGAAAAAATTACGATGGAGTTGGTACAATTTTACTTTTTTTGGTACAATTTACAAACTTTCTCAGTTTATGTATTTTTTATGGGATTTTCCTAGTTCGCCGTTTTGCTTGATTTACAGTGGCAACTTATCTTCGCTACCATTTCTTTGTGATGTCGTTTTTGCAAGTACATCATCTTTGTATGTAAATAATTTAAATTTTTGCAAATTAGATGCATTTTACACGGTGCTCTAGAATATATATAAATGCAATTTTGTGGTAAGTCTAATATGATAGCTGTTTTAGTTTCTAGATCATGTTTGGATGAAAATAGGACTAAAGAAAGAAAAAAAATGATCCACGACTTTTTGGCGGCATATTTTTTCGCAAATTAAAAAAAGTTATCAAATTTTATTGTTTATATATATAAAACTTTTATACAGATCATTTAAGACTCATTTATTGCGATTTTAAAAAGCGTTACAGCAAATCCTTTCGTGATTCTTTTTTAGTATATTTTTTGCGCGACACGATCTGGCTCGCAATATAAGCCGGACGATTACCGATACGGTAATCTATTTAAGTTTAATTCAACTAACGCGAAAGGCATTTTAATCACCACACAATGAACAAATTTTATTTAAATTTTTTTTAGCTTAAACCCAACGATATTGGGAACTGATAAACTTAAATTTACAATTTTGTTTTTATGCATGAAATTTTTCATACAGCACACTTTGATTTTATATTTTTGCAAAAATCTTAATTATTTACGTACAAAGATGATGTACTTGGCGGAAGCAAAAATTTGATACCCATATTGTCCTATTTAAAACGAAGGGTTACCACCCCATTGCATTTTTGTCAAAACGCAAACTAGCTCGAATTTAAAAAAAAGCTGAGACCCGTATTTAATTAAATCGACTAAAGATTAAAATTTTTATTACAAACAACCCCGAACAAAAAATTTAAAAACCGTTCTTTTTTACAGAATATCCTTAAAAAAAAGGTTACGGGTGATCGTCTTTGGACAAATTGCATATACGGTTGGACGCCACTTAAAAAACCTTTCTTATGATACCCATATTGAATATGTTGGTAAGGAAACAGATTCCCAAATTAACAAAACATGCAAAAATAGACCCTTTTTCAAAATAATCCAGCTCACGAGAGGTCAAAGCTGAAGCCGAAATACTTTAAATGTCATCTTAAAAAAGTCCAAGGTTTTTTTTGAGGGGGGTACATCGAGCACTTTTTTGGTGAGTCGCTCTAATCTACATACTTTTAAAGTATCTATTTATGAGTTTTTAAATACAAATGGTAATTTAACTATTGAAATATAAATTTTTATGTACAATTTTATGTTATGTTTATGTTTTTTATTGCTTTTATTTAAAATAAAATAATAATGATTTTTTGGTACAATTGGGGTCGAAAAAGTACAATTTTATGAGCATGTTAGTACAATTTTGATGTTCTCATTTTGCAACCCTGGGGTGAATATTGAATGTGGAGTAAAACTGTGCATTACTCTGTAACGTGCAAGGTAATAAAACACGTTTATCGTAAGCAAAGAACTTAATACAAAAAATTCATTTTCGAGTATAAATTAACGAATATACATTTAAAATAAAGTTATGACTGACCTTTCTTCTCTCTTCTATAAATTTCGAAAACTTTATGTTTGTCCATGAAGTCAAAACCGGTGAAATCAGTTGTTCTTATAATAATTTAACCATCTTTGAATTCCTTTCCACATTATTTCCTACCTGTCCTTAAACTGTCAAACACACTTTTATTGAAATACCTCATGGGGTGCAATTAAAACTACCTAAATTTAGAACAATAACAAAACTATACTAATCATTTCACTTTCTTATATAAGTGATATTATATCATACTACTCGTATCTGAAATATTATTTTTTTTGTGAATGGTGAACCAGAAAACGTATTCGGTAGTATCGAATCTTTAATACCCTCCACCGAAAATGTTTGTGAGTGAACCTCTGGTATATATAGGCTTGCCAGGCGGTCTTAATTTTTCTTGATTTTCAAGAATTTTTAGTGCTCGTCAAGAATCAAGAAAAAATATGTTTTGTCAAGATTTTTTAAACCCAGACCAAAAAACAAAGTTATTGTTTTTAAAATTTGCTAAATTAAAAATTGCCTCTCATCACCAAATTTATACCTAATTTATAGAAATCTCTCATGATCGGCCCATAAGGGCGCCATTAATAAGGAAACGTCATCTCACAAGCACCCAATGCTTTTTCTAATGGAAGCTTTACGGAAAAAGAAAAGGTGCTAAATATTGAATACTACGAAGACAGAAGAGAAATATAAATTTTATGTGAAGTTTGTTAACATTTACACTGAAAAATTCTCAAATTTTTTCACCAATTAAAGCATTTATCAAAAATAAAATCAGTTTTAATTAAAAATTTTATCAAGTGAATTAAACGTTTCATCAAGTGAATTAAACGTTTCGTCAAGTGAATTAAACGTTTCATCAAGTGAATTAAACGTTAAATTGATACTATTAATTTGTTTACTGGTGCAAATTTAAATACTTTTTTAATTAATATCACAAATTTTTTTCATTAATAGATTTTATTTATTGTGCTTAATTCCCTTTTTTATAATTGATAAAAATACTGAAATTTATTGTTCGAGGATAAGCTGTTCCTATGCGCATTTCACTGGTTGCTTAGGCCAGATCATCAGGAAACGTTCTCCTAAATAATTTTAGAAAAGCCAAAGCTATCAGCAAACAAGACTACAGAGGGAATGAGAATTACCTACAAATTGCTTTATTGTTTTCGCATGAAAATCAAAATAAAGCAATTTATCAATTCATTTTTTTATGCACGTGCACTTGCAAAAATTTATTATCCAAAAAGTTGTGATTGGGAATACAAATTTTTTTTCATTAAAAGATTTTATTTATTGTGCTTAATTCCCTTTTTTATATTTAAATTTTGTAATTTAAATCAATTTTTATTTTTTCTGTGTAGGTCCTGGCTTTTAACTCCAAACTTCTTATAAAATAAATTTAAGACTAAAATCACTTTATTCTGTTGCGTCATTAACAAGTAAACGTGTTTTTTAAACATACCGATATGGCAAAATAGATTTTAAATTGCCCAAGGACCCAGAATCTTTATACCGGATCTTCGAATAATATTTCTTAGTGTTTCACACAAAATCCCAAACGTAGTATGCCCTCATTCACCACTTGTGGTGGAGGGTATTAAAACGTTTTCAGTATAATATTTTCCTATTTACTATTTATGATTCCCTAGCGATTACTAACTCCAACTGGCGTCAAATTTTATAAGAACTATAAATCTTAAGTGGGTACTTTAAACTTAAAAAAAAAAATTGCAAAAATTTAAAATAAAAACCAACAAAAAAATATACAATGTTAAATTATTGTTCAAATATTTGCATTGGCATATAAATAAAGTGATTAATCGCAACAATTTATCAATACGCACGTGTATAAGTTAAAAAGGCGAAATAGTTAAAATCGCAAAAAATTTAAATTAAAAAAACAAACATAAGTAATCCCATTAAATTTATGTATATTATTAATGAACAAATAAAATATTAGAAATTATAAAGTTATTACTGCAATACGATAACTGTACCGGTATGAACTTGTTGTTAATGCAGCGATAACAAGTTAAAAGGCAGCGTAACACAGTGACCCAGTTACACAAAAGTCTGTTTATACACAGAAAAAATTCTCCATTGTTTTCCACCAATTAAAGTATAAATCAAAAATTAAATCAGTTTTAATTAAAAATTTATTCAAGTGAATGAAACGTTTTATCAAGTGAATTAACCGTAACAAATATAGATATTTTGGCAAAATTGCTCCAATTTAGCTTAATATGGCAAGAAATAACACCATGATATCTTGTGATAATCGGTCCATAATCAACCATGGGTCACATGTAAAGCATCCTTTTGAAGCATTTTGAGAAATATAAAAAAGGCGCTGCAAAATATGGCAAAAAAAGATAGATAAAAATTTACCCCAAATTTGGGCCTATTTTTCTCAATGCAATATCACCCCAATTTTTTTAATGAAAAATTACCTCAAAAAAATCAAAAATCGCCCTAAAAATAAAATGAAATATGACCATAAATTTGGGGTAATTCTGCAGTACGAAAACTCATCTTTATATGGCCAGAAATAACACCATGAAATTTCGTAATAATCGGTCTATAATTAACCCATTTAAAGCAATCTTATGAAAATCATTTAAAGTAGGCCTGCCATACGTCCTGGATTTCCTGGTTTTAAGCAAATTGTCCTGGTGTCCTGGTCCATCCTCAAGTTGTCCTGGTTTTTTGATACGGATCAGTTCAGAAAAAAATTAAGTTTTAGCTGAGTTTTGTTATGAACTAGGTTAAGCTTTCCGTTATAACGCTGGTTACATGAAGCAATTTCACAAGGTTCTTTTGCCTGGGGTAAACGTGGCGACGCACAGTGGCGCCCGTAGAGCAAGCGAGGTTGCAAAAATCAAAATTTTCATGAGTGCCGACGAAGTTTTGAATAAACCCATGTTATAGGAAACTTTTCAACGATTTCAAATATGCCACTCTTAATAATATCACATTTTTAGTTTAGAAGATATAACCGTTCAAAGTTGACCGACTTTCGGTTTTCAAAAAAACACACAATTTTTAGTCAATTTGTTGCGATTTCAGGTGTAATATCACGAAAAATAGCTAACGAATCGCCTTATTTTTTATTTGTATTGATTGATGTATTTATTAAATGTATAATGATAAAAAAAAAATTAACTGTTTGCTTTGTGTTTCTCCTGGTAAATCACTATTTAAAAACTATCCGTTTTTTCACTATTTTTCAACTTTGACGGAAAATAAAAAAAAACTATATTTTTCTATATTTGCCATACGTGCAAAACCTGTTCTTTGATTATTTCTTTACATAATTCAAAAGGTTTTATCTGCCCGTACGTGCCCGTTTGGCTTCTAGAGGTAAAAAAGTTCAAAAAGACATGGTTGCAGAAATTGTATGGCGTCCATCCCTTATATGTTTTGACTGACAGTAGTTTGATCTAATAGTTTGAAAAAAACTACTCATTGAAATTAGCAGGTACGTACCTCACATAAACAATACTTTGGCGTACAAATGGTCAGGAACAATATTGACTTATGGTCCCTACAGGTAGGCACAAATCTTATTTGGACACGTGCATAATATCAAAATTGCATTATTCAGCATAAATCCATATGTATGCAGGGAACAGGTAAATTTTTAGGCATGGTAGCATAAGCCTATATATTGCAAAATAAGCATAATGCCTGGATTAGTCTACGCCTGAAAGTTGGCGCAACAATTACTGAAACCATTAAACAATTTAAGTACTGAAAACATGGCGTTGAACAATTTAAAATTATTTGAACTGTTTAGAAAGTCAACCACACCAAAGTTTTTCACGGAAGTGAAAATTCTTCCTGAGAAGTTGACATTGATCAGCAAATGGGGCTGCGATGGATCATCCGGACAAAGCGTTTATAAGCAAAGGATATCTTTCGATGACGCTACAATATCGGACGGAAATATGTTTATGGCATCTGTTGTTCCTTTGCGGCTAAAATCGGATGATTCCCTACACTGGAAAAATCCACGTCCGTCATCAGTGCATTATTGCCGACCAATAATGTTTCAGTTTGCAAGGGAATCGGCAGAACTCATAAGGACTACGGTGAAGGACATTGAAGAACAAATAAGCAAGATTAAGCCTACAAAGCTGCAAATTGGAGAAGGAAAATATATTGAATGCAATTACGAGTTCCACCTGACCATGGTTGACGGAAAAGTCGTAAACGAACTGACAGGAACAACCTCAACAATGTCATGCCCGATTTGCAAAAAGAGTCAGAAGAACTTTTTTCAATTCAATTAAATTTATTTCATATATAATATGTTACATCTCAATTTTATATAATTAGTTGTAAAGAGTTTAAGATTAGTATCTTTTTCTGCTTAATTATAATATATTTCAATTAGTTATCATAGACAGAATTATATTGGAGGTAAAAATTTAGCAAAAACCTATCTAAACCCCTTTTTTCGTATTATTTTTATATTTTTTTTTATCGATTTTATATTATTATTTGTCAGAAGAACTTTGGTAATTTAAACGATTCTACAAATGAGGAGAATTACGAATATGGAATGTCACCATTGCACGCAAGGATAAGGTGTATGGAATTCTTGCTAAAACTGGCATATACCCTACCACAAGAGGAGGATAACTTCGATGAAAATACATCAATAAAGGATAAGGAAAAGATCAGAAAGAAGCAAATACAGGATGGTTTTTTTGAAACAAGTTGGACTAAAAGTAGACTGTCCCAAGCACGGATACGGTAACTTTAACGATGGAAACACTTCTAGGAGATTTTTTGAAAATGATGAGGCAGTAACTAGAACCATTGGAATTGACAATCAAATCGTGAAAAGATTGGGAACGATCTTGGATGTTGTAAACTGCAAAGAAAATGTCAATTCTACAAAATATGGAGAATATGCGTCGAAAACTGCATCTCTTTTAGCAGAAATGTATCCACAGAAGAAGTTGACCCCGACCGTCCATAAAATATTGGCGCATGGCAAAGATATAATTGAGTACCAGTCTTTGCCAATTGGAGAGCTTTCTGAAGAAGCACAGGAGTCTCTTAACAAATTTTATAAAAAATATAGATTGCAGAACACATTCAAAGCATCAAGGGTAAGGCAAAATAAGGACCTCTTCAACATGTTGGCAGCATCTTCCGATCCACTTATTTCTTCCCTGCGGCATGTGAAGTCACGAATAGAGTTACAAAATAATTATAGTTTAGAAATTGTTAGTCTTTTAGATATACCTTCTCTTACGAATTGTGATGAATATTTTACAGAAAATTGAAAAAATAAATTTAAAAAAATAAATAATTTTTTTTTTTAATTTGTTGGGTAATAATTTAAAACATAAAACCCTTAAGAAAAAAAATAAAAACAATCTAAAAATGTAAAAATAATTTTTTTTAGTTACCATAAAATTGATTTTTCTACTAATTTTAACTTTGATAACCCATAAGTAGGCCCCTACAAAGCGTAGCACCCTTTCCAAACGCTCATTTCATAGGCTGAACAGTTATCTATCATATGCTGTTTAAACTGTTCAATTATCTTATTCGGTTCAAAAGATATGATTTTTGCAACGAAAAAACTCAAATGGCGCCACTGTGCGACGTTCAACTTATCGATTTCAATAAAATTAAGTCAAGTTGAAATTAATCTCTTATTTTTGTTTATTGATTTTTTTATGATAAGTTTTGTATCTATTGTTTAATTGTTGGGCCTAAATCTGAAATACGAGGGCGGATCAATACGTCCGTGACTTTTCGAACTTCCCTCGTAGTTTTGTGAAATGCAACACTGCTCCCATCAAGTACCACCTGTTAATAGACTACTGTCAAGTTCCGTCATTTACTTTGCGTTTAACAGCTTTTCAAAACAAACAACCTCGTGGATTTTTTATAAATGGAAAAAAGTGAATTTCGAGCGCTCATTCAACATTATTTTTTGCGAAAAAAAACCGCCAATCAAACCAAGGAAAAGCTTGATAAATACTATGGCAACTCTGCACCATCGATTTCAATGGTAAAAAAGTGGTTAACTGACACTTTCGTTGTGGTCGAACAAGTACAAATGACGATGAACATTCTGGACGGCCAATTGAAGTCAATACATCCGGAAATGCCGAAAAAATTCACGATATTAAATCATGTGACAACTTCAAAGGATTGTTTGGAGTTGTTAAACCGCAATTCGAATGAGTTTTTGAGGCGTTTCATAACTGTTGATAAAACATGGATCCATTACAACACTCCAGAGACCAAGCAGCAGTCTAAGCAATGGATTTCTCCGGGTGAACCGGCTCCGAAGAAGGCCAAGGTAAGTTTGTCGGCCAATAAGGTGATGGCAACAATTTTTTGGGATGCACGCGGGATAATCCACATCGATTACCTTCAAAAGGGAAAAACAATAAACGGCGAATATTATGCCAACTTATTGGACCGATTGAACGAGGATTTAAAAACACCGACCCCATATGGCCAGAAAAAAATTCTTTATCATCAAGATAATGCACGGGTGCACACGTGTGCAGTCTCAATGGCAAAATTACATGAATTGGGCTACGAATTGGTACCTCATGCGCCATATTCTCCGGATTTAGCCCCCAGTGACTATTTCCGAACATAAAGAAATGGCTCGGTGGAAAGAGATTTAGGTCCAACGATGAAATTATTGGTCAAATAAATGCTTATTTTATGGACCTTGAAAAATCCTATTTTTGGAAGGGATACACAAATTGGAGAAACGTTGGACTAAGTGTATTGAGCTTAAAGGAGATTATGTTCAAAAACAAATTTTTTTTTTCATATTACTACGAGGGAAGTTCGAAAAGTCACGGACTTATTGATCCCTCCTATATGGTTAATTATGTATAAAAATAAAATTTTAACGGGGTTCATTTTTATATGATTAGTTCTTGGAATATTTGTTTTTTGTACGTTCGTTTGTGATTTGCGTGATATGTGTCCTGGCCGACGCACAGTGGCGCCCGTAGAGCAAGCGAGGTTGCAAAAATCAAAATTTTCATGAGTGCCGACGAAGTTTTGAATAAACCCATGTTATAGGAAACTTTTCAACGATTTCAAATATGCCACTCTTAATAATATCACATTTTTAGTTTAGAAGATATAACCGTTCAAAGTTGACCGACTTTCGGTTTTCAAAAAAACACACAATTTTTAGTCAATTTGTTGCGATTTCAGGTGTAATATCACGAAAAATAGGTAACGAATCGCCTTATTTTTTGTTTGTATTGATTGATGTATTTATTAAATGTATAATGATAAAAAAAAATTAACTGTTTGCTTTGTGTTTCTCCTGGTAAATCACTATTTAAAAACTATCCGTTTTTTCACTATTTTTCAACTTTGACGGAAAATAAAAAAAAACTATATTTTTCTATATTTGCCATATTTGCAAAACCTGTTCTTTGATTATTTCTTTACATAATTCAAAAAGTTTTATCTGCCCGTAAGTGCCCGTTTGGCTTCTAGAGGTAAAAAAGTTTAAAAAGACATGGTTGCAGAAATTGTATGGCGTCCATCCCTTATATGTTTTGACGGACAGTAGTTTGATCTAATAGTTTGAAAAAAACTACTCATTGAAATTAGCAGGTACGTACCTCACATAAACAATACTTTGGCGTACAAATGGTCAGGAACAATATTGACTTATGGTCCCTACAGGTAGGCACAAATCTTATTTGGACACGTGCATAATATCAAAATTGCATTATTCAGCCTAAATCCATATGTATGCAGGGAACAGGTAAATTTTTAGGCTTGGTAGCATAAGCCTATATATTGCAAAATAAGCATAATGCCTGGATTAGTCTACGCCTGAAAGTTGGCGCAACAATTACTGAAACCATTAAACAATTTAAGTACTGAAAACATGGCGTTGAACAATTTAAAATTATTTGAACTGTTTAGAAAGTCAACCACACCAAAGTTTTTCACGGAAGTGAAAATTCTTCCTGAGAAGTTGACAGTGATCAGCAAATGGGGCTGCGATGGATCATCCGGACAAAGCGTTTATAAGCAAAGGATATCTTCCGATGACGCTACAATATCGGACGGAAATATGTTTATGGCATCTGTTGTTCCTTTGCGGCTAAAATCGGATGATTCCCTACACTGGAAAAATCCACGTCCGTCATCAGTGCATTATTGCCGACCAATAATGTTTCAGTTTGCAAGGGAATCGGCAGAACTCATAAGGACTGCGGTGAAGGACATTGAAGAACAAATAAGCAAGATTAAGCCTACAAAGCTGCAAATTGGAGAAGGAAAATATATTGAATGCAATTACGAACTGACAGGAACAACCTCAACAATGTCATGCCCGATTTGCAAAAAGAGTCAGAAGAACTTTTTTCAATTCAATTCAATTTATTTCATATATAATATGTTACATCTCAATTTTATATAATTAGTTGTAAAGAGTTTAAGATTAGTATCTTTTTCTGCTTAATTATAACATATTTCAATTAGTTATCATATACATATATATAGACAGAATTATATTGGAGGTAAAAATTTAGCAAAAACCTATTTAAACCCCTTTTTTCGTTTTATTTTTATATTTTTTTTATCGATTTTATATTATTATTTGTCAGAAGAACTTTGGTAATTTAAACGATTCTACAAATGAGGAGAATTACGAATATGGAATGTCACCATTGCACGCAAGGATAAGGTGTATGGAATTCTTGCTAAAACTGGCATATACCCTACCACAAGAGGAGGAAAACTTCGATGAAAATACATCAATAAAGGATAAGGAAAAGATCAGAAAGAAGCAAATACAGGATGCTTTTTTTAAACACGTTGGACTAAAAGTAGACTGTCCCAAGCACGGATACGGTAACTCAAACGATGGAAACACTTCTAGGAGATTTTTTGAAAATGATGAGGCAGTAACTAGAATCATTGGAATTGACAATCAAATCGTGAAAATTGAGTACCAGTCTTTGCCAATTGGAGAGCTTTCTGAAGAAGCACAGGAGTCTCTTAACAAATTTTATAAAAAATATAGATTGCAGAACACATTCAAAGCATCAAGGGTAAGGCAAAATAAGGACCTCTTCAACATGTTGGCAGCATCTTCCGATCCACTTATTTCTTCCCTGCGGCATGTGAAGTCACGAATAGAGTTACAAAATAATTATAGTTTAGAAATGGTTAGTCTTTTAGATATACCTTCTCTTACGAATTGTGATGAATATTTTACAGAAAATTGAAAAAATAAATTTAAAAAAAAAATAATTTTTTTTTTAATTTGTTGGGTAATAATTTAAAACATAAAACCCTTAAGAAAAAAAATAAAAACAATCTAAAAATGTAAAAATAATTTTTTTTAGTTACCATAAAATTGATTTTTCTACTAATTTTAACTTTGATAACCCATAAGTAGGCCCCTACAAAGCGTAGCACCCTTTCCAAACGCTCATTTCATAGGCTGAACAGTTATCTATCATATGCTGTTTAAACTGTTCAATTATCTTATTCGGTTCAAAAGATATGATTTTTGCAACGAAAAAACTCAAATGGCGCCACTGTGCGACGGGTAAGTCTTCTGGCAGCACTAATTTAAAGACATATAACAAAATTTGACTTCTGTATTGCAATTTGGTCCAATCTAGATTTTTTTTAATACCAGAAATAACTCTACAGAATTTTGTGATGATTGATCCATAATTTACCATGGGTCCACTATAAATTCCCATTTTGCAAATCATTTTAGTACGGCTTAAGACTGTTTCGAATTATCATAATTTATTCAAATTAGGTTTTATATGACTAGAAATAAAAGTGTAAAACTGACCGATATTCAGCCCATAATTATGGGCCTTTGTTAAATTATAATTGAACAAAGGTCTAAAGTGCAACCCATTTTAATGCTGACGCCAGTTTTTATGAATATCGGTTAATAACTTATAGATCCCATATAGAGCCAACTCCTGAAGTATTCTGTCGGTGAAGGGTATCAAAGATTCAGCACTGCCGAATACAGCGCTGTTACTAGTTATCTTAAATGAAGTGCAATTTGTTAACACAAAACAGATTTGTTTACCAACAGACAGATCCACTTGTTATATATTTTATCACACAGTTTAGACGTCTGGCAACAGTATTTAGACGTAAGTAAACAAGTCTAGAACCATATCCATAAGCCTACTTAACCCAATTACGGCAGCTGTGCCAATTATGGAACAATTACTTACTGAGGGCATAAATAAAAGTTGTTGACATTATTTATAAATTATGTATATAATTTTTAAAACAATTTATTGCAATACGCGGTGATTTCGTGGTAAAAAATCTCACAAATTTCACTATTAAGTCAAGTGTGAATTTCAAATTTTTTTTTTTTTTTTTTTTTTTTTTTTTTTTTTTAATTTTTATTTATTTTTAATGTAAAGTGCACAACATAATAATTACCCAGTAAAAAAATTTGTGTTTTTTCGAAGCACTTAAGAGAAAAAGCGCATAATCAAGCTCTTCAATAAGAGAGCTCTTATACATTAGTAAATGTTAACAAATTAAATAAATAAAAAAGCTGCTAATTTAGTGCTGACAACGAAGAAGGTTTTAAAGCGGACCAAAAAAAAATATATTCTGTTATACGAAAATGATTGAAAAAAAGGCATTTAAACAAGGTGAAGGAAAACATTAATGAATATGTTAATATAGTTATCTTATATAAAAATACACTTTAGGAGTGCTTTGTTTGCATGTTTTATAAGGTTAAAAGAAGAGCTTATTGTCAGCAGAAAATAGTCCTCCAAATTTGGAACACCTCATACAAAAATGATGCCTCCCATCAGCATGTTTGAAGCGATTTGAGTTATGAATTCATATATAAAACCTGCTCCTTTTGGAGCTCATTTTTTACTGGGTACTTATTTTTTCGGAAAGTTCGATATGTAATGAAACATATGCAAGCATTATTAATCTAATTTTATATTATTTTATAGCACTTGGAATATTACTACGCCAATTTGGGTATAATGGCCACAAGTGTACTATATATTAGAATTTTACATACAGGCAACAATAATAAATCAACGCATTAAATCTTTGTATTCGGTTCGTTTGTATTTTAGTTTGTTCATTTGTACAAGAGATAATGAACATTAACAACTCTGAAACAAAACAACCATTGAATAAATGTCGAATAAGTTCATGGAAAAGATTAGCTTTTATATGCTAGTTAATTTCGCGATTCCACTGTATTTTTAATAAAAAAAATATTGTAATTTTATGATAAATTATTTCAATATAAACATTATAAATAAGTAAAAAAGTATTGGTGCTTTTTGAAACGCGGTTTTTATCTATTTTGGTGCGTTATAAAAATTCAAAGTTGACAACGCAGGGTTGTTTATTAAAGTCAACTGTCAAAACGATTCAAGTAGATGAGTCATGTAATCAGCATGATTCATATTAAACATTTGCATGAAACTTAATAATGATGGTCATGAAACTTTCATTATTATTTTGTATTTGATTCGTTTTTATTCAGTAAAATGAATAACTACGAAATGAGGCAAGCAACACACGAAATTTAAGAGACGAGTAAGATGCAGTTTTTTTGTTTGCTTAAACAAGAGAATATGAATACTAACAACTCTGAAACAAAACAACCACTGAATAAATGTCGAATAAGTTCATGGAAAAACACATTTATTTTAAAGTCAGTATTGCCAGTTGAAAGAAATGAAAAACATTAGGAAAGATAAAAAAAAAACAAAAATAACCATTAAGAGTAAAAGCAACAAGATAAGGAAGTACATTAATATTAAAATAATTAAAATTTGACTTTGTTTTCAAAGTAAATTAATTGCTTTTAATGTAAATTTTTAAACTTCAAAAAACTTTCATTTCATTTAAACAATTTCATAAAATTTAATTTAAAAAATGCTTAACAAATTACATATATTATTGTAAAGGTAACAAAAAAGAAAAAATTACATAAATTTACTAAGTGTCAACATTGCTACTGAGTATTTATATAAAAAAAAATGAGAGAGAGTGAAAACTGTAAAACAAATGTCGTTTCATTGAACAAAATCTGTGTTTTCCATATGAAACGATATGTGTTTGCTAGTAGCATGAATAAAACAACAGTTTGTTCAGTGGTCTGAATTTTATTTGGATACAAACTTCATTGAATAAACATTTCAGTATGTTCAATAATGAAGTTATTCATGCAACCTTTAATACATATACATGTTTCTGAAAGCGTATCAGGTGATTCAAATCGTAGTGCAAACATAGCATAATCGTCAAATTGAATGTGGTTTCCACTCTAATAAAAATTTTGTTATTTTTCACAAAAAGCACTTAAATTTATATATCTTTTTAAGATAATCAACTATGATTCTTTGAACTCCATTTAAATGACATCAAATTTAAGTTTTTCCCAAACGTCATTTTTCAAAAAAAAAAAAGTTAAAAAAAAATTCAATACAAAAAAAATATAAAACAAATAGAATGTTAATGTTAGAAACGTGCGAAAAAATGGACAGATGCAGAGGTTGATAAAGTGCTTGAATGTTTGTCAGATAATAAGAATTTCGAGGTAAATTTGAAAAATTAAATTTCAGCAAAAATTAAAAAATCCTTTTTTATTTTAGAAACCTACAGCACAGATATATTATAAACATTTGATAGACAGGTTGTTTTACTTTTTTTTTACACGTCAAATGGTTACAATTTGACACTTTCAAATTATAATAAACACTCATGTTAACCCGGGGTTTACACATGCAAGTGCAAGTTGAAAAAACTCAATACACTCACACATTTTTACTAACACCATCACTTTTTTTGGAACTTGCAGCCAGAGTTGCCATTTCTCAAGATTTCCCTTCTTTTGAAAGTTTTTTTGAGATGCCAAAAAAATTTTAATTTTTTTAAAGTTTTTTCAAGTTTTTTATAAATACATAAAGTTTTTCCAGTTTTTTATAAATACATAACTTAAAATTTGCAGTTTATTGGATAAAAATATTAAATGATGTTTTTAGACAATTAAACGATTTTATATTTTCTCACTCCTTTATTAGCGCAACAGTGTTTAATTGTGTATACTCCCTGTAAGTACAAAAAGGTTGTTATTATACATTGACAGTAGAGATGAGCGATCCCGTGATTTTTAAAGATCATCGTGATTAGTGAATGTGATTTAAAAATCACTGCTCCTTTAAACTGTGATTGTGATCACGGTTTATCAGTTTTCTGTTCTTTTAAAGCAATTGCGGCCAAGCTATATGTACAATGCGCGAGCTTTTGTAAGCACTTTACAAAGAAACAACAACAAATTGTAAGAGCTTTCAAATCTGTTTACTTTCATATACATACATACTTGAACAAATAAATTTTGACATAAAAAATTCTAATAAGATAGAAGAGAGAATGAAAGGAATAGCAATATCATTCGACATTTCATTCAAAAAAAGCTATTACCCACACAAACAGTGAAATATCATAAATTTGTATATGTAACAAAATACAAAAAGAACGACTTAGAAAGTACCTGTTACTTGACAAATTTGGTCACAACTGTGATTCGTGATTTTTCAGTAACAGTGATTAAATCACAGGTACAGAAATATCGCTCATCTCTAATTGACAGTTTGGAGTTAACTTTGTAGTGCGGAAGACATTAAAGAAACATGGACAAAATTCAACGAAAGCTAAGAAAAGGAAACTTGGGAATTACGTAGAAGCATGGGATGACCATATTTTAATGAAAGGATGGATAACGAAAAAAATTCCTAATACATTTTGGGACTTTTGAAAAAAAATGTTTTTTCTTGCGAAAACAAGTTTTTTTTTCTGAGATAACAAGACGTTTTTAAAAACATATGGTAACGCTGCTTGCAAGAGAATTTGCTTGCAAGTAAAATGGCAAATAAAGAAACAGTGTTACCGTAGATGCCTTTTGTATAAATTTAGTAGTACTTAGTAAAATGAAAATTATGTTTATAGCTGATTGTATTTTTAAAAAAACAAAACAAAAACACTATTATACAGCAGCACATCTTCATGGCATTTTTAAACATAAATTTCAATAATTTTGGTAACAAAATATTTTCTACGGCAATACTGGATTCACATATTTACAAAAATTAACATAATTTTTTCATCAAGATGTACCAAAAATGAAATAAAAAAGAAATTATTAAATCAATTTCGTGATAACGTTAACATGATAATATTTTTTAATCCAAAATAAAAAGCTTTTTTCATAAGATGTTTTCGCTTCGAGAACATTTGAAAAATAAACTTGCAACTGACTGTGTAAACACTCAAGCTACAAGCAACACTTTCGGCTATTTCTTCGACATTTTCGTCGATAATACATATACACTACTTGCAGGTAATTACTTGCATGTGTAAAGGCAGGGTAGTTTTTTTTTAAATAAAAAACATATTTTATTACTTAAAATTTTACCATAAAATTTGTGGTGATTATAATAACCATCTGCGAAAAACGTAAGTCTGTAATTAGATTTGTGCACATAAAGAAAAATGCATACATATCGTTTATTTAAATATAGACAGGAAGTTACTCTCGACCTTTATTTGATAGGTTGAAAAAAAATGGGTAAAAATTATTCCAATTTGGAGTTTTTAGTAAGCTCAGGTTGGCTTAAAGCTGTGTGTGCTGGCTAGAGTTTTTCTATTGATATTCAGTTGTTTTAAATCGCTGCTCATCAGGAAATTAATTGTGGGTTCCACGTGAAATTTTGAGCAACAACTTTTTTTAAGCTTCAGTTAATATATGTGGTACTCGCGTCTTTAGTTGTTATATCCAACCAAATATTGACCAGCACTACGTTTCAAAAAAACTATAACTTGCATATGATGGTATACATATATCCAACTACCGTATAAATATCCCCCCGGGGGTTGTGCTGCGCCTCTAAGCAAGCGTATTTAAAGCATCTTGTGAAGTCAGACCTCTTGATGTTACATGAACTGGGATAAATAACGGGTAAATAACCAAGTGTGCCAAACATCCAAATGACAGAGTTATTTTGTCCTCCAAAGGATTTCAAACGAGTTTGAAATCACACCAGAGTACTTTCTCGTTCTGGTGCAATGGGAGTCAGTAGCCCCTGGTTAGTGCAGGCACCGGCCTGACTATAAGTTGAGGCAACCGTTAGTGTGATTCTTGCGAGAAAAGCTTCTAAACTTTCGGGAAGATTGTCTTTGTGGTAGCCTTGCTCTTCTTTGAAGGGATACTTTCGGTGATCACAAAACCGAGGGAAGGGTGACGTTCACACAGAAGGCGGATTTTTCAGCCTTGTGGGAAAGGTCGGCCTGTGGAGGGATCCCTAGGTGCTGTTGGTATTCAACAGAAGCTGCTTGGGTTAACTATCGCAGTGGAAGTATTTACATATTCTCATTCACTCAGGACGTTGCACGTTTAGTTTTGTGTTTCTAGGTCCAATATTTATGCAAATTCAAAAAGTACCAGTTGAAGAACAAACAAGTACTAAAAGGTTTCCTCTTTTAGATTGTCATGCACTGTTTAATTTCATGTTGCATATTTAATTTCATGTTACTAGGTCCAATATCAACTATAATAAAAAAATACCAGTTGAAGAACGAAAAAGTACCAAAATGTAATTACTGATTCTCATTCATTCAGGACCTTGCATGTTCAATTTTATGTTTCTAGGTCCAAGGTTAAAGGAAATTCAAAAAGTACCAGTAAAAAAAGTACCAAAAAGTTCCTTCTAATAGATTATTATCCACTCAGGAAATTGTATGTTGAACTTTATGTTTCTAGGTCTAATATAAAAGATAATTAAAGAAAGTACCAGCTGTAAGCCACAAGGCTAAAGAATGCAGTTTAATTTGCCGTACATCCCATATTTGGTACTTTTTCTCAATATTGAAGTTACAAAAATTTCAATATTGTAATGGGAGCCCATAATTTAATACGCTATGAATGGAGAAAAATGTTTTGAAAAAGTACCGAAAATAGTTAGAAAATAGACACCTGTCCGCTTATTTCTCTTAAGAACAACGATGGATATCACATTTTTTGTATCTCTTTTAGTTTTGGAGATATAAGATTAGTTATAAGGTTTTGGTTCTACAAAATTATTCATTTCAGTTTTCTTGAAAAAAAATTATACAGTGTTTTGAGTTGTTCCGAAAAATTTTTAAAAGTTTAAGTTTAATATTTCGTATTTTAAATTATAAAAAAATCTTTGGACAATGATAAATTTCCTTGCTTAATATTTGTATTTTTAGTAACTTTTAATTAAACAAAATTAGTAAGGATTAATGCAGTTCTTCGACGTGAAGGGGAAATCCAAAGTCTGGTAACACTGATTATGTGTTAAAACGGCTTTAACTGATTTTTCTTTATTGTAAGATAAAGTATCTGATCTAAATACACCCGCCTTTCGTAATGGCGTTTAATAGGGTATATTATATTTTTAATATATTTAGTAATTTATTAAAATTTCAGAAAAAATGTTGTTTACAATTAAACTAAATATATAAATTGACCGACCAACAACAGTTTATCTTAAATTTTTGTGGGATTATTTAAAATTGTTAAGGGAAAATTTTTTTGTGGTAAATTTTTGTTTTTTTTTTCAACTACGTCAAACTCATAAGGCAGTGACGTCGGTGAGTAATATACATTTGTACTATAGCAATTTCTTAGATATCAAAAATATAGGAATTTCCTTGGAAGTTGTTTGTGTACTTACGTATGACCAACCACAAAACCGACATTCTGCGGAACGGAAATACATACTTCAACAATGTTAAAGTTAAACATAGTGAATGCAACAGTCAAACACAATTGAAATCCTTGTTTTCAATGTTCCAATATAAGCAAACCAATAAACATATGGTCACCGAAAATCCGAAAGACCGTAAGCGACAATAAATGAAATATCGACTTTTAATTGATTTTGATTTTTCTTAATTAATTACGTCAAAAGCAATTAAAAAGTCGCCATTAAATGTTTTGTTGCTTACGGCCTTTTTTGATTTTAGATGACGATATATATATTTTTTTCTAATGTAAATAAACAAAGTAAGGAACCACAATTTATAGCATGATCTGATAAAAAGTTCAATTTTAACAACATTGTATGGTAGTGGACAGGGCAAGTTTTAGTATGCTATGATAAATGAGATCCAAAAAAAATAACAAAACAAACATGCTTTACAACAAGCAAGAATATGCCCGAATATAAGCATGCCAAAACACGGTTTTATTTTTTTGTGTTGCTTTGGATTTTTTTTTTAATGTTTCAATTAAAATCTAAATTATCGCACTATCAGTAAAATAAAAAGGACACTAGAGTAACCCTGCCTGCGTTGCTGGACAATACAATAACATACGTTTGTGCTTTGTATTAGAGATGAGCTATCCCGTGATTTTTAAAGATCATCGTGATTAGTGAATGTGATTTAAAAATCACTGCTCCTTTAAACTGTTATTGTGATCACGGTTTATCAGTTTTCTGTTCTTTTATAGCAATTGCGGCCAAGCTATATGTACAATGCGCGAGCTTTCGTAAGAGCTTTTGTAAGTACTTTGCAATAAAACAACAAAAAACTGTAAGAGCTTTCAAAGCTGTTTACTTGCATATACATACATACTTGAACAAATAAAATTTGGCTTAAAAAAATACTAATAAGATAAAAGAGAGAATGAAAGGAACAGCAATATTATTCGACATTTCATTCAAAAAAGCTATTACCCACACAAACAGTGAAATATCATACATTTTTTATATGTAACAAAATACAAAAAGAACGACTTAGAAAGTACCTGTTACTTGACAAATTTGGTCACAACTGTGATTCGTGATTTTTCAGTAACAGTGATTAAATCACAGGTACAGAAATATCGCTCATCTCTACTTTGTATTAAAAGCTAAATTTTCTAGTCTTGGTTATCAAATGGCAATAACGCACCAATTTTATGGTACACCTGACCCTAAATTTTTAATTAATATTCAACAAATTATACGAAAACTCGTATAAATGAAAACATATATGTATTAATATCTGAATTGAAAACCACATTATTAAGATTTAAATTTTAACTGAAGGGTTACAAATCAATAATTAAAAAATGTCAATGCTCGCACTGTAAACTTAAATGACAACCAATAAACACACAGAAATTAAATAAGTCAAATGACGCGAGCAAGAAGAGCCTTATACCGATAAAATGTAATTCTTATAAGGAAAATAATACATTTGATATAGAGAAAACACACCATCATAAAAGTGCGCGTATAACGCATATTCGTAGAAATGTTTCGCATGTACTCGTTTGAAAGTCGGTTGAGTGGTTCTCGAGCTATAAAATGACGAACATAGGACAACATATTTATATACATATAGAAGATTTAGCCTTAAATTAAGTAATGAGGCCAAAAATTTTCCATAGTACTTTACAGCCTGGCCCACAATGTCGATCGACAACTTAAGCGAGAGACAAAAAGTCACTCATAATCGTTCTCATAACGCCCCACTAACTATCGATTTGTTGGTCATCAGTTTTTACGTTTCTAACGTAATCCATTTAATCATTGTCAAATGACTATATTGTCGCCACTCAATACTCCATAAATTAAACGCTAGTTTGAAAATAAAAATCAATAAAACATGTAAATTAAATACAAAAATACAGCTAAGGTAAAATGTAAAACAAGAAGATACAAGATAATAGTCTGGTAGTGTATAAAGTCATTCCTAAAAAATTTAAGGAATAGAGCTATTACAAAAAGCTTTATAAAATACATAACTGAAATTTAACTCATAGAATAAATTCGAAAAATTAAAAATGTTGAATAG
The DNA here is from genome assembly GCA_943735925.1 of Pollenia amentaria. NCBI lineage: Eukaryota > Metazoa > Arthropoda > Insecta > Diptera > Polleniidae > Pollenia > Pollenia amentaria. Next base: position 80,592,741 of record OX031008.1, on the reverse strand, counting down.
AATAAAGTTGCTTATGAAAAACAAATAATTCCCAATATCTATAAGTTATTTTATTTTAAACGAAAAAAGTCAATTAAGATTTTTTGTTATTTATTTAATATTTTAATTGAAAATTTATTTCAAAACAACTAAAATGTTAATTAAATCAAAATTTAATTTTTAATTTTCTTTCAACTAAAAAATAATTGATTCAATTATCACATTAATTAAACTTAAATACTTTTTTAACCATTTTTTTAATTGATAAAACACATTTTTCTGTGTAGGATTATTTGTATTTATATATAAAATATAAAAGGGAGAAGAGAAAATACAAGATAAAAATACAAAAATTGCACAACTATTATTTCATAATCTGGACACTAATGCAATTTCAAAGCAAAATTTTGAAAAATTTCAGCAACAAAAATTGCATGTCTGGACGAAGACAAACGCCAAGAAAGCAGAAAAACATATGGGGGCTAATTCTGGTTTTCATACAAATTTGCGTCCCGCTATCAAATATTATGCGACCGCAAATGTCAAAATCAGTCACTTGTGTTTTGGTTTTCTACAGAGGCAATTTGTCGTAATATTAAACGAAATTATTTCTTTAATATAACTTGAAAAACCAACAGTAATAAAATGTTATTGTTTTATAAAATATTTTTCACAAAATTCTAAAGTTGAGAATAAGGGGCTAATTCCTGCAGTCTAGATCGAATACTTTTCGATTTGAGAGCAATTTTATTTATAATTCTTTCAGTCGATACTGAACGAATCGAAATTATTTTTTCAGTGATTTAAAGTAGGGAAGTAACGAATACCGATATATCGGCGATACTTCCCGTTTGCCGATATATCGGTATCGGCGATATTTTACTGTCTATTAGCCGATACTTTTTTATGGTTTTTTAAAAAAAAAATTAATTTTCCATGTTTTTTTTTTTTGCATAACAACTAATAGAAAAAATCAAACAGAATAATAAATTGTATCTTTTAATTTTTAATATGGAGCTTTCTAAAATAGAAAGCAAAACTACTTCATGCTTTCGATACGTATATGAATTTAACGCGCGAATTTAAAGCGTTTGGTGTGAACCTTGTCAATACCATTTTACACTACGACTTTTTGGACTGATGCATAAACACATTGAACGCTTGATGTGGACCTGTAGCTTTAGCCGTTTTGCTTTGCCCCATAAAGTTAAAACGTTCTCCCATTTATAAATCTTGTATGTAATTGTACGTTTTAAGAATTTTCTGCTAATTTTCAATGATTTTTGTAAAAGTAAAAATAATTTTGCTACAAATTTTGGGTTACTTCAAATCCATAAGCAATGCCACTGCTACATTTTCTGGCGCTATTTTACTAATTAACAGTCTTTAAAAATTATTAGAAAATACGAAAAATGAACAAACTGAGATACAGAATAGTTCAGATTCCCAAAAATTGGCGATGTACGTAGCATTAGCTCTGTTTGAAAGATTTGAATGTTTAGAGAATAATGAAATTTATTGTTTATCTACAATTCTCTACCTTCGTTTCAAAGGCAATAGATCGAAAAACGTCTTATTGAGCTACTCAGCATGACTCTACATTCCGAAAGTATTGAAGACAGGGTCACACCTTCACCTAGTAAAAGTTCTAATATGTCTACAACAACTGACCTTTGGAGCGTTTGTGAAAATCTTAAAAGAAAATTTAGAGAAGAATCATCCTCTGTCCATCCTACGCTGTGATTTACCTAAATAAGAAGTCTAGATATACCTTAGATCTTCTAATTTTTCTAGTGACGCAGATCCGTTTGTTTACTGGCGCTATAAAATACTATAATCAAAATTTAAGACTACGGCGCAGAAATACTTAAGTTATCAAATGAGTTCAGTCACAATCTGAGAGACGATGTTTTACTGCTTCAAACGGAGTTGCAAAATTATATCCGCAAAAGTTGAGAATACTTTGTTTTTTTAAATAAAAATCTTATTAATAATTATTAATTATGAGTAGATCTTTTGTGATCAAGGTGGCCAGATTGTGGAAAACATTTATCGCTAATAGTGACAGGCCATTTTCTAGCAACTTTATTTTTCATTCCCATCATTTATTTCTAAGGCCTAGGATTCACTCCTAGGGGGATAAAATGTATGACCGACCTCCAATGTTTTTTGTTCTTAACATTTTCTTAAAACATATTTGCCATATATTTCCACCCCTTAGGTGGGCTCCCATACAAATATGGCCGTTTAATGAAATTCTTAAATTTGGCCCCTGCAGCGCCTAGGATGCCCCTAGATGGGTCATCTCAATCATTTATTTTTAACATACCCACCCGCTATCTCCATTCCTTAAGGGGGCTTCCATATAAATGTTCAATGCAGACTAGAAATATATTGAAGAAAAAGTCCCATAAATGCCCAGGAGTCGCCCCTAGGGGGATAAAATGTATGACTGACCTCCATTAGTTTTTTGTTCGTAACATTTTCTCAAATTATACTTTCCCTTTATCCCCATACAAATATTGCGTTTTATGAAATTCTTAAATTAATTAAAATTTGTCGACTTTTGTGAATAAAATCAAAAGTTGCAAACAGATTTTAATCATTTATGGCTTGTTTTGTTTGAAACTTCGGTTTTTATAAGTCTGCAAAAAATTAGAAGCATAGCTGTATTTTCCAATTTTTTATGAATTTTTAAAAAACAAAAATTTCGAAATTTTGTTAAAAAAATAATTTTTTTTTCCAAAAAAAAAATTATGTTTCTAAACTTTTCTTAAAGGAAATTTGGTTTTGCGAAATTTCGGTTTTTAAGTTTTTTGAATAAGCTAAAGCGTTTTTGAGTTACGCGAATATATGTTGTGCAACCTCCTCCATTTTCGAAATAACGGTATATCTCGACAGGTGCCCAGCTTGTCACGAAAAAAAAGTGTCAATTTCTTGCACAGTGTAATTAATAAGCATACTGTCAACTTGTATTAACTCAGCTATTTGGCCCACTAGGCTTACAGCTGCAATAAAATTAAATTAAATAATATTATAATTAGTATTGTGGTTATTTTATTGAACTGTTAATTGTTTTTAATCCAAATTTAGATATTTTTAATTAGGCTTAAGTTCATTGAATTTACTATTCATTAAATTATTTGTATAAAGACAGGAATTTTACAACATGAAATTAATTAAAATTTTATTGATAATTTTTCATAATTTTTCAAAAGCAAATTTCGATCTACCTAGGTGAAATACCATTTGGTTTAAGGATTGATGTTTGACTATTGACGTTATCCGGCTTTAATAGCCGATTGAGTAAAGACGGCAAACCCCACTGAAGAGATTGTGTGGTTACAATCGAAACTAGTCTGGGCAACCTGTCCGTGAAAGCCTGGGTTCAAATCTCAGCGCAGTCAAGAATGAAAAATGATCAATAAAATTTTAATTAATTTCATGTTGTAAAATTCCTGTCTTCATAAAAATAATTTAATGAAAATTAAATTCTATGAACTTAAGCCTAATTAAAAATATCTTAATTTAAAATAATATTAATTTTAAATATTACTTATCTCTTACACTGTTTTTTGTTTAAAAAACAAATTAATTTTACCACGAAATAAAATTCATTTCGTGGTTTTTAAAATCTTATTGAACTCAATTTTGAATATTAATAATATCTTACACTGGAATTTTGTATAATTAAGAAATTACTCTACTTAAGTTTTGTTAATTGTACCTTCAATTTAAATTTAATATTCGTATCGGTATCGGCGATTTTTCTGTTTGAGTATCGGTATCGTATCGGCCAAAAAGCGTATTGTTACTTCGCTAATTTAAAGCATTTATTTGAGTTTTCAGAACACTGGAAAAATAGTTTCGATTCGTTCAGTATCCACTGAAAGAATTATAAATAAAATTCCTCTCAAATAGGAAAGTATTCTCTCACTACTGAAGGAATTAGCCCCTTATTCTCAACGATAGAATTTTGTGAACAATATTTTGTAAAGCTATAAAATGTTATTATTGTTGGTGTTTCAAGTGATATTTAAGAAATCATTTCGTTTAATATTACAACAAAATGCCTCTGTAGAAAACCAAAACAAAAGTTACTGATTTTGACATTTGCGGTCGCATAATATTTGATAGCGGGACGTAAATTTGTATGAAAACTATTATTTTATTGCTCTCTTGCATTATCGATCGACTTGTCATGCTCATTTTAAGTGGGGCGCAAATCAGCTTTTTTGCTTTTTAAAATGCAAGCAAGCGAAAGCGGTCGACATCGTGGGGAAGCCTGTTAATTTTCAGAAAGTCCTCTATAGATCACATTGTCGTTAATACCGAAAAAACCATAGAGTAATTCACGTCATAATTTTTTGAGAAAATAAGTTCGCACTGACACTTGCACTTCGCAATACCCATGAGCAAGTGCGAAAAATCAGTGCAAGTTCTTGCACAAAGCATATGTTCAATGTCAGTTAATTGGCGTTGCCAATCTCATAAAATATAGCTTTTTTAAGAGCAACTATTTGCGCTAACGGACTTTTTTTAATTTTATAAAAACGAATGTTGCAAAAAATAAAACAATCAAAATTCAAAATATATAAAAAAATTGACAGATAACTAAATAGAATAAATAATAAATTATTAGCAGACAACCGAAAATAAACTCTAATAACAAATGGCGTCTGTTATTTTGCGTCTGAATTTATGCACTTGTTGCTAAAATATATGCTCACGTCAACTAGTGCAAAACTTCCCGTTTTTTGCCAGACTTAAAATTGTGAATTACTCTAATAAAGGGCATAATAAACCACACAAATAGCTTGGCAAACGTCAAAATTTTACGATTGAACAAATATTTTGTGTTGTAAATTGGGGTGTTTGCTGTTTGGACAAACATTTGAAGCAATGTTTGAAGAAATATTAAAAAATTTTAATATTTGGCAGACACGTTTGATATTTGTCAAACTTTTTCTGGTGTCTAGTGCTACAAGTAATTATTTCAGCGAAAACTTTGCAGAGTAAAGACGTAGAAGCAATAAAATAATTTTCAGCTGTAAATTCTAATTTTTTAGCAGCATCGTTCGCCCCAAAATTTTTTTTTTTCTGTTATATTTTTTCTCCGTTTTAAATTAATAGCGAGCAAAATTGCCGCAGCACAATCGCCGTCTGCATTCATTAAAAGCAAAACATAAATTAAAAATTAATGTTTGTACGAAATATTATTGTGTTGTTTATTGGCAAACAGAAGCAAAAACAAACAGTATGTTTGCCAAGCAATTTGTGTGGTTTATTAAGCCTTTAAGTTTGGTTGCAAAATATGTAAATTAGGACAAAAAAAATTTTTTTTTACCCCGCAAATATGGACAACTTATTTTTGAAGCGAAAAACTTTCCCTGGCAATAAAATTTAAAATAGTTTTTTTTAACCAACAACTGTTAGAGTAAACATTTTGATAACTAATAAATTTACGCCTTTTAATTCTTATATAATTAAAAAAAAAAATTGAGTATGAGATCAGAAATTGTTTATACTTGTGACCACAATGGACTGAGAAAGCGACAAACGTCTAAAAACCATTTTAGCAAAGATTAAAAACTGTAATACCACACGAATAACAAGTGAGAAAGTATAGTCGATCAAGCCCGAGAATATAATACCCTACACCACAATATTAAAAAACAAGCCCAATAATACAATACCCTACACCACAATATTAAAACAAAATTCAAGAGTGTTCCCTATTTGGGACTCAAAATTTTATTATGACGCAAAGATTCATTTAAAAGTTTGCCTTTAAGTGATTTTAGGAAAGGGGCTTATCTGCAACAAATGGTTAATTTTAAACCTACACTTTGTAATGACAGTGGCTATCGTAAGTTACAGTATACAAATTCTGTGTCACTACCAACATTTATAAGGAAGTTATGGCAATAAAAGCTATTTTCGGGAGAAGTATTTGTATAGGAGCTATGGCCAAATATGGACCGATTCCATATAAATTTGGTAATATGATTAAGATTGCCATATAATACGTTTGAACCAAAATTAATCTAAATACCAACATAATAAGATGGCTTATTGGCACAAAGATTCTATTCCGGAAAGAAGATTGTATGGGGGCAATATTGAATTATGGACTGATTCTCGCCATTTTCAATAGGTTTGGCCTTTGTGGCAATCAGAACCCGTATTTACATGGACAGCCAGCCAGCCGAACGGACGGACATCGTAAGATTCTGAGTCAATTGGTGTATTAAAAAGTGGATTTAGGAACATATTTTAAGGTGTTACAAACATCACCACAAGCGTATGATACCCTCTCCACTATTATGGTGTGGGTATAAAAAACCACGACGACATATATATTTATAAAATTTGAAAGCAATTGTTGAAACGGGTAACGTAATTTTTGCACGTTTCATAAGGCACGCTACATTTACTAGTGACCTGCACGAAATGAATGAATACCAATGGACATTTAAAAACGTCAAAGGCTTTTCAAAAGTTGGTTCAAACTTTTTTGACTTTTTGTGGGTCTTTTTTTTTATTATAAATGAAAATTTCAGCAATTATTTTTTATAATTTTTTTTAAAATAGAAGTGGCTACGCGTTACAGAAACAGGCGACTCCGAGTCCAAAATTTTTCTACTTTACATATGTAAAAAACTATATTAAAGCTCAATGCGGCGCGCGTTAGAAATTAATGGGTCGATTACAGATGGCAAGACAACTGAAATTGTGTTGCCAATTACAAAATTTATATTACGTATGGCAACTGTCAACTAACACCTTGTTATTTGAGTTGCCATATTGTTAACATATTGGCAAGCACAAACTTGTAGTTGCTGCTAATATTTTTAAAGTTAAGAAGGCGGCAAAACTAATAAGTATATTTTTTATAAAATGTTTGTTTTTTAATCTTATGTATATGTTTCTTTAATTTTAGATTTAAAAATGGTAAAAATAACAAATTGAAATCTTAATCCATGAAATATAAAATATTTGTGAAATTGATCGTGGTGTTCGATAGTTTGGGGAAACAAAAACCAGCGCTTAAACTACAGGAAGCGTATCGCAGAAAAATTTTACAGTTTTGGCAACGAGTGTGGGTACATTTAAAGGCAAAATTAAAGAAGAAATATATTACGTAAAATAAAAAATTTAAACATTATCGGCGGAAAACGTTCAGAGGAAATAAGTTTCTCCCTGATTGTGCAGGCTGCAGCCGAGCTTTTTCAGATGGAACTGTCAGTAAATCCTAAAGCGCACGTCTATTGGAAAAACTTTTTGGAAGTTTTGGAGACTTACGTCCAAAATACTAACGAGCGGCAACGACAAATGGTAGAGACTTTGATATATCTCTTGTATTGTGTATAAAAGATGCCACGTTTACCGCCTCCTCTTGGTCTGCGAAAAATAGGTCCACAACAGAACTCATATTTTTTTTTAATATTATTTTGTTTAACTTTTAATTCCCTTAGAATAACTTTTTGTTCGTTTTTTCCAATTTGTTATGTTTTGTTTAAACGGTCAAAATAGCATTATCGATAACTTTTTAGCAACTAAACAATGTTGCCCTACTTAATACCAATGTCAATATCAGTTGCGTTGTCAAAAAGCTGTGTTGCAATCCGTAATCAACCCATAAATAACGATTTTAAACTTTTACCATTTAAAGGTACTGCATCAAAAAGAGTTTAAAGTCAAATAAGGACCAGTCTTTAGCATCAAGGTTATAGAAGGACTCGGGGTTGGAGTCGAAGTCGTACTTAAACAATTTCAGCGGTTTGAGTCTTAGTCGGAGTTAAAACCAATTTTTGGCGACTTCACAGCCCTGCATACAACTATGAAACACTGTTGTTTAATGTGGCCAAGTATGTGCTGGCGTCTCTGGATCAACACTTCAGTTGTAAATAAAATTGTTGCATACAACCTTGTAATATTAAGCCAGCGATATGTCTTCACAAACAACGTTACAGTCGTTGAGAGAAAAATTTGGCTAACGGATAGTTTCAAGAAATGGACCTGTTAACAGCATATCTCGTGTTCTGGTGATATGCAAATTCCCAGATAAACCATGTGCACAAGCAACAGGCCGCAATTTGGTCCAAGCTTTTTTAGTTGCAATCTAAATCATCATTATTGGATTGGGTCCATTCTTGATCAAAGCTGCCTTACAAATCCCGAATATACCTTTTAATGCCAAAACTTCAGTATAAATGTGTGTATTGACGTAAAAATTATCGACGATAACTTTTATAGCAGCAGTTATGTCATGACGAAATTTGCTTGCAGGTCCCATATAAAACCCCATCCTAAAATCACTTAAATGCAAACAAATCTCAAGTAGATCAAGATATCTAATTTATATTCAGCACAAAGAACTTTTTTATGAGCCTTAACCTCAATTACATACTTTTGTTCCATGACTGCCCACGGCTCCCTAATAGAGGACGTCCTCGAAAATTTGTTTTTAAATACTGTGGTGTTGGGTATGATATAGCCGGGCTTGACCGACTATACATTCTTACTTGTTTTTATTATTATGGTTTACATAGTTACTATTATGTATCATTTAGAAGACAAATTTTCGACACTTCAAATCTAAAACTGGTAGTCACTTTTAAGGCCGCGTTACTATTACGTAAACGTATACGTTGCTGATCAGCTGTTCCGTTTTCCTTACCAAATCTATGTATAAATAGGTACTCTTACGTAAACGTAACGTTGCGTTGCGGATGAACCTGATAAAATTAAAATTTCTCTCCGTTTTTACGTATCCGCTCTTAAGAATTTTATTTTTGTTTTCAAGCAGTGTTGCCAACAAAACTTATTAGCCAACGGTTTACTTTTAGATTGCATTAATAAGATTCTCTTTTTGAAACATAAATTTAAAGAATATTCACATTACATACATATACGTACATATATATAAATAAATATAAGTATATATTAAAAATTAGGTATAAGTTTGTTTGTTTTACAATAACGCCCAAAACCCGTTTTTCATTAAACTTGGTTAGAAGATAGAATGTTAAAGCGAAATTGCTATCGGCTATATTTTTCCGGAATTTTGGAGCGGGGAGGAATATAATGGTAAAAAATTAGCAAAACCCAATTTTTTTGAAATCTTAAATCCAATTTTTTTTTCGTACTAATTTCTAATCGGAAAATAGATAGGCATTAAAAAGGCAAACTTTGGGTAAATTTTGACCAATTTAGACTGCAAAATTTTCAAAGTTAATTTATTTTTTTGGCTTAAACTACCATTAGGGATATAAGTTTAAAAAATGTTAACTTAAAGGGACAAAACAGGGTAAAACTTTGTTTTAAATATTTTGGCGTTGTTTGAATGAATTTTAAAAGTTCGTCTAAAAGTTCATTTTTAAAGTCGTCGCCTTTAAGGCTTACCCCCTTGAAGTAGGTAAAATAGGGAATTTTTGGGATATTTTAATTTAGCTCATTTGTACTGCAAAATTTGAAAAGTTAACGGCCTATTTTCGCTGTGAGTGAGAATTATTTCGTCCGTAAAACTACATTCGTACAAATTAAAAATACTTTGTTTTTGTTTCAATGTAGTTGTTCGAAAGAAAGAATTCTTTCAAACATCGGAAATAGGCTATTAATTATTTTATGCTAAAACTATCACTAGGGACATACATATATAACAAATATTTAATTCTGGGCAGTAAACGGTAAAAATTCGACCTTTTTGTAAACACGTTTTCTTTTTTTTTAAAAAATAATTTTGAGCAAACTTAAAAAATCTATTTTCTTTCACATAAAGATAGTAAACAAATAAAGTGCATTTAAGGGCAAACAGAATAAAAATTCGTACTTTTGGTACTTTTTTGTGAACACGGTTTTTGCAGTAATATTGATGGGGTGTCACCGGGCATCTCCGAAAATAAACAGCGTGTATACACATATATAGGTGAGGATTTAGTAGCACTTTTTACTGATACCCATATAAGTGAGCTCAAATTTGTACCTTAACAGATATTAATAAAGTCTTAACAAAATGTTAAGGTCCATTACTCCTTAACTATGTGATTAGGTTAAAAAACTATATCAAAAGTTTTTATGTAATAGGATTTTTCAATGCTGTACATACTTTTCTACTTCTTTTTTAGAAAAGCGTCGATATAGTAATGAATTGGCGACTTCAAACAAGAACATTAACAACATGCTTTAGAGCAACACTGAGTACAAAATCAAAGCAAAACAAAATTTTTTTTTTTTATATATATATTTTTTTTTTGAACATATAATACGTTTACGTATTTTTAGTAACTACCAACCATTGAAGTGGACCGCAACGTTTACGTATCCGCAACATTTACGTAAAGAGTAACGAGGCCTTTAGAGACATTAAAAACAGTTTGAGTCCAAGAGAAAATAAGTTCACGATAAAGAAGCGTTTTCTCTAAAAGATTGCAATTACGGTAGTAAAATTATACGATTGGCGATTATTTAAATGGTGACGCGATTTCTGAGCTTTCGCAAAAGGATCCATTGTATTTTAAATAAATATTTATAGACGAACTTATTCACTTTCTTTAGAAAACCCATTCCGTACTTTAAGAAAAAATTTGTGTTTTTTGAAGCACTTAAGAGAAAAAGTGCATAATCGAGCGCTTCAATAAGAGAGCTCTTATACAGCAGTAAATGATAGTGAATAAAACATACAAAAAAAGCTGCTATTTTAGTGCTGACAACGAAGAAAGTTTTAATAAATAAAAATATATTATGCTTAAAAAAGGCATTTAAACTAGTAAAATCAAAACATTTATGAATATGTTAATATAAAGGGTCCGCCATCTAACTTTTTTTTCAACTAGTGCTTATTTCGTGAATGGTAACACTTAGTTCATGACTGATTTGACAGATAATTAGTTTTATCCTTTCGCTGAACGAATATGGTTGTGTATACGCTTGAACAACGCTGGGAAATATTGCGACATTACTTTGAAAATCATGGTAATGTTGCAGAATGTGTGCGAAAATTGCGTACGGATTTTGGAAGAAGAGAAGCACCGTCAGCTCCGTATGTTCGTTATCTTGTGAAAAAAGTGAAAGAAACTGGCATCCTTATCGATAAATAAAAGCGTGAAACGCCAAAAACAGTGCGTACACCCGAGAATATTGCTGCTGTGGCAGAAAGGCAATTCACCGTCATTCTCAACAATTGCACATTTCGGAGACATCATTGAGACGAATTTTGCATAAAGACCTTGGTATGACGCCATTTGAATGATATTATTTTTCATTATTAACCGGAAGGATTGTACTTTCAAATAAAAAAAGAAATTTTAGAAAATATTCAGTAGTTTTTTTTTATAGCATTTTCAAAAAAAAAGTTATTTGGCGGATCCTTTAGTTAGCCCTTAAAAAAAGCACTTTAGTAGTGCTTTATTTGCATTTTTTTATTTTGTTAAAAGAAGCGCTTATTGTCAGCAAAAATAGTCCTCCAAGCCGGGAACACTCCATACAAAAATCAGGCATCAAATCAGCAGGTTTGAAGCGATTTGAGTTATGAATTTTTTATATTTTTTACTACTGGAACTTTTAAGGGAATATTTATATATTTATTAATCACATATTATACTCTAAGCTAATTATCCGAGCAATAGTAACTTAGACCTTCAGCCCGTTGTAGTGAAACAGACCATAGTCTCTGGCGGGAATCGCACTCGCAACCACCGCACTGATTGACTAGCTCACTACCAACAAGACTACCGGGGCACTCCTTTAAGGGAATATATGAAAAAGGTTCTTTGCAAAACTTGACTATTCCACTTCTTGTGGTTGTGTACAATTTGAGAAAAGTTTTTAAGGAATGCAATTTTGAACTGGAATAATCAACTTTTGGCGAATTCATGCCATTGATATTTTTGTGGTGTAATTGTAGTTTTTTTCGCAATTTTATTTTCGCAGAATTTTCATTTAAATGTTACCAAACAACCAAAAAAAAAACCATTTCTGTTGAAAGTGGCATAATAAAGTTTTGAAAATAACCCCCTCATGTGTAATGGCTGATTGGGCCAAAGGGTCCGATCCTGGTGTTGGCGCTGCCAACGTAGCCCCCAGGCGTTCAGTGATTTAGCCCATACGGCTAATAGGGTTATACCGCCCATGGTCGGTTGTGATATTAGATTTTTTGGTTGGCGGTTATTGCTCGCCACAACGTTACAAGGATCGCAGCCTGTTTTGATTTGGAAAAACTCTTGGAAGAAAAATCCTTATGTTTTTTCTTCCTTTACTTCGACGATTATCCTGTAGAAGTCTTTAATATGTAGACATAACTTTTTTTAAGTGAAGGATGGCTTTTGATCGGTCTTCGTCATGGTGATGCCATATAGACCTAAGAGTTTTAATTAGATGTAATTGCAGATCTGTTTAATATCAGATTAATTTCTTGCGTATTCATAATTTTCATTAGTATATGTACTGATGCCTATACTAAAGTGGTACGATGTTAGTAGTGCCATTGACCAAAAAGGTTGAAGTCTGATTTTATAAATAAGCAGTTAATTGCTCTAATCGTCGAGTGGCTATCCACTTGGAAAACAATTGGTTTAATTTAAAATTTCGACTGTAAAAGTCTTTAATATGTAGACATAACTTTTTTTAAGTGAAGGATGGCTTTTGATCGGTCTTCGTCATGGTGATGCCATATAGACCTAAGAGTTTTAATTAGATGTAATTGCAGATCTGTTTAATATCAGATTAATTTCTTGCGTATTCATAATTTTCATTAGTATATGTACTGATGCCTATACTAAAGTGGTACGATGTTAGTAGTGCCATTGACCAAAAAGGTTGAAGTCTGATTTTATAAATAAGCAGTTAATTGCTCTAATCGTCGAGTGGCTATCCACTTGGAAAACAATTGGTTTAATTTAAAATTTCGACTGTAAAAGTCTTTAATATGTAGACATAACTTTTTTTAAGTGAAGGATGGCTTTTGATCGGTCTTCGTCATGGTGATGCCATATAGACCTAAGAGTTTTAATTAGATGTAATTGCAGATCTGTTTAATATCAGATTAATTTCTTGCGTATTCATAATTTTCATTAGTATATGTACTGATGCCTATACTAAAGTGGTACGATGTTAGTAGTGCCATTGACCAAAAAGGTTGAAGTCTGATTTTATAAATAAGCAGTTAATTGCTCTAATCGTCGAGTGGCTATCCACTTGGAAAACAATTGGTTTAATTTAAAATTTCGACCTCCATATCTTGACATTTTTTAACATCTTAATATTTAATATTTTGAAAATTAAAATCTAATATTATTTGCGCGTTTTAAGGCGTTTTAAGAGTTTATGACACATACAACTCAAGAGATAATTATTTAAAGGCGTCTAGTGGCAAATTTCTTGTAAACTAATTACGTTTATTACAATCTCAATGGGAAAAATAAATATATCAAACTCTTAAGCGGTCTTTTTTTTACCGAGAAATCATTTTTCTTTATCCACAGCAAGAGTAGTGTCATAAATTCTATTTAATATTATAGATAAGGGGAATGGCTCCCTATTTTTTTTTAAGTTTACAACATTGTTTCTGAAAAACTTTTTATTTCAGTTTAACAGACAATAGTTTGTTTGTTAAAGCTTTGCGAAATAGTTGTAAATATAAAAAAAAATTTGTAAAGATAAGTGGAAGTATGACATGTTAAACGTTTTGATAAATTATCAATAATAAAATCAATTTCATTGATAAACGGTATGAATGCAAACTTGTGCAAAGTTTTTGTTTGTAAATATATATTTTTTCAGGGAATTCGATTTTGAAAACAAGGAAAATTACAATTACAAGGAATTTTAATACCGGAAGTCAAATGTGAGCAACCACCCCATCTACACACACCGCGTTAAAAGTGAATCAACATCAGCGCTAACTTTATACTTCTTTTTACTGCAGTCAACCTGTTATCACAAGAATAATTTTAAATTTTGGCGCCTATTATCACAGTTTAATGAAAATCAACTAAATTGTTTACCAAAATTGTGAGAAATTTTTTAAGGTTGTAAATTTATTGTAATAAAATAATACACAAAGTTTTTACCGATGTTGATTAACTTTTGACGATGTGTGTATTTTCAAGAACTCACACTAGGAATCCTTCAATAGAAGTTGTATTGGCACACATAGAGAAAACATGTTTTTCGATACCGGGGTTGCGGGTTCGATTCCCGCCAGAGACTCTGGTCTCCTGCAGACAAGCAAAAAGCTTCGCGGGATTTAGTGTAGGGATAAAAAAAAAAAAAAATTTTATTGTCGCCGACAGCGATATTATAGTCAGATAAGTCCTCCACCAATAAGCCACAACATATTATGGGGTTGCCTCTGAACATGTTATGGTTAAATATGCCTACATGCTGCGGTTGAAAAACAACCATACTATTACTAGTTTTAAAAATAATTTTGTTATTTTTGGCCACCACACGTTCGGACACGACCATGGAGGACTAGTCTCAATTAACCATAATATGTTTAAAAAATTTTCGTTAACAATAGTCTTGTTGGAGCTGACCTCATTGAAAAATGTTTTTTCTCTGCGTGAATTCATCTAAAATAGAGCAGCGCTTAGGAAGAGAAATTTGTAATTTCTTCCTTATCCTCTCTTGACAACTTTTCAAGTGGCTTCTGTTTATAGGGTACTCATTAGTGATGTTACTTATTAATGGGGTCGGAAATTTGGGATTTAACGAATACCGATACTGAACCATTATTAGCTTTGCATCATAATAATAAAATGTTCTCCCATTGATAAATCTTGTATGTTTTTCTACGTTTTAAGGTCTGTCAGCTAATTTTTAATGATTTATGTGAAATAAAAATCATTTCGCTACAAATTTTCAAAGAGAACACAAAATCCATAAGCATAAGCTTTGCTAAATTTTCTGACACTATTTCGATAGTTAACATTCTTCAAACATTATTACCAGAGAAGACAAATTTGCTTTTTTTGCTGTTTTGCTGTTTTTGCCCATTTTTGCTTTTGTTGCTGTTTTTGTTATTATGGTGCTTATTTTGCTTTTTTCCTATGTTTTTGCTGTAAAATAGCTTTTTTAACATAATTTTTACGTAAAAAATATTTTTTTGAGAAAACATGAGAAAAAAAAAATAATTGACAACTTTTTTCTGGGTTAAAACAAAAATATACGGCATGTAAAAAGCCACATGCGCATGTGGTTCTGACGTAATTTTGACGTCATCACACAACACGCAATGCTTATTGTGGCATTGCATTGACGTCAAAATTACGTCAGAACCACATGCGCATGTGGCTTTTTACATTCCGTGTACTAGAGGCTTTAGTTGTGGACTCAACGTTTTTTAGCCAAATTCAATACGCTTTATTACAACTAAAATTAATAAACTTACCATCCCAAAAAAACAGCCATGTAACTTATTTGAGTTTAAAAAAAAAAATAAATAAACCGGCCGTTGTGAACGAAAAAATAATAAAAAATAAATGCCGAAAGAAAAGTCAAATATGTTATTTATGCTAAAAATGGTAAAATTGTATCCTGAAGTTTTTAAAGTTGAAAAAGATTGGCTTTTTTGTAATGTGTGTTCGAGTAAAATTAATAGCGAAAAGAAGTGCAATGTGGAGCAACATTTTAGTACAAAAAACACAAATTAGCTGCTTGCCAAGAAAATCGTCCACAAAAACTTATAACGGAATTTCCTGTTTATACCAGTAAAAAAGTAAGCCATCCCAGTTTCAAAAACATCTTTCAAAAGTACGCCAATTTGTCAGTTCCAAGCGAAAGTTCTATTCAAGGTAAATACATACCTCAAATGTATACGGAAGCTTTGGGAAAAATACGTGAAAAGGCTAAAGGTAAATATGTATGGATTTCTGTTGATGAAACAACAGACAGTGAACAAAGATATGTGGCCAGCTTTATATTTGGTATTTTAAATGACGATGTTGGAAATAAACCTTTTTTTTTTTGAACATGGGTGTTCTCAAAAATGCAAATGGGGCTTCTATTGCAACTTTCTTCAACGATTCATTACAAATTTTATGGCCTGATGGTAAGTGAATATTTGATTAATAATTTTTTTATATTTTTTTTTAATTTAATCTAGGCATTCAATACGACAAAATATTGCTAATGGTAACTAATGCAGCGGCATACATGTTAAGTGGAATTTTGTCCCTTAGGATAATGTATCCTAAAATGATACATTTGACATGTTTTGCTCATGGACTTCATCGTGTTGCTGATTTCATCGCTTAGACTTTCAGCATGTAAATAAATTAATATCTTGTACCAAATCCGTTTTTGTTAAGTTAATTTTTCAATAACTCGTATTTACACACATACAAACTAAAATTTTAATTTCCATAGGCTCCTCGTAGAAAGCAGTTAATTTTACAAATGAATCCCGAAAGTGTAAGTATTGTGTCAAATGTACGAGAAGCTCTTGAGAATCTACATGAAAAAATATATATGAAGAAATTTAATGCAGTATGTATTTCAAAGAAATCCGGGGTTCAAACAACTTTTACAAATAAACAACATTCTTTAAACTGGTGCTAAACCTGATGACGAAATAAAATTTTGAAATATAAATTTGCTCCAACAACATCCGTCGACGTGGAAAGAAGTTTTTCCTTATACAATTCATTTTTAACAGAAAGACGAAGAAAAATGACGTTTACAAATATAAAAGCCCACATGATTGGTTATTGTAACTGTTTTCACGAGTCTGAAGAACTAGAATAATTGTAATTTTTTATATTGAAATGTATATATTAAAAAAATAAAAATGCTTTTTTTGCTGCTTTTTTTCTAAATTGTTGTGCTTTTTTTATATATTTTTTTTTGCTGTAAACACTTTGTTTTTTGCTTTTTTTTGTCTTCTCTGATTATTACATAGAAAGAAAAACACTCGGGATAAATTAAGCTTTCTATACTTACTTTAAGTACGAGTCGTACTCAAAAATTCAAGTACGAATAACACTAAAACGTACTCATAACAATCTGAAATGGGATATCTTTCGAAAATCGGTCCAGGAATTTCTTAAAATAAGTATAAAGTTCTTAAGCCAAGTACAAAAAAGATTGAACTTTTCGTTGGTAGTGCCACATATAACTTATCAAAATTTTACGATGAATTCAATTCGTTGTTTCTAAAATCTTTATAACATAAATTTTAACTCATTTTTTGTAGACCGGTGATTTTAATCATTTTTTAGTTGCAATGTTTTTTATCTGTCAGTTACTTAAAATCTTATTTCGTTATATTGTCAGTTTAGGGTGAAAAATAGATTAAATATTAGTAATATATAACACTGTATCGTATTGGCAAAAAGGCGTATCGTTACCTCCCAACAGCAAATGTTAAATTTCTTGTGATTTGTTCAATGTGTTAGTGGGCTTGTGCGCAAACATTTTACAATTTTTGAATTTTAGTGTACAACGTAACGTGAAATTGTGTATATTGCGGCGATGTAATTTCCATATTTTTTATTAAAATTAGCATGTGAACGCATATTTTGTTCTTAAAAGCCAGTCATTCGGCCATTTGCTTCTTTTGAAATTTTTTTTTTGTGCACACAAATAAATTATCAAAAGGGCAATTGCATCAACCGCTTCACAATTCATGTGTTCTTTTTGACGTTTATGGTCATTGTGATTTGTTCGTTGTGTGTGAAAAATGGTACGCGAAAAAATCACACGCACAAATCACTCATGTGTGAGCAACTTTACCTATAACCAAGCAATTTATAGTGACACCACCAACGAGTGTTCCGAGCGAGCGAATATTTGGTGGTGGGACTTATTTACAAACCGCATTGCAATAGGCTTGAAGAAGAAAAGGCATCAAGGCTACACCAACCAAAAATCCGCATGTTTAAATGTCCCTGGAGCTACAGGTAAGAAACAAATAAAAAGAAAGGGAATTGGCGAGTATAATTAGTTGTCTCAAAAGTAGACCCCTTTACACGTGGACTCTAAAGCCGATTAATTTGTCAGGCATAAGTAGTCTCTATAAAAAAGTTTTTTTAATGAAGAACCGAAATTTATCATAAAAACCTTTTGGTATAAAAGAGTAAAATATTTTTTTACAGGTCTGCTTCAAACGGATTTGCAAAATCGTCTATCTCTGCAAAAGTTAAAAATACTTTGTTTTTTAAACAAAAATCTTATTAATATTATTTTTAAATATTCTTATTCATTCATGCATTCATTTATTCATATTCATTTATTGAATTACTATCACAACAAGAATAAATCAACAGTGATAGCTGGTAGCGTTGCATGCGTCTCCTGCAGACAAGCTCCTCGCTCTGCAGGAGACCAGAGTCTCGGGAATCGAACCCGCAACGCCGGCACTAATAGACTAGCTCACTACCATCTAGCCTACCGGGGCGGGGATCAATAAGAATAAAGAGCGTCGAAGTGTTCGAAATCTATAAAACAGCGATAAGCAAATTCTCACTTTTTTCGTGTGCTTAGACAACAAAATTCTTCTTGAGCTACGTCGTTTAAACTTTTCTCTCTTTCCGTTTTCTCACTTAAGTTGCAAGAACACCAATTTATTTTTGCTTCCTTGTTAAGTCGTCTTTTTGTTACTATACTAATATGTTTTACATATCGTCGGCTGATAATTTAATTGTCGTATGTGGATTCCGATAGTTTCGAGGTAATTGAGTTTGAACACATTAAATTTGAAAATTGCTTCAGCAAATACCACATACGACAAACTCAACACTCCATATCTCGAAAACCGTATGAGGTATCGAAAAACTGATTACGCCAAATCAAAGATCACGTCGGAAAACCTAAGAAATCGATCGTAACTCAAAACCGCAAAAAATCCACATACGACATTTAAATTATCAACCGACGATATCTATATATGTATTAGGGTGGATCGATTTGGCAATCGATATTGTGCCATCGATTTTTTGATAGCTTTTAGCATGAGGGAAAAAAACGTTCAACTACGACATATCAAAAATATCATTATCGAGACGCCCCAATTTTAATTTTTTGACATTTTCTCTGCTTTGATTTTTAAGGGTTTTTTTTAGTAGGAAGATAATAAAAAAAATCGGCTGATTGATTATTTTTTTAATTATTACATTTCCAAGGTGACATTGTACGCTAAAAACAATGGTGATGGCAGTTTTTCCCAAAAAATGATTTTCTTGAGGTTTTGTACGAGTTTTTGTTAAAAAAAATTTTTTCCCGCCTTAATTTTTAAGGTGTTTTTTTTTTGTAGGGTGCCTCGAAAATGATTTTTTTTGATATGTCGTAGTGGAACTTTTTTTTCCTCATGCCAAAAAGTATCGAAAGATCGATGGCACCGTTACAAATCGGCCCACCCTTGTATGCATATACATATATAATTTCTTAGTATGTCAGGATGTATGTCCTGTTCTCTTTCCACAACTTTCTAAAGACATCTGATGACACAAAGAGCTTATATATGTCTTCATGTCCATTCTTTTCGAAAAGTCGTAACGGAACAATATTTTTTATTTTCGGTCTGTGGGCGGAGGTCGTGGCTATTGATTTTTGCCAACAACCTCTATTTTTGCGACTAAAGAACTGTCAAGTAGAAAATCCAAATAGGCTTAAATATTTTGGTTAACATTGGGGTGGGCGAGGTACATGATTGAGGAAACGGGTACCCCCAATATAAAGTAATTATTAATTTAACTATATCTGCACAACTACAATAGTCCCCACTTCAAAATGAATGTGGTTTGCTCTTAAAATAAATTGCAACTATCAGCAAAATCATGGTGGTATTCAAGAGAGTACCTGCCTCCCCTCTTGTGTATCACCATGACTCCCAAACCAAGTAATTATTCATTTCCAATATCTGCTAAACTACATTAGACCCTCCATTTTACAACATGGGTTGCTCTTAAAACTATATTCAACTTCAACAGAGTTATGAATACAAAGTTATGAAGACTAGCTCACTACCATCTTTCTGTTTTTATGTTAAATTGTATTTTTTGTTATTTTAAATTAAATCTGAAGAACTAATTTTTTTCTAAACTTTTATGACATAGAGTTACTTATGGGTCAATTAAGGATGGCAACACAACTGAAGTTGAGTTGCCAGCAGCGAAAAAAGCCAACGCCGCTCATGTTAAAAGATAAAAAATTTTATTTTATTTTATATTTTACCAAGAGCGGTGTTGCCTGATTTCGCTGCTGGCAACTGAACTGAAGTTCCGTAATCGACTCAATAAAATTTGAAAGATGTGTGTGCCTTGCAGGAACAAGCTTTTTCGCTAGTAGAATCATTAATATCGCAGTATGTGTATTTTTACAAGCTTCACCGAATTTAATTTAAGGCTTTCTCTCATACCGCCTGTTAAAGTTATTTTTCTCCTGTTTCAAATAAATAATTTTAATAAATCGGTTGTTCTCTTCTTCTTAATTAAAACTATAGTTTTACTAATTTATTTGCAACAGTTCTATTGAATAGTGAATTAAATTGATTTGTGTTAATTATTATTATTTCTCTTTTGTTGCTATTTTAAAAAATTAATAATTCATGAATGTTCATTAAAATGTTAATTAGCAGGGACCGAAAATAACAGTTATTTTGAAATTTTAAAACAAAAAAAGCATATAGAAGTAAATGCCGGCAAAGTTATTCAAGTATACCATATTGATCCTTATTAACTTTTCTATAATAAAATATAATGACTTTTAAAGTTTTGATTTTTATTTTTTCGATCAAAAATTACAGTTATTTTTTTAAAATAATTTTAAAATAAATAAAAATCTTATTTTTTTGATCCAAAATAACAGTTATTTTTTGATTTTTGTTCATTTGTTCAGAAAAAAAAATAATAATAATCAAAATATAACTGTTACTTTTGTCAAAAAATAAAAAAATAACTGTAATTTTTGATCGAAAAAATAAAAATCAAAACTTTAAAAGTCAAAAATCAAAAAATAACTGTTATTTTGAATCGAAAAAATAAAAATCTTATTTTTTTGATCCAAAATAACAGTTATTTTTTGATTTTTGTTCATTTTTTCAAAAAAAAATCTTTTTTGATTTTTAATTTTTTCGATCCAAAATAACAGTTGTTTTTTTATTTTAATTTTTTACACAATAATAACAGTTACTTTCTGACTTTTATTTTTTTTTTAACAAAAATAACAGTTATTTTTTGATTTTTATTTGTTTCGATCAAAAATAAGTTATTTTATATTTTTTATTTTTTTTGAACAATAATAACAGTTATTTTTGGTTGTATTTATTTGAACAAATATAACAATTCTTTTTTTAATTTTATTTTTTCGACCAGAAATAAAAGTTTTTCTCTAACGAAATGTACGTGCTATTTTATATTTATTCAAATGTGTGCTTATCATTGGTATTTCTTATGCGCATTAAAATAAATACTTAAAGTCAAATAAATAATTGTAACCAGGGACCGTAACAGTTATTCCTTTTTTCATAAAAGTCTGATGATAACAGTTATTTTTTGATTTTTATTTTTTCGATCAAAAATAACAGTTATTTTATGATTTTTATTTTTTTGAACAAAAATAACAGTTATTTTTTGATTTTTATTTTTTCGATCAAAAATAACAGTTATTTTAAGATTTTTATTTTTTTGAACAATAATAACAGTTATTTTTTGATTTTTATTTTTTCGAGTCAAAAATTACAGTTATTTTATGATTTTTTTTTTTTTCGAGCAAAAATAAAAATTATTCTTTAAAGAAATGTACGTGTTATAATTATTTAGTTGACTTTAAATATTTACGTTAATGCGCATAAGATATCCCAATGATGATCACTTATTTAAATTTATATTAAAAGACAACTCAATAATTAAAACACGTATATTTTCTTAAAGAATAATTTTTATTTGTGCGCGAAAAAATAAAAATCAAAAAAATATAAAAATAAAAAATAACTGTTATTTTCGTTCAAAAAATAAAAAATATGTAGCTGTTATCATCTGACTTTTATGAAAAAAGAAATAACTGTTACGGTCCCTGTTAATTAGTATTTTTTTCAAGATTTTGTTGTCGTTTAATGTCAAACATTTCTCATATCTAAATAAATGTTTCTTTTAAAAATATTTTTGAACACAAAAAATAGAAAAAAAATGTTAAAACAAAAAAAAAACATGATTTCTTTTAGGTATGTTGCGAACATTATTAGATGATAAAGATCTTTATTAATTTATATTTTATTGGAAAAATATTGAAATGAATTTGTTTATAATGTTTGCGGTTAAGTTTTTTTTTATGTAAATAACTTAATTATAATTTATTGAAAATGACAAGTGTTCGAAATAAAATGTAGCAACTTTTAAATTTATGACAATGATGATGTGGTGGAAGATTGAATTGGATCGATTTGGATAAGACATTGAAAGAGATTTTAGAGCAAACGTTTCTTCTAAAGAGTTACAGTTACGAAGTTTTAAATAATTTTCAAACCAAGCCTTTTTATACCCTTCACCACAGGTGGAAAGGTTACACAAAAATTTGTTATTACGATTGCTATTTTTCTGGGTCTTTAGTAGGTAGATCGAACGGTTATTATTCGACCGGTTTTAACCAGTTATTTTAGTTTAGCCCAAGCCGGTTGTTTTAATATGTGCATTTTTCGAATATCCAATAAACCGGTTATTTTGGTATAATAAACCGGTTATTTTAATCATAGATGGGGGTAGTGCACTAATTTTACAGTTTCAACTCACAGCTAGTGCTAGTGCAAAATTATTGCAATCTTTTTGTTGATGTTGAGTAATGAATTGAAAATTAGCAGCCTCACTTAACATGAGTGATAGTGATGTTAAAAAAAAATTGCTTGATTTAAGAAAAAGCAATCATCAGTTTATTGCAACATTTTAGTTCTTCACTCATTTCAGTGCAACTTAACATTTTGCACTAAATTTACAAACAAAAAACATATTTTTTCATGATTAAAGCCAAGAAATTATTCCGTTTTTGACAAAATTTCATGTTGTTTAACTTCCTCTGCTTATGCATATCATTACAAGAATCAAAAACTATGCGCATACAAAATTACATTTTTTAAGTTTTAGTGTGGGTCTGTTTATATGCAGCTTTTTTAATTTTGCATTATTTGAATTGAGTGCAGATTTTTGCATTCAATTTTCATTTAGTGATAGTGAAAACATTTGCAATATCACTAAATTTTTTTAGTGGTAGTTAAAAAAAAAAAATAACAATCATCTCTGAAGATGGTAAAAAAGAGTGCAAACAAATTTTTAGGCAGTTTTATTTAGTAATAGTGCACTGCTGATTTAAATCAATATTTAGTGCACTACCCCCAACTATGATTTTAATAAAGCGTAATATCTATACGTTTCCCTTACTCTTGTTGTAAATGTACCCGTAATTTAAGTATTGTTCTAATTGAATATTGGGCAAACTTAAACTTTTTATGCAGAATGTCAAAACAAAATGTCACAAAAATCGAAATACATTATGAACAATGTAAATACAAATCGCTTATAAAAGAGTGTGTTCTTGTAAAAAAAAACAAAATCAATTTAAAATGCTACAAAAAGGTGCTCAGTTAGAAAGGAAATAGTAATTTGTGCGAGAGTATTCTAAATATTAAATATAGTATTATATAGATGTTATCTCTGGAGATATTTTGAATGGGATTATAAAGTTAAAGTTTGGGAGCTGAAATGCCCTAAAATGATAAGTTGCACAGCTTCTTCCACGTCACGACTTATTAATCACCTTTAATTAGTCCACAAGCTTGACATTAATGTGCTCCAAATAAAACTTAACTCCGTTCGAAGTAGTTCTAAAGAGGCGACAAATAATACTTTACTAAAATACGAAGCCAAAAATGAATCATTGGGTGAAATATTAGCGAAGATGGAATGCTTGTTAAGGCTTTAAAAGCTCTTAAGTAGTTCTAGCATATATTCATGCTTAAAACCACAACATTCCGGCGGAATCAACGATATGGAAAAAATTCATCAGTTTTATTTATTAAAACACCAAGAACTAAAGGACTAAATTGAAAAAATCAAACAATGTCAAGGAAAGTTTTAAATTGTAGGCGATGAATTGACAAATATTTCATACCAAAAACATGTTTTATTACTATTTGTTTTTATAAGGCTGAAACAAAATAATTTGAAAAACATAATTCTAGCTAAGAGGTTTTCTTTGCAACTTTTCAAAAATATGGTTGAAGTCTTCTGAATCATATAGAAATGCTTAAACAACAACATATTAAAAATCATTTAAAATAAATTTGGAAGAATATCTCAAATAATAAATTTATTAAATTCATATCATTTTTTATTTGCTTCTGCAAAACGTTTGTCTAGATCAAACATCATTTAATAGTTTATAAATTACGTTATACAATTATCTTCTTACAAATAAAAAAAATTCGGCTTAAGTTTGATCAATTTACTGGTTACACTTTTCTTGGATTTTATCGTCAAATATTTGTTAGATCTGACCATACATTGGGTCTCATGCATAAAAACGAGTAAAAGCGCTGAGTTGATGCAGGTGAGCAATTGCTCGTAAGTCGAGTTCGAACAAACAGCAACAGCTTTTGCTCAATTTCGTATGCATAAAAATGAGTTCAAACCAATTGCAATTACTTGAGCAAAGGGAGATCAAACGTCTAATTGTTATTGAAGTGCAAACATGTCGTCAAGTGAAAGTGAAGTAGAATCAAATAATAATAATAAAATAGAAATATGTCAATAAAATAGGATATGTCAACGCTTGTAAAAAGTTCTACAAATATACTCATCGCATTGATTTGTGGGTTTTTTAATTTTTATATGAGAACAATCAATCACTCCAATTGCTAATGAAAAGCAATAATTTGCTTGCCATTTCATTTGAGCATCTTTTATTTCATCTGCATCTTTCGGGAATTTTATCCACTCGCTTGCTTTGGCAGATATAAGTTTCGCAACTTCCGCAATAGTTCGCAACACAGTGGATTGATGGACTCCAATATCTGTGGCTATACCATTTTGGAATCCAGGATCTGCACAAAATCCTAAATACAGTCGAATCTTATCAATGTTACTGAGCGCACCATCACGTGTTTCTTCTGACTCCTCAAAAAATAATTAGCCAACCAGCAGATGCTGATGATCAAACCTATGTATTTATCATTTTATTATTAATTATATAAAAAAAATTAATAATTAAGAATACAAACCTCTATAATTTGTTATCCTCACTTGCTAAATTTCTTTTACTCTGTTGATAAAATTTTGTATTTCTTTGTGGTAGAAAATATTCAGCCATGATTCCTTTTTAGTGTACGCGAGTCAACTATAAGGCAGGCTCAACAAAATTTGAGCAAGAGCTCACAAAAGAAAGCAAAAGCTTGTTTTTATGCATATAAAAATGAGCATTAGCTCATCTAACTTAGTTCAAACTGAGCAAGACGAGATCAAACGTGAGCAGTGAGTAAAAGCAAATACATCAAATTTTATTATGCATACAACAAGCACCTTTTACTCAAAAAATCCAGTCCGAGCTCAAGCTCACGTTTTATGCATGAGACCCATTAAGTCATGTAAAGGGTGGTTAAATTTTAAGCGCTGATGTTGATATTGAATAAAACACAAATTATTTAATAAATTATTGTCATTTCTCTTTATTATGATAATATTGGTATGGTTCAATTATGTATGGAACAAAATATCGGCCAAATGGCCGCCGCACAGTGGCGCCCGTAGAGCAAGCGAGGTTGCAAAAATCAAAATTTTCATGAATGCCGACGAAGTTTTGAATAAACCCATGTTATAGGAAACTTTTCAACGATTTCAAATATGCCACTCTTAATAATATCACATTTTTAGTTTAGAAGATATAACCGTTCAAAGTTGACCGACTTTCGGTTTTCAAAAAAACACACAATTTTTAGTCAATTTGTTGCGATTTCAGGTGTAATATCACGAAAAATAGGTAACGAATCGCCTTAGTTTTTGTTTGTATTGATTGATGTATTTATTAAATGTATAATGATAAAAAAAAATTAACTGTTTGCTTTGTGTTTCTCCTGGTAAATCACTATTTAAAAACTATCCGTTTTTTCACTATTTTTCAACTTTGACGGAAAATAAAAAAAAACTATATTTTTCTATATTTGCCATATTTGCAAAACCTGTTCTTTGATTATTTCTTTACATAATTCAAAAGGTTTTATCTGCCCGTACGTGCCCGTTTGGCTTCTAGAGGTAAAAAAGTTTAAAAAGACATGGTTGCAGAAATTGTATGGCGTCCATCCCTTATATGTTTTGACTGACAGTAGTTTGATCTAATAGTTATTATATTAGCAGGTACGTACCTCACATAAACAATACTTTGGCGTACAAATGGTCAGGAACAATATTGACTTATGGTCCCTACAGGTAGGCACAAATCTTATTTGGAATATCAAAATTGCATTATTCAGCATAAATCCATATGTATGCAGGGAACAGGTAAATTTTTAGGCATGGTAGCATAAGCCTATATATTGCAAAATAAGCATAATGCCTGGATTAGTCTACGCCTGAAAGTTGGCGCAACAATTACTGAAACCATTTAACAATTTAAGTACTGAAAACATGGCGTTGTACAATTTAAAATTATTTGAACTGTTTAGAAAGTCAACCACACCAAAGTTTTTCACGGAAGTGAAAATTCTTCCTGAGAAGTTGACATTGATCAGCAAATGGGGCTGCGATGGATCATCCGGACAAAGCGTTTATAAGCAAAGGATATCTTTCGATGACGCTACAATATCGGACGGAAATATGTTTATGGCATCTGTTGTTCCTTTGCGGCTAAAATCGGATGATTCCCTACACTGGAAAAATCCACGTCCGTCATCAGTGCATTATTGCCGACCAATAATGTTTCAGTTTGCAAGGGAATCGGCAGAACTCATAAGGACTACGGTGAAGGACATTAAAGAACAAATAAGCAAGATTAAGCCTACAAAGCTGCAAATTGGAGAAGGAAAATATATTGAATGCAATTACGAGTTCCACCTGACCATGGTTGACGGAAAAGTCGTAAACGAACTGACTGGAACAACCTCAACAATGTCATGCCCGATTTGCAAAAAGAGTCAGAAGAACTTTTTTCAATTCAATTCAATTTATTTCATATATAATATGTTACATCTCAATTTTATATAATTAGTTGTAAAGAGTTTAAGATTAGTATCTTTTTCTGCTTAATTATAACATATTTCAATTAGTTATCATATACATATATATAGACAGAATTATATTGGAGGTAAAAATTTAGCAAAAACCTATTTAAACCCCTTTTTTCGTTTTATTTTTATATTTTTTTTTTATCGATTTTTTATTATTATTTGTCAGAAGAACTTTGGTAATTTAAACGATTCTACAAATGAGGAGAATTACGAATATGGAATGTCACCATTGCACGCAAGGATAAGGTGTATGGAATTCTTGCTAAAACTGGCATATACCCTACCACAAGAGGAAGAAAACTTCGATGAAAATACATCAATAAAGGATAAGGAAAAGATCAGAAAGAAGCAAATACAGGATGCTTTTTTTAAACAAGTTGGACTAAAAGTAGACTGTCCCAAGCACGGATACGGTAACTCAAACGATGGAAACACTTCTAGGAGATTTTTTGAAAATGATGAGGAAGTAACTAGAATCATTGGAATTGACAATCAAATCGTGAAAAGATTGGGAACGATCTTGGATGTTTTAAACTGCAAAGAAAATGTCAATTCTACAAAATATGGAGAATATGCGTCGAAAACTGCATCTCTTTTAGCAGAAATGTATCCACAGCAGAAGTTGACCCCGACCGTCCATAAAATATTGGCGCATGGTAAAGATATAATTGAGTACCAGTCTTTGCCAATTGGAGAGCTTTCTGAAGAAGCACAGGAGTCTCTTAACAAATTTTATAAAAAATATAGATTGCAGAACACATTCAAAGCATCAAGGGTGAGGCAAAATGAGGACCTCTTCAACATGTTGGCAGCATCTTCCGATCCACTTATTTCTTCCCTGCGGCATGTGAAGTCACGAATAGAGTTACAAAATAATTATAGTTTAGAAATGGTTAGTCTTTTAGATATACCTTCTCTTACGAATTGTGATGAATATTTTACAGAAAATTGAAAAAATAAATTTAAAAAAAAAAAATAATTTTTTTTTTAATTTGTTGGGTAATAATTTAAAACATAAAACCCTTAAGAAAAAAAATAAAAACAATCTAAAAATGTAAAAAAAATTTTTTTTAGTTACCATAAAATTGATTTTTCTACTAATTTTAACTTTGATAACCCATAAGTAGGCCCCTACAAAGCGTAGCACCCTTTCCAAACGCTCATTTCATAGGCTGAACAGTTATCTATCATATGCTGTTTAAACTGTTCAATTATCTTATTCGGTTCAAAAGATATGATTTTTGCAACGAAAAAACTCAAATGGCGCCACTGTGCGCCGCCACCTCGGCGGCACACCTCCATCCGATGGTCCAAATTTTCGATGACGCTGAGGCATAATTGAGGTTCCATGCCATTAATGTGCCGAATTATCTCATCTTTTAGCTCTTGAATTGTTGCTGGCTAATCGACGTACGCATTTTTTTTTTCAAATAACCCCAAGGAAGTCCAACAGTTTCAAATCACATGATCTTGACGTGAGATCACACGGGCATTGAATTTGTCGCGCAAAAGAGCCATTGTTTCGTTAGCTGTGTGGCAAGTGGCATCGTCCTGTTGAAACCACATATCGTCCACATCCATATCTTCCAATTCGGACCATAAAAAGTTCCTTATCATCTCACGATAGCGAACACCATTCACAGTAACTGCCTGACCGGCCTTATTTTGGAAAACATACGGCCCGATGATGCCGCCAGCCCATAAACTGCACACCAAACAGTCACTGTTTATGAGTGCATTGGTTTTTTGACAATCACTCTTGGATTATCATTCGCCCAAATGCGGCAATTCTGCTTATGACGAATCCACTGAGTTGAAAATGTGCCTCGTCATTGAAGATTATTTTCACGATATGCATTTGGATTTGAATGCCCATTTTCATAATAAGCCTGAATAACTTAAATGCGGTGCTCGATTGTGTATCTTTCCATGGTTTAAATTGAATTAGTCTGAATCAGAGAAATGTCAAATGAAATGCAGAAGAAAACTTGACGTTTAGGCGTGGTTCACATTCAACATCGGCCCTTAAAATTTAACCACCCTTTATTTTGTTGGTTCCTTATCCTTGTAAATTGTTTTGTTTTTATTCATATTAACGTTTTATTACCAAACCTTGTTTGATTTTTTTGTTTTTATGCATTCGAATTAAAACCGAATAAGCGGTTATTTTAAAAAAATGCTTAACCGAAAACCGTTTTTTTTAAAT
Source organism: Pollenia amentaria (assembly GCA_943735925.1). NCBI lineage: Eukaryota > Metazoa > Arthropoda > Insecta > Diptera > Polleniidae > Pollenia > Pollenia amentaria. The sequence goes on along the minus strand of OX031008.1, from coordinate 80,563,351 downwards.
AGCAACTATTCGGAATATTCGGAAACCGGGTTTTGAAAAAGTCGAATTATTGATCTTCCAAGTCTTTACGAATAGCGAAGTTGACTTCACGATGTCCGTCTGACCGTCTGTCTGTTCAAATAGGTTTTCCGAAGAGCGCTAAAGTGATATGCTCCTTTAAATTTTGCATTCAACCAGATCGGTCCATAAATGACTGAGATGTGAACAAACAACCACGATTGCCGCTTACTATTATATAACTATGGGCATAACATTTCCTGTTATTTTTTTTTCTTTTTTTTTTTTTGCTTTTTGACACATAACAAATACATACACAGAAAAAATTCTGGCCAATTTTTTTTTTTTTTTTTTTTTTTCATTTAATCCATTAATCAAAAATAAAATCATTTTTCATTAAAAATTTAATCAAGTAAATTAAACGTTTAATTATATCAACTACATTACTGCAGAAACTGTTTTTAATATCAAAAAATATTTAATTGATACTATAAATTTGTTTACTAGTGCAAAATTTATGTGATTTTTATTTGATGTCACAAATGTTTTTTAATGAAATCTATTTTTATTTTTTTCTGTAGACATGATTTGCCGCTTAAATACAGAAATGCGTTTTAAACGAAATAAACCAGTTGTATAGAGTACTAGCTCTGTACGTGTATTTTCGCTAGCTCTTAAAGAACTAACGATAGTCCCACCGCATTTAACCTCACATGCTTTTGATCTTAACATCCCTACCATTCAGGAGGAAATTAAAAAGTTTTCACTCAAATACATGGATACACGAATAACGCCATCATAACACAGGGTCTCCACCTGAGATAATATCTGATATAATATCTGAGAGAACGTCGTTAGAATGAGAGAACAAATTTCTTTATGTTCATCTGAATATTAAACAAGGGGAACACGTATCTTATACGATTTTATAATCGACTGATTCTCGTACAGTTAACTTGTATCGTTTTTATTCTTTTTTAATTTTTTTTTTTTTCGTTTTTTGATTTTTTAATTTAAAATATTGTTTTTTTAAACACTTTTCACAAAGATTGGCACTATTTGCATTATTAAATTACACATTTTAATAATGGTGGCTTATTATTGTTTTATATGTGTGTATGCATGTGCATTTATGACAGCTCGTCTTATAAGAACTGTCTCATAAAATTTATCATAATATTAATACTTACTACTTTTTAAACCATTTTTTAAATGATAAAACACTTTTTTCTGTTTAGCGATCATATGCATATATATTTCATCTTCGATTTAAGCCATTTCAAAGTTTAATACCTCTATAAAAAACACCCTTTACATTTTAAATTAATGTGACATGTTGTAATACTAAGTATTATAGTTTGAGCCATAAATAGAAGATTTTTTAAATTCTAAGAGACACATAACATTAATTTCCTTAACCCTGGATGGTTACTGTTCGTCGAATCGACGAAACTCATTTACTCTTTGTCATATAACTTTTTTATGTGTATTTAAATTACGCGCATTTTTCAACAACGTTAGTAGATGACGAAAGTTTTAAAAAGTTAACTAATTTGAAAACACAAAAAAGTGCTCCAATTCGTTTAGAATTTTGAGAGAGAAAAAGAATTTGTATTTTTTGTGCTTTCTTTAATTTTATTTTTTAATAAAATTTAATATAAATCGTTCCGCTAGATTTTTTTTTTTTTTTTCAAATAGTTTGTCGATTCGACGAAGAGTTACGTTAATGTACTAAAATAAAGAGTAACCTCCCAGGGATAATAAAACACAATTACATAATTAAAAAAAATTTGTTTTGCTTTAAAGGCTCTAAACACAAAAAAGTTATAGTCATTTAAAAACTAAAATTTACGAAGAAATTTTTAATTTTAGCAAAATACTGATAAGGTCCATTTTGGATCACCCTGTTCGCTTTGAGCAAGAAGGAGAAGAGCAGACTTTTTTGGCTCTTGACGATCACCGGTATTTACTTTCAAATCTGTGAGATAACTTTAAAAACTTAAGTATTATATTTTCGTCTTTACACAGAAAAATTAAAAATTGTCTCTAATCACCAAATTCATAGAATCAACAAACAAATTGTTGATTTTGCACCTATTACCAAAATAAATATATTTATTACTAAAAATTGTAAAATTGTGAACATTTTTATTTCAGTAAATGATGTATTTTTAATCCTAATTCAAAACACTGGACTTTCAAAAAATGTGTAAATTGATTTAATTAATTAAAGCTCAGGTTTTGACAATTCCCAACAACAATTCTACAAGTTTTAATTATTTTATTTTAAAGGAAAAAATCAATTAAGATTTTTTTAATATTTAATGAATATTTTAATTAAAAATTTATTTCAAAACAACTAAAATGTTAATTAAATCAAAACTATATTTTTAATTTTCTTTTAAATTAAAAAAAATAATTGATTCAATTACCACATTAATTAATTTGAAATACGTTTTAAGCAATTTTTTTAATTGATAAAAAACTACTGATGATATTTTCTGTGTAAAATTGATAAAATGACCGAACATTTTTTGTTCTGAAACATAATTCATTGAGTTTAGCTTCAGCAAAAAAGAATTTAAATACCTTTTATCTTTTTTGATAAACAAGAAGAAACAAAAACGTTAAAAAATTTTAATCTAAATTTGTCAAACCTACAGCCCTTAAAGTAGATTTTATTGAACATTTCAAAAAATTCAAGAAGCAGAAGAATATTTCTTTTTATGTTTTTTACAATGTTAAAATTTAAATTAGTTTTTTTTTTAAAGGGAAGTTTTCTTATGAGTTTTTAAAGGTTTTTTAAGTTCATAAATTTATTAAAAATTTATATCACGTAACTCTTTCGTACGCATATATTTGTGGTTGATTTAATTTGGAATTGTTATACATTTTTTCGTCATTCTGTAGCTGCTGCCGATAAATTCTTTTGGTTAATTTTTTTTTTATATATTTTACCTTAATTATTTATTAGCTGTTGACAATTTGCGACACTTTTTCGACAAAATATTCTTGGTGCTTTTTAAAGCCAAACTTTTTTTTTTTTTTTTTTTTTTTTTGTCGCACTATTAAGCAGAAGCAGCATAATTTACCTGCCATCTTTAGAAAAAATAACAGCCCTGCGCTGAATCCATAAAATATTAAAAAAAAAAGATACACACACACACATTAAAAATTTAAACGCCAACGGTTGCAATTTTTTTTTTTCGTAGAATTTTTTGTATTTTGTTTTTGATTTTCAAAAAGACCATTAAAATTTGTTTTACATTCTTTTTTAATCACGCTCGAAGAAAAGGGTCATTTAAAGAGGAAGATTTTAATTAAAAAAATATATTTCTTTTTGCTTCTTCTTAGAAGTCTTCCTTTTAAAAGCCGCATACGACAAAAAAAAAACTGTAGACTTATTTTTAATCCAGCGTAATAAAACTTCCCACGAACAATTTTAACCTGGAATTTATTGCAAACAAACAGATAATACTCAACGGAATTTATTTTAAAAAAAATTATTTAGAAACTATTGCGTTTTTGAACAATTAACTCTTATAGTAGAGGAAAAGCAATTAAAAATCTAACTTAAATTTAAAACTAAATTACGTGTAAATCTGGATTACGACAAGAAAAAAATAATATAATAACTAACAGATAATGCGAAATAAGTCTAAGTTTACATTACATCAGCTCATTATTGGTTTGCCGCATATGCCAAAAAGTCGTAATGGAGAAAAAAGACCATGAAGGTTTACATGAAGTTTTCTGAAAATATGCCCGATTGATTTTTTTTTGTATTTTCACCACTGCTTCTGTCATATGTTTTGAAGAAAAATGTAAATTAATGTAAATTTTTATATTTTAATAAGGCTTTATTAGTTCATCAATTTTAATTTTCATTGAATTATTTTTAATGAAGAATAACTAACACCGCCGTTGACGACGGCTGGCAGTCAACAGTCAAACATTAATCTCTAAACCAAATGGAGTTTTTCTTGGTGGATCGAAATTTGTTGTTGTGAATGATTATCTATTAAAGGGCTGCATGAAACACTTCATTCATGCACATACTAAAATGTTTATACAATGAAGTTCGTATTCAAACAAAATTCCGACCACTGAACAAACTGTTGTTTTATTCATGCTACTAGCAAACACATTCGTTTCATATGGCAAACACAAAGACTTTTCGTTCAATGAAACGGCTTTTGTTTTACAGTTTTCACTCTCTCTCATTTTTTATATAAATACTCAAAAAAATTTATGTAATTTTTTCTTTTTTGTTACCTTTACAATAATATATGTAATTTGTAAAGCATTTATTAAATTAAATTTAAGTTTTTTTCCTAACAACTTTTTTATGTACTTCCAAGCAAAACACATTGCTAAAAATGTTTTTGAAAATAAAAGGAAATTGTTTTGAAGTTTTAAAATTTACATTAAAAACAATTAATTTACATTGAAAACAAAGTCAAATTTTAATTATTTTAATATTAATGTACTTCCTTATCTTGTTGCTTTTACTCTTCATGGTTATTTTTGTTTTTTTTTTTTTCCTAATGTTTTTCATTTCTTTCAACTGGCAATACTGACTTTAAAATAAATGTGTTATTCCATGAACTTATTCGACATTTATTCAGTGGTTGTTTTGTTTCACAGTTGTTAGTATTCATATTCTCTTGCTTAAGTAAACAAAAACACTGCATCTTATTCGTCTCTTAAATTTCGTGTGTTTGTTTGTTGCTTTCATTTCGTAGTTATTCATTATACTGAATACAAACGAAGCAAATACAAAATTATAATGAAAGTTTCATGAACATCATTATTAAGTTTCATGCAGATGTTTATTATCTATTTTCAATTGATTAACATTTTACTTCTGTTTTTTTCATTTATTATTTTTAAAAATATAAACTGTTGTGTAAGTTCATGAACGAATTAAGAAGTTAACATTGTTTTATTGAAAGTAAAAATTATGGTTTTAAGCCGCTTTTTGTGCTGCAAAGGTATATGTATTTTCTGCTGTGTATTGAGTTGTTGACATTTTATTTTAATATTGCTTTTACTACTTTTTTTCTTAAGGTAATGAATGTACATTTTTGTATGAGGAATTTGAAGCATTCGCCAACCAGTGGCGTGTAGAGCAAAACAATACGTAATAAAATTTAAAATAGTTGATATTGAGCCAAATTAATGCTAAATATCTCAGAAACCATATATATGTTCGTGAAACAGGTTTTGAACCCAGAAAGGAGGTATTCAAAATATATATATATATTGGACAGTGATTTAAAATTTTGTTCGCAAACGTAAAAAAAAAATTATAAATTCTGCTTTGATTTTTTATGTTTTTGTAGAGTGATCTGGTCACAATCTTAAAAAATTTTTCAGCTGAAGATGGAATTAAACATGACCAAAAAATGCTAAAAATTATTTTTAAAAATGCTAAAAATATTGCTAATTTTTTTTAAAAGAATTTTGTTAAAAATGTATTACAAATATACAAATTTATTCGAAAAAAAATACATTTTACTGACTTATTTTTTTACGAAATTTAAATAAATTGTTATATTTAAACAAATGGGAAGAATTTAGTAAAACATCATATACATTAGGGTGGGTTTTCTCGTAACAACTTCTAATAGCGTAAATATGCTGTATATTTGTCTGCATTAGACCCCTTTAAAATATTATGAATTTATTTTTAGTGTAAGAGGTCGCGCTTCATTTTGTTAAATTTGTTATATAACAGCAATAGCATTGTATTGCAAACAAGCATATTACTGAATCCTAACGATTCTTAAGTTCTCGAGGATTAAGACACAAGCAATTCATTCATTGAAAAGTATATATTCTTCCAGGAAATATTTTTGATAGAATACATATATTTTTATTTTTTTATTTGAACTGTTTTAACTTCTAACCGTTATTTTGGAAACAAGAAGCCAAGATTATTTCTGCACGAGGTTCGAAAATGTAGAAGATATTAATGATAATGTTTTACCAACTTACGAATATGTTAGAAATTATATGATAATAACCATCGTTTTAAGATATTGCAAAACTTGTAGCTCAAAGGATAGAATGCGTTTTGAGAAAATCGTCTCTTTCTACAGTGTCAAATAAAATAGTCATACAAGTAATAAACGGTTATCATATAAATTACAAAAATCTCAAAAAGTCGTTGAAAAAAATTCCGTTTATAAGAAAGAAAATTTTCTCCGACGTAGTAGAGTTTTGTTTCATATTTGTTCCTGTAGATATAAACAAATTGAGCTTTTTTATGTCCAAGGCAATATAAGGTACCCAAAGAAGAACAGGAGTTTTTGAGTGAGATGTGAGGGCGAGCCAGTTGCGTATTGGAGGAGTAAATCGAGATCTTGGAGGAGTAGATCGAGAACTCAATTGCAAAAACGATCAGCCCAAGAACCAAGGACAGAAAAAACGTAAATAAAAGTCACGAAAAATTAACTTAAAACAACAGGACTTGGAGTTATCTGTAAGTAATTCCAGTGCTTCTTGTGACGACTCTTTTAATTTACCTTCCACGTCAAAGGCAGAAAGAAAAAAAATTAGTTTGCCTATATTGTCAAAAACTTGTAACCATTACAGTGTTTCTGATAGCGCAGCGGCTGCTATTGTTTCCTCTGTATTGCAAGATATCTCTCCTAGCAGTGAACCAATTGATAAATCAAAAATAAGACGGGAAAGAAAAAAAGTACGTTATAAATACATTCAAGACCAGAAGCAGCTAGACCTACTAGCTTTATACTGATGGCCGAAAGATAAGACGCTTAATATTATTTAAAAGGGAGCTAGCAAATATAGACAAATACTGATTGAGGAGCATGTGGCCAGATTCGGTTTATGTTGGCTATGCCACACCAGATCGAAGTACTTCTAAAAATATTGAAATGTCAATTACTGCCCTTCCTTCGTCTCAAAAAATTAATAAAGACAATTTGATGGCAATTGGTTGTGATAGTCACTAATACTGGGAAATTTAACTATGCGAACAAACAAATTTTTATTTATTCGCCATATGAAATCTAAAAAAAATTCATTGTGATTATATAATGCCGGATTGTATACTGCCGGTAAACGAAACTTGTGACACATACTATACAGGTAACCTGTGCAATAATTTAATATTTTAATATCGGCGATATATATCGATTATAATTTTTTTAAATATCGATATTTTGATATATCGATATTTATTGCCCATTTCTACTGGCTATAAATTACTACGTTAAAGGGATGAGATTACGTCTTGATATGGAGCACCACCTTCTCCATCACTTTGTCGCAAATAAACACAATCCACTTTCTTAAATTATTTTCACAAAAAGTTTCTGTCAAAAAAAGATTGCATTTTATTTTTGAACAAAGTGCTGTCAATTTTTTTTTTATTAAAAATATGCATTACAAAATATTTCCGTTAAATTTTAAAATTCAACTATGCAGACCTTTCGAAAGAACTACGATTTATTTTTCAAATCGGAAATTGTCTTCGAATGTCTTTTCGATTATAAGCGAATTAGATAAAAATCCCCAGGTTTGATATTCGAAAGTAATACCATTTTGGATTGTTTTAAGTACGTTTTCATGTTATTCGTACTTAAACATGGTGCAGGAATCGAACATCCCGAATAGAGGTCAAAGTTATTGGAAAATGCTCAGAAGCCATCTTTAAAACCCGTAATTTTATTGTCCTTAAAACTTTAAAACTGTTCGTCTAATATTTCCAAAACGGTTAGATAAGGATGTTATCATACCGTATTTTGTTTCAGCCTAATTTTCATTGCAAAAATAACGTATTAATAATTTTTTTAGATTTAATGAGTCATAAAAAATCTTAATTCAAATTGCTCGTAAAGTAATAAAAAAAAAACGCCGCACTAATAAGGTCTATAAATTTTTATGGAGTTTCCTTCAGTTATTGGCGCTTTTTCCAAGACTTTCTTGAAAAATTCAACATTCTTTTTCTTTTATTTTGTATATTAAAAAAAGTTTTTTTTAAAAAAACGTCATGAGTGCAAGACCAACCCATCGATTTTGTTAATAGTCGTAATTGTAGTATGTAAATTTTTTAATATTCCAAGCGATTTCGTATGTGTGTCTGTGCCTGTGTCTATTAAACTGTTGCCCTTTTCTGTAACCCTGATTTCCTCTTTCATTTGCCATATTAAAATAAAAGAAAAAAATATTTCCGTTTACATCGAAATTATTTTTAGTTTAACGTAAAGTATAAAGAATTTATTTTTACATAGTGTTGAGGCAAACAAACTTCAAGACAACAGACAGTTAGAACGCCGAAAGGCCAGGCAGACAGACATGAGAACTTATCGTTTGGAGGAAAAAGAAAAGGAAAAAGTAATTGGGAAAGCAACATATACTGACTGACAACTTAAATTTGCAATTTCAATTTTCTTATAAGAAGTGCAAAAAATATTAAGAAAATAAAATGTGCCAAAAGGAAAATCCCGTTCGTAAAAGTTTCGGGACTGCGAATAACGATATTGTAAAGAAACTATTAATCAAGAAGAGTCTTGAGACCCTGGTTTGGCAAGTCCATAACACTCATTAGAATATGATTTTATGAAGTCAAAGACAAGACAATAGTTATGTATAGGTTATTAGATCCAACTTATCATGTACAAGAACCTGATCAGGTTGCCTAAGCTGATCGTTGATTCTACCGATAGTTCGGATGCTTGCCTACACAGAAAAAAATAAAAATCGATTTCAATTAAAAAATGTATGATATTACTTTAAAAAATTAATTAAATTTGCACCAGTTAACAAATTAATAGAATCAATTAAACGTTTAATTCACTTGATTACACGCTTAATTCACTTGATTAAACGTTTAATTCTCTTGATTAAATTTTTAATTAAATTTGCACCAGTTAACAAATTAATAGTATTAATTAAACGTTTAATTCACTTGATTGCACGCTTAATTCACTTGATCAAACGTTTAATTCTTTTGATTAAATTTTTAATTAAAACCGATTTTATTTTTGATTAATGCTTTAATTGGTGAAAAACTGTGGAGAATTTTTTCTGTGTAGAGGTCCATATCGTGAAATGCTAGTCATTTGGAGAGAAGGTGAATAATTACTGTCTCTTTCTCCTCTGGTACATGACAGCTACGACAATTTGTATTAAATGGGCTACCCAGTCTGCTTGTATGTTCTCAAACAGCCCAACGCTCGTTTAGCACCGATATTATTATATCCCGTGGTTCCAAAGTGGAGCAAAGGGCCACATTTGTCGTTTCAGTAATAAGAATTTTATAAGACAAAGCGACTTATTAGGCCACCTTGCACGATCCTAGTGTTGGGGCTGCCAACCGCCTCTAGGTAGGCAAAACGGCAAAAGAACAGCTCAGATGCAGTGATTGTTCCACTCTGCCCATTATCTAATTGCCTGAGAAGTATTGGTTTCAGTATGCCTTTCAGTCTACTCAACTGTCCGCCTTCTCACTTTGGCTGCAGTGAGACTGATGCCTAAACCACACTACCAGGGGATACAAGGTGTAAGCCGGAAGTAGTGAGCCGCTTGGAGAAGTCGGAGCAGAGGAATCGCTTCTTCTCATCCCAAAGTGGATAAAAGACAGATAGCTTTCCGTATAAGTGGACCTCTGTGAAAGACCCTATCCCCGATATCAGTCATTAATTAGCATTTCTGTTGTAGTTCAATAATTGTGATGAAGGCCAAACCAAGGCCACAATTTCCTAGCAATGATCCGATATTGACATTAGTTTTGAATCAAATAAAATGAACGTTCGTATGTACATACACAGAAAAAAATAAAAATCGATTTCATTTAAAAAATGTATAATAATAATTAAAAAAATAATTAAATTTGCACCAGTAAACAAATAAATAGTATCAATTAAACGTTTAATTCACTTGATTACACGCTTAATTTACTTGATTAAACGTTTAATTCTCTTGATTAAATTTTTAATTTAAACGGATTTTATTTTTGATTAATGCTTTAATTGGTGAAAAACTGTGGAGAATTTTTTCTGTGTATGTGATTAAAAATTCAGGTTCCCTGATTAGGCCTACTGCACAAAAACACAATAACATTAGCTAAAATCTTAAGGAAAAATTTTAGTTATATAAAATTTTTAATATCTGAAAGGATTGGTTGGTTCTTAATAGGCCATACAACTGAAAACCCCTTAGCCAATAAAGAATAGAAACGCAAAAAAAGAATAGACATGCGTAAGAGAACGCAAGGAGCTTTAATGTGGTTATTACAGGTCAATTAGGAAAAAATGCCGAAAAGGTAGGGCTCCCTTAAAAAGATCTTTGTAGAAGTTGCACGGATGAAGAAGAATAATCAACAGAACATCGTCTATGTCTTTGTTTGTCATTAAAAAACATAAGTCAGCTGGTCTGATATTGATTTAATTAGGATTCACTTCCTCATTGAAGCGACCACGAAATAAAGGACGTCCGAGAGACAGTGATAAATGATAACAGAACGGGAACTACTTACTGAAGCTAAACTGCGGTTGCCAATGGAACCGTACCTACATCATAAATCGAGACATACAAAAATGTTATGTACACGATATGACTATATAGAATCCATCAGCCTAATTCCGGTTGTATACGACTGTGTCGTTTTTTTTTGTAATAGATTAAAGTAAAACACAACCTGTGTTCTTTAAGCTACTACAAAAAACGACACAGTCGTATACGACAGCGACAACCGCAATAAGGCTGCATGAAAAAAGGAATGATACTACCGAAGATCAGTGCATAAAGCACGGATTCATTTTTATACATATTAACGAAATGTGAGAAGTTATAAAAACTATATCGATTAAAGCCGAACCATATCTTCAATTTAATTTTTTTTTTTTTTTTTGGCTATCAAAAAAAAACAAAAAAAACTTCAAGAAACTTTTTTGTCTTTAGAACTCATAAAATTTTTTATTTCTTTCAGTTAGTAGTTATTTCTTTTAGAAGGAAATGAAGACGGCAGAGAAGCTACAAGACGCTAGAACGGACCTACGCAGAGGCAATATTAAGAAGAAAAAAAAAACAAAATGGCAACAAATTATAACAAAACAGTGGATAATCATCAATCAAACTTTAAATTAATTCATGACAGCGATAGCGAACTGAAGAATATATAGGCGACTTTTTAGTGCGCTTTTTAAAAACTTTAAGACTTTAAAGAATTATTAAGATAAACTGTAATTTTTTTAAGCCCGATAGAACTTGAAATTGTAAAAAAAACAACACAAAAAATTTTATTGTAATCAAAGACAAGTAAAAGTGGTATATTCGGTTATGTCGAATATTACCTACCCTAAACTTTTATTAGAAACTTATGTCAACATGAGCAAATTTAGGGTTACAAGATAGTTCTTCACGTTTACCAGTGTTAAAAATCATACAAGAACATGGGCCGTATTTGTGCATTTGAAATACTTCTACTATTTGCAGTACTTTTTACACTGAAAAGAAAAAACAATCCATCCGTCTTAAATCAAGCCGAACTGGTGTCAAAAGTACGGTAAGTTCGGATTTGCTTAATTCAATTGTCCGTATTTAACATATTCCGAAAATGGGATTCGCTTAAGTAAAAATTAGATCAAATTCGATCTCAAACTGTGCTTCAATCCAAAATTTCTAAGTTGGTTTTAATCCAAAATTCGTACTTGAAATAATCCGAAAGTGAGATTTTGATTCTTACCTAAGCAATTACGCCAGACAACCAGAGAGAGAGAGAGAGTATATTATTATTTACTAACTCTTTTACACATATCTTTGTTTCACATTTGTTGTATTCCTCCTTGTTTAGTGCTTGTTCACACCAGTGTTGCCTGGTAATTTGTTTTCTTCCCCCCACAAAAATTTAAAAAAACCCCAAATTTAACGTATTTTAAAAAAATACCTCTAAATGTCAAAGTTTAGATAATAATTTCACTAAAATTAATTTGACTTGTTTCAGTGTTGATTTACGTTATGATATAATTTCCTTAATAAAGCAAAAATCGCAAAAATTTTACTGAAATTCCCCCAAAAATATTTTTTTTAAAGTTTCTTGAATATTTTAATAATTAAAATATCATAAAAGACATTTTTAAAACGACTGTAACTTATCTACATACATATATAATTTATATTCATATGAATCTGTTCAAAATAGAGTTAGTAGAAATCTGCTTTTTTAAATATTGAATTCAAGATTCTGCAAAAATATCGAGTGTTGCCAAATCTTTTTCGCTAACTTTGTACATATTATCGAAATTAAGATTTTATTTCTTTTGCAAGAAGCCAGTAAACAAATTTTCTTATTTTTTGTTTTTCTCTAAGCCAATTTCCAAATATTTTTTTTTTTGTGTATTTTGGATATGCCAATTTCCCACAAGTTTAAAATTTGGTGATTTCATTAGAGTTTGTTGAGTTTTTAAAAGATTTATTCGTTTTTTACTAACTGATATTTTTTAAACTTTTTGTAAAATTTTTTTTAATCGCAATTTAGATATTTTTAATTAGGCTTAAGTTCATTGAATTTAATTTTCATTAAATTATTTTTATGAAGACAGGAATTTTTACAACATGAAATCAATTAAAATTTTATTGATAATTTTTCATTCTTGACCAGGTTTTCACAGACACGTTGCCCAGACTAGTTTCGATTGTAACCACACAATCTCTTCAGTGGGGTTTGCCGTTTTACTCACTCGGCTATTGCAGCCGGATGACGTCAATAGTCAAACATCAATCTTTAAACCAAATGGTATTTCATCTTGGTAGATCGAAATTTGCTTTTGAATGAATGATTATCTATTTTAATTGATTTACATGTTCTTCCTAACTTCTGTTTTTTTCGTACTTTTTGTCAAGAATTCTTCTTGAAATCCAAAGTACATTTTTGTTTTTCATGTTTTTGTCTTTCTTTTTCTTGTTGACCTTTTACCGCACAACTTGAAGGACAAATGTAAACATAGCTCTTTGCCTTATCTGTTAACAATAATTAGTATTGTGGTTATTTTATTGAACTGTTACTGGTTTTAAATCCAAATTAAGATATTTTTGTAATTAGGCTTAAGTTCATTGAATTTCATTTTCATTATATTATTTTTATGAAGACAGGAATTTTTACAACATGAAATTCTTGATAAATACATAATCATTCATTCAAAAAACAAATTCTGATCAACCAAGGTGAAATACCATTTGGTTTAAAGATTGATGTTTGACTATTGACGTCATCCGGCTTCAACAGCCGAGTGAGTAAAACGGCAAACCCCACTGAAGAGATTGTGTGGTTACAATCGAAACTAGTCTGGGCAACCTGTCCGTGAAAGCCTGGTCAAGAATGAAAAATTATCAATAAAATTTTAATTGATTTCATGTTGTAAAAATTCCTGTCTTCATAAAAATAATTTAATGAAAATTAAATTCAATGAACTTAAGCCTAATTAAAAAAATATCTAAATTTGGATTAAAACCCATTAACAGTTCAATAAAATAACCACAATACTAATTTTTGTAAGGTTTTTATCATTTAAGTGATTGTGTTATTTCGTTTGAAGAGATTTTCTTAATTTGACGATTTAATTGGGTTAAGGAGATTTTTGGGGATGTGTTTTTTTTTTATTTTTACCGGTTTGTTTACGAAATAAATAAATTTATGTTCGATATGCTGGGTTATTTCCAAAAAGATTTTGACAGATTTTTTGCGATTTTTCTTGTAAAGTCTTTATTTCTCTATTTATTATTTGTGTTAGGAACTACGATTTTAAATTTTTTTCAGTTGATTTTTGGGATATATTTGTTTTCTTTTTCTTGAATTTTCATTATTGGTGATGTATTTTATTTTAACTTTTTTTCGATTTGAAAACTTAAGGGATTTTTTTTTTTAATAAAAGGTATGAGTTGTAAATCGCCATAAATCTTCTGAAACTCAAGCGTTTTGCTTGCAATTTGGTACTTCTTTAGAATTATTCTCAGTGGTGCCAACATGTATTTTTGGAATATTGTTTAGATCAGGTGTTTATTGAAATTGTTAAGAACACACAAAATATTTAATATTTCCTTTTTCAATTTAAATTTTTTGATATTTTTAAAAATTTAAATTAAATTGTTTTAATGAAGGAAGGAATTTTTGTTTTTTCTTTTGTAACAATAATTGTTCTTAGAATAACATCTAACTGATATCAATTCAAATAAAAAGAAAACATACTAAAATTTATTTATTAATCATTCAATAATTTCTTGAAAGTTTGGTATTGCGAGTTCAATTCACAATCATAAATGTAATGAGAGTGTCAGGAAATGCTCGTAAGTTTATTTTTGGTTTTAAAATTATTGTTTCATATAGAATGTAAAAATTACTTCTTTATATTAGTTACTCTTTATATTCGACGTTTGAACTATTAAAGGCATACAACTATTACAAAAAAGCTTTATAAAGTTAAAAATTTACGTCATGGAATTCATTCGAAAAACAAATTTTCTTTTGCTGAATTTTGTGATATGTTCTAGGGAAATTCTTTTTTCCGTATTCTGTTAATAATTTCGTGAAAGCCTGGGTTCAAATCTCAGCGCAGTCAAGAATGAAAAATTATCAATAAAAATTTTAATTAATTTCATGTTGTAAAATTCCTGTCTTCATAAAAATAATTTAATGAAAATTAAATTCAATGAACTTAAGCCTAATTAAAAATATCTTACTTTGGATTAAAAACCATTAACAGTTCAATAAAATGACCACAATACTAATTTTTGTTATTATTTTTATATTAAACAGACATTTTTTTCCGATTTCGTATATTTTCCCCCATTTTTGCGATTAAGGAATTTTTGCGCTCTTTAACGATTGTTTTTTATATACGATTTTTTTATTTATTTAAGAGACACAAGTAGGGATTTTTTATGTTGGTGATCATATTTTTTTATTTTTTTTTATATTTCTATGTTTTATTTTTTTTATTTATCTTATTTTTTATTTGGTTATTGTGATTTTAATTTTGGCGATTATTTATTTTCGGATATGTATTATTTATTTTATATTATTATTTATTTTCGGATATGTAATTTATTTCAGCAAAATTTAAGAGATTTTTTTTTTATCGAATTAATTAATTCTTTTGAGTTGCAGGGTTATTTAAAACTTCGTCCGCTTTTGCATTTTTATTTTAAGATTATTATTTTTTTTTTTTTTTTTTAATA
The DNA here is from genome assembly GCA_943735925.1 of Pollenia amentaria. Lineage (NCBI taxonomy): Eukaryota > Metazoa > Arthropoda > Insecta > Diptera > Polleniidae > Pollenia > Pollenia amentaria. The sequence continues at coordinate 80,548,150 of OX031008.1, read as the reverse complement.
ATTTTTACAACATTTCTTGTAAAATTTATAATTTTTTTTTCGATGGTTTTTTACTTTTGGAATATTGATAGTTTTTTGTTTTGGCGATTTTTTTATTTTTTAATTTTCGCGTCTTTTACGGTTTCAAAATTGTAGTGAGTTCTTTAATTGAAATTAGTGATACATATTTTTAATTTACAACATTATTTTTAATTTTGTTATTATTTTTATATTAAGGAGACCTTTTTTCAGATTTCGTATATTTTTCCCAAATTATGCGATTAAGGAATTTTAGCGCTCTTTAACGATTGTTTGCTATACGATTTTTTTTATTACTTAAATGACTTGTGTGTTGCTTCATATTTTTTGATGTATGGATTATTGAGGTTTTCTTATGTTGGCGATCTTATTTTTTTCGATCAAATTATTAATTATTTTTTATTATGTAGTTTAAATGATCTTTTCCGAAATTCTGAACATGTTTAGTTTAAGGTGATAATTTTTTTTTTTTTTTTATGTTGAATTTCGTGTTTTATTTTGTTTTTAGTGTGAATAATAATCTTTAGTTTCGGCGATTTTTTCAGTTTATTGTAATCACTACATAAAACTAGCGATTTATCTATTAGTCTAGTTATTTTGCAGATTATAGAGATTTTTGAATGCCAAATTTTTAATATAATTTTTATTCTGCAAATTTCACAAGTTTAAGCGATTTTTATGCTTTTTGAGATTTTTGGGCACAAATTAAAGCACTTTTTCCCTATTTTTTAAGTTTTTTATGAATTCATATTTTTTTTATTTTTTGAAATGTATAAAACATTTGCTAAACAAACATGTCGTCATAACTTAGTGTAGGGGACACACATTCCCGCAGAGAAACGACAAAATTTTACTATAATAAATCAATGAATGTATGAATGAGCAAATAAATAAATGGATGGACATAAAATCGTAGTTGGAAATAATGAATTTTAAATAATAGGCCTCTTTTTTTCTTGTTTTACTTTTGTTTGGCCGTAAACTTTTTTAATTGTTGTATAACTTTTTTTCAAGTTTAATTAAAAACAACAAAAAAAACTTTAATTTTATGCACAGTGGGGGGTGTAGAGCAAAACAAGACAAAAAAAATTTTAACAACTTAACTTAATATTAATAAAATTTTATATAAAACAGAAACATTCTTGGCCTATAGAAACAAGTATTTGCATATAATTAAAAATTCATGGTTTTTTTTAAGAGTAATAAATAATAAAAAATATTAACACTTCTTAAGATGTTTAGGCAAAATACTTATAAAATTTATTACAAGAGTGTAAATTTTAGATTCATAAAAAGCATAATAAAGATGATAAAACTCAAATAATTTAAACATTATTCAAAACATTTAAATTTTATGATTGATTACTAAAACAGAACATGAACAAATTTATATAAAAAGAGATCGTTCTCTTTTAAAATATTTATTTTATAAAATATTTAAATACTTTCTCTGCAGTTGGAATTTACTGCAATTACTTTTTGTACCCATACCAGTGTTGTCAAGTTAGGGATTTTCATCCTAGGTTTAGGGTTTCATTTTCCGTCTGGGTCAGTTTTAGCGTTTAAAAAGTAGTTAGGGGGAAATTTAGTATGTAAAAATTGTATTTGGGGATATTTTAGGGTTGATTGATATCATGATGAAATAAACAGGTTGCATTACTACGCCAGATGACGATTTTTTGCTCTTGCATTGTTTTACGTTTCCTTTGTCAAAGTTTTATTTATGTTTACAAAAAGTCCACGTTTTGTGTTGTGACTAGTGTATTTTATTCAAGTTTTTTGCTAATTTTAATTAAAAATAAATAAGTAAATATATATATATTTTATCACGTTTAGCAGCACGCTTTGATTTTTGCTTAAGATAATTTTTGACATTAGCTGGGACTAATTTCCATTTTTGTTGTAATGTTGTAATTGTTGCCGTAGCGAGGCCACCTGCATTATTTCCCAAATATAAGTAGGCTAGCATCTGGGTTACTGGCACTACCATTTTCGAACGCAACTGTCGAGCGAGCATTCTCAATGCTTTATAAAAAATTAAATATTATAAAAAATTAAATAAGAAATCCACTGGCAACTTCAACAGTTGAATCAATTTTTTGTATAAGTATGTATATTTTTAAATATACTAAATAAAATTATATGTATGTTTAAACAAATATTTAAAAAATTATTCTTTTTTTTTGGTGCTTTTTATTTTTTCTCAGTGCAAATTTAGGGGGTATTTTTTTTTTTTGATTTGGGGTTATTTCTTAAAATTTACTTGACAACACTGACCCACACCCAAATAGTGGTGAGGATATTATGCGTTAAAAAATATTGTACTAGACCTTTAAATATACCGATCGAATTTCTGAGTCGATCTAACGATGTCCGTCCGACTGGTTGCCTGTTCATGTACGGGTCGCAAATTTTAGGATAATTTAATGAAATTTGGTACATACGTGTCCCATAAGGACGAACCCTACTAAAAATGGTGAGAATAGGTCCATACTTTCACATAGCTCCCATACAAAATACTCTCTTACTATGTTGGTATTTAGATTATATTTGATTCAAAAATATTTTATTGCAGCATAAATCGCCTTACCAACTTTTTTCTAAATCGGTCCATATTTTATTATATGTAACTCCCATACAAATGCCACTCCCGAAAATAGCTATAAGGACAAATGTTGGTATTGGTATAAAATTAGGTAAGGATAACTTTTAGAATTGCTACTATTTCAAGGCAAAAGTTTGTTCTGGTACGTCCACAATTGACCATATGTTCCATAGAAGCCCCCTCCCCTCTCCGAAATCGCTATAAGACGAACAACACTCAAACAAATGTTTCCATTTTGATTATATTCGGCACAAAGAACTCCTTTCTGAACATGAAGCTCATAACATAAATTTGCTCTGGCGGGTTCTGGATTGACCGTGGGTCTCAAATAGGGTTCACTCTTGAAAATTTGTCTCCAAATAGTGTAGTGTAGGTCGGGCTTGACCGACTACACTTCCTTACATGTTTAAATCAATTTTATTTGTAATTACAGGTTTAATGTGAGTGTATTTAAAATGCTTCGATTACAATCGAATCATTTATTTCGAAAAGGGCTCAGGTACAAATGTTTAGAAAATGAGTTTTTTGTTGTTACTGGAGGGTCTCAAATAGGGTCCACTCTTGAAAATTTGTCTCCAAATAGTGTAGTGTAGGTCGGGCTTGACCGACTACACTTCCTTACTTGTTTAAATCAATTTTATTTGTAATTACAGGTTTAATGTGAGTGTATTTGAAATGCTTCGATTACAATTGAATCATTTATTTCGAAAAGGGCTCAGGTACAAATGTTTAGAAAATGAGTTTTTTGTTGTTACTGGAGGTACACATTTAGACCGATATACTCTGAGAATTAAAGGTTATATACTCCTTCCAAAGCAGTGAGAAACTGGTTGATTTTTAATTAAAATATTTATTTAAAGCTGAATATATTTAATTAAAATATTTATTTAAAGCTGAATATAGTGAACACCATTTCAGGAGAAAAGTATAAATAAATACACAGTTTTTAACTTCATTTTGATAATAAGTGAAACCAGCTGCTCGGAGGATAATAATATCCAGATTACGGATTTCCAAAATTTGTATGAAGACATTCTGCAATGGCCAACCAACATGTATTCGCAGCCAAATGTTGAGGATTTATTATTCATATGTTCATGTTGATGAAATATTTTCGAGATTTTATGAATGTATGTGTTTTCTAATTTGCAATCTTAATAAGATAAAAATGTACCGTAATATTCTTATTATATTAAACAGCTTTTGTTAAAAATGTTGTTTATCTTCATTAAAATTTTCGGGTTCAGAAATGACCATTAAATGGCTTAATCTTATCTTAAAATGCAAAATATATATGTATTTAAACGTTATAGATTAACCCCCTTATTTTGTAAAACACTTCACCTTACTTAAAAAATATTTTCATACAAATATTTGAAAACTCAAAAAATTTTATATAAAAAATTTCACAATGCAGAGTGAAGTGATTTACAAAATAACCCCCTAAGATATTATTTGGCTCCTTAAACCAAGAAAATTCAAAAATTATTTCGATAAGGGCTCATCTCCGGGAACAGTAATGACAATTTTCTCCTTCAAATATTACTTAAAATAATTTTTTCATTATACTTATATAACATAAACAGAGGCTTATAATTTTAGGAAAAAATTCGGCTTCAAAGAGTCAAATGGTTTAAGAGATATTCAGTTTTTTTGTGTCTCCTGAACACTTTGTATTTTTGTACCTGAGCCCTTTTCGAATTAAATGATTCAATTACATTTTAAGGTAACAAGACCAATTTAAAAATATAGAAATGTAAACAAACAAAAAAAAAAAAAAATTCAAGGAATTATTTTTAACTTGAAAAAAATTATATAATACTTGAAAGTTATTATTTTCATATAAATTTAGACAGAAAAACTAAAAATGTTCTTTAATGTTGATGTTGCACCTATTACCGAAATGATTATATTGATTACTAAAAATTGTAAAATTGTGAATATATATATATATATATTTTTTTTTTTTTCAATAAATGATATTGTAATTTTATTTAATTAATAATTTAATCAATTAAAATAGATAATCATTCATTCAAAAAGGTGAAATACCATTTGGTTTAAAGATTGATGTTTGACTGTTGATGTCATCCGGCTTCAATAGCCGAGTGAGTAAAGACGGCAAATCCCACTGACGAGATTGTGTGGTTACAATCGAAACTAGTCTGGGCAACCTGTCCGTGAAAGCCTGGGTTCATATCTCAGCGCAGTCAAGAATGAAAAATTATCAATAAGATTTTAATTAATTTCATGTTGTAAAATTCCTGTCTTCATAAAAATAATTTAATGAAAATTAAATTCAATGAACTTAAGCCTAATTAAAAAAATATCTAAATTTGGATTAAAAACCATTAACAGTTCAATAAAATAACCACAATACTAATTAAAAAAATTATCAAAAAACGTTGTAAATATTTAATTAAATATTGACAATTTCCAACAATAATTCTACAAGTTTAAATTATTTTATTTTAAACGAAAAAAATCAATTAATATTTATTGATATTTAATTAATATTTTAATTAAAAATTTATTTCAAAACAACTAAAATGTTAATTAAATCAAAATTATATTTTTAATTTTCTTCCAACTAAAAAAATAATTGATTTAATTATCGCATTAATTAAATTTAAATACATTTTAAACAATTTTTTTAATTGAAAAAAAAAACTTTTACATTGAAAGCACAAACAATGTCATAAATATTTTGTAATTTTGTTGTTGCTTCTAAAAGAAATTCACATTGCGTTTTAAAATTTCAAACGCTGCATTGCTTGTGGCGTAGAAAATTTTAAAACGGTACATGAATTTCTGTAGAAATCAACAACAAAATTACAAAATATTTATGACACTGTTTGTGCTTTCAATGTAATTCTTTGGCGTTGCGTTTCGTTCGTTTTATATGATTAGGGCCTAAATATGGCAATATAGTAAGTATTTAAACATGTTACATTTCCGATATCGGGGGTAAAAAATTCATTGCGAATTTCGTTGCCGAAACTAAAAATTCCAAATGAATTGAAATTGCTGTTTAGAAATTTTGGAATTTTTTATAATTTTAAAAAGTAGTGAACTGCTTTGTCGAAATAAATTTTTTTTGGAAGATACGAGCGACGATAAAATGGCTTAGCTAGAACAAAACTTGATGAAACCCGAATTATTTCAGCCAAATTATGAGTATCTGCATATTTAAGAGATTTATGGGCAGGAGAGAGTCTTGTGCAAGGAATTAAGAAAAACTAATAGAGTGGTCTCTATTAACTCAAATTTTAGAAAGATAGAAAGAATATCGCATTCAAATTTTTAAAACATTATATTTTTGCGCATCTACGTCACAGTAGTAAATGAGTATAAGCAGCATCACACAAACTCGTTTAAGTGGTATGTTGAATGTTTGTTTATATTTCAATCTCTTTTCTACAGTTACATAACACTAAGGTCAAAATAAAAGTACAAAGTTAGCGGACCTGCGCAGTGCGCTATCTTGTTTTCTTTGTTTCATGTTAGGTTAGCTAAGGTTATGAAGGGTTTTGCGCCCGAGGGCACACCTCCACTATGAGACCTATGCGGTCCATTAAGAATATTTGTTTCATTAGTTTCAAATTTCATAAATTTACACAAACATCTTCTTGTTACACTGTATCTACAAAAAAAAATTTCAACATTTTCATAAACGTCCTTAACCTACACGTGTACTTACAAGTGTTTTAATACCGATTACGCGTTTAACAGAAAAACTTGCTACTTGCACGTTTCAAGCTGCCGTTTCCGGGGCCGTTAGATGACCAAATTCAAAAAATATATTTGGTAAATTTACAGTGTCGCTAACATACCTGCAATGAAAAAAGTTCATAAATAGAATATTAATTACAAAAAAATTTTAATAAAACTTTAAATATTTACAAAAGTTTAAAAGACAAAAAAATATATGTTAACATTTTATATGGCATTTTTGCTAAACATTTTTCTTTTAATAAAAAAACCTTTTACCATAAAGTCTTTACACACGTTAAAATATGACAAAAAAAAAAAAAAAAAGCAACAAAAATAAATTCGAAATTTAACAAGTATTTAAAACCCCATTAAGCAAAAGGGAAATTTCCAATTTTAATTATAACGCTTTTTTATCACCTCAAATATGTACAACCAAACGAACACAACTGCACTACAGACAATACTAAGCTACAAGTCTAATTTGAAATACACACATCTCTGTTTACCTAAACACTCAGCTAGAGGCGCCTGCGCATACCCCAAGTTTAGGTAAACACAAAAAAATTGTTTATTTCACAAATTTTAAATTTAAATAATCGTAAAAAAAAATTCGCTCAAGCGTAAATATTTTTGGAGCAAATAAAGTAATAGCATTTCCCATTTGTGATTTTAGGCTTTTAAATACCCCACAGAACTACAGATGGGGAGGGCATTCATTATGTTTGTAATAATCTATGTAACGCAAAGAAATTATGATCGTAGATTCAAAAAACAATTACTCTCTGAGCTTTTCAATGACCATGTCCTCTCAAATAGGATAATTAATTTTTTGCATAGGAGCAGAGGCCATGGTACCCCCAAAGGGCGCCAATATTAAATATCGTATATCTTAAGAACCGCTGGACCAATTTTATTAAAAATTTAATTGTCCCCCAAAATTTAAAAAAGAAGAAGCAGGGGATTATCATTCGCTTCAAGGGACGCCACTAGTAATAATCGCATATCTAAAGAACTTTTTTATTGAGATTCTTGAAATTTATAATCAAAGTTGTTTTTGGGAATACTATTATTTATTAAAAGATTTTGTTTGTTGTGCTTAATTCCCTTTTTTAATAATTGATAAAAAATACTGAAATTTATTGTTGGAGGATAAGCTGTTCCTATGCGCATTTCACTGGTTGCTTAGGCCAGATCATCAGGAAACGTTCTCCTAAATAATTTTAGAAGAGCCAAACAAAACTACAGAGGGAATGAGAATTACATACAAACACTCAAAAAGTCTTTTTTGCAACGATATCAAAGCTTAAACAAAATACCAACAATAAATCAGTGATGCGTTTATCTTTTCTTACATTTCACGCTACAATTATTTGGAACTCTCCCAACATTAATTGTAGTTGTAAGTGGGTAAAGAAAAAACATATTAAAAACAAAAACAAAGTACTTTTATTGTTTTCGCAAGAAATCAAAATAAAAACAATTTGCCAGTTCAGTTTTTTATGCACGTGCACTTGCTAAAATGTATTATCAAATTTGTTTTTGGGAATACTATTATTAATAAAAAGATTTTGTTTGTTGTGCCTAATTCCCATTTTTAATAATTGATAAAAAAAATTGTGTTACGTCACAAAACGTTAGGGTAAGTTACATTAGGATGTAGTACGTTACTTAACGGAACGTTACATAAATTTCTAATTTTTGCTATTAAGAAAATTAAAACTTATTAACTGCCTGTTCATCGATTTCAAACGTTAACGTTCGCATAGAAAATTACATTTAAAACAAGACAAAATTTTAAAACGTGTTTTTGTTTTAAAGGTCATTTTCTATGCGAACGTTAACGTTTGAAATCGATGAACAGAAAGTAAGTGTATTTGTATTTTTTCTGCACAGAAAAAATTAAAAATTGTCTCTACACGAAAAAAAGTGTTTTATCAATTAAAAAATGGTTTAAAAAGTATTTAATTTTAATTAATGTGATAATTGAATCAATTATTTTTTTAAGTTGAAAGAAAATTAAAAATTTAATTTTGATTTAATTAACATTTTAGTTGTTTTGAAATAAATTTTCAATTAAAATTTTAATTAAATAACAAAAAATCTTTATTGACTTTTTTCGTTTAAAATAAATTAATTTAAATATGTAGAATTGTTGTTGGGAATTGTCAATATTTATTAAAATAAATAAACACATTGTTTGAAATGCCAAAGTTTTTTGATCATTTTTTAATTAAAATTAAAAATATCATTTATTGAAAATATTTTTTAAAAATTTTAAAATTTTTAGTAATCAATATAATCATTTTGGTAATGGGTGCAAAATAAACAAATTGTTTGCTTGATATTATGAATTTGGTATAAATTTGGTGACTGGAGAAATTTAATAATTTTTTCTGTGTAATCACCAAGTTCATCGCATCAAGCACCCAATTTGTTGATTTTGCACGTATTACCAAAATTATTTTGTTACTAAAAATTGTAAAAATAGAAAATTTTTAATTTTTTTTTTTTTCAAAAAATGATATTTTTAATTTTAATTAAAAAAAATTATCATAAAACTTTGCCGTTTCAAACAATGTTGCAACTGATTTAATTAACTATAACTCAGGTCTGGCTCGTGGTGCTTATGGCCGCCTTTCATAATACATACGTGGTAGCACGCCCAAATCTAGACGTGCTACAAGTAGAGTCGACAGTGACTCCCTTTTGACACCACACAACTCGTCAAGAGTAGGAAACCCGAATCAAGCGTGACCCAGGGCACTACTGAGGTGGCTTGAGCCAGCCCGCTGCGTTGAGATATTTTACCAAATTGCCAAGTTTCACCCGCGATATCCCAGAGAGTCCTTGTAGAAGGTAATTCCCAAATAATCCATGCTGGGCAATCACATAGAATATGAAATACTGTCTCCTCAGATGCAGGTGCTCTGCAGCTGCGGCAGCATTAATTAAAAGGGAGACCGAGTCTCATAGCGTGCTTAACGAGCGTCCAGTGACCAGTAAGTACTTATACCAGTCTCAACATGTCCGTACGACCGAAGTTGAGAATGTGGGTCACGTTACTATGATAGCCTTGCAGCCATCCAGTTTCCTCCATTAGCCATATTCAGATGGTGTCTGAAGATTTCGCTTACCTAGCGTGTTCTGGGTGGGTATGAAAACGTGCAACGAATGCAAAATGTTGGTTAATGTACAATATTAGGCAAATAAACTTTTATGTCAAAAAGCTCCTTGTAAGAGTTGGGCCATATCATTCATGCAGACTTTCTTCAAAAAATTATTATTTTTATTATAATCTGTTCCTTATTCTATTTAAAAAAAAAAAAACTCTTCTATAAACGTAAGCCCTGGTACAATCATCCTTATACTCTTAATTGGTGTAAGGTGTTAAATGGTGGTTGGGTATTGGCCGTTGGTTTTTTTTTTTTTTTTTATTTTTTTACTTCTTGAATTTTTCTTCCTTCATTTTTTTATATTATTTCTTTTTGTTTTATTTTAGAAAACGTTTTTCGTTTGGTTTTACGGTTCTACTTGTTACTTTATAAAATGACTGAATGACGACAGCCCATTAAACTGATAAAACCTGAAAGTTGTTGCTGTTTTATTTACAAAATCCAAAATTGATTTGTTATTAATGAATTATTTTTCCCAGGAAAAACTTAAGGGAATTACACCTTAAGATTCGTGTCAAATTGTTTAATGTTGTTTTTAAAAGTGAAGTCATTTGGAGATAAATTAAGTTTATAAATGGCTTAAAAAGACATAAAGCTTTTAAAAATTCCGACAAAGAGACATTTTGATAAACCAAGAAATCAAGAAAATAGAGTTGACGGAAAAATATATACTTTTTTTTAGCAAATAATGTGCTGTTTTCACAACACAAGTGATTGAACGTGTAGTAAAATTTATAGGAAAAGTACTCAGTTTTTTTTTTAAATTTTTCATATAAATTTTACTACACGTTCAATCACTTGTGTTGTGTAACCAACACATAAGTCATAGAAACGGGCTAGAGAGAAATGAAAGAGAAAAAAGTTTAACAAAAAGTTTCCAAACTCCGAGCATATGAAGTCACAAAAACAAAATACGTTAACACTTTTGCTTCTTAAATTCATAGAGTTGGGTTTTTTAACCATTTTTTTCTCTCTCTCTTTTTATTCAAGTCGTCTTCTATAGAACAAATCACGAGTGATTAAAAGAAAATTACGAAATTTTTAAGAAGTCTGCAGATAAGTTTCCGTGGCTAGACTTATTACCGATTTTATAGAAAATATTTGCAAATGAGGAGTTCCATAACAAAATGCAGCAATTCGTTTGCCTGCCAGGCAAACTAATTTATTTATGAATTATTTAAGTGTTAATAAACACTTTTACCAGAAAAAATCTTAAAAAGAGTCAACGATCTGGCTATTATTAATTTTTTTTATCCTTTATTAAAAAAGTTGTTGTAGTGGAATTGTTATGTTTTTTTATGGATCTCCTCAAATATTATTACATATTCGCCTAATGTTTATACCCTGCACCGAAGGTAAAAGGGTCTACATAAGTTTGTCATTTCGTTAGTAATTTCTACAATATTAATCTTAGACCCTGTAAAGTATATATCTTTGGTTAACATGGACAACAGCGTATGTCCAATTTGTCAATTTTGAGATGTTGATGATACATTTTTTGTCAATTTTGAACGCACTTTACATGGTTATAAAAATTTCTGAAAAAAGATGGACCAATTCCGGACCAATATAACGCTATAAGAAAGTTTAATAGTGCAATATCTAGGCCATAGTTTAATCTTGAATGCACAGAAAAAAAAATTTTGCACCAATTAAAGCATTAATCAAAAATAAAATCAGTTTTAATTAAAAATTTTATCAAGTGAATTAAACGTTTAATCAAGTGAATTAAAAGTTGAATTGATACTATTTATTTGCACCAGTTAACAAATTATTAGTAACAATTAAACTTGATTAAACGCTAAATTCACTTGATTAAACTTTTAGTTCTCTTGATTAAACTTTTAATTAAAACTGATTTAATTTTTGATTAATGCTTTAACTGGGGCAAAAAATTTTCTGTGTGGGTTTTCTGATCCCCAGAAAAATTTAATTTTAAAACATACGCGGTTGCCTATGAAAACCACAGATATTTTCTGGGTCCTTATGAGTAGCGAAGTTTATTTAACGATGTCCGTCGGTCGGTTGAAATATGATCAGGAATTGGTAGGTATGTATGTATTTGTCACATTTGCTCTATTAAATGTTGCTATTTCCCCATAACCCGACCTTACCGCTGACATCTGCAAACCAAGAGTTGCGCAAGAGACTTGCACTTTGTTAAGTATTTTTTGTTTTTGTCAGAAAGAACCGATCTCAGTAAATTTGTGAACATAAAAAAAAATTGGTCTTCTTTATATAATTCAATGCTTACATTTGAAACTTAAGTCGAGCTAAATTGTACACTGGGGGAATCCGCTTCTTCCTTTACGGCTATAAAATATTGTGTATGCAGATTTTAAAGAATCCAAGAGCTGTCAAGACTTACATCATAGTGGTCGATTAATTAATGTGTATATGCCAGAAAAGTTTAAGAAAATCCACAAAATCGTATGGGATGATCCGGTGCGTGAGTTAGCTAAAATAAAAGGCGCTTCAGAAAGAGCTTTACATTGCATATTGGCAATAACTTGAAGATAAGAAAGCAGTTCGCAAGTTCGGTGCCCCGACCCGCCCCGTCTGCTGCCAATAGAACAAAAATAGCGTCGCGACGGGAAGCTGTTTCAATAGTCTGGCGGTATTTTACCGCAATAAAGCAGAGTTTCTGCGTAAATTTGCAACCATTTAAAAGACATGGGGTCAACTAAATATTCAAATGTATAACTTTTTTCTAAAAAATTACATTAGCTGGCAGAGTTTATTACATTTTTTAAAAAGAAAAATTTTAGAGTTAAAGAACAGAATAAGGAAAAGCCAACAAACTTAAATATTTAAATATTTCATAAATAATATTTCAACCTTTTACTACCCCTGCTAAGAAAACTAATTAAAATTTGAAAAAAAATATGAAAAAATTAAAAAAAAATATTATTTATTATAAGAAGAACTGAAAAAAAGATAATGAATATTAAAATAAATATTTTTTTTTTAAAAAATTGTTAACACACTTGATTAAAATAAACACACTCCATTAAAATAAAATTAGAAAAATTTAAAAGTCTACAAAAAGAAAGAAAAGAAAAAACACACACACAAGAAGTAGTTCTCTGTGACTTTAAAACAGTTAAATCACAGAGGTTAAAAGTACTTTAAGGGACTAGAAGTGCACAGGGTGGCCCAAAATTACAGAAAGAGTTTGAATTCCTTCACAGAAAAAATTATCAGTAGTTTTTTATCAATTAAAAAAAATTGTTTAAAAAGTATTTAAATTTAATTAATGTGATAATTGAATGAATTATTTTTTAGTTGAAAGAAAATTAAAAATATAATTCTCATTTAATTAACATTCTAGTTGTTTTGAAATAAATTTTTAATTAAAATATTAATTAAATATCTGTGGTCACAAGCGATAACCGCCTTAGTCGACTTAAGAAACAATTGAGTTTATATTTTTTTTTTTTTTTTTTTAAATATTTGTGAAATAAATATAAAATTTTTTTCTGAGCATTGTGGGGATTAGAATCGTCTTTGATTCTGAATTACTTTTTTCTAACGCAATTAATTTTTTCAGAAACGCAAGCATAAGTATAAAGTGCCTTTTCTAAAAAACTATTTCGACTTAGGCGGTTTTTGCACAGAAAAAATTAAAAATGTTCTCTAATCATCAAATTCATAGAATCAAGCAAACAACTTGTTGATTTTGCACCTATTACCAAAATGATTATATTGATTACTAAAAATTGTAAAATTATGAATATTTTTTTTTTTTTTTTTTTTTCAATAAATGATATTTTTGATTTTGTATTAAAAAAATTATCAAAAACCTGCCATTTCAAACAATGTGTTAATTTACTTAATTAAATATTGACAATTCCCAACAACAATTCTACAAGTTTAAATTATTTTATTTTAAACGAAAAAGTAAATTAAGATTTTTTGATATTTAATTAATATCTTAATAAGAAATGTATTTTAAAACAACTAAAATTTTAATTAAATCAAAATTATATTTTTAATTTTCTTTCAAATAAAAAAATAATTGATTTAATTATCACATTAATAAAATTTAAATACTTTTAATAAAATTTTTTTAATTGATAATATTTTTGTCTGTGATCAAAAGAACTTAATTGACTTTTTCTTTTAAAATAAAAAAATGTAAACTTGTAGAATTGTTTTTGGGAATCGTCAAAACCTGACCTATATTTTTTTAAATCAATTAACACATTGTTTGAAACGGCAAAGTTTTTAGATCATTTTTTTAATTAAAATTAAAAGTATCATTTATTAAAAAAAAAAAATATTCACAATTTAACAATTTTTAACATTTTTAGTAATAAATATAATCATTTCGGAAGTAGGTACAAAATCAACAAATTGTTTGCTTGGTTCTATGAATTTGATATAAATTTGGTGATTAGAGACAATATTTAATTTTTTCAGTGTTGCAACTTTTTCCGTGTTTTTTTCAGCATTTTTTAAAGAAGTCCCCAAGTGGGAATAACTAACAATCGAACAAAAATAATTGCACTCGAAATTTTGCGAAAAGTTATGTTAAAAGGAGCACGTATATGCGAAGCAGAAAACGGCCACCCCTGGCGGGATATGTTTTGTCATAATTAAATTAAAAATATTCTCCATTAATATATTGTATTTAAAAAAAATAATTAATAATTATGTCTTAAATAAAAAGTTATAATAAACTTAAACCTCTTCGGTCATTTTGGGCCACCCTGTATAACCAAGATTTCCTTTCTTTTTTTACACATTAATATTTACACCACCAAATTGAACATATTTTAAAACCCGAACCCTGAGAGACCTGTAAAGTTCTTATTTTGTTTTGACAGAATCTTGAAATTTTCCTGGTATTTGCTACGATAAACATTTGCATAATGACTTAATCCAACAAACAACATTAAAAACATTTGTAAATTGTTACATTTAACAACAAATAGCTGTAAAATTAACACTATTTTATAAAATATAAAGTCTATGTTTTAAATTAAACACACAAGATAACACTCAAAACTGTGACTGAGTTTTGAAATTTTACAACATAAAGTCATGCAACAGTTTGTTTTATATTTGTTTACAAATATTTTTTGGAGATAAAAACAATTATAAATATTAGAGTGCTGAGGCCAAGAAAATGTTCTAACACAAAACATATGTAATTATATTTGGACAGAATAACATGCATGAATGGATACAGATTTCGATCGGATATCTAGTTCAGTTGGGCCCGTTCTTTTGGTAGATTTGTGACAATCGAAAATAAACAACTTCTACTAAAATTAATTCGCGATTAAGTCGCCAAACGAATCAGATGATTGCATTTTAATAAACATTGCAATTCCTCCGAAAATACTCTACCCAGTAAAACAGCTCAGTAGTGCGATTCACTAACTTTTTTTTACGATATTCGTATCGTTAAAGTACATATAACGAAAATTTATCAAATTTGCTGTTCAGTAACATTTTTAACGATATTCGCTGTCGATTAAAGTTAGCTGTTACTTTAAGCATTTTTTTATCGTTATTTTAACGACAATAATTTACGTTGTGTTTATTTAATCGATAAAGTGTATTTTATGTTTAAAATCGCTGAGACCCGACTTCTTCCATACATACATATGTATATATATAAACAAAAACAAACTTCTAAATTCAAAATGTACAAAACAAAGCAAATTATGAACAATAATAAAATTCTAAATGTAAAATTCACAAAATAAAATATAAAAACAGTAAATTAAGTACAATTTCAATTGTTTTTTCTTTATTCTCTATTGTGCTTTTCGTTTATATTAACATTTTGTAGACAGAGATGCTAAAAAAAATTACAGCTGTTTACAATCGCTAAAAATAAATTACGGAATCTTACTATCGTTACTGCAAGCGAATATATATGTCGACAAAAATTACAATTGTCGGATCGTTAAAAGTAAGTGAATCGCACCACAGTACCTCATTTCCAGAGTTACCGTTACAAAATGTCTTTTAATAAAAATTAAGTCGCACAAAAAAGTCGTTTATGAAAATAAAAGTAGCAAACAATAAAAAACAGCCTCAAACATAACAATCATAAAACGAATCAAAGAAAAAAAAAAGCATGTAGCGTTGTTGACATTTTAGAACTAAATTAAAATATTAGTTGTCTAAATGTTTGATGTTTTAAAATCGATATAAAAAATATATATTATAATTTGTATTTATTTTTGTAGAAATTCTCCAAAAATCTGTCTAATATTTTATCCATGTCAATGTTTCAAAAATTATATAAAACGATGTTGCCAAACGAAGAATAATTTGTTGATTGATTTTAATATTATGACGAGAATGTTAAACAAAATCGCAGTTCTTCAGTTTGACGATTTTTTGTAAACAAAGGGGAATTAGATGAAAATAAAAAGTCGCACAAAAAGTTGCAGACCTTTAAAATGGGGTCAAATTGCGATTTTAATCGACGAACGACAACCCTGCTAGTTTCTGTATTTCTCGCATCGAAAAATTTTTCAAATTAAAGCCTAGTACTCTGTTCCAATTTGGGTAAAATGTTCAGCAACATCTATTATTTCACGCCAAAAATTTTACATGTTTCAATGTTACCTGTCTCGAGAGTTTGCACAATTTGACGTTTTTAATCTTTCAAAGTATGCGACATTTTTTTTGCATATGTAAACAAAACCCACATGTATTTTACTAAAAAGTATTTTTTTAAATAAAAACTTAAGTTAAAAAATAATTACCGGTTGTGCTATTTATATTTTCCAGTTCTCATTTTAATATTGAGTTTAAACTTTTTTTCATTTGCTTAAAATTGTAAAAAAAAATGTTGCCAGAAACATTTCGCAACTTTTTCACAAATTCAACAGAGTACAACTCTATCAACATTATTTCATAGAAATTCCACACTAGTTTTTTTCATGAGTTTTGATAGCATTTCACGTGAAATGTTAAACAGAGCACCAGGCTTAAGGCCGCATTAGCCAACCGTAAATGTAGAAATGTAAATGTAATGTAAACAGCTGATCGTTTCTGTTTTATGGCAAGCAATACAAATGCTTAACTGGCTGTAATGTCACTTAACCGTAACGTGCAAACCTGTAGAAAATAGAATTTAATTACGAGGTTACATGACAGTTGTAGCTAGTGATGGGCTGCTTGTATATTAAATGGAATGCGGGTAAATTCAATATTTTTCTTTGGTACTTTATCAGTAATAATATCTGTGGACTTTTGACAAAATAACTTACAATACTTACATATTATTATTTACACAAATATATGTTTAGATGTATAAAATAAAAAAGCGCATATATATATTTACAAGCAATAAAAACTGTGGTTTTAATGGCATCAAAACCTAGTTTTGTGTATGCACATTTTCAAAATAATATAAGTTAACGTGTGTGAATATGCTATAATACGTATTTGTTTATTAAAAGTCTATAATATAAAAAACAAGTATTAAATTATTTATGTATATGTACATACCCGAAATACAGTTTTAATACCATTTAAATCACTTGGTACTTTTCCTGCAAAGCGGTCACCATTTGAACATTTTATGTTCCAATCACTGTGGGTGTTTTTTTTTTATGTATGCTAATGTTTTTTTGTTTATGTTTTTGAAAAACAGATGACACGTTCTTACATGTTCTATAAGTGCACAAACGAGCCTACAGTACGTTACGGTACGTTACATTGCATTTCATTACATTTACGGTCGGCCAAAGCGGCCTTTAAGTGTGAAACACAAAATTTTATTTTATCGTTTCTCGATTTGTGAGTAAAGTGTTTATGTATTTCATTGCGAAAACAGACAACACACATTCAGTGGTGTTGAAAACCAGCATTTTTTTTTTTGTGAAACTTTAAAAAAAAAGTAACTAAAAAATACTAATAAAATATAAAGAAAAATATTTATTACATTTAATTTTCATTAAATTATTTTTATGAAGACAGGAATTTAACAACATGAAATTAATTAAAATTTTATTGATAATAATTCACGGACAGGTTGCCCAGACTAGTTTCGATTGTAACTACACAATCTCTTCAGTGGTGTTTGCCGTCTTTACTCACTCGGTATTGAAGCCGGATGACGTCAATAGTCAAACATCAATCTTTAAGACAATTAATTTCATGTTGTAAAATTCCTATCTTCATAAAAATAATTTAATGAAAATTAAACTCAATGAATTTAAGACTAATTAAAAATATCTAAATTTGGATTAAAAACCATTAACGATTCAATCAAATAACCACAATTCTAATTATTGAATAATTTTTATGTTTAAAATTTTTTTCCTAACAAACAGGGCTGTAGGGTGGTCAAAAAAAATTCTAACTCCAACTCCGACTACAAATGCTGAAATTTTTTAAGTTCGACCCCAACTCCAACTCCGACTTCGACTCCAACTCCTACTCTTAAATTGATGCTAAATGTATATGAGACTGGTCCTTATTTGACGTTAAACTCTTTTTTTTTAATGCAGTACCTTTTTAATGGTTAAATATAGCAAATTATTCTTTAAAAATTTCGAATCGATATTTTAAATATTGCATTGCCAATTTCAAAGAATTTTTAAATTTGCTATGCCAAAAAATTTTAGAGTCGGATTCGCGAGTTTTTGTGGGCACTTCGACTCCGGTACAAAAGCCTCAACTCCGACTCTTCGACTCCAACTCCGACTCCACAACCCTGCTAACAACAGAAAACGATAACACAAGACCCTGTTGGTGTGGTTTTTTCCTGTGGCCAGAGGGAATAATTTAGAGACGATATTTTTGTCAAATCCTGTTGTTTTTGTATTTTCGTAGGATTGACGCCTTGAAAATAAATTGTTTGAAGTTTTTCAAAGAGGTCTTAAGTAACGGTCGGAAACTATCTATAGAACGCAATAGATTTCTTAAAACCATCGATAATAATCTAATACGACTATAGAATCTTTTAAACTTAGAATATTTTATCACAATATTAGTAAAGGCTTAGATTGTTGAGAGTAAAGGCTGAGTTAGGCGAACGTTGCTGTTCCCGTCACTTACTGTAACGGACTGCTTGCACGTTGGTGTACTTATAGAACATCTAAAAACGTGTCATATGTTTTCCACATACATAAACAAAAAAGCAATAGTATACATAAAATAACACACACAGTGATGGGAAATCAAAAGGTTTAAATGTTGACCGTTGTACAGAAAAAGTACCAAGTGATTAAAATGGTATTAAAACAGTATTTAGTGTAAGTAAAAAAACATTAATAATTTAATATCTGATATTTATATTATAGACTAGCATTTAACCCGCTACTTCCTTAGCGTCTCCTTTTCGTTTGTGGACATATTTTTACGCCAAAGTTTATGTTTCTAGGTTTCAATCCGCTACTTTGTAATAGGTACGATATTCACCCCTAAACGTTCGAATTTCGAAAATGTACCAAATTTTTATTTGTATTTTTTAGATACGTTACGAATGTGATATTTTTTAAATCCAAAGTTTATTGGTTTAATAGATAGTTTGACTGGCAAAAAAGTTTTAAAAACAGGTATTACCCGTTTACTCCCCAAAAGGGTCGAATTTCAAAAAAGTACCAGACACCTATCCGCTTATTTTTTTGATGAACATGAGGTTAGGAAATTTACCCGTTTTTAGCTTTTTTTAATCTCTACCCATAAACATTTTCAAAACTCCCATCCTAAGGAATCGATTTAGCGAGAGGCCAACCTCCCGGTCAAATTTCAACATTTTAGCTTCAGGCGTTTAGGACGTGCGTAACGTTACAATTTTATATATATAGATAGGTAGATGAAGAAAATTGTTTTGAAACAAAAATAACAGAATTAGGTATAGATGGCATAGCAAAAAAGTTTTAAAATACAGGTTTTAGCCGCTTACTCCCCAAAAAGGCCGAATTTCAAAAAAGTACCAGGCACCTGTCCGCTTATTTTTTTATTGAACAACAATAAAAACTAAATTTTTGAATATAAAAAAAGTTTTGTAAAAAAGTACCAAAAATAGTTACGGTTTTTACCCCTTCAATGTCCGAATTTTGAAAAAGTACCAAATTCGTATTTGGCTTTTTTAGATAACTTTCAAATGTGATATAACAATTATTTCTATGTTAATGGGTTTAAAAGATAGATGGGGTGACAAAAAAGTACCAAAATACAGATTTTACCCGTTTACTCCCTATTTTCCCTTTTTGGTACTTTTTTCTCCCCATTGAAGCGTAAAAAATTTCAATATTGTAGTGGGAGCCTATAATTTAATACGAATATGTCAATAAATAAAAAAGAATGTTTTATAAAAAAAGTACCAAAAATAGTTACGCTTTTTACCCCTTAAACGTCCGAATTTCGAAAAAGTACCAAATTCGTATTTGGATTTTTTAGATAAGTTTCAAATGTGATATAACCCTTATTTCTATGTTAATGGGTTTAAAAGATAGATGGGGTGACAAAAAAGTACCAAAATGCAGGTTTTACCCGTTTACTCCGTTAAAGGTCTGAATTTCCAAAAAGTACCAGACACCTGTCCGCTTATTTTTCTAAAGAACAACGATAAGTATTTTTTTGTATCTCTTTTAGTTTTAGAGATATAAGGTTACCGAATTTTCCCGTTTTTACCTTTTTTTTTACCCCCTAAACATTCGAATTTCGAAAAATCCCGTCTTAGTGGATCGATTTGGAGAGTGACCAATCGCTAGTCCAAGGTTTCTAGGGTCAGCGGTTTGGGCTGGGTGATGATGAATGAGTCAGTCAGTCAGTCACTCACGCAACTCTTTTATATATATAGATAGATTTACAATAAACAAATATGTATTTTAGCATATACATACACATTTACATGTATTATTTTATAAATGTGCATAGACAAAACAATATTTTGTAACCATTTAAAGCCTTTTATATATTTCTCATTTCTATTGTATGTGAATATGCATTTGTTTTTATATACATCTAAGCATATGTATATTTATATATATGGAAATATGTTGTATTGTAAGTCGTTTTGTCGAAAGTCCATAGATATACTGGAAAAAAGTACCAAAAAAAGAGCGAAAATACCCGCATTCAGTTTAATATACAAGCAGGCCATGACTGCTTTACAACTGTCACAAAACAAAACAAAATTAAATTTTTGGGTGCGACAAAATGAATGTGATTCCCTACTTTAACAAGGGGGTAAGAAAATTAATACTTTAACCTCTACGAATAATTACAGCCTTGAGTTGGCCCATAGTCTGGGTTCACACTATGCAAGTTTTCTTACAGAATGGGTGAGTTTACTGTAGAGAGGTGACAATAGAAAAAATAAATGAATAATAGAAATCGTCACAGGAGTTGTCTAAAAATAATATATGTCAGTTTTTTTACTTACCATCTGTTAGACACTTTATCAGATACTTATATATATATTATTTCTATTCTATATACTCTATACTTTTTACGTTAAAGATAGTCGTAATGTCCTTTTTGGTCACTTTCTAAATTGCAACACCTTTCACCTTGATCCAGAATTATCCCTTAAACTGGTTTGGGTGGTTAAATTTATTGCTCCAGTTATTGCAGAACTATAAAAAATGTGCGCTTGCCCACTGCCCCAAGAGTGTTTCAAATATAAATTCCCAAATTCTTTTCTGAGCTCTTTGATTCTAATAAACTTTATGTGAATACCATTGTAATAGTTGATTCAGAATAATGAAATTATAGGATTTTAAAAAATCACAAAATGGGTAAAACATACATGTTACACTGTTAGTATTTAAATGCATATTAATATTTTATTTACCTTATTTAATGTTATATTTGGGCAATGTACACAATTATATTCGAGTTTGTCTGTGTTTACATTTTTGATAGACATAATTAAATAAATAAATTTGAATACTTAGAAATAAAAAAAAAACAGCATTCGTCAATTTTTTTTTATCTAACGAACGAATCTTTATTTAAGATAAACACCTTGCTTTTTAAAAAAACAAATAATAATGCATTATAATTGTGTAATATGTTTAACAGGTTGCACGCACCAGTGTGGCCAGGTCTAAAAAAATTTTACAGCTAAATCTGGCATTGGACATGTCCAAGAAATGTTAAAAATGATTTTAAAAAATGCTAAAATAATGCTAAAATTTTTGTTAAAAATGTATTACCAGTATGAAATTTTATTCGAAACTAAGTACATTTCAGTGAATAATTTTGTAACTAAATGGAAATAAATGGTAATATTTAAGCAAGTGTCTACATTTTGGTAAAGCATCTGGTAAATACAAATACTCGTATGTAGCACAGGTATTTGAGATTAAATTTTAAATTTAGGGGGCCGGCAAAGCTCTGATATATGCAAAATTTAAACGATTTATTTTCATGATATACAACAATTTTTAGATTATTTTATTTTTTATAGTTTAAGAAAACTTGAAGCTTTAAAGCAATCATTTTTTCAGCAGTTTGGAGAAAACATTTTTTCCAAACATTTACACCATTGAATTTTCATCTAAATTCAAAGTGAAATTTTCCTGTACTTTTATATCGTAATATCAAAGGGCAAATAATATTTACAAACGACATGGTAAGGGCATTTCTAATATTCCCTGAATATTGTATATTTTTAACAAGGCAGGTAAGATGTTGCTTAACATACGAAATTTCATTTTGGGTACAACTATTTTTAGTCAAAATTTATTATAATTTATAAAATTTTAATTTTAGTAAAATCAATAAAACTATTCGTCCAAATTTTTAAAATAAATAATGTTAAAAAAGGTTAAAACATTTTTCAAAAATGCTAAATAAAATGCCAACTGCTAAATATAAATTTTTAATGCTAAATTTAGCTGCAAAAATGCAAAAATGGCCACACTGGCACGCACCCTTACCAAGTAATAAATTTTTCTAAATTACAATGGAACAAGATAATAACTACTTTTTACACTCAACATTTATGTGCATAAGCGATATTCGCCACGGTTGTAGCGGTTTTTAACATCAAATTTTCTTTGAATTCCAATAAGCGTTAACAGCACTGATTTTCGATAATTAATGTCAGCTAATGTAAAAAATTTTTAAAATTTTCTTTTAAACAAAAAGTTTTTATATCCATCACAATATAACCAAAAAACAGAATATAACACCACGCAAATACAAGAAAAGATTAAAAAAAGAAAAATACTTGGTTGCATAAAAAGTGCTTAACGCAGATGAAAAAAGGGGTATTATCTCACTCTCAATTATAACTGGGGTTAAGAAATGGAACAAATTTGCCATTTATTTTTGCAACATATTTAGAAATGAAAGCGACGCGACAATTTATCACATTTTTGCATATATTTTTCGAATAGAACAAAAAACCCCCGAATGGTAGCATATATGGAGCATTATTGTCAGAAAAGAAAACACCGTAAGTGTTCAAATAGAATTGCGTCTTGAACTTGAGACAAAAACTCTGATTTCATTGTTTTAAATTTTTTCTTCTTTTTTTTAATTTTTTGTTTACAAAATGTATGAAATTTTATGAAAGTATGGTAGAATTTGGAAGAGAAAAAACATGTTCTTAAAATAAAATAGATTTTTGGCCTGTTCATCGATTTCGAACGAAGACTTCGTTCACTTAATTTACATGTAAAACAAAAACAATATTTTATAATTTGTTTTTGTTTTAAACGTTAGTTAAGCGAAATGTTACATGGGGTCTCCACGAGCAATAAACTTGGAAATATTTACTATGTACTCAACTGTCAAATTTCATTGCACCGTATGTCAATGTGTAATGCGCACATATATACCAATACCCCAGTTTGCGTCCCTAATTGAGACCGGAGAAACGCCAAGCAGACCGAAAAGACGCAAACCGAAGCTCGATATTCAAAAAATTTTGTTATTTTATCACCGTCTCTGGAACAAGAAATGGTCAGTCTATCATAATTTGCTTTCTTTTTTCAATTGTTGCAAAATATTTAGATTTAACTTCACTGCAGCAAATGTAATTTGAAACTGTGTACTAACAAGCTTCAACTTGCAGCCAGCAGACAGTATCCACATGCATACATATTTGGATTAGACTTAAACGGAAAATTTCCTTTTTCTGTTTTAGCTTTGTACAAATATTTTTATATTAACGACGCAAATCGAAGCACTTGCGACGCAACTTGGAACGCAAACTGAAGCAAAAACGACGCAACTTCGAAATAGCAGAAATATTAAAAATACCCAACTTCGAAACGATGCAAGCCGGGGTATTAGTGTATGTATTGTGAAAAAATAGTCCGCTCATTTCTCGTACTCCAGCAATCGATAAGCTTTGCGGTTTTTTTTTTTTTTTTTTTTTTTTTTTTTGTAAATATCAATTTTATTGCAAACAGGAATATCAATGACGTTATGCAAGGCGAATTCATTCTATTCTATTGTATGTAATTTTGGAAATTCTAAATTATTTATTGGCAATACTGGTTAGACCTTATTTTGGATTTACTTTTACATGAGGGATAATACTGACTGATTGGATCGAAATAGAAAATCCAATGCGCTTATCGAGGGGCTTTCTTGTCAAGACAGATGCTACAAAAAGTATCCGGGATTAGTCTTATCGATTTTCGAGAGGAACACGAAATAACAGTGACTTCTGATGAGATTTGAAAATGTTTGTGTCTGGACTAGGAGGCCTACCTAGTGTGTCCATATATCAGTGTTACCACCAGCAAACTTGAAAACAACACTTAAGATGACGCAAAATCACCTAATATAAATGAAATTACACGTAATATCAAATAAGCGTTTAATAATGAACAAAAACAATTACAAAAAAACCAAATGATAAAGTATAATTTATATTCCGAACATTTGATGCCCTACACCATAGTTTTTGTAGACAAATTTTTATCTTCACTGACAGACAACCAGCTAGCAGGACAGACGACTCAGATGCTGATTCTACAACAAATATTTGTGTGTTCTACACATCAACACAAACTCATAATATCCTATTCACTTAAATAAGATAAATATTAGTTATACTATTAAGATTCATATAGTTATTCAAAATAATTTAACAAAAATAACATAAATAAATTAATAAAAACAAGTTAGAGTGCTATATTCGGCTGTGCCGAATCTTTGATACCCTCCACCGATAGGAGTGAGCTCTATATGATAAATACATATATATTATTAACTAAGCTTCACAAAAACGAGCGTCAGCATTAAAATTAGTTGCGGTTTAGACATCAATTAAATTATTGACCGACACTAAGAAATTTTATGCGTTTCTTGTTAGGACTTTGAACATGCTTGAGTAAAATATCATTATTCGTAAAAGTTTTAGCCGAACTAAAATAATTTTTAGGAGTGTAATTTGTATTAGACCTATGCCAAATTATGGTCCAATCATCCCGAAATTCTGAAAACTGATTTCTAGTATTACAAAATATAAATTAGAATAAATTTCAATACAGCAGTGTAATTAGTTTTAGCGTTAACAGTAAATTTCACAAATTTGCATGATATTTTTTCTGGCCATATGAATTTAAGTAAGACATTTTACCGCAATATCTATATCTGTGATGAATTAAGGCGAATTTTATAATTTTCCAAAAGTGAGCTTTATTTGGTTTTAGGCGCAATAAACTGTTTTCCGAGAGTAGGGTTTATATGTGGCCTAGGGTAAATTGTGGACCAACCTTCAGGAAATTTGGCAATGTGATTTCTCGGCCTATAAAACTGTGACGTACCGAATTTAAGTATGCTAGCGTTATTTATTGCGGTTTTAGGCGTACTAAACTGTTTTCCGGAAGTATTGTTTATATGGGACCTAGTGTAAATTATGGACCGATCTTCAAAAAATTTTACAGTGTGATTTCTGGTCCTATAAAACTGTGACGTACCGAATTTAAGTATGCTAGCGTTATTTATTGCGGTTTTAGGCGTACTAAACTGTTTTCCGGAAGTAGGGTTTATATGGGACCTAGTGTAAATTATGGACCGATCTTCAAAAAATTTTACAGTGTTTTATGGTCCTATAAAACTGTGACGTAACAAATTTAAGTATGCTAGCGTTATTTATTGCGGTTTTAGGCGTACTAAACTGTTTTCCGGAAGTAGGGTTTATATGGGACCTAGTATAAATTATGGACCGATCTTCAAAAAATTTTACAGTGTGATTTCTGATCCTATAAAACTGTGACGTAACAAATTTAAGTATGCTAGCGTTATTTATTGCGGTTTTAGGCGTACTAAACTGTTTTCCGGAAGTAGGGTTTATATGGGACCTAGTGTAAATTATGGACCGATCTTCAAAAAATTTTACAGTGTGATTTCTGGTCCTATAAAACTGTGACGTAACAAATTTAAGTATGCTAGCGTTATTTATTGCGGTTTTAGGCGTACTAAGCTGTTTTCCGGAAGTAGGGTTTATATGGGACCTAGTGTAAATTATGGACCGATCTTCAAAAAATTTTACAGTGTGATTTCTGGTCCTATAAAACTGTGACGTAACAAATTTAAGTATGCTAGCGTTATTTATTGCGGTTTTAGGCGTACTAAACGGTTTTCCTCGAGATGGGTTTATATGGGGCCTATGGTAAATTATGGCCCGATCGTCACGAAATTACCCAGTATGATTTGCAGTCGTACAAACCAAATTCGAGCCAAATGTTATGTCATTCCGTGCATTAATAAACCATTTATGTTAGTTTTTGTGTCTAAATTATCAATTTTTTCAGGGTGGTGGTTCCACATTTTGATTCATAGTTCTGATCCTACTGAACCGATGTTGCTGGATTTCAATCCCAAACTTAGGATAACAACAAGCAATTTGAGACCAAGTTTGTTCTTTTCTTTTGCGTTTTTCAAAAGTGAGCGTGGTTTCAACAGACGGACAGACGGACGGACAGACTTACAGACAGACGGACATGGCTAAAACGATTTAGAATTACTCCAGGAGCCAGAATATATATACTTTATGGGGTCTTAGATGTATTATAAAAAAGTTTCACACGCAATGACAAACTTAGTATACCCTCATTCACCACAGTGTTGGTGGAGGGTATAATTAAATAAAAACTTAAAATAATAAGGTCTACTTCCATATACGTATTTTTTTTATAAATACCTCCCTTTTCTAATAAACTTCGGGTTCTAAATCTCTATAAAGTTTTTTCTTAAGAAACAGTGACTTTGGTTGAATACACTGCAAATCCTTATATTATTTGTTTTGATATGAAAGAATTTTAAATTACACCTGATCTACACCTCAAAGAAATTACCAACGCTCTACCCACGAGAGTAAAAATTACACCAATTTCGGATAATTACTCACATAGTGACAACACTGCCTTATATGCTTTACAGTTATTGTATTGGTATTATTGATTCCGTTCCGCGATTGTGGAAAGCAATTTTTGTGCGGAAGCAAAATTTGCAATTATTCATTCTGCTTGTGCGGTATCTTTCCGTTGTTGCGGTATCATCTCTGCCATTGCGAGATTGCCATATTATTGATACCGCAATATAGATATTTTTCGCCATTTTGCTTACGTTAAAATTTTACAGCGAGAAGATAACGGAAGGAATGAAAATGTAAGAAGTAACATAAAATTTAAAAAAAGAAAATTTGGTTTAGTTATTTAAAAAAAAAAAAAATTTTTTATTTCAATAAAATATATCAATATACAAGCAAATTGTTATTATAAGCAATTTTTTATGTTCGATTCAATGAAATTAAATCAAGAAATCGCTTGTGGTTTTAGAGAACGTGGATAGGTGAAATAAACAAATTGTCGGAACATTTGGCATTGACTCTAAATGGTTTCGGGCCACCCATTAACTGTGCCAGTGTTTAAAGCTGTTTTTCTCTAGGTCATACAAGATTTATTTAAGTGCTTCCTTATTTAAGCGAAAATTTATTGAAAGCTGTGAAAAATTAAACAAAAGATTAACTGCCTTAAACATGTATTTAAATTCTTATTACAACTTGCTCCCTATCATTCATATCATTACATCTTCAGAATTATATTGCGAAACTCTTCCTTCTACTCGAAGGTCTACGCATTCGTCTTCACTGCTATCTTCAAAAATGCTATTATATCCATCTTTAAAATTTATATTTTCTACGTTAGTATATTTTAGATAAATTTTACTTGTAAAAAACTTATTACTCTCAAAAACTCTAACAACTTGTTTTAAATGTTTTTTTTACCACCATTTGACACAATATCAACTCCGAAACTTTTAAAACAGAGATGTTAAAAAGGTTTGCGGAAAGCTTATACCGCAGGAATGAATAAATTCAATTTGCATATCGATCGATATTTATTTCCGTTTAACTTTCTTTTCCGCGAGGAATCAATAATACCACCCATTATATTTTTTGAGTCGTTATTGACAATAATCGATTACTATTGACAGTCACTTGATATTTTCCAGGGCGCTTTTAAGTCCACGTCGAGTAAAATTGTCTCTGTTTTAGACGACAGGAAATTTTGCGACGACTCAAATGAAAGTTAAAGAAATTTTAAGTAGAATGTAAATATATTTATTAAGCGCGTTAAAATAAAAAAATGCAAATTTAAAAGAAGTTATGGGCATAAATTTTAATAGTAAATTAAACGTGAAAATTCGGAAAAGTTTGCTAAAATAGCGAAAATTCGCGAAAATTTTTAACTTAAGACGTTTGCCTCAAAGAGCAACAAAACTACGCAAAATTTCGAAAAGTTTGCAAAAATAGCGAAAATTCGCGAAAATTTTTAATATATCAAACAAGCCATAAAATTAATTAAAAGTCCCTAAAACAATATGGAATGTCAAAAATTCGGTAAAAATTGCATAATTAACGGAAAGTCGCAAAAATTTGTTAACAGCGGCATGATAGAAAAGTCTTATATTTATTAATAATCGTTAAAGCTATAAATAATCAGAAATATTACAGTAAAAAATAGCTTTTATCACGAACCTGGCAAAAATTCGCAAAAAATTCATAATCGGAAACAAACTCCAAAACAAATTTGAAATCGCTTAATCGGTTAAAAAAAGCAAAATGTAAGAAAAAAGCTTTAAAAAATTAACTTTAATGATGAAGAACAAAAATAATAGAAAAAAAATTTGAGATGGGATTTATTTTTGACAGATTTTCGATAACTTGTCGAAGTCGACACAACTTTCTTATAAAATACCAAATTAACGTCGAAGTGATGTAGTCGTCGGCATGGTGTGACAACAAATAAAAATAAATTTCGACGTCGACAACGACTAACTTAATAGGGGTGAATTTTTCTGTTAAAAATTATTCTTCAAAAAATTTAGGCGGCACCATTTCAAAATCCAAAGTTTCCATCTCTGGATCATTTGGAAAAGAACAAGTTCTTACGAAAGCAACAATTTGATTTTTCTTCTTGTTGAAAAAGAAACTTTTTGGGTAAAAAAAATATTCGTAATTTCAATTGTCTGCGAGTGTGTTTTGAGAATTGTGTGTTGTTTTACGGGTATTTTTTAATAGCACAATAAAAAAAAATCATTAAAAAATTTTTTTTTATTATTATTTGGTTCTTGTAATTTTGTAAAATGTATCTTAAAATTTTCGGTTTGTCAATAAACTAAGTGGGGTATTACCACAAAAAATATCAATATCACTTGTATTAACAATAAAAAAAAAAAATTATTGTATTTTTAATTTTTTATTATCTCAAAGTGGGAGATAAAAAATATTTGGTTCGTAATTTTGGCCTTCTTTGTTGTTGTTGTAAAAAAATTCTCGTTATCGAAATGAAATATTAATGACATGGGTGTTTTATGAATGATTAAACCGAAATATTTTTTGTTAATTTGTTTGATGAAAACATTAAATACTTTTAAGACATATAGAGAATTTTTATATGGGGAGTGTTTACAGCAGGGAGAGCGAACGGTTATTATTCGACCGGCTTTAACCAGTTATTTTAGCTTTGCCCAAGTCGGTTATTTTAAAATGTCCATTTTTCGAATATCGTATAAACCGGTTAATTTGGTATTATTAACCGGTTATGTGTGATTTATATACATTTTCCTTACTCTTGTTGTTAATATACCCGTAATTTAAGAATTTTTCTAATTAAAACGGGGCAACTTAAACGTTTTAAGAAGAATGTCAAAACAAAATGTAACAAAAGTAAAAAAACATGTAAATAATCGCTTATAAAAGCGTGTGTTCTTGTAAAAAAAAAAAACAATTGAAAATACTACACAAAAGTGTTCAGTTAAAAAGTAAATAGTAATTTGTGCGAGTAGAGAGTATTCTAAATATTAAATATATTTTTATATGTTATTATCTCGGGAGAGATTTCGAGAGGGATTAAAAAGATAAAGTTAGGTGCCTGAATCTGTCCTAAAATGATTATTTGCAAAGGCTCTTCCCCGTCACTACTAATTAATCACCTCTAATTAGTCCGCATGCTTGACATTTGTGTACTTAACACATTTCGAAGTAGTTCTGAAGAGACGACAAATAATTTTTTACTAAAATACTATGCCAAAAATTAATCATTGGGTGAAATATTAGTCTGGATGTGTTGCCGAGGACGTAAGGCCCATTAAGGCACTTACTACTCTTAAGTACTTCTAGCATATCTTCATGCTTAAAACTACAACATTCCGGCAGAATCAACGATGCGGAAAAAAATTCATCAGTTTTATTTATTAAAACACCGAGAACTTAAAAACAAAGCCATGGAAGGTTTTAAATTGTGGTCAAGGAATTGACAAATATTTCATACATAAAGCATGTTCATATTTTAACATTAATCTAATGAATCGCTCGCTCTTATAAATCTTGTAACTAGCGATATAAAAAATGATTTCCGTGTGGCTAAAAGAGCTATCGTATTAAAAATAAGACACGATAAATTAACTTACTATGGTGAAAAATTTCGCACTGCAGTGAACACCAAACAAACGTGAAAACTAATTCGAGATAAAGGCATAGTTACATCTCAAAGAAGTACAGCTACAAATGTTATAGATGTTGATAAACTAAATCTCACTTTTTCAAACATTCCTAAACCACCGGTTCAACTTGACTTCTATAACCAAAACTCTTTTCGTTTTCGTGTTTCTGCAAGCAAACTTGGATTTCAATGCTTCACTATTTGCGACACTGTTAAAGGGTTCCGAGCTGTAAAATCCAATGCAGTTGGACTTGACGATATTCACCCACGCTTTGTAAAACTAATACTATCATATATAATACATTATATTAACCACATATTCAACTCTATTGTAACTACCAGCACTTATCCAACTGCTTGGAAACTTGCAAAAGTTATACCAGTGCCCAAAAATGATAATGAGTATCGCCCAATATCCATTCTTCCATACCTGTCAAAGGTTTTTGAACGGCTCGTATATAACCAGATTTATAAGTATACTCTTGACAACAATCTCCTTACCGATCGCCAATCAGGCTTCAGACGAGGCCATAGCTGCACTACAGCCTTATATGAAGTAAGCGAAAATATTCGTAAGAGCATGGATGAAAGTAAAATTACCTTCGATACGGTAGATCACCAAATGCTGAATATGAAACTATTGAAAATGTTCAACTTTTCTGACACCGCATCGAAACTAGTTGCGTCATATCTTTCAGAGAGATGGCAAGTTGTAGCAAACAATGGAACTGTATCCAGCCCTTTGTCCATGCCGAAAGACGTTCCTCAGGGGTCGATACTTGGTCCGCTTCTATACTCGATGTATGCCAACGACCTACCTTCCCAGATCAAGCACTCAAACATGCATATGTATGCCGATGATGTCCAGCTATACATTGACTGCTCCAAAACATCAGTGAGTCATAAGGTTGGAAATCTTAACTACGATCTCAACAAGATTTATAACTGGGCCACGGCAAATGGCCTATGCCTAAGTCCAAAAAAAATCGAAATATCTAATCATTTCCAAGAAGAGCATGAAAATCGTTGATGACGTAGGTATATATCTTGGTGGAAAGAAAATTTAGTTGGTCGACTCGGCTAAAAATCTGGGTGTCGTTTTCAATAGCACACTTACCTGGTCTGACCACATTAATCAAACGTGCGGCAGAGTATATGGTATGCTCAGAAGTCTATGGTATAGTCAACCGTTCACAGCACCGAAAATAAGAATAATGATAGCTAGGACATACCTAATACCAAACCTTACTTATTCTTCTGAAGTTTTCGCCGGGTGCAATACTAATGACCAACGAAAGCTAAATACTACGTTTAATAACATTATACGTTACATTTTTGCTATACCCAGGCTTGCGAGTGTAACAACGTACTCCAGACGAATCCTTGGAATGACTTTCGATAACTATCTGAAGTTTAATAATTTACTTTTTCTGCACAAAATTATTATTACTAAGGAACCCAGCTACCTATACAAAAAGCTAACACTTACAGCGTCTGCACGCAAAGAAAAAATATGTTTAGATATGGTCACCTCCAACAAAACTATGTTTAGACAAAATTTTAAACATATTATGTTTAAATTTAACCATATTATTGTCACCGACAAACATATAATTGTTAAATTAGTCCTCCATCAAGAAGCCACAACCATATTATGTTTGCACCTAAACATGTTATGGTTAAATATGACAATAATTTGTTTTTAAATTAACAATAGTATTTTGCTCTTTTCTAAGAGCAACATGCTTTGGTTGAAAATCAACCATTCTATTATAAATGTTAAACATATTTTAGTTATTACTAACCAAAAGATGTTCGGAGGCAACCATAATATGGTTGTGCCTTCTTGATGGAGGACTAATTTAACAATAATATATTTGTCGGTGACAATAGTATGGTTAAATGTAAACATAATATGTTTGCAATTCTTTTAAAAATAGTTTTGTTGGAGGTGACCAAATTTAAACATATTTTTTCTCTGGGTGTGAAAGAAATAATAGCATTATCACCTTTACATATAGAAACAGCGCATCTTTTAACCATTTTTCGTTTACACAATACATCTCTGGAACCATCTTTCTACATATTTTCAACTCACCAGCAACGCAATGAGATTCCAAAAATTGTTAATGATGCACTATGCATAATGTTTTTATTATATATTATCTTCTTTTTAATTCATTATCTTATACTACTTTGTTTAAAATGTTTAAATCTTATTAATGTTTAATGTTTATTTATGTGAAATTACACTAGATTAGTATAGCTTCAACATATGTTATTTTACCAATATTATATCAGATAACTCATCTGATTCTAGAGCTGTCATTCATAAGATTTTATATCTTGTTGCTTTAGAAAGGCAATTATTAATAATAAATACAAAATACAAATACAAACGCGTTAAATTCATATACGTATCGAAAGCATGAAGTAGTTTTGCTTTCTATTTTAGCATATCAAAAAAAAAAAAAAGAATAACGCGTGGTGTGGACCGACTTCCAGCTTAAGAATTAAAAGAAACAATTTTTATTTTGTTTGATTTTTTGATATTAGTTGTTATGCAAAATAAAGCATTGAAAATTTTATTGTTTGTTCAAAATAACTATAAAAAAGTACCGGAGTATCGACAGTAAAATATCGCCGATCCCGATATTCCGGCAAACGTGAAGTATCGCCGATATATCGGTATCGGTATTCGTTACGTCCCTAATTTATCGTATTAAAGTTATTGGTAGTTCAATATTTTGCACTAAAATGCTTTGAAATCAATTTAATGGTAATGCAAAAATAGTGCAAATCGTCCAGGTCTGGTATTAAGACCCTTAACTTTCACAAATCCTAAATTTGCAAGCTACATAAACACCGCATTCACACAGTGTTAGACCTTGAAAAAATGGGGAAACAATGAATTTTTACTTACAAAATTTTTCAAGCATTTGATCACTTACATAGCGAATGTTAACGCCTTTTTTTAACTTTTTCTGTAGGGCCATTATATAAATAGAGTTTGGGTGGAAATACACCAGAAGCAATTGAAGCTTAACAGGCTGTTTTACACTGATCAACATCTAACATCTACCACCAAAGATGTAGTTAATGTGAAACACCCGCTTACATTGTTCACACCTAACATCCACCATCAAACAAAAAGGTCACTCACCCGTATTGAAAAACAAAATTAAAAAAAAAACCTTTTTTCAACAGAAGTGCCAAAGAAAATTTAAAGAAAACACAAGAATGTATTTGAAATTCAATTTGCTTAAATATATTAAAAAAAAACAGTTCAACAAAATAACCACAACACTAAAATTTATAAAAAAAAATTTTAAACAAAATACATTGCAAAAAAGAAAAAACTTGAGAAATTGTAACCCTGCTTTCAAAACAAACGTCTTTTTGTCAGTGATGCCACAATAATAATAGAAGTTATTGCCACTCTCCTATTAATGATCGAAAGGTGCAGAATGGAATTAAATGAGACAGGAACATCTTGTAAAGATGTTGATTTTAAGACCAATGCATTTCTTATGAGAAGATGTTAACAGCAAAATTAAGAACTTTATGATCAAAATTACTGGACAGGGAAAACAATTTTTAGTGTTTAAAGAAAATGGTCGTAAAATATTTATGTTTTGTAAAACTTAAAAAAAGACATATAATAAATTAAATTTTTTATATATATAATGTATTTTAGAATATACATGAGTATATATTCCACTGCTACAAAAATCAAGTTTCTCAATTAAAATTAAAAAAATATTTAAAGTTTGATAGAGTATACAAACAAATATGTTTTATGTTTTTGTAGGCCCATAATGTAATTTAATAGACTAAAACAATAAATTTAAATAAACTTTTTACCACAGCCTAAAACATGATTTAATTTTAAACATGCCCCGGTATATGGCTTTTAAGTATTTGCTACAAGTTTGCCTTACTATGACTACTGCTGTGTGTGAACGTAATACCTAGAGGGGTGGGGGGCAAATTTCGGCATTCGATGTCGGTCGAAGTTACAAGAAAATTGCAATGAAATATTCCACGGTATATAAGTTTTCCATTCTGTTTAAAACTTCTACAATATGGATTTTGGACCCCATTTAGTATACAGTGCACTCGCGATAATATGAACCCCAAAATATATGAACATCCAAAAATAAAAACACTTATTTTCTTCCATTGACTACTCTAAAGTGGAAAAGCTTTAAAATATGAACAACTAATTTTTATATTTTTGACGGATTTCTTAATTGTGGTAGTTTCGCAACAATCAAATTATACGATCGTGTCGTAAAATAAACTGAAATTCAGTGAAACGAAAATGAATTTAAGTTTATTTTAACGGATTTTATCTATCTACTAAGGCATTCATTTTTAACCGATTAATTACTACCCGATTAACTGATCGGTTAATTAAAAATTGGCTATTTTCGATTAACGATTAAACCGGTTAATTTCAGTCGATTAACCGACGTAACAAAATTTTTAATTTTTTTTGTAGAATTATATCATATTTTTTTGAGTTTTTAATTATTTGTTTCGTTTCATATACAAAAGGAATGTGTTTAAAAAAAAAAATTTTTCATACAAACACAGAATGTGTTCTATCAATCTTTTAACAGAATTAACCGAAACAATTAAAAGAGTTAAAGTTAAAAAAAAAAAAGTTAAAACAGGACTCTATACTTTCAGAGGAATCCACGAAGAGGACTGAGAAATTCGATATTCGATAGTGGGTTGCTTTCGATTTCTCCAACATCAACGGGAAGTAAAAGAATTTTTTCCAAGTCAAGGTTTATCAAAACTAAAGAAAAGAATCGCTTAGATTCTAAACATTTAAACCAAATTATTTTTCTAAAACTTTATTTTTTTAAGGTCTCCTTAAACTATTGAAAAAATCTTAAAGTTTTTTATTCTTGTGTATAGTTGACCTGTTGTTTATGTTGTTTTATTATTTTGGCTTGAGGTCCTAAATAAATAATTAATAAAATTCAAAAAACTTTTTATTTTATTTTTATTTATTTTTATATTTTTCCAATATTTCGGGCAAAATCTCTGACCATCATCAGGGGAATCTTTTTAAAATACAAAAAAACAAAAATTAAAAATACAAAATATTTTACACAAAACAAATTTAATATTTACATTTAAATATTGTTTATTTATTTAAATGTAAATATTAACCGAAATATTGGAAAAATATAAAAATAAACTAAAAATTTTTTTGAATTTAATTAATTATTTATTTAGGACCTCAAGCCAAAATAATAAAACAACATAATCTTAAAGTTTATTTTTTAATTAATACATAATATATATTAATTAAAAAATATGTATTAAATATTTACGAATTATTCTTTTGTTTGCTCGTTTTAGTGCAAGAATTTTTACTAATAAACTCCAAATAATAAATAATTTATGCATTTTTATTTATTGACATGACTTAATTTATAAAAAAACTTTATTAATCGGTTAACCGATCAATTACAAAATTAACCGATTATTAACCGATTTAACCAAAACCTTGGTCAATTAATCGAGCGATTAACCGATTAAAGCAAAAGCTCGATTAAACGAATAAACTACTATCTACACACTGGTCAATCAAAATGTCTTATATATACGTAGTAGTTAGCTGGAATTCCATATGCATCTTTAAATATAATATAAACGGGAAAAGTTCTTAAAAATGCATACAAAAATGCATCATTCTTTCTTTAACTTAAAAAGAAAAATCAGATATTTTAAAACATCTAAGAAAAGGTGGAAAATTATTTATTAAGCAAATAAATTTGTGGCGAAAAAAATATTTCCAATATGTTGAAGAAAAAAAAAATTAAAAATATCTATTATTAAATGTGCTAACAATAGAGTTATTTGACCTGAAAAACGAAAAACTTGTGGCCTTCCAAATACCCAAAAATGGAAAATGTATTATATATACCGATGGTATTTGAATATGATAGATAAAAAGATAACTTTTAGAGACAGTAACGAGGGCGGACGGGCCTTTTAAAAGGTGATTGAGCAAATGAAATGATTTTTCTTTGCACAACAACTGTAAGATATTTTTTCGTTTTTAAAAATAAATTGTTTTTAAAATCCAATAAACAATAAATAAAAAAACGCGAGTGCACTGTATTTATATTTTCTGGATCCTTATGAGTAGAAGAGTTGATTTAACGATGTCCTTCTGGCTATGTGTATGTTGGAATCAACTTTCCAAATAGATTGCTCTTTAAATTTAGTCAGATCGGTCCATTTCTCTGTGAGTTATAAGCAAAAAGCCCACAATTGAATCAACCAAATGGCTCCATTCGTTTACAGGACCTCTCTACAAATATCCTCCGAATAATAGAATTTGGGCATGATAGTGACAGAACGTTATTATGACCGTTTCTCAATGTATCGTCAAACTGCCAGTTATTAAATTTCGAAATAAATTTATTCGACTGATAAACTGCCCGTAGACGATTTTAGTTTTGCAATTTTTTTTCTTCGGCTCGCATTTTGAAATTACAGTTACTAATCGTATTTTTGAATTTTTTTCTAAAAATTAAAAGTGCAAAAAATCATAGCTTTATTTACTCTTCACTAAGTGTTTTTCAAAACTGATTTTTTTAAGATGTAATTGTTGCCTTTGAAAAACACAAAAAAATACAGAGTAAGGTTTTTTAACCCTCTTCTGCATGCATTATGATCTAGCTACAAATTATTTTTTTTTTTAATTATTTTTTTAAATGGCATAATTAAGATATGCAAACAAAATTAAATTTAAATACTTTTTAAACAATTTTTTTCTAATTAAAAATATCTAAATTTGGATTAAAAACCATTAACAGTTCAATAAAATAACCACAATACTAATTATTGTTAACAGCTAAGGCACGAGCTATGTTTACAGTTGTCCTTCAAGTTGTGCTGAAAAAGGTCAACAAGAAAAAAGAAAGACAAAAACATCAAAAAACAAAAATGTACTTTGGACTTCAAGAAGAATTCTTGACAAAAAGTACGAAAACACAGAAGTTAGGAAGAACATGTAAATCAATTAAAAATAGATAATCATTCATTCAAAAAAAGCAAATTTCGATCTACCAAAGTGAAACACCATTTGGTTATGTGGGTGAAGATAAATATGTCGAACTAAATATGTTTCGACGTAACATCTTACGTCTTCACATATTTCAAATACGTTTTTCGTATTTGGGACATTTTTCCAAATATGTTTTTGACAAGCTTTTAAATATGTTTTCGTATTTGTGACATATTTCAAATATCAAATTATTAAATACATACATATGTATGTATCTTCGTATTTGTTACATATTTAATGAAATTTGAAAGAACTTAAAAAATTTATTGCAAATACAATATGTGGACAAACTGGAAGACCTTACAGGATGGGACATACCTCATTTTAAAGCTAATTACGCCTAAATTTGTAATCTAATTTGCTTTTGGAGAAAAAAACCTCTGGGCTATTTTTAAAAAATTTTGTAAGTTCTCAGATGTACTAGTAGTGATTCTCTGAGGGATTTTTGAAAATTTTGGACAAACTGGAAGACCTTACAGGATGGGACATACCTCATTTTAAAGCTAATTACGCCTAAATTTGTAATCTAATTTGCTTTTGGAGAAAAAAACCTCTGGGCTATTTTTAAAAAATTTTGTAAGTTCTCAGATGTACTAGTAGTGATTCTCTGAGGGATTTTTGAAAATTTTGGACAAACTGGAAGACCTTACAGGATGGGACATACCTCATTTTAAAGCTAATTACGCCTAAATTTGGAATCTATTTTGCTTTTGAAGAAAAAAACCTCTGGGCTATTTTTAAAAAATTTTGTAAGTTCTCAGATGTACTAGTAGTGATTCTCTGAGGGATTTTTGAAAATTTTGGACAAACTGGAAGACCTTACAGGATGGGACATACCTCATTTTAAAGCTAATTACGCCTAAATTTGTAATCTATTTTGCTTTTGGAGAAAAAAACCTCTGGGCTATTTTTAAAAAATTTTGTAAGTTCTCAGATGTACTAGTAGTGATTCTCTGAGGGATTTTTGAAAATTTTGGACAAACTGGAAGACCTTACAGGATGGGACATACCTAATTTTAAAGCTAATTACGCCTAAATTTGTAATCTAATTTGCTTTTGGAGAAAAAAACCTCTGGGCTATTTTTAAAAAATTTTGTAAGTTCTCAGATGTACTAGTAGTGATTCTCTGAGGGATTTTTGAAAATTTTGGACAAACTGGAAGACCTTACAGGATGGGACATACCTCATTTTAAAGCTAATTACGCCTAAATTTGGAATCTATTTTGCTTTTGGAGAAAAAAACCTCTGGGCTATTTTTAAAAAATTTTGTAAGTTCTCAGATGTACTAGTAGTGATTCTCTGAGGGATTTTTGAAAATTTTGGACAAACTGGAAGACCTTACAGGATGGGACATACCTCATTTTAAAGCTAATTACGCCTAAATTTGTAATCTATTTTGCTTTTGAAGAAAAAAACCTCTGGGCTATTTTTAAAAAAATTTGTAAGTTCTCAGATGTACTAGTAGTGATTCTCTGAGGGATTTTTGAAAATTTTGGACAAACTGGAAGACCTTACAGGATGGGACATACCTCATTTTAAAGCTAATTACGCCTAAATTTGGAATCTATTTTGCTTTTGAAGAAAAAAACCTCTGGGCTATTTTTAAAAAATTTTGTAAGTTCTCAGATGTACTAGTAGTGATTCTCTGAGGGATTTTTGAAAATTTTGGACAAACTGGAAGACCTTACAGGATGGGACATACCTCATTTTAAAGCTAATTACGCCTTAATTTGTAATCTAATTTGCTTTTGGAGAAAAAAACCTCTGGGCTATTTTTAAAAAATTTTGTAAGTTCTCAGATGTACTAGTAGTGATTCTCTGAGGGATTTTTGAAAATTTTGGACAAACTGGAAGACCTTACAGGATGGGACATACCTCATTTTAAAGCTAATTACGCCTAAATTTGTAATCTATTTTGCTTTTGAAGAAAAAAACCTCTGGGCTATTTGTAAAAAATTTTGTAAGTTCTCAGATGTACTAGTAGTGATTCTCTGAGGGATTTTTGAAAATTTTGGACAAACTGGAACCCTTACAGGATGGGACATACCTCATTTTAAAGCTAATTACGCCTAAATTTGGAATCTATTTTGCTTTTGAAGAAAAAAACCTCTGGGCTATTTTTAAAAAATTTTGTAAGTTCTCAGATGTACTAGTAGTGATTCTCTGAGGGATTTTTGAAAATTTTGGACAAACTGGAAGACCTTACAGGATGGGACATACCTCATTTTAAAGCTAATTACGCCTAAATTTGTAATCTATTTTGCTTTTGGAGAAAAAAACCTCTGGGCAATTTTTAAAAAATTTTGTAAGTTCTCAGATGTACTAGTAGTAATTCTCTGAGGGATTTTTGAAAATTTTGGACAAACTGGAAGACCTTACAGGATGGGACATACCTCATTTTAAAGCTAATTACGCCTAAATTTGTAATCTATTTTGCTTTTGGAGAAAAAAACCTCTGGGCTATTTTTTAAAAATTTTGTAAGTTCTCAGATGTACTAGTAGTGATTCTCTGAGGGATTTTTGAAAATTTTGGACAAACTGGAAGACCTTACAGGATGGGACATACCTCATTTTAAAGCTAATTACGCCTAAATTTGTAATCTATTTTGCTTTTGGAGAAAAAAACCTCTGGGCTATTTTTAAAAAATTTTGTAAGTTCTCAGATGTACTAGTAGTGATTCTCTGAGGGATTTTTGAAAATTTTGGACAAACTGGAAGACCTTACAGGATGGGACATACCTCATTTTAAAGCTAATTACGCCTAAATTTGGAATCTATTTTGCTTTTGAAGAAAAAAACCTCTGGGCTATTTTTAAAAAATTTTGTAAGTTCTCAGATGTACTAGTAGTGATTCTCTGAGGGATTTTTGAAAATTTTGGACAAACTGGAAGACCTTACAGGATGGGACATACCTCATTTTAAAGCTAATTACGCCTAAATTTGTAATCTATTTTGCTTTTGGAGAAAAAAACCTCTGGGCTATTTTTAAAAAATTTTGTAAGTTCTCAGATGTACTAGTAGTGATTCTCTGAGGGATTTTTGAAAATTTTGGACAAACTAGAAGACCTTACAGGATGGGACATACCTCATTTTAAAGCTAATTACGCCTAAATTTGTAATCTAATTTGCTTTTGGAGAAAAAAACCTCTGGGCTATTTTTAAAAAATTTTGTAAGTTCTCAGATGTACTAGTAGTGATTCTCTGAGGGATTTTTGAAAATGTTGGACAAACTGGAAGACCTTACAGGATGGGACATACCTCATTTTAAAGCTAATTACGCCTAAATTTGGAATCTATTTTGCTTTTGAAGAAAAAAACCTCTGGGCTATTTTTAAAAAATTTTGTAAGTTCTCAGATGTACTAGTAGTGATTCTCTGAGGGATTTTTGAAAATTTTGGACAAACTGGAAGACCTTACAGGATGGGACATACCTCATTTTAAAGCTAATTACGCCTAAATTTGGAATCTATTTTGCTTTTGAAGAAAAAAACCTCTGGGCTATTTTTAAAAAATTTTGTAAGTTCTCAGATGTACTAGTAGTGATTCTCTGAGGGATTTTTGAAAATTTTGGACAAACTGGAAGACCTTACAGGATGGGACATACCTCATTTTAAAGCTAATTACGCCTAAATTTGGAATCTATTTTGCTTTTGAAGAAAAAAACCTCTGGGCTATTTTTAAAAAATTTTGTAAGTTCTCAGATGTACTAGTAGTGATTCTCTGAGGGATTTTTGAAAATTTTGGACAAACTGGAAGACCTTACAGGATGGGACATACCTCATTTTAAAGCTAATTACGCCTTAATTTGTAATCTATTTTGCTTTTGGAGAAAAAAACCTCTGGGCTATTTTTAAAAAATTTTGTAAGTTCTCAGATGTACTAGTAGTGATTCTCTGAGGGATTTTTGAAAATTTTGGACAAACTAGAAGACCTTACAGGATGGGACATACCTCATTTTAAAGCTAATTACGCCTAAATTTGTAATCTAATTTGCTTTTGGAGAAAAAAACCTCTGGGCTATTTTTAAAAAATTTTGTAAGTTCTCAGATGTACTAGTAGTGATTCTCTGAGGGATTTTTGAAAATGTTGGACAAACTGGAAGACCTTACAGGATGGGACATACCTCATTTTAAAGCTAATTACGCCTAAATTTGGAATCTATTTTGCTTTTGAAGAAAAAAACCTCTGGGCTATTTTTAAAAAATTTTGTAAGTTCTCAGATGTACTAGTAGTGATTCTCTGAGGGATTTTTGAAAATTTTGGACAAACTGGAAGACCTTACAGGATGGGACATACCTAATTTTAAAGCTAATTACGCCTAAATTTGTAATCTAATTTGCTTTTGGAGAAAAAAACCTCTGGGCTATTTTTAAAAAATTTTGTAAGTTCTCAGATGTACTAGTAGTGATTCTCTGAGGGATTTTTGAAAATTTTGGACAAACTGGAAGACCTTACAGGATGGGACATACCTCATTTTAAAGCTAATTACGCCTAAATTTGGAATCTATTTTGCTTTTGGAGAAAAAAACCTCTGGGCTATTTTTAAAAAATTTTGTAAGTTCTCAGATGTACTAGTAGTGATTCTCTGAGGGATTTTTGAAAATTTTGGACAAACTGGAAGACCTTACAGGATGGGACATACCTAATTTTAAAGCTAATTACGCCTAAATTTGTAATCTATTTTGCTTTTGGAGAAAAAAACCTCTGGGCTATTTTTAAAAAATTTTGTAAGTTCTCAGTACATCTGTAAGGTCTTCCAGTTTGTCCAAAATTTTCAAAAATCCCTCAGAGAATCACTACTAGTACATCTGAGAACTTACAAAATTTTTTAAAAATAGCCCAGAGGTTTTTTTCTTCAAAAGCAAAATAGATTCCAAATTTAGGCGTAATTAGCTTTAAAATGAGGTATGTCCCATCCTGTAAGGTCTTCCAGTTTGTCCAAAATTTTCAAAAATCCCTCAGAGAATCACTACTAGTACATCTGAGAACTTACAAAATTTTTTAAAAATAGCCCAGAGGTTTTTTTCTTCAAAAGCAAAATAGATTCCAAATTTAGGCGTAATTAGCTTTAAAATGAGGTATGTCCCATCCTGTAAGGTCTTCCAGTTTGTCCAAAATTTTCAAAAATCCCTCAGAGAATCACTACTAGTACATCTGAGAACTTACAAAATTTTTTAAAAATAGCCCAGAGGTTTTTTTCTCCAAAAGCAAAATAGATTACAAATTTAGGCGTAATAAGCTTTAAAATGAGGTATGTCCCATCCTGTAAGGTCTTCCAGTTTGTCCAAAATTTTCAAAAATCCCTCAGAGAATCACTACTAGTACATCTGAGAACTTACAAAATTTTTAAAAAATAGCCCAGAGGTTTTTTTCTCCAAAAGCAAAATAGATTACAAATTAAGGCGTAACTAGCTTTAAAATGAGGTATGTCCCATCCTCTAAGGTCTTCCAGTTTGTCCAAAATTTTCAAAAATCCCTCAGAGAATTACTACTAGTACATCTGAGAACTTACAAAATTTTTTAAAAATTGCCCAGAGGTTTTTTTCTCCAAAAGCAAAATAGATTACAAATTTAGGCGTAATTAGCTTTAAAATGAGGTATGTCCCATCCTGTAAGGTCTTCCAGTTTGTCCAAAATTTTCAAAAATCCCTCAGAGAATCACTACTAGTACATCTGAGAACTTACAAAATTTTTTAAAAATAGCCCAGAGGTTTTTTTCTTCAAAAGCAAAATAGATTCCAAATTAAGGCGTAATTAGCTTTAAAATGAGGTATGTCCCATCCTGTAAGGTCTTCCAGTTTGTCCAAAATTTTCAAAAATCCCTCAGAGAATCACTACTAGTACATCTGAGAACTTACAAAATTTTTTACAAATAGCCCAGAGGTTTTTTTCTTCAAAAGCAAAATAGATTACAA
Source organism: Pollenia amentaria (assembly GCA_943735925.1). Lineage (NCBI taxonomy): Eukaryota > Metazoa > Arthropoda > Insecta > Diptera > Polleniidae > Pollenia > Pollenia amentaria. The sequence continues at coordinate 80,504,729 of OX031008.1, read as the reverse complement.
ATTTAGGCGTAATTAGCTTTAAAATGAGGTATGTCCCATCCTGTAAGGTCTTCCAGTTTGTCCAAAATTTTCAAAAATCCCTCAGAGAATCACTACTAGTACATCTGAGAACTTACAAAATTTTTTAAAAATAGCCCAGAGGTTTTTTTCTCCAAAAGCAAATTAGATTACAAATTAAGGCGTAATTAGCTTTAAAATGAGGTATGTCCCATCCTGTAAGGTCTTCCAGTTTGTCCAAAATTTTCAAAAATCCCTCAGAGAATCACTACTAGTACATCTGAGAACTTACAAAATTTTTTAAAAATAGCCCAGAGGTTTTTTTCTTCAAAAGCAAAATAGATTACAAATTTAGGCGTAATTAGCTTTAAAATGAGGTATGTCCCATCCTGTAAGGTCTTCCAGTTTGTCCAACATTTTCAAAAATCCCTCAGAGAATCACTACTAGTACATCTGAGAACTTACAAAATTTTTTAAAAATAGCCCAGAGGTTTTTTTCTTCAAAAGCAAAATAGATTCCAAATTTAGGCGTAATTAGCTTTAAAATGAGGTATGTTCCATCCTGTAAGGTCTTCCAGTTTGTCCAAAATTTTCAAAAATCCCTCAGAGAATCACTACTAGTACATCTGAGAACTTACAAAATTTTTTAAAAATAGCCCAGAGGTTTTTTTCTCCAAAAGCAAAATAGATTCCAAATTTAGGCGTAATTAGCTTTAAAATGAGGTATGTCCCATCCTGTAAGGTCTTCCAGTTTGTCCAAAATTTTCAAAAATCCCTCAGAGAATCACTACTAGTACATCTGAGAACTTACAAAATTTTTTAAAAATAGCCCAGAGGTTTTTTTCTCCAAAAGCAAATTAGATTACAAATTTAGGCGTAATTAGCTTTAAAATTAGGTATGTCCCATCCTGTAAGGTCTTCCAGTTTGTCCAAAATTTTCAAAAATCCCTCAGAGAATCACTACTAGTACATCTGAGAACTTACAAAATTTTTTAAAAATAGCCCAGAGGTTTTTTTCTCCAAAAGCAAAATAGATTACAAATTTAGGCGTAATTAGCTTTAAAATGAGGTATGTCCCATCCTGTAAGGTCTTCCAGTTTGTCCAAAATTTTCAAAAATCCCTCAGAGAATCACTACTAGTACATCTGAGAACTTACAAAATTTTTTAAAAATAGCCCAGAGGTTTTTTTCTTCAAAAGCAAAATAGATTCCAAATTTAGGCGTAATTAGCTTTAAAATGAGGTATGTCCCATCCTGTAAGGTCTTCCAGTTTGTCCAAAATTTTCAAAAATCCCTCAGAGAATCACTACTAGTACATCTGAGAACTTACAAAATTTTTTAAAAATAGCCCAGAGGTTTTTTTCTCCAAAAGCAAATTAGATTACAAATTTAGGCGTAATTAGCTTTAAAATGAGGTATGTCCCATCCTGTAAGGTCTTCCAGTTTGTCCACATATTGTATTTGCAATAAATTTTTTAAGTTCTTTCAAATTTCATTAAATATGTAACAAATACGAAGATACATACATATGTATGTATTTAATAATTTGATATTTGAAATATGTCACAAATACGAAAACATATTTAAAAGCTTGTCAAAAACATATTTGGAAAAATGTCCCAAATATGAAAAACGTATTTGAAATATTTGAAGACGTAAGATGTTACGTCGAAACATATTTAGTTCGACATATTTATCTTCACCCACATCATTTGGTTTAAGGATTGATGTTTGACTATTGACATCGCCCGGCCTCAATAGCCGAGTGAGTAAAACGGCAAACCCCACTAACGAGATTGTGTGGTTATAATCGAAATTAGTCTGGGCAACCTGTCCGTGAACGCCTGGGTTCAAATCTCAGCGCAGTCAAGGATGAAAAATTATCAATAAAAAAAAAAAATTTTAATTAATTTCATGTTGTAAGATTCCTGTCTTCATAAAAAATAATTTAATGAAAATTAAATTCAATGAACTTAAGCCTAATTAAAAATATCTAAATTTGGATTAAAAACCATTAACAGTTCAATAAAATAACCACAATACTAATTATTAATTTTTTTAATTGATAAAACACTTTTTTCTGTGTATAATTTAAGGATTGTATTTTTTTTAAATCAAATGTTTTTAAATTGATGAATATTTTATTTTCAAATGACCATTTTCTGATTTTTATTGCATATTTAACGCGCATAAAAAGCGTTTTTAGGGCATATCTCTGGTGGTGGTTAATACGTAACAAAATTTAAAAATAAAAATACTAAGAATAAAAAAAAAAAAGTGTTTTATTAATTAAAAAAATTGTTTAAAAAGTATTTAAATTTAATTAATGTGATAATTGAATCAATTATTTTTTAATATTTTAGTTGTTTTGAAATAAATTTTCAATTAAAATTTTAATTAAATAACAAAAATCTTAATTGACTTTTTTCGTTTAAAATAAAATAATTTAAACATGTAGAATTGGGGTTGTAAATTGTCAATATTTATTTAAGTAAATTAACACATTGTTTAAAATGGCAAAGTTTTTTGATCACTTTTTTAATTAAAACTAAAAATATCATTTATTGAAAAAAATTTTTTCAAAATCTGAAAATTTTTAGTAATCAATATAATCATTTTGGTAATAGGTGCAAAATCAACAACTTGTTTGCTTGATATTATGAATTTGGAATAAATTTGGTGCTTGGAGAAATTTAATAATTTTTTCTGTGTAATCAGTAAATCCCAAACACTATAGTATTTCCAGACGAATTTTCGAGATTTTACTTTATTTTGAAACGATGGGCAGTAGAGATGAGCGATATTTCTGTACCTGTGATTTAATCACTGTTACTGAAAAATCACGAATCGCAGTTGTGACCAAATTTGTCAAGTAACAGGTACTTCCTAAGTCGTTCTTTTGGTTTTTTGTTACATACAAAAATTTATGACGACAACAGGATGTTTTTTGGAATTCTTTTGACAAACTCAAGTGATATAGAAGAATTGTGCCCATATTGTGTTTGTAATAAAAATAGTTCAAAAAGATCTCTTTAAATGAAAAAAAAAATTTGAGACATTTAAATTCATTAATTTTATAATCTTTAATTAAGTAAATCTATTAACAAGACAAGAAAATCATAAAATAGTTATATAAAACTCATTAAATTATAATCAACGAAAAATGAGCCAGAACTAAAAAAACAAAAGAAACAATTTAAGAACCACATTAAAACCACTTAAAAACAATTCTAAACCCCGTTAAAATAAAAGAATATAAAAAGAGAATAAATCCACAACAAGCAGTAAAATTTGTGTAACAAATTAAATGAACATTTTAAAATAAAATTTATTTGGATGGCAAACTCTACAACAACATACTCAAAGAAAAACGCATTAAACACTAACGACCCCTAAATAAATGTCTGTCTGTTGGACTTGTATTTTGTGGCACTTCTTGTCATTTAAACCAAAATTGTTATTACGCTTTTATTCAAACTTAATAACGTTTGATGGAAAAAAAAAACTAATCCAAATTGGGCATCACCATGTTGCAGTTGATGCACAAATTACTGTGAAGAATTCAAAATCGATTGTTGCATTTTAAAATGAAAATATTTTCATGCAAGATAAAAGAAAATTTCTTAAAAAAAAAAAATGGTTATTTGTTTTAAGGCGGAACCGAAAATGCCCTAAGTGCTGCAAATATGAAAATATTTTGCCAAACAGATGGTTGCAAAAGGGATGATAATGATGGAATATAGAACTAGTAATAAATGAATGACGGAAATACAGTTTGGATGTAAAAACAAATGATATTATCCTCATTTTTTTTGTTTCCCTTAATCATATTGTTTTTTTTTTTACAAGGAAAATAATAGATCCATTATTCTTGCTCGAGGACACATGCACTCATTCTTACCACTATTTGTATACTGCAACTTGTAGCATAAGCAATAATTAATGACTCTGTTGACATGAAAAAAAACACTTAAAGAATTTATATGCAGAAAATTTGGACCAGAGTTATATTCAACACATTTACACATATTACTCCAAGATGATTGATCATAGTTGATTAATGGATTTTTTAGGAAGCATCAACAAAAATTTAAAAAAAATTTTTTTTGAGAATTTTGGTCCCAGCCACAACCACCATGTGATAACCCAAGGGACCTCTACCAATACATAGTCTACTGGGGCTGAAGTTACAGGGGCTACTGACTTTTGTGCTGCCAGATAGAATTCTGGTCAGCCTTGAAATCAAGAGATCTTTTTGATCTCTGCCGATTTTTAGGCATGCACTGTACCCCCGGAGGTTGTAGCGCTAAAGGGTAAAAATCTTTAAAATAATTTCGTAAATATCCCTGGGGGATTCTTTAGAATCAGATGCAAAAAAGATTTATATGAATACCTGCAGCGTAGGACTTCTAAAAGGTGGATCATATTCACTGGGTGAATAACCGCGTCTGTGTGAGCAACCAGCACACCAGGCAGAAATTTGAGTGCATAATCTTGCCCCTTGTTTAGGAGCTGCAGCTTTCTACCCTCCGCTACTTTGGGCATTATGTAGCAACATCATCTAAGGATAGTCCTACCTCACGCCGAAGACACCCATATGTGGTTGAAAACAGTTCATTAGTGGGATTTTCAAAATATCTCTTCCCGCGACTTTGGGTTTAAAACACAACCACCTCGTGATCCTCGATCCTCCATTCGTCAAAAAACATCCATACGCTGCATCCCATCCGTCAAGCCAGCATTTCCCGCAAAAAGTATACAAACAGAGGCCTCAACCAAGAGTCAGTGCGGTTCCGTACCATGGAAGGCTACTGACTCCCGATCGTAAAGATCTCCTGTGATCTCTAAATTTAGGATTTTTGCCGAATCCCAGGTATTTGGATGCACCTGATTGAGTTAAGGAGGATGTAACACCAAAAGGTATAATATCCTTAAGGTGATCCCTACATTCTTCATCCGAACAGGGGATTCTTCAAAGAAAAGATAAAATTTAGAACGGGTTTCGTTGATTGTACAGAAGACAACTCCGGTTTCATTTGTTTAAGAGAAATGTTTATCCACAAGGGCTAATCAATAAGTCCGTGACTTTTTAAAAGAAATACAGGGTTTAAGACCAGAAATCATTTTATTTTAAAACTTATTCTTCTTTGAGCTTTCGACACTTTGTCAAACGTTTCTCCACTTTGTTTATCCTTAAAAAAAAGGGGACTTAGCAAGAAGTAATAACATGAAATAGTCCCGAGAATAGGCCGGATAAGGGACCAATAAGAAGCCAAATATATGCATTGTTGCCATTGAATGCTTAATGAGAAAATAAAATTCACATTTTTTTTAATTTTCTTCTTAAAGCACGAGGTAGTCTGCTATCAAGAACTGTCAACAACAAACACAATGACACAGCAGTGTTGCCATTTTAGTTAAGATGTGAAGATGTGGTAAAAAAAACTGTTACTATGGTACGCTTAAAGCATTTAGAACTTATATTTTCTAGTTTGGGAAAACAACGAATTCGATAAACTTATAAGCGAATTTATTAGAATTGTTGCAGACTGCAGATCCCATGAAGATATTTAAATAATGGGGCCTTAATGAGGGCTTAGGAAATAAATATATTTTCAACTAATGTCTGAGTAATCAAAAAAAAACTGGAGGTTTTCTTACCATCCAATTTGGGCAGATCAGGTAGAAATAATCCCTGTTTGTAATTGAAACCTGTAACCAAACTGCTAAACCAACAAATTGAGAAAAAATCATTCATAAGACTGACATGTTATATTATGTCGTCGAACTGATGACAGTTTGTCATCGCACTGATGACAGTTAATCTGTACTGATGTCAAAATGCATCAGCCTTATGAAGCCTTTTCTATCAGTGTACACAAAATGTGGCGTCGAATTGATGTCACTGTAGTCATAGCGTAGTAGACGCATAAAATATAACAAAATTTTAGGATGACGTTGGTCATTGGATTGATGTCACTTTTTGCCTCATTGATGCCATTTGTAATAGTAATGATGTCACAATTCTGATGTTAGTGCATCATAAATATGAAGACGCATTTTTCTATGAGTGTAGGGTTCTAGATTAGTGCCTTTGCCATTGTTGCTATTAGATTTCAATAAAAAAAGGAACAGTAAAGAGATGCATTTCAAGTTATAATAAGTATAATATTACGTTTAGCAATGTTTACATCTAGAGAAAAATCCACAAATTCAAACATTTCATTAAAGCAGGAACACAATTTTCTAAATGGGCCTGCCAAAGCATAGTTAGTTCGGAAAGCTTTTATAAATAAAGGATTATAGTAGTGTAACGTACGCCGTGGAATGTTAAATGATAAACTTCTCAATAAAAAATCGGAGCATTTATTAAGTTTAGTACAAATGCGACATTTAGCATAACTCTGCTCCTTTTCAGTGTCGGCAAACGTATTAAGGAGAATCATGTAGAATATGAGGGGAGATTTACATATCCTCGATATGTATATCTCAGTCAGAAAAGCAAAAATTGTTTTTGAATGGATTCAATATGATCGTTATGCACCATAATATAATGTTGATCCCATACAATCGAACGTATTCCATGATTGGTCTAACGAGAGAAGTGCAAAGTTGATAAGTGACGAAAGGATCATTGAATTCTTCCGCCCATCATTTCATAAAGGCCAAAGTACAACGAGCCCTGTTAACCATCATTGTTATGTGTTTTATAATATCCAATTTTATATCCAGTTAGATGCCCAGATCCATTATTGAGTTCACTATCTCGATTTTGTAGTCACCGAAGTTTTAGTAAATTAAAATACTACATTTTCTAGAAAAGCGCATATGTTTACATTTCATCAGGATTAATTCCATTAGGTTATGTTAACACCAATTATGTGATCTAAAGAATTCGTAAAGTTTAAAAATATTTTAACATCGTCTGCGAACATAAGTACGAGGGCGGATCAATAAGTCCGTGACTTTTCGAACTTCCCTCGTAGTTATATGAAATGCAACACTGCTCCCATCAAGTACTTCCTGTTAATAGACTACTGTCAAGTTTTGAGCAAGTTCCGTCTTTTACTTTGCGTTTAACAGCTGTTCAAATCATACAACCTCGTGATTTTTTTTTTTAAAATGGAAAAAAGTGAGTTTCGAGTGCTCATTAAATATTATATTTTGCGAAAAAAAACCCTCCAATCAAACCAAGGAAAAGCTTGCTAAATACTATGGCAACTCTGCACCATCGATTTCAATGGTAAAAAAGTGATTTACTGACTTTCGTTGTGGTCGCACAAGTACAAATGACGCTGAACGTTCTGGACGGCCAATTGAAGTCACTAAACCCGAAAATGTCGAAAAAATTCATGATATGGTGTTGGCCGATCGAAGAGTAAAAGTACGTGAGATTGTTGATGCCATAGGCATTTCATATGGCAGTGTGGTTTCGATTTTAAATGATCAGCTGGGCTTAAGAAAGCTGTCTGCAAGATGGGTGCCGCGTTTGCTCTCAAGTGACCACTTCAAAGAATTGTTTGGAGTTGTTTAACCGCAATTCGAATGAGTTTTTGCGGTGTTTTGTAACTATAATGGATCCATTACAACACTCCGGAGACCAAGCAGCAGTCTAAACAATGGTGAACCGGCTCCGAAGAAGGCCAAGGTAAGTTTGTCGGCCAATAAGGTGATGGCAACAGTTTTTTGGGATGCACGCGGGATAATCCACATCGATTACCTTCAAAAGGGAAAAAAAATAAACGGCGAATATTATGCCAACTTATTGGACCGATTTAACGAGGATTTAAAAAAAAACGACCCCATATGGCCAAGAAAAAAGTTCTTTTTCATCCAGATAATGCACGGGTGCAGTCTCAATGGCAAAATTACATTAATTGGGCTGCGAATTGGTACCTCAACCGCCATATTCTCCGGATTTAGCCCCCCAGTAACTATTTCCTATTTCCGAACCTAAAGAAATGGCTCGGTGGAGAGATTTAGCTGCAACGATGAAATTATTGGCCAAACAAATGCCTATTTTATGGACCTCGAAAAATCCTATTTTTTGGAAGGGATACACAAATTGTAGAAACGTTGGACTAAGTGTATTGAGCTAAAAGGAGATTATGTTGAAAAATAAATTTTTCTTTTGTAAAAAAAACTGTGTTTCATTCAAAAAGTCACGGACTTATTGATCCGCCCTCGTATATGTAAATGTTTAATAGTTTCAGGCATGTCGTTGATAAAGAGCAGAAACATGCGATGCATGCGATTTCAAGTCATAATCGCAAATGTTAAGCGTTTTGTGATTGTCAAAACATGCCCGATTTATATTTAAACGTTCAAAATACTAAAATATCAACACATTACTTGCATAATGCTAAATATTAAAAAATTTAATAAGAGGTAAATACACTTGTACTCCTATTTGGCGAATTTTTTTTTACAAAAATCTAAAAAAATAAAATTTTCGGTAGACCATTTGGCGATGAAGGTGACACAAAATCTAGCAACCCTGCTTTTAACTTTTACAAGGACGCAGATCATACGATAAATCGTGCACAGAGTGCCAAGTTAGCAAATACCTGCACAGAACGAAATTAAAGCTAATTTCTCCGATCTATTGTGCAACAGGTAGACTGTACTAAAAAGCACCAAAATAACAGAGGAAAGCGTAGACTTGATGATAAAAAGTTTATGGATGTTTAAAAAATATTTAACGAAACTAAAATCATTAACAATTTTTCTTAGTGTAAACTCAATAAATACTTTCGAAAATTTTCTATCAGAAAATCTAACATATTTGCTAATTTCTTGTAACTTTTACTTAAATAAGAGATTTGCTGACATATTTTGCTTTCTATTTATTCTTCGCAATGTGTAATTATTGTGGCTTGTAAAATTTTGTTGACAATTTTTTTGTCCACTGAAACCACTTTAGAAAACCCCAACAAAATATTAATTTGTGACTTAAAAGGACTTTTACAAAAAGAGAAAATAAGAAAAACCAGCGGATTCTTACAAATGTGTGTAAATGAAGTCAGTAACAATACCAGCAGCAGTAGGACTGGTGGTAGCATTCGACAATGTCATAATCGTAATACCCATCATCTAATGTAAATTTTTATTTGTGTAATTTAAATGCATAAAGTATGAGGGATTTCCAATTTTTCGAACAAACTGCTTTTTTGATGTGTAGGGGAATTTGTTGTTTTTATTTCTGCCGCTTAAAATAAAATTAGAATAGGGGAAACAAATATTAAGGACAATTGAAGATTATTACAACAACAGCTGGTGTTAAAATGGTTTAATAATTACATTAATAAAAATTTATTTTTGGATTTTACTTAAATAAACTATTTTCTAATAAATTTGCATTAAAATTCTTTTATGCAATTTATGTAGGGCTGTTTTTTTTTTTTTTTTTTTTTTTTTTTTTTGGGTTAAAACAGTTTCCGTGTTAAAGAGAAAATAAATTAAGTGCTTAAAGTTTAAAATATAGACACATACATACGTACATATCGTCATCTAAAATGCAAAATAACGTAACATCACTTTTCATAAGATTGCAGGTGAATCAAAAAACGTTGTTAAATGGAAAACATTTATTTTATAAAAGCAATTTTAGATATAAAAGCTAAAAATGCTATTACCGATATGGGGGCCTGGCTAGATGCTCCAGAATTCTATTCAAAAAACTTCAGGTAATATAAGAATGTTAAAAAAGCTTGTTGATGTCGATGATTATGCAATTAAAAAGGAAAAAAAATATTAAATTTAGATAACAGCAGAAGTCAATTAGCATTTGTATTTTCCAATAACGGATATATTGGTGAAACAATAACTAAAGCTGGGATCACACGATTGTCGCAATGCACCAATTTTCACACTTTTTAATACCCCAAACGTGTGACTGCACAATCAAATGCCTCATGTACCAATCGAAGGCAATATTGTGCTTACTTTTACCAATAAAATGCAGCCCTGGTGCGGCAATCGTGTGACTACTTGATAAGCAACCGCGCGTCAATAAAAATGACAAAACTGTACCAATATTTATTGGGTTCTTGTGCGGCAATTAAACAACACAATACGCGCCAATATTTACCTTTTTTTAATAAATTTACTTTTATGTGTTTATTTGAGTAGGAATAAATTAAAAATAAAAATTAAATTTATCAAAAATAATAATTGGGAATTTAGCAAGTCATTAATAAATAAATTACTAATAAATTTTGTATTCCCGAAATTTTTTTTTAAATTAGTGCAATAACTGTTCAGGACAATATAAAAGAATATATACAGGAAAACGGAGCAAAATGTATTGAAATTCTTTAAAGCGGATTTATTTTTAATATAAATATTCTCTTTTTTTATATATTTAAAATAGAATTTTACTTTGTTTAATTTTTGGAATTTCATATATTTTAAAAAAATTCAAATATAACTATTCAACAAAACTTTGTTTGAATATATGATACAATTTTCTTTTTTTAATGAACAAGCCAATAAAAAAGCTACCACAACAGCGGTTTTCGCCGTTGACACAAGTAAGAACAATCGTGTGACTGTGCTGCGGCAATTATTGTACTCATTTCGCTTTGTAGCAACTAGCGGAAATTAAATTTGTATAGAACAGGGCAATTGTGTGATTTAAGAATATTTAATTGGGGCAATTTCATTATTGTGCGTCAACAAAGCACAATCAAAATTGTGTCAAATTGGTGCATTTGCGGCAATCGTGTGATCCTAGTTTAAGTAATTAGGAGGAATTTAGTTCACCTTATGCTCAAGTCAAAATAATTGATATTGCAGAGAGTAAAATTTACAATGTGAAAGGAAGAATAGCCCGACAAATTAAAAAAAAAAATCCAAAACTGTTTTTATGAAGAAAGGAATTTTACAACATGAAGTTAACAACATTTTTCATTCTTGACTGAGCTGAAAAATTATCAATAAATTTTAATTCATTTCATGTTGTTAAATTCCTTTCTTCATAAAAATAATTTACCGTCAGGCCCACAATGTCGACAAGAACATTTCTTTCGCATATTTATATTGAAAACAATAATAAAAAACTTAAATTTGTTTTTGTTTTCAATATAAATATTAGAATGAAATGTTCTTGTCGACATCGTGAGCCAGGCAGTTAATGAAAATTAAATTCAATGAACTCATTAAAATATCATAATTTGGATTAAAAACCATTAACCGTTCAATAAAATAACCACAATACTAATTATTAAAAATCTGATCTGGAATCAAAGTGGTATCTGAAAATAAATTTCTTCAAAATGCATTGGCATTCTTCAAGTACAAGACAACGATTTCCTTTTATATACTTATTTATTTAAACAGACAAAAATTAGTTATTTTAGTTTTTAAAGATATTTGAATAACAATATATTTTTGTTTTTAGTAAAATTAAAAAAAACGATTTTTTAAGGGAATTTTCTTAGTTTTTAGTGCATATTTTCTATTTTTTTAATGCATATTTTGGATTTTTTTTATTTTGCATATTTTAAGCGCATATTTTCGATTTTTTCGTGCATGAAAATCTGATCGATGAATATAATCATTTTGGTAATAACTTGTTTGCTTGATATTGTTACGTTTTTTACTTAATAAAACGCTTTAAGGTTTATTCCCTTTATAATAAACCTTTGAGTTCTTTTAATTGCAAATCAAAATAAATTCACACCCGAATTCAACTTAACAAACTTTATTCACAAAATTTAACCACTATTGTAAGTAACGATCTGAACCGTTTTATGTCTCCAATCAAACTAAACTAAACTTTCATGAGTTAGCCTGTATCTATAGTTCAAAACTATTCCTAGTTGATTCATGAACCATCTAGTATTTTCTAGAATGTTGTGTTCGAATAATTTTAAAATAACTGTTATACATCTAAATCTAAAGTCTACAATTACAATGCTAGAAAATTTAGTACAGTGGCGTTCATAAAAATAGTAACTAATATGACATAAAACTATAATTTGCAAGATAACGTATAACTAAAACCATAAATAATTCTTAGACAAAACTAATTTCGTAACAATATTATGAATTTGGTATAAATTTGATGATTACAGACAATTTTTAATTTTTTCAGTGTTAGAGGTTATTTCTAAGGCTAATGATCTCAGAAAAAAAAAATGTTAAACTCAGAGCTCATTCTGCAGAAGGGGTCAACATTTGCATAATTAGACCGTAAGTATTGAAGTCTAAGGGTAATAGAGTTTCTGTAAGGGCTAAAGGAACTGAAAACTCAATTTTACGAAGTAGTAATTCTGAAAGAATTTCGCCTTTTAACAAATTCAGCATGAAGGAGGTGTTAAATTATCCTCCGATTTTTTTGGGTCTCATACGAAGGCAAGTTGATTCCAATATAGTACTCCAGAATAGGTCTCACTAATGTTACCTCTGACCATGTTGACAGCCTGCATTATATGTGCACTAAAACACAGTTTATGACCAAGTAATACACCTATATCGAGGAAAGTTTCCTTTCTTTCAGAACAACATATGTCTAGTTCAGACCCATAAAACTTATATCACACCATACTCTAAAATGATGTATCTAGATTATCTTGGAGTACGGAAGACAGAGTTGAGCTTTCTTAGCTAAGGAAATGCTTTGCATCATCTGAATACATTAATATTTTCGAATATTTAATATGAGATTGTAAGTCATTAACGAATAATATGAATAATACTGTACCCAGGAGACTACCATGAGGGACTCCAGATGGAATGCGGGCATACAATAATGTCTAAAATCAAAATGTACATCGAAATTGTTTCCGCTTCTTAAGAAATTTCTCCTCTGTGATATAACAAACACCGGCTTCGCTAACTAAAGAACTAAATTTGGGATTTCCAGATTCAGAAATTTGGAATTTAAAACAATTCGGGATTTTGACATTTCAGATTCTGGTACTATACCAAATTATTAATGCGTTAAGTCGTTCGTCTCAGAGCTTGAAAATAATGAAACCAGCAATTAGGAGATTATAACACGCGAATAAGGGTCATAATGTCCATGGACCATATGATATTCCGTTATGAACCTTTTAAAAGAAAAAAAAATTGTTTGAATAAAAAAATTTGTGATATTAATTAAAAAATAAAGTTGCTCCAGTAAACAAATTAATACACTCACAATATTCTGTACGTAAAATTAACAGAAATTTTTATATAAAATAAATGAATATTCAGTCAAAATCCGGTCTACTTATTTTTCATTTATTTTTAACGAAAAGTTCATTTCATTTTAACTGTCAAAAATTCAACTGCGAATTCCGTAAAAACAAATGAATTTTCAGTTATCTATATATATAAAAGTGAATGTATGTTTGTATATAAATATATATATAAATTTGTGCCTTATAGGAGGCCAAACCACTTGACTGATCATCTTGAAATGTTCACAGAATATAACTGTGACCCTGGAAGAGACATTAGGCTATATAAAGTTGAGATTGGACAAAGGGGCGATGCCACGCCCATACAACCCAAAATTTAAAATCGTTATATCTTAGGCATTTTTTGGCATAGGATGATGATATTTAGTACATATGGTGTTAGTATGAATAGAAATAAGCTCCATGAAAAAAGAAGGCGGAGCCACGCCTTTTATAGAAAAAGTAAAAACCACCATATCTAATAAACTACTGAACCGATCTTGATCAAATTTCCACAGTAGGCGACTGCCTTGAGTTACTGAACTTTAAGCTATATAAAGATGTGGTTGGAAAAAAGGGCGGTGCCACGCCCATACAACCCAAAATTTAAAATCGTTATATCTTAGACATTTTTTGGCATAGGATGATGATATTTGGTACATATGGTGTTAGTATGAATAGAAATAAGCTCCATGAAAAAAGAAGGCGGAGCCACGCCTTTTATAGAAAAAATAAAAACCACCATATCTAATAAACTACTGAACCGATCTTGATCAAATTTCCACAGTAGGCGACTGCCTTGAGTTACTGAACTTTAAGCTATATAAAGATGTGGTTGGAAAAAAGGGCGGTGCCACGCCCATACAACCCAAAACATAAAATTCTCATATCTTAGCCACTATATGGCGTAGGATGGTGATATTTGTTATGAATATAAATACGTTGCATGAAAAAAGTGGGAGGGGCCACGCCCCTTTATATCGATTATATCTAATTAACTACTGAACCGATCGTCAACCAATTTTACAGTAGGCTGTTGTTATGAATTAATGAGCCCTGGGCTATGTAAGGTTGTGGTTGCACAAAGGGGCGGTGGCACGTCTAATTTAATATTTCATTTTATAACGATTGGGGTATCGAAGCACACCGGGTAAAGCTATTTTATATAAATTAACTATCACTTAGTTTTTTGAGTAACTGACGGTTACTGTAATAATATTGTGAGTGTAGTATCAATTAAATATATTTTGATTTTAACAACATATTCTGCAATAATGTTGTTGATATAAGTAAACGTTTAATTCGCTTGATTAAATTTTTAGTTCAAATTGATTTAATTTTTTAGTTTCATGGAAAAAAATTTGCGGGAATTTTTCTCTGGGTATGTCCATGGACATTAAGACATTGGATATTATGATATGCCACCGATGGAAAAGGTATGGCTTTAAAATTACAATTACGAAACAATATGCACTGATATCAGATATCTGGACAGTTAGTGAGGAGTGCATAGTGTACCTTGAAAGATACAACCACTAAAAGTGATTTTAGAACTAAAGTTGTGGTGATATTTGTGTAAAAATTTATAATTCATCAAAACACCATAGTCGACAATATATATAAATTTTGGTTAAATTAAAATCAACCATTACTAATAAAATGCGACTTTAAGTTTGACTATTTCTAAAAATGTAAGAATTTTGTAATTTGAGTTTCCCGTTATCTAATTGCTCTAAATTAAAAGTTGTTGAATAAATGCTGATACAGTATGATAGAAAAAAGGGTTTTTATTAGTTGTTTATAATTTTTCTTTATTTAGCAAAATAAATTTCCCGGTTGTATCTTTAAAGATACATTATGCGTTTAAGGGTTAAACATGAAGAATTGTTGTTGGCAATTGTCAATATTTATGTAAATAAACCAACACATTGTTTGAAATGGTAAATTATTTTGATCATTTTTTTAATTAAAATTAAAAATATAATTTATTGAAAAAAAATATTCCAATTTTTTAATAATCAATATAATCATTTTGGTAATAGGTGCAAAATCAACAAATTGTTTGCTTGATATTATGAATTTGGTATAAATTTGGTGATTGGAGAAATTTAATAACTTTTTCTGTGTGATCACCAAATTCATAGAATCAAGCAAACACCTATTACCAAAATGGTTATATTGATATCTAAAAATTGTAAAAACTGAAATTGTGAATTTTTTTCAATATATGATATTTTTAATTTTAATTAAAAAAATTATCATATAACTTTGCCGTTTTAAACAATGTGTTAACTGATTTAATTAAATATAACTCAGGTTTTGACAATTCCCAACAACAATTCTACAAATTTAAATTATTTTATTTTGAACGAAAAAATTGATTAAGATTTTTTGTTATTAAATTAATATTTTAATTACAAATTTATTTCAAAACAACTAAAATTTTAATTAAATCAAAATTATATTTTTAATTTTCTTTCAACTAATAAAATAATTGATTCAATAATCACATTAATTAAATGGAAATACTTTTTAAACTATTTTTTTTTTTTTGATTGTAAAAAGCACTACTGATAATTTTTTCTGTGAAAGTTAAAGAAGTACACAACTGCGAACTCCATCAGGGTCATACTTCGAGATTGAACGTCTTTTCATTAAACTCATGTTTATTAAAAAAGAAGCCGCGTTAGTGCAATAAAAAAATAAAAAGCTAAAACAAAATATTAATTTGACTTTACATAAAAAAATAAACAAAAATAATTATAATAATAATAATAAAAAGGAATACAGAAGACACTTTTTTTGATTTTTCGTCAAATGCTTTACAATAGTAACGCATCGCTTCTATTTATACTAAAGATTTTTATCCATGTAGTCATAGATGTAGTCATATCTGTTGCTGCAGTAGCAGCCTCTGTTGCAAACAGTTTTAAAAATATCATTAGTCAAGTTCAAAACTTTTTTCTATTGTTAATAACAAGAAGCACAGTGACACATTTCAACTTAATGGGGCCCACTTTAAGCCAATTTCAATAAAAAAAATAATAAAAACTTTCAGTTAAAAAAACTTAAAAGATAAAATAAAGAGCAGGTTACAAAAGTGACTTATATTTACAAATGTGTGTTGTTCAAAAAGTCATTTAACATTAATTTAAGTAATAAAGACAGAAAATTAAAAAAACTAACGAAAAATGTCTAAAAAAAAAACAAATACAAAAAAGAAAAAAAATTATATTCACTAGACTAAATGGTTGTTCTCAAATTGTGTCATGCGGATCTTTAACGATTCAAAACGCCACACAGGGGGATTTTGGTGGAAAAAAATTAATTCGATTAATCTATATTTAAGAGGGTATTCATTTAATCGGGCTTTTGCTTTAATCGGTTAATCGCTCGATTAATTAACTGAGGTTTTGGTTTAATCGGCTGCAAATCGGTTTATATTGTAATTTATCGGTTAACCGATTAATAAAGTTTTTTTTATAAATAAAGTAATTTCTATAAATAAAAATGCCTAAATTATTTATTATTTGGAGTTAAAATAACAAACATCCCAGCGGGAAAACTCAGAAGACCTTCTTACTTCGGGCGTTATTGAAGGCCTGCTTAGAAATTTTTATTATTCAATTACCATGCTAATTTAACTGATAAAAAAAGGCCTCTTGAAGGCCTCGCTTCTTTCATATAAAAGATAAGATAAACATTCATCTATGGGATGGGAGAAGAGAAGGAGTAGCATTTTTTTGTTTTGTTTTTTACCAAAGCAAGAGTAAAAGAATTAATTTTTTTATCCTGTTGTCAATCTTATGTACCTGGCAAAGAAGCGAGGGCGGAAGGCCTACTCCGCAACAACAACGTGTGTTAAAAAAGATATGAGTTTGGAATGGAGAGAACAGGCTTTGTACATCGAAAAGAAGGACTACAGAGGCCTTCTATAATTTATTCCGACTCCTTCTTTTTCCTGCTGGGATAACAATTCAAACATAACAATTCTTGAACTAAAACGACCAACAAAAAAATAATTCATAAATATGTAATACATATTTTTTAATTAATACATAAATATTATGTAGTAATTAAAAAATAAACTGTAAGATAATTTTATTAGTTATTTCGATAGTTTAAGTAGACCCCTTAAAAATAATCTTTTAGAAAAATAATTTGGTCCAAATGTTTAGGATTTAAGCGATTCTTTTCTTTTCTTTCACTTCACTTATCGGTAATGTTGGAGAAATCGAAAGCAATCCATTATACAGAGTATATAATTTCTCAGTCCTTTTCTTGGATTTCTCTAAACGTATAAAATCTTCCATTATGCCATTGACATTTTTAACTTATTGTTTCGGTAAATTCTGTGAAAAGATTGATATGAGAAGAAACAAATAACATAATGCAAACATATAAAAAGTAAGTGAAACAAAAGGCTCTTGACAGCAAAAACTTTTTTAAAATGAAGATCACTGAACACATTCTTTGTTTGTATGAAAAAATATTTTCTAAACACATACCTTTTGAATGTGACACGAAACAAAACCGAAACAAAAACACAAAAAAAATGTGTTATAATAATATAAAAAATTAAAAATTTTGTTAACATCGGTTAATCGATTAACCGACTGAAATCAACCGTTTTAATCGTTAATCGAAAAAAGCCAATTTTAAATTAAGCGATCAGTTAATCGGGTAGTAATTAATCGATTAACCGATAAACGGTTAACCGAATGAATACCCTAATATCTATAATAATATTATAAGGAGGTAATGTTTGTTTGTAGGCGGTAATCTCCGGAACTGCCGGTCCGATTTTAAAAATTTTTCCAACAAAATGAAGAATGGAACCTCCTAACGGACATACGCTATATAACGTTCGACTAAAGTACTGAGGATAGAGTCCAGGGACGCTAAACCTCCTTTAATCAGAAGATATTAATCATCGTTTTAGAAGAGATCTATTTAAGTAATAGTTTCCGTACTCAAAAGAAAACAAAGCCATTTTAACGTGAGTACGCTGTTCACACTCCATTCCGGCTCCAGTCTTTCTGTCCGCTCCACCGTCTCCTGACCTAATGCGAAAGTGACATTTGCGTTAGCTACGCTTTATCGACGACATAGATGAAGCGATTGTTATGAAATTGGAAATATAGTCTTATTTTTTAAAACTAGGACCAAGAGGGCTCCATAGGAAGAATCACTCCCTCTCGGAAAATATCACACCAATATTGGTGAAATTTTAATCATAGATAGATCAGCGTACACAGAAAAAATTATTAAATTTCTCTAATCACCAAATTTGTTCTAAATTCATAATATCAAGCAAACAAGTTGTTGACTTTGCACCTATTACCAAAATGATTATATTGATTACTAAAAATTTTAAAATTTTGAAAAAATATTTTCAATAAATGATATTTTTATTATATAATTATCACATTAATTAAATTTAAATACTTTTTAAACCATTTTTTTAATTGATAAAATACTTTTTTCTATGTAAATAAAACACACAGGGTTTGTATTTTTTTTTTTTTTTTCAAAGATAGGAATATGAAGGGACAGATGGGCAATTTCGGCCCATCCGAAACTATCATACCGATTTTAATGAAATTTAAAACTTATAGCTTCTTTATTGCAACATAGTCATATCCAAAATCAAAATCCAACATGGCAAAATGCGATTAAAGTTTTCAAAATGTAAATTTATATACTGATTTAATAAAATATATTCTGCTTTAAATTCGGTTCAGTTTGAGATATAACAATGATTTTTATTTATATTTATATTAAGAAGGTGTGAGGGAGCACTTTTGCTTATTTCAACAAACACCATGTTTATCCGACTTTTTACTATCTAATTAACTAAGATTTACAGGTTTGGGTGAAGCAAAAAATTACTAAAAACCGAAAGTGTGGGTTTTAAGGGATGAATGTACAGGACCCAGGAGTGTTTATCAACATTCGCCAAGGCCCTATTTCTAGCGACTACACCAAATACTTCGAATTTATGTTGTTAAAGGTTACTTTACAACATCACACAAGTCTTACGTATTTTGAGAAAACGACAACCCCCTGCCTTGATAAGTTTTTTTTGTTTTTTGAAAATTTTTTAAACAATAATTAGATTAGGGAAGCCTTTTCGTAAAAAAAATACGAAGGGATGCGAACAGAGTGGCCGCTTGTTGCCGAGCCGAGCCGACTGACGCTTATTGCGAGAACTTGTTCATGCGAGAAACAAGTTTGAGTGTGCATAGTGAATGCGAGAATCAGCGCTGATATGTTATCTATTATTTGTGTTTTTGTATGCATTTGGGTTTGTTGTTCATTCGTGTTTGTGAACTTGAAGTGAAAAGATATGGATTCGTCAGATGATGAGTATTTAGCTTCGGCTACTGTTTTAAAGTATTTTATCAAAAAAAATCTTTTTGGAAAACAAATCAATAAATGATAAACGAAGTGAATTTGGAGAATTTCATCACTTTTTTTTGGCTAGGACCAGCACTCAGGGGATGGCCCCTACAAATGCAATGCATTGTGTTGGAACTAGGAAAATAGGTTATGAGAAGGAGGATAGAGGGAGTAGTTTTTGTGAACATTCGACCTGAACTTATTCATGTTGAAAGTGAGAGGGAAGACTTCAGCAGGAAGGTTGTTCCACATACGAACAGTTCGGCCAAAAAACGAATTTTCTCTGTAATGCGTTGTACGATTTACCGGCTAATCGACCACAAAAGGATGGGCTCTTGAGGAAAGACGTGTATTACGAACAAACACACGGGTTTCGGGAACCAGATCCCTAATTTCATCGGAACACATCCCATTGTAGTAACGATAAAACAGGCAAATACAATCCCCATTGCGACGGTGCTCAAGGGAGTCAATAGAATTGGATACCCTTCTGTCACCAATGAGAACCTTCGACCTCTCCTGCACACGGTCGAGAAGCTCCAAAATATACTTTGAAGCACCGGCCCATACATGAGAGTTGTATTCCATTCGCGGTCGGATATAGGTGGTATAAATAGTAAGGAGATCAGATGGAGTGAAGTATATCTTACACCGTTTCCAAAACCAAAGCACTTGAATGCTTCTTTCGACATATAGTGATTTAAGAAAATATTCTGCCAAGTTTAAAGAATATACTTTAAAATTTATAGAATATGTTTTAAAATTTTACTTATTAACGCATTTCTTCAATTATTCTTGAAATTTTTATTACATATTTTTTTTAATTTTGCTTATGTTTTTTTTTTAATTATTTTTTATATTTGTTATAATTTTATTTAATTTTTAGTTTTTATTTGAATTTTTATTTTTTTTGTTTAATTTTTATTTTATTTTTTAATTTTTATTTTCTTTTTAATTTTTATTATTTTTTTAATTTTTTGATTTTTGAAATTTTTATTTTTAATTTTTTTAAATGTTTTCCAAACAAGTTGAAATCATAACAACATAACATAAACAATGTTTTCGGCGCTGAAATACACTTTGGAACTGTTTTCTCGAATTCAATCAGCTTTGCGCTCTGACCAGCTCGGCGCCCACTATGACCTCTTCGCGCTTATTTGTACTAATTTGTATAGTACCAGGTTTCTGGAATTGGTTTTCGCAATAAGCGTCAGTCGGCTCGGTTCGGCAACAAGCGGCCACTCAGTTCGAACCCCAAGACTTGTGTGATGGTGTAAAGTACCCATTAAGAACAAACTTAGACAGTGAAAAGCCCGTGGTCAGTATTCTGTTCTGGTTAAATTTTAGTTTAGTTTTATTGAACTATGTTCTTCTTCAGTTAAGGTTCAAAATAATAACACGATCGATCTGAACAAAACTTTAATTAACTAACAAAGGCTTAGGTAGCAAAAAAAAAAAACATTGAGATTCCCTGCTTTAGCCAACCTAAAAAAAAACTTTCTATAAAAAGTTGCTTGGAGGTGAGACAGTGGCAGTCGACTTTTCGACTGCAAACTCTTTAAAGAAACTGATCTTGTTTGTATGTTTTATTTTATTGACTTGAAAGGGTTCACCTTAACTTGACTCCAAAAAAATATACATAATAAAAAAAAAGAATTATATGAAAAGAAACCACATCTTAGCGTTGGTACTTTCATAAGTGACAAGTTGGAAATTTTAAATTTCTTTTAAATTAATTTGAAAAAATTAGAAATATGTACACATTTTTTCATACAAACACGCACACATTTTGAAAAACTGACTGACTGACTTCTAGTTGGGTGGGTCGCCTTAAAACAAGGGGAATTTTTTTCTGGCACAAGGTGACAAATGTTCAACAGCTGAGTTGGAAAGTAGTCAGCCATACGCCATTTGAAGTGTCATATTGATTTGCTTTTGCATACGTTTAAGAGATTTAGTACAAATCTTTTAATGCAAATGGAAGATTTGGGGCAGGGGGTGTGGGGAGCTAATTAAGTTTAAGAATGCGCTGAAAAGCAAATAAAACATATTTATAATTTCAAGTAGTTTTAATAGTTGTAAAATGTTTTAAATCTAAATATTATAACTTTACCTTTAAATCAAAAACGAAAAGTGATTTTTACCTAAAAACAAAAAAAAAAAGAGAGGTAAAAAACGTTAATTAATTTTTAAAGAAAAAATATTTATCAAAAGAAAGACAAGAAAAATTTTTTAAAAGAGTTTAAAACAATTCTTTAAATCAATCATATTAAGAACATGTTTCAAAACATTTTAAAAATATAATTAGCTGTCGTAAATCTATCTATGACTAAATAGATACCCATAAAGATGAAGTGATCAAAATCTAAATTTAAATCATTAACTGTCTCTATTGGCAACAACTCACATGATTTTAGCTGTTGATATTGTAAGAAAATAAGATCATTGACTAAGGCCATCGCCTTTAAGTTTGCAATATTTGCTTAGAGTCAATGAACTTAATAAAACTTGTTAGGAATATTTTGTAATAAACTAATTATAAAGGGTGTTTTTTAAGACCGATAGAAGTAACGTACGGGTAAGCTGTCAAGCAAATAGATTTACTCTTAAACAAAGCTACCAAACTTCAACGATAATGCTAGTGTTTCGCTTAAGTTGCATGTACACGACATGTTTTTTACATCTGACTTGTCAAATTTCCCACTGCAAAATACATACATATCGTGTGTTACCTTTAAAACATTGCATCTGTACAAGTCATACGCAAAGTCATCTCACAAAATTTCAATTAGAGCGTGCTCTATTTTCTTCTGACAAACCATCTGACATCAGCTGTGTCAGAAATCTATGCCGGGAAGAAAACCGCAGCGGCGGTGCATTGTTGACGGAATAATTAGCCGGCTTAAGTTAATATTTTACAATACCGATATATGTATGATCATTTCACCATTGAATAGAAATTATGTACATATATAAATAAAAACGTATCATTATAATATCCTAAATTGGTATATTGGCATTTAAAGAAAAAAAATGTTTAGATGGCTGAACTTTTTTACGGCGTAAATAAAAATTTTTGTGGCGGTAGCACGCTATTTTGAAACCAAGAACTACTTTGGTTTACTCCATAACTACAGAGAAAATACATAGACAATGTCAGAAGCAAATTACATGTACGTGTGTGACCAAATATTATAAAGCTTATGTAAAACAGCAATTTTGACAGACATTCACAATTACATGTGACTTGAAAACTTGACAAGTCAGATGTAAAAAACATGTCGTCTATGGGCACCTTTAACAGCGTTGTTAATAAACGAAATTGCAGCATATGTATCAGACTAATCCACAACATGCCCTACAGACTCCTTTACATCGAGAATAATTAACCGTTTGTTCCGGATGACACGCTGGTGGCTTCATCGTAACTTATTTCTTCAAAAAATTAAGCCGGGGCACGCGTAAGGGTCAATGTAGATCCTTCCCGCACCATGATCAGCGATTTGTTGCTTAAAAATATTGAGGACATGGATTCGGGCGAGATGTGGTTTCAACAGGATGGTGTTACGTGCCAAACGGTGATTGCAACAATCGATTTATTGAAAACAAAATGTGGCGATAAGCTGAGTTCTAGAATTCGACCTGTTAATTGGACTTAAAGGTCGTGCAGTTTGACACCGCACGATTAATTTATGTGGGGTTATGTGAAATCATTGGTTTGTACTGAGAACTCACACGCAAAGAAAAAATATGGTTGTGGTGACCATATTCTAAGAGCAGCATATTATGATAGGATTTATGATTGTAGTCAATATATTACGATTATTATTGAATCATATTATACCCAAATATATTCGTAATATTACATCATAATATGTTTCCCTTAATCCTAATTTGTTTTTATTACATCATATTATGGTGTTGTTTATACGGGTTTGTGGAGGAAAAAAACAACTTTAATTTTTATGTTTAAAAAACGTTATAAAAAATGTTTTTATTTATAGTGTTGAAAAGGTAATATTCAATATATGTTTTTACATCAAGATGAACACTTTTGCGGTTCGTAAAAAAGTTATTTTTCCCGATCGACTATTGTCCTCAGTCTCGTAAATGTTGGCTGCCCTTCTTGCGTCAGATGTTGATGGGGCGTTAAAAGTGCTAGTGGTGGTGCTGTGGTACCTTTTTTGTTCACCGTGTGAACAGGTGTAATGTAAGCATGTTAATAATAATAAGTTAAGAAGCAATCATATTATTTTCATGTTAATCATAATAATATGTAGCTTAAATCTAAAACCGAAAAATATTTTTAATATATGTATATTTATGCTTATTTACTTACGTAAACCCGTTACACATATTTCACATCATATTTTTGTCGTAGGTCGCAATTATTTATAAATTATTTTATAGAATTTTCATTCTTTTTCTCTAAAATAATACAAAACAATGGTCACTATTTTTGCACCATTTTCAAACAATATAAAAATTTTTTTACCATTGATAATTTATTTTGTGACACTTTACCATTTTTTTTTTTTTAATGTACCTACAATTTCTTTAAACTTGGTTTTTTTAATGGGTATTTTTTTTAAATGGTTTAATCACTGAATAACTTCTGTTTTTTCGTACTTTTTGTCAAGAATTCTTCTTGAAATCCAAAGTACATTTTTGTTTTTTCAGGTCTTGACAAAAAGTACGAAAAAACAGAAGTTAGGTAGAACATGTAAATCAATTAAAAAAAGATAATCACTCATTCAAAAGCAAATTTCGATCTACCAAGGTGACATACCATTTGGTTTAAGGATTGATGTTTAACTATTGACGTCATCCGTCTTCGAGTAAAACGGCAAACCCCACTGACGAGATTTCGTGGTTACAATCGAAACTAGTATGGGCGACCTGTCCGTGAAGGCCTGGGTTCAAATCTCAGCTCAGTCAAGAATAAAAAATTATCAATAAAATTTTAATTGATTTCATGTTGTAAAAATTCCTGTCTTCATAAAAATAATTTAAAGATAATTAAAAATATCTATATTTCATAGAAGTTTCATTCTTTTTCTCGAAAATAACACAAAGCAATTGTCACTATTTTTGCACTATTTTCAAACAATATTAAAATTTGTTTACCATTGATTTTTTTTTTTTTTTTTTTTTTTTATTATTTTCTGATTACTACATACAATAAATTAGTTATGCCTCAGCGCCTATAAGGCTTTGGAGAGGCTAGCGGCAACAAATTAAACTATTGAGCAATGATATATACATAAATGTTTACATAAAAAATTAATATAAATTTAAGTTCAATTGAAACTACATCAGAAGTGTTTCGATCTGCTGTAGCAAATAATCTTTAATATATGTTTTAGTTGATTAAATTCATGTGGTCCAGCATATGCAATTCTCTGCTTTGTTAACTCCAGACGGCATCTGACTGAGTTTAAATTAGAAGCTTGTCTAGTTATTCGTCCTGAAATTTCACTATTACGCGAAAATTGTACTCCCTGAGATGAATTTCGTCTAATTGTTTTAAAGACATGAATCAGTGTTTGTTTTTATTATAACCCACGGACTGGTAAAATATTTGTCGTGTATACCGTGAATAAATCTAAAGTTGAATGTCTCAATGGTAAATTATATACAATTTTCAGTGCTTTATTCTGAGCGGTATGGAGAGCCTTAAGGTTGTGGTTTATTCTGTAGCCATATAGAATAGGAAGATATGTCAAATGAGAGTGTACAAGGGATTGGTAAATTAATAACTTCGCATCACTTCCTAATTCGTTTTTAAACTTATAAAGCATACCAATTCCAGAGGATACTTTTGCCCTTAATGAATTTATGTGCTCATCCCATAATAAATTCCGACTCATTTCAACGCCTAAATACTTCACCTTCTCCGATTCCGATATTGCTTTACCACCAATATGAACTACGAGGTTTTCATCATGTCCCAAAACATAGGGTCTAAATCTTACTACCTTAGTCTTAGAAGAATTTAAGACTAGCCGGTTAAGTCGCGAAAATTCAATAAGTAAAGCAGCGTCATATTCAATTTGTGTTCGTAGAACCTTTAAATCGTGGTATCTATAAAATAAGCACAAGTCATCCGCATACATAAATAGCTTCCCAAAAAATTTAATATTTTTAACATCGTTCACATATAATTTAAATAATAATGGACCAAGGACGCTGCCTTGAGGAACACCACATGTAACTACTGACATTGAGCTTCTACAGTCACCAATCTGAATAAATTGTTTCCTATTTGCTAAATATTTAGAGAAGACTTCCAAAGTATTTCCAGCTACTCCTACAACTTCTAGTTTTTTTAATAAAATTTCATAGTTGACCAGATCGAACGCCTTTGAATAATCAAAAAAGACCCCCGCTACACCTTTAAATCCACCGTCTAGTTGTTCGCAAATATGTTCAATGACATTAACAATTGCTTCTTCAGTACCTGTGCTGACACTTGACAATTTTTTTAATGTATGTACCTACAATTTCTTTAATGGGTATTTTTTTTAAATTGTTTAATCACTGAATAACAAATAATTCGAAAGGCACATGTAAAACAAACAACACAACCGATGCAAAATTATTTTACAAACGGCGATAACAAAATATTATTACAATAAAGATATTTTGTTTGTATATAGAAAGTTATCATGTTATGGCTATTAAATATAATTAAATGTTTGTGAGGAATTTAATATGTTTTCAAAGTTATCATTATTTTGTTGTTATAAAAATGATTATTTTTCAGTGAATCATACTTAAATTTATAATTGCGATAAACACTGATATGTTTACAGTAACTACAATATTGTTGATATTAAATAAAAATAACAATATTTTGTGTACGACAAAAATATATTGTTACAATAAGCATAGTGTAGTTGCCGTAGCAATGTCCAACCATATTTTTTCCCTGCATGCAGCAACAATTGACGCCTTCGAGGCCAACATTGTTCGAGATATTCAAAACATAAGAACAGCCATGCTCGAAAAATTGTTCCGAAATCGGACCTCCAGAATACATTCCGTCATGAACGGCCTCAGTCTCCTTATGCCTAAAATCATTTTGAAATGTTAATGCACTGTGTGGATTTTTTGAATAAGGAATGCTGTGTTCCTCTTTACCATTTCGAGTTCTATCTGACTTTTGTACTACTAAGTAATCTCTTTTTTGCCGTTCAAAACGTAAAATATGTATTTTAATTTTGCACAAAATGTTAAGATAAAAAGCTAAAATGGCGTTTGACTCTTATCGTTTTAAAAGTAGGGGTTTCCCGTAATTTCACTTCATTTTCATTGGAAATATAAAGTTACCAAACGCTACGGTCCAAAAATTTAATTCGAACAAATTTATCCGCTTTAGTATGTCGTCATACCCAAAGGATATGTTTTAGCCCGATAGAACTTAAAAAAACGTTAACTGTGAAACGAACTGTCATTCTGCACTCACTTTTCGATATTTATGAATAATGTTCTCCGGCCCATCATCATGACCAGATTGACACTTGTACAACGCTCTCAAATTAGTTAAATTTACTTTGAAAATCAGTCATCGATTCGCGCAACTGAGACGAGTTCGTGATTTCTATACCCCCGTCTCATTTTTGGCTTAACGAGTTTGTTTATAAACCAAATTGCACTGGTTGGTGGGGTAAACACGCTTCCTACCATACGACCAGCAATGTACGAAAAAAAAGCGCCGAAATTAGACAACCAGAAAGCGCTTCGTCAAGAACAGCCACGGTTCCCATATTAGGGATGGGCAATAAATATCGATATATCAAAATAACGATATTTAAAAAAATTATAATCGATATATGTATATCGCCGATAATAAAAATACCCACATATCGATACATCGATATTTGTCCACGACTATCGAATTCGATATTTTTAAGATCTCTTTATAATAAAATTCAACATTTCAACCGTTGCTCAACTGCTTACAATACTGTTATTTTTTAAGAATTGCATCATATGTTTTTTAACTAATATTAAGAAAACAACGGCGCTTTTCCATTTTACATTTTGATAGATTACACAGTTCAGTTTTGTCTCGGTTTTTTAAAATATGACAACAAAAAAATTAAGCGCGGAAAAAATATTCTGAAAAGGGTTCCTATAATTATGCAGAGAATCGCCTTAATTTTGGCGTATTAGCAGCAATAAACTCATGAAAGTTGGAATGTTAATAAAAATATATTTTTTTTTATTTAAGCATGGTCTTAAAGATTAAAAATAAATATTGCACAGTTTACTTGTATAGTATGTGTCACAAGTTTCGTTTACCGGCATTATATAATCCCAATTAATTTTTTTTTTAGATTTCATATGGCGAATAAAAAATTTTTTTTGTATTCTTTACTTTTTTTATTTTTTTTATTTTAGAATTAACTGCCGGTCCCTCGATTTCAAACGAAAACTTCGTTCGCATAACTTACATTAAAAACTAAATTTTAAAATTGGTTTTTGCTTTAAATAAAAGTTTCGTTCGAAATCGAGGTACAGGCATTAAATTTGAAATTAAAAGAAACAATAAAAAGTTAGAAGGGAATTACATGTAATATGTTTCTACATACGTAAATATGTATTGACATAAGTATATTAAGTTTTTAAATTTGGTAATAATTTCACTTTAATACGTTCGATACATTGGTATATCGATATTTTTAATTAATAAATATCTATACGATATATATCGATATATTTTTTCAATTTGTCCATCCCTAAGTGTCAATAATTCTCTTGCAAGTTGATCTGGAAGTACTAAAAATGTGCTGGTATTAGTAAAGAAGTGTGAGTGTATTGAGTTTTTTTCACTTGCATGTGGCAACGGGGGGTAAGGTTTGATTTATAATGTAAAATTTTTCTCAGTGTATATTTATTGAATATTCATACATTTAATATGAACTAACAATAATTAATCAAATCTTATCCTAATATTTGCTTTATGTCCTGCCAGTGCCAGACAAAAAAGATTTCGTCATCACGGTTTCTGTTCACATATGTAGGTGTTTATCGCTCTTCTTATTGGGTGAGTGCTGCCGTGTCTGTTTTTCTAAAGCGAGTGCGGCCGCCATAATTTAAAATATTACGAGCTAGTGGATTTGGGTGCAGTTCAATCCTTTTTTAATATGTTACTGGATATTTCGTCATAATAATTTTAACTAATGGCACATTGAGATCCTTGTGAATATTTGAGTTTTTAACATACTAGGAAACAGCTGTGATTATTCGAAAAAGTTTATTTTGGCGCCTTTGAATTTTTTCGATGTTAGAAGCCGAGGCAGTGCCCCATAACTGAATACCGTAGCACCAAATTGGCTTTAAGATAGAGTTGTAGAGTAGAAGTTTGCATTCGAGACTAAGAACAGAATTTCTTAGTTTCATTTGAGTTATTTTAGCTTCTATATGCCATTTCCACGTTAAACGCCGATCTAGATGTATACCGAGGTATTTTACATGCGAGTGTTGGGGTATTTTTTGATTATTGATTTTAATAGGGGGGCATGTTTCCCGACGCAATGTGAATGTTATATGTGCGCATATTTGCTCATTGATCTTAATCCTCCATTTTTTTAACCACCTTTCCAGTTCAAATATATGATCCTGTAAGTAACAAGATGCTTCTTGACAGTTTGCGTGTACGCTTAGAAAAGCTGTATCGTCCGCAAATGTTGAGGTATGGGTGTAGCTGTTTGTAGGCAAGTCCGAAGTATAAATTAAGTATAATAGAGGGCCCAGGATGCTGCCTTGTGGGACTCCAGCGTTAACTGGCTGAGGAGAACTTATTCGTTTTTTGAATAACAAACATAAATGTTAAAAAACAGCTGGCCTAAGCAACCAGCGAAATGCGCATAGAAACGAGCTTTCCCACAACAATAAATTTCAGTGTTTTCATTCAAAAATTGGGATTATTAGCACATCATTAATAAATGAGTTAATTAATAATAAATATTTCATTCCCGAAAATAATTTTTGATAATAAATTTGCATTTATTACACATCACTAATAAATGAATTAATTAATAAAAAACAAATTCATTCGTTAAATAACTATATTTTTATTAAATTTTAACAGTACGGAAATTCTAAAATTGTAAGCCAAAGCAGGTTATCATTAAAGATAAATGCAATTTTAAACTTTAAAATTTTATGTATAAGCAAAAATTAAGGAAAATGCAATTATATACACATTTTTGGCGATATAGTACATAGAAGTCTGGACCAATCTTTTAGTAAACCGACCGAATCATAATAACTTTTCAAAGTGATCTAACGATGTCTATCCGTCCGTCTGGCTGGGTGTACCTGTCCATGTTAACTTTGTGCGCAAAGTACAAGTTGCAATTTTGTAGATAATTGTATCAAAGTTGGTAAATACGTTTTAATTGTACTAAGGACAAAGTCTAAGTAAATGGTGATAATCGGTCTATAATTTCACATATTTACCATAAAAAGTTCTTTCCAAATAAGACTTTTTGTGTCCGCAAACCATCTAATAATGTTGGTATTTAGATTGAATTTGAGCTCCCTCAGTACCAGCAATAAAGACACCGGCCCCAGTGTCAGTGTCCATCTTGGATCCGTATATCCTGCCCTCCCCTCAAATAGTCCGTTGGATCCACGCCAAACTTCCCTATCCGGGAACTCCACCGTTTGTGTTACACCAAAGTCCAAGGTCATACTCCTATGATCCGAGATTCCCGCCGGAATACTAGCCTGATCAAGCAAACCCACTTCGTATATAATTTTTGTGTGGTCATCCCACCAAGGTCTTATCAACGAAGACTCGTAGAGTCTAAATAAGTTCCTAGAAGCCACACGCCTCACATAATGTTCAATGGGGAACAGATGTAGTAGGATGTCCAACGCCGCCTGTGGCGAGCTTCTCCTTGCAAGAGATGACTCCTCTGGGCCATTTTCCTACAGCTATCCACTCTCAACGCATCCCACCAAACAGTGCATCAATAAGTAAGAATAGGCATAACCACCGACGCGTTAATCCAGTTTACTATATCCGGTCTTAGTCCCCAATTCTTACCGATGGAGTTTCTGCATGTGTAGTAGGCATTGAGCCCTTTATTCATTCTCTCCTGGATGTTTCTTCTCCAAGACAGTTTACAGTTTACCGAAATACTTAGCACAGTCAGATAGAGTTAACTCGACGCCATCCAGCACTGTCCCCTTAAAACCCCCTATCCTTCGCCCAAGCCGAGAGTTCGCCCAACATCACTTTCATACCGATCACCGATCGTGGACAGAAATTTTCCCCTGACCAGCAGAACTATGTCATCCGCATAGGCAACGATTTTCATACCCTTCAAGTCAAATGATCTGAGAATCCCGTTGACCGCCAGCAGCCACAGTATAGGAGATAGAACCCCCCCTGTGGTGTCCCCCTGGTAAAATTTCTCCATACACTATGATCCCCCTCGAGTTGATAATCCGGCTGCCAAACATGCAGACTATCCACTGCACCAGAAAGCCCTGAACTCTCAGCTCCACCAAGGAATCCTTAATTGCCTCAATCCTAATATTATTAAAGGCTCCTTCTATGTCCAGAAACGCGGCGAGAATATATTCCTTATGCCTCAGTGTTCAATACAACCAACCACCTCATGTAGCGCACTCTTAACAGATTTGCCCTTAAGGAAGGCATGTTGAGCGTTGCTAATGAGGTGGATATTTAAGATATTTAATAAGTTATAAATCTAAAACAAAAAATTTTTTTATACAGGGTGGCGCAGAATTAATTGTATTTTTTCTGTTTTTTTTCTCCCAAGAAGTCTTGGGGAATTTATTATTTATAAATATACAATCGAAAAAAAATATTAACATCCAAAATTTTGCGAAAAGTAAGGCATGTTAACACAATTTAGCTGTCAGATACGAGATAATTTCTTAATAAATTCAATTATTTTGAACTATTTGCGCAATATTTGTTCTTAAATTTTGGAAAAATAAATATTTTATTATCAAAAGTTATTTTTGGGAATACAAAATTTATTATTAATAAGATTTCTCTATGATAAAAATATTAAAAAAAAAAGTTATATTAAACGGAATCTCAATACAGTAATAAAATTTTATTAGAATTTTATGCTTTTTTAAATGATTTTAGGAAGGACGCTTTACATGGGGCCTATATTAAATTATGGACCGGACCCATCTTTATAAAATTTTAGTGCGATTTTCAGTCATATAAATCGAATTTTATTGAGAATCTGCACATTCTGTCACCACTTTAAATTTTTGTTAACTTTTGTAACAAAAATATAAATTTTTTAGGGTGATTGTTCCACATTTGGGTTCTACTAAGCCGATTTCAGAAATATGTTAAAAGGAAAATATGTTTCAAAGATAATTGATAAAAATTCCCTAACAATATACTGTACTTAAAAAAAAGTAATAATAATCACATAATTAAAAAATTATAAGTCATACCTCATTCTGCCGCACCCAGTATTAAAAAGTAGAATTTTTTATGAAATTAATTGTAATCGTTTAATTGACATAAATTGTTCGAATTAATTGTTATTTGAAATTGCCTATTTCAATTATTCGATCAGATAATGGCAAAAAAAATTCCTCGATTAATCGTTGTTCGTGAATACCCTAATACTTACGTTGGTGCTAAAGCATTTTTTTTTTTTAATTTTTGAATTTTGCAAACCAACAAAATTTTGTATTAATGTTTTTTTTTTGGTGTTTGCGAATTTTTTATAGATTTGCATTCGCCAAAAAAGAAAAACCAACAACTTTCTTTTTAACAAAAGATAATAAAGTGATAAATAGCTTAGTGATCATTAATGCGAAAAGTGACAGGCAAATGTGGGTGTTATGTTCAATGCTAAATCTGATTATTTCACATTCGTTTCCGTAATTTTTTTTTTTTTTTTTTATAAGATTTTTGCTTTAAATTGGCTGTAGACTGATAAATAATATTGTCTACGATTGTCACCCCACTGTTTGCTAATTTTTTGAATATTTTAAGTTTTTAGTTTCATTTGAAAGTTTTTTTTTTTTTTTGCAATTTGACATCATTTTTGCAAAATTATTTCTTCAACATGTCAAATGAATATGCGAATTTTAAGTATCATTTTTGTATGTTCATAATATTTTGCGATTTTGTTCGATTTTTTTGCTTTTATTTTTGGATGATTGACAACAGACACAGTTAAATGTGGACATTTTTCTTTTAAATTTAGTTTTTTATTGTTTGTTTTAAATATTTTTTTTTTTTTTTAATTTATATACTTAGATTAGTTTAGGTGTGGTTAAACATTGCAGCAGCAGATTATTTTTATTAATTTGGCCTTGACTGTTTCTTACTCATATTGGCTTTAGTGTTGCCAGAAAGTGAAGTTTATATTTATAAACTGCTCAAACGGCAAAAAGAAAAAAAATTTATGCTTAAATGTTCTACAGAGCCAAATAAAAATGCCAAGTTTTCGTAGTTATTACTTTCTGTAATTTTCATCTATTTTAATAAAACAAAATTTTTTAAAGTTTTCTTTAAAAAAAACAAGCCAGACAAAAGGCAAATTTTTGAAGTAAAATGTCAAGGCAAGACAAAAACAAACAAAACAAGTAAGAGTGCTACATCCCAATAAATTTTTTTCTTATTTTGCGAAGCGCTAATGGTAGATACATTTTACATACATACAGAGATGAAGTTAGGTTAGTCAACGAATTCTAAATAAATTAAAAAATATATATGAAATTTGAAGAGCCATGACATTCCCTTACTACGAAGCGGGTTGTAAGCCAGCATATTAACTCTTTCCGGGACGCTATTAGAAATCGGTAAGAGGTAAAGAGAAAAGTGTTTGCTTTTGTTTATTAAAGCAATTTATTGAAAAAATGTTTATCCTTGCTGGATTCCGCGCAAGGATGTGGTATAATTTTCATACCACCGCACATAAGAATAAGGGGTATTCACGAAAGCCATTTTAGCAGGTTTTCGTTTTGCTTCGACAAAGTGGGACATTGCAAATAGAACACATCCAACGAGTTCTTCGTTGATGACCCGTCTTGCTACATCTACGTAGTGTGGTTTAGTTCTTGACGAGATGACCAGTAGTCTCTATAACTGGGCAGGCGTTTTATACCCATAAGAAAATTAATTCAAATAAAAGTATGTATTGCTGTGGCACTTTTTGGAGTGTAGCCTTAATCCTTTTGTTAAGCATACAACTTTGCTGAAATACATTTTCAATAATTTCTTCTGTAAGAATTTGTTTAAAAATAACAAAATTATTATGGGAAACCATGTTTTCAATCACCTCTGTAGGTTAGGGATCGGCAATAAATATCGATATTTAAAAAAATTATAATCGATATTGTTACGAAATTAGATTTGTCTAATAATTATTTATGGTTTTAGTTATAAGTTATCTTGTAAATTATAGTCTTATGTCATATTAGTTACTATTTTTATGAACGCCACTGTACTAAATTTTCTAGCAATTGTAATTGAATACTTTAGATTTAGATGTATAACAGTTATGTTAAAATAATTCGAACACAACATTCTAGAAACTTCTAGACGGTTCAACTAGGAATAGTTTTGAACTATGAATACAGGTTAACTCATAAAAGTTTAATTTAATTTGATTGGAGACATTAAACGGTTCAGATCGTTACTTACAATAGTGGTTAAAATTTTGTGAATTTCAATAAAGTTTGTTAAGTTGAATTCGTGTGTATTTATTTTTATTTGCAATTAAAAGAACTCAACGGTTTATTATAAAGGAAATAAACCGTAACGCGTTTTATTAAGTAAAAACGTAACAATATATATAGCCGATATTAAAAATACCCATATATCGATACATCGATATTTATCTACGACTATCGTATTCGATATTTTTAAGATCTCTTTATAATAAAATTAAACATTTTAACCGTTGCTCAACTACTAACAATACGGTTGTTTTTTAAGAATTTCATCATATGTTTTTTAATTAATATTAGGAAGATAACGGTGCTTTTCCATTGCATATTTTCATAGATTACACAGTTCAGGTTTGTCTCGGTTTTATAAGAGACTAGCTTAACCCGGTGCGCTTCGCTACACTGGCATCCTATGGGAGGTATTTCCCCCCCTGCGCCTACCCGCTTTATTTTTATTTTCAAAAGTGTAGTATACCATAAGAGTGACTTTTAGAAAGTTTGAACATTCTCACTATTACAGTTCTTAAGATATGCGATGTTAAACATTGGCGTCCTATGGGGTATTCCTATACCCCCGCTGCTATTTTATTTCAATTCCGGGGCTCAGAAGATCCTACTACAAAAAGTTCAGCAAAATGCGTGCAGCGGCTCTTAAGATATGCGATAATTAATATTGGCATCCTATGGGGGGTACCAATTCCCCTGCCCCTATCGAAAAAATAAGTAGCCTATTTTATTTTTAGGGCTCACGTGATGTTACTGTAAAAATTTCAGGAAAATCGGTTCAGTATAATATTGGCATCCTATGGGGGGTACCAATTCCCCTGCCCCTATCGAAAAAATAAGTCGCCTATTTTATTTTTAGGGCTCACGTGATGTTACTGTAAAAATTTCAGGAAAATCGGTTCAGTATAATATTGGCATCCTATGGGGGGTACCAATTCCCCTGCCCCTATCGAAAAAATAAGTAGCCTATTTTATTTTTAGGGCTCACGTGATGTTACTGTAAAAATTTCAGGAAAATCGGTTCAGAATAATATTGGCATCCTATGGGGGGTACCAATTCCCCTGCCCCTATCGAAAAAATAAGTAGCCTATTTTATTTTTAGGGCTCACGTGATGTTACTGTAAAAATTTCAGGAAAATCGGTTCAGTATAATATTGGCATCCTATGGGGGGTACCAATTCCCCTGCCCCTATCGAAAAAATAAGTCGCCTATTTTATTTTTAGGGCTCACGTGATGTTACTGTAAAAATTTCAGGAAAATCGGTTCAGTATAATATTGGCATCCTATGGGGGGTACCAATTCCCCTGCCCCTATCGAAAAAATAAGTAGCCTATTTTATTTTTAGGGCTCACGTGATGTTACTGTAAAAATTTCAGGAAAATCGGTTCAGAATAATATTGGCATCCTATGGGGGGTACCAATTCCCCTGCCCCTATCGAAAAAATAAGTAGCCTATTTTATTTTTAGGGCTCACGTGATGTTACTGTAAAAATTTCAGGAAAATCGGTTCAGTAGTTTCGGAGTCTATAAAGCGACAAACATACAAACATACAAACACACATAATTTCATTTTTATATATATAGATAGATGACAACCAAAAAATAAGCGCGGAAAAAATATTCTGGAAAGGGTTCCTAGAATTATGCAAAAAATCGCCTTAATTATGGCGTATTAGCAGCAATAGACTCATGAAAGTTGGAATGTTAATAATAAAAAAAAATATTTTGTTTTTTTTTTTATTTGAGCATGTTCTTATATATTAAAAATAAAATATTGCTTCCTGCCAGGAAGTACATTTATTTCATTTGTTGAAAAGTTCTTACTCCATTTTAGTGAAGAAAATACCACAGAGCTGCTTGTTAAAAAAGGATAATGGAATACCGTCTTTACAATTTTTCATATGAATCATTAGCTCCACTGCATTTCTAATTGTTACCTTCATCAATGCATTCATCGACTGCAATTATGTGATCAAAAAGATCCTGAATATTTTCCTTCAATGTCTCCGCTGGCATCAATTATAAATTTACAATTTTATAGGATTTCATCAAATTATCACAGAAATATCACTGTCCTTGAGTTTTTTGTTATTTTCCATTGCTACAAGTGCAGTCTTATGTCATATTCTTTATCATATTCTTTAAAGTTTCACTACTTTACCCTTTTAAACATTTTTTTACGGTACTTATTTTGTGCGTGTTTATAACTACCTTATTTATCAGAAATTATTGCAATACAAGGTACAATGCACGTGTTTTATTTTAAATTTACTGAATCGAGTAACTCCTTTTTCACTTGGTTGATGGAATTCAGTTTAAGTTCAAAAAAACCTATAAATATATCGTCCAAGCACTTGGTACACAGAAAAAATTATTAATTTTCTCCAATCACCAAATTTATACCAAATTCATAATATCAAGCAAACAATTTGTCGATTTCGCACCTATTACCAAAATGATTATATTGATTACTAAAAATTGTTAAATTGTAAATATTTTTTTTCTATAAATGATATTTTTAATTTTAATTAAAAAAAATTATCAAAAAACTTTGCCATTTCAAACAATGTGTTAATTTATTTAATTAACCCATTTGATCCCACTGTACTCGCTTTAGTACAAAAAAATACTCAACTTTATGACTCCAAAACTCTAATAAATCTCTTTACTTTTTAATAGTTTTTGCTTCTAAATATAACTTAAGAGTGTAAACAATAAATATGTATCAAAAGTGAGCAAAAAATGTCTAACGGTAAAGTATCATTCTCCTTTTCATTAACATTGTTTATCGTTTTTTCAATATTCTGTACCTATCATTACATTTTGGCTTATATATTTTTTGTAATAAGCTTAGCGCTGACGAGTTTTTGTGAAAAATAAATTAAACATACATAATTAATTTTAAAAGTATTAGAAAAATTTATTTGAAAAAGTTAAAAAAGTAGTTTTTGGTAAGAATAAAAATTGGTGTACTCGTTCGAGTACAATGGGATAATGTATGTAAAATGTTTAAATAATTTTTAGTTATTTGCGATGGATGTTAAAATGTTTTATTTTAAAAAATTTGAAAACATTGCTGCCACATTCGATTATGCTAGTAGTAATGATAGTGAAAATTTTGATTTTGCAATAATTCCTCCTAATGCCGACCAAGAAACAGATGAGAATGAAATTGACGAAGTTAATTTATTACGGAATGATTTGCCAAACGACCTTCCAGGGGAATTGGAATTGTTTGGAGAAAGCGACAGTGGAGATGATATTCCACTCGCTGATTTAAGAAAATCAATATAAGTGCCATCGGCAATAAAGTGGAGGAAAAGAGCCATGAACATGGATATGCCTAGTACTAGATTTTTTGAATCATTTAAAAAAAAAACATGAACACTTCACTAGAAGGCAAATCTACATTTAAAGTATTTGAAACAGCTTTTGATAATGATGTTGTGCAGCTAATAGTTGATCAAACGGTGAAATACACCTCACAACACAACATGCACATTAGGGTGGCAGCGAAATGTATGGAGCAATTTTTTTGTATTAATATTGATGTCTCCCGGGCGGAATATTGTGCCACATGGTCTAAAATTGATGTCGAAAAAATTTCAGCCAAATCGGATAACTTTAACCCGTGCCCCTTTGAGGTCAAAGTTCAAATGATAAAAAAAAAAATTCCATACAAGCAAAAAAAAAATTTCGATTTTTTTTTTTTTTATTTTTTAATATTAGTTAGCTTTATTAGCTTATTAACAACAAAAAATTTCATTTCGATCGGACAAGATTTTCAGTTTCAAAAGTGACTCTGAAAATAAATTTTCAGGCTTGTTAGGGGCTTACTCTAAAAAATTTTCCAAATTTTTTAGTTTTGACAAGCATACATTAAAGATATTTTGTCGCTCTTAATAATAGGTTTTTTTAAACATTTTTTTGTGACGTCGTAATTTTGTTTTTTAATAGGGCCAAAAACTAAATTTTTGCAGCTTTTGGCCCCAATTTAGAACAAAACTTCGATGTCACCAAAAAAAAAAGAAAAAGAAAAACTGTTATCAAGAGCGACGTAAAATCTTTAATGTTTGCTTGTCAGAGCTAAAAAAAAAATTTTAAGTTTTTTGGAGTAAACCCCTAACCATCCTCAATTTTATATTTTTTTTTGAGTCTTTTTTGGAACTGAAAAACTTGTCTGATCGAAATGAAATTTTTTGTCGTTAATAAGCTAATACAAATTTAGCTAATAAGTTAAATCAAAATTTATTAAATACTTAACCTACAACATGCAAAAATAAATGTTAAAAAGAAAAACGTTAATCTATAAAAAAACAAAAAAATATTAATTTTTATAAGCATAATTAACGACAATATTGACAATTAGCTTGAACTGATATTGAAAGGTATAAGGGTATAAAAAACTCATAAAATACTTGACTGCAAAAACTTATAAAATTTTCAATATTCGTCAACTAGTGAATTTAATTAGAAATGTATCAAAGAAAACAGGTCATATAGACTTTAAGTTAACAGAATGGTTAATGTTTTCACTGTTTTTTTAAGTTTTAGTTTTACAATTTTTTTTTACCAATTTAGAGTTTAAGAAAATGAGTCATTTTAACCCCCTAGAGCAGAAATGGGTTAATTTATCTAAAATATTTTAAGAATATAATTCAGCTTACTTGGAACACTAAGCACGTCAGCGAGAAAAAAAAATTATTTTGATCGGACAAGATTTTCTGTTACAAAAGTGGTCTTGAAAAAAAAAATTGAGACTGTCTTGAGACAGACATACTCTTAAAAAAATATTTTTTTTTTTAGTTTTTAAAAGTTTACAAAATAGCTTTTGTTTGTTTCTCTTGATAATACATATTCCAAATCTATCATTTTTTTTCTTTCTTCGACATTGTAATCATGCTCTTAAATAGGGCCAAAAACTGCATTTTTCCAGTTTTTTTACCCCAATTTAGAACAAAAATGCGATGTCGAAAAAAAATTTTTAAAAAAAATTTAAAAAACCTGGTATTAAGAGCAACAAAAAATCTTTAATGTGTGCTTATCAAAACTCAAAAAAATTTTTTTAGAGTAAACCCCTAACAGCTGTTCCGCAGTGTTATCATAATTTGTTTCAGAAATATTATTGTCAACGGAGGTTTATATAGCGAACTTATTGTAATGAATCGTTTACTACATAATTCTAGTATACAAAAAACTTTAACTATGCTTCCATAAATTGCTTTTTGGATGGATGCTTTTTATGGGATCTATGGTAAATTATGCTGTACAGATACAGAATTAAAGTGTCTTTCGGGAGTGGGAGTTATATAAGGGGTATGGCCTAATGGGGACCGATTGTAATAAAATTTTGAGTAACATTTGATGTTCATACAAGAGTTTTTCTGGCTTGATCGTTATATCTTTTTTTGATGGAAAACTTTGTTCACTATTTAGATCGTTAATATAAAAAAATGGATTTCACATTACTGGATAGTTCACTATATTGGAAGTTCACATTACCGATAGTTCACTGTAATCTTAAATTTATAATTAACATGTTATTAAGATTTACTCAAGGAAAGAAATTAAATTCACAGGCCAATTGTGGCAAAAATGAACTCATAAATTAACTATTGAATTCAACGATTGAGAACAAAATTTTAATTAATATTCCACTCTAGAAACTGAACAAAAGAGAGTAAAATAAACACACACAAAAAACAGACCATCAAACAAAACAGTTGACATCAATCATTTTTAAATTTACTGCAAATAAACGTGTGATTTTTTCTTAAAACTACAATCAAAATGTAACGATCAATAATTTATCCCTTAAAGAAAAAATTAATCTGAAATTAAACAAGCCAGATAAAAGACAAAATGCTGGAGTAAAATGCCAAGACAAGAAAAAAAAGCAAACAAAAAAAAAACAATAAATATACATACCATAACAATGGCAAGACAATTCTAAATGGTTTGTTTTAAAGTTGTCAAACTGACAGTTGACTATTAAATTTGAGAAATAATAAATTAGTTAAAACAAATTATACAAAAGTAAAAATGTGTCACAGAACATCCCCTCATTACAGAACTACTTACTGTGGTACGTACGTGGTCAAAAATAATGAGAATGTATGCTTGAGTGTTAACATGACACAATCAAAACACACCTCTTTTTATATTCACACCACAATAGTGACGAGGATATTATGCGTTTATGCTAATGTTTGTAACACCGTAATTGTCAAATAATGTAACTAAATCCATTTGGCCTACATAAATGGCGGACGATTATATATGTATAAATAAAATAAGCAATAATTAGAATATCTAAATCAATTGAAATAGACAATCACTAACAACAACAAATTTCGATCCACCAAGTAAAAATACCTTTTGGTTTAAAGACAGATGGTTGACTATTGACTGCCATCCGTCGCCAATGGCGGTGAGCGTTAAACGTCAAATATTGCTAAAAGGATAGAGTAGTTACTATCGAAGCATGTCAAATCGACCTGACCGTGATCGTGGGTTCGGTCCCCGGTCAGTCAAGAATAAAAAATTACCAATAAATTTTAATTAATTTCATGTCGTAAAATTCATATCTTCATAAAGATAATTTATTGAAAATTAAATTTGATAAACTTTAGGGTTATTTAAATATTGAATAAAATAAAATAAATAAGTAAATATTGGTCAAACCTTTAAGTGTACCGAGAAAGTGATTCTGAGTCGATCGAACGATGAACGTCCGTCCGGCTGGCTGGCTGGCTGTCCATGTGAACCCTGTGCACAAAGTACAGATCGAGGTTTTCGAGATAGTTTGCTATAATGTGGTACATAGGGTCTAATTGGTTCAACTACCAAGACTACTGAAAATGGTAAGAGTCAGTCCATAATTTTACATAGCCCCTGTGAAAGTGAAAATGAAATCGAACGAGATTTTGATTCCAATTATTTGCAAAATGACTACAATTTTTCCTATTTTTAAGAGTTGTTCTTGTAAATATAATTGGTACCTTATGAATGAAGTATAAAAAAAAGGAATATTTTTTTGAACTTTCTTTACAGACTCGTTTTCAAAAGTTGTTCGGTTTTAAATACACTTCATTTCGATTTACAGAACATACCCGATTGTGTTGAAATTAAGATTAGATTAAGTCCAACTGATTTTATCGCCACCAAAACTCCTTTCCAAATTTAATTGGAATCGGTCCATATTAAACTGTAGCTCCCAGCAAATACTACTCCCGAAAATTGCTTTAAATGCCATAACTGCTTTTTAAATGTTGGTATTGACATACGAATTTGCGACAACAACTTTAACGTTAGCTACTACGTCATGATGTGCTGGTAGGTCCCATTTAAAGCCCCATCCAAAAATCATTTAAAGGCAAACAAATCTCATATAGATGAAGACATCTAAATAATATTCGGCACAAATAACTTTAACATGAATCTTAACTTGATTTTGAATAGGCGGGTCCATGACTGCTCGTGGGTCTCAAAAAGGGTACACTCTCGGAAATTTGTTTTTAAACGCTGAGTTGTAGGTTATCATAAGGTCGTGCATGGCCGACTATACTTTCTAATTTGTTTTTACCTAAAAATGTTCTTGAATAACTTACATTCTATAAACCAAATTCCCTAACTCTTTTTAAGGATTTGAAAATATGTAATAGAACAAGAAGATCGACAGCAAAAACCAGGGATTTTTTGTAAATGAAGTGTGTATAATTGTGGTCATTGAACAGTAAAGCAACTATTATTTTTTCTTTTCTTCCCTTAAGATCAACTAAATTAAGCTTTTGAAAATTTATTTTGGTTAAAGGGGAAAAAATAATTAACAGTAGAGTTAAAAATGGTGGAAGAATGAGTTTAAAGACGTTTTACTATTTCTTTTATTTTTTGGAATTAACCAATAAGGAAAGAGAAATTATTTAGATATCTACCGTTTTTTTTTTGTAGTTCTGCGACTTCAAGTCGAGTGCAGCACGCGTGACATCACCCTACAGCTTGTGTGTGGTCCACATCACGCGTTCAATGCGTTTATTTTGCTGTCAAAAAAAGTAGATTCAGTGTTAAATTGTATTGACAAGGTACATAGCACACGCATAGAATGCATATACGCATCGAACTCATAAAGTAGGATTACTTTGTACTTTTGCATGCGTCTTGAAAAAATGCCAGGAAAGTATTCAAAGCATAGATCGCGTGGTATAAACATCCAGCTTTAGGATGTGGTCAATCCACATCAATTTGCAATGCCACATTTCTTAGACTTTTGGTTATTCTCATGCGGTTATCTATAGACTGACGGTCTGAGTTTTAAAAAATAAAACAGGTTAATAAAGAATTTATAAAACGGATTTTCATACAAAATTTTTTATTTTTTATAATTATTTTTTATATTGTTTAATTTTTTATAACTTAGGCGGTGAGTTTATTGTGTTCTTTTAACATCAATTGATAAAAAGATTCTTGAAGAACATGCAGTTATTTGTTAGCTGCGTTCGCAAGATACCACCATCGTTGACTTAAAAAATTTTGTTCCCAAAAACAAGAACAACCCCAGTATATCACTTATCTAAACGGCTAATTAGTTTGTTATGAGGTTTATCTCGGCGCCATGGTACAGGCGACGACATACAAGGAAAAATAAAGATTTAAAAGGCTTAGGATTATTCTTACTTTCTTTAAACTGAAAGAAGAAGATGGGTTTCTTACAGGCAATTGTAATCAAATTTATTTACAAGCACGTTTACTTTTATAATACAAACACAACATCTTTTCGTTAGAAAGAGAAATAGCAACAACTGGCGCAGCTGTTAGGGGATGAGAAAGAGATTATTAAATAACTTTTATGTCAATGTTCTGCTAAGCCTACACCAGATTGTATGCTAATGAGTTTAAAAGTAGCACCGTCCTGCTAAAAATGCATTCTACAAAAATAAAGATGCAGGCAATGCATTAAAAATTTGTCGGTCTAAAAATTGTTAGCTTGCAAACAAAATGTAGCTGGCCAGATATTAAACTGAACCTAAGGGGTGTTAAACTGTGGATATGCAGCGATAACTGATGTTCACACACGAATCTAAAGGCAAAGATGTTAAACAAGTTGTGTGTAGGGTAGTCCTAAAATATAAGTTTGATTTCAAAACGGTTTACTCTATGTCCTTTTTTTTAAGAAACAGAGTTGCGTCTGATAGAAAATGCGTCAAACCGCTGATGTATTTTGACATCAGTACTATGCCAAGTATCTTCGTTTTTGACCCCGTGACACTTTACATTACTATGATATCAGCTTTAGCATCACTTGGCCAAATTGTCATCAGAGCCAAAAATTTTAATTATGTCATCAATGGCTTGACACATTGGCATCACAGAAATATCGAATCGAAGTCGGTTTTATAAAGCATGTCATCAGTGCGATGACACAGTGTCCTCAGTGCGATAACATACTGTCATCAAATTGAGTCATTGTAATTGACCTTAAGTCAAATTGAGAGAATATCATTATTCCCTTACCCGTTACACATGTTTGTTTCACTTTTGTTGTATTCCGCCCTCTCAATTCTAAGACACCAGCAGCATGCCCGATATTGTTTTCGTAATAATTCTACTTTTAAAATTTTATGTATTTAAGTAAATAATTTAAAAAAATAGAATATGGGAATTTTTGCTTCTAATTTTACTTTTTAAACATAAAAAAAAATGATGTTAATAATATATAAGGACATGATATAATATGTCATCGCACTGATGACATGATATATATTAAGCATCGCACTGATGACAGTTTGCACCACACTGATGTCAAGAAATATTATGTCATCACAGTTTGTCATCGCACTGATGACAGTTTATCAGCGCACTGATGACAGTTTGTCTGTACTGATGTGAAAATACAACAGCGTTACGACGCTCTTTCTATTAGTGTACACAATATGTGGCATCGAATTGATGTGACTGTAGTCATAGCGTAGAGGACGCCTAAAATATGACATTATTTTAGGATGACGTTCGTCATTGGATTGATGTCACTTTTTGTCTCATTGATGCCATTTGTAATAACA
Organism: Pollenia amentaria; assembly: GCA_943735925.1. Lineage (NCBI taxonomy): Eukaryota > Metazoa > Arthropoda > Insecta > Diptera > Polleniidae > Pollenia > Pollenia amentaria. The sequence goes on along the minus strand of OX031008.1, from coordinate 80,460,398 downwards.
TTGATGTCACAATTCTGATGGTAGAGCATCATTAATATGAAAACGCATTTTTCTATGAGTGTATTATATATGGGTATTTCAAATGCTTTTAACGTGTCCATTGAAAGTATGGTAAACTATTTCATGAAATAAACTCAAAGATCTGAAAATAAAATTTGCTTTAGCGAAATATAAAATATTATAAATAAATGCATATAAGTTTTTACATAATAATTAAAGTTTTACTAGTCATGATTTATATAATTATTATGTAAAAACGGAGATATATTGTTCATCTTGTGTTAAAAACATAGAACGAAAATACTTGTTTTACTCTCTTCAGAGAAAAAGTCGTGTCCATTTCGCTTGCTGTCGGCGTTCCACATTAAAAAAAAACCATGAATTTCACAAAGTACGAGGATAAATTTAAAACAGCTTTATAATATTTGCATTTGGTTTTATTATTTTACACATCAAATATACGGAAAATTATGTTTATTTTGTTTTAATAATTTGTTTTTTTTTTTATTTTGTTTTAATGTGATAAACTACACCCGAAAATGTCGAAAAAATTCACGATATGGTGTTGGCCGAAGAGTAAAAGTGCCTGAAATTGTTGATGCCATAGGCATTACATATATTTTGGGGGGAAAAACATGAAATTTGAATCAACTTATCGAATCCTTGTAGAAGTCTCGTCTGCCCTATTGTTTTTTTTTTTTTTTTTTTTTTTTTTTTTTTTTTTTATTTCGCGTGGCAGTCATTCGGTTTCAAGTCCCTGAGTATTATTATTTAAAGAATCAGTAAAACTAACGAAAGGCCCATTAAAAAAGATAACCTTAGCCATTATCGAACAACTGCAAATTTGAACAAAAGACCTTAACAAATAAAACAAAAACCTCCACTAATATCTCGCATTTTTGCACACCACTGTTAAAACAATAACACAAAATGAACTACGAAAAAATACGTTTTTAATGTAACATACGAAAGGTGTGAATTTAAGGTTTATTGTTTCAAAGGTGAGTTAAGAAGACTCGTCGTCGTTTTTACTTGCGATTAGTGTCCTGTTGCTTTTATTGTCAATTGCTTTGGTTCCTTTTCTTTTGCAAATAAATAGATTTTTGTCACCTTTTTTGCTAAAAAAAAAAATATTTGTTAATACAAATAAAAGAAAAATTTAAATTTCTCTAGTTTTTATTGTTGTTCGTAGACTAATTTCTGCAGATACAAATATTCATAGTTTTTTTTTTTTTTTTTTTTATTATGTTCTACAGTTGTCATGTTGCAAACAAGAGTCTTAAAATTTTTTAAATAATTACGTTGATATTGATCTAACGATACATGCAACAAAAAAAGTAAAAACATTAGCAATAACAAATTTCAAGGATTATTCTAGTGGCATAAGGTAAAGATTATGTAGGAAATTGTCTTGAAGGATTAGGATCAGTTGGCTTGTTAAGAAAACAAGCCAACTGATTAGATTGGATTTTTAAGAAAACATGTTTTAGAAACAAATAATTAGAATTTTGTTTTAATATGAGCAATAGTTGTTGTTGTTAGTAAGACGCAATAATTAAGAGGGGCGGTAAATAGTAGTTCAAAAGGGTGTTTTCTTTTGGCTCGATAGAACTTAAAATTGTACAAATTTACACACACAGTTAAATTTTACAAAAAAAAAAAATATATTTTTTTTGAAAAATTAACACAGAAAAAAGTGTTTTATCAATTAAAAAATGGTTTAAAAAGTATTTAAATTTAATTAATGTGATAATTGAATCAATTATTTTTTTTGTTGAAAGATAATTAAAAATTTAATTTTGATTTAATTAACATTTTAGTTGTTTTGAAATAAATTTTTCAATTAAAAGTTTAATTAAATAACAAAAAATCTTAATTAACTTTTTTTAAACTTGTAGCATTGTTGGTGGGAATTGTCAATATTTATTTAAATAAATTAACACATTGTTTGAAATGGCAAAGTTTTTGGATCACTTTTTTAATTAAAAATATCATTTATTGAAAATATTTTTTTAAAATTTTTTAATTATTTTGGTAATAGGTGCAAAGTCAACAACTTGTTTGCTTGATATTATGGATTTGGAATAAAGTTGGTGATTGGAGAAATTTAATAATTTTTTCTGTGAATACATGTGTAAAAATGATTTTGGGCATATGGACCAGATGTGATATTTTGGACCACTCTTTTGAGCTTTGCTGGGCGTATGTCATGAATAACACAAACAAGGCATCAATTGTTGCTGGTTTATCAGTATAAACCAGTAATTTCACGAAGATCCACAGAAAATAATTGAGATTTGTCAAATCGCACGATCTTAAAGGCCAATTGACAGGTCGATTTCTAGAAATAAACTTGTCTCCAAATTTTGATTTCAGTAGGGATATCATATTGAAACCACATCTCGCCCGGATCAATGGCATCCATATTGTTCAAGAAGAAATTATTGATCATGGTATCGCAACGATCTCCAATGCCCGTAACGAGCGCTCCGGCCTCTTAATTTTTAAAGAAATAAGGTCCGATGATGCCACCAGCGCGTAGCACGCATTTTTCTGGCTGAATTAGTCATTAAGCAAAATATTAATCTCATCGACGAAAATAATGTTGCGAAAAACATCGATGATTTCTTTTCAATGTAAATTTGGCAGCGTTGTTGAAGCATTTTTTTATTATTTATTTATTGAATCTTCGTATATTAAATATGAACTAACAAGTTTAGGTTAGGTTTAATGGGCAGCCGACACGAAGACGGCTCACTTGGGTCCTTATAGCGGTGCCTTTGTGTTAAGCTGAGCCAGTGACTAGAGTCAGACAGTATCAACCAGATTATTCCCCAGACATTACTGCAGCCTCGAACCACCTCGACTCCCTGCAAAACAGAGATCGATTTCAGTCATACACTAGGCACAGCGTCCAAACATGGCAATTCTGGTCTCGCTCATGACAACTTCTAAACAAGTCATTATAACCATACCCATTCTCACCGCATGAGTCCCTGTCATGACCGAAATCACTGTCCTAATCTGGTCCCTACAGAAACCAAGTAGCACGCGCGTTCTCGCCGCGTCGTAGCCAGGCCATAGAGTCCTGGGGTCTAATCACCGCATTCGATAGTGAGTAAACTATCGTATTATTCTGCATACGATAGACACTGACGTATCGAATGAAAACTCGAGAGATCTAGGCCCTAACCATGTAAAACGCAACGCAACGCCAGAGAATAACATTGAAAGCACAAACAATGTCATAAATATTTTGTAATTTTGTTGTTGCTTTCTACAGAAATTCATGTACCGTTTTAAAAATTTCAACGCCTCAATCTATGCAGCGTTTGAAATTTTAAAACGCAATGTGAATTTTTTTAGAAATCAACAACAAAATTACAAAATATTTATGGCATTGTTTGTGCTTTCAATGTTATTCTTTGGCGTTGCGTTGCGCTTTACATGATTAGGGCCATAATGTCTTTGGTTACCCGATATCGAATGCTATCATCTGAAATTATGATACATTTCATTCGATATCGAGTGTCATGATACCAAAATATGATAGCATTCAATATCGAGTAACCATAGACATAAAATCTCTAGAGTTTTCATTCGATACGTCAGCGTATATCGTAAGCAGAAAAATACGATAGTTTACTTGATACAATAGTTTACTCGATATCGAATGCGGTGAACCCCAGGACTCTGTGGCCTGGGGACTAGATGAGGACAGTGATGTAGGTCATGAAAGGGAGAATGGGTCTGGATTATAATTACTACTTTACGATAGTTTAGGCGATATCGAATACGGTGATTAGACCCCTGGCCATCAAGCAGGTATTCTCACCCTGCCATGAGGGTAATGAGAGTTTTACAGCAAGCCATTTGAATGCCGATCAGGCCGTCGACGAACATGCCTTTGGTTGCCCGGGCACACCGAAAAAATTATTAAATTTCTCCAATCACCAAATTTGTTCTAAATTCATAATATCAAGCAAAAAAAGTTGTTGATTTTGCACCCATTACCAAAATGATTATATTGATTACCAGAAATTTCAAAATTTTGAAAAAAAAAATATTTTCAATAAATGATATTTTTAATTTTAATTAAAAAAGTTAATTTATTTAAATAAATATTGACAATTCCCAACAACAATTCTACATGTTTAAATTATTTTATTTCAAACGAAAAAAGTCAATTAAGATTTTTTGTTATTAAATTAGAATTTTAATTGAAAATTTATTTTAAAACAACTAAAATGTTAATTAAATCAATTTTAAATTTTTAATTCTCTTTCAACTAAAAAAATAATTGATTCAATTATCACATTAATTAAATTTAAATACTTTTTAAATTATTTTTTTATTGATAAAACACTTTTTTCTGTGCATCCACTGTCTGTGCAACAATTGTCCTGGTACCCATACCAGCGTTACCATCGAATGTTCCGCGATCTCATTTAGAGACCTCCGGCATTCCACTGTTAACAGAAATGTCGTGAAGACGCCAGCCAGAGCTACAATGGCATCCTTGCTGTCCTTTAATATGCATATATTTCTCGATATACGATAGTACCTCAGCCAGTTTGCCGCCCGCCTTATGGCGGAGATTTCTGCCTCTACCACACTGCTGTCATTTAGCAGCCTAAAAGGGACCTTTATGCCCAGTTACTCGACGAAGAAACCTCCATCTACCCTGCTGCTTATCTTATAACCATCAGTGTAGACCCTTAAGGCCGGTTTCAGAGGTCGCGCATTATCGAACAGCCTATTACCATTGCCATGATGAACTGTGAACAGAGCACCGAAAAAGTGTTCCGGAATGCAATAGTCCAGTCCCGCCAAGTCACATGAACTAACAATAGTTAATCAAATCTTATTCTAATACGTTATTTTATGTCCTGCCAGTGCCGGACGAAAATGTTTCCCTTCACGGTTTCTGTTCCCATACATATGAAGGCGTTTGGCGCTCTTCTAATCAGATGAGTCCTGCAGTATTTTTTGTCATTAAGCGAGTCTATCCGCCATCATTTAAAATATTTGGAATTAGTCGATTTGAAGGCTATTTGAGCTTTTTTTAAAAAATTTTACTGCGTATTTCGTAATCATAGTTCTAACTAATGGCACATTGAAGTCCTTGTGAATATTTAAGTTTTTAACATACCAGGGGGCAGCTGTGATTATTGGAAGAAGTTCGTTTTGGCACCTTTTGCATTTTTATATTAGAGGCCGAGGCAGCGCCCCAGCACCTGATTGGGATAACGATAGAGTTGTAAAGTAGAAGTTTGCTATCGATACTGAGAACAGAGTTTCTTCCAAGAAGCCAATTAATTTGAATTGCTTTAGTTTCATTTGAGTTAATTTTACTTCTGTATGCCGTTTCCACGTTAAACGCCGATCTAGATGTATACCGAGATATTTACATGCGAATGTTAAGGTATTTTTTAATTATTGATTTTAGCCGAAGGGGGGCGGTCATGTTTCCTGACGCAAAGTGAATATTATATGTACGCATTTCTGCTCATTGGCCTTTCTCCTCCATTGTTTTAACCATATTTTATTTACGCAAGAGTCTATAAGTGATGATTTGCCAGAGTATACAAATCATAAATGTCAAAAAGTGAGCTCAGTATGACAGTTCTTTCGACAGTTATACCAATTTCTTAAGTTTTATTGGGCTTAAAAACAACCTTTACTTGAAAAAATTTTTTTCTTTGGATATAAGCTGTGACATGTGCTGAGATTAGAAATTTTGGGATGTAGAAGTTTTGTCATTTGCCTTAAAAAAAAAATGTGAAATCTTTTTACTATTTAAAAAAAAATCTGTCTTAAATCTGAGCAGATTTGCGATATTGTAGAAATGTCATAAATTGCATGTGCGGACATTAAAGAATTAGATCATTAAAACTTTATACTTTGCATTTTTTAACAAAAAAAAAAAAGTTCTAAAATCAGAAATTTCTTTAACTGCCCATTAAGTTTTAGAGTTTTGTAATCAGTTTCCAATTTTCCTAATAATTCACCAAGAATTACAATAATTTGTCGGAAATAAACACATGCTACTGGCGGCAGCAGACGTTTGTAAAATAAGCCCCTTTGCCCCTTTTTAGATAATTATTGAAATAGTAGCACCAATATTTGCACAAAATAGCAAAAAAATTAAAGAATAAAACATACAACTTGTTTTATTTGTTTAAGAATCATAAAATAAAGGGTGTAAAGACTACAGGCCTGGCTGCAGAATACAAAAAACAAAAACAAACAAAAAAAAAAACACCTTGTGTTCGTTACATTAGCCACAACAACAGAACCAACTGGCACAAACTTGATTAAGAAATTATGGGTTATTAATGTTGCATGTTTAATGTTGCAACATTAAACATGCTACGAATTTGATGGAACAGTAACATTTTCAATGTCGATACAGTAGAGCATCGATTACCCGTAATTCAATTACCCGGGAATATCAATTATCCGGGATCGATAACGAAAGGAAGATTTTTTTATTTCAATCGATTAACCGTGATTACCTCATTTACTCGGGATTGCAAAACATGTATCTATTTTGCCGATGTATGCTTCAAATGCAGAGTTCGAAAATAAACATTATATACTGTACTTAAGTGTTCTGTACGGTAGAAATAAGGAAAATCACAAAGGCTAATACTGTTTGTGTAGTTAATACCTATAAAAAAAAAAGGTTTCTCTGTTTGTGATTTTCGTACACAATAAAAATGCTGTACTTATCCACCTCAACATAAAGATGAGAACATTTCATTGCGTACTGTTTTTCGTAAAAAAAACCAGAAGCTTCGTTGTGCTCGGTTCAGCACATTAATGTTCAGTTGTGCTCAGCGCTCTTTTGGCTGGTAAAGACAACTAAAAAAATTTAAAAAAACAAAAAACATTTGTGTTTTGAACGAAAACATAAAGGCAATAAAAAATTTCTACAAAAACAGCACATGTACACAATAATAACGGTGGTCGTGCAAATTATCAGGCAACAACCACAACAAAACTAGTGAGAAGCGTTGCTAAAAAAAAAAACACTACAGAACAAAAAAATATAATGTTTGTCTACAGAACCACTGCGACTGTACTGTTTTACAACGAAATTTTTTAGAAATGACTTCATAGCTAAGGTAAAATGTAACAAGAAGTTACAAGATAATTCTCTTGTAGTTTATAAAGTCATTTCTAAAAAATTTAAGGAATAGAACTATTACAAAATGCTTTATAAAATACATAACTGAAATTTAACTCATAGAATAAATTCGAAAAATAACAAATGTTGAATATAATAAAGTTGCTTATGAAAAGAAATAATTCCCAATATCTATTAAAATTTATGTATACACACAGAAGAAAAATTAATGTAAAATCGTCGTAAACGAGGTTGATTTTAAAATTTTTCGGTTACAATAACTTTCTATCAATATTTTTCTTTTAAAAAACTTTGATTCATATTAATTTAACATTCCAGTAAAATTAGAGCAAAATGACATTGATACGAGTATTGAAATAACACTACGAAACACGCTGAATTAAAGTTGTTTCAAGTTAAACCAACTCGAATTTAATGCAGAATCAGTTTAATTTGGGTGGGAAATAACAGTGAGAAGAAGAAGCTTCAGCAATAACATATGTTTTTGTTTTAGAATGATTGTAAACACTTGAGATAGAGAACTTGAGAGAGAGAATGAATATTATTATTTAGTTTCCTGTTGCACTTTGTTGTTTTCCCCGATGTTCACAGAAGTACTCACAATTAAAAGACACCAGCAAAACAGGCCCGATATGTTTTCGTCATCATTCCACCTCGAGAATTTGATGTATTAACCAAAATAATTATAACGAAAAGAATACGGGAATTATTCTACTTTTTATAAATTGTTTTAAATATAAAAATAAAAAAAAATTATGTTTTTCTTCTTGTATTGTTGTTGTTGTTTTCACACAAAACACCTAAAACAGGATTTTATCGATTCAATATTGAACAATGTTGTTTTAATATTATACCTGAAAAAAAAATTATTTTGATTAGAGAGATATATCCATGCCTGATGCTTTGTCCTTCATAAGGGAAATCTTTCTGACCCGTTTATGGTAAAAAGTGGAGTGCGCCAGGGTTGCATATTGTCACCTCTTTTATTTCTTGTGGTTATGGAAGATGTTCTCAATGTTATTGAAAATAAAAGACAAGGAATACAATGGCAAATCAACAATCGTTACCTTAACTACCTGGCGTACGCAGACGATATTTGTTTACTCTCACACAAGATTATTGATCTTAGACAAACAGCCATAAAGCTTCAGGAAAAGCTACAATACACAGGGCTAAAAATAAATGCAGCCAAAACAAAAACGCTAAGTATCGGGGCAACAACAGTTCCCATGACCATCAACAACCAGACATTTGAGACAAGTTACCAATTCTGCTATCTAGGATGCGAGATTACTGCAAATGGAGGAACCGAACTCGATGCAGTCGCTAGAATAAACAGGGCTAGGTCATCTTTTGGCTTACTAGCCCCAATCTGGCAAAGTAATAAAATCAGCCAAACCACAAAGCTGAGAATTTTCGAGGCGAATGTTAAATCGGTTCTCCTATATGGGTGTACAACCTGGAAGGTCACAAGTGACATTACCAGACGACTTCAAACGTTTATTAACCGCTGCCTAAGAAGAATACTACGCATCTTTTGGCCTAGGACAATATCAAATGCCGAGTTGCTATCAAGGACGAACCAAATACAAGTAGCAACCGAGATACGTAAACGAAAGTGGCAGTGGATAGGACACACCCTCCGTTGAAATGACACTAATGTAACTAAACAAGCTCTTAGATGGAACCCATTTCAACAAGATGGCAGAGAAAGCGGCAGGCCACGCACAACATGGAGACGTTCAACGGAATCCGAAATGAACCAACTGGGTATATCTTGGAATGAACTTAGGTATATCGCTTAAAACCGGGTCAGATGGAGAACAGCTGTTATTGGCGCCCTATGCTCCAGTGGGAGTTAGAGGAACATATATATATTATTTTAACATTATTCATAAAAAATTAATATGAAACAATGATAATTTTAAATAAAATTCGTTGTTTAGACGAAATTTACTATGATTTTCAATCAACATTGCGCCTTGTTAATTTAACATTGGTATTTTTTCTGTGTGTATGTATGAGCATATTCTTTCTAGAAATGTAAAAATCTTGACCCATTTGAAGCAGCATCCATTTTTTTTGTGGTGTTTGCTAGTGGTGTTCAAACTATTGGTGAGTAAAAATAGTAAATACATTCTATGTTATACTGTTATCGATACCATGTAGTTGAAACGCATTTAAAATGACACTGGTGCTTGAAGAATATCAATATTTTTGTAACAAAAAACATGAACGAAAAAGAACAATAAACAGTATGTGTGTCCTCTATGTTATTGACACGTAGAATATTTTGTCAATGTTTAAAAAAATGTCTGTACAAGGAAGCATAAAAAGAAATGTGTACTAAAACTGACGTGGGGGTACTGTGGTATTTATGAATAGAAAAAGTACTGCACAGAAAAAATTTTTGCCAAAAATTTTTTAATTATATAATTAATTGGTGAACATTAATTTCTTCAATTATTTTTTTTGTTTGCTGCAATTAATTTTTTTAATCAAAACACAAAAATGTAAATATTTTTGTATAAGTTGTGTATTTTTTTAATTGATGCAATTAATTTTTTAATTGATTAAATTTGTGTGACATGACTCGAAAATACAAATCCGTTAATTGATATGATCAATTCTTTTGCAGGGGCAAAATTAGTAAAAAATTTAATTGTCTGAACGAATTAACATAAAAAAAAATAAAAAATAAATTAAGCCGAAGAATTTTTAGAGATGATATTGGAACAAAGTAAAAATAAGTTTAACAGAGTAAAAAGTCCAAAATCTTTGTCTTAGAAATTAAGTTTCTTTTGGCTCTGGTATCCCGCTAAAAGCCTTTATACCCCAGCAAAAACTTTGCTTACAAAATAAGCAGAAAAATAATAAGAATTTGACGGAAGAACTACTTATTTTTCTACTAGAAAAAGTACTTATTTTTGTTCGCGATGTCCCAAAAGCAATCCTTTATAATTTGCCTTTCTTTTATACTTAAAAGTTTTATAAAAATATGCAGTTACAAAAAGAGACAAAAAATAAGTATTTACAAATTAACTTTTAAAAACGTGTTTTGGCTGAACAAAATCATTTATAACTCGAAACACTGGGGGATTCCCAATGCAGTCATAAAGTTGTAAAATAATAACAAGAAATATATACATATGACAACAGTGGGCAACCGCAGTTATGACGAATCAATGCTGTGTTCATTGAAGTTTTTATTTTGTTTGCAACACAACAATATTTTTTTTAAATAATTGTAAAATATTAATTAGGACAATATGACGATATGACTTGATAGCACACTTTGTGAATCCGCCAAACGTGTGTAATAATATATGTAAATATTATGTTGTTCAAAAACATCGTTTACATTAGATCGATATCACTACAAGTGTTCTAATAACAAAAATATATATTGTGGAGGGAATTTTGGAGCATTTTTATGTATAAATATATACATACATTTTATTGATTTTTGGATTTTCTACATCGAAATCTAACAAATATTAATAGAATATATTGCAAATTGATTTAAACAATTATTTAAAATCATATAATAATAACTTATTTAAATCATTATATTAAATTATTTGTTTGTAATGTATAATTATGACTTATTTAAGATATAGTAATAAATAGAGTTTTTTTATTCCCCCTTTTTTGGGATTCCCGGGAAAGCGGGAAATAAAAATCCAATTCCCGGGATTCCCGCCCAAAATTTTTTATTTATTTCTTTACTTATTTCCCCAATGAAACCAATATTTTTTACTGACTATTACGCTTAAAATAATTAAGTCTAGTATCTATTATATAACAATATGTAAAAAATTTAAGATTAAAATTATTTTAATATTCTTAAGAGGTTATTTTTATGTCAATAGGATCATAGAAATCAATATACGTATATACATTGTCAAATTCAGAGCTCATTTGCATAATTAGAATGAAAGTATTGAAGTCTTACAGCCAGTTTCATCAAGTTCAGTTAAAACTTTACTGTTACCTTAACTTCCAGCTAACAATATGTTTTTGACAGTTATAACTGGTGAAATTGGCCGTTAGTGGAATAAAATTCTCTGGAAGGTCAATTAGGAACTAAAAGTATAACACTAGGAAGTAGGAATTCTGAAACAATTTTACCGTTTAACAAATTCAGCATGAAGGAGAAATTTTATTTGCTACATATATTTAATAACATATTTTTTTACAATTTATAACCCTTAATCAGCAGTGGTGTATGAGGGTATACTAAGTTTGCCATTCCATGTGAATATTTTTTTAATATTCATCTAAGGTCCCATAAAGTATTTGTATTGTGAGTCCTTCGTTCATTCTAAGCTGATTTCGCCATATGGTGGCAAATTGTCTCTAGATCTTCTAGGCTGTTTGGGGCTTAATTCCAGCTGAATCGCTTCAGGAAAAGAGTTATGTGGAACTACCTCCCTAAAAACTCAACAAAAACTAACACAAATTTGTGGCGAAATGCACCTATTGTCATTTAATTTCAACAAATTCCTTTTATAAGGCACCAAATTTCGTGAATATCGGTCCATAATTTACCTGTGGCTCCATGTTTAGACTTATCTCGTAAATCATGTAAGTATGGCTAAAAGCATAACAAATAATGCGTTTGTGGTGCAATTTAGCATAATCTACTTTCATAAGACTCAAAATTACTTGAAATGCCGCATATAGAGCACAAACTAGGATAACACTTTACGACGCCCTTAACCGCAAAACCTAATAATATTATTGTAACATTTACACTTCAGAAATAAAATTTTGGAAAATAGGTCTATAATTTATCATAGGCCATATATAAGGCCCATTCTCAAAAATTAGCTTAATAAGCCTTAAACTGTAGCAAATTTAAATATTGTGCTAAAATTAAGTTGGTTTAAACTACTAACACAGTCTAGACACTAGTCCGACGTAGACTTACTAAAGTTTGAAAAAAGATTTTCTTCAAAAAAGCGGGAATTGAAAACAATTGAAAATCCCGGGAATTAACAAACTCTAGTAAAAAAGTAATAATTTAATATATACCTTATAATGCAAAAAGTAGCGAATAAAGCTACAAAGTAATGAATTCAGGAAGTCATTAAAATTAGGGTTGTTAGTAAAGTTTTTGCTGGGTACAGCGTTTGAACGTAATTCAAGCTAAAAAGTCATCGTCTGAATCGCATATAAAAGTATTCATATTGTTTATACTATGTACTTATATGTACATACATAAAAATTTTACCTAAAAACTTACAAAAATAAGCTATAATAAGGAACATACAATGGTTCTTTTCCAGTAGATAGATCAACAAAGTCCGATTAATGTAGGAAATTAGTTTTTTTGATATTTCTAGATAACTTTAATCTAATCATAACTTTAATTCATAAAATGAGAACGGCTGGGCCGGGCCGATTTCTGTAAAATTTTTTGGAAAATCCCTTTCGGAAAAGTCGGAAAAGTCGGAAAATTGGAACAATCGTGTGATATTATTTGTGTGAAGTTCTTAGTGTAAATCATGGAAAATGCGAAATGCGGAAAATCTCTCCGCAAAGGTCGGAAAATCGAAAATTGATTTTTGTGTACGAAATTTCCCTGTCGATTGGCGTTTGCGATGATAATCAATAAGTCACAAGGCCAATCACTAGAAGGGGATTAATCTCGGATTTCCCTGTTTTTCGCACGGTCAGCTGTACGTTGCATGTTCGCGTGTTGGGAAACCGTCTTCGTTATTTGTTTTTGCGGCGGAAAACAAATCGAAAAACATTGTTCATCAAATCGCTCTCTACTGATTCTTTCAAATAAATCACATTACAAATTTAAATATTTGTGTTGTATTATTACTCTAAAGTTTGTCTGAAGGCTTAAAATTGGGGTGAAGCGAAGTTCGCCGGGTCCGTTAGCTTAATATAGAAACGGCATATCTGACATTTCATTTTTTTAAATTTGAGACATTGACTTGATAAAAAGGAATATATAAAAAAGCTTATGTATACACGCAGAAAAAAAATATGTTTAAAAATGGTCACCTCCAACAAAACTATTTTTAAAGAAAAATTTTAAACATGTTATGTTTAATTTAACCGTATTATTGTCACCGACAACCACATTATTGTTAAATTGATCCTCCATCAAGAAGCCAAAACCATATTATGGTTGCCTTTAAACATGTTTTTGGTTAAATATGACAATAATTTGTTTTTAAATTCACAATAGTATTTTTCTCTTTTCCAAGAGCAACATGCTATGGTTGAAATCCAACCATGCTATTATTAGTGTTAAGCATATTTTAGTTATTATTAACCAAAACATGTTTGAAGGCAACCATAATATGGTTGTGGCTTCTTGATGGAGGACAAATTTAACCATAATATGTTTGTCGGTGATAAAAGTATGATTAAATTAAACATAATATGTTTAAAATTGTTCGTTAAAAATAGTTTTGTTGGAGGTGACCATATATAAACATGTTTTTGCTCTGGGTGTAGTTTTAGAACAATAAAAAATGTGGGAAAGGTCCTACGCACAGAAAAATATCAATGTAAAATCGTCGAAAACAAGGTTGATTTTACATTTTGCTTCATAGTTAATTCATATAAATGTTAAAATAACTTGCGAAACAAATTTTTTCTTTTAAAATAACTTTAACTAATTTTACTCGTAATTTAACATTCCTGTTAAGTTAAAGCAAAATTACATTGATATTTAAATAACTCCAACCAATTATCCAACCGTAGACCAAGAAAGATCATTGTAAAAACGTTCTCCTAAATAATTTTAGAAAAGCCAAAGCTATCAGCAAACAAGACTACAGAGGGAATGAGAATTACCTACAAACACTCAAAGTCTTTTTTGCAACGATATCACAGCGTAAACAAAATACCAAACAATAAATCAGTGATGAGTTTATCTTTTCTTACATTGGAATTCTCCCAACAATAATTGTAGTTGTAAGTGGGTAAAGAAAAAACATATTAAAAACAAAAACTAAGTGCTTTTATTGTTTTGGCAAGAAATCAAAATAAAAGCAATTTGCAAGTTCAGTTTTTTATGCACGTGCACTTGCAAAAATTTTTTTTTTTTTTTGTTATCAAAGTTTTGGGAATACTATTATTTATTAAAAGATTTTGTTTGTTGTGCTTAATTCCCTTTTTTTTAAATTGATAAAAAATATACTGAAATTTATTGTTGGAGGATAAGCTGTTCCTATGCGCATTTCACTGGTTGCGTTTGAAATTTTAAAATTTTTTTAATCCAAATTTAGATATTTTTAATTAGGCTTAAGTTCATTGAATTTAATTTTCATTAAATTATTTTTATGAAGACAGGAATTTTACAACATGAAATTAATTAAAATTTTTTTATTGATAATTTTTCATTCTTGACTGCGCTGAGATTTGAACCCATGCGTTCATGGACAGGTTGCCCAGACTAGTTTCGATTGTAACCACACAATCTCGTCAGTGGGATTTGCCGTTTTACTCACTCGGCTATTGAGGCCGGGCGACGTCAATAGTCAAATATCAATCCTTAAACCAAATGGTATTTCACTTTGGTAGATCGAAATTTGCTTTTTTTTGAATGAATGATTATCTATTTTAATTGATTTACATGTTCTTCCTAACTTCTGTTTTTTCGTACTTTTTGTCAAGAATTCTTCTTGAAGTCCAAAGTACATTTTTGTTTTTTGATGTTTTTGTCTTTCTTTTTTCTTGTTGGCCTTTTTCAGCACAACTTGAAGGACAAATGTAAACATAGCTTGTGCCTTAGCTGTTAACAATAATTAGTATTGTGGTTATTTTATTGAACTGTTAATGGTTTTTAATCCAAATTTAGATATTTTTAATTAGGCTTAAGTTCATTGAATTTAATTTTCATTAAATTATTTTTATGAAGACAGGAATTTTACAACATGATTAGCAAAATCTTACACTGTGTACCGCCATCCTGCCTATCATACAGTGGACCGCGATAAGGCTGTAGGCAAAATGACCAAAAGCAAAATCGCCTAAATCAATGTGTAAAAGATAGAAAAAAAAACGAAGAATGGCCCAATTACGATCAAAAAATCCGTGACTTTTCGAACTTCCCTCGTAGTTATATGAAATGCAACGCTGCTCCCATCAAGTACCACCTGTTAATAGAATAATACACTTAGTCCAACGTTTCTCCAATTTGTGTATCCCTTCCAAAATAGGATTTTTCGAGGTCAATAAAATAGGCATTTGTTTGACCAATGATTTCATCCTTGGAGCTAAATCTCTTTCCACCGAGTAATTTTGCCATTGAGACTGCACACGTGTGCACCCGTGCATTATCTTGATGAAAAAGAACTTTTTTCTTGGCCATATAGGGTCGTTTTTTTTTAAATCCTCGTAAATTCGGTCCAATAAGTTGGCATAATATTCGCCGTTTATTGTTTTTCCCTTTTGAAGGTAATCGATGTGGACTATCCCAAAAAACTGTTGCCATCACCTTATTGGCCGACAAACCTATCTTGACCTTCTTCGGAGCCGTTTCACCATTGTTTAGACTGCTGCTTGGTCTCCGGAGTGTAATGGATCCATGTTTCATCCACAGTTACAAAACGCCGCAAAAACTCATTCGAATTGCGGTTAAACAACTCCAAACATTCCTTTGAAGTTGTCACACGATTACGTTTATGGTCAATTGAGAGCAAACGCGGCACCCATCTTGCAGACAGCTTTCTTAAACCCAGCTGATCATTTAAAATCGAAACCACACTGCCATATGAAATGCCTATGGCATCAACAATCGACATTTTCGGGTGTATTGACTTCAATTGGCCGTCCAGAATGTTCAGCGTCATTTGTAATTGTGCGACCACAGCGAAAGTCGGTAAACCACTTTTTACCATTGAAATCGATGGTGCAGAGTCCCCATAGTATTTATCAAGCTTTTCCTTGGTTTGATTGACGGTTTTATTATTATAAAAATAAAAATCCCGAATTTAAAAATCTTGAATCGCTTAATAAAGTTTCTCTGCTTAGTCAGCCTTTTGCCGGGCGCAAGGATTTTCTACTCTATGGTATAATAACAAACACCGGCTTTGCTTACTAAAGCTTCTAAATTCGGACTTGCAGACGGCCGAAAGACGGCAATGCGAACAACCTATAGTTAGCGAATCTGGAGTTTGTTTTACCAAAGAGAAGAAAATTCTAGCACAGGGCCGAAGGCCAGCTATGCAGCTTACCCTGAATTTACACATGCAAGTAGTGTATATGTATTGTCGACGAAAATGCCGTAGAAATAGCCGAAAGTGTTGCAAGTTGCTTGAGTGTTTACACATTCAGTTGCAAGTTTTTTTTTTCAAATGTTCTCGAAGCGAAAACATCTTACAGTACGTTTACATTTGACAGTACTGGCAAGACAGTAAGCAAATACATATTAGTTGCCAAAAACACTACTTGCTGTCTTCGTGACGTAGGCGTCCAGACAGAACAACTACTTTTTGTGAACATAGATGGCCCTTAAGTAAAACATACAAAACCAAAGCATAATTTATTAATTTTCTTTTAATTGTTGATTTTTTTTTTTTACTTTTGCGAACAAAACTTCAAATTATTGTCAGAAAATGTCAAATCACTGTCCATTTACTGTCTGCAAAATTAGCTAGACAGTAGACAAGACAGTTTGAAAAGTGTACATTTATTAGTGAAAAAGTTTGCATGTATTGCAACTGTCTTGCCAATACTGGCAAATGTAAACACCGTGTTATAAAAAAAGCTTTTTATTTTAGGTTTAAAAAATATTATCATGTTAACGTGATCACGAAATGGATTTAATAATTTCTTCTTTATTTTATTTTTGTTCCATCTTGATGAAAAAATTATGTTTATTTTTAAAATATGTGAAACCAGTATTGCCGTAGTTACCGATTTCATAAAATTTCTGAGAAAATATTTTGTTAACAAAATTATTGCAATTTATGTTTAAAAATGACATGAAGATGTGCTGCTGTATAATAGTGTTCTTGTTTGGTTTTTTATTTTTATAAATACACAGAAAATCAGCTATAAACATAATTTTTATTTTACTAAGTACTAGTAAATTGATACAAAAGGCATCCACGGTAACACTGTTTCTTTATTTGTCATTTTACTTGCTGCAAGTGTCAAAAATTTAATTGCAAGCAAATTCTCTTGCAAGTTGGGCTGCAAGTACGAAAAATGTGATGGTGTAAGTAAAAATGTGTGAGTGTATTGAGTTTTTCGAACTTGCACTTGCATGTGTAAACCCGGGTTTAAATAACGAAGCGGGTGTTTATTTTACCACAGAATTGTCCAAAAAATCTTTCAAAAATATGGTAAAAGTTAATTATTCCTAACAATTATCGCCAAAAAAAATGGTTTATATTTCTTAGGCAAAATCACCCAAATTACTAGTAGTTTGGAAAAATTTTGGGCGATTTTTACCACATTGCCTAGGGCGATTTTGCTTTGGGTCATTTTGCCTGCAGGCCTATGATAAAACCTATCATAGTTCTAACGCAGATCTTTATCCTGTCATGTATTGAATTAGAATCGGTCTTCTTGCGCCCTATGCTCCAGTGGGAGTTCATCGAATTCTTTATTGTAGAATGTAGGAATGCTGTCTTTTTTAACTTAAATGAAAATAAATTTTATTTTGTTCGTTTATAAAAAAACTTGAACTTTTTTTCTTTAAAATACCCTTTTTAACCTCTTTTTGGAATATACCCTTTTTGCGCCGCTTTTTGAAATTTTTAACGTCAACGCTGACTCACACCCGTAGTAAATCTAGTATAGTATATTCCAAAAGAAAAAAATTTTAAAGAAAATGTGGTTTAACTTTTGCACAGAAAATGTTTTCGAAAGAATAAGTTTCTAGTGAAAATGTATTAAAAAGAAATACTTTAAATAAAGTTTTTCATTGGAATTAAATTAATTCAAAAAACCAAGCTGTTTTCCCAAAAAATTATTCTATAAAAATGTATTCCTAAGAACAATTTTTTATTTAAAATGTATTTTAAAACAAGAAGTAAGAGTACAATATTCGAATATGCCGATTCGTTGATACCCTTCATCGAGAGTTAGAATATTTAAGGAGTTGGCTTTTCTATGATGCCTATTGTCAATTATAAATCCATCTTAACAAAATTTATATGGTCTAAATATCACAAAATAAAACTAATTATACTGCTAGACATAGCAAAAAACTGTTTTATGCAAGATGTGGTATTATAAACAAAATAAATATTGGAATAAAGGGATATTAAATTTTAGTTTGGCTGTTGGTCTCGTTTTTTTTTTCGTCAAATATTTGATAAGTGTGACCGTAGCTTAAGGCAGTCCAGAATTAACTTAAGTAGCGTTATTCGTTACAGTTGTCGGCGTACTTAAGAGTTTCTATGGGGCCTATCTTCACGGAAAAAAACAATTTGTGCATAATCTTCTTGTATCAGTCCGTGCACTTCGCCACTATTTATGTTTGTTTTTGTAACAAAACTATAATTTTTTTAGGGAGATTGTTCCACATTTATATTCACAATTTTTATTTCCTACTGAACCGATTGTGCTGGATTTTAATCCCAAACCTGCTAAGAAGAACTAAAAAGAATTTGACACCATTATTATTATTTTCTTTTGAATTGTTCGAAAGTGAACGTGATTTCAACAGACTGACAGACGGACATGGCGAAGTCGACTTAGAATTACTCAAGAACACAGAATATATATACTCTATGGGGTCTGAGATGAATATTAAAAATAATTTCAAACGGAATGACAAACTTAGTATATTTTAAATATATTTTTTTTAAAAAAATGAATTCCATCGATAAAATTTCTATAAAACAAAAAAAAGTATTCTATAGAAAATATTTTGTATTCTTCTGAAAAAGGCGTATATAGAAAATGTATTCTAAAAAACATTTCTCTTAATAAAATGTATTTTGGAAAAAAAATTATAGAAAATGTATTTCAAACAATTTCCATAGAATATATGCGTATTTCGAAAAACATTTCTATAGAAAGTTGTTTTGCCAAGAACAATCTCATATAGAAATTGTTTTCCTAAGAGCAATTTTCAATAGAAAATGTATTCCCAAAAACAATTTTGTATCGAAAGTGTATTTCTAATAAAAATTTTCTATAGAAAATATTTTCTTAAGAAAATCTGTGTCAAAGAAAATCAAGTTGTTTCTCCTACACATGTTCTTATTTTTCTTAACGACCTCCTGGGTCTTACTTCCATTCCTATACATTCTTTCGCAGATGACAGCAGCATTTGTCATTCATTTTCCTTTAGTCATAGACATTAAAACCTAACTAGGGTTGAAGCTATGAGGCAGAATATGAACGACACACTCAATCATGACCTTACGACTATCTCCGAGTAGGGTCCTGCGAATAGGGTCGATTTTATTGCTTTTATTGCGATTTTATGAATCCAAATGTGGAACAATCTCCCTAAAAAAATTATAGTTTTGTTACAAAAACTAACATAAATGGTGGGGAAGTGCACGGACTGATACAAGATTATGCACAACTTCTTTTAATATGCATAGAAATCATACCAATATTTCTGAAATTTAAAATTCGTGGTGATCAACATTATGTTATGAGGGTTTAAGATTCATATAAAAGTTCTGTGTGCCGAATATTATCCATATCGAGCCTTTGGTGCAATACCGTAGTAAGTCAAAAAATCGCGAACTGAGAAAAATGCATTTGAAGTTTTGAATCACCTTTTTGATAGTATTTTCGTTTACTAAAGTTATTTTTTTACAAGTTTTTTAATAATATAAGAGGAATGTTTTATAATTAAATTAGGTAAAAAATTACTAAAAATATGAAATATTTATTTATATTTAAGTATTTTGTATCAACCTATCAATAATTTATCGTTATTGTCACAAAATTAACGACAAAATTATGAATTAATTCGGAATATATCGATATAGCAAATAAAGCATAAGAAGAAATGATAACTAATTTTTTTTCAACAAAGATGAATTGTGAAATAATACGAACAAATAAAAAAGAACACAAAAAATATGCAGTTGTGTTTTTGTGCCTAAAACGTAGCAAAAAAAATTATTGCCTTATTGTTTTTTCACAATTTGTTTTCTGTTTGTAAGTTAAAGGAAATATTTCATTATTGCAAATAAATATTGTTGGACAAAGCTAGAGGCAATAAAGCCATTTTTAGCTGTAAAATCTGAACAGTTAGAGATAGAACCATAATCTTTTTTTCTTCAGATAGATATATCCCCAAAGATCATTACTGCATACCCAGTTCAAAAAATTCAAATTTTGAGTTACTACGGTCTTGCACCAAAGGCTCGATATGTTATTATGAGATTTTTTAGTTATTAAGAAATTTGAGGCAGGGGGTTTATATAGGTTCAATTTTGGTCGTACCAACAGAGAAATTATTTTACGACATAGCAGCTTTAGTCAAAGTTATTGTTGCAAAATGTATAAGGAAATTATGGGGTATGGGAGTAGAACATGAATGGGAGCATTGGTCTAATATAGACCAATTCCAATAAAATTTGGTAAGATGATTTATATTGAAATAAAAACAAGTTTAGACCAATTTGAATCTAAATACCAACATTATAAGATGGTTACTGGACACAAAGACTCTATTTCGTAAATATGCTTGCCCGAGGGCTATGTAAAATAATAAACTGATTCTCGTCAAATTTCAACAAATTATTGCCAAAATTGCGAACTGTACTTTTAACACATTATTATTAAATTATTTAAATTATTAAATTTCTCCAATCACCAAATTTATACCAAATTCATAATATTAAGCAAACAAGTTGTTGATTTTTCACCTATTACCAAAATGATTATATTGATTACTAAAAAAAATTGTAAAATTGTGAATATTTAATTTTAATTAAAAAAATGATCAAAAAACTTTGCCACTTCAATCAATGTGTTAATTCAATTAAATAAATATTGACAATTCCCAACAACAATTCTACAAGTTTTAATTATTTTATTTTAAACGAAAAAGTCAATTAAGATTTTTTGTTATTTAATTAAAATTTTAATTGAAAATTTATTTTAAAATGTTAATTAAATCAAAATTAAATTTTTAAATTTTTTCAGCTAAAAAAATTATTGATTCAATTATCACATTTATTAAATTAAAATACTTTTTAAACCATTTTTTTAATTGATAAAACACTTTTTTCTGTGTTGACAATTCCCAACAATAATTCTACATGTTTAAATTATTTTATTTTAAACGAAAAAAGTCAATTAAGATTTTTGTTACTTAATTAAAATTTTAATTGAAAATTTATTTCAAAACAACTAAAATGTTCATGAAATTTGTAATTTTCTTTCAACTAAAAAAATAATTGATTCAATTATCACATTAATTAAATTTAAATACTTTTTAACCATTTTTTTAATTGATAAAACACTTCTTTCTGTGTAAACAAAAACTATCAACGCATAATATCCTCTCCACTATTATGGTGCTCTTATAATTAAAAAAACTTTCTTATGAAATCTGTATTGTAATTTTATCTAAATAAATTGTGTTACAAAACAAAAATTTTTGAAGAAATTTTTCACAAAAGGGAAATTTTCAAAAAAAAAACATAATATCGAAATTAACTAAAGAAAGTAAGTCCAAAAAAAAATTTTTTTTAAAGAAAATAAAGTTCTTTCTTTTTCTTATTTTCCTTAACGACCTCCTGGGTCTAACATCCAATTCTATACATTCTTTTGCAGAAGACAGCAGCATTTGTCATTCATTTTCCTTTAGTCATAGACATTAAAACCTAACTAGGGTTGAAGCTATGAGGCAGAATATGAACGGTACACTCAATCATGACCTTGCGGCAATCTCCGAGAGGCGTCTTGCGAATAGACCCAATTTAAAATTTTCTAAAAAAAAAACCTACCTATTACAGTACTTTTCGCTTATAGTCCATTCCACTTAAAGGCCAAAAACGGATTAAAGCCAATACTGTCATATTCACTTGCAGATTTTTTCAAATTTCATACAAGTTATTTGTTCAAAGGTCCATTTCGCTTGTAGTCCATTTTTGCTTAGAAGTCACATTTTCTTTGCATGCGTTTCTAATACTTTATGCAAAAAAAAAATCGCTTACAGTCCACTCTGTTTTTTATATTTTTTTTTTAACAAACTGGCAATCAGTGTGGCCATTTTGGCATTTTTGCGGCTAAAGTTAGCATTAAACATTTTGATTTAGCTGCAAAATTTTCATTTAGCACTTGGCATTTTATTTAGCATTTTTAGAAAATATTTTTAGCTTTTTTTACCATTATTTTAAAAATAGTTTTATTTATTTTACTTAAATTTTTTTAACAATTATAATCAATTTTAACTAAAAATAGTTGTACCCTAAATTAAATTTCGTATGAAAATGGATAATTCTTATGTTAAAAAACATTTTACCAGTCCTGTTAAAAAAAAAATTAATCATACAGGGAATATTAGAAATGCCCTCGTCTTGATGATTGTTATTATTATAATCACCTTAATAAAAAGTGCAAAGAAATTTTACTTTGTAGGTATTAAGATAAAAATTCTATAGTGTAAATGTTTAAAATTCTTTTTCAAATAAATATGTAAAATGAAAACTAATAATTGTAAGACTTCAACTTTTCTAAAGCTATAAGAAATAAAATTATCTAAAAAACTTTATACAGCATAAAAATAAAACGTTTACATTTTGCATGTATTAGGGGTTTGCAGACCCCCCTAAACTTAAAATTGAATCTCAACTATCTGTGCTACATATTTTTATGATTTACCAAATTATACCGAGTTGTTTAAATTTAACCATTAACAGATTTAGCTTTAAAATTTTTTTTGGATCTGGTCACACTGCTGGCAATATTTTTTCATTTACCTTTCTGGCAACTTTTATAAATGTAAATTTTTGGTTGCTTCATAAAATTAGCAAAAATGAGTAAAAGCGTTATATACATATATTATTTTTATATAGCCCAAAATGTGGATAAAAAAATTGGTTATAGTTCAAATTCTCTTACATATACATATGTATGTACATAATTTAAAGGTATATAAATATACATATGTCTAATACACTATTAATTTATTAATTATTAAATAATGTTTATTATATATTTATATATATATCATATATATCATATATCATATAAGTTGTGAAACTTTAGTAGTGGAATATAAGCGAAAAGTACTGTAAAAACAGAAATTATTAAATTAAAAATGTTCTAGGTAAAAGAAACTTTTTGCAGAAAAAAAATTTATTTTTTCAAAAAAATTTACTTAAAAAATAGGTAGTTTCTCAACAAAAATTTTCTCTTTATAATAAATTTGGAATAGAATTTTCGAAATTTTAAGATATAATTCCTTTCTGTTCAACAAAAATAAACTGTTTTAAAACAACTTAATAATTCCAATCGGGGCATGACTTCATAACA
Organism: Pollenia amentaria; assembly: GCA_943735925.1. Lineage (NCBI taxonomy): Eukaryota > Metazoa > Arthropoda > Insecta > Diptera > Polleniidae > Pollenia > Pollenia amentaria. The sequence continues at coordinate 80,436,808 of OX031008.1, read as the reverse complement.
AAGATAATAATATTTTGAAGGTTTTATTTTGATTCCTGATTCTTTGCAAAAAATAAAAAAAAAATAATTCAAAACAAACATTTAAACTTAAACTGAGTCATCGTCAAGAAAGCGGCAACTTTATCATCAACATTAAGAAAATTGTAAAGGTTTTTTTTTAGCAACCAAACCAAAACATCAGCAACAACAACAAAAAAATATGTTGGCTGGCAGATGCTGCTGCTGATGATGATGCAGACGCCTGTTGCTCAACTGTACTTTAGTAACTTTTTTTCATATTATTTTTGTTTTAGTTTTGCTTTTGTTGTTTGCCTTAAGAATGAAGCAACAACAAAAGTAAGTTGTAAGCAAATATCGAAGAAGATTAAATATACATACAAACAAACATACAGTGGATCACAGTAAAATTGGTCCACCTGTGATTAAGAACTATAAAATGGCAAAAATCTTCTAAATTAAACGGTAAAAAAAAGGCAAGATTAGTTAAATCAATTAATATTAATTATAAATACACAAAAAAATTATAAAATTCGAAAACACTTTGCAAAAAATTTGATATTTAGCAAAGTAAAAGAAGGTCCACGATTTAAATTCTTTAACAAAATAACGGAACTTTATATAGGTGCCTACATATTGTAAATACTTTGATTTTTATTTCAAATTACTCACTAAGTGGCTCATTGCAACAAACGACAGTTGCAAGAGTTGTTTAATGTAAATTTCAAGATAATAATTGATCATTATAAAAGTGCAAAAAGTCAGAGAGAAATTGCAAAAATTGCTAAGAAAGCCCGCACTACGATAGCAATTATCAGGAATAGTTTTAGAAATGAGGGACGAATAAAAAATAAGCCAAAAACTAGCAAGGACTCATCCAATTAGAAGAGCGCTAAGCCCATCACAGAAACTGTGATGGGAAAATTTTCGCCCGGCACTGGCAGGAGATAAAATAAAGTACATATTGGAATAGTATTTTATTAATTATACTGTGCTAGTTGCGGGGCACCCGGCAGGTTAACCTAATTCGAGTACGCTGAATCCAGTGGTGCTAACCGTTTTTTTTTTTATGTTAGCTCTTTTTTTCGAGATATTTATTAATTAATTGTCTATGGATTTTTCCTTACAGATAAATTTACTCACAAATTTAAATTTACACTTGAACAAAATAGACTATAAACTAACACTGATTACATTACATTCATTTTAACATCAATTAAGAAAAGCAGTTATTAATCTACTTATTAACTTTGGTTCCAATGAAAAATCAATAAATCTATATAATTTAATGAAATAATTCGCTCTAAAAAATTTGACAGATAAAGGTATAAAATTTTGGGATGAATAAAATCTCATTAATTAAAAATCCAGCGCAGATATTACCATTAATAATGTTTAAAATACTCTTTAATAGAGCCATTAGAGCTGTGTACCTCCCTAAGTCTTTCGTCCTAAGCATTTTCTCAAAACATACTTGCCCTTTATCTGCACCCTTAAGGGGGCTCCCATACAAATATGGCGCAATATGAAATTCTTAAATTTAATTAACGTTTTTCATCTTTTGTGAATAAAATCAAAAGTTGTACAGAGATTTAAATAATTGGTTGATTGTTTTGTTTCGAACTTTATTTTCTATACGTGCAGGAAAATGATTAGAAACATAGCTGCATTTCCTAAAATTTAAAATAAATTCGAATTTTTTTTTTTTTTTTTTTTTTTTTTTTTTTTTAATACAAAATTTATTATTAAGATTTCTCCATGACGAGCTAAATTCCAAATTTTTATTTTTGATAAGTGCGCTGAAATTTATTATTGATGGAAAGCTAGTTTCTATGCGCATTTCACTGGTTGCTCAGGCCAGATCATCAGGAAACCTTTTTCCAAAGGCTTTAGACAAGCTAAATATATTATACAAAATATTATATAAATAACTGTCGTAATAAAGGTATATCTCGAAAACAAGAGCTAACCTAAAAAAACAGTTAGTACCCCTGGATTCAGCGAACCCGAATTATGTTAACCCGACAGGTGCCCGTTTTGCTTCGGTTAATTGGCAACCTAGATCTTGCGATATCACAGCTTTGGACTATTTTATCTGGGGATATGTTAAGTCTAAGGTCTTCAGGATTAAGCCGGCTATGACTGACGCTTTAGAAGCCAACATTACTCCTGCTTTTCACGAGATATCAGTCGCTATGCTCGAACGAGTTGCCTAAAATTTTCCCTCCCGAATGGACCACTTCAGACGTAGTAATGGACAACATTACCATATCATTTTTAAACTGTAAATGTCATAAATTGTTCTTTTAATCGATAATAAACATTTTGAAGTTCCCTTTCAAATTTATGTATTTTATTGTGCATTATAAATTAAATCCAACAATGAACCACGCGATAGTTGGCTTAATATAGATTTTTTGCAACATTTTATGAATTAAATAACTTTATTTATACATATCTGTTATATAAATAAAATTAACTAACTAATTTTGAATTTTATTTTTGCATAACTGTTAAGTTTTTTAGACTTTTTTTTACATTTCAAAGCTATTATTCACGGGTGGGCCAATTTCACTGTCAGTCACTGTACAATGTACTGAATATGTGGCATACATGTACAGTGTACATGTATGCCACATATTAAGATACATACTACTGCCACTATGAAACGACTGCAATTAATAACATCTTCTCTGAAGAGAATTGCAAAAACAACGAAACTGAACCACAACAACCACAGAAAATGTTTTTCTTCTCTGTTTACTTTTAGTTGCAGCTTGCATATTAACTCCTTTGTGGCAACAACTACAACAACAAAAAACTTACAAAAAATAAATATTTATCTGTTTCTCAAAAAGAAGTTTGCAAAATTTCACACTGTCTGTCGCCATAAGTGTTAACAATTTAGCGGATTTAGAATCACTTTTATTTTTTAATGGCTACAGATGTTCTCCCTTCAGCATGATATATCTACATTATTTGACGATTTGATTCATTATTGAAATCAAACTCTCTGGCATTGAGCAAATTTTCCTTTTCTATACACTATTTTAACGTTTGTTGCAGCAGAAAAAAACGCTGGGTTCGCTTGGTGTTGTTAACACTGGCCTCCAAGGTCTGTATGTCTCAATCCATTGTCTGTATGACTCTGGGTGGTTTGTGTACATAAAAGAAACCTTCAACGCTATTATAATTTTTTGCAGCCAACTAAAGAAAATATTTTTATGGCATGGCTGGCTGGTGGTGGTGGCACAATCTAGAAGTGATCATAGTAAAAAACGGAAGAAGATGTTGCAATAGCAATGTGCATGTGTTTGTGAGCGTTACGCCTTTTTTTCTACATTATCTCCTTCAAACGACTTTAAAAGGAAGTACGATTTTTTGTTCGTTTCAGTTGTAAGGAAGTAAAGTTTCTAGACGCAGAGCCTGTCTATTGTCTAGAATTATGCGCGGCTATGGCAACAAAGTTCTTTGGTGGATTCGATAAGCGGAAAAACCAGAGTATTTATCTTATTATCATCAATTCTAGTGGGTTTCCCTTTTACTATCACAATATTTGTTATTGTTTGTTACAATGGAGTTTTTGTTGTTATTTTTTTGTAAATTTTAGTATGTGAGGTCTTGATGGCTGTTTCATTATTAAAAGGTTTAATAGGATTATCAGGAAAGGTATTATGGAATTATGATTGGTTTAAAAGCCAGAATTAGCATATATACAGTTAGCATCAATAAAACGGGTACAGCTTGTTTTCCAAAATAAAAAGGTCGATTTTAGTAATCATAAATACAAATTTTTAAAAGTTCATAATCATTTACAAGACATTGGGCACTGTGGAGTCGGAGTTGAGATTTTTGTCGGAGTCGTAGTACCTACAAAAGCTCGCGACTCCGACTCCACAGCCCTGGTAATAACAGTGTCCAATGTCTTGTAAATGTCAATCAACTTTTCGGCATAAAAAATTAAAAAAAATATTTTCTATTTTCCAAAATAAAAATTCTTCGAAATTGGCGGTGCAATTTTACAGAATCATTTTGTTGCTATATTTAACAATTTAAAAAGTACTGCATTAAAAACAAGTAAGAGTGCTATATTCCAGAGTACCAATTGTTTTTGGACAGATTCAATATGAGAATTATGAATGTTGTAATATGGATCCCAAATGATTGTCCCATATTCTAAGATATGTCTAACGAGTGACACGTAAAGTTGCTTCGTTATGTATGGATCAGTGAACTCTTTAGCCCAGCGTTTTATAAAGCCAAGAATACCTCTAGCTTTATTTACAGTTAACTTTATATGTGAAACAAAGTTTAATTTATGATCCAATAGGACTCCGAGATCAAGAAATGAATCAACCAACTCCAATTTTTTTTTTTTTTTTTTTTTTTTTTGCAGTATTTATTTATTGAATCTTCATATATTAAATATGAACTAACAATAATTAATCAAATCTTATCCTAATATTTACTTAATGTCCTGCCAGTGCCAGACAAAAAGATTTAGTCATCACGGTTTCTGTTCACATATACCAACTCCAATTGATGAGAAGTTATGAGGTCCTTTGCATAGAACAATGAATTTTTACATTTTGAAAACGTTCATGTATTGCAAGTCTAATCAAGGAATGTTATAATGTGGAAAAATGGAACGCGAACAGAACAAATTTTAATTTTAAAATTGAGTCTAATGAATGTTGTCTAAATAGCAACGAAAATAAATAAAGCAGTAACAGTTACTTGAATAACCTTAGAACCTGTTGTAGAAGTATCCACCAAAACGGCAACATCGTGTACAGAAAAGCAAACTTATTGAAAATTCAAAATGATTGCGGCAAAAAATCGCAAAGAAAGCGGAGTTAATGCAAGTGTAGGCAAAGTTCGTTGATTGTTTTTTAAAGTCGTGTTCATTCACAGTTCGTCAAAAACTTCAGAACAAGACATTAAGAAGAATTATAATATTTTGCAACGCAGACACAGCAGAGAACGCGGAGTAATGGTATGGGTTGCCATGTGCTACTGTGGCATTATCGACTTGGTATTTAAAAGGCAAAAAACATCGTATGAAAAGAAAATAAAAGTCGCGTTTCTACAATTTTAAAAGTTATTTAGACCCATGCCGTGAATCTACCGAAAATTCTCCAATTCACACTGCCAATTCACAAAAACAATTTTTGAAATTTTGTTTTTGTTTTATATGTTATTTACTATGCGAACGTTAACGTTCGATATCGGCGAACGGGCAGTAAGGGTGACTTGTTAGTATACGACCGGGGAACGCCAAAAATATATGGCGCCTAATTAACTAAAAACTAATAATAATAATTAAATCTTATTCTATTTCTTAAGTTTACGTCCTGCCAATTCTGGACGAAAATTCTCATCCTTAGTCCTGCCGTATCTCTTCTCCTGAAGCGAGTTTGGAAGTCATTATTTAAAATATTTCGAGCTTATGCAGTTTGGTGCAATTCAAGCCTTTAGGGCCTTTGTGTTTTGTACACACTAAGGAGCTGCTCTGATGATTTCAAGAATTTTGCTTTGGCGCCTTTGGAGGCCGAGGTAGCGCCCCATAAATAAAAACTATAGCACCAGATTGACTTTAAGAAAGAGTCGTAAAGGAAAAATTTATAGACTACAGGCAGAATTTTTTTCGATGAGCTAATTAATTTGAATTGCTTTTTTTAATTTCAATTAAGTTAGTTTTGCCTCTATATGGCATTTTTATGTTAAACGTCGAGCAAGATGTATACCGAGATATTTTACATTGGAATGTTGAGGTATTATTTGATTATTGATTTTCATAGGAGGGCATGGTTCTCGAAGTGCTAGAAAACATTTTCTAACTTGTTTTGATTGCAAATTCTACATCAAAAAAGGTATTAGAACACTTTTCATCGTAATCGCTGGTTTTTTTTGTGGAGTATTATTTCTATGAAATGTCGGTATTAATCGTAATTACGATTATAATGAAAACCCTAGTTTAGCCAATAACATTAATACAAATTACTTGCATTTAAAATAAGACGAACATAAATTTTTTAATACAATTTATTCTCTTTTCATTTAGATAAGATATGAAGGACATTTATAATATCCTTAAATAAAACGTATTATGTCATGTTTAAAAGAAATCTAAAACAATCAATAGGAACTTTAAGGGATTTTAACGAAATTAAAACTAAAAAAGGAAAAATCACTTAGAAATTGAAAAGATTACTTCATAAAAATATGACAACCACCAACAAAAAAAAGATGGAAAATATGAATTTAACAACTCTTAGGCCGATCGATCGTTCGACCCCCTACTGATGGGAGCTGAATTGCTTAAACTAGGGTTGAAAAGTAAATATAATAAAGAAAATTTACAACCAAAAAAAATAATAATAATATATTTACAAATAAAAAACAACAACAAAATACACGAAAGAAAGCAACATGTGAAGAAATGTCAATTTGTTGGGTTTAACTGAAAAAAAGATCGTTTAAAGCAACAACTCAGAACAAAATAAAAATCAATGGTTTTGTAAAATATTAAAATATCGTTTTTTATTCATTTTTTTTTTTTTTTATATTTGAAATTATTTTTTATATTCCCTGAGTGCCTGAATTGATAAGAGTTTTCGTATTTGTCAAAAAAAAAAACAAAACTTAACGGTGCGTGTGACTTTCCGTCCAACTGTAGTAAACAAAACAATTACAAAGGGAGACGAAATAATGTACTCGGAAAACACTTAAAATTGGTTTAAAACAAATCCTAAATCAATATTAAAGAGGAAAAAACGATCTTGCTGAGCATGATAATGAAAGCGAAAATTTGTTATCAGATTTAAAAATTTGGGCCTTTTTTAAAGGATACTTTCATGTTAATATTCTTAAGGACAAAAAGGAAGAAAAAAAGGTACTCGTATCTTTCCTTTAGTACAACTATTTCTGCAAACAGAGAAAATTAAAAATGATCAGAAAGATCATAAAATGTAGCAAAAAACGACTCTAGAATACTGTTGACAACACGGATAAAGCGACGGATGTTGGACAAGTAAAAATGTTGTTGTCGTATGTGCCGAATGTTTGACAACCTTTACCATAAATAAGAATAAAATTTTTTTAGAATATAAGCATATATTTATGTAACATAACAAAGTCAAGAAGAAACAAAGAAACAATATTAAATGCTTTCTTCGGCTGAGCCTCCAAACAGACTAAGAATACTTCAAGATTGTGTTTTATACTCGTATCTAAAAATGTATGAACCAATATAAATAAAACCTGACGTCAGAGTAATATAATTCGTGCCGTTTTTAGGGTATTAAACTCTGTTTCAAAAATACACTTTATATAGGGCCTATGGTAAATTATGGACCAATCCTTACGAAATTTTACTGCATGAGTTCTAATGCATGCGTATTCATATTGATGATGCTATAACATCAGAATTGTGACATCAATGTCATTACAAATGGCATCAACGGCGATTTTGTCATATTATATGTCATATATGCTATGGCTACAGTGACATCAATTCGACGCCACATTTTGTGTACACTGATAGAAAAGGCGTGATAACGCTGAGGTTTTTTTACATCAGTGCAGACAAACTGTCACCAGTGTGATGACAAACTGTCATCAGTGCAATGAAAAAGTGTCATCAGTACAATGATAGGCTGTCATCAGTGAGATGACATAATATATCATGTAATCAGTGTGATTACAAACTGGCATCAGTGCAATGACAAACTGTCATCAGTGCGATGACATAATATATCATGTCATAATATGTTATTGACATAATTTTCATGTTTAAAAAGTAAAATTAGAAGCAAAAATTCCCATATTCTATTTTTTAAATTTTTTTTTTTAAATACATCAAATTTTTGAAGTAGAATTATTACAAAAACCATATCGTCCATGCTGCTGGTGTCTTATAATTCAGAGTTCTTCTGTTAACAAAGGGCGGAATACAACAAAATTGAAACAAGCATGTGTAACGGGTAAGTAAATAAGGATATTCTCTCAATTGGACACAAGGTCATTTACAATGACTCAATTTGATGACAGTTTGTCATCGCACTGATGACATGCCTTATAAAACCGACTCCGATTCGTCATTTCTGTTATGCCAATGTGTCAACCCATTGATAACAAAATTTAAATTTTTGACGCTGATGACAATTTCGCCAAGTGATGTTAAGGTTGACATAACAGTGATGTAAAGTGTCATGGGGTCAAAAACGAAGACACGTGCATAGTACTGATGTAAAAATACATTAGCGTTATGACGCCTTTTCTATCAGTGGTAAAAAGAAATTGTGCGAATCCGTGCATTCCGTCGCTAATTTATGTAAGTTTTTGTTTCAAAAATATGGATACTTTTTTAAGGGGATGTTGTTGGGAATTTTGGTTTGTGTCTCTTATCCCACTAAACATATTGGACTGTATTTCAATATCAAGCTTCTTTGGGGAACTAGAAACAATTTTAAACCAAAACTGTGATTTTCTGCTGAGTCTTTACACAGTGGGCGTGTTTCTGACAGACGGACAGACGGACAAGGCTAAATCGACTTATGTCTAATAAATCAGTGAGTCTTTAAACGCTGGTTTAGTTGAATTAAACTTTAATTTATATGTAGTTTAAGCTCAATCGTTGTAAATCCGAGTCCCATGAATTATATGTAATTTAAAAAGTAACATGTGGCAGCTACGATAAATGTTGTCAAATGAATATGGTTTGCATTGGTAATTAACGCCCAATTTTATGCATTTAAAGATGGTTTATATGTTTACTGATTTATAGTTATGTTGGTTTAAGCACATTTTAAACCAAAAACCGAGTTTAACTTGCTTTGATTTATTAGGCCTTGTAATTACTCCAGGGCCCAGAATATATCAGGTGATTCATTTCGAGATTTGATTTATAATCTAAAACAAAACACATAATTTTGAAAGTGAACTTAAAAATGTTCATTATCGGTTGAAAGAACAATTTATGGCATTTACAGTTTTAGATTGATATCATGTAAATGTTGGCTAGGCCATGACTACGTCTGAGGTGGTCCATTCGGAAGGTCCAATTTTGGGCGAATCGTTCGAGCATATCGACAGGTATCTCGCAAATAACACGAGTAATGTTGGCTTCCAAAGCGTCAATCGTAGGTCGCTTACACCTTAAGACCTCAGGCTAAACATATCCCCAGAGAAAATTGCCAAAAGGTGTCATAGCGCAGGATTTAGGTGGCCAATTTACCGTAGCAAAACGTAGCAAAATGATTTCTCAACCAGGTCACGACAATTTAAGTCGCCTGGCTTCAATTCTTGCACAAGTTGAATTAAAAACGCAAAATACGCCAAGTTGTCGAATACGACAAGTCAATCTGCTGAGAACGACAACGAAGCGATTCGTCTCAGCTAAAGCTGCTATATTCACTTCACTGTGTGCTGAATGTGGTCTAATCGGTCGGGTAGCATCCAATTATGTTAACTGGGACTCAAATTTACGAATGTTGTTGGCAATAGTGAGTTCAGTAGGTCGATTATGCGCACCGTAAGTTCCTCGAATAGCACGAAAAACATTTCTCACAGAACGCTGAATTTTATAATACAGCTGAACAATTTTGATACGCTGTTGTTGTGTGAGTCTTTTCATGATGACTTGCCAAACGATACTGAAACGATACGCGTGATCTGTAAAAAAGAAGCATAATGAAAATCAAACCTCACTATGAATCACCCTTTACATATGGAGGCTTCACAGCTGAAGCGAACCAAGTCAAAAGAGGTAAAAGAATCGTTTCTATGGGGATGTTTTTAACCACACCAAAATTGAGGACATCTGCAATTGTTTGCTAATCAGTGGGCCCCATATTTTGGTTGTCCACTTGCGACCACATTTTAATCCATATTAGAAATTGTCTTAAACAAAACACGACCCTTTGGTATTATAATCGTGTCCCTCAAAAAGTATTTTTTAAAAGATCTTCACAATCTGTTGTGATCACGGCTGACCAGAACTCCTGTCTGGTATCACGGGAGTCAGTAACGCCGGTGACACGGTAACGGACTGACTATTGCATGAGGCCACCGTCAGTATATTTCTTGCGGGAAATGCTTTCCGTCTTTCAGGCGGATTATCTTTACGGATGTTTTGCTTTTCTTTTGAAAATCGCGTTGCCCCGGGCGAAATTTTTAAATTTAACAATTGCATTTATGCATAATTTTCGAGTTATTTTGAAAGTTTTTAGATATAAACAGCTTCATGTTTAAAAAATAAGTGATCGTAGCCGATTTTTATATCGATATCAAATTTTATAAGAAATTTGTATCACTTAAGCCATGATCACCTTTAGCAAACATTTGATGTCACACACTTAACCAATATTTTTATAAACATTTACTTGATTTGGCGTAAGGTGTAAAAAAGATCAAACAGCATTTAACATTTTATTAAAAAAATTATTCTTTAATTTTTTTCAGTAATAAAGTTTAGAAGATTAACAAAAATAATTAAAACTAAAGTTTAAAGTAGTTAATTTAGTGGTCACGCACTTTTTGAATTTTTTCGTCAAATATTTCTTAAGTCTTGCAATTATGCTTTTATTTTTATATTGGCGCTATTATTTTTCAAAGGTTCTAACACAAATATTGTACCATCGCAGAGATGAAAATATGTTCAACAAGAATTCTTTTCAAAAATTATTTTTATTATTAATTAGTTCACTTATTAATGATGTGCTTATAATCCCAATTTTTGAATGAAAACACTGAAATTTATTGTTGTGGGAAAGCAAGTTTCTATGCACATTTCGCTGGTTGCTTATGCCAGCTCGTCAGGAAACTTTTTCCAAATACTTTAGAAAAGCTAAATTCTTTTGTTTTATTTGATATGGTTTGAAACAAATTTAAACGAACAGCAGTGCAAATTTTAAATTCAGAAGTGGTAACACGAAAAATTGAAGTTTAGGACCCCTCTATCCCCCAACATTAATACAGAATTTTTAACTTTTTTTGTTATTTTTGTTAGACCAATTTTATTTCTTGTTTTTTGCTTTTAATTTAATTTTTTGACTTAATTTAACCACAATTATGATAATTACAGCAACTAAGTACATGAAATATTTTGTAAACAATGCAAAATATTGTGTGTATGTGTGTGTGTATGTGTATTTGCATGTGTTTGTGTTTAAATAAGCGAGTGTTTGCAAAAACACCTTGCGGCAATTTTGTTCGTTTTTTCAGTCTTACATTTTTAACAACAAACATTAAAGTGTCAGTTGTTGTTATTATTATTGCTGGAAAAAAAATATTGTCTTTCTATAAAAATTTGTACTACACTGCTGTAGTTTTCAAAACAAATTATTGTTATTACATATACTCATACATACATTTGTTAAAGACATACAAGATAAAGCTGTTTAAACAACTGGTTAATTCACTTTTTTACCCGAAAAATGTCAAATGTTTGTTTACATTTTCTGTTTACAATAAAAATCTCATGCTGGTTTTTTCCTTTTGTTTTAATTTTCCTTCAATTTCAAATAAATTATGTTATTAGAGCATACAGTTTAAATAAAGTATTCATATTTAATAGATTTAAGCGCTTAAAATTCAAAATCTTTTAGTTTTTTTAAACAATAAAAAACAACAGTAGCACTTGCACGAAAACTTTAATAAATGCTATATAATATACAACACTGTAATGACAATTAAACCCTTTGGTGATAAATTTTAATTGTTATATACAATTCTTTGAGATTATTTTTATTTATATATGTATATTTTTTATTATAATCACCTCTATTAAGAAAGTCGACTGCACCGGAAAAGTAATTGTATTTTGTTAGTCGTTATTGGCCGATTATCGATTACTATTGACAGTCGATTACAATTGACTTGATACTTTACACTTGATACGAAGACTCAAATGAAAATCAAAGAAATTTTAAATAGAATATTTACTGCCAGGCCCACAAAGTCGACAAGAACATTTCTTCAGCATATTTATATTCAAAACAATAATAAAAAAATTAAATTTGTTGGTTTCAATATAAATATATGAAAGAAATTTTCTTGTCGACATTGTGGGTCAGGCAGTTGTATTTATATTTATTGAATACGTTTAAAATAAAATTAAATTAAATGAAGTTATGGGCACAAATTTTATTTTATATTAAAGAGCAACAAAGATACGCGAAAATTGCAAAAATTCGGAAAAGTTTGCTTAACCCAGGAAAATCTTTTGGATTTTGGTAATATGTAGTACTTATTTCACACGTTACCAGGTAAGTAGGTGTCATTACAATTGTCATTATTCTAAAACCCTCAATAAGTACTTACTAGTAATGACTTCAGCAACTACTTTTTACTTCTATTATTTCAGTACTGAATATTTGCTTACTAATAATCAGCTCATTAACTACTTATTAGTTGTGTAGCTTTCAGTACTGAATGTTTACTTACTGGTAATGAGCTCAATAACTACTGATTAGGTATGTATATAAAAATTCTTGGTTTTGTTTACACTTTCTTTTTACTAACTAACTTAAAAAAACACAGTATTTTTGGGCTTCTATAAGTATATTGTAAGTAATTACAATTTAAATTTCAAAATTTCTCGGTATTATATGTGCATGAAAAATTCAAAATAAAAATTTTTCGGAATTGGCTTCGTAATACGAGTATATAATATAATTTCCTTATTTGTGTGTTTCTCTTTTTTTGTCTATCCAGAGCTTTTTGAAGCCCACTGCTGGGCTAGAAAGCTGAAATTGACATGCATATAGTAAAATATATAGGCCAAATCCTAACGTAGCCGGATTTTTGATTTTTTCACGGTGGGCGAATAATTAAGAGGAAAAAGGTTCGTGGCAATATTAAAATTTTAACATTTAAGCTTATATTTAAGCCCCCTAATGACATAGGTAGCTGAAAATTGCCTAACATATAACAGTGGAGCGTAGCCTCATTACACAGAAAAAATTATTAAATTTCTCCAATCACCAAATTTATTCCAAATTCATAATATCAAGCAAACAAGTTGTTGATATTGCACCTATTACCAAAATGATTATATTGATTACCAAAAATTTTAAAATTTTGAAAAAATTATATTTTTAATTTTAATTAAAAAAAAATTCAAAAAACTTTGCCATTTCAAACAATGTGTTAATTTATTTAAATAAATATTGACAATTCCCAACAACAATTCTACTTATTTAAATTATTTAATTAAAATTTTAATTGAAAATTTATTTCAAAACAACTAAAATGTTAATTAAATCAAAATTAAATTTTTAATTTTCTTTCAATTAAAAATTAATTGATTCAATTATCACATTAATTAAATTTAAATACTTTTTAAACCATTTTTTTTTAAATTGATGAAACACTTTTTTCTGTGTAGTCGGATCTAAGATTTGTGGACTACGGGCGGATAATTGAGAGGAAAAGGGCGTGACAAACTTCTGTTATTTTACATTTCAGCTAATTTTGATGCTAAAGAATTGCAAAGCATATGGTACTCACTTTGGGGCTTACATTAAAGTAGTTAAAATTAAAAATGTTTTGACTATAAGAGGTAAAATGGGCGTGACAAAATTTTCTTTTTTTTACATATTAACTATTTAAAAGATCTTCCAGGACCTAGGAAGATGAAAATTTGCATGCATGTTGTACGGACCAAGGAGCAGATAACCACTGAACTGGTTTTTTGATATTCGCTGGTAGGGCGGAGAGGCGAAAGGCAAAATGTGCTTGGTAAGTTAAGTTCTTTATAATATATCGAATAAATCTAGATCTTCCATTTGTTTTACGCCGACGGCAGTCCTTAATACGGAAGGCATTCTCCATAACTACAAATAAAGTGCTGGGTCAGACGTTAGAAAAGGTGAGGAATATATTTTCCTAAGCCGGCCTTTAGTCATGGTCAATTGTATGGTGCATTTTCAAAAGTCCGCAGATGAGGTCAAAAATGAAGTTCTTCATGATGATGAAAAGCAGGGAATGCTTCGTAGGGTCAGTTCAGAAAAATTCACACAAAATATTCTGTATAAACAAAAAATATATTTAAAAAAATTTAACTTATAATTTTTTGTACTACTTCCTTAATAAATATTAAGTTCATTTGTATTGTATTTTTCTTTGGGTTATAAAATTCGCCAATTTGAAAAAAAAAATAAAATTATCGACTTTATAAATACATTTTTTGCTTTTTCTGTCAAGCAGATTTTCTTTTTTTCCTGCCTGGCAGGGTCAGGCTTAACATCTAGTTGTATTTATTATATGAGTCATTTTTTGACAGCAATCGATTACTATTGAGAGTCACTTGGTATTTTCTATGGCGCATTTAGGTCGAAGTCGAGTGGAATTGACTCCGTTTCAGTCGACAGAAAATTTTGCAATAACTCAAATGAAAGTTAAAGAAATTTTAAATAAAAAGTCAATATACTTTTTGGTTGTTTATAAGGTTCTAATTTGCATTACCTTGCTTAAAAGTTATTCAGCCCAATTTTAAATAAAAATACCCCGGGAGTGTTTTTCTCTTCTCCAATTTTTCCTATTTAAATTCTATTGTAAAAATGGGGAAAGGGAAAAAACTCCCGGACAATTTTTATTCATGATTGGGCTGAATATCATCTTCTGTATTTTAGGGAAAAAATATAATATATGAACCCTTTTATCTTTTTGTATCAATAGAGTATCAATCGAGTATTAATTTGCATAACCAGGTTTCAAATTGATTATACTATAGATATTTTATATACTGTCAAACAGTGTTTAAAAATGCTTGACTATTTTTAATGTTTTTGTAATTGCTTAACTTAACTTAAGAAAAAGAACACAGTAAAAGCAAAAAGCAAAAGCAAACGCAGAAAAAGTGAGAGTAAATAATTTATTTATTCTCACCATGTTTATGTTCTCAGCTTAAAAAGCCAGCCAAGCAACCACTTGAAAAAAAAAATTGCTGTTGCTGTAAGTAATAAGTTTTTGTTTATTTTTTTTTTGCTTTGGCTTAACTGTAAATTGATGTGCTTAAATTCAGCGAGTATTAACTTCTTTGCTGTTTTTGACTTCATTGCTGTTGCTTGCTGTTGCAGGCGTTAGTTTCCTAGAATATATACATAATTACATAACACAAAATAAACAAATTAGTTTAAAAAAACGTGTAGTTTCATTTACGTATGTATGTACCTATTTATTAAAAAAAAAAAACGCAAAATACCAAAAAAATTCGAAACAAATTCGACAGCAACAGCAAAGAAGTTAACTTGCTGACTTTAAGCGCATCAAAAGCAAAAAAAAAACAATCAAAAACTTAATACTTACAGCAACAGAAAATTTGTTTTCTTAAGTGGCTTCTTTGCTGACAGATTAAGCAGAGTACATGCACATAGCGAGTTTAAACAAATTATTTACTCTCTTTGTTTTGCTTTTGCTTTTTTGCTTTTGCTGACTCGTAATCAAAGAGTTAAGTAAACACTTAGACACACAGTTTTTTAATTTGCTGCAAAAAATGTAAACAAAGCAAAAATGTGCGACTGTTGCTATTTTAAAGCAAGCAATTTAAACACTGCTGTCAAATTGCCTATACTATAGATATTTTATATACTGTAGATATTTTAAAGACAAATGCTTTAGCCCAGTGGAAATAGTTAAAACCATATTGATCGACATGGGATCGGAGAGCGATACATCTTTTAATCTTATCGTTTATCTAGATAAGCGTTTCAACTAGACTTAGGAAGAATTAAAAGTAGCCATATCGTGGCTATCTACACTGCAACGTGTATACTAGGGTATTCATTAAATCGGGCTTTTGCTTTAATCGGTTAATCGCTCGATTAATTAACTGAGGTTTTGGTTTAATCGGTTAATAATCGGTTAATTTTGTAATTGATCGGTTAACCGATCAATTCAATAAATCGGGCTTTTGCTTTAATCGGTTAAACGCTCGATTAATTAACCGAGGTTTTGGTTTAATCGGTTAATTTTGTAACTGATCGGTTAACCGATTAATAAATTTTTTTTTTATAAATTAAGTCATTTCAATAAATAAAAATGCATTAATTATTTATTATTTAGAGTTTATTAGTTAAAAAAAAAACAACATAAAAAATATAACAATTCTTCAACTAAAACGAGCAAACAAAAGAATAATTCGTAGATATTTAATACATAGTTTTTAATTAATGAGCAATTCCATATGAAAGCGATCACCTTTTGGACGACCCCTCTCCGATTTTAAAATAAATAGTCTCAATCGATTGCCCAGCAAAAAATAATGTACCTACATATTTTTTTTTTTTTTATAGTGACTGGTTTAGTGGTGGTGTACACCACTGTCATGTGAAAAATTGAAGAATTCTTCATAAGGGACCTCATTGAAATTTGTTTTAAAAAAAAACTACTAAAGCGATCGCAACGAGTGATAGCTCGTTGGAAAGGTATTGAATCAGGCTTTAATAAAAATAAAATTTTCCTAATTTTTCTTAGAAATTTACCTTTAAATTTTCCCAAGAAAATTTAATTTTCCGATTTTCCACAGAAGCTCTTAAATTTTCCGGGTAATTTTTTTTTTTTTGGATTCCTCATAATTTTTGCTTTAAGAATCAGCAATAAAAAAATGGGCCCCGACTCCTTGTTTGGACAGGAGAAGAGCATTTAAGAGACCACCTTGTTAAAAATACATTTTAAAAATTACACTGTGCACGAAATTGACACTTTTTTTTCGTGACAAGCTGGGCACCTGGCGTTTTAACATAATTCGGGTACGCTGAATCCAGTGGTGCCCTCGGTTTTTTAAGATTGGCTCTGGTTTTCGAGATATACCGTTATTTCTAAAATGGAGGAGGTTGCACAACATATGTTCGCGTAACTCAAAAACGCTTTAGCTTATTGAAAAAACTTAAAAAACCGAAATTCCGCAATAAAATTTTCTTTGAGAAAAGTAAAACTTCGTTCTAATATCCGCATTTGTTTTAGAAACATAATTTTTTTTTTGAAAAAAAAAATAATTTTTTTTATCAAAATTTTGAAATTTTTGTTTTTTAAAAATTCATAACAAATTGAAAAATGCAGCGAGGCTTCTAATTTTTTGCAGGCATATAAAAAACGAAGCTGCAAACAAAACAAGCCATAAGCGATTAAAATCTGTTGGCAACTTTTGATTTTATTCACAAAAGTCGACAAATTTTGATTAATTTAAGAATCTTAAATATTAATAACTCGTTGCGATCGCTTTAGTAGTTTTTTTTTAAAACAACTTTCAATGAGGTCCCTTATGAAGAATTCTTCAATTTTTCACATGACAGTGGTGTACACCACCACTAAACCAGTCACTATAAAAAAAAAAAAAAATATGTAGGTACATTATTTTTTGCTGGGCAATCGATTGAGACTATTTATTTTAAAATCGGAGAGGGGTCGTCCAAAAATTTGCCAATTTTGATCGTTTTCATATGGAATTGCTCTAATATATATTATGTATTAATTAAAAAATAACTTTAAGATTATTTAATTAGTTATTTCAATAGTTAAAGGAGACCTTAAAAAAAGTTTTTAAAAAATAATTTATTGTAAAAGTTTAGGATTTAAGCGATTCTTTTCTTTAGTTTTGATAAAACTTGACTTGGAAAAAATTCTTTCACTTATCGTTGATGTTGGAGAAATCGAAAGCAACCCAAATCGAATATCAAATTTCTCAGTCCTTTTACGGGATTCCTCTAAACATATAGAATACTGTTTTAATTTTTTTTTTTTAACATTAACTCTTCTAATTGTTTCGGTTAATTATGTTAAAAGATTGATAGAACACCTTCTGTGTTTGTATGAAAATTTTTTTTTTAAACAAATACCTTTTGTATATGAAACGAAACAAATAATTAAAAACTCAAAAAAATATGATATAATTCTACAAAAAAAATTAAAAATTTTGTTACGTCGGTTAATCGACTGAAATTAACCGGTTTAATCGTTAATCGAAAATAGCCAATTTTTAATTAACCGATTAGTTAATCGGGTAGTAATTAATCGGTTAACCGATTAACGGTTAACCGAATGAATACCCTAGTGTATACCTTATATGGTTTAACTGTTACAGAATAAATCGTTATAAAGTAGATAAAAAGAGGTATTAATGTTGAATGCACCAATACCGTATAGAATTATAAAGGTCCAGAAAAGCGGAGCCGGTAATGGTAGTACTAAGAGAAAATTGTTTTGGTTTTTTTCGAGTTGAAAAAAGTTACCAAAATGGAGAAGTACCCAAGTTGATGTTGAAAAGAAAAGTCACCAATTTTGGTTAAACGTAACCAAAACGGCAAGTCAGATTCTATTTTGCCGCAAACAGCTGTCTTTGACATTCTTAAGGGGCTTACCGAGCTACAAAAAACATGTTGTTGTTGTTGGGTTTGTAGAACCAAGACAACCTTGTTAAATGTACATTGGTATGTTTTTAATTATTATAATTCCTTTGGTATTATGTATTCTTATTTGTTCTTTTGCTTTTAATTTCATAACAAATGTTGTCTTTGTTGTTGGTTATTAAGGTAAAGGTTTTCGTTTAATTTGCTACATCAGGTGGTTGGTTTTATACAAATATTTATGTTTTTTTTTTATAGTTGCCCTTTTTTATTGGTTTTGTTTTGGTCTTAAGATTCGATTGAGTAAGGTGTTTATATATATTTTTTATATTTTCTTTTTCCATGTATTCTTTTTATTACCCTTTTGACATGTTGTGCCTTAAAAATTGTTATTATTTTTTTTACAAAAATTATTGCGTGTGTTGTTGATGTTGATCCACTTAATTGCCTGATTTTAAGTGTCTTACTCTTTATTGTATCGCCCAATGCACTTGTCCTTGCCCTTTAGCTTTTGTTTATTAAACTGATGATGGTTTAAAAACATCTGGTTTTTTTTTTTTTTTGTTACATCTTGTAATTTTGAGCCAATTTTTATGTAGAAACAGTTTATTTGAATATCTTTAAATAAGTTTGTCACTCGATCTTCGACCCTATAAAGTATTCTAGATGCTTATGACTACCAGAGTTGATTAAACGTGGTGCTTTGTCTAACCGTATGTTTGTTGAAATGGGTTTTCCGAAAACACCAGATATGATGGAGAATAAATTGTTATATTTTTTTTTTTTGTCTCATAATTTAGCCAGACCGGTCCATTATTTTGGCTGAGATATGAAAAAAAAATCATGTCTGCCTCTAATTTTACGCATAAGCCTTTACTTTTTCAAGTATTCTTATAGTCTTTGAACTTTTAACTTTCACATGAAAAGAAAACTTAGTAGAATACTGGTAGTCGAAATAAGCAATGTCGGTCCATAATGACCAACTGAAACCATATGAGCTAAGAACCAATTGGCTTTTCTATATTATGGTGGGAGGAAAATATAGAATTCGGCAAAACAGCTTATAGCTCTCTTACTTGTGGTATACAACAAAAGTAGAGCTGTCAATTTGGTCTCTGAATTATACAAAAAATCATTTTTTCTGTTTTCTTTAGGCTAATTTTTTCCTCGACGAAATTTAATTTTATACCCACACCACAATATCGGGGAGTTTTTTCTGATGTGTGTATTACTTCAAATATTGATCCAAGACCCACCGTTTAGTATATCCATCGATTCAGAATAAATTTTTTCGAATCGATCAAACGATGTCCGTGCGTCCATCCGTCTGGCTGTCCATGTAAGCTTTGTGTGCAAAGTAAAGGTAGCAATTTTTGAGATACGAGGGCGGATCAATAAGTCCGTGACTTTTCGAATGAAACATAGTTTTTTTTACAAAAAAAAAATTATTTTTCAACATAATCTCCTTTAAGCTCAATACACTCAGTCCAACGTTTCTCCAATTTGTGTATCCCTTCAAAAAAATAGGATTTTCGAGGTCCATAAAATAGGCATTTGTTTGACCAATAATTTCATCTTCTTTAGGTTCGGAAATAGTCACTGGGGGCTAAATCCGGAGAATATGGCGGATGAGGCACCAATTCGTAGCCCAATTCATGTCATTTTGCCATTGAGTTTGCACACGTGTACACCCGTGCATTATCTTGATGAAAAAGAACTTTTTTCTTGTCTATATGGGGTCGATTTTTTAAATCCTCGTTAAATCGGTCCAATAAGTTCTCATAATATTCGCCGTTTATTTTTTTCCCCTTATTGGCCGACAAACTTACCTTGGCCTTCTTTGGAGCCGGTTCACCCACAACGAAAGTTATGGGTTAATAATTAATTTGAAAAATGTCACTTAACTAGCTGAACCATCGCAAAGTAATTTGTAAATTTTGGGAAGAAAATCCGAATAAAACTTTAAATTAAATTTTAAAGAATTTTAAAGACATGGATTCAAAAAAAAAAAGGTTTATCTATAGGACAATGAACTTGTTTAAGAATAATAAATAAAACATTACTTTGAGGCTTCCAGTCACAAAACACCTGAAAAAGACAAAATTTCCAGGAAAAGTTTTGTTGTGCTTCGCCATAAGCGCTTGTGGCAACAGCGAACCAGTTTTTTAAAGGTGGATTAGCTGACAATGACCAATATTTATTTAACATATACGTGTCCTTAGTGTTCGGTTCGGTTGATTCGTGAAAATACAACCGCTTATAGTGTTTGTGTAGTAAATCATTAAAAAATAACGTTTCCCTGTTTATGATAAAAAAAAAAATATTACTGTATTTCTCCAACTCAGCAAAAAGATGAGAACATTTAATTCCGTTCTGTTTTTTTTTTTTAACCACAAACTTCGTTGTGTTCGGTTCAGCTCATTAATGTTCGTTCTTTTCAGTTGTGATTAGCGCCTTTTTGGCTGGTAAAAAAAAAACAAAAATTTTTCACAACAGCAAAATACATATCCGAAAAAACAAAAAGCCGGTAAAAAAAAATTTACACAAACAAAACATATACCCAATACACACACAAGCTATTCGTGCTGTGGTCGTTTCTAAACTTTTTAGTTCGTTAATTTTTTTATCAATGTAAAAAAAGAAACGCTATAGAACATTAAAATATGATGTTTGCCTACAGAACCACTACAATTGTTCTGTTTTATAACGAAGAACAGAACACTATACACTATATGGCTCTTGCTTGAAAATGGTTACGACCGGTATTGAGTGTTGTGTTCTTCTACACAAACACTTAAAAAAAAATAGATATCCGGCCATGTGCTGAAAATCGCATGATTTGAAAATCACATGCGATCTGAAAATCGCCAATTTTATTTAAGCATGTGCTAGAGTTCACGCGTTTTGTTTTTTTTTTCGAAGTAGTGGTCGAAAAATAAAACATATGTTTTAGCTGTCAAATTTGAACAAAAAAAAATAATTATTTGCATGAAAAATGCCGGCAGCTTTTATATTACGTGTTATTTCATTAAAAAAAACTGTATTTTAAAAAAGAACGTATCAGAAAACGTCTTCTATCGGATTATTACAACCCAAGAGATATTCCTGAACTGTAAAAAGTCAAATTCTCAAGTTCATTTACACGTCTGAATGTCTGGCACCATATTTTTTTCGAAGTTAAATAGAAACAGCTGCTCACAATCAAAACGCAAATTTAAAAGAAATTGTAAAACAACAATCAGTATTAAAACAATGTTGTTTTTTAATTTTATATTTTCTATGAAAACTTTCTCAAAAGATTATGAGTTTTCAAAATAAATGGAAAAGAAAAACATTAAATTTCCATTTTATATGCTATTTATTGATGTTGAAAATAAATTTTAAAGGAAATTTACAAGTTTACATGTGGATCACATTACTGTAGGCTTGTGATTTAAAATCGCCAAATTTAAGGCGATTACGAACTCCAGCACACCTTCTTTGCGATTTCAAATCGTAATCACAACTTTCTGGCGATTTCTAGCACATAGGCGATCGTTTCTGGGTGTGTGAGCCGAACGCTAAAAAAAAGTTCTGTTTATTTTATAACACTGATATGAACATAAAAAATAAATATATATAAATTTAAAATAATTTTGTTTAAGATGTTTTTTGGTAAATTTTATGATTGTTTGTATTTTATTCACCATACGTGAATAATATACAAAAAAAAAACGATCCATAATTTCCCATAGGGCCCATACAAGCGTTTTGCCGCAGTAAAGTCTTTGCACTCATAAACGATTTTATTGTTTGTATTGAGATTAAACTTGGCACAAACTTATTTAATTTCAGTATTAATCATCTTACCAAATATAATTAGAATCGGTCCATATTTGACCATAGCAATACTACTCCCGAAAATAGCTTTTAATGTCATAACTTCCTTATAAATTTTGATATTGACATGAAATTTCTGAAATAAGACCATCATAGCAATAACTAATTTAAAGGAGCTTAAATATCAGAAACGATAAAAGTGAGCATAAGCTTCAGTCTAAAGCTATGTTCACACCTATCAAATATTTGACGTCCTACACGTAACCACTAGTTTTATTAAAAAAATGTTTGCTTTTGCAAAACGTTTGCTGGATCAAACATGAGTTCCTTAATTGAAATATACAATTATCTTCTTACAAATAAAGATAAGGAAGTCAATAAAAATTGTTAAAAATAAAGCTAAAATTTGATCGATTTTCTGGTCATGTTTTTTTTTTTTTTTTTTTTTTTTTTTTTTTTTTTTTTTTGGATTTTTTCGTCAAATATTTGTTAGGTCTGAGCATACTTAAAATAGCTTCTCACTAAAGATTTGTTTTGGTTAATTTAATGTCTAAAATGGATTTAAATGTGGTCGCGAACGGACAGCCAACTTATTGGCCCACTGATCAACTTCCAGATGTATTTGTATCCCCGTCTGATTACTTAGTGACGTCAGCCACACAAATAAATTGGTCCAAATATAAAAAAATATACTGCTCAAAAAATATTCCGCTTAGTACACCGGAGAATGTGGATCTCGCTATTGTTTATTTTGACAGTTATCTTAAACTAGCGGTTCAACATTCCTGCAAAAATGGGGAAGAGAATAGTCACTGTAGTACAACGTTACGAATAGCGCTGCAAGCTGTGAAAAGTTAAAAACGGCAGTTTAAAAGTAGTGTCATCAGAATACGTAGTTGGAGTAGTCGTTGCAGTATAAGTTGAAGCGCAAAGTTCGAAATGGTTGACTTTGTTAAGCTACACTGCATTCGTCAGCTTCAGATACTACTGCAACTACTTTATTCTGTTCCAGGCCTTACCCTCAAAAAAATTAAAAATAATAAAATATATGTATGCTACAGATGTCGAGTGGCAAATGCACAGATCCCCTGAACTTAAGAAATTATTAAAAGAGTGCACAAAAAGACTTAGAAAGTTACTGCAGTCTCAGAAAACGGGTTCCCTGGAAAATTTTTTTAAGAAACTTGATCCAACTCCACAATCAGACCAATCATTACAGCGTGCGGCTAGAAATCTCAAAACGCCAGTTTTCTCTAAATCACCGTTTAGAAACTTGAATGGAAGTTGGACAAGATATGACACTGAAAAAGGAAATCTGTTTGTTAATCATCTGAAAAACGTATCTACCCCAAATAATCTCACGATATAGCAGTTGAGTTACCGCCTGTTAATGTTACAGCAGCCATTTCCCTAAGATTTGAGATGAGAGAAATAGAAAAGGCTATTTGTGACTTAAACACTGAGAAGGCACCTGGTATTGATAAGATCAGCAATAAAATGCTGTTGAAGCTATCTCGCATAGCAAAGAATATTATTCTTTTTATTTTTAATGCTATTTTACGCCTTGAATACTACCCTCAAAAATGGAAGGTTTCCTTAGTTACCATAATACCAAAGCCAGGATAATATCATACAAAAGTTAAGTCATTTAGGTCTTTGAGCTAATTTCCTTTTATTTCGAAGCTATTTGAGAAACTACTAGTGTCGGAATTAAAACAGATTTTGAAGGTAAATATATGGGGAATGTCATGTCAAGTGACCCAACTCTTGAAATCGATGTCTTCCGATTTGGAAACCGACTTGTGCTGAAAATGCACTTCCATTCTGTGTCTGAAACATTAAGCATTTTTTCAAAGACAAGAGATTCCATTATGATCAATCGTTTTATATGTGGTGCATCAAGTGGTTTTAATTAGATATTCTGGTCATTTTCATCATCACCGTTTTCCAGACAACAAAAAAAAAATGTTGAGTTATTATCAGCAAAGATTCAGAAAGGTTAAATACATATTAACATATTGACATTAAGAGTTTGAAACGACAATCTTTTACAAACAAGAATTACTGTAGAAGATCAATTGGTTAAAATTGAACAATAATTAATTAATTATTTTTTTACCAGATTGACAACATTACAAAAACCAACGTGGTTTCAATTTCACAATACTTCCAAATTAATAAATTTAAATTTTTTTGTTGTTGTACAATTCTTCAAACAACAAACACTCTTTTGTATACATGATAGATAAGCAGGCAGGCACAATAAAACCAGAACAACAAAAAAGTCCTTTTGCAAAAAAAAAAACCAAAAAACATCAATGCCATCAAAAAAGGAAACAAAACAAGTTATAGTTGGAACAAACACGAAGGAAGACAGACCATTACAGTTATGTACAGACGAAAATAATATTCAGTTCTTCAGCTTTTTCTTTTTGTTTCTACTCTGAATAAGTTTGTAAGTTTAAGCTGAAAGAAGGAAAGGAAGAAATATAAACGGAACATCTGTCACAAATGTTATGGTGATTCCAAACGCTATGATTACTACGCGATTTGCAAAATTAAAAAAAAAAAAATATATACCAAAGCGTCTGCAAAAAAAAATAAGATTCAGCTGCTTTTTTCGGCTACAACTTAAATACAACCAGCAAAAAAATTGAAGGGAACTCTTTGTGCTCCTTAAAGATAAAACACAATATTTAGAATTTGTAAAAAGAGATTCAGAAAAATACGCGTTTTTTTCTTCAATTGTAACACTGACGAAACTACGAGAAATAAACATGTTTGTTTTTATATAACAATAAAAAAAAAAATACTAAACAAGAGTATTATTTTTAACAAGATACAAGAGAATAAAAGCTTCAAGTGTATCTGCGAGTAAAAAATATTAAAGCTTTTTGTTCTTCTAAGAATATAAAAAGCAACAAGAACCAAAAATCGTTTTAATCTTAAGAAAAAAAAGGGGAATAATATTAAAATAATTTAGTTTTAAAGAAATTTGTGTAATAGTAAAATGTATTAAATTATGACGATATGACGATGGTTAAGTGCTGTATAGTGTTGCATGCAACATTTTTTATTATATATTAACATTCATTAATACATACATATGTATGTTTGCATTCATGTTATGTTGTATTCTATCCAAAGTGCAACTTAAAAAGAAGACATTAAAACCCGTGGTTTAATCAGACATTCTTCATACAGAATTGGTATTCAGGGCTGTCAGATGAGGCGATTTTTCGCCAAACGTGGCGATTTATAAACCTATTTGGCAATGAAATTTTGTGTTTGGTGACATGGCGATTTTTTTGGCGAAATTTATAAAAGATGGCTATTATTTTGGCGATTTCTAAAACGCATTTTACATTGTTTTACTTATTTATATGAAAAATTTTAAGAATACGCGTAAAGTTGTTTTCTTTAAAATTTTAACAAATTTTAAAATCGCAATACGAAGGCGATTATTTTATATGATAAATTGGTAAAATTCTACATAATATTGCAAACATTGAACGCATAAAAAATTGTTGCTAGAGAAAATTGGAGTAAAGTTTAAGCTTTCTTAGATTTGCAGGCATTTTTCTTATGAGAAGTTATCAATCATCGAATCATCGCCGATAAACTATTCAATTGCAATTTTTCTATTATTTTGGAGATTTCTAAAACGCATTTTTCCTTTTTTTTCTTGTTCATATGAAATATTTTAAGAGTACCAGTAAAGTTTTTTCTTTGAATTTTTAACAAATTTTAAATCGCAATACGAATGCTAATCGCATTTTATGTAATAAATTGGAAATATTGCCACATAATAACATTGAAAACATAAACAAATGTTGCTATAGAAAATTGGAATAAAGCTTAAGTTTTATAAGTTTCTCACACATTTATTTTCAGAAGTTATCAATCATCGGATCCTCACCGAAAAACTATTCCACTACAATTTATTTTGGAAAATAAATTCTTAAAACTGAATAGTTTTCGATTGTATATGAAATGCAATTTTTAAAATTTCAACAATAATAATGTATACTGGGTAGTATGCAAAAATACTTAAATTAATAGCTAAAGAAAATCACTTTTTAAAAAATTTTGCCATAGAAAATTACGCTCATTAAAACTGATTTTTTTTGCATCGAACTACTCATTTTGCATACTTGATAAAAATTATAATTTTGCAAAAATCAATTAACTGTGCCCATGTTCTGTAACTCTCGCTTCGAGAAACTTTTCGATTGAGATGCGAGAAATGAAACAAAAATGCCATAAATTGAAACAAACAACTGTTTTTCTCACTTAACTGCGTCTGTAACATTTTTAGCGAATAATAGCTGTCACGTAAGGAAATTACTCGCCAATTTACAGAAAAAGAAAGTTCCCGCTTTGAACTGTCAAATAAACTCACGCATAAAAATTGGGTGAGAAAAAATGTTATCACTAAAAAATATATTAAATATG
The DNA here is from genome assembly GCA_943735925.1 of Pollenia amentaria. Taxonomy (NCBI): domain Eukaryota; kingdom Metazoa; phylum Arthropoda; class Insecta; order Diptera; family Polleniidae; genus Pollenia; species Pollenia amentaria. Next base: position 80,410,190 of record OX031008.1, on the reverse strand, counting down.
CAAAATGCAATGAATAATAACAGGGAAGAGATAAGTATTTTGTTTTCGACTGATTTTTTCATTGCTTAATTATTTTGCTTTTAACATTTTTGAAAAATTTACGAATGTTTTTAATGCAATTTTGCAATCAACAAACATAAAGTCGCACTTTACATTTTTTTGTATAGCCGACGCACAGTGGCGCCCGTAGAGCAAACGGGGTTGCAAAAATCAAAATTTTCATGAGCGCCGACGAAGTTTTGAATAAACCCATGTTATAGGAAACTTTTCAACGATTTCAAATATGCCACTCTTAATAACATCACATTTTTAGTTTAGAAGATATAATCGTTCAAAGTTGACCGACTTTCGGTTTTCAAAAAAACACACAATTTTTAGTCAAATTGTTGCGATTTCAGGTGTAATATCACGAAAAATAGGTAACAAATCGCCTTATTTTTTGTTTGTATTGATTGATGTATTTATTAAATGTATAATGATAAAAAAAAAATTAACTGTTTGCTTTGTGTTTCTCCTGGTAAATCACTATTTAAAAACTATCCGTTTTTTCACTATTTTTCAACTTTGGCGGAAAATAAAAAAAATCTATATTTTTCTATATTTGCCATATTTGCAAAACCTGTTCTTTGATTATTTCTTTACATAATTCAAAAGGTTTTATCTGCCCGTACGTGCCCGTTTGGCTTCTAGAGGTAAAAAAGGTTAAAAAGACATGGTTGCAGAAATTGTATGGCGTCCATCCCTTATATGTTTTGACTGACAGTAGTTTGATCTAAAAAACTACTCATTGAAATTAGCAGGTACGTACCTCACTTAAACAATACTTTGGCGTACAAATGGTCAAGAACAATATTGACTTATGGTCCCTACAGGTAGGCACAAATCTTATTTGGACACGTGCATAATATCAAAATTGCATTATTCAGCCTAAATCCATATGTATGCAGGGAACAGGTAAATTTTTCGGCATGGTAGCATAAGCCCACATATTGCAAAATAAGCATAATGCCTGGATTAGTCTACGACTGAAAGTTGGCGCAACAATTACTGAAACCATTAAACAATTTAAGTACTGAAAACAAGGCGTTGAACAATTTAAAATTATTTGAACTGTTTAGAAAGTCAACCACACCAAAGTTTTTCACGGAAGCTGCTTTAGAAGAACTTGATAGCTTATACGGAAATATTGAGAGAAGCGAAATTATAAAAAATAATTTTTATCTGATATATGCAAATATTAAGGCAAAATGGGTGAAATCTAATCGAACCATTCAGAACTTCAACTCCAAATACGAGGACTGGCTTAATGAAGACACTATCCTGGATATATTGGCAGTAGATAAACCCACCACATCAACCAGAGGAGCAAAAGGAAGGCCAAAAAAAGTATTGAGGAGTGTTCAATTTTCACAAGAAAGAGGAAACTTGCCGATGCCACCAATGACTTGACCACGAAGCATTTATCGGACGTGCTGTCTATTAAATATACAAAGGATAGTGAAAGAGTTAGGTCGCAGATAACCAAATCTGTTGCTGATGCAAGCCCACTGCGACTAAAAAGTATTAAGGAAAGCATTCCCACGCCCAGAAACGCACACATTAAAAAGTATGGTTTCGAAGAAGCCTTGGCCTTGTTTTGGACTTAGAGCTTTCCAAAGAAAAACAACAGCAAAACGGTTGTTGAAGAGTCTTGCTGAAAATGAGGTGATTGCAGAACACATTCAAAGCATCAAGGGTAAGGCAAAATGAGGACCTCTTCAACATGTTGGCAGCATCTTCCGATCCACTTATTTCTTCCCTGCGGCATGTGAAGTCACGAATAGAGTTACAAAATAATTATAGTTTAGAAATGGTAAGTCTTTTAGATATACCTTCTCTTACGAATTGTGATGAATATTTTACAGAAAATTGAAAAAATAAATTTAAAAAAAAAATTATTTTTTTTTAAATTTGTTGGATAATAATTTAAAACATAAAACCCGAAAGAAAAAAAATAAAAACAATCTAAAAATGTAAAAATAATAATTTTTTTTAGTTACCATAAAATTGATTTTTCTACTAATTTTAACTTTGATAACATAAGTAGGCCCCTACAAAGCGTATCACCCTTTTCAAACGCTCATTTCATTGGCTGAACAGTTATCTATCATATGCTGTTTAAACTGTTCAATTATCTTATTCGGTTCAAAAGATATGATTTTTGCAACGAAAAAAATTAAATGGCGCCACTGTGCGACGGTTGTATTTTCACCGCCGTCGTTGAACATTTTTTAATTTTTGTAAAATTTGGTCGCCGTAAACGATATTTGACTGGCGTTCTCAACATCTGCAATTTCATATCGGCTTCGAGTGGAATATTATGACATGTATAACGTAACGACGTAATCTCTTTTGATAGTTTTCGACATGAGTTACACACACATTTTTCTCAATTTTCGAGAAACGATGGAATATTTTGTTTCACATCTTTTCGATGCGAGAAGTTCTCACCAAAGTTACAGAGCATGAGTACTAGGGATGCCAATCGGCACTGATTTTTGAAAATCCCGGGATTCGGGATTTTGGAAATCCCAATCCCGAAATTCTCGGGATTTTCAGGATTCGGGATCAATATGTTTCTTTAAGATACGACTTTTTTTTAAATAAACAACACTTTTTGAATATTCAAAAGCTTTTATATACATAACATAAATTTAAAAAAAAGAAAACAACAACACAAATTAGTTGATATATCTGTTTATAACACTGGCCTCACACATGATCAAACGGATCAGATTCTGAAAAAAGCTTAAGAAAATATATGTATCTCTTAGTTTTTCTAGATCAATTCATTTCGGTTTTTGGCAGCAATTCAATTTTAAATGTGAATTAAGTTGGGACGACACTAATACACTACAAAAAGTAGTCCCTCATCGAGATCGATAGCTGAGTTTAAAACTGTAACACTATGTCGACTGCAGTGCTGTACACCTCCAAGGTAAGGCGTGATTCATAATCAATAATTTAAGTACGTTTGAAATTTATTTTGAAACAAAAGGTTTATACAAATGTTTCTTAAAACAGATTTCGAGTTTAAATAATTTTTTTATGAATACGTCAGATAGTGTTTATTAATAAAAAAAAATTCTTTCATTTGCCGTATGTTTTTTAAGCAAACTTTTTATTATTATAGGACCGGAAGGAATATGAGCTATTCATAAATATAAGAACTTAATTGTTATAATTATATCAACTTTTATTCTTTAGTTTCTTAATGTACTTTAATTGGATCGTAAATAATTTTTATTTTTTGCTTGATATATAACAATGATTTATTATTAATTATATAATAATAATAATCATTTTTATTTTGGTATTATGTCTTAAGCCAAAGCTGAACTTGCTAAACGTAATTGTAAAAAAGGCTTGAGATGTGAATTTGCCAATTTCTTTTCTACTGAAAATAATGGTTTTTAATAACAAAATACAAAAATCCAGAAATAGTTGTCATATAACAAGCAAAAAATGAAAATTTTAAATACTCGCTGTGTTCCAAAAACAAAAATTTAACTTAAAAATAAGAATTATTTGCAATAAAAAATAAACTTAAATAAAATTTTTAAAACATATTTTTGTATAGAGTATAAAAATTCAAAAAAAAACGAAAATTTTGTACATAAAAGTTGATATGTTAAAAATCCCAGGACTCATAAAAATAAAGCCCTGGATTCGGGATTTATTAATCCCGAAAAATCCAGGGATTTCGGGATTCGGGATTTCCCGTTTGGCATCCCTAATGGGTTTGAAGATATTCAGGTTTGTTATAACAATCGCACGATTTAAAATCGCAAAACGCCAGATTTATTTAACGGTGTTCTGAAAATCGTGCGGTTTTCTTGCGATCTGCCATAGTTTCTTATAAATATTCTAGTTCCCTTCAGCATACCTTTGCAATTTGAAGTGGCCAAACTTCTTGCGATTTACAGAACAAGTATTATGCGATTTCAAGTCAGAATTGCAAATGTTAAGCGTTTTTTGATTTACTTTAAAACGTTAAAAATACTATAATATAAGCACACTACAAGAATAAGGCTAAATATTGAAAAATTTAATATGTAAATGTATTATACACTTGTATACTTTTTTTATATACAACTCTTATTTGACGAAAAATCTAAATCTAAAAAAAAAAATTTTTGGCGATTTTTAGCAATTTTCGATATACTATTTGGCGATGAAGGTAAAAAAAATCTGTCAACCCTGGTGGCACTCACTATTTCTCCTCCTTACTGATAAACAGGTACAATGACTTCATGTACTCAAAAAAGGTACTTTAGGCACCTAAAATATGTCATTAAAAACTCGAGATATGCACCAAAAACAATAAAATATGCACTTATTTAAATAATTTTTTTTTTTTTGCAGAAACATAACAAACTCAATTTTTTTACTCTTTCTTTTTGTATAAATAACTTAAATCTAGAACAACTGCTTCTAATCGCAAACACAACAACAAAAAGCAACAAAAAAATTACAAAATATTTATGACATTGTTGTGCTTTTAATGTAATTCCTTGGCGTTGCGTTGCGTTACATGATTAGGGCCTAAATAATCTTCAATTTAACGTCAGTTTCTGTCTTCAAAGTATTATTCTTATTTATGTTCACACGTAAAAGATTTTTCACCAATTAAAACATTAATCACAAATAAAATCAGTTTTAATTAAAAATTTTATCAAGTGAATTAATCGTTTAATCAAGAGAATTAAATGTTTAATCAAGTAAATTTAACGTTTAATTGATACTATTAATTTTTTTACTAGTTCAAATTTAATTATTTTTGTTAATTTATATCACAAATGTTTTAATTGGAATCTATTTTTATTTTTTTTCTATGTACAAACTGTGCAGTAGTGATACTGCAGTGATGCAAAATTTTGTTGCTGATGCGTGATCTCCTTTTGCAGTTGTGAGGCTGATGCTTTTTTCTGCACAACAGCTGTGCAAAGTTTGAGTTTTTGGTCACGAGCTACATTTAAAAATTTTCAGAAGCGAACATAAAATGATAATAAAAAATGTTATCAACAATAGCGATGACAAATTTTATTGAAAATATTGAGCCAAAAAGTGACAGTTTTGTCATAATTTAGAAGAAAAAACATTAAAAAAGAAAAATAAAACGATTTCCAATAATTAGTATTGTGGTTATTTTATTGAACTGTTAATGGTTTTTAATCCAAATTTAGATATTTTTAATTAGGCTTAAGTTCATTGAATTTTATTTTCATTAAATTATTTTTATGAAGACAGGAATTTTACAACAAGAAATCAATTTAAATTTTATTGATAATTTTTCATTACTGACTGCGCTGAGATTTAAACCCAGGCTTTCACGGTCAGGTTGCCCAGACTAGTTTCGATTGTAACCACACAATCTCTTCAGTGGGGTTTTCCGTCTTTACGATTTTCTTTATCAATAATTGCCAAGATTTTCTGCAGAGTTGCGGGCGGCATCACTGCATAAAAAACTTTTTACATATGAGAGTTATGTCAAATTCATTACAAGTGATGCTTTTACGAACATTAAACTTTACTAATGCGGAAGTGATGCGCATCAACTGCATTTACGAACGTACGCAAAGCTTTTGTACATTGAAACTAGTTAAAAAGCCCTACCTACGCAGCCTGAAAAAAAATCCTTACTTTCCCCTACGCGCTCAAAAAATTATCCATACAAAAATTCCTACAATTTTAAAATGATAATCAGCATTATTACGGTTGTCGTTGTCGTCAACGAACATGTCGTTTTTTGTAATAGATCAAAGTGACACACAAACTGTGTTCTTTAATCTTCTACAAAAAACGACACGGTTGTTGACGACAACGTAAACCACAATAAAGGCCCAACCATAATATGCATAAATTAGCTTAAAGTACTGTCAAAAATTAACGAAAAGTATTAAAGGTAGCCATAATGTACTTACATAAACTTAAGATACATGTTGCATATTTGTGCAATATTTTGCTTTCTTGTGAGTGCTTCAAAAAAAGAAGTACCAAAAATTACAACCCTGTATTTGTTTATTTTATCTTTTATTTAATTTGCGAGTAACGTTATAAAAAGAAAAAAAATGGTGATTGTTGTACATTAGACCGACTCAAGTTGTATGGAGCCGAAAAAAGTGTTTTAGTTACCCCTCTGAAAATAAAGGTTGATATGTTTTATGATGATTCCCAAAATATTTTGGTTCTAGCGTTGACCATCCGTGAGCTGGACCATATTTAAAAAAGGTCTTTTTTCAGTTTTTCGAATTTTTTTGTACTTTGCTCCAAGACGACATAAATAAAATTTGTTATCATCGAAAAGGGTTTTTGAAGCAGCATCCAATGGTATATAAAACTTTACCACTTGCGACCTACTTATTGAGATATTTAACTAAATACATATTTTCGTTTCGGGTTTTCATACAAATTCTACGTATGTGGAAGTAATGTTCTGCTTTTCAAATAGAATCTGCTTTAAAATAATTTTAATTTATTTTTTTTTTGTAATTTTTCACATAAACCGCGAAAATCGCGATATATTTTATCTTTTTTTCATATATAGGCAATATGGGTATAACATTTTTTCATTTTAAAATTTATCAAAATGTGAAAAATACAATAAAAAAATATAAAATTAATAAAAAAATACGTAGAATTTGTATGAAAACCCGAAACTAAAATATGTATTTAGTTAAATATCTCAATAAGTAGGTCGCAAGTGGTAAAGTTTTATATGAATGCTGCTTCAAAAACCCTTTTCGATGATAACAAATTTTATTTATGTCGTCTTGGAGCAAAGTACAAAAAAATTCGAAAAACTGAAAAAAGACCTTTTTTAAAAATGTTCCAGCTCACGGATGGAAAATACAAAAAACCAAAAACAAGTGATGTTCACTTGCCCGTGACTTTTCGAACTTCCCTCGTAGTTATATGAAATGCAACACTGCTCCCATCAAGTTCTTCCTGTTAATATACTTATGTCAAGTTTTGAGCAAGTTCCGTCATTTACTTTGCGTTTAACAGCTCTTCAAAACATACAACCTCGTGGATTTTTTAAAAATGGAACAAAGTGAATTTTGAGTGTCATTAAACATTATTTATTGCGAAAAAAAGCCGTCAATCAAGCCAAGGAAAAGCTTGATAAATACTATGGGGACTCTGCACTACCGCTTTAAATGGTAAAAAAAAGTGGTTTACTGACTTTCGTTGTGGTCGCACAATTACAAATGACGCTGAACGTTCTGGACGGCCAATTGAAGTCACTAAACCCGAAAATGTCGAAAAAATTTATAATATGGTGTTGGCCGATCGAAGAGTAAAAGTACGTGAGATTGTTGATGCCATAGGCATTTTATATGGCAGTGTGGTTTCGATTTTAAATGATCAGCTGGGCTTAAGAAAGCTGTCTGCAAGATGGGTGCCGCGTTTGCTCTCAACTGACCACTTCAAAGATTGTTTGGAGTTGTTTAACCGCAATTCGAATGAGTTTTTGCGGCGTTTTGTAATTATAAATGAAACATGGATCCATTACAACACTCCGGAGACCAAGCAGCAATCTAAACAATGGGTTTCTCCGGGTGAACCGGCTCCGAAGAAGGCCAAGGTAAGTTTGTCGGCCAATAAGGTGATGGCAACAGTTTTTTGGGATGCACGCGGGATAATCCACATCGTTTACCTTCAAAAGGGAAAAACAATAAACGGTCAATATTATGCCAACTTATTGGACCAATTTAACGAGGATTTAAAAAAAACGACCCCATATGGCCAAGAAAAAAGTTCTTTTTCATCAAGATAATGCACGGGTGTACACGTGTGCAATCTCAATGGCAAAATTACATGATTTTCGGTGTACTGGAATTAGGCTTTTCAGAGGGTCTTGCTTTTTCTTGATTTACAAGAATTTTCACTGCTCGTCAAGAATTAAGAAAACATATTTTTCGATTTTTAATTTTGGTGACTTTACTATAAAAGTTTTTGATGCCCATCTTAAAGAAGTTATCTATTTATTGCTTTGAAAAAATAAATTCTTGTAAAAGAGAGTTTCACAAGATTTCCCTACAATCAAAGTTGAAATGGGGAAAAGAATTAAAGATATTTAACAATTTGTAATGGTGCCGTTTCAAAAGTTTTAATTAGTATTTTGTCACAAATTCCCAAAGATTGCCAAATATATACAGTTTTGCCACATTTTTGAAAAGTCCCTACATTTTAAGGAATTCAAAATATTTGTCCTTCTTTTCCCTAGGGCCATTTTTTTAGAAGAAAATTCCTACGAATAGGGATTTATCCCTATGTATAACATCACTGATGGAAACAGACCTTTCAACGCCTACAGATGAAATTGGCGCATCTTTAAATGATTATTATTTAATGGTATATATTTCTTTTAACTGAATCATCACAAGGTATTGAAGCAAAAACACCAGCTAGCTACATACCTATTTGCTTAATTTTTTTAATCCAATATTTTTTATAACAGTATCTAATTTAATTCCAAATTGTATTACTAATTTCGCCTTCAACCGCAATAATTTTATTTATAGATTCGTCAGTTATTTTGATTTGTTTGTGCAGCAAATTGTTGAAGCTAATCAATGGAACAGGATTAACCATTTAGTGGTTTCAAGACCGCCAGTCTGTCACGGCTGCAGCTGTTAAATATCTGTCATCTGAGGTGTCATTTATTTAGTGAAAAGTTTTCCTTTTACGAATACGGATCGTTTAACAACCGAAGAATGCGTTTCGTAAATTTCGGGGTTATTATGGTCGTGCAAGGAATTTGCAATATTATAAAGAAATTTTAAGAGACTAGTAGTAAGATGTGGTCAGGCCTCGGAAATTTGTCTTTATAGACTGTGGTGTAAGGCATCAAATGGTCGGGCTTGACCGACTATAAATTCTTACTTGCTTATTATAAGGCGTCATATTGCTGATGTATTTTGACATTAGTACTATGACAAGTGCCTTCGTTTTTGATCCTATAACACTAATCATCATTGTGATGTCAGCCTTAATTAACATCCCTTGGCCAAATAGGCATTAGGGTCAACAATTGAAATTATGTCATCAATGGGATGACACATCGGCGTCGCAGAAATTACGAATCGGAGTCAGTTTGATAAAAACATGTCATCAGTGCGATGACTCAGTAGCATCGTAAAAATGACTCATTGGGCTCAATTTAATAGCAAACTGTCAGCTAATAATTTGCTTTACTTTTGCCTTTAATAGCCGCTGATGGAGGGAATACATGGCGAATGTGCTTATATCACTAAATGGACTATAACGTAAAAACTTTCTACTAAATTTACTTATAGCGGTAGAAAATAAAGATAAAATGGACTATATCGCTAATGTGGCTAAAAATGGTAGTGGCAAAAAAAGAAAGGTACTGTATATAGAAGATTTTAAATTTTCAATATGATGATCAGTTTAAGACCTGTACATATGTATTGCAATAAATTTTATTTAAAAAAATACACTTTAATTAATGATATGACACGTGTGACTTAAACAGCAACAAACGTTAAATATAAAAGCGATCATTCCAAATAAAAAAAGGGATTCTTAACTTTTTAAAAACTCTATTTAAAATTTGCCTTAGCAATAAAATTAGTTTTTGCATTACGATTTAAGAAAAAAAAAAAAAATCTAACTAACACCCATATCAAAAACTATTTGGGAACCCTTTCCATAATTTCCTAGTAACATAAATAAACGAATAATGGAAATTTGAAGTTAACATTAATACATTTATTTTGCAAATTTGTGCACTGAATATGTTTTACCTCTTTGTACGAATATTTATGAAATATATTATTGCTCAAATGCCCCTATTCACAGGCAAACACCACCGTATCTATGTCTGGGGTCTTTTAAATTGTATTGGTTTAAATAAAAAAAAACGTTCATAAATTTAATAATTTAAACTAGCGCATCAATTTATAAATTAATTATAAATGTGTGCAAAATGCATGTGGGGAGTTTATCCATGGCATTCGAGTGAAACATGCTGGGGGAGCCGCAAATGCAGTCAACTGGTTCCAGACTGGTACTTTTACTTTGATAAGGTTTTTTTCTTTTTTTTTTTTTTTTTTTTTTTTTTTGATAAATGGTTTAATGTCTTATTAGCATTATCAACATCATAGCACCTTTCGCAATGAACAGGAATCATTGATTGGACCACATACACGTTTCTCTTAGCTTCTTTTTTTTAAAAAATGTGGCCTTTAAGAACAGGTGTTTTTTGCTTTTAAATAGTTTGTTTTAATTTATAATTTGAAACGTTTCTATAATTAACAAATTTTGTCTAGGGTTATGTCTTAAAATGGAAAACCAAAGACACAAACCATTCAAGTTTTGAAATAATTCATAAGGAGAGAAAAAGAGCTTAAATAATATTTAAACAAAAAACAAGTAAGAGTGCTATATTCGGATATGTGCGATAATAATAGAAATTTATATAATTACCGTTCTTTAGATATAAATAAATAATCTTTGTGCAACGCCCATTTTTTCAAAACCGCCCATATTTTGTCGGATGTTGTATATTGATAACCAAGATGCTTGTAACTAATTTAGAAATTATAGCGCGTGCTGTTCTCCAGATTTAAAAAAATCTAAAATGTATTTGTATTGGAAGTGCCACGCCCACTTATCCAACCTCGCCCAAATTTGGCTGGATGTTGTTATGGATATCCAAAATACTTTTACCTAATTTGGAAACTTTGGCATCTGTCGTTCTCTACATATACAGAAATATTGAATGTCTTTGTATGGAAAGTGCCACGCCCACTTGTCTAACCTTGCCCGAATTTTGTGGGATGGTGTGTATTTACAACCAAGATGCTTGTACCTAATTTGGAAACTTTGGCTCTTGCCGTTCTCCATTATGTCTTTGTGTGAGAAGAGACACGCCCACTTTTAAAATCCCGCCCACATTTTGTCGGATGTTGTGAATTGATAACCAAGATGCTTGTACTTAATTAAACGGCGTTCTTCAGAGTCATCAAAATCTATATATATAAAAAAAAGTTGTCCTATGTTCGTCATTTTATAACTCGAGAACCACTCAACCGATTTTCAAACGAGTACATGCGTTGGAAAGGTCTACTGATGATTTATAAAAAAAAAAATCGAAAAAATTTCTACGAATATGCGTTATAGGCGCACTTTTATGATGGTTTGTTTTCTCTATATAAAATGTATTTTTTCAGTATGAGAATTACATTTTTTTTAATACAAAGACGTAAACGTATGTTATTGTTTTATCCAGCAACGCGGGCAGGGTTACTCTAGTAAGATATAAAAAAAACAGCCAAAACAAGAGATTATTGGTTAAAATCAAAGGCAGTCGTGGTTTTTTGCCCATATCTCAGCCATTTCTGGACCGATCAATCTGAATATATACCCTTTTACCTTCGGTGAAGGGTATAATTAAGTAGTTTTAATATTTTATTTCAAATTTAAAAATGTAACAGACGAAAATGCCATTAAATACAACTTAAAGAAGATTTTTAGAAGATTATATGTATGTATATTCAATAGACACATGTTTAATTTAAATAATGTATTTTATTTAAAATTCTCCTTATGTAAACCATAATTACAAAGTAATTTAAGTAACTTGTCAGCCCATTTTACGACATTGTATGACTATAACACTTTATTTTCTCTAAATAGTTGTGAACTACATAAATTTGAACACAATTTTACCAAAGTGATGTAAACAACAATAAGAAGTATGTACATACAAACATGCAACAAACACATGTGTTTGTTGTAAATATATCAAGTTACTAAATTTTTTTACAGTGACTATTAAACCCAACAAAAAAAATGTTGTTTTGTACAAGTTATATTTCGTTCGACGTTAGGGGGTGTAACGAATTAAGGAAGAAAATATTTTAATTTATAAGTCCTTAAAATGATTAAGAAGTGTCCTGTTTTCTTTAGAATCTGTAAGAATAACTATTCTTATTTTTGATTTGATTTAAATCTAGACGACACTGTGCAATAAACTGTAAACTTTTGTTAACCTTTTAAGCTTTAATAGCTTGTTACATAAGTAGTCTAGCAGAATATTTGATGCCATCTGACGAAAATCTAAGCTCAACCAGATGGGGCACCTAATCAATGTTAAACATTAATAGAAACGATGAATAAAACAGTAATTGGCGCAAAAGTCATATTACACAGTACAAATTAGATTGATTTAAGCTGAAATTAGATGTGGCATAACCATGACCATACAAAACAGTTGTTTGAACCAACCTTATGGGCAACAATGTATTTGATTATAGGTGACATACCATAACGCCATAACCCAAATAGCCTTTTTACACTGATCAACATCTAACATCCAATTGTGAAGATGTTAACATCTTCCCATAAGAAATACGTAGGGCTAAAAATCAACATCTTACAACATCTTTAAAAGATGTACCATTCTCAATTTAATCCATTCTACATCTTTCAATTATTTTAGTGTCATCACTAGAAAAGTGCCAAAAAATTATATTATTACAGTTGCATCACTGACAAATTTACAGAAAATAATTTATTTTTTTGTATAATTTTATTTACTATGTTTAACTTTTGCTTGTTAAATTTTATTTATTTATTACTTTTTTTTTGCTAAGTTTTATTTAAGTACAAATTACTTTTTGTTTGTTAATTTTTTTTAAAGTATTGTCTAACATCAATCAAAACTGTAAATAGTTTTGATTTGATGTTAGATGTGAACAATGTAATGCATGTTTCATATTTTCTGCATCTCCCATACGTTTCACCTAAATGTCGTCAATATAAAAAGCCTATAACCATGCAAACCAATTGTATTTTGGTTTCTAATTTGAAATTTTAAAAACAAAAAAAGCATATAGAACTGATTCATGTATACCATATTAATCCTTACGAACTTCTCTATGATAATATATTATGATTTATTTAGTTTTGATTTTTATTTTTTCGATCAAAAATTACAGCTATTTTTTGATTTATAATAGCTGCGTTCGAGAATACAAAAGTTTTTACTATTTCTTACTGAACTTTACTGCATTTTACTAAATTGCGATCGCGTACACAAAATACAGTAAATGAGAACACAAATTGACAGCGTAAAATGACAGTTCTTGACTGAGTACTTACAAATTTTTACTGCAGAAATGTTTGCAGTAAAATTTAGTAAAACAAAAAAAACATATGTTTCAAAAGGCAAACAAACAAAAATAGCAAACAAAAGGCATACAAATTGTGAAAAAATTGTTTAAAAAAAGAAAAGTTGAAATAAAACTAAAAAAAAAACAAAAAATTAATTAATATTAATTAATTAAACTTGTTTGTGAAGAATTTATATGGCTAAATACCAACTTCTGACACTTTGTTCTTTTATGTTAATTTTCTGGAGTTGTAAAAGTGTCAAGTACTCGGGTACTTAGAACAGCCCTTGTTTTTAAAGTTATCAATAGTAAAAAAAAAGTATTCTTGTACTATTGATCAAATTTAGCCGGACACAAATAAGCAAATTCAAATAAAATAAAAAACAAACAAATATGAAAGATTACATAAAATAATTTGTTTTTATTTTCCAAAAATATTTCTGTTATAAAAAGTATTTAATCGAGTACCGATAAGAAAACGAGTTAAGTAGTCAAAAGTGTAAACATTTTTCAACCCTTCAATTATTTGCCATCAGCTGTTCCCTTTATTTTACGAATTTTTACAAATTTTGCGTTCGGGTACTTTTTTGGACAACAGCTTTTTGTGAGAGCAAATTTTTAAGTTTACTCATTTACTGCATTTTACTGTAAAAGTACTCAAACGCACCTATTTTTTTGCACAAAAGTAACAGTTATATTTTTATTTTTTCGATCAAAAATAACAGTTATTTTATGATTATTATTTTTTGAACAAAAATAACAATTATTTTTTGATTTTTATTTTTTCGAGCAAAAATAAAAGTTATTCTTTAAAGAAATGTACGTGGTATAATTATTGAGTTGTCTTTAAATATCTATTTAAATGTGTGATCATCATTGGGATTTCTTATGAGCATTATTATTAAATAAATATTTAAAGTCAACTTAATAAAACTTAATATTTCTTTAAGAAATAACTTTTATTTTCGCTAGAAAAAATAAAAATCAAAAAAAAACATTTTATTTATGTTCTAATAAATATAAATAATAAATGAAATGCGCATAGGACCAGCTTATCCTCCAACAATAAATTTCAGAATTTTTTATCAATTATTAAAAAAGGGAATTAAGCACAACAAACAAAATCTTTTAATAAATAATAGTATTCCCAAAAACAACTTTGATAATAAATTTTAGCAAGTGAACGTGCATAAAAAACTGAACTGGCAAATTGTTTTTATTTTGATTTCTTGCGAAAACAATAAAAGCACTTTGTTTTTGTTTTTAATATTTTTTTTTTTTCTTTACCCACTTACAACTACAATTAATGTTGGAAGAATTCCAAATAATTGAAGTGGGGAATGTAAGAAAAGATAAACTCATCACTGGTTTATTGTTTGGTATTTTGTTTACGCTTTGATATCGTTGCAAAAAAGACTTTTTGAGTGTTTGTAGGTAATTCTCATTCCCTCTGTAGTTTTGTTTGCGGATAGCTTTGGCTTTTCTAAAATTATGTAGGAGAACGGTTCCTGATGATCTGGCCTAAGCAACCAGTGAAATGCGCATAGGAACAGCTTATCCTCCAACAATAAATTTCAGTATTTTTTATCAATTATTTAAAAAGGGAATTAAGCACAACAAACAAAATCTTTTAAAAAATCAAAAAATAACTGTTATTATTGTTCAAATAAATAAAAATCAAAAAATAACTGTTATTTTTGATCGAAAAAATAACTGTTTACTGTTGTAAAATAACACAAAGAATTTTTAACTATAATTAAAATAACTAATAATTTTAAACTATAATGGTTAGTATTTGGGCTTAGTGGCTTATGAGTTACTATCAAAATCAAAACTCAACAAAAGCGATATTAACAAAATTGTTAATCACTGTATTAATTTTTATATAGAACTTGCAAATCAAATATTAAAATGTTTTGATTTTGAAAAAAATCTTATAAATCTTTTAATATGATAACCCTTACAAAATTATGAAAAAGGAAAATATTTCTTTTATGGAAATTCATAAAGAGTTCTCCAGCTTTATTTCTGAAAAAGAAAAACAAATTTTAGACTGAATGTAGAGAGTTAAAATTTTTAAGAAGATTTATAAGGAATTGAAGTAATTTGCAAACTTTTTGGCAAAAAATTTCAGACTTAAAACGTGGGGATTCTAATGATGCATTTCCAGTGCTGTTAAAGTTTGTACAACAAATTATTCTTCCGCAAATGTGGAAAGAATTTGTAGCTAATTGAATATTTATAAAACTAAATTTCGATGTTCCCTGGAAAACGAATCCTTGCAAGGAATTCTTTTTTCTAAAGATTACATAAAATTTAATAAAGCAAACTGTTTTGATGTTGATATTAAAATTGATTTAATTAAACTCAAATATTTATCTATGAAATAGTACAAAATTTTTTATTTGCTATTTTTTGTGTTAATAAAAATATGTTTTATTGTTCTTGAAATGTATATTATTAAGTTGCCAATTTTTTCCAATTTTTTTAATTGAAGTGCCGATAATGCCGATTTTTTTTCGAAAAAATGCCGATTTTTTATCAAAATTATCTGGCACCCCTGCTTGTGGAGTTGAACATTTTAAAACGGTATATGAATTTCTGTAGAAAGCAACAACAAAATAACAAAATATTTAAGACATTGTTTGTGCTTTCAATGTAATTCTTTGGCGTTGCGTTTTATATGATTAGGGCCGAAATCTTCGATTTATTCGATTCGATATCGTTATTGTTAATCTCATAGGAATCACTTGTACCTATTAGTTTTATATATTTTGAAGGTAAATTATAATCAAAACAACATTTACCCAACCATTTGAGTCCAAATCTCCAAAAAAAAAAGTTTTTTATTGTTATGGTAAAATATATATTATGGTAACTAGGCAAGGAATAAAATCCTTAAAATACTTTTATGTTTTTACTTTTTACCAAAAAAATTAAAAAAAAATAACTTATTTTTTAACTGATATTTTCTCAGTGAAAAATAAAAGTTGAAATTTGACTGATATTTTTTCAGTCAAAAAAATTTTAAGGCCTGGAACAGAATAAAATAGTTGTAGTAGTAGCTGAGGCTGGCGAATGCTCTGTAGCGCATTAAAGTTCAAAATTTCGAACTTTGAGCTTCAACTCCAACGACTACTAAAACTACGCATTCTGTTGCACTACTTTGAAACTGCCCTTTTAAACTTTTCACAGCTTGCAGCGCTATTCGTTGTTGTACTACAGCAACTATTCTGTTCCCCAGTTTAAACGCAATGCGAATTTCTGTAGAAAGCAACAACAAAATTACAAAATAGTTATGACTTTGTTTTTGCATTCAATATAATTCTTTGACGTTGCGTTGCGTGTTACATGATTAGGGCCCAAGTTATTTGTTGGCATGAAGAAAACTCTTATGTTAATATAAAACGACGCAATATACAGTTAATAATTTAATAGAAGCGCTAAAGTTGACATAAAACACAATTTTCAGTATCGCAAAGGCGCTTAAGTAAAAAATTAATAATATATGTAATTTACACTTACTGATACATATTTAAAACATTTCTATTGACGTAATTACTAATACGGTAATCTACAGACTTATTGCAAGAAACAACTCGAATAAAACATCAACAAAACAGGATATCTCAAAACTACAATATTCGACATATCGTCCGCTCATTATTGGTTTGACCTACCGAACATTTAAAAAAAATTGAGTTAGGTATTATTATATATTTTGAATACCCTCTTTCTGAACCCAAAAGCTGTTTCACGAAAATTTTTATGGTTTATGAGATATTAAACATGAATTTTGCTCCACATCAACTATTTTAAAGTTTTTTAAGTAATAATTTGCTTTACACGCCACTGGTTGGGGAATGCTGGAAATTCCTCATACCTAAACGTAAAAAATAAATTTCACTCTTGCTTGCCTTTATTGTCGTAAGAAAAACAAGTAGTTAAAGCAAAAGCAAAATAAAATGACAACAACTCAATACAAGGCAATAAGTGGCGTATGCGGCACAATACAATAATTTTCACTTTCAAGAAAATACTACATATTAACTTCTAAGTGGAAAATGCGAAAAAAAAATCTATCGGGTATATTTTCATACAATTTCATGTAAATCTTCATTGTCGTTACGACTTTTTTTTTTTTTTGCTTATGCGCCAAACCAATAACGAGATAACAGATACTTTAAAAAAAAGAAAAATTAACTTACCTTTTATTTTGCACTTATGTATGTCATTCTTAAATTTGTAGTTCTTTCTTATTATTTGCCTTTAAATCCACATCAAACACGCACCACATACGTTCGAATTCTTCGGAATATTTATTTATATATTTCATATTGCTCGTAATTAAAATATTTTCCCAATTACCGCCAAACCCCTAAAAAGGGAATTTAAAAACGAAAATGTTTTTAAAGAAAATTAAATAAACATTTTCAAAACATTTACCTGAATGGTCCAATTTAGGGATCCGGTCATCAGAATACTTCTGGCTTGACCTTTGTCAATGATTTTTATTTGTTTTTTATGAATGGACGCGACCCGTTTAGGACTGTCTAAAATACAAAATTTATGATGCATAATCGTGTTGTTGGTGTTGCAGCGCACGGGAACACCTAAAAACAAACAAAAAAAATAATAGTAATGAATGAGAATTATGTAGCATATTTATAAGGGCATAGTAGTTTCAATAAAATCATCAATGGTTTAAAATAAATAATCATATTTAACTAAAGCAGAGCACACTTATATGGATGTGGTGAGTTGAAAAAATCCATCTACAACTTTGTTATTTACCATGAGTTGCCTACTTTAGGGGTGACAAAAATGTCTAAACACAGCCTTAGAAAACTTACTCTATTTCCTAATATTTTACAAAAACAATTATTAACGTTTATATGGCGTTCAGATATAAATTTTTTATTGAGTTAATATTCGGTGTATTGACAAAATTATCTTTTTTTTAGCTAAATTAATTAGCGTTTGGCAGTTAAAAAACATTGTTTACATAAGGAAAACAAAATTAAAATACAAGTTTAATTAAATCAGGTTATAACTCAAAAATTTTCTTAAAATCTAGTGAAAAATAAAATAAACTTCCCGTAGAAATAAGTGAATTTGTATAAGAAATTTATGAAGTGAAGTGCTTGGAAACCAAACAGTTTTATATACAAAATTTATTTACAATATTGTTTGTTTTTTATTTATTTATTTTTATTGAGCGCCATCCCTCATCTAGGATTTGGGTGATAATTTTTTGTAAAAATCACCTAAACGAGTCTTCTTAGCTCACTTTTGATTAATAAACACTGATTTACACTTGAGCGATTAAAAAAATATATAAATTACTTTTAATCAATATGTCAATATGTTCAAATAATTATTGGATTTATCACCTTAGCGCTAAAAAAAAGATTCAAATATCGTTATCTAAAACGCAAAAGGTTCCAACTAACCAAAAACTAAAAATCGCATTTTTCATTGATTCTGTTGCAACAAAACAAATGTTCAGAAATATTTGGAATCTATCGAGAAAAATTAGCGATTTTGTTAACAAAAAGTAAACTGTCCAAAAGATTATATGATAAACGCAAAAAGATTTAACTAACCGTTGCATAATATGCAACATTGTCAATTGTCCAAACAACTGGTAGGTTTAACAAGAAAAATAGAAAAAAAATAAGTTTTAAACAGTTTACGGCAATTTATCATTTAAAATAGTATTTTGCTTCATCTGTAAAATTTTCAAAATGTAAGATAGGGATTTTTGAGTTTTAGGTAATCTTAAAATAATAGTTTCTAAATACATATTCTGAATTTTTGTTCATTCATCTTGTTAGATTAAAAAAAATGAAAGTTTTCGTGTCAGCCAAACAAGTAAAAAGATTGGCTTAGATAGAAGTCCAGAAATGATTGTCAATCAATAAAAATAAATGTAAGTGCGAATGGGGTTTTCTTTTCTTTGCGAGAACCCGATTACTTTTGTTTGGTTCACAGAAAAAATTATGAAATTTCTACAATCACCAAATTTATACCAAATTCATAATATCAAGCAAATAATTTGTTGATTTTGCACCTATTACCAAAATGATTATATTGATTACTAAAAATTGTAAAATTTTGAATATTTTTTTTTTAACAAATTATATTTTTAATTTTAATTAAAAAAATGATCAAAAAACTTTGCCATTTCAAACAAATATTGACAATTACCAACAACAATTCTACAGTTTAAATTATTTTATTTTCACAGAAAAAAGTGTTTTATCAATTAAAAAAAATAGTTTAAAAAATATTTAAATTTAATTAATGCGATAATTAAATCTATTATTATTTTTGGTTGAAAGAAAATTAAAAATTTAATTTTGATTTAATTACCATTTTAGTTATTTTGAAATAAATTTTCAATTAAAATTTTAATTAACTAACAAAAAATCTTAATTGACTTTTTTCGTTTACAATAAAATAATTTAAACATGTAGAATTGTTGTTGGGAATTGTCAATATTTATTTAAATAAATTAACACATTGCTTGAAATGGCAAAGTTTTTTCATCACTTTTTTAATCAAAAACTTCGATTTTAATTTAACTTAAAAGTTTTTTTTAATGAGAGGACTTGTTTCATTTCTAAAATGGGGACTTCGATAATTGTAAAGTAAGTTTCCTTTTATGGGATTTTAGTTTATTTTTGTTTTAGGGGTTATTTCAAATTATTTTGGATTTGTTTCATTTTAAAAATTGGGTATGAAATTCATAATGAATTAATTCCCTAATTTTAAGGATTAATTTAATTTTTGTTAATGGGACTTAGTTCATTAGGGACTTAGTTCGTAGAGCCAAATTTAACGAAAAATCTTAAAAGCGAAAAATAAATTTTAACTTAAATATAAACTACGAGAGCGGATCAATAAGTCCGTGACTTTTCGATTTTCCTTCGAAGTTATATGAAATGCAACACTACTCCCAAGTACCACCTGTTAAGTTTTGAGCACGTTCCGTCATTTACTTTGCGTTTAACAGCTGTTCAAAACATACAACCTCGTGGATTTTTTTTTTAATGGAAAAAGTGAATTTCCCGTCAATCAAACCAAGGATAAGCTTGATAAATACTATGAGGACTCTGCACCATCGATTTCAATGGTAAAGAAATGGTTTACTGACATTCGTTGTGGTCTAGGGAGATCGAACGGTTATTATTCGACCGGTGTTAACCGGTTATTTAAGCTTTGCCCAAGTCGGTTATTTTAAAGTGTCCAGTTTTCGAATATCAAATAAACCGGTTATTTTGGTATAATAAACCTGTTATTTTAATAATGTGTAATTTATATACATTTTCCTTACTCTTGTTGTAGATGTACCCGTAATTTAAGTATTTTTCTAATTGAATATTGGGCAAACTTGAACTTTTTATGAAGAATGTCAAAACAAAATGCAACAAAAGTCAAAAAACATTGTGAACAATGTAAATAAAAATCGCTTCTAAAAGCGTGTGTGTTGCAAAAAAACCAATAACTATTCAAAATACTACAAAAATTGTTCAGTTAATAAGTGAATAGTAATTCGTGCAATAGTATTCTAAATATTAAATACATTTTTATGTAGATGTTATCTTTGGAGATATTTTGAACGGGTTTAAAAAGACAAAGTAAGGTGCCTGAAGTGCCCTAAAATGATAAGTTGTAAAGCGGTTTTCACGTCACGATTTATTAATCACCTTTAATTATTAGTCTAATTAGTTCACATGCTTGACATTAATGTGCTCCTAATAAAACTTAACTCCGTTCGAAGTAGTTCTAAAGAGACGACAAATAATACTTTACTAAAATACGTTGTCCAAAATAAATCATTGGGTGAAATATTAACCCGTTGTGTTGCCGAAGACGGAATGCCCGTTAAGGAACTTAAAACTCTTAAGTAGTTCTAGCAGTTGTCATGCTTAACACTACAACATTTTGCCGGAATCAACGGTTTGTCTAGATCAAACATCATTTAACAGTTTCTAAATTACATAATACAATTATCTACATACAAATAAAGCTTAGCAAATAAATAGAAACTGTAAAAAATAAAGCTAAAGTTTGATCAATTTACTGGCATCGTTGTTTTAGATTTTATCGTTAAATATTTGTTAGGTCTAAACAAATCTTTAGTCATATCTATGTATTTTGTTAGTTCCTTACCTCACCCAGAGAAAAAATATGTTTATAAATGGTCACCTCCAACAAAACTATTTTAAAAGAAACATTTTAAACATCTTATGTTTAATTTAATCATACTTTTGTCGCCGGCAAACATATTATGGTTAAATTTGTCCTCCATCAAGAAGCCACAACCATATTATGGTTGCCTCCAAACACATTTGGGTTAATAATAACTAAAATATGGTTAACATTTATAATAGCATGGTTGGTTTTCAACCATAGCATGTTGCTCTAGGAAAAGAGGAAAATACTATTGTTAATTTAACAACAAATTATTGTCATATTTAACCAAAACATGTTTATAGACAACTATAATATGGTTGTGGCTTCTTGATGGTGGACCAATTTAACAATAATATGGTTGTCAGTGACAATAATATGGTTAAATTAAACATAATTTATTTAAAAATTTTCTTTAAAAATAGTTTTGTTGGAGGTGACCATTTTAAAACATGTTTTTGCTCTGAGTGCTTTGTGAATTGTTTTGTTTTTATTTTAATTAACTTTTTATTACAAAAACTTATTTGATTTTTGTGCTTTTATGTATTCGAATTAAAACCGGTTAACCGGATATTTTACAAATGTTTAACCGAAAACCGTGTTTTTTTAAATAGCAACTATTCGTAATATTCGAAAACCGGTTATTGAAAAAAGTCGAATAATCGATCTCGCTATTGTGGTGGCACAAGTACAAATGACGCTGAACGTTCTGGACGGTCAATTGAAGTCAAGTCAACCGAAAATTTCGAAAAAGTTCACGATATGGTGTTGGCCAATCGAAGAGTTAAAGTGCGTGAGATTGTTGATGCCAT
Organism: Pollenia amentaria; assembly: GCA_943735925.1. Taxonomy (NCBI): domain Eukaryota; kingdom Metazoa; phylum Arthropoda; class Insecta; order Diptera; family Polleniidae; genus Pollenia; species Pollenia amentaria. Next base: position 80,387,995 of record OX031008.1, on the reverse strand, counting down.
AGGCATTTCATATGCCAGTGTGGGCTGTGGGAAAAATCGCCCAAAGAAAAATGGCCCAAAAAAAGAAATGAAAAATCGCCCAAAAAAATTCCATGTAAAATTGGGCCTAAATTCATATGAAAAGTGACCTAAAATTTTTGGGCTATTTTTCGTTATTGTTGGGTGATTTTTCGTTTTTTAAATTTTTTAAAAAATGTTGTATGAAAAATGGCCCATTTTTTTGATTTTCTCCTCTATGGTATAACAAACACCGGCTTCGATAATTAAAGCTTCTCTGCACAGCCGGCCTTTGGCCGGGCGCAAGGATTTTCTCCTCTATGGTATAACAAACACCGGCTTCGCTAAGTAAAGCTTCTAAAATCTGCCTTGTTTCCAAATGAAAGCCGACTATGCAGAGAAGCTTTAGTTAGCGAAGCCGGTGTTTGTTATACCATAGAGGAGAAAATCCTTGCGCCCGGCCGAAGGCCGGCTGTGCAGAGAAGCTTTAGTTAGCGCAGTGTCCATGGACACTATGACACTTTTTGGAGTGTCATAACGTCCATGGACACTATGACACTGGACGTTATAACATGCCACCGGGAAAAAATTCGTTTTTGCTTTTTGGGTCATTTTTCATTTTTTTTGGGCCCTTTTTCGTTTCTTTTGGGCAAAATTTCATATATAACTTTTTGGGTCATTTTTCATGTTCTGTTGGGCGATTCTTCATTTGGGCGATTTTTCATTTCTTTTTTTGGGCCATTTTTCTTTGGGCGATTTTTCCCACAGCCGCCAGTGTGGTTTCGATTTTAAATGATCAGCTGGGTTTAAGGAAGCTGTCTGCAAGATGGGTGCCGCAATGTCAATTGACCATAATCGTAATCGTGTGACAACTTCAAAGGATTGTTTGGATATGAGAAAATATGAGAACAAACAAATAACTAAACACATACATACATATGGGAAGTTACAGCGAAAAGTCTCCTTTTTGTAACGTAACGCCAGAAGTAATTTAAATCGTTTTTCAAAAATTGTATATGTATAATTTACTTTTTTATATGTTGTGTAAAGCGCAACTAGCTCTACATTAAGTTACAAAAGGGATAACTTTTGAACAACATGGTACTAAAATACAAGCTTATTTGCTTTCTGGCGCTACATTACCCTTATTCTTTTGATTGTATAATAAAATTTTCGAGCTTGAGGACTTATTTTTTATATAAAATTTTTTTTTATCCATTCCTTCTTCAGGGTTTATTCTTTCTTTGTTATTTAACAAATTTAACAACTGCTTCCTCTAAAGAGCGTCAACTCAAAATTTACATATTTTCAGTAGGGACAAAAAAACTATTTTCTTTTTATATATGTATGTATATTATTATATCATCCCCCTTACAAATGCATTTTTTGACATAATACTAGAAAAAATGTTATAAGATTTTTACAGTGGGTCGATATTGGCACTGTACATCGATTTCTTGCAAAAAGTGAAAATTGAAAAGTTTTGAGTAGACCCTGTTTAGAGGAAGCAGTGTATATCAAAAATCAAATAAAAAAATTTTTTAATTGCAAACAAAAATGTTTTCCAATTCCATCTTGATCAAATTTGAATTTGTTAAAAAAAATTTAAATTTTGTTAAATAATAAAGAAAGAAAAAAACCTTGAAGAAAAAACACAAAGCAGTGCCGAAATATTGGATAAAATAAAATTAAAAATTTTTATATAAAAAATAAGACCTCAGCTCAAAATTTTTATTACACATATGGGCATTTTCATGAGAATGTCAACCACGACTCAAAAAATAAATAGCCTTGAAACTATTTTTCGAATATGGTAGAAAGTAAAAAAACACTCAAACTTTACTATGCAAAGGGGTTTACAGCTTATTACAACTTTTAAAGAGCAAAAAATAAAAGTTAAAACTGACTATCTCTTTGATTAATTTTTAGTAACTGCAATCAACAATTTTTACTTTTCTGCCGATTAAATACAGATACTGGTAACATTGGAATTATACCTTAAAATTAATGTTACAACAACAATTAACAAAATTCACGAGGAGAGACCAAATATATAGTTTGATTAGCGGTATATTTTTTGGTTTGCTTTGGGTGCTATTTAAATGTCACGTACGTGGTAGGAAAACATCATTTGTCTATGTCATTGGTATTTGATCAGTCGTACGTGTTTCAAAATAAAGGTTCAAAGCAAGATATTTGTTGCAAAAAAATATTGACCGGAATTTTTTTTTAAATAGGTATAATAAAAATTTTATAAGCTGTTAAACGTCGTCACGTACGATATTGTATTACTATAAATTCAACTAAATGTATCATCTTATTATGTTGGTAATAGGTTGAAATTTGATCAAAAATTATTTTTTTGCAGTCTTAATGATCTAAACAAATATAATTGGTATCGGTCCATATTTGACCATAGCACTCATTCAAATACTACTCCAGAAAATAGCTTTTAATGTTGTAACTTTCTAATAAATGCTGGTATTGACATACAAATTGGCGACAATAACTTTTACGACAAGTACTATGTCGTGATAAAATGTTGTGCTGGTAGGTCCAAAATTAACTATAGGTCCCATATAAACCCCCTTCCTAAAATCGCTGAAAGGCAAGAAAATCTCATATAGATGAAGATATCTGAATAATATTCGGCACAAATAACTTTTATATATGTAACTCTTAACGTCATAGCATAATTCTGTTCCGGCGACCATGATTGGCGATGGGTCAAAAATAGGGACACTCAAAAATTTGTTTTTAAAATATTATGGTGTAGGGTATTATATGGTCGGGCTTGGCCGACTATACTTTCTGACTTGTTTGTTTTAAGTTTTTGTATGCATATATTTCCCAGAAATATATTTCATATCTTGTAAATACTATAAGAAAAAAATCTGTCACGTACGGTATGTCACGTACGATATTACATTTGGTTCATTATAAAACCATCCAGAAAAATGTTTTTCTTTCCAATTACGGATTATAACGGAAAAATATATGGTTAAATGCAAAAAATTTAAAAAAGGAAAAATACATCACACAATTCGCAGATTTTCGGATTTTTTTACATTCACCCCAAAATCACTTCCGTTTTATGTCACGTACGATATACACCTATTTTGCTAGGTATTTTGGACAACAAGGTTTCGAATGTAATAATTTTTTTTTTTCATATATAGTACCATCTAAAAGAAACATAATGATTAATAAGTTTTCCAGTTACTACTATTTGCGCAAAAATTCCATCGCTCCGAAGGCGTACAAATGTCACGTACGATGACATGGAAATGCCCATATGTTTTAAATATTTACAAGAATTAGAATTTGGGAATTATTTCTTTTTCAAGTTACTTTATTATATTCAACATTTTTTATTTTTTCGAATTTATTCTATGAGTTAAGTTTTGTTGTATATTGTAAAGAATATAATTCTTTACTGAAAATACTTTATTTATAACAAAGTATGCTTTGATTTTTTATGTCTATTAATTTTTGTAATGTGAAAATTTTTATTATTCTTAAAATAAAATTTGTACAAAGAATACAGAAAATAGTTTTGTGTGTCCGTTATATAAACCATATCCGTTAGATAAACCATAAGTTTTAATTGTGTATTTTATAAATCTTTTTGTAATAGTTCTATCCCTTCAATTCATTTCTAAAAATTTAAGGAATAGAACTATTACAAAAAGCTTTATAAAATACAGAATTAAAATTTAACTCAAAGAATAAATTCGAAAAAAATAAAAAATTTTGTATTTACAATAATTTTATAAAAAAAAAATACTAACGTTATTGTTTTGAAAACTAGCAAATAAAGGCCCCTATTATGAGTTACATTCGACAAACGATTTTCGCTGGCTATCGAACATCGACTATCGAATGTTAATTTGGTATTATGAGTTGGCAGCACTGTCGAAAATTTCGTTGTGCATCGAATTTTTCAACGAAAACAAATTTGCTTTCGACGGTGTAAAAATTTTAAAAAAAATTGTTGAAAATGTAAGTTCTTGTAAATTTATTAGTTTTGGTGTGCAAATTCCACATTCTTAATTATTTTTGGTTATTTTATGCAGGTCTAAAGTCGACAGTAGTAAACAGCAGTTGGAAAAGCTTGTTTCCATTATGAAACAAAATCCTTTGTTGGTGTTTAGAGATGACCCCTACCAACAGCGACGACCCTGCCTACCAACAACTTGTTATATTTTATTTTCTTTTATCTGCATATTCATATTCATATGTAAACATTATTAAGTTAAATTGTTGTTACATTTGCACTCAGTATATCCCGTTATATTTAGTACAAAAATTCTTTTATAATATGTGACCCTTTTTTGTATATTGAAAAACAATTTAAACTTACTCTAGTTTCGATCGTTAAATAGTGAACAAGCAAAACAGACAAAAAAACCTTGTAAATAAAAAACAGTGTTACACAAAATTAAATAAACAAAAAATAAATAAAAATACAAAAACTAAAATTAAAACAAAGAGTTTTATTTAAAATAGAAAATAAAGTGAACCGTGTTTAACTTGAGGTGCAAAAAGAATTTAAAGTTCATCCCTCAACATTTTGGTCCAAACGAACCGGATAAATTTTACAAAAAATAAAACGACAATTACCTACCGTGTGTGTAAATTTTATTTTACAAAAAATTGTGTTTGTGACTCTAAATTTTAAAACAACAAAAACATTGTGTGTATTTAAAAATTTTTAAAAAAAATTTTGTGACTCTAAACAACAACAATTTAAAAGAACAAATATTTTTGAAAAAAAAAGTGGTAAAAAAAAGTGACCCTGAAATTTGAAAAAAAAGAACAGTCAACAAAAATTACAAAAATTAAAATTACTAACGGTAAACCACCACCGGCAGATCAAAGCTCAGCAGCAGAGAAGTTGGAGCAGGGACAGCAAAGAAACAAACTGCAACTACAACAACAACAACACAACAAGTAAGTCAAAGTATACAATACAACAAGAAGTAAATATTCTTGCTTGTTGTGTTACTCTTTAATTTTTGCCGCTGCAATTTTTAAGAGAAAATAACCGTGACGTCACTATCTAAATAAATAAAAACCGAGTTACCATTACGTCTATTTTTGAAAAATTAACCGGGGAAATTAATACAACATTTGACTCGAAATTTTTAAGACACAATTTGTTTTATCGCTAGCAGGCAATTTTGTTGACTCAATTTATTATTATTCTGACACTTTTTCAATCTACAAACATGTCCCTGAAAAAATTCGTCAATTGCACAAACGATTTAGTCGACTTCGAAAAGATTCAAGCAGAAGCGAGCGCTGAAGATAATGTACACGCGTTAGAAATAATTCGAGTAGAATTAGACTCCATATGGACCCAGGTAAAAAGGTCATATGAAGAATGTAGGGACGTAGATCAGGATGGTGATAAACCAATTGACAAAAATAAATTACGGGAGCGATACCAAAGAGCCCTAACAGCCTATAAAAATTGTTTGTCGTCCATCAATGCTGAAATCCATGCGCTTACGGACACAGCCATAGAACCAGTTGAACGCCAGTCAAATATTCCGTTAGAAAGAGAGGTCTCATCAATAAGACTCCCTCCTTGCGACACCGACACCTTTTTTGGGGATTATAAATTATGGCCCAGTTTCCGTGACTTGTTCACAGCCATATACATTAGAAATCCTAAAATTAGCAATGTTGAAAGGCTTTTTTATCTGACTCAAAAAACAGGGGGAGAAGCCAGAGACGCAATTTCGCATGTCCCTTTAACAAACGATGGGTTTATCATGGCTTGGAAAAATTTAGTTGACCGGTACGAAAATAGATGGATGCAGGTTAATGAGCAATATAAAATTATTTTGGATCTGCCTCCTGCCTCTATGGACTCTGGAGCCTCAATTAAAAAATTGCAAAGGACAATAAACGATTGTAGGCAGACATTAGGCACACTAGGAATTGACACTTCAACATGGGAGTCCTTTTTAATTTACATTTGCTCTCAAAAACTTCCCAGAGCCCTTGTTCAAGAATTTGAAAATTCTCGTGAAGATTGTGCCGAAGTACCCAAATGGCAAGAATTCGACAAGTTTTTGACCCGCAAATTTAAGACCCTAGAATCAGTAGGCAATATCAAATCATCAAAGGACAAATCCATACCGCCCAAGTCAGAAGTCGCAAAAACCAACCAAAATAGACGGAACATTAATTCATTTCAAACGAATATTGCGAAATCTGAAATTCACAATCAGAACAAAAATAAACCCGTCAGAAGCTCTAATAATAACCACATAACGTGCCAACATTGTAGCGAGTCACACACCCTACGATCATGCCCCACATTTTTAGAAAAAAATGTAAGTGATCGAATTTATATAGTAAGAGTCACAAATTCATGTTACAACTGTCTGTCGATCAATCATAGTGTCAGGGAGTGCCCTAGCAAATACAGTTGTAGGCTGTGTAAACAAAAACACAACACTTTGTTGCACAAGGCAACGGTGACCCAGCCTACAAACTTGCCACAAAATAACGCTGACGAGCAACCAAGCACAAGTGCCGCAGCTCAAGCCCAATTCATACAGTCCACTTCAAGATCAAGTATTCCTAACTTTACTTCCCTGACCCTGCGCGAAAACATACAAACATCGACAAATCAAACAGACCGAGAAACCTTGCTTTTCACTGCTATTGTCGAAATAGAAACTAGAGGTCAAAGATACCAGGCGAGAGCTATCATCGACCCTGGATCACAATCAACCTTTGTATCGGAGAAACTACAAAACCGATTAAAATTACCCACAAAAAGAAACATAGTTCACGTTTCTGGTTTGAGTCAAACAGTTTCTGAAACCTCAACTAAAGCATGTTTGCTTAACCTTTGCTCACGGGTGGACACATCGTTTAAGTTAGAAGTTTGGGCCCCAGTTCTCAAGACCCTTCCCTCTAATTTACCACCTCAAACGTTAGACATGCAAAAGCTCAGTGAGACTGCAAAATTGCAACTTGCAGACCCTCACTTCAATCAAAGTAGACCCATCGACTTGCTAATAGGCCTCGACGTAGGCCCCTCTATTTATTGCATGGACACACCGATGCGGTCTATAGGATCCCTTTTGGCACAAAAAACAGTATTTGGCTGGATTGTGGGGGGACCAACACCAAAAACTACTCAACCCAGAACAACAATTTCTTTATTAAATACATCGTCCCTTGACCAAACCCTCACACGCTTTTGGGAGGTGGAGGAAACCCCAAAACAGATTTTGAAGTCAGACGAGGACACCATTGTGGAACACAATTTCAAGAAAACAACACGTAGAAACGACTCGGGAAGGTATATAGTTACCCTGCCCTTCAAAAAAACAGAAGAAATAGGCTCTTCTCACAACATTGCTATGGCTCAGTACCTACGAATGGAACGCATGATCAGCCAGAAACCCGAAATAAAACAATTATATGACAATGTTATTTTGGAATATCTTGAGTTAGGCCACATGAGAAAAATCGCACCCTCGGATATAAACAAAGCACCTAACTATTATCTGCCTCATCACGCAATAATAAAACCTGACCGATTGACCACTAAACTCAGAGTGGTTTTTAATGCATCTAGCCCAACGTCAAAAAAGAATAGTCTTAATGACATTTTATATCCAGGACCCATTCTTCAGCAAGATCTTGTTCTTCTGATAGCAAAATGGAGATTTTTCCGCTTTGTATTCAACGCCGACATTACTAAAATGTATCGTCAAATACTAATCGACCCAACTCAAACAAAGTTTCAAAGAATCTTATTCAGAAAATCTTCTTATGACACAACGTTAGAAGCAAAACCCATAAAATTATTTACAACTACGACATATGAAGACCCATTAAATCGTTTCTCATCATTGTCACGTGCATATCGGGTTAAAGCTTACATCTTACGATGGAGAAAAAACTCTGGTCAAAACAAAAGTAACTTTAATTTTCCCTCAACAGAAGTCACATCCAATGAAGTTCAAGACGTTAAAGAACGACTAATTATACTGACCCAAAAGATTCAGTATTCAGAGGAATACAAAAAGTTACAACTTAAAGAAAAACTTTCACCTAAAAGTAGTCTTCTAACCCTAAATCCTTTCTTAGACCTCTAAGGAATTATGCGAGCAAATGGTAGACTAACTTTATCACCATCTTTAAACTATAATGAACGTTTTCCAATTATACTGCCATATAATTGTCAACTATCGAGACTCATCGCAGAATTCACTCACAAAATAACCTTAAATGGTGGAAACCAACTTATGACTCGAAGTATAAGAACCGAATTTTGGATTTGCAAATTAAAAACTCTAGTAAAAACCGTTATTCGGAACTGCAAAACTTGCATTTTATACAAAAAGCGGACTCAAGAACAAATTATGGCGTCATTACCTCCAGAACGCACGACACTCTCCAGACCCTTTACAATCACTGGCGTAGACTATGCTGGACCCTTCAACATAAGAAATTTCACCGGTCGAGCATGCCTTATTACAAAAGGCTATGTGTGTATTTTTGTCTGCTTTTCCACCAAAGCAATACACTTAGAAGCAGTAAGTGACCTTTCAACTCAGGCTTTTCTAGCTGCTTTTGCCAGATTTATTGGAAGACGGGGATGTCCATCTAAAATTTATTCCGACAATGGAACAAATTTCGTTGGAGCTGCAGAACTTATAAGAAAGGATCGACTAGAATTTGTCAAAAATCTTCAACAAAAAATAATTCATCACTACAGTCATCAGAACGTAGAATGGAAATTTATACCCCCTGGCACTTCACACATGCTAGGACTATGGGAAGCCGGTGTTAAATCCTTCAAAATCCATTTACGAAAAATGACTCCAAATATGAAATTTACATTTGAAGAGTTTTCTACAATTTTGACCCGAATTGAATCCTGTCTAAACTCCAGACCCTTAAGTCCAGCTAGTGACGACCCAACTGATCTATCACCGCTTACTCCTGCACACTTTCTTATTGGTACTTCATTCATGACCCCACCAGAAAAAGATTCGAGCAACGAAAACTTGACCCTCGCCAACCGATGGAGACGTCTAAAAATTATCTACCATACTTTCTGCGAAAGATGGAAATCAGAATATTTAAGTGAGCTGCATCGTCGATATAAATGGAAATATCAACACCAAAACCTCAACGTTGACGACTTAGTTGTCATCAAAGACAGTAATCTGCCACCTAATGAATGGAAATTAGGTCGAATTGCCAAAACCTACCTTGGACCCGACAAAAATATCAGAGTAGTTGATATTCGAACTACAAATGGAATTATTACGAGACCCATAACGAAACTCGTACTGTTATTTAATAATTAAATACACATTTCTAATAATTATTTTGTATAATTCCAGTAAAAGTCACCCAAGAAAAACACAAATAACTTTGTGGCATTGGTCGTATGGTCTCATCTCAGTTTACTATTTTTCAACAACTCCACATCTAATACTATGGCACACAGTTCACCCCCTGGTAACATCATCTGTACTCCAGCATTCTACGTGATGAAACCCAAAAACAAGGTGCTATGATGCGGCTGTTTATTTTCCGGACCCCTTGAAGAACTTGAGCCCAGTTGAATATATCACCATATCATGGGGGGCGGAATGTTTAGAGATGACCCCTACCAACAGCGACGACCCTGCCTACCAACAACTTGTTATATTTTATTTTCTTTTATCTGCATATTCATATTCATATGTAAACATTATTAAGTTAAATTGTTGTTACATTTGCACTCAGTATATCCCGTTATATTTAGTACAAAAATTCTTTTATAATATGTGACCCTTTTTTGTATATTGAAAAACAATTTAAACTTACTCTAGTTTCGATCGTTAAATAGTGAACAAGCAAAACAGACAAAAAAACCTTGTAAATAAAAAACAGTGTTACACAAAATTAAATAAACAAAAAATAAATAAAAATACAAAAACTAAAATTAAAACAAAGAGTTTTATTTAAAATAGAAAATAAAGTGAACCGTGAAACAATTTGAGGAGCTGAAAATTAAAAGTTCATCCCTCAACAGTTGGCAACAGAAATTTTTACAAAAGTTCAAGTTAGTTCCAGTAAGCGTTCATCTTCATCAGATGAATCATCGTACCATAATTCCGTCGTAGTCATGATTTATATTAGTTTTTTTTTTTAAATTTGTTAACAAAATTTTTTTATTTAAAGTGACAGCTGATAGATAATGTACTACTGTGAATAAACTAAATCACAATAGTACTTTTTTATCGAATGTGTTTCATAATACCAAATGAAAAGTCGTTCGATTAACTTATTCGACTGCTGTCGAAAATCGAATTAAGTTCATAATAGGCACCAAAATATCTTTTTTTTTTTTAATAATATTTAAAACTGCCAGTTTTTTTTCCATTTTTATTTTGCGGCTCATTTTAATAGCTTTTATTAAGCAACGCAAAGTTAAAAGTGATAAGACAGAAATACAAAGATAAATAAATGCTTTGTCGAACATTTTGCACACTCACTTTGCATGAGAGCGCAGACTTTGCCAAGAGAGCAAAGTTTTTGCAAAGAAGGCAAAGTCTTTTCAAAGAGAGCAAAGTGTTTGCAAAACTTTGCTTACTGCAAAGTGAGATTTGCAAAGAATATTGTGGAACAGAAACACTAATCACTTTGCCAAAAAATTAAAATTGATAAGTGCAAAGTGAAAAGTTGATAAGTTGTTTCGTGGAATATGGCACTGGTCACACTGCTCGCAAATATGAAAAATAGATACTCGGCTGTCAGAAGAAACAAATCTGCATAAAAATTGTTTACACAAATCAAAAAGAACACGAAATGACTGAGTTTTAAGATAAAAATGGTTTTAAACGAAAGAAATTAATTTAAATTTGCCATGTTCGAGTGTATGAGTAAGTGCAGAATATAAAAAGAAAAACAAAATTTATTTAAAAAAAAAACACAATAACAACAAACATTTTTGTAGATTGAATGGGAAGAAACACTGAAAAAATGCACAACTACAAACACGTTTTGCGATGCATTTTGTTGTTGTTTATTATTGTTAATTCTCAATTCAAGGGGGGAGCGTGTGTATGTGTATTGGAAAATTAGAAAATAAGTGAGATTATTATGCAAACATTCGCGTAGCAATAACAAGTACAATAACAACTCCTACTACTTGGCTAACTAACTTTATTTTTTGTTGTTGCTTGATGAAATCATATATTTGCAATGTGTTATTTTTATAAGTGGGGAACAGAATAGTCGCTGTAGTACAACGTTACGAATAGCGCTGCAAGCTGTGAAAAGTTAAAAACGGCAGTTTAAAAGTAGTGCCAATAGAATACTTAGTTCTAGTAGCCGTTGCAGTTGAAGTTGCAGCGCAAAGTTCGAAATTTTGAACTTTGTTGCGCTAGAGCATTCGTCAGCTTCAGCTACTTCTACAACTACTTTATTCTGTTCCAGGCCATACTCTAATTGCTCCTAGATCAGGGATGCAAAATGGGATTTTTTTCAAATTGCACTAACTTTCAAGAAAAGTTGTAGGTACACTTCTGTCAATTATGCACATTTTACGAAATTTAATTCTTTTTTAAATTTTTTATTAAAAATATCTGAAAACCCACCTTAAAAAAATATATTTGTACATTACGGTGGAGCGTGGGGGTCTAATGGGAAAGTGAAGCGCAAGCACATTTTTATATCACGATGTCGAAAGAAAGATTTCTTTCGCAGAAATACATTTGAAACAAAAACAAGTTTTTGAGAATTTGTTTTTGTTTTAAATGTAATTGTGCGATAGAAAGATTTCTTTTGCATTTAGTGAAATAGGCAGTAAATTCCCTGCGGGAAATTTGTGTGAATTGCGATTACCCTAATATTTTGAATGGCTAAATACCTACATACTTCTGCACGCCTCGTGGCAATGTTGGGAGGCCACCAGGATCGGACGCTATGGTCTAATGTGCCGTACGTCTTAAATATAAACCTTATTAATGAAACCAAGGCAAGAATGAAAATCTAGGACAAGAATCGGAACATGGAATGTACCTCAAGGCTTGCACAATTATGCAAGCATATAAGCTCTCATTGCTTGGCCTACGCGAAGTCTTACGGTTCTTTTCTCCCGAAAAACAACGAACCTGTTGCCTTGATCAAGTGATATCAAAACAGGTGAAACATGCCCTACAGTGTTGCCAATTTAGCCATTTAGTGGCTAGATTTAGCCATTTTCCTCCTTGTATAGCCATTAAAAATGAGTGTAGCCATTAGCCAAATTTCTAACTATTTTCCAACTTGTTTAGCCATTAAAATTTTTTCCCGTTCTTTCTTTGAAAATAATAATTTTTCTTTTCTTATAGAAATGTATTAAATTGCTAAAAGTAAAATAAAATTTTTTAACAATTTAAACACATTTAAGTACAATATCTCAATGTAGAGATGCAGGTGGCAACAAGAAATTTTTAGAAATTTCGAAATTTTTTATAAAGTTGCTCTAACTTTCATGGTCTAATGCTGAAGTAGAGAGGGCATTTAGCCAAGTAAACATCATTAAGAGTAATTTGAGAAATATGTTACATTTAGCAACCGTTAATTCAATTTCATCAATTAGATAAATATTTTAACCATAACAATAAAATATCTTTTATCTTTTGTGATTTTTGTTTAGATTTGGACTCAGAAGGTTGGATAAATGTTGTCATGATTATGATTTACTTTCAAAATAATTAGTATTGTGGTTACTTTATTGAACTATTTATGATTTTTAATCAAAATTTTTGTATTTAAATCAGGCTTAAGATCATCAAATTTAATTTTCATTAAATTGTTTTCAATGAAGAAAGGAATTTACAACATGAAATGAATTAAAATTTATTGATAATTTTTAAGTCTTGACTGAAGATGGGATTGAACCCACGGACAGTTTGATTTGACATGTTTCGATAGTAACCATACTACTTGTATATCTTCAGAAATCTTTGTCGTTTAACAGAATGAAAAATTATCAATACATTTTAATTCATTTCATGTTGTAAATTCCTTTCTTCACCTTAAAAAATATTTAAAACTAATAGGCACAAATGATTCCTTTGAGATGAATAGTAACGACATCGAATTTATCGACGATTTAATTTTTTAAATGCTAAAAAATATTTAACTTTCGCTTATTTTTATGTTACAAATTGATCGCAATTTAAAATTTCATCGTAAAAATTATTTTTGTTTTGTTCTTGAATTTTAATGTGTTTTTATTTAAGAAAATTTTTTTAGCCAATTTTTAGCGATTGTTTTCCATAAATTGAGCCATTTTTGGTCACCAAGTTTTGGCAACATTGATGCCCTAATAGATTGGAAAATTCATTGGAAACTACTGCCAACGTGCGCAGCAAAGCCCGGAATATTACTTTGTTCAATGTTACGCCCTTACTGAAACTTCTGAAAACGTCCTCGCAACAGCACGTAAGGGAGACATTGTCATTATGATGGGTGATTTTAATGCTCAGGTGGGCGGAGTGTCGATGTATAAGAGGAAAAAAGACAAGCAATAAATTTCGAATACCTCCAGAATGTTGCATCTACCCAAATTATACATAATAAAAGGTATTTACGTCAATTTTTGTTACCCTTGCAATAGCATAGCTGCTTTTATTCGACGTGAGCAGCCCATTTTCTTTGCACCTTCACTTTTTAGCTTTTCCGAAACAATTTTTTAACAACGCATCTTCCATTTGACAATATCAAATTTTTTATAAATTTTAACCGAAATTGCTAAAAAAAAATACAAAAAAATATTAATTTTATTAATTTACAAGTCGAATTTATTAATTAATTTTTGACGCTTTTTTTAATTGTTTAATTTTTTAACAAAGTTCATCTTTAAACTATAATTTGTGCTTTAAACACTACAATTTATACAAGACGAGTTCATACAAGGTGGTCTTATTTTGAAAATGGATACAACACTGTAAAATACTTAAAAGTTGTGTCAAAATAATACAACACTGTAGTTAACAAAATAGCTGTGTGTCAAAAATATATGCTGTAATTTTTCATTTTGTTTTTAATTTTAAATCGTGTGTTGTGGAATGGAATAATTTAAAAACGTGTACTAACAAAACATTATTTGCAAGAAGTTTTGCATTTTTTAATTTAAAAAAGTGCAGATGAAGCAGACCGATTGCTCATCCAATCTTTTTCTGATAAGGTTTTATTGAAAAAGAGTTATATTTATACCCAAACCACAAAAGTGGAGAGGGTATTATGCGTTTGTACCACCTTCAAATATTGGTTCCAGACCTATCTTTGTGTATACCGATCACTGTCTGAGTCGATCTTACGATATTCGTCCAGCTGGCAGTAGAGGTGGCCATTTTGGCGATAATTTGATTTAAAGTGGTGAGAATCGGTCCATAATTTCACATGTCCCCCATAATTTCTCTCTGGAAAAGCCTGCCTGCCCATTAACCATCTTATTATGTTGATATATGTATATTCAATTTGGTACAAATTTACTTTTTTGTAATCCAAATCATCTTACCAAATGTTATTGCAATCGGTCCAAAAAAAAATAAAATAAAAAAATTAAATAAAAAAATTAATCTTAAAATTAAAATAAATATTTAAATAGAAATGTCAAAAAAAGTAACGGCATATAATTTTGACATATAGTTATTTATCAGCTGTTGCTTACGTAGCAAGCCAAGGTCACCTTGTATGAATTCGCCTTAAATTTATATTTTTCAGTTCAAAGAAAAAAATGTACGTCAAAATGGATTTCCTGCGTTGTGGTTAAGTGTAGAGTTGATTTTAGCAAAGAAATTAGTGATATCAAGGCCCAAATTGCAACAGTACAGCCATTACAATTAGATTTAGATGGGTAGCAAATTGAAGTTGGCATATGAATTTGGATTATCACCACTTCATGCAAGAATACGACTTATGGAACACATACTAAAAATCAGTTATGATTTGGATTTCGGATCTTTAGGATCAATAAGAAACAACGAAACCAACAATGAGTTAAGAAGTTCAAAAAGGAAACATGTTCAAGATGAATATCGCAAATTTGGGTTGATTATAGATCAGCAAAAACAAGGGTCAGCCCATACAAATGATGGCAATACCGCAAGAAGATTCTTTTCAGATCCAGAAACAGTAGCTGAAATAACAGGTGTTGATTTTAACCTCATTTTTAGATTTAAAATAATCCTAGAAGTACTTGCGTGTAATGAAGAAATTCACTCTTGAAAATTTGGAGATTTTGCTAAGGAAACTGCAAAAATATATACAACCAAGTACCCATGGAGAAATATGTCTGCTACAGTTCACAAAATCCTTTATCGTGGAGAAGATGTCATTAAATATCAGTTGGTGCCGCTTGCAGATTTATCAGAGGAAGCTCAGGAAAAAAGGACTAAGGATTACAGATTTTATAGAGATGACGATACTAGAAAAATTTCACGGAATTCCACAAATGAAGATCTATTTAATATATTATTGGCAACGTCAGATCCGTTCATCTCCAGTATTCGAAATCAATGGAAAGTGGAACATCGGGATTTAGATGAAGAAGTCAAAAAGCTGCTAATGAACAGAAATAACACAGAACAGAATATGGATTATATGCAATCATCTTTCAATTAAATGAACAATAATTATAATTCATTAGATCTTAGACAGACATTGTATTAGTAAAAAATAATAATAATAAACAGAACCTCACTTTGTTACAAAAGCTATTAAAATCTATTGCTGCTTTTATTTTTAAAAGGTTTTTTATCCAAATATGTATGAAATGTTTTAATAAATAAGAAATATTCAAAAAATAAATACCTACATTTTCGTATCAAATTTAAAAAAAAATCAGAATTCAGCGGATTTATTTTGCTAATATTAACAAATTTTACAGCAAAAAATAATAGATTCTTCTGTAGTAATAGCAAGATTTTAGATAATATTTCTAAAGTTTTTTGAAGTGTAAACAAATTTGACAGCAAAAAATTGTTAATTTTTCTGTAATAGAAAAATTACAGTTGGTTTTACTATTTTTTTTTAATGTTGAAATTTTTTTTAGTATAAATATTAAATTTTTTGAGTGTCCCATTATTACAAAAAATGTTAATGATTATTATTTAAATCCAAATATGTACACGTAGAGAAAAAATATGTTTAGATATGGTCACCTCCAATAAAACTATTTTTAGACAAAATTTTAAACATATTATGTTTAAATTTAAACATATTATTGTCACCGACAAACATATAATTGTTAAATTAGTCCTCCATCAAGAAGCCACAACCATATTATGGTTGCCTCTAAAGTTATGGTTAAATATGACAATTATTTGTTTTTAAATTAACAATAGTATTTTCCTCTTTTCTAAGAGCAACATGCTTTGGTTGAAAATCAACCATGCTTTTATAAATGTTAAACATATTTTAGTTATTGGTAACCAAAAGATGTTCGGAGGCAACCATAATATGGTTGTGCCTTCTTGATGGAGGATTAATTTAACAATAATATGTTTGTCGGTGACAATAGTATGGTTAAATTTAAACATAATATGTATGCAATTCTCTTTAAAAATAGTTTTGTTGGAGGTGACCAAATTTAAACATATTTTTTCTCTGGGTGTATGACATTTTTAAATATTTAAAAATAAAAAAAAACCATATTTCACGCTTAAGTTAAAAAATCTAAAGTTCCTTTTTGCCCTTAAATTCCCCAATAACTACTCCACCGATTTTAATGAAATTGAAAGTGGAGAAAAGTTTAAGAATCTATCTGTCGATTAAAAAAACATTTCACTCAAAAATATCCCCTTCGGTTCAAAAGTTGCAGAATTTTGGCCAATGAAAAACGATTTTCAGCCACTGTGCGTCGGACCATAAAAGAATGTTAGTTGGTAAAACACTTCACCTCACTTGAAAAATATTTTCATACAAATTTTTAAGAATTCCAAAAATGTAATATGAAAAATTTTGAGTTGAAAGGATTTACAAAATAATCCTCTAAGTGAAAAAAGCCAATTTGATTTTCCATACAAAATTAATTTGTATCAAAAAAATATATACTTTTTTAAAACTGAATTAAAGCAATTTTGTGTGAAAAATAAATTCGATTTTTTCCACTTAATGGCTTATAACTTTCTTAATTTTTTCTAAGTTCACATCGTGTAATCGTAACAAAATTATTTTTAAGGTTCAGTCCGAAAAAAATATACTCTGTATATACTCAGTATTTTTTTTTTTTTTTTATCTTAATGGAGAAATTTAAAATTATAGTTTTTTGCGAAACGTCTTAAAATAAACTATTTTAAATTTTTAGGCCTGTAACTCAATACATTTTCATCCGTTCAATACAATTAATGTATTGCTAAAAGAATAGAAATACAGTGTGAAACCAACCGACCGTTGTCGGTACAATATACAAATACACCACAAAAAAAAAAACAAAAAAAAATTATTTTTAGGGAATATCGCCAAAACGCACATTAAAAAGGTAAATTAATTACATATTTGTGTTCAGCGAAACTTTATTAGCTTAGAAAAGGGGTTTTTATTACAGATATGATAAAAATTCAAAATTTGGCCTCATTACTTCATCTCAAATCTAATCTTCAATGTAAAAAATGGTGAATATTTTGAGGTACAACTATAAAACATGTTAAATGTTTCATCATATGATGTTTCACAAATTAATCTAAATCTAAGCTAAAAGTAGGTCCCATTTTTTTTTATCTATCTGCTCGTAATTGAAATTCGCAAAAAAAATTTTACGCTCCACCCTATTGTACATGTGTGCACATTAGGGGCTTAAAACCAAAAAAAAATTGTAAGTCCTATCATCCCAAAAGATTCTAGCAGGTATAAAAAAATCTCTCACAAGATCAGCTCCATATTTTTATTCTACGCGACGCTCAACGACTTTCAGTTTTTCCATATAAATAACATGTGAAATTTTGATGGGCATATTTTTAAAGAAAATTTAATTCTCCAAGTTTTAGACTTCGAATACAAGGTATTTTTTTTGTGTGTAATCGGAAACTACTTGCAACAAATAGTGTTTTTGTTACTCATTTTTGTTTGTATTGAAAGTCTGACAATTTTTACCCGTTAGAGTGTTCAGATCCACCCACGATGTGATTCAGTATCACCTCCTTCGCCCTCCAGATCGCTGTGATCTCAGCTTGGAAAACACTGCACTCATCCGGGAGTCTGAATGACCTTTTTACGTCAGTGTCCGCAATATAAACCCACCCCTCAAACAGTCCAATGGATCCACGCCAGACTTCCCTATCCGGGAACTCCACTGGTGTTAATACCGAAGTTTAGGGTCGTAGTCCTATGATCCGAAATTCCCTCGAGAATACTACCCTGATAAAGCAGACCCACTTCGTACAAAATTCTCGTGTGATCATCCCGCCTAGGTCTAACCAATGAAGACTTGTAGAGTCTAAATAAATTCCTAGCAGCCACACTCTTCACATAATGCTCAATAGGGGACATATATAGTGGGATATCCAACGCTGCCTGTGGAGTGCTTTTCCTTGCACCTGTAATGCCAAGAGATGCACACCTTTTAGCCTTGCTGATCATCCTCCTATAGCTATCCACGTTCAACGCATCCCACCAAACAGTACATCCATAAGTAAGAATTGGCCTTACCACCGATGAGTAAATCCAGTTTACCATATCCGGTATCAGTCCCCAGTTCTTACCGATGGAGTTCCTGCATGTGAAGTAGGCGTTGTGCCCCCTTCTCATGCTATCCCGAGTATTTCTCTTCCAAGACAATTTACAGTCAAGTAAGTAACCCAAATACTTAGCACTGTCCGATAGTTAACTCGACACCATCTAGCACTGGTCCCCTAAAACACTCTTATCTTGTGTCTTCTGGTAAAAAGCACCAGTTCCGTCTTCGCAGAGTTTACACCTAGCCCCTATCCTTCGCCCATGCCGAGAGTTCGCCCAACATCATCTGCATAATTTCACTGGTGGTGGACAGAAATTTTCCCCTGACCAGCAGAACTATGTCATCCGCATAGACAACGACTTTCCTGCCAATGGAATCAATAACAACCACAGTAGAGGCGATAGAACACCCCTTGTGGTGTCCCAGGCTCGAGTTGATAATCCTGCTTCTATGCATGCAGACTATCTACTCCACCAGAAAGTCTTTAACTCCTAGCTCCACTAACGAATACCTAATCTCCTCAATCCTAATGTTATTAAAGGCTCCTTCTATGTCCAGAAACGCGAGAGTATATTCCTTCAGCCCAAGGCCTTGCTCAATATAACCCACCACCTCATGTAGCGCACTCTCAACAGATTTACCCTTAAGGTAACAACACTATTTTTTTACAGGAGAAGCAAAAAACTTTACAAAATCAATAACAATGGCGTTTGAATTTCCTTAGTAAAGTCGCCATTTTTGATCGCAGGAATCTTAAATTGTTACGCCCTTTTGTATTTCATACATATATGAAAACTATGCGTTCTATAACTTTATATTTTCTTCTTATTTTTCAACTTTCTATCACTTTTTTAGTTGGAGCTGCGTCCGTAAACTATATTTGTGCCGAAAGTTGTTTAAAATAAATTACATTTCATTCAGGAATAAAAATAATTAAAATCTACTACGAAAAATTTTGGATCTGTTAAAATCAGAAAATAATAATTTTTATATAAATAAATAAAACTCGTTTTTTACCGTATCAGTAAAGATACAAAGTAATATAACTTAAAAAAGAAAAAAACAATAACATTGAACTAGCTCATGATAATAGATTCCGGTCATTGCACTCAAACAAAACATTTTTGCTGCGTTAAATCGAAAATAATGTACTACCTATTAAACCCCTGCACGAATGCATTTGTTTCTTGTACACAGTTGCCAACACCAAATTATTGTTGTGTCAACTACTGTAATTTTTTTTTAAATCAGCTCGAATGATCCATTATGAAAAACCAAATCAATGTTAAAGCAGTAGTTCGTTTCAATCAAATCAGTGTAAAGCAGTAGTTGGATTTAAATAAACCAACTCAATCCATAATTTGATTTGAGCGAAAAAACAACACACAACAATTGTGTGGCTATAACACAGTTATGTACGGTAAACTTTTCAATTCACAATGTGTGATCTTGATGTTTTTTGCCGATTGTTTCTCGGTTTTTGATCGTTGTACATATGTATTATTTTTTTTATATTAATTTTGCAAATAATAGAATTACCTTTAAATTTTTTTTTTTTACTTTTAATTAAATATTTGATAATATGTTTTGGTAATAATAAATTAATTTAAAATAAAAACTTAAATATTCTATAAAAATATTTGTCATCTTTAATTGTTTTTTGCTTCATACAAATCTAGCTAGTCATACCTAATAATTAAAAAAAAAACAAGATAATTCATACTTATCACCTATTTTGCTACAGTTCTTTCGTGTGATTCGTGTGATTTGGTTTAGTTAGTGTGATTGGTTTTGCTTTGTTGCTGTTTGGTGTAAATTCCGTACTCTTTACACTTCGTATTTGGTCGTTTATAACACACTAATTACAATTAATTTGCAATTGTGTGTTTTTATTTATTTTTTGTTATATGTGTTTTGCACAACATAGCATTTGATTCGTTAGCAAAGAGTGAGCGACAATCAGTATTTAAAAAACAAACGAATGTCTTGAAACGGCTTTTAAATGCATTTGTGTAGAGGTTTACTACCTATTCAGTTGGAAACAAAAATACATTCCAACCTACAAATATAACTAATGTACAAACATATCTAAGGTCTTCTTCATAAATAAGCCACATGCATTGCAAATAATTTTTCGAAAAGTTTCTAGTTTGCTCGCAAAAGAAGAAAAAAAGCAAAAGTGCAAACATTTAATAAATATGTATGAATGTATGAAGTGCTTTATACGAAAAAATATCGCAAAACAAACACATAAAAAAATTAACCAACAACTTACGATCGAACGCAATACACTCCAACATAATGATAAAAGTATCTATACTCGCTTCTAATGCAATCGGATGTGCGCATGTCATTCACTCTGTATGCAATGATTTCAAATTCGTCATTATTTCTGCTACTTCAGCTAAACCCGCTGCTGTTGTTTTTGTCACTATTATTGTTGCCTGTTTTTGTATTAAATTTGATTGATCGCAATTGGCTAAGGAGGAGCATAAGTCTAACATTAACAACTTGCTGTTTTCAGCAGTGTTTAACTAAGTATTTTTCTTTCTTTAGTGTAGTTGTTTTTTGGTTCTTTCACAAAATCAGAACAAATGAAAAAAAACAAATTGCACGTGGTTTTCTTAATTAATTATAAATTAGGTAATAAAACTTGCAGTGGAAAAAATAGCGAATGCAAAAGATTTAAGACGACGTCATACCAGTGTGGAGCGAGAATTAGTAATTACGTTATTTCCTCTTATTTTAAATTCGAATAACTTTTTTTTGTTTTTTATATAGAAGGGGGTTACCAACAGTAAGAAGTTTTATTTTGACTAGGACCGCCAGGTGGCCGAAATTTGACCACTTGACATTACAGGTAAAATAAATCCTTTTTGCACGTATGGAATATGAAATTATTATTTAAAAGGGCTACCTTAATTTAAGAAAATAACAAATGTCTTTTCATATTTCCTTTTATGCGTTACTATTAAAGCATTTATTGACTATTTCACTTTATTTTACTATTTATTTTTACAATGTGTGTGTGATACAGTTTCGAGTATAAAGGGTAAAATAAAGTTTAAATTGCCTGTTCTTAAAAATAAAATAAAAAAAAAAAACAAAAAATACCTTTAAAACGATATATGTTTCATTAAAATCGGTGGACGATAAGATACTTAAAAATCAACTACAAAAAATTGTTCCCGTATTTATATATCACTAGCTTAACCCGGTGTGCTTCGCTATCCTGTTAAAGCAATTGCTATATGATTACTGATTTGAACCGTTCTTCCGATTTTAAATTTCATTACGTATTTCCAAAATATATATATATATATATTTTTTTTCAAAAAAGTTCGAAAAGGAGATCTTATTTTTTTGTTATTAGCACAAATTCGTTTAATTTTTACTTCTATTTAAGTGACTGTAAAAGTTTTGAGGGGACATAATATGTAATGATCAAAATATACATGTTTTAAATGATTATACCCCAAATTTTTGCATAAGATGGTAAATACTTAAATTTCCAAAAGGTTCTTTTCAGTAGATCTATTCGTTGGGAGACTCATCCACTTTCATTTCTCTAACTTTGTTTGGGCTGTGCGATGATGAATAAGTCACTTTACTAAGTTATAAATTTGATTCAATGTTTGCATCCTATGCGGGTACTGCTCCTCTGGCCCTATCGACAAAATAGGTAGTCTATTTTATTTTTAGAGCTCACAGGATCCGTCTGTAAAAATTTATTGCTCCCCCTGCATCTACCCGCTTTATTTTTATTTTGAAAGGTGTAGTTGACTATAAAAGTGGGTCCTACTAAGCTTGAAGACTTTTGTAGTCAGATAAGCGGTATATAGGATTTTAATTCTATGGGGGTACTGCTCCTCCTCCTTCTACCCCGCCCATTTTTATTTTAAGTTTATAGTTTACAATAATAGTGGTTTTACCCAAGTTTGAAGACTTGCGCTATAATAGTCCTTCAGTTACGTGATATTTAATATGCACCCTATGGGGGGTATTGCTCCCCCTGCTCCTACCCCCTTTATTTTAATTTTAAAAGGTGTAGTTCATCATAAGAGTAACTCCTACCCAGGGCTGTGGAGTCGGAGTCGGAGTTGAAGAGTCGGAGTTGAGGTTTTTGTACCGGAGTCGGAGTCGGAGTCGCAGTACCCAAAAAAACGCGCGACTCCGACTCCAAAATTGTTTCGGCATAAAAAATTTAAAAAAATTTCTAATATTTTCCATTAAAAAAATTCTTCGAAATTGGCGATGCAATATTTTGCAGATCAATATGAATAAGTAGATTTTAATTTATTTTATGAGAAATAGTTGATTCAAGTGCTTTACTATTTAAGTATATTTAGGTATATTTTTTATACGTGCGGGAAAAAGTCTAAATTACATTAGTAAAACTTATACTCAGTTATTGATCTAGTTGAAAAAGATGTATGATTTTTTAAATAATTTACTCATGCTAAAAAATGTTAATGACAGGAATTGCCAATAATTTTAATATCAGAATTTTTTAACCATCAACGCTGAAATATTCTCAACATTGTACAGAATAAGTGTTGCTATAGCGCATAAATACTTGTATGTATTAGAAAAATTGTGACGTAATATTATTTCTCTTTTGTGTAGAAACTTTTTTATCGGCCTGCCTTTAATTCCTACCATAACACTCATGTTTTTCTTATGCACATTTCGCGGGGATTCCCATAATTCGTTTAATAAAGATGTTTCTACACAAAAGAAAAATAATTTTACGTCTCATTCATTTCGCATCACGGTTAGAGTAGGAGTCGTGAGTCGGAGTCGGAGTCGGAGTCGCACTTAAAAAATTTCAGCGTTTATAGTCGGAGTCGGAGTTAGTACTTTTTTCGGACGACTCCACAGCCCTGCTCCTACCAAGTTTGAACATTTTCACTATATAAGTTCATAAGGTATGCGATATTAAACATTGGCGTCCTATGGGGGGTACCACTCCCCTGCACCTATCTTACTTCAATTTCGGTGCTCAGAAGATCCTACTACAAAAAATTCAAGAAAATGGGTGCAGCGGCTCTTAAGATATCCAATACTTAATATTGGTATCACTTGCCTTGCCTTGGGCCCCTCGAAAAAATAAGTCGCCTATTTTATTTTTCCATGTGATGTTACTGTAAATATTTCAGGAAAATCGGTTCAGTCGTTTAGGAGTCTATAAGCCAACAAACAGACAAACATATTTCATTTATATATACTATATACTAGAGTAACCTTGCCCGCGTTGGTGGACAATACAATAACATACGTTTACGTCTTTGTATTAAAAATTAAATTTTCTAGAAAGAATAGACATTTTCCTGGAAAGGAAGTGCAAAATAATAATTACTGTTTAAAGTGAGAACATCAAAAAGAAAAAAATTTATTGCAGAGCTTGGTGGTAAACGATATTTTTAGTATTGCCATTTTCACAAAAAATGAATGAAAAATTAATGTAATTCTCATAAGGAAAAAATACATTTTATATAGAGAAAACACACCATAATTAAAGTGCGCGATGGTTTTTTTACAAACCATGAGTGAAAGTAGACCTTTCCAACGCATGTACTCGTTTGAAAATCGGTTGAGTGGTTCTCGAGTTAAAAAATGGCGAACATAGGACAACTTATTTATATATATAGATTTGTATACGATATGTCAAAATAAGACGAGTATTTTTAAGCAAATTGTTCGAATGTTTATTTAATTGAAAAAAGGAATTTATGCCATTAAAAATGGTAAAGGCTAGTTTACAATATTATACTTTGTATTAAGACATGTCAGAAACTTATGTAATATGTTAATGTGTGATAGTGTAAATGCATTGTGTTATGAAAATGACAAGTATTACAAAAAAAAATTTACATCCCAAACGACTTCATCGTTTTTTAAAATTTATCTTAACAATAAGTGCTGGTTCACACTCGTCAAGTTTTAGCCGCCAAGTCTTCAGCTTTAAAGAGAGAAGGAAAAACATAATGTAATTTCTTTTCCTCTCTCTCCTAAAAAGTGAAGACTTGACGACTAAAGGCCCAACCATAATGTGCTTAAGTTGGCTTGAGCAAATGTGCGAATACATGTAAATCATATGAGGCAAACCATATTGAACTTAAGAAAACGTTTTGTAAAGTTTTATGAAATTGTCATTTGCTTAAGCAAAGTGCGAAACTGATCGCACATTCCGTACGGAATCAAATGTTTTTGTTTTTTTAAATACATTTGAGACTTTTTGTTAATTTTTGACAGTAGGTTAAGCAAGGCTATGCATATTATGGTTGGGCCTTTAAACTTAAAGAGTGTGAACCAGCACTTATACTTTTCATTTGATCAGAGTTGCATTTTAACAAAAGCATGTTCATATGTGATAGTATGAAAACAAAATGTAATGTTACATTAAATTTTTTACAGTGACCAAAAAACTCATTAGAAATCAATATTATGGAATACTAAAGACTTGTGTGATAGTGTAAACTAGCCTTAACCAGTAACAGCCAATTCGCCCCCACGACTGTGCTTGCAGGACCTTATTCTTTTCATAAAAATTTCCATCACTGATTCCATCATTGAGAACGTTTTTTTATTTAAATAAATATATCAAGATGAATTTAGTTACTAGAATTTGGGTTATCAATACACAACATCCGACAAAAAATATCGGCGCGATTGGAGAAGTAGGCGTGGCGCAAAATAAACTTATTTATATCTAAAGAACGGTAAGAGAAAAATTGCCCAACTTTAGTACACATATCTGGGTTTTCAATATACCACCTCTCTAGACATTTGGGATTGGAGTAGTGGGTGTGGCACCTCCCATACAAAGACATTATAACAAATTTGTAACAAATAGCTTGGTTATAAATGAACAATACCTGTAAAAGTCTCACTGCTTTATTGTAGACATAGGTGGGATAGGGTTAGGTTAGGTTAAGAAGGGTTATGCGCCCAAGGGTGCATCTCCACTCGGAGACCAATAAGGTCCATTGTAAATCCCTTCAGTTTAAAAAAAGAGGAAAGAGAGAAGTAAAGAAGAAAAGAAGAAAATAGTCCACAGGTTTAAGACAGATAGACAGATACTGCGTAGGACAAGTCCTCCTACGGTCCCCCCCCAAGAGAAACGGCCGTCCTATTTCCCTGATAAACCCCAGTAGATCGGCTGGATTACACCCAGCGATACACCCTAGTTCGTCGTGAATCTAGCCCCTAGCCATTTCTGCCTGGGCCCCGCATCCTAGGACAGTGACACAGTACATGCTCAACCGATTCTAGCTCCTCGGCAACGGTCTGCAGAAGTCCGGTATGGTATTGTCCCATTTACTCATAAAAGCCCTAACAGAACAATGCACCGTCAGGAACCCTATAAGGCTCCTGAGACAACAGACCCCCTACGATATGACCCAGTATCACCTCCGTCGCCCTCATAATCGCTAGGATCTCAGCCTGCAAGACACTGCACTGATCCGGGAGTGTGAATGACCTTTTAACGTCAGTGTCAGCAATAAAAACACCGGCCCCAGTGCCAGTGTCCATCTTGGACCCGTCCGTATATACTGCCCACCCCTCAAGCAGTCCGTTTGATCCACGCCAAATTTCCATATCCGGGAACTCCACCGGTGGTGTTACACCGAAGTCCAAGGTCATACTCCTATGATCCGAGACTACCGCCGGAATACTACCCTGATCAAGCAGACCCACTTCGTATAGAATCCTTGTGTGGTCATCCCGCCTAGGTCTAATCAACGAAGTCTCGTAGATTCTAAGTAAGTTCCTAGCAGTCCCACTCCTCACATAATGTTCAATGGGTGACAGATGTAGTAGCATGTCCAGCGCCGCCTGTGGCGTGCCAAGAGATGCACTACTCTGGGACTTGTTGGGCATCGTCCTAAAGCTATCCATTCTCAACACGTGGGATGTTTAAGTAAGAATAGGCCTAACCACCGATGTATAAATCCAGTTTACCTTATCCGGTCTTAGTCCTCAATTCTTACCGATGGAGTTTCTTCACGTGTAGTAGGCATTGAGTAATCTGTTCATATAAGACAGTCGGGATAACTTCAATGCAATCACCATATAGATTTCTGTTCAACTGTCAGCAAGAGTATTTAAACATGGTACAAATAACTTCATAAGTAACGCACGAGATCTGACTTGAACAAAAATTACATATTTTATTTTAATGAGGGTAGCGAAGCGCGCTTGGTTAAGCTAGTTAATAATATAAATAGAATGTTATTTGTTCCAAATTTGTAAATTGTAGCTGTGGCCGTTCTCTAAATATACAGAAATCTAGTTTGATCCACGCCCACTTCTCCAATCCCGTACAATACTTACAGATGCTGTCTGTATATTGATAGCCATTCTAATTGTACCAAATTTAGACATTTTACACTTACTGTTCTTCAAATATAAGGGATTATATTTTGTGGCACGCTCGGTTATCTAATTGCGTCCACTTGTTGACTGATGTTTCGTGTTGATCAATAAGCTATTTTTACCATCTTTTGAAGCTTAAGCTATGACCATTCTCTAGCTGCACAGAAATCTCTTTTGCATTTGTATGTGAGAAACCACGCCCACTTATCCTCTCCCACTTTTTTTTACAGATGTTGCGTATCGTACAACTTTTATGTTACCCGTCTCTAAATAAATCTATTTTATGCCATGCCCACTTCTCCAATCACGACATTTTTTGTCGAATGTTATGTATTGATAACCAAAATTCTTGTACCAAATCCTGTCGTTCTCAAGATATACATAAATCTATGATGTCTATGTATGGGAGATACCATGCCCACCATTCCAATCCCGCCCATTTTGTAAGAGATGTTTTGTATTTATAAGCCAGTTATATGTACCAAATTGGGACAATTTCTCTCTTACCGTTCTTTAGATACATATAAATAAAGCCATTTGGTGCCACGCCCACTTATCCAATCCCGCCCAAATTTGTCAAATTGTCAGATGTTGTGTATTAATAACAAAAATGCTTGTAACAAATTTGAAAGTTTAGGCCTTTCCGTTCTCCATATATACAGAAATTTATATTGTCTTTGTATGGGAGGTGCCACGCCCAAAAAAATATATATCCTTTAGATCCTTCCAACCCTCAGTAATATACTATAAAAGTTTTATGAAGATCAGTTCAGCGGCTATAAGGTACAAACGAACAAACAAACAAATAAACATACATACTATGGGGATCGAACGGTTTTAACCGGTTATTTTACTTTTGGCCAAGCCGGTTATTTAAAAATTTCCATTTTTCTAATATAGAATAAACCGGGTATTTTGGTATAATAAACCTGCTAATGTGTAAGTGATGTAAGTTTTCCTTAATTTTGTTGTAAATGAACCCGTAATTCAATTATTTTTCTAATTGAAATATTGGGCAACCTAAACTTTTTACGAAGAATGTCAAAACAAAATGTAAAAAACGTCAAAAAACATTATTACACAACAAGAATGATAGAAGAAAGATTACGACAACACGAACTCAAAAATTGAATTTTCTGCGCAGGTGGGTCAAATGACGTCACGAAACATACACGAATAGGTAACCCTAGCTTGGGTTAAGCTACGTCATCTAACGGGAAAACATGCGCATGGCGTAATCTCTTTTTATATCATTCTTGATTAAACAATATAAATACAAGTCGCTTATAAAAGCTTGTGTTCTTAAAAAAAGTCTAAAAACAATTCAAAATACTAAAAAAATTTGTTCAGTTAAAAAGGTAAATAGCAATTTGTGTGAGAGTATCCTAAATATTTAATATTTTTTAATACAGATGTCATCTCTACAGATTTTTCGAAAGGAATTTCAAAAAACAAAGGTAACCTAAAATGATATGTTGCGAAGGGGTTTCGAAGCCACGACCCATTAATCATCTTTAATAAGTCCAAAGCTTGACATAAATGCACGCCTAATAAATTGACTCCGTTGCAAGTAGTTCTTAGAATATCTCAAATAATTAATTTTTCTAAATTCATATAATTTTTTAAAACCAAAGTTCTTACAAAATGCTAAAATGTTGGTTCCTTACCTTTGTGAAATATTTTTTTTTATTCAAATTAACTTTTTATTTCAAAAACTAATCTGCTTTTTGTGTTTTTATTTATTCGAATTAAGATCGTTTTAAGATTTACCGTTTTAAAATTTTCAACGCAACAAGATATGTAGCGTTTGAAATTTTAAAACGCAATGTGAATTTCTGTAGAAAGCAACAACAAAATTACAATATATTTATGACTTTGTTTGTGCTTTCAATGTAATTCTTTGGCGTTGCGTTGCGTTTTACATGATTAGGGCCTAAGTTTTGCAAAATAGACACAATATTTGATTCAAATCAAAATTTTCGTGTGAAATAATCAATGTTGCTTAATATTTTTCGTAAGTTCAAACAGAGTACCAGCGTTGTCAACTCGGTGCGTTTCGCACTATTTTGGATGCGTTTTTAAATTTTGTGTGCAAAAAATTCCTTTGTTGGTGCGTGGTTCGCTTTTTTATATTTCGGTGCGTTTTTAATTTTTGGTGGCACCAAAGAATATTAAACACAACTTTTTGTTTCAGTGTGCGAAAAAAATCTTTCTAGGTACAATCAAATGCACGTTTCAATACCATTCATGCAATAGTGCAAAAGTTTTACTAACAATTTACAGACCACAATAATAACAACAAGTAATGATGTTTAAGACGTACCAAATCATATGCGCAAACGGCCTTGTTGTTGTTGATAATTGCTATTATGTAAAGAAAAATTTTAATTTATTATTTTAAATAGAAAATAAATTTTAAACTTGGTGTGTTTTTCGTTTCTCCAGCTCAACTCGTAACCCTGAAATAATTATACCGCGAATAAATAACAGTATTTTCGAAAAATCATTTTTACTGAAATCAGCTAGAATATGGAATAGACTTCCACGACAACTCAAAACTTTTAGTTATACAATATCAACAATACGACCTAAGCTTTTGGAACACATTAAGAATTCATAGATTAGAAGCAAAAAAAAAAAAAAAACATTTAGATCTTTATGTACAAAGTATATTAATTTGATCATATTATCTTACTGTATTAATCATATATGGCCCTAAGGGGCTCGATTAAGTAAATAAAAATGAAAATAAAAAAACATAAAAAATAAAATAAATGGCGCGTTTTTTCCATTTCGGTGCCTGTTGAAATTTAAAGTTGACAACGCTGCAGAGTATAGTAGGTTACGGACATAAAAAAATAAAATATGGAACGAAAATTTTTCTAATTAGCATTTTCTTTTTCTTTAAAGCACAGCTGGGCGCAAGGATTTTTTCATCTATGGTATGAAAAACACCGGCTTCGCTACCTAAAGCTTGTCTGAATCTAAAAGATTCTTAAACTAATCTAGAGGTGAAAACAATGATCGAATATAAAAACAAAATGCATATTTGCAATCGAGTAAATTACCTTTAATTTGATTACCCACACATACATATTAGTGCGGGGGGGGGCACTTTTTCTGCCCCCAGAGGGCCCCACAAGTCTCAAGCGCTATATTATATACTTTTCGTTTTTCTTACGCAGTTACCTTTAATTTAAGTACCCACACATACCACTTAGTTGGAGGGGCGGTTTTTTTTGGTTCAGGCGGCCCCTGGGTCTCAGCCCCCATATTTTATTTTATTGTTTTTTTTTTTTTTTAATTTTAATTCTGAATCGAGTGGCATAGGTACCTTTTTATTTTTTTTGTGTGCCCCGTAAACCGCAATTCAGCCTATAATTCTTAACTTCATAACAAACTTTATTTTGGCGGGTCCATGATTGCCCATGAGTAGGGTACATTCTCGAAGATTTGGCTGTCAATACTGTAGTTTATTTTATCATATAGTATTTGGATGCATTAAAGCAATAATTACCACTTACCTGCTTTTGTGAGAGTAATAATTTGAGAATTACTGGAATATGCCATTTCATGGTCACTTATAATACGAACTAACACTCCGCGACTAAGAGCACGAACAAATGCCTGCGATAATTCAAACGACGTAAATGTATACATGGCCAAATCAATGGAATACAAAGCCGAATCGACTAACTCTATTAAGCGACCGACATTGTAAGCAGCACAAAAAGGATTCTCACATTTTGTATTTGAGTTTGGAATAGGTAAATTAATAATGCGACCTTGTGAGGCCATTCTGGGTGAGGGGGCTCCACCACCACCTCGGCCAGTATGTTCAAAACGATGATTAACAGCACAGGACTGTGTCAGCTCATTCGTCCAAATAACCTCACATATTTCATTGGCACTTGAACGCTCTTCTGATCTCTTTTTAAACCAAAAATATGAATGATACAATAATTCCGAGGATATAATGGCACAAGAACCGTATAAACAATAACGTAAAACCCTTGATTCCAACATCTTGTAAAAAATTTTTTTGTTTCACTTTATTGCACTTATTTCACTTGCAGCCAATCGGCGTTTATTTATTAAACTTTTTTATTATTAAATTTCACTTAAATCCTAAAGATATTTTTGCTCTGCTTTATGTTGGAATTCAATGAAAAAAAATGAAGAAAATTTAATTCTTTATATTTAAATGCATAGAGGATATAACACCGGAATTGTTCAAGAAATGCACTTTTTGCATTTTTGATTTTTCTTCGCCGAACGAACACGCGGTTTATTTGACGTTTATTTAGCGAATACTTTATTTAGATAATTTTTTGCTTTCTTCTATTTTAGATGTGTTTTCTTCGTTTTCGTTTTTTTTTTTTTAATATATATGTACCGATCTTATTTTTTTATCGATTTTCTATTCTAGTTGGGTTTTTAATGCGGCTGCTGTTAACCTTTTTTATTTTTTGTTGTTTTTGTATCTTGGAAATAAAGGTATTTTGGTATTTTTTAAATTGACGTTTATCTGGTTGCATTTGTTTGCGTTCTTTTGTAGTCTTCTTTTGTAGAAACTGGGTAATCTGTGTTAAAGCCAATAGTTATTAGATGCACGTGTATCTTTAAATCGATTGTTGTTGTTTTGTTTTCAATTTATCATCACAGCTGATTCCGTTTTTTTTTTTGTTTTTCTTGTTGTTGTTGTTTTTGTCTATGGTGCTTTTTCTGTTTTGTTGTCATCTCTCTTTTCTTGACAACATATTACGCAGTTGTATTTATTGGTACCAACAGAGACGAATTTGCCTGATTTTGTATACTTTTTGCGAATGGTTAAAATACGTTTTTGAATTTAATAATTCTAAAATTTTTTTTTCTATTCTGTGAAAAAATTTGAAAAGCTACTTATATTAAAATTACACTTGGAAAGCTTCAAAGTATATTTATAAATATACCTTAAATAATTTTTTTTTCTATTTTGTGAAAAAATTTGAAAAGCTATTTATCAAGGCGAATTCATTTACCAGGAGGCGTTGAAAGCACAGCTATGTTACTTTATTGTCTTACTTAGAGAGAGAAATGTCAAAAGTTGCTTGTGTTTTTGTGTTATCGATCAACGAAATTAACAAAAAAATAAATTGTTGTGTTTTTGGTGTTGTTACTTGTTGTAGTATCGACACCACCGTATACATGAATTCGCCTTACTACTTATATTAAAATTACACTTGGACAAGGCGAATTCAACTACAGGTGGTGTCGATACTACAACAATCCAAAAACAACAGAAACAACACAGGGTTTTTTGCATTGCATTGTTAGTGTTTACTGTCCAAAATGTCAACCATTCCTAACAAAACACTAACAAATCAAAACAAAGTAGCGCGAACTGTCAAAATCAGATGGCGTTTCGATACCACCTGTAGTTGAATTCGCCTTGGTATACATGAATTCGCCTTGCTACGTATATTAAAATTACACTTGGAAAGCTTCAAAGTATATTTATAAAGCAACAATTTTGTAACGCATGAATTTCACTCACACACTCAAAGGAATTAATTCTTCATTTTGTATAGTATAAATGACTTTTTACAGATTAAGAACATCGGCATTTCAATTACATAGGTATATTTTTTATTTTCAAAGGCTGTAGATGAAGTAATTGCCTTTCATATTGCATATTTTTATTTAATGATTTGTTAATAATATTACTCTACTACTCACCCTTAAGATATGTGTAACATGAAATTATATACGTAAATAACTTATTACCGAAATTTTAAGTACATATAAAAAATTCCAGGTGCCCACAGGGCATAATTTTTTTACATGTTTTTTTTTTTGCTTTTATTTATTATTTTTAGCTTTAAGTTTAGTTTTTAAGCACATTATATTTTTACTAACCCAAAATATCCCAAAATCTTGTGCCGGGAGCAAGCACTGTAAACCTCAATGTTAGTTATCTTTCACAAAACCTGATAAGTTTGATACTGTAAAACAATAATAATTATTAATTTAAAACATTATAGTTTTAAGATTTATTTGTAATTTGACTTATAATTTTTTATCCTTGTGTATGTTTGTTTTAAACTTTAAAATTTAAATCCTCAAATAAACTTAACTTTATTAATCAAGGAATAGAATCGATTTATTTCGAAAATCAACATTGACCCAAAGTTAAAGATTTGCTGTTCCAAGTTTTATACTGAAATCAATAATGGTGCATTAAAAATATATTTTATTTCAAGTGATTACCAATAACAATGGTACCGTAGAAGGATTTATTTAGTAATTAATGTACTGACATATTTTGTGAAGTAAATTTATATATATCTGTATATAAAATACAAAAAATGTTTCTATGTCCTCTATAGACTCTGGAACCAGCCAACCGATGTGCGTCAATCTGGTGTAATTTTTAAGGTAATTTTCCAGGGATGGTTTGGGCTATACATTTTTTCAAAGCTCGGAGTTGTTGGGAAATTTCTACCCCTCTGAAATTACCTCATAGATTATAATGAAAATTAAAACATTGATAGATACCTACTTATATGGACACTTTAGCAATAAATTTTTTTAAAAATAGGACCACGAAGGGTGGTGAAGATGGTTTAAGGATGAACATTTTTCCAAACTAGGACCACGAAGGGAGTAAGGAGGCAATTTCTGCCTCTCCGAAGCTGCTTACAGATTTTTAATCAATTTAAAACATAGATCGATCCCTACTTATATGCAATATTAGCAATACGTTTTTTAAAAAATGGGATCACGGGGTAATTTCTGCACCTCCGGAACTACCGCACAGATTGTAATGAAACTTAAAACATAGATAGTTTCTACTTATATTGACACATTATCTATACATTTTATAAAAAATAGGACCACGAGGGTAGGTGGGGGATATTTCTGCGTCTCCGAAACTATCTAGCAGATTTGAATGAAATTTTAAGGACAGATAGATTCCTACTTACGGACACATTAGCTATAAATTTTTTTCCCCCTGACTTCGAGAAGGGGGAACGTTGTAGCACATATCGGGTGTATATAAAACACAGACATTGTTCTATCTAAGTCCGTTATAAGCTTTGAAACTATCCAACGGATGTGCCCCAAACCAGCTTCATTAGAAAAGCAATAGCTCAAAGATTGTTTTAGACCACTAAAAAAATGCATTAGGCGCATGCGGTTTATTCTTGAAGTCGATTTTTTACTTTTCCCATACAAAAAATTTTATTGAATTTTGTAAATTTAATTTTATTCAACATTTTTCATTTTTCGAATTTATTCTATGAGTTAAATTTCAGTTATGTATTTTATTAAGCTTTTTGTAATAGCTCTATTCCTTAAATTTTTTTTATTTTTTAGAAATGACTTTATACACTACCAGACTATTATATTGTATTTTCTTGTTACATTTTACCTTAGCTTTCCGTTGGATAGCAATGAAGTATATTTATGTACAGAAAAATTTTACAATTATTAGACACCAGCAGAATGTAATGCATTTTCTGGCCCGCTACGGCCTTCGTCAGCATTCTTTGTGTCACACTGGATAGTGATACTTTATAAATTGAATGTATTTAACTCAACTATTTTAACAAATAGATATTGGGAATTATTTCTTTTTCATAAGCAACTTTATTATATTCAACATTTTTCATTTTTCGAATTTATTCTATGAGTTAAATTTCAGTTATGTATTTTATTAAGCTTTTTGTAATAACTCTATTCCTTAAATTTTTTTTAGAAATGACTTTATACACTACCAGACTATTATATTGTATTTTCTTGTTACATTTTACCTTAGCTTTCCGTTGGATAGCAATGAAGTATATTTATGTACAGAAAAATTTTACAATTATTAGACACCAGCAGAATGTAATGCATTTTCTGGCCCGCTACGGCCTTCGTCAGCATTCTTTGTGTCACACTGGATAGTGATACTTTATAAATTGAATGTATTTAACTAAACTATTTTAACAAATAGATATTGGGAATTATTTCTTTTTCAAAGTCATTTCTAAAAAAAATTTAAGGAATAGAGCTATTACAAAAAGCTTAATAAAATACATAACTTAAATTTAATTTTTTAATATTTCTTAATTTTTAATACATATCTTATATGTATATAAAATAAAATAAAAATGTTTCTATGTCCTTTACAGACTCTGAAACCATCCAACCGATGTGCCCTAAACCGGTTCCATTAGAAAGGCAATTTTGAGAAGATGTTTTTATGCTATACAGTTTTTCAAAATTATTACCACAAGGGCAGGTAGGGGGAAATGTCTGCCTCTCAGAAACTACCAAACAGATTTTAATGACATTTAAAACATAGATCAATTACTGCTTCTATGGACACATTGTCTATACATTTTTTAAAAAGAGGAATACAAGGGGGGGTTGAGGAAAATGTCTGCCTCTCCGACACAATCTAAGCGCTTTAATTAAAATTTCAAACATAGATAGACACATAAGCTATGAATTTTTTCTAAAATAGGACTTCTAGAAGGGGGGAAGGTAGCAGCACACGCCGGGTATCCGCTAGTATATATATATGTATATATATTTATTTTTATAATTATTATAAACTATTTTTATTATTTTTTATTAATATGCAGTGAAAACCTAAAAATATTCCTGGAAAAATAACAAATGGATTTTTCACATAAAATACAGTCAAAAATTATAGTCGGTTAAGCCACTCCATTAAATATTAACAGACGAATTTTCAAGATTATATACTATTTGAAACCAATCCCTTCCAAAACAAAATTATGTTATGAAGTTAAGATTCATATAAAAATTATTTGTGTCTAATATTATTTAGATATCTTAATATTAATAAGATTTTGATGAAATTGAGAGCGTAAAGTCTCAGTTTTAGCTGAATATTTACAAATTTTTACTGCATAAATTTTTGCAGTGGGTGGGTTCGAGTTCTTTTACAGTTAAATGCAGTAAATGAGTAATTACTGAGATATTACTCTCGAAAAAATATTTTTCCCAAAAAAGTACGCGAAAGGAAAATTTGTAAAACTTCTTAAAAATTATGTCATCGTCCAGACTTGCAATATGGATACCGGGCACTCAAACTGCCCGGGAAACTAGATAGCAGATGAGCTGGCCAAGGAAGGTGGTCGTATGGATGAAACATTCATTGATCAATTCATTGGCCTTCCAATGGCTCTCTGTAAGTCACTCATTCGGCGCGAGAACTATAGAATTGCGCAAGAGGGATGGACCCGTGAGTCCACCTGCTACACATTCAGGGCACTTTGGCCTGGATATGATGAACGGAGAACCAAATCTCTACTTAGGTTCAATAGGAAACACTGGCCTGTTGGGACTCATGCTAGAAGAATGGGTGTGGTATTTAATGACTACTGTAGAAGTTGTCATGATGAGGAGGAAGAGAAAACTGTGCTTCACTTTCTCTGTCAATGCCCTGGGCTACGGGGCATCAGGGGAAAATACCTGGGAGAACCGGTGTTTTCCTGTTTGGAGGATCTATCAAAAATAGAACTAAGATTTCTTCTTCTCTTCATTAGGAAGACGAATTGGCTCAACCTTGCAGTGACGCCATCTGAATAACTGCTCTTCGGGATGGGCATTGGCGCTGGGTATCACAAAGGGACCGCTAAAGGACCCAAGTAAGCTGTCACTCGATGGCTGCCCATGGAACCTAACCAGACTTGCAATTTCTGTTGCAGCAATTCTTGAGTTTATTGGTGATAGAGGTGAGAAAATTTGGGAGGGGTACTCATCTCACCAATCAAATCAAGAATTGCTGCAACAAAAATTGCAGGTCTAGACAATGACTAAGGAACAGCTAATGGCAAATAAATGTAGTTGGGTGATTCACAAGGTTTGCTATCTAGACATATCGTTATAATGTCCAAAATAATATTTTACAATTGTTTAAAAAAAATATTGTTTTGTTTCAAACAAAATAAAAATTTTAATGCTGGCTTCATTGATTCGTCATAAATACACAGTAGAAATCTTAATTATAAGCGGTTGCCCACATCCGTCATATATATTTCTTGTAATTATTTTAAGACATATGACTTTACAATTTTATGACTACCTTGTCAATCACCCAAGCGTTAAAAAATTTTTACACTTTGGACTACTTAACTCAATTTCTTATCGGTACAGGATTAAACACTTTTAATAACACGTAAGTTTAAAAAAAAAACAAACAAATTATTTTATGTAGTCTTTCATATACATATGTCTTATTTTTATATTTTATTCGATTTTGTGAATTTGTGTCTGCTAAAATTTTTTCAAAAGTACAAGAGTAATTTTTTCGCTATTGATTTCTTAAAAAACAAGTGTAGTACTAAGTATCCAAATACTTTACATTTTAACAACTCCAAAATATGAATACAAAAAAAAATAATAATAATAAAAACTAAAGAAAGTTTTAAAGTTGGTTTGGAGCTATATATACATATGATTCACAAACAAGTTATGTATATTAAATAATTATTGAATAACTTAAAATTTATTTTCTTGATTCGAGTTATAATTTCTTAAGTTTTTTTCAAATCATGCAAAATTTTCTTGGTTCAAGCCATATTTTCTAGTGATTTGGTAAATAAAAATCAGATTAACATTTTTTTTATTGATTTATCCAAAAATAAATACATTTATCAACATTTAAACCTGGCTCGAATCCGTATTTAAAATCTGCGCTAAGTGGAAAGAATAAAAACACCATCCACCTTACTAGTTACATACTTTAATAATAAAATATTTAAAATATTTTATTTATAAAAATCGTTTTGCGGCTGAGGTTTTTATTAATAAATTACCTGATTTTTTTTTTTTGTCAAACAACAAAACATTCGCCATAGCGTAGTGCCAGGGACAAAATTTGGTAATGGTCTAATATACATACTTCAAACCTCGGAAGTTTGTATGTAAAAAATATCAAAAATAAAAAAAGCTAAAGGGAGAAATAAGAAAAACCAATTACCAACGTACGCCACAATAGGAAAATGAAAACGTTAATTCATCACCATCGGTGATGATATGGCTAGGTGGTGAGCCATATAGGGGTGCATTGTTCCCTAGCCTAACCTATGACAGACGAGTATCCTTCAATTTTAAAAACTGCCCCATCTTCCGCTTACCTGATAGATACTAGGCCTAGTTTGAAACCTTAAAGCTTTCTTCACATTGGTAGCAACAATTTAATGTTTCCTTCTATCTTATTTCTTTATAAAGTATTTCATTAATTTTCCATGGCCCAATTAGTATGTCTGCTCGAAACGCCTGCTGATTTTTTGTAGAGTTGTATTTTTACCGTGCAATTGTTTTTAACATCTTATCCATTTATTACACAAACAAATTCATTGGGTTTTGACATCTTTATGTTGTAGTTTCGCGCAGACCTACTAATTGGGCCATGATATTTTCCTTTCATTTTTTGATCCAAAATGTAACCAAACTTTTTTTAAAAAGTTGAGTACTTCACAACAATTTGTATGTAATTATTTATGACGTTTATAATATTATTTGGTTTTGAATGAAAATTTTAACAAAATGTTTTAAAAAATAGTAATAAATGTGTACGTGATACTGTTCTGTACAAAACTTGCAAGCGTTTTCTTAATTAAAAATGCGAGTTATTGTGAACACCAAATAAAATGTCGCTGCCATTGTGAACGAATCTTAAAATTTTAAGTTTTAGTAGATGCGCCCACGTACATAATTAACGGCCGGTTTTAAGAACGCGAGCGCAAAAGTGACTCGTATATCTTACACTTAAAAAAAATTTGGAAATTTTGTTTTTGTTTTAAATATAAGTTAAGCGAGTCACTTTTGCGCTCGCGTTCTACAAACAGGCAGTAACTATTATTACAAAATTTTCCAAAAAATTACTTAAAATTGCTGCCTTTCTTTAAATATCCTATAAACTGATATTAATCTGTTACATAGGAAGAAAAAAAAGCACTTAACAATCTACATATATCACTAGTAGTGATTCATTGCATACATACTTATTTAAAACAGTTTTTTGCATTTGAATTGCAAAAAATTATCCATGTCACCAAACCAATTAGACATTTGTAACCAAGTAAAAGTGCTATATTCGGCTAAGCCGAATCTTATGTACCCTTCACCATGGTGCGACAAGAACAAAAGTTATATACATAAATAAACACCGCCCACCTTTTTCGGATGTCTTGTCTTGGTATCGAATTTATTTGTACTAAATTTTGTAACTTTTACTGTTACTGATCTATTTTGTTTATGTATGTGAGGTGCCACAGCCACTTCTTGACGGATTTTGTGTATTGACAACCCGGCTTTGTGTACCAAATTTATTTCCTACCAGCTATTTGGAAATATATTTTGTTTCACGCACACTTTTTTAATCCCACCCTTTTTTTAGAGAGGTTGTGTATTGATAATTGAGAGGCTTGTAATTTGGGAACATCTCATATCTCAGTCATTTAAGGACCGATCTGGTTGAATATCAATAGCAAACATTAACGGTGTATATGTGACATAAATATGTAACAACCTACTCCCGATCATTTCTGTGATCTTCGAAAACCCCGTTCCACACATACGGACAGACGGAAATCGTTAATCAAAATTGTAGAAATACAAAGGAATAACAAACTTATATATAACCTCTCCACCTTTGCTGAAAGAAGGGTACAAATAATGTTGTTTTTAAATAATTAATTTGGCTTAATTGGGTTATTATATAAAAAAATCTAAAAATTAAAACAGATTTATACAACACATTTCTTTGGAAAATATACAATAAGATTTTCTTACTTTTTATTTAATTTGTTTTTAACTAAAAGTACAGAGAATAATTAACTTAAATTAACTGCCGAAAATTAAATAAATGTATGTTTTAACTAAATAAAAACAAACAGATTTTGGCAATTTTGAAAGTTTAACAGGAAAGTCATTGAGGTATAGAAACATTCTATTAAAAACATGAACCATAAAAATTTTTTTTTAACACAAACATGGATGTATTTCAAAATATGTATGTTAAATTGTTAAAGGTATGTATTATTTTTTTACAAATAAACAGAAAAATACTAAGATTTATCATAATTTTATACGGCAATTTAAATAACTTCTACAAACGATTATACCGGGCTTGGCTTGGTTTACGATCTGAAAAGAAATTACGTAGAACTAAAATCTGGCCAATGCCAATTATTAGAACGGCACCAGTTTCAGCACATGACCACCACATGACACGTTCGTTTAACTCTTCAGCCCTCTTGCGGCCTTGAGCCTCACGGAGGCGATGATGTGTTTGAGCATCCAAAATATCATTTAAGGATTTATGTATCGACTGGGAGGAGGTTTCCATCTGTGTCAAAACAGTGGCATGATCGTCGACACCGGGTAAGGCGGGTTCATCACCTACTTGGAAGTCAACATAGACCAATTTATGGGAAAATGTTGAAAATTTATTGTTAAAGCAGGCTTGATAAATGCCTGTCGTTTCTGCAACAAACTGATGACTGTCAAAGGTAGCCTTTTGTTGTTCATAGATTATGCGATTCTGGGGATCCTTTAGCGTAACATCTACATCTAATTGGCCACCAGCTGAAACCTGAAACTCTAAGTATGCGGTGGTATTGCGTTTGATCTCATCAAAGAAACAATCTTCAACACCGTCTGCTAAAT
The DNA here is from genome assembly GCA_943735925.1 of Pollenia amentaria. Taxonomy (NCBI): domain Eukaryota; kingdom Metazoa; phylum Arthropoda; class Insecta; order Diptera; family Polleniidae; genus Pollenia; species Pollenia amentaria. The sequence goes on along the minus strand of OX031008.1, from coordinate 80,347,245 downwards.
CAAATGTAAATTCGACTGACTGTACCGTACACACCCAGATAAGGCACATCAATATGCTGGCCCACATTATATTACAAAAACTAGTAAATTTTTGCATTTTTTAATCTAAAATTTGTGTCTTCTGTATATAATTTTTAATCCAGTTACTAAAGCAAACAATATAGCAATACGTTGCTTAAACCAATCAATGGCTTATTCTATGCCACGCAAGATGAGTTCTAGAAGTACAAAATAAAATTATAAAAGAAAGTGTTAAAAAATATTTTCTACATTTGAGTTTTTTCGTTACACCACAATTTATAAATACTTGACAAGCAAATGATTTATTTTTAGTTTACAATTTTACCTTTATGTTGCTTTTAATATATGTATATTACAAATTATTATTAACTCTCGTTGTTTTATTAAGTTTTTTTTATTAAAAAATTCAATTTCTTGCGGATTTTCTTTCGTTTTTGTCGTTCTTTAAAATTTCCTCTTTGCAACATTTGACAGTTTGTTATCTTTTCTCTCTCGTTTTCTTCGGTATGTTTTGTTCACGCACGTCTCTTTTCGGCTTGTTTCCATGAGAACAACACTGACGTGTCAGGAAGTCTTAGGTGTGAAGAAAACAAACAAAGGGTTTAGTGTCATATATATGGTGAAATTACTAGAAGGTGGCAGCACTACGGCATCTGGCTATTTTTTGCTTGAACTGTGGTGATAACTACAGTCTGTCATTTTGCTTTGTTTATGTTTACTTGAAATTATTGTGCTTTAAAAAAATAATCATTTTTGTGCGGTTTTTAAATGAAAATTGTGTTTAAAGTTAAAATAATTGCAAAAAATAAATCGTAATTGGGTTTTATATGTGCGTCTTTAGTTGTGCTAATGTATTTTCTTTTATATAATAAATAAAAACAAAAATAATTTTGTCTGTGAACACGTTGTGCGTACGTTTTAAAAATCTGTTAATGTTTGATATGCACTTGTACGCCTGTTTCTTTAAACCTCCAAAGGACTTGCATTAAACTTTTAATTATGAATTTTTTAGTATTTTTTTCATAATATTTTTGTGTTATTTGTTGCAGATCAGCGTTGCCATTGAAAATTTTCTATTCTACCAAACTTTTTTACCAAAATCCTTCGGAACCGAACAATTTTATTATCTTATAAATATTTAAAAATAAATATGTCGTGCCTGTTCAACAATAGTGTATTAACTCAAAATTTACATTTTTTCACTATTTGAAAAAATCAACATGCAATCTTAATATCTACTCGCTGTAAAAATATAGGAAGTGGCTATTTTGTCTATTTTTCGGTAATGAAACCGTAGTTGATATGCCTTTAATGTAAAATTAAAAATTGTTTTGCTTCTACTAAAAATTTTGAGTTAATACAGTATTGTTGAACAAGTGCGAAATGTAATAAATAACAGAAATAAAACTGTAACTTAAACAAACACTTTTAAAGGAGTCGATATCTGTAATATTTTAATGTATTTACGTTTAAGGAAAAGTCTTGATTTTGCTTGTTTAAGAAGATCAATACAAAATTTCAATAAATGTATCTTTTAAAACTTCTAAAACGTCGTGTGAATTAGAATTTTTCATATACATAAGTACATCTTACATATAATAATATTACTCACAATAAGGCCTTAAATTTGAATGCAAATATGGCCTGTTTCACAAACTTGCTGGCTTTTTCGTTAAATCACAAACTTTACAAAAATATTAATACTAACATATCACAAATTTATATCACAAAGTATGCTAAACGTTCAATATTTATCATGTTATCCGCGATCAGGATCATGGATCACATAAAATTAGGCTATTCTGCAATATTGATCGCGATCCATCAATACTGTATTACGTCCAAAAAAATCAAGGCACTGGATCGATTCATATATGTGTATATTAAACATGTAACAGTTCCCCGTAAGGTTTGGCCGCAAAAGACAAACCATGGCAACGTTGTTGTACATAATTTTTGACAGCATTGGGTTCTTTACACAAACAAATTTGCCTGTTTTTAATCATGGTGAAATCACTACAAGGTGGGAGCACTAGGATTTGTTGTACATAAATACATTAAAAACAGGCAAATTTGTTTGTGTAAAAAAGTTTAGTGTGTCAAAAATATGGATATTCACCACACCGAAATATTATTCTTATTGAACCGTCAATTCCTTACACAGGGTCTGCACCTGATATAAGATATAAGATTTTTATATTAGCAAACGTCAAATTCAATCGCAGAGAGTATTATCTTACGTGTGGACTCTCAAATAGTGTTAGTATTAATATTATAATATATTGTTATGAGAAATCTTATAACAACTATCTTATAAGATGAGCTGTCAAAAATACACATACATACATACACATAAATTAATAATAAGACGCTATCATTAAAATGTTTAATTTTTTAAGTGAAAATAGTTGAATTCTTGTGAAAAGTGCTTAAAAAATAATATTAAACACTTAAAACAGAGAAAAAACTAAAAAAAGAATCAAAAACGACACAAGTTTACTGTACGAAAATCAGTAAATTATGAAATCTTATAAGATACATGTTCCCCTTGTTTTAGATTAACATGAAGAAATGTGCTCTCTCATTCTGCCGACGTTCTCTCACATATTATATCAGATATTATCTCAGGTGGAGACCCTGTGCAAGGCGAATTCAACTACAGGTGGTGTCGAAACGCCATCTGATTTTGACAGTTCGAGCTACTTTGTTTTGATTTGTTTGTGTTTTGTTAGGAATGGTTGACATTTTGGACAGTAAACACTAACAATGTAATGCAAAAACCCCTTTGTTGTTTCTGTTGTTTTTGGATTGTTGTAGTATCGACACCACCTGTAGTTGAATTCGCCTTGACCCTGTGTTACAAAATAAAAGCCATATAAACATATACTTAGTAATAAAAATGTATATAAAGTAAAAAACATAAACATTATGTTTTATATAATAAATAGCGAGTTAAATGACGTACATACATAAATGCAGAAGTACAAGCCAACTTGCTTCAAAGTGTAAAGTGCAATCAAAGTGTGAATCAGTAACTTTAACTTTAAGAAAAGTCTCAAAAGAAAACCTGGATTTTACAAAATTATGTTAAAATGAAAAATATTTTTATCAAACACTGCATATCAATATCAGCTTTAATTTTAGATGTCAGTGAATACATATCGGATAGAAACAATAATAGACAAGTTGTAGTTGCCAACATTAATCAAGGCTACCAAATTGTCACCTATAATAAAATAGTTTTATACTTTTTAAGGTAATATTGTATATGATCTTACCCTTTTGACGCTTCTATAATTAGTAGAAGCGGTCTTCGATTAAGTGATGAGCTTTAACACATTAAAATTCAAACAGAGGTCGATAAAAAAGCTGGTGGAATTCAATGGTTTTGGCATACCGTACTTTTGTACTTTATAATAAATCTATTTAGAATCTTTTTGGAACTCTTCACATTACCGACATACCAAACTATTTACTTACGGCCTAAGTTATAAAAAATAAAGCATGTCAATAAAGGGCTTATGCAACGGATTTTGTATGAAAATGCTTAATTTTTTATAACTTAGGCCGTTAACATTTTTAAACAATAATGTTTAAACACCCATGGGCAAGTTTTACCCAACGACATAATTATGACCAAATATCCAGTCGTAATATGAATACCCAGTGATTCTAATTCTTGTATCACAGCCTACACGGCATGCAAAATCCCACATGCGCATGCGACTCTGACGTCACGAGAATGTTAAGCACTTAGGTTACAGTTATTGAATAATACGCAGTGATAATATGCAACGAAATTTTGATAGTACACGAAATGTAATTTTGTCCCAAAATTTAAATGTGTCGCCGAAGCTGACACATGTGCAAAGATAGCACATGTATACACATGTAAATGGCTACATGAATGTTACTAGTACACGGCATGGAGCAAATGTACGCATTTTACATGCGTGTATGGACGAAATCTACATGTGTATGTGAATTTCTAGTACACGGCATGTTACCAGTAGTATTATTGACAGCGTTCTTAATTTTATTCTTTGAGAAATGTTTTAACGCTTTTTAACAATTCTTTTCATTACAACTTGTGCAATTATAATTTGCTATTTAAAATGTTTTGTGTATATATGGACATACCCACATTAATGCATTACAATATAATACAATTTTAAAAAATAGTTTTCACTATATAAAACATTTTTTAGTGTATTTTACTACCTATGTTTGCAATAAAAATTTTAGTTTGGAAATTTACATTGAAAAAAATCTAATTTGTATTTTTTGTCAATATAAATTCCCTAACGAATAATTTTAATTTTTATTTAAAAAACAGGCAGTTAATTTGTACTTGTTGGGAATATAACTAGTAACACAAATCTGGCATCATATTATTATTTACGCCCTATGGCAACCTTTTTCTCTTACTTTTTCTAGTATTCGTATTCTAACGTATTCTAAGTATTAATAAGCTTTATTGAACAGTTCTTTGTAAAACCTTGCTCTGCTTTTAATAATAAATAAAATCAACAGTACTAATAAGATATTTGTTGGAAGAAATCTAGTTTACCAACGCAGATCCAAATAGAAAAGGTGCCTAGGGTGATAGAAAATTTAAAAGTAAGAAGAAAATATTAAGTGAAAAAAGTGGCTCAAGCGCATAGCTTTTGAGGTACGCACCTCTAAAGTTTTCACTTAAATATGCGATATCCCACTACATTTCTAGTGGGCCAACATTGGTATCATTTTGAAGCTTGAATAGCTGTTTCTGAAAATACAAAATTTTTAACCCTTGAACTTCCCTCGCGAATGGGTAGTCATCTTGCCGCGATGCGAGGGCTTAAGTACAAGGACGTTTAGAGTCATGCTGGCGGTAGTAAAGTTAGTCAAGACCGGTAGGGCCTCCCATGCCAGAAGGGTCTAAACCGAGTACGAACCAAGAACTACCCCCCCCCGTCTATTAGCGTCTGTTTCTCCTAGTTGGAGCGGCTAATGACTAGGTCCGCTGGCCTTTTTACGGTCAATTGTTTGCCTTCTGAAGGCTGTCGGTCCGCAATAAAATCCATCAGCGTCTGTTCTCATAGTGAGCGGCTGATGGTCTGCGTCTGTCTCCAGAGGAGCGGCAGGTATAATTTCGCCTGGCAGTAGGCATAAAATGCAACCCCACCACACCCCCCACGAAATGTCCGAAAATTTACGCCCTACGTATCCGGTAAAGGGCTTCATAATCTCCGGAGACCCTACTACTACAGCGTCGGTATCAGGCTGTAGTATGTCGAATGCTACTGAAACCTCGACTAGCAAGGTGGTTGCGCCAGGCTCTGCTAGTCGATTAGCTACTAGTGCGCAAAAACTCACGGCTAAGCCTTCAGGCGGTCGTAAACCAAGCTTGGTACAGGGTTCTTCGAAACCAGGTACCTCCAAGGCTTCCCAGGTCCGGACGGGAGAAAAACCCGTCAAAACCCCTTCCTCGGGTGCTGGCTTGACGGTGCAGACTCAGTCTACCGGAAATCCAGTTTCCCATGTGCCGAAACCTGTGCAAAGAGAGCATACGAAGAAAGATTCGATGCCCTCTGATGTACCTCCCCCAGCCTCTACGGCAATTATTAAAAAACCCCAAAGGCACATAAACCCATCCAAACGGGCCTTTATAACCAGGCGCTCCGCCTACAAAATCATCAGCCGACTTGGTGAAAAACCGGTTGGTGAGCTCACGGAGCAGGAGAAAACCTCTCTCCAGTGGGCAAAAACCCATATTGAGGGTTTAAAACGTGCACCTCCCTCTGCAGAGGAAGGCAATCCTGAACGGAAGCCAACCGAAGCAGCGCCTAAACGGCAGCGGTCTGGGGAGGACACGCTTCCTGGGACTAAAAGGTCCAAATACACGCCTCAACGGCCGCAAAACAGGTCGTACAAAGATGTGGCTAAAGACCACCTCATTTGGGCGATCATTGACCGCAACGCAAGTGACGGCACCATTTCGTCCAAAAACTGGAAGCTGGTTGTCGTCGCACTTAGTAGGGCGTTCCTGAGTGTTCTAAGGGGAAACCCTGGACCACCACCACAGTGCGAAGATGCCGGTTGGTATCAAGGGCACATTAAATTGATAGCGTGTGCAGATGAGCGTTCAGCGCTGCTGTACAAGGATGCCGTGGAGTCCCTGGGGGAAGTTTGGCAGGGCGCTAAGATTGAGGCAATACCTCTGGCCGATGTACCGCAAAGGCCCAGATCTATTGCCAAGATCCCCGCTGAGCCATCCGACCCCAAGGAGATCCTGGAAATAATTCAGCTAAGTAACCCCCAGCTACCCACACAGGACTGGAAAGTAGTGAGGGTTTCTGAATCTGTTGAAGAGTCCAGGAAGGCCACTGTTGTGATAAACAGTGACTCTCTGCCGTCACTTCGGAAGACACAGGGGAAGATTTTCTATGGATTTGGAACTATCTTCCTCCGAGTCTATAAAGGTGACGACAAAGGGAAGCCTCAAGCTCCGGCGACTACCACCACCACAACAACAGCATCAACGGAGCGTATGGAAGACGAATCTGCTACGTCATCGGCCAATGAAGACACCCAATCGGTCAGTGGACTTGTGGGTGACTTCTTTGGTAAGATGGGAGTGGCGGATGATGAGGACATCCTTCTGGAATCGGACGACGATCCAGAGGATGCCAACGTCACAGTCGTCCATAGTGATGAGCTATGATGAAGGTGACACAAATCAACCTTCATCACTCTAAAGCGGCGTCAGCTGCCCTTCTCCTCCGATTAGCTTCAGGCACGGAGGAGCTTATATGCATCCAAGAACCATTGTCGTATAGAGACAGGGTTTGCGGACTCAGATTAGACGGTTACAGTACTCTGTACGCAGCCGATCAAGGTAAGACCAGAGCTTGTGTTATGGTCAAAAACATCCTTAAAGCTTTCATTCTTTCTGATTTTAGCGATAAGGACACATGCACTGTCGCAGTAGAGTGCAAAACCAGTACAGTCTGGTTTATGAGCTGCTACATGGCACACGACCAGGGTGCTAACCCTCCAAACTCAACAACCAGGAAGGCGATGTCGCACGCTAAAAGGCACAACATCCCCCTAGTAATATGTGCAGATGCGAATGCACACCATACCGTCTGGGGCAGCTCGGATGTCAATCCACGAGGTGAGTCGCTTTTGGACTTCATAGTAGAAAATGAACTAACAGTAGTTAATAGGGGTAGTGAGCCCACCTTTATTGTGACTAACAGAAGGGAGGTTCTTGATATTACGCTTATTAGTGATAAGTTCGCGGATATGATTAGCGATTGGAACGTGTCTAAGGACTGTTCCTTCTCTGATCACATGTATGTTGATTTCAATTTTTCCTTTAGAGTTGATTCAGTTAAACCCTACACGAACAGAAGAAGGACTAACTGGTCTATCTATGCGAGTGTACTCGGCGACAAGCTGCCTATGTGCCCAGTTCTCATAGACAGTGTGTCCATGCTCGAATCCGCAGTGGAGTCATTGACCGGTGCCTTAATGGAGGCAACAAACGAAGCCTGTAAAATAATGGACAGGAGGGGCAAAGCTAAGCCCATATGGTGGAATGCGGAAATTGCTGAAAAACGCAAGGAAAGCAGGAAGCTCTTTAATGAGGCAAAACGTAATGGTGTTTGGAACAATTACAAGTCCTCAGTTAATGAATTCAAGAATCTTATAAGGAAGGCCAAGAGACAGTCATGGAGGAAATTCTGCAGTGACGTGGAAAACTCCTCGGAGACAAGTCGGCTTCGTAAGATTTTATCCTATAATCCAGCTATTCCATCATTTATACGGAAGATGGATGGATCCTGGACCACAAACAGTCGGGACACCCTTGAGGTCCTGATGAATACACACTTACCTGGTTGCACTGATGATGTGCCTAGGGAGGAAACTTTTAGTGGCGCTCGGGATATCTCTAATATTCCGATAACTCGCCATCGTGTGGAATGGGCGGTCAAAAGCTTCCATCCCTTTAAATCTCCAGGCCCGGATGGCATTATCCCAGCGGACCTACAAAATAACCTGGGAATATTGATGCCATCTCTCTTGGCAATATTTAGAGCCTGCCTGAGTCTCTCACATGTCCCAGCAACGTGGACATCATATAAGATCGTCTTCATCCCCAAGAGTGGGAAGACATCTCACACTATGGCTAAAGACTTTAGACCAATTAGTCTATCCTCCTTTCTACTGAAAACACTGGAGAGGATTTTGGATATTCACATTAGATCATCATTAGGACCCAATTCCCTGTCACCGGCTCAGCACGCCTACACGAAGGGAAGGTCCACTGAAACTGCGCTTCACTCATTGGTGGGCCACATAGAGAGATCCCTGCATTACAAGGAATTTGCTTTAGTGGCATTCCTGGATATTGAGGGCGCTTTCAACAATGTTAAACCTGAATCGGTTATTAACGCTATGAGACATTTGGAGATCGACCCAGCGATCATTCAATTTGTCAGCAGTATCTTGCACTTCAGGCGTATCGAATCCAACTTGGGCGCCTCGAACATTTCAAAGGTTGCGACTAGGGGCACCCCGCAAGGTGGTGTACTGTCACCTTTACTTTGGAATCTGAATATAAATACCCTACTCAGAGCCATGGAAAGGACGTGCTGCAGAACGGTCGCATATGCGGATGACGTTGCAGTTGTGGCTATGGGTAAAGATCCCAGACTTTTGTCTGAACTAATGGAGTCCGCACTGGACGTCCTAACAAAATGGTGCCAGGGATGTGGACTGGATGTAAATCCCTCCAAAACAGAACTGGTACTTTTCACAAGGAGATACAAAATTCCCAAATTTAATACCCCGAGGATAAAAGGGGTGTCACTGGTACTGTCTGACAGCGCCAAGTATCTTGGGCTAATATTGGACAGTAAACTGAACTGGAGGATGAACACCAGCTCCAGGACTAATAAAGCGGCTACTGCATTATATTGCTGCAAAAGGGCCATTGGCCTAAACTGGGGAATTAACCCGAGGAATGTATACTGGCTATACGAATGTGTCATTAAGCCCATTCTCTTCTACGGGGCAGCTGTTTGGTGGCCGGCGCTCAAGGCGAAGAGTCATCAATCCAGGTTTGAACGTACAATGAGAATGGTGGCGATAGCTGTAACAGGTGCCATTAGAACAACCCCCTCTAAGGCATTGTTTACGATTCTAAACTGGTTACCACCAGACATTTTGGCGAAAAGGTTAGCTGCGAACGCGGCGGTAAGACTAAGGGCCACCGGAGCATGGAGAGATTATAATATCGGACATGCTTACATTCTGAATGATATTAATTGGCACATGGATGTTGATTATGTCACACCCGAGCCAATCTTTGATCCTGGCTTCACGGTAAGCATTGTGGATAACGTGGTCCACTATGATGACCTGCAAATCCCCGCGAATACGATTCGAATCTTCACGGACGGGTCTAAAACACTGTATGGTGTCGGTTCTGGCATATACTCCGAGCAGCTAAACTGGAGCATTCCTATAAGGCTGCCGGACCACTGCAGTGTAATCGCATCCGGTACGGTGAAATATCTGGAAGGGATATTCACATTATTACCGATAGCAAGGCGGCCATAAGATCCCTGGAGAATGTGTTCATCACATCGAGAATTGTCCGAGAATGCCGGATGTCTCTGGAGGAGATAGCGAGACATTCACTGGTTACCCTTAATTGGGTCCCCGGACACGGGGACATACATGGGAACTGCATGGCGGATTCGTTGGCGCATGCAGGTACCACCTTGAATCGGGACGGTTCCACATATGTAGGTGCTTCACTCCCAAGGTGTAAGCAACTTATAGCGCATAAGTTTCATCTTATCGCCAGTCAGAGGTGGCACGATGAAACCACCTGTGGGGAAACCAGGAAAATCTGGCCCATCATAGATGAAAAAAGGACACGGCGGGCATTACAGCTGTCCAGACATCATCTAAGAAACCTAACTGCGGTTATAACTGGCCACTGGCCAATTGGGAGGCACGCCCAGAGGCTGGGGCTCCCTTATAACGACTTGTGCAGAAGTTGCGGCGATGAGGAGGAGGAAGAGTCAACGGAACATCTTCTCTGTAACTGCCCGGCTTTCGGAGACTTAAGACTCAAAATGTTTGGTCGAAGAACCCTTGGGGACAAAACTTGTCTCTCTGATGTTGACGTAAATAGGATCCACTCCTTTATTGAATCGACCGGTTGGCTGCATGGGAATACTAGCAGCCAGATTTCATAGGACCCATGGGAGACGGCGTGATATGGTAACACAACGGGAACTAAGCAATGGACCCACGTGAGCTGTGCTTGATCACGGCTGCCAATGGAACCTAACCTAACCTAACCCTTGAACTTCCATTACAGTTTTGAAATTTTACGTCAAAGGGCGCGTGTGAAACGGTAGCAAAGTACTATTGGAAGTAAATTTTTGACACTTTTATAAATATTGTTTAATCAATTCACAAATGTCAAAATTTTATATCGTCTACAAAGTTATCATGAGAAATGTAGTGGAAAATCACATATACATACATATGTATATATGAAAACTTATGAGGTCCATAGCTCAAAAACTATGCGTTTGCGCCCCTTTTTTCACTTTGGAGCTGCGTCGGCAAGCTAGATTTAAGCCAATTTCGTTCCTACATATCGGACTTGATCAACACTATTTAGAAAAAATCGACACATAATATTCGTATCCACCCGCGGAAAAAATATCTTGCCATATGGTCAACATATTTGTAATGAAAATTTTGGTTTAAAAATTATTTTTCATGTGCCTTAAATATTAAATAAAAATGTGTTTTGCTCCTACTCCAAATTTCGAGTTAATACCCTCTTGTTGATCATATGCGATCGATATCTTTACATTTTTAAATCTTTTTTGGTGTTAATTTTTGACAATTGTTGGATAATTTTAAAGGTTGGCCGTCATCAAAAAATTGATAACATGATGTATATCAAATGAATGGCGTTAAACAATTTCCTTAAAACAAATTCTACACAAGTTCGACATGATGTTAAATGACACAAAAAATAATCAGCTGCGCTCTCAACAGAAAGTAAAACCTCAGAAGTATGAATAAGTTTTATACACATTGTGATAAAATAGTTATCAGAATTCAAACTATTTTCTTTAAATGTGCATAGACTATAAATAAACAACTTTTAACAACTTAAATATACTTATAAAAGTTCTAATATGTATAACTCTTTCCCTAGTAATAAGTTAGTGTAATGTTTTTGGTAACTCCGGAATTTATGTGAACAAAACAAATAAAAATTGGGCCTAAATTAAAGGCTTTATGACATTACATTTTTAATGCGTTGTTCAAGTTTTGGTGAACAGTGCAAATATAATGTAATAGAAAAATTTACCAAGAGCAAAGAGTTTAGCTGTATTAGTCCCAATTTACACTAGGGACATTTCTTGCCAGACATTTTTTGAATTCTCTTTTAATCTTACCTGCAGCGTTTACATTTGAAACATTAGAAGTCAGACAGAAATTTTATACTTGTTTCTTTCTTTTCATCATTCGTAAAGTTTGGCGGCTTTTTCTTGTAGTGTTTATTATAATAGTCTGTGGTGTTATTTTGCAAATTTAAATTGCCAAACATTTTTGTAAAATTAAAACCCGAGCATTATATTCATTTACCACAAAAATGTATTTTTATTAATTAATTTATTGTTTTTACTTTAATTTATTAACAACACCACAAACATAACACAATACAAGCCAAACTGACGACAAATTGAGAAAAATAATATAAAGCAACAAGATGTAAACTACGAAAAGTAAGAAAGAGAAATGAAAAAATGTCCAGTACAGATAGGCATGTACTACACACTCTACCTTTTCGACCCCTCGCCATCAAACTTCGTCTGTCCGGCAAGAAATGTCCCTAGTGTAAATTGGGACTTAAGATAAATAGCAAACTGTCAAAAATTTTACTAAAGTTATCGATAAAAAATTAAGTTATGTCAAAAACAATGTAAAATTGTTCAACTTAAAATTGACATTTCAAGCTTGAAATATTAAAAGTGTTGCTGAATCAGCGGTTAATGGGCAAATTCAGTTATTATCCCCTTTTTGTTTGTTTTGTTTTTATGTTTTCCATAAACAAAAAGTTGACAACATTTCATAAAATGAACAAAATAATAACAAAAGATAAACTGAAAAAAAATTCTGCTTAGATTTTTTATAGTTTGCTCTTTCCAACATTTGCTGTTTCTTTCTATCAATTCTATATCAATTCAATGAATAAAAAATGTAGTGTCATAAGCGCTTAATATATAGCAAAATTTATCAAAAATTATGGGTTTTTTTCTAGATAAATGCTTTTTAAAATTTGAGAGTTGACAGCACTGATTATGTGTTATTGCGAATAATCATCACTAATTTTAATATATTAATAACACTGCAGCCACACGATCAAGTTGTTCTTGATAGTCTTTTACATATACAGTTTGTCAAAATTTCCAAAAACTGGAAGCTGTGACGTAGGCTGCACGCAATTTTGAAGCAATTTACTTTCAAGATTTACAATTTGTCATCAAGAGAACAATTTATAAAGGCAAACGAAAAATTTTCTCACCAAACTTGTAATCAGCTGTTTTCTTGAACGTAAATTGATACACTCACTTGTAAGAGAATTTTAAAGGCAAGTTCGCTTCAATTTTTAAAAGTATGAGTGTATTGGTAAAAAAGTGAGAGTGTATTAAAACTTGATAGACAAAACTTGATCGTGTAACCCTCAAGTAAGCAAAACTGGCATTTTTATAAAAAACACTAGAGTAGCCAATTAACTTTTATCAAAAGTGACAAAAAAATCAAATGCCAATAACCAAACTACATTCAGCAAGGTAGCAGTTCTAGCTGTCCCTTTTTTCATATGTAATTTGGACTTGACACATTGAATTCATGGGTTTGCCATAGAAGACACAAAAGAAAGGGACAGCTTGTATAAGCTTCTCTAGTGCATAAACATTGTTAAATGTTAAATAGAGCTGCCATTTTTGTTTTCAAAAAAAGAAAAACAAATTTCTACATTAAAAAATCGCTGGAAAAATAAGACATAATAAAACAATTCTCTTTCTATTGTTTATATGTATCTTATTTCCATTTTAAATTTTAAGAGTATTAAAAATTCTTAAAAAAAAGAAACAAAAGTGTTTATAATAAAATGCGAAACAACTGGCAACTCTAATGTATGTACATGCAAACCGCAAATGTCGTGTCAAAAATTTTCGCTTCCACATATTTTGTGACGGCTTCATGCGCATGAAAAATGTTGAATGTGTTCAAATTTATATGTAACAGGGTAGTACACGGCATTTAAAAATGTGACATATGTGCATGTGCTTTGAAAGCTACATGGGATTCACATGCAAATTTGTGCTATATGTGAGTGAACCAAAAAGTGGAAGTACACGGCATGTAACCATTGTGACTTCGTGATGACGTCAAAATTACGTCAGACCTACATGTACATGTGGCTTTTTACATTCCGTGTACTGTAGGCTTAAAGCCACACTTCTTGTAATATGAGTGAAATAAAAACAATATTGTGCAGGTTTTATTTTTAGTAAGTTTTATTTTTTTTATCATCATTTGTTTATATTCAATATGAGCCAAAAGCCAAATTGAATATAACCAACTGCAATAAGTTTTTAAGGTTAGTCTTAAAACTCAAATCAAATAATAAAGGTTAAAATTAAAATTAAAGAAAATTTTAATAATTTTATTTAAATAAGGTTAAAATTAAAATAAAAGTAAATTTTAATAATTTTATTTAAATTGGCGCAGTCGGTAGGATAGATAAAAAAAAAGATTTATCTATCCTGTATAAAAGATCCTACGAATGAGGATAAAAATACTCCACGAAAAGGAGTCAAATAAAAATAATATAAAATCGGGTTTTTATAATCCAATTTAAAAGGACACAAAATATTTTTCCCTAAAAAATATATTTTTAATAATTTAAAGGTTCAAATGTGTAGAATCTGTGAAGAAGATTCTTAAATGAACTTACTTATTAAATAAAAATAATTTATCAAATAAAAATAATTTATCAAATAAAAATAATTTATCAAATAAAACAAAAAAGAAAAATATATAAAAAAAGTGAACAGCATAAGAATAAAGTTCGTATTATAAAACAAGTGTCACCAAGCATCGAAATTGTTTGGGCAGCTATAAAAAAAATAATAACGTGGATAGCAGAAGAAATAAATCCCGGAGAGAAGCAGTATTCGATATCAACCGGGAGAAGTCAATAATGGAACAACAATTGCTACAACAACAGGCGCAGCTCCAGCAAGTGCAGCAACCGTATCCTCAGCAAGCAATGGATTGATCCATTAAAATTTCTTGGCTTAGTTCAGGATTTTGATGGAAGAAAAGAAGACTTGTACCCCTTCCTGGAAAGTATTGATAACGTCATCTCATCGATGGATGAGTACAGCCCCGCTTTCAAGAGGATGTTTTTATCCATAATAAAGGGGAAAATAAAAGGTAAGGCAAGAATAGTTTTGGAAATACATCCCCACTTATCTAGATGGGTTGAGATAAAGAATCTATTAGAACTTAATTTTGGAGGTTTAGCCTCCGCTGAACTTTTATACGAAGAAATGAATGGTGCCCAATATAGGGGTAACGTAGTACAATTCTACAATTATATTCAAGCAAAGCTGTCTTTACTTAATCAAAGACATAGACTGGACGGAAGTCCATCTGAATTCAACCATAATAATAAGGTAGCATTAAAGGTTTTCGTAAGTAAGTTGCCACTCAACTGAAGAACGTCCTTTGTGCCCTTAAACCAAAATCTTTAGAAGTAGCTCTTCACGAGCTTGGACAGGCGAATCTTTTGTCAAATGAAAAACCAAAGAATAGTATTAGCTGCGTTCGAGAACACAAAAGTTTTTACTATTTTTTACTGAACTTTACTGCATTTTACGAAATTGCGTTCGAGTACACAAAATGCAGTAAATGAGAACACAAATTGAGAGCGTAAAGTGACAGTTCTTGACTGAGTACTTACAAATTTTTACTGCAGAAATTTTTGCAGTAAAATTTAGTAAATCAAAAAAACATATGTTACAAAAGGTAAACAAGCAAAAGAAACAAACAAAAACGATACAAATTGTGAAGAAATTGTTTTAAAAAAGGAAAGTTTAAATAAAAATTAAACAATAACAAAAAGTTAATAAATATTAGTTAATTAAACTTCTTTGTGGTGCATTTATATGGCTAAATTCCAACTTTTAAACTTTTGTTGTTGTTGTTTTATTTTTTAGAGTTGTTAAAAGTATTTGTATTTGGGTACTTAGTACTTCACTTATTTCTTAAGTAATCAATAGCGAAAAATGTATTCATGTATTTTCGAACAAATTTAGCCGGACAAAAATCAGTAAAATAAAATAAAAAAAAAAATAAAAATGTGAAAGAGAAATGAAATAAATTGTTTTTATTTTCTTAAAATTTCGTGTTATAAAAAGTATTTAATCGGGTACCGATAAGAAAACGAGTTAAGTAGTCAAAAGTGTAAACATTTTTCAACACTTCAATTATTTGCCATCAGCTGTTGCCTTTATTTTACGAATTTTTACAAATTTTGCGTTTGCCTACTTTTCTGCACAACAGCTTTTTGGGAGAGAAAATTTTTCAGTTTACTCATTTACTGCATTTTACTGTAAAAGTACTCAAACGCACCTATTAATAGTAATAATTTTAAAAACCAAAGTTATTTAGGAAATTCTAATTTCGAAAATAAAGTGAAAAATCATGAAGGTTACTCCAATAATAATAATAGTTTTGTTAAAACTTATAAAAATCCTAATCCCTATAACTCCAATACAAATCTTAATTTTTCCAATAAAGCTAGTTTTAATAGAAATTTTAATCAGAACAGGAATAGACAAAATGTCACAGAACATATGGACATAAGTGAACAGACTAGACAAAACTATCATATTAATGAACAACAACCTTCAACATCTCAAAATGTTCAATTTATGGCCTCCCAGGCGAGGGAGCCACCGAACTCAAATTACCCTATATTCAGTTTGAACAGAACCAACGGACAACAAGAATCTCAATAGATACCGGCTCTACTGAGAACTTAATTTAAAGGGATCATTGCCCAAAAAATTTTATTTATACATTAAAAACTCCTTTACAAATAAGAACTGCCTCGGGATATTTAGAAATAAAAGAAGAAGCAAAAATTAAAAAAGATGATCTTCAAATTGTTTTAAAAAAAGATATAACTTTTAAAATTTTTAATTTTCATCCCACTTTTAATGGAATCTTCGGAACAAAATTACTGCGTGACAATAATTCTATTATAGACTATGAAAAAAAAGGATAATAATTAACAATCAAGAATTGCCCTTGTATTTCGAGGGACAAATCGAAAAGGGACATGAAATATTAATTAAACGTGAAATCAGTGATATAGAAAACCTACCCAAATTACATCATCTGGATGAATTGGGAGTAGAAGAACAATTGAGATTAGAACATCTAAATAAGGAAGAACTAATTAAAATTAAAAACCTTTTAAACGACTTTTCTGACATATTTTACAAACAGGGAGATGACTTAACCTTTACAAACGAAATCAAACACAAAATTCCTACTAAAAATGATAGACCAATCTACACAAAATCATATAGGTATCCAGAAGTGCATAGGGAAGAAGTTAAAAAAAATATGCGAAATGTTGGAGCAGGGTATAATCACTCCAAGTGACTCTCCATATAATTCCCCAATGTGGGTGGTTCCGAAGTAGGAAGATAAATTGGGACATAAGGATTAGAGAATAGTCATAGATTATAGGAGACTGAATGCTGAAACAAGAGAGGATAAATATCCCATACCAATTATTGACGAAGTATTAGACAAGCTATGAAGAGCTAACTATTTTTCTTCGTTAGATTTAACCAAAGGATTCTATCAGATAGAAGTAGACGAGTATGATCATTAAAAAACTGTATTATCCACAAGCGATGGCCATTACGAATTCAAACGTATGCCATTTGGACTAACAAATGCCACGGCATCATTCCAGAGAATGATGAACAATATACTTAGGAGATACATTAATAAAATATGTGTTATCTATATGTATGACATATTAGTGTTTGGGACTTCCCTTCAGGAACATATTGACAATTTGACAAAAATATTTCGGACGTTAAGAGAAGCTAATTTAAAAGTGTCGCTAAATAAAAGTGAGTTTTTGAAATCAGAGACTAATTTTCTAGGGCATATTGTAACAGCAAATGGAATAAAAGCAGATTCTAAAAAAATTGATTGCATAAGAAATTTTCCTATACTGAAGACTGTAAAAGAGCTACAAGCATTTTTAGGATTAAGTGGATATTACAGGAAATTTATCCCAGATTATGCTAAAATAGCCAAGCCGCTTACTTTGAGGTTAAAAAAGGACGGTCAGATCAACGCAAATGACACCGACTTTCGTCAAGTTGAGACAAATACTGACTTCAGATATGGTATTAACGTATCCTGATTTCGAAAAGGAATTTTTACTTACCACGGATGCCAGTAATTACGCATTGGGTGCTGTGCTATCCCATGCCAATGGTCCTATAGCGTTCGCTTCAAGAACGCTTAACAAACATGAAATTAATTATAGCTTAATTGAAAAAGAATTACTTGCTATAGTTTGGGCTTGTGGTCAGTATAGACATTATTTATATCGAAAAAATTTAGATTACTTACAGATCATGTCGATATATGGTTCTTAGACACAAAGGACGTATACATAACGATGATTGATACATTTTCCAAGTATGCTGTGGTACAAAAAATTGAAGAGAGAACTCCATTAAACTTTATAAAACATTTTACTATTCTTTTTAATTTAATGAGAACCCCAAAAAAATTGATTATAGACAATGAACCTGGGTTTAATTCAGCTCTTTTTAAAGATTTTCTAGAGAAAACAAATGTGGAATATCATTTTACTACTCCTTATCGTCACAAAGGAAATTCAGTCGTTGAAAGATTTCACAGTAGCCTTGATGAGAATATAAGGATTTTAAGAAAAAGAGAGGAAACATCTGACATAGTTTATAACATAGATTTGCCTACCCAAGCAAATTTTATTTATAATATTACCCTCCACCTAACTTGGAGAAAACCAATAGAAATTCATTTTCAAAACAATTCTGTAGAAAACCAAAAAATTAGCGAAATAGTTGAATTGAGGAAAAGGAAAAATTTAGCATACCTTAATAAGAATCGAAGGGATCAGCCAGTAAACGAAACTTCAAAAAAGATTTTAGGGCGCATAAAACAGATACTAAGCAGGAAAAGATAATTTTAGAAAAAATTACTGACAAAAGATATAGAAATAAAAATCAAAATGTTTATAAAGATCAGTTAATTCGAGCCAAAAATACTTTCGGCTCAATGGAGGTTTTGGTTGACCATAGCGATGAACATACTAAAGATCTACTCTCGGAAGATGTTCTGGTTGACGTTACCGACAATGTTCACACTTTACGCGGCACACGCTCAGAAAATTTAATTTACAGACCTGATGGATTTTCTATCGTAAATCTAGGGAAAAGAGACCTTAAAGAATATCATAACATTGTACATATATTCTATGTTACAAAATATGAAGAATATATACAGAAATTAGAAAATAGTACTACAAATTTTGATGATGATTACATAAATCAAGAATTGCAGCATTTGAAAACATCCCTGAAAATGCTTATTCCACATAGACAGAAACGAGGACTTATTCATGTTTTGGGAACGGGATTAAAATACTTATCTGGTACAATGGACAATGAGGACAGACTAGAAATTGAAAATAGGTTGAGAACGATGGAAACTAATACCCATAATACAATTGAACAATCCAATAGGCAAATTAATTAAAAGATTTTGTTTGTTGTGCTTAATTCCCTTTTTAAATAATTGATAAAAAGTACTGAAATTTATTGTTGGAGGATAAGCTGTTCCTATGCGCATTTCACTGGTTGCTTAGGCCAGATCATCAGGAAACGTTCTCCTAAATAATTTTAGAAAAGCCAAAGCTATCAGCAAACAAAACTACAGAGGGAATGAGAATTACCTACAAACACTCAAAAAGTCTTATTTGCAACGATATCAAAGCTTAAACAAAATACCAAACAATAAATCAGTGTTGAGTTTTTATCTTTTTTACATTTCCCGCTACAATTAGTTAGAATTCTCCCAACATTAATTGTAGTTGTAAATGGGTAAAGAAAAAACATATTAAAAACAAAAACAAAGTGCTTTTATTGTTTTCGCAAGAAATCAAAATAAAAACAATTTGCCAGTTCAGTTTTTTATGCACGTGCACTTGCTAAAATTTATTATCAAAGTTGTTTGTGGGAATACTATTATTTATTAAAAGATTTTGTTTGTTGTGCTTAATTCCCTTTTTAAATAATTGATAAAAAGTACTGAAATTTATTGTTGGAGGATAAGCTGTTCCTATGCGCATTTCACTGGTTGCTTAGGCCAGATCATCAGGAAACGTTCTCCTAAATAATTTTAGAAAAGCCATGATAGCTTTGGTACAGTACTTTTTATCAATTATTTAAAAAGGGAATTAAGCACAACAAACAAAATCTTTTAATAAATAATAGTATTCCCACAAACAACTTTGATAATAAATTTTAGCAAGTGCACGTGCTGTAATAATTGTTTGATTGGGGGAAAAACAAAATTTTAAAAATTTTTCCAAAACCCTTTGCTTCGCGATGGACGTTGGCACGCTGATGTATCTGGCTGTAGCTCGCCGGGAATGGGGGGGTTCGTGTCCATCTAGGTTTACTCAATTATTACCTAACTCCGTGCCGAGATGAAAACTAAATATCAAAAAAAAATGAAGCAATATAAAAAAACGAGCAACAATGAACTAGATACCTAAAAAAATAAAAGGTAAAGACCTAAAATTGAACGGACAGACATTTCGATGACCGAAACTTTCACACCGCGATCGTATAGCAGGACTCGAATACTCGGGACAAGATGACATGGTCCCGGTCAGGCTGCCCACCCCATATGACACGTTAATGTCAACCGTGACATTACCTTTTGCCTGAAAAAAAAATTTAAGTAATGTCCCTAAACGTTACTTACCTATATTTTAAATCACTTTAGCTACATTTCAACCGTTTCCTCAATAATTAAAACATATTTTCTTTCTTAAAAAAAGTATTCAAACTACAAAAGTTGTTTATTAAAAAAAAATATTTGTTAATTTAATATAATAATAATAAAAGCTATTTCAATTATTTTTATTGACTTACAAACAATACAATGCAGAAGAAATCTTTAATTAATAATTATTATCTTTCTAAATACTTATATGAGGCGAATACAGAGATTTAAATTAATTATTATATTTGGTTCATCTAAAATTTGATATAACGTAAAGATCAATCAATAAAAAAAAAGTAAAAACACTTTCTTTACTGTTTTTTTTTTTTTTGATTTTTAAATTCAATAAACATTGCTAAGAAAAACTTTCATAGAAAATTTGTTTATAAACCTATTATTAAATTTAAACCACTCCTATGAGTTTGGCACTAAGGCATTCAAGTTTCTTATATTCCTATGAAGAACCTTTAAGTTTTAATTTATTTTGGGTATTTTCAAGAATTTATTTTGTGGGGTATGTATGTGTGTAATTTACGGTAAGCATGTAGTCGCTTATTTATTTAGTTATCAAAGTCCTTTTTCAATTTGCTTAGATTAATTAGTTTAGGTCGTTACGTTTTAATTTATTTTAGGTTGCTACAAATATCTTAAGTTCAACCGAAAATGGTTTACTAATAAATGAAATAGATCAATAATTGAATTAAGATTAGAATTTAAATTTGATTTTGGTTTACCAAAAGGAATCAACAGAACAGCTCTGTTCAATTGCTCAGCAAAGCTTTAGTTCTCTTTTTTTTCTTTTTATAATTAAATTAAATTGTTCCTCAAATTAAGGTTTGATCAATTTACTAAATTTTAAATTGCCCTTTTCAGGTGTTAAAGAATCTATTAAAATATTAACAGATTAAAATTTATGGAGTCGTTAATTAATCATCTTGACTAATTGCCAAGTTCTTAAGTCCTTGAGCTAACACTTCATTGAGCAATTGTCGAACCATTGTAACTCAAAACCCACTAAGGCAGATTTTGAAACCTCTTGCTTCCTATTTTTAAATTTAATTTATTTTCGATTTGTTCTAAATTAAAATATTGACCACCTAAGCCCTTGGTTTATTTACCCAACTCTTCATAAGCTTATTACATTGTCTATTAGTCGTTTTTATTTTGTTACCTTTATCATTTATTTGGTTATATTTAGTTTTGATTTGATTAGTTTTAGTTATTTTTTGGTTATATTTTTAGTTAGTTGTGGTTATTTATTTGGTTATGTTTTCAGTTAATTATTTGGTTAGTTTCAGTTAGTTGTAGTTATTTATTTAGTTATGTTTTCTATTAATTATTTAGTTAGATTAAGTTATTTATTTATTTAGTTCAAGTTAGCTGTTACAGAATGTATTACTTAAGTTATTCTTAAGTCAAATTATTAACTAAGTTATTATTATAAGTATTAACTTATTTATTAAGTAAATTTTCTTCATTTAAATATTTATTGAAATAATATTAAAATTTTTCCAAGTTTAAATTAGGTTCTTCATTCATCATGACAACTATTCCAGTAGGTTATCATTAATCTAAATTTTTAAGTCTTTTCCTTTCATGAATTGGCTAACTATCTAAATCTATATATCTTTAGTCTGGTGGTTTATGGATCTAGGTATTTAAGCATCTATTTAAATTATTTAAAGTTCGACGATTTCCAAGGCCCATGGTTTATTAATTAAGGTTTTAATTTGATAACTTAATTTATAATACTGTCTGAATTTGACTCGCAATATATTTAAAAAAAAAACTTTTCAAATTTACATTACGTTTGTATTTAAGATGTTGAAACATCAAGCTTTCTGTTAGTCTAGTTGTTTTTATAGTTAGTTGGATCTATGTTAGTATATCCACTAGCCCGATAATGTATAGATTATTTTTATTTTTCTTTGTTTTTCTTTATTTTTTTAATATAACTTTTATTGAGCCAGCGCCCGCTTACACAAGTGTAGCACACGCTGACTATGTTACAATATAACATCAATAAACGATTTACGAGTGATAAGCAAGTTACAAAATTGTTAAGCAATTTGATGAAATTGATAGTCAAATTATAACAGAAGCTGTCTATTTACGAACTTGATAATCAATCTATATAAAAAAAATTGATGAGCAACTTGCACAATTGATGATCAATTTATAAAGTTGATGATCAATTCTGCAAAGTTGATGATCAATTCGCAAGATTGGTGATCAATTTTGCAGACTTGAAAATCAATTTACGCAGACGGGTGATAAATTCTCAAAAAGTTCAGGTGGAAATGATTAAATGGCCTCGGTGGAACCACTTATAAAATGTATTACAAAGCTTATGTATTGTTTTAAATATTGAAATAAATTACTATTACCTTAATATGTTTTAAAAGAGA
This sequence comes from Pollenia amentaria, assembly GCA_943735925.1. Lineage (NCBI taxonomy): Eukaryota > Metazoa > Arthropoda > Insecta > Diptera > Polleniidae > Pollenia > Pollenia amentaria. The sequence continues at coordinate 80,324,620 of OX031008.1, read as the reverse complement.
TATACATGAATTATATTTTGATGTCGGGAGTAGGTGGGTACTTGCCAAGTTGTTGGGTATAATTGGTGGAGGACGTATCCGGATAATTCGTCTTTTGTACCATTTGCTACGGTTGGATCATTTAAAGTTGTTGTTTTTCTTTTCCTTCTGGTTTGACGAGCTCGCGGATGTTGAAAATATGGTTTTGGTTATAATTCAGGTGCTTGTCTAAATTTGTTTTCTTCCTGTTGCAAATTGTTCTTATTTGAAAGGTCCTGGTTTTGTTAAACCATTTCTTTTGCTTGTCACCTTTGAGGTTGTAATTTTCCTGTCTTTATTTAAACCTTTGTTTCTGGTTTTAATTTTTTGTTTTTTTATTTTAACCTTTGTTTTTGGTTTTAATTTTTTGTTTTTTTATTTTAACCTTTGTTTTTGGTTTTAATTTTTGTTCTTTTATTTTAACCTTTGTTTTTGGTTTTAATTTTTTGTTCTTTTATTTTAGACGATCCCAAAAGTGGTAGTTTTTTTTTTTTTTTAGAAAGTGGTTCGTTGGCGGTACTGCTTGCCCAGTGGTTTTTTTTTTTTTTTTTTTTTTACAAGCGGTTGGGGAAGAAACGTTTACAAGTCCCCGGCGAACAAAACCTTTTGACACTTGGCGCGTGGTTTTGGCGTGGCCGGTGTACGTGTGCAACTGAGGTATAGTTGAGGTTATGGCGAACTCACGGTTTTGTTTCGTAGCACGTGCAATCGTGCTGGGCGGTAAAATGCCTGTTTCGGGTGCTCGTGCGCTGCCGCCAAAAAAAAATTTCTTTTACGAATCCGACACGTGATTCCACATTTTTCTAACTCACCTTTAAAGATACATAAATACATTTTCAGTAAATATATTTATTTATATGAGCTTACTTATTTGGTTTTTTCTTTTTGCTTACCCAACGTAACTTTAAATGGTAAAAAAAAAAAATTTGCTATTTGACTGCAAAAATTTACATATAAATTTTGTCGTTGTATATCCAAGTAGTAGTATATTTAATGTATGAGTTGTACACAGAATAATTATATTTATAATTTAATTCTGCCAAATTTGTCTCTACTCGGTGTCTAAAAAAAATAAAACTTTATTGCCACAACCACTTGGGCTCTTTTTTTTTTTTTTTGACTTAACACTAGCACTGCCACTTGATGAATGTCACTTCGAAAATTATGTATCCCAACGCCAAGTCTACAAAACCTCTATATTGTAGGGTCGTATTCCATTAGTACGGTGTAGGGCTGTATTTTTTTACATTTAAAATAGTGATCGCACTCAGGGCTGGATACCTTAACTTTTTTTAGTGTGTTAAAAAACGCTTAATTTAAATCAACCACAGTGGTTGTCACAAAGCCAGCTGTTTTCGCGTAGCCTGTGGAGTGAAAAGAGTTGGGAAAGGGAAATTTTCCGCGCTGGCAACTCCCGCACCGCTTCTCCTCGTCTATCGAACCATCCTACATCCGTAGCCTTACATCTACTACTGCTTCAAATGTTGAGCGTGTATCACCCCAATAAACTGTCCTCTAAGGTTCTCTATCTCATATTGGCTGTTACCTACTGCCCTTCTGATCCTGCACCTGAGCCAAGGTCTGCAAAGTTTCGCGTTTATTCCTTTAGAAAATTTGCTCTGGATAAAGTTTTTCCGGTAGACCTCTTGGCCGGGCAGAAATTTTATGACTCTGCTTTTGAGGTTGTATGATCTAACATTCCGCAGATAGGCTTCATGTAACTTTTCGCTAACTTTTTGATGGATCAGTTGCATTTGTGACGATTTCGGCAGGATTAACATTTCTCCTTCCTCGGCTGATTTTAGCTTTCTTAAAATTTCATACGCGTCCGCATGAGTAACCATATTATACCCCGTTAGAGAAAAATAGGGTGTAACACCCGTAGAAGAATGAACCGTAGACCGTAGTGAGCATTCTATTTTAGACAAGTTTTCGTCCCATTTCGTTTGGTCTTGGTCCAGGAAACTGCGAATCGAGCTGAGTATGGTTTGATTTACCCTTTCGCTCGCATTTGATTGTGGTGAATATATAGGAGTACGAATGTGTCTAACGCCAAATAGTTGTAAGAACTCTTTAAACGCTTCGGATGTAAATTGTTTGCCGTTGTCCGAGTGTAGCATCTCCGGTACTCCGAATTTATAAAACACCTCGTCCCTTAAAAATTTAATCACCGCTTTGGAGGTGGCTTTAGATAACGCCTTCAATAAAACAAATTTGGTTCGGTGGTCTAACACTATAAAAATAAACGTGTTGCCAGATTTCGTTCTGGTATAGGGTCCTAAAAAGTCAATATAAATTTTTTGAAAAGGTCTTTGAGTTCGAACCTCATTTCCCATTGGTGGACGCAATATTGTTCTAGGGTGTTTTATTTCCTTACATGTTTTGCATTTTCCAACAAGGTCTCGGATCTGCTTCACCATGGACGGCCAGTAAAAATATTCCCTTATGTTGTACAAAGTTTTCGCTATCCCTCCATGTAATGTATTATCAACATGCGATTTCTTTATTACGCTATCGGTCAGACTTGACGGTACCCATATTCGCCAACATTCGTCTTCACACTCTATGTCATTACGGTTAAATTTTACCCTTTTGTAGAGTATACCATCTTCCACTTTCAAATCTGGAAGCCGACTCGCGTTTTGTTCGACGGTGTCTATGAGTGTAAGATATTCTTTACTCTTGAATTCTTCGGAGTTAAAGTCCATTGCAATGCTAGGGTTTTCTACTACCTCCTCCATATCCTGACGCGATAACATATCGGGGACTACATTTTTACTACCTTTCCGGTGCTCAATATTAAATTTGAAGCCTTGGAGCTTTAAACTCCATCGAGCAAGTCTACCATTTAGATCGTTCTGCCGCATTAACCACTTTAAACTGGAATGGTCCGTTATAACCGTGAAGTCCATAAGTTCTATGTATTGTCTAAACCTTTCGATCGCTAGTACCACCGCGAGACACTCTTTCTCTGTCGTTGAATAATTTTTCTGGGCGCTGTTTAGTTTCCTGGAGAAATACTCGATCGGGTGTTCTCCACCCTTATCATCCTTTTGAAATAAGACCGCGCCTAAACCAACATTCGATGCGTCACATTGAACAAAGAAAGGCTTTTCAAAGTCGGGGCTTGACAGTATAGGACTGGTTATTAAACGATGTTTCAGTTCCTCGAACGATTTCATGGCTTCGGCAGTGAAAATAAACTTAGGGGCTTTCTTCAGGGTATCCGTCAGAGGTGCGGTGAGCGTTGAAAAGTCGTGGATAAACCGGCGATACCACCCTACGGTGCCTAGGAATCTCCTAACATCCTTTTGATTTTTCGGCGGTTTGATTTCTAAAATCGCCTTTACCTTTTCCTCATCGGGCTTGAGTTTACCCCCACCTACAACGTAACCTAAATACTTCAGTTCCCTATAGCAGAATTTTGATTTGGACATGATGATTGTCAGACCGGCCGCTGTTAATTTCTGACCTACGGTTCGAAGCATTTCCATGTGTTCTTCAAAATTTGGGGATACTACCAACAGGTCGTCGAGGTACACGAAAACCCTATCTTTCAGCTCCGACGGTACCACTTTATCCATCAATCGACATAATCTCTGCGCAGCATTACACAGTCCGAAAGGCATAACCTTAAATTGATATTGAGGTCTACCTACGACTGTGAATGCTGTTTTCGGCCTACTCGCTTCATCTAGCGGGATTTGCCAAAAAGCATCCTTTAAGTCGATTGCTGAAATAAAATGTGTATCGCCGAGCCTAGCTAGTAAGCCATCGATGTTAGGGAGAGGATAAGCGTCCTTTTTAGTGACCTTATTCAATTCCCTCGCATCGAGACATAGCCTATTTTTACCGGGTTTCATTACTAACGTTGTCCTATTGTTCCATTCGGCTCCTGTGGTTACTTCTATCACATCTAAATCCAACATTCGGTCCAATTCTGTGAAAATTAATTTTTGTACGGCGGGGCTAACAGGATAATATCGCATTTTTTTAGCGGGTGCATCACCAGTGTCAATTTTGTGAGTTTCCAAATCAGTTTTACCTAAGCCGTATTGAGTATGACACTTGAACGAAAGTTTAACCTTTTCAAGAACTCTACGCTGGTGACTAGTCAAGTCGTGAGTTTTTGAGTTTTCTGAACCTTCCTCGGTAATGGCGTGTATTGTTTTGTTATCGAAACTTATATTCAATCCGATTTGCCGCCAAAAGTCATATCCGAGGATTAATTCTTGACTCAAGTTTGGTACTAAGTATAAAACTGATTCGACTGACTGGTTTCCGGATTTTATTATCGCCCGTATTTTCCCTACTATTAGGTGTTGTTTACCGTCCGCCGTTCTCACTGAAGATTTGTAGTCCAGTATTTTCGCATCCATCTTCCTAACGTTTTCTAAACAATTTTTGCCGAGGCAACTTACTGAAGCGCCACTGTCGAGAAGACCCTGATAATTCAACCCATTTATAGATACCGACATGTAAGGTCTTATGTCGTCTTTACTGCATATTATTGTTGATACTATTTTCTTTCTTTCTGCTTTTCTTACAGCATATCTTTTCCTGGTGTTAATTATCCTTTGGCTTACCTTTGGTTCGTAGTCAGCAAAAATCTCTGCTCTTTTTTGTTCGTATAATTCTAGGCGTTTGTCGTAAGGAAGATGGGGGTTAATAGTTGCTTTAGAATCAGGTTTCTGGCATACGTCAGGATTTTGTTTCACTTGTGGGCTATTCTTTTCACTCATTTGGCTGCATTCGGACTTAATTATGTCTGTGGTTGGGTCTAGATTTTGATTTTTGGTTGGTTTGTCGCTAGCTGGTATAAAATTTGAAAAATTGTCAATTACTGGGTTGGATTTTGGAATGAACACGCCGTCCCAGTCCTCTGCGTGTTCACCTTGATGTTTCCCACACATTTAGGGCAAGTCGGGGTAGTGACATCCTCGAACCCACACTTGTAGCAAAATACCCTCCTTTGGGTTACAGGACATTCAAAAAACGAGTGGCCGGGAGTTTTACAATTCCAGCAAATAAGCTGTTTTGCCGTGAGTTTTTCCTTTTGTAACTCCTCCACTAGCCGCGCTTGGTCATCGTTTCCCTCGTTGTCAAAAACATCAACTTCGTATACCCTACGCGTGTTTCCTACAGGCATACGTTGAGAATACCTTTTTGCAATATTTCTTTCTGCCCTTTTGCATTCTTCGAGAAGTTGGTCTAAATTATCAATTTTAATGGGAAAAACTAGCTGTGCCAAACCATCCTTTAAATTATCTTTCACCATTTTTACTAATTCGCTTTCTAATACGTGGATTCTCATTTGATTTTTGAGTTTAATTATTTCCGTTATGAAAGCATCAGCCGATTCATTCGGAGCCTGTCTACGTTCCATTATTTTGCGCTGTATTTCAAAATCGCTTTCAAAGTTGCGGAATTTTGTAATCAGGTGATGTTTAAAAGTATTCCAGTCACATACTGGATGCTTCATACGAAAAGCCCAAAACCAAGTACTAGCAGCTCCAGTAACCAAATGGTGAAAACCCTTCATAACGATGTCCCATGAGCAATTATAATCATGCCTCAAAATTTCTACACGGAATACGAAATCTTCTACGGTTAATGTTTTGTTGGTACCATCGTACTTTACTCCCCATTTCTCTAACTGGTTAGGACTGATGGTGTTATAGCCCTGATTATGCGGTGAGTTTTCAAAACTAGGAGGTTCAAAATAATTTAGTGGACTATTTCCGAATAATTGTTGTGGTACACGTGACTGAGGTAATCGCTGTTCGAAAGGCATTTGGGGATTGTTAGGTGGACGAAATTGTGGTTGACGTCTATCTGGATGGTTAAATGTTGTACGAAAATCGTGATTTGGATTCGCCTGTCCAGTATTGTGCTGATTCGCCTGGTCTAGAGACTGGCTACGCTCAGAACGCAAGGATTCCCTAATAAGCTGTGGTAACATCAACTGCATATTCTGCACCTCCCTCATTATTGAAGCTTGTGCCGCTCCAACCGATGCAGCGACGTAATCCCTAATCGTCAGTCCCTCATCTTCGCCTAAGCCTGGGATGACTTCTTCTGGAATTGGTGGTAAATCTTGATCCTGTTGATCCATGTTGTCAATATCGCGCCTTGCAGTTCTACTTCCTTGTCCGCTTATCTCTCTTGCTGTTATACTGCTATACGTTGGTGTACGGATAGTAATGTCGCTCTCCGGCGAAGAATGTGTCTGTGGTCCAAAACCCGGAGGAAACCTAATTGACATTAACGGCGTAACCGCGTTTGTAGAAATAACCGGTGCAAAATTTAGCGGGGCTGCTGTTGTGGCCGAATCACGAGGTTGATTATCGTCACTGGTAACGGGGTTCCGACTAGAGGACCTCAGGTTCCTGGTACTCATTATAAACTACCGTCCAAAATAGTTATAATCCCTCAACTAATTCAACACACAAGCAAAAAAAACGATTTGAAATCAATCAGATCTGCTAACTATCAACGAAAGAATACCCGCTTAACTTTCAAGGCAAATACTGAAAACTAAACAACAAATGTCCAAACGAGATAACTGCTCGAGTCGCAATAAAAAAAATCACCAAAAATTCCCGATACCAAAACCAGTACAAATACCGAAAGTAAAAAAATTGACAAGCGTGTCGAAAAAATTAAAAAAAACAAGATTTACCCAAAAAAAATCCCCAAAACAGTGGACAAATCGATATACCCAATCTCGCGATAAGAGACGCAATATTTAAAAATTTAATAAAAAATGTAAAAAAATGTGTTTGAGAAAAAAAATAACCTGTATTATTTAAGATTATTTTCTTAATAATTTAACACCCGTATTCATAAGTATGTTTTTAAACTTAACCAAGGTAAAAAAAACAAATTTTTTTTTGTATCAATCGTTCGTTTAATAAACGCTAGCCAAGTTCAAGAACCACTTATGAATATAAGGCTTAATATTTTATAATGGTTACGTACCAATCCAATTAAAAATGTATATGTATATAAATTCAAGAAAAATGTAAAAATTGTGTATGCAAAAAAAAGACATCAATTTTATTTAAGATTATCTTTATTTCTTTGTGTAATAGTTTTAGTATTTAGTAATTCTACTATTTAATGCTACAAAGGTTAAATTCTACAAAAATTTAATACTACAAAAGCTGCATACTATCAATAATTTATAGTGTTAAAATACTGAAGATTAAAAAAAAATATATAATTAGTAGATACGTTTTGCTAAACTACAAATGCTTAAATAATGTATTTAGTAGCCAAGTTTACGAATCTGCAACTAAATTTTATTTATTTACTTTTGTTACTTGTTATATAATGTAATTAATAGATACGTTTTGTAAAGCAGCCAAAAGAATAACTAATGTATTAAGTAGTTAAGTCTTCGCCAATATTTTATCAAATTTATATTTTTGTTATTTAAGGTAATTATTATCTTGAGGTTGAAATGTGTAGCATAAAGTGAAATAAAAACTTGTGGTAAAAAGAACTATATAATTCGAGTCCGCAATTCCTCAATCGTCTAATCAGAAGATTGAGTACGATATTCATGATCTAGAATAAATTTGCTTTTATGCATTGTTTCCAATAAAAAAAAACACGAATTAATCTAAATCTTGCAAAACGAACGTATTTTTTTAAATTGTGTGAAACTTTGGAATTACTTAGTTTACGGTCATCGAAATAAAAAAACAAAAAAAAAACATCTCATCAATTTGAGTCGCCAAATCCCTTTCTCCTCTTCTCAAATACCTGAATCTAATGAACGCTTAGCTATTTAGCCGCCGGATCATGCTCGTGGTTTTTTCAAAACATTGGATCAAGATTCTTTAACTCCCCCAGTACTAAGTTCCCTTGTCCGATGCTGACGCAACTCAGGCGTGGCACTATTCCCGTACCTTCCAGGACATACAATACCGAAAAAAGTTCCTAATACCGAGATCCCTATACCGAGTTTCCCTATACAATGCCGACGCACTGCAGGCATGGTGTTTACTTAACACCTTCCGCGACATAAGTCATTATATAAAAAAACAAGTATGAGATTGAAAATTTTAAATTCAAATGTTAAAAAAGTGTGGAGGCCAGCAAAGATGAATTAAAACACCTTAAGGCTAAATTAATTTGACCCAAAGGGTTAAATCACTTTCGGGCCCCACGTTGGGCGCCATAATTGTTATGTAATAATTGTTTGATTGGGGGAAAAACAAAATTTTAAAAATTTTTCCAAAACCCTTTGCTTCGCGATGGACGTTGGCACGCTGATGTATCTGGCTGTAGCTCGCCGGGAATGGGGGGTTCGTGTCCATCTAGGTTTACTCAATTATTACCTAACTCCGTGCCGAGATGAAAACTAAATATCAAAAAAAAATGAAGCAATATAAAAAAACGAGCAACAATGAACTAGATACCTAAAAAAATAAAAGGTAAAGACCTAAAATTGAACGGACAGACATTTCGATGACCGAAACTTTCACACCGCGATCGTATAGCAGGACTCGAATACTCGGGACAAGATGACATGGTCCCGGTCAGGCTGCCCACCCCATATGACACGTTAATGTCAACCGTGACATTACCTTTTGCCTGAAAAAAAAATTTAAGTAATGTCCCTAAACGTTACTTACCTATATTTTAAATCACTTTAGCTACATTTCAACCGTTTCCTCAATAATTAAAACATATTTTCTTTCTTAAAAAAAGTATTCAAACTACAAAAGTTGTTTATTAAAAAAAAATATTTGTTAATTTAATATAATAATAATAAAAGCTATTTCAATTATTTTTATTGACTTACAAACAATACAATGCAGAAGAAATCTTTAATTAATAATTATTATCTTTCTAAATACTTATATGAGGCGAATACAGAGATTTAAATTAATTATTATATTTGGTTCATCTAAAATTTGATATAACGTAAAGATCAATCAATAAAAAAAAAGTAAAAACACTTTCTTTACTGTTTTTTTTTTTTTTGATTTTTAAATTCAATAAACATTGCTAAGAAAAACTTTCATAGAAAATTTGTTTATAAACCTATTATTAAATTTAAACCACTCCTATGAGTTTGGCACTAAGGCATTCAAGTTTCTTATATTCCTATGAAGAACCTTTAAGTTTTAATTTATTTTGGGTATTTTCAAGAATTTATTTTGTGGGGTATGTATGTGTGTAATTTACGGTAAGCATGTAGTCGCTTATTTATTTAGTTATCAAAGTCCTTTTTCAATTTGCTTAGATTAATTAGTTTAGGTCGTTACGTTTTAATTTATTTTAGGTTGCTACAAATATCTTAAGTTCAACCGAAAATGGTTTACTAATAAATGAAATAGATCAATAATTGAATTAAGATTAGAATTTAAATTTGATTTTGGTTTACCAAAAGGAATCAACAGAACAGCTCTGTTCAATTGCTCAGCAAAGCTTTAGTTCTCTTTTTTTTCTTTTTATAATTAAATTAAATTGTTCCTCAAATTAAGGTTTGATCAATTTACTAAATTTTAAATTGCCCTTTTCAGGTGTTAAAGAATCTATTAAAATATTAACAGATTAAAATTTATGGAGTCGTTAATTAATCATCTTGACTAATTGCCAAGTTCTTAAGTCCTTGAGCTAACACTTCATTGAGCAATTGTCGAACCATTGTAACTCAAAACCCACTAAGGCAGATTTTGAAACCTCTTGCTTCCTATTTTTAAATTTAATTTATTTTCGATTTGTTCTAAATTAAAATATTGACCACCTAAGCCCTTGGTTTATTTACCCAACTCTTCATAAGCTTATTACATTGTCTATTAGTCGTTTTTATTTTGTTACCTTTATCATTTATTTGGTTATATTTAGTTTTGATTTGATTAGTTTTAGTTATTTTTTGGTTATATTTTTAGTTAGTTGTGGTTATTTATTTGGTTATGTTTTCAGTTAATTATTTGGTTAGTTTCAGTTAGTTGTAGTTATTTATTTAGTTATGTTTTCTATTAATTATTTAGTTAGATTAAGTTATTTATTTATTTAGTTCAAGTTAGCTGTTACAGAATGTATTACTTAAGTTATTCTTAAGTCAAATTATTAACTAAGTTATTATTATAAGTATTAACTTATTTATTAAGTAAATTTTCTTCATTTAAATATTTATTGAAATAATATTAAAATTTTTCCAAGTTTAAATTAGGTTCTTCATTCATCATGACAACTATTCCAGTAGGTTATCATTAATCTAAATTTTTAAGTCTTTTCCTTTCATGAATTGGCTAACTATCTAAATCTATATATCTTTAGTCTGGTGGTTTATGGATCTAGGTATTTAAGCATCTATTTAAATTATTTAAAGTTCGACGATTTCCAAGGCCCATGGTTTATTAATTAAGGTTTTAATTTGATAACTTAATTTATAATACTGTCTGAATTTGACTCGCAATATATTTAAAAAAAAAACTTTTCAAATTTACATTACGTTTGTATTTAAGATGTTGAAACATCAAGCTTTCTGTTAGTCTAGTTGTTTTTATAGTTAGTTGGATCTATGTTAGTATATCCACTAGCCCGATAATGTATAGATTATTTTTATTTTTCTTTGTTTTTCTTTATTTTTTTAATATAACTTTTATTGAGCCAGCGCCCGCTTACACAAGTGTAGCACACGCTGACTATGTTACAATATAACATCAATAAACGATTTACGAGTGATAAGCAAGTTACAAAATTGTTAAGCAATTTGATGAAATTGATAGTCAAATTATAACAGAAGCTGTCTATTTACGAACTTGATAATCAATCTATATAAAAAAAATTGATGAGCAACTTTGTTTTGATTTGATTAGTTTTAGTTATTTTTTGGTTATATTTTTAGTTAGTTGTGGTTATTTATTTGGTTATGTTTTCAGTTAATTATTTGGTTAGTTTCAGTTAGTTGTAGTTATTTATTTAGTTATGTTTTCTATTAATTATTTAGTTAGATTAAGTTATTTATTTATTTAGTTCAAGTTAGCTGTTACAGAATGTATTACTTAAGTTATTCTTAAGTCAAATTATTAACTAAGTTATTATTATAAGTATTAACTTATTTATTAAGTAAATTTTCTTCATTTAAATATTTATTGAAATAATATTAAAATTTTTCCAAGTTTAAATTAGGTTCTTCATTCATCATGACAACTATTCCAGTAGGTTATCATTAATCTAAATTTTTAAGTCTTTTCCTTTCATGAATTGGCTAACTATCTAAATCTATATATCTTTAGTCTGGTGGTTTATGGATCTAGGTATTTAAGCATCTATTTAAATTATTTAAAGTTCGACGATTTCCAAGGCCCATGGTTTATTAATTAAGGTTTTAATTTGATAACTTAATTTATAATACTGTCTGAATTTGACTCGCAATATATTTAAAAAAAAAACTTTTCAAATTTACATTACGTTTGTATTTAAGATGTTGAAACATCAAGCTTTCTGTTAGTCTAGTTGTTTTTATAGTTAGTTGGATCTATGTTAGTATATCCACTAGCCCGATAATGTATAGATTATTTTTATTTTTCTTTGTTTTTCTTTATTTTTTTAATATAACTTTTATTGAGCCAGCGCCCGCTTACACAAGTGTAGCACACGCTGACTATGTTACAATATAACATCAATAAACGATTTACGAGTGATAAGCAAGTTACAAAATTGTTAAGCAATTTGATGAAATTGATAGTCAAATTATAACAGAAGCTGTCTATTTACGAACTTGATAATCAATCTATATAAAAAAAATTGATGAGCAACTTGCACAATTGATGATCAATTTATAAAGTTGATGATCAATTCTGCAAAGTTGATGATCAATTCGCAAGATTGGTGATCAATTTTGCAGACTTGAAAATCAATTTACGCAGACGGGTGATAAATTCTCAAAAAGTTCAGGTGGAAATGATTAAATGGCCTCGGTGGAACCACTTATAAAATGTATTACAAAGCTTATGTATTGTTTTAAATATTGAAATAAATTACTATTACCTTAATATGTTTTAAAAGAGATATACATGAATTATATTTTGATGTCGGGAGTAGGTGGGTACTTGCCAAGTTGTTGGGTATAATTGGTGGAGGACGTATCCGGATAATTCGTCTTTTGTACCATTTGCTACGGTTGGATCATTTAAAGTTGTTGTTTTTCTTTTCCTTCTGGTTTGACGAGCTCGCGGATGTTGAAAATATGGTTTTGGTTATAATTCAGGTGCTTGTCTAAATTTGTTTTCTTCCTGTTGCAAATTGTTCTTATTTGAAAGGTCCTGGTTTTGTTAAACCATTTCTTTTGCTTGTCACCTTTGAGGTTGTAATTTTCCTGTCTTTATTTAAACCTTTGTTTCTGGTTTTAATTTTTTGTTTTTTTATTTTAACCTTTGTTTTTGGTTTTAATTTTTTGTTTTTTTATTTTAACCTTTGTTTTTGGTTTTAATTTTTGTTCTTTTATTTTAACCTTTGTTTTTGGTTTTAATTTTTTGTTCTTTTATTTTAGACGATCCCAAAAGTGGTAGTTTTTTTTTTTTTTTAGAAAGTGGTTCGTTGGCGGTACTGCTTGCCCAGTGGTTTTTTTTTTTTTTTTTTTTTGTACAAGCGGTTGGGGAAGAAACGTTTACAAGTCCCCGGCGAACAAAACCTTTTGACACTTGGCGCGTGGTTTTGGCGTGGCCGGTGTACGTGTGCAACTGAGGTATAGTTGAGGTTATGGCGAACTCACGGTTTTGTTTCGTAGCACGTGCAATCGTGCTGGGCGGTAAAATGCCTGTTTCGGGTGCTCGTGCGCTGCCGCCAAAAAAAAATTTCTTTTACGAATCCGACACGTGATTCCACATTTTTCTAACTCACCTTTAAAGATACATAAATACATTTTCAGTAAATATATTTATTTATATGAGCTTACTTATTTGGTTTTTTCTTTTTGCTTACCCAACGTAACTTTAAATGGTAAAAAAAAAAAATTTGCTATTTGACTGCAAAAATTTACATATAAATTTTGTCGTTGTATATCCAAGTAGTAGTATATTTAATGTATGAGTTGTACACAGAATAATTATATATATAATTTAAGGTTTCTGCCAAATTTGTCTCTACTCGGTGTCTAAAAAAAATAAAACTTTATTGCCACAACCACTTGGGCTCTTTTTTTTTTTTTTTGACTTAACACTAGCACTGCCACTTGATGAATGTCACTTCGAAAATTATGTATCCCAACGCCAAGTCTACAAAACCTCTATATTGTAGGGTCGTATTCCATTAGTACGGTGTAGGGCTGTATTTTTTTACATTTAAAATAGTGATCGCACTCAGGGCTGGATACCTTAACTTTTTTTAGTGTGTTAAAAAACGCTTAATTTAAATCAACCACAGTGGTTGTCACAGTGCATAAAAAACTGAACTGGCAAATTGTTTTTATTTTGATTTCTTGCGAAAACAATAAAAGCACTTTGTTTTTGTTTTTAATATGTTTTTTCTTTACCCATTTACAACTACAATTAATGTTGGGAGAATTCTAACTAATTGTAGCGGGAAATGTAAAAAAGATAAAAACTCAACACTGATTTATTGTTTGGTATTTTGTTTAAGCTTTGATATCGTTGCAAATAAGACTTTTTGAGTGTTTGTAGGTAATTCTCATTCCCTCTGTAGTTTTGTTTGCTGATAGCTTTGGCTTTTCTAAAATTATTTAGGAGAACGTTTCCTGATGATCTGGCCTAAGCAACCAGTGAAATGCGCATAGGAACAGCTTATCCTCCAACAATAAATTTCAGTACTTTTTATCAATTATTTAAAAAGGGAATTAAGCACAACAAACAAAATCTTTTAATAAATAATAGTATTCCCACAAACAACTTTGATAATAGGCAAATTAATATAAACCAACATTTTGATGACCAGTTGACCAAATTATCTAAAATATATAAATGGAAAGTAAAAAGATGTATTTAGAATACGCAACGATTAATTATGCGAATGAAAAGGAAAAATTAGAAATACAAAAGACAAAGGTCACCTTCCAGATAGCAAAACTAGAAAAGATAATTGAAAAGATAAAGACATCAAGCCTAGGGCTTCTTAGCCAAAATATATTAACCGATGAGGAAATAGAAGAACATAACATAACTTTTGAAAAGTTACAAAATATTAGAATAGCAAACGAACAAACGAACGAAATATCCTGATTATAATCCAAATTCCCCAACTAACACCTGAATTTTATGAAACCCTATTTATCCAACCAATTCCAAATAACAACAATTTAGAATAAAGTGAAAAATTGCATACATATATTACAAAAGATAATATTATATATTTTGAAACCAATCATAAGATGAATTTAACCATGATTAAAGATAACTGTATTGAAAATATACTAAATTATAAAAAAATGCAATGTAATTATCGGAAAAATCCATTTATAAATGTAATAGAAGTAAGTTCTTATTTAATTTTTGCCATAAATATGAATAATGTAACTGTAAACCAAACCTGTAATCAAATCCTATAACTTTAACTGGACACTATATTATAAAAATTGAAGAATGTAAAATTTAGATTCTTGAAAAATGGTATGATAGAAAATCATACGGTAAAAGTATAATAATATCTAATTTTCCGAAAGAAATATAAGATACATAGAAGAATTAAAATACAATAAAAAACAATTAACTTAGCATTTTATATTATAACCGTAATGGCAACAATTCTAATCATTGGATACTTAATAATTAAATTCCCAAATGTCATTCAGAAATTGGAAACCAATCTTCGTCAGGGGGAGTTTTACCAAACGACATAATTATGACCAAATATCCAGTCGTAATATGAATACCCAGTGATTCTAATTCTTGTAATACGAATCGCAAGTAATTATAAATGTTAATAAATAATTACTCACACCATACTTACACTTCTTGTAATATGAGTGAAATAAAAACAATAGTGTGCAGGTTTTATTTTTATATTCAATATGAGCCAAAAGCCAAATTGAATATAACCAACTGCAATTAGTTTTTAAGTTCAGTCCTAAAACTCAAATCAAATAATAAAGGTTAAAATTAAAATAAAAGAAAATTTTAATAATTTTATTTAAATAAGGTTAAAATTAAAATAAAAGTAAATTTCAATAATTTTATTCAAATTGGCACATATATTTGTTGTACCTCAGGAACTATTGGGTTTGCATTGGGCACATACATATTGGACACAGACATTTATTGTACCTCAGGCACTATTGGCACAGCTTTTGGCAACAAACGATTTAACCGTCCCAGAGCTAAGATATCGCTTTTTGAAAAGTGGTCAATACATATTCTTGTGGCTGAATTAAATTCCTTCCTGCACAACTTACTCCACTTTTGACTCATTGTGCCGATTCTTGGAGGTTTAAAAAACGTACCGTTGCCAGGCAATTCTTCCTTACCGCATATTAAACATTTACGCATTTTTGAAAAGCACGCACAAAGGTTTCACAATTAAAATAGGATTGATTTTTATTTAAATAAAAGTTTTCTTTTGCAAATGAGTTTTTTTTGTTGGTCCTCCACCACGATGCAAAAAGCTACGTTATAAACGATTGGCTTTAATTCGTAATTAAAAACACTAGTTGCTTTTTGCAACAAATAAAAAGCACTTTTATAATACAATACGTATTTTATTTAAGTTATGTATATTTCAAACTGTTTGCAAAATTTGAACAGCAGAATATAACTTTTACAAACGATTAGTTTTAATACAACTCACAAGTTTTTTGATTATACAATACGTCCTTTTTGCATTATATTTCAATTTCTTTTAACTATTTATTTTAAATACAATACCGAAAAAATTGTTTTTTTTTATCTCAAAGTATTTTTTGAAGAAAATTAACGTTAGCAATCAATAGGTGTGTTCATTTACATTACTAGCAGAAACTTGCAAATAGAGAGTAAGGAGGAATTTAAAGAAATTGCTCTCAAAAATACTAAAAAGTAAATGAACACTTTGCCAGCCAAAGTTTGCAGGTTAAAGTGGTGACGAATATACAGGAATATTTGAGTACCCATTAATTATTCTAAGACTTGGGAAAATTTTATACATTACGGTAAAAATAATGTGATTTTTTTAATTTATATTTGTTTATGTTGAATAAAATGAATCATGAATTGGATTTTTATTTTATTTAGGAGGTGAAAGAAGAATTCGGGTGTTCATCAATAATAAAAGATAAAAAACCCCTTTGTTAACAATAAAAGTGTTTGCTTCGGCAACGTGAAAATATAAATACTTTTTAAGAGTACTTCTTTTTTTATAAATTTTTAATTTAATTTTATTTAAATATAAAAAAACTACACAAAAAGAAGTAAAACTTTAAAATTGAATATTTTATACCGCGTCGTTCGATGCTAAGAAATCAATTGTTCCCAAAATTTAATTTACATTGCTTTATGCAGAATCATACGTACATAGGTATGTGTGTATGTATGTTAAACAATACAAAAAAATTTAATAATGCCTACGCGACAAATCGACAAGGACCGTTAGTTGAGACGCATATGTATAAAGGCAAAGTAAATATAAAGCAATATACTTTAAAACGGTTAGAATTTTAAGAGATCATGTTGCAGGTAAAACATACAGGGTGGGACATTAGCTGCGTTCGAGAACACAAAAGTTTTTACTATATTTTACTAAACTTTACTGCATTTTACTAAATTGCGTTCGCGTACACAAAATACAGTAAATGAGAACACAAATTGAGAGCGTAAAGTGACAGTTCTTGACTGAGTACTTACAAATTTTTACTGCAGAAATTTTTGCAGTAAAATTTAGTAAAACAAAAAAACATATGTTTCAAAAGGTAAACAAACAAAAGTAGCAAGCAAAAGGCATACAAATTGTGAAAAAATTGTTTAAAAAAAGAAAAATTGAAATAAAACTAAAATAAAAACAAAAAATTAATTAATATTAATTAATTAAACTTGCTTGTGAAGAATATATATGGCTAAATACCAACTTTTGAAACTTTGTTTTGTTATGTTAATTTTGTGGAGTTGTAAAAGTGTCAAGTACTTGCGTACTTAGAACAGCTCTTGTTTTTAATGTTATCAATAGAAAAAAAATTATTCGTGTACTATTGATCAAATTTAGCCGGACACAAATTAGCAAATTCAAATAAAATAAAAAAACAAATATATATGAAAGATTACATAAAATAATTTGTTTGTATTTTCCAAAAATATTCGTGTTATAAAAAGTATTTAATCGAGTACCGATAAGAAAACGAGTTAATTAGTCAAAAGTGTAAACATTTTTCAACACTTCAATTATTTGCCATCAGCTGTTGCCTTTATTTTACGAATTTTTACAAATTTTGCGTTCGCGTACTTTTTTGGACAACAGATTTTTGTGAGAGCAAATTTTTAAGTTTACTCATTTACTGCATTTTACTGTAAAAGTACTCAAACGCACCTATTAAGTGTTGTTTTGTTTAACCCTTTGTTAATGGCGGTAACAAAAAGTATTTATAAGGCAAAACAAAATATTAATTTAACAATCTATGTATAACCTATGTTTATAGGTATATAAAATTGCAACTTTACGGACTGACTGACATATTCATCTTCGCACATCCTTAACGCCGTGAGTTATAAGGTTGAAATTTGAACCGGATGCTGGTCTCTCGCTAAATGAACAAATTTAGTGCATTGCTACTTGCAAAAAACTACTTTCATGTGTAAACGCTAGGTAAGATGAAATTTTTGGGAATTCGAATGTTTAGGGGATATATAGCGTAAAAACGAGTAAATTCCCCTACAAGAAATGCATAACCAAAACTAAAAAAAAAACAATTTACTAACACACTTGCAACAATTTTACATTCGTTGCTCCACTCTAACATATGTGTTAGAGTGGAACAAATAACACAACCCAAATAATGCCAATTTTTTAATTTTTTCACACGCGTGGCCAGTCGATTCTTGTAAAAAAAATTTATTGTTTAAATTTAAGTTCTTTGGTTTAAATTAAATATTACAAACGTAATTTGCCATGTTAAGTTAAAAAATTAATTTGCTTATCTCCTTTGCAACTACGGTTCATATTAAAGTAAAGGAGGGCGTACTGATGGCGGCTCCAGAAAACGTGGTGGTAAATTTTCTGGAAATAACAGGTCATGTACGAAACAGTCGTGTTAAAAGAGGTGGTCTTCAAACAGGTAGCGGTCATTCGGGTTTTTGCTTTGGCCGGGATACTCGTTAAAGATTTGGCGGTGATAATTAAGGACCAAATTATACCAAATATTTAAAATCCTGTTGACTTTTCAAGTATGTATGCATGTATGTATTCGGCTTTTTAGTCACAAGTTTTTAACAAAATAATATTTATATGATCTACGAGAAATTAATTGGTAATGAGTACGTTTACCTCCATTACAAAAGAACTTTTATAAATAAGATCCCAAAACGAAATCCAGACCCATGTGAGAAAGGAACGTTATAGAGCAACCAAGGAAATGACGTTACGTGGTCCCGCACCCACACCTATTATATACTTTAATGAAACCTGCTTGATTATATTTTCTTAATAAAAACTATTTTAAAACTAAAATAAAACAAAAACATTATTGTATAACGGTTAGTACTAACCAATTTTTACGCTATGAATAACTAGTTAGTGCTAACCGCTATTTACGTTATGACTAACTAGTTAGTGTTAACCATTATTTACGCGATTACTAACTAATATAAAGCATAGTAGTAAGCAGTACAGATATATGTTCCGTAGTCGAGTGGAATTAATTAGTTAGAAAGAGAGGCAAAATCACATGTACACAAGAGTTTCGGTTAGTTTTTTCATTTTACTCTTAATAAACTAATAGAAACTTTATCCAATATAGTGGTCAAAACTACCGGTCATTTTACTAGTAAAATGACCGGTAGTCTTCTTGCAGGGTCGCTAATCTCATAACTCCTAAACTAACCGTGGATTAATATATGCGTTCCGAACAATATTTTTGTCCGAAGAATAATTGTTTTTACTGAGAGTGTTCTTCAGAACGATTCACCTATTTCGGAAAATTTACCCGGAAAAACAAAGCTACCATATGGTTTACAGATGCTTATATTATATTTATTTTTAATTGTTTAATTATTCAGCAAAAAACAATTGTTGCACTATATCACTATATGATGTTGCAGCTCGATTCAACTTTTATGTACAAATAGAAAAAAGTGGCATCGCAGCTCATTTTATTCTGAGCAAGAATTAAAATTAAACCATTAATTTTTCAATTAAAGCCAATAAACATTGAAATAAAAACTGTTTTACATTCGTAACTTATCCAAAAAATACAAATTTGTTTCTTTTTCGAAATTCAAACATTTAAAGGGTGAAAATTGTATATAAAGCGTCCGCCATCTAAAGTTTTTTTTCAACTTGTGCTTTTTTCGTGCATAGTAACACTTAGCTCATGTCTTATTTGACAGATAATTAGTTTAATCCTTCCGCTGAACGAATGTGTATACGCTTGAACAACGCTGGGAAATATTGCGACATTACTTTGAAAATTATGGTAATGTTGCAGAATGTGTGCGAAAATTGCGTACGGATTTTGGAAGAAGATAAGCACCCTCAGCTCCGTATGTTCGTTATCTTGTGAAAAAAGTGATAAACTAAAGCGTGAAAAGCCAAAAACAGTGCGTACACCCGAGAATATTGGTGGTGTGGCAGAAAGTGTGCGTGAAGCGCCATCAACATCAATTCACCGTCGTTCTCAATAATTGAACATTTCGGAGACATCATTGAGACGAATTTTGCATAAAGACCTTGGTATGACGCCATACAACGTCCAATTGGTTCAGGAGTTGAAGCCAACTGACCATCCAATGCGTTTTCGCTTCGCTAAGTGGGCCTGCGATCGACTTACAGAGGATGCCGATTTTGCCAAAAAAAATCATCTTTTCAGATGAAGCTCATTTTGATCTTGGCGGGTATGTTAACAAGCAAAATTGTCGCATTTGGGGCACAGAAAACCCGCACGCATACATTGAAAAGCCGATACACCCAAACGAGTAACTGTTTGGTGCGGATTTTGGTCCAGAGGCATAATTGGGCCATTTTTCTTCGAAAATGAGCAAGGAGTGGCCATTGCAGTCAATAGCGATCGTTATCGGGCCATGTTGAACGAATTTTTGTTCACAAAAATTGAAGAGGAGGATATTGGCAACATTTAGTTTCAACAGAACGGCGCTACGTGCCACACAGCCGAAGCTACACTCGATGTTTTGCGCCCTGTTTTTGAAGATCGCATTATCAGCCGCAGAGCTAATGTCGTTTGGCCACCTCGGAGCTGCGCTTTGACACCGTTAGACTATTATTTGTGGGGTGCCGTCAAAGATAAGTGTTACGCCGACAAGCCAGAGACAATTGACGCTTTAAAGGACAATATTCGTGTAGCCATTGGTGAAATACAGCTGCACACAATCGATAATGTGCTTACAAATTGGACCGATCGTGTAGGCTACTGCATGGCCAGCCGGGGCAGCCATTTGAATGAAATTATTTTCCATTATTAACCGGATGGATTGTACTTTCAAATAACAAAAGAAATTTGAGAAAATATTCAGTAGTTTTTTTTATAGCATTTTCAAAAAAAAAGTTATTTGGTGGACCCTTTATTTTCGGTACTTTCTTAACAAAACATTTTTCTCCATTCTTTGCAATATACGTTCTCAATTATGGGCTTACATTACAATAATGAATTTTTTTTATATTTCAAAGGGGAGAAAAAATATAAAAATGGTGAAATGCGGGAAATTAAATGTCTTTGTTTTACTTCTTCGCCCTACAAGTGGTACCTTTTTAATATGCTATAATAGATATTAGATACATAATATTATTGGTGCAGGGTCCTGAATGAATGAGAAACTATACCGTTGGTAAAATTTTTTTTAAACTAAGAAGATATTTAGATATTCTCATTATCTACTTTATGACCGTTTTATTTGGTCCAAATGCATTTCTTTGGTGTTTGCTTCATAATAAACAAGACGGTCATAAAGTAAACAATGAGTATATCTCAATTTATTTTATAATTAATAAGAATCTTTAATTTTGTAAATAACATAATTTCCAAACAAGTTTATTAACTAATGGGGTATTATACTCCTATAGTGTTAAGTATCGGGTATCTAGGTAACCAGTACTAATAACAACACCTATTCCAAGGCGAATTCATTTATCAGGTGGTGTTAAAAGCACAGCTGTGCTAATTTTTTTCTTACTTAGAGAGAGAAATGTCAAAAGTTGCTTGTGTTTTTGACATTTCGATCAACGAAAGCAACAAAAAAATCCATTGATGTGTTTTTGGTGTTGTTACTTGTTGTAGTATCGACACCACCGTATACATGAATTCGCCTTGACCTAATCGGTTAAAAGCGCAACAAAATACATAAGGGATTTTTTTAACAAGTTCGTTATTTTATTTATCAAAAAAATATCGAAATATCTGTCCTTAGTTAAACAAAAGTATGATTTCTTATCGCATAAATATTTTTAATAATTTTAAAAATCAATATTAGCTTATAAATTTTGCAAAATATCCTTATATAAAATTTCTTTTGGAAAAGTTTGTTTTGTTGTTTTGTAAACAAAAACATGAAACAGCTGTTTCAAAAATTCTTGCAAGTAAAAATTTTTTTCTCTCTTTTGACGCTCTCAACTTGCAAATTTTTTGGGTTAATGAACACTTTCCAGTAACAGTTGTTACCAATTCGTAACAATTTTTAGTAAATGAACACATCTTCTACAAAGTCAAGGCGAATTCACTGTAAACTGGGGTCAAGTCAACATATGGTTATTTTTCACTATGGTCGGCTTGTCAAAGTTTGTATACAAACTAGTTTTTTATGCAAACAAACGTTGCAACATTTACCTCTGGTATAGACGGGCAGTGACCCCAGATCTACACGAAAGATAAATCAGCAATTTGGCAATAACGTCGGCAGAATAACAGTGCCAAGGTATATTTATAGCAGGTAGTCTCGGAAAGCCTGCTGATTATTTTTTTATTTGTTTGTTTTGTGATACGAACTGTCAAATGTTGTTTATGTTTTTTCAACACGTGTTAAGTATAAATATACCTTGAACATTTCTGCATGGGTAAACGTATTAAGTCTCAATTCCTACGTTGCAAGTCTTATTGATAAGCTTATCACATTTTCTTCTTTGAATCAGCTTCGACGTTCACATAATGCTTGTCTAATTGCTTTCTTATGTATGAAGTTTACACATATGTGTGCGTTTTTTACATTACGAATGCTAAAGATAAACGTATGTGACGAGTACATCAAGCTGAGTACTCGTTTCTTTTCCCCTCGTCTCTCTCGCCGATAAAGAAGCAAGCTGATCAATTAGACTTGCATCGTATCAATTGGGACTAATGTTAATCATAATTTGCGAAAATCAAAGAAGTAGGTACAGAAAAAGTGACGCCATCTTTCAAAAATTATTTTTGTTAATTCTTGAAAACGCGTCGAAAGAGTGAACATTTTCATGAAAATAAAAACAAAATTTACAAAAATCATTTATTTCTAACATACCTACCAGCTATCTCCATTCATTTAGGGGGCTCCCATACATAATGTTCAATACAAACTAGAAATATATTGAAGAAAAAGTGCCATAAATGCCCAGGAGTCGCCCCTACTGGGATATAATGTATGACCGACCTCAATTAGTTTTTTGTCCTTAATATTTTCACGGCCCATACTTGCCCTTTATCGGCACTTCTTAGGGGGGCTCCCTTAAAAATATTGCGTTTTATGAAATGCTTAAATGAATTAACCTTATAGAAGAAGAAGAGTCAAAGTTTCGCAATAAGGTACAAGCATCTTGGTTAGCAATAAACATTCGACAAAATGTGGGTGGGATTACATTTCTTTGTATCTAATGAACGGTAAGAGAAGTGTGTACCATATTATACAACGCCTCTACAAAATTTGTACCATTTGTGCTTCGCAAAATAGGAATTTTTTTATTAGGCAGTTAAGGTAGAGTTAGCCTAACGTCCACGTCCCCTAACGAAACGTCTGGTCTAGAGATGAGCGATATTTTTGTACCTGTGATTTAATCACTGTTACTGAAAAATCACGAATCACAGTTGTGACCAAATTTGTCAAGTAACAGGTACTTTCTAAGTCGTTCTTTTTGTAATTTGTTACATATACAAATTTATGATATTTCACTGTTTGTGTGGGTAATAGCGTTTTTAGAATGAAATGTCGAATGATATTGCTGTTCCTTTCATTCTCTCTTCTATCTTATAAGAATTTTTTTATGCCAAAATTTATTTGTTCAAGTATGTATGTATATGAAAGTTAACAGATTTGAAAGCTCTTACAATTTGTTGTTGTTTCTTTATAAAGTGTACATATAGCTTGGCCGCAATTGCTATAAAACAAGGCGAATTCGCCTTGCTATAAAAGAACAGAAAACTGATAAACCGTGATCACAATCACAGTTTTAAGGAGCAGTGATTTTTAAATCACATTCACTAATCACGATGATCTTTAAAAATCACGGGATCGCTCATCTCTAGTCTGGTCCGTTTTGTTATTTGCTTACAATGTAAATGCTTACCCAATTTAAATGTCACGTTGACGGAACGTCTCAATCTGTGTAAATTGGAATTTCATGCCGTCGTTACGTGACAGTTGTAAAGCAGTGATGGTCTGCTTGTATATTAAATTGAATGCGGGTATTTTCGCTCTTTTTTTGGTACTTTTTTCCAGTATATCTATGGACTTTCGACAAAACGACTTACAATTCAACATATTTCCATATATATAAATATACATATCGTTGGTCTCAAGTAGAAAGGCCCTAACTCAAATAATTGTAACTGTATAGGAGAAGGTAAAAACATAACAGAAACTGTATGTATCATAATGTAAACTTGCTCATACAACTGCTTGTAAAGCCGTTATTTTTTACAACAATGTAATGAATTTTTGTGACGAGGTGTATTTGTGTAAAATTTATTGGAATAACTGGAAAACTCACTTTCGTAAAAAATGCGAGTTAGGGCCTTTCTACTTGAGACCATCGATATGCTTAGTTGTACAAAATAAACAAATGCATATGCACATACAATAGAAATGAGAAATATATAAAAGGCTTTAAATGGTTACTAAATATTGGTTTGTCCATGCACATTTACAAAATAATACATGTAAATGTGTATGTATATGTATGTTAAAATACATATTTGTTTTTTGTAAATCTATAATATAAATATCAGATATTAAATTATTACTTACACTAAATACTGTTTTAATACCATTTTAATCACTTGGCACTTCTTCTGCACAGCGGTCAACATTTAAACCTCTTGATTTCCCATCAGTGTGTGTTGTTTTATGTATACCAAGGACTATCCATTAGGTCTGCTTAAGGAGCCTGATGTTTTTTTGGTTTATTCCTCAACCATGTCAAAAGTTGTTTACATTTTGCTTATACATGTATGTATATTTTTGTTTACGTTTTTTGTTTTTTGCCACACATACATGCATACAAAACACGTTTTTCCTTTTGTTTTCCCTATGTAGTAGTAAGATTTTGACAACCGTGAGGAAAATTACACAAACAAAATGCGGTAAGCAGACCAGCAGACCTATTGGAGAGGACTTCTTCTCGATAAGTATTGAACTAGCTTTTGGCTAACTCAAAAGTTATGCAGAGATTAGTGAGTTGTGTTTTGTGCAACTGACTTCTTCTCGATAACTATTGAACTAGCGTTCGGCTAACTCAACGCTGATGCAATGGACTTTGGAAAAAAAACGTTTTGCTTGTTTTGTGTACTTTTTCAAAGTTAAATAATAAGCAAAAGTTCCCATATTATCTTTGTTAATATCATTTAGTTAACCCTTTGAGGACTGGACTTTTTCTGCCGAAGCGATTTTTTTTTTGTTCTTATTTTCCTAATATATGGCCCAATAATAGTTACGTCAAAAAAAATGGGCCCCTCCGGTCCTCTCCTTGCCTCTCTTTTTGCTTGGCAAATATAGTTGCCTCTGGGTTGAAAGGTAATTTTTTACCCAAAAAATATTATTTTCCTTTGGCAAATATAGTTGCCTGTGGGCTGAAAGAGATTTTTTTATCCAAAAAATTTAATTGAAAAGTTTAATGTTTTAAAAATTTTTTATTTATTTAAACTATTTGAAAAGTAATTTATAAGTAACTTTAACAATTTAAGATTTGGCGTGGTATTCGCCAAAACAGTCACGTGATGATGTAAAGCAAAGGAATACATTGCATGTAGTACAAAATACATTTGTGCGGCTATATTTGCCATAGCTGGAACAGCGAACGCATCGTTTTCAATTTTCACGTTTTTCCATTTTATGGTAAGACTTCGGCTTTTTTAAAGAGATACTTCCAGTTCTGGTTGCTTCCGGGAATCTGCGCGATCTTGAACAGAAGTCATTAATTAATTCCTTTGCTAAAGCTGCACGAAAATCAATCGAGGTCACGTTTGTCGCAAAGCTGTTAGCCAACATGAGTTTGCTGTATATCACGTAACTATTATGGACGCATATCTCGAAGAGATCAAAGAACAATCGAATATAAAACCGCCATTTGCTTCTGCGATCATACTCATAGTAAACCTTTTTTTGGTCCATGAGATCGACACCTCCCATTCCCTTGTTGTAATGCTGGACAACCAACGGGCAATCTATATCAATTTTACCTGCTTGTCCTGCAACACGCCGCTTTACTTTGCACACAGCAGTTGGGTCAATAAAATTGGAAGCCAGGTAATTAGCGCGGTTGTCCATCCATTTGACTACGGATATGCTGTCAGATGTAAAATAGCTTATGTCACCACGCTTCATATTTTTATCAGCCGGAAACTGCTTTGGCATGTGTTTTCTATTACTGCGAATTGTTCCGAATGCCAAGATGTAATTTTTCTGTAGAATGTCCAGCAAGTTTACGCTAGTAAAAAAGTTGTCGCAGTAAACTTCAACACCTTTTTTTGGTAGTGGCTTACATAATTGCAAAACCACAGATTCACCAAGACCGTGCTCCACAGACGTCTTTTTCCCGGTGTATATGTCCACATTATACAGGTATCCGGTTTCCGACTCACACAAACACCAAAGTTTGAAGCCCCATGACACGGGCTTGTTCTTCATATATTGCTTCATGGCATTATGCCCCTTGAACTTCACCATATGTTCGTCAATTGATAGATTTTTTGAATAAGTGTATGCTTCTGGCATAGCTTTATTTATATGGTTTATAATTTCTCTGATTTTGTATCCACGGTCGTTGACATCAGCCTGATCATTGTCGCAGAAGTGCAGATTGGAAGTAATTTCCTCAAATCGAGGCCGTGTCATGATATCTGCGATTTGAGCTTGATGAAATGTTGGATCTGTAGACCAATACATCCGAATGCTGGGTAGTTTTACTAGGCTCATACGTACGATTAGACCCATATAAGCCTTGAACTCTTCCACAGTCAGAGTGAAAACGCGACCTTTTTGTATGGCATATAAGTTGGACTGCTCCACTATCATTATGCACATTTCTGAAATAAAAAAAAGTTTAAAAAATAAATAACTACTATTGCAATATAAAAACTTGCAATTATAAAAACTTACCTTGAAAACTACAAACAGCATTGAACACATCATACGCTTGCGGCATTTCCACATTTACAATGCACATGTGGAAATCCGGTGAAAACGGGGTTTTTATAGGCAAGCGTCTCTCTGAACCGGAAAGTCTTCTCTGGTGGTATAAAAAATGCTGGCTCTTCTGGTATTACTGCAGCATTTGATGTCGATGCAATTGGCTCATCCTCTACAGCAACTGGTACCGTTTTACGACTAACGCGAGCCTTTTTAATTACAGCAGCTTCAATAACAACTTCTATGGGTTCATCCTCTTGGATTTCCAAAGCGTCATTTTCTAGAAAAACGATGTCCTATCCATATATGTAGCAGCTTCTTCCTCATTGTCACTGGTGTCGCAAATCAAAAGTTGCTCAATTTCGTCCGGATTAAGGAAAAAGAAACGATCACGGACTAATCCACTCATTTAATTTTTTTATTTATAATAACCAAATAATAATACACTGTTTAATCAAAAATAACACTCGAAATACCACAATAATACACTTTCAAATAGTAATGCACGAAACACGTTTACTCTGATTGATTTCGAATAATTAATGAATGAAAACTTACAAACAAGCAGCGCAAAAAAACTTTGAACTTAAAACAATAACAGACAAAAAAATAACGTAAAACTATATACAAACAATGAAAATAAAAAAAAATATTTAGATTATTTTTAGGTGCGTTTTTTCCGTTTCAACCCACAGGCAAACATACTTGCCAAATATATTTGGGGTAAATGTGGGCAGGTTGAAATTTATACAAGCTTCCCCCATATATTTTTTGAAAGGTAAGAGGTGCCCCCAAAATATACCCGAGTTTTAGCCAGATGCGCCCCACGCTATCCCCACAACACCCCCCTGAAGTAAGGCGAATTTTTGCACAAATTTGAGGCCAGCTAGCGGGCAAATGGGGCCAGATAGGCCCCTACCAACTACTACATTATTGTTGCCCCAACCCTCCGCTACAAATCCGTTTTGAACATATATACTCTATCTCTTACGTGAACAATTATATGATGCAAAATCCCCTTGGCAAGTATATTTGCCTCTGGTCGTCAAAGGGTTAAATACATCTCATTTTCAAAGTTATGAAAACCATATCGGGCATGCTGCTAGTGTCATGATGAAATAAACAGGTGGCATTACTACGCCAGATGACGATTTTTTGCTCTTGTATTGTTTGTCTAGTCTTATGTCAAAGTTTTGTTTATGCTTACAAAAAGTCCACGTTTTGTGCTGTGATTATTGTATTGTATTAAAGTTTTTGATTATTTAAATTAAAATTAAATAAGATAGTAACCATAGTGAAATAAAAATTGGCTAAAAATTAATTTATTTCATTGCGTTCGGCGGCAAAATTTGATTTTAGTTTAATATAATTTTTGACGTATACGGAGACTTATTTTTCATTTTTGTTGTAATGTTGTATTTGTTGCCGTAGCGCTGCCACCTACTTATTCCACCATGGCTAGTGTCTTATAATTGAGAGTTTTTCTATAGACAAAGGGGCAATACAACAAAAGTGAAAGAAAACATATGTGTAATAGTCTCTCTCTCTTTAAAAAATAAAAGATAGGATTTTGTCGAACGTATTACAAGTTATTTATTATTTCAACTTAACCTTAACCTACCCGGTAGGATGAACTTGCCTTTAACGTATTAATCACTTTAGTTTAAAGAAAATTTGTAATAGTGAAAAACCTTTTATACGAGGGACAAACTCATACCTTTAACTATCGGCAAGTGGTGATAATGGCCCTTACTCTTTTAAAGAAATCATCACCAATAAACTCCAATGCGTTTAATGAAACATTTTATTGAAAAAATTTATTATAACAGTCTACTCTACTTTAAACACGAATAAAAATTAAATAACAACATAGTCGAAATAATTTATTTTTAAACTGGTAGTCGTGATCGAATACTTTTTCGATTCGAAAGCAATTTTATTGCTAATTCTTTCAGTCGATACACAATTTTTTTTCCAGTGTGTATAGCATTTTTTTGAGTTTTCACAACACTGAGCAAAAAAATTGCTTTCAAATCGAAAAAGTATTCGATCACGACTGCCAAAATTAGGCCCCAGGTATGTGACGAAAATCGATATATTTAAAAAACTGTCGTTTTTAAAAGGTGAAATAAATTCGCAGCGATTTTAATATCCATTTTTCAATAAGTCTTATTTTTTTTTTACAGTTTAGTTAGCACATATAATCACTAAAATTTGAAAAGAATATAGACAGATAATAAGAGGAATATATACTCAAGATGCTGAAACAACATTTTCGGTTTTAAATCTTTTCGTTTCCAAAATCAATTTTAATCACACACCTGAATATTCTTATAAATAAATAAAAAATTAGCTATTATACCCTACTTTGAACATAAATAATAATTAAAAAACATAATGTGTGTGTCGATTAGTTTTTAGTTTTTTTTAACCACCTCCTCGCAGGCAGCTTTGGCAGTGGGGTACTTAAACTCAAAACCAGTTTCTAGCGTTCGTTTAGGTTGAATTTTAGCACCAGTCAACAATAAAGCTGAACGATCTTTTCCAAAAAGTAGATCTACTACAAGAGTGGGCACGGGAAAGAGGCATGGCCGTCTTAAAGCTGAAGCAAAAGTCTGTAAGTTGTATAATGTTTTTACATTTGCTGTTATTTAATGTTGTAATCATTAAAAATATACCTTAGAGAATTGACCATTAGTAAGAACTTCGGGTGCTACCGCATTTAAGGGACCCTTACACTTGTCTGATTCTAGGCAATGTTGTATCAAACGACAGAGATCTTCTAAATGTATCCAGGGTAATATTTGTTTACCTGTACCCATTGGACCACCTAAACCTAAGAAAAATGGCAACCATATATTTTTTATCATACCGCCTTCACGACCTACTACAACACCAGTTCGGAGTTTCACCTGTTGGTAAGGAAACAAGAGTTTTTGATAATTAAGACATTTTTTTAAATATAAGTATAATTAATGACCTGAACTTTTTAATATTAAACACTACTTTAAGATAAATTTCAGATACTTTTATTAAAAATTTTTTAGTTTTATATCAGAAAAATTATAATCAGGAGTGTTCTGGAAATCGAAAATGCAAAACGCAAGAATTTAAAAGTCGTTTTTTTAATAAGATTTTTGTAGTTAATGAAACACAAGTACAATACAATACAAATATTTCTCTATTAAACAGAATTCCATAAAAAAATTTAAAAAAATTGGATTAAGAGTGTATTAAAAAGAACTTCGAAATTCTTGCGTTTTCGATTTCCAGAACACACCTGAATATGAAATCTTTAAATTATAGTTTAAAATCTTTAAATATGTATGTTTGTATTAAAATTTTTCATTTATACTTTAGATACTTCTTAATAAAATTCAGAAATTCGTAAATCATACATATTTCAGAAATTTAAAATTGTAAATCAAAACAGTCTTTATATAGTGGACAGATTTAGCCAATTTTTAAAATAAGTATTTAAGAAATAAATTAAAAGAAACAGACGAATATGTCTAGATAAACATAGAATTTCAAAAATATCCGGAATATATATACAACATATACTTTTGTTTATATACTACATAATAGATAGTAAAGTTTCTCAAAAGTCAATATTTTATTACAAAAAAGCTTTATAAAATACATAACTAAAATTTAGCTCATAGAATAAATTCGAAAAAAAATAAAATAATTTAAATAAATGATTTTATAAGTATTATTAGGAACTTCAATATTATAATTGGATAATTGGAAAGCTACCTAAAAAGTTTAGTAACATCTAAAATAAAGTCTTAGTTTCATGTTCGCACTTCTATCTATTTAAAAATCATTTTTAATAATCTAGGCTGTTACTTACCCCTCTTGTTTTACCATCCAAATTGTCCGGCAAAGTAGCAGCTTTCTCCCATTCCATACACAATTTAGACATAAAATCAAAATACTCTCCTTTGTCATCTTCTGTATACATTTTATTGTCATTGGGCCGGTACAGAGATACTCCCGATATATTTACAAAAGATTGTACACTTCGCGATTTTTCTATCGCCTTTACTAATGTCGCACTAGAGTTAATGCGGGAATTCCAAACATTTTGCTTAAAACCAGCAGTCCACCTGCGTGAAGGATCCAAAACATTTTGGCCTGCTAAATTTACTACAGATGTAACACCATTTGGTATGCCATCCTTTTCCAATTGATGCCATGTAATACGTTTTAGGCCAGGCATACGTGAGACAACAGTGATCTCATAACCTTGGCTAGTTAAATGTTTACCTAAACGACTGCCTATAAAACCACTGCCACCACCTTAAAACAAATATTTTTGTAAAATATTGATATTAATTTAACACTAGATAAATTACCAATCAAAGCATGTTTTGCCATACTACTTAAATAAACTATTGTTATCTCTACCAGTAGTTTACGTAAAACTGTAATGAATTGCAACGAATATTAGGAGAATGACGGAATTTGGAGCAAAACAAACTACCATGAGGCTTGTTCAGTGTAGGGCATCAAGATTTTTTTCCAGTAAGTATATTCAGTGTTGTAGACAGAGCTACAAATTCAGCGCTTTACTTGTGGGTTACACGATCAAGTTTTGTCTATCAAGTTTTAATACACTCACACTTTTTTACCAATACACTTATACTTTTAAAAATTGAAGCGAACTTGCCTTTAAAATTATCTTTCAAGTGAGTGTATCAATTTACGTTCAAGAAAACAGCTGATTACAAGTTTGGAGAGAAAATTTTTCGTTTGTCTTTATAAATTGTTCTCTTGATGACATCTTGAAAGTAAATTGCTTCAAAATTGCGTGCAGCCTACGTCACAGCTTCCAATTTTTGGAAATTTTGACAAACTGTATATGTAAAAGACTATCAAGAACAACTTGATCGTGTGGCTGCAGTGTTAAGCGCTATATTCAGCGATTTTATCTCAAAAATCACATTTTTTTCTCCTAGCGTTTTTTTAAAAAGAACGCTGAACTCTTATTAAAATTAAGGAGCATTAAACCAAAATTTATTACCGTTTCTCAAATACTTTTGAAATGTATACTATATAACTACATACATCTCGTCTGGTGGTTATTGGTATGCCGCTTGTCATAAAGCAATGTAGTAGGACGGTGCTCTTTTCTTGAATATACATGCATATTTATTAAGTAATATTGACCCCTATCATTGCCGCATATCCGCAATTTAAGTGTTCGGCACTTTTTGTGATATGAAGCAAATTAACACTTTAAAGCAACAATACATATTTATATATGTAATGTAACCACAATACTAATAACCACAATACTAATATATATATGTTATTGTTATGCTGCATGTTCTATTTAAGGAAATTAGATCAAAATATTTTATTTGGTTTATTCATATAGAAAATACCTAAATTTTAAAGAACTCAAGAATTTTCAAATTGTTTGTATAAACATTTTTCGATATTATTTTACTGTATATTTCATATTATTTAAATTTCCTTACTTTGCCTGAAATATCAGAAAAAGCTTTGTAAAAAGTTAATGTTTTAATAATACTGGATGGCAAAAAAAGTCGGGGGAGAGAGAACTTTATTATGTGATTTTAATTGACCTTACCGTGCTGAATCCAAATCTGTTCACAGTTTGATTCAACCACGTTAAGTTATCATTTGGGTTATTGATTTTCATGATCTGGCTTATTTTATTCGAAATATACCGGGATTTCTGAAAATGATACAAATGTAAAATTGTTGTCTTTATAATTTGTTTAATGAGTTTTTGAAAACAAATTTCGGAATTAGAGTCGATAATTTTGAAAATAAAAAAAAATCATTTAGATGACTCAAAGGAAATGTTATTCCTTATCATTTAGTTGATGATCACAATCGCACAAAACGTTCTCAGTTTATGATAAAATGTATAAGCATAACCGCCTCATTTCGGGTGAAATATTAGTCTAGCCCAAAAAATAAACTAGACATGATAGACAAGACTAAAAAAGGATTTGAATTTAGCGCTTTAAACTTTATATTTCATATACATATTTTTATTTAAAACAGTTCTTTGCCATTTCATTAAGTTTTTTATTTAAATTTTATTTAGCGCTTTTTAACGATTTTTGATTGGTGGCACGGCGCTTTACGATTATAAATAGTTCACTTCCCTAGTTTTAGGTAATTTTAAGCCCCAAACGTTAGCAAAGTAATTTCATTTAATAGCCAATTTACACTACAACGAAATCTAGTACTTTCGAGATTTCGAGCCAAATCTTGTTGTTTTTGTCTAGATTTCCCGTACAAAACAAAATCTACTCCGTGTCTAGATTTTGACGAAATCTTTTCGAAATCTAGTAGTACTTAGTGATGCAACTATGTTTTTCCCCATATAGCACTAAAAACTACTTCTCTGCACAAGAAAAAAATGACATTTTAACAAAAAACAAAACAAAAACAATAATAGCTGCTTGTTAAAATTGTTAAAAAATTTAAAAATTTCGTAAAATAGTAAAAAACTGCAAATGACAAATAATATTGATAAAATAAATGAAGTTGATTATAAAGAAAATGGAATGCAAATGTTTAAACGCCTATTTTTATTTTTTTATTTTATATGTAAGTATATGTTACACAAAAAACGTTCAGTCGGCACTTTTTGTTGTGAAAACCAAATCTCGCTAATGTCAAACAAGTATAATGTAAACGAACTAGATTTGGAGGAAGATTTCAAATGAAATCTACTAGATTTCAATGTAATGTAAATGCCCTATAAAATGCGGCAATTTAAAGAAATTTGGGTTTATGGTATACACACATATACTTACAGATTTAGGTTTTATTGTTTTAACTTTTGAGAGGCTTAAAAAAGATAAATGTTTTACCAAAAAAATTAAAAATGTTGTGTTTCTGCACTTACACTTATAAGTGCACACTATAAAAATTAAATTCATCATTTTATATTATTTTATTTTAAGCTTTTTGTTTATTTAAAAATCCACAATTTATTGAACATATAAAATAGCCGTAATGTGATGAGTTTACAGTTTTCGGATTATTTTAGGTATGGATCAAGGATTGAATATGGCTAAAGTTAAGTATTTGGCACTTGAATAATCCATACTTGAATCAAGCATTCTGTATATGATTTAAGCAACTCCGTATTTACCATACTATTGACACCGCTTTGGCTTGATTAAGGTTCGGATGGATATTGATTTTTCTTTTGAGTGTTACAATACAAAAATGATTTTACACTTTTTGTGTTTGCCACTTTATATGTATGTATTTCTACTTATTTTTAATGTATATAATAAACGGCCAACTCGAATTGTACAGCTACAATAGGGCAAAAAGAAAAAACAAAATTAAAAAAACCAGCCAATTGTAGCGGAATGTAAGAGAAGATAAACTCACTGGTTATTGTTGTTGCTTTGTTAAAGCTTTGATATTGTTACAAGTAAGACCTGAGTGTTTAAAATTTTAATTCACTTTATAGTTTTATTTGAATAATACTTTAAGCTTTTCTAAAGTCTTTTAGCTTTTCTAAAACAGCCACAATAAATTTCAGTGTTTTTTTTTTCAAAAATAAAAATTAGGAATTTAGCACGTCATAGAGAAATCTTATTAATAATAAAATAATTTTAACTTTTTATATATTAAATAAGTGGAATATTAAAAAATTTTAGAAATGGCATTCTCTTTTCCCTTCTCTCCTAAAAGACTTGACGACTAAATTTGAACAGTCTTGTGAATAGCGAAAAAGAACAAAAAAAAAAAAAAAGGAACGAATAATTTCTAGCTGTATATTACAAAGCATTTATATTTAAAAGTACTGGCAAGACAGTAAGAAAATACATATAAGTTCAAAGAACACTACTAACTGTCTTCGTGACGTAGGCGTCCAGACAGTAATTAAGACAGTTTACTTTTAACACGTTGCTTACATATGCCAGCACTGGTAAGACAGTAGCAAAACATACAAACTTTTTCACTAATACATGCACACTTTTCCAACTGTAATGTCTACTAGTAGACAGAAAATATCAATTTTTTTTACTTTTTGATTTTTTGTGAACAAAACTTCAAATTACTGTTGACATTATATCACTGTCCAATTTTACTGTCTGCGAAATTTGCAAGACAGTTGGAAAAGTGTGCATGGATTAGTGAAAAAGTTTGCATGTATTGCTATTGTCTTGCCAGTACTGGCAAATGTAAACACCGTGTTGTACATACAAACTTTTTCAAATTTTTTGTCTACTGTCTTGCAAATTTTGCAGAAATTAAAATTGGACTATGATTTGATATTTGCTGACAGTAATTTGAAGTTTTGTTCGCAAAAGAAAGAAAAAATCAAAAAGTAAAATAAAAATAAATATCTTCTGAGGTGATTTTTAATGCGGGAAATATGTGCCATAATTTTTTGATAACTTGAAGGTTACGCGATCAAGTTTTGCCTTTCAACCTTAACACACTCAAACTTTTTTTTTACCAATACATTCCTACTTTTAAAAAATGAAACGAACTTGCCTTTGAAATGATCTTTCAAGTTGAATGTTTTAATTTACGTTCAACAAAATATAATTCAGTGTATCTGGAGAACATATGAGGAGTCATTTTCTTTTCGAAAACGAATTTTTTAAGTCTTTGCATTAATTTGGATAAGTTCTTTTGAAAAAAAATCTTATTTGCATAATTTTTGTCCTCTTTCATAGAAAAATCTGATCGTAGAAAATTCATGTAGAACAAAATGTGCTTTTTGGGTCTAGGACCAATATTTTAAGGTGCTACAAACATCAGCACAGACGCATAATACCCTCTCCACTATTGTAGGGAACACTATCAAGAAAAACTTGAACGAGTATGTACAGTGTAAAATTAGATTAAGTGCCACAAATATATAAAATAACTTAAAATTAAAAAAAGCACCGAGCACTAAAGGTACCCATAGACGAAGCAACATTTATCGAAACATGTGTTACTAATGTTTTAGTTCTTACCACAGACGATGAAACTAAAATCGAAACATCAGTATAACACAAAATCCTCAAAACACACAAAAAAAAAATTTTTTGTATACCTATCATATTTTATGTCCCATACATTTTTAAAAATGTTATACTCAATTATAATTGTTTTCCAATTCTCATAATTTGCAATTGTTGCGATTTTCCGATTTCTTTCTTCATATTTTTTCTCCGAGAGTTGCAAAAGCTTCTCCCTCAGCAGCTGCCCTCAACAAAATGAAAAAGAAAAAACAGTCAACATCGCTACACACGATGAAACATTGTGTTTTGAAACATAAAATATAAAAAAATGTTCATATATGAGAAACCACCCTAAGACAAGACTACCAGTCATTTTACTAGTTAGATTTCTAGTAGTGCTCACCGATATATTGGTTATAATTTCTATTAGTTTATGAAAAAAGTGACCGGAACCTTGTGTACATGAGATTGTGCCTCTCTCTCTCTAACTCATTATGTCTCCCTCTCTTACTCATTAATTCAATATAAAATTGTAGAAAGTGTATTTGTTTCGTTTTGCCCTACAAGATATGCATAACCAAAACTAAAAAAAAAATTTTTTTAATAACACACTTGCAACAATTTTACATTTAACTAATAAGTTAGAGAGAAAGACATAATGCGTTAGAGGAGAGGCAAAATCAAATGTACACAAAGTTTCAGTCAGTTTTTTCATTTTGCTCCTAATATCAGTGAGCACTACCTGTCATCTAACTTGTTAAATGACCGGTAGCCGTCTTGTAGGGAGGTTATTCATTTGTTGTGGGACATGTTTCGTAGAATGTTGCCTCGTCTGTGGGTCCCTTAAGAATTTTTCGCGTATAAAGTTTTAAAAAGCACTAAAACGACGCGAAACTTACCAAGATGACAACGCTGGTTAAATTATCGTTTATTCTGTTTTTTTCTGTAAATTCGCAAGCAAATTTTATTTAGTCAGAGGAACTTCTTAAAGAAAAACTAATTATATTAAAAAAATTTTAATTATTTTTTTAAATTATCTGATTTTTATTAAAAAAGAATATGTCGGCACCTTTGGAAAATCTAGAAACCCAACTGGAAATGTTCATTGAAAATGTGCGGCAAATACGCATTATTGTGAGTGACTTTCAGCCACAGGGGCAAAATGTTTTAAATCAAAAAATGTAAGATTTATTTTTCTTAAACAGCAAATAATTAATTAATATATTTTTTAGCCAAGGTCTTGTTACTGGCTTGCAGGAAATCAACAAATTAAAAAACCAAGTTCAAGACATTTATGTACCTTTTGAAGTTTTCGATTATATTGATCAAGATAAAAACCCCCAACTCTACACCAAGGATTGTGTTGAAAAAGCCTTGGCCAAAAATGAAGAAGTAAAGGGTAAAATTGATGCTTATCGCAAATTTAAGGCCAATATGCTTTTGGAATTGTTTAAAACATTTCCCAATGAAATGAATATGTATCGAGCCTATCGCCCGGATTCTTTAAATTGAAATCATGGTCAAATTGTCCTCACCCAAAACCATTGGATGTGCTAAAGAACTGAAAAAAAAATTTATTTTTAGAATTAATAAGAATCGAATTATTTCAATAAATCATGAATAACTTCAAGAAAATAACCAAAGCTTTGTAAAACATATAAACGTAGCCGATAGAAAAAAAATCGGTTCAATTCTTCATTAAAAATGTTTGTATGTACCTATAACGACCAATATTCATTGTTACAAAGATATTTGCAGAAATCCAAGTTTTTCTCCCAAATGGTAATGGTAGATATAAATAAGTATGATTGTAAGTATCATAGGTTAAAATTGTAGCAAATATCAAGGCGAATTCATTAAATAAATTAAATTAAATAGACTTTTCGTTAAAAATAAATGAAAAATAAGTAGACCGGTTTTTAACTGAATATTCATTTATTTCAAGGCAAATATGTACATACATACTATACAACTAGTATGCCTGCCGACTCTTTGACAGGTACATAACTCAATTGTCAGTGGAACCTAATTTATGTTTGGAATAGTAAGATTTTTTTTAAATGCATTGGTGCAAGGCGAATTCATTACAGGTGATCCTAAAAGCCCTGCTGGATTACTTTGGCCATGTCTGATGCCAGATTTAGCTGTAAAATTTTTTTAGGTCTGGTCACACTGCATATGAAGCTAAAATGGACCACATTTTACCACAAACTATATCTGCTACGGTTTTGGAGTTTGAAAATAATTTCCCAGAGTGGGCATTATATGGGGCATATGGTAAATTATGGGCCGTTCTTCACATTTTCTACTGTGATTTAAATATTTATTCGATACGGGCTTAGGCGTTCAAAAGTATTTTCTGAGAGAAGGCTTTATATGGGGACTGTGGTAAATTATGGACCAAATTTGGTAGTGTGATTTCTAGCCCTATGATACTCTGGACTACAAAATGTTATTTCAGTAGTATAATTCTTATTGGAAGATGTTGACAATTTTGTGATAAGATGAAATATGTATGCTGTGATCAAGTGCAAAAAGCCTATAAAAATCCACATCTTTACAAGATGTTCCTATCTCATTGTATTCCATTCTACATCTTCCGATTATTTAAGTGTCATCACTAAGCAAGTGGCAATAAATTCTTTTATTGTTGTGGCATCACTGAAAAAATGCATTTGTCTTTTAAGCAGCGTTACCATTTGTCAGCGTTACCATTATTGCAAGTCTTTTTTTTTGTTTATTTTTTTTATAATATTAAGCAAAATTAATTCAAAATATATTTTGGTGTTTTCTTAGCTAATTGATGGTAGATGTTAAATGTTGACAAGTGTAAAAAGGCTATAAAGAGCATAATAAACCACACAAATTGCTAGGCAAACATGCACTTTGTTTTTGCTTCTGTTTGCCAATAAACAGCACAATCGTATTTCGTACAAATATTATTTTTTCATTTTTGTTTTGCTTTCAATGGATGCTGACGTTAATTGTGCTGGGGAAATTCTTTAAAACGCGGAAGAAATATAAAATAAAGAAAATTAATTTGTAGTAAAGAGTGATCTAAACAAAAAGCTGTTTTGGAGCAAACTATGCTGCTAACAAATTTGAATTTACGGCTAAAAATGATTTTATTGCTTCTTTATTCTGCAAAGCTTTCGGTGAAATGATTACTTTTAGCACTAGACAACATGTTTGACAAATATTCAACATGTCTTCCAAATATTAAACATTTTTAATTTTTCTACAAACATTGCTTCAAATGTTTGTCCAAGCAGCAAACAGCCCAATTAACAACACAAAATATTTGCACAAACGTAAAATGTTGACATGTTATCCAAGCTATTTGTGTGGTTTAGTTTGCCCTTAACCACAGATTACACACAGATATGTCACGAGACGGAAGATTTTTTGTCTCTTTCGCAATACAATGAACACAAATTTAGTTGAGATTTATTTGCAAAACTGTTGTAAAAATTACCTTCTAAATTTATCGCAACACAAGTAAATAATATTTACACCTTGCTATTTTTAGACCAACAAATCACTTTCCACGAGAAACCACCTCACAATGCTATCAATGGATTTCGAAAAAGCCTTTGATATAATAGGTGTGCATTCTATTATATCTCAGCTAAAACAGTGGAGAATCGGATTTAAGATCCTTAGATATACTCTAACTTTTTAAACAAAAGAACATTTAGAATAAGAGTAAATAACACTTTCTCACATATATTTCCGCTAGAAAACGGTATACCTCAGGGGTCACCCTTATCCGTTGTTCTATTCCATATTGCTTATGAAAGACTAAATTCAATTTTACTTAAAGACCCAACATTCAACCATTGTATGTACGCTGACGATTTATGTATAATTATAAAACATAACAAAACTTTAGATCAACTTAAGATTGATAATCTATTTTCTGATATCCGCAACTGGTGCGACGAATACGGTGCAAAAATTTCTTATGAAAAGACCAAATCTATACACTTTTGTCGTAAACAACACTGTGTTATCCCAGATATAAACATACAATCGAAGGTAATAAACTCGGTAGATAAAATTAAAATTCTAGGTCTGATATTCGATGGATTCGACAGATGGAACGAACATATTAAATATCTAAAAACAGCATTAGATAAAAGATTAAATTTAATAAAATGTATTACGAGACTGAATGGCAACACCCACCCAAAAACACCAATAAGTACAGTAAAAGCTATATTAGTATCAGAAGTAGAATACGGCCTACCAATATATGGGCCCGCTGCAAAAGCAGAACTAAACAAAGTACAATCTATATATCACGCAGCTGCAAGATTTACAATTGGCTCATTTAGGTCCACCCCAGTAAGGAACATTTTAACGGAAACAGGTCTTCCGACCCTAAATAATCTCATTCAATTAAACACAACAATACTAGCTACAAAATTGCTAACACCATCAGAAAAACAAATAATACAATATAATCATTATACATCAAGCAATAAAAAACTCAAATCAACTGTGCAAAGAATCGCTGAATATATAAATCTATTAGATATAAGTCAAACACCAAAGATCAAATTCAATAGTCTACGACCACCTTGGCTACTTTCGAGTGAAAGCATAGATACGTCGTTAATGTCCCACCAAAAACTGTCAACCCCACAAGAAGTTTATATATCACTATTCAATCAGAAAAAATTCGAATATTCCACCAAAAGCTGGCTCTTTTGCTACACGGATGGACCGAAGTCCAGAAGCGGGGTGTCCTACGCAGTAGTTGATAATAATTGTAGTACCATCAGTTACGGGCTACTTAACCATAACAATCCAATATTTTATGCAGAAGCAGAAGCAATATTAAAAGCTATACATTGGATAAAAAAGCAAAGCTCTAAGTTTATAATTTGTACTGACTCTAAATGCTGTATAACAGCAATACAAAATGTATCCAATTCAATCGACATTATCTGCGAAATCAGAGATAATCTAATTCGTTCCCCAAACAAGATAAAAATTATGTGAATACCAGGACATGCAAACATAAAGGGAAATGAAACAGCGGCCAAATTGCAAAATTGCAAAATCACCAATTATTATGAGTAAAACCCAAAACAAAAGCTCTATATAGTCAGCAATTGATAATTTCTGCCTTAATAAACACTTACCTACAAGCAATTCAACCCAGACGGAAACCCACCTTTCTATCCACCTGACATTTTAAGGGCGAATTTTCAAAAATATCTAAGAATTAGACTAGGCCACTGTCGGTTAACACACCAACACCTCATGGAAAACAAACCTGCTCCCCAATGTATCTTCTGCAGATCCTGAATGCATCATATTATTAATGAATGTACTTTTATAAAATCAATATGTATTAAAAATAATTACAACCTCCATAATATTGTCTCAGAAGTTACAAAAGAAAATATAAGCAATCTTATTAAACTCTTAAAAGAACTAAATATCTTACACAAAATTTAAATTGCAGAAATTATATGCACATATAACTTTATACTTAGCATAGATTTAAGTATACACTTTATTACATAACTTTAAAAAAAAAATTATAAAATGTGAGCTGATGGCCTTAAGACGCTAGTGCTCTAACTCATCAACTATATAATAATTATTGCCCCTATTGCGGTTCTCCACTCAACTCACTTTGGTCGTGTGAGAGTCAACCCAACTTATGCACAACCAAACTCATTTTAGGTATTGTGATACCCAACGGTTTTTAGTTGAGTTTGCTATAAAGTTGCCAACTTAAAATATCGATTTCGAATCACTCATATCGTTGACGGCGTTCAAAATTTGCTTAAATTAAACATTTTCAACGAAGGCGGCAAAAATACAACCGACGGCTATATCAAATAATGTGAGGTGCGACATTAATGTTAACAAAACATGAACCTTGAACTTTTGAACGCGTTGTATATTTCTGACAAGCAATCCGCTGACAACAAAATACGATATGTAATAATTTAACAAATTTGTGAATTATGGCGGAAAAACTTATTGAAAAGTTTTTAAGACATACAGTATCATATAAGAAAAGAGCTTAATTTTGGAATTCTTTAAAAAGAGTGTTTAACAAATAAAAAACAGCTGAAAGAAAAGGGTTTTTTAGCGCGTTGTGTAACTTGCCATTTTTCACGCTCTTCTTCATTTCTCATTTTACTAGCTACAAGTGTCAAAAATTTACTTGCAAGCAAATTCTCTTGCAAGTTGAGCTGCAAGTATTAAAAATGTGATGGTGTTAGTAAAAAAGTGTGAGTGTATTGAGTTTTTTTTCGCTTGCACTTGCATGGGGCAACGGGGGGGTTAAATAAACCCAGCAGGAAAACTCAGAATACCTTCTTACATCAGGCCTTATAAAAGGCCTGCTTAAAATTTTTTTTGGTTCAATTACCATTCTTATCTAACTGCTAAAGAATGCCTTATGGAAGGCCTTGGCTCTTTCATATAAAATATAAGATACACCATCCACGCTCGCTTCTATGAGAAGGGAGAAGAGAAGGAGTATAATTTTTTGTTTTGTTTTTTTGCCAAAGCTAAAGTAAAATAATTATTTTTTTTTATCTAGTTGCCGTTCCTATGTACCTTCCAAAGAAGTGAGAGTGGAAGGCCTGCACCGGAATGACAAAGTGTGTAAAAACGATATGAATATGGAATGGAGCGAGCAGGCCTTGTATATCCAAAAGATGGAGTAAATAGGCCTTCTATTTTTGATTTATTTATGTATTACTTTTTTGTTTGTGTTTCTGTTTTCTAAATTTTATTTACCCAATAAACCATGGAACGATATGATAGCGAAAACGATATTATATTTTAATTAAGTAAATTTTTTCTTTAAAAAGTTATAAACCAGTGTTCGAAAATAAACAGTACATTATTTAACGTTCGGCTCACACACCCAGGAACGATATCTATTTTTTTAGTGATTGTGTAGACATACACAACCCTTAATACCGTTCGTAACTATTTTCAAGAAAGAACCGAACATTATATAATTCGTTAAAAAACAGAACAATTGTAGTGATACTGTAGAAGAACATTATATTTTAATGTTCTATAATGTTTTTTTCGTGTGTGTATTTTATTTTTGTAAAAAATGTTTGTTTTTTTTTACCAGCCAAAAGCGACGAACATTAATGAGCCGAACCGAACACATTGAAGTTCGTGGATTTTCAAAAAAAAACCGAACGGAATAAAATGTTTTCATCTTTTGTTGAGTTTGATAAAAACAGTATTTTTTTTGTGTTCGATAGATGACTAACAGGGAAACGTTATTTTTTTTAATGATTTTCTACACAAACACTATTAGCGTTTGTGTTTTCCACAAATCTACCGAACCGAACATTAAAGAACGATATTTAGTGTTTATTTTCGAACACTGTTATAAACATACTTCTTATTATCGATAAGATCGTAAATTTTTGTATGCTCCCTCTTTCGGTTGTTGCTCTCCAGGAAAATTCTGCTGCTATCATCAACCATCAGTTGTTTTATTGCTCCTCTTATAAAATTTGGCGCATCAAATCCTGCAACTTTTGCCAATACATATTTCTAAGAATTGAAAAATAGTATGTTAGTTACCTAGCATATGTTAATGAGCGTGCATAAATAACTTACTAATTGCACACACATATTATCGTTTTTTAAATTTTCGCAAAGCAATTGGAAAGAATTCCAAATCCTCAGTTGGAAGCTTTGGAAGAAAATTAGTCGGCATGTCTTCAGGAACCGATTTTAATTGTCGAACCTTATTTCTCACTGTTTTTATTTCCTTAGTTAAATTTTCTAATAATTTTGCTTGGTTTTGTTTTAAATTTTTAACACGTGTACTTAAATTCCTTAGCTCGCTAACAATTTCATTGTTTTGGAAGGTCCTTGAAAAATAAGTAAAATCAAAAATTGTTTGTTATTGCACCATTTAAAAATATTTATATTGTTTGCTGGTTATTTTCAAGCATTATTAGGCTCTAGTTTTTCGTTCCTGCTAAAGCAACTCATCAGCAAGGTCCGAAAATGGTGTAGTGCATGTAGTATGAACACACACAAACATCAACAGAAATGCAAGCAAACAGAAATGCAAGCAATGAAATCATTTATAAAAAAACACATTGATTATGCAGTTAATTAAAATGGGTCACTAGAATTTAGTTTTAAAAAAATATAATAATAGTTATGATATTTACATGACCCAAATAAAAATAAGTAAGGGGAAATGAATATGATAATTATAATAGTATATGTATAAGCTAAAGAAAATTGTAAATAAAATTCGAAATAATTCTGACTTTAATTATTAAAGGTATTTTTATTTTTCAAAACTTCGGCAATTAACTTTGCCATACTATAGAGCCGTCTACTACTCTAAGGCTCTCGAATAAAAACTAGAGTACTATAGGGACATAGTACAGAAGTAGTACAGAAGTTATTACCAAAGTTATTACAATGGCTTTATTAAAATACATGGAAATCTGTTTTATTATGTTAAATTTATTTCAAAAATAAGAAAACTCCAATTTGCATATACATATTTTCATAAAGCAGAAACGAAACACTGTCGTCTAGGAGTGCTTAAAAATAAAAGGCAACAATATATCGCACTGGTTCC
The DNA here is from genome assembly GCA_943735925.1 of Pollenia amentaria. Classification (NCBI taxonomy): domain Eukaryota; kingdom Metazoa; phylum Arthropoda; class Insecta; order Diptera; family Polleniidae; genus Pollenia; species Pollenia amentaria. The sequence continues at coordinate 80,280,329 of OX031008.1, read as the reverse complement.
TCTAAAGGGGCTTACTCAAAATTTATAAATTTCCAGTAGAGACAAAACCTGGTTTCTTTTTATATGTACTCTTATATCACAAAGGGGGATACAACTGCAATTTTTTGACAAAATACTAGAGAAAATGATGTAAGATTTTTTACAGTGGGTAAATATGACCTGTGTACATCGATTTCTTGCATAAAATGAAAATTTAAACATTTTGAGTTGATTTTCTTTAGAGGAACCAGTTTGACTTTGCCTTTGAAGCATAAAATTTTGATATCTTAGGTCGTAATTAGACGAAAATCTATATATGACATGAAGAAGTTTGCTTTTGCATATAGGAGACCGATAGAAAAATATTTTTCAAAATCTGTGGTTTAAATTTTTAATTGAAGAATAATTCAAATAAATCGTAGGCTCACTCCGAACGTGAGACATCTCTAAATTTAATAAATTGACCACATGTCATGATATGATACATCATCATCATATTAGGTGAGTTTGAGTACTTTTACAGTAAAATGCAGTAAATGAGTAAACTTAAAAGTTTGCTCTCACAAAAAGCTGCTGTCCAAAAAAGTACTCGAACGCAAAATTTGTAAAAATTCGTAAAATAAAGGCAACAGCTGATGGCAAATAATTGAAGTGTTGAAAAATGTTTACACTTTTTACTATTTAACTCGTTTTCTTATCGGTACTCGATTAAATCCTTTTTATAACACGAACATATTTGGAAAATACAAACAAATTATTTCATGTAATCTTTCATATTTGTTTGTTTTTTATTTTATTTAATTTTAATAATTTCTGTCCGGCTAAATTTTATCAAAAGTACATGAATAATTTTTTTTACTACTGATTACTTTAAATACAAGTGCTGTTCTACGTACCCGAATACTTGACACTTTTACAATACCAAAAAATTAACATAACAAAATAAGTCTCAAAAGTTTGTATTTAGACATATAAATGCTTCACAAACAAGTTAAATTAATTAATATTTATTTTTTCACTTTTTGTTCTTATTTAATTTTTATTTCAACTTTTTTTTTTTTAACAATTTTTTCACAATTTGTATGCTTTTTGAAACATATGTTTTTTTGTTTTTCTGAATTTAACTGCAAAAATTTCTGCAGTAAAAAAGTTAAGTACTCAATTAAGAACTGTCACTTTACGCTCTCAATTTGTGTTCTCATTTACTACATTTTGTGTACTCGAACGCAATTTCGTAAAATGCAGTAAAGTACAGTAAAAAATAGTAAAAACTTTTGTGTTCACGAACGCAGCTATTTACACTTAAAGTTTTTCTACATTTTAAGTTTTTCTAGACTTGTACAAAACACCTGATCGTTGATTATCACTTGAGACTATGTGAACGTAAAACCCCACTGTGGTCGCGCGAAATTTTTGAATGTATTAAAATAAATTAAAATTTATTAAAAAAACCTAAAATTGAGTATTATTACTATAACTATCACAAAAGCAAACTTTATACATACGAAAAGAGGTATTTTCTTTTCGTTTTTGTGCATAAATAACCGAAAAATCCTAAAATAAACTTTAGGACAAAGAACGAAAATTTTTTTGTTGACTCGTGTAATCCATACCTTGATTTACATTTCGCAGTTCAGTGTCTTGTGTTTCTTGGGGGTTCGAATAATTATAGTTTTCCTTTCCCATTTATAGGTGCGTTTGTTTACTTTTCCAGTAAAATCCAGTAGTTGAGTAAATTTTGGGCAATATGAAAATTTTACTCTCAAAAATGGCTCTTGCACAAAAAAGTAAACGAACGGAAAAATTGCAAAAACTTGCAGGTTAATTCAAACAGCTGATCGCTAAAAAGCTTAGTGTTGTAAAATATGTGTTGCTTAGACTACCCAGTACATAATGTTTTTGGTACTTGATTAAATGCATTGTAATGATTATAAATTCGTAGCAAAATTATTTATTAAATGAGCTTCTGTGCAAGTTTTAAGACTTGTTTATTTTGTACATGACTTTTAATTTTGTTTCTAGTTGAATTACATACGAAACTACATCAATATTGATATTGATTTTTGATATTTGGTACCCTCAATAATATGCAATAAGAAGTAATCATATATTCATTCCAACAAAAACAAAAATAAGTAATATTGAACAATTAACACAAATTTTACCATGGATGCCAAAAAAAGAAAACTTAATATTTCATGCTCTCCCGGAACATTTGGGAAGGTACAAAGTGGTAAGTAAAATTGTTTAGGATGTAATAAATATTTTTGGTTTTTATTTAATTTTAATTCAGCTTTTGTTCTTTTAAATTTTTTTATTACAAATTGTATGCTTTTTGTTTGCTTACTTTTGTTTGTTTACTTAAATGAAACATATGTTTTTGTTTTCTACTGGTTTTTACTGGTAAAAATTTGTTCAGTAAAAATTTGCAGACTCTTTGCTTACAACTGTCACTTTACTCTCTCAGTAGATGCTCTCTTTTGCAATTTTTTGTGTAAGCGAACGCATTTCAGTAAAATCCAGTAAAAACTTGCACATTTTTGTGCAAATTTTTGGGGTAAACGAACGCACCTTATATTAGAAGAATAAAATATGCCAGCTGTTTGTTTCAAAAAGGGCAACTTTTTTTTTTAATAATATAGCGTTATCAAATCTAACAAGCTTTCCCTCCTTAATATTTGTCGACGTTTTTTATATTCCAATTTTTTTAGAAACTAGATGTGTTTCAAAAAGAGCATCTAAATTATCTATTATTTTTCCCTTAAAATTAGGATTGTGGTTTTATATACATATATTTATTACTTTTATAAGGTTGTCATGTGCAAAGCAGAAGTTATTTGGTGTTAATGTCGAAAAAGTTAATCCATTTAGTTATATGAGCAGTATTTCCATTACCATCACTTTGTATCTTATAATTGGAAGATTTGGTGTGGAATAAGATCTCTTCATTAGAACTAAGTACAACTTGTCGATTATATAATAGTGCAGCCACATTATTATATTTTTTCATTTGTTTTTTATTCTTTTGAAGGTGATTTTCATACTTGAATGCGCTTATAGCCTGTATCGACCCCAATTTGTTTGCGAATATGCAATAAGTAATGAAAATTACAGGTCATAAATTTTAAACTATATAATGTTTTCATATCGTTTACAAAACTTAAAAGAAGGTTTTGAGCATAATTATTATTATCTTGGCAATTATATTTATCACACAAAATTCTCATTGCAACACATAATTTTAAAAAGTGGTTGTATATAATATATTTAGGGATAATCGCGGTTTTCTGGCAAACTCATTGGGAATGCAGTCCTTTAAGTCAATCAAGTTTTCGGAAAGCAAATCTATTTTTTGCGATGGTAGTGAATAAAGCTCCCCTTTTTGCTTGATCCATGCATTCAGTAAGGTCTTTACGACGCCAATGCAAACAATAGGCATGAAATCTAAGATGAACTGCTGAATCATATCAATTGTTAATTGTTCAATTGTTGTAGTGTTTTGAACGATGTGATGCTCTGGCTGAGAACGACTTCGAAATGATACGTTGGATCGTAAATACAGAGACATTAGAGGAAAAACTAGACGATGGTCAAACATTTTACCTTTTTGTGTACATCTTGTACATGAATAATATCCTGTGTGACCTTTTGTTCCTAGAATGAATGAACGTACTGGTGCATCCATTACGAAACATCCAATTTTAAAGGTCAAGTGTTTATTACAGTACTCTAATCCATTTTCAACCAAATCAGACAGTTCTACCACAGTCCCCTTTTCAAATTCGTCTGCGCTTTTTGGATTTGAAACCCCTTCATATCCACCTACTAACAGCACCTCTGATGAATTTCTGACACTACATAAAATTGCTTTTTAGAGCTCTAACACAAAAGTAAACCATTTACATTAAAGTCCAGCACAATCACTTGCGAGTCAAAACAGTTTGAGCAAAGGAAATCTGTTAGAGCATATTTTACCCCGTAGTGATTCTACAAACCTGCGCCCATTTGTTTGCCAACCATATCTTTTGGCGTATTCTTAAGCGTCCAAACATCCTTTGGGAGGCAAATACCATGATCTCTCAAAATTTTAATTAGATCATTTACTGCCGTTAATTAAATGTTTTTTTGCCCAATTAGATAAGCGCTGCCGCAAAGTATTTGCTTCACTTATTACATCTATAATGGATTGTCCCTCATTTGTATCTGCTGAAGCTTCATCAAAAACTTCATCACACGTTGATTATGCATTCTCCTCAATTATGAACTTTTCCCCTTTATTATTATTTTGCTCTGAATCAGCTTGTTGAAAGCATTCCTCTTGTACTGCATTCCCACTGTTTTGTTCTGTTTGTTGTTGGTTGCTACCACTATCAATTTAATTTCTTTTATAAGAACTATTTATGATACACGAAGCCTCACGTTTGCTTCTCATATTTATGGCTTGCGATGACAACATTGTTATTTAAAACTTAAAGAATACACTTCAATCCACCTGCAATTTTTTTAATCTTAGTTCTTAATTTAAAACAAAAACACTCCACTTTTTAATTATTAGTTTTAGGTCGATACTACAACAAGTAACAACATAAAAAACATAACAATGTATTTTTTGTTGCTTTCGTTGATCGAAATGTCAAAAACACAAGCAACTTTTGACATTTCTCTCTCTAAGTAAGAAAAAAAGTAGTACAGCTGTGCCACATGAAAAATGAACTCGAATTGGTGTTTAAAGGCCGCTTTAGCCGACCGTAAATGTAATGAAATGCAATGTAACGTACCGTAACGTACTGTAAGCTCGTTTGTGCACTTATAGAACATGTAAGAACGTGTCATCTGTTTTTCAAAAACATAAACAAAGAAGCGTTAGTTTACATAAAAAACACACACTGTGATGGGAATTTAATATGTTCAAATGGTGACCGCTTTGTAGGAAAAGTACCAAGTGATTTAAATGGTATTAAAAATGTATTTCTTGTTACATAAATAATTAAATATTTGTTATTTATATTATAGAATAAACAAATAGGTATTATAGCACATACATGGACGTTTACTTACATTATTTTGAAAATGTGCTTACACAAAACTAGATTTTGATACCAATAAAAACCACAGTTTTTATTGTTTATGCATACGTATGCATTTTTTATTTTATACACCTAAACATATATTTATATAAATTATAATAATATATATTTGTATAATATATTTGTAAATTATTTTGTCAAAATTCCACAAATATTATCACTGTAAAAAGTACCAAAGAAAAAGAGTGAATTTACCAGCATTCCATTTAAAATACAATCAGCCCATCACTGTCTACAACTGTCACGTAACCTCGTAATGAAAATCTATTTTCTACAGGTTGGTACGTTACAGTTAAGTGACATTACAGTCAGTTAAGCATTTGTATTGCCTTCCATATAACAGAAACGATCAGCTGTTTACATTACATTTACATTTCTACATTTACGGTCGGCTAACGCGGCCTTAAGTTTTAAGTTTTTTTAAACACAAAAATCACCGCCTGTACGTTTTAAATTCAAACCCTTAATAAAAGGTTTATGAAGAATAATATCCGATTTAAATAAAATTTCACATGCCAATTAAGGACTTGAATCCTTGATTGAGTTGTTGTGGATTCGATGTCTATGGACATATCAGGTTCCCGAAATAGGGCACCTTGATAAGTTGAAAAGAATTTTTTTAGCTAAAAAATGGCAATAACAACGATTTTTCCAGAATTTTAACTTCAAATGCATATAATTTTTAAACCACAACAGATTTTTTTACACCTCTTCCATTTGAATTTTTATCAATTTGCGGGTATTAAAAAAGTATTAAAAAAAAAATAAATCGGAACACCAAACAATAAGCTCACTGTTTACACAAACAAAAAGTAAAATTGAAAAAACACAACAAAGCAACGTAGTATACGAAATTAAATGTGATGGCAAGGAGAACGAAACGTGTGAAAAAGTATATATAGGCACAACAAAAAGAAGTTTAGGTACTAGAATTGACGAACATGAATCTGATATTAGAAAAGCAAAGCAAACAACTGGATTAAGGATTAATAAAAGAAATGCAACACAACCCCGACTTTAAAAACGTCAGAATATTAAATAGAGAAAGAAACCAAAATAAACGCTACACTATTGAAAGTTTAAGAATACAGGAAAAAACAGAAATGTCAATTAACATCAAAGAAGATAAAAATAACATCAATGCTAATTACACCATAGCTTTAACTTAGTTTTACTCCAACTGTGATCCTAGCTATAAGAATAATTCAACTGTGATATTTTAATTTTTCGTGATTTATTTTTGCATTTATTTTTTATTAATTAAATCTGTTTTGTGTCGTTCATTAAATGTCGTATAAAACCTGTGATATTAATTTTTTAAAAGTGATGTAAATTTGACGAGAAGACTAATTGTAAGTGTAATTATTCTAATGCTAAGGTTATTGTTGTTGATATTTCTTAGTGGTTATATTCTTTATATTTACATGGTTGCCAGATTTAATAAAAACGAATCCCTGATGAGGTCGGAAAATACCGACGAAACGTAGGAATACGAAAAAATGAAATAAAAAAGTCTTTTATTTACGTTTAGAAAATTAATGACCTTGAAAGCCTGATTAGAACAATTCTAAAAATAACACAAAAAAAGGAACACATTTTAATTCTATATTTGCGTTGTTTGCTTTTGCTTATTTATATGTAAGAGAATATTGCATATAAAATAACAACAGTAACAAACATTTGAAATCATCGTTAATTAAACATATTAAGGCCCTAATTGTGTCAAACGCAACGCAACGCCAAAAATTATATGGAAAGCAAAAAAAAAAAAAATATTTCTTAATTTGTTGTTGCTTTCTAAAGAAATTCATATTAAATGATTAAATTTCACGTTGAAAATTTAAAAACGCAGTATGAATTTCTGTAGAAAGTAACAACAAAATTATAAAATAATTTTGACTTTGTTTATGCTTTCAATGTTATTTTGGCGTTGCGTTGGTCTTTACACAATTACGGCCTAATACTTGAAAGGCGAATGTTCAAAAACAATTGAATAATAATAAACAAAGTGTAACATTGTTGTTTTTGTGCTCTTCAATTAATCATTAGAAGATTTGTTTTGGAAAAGACGAGCGTTTCAAAAAATGTATAAAGTAATAAACAAATTAAAATGTCGATATTTTTGTTATTGTTACACGTCATATCATCATCAGATGACTCATTTAGGAGTTGTTGGGTAATATTGTTTAATTCTCTTCAATGTGTGTGCACACCGGGGTTTCCGTTGTGATACTAGTAGCATGTTCGCACGGTGCTTAGGATGACTTCGCTCTCTGTGTTTATTACTTATTTGGATTACCGTATTCGCACGGCACTTTCGTAATCGGTTTTGACAGTTCTTCTTCTTATTTTTGTTTATAGCTAAATTGCATTGTTTGTTTGATGTTATATGTGTTAAGAATGGAAAGAAAAAGTAAGTTAAAAATATTATTTTAAAGTAATATATAAAATAATTTTTTCTTCAGTAAATAGAAGAGCTGTAAGCAAATGGAGTCAATGCAGCGAGTGGGCATTGTTGGAGATATGGCGAATTTTTAGTGCTTTGACAGCTGGTGATGGTAAAAAACCGGTAAAAATTAGAGCTCACATTGATTTTGAGGTAATCCACAGTGTAATAGAAATATAATTACGTACAAATGAGATAATCCGCTCTCAAAATTTTGTATGACGAATTATGTAATTTGGATCATAATTGGGCTGTGAATTACGAATGAGAGAGCGAATTACGAAATACGCTGCCGTGCGAACATGCTATAAAGTATCAATTTGACCCTTTTTCGAAGCTCGTGATACCTTTTATGACCCTTTTTTATACCCTCCACCACCACTAGTTGTGAATGAGGGTATACTAAGTTTGTCATTCCGTGTGAGTATATATAATAAAGTATATGTATATTTTCTGACTCCTTGAGTAATTCTAAGTCGATTTAGCCAAGTCCGTCTGTCTGTCCGTCTGTTGAAAACACGTTCACTCTCGAAGAACGTAAAAGAAAAGAACAAACTTGGTCTCAAATTGCTTGTAGTTATCCTAAGCAGCTTAAGATTGAAATCCAGCAACATCGGTTCAATAGGATCAGAACTATGAATCAAAATGTGGAACCACAACCCTAAAAAAATTGATAATTTTGATACAAAAACTATCATAAATGGTTGCATAATGCACGGAATGATGCACGAATCTTGCACGAATTCCTTTTGTACGACTGCAAATCATACTGTTAAATTTCGTGAAGATCGGTCCGTAAATGACCATATGCCCCATATAAACCCTACTCGCGGAAAACAGTTCAGTACTCCAAAAACCGTAATAAATAACTCTATCATACTAAAATTTGGTATGTCACAGTTTTATAGGACCAGAAATCACAGTATAAATTTTTTTGAAGATCGGTCACTAATTTACACTAGGTCCCATATAAACCCTACTCCCGGAAAAGAGTTTAGTACGCCTAAAACCGTAATAAATAATGCTATCATAATTAAATTCGGTACGGTACAGTTTTGTAGGACCAGAAATCACACTGTAAAATTTTTTGAAGATCGGTCCATAATTTACACCTGGCTCTGTATAAACCCTACTCCCGGAAAACAGTTTAGTACGCCTAAAACCGTTATAAATAAAGTTATTATAATGAAACTCGGTACGGTACAGTTTTGTAGGACGGTACAGTGAAGATCGCTCCATAAATAACTCTAGACCCCATATAAACCCTACTCCCGGAAAACATTTTAGTACGCCTAAAACCGTAACAAATAAAGTAACCATAATGAAATTCGGTACGTCACTGCTAAATTTTGTGAAGTATGGTCCATAATTTACCCTAGGCCCCATATTAACCCTACTCCCGGAAAATAATTAAATTCGTTAACAGATATAGATATTGCGGAACAATTACTTCCAACTTAATCATGCAATTTTGTGAAATTCACTGCTAACGCTAAACCTAATTACACTGTTGTATTGAAATTTATTTTAATTTATTTTTTGTAGTACTTGAATCAGTCTTCAGAATTTTGGGATGATTGGTCCATAATTTACCATGGGTTCAATTCAAATTACGCTCCTAAAAATCATTTTAGTTCGGCTAAAACTGTTACGCTTCATGAAATTTTACTCAAGCCAGTTCAAAGTTGTAACAAGAAACGCATAAAATTTCATTATTGTCGGTCAATAATTTAATATAGGTCTAAGCCGCAACCAATTTTAGGGCTGACGTTCGTTTTTGTGAAGTTTAGTTAATAATATATATGCATTTATCATATAGATCCGACTCCTGTCGGTGGAGGGTATCCAAGATCCGGCACAGCCGAATATAGCACACTTACTTGGTGAAATGACCCTTTTGTATCATTTCAAAAATTTTCGTACCACTTTCTGACCCTTTTTGAACCAGCACCTACATTTTGTTTTTTGACAACAGCTTTTTTAAAGGGTAGTTTGAAGGATCACAGAAGTCGTACGTATTTTGACGAAAATGTATCTCTGAATTGTTTGAAATTTTTGTTTAAAATACATAAGACTTTGTGATCAGGTAAACTTTTCTAAAGCGGCTTGTTGGAAGCCGGTTTTATATGCACAGCGTTGCCGTTTTGCCACTAAAGTGTCAAATGTAACCCTTGTTTTAAGGTCCTTGCCACTTCTATGACCTTTTTATAAAGTACACTTTTGTATCATTTTAAATAAATTCGTTTTTGGATTATTTTGTAATTGTATGCCACGAAATTGTCTCATTAATAAATATAAAAGAGACGAGAATGAATGTTTTTAAGTTTTTTAAATCCCGTATTTATAAAATCCAAACAAGATATACATATATTATCTTGAAATTGTTTCAGAATTCAAGACATAATTTTGAAAGCAGAGGAGTTTGTTAACAAACTTAAGTTATAAGAATATAAATTTAAATTTAAGTTTGAGGTCGTAAATTTAAAAAAGCAGATGTATGAAAAATATTTACTCAAAATTAAACCAATTCGTAAAAAAACGTTTACTTAAACATATTTTTGCAATTTCTAAATTAATTTTACGATAGTAAAGTACAAATTAAAAGTACAATTTCCGTAGTAACCTAACTAATATACATAATATGTACACATTTGTTATTTCTTAATTTAAGTTAATAAATAAATAAGTTATGTTTTTTGAACTAGCTGCCTGAAATAAGACTTTTTCCTACCCCCTCATTGGTAAATACTATTTATAAATAGCCTGACCCTTATTTACTCTGAAATAGCCTTTTTGTGACCCCTTTTTTGACAAATCCCCTTTTCGTGACCCTTTTAGAAAATTTTCAATAGTAGCCCTGGTGCACACGTACGCAATAAAAGAAAATAAAAGAGTAAACGTAGCCCGAATTTGCCGATCGCAGTTTTAAGGTGACCATAATGTTCTAACATAAACTTAAGACTTATTTCACATATTTGTGCAACATTTTGTTTTCTTGCGAGTATTTCAAATTAAAAAGTACCAAAAATTACAGCACTGCATTTGTTTATTTTGCGTTTTATTTAATTTTTAAAAGACAAAAATTGGTGTTGTACATACTTATTGATTAAAAATGGATACAAAATAATAATAATTTGTAAAATTCCTCTTTTTCTTTATTCTTATTTTTCTTTATCAATTTTAATTTATTTTATTTTTTAACAATGCACAAACAGCTAATTCCCTACGGAATGTGCGTTAAGTTACAGAACAGCTCTTGTGCGCGGGAGTTACAGAACATCTCTTGCAAGAAATTCTGTTCCAAATAGAGAAAATTTCTTTGCAAACTCAATAGCGGGGAAAGTAGAAATTCGTTTCCACACCAATACCTTTCTACATACCAACAAATGTTTTCTATTGCCAAAATTAAAAACATTTCATGGCATCATTGCAAATGGCACACTCAAAGATATTGTTGCTAATATTTTCACTAAGAATAACTATGTACATGAAATTAGTGAACGAAATAAATTTAAGTAAAACCATTTACAGCGGACAGCATTAACACGACTTCAATTCGAACCAGTCACATGAAGCAACGATTAAAAGTTTTGTTATAGAAAGCTGTTTCCACGTATGCTAATTTTTTTTCAGCTCCAGACAAAAGACTGACATACACCATGAAAGTTATAGGGGAAATACGGACAAAGACCGAAGTACCGATCTGGGGGCTACCGCGTATTTCTATTTGAAAAGTAAAATTTTTCGATAGCAATTTTCGATTCGAAAGTTAAACGGTACCGCGTAACTCGTTTGAAACGATGACAGAGTCGTATTTATAAAAAAATGGGAAATTTGATTAAAAGTTGGTAGCACTTCTATTAAAATACCAAAATGGACGAAAATATCCCAAAACAAAAGAAATAATAAACAAGTAAGAGCGCTATATTCGGCTATGCCGAATCTTATATACCCTTCACCATGGTGCGATAAGAACAAAAGGATATTTATATAAATATACATACATATACATATAATATATCTGTGGCATTACATAACAATGGCTAAAGCGAAATTTCTTATTTTGAGATATCAAGTGTTTTGTCTAAAATAAATTGTGTTTGGTTTTTATATAACATTTTTAGCCACAGAAAAAATGCACATTTATTTAGAACAAAACTGTAAATTTTATAAAAAAAAGAGCGTTTTTTAAAATAAAGAGTGTTTGGACTAAAAATTAAAAACCATTAACAGCAGGGATGTTAAAGTTGCTACAATTGTACTTTTTTTTGGTACATTTTGACCTTCTAAAGTACCGTGGTACTACCGTGACTCATTTGGTACAATTTAAAAATTTGTCATAGTTCCCCCTTTTTAATTTTTAGTATAGTAAACAAATTATTGAGTCCTTGAATCCTTCTATTAAATTGCATTTTTTATTTGTGCAATATGCACTTAAAATTATTAACATGGTTAATTTAGAAGTGCAATCAGAAGATGCTCGAATGCATGTATTTTTACAAAGACTAACTTTTTTGTTTTGGATGAATGTGATATATCTATCGTAGATCTTTCCAAAAATCACGTGCCCTTTGAAGAAATTTATTGCGGAACAGAAGTGGATATATATATTTCTACAAATAATATCAATATTGATATTGTTTAAGAAATGAAAGAAAATGCAAAACAATTTTATATAAAATTTTGCGAAGTTTTGAGAACCAAAGTCAACTTTAATAACGAAGTTTTAATGTGGTTCCATAAATTTACTCCTGAAAATGTTATTTCAGGTAAAACAAGTAGTTTGTACCTCTTCTAGTAAAAATGTTCCCGAATGAAATTGTAAATATTGATTCAATCAATTGAGCTTAAGCTGATGTCGAACAACTGCAGTCATTAAAAACTGAAAACATTTGTAGTTTTTGGTCGGCAGTAGCTAATTTACAAAATGAGCTGAATAGGTTTCCTATATGTTTCCTGACATTTCTAGAGTCGTTGCTGGAATTTTATCAATTCCACATTCTTCTGCAAATAATAAATAATAAAAACTAAGGAAAGAAACAGACTACATGTGGCAACATTATCAAGTCTCATACAAAAAAAGGATTGGTTAAGATAGACAAATTCGTTCTGCTATGATGTAAAAATTCCAAATAGTTTATTAACTAAACAAATAAGTGCCCGTTTTAATCTCATATATTTATTAGACTTTTATGTACCTTATTTTATTCATACATATAATGTATGCTAATATAAAGTTTTGTTTTTTTGTGTACAGTTGAATTTTTATGTACTTTTTTGTTGTTTTATAAATTGAAAAAAAAAATGGTACCATGAAGCTCCAAAAAGTACATTTTTTTTGAAAGTTGGTACAAAATTTAAAACCTCATTTACCATCCCTGATTAACAGTACAATAAAATAATCACAATACTAATTACACGGTGCTACAAAATTTCCTTTTTTGCACTTTCAAAGTGACCTAGTGTATGTTATAGGTCTAGATGAGTGTATTATAAAACCGGTTTTAAAAGTTTCAATATACCTCCGAGTTATGGACCAAAGAAATTTTTTTGAGGCTGCTACTTTTAAACATTTTTTATATAAACAAATATCTTTGTGTGAGTTTGTTGTTTGAATATGAAAGGTGAATAGGCGAAAAAAGGAAACACACCACCACCACTTTTAAAAAGAAAAAAACTACGAAAATTACGAAAAAACCAATACACAAACTTTTTCACATGTTTGCAGGGTTACCGTTCGAAATTATTTAAAAGTAGCGCAAAAAAAATCGTTTAAGAAAATAAAAGTCGCAAGCCTATTTTAATGATATTTACTTATCAATAATTCAATATTAAACATACCAAACAAAAAGAACTAAGCTAATTAAAAAAAAAACTAGATCGCAATTACCGTTAAAATGGTGTTGTTAACCGATATGTTTGTACCTACTTTGGGAACTTTAGCTCGTTTCGTTCTCCAGATATACATAAATGTATAACGTCTTTGTATGAAAAGTGCCACACCAACTTCTCCAATCCCGCCCATTTTTTTTAGAGAGTTGGTGTATTGATAACCAAGATGGTTGTGCCAAATTTAATAGCCCTAGCTCTTGCCGTTCTCCAGATATAAAAAAAGAATTTAAAAAACAACAACAACAACATGGGATTTACGGGAAAAATTAGAGGTTGTCGGGGTTTTTTGCTCATATCTCAGCCATTAAAGGATGGATCTTCCTGAATTTCAATAGCAAACAATTCCGGACTATGTGCCAAATAAATGTATAACAACCTCCATCATTTATGCGGTCTTCGGAAAACTAATTTCAACGGACTCCACCACCACTAGTGGTCAACGAGGGTATACTAATTTTGTCAATCCGTGTGAAAATTTTTTAGTATTTATCTAAGACCCCATAAAGTATATATATATTCTGGCACCTTAAGTAATTATAAGTCGATGTAGTCATGTCCATCTGTCTGTTGAAAACTCGCTCAATTTCGAAACACTCAAAAGAAACGAACTTGGCGACAAATTGCTTGTAGTAACGCTAAGCAGTTTGGGATTGAAATGAAGCAAAATCGGTTCAGTTGGATTAGAGCTATGAATCAAAATGTGAAACCAACACCCTAAAAAATTGATAATTTTGCTACAAAAACTAACATAAATGGTGGAATAATGCACGTAATGGTATAACATTTTGCACAAATTCTTTTTATATGACTGGAAATTACAGTGTTATTTCATAACGATCGGTCCATATAAGCCCTACTCCCGGAAAACAGTATTACGGCAAAACCGTAATAAATAATGCTATCATAATTTATTTCGGTACATCACGGTTTTGTTGGCCTAGAAATCACACTCTCAAATTTCGCGAAAATCAGTCGATAATTTAACCTAGGTTCCATAAAAACACTACTTTCGGAAAACAGTTTATTACGCCTAAGGACATAACAAATAACACTATCATAACAACATTTAATACTTCACAGTTTTATAGGACTAGAAATCACTCTAATAAATTTCGTGATGGTCGGTAAATAATTTACCATAGACCCCATATAAAACCTACTTTGGGAAAATAATTAAATTCGCCTAAAACCGTAGAAGATATAGATATTGCGGTAATATTTTTTCTAACTTATATCATGCAATTTTGTGATATACGGTCCATAATTTACCTTAGAGCCCATATTAAGCAGCCTTCTGAAATTCTATGTAAACGCTAAAACTAATTTCACTACTGTATTGAAATTTATTCTAACTTAGGGTTTTTAATACCATAAATAAGTCTTCAGAGTTTTGGGATGATTGGTTAATAATTTACCATGGGTCCAATACAAATTACCCTCCTAAAAATCATTTTAGTTCGGATAAAACTAAACAAATCACGATATTTTACTCAAGCAAGTTCAAAGATCTAAAAAGGTACGTATAACACTTTCTGATTGTCGGTCAATAATTTAATATAAGTCTAAATCGCAACCAATTTTCGTTTTTAAAGACTAATTTATAATATATAGATATCATATCTGTGACTTTGAGCTAAAAGGGCCAATGTCACTTTTTTGCTCTTTTGAGTTAATCATTGCATTAGATTTGTTTTCTTGCTCTATTTTATTATGGTAAAACAGCTTCATACTTAACCCAGAACAGCTTCATAAATGTAATGCTGGCCAATGTCACTATGAAATCATCTATAAAAGTTAAAGCTAAAAAGGCTAATGTCTACTTTTTCAAAGGTTTTTTTTTACCATCCTTTTCTATTAAAAATGTAACATATCTGAGCCAAACTTGATAAGTGCAGCTTGGAATTTGTGTCAGCTGTAACTAACAGAATTTTTTGTTCAATTCCAATTTTCTCAAAAGTGAATATTTTGACATTGGCCCTTTTAGCTCCAAGCCACAGATATATAGAGCTCACTCCTGACGGTGGAGAGTATCAAAGATTCGGCTCAGCTGAATATATCACTCTAACTTGTTGTTGTGATATATGGCTTATAACATTTTCTTGGTTAAAAAAATGCTTACTACACTTTTTCTAGAAGACTTCAAATCAAATATTATAAAAACACCAAAAACACAAATTTGCCAACACAGGCGAAAAAGTACGTTAGGTCCTGCGACTCCTCATGTAGGAACTTTACTATTAAATGAAGACTCACTGTTAAAGCTTTAAAATAAGGTTTTGGTTTAATTGACACCCAAGAAAAAACTTTGATTAATAAATGTTGTTAGATTTTATAAACGAACGAAAACCCAATAAATAATTCGGCAAGAAACTGACACAAATTTACTATTTCATGTAAATTATTATTTCTAATATGTATTTTTACCGAAGTATAATATTTTTACTCTTATGAGCCTCAAGGATTTATTTAACTATAAGTATATATACAATGTATGTGTATATTAATAAATTTAAAGTATATATAAAAATACAGTAAAATATATTAATTAGTTTCATTATTATTTAATAAATTTGATTCCATTATTTCTGTATCTTGGATTTCTTTAATCTTTTTAAGAATATCGTAATTTATCCTTTCAGAAACTACCGAATCTTTTCTGTAAAATAAAGTAAAAATTATTGAGATATTTATGGATTCAGTGCATTTGGATTTCGGAGACTTACTTGTACTCTGGGTGATTCTGCACCTGTTCTCTTAACCACATGGCATTGGTAAGAATCTCACCAGATGCTCTTTTCTCTACGAAATTTATATATTTTTCCAAAACGCACTTGGTTTCATTATCCAAGTCAAGTGTTTGCAAATAGCTGCGTATGAGGGGTATTAAACCAGGGCACGTTTCGGACTAAAAAATAATAATTAAACATGAATAGAAAATAATCTTATGCCTATCAGAAGTGTTCTGGATATCGAAAACGCAAAACGCAAGAACTGAAAAGTAGGTTTTTTAATAAGTTTTTTTAATAAAAAAAAAAAAAAAAAAAAAAAATACAAATACAATACAATACAAATATTTCACTGAATTCTATAAGAAAATTTAAACAAAATTGGATTAAGATTGCGTTTTCGATATCCAGGACAACCCTGTATACTCCAATAAAAACAAGTAAGAATGTATAGGCCCTAATCATGTTAAACGTAACACAACGTCAAAAAATTATATTGAAAGCACAAACATAATTACAAAATGTCATAAATATTTTGTAATTTTGTTGTTGCTTTCTACAGAATTTCACATTGCGTTTTAAAATTTTAAACGCTGCATAGCTTGTGTCGTTGAAAACTTTTAAACGCTAAATGAAATTCTGTAGAAAGCAACAACAAAATTACAAAATATTTATAACATTGTTTGTGCTTTCAATGTAATTCTGAGGCGTTGCGCTTCGTTTTACATGATTAGGGCTATAGTCAGTCACAACTCGACAAAACAAAATTATGTTGTGAGCATAGCTGCCAGATAAAATTGGTCGAAAATCGTAGAATTTCATAGAAAAAATCGTCAAAATCGTCAAATTGACTAAGCTAAATCGTCATTGTAAAAAACCACTAACTTTAAATAAGTTTTAAAAATTTGTTGTTATTTTAAGTTTCCATTGCTAATAAAATTTTAATGTACTCTGTCTGTTTTTGAAATTAAAATAAGAAAATTCTTTTAGAAATTTATTATTGAAGTACTCGTAACACAACCAAACATTTTTCAAAAGTATTGGCATTCATAAGAAAAGTAAGAAAATGAACTAAAACCAAGAGATATCGAACACCTATTTTAAACGTCGAAAATCCTGCTAAACTGCTGAAAGAGAGTGGTTGTAAAATGGATCTAATAAGACAGTTTTCACTGATCGAATTGAACTCTTAGAAATATGCATCGTGCTATAATAAATTTTGTATTATGGGCAGCTAAGGCATGAAAATTACTGCCAATAAAATAAATTAAAGAACTCAAGAAGTTAAAATGAAATGTAAAATTATATTAAAAATATTTGTTAACTTGTACAAAATTTGTCATTTGAAAAATCTTCAAATTTAGGGTATAAATCGTCCAATCCTCAATAGACCATTTTTGTACCAAAAACCGTTAAATCTGGCCGCCATGGTTGTGAGGATAAAATTAATATAAGAGTATACATACATACATGTATATGAGATTTGTTCGTCTTAAAGCAATTTAAGAGAGGGGGTTTTTATAAAGGTCAGTTATGAACCTGCCACAACAAAATTTTGCCATGACATAGTAGCAATTATTAAAGTTATTGCCGCTAAATTTTATATCAATACCAATATTTATAAGAAAGTAAGGGTACTAAAAACTATTTACTTGAATGTTATTTGTATGCAAGCATTCGTCAAATATAAACCGATAAAAAAAAATTTGTAAGACGATTTATGTTAAAATAAGATATTTTAAAACCAAATTAAATCTAAATACCAACATAATAAGACAATACACAAATACGTTTTGTAAAGAGGTTTGTATGGAAAAGAATTTGGAGAAAAGTTCCAATTATACGTGACTTAAACATAATGCCATAGCCGTAACGATGACCATAGAAACCAAAATGCAATTGGTTTGTAGGGTCTTGGTTATGTCGTTATGATAAGTTAAATACATATAATCAAATACAGTGCTTCCCATAAGTTTAGTTTAAACAGCTGTTTTGCATTATTATGGTTATGATTATGTCAAGTCTAATTTGAGATTAAACAGAAGCTTAAACAACTATCTGTTTTGTGTATTATTTGCAGTCTCTATCGAATTACTTGGAACTTAGTCAAGCTTGTGGACTATTGGAAGGTGATTAATATATCCTAACGTCGAATAACGTTTTTAACTTATCATTTTAGGGCACTTCGGACACCTTACTTTGTCTTTTTAGTCCCGTTCTAAATATCTCCATGATGACATCTGTATAAAAATATATTTAATATTTGGAATACTGTACTTTTTACCCTTATAATTAAACAACTTAAGTACATATTTGTTTTAGTTTTTGTTTTTTTTTTACAATAACGCACGCTCTTATACGCGATTTGTATTAACATCGTTCATTATGTTCTTTGACTTTTGTTAGATTTTGTTTTTACATTCTTTATAAAGATTGTACAATATTACAATAAAAATACTTTAATTACGGGTACATTAACCACGAAAGTATGAAAAACGTATATAAATTACGGCGCTGCGAAATATGGCTACAGGAAATATGGCCTCAAAACAAAAATGAAAATTGACCCCAATTTTGGGGCTATTTTTCATAATGTTATATGACTCCATTTTTTAATGAAAAATTACCCCAAAAAAAAAAAAAGAAATGAAATATGGCCCCAAATTTGGGGAAATTCTTCATTATGAAAAATCCCCTCCAAAAACACAAACAAAGTAATATTACAAATTTGGGCTGGTTTCATATGCCCAAAACTTAAAATCCCGAATTTCAAAATCCAAAGTTTAAAAATCCAGAATTTCAAAATCCTGATTTTTAATAACCTGAATAGTCATACAGTTTTGGTTTAAACAATTGCACGATAGATAGCATGATTGGGCCTTCGTCGTCCCAGGATTTTCTACTCTATGGTAAAACGAACACTGGCTTCGCTAACTAAAGCTTCTCCAAATAGGCGACCTTCGGCCTGCCAAAAGCATTTGCTCCTATATGGTATAACAAACACCGGTTTCGCTGACTAAAGCATCTCTGCATAGCCGGCATTAATTTTCTCCACTTTGAAAGCGGGATTTTGATACTATTACTATGAATTTTTATATACAATTTCTTGGGGTCTTTTTTCATTTCTTAAAGTTTACAATTTATATTAGTAAATGATAAATAACCCCAAAGTAGGTCATTTTTCATTCCGTGATATTGGGGTTATTTTTCATTTCAGTTAAAATGCGAATACACCCCAAAGAAAAATTGAAAAAGAGCCAAAAAATATTGCCCCAAAAATGCATGTTCTTGCGCCTCATGTAAAATTCTTCTTCATTTCCTTTTTGAGGCCATATTTCTTCGGGGCATTTTGCGCACCGCCATAAATTACACGTTATTAAAATAACCGGGGTATTATACACAAATAACTCTTCGAAAACTTGACACTTAAAATTCGCCGGCTTGAACAAAACTAAAAAACCCGGTTAGGACCGGTCGAATAATAACCGTTTGATCTCCTAGGACGAGAAACTCGCAGGGTTACCCTTAGAAATAGAAAAAAGTAGCACAAAAGTTCGTTTTATAAAAATAAGGTCACATAAAAAAGTTTTCTGAAAAAAAGATTTATATTTAAAAAAAAAAAGATTTATATTTATGTAAAAAGACTCATGCGCATGTGGTTCTGACGTAATTTTGACGTCATCACACAACACGCAATGTTTATTGTGGCTTTGCATTGACGTCAAAATTACGTCAGAACCACATGCGCATGTGTCTTTTTACATGCCGTGTACTATAGGCTTAACTAACATGAAACGTATCAAACAAAAAAACATGTATCGTTGTGGACATTTTCCGTCGATTAAAAGATTAGTTGCTTAAATTTTGGATGCTTTTTGCAAAACGTATTAGCGGAGTTCAGTGTTTGGTACAATTGGTCTAGCGAAAGAGCAAATACAAAATGTCGTAGTTTGTTTCTGAAATCTAACGGAAACTTTGTGTATTTTGTTGTTTGATTTAGCATAAGAGCTTTGATATTTTGCATTTGCTCTTTCGCAAGACCACTTGCACTAAACACTGAACTCCGTTATTATATTTTAAGGTATTTGTAGAAATTCTATTAAAAGCACTCTAATATTTTATTAATGTCAATGTGTAAAAAAATATATTAAACAATGTTGCCAAAGGAATTTTAATATAATGACGACGATGCCAGACAGAAGTGCTTATCGTCATTTTGATTAGTTTTTGATAAAAACGTAGAAAAATTACCAAAGTCGCAAAATTAGATGAGCTTAAAAAGTCTCACAACCCAAAATAGGGTCAAATTGCGATTTTAATCGGCGAGCGGTAACCCTGGGTACTTATAAACGTACACAAATGCTACAAATCAATCTCAGAATAATATAAGAAAATAATAGAAGAACACCTTTTTCTTATATCTATCATTACCTTTCCATTAAATATATCCTCGATAGTCATAAGCTCCAATTCTTTAGCATGACAATCATTGCTAAATCCATTTGTAAGGCCGTTATTTTTAATAATATCTCTTTTATGATATCCATTGCTAATACCGTTTGCACTCGTATTATGACGGTGGCCATTCGACTCAATATTTTCATGATTAGTGTTACCATTTGCACAACCATTTAATTGGGTTTGAGATGTTGTAATGTTTTTGCGAAACCAAAATTTCTCCATACGACATGCATCACGTTTTTCAGCAATTTTCATATTTTCATCCACTTTGCTTATGGGCATAAGGAATGTTAAACGGTAGTGAAGAATCACGCGAGTTAAGAGTATAATAAAACATGAAATGGCAGCATTTTCGAAATCAGTAAGTTGAACATCACAAGGACGAAACTCAACTCTCCAACCGAGTTCGGAGTTGGGCAAAGCAGGCTTAAAGCGTAACGTCTGCCAAGTTGAGGTGTTAATGTTATCGAAATGGCCAGTTTCTTCCTCATCATTTTGATCTATACTCGCTGAAAACATTAGCAAGGGATCACGCATGAATATGTGGGCTACGTGTTGGGCCAAGACATGATCAACACCTTCATTATGCAAATGATTATATACTTCCTGATCATAATACAACTCAATATCATTATATATTTCTGCCTCGGGAGTAAGATAAGAATCTATGGAATCCCAACGTTTTTTTGTTAAACGACATTTGTCGTGTTTAATAGGCTTAAGACCTCGCTCTTCTGCGCTACGATCATCAAAGCCATCACCAATGAAATAATAGCCGTTATCTATATCTGTCAAATAACCGCGATATATAGGGGCAGCCGCAGTTATAGCCTGAATAACTGGACATAAAGGTGCCAATTGATCATACAGATAACGGGTTTCTGTCATATCAGCTCCTTGTACAGTAACTTGTAAATTGCAACCAAATGATGTGTCCAACATAACCACATCTGGTTCCTTAATTGGAGCACCTTCTATAGGCAACTTAGTATTTTCATCATTAAACACTTTAATTTTAATTTGCATTCTCTCTCCACGTCTCAGCAGCATATTACGCGATAGCATATAATAACGATAATGACCGGAATAAATGGCCTCATCTGGTATATAAAGTGATTTGGCATAGCAATCGGGATCATCTGGTCTGGTCTCATAAGGTGGATACGTAAAATTTTTGCAACCAAATCGTAAAGCGGTCATTAGTGTTATCACGCATTCATCTTCATCCAATAATTCTTGAATTTCTTTACGACGCAGGCGCATATTTTGTTCAACGGTTTTAAAATGTGTAAATGGACCTTTAAATGGTTCAAGAGGGGAACTTTCTAACTGAAAGGCCCCACATTCGGGACGCCATAAGGCAGTGCCTTCATTGTGTTCTTCTCTTTTATTTAAAATTTTTAAAAGGTCTTCCGATTTGCATGATACCTTGGCTTCTTTTGTGTCATGATTAAATTTAATAATCATATATTCAATTTCATCGCCCCATTTAAAAGGATCTCCTTTGCGGTCTTTAGAGTTATTGTAGAGGTTAATAAATTGTTGCACACCATGCTTTTGTACGTGTTTAGACAAAGCTTTTGTCTCTGGCCACGAGAGATGTTCACCTGCGGGTAAAATGCCCATTGCTAAAATGTGTGTAAAAAATTGGGGTTATTTTAGTTTGCATAAGCTGTTTTCACTTAAATTAGACATAGACTTATTAATTTTCTAAAAACTAAAGTTTTCCCGAAAATTTGTAGTATGTAGTTTAATTTCTTTTCATTAATAATAAAAAGGTAAGAAAGAAAAATTCACTGTTTATTGTTGTGGCTTTGTTGAAGCTTTGATATTGTTACAAGTAAGACCTGAGTGTTTAAAATTCTTATTCACTTTGTGGTCTTACTTGTATAATATTTTTAGCTTTTCTAAAGTATTTGGAAAAAGTTTCCTGACGAGCTGGCCTAAGCAACCAGCGAAATGCGCATAGAAACAAGCTTTCCCACAACAATAAATTTCAGTGTTTTTAATCATAAATAAAGATTGGGATATTAGCACATCATTAATAAATAAATTCATTAATAATAAATATTTCATTCCCGAAAATAATTTTTGACTTAAAAGAAATATTGAAAAAAATAGAAAAATCACTAGGACAAAAGTTTTTAGACTTATTTAATTTTTCTTTAAAAAATTTCACCTATTGAATAAAAAAAAGGCAACACTTCAGTACACCTATTTCTCGATTTACACGATAGATGCGTTCCTGAAAAATTCGTGTGAATCGAAATGAAACATTTTTGTATGAGAATTCGTGTAGCTCGAAAAAAGGCAAAATTCATTAATTTTAAAGTAAATTAAACTCGATTCATCTGCATTAAAGACTTGATCAGGAGTGTATGAATTGGCAGCACATTTTTCGGGATATTCTTTAGCAGCATCTATATCAGCTGTTTACCTTTTCATTTTAGATTATGGGTGGTTAAATTTTAGTGGCCGATGTTGAATGTGAACCACACCTAAACGTCAAGTTTTTTTCTGCATTTCATTTGACACTTCTCAATTTCAGACTCACTCAATTTGAACCATGGAAAGATACACAATCGAGCAACGCGTTAAAGTTGTTCAGGCTTATTATGAAAATGGGGGTTCAAATCAAAATGCATATCGTGCACTTCGTGATTTTTTCGGTAAATTGAATCGTCCAAATGTGCGTACAATCGGAAAAATCATGGAAAAATTTAAGCAAACTGGGTCTGTAGGAGATGTGAAAAGACCAGAGCATGCTCCTACAGCTCATACTGCAGAAAATATAGCTGCTGTTAGCAATAGTGTGGCTGAAGAGCCGTCCACCTTAACTCGTCGTCGTGCCCAACAATTGCACCTCTCACGCTCGTCGTTGATGAACATTATGCATAAAGACTTGCATTTACACGCTTACAAGGTGCAATTGACTCAGTAACTAAAGCCCCTTGACCATTCCAAACGTCGTCAATGGTCAGAATGGTGGCAAGAAATTTCAACAGTGGATGATCAATTTTCGAAAAAATCATCTTCAGTGATGAGGCACATTTTCACCTCAGTGGATTCGTCAATAAGCAGAATTGCCGCATTTGGGCGAATGATAATCCAAGAGCGATTGTCGAAAAACAATGCACCCACAAAGAGTGACTGTTTAGTGCGGTTTCTGGGCTGACGACATCATCGGGCCTTATTTTTTCCAAAATGAGGCCGGTCAGGCAGTTACTGTGAATGGTGTTCGCTATCGTGAATTTATAACGAACTTTTTATGGTTCGAATTGGAAGATATGGATGTGGACGATAGTGGCTTCAACAGGACGGTGCCACTTGCCACACAGCTAACGAAACAATGTCTCTTTTGCGCGACAAATTCAATGCCGGTTTAAAAACTCGCTCATATGCAAATACTGTGCTAATAAAATAACAACCGTTTAAATTCATTAGCATCAGGAAAAAAATATTTTAGTTTCGATGCAATTGCATCGAAAGTGCATGAATAAGTTCAAAGTTTTATCAAAATTAAGCCAATTTACTTTTGATTAAATAACTTTTGTGCGTTTTTTGTTGCATTTTACTTAAGATTGAAGCGATGCTTATTTGAGAATTTTTTATTGCAATTTATTAAAATTGTATTACGTACATATATGTGCATATAAGTACATACGTATACACGATACAATTTCATCTATTTTAAATAGGAAACTGTTGGAGCGTAAAATGCTTATAACCGGCTTGCAAATTACTGAGCTACCTAAACAAGGGCGGCAAGCGTTTTTTTAAACATGAAAATTCTATTTCAAATACATTTTCAATAAGACAAATCGACATAGCGATTTGTCAAATAGGATTTTCCAGCCGGGTGGTGTCGAATTCGCGTTCTAAAGGTTTTTTTCGTATAAACTTTATGCAAATGAAAAGTTTTGACATACAAAAAACGCTTGCCGCTCTTATTTAGGTAGCTCAGTTAGCGATAAATATTGTATTGGGTTTTTTTTATATATTTTCATGCTTCTTGTGTGTGTGAATAAAATAACGGGAACTCCGTTTTTATATATAATAGGTGCGTTTGAGTACTTTTACAGTAAAATGCAGTAAATCAGTAAACATAAAAATTTGCTCTCACAAAAATCTGTTGTCCAAAAAAGTACGAGAACGCAAAATTTGTAAAAATCGTAAAATAAAACCAACAGCTGATGGCAAATAATTGAAGTGTTGAAAAATGTTTACACTTTTGACTACTTAACTCGTTTTCTTATCGGTACTCGATTTAATACTTTTTATAACACGAATATTTTTGGAAAATACAAACAAATTATTTTATGTAATCTTTCATATTTGTTTGTTTTTTATTTTATTTGAATTTGCTAATTTGTGTACGGCAAAATTTGATTAATAGTACACGAATACTTTTTTTTACTATTGATAACTTTAAAAACAAGGGCTGTTCTAAGTACCCGAGTACTTGACACTTTTACAACTCCAAAAAATAAACATAACAAAACAAAGTTTCAAAAGTTGGTATTTATCCATAAAAATTCTTCACAAACAAGTTTAATTAATTAATAATAATTCATTGTTTGTTTTTATTTTAGTTTTATTTCAACTTTTCTTATTTTAAACAATTTTTTCACAATTTGTATGCCTTCTGTTTGCTACTTTTGTTTGTTTACCTTTTGAAACATATGTTTTTTTGTTTTACTAAATTTTACTGCAAAAATTTAGTAAAATGCAGTAAAGTTCAGTAAAAAATAGTAAAAACTTTTGTGTTCTCGAACGCAGCTAATGCTGGTGGTACCATACGTTAATTTGAAATACTGTGTAAAAGCTTGATGTGTAGAAGCTTCGTGTGTAAAGTCTTTATAATTCTTAAACGTATGTATATATTAGAGATATGAAATAAATATTTTTGATAATTGTGCAGATTCTCTAAAAACAAAAATAATTCTTGCT
This sequence comes from Pollenia amentaria, assembly GCA_943735925.1. NCBI lineage: Eukaryota > Metazoa > Arthropoda > Insecta > Diptera > Polleniidae > Pollenia > Pollenia amentaria. The sequence goes on along the minus strand of OX031008.1, from coordinate 80,254,788 downwards.
AATAATATTAAAAATAAAAAATCGTGTAAATTAAGGTAACTTTCACATCCCTCAATGTAAATGAAAACCAAAAAAATCGTCTAAAAGTGAAATCGTGCAAAAAAGTATCGTATAAATCGATGGATAGGTGTACTTAGTGTGACCAACATGACTTTCTATGGCAGTTTGCAAGAGGTGTGGCATAAAAAGCATCATTGCAGACGTTTTCGCCAAAGCCTTACGCAATCAGTCCCATTATTAATTGTTTAATGTGTTTAATATAATAAATTGTTTAATATGTCTAATCGTTTGAGTTCATTACTTAAAAAACTGATTAAAATGTTTAAATACGGAAATAAAACAATTCTTTGATTTTTTTTTATACTAATTATTCACTAATATTTTCTTACTCTAACAAGTTTTAATCAGAATTTATAAGAAAATTAATTTTGATTGTTTGTACACTAAAGTGTGGCTAGACCCACATATTCATTTTTTGTTATCAACATTTTGTCTAACAAGAATTAAGAAGCTTCGTTTGGTTAGACGAATGTCTTTTTTTTTGGATTAAAGTGGTTTCTACTAAATTCATATTCGTTTATACAAACAATTTTTGGCTAAAAGTTTTGGAAACTGAGGGATTTTATTAGCTATAATTAAAAAAAATACAGAAACAAAATTTATGGCTGATGATTTCTATTGAAGAATAAATTGCTTAGATTACTCTGTAAATAGTATTTTCAGTACTTTACTCTTAAAGTATGTAAACAGAAATGACTAATACGAGACCTTGAGTAATTTATTTGGATTTTCAAAACAAAACAAAACAATAAAGTTAGAGTATTTTGGTTATCACAATTTTACAATATTTTTTATATGGGGTAGGTCTTGTTGATACTTAAATAGGAGCGTAGATAACAAGTAAGAGTGCTATATTTGGCTGAGCCAAATCCATGGAGATTTAAAATATTTAAGGAGTGGACTTTAAACGGGATCAAAAAATTATCATTTAATCCTTGTAAAACCTGAACTCTCACTTTTATAATTTGAAATCATGTTTTTGCAGTTTGTAAGGCTATTTCCAAAGATCTTGAGAACTGATTTTTTTAATTACGCAGATTTTATATTGTTACAAAGATATATTTTTCCTCTTTCAGATCATATCCACAATGTATTTATCGGATAAAAATTTTCTGAGTGATTGGAAAATAATTAATTTTTGCTATGCTTTTTAAAAATTTAAGATTTTCAGGCAAACAAATCTTTCTTTAATTTTTTAAGCCATATCTTAGAGACAATTTTGTTCCGTTCCAAACAAACTTGTCACAAAACTGTTATCATCGGACAAAAAAGTAAAAATGTTGCAATATAATTAGAAAACATCCAAATTCAAATTTTCAATTAAAAATTGTTTGTTTGTTGGTTGTGGTGATCGGATTAGGAGTAAATGATGAAACAGAACTTGGGCCGAACTATGTTTTCCATACAGTTTGACATAAAATTATGCCAGAGAATGAGGTCGAGAAATATAATCAATTTTATTTTTAAAACGTTTTTTTCTCATGCTCTCACATAGAGACAATTATTCTCCCAACAATGCTACCATACTTTTATTAAATTTCATACATTTTGTAAACAAAGAAAAAAAAGTACAAAAGAAAACGAAAGAAATGAGAGAAAATTTGCCGTTACGGTCGACGTTTTAAAGGCCATGTCAGATAAAACTTTTGCTTCGCGTTGCGTTACCGATTCGCTTTGACATCTAAGATAAAATATACATACTTATACGAAATATGTCACATAAAGTACTTTCAAAGCGAAGCGAAGCAAAAAGTTAGCCAACTCTCATCTTTTAGCGCGCTTTGGCAATTGGCTAGTATAATTTTCTTTTTTTTTTTTAATTTTTTTGCCAAATTCAATTCTAAAAAACCGTCTAATTGAATTCTTAACTTTTATTTTTATAACAAATAATTAAATGTACAAATTACCAACCGCTTTTATAAGTAAATAAACAATGCGTGAGTGTTGTCAAAGTTTTCATTGTGTCATATACCTTTTGCTTTGCGTTTTTCTGCCAAAGGTAGAAAGGTCACGCAAAGCAACAAAGTTGTATCTGACACGGCCTTAATTATGGGCTTAAGAATTTTTGCCTGAAGTTGAAGACTCAGGGTACGTTCGTAAATGCAGTTGTTGCGCATCACTTGCGCATCAGTAAAGTTTAAAGTTCGTAAAAGCATCACTTGTAAGAAACTTGGCATCACTCTCATAGATCAAAGGTTTTTTTATGCAGTGATGCCGCAGCTCTGCAGCAAATTTTTGCAATTATTGCATCAGTTAATTTTCTGATGCAATAACTTTTTATATAAAAGAAATTGTTTTATATTCCTTTTTTAATGCTTTTTCTTGTTATTTATAAGAAAACTGTCCCATTTTGTTTCAATATATTCAATAAAATTTGTCATCACTATTGTTGATTACATTTTTATTATTATTTTATGTTCGTTTATGAAACTTTTGAAATTTAGCTCGTGCTCAAAAAATCAAACTTTGCACAGCTGTTGTGCAGTAAAAAAGGATCAGCATCACAACTGCAACTGGTGATCACGCATCAGCAACAAAATTTTGCATCACTCCAGCAGTGATGCACAGTTTTTATGCATTTACGAACGTACCCTCAATTCTTTTCCATCATTAAGTGTTTAAAGATAATTTTATTTGTTTTCATAATAAAATTTTTGGTCGAAAATGTAATATTTTTCCTCTTCGGTTTCTCCTTTTATGTTGCGATGAATTTTCACGAATTTGCATCCATAAGTAGTCACTAGGGTATTCATTTAATCGCTCGATTAATTAACCGAGTTTTTGGTTAACCTATTAATAACATTTTTTTTTTTATAAATTAGGTAATTTCAATTACCAAAAATGCATAAATTATTTATTATTTGGAGTTTATTATTAAAAAAACAATAACATAACAAACATAACAATTCTTGTACTAAAACAAGCAAACATAAATAATTCATACATATGTAATACATATTTCTTAATTAAAATATAAATATTATGTAGTAATTAAATAATAAACTGTAAGATAATTTTATTAGTTATTTTAATAGTTTAAGGAGCCCTTAAAATATAATCTTTTAGACAAATAATTTTGCTTAAATGTTTATGATTTAATTGATTATTTTTATTAGTTTTGATAAAACTTGCCATGGAAAAAATTCTTTAATTTATGGTAGATGTCGAAAGCAACCCATAATACAGAATATCTTATTTCTCGGTAATTTTGCTGGATTTCGCTTAACATATAATCTTCTATTAGGTCATTAGAGTCCAGTGCCCATGGTCTGTAACTCTCGCTTCGAGAAACTTTTCGATTGAAATGCGAGAATTAAAACAAAAATGCCACAAATTACACAAACAACTGTTTTTCTCACTAAACTGCATCTGTAACATTTTTAGTGAGAAATAGCTGTCACGTAAGGATATTACTCACCAACTTACAGAGTAAAATCGGGGTGAGAAAAAATATTACCACTAAAAAATATATTAAATATTCAAAATGCAATGAATAATAACATGGAAGAGATAAGTATTTTGTTTTTAACTTATTTTTTTTATTGTTTAATAATTTTGCTTTTAACTTTTTTGAAAAATATACGAATGTTTTCAAAGCTATTTTTTAAAGAACAAAAATCAAAGTCGCACTCTACATTATTTGCTATAGCCGACGGTTATATTTTCGCAGCCGTCATTGAAAATTTTTCAATTTCAATAATTTTGGCCGCCGTCAACGCTATGCATTACTTGCGTAATCAACGTTCACATCGGCTTCGAGTGTAATATTATGACATTTATAACGTAACTCCGTAATCTCTTTTGATAGTTTTCGACATGAGTTACGGACACACTTTTTTCTCACTTTTCGAGAAACGGTGGAATATTTTGTTTCACATCTTTTCGATGCGAGAAGTTCTCACGAAAGTTACAGAACATGGGTACTGTTTTAACTTTTATAAATTTTTAACACTTCTAATTGTTTCGGTTAATTCTGTTAAAGGATTGATATGAGAATATATGAGAAGAAACAAATAACTAAACACATACAGTACTTTTCGATTAAAGTCAAATCCTTTAGTTGCAGAAAAGTCTTGGACTATATCGCTAAAGTGACTATAAGCCTAACTCAAATATATGCAACTATGAGGCATATAACCGAATTCGAATATAATGAAGTTATGTGAATATAGCAAATAAAAAATTAATATAAATTACACCGACATCAGGCTTATGATTTTACAACAGAGTTGCATACTGTATAAAAAATAGTTAAAATAATAATTAGATATTTCATAAATGATACCAACGGAAAAAACTAATTTTCTACAAGTAGAGAGTTGATATCAAAACTTAAACGATTTAATTCTTAATTCTTTAGAAAGATTGTGGTTACGAAAACAAAAAACTTATTAAATGTTTCAAATGTGACTATAAAGCCAATAATTTGATTTACTTTTACCTTTGATAGCCGTTGTTAGATGGCATATAAGGCAAATGTGCTTATATTAAAATAAAATTACTTAAAGCGGCAGAATAAACAGATAAAATGGCCTATATCGCTAATGTGGCTTAAGCCGGTAGTGTCTATAAACGAAAAGTACTGTAGTTATAAAATGTACGTGAAACAAAAAGCTGTTGACAGCTAACACTTATTTAAAAGGAAGATCACTGAACATTCCATTCCTTTCTATGAAAAAATATTTTCTAAATACATTCCTTTTGTATATCAGACAAAAAAAATCATTAAAAACAGAATAAAATTGTTATAATACCACAAAAATTTTTAAATTTTGTTACATCGGTTAATCAACTGAAATTAACCGGCCTAATCGTTAATCGAAAATACCCCATTTTAAATTAACCGATCAGTTAATCGGGTAGTAATTAATCGGTTAACCGATTAACGGCTAACCGAATTAATACCCTAGTAGTCACCCATCATGGCCTGATCCCAATGACTTTTATAACGCTTTCACATTATTCGTTATAATGAAATGATTCTTAATAATTGTAAAGAAAATTCATTTTTAATGACATGTGTGCTCCTGTAATTATTAGACATCTATTTATTAAGATTTCAAATAATACTGATTTATCTAATTTATTTGATATACACATATGGCATAAAAGTCTTCCATCATATTTGTAATTAGTTGACTGTCGTTATGGTTCCTGTTGTTTCGCAAAAACCCACTTACTACTTTCTGAACATAGTTCCATATAACTATGTTCGAAAATATCCTTTCTTTTAAACGTGAATCGAGTATTTCGGAATTCTCAGAATCAAAACTCAAATGTAAATCTTCTTCTTTATTAGCTGATGTTTCTTTTAATGCTGGAGGTTTTCGCTTTGGGCATGAGGAGCAATTGACTTTATATCTGGGTTAATAATATAGCAATTTGTTCCGTGTCGCACATTAACAGCCTGTTCAACGATTTCGAACGTTAACGTTCGCATAGAAAATTACATTTGAAACAAAAACAAAATTCGACAATTTGTTTTTGTTTTAAATGTTATTTTCTATGCGAACGTTAACGTTCGAAATCGTTGAACAGGCTGTTAATATGCAGAAATATCAATCAGTCATATGATCAATTGGATCCTTCCATTCAACTGGCTTTCTAAATGATAAATACTCCTCCACACCTCTACCAAATTTAGTTAATTTTACAAAACACCTACATAGAATAAAATACGTTCGGAGTCATGACTTATTGACAAATCTGGCTTAGTATCGAAAATAAAATTTATAAGATTTCTAAAAGTTTTTGGTCAACTTTCTTTGGACTCTTCTATATATATTTAGACAAGCCACAAGCAACCCAAAAGTTATCCAGTGAATATTTACTTATTTGAATACTATTTAGAAATTTCAAACGTTATTAATACGAACATAAATATGAACATTCTTTTTGTATGAAATATTTGTCAATCCGTCGACCAAAATTTAAAAACCTTCCATGACATAGTTTCATCAGTTTTATATTTAAGTTGTTGGTGTGTTGATAAATAAAACTGATGAATTTTTCCATATCGTTGATTCCGCCAGAATGTTGTAGTTTTAAGCCAGTGATGCTCATTCAGGCAAACAATTGTTTAGAAGCCCCACCCCTTTGTTTTTTAAGGCCATGTCAGATAAAACTTTTGCTTCGCGTTGCGTTACTGATTCGCTTTGACATCTAAGATAAAATATACGTACTTATACGAAACATGTCACATAAAGTACTTTCAAAGCGAAGCGAAGCAAAAAGTTAGCCAACTCTCATCTTTTAGCGCGCTTTGGCAATTGGCTAGTATAATTTTCTTTTTTTTTTAATTTTTTTGCCAAATTCAATTCTAAAAAACCGTCTAATTGAATTTTTAACTTTTATTTTTGTAACAAATAATTAAATGTACAAATTACCAACCGCTTTTATAAGTTAACAAACAATGCGTGAGTGTTGTCAAAGTTTTCATTGTGGCATACACCTTTTGCTTTGCGTTTTTCTGCCGAAGGTAGAAACGTCACGCAAAGCGACAAAGTTGTATCTGACACGGCCTTTACGCTCATTATTTTTGTCGTACGTGTGAGAGCAACAAGTGCACATGTACGATAGCTGCATTGATATTTGTTCAAATACAGCGTGTAAAATAAATAATAATGAAATTAATTTAGTTGCTCGTCAGACAGCGACGAATGCACATGTGCGGAAGCTACGTTAGTTTGTTGCTAAATAATAAGGAATTGCAAAACTATTTTATGATAAAAAATGCCTTTGGTAATGCCCAATGTCTTTTATGTTATCAAACATTAAAAGGACATTGGGAAAATGTTATTAAGAGGCATTATGATTCTTTTCATAGCGATATGACTGGATATACCGATGAGGGAAAAAAACCTTTTTATTAGAAATAAAAATAATAAAAGATATTGAAAATAAATCAGATTTTATTTTAAAAAAGCCATTTCAGACGTATTCGCCTTAACTATTGTCAGGCAGGGAAGACCGTGTATCGATGGAGTTTTTATTTAACAGTTGTTTAGTAAAATTCTTCATATGCTAAGTTATAATTTTAATTTAATAGAATCTGTGCCCTTGTCCCGCAGTACTATTGCGCGACGCGCTGCGCAGTTAAGAACATCGGTAGAGTTGGCAATTAAGGAAAAATTAAGAAATTGTGTATTTTTTTCCTTTGGCTTAGATGAAAGTACTGACATGAAATGGCTTTTTTTAAAATAAAATCTGATTTATTTTCAATATTTTCTTCCCCTGATATTGATTTTATTTCTAATAAAAAGTTTTTTTTCCTCATCGGTATACCTAGTCATATAGCTATGAAAAGAATCATAATTTTCTTAATTAAGCCCTAATCACCAACTCTACAGAAATCCCTAATCGACGGAAGTTTATCACATACACTTAATTCAGTGTGAACTGCATTATTATAAATTTTATATAACCAAAAAAAATCTTGTGATATAATATTAATAAAAATTGTGCGTTTAGTTTTGTGTGTCACTGTACTTAAACAATTCTCTCAGAATACATATGCAAAACATTTTTGAACACCAATGTTTTAAGCATAAAGAAGGACTTACCAGTTTTTAGTGCCTTAACGGGCATTTCGTACTCGGTAACACAACTGGCTAATATTTCACCCAATGATTCATGGTTGGCTGCGTATAGTAAAGTATTATTTGTCGTATTTTTAGAACTACTTCGAACGGAGGTTAGTACATAAATGTCAAGCATTCGGACTAATTAGAGGTGATTAATAAGTCGTGACGGGGAAGAACCTTTGCAACTAATCCTTTAAGGACACTTCAGGCACTTAACTTTATCTTTTTAATTCCGTTCGAAATATCTCTAGAGATAATACTAACAAAATATATTTAGGCCCTAATCATGTACAACGCAGCGCAACTAGGGATGCAAACGATACATCGATGTTCAGATAACATCGATCTATTGGTCATAAGAACCGATGTTAACATCGATGTTTTGATGGACGTTATATCGGCGATACATCGCCGTCAAAACTAAAAAACATCGACATCGTCTATTTAATATTTTTATTTATATTTATTTCATAATATTTTTATCATTTAAAATATTTATTTTTTCAATTAAACCCTTCATTTAAAAATATGGAAAAGTGTATTTCAAAGTATAGCCGAACACCTAGAGAAAAAACATGTTTAAATATGGTCACCTTCAACAAAACTATTTTTAAATAAAATTGTAAACATATTATGGTTTATTTAACCAAATTATTGTCAACGACAACCAATACACAACGAAGCACAACCATAATATGGTTGTGGCTTCTTGATGGAGAACTAATTTAACAATAATATGGTTGTCGGTAACAATAATATGGTAAAATTAAACATAATATGTTGAAAATTTTCTTTAAAAATAGTTCTTTTGGAGGTGACCATATTTAAACATGTTTTTTCTCGGCGTCTACAAAGTACGCACATATGTATGTACATACCTGCATAATATGCATTGCATAACTACATATACATATGTGGTTCCCATATTGTAAACTAAAGAAATGTTAAAACAATTTTGGAGACTGTGTAATAGGGTTATAAGTTTTTTAATTTTTTGCAAATATATGTCTCCCAAGGTAAAATCGTGTAGGGCATGGAAAAATATTAAGAATTGCATTTTTAGTTTTTTGCTATTGTTAAACAGGTGCACCCGCTAAGTTCCATGAAGTTTTTAATTAAAATGTTTTTTTTTTTTTACTGAAATTATATAATATTTTGTTTAAAATACTTTGCATTTCATGTCATTTTGTCAAGAAAATTCCTCAAAAGTTTACTTAACTGACTTCTTTGTTGGGTACATATTAAATCTTTCAATAATAATAAGAAAAAAAATTAAAACATCGATGTATCGTGTTTGTACCGATGTTTTTTAACATCGATACTTATCGTGGAAACATCGATGTTTTTAAATATCGATGTTTTTCGGAACGATGTTGCATCCCTAAGCGCAACGCCAAACAATAACATTGAAAGCACAAACAATGTCATAAATATTTTGTAATTTTGTTGTTGCTTTCAACATAAATTCATGTACCGTTTTAAAATTTTCAACGACACAAGCAATGGAGCGTTTGAAATTTTAAGACGCAATGTGAATTTCTGTAGAAAGCAACAACAAAATTACAAAATATTTATGACATTGTTTGTGCTTTCAATGTTATTCTTTGGCGTTGCGTTAGTTCTGTGGCGTTGCGCTGCGTTTTACATGATTAGGGCCTTAATATTTAGAATACTCTCGCACAAATTACTATTTAGTTTTTAAAGGGACACTTTTGTGTAGTATTTTGAATTGTTTCTTTTTAACAAGAACATACGCTTTTATAAGCGACCATTTACATGCTTTTTTTTTACTTTTGTTACATTTTGTTTTGACATTCTTCATAAAAAGTTTAAGTTTGCCCCATATTCAATTAGAAAAATACTTAAATTTCGGGTTCATTTACAATAAAAGTAAGGAAAATTTATATAAATTACACATAATTAAAATAACCGGTTTATTGTACCAAAATAACCGGTTTATTCGATATTCAAAGCTAAAATAACTGGTTAAAACCGGTCGAATAATAACCGTTCGATCTCCCTAGTAACAACCGTATTCGCTGCACAACAGTTGCAAAATGTGACCAATGTTTGTATTTGTGATACTTTGTCAACGCATTCGTTTTCAGTGATGCATTGCAACTAGAGTTTTTTTATTCCCGCACTTTTTGGATTCCCGGGAAAGCGGGAAATAAAAATCAAATTCCCGGGATCCCGGGATTCCCGCCCAAAATTTTGTATTTATTTATTTACTTATTTCTCCAATGAAACTAATATTTCTTATTGGCTATTACGCTTAAAAGAATTAAATCTAGTATATATTATAAAACTAAAACGTAAAAAATTCAAGATTCAAATTATTTTAAGACACTTAAGAGGTTATATTAATGCCAATAGGATAAAAGAAATCAAAATACGTATATACATTGTCAAATTCAAAGCTTGAAAGGGCAGGATGATAAGGAACTAAAAGCTCAATATTAGGAAGTCAGAATTCTGAAACATATTAACCGTTTAAAAAATTCAGTAGAAAGCATTAATTTTATTTACTACATTTATTTAATATCATATTTTTTACAATTTTATAAGCCTACTCAGCAGTGGTGTAAGGTATACTAAGTTTGTCATTCCTGTGATATTTTTTTAATATTCATCTAAGGTACCATAAAGTATTTTTATTATTAGTCCTTTATTATTTATTATTAGTCCTTTATTAATTCTACGCCGATGCTGCCATAATCACTTGAAATGCCGCATATGAAATACAATCTAGGAAAACAATTTACTACGCCCTTAACCGCAAAGCTTTATAATAATGTTGTAAAATTTACACTTCAGTTTGCTAGGACAAGAAATAAAATTTCGTGATGATAGTTCTATAATTTATCATAGGCCCAATATAAGGCCCATTCTCAAAAATTAGTTTAAAAGCCTTAAACTGTAGAAAATTTAAATATTGTGGTGAAATTTAGTTGGATAAAACAACTAAAGACACAAGTCTGACATAAATTTACTAAAGTTTTAAAAAAAGATTTTCTTCAGAATTTCCCGGGAATCCCGCAATAAATTCCCGGGAAAGCGGGAATTGAAAACAACTGAAAATCCCGGGAATTCCCGGGACGAGAAATCCCGGGAACAAACTCTAATTGCAACACTGCATTAATGAAGTCATCCAGTATTTTAAAAAAGACCGATACGTGAAAGCAGGGAGACACTGTTAGGCCACAAGAAAAAGGAACGTAAAGAATGGATTTCTGACACCACGTTTGCTTTAATAGCAGAAAGAGAAAGTGTCAAAAGTCAACTGAACAACGCAAAGACCCGCAGATCTAAGCAACTGCGGAGAATTAAAACAATCTGAATCGTATAGTTAAACGTAGCGCAAGACAAGACAAGCGAAAGTGGGTGAATAACATTGCAGATGAAGCTACTGCCATTCTCAAAACTCAGCCTAATAAGCCTTAATCTGTAGAAAATTTCAATATTGTGTAAAAATTTATAGCATATTTCCAATCTGCGAAAGAATTCTTTCGTTCGCATAACTGCATTGAAAACAAAAACAAAGTGTACAAATTTGTTTTTGTTTCCAATGTAGTTATGTGAAAGAAAGCATTATTTCGCTCATCGGAAATAGGCTATTAGTTGGATAAAACAACTGAAGACACGAGTCCCACATAGATTAAATAAAGTTTTTCTTCAAAATAACCCGGGAACCCCGCAATTAATTCCCGGGAAAGCGGGAATTGAAAACAATTGAAACACCCGGGAAAAAACTCTAGCACAGGGCCTTGTTTCTCAAAACTACTAATTACAAATCTACAAGTAAAATACATTTCAAACACAAACAAAAATTCTAAAATTGTTGTTTTTTTGAATGTATTTTATTTGTAGAATTGTAACTTGTAGTTTTAAGAAACAGGGCCCTGGTTGCAAACTTTCCAACATAAATACGATGATTCAGCATATCGTGTAGACTAAGCTTAACCTTTTGACACCATCTTTAATGAGTTAAAAACAATAAACTACCGAACTTTTTTCATTTTCATTTGGCGCATCTGCCAAAAAAAAAAAGGAGAATCAAAGTAGAATTGTATTGACAAGCAACACAGCACGCGCAAAGAATGAAGTAGGATTATTTTCTACTTTTGCATGCGATGCATGTTCCATGGAAAAAATGTCGAGAAAGTATTAAACGCATAGAAAGCATGTGGACCTCCAGCTTAAAACTCTTTAGCCATTTAATGGCTGGTGAAGACTAAGGGTAAAGCTGTGGGATGGGTGGAAGGCAAGACACTAGGTTGTTGACAATAATTAAAATTCAAATTTATAAATGTCACTTTAAATTAAATTGGCAACCAAATTAATTTTACTGGAATTTACATTTTAATAAATTGTAAACTGTTGAACTTTAATTATTTTAAAGCACTTTTTAAATTCCTTAGTTAAAAAATATGAAATTACTTACTTGTTTTTATTTAAAATTTTTTTAAATCAATTTCAAAATTAATGTTGGTTCCTTTTTATATTTTACAAGGATCACCTCTTTTATTAATATATCACTCACTATATATTTTATTTTACAAACAAAAAAAAAAAAAAAAAAAACAAAAAATACACAACTTAATAAATATTTTTGTTTAATTTTTAAAAGGTATTTGCACTTCAGCACGGATCCAATCTTAATGAGATTTTCCCTAATCGCGCTGTCTAATTTACACATTTTCAGCAGTGAATCTCATTGGACTTAAAAATAAAAAATTACCAAATTGTGTTTTTGTTTTTTCACTATTCTCGATAAGGCGAGTTCGAAGAAGTTCATTCTTAAGAATCTACATAATTGCTCCAACATTTTTGCAAAAGTCTCAGCGTAGATATGAATAAGCGATTTTTCGGTAATCATATTCCGCGCAGTAATTTATTAAATGAGTTAGTGTTAGTTTAGAAAAGAGATTCGAAAATTTAAAGGGGTTAAAACAAACAATTACGTACTCTACCTTAAGCATGAGTGTATTTTCTAACCGAAAGACAATCTTTAGCTTTTGAAAGAAGAAGTTAAAATATTTATCGGTAAAAAGCAATTCCGTTAAACAGTAAATTATGAAATTGATGAATCAACGCTTACCCTGACTTTACATATGCAAGTAATTAATTTCAAGTAGTGTATATGTAAAGGATGATTCATCGAGAGGTTTGATTTTCAACATTCCTTCTGATATGAACTCAAAATTTAAACATTTTCAGTAGAAGCAAAACAATTTTTAACTTAACATTAAAGGCATATGCATTAGAATTTTTTAACCAACTGTTTTATTTCCAAAAAATGGGCAAAATATTCTACAAAAGTGAAAAATAAAAATTTTGTTGTCATAATCTGAAGGCTCATTCGCCTCATTGTACAGGCACATTAAAAGTTTTAAAATTTTTGCAGATCAAAAATCAAACATGACGTAGGTACCTACATATATTTATAAAAACAAACGTTCATATTTGGTTACGTATTTATCCATTTCCTCCATTTGATTCAATAACCACCATATAAACGGCTGAAATCCCAATAACACTATTTAAAATTCCCTGTAGGTTCTTGGTCCTCTTGCTGCTTTTTGTTGATAGATATAGTTGCAGTAGTGGTCTGAAACTATCGATACTATCGATGGTTTTTGACTATCGTATTAACTTCGATAGTTTTTAATACATTCGATAGCCTTCGATAGTTTTTATATACATATCTTTAATAATAGGTGCGGTGCGTTTGTTTACTTTTCCAGTAAAATCCAGTAGTTGAGTAAATTTTGGGCAATATGAAAATTTTACTCTCAAAAATGGCTCTTGCACAAAAAAGTAAACGAACGGAAAAATTGCAAAAACTTGCAGGTTAATTCAAACAGCTGATCGCTAAAAAGCTTAGTGTTGTAAAATATGTGTTGCTTAGACTACCCAGTACATAATGTTTTTGGTACTTGATTAAATGCATTGTAATGATTATAAATTCGTAGCAAAATTATTTATTAAATGAGCTTCTGTGCAAGTTTTAAGACTTGTTTATTTTGTACATGACTTTTAATTTTGTTTCTAGTTGAATTACATACGAAACTACATCAATATTTGATTCTTGATATTTGGTACCCTCAATAATATGCAATAAGAAGTAATCATATATTCATTAGCTTTACATCTCTAAAATATTAATGTAAACAAAAACAAAAATAAGTAATATTGAACAATTAACACAAATTTTACCATGGATGCCAAAAAAAGAAAACTTAATATTTCATGCTCTTACGCTGTTTCAAACTTTTACTGGTACCAGCTTCATCTTTTGTAACAATGTTACTCATTTTTTAAATTTGATTTACTTTTAAAAAGCACAGATGTTAGAAAACTGATAAATAACTATACTGACTACTTTAATTTTTTTCACGTTGAAAATAAATATTTTTGGTTTTTTTTTGCACTTGTAATTCAGCTTTTGTTCTTTTAAATGTTTTTATTACAAATTGTATGCTTTTTGTTTGCTTACTTTTGTTTGTTTACTTAAATGAAACATATGTTTTGTTTTCTACTGGTTTTTACTGGTAAAAATTTGTTCAGTAAAAAATTGCAGACTCTTTGCTTACAACTGTCACTTTACTCTCTCAGTAGATGCTCTCTTTTGCAAATTTTTGTGTAAGCGAACGCATTTCAGTAAAATCTAGTAAAAACTTGCACAAATTTGTGCAAATTTTGGGGTAAACGAACGCACCTAATATATAAACTTTTATCGTTTCACAACGTTTGACAGTAAAACAACATGACAGAACCTTTTTTGTAATTTGTATATGTAATTTTTATATGAAAATTAGTTAAGGCCCTAATCATGTAAAACGCAACGCAACGCCAAAGAATTACAAAAAGCATTGATGTTAATTCTCATTAAAATATTTTTATGAAGAAGGGAATTTTACAACATGAAATGAATTAAAATTAATTGATCATTTTTCATTCTTGACTTAGTCAAAAATTCCTTTCTTCATAAGAATAATTTAATGAAAATTAAATTCAAAGAACTCAAGCCTGATCAAAATATCGATATTTGGATTAAAAATTAACAATTCAATAAAATAACCACAATAGGTACTAATAATAAAAGAGCATATTAAAATTTAAAAAAAATAAATAATTTATGTTATTATTAGTTCATTTAGTTTAGGAGTAAATAGAAACTTAAAATAAAATAACAATTTATTAAAAAACAAAATAAAGACAACGTTTTATAGAAAAGCAATTGCATTTTCAAATATTATTTGTGAAGCGGACAACACAATAAAAAAATGTTGTTGGAACTCCTTTATATTTGGCATAACTATAGTTCTAATATATATGAATGAGTGTGCGTTTTTGCATGATGTGTATTTGAGGAGTTATAGGGAGGTAAAGTGTTTAAAGTGTTGCCGTTTCCAAAAAATGTTTTATTTTTGAATTATTTTTTAGAACTAAAAAGTTTTTAAGGAGCATATGCTTTTGGCAGGCCGAAGGTCGCCTATTTGGAGAAGCTTTAGTTAGCGAAGCCAGTGTTCGTTTTACCATAGAGTTGAAAATCCTGGGACGAAGGTCCAATCATGGTATCTATCGTGCAATTGTTTAAACCAAAACTGTATGACTATTCAGGTTATTCAAAATCAGGATTTTGAAATTCTGGATTTTTAAACTTTGGATTTTAAAATTCGGGATTTTAAGTTTTAGGCATATGAAACCAGCCCAAATTTGTAATATTACTTTGTTTGTGTTTTTGGAGGGGATTTTTCATAATGAAGAATTTCCCCAAATTTGGGGCCATATTTCATTTCTTTTTTTTTTTTTGGGGTAATTTTTCATTAAAAAATGGAGTCATATAACATTATGAAAAATAGCCCCAAAATTGGGGTCAATTTTCATTTTTGTTTTGAGGCCATATTTCCTGTAGCCATATTTCGCAGCGCCGTAATTTATATACGTTTTTCATACTTTCGTGGTTAATGTACCCGTAATTAAAGTATTTTTATTGTAATATTGTACAATCTTTATAAAGAATGTAAAAACAAAATCTAACAAAAGTCAAAGAACATAATGAACGATGTTAATACAAATCGCGTATAAGAGCGTGCGTTATTGTAAAAAAAAAAACAAAAACTAAAACAAATATGTACTTAAGTTGTTTAATTATAAGGGTAAAAAGTACTATATTCCAAATATTAAATATATTTTTATACAGATGTCATCATGGAGATATTTAGAACGGGACTAAAAAGACAAAGTAAGGTGTCCGAAGTGCCCTAAAATGATAAGTTAAAAACGTTATTCGACGTTAGGATATATTAATCACCTTCCAATAGTCCACAAGCTTGACTAAGTTCCAAGTAATTCGATAGAGACTGCAAATAATACACAAAACAGATAGTTGTTTAAGCTTCTGTTTAATCTCAAATTAGACTTGACATAATCATAACCATAATAATGCAAAACAGCTGTTTAAACTAAACTTATGGGAAGCACTGTATTTGATTATATGTATTTAACTTATCATAACGACATAACCAAGACCCTACAAACCAATTGCATTTTGGTTTCTATGGTCATCGTTACGGCTATGGCATTATGTTTAAGTCACGTATAATTGGAACTTTTCTCCAAATTCTTTTCCATACAAACCTCTTTACAAAACGTATTTGTGTATTGTCTTATTATGTTGGTATTTAGATTTAATTTGGTTTTAAAATATCTTATTTTAACATAAATCGTCTTACAAATTTTTTTTTATCGGTTTATATTTGACGAATGCTTGCATACAAATAACATTCAAGTAAATAGTTTTTAGTACCCTTACTTTCTTATAAATATTGGTATTGATATAAAATTTAGCGGCAATAACTTTAATAATTGCTACTATGTCATGGCAAAATTTTGTTGTGGCAGGTTCATAACTGACCTTTATAAAAACCCCCTCTCTTAAATTGCTTTAAGACGAACAAATCTCATATACATGTATGTATGTATACTCTTATATTAATTTTATCCTCACAACCATGGCGGCCAGATTTAACGGTTTTTGGTACAAAAATGGTCTATTGAGGATTGGACGATTTATACCCTAAATTTGAAGATTTTTCAAATGACAAATTTTGTACAAGTTAACAAATATTTTTAATATAATTTTACATTTCATTTTAACTTCTTGAGTTCTTTAATTTATTTTATTGGCAGTAATTTTCATGTCTTAGCTGCCCATAATACAAAATTTATTATAGCACGATGCATATTTCTAAGAGTTCAATTCGATCAGTGAAAACTGTCTTATTAGATCCATTTTACAACCACTCTCTTTCAGCAGTTTAGCAGGATTTTCGACGTTTAAAATAGGTGTTCGATATCTCTTGGTTTTAGTTCATTTTCTTACTTTTCTTATGAATGCCAATACTTTTGAAAAATGTTTGGTTGTGTTACGAGTACTTCAATAATAAATTTCTAAAAGAATTTTCTTATTTTAATTTCAAAAACAGACAGAGTACATTAAAATTTTATTAGCAATGGAAACTTAAAATAACAACAAATTTTTAAAACTTATTTAAAGTTAGTGGTTTTTTACAATGACGATTTAGCTTAGTCAATTTGACGATTTTGACGATTTTTTCTATGAAATTCTACGATTTTCGACCAATTTTATCTGGCAGCTATGCTCACAACATAATTTTGTTTTGTCGAGTTGTGACTGACTATAGCCCTAATCATGTAAAACGAAGCGCAACGCCTCAGAATTACATTGAAAGCACAAACAATGTTATAAATATTTTGTAATTTTGTTGTTGCTTTCTACAGAAATTCATTTAGCGTTTAAAAGTTTTCAACGACACAAGCTATGCAGCGTTTAAAATTTTAAAACGCAATGTGAAATTCTGTAGAAAGCAACAACAAAATTACAAAATATTTATGACATTTTGTAATTATGTTTGTGCTTTCAATATAATTTTTTGACGTTGTGTTACGTTTAACATGATTAGGGCCTATACATTCTTACTTGTTTTTATTGGAGTATACAGGGTTGTCCTGGATATCGAAAACGCAATCTTAATCCAATTTTGTTTAAATTTTCTTATAGAATTCAGTGAAATATTTGTATTGTATTGTATTTGTATTTTTTTTTTTTTTTTTTTTTTTATTAAAAAAACTTATTAAAAAACCTACTTTTCAGTTCTTGCGTTTTGCGTTTTCGATATCCAGAACACTTCTGATAGGCATAAGATTATTTTCTATTCATGTTTAATTATTATTTTTTAGTCCGAAACGTGCCCTGGTTTAATACCCCTCATACGCAGCTATTTGCAAACACTTGACTTGGATAATGAAACCAAGTGCGTTTTGGAAAAATATATAAATTTCGTAGAGAAAAGAGCATCTGGTGAGATTCTTACCAATGCCATGTGGTTAAGAGAACAGGTGCATAATCACCCAGAGTACAAGTAAGTCTCCGAAATCCAAATGCACTGAATCCATAAATATCTCAATAATTTTTACTTTATTTTACAGAAAAGATTCGGTAGTTTCTGAAAGGATAAATTACGATATTCTTAAAAAGATTAAAGAAATCCAAGATACAGAAATAATGGAATCAAATTTATTAAATAATAATGAAACTAATTAATATATTTTACTGTATTTTTATATATACTTTAAATTTATTAATATACACATACATTGTATATATACTTATAGTTAAATAAATCCTTGAGGCTCATAAGAGTAAAAATATTATACTTCGGTAAAAATACATATTAGAAATAATAATTTACATGAAATAGTAAATTTGTGTCAGTTTCTTGCCGAATTATTTATTGGGTTTTCGTTCGTTTATAAAATCTAACAACATTTATTAATCAAAGTTTTTTCTTGGGTGTCAATTAAACCAAAACCTTATTTTAAAGCTTTAACAGTGAGTCTTCATTTAATAGTAAAGTTCCTACATGAGGAGTCGCAGGACCTAACGTACTTTTTCGCCTGTGTTGGCAAATTTGTGTTTTTGGTGTTTTTATAATATTTGATTTGAAGTCTTCTAGAAAAAGTGTAGTAAGCATTTTTTTAACCAAGAAAATGTTATAAGCCATATATCACAACAACAAGTTAGAGTGATATATTCAGCTGAGCCGAATCTTTGATACTCTCCACCGTCAGGAGTGAGCTCTATATATCTGTGGCTTGGAGCTAAAAGGGCCAATGTCAAAATATTCACTTTTGAGAAAATTGGAATTGAACAAAAAATTCTGTTAGTTACAGCTGACACAAATTCCAAGCTGCACTTATCAAGTTTGGCTCAGATATGTTACATTTTTAATAGAAAAGGATGGTAAAAAAAAACCTTTGAAAAAGTAGACATTAGCCTTTTTAGCTTTAACTTTTATAGATGATTTCATAGTGACATTGGCCAGCATTACATTTATGAAGCTGTTCTGGGTTAAGTATGAAGCTGTTTTACCATAATAAAATAGAGCAAGAAAACAAATCTAATGCAATGATTAACTCAAAAGAGCAAAAAAGTGACATTGGCCCTTTTAGCTCAAAGTCACAGATATGATATCTATATATTATAAATTAGTCTTTAAAAACGAAAATTGGTTGCGATTTAGACTTATATTAAATTATTGACCGACAATCAGAAAGTGTTATACGTACCTTTTTAGATCTTTGAACTTGCTTGAGTAAAATATCGTGATTTGTTTAGTTTTATCCGAACTAAAATGATTTTTAGGAGGGTAATTTGTATTGGACCCATGGTAAATTATTAACCAATCATCCCAAAACTCTGAAGACTTATTTATGGTATTAAAAACCCTAAGTTAGAATAAATTTCAATACAGTAGTGAAATTAGTTTTAGCGTTTACATAGAATTTCAGAAGGCTGCTTAATATGGGCTCTAAGGTAAATTATGGACCGTATATCACAAAATTGCATGATATAAGTTAGAAAAAATATTACCGCAATATCTATATCTTCTACGGTTTTAGGCGAATTTAATTATTTTCCCAAAGTAGGTTTTATATGGGGTCTATGGTAAATTATTTACCGACCATCACGAAATTTATTAGAGTGATTTCTAGTCCTATAAAACTGTGAAGTATTAAATGTTGTTATGATAGTGTTATTTGTTATGTCCTTAGGCGTAATAAACTGTTTTCCGAAAGTAGTGTTTTTATGGAACCTAGGTTAAATTATCGACTGATTTTCGCGAAATTTGAGAGTGTGATTTCTAGGCCAACAAAACCGTGATGTACCGAAATAAATTATGATAGCATTATTTATTACGGTTTTGCCGTAATACTGTTTTCCGGGAGTAGAGCTTATATGGACCGATCGTTATGAAATAACACTGTAATTTCCAGTCATATAAAAAGAATTTGTGCAAAATGTTATACCATTCCGTGCATTATTCCACCATTTATGTTAGTTTTTGTAGCAAAATTATCAATTTTTTAGGGTGTTGGTTTCACATTTTGATTCATAGCTCTAATCCAACTGAACCGATTTTGCTTCATTTCAATCCCAAACTGCTTAGCGTTACTACAAGCAATTTGTCGCCAAGTTCGTTTCTTTTGAGTGTTTCGAAATTGAGCGAGTTTTCAACAGACAGATGGACATGACTACATCGACTTATAATTACTTAAGGTGCCAGAATATATATATACTTTATGGGGTCTTAGATAAATACTAAAAAATTTTCACACGGATTGACAAAATTAGTATACCCTCGTTGACCACTAGTGGTGGTGGGGTCCGTTGAAATTAGTTTTCCGAAGACCGCATAAATGATGGAGGTTGTTATACATTTATTTGGCACATAGTCCGGAATTGTTTGCTATTGAAATTCAGGAAGATCCATCCTTTAATGGCTGAGATATGAGCAAAAAACCCCGACAACCTCTAATTTTTCCCGTAAATCCCATGTTGTTGTTGTTGTTTTTTAAATTCTTTTTTTATATCTGGAGAACGGCAAGAGCTAGGGCTATTAAATTTGGCACAACCATCTTGGTTATCAATACACCAACTCTCTAAAAAAAATGGGCGGGATTGGAGAAGTTGGTGTGGCACTTTTCATACAAAGACGTTATACATTTATGTATATCTGGAGAACGAAACGAGCTAAAGTTCCCAAAGTAGGTACAAACATATCGGTTAACAACACCATTTTAACGGTAATTGCGATCTAGTTTTTTTTTTAATTAGCTTAGTTCTTTTTGTTTGGTATGTTTAATATTGAATTATTGATAAGTAAATATCATTAAAATAGGCTTGCGACTTTTATTTTCTTAAACGATTTTTTTTGCGCTACTTTTAAATAATTTCGAACGGTAACCCTGCAAACATGTGAAAAAGTTTGTGTATTGGTTTTTTCGTAATTTTCGTAGTTTTTTTCTTTTTAAAAGTGGTGGTGGTGTGTTTCCTTTTTTCGCCTATTCACCTTTCATATTCAAACAACAAACTCACACAAAGATATTTGTTTATATAAAAAATGTTTAAAAGTAGCAGCCTCAAAAAAATTTCTTTGGTCCATAACTCAGAGGTATATTGAAACTTTTAAAACCGGTTTTATAATACACTCATCTAGACCTATAACATACACTAAGTCACTTTGAAAGTGCTTGCAAAAAAGGAAATTTTGTAGCACCGTGTAATTAGTATTGTGGTTATTTTATTGTACTGTTAATCAGGGATGGTAAATGAGGTTTTAAATTTTGTACCAACTTTCAAAAAAAATGTACTTTTTGGAGCTTCATGGTACCATTTTTTTTTCAATTTATAAAACAACAAAAAAGTACATAAAAATTCAACTGTACACAAAAAAACAAAACTTTATATTAGCATACATTATATGTATGAATAAAATAAGGTACATAAAAGTCTAATAAATATATGAGATTAAAACGGGCACTTATTTGTTTAGTTAATAAACTATTTGGAATTTTTACATCATAGCAGAACGAATTTGTCTATCTTAACCAATCCTTTTTTTGTATGAGACTTGATAATGTTGCCACATGTAGTCTGTTTCTTTCCTTAGTTTTTATTATTTATTATTTGCAGAAGAATGTGGAATTGATAAAATTCCAGCAACGACTCTAGAAATGTCAGGAAACATATAGGAAACCTATTCAGCTCATTTTGTAAATTAGCTACTGCCGACCAAAAACTACAAATGTTTTCAGTTTTTAATGACTGCAGTTGTTCGACATCAGCTTAAGCTCAATTGATTGAATCAATATTTACAATTTCATTCGGGAACATTTTTACTAGAAGAGGTACAAACTACTTGTTTTACCTGAAATAACATTTTCAGGAGTAAATTTATGGAACCACATTAAAACTTCGTTATTAAAGTTGACTTTGGTTCTCAAAACTTCGCAAAATTTTATATAAAATTGTTTTGCATTTTCTTTCATTTCTTAAACAATATCAATATTGATATTATTTGTAGAAATATATATATCCACTTCTGTTCCGCAATAAATTTCTTCAAAGGGCACGTGATTTTTGGAAAGATCTACGATAGATATATCACATTCATCCAAAACAAAAAAGTTAGTCTTTGTAAAAATACATGCATTCGAGCATCTTCTGATTGCACTTCTAAATTAACCATGTTAATAATTTTAAGTGCATATTGCACAAATAAAAAATGCAATTTAATAGAAGGATTCAAGGACTCAATAATTTGTTTACTATACTAAAAATTAAAAAGGGGGAACTATGACAAATTTTTAAATTGTACCAAATGAGTCACGGTAGTACCACGGTACTTTAGAAGGTCAAAATGTACCAAAAAAAAGTACAATTGTAGCAACTTTAACATCCCTGCTGTTAATGGTTTTTAATTTTTAGTCCAAACACTCTTTATTTTAAAAAACGCTCTTTTTTTTATAAAATTTACAGTTTTGTTCTAAATAAATGTGCATTTTTTCTGTGGCTAAAAATGTTATATAAAAACCAAACACAATTTATTTTAGACAAAACACATGATATCTCAAAATAAGAAATTTCGCTTTAGCCATTGTTATGTAATGCCACAGATATATTATATGTATATGTATGTATATTTATATAAATATCCTTTTGTTCTTATCGCACCATGGTGAAGGGTATATAAGATTCGGCATAGCCGAATATAGCGCTCTTACTTGTTTATTATTTCTTTTGTTTTGGGATATTTTCGTCCATTTTGGTATTTTAATAGAAGTGCTACCAACTTTTAATCAAATTTCCCATTTTTTTATAAATACGACTCTGTCATCGTTTCAAACGAGTTACGCGGTACCGTTTAACTTTCGAATCGAAAATTGCTATCGAAAAATTTTACTTTTCAAATAGAAATACGCGGTAGCCCCCAGATCGGTACTTCGGTCTTTGTCCGTATTTCCCCTATAACTTTCATGGTGTATGTCAGTCTTTTGTCTGGAGCTGAAAAAAAATTAGCATACGTGGAAACAGCTTTCTATAACAAAACTTTTAATCGTTGCTTCATGTGACTGGTTCGAATTGAAGTCGTGTTAATGCTGTCCGCTGTAAATGGTTTTACTTAAATTTATTTCGTTCACTAATTTCATGTACATAGTTATTCTTAGTGAAAATATTAGCAACAATATCTTTGAGTGTGCCATTTGCAATGATGCCATGAAATGTTTTTAATTTTGGCAATAGAAAACATTTGTTGGTATGTAGAAAGGTATTGGTGTGGAAACGAATTTCTACTTTCCCCGCTATTGAGTTTGCAAAGAAATTTTCTCTATTTGGAACAGAATTTCTTGCAAGAGATGTTCTGTAACTCCCGCGCACAAGAGCTGTTCTGTAACTTAACGCACATTCCGTAGGGAATTAGCTGTTTGTGCATTGTTAAAAAATAAAATAAATTAAAATTGATAAAGAAAAATAAGAATAAAGAAAAAGAGGAATTTTACAAATTATTATTATTTTGTATCCATTTTTAATCAATAAGTATGTACAACACCAATTTTTGTCTTTTAAAAATTAAATAAAACGCAAAATAAACAAATGCAGTGCTGTAATTTTTGGTACTTTTTAATTTGAAATACTCGCAAGAAAACAAAATGTTGCACAAATATGTGAAATAAGTCTTAAGTTTATGTTAGTACATTATGGTCACCTTAAAACTGCGATCGGCAAATTCGGGCTACGTTTACTCTTTTATTTTCTTTTATTGCGTACGTGTGCACCAGGTCTACTATTGAAAATTTTCTAAAAGGGTCACGAAAAGGGGATTTGTCAAAAAAGGGGTCACAAAAAGGCTATTTCAGAGTAAATAAGGGTCAGGCTATTTATAAATAGTATTTACCAATGAGGGGGTAGGAAAAAGTCTTATTTCAGGCAGCTAGTTCAAAAAACATAACTTATTTATTTATTAACTTAAATTAAGAAATAACAAATGTGTACATATTATGTATATTAGTTAGGTTACTACGGAAATTGTACTTTTAATTTGTACTTTACTATCGTAAAATTAATTTAGAAATTGCAAAAATATGTTTAAGTAAACGTTTTTTTACGAATACAAGCTATTTTTATTATGTTCGTTCTATATTTTGTTAATAAATTTTCAATTGAATTCCATTCTTCCAGCTCCGTTTCGAACAAATTAAAAGACGAAAGCATGGAATCTCAAATTTCTGCTTTGAGTCTGTTAAAAATTTGTTTTTAAGCAATGCTTATTTCGAAAACGAATTGGTTTAATTTTGAGTAAATATTTTTCATACATCTGCTTTTTTAAATTTACGACCTCAAACTTAAATTTAAATTTATATTCTTATAACTTAAGTTTGTTAACAAACTCCTCTGCTTTCAAAATTATGTCTTGAATTCTGAAACAATTTAAAGATAATATATGTATATCTTGTTTGGATTTTATAAATACGGGATTTAAAAAACTTAAAAACATTCATTCTCGTCTCTTTTATATTTATTAATGAGACAATTTCGTGGCATACAATTACAAAATAATCCAAAAACGAATTTATTTAAAATGATACAAAAGTGTACTTTATAAAAAGGTCATACAAGTGGCAAGGACCTTAAAACAAGGGTTACATTTGACACTTTAGTGGCAAAACGGCAACGCTGTGCATATAAAACCGGCTTCCAACAAGCCGCTTTAGAAAAGTTTACCTGATCACAAAGTCTTATGTATTTTAAACAAAAATTTCAAACAATTCAGAGATACATTTTCGTCAAAATACGTACGACTTCTGTGATCCTTCAAACTACCCTTTAAAAAAGCTGTTGTCAAAAAACAAAATGTAGGTGCTGGTTCAAAAAGGGTCAGAAAGTGGTACGAAAATTTTTGAAATGATACAAAAGGGTCATTTCACCAAGTAAGTGTGCTATATTCGGCTGTGCCGGATCTTGGATACCCTCCACCGACAGGAGTCGGATCTATATGATAAATGCATATATATTATTAACTAAACTTCACAAAAACGAACGTCAGCCCTAAAATTGGTTGCGGCTTAGACCTATATTAAATTATTGACCGACAATAATGAAATTTTATGCGTTTCTTGTTACAACTTTGAACTGGCTTGAGTAAAATTTCATGATGCGTAACAGTTTTAGCCGAACTAAAATGATTTTTAGGAGCGTAATTTGAATTGAACCCATGGTAAATTATGGACCAATCATCCCAAAATTCTGAAGACTGATTCAAGTACTACAAAAAATAAATTAAAATAAATTTTAATACAACAGTGTAATTAGGTTTAGCGTTAGCAGTGAATTTCACAAAATTGCATGATTAAGTTGGAAGTAATTGTTCCGCAATATCTATATCTGTTAACGAATTTAATTATTTTCCGGGAGTAGGGTTAATATGGGGCCTAGGGTAAATTATGGACCATACTTCACAAAATTTAGCAGTGACGTACCGAATTTCATTATGGTTACTTTATTTGTTACGGTTTTAGGCGTACTAAAATGTTTTCCGGGAGTAGGGTTTATATGGGGTCTAGAGTTATTTATGGAGCGATCTTCACTGTACCGTCCTACAAAACTGTACCGTACCGAGTTTCATTATAATAACTTTATTTATAACGGGTTTAGGCGTACTAAACTGTTTTCCGGGAGTAGGGTTTATACAGAGCCAGGTGTAAATTATGGACCGATCTTCAAAAAATTTTACAGTGTGATTTCTGGTCCTACAAAACTGTACCGTACCGAATTTAATTATGATAGCATTATTTATTACGGTTTTAGGCGTACTAAACTCTTTTCCGGGAGTAGGGTTTATATGGGACCTAGTGTAAATTAGTGACCGATCTTCAAAAAAATTTATGCTGTGATTTCTGGTCCTATAAAACTGTGACATACCAAATTTTAGTATGATAGAGTTATTTATTACGGTTTTTGGAGTACTGAACTGTTTTCCGCGAGTAGGGTTTATATGGGGCATATGGTCAATTACGGACCGATCTTCACGAAATTTAACAGTATGATTTGCAGTCGTACAAAAGGAATTCGTGCAAGATTCGTGCATCATTCCGTGCATTATGCAACCATTTATGATAGTTTTTGTATCAAAATTATCAATTTTTTTAGGGTTGTGGTTCCACATTTTGATTCATAGTTCTGATCCTATAGAACCGATGTTGCTGGATTTCAATCTTAAGCTGCTTAGGATAACTACAAGCAATTTGAGACCAAGTTTGTTCTTTTCTTTTACGTTCTTCGAGAGTGAACGTGTTTTCAACAGACGGACAGACAGACGGACTTGGCTAAATCGACTTAGAATTACTCAAGGAGTCAGAAAATATACATATACTTTATTATATATACTCACACGGAATGACAAACTTAGTATACCCTCATTCACAACTAGTGGTGGTGGAGGGTATAAAAAAGGGTCATAAAAGGTATCACGAGCTTCGAAAAAGGGTCAAATTGATACTTTATAGCATGTTCGCACGGCAGCGTATTTCGTAATTCGCTCTCTCATTCGTAATTCACAGCCCAATTATGATCCAAATTACATAATTCGTCATACAAAATTTTGAGAGCGGATTATCTCATTTGTACGTAATTATATTTCTATTACACTGTGGATTACCTCAAAATCAATGTGAGCTCTAATTTTTACCGGTTTTTTACCATCACCAGCTGTCAAAGCACTAAAAATTCGCCATATCTCCAACAATGCCCACTCGCTGCATTGACTCCATTTGCTTACAGCTCTTCTATTTACTGAAGAAAAAATTATTTTATATATTACTTTAAAATAATATTTTTAACTTACTTTTTCTTTCCATTCTTAACACATATAACATCAAACAAACAATGCAATTTAGCTATAAACAAAAATAAGAAGAAGAACTGTCAAAACCGATTACGAAAGTGCCGTGCGAATACGGTAATCCAAATAAGTAATAAACACAGAGAGCGAAGTCATCCTAAGCACCGTGCGAACATGCTACTAGTATCACAACGGAAGCCCTGGTGTGCACACACATTGAAGAGAATTAAACAATATTACCCAACAACTCCTAAATGAGTCATCTGATGATGATATGACGTGTAACAATAACAAAAATATCGACATTTTAATATGTTTATTACTTTATACATTTTTTGAAACGCTCGTCTTTTCCAAAACAAATCTTCTAATGATTAATTGAAGAGCACAAAAACAACAATGTTACACTTTGTTTATTATTATTCAATTGTTTTTGAACATTCGCCTTTCAAGTATTAGGCCGTAATTGTGTAAAGACCAACGCAACGCCAAAATAACATTGAAAGCATAAACAAAGTCAAAATTATTTTATAATTTTGTTGTTACTTTCTACAGAAATTCATACTGCGTTTTTAAATTTTCAACGTGAAATTTAATCATTTAATATGAATTTCTTTAGAAAGCAACAACAAATTAAGAAATATTTTTTTTTTTTTTTTGCTTTCCATATAATTTTTGGCGTTGCGTTGCGTTTGACACAATTAGGGCCTTAATATGTTTAATTAACGATGATTTCAAATGTTTGTTACTGTTGTTATTTTATATGCAATATTCTCTTACATATAAATAAGCAAAAGCAAACAACGCAAATATAGAATTAAAATGTGTTCCTTTTTTTGTGTTATTTTTAGAATTGTTCTAATCAGGCTTTCAAGGTCATTAATTTTCTAAACGTAAATAAAAGACTTTTTTATTTCATTTTTTCGTATTCCTACGTTTCGTCGGTATTTTCCGACCTCATCAGGGATTCGTTTTTATTAAATCTGGCAACCATGTAAATATAAAGAAAATAACCACTAAGAAATATCAACAACAATAACCTTAGCATTAGAATAATTACACTTACAATTAGTCTTCTCGTCAAATTTACGTCACTTTTAAAAAATTAATATCACAGGTTTTATACGACATTTAATGAACGACACAAAACAGATTTAATTAATAAAAAATAAATGCAAAAATAAATCACGAAAAATTAAAATATCACAGTTGAATTATTCTTATAGCTAGGATCACAGTTGGAGTAAAACTAAGTTAAAGCTATGGTGTAATTAGCATTGATGTTATTTTTATCTTCTTTGATGTTAATTGACATTTCTGTTTTTTCCTGTATTCTTAAACTTTCAATAGTGTAGCGTTTATTTTGGTTTCTTTCTCTATTTAATATTCTGACGTTTTTAAAGTCGGGGTTGTGTTGCATTTCTTTTATTAATCCTTAATCCAGTTGTTTGCTTTGCTTTTCTAATATCAGATTCATGTTCGTCAATTCTAGTACCTAAACTTCTTTTTGTTGTGCCTATATATACTTTTTCACACGTTTCGTTCTCCTTGCCATCACATTTAATTTCGTATACTACGTTGCTTTGTTGTGTTTTTTCAATTTTACTTTTTGTTTGTGTAAACAGTGAGCTTATTGTTTGGTGTTCCGATTTATTTTTTTTTTAATACTTTTTTAATACCCGCAAATTGATAAAAATTCAAATGGAAGAGGTGTAAAAAAATCTGTTGTGGTTTAAAAATTATATGCATTTGAAGTTAAAATACTGGAAAAATCGTTGTTATTGCCATTTTTTAGCTAAAAAAATTCTTTTCAACTTATCAAGGTGCCCTATTTCGGGAACCTGATATGTCCATAGACATCGAATCCACAACAACTCAATCAAGGATTCAAGTCCTTAATTGGCATGTGAAATTTTATTTAAATCGGATATTATTCTTCATAAACCTTTTATTAAGGGTTTGAATTTAAAACGTACAGGCGGTGATTTTTGTGTTTAAAAAAACTTAAAACTTAAGGCCGCGTTAGCCGACCGTAAATGTAGAAATGTAAATGTAATGTAAACAGCTGATCGTTTCTGTTATATGGAAGGCAATACAAATGCTTAACTGACTGTAATGTCACTTAACTGTAACGTACCAACCTGTAGAAAATAGATTTTCATTACGAGGTTACGTGACAGTTGTAGACAGTGATGGGCTGCTTGTATTTTAAATGGAATGCGGGTAAATTCACTCTTTTCCTTTGGTACTTTTTACAGTGATAATATTTGTGGAATTTTGACAAAATAATTTACAAATATATTATACAAATATATATTATTATAATTTATATAAATATATGTTTAGATGTATAAAATAAAAAATGCATACGTATGCATAAACAATAAAAACTGTGGTTTTTATTGGTATCAAAATCTAGTTTTGTGTAAGCACATTTTCAAAATAATGTAAGTAAACGTCCATGTATGTGCTATAATACCTATTTGTTTATTCTATAATATAAATAACAAATATTTAATTATTTATGTAACAAGAAATACATTTTTAATACCATTTAAATCACTTGGTACTTTTCCTACAAAGCGGTCACCATTTGAACATATTAAATTCCCATCACAGTGTGTGTTTTTTATGTAAACTAACGCTTCTTTGTTTATGTTTTTGAAAAACAGATGACACGTTCTTACATGTTCTATAAGTGCACAAACGAGCTTACAGTACGTTACGGTACGTTACATTGCATTTCATTACATTTACGGTCGGCTAAAGCGGCCTTTAAACACCAATTCGAGTTCATTTTTCATGTGGCACAGCTGTACTACTTTTTTTCTTACTTAGAGAGAGAAATGTCAAAAGTTGCTTGTGTTTTTGACATTTCGATCAACGAAAGCAACAAAAAATACATTGTTATGTTTTTTATGTTGTTACTTGTTGTAGTATCGACCTAAAACTAATAATTAAAAAGTGGAGTGTTTTTGTTTTAAATTAAGAACTAAGATTAAAAAAATTGCAGGTGGATTGAAGTGTATTCTTTAAGTTTTAAATAACAATGTTGTCATCGCAAGCCATAAATATGAGAAGCAAACGTGAGGCTTCGTGTATCATAAATAGTTCTTATAAAAGAAATTAAATTGATAGTGGTAGCAACCAACAACAAACAGAACAAAACAGTGGGAATGCAGAACAAGAGGAATGCTTTCAACAAGCTGATTCAGAGCAAAATAATAATAAAGGGGAAAAGTTCATAATTGAGGAGAATGCATAATCAACGTGTGATGAAGTTTTTGATGAAGCTTCAGCAGATACAAATGAGGGACAATCCATTATAGATGTAATAAGTGAAGCAAATACTTTGCGGCAGCGCTTATCTAATTGGGCAAAAAAACATTTAATTATCGGCAGTAAATGATCTTATTAAAATTTTGAGAGATCATGGTATTTGGCTCCCAAAGGATGTTTGGACGCTTAAGAATACGCCAAAAGATATGGTTGGCAAACAAATGGGCGCAGGTTTGTAGAATCACTACGGGGTAAAATATGCTCTAACAGATTTCCTTTGCTCAAACTGTTTTGACTCGCAAGTGATTGTGCTGGACTTTAATGTAAATGGTTTACTTTTGTGTTAGAGCTCTAAAAAGCAATTTTATGTAGTGTCAGAAATTCATCAGAGGTGCTGTTAGTAGGTGGATATGAAGGGGTTTCAAATCCAAAAAGCGCAGACGAATTTGAAAAGGGGACTGTGGTAGAACTGTCTGATTTGGTTGAAAATGGATTAGAGTACTGTAATAAACACTTGACCTTTAAAATTGGATGTTTCGTAATGGATGCACCAGTACGTTCATTCATTCTAGGAACAAAAGGTCACACAGGATATTATTCATGTACAAGATGTACACAAAAAGGTCAAATGTTTGACCATCGTCTAGTTTTTCCTCTAATGTCTCTGTATTTACGATCCAACGTATCACTTCGAAGTCGTTCTCAGCCAGAGCATCACATCGTTCAAAACACTACAACAATTGAACAATTAACAATTGATATGATTCAGCAGTTCATCTTAGATTTCATGCCTATTGTTTGCATTGGCGTCGTAAAGACCTTACTGAATGCATGGATCAAGCAAAAAGGGGAGCTTTATTCACTACCATCGCAAAAAATAGATTTGCTTTCCGAAAACTTGATTGACTTAAAGGACTGCATTCCCAATGAGTTTGCCAGAAAACCGCGATTATCCCTAAATATATTATATACAACCACTTTTTAAAATTATGTGTTGCAATGAGAATTTTGTGTGATAAATATAATTGCCAAGATAATAATAATTATGCTCAAAACCTTCTTTTAAGTTTTGTAAACGATATGAAAACATTATATAGTTTAAAATTTATGACCTGTAATTTTCATTACTTATTGCATATTCGCAAACAAATTGGGGTCGATACAGGCTATAAGCGCATTCAAGTATGAAAATCACCTTCAAAAGAATAAAAAACAAATGAAAAAATATAATAATGTGGCTGCACAATTATATAATCGACAAGTTGTACTTAGTTCTAATGAAGAGATCTTATTCCACACCAAATCTTCCAATTATAAGATACAAAGTGATGGTAATGGAAATACTGCTCATATAACTAAATGGATTAACTTTTTCGACATTAACACCAAATAACTTCTGCTTTGCACATGACAACCTTATAAAAGTAATAAATATATGTATATAAAACCACAATCCTAATTTTAAGGGAAAAATAATAGATAATTTAGATGCTCTTTTTGAAACACATCTAGTTTCTAAAAAAATTGGAATATAAAAAACGTCGACAAATATTAAGGAGGGAAAGCTTGACTCTACTATACAAAGGAAATCTGAGGCAGTTGGGAGAAACACTGAATCGCGCAAGGTATCCAAAGTTATGTGGGGATCCTATGATCCAAAGTCGACTATACTTCTCCTGTCGCTACCGAGGAGTGACTTGTAGGCTTCTCGTAGGTTTCATAACGGGTCACTGGTGGACGGCAGTATAAGCCAAAAGGGCGGGGAAACCGACTACTTACAATTGTAGATTCTTTGGAGTATCAGGGGGGAAAGAGACGGCGGAGCATATGCTATGCTACTGTCCGGCACTCATACGCTCCAGAGCGAAATGTCTGGTAGACCATTACTTCCAAGATCTAGGGGAAATCTCAACCGTCCCAATTGAGACTCCTGGCATTAGCCACAAGGGTGTGGAATACTCTGGGTATCATCACTTGGAACTAACCTTTTCAACTAGGGACCAACTCGGTCTATGTGGGGTCTTTATGACTGGCCCCCTAACCTAACCTATAAGAAACCGATTGATCTTTATATAAAGAAAAAATATTTTCCAAATTTTTTTTCATCTGCAAAACTGGAAATGACCAATTTTTTTCTAACTTAGTCCTAATTTTTTTTTTATTTTTTAACCGAAATTAGCATAAAGTGTTCTTATTGTATTGTAAAGGTTTTATTATGTGCTCTCATTTAGTTTAAAAGTTATGCAAACTCGTATATGTGGTTATTGCAATGTTGTACCGTAAAAGACAGGAAATGACGAGTATAAATTGAAACTTTTCTTACTTCAACATAATTTTTCCATTTTCTTTTTACCAAAATTAGCCTACGCCGTACTAATTATATTGTAAAGCTTTTATTATGTGATCTCCATATCACATGTTTTATAATTTTAACTTTAAATTATTAAGTCCCACCCGTATAAAATTTAAATTAAAAAACATTTCACATTTAATTGTTTGTATACTTATATATAAGTATATGTAAATACATTTATTTGCTTATAAAGATAATGGTTTTATTGTACAAATTGTACAAGCACGTAAGAAGTAAAAAAAATTAGACTGCAGTTTGCACACAGTTACGCTGGAAAAGACTTTTCGTTCTGGAAACACGTTTTATTAACGGATAAACGTACATATAACCCTTTCCGTTCAGAAGGAAGAGTACAAGTCTGGAAAAATCCAACCACGAAATGAATTCGAAACATTTGCGTCTAGCAGTCAATCATGGTGGTTGGCATGTGATGGTCTCGGGTGCTTTTTTCGCCTGCTGGTGTTGGTGAATTGCGCGTTATTGATGGCAATATGTGCAATATGCAGTATTTAAATATATTAAAAATCAACCTTAAGCAAAGTGCAAAAAAACTTGGAATAAAAGACATTTTTCATCTGTATCACGACAATCATCCAAAACATACTTCTGGTGTTATAAAGGAATAGATATTGTATCATTGTCCTCGAGTACTCAAAACTCCACCCCTAATCATCAGACTTAAATCCAATAGAAAACTTGAGACAAAAACTGGAAAGGGAAATAAGAAAACATCAAATTTCAAACCAAAATAAGGAATTATGCATTTTATAATTTTCTTATTTTTTTACTTTTTTGTATTAGTGTTAAGTTTCTTAGACATTTTTAGATTTCAGTGAACCAATTTCACTGTGAGTCATGTTCTTTAAGATGGGTCTAGGACCAATATTTTAAGGTGTTACAGACATCATCGCAAACGCATAATACCCTCTCCACTATTGTTATGGGCTCAAAGACTCTATTCTGGAAAAAAGTTTTATGGGGACTATGTGGAAAAATATTACATTTACGTAGGCTTCGTCCTTATGACAACTTAAACGTGTGTTTAAAATTTTATCAAATGGTCTACGAAAGTGCAACCTGTGCCTCACGCACAAGGTTTGCACGGACAGGAAAGCAGGCGAACGTCGTTAGATCGATTCAGGAAGTGATTCTGAGTCGATCGGTATACTAAGATATGGGTGTAGAACCACTATTTCTACACACATTAACACAAACGCATAAATATTACTGCTTTGTCCTGAATTTTCCCTTATGTTTAAAATTTGACAGTTAAGAATAGCATTTATCTTTATTCAAGACTTGATTTGGCTAAAAATATCTAGAGTGAAAAGAAAATGTAGGTGGCGAAATTGAAGCAACACGTTTGGTACACAGAAAAAATTCTCCAAAGTTTCGCACCAAACATTTATTTGAATTAATCGTGAATTAAACGTTTAATCAAGCTATTTAAACGTTTAATCAAGGGATTTAAACGATTAATTAAATCTATTAATTTGTTTACTGGTGCAAATTTAATTAATTTTTTAATTAACATCACAAATTTCTTAATTGAAATCAATTGTGTAAAGATAAATATTCAAAACAGAAAAGACGCCTGTTAACTACAATACATTTTTTTGTTCCGCTGCGCAAGTACTTGTAGGTTTACAAAAATTTAAATAATCAAAATATGCTTCAGAAAGGTCGAATATGCTCTATAAGCTTGAAAAAAATGCGCTTTTGACTAACATATGCTTCAAAGGTAATATATGCAAAAATATGCACCAACAAGTCTTTACCAAAGTTCATAAAAAGCTATAAAAAGATCTTATTGGTCACACATTCCATTCCATATTTACGGTTTGCCTGTTGATTACTAAAGGGCCAAATAGACGATGGTCAGATCATACAATATTGGTAAGCAGAGTTGCTTAAATTGCATTAAAATTTACTAAAAATGCCTTGCTACATATAAACATTGTAAGCTCATTTGTTTTTGGCAGACGTGTAAAAGTAATGCATCTTTCTATTGGTAACACCTGCTTACAATATTGTAAGATCTGACCACCGTCTATTTGGCCCTTAATAGTAATGAATAATAATTGCATTATTCTTACTCCTAATACAACTTTATTGGTTAAATATGATTACTATTTTCCCCAATAATTAATTAATTAAGATTATAAATAATTGACCAGTGTACAATTCCGTGTTCAGTCAAGAAGTACCAAAAAATTATAATTAATTTCCTGTTGTATATTCCTTCCTTCAATAAAAATAATTTAATGAAAATTAAATTTTATGAACTGAAGCCTAATTAAAATATCAAAAACTTCAATTAAAAACCAACAGTTCAATTAAAAAATCACAATTGTTATAAAATAGCTATGGCACAAGCTCTATATAATTACATTTGTCCTTCAAATTGTACAATGAAAGGTCGACTAGAAAAAGACAAAAAAGAAAAACATAAAAACAAATGTTAATTGTACGTAAGTTTTCAAGACAAAGTCTTGACAAAAAAGTCCGAAAAAACAAGAAGAAAGGAATGGAGCTAAATATAATTTTTTTTTGCAAAAAAAAAAAAAAAAAAAAATTTTGTTTCTAACACGAATGCGCATATGAGAAAAAAGTTTTACCTTTCTTAAAGAAAATTTTATTGTGGAATTTCTATTCTTTGAGTTTGTTCAATAACCTAAATCGTTTTGGAGTAAGGCGAACAAATGTTGTGCACCCTCCTCCAGAGCTAACCTATAAAAACGGTTAGAACCTCTGTATTCAGCGTAACTGAATTATGTTAAAACGCCATTAGTTAAATATTAATGTTTGACTATAGGCTGGCAGTGGCGCAAACGGTAGAACGCAAAGAATTCTGATGATGGGAATGTGGTTATTCTCGAAACATGTAAATTCGATCCGAGTTTAATCCCGTGTTCAGTCAAGAATTATCAAAAAAAAAAAAAAATAAATTATTTCATGTTGTAAATTCCTTCCTTCAATAAAAATAATTTAATGAAAATTAAATTTGATGAACATAAGCCTAATTAAAATATCAAAAACTTCAATTAAAACCCAACAGTTCAATTAAAAAACTGCCAATTGTTATTTCAGAATAATCAAGATTACTTTAGGTTAACATAAAATACTTCAAAATAATTGAACTATTTCTATGATTAATTCTAATGAAAAACAGTTTGAGAAATAGTGAGATGACTTTATATAACTTTATGATAATCTGAAGTAATCGAAATTATTTTTGAATTATTTGTTTACGTAGCAAAAGATTTACTGTAGAACTTATCCGATCAGTCATTATCGTCAACCATTGACAGAAAGAAAACTTAAGGCCCAACCATAATATGCATGAAGTCGCTTAAGCCAACTTTAGCAACTGTGCGAATACATATTAAACATAAGGCCCAACCATAATATGCATGAAGTCACTTAAGTCAACTTAAGCAACTATAATGTACTTAATGAAACTTTTCGTTAAGTTTCGTCAAATGCCATTTGCTTAACCAAAGTGCCAAACTGAACGCACATTCCGTACGGAATCAGCTGTTTGTGCATTATTTAAAAATATAATAAATTGAAATGAATAAAGAAAAATAAGAAAAAAGAAAAAGAGGAAGTTTTTTAAGTATTTTAATTTTGTATCCATTTTTTATTAAAAGTATGCACAACAAATACCAATTTTTTGTTTTTAAAACGATGCATGTAAATTAAAAAACATAAAATAAACAAATACAGGGCTGTTGGTATTTTTTAATTTGAAGTAATCGCAAGAAAACAGAATTTTGCACAAATATGCAACATGGATCTTAAGTTTATGTAAGTACATTATGGCCACCTAAAAGTCTTCTTTAATTTGCTTATGATTTGACAGACTTTTCGTTAATTTTTGTCAGTCCCTTAAGCTAACTTATGCATATTATGGTTGGGCCTATATGTAGCCAACTATCAAACTTTTCGTTAAGTTTCGTCAAATGTCATTTTATATATTTGGTCAATGTTAACCATATTATATTTATTAATTTATCCAATTTTTAAATTTCCATTTAAGTGTCAATTTATAATTAAATTTCGTTTTTAATTCCTGTTACGTGTTAGGTTCCAGTTTTAAGGCCATCCCATTTATATAATTTTCCAGCCTTTGACGGCTCTCATTAGCAGTCCTTCTGTTTTACTAGTTCGTACTTCTACGTACATATTTTATATATTTTATTCAATAATTAAAATGTATGTAATTGAAAAAGCATTCAACTATTGTAGAGAGCAAAAACATTATTTTGTAAAACATAAAACATACTACGTTTTAAAATATTATAGTTTCAAACATTTTTTTGTTATTATTAACAATAACATGATTGGAGACAACCATAATATGGTAATGCCGTTTAGATGGATGAATTTTACCATAATGTGGTTGCCGGTTACAATAATATGGTTAAAGTAACCATAATATGTTTCCGTGTACAACGACACATTTCCTGAGCACATCCTTTTCTAGAGAGTCCAAGCCTATTTGTATAATGTATCAAGGGATCATAATACTTTTGATGAATTAAAAACTATATATAGGGTACTTGTTTCTGGATTTATGTCTGAAAATAATCAGTTGAACAGTAATAGAACTGGTTTAGTGTGGATTTAAACGATTAAACCTTATTGTAAATATTTATGTTTATTGTTTTAAAAATTTTATTCTTTATTTGGAAATGATGACAAAACATAATGTTTAATTAAATTCTTTTATAATATTTATATAAATTTAGTAATAAAAGAATGTTTGTCTTATGAAAGACAGAATGTCGCAATAGCATTTGTATTATCAAGTTTTTATACCACCCACCACCAACACAACTAGTTGTGAAGAGGGTGAACTAAGATTGCTATTCCGTGTGAAACTTTTTTTAAATTCATCTTAGAACCCATAAAGTATATACATACATACATATGTATATTGAGAGTCCCTGTGTAATTACACTGTACTAGAAATCGACACTTTTTTGAGACAAGCTGGGCACCTGGCGTTTAAACCTAACTCGGGTACGCTGAACCCAGTAGTGCTAGCCGTTTTTTTTAGGTTAGCTCTGGATTTCGAGATATACCGTTATTTCGAAAATGGAGGAGGTTGCACCACATATGTTTACCTAACTCAAAAACGACTTAGCTTATTTTATAAATTCCACAATAAAATTTCTCATATGTGCAGTCGTGCAAGAAACATAATTTTTTTTTGGAAAAAAAAAAGAATTAAATTCATCAAAAATGGGACAGTGTAGCTATGCTTCTAATTTATTCCAGAAATATAATTAACATAAAAGATTAAAATCTGTTATCAAATTGTGATTTTATTCACTAAAGACGAAAAATTTTAAATAATTTAAGAATTTCAAAAAGCCGCAATATTTGTATGGTTGAAATTCTTAAATTTGGTCCCTGCAGTGGTAGGATGCTCCTAGATGGGTCAAATGTCTAAGAAACCCCTCTTTATTTTTCATCGCCATCATTTATTTCTGACATACCTACCAGCTTTCTCCATTTCTTAAGGGGGCTCCCATACATAATGTTCAACACAGACTAGAAATGTATTGAAGAAAAAGTGCCATAAATGCCCGGAGTCGCCCCTAGTGGGATATAATGTATGACCGACATCAATTAGTTTTCTGTCCTTAACATTTTCTCGAGACATACTTGCCCTTTATCACCACTTCTTAGGGGGGCTCCCATACAAATATATCGCGTTTAATTAAATGATTAACAGTCTGTAATATGGTTTTTAAAAAAATTTAAAAGCTTTCGTCTATTCATGTGTGACATAAATATAGCTTTTTTCTATCGTTAAATAACGTTATTGCCAATGCGTTTATTTTCGTGCCTTTTCATGCTTTTTGCATATAAGGATTTTGTGTTCAAGGTTAACCCTGGCTTTTGTATAAATTATAAATTTAAAAAACAAAAACTTATATAAAAAAATGTTAGTTAATTGGTCAACACTAAAAATATTGAATTAAAATGTTTACAAAAATTGCAATATATGAAGATGATTTTTTGCTACATATCCACATATAGAAATGGTGAAGGTATTTGCGTGATAGCACTAATTTTTTAAAACATACGAAAGAACTTAAATGCACACATACATACATACTTGTTTGTAGAATTTTTTGAACCTGTAAATACATATTTATGTAATTACTAGCATTTAACCCGCTATATTATTAAAGTCTCCTTTTTTTCATAAGCATATTTTTATGCCAAAGTTTATTTTTCTCGGTTTTAACTTGTTTAAATGCTAGCTAGCATTTAACCCGCTACTTTTTCCGGTCCTTTTTTTATGATCATATTTGTGTGCCAAAGGCTATAGTTCTGCTACTAACATTTTTCTATCTTATGGGATGATAATCACTCAGGACCTTGTAGCTTAATTTTGAGTCTCTAACTTCAATATTATAACAAATTCAAAAAGTACCATTCGCACAATACAAAAGTAAAAGAAAGACATTTAATTTCTCGTATCTTTCCTTTTTGATCCTTTTTTCCCCCGTTGAACTATTTACAATTTCAATATTGTAGTGAGAATGGAGAAAAATGTTTTTTTAAGAAAAGTACCAAAAAGGAAAAAACGATTCTCACCCCTTAAACGTTTGAATTTCGAAAAAGTACCAAATATTACTTTGCATTTTTTGGATAAGTTTCGAATGTGATATAACATTTATTTCTATGTTAAAAGATAGGTGGGATGACAAAAAAGTATTTAAAATCGAAACCACACTGCCATATGATATGCCTATGGCATCAACAATCTCACGCACTTTTACTCTTCGATCGGCCAACACCATATCGTGAATTTTTTCGACATTTTCGGGTGTATTGACTTCATTTGGCCGTCCAGTAAATCACTTTTTTACCATTAAAATCGACGGTGCAGAGTCCCCATTGTATTTATCAAGCTTTTCCTTGGTTTGATTGATAGTTTTTTTTCGCAAAAAATAATGTTTAATGAGCCCTCGAAATTCACTATTTTCCATTTTTAAAAAAATCCACAAAGCCACTTTTGTCTCTTAAATGCTAAATATTCGACATACCTTGATGAGCACCAAATTTGGCTGTGCCACGGGAATAAATCGATTTATAAAAAAGAAGCCTTTATGTCGGCTAGTTTTTATGAAATTCATTCACGTGGTTGGATAAAACTTCAAGTGGTGCTAAAGAATATTCATTCTCAAACATATTTCTCTATAAAATCAAATAACCATTTCAGTATTGAGCCTTTGGGTAATGATATTGTTGTTATGTCTCAAGAAAAATTAAAAATGTGCGCTGCAGAGACTTTCGACCAGGCCAGACGTTATGTTAGAGCAAAACAAGCAACATCAGCAAACACTGAATGTCAATGGAATTTGGGACCGCGTGATTTCGGTCGGCCGGTTTAAGAAGATGCCTTCAAATGAATAAAAAAACCAAATTGTATCAATTTGTAAGTATTCAACAACTATGTATAAAAATTTTTTTCTGATTTATTTAATTGTTTATTTCAATTCTTTTCAGCAAGACAGTGACATTTTGTGGATAACAGATATGTGCATATAAATGTTAACATGTATATATCGCACTTGTTCCTCGAAACAGAGTCAACTCAAAATTTATAATTTTTTTTTATATGTATTCCTATATTACAAATGGGGATAAAACTGCATTTTTTTTAGGCAAAATACTATAGAAATAGATATAAGATTTTTACAGTGGGTAGATATGGCCACTGTTTATCGTTTTCTTGCAAAAAGTGATAATTGTAAAATTTTGAGTCGACGCTGTTTAGAGGAACAAGTGCGATATGTTTATATTTGACATTCAAATTTTATAAAAATATAAATGAATCTTCTAAGTTTTTTAGATTTTTTTAATTTATTATTTGTTCATATTTATAAATAAAGTTAGTATTAAAAAGAAGGTTAAAAGAAAGTTAAAAGGAATACATATTTATGTAATTACTAGCATTTAACCCGCTATATTATTAAAGTCTCCTTTTTTTCATAAGCATATTTTTATGCCAAAGTTTATTTTTCTCGGTTTTAACTTGTTTAAATGCTAGCTAGCATTTAACCCGCTACTTTTTCCGGTCCTTTTTTTATGATCATATTTGTGTGCCAAAGGCTATAGTTCTGCTACTAACATTTTTCTATCTTATGGGATGATAATCACTCAGGACCTTGTAGCTTAATTTTGAGTCTCTAACTTCAATATTATAACAAATTCAAAAAGTACCATACGCACAATACAAAAGTAAAAGAAAGACATTTAATTTCTCGTATCTATCCTTTTTGATCCTTTTTTCCCCCGTTGAACTATTTACAATTTCAATATTGTAGAGAGAATGGAGAAAAATGTTTTTTTAAGAAAAGTACCAAAAAAGAAAAAACGATTCTCACCCCTTAAACGTTTGAATTTCGAAAAAGTACCAAATATTACTTTGCATTTTTTGGATAAGTTTCGAATGTGATATAACTTTTATTTCTATGTTAAAAGATAGGTGGGATGACAAAAAAGTATTTAAAATCGAAACCACACTGCCATATGATATGCCTATGGCATCAACAATCTCACACACTTTTACTCTTCGATCGGCCAACACCATATCGTGAATTTTTTCGACATTTTCGGGTGTATTGACTTCATTTGGCCGTCCAGTAAATCTCTTTTTTACCATTAAAATCGACGGTGCAGAGTCCCCATTGTATTTATCAAGCTTTTCCTTGGTTTGATTGATAGTTTTTTTTCGCAAAAAATAATGTTTAATGAGCCCTCGAAATTCACTATTTTCCATTTTTAAAAAAATCCACAAAGCCACTTTTGTCTTTTAAATGCTAAATATTCGACATACCTTGATGAGCATCAAGTGGTGCTAAAGAATATTCATTCTCAAACATATTTCTCTATAAAATCAAATAACCATTTCAGTATTGAGCCTTTGGGTAATGATATTGTTGTTATGTCTCAAGAAAAATTAAAAATGTGCGCTGCAGAGACTTTCGACCAGGCCAGACGTTATGTTAGAGCAAAACAAGCAACATCAGCAAATACTGAATGTCAATGGAATTTGGGACCGCGTGATTTCGGTCGGCCGGTTTAAGAAGATGCCTTCAAATGAATAAAAAAACCAAATTGTATCAATTTGTAAGTATTCAACAACTATGTATAAACATTTTTTTCTGATTTATTTAATTGTTTATTTCAATTCTTTTCAGCAAGACAGTGACATTTTGTGGATAACAGATATGTGCATATAAATGTTAACATGTATATATCGCACTTGTTCCTCGAAACAGAGTCAACTCAAAATTTATAATTTTTTTTTATATGTATTCCTATATTACAAATGGGGATAAAACTGCATTTTTTTTAGGCAAAATACTATAGAAATAGATATAAGATTTTTACAGTGGGTAGATATGGCCACTGTTTATCGTTTTCTTGCAAAAAGTGATAATTGTAAAATTTTGAGTCGACGCTGTTTAGAGGAACAAGTGCGATATGTTTATATTTGACATTCAAATTTTATAAAAATATAAATGAATCTTCTAAGTTTTTTAGATTTTTTTAATTTATTATTTGTTCATATTTATAAATAAAGTTAGTATTAAAAAGAAGGTTAAAAGAAAGTTAAAAGGAATACGTTTAAATATATAAAAAACTGTATGCATAGAAAACGTCCAAACAATCCGGCCCCATGGAAGGACCGCAGTTCTTCAATTGATAGTTTGGCAATAGAGGTAGTAGTCTTTCAACCAGGTTTGCCAGAAACCTCTGCTGAGAGCCAATAGCATCCACAATCGCCTCAAGCACATAGTTTGCTATCGTTGACGTCTTGTGGGGATTGTTTTACGGATGCTTCCCATAGTTTTCCGAAGAGAGGAGTCCTGGACTGTATTAAGTCGAAGTCTTCTCAAATGAGAGTTTCCGGAGCGTTCAGCTGGCTCCCACAAAGTTGGAAAATAAACTAGAAACTAGTTCTAGCAAATATAAGTCTCTTTGGTTTATAGCGGTAACAGTGAACACATTTACGTATTATTTTTTTAAACTTTTCTTTGGAATTTATAGCCCATACATTTTCTCTTTTCGAGGTGCATTTTCAGTTTTCGAGGTGCAGATTTCTTAAATAATGGGGGATTCACTTGAAGAGATAATTTTTTCAATAGCCTTTTTTTGACAGATCACGTGTGAGTCATGTCATGCTGTCATGTTATTTTTGTTTAGTATTGTTTGGCATTTCATAATGGAAGGACTACCGCCTGAACA
Source organism: Pollenia amentaria (assembly GCA_943735925.1). Taxonomy (NCBI): domain Eukaryota; kingdom Metazoa; phylum Arthropoda; class Insecta; order Diptera; family Polleniidae; genus Pollenia; species Pollenia amentaria. Next base: position 80,211,961 of record OX031008.1, on the reverse strand, counting down.
ACGTTTACAAATCGTTCAACTTTATTACGAAAATTCACGTTCTGTGAGGAATGTGTTTCGTGCACTTCGCTCAACTTATGGTCAATATAATCGGCCTACTGAGCGTACTATTCGCAACAACATCACCCGTTTTTAGACTTAGCATTCATTATTGGATAATATTCGACCGAATAGAAAACGTCCAGCAAGCTGTGAAGAAAATATAGCGGCCGTAGCTGAGAGTGTACACGAAGACCATGGAGAGTCGATTCGGCGCCGTTCGCAGCAACTCGGACCGTTATCATGACATGATAATCGACTATTTGATGCCTTAAATTGAAGCTCGTGAGCTCGGCGACATTTGTTTTCACTTTCACTTCCCACACATCGCACCAATCAATGGATTTATTGAGAGAACACTTCGGTGAGCACATAATTTCACGTTTTGGGCCGGTCGATTGGCCACCAAGATCGTGTGATATCACACCGTTAGACTATTTCCTGTGGGGATATGTAAAGTCTTAAGTCTATGCGGGCAAACCCGCTTCGATTCAGGACTTGGATGAAATCATCACGCGTTTCATTTGCCAGTTACCAGTCGAAATGCTCGAGCGAGTCATCGAAAATTGGACTTAACGTATGGAACATCTGCGGCGTAGCAACAGCCAACATTTGATATACATAATCTTCAAAAATAAATGCCAAAGAATGTTCTTTCAAATGATAATAAACATTCCCCATTCAATTTGAATTTTCTGTGTTTTTTTCTTTAAAAAAGTAGGGAACCTCAAAATGGATCACGCTTTATAAAAGGTAATAAAGAGTGTTTTGTTGGGTAACAACAGTAGTTCTTTGTAATGGTGCATTCAGAAAACACCCACCTACCATAATAAATAAAATGTTTTGCTTATTCTCAGATTATATTTGACGGAAGCACTAAAGATGTATGTAATTTAGCAAACTCTTTAGAAAAGTTTTTTTCTGGATAATTTCCACGAATCGATAAAAATCCCAATTCATTTCCTGAGCATTAGGGGTTTCGTCGAATCTGGCTTAGATATAATTGAGATATGTTCTTCGGTATCTCGCTCACTGGCGAACGATTTAACGGAGTAGAACACCTTTGCTGACAAATTGCTTATATTTTGGGTTAAAATCTAATACAATCGGCTTAGAATAAAAAAAATTTTGGATTTAAATGTGAAGAACAAACATCGTAAAAAATTGACAGTTTTCTTAAAAAAAAAAAAACAAAATAAATTCACAATGCATCGATTGCTTTTAAACTTTGAACAAATTCTGTTAATATATTGTTACGTTTTTATTTTATAAAACGCGTTAAGGTTTATTCCCTTTATAATAAACCTTTGAGTTCTTTTAATTGCAAATAAAAATAAATACACACGCAAATTCAACTTAACAAACTTTATTGAAATTAATTATAATGTTCACAAATGTTAACCACTATTGTAAGTAACGATCTGAACCGTTTAATGTCTCCAATCAAACTAAACTAAACTTTTAGCCTGTATTTATAGTTCAAAACTAATCCTAGTTGGTTCAAGAACCGTCTAGTAGTTTCTAGAAAATTATGTTTGAATTATTTTAAATCTAAAGTCTACAATACCAATTGCTAGAAAATTTAGTTACAGTGGCGTTCATAAAAATTGTAACTTATATGACATAAAACTATAATTAACAAGATAACTTATAACTAAAACCAAAAATAATTCTTAGACAAATCTAATTTCGTAACAATATCTTAAATTAACTCTACAATCTGTCCATAATTCACTATAGGCCCCACATAAAACGCATTCCCAAAAATTTATTAAATACGCCTAAGCCCGCAACGAATAAAGCTTTTGTAGTAAACTTTGGTCGAAAATAGTTTCATGCCACTAAAATGTCCTTAATTTAACATACGTCTCAAATCCCAGTTTCAAAAACACTTCAATATGCCTGAAACTGAAACCGTAATGAAAAATGATAGTATGATGAAATTTTGTTGTAATCGGTCCGTAGTTTACAAAAGCTCACACTAACAGAATTTTGCGATGATCGGTCCAGAATTTACCATAGGTCCAATATAAGCCCGGCTCTTAAAGTTCATTTTTTAACACCTTAAACCAAAAAAAAATCATAATATCTTGGTAAAATTAGGTCCATTTAAGTCTTATATAACTAGAAATAAAACAATTATAATTTGCTATGGTCGGTCCATATAAAACGTATCCTCTAAATATACCTTAATATGCCTAAACATGTTATAAAGTTAATATATTTCAAGTTACGGTGAAGGGTGCCAAAGATTTGGAATAGCCGAGTGTAAAACTTTTTCTTGGGTTTTTGGCCTGTTCAATGATCTAGATAGCAATTCGAAGCGATCGCAATCCATTCGCTCGATTTCGAATCAGATTGGGTTCAACCATTTCGACAGCTTTCGATCGCTTGCTCTTACGAGTGTCAATATTTGTTACTTACGTAGTAAAAAATATAGTATTGCCATATGAGATATTTCTATAATTTTTTTGCGTTTTTGTTCAAAATTATCAAAATTAATACTAATTTGCTTGATAACAAATACAACTGTGTTTGAAATTTTATCAGCTGTATAGAAATTTCAGAAAATAAAAAAAATATTTATTGATACCAAAACTTAAAAAAAAAGAGCAAACAAAGGTTAAATGTAATCAAAAACAAAATATATAAGCAAAAAAATAAATAAATCATGCAAACAAATAAATAAACCAATTAAACAATTACAAAATTTTGGAGATAATTTGATGAAATTTGGCACATAGGTTCAAATCGGCAGTAGGACCAAGCTTATTGGAAATGGGCCGAATCAGTCCATAATTTTACTTAGCCCTTATACAAGATTCTTTCCGGATAGGGTTTTTGTTCCGATAAATGATCTTATTATGCTGATATTAAGATTAAATATTGTCCAAACTATCTTATTGCAATCAAAATCATCTTACCAAATTTTATTGGAAACGGTCTACATTTGACCATAGCTCCCATACAAATAATACTCCCGAAAATTGCTTTTAATGCCATAACTACCTTACAAATGTTAGTATTCACATACAAATTGGCGTAAATGAGTTTTACGATAGCTAATATGTCATAATAAAATGTTATCCTGGTAGGTCCAAAATAAACCATACCTCCCATATAAACCCCCATCCTAAGATCTCATATATTTAGATGAAGATACCTAAATAATATTCGGCACAAACAACTCTTACTGCCCGTTCGCCGATATCGAACGTTAACGTTCGCATAGAAAATTACATTTAAAACAAAAACAATTTTTGACATTTTGTTTTATATGTTATTTACTATGCGAACGTTAACGTTCGATATCGGAGAACGGGCAGTTAAATAAATCTTAACCTCATAACATAATTTTGTTCAAGACTGTCCATGATTGCCCGTTGGTCCCAAATGGTCGGGCTTGTCCGACTATACTTTCTTACTTGTTTAAACTATAATGTTACGTTTAAACAATCAATAAAATATTTTTATTTTACATATGTCCATATGTGACAAGTGGTAATGTGCTCCATTTTTATTTATTATTTATTTAAAATACTCTTAAATATTTCTTGTTTTTTAAAATTCAACGATTCGACAATAACACAACAAGTGAGTGGTTTTGACATTTGTGTTCGTAATCTTGACGATACCTTCGATATCGATAAACCGCTTTTTGTATGAAAGTACTTACGTTTCCTTTCGAGTTGTCGTTCGTTCGAATAATCGTACAGAATAGAGTTAGTTGAACCCAAATCAGTTTTCGATCGCTTAGAATGCGATCGAAGTTGTTCTTTCGAAATCGTTGAACAGGCCATTTGTTTATTTTTGCTGATAAAAATATTTTTTAAAAGAAATTTTTTGGGTTAAAAACAAAAATCTTGTTGTTGAAACACCTAAATATATAACAAAATATGTTAACAAATAGAATCCGGAAATTATCTCCATTTCATAACTACTTTATTACACTCAATATTTTTCCATTTTTCGAATCTATTCCATGAGCCAAATTTCAGTTATGTATTTTATAAAGCTTTTTATAGCTGAGTTAAATACATTCAATTTATAAAGTAGCACTAACCAGTGTGACACAAAGAATGCTGACGAAGGCCGTAGCCGGCCAGAAAATGCATTATATTCTGCTGGTGTCTGATAATTGTGAATTTTTCTTTACATATAATATACTTCATTGCTATCCAAAGGATAACTAAGGTAAAGGGTAACAGGAAGATACAATATAATAGGCTGGTATTGTGTTAAGTCACTCCTAAATATTTAGGGAATGGAACTATTACAAAAGGCTTTGAAAAAAAACATAACTGAAATTTGGCTCATGGAATAGATTCGAAAAATGGAAAAATGGAAAAAAATATTTTTTTTTGATAATTTTGCAGTTCTAAGCAGTAAACAATGTATATAGGAGAAAATAGAATATTACCTACTCACTGATTTCATAAGCACTTATCTCGCAAAATATCGTCTAGAACGAATTATTTTAACAAAAACATTTTAAACTTAAAATCTATACATTTAAAAAAATATTCTTAATACACATCTTATGTATTGATAACGAACCTATTTAAATTGTTTGGCCCTTATCTGTCGAAACGCTTTTTGATAACCAGCGCATTTCGTAACTGGGGTGATGAAGTGTCTAAAATGTTTACTCCACAGCCGATCTAATCTGGTTTTAAGTAAATCTAGTGAGACTTTCTAATACGAGAATTTTTGAAATACTATTTACGTCCGTAGAGGCTTAAGAACTTTAGGTGTGAGATAACTTGTTTGTTATTTATTAATAGTAAATATATTTTGCGAAAATGTATTTTGAGACCAAAAGTATTTGAAATACAAAATACTCGAGCGACAGGTATTTGAAATATAAAGGGTATGCATATAAGATGCATGTAATGTATTTGAAATACTGCCCTGTCGGTATCGTATTGGAAAAAAATAAAATTTGTATTAAACAATTTACAAAAAAATATAAATAAAGCGTGATCCATTTCGAGGTTCCCTACTTTTTTAAAGAAGAAAAACAAAACAAAGAAAATTCAAATTGATTGGGGAATGTTTATTATCATTTGAAAAAACATTCTTTGGCATTTATTTTTTAAAGATTATGTCTATTAAATGTTCGCCGTTGCTACGTCGCAGATGGTCCATCCGTTGAGTCCAATTTTCGATGACTCGTTCGAGCATTTCGCTGGTAACTGGCGAATGACACTCGTGATGTTTTCCTCCAAGGCCTGAATCGAAGGGGGTTTGTCCGCATAAACTTTAGACTTTACATATCCCCACAGGAAAAAGTCTAACGATGTGATATCACACGATCTTGGTGTTCAGTTGTTGCACAAGCTGTATTTTGTACGCTTTCAATTTAAGATCTCAACGTAAAATGTGCCAAATCATTCCATACGTCAGTCCGAGTTGCTGCGAACGGCGCCGACTCTACGGTCTTCGTGTACACTCTCAGCTACGGCCGCTATATTTTCTTCACAGTGTGCTGGACGTGGTCTATTCGGTCGAATATTATCCAATAATGAATGCTGGGTCTCAAAATGGGTGATGGTGTTGCGATTAGTACGCTCAGTAGGCCGATTATGTTGACCATAAGTTGAGCGAAGTGCACGAAACACAGAACGTGAATTTTCGTAATAAAGTTGAACGATTTGTAAATGTTGTTCAGGCGTTAGTCTTTCCATTATGAAATGCCAAGCAATACTAAACAAAAATAACATGACAACATGACACGACTCACACGTGATCTGTCAAAAAAGGCTATTGAAAAAAGTATCTCTGCTTGAATCATTGTATGTTATTGAATCATGACTTTCGAAAGGTGCTCTGGCACAAAAATACAAGTTGTTCAGGAGATACAAAAAACTGAATATCTCTTAAACCATTTGACTTTTTGAAGCAGAGTTTTTTTCCCTTAAATTGGAGACATCTGTGGTCATTACAGTTTCATTACAGATGAGCCCTTTTCGATTATCAGTTTTGAATTTTTGTGGTTGTAGTAACAAAATGTTATCTTTAGTGTATTCAGATAATCTATAAAGTTTAAATGCATATTTTGCATTTTAAGATAAGATTTACCATTTGATCATTCATTTCTGAAATCGAATATTTAAAAAAAGCTTTTTATTATAAACGAACAATAAAAACATTTCAGACATTTTAAAATACATAATAAATATTAAGATAACGAATTAGAAAACATAAAAAGTACATTCAAAAAATAAGAAAAACGAAAATATTTCACCATGAAAAACATATGAATTAGAAATCTTCTTCTACATCTGCCTGTGAATACATTTCGGTTGACCATTGCAGAATGCCTTCATAAAAATTTTGGAAATCGGCAATCTGTAGCTCGTTTCTGTATTTCTCGCATCGTAAAATTTCCCACATAAAGTGTGAAAAAAAAATCCATCGTTTCTCGATTTGTGAGAAAAAAGTGTTTCTGAATTTGAATGCGAGAACAGACAACAAAGATTCTGTTTTAATTGGAATACTTCCAGTAATTAAGTGTCAAATGCAAGTCAAACGTCAACGAAAGAAATTGATATAAAAAAAACAGGACTGCCAAATTTGACGATTCATCGTCATTTTGACGATTTTTGGTTCCAAAATTGTCAAAGTGCCGATTTGCTGATTTTTTCTAGTGACGATATTATTCAGTCTTCGCAATAAAATAAGTTTAAATCTTTTTATATGTTTGTGTATTAGGCAAAACAGAAAAAAGATATCTTAAGAAACAAGGCAGCTTAAGAGTTTGTGTTTATCCCTATTGTGAAAATTCTCCTCGAAATTATTTGTTTATCGGCAAAAGCAAAATTTCAAGGGAAAACTGAGTTTTTATTTTTTATTTTTTCTTATGATATTACCGATTTTTTCAAAAATTTATCTGACAGCCCTGCATAAAACGAAAACAATGAAAGGCTCATGGCCCAATTAGTAGGTCCGCTCGAAACGCCTGCTGATTATTTGTAGAGTTGTGTTTTCAATCACAATACATAGGCATAAATGGGCAAAATGTCAAAAGTTGTTTACATTTTTTATTATATTTTTTTCAATATTCTTTTTGACTTCAAGAAATCGTTTTTCTTATTGTTAAAATAAAAATAAAATATAATAATGGTGAAACAAATTGTGAATAAAAATTTTAAATCACCATAATAATAAAAAAAGAGTAATAACATTAAAATGCGTTATTGTGCAGTGTGTAAAAAACATTTTAAAAGTGGATGAGGTACGTTATTTTTAGTGCCAAAAGACCCAGTGGAAAGTGCAAAATGGGGTGAAATTTGTGGCATGAATTTGGCCCCATCACATTAAATAAGCGCAGACCATTTTTCGGAAGCAAGCATTGTACGCCAAAATTCCAGTTGAAAATGTTCATTAAACAAAATAAATACATGATAAGGCTAAAAAAATAAAATAACAAAATACAACAATTGTGTTAATTTATTTTCATCATTTAAATTCTTTTTTTTTTCAAATTAAATAAAAAAAATAATACACATTCTTGTTTACATACATACATGTGTGCATGTATATACATAATTATTTTTTCGGATAATTTGGGATCCATTTTTCGAAATTTTATTTTTCTAGCATCAATTTCAAATGTGACTGTTCAAATGTGATTTGAACACTAGCGGAATTCACCCGTGATAGTAAAGTCCCTTGTAGACCTTGTTAATCTTATAATTTTAGTAAAAATACTAACATTTACAACACTGCAACAACAAAATGTATTAGACTAAAATATACTACGCTGTGGTGAATTTACCAGAATAAAACAGTTGAAAAAACTTTATCTGTCTCTTTCCCTCACTCAGCAAATTCATTAATTTACAATGCATACGAAAAATACACTCGCGCTTTGAAGTATAAAATCGTATTAAATATAACAGAGTTGTACACTTAATACAAAGGGTGAATACCGCTACTATAAATTGAAATGAGAATTAATGGCCTGTTCAACAATCTCGATAGCAAATCGAAGCGATCCCCATTCATTCGCTCGATTTCGAATCAGATTGGGTTCAACCATTTCGAAAGCTTTCGATCGCTTGCTCTTACGAGTGCCAATATTTTTGCTTACGTATTAAAAAATACATAGTATTGCCATATAAGATATTTCTATAATTTTTTGCGTTTTTGATCAAAAGTATCAAAAATAATACTAATTTGCTTGATAACAAATGCAACTGTGTTTAAAATTTTAGCAGCTGTATGGAAATGTCAAAAAATAAAAATAAAAAAACATTTTTTATTGATACCAAAACTTAAAAAAAGTGTAAACAAAGGTTAACTTTAATTAAAAACAAAATATATATAAATATGATTTCAAAATCAATTGAAGCCTTTGGCTTTTTTCTGCCTTTAATTATAATGTGGTTTACCATCTTCTACTCTGCAATACAACGCGTAGGTGGCCAATGGCGTTTAGTCCATCGAAAATTCATTTTCTCAAAGCACTCGCCAACTCAAGATTTTCGTCCATGTATTTGACTAATGTTAGCAGTTGCTGCATTGCCGACTTTTTATACCTACACCAAAATAGGGGAGAGGGTATTATAAATTTGTGCTGATGTGTGTAACACCCTAAAATATGGGTCCTATATCTACTTTAAAGTATACCGATTGACTCAGAATCATTCTAAAGCCTCTAGTACACGGCATGTAAAAAGCCACATGCGCATGTAGTTCTGACGTAATTTTGACGTCATCACACAACACGCAATGCTTATTATGGCTTTGCATTGACGTCAAAATTACGTCAGAACCACATGCGCATGTGGCTTTTTACATTCCGTGTACTAAAGGCTTAAGTCGTTCCAACGATGTCCGTCCAGCTGTGGCAGGCTGTCTAGCTATCCATGTAACCTTGTGCGCAAAGTACAGGTCGCAATTTTGGAGATAATTGAATGAAATTTGGCACATAGGTTCAAATTGACACAAGGACCGGGCTTATTGGAAATGGGACGAATCGGTCCATAATTTTACTTAGCCAACATGAAAGATTATTTCCGCATAGGGTTTTTATTACGATAAATGATCTTATTATGTTGGTATTAAGACTAAAATTTGTCCAAACTAATTTATTGCAGTCAAATCATCTTACCAAATTTTACTGGAATCGGTCTATATTTGACCATAGCTCCCAAACAAATAATACTCCCGAAAATGGCTTTTAATGCCATAACTTCCTTACAAATATTAGTATTCACATACAAATTGGAGTAAATGAGTTTTACGATAGCTAATATGTCATAATAAAATGTTATCCTGGTAGGTCCAAAATAAACCATAGCTTCCAGAAAAACCCCTATCCTAAAATCTCATATATTTAGATGAAGATACCTAAATAATATTCGGCACAAACAACTCTTAAATTAATCTTAACCTCATAACATAATTTTGTTCTGGATTGTCCATGATTGCCCGTGGGTCCCAAATGGTCGGGCTTGTCCGACTATACTTTCTTACTTGTTTAAACTATAATGTTACGTTTAAACAATCAATAAAATATTTTTATTTTACATATGTCCATATGTGACAAGTGGTAATGTGCTCCATTTTTATTTATTATTTATTTAAAATACTCTTAAATATTTCTTGTTTTTTAAAATTCAACGATTCGACAACAAAACAACAAGTGAGTGGTTTTGACATTTGTTTTCGTAATCTTGACGATACCTTCGATATCGATAAACCGCTTTTTGTATGAAAGTACTTACGTTTTCTTTCGAGTTGTCGTTCGTTCGAATAACCGTACAGAATAGTGTTAGTTGAACCCAAATCAGCTTTCGATCGCTTAGAATGCGATCGAAGTTGTTCTTTCGAAATCGTTGAACAGGCCATAAAAACATATATAATATTAAAAATTATAAACTGAATTAAAATTAATATTAAGACTTGTAAAATTGAAGAAATTATAATGTAATATGAATTAGAATTAATATTTGAATAATAACTGAATTTTAATGTATGAATTGAAATCCCTAATTGATGTCAGTTGCAATGTGGTTTGAAAGCCACTGTAGTATAAGTATCTTGATTTAGTGCTTAGTACTTACGGGGTTATTTCAAACCTCTTCGTCTATCTGCGAACCGAAGACAGGTTAAGATTTAAAATTAAAAATATTTATACTTCACTTGCGCCTTAGCAACAGCTAAAATAAGTTGATATTATTTCTTGAATTAATCCTACTTAAGTTTCTAAATTGTCGTAACCTAAACAAATACTTACCCTAAAATTGTTAGATTTAACTCCATAAAGTAAAATAATAAATATTAAAATTGAAAATAGTGAACTTAAACCAACTTAAATCTACTTATTTCAACCCTTAATTAAAATACCTAGCTGAGGTTAAATTACCTCAAAGCTATCTGGCAGTATCGTTGGAATCGTACACTGAGCATAAACCCCCTAAGTGATATTCAAAAAGATTGTATCCTTAATCCACCCAAACAAAAGATAAATAAAATATATGTATTTTAGCTCAGTTAGCAAACGAAATTTTATTTGCATAATTTGAAAAAGAAATTAATTATCAATTATTTCTTTTCTCTAATCATACAATTATTATCACTCATATGAGTGATTATAATTACAACTCCTCAGTAAACGATCATCGTAATTCTTATAGTGCCCTGCAGCTCAGCATCCCAAACTCAGGTTTTGTTTAAAGTTCTGCGTGTCTCCCAAAGACAGAACTACAGTGACTTATTTTGACAGTTCTTGTGAAGAACTTTTCGCAAAATATTGTTACAGAAACATTTTTTTTTACATCCTTCCAATAACACTATGCTAGTTGAAAAAACAGACAAGCCGGGCACATGGCGTTTCAACATAATACGGGTACGCTGAATCCAGTGGTGCCCACGGTTTTTTAAGATTTGCTCTTTTTTTTGAGATATACCGTTATTTCGAAAATGGAGGAGGTTGCACAACATATATTCGCGTAACTCAAAAACGGTTTAGTTTATTGAAATTACTAGAAAAATAAAATTTCATTTAAGAAAAATAAAACTTTTTTTCTAATATGGGTAGTCGTTATTGAAACATAATTTTTTTTGTGAAAAAAAATTAATTTTTTTATCAAAATTTCGAAATTTTTGTTTTTTAAAAATTCATAAGAAATTAAAAAATGCAGCTATTTTGCAGACATATCAAAAACGAAGCTGCAAACAAAACAAGCCGTAAATAATTAAAATCTGTTAGCAACTTTTGATTTTATTCACAAAAGTCGACAAATTTTAATTAATTTTTTAGATGCTAGAAATTCAAATTTGAGTTATGACTCTATTGCAGCAAAGGGCCGATATGGAGAATGTGCCAATGCAGAAAATTTATTTTCAATGACATTTTGACGTAAATTTTTTTAAATGAACAAATATTTAAATATATGCTATTCCAAAGAAATATGCATGCATTATTACCCCACTTTCACTTTGCGGTAGGAATTTTGGAAAATCCACAGTTACCGTTTAATAAATTCTTAGAATTAAGAAATAAAGTCATAAATGCTGCACATCAAACTTGGTATTGTAAAAAATTTTATAAAAGCATTGAGCCCAGATGGTGTTGCTTTTACCGAATTGCGCCGAATTTTTCCACGATTAAGCGGCATGAAAGTAAAAGAAGGTACTCTAACTACTTTATTAAATTAGATTTATATTTCATATCGTTATGTTTTTATTTTACAGGAGTTCTTAATGGACCGGACATTCGTCGTCGTATGAAGGACCATCAATTTGAGGTTGCATTGAATGATATCGAGCTATTGGCCTGGAATTGTGTGAAATCAGTAATAGAAAATGTATTAGGAAATCAAAGGTCTGAAAACTGGCGAATTTTAATCAAAAATATGCTAACCGCATTTAAAAACTTAAACGTTAGAATGTCATTTAAAATACATTTTTTGCATTACCATGCCGAAAAATTTAATGAACAATCACCAGCCGAGTCTGATGAACATGGCGGGAGATTTCACCAAGTAACAGCCAGGCTCGAACAGTGGTATAGCGGCAAACAACTTGATTCGCTATTAGGGGATATTTGTTGGAATCTGCAGGAGGAAGAATAATAAATTTCTAAATAAAAATAAAAAAATTTCATCTTTTCTGAAAAAATTAAAAATTGTAGACAGACTTTAACCACTTATAGCTTATTTTGGTTGGAACTTTGTTTTTTATACGCGTAGAACCCTAGCCTTAAATTTTGCACCTGCAGCGCCTGAGATACCCCTATACGGGCCAAATGTATGACCAGCGCAACTTTATTTTTCATTCCCATCATTTATTTCTAATGCCTAGGATTCACTCCAAGGGGGATAAAATGTATGACCGACCTCCATTAGTTTTTTGTTCTTAACATTTTCTCAAATTATACTTTCCTTTTATCACCATCCCTTAGGGGGCTCCCATACAAATATTGGTTTTATGAAATTCATAAATTAATTAAAATTTGTCGAGTTTTGTGAATAAAGTCAAAAGTTGCAAACAGATTTTAATCACATATGGCTTTTTTTATACGTCTGCAAAAAATTAGAAGCATAGCTACATTTTCTAATCTTTTATGAATTTTTAAAAAACAAAAATTTCGAAATTTTGTAAAAAAAATTAATTTTTTTTATTAGAAAGAAGTTTTACTTTTCTTAAAGGAAATTTTATTGCGGAATTTCGGTTTTTTAAGTTTTTTCACTATGTTAAAGAGTTTTTGAGTTACGCGAACATATGTTGTGCAAACTTCTCCATTTTCGAAATAACGGTATATCTTAAAAAACCGCGGGCACCACTGGATTCAGCGTACGCGAATTATGTTAAAACGCTAGGTGCCCAGCTTGTCACGAAAAAAGTGTCAATTTCTTGCACAGTGTAATTGCTGGAAAATTATTTAAATGACAGATAATTCTCGCAAAGTAAAGATATAGAAACACTTATGTGAGAAAAACCATTTTTTGTTTCGTATTGCACAGTTTTTGTCATAAATCACTTGTTTCATGCGGGAAATTTTACGATGTGAGAAATACAGAAACGGGCTACTGGATATCATTATCCTACAAGCAGCTGGATTCACTCATATCAGAAACGGTTTCAGTTAGTCAATTCACAAGGTATCCTAACATGTCATATTGTCAAAATCTCCTAATATTTCACAATGGTTTAAAAATATTGTTGTTGGTTTGTTAACAAAAAGTGTCTTAAATAAATAGAACGTTGCTTGCTGTGTTTATTGTGCTGTCGTAATTAATCAGAAAAGTCCAGCGCTGAGCGGCTGAGCCGTACAACAATATTTTTAAACCATTGTGAAATATTAGGACATTTTGACAATATGACATGTTAGGATACCTTGTGAATTGACTAAGTATTTAAATTTTTTTTTAATAATGGTAAAATCTAAAATAATTTTTCGTTAAAAATTTACTACATATTACAAAAAATATAGAAATGAGCTCATTTCGGAATTTATTTTTAAAAGCCACCTGTTTTTTACCGCCATGGAAAGGATATATAAACCCTTCATTCTCACAGTATATCGGTCTATATGTATACCTCCAAAAAGAGCAAAAAACACAATTTCCTAAAATTTGTACCTGATCCATTTTCGAAATTTATGATTCACATAGTTGTTAGTTAAATATCTAAAATATTTAAGTCAATAAAATGATGTAATGATTTATTAAAAAAAATCTCTTTTAATCATAAAAACTTGGCTTAAATATTTCAGTTTCTTGAATTCTTTTGATCTTCTTTAAAATATCATAATTTATACTTTCACTAACCACCGAGTCTTTTCTGTAGGAATAAGAAAGATAAATAATTTTAATTGGATGGGATATAGAGAAAGAAAGAAGTTATATTAAGCACTTACTTATAATCAGGATGTTTAAGCACCTGCTGTCTTAACCAGCTGGCGTTGGTTGGAATTTCACCTGAAGCTCTCTTCTCTATAAATCTTATATATACATTAATGACACATTGTGTCTTAATGTCTAAATCTAAAGTTTGTAAATAGCTACGTATTAAATGTATTAAGCCAGGGCAAGTTTCAGACTGAAAAATATTCGAAAGCATTTATGAAGAGTTATTATCACTAAAATGGATTTATGATTATGGATTGATTACCTTGCCATTAAATATTTCGTTCACAGTCATAAGTTCCATTTCTTTACTATGGCAATCGTTATTGAAATCATTTGTTACATCTTTAATTTCTATAAAATCATTAATACAGCGACCATTTCTTTGATTATGGCTGAATTCCTCAATATTTATTAAGCCATTTCCAAAATCATTTAATTGTCCTTGGGATTTCATAATATTTTTGCGGAACCAAAATCTCTCTTTACGGCAAGCATCGCGCTTCTGAGCAGTTGTCATATTGTCATCTATTTTACTAATCGGAATGAGGAAATTTAAACGATAATAAAGTATTGCGCGAGTTAATAATATAACAAAACAAGCTACGGCAGCGTTTTCGAAATCCGTAATTTGAATATCACAAGGACGAAATTCAACTCTCCAGCAGAGATCGGTGTTAGGTAAAGCTGGTTTAAAGCGTAATGTCTGCCAAGTGGTAGTATTAATGTTATCAAAATGACCCGTAGCATCCTCATCATGCTGTTGTACGTTGCCGGTTAACAAAAGTAGAGGATCACGCATAAAGATATGGGCCACATGTTGAGCCATAACATGATCTACACCTTCATTGAGCAAGCGATTGTATAAATCTTGATCATAATATAACTCAATATCATTGTAAATATCGGCCTCGGGTGTAAGATACGAATCTATGGAATCCCAACGTTTTTTCGCCATACGACATTTGTCTGTTCTTAAAGGCTTTAGACCCCTTTCCTCCGGACTGCGATCATCAGAACCATCACCTAGAAAATGATAGCTGTTATCCATTTCTGTTAAATAGCCCCGAATTATAGGACAAGCAGCAGTAACAGCCTGAATAATTGGACATAAAGGTGCTAACTGATCATATAAATAACGGGTTTCTGCCATATCAGCTCCTTGAACGGTGACTTGAAGATTACAGCCAAATGTATTATCCAACATAATTATATCCGGTTCCTTTATTGGACTACCTTCGATGGGTAACTTTGTATTCTCATCCTTAAATACTTTTAACTTTGCTTGAACTCTTTCACCGCGTCTCAATTGTATATTACGAGTTATAACAAGATAACGGGGATGGCCGGCATAGATGACTTCATCTGGTATGTAAAGAGATTTGGCAAAGCAATTGGGATCATTAGGCCTGGTTTCAAACGATGGATAAGTAAAATCTTTGCAACCAAATCGAAGCGAATTTACTAATGTCAACACACATTCATCTTCCTCTAACAGATCTTGCACCTCCTTACGACGCATACGCATATCATGTTCCACTGTTTTGAAATGTGCAAATGATCCCTCAAAAGGCTTAAGAGGAGAACTTTCCAGCTGATAAGCCCCGAATTCTGGACTCCATATACCTTTGCTTAGATTGTGCTTTTCTTTTTTATGTAAAATTTTTAAAAGTTCTGGTGATTTGCATGCAACTTTTGCTTCCTTCTTATCATGATCAAATTTAACAATTATATATTCAAATTCGTCGCCCCATTTAAAGGGATCACCCTTGCGGTCCTTGGATTTATGGTAGAGATTTATAAATTGTTGAACACCATGTTGTTGGACGTGTTTAGTTAAGGCTTTGGTTTCTTGCCAGGAAAGGGGAATGCCTTCTGGTAAAATGCCCATAGCTGGAAACAAAAGACGTCATTTAAGTTATAATTTGATTAAAGATTCAGTAGAATTGAAAAATTAAAATTTTAGTAAAAGTTCACATTAAATGGAGGAGTAGTTAAGCTTAAGGTTTGAATAAAAAAGCTATATATCGTTACCTCAGACACAAACGGCCCTTTGTAACCACAAATTAAAAATCAACTTTTTTTTTATTGATTCTGATTGCATCAGTACAAATGTCCACAAAAAATTTTGAATCTTCAGGACAAAATTGGTAATTTAATTAACAAAAAAAAATTACCCTTACGGCGCCAAAAGACCTAAATAACCGTTTGTATAACATGCAATATTGTCAAATAATTTATTTATTGAAGCAAATTAATTATAAACAGTTTAAGGCAATTAATCATTGTAACTATACTTTTATTTAAAATAGTTTTTCTTCTTCTCCTGTACAATTTTCAAAATGTTAGGCTGTTTGTGTTTCAGGTAACGATATGATAGTGATCTAATAAACTAACACTTAAGGAAAATTAAAACAAAACGGATCATTATGAAATAAAAAAAATGGCAGTACACCCTAATATAAAGTATTTTTGCAAGGCGGTTTCGAAATTTTTATTTGCCGAAGGTCGGGGTCGCCTTTTGGAATTTTTGCTATATCTTTTACATTTATAGTCGGATGTTAAGGTATAACATATTGTTACGAAAGTAATTTTAGTTAAGAATCAGATTAATTTATTAGTTATCTTGTATTTATTAGTTAGTTTGTACTTGCTAGTAATTTTATTAGTTTAAATTGTTATTGTATTAGTTGTGCATATTTCTAATGTAAAAATCACTGTACAGAAATTTCTAGTACAAATGTAATGTTATAATTGTTATACATAATTGCATAACATAAGAGTGTTAAGATTATTGTTAACCCATAACGTATGCTTTAGTTTATTGATGTATAATAGCTAAATTTAAATTCAGCCATAGTGTTAATGCATAATCCAAATTTAGATATTCTTAATTAGGCTTAAGTTCATTGAATTTAATTTTCATTAAATTATTTTTATGAAGACAGGAATTTTACAACATGAAGTGAATTAAAATTTGTTATTGATAATTTTTCATTCTTGACGGCGCTGAGATTTGAACCCAGGCTTTCACGGACAGGTTGCCCATCCTAGTTTCGATTGTAACCACACAATATCTTCAGAGGGGTTTGCCGTTTTACTCACTCGGCTATTGAAGCCGGATGACGTCAATAGTCAAACATCAGTCTTTAAACCAAGTGGTATTTCACCTTGGTAGATCGTAATTTGCTTTTTGAATGAATTATTATCTATTTTAATTGATTAACATTTTCTTCTTAACTTCTGTTTTTTCGTACCTTTTGTCAATAATTCTTCTTGAAATCAAAAGTAGATTTTTGTTTTTCATGTTTTTGTCTTTCTGTTTTCTTCTAAAAAATCTATTCTTTACTTTAAAAAAAAAGTGTCACCCCGGTAGGCTAATTGGTAGTGAGCTAGGCTATCAGTGCGGGGTTTGCGGGTTCGATTCCCGTCAGGAGCTCTGGTCTTCTGCAGACTAGCGTAGAGCTTTAGCATAACAAATGTGCTAAAATATTATACAGCTAAAGAAGAACGTGCTTGATTTATTTACAATATTTTTTTAAAATTAGAGCAATTAGAAAAGCCAGCTACCATTTTTAATTTAGAGTTTAACATTGTAGTTTTTCTAATTTTTAAGTTTTTTTTGTTTTACAAGAGTTGTATGGTATATTTATTTACACAAAAATATTTAAATGCTTATACACAATTTTTAAAAATATAAAAATTTCAATGGCATTATATTCGTCACATACCAATTCTATTTGGTACTCGTCAGATGAACCGATTTTATACCAAATATTGTCGGATATATTAATAGTATAGCCTCATACGTTATCTGTTGAAATCACCTTCCCTTTCGAAAAACTCAAAAGAAAAGGACAACATTAATGTCAAATTGCTCCCGGAGAACTTTTTAGTACGCCTAAAACCGTAACTAATAATGCTTAAATAATAAAACTTGACCCTCATATTCATAAAAAATATTTTAGGTTTATTGCAGGTTTATGAAACGAATTTTCTATAAAAATTTGTTTAATAAGCCTGTTATTAATCAAAAATATTTTGTATGAATATGGGGGTAAACTTCAGTTTTGTAGGACTAGAAATCACACCGTTGAATTTAATGAAAATCGGTCCACAATCTACCCTAGGCCCTATATAAACCCTACTCCCGGAAAACAGTTTAGTACGCCTAAAAGCGTAATAAATAATGCTGTCGTAATAAAATGTAACACTTCGCAGTGTTATAGGACTATAAATCATGCTAATAAACTTCGTAATGATCGGTCCATAATATACCATAGGCCCCATATAAAGCCCACTCTTGGAAATTAACTAAATATGCCTAAAACCTTAGCCTCAAACGGCCAGAAAAAATGTCATGCAATTTTGTGATATTAGGCAACCTTCTAAAATTCCCTGTGAACGCTAAAACTAATTTCACTGCTGCATCGAAATTTATTATAATTTATGTTTTTTAATGCCAAAAATCACTCTACAGAATTATGGGATGATTGGTCCATAATTTACCTTGGGTCCATTATAAATTTCACTCCTGAAAATCAATGTTAGTTCGGCTAAAACTGTTATGAATTATGATATTTTACTCAAGCTAGTTCAAATTTCTAAAAAGGAAAGCATAATTCTTTCTGATTGTCGGTCAATAATTTAATATAGGTCTAAACCGCAACCAATTTAAATGCTGACGTCCGTTTTTATAAAGATTTATTAATAATATATAGATATTATGGAGAGCTCACTTCTGAAATATTCGAAATGTCGGTGGAGGTTATCGAAGATTCGGCACAGCCAAATATAGCACTCTAAATTGATTTTCAATCAAAAACTAAGACGGATTTTCCTTGAATTTTGAATTACTGCTTTGCACACTGGGTACTTTTATAAGTTTGTCATTTCGTATGAAACTTTTTTAATATTCCTCTAGGACCTCATAAAGACATCACCCTGCTGGAAATTTGTGTCAATTGTTCTTATCGCGTGACCAGTGATCGCAATATTAAAATAAAGAGGAAAGCATTGTGATAGGTGATAACAAGAAATATCACTTAACTGGTGATAATGTGTAGTTACTTCAGAAGAAAGGTAATTGTTACAAACTAGTCATGTGACTGGATTTTGTGCGGATAGTGGCGGCCTCTATCTGGTGCCCTTACTTAATATGAATGTGATCTATCATATTAACATCGTGTTGACCTAGGGTGTGGTAAATTGGCATATGTTTGGCACTATTTGATGGGTCACATAGAGAAGTCAAATGAACCTGTTAACTTTTGGATATTATAAAACTGGTCTCCAAATTCATTTCAAAATCCTTGAAAAGTTATGAAAATATTGTCCTTTTTTAATAAGTTAAGTGATATACATATTCTTTTTTCATGTTTCACAGGACAGTGCCCCAAAGGCTTGTTGGGTTTATTTTATTTTGTTCACACATGTTTATTTTGTTCGTTTGGATGACCGGTCTTAATGAAACCGTTACAATATACATAACTTATTTTAGGTTAAACTTTGATAAGTTCATTTGGGACTATTTATGGAAAGGTATTAAATATTAAACTTGCCACAGTTCACTTGGGATAATACCTGAGACAAGTATTTTATTAACCAACATTGAAATAGTTCACTTGGTTAGTGTAGCGACTTGTTCAGTCAGAATAATATCTGCGACAGGAATTATATTAACCGAAATTGAATCTGTTCATATCAGTGATTTAAGAGTGTCCAAAAGGTGCCTTCTAGCCTTCTGCCTTCAGACCTCAAGGACATCACCATGTTAAAGTGACAAGTCTCCTTCATAGAAAATGTTAGAACCAGAACCAGCCCCTACCACTTTCGAAATTTCACTTGATAAGTTTGGTGCTTGTTCCCTTTTCCCTAGGGTATATTCTGGGCCCTTGAGAAATTCTAGGTCGATTTAGCCATGTCCATCTGTCATTCCGTCTGTTGAAAACACGACCAACAGAAGAGAACAATATTGGTATCAATTCGTCTGTAGTTTTCCTAGACAGTTTAATATCGGAAAATTCAGCAAAATCGCTTCATAAGGATCAACGTTTAAAAAACTGCAGTCAAAGTTGAAAAACTGCCATTTCTTCCACTTCTTCATTTGTGATTGGCCAAAAAAACTGTTGCTTTTACTTCTGATTCATTAACTCAAAAAGCCAAAAGTTGTATAAAAATGTTCGTTATTTTTTCGCCAGTTTTGGGTTTCGACTGCAGTTTTTTAAACCCTGATTAGGATAAGAGCTTTTAATCCAAATGTGGAACAAGTACCCTAATAATTGTGTTACAAAAACTACATAAATGGTGGCGGAATGCACGGTTTGATACAAGACTTTGCACAAATTCATTTTATATTACAAGAAATCATTTGTCCAGATCGGTCTATTATTTACCATAGACCGCATATAAAGCCTGCTTCCGGAAAACTGTTTAGTACGCCATAACCGTAACGAATAAAGTTTTTGTAAAAATATTGTCTGTCATAGTTTGATAAGACTGGAAATCACAATGCCAAATTTCGTAAAGACCGGTCATCATTTATCATGGGACCCATATAAAGCCCACTGTCGGATAACACTTTGGTGTGGCTTAAATCGTAACGAATACTGTTATTGAAGTAAAATTTGTTCTGTTTGAAATGACACAACCAAATTCGAGAAAATCGGTCAACAATATACCATACGCCTTATATAAAGCCAACTATCGAAAGCGTGTTTCTGGAATACGCCTAAAAATGCAAAACATTATAATACTGTCAGGTCAGGTTTTCTAAAGATTGATTCATAATATCGAGCCTTTGCTGCAATAGAGTCCTAACTAAAAATCGAATTTTCTAGCACCTTAAAATTTAATTCTTCTCTCTAGAGTTAAGTATATAGGATATATAGTACTTGTTCAGCAATAGGGTATTAACTCCAAATTTTTATTTATTCACTTTTTGGAAAAAAAATCGACACGTAATATTCATATCTAACCGCTATAAAAATATCGTACTATTTTGTCTGCTTTTTGGTAATGAAGCGAGCGGTTGGTTTAAATTTTTTTTATATGCCTTTGATGTAAAATTAAAAATGATTTGGCTTCTACTGAAAATTTTAAAATTTTTAATTTTAACACACTATGAATAAACGATATGGCGAATAACTCCACATTTTTAGCTAGTAGGCGGCCCTATGTTCCACTGGGAATTGAAGAATTGAATACATTAGCTCAAATATCATGTTTTTTGAGTTCTGAGCGATACGATTTATTTGATTAATTTTTTTTATATTTTAATGATAAATTTTCACATTTCACACATTTTAATTTTGCACATCTGAAATTCATGAACTTTTAATATTGTTTCAACTTATTTTGCATACTGCGAATTTTTTTTTGAATAATTTTTAAATTCAGCTCTTATTAATTTATTTTGAATAATTAACATTAAAAATATTTATCGATCCAAGTGATTTTAATATTTAATTTCGGTTTGGCTTAACAAACTTAAAACCATAAAAATGCAATAAAATTTACTTACTTTCTTAAAATATAGAATATTTTGAAAATATAAAAAATTAATGATCCTTTTTTAAGTTTTTTTTTTTTAAAGATGAGGACTTAATCGCTTTCAATACATTTTAAATGAACCTTTTCTTGTTCTGCTTAAATTTGAGAATAACTTAATTGAACCTCAGCACAAGCTAAACTCAAGTGCTATTCTGAATAAACTGCTGCCACATTTACACAGTTTTAGAGACAATCAAATTTGTCTTGAAATGATAAATTGCCAAATTTTGTTATTGTGTTTCTTACCAGTGGTGATAAGAAAGATGGCTTTGAAAAAGATCATTTAAAAAAATGTATTACAAAAAAAAAAAAAAAAATTTAAATAAATAAATAAAAAATAAACATTTGAAGAGCTTTGCACAGTGGTAAGGACGCAAATTTTTTTTTTAATTTATATAAGTTTAATTAAGTGCATTTCTTGTAAGCAAATTTTGAATGAGCATTGACTAGATTGACAAATTCAGTTCAGATTTTCTTTGTAACCGCCAAAAAAGCTCAAGCGACATAATTTTAATATAGCGTTTTTATAGTAAATTAACTCATTGGCATCATATGCATTATCTATAAAAATTTGAAAGTAACATTTTGTATCGTTAAAAATGTATAACAAAAACAATTTTAGCTTAAGTGCAATTTGAAAATTTGTTATTTTTTTGTGACAGGGGCTTGTCGCTTAAGATAAAATTTTCTTAATACAAAAACTTAAAGACATGTTGTTTTTAAAAGTATATAAAACTTAATTGGACCTAATTTTACCAAGATATAACGATTCGTTTTGGTTTAAGGCGTTATAAAATGAACTTCAAGGGCCGGGTTTATATGGGGACCTATGGTAAATTCTGGACCGGTCATCACAAAATTCTTTTAGTGTGACCTTTTGTAAACTATGTTCTGAAAATCACTTGTATTCAAATCACGTGATTTCAAATCACATGTGCCTTTTAAAAGCACCCGTCTTGTTTTTTGTGTTCCGTTTTTGTGTGTTTTGGTGTGATTTTCAATATCGATTTCGAACGAAACTTTCATTCGCTTAACTTTTATTTAAAGCAAAAAACAATTTTAAAATTCTTAAGGTAAGTTATGCGAACGAAGTTTTCGTTTTAAATCGAGGGACCGGCAGTTAATTCTATAATAAAAAAAAAATTAAAAAAAAGTAAAGAATACAAAAAAGTTTTTATTTATTCGCCATATGAAATCCAAAAAAAATTAATTGGGATTATATAATGCCGGATTATATACTGCCGGTAAACGAAACTTGTGACAATACCATACAAGGAAACTGTGCAATATTTTATTTTTATTATTTAAAAACAATAAAATATTTTATTTTATTTCTTTAAAAACAATAGTATTGTAAGCAGCTGAGCAACGTTTAAAATGTTGAATTTTATTAGAAAGAGATCTTAAAAATATCGAATTCGATAGTCGTAGATAAATATCGATGTATCGATATACCGGTATTTTTAATATCGGCGATATATATCGATTATATTTTTTTAAATATCGATATTTTGATATATCGATATTTATTGCCCATCCCTAGTTTGATTTATAATGTAAAATAAAACACATAAATCTGAAAGTGAACTTAAAATGTTTATTTTGGATAAAAAGAACAATTTATGGCAGAACAATTTATTGTTTGAAAATGATATCATGTAAATATTGGCCATGACACTCTGAACTCAATGAAAATCCGGCGTTTTATCGTAAAATTTTGTTCAGTTATAAAGCGCATTTGTGGCTCAATGGATACGTTAAGAAACAAAATTGCCGTAATTGGTCTGATGAGCAACCCGAAAAGTAACTTCGTCAATTAAAAACAACGGCATGGTGTAGTTTATGGGCTGGTGGAATCATTACCTATATTTCTTCAAAAATTAAGAAAATCCCTCGTTCCATATAGCGATTCAGACACGTCATCGGTTAACTAACGATTGCAGAAAATCACATTGAAGAAGAAACAAATGTGGGACAGAGAGGATTTAAAAGGCAGAGAAGACTACCTAAATGGCTGCAATATCTCTGGGTTCGCACCAAAAGTGTTCTGCCTAATCCGTGCGCCGAAAAGTTTTCCGAATCTCACAGAATACAAATAAATGAAAATGTTTGGGGAATTAGCCAACTGCGACAAAGAGAAGCAATATTAGAAGGTGAAGAGCAGATCGCATCAAAAGACAGCACAGTCATAGATATAGAATAAATTGCTAAGAGCTTAATATTAAAAAAGCTTGTCAAAGATTTCTTCTGAAAAGAATTCACGTTTCTCAAATGCTTTTAAAGTATGTATGTAAGAGGTGAAAGTAGCTGCTCACTTAATATACACACTAAAAATGCCAAGAAATTCACTCCTCACAATAAATCTGACGATTGGAAAAATCCTTCACTTAAAAAATTGCCAGCAGTCCCCTCTCATTATAGTGGAAATAAAAGCAACTAAAAGATGTATATAAGCATAACGTGGAATATTTGAGAACAATAAAAAAAGGATCGTCCCAATTGACATTAAGAGTATTTCGTTTGTTTTTGTTCGCTCAAATATCATAATTTCGACTTGAAAAAAAACCAAGTTAGGTCCTTTCTATATTAAGGCAATGATATGTATGTATGTATGCGTACGAAAGAAAAAATTGTGGTAGTTTAAGACGTGTTTCCCAACATTACGATAATGATTCGTACTATTGGACATCCAGTGTATTGATTACAATAATATTTAATTTATAATACAAATAAAAATAAAGTAATATATGTTAATACATAGATTTCTGTATAAATAGTTATAATAATGACCTAAAAAGAAATATGTTACAAAAAATATGCACTAAACTAAAAAGGTACGTGGAGTCGGCGAAAATTTACGTTGAGCAAACGAAAAATTTATTAATTTTCGTCCAATGAATTTGTTGGTTGAGACAATGAATGACCATTCTTAAAAAGATTTGATATTAATATTTTAAGGAACTGTTCGTTAATATCAGAAAAAAGGTTATTAGTTTAATGAACAAAGATCATCCGCATTATTTTCTGTAAATTAATAATTTAATGAAAGAATATTTCAATCAAATGAACTTTTTCATTATTTCAGTAAACCTTTACGTTAATTCATAGTTTAATTTTGTTTTTTAAATTTGTTTGCTCAACGAACACAGTGCATTCATTGTCTCAATGAATCACATTCACTCCTGTAACTACCTATAAAATAAAAAACTCATAATTGAAATGTATATATTTTTACAAAAATTTTGCAAATTTATTATAGTATATGTATGATGATATTTATACCAAAGTATATACAAAGTTTATTTCCTATTAAAGTCACGCTTTGGGGCTT
Organism: Pollenia amentaria; assembly: GCA_943735925.1. Lineage (NCBI taxonomy): Eukaryota > Metazoa > Arthropoda > Insecta > Diptera > Polleniidae > Pollenia > Pollenia amentaria. Next base: position 80,187,178 of record OX031008.1, on the reverse strand, counting down.
TAATTTGCTTTCCAATTGATGCTGCAACGTAAACAAACGATTCCTGTGAAACCTTAATGGTTAATTTTGAAGTTGTTTTCTTCCACTTAAATCATTGCGCACAAATTTCAATGTAGGAATCCGGCTACCATGCAAAGCTTAAAGCATTATCGCATCTCGACTAGCAGCAAAAAAAATATATGAAAATAACATTAATTGAATGCTTATATTTTTATGTTTAATTTTTTATAGTATTAAAAATAAAAGTTTAGAATTTTGAAACACTTGAAACACTTGAACACAAGAATCTTCAATAAATCTGAAAGTACTGTACGTAATTTAATTAAAATTCACGCGCTTTTGTGTTAAAATGACTTAATAAATGTTTCATTAGCTCAACATTTTATTAGCTTTGACGTACATTTCAATTGAGGCGACATATGAAATAGTTAATTTCAATGAACTATTCTTTTGCCAAATGAAAGATTTATTAATTTTTAAGACCATTCATTATTACAAAAAATTTTGCATTATTTATTATAGATAAATGTTAACGAAATATTTTATAAATGCATGTTCATTTAGTCAACGAATCGTACGTAAATTGAAATATCTTAATGATTTTATTTTTCATTATATTAACGAATAAATCATTGAGCCAACGAAAATTGTTTTAATAAACGTTTGTCGTTAATATTATGAACACGTTTTGGTTCAGTGTGGTTAAGTAATTGAAAAAAACCTCTTCGTCATAAGAATATTTTATTTCAACCGACACAATTTTTTTCCAGTAATTCATCAACATGACAGCAAAAAAGCTCAAGCGCCAAAAATTGCTGTTATTCTACTGACATGAAAAAGTAATTGGATTCATTTTATGTATTGGAGCAAAATGAGTCTTCATAAAAAGTTTTGTTGCTCTAACTTAATTTTAACAAGAAATAAATAATAAAAACCTTCTGCTGTAAAATTTCGTTTTTGTCGCTTGAGCTTTTTTTGCGGCTATGGCTCGATATTTCGTCAATTCCATTTAGAATATTTTTTCTATAAAACTTCTGTAGGAAAAACTGGTGTGGTTATAATGGTCTTTGAGTAATCTGCTTTCATTTCTTAGAAATTGCTGGCTTATAATATTATCATACAGTTTCATATAATGAAAATAAAACAACATTCATATTATTTTAACAAATAAATATGACTGAAAAGAATCCTACTTTGATTGTTTGACACACCAGTTTTATTATAAGAATGACTTATTTGGCTTTGCCTTAGCTTTAATATCCCAGAATTTTTTTAATAAAAAACAAAATTAGGAGGGTTTAAATTTTAAATCACACCGATCTTCTCAAACTGTGGAACATCATTAATAGTTATATTTAATATATTTGTCATACAAAAGCGAAAAAGAGAGCGAATTGAAGGATATTATTGAAGAAGAAGATGATGATAGCGAGAACAATGTTAACAACAGCCCGTAAACGGCCTCTGCAATAAGTTTATCTTTCGTTTATCTGATGGTATTTTATCTTAACTGACTATAACTGCAAGTCGGCCAACTTTTCTCCAGACGCACAGTGATCGATTTAAAAAATAGGGCGACAAAAGTCATCACTTTGTAAATAACTGAAATATAATGACATTTTTTATTCAAGTACTTTTTATGTGTAGGAAAAAGAAGGGGAAACATTCATTGCCAGATTTTTGACATTTGCCAGATTTTTTGATTTTCTCACCGTTCTTCCTTAAGGGCATAATAAGCCACACAAATTGCTTGGACCCCTTTCAGACAAGCAAAGTTTACTTTGCAAAGTCTTGAGTTTATAGAAGAGAAGGGAAAAGAGCATAGCGGGGGAGTACATACTTTGCTGTACTCACAAATTCGTTTTGTTTTTCGTTCGTAGATTATACCTGAAGTTGGCTGCAACTTTATATTTATATACAGCGTTACCAGAATCTTTGGAATGAAAATTGTCATATGGCGAAAGAAATCATATTTTGAAGAGGAAAATCTTAAATTTTTTTTTCTTAATTAAAATTTTTTAAAACAAGGGCAAAATAGTAAGAATTATTAATTTTTTATAAAAACATACTTCTAATTATTTAAATTGAAATACATAGAAACATAATTCGTCAGTATATGAAACTTTATAAAAATACATTTTTTCTTTTCACAAATATTTTTTTTATCAATATTCCTATTTCCGATGTGCGAAAGAATTATTTACTTCGTACAATTACATTTAAAACAAAAACAAAGTTATTAGAATTTGTTTTTGTTTTAAATGTAGTTGTTCGAAAGAAGGAATTCTTTCGCACATTGGAAATAGGTTATAATATGCCTTTTTAATATTTTTTATGTCCAGAAATAATGATGCAATTTTGTGTATTCTAGATACTGGGTAGAAAAATGTGCAGCACCAATGCACATCAAGCTGATGCAAAACTTCATTGTTTTAAAAAGTGACCGTTTAAATAATCGTGTATTTTGTATAAGCAAAATTAAAGTAAAAATCAGAATTTCTAAAAATAAAAAATCATCATTTGAGAAAAAAATCTTTAATCATATTTTTGTTTAAAAAAATAATCCAAAATATGATAAAATCATCATTCTGGCAACGCTGTTTATATATTATATTCAAACAAGAGAAAACAAAAATTTGTCAAATTAAACTTTGTGTTTCTGAGCACAAAACAAAGTTTAAAAGAGAATTCAACAGACTTTGTCAAAGTAAACTTTGCCTGTCTAAAAGGGGACTTGGCAAACATGCACTTTGTTTTGGCTTCTGTTTGGCAATAAACAACACAATCCTATTTCGTACAAACATTAATTTTTCATTTTTGTTTTGTTTTCAATGAATGTAGACGACTATTGTGCTGCGGCAATTTTGCTCGTTATTTGCTTAAAACGGAGAAGAAATATAAAGGAAAGAAAAAAGAATTTGTAGTAAAGAGTGCTCTTAAAAAAGAATAGGGGCAAACAATGCTGCAAAAAAAAATTAGAATTTACGGCTGAAATTGATTTTATTGCTTCTTCTTCTACGTCTTTACTCTGCAAAGTTTTCGCTGAAATGATAACTTTTAGCACTAGACACCACAAAAAGTTTGACAAATATCCAACATGGCTGCCAAATATTGAAAATTTTTAATATTTCTGCGAATATTGCTTCAAATGTTTGTCCAAACAGCAAACACCCCATTTAACAACACAAAATAATTGTGCAAACGTAAAATTTTTACATGTTTGCCAAGCTATTTGTGTGGCTTATTATGCCCTTTAGCTGCAGTCTTCGAAGTTTTTATTGGCCTGCCTTACCGTGTGCAACAGAATTTATGAGGTCACAAGCGATAATCGCCTAAGTCGTATAAGAAAGAATTGAGTTTATATTTGTTTTTATAAATATTTCTGAAACAAATACAACTTTCGTTTTAATTTTTTTTTATCTTAGCATTGTGGGGATACGAATCTTTGATTCTGAATTACTTTTTTTCTAATGCAATTAATGTTTTCAGTAACGGAAGCAAAAATATAAAGTGCCTTTTCTCAAAAACTATGTCGACTTAGGCGGTTATTGCTTGTAACCACAGGTTTATTGTGAAATACAAATAATCAATTGCGACTGCTAACCCATCGTTTTAATTATGGACAAATCGTGGTTTTGTTCTATTGACCTCTTGTCACTTTTTTTCAAATTTAATTCACAAATTTGAAAAACGAATCTTTAATTTATCAAATTGTATAGTTGTTGCACAATAACTACAAAAGCTTGGAGAAATAAATTCAACTATCCACATTCCGGTCTTGTTTTAAAGAAGGTAGCCAGGTAAGAGCAGGATATCTGTTATAATTATATAACAGCAAGGTGGACAGACTACAAAAACATTTATAGATGTGGTGACTCTAAAGTTTTTTTTCCAGCACTTTTTGGATTCCCGGGAAAGCGAGAAATAAAAATTAAATTCCTGGGATTCCGGGCCTCCCTCGCAAATTTTTTTTATTTATTTATTTACCTATTTCTCTAATGAAGCTGATACTTCTTACTGGCTAGTATGCTCAAAATAATTAAATCTAGTACCTATTATATAACAAAAACCAAATTAAGATTAAAGCTATGTCAAGGCGAATTCAACTACAGGTGGTGTCAATACTACAACAAGTAACAAGAGCAAAAACACAACAATGTATTTTTTTGTTGCTTTCGTCAAAAATACAAGTAACTTTGGACATTTCTCTCTCCAAGTAAGAAAAAAAGTAGCACAGCTGTGCTTTCAACGCCACCTGAAAAATGAATTCGACTTGAGCTATATTAAGATATTCAAGTGGTTATTTTTGATGCCAATAAGATCCTAGAAATCAATATACGTATAAACATGGTAAAATTCAGAGCTCATTTGCATAATTAGAATGAAAATATTGTAGGCTAGAGGAATTTCATGTCTGGAAGGGCGAATAGGGACAGAAAGCTTAACATTACGAAGCAGGAATTCTGAAGCAATTTCACCATTTAACAAATTGATAATTAAGGAGAAATTAAATATACAAAATCTGATCAAATATTTTTTTTGTTACAGTTTTATACACTTAATCAGCAGTGGTGTATGAAGGTATACTAGGTTTGTCATTCCATGTGAATCTTTTTTTAATATTCATCAAAGATCCCGTACAGTATATATATTTTGGATCTTTCAGTTATTCTTAGTCGATTTAGCCATTTGGCTTTCCAATTGTTTCTAGTTCTTGAGTGATGTTTGGGCTTGAATTCCAGCAGATCCGCTTCAGTAGAAAAAGAGTTATGCACCCAGATGTGGAACTACCTCCCTAAAAACTCGGCAAAAACTTACATGTGTACATAATTAGTGACGAAATGCGCCGATTGTTATAAAATTTCAACAAATTCCTTTTATATGTCACGAAATTTCCTGAAGGCCGGTTCATAATTTACCTACGGCCCCATTTAAAGACCACTCTCTGAAGTCATGGAAGTATGCCTAAAAGCGTAACGAATAATGGTTTTGTGACGCAATTTAGAATAATCTAGTTTTAGAAGACTCGACATACCCCATATAACATACAATCTCGGAAAATACCTTATTACCTTAATGATATTATTGTAAAATTTAGTCCACTACAGTTTGCTAAGACAATATATATAATTTCGTAAAGATATGTCTATAATTTATTATATGCGCTATTAACCATTCTAAAAAATCAGCTAAATAAGCCTTAAACTGCAGAAAATTTTATTATTGTGTTAAAATTTAGTTGGATAAAGCAACTAAAGTTATGAGACCCACATGGATTTACTAAAGTTTTTGAAAAAGTTTTTTCTTCAAAACTTCCCGGGAATCCCACTTACTTTTAACTTGTCATTCAAAGTACCGGTATTACCATATAGAATATGAAATATTTACAAGAATTATTTAATGTAAAGCTAGTCTGGGTCTTCGTTTTAACACAGTGTCGTCAATTTTACTTCTAAATTAATTAATTTATTATTTGTGTCTCTCTTAATTTTGAAATCGAACACTGTGCGCCGCCTTGCAGGTCTACCAACGTTTTTTCATCTTAGTGCATTATGAATTTTTCAAAATGAAATGTACAAAAAATTACATTTTGTATAGGATACCCTTTAAGGAATGGAGAATATTAGAAACAAATATTGGGGATAAAAAGTAAAGTCAGATCCGAAACTCGGCAACAATATTATCTTTAAGCCGTGCTTACATTGTGTTTTTAATTCGCCCAGTCGTTTCAGAGATATCGTTGAAGTTTTGAAAAATAAATAAAAATTTAAAAATGTACATTTTTGGTTCTTTAAAAATTCATAAAAAATAAAAATGTGAGAAAAATCCCAGTTTTTGTCTAAAAAAGTTTAGTTAAACATATTTCGAGTAAAATGAGCTTTATTTCATTGCAATCTGTGCACAACTTTTGATTTTCTTCTTAATTTACTAAGAAAACTGAATTGATAAAAATCGCGATTTCCATAAAAAAAAACAATTTTTTAATGTGTATGTTGGAGCAAAATATAACTTTTTTTGTGTTGACTGGAACTTTATATTGTGATTTTTTATGAATTTTTAAAGAACAAAAAATGTGAGAAAATGGTAAAAATTTGCAATAAAGTTCCATGCCGCAAAATTACTGTTCCCCAGTGTAATTGTTTGTTATTACAAATGAAATAATTATCTTTATATACCCTCATCCACCACTTCAGATGTTGGAGGTAATTAAATCAAATATTCAAAACTATAAAACACGTGTCTTATTGATAAGTCTATCATTTCATGACTACAAAGTTATTATCAAAATTAAAAAAAATTTAACACAAACATAAATAATAACAAGCAATACAGTACATTTAGTTAGGAACGACAATAAAATATACTACAACATCTAAATTATTTTTCGGAATATGCAAGTTTGGGCTTATTATGAGATGAACAAAATTTTAAGGAATTATAAATATTTAAAATAAAGTACACGTACCAAATATTTTTTCCCAAGAGGTTTATGCGAGTTATGCTATGTTCATACGATGATATAAACCCAGTGTGACCAGATCTTAAAAATTTTACAGCTAAATCTGGCATTATACATGGCCAAAAAATGATTTTAAAAAATGCTTAAAAAAATGTTAAAACTTTTTAAAGATTTTTGTTAAAAATGTATTATCAGTATGAAATTTTATTCGGAACTAAATACATTTTAGTGAATTATTTTTTAACGAAATTGAAAAAAATGGTTATATTTAACAATTGGGTTGATTTTTCTAAAACATCAGAACCGCATACATCTTATACATGCAAAATTGAAACGGTTTCATTTCTATGCTATAGAAAATTTTTAGATAATTTTTATTCTTATAGTTTAAGAAAAGTTAAAGTTTATTCAGCAGATTAGAGCAAAAAATATTTTTAAACATTTACAATATAAAATTTTTAACGAAATACAAAGTGAAATGTCCTTGTACTTTAATATCGTAATATCAAAGGGCAAATAACTTTTACAATCCACATGATGATGGCATCTCTAATATTCTATTTTTTATTATAAGAATTATCCATTTTCATAAAAAAATTAATTTTGGGTACAACTATTTTTAGTCAAAATTTATTATAATTTATAAAACAATTTAAGTAAAATCAATAAAACTATTCATCAAACTTTTTAAAATAATGCTAAAAAAAAGCTAAAAACATTTTATAAAAATGCTAAATAAAATGTCAAGTGCTAATTGAAAATTTTCTGCAAAAATCCCAAAACGGCCACACTGTATGAACCACTTATTTCGCTCTCTGAAATTTTGAAATTTTTTTTTTTGTTTTGTTACACTAGATTCAGACCGTGATTTTAAAATCATGTCTTTTTTTAATTCCATTTGAAAGTTTCTTCCAAAAACACAACAGATTCAACCGAAGATTTTTTCCCCATGATTTTAGGGTTGATTTTTTTCCCCCATTATCGGTAATTCTTCTTTACTTGCTTCTTTACAAAAACAAACAATTTTAAGGCGCTCCATGTTTTGTATTGTAAAGAGATGTTGCCACATTGAAATAAAAAATAAAATGAAGCAACATAACAAAAATACGAATGGGTGTAAAGAAAAACATAAAAAGAGGCATATAGATCAGAAAACGTGTTTTTTTCTCTACCCCGTTTGCTTCACTACACCGTTCGCCAACAAACACCAAAAATCATGTCTTAAAAAACATGGAAAAAATCACCGTCTGAACCGCGTGTTTGTGTGATTTTATTTTAAATATATTTAAATGTAAGTAAAAATAAAAAATATATTATTTAATACTTTTATGAATATTATTATTTAATACATATCAGTTTATTTTATTAAACATTAATTTTTATTTTGTAAAGGGTGATTCAAGTAGAGATACTTTTTTCAATAGAGATACTTTTTTCAATAGCCTTTTTTGACAGATCACGCGTGAGTCGTGTCATGCTATCATGTTATTTTATTTAGTATTGTTTGGCATTTCATAATGGAAAGACTAACGCCTGAACAACGTTTACAAATCGTTCAACTTTATTACGAAAATTCACGTTCTGTGAGGAATGTGTTTCAACATAATCGGACTACTGAGCGTACTATTCGCAACACCATCACCCATTTTGAGACCCAGCATTCATTATTGGATAATATTCGACCGAATAGAAAACGTCCAGCACGCTGTGAAGAAAATATAGCGGCCGTAGCTGACAGTGTACACGAAGAACGTGGAGAGTCGATTCGGCGCCGTCCGCAGCAACTCGGACTGACTTATGGAACGAATTGGCGAATTTTACGTCGAGATCTTAAATTGAAAGCATACAAAATACAGCTTGTGCAACAACTGACGCCGCTCGACCTTCCCAAGCTACGTCGCTGGGCTCTTGAAAAGTTCCAAGAAGATCCGACGCTTTCGAGGCAAATTTTGTTCAGCGATGATACCCATTTTTGGCTCAGTGGGTATGTAAACAAACAAAATTGTCGCATTTGGGACGAAGAGCAGCCTGAAGAGATTCAAGAACTGCCACTTCATCCAGAAAAAACAACGGTTTGGTGTGGTTTGTGAGCCGGTGGAATCATCGGTCCATATTTCTTTAAAAATGATGCGAACGTAACCGTCAATGGCGACCGTTATCGTGCCATGATAACCGACTATTTGAAGCCCGAAATTGAAGCTCGTGATCTCGGCGACATTTGGTTTCAGCAAGACGGCGCCACTTCTCACTTATCGCATCAATCAATGGATTTATTGAGAGAACACTTGGGTGAGCACATAATTTCACGTTTTTGGCCGGTCGATTGGCCACCAAGATCGTGTGATATCACATCGTTAGACTTTTTCCTGTGGGGATATGTAAAGTTTCTGCTGACAAACCCGCTTCGATTTAGGCCTTGGAGGAAAACATCACGCGTGTCATTCGCTAGTTACCAGTCGAAATGCTCGAACGAGTCATCGAAAATTGGACTCAACGGATGGATCATCTGCGACGTAGCAACGGCCAAAATTTGATAGATATAATCAGGGCTGTGGAGTCGGAGTCGGAGTTGAAGAGTCGGAGTTGAGATTTTTGTACCGGAGTCGGAGTCGGAGTCGCAGTACCCAAAAAACCGCGCGACTCCGACTCCAAAATTTTTCGGCATAAAAAATTTAAAAAAATTTCTAATATGTTCCAATATAAAAATTCTTCGAAATTGGCGATGCAATATTTTGCAGATCAATATGAAAAAGTAGATTTTAATTTATTTTATGAGAAATAGTTGATTCAAGTACTTTACTATTTAAGTATATTTAGGTATATTTTTTATACGTGCGGGAAAAAGTCTAAATTACATTAGCAAAACTCAGTTATTGATCTAGTTGAAAAAGATGTGTGATTTTTTAAATAATTTACTCATGCTAAAAAATGTTAATGACAGGAATTGTCAATAATTTTAATATCAGAATTTTTTAACCATCAACCAAGGCGAATTCATTTATCAGGTGGCGTTGAAAGCACAGCTGTGCTACTTTTTTTTCTTACTTAGGGAGAGAAATGTCAAAAGTTGCTTGTGTTTTTGACATATCGATCAACGAAAGCAACAAAAAAAAATACATTGATGTGTTTTTGGTGTTGTTACTTGTTGTAGTATCGACACCACCGTATACATGAATTCGCCTTGCCATCAACGCTGAAATATTTTCAACATTGTACAGAATAAGTGTTGCTATAGCGCATAAATACTATGTATTAGAAAAATTGTGACGTAAAATTATTTCTCTTTTGTGTAGACACATCTTTATCGGCCTGCCTTTAATTCCTACCAAAACACTCATGTTTTTCTTATGCACATTACGCGGAGATTCCCATAATTCGTTTAATAAAGATGTCTCTACACAAAAGAGAAATAATTTTACGTCTCATTCATTTCGCATCACGGTTAGAGTAGGAGTCGGAGTCGTGAGTCGGAGTCGCACTTAAAAAATGTCAGCGTTTGGAGTCGGAGTTAGTACTTTTTTCGGACGACTCCACAGCCCTGGATATAATCTTAAAAAAATAAATGCCAAAGAATAGTCTTTCAAATGATAATAAACATTCCCCATTAAATTTGAATTTTCTGTGTTTTTTTCTTTAAAAATGTAGGGAACCTCGAAATGGGTCTATTATTATTTCTCTTTGTTTTGATTTTTTTGGGAGGTTGTTCAGATAAACTTACGATAATTGTTATCAAAATTGGACATGATAGTACTTTTTCCCTGTTTCGCAGCATGTTTTAAAATGAAACGACCTGTTTCGCTCTCAAAATTTTGTATGGCGTAACAGGTTGCTTCAATCATGTTTCGGGTGTGAAACAGGAATACGAGAGAGAAACACGAATATTGCTGTCCGTGTGAACATGGTATTAGAGCGGCTTTCGGGAACATCAACTATATTGGAGCTTTTGTGAATTATTTACATACAAGTTATTTTGTATTTATATTTGTGGTGTGGGGTTAAGGTGTTTTTTTATTCGACCTTTTACAGATTGATCACAAGATTACCATGTATGTATATAATTTCGAAAGGACGGACGTAGTTTATGAAAAGATAACAAACACGAGCACAAAGCCCTCCAATATTTTTTGGGATTACAGACGTAATGACAAACTTAATATACCCTTGTGGTGGTGGAGTGTAAAGTAAATTGTTAAAATTTTTAAATTATTTTTTCATTTTAAACAATACGATTTTAATAAAGCAAAGATGATCAGAGGTTATCCTTTGTCGTTTCGGATTATCAGTCATAAATTTCACCAGAAAGTCTATCAAATTTGTACAGTCTTGGAAATTATTTGCTTTAAGTGTCCAGGTGTTATTGTTTGTATTTAGAAGTGTTATACAATACATGTTAGAAGTGTTATACAATACATGTTAGAAGTGTTATACAATACATTTTTTTTAACATGAATGCACAATATGATTTTTTCAATTTCTACTTTTTGTTAGAATTATAAATTTTCTTTAATAACCTCAATAATATATAAAAAAAAAATGTTAGCATTTATTTTAAAATCATGTGCTTTAGAGGGCGTACAGTGAAACTGATCCAAACAAAAAAAAAAAACAAAAAAAAAAAAAAAAAAAAAAAAAAAGGAAAATATATTTAAAATTTATGGGATAAATCCAGTTTACCGACGCAGCTTCAAATAAAACCAGTTAGAGTGCTGTATTCGAATCTTTGATACCCTCCAACGACAGTAGTGGGCTCTTTATGATAAATACATATATGTACATATATTATTAACTAAGCTTCACAAAAACGAACGTCAGCATTACAATTGGTTTCGGTTTAGACCTACATTAAATTGTTGACCGACAATCAGAAAGTTTTATGCGTTTCTTGTTAGAACTTTGAACTGGCTTGAGTTAAATATCATGATTCGTAAAAGTTTTAGGCGAACTAAAATAATTTTTAGGAGGGTAATTTGTATTGGACCTTTGGTAAATTATGGACCAATCATCTCAACATTCTGAAGACTAATTTCGGGTATTACAAAAAATAAATTAGAATAAATTTCAATACTACAGTGTAATAAGTTTTAGCGTTAACAGCAAATTTCACAAATTTGCATTACATTTTTCGGTGGGGTGCTTTAAAACCATGGGAGATAAGGCTATGATGGCTTTATTTTTCAATTGAATGGGAGATAAAGCCATAATGGCCTTATTGCCCAATCATTGAGAGATAATGTCATATTTAAAATTTTGCGAAATGAGAGATATAGCCATTTTTTTTTCGCAAATGAGAGATAAAACCATATTTTCTCACAATATTGTTATGCATGGTGTAAACATTCTGTAAAAGGGAAAATCCTTAGTTATCCTTGAAAAAATAACAACTAAGAATTAATATTTTAAATTCATTTATTTTTTAACAAAAATTTATACAAAAAAAAAAAAAACAAAAAAACCCAACAGCAAAAAGAAACAAAAAGTTCAATTAACTGTAATAAGTACAAAATCAATGGGTATGTACATAAGGTATTATTAACAAAAAACTGCGTGAACATCTTTTATGACTGTTCTACATACTGGGCATAATGTTTGTATTCCTAATGCGTCACTGTTGTTTTTCATCTGATCATAGCAATGTTGACACACTTTATAATTATTGCAAGGATTAAAAAGTAGCTGCCTTTCATTATCGCAACATATTATACATAGTAGATTTTCTTGTGCTTTTGCTGCATTATTATTCATGCGTTCTTTTTCATTCATTTCAAAGTTATCATCATCATCATCATCAGAAGTATGTATCTCATCAATGAAGTTTTCTGCAAGCATGCTATTTTTCATATTGGAAAAATGGGAAAACTTTATTCAGCGAAGCCACCTGCCGTGTCCTACTGGAGGAAAAAACCTCTAAGCGCGGCCGCAGGCCGCCACGCAGAAAAACTTTAGTATGCGAAGCCAGATTTCAATACTTGACTTTAGTGTTTCCGGAAGTGAAAACTATTAATCAATGTAAAATGCAAAAGTTCTTCAAAACTGAAATGAGAGATAAAGCCATTTTCTAATATCGCTAATGTGAGATAAGGCCATGATGGCTTTATCTCCCATTCAAATGATGAGAGAGATAAAGTCATCATGGCCTTATCTCCCATGGTTTTAAAGCACCCCACCCATTTTTCTGGCCACATGTATATAAGTAAGACATTTTACCGCAATATCTATATCTGTGATGGTTTTAGGCGAATTTAATTATTTTCCTAAAGTGGGCTTTATTTGGTTTTAGGCGCAATAAACTGATTTCCGAGAGTAGAAAATCAGTTTATTACATAATTTACCTAGGGTAAATCTTTTTGCGCTAGTATAATTTTCTTTTATTCATTTTTTTTTTTTGCAAAACTCAATTCAAATAAATCGTTCAATAACTGCTTAGCTATTATTTTTATAACAAATAATTCAATGTAAAATTGACCTACAGATTTTATAGGTAAGCAAACAATAAGGAAGTGTTGTCATGGTTTTTACTGTGGCATACACCTTTTGATTTATGCTTTTCTGTCGAAGCAAGAAAGATCATACAACGCGACGATGTTGTATTTAACACGGCCTTAAGAAAGTTACGCTTTTCCTTCAAAAAAATTACGTTTTTCGTCAAAAGTTACATTTTGAAATATTTTTTGAATTTACCCAGCAAAAACTTTACTTACCTGGTAAGTTAGCAAATAATGTTGGAGAAATATAAACACTACTTATTTTTCGGCTGAATAACTACTTATTTCTGTTCGAGTTGTCCACAGAATTCAGTAGTTACAATACACTTACTAGAAGTCACAAAATATATAGTTATTATTTAACTACCAGTAACTCGAATTATAAGTACTTACAATATACTTACTAGAAGCCAAAAAGTAACCAGTTTTTATTTAATTGGCTCTAGTTAATAGACCTTATAAGTAGTTATGGAGCTAGTTACCAGTAAGTAAATATTCAGTACTGAAAACGAGACAACTAATAAGCAGTTATTTAGCTAATTATTAGTAAGCAAATATTCATAACTAAAAATAATAGTAGGGAAAAGTACTTACTGAGGTCATTACTAGCAAGTACTTATTGAAGTTTTCAGAATAATAACAACTACTTACCAGGTAACGTATGAAATAACTACGACCTATTACCAAAATTCAAAAAGTTTTTCCTGGGTAGCTTTCAAAAAATCAAAACAAAGAAAAAAAAAAATTAAATAAAAATTCATATTAAATAAAATTAAGTAATAATTATTAAATAGTAATATAATTCAAAGTATTCAATAAGGTATTTTTTAATTTTTACGTACATTTTAATCTATTTAAAAAAAATCACACTACCAACTAAAAATAAAAATGCCAAAATGAAACAAGATTGAATCAGCATATTTCCACACATAGGATTCTATACGAAGTGAGTCTGCTTGATCAGGGAAGTATTCAGGCGGGAATCTCGGATCATAGGAGTTTGACCTTGGACTTCGGCGTAACACCACTGGTGGAGTTCCCGGATAGGGAAGTTTGGGCAGTATAAGCGGACGGGCCGAAGATGGACACTGGCACTGGGGTTGGTGTTTTTATTGCTGACACTGACGTGAAAAGGTCATTCAGACTCTCGGATGAGTGCACTGTCTTCCAGGCTGAGATCCTAGCGATCTGGAGGGAGACGGAAGTGGTACTGGGTCACATCGTAGGGGGATCTGTGGTGACAATCTACGTCGATAGTCAGGCTGCTCTAAGAGCATTGTCAAATTATACGGTGCGATCGTGCCTGGTTGCACGGTGTAGGAATGCTCTGAGAAAGCTCATGTTGGCATTCACATAAGGCTGTGTTGGGTACCAGGACACTGCAAGGTGAATGGCAACGAGGTGGTGGACGAACTCGCGAGAGGGGGTTCGAATCTAGACTGTAACGAACCTTCTTGGCTGGGGTATAACTCGGCGGTTATCCAGGGTTCACTTTCCAGTAAATTTCTAATTAGTTCCTGACCTCGTTAATAAAAAAAAACAACACACTTCATCAACTATTTGGTTTCAGCAACCACACTTTATTTCTTATTTAATATACGGGAAACTAATCAGACGGCTTTTTCGATTCGACACAACACCCAGGCGACACGAAAGGAGAACTGGCCGTGCGGTCGGCGCGCTATCCTCCGCAGGCAGTGGTAGACGTATGCCTGCGGGATAACCACGGGCACACTACTACGCTCGGCGTTCGACGCTGGGGTAGGCCTAAATTGGAGAACCTGCGGGATAACCACGGGAGCTCCAATTCATCCCACACAAACTGAGGCCCAGTGAAGCCACCAAACGACAGTGAATCTGCGGGATAACCACGGAAACGCTGTGTTAAGTGACTCGTAGTCGTAAACCTGCGGGATAACCACGGGAACACTCCTACGCTCGGCTAATAATGTTAGTGTAGCACTAGATTATAGTCTGCGGGATAACCACGGAACTTCAATTAGTTCTACACAAACACCACTACAAACCAAACTAAACAAACTACCAAAAATTTACAGCGGGATAACCACCATAAACTACAACTTACCAACCACTGCGTTCAACACCGACTGATCCTGATTTTAATTTTCGGTCTGCTTTTATACTTTCATGTCGTCGTACGTACAAGGTGGCTGCAACTGCCCATCTGTTTGGTCAGCTGTTTGGGACCATCTGTTGGGCATGTGTTGTTTGCTACGTGCCGCTAGGTGTCTCAGACGCCAATTCGAATCTACTGGCTTCCACTAGAGGTCGCTATAAACGCACGTTAGTAAATTCAAATTCGATTTTGTCTTATAGTTATTTACAACTGTTCATCATATTTAATAATATTAATAAAACTAAAGGAAAATAATAATGACAACATATCCACAGTTCATTTTAAAGAAATATCATCTTCATGATGATTGCTAATGATCGATAATAATAATAATACAATAAAAAAAACTACAAAAAAAATAAAATAAAATAGAATAAATAACCTCAACGGTACTCATGGTGTAGGTGGAAACGAGGGTTTCCGACTTCCATCGTCACACATCCCCTCTTCGTCAAAGGCCGTTGGCTTTCTCTCACGGCAGGACCTCTACCTGTACTCTCCATGCTTTGGAGATCGTCACTCTGTATGATCTCGATTGGCTATGGTGGATGAATTTCACCCGGTGGCCGGGCTTGTGTGTTCGTTCAATGCAACCCTGAGCAATCAACTCGTTCACCTCGGCGTCTATGATCGCCTGGGCGCATAGCGAATCTTTATGGGTCTGTCGTCTCTGAGCAAGATTTTGTGACTGGCAATATTCGAGACCCCGTGTAGCTTCTTAAATTTCGGGAGTTCTTCTTCCAGGAAAGCAGTAATCATCGCCTGTTCCGCCGTTACTGGCTCTGCCGCGGGTTCATGGCACTCCAGTACCTCCCCGCAGGTGGTGGGCTTAGGCACAGCCGGGTGGACTGGTGGTTGTGTGATAGCTTCTTGACTGGAACAGTTCAGCGTCAGGCCGGCAATTCGGATGCACGTATCAAAGTTTCGTAAGAACTCGAACCCTAGGATGACATCTTCACTAGCGTTGGGCATCACGATATACAGACAATTTCGTGTCCGGTTTCCTAGGGTTGTTGGATGTTCTATAGCTTTTGAGACCCGGCATACTGCCCCATTGGCTAGCATGACGTCCAGTTCTTCCTGGCGATACGTCGGGGATGTGGTGAGTTGTGATATAATGTCCGGGCGGATGAAGTTTCGGCTAGCGCCGGTGTCTAACACTGCTTTAACTACGACTTTGTTGACCAAGATGGTGGCCGTCAATTGCGTTTCTTCGCGGTGTAGGCCGGTCATACCGGTGGAGGATGTATTGCTTGTCTCGGGAGGTCCGACCATCCTCAATTGCGTCGGCTCCCATTGGCATTTCCCGAATTTTGGGTTTCGGCCCGAGGACATCTATTGGCGTAGTGCCCCGTTTCCCCACAACTGTGACAGCGTGCTGTTTGCCTGTTACCGGTTCTTCGCGGGGAAGCGGCTACATTCCCTGGATTTTGTGTGGTACCGACTGGTATGCTTTCCAGATGCTCGGCCATACGTATTAATTCAGCAAGGGAGCCAAAATCTTTTCGTCTTATATATAGTTTATATCTTGACTGGGCGTTCTGGAAAATCCGCTGCAGCTTCTCGTCCGCTGTTAATTCGGAATGCCTAATCAGGGTTTGTATCTCTAAAACATAATCTTTGAACGGTTCCCCTGGTTGCTGCACCCTGGCTCTAATTTCGTCTTCTAGCCGCTCGAAGTACCGGGTAGGGAGGAAAAAGAAAAGAAAATCTTGTCTGAACGCAGACCATACCTCCCAGTGCTCGTTGTTGTTTCGATACCACGCAAGAGCTCGTTCACCCAAAAATTCTGGCATCTCTCGGGGTAGGTGGTCCAACGCGACCCCGTAAATGTATGCTAACTCCTCCACCCGATCAATAAAAGCCAAGGGTTCACCGCAGCCATGGTAGGACAGGCCCCACTTTCGTACCTGATCCATTAGGTGACTCCTGCTGCTTTTACCATCCTCATTTGGGCCGGTGGTAATCCCGGCTGGTCGGGGGGCCTCTGCTGGGTTTACCCCGATGGTGTGGTTCGTTGTGATTGAGGTCAGGGTACTACTCCCAGGCATTGTCAGCATCGCTCCCTTGTCAAACTGTTTCTCTAAACTTTGCAGACGGGCAGCGACCTCCGGGCTGTGTTCACCGCTAAGAAATTGGGACAGCCGTTTTCTCAGCTCGTCCACCGTACCGCTAGTTTCCAGGGAAAATTCTTGCATGGACAACAGTAATTCTTCCCGCTTAAGCGGATATATCCATCCCGTCTTTACAATTGTCTAAGAATTACTTGCAACTATTTTCAATTTTTCATAGGTTCAATAACTTTTGTTCGCCACTTTTAGTATGCACGACACACCAAAATTATTTTAGAAATATAATTTGCAACAGTACATTTTATTTTTCTCTTAAAACTTCATGGTTTGCTTCATTAACACAATTTGGCGTTTTTAATACCGTAATTTTATTTTGCCACTGTTTCGCCTTGTTTTTAAATTTTTTTGATATTTTAACGGGGTCCCTGCTCGGGCGCCAACTGTAACGAACCTTCTTGGCTGGGGTATAACTCGCCGGTTATCCAGGGTTCACTTTCCAGTAAATTTCTAATTAGTTCCTGACCTCGTTAATAAAAAAAACAACACACTTCATCAACTATTTGGTTTCAGCAACCACACTTTATTTCTTATTTAATATACGGGAAACTAATCAGACGGCTTTTTCGATTCGACACAACACCCAGGCGACACGAAAGGGGAACTGGCCGTGCGGTCGGCGCGCTATCCTCCGCAGGCAGTGGAAGGTATGTAGTGTACGGTTCTACGTATGCCCAGTGAACCCACCAAACTACAGCAAATCTGCGGGATGACCACGGATCCGCTGCGTTTAGTTGCTCGTAGACGTATGCCTGCGGGATGACCACGGGCACACTACTACGCTCGGCGTTCGACGCTGGGGTAGGCCTCCAATTCATCCCACACAAACTGAGGCCCAGTGAAGCCACCAAACGACAGTGAATCTGCGGGATAACCACGGAAACGCTGTGTTAAGTGACTCGTAGTCGTAAACCTGCGGGATAACCACGGGAACACTCCTACGTTCGGCTAATAATGTTGGTGTAGCACTAGATTGGAGTCTGCGGGATAACCACGGAACTTCAATTAGTTCTACACAAACACCACTACAAACCAAACTACCAAAAATTTACAGCGGGATAACCACCATAAACTACAACTTACCAACCACTGCGTTCAACACCGACTGATCCTGATTTTAATTTTCGGTCTGCTTTTATACTTTCATGTCGTCGTACGTACAAGGTGGCTGCAACTGCCCATCTGTTTGGTCAGCTGTTTGGGCCCATCTGTTGGGCATGTGTTGTTTGCTACGTGCCGCTAGGTGTCTCAGATGCCAATTCGAATCTACTGGCTTCCACTAGAGGTCGCTATAAACGCACGTTAGTAAATTCAAATTCGATTTTGTCTTATAGTTATTTACAACTGTTCATCATATTTAATAATATTAATAAAACTAAAGGAAAATAATAATGACAACATATCCACAGTTCATTTTAAAGAAATATCATCTTCATGATGATTGCTAATGATCGATAATAATAATAATACAATAAAAAAAACTACGAAAAAAATAAAATAAAATAGAATAAATAACCTAAACGGTACTCATGGTGTAGGTGGAAACGAGGGCTTCCGACTTCCATCGTCACAAGACTTAGAGGTAAGGGACAGAGGGGTAAGACCCCCCCCCCCCCCCTTATGTCACTACTATGGGGTTATACGGGACAGATTCCGTGATGCCGTTAACCGGTCCTAGAGGGATATTCTACTTTTCACTTTACTTCTCTTTTTCCTCTTTTTTCCTATACTGAAGGGATTCTAATGAACCTCATTGGTCTTCGAGTGGATATGCGCCCTTGGGCGATAACCCTTCTTAACTTAACCTAACAGCATATTTTTGAATCTAGTCTCAGAGAGCGAAACAAGTGGTTTATCGTCGTATGAACATAGCATCATGGAGCTATAACTGATTTGGGTCAACGTTCAAAATAAAACTCTGCCTTTTCTATCTATAGTGACTGTAGTATAGTATCGCGTCAAAATATTGGTATTTAAGGAACCTTATTTAACAACAGTTTTCTTTTAGTTAGATGGAACCATTTTAACAAATATATTTTTCGATTGGTTCCTAAATAGCATAAACTTGTAAATAACATTGAAATTGCTTACCGAATTAAAGGAAATACCTACATTAATAATTCGATAACATTTATATTTGATGCGGTATTACATACATATAATTATCGCAATTAGATAATCTATATGAAATAAAACTTTTCCTTTTACAAACTTAAAGAAAACATTTACATTAATTGTAAAAACCCAATTGATAAAAGTCAAATAAAACAGCCAAGAGTTGTTTATAGGAAAAATATTAATGAATATAATGAACGAATTTACAGTCATTCAAGCACAATTTAAATAATGACTACTTACAAAGATGTCCGTAATTAATAAGATCAAAAAGTTATTTTTTTTTCTTAATAAAAAAGCAGCACAAATTAAAGAATAACATGAGTAAAGAAATGATAAAAAAATTTGTTTAATCAACCATATTAAAAGTACTTAAACATATTAATAAAAAAAAAAATATATATATATAACTATTTTAGAAATATAAGGAGAAAAGGTTGAAGAAAGTCTTAAGGCTAAAATATTTAAAATAAAAAAGAAAACTATGTTAAATAAATGAGAATGCTTTGTTAAATAATGGTGGCTATTCTTGAAAACGCGTCGAGGGAGTGAAAATTTACATGAAAGAAAAAACAAATTTACAAAAATTGTTTTTGTTTATCATACAAAATTTACAGTTTTTAAAAGTGACAGAAATTTTTTAAGTCCTACTCTAACCTTGATGCGGAATGTATATGACACGAGTCCTTATTTGACTTTAAACAATTTTTTTCAAGCAATTTATGTGCAAATAACCTACGTAAGAACAAATGCGACCGATTGTTTAATTGGTAGGGTAAGAATATGTGTTTTATTGTTGTAAAATTGAAATTATAACGATTCGAACCGAATTATAATTAAAATTTTTAGACAATTCAACTATAATCAGGGGTGTCATAGAATCCAAGTCGGTTTTGCTAATTGTCGGTTTTTCAAACCAATATTGGTTTCATTTGGTGTTATAAAAACAAGTCGGTTTTGTTATTTTCGAATACAAATATAACCGATATTCGAAACAGCTGTTTTATGTTTTGGTTCATGTGTTTATAGTTTTTAATGCAATTTTTGTTTGATAATTTTTTAAATTATGATTGTGCTCTAAAATATTGTTAAAACTTGTGTTTGTAATAAAAGGAAAATTATAGAAAAGAAAATAAGAATGGAAACACACTAAACATATGCAATAAATGCCATCGTTGTATTAAATATTTGCATTTGTTGTTTACATTTGTGTAATTTTATTGTTTTGTAGAATTATAAAGCAAATTTATTAAAAATAAAAAATAAATTGTTTCTTGTTAATAAATAAAATAAATAAATGTGTTGCGAACTTTCTGTACGCAGAAAAAGTGAGAATACTTTTGCAAGCTCGCAGCAGCCCGCTGCCGGAGACTACCGGAGACATGCAAAAAATACTAATTTACCAATTTTATTTATTTCCATCTATGCAAAATAACTAACTGTTGAAAAAATTAAATAAAAAATTAAACCTTAACCAACTATATTTATTTCCAATATAAAAACAAGAGCTGTAAGCTGCTTGGTTTATTTTCAATAAAAATCCGATAATATTGGTTTCTGTGACACCTAAAACCGACACTAATTTCAGTTCGAACAAAAAACCGATAAAATTGGATTTCATGACAGCAATGTATTTTTTTTTTGTCGGTTTCAAATCCAATACCGATAAGATTGGTTTCTATGACACCCCTGAATATGTGTATGTATGTATCAAACGAATTTATTATAAAACAAGTGTTTTTTCTTAGGACATGTGTGAGGCGATAGAAAAGTGCGAATGTAAGTAAAATGTTGTCACTTCTGAAATTATTGAAATTTCAATAGCCCTGGGGGCTAGTAGAATTTTTAAAACAACCAACAAAATTTCTGACAAATAAAATTTCTGAATTCAAAACAAAAATATAAAATAAAATGCATAGAGCCACCTGCAAAAAAATTGTATTTTCCTAATTTGTTCATTATTTTATACAGTACTTTTCGTTTATAGTCATTTCCATTGTTAGTCACATTAGCGATATAGTTCATTTAATCTTTATTTTTGCCGCTATACAGAAGATTAATAGAAAGTATTTACGTTGTAGTCCATTTAGCGATATAAGCACATTTACAAAATAAAGCAAATTATTAACGTTTTAGTCACATAAGTTTTTTGTTTGTTTTCGAAGTTACAAACCATATCAAAGAATCAAGAAATTAATCGTTTACTTTTTCTTATCAACTCTCCAATCGAAAAAAATTAGTTTTTGTGTTTGGTAACAGTGATGAAATATCTTATTATTGTTTTAACTTTTTTAAAACAGTTAGCAACTCTGTTGCAAAGCTATAATCCCGCTGTCAGTGTTGTTAATATGATTTTTTATTTTATAAATTCATATTTAATTCGCCAAAAATCTGCAAAAAATTTTAAATATTTAGCATTATTCTAGTAGTGTGTTTTTATTATAGTTTTTTGAACGATTTAAAATAAATCTGTAAATCGCAATAGCACGAAGTTTGCCGAATTAAAATTACAAAAGTATGCTGAAGGAAACTAGAATTTTTGTAAGAAACTATGGCAGATCGCAAGCATAACGCACGAGTTTCCGAACACTGTAAAATAAATCTGGTGTTTTGCTTTTTTAAATCGTGCGAATATAATAACAAGGCTGAATATCTTAAAACTTAGAACTTGAGAGATCAGTGAATTGAATTTTGCAAAAATATTAATTTTAAGAAATTTTTAAAATTCCATTTAATATACAATCAAACGCGATTAAATTTTTAGAATTTATTTTCCAAAATAAATTAAAAATTTACTTGTTTTCTTGTAGAGATCCGAAGTTTTATAACTTTTGGGAAGAAAAATGTCTGAAAATCAAATAAATCTTAAGCTTTATTCCAAGTTTTTAAAGCAACCATTTTTAAATGTGTTTAATGTAATTATCTGGCAATATTATCAATTTTTCATCTAAAACATTCTCATTCGTATTGCGATTTTAAAATTTGTTAGAAATTTAAAGAAAAAACTGTAGCCTTGCTGATAATTTTTTTTTATATAATTAAGAAAGAAAGTTAAATTGCTTTTCATAAATCGCTAACTTTTTTAAATTTTGCCAAAAATTTACATATGTATGTGGCACACATATACACATGTGAACTTTGGCGTATAGTCATTCTAGCGATATAGTCCACGACTTGTGACTATAAGCAAAAAGTACTGTACATAGTATTTTTTTTAAATATTTTAACACATCGTCAAAATTTTATATCGTCAAAAAAGATATAATTTTTTCCAACGATATTTTTCAAAAAAGTTCTGATAATGTAGACCATAACCAAACAAATAGTAGTTAATATAACGTACACTGTCCCCTGTTCGAGCACTAGTATATTTACAATCATAAAATCTAAGGTGTTTTTTTTTATTAATTTTGATAAATTAACTTGTAAGTACTGCAATACATACATAGCTATGTATTAGTATAATTAAAATGGGAAATAGCTTAGAAACAAAAGAAAAGTTTTAGGCACCATATCGAAGTAGCCACCATGTTTTCTAATATATAAGTTTGGCAACATGTTGTTATCCCTAAATGGATTAACATAGGTAATTTAATTGCAGTTTATTTCGTTGACTCGTCTATAAATCTGGTATACTACCGTAGGCCCATATTTTGAATACATCCTTATTTATCTAGGTATACGATGAAAACGCATTCTTTATTTCGTTAAAATATATCATTTCACACAGCAGAAATATGCATTTTTTCCCCACATGGAAATACTTTGTTACCATAGTACTTTGCTACCGTTTCACACACGTCAAATAATACAATTTTAATAAAATGTATTGAAAATCAAGTTTTCATTCATTTTTAAACAAAAAATAAATAAAATTTCAAGAAATTACGTGCACACACATCAAACTGGCTGCAAATTTTTATGAAAATCAAAAGCATTTTGATTATGTCGCCATGTCGCTTTAGTAAACATAAAATATCTTTTATAAACAAAGCAGTTAATTTTTTTTCGAAAATGATTTCTTACATTCCTCCAATTGTTTAAATTTAGTCAATAACAGCATTTGAACTTCGGTGCAAATCGATATACTTTCATCTGTACAACAATAAAACACATATTATTGCCCTACAATTAAAAATCGGTCACATTTGCGCTTACATAGGTTTTTTGCACATAAATGGCATGCAAACAAAACTTATTTTATTACTTAAATGAGTTTTCAACGAGAAAAACAAGACTTCTTTTAGTTTTTTTATATTTTTTTCATTGCCATGTACATACGAGTACATACACACCAGTGTTGCCAAGTTAGGGATTTTCACCCTAAATTTAGGGTTTTCTTTTGCGTTTAGGGTCAGTTTTAGGGACTAAAAAATAGTTAGGGGAAATTTAGTGTGTAAAAATTGTATTTGGGAATATTTTAGGGTTGATATTAAAATGAAATAAACAGCCGGCATTACTACGCCAGATGACGATTTTCTGCTCTTGCATTGTCTGCCCTTTCCTTTGCCAAAGTTTTGATTATGTTAACAAAAAGTCCACGTTTTGTGTTGCGACTAGTGTATTTCCCTGCGGGAAATTTGTGTCAATTGTTCCAACAGACTGGTCCTGGGATTTGTGAAAATAAAACAAGTACAAAAGCAAATCACTCCAGACCAGTGAAAGAGCACCAATCATTTAACTAGTATATAAAGAACCAAAAGGAAGAAAAAGTAATAAATTACAGTACAGTGTTCACCGGTAGTGACACTTTTTTGGGACTTTATAAAATTTGGTTCTTACACTTAGTTCTAGAACTTGTTTTATTGAAATGATACTTCATTGTAGTAACTAATACTAAACACGTTCATTGAGAATATATGTGTGACTAGTCAAATGGTAGCTGTTAGGTGACAATTGAACCCTTCCAGTGACAACCCCATGTAAAAGTGATAAGTCCCAATCATATAAAGTGTTAGAACTAGAACCGGTCTCAATCACCAAAGACCAATCACGGGACTACTTTGGTGTCAGTTCGCTTCCCTCTAGGGTGACAATAACGAAATAAAAATTTACTAAAAATATATATGTATATTTGGTTGATATTATTTTCCCAAATATTAGTAGGCTAGCATCTGCGTTACTGGCACTACCATTTGCGAACGCAACTCTCGAGCGAGCATTCTCAATGCTTAGTATTATAAAAAATAAAATAAGAAATCAACTGTCAACTTCAACAGTTGAATCTATTTTTTGTATTAGTATATATATGTTTAATTATACTTACATACATATGTGTAAAAAATGCTATGAAATAAATGATATGCTTTAAAAACATTTAAAAAATTATTCTTTTTTTTGGGGTTTTCTTATTTTTTTCTCAGTGCAAATTTAGGGGGTATTATTTTGATTTGGGGTTATTTCTTAAAATTTACTTGGCAACACTGATACACACACGCATGGACGCACATATGCGCTGATAGATGAGAATAAAAAGTTCTCTGAGAGTAAAAACAAAGACTATAATTTACTCTCACAAGCAGGGCTGTCAGATGTGGCGATTTCTCGCCAAACGTGGCGATTTTCAAACTCTTTTGGCGACCTAATTTTCGATTTGGCGACATGGCGATTTATAAAATAGTTGGCGATTTTGTTGGCTATTTTTGATGAGCCATCTATTTGTTTTGAAATTTGTTAAATTCAAAATGAAGAAATAATATTTTTTTTATTCTAGTATTTTAATGTATGAAATTTGATGCATTCATATGTATAACCAGTATTTAAAACTAAATAATGTTGAAATGGCTGATGAAGATAATCTTCGAGAAATTTTTTTTTTCACATTTAAATGTGCTCTTGAAAGAAGTAATAAGTAGAATTCTTTAAAAATGAATATAATGAAAGTTTATGAAAATTTTTCCATTATAAAATGTGACAAATTATCACATAAAACTTGTTGTTTTTAAATATATTTTAAAGATTTTTTATGAATCCTAACTTACCCTTGGATGTTAATGAAATACTATAGAAAAAATACAATTTGTTAAAAGAAAATTGTAATGATGATATTCAATCTAATTAAGATCAGTTTAGGCCAACAATTTATAGCTACAAGGATACGGCAGGTACCTGTATTGAAATATTGAAATTCGCTAAATATCTGCTTTGAAGTAGAATGCGATATGAAGTTTTCGACACGTTTTTACGAGCCAAAAGTTATATGAATTTAAATAGCACATGTTGCATTTCTTTTCTACCTTCACAATGTATTTCAAAAAAGAAGACAACAAGTTAGTCTTCTTGGTGAACTATATAGCGTTTTAGTTATATAATAGTACTGCAACTACATACAAATATATTGTACATCCAATATTTGTTTAATACTTACCGCAAAATCCTTTTTTTGTTACTTTAAGTAGACTACTATAAAATATTTTTAACATTGCACCTTTTTTGTTAAATAAAAATTAAACAAAATATATGGCGACTTTTTTTGAATTTTTGGCGGATTTAAGGGATACGGAACAAATTTCTCTTGGGATTTATGAAAAAATATTTT
Source organism: Pollenia amentaria (assembly GCA_943735925.1). NCBI lineage: Eukaryota > Metazoa > Arthropoda > Insecta > Diptera > Polleniidae > Pollenia > Pollenia amentaria. Next base: position 80,161,317 of record OX031008.1, on the reverse strand, counting down.
TAATTATTCTAAAAATACATATATTATTGTCGAAATCGAAAAAAATAAATGCTTTGGCGATTTTGGCGATTTTTGACATTGAATTTGGCGAACAAGATCAAAATCAATCTGACAACCCTGCTCACAAGTGGATTTAGCGGCTAAATCCACCAGAAAAATTAATATAGACAGAAAAATGTATGAACTTTGTATGGCAGTGCAATACGCTTTATAAATCTATAGTCTTTGACCTGAGTGTTTAAAATTCTTATTCACTTTATAGTCTTATTTGTATAACATTTTTAGCTTCACAGAAAAAATTTTCATTGGTTTTTTATTAAGTACAATGACTAAAAAGTATTATGATTTAATCAATATGTTAATTAAATGAATTATTTTTTTATTGAAGAAAAATTAAGAATATCTTTTTCATTCAAATAATATTTTAATTTCTTTAAAATTAATATATAACTAAAATAATAATTAAATTAATTAAAAACTTAATTGATTGCTTCGTTTAAACTAAAATGATGCCAACATGTTAAACTAAAAACGTTAAGTAAGAAAAAAATAATTTGGTTTCATTTGGGACACTGCCTGAGCTAAGTGAATAAGCCCGAGTTATATTTATCATATATATTGTTACGTAACTGCAAAAATAAAAATTATTCTTTAAAGAAATGTACGTGCTATAATTATTTAGTTGACTTTAAATATTTATTTTAATGCGCATAAGATATCCCAATGATGATCACACATTTAAATAAATATTTAAAGACAACTCAATAATTATAACACGTACATTTCTTTAAAGAATAATTTTTATTTTTGCCCGAAAAAATAAAAATCAAAAAATAATTGTTATTTTTGTTCAAAAAAATAAAAATCATAAAATAACTGTTATTTTTGATCGAAAAAATAAAAATCAAAAAATAACTGTTATTTTTGTTCAAAAAATAAAAATCAAAAAATAACTGTTACTTTTGTCCAAAAAAATAAAAATCAAAAAATAACTGTAATTTTTGATCGAAAAAATAAAAATCATAATATTTTATAATAGAAAAGCTCATAAGGATCAATATGTTATACTTGAATAAGTTTGCCAGCATTTACTTCTATATGCTTTTTTTGTTTTAAAATTTCAAAATAACTGTTATTTTCGGTCCCTGCTCTAAAATCCTATTTATTCTTTGTTGAAATCTTTATAGAATTGATAAATATAAATTATTTTTTTTTGTAGATCCTTTATACATAAATTCTTAAACTTATGTAGGTTAAAAAAAGTTATGAATAAACGTTGATTGTATATTTTGAATCGATTGGAAACATTAATGATGTATTGATTTATTAAAGATAATGGCTGAAAGGTAACACGCGTATGGTGGATTGGTAAGTAAAATTTTGGGCATTACTCCAAATTATTTTTTTACAGGCAATGAGTAGTGCCACGGATGGCAGTGAACTGTCATATGGGGAGGGCTACCTGTCCAGGACGTTACCATCTGGTCCTGAAGATTCGTGCAGTGGTCGCGTCAATGAATCTCCGCGATAAATAGTTTTTCATCGTCAGTCCGTGTGTCTTAGGTTTGCCTATGTATCATTTTCGGTTTGTCAAATGTTGTATGTCTCTTAATGCTTCTGTTAACTACACCGTTTCCATTTGGCACGATCGAAGTGAATGTGAGTACCATTGATGGACACGAACCCCCTATTCCCGGCGAGGTACACCCTGTCCAACAAAGTTCCAACGTCCATCAGGAAGCAACACAGAGGAAGAAATTAATTTCTTGTCCAGGTAAAACCAAACGCAGAGAAAAAACCTGGTTGATACAATCACAATCGCAAACTATCATTAATGTTTGTGGTTATGATTGTGTCAAACACGTCTTGAGCAACAAAATATGTTCGGTATTAATGTTTTTATCTAATTATTTCCTCAAACATATTATTATGTTTCAACAAGTTATATGGTTCTCACAATAAAAAACTTAATTTCAAAAAATTCATGTTTTATTACAAATATACAGGCATACATATATTAAAAAATTTAATTAAATATATACATTTATATACATGTGTGTTTTTTTATTTACAAATTTTATATTATGTTTTGTGGTTCAAATATAAAGAAAAAATAAGAATTCTATGTAGCCATATTTCGGCATGAAATAACACTTATCAATATTTTTATCCGTGCACTTAAGACTTGTAAAAATAAAGTCACACACAAACTTACATTTTATTTCTTTTATATCAGTATACTGTTGAACAGATATGGAAAAAAATTCGGGGCTAATGACAAAATTTTGTGTCAACATTTCTATGCCGGTTTCAATGTTGTAGGTTTTTTTGCGGCAAGAAAGACAAAGTAATTGCATATTTAAATATTTTTATAATTAAATTAAATATTATTCCTTCGACCTTTTTTTATTCAAAAATAAAAAGTTTTTTCGAGCTCGAGGCCAATTGTCTGTAAAAAATATATATACACTGAGTGTGCAATATTGAATGTGGAGAAGGTCATACGTCCCTTACGAATATATTTGTAACTCATTCCTTGATAATGATATCCGATGGATATCGAAATATTGGAGAGAGATGGATATCGAAATATTGGAGAAGATTAGTAAATAAATAATAAATTTTTTTTACAAACAATTGGCCTCGAGCTCGAAAAAACTTTTTATTTTTTATAATTATATATAAATAACTTACCTGTTTCAATAGACGTAAAATAATTTGTTTCGTTAGTTTCGCAAGGTAGCATGAACTTTTGTTCCCCGAAAAAAGTTTTAATTATTTGGTAATCATTCATGTTTCCTGATTAACTGACGCTTGCGGACGCAGAAAATTTTATTTTCCTTAGAAGCACACACTGTTTGTTTTGACAATAAATGTTTGCTCATTAAGAGAATGTGTTTTAAAGTAAACATAAATTATGGTATTAAACATACCTTTTGTGTGCAACTTATGTATATTATGATTTTAATTTTTAAGTTGAAAATATACATATTAAAGTAGCAAACATATAAAATAATTTAATCATTAGATCAGAGTAACTTTTTAGGTAAAAAACACCATATAATATTATTGTAGTGAATTTAAAATTTGTAAGGAAAAAAACAATTTTTTAAGTTATATTAGGCCCAGAATAAATTCATTAGGGCAAACGCATTAGGCAAATATGAATAAAAATGGTCGTAGTGACCATTCAGTAACCATGTCTTTTCTCTGCGTGCAAACGTATGTTTTTTGAATCTTTAGATTCTCCCAAAACATATCGAGTACTCGTACATCACAAAATATGTATTGCATACTTATGAATTATTTTTTTTTTGTTTGCTCGTTTTAGTTCAAGAATTGTTTTGTTTTAATTTTTATGTTATTTTTTTTTAATATTATACTCCTAATCAGGGCTGTGGAGTCGGAGTCGGAGTTGAAGAGTCGGAGTTGAGGTTTTTGTCCAAAAAAAAAGCGCGACTCCGACTCCAAAATTTTTCGGCATAAAAAATTTAAAAAAATTTCTAATATTTTCCAATATAAAAATTCTTCGAAATTGGCGATGCGATATTTTGCAGATCAATATGAATAAGTAGATTTTAATTTATTTTATGAGAAATAGTTGATTCAACTACTTTACTATTTAAGTATATTTAGGTATATTTTTTATACGTGCGGGAAAAAGTCTAAATTACATTAGCAAAACTTATACTCAGTTATTGATCTAGTTGAAAAAGATGTTTGATTTTTTAAATAATTTACTCATGCTAAAAAATGTTAATGACAGAAATTGCCAATCACTTTAATATCAGAATTTTTTAACCATCAACGCTGAAATATTTTCAACATTGTACAGAATAAGTGTTTCTATAGCGCATAAATACTAGTATGTATTAGAAAAATTGTGACGTAAAATTATTTCTCTTTTGTGTAGAAACATCTTTAAATGCCTTTAATTCCTACCATAACACTCATGTTTTTCTTACGCACATTACGCGGAGATTCCCATAATTCGTTTAATAAAGATGTTTCTACACAAAAAAGAAATAATTTTACGTCTGATTCATTTCGCATCACGGTTAGAGTAGGAGTCGGAGTCGTGAGTCAGAGTCGGAGTCGCACTTAAAAAGTTTCAGCGTTTGGAGTCGGAGTCGGAGTTAGTACTTTTTTCGGACGACTCCACAGCCCTGCTCCTAATAATAAATAATTTATGCATTTTTATGTATTGAAATAATTATTACTCGGTTAACCGATCAATAACAAACTGAACCATAAGTCAATATTTTTCTTGACCATGTGTACGCCAAAGTATTGTTTAAGTGAGGTACGTACCTGCTAATTTCAATGAGTAGTTTTTTTCAAACTATAAGATCAAACTACTGTCAGTCAAAACATATAAGGGATGCTCGCCATACAATTTCTGCAAACATGTCTTTTTGACCATTTTTACCTCTAGAAGCCAAACGGGCACGTACGGACAGATAAAACCTTTTGAATTATGTAAAGAAATAATCAAAGAAAAGGTTTTGCAAATATGGCACATATAGAAAAATATAGATTTATTTTATTTTCCGTCAAAGTTTACAAATAGTTAAAAAACGGATAGTTTTTAAATAGTGATTTACCAGGAGAAACACAAAGCAAACAGTTAATTTTTTTTTATCATTATACATTTAATAAACACATCAATCAATACAAACAAAAAATAAGGCGATTCGTTACCTATTTTTCGTGATATTACACGGTTTTTTTGAAAACCGAAAGTCGGTCAACTTTGAACGGTTATATCTTCTAAACTAAAAATGTGATATTATTAAGAGTGGCATATTTGAAATCGTTGAAAAGTTTCCTATAACATGGGTTTATTCAAAACTTCGTCGGCACTCATGAAAATTTTGATTTTTGCAACCTCGTTTGCTCTACGGGCGCCACTGTGCGGCTGGCAGGCTGCTTGCCATGTAAGCCTTTTGAGCAAACTACAAGTCGCAATTTTTGAGATAAATTGAAGACATTTGGTATATTTATTTTTATTGTCACCAGGACCAAGCTCAATTAAAATGGTCCATAATATCTCATAGCCCCCATACAATCTTTTTCCCGAAAACAGCCTGTTTCTTATTATTATATTGGTATTAAGATTAAATTTGTCCAAATTTATGTCCATATTTGAACGTCGCTCCCATACAAATATTACTCCCGAAAGTAGCTTTTAATGCAATAACTTCATTGTAAATTTTGGTGTTTACTAAAGGGCTGCGCAAAATATTCTTAATGTTCTGTGTTCTACTTCACACAACTATCAATCATATTATTTCACTGTAAAAATACATAGCAAAACAAACATAACAACACATTATTCTCACCAAAACTTGAAAAGTTTTTCTCTTCTGCTTTGTTAGTGCTTGTATTATCAAAACAAACAGAATATCAACACAAAAACAGACAATGAAATAAAGAAACGGTAAATTATAGTAAAAGCATCGAGTGCACGTAATTAGGAATTTAAAAAATTTAAAGTGATCTTAGCTTATAACAGAAATGGATGCATGAAATGTAAGCAAAATTTATTTTTTTGAATTATTTCCTAAATGTACATATATTTTATTTTAGTCGACCTTTAGTATTATATTATCAAGCTTGAGGTCTTTTTTTATATTTATATAAAACTTTAAACGTTTATTTAACCAATATTTGTAATTAAAAAATTTTTTAATTTGTCTGTTATTGTTAAATTTGTTAAAAACATAAAATCCTATAAAACAGAATTCCATTTGGAGACTGCGGAAAAAACACACCATTATACTATGTAGGTAGTACATGTTTTTATTTTTTATTTCTATAAAAAGAATGAATTCTTCTTAATTAAATATTAAATACCTACCTATTAGATTTAAATATTAGACCTAAGTACCTTCATATACATATATGTATGTAAATAATAAACAATAAATTTTTGCAAATAAAAATTAATATTAACTATAAACTTTTTTAAGCTTTTTTATATTCATAACAAAACGCAAATGTTTCTCCCTTTGCAATTTTCTCTTTGGTTTATGTTTACGATCAAAACATTCAAACATGCTTGGAATGTTATATTTCTGTTTTAATGTTCTACTGCATCTTTGTTCTAATTCAGCTTTATTCTAGTTCAGCATTGTTCTAGTGCAGTTTTGTTCTATTCTTCTATATTTTGATCGTAAAGCAAAACAATTGTTTTTGGAAGTATGAGTTTTGTAATGAGAGAGTAATATACACATACTATCTACATTTAATGAAATTGCTTGTAAGCAATTTTTCTTGTGCTTGTGCAGCTCTTTAGTGTTTACATATAAATTGGCGACCATAGTTTTTACTATGCCATGACAATGGTTTTGTGCTTGTAGGTCCACAGCTAACGATAGGTGCCATAAAAACCCATATCTTAAAATCACTTAAAGACAAACAAATCTAATATAAATATATATATATTTTCTTTCTTTATAAAATTTACAGCGTGGTAGTTGTGAATTAGATAAAAGTTCACGAAGAAAAAGTTCTTCAACAAATTCTCTCCACTTTACTAGATCATTAGCTAAGATATTTGCTTCGTTTCAAGTCACATTACGAGATTTGCATTTGCATATTTTTCACTATTCTTATCCATGTGTTTCAGGGCCTTCCAGGATTTCTATAGCCCTGTGGATTCCAGTCCATTGCATGCCTGGCGATTTCGTCAGGTGACCATCTTAAGATGTGACCTATCCAAGTCTATTTGCGCCTGCAGATCTTGTACTCAATTGGTTTGCAGTAAGCCGTCAAGAGCAGAAGTTCATTGGTTACCCAGTACGGCCAGAAATTTCGCAAAATTTGTTTCAGGCATTTATTGCAGAAAGATTGCAATTTCCTTGTGCTCCAAGTGCTTCAACTATGCAGCAGTACCGATTTGACCAGTTAAAGATTTTCAGTTTTGTGGTGGGGTTTATAGTGTTCGCCCTCCATATTCTATGCAGGCAATGAAATGCGGTCCGGGCCTGTTTGATTCTGTCAGTTATATCGGAACTGGAGCCTCCGTCTTTGCAGATTGTGCTGCCGATGAAAAGGAATCTGCATCCTCGATCAGCTGTTCTTGGAGTATTAGAAGGGTTGTTCTGCTAGTGCCAATCCGCATCAGCTTGGATTTCTTTATGTTAATTTTGAGGCCAACTTAATTTGCACTGATGGACATATACATGAAGATATCTAAATAACGTTCGGTACAAGGAAGTTTTACATGAAACTTAACCTGAAAACATAATTTTATTCTACCGGGTCCATGATTGCCCATGGGTCAGGCGCGGATTCAGGGGTGGGGGGAAAGGATATTTCCCGCCCCTAAATTATAAAAATATGTTTTGCTTATTTCGATAATACACGAATTTCCGAATGTACACAATTTTTAGAAATCCCATCAAGTTTTTTTTTTGTTTTTTATAGAATCTCTAATCAAATTTTCAATAAGTATCCAAGTATTTATCCTAATAGTTATTTATTATATATTTCCAATGAAACATCTAGTTTACTGTATTTAAATACATATTATTCTACATTCAATCCCAGCAAGTGCCATCTATTTCCGAAAAATAAACGTTTGGGTTGAATATGCGAGCGGTTGAATTATTAATAAGCCTTAGTATATGCAATATTTGTTTTATGATAATTATTTATTATATAAATTTGAATATAACCATAGTATAGAACTAGTATGCCGACTGAAGAGAACGTTCTCTTTTTTTATAACTCTCATCACACATATAGGTTCTGTACACATAATGGTTCAACACACATAAGAACAACAAAAACAAAACAAAATTTGAAATTTCACAATATAACACTCCATGTTTAATTTTATGACTTAAACACATAATTAATAATTTTTTTCAATACATTTTGCTAATTTGCTTTTGCAAAATGTTTTTATTTTTCACAAACTAAAAATTTTTAAATAAATTTTTTTGACACTAAATTTTTTCTGTTGTTAATATTATTAAAGCCAGTAGAGTAGCATTTTGTGGTATTAAAATAATATTTGAAATCATTAATTATTTATATATTATCCGATATTGCAGAATAAAAATTTAGCAAACATGGCTTCTAAAAGTTTATAAATGCAGCCAGCATTCAATAAATTGAAAATTTATTGAACTAAGAAAATTTTATTTTGGAAAAAAAATTGTTGCCACATTCTATACGATTTTATGCAACTATGTTTAGTGGTGGAAATAGTTTTATAAACCAATACATTTGAAAAAAAATCTTACTAATACAAACATAAAATATGTACCACTGACAGTTGAGTTATGTACCTGTCAAAGAGTCGGCATACTAGTTGTATACTATGAGTATAATCGTTTTTCGTATCATATTTTCATAATAGTAGGATTTGAATTGGAATTTTATATGCATTGCCATTCTACCTTCCCATGAATATATGTATTGGTCTAGTAAAGGTTCACCAAAGAAGAATTATATAACTGTCAAATTTCAAGTGCATTAATAAGAAAAGTTCTTTGATATACAAAAATACATAAAAATGAGTGAAACAATGGTGAGTCCGTAATTTTTTTTTTAATATAATGTGCCTATGTATATAAGTATATATCATTACCTTCAGTCGAAAAGGATGTAGTCCAATGTATAAATTTTATAGGAGAGAGAAAAAATTTTCTAAGGCCTTTAGTTCTGAATATATTTGAAGTCTGTAAATCCAGTTTTGCTTCATTGATGACTCTTTATTGGCTTGCAAACCAACTAAAAATAATACATTTATGTCTTACGTAGCTTTTTATGATTTATCACCTTTTCTATTATATATTTTATACTTTTAATGTACATTTTAATGGGCCCTAGCGCTTTTTGTTTAGCATTTTTGGAATTACATCTTTAGCATTTGGATATACATATCGTTGCAAAACAAGAACTAGAAAAAAATATTTGCATTTTTTCTGCAAACGATGTATTTTTGTTAACTCTATTGAACTGCATCAAAAACTTAATTTTCAAAAATTGTGGCATTAGCACATTTACGGCTGAAGGTACATATGTACGTATGTATGTGCAGCCAAAATTATTTTTGTCTTTCCATTGTCTTTCTATAATTTAAATAAAAAAATTAGCTGTAATCAACTTAAACCAGAATAATTATATATGTATCTTTAGATTAAAACCTAAACAGTTCGACTTAAATTCATTACTTAATTTTAAAATTAGTGAAGCATATTCCTTCTTCCAAAATGTTGTTAACAATTGCATGTTTTTTTTTTGGTCGAAAAATTGGTCAAGCAATTTAGTATGATGTAGTCGAATAAATTGTTTCAAATAAAAAAAAAAAAACATTAAAAATAAATAAAATTATTTTTATAGCCAAAACGTTATTTAAAAAGATTAATTTATTTTAATTTATATTGAACTGATCTTGTATTCTATTTTACCTTATTGTTGAGTTTTTTTTTAATATAATATAAACATGTCGTTTTTAATAAACTTTTAAAAACAAATTTTTTACTTGTTTTGTACCATAAAAAATTTCCCCCCCCCCTAAGGCTCAAGCTGGATCCGCGCCTGCCATGGGTCCCAAATATGATTCATTCTCGAAAATTTTTAAATAAATAATGTTTTGTTGATTATCATACGGACGGGCTTGACGAACTATCCCTTTTTGCTTGTTCTATCTTTATTAGTTTTTTTAACAAAAAAAGATTTTAAGGACTATTGCCTTTGCTTGTCTATAGTAGATCAAAGGAATATTTTTTTTTTAGAAAAAATATTCCTAATTTAAATAAAAAAATAAATTTATTTATTTAACACCTGTTGATTATAAATACATACATATACATATAAACTAATGTGCTCTGTATCTGACGATGAATATTCGATGCGAATGATACGTAACTCGTCCCAGTTGTGTTTATAGCATTATGTTAAACTGAAATAAAACTTTTCGTGCTATTACAGAAAAATAAAACAGTTGTAAGTGTATACGAACATGCAATGCATATCGGCGAAGTGGTGAGAAATTGTAGAAGTCTGTAAACTTATAATGGGTTTCTTATAAGATTGTATTCATTAAAACATCTACATAGGTGAACATACATATAATTAAAAAAAAGATTTTACGCAACTTAATATTGTTATTGTTGCACTAAAAGGCAAGCCATTTGGGGAAGTTTTCTAAAAAAAATAAGATGATTATAGACGAATTGTTTATGAAAGTTTTACAAAAATTATCAACGTTATTCTTGGGATTACATAATTTTTCATTAAGATTTTGTTTGTTGTGCTTAATTCCCAATTTTTATTTTTGATAAATACTCTGAAATTTATTGTTGAAAGATAAGCTAGTTTCTATGCGCATTTCACTGGTTACTTAGGCCAGATCATCAGGAAATATTTCCCTGAAAATTTTAGAAAAGCCAAATTTATTAGTAAATAAAACTGCAGAGTGAATGAGAATGAGAACAATAAAATTCCAACCAATTGACTTACCCAGCGGGAAAAAGAAGGAGTACGGATGCCTCTTAGAATGCATTCCATACTCATATCTTTTTTAAACACGTTGTCATTGTAGGGAAGGCCTCCGCTCCCGGTTCTTTGGCAGTTACATAAGAATGGCAAGTGAATAAAAAAAATAATTCTTTTACTTTTGCTTGGGCAAAAGAAACAAAATGAAAAAATTTTACTCATTCTCTTCTCACTTCTCATAGAAGGGAATGTGGAATGTGTATCTTATCTTTTATACGAAAGAGCAGAGGCCTTTTATGAGACATTCTTTAGCAGTTTTTTAATAAGGCCTGAAGTAAGAAGGTCTTCTGAGTTTTCCCTCTGAATATAAGTGCACAATACGAAAAATTAAATTTCTCATTGTATATTATTAATATTATTTTAAGCTTTTTGTTTATTTCATCAACAATTTTTTAAACATATAAAATAACCGTAATGTGATGAATAGAATATAATTTTCGGATCATTTTAAGTACGGATCAGGGGTTAAATATGGCTAAAGTAAAGTATTTGACACTTGATTTATCCATACTTTGAGTGTAACAATACAAAAATGATTATACACTTCTTATGTTTGCACTTCATATGCGTGTTTATCTACCTATTTTTAATGTATGTATATAACAAACGGTTAATTTCACCAAGTTAAGTTATAATTAACTATTAGACATAACTGTCAAAAACGTATTGTTAACTGGAAGTTAAGACAATAGTTTTTCACTGAACATGAAGAAATTGCCCGAAAAAAAATTATTTAAACAAAATATCAAGGCGAATTCATTTTTCAGGTGGCGTTGAAAGCACAGCTCTGCTACTTTTTTTTCTTAGAGAGAGAAATGTCAAAAGTTGCTTCTATTTTTGACATATCGATCAACGAAAGCAACAAAAAAATACATTGTTGTGTTTTTGGTGTTGTTTCTTGTTGTAGTATCGACACCACCGTATACATGAATTCGCCTTGCAAAACATTATTTGATTTTTATACCCTTCACCACCACTAGTGGTAAATGGGGGTATACTTAGTTTGTCGTTCCGTGTGGAACTTTTTTATTATACGTCTAAGAGCCCATAAAGTATATATATTCTGGCTCCTTGAGTAATTCTAAGTCGATTTAACCATGTCCGTCTGTTGAAAAGACGCTCACTTTCGAAAAACGCAAAAGAAAAAAACAAACTTGGTCTCTAATTGCTTGTAGGTATCCTAAGCAGCTTGGGATTGAAATCCAGCAACATCGGTTCAGTAGGATCAGAACTATGAATAAAATGTGGAACCACCACCCTAAAAAACACCCTGGGAAAACAGTTTATTACGCCTAAAACCGTAATTAATAACGCTATCATACTAAAATTCGGTACGTCACAGTTTTATAGAACTACAAATCACACTGTAAAATTTTTTGAACATCGGTCCATATTTTACACTAGGCCTCATATAAGCCCTACTCTCGGAAAACAGTTTAGTATGCCTAAAACCGTAATAAATAATGCTATCATAATTAAATTCGGTATATCACAGTTTTATAAAACTAGAAATCGCAGTGTCAAATTTAGTAAAGATTGGTCCATAATTTACCGTAGGCCACATATAAACCCTACTCTCGGAAAACAGTTTATTGCGAATAAAACCAAATAAAGCCCACTTTAGGAAAATAACAAAATTTGCCTAAAACCATCACAGATATAGATAGAAAAAATATCATGCAATTTTGTGAAATTCATTGTTAACGCTAAAACTAATTACACTGCTGTATTGAAATTTATTCTAATTTATTTTTTGTAATACCAGAAATCAGTCTTCAGAATTTTGGTTATATTGGTCCATAATTTACCAAAAGTCCAATACAAATTACCCTCCTAAAAATCATTTTAGTTCGCCTAAAACTTTTACGAATCATGATATTTAACTCAAGCCAGTTCAAAGTTCTAACAAGAAACGCATAAAACTTTCTTATCGTAGGTCAATAATTTTTTATAGTTCTAAACCGCAACCAATTTAAATGCTGACGTTCGTTTTTGTGAAGCTTAGTTAATAATATATATCGATGCCTTACTTTCTCAACCTCATATCTTAAAAAAATACGGTTTGGACTTTTTCATATAAAACGATTGTTTTTTTTGTGTTCTATTACCGCAAAATCTTATTATTTCAATAATTTATTAATATTTACAGAATTGAGACAAAGTATTGAAATAATAAGTTGTTGCAGTAATAGAACACAAAAAAAAAAAACAATCGTTTTAAATGAAAACGTCCAAGCCGTATTTTTTTAAGATATGAGGTTGAGAAAGTAAGGCATCTATATGTATTTATCATATAGAGCCCACTTCTGTCGGTGGAGGTTATCAAAGATTCGGCAAAGCCGAATATAGCACTCTTACTTGTTTTAAACAAATTTTACAATTTTCAGTGGAAGCAAAAATATTAATAAAAGAAAGAGTCGTAGAAGCAAAAAATTTTTAATTTAATATTAAACTAAAGGCATACGAAAAAGAATTTTTAAGCCAACCTTTTATTACCAAAAAGTAGTGAAAATAGCACGATATTTTTATAGCGGGTAGCTATGAATATAACGTGTCGATTTTTTCCAAAAAGTGAATAAATAAACATTTTGACTCCCTCTTTGTGATCAAGTGCGTTATTCGAATTTCCAAAAATACCGTCTTAATGGATTGATTTGGCGAGAGACCAACCTACGGTCCAAGTTAAGCTTCAGTAGTTTAGGCTGTCCGATAATGAATCACCCAATAATAAACAAGGCAGGTTTGTAAGGGAGAAACGTAAAAGTTTCGCTTACCATATCGATTACGGAAGAAATTAATTTTCTATGGCGAGTTCCCACATTGAAGCAATAAATTTTTGACACAGAAAGCGCTTTATTCAGCGCATATAAAAATTGGTGAATGTAATGATCAGCTTTGCACACTGAATTTTTGTTTACCGTTATTTATTTTTTTATATGCTTCCTTACAAACCTGCTTCGTAGTAAGAGAATGTCGTGTCTCTTCAAATTTTATATATATATTTTTTACTTTATTAAGAATTCGGTCACTTACCTCCCTGCATCTCTGTATGTCTTATTACGTAGCTCAAAAATGTGTGGTAATTTTTTAAAATGTACTATTAGTGCTTCGCAAAATAAGAAAATTTTTTATTGGGCAGTCAGTCAGTCAGCAATTTTTCAACACTATATATACAACAAACATTTTCATTAAAATTTTTTTTAAAACACATTTAAAAATTAAAAAGTGTACGAATTCTGTTTTGATTATAAACCTTTGCGCACGTTGATTTCTTCTTAAGAACGGTAATTTTAAGAGGGCCGTACGGTAATGAAAAAATATAAGTTAACATCACTGGTTAGTCGTCAATTAAACAGCTATGGGTGCACATTAGACATTATTACATTACCCAATGGGTAATAAAAGTTTGGGCTCAACCCGGAGGTACTCGGAATTAAAAAAAAAAAAAAAAAAATATGCATAATTATTGTTATCTCCAACCTCATATTTTTCAGTGCGAAAACTTTTGGATTTAACATTTTTAATTTTTTCTATATAACGCTATGGCCAGCCTAGTGCACATGCGCCGGATGCTTATATATTTTTTATCAAGAATACTTATCCAGTAGATACACGGGTTTCATTGCATATTAGGAGAAATAATAGAATGATGCAACATTAAGGCCCTAATCATGTAAAACGCAACGCAACGTTAACGAATAACATTGGAAGCACAAACAATATCATAAATATTTTGTAATTTTGTTGTTGCTTTCTACAGAAATGAATTTTGTTGTGTTGCGTTTTACATGATAAGGGCCTAAGAGCTTTTGGCAATATGCAATACCTCTTATGTTATAAAACATTTTAAAATATTACGGAAAATGTTTTAGAAGGACATTTTGATAACTACATTAAATAATTTGTTTTCAGGCATTGGCAACTTAGGAATTAGAATAATATTTGCTTAATTATTAATAGTTCATATTAAATACATGAAAATTTAATAAATAAATTATGAAAAGATATTGCTTAACAAAAAATAAATGTTCATTCATAAAAAATGTATTTTCATATTGATAATACCCTTACATCAGAACGTCTTACTAAAATTTTGTCATATTTTATGCGTCATCTACGCTATGATTACAGTGACATCAATTCGAAGCCACATTTTGTGTACACTGATAAAAAAGGCGTCGTAGCGTTGAAGTATTTTGACATCAGTACATACAAACTGTAATCAGTACGATGACATAATTTATCATGTCATCAGTGCAATGACATAATATTATTAATGCAATGACAAACTGTCATCAGTTCGCTGACATAATTTATCATATCATAATATATTATCAAAAATATTTTCATATTTAAAAAGTAAAATTAGAAATAAAATTTCCAATATTCTATTTTTTTAATTATTTATTTAAATACATCAAATTTTTAAAGTATAATTATTACGAAAACCATATCGGGCATGCTGCTGGTGTTTTATAATTTAGAGTTTTTCTATTAAGAATTGACGGAATACAACAAAAGTGAAAAAAACATGTGTAACGGATAAGTAAATAATGATATTCTCTTAATTTGACTTAAAGCCAATTAAAATGACTCAATTTGATGAAAGTTTGTCATCGCACTGATGACATGCTTTATAAAACCGACTCCGATTCGTCATTTCTGTTATGCCAATGTGTCATCCCATTGATGACATAATTAAAATTTTTGACCCTGATGACAATGTGGCCAAGTGGTGTTAAGGCTGACATTACAGTCATGTAAAGTGTCATGGGGTCAAAGACGAACACACTTGTCATAGTACTGATGTCAAAATACATCAGCGTTATGACGCCCGTTCTATTAGTGTTGGAAAAACACAAATCGAATTTTGTATGATATACATACCACATAGCTCAAAATCGTTACGGTCCCTGTGAATGTGAAAACTTGTAAATTTATTTTTCAAAAATATCAAGAAAAAAAAAGAAATCAAATCCAATTTTGATGGAAATAACCTGTGTGATCAAAAAAGAACAAATTTGCTGTGATTATTTTCTTTATATATGGGCAATTCCAGCGAATAATGTAACGTAGCGCCAGCAAGTAATTTAAATTGTGTTTACAAAAAAAAATTTTGTATGTATAATTTCCTTTTTTTAATTTTGGTGTAAAGGTTAAGGGCAAGTACCAGCTAAAAAACAAAAAAGCACCAAAAAGTTCCCTCTTATAGATTCTCATTCGCTCAGGACATGGATGGCATGTTTAATTTTATGTTGCTATGTCGAATATTTTCGTAAATTAAAAAAGTACCAATTGTAGAAAGAAGAATTAGTTACCCTTTTTGATACTCATTCATTCAGGGCCTTGCATATTAAAGCCAATATTAACGGAAATTCAAGAAGTACCAGTTAATGAACAAAAAAAGTACCTAATAGCCCCTCTTACAGATTTCCATTCACTCAGGCCAATGCATGTGTTTATGCTTTTATGTTTCTAAGTCCAATACTAATGAAAATTAAATAAAGTAACAGTTAAAGAACAAAAAGGTACCAAAAATATCCCTTTTTACAGATTCTTATTCACTCAGGGCACTGCATGTTTAATTTTATGTTTTAAGTCCAATACTAACGGAAATTCAAAAAGTACCAGTTAAAGAACAAAAAAGTACCAAAAAGTTCCTTCATAGAGTCTAATCCCTCAGGACATTGTATGTTGAATTTTATGTTTCTGGGTCCAATATTAACGGTTATAAAAAAAGTACCAGTCGAAGAACCAAAAAGCTAAAGAAATAAATTAACTTTCCCGTATTTCCTCTTTTTGGGAAATTTTTATCCCCCTTGAAGTAACAAAAATCTCAATATTGTAGTGGGATGTCATAATTTAATACGTATTCGCCAGAGAATGGAGAAAAATATTTTGTAAAAAAGTACCAACAATAGTTACGATCAAAAATTATTTTCGGGAATGAGATATTTATTAATTAATTCATTTATTAATGATGTGCTAATAATCCCAATTTATGATAAAAAACATTGAAATTTATTGTTGTGGGAAAGCTAGTTTCTATGCGCATTTCGCTGGTTGCTTAGGCCAGCTCGTCAGGAAACTTTTTCCAAATACTTTAGAAAAGCTAAAAATATTATAAAAGTAAGACCATAAAGTGAATAAGAATTTTAAACACTCAGCTCTTACTTGTAACAATATCAAAGCTTCAACAAAGACACAACAATAAATAGTGAATTTTTTCTTTCTTACATTCCCCTACAATTGGTTGGGTTTTTTCCAACACGAATTGTAGTTGTAAGAGGAAAAAAACAAAATTAAAAAAAACAAGTTGCTAAATAAAGCAGCTTGCCATTTCAGTTTTTTATTTGCCGGGCACATGCAAATTTATTATCAAAAATTATTTTCGGGAATGAGATATTTATTAATTAATTCATTTATTAATGATGTGCTAATAATCCCATTTTATGATAAAAAACACTGAAATTTATTGTTTTCACCCCTTAAACGTTCGGACTTCTATAACCTTTATTTCTATGTTTATTGTTTTAAAAGACAGATGGGTTGACAAAAAAGTACCAACATACAGCACCAGACACCTGCCCGCTAATTTTTCTAAAAAAGTATTAAATTTTTTTCTCATTTAGTTTTGGAGATATGACTGAGGTTAGTTCTCTTCTAAAACTATAATTAATATTTTCTGAGTATCGGAGGATTTGCTCCCCTGGACCCTATCCTAAGCGCGTTGGTGGAACCTTATATAGCCTATGTCCATTAGGAGGTTCCATGCTTCATTTTGTTGAACAAATTTAAATTTCAAAACATAGAAACATACGAACTTTTCAGCTTTATAATGTAAGTATAGATGTAATTTGACAAGCTATATTATTATAATTAGGGATGAGATTTTCATGCACTAAAATATGCGCTTAAAATATGCATTAAAAAAAATCCAAAATATGCATTAAAAAAATTAAAAATATGCACTAAAAACTAAAGCCTATAGTACACGGCATGTAAAAAGACACATGCGCATGTGGTTCTGACGTAATTTTGACGTCATCACACAACACGCAATGTTTATTGTGGCTTTGCATTGACGTCAAAATTACGTCAGAACCACATGCGCATGTGTCTTTTTACATGCCGTGTACTATAGGCTAAAGAAAATTTCCATAAAAAATCGTTTTTTAATATTACTAAAAACAAAAATATAAAAAAATTCAGTATATTGTTATTTAAATATCTTTAAAAAACTAAAATAACTCATTATTTGTCTTGTACTTGAAGAATGCCAATGCCTTTTGAAGAAATTTATTTCCAGATCCCACTTTGATTCCACATCAAATCAAAAATATTTTAAATTCATTTTATTTTTTAAATCCTTAATTTTTTTTTTTTGCAAAACGTTTTGGATTTTTTTTTAATTTGTCGGGCTATTCTTCCTTTCACAATGTTAATTTTACTTCCTGCAATATCAATTATTTTGACTTGAGCATAAGGTGAACTAAATCACTCCTAATTACTTAGTTATTGTTTCTCCAATATATCCATTATTGGAAAATACAAATGCTAATTGACTTCTTCTGTTATCTAAATTTAATATTTCTTTTACTTTTTTAATTTCACAATCATCTACATCAACAATATCTTCTAATATTCTTAAATTACTTGAAGTTTTTTGAATAGAATTCTAAAGCTTCTAGCTAGGCCCCCATTTTGCTCCTACTGGCTGCGATGGAAGGGATATCAAGGGATTCATTTCATTAAAAATTGCAATATAATCGAATTGGCTGCTAAATTTTCTGCAACATGAGCTAAGCAAGTAGCTTGTAATAGTTTTGGATAAACTATTCTAAGCCCATTGGAAGTCTTAACCGTGTAAGTTACTGCATCGGCTTAAAATAAAAATTATTGTATTTTAAGTGGGAAACAAAATAGTCGCTGTATTACAACGTAGCGCTCCAAGCTGTCAAAGTCGTTGCAGTAGAAGTTGAAGTGCAAAATACGAAATTTTGAACTTTGTTGCGCGACAACTACTTTATTCTGTTCCAGGCCTTAAGCAAAGCTCCAAAAGAATTTATTTATTATTTAAAAATTTTTTTGGAAAGTTTTTTTGTGTACTTGAAATTTTTTTAAGAACTTTTTTATAATATGGAAATTAAAAAAATATGCAAAAATATGCGTTTAAAACCTAAATATGCATTTTCACTAGTATACGCAACAATATGCAAAAACAAATCGATGCCATTTTAACGCAAAGTTAATTATTTGAAAGACAATTGGTCGACATCGTTCTAAGACTATCAATAGAAACATACATTTGCATGGAAATCGCATCCCTAATTATAATAAAAGAAACTCAATCCTTGAAGAAGTTGGAAAGAATACCAACTAAAGGAAATAAAAAAATCTTTTATTTGCGTAAAATTAGTGACCTTGAAAGCCTGTATATTGGAAACTATGTAAACTATTTGGAAATAATTGTGCCTATTTTACGGTAAAGTTTTGAGAATATTTACAAACTTTTGAAACCCTATGAAATTTTCCTCTATTTATGCCCAGAATGTCCAAAAATCAATTTAGACATTTTTCCTTGTTCAAAAGCTTTATACCATTTTCTGTAAGTAGAATGTGGGATTTATTTCTTGTTTATAAATTATTATTATTGAATTAAATATTTTATTATATTTAACATTTCGCACAAATAGTTCAATATATTAAAATTTTCTACAAGAGTAGAAATAATTTCAAGGTTACCTTCCCCTTTAAGCGGAATATGAGATGACATTTTTATTATCAACCAGCAACAAACATCAAGCACTTTTGCTCAAAGTCATCTCCAATGACATTAATTAAAGCCAGCAATTGGAAATTGTTGACTCATTATATTCATATGAAAATAAAAATATTTACTCGTATAAAGTGCATTACCATTAAAACAAGGAATTAAGTTTAATGCAGTTGTAAAATGTAGACTCATTATTTTAAAATTAAATTGCAAAATACAGAGTTTATTGATGAGAAAACGAAAATTGTGGTTAAGATTTAAATCAAATGACATCTGGAATGGAAGTTCGGGTAGTGGATATTTGAGCGAGGTGTTGTATAGAACAGGCCATTGACATTAACATTAATGTTAATTGAGAAAAAATAACAAAATAAAAGGTTTGTTCAGTTATGTTGAAATCAGTATTAAAAAAATTAAGATTAAAATTCGTTCCTTAGTGTTTACTAGGGTATTCATTCGGTTAACCGATTAAGTACTGCCCGATTAACTGATCGGATAATTTAACATTTTCTATTAACGATTAAACCGGTTAGTTTCAGTCGATTAACCGATTAACCGATGTAACAAAATGTTTAATTTTTTGTAGTATTATAATATTTTTTTTGTGTTTTTAATTATTTGTTTCGTCTCACATACTAAAGGTATGTCTTTAGAAAATATTTTTTCTTAGTTTTAAATAAGGTTTTGCTGTCAACAGATTTTTGTTTCACGTACTTTTTATATGTAGGCGTTTAGTTATTGTTTTCTTCTCATATCTTCTCATGTCAATCTTTTAACAGAATTAACCGAAACAATTAGAAGTGTTAAAAATTTAAAAAAATTAAAACAAGACTCTAATGGCATAGTGGAAGATTTTATATGTTTAGAGATATCCAGGAAAAGGACTGAGAAATTAGATATTCTGTATTATGGCTTGCCTTTGATTTCTCCAACATCTCCGATAAGTGAAAGAATTTTTTTCAAGTCAAGTTTTATCAAAACTTAAGAAAATAATCGCTTAAATCCTAAATATTTTAACAAAGCCATTTGTTTAAAAGAGAATTTTATAAGATCTCCTCAAACTATTGAAATAACTAACTAAAACTATGATCTTACAGTCTATTTTTTAATTAATACATAATACGTATTAATTAAAAAATATGTATTACATATTTATGAAATATTTTTTGGTTAGCTTGTGTTAGTTCAAGAATTGTTATGTTTGTTATGTAATTGTGTTTTTTTTTTAATACTTTAATTCTAATACTTTAATTGAAAATCATTCAACGGGTGATATGAAATCACTTGGTTTGATACCAACAAACTCAACATACCCAACACATTTCACTTCAATCTCTAATATTTTGTTGGATATTTTTTTCTTTAGTAGTACGCGTAAGGTCTTCTTTTATGATCAACTATCGGCGCCTTGTTTTTCCAAACATGATATGCTATTGGCATATGATATGGCATATGATTTCCAGCTACAACATGTCGCTGAAGTGGTATCCTTTTTTTATTTTAATCGTATAGACTTCAACATTATGTCAACCGAAATGTCTTACATTGATTGGAATTCTATATATTATATGCCGTCTGTCGATAACCAATTAAACTTCTTAACTTATTAAATGTGTTTAAGAAATCTGTTTCAAATTAGACGTTAAAACTAAATGCTAAAAAGAAGACGTGGTTTATTACTGATATAAAAACCGCTGTTTACCACAGATATTTTGCATATAAACGATGGAAACTTTTTAAAATCCCAGATTTTCATGATGATTATTGCAATGCACGAAAGGAAAAAAAATTAAAAGAGCAAAATCTGACTATTGCGCCACACGCATTTCCTCTGCCGTTGGTTCAAAACAAACTTGGAGAGAAATACGCGAAATTGGTGTTGGAAAATCGTCTACTGTGGATACCTCAAATATAAATTTGCAAATAATCAATGAGAAATTCACAAATCTTTCTAATGTTTACAAATTTTCATAATAGTTCATTCAGTTTTGATTGTGTAAATGTAAATGATGTATTGGCTAGCTGTCTTAGTATTAAATCAAATGCGGTCGGTTTGGATGAGATTCACCCAAAATTCTTGAGAATGGTTGTTATGTTCATCGTACCCCACATAACTTATCTTTTTAATAATATAATAACAAAAAGTGCTTATCCACAAAGCTGAAAACATGCAAAAATTATACCAACAACGAGAAAACTATAAAACCAACACATAATTGTATCACAAGATCCTTATAGTGCAACACCTCGAAAGAAAAAAACAGGTTTTTCTTTTGTCTACATTTCTCTTTTTTTTCGTCTAAGTAGAGTTTTATTCTTTACAAAAATTTGATATTCAAAATATATTAGTTCCATGTATAGGTTTTAGATTGGCTAGTGAGTCTTGCAAAGCTAAAATACACTTAAAAAAAAACTTTAAAAACACTTTATATTATAAATCAATAGTTTTTGTATTAGAAAATTATAGATTTTTTTTAACTCAAAACTTCACCCTTCGCGTTTCACATTAAACATTGTCTATTTCGCTGAGTCTCTTTTCATCGTACGTTTTCAAAACATTTCAGATATTGGTAAAATACAATTTCAATTCATTTCACTTGCCTGTTTTTATTATGTCTCTAAATGTTATGCAATTATTTTTAGTTATGATTTGGCTTATTTATATTATTAATAATAATCACATTTAACACGAAAATGTATACAACATCATTACTCTCCTCGTCCAATTGCTATACTTCCTTATTTATCAAAAGTTTTTGTAAGGTTACTGCATAATCAAATATGTTAATGAAAATCACCTACTAACAAAATGCAGTCAGGATTTCGACCTGGGCATAGTTGTATTACCGCCCTAATAGATGTATCTGAAGAAATACGTGGAAATATTGATGATGGCAAAGTCTTGTTCATTGTTCTTTTAGATCGTTAAAAGGCATTTGATATGGTAGACCATGAAGTTCTCTGCCTGAAGTTAAACAGAATGTTCAATTTTACCGCTGCTTCTTTTGGTTTAATGCATTCTTACTTGACAGGTCGTAAGCAGTCAGTATTCTTAAACAACAAAACCTCACAAATGCTACCAGTACTAAGGGGTGTACCTCAAGGATCAATTCTCGGACCACTACTGTTTGCTCTTTACATCAATGATCTACCTACTGAACTACAATATTGCAATGCCCATTTGCACGCGGACGATGTCCAACTTTATATTAGTAGTAGCCTTAGTAAAATAGGTGATGGTGTTGAAAAGTTAAACATGGAGCTAAAACGTGTTCATGTATGGGCAAAGGCAAATGGTTTGTGTCTTAACCCACAGAAATCAAAGTGTCTTATAATAACTAAGAAAACAATAAAGTTATCCTTTGAACTGAGCATAGTGCTTGACACTCAAAACATTGATATTGTAACATCTGCTAAAAACCTTGGTATTATATTCAATAAAACACTAACGTGGTCAGATCATATAAATTCTGCAGCTGGGAAGACTTACGCAAAGCTAAGGACTCTATGGAACACTCAACATTTAACCCCACTTACCCCCTTATTTTGTAAAACACTAAAAAATATTTTCATATAAATTTTTGAAAATTCAAAAAATTTTATATGAAACATTTTTCAACGCAATGTCAAGTGATTTACAAAATAACCTCCTTAATATACGTATATTGCTGGCAAAAACATATCTTATGCCAACATTGTTTATGGCTGTGAACTATATTCAAGTTGTGATTCTGCTAGCCGTAAAAAACTAACAAATACGTACAATGCAATTTTGAGATATGTGTTGAACGTGCGGAAATATGACCGGATTTCTGAATATGAGACAGAACTCTACA
Source organism: Pollenia amentaria (assembly GCA_943735925.1). Taxonomy (NCBI): domain Eukaryota; kingdom Metazoa; phylum Arthropoda; class Insecta; order Diptera; family Polleniidae; genus Pollenia; species Pollenia amentaria. The sequence goes on along the minus strand of OX031008.1, from coordinate 80,138,190 downwards.
ACGTCGCATTATTAAACCTAATAAAAATAAGAACCTTAATGCTTCTTCATATGATTATCTATACTCTTGAACCAGTCTATCTGTTTGATAGAATCTTATTTACACAATCAGGAAGGTCAAATAATATAATTCATATACGATATCGAACTTTAGTATTTGAGTGGCAATTTTATGTTCATGCAATCCGTCTTTGGAACTCGTTAAAACCGGTAACATAGTTTGGCTGGCTTCCAAAACGTCAATTGCTTTGCATTAGAACAGCGCATAATGTTTCATAACGCCGCAGTACAAAATATATACAATGAAAACCCTTCCAAAACATCACTGTTAAGTATTAGTAACGCAGTAAAACAGCAATCAGGGCATCAACTTTAAAATTGATGCTTTGTGACATTTAACATTTCATTTGCAAACAATACATGTTTATTTAAAATATTATCCATTGCATCACTTACATTTCAAAACGTTTACATACACAAAACACATAGTTGCATTGTTTCGGCACTTTGTACATGTACGTGGTTAAAGTACAGTAGTAAAACTGTATATAAACTTTGTATTGGTACGTTTTGGAAGTGAGCCTTAATACGCAACGCACTGCACTTTAAAAAATAATTACTAAAGCATTATAGATGATTCACTCTGTCAATACTAAAAAACTACTGTTAAATGTTTCTTTTTAACCCTAGTAAGATAACGTTATTTTTTTGTACTGAAAAGATAACGTTACGCCTGAAAGACTTGTGCTAGTTCATATCCTTTAAAGGGCATCACCGAAAATAATATTGATAAATTTTTTTGTTAAAATCATTTATTTATTAAATTTCTTTTAAAATAAAGTAATTTTTTAACAGAAAACAATAATAAAAATGAAATAAAATAAAATGCAATGTCTTAAAAAAATATCACAACTTAAAGAGTTATTTATAAAGGACTTCAGTTCGGCTCTAAAAACTAAAATAGATCCTTTTGTTGTACTTTGCTTAGATAATAATATCTGTACCAAAAAAAAAAAAAATAATAAATTCAAATAGCATTATATGCAAGACTTGCAAACTAAATATTTGTGGTCGCCACACACAGTTGCATTGCATTTTAAACATACCATTTTTGACGTACGTCGAATTTTTGATGAACAGAAACCACAGTATTTTCTCTTTTTGTTATTCAGGCTGTTCTCCACTGCTACTGCAATTATTGTTTACATCATCTGCTAAATCTTTTTAATGTTACCGTGCAAAGTAGGAATTTTTAGCCTTTTGTTTGGTGCATTGAACCATTTCTGAAATTATTTCGGTAGTAACAAAAATGCCGAAGCATGAAATTGGGTTGTACAGTTATTTACATTCCCAAATTAGTCCTCTTGCCGTTCAAACTATATTCATTGAAGAAATTCGGCCAGCGCTTTGACCCTTTGATGTAGTTCAGCAGTGCTTACTTTTACGTCTTATAGTGGGATAATATACCGTAATAATTGGCTATCGGCAGAAGTAGTAAAATTATCAGGTTCTTGAGGATTTTCCTTAGTCGGTGGTATATTCTCATCAGCATCAAGGATGTCAAAAAGCTTGTCTTATACACCACTTTGAACATTATCCTCCATTTATTTATCTTCCGATTTGCTCACATTTTCCAGTGAATCTAAGTCGTCCAACACGCTTTTCAAGAGCAGCAACTTCTGCGTCGTCCAAGCCGCGCTTACAAGACATTTTTACAGCTAATTTAAATAACAAATACCTTAAAATTCAACTAAAACAAAAAGTTATTTTCGACAAAAGTTACACTAAAGATAACGATACGTCTCTCAGACGTATGTTGTGTTTATTTGTGCTTATTTCTCAAAGAAAACATATGTAACTTAACGCACAAAAAAGCCACCACCAACAAGCTGATGCTAACGACTGAGATAATTGAGCGCAAGAAAGTTGTATGTTAACAAATGTGAGAGTAGGAGTACAAAATTGAAAAAGCGTACGTCTCGCAGACGTACCGTATCTATCTAGGGTTAAAAAGAATATTTGCTGTATTCTATTTTATGTAACAAATTTCTTATTTTTTCTACTAACTGTATGAATTAAAAAATTAATACTTTATATTAAAGGGCATGTTCATATACATTTTAAAAATCCTTTACTATAATTATATTATTTTAAATCTTGTTGTATTGGAAATCAAATAAATAAATTAAATTAAATAAACTCTAAATAATAAATCATTTATGAATTTTTATTTATTGAAATTACTTAATTTATAAAAAAAAACTTTAATCATCGGTTAACCGATCAATAACAAAATGAACCGATTATTATACCAAATCGAGCGATTACCCGATTAAAGCAAAAGCCCAATTAAATGAAGACCCTAGAGTTTGCTATCAAATTATAACGTCATTACACAATTTATATAATAAAAAAGCCAGTCGCGAGAATTTCTTGTGTGTGATAGAAAAAGTTTTAAAGTAGAAGTTTATTTTTTTAGCAGATTTATATAAAAGCTTGTTCTTTAAAATTTGTTTTTACTTTTAATTTATTTTCACTAAATAAACAAGTATTTAATAATCTTAAATTTTTAAAGTTATTAATATTCTTAAATTTTTTTTACAAATATTTCATTTATTTAACATTTATGTAATTCAAAAAACAAACTACCAAAAAATAATGTTTTTCCATACTTATATTGTTACGTATTTTGATTTTTTGTCGGGTAAAATATATTTTTTTTAAAGTAACAACTATTAAATTTTACGGATTATTTTGTTAAATAAATAAAAATTCAAAAATTAATGTAAAATTCATTTATTTTAAATTAAATTTGAATGATCCGTTTTTAAAAAAATTTTAGTTGTTTAAAATGAATTTTCTGTTGAATTTAGCTAAATAACTTTTAGAGTGCACTATTAGTTTCACAGACAGGCTCTTTTTGTATACACAGAAGAAATTAAAAATTGTCTCTAATCACCAAATTCATAGAATTAGGAAAACTATTTGTTGATTTTGCGCCTATTACCAAAATGATTATATTGATTACTAAAAATTGTAAAAATTTAAAATTGTGATTTTTTTCAATAAAAAATATTTTTAATTAAAAAAATTATCAAAAAACTTTGTGATTTCAAACAATGCGTTAATTGATTAAATTAAATATAGTTCAGGTTTTGACAATTCCCACCAACAATTCTACAAGCTTACATTTTTTATTTTAAGCGAAGATCATAATTATATTTACAATTTTTTTCTACTAAAAAAATAATTGATACCATTATCACATTAAATTTAAATACTTGTCATGCAATTTTTTTAATTGATATTTGGCTGTGATTGTTGGCGAACTCTCGGCATGTGCAAGGGAAAGGGGGCTGGGTGTAAGTCCTGCGAATACTGAATTACTGCTCTTTACCAGAAGGTATAGGATAGAGAGTTATAGGCTGCCCGTTTTGAATGGCATCGAGTTAACTCTATCTGATGGTGCTAAGTTTTTGGGTAAATTCCTGGACTGCAACCTGTCTTAAAAAAGGAATACTCTGGAGAGGATGAAAAGGGGTCTCAATGCCTACTACACATGCATAAACTCCATTGGTAAGAATTGGGGACTACGGCCGGATATGGTAAGTGGATTTACACGTCAGTGGTTAGGCCTATTTTTACTTATGGACGCACTGTTTAGTGGGAAGCGTTGAGGTCGGATAGCTGTAGGAAGATGCTCAATAAGGCTAAACGGAGCGCATATCTTGGCATGACAGGAGAAGCACACCACAAGCAGCATTGGATATCGTACTATATCTGTCCCCCATTGGACATTATGTCAGGAGTGTGGCGGCCTGGAACTTATTTTGACTCTATGAGTCTTCGTTAGTTAGGCATAGGCGGGATGATCACACGAGAATTTTGTACAAAGTGGGTCTATTTGATCAGGGTAGAGCTCCCGATCGGATTATAGGACTATGACCTTAGACTTCTGTGTTACACCACCAGTGGAGTTCCCGAATACGGAATATTGTCGAGAATCCAATTCGCTATTTGAGGGAAAGGCAGTATTTACGATTGGTTCCAAGATGGACACTGGACTGGTGTTATGACACTACTATGGGATAATACGGGAAGGATTCCGTGGTGCCGTAAGCAGGTACTGGAGGGATAGAACGAATTAAAGGGTGTATAGGACATTGTGGCCGGGACTGAACGCAGGGACAACCAGGGTTCTATTGGAATAAGACAGGAGTGACCTTAGGACCCTTATAGGGTTCTTGACGGGTCATTGTTCTGGGTTTTACGAGTTAATGGGACAATACCATACCGGACTTCTGCAGATTGTGCTGGATTATGAGGAGCTAGCGACGATTGAGCATGTACTGTGCTACTGTCCTAGGACGCACGGTCTCAGTCAGAAATGGCCAGGTGGTAGATTTCACGACGAGCTGGGGTGTATCGCTGGATGTAATCTAGTCAATATCCTGGGAAATAGGACGGTGGTTTCTGATGAGGGGACTGTAGGGAAGTTTTTGTTGTATCTTTTGGTATTTTCTAACTATCTTGAATCTATCTGTGAATTCTTTTCTTCCTTACTTCTCTGTTCCTTCCTTTATATTGAAGGAATTCACAGCGGACCGCATTGGTCTCCGATTGGAGGTGTGCCCTTGGGCGGCGCATTAACTTTCTCAACCTAACCTCATCATATTCGGTCAAGCCCGACCATAAGATATCCTACATCACAGTATAAAAGAACAAATTATTGCGAATGTACCCTATTTGTGACCAATGGGCAATCAGCTCTCTAATTGAAGCGCTCGATTATGCGCTTTATCTCTAAAGTGCTTAAAAAACACACATTTTTTACTGGGTATGGTCAAATATGGACCGATTCCAACAAAATTTAATAAGAGGATTTAAATTGCAATAAAATAAGTTTGGACCAAATTTAATCTTAATACCAATATTAGAAGATGGCCTCCGGGCACCAAGACCATATTCCGGAAAGAATCTTAAATGGGGCTGTGTGAAATTAAAAATCTCCAAAATTGAGGCCTGTATTTTGCGCACAAAGTTTACATGGCTAGCCAGGCAGCCGGACGGACATCGTAAGATCGACTCAGAAAGTCATTATGATTTTTTTTCTACTTAACTGAGTGTCCTGGCTATTAATCGTGAATTGTCTAGTAGATTTTACACCTTAATTGAGTCTTTACAAATTATATGCTGTTGTATAGCAAAAACTCGTACTTAATTTTAGTTTTTTCTAATTTCTTTAGTACGAGTCGTCCTTAAAAATTTAAGTACGAATAAGACTAAAAAATTACTTAAAACAACCCGAAATGTGATAAGTTTCGAAAACCAATAAGCGTGCATACGCATGTATTTGTAAAAGTTTGTTGTAGCAACAACAACAACAGCACTAAAAGAAGAAAAATACTGATTATTTTCATGTTTGAGAAGTATAATAAGAAGCAATAATTCCCATATTCTATTTGTAAAAATTATTTAGTTAAGTACATCAAATTTTCAAAGTAGAATTATTACGAAAACCATATCGGGCATGATGCAGGTGTCTTGTACTTAAGAGTTCTTCTGTAATCAAAGGGCGGAGCAAAAGTGGAACAAACATGTTTAACGGGTAAGTAAATAATAATATTCTCTCTATCTCTGGTTCTCTGGGGGTAAGTATTTAGTTAGGTTAGAAACTAATCTCACTTTCGGATTATTTCAAGTTCGAAACGGGATTAAACCAGTTTAGAAATTCTTGAATTAAGCACAGTTAGAGATTAATTTTTATCTTACTTTTAATTAAGTCAATCCCATTTTCGGATTATTTTAAGTACGGATCAGGGATAAAATATGAAAAAGTATTTGGCACTTGAATAAGCCGTTCTTGAATCAAGCATTCTGTTCTTGATTTAAGGATATTCATAATTACCGTTCTATTGACACTGCTTGATTTAAGTACAGATGGATTGTTTTGTCTTTTCAGTGTACATACGAGTAAAAAATAGCCCCCAGGCCAAATTTTTACATATACTCATATTTTTAATAAACTTAATTGTTCTAAATAGAATAATCAAAGCGGTACTTTTAATAAATTTAATTTTAATTTGGGTAATTCCATGTCAAATTGACCAAGAGTGGGAACCGACCCCTTTCGATTTGAATGTAATTTGGTGAAAAGGCTCCGTTCATCCCCTAAGGAACATATATCAACGAAAAAACATTGTACAATTTTTTTGCAAAAGTGATGTCATATTCAAAGTGTCATAATTTCGCCGAATTAGACGAATGTGTTGAGTTTATGTTTTCAATATCTCAAAAACTACTGCACATACGAAGATGATTTGTATATCATTTTAAAGAGACTACTTGGGGCTACAAATAATATATTATAAATATATTTTTTTTTGAAAAATGTAATATCTGCAATATATTAAATTTTAAAAATGGACTAAGTCAAAAACTTAATTTTTTAGTTGGCTGATTTTTTTTTATATAATACCTCAAAATGTTCTTTAAAAATCCTGAAACTTTTCTTTTTTAAGATATGATTTTTTTTCTTTCGCAACCTTTAAAAAAATTATCTTAAAATAAAATGTTCATATTGTAATTTTGAGCAATAAGTATTTATTAAGTCTGATTTATGTTGTTTTTAAAAAAGTAACGAAATTGATAAAGTTTCTTTTGTTTATTTGTTGGAGCTCAATGTGGGCACTTTCAAAGAAAAGTACACCTTCTGTCACTTTACGTCTCCAATAAATTTAATGAGTTTTATATATTATTTTAGCGAAGTCGTTTCTCATTGCCTCTTTTCCTACCGTTCCTGCCATGGCGGCATTCCTGTATATTAAAATAAAAACTTTTTCTTCTTCTAGCGAAGGAGAGTATTTTTAGTAGAAGAAATACTCATATCGACAAGTTTATGTACGAACCCGGCTTTAAAGAAAGGTAAAAAGTAACGTTTTAATTGTAAATAATTTGTTGTTTATTCGCTTCGAAATTTTCAAGAGATTGTTTGTAAAAAAAAATTTGTTGGTTAAACTCGGAAAATTTTAGTTTTTACTGTACTATTCACTTAACAATTTTTCTGAGCATAAGCTAATTTAAGGGGAAACGTTACATATTTAATATTTTTCTAACTAAGCACACTGCCTCCTTTTCATGCCTAATTAGTAAATTGCTTCCGAGCGAAGCCAGGGCAGTCAGCTAGTAATGTTTAATACTCATTTAATTTCTTGGAGGCGCAACGTGACAAAAAGTGTTTTTTTCTTTGAAAGTGCCTACATTGAGCTACAACAATTTATATATATATATTGTTTGTAGTCCCAAGTATTCCCTTTAAAATGACATACAAATCATCTTCGTATGTTAAGTAGTTTTTGAGATATTGTAAAAATTAACTCAACACATTCGGCTAATTCAGCGAAATTATGACATTTTGAATATGACATAACTTTTGCAAAAAATATTTCAAAATTTTTTTTCGTTAATATATGGTCCTTAGAGGATTAAAGGAACCTTCTCACCAAATTTGATTCAAATTTAAAGGGGTTGGGTCCCACTCTTGGTCGATTTGATATGGAATTACCCATTTATAAAAAATTTTAAATATGTACTATAAAATTCTACTTCATGTTTTGCGATTGTTCGTTCACCTGTCAAGTCAATTAAGTTTCTACTTCATTAAAAAAATGCAGTAATTAAAATTCAATTGGTGAGTTAAAACTTTTTTACAGTTTTATGATTTGTTAACACGCCAACTTAAGTTGCACCTCAGTACTCTTCCTTGAAATAAACATTATAGGTAGGGTTCCTAATTTCATGACTTTTTTTCATTCTTAAAAGCATTGAATCTTTCTTTTATTCCCGTTAATTTTTTGTCAAGAGTAATGTAAAAGTATGTAAGATGAAATCAACCATTGACAACCAGTTGTTATATAATTAATTAGAAAAACCTGAATAATTTGTTCTGGCGAAAATATGTTTCTGACATAAGTGTCCAAAAAAAGTCGTTCAAGTTGCGTGTTTGTTCCAATATTTTGAAGAAATTAAATCATGATAGGTGAACAAGAGAAGTTTATTTCAAGAATTATTCGAATTAATTCAAACAACTGTGAAGATTTGACATTTCTATTCCATTGTGCTAAACATTTTGTTAATATTCTTTTGAACCCTAGGGCAAGCGTAAGGCGAGGGCCTTAATGTCGTAGATATAGTTTTTTTTTTATTTTTAGGTATTATACTCTTTCGATGATAGATATTCAACGGTAATTTGAGTTTTTTTATTTCTTTTGATATTGAAAAACTGGTAATTAGTAACATTTAAGTTGAGTTTTTAACATGGATATCAGAGATTTAGTCATCTTTAATCTGTAATTGTAGTTTTTAAGATGAGAATTAATTACTTATATTTGCCAGTTTAAGCGGCCAATGTTGGTGTTTTAAACTTAATCAACAAATGTCAACACATACACATGTTTGTATGTATAAAAAAGCAGCTGTATAAATATAAACACAGAAAAAAATATACATACATACCTAAAAGAAAAGATTTTTTTAGAAAACAGAAAATGGTTCATTCTAGTGAATATGAAGACTAGTGATTCTGAAACATATAAAAACTTAAATAAAACAATTATATGAAGAAATTTTTATTTTATAAGAACTAAAATAGTGGATTGTCTTCTGTATAAAATGCAAAGGGCACTGGTAAAAAGTTGACATTTTAAAATATGTTTGTTTTCATTTTTGTTATTCAGTATGGCAATTCTGCGAGGTTTAAGCTTCCACTTAAAAACGGCAAACCCAAATATTACACAATTAAATTTATTCTCAGATTAATTAATTATAGTTTGTTGCGAAGATTAAACTCGCTGTTAAAATCCCCCTTAGCAAGAAATGCCCAAAATTGCCTGTGTAAAAACACCCAGAATCTTTAATAATATTTTTCCCGGGAAATTCCGAAAATAGTTTCTTTGACAGGAACCCTAAGAGTAAAGCATATGCAAATAAGTTATTTACCCCAATATGTTTGTCTTCTATATTTGTTGTTTGAATTCTATATTAATAAATAGGCAATATTCCTCCATCTGCCACGACCAAAAAAAATTTTTTTTAAAAAAATATGTAATGAAAAAGTAACCAAATGAGAAAAAAGTAACCAAAATTTCTATGTTGTAAAAATACTATTTTATTTGTACTTCAGTTAAAAAATATATACATATGTACATATGTATATTAGACTGGTCGCATCTTGTATGGGATTTTTTTTTTAATTTTATTGTTTGCGCTGCTTAAAATATGAGGTTTGATGTAAGAAATCATGTCCTAATTTTTCAGCTCAATCCGACGGTGCCTAGTCGTGCCTAGTGGGGCCCAAAGTTCCCCATATTATAAAAAAACATCAATTCAATCAGATAGTTATAGTTATATTGAATAATGTGCTTCGAATATAAATTTAATTTATTAATGGTTTTGAAAATTAATATAATGATAAAAAAATGTATATATTTGTTTGATTAATTTGATTAATTTATAAGAGAAGATTTGTTGTGAGAAGGATATAAATGACGATAATGTTCAACAACTTGGAGTAAGTAGTGCTTATCTTTCTCATCTTATGTTAACGATTTATTGTAATCCGTGATGAGCTTAATTGCTCTTTCTGCTGCATCATTCACAACGTTCAAATGTTGGCAGACAGCTTTTCCAGCACAATAGTCATCCCTCTGCTGCTATTGAGAAGGTTCCGATTCTAAAAATTTTGGATCTATGGCTAATCGAGAAAAAAATTTCTTTGTCAGTGGAGAAATGAAAACTGATATATCTCTTGACGCGTAAGAGAAAATTTCATCCATATTGACAACATTCCTTTTCGAAATGTTTTCATTATTTTTGTGTATGTCATTGCCGATGTCGAGTTTTTGGACCATCATCTTTTTTATTTCCAACGGCACGCTTTCTTCAAAAAATGCAAGGCCAACAGTTTCTTCAGACAAATACCACAAATGCTTTCTTATTTTTTGCAATAATGCGGTCGAAACTTCTTTATCAAAATAAGATACAAAGTTTTGAATGAAATCAAGATCTAGTTTTGGCGCTTCTATAGCATTCACACATCGGAACCAATAAGGAACATATATGATAGTCAAAAATAAGCAAATGCTCCGAAGACTTTTCAATTCCGCTGCTGTCAATTGGAACTGTTCGCGAAATAGAAATATTTTGCAACAATAAATGCACTTTGACATGAATCGTGCATGCGATGTTGCACCAGGCAAACGAAATTGTGAAAACTCCGGTACCCGCTCCCCAATAAAATGGAGTGCTAACTGAAGCAACTCTTTATAATCTGCACGCACGTAATGGAATTTTAACGCATTTATACAAAAATTCTTCAAATAATCTACGTGCGATGTTGTTAAAATTCGTACCACTTCTTCGTCCAAAATTCCACTCTTAAAGGTGCTAACTTCAATGTGCTTCCAATACTTGGCAAACCTATTGAAAAGAAGAACTTCTGGCCCGGATGTTTTCCCAAAATTCATTTCAAATACAGATTTGATCAACAATTCACTTATATGGTGGCGACATGGAAGAAAAAGTAGTTTTCGTCCTAATTTTTGTTCAAGCAAATATGCAGCGCCATTATTAACCCCAGTGTTAGTGGCTGTGGTATCAAAAGACACTATTTCTACTAATCTATCAAGTGACCATTGTTGCAAAAAATTGTAGGTGGCGTCTGCTATATTTACTCCAGAAGAATTTTCTATTTTCGGTATGCCGAGCAGTTTTTCCATACGTTCACTTGTCACAACGAGAGCCAGTCGATCTTTCTTTTCTGTACCCTTTATTTCTGGAAGGAGTTTCCCATCCCAATGAAGGACAAATACTTCTGGAATCTGCAATAAACAGTTTGAAAATAATATATAAAGCCTAATATAAAATCAACTATGATACTTACATTAAATTCATCGATAATCTGCTTAGCTTGTCTTCTACGATATTCTCTTCGCATTAAATGAAGCGTGGTACGATTTAATACAAGATTTTCTAAATTGATAGGTGAAGCAGCAGCGAAAACATCTTGTAATTTATTCAGAATTGCGTTAGCTGTTGCAGCAACAATATGCATAGCATCTCTTGTCGAAAGCTTGCATTTGTCCATGCTTGCTAGCATTCTGTCGTCAATAAAATTAACAGTACCGTATAATTTCGTTTGTGATAAATCTTTTTCTTGGATTTCATTTACATTGTCTGAAACGTTTTCGAAGTCCGGTGAATCATTTATTATTTCGGCTTCTATGTTATCTTCAACACTCATGGCTAATTTATTCATAAGAGAACTTTTTTTTATAAAATCTATATAAATATAATAGGTTGTGAGTTAAATACCTTGAGCTTAATGTTTTTCAACACGCTTTTTTTCTTCTTCCAATAGTTTATCTTTACGTTTTTGTTTTTGCGTTAAAGTTCTATCAACACCATACATTGTTCCTGGGCGACCTCTCTTCCTGTGAAGCACTAGAAAATCTTTGTCTTCCTGTATTTTCATTGTCTCTAGAGCATTTGGAGCTGCAACATCAAATATAAAATTTTCTATCTCGTCACGAAAATCTTGCTCTTGTTTGCGGCATTTTTCGTATGGGGCTGGACAATTTTTTTGAATATGTCTCCAGTTTTCATAAATTTTCCTCAATTTCCGCACACAATTACTTTCATGTAAAGTAGGAATTTTTGCCTTGTTCCAAAATTCGAGTGTAACGCCAATAGTATATTTCAAACTCTTGATCACTGTCATATTTTCAACTCGAATTTTGTAAAAAAATAATTGAAGCACTTGCTTTATTGATGGTAGTTTGGCTCCTAAAATATTACTTGCATATTTTCCCACTAGAAAAATATCTTCATCAGAGCGTAGATTTATTTTTCGTATCACTTTTGAACTCATATTGCTAACGGAATCAATTCACTATATTTTTTATTTACTTAACGATTAATTATTATTTTGCACTTCTTGCTAAGTTAACGACTTGAAGATTGTGAAAAAATAGCAAACATAAATGAAGACTGCAGCTCAATCGCAGCACATATCGTTCCGCGAAAAAAAACCGTTACATGTATGCAAAACTTCAGCTTCAAATCAGAGCAAATGGCTTGTGATGTATAAAAAAATGTTTACAGACAATATGAAGTGCGTGTATGAACTACCGTTGTTTCACTTACATTATTAGTGGTACATTTTAAAGTTTTGATAATTATTTCGTTTGTTGAATAATTTTACATGAAATAAAATATTACTGTAAAACTCAAGTCGAAGAAATTTCGCCTGAATAACATAAACGGAATTAAACAAACAAGTAAACGGCGAAGAAGCAAACTAGTTGGCAAGCAGAGTAGACGTTCGTCGTACACAGACGATAAGACAACCGACGTTTTTGATGTCCTTTTAATTAGATACATACTTTAACATTTTAATATGAACTTCGAATTTTTTATTTCTTTCACTAATAAATAAATATTAGTTAAAATCTTTCGTTCGTATCATACTAAAATATTAAATAGCAATTACTTTAATCTATCTATACAATATATAATTTCTTAGTATGTCTGGATGTTTGTATGTATGCCCTATTCTTTCCGCAACTTTCTGAATCCATCTGATGACATATTAAGCTGAAATTTGGTACTTTCTCTGCGGAAGATCGTAACGAAGCCAGATTTTTAATTTTCGGTCTATGGGACCGTCTTTTCAACTAGTATAACTATGAAAATCTGATTAAATAGATGTTTTTATATAATATGGGGAACTTTAGACCCCACTAGGCACCGTCGGATTGAGCTGAAAAATTAGAACATGCTTTCTTACACCAAACCTCATATTTTAAGCAGCGCAAACAATTGAATTTCAAAAAAAAAAAAAAAAAATTGCGACCAGTCTAATGGGCAAATTGTGTAAACTTGCGAGAAAGGTAACATTAATACATTTTTCGTATGAAATAATATACGAGTATGTTGCAGAAAATTTTTCACAAATTAAAACAGAGTACAAGGCTAAAACAACCATTACTCAGCCATTTTTTTTGTGATTTGATTGTTTTTCCAAGCTAACAATTACATCTTTAAAAAAGAAGAATTGTGAAAATCGCTTCATGAACAGTGAAGTTATTATTTATTCGATTAGTACCTGTACCTTAAAAATGCGAGCTGATAGAGAAAAAAGGAGATTTAAATTCAGCGATCTCAAATTTTTAAAAAATTGCATCAAACTTCCAATAAACACACAAACAGTTCTATTTTGTTGCGTTGTGTTATTTATGCGGATGAATATAAAAAGTGCCAAGTTCGCTTATTAAAGTGTTAACTTAAAATGTATTTATTTTAACTCAATAATTCATTTAAGTACAACTTTTTCTCTCCGTTTTACACCTTGTTTAAATGTATTTCATAAGCAAATGTCTACCATCCTTAAATAATTGTAAAAATACGTTGTATTAGAATTACAATATACCTTACATGGAAACAACATATTTTGGTAATCATTATGATCCCGTAAAAACATAAAACGGTTATTTTTATTTGGCCAGCATGTATTTGACAATAATATGGTTATATCTGACCATAAATATCAGAGTGTTTAATTATATTGGGATCCCATTTTAAAACAATTGAATGTTTTATTTATTTCATATACATTAAAATATATATATATATTAGACCGACTCACCTTACATGGACAAACAAAATTTAAGTTGTTTTTTTAGTCCAGTTGTATGCTTAAAAAATAATATAATTGCTATCAGTAGAGAATAAAAAAATCGCTGAAAAACTTCAAATATTTAAAAAAAAAATGCAAAAATTTTGAAAAAGCCAAATGTGCAACCACCAAAAATTCTTTAAAATTTGTTCACATTTGCAACCTGCAATTCATATTCAAAGTAAGCGCGAATTCTGAAAATTGGTTTATATTGGTTTATGGAGCAGCTCAAAAATAAAATTTCTGGACAGACAAATTGTCCGTCTGATTTCTAAAATTTTTTGTAATTACAAGCTTTTGACACGCCCGGAGTTATGCGGTTACAAACGTTAAAAAGGCAACATAAAACAGAATTGAAACCCTTCTTCTTTTTTGAAGTCGTGTTAAAATATATTTATATTAATAACAATTACATATATTTCAAATAACAACTAATGTAATAGATAATTTTTCCATTTTGAATAACTAATTCTTTTGTCAGGTGATTCACTTCCGGCTACTTTTTGCTGAACCGCCGCATGAAATTTTTCTACCACAGATATATTTTAGTTCACCATAGAACTTTGCTACCGTTTCACACATACCCTTAGTATTAAATACACGACTTTTAAAAGTTTGCACTACATCATTTCCAATTGTATTTTAAAACTTTCCAAATGTATTTTAAGATTTTCCAAATATATTTTAAAAATTTTAAAATTTAGTTAAAAATCGCCCATATGTTATTATCCAAATGTATTTTAAAATTTGCAAAATTGTATTTTTTGAATTTTCCAATTTTTTTTGTTGAACTAGTCCAATTGTTTTTGAAAATTATCCAAATGTTTTCTTGAACACAATTTATTTTAAAATTATCCAAATTAATTTTAAAATTTGCCCAATTGTATTTTTTGAATTTTCCGATTTGTTTTGTTGAACTAGTCCAATTGTTTTTGAAAATTGTCCAAATGTTTTCTTGAACACAATTTATTTTAAAATTATCCAAATGTATTTCAAAATTGGCCTAATTGCATATTAAAATTTTCGAATTTTTTTGTTGAAATAGTCCAATTGTTTTTTAAAATTGTCCAAATGTTTTCTTGAACACAATTTTTATAAATACATTTGGGGAATTTTAAAATACAATTGGACAACTAACAAATAGACTTTAATAATTTTTAAATACACTTGTAAAATTTGTAAATACAATTTAACTGTTGTAAATTACGAGTACATTTAGATAGTTTTAAAATACATAGGGACAATTTTAAATTGTATTTGAAAATTTCAAATTATATTTGGACAATTTGTAAATATATTTGGACAAATTTTAAATGTTTGGACAATTTCAAAATACATTTACAACTTAATAACATGTATTTTTGGACAATTTTAAAAACCATTTGGTAAATTTTAAAAAACAATTCGAAAATATACAATTGGAAATGTTGTAATTTTTATATTAGTAATCAAATATGGATAGAGTTAAGATTTTTATGTTTTTTGTTACTTTTTTTTATTACATGATCTTTATGAATTGTGATCAATTAATAATTGAAGTTTGTTTTTATTATATATTTTATTTTTATTATTTTTTTAAACTTTTTTTGAGGATATTTTTAGCAATATTTTTTGGTAAGCATTGAATAATTACCCTTCTGTGCCACTTACTGAAATATTATTTACCAAGAAATTACAAATTTATTAATTTCTTCCCTAAAATCACAACATAAATGTTTCAAAGATAATCAGATTTTAATTAATTTATTTTTTTAAATTTATTTATTTAATTTATTTATTTCAACTGTAAGGACTTTAAGAATTAAATTCTTTTATAGTCCAGAGGATTACATAATGAACACCACTAGTATTAGTAATAATAATATTAATAATTATTATAGTAATAATAGTAACAATAGTAATAAAGTTCCAATTTACTATAAACCACCGCAGAAGTAGTGATAAGAGGTAGAATTAACTGTAGGACAAGACGTTTCTTGATTTCAGTCGGAGGGTAAGCAGAGGTTAACCGTAGATTGCGCAGTGTCATATACACACTGCGTATAACATTATTGATATGATCATTCCATGACAGAGCGGAGTTGATGTAAAAACCAAGGTACTTGACTTTTTCTACATAAGCAATTGGAAGTTGGTTAAAATGAAATTTCATTCTGCTGATGGGTAATAAGGCAGATTTGGCCGGATTCAGCTTAAGATTGTTATCTAGAGCCCACTTAGAAACAGCTTTTAGGTCCTCATTAAGCTTGTAACACATGTCATCAACAAGGCCAATACGACTTGATATATACAGTTGGATATCATCAGCATATGCGACATTAAATAAATCATTTATAAAAATACTGAATAGCAGAGGTCCAAGAGCTGAGCCCTGTGGAACTCCAGAATGTATTTCCTTGAAACCTGACTCTCTTAAACCGATAACCACCTTTTGTACACGCTCAGATAAGTAGCTTCTTTTGAGGGACACTGCACTTCGACCAAAGCCAAAAAAGCATTCCAATTTCCTACAAAGTAGTGAATGAGATACGCTATCAAAGGCCTTTGAAAAGTCCAGTAAGCACATCAGCGACAGATCACCCACATCATATGATGGTCTAATATCATCCAGTACTTTTAGTACAGCAGTAGTACAACTGTGGTTTGAGCGAATCCCAGATTGAAACGGAGACAGCAAGCAATTTGCATTGATGAATTCAACCATTTGTCGTGACATTATTGTTTCAAATACCTTACCAAGAAGGCAAGAATTCTTGGTATTAAACTGTATTATATTATTTGTTAAATTTTTATATTTGGATAATATTTTTTAATCATGCTTACTTCTTCTTCTTTTATTAAAAATCCAATGCTGGTTATAAGTGATCACATGCATATATTACAAAAAATTGTTTCTAATTTAAATTATTAACAATATTACAAAATTCGTCTCGTTGTCTTGCTGTATGAATTAATTCGCCTATTGTTCTCAAGCCTGTTCAATCGCTTATGTTCCTCGCCTGAACTCTATTCTACCCTTTTAGATCAGCTACAATAGCTCGTATTTGCTCCCATGTATAATATGACCAAAATATGAAGTTTTCCTTCGTTCAATAGTGGGAAGTAGTTAAATTTTACATTCCATTCTTCTTAAAACTTCATAGTTCGAAACTCTATCTACCCACGATATTTTCAGTAGTCTTCGGAAGCACCACATTTCAAATGCTTCTATCCAATGTTGATTTCTTGGCTTGAAAGAATGTTAATATATTTAATGTAAGTTTTTCTTGCCATTTCTACGCGTTTTTTTATTTCTCCGTCAGAATCCAAATCTTCATATAGAACACATTCGAGATAGACAAATCTATTGACTATTTCTACGTGTTGGTTCACGCAGAGAAAAAATATGGTTGGGCATGATTACGGCAACTCCACTATGTTTATTGTAACAATATATTGTTATCGTATGCAAAATATTGTTATGTTTATTTAATATCAACAATATTATAGTTACTGTAAACATGTCAATGAGTATCATAATTATAAATTTAAGTATAGTTCACTGAAAAATAATTATTTTCATAAAAACTAAATAATGATAACTTTGAAAACATATTATATTCTTCACAACCATTTAATGATATTTAATAGCCATAAACTTATCATTTTCTATACGTGTACTCATATGTTTAAGATGCAAACAAAATATCGTTAATCTAATAATATTTTGTTATCGCCATTTATAAATTATTTTGCATCAGTTGTGTCGTTTGTTTTACATAAAAAATAAAAAATTGTAGGTACATTAAAAAAAATTGTCAAGTGTCACAAAATAAAATATCAATGCTAAAAAATTTTAATATTGTTTGAAAATGGTGCAAAAATATTGACCATTGTTCTGTGTTATTTTAGAGAAAAAGAGTGAAAATTCTATAAAATAATTTATAAATAATTGCGACCTACCACAAAAACAGGTTAAAAATATTACTTTGCATCATATAATGATTTGAAATATCTGTTACAGTTTTACGTTAAGGTTGCCAGTAAGTAAATAAGCATAAATATATGTATATTACAAATATTTTTCACTTTTAGATTTAATCTACATATTATTATGATTAACATGATAATATTGGCGCATATTCAGAAATCATAACTAAAATCGGAACTAACAAAACAGAAACTAAAAAATAGTTCATAGATAGTTATAGATCTTATTCACAATTCATAACTAACGTAGCAACTGCTCTCAGCTAATAGAAGAAATGCAACAGAGTATATTGGCATGTAGAAAACATTAAATGTCGATAATATTTTGAACGATATATTTTTTAATTAATTAAAAAGCTTACCAAGCTCTTAAAAAACATTTCTGTTCTTTAAAAAATTAATACAAACTCTAAAAAAGTGTTTTTTTTTTATAAAATTAAATCAATCAGCTGTTCTTTGAATGTATTAGTTAGTTAGCATTTAGTTACAGCTTTACCCATAATTAAGTCTAAACTTTTTATGCTGAAAGTAACCAACTGTGAATAACTTAAATAGGTACTTAAAAAAGTTAACAATTGGTGATCATTTATGAATATGCGCCAATATGATTACTTCTTAACTAAAATATTATGATGATATATTACGAATATATTTGGTTAAATAGAATCTGAGAATTATTTCTTTTTCATAAGTTACTTTATTATATTCAGCATTTTTTATTTTTCGAATTTATTCTATGAGCTTAATTTCAGTTATGTATTTTATAAAGCTTTTTGTAATAGTCCTATACCTTAAATATTTAGGAATAACTTTATATACTACCAGACTATTATATTGCTGACGAAGGCCGTAGCGGGCCAGAAAATGCGTTACATTTTCTCTAAAATAACACAAAGAAATGATCAATATTTTTGCACCATTTTCAAACAATATCAACATTTTTTATAGCATTGATATTTTATTTTGGGACACTTTAAAATTTTTTTAATGTACCTAAACTTTCTTTAAACTTGGGGTTTTAATGGGTATTTTTTTAATTTGCTTATAACTGTATAACAAATAATTCGATAGGCATATGTAGAACCAACGACACAAATGATGCCAAATTATTTTACAAATGGCGATAACAAAATATTATTAGAGTAAAGATATTGTGTTTGCATCTTAAACATATTATGAGTACACGTATAGAAAGTTATCATGTTACGGCTATTAAATATCATTTAATGTGTGTGAGAAATATAATATGTTTTTAAAGTTATCAATATTCAGTTGTTATAAAAATGATAATTTTTCAGTGCACCCTACTTAAATTTATAATTGCGATAAACATTGACATGCTTACAGCAACTATAATATTGTTGATATTAAATAAAAATAACAATATTTTGTGTACGACAACAATATGTAGTTGCCGTAACCATGTCCAACCACATATTTTCTCTGCGTGTGGCAGCGTGTTATTTAGTTTTAAGGCATTGAATCAGTAAGAAGTCTAAAAAAAGTGTTTTTATATTAAAAAAAGTAGAATTTTATAAGAAATTCATTTAAATCGATTAATGAACATAAATTGTTCGAGTTCTTCGTTTTTCGAATTTGGCTATTTCAATTATTCGATTAAATAATTGCGAAAAAATCCTTGACTAATCGAGCCACAATTAATCGAGTCTATACTGTAATAAATACAACCATGATTTCGTTTTCTATGACTTTAAAAATTATGGTGATAATAAATATACAGTTTTATAATTATTTAATAAAAATTATAATACTCAAAAACCATACCTTGTCAACAAACACGTTGTGGTTACCACCGTGTAAAAGTATCACTAATAAAATAATAGCAAACTTGCATGCTCCCATTTAAAATTTTTAATTAAGAAATGTGTTTTGTCTTTTTTATCGCCTGGTCCAATAAAAGATGTAATCAAACATTGGCAGATCTCCCACAAAAAAAAAAAAAAAATGCCTGGTGAAACAGTAATAAAATATTAAAAAAAGCTTTTCCGAGGTTGACTCTTACACAAGGAGTTTTTTGCGAAAAGGAAGAGATAAGTTTTTTTAAATATTCGAAAACGCCCAAGTATTCCACGTAGTTTCTTGCAAATGTTTCTTCTGACATAGAACTCTGCTCTTGGTGTAGAGTATCTTAAGGTCTGGCTGGCTCGACTCTATATGCCAACTTGTTTATCTTGGGGTCTTTTTGCGAAAATAAACAGATGCACATATATATTATTGCCTGCTTACCACGCATATTATGCATTTTTTAATTTATGCAAATTAATATTCAGCTATAAAACAATAATTTATGATTGAGTATATCCTTTTGAAATAACAGTTTAATCGTTATTTTACCATTAACGGTAAATGCGAATAAATATTTATATGCATACACTACAGATATGAACACATATGTGTTACATTCCAATACGAGTAGACAATGAGGATATAGCAAGTTTGGTCATGCAGAGCGAAACACCTAAAATATTAATCCAATCTATACATATAAAATTATTACTTTACTCAATCTATACATATAAAATTATTACTTTACTGACTGACTGATTCATTATCGCACAGCGTAAACACTTGAAGCTAAAAACTTGAAATTTGAACCTGAGGTAGGTCTCTCCCCAAAGCAACTAAGGCGGAATTTTTCGAAATTCGAATGTTTAGGGGATATAAAAATGGTAAATTCGGTAACCTTATATTTAAAAAACTGAAAGAGTTACACAAAAATCTATTACTTTTCTTTGTTCTTTGGAAAAATAAGCGGGTAAAACCTGTATTTTGGTACTTTTTTCCACCCATATATCTTTTAAACCAACGAACATAGAAATAAAGGTTATATCACATGCGAAACTTATCTAGAAAAATACAGATACAATTTCGAAATTCAAACGTTTAAGGGGTGGTACTTTTTTACAAAACATTTTTCTCCATTGTTTGACATATACGTATTAAATTATGTGCTGTCACTACAATATTGATATTATTGATACTTCAATGGGGAGAAAAAAAGTACCAAAAAGGGGAATACGGGAATTTAAATTTTTTCCTTTAGCTTTTTGGTTCTACACCTGGTGCTTTTTTAATAATCGTTAATATTGCACCTAAAAAAATTAAATTCAGCAAGTAATGTCCTGAGTGTAATCTAAATATATAAAAGAAAGTGGCGTTAGTTACTACGTTTATAACTAAAGAACGCCTGGACCGATTTCGATGATTCGTACCAATTCGGAATGGTCTCTGACCAAGTAAGAAGAATATCAAAAAAAAATATAAATTTAAATTTGCGTTAGTATTGGATCTATAAAAAAATTAAACATGCAAGGTTCTTTGTGAATGAGAATCTGTAAGAGGGATCTTTTTAGTACTTTTTCTTTCTCTAACTGGTAGTTTTTTTCATTTTCGTTAATATTGGACCTAGAAACATAAAATTAAGCATGCAATATGCTGAGTGGATAAGAATCTATAAAAATCTGACAATTTCCGGTTCTTTAACTGGTACTTCTTGAATTTTCGCTAATATTGGTGCTAGAAACATAAAATTAAATATGCAAGGTCCTGAGTGAATGAAAATCATCGCACAGCCTAAAGCCAAAAATTGTAATTTGGACCGGTCTTTTGCCAAATCGAACCCCTAAGATGTGGTTTTAACAAAAATTCATATGTTTAGTGGGTAAAAACAGGTAAATTTGGTAGCATCATATCTCCAAAATTAAAAGATATCAAAAAACTCAAAAAACGGTTAAATTCGCTAACCTCATATTTCATACACTAAAAGAACTAAAAAAAAAAATAATAAAAATACTTATTCTTGTTCATTAAAAACATATGCGGATATGTGCTTGGGAGCTTTGGAGAGTAAACTGGTAAAAAATGTATTTTTATACTTTTTTGTCACACAGTCTATCTTAAAAGCCAATAAACACAGAAATAATAATTATATCACATTCGAAACTTACCTCAAAAATTCATATTTGGTACTTTTTTGAAATTCGAACGTACAAGTGGTAAAATCGTACCTAATTTTGTTGCTTTTTTCGAAACATTTGTCTCATATATCTATATAATATAAAATTGTTACGTTACTGATTTATTCATCATCGCACATGCTAAATTGATATTGGACCAGTGGTTGGCCGCTCGTCAAATCGATCTCTTAAGATGGGATTTTGAGAAATTCAAATGATTAGGGGGTAAATAAGGGTAAATTCGCTAACCTCACATCTCCTTAACTAAAAGAGATACTACAAAAAATTTTATTAATTACACAGTTTCTAATGTTTTTCGGCATGCTGAAACCTACTTCTTCACACTTATCAGAAACAGGTCCATTTTTATATTTTGCTCTATACTTCCCTTTCAGCCGCCATAAAGAGTCAAGTGCTGTTTCAATTATAATATCTAATCGAAATGAATGGCTACTAAATTAAGCGACGAAAAGTGGTTAATTGGCTTTGATCGAATTAAAAATGTCTAAGATATAGTGGATCATACCTAAGATTTTATGAAAATGTTTTTCAGCAATTATTGTCTCTTCTACCAAAACTAATAACAAAATTCTTTCGAATTTCAAATCCAAGAATCTTAATCAAGAAAACTTGATATATTATTTTTCTATTTTTTTTTTAATTGTGAAAAGCGTCTCAATACGAATATTTGGCAAAAAAATACAATCTGGAAAATTTTATGAACAAAAAAACTATAAAGCAGAGTCAGAGGTCTAATCAAAAAATTAAATTTACCAGGAAGTGTACTAAAAAATATGTCCGTGAAAACCTGGGTTCAATTCCCAGCACAGTCTAGAATGAAAAATTATCAATAAATTTTAATTCATTTCATGTTGTAAAATTCCTTTCTTCATAAAAATAATTTAATGAAAATTAAATTTAATTAGCTTTAGCCGAAATAAAATAAAGCCAGAATAGTACATTTTAAAAGGTAAGCACAAATTTATGCGCTACGCAATAAAACATACAGAGATCCAATAAGGTAAGTTAACGAATTCTTGTAATTAAGTGTGCAAAGCTGTTCGTTACATTCACCAATTTTTATATGCGTTGAATAAAGCACTTTCTGCGTCAAAAATGTGGGAACTCGCCGTATAAAATTCATGTCTTCCGTAAGCGATATGGTAAGCGAAAATTTTAGGTTCCTCCCTTACAAATCTGCTTCGTTGGAGGCTCTATTTTTTATTGCGAAACAACTGTTTTATGACATAGGGATCGTCAAACTCCTTCCCCCAATGTTTGATAAGTTTAAGGACTTAAAATAAATTTTAATGTTTTTCTCAAGTAACAAAAGGTATTTCTAATTTGGTTATTATTTTTCACATTTGGTAACTTTTTCAATTATTTTGGTTGTAAAATGTTATTTGTAGTGGCTGCACTGGTCATATTAATATTGTTACGTTAACACCTTCTATTTGGATTAGTTCCGTTATAATAAACCTTTGAGATATTTTATTTTCAACTTAAAATAAACACAATGAAAATACACTTACACTTGCACAACCTTTGACTACACTTTTGAAAACAATTCACAACTTACTATTGTGACCTACACTGTTCAATGTCGAAACCACAGAGAATACACACAGGCAACGCTGCCGTGTTTGGTTATTTCTAACCAAAATTGGTTATTTTTTTTCCCAATGTGGAGATGTGAATATTTTTTTCATTTTGGTTACTTTTTTCGTATATGAATATGTTTTTCTTGATACACTTTCAATATACGTTTTTTTTAAATTTAACCTTTTTATTTGCATCGAAGGCAATTATATACGAATTCAAACAATGTGCCCTTTGCACTACGATTTTCTCGTTATTTGATTCAATTGAACGGATGTTTACTTTTTATACTTTATCGTAAACAAAAAATCCCTTTCAAAACAGCTAACAGATATTTGTAAGGATTTTTGTTAGGAAAAAAATTGCCAAATGTGATTTTAATATAAGAAACTGTCATGTTCTGAAATTGAAATCAAATGAAGTTTTTTGATGGAGATTTTCAATTAATTTTTTAAATGCGAGTAGTTTTTCCTGATTTGAAGAGTAGTGAAGGTAAGTGGTAGAGTAGAAAGTGCATATATCACGCGGAATCGATTTCAGAACATGACTGAAAAAGTACACAAAAGTAGTTTTAGTGTTTCTTAAAACTGAAATATATGTTAAATGTTCTAAATTTTCGTTATTTACAATAGTATATATTAATATATTGAAATGCACATAGGCATTTTAATGATTTTTCAAAATTAATTGATATATAATTTATAATTTTAGAACTAATGAAATTTACTGTAAGAAAATGGCGTGAATTAAGGAAATTTGAAATTTTACTTATTATAACCTGTCGATATGTATATTTATTTAATGTTTTTTAGATAATAATTTGGCAATATTTTTTATTTATAACAAAACAACCTTTGACTGTCAGTCATATACATTTTCCCCATTGAATTTACCTTCTGAAACACGAATTTTTTTATATTAGCCATAATATAAAACAATGATTCACAAATATTTCAAATAAAACAATTTTGAAACAGTAATAATAACAATTATAATTTTAAAATACAACTTACAAACAAGAGAAACAAGTTATACCCATTTAATTAATATTTTAGGTATATGTAAATTGGAATATATTCACAAAAAATGCATTTCCCATATCGCCAACACTTTCCAACTTCGCCAAAACAATCGTCATATCGCCAAAGGTAAATGTTCATCGCCAAAAGAATTTAAGAATCACCACATTGCACAACCCTGCCACTGACAGTTAACAAGCGGAAATACTTTAATTTTTTCCTTTTTTGGTTTTTGTAAATGGCAGCTTAAAATTAATTTTAATGTTTCTCAATTAACAAAAGGCTTTTCTAATTTGGTTATATTTTTTTACATTTGGTAACTTTTTCAAAAATTTTGGTTGTAAAAATTGTATTAGTCGTGGCAGCACTGCACACAGGTGACACGAAACGGAAGATATTGTGTTTTTTTGTCTCTTTCTTGGAAAGCTGCTCTTTTATGCTGCAATAAAATGAACACAAATTTCTTTAATTGTGATTTATTTCCGAAACTTTTATATTAATTCACCTTTAGGTTAACCACGACACAAATAAATAATATTTAACTAAGTAAATACCATTAAAAAACAAAACAATATTACTAAATAATTTTTTTTTGCACAAAACAAAACGTTTGTTGAACTAACCCATTTGGTTTAACGTGGTTTGTGTTTTGTTATTTTTGTTTTGATCATGAAATTTGTGTTGATTGTAGCGGCCAGTTTTTACACATTGCCAATTCACAACTAAAAAAAGGCTTTCTGTCTCTTTCTTCAAAAGCTGCTTTCGCAACTGATTTGGGCGTTTTTCACATTTCACCTGCTCTTTGGTTGGAACTAATACTGATTGACTATGCCAGAAATCATGAGGTTTGTTATACCTTATTTAAGAGTTCCGGCAACTTCCCGGATATTCGTAAATATTCG
Source organism: Pollenia amentaria (assembly GCA_943735925.1). Classification (NCBI taxonomy): domain Eukaryota; kingdom Metazoa; phylum Arthropoda; class Insecta; order Diptera; family Polleniidae; genus Pollenia; species Pollenia amentaria. The sequence continues at coordinate 80,112,993 of OX031008.1, read as the reverse complement.
CGCCTTTACTTCTGCTACTCTTTTCTAACTTAAGACATATCACATTTATATTACCAACATTAACATTGTGACATTGCCAATATTGAAGCTATTATTTAAATTTAACGACTACTTTTTACAATAACGAATATCTTAACATTACATTTTTATTAGAATATTCTGTACAGTGATGTTAACACCAGAATTACGCATAGCGTATACAAAAGCAACTTTAAATAATAAGATAACTACAAATACACCCTTTAAAAATTTTAATTCTTTGTGGAGGGTATAAAAGATTCGAAACAGCTGAATGTAGTAATCTTAGTGGTTTGTATGTTAAATAGTTCCATACAGATTTACACATTCAACACAATCAATTTTATTGTAAACATCCATTTACTTAAAGGTTTCCACACCAATAAATATAAAAACACTTGAAGCCAAAAAATACAATAAAAATCCCCAAAAAGGCATGAGTTAATTTAACGTGTTTTCAAGAGACGATCGAAGGTATTGTTGTTTGTGCTATTGTAGATAGCTTTTTTTTATTAATTGCTACCTTCTTACAATAACTACAAAAGCTAAATGGCACTTAAATCCAATTACATTCACATCTAATGATAAGCACAATTGCTTTTTTGAAATTTTGTGTTTAATGTTTTCCATGGTGAGAAGGTATGTATGCAAATAGAAATGAATTAGAGCATAACAAAGGAAATAAAAAGGATTTAATTAAGTTTTATATTAAATTGTACATTAACAGTATAGTTTGCCACCAAACCTGCAATAACAAGTGATAAACCTTATAACGGCGTTGCCAAATCGTTGGTAGCAATAACCATAAAGCTGGGATCACACGATTGCCGCAAATGCACCAATATGACACAATTTTCATTGTGCTTTATTGACGCACAATTATGAAATTGCGCCAATATAATATTCTGAAATCACACGATTGCCCTGTTTTTATACAAATTTAATTTCCGCTAGTTGGTACAAAGCAAAATGTGTACAATAATTGCCGGATCACAATCACACGATTCTTCTTACTTGTGTCAACTGTTAAAACAGCTGTTGTGGTAGCTTTTTTATTTGTTTGAAAGATCTAGTTGGCTTGTTCTTTAAAAAAAAGAAAATTGTATCATAGGTACCTATATTCAAACAAATTTTCTTGAATAGTTTTATTTTAAATTTTTTAAGTAAACTATATGAAATTCCAAAATATAAACTAAAGACCTGCAAATGTTGAACTATAAATCATGTTAACATCGCCACATAATGTTATTGTCAATTCATGTTATGCCACTCATACATGTTTGACAATAACATAATAAGACACTGTCGAATTAAATGAAAACAAAACAATGCATAGTTTTAACAGTGACTTTACAGACATCAACATGGAAAATTAACATTAACATTAATTAACTTGCGACACATGCGACATATGCAGCATACGTTGTTAATAATTACAATTCATCATTTGAATGGCTTATTATAAACAATATAACTAAAAATAAAATAGGAAAACTTATTAATTATGATTGTTATTCATTTCAAGGATTTTGCTTGAAGATTTTAGAAAAAAAATATTCAGGTGTGTGACGAAAAACGATCGTTTTAAAAATTATCGTTTTTAGCAGGTGTGATGAATTTCGACCGATTTTAAAATTAATTTCTACAGTAGAGTCTTAACTTTTTGTTCAAAATACAGTTCACTTTACATATATAATTAGAATTTAAAAGAATATATAGGAACAGGAAGACAGAGGAAAATGATTAGAAATCAATTTTTAAAGATACTGAAAGCGATATTATCGTTTTCAAAACGTATTATTTTAAAAATTGTTTTCCATCACATACCCGATTAAAATAAACCTTTTTAAGTAGATAAAAGAATTCTTCTTTATTTAATTTAGAATCTTTATTTAGGAAATCATGAATATTTTTAATACAAGGCAGGCAGGTTCAAACAGTATTAAAAACATGCTGCAGGTTAAACATTTAAAAATACATGTTATTGAAATAACAGCCTACAACAGTTTAACTTAATTGCAAAGGCATGCAAAGACAGTATGTTAATGTAGACATAACATGGCATAACACCTTGTCTGAGTTAACATAACATGTCAATGCATGAAAATATGGAGAACGACATTTTTACATAAAATGTTGAATTGTGCAGTACTTTAATATAAACAAATTAAAATTCTAATTTAAATATATAAAGAAATAGAGAATATTTATATTCAAAAATAAATTCGCTTTAAAGAATTTCAATACATTTTGCTCAGTTTTCCTGTATATATTCTTTTATATTGCCCTGAACAGCTATTGCAATAATTAAAAAAAAAAATTATATAGCAACAGTTATTTTCGGGAATACAAAATTTAGTATTAATTTATTTATTAATGAGTTGCAAAATTTTTATTTTTGATGAATTTAATTTTTATTTTTAGTTTATTCCTACTAAAAGAAACACACAAAGTAAATTTATTAAAAAAAGCAAATATTGGCGCGTATTGTGTTGTTTAATTGCCGCACATGAACCCAATAAATATTGGTTCATTTTTGTCATTTTTATTGACTCGCTGTTGCATATCAAGTAGTCACACGATTGCCGCACAAGGGTTGCATTTTATTGGTAAAAGTAAGCACAATATTGCCCTTGATTGGTACATGAGGTATTTGATTGTGCAGTCCCACGATTGGGGTATTAAAAAGTGTGAAAATTGGTGCATTGCGGCAATCGTGGGATACCAGCTTAAGATTTTTGTTTTGTTTTTTGACTTAAAATACGAAACGCTAAAACGGATGATTGATCTTTCACCAACCCCAACGACTTAACGCAGCAAGCAGATAGATAATGTCTATATTTATAAACAATAGTTTGCCTTGTTTAGTATGAACTCTAAAAGCTGCACGAAATTAAAACATATTATTCCATAATATCACCTTCAAAGAAACTATTTTTAACGAACATATTGGCCCATAATCATAGTCAAAAATAAAGTCGACTTTTTCTAAAGTAGACTTTAGAACAATGGTGTTCACGTGCTTTAAGTTTAAAGAATACTTTATTTTGACTATGAGTACGGGCCATTATGTTCACTTTAACCATATTATTGCCAACGCCACTGTATTACGGTAAAATTAGCTGTTTATAAAGAAGCTACGGCTTTTTCCAGACATGTTGTGCTTAATAATAACATTGTGATTTTAACTACTAATATAAATATACAGTAATCCCTTGATTTACGTCGCCTCGATTAACGTTGTTTCGGTGTGCGTCGCCGAATTTTGTGTGACTTCTAAATTTAATTTACGTCGCCATTCGATTTGCGTCTTCAGATTTTTTTGTGCCTTATAAACTCGATTTGCGTCGCCATTCGATTTACGTCGCCTCATTTGCTTATGTTTTTTAAGAAAAAAGCGGGGAATCACAGTTTTCAGTTGAAATGTTCTTCAGGGTTTTTCATGCGTGTGTAGCTATTTCTATCTATACATGGATACATTTTTGTTTTTCTTGTCAAACACAACTGACAGAAATATGAGATCAAAAAACACAATCACCCCAGTTGTGAATAAAAATTCCCAGGTATTTTTTCCCTTTGCCCATTTTTACAATAGAATTTAAATAGGAGAAATAGGAGAAAGGAAAAACTCCCGGGGAATTTTTATTTGTAATTGGGCAGAATATGTAGTGGAAAGAGTATTATGCGTTTGTGCTAATGTTTGTAACACCTTAAAATATGGGTCTTAGACCCTGCTTTTAATATGCCGTCCGACTAAGAATCACTTTTTGAATCGATCTAACGATATGCGTTAGTTTGGCTGGCTTGCAGGCTGTGAATGGAAATATTGTACGCAAATTACAGTTCGTAATTTTGGAAATAATTTCATTATATTTGGCATACATGCCAATTGAAAATGGTGAGTATCGGTTCATAATTTTACATAGCTCCAACACAAGGTTATTTTCGGAACCCACTTATTATGTTGATATTTAGCTTAAATTTGGTTCAAAATTAAAAATTGTATTGGAATTGATCTATATTTGACCAAAGTTCTCATGCAAATACTATCCCGAAAAATTTTTTTTATAAATGTTGGTATTGACACAAAATTTAGCGAAAAAACGCTTTAACGATCGATTCTATGCCAATGCAAAACGTGGTATTTGTAGATCCAAGATTAACTATAGGTCCCATATAAACTCCCTTATCTAGAATCATTTAAACTAATCTCATAAAGATGAAAATATCTAAACTTTTACATGAATCTTAACCTCATAACATAATGTTTTCTTGCGGGTCCATGATTGCCCATGGATCCCAAATAGGGTACACTTTGGAAAATTTGTTTTTAAATATACTTTTTTACTTGTTTAATTCTTTTTAATTTGTTTATAAATAAGCCTTTCTTTATGTTTTTAATAAAGTTACATTTTATGGAACACATATGAACATGATTAAATTCGATTTACGTTGTTTCGATGTACGTCATCATTTTCCGGAACCAGTTGCGAAGTAAATCGAGGGACTACTGTAGTTGTTTTTCCACCATAACATGTTTCTCTTGAAAAAGAGGAAACTGTTATCGTTAATTTAAAACCAATAACTTTAAATTTTAAAACAATTTACTTTAAAATCATTTACTTAAGTGGTTACTTAACCATATTTTTATCGTTGGCAAAGTTTAAAAAAATTTGAGAAAATAAAAAAAAGAAGAAAAACTTTAGAAACTGCAAGAACGTAAAAACATAAGTACGAGTATATCGACATTGACAGAAAAACGTTCTTTTTGTTCTACGGTTTCTTTCGTTGTCATCTGAAAAAACAACCACATCTGATTCTGAAGTTCCATCAGAATGTCCAAAAGCGCAACTACCCAAAAAACGGGCTCGAAAATACATAATTAGTAACCAATTAGCTTTCAGTCTTAATGTCTCAGAATTAAGTGACAAAAAGAGCTATCGTTACATCTACTTGAGTATTGCAGGCTGTGATCTATCGGAATTTAATGTCAACAGATCAAACTTTCATTAAAAAATCGAAAAGCAGTTGCAGAGTCTCAGCGTTTAAACCTTATTCGCCATTAACAATTCATTCGGGTGGCAACTAAATTCAATATATTACTGGCCATGAAACAGAAGATCGACTATCAATTTTGGTATATGGAAATGGAATTAAGCAATTTTTAGCAGTTAAAAAATTGGAACGTGGAACAAGTGAATCATTTACGTCAATAAATTTATGGAGTTTAAGGGAAAAAGTAAATTGTTTGTTTTTTGATACAAAAGCTGTAAATTCTGACTAAAGAAATGGAATTGTGTTCTTCTTGCTTGCCGTTGTCACGTAATGGAAATATTGCTATCAGTTTTTTTTTTCAGTATTTGTTTATTGAATCTTCATATATTAAATATGAACTAATAATAATTAATCAAATCTTATCCTAATATTTACTTTATGTCCTGCCAGTGCCAGACAAAAAAGATTTAGTCATCACGGTTTCTGTTCACATGTGTAGGTGGTTATCGCTCTTCTTATTGGATGAGTGCTGCAGTGTCTCTTCTTCTTAAGCGAGTGTGGCCGCCATAATTTAAAATATTTCTAGCTAATGGATTTGGGTGCAGTTCCAGCCTTTTTAAATATTTTACTGCATATTTCGTTATTATAGTTTTTACTAATGGCACACTGAGATCCTTGTGGATATTTGAGTTTTTGACGTACCAGGGGGCGGCTGTGATTATTCGAAGTATATTTTTTTTTCTAAGTTTATTTTGGCGCCTTTGAATTTGTTCGATGTTAGAAGCCGAGGCAGTGCCCCATAACTAAATACCGTAGCACCAAATTGGCTTTAATATAGAGTTGTAAACAAGAAGTTTGCAATCGAGACTAAGAACAGAATTTCTTCCAATAAGCCAATTAATTTGGATTGCTTTTAGTTTCATTTGAGTTAATTTAGCATCTATATGCCATTTCCACGTTAAACGCCAATCTAGATGTATACCAAGGTATTTTACATGCGAGTGTTGGGGCACTAATTGATTATTGACATGAATCCCTACGCAAGGTGAATGTTATATGTGAGCATTTTTGCTCATTGATCTTTAACCTCCATTTTTTTAACCAGCTTTCCAGTCCAAATATATGATCCTGTAAGTAACGAAATGCTTCTTCATAGTTTGCGTGTACGCTTAGAAAAGCGGCATCGTCCGCAAATGTTGAGGTATGGGTGTAGCTGTTTGTAGGCAAGTCCGAAGTATAAATTAAGTATAATAGAGGGCCCAGGATGCTGCCTTGTGGGACTCCAGCGTTAATTGGCTGAGGAGAACTTAAAAAATCGCCTTCTTTAATAATAAATTGACGACCGACTTAGTAGCTTTCTAACAGCTTGTGTATGTTTGCAGGTAAGTTTTGCTGCAATTTCAGTAGTAAACCTTCATGCCAGACTTTATCAAAAGCTTGAGACACATCGAGGAAGAGTGCTGAGCAATATTTTTTTTCATCAAAGGCTTTTCTTATGACATTTACTATTCGATGAGTTTGTTCAATTGTGCTGTGTTTTTTTCTAAAACCGAATTGTTGATTGGAAATACATCTGTTTTCATTTAAAATTGGGGCTAATTTTGACACTAACAGCTTCTCAAACAGCTTTGATATATTAGACAATAACCTTATAGGTCGATATGACTCAACTTTTGTGGGATCCTTTCCTGGTTTAGGTATCATGGTAACTAAGGATACTTTCCACTCTTGTGGGTAGTATTCAAGGCGTAAAAACGCATTAAAAATTAGTAAAATAATTTTCTTTGCTATGCTGGGTAGCTCCAAAAGCATTTTGTTACTGATCTTATCAAAACCAGGGGCTTTCTTGGGGTTTAAATCATGAATAGCCTTCTCGATTTCTCTTACTTCAAATCTTAGTGGAACAGCTGATCTAACAACAACAGGTGGTAACTCGACCGCAGTATCGAAAGATGTATGAGGGGTAAATGCGGTTTTCAAATGATTAACAAAAATATTTCCTTTTTCTATGTCATTTCGTGCCCAACTTCCATTTAAGTTTCTTAATGGCGGTTTAGTGATAACTGGTCTTTTAAGATTTCTAGCTGCACGCCATAATGAGTTATCAGATTGAGGAGTTGCATCAAATTCCTTAAGATATTTTTCCAGAGAAGTCGTTTTTTGAGATTGCAGTAAGTTTCTTAGCCTTTTCGTGCACTCTTTTAGTAAATTTTTAAGTTGAGGGGATCTGTGCAATTGCCACTCTCTTCGAACTCTCCTTTTTTCAGTCAAGAGACGCTCGACATCAGTAGAATATATTTTACTATTTTTGATATTTTTGCGTGCTATGCTAGAATGTTGAACAGCTAGTTTGAGATAATTTTCAAAATGTACAATAGAAAGATTCACATTCTCCGGTGTTCTAAGCGGAATATTTTCAGTGCAGTGGGTACTGAGATATTTTTTATATTTTAACCAATTTATTTGTGTGGCTGACGTCACTAAGTAAACAGACGCAGATACAATTCTATTAGGGTTTTATATGGTAAGAATTATTGTAGGTGTGTGATCAGAAGATAATTCTAAAGAAGCTTCAACGTGAATCGTTTCTGCGGGGATGTTTTTAACCACGCCAAAATCGATGACATCTGGAATTTTTTGCTGATCAGTAGGCCAATAAGTTGGTTGTCCACTCGCGACCACATTTAAATCCATTTTAGACATTGTATTATACAAAACACGACCCTTTGGTGTAATGAGCCGTGACCCCCAGAAGGTATGCTTAGCGTTGTAATCGCCAGCGGCTAGAAAACAGGATCCTAATGATTTAAAATATTTATAATATTGGGTTTCTGATATTGAAAATCTAGGTGGAGAGTATAAACATGAAAGTACTAAGTTTCGATTTAGCTCTTCAACACAAATCTTGCTTGCAGATAATCTTCACGATGATCACACATTAAGTAGTGTTTGATTCGGGCTTTTATCAAAATGGCAGAACCTCCACAAGCTCTATCTCGAGGGTCCTTGGTATCATATAATATATAACCATTAATTTTAAAAGTATTTCTTGAGGTCAAATGAGTTTCAGAAACCATCATTACATCAATTTGTTTACTTTTACTAGTTCATTTTTATGTTGGCGAATGCCGTTTGCGTTCCAAAAACAAATTCTTAAACAATTCATGGCTTGTTAAGTACAGCTTGCAATAACATCGATTGCATTCTTAACATTTCCTGCATCATATTACCCATTGTGTTCGTAAAGTTAGTTACTGTTTGCACTAGTGTTTCCATGGTTTTTTCTAGACGACTTAAATTAGAAACTGGAGTCTCATCATTATTTGGCAAATCAACTTGCATTGGCATATGGTTTGATTTTAAAACGTTAGCGTAGGATGTTCTGTTATTACTAGGCTGCGGTACCTGAATGTCATTAGTGTTAACTTGATGTGTTACCTGAATTTGAGGGGGATTAGGTTTCGGTCTAACCGAGCGCTTGACGATAGAGTATACAGGGCATCCTCTATAGTTGGCAGTGTGATTACCACCACAGTTGCTGCATTTTTTTTTACATTAGGGTCGTTTTTAGACTTATCGCAGAGAGCTGTACCATGCAATTCTCCACATACAACGCAAACAGGGGTTAAATGGCAGTATGCCTTAGTGTGACCAAATTCTTGGCAGTTTAAACATTGCACGGGACCGTTCCTTTTGTGCGGCTCCTCTATCGTTATTTTTACAGGATATATTTCAGACTGTAAATGGGATGAGTTTCGTTTTTTTAAGCTTAACGCTTAACGCTACTGCATCTATCAGCTGTAGTAGATAAATCACATTAATCAAAAATAAAATCAGTTTTAATAAAAAATTTAATCAAGTGAATTAAACGCTTAATCAAGTGAATTAAATGTTTGATAAAGTGAAAAATTTAATTGATACTATTAATTTGTTAACTAGTGCAAATTTAATTAATTTTGTAATTTATTTCACAAATTTTTTAATTGAAATTAATTTTAGTTTTTTTCTGTGCATGCGAGTAGTAAACGATATGTCTGAGAGTGGTATTGCGCTGATGGCGGAATACACAGAAAAAAAACTTTATCAGTTCAAGAAATGGTTTAAAAAGTATTTAAATTTAATTAATGTGATAATTGAATGAATTATTTTTTTAATTGAAAGGAAATTAAAAATATAATTTTGATTTAATTAACATTTAAGTTGTTTATAAATTTGTTTTTAATTAAAATATTAATTAAATGTAAAAAAATATTAATTGACTCTTTCGTTTAAATCAGACTAATTTAAACTTGTAGAATTGTTGCTGGGAATTGTCAATATTGAATATTTTTCTAAATTAAAATTAAAAATATCATTTATTGAAAAATATATTTACAATTTTAAAATTTTTAGTAATCAATATAATCCTTTTGGTAATCAACAACTTGTTTGCTTGATATTATGAATTGTTTTCTGTGTATAATACATTGATCGCAACTGGTAAAGAACAAAAGCAATAGTTGCTGTTTTTGATAATAAAATCTTTATAATAATTTTTTTTTGCTGTAGCCAAAAAAATTTAGAAATTTGGAGTTATTAGTAAATATTAACCCCCTTATGCCAAAAAAAGTTAAAGTTCAAATAAGTTAACCAACATATTAAGTGCAGCAATAGCCTATGGGCTTAATGTATTGGTTAGCTAATGTGAAATTTAACTTTTCTTGCATAAGACAGTAAATCATTGACGCGACCCTTAAATGTTATTTAAAAATCACGAAAAAAATACTGAATTGTTTTTCTAGGGTACATATTCAAATTAGGAGGTGCCCCGTAAAAAAGAAAATATATACATATACAATATAGATATATGTTTATATGCCCAAAATATATATATAAATTGTCCTTTTGACCTCTTCGTTTTAGCAATTTATTGCTAACGTAATTAAGTAACAGCAATACAGATTCATTTTTCACCCATATAATGCAAAAAATCAAAACATTAAAATTATTGGTATTTGATATTATTAATTCCTTAATCCTGAAATGTTTTTTTTAACCCTGCTAGTACTTTCCGAAGACGTTTTCAGTTCACAAAAAATATTCTTATCGCAAACGATATTAAGACAGTTGGCCCATTACTATAAGTAAATACCATATCAAATTATTTTTAATAATCAAACATCACTCTTAAATATTGTTGCGGGTCAATAGGGTCCAGCTGAACGAACCTTAATAAATATTAGGGTATTAATTTAATCGGGCTTTTGCTTTAATCGGTTAATCGATTTATTAACCGAGGTTTCGGCTTAATCGGTTAATTTTTTTATTTATCGGTTAACCGATTAATAAATTTTTTTTATTAATTAAGTAATTTCACTATATAAAAATGCAAAAAATTTTTGTTATTTGGAGCTTATTAGTAAACAAACCAAAAAACATAACAATTCTTGAACTAAAACGAGCAAATAAAAGAATAATTAATAATAACACTGTGCATGAAATTGACACTTTTTTTTCGTGACAAGCTAAGCACCTAGCGTTTTAACAAAATTCGGATACGCTGAATCCAGTGGTGCCCGCGGTTTTTTAAGAGTGGCTCTGGTTTTCGAGATATACCGCTATTTCCAAAATGGAAGAGGTTGCACAACATATGTTCGCGTAACTCAAAAACGCTTTAGCTTATTGAAAAAAACTTAAAAAACCGAAATTCCGCAATAAAACTTCCTTTAAAAAAAGTAAAACTTCTTTCTAATATCCGCAGTCGTTTTAGAAACATAATTTTTTTTTTTGGAAAAAAAAATAATTTGCAGACATATAAAAAATGAAATTCCAAACAAAACAAGCCATAAATGATTAAAATCTGTTTGCAACTTTTGATTTTATTCACAAAAGTCGACAAATTTTAATAAATTTAAGAATTTCATAAAACGCAATATTTGTATGGAGCCGCCCTAAGAAGTGAAGATAAGGGGCAAGTATACCTCGAGAAAATGTTAAGGACAAAAAATTAATTGAGGTCGGTCATACATTATTTACTACTAGGGGCGACTTCTGGGAATTTATGGGACTTTTTTTTTCAATATATATGAAGAATATAATTTATATGGAGCATTTCATAAGATTTTTTTTAATTATTAAATTCTTTATTCAACATTATGTATATATGAAGAATGTGCCAATGCAGAAAATTTATTTTCAATGACATTTTTAATGTGGTTTTTGTGCCATTTACAATACAAAACAAAAGTTGCTAACAGATTTTAATCATTTGTGGCTTGTTTTGTTTGCAGCTTCGTTTTTTATAGGTCTGCAAAAAATTGGAAGCCTAGCTGCATTTTTTATATTTTTTATTAATCTAAAACCACTGCTTCTTACTACTTCTTCAAGGAAATTTTATTGCGGAATTTCGGTTTTTTAAGTTTTTCCAATGAGCTAAAGCGTTTTTGAGTTACGCGAACATATGTTGTGCAACCTCCTCCATTTTCGAAATAACGGTATATCTCGAAAACCAGAGCCAATCTTAACAAACCGCGTACCCGAATTATGTTAAAACGCCATGTGCCCGGCTTGTCTGTTTTTTCAACTAGCATTGTTTAATTAATAATGTCATATAATCTTTTATACAAATAATATGACTTATATGTTTAGGATTTCAGCGTTTTGATTTTGATTAAATTCTTTCATTTATCGTAGATGTTCGAGAAATCAAAAGCAACCTATAATACAGAATATCTTATTTCTCAGTCCTCTTCCTGGATTTTCCTGTTTTAATTTTTTTTTTAAATTTTCCGACTTCGCATTAATTCGGCTAATGCTGATATAAGAAGATATGAGAAGAAACAAATAACTAAACGCATACATATAAAAAGTACGTGAAACAAGAAGCTGTTGGAAGCAAACACATTCTTTGTTTGTATGAAAAAAAATTTTCTAAACACATACATTTTTTATATGAGTCAAAACAATTAATTTAAAACATAAAAAATATGTAATAATTTACAAAAAAAAAAAATTTGTTACATCGGTTAATCGATTTAAATTAACCATTTTAATCACTAATGGAAAATAAGCAATTTTAAATTAACTGATCAGTTAATAGTGTAGTAATTAATCGGTTAACCGATTAACGGTTAAACTAATGAATACCCTAATAAATATACTTAAACATGTATAACATGCTTAAGTGTAGGGCTACCAAAATTTTTTCTATGATTTATTTATATAAAATGTCGGTTAACGCGAAATTTTCAGCTATTTCACTTGGTCATATCAAATTTTATGTTATTTAATCCAGCCATTTAGAAATGCCATATTACAAAATAAATATTTCTATTTAGTACCACTGTGCATTTTGTCTTACAATAAACACAATGAATATTTAGCACTTCAGTTAATCTTAGAAACGGATTATATAAAGTTAAGGCAAATGTAAAATGTAATTAGAGCTAATTTGCACTGCAATTTCATGTTGCAATATAATTTATTGCTCTAAGCAAAATTAAAAAAAAAAGTAATGCCAGAAAATTATTGCAGACGATATTAGTTTTGCTATTCCTTATATGTATAAGGCTATAAAATATATTAAATCATACTTACAAATACATATTAAGACACTCATTGTAATACTCACATCAACAAAATTTAATAGTTTAATGAGATATAAAATTAAATTTATGTGTGAGAAACGTCTGAATATGTGTAAAATTTTCACAATGTGTAAGGTCTTAATTTTAATTGTATAAGTTTAATCTTCTGTAAATTAACACGGATTTCCTTATGTTTATTACTAGGTTCATTAAATGTAACTTTTCATAAGAGAGAATACAGTTAAATTTTTTTCATATTTATTTATTGAATATTAATATATAAGAATATGAACCAGTGCTGACATTTTGTGGGAAATTACCCGAATTGGGTGTAATTTCTACAATCGTGGATAGTGCGTGGATAATTTCCCATAGGTGTAAAACAGGTGTTATTCAAAATTCCTTTGTTTTAAAACAAATAATATAAAGATTTGATTTCCATGAAACATTTACATATATCATCAAAAATTATTTTCGGGAATGAAATAATTTATTAATTAATTCATTTATTAATGATATGCTAATAATCCCAATTTTTGAATGAAAACACTGAAATTTATTGTTGTGGGAAAGCTAGTTTCTATGCGCATTTCGCTGGTTGCTTAGGCCAGCTCGTCAGGAAACTTTTTCCAAATACTTTAGAAATTGAAATATTATTGATACAAAATATGCACAGTCTTCTTAACCAATTTCACGGTTTCTTTTTAAGAAAAGATTAACGACGTTTAAAATAGATTTTCAGAAGCTTGATATTCGAAAGATCAATGAATGATATTAACATTTGAAACTGATTTCTAGGATATAGGCAAAGTGACTGTTCTTGACGAAACGCATCCTAAACGTCTTATTTTGGCCCACGTTTTGCAGCATTGTTGGACGTGTGTCACGAATAACACGAACAATGTTAGCCTTTAATATGTCAGTTGTTTGCTGGTTTATCAGCCTTAACCATTGAAATAATCGGTAGGTGTCATATCGCAAGGCTTTTGAGCCTAGTTGACAGGTTCTTATTCGAAATCAACTAGTTGCCATCATTTTTGAAAAATAAGGTCCGATGATGCCACCAGCGTGTAAACTGCAATAAACGGTGTATTTTTTGTGGCTGCAGTGCAAGCTGCTATTCAGTTCTCTTAATCCATATGCGGCAATTTTGTTTATTAACAAACCCGTTCAGATATACGATTATTTGCGTCATAAAACTCATAAAGTCGCCTTTAAGTTGGGTTAGGCTGCCCCGGTAGGCTAGTAGGTAGTGAGCTAGTCTATCAGCGCCGGGGTTGCGGGTTCAATTCCCGCCAGAGACTCTGGTTTCTTTTCTGAAGACAAGCCAATAGCTTCGCAGTATTAGTATAGGAAAAAAGGAATAACATTAAAAAATAAAAAAATAAAAAAAAGATTCGACGACTGATTTGCGAAGTAAATTTGAATAATTTGAATTGTGAATATATGGATTATGATTTGCCAGGGCATACTGATCATAAATGTGAGATCAGAACGATAGTCGTTTGACAGCTGATGCTTTTGTAACCGCCCCTATGCCAGATGTGGAAGTTAAAATTATTATTTTAAGTGCTTTGTGGTATGTTTTATGATTTTATTTTTGTCTTTAATATTATTTTTGGTAACTTGTTTTAAGTTAAAATAAGAATCAAAATATTGTGATTACTATTGATCAATTTGAATTTATTTTTTGTGAGTTTTTTTTCAAAACATGTTTTAGAAAACAAAACATTTATTTTCATTAGGTGAAATGTAATTTTAATCGGATAGTTTTGCATCATCTCAAGTTATTTTGAATTTTGCTGCTGGTAGCACTGATATGACCTAGCAGTTATTTGCGTCTTGCCAATGCCTTCCGAAAATTTTCCTATTCATGGTTTCTACTGGCATAGGTGTTTTGCGCTCCTCTGTATAAGTTCTGCAGTATCTCCTCTCCTTAAGCGATTGTGTCCGCCATCATAAAAAATATTTCGAGCTGCACAGAAAAAATTTTCAGTGGTTTTTTATTAAATAAAAAAGTTGTTTGAAATGTATTTCAATTTAATTAATGTGATAACTCAATCAATAATATTTTGATTTACTTAACATTTTAGTTGGTTTAAAATACAGTTTTAATTTAAATATAAACTAAATAAAAAAATCTCAATTGATTTCTTCGCTTAAAATAAAATTATTAAAACATGTATAATTGTTGTTGGGAATTGTCAAAACCTGAGCTATATTTAACTAAATCAATTAACACATTGTTTAAAATCGCAAAGTTTTTTGTTAGTTTTTTTAATTAAAATTAAAAATATCATGCATTGAAAAACAAACAAAAAAAAATCACAATATTCGATTTTAACAATTTTTAGTAATCCATAAAATCATTTTGGTAATATGCGCAAAGTCAACAAATTGTATGCTTGATATTATGAATTTTGTATAAATTTGGTGATTAGAGAAATTTTTTAATTTTGTCTGTGTATTGTTGTGGTTGTTGTTAAACTGCTTGTGTCGTTTATTTGGCCCTTGAAAACTAAGGCGGAATCACTTTGCTCACTTTTTGATCGTTATACTTGTTGTAGTACTTTCAGTACCTGACATTCGCCTTGCCAAGAACTTTAAATTTAAGCACAATTCATAGTAATTCATATGTTATATTCTTTTTCTTTTAAAAAAAAATATTGACTTGTAGCCATCATTCACAATGGTAGCAGCCATTTCGTTGTTCATATGTCTCATTCTTTTCCGAAGTGATTATATTGATTACTAAAAGTTTTTGAATTTTGAAAAAATTTTTACAATAAATGATATTTTTAATTTGAATTAAAAAAATGATTAAAAAACATTGCCATTTCAAACATTGTGTTAATTTATTTAATTAAATATTGACAATTCCCAACAACAATTCTACAAGCTTAAATTATTTTATTTTAAACGAAAAAAACCAATTAAAAACTATTTTTTGATATTTAATAAATATTTTAATTGAAAGTTTATTTCAAAACAACTAAAATATTAATTAAATCAAAATTATATTTTTTTAATTTTCTTTCATCTAAAAAAATAATTAATTCAATTATCACATTAATTAAATTTAAATACTTTTTAAACAATTTGGTTAATTGATAAAAAGCTTTTTTCTGTGTAGGGTTGTCTGAATATTAAACAATTTTGATATTCAAACAAAAATGCTTCATACCTTTTTCATATGTTTGTGTAACCGTTTGTGTTGTTTATTTGGCACTTTAATTTATTTTAAAGCAACTCTTTAACAATCTTGTCAAAATAATGTATTATAAACGAACAAAACAAAAATAAAAAAATTGCTAGATTTCCCGCTAAACGCTAAATCATAATTTTTCCTGCAAGATTTGATTAAAAATCGCTAGACTTGACGAGAAAATAGCTAAATTGGCAACAGTGAGTTGGATATCTTCAATTCCATAAGTTTTGATTTCTGAAGAAATTAGCGATCTGGCTCCCGAAACTCGTATGTTTGTTCGTAGTACGCGTTTTTCTCAAAATCCCATCATTTTGTGGTCGATTGGCCGGTGCATCGTAGTACAGTGAAAATTCGGCCGGTCTGATAGTATGTGGAATAACCTTTGGAAGTCTTCCCCTCACTTTGACCATCCAAGAGCACTACTCCCTCTATCCACCTTCCCATAACCTTAATTTTACTGAATTTTACCAACAAAAACTTACTTTAAGGTTGTATTCCATAAATAGTCGTCATGACTGGTGTACTGTGGAGAGTATTTTTAAGCAGATTTTGTTGTTATCGAACTGCTAAATTTGAAAGATAAAATTTAAACCCTGTGAGCTATTTTGTATTTTCGATAGAGTGATTAAGGTAAATCCATATACCAGAAATATTCAAAAGTATTTTATTTATTTGAATATAATTAAGAAGGGTCTTAGTGTGTGCAATTAAAGTTTTCCTCAACAATTGCACAGTCTCTTCTTTTAATAAACAGTCAGTGTTTCGCCATTATTCATTTTCTGTTTGAATTTTAAATAGAACCGAGTAAAGAAGACATAAGAGCGAGAATGATATCTGAAAGCTTTAATATTCCTTAAACAAATACTGTTTTTTTATTTCTTGGCAGGATGGGATTTAAATGTTCTCATGTTTAACATTGATTCAACAATATTTTAATTAAAAATTTATCATGGGCTTGACTGAAAGAAAAATGGGAAGTCTCAAGACAAAAAAAATCAAGAAGGATACAGGAAAGAAAGGCCCAAATTTATTTGAAAAGGATCAAAGGTAATTTTTTTGTTAGTAATAATTAGGAAAATGTTAAATATTGCTAATGGGTTGTGATTCAAGAGACAAATATTGTTTTAGCGACATTAAAGGATTATAATGTAAATAAAATTTGGTTTTTAACAGTGCAATTATTTCATAACTAAATTCTAAGTAAAAATATTTCTTTAGTAGATTTGATTTAATGCTTTTAAGTTCTTTCGCTTTTAATTAGGCATTTGTTTGTTTTAAATTTGTTCTTGTAATTTAGATTTTAATATTCACAAAAAAAAATATTGTGTTCATTCAAATGAAATAATTCTTTTTTTCTTGCTAAATATGTTCGTACAATAAGACTTCATGTTCTTCACACAATAAGACCCTATTTGATGCTATTTGCAGTGAGAAAATGAAATTGATAATGGGATAAATCGGGCCATAAATTTACGTATTCGGCACACAAATGAAAATGAGAGAAAAACTCTTTGCACAATGTTTTTTAGTTATTCAAAGTGTATCAAGTTTGTTTATTATGCATCGTGTTCAAATGTAGTCTAAGAATAAAATTTTAAGCACATGGCGGCCAAAAAAATTTGCATATACGATTTATTTGTTATTTTAAACATGTAAAAACTTTCAATATTGTTCATTAGCTCCTATAAGGCAATTCTCTCAGAAAAAATTTAAGCCTAATAGAGACCACATGGAGATGAAAAAAGCCATAATTTTATAGCTCAGCTCTTGCTGTGTATTAGAGTAGCTATTTGGGCAAAGTATCCGGAAGTTTTAGAAAAGGAAATTTTGAAAATTTCTCAGTAAAGTCCTCAATCTTAATTTATTAATTTTGTGACACTAAATGGTAAGCGAAAGCATTATTAAACGTATATACTTACCCGATTTCAAATTAGTACTTTACGAAATGATTTCTGATATTTATTTAAATCAATTCTCTTTATTCCTGTCAAGACTTTTTTTTAAATGCTAATAGTATATTAATTCCCGTTGTTTCGTTACTATTCATCACATAATTTTTTTAATGAAAACCGGTCGAAAGCAGAGAATGGCGTACTGCACTTCAAAATTATCCAAAATTTTAAGAACTCATTTTCTCATTTTCCCTCTATCCTCTTTGTCGGCCATGTGCTGAAAATCGCATGATTTGAAAATCACATGCGATCTGAAAATCGCCAATTTTATTTAAGCATGTGCTAGAGTTCACGCGTTTTGTTTTTTTTTCGAAGTAGTGGTCGAAAAATAAAACATTTGTTTTAGCTGTCAAATTTGAACAAAAAAAAAATAATTATTTGCACGAAAAATGCCGCCAGCTTTTATATTACGTGTTATTTCATTAAAAAAACTGTATTTTATAAAAGAACGTATCAGAAAACGTCTTCTAAGGTATTATTACTACCCAAGAGATATTCCTAAACTGTAAAAAGTCAAATTCTCAAGTTCATTTACACGTCTGAATGTCTGGCACCATATTTTTTTCGAAGTTAAATAGAAACAGCTGCTCACAATCAAAACGCAAATTTAAAAGAAATTTTTAAACAACAATCAGTGTTAAAACAATCAGCCATGTCACAGAGTACAATTCCGTTCGGAAACGGAATTCATTCCGTATTTTGGTGCTTCAGAAAATTACAAAAAAACTTTGCGGAATGAAACCATTTTTGTTTTCATTAACGGAATGGAAGTTTTCTGTATCTTAAAGGGCAAAAAATTATTAAAATATACTTTCCATCAATATACAAATATGTTTTTTTTCAATTCCGAACGGAATTGTGCTCTGTGACATGGCTGAATGTTGTTTTTTAATTTTATATTTTCTATGAAAATTTTCTCAAAAGATTTTAAAATAAATGGAAAAGAAAAACATTAAATTTCCTTTTTATATGCTATTTATTGATGTTGAAAATAAATTTTAAAGGAAATTTACAAGTTCACATGTGGATCACATTACTGTAGGCTTGTGATTTAAAATCGCCAAATTTAAGGCGATTACGAACTCAAGCACACCTTCTTTGCAATTTCAAATCGTAATCACAACTTTCTTGCGATTTCTAGGCACATATGCGTGTTTCTCACAAAGATTACAAAAACATTTATTTGTTCTCGTTATGTCTTCCCGAGTCTTAAAAAAAAGTGAATTTACGGAATTTCAGAACTAAAGAAGAAGAATAGTCCTTCCCATGGTGAACAAATTCATAGTAAACATCCTTAACAAATGATTACAGATGCCCCCAAGGGTGATATTAGAAATGAGCAGGCCTTATAACGGCATTAGAGTTATAACGGAGCAATCACAAGAATGGCGGTCTCCGCTATATTTGGTGTTTATTGATTTCGAGGATGCATTAGATGAACTTAACCAGTTAATATTATATTACGCACTAAGATGCAAAGGCTTTCAAAACTATATTTTAACACTTCTTCAAGCCTTATACGTAAAAGCCACTTGATGGATCGCACATGAAGACCTAATAACAGAAAAGATTTAATATAGGAGCTACGTAAATATATCCGCTATCACCAATAATATTTAACGTGACCATTGCTACCATAATGAAACGTAAAGCGTAAAGCCAGTCTAGAAGACCTCGACTACGCTGACCACATCTTTCAAACGAAAATAAATAAACTTATGGTAGAGGCGGCTAAATACGGCTTAAATGCTAATGTCTTAAGCACAAAGTCGCTTTGATTAAACAACCAGAATACGGAAAACATATACATAGACTAGTAAAACGTAGAAGTAGTAAATTTTTTCTGCTTCCTCGGGAGCTTAGTAACAAAAACTGGCGGTCCAGAAAACGTTCAAAATAGAATAGGCAAGGCGAGAAAAAATAATTTTAATATTTAAATATGAAAATCGCATATTTGCACGCAAAGAAAAAACATGGTTGATACAATCACAATCGCAAACTATCATTAATGTTTGTGGCTATGATTGTGTCAAACACGTCTTAAGCAACAATATATGTTCAGACATAATGTTTTTAACCAATAATTGTCTCAAACATATTATTATGTTCAGAAGAAGAAGGAAAACGATCTTTCAAACCATGTTTCTATATTTTCTAACACCATGCAAAATGTCTTCTTTGACATGTTATATGGTTCTCACAATAAAAACAATAAAAATTTAATTTAAAAAAATTTATGTTTTATTACAAATAATAATAAATAAAATATATGTTATATTATAAAATAAAATTAAATACATACAATTTTATACATGTGTGTGTGTTTTAATTTATAAATTATATATTATATTTTGTGGTACAAATTTTCCCAAAAAATAAGAGATCCATGTAGCTTAACTTCGGCATGCAATAACACTTTTCAAATTAAACTTACCTTTTATTCCTTTCCTAATGACAATATTTTGTGTCAAAATGTATATGCGGTGTTGTAGGTTCTTTGGCTGCTGAAAAGTCAAAGTAATTACTTATTTATATATTTTTATAATTATATATAAATAACTTACCTGTTTCAATAAACGTATAATAATTTATATCGTTAATTTTGCAAGGTAGCATGACCTTTTTCTCCCCGAAAAATGCTTTAATTAGTTTGTAAACATTCATGTTTCCTGATTAACTAACGCTCGCGGACGGAAAAAATTTAATTTTCTTTATAATCATACACTGTTTGTTTCGACAACAAATGTTTGCTCACCAAGAGAATGTGTTTTAAAGCAAACAAAAATTATGGTATTAAAAATACCTTTTGTGTGCAACAATATTATGATTTTAATTGTAAAGTTGAAAATATATACATTATAGTAGCAAATATTTCACATAATTTAACCCTCCGATGAGTGAGAAGGTCCCTAGGGACCTTTTTGCCTTTTCAAACTGAAATTACTCCTACTTCGGCCACTACAAACCCCCCCCCCCCCCCCCCCAAGAGTAGTTTGTTGCGCATCTTTTAGAAAAAAAATCAAGCCGATCGGATCATTACTTTAGGAGTTATTGAGGTTTTAGTGAGAATAGTACGCGGACGTGTGAATAGGTCCGTATGGACCTTGTACTGAATTTTACTAATAAATGCATGTTTTTGGGCATCATTATAATTTTTTTATTGTTTCAACACATAATTTACTTGTTCTGAACCCAAAGACCTAAATTCAAAGACATTAGGGATGATGATAAAAACAAAAAATTCTAAGAAAAAATTCTAAGAACAAAAATACTAAGAACAAAAAATTCTAAGAACTGGTTTATTACTAGTAGTATAAAATTAGAATATTGTGCCTTTCCTTGAAAGCAATAAAGTTCATGTCTTCTAATTTTAGTTATAAACAATAAAAACAAAAAAAAATCAAAAAAAAAATTTTTTATATGAAAAAAAAACATGATTTACAAAAATTCAGAACTGTCACTCATCGGAGGGTTAATATGTTTATCTAGAGCATGGTAACTTTTTAGGTTTAAAACACCACATAATATTATTATAGTGAGTTAAAAAATGTTAAGGAGAAAAAACAATTTTTAAGGCTAAATTATGACTATAAATAATTTATTAGGGTAAACATATTAGGTAAATATGAATAAAAATGGTCATAGTGACCATTCCATAATCATGTTTTTCTCTGAGTGTGATAAAAAAAATTTTTAATTTTCTGCGATGACGATTTTTCTGGTATTGCTAAAAAAGTTTTGAGGTACAGTTATTGAAACAAATGTTAACAAATCACGTAAATATTTTGTTAAAAGACTTATTTTTTTTTATTTGTATTTTAACTTAAAATACATTTTTGAAATTGTTTAAGAAATTAAACAAAATGTTTTTCGAATCTTTATTTATTAACTCATTAATTATGATGTGTTAAACTTTCAATGCGCATTTCGCTGGTTGCTTAGGCCAGATCATCATTATAGAATCAAATAAAAGGTTTGTTCACCCAAAAATTTAATTTTTAACAAACTGTGAAAAATTTTCTTGAGATATTGTTTTCTGTATTTGACAACCGCAATGAATTTGGAAATCAAGTTATAAATCCATTTCAAAAAATATTCATCATATATAAGGTCGATCCTATTGTATGCCTGCGATCCCCAAAACGTATGTTGGGAAACACTAAAAGGATATTCCATCTTCTGGTGTTACATCCTTTGGGAAAATCAAGTGCAGTCAATACTTGGAATTCGCAAATTTCAAAATTGACAGATCTTTTGAGATCGCCTTTGACTAGAGATCCTATCGGGTACCACGACAGTAAGAAGCTCACAGTGTCTTGGCAACAGACTGACTATTGATTGAAGTGGTTTGGACCGAAAGGGAGATCTTAAAGAGAGATCTTAAAAGGGAAGGGAGAACTTAAAAAGCCTACTTGGAAGGGGCGAGTGTATAATCTTGCCGGATTATACACACAAATTGCTAGCTGTGTGTATTGGCTGCCCTCACACACAAGGGCGGATGGTAAACGAATTGTTTGGTCACCCAAGTGACAAAGTAAATCTATTCTTCGCTGGCGAAGCTTGTAATACAACAAACCAAAATCTCAACCCCCGACAAGTCTCTACAATATCTGAAACTATTATTTATAGGCGATTACTGGTCACACTAATAGTCATATTAAAATTAAGAAGAGAAAATGAATCTGGATAGGTCATATATTTCAAGACCTGTGGTCCACAAGGCTGCCGAAAAATCTACTAAGTAATTTCATTATTTTTTTACCTTGACGACTATTTCACAAAAAGGCTTTTAATAGGATAGGGTCTTTAAGAGATTGTTTAATTTTTTTATCTTCAATTTAGTTAAGTATATATTCCCTAAACTTTTCTGACAGAAAATGTTTATTTTATAAATCACTACAGTTTGCGATTAGAAAATATGCCTGTTCGTATTGCATTTTAGATGGAAAATACTTTTAAAGCTGAGTGTTTTTCCGAGAAATTTTCTATGCGAAGTTTAACGTTCGAAATTGTTAACAGGCGTAAATATTTTATTATAAGGAACTGTAATAAACGTTAAATTTTTTATCAAAAATTATTTTTGGGAATGAAATATTTTATTAATTAGTTCATTTATTAATGATGTGCTAATAATCCCAATTTTTTAAATGAAAACACTGAAATTTATTGTTGTGGGAAAGCTAGTTCCTATGCGCATTTCGCTGGTTGCTTAGGCCAGCTCGTCAGGAAACTTTTTCCAAATACTTTAGAAAAGCTAAAAATATTATACAAGTAAGACCATAAAGTGAATAAGAATTTTAAAACACTCTGGTCTTAAATGTAACAATATCAAAGCTTCAACAAAGTCACAACAATAAACCGTCAATTTTTTCTTTCTTACATTCCCCTACAATTGGCTGGGTTTTTTCCAACACAAATTGTAGTTGTAAGAGGATAGAAAGAAAAAACAAAAATTAAAAAAAAAACAAGTTACTTAAATAAAGCAGCTTGCCATTTCAGTTTTTTATTTGCCGGGCACATGCAAATTTATTATCAAAAATTATTTTTGGGAATGATATATATTATTAATTAGTTCATTTATTAATGATGTGCTAATAATCCCAATTTTTTAAATGAAAACACTGAAATTTATTGTTGTGGGAAAGCTAGTTCCTATGCGCATTTCGCTGGTTGCTTAGGCCAGCTCGTCAGGAAACTTTTTCCAAATACTTTAGAAAAGCTAAAAATATTATACAAGTAAGACCATAAAGTGAATAAGAATTTTAAAACACTCTGGTCTTAAATGTAACAATATCAAAGCTTCAACAAAGTCACAACAATAAACCGTCAATTTTTTCTTTCTTACATTCCCCTACAATTGGCTGGGTTTTTTCCAACACAAATTGTAGTTGGCATTCTGTCTGTCGCGGTCGTTGAAGATAGACGTGTTTTCTAAACTCGGCATACGGTTTATTTTTTTTTGAACAAATAAAGTATAAAAAAAGTAAATACAAGAAAAAGAAAAAAAAATTACATGTATGTACTTACATACATAAACACACATTTTTTCATTCTCGGTGTTGATAAACAATAACAAATAAGAAGAGCACAACTGTAAACAGTAAAAGAAAAAAAAAAAAAAAAAACTCTTATGAGTGCAAACAGTAGAAATGCATATATCACAGTGAGAGTTAGCGAAAAAAATACAGAAATAAAAAAAAGAATCGATGATAGCAAAGACCTAACGGCTAAACCTATTACTCGTACGCGATCCCTCTCGCCGTCTGTATTTAATAACACGGTTGATACAATAACAAATACAAAACCTGCTAGCGTTGCCTCAACAGCAAAAACAATTTTAATAAGTGATGTAAATATTAACCCCCAATCAGGCATAATAGAAAACTCAGTATCACCTTCGGTGTCTAATAATACGGTTGATATTAATACAATAAAAAATATAAAACCTGCAAGCGGTGCCTCAGCGGCAAAAACGATTTTAATAAGTGATGAAAATATTACCCTCAAATCAGGCATGATGGAAAACTCAGCTCCACAAGTAAAAAGTGGTCAAAAGCCTCAAGTACAAGTTGGTATGGACAGGTACATAACAGTGCTTAAACGGGGTCGCAGCCCTACCTCTGCAGCAGTTGCTTCAGCCTCAAAAGTACCATCTTTTGATAAAATAAATTCTCAAAATCGATTTGCAATTCTGGAGGATGAATCCTCTGAAGCACCAAACGTCATAAAATCGTCCAAGCCTCCCCCGATATATCTTAGGGAGCAAAACTCAAATGAGCTCATAAAGAGTTTGATATCGGTGATAGGTGAAAATTCGTTTTACGTAGCTGCTATCAAGCGTGGTAGTATAAACGAGACAAAAATACAAGTCAATAATGAGAATGATTTTCGCAAAATTATAAACAAATTTGAAGTACTTAAAAAAAACTTTTATACATACCAACTGAAAAGCAGTAAAGGTCTCCAGGTAGTGATTAAGGGAATTGACTCATGTGTGGACCCAGAAGAGGTAAAAACATTCCTCGAAGAAAAAGGCTTCAAAATAAAACATGTAGTAAATATAAAAAATAGAGAAAAAAACCCCCAACCACTTTTTCGAGTGGAGTTTGAACCCGGCGACGTAAAGCTTAAAAAAAATGAAACGCACCCTATTTACAATATGAAATATATTCTCTATAGAAGAGTAACTATAGAAGAGCCACACAAAAGAAATGGTCCCGTTCAGTGTTTAAACTGTCAAGAATATGGTCATACTAAGGCATATTGCTATTTACCCCCTGTTTGCGTAGTATGTGGTGAATTACATGGTACAGATCTTTGCGATAAGTCTAAAACCGACCCCAACGTAAAAAAATGTAGCAACTGTGGCGGTAATCACACTGCCAATTATAGAGGATGCCCTGTATATACCATCATCAAGCAGTCAGTTGGACCGAAAACTAATCCCCCTCAAATGCAGGTAACAAATCAAGTAAGCACTGGTGACATTCAGGCCCCGCAGCCTAGTAATAACAGAACCTCTTATGCTAACGTCGTAAAATCAAACCATGCGCCAACGCAAGGTGCTGCGCCAAGTAATGATGAAACTCCAGTTTCAAATTTAAGTCGTCTAGAAAAAACCATGGAAACATTAGTGCAAACAGTAACTAATTTTACGAACACAATGGGTAATATGATGCAGGAAATTCTTAGAATGCAATCGATGTTATTGCAATCTGTACTTAACAAGCCATGAACTGTTTAAAAATCTGTTTTTGGAACGCGAACGGCATCCGCCAACATAAAAATGAATTAGAATACTTTCTTAAAAATAAACAAATTGATGTCATGATGGTTTCTGAAACTCATTTGACCTCAAGAAATACGTTTAACATCAATGGTTATATACTATATGATACCAAGGACCCTCGAGATAGAGCTTGTGGTGGTTCTGCCATTTTGATAAAAAATCGAGTCAAACACTACCTAATGTGTGATCATCGTGAGGATTATCTCCAAGCAACGAACATTTGTGTTGAAGAGCTGAATCGTAGCATTGTAATCTCATCTTTATACTCTCCACCTAGATTTTCAATATCAGAAAGCCAATATTGTGAATATTATAAATCACTAGGACCCTGTTTCCTGGCCGCTGGCGATTATAACGCTAAACATACCTTCTGGGGGTCACGACTAATAACACCAAAGGGTCGTGTTTTGTTTAATACAATCTCTAAAATTAATTTAAATGTTGTCGCGAGCGGCCAACCAACATATTGGCCTGCTGACCCGCAAAAAATTCCAGATGTCATCGATTTTGGCGTGGTTAAAAACATCCCCACAGAAACGATTCACGTTGAAGCTTCCCTAGAATTATCTTCCGACCACACACCTACAATTGTTACTATAATGAACCCCAATAGAATTGTATCTCCGACTGGTTACCTAGCGACGTCAGCCACACAAATAAATTGGTTAAAATATAAAAAATATCTCAGTGCCCATTGCACAGAAAATATTCCGCTCAGTACACCGGAGAATGTAGATCGCTCTATTGATAATTTTGACAGTTTTCTGAAACTAGCTGTTCAACATTCCAATATTGCCCCCAAAAAAACAAAAACTATTAAAATATATTCCACAGATGTCGAGCGTCTCTTGTCTGAAAAAAGGAGGGCACGAAGAGAGTGGCAATTGCACAGATCTCCTCAACTTAAGAACTTGCTAAAAGAGTGTACAAAAAGATTAAGAAAGTTATTGCAGACTCAGAAAGCGGCTTCTCTGGAAAAATATCTTAAGGAACTTCATGCAACTCCACAATCGGACTACTCATTATGGCGTGCAGCTAGAAACCTCAAAAGGCCAGTTGTCTCTAAACCACCATTAAGAAACTTGAATGGAAGTTGGGCAAGAAATGATGTTGAAAAAAGAAATCTGTTTGTAAGTCACTTGAAAAACGTATTTACACCTAATATATCTCACAATATTGCGCTCGATTTACCACCTGTTGCTGCTAGAGCAGCTATTCCCCTAAGATTTGAGATGAGAGAAATCGAAAAGGTTATATGTGACTTAAACACTAAGAAGGCACCTGGCATTGATAAGATCAGCAATAAAATGCTATTAGAGCTACCTCGCGTAGCAAAGAAAATTATTCTTTTTATTTTTAATGCTATTTTACGCCTTGAATACTTTCCTCAAAAATGGAAGGTTTCCTTAGTTACCATGATACCAAAGCCAGGTAAAGATCATACGAAAGTTGAGTCTTATAGGCCTATTAGCTTATTATCAAATATTTCAAAGCTATTTGAGAAATTATTAGTTTCAAAATTAACACCGATTTTAAGTGAAAATAGATGTATTCCAAACCATCAATTCGGATTTAGAAGAAAACACAGCACAATTGAACAAACTCATCGAATAGTAAATGTCATAAGAAAAACATTTGAAGAAAAAAAATATTGCTCAGCACTCTTCATCGATGTTTCGCAAGCTTTTGACAAAGTCTGGCATGAAGGCTTATTACACAAATTGAAGCAAAATTTACCAGCAAACACACACAAACTGTTAGAAAGCTACTTAGTCGGTCGTCAATTTATTATTAAAGAAGGTAATTTCTTAAGTTCACCTCAGCCGATTGGCGCTGGAGTCCCACAGGGCAGCATCCTGGGCCCTCTATTATACTTAATTTATACTTCGGACATGCCAACAAACAACTACACCCAAACTTCAACATTTGCAGACGACACAGCTTTTCTAAGCGTCCACGAAAACCGTTATGAAGCATCTCGTTACCTACAGCATCATATATTTCAACTAGAAATATGGCTAAGACAATGGAGGATAATGGTCAATGAGCAAAAATGCGTACATATAACATTCACCCTGCGCCGGGAATCTTGCCCCCCTATTACAATCAATAATCAAATTATTCCTCAACATTCGCATGTAAAATATCTCGGTATACATCTGGATCGGCGATTAACGTGGAAATGCCGTATAGAGGCAAAATTAACTCAAATGAAACTAAAAGCCATCCAAATTCATTGGCTTATTGGAAGAAATTCTGTTCTTAGACTCGATTGCAAGCTTCTACTTTACAACTCTATCTTAAAGCCTATCTGGTGCTACGGTATTCAACTATGGGGCACTGCCTCGGCCTCTAATATCGAAAAAATTCAAAGGCGCCAAAATAAACTTCTTCGTATAATCACAGCCGCCCCCTGGTATGTTAAAAACTCAAACATTCATAAGGATCTCAACGTGCCATTAGTAAAAACTATGATTACAAAATATGCAGTAAAATATTTAAAAAGACTTGAACAACACCCAAATCCTTTAGCTCGAAATATTTTAAATCATGGCGGCCACACTCGCTTAAGGAGAAGAGACACTGCAGCACTTACCCAACTAGATGAGAGATAAACACCTATATAAGTGAACAGAACCCGTGATGAAGAAAATTTTTGTCTGGCACTGGCAGGACATAAATAAAGTATTAGGTTAAGATTTGATAAATTATTGTTAGTTCATATTAAATATATGAAGATTCAATAAATAAATAACGAACAAAAAAAAAAAAAAAAAAAAAAAAAAAAAAAATTGTAGTTGTAAGAGGATAGAAAGAAAAAACAAAAATTAAAAAAAAACAAGTTACTTAAATAAAGCAGCTTGCCATTTCAGTTTTTTATTTGCCGGGCACATGCAAATTTATTATCAAAAATTATTTTTGGGAATGAAATATTTTATTTTAAATTTTTTCATGTAAAACTTGATTCAAATAAAAATATTTCCAGATATTTTATTGAAACATTAACTTTTATTTATTTAATTTCTTCTTAACATGTGATTTTAAGTTCTTAAAAATGTTAAAGAGAATACTTTAATAAATTTTGCTATAATTAGAATGTAACGTAAAAATTAATAAAAGGCAATTTATGCAAGCGACTTATAACACGGGAAAAAAATTAAAAAATACTTTCGTTTTTAAAAAAAATCTCCCATTAAAAATATTATTGTAAAGAACTACTTTTTTAGTTTTCTATATTAATAAAAACACATAAATTTTTGCAATTAAACGTTGTTGAACAATTTTTTCTGTTTAAAATTTAGCAATTTTTGATCGTGAAGAGTCGCAGCACTGAGTCAAATACTCTGTCTAATCATATGATGAAGAAAATCAGCAATAAAAGGGTGTTTTTTGAGCTCGACAGAACTTGAAATTATAAATAATACAAAAAGTTATAGCAAAATATGTTTGCTAATGATTTATACATGGCATTAACATTTGAAAGTTTGTTCGGGCATGCGGGTACCGCGGCTGTTCTTGACGCAGCGAATTCTGGACGTCCAATTTTGAGCCAGTTTTTCAAGCGTTGCATGCCACGTGTATAACATGAAGCGTGCAAAACGCACTAAACGGTGCATATTTCAAGCTGTAATAAAGTGTGAAGGATATGTTGTGGTTCGTTTCCAGTCCACATGCGGGAATTTTCTCGTTTATGTGCGCCATAAAATCACGAAGTCGTCTATAAGTTACGCGAAGCTATGATTGATTTTCAAACTAAGTTTTGATAATTTAGTAGCGTTATTCAAACGGGAGTCTTTCATGACCAATTTCCAGAATAAACTGTGCATACATCTCAAAATGTGTGCGAAGTACGACAGTTAGTTTGATAGCTAACCCTTTCGTAAGTTCTATCGGACTTAAAAAAACATACATTAATTGTTTTGCCCGTATAACGTTGCCTTATTATAAAAGTCCATTTCATAACAGTGGACCGTTTCATAAGAAAACGGGTTATCTTAATATTTTAATTAAAAAAAAGTTTAATTCGGTATAGCCAGATGATTCTTCGTTAGGTTTGATTTTCAATATGCTTTTTTTACAGATCACGCGTGACTCATATTAAACTGCTCTATAATTTTTGTTTAATATCGTTTGGCAAGCCATCATGAAAAGACACACGCTGCATTACAATGAAAATCCGGTATATTTCCGAAAAACTTTTTTCAGTGCACATTTTAAGCTCAATGGATACTTTAATAAACAAAATTGCCGTATTTGGGGTAATGAGCAACCCGAAGAGTGCCAAGAGCTACCATTACATCCATTAAAAGCAACAGTTTGGTGAGGTTTATGGGCTAGTTTAATCATTGTTCCATATTTCTTAAAAATTTGGAAAATCAGAATGTTTCCGTTACGGGTCATTTTGCTGAGCACTTAAATTCACGTTTTGCTAAGGTAAATTGACAACCTAGATCGTGCGATATCGCACTTTTGGACTATTTTCTCTGGGGAAATGTAAAGTCTTCAGGAATGAGCCAGCTACGATTGACGCTTTAGAAACCAACATTACTCGCGTTATTCGCGAGATACCAGTCGCAATCCTCGAACGAGTCGCCCAAAATTGGACCTTCCGAATGGACCACCTCAGACGTAGTCATGGCCAACATTTAAATGGTATCAATTTCAAACAGTAAATGCCAAAAATTGTTCTTTTAACCGATAATAAATATTTTAAGTTCCCTTTCAAATTTATGTGTTTTATTTTACACTTTAAATTAAACCTCACGATGAGTCACTCATTATGATAGAGTATTATAATAAGTGAGTAGAGTATTATATAAGAGCCACAAAGTATGGAAAAACAAGTTTGTAAGAATCTACCATATTTGAGACCCATGGGAAGTCATGGACCCATTATGACAAAATTATGTTATGAGTTTAGGATTAATATTTGAGCCGAATGTTCTAATCTAATTACAAAGGATTATCTAGATCTGACACATTTTTATCTTAAAGTGACGTTAGTGCCGGAGCTTAAATGGGACTCATGGCACGATACAGTAGCTATTACACGCAAAGAAAAAATATGTTTGGTATGATCAGAATCAAAAACTATCATTAGTGATTGGTTTTTATAGTTGTGCCAATCATATAATATATCTGAAAATTAAGAACGCAATATGATTCAAAAAGCATGATCGTAACAAGCGAAGAACAAATGTCGTATTTTCATATGAACCTACGCATTTTAAAAACACCAACAATATATGTTTGACATAACAAGAACATATTTGTAATTTTTAGTTTATGATTTAAATAAAAAACGAATTAAAAGAAAAAAATAATAAAGGTGGATATAACATTTATGTAATTTGTTTACCATTGCACGTTTAAGTTTAAAAAGATTTTTTACTCGGACAAAAGAAGTTACCTACATACATACACACATGTAACTAGATACATACGAACATATAGAGTATCCAATTATTTGAAAATATTAATTTTGCCCGATTAATCGAATAAGAGTTTTAATATCTTCGAATAACTCGAATGTTTCAAATAATTTTATCCAATTGGAAAACATTCATTTCTATTTGATTTGATACTTTTATTATATTAATAAACAGAAAAAAATCAATAAAATAAACATAAAGTTTAACTATAAACAATAAAATAACAATTCATTTATACCACGTATACAGTTCTAAAGCTTGTAAATAAAATAAATAATTCAAAAATCAAAAACTCTGCTGCAAAACATACAGTTTTTAAGCCGCTAAATAGGCCGAAACAAGACTAAGGAAATAAAATAAACTATAAACAAAGTAAACACAACTTCGGTTGAAAATGATCTGAAAGCTAAAGTTTAATACATGCATTTGGTTCAGCAGCAATCGGGGTCCATTAGTTTTATTTGATTGATAATTTGCAATTATGTCCCGCCTGCTAAACTTAATATGGGAATTCAACATAGGCTTTCACGTCATATTTTTATAAATTATTTTTTAATTATTTATTTTATTAAAGACTTATTTTTCGCAACATTTTTATGAAAAGTCCAGCCTATCTAACCAAATTTATTATTATTCGAAATTTAATTTAACTAATTTATTGTTCTTGAATATCAACTTAAATTTAAATCAATGGAGATTCTCAGCTAATTTCTCTTAAATCACCGTATTTTTCCTGATATTAAGAAAAGTTCTGATTAAGATAAGAACTATAAGTATGAAGTATATAAAATGAACTTTTATATAAACTTTTTAAACGGGATCGTTTTCAAAGTTTGTTCGATTTTAATTTCACTCATATGTATTTAATTTACCGAACATGACTGATAGCTTTATTTTAAAGCTCTACTCTATAGGATTAGGTAATGGGTTTTTTTACGAATTACTATTTTGCGCCAACAATTCGGATTCTGTTTTTACCCAATAAACATTTTTCTTATTTTGCGAAGCACTAATGGTACATTTAAAAAGGTAAGCACACATTTATGCACAACGCTATAAGACATACAGAGATGCAGTGAGGTAAGTGAACGAATTTTTATTAAATTTAAAATATATATATAAAATTTGAAGAGCCACGACATTCGCTTATTTTTAATTGAATGTATTTTATTTATCTGCAGGTATAACTCGTTTAAAGCGTTTAAAGGAACTACACATTACTATGATTGCAAGTATAATTTTGCTTCAAGAATGTTAAAATTATTACGGTGTAGCAAAAATTTTGGTTATTTTAGTTTTGTTAATGCCACCATAATCAATGGTTTATAAATAGGGATCATGTTATACTTATGTACAAAATTTTAAAATGATCAAAACAAAAATTATATTTGCAAAGACAGTTTACATAAAAATACTTTAATTGTGGTTACCATGTCGGACGGCAAAGAATATTAATTAATTGTGGGAATCATTTTGCAATCATATTTTTTCTTTGCGTGTATACGAGTTGGTAAATTCGCGAGTAATATTTATATGGGAGCTATACACGCAGAGAAAAATATGGTTGGGTATGGTTACGGGCACTACACAATGTTTATTGTAACAATATATTGTTGGCGTACACAAAATATTGTTATTTTTATTTAATATCAATAATATTGTAGTAAGCATGTCAATGTTTATTGCAATTATAAATTAAAGTATGTTTCACTGAAAAGTAATCATTTTTATAACAACTAAATAATCATAACTTTGAAAACATATTATATTCCTCTCAACCATTTCATGATATTTATTAGCCATACCATGATAACTTTCTATACGTGTACTCATAATATTTTTAAGATACAAGCAAAATATCTTTACTCCCCATTTGTAAAATAATTTTGCATCAGTTGTATCGTTTGTTTTACATATGCTTTTTGAACTATTTGTTATTCAGTGGTTAAACAATTTAAAAAAATACTCATTAAAAATACCAACTTTAAAGAAATTGTAGGTACATTAAAAAAATATTTTTAAAGTGTCACAAAATAAAATATCAGTGCTAAAAAAATTTTAATATTGTTTGAAAATGCTGCAAAAATAGGTTAAAAATATTATGTTTAAAGTTGCATCATATTATGATGTAAAATGTCTGAAACAGTTTTACGTTAAGGTTGCCAGTAAGTAAATAAGCATAAATATATATGGGCATTTCCTCCGAATGGACAACCATCATCGTGTTTTATTGTTTAAATTTATAAAAAAAGTCTATGTTTTTATAATAGAATGCTATATATGATATTCTATGATATCTTAGCTGTTTTACTTGAGGAAATTGGGCTGGAAACTGGAAAATTTAATATTTTCGTTCAAAGCTACTTCTAAAGACATTTTTATATTTCATGCAAAAAAAATTTCTTACGTTTGCACTCTTTCTTTAAAATTTCTCTATTACAATCAATTAAGAAGAGAAAAGTGTAAAGAGAATAAAAAAGTTCGATTAACGAAAAAATCGTACGTTCGCGAACCGTACGTTCGCAACCGGTACTTAAGCCAATTAAACAAAAACCAATAGAGATATTTTATTGTGTAAATACAGGATAGAGACCGAATTAATACACTTTTAAAATATATTAATCACGTTTGAATATTCCGTTCCAGTTCACAGATTTTTACATTTCACTACTGTCAGCCAAAGTGGACTTCTATTTTGCGTACGATCGTGACCACATTTTTATAACCATCATTATGAAAACTTAAAAGAGCTACCAAAATGCTATCGAATTGCAAAAAAAAAAAATGCTAGGAAAAAGTTTTGTTTTCCATATTATTTGTACATCAAAAGCGTACGAACGTACATTCGTGACCCCAGAAAAATTTTTTCGGGTTATAGATTTAATCTGCATATTATTATGATTAACATAATAACAATATGATTACTTCTTAACTTTTTGTGATTATCAAAAAAATAATCTGATTACTTCTTAACTTATTATTATAAACATCATATTAATATGATTACATAAATTTTAATAGGATGTAATAAAAACAAATTAGGATTAAGGGAAAAATATTATGGTGTAATATTACGAATATATTTGATCATAATATGATTCAACAATAATCGTATTATCATAATATGTTTCTCGTAGAATATGTTTACCACAACTATGTTTTTTCTTTGCGTGTAGTCAATAATTAGCCAATTCCAACAACATTTAAAAGGATGGTTTTGGTTGTGGTTTTAGAAAAGTTTTTTTGAGTAACCTTTACCCAAAAATCAACATAATAAGATAGTTGATAGGCACAAAGACTTTTCCGGAAAGAAGTTTTAAAACTATGGACCGCTTTCTACCATTTTCAAAAGGCTTCGCCGTAATCACAATAAAAACGTAATGAAAATTTATAAAAATTCATTAATGTATGAACTTAAAACGTTCTATTTTTGATGATTCCATATATTCAAATCAGTAGTTAAGTCAATTTAAAATTAGGAACATATATAAGGCCAGGACTAGGAGGGCTACAGTTTTGCCTTTTTTTATATTTAAATAGTGTAGTGTGCAGAGGTAAACTTTATTGTAGGGGATAACGCCATATGCACCTTTTATGGTTGATATAACCCAACAGATATGTTAATTGCTTTTTTTTTTTATTAATTATAATGTTATGCAAATTCAAACAACAAATTATAATGTTTGATGGCGTATGATTAATATCTATTTATTGATCAAGTCAGTGTTGCCCGTACTGGAAGAGCAAAAATGGCTAAATTTACGGAAGAAATAGCTTAAAATTAGCTTCAAAATGGCTTTCAACTTTTTCAATTAAAAACACCTGAAAATACAATAACAAACAAAAAAAAATTGTTTTTAATATTATTTTCTATGCGAACGTTAACGTTCGAAATCTTTGAACAGGCAGTAATTCATTAAATTTTTTACAATAAAATTGTATGTAAGGGATAAATATTTAAATGCATTTAAACGTTCAAATTTTGCTAACAAATTAAACGTTGTAACGTAGGCTTCATGCAATTTTAAGATGCCATCAATGAATATGGCGGCAGAATATTTACAAAGAAAAACGAAATATTGACTTATTTAAAATTGCAATCAGCCAAGAATCAAATAAAAAAGAATACGCATTCATGGTTTGTGTGACGTTGAACAAGTCTTTTATGATTTGTCTTGAAAAAAAGATTTCATACAGTTTTGTCTTGTGTGACATCATTTACAGTAGCCAAAAAGAGGAATGCGCCATCTCCGTTTGTTGCTTCGTGGCAATCAGCTGGTTTTTTTTTTGACTGTAAATCGAAAAACACAATCGGAAAGATAATTTCAAAGACAATTCCCATCAGATTTTTAAAGTATGAATGTTTTGGTGAAAATGTGTAAAGGCGTGCTCAGACCTAACAAATATTTGACGAAAAAATTCAAGAAAAGCGTGACTAGTAAATTGATCCAACTTTAGCTTTATTTTTAACAATTTCTATTAATTTGCTTAACTTGATTTGTAAGAAAATAATTGTATAATGTAATTTTGAAACTGTTAAATTATGTTTGATCTAGCCAAAAGTTTTGCAAAAGCAAATTATTTTCTAACAAAACTAGTGGTTACGTGCAGGACGTCAAATATTTAGTAAGCTTAAGTGAAAATAGCTTAAGTGTATTGGCACTTGACACAAAATTTTAAGCAAAACTTGATCGTATGATGCATAAGTTAGTTTCGAAAATAATCATAACACCAATTACTCAATATTTTCAAAATAAAAAAAAAAAAAAAATATTATGAACATCTAAAAATAGATCTTCAATCTTTTCTAAACATTTCGAAGTATTTTTTAATCGATCTTTATGCATTCTTATTTCACTATTAAATACTACTTGTTGGTTTTTCCACGTGCATACATTTTTGCAAAATACACTGTTGAATTTTTTTTCACTAGGTAATATTGCTTTTTTGCTTTCTTTCTTGTGAATACGTTTAAAGGGCTGCATGAATAACTTCATTCATGAACATACCGAAATGTTTATCCAATGAAGTTCGTATTCAAATAAAATTCAAATTACTGAACAAACTGCTGTTTTATTCATTAAACATCTGCATGAAACTTAATAATGATGTTCATGAAACTTGAATTACAATTTTGTATTTGCTTCGTTTGTATTCAGTATTAACAACCACTGAACAAACTGTTGTTTTATTCATACTACTAGCAAACACATTTCGTTTCATATGGCAAACACAAAGACTTTGTTCAATGAAACGACTTTTGTTTTACAGTTTTCACTCTCTCTCATTTTTTTTTTATATAAATACTCAATAGCAATGTTGCCACTTAATAAATTTATGTAATTTTTTCTTTTATGTTACCTTTACATATTAATATACATATGTAATTTGTAAAGCATTTTTTAATTTAAATTAAAATTTTTTTCCTAACTACTTTTTTATGTACTTCCAAGAAAAACACACTGCTGAAAAATGTTTTTGAAAATAGAATTAAATTTTTTTGAAATTTAAAAATTTACATTAATAACAAATTATTTACATTGAAAATAAAGTCAAATTTGTATTACTTTTGTTATTTTAATTTTAATGTACTTCCTTATCTTGTTGCTTTTACTCTTCATGGTTATTTTTATTTTTTTTATATTTCCTAATGTTTTTCATTTCCTTCAACTGTCAATACTGACTTTTAAATAAATGTGTTTTTCCATTAGCTTATTCCACATTTATTCAGTGGTTGTTTTGTTTCAGAGTTGTTAGTATTCATATTCTCTTGTTTAAGTAAACAAAATAACTGCATCTTACTCGTCTGTTAAATTTCGTGTGTTTGTTGATTTCATTTCGTAGTTATTCATTTTACTGAATACAAACGAAGCAAATACAAAATTGTAATGAAAGTTTCATGAACATAATTCTCAAGATTTTCAACATTTTGTAAAAGTTGTGATTTTAATTCAATCCGTTTCTAGCAACGCGGGCGCTGGGCCCGGTGGTGAATTTCGATCGAAAAGGGGGAGGGGGTGGTACCTTTAACTGAAACATTTTATTTTGAAAAATTTCGTTTGGAAACTCCATTTCGCTTAATGGGTGTGGGGGGTTAATACAAATTTGTTTCCTGAACCCGCGACGGCATAACCAAATATAGTAACTATTTATTTAACATGGCGTCATCTAAATTAGTTATAACATATTTGTACCTAAAATATTTCTATATTTTAATTTCCGAAAAGTACCAAAATGCGTTTATTCTATGTAGAATATAAATGGGTTACCAAAAATGTCTCAAAATTATTTTTTTGCCCTATTTAATGCACAAATTTAAAAATAAAACCTACCAAACACTTGTCAATTTATTTTTTGATTCAATGAGGATGTTTTTTTTTAATTTAACGCCTACTTCTGTTAGATCACGTAAAATAAAGTTACCGGTTTTACCCATTTCTAATCCCTTATGATTTGAATTTCCAAAAATTCCTACTTATCGTACCTACCCATTTGAAGTGGAGTATACATAAAAATGTAAAAGCTGTGGCTTCAGTTGTTTGAGCTGGGCGATGATCACCCAGACAGTCTTTGAATTAAAAATCACAGTTTACTTTTAGTTCAAAGTTCAAAAATCAAATTTAAATTACAAGAAAAAAATTATTCGCTTTGATCCAGATATAATCTGTCATAAAAATTAAAAAAGAAAATATATTTTTGGCCGGAATTAACCAGTGTGCACTGGAAAAAGTATCCATTTAGTGAACAAAACCTTATTTCTATTAAAGAGTAAAGCTATTTTTTAGTTCAATAAGTTGAAATTTTGAAATTGCAAAACATACATAAAAAATTTATATATGTATGTATTAATAACTTTTTCGCTTATTTAATACTTAACGGTTTATGCTTATTTCCTTTTGAACAAAAGTTTTTTAAAGCTAAAAAATTGATAATTTAAGTGCTTCGTACTGCATTTTTCAAAAATATTTTTTTTTAATTAAAATTACATTCTTCAACAGAACTGTTTGTTTATAAAAAAATATTTTTAGTAACACACAGTCAGTTGACAGTTTGGCATTTCAAACACATACAAATACAATGACTCTTAATCATATCAGGTATTAAATATTGCTGCGACTGATGTTGCTGCACATACTAATACCTTTCAAACAAATGACAGTTTGATTAATACCCTACCTCAAACACATACAGACTTACACACGCAAATACACAAATAAACTGAAACATTAACAGACACAAATGCGTTCATGTACAAGAAAAAAAGTAACAAAACGCAACAAAACCTTTATACGCTCGTTCACAAATACCCATTAAACATGAATGCTACAACCCACAGAAAATTTGCATGCCACAAATTACAAAGCATTATGCATCAAAAGTGTGTGAGTATGCCTTTTAGAAAGGACGCATGAATGTGTGTTTGTGTGGCCAAATATGCATAAATTTTTGAATTGTATGTATGTATGTCATCCGTCCGAAAGCATTTTAGGATAAAAACACTGATTCGAAAGTTACCCGCCGCTAGAAGGGCAATTTTAAATGCCACAACACCACACAATCAGAGACCTACATAACAATTTGGTTACTTGATTTTAATGTTAAATTGTGAGTACGACTGCGTATGTATATGAGCATATGTGAAAGAGTACTTGTTGTGCTGTGTGATTGTGTTCAATACTCAGCGGGAAAAAGGAGGAGTACGGATGTCTTCTAGAAGGCCCTTGTACTCCTACTTTTTAATGTACAAGGCCTACTCTCTCCATTCCATACTCATATATTTTTTAAACACGTTGTCATTGCGGGGTAGACCTTCTGCTCTCGCTTCTTTGGCGGTTGCATAAGAATGGCAACTGGATAAAAGAAAATAATTCTTTTGCTTTTGCTTTGGTAAAAAAAAACAAAACAAAAAATGTTTCTCCTTTTCTTCGGAAGTTTCAATAGTCACACATACATTACGAAAACAACTACACAGAAGTCTCAAACATTTTTACCAATTAAAGCATTAATCAGAAATAAAATAAGTTTTAATTAAAAATTTAATCCAGTGAATTAAACGTTTAATCAAGTGAATTAAACGCTAGATCAAGTGAAATAAACGTGCAACCAAGTGAATTAAACATTTATTTGCTACGTGTTATTTAGTGGTGAAAATTTAATTAATTTTTAATTAATATCACAAATTTTTTAATCAAAATTAATTTATATTTTTTTCTGTGCACGCACTCTACCCAAAAAGTGGCACTAAAATGCTTTCAGGTAATTGTTTACAAAGTATTTTTCGATTCCAATTTTCTTTTTGTTAGAAAACTACAACGAGCAAGTATTTTTTGGAATATAGTAATGTAAATTTGATAAGAATAACAGAGGTAAAAATTTAAAAAGTTTGTTTTTTAACCATTCCACTTGATTCTTATGTTTTCTTTGACATGCTGAAGCTGAATATGACCTAAGTTTTCTCCCATCACATCACATTTACACAGAAAAAATTCTCCAAAGTTTTTTTTTACCATTTAAAACATTAATCAAATACACAATCAGTTTTAATTAAAGACTTAGTCAAGTGAATCAAGTGAATTAAAAGTTTAATTGATACTATTAATTTGTTTACTGGTGCAAATTTGATTAATTTTTTAATTAATATCACAAATTTTTTAATTGAAGTCAATTTTTATTTTTTTTCTGTATATCAGATACAGCCACATATGTGTTTTTCGCTGTATACTTCTCTTTCAGGCGTCATCCCAAGTCAAAGTCTGACTCAATTAAAATGGGCTATATCTTGTTTGAAAGGCTTTGAATAGCGAACAGGGGCAGTTTGTCTTTGGTTAGATACAAATTACTTGAATTATAGTGGATCAAAGCAAACTTTTTATAAATTTTAACGTTTTTCATATATTATTGTCATTTCGGAAGATGTTTCGTACTGCAATAAAGAACAAAATTCATAGTTTTATATTCTTTTGTAAACTCCATTTGACTACCGAACTGAAATCAGATGAAAACCAAAATTATATCGCACTTAATCAACAAACAGGTATTAACTCAAAATTTTCAATAGAATCAAAGCAGTTTTTAATATTACATTAATGGTAAATGAAAAAAAAAATTCAAACAACCGTTTCATTACCAAAAAATAGACAAAATTCCACGATATCTTTACTGTGTGTAGATATGAATATAACGTGTTAATATTTTCCAAAAAGTGAGAAAATAAAAATTTTGAGTTAATACCCTCTTGTTGATCAAGTGCGATATATCAAAATCCTATCAACAAACAATCGATTTAACCAATATCTTTTTCCGAAATTTTCATTTAGTTACTCATTTACTACCTTCACGCAAAAAACATAGCGATTTTTATTTATGTTAAATATTACAAATTTGCTATCATTTATATCCGGGTTACCCATCGAATACGTTAAAAGCTTTTGCTATCTGGGAAGTATCATATCCAAAAGTGGAGTGGAGCATACAAGACATACAGAACAGACTTTAAAATTCAAATCAGACTTAAGGCACTCTCAATAAATTCTGAAGATCGCAAAGTATCTCAACATACCAAAGTCAGAGTTTTAAAAGCAACGTAAATTCCTTTCTTCTCTATGGATCTAAAACATTGAATATATCGAGTCGAGCAATGAGCAGTGTGCAAGCATTTGTAAATCGGTGCCTCAGGGAATGCGCAGAGTATTCTTGCCAACCAAGATTTCAAAGCAAAATATGTGGAACCGAACAACTTATCAAATTTCTCTGGAAGTAACTATACATTATTAGAATTGTTACATCAGTCTTATTACAATTGGCATCAAAAATGCAAAAAATTACATTGAATGACGAACGTTATCATACAATTTTGTCGTCATCTGTGCTATGACTACAGTGACATCAATTCTATGCCATGTTTTGTGTATTTTTAACATTATTTTCATTTTTAAAAAGTAAAATGAGAGGCAAAAATTCCCACATTCTAGTTTTAAAAATGATTTAGTTAAATACATAAAATTTTCAAAGTAGAATGATTACAAAAACAACAACGGGCATGTTGCTGTGGTAAATAGTGGTAATTTTTTTCTAGCCCTGTTTTTTTTCGTGAACTTTCTTACACAAATTTTACCGGCACACTTTTTCTTTAAATTGGCGAGTAATATCCTTACTTGACATCTATAACTCGCCATAAATGTAACAGACGCAGTTAAGTAAGAAAAAGAGTTATTTGTTACAATTTATGGCATTTTTGTTTTATTTTTCACAACATTGGCACAGGTCTCTTAAAATTGCCATTAGCCACGAATATTTTACAAGTTCAATTGCCAAACTTATTTTTACTGCCTTATTCATTAAAAACCTTTTTTTGCACTCACAATCTTAACGATTTGGTCATTTTGCAAACAGGTAACAAAGTCGTTAACCAAATTCACAAATTCGATTGCTATACACTTTGTCTGTTTACTTTTAAATCAAAAGTAATTCATTATTGTTTTGAATTTATACTCGTATTTTACAATGACATATTACTAAAAATGCGGTATTTAATAGTGTTGAAAGTAATCTTTGATGACGGCTATATTGGCCAAGTGGCAAGTTATGTAAGGTTAGGTAAAAATGGGAATCAGTACTCATCTAAAACATTTACACCCAATGATCCAATGTGATACCATTAAGTTTCACTAAATACACCGCAGAACCAGGGCTGTGGAGTCGTCCGACTCCGACTCCAAACGCTGAAATTTTTTAAGTGCGACTCTGACTCCGACTCACGACTCCGACTCCGACTCCTACTCTAACCGTGATGCGAAATGAATGAGACGTAAAATTATTTCTCTTTTGTGTAGAAACATCTTTATTTAACGAACTATGGGAATCTCCGCGTAATGTGCATAAGAAAAACATGAGTGTTATGGTAGGAATTAAAGGCAGGCCGATAAAGATGTTTCTACACAAAAGAGAAATAATTTTACGTCACAATTTTTCTAATACATACTAGTATTTATGCGCTATAGCAACACTTATTCTGTACAATGTTGAAAATATTTCAGCGTTGATGGTTAAACAATTCAGATATTAAAATTATTGGCAATTCCTGTCATTAACATTTTTTTAGCATGAGTAAATTATTTAAAAAATCACACATCAATAACTGAGTATAAGTTTTGCTAATGTAATTTAGACTTTTTCCCGCACGTTTAAAAAATATACCTAAATATACTTAAATAGTAAAGTACTTGAATCAACTATTTCTCATAAAATAAATTAAAATCTACTTATTCATATTGATCTGCAAAATATTGCGTCGCCAATTTCGAAGAATTTTTATATTGGAAAATATTAGAAATTTTTTTAAATTTTTTATACCGAAAAATTTTGGAGTCGGAGTCGCGCGTTTTTTTGGGTACTACGACTCCGACTCCGACTCCGGTACAAAAACCTCAACTCCGACTCTTCAACTCCGACTCCGACTCCACAGCCCTGCGCAGAACCAACCCGAAGTTCTAGCGAAGTTTAAAATGCACTCGATTTCAACGCCAGAGTTCCACGCGGGGCCACAGTTGACTGTGAAAGCAAAATGGTTTTTCTCACGCAAGTGCTTCTATATCTTTACTTTGCGTCCAAACTCAGAATTGAGTTTAAATAACAAATTAATAATATATAAAACGGTTTTGAAGCCTATCTGGACGTATGGCATTCAGTTATGGGGAACTGCGTCATACTCTAATATTGACATTATCCAAAAATATCAGTCTAAAACTTAAAGACTCATAACAAAAGCACCTTGGTTCGTTAGAAATAACAACATTCATAGCGACCTTGACATTCCCAAAGTCAAAGAAGAAATTAAAAGATATAGCAGCAATTATATGAACAGACTCAGTTACCATGAAAATATCCTTGCCATAACTCTCCTTGACGATACTAACGAAGTTAGACGGTTAAAAAGACGACATATATTAGATCTTCCTTTCCTACCCTAATCAAAATTTGCAAAGTCATATATGCAATATTGATCTATTATCATTATATTTCTGGTTATTATTAATAGCAAACTTATTCTAATCATTTAAATAGAACAACTTAAGTAGCTAGACACGTAATATTAAATACTGGTTAAGTTCAATGGAACTTAACACTTCTGTAATTTTTAAATTTTTATGAAATTTGCCCATTATTTGATTGTTTTTAAATAGATTGCAAATAAATAAATAAAATAAAAAAATCTTTACTTTGCGATAATTACCTGCCATTTAAATAATTTTTCAGCAGTTATTGGAAGGATGTGAGAAAAGGTGTTTCTGTAATAATATTTTGCGAAAAGTTTTTCACAAGAACTGTCAAAATTAGTCGCATTTGAAGTCGTCGCAATATTAAAAAGGGTTTTTATATAATTTTCTCAATTTAGTGTTCAAACAGAATTGAGTATTTAACTTCAAGCAAAAATTCTAAAGCCCTTAATTAAAACGTCGGCACGAACTTCAACTTCTCTCTGATTTCATTGTGTTAATTTTTTATTTGCTTTTGTTTTTCATTTTCTATTTACAAAATGTATGCAATTTAATGAAAGTATGGTAACATTGGTTAGATAATATGTAGATGTCTTTATGTGAGAGAATATGAAAAAATATGATAAAATAAAACAGATTTTATTTTACATGATGAAACAGAATTGAGTCTTGAACTTCAGGCAAAAATTTTTAAGCACATAATTAAAACGTCGACCGTAACTGCAATTTTCTCTAATTTCTTTCGTTTTCTTTTGTTCTTTTTTTTCTTTGTTTACAAAATGTATGAAATTGAACGAAAGTATGGTAGCATTGTTAGGAGAATAATTGCATCTATGTGAGAGCAAGGCGAATTTACTTCAGGTGGCGGCCAGACTACAACAAGTCAACCACACAAAAAACAACATGGTATTTTGTTTTTGTTTTTCGGTCATGGAATGTCAAAATCAGGGCGAATTAATGTATAAATGAATTCGCCTTGCATAAAACAGTTGACTAAAGCAAGGCTACCAGAATTGGGGTTCTAATCTCA
Organism: Pollenia amentaria; assembly: GCA_943735925.1. Classification (NCBI taxonomy): domain Eukaryota; kingdom Metazoa; phylum Arthropoda; class Insecta; order Diptera; family Polleniidae; genus Pollenia; species Pollenia amentaria. The sequence goes on along the minus strand of OX031008.1, from coordinate 80,069,008 downwards.
AATTAGATAAAAAAAAATTTGTTTCGGGCATATTTTGAGGATGTAAAAACATTTTTTTTTTCTTTTAGGGTATATTATTTAAAGTTTTGTTTATTTTTCAAGATAACCTAAATAAAAAGTCTAATATTTTTTATGTAAAAAACTCCTTTAATACAATTTATATTAAACAAATTATAACACAAATTCAATATCTGTCGGCTGAAAAATCTAATTTTGCTGATCGCCACATCAGTTTTTTATTCAAAATGTTTCTGCAGCTAAATTTTTTTATCTTAAAAAACATGGTCGAATGACTACGTCGCGCAAAACTACAACAATGCATCGATAGGAAAAACAACACTAATTTTGTTTGTGTAAAACATGATAAGGATGTCAAAAACATTGCACAAAAAACGCAACCTACAAAAAAGCAACAACAAAATTACAAAATATTTATGACATTGTTTGTGCTTTCAACGTTATTTTTTGGCGTTGCGCTGCGTTTTACATGATTAGGACCTTAATTATATTTAAGCCGGCAGTCATACAGGAAATTTAAAATACATATATTTATAATATTTTGGATTAACTGAATGATCCCTTTTCCTAAATACCGTATATTTTTGGTCAGAATTTGAAAGATAAGTACCAAATTGTGAAATTTCTTAAAATACACTATTGCTTTAGTGTGATTATGCTAACATGAGTTTAAAATACAAATTTATAAGATAAAAATAATCCCCACTGATAAATAATATTAAAACATTATTTTATTTAGTAATAATTTATTTAGTGGCTTTTTATTTTTAGATATTTTAAGAAATTTTTATTTTAAATTTGGGAATGAAGAAAGAATGTATGTATGAACAAAAACATTTGAGTCAAAAATATAAAATAAAATAAATTATTTTTAGAATCAAGAAAATAACAGTTTTTATAACATAAACTTGTGAGCACTTAATTGCAAATTCGCTGGAAGTGAACGTGGCATTGAAACTAATTTAAACCGTTTCTTTTCTGTATTCATTTTATGCATTTGAACATTAAAACAGCACATAAACATAAAAACACACAGGCTGGCTGCCTGTATGTCCATGTAAACCTTGAAGTCAAAGTATAGGTAGCAACTTTAAAGATGTTTTGATGATTTGGTATATTTGTGTTAATTGTCATAAAGACTAAATTGTGAGCATCGGTTCGTAAGTTCATATCCCTCATATACAAACTTCTTTCCGGTATAGAATCTTTAAGTCCATTAGCCATATAATTAAGTTTCTATTTAAATTCAGTCCTTTCGAAAGATATTTTATTGCTACTTACATATATCACCTTACCAAATGTCACTGGAATCACTCCATATATGATAATAGTTTCCACACATTTATCACTTCCAAAAAATAGTCATAACTTCCTTATTGAACACACAACTGATAGAAAATTTGACGATAATAACTTTCACAATATATACGCTCATAGAAAATTGCATTTTCATATTGATAATGCTCTAACATCAGTATTGTGATATCAATGTTATTACAAATGGTATCAACGAGGCACAAATGACATCAAGCCAATGACGAACGTCATCATAAAATTTTGTCATATTTTATGCGTTATCTATACTATGACTACAGTGACATCAATTCGATGCCACATTTTGTATATTAGTAACTTTTCACGTTTAAAAAGAAAAAATAGAAGCAAAAATTCCCATATTTTTTTTTTAAATTATTTAGTAAAATGCATCAAATTTTTAAAGCAGAAGGATAACGAAAACCATTTCGGGCATGCTGTTGGTCTCTTATAATTGAAACTTGCTATGTTAACAAAAGGCGGAATACAATAAAAGTGAAACTAACTTGTGTAACGTGTTAGTAAATAATAATATTCTCTTAATTTGAGTTAAGTCAATAACAATTACACAATTTAACAGTTTGTCATTAAATTGAACCCAGTAAGTCCTTTCTTCGATATTACTGAGTCATAATTTAAGTTTTTGACCCTGATGACAATTGGGCCAAGTGATGTTAATGCTGACATCACAATGATCAAAAGTTTCATGGGGTCAAAAACGATGACACTTGTCATAGTACTGATGTCAAATTACATCAGCGTTATGACGCCTTTTCTATCAGTACAGCTACTATGTCATGGCTATTTTGTGATGGTAGGTCTAGAGTTGATTTTTGAGGTATAGGTCATATATGGTACAAATAAAGCTGATATGAATCATAACCTGATAACGGAATATGGCGGGTGCATAATTATCATTATGTCCCAATTAGGGTACGCTTTCAGAAATTTGTCAATAAATGTATAATGTGGTGTATGGTATCATATAGTCAAGCTTTTTTTTCAGTATTTATTTATTGAATCTTCATATATTAAATATGAACTAACAATAATTAATCAAATCTTATCCTAATATTTGCTTTGTGTCCTGCCAGTGCCAGACAAAAAAGATTTCTTCATCACGGATATAGTCAAGCTTGACCGGCTAAACTTATATTTTCTTCGAAAAATGACTTTGTATCTTGCGAACATATTTTCCACACACACACAGATTAAAGAAAAAAGGGAGACTATTGTTTAAAAGCATTATTTATTTGTGCCTTTAGGCTGGTGAAACCCAAAGTATAAGAAGTTTCGCTTTTATATTTAATATATTTTACTTAAATATACACTTAATACCTAGTATATTTCTACCCTTTTCTTAAACCTCGGATGGAAATCATGGTACAATTGTACTCTTTATTGTACATTTTGGACCTTTTTGGTACCGTGGAACTACCGCGCCTTACCTGGTACAATTTGAAAATTCAAACGTTTTTCTATGTAGCAATAATTAATATAATGTTCTCTTTAATTTTTTGTCCGTTTTTTCTTTCTTCTTTTTAATGTTCAGCTTTTGTGTTTTAGTTGCAATGTGTTTCACGTCTATTATGATTTTATGTTGAGTAAACAACTTAGGCCCATTTTCACAACTTACCGATAGCTTAATATAAAAAGTGTGCCATTATTACAACTTCACTTTAACCTAAAGTTAGCGATAAGTTAAAGAAATTTTCATCCTTCCTCAAAGGTTAAAGTAAAATTGTAACTATGGAACACTTTTTATACGGGCCTTAAAAAAATTAGTTCTTGAAAACAAAAAATAGCTTTTCTCGAAATTAATAAGCAAATTCTTCGAAAACTTATCTATAATGCAGAACGAAGATATATTTATTTTAAAATATTGCTATTGTAGGATAGGTCCGCAAGTAAAGCTGCATGTAATACCACTTCGGGAAGAGTGGATCAAACAATTTCCATGGTAAGAAAAGGAAAAGAGAGGTAAAAGCAAAATGTGAACTCTTTGCAAAATATCCATTACTGATAATCTCGCTCATATCAAAATACATTATTTGCGGTCTGAAGTATCGCAGAAGAAAAATTATATATCAAAAGTTATTTTCGAGAATACAAAATCCCAATTTTGATTTTTGATAAAAACACTGAAATTTATTATTGAGGGAAAGCTTGTTTCTATGCGCATTTCGCTGGTTGCATATACCAGCTCGTCAGGAGACTATAAAGTGAATAAGAATTTTAAACACTCAGGTCTTCCTTGTAACAATATCAAAGCTTCAACAACAATAAACAGTGAGTTAATCAAAAAAAAAAAAAAAAAAAAAAAACTGAGCTGGCAAGTTATACTACATTTATTTACACCTACACAAAATCTAGCACTTAAGAGATTTTGAGCGAAATCTTGTTCATTTCTACTAGATTTCCCATACAAAACAAAATCTAGTTCGTCACTAGATTTTGGCAAAATCTCACGAAATCTTTCAATACTCAACGATACAACTATGAATTTCATACTAATGTAGTGAAAAATACAGCTCTGAACAAGAAAAATCTGACAGTTTGACAAAATAAAAAAAATATATAAAAAGAGCTGGGAAAAATTAATTTGTGGCAAATTAATAATATACAAAAATTAGTATTAATGAAAATGGATAAACCAATAATAAATAAGGATATGTAAATTATATTAATATAAACTGTGTAGCATTACAGTGACCTTAATTTACAGAAAAGATACCTACAAAAAGTAAAAGCAGTGGAATTCCAACGAAGAGGCGCTTTTAAAACTTATAATATTGTTTTTTAAGTTTTTATTTGTTTTGCAATAAAAATGTTACATTTAAAAATATGCAATTTTATCTTTTATTTGTTCACCTTTTGGGTTATAGTCGTAAGTAAACTCCTCGCCACTTGGGTGCTCATTTTCCGTATCAATCGTCTTTTCCAAGGCATCATTTGTTGCGGCTAGTACAACCTTATATATAACAAATGCTGTTTTTTTACGCAACAATGTTAATTTCGATTGTATTTCTTAGATCTGGATGTAAAATATAATAAAATTTGTTTTGGCTTTCCATTTTTGCTAATAAATAATAGTTAACAATACAATTTCATTCCTTTTTCAATCAGTTGTTTTTGTTATGAAAACCAAATCCGACAATATGTCAAAAAGCATTGGTGTAAACGCCAAGAAATTTCTTTAAGATTTTAAGTAAAATCTACTAGATTTTGTGTAGGTGTAAATGTGGTATTAAGCAATTTGTTTTTTTGATTTTCTTTTTTCTTTTTACCCTATTACAACTACAATTAGATTTGGAAAAAAAACCAGCCAATTGTAGGGAAAGGAAATGTAAGAAAAAATATACTCACTGTTTATTGTTGTTGCTTTGTTGCAGCTCTGATATTGTTGCAAGTAAGACCTGAGTGTATAAAATTCTTATTCAGTTTATAGTCTTATTTGTATAATATTTTTAGTTTCTAGGGTTCTGCCAGTACCAGTTTGCAATCTGTTTAGATTACACCATGCTGTCTTTGGTAGTTGAAGCTCGGCGTCACTGCTACGTTCAGGAAACACAGGACTTGAACGGCCTAAAGTTGACCAGATATTAGCCCAAGCTGTGGTTAATTCAAAATTGCCATTCAAAAGTATGTTGGCGAGATCTAGAGGCGCCTGTCTCGAGTTAAGTCTTCGTCTATGTGGATTGCAAAGGTCGGACTTTAAAGAAATCTCATCGTTGTTGTGAATGTTCTTGTATTCTCGTAATAATGCCTGCTTTCTTCTTATCTGTGGAGGCGCAATGTTCCATAGTTTTGGTAGCAATTCTGTTGGAGTTGGACGCAGTGTTCCTGAAATCAATCTCATTGTTGTGTTGAGTTATGTTTCTATTTTTTGTGTGTGTCGGCTATTTATCCAAACTAGGCTACCGTATTCAGCAGTTGAGTAAACAAGGGCAAGTTCTGATATGCGCATGTGCTTTCCCCCCATGAAGTGCCAGTAAGTTTTTGTATGATGTTAATTCTCGTTTTCAGTTTCTGTGAAGATTTTGAAAGATTCGCGTTAAATGAAGGGGTTCTGTCTTGCAGAACTTCAAATTAAAAAGGACCAAAAACTACAGCCCTGTATTTGGTTATTTTATATTTTATTTAATTCGCAAGCAACGTTTTAAAAACACAAAAATTGGTGATTGTTGTACACATTTATTTATATATAAAAAAAGGTAAATGTATAATTCCTCTTTTTCTTTATTCATATTTTTCTCTATCCATTTCAATTTATTTTAGTTTTTTAACAATGCCCAAACAGCTGATTCCGTACGGAAAGTGCGTTCAGATTGGCACTTTGTTTAAGCAAATGACTTTTAACGAAACTTAACGAAAAGTTTCATTAAGTACATTATAGTTGGCCATATATGTTTTATATGTACACAGTTACTTAAGTTTACTTAAGCGACCCCATGCATATTATGGTTTGGCCTAAATGTATGTAAATTTCTGTATGTATGTACTATTTGTTTAACTTGTGAATTTTTAGGCACGTTTTTGTTAGATTTTGTTCTTATTAAATAACAAGAAATGGTACCGTCATGGTCTAAAAAGTACATTTGGTTTTCAGTATTAATACAAAATCATAAAAGCCATTTTCCATCACTGCCTTGAAGGCAAAATAAAATAAACTTCCAACAATAATTTTCATTCGCTCTCTTTTAATCTGATGAGTATTCAGTGAATTTAATTTTCCACTTGGCTGCAGTGTAACGAAGCAAAAAACTAAGTAAGCATTCACACTTAAGAGTTTTTTTTAGTGGAAGCTAATAACAAACAGGAAATGACTAAAAAACTATTAAATTGGTTGTACGCTGCGAGTATCCCTCAGTAATTAACGTACAAAGGGGACCGATTTTGTTTTAATAGAGATAAAATAACGGCATTGTAGGAATCTTAAAGCACCGGGCCACGCATCAAACTGCTTCATTAAATTTACATATGCATGTGTTGGTAGTATTTCGATTTTATTAATCACAGCCACACATCACATTTCAATCATCAAACTTTAAGCCAAATGCTTTATTTATAGTCATATTATACATTTTTATTTTTTATTGAAAATAATTTTGTATTCAAATAAAATTTGAAGAAATTACGTGCACACGCAATAAACTGGCTGTAAATTATAGTGAAAACCAAAAATATTTTGATTTTCATCAAACTTTTATCAAACCAAACGTGTAATTTTTTTTATTACTAAACAGAAATATGAGTTGGATTTGTCACTTTGATGATGTTGCTTATAGCTCATTTTGGCATACGTGTGTTTATTTTGCTTAAGTTAATAGTGTTTAAAGGTATGTAAAACGTTTTGCTAAGCAAAAAAAAAATAAAAAAAAAAAAAAATTTATTTACATTTATTTTTTTCCTTTTGCAAGTGAAATTGGGTTATTTTAATTTCCATATACATACTTGGACTGTAAAGTTAAAAATAAAAAAAGAGAAATTTTTCCGATGAGATGCACGAAAAAACCAATACCGATATGTTGAAGATACTTCCCGTTTGGCGATATATCTGTATCGGCGATATTTTACAGTCGATACGCCGATACATTTTTTTAGTTTTTTTTGAACAAACAATTTAATTTTCAATGCTTATTTTTTGCATAACAACCAATAGCATAAAACCAAACTGAATAATATATTGTTCCATTTAACTCTTAAGCTGGTGGTCGGTACACACAACGCGTTTTCTTTTTTTCTAGACACATGCTAAGGTAGAAAATACCCAGCAAAAACCTTACGTACCCGGTAAGTTAGCAAGTAATGTTGGAGACATATAAACACTATTTATTTTTCGGCTGAATAACTACTTATTTTTGTTCAAGTTGTCCACAGAATTCAGTACTTACAATAGACTTACTAGTAGTCAAAAAATATCTAGTTATTATTTAACTACCAGTTAGTTTAATTTTAAGTACTTACAATATATTTACTAGAAGCCCATATATAACTGGTTTTTATTTAGTTAGTTAGTAAAACGAAAATATAAACAACAACAAAAACTTGTATATAATACATATTAAAACTGTTTATATATCTAATATGTAGTTATTGAGCTGATTATTAGTAAGCAGATATTCAGTAGTGATATAATAGAAGTAAACAGTATTTACTGAGGTCATTACTAGTAATTACTTATTGAGGTTTTTAGAATAATGACAATTGTTATGATACCTACTTACCAGGTAACGTGTGAAATAACTACTGCCTGTTACCAAAATTCTAAAAGTTTTTCCTGGGTAATTCTACTTCATGCTTTCGATACATATATGCATTTGACGCGTTTTCAGTGTTACTTTTAAATACAATTTTACACTTCGACTATTTGTACTTATGCATAAACGCATTTAATGCTTGGTGTGGACCTACAGCTTCAGCCGTTTTACGTTGCACCATAATGGTAAAACGTTCTCCCAGTGATAAATCGTGTATGCTATTGTACGCTTTAAGAATTTTCTACACATTTTTAATGATTTTTGTGAAAATAAAAATCATTTCGCTACAAATTTTGGGTTACTTCGAAGAGACCACAAAATCCATAAGCAAAGCCACTGCTACATTTTCTGATGCTATTTCGCTAGTTAACAGTCTTCGAACATTATTATAAAATACGATAAAGATTCCCAAAATTGGCGATTTACGTAGAGTTAGCTCTGAATGAAAGATTTGAGTGTTTAGAGAATAATGAAATCAATTGTTTATCTACAATTCTCTACCTTCGATACAAAGCTAGAAAATTTCAAAGACAATAGATCGAAAAAACGTCTTATTGAGCTACTCTACATGACTCTATATTCCGAAAGCGTTGAAGATACGATCACCCCTACACCCAGTAAAAGTTCAGATAAGCTTAAAAAATGACCTTTGGAGCATTTGTGAAAGGCTTAAAAGAAAATTTGTAGAAGAATGATCCTCTGTCCATTCTACGCTGTGGTTCAGCTAAATAAGGAGTCTAGATATAACCTTAGATCCTCTAATTTTTTTAGAGATGCAAATCCGTTTGTTTACTGGCGTTATTAAATAATATACTTAAAGCTTAAGACCATGGCGCAGAAATACTTAAGTCATCAAATGAGTCACATCTGAGAGACGATTTTTTACAGCACGTCTACTTCAAACAAAAGCAAAAGTTAAGAATACTTTGTTTTTTAAACAACAACCATATTGTTATTAATTTTGAATTTTAATAATCTCTTACACCTTTTTTTGAGATTAACCCGAGGAATGTATACTGGCTATACGAATGTGTCATTAAACCCATTCTTTTCTACGGGGCAGCTGTTTGGTGGCCGGCGTTAAAGGTAAAGAGTCATCAAACCAGGTTTGAACGTGCAATGAGAATGGTGGCGATAGCGGTAACAGGTGCCATTAGAACAACCCCCTCTAAGGCATTGTTTACGATTTTAAACTGGTTACCACCAGACATTTTGGCGAAAAGGATAGCTGCGAACGCGGCGGTAAGACTAAGGGCCACCGGAGCATGGAGGGATTACAATATCGGACATGCTAACATTCTGAACGATATTAATTGGCACATGGATGTTGATTATGTCACACCCGAGCCAATCTTTGATCCTGGCTTCATGGTAATAATTTTGGATAACGTGGTGCACTACGATGACCTGGTAATTCTCGCGAATGCGATTCGAATCTTCACGGATGGGTCTAAAACAGTGTATGGTGTCGGTTCTGGCATATACTCCGAGCAGCTAAACTGGAGCATTCCTACAAGGAAATATCTTCTGGAAGGGATATTCACATTATTACCGATAGCAAGGCGGCCATAAGATCCCTTGAGAATGTGTTCATCACATCAAGAATTGTCCGAGAATGTCGGATGTCTCAGGAGGAGATAGCGATACATTCACTGGTCACCATTAATTGGGTCCCCGGACTGGGGGACATACATGGGAACTGCATGGCGGATTCGTTGGCGTATGCAGGTACCACCTTGAATCGGGCGGGTAATCTGGCCCACCATAGATGAAAAAAGGACACGGCGGGCATTACAGCTGTCCAGACATCATCTAAGAAACCTAATTGCGGTTATAACTGGCCACTGGCCCATTGGGAGGCATGCCCAGAGGCTGGGGCTCCCTTATAATGACTTGTGTAGAAGTTGCGGCAATGAGGAGAAGGAAGAGGCAACGGAACATCTTCTCTGTAATTGCCCGGCATTCGGAAACTTAAGACTCGAAATGTTTGGTCGAAGAACCCTTGGGGAAAAAACATGTCTCTCTGATGTTCAGGTTTACAGGATCCACTCCTTTATTGAATCGACCGGATGGCTGCATGGACCCATCCAGATTTCATAGGACCCATGGGAGACGGCGTGATATGGTAACACAACGGGAACTAATTAATGGACTCACGTGAGCTGTGCTTGATCACGGCTGCCAATGGAACCTAGCCTAACCATCCATTGAACCAAAAATGTGCTTCATCACTGATGAAAATTTCACGATAAAACAACGGATTTTTATTGAGTTGCATTGAGAACAATTTGCAGACGCTGTTGTGGTGTGAATCTTTCCATGATGACTTGTCAAACGTTAATGAACAAAAATTACAAAGCAGTTTGATATAAGTCACGCGTGATCTGCAAAAATAGCATACTCAAAATCCATCATCACGATGATTCACTCTTTATTTAAACTAAAAACTAATTTTCGTATTTTATTGTTTTTTCAATATAATTTTTCACACGATATTTTGTTTTCATTTTCTTAAAGCTAGACTATTCAATAAGCCCATCAATCAGTGCATATGTGTTAGCGCCGTTTATTTCAAGCTTTTTCGAAGACGTACAAATAAACAAGGCAATACACAATTGTATTTTGTAAAAATACAAAATATTTATATTTTTCATGGCAACAAACACAAAGCAAATAAAATTTTTTTGTCAATCACTACAGGGGACTATCAAATAATCAGCAATCAAATAAAAAAATCAAAACTTTTTGATTTTCATTAAGCATTGTCGACAAAGCGTATGTATAACCGAAAAAGAACGACTGCACGCACACAACTATGTGATTGCTGTGATTATTTGATAGTCTCCAGGGTGCTAAACTTTCGTTGGGCAATCGATAACTAATACATAATTTTTGTTCAAACGGTGCGTATGAGTTATATTTAAATACACTGATATTATTCATACTACCCTGCAAATAATATTAGACTACTTGTTCCATTTTAGATAAAATGTACTACCCAATCAAAATTGTTCCTATTTTGCGAAGCACTACATTTTAAAAAGTAAGCACGCATTTATGCGCTACGCAGTAAGGCAAGTGAACGAATTCTTAATAAATTAAAAAAAATAATATATAACAAATTTGAAGAGCCACGACATTCCCTTACTAAGAAGCAGGTTTGTAAGGGAGAATATAAAAGAATAACGGTAACAAGAAGCAGCTGATCGTTACATTCACCAATTTTTATTTGCGCTGAAAAAACGATTTCTGTGTCAAAAATGTATTGTTTCAAAGTGGAAACTGGCCATATAAAATTCATGTCTTCCGTAAGCGATATGGTAAGCGAAACTTTTACGTTTCTCTCTTACAAACCTGCTTCGTTGGAAACTCCGTTTTTTATTGGGTATTTACAACATGGTCCGATGTAATGCAATCATATCGTTGATAAAAACTTATCGTTGATAAAAAAGAGTTTGTAGTTAAACGACATGTCTACGTTTGTAAACGACATGTTTTCATTTTTAAACGACTTCAAAACTAATCCTCTGGAGTAGTTTCAAAACTAGTCCACTGGGAGTATTTATGAACCTGGAGTAGTTTTAAGACTACTCCATTGTAATGCAAGGCTGGGTTATATGGTCCTGCCCTAGGACATCGTAATATTAAATATACCATGTTTTTGAATACATTTGGTTTACCTTTGGACTAGTCCTAGTCCCTTATGGGCTGTATATTACACGCATGTATGGACTAGTCGTATTATCTGCAGGGTACAGACAGAATAGTCCTCTATTTAAAAACGTTGCCAATTTATTACACTGACAACCCAACCTAAATCAGTGCGTCAATCGTAATATTTTCTGGAGCTTAGCTTTAACTCTGAAATGACATATTTAAATAAGAGCTTAAACGTTGTGTCTCGAACAGTAATGTTGCATTATCTTGTAATAAAACCCACAAAATAGAAATAAAATGTTAGATTGACTTTTAACAATAGCAACCAGAGCTGCCGTTTTTGGTTATTTCTAACCAAAATTGGTATTTTTTTTCCCAATGTGGAGATGTGAATATTTTTTTCATTTTGGTTAATTTTTTCTAAAATATAATATACGTATGAATATGGTTTTCTTGATATACTTGCAATTTAAGTTTTTTTTTTAAATTTAAACATTTTTATTTACATGAGGGGTTATCGTGTATTTCAATTCGAAAGAAATTATTTACTACTTAGAAAAATGTGTACTTTGCACTACGATTTTTTCATTATTTGTTTCAAATGAACGGAAGTTCTTATACTTTAATGAAAACATAAAATCCCTTATAAAGCAGCTACAAGATGTTTTTTTAAAATTTTTTTAAGAAAAAAAAAATGCCAAAGTTGATTTTTATACTAGGAACGGCCATGTTCTGAAGTTGTAATCAAATGAATTTTTATCGATGGAGATTTTCAATTATTTTTTTTTTTTAAATGAGCGTAGTTTAATTAGTATTGTGGTTATTTGATTGAACTGTTAATTGTTTTTTAATCCAAATTTAGATATTTTTAATTAGGCTTATGTTCATTGAATTTAATTTTCATTAAATTATTTTTATGAAGACAGGAATTTTACAACATGAAATTAATTAAAATTTTTGTTGATAGTTTTTCATTCTTGACTGCGCTGAGATTTGAACCCAGGCGTTCACGGACAGGATGCCGAGACTAGTTTCGATTGTAACCACACAATCTCTTCAGTGGGGTTTGCAGTCTTACTCACTCGGCTATTGCAGCCGGATGACGTCAATAGTCAAACATCAATCTTTAGTTTTTTATTTTATTTTAAGAGTAGTAATGAAAAGTGGTACTTAAAGCGGAAATTGCATAATATCACGGGGATTCGATTACAGAACATGACTGAAAAAATACACAAACGTAGTTTTGGTGTTTCTAATTACATTATTTCCAGTAGTATATTTTAATATATTGATATACACATAGGAGTTTTCAAGATTTTTCAAAAATAAATTGATTAATATATATTTTTAAGATATATGAAATTTACTGTAAGAAAACAGCGTGAATTTAAGAAATTTTACTTATTATAACCTGTCGGTATTTATCGGCCATGTTTTATGATGTTCTTAAACTTGTGCTTTTTGCTTGCGATCTAATAAAGTTTGAAGTCGTTAAATTCTTCAAAAGAATTTAAGAATCTCTACATTTGACCACCCTACCACTGACAGTTAAAAAGCGGAAAACAATTTAATTTTTTTCCTTTTTTTATTTATAACTCTGAACTTCAAATTTCGTTTATTGTAAAGGATATATTCAAAAAAATTCAATTTATTAACTTCCAATATACTGAATTTTTTATGGAAATTTTACACGTTTAACTCTTATAAAGTAAAAATATTTTTTATTGAAAAGGTCTGAAATAAATAAAAATTTTAATTTAAATTTTTTGCTATTTTTTAATATATATTTACAAGAATACCATTTCTTGTTTTGTTTTCTTATTTTGTAATTAATATTTCTCTATTAAGTACAAATAACCTTTATCTTACAATGCAACATAAAATAAATATTAATGTTTTTCTCAATTGACAAAAGTCATTTCTCATTTGGTTATAATTTTTCTCATTTGGTTACTTTTTCAAAAATTTTGGTTGTAAAAATTAAATTAGTCGTGGCAGCACTGATATCAACTCACTTCACAACATGAATTTTCCAATTTTAAAGCATTAAGGCCATGTCAGATAAAACTTTTGCTTCGCGTTGCGTTACCGATTCGCTTTGACATCTAAGATAAAATATACATACTTATACGAAACATGTCACATAAAGTACTTTCAAAGCGGAGCGAAGCAAAAAGTGGCAAAAAGTTAGCCAACTCTCATCTGTTTGCGCGCTTTGACAATTGGCTAGTATAATTTTCATTTTTTTTAAATTTTTTTTGCCAAATTCAATTCCAAAAAACCGTCCAATTAAATTTTTAACTTTAATTTTTGTAACAAATAATTAAATGTACAAATTACCAACCGCTTTTATAAGTAAACAAACAATGCGTGAGTGTTGTCAAAGTTTTCATTGTGGCATACACCTTTTGCTTTGCGTTTTTCTGCCGAAGGTAGAAACGTCACGCACAGCGACAAAGTTGTATCTGACACGGCCTTTAGCGCTAGACTACTTGGGCTCGCTTCATACATTTTGTATGAGCATGAGAATTTTTGACAGTTAGAACACACTTGACGTACTGCTTTAGGTTGGACTGTGAGTATTACAACATGTCAAAGCCATAAAAGTGTGAAAACAATTTGTAATGAAATGTCAAAAAATACGTAAAGAAATTTGACAGTCGTATTTCATGCATCTTTTTTTTTTTGATTTTTCTAAACAATACGAATTTTTATATTATCAAAGTTGTATTTTTATACAATCTCAAGAAAAAAACAGGGATGGAAATTTTAAATTCTGTTTTCAAATTTGTACTCTCCTTTTTTTTGTAATAAAAAAAAAATGCAAAATGATAAAAACAGATTAAGAGTTGTTTGTGCTTTTGTTGAAATTCTAGATAAGCCAAAATACATATTTAATGTAAAAAAACAATAAAATAGGGTACACTGGCGAAAAAAGAATAAGATCGTTCCATTCTTACGACACTTGAAGAATAAAACAAAAACAGCTGTGAAACAAATTTATCGCCAGCAGCAGAATAAACATTATTAAATATTAAAGAAATATTAAATTTTATATAATTAGCTTCTCACTTTAATTTATTTTTTTTAAATCTTTTAAAATCACGCAAAAATTAAAGCGCATCTAAAACAAAAATATAATTTTATTTGCACCGAATAGCTGTTTAAATTCTACAAAGAGTTTTCCGTTTATTTGAGGTATGACTGGTTTGATACAAAATGTAATGAAAACATTTTTCTATTTGATTTTTTGACAATCAGACAAAAATGATTGGATGTTGTGAGAAAAATCGTAAGAATAAGTAAGCAAAAAGATTTAGTTACTTTCCCGCTTGTTTTGTCATGGAAAAGAAAATTTAATCCAAAGCGAATTTTTTGTGCTATTCGTAGTCATAATATTTTCGTAACGTTTTAAAAATTTTGGAACAAAAAATTTGATACAACGGATATAAAAATGAAGAAGCGAAAGTAGCTGCACTCGTATCCAAAGATTTATTTCGAGAACGATTTCTTAGTACTTATTGTATAGACGATTATATACCAATTAGGGTTATCTTTTATAAATATGATATTAAAAAAAAAAAAAAAAACAAATAAAAAAAAAAAAAAATGACTGTCAAAAAATATCCTTTCCAAAAAGTTTAGTCAATGATATAGAAGGCAAATGCATTACACCAGCTTTAGTCACCCGAAATATTTTACACGACTCCTATTACCTTATGCTTTTTTTCATATCACTATTTATTACTGGTATGAATATCCGAGTAAAAATATTGGCTACATTTCTAAAGAAAAAAGTTTATATCGGGTGATTCATCGTAACCCTACGTTGCCACAAGCAAGTATTACTTGCAAGTAGTGTATACATATAACTAACGAAAATCAGGAAAAATGTCAATAAATATCGATATATCAAATATCGATATTTAAAAAAATTATAATCGATATATATCGCCGATATTAAAAATACCCATATATCGATACGTCGATATTTATCTACGACTGTCGAATTCGATATTTTTAAGATCTCTTTATAATAAAATGCAACATTTTAACCGTTGCTCAACTGCATACAATACTGTTGTTTTTAAAAGAATTGTATCATATGTTTTTTAACTAATATTAAGAAAACAACGGCGCTTTTCCATGTTAATAATAATAAAAAATATTTTTTTTTATTTGAGCATGTTCTTTTATATTAAAAATAAAATATTGCACAGTTTTCTTGTATAGTTTGTGTCACAAGTTTCGTTTACCGGCATTATATAATACCAATAAATATTTTTTAGATTTCATATGGCGAATAAATAAAATATTTTTTTTATTCTTTACTTTTTTTGAATTTTTTTTTTTATTGTAGTGTTAACTGCCGGTCCCTCGATTTCAAACAAAAACTTCGCTCCCATAACTTACCTTCAAAACTAAATTTTAAAATTGGTTTTTGCTTTAAATAAAAGTTAATCGAAAGAAAGTTTCGTTCGAAATCAAGCGCAGGCATTAAATTTGAAATTAAAAGAAACAATAAAAAGTTAGAGGGGAATTACATGTAATATGTGTCTACATACGTAAATATGTATTGACATAAGTATATTAAGTTTTTTAATTTGGTAATAATTTCACTTTAATACGTTCGATACATTGGTATATCGATATTTTTAATTAAAAAATATCTATACGATATATTTTTTCCATTTGCCCATCCCTAAGTGTCAATAATTTACTTGCAAGCAAATTCTCTTGCAAGTTGATCTGCAAGTACTAAAAATGTGCTGGTATTAGTAAAGAAGTGTGAGTGTATTGAGTTTTTTTCACTTGCATGTGGCAACGGGGGGTAAGGTTTGATTTATAATGTAAAATTTTTCTCAGTGTATATTTATTGAATCTTCATACATTTAATATGAACTAACAATAATTAATCAAATCTTATCCGCTCTATCCTAATATTTACTTTATGGCCTGCCAGTGCCACACAAAAAATTTCGTCTTTACGGTTTCTGTTCACATATGTTTTATTGAGATGTTTGTGAATATTTGAGTTTTTAACATACTAGGAAACAGTTGTGATTATCCAAAAAAGTTTATTTTGGCGCCTTTGAATTTTTCGATAGCAGTGTCCCATAACGAAATACTGCAGCACCAGATTGGCTTTAAGATAGAGCTGTAAAGTAGAAGTTTTCAATCGAGCCTAAGAACAGATTTCTTCCGATAAGCCAATTAATTTGAATTGCTTTAAGTTTCATTTGAGTTAATTATGCTTTTATATGCCACTTCCACGTTAAACGCCGATCTAGATGTATTTTACATGCGAGCGTTGAGGTACTATTTGATTCTTGATTTTAATAGGGGGGGGGGGGCATGCTTCCCGATACAATGTGAATGTTATATGAGCGAATTGTTATTCATTGACCTTTATCCTCCATTGTTTTAACCACTTCTTAAGTTCAAATATATGATCCTGCAAGTAACGAGTTGCTTCATGACAGTTTTCGTGTACGCTTAGACAAGCTGTATCATCCGCAAGCGTTGAAGTTTGGGTGAAGTTGTATGTTGGCATGTCCGAAGTATAAATTAAGTATAATAATGGGCCCAGGATACTGCCTTCTGGGAGACCAGCGTTAATTGGCTGAGGAGAACTTAACAAATCACCTTCTTTAATAATAAATTGACGACCGACAAAGTAGCTTTATAATAGCTTGTGGATGTTTACTGGTAAGATTTGCTTCAATTTATGTAGTCAGCCTTCATGCCAGAATTTATCAAAAGCTTGAGACACATCGAGGAAGAGTGCTGAGCAATATTTTTTTTCTTCAAAGGCTTTTCTTATGACATTTACTATTCGATGAGTTTGTTCAATTGTGCTTTGCATTCTTCGAAAACCGAATTGATGGTTTGGAATACATCTATTTTCATTAAAAATTACCGTTAATTTTTTCACTAATAGTTTCTCAAATAACTTTGAAATATTAGATGATAACCTAATAGGCCTGTATGACTCAACTTTTGTGTGATCCTTTCCTTTGGTATCATGGTTACTGAGGAAACCTTCCATTCTTGAGGGTAGTGTTGAAGGCGTAAAATAGCATTAAGAATAATAAGAATAATTTTCTTTGCTATGCTGGGTAGCTCCAAAAGCATTTTGTTACTGATCTTATCAATACCTGGTACCTTCTTGATGTTAAAGTCACAAATAGCCTTTTCGATTTCTCTTAACTCAAATCTTAGGGGAATAGTTCCTCTAAAATTAACAAGCGGTAGCTCGACTCCCATATCTTGAAATATATTTGGGGTAAATACATTTTTCAAATGATTAACAAACATACTAATGTTTCAATATCATTTCTTACCCAACTTTCATTAATGGTGGCCTAGAGATAACTCGTCTATTGAGATTTCTAGCTGCGCGCCATAATGAGTAGTCTGATTGTGGAGTTGCATCAAGTTCCTGAAGATATTATTTTAGGGAAGCCATTTTCTGAGACTGCAGTAACTTTATTAGCCTTTTTGTGTACTCTTTTAATACATTCTTCAGTTGAGGGGATCTGTGCAATTGCCACTTTCTTTTAACTCTCCTTTTTTTAGCCAAGAGCTGCTCGACATTTATTTTATTACGTTTGATTTTTTTGGGCGTTATGCTGGAATGTTGAACAGCTAGTTTAAGAAAACTGTCAAAATTAACAATAGTGGGATCCACGTTCTCCGGTTTACTAAGCGGAATATTTTAAGTTCAGTGGGTACTGAGATATTTTTTATATTTTAACCAATTTATTTGTGCGGCTAACGGAACTAAGTAACCAGACGGAAATACAATTATATTAGGGTTTGTTATAGTAAGAATTGTAAGTGTTTAATCGAAAGATAATTCTAAGGAAGCTTCAACTTGATTGAATGCTTTGAACCACGCCAAAATCGATGACATCTGGAATTTTTGTTTATCAGTAGGCCAATAAGTTGGTTGTCCGCTCGCTACCACATTTAAATCTATTTAAAAAATTGTAATGTTTAGCGTTATAATGGCTAGCGGCTAGGAAACAAGGTCTCAATGATTTATAATATTTATAATATTGGCTTTCTGATATTGAAAATCTAGGTGGAGAGTATAAAGATGCAATTACTATGTTTAGATTTAGCTCTTTAACACAAAATTTCGTTGCTTGCAGATAATCTTCACTAATGGTCACACATTAAGTAGTGTTTGATTCGTGCTTTTATCAAAATGGCAGAACCTCCACAAGCTCTATCTCGAGGGACCTGGGTATCATATAATATATAACCATTAATTTTAAACGCATTACATCAATTTGTTTATTTTTAAGAAAGTATTCTACTTAATTTTTATGTTGGCGGATGCTGATTGCGTTCCAAAAACAAATTTTTTAACAGTTCACGGCGTGGTAAGTACATCTGCATTCTTAGAATTTCCTGCATCATGGTTTTTTCTAGAATACTTCAATTAGAAACTGGAGTGTCATCACTATTTGGCGAAGCACCTTGCATTGGCATATGGTTTGATTTTAGAACGTTAGCGTAGGAGGTTCTGATAATACTTGGCTACGGTACCTGTGTTTCATTAGTGTTTTCTTGATTTGTTACCTGTATTTGAGGAAGATAAGGATTCGGTCCAACCGAATGCTTGACGATAGAGTATATAGAGCATCGTTTATAGTTGGCATTGTGATTATCGCAGTTGCTACATTTTTTTTTACGTTGGGATCGTTTTTATAGTTATCGCAATGAGCTGTATCATGTAATTCAGGTCAACTATGCGCCCCGTAAGTTCCTGGAATCGCACGAAGAACATTTCTCACAGAAAGCGGATTTTAGTAATTAAGCTGAACAACTTGAAGACACTGTTGTGGTGTGAGTCTTTCCAGGATGACTTGCCAAACGATACTGAATACAAAAATGTCCAAGCAGTTTGATAAGATTCACGCGTGATCTGTAAAAAACATATTGCGAAATATAGCTGACGATGAAGCACACCTTTCAATAAACAAATAGCTAACTTACTGACTGGCTGAATAAATTTTCTATGTTTCTGTAACACAAAGGGCATGAGTATTGCACACAACATACAATTTCAATAACGATTTCGTATTATTCATGTGAAAAGGGTGGAAAACGTAATAAACTGTATATACGAGTATTAGAAAAAAAGGGAAAAACATGAATGGTTTTTATTCACTCCAAAGAACACTATTAAAACTAGAGTGAAGCTGGAACCATGTAATTTAAAATACTAGTGCCTGTGGCACACGTCTCAATTTGTGATTTTGTAATATTATGGGCATTTTATTCGGCCTTATGTTGTAAGACGTATCAATCCTTAACAAAAACGTGTGTTACTTTAATATATAACAAAAAACGACATACTTGTTAACGACAACGCCATACAGAATAAGGCCGATCATCAGCGCAACGGTTTACGTCGGCACAAGCCGTTATTTACAACAATCGGTTACTGTTGATGGTCACTAAGTATTTTTTTTTTGGCGCTTTGAAGTCGAGTTAGTTAATAAAATACATGTCTTCTAGTAACACATGAATAACTACAGCCGTCAGGATGAATACTTCACTGTTAAGGCCTCGTTAATCTGATGTAAATGTTGCGGATACGTAAACGTTGCGGTCGCCTTAAGGCTGGGTTAGCCGGTTGACTAAATATCACCAAAATATTTATAGTTTCTATGGTTTAAGGCATATTAAAATGATTGTCACATTACTTCCTAGCACACATAAAAATATCGGTATATATTCTTCTTTTAGTAAGCCGATCGACTTAAAATCACTTTCTGATAGATCTTATTATGTCCGTCCGTCCGTGTGGCTGGCTGGCTAATTGTCTGTCCATGTAATTCTTGTGCGCAAAGTACAGGTCGCAATTTATGATGGAATATAGTACATATCGTCACTTAAAACGCAAAAGGGCGCTACAACAAAAAAATCGAGATAGAGTGTTTGATGGATTTTTGTTCGGTTTAATAAACTACATGTTTACAAATAATTTTAGATCGCTGCGATCAAAAACGGCGACTTTATTTAATAAACTCAAACGCCAATTACACGATGTTGTTATTGATTTTTTAAAGTTTTTTTCTTCTCCTGTAAAAACCGACCATACATACAGACCACAGTATATACGTTTAATTTTTCGAGAGTGTACCAAACAAGATTTTCTTATGAGACTTAGACTCTTATAAGACTTATTTGTGCTGATTATTTTCTAGATATCAACGTCTTTATAAGATTTCATCTTAAAACGGTTGTAGAGAGGGGGTTTATATTGGACAGTCTCGATCTACAAAGTACAAAATTTTGCCATACCTATTAAAAGAGTTTGTGAAAAATCACTATCAATATTTGATAAACAAAGAATTGAAAACTTGATGATTATGATTTGTATACACGCAAAGAAAAAACATGATTGATACAATCACAATCGCAAACTTTCATTAATGTTTGCGGTTATGATTGTGTCAAACACTTCTTAAGCAACAATATATGTTCAGTTATAATAATTTTAGATAATTGTTTTCTCAAACATATTATTATGTTCAGAAGGAAAATGCGCACGATCTTTCAAACCATTTTTCTATATTTCCCAATACCATGCAAAATGTCTACTTCAACATTTTATATGGTTCTTACAATAAAAACAATAAAAAATGTAATTTAAAAAATTTATGTTTTATTACAAATATAATAAATAAAATATAGCATACATATATTAAAAATAAAATTTAATACACATATTTATATACCTGTGTATGTGTTTTAATTTATAAATTTACGTTGTGTGGTACAAATATATCCAAACAAATAAGAATTCCGTTTTTGAAAAAATTCGGGGCTGATGACAAAATTATGTGTCAAAATTTGTTATAGGTTTTTTTTGGCTGCAAGAAAGACAAAATAATTGCATATTTATATATTTTTATAATTATATTTAAATAACTTACCTGTTTCAATAAACGTATAATAATTTATTTCGTTAGTTTTGCAAGGCAGCATGGCATTTTTCTCCCCGAAAAATGTTTTAATTATTCTGTCATCATTCATGTTTCCTGATTAACTGACGCTCGCGGACGCAGAAAATGTAATTTTAAAGCACACACTGTTTGTTTTGACAATAAATGTTTGCTCCTTAAGAGAATGTGTTTTCAAGCAAACAAAAATGATGTTATTAAACATACCTTTTGTGTTCATTTAATATTATGATTTTAACTGTATAGTTGAAAATATATATATTATAGTAGCTAACATATCAAATAATATAATATATTTAGCTAGACCAGAGTACCTTTTTAGGTGTAAGCCACCATATAATATTATTATAGTGAATTTAAAAATGTTAAGGACAAAAAACAATTTTTTAAGTTATATTAAGACTATAATTAATTTATCAGGGTAAACATATAAGGCAAGTATAAACAAAAATGGTCGTAGTGACCATTCATTAATCATGTTTTTTCTCTGCGTGTAAGATTTGTGCAGTTCATTTGCAAGTAAGACCCCAATAAAGGCTGATGATATTTAAAGTTCTTATATCTTTTTGAAAGTCCATACGAATTTCGTCTCTCGCATTCGAATCTAAGTATCTTTTTCTTAAAACAAAACAAATAATGTTAATCCATAAGATACAGATATAAATACATCGTTGAAGCGACTTCAATGTAATATCATCCATCTCAACTGTAAGGTTTTCTGTTGAGCTTTTAAGTAGTTGGTTTGGCACTGTCTTTAGCTAATGAAGATGATAGTGATGAATTTTAATTGTTTGAAATTTTGATCTTATATAATACATCCATTACTTCGGATATGTGTTTCAATTTTCAGAATTAAAAAATGTTAAGTAAGTTTTGTAGTTTAATATTAATTAGAGCAGAACAAAAGGAAAAAAGATAAAATAGAGATTACTTTTCAACATTAAACTAAATAGGAGCTGATTCATTATTTAAATCATTTAAAAAAAAAGAAAAGTCTATTCAATGTATGCCCTAAGGAAACTGCGCTCACATAATTTAAAATGCTTTTTTAGGCAATGCTGAATAAAGCATTGGCATCGATAAAAACTTATCAAAATAATGTTAATAAAAATGTGGTAAAAAAGTAAAGAACGGAGTTATCACTAAAAATTAGATAGCAATACAATTATTTGTTACCCTTTATCGGGAATTAAGAAGCTCTGACGGAGTTGTTCTTCGAGAACAGGTCAAATGTAGAAGCTCCGGTTAGCTATAGATTTATAAAGGGTACACTTTTAAAAATTTGTATCGTAAATCTGTGGTGTAGTGTATCACATTGTTTGGCTTAAACGATTATACTTTTTCACTTCTTTTTATTAATACTTTTGAGAATAAAAAAATGTTTCGAAAATGTTGGGATACTTCGTAGAGGCCATAAAATCCATTAGCAAGGCCACATGCTACATAACACAATGTAAAATTTTGCTAATCTAGATGGACAAAAGTCTTTTTTTTTTAGTTTAAGTTTGAGTAAATATTAGGGAGATTGAACGGTTATTATTCGACCGGTTTTAACCTGTTATTTTAGCCTTGCCCAAGTCGGTTATTTTAAAATGTTAATTTTTCGAATATCGAATTTTTCGAATACCATAATTATGTATAATAAAAAAAAAACTACTTAACTTGAGCTTTGATATATATAATTGGCATATAAATTTAATATGGGTATCGGTATCGCCGATATTTGTTTTTGAGTAGCAGTATCGGCAAAAAGGTGTATCGTTATATGGCAAGTTAAAATGGACATCCAGCCTGCCAGTCGGATGGACGTACGTCGTTATATCGATTCAAAAAGTCATCCTGAGTTGATCAGCATTTTTAAAAGTGGGTATAGGAGCAACATGTTTAAGTATTACACACATTAGCTCAAACGTATAATAGCCTCTGCACTACGGTGATTTGGGTATAAAAAGGCCAAATCATTTAGATATTTTTACTAAGACTCCATAGAAATTTCCATAATGGAAAAATGTTTAATTTATAGCATTAAAAAATTAGGAAGAACGAAATTTTGTATAAAAAGAATACATTGAAATTGGGTTGAATTCATTTAAACTTAAAGATGATGAAACTATTTAGCAATATTTTATCGGTTTTAAAATTCGTTTTCCAAATAGAATTACTCAATTTTCCCTGCCAATTAATTACTGAGGCTACAGCAAATTAAGAGGAATGTTAAAAAGTAAAATAACATAAACTTAATTATCATGTTGCCTTTAACAACTTGAATAGCCACAAATCCTCTAAAGACATGAAAAGCAACTTTGTGCTAAACACCAAAAGGATGTAGCAAAAAACAATAGATGAAAAGAAAATATCAAACTTGACTATTACGTTAAGGCAAACTTAAAATTCCTTGTGTGGAAAGGAAATGAAGAATTCAGGTCAGAAAAAAAAGAATTTGTTCTATAAATACCGATTATGTGTGGTAAATGTGGACTTTGCTATTTTTCTTTATTTTTTTTTTTACATCTTGGTCTTTATTGTTTAGTCTGCAATACCTTAAATTTTCTTTTCGCTAACTTCAGAGCAGTAAAAGGCAAACGGAGATAATATTAAAAATTTGGCATTATAGAGCAATGTTAGCTAACAATTAACTTTCCAAGCACTTTTTGTATATTAACATCTCTCAGTTGGTAGTTTTATTGAGGTTGAAAAACCGTAAGTACTCAGCACCTAATAACTATGAACGCCTGCCTCTGCATTTCAACTAAAGTTTATAGTGTAAAAGTGTACATGTAAATATGTATAAAAAAATTCCGTATACTCGAAGCTAAAGAAAGTAAAAAAATATTAGCATAAAACTTGTAAAAAGAAATAACCAAGGTATATAGGAACCCTGTTCTCTGAAGCAACAATAAAACCATGAAACAGTTCTTATGGTTGTGCTTGTAAATTTTTAAGATCTTCGCAATCTAGAGAGGCGAAGGTGGTCGTTCTATCTTTGCTTTGTAGAAAAAAAAAATATTTAATTTTTTCCAGGCACTATTTCAAGGTAACATTTCTATCCATATTCATGCTTCCTTCCACGAGCACATACATATTCACATAGTCGACTAACCACATCCTTATACATGGTTACTCTCTATGGAATCTCATTGTTGATGTTCTAAACGGTTGTGGTTTAATAAATTTTAAGAGCAGTTTTCTTATCAGCTCTTTATTATGGCAAATACATTTGTGTTTAATAATATTTATGTATGAAATGGAATTTTATAAATTCAACATTATTGTTTTAAAACTTCGTTTATTCTACTTTATGCTCTTGGAGTTTCAATTGTAGTGGTAAAAATAGTTTAGGTTTGTGAAATTAAATATGAATACGTGTGGTTCACTACAAAAATTATTCAGACGTAAGCAGATGCACGTTTTTAAATTAAATTTGAAAAATTATCAACAGAAGAAAAATATACATACATACCCAGAGTTTTTTATCAATTAAAAAAATGTTTTTAAAAGTATTTTAATTTAATAACGGCCATTTTCACAATATATGATTAAATTTTAACCAAAACATTAACCGTAAGTTAGTAAAATTTGCTTTTCACAATTAATGATTAACACATAACCGAAACTATTTAACGGAAAAGTTGTTGTTAAATTTAACCGAATGAAAAATCCCGGTTAAGTTTTTAATAAATAAAAAATATCGAAAAAATGGAACAAATCGCAATAACAAAATGTGTTTTGAATATTTTTTTTTATTTGAAATGTGTAAAATGAGAAATAAAAGACTTGTTACACATCCAATTTTGTTTCCCAATATAAATTTACCACCATTAAAAGTTAAAAAAAAATTGATAGACTATTATAATAACCCAATGTCGTCCATAACCCAATGTTACATGATATTTTGGACAAAAACACACTTTCACAATGATAAACATGAGCTGGTACAAATAATTAAGAGTTAAAGGGCCATATAAAAATATATGTACATAAGTTCAACATCCCATTATATTTTTTCTAACAAAATGTTGTGCTCGCAGGAGTTATTTTTGCACAGACGTAGCGATTTAATCGTTTTTCACTATCACTTGATCAAATTTTTTCCCTAATATTGCTTATAGGTTATTTAAACTAAAAGCAAATACTTTTTAACTTATAATTTTTAGATTTAAAAAAATATTTTATATTAAATATCAGTTTTATGTTTCTCCTTACACACTTTTTCGTAAACAAACAGAGGTGGTATTGCCACACTTTTTATCTAATGTTTGCGTTTAGTAACCGTTGGTTAAAAAGTGCTTGTTAACCTAACCGACAGTTTGTTAATTTTCTTGTTAAATTAATTTAATTTTATATTGTGAAAAGGGCCGTAAATGTGATAATTTAATCAATTTTTTTTTTAATTGACAGAAAATTAAGAATTTAATTTTTATTTCATTAACATTTTAGTTGTTTTGAAATAAATTTTTAATTAAAATATTAATTAAATAACAAAAAATCTTAATTGACTGTTTTCGTTTAAAATACAATAATTTAAGCCTGTAGAATTGTTTTTTTTACCTATACTATTCCCGCGAAGCTCTGCACTTGTTGGGAATTGTCAATATTTGATTAAATAAATGAACACATTGTGTGAAATGGCAAAGTTTTTTGATCAATTTTTTAATTGAAATTAAAAATATCATTTGTTGAAAAAATATATATTGACCATTTTACATTTTTAAGTAATCAATATAATCATTTTGATAATCGGTGCAAGATCAACAAATTGTTTGCTTGATATTATGAATTTGGTATAAATTTGGTGATAAGAGAAATTTTTTGAATTTTTTCTGTGTATGTATGTTAGTTGTATTCAAACTACAGTTTATTTTTCGGAAACAGATTCCGGAAAATTCCCAGTATTAAAATAATATTTATACTTTTAGTAATTAAAATAAAATTTAATAAAATAATAGTATTAGCAATTAAATATTTTATTGATGTATTATTATAATTTTGCATTAGTTCTTCTGAATAAATTTTCCAAGCTCAAAGTCAATTTTATAAAAAAATATTTATGAGATAGCGAAGAATTGGATATCTAATAAATATTTTTTATAAAATTGACCTTGAGCTTGGAAATTTATTAAGAAGAACTAATATTAAAAAGGTCGAAGAAATTAAACTAAATATTTTTCCATTCTTATTTATGTTAAAAGCGGTTTATTTTTGTTTGGCAGTTTTGCGTAAACTCAGCTTTGCAAATACAATACATGTTAGCCCCGCAAATGTCTTTGTTTTATTAAAAAACCTCTCCTTTTTCTACATTTTTTGATATTAACAACATTAACTGTAGTAATGTTATTGCTATAAGTAAACGTTTAATATACTTGAAATTTTTTTTTTAACTATAACTGTTTTATTTTTTAATTATGGCTTAATTGAAAAAAGCGAGACTTTTTTCTATATACCACAACATTTATATTTGTCAAAGTTTTAGATGTATTGAAGTGTTTCTTAAGAGTGGACTTTGTATGTGGCCTACGGTAAGTTATGGACTGATAATCACAAAATTGCCAGTATATATAACTAGAAAATATGAATTTAATTTGTGCAAAATTTAATGACTATCGGTGCATTCTGCCATTAATTTATATTCGTTTTTGTAATTGAATAATCAATTTTAAGGGAGGTTATTTCGCACTCTGTTTGCTGGATTTTTATTCCAAACTGCTTAGGAAGAACTAGAAACGATTTGACAACAACATTTTACTTTTCTGTTGAGACTTTCGGAATGTCACAGTGGAACTTTGCTAAATACACTTAGAATTGATAATTCATATACTTCATGGGGCTTTTAGCCCACATTCACCACTACTCAGTGATGTTAAAAACTTTTTGAAGAGTCCCTACGCAGCCGGACAAATGGCTAAGTTTCCCTACGCGCTCAAATAATTGTCCCTACAAAAATCCCTACAAATTAAAAATACAATAATACGAATAAAGGTATGTTCGGACCTAACAAGTATTTGAGGAAAAAATCCAAAAAATAAAAAGCATGACCCATAAATTAACGAAGCTTTAGCTTTATTTTTACCAAATTCTATTGACAAGCTAACTTAATTTTAAGAATTTAATTGTATAATCTTATTTAGAAAATGTTTCATGATGTTTGATCTAGCCAAACATTTTTCAAAACAAAAAAACTTTTTAATAAAACTAGTGGTTTCGTTTGTATTATCATGTGGCAGTGATGAATCAAAAATAGCTAATTTCGACTAAAGGGGGAAAATGAAAATTTCATTCTTATATATCATTTTGGTGACTTTACTCCAAACATTTTTGATGCCCATCTTAAACAAATTATCTCTTTATTGCTCTGAAAAATTAAATTCTTGTAAAAAAAATTTTTTTTCACAAATTTACCATAAAATAAAAGTTGAAATGTGGGCAAGCATTCGGCAAAGAAATTTAACAATTTGCAATGTTGCTATACCAACAATTTTATTAGTATTTGGTCAAAAATTGTAAAACATTGCCATATATATACAGTTTTGGCACATTTTTATGATTTCAAAATATCTGTCCTTCTACACAGAAAAAATTATAAAATTTTTCCAATCACCAAATTTATGCCAAATTCATAATATCAAGCAAACAATTTGTTTATTTTGCACCTATTACCGAAATGATTATATTGATTCTAACAATTGTAAAATTGTGAATATTTTTTTTTTCAATAAATGATATTTTTAATTTTATTTAAAAAAATTATCAAAGAACTATGCCATTTCAAACAATGTGTTAATTCATTTAAAAAAAATATTGAAAATTCCCAACAACAATTCTACATGCTTAAATTATTTTATTTTAAACGAAAAAAGTAAATTAAGATTTTTTGTTATTTAATTAAAATTTTAATTAAATCAAAATTAAATTTTTAATTTTCTTTCATCTAAAAAAATAATTGATTCAATTATTACATTAATTAAATTTTAATACTTTTTAAACCATTTTTTTAATTGATAAAACACTTTTTTTTGTGTATTCCATACATCCATTTTTTTAGAATAAAATCCCTATTAATAGGGATTTTTCTCGACGTATAACATCACTGCCATTAATTTTAATGGTTTGTTTTCAGAGGGTTACGTATGAGTAATATTAAAATATAAAATGCTACTTATACGTACGACAACTTAATTCATATTTTAACAAGCGGCTGTTTGCAAGTACAAAATTATTAATAACACATTGTTATAAAAGTGAATTTGTGTCTGTGGGCGAAACTTAAAGTCAATTAATATAAGTGTAATTACTGAGTACCCAGCTCAGATATTATTTGTAATTGCCTCAGCTTTCGATGATAAGCTATTCATTTGCAAATGTAAGTTTTCTACTTATTTTCCCTTAAAAGTTTGTTTCAGTTTGAAAGTAACAACAAAAGATTTTAAATATTAGTATTAGTATTATTATTGGTATTTCCAATGGTTTTTTTTTGTTTATTAATTTATTATTGTAATAATTTTTTCGACATTGTTTCGTCTGTCAATTATTACATTTTTACTTAGCCATTTTATCATGTTTATTTCTTGCATCGTCATATATTAAACTATGATAAACTTATAATATTTATTAAAACTTTTTTCCAATTTTTATGCTTGCGTCCTGCCAATGCTCGTCTGAAATTCTCCTAATCGTTGTTAGTGTTTTGCGCCTTTCTGATCGGATAAGTCCTGCCGTACTTTTCTTATTAAATGAGAATTATGTTTGCATTTATACTCTTCTTAGTTTAAATAACACAGGTCAACACTAAAAAAAAATTCTTATGTTATTCTTGGCATGTTAAAGCCGAATATGAAGTCAGTTTTCTCCCATCACGTCACATTTGTTAGATAACGGTACATTTGTGTTTTTCACTATATACTTTTCTTTCATCCGCCATCCAGAGTTAAATGGTGGTTCAAATAAAATTAGTTATATCCTGTTTGAGAGGCTACTTTAATCTGCTTCAAAAAGTCAAATAGCTTAAGAGATACTCAGCTCTTTTTTGGTATTTTTATACCTGAGCCCCTTTCGAAATTCATGATTCAAAAAGATGAGATGCAAAACTCGTTCGTTACCAATTATTCGAATTTTGGGAAAATACTAAAAACATATAGCGCCAGCTTAAATGGACCAAACTAGTTGAATTTTTGGGTTCTGATTTTTTGTTATGACATTCTTGATTAATAACTCAACAGTTAAACAATTTAAACCAACTGAAATATAGAAAAATAATATAATTTTGGCTCGAACGAATTTTGCTACGAACTTTCGAAAGCAACGAGTTTTGCTGCACTCCATATGGGATCGAACTAGTTTTGCAATACGATATAGCGCACCAGGTACATCAATCATTGAACTTTATGCCCGTAATTTCTACAAAAAGATATTTAGCTGTGTATAGAAATCTATGGTGTAAGTGCTGACTGTAAGTGGTAAAAACACGAATGTAAATAAATGTTGAAATAGGTAAGGATACCTGTTAGGCACGAACACCACCAGCTATCTTTTTGTAGAAATTACGGGTATTAGTTTGAAAGTTATATTAATTTATTAAAATTATTTAAACAGTGCTTAAAATTTAACAATAGTTCTGTAGATGGCAGATAAACTACATCATATTTTTTTTAAATACGTTTTTATACGGTTGAAATCAGAGTTGTTTCTTCTATGGATGGGTGAATTCCAATAATTACTATAAAACGTAGTTTTTAAGATAGAATAGTTGAAAACAACTCTAAGTCCAACTTGCTTAGACGTAAAGGGCATCAAGTGTACTTAGTGTTGTTTACCACTGAATTTGTAGACAATAAGGAGAAAGTGCTTGGAGGTAAAGAATATCAAGTGTTCTTTTTTGGAAATTGTGAAGTGAGGTGTTTTGTTTTTAATATAGATAAATTAAGAAACTGTCATTTTGGTTTCATTTTATTTTTAAAGTCGAATATATCGACTAACTTTGTTAAACCATCATGGGAGGTAAAGAACAGCAAGTCAATTTTAATAAGGAAACATGATATAACATAATTTTATTATGAATAGCTTCCACAGAAATAAATAATATTTGAGTCATATATAATATTCGGAAAAAGGAAAATTTTTAATACAGAGATAGAAGCATTTGTGATTTTCAACGTGTTTTGCGGCCTACTGTAGAATTTAAAAAATAACTGACTTGGTGTATTTTACCTCCCACCTGTAGAGTTAAGAAAAAATATAAATTTCTAAACAAATGAAGTGAAATCTTGTTCTTCATTGTTCTCGTCAATGTTTTTTCCATTCCATAACACATGTCAACAGCAAAAAAGTGCTTGAATAACTACTATATAGATTTGATGCATCATGGCTACCTAAGTACGAAAATGGTAACATTTTTTAATTCTATGGATAATTTTTTTTTTTTAATAATTTTTAAGTAAAATTGTCAATATTTTGACACATTTCTCCACTTATGATGTCATAACTCAAAAACAACTTGTTCGATTTTGTAAAGCTAAATTTAGAAAAATTTTGATTTACAATATCTTGACATGATGTACACAACTGTTTTCAATGCGATCAATAGTGTCAATGTTATGAAACAAATTGTTAAAATTTTTTTTTTAATATCTGGAAAAAATCGAAAACTGCAAAAAGTATTAAATTGTATTTGTTTGTAGTGAAGCGACATATATGGATTATGAAAATCGATGCATGCTTTGCGTTTTTATTTACCATTAATTGAAGGTATCGCATATTTACAAGCTCTATAGAAAATGGTACATTGAAAATGTAGAACACAGAAACACAGGTGGATTTTACGACACGGATCTTGGCAAACCCCCTTTGAATTTAGAAAATTATTTTGAAAAAACCTTTATGATATTTTTATGATTCTCAGAATTAAAAAATAAATAAGTAATGAACAAAAGGTTGTATAATTTTTACTTTTTTCCGTTGGCTACCTTGAACGGAAGATTATTTTGCATAAAATTCCTTAATGTTTTTATGATTCTTGGGAATAACAAAAAATTTTGCAGCACACACAAACTGTGCCCACACAAAGGGTTATACCAAATAATGGTTTCAGTATTTGCAAGAGCTCGTTGGTTCCCGGTTTCGGAAACCATATGCAATAGCCTTGCCCCACGAGGTCTGCTGATGGGTTTACACTTGCAGTTCTACATTCACAAGAAAAATATGCTAAATTTTATAACAAAAACATACTCAAAATCTGCTAAATAAAAAGTGATTTTAATATATGGGGGATTTCATGTCAAGTGACTATCATGAAAATGACTATCGGTGCATTCTGCCATTAATTTATATTCGTTTTTGTAATTGAATAATCAATTTTAAGGGAGGTTATTTCGCACTCTGTTTGCTGGATTTTTATTCCAAACTGCTTAGGAAGAACTAGAAACGATTTGACAACAACATTTTACTTTTCTGTTGAGACTTTCGGAATGTCACAGTGGAACTTTGCTAAATACACTTAGAATTGATAATTCATATACTTCATGGGGCTTTTAGCCCACATTCACCACTACTCAGTGATGTTAAAAACTTTTTGAAGAGTCCCTACGCAGCCGGACAAATGGCTAAGTTTCCCTACGCGCTCAAATAATTGTCCCTACAAAAATCCCTACAAATTAAAAATACAATAATACGAATAAAGGTATGTTCGGACCTAACAAGTATTTGAGGAAAAAATCCAAAAAATAAAAAGCATGACCCATAAATTAACGAAGCTTTAGCTTTATTTTTACCAAATTCTATTGACAAGCTAACTTAATTTTAAGAATTTAATTGTATAATCTTATTTAGAAAATGTTTCATGATGTTTGATCTAGCCAAACATTTTTCAAAACAAAAAAACTTTTTAATAAAACTAGTGGTTTCGTTTGTATTATCATGTGGCAGTGATGAATCAAAAATAGCTAATTTCGACTAAAGGGGGAAAATGAAATTTTCATTCTTATATATCATTTTGGTGACTTTACTCCAAACATTTTTGATGCCCATCTTAAACAAATTATCTCTTTATTGCTCTGAAAAATTAAATTCTTGTAAAAAAAATTTTTTTTCACAAATTTACCATAAAATAAAAGTTGAAATGTGGGCAAGCATTCGGCAAAGAAATTTAACAATTTGCAATGTTGCTATACCAACAATTTTATTAGTATTTGGTCACAAATTGTAAAACATTGCCATATATATACAGTTTTGGCACATTTTTGGAAAGTCCCTACATTTTTATGATTTCAAAATATCTGTCCTTCTACACAGAAAAAATTATAAAATTTTTCCAATCACCAAATTTATGCCAAATTCATAATATCAAGCAAACAATTTGTTTATTTTGCACCTATTACCGAAATGATTATATTGATTCTAACAATTGTAAAATTGTGAATATTTTTTTTTTCAATAAATGATATTTTTAATTTTATTTAAAAAAATTATCAAAGAACTATGCCATTTCAAACAATGTGTTAATTCATTTAAAAAAAATATTGAAAATTCCCAACAACAATTCTACATGCTTAAATTATTTTATTTTAAACGAAAAAAGTAAATTAAGATTTTTTGTTATTTAATTAAAATTTTAATTAAATCAAAATTAAATTTTTAATTTTCTTTCATCTAAAAAAATAATTGATTCAATTATTACATTAATTAAATTTTAATACTTTTTAAACCATTTTTTTAATTGATAAAACACTTTTTTTTGTGTATTCCATACATCCATTTTTTTAGAATAAAATCCCTATTAATAGGGATTTTTCTCGACGTATAACATCACTGCCATTAATTTTAATGGTTTGTTTTCAGAGGGTTACGTATGAGTAATATTAAAATATAAAATGCTACTTATACGTACGACAACTTAATTCATATTTTAACAAGCGGCTGTTTGCAAGTACAAAATTATTAATAACACATTGTTATAAAAGTGAATTTGTGTCTGTGGGCGAAACTTAAAGTCAATTAATATAAGTGTAATTACTGAGTACCCAGCTCAGATATTATTTGTAATTGCCTCAGCTTTCGATGATAATCTATTCATTTGCAAATGTAAGTTTTCTACTTATTTTCCCTTAAAAGTTTGTTTCAGTTTGAAAGTAACAACAAAAGATTTTAAATATTAGTATTAGTATTATTATTGGTATTTCCAATGGTTTTTTTTTGTTTATTAATTTATTATTGTAATAATTTTTTCGACATTGTTTCGTCTGTCAATTATTACATTTTTACTTAGCCATTTTATCATGTTTATTTCTTGCATCGTCATATATTAAACTATGATAAACTTATAATATTTATTAAAACTTTTTTCCAATTTTTATGCTTGCGTCCTGCCAATGCTCGTCTGAAATTCTCCTAATCGTTGTTAGTGTTTTGCGCCTTTCTGATCGGATAAGTCCTGCCGTACTTTTCTTATTAAATGAGAATTATGTTTGCATTTATACTCTTCTTAGTTTAAATAACACAGGTCAACACTAAAAAAAAATTCTTATGTTATTCTTGGCATGTTAAAGCCGAATATGAAGTCAGTTTTCTCCCATCACGTCACATTTGTTAGATAACGGTACATTTGTGTTTTTCACTATATACTTTTCTTTCATCCGCCATCCAGAGTTAAATGGTGGTTCAAATAAAATTAGTTATATCCTGTTTGAGAGGCTACTTTAATCTGCTTCAAAAAGTCAAATAGCTTAAGAGATACTCAGCTCTTTTTTGGTATTTTTATACCTGAGCCCCTTTCGAAATTCATGATTCAAAAAGATGAGATGCAAAACTCGTTCGTTACCAATTATTCGAATTTTGGGAAAATACTAAAAACATATAGCGCCAGCTTAAATGGACCAAACTAGTTGAATTTTTGGGTTCTGATTTTTTGTTATGACATTCTTGATTAATAACTCAACAGTTAAACAATTTAAACCAACTGAAATATAGAAAAATAATATAATTTTGGCTCGAACGAATTTTGCTACGAACTTTCGAAAGCAACGAGTTTTGCTGCACTCCATATGGGATCGAACTAGTTTTGCAATACGATATAGCGCACCAGGTACATCAATCATTGAACTTTATGCCCGTAATTTCTACAAAAAGATATTTAGCTGTGTATAGAAATCTATGGTGTAAGTGCTGACTGTAAGTGGTAAAAACACGAATGTAAATAAATGTTGAAATAGGTAAGGATACCTGTTAGGCACGAACACCACCAGCTATCTTTTTGTAGAAATTACGGGTATTAGTTTGAAAGTTATATTAATTTATTAAAATTATTTAAACAGTGCTTAAAATTTAACAATAGTTCTGTAGATGGCAGATAAACTACATCATATTTTTTTTTTAAATACGTTTTTATACGGTTGAAATCAGAGTTGTTTCTTCTATGGATGGGTGAATTCCAATAATTACTATAAAACGTAGTTTTTAAGATAGAATAGTTGAAAACAACTCTAAGTCCAACTTGCTTAGACGTAAAGGGCATCAAGTGTACTTAGTGTTGTTTACCACTGAATTTGTAGACAATAAGGAGAAAGTGCTTGGAGGTAAAGAATATCAAGTGTTCTTTTTTGGAAATTGTGAAGTGAGGTGTTTTGTTTTTAATATAGATAAATTAAGAAACTGTCATTTTGGTTTCATTTTATTTTTAAAGTCGAATATATCGACTAACTTTGTTAAACCATCATGGGAGGTAAAGAACAGCAAGTCAATTTTAATAAGGAAACATGATATAACATAATTTTATTATGAATAGCTTCCACAGAAATAAATAATATTTGAGTCATATATAATATTCGGAAAAAGGAAAATTTTTAATACAGAGATAGAAGCATTTGTGATTTTCAACGTGTTTTGCGGCCTACTGTAGAATTTAAAAAATAACTGACTTGGTGTATTTTACCTCCCACCTGTAGAGTTAAGAAAAAATATAAATTTCTAAACAAATGAAGTGAAATCTTGTTCTTCATTGTTCTCGTCAATGTTTTTTCCATTCCATAACACATGTCAACAGCAAAAAAGTGCTTGAATAACTACTATATAGATTTGATGCATCATGGCTACCTAAGTACGAAAATGGTAACATTTTTTAATTCTATGGATAATTTTTTTTTTTTAATAATTTTTAAGTAAAATTGTCAATATTTTGACACATTTCTCCACTTATGATGTCATAACTCAAAAACAACTTGTTCGATTTTGTAAAGCTAAATTTAGAAAAATTTTGATTTACAATATCTTGACATGATGTACACAACTGTTTTCAATGCGATCAATAGTGTCAATGTTATGAAACAAATTGTTAAAATTTTTTTTTTAATATCTGGAAAAAATCGAAAACTGCAAAAAGTATTAAATTGTATTTGTTTGTAGTGAAGCGACATATATGGATTATGAAAATCGATGCATGCTTTGCGTTTTTATTTACCATTAATTGAAGGTATCGCATATTTACAAGCTCTATAGAAAATGGTACATTGAAAATGTAGAACACAGAAACACAGGTGGATTTTACGACACGGATCTTGGCAAACCCCCTTTGAATTTAGAAAATTATTTTGAAAAAACCTTTATGATATTTTTATGATTCTCAGAATTAAAAAATAAATAAGTAATGAACAAAAGGTTGTATAATTTTTACTTTTTTCCGTTGGCTACCTTGAACGGAAGATTATTTTGCATAAAATTCCTTAATGTTTTTATGATTCTTGGGAATAACAAAAAATTTTGCAGCACACACAAACTGTGCCCACACAAAGGGTTATACCAAATAATGGTTTCAGTATTTGCAAGAGCTCGTTGGTTCCCGGTTTCGGAAACCATATGCGATAGCCTTGCCCCACGAGGTCTGCTGATGGGTTTACACTTGCAGTTCTACATTCACAAGAAAAATATGCTAAATTTTATAACAAAAACATACTCAAAATCTGCTAAATAAAAAGTGATTTTAATATATGGGGGATTTCATGTCAAGTGACCCAACTTTTGAAATCGATGTCTTCCGATTTGGATGAAATTTGCACCAAGGTTAGTCTGGTTGGATAGTAGTTTAGACACAAATTTTTTTTATACATATCCCACTCTCAAAGAGCAAAAACAAAAAAAATACCGTTTTCAAAAAAAATAAAAAATTAGTTTTAAATTTAAAAAAAAAAATTTTAAAAAATTTAAAAAAATACAAAATTTTTTTTTTCAAAAGCTTGAAGAAATAGCTATATAATTTGTTTGGGACAAATTTTGCTAACACCAATAGATAATAAGTTACATGGATGAGAAAGAACACCGGTTTGGCCAAAATGTCAAATTTTGACCCCCTCTAACTCAGAAACTTTTTGACCGATCTTGTTGAAAAATTGTGTCTAAGCTACTATCCAACCAGATTTACCTTGGTGCAAATTTCATCCAAATCGGAAGACATCGATTTCAAAAGTTGGGTCACTTGACATGAAATCCCCCATATATATATATATCAGAAAAACTCTTATTTTTTTTTTAAAAATATGCTAAAAAACAGTATGCTTTTCTAAAAAATAAAAATTTGCTAAACAATCTGCTTTTGGACAACGAAAAATATGCTAAAAAGCAGCAAGCATATTTTTTTGCAAAACAAATATGCAATTCCTCAACTCATTCTGCTAAATCTAGCAAAAAATATGCTAAAATGGTTACACTGATACATAACCTGTCTAAAAAAATTACGGCATGAAATAACGGGGTGTTATTTCATTCTTTCAATTGGAGGATTATTTTATGGCGGCATGAAATAACCCCCCAAAATATAACGCCCCAAAAAAAATATGAAATAACCCCTCAAAAATTTGTACAGAGAACAACAAAAACGATTTTTGGGGGGTTTTTTCTTTTTTTTGGGGTGTTATTTAATTTTTTTCAATTGGGGGATTATTTCATATGAAATAACTCCCCAAAAATCTGAAATGAAATAAGTCCCTAAAAATATTTTGGGGACTTATTTAATTTTTAAATTACATATTTTAAAAGTCATAATGATGACAAATTGTGTTTTGTTATATTCACTGCATACGTTTACCAAACATAAAAAAGGGACTAAGTATCAAAAACTATAATTTCAGAATCCTAAAAAAATTGGGATTATTTTTAAGTCCTGAATTTCAGAAATCGGAATCTCTAAGTCCCGAACTTTATAATTTCGAATTCGAAAATCCCGAATCGCTAATTTAAGCTTTTCTGCATAGCCGGCCTTCGGCCGGGCGCAATGATTTTATCCTCTATGGTATTTCAAACACCGGCTTCGCTAACTAAAGCTTTTCTGCATAGCCGGCCTACGGCCGGGCGCAAGGATTTTCTCCTCTATAGTATTCCAAACACCGGCTTCGCTAACTAATGCCTTGTGCCCGACCGAAGACCGGGTTAGCAGAAAAGCTTTAGTTAGCGAAGCCGGTGTTTGGAATACAATATAGGGGAAAAATCCTTGATCCCGGCCGAAGGCCGGATATGCAGAAAAGCTTTATTTAGCGAAGCCGGTGTTTGGAATACTATAGAGGAGAAAATCCTTGCGACCGGCCGAAGGCCGGCTATGCAGAAAAGCTTTAGTAAGCGAAGCCGGTGTTTGGAATACTATAGAGGAGAAAATCCTTGCGCCCGGCCGAAGGCCGGCTATGCATTAAAGCTTTAGTTAGCGAAGCCGGTGTTTGGAATACTATAGAGGAGAAAATCCTTGCGCCCGGCCGAAGGCCGGCTATGCAGAAAAGCTTTAGTTAGCGAAGCCGGTGTTTGTTATACCATAGAGGAAAAAGTCTTTGCGCCCAACCAAAACTGAACAATATGTATTATATTGGGGTCTTATTTCATTTCTGGAATTGGGGAACTATTTCATATGAAATAAGTCCCTAAATATTGGGGACTTATTTCATTTTGATTTTGGGAGTTATTTCATTTCATTGGGGGTTTATTTCATTTTTGAAATTGGGGTTTTATTGCATATGAAATAACGCCCCACACTTTGGGGGGTTATTTCATATTTTTTTTGGGGCGTTATATTTTGGGGGGTTATTTCATGCCGCCTTATTTTATATGCAATTACATCCCAAAAAATCATTATGAAATAAAGTCCCAATATTTTCTGGGGATTATGTATAGAAGATTTAGTTAGCGAAGCCTGCATTTGTTACACCATAGAGGAGAAAAACCTTGCGCCCGGCCGAAGTCCCAACCATGCTATATGCGTGTTTCTTAAAACCAAACCTATACAATTAGTTGTGCAATTAATTGTATTGGTTTGGAGAACAGGACTGGAATTACGCTTGATTTATACATAAATTCCAGCAAAATTGTTTGTTGGGGTATTACACATATTGAGGTTTTATTTCATTTCAGAAATTGGGGTCTTATTTCATATGTAGCAGGACCACAAAAGCTAGGGCATTATTTCATTTTTGTTTGAGGTGTTATTTTATTTCATTTCCAAAACTGGGGTCTTATTTAAAATGAAATAGGGACCCACTCTTGGGGGGTTATTTAATTTTAATTCTTTGGGGGTTATTTCATGCCGCCTAAAGAAAAATGTGGGATTGAAAAAGTATGCCTGGTACAAAATAGATGTATTTATATCTAAAGGACACTATCTGTATAGCTTTCTGTTCACATCGCACCATGGTGAAGGGTATAGCCAAATATAGCAAAAAATGTTCTTGTTACATCTTTTGCATAGAAAAAATATTTTATTAATTATACATGTAATAAACTCTTTTTCTAACTTCTCACTAATTTTTATTAATTATCTAACTCATTTGCATTATGCATTTAAAACAAATTCTGCAAATTAAACAAATTCTTTTCATTAAAACTTTATTCAATTTTTAATTACAGTTTTTAAATTACACGAATGAATGAATAAAAATAATCACAAAAAAAAAGTTCATTTAACTTTATTAAAACAAAAGTCGAATAAACTGCTTTTAATAAAAGTCAATAAATAAAAAGAATTTCCAAAAAAAGGTAAAATAAAGTCTCTAAGGAAATTCGCATATTTATTATCTTCTTAAGCAGCACTTTATATTATGCACCCTAAATCTTCCATCTTTCCCCAGAGTATTGGCAAAATGTTGAACAAGCTGAATAAAAGATGAATTTTTCGAAAAGTTTTTCTTTGTGTTTCTTTTAAACCGCAAGCATTTACAGCTCAAAAATTTATATCTGGCAAACATCCAATAATGATAAAAATAAACTAAGCGAAACAAGAATGAAGGTCTAGTCGGCCAAGGCCAACTATATAATCCCCCCCAAACTACTGTGTTTCCAGACAAATTTTCCAGAGTGTACTCTATTGGGCAAGTGTGCCGAATATAAGATACATAGATACCTACACGCAGAGAAAAAATATGCTTGGGCATGGTAACGGCAACTTTATTTATTGTAACAATATATTGTTGTCGTACACAAAATATTGTTATTTTTATTTAATATCAACAATATTATAGTTTTACAGTAACATGGCAATGGGTACCGCAATTATAAATATAAGTATGGTTCACTGAAAAATAATCATTTTTATAACAACTAAATAATGATAACTTTGAAAACATATTATATTCTTCATAACCATTTAATGATATTTAATAGCCATAGCATGATAACTTTCTATACGTGTACTCATAATAGTTTTAAGATGCAAACAAAATATCTTTACTCTAAAAATATTTTGTTATCGCCACTTGTAAAAAAATGTTGCATAATTTGTGTCGTTTGTTTTACATATGGCTATCGAATTATTTGTTATTCAGTGGTTACACAATTTAACAAAAATACCCATTAAAAAACCAAGTTTAAAGAAATTGTAGGTACATTAAAAAAAATTATAAAGTGTCACAAGATAAAATATTAATGCTAAAAAAATGTCAATTTTTGTTTGAAAATGGAGCAAAAATATTGACCATTCGTTTGTGTTTGTTTTAGAAAATAAGATTTAAGGTTCTATAAAATAATTTATAAATAACTGCGACCTACGACAAAAAAAGGTTAAAAATATTATGTTTTAATTTGCATCATATTATGATGTGAAATATCTGTAACAGTTTAACGTTAAGGTTGCCAGTAAGTAAATAAGCATAAATATAAATTAAAAAGATTTTTCGGTTTTAGATTTAATCTATATATTATTACGATTAACATAATAATAATATAACTACTGCTTTAGTTGTTATGATTAACATGATAATAATACGATTACTTCTTAACTTATTATGGTTAACATGATAATAATATAATTACATTAAATTATAATATGGTGTAATAAAAACAAATTAGGATTAAGGGAAAAATGATGTAATATTACAAATGTTTTTGTTCATAATATGATTCAATAATAATCGTAATATGTTGACTACAATCATGAATCTTATCATAATATGTTGCTCTTAGAATATGCATACCTCAACCATTTTTTTTCTTTGCGTGTAGATCTATTCCGTCTTAATGTGATCTTTGGGAAGGGATTTGCTTAGTTTTATAATTTTGAAACCATCAGCACTAAATTTTGACGTGATAAGTGTTATAGCCTATTTCCAATGTGCGAAAGAACTGTTTCGTTCGCATAACAACATTGAAAACAAAAACAAAGTTTGAAAATTTGTTTTTGGTTTCAATGTAGTTATACGAAAGAAAGAATTCTTTCGCACATCGGAAATAGGCTATTAGTATCAAAAAATGTATAAAAATCCAAGTTTTTTTTAAATAAAACAACGAAATAGGAGAATTTTTTATGAAAACATCACTTTTTTAAGCTTTGCACTATGAAAAAAAACCCAAAACTATTAAAAACTAAACATTATTAAGAATGACAAATTCTTATAATACATCAATTAAATATATAATTTTTAATATTTTTATATAATTAAAATTTATTAACAAAAGTATAACAAAAGTATAACGGCTTTTGTATGAAAATCCGTTTCATAAGCCCTTTATTGACATGCTTTATTTTTTATAACTTAGGCCGTAAATATATAATTGATACTATTAACTTGTTTACTGGCGCAAAATTAATTAATTTTCTAATTAATAACACAAATTTTTAAATCAAAATTTATATTTATTGTTTTCTGCGTAATGCGCATGTTTACCACATTATTGAACGAGGCCGTCAGAAACTCCCTGGGATCCTTTCGTAAAACTCCATGCTAAAAAACGATATGTGAGGCAAACATTCTATATCTCGAATTCCAACTAAAAATAGTTGTTTCTAAAATGGTACGCATCTTTTGCGATAACCCTAACAAATTAATACGATCTCTTATGTCGAAAATAACAAAGTTCAAAAAACCTCAAAAAATTGCTTCCATTATGTACAGAATAAAGGAAAATGCGATAGTTTGAAAATTGGCCTAAAACGTATCTTGATTAGCTGTAGACAGTATCCACCCTGGTTTCTAAGCGCAAATGTCTTGAATATCAGCCATCACAAATTCGATAAGTCTAAACTTTATTTCAAGATATTCAAGAAAACTTGCCGCAACGCCAAATTTTATATACTGACGCTTCAAAGCATGATCAGTGCCCATGTTCTGTAATTCCCGCGGCGAGAAACTTTTCGATTGAAATGTGACATATGAAACAAAAATGCCATAAATTGAAACAACCAGCTGTTTTTCTCACTTAACTGCGTCTGCAACATTTTCGGCGAGTAATAACTGCCACGTAAGGAAATTTCTCGCCAATATACTGCAAAAGTGTGTCTGTAAAATTTTTGTGAGAAAGCTCCCGCTTTGTACTGTCAAATAAACTCACGCATAAAAACGGGGTGAGAAAAAATTTTAACACTAAAAAATTAATTAAAAATGCAATGAATATTTATACGGAAGAGATAAGTATTTTGTTCTTGTTTAATTATATTGCTTTTAAAATATTTGAAAAATATACGAATGTTTTCAAAGCAATTTTGTAATCAACAAACATTAAAGTCGCATTTTACATTTTTGGTATAGCCGACGCGTCGCGACGGTTGTTTTTTCGCAGCCGTCGTTGAAAGTTTTTAAATTTTAGTCAAATTTGGTCTCCGTCAACGTATGTTTGACTGGCGTTCACAACGTCTGCAATTTCATATCGGCTTCGAGTGGAATATTATGACATTTATAACGTAACGACGTAATCTCTTTTGATAGTTCTCGACATGAGTTACAGACACACTTTTTTCTCACATTTCGAGAAACGATGGAATATTTTGTTTCACATGTTTTCGATGCGAGAAGTTCTCACCAAAGTTACAGAACATGGCTACAGGTTATAAACTTACTACTGAGCACAAAGTTGTCAAGACATATATCTTACCAACATTTTTGCGGCTGAACTAATCGCCATCTACGAATCTATAAAATCTATTGGCTACGAACGAGCAAAGTACGCCATTTTTTCTGACTCACTATCGCCATTGAAAATTATTATGAATACCAGTTATAATAAAGTTTTACGCCTGGAACAGAATAAATTAGTTTTGGTAGTAGCTCTGTAACGCAACAAAGTTGGAAATTTCGAACTTTGCGCTTCAACTTCAACTGCAACGACTTCGACAACTACGTATTCTGTTGACACTACTTTCAAACGGCCGTTTTTAACTTTTCTCAGCTTACAGCGCTATTCGTATCGTTGTACTACACCGACTATTCTGTTCTTCACTTAAATATCATATATAAGAAACATTCTTATTCGAGAAAGGGGTCAGATAGGAATTAAGGGCAATGAATTCGCGGATTAAACAGCAAATTTAAGCTACTGGGACATTTCTAGGGACTGCTTCGTGCAACAAGACAAGATGACACGCATCTAGGAACATCTTACTGGTATAGAAATATTTACAGAACTAATCTTTATCGATATACAGATATAAGGGAGAACAGACTGGACCGTAGCGAAATTGTAATATTTTTAAGACTCCGCCTGGTACCAGGGCTATCAGATGTTGCGATTTTTCGCCAAACGTGGCGACTTATTTACTTTGGAGACACGGCGATTTTTTTGGCGAAATTTAAAAAAGTTGGCGACTATTTTGGCGAATTCTAAAACGCATTTTACCGTTTTTCCTTACTTAGTTTACTATAGTTTTTTCTTTGAATTTCTAACAAATTTTAAAATCTCTATACGAATGCGATTGTTTTAGATGATAAATTTATAATATAGACAGATAATTGAAAACATTTTGAGATTGTTGCTATAGAAATTTGGAATAAAGCTTAAGCTTTATTAGATTTTAATATAATTTGCCATACGAAAAGTTATCAATCATCGAAAAACAAGACAATTTCAAATTTTTTTTCGAAAATAAATTTTAAAAACGGACGGTTTTGATTGCATATTAAATGGAATTTTCAAAATTATATAGTACGCAAAAATAGTGTAATATTCAAATATTAAAAATTAATCACTTATTAAAAAAATTTGCATTGATATTAGGTTTTATATAATATTATCAAGCGTATTTTTAAATGTGGTGCGCAGAGGCAAAAACGTTTTTTACAGTTTT
Organism: Pollenia amentaria; assembly: GCA_943735925.1. Classification (NCBI taxonomy): domain Eukaryota; kingdom Metazoa; phylum Arthropoda; class Insecta; order Diptera; family Polleniidae; genus Pollenia; species Pollenia amentaria. Next base: position 80,025,272 of record OX031008.1, on the reverse strand, counting down.
TATTTAATATATTTTGACTTCATTTTTTACGAAATTAAATCCAAAATTTCTTTTTATTAAAAAAAAAAAAAAAAAAATTAATCCATCTAAAATTTTTTAAAACCTTGATTTTATATAAAATCGAAAACGAATCTAGGTCAGAAGCTAATTTTTGAAAATAATTCATGTTATTAAATTGTTGAGAAGACTGAGTTGAATTAAATTATTCCAATCAAATTCCAAATATTCAATTTGAATACAACTTTTAAGACATTTCAATTAAAATAAAATAGAAAATTTTACTATATTCTTTTACAGAACACCTATCAGCGATTTCAAGTCAGAATACCAAGAACCGATTGACCGATTTTTTTAAAAAGTTCAAAATACTGAAATATAAACACCCAACTAGAAAAATGCTAAATATTCAAAATATCAATAAAGGTAAAATACACTTGTACTCCTATTTGGCGATTTTGGTCAAATTTTTTTTTACGAAAAATATAAAAAAATTAATTTTTGGCGATTTTTGGTGATTTTTGGTGGTTAACGGTATACCATTTGGCAATGAAGGTGAAAAAAATCAGACAACCTGCCTGGGACATTATTGATTAGCACATGGCTCCCTTATTAAGTTACAAAATATTCCAATTCTCGAATGCAATATTACTTATCCTACCTCTCTAGAACACCTACTAAACTGCCGCCCTAAATACCATAAGACCAGACAACAAATTTTAAGAATAATCCTCCTTTTTATCTTTTATCAAACCCGTGTTCTTATAACATTAAAATTGCTAAAAAAAAAACTGTAATATATAAGTTTATCTTACACAGGATAACTATATATTTTTAATATAAATAAGCTGAAAGCTTTAGTAGTTTTGGCTCTTCCACAATATTTTTTAGTGTCTACTTTAAAATATTGCTCATAGAAGCTAACTTTATAAATAAAACACGTTTTCTGCACAAATAGATGCCTTTTTGGTTATAAAAAGGGGGGTTAATGATGTATAAATGAATGTTATAAAAAAGTAATAAAGTGCAGTAAAGGGTTAATTTTTGACTAAAATCTCAGGCGGGGGTCAACAATTTTCTAGCGACGTATAGGAAATGAAAATCGGACAAAAAATGATTAAGTTATTTAAATTTTCATAAAAATCATATTAAAAATCAACAAAAAACTGAGATAAAGCTCTCGCTATCTCAAGTTGTATCTGTTGATAGATTTTTAAAATCTTTTAATACAGAATTAAAGAATCCCTAAATAAAAGTCATTGGACAAAAAAAATCCGAATTTTTTATTCATTAAAAATACAATTTTTGAACCTTTTTTTGAAGGGGTTCACAGACGATACCCGCTAGAGCTTACAAGTTGTTATAAGTTGCTCCTGGAAATTACCTCATGATTTTTGTCCCGCTAGCATGTTCTAGCCGAGTCACTGCGCAGCATCCCAATTTCATCAAAATCGTTTAAGTCGTTCAGTTGTCGAAAATAAATAGAACATTATTTAGCGTACCGGGAAACGATATATATTTTTTAGTGTTTATGTATATGAACACAACCCTTAATAACGTTCGCAACTATTTTCAAGAAAGTAACGAACAATTTATAGTGTTCTGTTCTTCGTTATAAAACAGAACAATTGTAGTGGTTTTGTAGACATACATTGTATTTTAATTAGAGTTTTTTCCCGCACTTTTTGGATTCCCGGGAAAGCGGGAAATAAATATCAAATTCCCGGGATCCCGGAATTCCTGCCCAAATTTTTTTATTTATTTGTTTACATTCAGTTTTTTATTTGACCTTATTTAATTTAATAAATGTTTATTAAATTGAATAAATATAAACATTTATTTATTTATTTACTTATTTCTCCAATGAAACTAATATTTCTTACTGACTATTACGCTTAAAATAATTAAATCTAGTATCTATTATATAACAAAAACGTAAAAAATTTAAGATTAAAGTAATTTTAAGTTACTTAAGAGGTTATTTTGATGCCAATAGGATCATAGAAATCAATATACGTATATACATTGTCAAATATAGGGCTCATTTGCATAATTAGAATGAAAGTATTAAAGTCTTAGTGCAATAAAATTTCTGAAAGGGCGATTAGGAACTGAAAGCACAACATTACGAAATAGGAATTCTAAAACAATTTTACCGTTTAACAAATTCAGCAGGAAGGAGAAATTTTGTTTAGCAGTGGTGTATGAAGGTGTTTTGTCATTCCATGTGAATCTTTTTTTAATATTATTGTGAATCCTTCATTAATACTGAGCCGATTTAGTCTTATGGGTGTCAAATTGTTTCTAAATCTTCTAGCCTGTTAGGGAGTGAATTCCAGCAGAATCGCTTCAGTAGGGAAAGAGTTATGCACCCAAATCGTCGGCTGATAATTGAATTGTCGTATGTGGATTTCGATAGTTTCGAGTAAATTGAGTTTGAACACATCTAATTTGAAAATTGCTTCAGCCTATACCACATACGACAAACTCAACACTCCATATCTCGAAAAAGGGTATGAGGTATCGAAAAACTGATTATGTCAAATGAAAGATCAGGTCGGAAAACCTAAGGAATCGATCATAACTTAAAAAATCCACATACGACATTTAAATTATCAGTCGACTCCACAAAAACTAACATAAATTTGACATTAAATTTCCACAAATTCGTTTTATAAGCCACCAAATTTCGTGAATGTCGGTCCATAATTTACCTACGGCTCCATGTTTAGACCAATCTTGTAAATCATGTAAATATGGCTAAAAGCCTAACGAATACTGCTTTTGTTGTGCAATTTAGCATATTCTACTTTCATAAGACTCAAAATTACTTGAAATGCTGCATATAAAGCACAATCTAGGAAAACAATTAACTACGCCCTAAGCCGCAAGACCTTATAATATTATTGTTAAATTTACACTTCAGTGTGCTAAGACAAGAAATAAAATTTCGTGAAGATAGGCCTTTAATTATCATAGGCCCTATACAAAGCCCATTCTTAAAAATGAGCTTAATACAATTCAAACTGTAGTAGATTTAAATATTGTGGTGAAATTAAGTTGGATTAAACTACTAAAGGCACTAGTCCGACATAGATTTACTAAAGTATTAAAAAAAGATGTTCTTCAAAATTTCCGGGAAATGAAAACAATTGAAAATCAAACACTAATTTTAATGTTCCGTAATGTTTCTTTTTACACGCAAAGAAAAAACATGGTTGTGGTAAACATATTCTCAGAGCAACATATTATGATAAGATTTATGATTGTAGTCAACATATTACGATTATTATTGAATCATATTATGAACAAATATATTCGTAATATTTCATCATAATATTTTTCCCTTAATCCAAATTTGCTTTTATTATATCGTATTATAATTTAATTTTCATTAAATTTTCATTAAATCATATTATTATTATGCTAATCATAATAAGTTAAGAACAAATATTTTTAATATATATTTATTCTTATTTACTTACTAGCAACCTTAACGTAAAACTGTTGCAGATATTTCACATCATATTTTTGTCGTAGGTCGCAATTACACGCAAAGAAAAAACATGGTTGATACAATCACAATCGCAAACTATCATTAATGTTTGTGGCTATGATTGTGTCAAGCACGTCTTCAGTAACAATATATGTTCAGACATGTTTATAGCTTATTATTGTCTCAAAAATATTATTATGCTTAATATAAATACACAAATGATCTTCCAAACCATGTTTCTATTTGTCCCAACACCATGGTTCTCACAATAAAACCAATAAAAGAAATTATATCAAATTTTTTAAAAATACATACATATACAGCTTATCAAACAATAATAAATAAAACTAAATACATACAACTTACCTGTTTCAATAAACGTATAATAATTTATTTCCTTTATTTTGCAATCATGCATGGCCTTTTTTTTCCCGAAAAAGTTTTAATTATTTGGAGTCATTCATGTTTCCCCATAAACTGACTCTTGCAGACGGAAAATGACGTGGAAGAAGATTTTATTTGCTTTATAAACACACACTATTTTTTTGACAATAAATGTTTGCTCATTTAGAGAATGTGTCTTAAAGCAAAAGTTAAAATGATGGTATCAAACATAACTTTTGTGTACAGCAAATACTAAGATTTTAACTGGTTAGTTGAAAATATATACATTATAGTAGCAAATATTTCGCATAATTTAATATGTTTAGCTAGATCATGTTAACTTTTAAGGTGTAAAACACCACATAATATTATTATAGTGAATTAAAAAATGTTATGGGGGAAAAATTTTTTTTCAAGTTAAATAAGGATTATAATAAGATCATTAGGGTAAACATATTAGGCAAATATAAATAAAAATGGTCGTAGTGACCATTCATTAATCTGGTTTTTTCTCTGCGTGTATTTATAAATTATTTTATAGAATTTTCATTATTTTTCTCTTAAATAACACAAAACAATGGTCAATATTTTTGCACCATTTTCAAACAACATTAAAATTATTTTAGCATCGATATTTTATTTACAATTTATTTTAAAACTTGGGTTTTTTAATGGGTATTTTTTTTTTTAAATTGTTTAACCACTGAATAACAAATAATTCAATAGCCATATGTAAAACAAGCGACACAACTGCTGCAAAATTTTTACAAATGGCGATAACAAAATATTATTATAGTAAAGATATTTTGTTTGCAATCTTAAACATATTATGAGTACACGTATATAAAGTAATCATCTTATGGCTATTTAATATCATTAAATGGTTGTGAGGAATATAGTATGTTTTCAAAGTTATCATTATTTAGTTGTTATAAAAATGTTAACCATACTTAAATTTATAATTGCGATAAACATTGACATGTTTACAACAACTATAATATTGTTGATATTAAAGAAAAATAACAATATTTTTTGTACGACAACAATATATTCTTACAATAAACATAATGTCGTTGCCGTAACCGTGCCCAACCATATTTTTTCTCTGTGTGTACATTGACAAAGAAATTATCAAATACAATTTTTTAGTAATGACCATAAAATAAAGAATAGCTATAGTGTGTATTGTATAAATTTTTTTTCTCTGGGGGTTATTTTTGTATATGATTTTTTTTTGTTGCTAAAAATGTTAATGTGCTGAACCGAACACTACCAAGTTTGGGGTTTAAATAAACAGAACGCAATTAAATGTTCTCATCTTTTTGTTGAGTTGGATGAATACAGTATTATTTTTGTGTCACAAGATCACTCACAGGGAAACTTTAGTTTTTTAAATGAATTACTACACAATTACTATTAGGGCTTTTCACAAATCTACCGAACCCAATATTAAGGTACGATATTTTATGTTTATTGTCGAACACTGGGTGTAATTTTCTAAGTATTTCCGCATATGCATACAAAAACGGGTATGTTTATACTAAAATGGCTCATAACTCATAAAACAATTTATATAAAAGGACCGTATATATCTAGAAAAAAAAGGTTCTCGCATTATAGATAACATCAATTACTAACACAATGCAACTTTGTTTTAATATATATATATATATATATATATATTTGTACTTATAAGGCTGTCCCAGTAAGAATGCACTTCTTCATTTTAAAATAAAAGCACGTATTTTCACAATTATAACGCTTTGTTCTTTCGTAAAGCGCTCCATTTTTATTTACAGTAATAAACATATCGCACTTGTTCAACAATAGTGTATTAACTCAAAATTTTTGTTTTTTCACTTGTTGGAAAAACTCGGCACGTAATATTCATATCTATCCACTGTTAAAATATCATGCTATTTTTTCTCCTTTTTGATTTGGTTTAAAACTTCTTTTTCATATACCTCTAATGTAAAATTAAAAATTGCTTTGCTTCAACTGACAATTTTTAAATTTTGAGTTAATACGGTATTGTTGAAAAAGTGCGATATGTGACAGCTGCAAAATTTCAGAGTGGCCACTTGTACAAAAAAATAACACTACATTTTAAAAGTGTACTCTTACTGTGCATCTTGTTTCTATAATTTTAAATTAAAATAAAACACTTATATAAAAATTTTCTACATCAATCGAACTTTAACCTCCTTTAAAAATAATCCTTTAATGTTGTTAACTGCACCTGATTTTTCTAAATTTGTAATAAAATTTAAGGGTGTCTCTGAAAGATTGCACTTTTACGTTTAAACGTATTTTTCACAGTTATAACGGGTTGTACTTTCGTAAAGCGGTCCATATTTAATAAGCGGAATAAACATATGTGACAGCTGCAAAATTTTAGAGTTTCCACTTGCACAACAAATTACACTACATTTAAAAAGTGCACGCTTACTGATACACCCCTTTTTAACATGCTTTTTAGTTGTAATTGTGTGCGTATGGGACATGCAGAAAAGGGCTAAACAATCTTCTTGGGGCTGCAGAGCTGCAGGGCACTAAAAGATGCGGGATGATCTTTTATAAAGATTGCAATTAGATTGAGTAGGGATTGGTTTATAGTTACCGTTTATTTGGTGTGAAGTAGAGAACACTTACTTAAACAACACTAGGGTGATTAATTTTAGGGTATAATAGTATTTATTGTAGATTATTGTAAGCTTATTAACAATTGTAAGGTTGGTATGTATTTTTTTCTAAAATTTAGATTTAAGTCAACTATTTTAATTTAAGTGTTTATTTTCCTAGGTTAGGATAACTAGATTTAAGTTAAGGTTAAACAAGATAAAAGGTTTTGAAATTGAACTTATTCACGCTGTTGCTAAGGCAAGAGTGATGGATATATAAATTTATTTTTAGAATTTGACATGTCTTCGGTTCGCAGATAGCTGAATAATTCCGTAAGTACTTAAATGGATTTACAAATTCATTTACCCTTTACAAATACAGATAGTTATAATACAGTGGTTTTTAAGCTGTAATGTGATTTATATTAATTAGGGCTAACAATTCATTGTTCCCTTCATTCCTATAAGGAGCCAATTCTTTCCATCTTGATCTGTTCATAGGGATGTTTTTTACTTTGTTACAGCTCATTTGTATATTCAACGCTTCGGTTTCAATTTGTCTTCGCCATGTATGAGCTGGTCGATCTCTTCTTACGGTAACCTTGAGGATTCCACTCGGTCGCTGTTCTGGCAATATCTGTGACCGGTTTTCGTATGGTGTGACCAATCCAGTTCCATTTTCGCCATTGTATTTCAATAGTTGATTCGTTAGATGCCATAGTTTGTTGTTTGATATGTATTTTGGCCAAAAGACTCGTAGGATTCTTCTTAGGCATTTGTTTATAAAAACTGGCAGAGCATGCATATCACTAGGGGCCGCATTCCACGTTTTGCATTCGTATAACTATTGTGATCGGAAATTGGAGTTGAAGATTTTTAATTTAACACGGCGAGAGAGAGAGAGTTGAAGAGTTCCATATCTTATTAAGCTGGCCATAGGCTTGAGCGGCCTTTTTATTCGACTGGCAATATCTGCACCCGAACCGCCTGATGCTGTGATGACAGCTCCGAGGTAACAAAACGAATTAACCTCCTCCAGATGCACATTATCAATTGTAAAGATGTTAGAGTTTTCCGTTTTCATTCGCATTACTTTAGTTTTGACAATATTAATCCTAAAGCTGGGATAACACGATTGCCGCAAATGCACCAATATGACACAATTTTGATTGTGCTTTATTGACGCACAATAATGAAATTGGCCCAATAAAATATTCTGAAATCACACGATTATCCTGTTTTATACATATTTAATTGCCGCTAGTTGGTAGAAAGCGAAATGGGTACAATAATTGCCGCAGCACAGTCACACGATTGTTCTTACTTGTGCCAACTGCAAAAGCATTTATTGTGGTAGCTTTTTCCAAAAATTAAACAAAGTAAAATTCAATTTTAAATATATGAAGGAATAGAGAAAATAAATTCGCTTTAAAGAATTTCAATACATTTTGCTCCGTTTTCCTGTATATATTCTTTTATATTGTCCTGAACAGCTATTGCACTAATTAAAAAAAAAAAAATCATATATCGGGAATACAAAATTTATTATTAATTTATTTATTAATGACTTGCTAAATTCCCAATTTTTATTTTTGATAAATTTAATTTTTATTTTTAATTTAGTCCTACTAAAAGAAACTCACAAAAGTAAATTTATTAAAAAAGCCTAATATTGGCGCGTATTGTGTTGCCGCACAAGAACCCAATAAATATTGGTACATTTTTGTAATTTTTATTGACGTGCTGTCAATCAAGTAGTCACACGATTGCCGCACCAGGGTTGCATTTTATTGGTAAAAGCAAGCACAATATTGCCCTCGATTGGTACATGAGGCATTTGATTGTGCAGTCGCACGCTTGGGGTATTAAAAAGTGTGAAAATTGGTGCATTGCGGCAATCGTGTACTTAAGCGTTATTGGCCAGCTCCGTCAGACGTTGCAGTTGCATGTTCATATCGGAGTATCTGTGAGAGATAAGGCAAATGTCATCAGCATATTCAAGATCATTTAACCGATTAAAAAGTCCCCAACCAATACATCTATTGCCCGACAGAGCATGGTTCATGACAATATCCAACACAATGTTAAAAAAAAGTGGTGACATCACGCAACCTTGCCGCACTCCTGTACCAACATTAATCTTTCTGCTCAGTTTGCCTTCGTGTTGAATATGGCAACTTGCACTAAAATACATGTTTTTAATGAGTTGGATTATTTTGTTGTGGTACACGTTTACATTGAAGCGATTTCCAAATGACATTGTGATTGAGAGTTTCGAATGCCCTTCGAAGTGAATGAATATTAGATATAGAGGAGACCGCCATTCGACCGACGGTTCCACTATTATTCTGAGTGTGTTGACATGATCAAAACATGATTTGCTTATTGCGTTCTGAGTGTTATCGCATCAGAAATTCTTTTGGTTATTTAATGAGTGATTATTTTGTTTACCATACTGAGCAGAGTGATATCTCGTCAGTTGTTACGGTTAGATAGGTCGCCCTTTTTTGGCAATTTAATTATTACGCCTTCTTTGAGCTCTTCAGGTACACTTTCATTTGTCCATATATCTTCTATTAAAGGAGGCAGGATTTGTGCGCTTATTTCAGGATCTATTTTGAGATTCATTCATAGTTAATAATTATAGATATTCATTTAAAATTCAAATATTATTCCATTTTTATTACATCATTATTTCTTTTCTTTTTTTTAAATTCAATAGTTTAATTTATGTACATATAGAGCAATTCCATATGAAAACGATCAAAATTGGCAAATTTTTGGACGACCCCTCTCCGATTTAAAAATAAATAGTCTCAATCGATTGCCCAGCAAAAAATAATGTACCTACATATTTTTTTTTTTTTTTTTATAGTGACTGGTTTAGTGGTGGTGACACCACTGTCATGTGACAAAATTGAAGAATTCTTCATAAGGGACCTCATTGAAAGTTGTTTTAAAAAAAAACTACTAAAGCGATCGCAACAGTGATAGCTCGTTGGAAAGGTATTGAATCAGGCTTTAATTGAAAAATAAAATGTTCCTAATTTTTCTTAGAAATTTACCTTTAAATTTTCCCAAGAAAATTAAATTTTCCGATTTTCCACAGAAGCTCCTAAATTTTCCGGCTAATTTTTTTTTTGGATTCCTCATAATTTTTGCTTTAAGAATCAGCAATAAAAAAATGGGCCCCGACTCCTTGTTTGGACAGGAGAAGAGCATTTAAGAGACCACCTTGTTAAAAATACATTTTAAAAATAATTTTACAGTTAAAAATACATTTATGAAGAAAAAATCAATTTTTTTTTTAAGAGCCCCAAGTTGAGTGTGTAGTGAATATGGTCTGCCTGCCTTCACAAGATCGGCCATAAATCCATGGATAATAGCAGCAGTGGCATGTAATGGCACACCAAACCCGACTGAGGCTACAGGTCATAAAATGTTTTGTAAATTTTTTAAATTACCAGGTATAAATATTTCGCCTAAAATTACACGTGCAGAAACAAGTCATAAAACACGGATTTTCCATAAATATGGCGAAATATTTATTACCTGGTAATTTAAAAAATTTGCAAAACATTTTATGACCTGTGGTCGGCTTATTGGCAGTAACCAATTAAGTCCCTTTTAAAAAACATTTTATGACCAGTAGTTCACGCAAATTTTCCTATTAAAGAAAAGCAAATATCGCTTATTTTTTTTACCTATTTTTTACCAAAAATAAATATAAATACTTCACACACTCTGAGTCAAATTTCAGTTGAATACTAAACGTGAAAGTGTTAAAGTGTTTTTTTTTTGTAAAGTAAAGAGTGAAGCTGTAAAGACAATTTAAAGTAAAATGAATAAAGTTTGCTGCAATCCGTTTAACAAGAGTGGACATCGTTCGAAAAAGATAAAAGTATTAAAATTAACTGGTGTTTCGAAGCGATACATGAATGAATTAAATATACAATACGGTGAAGAAGCAGAATTCATTTGCCCCAAGTGTAAAATCGATTTGTCTCAACAAGCCAATGCATTGAAACAAATGCAGCCACAATCCGAGAGTGAAATGACAAGTGAACAAAATGTTTCATCTGATAGTGAGGCAGACATTCCGATGGTCAATATGTCTTTGAGTCCTTTGAATGAGGCTATTACCACTTTAGGTGAAACGCCTATTAGAAAAAGAAAGTTGCGAAGTGAAACATACAGGAAAGAGAAAAAAGGCAAGGTTATGAGTGCAATCGCGACAATATTTGATGAAGGCTCTGATAACGAATGCAGTCAAGCAGATGACGTTGATGACGGCAAACAAATGATTGAGCAGTTGAAAAGAAAATTCAATTTAGCGACCACTTTTCCGGAGAAATATCTCATTTTATCTGTGCTGCCTCAATCATGGTCTATACGCAAGATTTCTGAACAGTTTCAAACATCTTTTTACATCGCGAGAAGAAGCAAAGAATTAGTTCGACAGAAGGGCATATTGGCGACTCCCACCAAGAAATTTGGCTCAAGGACCCTCAGCGAGGCAACGGTGAAATTGATTCAAGATTTTTACTGCAATGATGACACCAGCCGCGCCTGCCCAGGTACACGTGACTATGTTATCACACGTGAAGATGGAGAAAAAGTACACAAGCAGCGCAGATTATTATTATGTAATCTATCCGAAGCATACCATCAGTTCAATGAGAAATACCCAGCAGAAAAAGTGGGATTTTCTAAGTTTGCCATCCTACGACCAAAAGAATGCGTGCTGGCATTAGACAGGCACGGAACGCATTCAGTCTGCGTTTGCATGTTTCATCAAAACATCAAATTAATTTTCTTTCCATGCAAGAAATTGAAAGTATTTCACGGTGAAATTGAAACATATAGGGACCTCCTGTCGAAGTCGTTGTGCGCATACCCCACGGAAAATTGTCATCTGTCCAAATGCGACAATTGTCCGAAGATTGACGAGCTAGAGCAATATTTGGCGGAAAAGTTTGAACAGCTGTTAATTCAGGAGGTGCATTTCAAACAGTGGATAATTAGCAGCGGCAGATGTTCCCTTGAGACCGTGGTAAAGCAGATTCCGGAATTCATCGAGGAATTCGGATTCAAGTTGAATGAACTGAAGGCGCACCATTTCATATCCGAGATGCAATCGAAATTTCTAAAGGAAAGTAAGGAGCAATTAGCCAAAAATGAATTCATTGTGATAAGCGACTTTGCCGAGAATTACACTTTTCTCGTTCAGGATGAAATTCAGGCTTATCACTGGGCAAACGACCAGTGCACGGTGCATCCTTTTTGCATTTATTTCAAAAACGAAGATAACGAACTACAGACCGTAAGCCTTGTTGTTGTCGCGGAGAGTTTAGCTCATAATTATGTGTCCGTTTATTTATTTCAAATGAATCTGTTTGAATTCTTAAGATCAAAATTCGATGCAATCGACAAAGTAACGTTTTTCTCAGACGGCGCGGCCTCTCAGTACAAGAATAAAAAAAATTTTTACAATCTTTGCATAATTGAAGAAGAACAAAACTGCAAGGTCGAGTGGCACTTTTTCGCGACGTCCCACGGTAAGGGCCCATGCGATGCGTTAGGGGGAACCCTAAAACGCATGGCGACTAAGGCAAGTTTGCAAAGGCCATATACTGACCAGATCTTAAATGTACAACATTTGTTTTCGTGGATTCAAAGCAAGGAAATTGCCATTTTATGCACTCAAAAAGAACACGATGCCATGGAGCGACGAATTCAAAACAGATATAATAATGTCAAAACTATAACTGGAACGCAAAAGTTTCATTGCTTCATACCAAATATTTCTGATATGTCAATTAATGTAAAGCGATACTCTTCGTCTGCCGACGTGCTAAATTTAAAGTTACGTTAATTTTATAATGATGCCAAGACAATTGAAATTTTTAATAAATATTGTAATTAAGTATAAGCAGCAAAATAAGAAAGATTTTTTCTTCATAAATGTATTTTTAACTGTAAAATAATTTTTAAAATGTATTTTTAACAAGGTGGTCTCTTAAATGCTCTTCTCCTGTCCAACCAAGGAGTCGGGGCCCATTTTTTTATTGCTGATTCTTAAAGCAAAAATTATGAGGAATCCAAAAAAAAATTAGCCGGAAAATTTAGGAGCTTCTGTGGAAAATCGGAAAATTTAATTTTCTTGGGAAAATTTAAAGGTAAATTTCTAAGAAAAATTAGGAAAATTTTATTTTTCAATTAAAGCCTGATTCAATACCTTTCCAACGAGCTATCACTCGTTGCGAGCGCTTTAGTAGTTTTTTTTTTAAACAACTTTCAATGAGGTCCCTTATGAAGAATTCTTCAATTTTGTCACATGACAGTGGTGTCACCACCACTAAACCAGTCACTATAAAAAAATATGTAGGTACATTATTTTTTGCTGGGCAATCGATTGAGACTATTTATTTTAAAATCGGAGAGGGGTCGTCCAAAAGGTGATCGCTTTCATATGGAATTGCTCTATATATAAATTTACAGGGCTTTTCTTAAATTTTTATTCATTTTTTACATATTTTAAATGCATATTTGTTATATTTCAAATCTAAGTTTGAACACTAGTACTTTATTTATTTTATTTATTTATTTATTTATTTACTGATTTCCTGCACAACAAGAACAAGTCTTATAATTAAAGTACAGGATTATATTGGTTTACAAGGATTGCCATAAAAAAAATAGTAAGATTAAACACAATACATTAAATTAAAAAGAAAACAATATATAAAAATTCCACAAAAAATAAAGATAGGATAACATTTTATAAATTAATTAATCAATCACAGAATTTTTAGTTTAAGTTAAGCGAAAGTTTTAAATAAATATTTCCTAAAAAGAGTTGCGTTGCTATTTGTTTGTTGGTTATTTGGTACATCATTCCAAAGACGAACTGCGTTTATTAAAAATTGCCATTCTGATACAAGACATTTAAATCTAGGTATAATCATGTTCTTGCCCCTGGTAGTTCTAGCAAATTGGATAAAATTATAAAGGTATTGTGGTTTTTTTGTGTATGCAACTTTGTGCAGAAAAATAAGGACTCTAATTTTAAGAAGGTTTTCGAAAGATACACCATAAAGATTTTTTGAGAATGCAGAGACTCCATCACTGTAGTACTTTTCGAAAATTTTCGGATATATTGGCCATAATTTCTTTGCGAATGTAAGTTTTTCGCTGGAGATAGTTCTTGTTAAAAGTACACTTAAGTGAGTGTAATTGAGACCGATGAACTGCTCTTGAATTTTTCAAAACTCAAATCCTGCAATTTTAGTACGAAATGGACTTCATCGTCGTTATGCACCATTTTTCAACACAATGTATTGCGGGTTTTAAAAAAATAACTGTTTTATATAACATTCCCCAAGTCTTTCTCACTAAATGCTAAAAAACAAAAACATGATAATTAAATTAAAAAAGTTTTAAAGAATTTAAACCATAAAGCTTCTCGTTTCGTTCTGCACACATCGCAACTGTTTTCGCCTGTTAATTGCAAAATAATATAAAATAATAATATATATTTAGCTCGCATATTATTTACATTACATTTTACTGTTAAAAATTTAATAAAAGTATTCATTTAGCATTTTGAATAACTTAAGTAGACATACATTCATATTACCAATAAATAGAAAACATAATAAATTCTTAAATGTTTGTTTAGAACATTTAAATGTATTTTTGGTTTCATTTAAATTCTTGTTAATTTATTTCAAAATATCCATATAGATATGTATTTTTAATTTCGTTTATTAGATATAATATTACATTTATTTAGAAATTTACTAATGTTTGCAAATTGCTGCCCATTAAATATTTTTATAGAATGTAAATAATTTCCTGTGCTAAATGAGACTTGTTCTAGCCCTTCACTACTAGTTGTGAAAAAGGAATACTAGGTTTGTCATTCCGTGTGCAACTTTTTTAATAGTAATTTTTAAAATATAGTTTAATTTAATTGAGTAATTTTAAGTAATTTTGTTAAGAAGTGATCATATTTGGTGTCAAACCGTTTCTAGTTACCCCAAGCAATTTGGCATTAAAATCCAAAAATCAGTTCAGTTCGAAAAAAGTTATGTACCATAAAATGTTAATATTTTAGTTTTAAGAACTTAAATAAATTGCTGGCAAAATACACCAATTGTTATATTATTTTGCTTAAATTAGTTTTATATGATAAGTAGTTGTATTACTAAATTTCGTTAAGATCGATCTATAATCTAATATAGGCCTGATCTTAAGCCTACTCTCGGAAAGTACGCCAAAACCTTACGGATTACTTATATCGTGGTATAGTTAACGTAGTCTGTCATTCACCGACAAAAACATTTTCACATTTGAATACTAAAATCGAAATTTTCTGCGGTGACGATTTTTTTATAGATACAAATATTTGTCGCTATAGTTATTGAATTAAATGAGTTTATTGAGGTAATGAAAAAGTTGATTCCCAAAATTAATTTGTTTAAAAAAAGTTTTTTTGAATTGAGATTTTCTATTGATTTTATTTGCAAAAATGTATAACAGAATTTGTTGAAATAGTACCTTAAGCAAAAATTCGCGTGGATTCTTATTCTAACAATTTCGTTTCATATCTTATAAGAAAACCCACCTTCTTTTATTTTGTTGAATATATATAATTTTTTTTATAGGAAACATTTATTACAATTCAGCCTTTAATAATCAAAAAAATATATATGCAATAATTGCCAAAGGTTTTTGAGAATCTTTAATGTAACATTTTTTCTTGATTTTGGCACCCATGTCAACAACAACAGTTTATTGTTTGCAAAACAGTTTCAATTCTGAAATTAAAAAGAAAAATAAATAATTATATTATAAATAACACAAACAATTTTAATTATATTTAGTGTTTTTGGTCTTATTACCAAAGTTGTTTTTGGGAATACATTTACTTATTAAACGATTTTATTTGTTTTGCTTAATTCCCTATGTTTATTCTTGGAGGATAAGCTTTTTCTATGCGCATTTCACTGGTTGCTTGGTCTCATTTATATTTTATTTTACTTTAATATTTCCGCAATAATTAAAATCCACTTTAACATGTCGAAGATCAAAGAGCAACTGAACAAGCTCAATAATAGGCAAAAAATGAGAAACAATATTATAATGTCAAAAAAATTAATAATGCAAAACAGACCATGCTTTAATTTGAATTAATGGATAAAAGTATTAAAAAACAGACAAAAGAAGTAACAATTATTTCACTTTGATTTAAATACTTTTTTTATTGAATATATAGAAGTATTTAATAATTTCATTCCTCAAAAAATGGGGAGTTAAGAGAGTGACGTCGGGTGATGACCAGAAATCCCCAGCGGCTTAGAGGGTTGCTCAGGCTGCGGCCGGCTCTTTTAAGGATCCCCAACGGATCTTTAAGAGAACTGGCTCCAGGGAGGACCAACCCACCACGTTTGAAAAACTGAAGGCGTCGTTGAGTAAGGACGGTATTCTGGCGGCAGTCATCGATCGTACTGACCCTGATGGAAGGATCAGTGTCGAGAGATTGCAGGTGCTAGAGAACAAACTTCTCGCTGAAATCATCAGTGTGAGAGGTAGGCCGGACTAAGTAGCGTTTAAAGGGTTTGACTGGGCAAAAGGTTTCAAAACTATTAATTGCGGCAATCAAAAAACCTTTGAGTTTTTAAAGGCCGCCCTTAACAGGTGTGGCAGCGTTTGTCCCGAAGCGTCTGAGTTGCCACTGAGGCCGGTTGTCAGGGTATGGATGCCTCCACCTCTTAAACTACTGGAGTACTGGGAGTACTAGCAAAAATTATAGACCCTAAGGGGCTGAAAGTGGCGCAGATAAACCTGCATCACTGTGGATCAGCCTAAACCGAACTAGTAACCTACCTCATTGATAACAACGTGGACGTAGCCTTAATTCAAGAGCCCTGGATCAAAACCAACCGGGTAGTTGGATTATACGCCACGGGGTATACATTGTTCGTACCCCAGACGGAGGAGAAGGTACGAACTTGTATAATGGCAAAAAACCTTCTGAGCCCTGTCAGAAGGTTATTCAATAGATCGAAGCATACGCGTAGGGATGAGGATTGGAGTAACTACAAGATAACTTATAATAGGTATAAGGGAGATATTAGAAGAGCGAAGAGGGAGCCGTGTTCCAAATTAAGCGAGTCACTAGAATCTGTACATGAGATGTCCAGGTTCAGAAGAATTTTATCCAAGGACTTTGCGGTCCCGGGATTTATTCAGAGACCGGAGGACTCGTCTCTGTTTACTTCCTCACTTTCCGGGATGAGTGGATCCTAGGGCGGGGGAAGAGAATTGTGGTAATCCCTTCTCGGGCTCGGAAGTTGAGGTTGAGGAAGCGGTGGGGGATATTTTCACCTAGGATATGGTTATATTGGCGGTTAATACTTTTGGGTCTTACAAATCGGTAGGACCAGGTGGTATCTTTCCGGCCATGCTACAGAATATCCGGGGATCATCACTCCTACTGCTAGTGGAACTATTAAGGGTATGTTTGCTGAACCGCTACATTCCTAGGGGGTGGAGAGAAGTCAGGGTTATTTTTATACCTAAGGCAGGTAGAACCGGTCACTCTAAATC
This sequence comes from Pollenia amentaria, assembly GCA_943735925.1. Classification (NCBI taxonomy): domain Eukaryota; kingdom Metazoa; phylum Arthropoda; class Insecta; order Diptera; family Polleniidae; genus Pollenia; species Pollenia amentaria. Next base: position 80,008,160 of record OX031008.1, on the reverse strand, counting down.
CAAGGATTTTAGAGCAATCAGCCTATCGTCTTTTCTTCTGAAGATATTAGAAAGACTGATTGATATACATCTGAGGGCAAAGATTGACGCCGGCATCATCAGGGTATTTGCTGTTTTTACTGCTGGCTCAAAGATGAAAGGCACGGGAGCGGGGGTCTACATTGAGGATCTTGACATCAGAAGGTCATATAGACTTCCTGACGACTCCAGTATATTTCAGGCGGAGGATCTGCGGATTTTAAGGGCCGTAGAATTGATAACGAGCAACATAACCAGGGGCTCTTAGGGCCTTAATGGGCTGTTATGTGAACTCCAGGCTAGTGGATGGCTGCAGAAAAGCTCTAGGGGAAATCTTAGGGGATTATGTGGTGAGGCTGTGCTGGGTACCGGGTTACTGCAACATCACCGGCAATGAAACAGAGGATCCCAGCTATCGGGAGACGATCAGGCCTCTAATTGCCCTCTACATTGGGAGAATCAGGGAATGGGTTCTGAGCGGGACTAATCAGGCCTGGGGAATTACACGCACTGAAGGGTATTGCGGGCGCTGTGGCCGGTGCTGAAGAAGTCCGATTTCTATTCCCTGTTGCTGGCCACTGCGTGATGGCGATGAGAATTCAATCTGACCTGTCGGATATATGTAGGTTTTGTGAGGACCCGGAGGAGTTGGAAACAGTTGAGCACCTTCTGTGCCATTGTCCCAGGCTGCAGAACAGCAGAACAGGCTGAGATAGCTAGGTAGTAGACTCCTGCTTGAATTGGGGTATGTCTCGGGCTGCTGGCATGAGAATCAGACGGGATTCGTAATGGGAAAGACCTGGCTGAAGACTGTGTATATTTAGGGCAGTTTTCTCTTTAGTAGGGTTGTTTGCTTGTGTTGCCCGATTTTTGTCTTGCACTTCTTTCTCTATTCTTGTTCTGTTTCTCTTTATTATCTCTATTCTTCTCTTACTAAATAAGGCGTCACAATGGACTATATTGGTCCATGAGGGTGTTAAGTTTACTTTGTACCAGCCTTTCTACTAACCTTGCCTAACCTAATAATTTTATTATTAAATTTTAGGTTTTATCGGCAACTATTCTGATTAAGTTCTATTTTGCACAGTGCAATTCTGATAAATATTTGCATTGAATCAAATAAAAAGAATGTTGAATAAAATTTAACTTTTAACAAACGGTGGTTTTAAAAATTTTCAGGAGAAAGAGTAGAATTCATATTACCGAATTCTCGGAAAAGTTTTCTATGCCTTAACACATAACGAATAATTATATTGCAGTAACATCTGATCTGTCATAGTTTCAAAGGACTAGAAATCACAACACCGAATTTCAGGACGATCGGTCTATACTTTACCAAAGGCCACTTATAAAGCCCGCTCGCGGAAAACAATTTAGGACGCCTAAACACTAAACATATATTATACTGTAGTAAAATTTGCTTTGTGGCAGTTTGAAAAGACTTAAAATTACATCACCAAATTTTATGAAGATCGTTCCATAATTTACGATAGACCGCAACTAAAGCGTACTTTTTGAATTATTATACTGTATCAGTGTTTATAAAGAGTTGTTCATCGACTCTAAAGCCCACTAATAAAATATTTTTAGTCTTGGTTATAAAAAAAAATATTAGCACAATTATAAATAAAAATTCCCCGTGAGTTTTTTCCCTTTTTTATAATTTAATTTACATAGGAAAAATGGGAGAAGGGAGATTATTTTGTTCTATTTTCATACGAAAACAAACATTTTTATTCACACATGAAGCAATTTTGTAAGACAAAATAAATATTTTAATATATAGCGATACATCAAGGAAAAAAATAAACAGCTTAATATTATATATATTTGTATAAGTCAAATTTTCGATTCCATCTACTAGGAGTGAACATTTTTAAAAGAAATCACTGTGTTGCTAAACTTCATAACAATTTAAAGGTTAATCCTATAAAAAAACATTTTGACTGATCACGGACTAATCCATTGAAAATTGTATTTTCTAATTCCTAGCCATGTTGAATTAATATTATCTCCTTTAAATGTATTTTTTTTGGTGTAGGGTTTAAAATACTTGGTTATTTTAAAATAACGTAATAAGTTCTTTGTTATAATTTATCTATTTAAAAGTCGACATTTTCCATTTTATACGCGTTCATGTGCAAATTATATAATGTTGATTACATTTAAAATTCTGCAGATAATAATTATTTTCAAAAAGCAAAATGAGTTTACGAGCTAATGAATTAAAAAACAAGTAGGAGTGCTGCATTCGGCTATGTACCCTTCACTATGGTGCGATAAGAATAGAAAGTTACATATATAAATAACGTTCTTTAAATATAAATTTATTTTTTCTTAAATCCCGCCCTCATTTCGTTGCGTTATGATAACCAATATGCATGTTCCTAGTGTGGAAACTTTGGCCCTTGCCGTTGTCCAAATATCACACCCACTTCAGCAATCCCGCCCCCAGTTTTTAAGATAATGTGTATTGAAAACCAAAATAATCGTTCCTAATTTTGAAACTTTTGCTCTTTCCGTTCTCCAGATATATCAACTTCGCTGAGCATGTACTTATATCTACATGTATGTATTTGTTATGTGTAAAAAAATCAAAAAAAAAGGCTAAAAAAAACTTGTTACTTTCGGTGATGGGTATAAAAAACAACAACAACATGGGATTTTATGAAGAAAACAAATAGAGGCAGTCGGGCTTTTATGCTGATATCTCAGCCATTTAGGGACGGATCTGGCTAAATTTCAATCCCATTTCAACGGCCACACTGACAGACAGACGATGTTTATTTAACTTCGCTAATCATAACGATCCAGAATATACTTAATGGGGTCTTAGATCAATATTGTTAAAATTAAAAAACGGAATGATAAACTTATAAAGGGTGATTCTTCGTAAGGTTTGATTTTCAATACATTTTAACAGATTACGCGTAACTAATGTCAAACTGCTTTGTGATTTTGCTTCAGTATCGTTTGGCAAGTCATCATGGAGAGACTCACACCACAACAGCGTCTCCAAATTGTTTAGCTGTATAACAATGAAAATCCGGTGCTTTATCTTGAAATCCATTAATAGCATATTTCTTTAAAAATCAGGAAAATTAGAATGTAACCGTCAAAGGTAACCGTAATCGCACTATGTTATTGGGCTTTGTACGTCCTGAAATTCAAGCGCATGGTCTCGGTGAGTTCTGGTTTCAACAAGACGGAGCTAGGAGTGATACACCACGTGAAACAATGCCCTTGTTGAGAAAGCATTTTGGAGAGCACTTAATTTCACTGGATCACTTAGATCGGGCGATATCACACCTTTGGACTATTTCCTCTGGGGAAATGTAAAGTCTGAGGCCTTCAGGAATAAGCCAGCTACGATGAAAGCTTTGGAAGCCAACATTATTTGCTTTATTCGCGTGATACCAGTCGCTATGCCCGAACGAGTTACCCAAAATTGGACCTTTCGCATGGACCACCTTAGACGTAGTCATGGCCAACATTTACATGATATCATTTCCAAAGAGTAAATGCCATAAATTGTCTTTTAAGCCGATAATAAGAGTGTTAAGTTCACTTTCAAATTTGTGAGTTTCATTTTACATTATTAATTAAACCTCACTAGGAATCACCCGATATATACCCTTTTATGTTCGGTGAAGTTTATCAAAAGGCTGATGAGAAGGTTCTAAGAGGTAGATCAACTTTATGTAAATCTCTTAATAGATTTCCTTTTATGAATTTAAGGCATAATACTCGTAGTTAAAATTACTCCTGTAGTAATCATAAATATGTGCGCGGTTTTTGGATTGGGAAGAGAAATAAATTAAAGAAAAAAGCATTTAATAAATTACACTGTGCAAAATTTTTAAAGTCGAGTGCAAACTTTTTCTCGGGTAGAATTTCTTGAAGTACTTATCGAAACCAGGGGCCAAATAACGGCATTCGATATCGATCGAAATTCCCATTTAAATTGTATTGTAATTTCGATCGATATCAAATGCCGTAATTTGGCCCCAGCAAAAAGTGCATGTTCTTCGAAAAAATCAAGTGTTAGCCAAGATCTTCACGAGACCATAAAATCCGAACCCAAATAGGGGTTTGCTCGTTGCGATAAGTAGTTCGAGAAATTCCACACGAGAAGGAGTTTGCATTTTATATGCTGTATAGTGTTATTATTTCTTTATGTATAGTCCCAAGTCAAAGGGAAAAGATTATTTATATTCTTTTCTTATCTTTTTTTTAGCAGATAATTTATTAAAAAAAAATTTGGGAAATGAAAAAGGTTGACTATTCTGAAAAATTGTTATACCACATGAACATAAGGGTAGATCTTCACACATAGTGGCCAAAAGTGGCCATTTCAAAGATTTATTAAAAACGTTCAAGTAGCGTTAAAACTAAGAGTACGAAATTGAGAAATTAAGAACGTGCTTCCTCAAGAAAACTGCAATTACGTCGACATTGAATTGTAGGGAAATGCGACATGTGTTCCGTTTTACACTTAGCTCGGATTATAAAATATTGCACACTATTGGAATAATGTTGTCGAATTGCAGAATAAATATGGGTAATTCCATGTCAAATCGACCAAGAGTGGGACCCGACACCTTTCGATTTGAATGAAATTTGGTGTGAAGGTTTCTATTATCCTATAAGGAACATTTATTAACAAAAAAAAAAAAAAAATGTAAGCTACAAACTGTATTAAAAAAAAATAAAAAAAATATAAATAAAAAGTAAAAAATAATCCTAAAATACAATTTAATATTGTAATTTTGAGCAATAAGTATTTATTAAAATCGAAATTGAGATACGGCCAAATAAATGGAAAATATGTTAAAAATATCACGCAGGTGCGAAGCACAAAATAGCCACCACCTAAAAGATATACATTTTCAAAACTAATTTAAAAACAAATTCTCAACTATATTTAAAAAATATCGCACACTCCACCGAGTGTTGGAATCTAAAAGAGGAGAGGCTTTATACGGGATCGATCTGTGATAAATAATAAACCAATCTTTTTAAAACCTGACCTTACAGTATAATAATTTGTTACGGTTTGCGGCGTACTTAATTTTATTCCAAAATAACGCTTTAAAAGGGAGTCGCATAATGGGACCAACGGCAAATTATGGACCGACTATTACGTAAAAATCATGCTGATACTTTTTGCCATATAAAGAAAAACTGAACCAAATATTATCATTATAGCATAATTTTTTATGGTCAAGGGATAAAGCTATTTACAGACGGTTGTCAGATCTTAATAATTTGTAAGGTCTTGCAATAGGCTGACAATATACTGCCTTAGAAAAATTGCCAAATTTCAATTCAGTTGTCTTAATTTCAAGTTGATTGATTTGAGTTGCAAACCGTTATAAGGGCATTAATTTTACAGATCTACCAATTAAAATTACTTTGCAATGGGTGACAATTATCACAATATGCTGCCGATCGTTGACATATATCTGACAATAATGTTGTCTTACAACCCAGCGGATATACCAAGATTTGGAAGCAATAAATACGTATACTGCATCCCAACCGCATCCTTTTTTGCTTCTAAATATGACTACCTTCCATAACTGCTTTAAGAAAAGGCATACAATCCTACAATATTTAAATTAGGGAAGCCAATCGCGACTGGTTTTCGAAATTTCCGGCAGTCGGGATTACCAAAAATCAAATCCCGGGATTTTTCGGGATTCGAGATTTTTGAAAGTCAAAAGGTAAATGATTTTTATAGATATTTATTAAAAAAAAAACGTCTTTAAAGAAGTTTACAAACCAAAGTTTTATAATTCATATTTTAAATTTGTTAAATGATTATATTGATAAATAAAATTTATACAAATTGAAAATTGTGACTTTTTTCTTAATAAATGATTAATTTAATTAAGAATATGCTAAAAAAAACAACGTACGATTTCCAACAATGTGTTTATTGATTCAATTAAAAAAAAATTATCTCAATTGATTCAGTTTATTCAAACTAAAAAAAAAAAATAATTAATTTAGTAATTGAATAGAGCTAACTAGTCATTAATTTATTTGTAAGATTCTATTAAAATTTTTATTAAATTAATTAAGATGAATATTTGAAATTTTAATTCAAAATTACTTAACAAAATCAATTTTTCTTACCTAATCATAAAAATCTTTTTTTTTAAATAAAAAACACATTTTTGTACTCACCATCACTAGTGGTAAGAATAACGTAATGTATAAATACTACTTTATTTCGTAATGTATAAATATAACTTTTTTCTTTCGTGTTTAATTTTTTTTCCAGAGTTTCTTTATTGAGTCTTCATATATTAAATATAACAATAAGATTTGTCTTATCCTAATACTTTAATTCATGTTATGCCAGTGCCCGACAAACATTTTTTTTATCACGGTTTCTGTTCACATATTTAGGTGTTTATCGCTCTTCTTTGGGTGAGTGCTGCAGTGTCTCTTCTCCTTAAGCGAGTGTGGCCGCCATGATTTAAGATATTTCGAGCTAGTGGATTTGGGTGTAGTTCAAGCCTTTTTCAATATTTTACTGCGTATTTTGTAATCATAGTTTTTACCAATGGCGCGTTGAGATCCTTGTGGATATTCGAGTTTTTAACATACCAGGGAGCAGCTGTGATTATTCGAAGAAGTTTATTTTGGCGCCTTTGAATTTTTTCGATATTAGACGCTGAGGCAGTGCCCCATAATTGAATACCGTAGCACCAGATTGGTATTACGATAGAGTTGTAAAGTAGAAGTTCGAGACTAAGGACAGAATTTCTTCCAATAAGCCAATGAATTTGAATGACTTTTAGTTTAATTTGAGTTTATTTAGCTTCTATATGCCATTTCCACGTTAAACGCCGATCTAGATGTATACCGAGGTATTTTACATGCGAGTGTTGGGGTATTATTTGATTATTGATTTTAATAGGGGGCATTAATCCCGACGCAAGGTGAATGTTATATGTACGCATTTATTGATTTAACCATATTTCTAGTTGAAATATATGCTCCTGGAAGTAACGAGATGCTTTATGGTGGTTTTCATGCACGCTTAGGAAAGCTATATCGTCCGCAAATGTTGAAGTTTGGGTGTAGTTGTTAGTTGGCATGTCCGAAGTATGTATTAGGTATAATAGTGGACCCAGGATACTGCCTTGTGGGACTCCAGCGGTAATTGGCTGAGGAAAACTTAACAAGTCGCCTTCTTTAATAATGAATTGACGACCGACTAAGTAGCTTTCTAACAGCTTGTGTGTGTTAACTGGTAAGTTTAGCTTCAATTTATGTAAGTTTTTAATGACAGTATAACAGCGTTATACCGTCAGGATTCACTGAATTACGAAAATCCTGGGATTTTTCGGGATTGGCTCCCTCATAGAAAAAAGCGTCTTCATATTGATGATGCTCTAACATCATAAAATTTTGTCATATTTTATGCCTCATCTATTCTATGACTACAGTGACATCAATTCAGAGCCACATTTTGTGTATTTTTAACATTCTTTTCATGTTTTAAAAGGTAAAATTAGAAGCGAAAATTCCCATATTCTATTTTTTATTATAATATTTAGTTAAATTAAAATACATAACATTTTCAAAGTAGAATGATTACGAAAACCATATCGGGCATGCTGCTGGTGCCTTAAAATTGAGAGTTCTCTGTAAACAAAGGGCGGAATACAGTAAAAGTGAAACACACATGTGTCACGGGTAAGTAAATAATAATATTCTCTCACTTTGACCCAATGACAAACTGTCATTAGATTGAGCCTAATGAATTGCAGCGATGTTGTTGAGTCATCGCATTTTATTAACCTGACTCCGATTAGTCCTTTCTGTGATGCCGATGTGTCAACCCATTGATGACGTAATTTCAATTTTAGACCCTGACGACAATTTGGGCAAGTGATGTTAAGGCTTAAATCACAGTTATATAAGGTGTCATGAGTTCGAAAACGAAGACACTTGTCAAAGTAATGATTTCAAAATACATCAGCGTTATGATGCTTTTTCTATTAGGGTAGAAACTTTTATGCCGATCATCGCAAAATAACATGGTGTTATTACCAGTCGTATAAAACTATTAGCTACTTCATTTCTGTTGTTTTTTTTTTGTTTTCTTTTAAAACAATTTTAATTTGTATGTACATGTACTTTTTAAATAACTTTGGCCTAAAAAACGAAAATGTGCTACATGTTTCGTCTCAATTTTACTAGGCGGTCATCAATAAATGCAGCAATGCCAAAACATATCGAGCCATAACCGCAAAAAAAGCTCAAGCGGCAAAAACAAAATTTTATAGGAGAAGGCTTTTTTTATTCTATTTCATAAAAATTTTGAATGAAAATTGGCGCTTAAGCTAAAATTGTTTTTGCTATAAAATCGTAACGGTACCTTCTGTGACCATGAGATTTTAGGAGATGGTGCAAATGTTGCCAATAAATTCATTTATTAAAGAAAACGAAAGTTGTCGCTTAAGCTTTTTTTTGCGGTGATGGCACGATATGTTCTTTGTTTGTAAAGAGTCAATTTCTTTTTTAACTTCTGCTAAAAGAAAAGCAAAAAAAAAATAATTTGTCTAGTAATTTGAATTTATTTTATAATGGAAACCCATTAACGGGTATTCAGCTTAATTTTTATGCATTAAACTGTTGCATGTTTAAATTCCATTGCTTGTCCATCTTTGGGTGTTTCATACATTTTAAAACACCATTAAAATAATTTTCTACAAAATTAATCTACACCCACACACTTTATTCTCCATCTACTTTAACAGGATATTAAAAATAAAAAAAGTAAAATTATAATGGAGCAAGTACTGAAAAACTTGTGCATAAACTTCTTATAAATTTTAATTAAACTTTATTTTAAAATACTACACCAATTTTATTATTTTGCTTCTGCGCTGCTGTAACATACAGTGGGGCATTTGATGGATGAATTAAAATACCACTCTAGCATTTTGTAATATAAAGGGGGATTTTTTGGTTTTTCAGTGTAAAAAAAAAGGTTCATGACATGTGGCAATGCCAAAAATGCTCAGTAATTCTTTCCATTTCACCATGATGAAACAAACAACTCTTGCAAATGATTAAATTTTATTTTCAAAACTCATGCTGTGTGAGAAATGTGTTTCTGTCGAAAAATTGTGTTCAGCGACAAAGTGAACTTGGTGGGAAGAGCAGCCAGAGGCAGTGCAAGAGCAGTCAATGAACCCTGAAGAATGAACTGCATGGCGTGGTTTGTGGGCCGGCGGCATCATTTCACTGTACTTCTTCAAGAACGATGGAAATCACAACGTTACAGTCAATGAAGCAAGATACCGTGCGATGGTTACCGATTTTTTTTTTTGTCCAAGATGGAAGGATTGTAGTTGGTTGAGATGTGGTTTGAACAAGACAGTGCCACGACACGCGATACCATAAACCTATTGAGAGGTGAGTTTGGTGGTAATTTATGGAGTTTTCTTTTCTACAAAAAAAAAAAAAAAAAAAACGAAAAAAATACCACCTTGTTAAAAGGTACATTTATAAAATGTCTTGTCGACCCTGTAATAATGCAATTTTTTATTTGACGAGAACAAAACACAAAATTGGACCGCCCTGTTTTCAACAGCTGACAAAAAGTTTGTTCTTCAAAATATAAAAAAATTTGTACATAAATTTAAAAGTTTGTTCTTCAAAAAAAATATACGTAAACCAAAATATGTTAATAGATTGATATTAAATTAATAAATTAATGAACAAAATGAATGACGGAATTCCATTTTCTTTAGTTTGTTTTGTATAAAATATGTAAACAAGAAAATACATTTGCCGGATTGATGATTTATTAACACCAAGTTTTTCAGATTTCTTGATTTGACGTTTTTTTTTTTCAAAAAAATAGTATAACACCGAATCCACTTAAATTTTATATCACTTACAACCTTTCATTAACAATATAATGCTTTCATACGTTTTTACTATTAAATAAGAGAAAAAATAAATATTATTATTATTATTATTACTATTTATTGATGATCTAGCACAACAAGATAAATAAATCTTATTAATGACAGTGCTAGTGAGTAAAACAAAGATAAATAGATACATGATTAATAATCATCAACCTAAAAATCATTATTAAGTTATTAACATTTCAAATTTAAAAAACAATTTCAATTAGCATATTTAGTTAACATATTTAAATTTAACAAAAGTGATTTGATAGCTCTTTTTTAAACGAGTTTGCGTTGCCTATAAGCTGCGTATTATCTGCAAGTTTGTTCCAAAGACGAGTGGAATAAATTAAAAATTGGCGTTCTGACAAAGGGCTTCGAAATCGTTGTTGAATTATTTTCTTTCCACCACGCGATCTTGCAAATTGAATTATTCTAAATAGATATGTTGGTTGTGTATAAGGAATTTAAATTTGAGGAGATTTTTAAAACTCATCTCATATATCTGGTATGAAAACAATGATATGTGTTCGCGGCGTCCTTTAGCATATATATATCTTGTAATATTATTGTAGGCAACATTTAGTTTTTTGAAATCTGCACTATTACAATTAGCGAATACTTATCCGTATAAAAGGACCGGAATAAGGTAGGTTTTTGCTAACAACATTCGAATATTAAAAGGTGTTGAGAATTTCACTGCTCACAGATTACGTAGCATACCATAAACTCTCCCTACAACAGAGTTAATATGGGTTGACCAAGTAAGTTCGTCATTAAACGTCACTCAAAGATTTTTTGACTCATTTACGAAATCAATTATGTTGTTGTTTATCTTAATTTGAAATGGATCATCTAATGTTGTTTTATTTTTTGAAAGGAAAAGACATTTGGATTTCAAAGGATTTATGAATAAACCATTGGCATTAGCCCAGATGTTTATGTGATTTAAATCAGTGTTAATGTTGTTTACACGTGATTGAATGTCAGCGACATTAGTGCAGCCATAAACTTGTACATCATCTGCATACATGTCTCCTTTGGTGTAAATCGCTACGTCTGGTAAATCGTTTATGTATAAACGAAATAGGAGGGGACCAAGAATAGATCCTTGTAGAACACCTCTATTGACATCCAGTGAGTTTAAAGTTTACCATTTAAGTGTACGACTTGGGATCTATTAGTAAGGTTTGAAGATAGTAAACTGCATGCGGAGTTTGAAAAATAGAACAGCTTTTCAAGTTTCTTTATTAAGATGGAATGGACAACTGTGTCAAACGCTTTGCTATGGTCTAGAAGAATAAGGAACGATACCATATTTTGATCGATACTCGACCTGAGATCTTTCACAACGTCTGCAAGTGCTGTGATACAACTTCTTGCTTTCACAAAACCGCATTGTCTATCGCATAGTAGTTTTTTTTTGGCTTAAGTATTTATTAATTTGCCTGCACATTATATTTTCCATCACTTTTGATAAAAATGGAAGAATTGCTATTGGGCGGTAATCATTGTTAGGCTTGGGAATTGGTATAATTTTAGACATTTTCCATCTTTCTGGAAATACTGATTTTGTTAGAACAGAGTTGAACAGATGGGTTAAGTAAGGAAGTATCTTTGGAATTAACTCTTTAAGAAAAGTAGGATTCATATCGTCTAAGCCAACTGCATTTGATTTGATGGATAGGAAACTCTCAAGTACATCACACTGATCAACACAACGAAAGCTGAAACAATTTTCAATAGACACACTGCAGATGTCATCATAAATGTTTTTGGTCGGTGGTGGGATATTAACATTTACAAACTTGTGTTAAGCGCATTTACATCAACGACCTGGTAACTAGCGAAAGTGCGTTTCTGCCCTTTATCAATGTTCCGAATTTCCTTCCATTTAGTTTTGCTGTCAATAGTTGAGGAGAACTTTCTTTGATAAAACCTTGATTTTGCCTGCTGAATATGTTTAACGACATCTCTTCTTGCAGACTTAAAAATAGCTTGAAGTTCATCAGTTTTAACCCTTTCCACCTGCCGTAAGCAACATCTCGTTTTTTAATTAGTTGTTTGATTTGCGAATTGAACCAAGGCTGCTGATAAGCTTTTATTAATTTAGTTTTCATGGGAACACATAACTCAAATACGTTTCTGATATTGTTCTCAATGAAAGTCAATTGATCATTCACATTGTCCAATGAATAAATATGAGTAATCAATATTACAAAAATCACGATAGCTTATACAAGTGTCTATTCATACAAAAATCATACGTCAAGAATATAATGTCGTGTCTTGAAAAAACTGGTCCTGACAGCTGCTCATAGAGAAGAGCCTTAGATTTGTGGTTGACAAACACTAGATCTATTAAACTGTTTGATGTACTATGAAAGTGTGTTGGATATAAAGTATTAACAGGAAACAGATTCAATATACTCATTGTTTCAATTAGAGGATTATCATCTAATAAGTTATTATTAAAGTCACCAATAATGATAATGTCATCATATGATACAGTAATGTTCTCTAAAGTTCTAATGAATGTATCAACATTTACTTGACGATATGGCCTATACACACTGCAAACCAAAATTTTCTTTTTATCTTGACTGGAGACTTCAAGAAATAAATATTCAACTTCACTATTAACTTTCGATCTTAATTTTTCAACACAGTTTATACCATTTCTCACATAAATGGCTACTCCACCTCCTTTTGCTTTTTTCTCAATCCCATTAACTAATTTTCTTCTATGAGATCGAAAAAGTGTGAAGCCAGTAAGATTGAAAACTGAATCACTAACATTCAAAGAAAACCAAGTTTCTGAAACACATATAATGTCAATTCCAGCAAATACAAACACATATCGGAACTCAAAAATTTAAATTTAATCAGACTCTGTGCATTTAAATGTACGAATTTAAGGCCTGCCCTTTGTCGAGAAAGAATCCTGAGTATGTTGTAAACACTGTCTTTGGACCGATTATTACTATTGACGAACAAAAGTTACAAAGCTATAAGCAACGCGTACAAATATGAATAGATTATTTTTAAACATTCTTGAGGAGCTGTACAAGTAAATAAAAATTGTTAAAGTTATTTTTAATAAAAACAATAAAAAAATAAAAAATAGACCAACACAAATACAAATTTAATAAATGATTTGCAATTTAAGACTAAGTGAAAATAAAGTTTTAAATAAGTAATTTTAAATAGATGAAACATCACCACGCAATTCCTCCACGGCAACATCCGGTTCCTCGGGTCCAGAAAATAACTCATATAATTAAAATTTTAAATTTTTACTGTCCCGATTAGAGACGATTTGTTCCCAACTGCGTCTGGTAACCCTATATATAAACAGAAGCCATATTTTTAAAGGGCATTATCAACACTGTCTATTTATACGGGGCGTAAAGTTTAATGCCTTATGCCATTAGTAAGGGTGCATTTTTTAGAATAAAACAATCCACCCTTTTAGAGAGCGAACCATTTTTAAGTAACGAACACCAAACTGCATTTTTTAAATAAAATGTCACATTTTTTAAATTTTTGTAGTTAAAAAAAAAATTTTTTTTAAACCGACGTTTTGGAGCAGACCATTGGCCGCCAAAATCATGGGATTTAACTAGACTAGACTATATTTTGTGGAGCTCGTATGCCGAGATAAGCCAGCCATAATTCCGTCCCAAGAATATAACATTTCAACTGCCATTGGTGAGATACAGGCCGAAATGCTGGAAAAAGTATGCCAACATTGAAGCTCACGGATGTACCACCCACGGCGTTGTCGCAGGCAAGAGTTGCGTGTAGTTATCTTAGAAAAAGTAAATGGCAGGCATTTATTTATCGCCCTTTATCAATATTTCCTTCACTTTTGCAAATTTTCTGGGTTTTTCCATTTAAAATTTTTTTCTATTCGTTAGTAATGTATTAAAATTAAATGCGATAATAAACTTTGGCCCTAATCATGTAAAACGCAACCCAACTCCAAAGAATTACATTGAAAGCACAAACAATGTCATAAATATTTTGTAATTTTGTTGTTGCTTTCTACAAAAACTCATGTACCGTTTTAAAAATTTCAACGCCTCGAGCTATGCAGCGTTTGGAATTTTTGTAGAAAGCAACAACAAAATTACAAAATATTTTTGTGATTTTGTTTGTGCTTTCAATGTAATTCTTTGGCATTGCGTTGCGTTTTAGATGATTAGGGCCTTTATGTATTGTATTATAAGCTAACACTCCATTTTGTCCGTCTGTGCCTTTTAGTACTCTTACAATGGAGTGTGTTAATTTTCCAGGTAAAACAAAAATAAAGTTGTTGATTGCTAAATAAAAGAAAAATTATATATATTGTGATTATATAAAAAAGGTACATACCTTTTTTGGGGAAAAACCATTGTTTTCCCATTTTCTCTTATACTATTCGCAGCAGCTGTATGATGAAAATAAAACTAATGAGAATGCTATATTCTTTCAATCTACGTTATAAAAACTTAAAACATATTTATTAATGGTTTATAAGCAAAAAATGCAAAACAGTATTTATAACCGTTTAATAGCGTAATTAAGCTGTTATAAATTTGTTATAATTTGCAAATAATTATTGTAGCCTTTATCCTACTTTAAACATTTAATAAGATGCAATTTCTAAATAGAGAAAATCTTTTTAATATTATTTTGTAATTTTTTTTTTAGATTTTAAAGTGTTAAAATAAAAGTGTGAACTTTAATGAAATAAAAACAATGAATTTAATTGCTACAATCGGTAAGGATGTAAAGATTATACTATTTAGAAGCCCAAGCACTGCCATATGCACTTCCTAAACTAAAAATTATATATACAGATGTCATAACTCAAATTCCCAGACGTCTCTAATCTTTTCGTGAGGGAAACGATCCGTTCAAAACACCGGATGATATATTTAAATTAAGGTATCGCCTTAATAAAACAACAGTAAAAAATTATTAATTATGGGTGATTCAAGTAGAGATACTTTTTTCAATACCCTTTTATGACAGATCACGTGTGAATCGCGTCATGCTGTCATGTTATTTTTGTTTAGTATTGCTTGGGATTTCATAATGGAGAGACTTACACCTGAACAACGTTCACAAATCATTCAACTTTATTACGAAAATTCACGTTCTGTGAAGAATGTGTTTTGTGCACTTCGCTCAACTTATGGTCAACATAATCGGCCTACTGGGCGTAATATTCGCAACACCATCACCCATTTTAAGATCCAGCAATCATTATTGGATAATATTCGACCGAATAGACCACGCCCAGCACGCTGTGAAGAAAATATAGCGGCCGTAGCTGAGAGTGTACACGAAGACCGTGGAGAGTCGATTCGGCGCCGTTCGCAGCAACTCGGACTGACGTATGGAACGACTTGGCGCATTTTACGTCGAGATCTTAAATTGAAAGCATACAAAATACAGCTTGTGCAACAACTGAAGCCGCTCGACCTTCCCAAGCGACATCGCATCGCTCTATGTGCTCTTGAAAAATTACAAGAATTTGTTCAGCGATGAGGCCCATTTCTGGCTCAATGGGTATGTAAACAAACAAAATTGCCGCAGTTGGACCGAAGAGCAACCTGAAGAGATTCAAGAACTGCCACTTCATCCAGAAAAAACAACGGTTTGTGGGCCGGTGGAATCATCGGTCCATATTTCTTTAAAAATGATGCCGGTGCGAACGTAACCGTCAATGGTGACCGTTATCGTGCCATAATAACCGACTATTTGATGCCTGAAATTAAAGCTCGTTATCTCGACGCCATTTGGTATCAGCAAGACGGCGCGGCGCCACTTCCCACACATCGCATCAATCAATGGATTTATTAAGAGAACACTTCGGTGAGCACATAATTTCACGTTTTGGGCCGGCCAATCGACTACCAAGATCGTGTGATAACACACCGTTAGACTTTTTCCTGTGGGGATATGTAAAGTCTAAAGCTTATGCGGACAAACCCGCTTCGATTCAGGCCTTGGAGGAAAACATCACGCGTGTCATTCGCCAGTTACCAGTCGAAATTCTCGATCGAGTCATCGAAAATTGGACTCAACGGATGGACCATCGTAGCAACGGCCAATATTTGATAGATATAATCTTTAAAAAATAAATGCCAAAGAATGTTCTTTCAAATGATAATAAGCATTCCCCATTAAATTTGAATTTTCTGTGATTTTTTTCTTTAAAAAAGTAGGGAACCTCGAAATGGATTAAGAGAGATATTGAGTTAGATAGAATAGCAAGTGGAACTTCTGCGGAATTGCTGGCTTTGGTGGCATTGAGTTGTTGGGGACGTAGAGAGGTGAGTACGAGTTGTAAGATTAATCATGGCAGAAGGTTATGAAAATTGTATAGATTTGGTATAAAAAAATATTTTTTTTAAATTAATTTTTTATTATGGCTGTTTACCAATTCTATTTAGATACCAATTTCACCAATTCTATTTAAATATCGATTAAATATCAATTCATATCAAGCCGATAGCCTTAGTTGCTAGTGCTTTAGCTTTAAGATTTATTGTAATTTTAATTATAATAAATATCTAAATAAATAAATAAATAAATAATCAATTCATATTTAAATATTGGTTTTTATATAATTTAATTTTATTTTTTGACATGAAAAACGAATTTTAAACAGATTGATATATAAATAGTAGGGTATAGATTTAATCGGGATTTTGCTTTATCGCTCAATTAATTAACCGATGTTTTGGTTTAATCGGTTAATAATCGGTGAATTTGGTTATTAATCGGTTAACCGACTAACAACATTTTTTTTTTTAAAAATTAAGTAATTTCAAAATATAAAAATGCATAAAAAATTTATTATTGGGAGTTTATTTGTATAACATAACAATGCTTGAACTTAAACGGGGAAACAAAAAAATAATTCATAAGTATTAAAACTAGATTTTTTATAACTTAGGCCGTAATAATTCAATTACAACTTTAAATAATTGGAAATATAGGCTTTTTACTTTTGTAAAACTAGGACCAAGAGGGTCCAATTTTGATAAAATTTAAACACAGGATTTATATTTTTTCAAAGATAGGAATATGAAGAGACAGATGGGAATTTTTGGCAATCTAGTTTCGGATTATCGGTTTTGATGAAATTTAAGACATTCATATGTAGATCGATGTACATGTAATAAAACATACAGGCTTTATATTTTTTTAAACCTTGGGCCAATAGGATCCATAAAGCAATTTCTGCACCCCGACTCTATCTAACCGACTCTAAATTTACTTTTATAGTTAGGAAAAAAATTTGCTCTGGGCAGACAATGCCGCGGACTCGGCCAGTATCTTAAAAAATAGTAATATGAAGTTGGATAACCCCTTCGTAAGTTATGATAAAATCGGTGGAACAGCCTCTTCAAAAAACTAATCTTTTAGAAAAAACACCGAATATTTTTGTTGTTAGAGGACAATAACATATCAAAAAAAAATAAAGTGGTGATCAAAGTTCAAGACAAAAGTTCAAAATTTGTTTTATATTGTAATTGATTCATTAATTTAAGATGTTATATATTGCACAGGCAATAGCAGCTTTTGATATGATACCTAGAAACTTGTTGTTTTATAAGCTAGGTAATTTGGGACTTTCCCGTAAATTAGTAGGTCTATTGACGAAACTTTACGACATTACAACCAGCCAGGTTTGGGATGGTACTTCATTATCAGATCCTTTTATTGTCACGCAAGGCTGTTTGCTTAGTCCAGTTTTGTTCTCTTTAAACATGAATAACCTGCATAATCATCTCCCAGTTGGTATTTTTTTGATGAGATTGTAATAAAAATTCCACTATACGCAGACGTACATCGTTATATTGTCGGACTGTCCAATAATACTACAAAATATGATTGATGTTTGTACAATTACTGCACTAAATGGTGCCTGAAACTTAATTTAAACAAGTCCAAGATAATGATATTTAGAAATGGTACAAGAATAAGCCAGGGCACGACTTTCAAATATGGTGATAACCAGATAGATATTTTAAACGAATACAAAAATCTCGGTATCTGCCTGGCTAACAATTTATCTTTTAGCAAACATATTTCAGCCAAACTTGCTTCGTCAAAATTCGCCATAAATTCCACCTGGTCGAAATATATTCACCACCCGAGTATAAATCGTTCGAATAAAATGAAATTTTTCATGCAGCTGCTAAGGCCATTATGTTTTATGGTGCACAGGTATGGGGTTTTTATTAGTTTTAATGCAGTTGAGATATTTTTTAAAGAAATTGCTTTTTCTTCCACGCAATACACCAAATTATGTGATGTATCTAGAAACTGGTACATCTCCACTTAATCTCGAAACTCTACAGCTGCATTTAGTTATATTAGAAAGATATTCGAACTTCCGACAAACAGACTACAGCGTATTCTAGCAGGTTAAACGGTTGAGCACAATACTTTCTGGGTAACACACTGGAGAACTTTGTATAGTAAAGTAGGTATTACTTTTGATATTGAGTCCAGCAGTAGCATTTTACTTTCTCAACACAAGAAAATTCTTGATTCATTGAGAAATATCGAACACGATTTCTCGCCAGTGCTAGAAACTCGCGATACCATGACTCAAACTTATTTCCGTGACAAATATTCAGTTCACCTTGTAAGTCTTGTTATGAAGGCTAAAGGTGGGCTGCTAAATTTGAACGCTCGCTCATTTCTTAACAACACTACAAACATATGTACATTGTGTAACTCAAATGAAAATGAGAATTTCTTTCAATGTTCGTTTAAGTATATTTGGAAAAGATATTCTTTTACTTGAAGAGGTCCTTGAAGTATTGAACGGGGAATATTATATGCGTTTATATAAATTTTTAAAGATTTGTTAGATATATAGAGAGCTTATTGTAACCGAATACCGATAATGTAGTTCAATAAATTTGTACACTAAATTTTTTTCTAATTCTTTGTTTCCATTTAAAAATTAAAAATTGTAGCAGAGTGAAAACATGTCAAACCATTATGCCGTCCGGATACATCACCTCTGATTTCAATGAAATTTACCACAACTGTTGTATGTTATTGGACTTTAACAAAACATAAATTTTCAGACCCCAGATTCTTTCGGCTTCCGAAATATGACGTCATAAAAGATGTGAAAAATGTTAAAAAATCACAAAAGTCTCCTTACAAAAGGGGATAGAACTTCTGAACTATGCAAGATAATTTAGTTTTTTTTGGTATCGTTTTAAATAAGTAACGAACATTTTCAATTAAAAATACGCTATCATTTGAAAAATCTTTACGCTAAACTTATTTTCTCCTTCAGGAATTAAGCAATGATATTTTTGTGTACCTGTAATTGTGCGTAGTCCAAAAAAGCGTCATTATGGCCTTTTCCATGGCTAGTAGCGACGCATCGAAAATCTTCCTTATGATAGCACAAATTTACGAAATTTTTGATTTATTAAAAAAAAACTGCAAAAACAATCGAAAGAGAAAGTGTGCACATATATTCTTCAGCTTGTACAAAACAAACAATCAATTGAATATGAACACAAAACATACTTAGGATCACGTTCTGATCTAAAACTCTGACGCCAATCGAGTCTCCACCTTAAAATTTTCTGCGAATGTAGAAGAGGGTCTAATACTCGACATATATTTTTTTAAGAATTTTAAAAAATATACTTTTTCAAATATGGACCTTTAAACTCAAGACCCCAAAAAATGACCTTTGACCTTTTCTTAAAAACACACAATATGTATATAATTTTAAAGGGTGCACTTTCACCTTTAAAACCATGCCAAAAAAACTAAATTAGCTTGCATAGTTTGGAAGTTCTATCCACTTTTGTAAGGAGACTTTTGTGATTTTTTAAAATTTTTCACATATTTTATGACGTCATATTTTGGAACCCGAAAGAATCTGGGGTCAAATTTTTTTTTGTTTAATTATACTCTTATAGTGTATGATATTTGTGTTGAACTTCATTGAAATCGGGGGTGATGATGCCGAAAATTCCATTTTTTCGTGATGGTTTGACGTGTTTTAACTCAGCACATATTTATATGTATAATTTATTAAAAAAAAAAAATGCCAATCAGAACCACAACAATTTTGTTATGTGTTTTTATGATTTATATTTAGTCAATTCACAAGGTATCCTAACATGTCATATTGTCAAAATGTCCTAATATTTCACAATGGTTTAAAAATATTGTTGTACGGCTCAGCCGCTCAGCGCTGGACTTTTCTGATTAATTACGACAGCACAATAAACACAGCAAGCAACGTTCTATTTATTTAAGACACTTTTTGTTAACAAACCAACAACAATATTTTTAAACCATTGTGAAATATTAGGACATTTTTACAATATGACATGTTAGGATACCTTGTGAATTGACTAATTGTATTCTTTAAATTCTTTAAATGTAAAACATTATTTAAAAAAATCATATTATATTATTATTATTATATTGCACAGGCCAATAAATTTTTAGCCCATGGACTAGAGTATACTTTTCAAAAGTTTTGAGTTGCCCTGAATCTTAAACTCTAATCAGAAGTTCTCCGTGACATCTGATTTTTGTGATATTTTCTATTTAATTTGAAAAACCTTCTACTTTTCGCCATATTCAACATGTTATAACTGCGCGAATTAATCTTTATTAAAGTCTTACCTTTAAAATAAATGTTTAACCCTTGTAATATCTTGTTGCTTCTCTTGTTTCTATTTTTTGCTATATTCATGGTATTTAATTTGCGAGGGCTTAGAAGTGCACAGTTTGCACAGATTGTGAGACTTTTATAAATATCCTCAAGACCCTTAATATTTTTTTTTAATTTTCTTACTAAAACAAACATGAATTTTTTACAAAAATAAAACTTTTCTGGTTTTTTTTGTGGCATTTAAAGAAAATGTTTGTTCTCAAGTTTAAAAGCCATATTAAATATTGTTTGACACTTACAGAGTCTGCCCTAGGGATGCCAATCGGGACTGATTTTTGAAAATCCCGGGATTCGGGATTTTGTGGATCCCGGGATTTCGGGATTTTTCGGAATTTTTTTTAATAAACAACACTTTTTAAATATTCAAAAGGTTTTATAAACGTAACAGAAATTTTTAAAAATGAAAACAACAAAACAATTTATTTTATACATATGTTTATAACACTGGCTTCACCCATGATCAAAATGAGCAGATTCTGAAAAAAGCTTAAAAAAACATACGTATCTCTTAGTTTTTCTAGATCAATTCATTTCGGTTTTTTGACAGCAATTCAATTTTTAATGTGAATTAAGTTGTGACGACATTAATACACGGCAAAGTGTAGTCCCTCACCGATCTCGATAGCTGATTTAAAAACTGTAAAATTATGTCGACTGCAGTGCAGTACACCTCCAGGGTGAGGGCGAAATTCATTATCAATAATTTAAGTACGTTTGAAATTTATTTTAAAACAAAATGTTTATAAAATTTTTCTTAAAACAGATTTCAAGTTTAAATTATTTATTTATGAATACCGTATGTTTTTTAAGCAAATTTGTTATTATTATTGGAGCGGAAGGAATATGAGCTATTTCATCAATATTACGACTTAATTGTTATAATTATATCAACTTTTATTCTTCAGTTTCTGAATAATTTTATAATTTTTTTGCTTGATATATAATATTTATTTCTTGATTTCTATATTTTGCATAAAAATAATCATTTTTAATTTGGAATTATGTCTTAAGCTAAAGCTGAACTTGCTAAACGTAATTGTAATAAAGGCTTGTGATGTAAATCTGCAAATTTCGTTTCTACTTAAAATAATGGTTTTTATTAAGCAAAATACAAAAATCCAGAAATAGTCGTCATATATCAAGCAAAAATTGCAAATTTTGAATACTCGCTGTGTTCCAAAAACAAAAATTAAACTCAAAAATAAGAATTATTTGCAATAGAAAATATAACCCAAATATAATTTTTAATAATTTTTTTGTATATACTATAAAAATTCAATAAAAACGAACAGTTTTGTACATAAAAGTTGATATGTTAAAAATCCTGGGAATCATAAAAATAAATCCCGGGATTCGGGATTTATCAATCCCGAAAAATACCGGGATTTCGGGATTTTCCGTTTGGCATCCCTAGTCTGCCCTAACTGGTAGCTTAAAAAATTGTTTTCGACTTTTTTTCTTTTGCCGGTATGTGTTTTTGTGTTGAAATAAGTTTGTGTTGTTTTGCAACATTTACCACAATTTTTTCACAATTCTTTGGTTGTGCTAATAAAAAAACACACAAAATATGGCGTGCGTGTAAATACATGTACATCCAACACTTTTATCTGGTAACACTTGCCATAAAAAAAGGGGGTAAAGAAAAACAAAATAAGAAAACCAAATTTGGAGAAAAAAAACTTTCTGAACTGAACACAAGAAATTTCCATAGCTTCTTCTTTACAATTTTATAGGGAAAGCGAAAAAATATATGTGTAAATGTATGAATTAAAAAGGGTTTTTTTTACTGTCAACAATAGAAATGCAAAATCGAAAAATTTTACTAGGCAATAAAGAATTCCTTTTACACTAAAGTTTCTTAAAGCTTATGTTTCTACCTAATTTTGAGACATACAGCCATGTAACTGAACGCCATTCCGAACGAAAGTGGTTTCAATTCTGAAAATCGAGTCTTAACCAAATGAAAAACAAAAATTTGTTTGGAACCACTTTAGATTTTCATAGTGGAATAGCTGTTTTAAAATTCCAAATGAAAGATTAAATAGTAAGTTTGATGTCAAAACGGAGTCACTGTCGACTCTACTTGCAGCACCCATAGTTTTGAGCGTGCTACCATGTTAACCAAATTTGATTATAATATAACAGAGTCATGAAACAAGTCCCTTTACAAGTAATTTCAGTTGAATTTTTATACACACACCACAATAGTGGAGAGCGTTTTATGCATTTACGCTGATGTTTGTAACACCTTTAAATATTTGTATACCGATCGACTCAGAATCACATTCTATGTCGATCTAACGATGTCCGACCGACCGGCTGGCTGGCTGGCTGTCCATGTAAACCTTAGGCAAAAGTCACAGGTCGCAATTTTGGAGGTAATTCAATTAAATATAGTATATAGGTTATAAATGGGGCGAATCAGTCCACAATTTCACATAGCCCTCATACAAGCTTCTCACTGGAATAGGGTTTTTGTGCCTAAAAAACATCTTATTATGTTGGTATTAAGATTAAATTTGGTCCAAATTTATTTGATTACAATCTTTATGATTTTACCAAATTTCATTGAAATTTGTTCTTGTTTGATCATACCTCCCATATAAATACAGCTTTCGAAAATAGCTTTTAATGCCATAAATTCCTTACAAATGTTATTATTTACATACAAATTGGCGACAATAACTTTTACGATGGATATACTAAGTCATGACAAAACGTTGTGCTGGTAGGTCCAAAATTAACAATAGCTACCATTAAACCCTCTTACTAAAATCACTTAAAGACAACTAAATCTGATATAGAAGAAAATATCTAAATAATATTCGGCACAAAGAACTTTTATATAAGTTTAAAATCAATAACATTACTTTCTTCTAGCACGTCTTTGATTGCCGATGGGTCCCAAATAGGTTACACCGCACAGTAGGGTTTTTGATACCAAAAACTGGGAATTAATTGCAAAATTAAATTTAGGAGAACCGAATACATTTTTGTAGTCGGTAAAAATACACAACATTCCACATCACTTGTGCAAAAAAAATTTGTTTTCAACAACTACCGTTATGTCACTATACAATTTTAAAATTTGGGTTATTTGGCGGTTTCCTGGCGTGCAATATAAATTTCAACTTTTGGTGTCTTAAAAATTAGTTTTGAGTGTTTTCTAAATTGAGAATTAAAAATATTTTAATGGAACCTTCAACCTCAGGTTAGTAAGATTAGTTTATGTTTTATGTTTTTATGTGTAATATTTGTTATTATTTTTAATTAATTTTCACACGTAAGCCCTTAAATTAGTGGATTTAGGAAAATATGTCGATAGATAGTTGTGTATAAAACCAAATTAATAAAAAAACCTTTTTTTTCTTAAAATACAAACACCTTTGAAAATATGTATGAAAATTTTGTCTGCACTTTTTTGCACATTTTAAAATAAAATTTTATTATATTGTTACACCATATAAAAATTCAACTTTTTATAAAAGAATTTATAAAACAAACCACGATTGTTGCTAAGAACGAAATAGATAGAGTGGATCAGAAAATTAAGTACCTTAAAGAGTCTGTCATTTCTTATGAAGAAAAACGCTTGAAAGTAAATCATAAGTTGGTTCTATTCTTGATTGATGGAAAAATATGTAATGCGCTCACAGAAACTACTAGTACACAAAAATGATTTTTATGTGGGGCTACTTCCGAAGAGTTTAATAATATTGACAAAATGATTTCTTTGCAATTAAAAAAAGAAAATTTGGAGTTCGGTTTGTCAGTACTGCATGGATGGATCAGATTTTTTGAATGCCAATAGAGATATGGCAAGCTAGATCGGACATCGAAAAACAAGTTGTTGCAAAAAATAAAGCATGTATTCAAGAGGAGTTCAAAAATAAAACTGGTCTTATTATTGATCATCCGAAACCTGACTTTGGAAATTCGAATGACGGCAACACAGCTTCTTCGGCGCTTCTTTCAAAATACGGACATTTCAGCGCAAATTACAAAATTGGATGCAAAAGTTATAAGACAACGGCATTGAATTATGGTTACCGTTTCTAGTGGCTTTCAAATAAACACTAATGCCTTTCGAAATTTCGCTCTTGATACCGCAAGGTATTTTGTACAACTGTATTCTTGGTATTATATGTCCCACACTATCCATAAATTTGTAATCAATAAACCAGAAATAATAAGCCACGATTTACTACCAATTGGACAGTTTACGGAATAACCACAAGAAGCTCGAAACAAAGATTTCAAAAATTTTAGGGAGCATTTTTCGCAAAAATGTTCTAGAGAAAAATCAAATGACGATATATATAAAAGACTATTAAGCCTCTAGTGCACGGAATGTAAAAAGCCACATGCGCATGTGGTTCTGACGTAATTTTGACGTCAATGCAAAGCCACAATAAGCATTGCGTGTTGTGTGATGACGTCAAATTTACGTCAGAACCACATGCGCATGTGGCTTTTTACATGCCGTGTACTAGAGGCTTTAGTTACTTCAGATCTAGTAATAACAAATATGAGAAAATTGAAAGAGAAAAAACCCCATAATTTGCCTATGGAAGCAATTCAATTGATAATATTTGAATCAAATCTCGATGGTCAACAATATGCCAATAATGATGACAATGATACCTATGTATACTAATTATAGTGATAATGATGATGATAATAATTGATGATGATAAAGAATCGGATAAGGAAAAGAAATGTGTGAATAAATATTATTCTTTGTATTTGTTTTGAAATATTGCAAATTAAAGGTATGTTTTAAAAAATTAACTAATGGAAAATAAATAAAATTTGTACTAAATAATATTAAAAAGTTTTTTAGTTTCACTTCTTAAAGTGAATTTGACTGAAAAAAATTAAAATTAGAAACAGGAAAAGTAACCTCGAATTAATTCCCACTTTTGGTATCAAAAACCCCACTGTGCACCGGCACAAATTTGTTCTTATATGCTGTGGTGTAGGGTATCATACGATCGGGCTTGACCGACTATACTTTCTCACTTGTTTTCATATTTTTGTGTAAACCGAAACCAGCTCTTTATTTAGTGACGAAAGCCGGCGGCATGAAATAACCCCCCAAAATATAACGCCCCAAAAAAAATATGAAATAACCCCCCAAAAATTTGTACAGAGAACAACAAAAACGATTTTTGGGGGGTTTTTTCTTTTTTTTTGGGGTGTTATTTCATTTTTTCAATTGGGGGATTATTTCATATGAAATAACTCCCCAAAAATCTGAAATGAAATAAGTCCCTAAAAATATTTTGGGGACTTATTTAATTTTTAAATTACATATTTTAAAAGTCATAATGATGACAAATTGTGTTTTGTTATATTCACTGCATACGTTTACCAAACATAAAAAAGGGACTAAGTATCAAAAACTATAATTTCAGAATCGTAAAAAAATTGGGATTATTTTTAAGTCCTGAATTTCAGAAATCGGAATCTCTAAGTCCCGAACTTTATAATTTCGAATTCGAAAATCCCGAATCGCTAATTTAAGCTTTTCTGCATAGGCGGCCTTCGGCCGGGCGCAATGATTTTATCCTCTATGGTATTTCAAACACCGGCTTCGCTAACTAAAGCTTTTCTGCATAGCCGGCCTTCGGCCGGGCGCAAGGATTTTCTCCTCTATAGTATTCCAAACACCGGCTTCGCTAACTAATGCCTTGTGCCCGACCGAAGACCGGGTTAGCAGAAAAGCTTTAGTTAGCGAAGCCGGTGTTTGGAATACAATATAGGGGAAAAATCCTTGCGCCCGGCCGAAGGCCGGCTATGCAGAAAAGCTTTATTTAGCGAAGCCGGTGTTTGGAATACTATAGAGGAGAAAATCCTTGCGACCGGCCGAAGGCCGGCTATGCAGAAAAGCTTTAGTAAGCGAAGCCGGTGTTTGGAATACTATAGAGGAGAAAATCCTTGCGCCCGGCCGAAGGCCGGCTATGCATTAAAGCTTTAGTTAGCGAAGCCGGTGTTTGGAATACAATATAGGGGAAAAATCCTTGCGCCCGGTCGAAGGCCGGCTATGCAGAAAAGCTTTATTTAGCGAAGCCGGTGTTTGGAGTACTATAGAGGAGAAAATCCTTGCGACCGGCCGAAGGCCGGCTATGCAGAAAAGCTTTAGTAAGCGAAGCCGGTGTTTGGAATACTATAGAGGAGAAAATCCTTGCGCCCGGCCGAAGGCCGGCTATGCAGAAAAGCTTTAGTTAGCGAAGCCGGTGTTTGTTATACCATAGAGGAAAAAGTCTTTGCGCCCAACCAAAACTGAACAATATGTATTATATTGGGGTCTTATTTCATTTCTGGAATTGGGGAACTATTTCATATGAAATAAGTCCCTAAATATTGGGGACTTATTTCATTTTGATTTTGGGAGTTATTTCATTTCATTGGGGGTTTATTTCATTTTTGAAATTGGGGTTTTATTGCATATGAAATAACGCCCCACACTTTGGGGGGTTATTTCATATTTTTTTTGGGGCGTTATATTTTGGGGGGTTATTTCATGCCGCCACGAAAGCCATAAATAACATTTGAACAATGTGGGCGTAGACTTTTCGCTGGAAATACCAATATCAAAGACTCCGAAATAAAACGTGAAATTATATTAAAAACTTTTGTAAATTTATAAAAATTTGTCACTTGGAAAATCGTTAAATTTAGGGTATAAATCAATAGTCCATTTTTTTTTACCCAAAAATCGTCAACACGATAAGATCAAGCCACACTGACTGAAAGCGATTAGGAGGAATCTGGTAGCTGCTAAGTCAATTAAGATTTTTATAAAGATTATCTACATCTTCTTGAAGTTTTTATATAGATTCTTACATTTTCTGAATATATATCGCACTTGTTCAACAATTAATTTTTAATCAGAAGCAAAATAAATTTTATTTTAGGCATATGAAAAAGAATTCTCAAACCAACCGTTTCTTTGCCAAAAAGTGGACAAAATAGCACGATATTTTTACAGCTCCTTGTAGGAGTAAAAGGAACAAATATATATATATAGATACCCAGCAAAAACTTATATTGAAAAGTAATGAGTAAAAAAGCTAATATAACGACTCTTCACTACTTATACATTGGCATTTTAACTTATTATTTTAACACGGTGATGTCATTGGAGGCAAGTACTTACCACCCTCGCTTTCAAATAGGGAGTTAAATAAGTCAGTACCACATTCGCTTACAAATAGGGAGTTAAATAAGTGATTACAACGTACGCTTACAAATAGGTACTTCACATTGGTATCAACAAAACTGAATTTTTACTACCCTGCATTAAAGACATCAATTAAGTATTTAAATTTTTCATACACAGAAAAAAGTTTGTATCACTTAAAAAAATGGTTCAAAAAGTATATAAATTTAATTAATATGATAATTTAATCAATCATTTTTTTAGTTGAAAGAAAATTAATAATATAATTTTGATTTAATTAATATTTAAGTTATTTTGAAATAAATTTTAAATTAAAATATTAATTGACTTTTTCGTTTAAAATAAAATAATTTAAACTTGTAGAATTATTGTTAAGAATTGTCAATATTTAATTAAATAAATTACAATATTGTTTGAAACGGCAAAGTTTTTTGATAATTTTTTTAATTAAAATGAAAAAATAGCATTTATTGAAAAAATATTCACAATTTTCCATTTTTACATATTTTAGTAATTGATATAATTATTTTGGTAATAGGTGCAAAATAAACAAATTGTTTGCTTGATTCTATGAATTTGGAATGAATTCAAATCTATCACAAATAGTTTTTCATTTATAAGAAATAAAAAAAAAAACTGTAAGAACAAATATGTATTTTAAATCAATTTTTATTAGATTTGAATAAATAATACCTCAAATGCATTTTATTATGAATTAATTATATATTTCGTTAATCAACTCATAAACAAGTGCTTATGTATCAGATTATATGACAGTCATTACTAAACTACTTCTATGTAATGCAGATAGTATGAAGATGTCACTGAAAAGTAAGTTGTTTAGTAATTGCAAGTGATTACCAAGTTTTTGCTGGGTATGAATATTACGTAGAAGTAAAAATTTTGATTTAATGCACTATTTTTAAACAAGTGCGATTTTTTTTTATAAATTAAATAATATAAATTGAAAATCAGTTATCCGGGCCTCTATTAACCGGTTACACCTTTTAACCGGCATGCTGCTCGCTTTCTTTTACAACATTCATTATCCGTGATTTCTATCAGTTTTTCTTTTATCAGTGCTTCTTTGTATACCTCTATTAACCGTGTTTTACCTTTGTTATCCGTGCAACAGGCATAAGTTTGTTTTATTTTCCAACCAAATATACATAACCATAAATCAGATTCGGTGATTCAAATTTTTTGTTATGCATTCACTAATGTTTATATTATATACATATATACAAACATATGTATGTAGCATAGTTGGGGGTAGTGCACTAAATATTGATTTAAGTCACCAGTGCACTATCACTAAATAAAACTGCAGAAAAAAAATAAGTGTGCATTTTTTTTACCAGCTTAAGTGATGATTGCTATTTTTTTAATTATTACAAAAATCTGCAGTCAATTTTAATAGTGCAAAATTTGTACTTGCAATAAAAAAAACCGCATATAATCAAACTCTCCCTAAAATTTGAAAAATGAAATTTTGTATGAGCATAATTTTTGATTCTTGTTATGATATACATAAGAAAGGAAATAAAACAACCTGTCAATAACGGAATATTCAAGGCTTTAATCATGAAAACAAAAGTTTTTTGTTTGTAAATGTAGTCCAAATTTTTAGCTGCACTCAAATGAGTGAAGAGAAAAAAAGTTGCAGAAAACTGTTGATTGCTTTTTCTTATATGAAACTATTTTTTTTAGTGCAAAATTTTTTAGCATCACTATCACTCATGTGTAGTGAGGCTGCTAGTTTTCAATTCATCACAATTCAATTCAACAAAATGATTGCAATAATTTTGCACAATCACTAACTGTGAGTCGAAACAGCAAAATGAGAGCACTACCCCCATCTATGGTATCTAGAACGTACCAACTTAAAATAACTTTGTAAAATGAGGGCTTATATTTTAAGTTAAAGAATATAAATGAAATTTGTTGTGTTTTAATACTAGATCGATTAACCGTGTTTTTCGACTATCCGCGCATAGTCGGGTTCCGTGCAAGCCGGATAATCGAGGTACAACTGCAATATTAAATAAATATACAAATGGTAAATGTTTAAGTTTTTGAAAAATATAAGCTTATAACTAAAATAAATATCGCAAGGGCCATGTGGTTACTCAAAAAAAAATTTTCTTAATTAAAAAAAATTTGATTTTGGGCACCATTACTATTACACAATGTAAAAAACACAATTTTTTACTTAACCCTTAAACCCATACCCAGCAATATTTCTTACATCGTAGCTTTTTTTACCCTTTACATTCTATAATCTAATCATTCCCAAAAAAAAATGAAGTGTTATCTGCTGTGTAATTAAACAAACTGGTGTTAAATTATACCGGTAGGTCATTTGTGTGCAGTTTTTTTTTATATGAGACCAAGAATTTATTCGCTAATCGTGAAATAATTTTATGAACAAAGCCGTTGGTTTTGTGTTTTTATTTAAAGTTAATTACACAAAGTATGCAATCAAATATTAATTTTAACAACTTGCAACAAGAAAATCTTCACACTGTAATGTGTAAAAGAGTTTGTTTGTTGTAATGTTACATATTGTGACATACTGTCCCAATAAGTTTGAAATTTATTACCGAGTGGGATTTATTATCGCAATATAAGTTAAAAATTACCCAGCGGTAACAAGAATGAGTAAAGAGGCATAATTCCATACTTATTTATTTTTACACAAGTTGTCATTTGGAGCAAGTCCTTCCATTCTCCCTTTAATAACAACTTCGTTCCCTTTCCAAGGATGAGAGTAAGGTAGGTAAGAAAAAATAAATAAGACTGCACAACTTCCTTTCTCCCTTCTAAAAGAAGGGAGTAACGAATGTGTACTGAATATTTTGGAATGCATTTTAAAAGAGAAATTTATAGCTTCTAGAAGGCATACTTCTGAAGCAGGATATCCTTCGAAGCGAATCTTTTAGTTCGTTGAAGGCGTCACCAATTTATAGTTTCTTCGTTTGGAAACCCAAAAAAAAAAAAACAAATTTGTATTTAAGAGAGTTAAGTAAGAGTTAAATTTATTTTTATGAGGAAACATTTTGATTGAAAATATTTTTTAAAAATTTGACAACAAAAAAATATTGTAAAAAATGAATTATTGATTAATATTAAGCTGGGTAAAGGGCTCTGGAGACTTTCAAATAAGCCCGTCAATCAGTGCATATGTGTTAGTGTCGTTTATTTGAGGCTTTTTCGGAGACGTACAAATAAACACAGCAATCAACAATTGTATTTTGTAAAAAACCAAAATATTTATATTTTTCATGACAACAAACACAAAGAAAATAATTTTTTTTGTCAATCACAACAGGAGACTATCAAATAATCAGCCATCAAATAAAAAAATCAAAACTTTTTGATTTTCATCAAGCATTGCCGACAACGCGTATGTGTACCCGAAAAAGAACGACTGCACGCACACAACTATGTGATTGATGTATTTATTTGATAGTCTCCCGGGCGTTTAAGTTTTGTTGGTTTGTGCATGGCCCAATTAGTAGGTCTGCGCATAACTACAACAATGCAACAATAGAAAAAACAACACTCGGTTTGTTTGTGTATACAAATGGGAAAAATTTCAAAAATTTGTCAGCTGTTAAGAAAATGTGTTATGTATTTATTTTGTTAAATAAAAAATTTTCTATCGGAATTTTGCTAAAATAAGTTTTTAAAATTAAAAGTGTATAGAACTAATTGGGTGATAAAGAAAACGAAAACGATGGACCAATGGGAAGAGACTTCCTGTATTTTATGTATAGAAACAATATTGGGGGATTCACAAGGTGTCATAAAGTCATATGTCTTAAAATAATAACATGAAAAAATACGACTGTTGTGAGCAACCCCTCATAATTTAATGTGCTATTAATTACGACAGCACAATAAACATAGCAAGCAACGTTCTATTTATTTAAGACACTTTTTGTTTACAAACCACCAACAATATTTTTAAACCATTGTAAAATGTTAGAACATTATGACAATAAACCATGATAGCACACCTTGTGAATACCCCATATATGTAAATACATTTTGCAAAATACTAGCAGGATTTGCTGCTTGTGTTTAAAAATTTTATAAAAAACATATGTACGTATGTTAATAATAAATAAAAAAAGTAAAATGCGGACACAATGGAGAATATTTTTCGTCACCTCCCCAGTGATGATGTAGCAACTTCAATGTAATGCCGCAAGTACCATGCCCACAGAATGTTACAAACCCCTAGCCGCCATAAGTGAAATCTTGGCTTTATTTCATATGAACAATTTAATAAACAAAAATTAATCTGGAGGTTATCATACATATAAAAGGAACATTGAAGACTGCATTTTTGCTGCTCCGCCTACATATGGGTGTGAAGAAAACAAAGCAAGTGCTGTACCAGATATAGAAGAGGTGTCCCCTATGTCAACATGTTCGTCTGTGGAAATTACTAAATCTGTTTTTAAAAGAAAAATGTTGACATCAGTGTCTACGCTCGGTTCTATAACTAAAGAAGAGCCTGAAGTTGAAGAAATGAAAATTACAGAAAAGTGTGGAATGAAATATTTTGAAAAAATCTCGTGTCTTAACAGTATTTATATTAATAAAGAATGATTTTAAAATGCATCACGTTCAAAATGATATTAAATGTAGAAGATTTCAGATAATACCATGAAATAACTTTCAAAATGTGTTTTACACACAACACAATAACGCATATTAATGTTCTATACTATGATTTTAATATTATTACACATTTTTTCATTATTATACTTATGTATTTAAAATTGTTGTTCACAATTTTTAAATTTCAATTGTATTATCACAATAAAAAAACAATTTCTCAAAATAAAAAAGCATATTAAAAAAAAGTAAACAATTTAAAAAAATGTAAACAACTTTTGACATTTTGGCCATTTATGCCTATGTATGATGATAAAAAATACAACTCTTCAAAAAATCAGCAGGAGTTTCGCGTCGACCTACTAATTGGGCCATGGTTTTGTGTATCGTTACTTCCCTACTAATTAGTTTCATATGACTAGAAATTGTAACATCAGGTTTTACGAAGATTCCATTTAATGTTCACTTCCGAAAAATTCTACTTCTTGATGGAAGGTAATAACGATTCGGCACAGCAAAATAAATAAAGTACCCTTTCTTGTTTCAGAACAAGTGTCTTTTAGATTTCAGTGGTTCTTGCGATTTCGTGTTACCTTTTAAAAATATATTATCAGCTTCAAAGAAGAACAACGTATGGAAATTAAGCGAAACATTTTAAAAACTCGTGCTGAGTATTTTCATTTGTTAAACTGATTTTAAAAGATTAAAAATGATAGTCTGAATATTTACAGCTTATCAAAATCGTACTTTCTCTGATTGTCCCAACGTTAGAGCTTTTATTTTAATAGTTTTTCACCATAAACAAAGTTCTTGTTGAAAACCCCTGTTACAATTTCCATGCATTTTTAGTTAATACAAAAAAATATGTAAAAATTATCACCATCATAAAAACAATTTGTTGGTAAAATGTATTTTATTACTTTCGATTTTTCACTGTTCATTAATTTTATGAAAAGCGGACAATATTTCGTTATATCGTTAACAATGTAAATGGCACTTTGTTTTTGAAAGGACATTGTAATAATTTATTAAAAGAACATTAAAGTGGGTTTCTGAAAATATTCAAAAATGCAGTGTATGTACATTTAAATACTATATTCAAATATGCTGTTATTTGTTTTTTTATTTGTTAAAGTAAATTAGTTTAATGACAGCTGATAATATATGGAGCGCTCAGGGCTCAACCGAGTCAAGTCATGATATATTAGAGATATATATTTATACATCTTTATCTCTTAAAGTTCGAATTAACTTTACTTTACTTTATACTGACTACAGACTAGTAGAAACAAGTTTTTCAAGCGTTGACTCAAAAAAAGTGTGAATAAAAATGAGTGTATGCTTAAAAAGACTAGTTTATGCTTTATTTTCTTAAAGCTTATGACTGATGTGCTTGAAGTTTGTGTTTTGCTCCAATATTCAAAAATTTTTATTCTTAATTAATTATTAGCATGTCTGATATTATGAAAGTTCGCTAAAGGAAAGAATATCTCCTAAGGACCGATTTTCATCCAAAAGTTTATTTCAAATTGTATATTTTCCGGAAAGAACACCTAAAATGGTTAAATTGCCGTAAAATATTAAATACAATTAAATATACACATTTGTGTCAGTTAACCAATGTGATTTTAACAAATAGAATCGGGGAATTATTCCTTTTCATAAGCTACTTTATTATATTCAACACTTTTATTTTCACGAAATTATTCTATGAGCTAAATTTCAGTTATGTACTTTATAAAGCTTCCTGTAGCAGTTTCATACCCTAAATTTTGGGAATGACTTTATACACCACCAGACCATTATCCTGTATCTTCCTGTAAAATTTTACCTTGGTTATCCTTTGGATAGCAATGAAGTATATTGTATTTACAGAAAAATTTACAATTATTAGACACCAGCAAAATGTAATGCATTTTCTGGCCCGCTACGGCCTTCGTCTGCATTCTTTGTGTCACACTGGATAGTGATACTTTATAAACTTAAAGTCGTAGCGGCCCAAAAAATGCATTACATTTGGCTGGTGTCTAATAATTTTAAATTTTTGTGTACATATACACGTATCCAACGAATTATGTTTCTGCAGACGAAAATGTAAAACTCCAAACTTAAAATTCCGGCAAAATTCAATACCGGTATTTAAAAGGGAAATTGTGGCAGTTTCAGAAACGATTTTAGGCAGCTGATTTAATACGAGTAGTTACATTTTCCAGCTTTTGCTTCCCCTTTTAAGTATAAGCTATCTAGAACTAGCAAAGAGTTATTCGCACTTTTTGTAGTTTAAGCTTTTCAGCATAGCTAGTACCGAAAAGTTAAAGCTAGTTCTAGTACTTAGTACTATGTCCTTTTTATGGCATTTTATGACTGCTTACTTTTTAAAATGTACCATTAGTGCTTCGCAAAATAAAAACATTTTTTATTGGGCTATTCTAATCAATATGGGTAAAGGAAAACGACTTTCTGTAAAAGCGAAAATTGAACGCGGATTTAAATTTGTTAATAAGCGAAATTTTAAAAAAAATCGGTAAAAGTCGTAAAGCTGCAACGGCATTCTTCCACAATAAGTAGGAAAGCGGCAAAAACAATAAAAGGTAATAATACGGTTCTTTCGCACACTAGTAAAAGCGATTTTCTGAGAGAAGCATCGAACTCAAATGACTCGAAAAATCAGGGCAAATATTGACATTAAAACAAGCTTATCTGCTTTTCAAAGATTTATTAAAAATGCTCCACACTATGAAAATTACAGAAAAACCCCCATCTCCAGTCGGGGCGCAAGGAAATGAGCCTCAATTTTGCAAAATAATACATTGAATGGTCTTTAGATTGCCCCTACGTTGGCATTTCGGGTGAGAAGGAATTTTATTTGAAAACTTCAGACGACTATTACTACAACTTCTTCGATCATAGCAAGGAGAAACGCCAGTTGGATCAGCTTTATAGATCTTAGGTTAGGTTAGGCTCCATGGGCAACCATCGAGAGACAGCTCACTTGGGTCCTTCAACGGTCCCTTTGTGATACCCAGCGCCAATGCCCATCCTAAAGAGCAGTTACTCAGATGGCGTCACTGCAGAGTTGAGCCAATTCGTCTTCCTAATGAAGAGAAGAAGCAATCTTAGTTCTATTTTAGATAGATCCTCTAAACAGGAAAACAAAGGCTCTCCCAGGTATTTTTCCCTGATGCCCCGTAGCCCAGGGCATTGACAGAGAAAGTGAAGCACATTCTCCTCTTCCTCCTCATCATGACAACTTCTACAGTAGTCATTGAATTCCAGACCCATTCTTCTAGCATGAGTCCCAACTGGCCAGTGTCCAGTTATAACCGATACCACAGTCCTGATTTGGTCCCTATTGAACCTAAGTAGAGATTTGGTTCTCCGTTCATCATAGCCAGGCCAAAGTGCCCTGGATATGAAGCAGGTGGACTTACAGGTCCAACCCTCTTGCGCAATTATATAATTCTCGCGTAGAATGAGTAACTTACAGTGAGCCATTGGAAGGCCAATGAAATGATCAATGAATGTGTCATCCATGCGACCACCTTCCCTGGCCAGCTCATCTGCTATCTGGTTTCCCGGGCAGTCTGAGTGCCCTGGTATCCATACAAGCGTTAACCCTGAATGCTCAGCAATCTCATTCAAAGACATCCGGCATTCCACAGTTAACCTAGATGTCGTGTATACACCCGCAAGAGAAGCAATGGCAGCCTTGCTATCAGTAAATATACGTATATCTCCCGATACGCGATAATACTTTAGCCAGTTGGCTGCCCGCTTTATAGCCGAGATTTCCGCCTGCAGGACACTACATCCATCCGGCATGCGAAAGGAGACTTTTACGCCCAGTTCCTCTATGTAGAAACCTCCGCTAACTCTTTCCCCCTTCCTTGAACCATTAGTGTATACCCGCAGGGCTGGTCCATGGAAGGCACCCATGACCGACAGCGCACTTTATTGCGCTACATGTGTCGCGTACCTCGCATCAAAGAAAGGCTCCGGGGTGCAGTAGTCTACTCCCTCAGGGACAATCGAGCAATCAATTATCCTGGAGTGGCCATAGCCACGGTTCGACCAAACGTGTGCCGCGTTCAACCGAATAGCCGAGCATAGAGCCATCTGTCTGGCCGTGATGTCCACCGGGAGCCAGTTTAGCATTGTAAACAGCGCCCTGGTGGGAGTGGAGAGCATTGATCCTGTGATCATCAATGCAACCAGTCTGTCTACCTTCTCAAGCATCGCACGGTACCTGCCCTTGTCCAGCGCAGGCCACCATACAACAACGCCGTAGTACAGAGTCGGCTTTACTACAGCCTCAAAGATCCAATTGACACACCTTGGGCCCATGCCCCAGTTCCTGCCGATTGCACCTCTGCATGCATATATAGCAACAATTGCCTTTTCCATCGTCGCACAGTGGCGCCCGTAGAGCAAGCGAGGTTGCAAAAATCAAAATTTTCATGAGTGCCGACGAAGTTTTGAATAAACCCATGTTATAGGAAACTTTTCAACGATTTCAAATATGCCACTCTTAATAATATCACATTTTTAGTTTAGAAGATATAACCGTTCAAAGTTGACCGACTTTCGGTTTTCAAAAAAACACACAATTTTTAGTCAATTTGTTGTGATTTCAGGTGTAATATCACGAAAAATAGGTAACGAATCGCCTTATTTTTTGTTTGTATTGATTGATGTATTTATTAAATGTATAATGATAAAAAAAAAATTAACTGTTTGCTTTGTGTTTCTCCTGGTAAATCACTATTTAAAAACTATACGTTTTTTCACTATTTTTCAACTTTGACGGAAAATAAAAAAAAACTATATTTTTCTATATTTGCCATATTTGCAAAACCTGTTCTTTGATTATTTCTTTACATAATTCAAAAGGTTTTATCTGCCCGTACGTGCCCGTTTGGCTTCTAGAGGTAAAAAAGTTTAAAAAGACATGGTTGCAGAAATTGTATGTTTTGACTGACAGTAGTTTGATCTAATAGTTTGAAAAAAACTACTCATTGAAATTAGCAGGTACGTACCTCACATAAACAATACTTTGGCGTACAAATGGTCAGGAACAATATTGAC
Organism: Pollenia amentaria; assembly: GCA_943735925.1. Lineage (NCBI taxonomy): Eukaryota > Metazoa > Arthropoda > Insecta > Diptera > Polleniidae > Pollenia > Pollenia amentaria. The sequence continues at coordinate 79,970,569 of OX031008.1, read as the reverse complement.
TTATGGTCCCTACAAGTAGGCACAAATCTTATTTGGACACGTGCATAATATCAAAATTGCATTATTCAGCCTAAATCCATATGTATGCAGGGAACAGGTAAATTTTTAGGCATGGTAGCATAAGCCTATATATTGCAAAATAAGCATAATGCCTGGATTAGTCTACGCCTGAAAGTTGGCGCAACAATTACTGAAACCATTAAACAATTTAAGTACTGAAAACATGGCGTTGAACAATTTAAAATTATTTGAACTGCTTAGAAAGTCAACCACACCAAAGTTTTTCACGGAAGTGAAAATTCTTCCTGAGAAGTTGACATTGATCAGCAAATGGGGCTGCGATGGATCATCCGGACAAAGCGTTTATAAGCAAAGCATATCTTCCGATGACGCTACAATATCGGACGGAAATATGTTTATGGCATCTGTTGTTCCTTTGCGGCTAAAATCGGATGATTCCCTACAATGGAAAAATCCACGTCCGTCATCAGTGCATTATTGCCGACCAATAATGTTTCAGTTTGCAAGGGAATCGGCAGAACTCATAAGGACTACGGTGAAGGACATTGAAGAACAAATAAGCAAGATTAAGCCTACAAAGCTGCAAATTAGAAAAGGAAAATATATTGAATGGAATTACGAGTTCCACCTGAACATGGTTGACAGAAAAGTCGTAAACGAACTGACAGGAACAACCTCAACAATGTCATGCGCGATTTGCAAAAAGAGTCAGAAGAACTTTTTTCAATTCAATTCAATTTATTTCATATATAATAGGTTACATCTCAATTTTATATAATTAGTTGTAAAGAGTTTAAGATTAGTATCTTTTTCTGCTTAATTATAATATATTTCAATTAGTTATCATATACATATATATAGACAGAATTATATTGGAGGTAAAAATTTAGCAAAAACCTATTTAAACCAGGGACCGTAACAGTTATTCCTTTTTTCATAAAAGTCTGACGATAACAGTTATTTTTGGATTTTTATTATTTTAAACAAAAATAACAGTTATTTTTTGAGTTTTATTTTTTCGAACAAAAATAACAGTTATTTTTTGATTTTTATTTTTTCAATCAAAAATAACAGTTATTTTTTGATTTTTATTTTTTCAATCAAAAATAACAGTTATTTTATGATTTTTATTTTTTTGAACAATAATAACAGTTATTTTTTGATTTTGATTTTTTCGATCAAAAATAACAGTTATTTTCTGATTTTTATTTTTTCGATCAAAAATAAAAATTATTCTTTAAAGAAATAAACGTGTTATAATTATTTAGTTGACTTCAAATACTTATTTTAATGCGCATAAGATATACCAATGATGATCACACATTTAAATAAATATTTAAAGACAACTCAATAATTATAACACGTACATTTCTTTAAAGAATAATTTTAATTTTTGCTCGAAAAAATAAAAATCAAAAAATAATTGTTATTTTTGATCAAAAAAATAAAAATCATAAAATAATTGTTATTTTTGATCAAAAAAATAAAAATCATAAAATAACTGTTATTTTTGTTCAAAAAAATAAAAATCAAAAAATAACTGTTACTTTTGTCCAAAAAAATAAAAATCAAAAAATAACTTTAATTTTATATCGAAATAATAAAAATCAAAATTTTAAAAATCATAATATTTTATCAAAGAAAAGTTCATAAGGATCATTATGTTATACTTGAATCAGTTTGCCAGCATTTACTTCTATATGCTTTTTTTGTTTTAAAATTTCAAAATAACTGTTATTTTCGGTCCCTGATTTAAACCCCTTTTTCATTTTATTTTTATATTTTTTTCATCGATTTAATATTATTATTTGTCAGAAGAACTTTGGTAATTTAAACGATTCTACAAATGAGGAGAATTACGAATATGGAATGTCACCATTGCACGCAAGGATAAGGTGTATGGAATTCTTGCTAAAACTGGCATATACCCTACCACAAGAGGAGGAAAACTTCGATGAAAATACATCAATAAAGGATAAGATCAGAAAGAAGCAAATACAGGATGCTTTTTTTAAACAAGTTGGACTAAAAGTAGACTGTCCCAAGCACGGATACGGTAACTCAAACGATGGAAACACTTCTAGGAGATTTTTTGAAAATGATGAGGCAGTAACTAGAATCATTGGAATTGACAATCAAATCGTGAAAAGATTGGGAACGATCTTGGATGTTTTAAACTGCAAAGAAAATGTCAATTCTACAAAATATGGAGAATATGCGTCGAAAACTGCATCTCTTTTAGCAGAAATGTGTCCACAGAAGAAGTTGACCCCGACCGTCCATAAAATATTGGCGCATGGCAAAGATATAATTGAGTACCAGTCTTTGCCAATTGGAGAGCTTTCTGAAGAAGCACAGGAGTCTCTTAACAAATTTTATAAAAAATATAGATTGCAGAACACATTCAAAGCATCAAGGGTAAGGCAAAATGAGGACCTCTTCAACATGTTGGCAGCATCTTCCGATCCACTTATTTCTTCCCTGCGGCATGTGAAGTCACGAATAGAGTTACAAAATAATTATAGTTTAGAAATGGTTAGTCTTTTAGATATACCTTCTCTGACGAATTGTGATGAATACTTTACAGAAAATTGAAAAAATAAATTTAAAAAAAAAATAATTTTTTTTTTAATTTGTTGGGTAATAATTTAAAACATAAAACCCAAAAGTACGAAAAAAAAAAAACAGAAGTAAGGAAAAACATGTGAGATCAATTAAAAATGGATAATCATTCAAAAAGCAAATTTCGATCTACCAAAGGTTAAAATACAATTTGGTTTAAGGATTGATGTTTGACTACTGACGTCAGCAGTCATCGATGGCTGCGAGTGTAAGACGGCAAATCCCTTTGAGAAGACCTAGTGGTTGAGGTCGAAACATGTCAGGGTAACCAGCCGCCTGGGTTCGAATCACACGCCAGACAGCCTGGCTTCGAATCCCAGGTCAGTCAAGAATGAAAATTATCAATAACAATTTTAATTAATCTTCCATGTTGTAAAAATTCCTTTCTTCATAAAAATAATTTAATGCAAATTAAATTCAATGAACTTAAGCCTAATTAAAATATCTAAATTTGGATTAAAAACCATTAACAGTTCAATAAAATAACCACAATACTAATTATTGTTAACAGCTAAGGCACGAGCTATGTTTACATTTGTCCTTCAAGTTGTGCTGAAAAAGGTCAACTAGAAAAAAGAAAGACAAAAACAGGAAAAACAAAAAAATGTACTTTGGACTTCAAGAAGAATTCTTGACAAAAGTACGAAAAAACAGAATTAAGGAAAAACATGTGAGATCAATTAAAAATGGATAATCATTCAAAAAGCAAATTTCGATCTACCAAAGGTTAAAATACAATTTGGTTTAAGGATTGATGTTTGACTACTGACGTCAGCAGTCATCGATGGCTGCGAGTGTAAGACGGCAAATCCCTTTGAGAAGACCTAGTGGTTGAGGTCGAAACATGTCAGGGTAACCAGCCGCCTGGGTTCGAATCACACGCCACACAGCCTGGCTTCGAATCCCAGGTCAGTCAAGAATGAAAATTATCAATAACAATTTTAATTAATCTTCCATGTTGTAAAAATTCCTTTCTTCATAAAAATAATTTAATGCAAATTAAATTCAATGAACTTAAGCCTAATTAAAATATCTAAATTTGGATTAAAAACCATTAACAGTTCAATAAAATAACCACAATACTAATTACCCTTAAGAAAAAAAATAAAAACAATCTAAAAATGTAAAAATAATTTTTTTTAGTTACCATAAAATTAATTTTTCTACTAATTTTAACTTTGATAACCCATAAGTAGGCCCCTACAAAGCGTAGCACCCTTTCCAAACGCTCATTTCATAGGCTGAACAGTTATCTATCATATGATGTTTAAACTGTTCAATTATCTTATTCGGTTCAAAAGATGTGATTTTTGCAACGAAAAAACTCAAATGGCGCCACTGTGCGTCGTCCGGATGTTTAGTCCCCACGACAGTTTGCTGTCCAAGTTTACGCCCAGATACTTGGCGCTATGAGAGAACTTAAGTTCAGTCCCATTGAGTCTCGGAAGTCTCATGACCTCGGTCCTATACTTCCTCGTGAAGAGTACCAGTTCCGTCTTAGACTGATTAACACCCAATCCGCATGATATGATCCAGGTGCTAAGTACCTTTAATGCAGCCTCCATACACTGAGACATTATATTTAAATGCTTTCCCGTAATGGCCACTGCTACGTCGTCAGCATACGCCACAGTTTTAATCCTCATGTCGTCAACATGGTGTTAATAGTCAGGTTCCACAATATTGGGGATAGTACTCCCTCTTGGGGAGTACCCCTGTTCACCAGTCTCTGAACGCTGGTTTCACCTATCGTGGAACAAATGATCCTATTCCTGAGAAGATTATCCACTAATCTACATATGCCATCATCAACCTCCAGACTCCTCATGGATGCAACAATAGAATCCGGGTTGACGTTGTTGAAGGCCCCTTCAATGTCGAGAAATGCCACCAGAGCACACTCCTTGAATTCGAGTGATCTCTCAATAGTTCCAACTTATGAGTGTAGAGCCGTCTCAACAGACCTACCCTTTGTGTAGGCGTGTTAAAAGGTAGAGAGTAAACACCTTGGGATGATCATCCTCAGGTGAATGTCGATAACTCTTTTAAGAGTCTTAAGAAGAAAGGATGCAAGACTAATCGGTCTGTAATACTTCGCTTCAGTGTGAGAAGTCTTCCCTCCTTTGGGGATAAAGACCACTCTACACAAGGTCCAGCCCACAGGTAAATACGAAAATCTAACGTATCCCCTGTATATAGTCATCAGCCAGGGTATAATCAGCTTCGAATTCCTCTGAAGGTCCGCCGGAGTTATACCATCCATACACGGAGATTTTTACGGGCCAAAGCTATCGACAGCGCACTTAATCCTATCGTAGTCCATTGGGATGGACATAGGACCGGGCATCGATTCATAAACCTGGTCCCGCAAGCTGCCTTGGGAGTTTCCAGGAAAGTGAGTGTCAATTAACACCTCGAGTGTTTCCTGACTAGTCGTAGTCCAGCAACCATCCGAATTTCGGATATAGGTCGGGACAACCGGGCTCGAAGCCATTATTCTACGTAATCGGTTTGTCTCAGAGGATCCCTCCACGCCGCTACAGAAGTTCCTCCAAGCATTCCTTTTCGCTGATCTCACCAAGTTTCTGAATCTATTCAGTGAAAACTTGTACTCCGCCCAATTATCATAGCACTTAGCCATATTGAACATCCTACGACAGTCTCTTCTTGCCTGCGCAATATCAGGATCCCACCACGGTGGACGATCCCTACCCCTGTGCACCATTGGCTTGAACGCCAAGGAAGTCGCCAACTGCAGTGAGTCTGTAAGCAGACCCACTGCCGCGTCAATCCCCCCTATGTCGTCGACCCGGGGAGGATCAGATAGAGTCCGAACCAGAGAGGAGGAATGAATCCCCCAATTCATTCGTTTCCTGTTCAACATAGCACTCGATCCTACAGACCTAAGTACCAAACTAAATTCCACATATCTATGATCAGAGAGCGAACAATCATTAGAAACCATCCAGTCTTTGATCATGTCAATGTGGTCAATGCTAACCAGCGTGACATCAAGAACTTCACACCTATTTGCTACAACAAACGTTGGCTCACGGCCCCTATTTACTATTCCTAAATTATAATTCATAATAAAGGAGAATAGTGACTCACCTCTTACATTCGTATTCGTGCTACCCCATATAGTGTGGTGCGCATTAGCATCGGCACAGATTATGACCGGAGTTCCAGTGCCTGCTGCCCTTATAACCGCATCACGGTTAAGCCGATTGGGTGGGTCCTGTCCGTGGTCATGCGCCATATATCCCGAGACCATCCAGACTATACCGTCCTTTGTCTCGAGAGCAACAGATGTTGTGTCTTCATCACTGTAATCAGAAAGAATGAAGATATTCAACGAATTTTTAGCTAAGACACAAGATCTTATGTTACCTGTACCTTTCGCAAACAATAGCTTATAGCCCTTGAGATTAAGTCCGCAAACCCGATCCTTATGAATCCAGGGTTCTTGGACCATCACAAGCTCCTCCCCTCTTTCTACCACACGGAGGATGCTGCTTTAGAATGGTGGAGGTTAATTTGTAGGACCTTCACCATGATCCATACTGGCGACCACCGTAATTTTGACGTCCTCCTGGTCAGATTCCAGAAGCACGTCCTCATCAACCATATCACCCAAGCGACCAAAGAAGTCACCCAATCTGGAGACAGACTGGGTATCCTCTTTGTCGCTTGAGCTTACGGCATTGTCACCAGCCATGCCTTCTTCAGGCTGCTTGGCCTCACTGACCGGAGGAGCCGGATTGCTCTTGTTGTCACTTCGGTAGACGCGGAGCAAGACCGTACTAAAACCATAGTATTTCTTGCCTTGCCGCTCCCTCAGTGGTTCCAAGGATTGCTGGTTAATCAGCACCATCACCGTCCTTGAGGACCCTTCAGCAGCCGAAACCTTCACAACTTTCCAATCCTGTGTGGGCAGTTGAGGGTTGCAGCACTGAATGATTTTCAAGATCTCTTCAGGTTCCGATGGTTCGGCAGGGATGGTGGCAATCGATCTAGGCCTCCGTGGTATCTCACCAACTAACACCACATCGAGCCTAGCACCTTCCAAGATCTCTCCTAACAATTGGATGGCACGCTTCAGAAGCAACGCTGAGCGCTCATCTGCACAAGCCATCAGTTTCACGTGACCCTGGAACCAGCCAGCATCATCGCATTGAGGAGGTGGCCCTGGATTCTCCTTGAGGATCGTCCAGAACACTCCCATTAATTTTTGTTTAGCCAGGTCCCACTTGGTATGGGAGATGGCACCATTATCAACACCTCTGTCGATGATAGCCCGCACAAGGTGACCTTTGGCCAACTCGCTGAAGGACTTATTCATCGATTTCGATGCAATTTTGGGACGTTTCGTCCCTGGTTGCTGTTTTACGGCTGCAGCTTCCTCCTCCGAACGTTGCCGTTTAGGCAAAATTCAGGCGTTTTCCTCTTTGTCATAACTCGAGAACCACTAGTCCGAATAAGCTGAAGCAAATTTATAAAATTTAAGAAATACAATTCCTTTAATCTAATAATTCATACAACGTTTCGCTACATAAGCAACAGTTTCGCAGTTATAAATAAATGTTTGCTCAAAAATTTTAAATTTTTTATTTTTAATTCATAAAAAATCAAAAACGGTAAAAAAAAGTGTCAAGTCCTATTACTTTCACGTAAAGTCGCATAACATGAACAAAATGAGACATAAATTATGAAAATCGATGAACGCGTTTCGCTTTTATTCACAATTAAGTAAAGGTACGAATTTCAATGTTTTTTCCACAAAATTCTTTGGAAAAAACATTGATTTTTATGATTCTCAGAATTAAAAAAAAGGAATAAGCAAAAGGTTATTTGATTTTTATGATTGCGGTAGCAAAGTAATAAGCGGTAATAAATGTGAGTGGACAATTAAAAGGAAAAAATGAATTATTTGGGGTTTTCCGTTAGTTACCTGAATGATTTTTTTTACAGAAATTGCACCCACATTTATGAGTGCTCATGTTTTGGAACGTTTCGAAAACATTTTTCATAAGTACGTGACAGTAAAATATTGAAATATTTGTAGTATTTATATATTTATAGGTGCTCTTTGATCGATTATAATGCATTATAATGCAAATATCTATGAAGATATATGTATGTTTCTGTTATTTTTTATAGAAACTACAAAAATGAAGATATGCACCTTTGAAGCTATGCCCCTCATATCTCGTTCACCATTCCTTTTAGAATAGTGTCTTTTTTATTACTTATTTTGACTATTTGACATATGTATGTACATTTACCACAAATCACTACTTAATATGAGAAATTTACTTTTTATGGTTTTTATGAAGAAGGCAAAAGGCAAAAAATGACACATTTTTTTGCTTAAGTATACAAGTCATTAAATTTTAGAGGGATAAAATACATACATATACATATGTATGTATGTATTTATATTTGAAAAATTAACTGCCAGGCCCACAACAAATTAAAATTTTTTTTTGTTTTGAATATAAATATAAGAAAGAAATGTTCTTGTCGACATAGTGGGCCAGGCAGTAAATTACTTTCTGTTGATAGAATTTAATGGCAGTTGACATGAACAGTATGTATGTACATTAGACTGACTCGAAAAAAAAGTTGTTGATGTACCCCCTCAAAACTAACTTTGTCAGGTTTTATGAAGACTCCCAAAATATTTTGGATCTAGCGATACATATTTTTGTTTCGGGTTTTCATAAAAATTCTACGTATGTGGAAATATTGTTCTGCTTTTCGAATTGATTCTTTTTTAAAATAATGTTAGTTTATTTGTTTTTTGTAATTATTCACAAAAAACGCGAAAATCGCGAAAGATTTTATCTTTTTTTCATATATAGGCAATATGGGTATAAAACTTTTTCATTTTTCAATTTATCAAAATGTGAAAAATACAATAAAAAATATAAAATTAATAAAAAAAAAAATACGTAGAATTTGTATGAAAACCCGAAACTAAAATATGTATTTATTTAAATATCTCAATTAGTAGGTCGCAAGTGGTAAAGTTTTTATACCATTGGATGCTGCTTCGAAAACTCTTTTCGATGATACCAAATTTTATTTATGTCGTCTTTTTTTATGAAAATTATGAAAAAAAGACCTTTTTTAAAAATGGTCCAGCTCACGGATAGTCAACGCTAGAACCAAAATATTTTGAGAATCATCAAAAAACATATTAAGCTTTATTTTCAGAGGGGTAACTAAAACACTTTTCTCGGCTCCATAAAACTTGAGTCGGTCTAGTATGTATATATTTTTTTTGATAGCTTACGCAACACAAAATTAAAACAAAAACGGTTTCAAATATTTTACTAAAAAATATGACATAAATTAAAGCTGAATTCCAGCAATATTTACAGCACTTGAATTTTTAAATGTGAGGGCTTAAAAATATTTTGAATATGCCTTTTTAATGTTAAATTTAAATAAGTTTTGCTTTTACTGAAAATTTTTAAATTTTGAGTTAATACAGTATTGTTGAACATGTGCGATATATTCTGAACGAATTTTTGAATAAGTTATTAGGTTATTTAACAACAGACTATATGCAGATGATAAAACATTACTGGTGGGGTGGAGAGCTTAGACGGTCCACATAAGTTATAAGTCTATTAAGTACATAGTAATGAACATGGTCTGACAATAGATGTAGAAAAAACAAGGTGTCTGATAGTGAGCAGGAAAAATATTCACGAAAATAACACACAATGGCCGAATTAGTAGATCTGCGCAAAACTAAAAGAATGCAACAATAGAACAAACAACCATATTTGTTTGTTTTAAAAATTATAAAGATGTCGAAAACAATTCCTATAAAAACAATTGCAATAAAAAAATACAACTCCGCAAAAAATCAGCAGGCGTTTCGCGCAGACCTCTTAATTGGGCCATGCATCACCCTAACCGTTCAAAACATGGGCGCATATTCATAAATGATCACCAAGTGTTAACTTTTTTAAGTACCTATTTAAGTTATTCACAGTTGGTTACTTTCAGCATAAAAAGTTTAGACTTATTTATGGGTAAAGCTGTAACTAAATGCTAACTAACTAATACATTCAAAGAACAGCTGATTGATTTAGTTTTATAATTTATTTGAAAAGAACAACATTTTGAAGTTATTATAAAAATATAAAGAAATGGAAAAAATTATAAGAGATATTCAAATATTATCAGATGAAAACATTACGGACCCTTTATAAGCTGAGAGCAGTTGCTACGTTAGTTATGAATTGTGAATAAGATCTATAACTATCTATGAACTATTTTTAAGTTTCTGTTTTGTTAGTTCCGACTTTAGTTAGGATTTCTGAATATGCGCCATGGTGATTGAAAGAGTTTGACATCAAGCACATTGAAGGTGTATAGACTTCTTTAACGGCTGTGTTAACTTTTAGAAAAAACTTTATTATTATTTTTTACCAGAAAAATTTTAAGCTTTAAAATTTAATGTTCGTTCTTTAAATAAAACCAAAATTTTTATTTGAATTTCATGCCAATTCACCATTTAAAGAAAGATTTTGCTTTTCTACCCTGCTTAGATTTTGTATTTATTTTAGGACAAAATAAAAGTAACAAGGAATAAAAATAAAAACTACAAAAAAAAAAAAATATCAATGTTTGCTGCCATGACTTTTTCTGTTTTGCCAGTTGCAGTCTAACAATACAATTTTTATTTATGTAACTCCAACTGAATTAAGTTCGTTGCTTGTGTTCGTTCCGTTTTGATTTAAGTTTGAGTGAATAAACAATACAAAAGCTACAAAATCTGACACGTTTACACTATGTTGCATTCACTAGCATGTAATGGATTTGATGTGCTGTTTGTTGTTTACTCTTGTTATTCTATTTTTCTGCTCTTGTTTTGCTTGTTTTGTTAATGTTATTCTTGTTGGTGCCGTTTTTGCTGCCCTTACTGTTCTTGGTATGTTTACATAGCTTTTTAAAAATTACTGACTAACGAAACAACATTTTTCACTAACCCTCGACAAGACAAGGGTCAGTATGTTAAAAAAAATATATCGCAAGGTGAACATAAAATTAAAATACACTGTAATAATTCAGGATTATTCATGCAGGGGAGTCTTCGAGAATTTGGCACCTTATATAAGAGTATCCCTCTCTCATGAACTAAATGTTCTTTGGACTGGATAGTTCCCCCTTCCAAAAAAAAAAAAAAAACTGTTAGCCATTTAGACCCTTCATTATGGATATACAAAACTATTATCAAAGTTGTTTGTGGGAATACTATTATTTATTAAAAGATTTTGTTTGTTGTGCTTAATTCCCTTTTTAAATAATTGATAAAAAATACTGAAATTTATTGTTGGAGGGAATTAAGCACAACAAACAAAATCTTTTAGGATATACAAAACTTAATCAAATTTACTCCAAAATTGTGACCTGTACACGCAAAGAAAAAAAAATGATTGATACAATCACAATCGCAAACTATCATTAATGTTTGTGGTTATGATTGTGTCAAACACGTCTTCAGCAACAATATATGTTCAGACAGAATGTTTTTAGCTAATTATTGTCTCAAACATATTATTATGTTCAGAAGAACAACGCAAACGATCTTTCAAACCATGTTTCTTTATTTTTCAACCCCATACAAAATGTCTATTTCAACATGTAATATGGTTCTCGCAATAAAAACAATAAAAAAAATTAATTTCCAAAATTTATGTTTTATTACAAATATACAGCATATATTAATAAGTAAAATATAGTTTATATTTAAAAATTAAATTAAATACATACATTTATATACATGTGTGTGTGTCAATTTATAAATTATAAATTATATTTTTTGGTACAAATTTATCAAAAAAAAAGGAGATCTATGTAGCCTTACTTCGGCATGCATTAACACTTTTCATTATTTTTATCCGCTCACTTGAGATTTGTTAAGATAAAGAAAAATTAAATTTACCTTTTATTTCTTTTATGAAATATACTATATAAATATGCTGTTGAACAGTTATTGAAAAAAATCGGGGCTAATGACAACATCTTGTGCCGAAATTTCTATGCTGGTTTCAGTGTTGGAGGTTCTTTGGCTGCAAGAAAGACAAAGGAATTGCTTATTTATATATTTTTATAATTATATATAAATAACTTACCTGTTTCAATAAATGCATAATAATTTATATCGATAATTTTGCAAGGCAGCGTGGCATTTTCTCCCCGAAAAATGTTTTAATTATTTTGTAATCATTCATGTTTCATGATTTACTAACACTCGCGGATGGTTTGTTTCGACTGGTTGTTTCGACAATAAAGAGAATGTGCTTTACTGTTGAATGTGCTCATAAAGAGAATGTGCTTTAAAGCAAACAAAAATTATGGTATTAAAAATACCTTTTGTGTGCAGCAATATTATGATTTTAATTGTTTAGTTGAAAATACATATATTATAGTAGCAAACATATTAAATAATTTAAAATGGTTAGCTAGATCAGAGTAACTTTTTAGGTGTAAAAGACCATTTAATATTATTATAGCGAATTTAATAATGTTAGGGACAAATAACAATTTTTAAGGTTATATTATGACTATAATAAATTTATTAGGGTAAACATATTAGGTAAATATGAATAAAAATGGTCGTAGTGACCATTCCTTAATCATGTTTTTTCTTTGCGTGTACTTTACACACAAGATTAACATGGACCGCCAGCCAGCAGTAGTCAGCCAGAGGCCCGAAAGGACATCGCACAGTGTTACGATCTTGGCCAAAAATAGTTAAAATTTATGTCAACGATTTGTTGGTAATATTTTTAAGGAAAACACTATAATAAGATTATATTGCACTACATCATAAAGAGGGTATTTATTTATTTATTCATCATATTGTTATCCTATACAACAAGACATAAAAGTCTTATAATTACAGTACAGGATTAGAAAAGGTTAATGGCAATGTGTAAAGCTACGTTTAACAAACAATATTAAATATTACATACATATTTGATAATAACATAATAAAGAATACATAAATATTAAAAAAAAAAAAAAAAAAAAAATAAAGGGTATTAACTCAAAATTTTTATATTTTTAATTTTTGGAAAATAGTTTACACGTAATATTCATATATACGCGCTGTAAAAATATCGTGTTATTTTTTCTACTTTTTAGAAGTGCTTTTAATAAAAAATTCAAAATTAGTTTGCTTTTACTGAAACATTTTAAATTTTGACTTAATACCCTCTTTATGATTAAGTTCGATATGTATAATATGAATGAAAACTGTTAAAAAAGGTTTGAGTTATTGCAACTCAAAGTAAAAATTTGTATGCAACATAATAGATTCAAAGAATATTACTGACATTTTGCGTGTCATCATTGTAGTCATAGAGTATTAAAAAAATCATATGTAAAGTACCGTTAGCAACAAGACAGGTGCTACATTAAGCCAGGGGTTTTCAACAGAAATAAACTGTAATAGAGAATTTAAAAATACCTTTTTAATATTTTTGTATATTATTCTGCAAGTATGTATTAAAGCATACATATATAAATTTCAGCTGCACCTACTTGCACGCATTTCTTTGGTAAATGGTTTTTTAGTGTCAACACTCTTCGGATTCGTTATATTTTCAATCGGTAGCTGAAGTTGAAGCACCATAAAACAACTACTGTGGTACTTAAAGTAACACAGTTTTTGAAAAATTGTTTGAATCGTTATCAAACGCAGAAATTTAATTTTAAACTTTTAAAATTCAACCATAAATGATCCAAACACTCGCGTGTGTTGATAAGTGGGCTAGGTTGATATAAATGTAGCAAAATTTATAGCACTTTGGAAGAAAACTGCACTGTTATATATAAAATTGTATCCGTGGTGCTATACGCTAGAAACGGTGCACAAAACTTTAATTTACTTGATAATATTATCTGATTGTTTTAATTATCATAGTTGTTTTTAGGAATACAATTATTTATTAAAAGATTTTGTTTGTTGTGCTTAATTCCCTTTTTTTAATAATTGATAAAAAATACTGAAATTTATTGTTGGAGCATAAGCTGTTCCTATGCGAATTTCACTGGTTGCTTAGGCCAGATCATCAGGAAACGTTCTCCTAAATAATTTTCGAAAAGCCAAAGCTATCAGCAAACAAGACTACAGAGGGAATGAGAATTACCTACATACACTCAAAAAGTCCTATTTGCAACGATATCAAAGCTTAAACAAAATACCAAACAATAAATCAGTGATGAGTTTACCACTAAATCCAGATTCGAACCCCCTCTCGCAGGTTCGTCCGCCGCCTTATTGCCATCCACCTTGCAGTGTCCTGGTACCCAACACAGCCTCATTGTGAATGCCAACATGAGCTCTCTCAGAGCATTCCTACATCGTGCGATCAGGCACGATCGCACCGTATAATTTGACAAAGCTCTTAGCGCAGCCTGACTGTCGCCTTAGTCTGTCACCACAGATCCCCCTACGATGTGACCCAGTATCACCTCCATCGCCCTCCAGATCGCTAGGATCTCAGCTTGGAAGACACTGCACTCATCCGGGAGTCTGAATGACCTTTTCACGTCAGTGTCAGCAATAAAAACACCAGCCCCAGTGCCAGTGTCCATCTTGGACCCGTCCGTATATACTGCCCACCCCTCAAACAGTCAGTTGGATCCACGCCAAACTTCCCTATCCGAAAACTCCACCGGAGTATCTTCCTATATCTATCCCCTCTCAATGCATTCCACCAAACAGTTCATCCATAGTTAAGAATAGTCCTAACCTCCGATGTGTAAATCCAGTTTACCATATCTGATCTTAGTTTCTGCATGTGTAGAAGGCATTGAGTCCTCTTTTCATCCTCTCCTGGGTGTTTCTTCTCCAAAACAGTTTACAGTCGAGGAAGTTACCCAAATACTTACTGCCCGTTCGCCGATATCGAACGTCAACGTTCGCATAGTAAATAACATTTAAAACAAAAACAAAATTTTAAAAATTGTCAGATAGAGTTAACTCAACGCCGTCTAGCACTTGTCATTTAAAACCCTCTATCATGTACCTTCTGGTAAAAGGAACCAGCCCAGTCTTCGCAGAGCTTATCCCCAGTCCTCTTTCTTTGGCCAAAGCCGAGCAGCTATAAATAAATTTAATACATACAAAGTATTTATGTTATAGTCCATTAAGCGATATAAGCACATTTGCCATATGTACCATCTATTAACGGCTATTAAAGGCAAAAGTAAAGCAAATTATTGGCGTTAAAGTAACATTAGCAACATTTACTAAGTTCTGTTTAATTTTCGAAACCACAATCCATCTAAAAAACTAAGAATTAAATCGCTTAATTTCTGGCATCAACTCTCAACTCGTAAAAAAGTAGTTTTTTCTTTTGGTTTCAGTTATGATATTTTTTTTTTTTTTTTTTTTTTAGAAAGTATAGTCGGTCAAGGCCTACCATTTGTTGAATTATCCCGCGAAGCTCTACGCTGGTTTGCAGGATAGAAATCAGAGTTGCTTCTTCTCTTAATTCTGTGGTTTTCACGAATAATCGCGTAAGTTATAAAACCAAACTTTTCAGGAGAGCAAAAACAATTATTTTTTTCAATTGCGGCTCCTGTAGATGCTTTTTTCTTTACTATCCTCTTAACAGTGACTTTCTACGTATTATACATAGTTTTCATGAAAAAATCCTCACAGGATCACAATCTGTAAAAGGATTAAAAATGCATATGTTTGATTGACTCATAAAGTGTGTGCAATATAACATCATATCTCCACATAAGTTCTTTTTTGTGAAAATAAATGTTATCATTTTAATCACACATGACGACTTACGTTGTTATTTTTACGACTTTAGTTGTTATTAATAGAAAAATTTTCAAAAAATACTTTCATATTTTTTGCACGAATAACAACATAACATCACATATGCTTTTTATTTGGAAACATATTCAGCAATTTTACAATTTTTGGCGATGTATGTCGACATAAATCGTTATAATAGCAAAATATTTTATTAAACAGTTAACTTAAGTTGTTTTTTACAGAAAAAATTTAATAATACTACATTATATTCTAAAAAGCTTAATACTTATAAAAACCTAATGCAAAATGTAGCACTTTGACATCATTATCTCAATTTCGGTAAAAACAGACTTACGCGATTATTCGTGAAAACCACAGAATTATGACGAGAAATTAGTTGAATTCTGCAGTGACGCCTATTTAGTAGCTGCCCTGTACAAAGGGACCACTTAAGGACCCAAGAGAGCTGCCTTTTTAATGGCTGCCCAAGAACCTTACCTAATTTAAACCGTTAAGCAGTTAGAATGGTTAAAAAAATATCAATAAGGAACTTTTTAATATCATAAAAATAAAATATCAATAAGGACGTTTTAAATATCATAAATATAAGTTAGAAAACTGGAATTAAGACTGATCGTCGTCAACAAAAAATTCGGTTCTTTCAATTAAACCACCAGACAAAAAAAAAAAAACGGCTGAATTGAAATACATCCAATTGCTAAACGTATCATTTGAATTTATTTTAGCACAAACATCTAATGGAATGTCAGAATTTTAACAACAAAGGCTTTTGGATATAAGGCCATATTTTATGTGCATTAAAGCATTTACTGTGTATAGTAACTGTTGAAGTTATGTATAAAAAAACTTAACCTTAAATATTAAAATACGCGTGGAGTTCAATTCAAAGCTTTATTACTAAAAAAAATACCAGTTTACAAAATTATACATAAAATATAATGTCAAAATATTAATTACCGTATTGTTCAAGGCGAATTCATTACAGGTGATCCTAAAAGCCCTGCTGATAACTTTTTTTCTTTAGCTTTATAATTGTTGGATGTCAAAATTTTGTTTATTATCTTTGTTTCTGTTTTGATTTGTTTCGGTTTTTGACATTGTACAATGATTTTACAAAAACAAATTGCTTGTGGTTTTTGTATGAGTTGTACTTGTTGTACTACCGAGATTACCTGGAATGAATTCGCCTTGGTATTGTTACAAAAAATATATAAAAAGAGTTGTCAATTGCCAAGTATGATTTATTTTACATTCCAACAGTAACATATTGGTTATTACTTTTGTACTAAAATAATTCATCACAATAAAAGGAATCTCAATTTCTGCATTTGAAAATAAAAAGCTAAATAAGTTTCAAAGATATGAAGACAGCTTTGTAAAAGAATTTTTCATTAACAAAATTTTTAAAACTGTGTACCTTAATTTAAAATAATTAAGAAAGTCGAAGCCAGGACTTTACTTAGACTCTAAGAGCTTCATCGGGGTAGCATTCGCGAGGTAATTTTAATTACCGGTTGGCAAAAAATGGGTTAACAAAAATATCGTTAAAAACTACATTTGGTTACACATGTCAAGGGAAGGTTCAAATAGTGATTGCCTTTCCTTTGTATACCTTCTTTAATAGATAAAATACCTGTTACAAAAACAAGTTTTACAAATGTAATCAGTACGAAATTTTCTCTCAACTAAAGAATTTCAAAATGACAAAATAACAAAAAAAAAATTGCTTTTTATAATATTTCCCACCGCTTATTTTTAAGTTTGAATACCTCTCTCCAATAAACTTCGGGCTGATTTGGAACACTATAAAGCTCATATATATTGAAATGTCAGAGTCCGTACCGGCGACACTCATTATAAGGGCAACCCAAACAATGCTCTAAACACAGTATTTTATGCGCGATAAAAATGCCGTTAAATCTTGAAAATATGACCCTAAATTTTTTTGCAAATATGCCCAAAAAAACGAAAAAATTATTTAATTACTATCAATATATAACATAATTGAATAATATTCCCAGCAAAAACTAACATTGCAAAGTAATGAGTTAAAAAGCTAATATAACGACTCTTCACCACTTATACATTGGCGTTTTAACTCATTATTTTAACACGGTGATGTCATTGGAGGCAAGTACTTACCACCCTCGCTTACAAATAGGGAGTTTAATAAGTCATTAACACATTCGCTTACAAATAGACACTTTACATTGTAAACAACAAAACTGAATTTGTCAAACAAATTGTGTCTTTAATTAAATTTGCTTTGTAATGCAAAATTTTACTACCCTGCATCAAGGACATATTCATATCGAATAAGCCAGAAAACGATATGATTGCAAAAACGATATGATATTTTCCTCGAAAAACGATATTAAGGTACAATTTAAATACTATCGTTAATGGTACAAGATCGATATCATATATTATAATTTATATCACCTAGACGATATCGTTTGGTTGATTGATTAGTGTAGTTTTTATTCAAAATTTTAAAATACATATCAAAATCAATTTAGTATATAAATTTTTCATATTCAAATTCATATTAATTTATAATAAACTAGAGTAACCCTGCCCGCGTTGCTGGACAATACAATAACATATGTTTACGTCTTTGTATTAAAATTAAATTTTCTAGTCTTGTTTGTCGATTGACAATAGCTCACCAATTTTATGGTACACCTGACACTGAATCTTTAATTAATATTCAACAAATTGGTTAGCATTTTTGTATAAATGAAAACATATATTAATATCTGAATTGAAAACCACATTATTAAGATTTGAATTTTAACAGAAGGATTACAAATCAATAATCAAAAAATTTCAATGCACAGAAATGAAATAAGTCAAATGACGCGAGCAAACAGAGCCTTAAACCGACAAAATGTAATTCTCATAAGGAAAAAATACATTTTATATAGAGAAAACACACCATCATAAAATTGCGCGTATAACGCATATGATAAGAAATTTTTCAATGGTTTTTTTTAAACCATCAGTGAAAGTACCCCTTTCCAACGCATGTACTCGTTTGAAAATTGGTTGAGTGGTTCTCGATTTATTAAATGACGAACATAGGACAACTTATTTTTATATACCTATATAGATAAAAAAAAAACAAATTGTAAGACAAAATATGTACTTTAAGGCCCTAATCATGTACAACGCAGCGCAACGCCAAACAATAACATTGAAAGCACAAACAATGTCATAAATATTTTGTAATTTTGTTGTTGCTTTCAACAGAAATTCATGTAAGCGTTTGAAATTTTAAGACGCAATGTGAAATTCTGTAGAAAGCAACAACAAAATTACAAAATATTTATGACATTGTTTGTGCTTTCAATGTTATTCTTTGGCGTTGCGTTAGTTCTGTGGCGTTGCGCTGCGTTGTACATGATTAGGGCCTAAATCAATTTGTATTAAACGCCCGGGAGACTGTCAAATAAATACATCAATCACATAGTTGTGTGCGTGCAGTCGTTCTTTTTCGGGTACACATACGCGTTGTCGGCAATGCTTTATGAAAATCAAAAAGTTTTGATTTTTTTATTTGATGGCTGATTATTTGATAGTCTCCTGTTGTGATTGACAAAAAAAAATTATTTTCTTTGTGTTTGTTGTCATGAAAAATATAAATATTTTGGTTTTTTACAAAATACAATTGTTGATTGCCGTGTTTATTTGTACGTCTCCGAAAAAGCCTCAAATAAACGACACTAACACATATGCACTGATTGACGGGTTTATTTGAAAGTCTCCAGAGCCCTTTAGATTTGAATAAATAAAACCTTAAATGTATTTTATTAGGAATAAATTATTAATTTCGTTAATCAACTCATAAACAAGTGCTTATGTATCAGATTATATGTCCACCATTACTTAACTACTTCTACGTAATGCAGATGGTACGAAGTAGTCATTATAAAGTAAGTTGTTCAGTAATTTCAAGTCATTACCTAGTTTTAACTGGGTTTGCATTTAAAAAAAAAGTCAAAAATTATAATCGGCAATACCCACTAGGGAGATCGAACGGTTATTATTCGACCGGTTTTAACCGGTTATTTTAGCTTTGCCCAAGTCGGTTATTTTAAAATGACCATTTTTCGAATATCGAATAAACCGGTTATTTTGGTATAATTAACCGGTTATTTTAGTAATGTGTAATTTATATACATTTTCCTTACTCTTGTTGTAGATGTACCCAAAATTTAAGTATTTTTCTAATTCTATATTGGGCAAGTTTAAACTTTTTTTGAACACTGAAAATAAAAACCACTTATGAATGCGTGTGTTCTTGAAAAAAACCAAAAACTTTTCAAAATACTACAAAAACGTGTTCAGTTAAAAAGTAAATAGTAATTTGTGCAAGAGTATTCTATATATAAAATATATTTTTATATAAATTATATCTCTAGATATTTTTCGAATGCGATTAAAGAGACAAAGTTAAGTACTTGAAGTGCCCTAAAATGATAAGTTGCAAAGGTCACGACTTATTAATCACCTTTAATTAGTATACATGCTTGACATTAATGTGATCCAAATGGAACTTAACTCCGTTCGAAGTAGTTCTAAGAAGACGACAAAAAATACTTCACTAAAATACGCTGCAAAAAATGAATTATTGGGTGAAATATTAGCCCCAATAATTCAATTTTGTTACTTCTTTTGTTCTAGCATCTCTTCATGCTGAAAACTACAAATTTCTACCAGTTTTATTTATTAAAACACCAAGAACTAAAAAACAAAATTGAAGAAATCAAACAATGTCATGGAATGTTTTAAATTGTGTTCGACGAATTGACAAATTTGTTACACAAAAAAAAAATGTTCAGTTCACTATTCGTTTATATAATGCTGAAACCAAATAATTTGAAATAGATAATACTGGCCAAGAGGTTTTGTTTGCAACTTTTAAAAAATATGGTTGATTTATATAGAGAAATTTGAGTGAATATTTCAAATAATAACTTTATAAAACTCCTATAATTTATTTGCTTTTGCAAAACTTTTGTCTAGATCAAATATCATTCAACCGTTTCTAAATTACATTATACAAATATCTTCTTACAAATCAAGTTTAGTAAATCAATAAAAAATTTTTGAAAATTTAGATAAAGTTTGACCAATTTACTGGTCCCACTATTCTTGGATTTTATCGTAAAATATTTGTTAGGTCTGATCTTAGTCATATTTATGTATTTTGTTGGTTCCTTACCTTTGCAAATTGTTTTGTTTTTATTCAAATTAATGTTTTGTTTTAACTTATTTGATTTTTGTGTTTTTAAGTATTCGAATTAAAACCGGTTAACAGGTTATTTAAAAATTGCTTAACCGAAAACCGGTTTTTTTAAAATATCAACTATTCGTAATATTCGAAAACCGGTTATTGAAAAAAGTCGAATAATCGATCTCCCTAATACCCACACACCATTGTATTTACAGACAAATTTTTGAGATTGTAGCCAACTTGGAACCGATGGAAAGTCGTGGGCTCACTGAAACAAAGTTATGTTATGAGTTTAAAATTCATCTAAGGGTTATTTGTACCGAATATAACCTAGTTACACCATATATTTGTATTAAAGGGGTTTTAGAAGCGGTCACTAAATTGTAATTGTATAATTAAAAAAGAAGTTAAAGCGTTTTACTTAATTTGGGAGCTATCCTTAATATTTGCTTAGGTATTAAATTTGGCAGATAAATATAACAGTTGCTATATAAATGTTGATGGCGTAATTTCAGCAACCCGTTGGATGTTCAGAAAGATATTTGGAACTGGAAAGACATCTTGTTGCCTTAATATTAGAAGGTTGTATGTACCATTTTTATTTTATTTTCAGTTAGTGTTGTTTTAGGGTTGTATGATACATAACTTTATTTCATACGTAACTTTGTTTGAAAATACTAGGGAGATCGATTGTTCGACTTTTTTCAAAACCCGGCTTCCGAAGATTCCGAATAGTTGCTATTTTATAAAACTCGGTTTTCGGTTAAGCTTTTTTAAAATAACCGGTTAACTCGAAAACATAAAAACACTAAAATCAAATAAGTTTGCATAATAAAACATCAATTACTTATGATATTCCCGCGAAGCTCTTCGCTTGTCTGCAGGAGACCAGAGTCTCTTGCGGGAGTCGAACCCGCAACCCCGGCACTGATAGACAAGCTCACTACCAGCTAGCCTACCGGGGCACCCAAATAAAAAAGACTCATGTGCGCGATCTACACCAAAAAGAAATTACCCACGCTCTACGCACGACAATAAACATAACACCTAATTCGGGAATTTGTCCACGAAGTGGCAACACTGTACAACGGTTGCTGTTTAGCTTTTCTAGAATAAAATACCATCAAAACATTTACGTATCTGTTAAAAGTCACGGCACCATAACAAAAGTGTAAAATTCTATGCCGGTATTTTTTTCATTTATCATAACACTACAAACGAAATTTTTCATAATACCTGAGTTATTCAAGTTAATAACAGGACTTTTCTCTTTTATAGTGTTTGCTTCTACATGTGCTGCCTTACAACACGTTCGATTCAAACTTATTGTTGCCAGTTACAATTTGAATTTAAACATCGACATGTAAGAATATTCGAATTTATAAAATTGTTATTGTTTATGTTTAAGAAAATGACTTTTTATTCCCCCATAGGGTTCGTGACAGATGTCCAGTGCACCAAAAAAGAAAAATACAAAACTGTTCGTTTTGAAATTAATAAAAAAGTTTTTATCCAATTTTTAAAACTCAAAAAATATTATAAAACTGCATAGGATAATAAGTACCAGGTATGTCCATTAGGAAGAGCTGTCATTATTTATCCATGTAATGTCAAACAAATCAACTGCAAATTACTTTTTTAAATAAAAATTTTGTTGATTCAATATTTTGCTTATTTGAAATTGATTTTTGGTTAAAATTTGTTATCACAAAATTTTTATAGAAATTTTTCACAAAAGAAAATTGATTTATTTGATTTTTGCCGCTTGTTTTACTTTTTTCCTTATTTTCTTTTGCTTGACGTTATATGGGTTTTAAAATTAAGAAAAAAATTTCTAATGTCTATACCTTGTATTTATTCTACCATGTAAAATAACAAAACATATGTAATAAACTTGTATAACAAAATTAATGTTTTTGTTTAAAATTATAAAAAAAAGTTAGTAAAAAGCATAATAATTTTAAGATGTGTTATTAAAAAAATCGTTATTAAAAAAAATATTTAACTAAAATTTTAAATATATCGAATCCAATATCTTAATGATATGGGGTTGCATCCTTGATGCTTCCTCCTCCTAACCTAACGAATCCAATTACGTACATTAATCCTTTGGCGTTATGCGAAAAGGTATTAAGTCATAAAACCCATTTTAAGTTTTTTATTGGGCTTAACTCAATTTTTTTGTTATCGATAACTTAAGTGTAGCACAACTGGTGCCAATTGTAATCATTCGCTCTTTAGAAACTAAGTCAATTTAATATGTACAATAGAGCGACTCAAGTTGTATGTAAGCGAAATTCGTGCAATGTGTACCCTTGACGAGAGGTCAAAGCTCGAGCCGAAATATATTAAATGTTATCTTAAAAAAGTCCAAGGTTAATTTTTAGGAGGGTACATCGAGCACTTTTTTTGGTGAGTCGCTCTAATGTACAAAAATTAAAGAGTTTTAAATTTAACATTACGAAAAACTATAGTTTTTGACTAAAGACCATTTTGGCTTACTTCAAAGACCTTTTATGAAGTATAAGTATCAAAAACGAGTATATCTTCTTATATATAAATACGGGCTAAAATTTTTTTGTAGTTGATTTTTAAGTATCTTATCGTCTATCGATTTTAATGAAACATATCGTCGGTCACAGGTTGACAACTCTTAACATGGTTTTTTGTACTTTTCAGGAGACAAAAACCGTTACTAAACCGTGTTGGAAGTAAATAAAAAAAACCAAAATTAGTAGGAGATATTTATTGTAAAAGAGTTGACAATTTCAAAATATTTAAAAGTGAGTTAAGAGTTGTCAACCTGTGACCGACGATATATCGTTTTAAAGGTATTTGTGTGAAGATATGCCAATATAAATCTCTTTCCTAAATTTCTAGACTTAAAGTGTTTAAAAGCATTTTAATTTATTTTGCAAACACACGTACAGACATTTATTAACGGTGGTTAAAAAATCAAATATTTTTTTTTGTTGTTTTAAAATGTTTTCGTTTTTATACCCTCCACCACCACTAGTAGTGAATGAGGGTATACTAAGTTTGTCATTCCGTGTGAAACTTTTTTATTATACATCTTAGACCCCATAAAGTATATATATTCTGGCTGCTTGAGTAATTCTATGTCCGTCTGTCTGTCCTTCTGTTGAAAACACACTCACTTTCGAAAAACGCAAAAGAAAAGAACAAACTTGGTTTCCAATTGCTTGTAGTTATCCTTAGCAGTTTCGGTTCAGTAGGATCAGAACTATGAATCAGAATGTGGAACCACCACCCTAAAATAGTTTATAATTTTGATACAAAAACTAACATTAGTGGTGGAATAATGCACGGAATTATATAAAATTTAGCACAAATTCGCTTTATACGACTGCAAATAATGAAATTTCGTTAACATCGGTCCACAGTTGACCATAGGCCCCATATAAACCGTAATCGCGGAAAACAGCTTAGTACGTCTAAAACCGTAATAAATAACGCTAGCATACGAAAATTTGGTACGTCACAGTTTTATAGGACGGGACATCACACTGCCAAATTTCGTGAAGCTCGGTGCATAATTTACCCTAGGCCCCATATAAATCCTAACAGTGTAGTGAGCCTAAAACTGTAATAAATAATGCTATTATAATTTAATTCGGTAAGGTACAGTTTATAGGGCTGGATATCACAATGCTAAATTTCGTGAAGATCGGTCCATTATTAACCCTTGACCCTATATAAACCCTAATGCCGTAATATATTTTAGTACGCCTAAAACCGTAATAAATAACGCTATCATACTAAAATTTTGTTCGTCACAGTTTTATAGGACCAGAAATCACAATGTAAAAAAGATCGGTCCATAACTTACTCTAGGTCCCAGATAAACCCTACTCCCGGAAAATAGTTTAGTACGCCTAAGACCGTAATAGATAATGCTATCAAAATAAAATTTGGTATGTCACAGTTTTATAGGACAAGAAATTACACTAATAAATTTCGTGATAGTCGGTCCCTAATTTATCAAAGGCCCCACTTAAAGCCCACTTTGGGAAAATAATTAAATTCGTCTAAAACCATAGCAGATATAGATACTGCGGTAACTATTGTTCCAACTTTGCTTCATATGGCCATAAAAAATGTCATGCGATTTTGTGATATACGGTTCATAATTTACCTTGGATCCCATATTAGGCAGCCTTCTGAAATTCACTGTAAACGCTAAAACTCATTTTCATGCTGTATTGAAATTTATTCTAATTTATTTTTTTAATACCAGAAATCAGTCTACAGAATTTTAGGATGATTGGTCCATAATTTGCCATGAGTACAATTCAAATTTCCCTCCTGAAAGTCACGAAAATACGTATCATGATATTTTACTTAAGATAGTTCAAATTTTTAAAAAGAAAAGCTTACAACTTTCTGATTGTTGGTCAATAATTTAATATAATTAATATAGGTTAAATAAAGAATTAATAAATAATATATAGATATCATAATTAACTTGTTATTTATGATTTGCCTGAATCAATTCAACATTGTAATATGTTGATGTATGCAGACGACGTTAAATTATTTTTGAGTGTAAAACTTCCTTGTGATCAGCAACATCTACAAAATGACCTGGATAGGTTTAACAAATGGAAAACATGCAGTTTTCTATATAGAAATTACTTTTGTCGATATTGTTTTAAAAATATATAGACAGACATAAACATCGTTTAAAGTAAATATCATCAACATAGAATTAATAACTCGTTTACCAACACTGTTTTATATACGACCAAAACAAAACAACGTGGCTTTTTCACACACATAAATACACATATCCTTCAATGAACTTCAACAAGTAGCGGCCTACAAAAACATGGAGCAACTAGTATTATTAGAATAAACAAAACCACACAACATCAAACATGTTTCAAATGGAAGTAAAACAACTCAGAAAAAACAACAAACTTGTATAAACAATTCCTCTTTAACATTGAATCTAAAAAGAGTGTTAACATATCTTCAAGATGTGTATAAAATTATACAGATAAAAATGTATACTCTCAAACAGTGTCACCTCTTTGGCATTTTGCAACTAAATTTAGCATTGCAAATATGGATTTAGCTGCACAATTTTTCACTAGCATTTGGCATTTTATTAAGCATTTTTATAACATGTTTTTAGCGTTTTAAGCCTTAACTGTAGTGCGATTTCATAATAAATTTAAACAATAGTTGTCATTGTTAAAATATTGAACAACCACTTGACGTTTTTGCCATTCCGTATTATTTTAAACAATACTTGTTATCGTAAAGTCAGCTGTTTGTTTTTGTTTATAAAGAAAATATACAACTTAAAAATGAGCTTTGAATATTTGGTATTTAATTTAATAGTTAAATGGTTTTGCTTACCTTCTTAAAAAAAAACTAAAACTAAGTGCCAGGCCTACAATGTTGACAAGAATGATTCATCATCGCACAGCCTAAACGACTGAAGGTAAAAACTTGAAATTTGGACCAGGGCTTGGTCTCTCCCCAAATCGATCGACTAAGCAGGGATTTTTTGAAAATTCGAATGTTTAGGGGGTAAAAAAGGGTAAACACGGGTGAATTCGGTAACCTTATATCTCTAAAACTAAAAGAGATACAAAAAAAATTTAAAACTTATCGTTGTTCTTTAGAAAAATAAGCGGACAGGTGTCTGGTACTTTTTGGAAATTCAGCCCTTTAACGGAGTAAACGGGTAAAACCTGTATTTTGGTACTTTTTTGTCACCCCATCTATCTTTTAAACCAATAAACATAGAAATAAGGGTTATATCATATTTGAAACTTATCTAAAAAATCTAAATACGGATTTGGTACTTTTTCGAAATTCGGACATTTAAGGGGCAAAAACCGTAACTATTTTTGGTACTTTTTTACAAAACATTTTTTTTTATTCAAAAATTTATTACTTATTGTTGTTCAATAAAAAAAATAAGCGGACAGGTGTCTGGTACTTTTTTGAAATTCTGCCTTTTTTGGGAGTAAACGGGTAAAACCTGTATTTTAAAACTTTTTTGCTATGCCATCTATCTATTAAACCAATTAACATTGAAATAAAAAATATCACATTCGTAACGTATCTAAAAAATACAAATAAAAATTTGGTACATTTTCGAAATTCGAACGTTTAAGAGATGAAAATCGTACCTATTACAAAGTAGCGGGTTAAAACCTAGAAACATAAACTTTGGCGTAAAAATATCTTCACGAAAGAAAAGGAGATGCTAACGAAGTAGCGGGTTAAATGCTAGTTATTAATAAATCTGTATAAAAACGGACGTTTGCGGTTAAGACCTACATATGTTAAATTGAAAGCCGACAAGCGGAAAGTTTTACACTTTTCTTTTTAGAAATTTGAACAAACTTGATTCGTAACAGTTTTAGCCGAACTAAAATGATTTTCAGGAGGGGAATTTATATTGGACCCATGGTAAATTATGGATCAATCATCACAAAATTCTGTAGAGTGATTTCTGGTATTAAAAAACATTAATAAGAATAAATTTCAATACAGCAGTAAAGTTAGTTTAAGCGTTTTAAGTGAATTTCAGAAGGTTGCCGAATATGGGATCTAAGGTAAATTAAGGACCGCATATTACAAAATTGCATGACATTTTTTATGGCCATGGGAAGCTAAGCTGGGAATAATTTTACCGCAATATCTATATCTGCTACGGTTTTAGGTGTATTTAGTTAATTTCCTAGAGTAAGCTTTATATTGGGCCTATGGTAAATTATGGACCGATCATCACGAAGCTTATTTGTGTGATTTCTAGTCCTATAAAACTGTG
Source organism: Pollenia amentaria (assembly GCA_943735925.1). NCBI lineage: Eukaryota > Metazoa > Arthropoda > Insecta > Diptera > Polleniidae > Pollenia > Pollenia amentaria. Next base: position 79,943,050 of record OX031008.1, on the reverse strand, counting down.
AAGTATTAAATTTAATTTATGATAGCATTATTTATTGCGTTTTAGGCGTATTAAACCTCTCCCGAGAGTAGCGTTTATATGGAGTATAGTGAATTGTGGGCTGATCGTCATGCAATTTGACACTGTGATTTCTAGTTCTATGAAACTGTGATGGACCAAATCTTATTACAGTTGTATTATTTATAACGGTTTTAGGCGTACTAAACTGTTTGCCGGGAACAAGATTTACATTGGGCCTAGGGTAAATTATGGACCAGTCTTCAGGAAATATGACAGTGTGGTTTTCAGTCCTATAAAACTGTGATGAACAAAATTTTATTATGATTCCATTATTTATTACGGTTTTAGGCGTACAAAACTGTTTTCCGGGAGTAGGGTTTATATGGAGCCCAGTGTAAATTTTGGACCGAGCTTCATGAAATTTAACACTATAATTTCGAGTCATATAAAAGGAATTTTTTTTATCATTATTCCACCATTTATGTAAGTTTTTCCACATAATTATCAACTTTAAAGGGTGGTGGTTCAACATTTTGGTTCTTAGCTCTGATCTTTCTGAACCGATTTTGCTTGATTTCAATACCAAACTGCTTATGGCAACTACAAGCAATTTGACACCAAGTTTGTTCTTTTCTTTTGAGTCTTTCGACATTGAGCTGTTTTCAACAGACGGACAGATGGACATGGCAAGATCGGCTTAGAATTACTCAAGGTGCCGGAATATATATACTTTATGGGGTCTTTGATGTATAATAAAAAAAGTTTCACACGGAATGACAAACTTAGTATACCATCTCATTTACTATAGTTTTTTTACATAAGAAAACTGCAATGCCACATATGCTTTTTTGTGTATATTCAGTAGGATTAAAAAAATTTTTTGTACGGTTAAGAAAAAACTTTTTTATTAAAAAAAAGCGAAAAAATTTTTCCTGGAAAAATATAACGAAAATTTATATTTAAAATAGTTGAATTGAGCAACGATCCCAAGAGTATAAAAAATAAATTAAACAATAAATTTCAGTGCATTTATTAAGAATAAGTATTGGGAATTAAGCTCATCATAATTAATGAATAATAAAAAATTTTGTTTTCCCGAGAACAAATTTTGATAATAAATTTGCAGGTGCCCGTGCAAAAAAATAAGCTGGCAGATTGCTTTATTTTCATTTTCTTGCGAAAGCAATATAATTTGTTGCAAATTGTTTCTAATTCTATTTTTTCTTTTTACCCACTTACAACTACAATTCGAGTCGGGAATAAGCCAACCAATTGTAGGGGAATGTAAGAAAAGATAAACTCACTGTTTATTGTTGGTGTCTGGTCTGAGCTTTGATATCTTTGGAAATAAGATATGAATATATGTAATTCTCATTCGCTTTACAGTTTTTTTGTCGCTTTACCTTTTCCAAAGTCTTTGAAAAAATGTTTCCTAACAATCTGGCCTGAGCAACCAGTGAAATTACACAAAAAAACCAACAGTAAATTTCAGAGTATTTATCAAGAATAAAAATTGGGAATGTAGCACATTAATAAATAAAAAAAAAATACCTTTTTAGGCTTCATTAATATAACTGAAATTTAACTCATAGAATAAATTCGAAAAATAAAAAAAATTTGAATATAATAAAGTTGCTTATGAAAAGAAATAATGCCCAATATCTTCATTAATATTGAAATTTTAAATCGCGAATACGAGCGATAACTTTAAAAACATTTATTACCATTGAATTCAGCGTACTCGAATAAGCTTTAAAAGTAGGGCGCATAATTTAGTCTGTGAGAAATAAGGTGGGTGCAAATTAAGGCATTCGATATTGACCGATATCACAATAACGTTTTAATGGAAATTTGAATGGAATTTTTTAAATACTATTATTATGATCTTTTCCTAGAATCTTTTGAACCGCAGCAAGGCATATAAGCAAAATCGTTTGTATTTTGCATGTTTCAGAGGTTTGCTAACCGCGTAATATAAAATTAAAACTCAACGAACTCTGCCATTTATATATGATGTTTTACCAAAATGTACCCACTTATTAAAAAATTTAAATTTAATTTTGTTTCAAATTGGTCACTTAAATTTATTTGGTCTTAAATAAAATTTTACAATTTTAATAAATTGTTAACAAATACACTGAAAATATCTTAGCACTTTTTTAAGCATTTTTAAGCCCATACTTATCATATTTGGCCTTGTCCAATGTAAGGTTTAAGATCTGGTAACACTGCTATCAAACGGACGAAGCCAACATTACACATAGATACGCAAATGCTCTAATACAATTTTTACAAATGACATAATGGAACAAAAATAAAAAGAAAAACAATCATAACAGGACAATTATACATTTTGCCGGCAACAGTGTTAGTCGCTCCTCGAGCGTTACCGTGGACGGTCTTTTTAAGAAGGAATCTGCCACGAAAATAAATAACGAGAACCATTTTCGAATTTTCTTGTTTGACAAACCAAAGACGTGAAACTGTTGAGTGTAGCTTATATTCGCTTAAGCAAAAACAAACGAAACACATTAAAGAAACTGGCTAATAGTTGTATGTGGCCAAGGGAAGGTGGTGGCATTAATTGGTTTTGTTTTAAATTTTAATTAAAATTCAACATTAAAATTTTAATTAAAAGCGTCCACTAAGTTTTAGTTAAATTGGATAGCATGTTCAGAAATCGAAATGAAATGATGAAATGAATTTCCTGGTTTTATGAGTTGTTCTTGTTGAAATAACCAGTACTTTAAAAATGAAGTACATAAAAAGGAATATGTTTATGAACTTTGATTACATGATTGTTTTATAAATTTGTTCAATTTTAAGACTACTTTATTTCGATTTCTGGAATATGCCTGTATGTACCAAATATTTGCAACACAACTACTACACGAACTACTTACTACTCTAAGACATTTACAAAATTAAATAATAACAAAAAGTTGAATGAACTCCTGTTTTTGTTTCAGTGTATGCCAGTTTAAGTGTGTGCTTGTGCGTTGAAGAGCCGTTTCCAAGAAATTATTTAATTCTTTTGGTAAAAAAAAATAATTGAACAAAGTTATATACTTACAACCAAAACAACAGCAATTGCAAACCTCAGGGAAGGAAAGGATTTGTAAACAAGTTAAATATCCTTCATGCAACTGGTACAAAAAATAAAAACTTTAGAAAATTGTTAAAAAAATAATAACACTTATGAAATAAACAAAATGTATTTTATAAGAAAACTAGGTGACCGCGAAATTTTGCCCAAAATAGATATTTGGACGGCATTAATTTCAAGCATTTACGATTTCACCAAAAATTTTAGAGACAAAAAAATTTATAGAAGGAAGTTTTAGTTTCTTCAAATCAAGTTTTATTAAATTATGAAAGATAAATAAACAACGATTTAAGTCAATAATTAATTAAATGCTGCACGATACAGTGAAAGCTCGGCCCATTATCGTGCAAGCTCGGCCCATTATCGCGATGGCCCGGTCATCGCAACGGCCTAGTTTTTAAAATTGCAGGTTCTACAATCGCGACAGTTTTCGAAAAAAAGAATCCTATTTTCGCGACTTTTATCTGTTTTTTTTTTTAAAGTTTATTACAATGTCTGTCACCAAAAGAGGGAAATCCCCGTCTTTTTGTATATTAACTTTTTTGGATGATTTTGATCTTCAATTTTGTCAGTTTATTCGTGTCATTTGTTGTGTAAATACATCTCTTAATATGGGAAAATTCTACATATTTTAAAGCCAACGATTTCTAAAAAATTCAGGATATTAAAAAATTTAAAAGTGGAGATTCCATAAATTCGATGTGCATGAATTACAAGTTGCACGAGTCTTCGGTTTATCGCATTATAAAGCAAGAAAATTTATTAAAAAATTTTGTACGTACAACAGAAAGTGGCCCTGGTAAACGTGGCACCTTAAAGAAAACTGAGTTCCCAAGAATGGAAAAAAATGCTGTAAAACACAGGGGGAAATTGTTCCAATATCAGCAGCGATTTTTATTTCCAACCAATTCAGGTTTCAATGCCAGTGAAGGATGGTTAAATAAATTTAAACGTCGATATGAAATAAGATTTTTAAAAATTACGGGTGAGAAATTGTCTTCGAAACCTCATCTTATTGATCCATTTGTGATAGAGTTTAAGGATTATGTTGATGAGAATGGGTGGACTAATCACAAAATCTACAATGCCGACGAATCCGGTTTTTATTATAGGATGCTTCCAAATCACACTCTTGCCACATGTAATGAGAAAACGGCTGCCGGAAGAAAAATATGTATAGAACGAATAACTTTTTTTACCCTGTTCAAATGCGAATGGCACACACATACTGAAATTGTTGGTTGTTGGAAAACCGAAAAACCCACGTGCCTTTAAATGCTTTTTCAATAATCCTGTAATATATAACTCCATTAATAACACCTGGATGAAATCATTTATATTCGAGGGCTGCTTCCATCACGACTTTGTTTGCCATGTAAGTTAATATTCACCAATTCGTAAAACTAAGTTGTTCATATATAATATTTTTTTTAAAAGGTCTGCCGCAAAAAGCAATTTGCTTCTAGATTACGCGACGTTGAGGAACTAAAAAGTGAGGATGGTTTAATTATAGCAATAAATCTACCACCCAATTGCCCTGCGCTTATCCAACCGTTAGATCAGAGCGTTATCCACTTGGTCAAATTAAACTATAAAAAACAACTGCTCACCCACTTGCTTGGCGAAAAGGGAACAAATTTGGAGCTCAAACAAAGGCCTTAATCATGTAAAACCAAAGAATTACATTGAAAGCAAAAACCATGTCATAAACATTTTGAAATTTTGTTGTTGCTTTCTACAGAAATTCACATTGCGTTTTAAAATTTTAAACGCTGCATAGCTTGTGGCGTGAATTTCTGTTGAAAGCAACAGCAAAATTATAAAATATTTATGACATTCTTTGTGCTTTCAATGTTATTCTTAGGCGTTGCGTTGCGTTTTACATGCTGTTTAGATTCTAGCTACGTCCTGGGATAACATATCAGTGTCCAATATCCGAAAATCCTGGAACGCCTTGCTCGAATTCGGTAGTGAATGGAGTGAAGAGGATAACTTGTAGCTCAAATTTGTACGAAACATATTTTTGCGAATGCTGACATAAACAAATGGATTCAAGAAGAATTTCATGAGGAAAATGATGAGGAGCAAATATAATTATCAGATACGGAATCGGAAAATTTATACGATAGAGGTCATGGTGCAAACAAAATATAAGTGGACGATTGTATAACATCGATAAACATATGCATACATAGAAGCAACTCAAAATCTCCAATTTATTGATAATTTTTCATTCTTGACTGCCGCGGGGCTCTAACCCACGTTCAAGGATAGGTTAGGTTAGATTAGAAACGCCAATATGGCCCATTGTGACGCCTTAATTGGTGAAAGAAAGAAGGAAAGAAGTGAAAGAAATCTATTGTGAAAGAGTAGGGGAAGTAAATGGTGAAATCACAGGAAAGGAAGATAGTGGAAGATAAGAAATCGGACAGAACAAGCAAAAACATCCTTACCAAAAAGGAAAACTGCCCTACATGTTTCCAGTCCCAGCCTCCTACCGCGCAGCCAGGTCATTCCCATTACGAATCCCATTAGATTCTCGAGCCCGCAGCCCTAGACATCTACCAATTCGTGCAGGAATCTGCTACCCAGCTACATCAACCTACAGTTATGTAGCCGGGGACAGTGCTCCTGAGACAGAATCCATTCCCTAATTCTCCCAAAGTAGAAGCCCATTGGAGGCCTGACCAAGCCAGTCTTGCCAAATCATCGACTATCTCGTTGCCGGTAATGTTGCAGTGACCCGGTACCCAGTAGAGCCTCACAACATAATTCCGTAAGATTCCTCCTAGAGCCCTCCTGCAATCGTCCACTAGCCTGGAGTTCACATAAAAACCCATCAAGGCCCTAAGGTGACGGACAGGTTGATCAGTGCGAAAATACCATTTGGTTTAAAGATTGATATTTGACTACTGACTGCCAGCCGTCGTCAATGGCGGTGAGGGTAAAACGGAAAATACCTCTGAGATATGTGGTTACTATCGAAACGCGTCAGAAAAAACTGTCCGTGAACGTGGATTCAGCCCCGCGGCAGTCGAGGATGAAAAATTATCAATAAATTTTCATTAATTTCATGTTGTAAAATTCTTTCCTTTATTAAAAGTATTTGACGAAAATTAAATTTAACGAATTTTGGCCTAATTAAAATTTTGCATTAAAAATCATAACTCCGTTCAACAAAATAACCACAATACTAATTAATTCTTCAAAAAATATAAATGTAAAAACCCAGGAAAAATGTTTTGAATTTTGGTAATAGGTCGTAGTTATTTTATACGTTACCTGGTAAGTAGTTGTTATTGCAATTGTCATTATTCTGAAAACCTCAATAAGTACTCGCTAGTAATGGCCTCAGTAAGTACTTCTTACTACTATTATTTTCAGTTATGAATATTTGCTTACTAATAATCAGCTAAATAACTACTTATTAGTTGTCTTGTTTTCAGTACTGAATATTTACTTACTGGTATTTAGCCCTATAACTACTTGTTAGCCCTACTAACTAGTACCAAATTAATAAAAACAAGTTATTTTTTGGCTTCTAGTAAGTATATTGTAAGTACTTACAATTCAACTTACTGGTAGTAAAATAATAATTAGATATAATTAGATAAGTACTAAATTGTGTGGACAACTCGAACAAAAGTAAGTAATTATTTAGCCTTGCTAACTTACCAGGTAAGTAAAGTTTTCGCTGGGAACAATTCCAATTTTAAAAATGACATAAAATTTTTCAAGAAAATTCCGTTTTCGCGACAGGTTTGGCTTTTAATTAGTCGCGAAAATCGAGCTTGCACTCTACCTAAAATTTTTCGTTTTTTGCTCTGGTGCTCAAACAACGAGTGAGAACTGAATTTGTTTAAAGTGAAACGGCAAATAGGTGGAAGTCAAGGAGATTCGCGGAATAAGGCCTGGAACGGAATAAAGTAGTTGTAGTAGTAGCTAAAGCTGACTAATGCCCTGTAACGCAACAAAGTTCAAAAGTGCAAACTTTGCTCTTCCAATTAAACATCAACGACTACTACAACTACGTATTCGGTTGACACTACTTTGAAAACAAAATTTTTAACTTTGCACAATTTGCGGCGCTATTCTGTTCCCAACTTAAGATATTCTTCTCTCTTGAATGGTCCTTTCAAACTTTTTGCCAATATTACCATGTGCATTAGCTTCGTCACAATTAGTCGAGTCGGGATACAAAGTTTTTGTAGCATTATGATGATAGATCCAACTTAAAGACAAAATTGAAGAGGCGGCATGCCAGAAAAATCCAAAAACCTAATACATTTTTTGGGTTATTAACTTTTGTATGAATGCAATTCTTCTGAAATTTTATTTTGAATCTTCCAATTTAAGTCATTGACATCAATATTTTTTTCTGCTAAAATTCTTCGGATATACTTCGTAATGAGTTCATATTTTATTAAAGTAAATTGGTAAATGGCTCAATATTCAACTATTGAAAATATCCACCCAAATTTATCCGTTTCCGCTTCTAAACAGAGGTTCGGAGAAAACTTCTGCGGGCTTAGCAATACTCGCGTATTCATAGTCAATGAAATGGTTTTAACGTATGACTTCAGACATGCTTTTTATTCACCCGCCGCTGCCGAGTTTGTCGCCTGCTAACAGTATAATTATGTTAGCCAAGGTACGGTTATTGCTGCGCAAATCTTTAAATGATCCATTCAAGGCGAATTCACTAGAAAGTGCGGTCAACTCTACAGCAACACTACTTTTGTTGTCCTATTTTCAAAAATATTGCTAGTAAGCAAAGATGTTTATTTTCATAAAAAGCTTTCGTTTTTATACAAACTTTGACAACCCGACCACCGAAAAAAAACAGCTATTGGCTTTACCCAACCTTCTCGTTAATTCGCCTTGGATCCATCGAGTGCTTCTGATGATCTTTAATGCGTCATCGTGCACTTAACCCATATAATTAATTTACAATTTTTCAGTACAAGTTGATGACTTTAAAACTAACAGGATTTTTAACTTGCAGGTTTAAGTGAAGCTTCTGTGCTGAATGCGCCGTTCTTCCACCTTCCAACGGTGTTGCAGCCACTTCGGTAGATGTCGACATAATTATAGCGAAAAGTGTATGATCTTCATAAGCAGGCAAAGAAGCTATTCCATCGTCTAGCGTTTGATTCCTGTGTTTGTTGTGTTTAAGCAATTGTAACTGTACTCTTCAGAGCCTGCAATGACTTATATGAAGTTGGACCGCTTACTTTAACCAAAAGCAGGCGAAGGTATAAGCAATCGTCATTTGTTTGATGAATTGTGTAAATGTGTCTTAATGCATCAGTTAAAAACACACCTGGAAGTTCATCTACTAGGTTGCCTTGCTTTCTGCGTTGCAATTTCTATGACGATGCACTCCATGTGTAATATCGAGGCAATGTTTTCGCAAGCTGATCCCTGACGAAAGTTGAAAAGAAATTCGAATATTATTGTCGGTGGTATTTCCGCTCGCTGTGCTGCGTTCTCTGCATTAAAATACACCCTGTGGCCATTCTCCAAAGGAACTGCTAAATACACAACAGTCGGGCGGTATTAATGAATAGCAAATTAAAATATTCTCCAGAGTGCTTCGTTGCAGTTCACATATCGGCACATTTGAAACTTGCTAAGTTAATCCCGTTCAACGCCACTAATCGTTATATCGCTTGTTTAGTTACGTGCACAAATTCTTTATCTGAAATAAAAGCACGTGACTAGCGCTTTGCACATTAATTGCTATTTACCGCTCCGTTAAACTCTGGATATATCTCAGGATCAGGAATTTCGGCGGATTTGATGTTATTAATTTGGTCCGGTGTAATTTTGTCCACCATCCAAAGAAGAATATGAGCATGCGGCAAACCTATTTTCTGGCACTCAACTCAGTATAACATCCAGCATCTAACAGTACCGTAAACACGTTGCTACTAAGGTATTCATTCGGTTAACCGTTAATCGGTTAACCGATTAATTACTAACCTATTAACTGATCGGTTAATGTAAAATTAAGGTTTTCAATTAACGATTTAACCGGTTAATTATAGTCAATTAACCGATTAAGCGATGGAATACATTTTTTTACTTTTTGAAGTATTATAACATATTTTTTTGTGTTTTTAATTATTTATTTCTTCTTATATACAAAAGGTATGTTTATAGAAAATATGTTTTCATACAGACAAAGAAGGTGTTCAGCGATCTTCATTTTAAATAAGTGTTTGCTGTCAACAGTTTTTTGTGTCACGAACTTTTTATATGTATGCGTTTAGTTAGTTGTTTCTTCTCATATCTTCTCAAATCAATCTTTTAACAGAATTAACCGAAACAGTTGGAAGTGATAAACATTTATAAAAATTAAAACAGGACTCAAATGGCGTAATGGAAGATCTTATATGTTAAGAAAAATCCAGGAAGAGAACTGAGAAATTAGATATTCTCTATTATGGGTTGATTTTGATTTCTCCAACATCTACGATAAATGAAAGACTTTTTTCAAAGTCAAGTTTTATTAAAACTAAATCCTAAAAATGTAATGCAAGTTATTTGTCTAAAAGATTATTTTATAAGATCTTCTTAAACTATTGAAATAACTAATAACATTTTCCCACAGTTAATTTTTTATATTTAAAAAATATGTATTACATATTTATGAATAATTCTTTTTTTGCTCGTTTTAGTTCAAGAATTGTTATATTTCTTAGGTTATTGTTTTTTTTTTTTATAAATAAACTCCAAATAATAAATAATGTATGCATTTTTATATTTTGAAATAACCTAATTTATAAAAAAAACTTTATTAATCGGTTAACCGATCAATAACAAAATTAACCGATTATTAACCGATTAAGCCAAAACCTCGGTTAATTAATCGAGCGATTAACTGATTAAAGCAAAATCCCGACTAAATGAATACCCTAGTTTCTACACAATAAAATCAGTCAAACAACTGAGATTTTGTTCAAATACTTGTGCTGTAACATCCTGGCGATCGGTTGGCAATTGACCTGGATGCAACAGCTGCATCCCCCTGGTTATTAATATTTTGGCGAATCATCATTCGGTATGCGGAAAAGTTCATTGAACTGACTTTTTATTTTCCCTCCTCCTTAAAATTAACAATTTATGAAGTAACAAGAAAAAACGATTTTTTGTGTATTTTCGTTAAGTTAATTTTGATTTATTATCAAAGTTGTTTTTGGGAATACAAATATTTATTAAAAGATTTTGTTTGTTGTGCTTAATTCCCTTTTTTAATAATTGATAAAAATACTGAAATTTATTGTTGGAGGATAAGCTGTTCCTATGCGCATTTCACTGGTTGCTTAGGCCAGATCGTCAGGAAACGTTCTCCTAAATAATTTTAGAAAAGCCAAAGCTATTAGTTAATTTTGATTTTAGCTTAAATTATTTAAAAAGTCTAATCGTTATTTTGAGGCCATATGCATATAGCCATCCCATGGGATGTAATTTTTCATCTCAGGTGTTTGCTTAATTTAATTAGATTGTCTTAAAATTGTATTTTGTAAATACACAATAAATTTTTGTTAAATAAATAAATTGTATTATAAACGTTTGGGGGAAAAAAACAAAAAGATGTTTTTTTTATTTTCGTTAATGTGCTGTTTTCACAGCACAAGTGATTGAACGTGTAGTAAAATTTATATGAAAAGCACTCAACACTTGAGTGTTTGTTAAAAATATGACAGATTATGTCTTTCTTTTTGTCTCTTCTGATGAAGATTTGTTAAGGAATTAATCAGTTTAACTTTACTTAAATAATTCCTATAAATACCTATAATATCTAGGGTGTTCCATTAATCGGTTTTTGTTCGATTAAACGATTTATCGATATTTGGCATTTGTGACTTATTCGATTAAACGAATAATATTTTAAAATTAATCGATTAATAGAATAATTCAAAATGCAGAAATTTTATTTTCTCGACAATTGTAGAAACAAATTGGGACTTGAGTATATAAACATTATTAATTACAAGTATTTTAATATTTTATTAACAAGAAAACAAAACAAACGTAACAATTCATACTAATTGATAAAACCTTTACAACGATAAAAAAATAAACATGTATTAAGATTATATAATTTTATATGTACAAACAATTAAACAGATTTTTTAAAATAATCTTTTTAAAATTAAATGTTGTTTAAATGTTTTGCTTTACTTGAAAGCCACACGATCAAGTTTTGTCTTGCATTTTAATTTGCTATACCCTCTCACTTTTTTTACTAACGCAATCACACTTTTTACATTGACCACGAGATTGCTCTCAACTTTACCTTTACATTTGTTTGCCAATTTTACGTTCAAGTTAACAACTGACCACAAATTAACTTTGGCTCTTTCTTTATATAAAATAATTGTGTTCTAAAAAATTGTTGTGCTTTTTTTACAAAATACTTTGAGGCATGCTACTATTTTGAGTTTTTAAAATGAAATTGACTATAAAATTGAGTGCAGCCTGTGACACAGCTGTCAATTCAAACAAGTTTTGACAAGCAGTTTTTGTGAACAACTTTTAAGTGATTTAGTGAACGTAAGGCTCCAGTGTTAAAAATATTCTTTTTTATTTGTTTCAATAATAAGTTAAAATTATCGGATTACTGCATTATTTCAGCAATCAGTAAAAATTTACTGTTTACTGAACATTTTTTCATTAAGCAGTACGTCCATGTATGTGAGTTACTCACTAAACATGACTGTAATTTTTTTTTATTCCAACGGACACATACATTTGTTTTATTATTTGACTCAAAACTTAATAAAATTATACATTTTGTCGTTTGATAATTTAAATGTAGTATGTGGATTTTTTGCGGTTTTGAGTTAAGATCGATTATTAAGGTTTTCCGACCTGATCTTTCATTTGGCGTAATACGGTTTTCGATATGGAGTGTTGAGTTTGTCGTATGTGGTATTTGCTAAAGCAATTTTCAAATTAAATGTGCTCATACTCAATTTTCTCGAAACTATCGGAATCCACATACGACAATTAAATTATCAGCTGACGATTTGACAGAAAAACCATATATGTATTGTTATTCGATTAATCGGCATAAATTCTTCGATTAATCCCTTAATCGAAATCAGCCATTTTAAATTAATCGAACATTTAATCGTCTAAAATTCTTCGATTAATCCTTTAATCGAAATCAGCAATATTAAATTAATCGAACAATTAATCGTCTAAAATAAAAAGAATTAATCGGCTGAACACCCTAATACCTAAGCCCATAAAAAAATTATTTGATGAATTACTACCACTATAAATTCTAAATACACACAAATAAAAATCTAGGTAATTTTGCCTGGGCGTGCATAGGTAATTTACTTTTATATAAAAACAAAAAACAAAGTTTAATTACTCAAGATAATTGTTAATATATAATCTAAGTATTGCCTAAAATTTATTAATATTACTAATTGAGCTAGGTATCTTCTTCAATTTTAATTAATTGTCAATTGAAAATATTTATTTGTGGAAAAACATAATAATTCGAAATAATCGTTTAGTTTTACTTATATTTTTAAATTATCATATGAATTTATTATTTTCTTACAAATTTCAATTGCTCTCAAATGCACGCGCACTCAAAAATAAATTGAATTCCCAACCGTTCCAGATTTAAAAAAAAGAAACAAACATAACCAACTGAACAAAGTTATTTGGGGCAAGCTAGGGCCTCTTTAGAGGCTAGGGATATTTAGGTTTTAGAGGATGACGAGCGGACTGTAGCTAGACACTTGAGGATGCACCTAAATATGTGTATAAATAGAGTAGATAAACCCGTAGCTTGATGGTAAGGTTGCTGGTTCAGGAATGGGTAGCCTTACTTTGTCTCAATGTTTTTATAATCCCTCACCAGGATGAGAAATTATAAAAGCGGTAGATGAGGTTGAGTACAGGTTAGAAATAAAAGAGTTAAGGGTTAGAATTCAAGGTATTATTTTATTTTATTTAAGTTGCTCACCGTTCAGTTGGAGGTTCTAACAAGAAGTAAATCTTCATTTTCTTTTTTCTTAACAACTAACTTGGGTTTTACATTATTGGTATAAAGTTTATAGCAACTTTAACTTGTTAGGCGTTAACGTTAATAGCTAATTCACAATAATTACGAAATGGATTAATCGTTACATTTGATGTTAGGACATTTATGTCTTAAGTGATACAATATTTTTTTTAAAATTGTTATTCAAGCATATAAAAAGTAAAAAATCTAAATATAAATTTAGTGTTTAAAATAATTGATTTTAAACACCAACCAAAACGGCCGTTATTGGTTATTTCAAACCAAAATTGGAAATTTTTTTTCATAGAGGTGTGAATATTTTTTAATTTTGGTCATTTTTTGTAAAATATAAAATACGTATGAATATATTTTTCTTAATACACTTGCAATTTATGATTTTAAATTTTTAATGTTTTTATTTACATGGGGAGTTATCGCATCGCGAATTTCCATTGAAAGGAAATTATTTACGAATTCGAATAATTCGACTTTTAAATTGACTGCTTACTGATATTTTTCAGCAATCAGTAAAACTTTACTGAATACTGCTATACATAATGTAGTAAAAATATACTGCAGTACGCCCATGTATGATCGGACCAAACGGCAGAAACGTTTTTATTTATATATACATATGTAGATATTTTTAATAATTTAAAAAAAAAATGTACATATATATTTTATTGTCTAAAACTTAAAAAACTTGGCTTTGGCGATTGTTGACATTGAATTTGGCGAGAAAGCTCAAAATGAATCTTCCGACCCTGCTTAAGGTGGTTTTACACGATATGTATTTTGCAATGGGTTTGTCAGATGTAAAATCCATATTGCATTGCACATGTCTATCAAAATCGACAAATACAGAGGATTTATAATTTTTGCTTTCACACGTTCGTTTTTGGTATCATCTGACATAACCTAAAATCGTTCATAATGGCAAACTACTTAAATATATATAATTTCATTCACTTTTAATTGTATTTTAGTTAATTAAAATGTTGTTTTAAAAGAATATGTGTAAATAAATAATGATATATGCCGCCAGAACAAATGACTTACAAAACAGTTGATGTCAGAACAAAATAGAACACGCTCTAATTGAAAAAATTTTATACTGATACTTCGATTTGACATTTCAAGAAGAATTTTTTTTTGTTTACACACGATATGTATGCATTTTGCAGTGGAAATTTTGACAAGTACACTGCTAAATACATATCGTGTAAAGCCACCTTTACTACTTTAACTGAAAACGAAAAAAAAAACATGTTGATGTAAATTGCAAACTTTCGAGTTAATTCGGATTCTAAAACAAATTTAGTTGTAATTGTTTTACGCATTTCCAAGACTGAGCTTTATATGGGGCCTGTGTAAATTATGTATCTATTCACGAACTTTGGCAGTGTGATTTCTAACCTTATAAAACTATAACGCCCCTAATATCATTATAAATGCATATGGCCATAATAAATCGTTTTCCGAGAGTGGGCTTTATAGGGGGACTTTGGTAAATTATATACCAATCTTCACGAAATTGATAAGAAAGATTTCTAGTTATATAAAACGAATTCTTGGAAAATTTTATAACAATTCGCCACCAAATTTTTAGTAGCTTTTGTAACAAAATTATAAATTTTTTATGGTGATCGTTCAACATTTGGTTCCATGACTCATTTCCTCAGCAATTGTGCTGAGTTTCTGTTTCAAAATGCTTAGGAGAAGTATAAACAATTTGACGCCAATTTCGGCTCTTTTCTGTTTAGTCTGTCGAAACTGAACGTGTTTTTTTCCTGACGGGCGGACATAAAGACAGACAGATGGCTAAATCGCCCTTAGAATTACTCAAGGACCGAGAATATATATACTTTATGGTTTCTAAGATGAATATTAAAAAAGTTTTACACGGAATGCGAAATCCAATGTGCCATAATTCACCACTAGTTGTAGAGGGTATACAAATGTATGTTTATGGTGGCGTATGATCAATAAATATAACATTTTACACACATACGCAGAGTCAAATTTCGCTCTGTATAAAAAAATTATATTTATCAATTTATCAAAACGAGTTTTAAAAGATATTCTCTTATATCTTACCTGTGTAATAATTTTCATTCTTATTTTACTTTAATAGCTTCCTAAGCTAACATTTTTTCACTTTAGTAAATATTTTTGATAACAGACAGTATTTCAACAAACAAATACAATAACTCTATAATCATAATCATCAGGTATTAAAAATTACTGCGGCTGATGTTGTTGCGCATACTAATACCTCTCAAATAAGTGACAGTTTGATTAATACCTAATCACAAAAATGACACATACACTTACACACAAACAAAGTCACAAAACGCAACAAAGCTTTTATACGCTCGTTCACAAATACCCATTTAAAATGAATGCTACAACCAGTGATGGAAAATTTAAAAATTAAGATGGTACTGACCGCCAAGCAAAAGAGTACTTAATACAACATTTTGGTACTTTTTATAAAACATATTTCTTATTAAAAAATATACTCAAAAAACACAACAATTTCAAAGAGTAAAAAATATTTTAATTTTAATATAAAAAATAAGATTTTGGTAAGCCAACACACAAAGGAAAATCAATGTAAAATCGTCGAAAGCGAGGTTGATTTTACATTTTTCGGTTACAATAACTTTGCTAGCAATATTTTATTTTAAAATAACTGTAATTCTTATTAATTTAACACTCCAGTAAAATTAGAGCAAAATTACATTGATATTGAAATAACACTACGACTCACGTTGAATTAACTTGAAACAAATTCAAGTTAAACCAACTTGAATTTAAAGTAGAATCAGTTTAATTTGAGTGTGAAATAATAGTAAGAAGAAGCTTTAGAAGCTTGCACATTGTTGTTTTCCCCGATGTTTACAGAAGCACTCACAATTAAAAGACACCAGCAGAAAAGGCCCGATATGTTTTCGTCATCATTCTTCTTCGAGAATTTGATGTATTCAATTAAATAATACGAGAATTCGTCTTTGTTTTTTATATTATTTTATATATAAAAATAAAAAATTCATGTATTTCTTCATGGAGTGTTGTTTTCACACATAACACGTAAGACAGGATTTTATGGATTCAATATTGAACAATGTTATTTTGACATTATTCATTTAAAATTAATATGAAACAATGATAAATTTAAATAAAATCCGTACTTTAGCCGAAATTGACTATGATTTTCAAACAACATTGCACCTTGTCGATTTGACATTGGTATTTTTTCTGTGTGCATGTATGAACATATACTTTCTAGAATTGTATAAATCTTAACCCATTAGAAGCAGCCTCCATTTTTTGTAAAGTTTCAAAGCATATTTTTATTTTCGTTCTTCATTCCCGAACAAAAAGGTTTCTAGTGTTGTTCAAAATAAGTTGGTTAACTATTGGTGAGTCAAAATAGTTAATACATACTATGTATATTATACTGTAATCGAAACCATGTAGTTGAAACGCATTTAAATTGACATTGGTGCTTGAAGAATATCAATATTTTTGCAACATAAAACATGAACGAAAAATAACTTTAAATTGTATGTTATTGGCCCGTACAATATTAGTGTTTAACAAAGTCACCCTGGATTTCTTTACAAGGAAGCATAAAAAGAAAAGAGTACTAAACCTGACGTGGGGGTACTGTGGTATTTCTGAAAAGAAAAAGTACTGAAAAAAGTACCATAGTACTGAATTTTCCATCACTGGCTACAACCCATTGAAAATTTGAATGCCATAAATCTCTGAGCATTATGTTTTAAAAGTGTGTGAGTGTAAATGCTTGTGAGCACGCATGAATGTATTTGTTTTTAGATGCATACATTTTCGTTTGGAAAAGTTTTGCATCCATATGAATCCATTTAAGGGAATAAAACACTGATTCAAAATTTACCCACCGCTAGAAGGGCAATTGAGAATGCCACATCACCACACCATCGGAGACATGCATAACAATTTGGTTACATGGATTAATGTGTGAGTACGACAGCGTGTGTGTGTGTGTGTGTATGTAATACAGTAGTTGTTGTGCAGTGTGATTGTGTTCATAAGCTTCAATAGAAATGCGTACACTCGTATGGCTATTTGCCACATTTAAGAAAACAAATACCAAAACAAGAATACACTTAACCAAAGCAAAAAGCGGCGGGCTATATTATACTAAGGCTTCTTTCACTTAAATGCTTTTAGGTAATTGTTAAGTGAGTATTTTTTATTCCAAATATTTAAGAACAGTACGAAGAAACAAAAAAATTTATTGATCTGATCAGAAAATGTTGAAAATACGTAAAATTTTGCCAGTACGAATGTTTTGTCGGAATAATTTAAATTGGACCGATTGGCGTTCTTATGAAAAACAGCAGTTTTAATATTTGAGCTTTTATAAGCGTAATTAGTAAGTGATTTTCTGATAATATTTTGGTCGTGCTTTAAAGTCACCCAAACATGTTGGGTAATTTTATGCGAAAACGGCAAACATAATTTCTAATAGTGCCCGAAATAGCATTTCGCTTTAGAGCAATAAAGTTTCGTTATGTATAGTTTAACAAAACTACGTGCAATCTAATGTGTGACACTACTTTAAATGTGCGAAACCTTGTTCAAGAAAATTCAAGTATCTAAACTTTAAATAAATTTCAAGATACTTTTTAATAGAGAGACAGTTAACGTGATTTATGAATCTTCGCAATCACGTTTAGAACAAGATCATTTCACACAAAAAAGTTCAAAACGGTAGAGCTGGATAGTTTTCTATGGATTTTGTACACACCATCTTAATTTTATGGCCTTTTAAATAGATCTGCAAAACTATAAGGAAGTAAATCGGTTAAGCCCGATCATTTGATATCCTACAGCATAGTATTTGAAGAGTGTGCTCGTTTTGGGACCAATGGACAACTATGGACCCGTCAACACAAAACTATATTATGATAAGAGCATTAGACATAAATTAGTCATAAAACAATGTATGGTGTCGGTTATGGCACATACTCCGAGCAGCTAAGCTGGAGCATTCCTATAAGGCTGCCGGACCACTAAAGGGTCACTACTACACCACTAAATGGTAAAATATCTGGCAGGGATATTCACATTACTACCGATAGCAAGGCGGCCTTAAAATGCCTGGAGAATGGGTTCATCACATCAAGAATTGTCCAAGAATGCTGGACATCTCTGCAGGAAATAGGAAGATATTCAGTGGTTACCCTTAAGTGGGTCCCCGGACACAGGGACATACATGGAAACTGAATAGCGCATTCGTTAGCGCGTGCATGCCACCTTAAATCGAGATGGTTCAACATATAATATAGGTGTTTCGCTCCGAAGGAGTAAGCAACTTATTGCGCATTAGTTTCATCTTATATATATTAGGAGATGGTTTGATGAAACTACCTGTGAAGAAACCAAGAAAATCTGGCTTATCATAGATTGAAAAAGGACTTGGCGGGCATTACATCTGTCCAGACATCAAGTCAGAAACTTAATAGCGGTTATAACTGGTACTGGCCCATTGGGAGGCACGCCCAATAGCTAGGGCTCCCTTATAATGACGAATGGAGGACGAGTCAACGGAACATCTTCTCCATCATTGTCCGGCATTTGAACTGTTTGGTTGAAGAACCATTGGGGACAAAACTGAAATACATGTTTGAAAAGGATCCACTCCTTTATTGAGTGATAATATTAGCAGCCAGGTAACATATAACCCTTGGGAGATGGTGTAAGATGGTAACGTAACAAGAACTAATTAATGGACCCACGTGAGCTCTGCTTGATTACGGCTGCCAATGGAAACTAGCCTACACAGAAAATATTATTAAATTTCTCCAATCACCAAATTTATAACAAATTCGTATCAAGCAAACAATTTGTTTCGCTTTTGCACCTATTACCCAAATGATTATATTGATTACTAAAAATTGTAAGATTTTGAATATTTTTTTTCAATAAATTATATTTTTAATTTTAATTAAAAAATGATCAAAAAACTTTGCCATTTCAAACAATGTATTAATTTATTTAAATAAATATTGACAATTCCCAACAACAATTCTACATGTTTAAGTTATTTTATTTTAAACGAAAAAAGTCAATTAAGATTGTTTGTTATTTAATTAAAATTTATTTCAAAACAACTAAAATGTTTATTAAATCAAAATGAAATTTTTCTTCTTCTTTCAACTAAAAAAAATTGATTCAATTATCACATTAATTAAATTTAAATACTTTTTAAGCCATTTTTTTTATTGATAAAACACTTTTTTCTGTTTAACCTTACCTCACCTAACCTACACGTATTATAAAATAATTAATGTGGTAATTGAATATATTATTTTTTTTTTCATTGAACAAAAATTAAAAATATATGTATACATATTCAATTAATATTTTAATTGTTTTAACCCTGGATGGTTACTATTCTTTGAATCGACGAAGCTCATTTATTCTTTATCGTATAATTTTTTTTGTGTATTCCAAATACGCTCATTTTTTCAACGACGTTAGCTGATGACAAAAGCTTTTAAAAAAATTATTAATTTGAAAACACAAAAAAGAGTCCAAACTCGGTTCAAATGTTGAGAGAGAAGAAAATCTTTTATTTGGTATGCTTTATTGCATTCTTAATAAAATGCTTATTTAAAGTAACTTTAGTTAAGTTTTTACTTGCTTTTGTTAAACAAGAAATATTAAGATAACTTATAAAAATTAATAAGTCTTAAATTCAAATTTCAATTATCTATATTCATTTATTTAATAAAATTTTAATTGATTCTAACAAATAATTATATTACTAGTTTGCTCAAATCAATAACTATATTAATTATTTTGCTAATTATTTTCAAACAACTGAAGTAATTGGAAAAATAAGAGATTTTTTGTGAATTATTTTTTAATATAATTAATAAATAAATCGATTCAAATGCCACAGGTTGTTAATTATATTTTTAATCTAACAGCCTGGCCCCCGTTGTCGACCGCTATCGCTCGCTTGCATCAACGACAAACAGCTGATTTACGGCCCACTAACAACTTTTAGCATGACAAGTCGATCGACAATGCAAGCGACCGATAACGTAACAAATTTGCGGCCCACTAAGAAATACCACAAATGTCATAATCAGTCACTTGTGTTTTAGTTGTCGACAGAGGCCTTTTGTTAAAATATTTAACAAAATTTTCTATACACACAAGCACTAAATATTTGTTTTTTATTATAATATTCTTTTAAAACACCACCACTTATAAAATTATATAGGTTATTAAAATAATTTTTATAAAATTCTCTTCTATATTTTTTGTTTACTGCTTTGGTTGTTGCTTGTTTACTCCTCTGTTTTCTATTCTGATTTGGTTGTAGCCAGAGTTAAATTTGTTTGGCTTAATTTATATGTTTTGTCGATTTTTAGTTCCAAACGAGCGTTTTATTTATGGAATTGATGAATTGATGGTAATATAGCCATTAGACAATAAATAACAAGTGTATAGTTAGTGGGCCTCTTAAGAGAACGATAATGAGTGACTTATTGTCGCTTGCTTAAGTTGTCGATCGACATCGGGGGCCTACCAGTAAATTTAAAATATCATTTGTGGAAAAAATCGAAATTTTAAATTTTTACTGTTTCTAGTACTCAATATAACCATTTCCGTGAAAGGTGCAAACAAACGTGCTAAATTTCCAATTTTTATTCTTGATGAAAAACACTATTGGGGGATAAGCTAGTTCCTATGCGCATTTCACTGGTTGCTTAGGCCAGATCGTCAGGAAACCTTTTTCCAAAGACTTTAGGAAAACTTAAAATATTTAACAGATAAGACTATAATATAATAAACAAAATTAAAAACAGAATTAAAAAAAAATTACTTCATTTTATTAATTCTACGGATTCGGTGGTTAAAATAATTTTTTAATTTTTTGTGTTCATATTTATCTTCATCAACATCAGATTTTTTCGTCGTAAAGTAATTTTAGAGAGGGGGCTTATATGGAAACTTTGGTAAGATCTGGACCCTTCATCACAAACTGACATGACATAGTAATAGTTATAGCAGTTATTGTCGCAAAGCTTTGTATCAATACCAATACTTATCTCGCTTTAAGGAATCACAGCTGAGTGCTATCAGGCGCGTCCACAGGTTGCTGATAGTGGAGCGCCCAATAGATGTATTGGGCAGTGATGCCAAAAGTAGAACATTTTCCCTTTTTGTAGGATTTTTTTGGAAAATTTTAGACGTAGGGAAAAAGGTCAGATTTTTTGTTTTAAGTATCCTGTAGGGAATTTTCAAAATATTAACTGTTTTTCAATATATTTTGCTAAAATTCGTAAATACCCGTAAGGGAAGACTCAGTACAACTGTATAAAAATATTTACTTTAGTACCCCCGACTAAAAATAAACAATGGCCATTTTAAAATATATCCTTTCATATCCTTGGAAGAATATTTCCATCAAAGTTTTTATTTTAACGTTTTACATAAAGTATAAACAGACATATTTTACGATTTTATCCAAATTAATTAAAAATTTAAAGCTGTGGTTCATAAATTAAATTAATTACACTATGCTAGTTGAAAAAACAGACAAGCCGGGCACATAGCGTTTTAACATAATTCGGGTACGCTGAATCCAGTGGTGCCCGCGGTTTTTTAAGATTGGCTCTGGTTTTCGAGATATACCACAACATATGTTCGCGTAACTCAAAAACGCTTTAGCTTATTGAAAAATTAAAAATTAAAAAATTAAAGAATAACGGTAACAAAAATTCAGTGTGCAAAGCTGATCATTTCTTTCACCAATTTTATATGCGCTGAATAAAGCGCTTTCTGTGTCAAAAAGTTATTGCTTCATAGTTGGAACGCGCCATATACAATTCATGTCTTGGGTAAGGGGTATGGTAAGCGAAACATTTATGTTTCCCCTTACAAACCTGCTTCGTTGGAAGCTCCATTTTTTATTGGATTAGCAATCAGTAAAATGCTCGTTGGAACTCTTGAGCTATTCTGGAACTTTAGTCCTTTATACTTATTCCGGAATATCGACTTCAATTATTTTCTATTTTTAAATTTGTTTGAGATGCTTGGAGCGAAGTCTGGTTTTCTGATCATAAGCTCAACAAAAATAATTTCGCCGCACAACAAAAATTACTGTCCGGGCTTAGAGAAGCAAATGAATGTTTTCTCAGACATTGGGTTAAAAACCCATCAGCTATTTAAGAAGTTCGTCGAAGCATCCTCTGCAAAGAACGTGCAATTAAAATTGTACAAAACATTTTGCTATTGTGTTAAATCATCACACACATTAAATTTAAAATTGATTTCATATTGAAATTGAAAACATTTGTGTTTCAAAATAAAAATATTTTAGAAAAATCTCTGGCTCATAGTATACAACTAAATTGCCGACTCTTTGACAGGTACTTAAGTCAAATGTCAAGTACCTAGTAGATGTTTGTATTAGTAAGATTTTTTTTAAATTTAAATGTATTTCTAAAATAACATTTTCTTAATTCGAAAAATTTTCAATTTATTTAAAGCTGACTGCATTTATAAACTTCTAAAAACAATGTTTATTTCATTTTTATTCTTCAATATCGGAAAATATATAAATAATTTAAGATTTCAAATATTTTTTTATACCAAAAAATACTACTCTGCTGGCCTTAATAATATTAAGAACAGAAAAAAATTAGTGTCAAAAAATTATTTTATAAATTTTAGCTTGCGAAAAATAAAAACATTTTGTAAAAGATAATAAGCAAAATGTGTTGGAAAACATTATTAATAATAAGTTTGTGTAATAAAATTAAATAAAAAGTGTTATATTGTGATAAATTTAAAATATTATAATTTAAAATTTTGTATTGTTTATGTTGTTTTTATGAGTGATGATTTCACACAGAATCTATACGTGTGAGGGGAGAACTAAAAAAATTGAGAGAACTCTCTCAAGTCGCCATACTAGCTGTATACTATGCTCTGACTTTTTTTTATAAATCACGTTTGGTGCGGCACATCTTTGAACCCAGAACACCTAAAAACATTATAATTATTACTTGTATAATTTTTCGTAAAATTTAGTTACATGCCTAATGTACATATAAATGTTATTATTTTTTCTTGTTGTTATTTATTAAGAGTTGCAAATACAATTACAAATTATACTCTTAAGTAATTATCCGATAGTTTTCTTGTCGTTGATAAATGCTTTAATTACGTTTGTTTCTTTTGAAATGCATGCACAATACTTACAAAATATTAGCAAAATAAGTGTTTGTTTGCTTTTTTCTAAAAACCAAAAAATCCTACCGAACGGAAAAGTGTAGGGAACATTTTTTGGTTGTAAAAAAGGGATTTTTTTTAATTGCTACTTCCCATAAGAAGTATAATCCTGGAAAAAATACATATACTCCATGCATAGTAAAACGACTAGAGAAGAAAGTGTTTTTTGACACCTGAGCTACGTTGTTTCCTTCTCTATCTCTTACAATTCTATGCTTTAAATGGACTTACACAAAAGGGCGACAGAATGCGCCGATCGAAATTTTAACACATAATTTACCAAAGGTCCTAAATAAAGTGCACTCTTGGAAAACACTTTCAGCCTGGCTGACGATCTAGATCGACAACTTAAACGAACGAAAACTATCATCTATTTATACGAAATTAACACATTTTACCAATTGAAAGAAAAATTCTTCCTATGTTAAAAGTTATAACTGAAAGTGAAGATTCAGAACAGAAACATAGAGATAAAGAAGAATAGGATATAACTAGGAAAAAACTGAAAACAATTATAGATAGCCACATAAATAAAATGGGATTAACTAAGCGCCATTATTAATACTTGCCGTTAGTTAAAAGTAGGATTTTGTCGGACGTATAATAAGTTATTTATTATTTCAACTTAACTTTAGCCTACCCGGTAGGATGAACTTAAATTAAACATATTGCTCACTTTAGTGGTACAAAATCCTTTCTTTAACTATCAGCAAGTTGTAATAATGGCGCTAAGGAGAATACATTTATACTTGATAAGGTTAAAGAAACGGAAGAGTTTCTTAAACTAAATAGGACTATTCTTTTTTTTAATGAAGATAAAAGTCATACGTCAGTAGCAATTAGAAAATATGATTATAATTTAAGAATTAACAATATTATAGAAGATATTTTAGTGTATAAGATACTAAGGAAATATCCTACGAAAAGATTATAATAAATAAATATTGATTTTGCTCAAGAACTTTTTAAGAATAATATTATAACATAAACAGAAGAGAATACAATAAACAAATTGTGATTTCAAGTCTTATACAACAATGACTGACAAAATTGTATTACAATTGCATAATTCGTTTTGGCTTACCGCATATTAAACTGTTTTTTGATAGTGGGCCTTAATATGGGGCCTGTGTTAGATTGTGGACCGCTCTTCACTAAAGTTTACAGTGCGTATTCCAGTAATATAGAATTAAGACTGACCAAATTTTGTTATTATATCGTTATTCGTTATGGTTTTACGCGTACTAAAGGCTAGTTTACACGGCATACACAATGTATTACGACTTTGTAGAATCAAAATATAATGAAAGTTTTTCCGTGTTTAAAATAAAAAAAATAAAAATCTGTTGTAAGTATTTTTCATGTTTACACGGATGGTATAAGTAAAATACAAGCAACGATATTAAACAACTGAGTTAAGAACAAAAAATCAGATTTTTACAATTTTACAATATTTACAAAAACAACATGAAAAGTTCTTTAGCACATTTTGGTTGTTTGTGTAATTGTATAATAATTTTAGCACCTTCAATATATACTATTGAAATACTGAACTAGCTCTCTAAAAAATCAAAACAAGAAAAAAACCCAAGTAAAAATTCATGTTAAATAAATTAAAGTGATAATTATTAAATATTAATATAAATAAATGTATTAGATAATATATTTTTAATGTTTACATACATTTTAATCTATTTTCAATAAGTGTGATACCAACAACACAAAAAAAATGTCAAAATGAAACAAGAATAAATCGTATGAACAGCATGTTTGGCAATCTAGTTTTAGAGAGCGAAACATGTGGATTTAAAAGATGTTCATTTCTCATGTTGTTTTATTCAACATCTTTCGATTATTTTTGAGTCATCACTAGAAAAAACAAATAATTTGTAAAAAAGTATATACCATCACTAGGAAAAATACAAAAGAGGCATTTAATGTTTTTGTTTCTATTCACTCGTAAACGTGAAAATAAATCCTACCAAACATTTCCTTCAGTAATTCAATTGTAGCACGAGCTGAGTGACATGTTATGCAGTCTTGTTGAAACCACAGCTCCTGCACATCTTCGTTGTTCAATTGATCAACGAAAAATTCAGTAATGATGGCTCTATAGGTCACCACTGACTCTAGCGATCCGACGAGCATCGTTTTTAACCTTTAAATACCTAATTTTCTAAATTTAATTTAAAACAAGTTCCGAAGCTTTGATAGTCGCCACCAATAGGAGTGGGCTCTTTATGATAAATACATATATATTATAAACTAAGCTTCACAAAAACGAACGTCAGCCCTAAAATTGGTTGCGGTTTAGACCTCTATAAAATTATTGACCGACAATAAGAAAGTTATGTGAGTTTCTTGTTAGAACTTTGAACGGGCTTGAGTAAAATATCATGATTCGTAACAGTTTTAGCCGAACAAAAATGATTTTTAGGAGGGTCATTTGTATTGGACCTATGGTAAATTACGAACCAATCATCCAAAAATTCTGATTCTGGTATTACAAAAAATAAATAAGAATAAATCTCAATACAGCAGTGTAATTAGTTTTAGCGAACAGTGAATTTCACAAAATTCCATAAAATTTTTGTCTAGCCATATGAAGCTAAGATGGAACAAATTTTACCGCAATATCTATATCTGCTACGGGTTTTGGCGTATTTAATTAAATGGTAAATTATGGACCGATCTTCACGAAATTTGGCAGTTTGATTTCTCGTCCTATAAAACCGTGACGTACCGAATTTCATTATGATAGCAATATTTGTTACGGTTTTAGGCGTACGACACTGTTTTCCGGGAGTAGGGTTTATATGGGGCCTAGGGTAAATTATGAACCGATCTTCACGAAATTCGGTAGTGTGATTTCTCGACCTATAAAATTGTGACGTACCAATTTTTACTATGATAGCGTTATTGATTACGGTCTTAGGCGTACTGAACTGATTTCAGGGAGTAGGGTCTATATAGAGTCTAGGGCTTATTATGGACCGATCTTCACGAAATTTAGCAGTGTGATTTCTAGTCCTACAAAGCTATACCGTACCGAATTTAATTATGATATCATTATTTATTACGGTTTAAGGCGTAATTAATTGTTTTCCTGGAGTAGGGTTTATATGGGGCCTAGTGTATATTATGGACCGATCTTCAAAAATTTTTATAGTGTGATTTTTGGTCCTATAAAACTGTGACGTACCAAATTTTAGTATAAATGATAGCGTTATTTATTACGGTTTTAGGCGTACTAAACTGTTTTCCGCGAGTAGGGTTTATATGGGGCCTATGGTCAATTATGGACCGATCTTCACGAAATTTAACTGTTTGTTTTGCAGTCGTATAAAGCCATTTCGTGCAAAATTTTATATCATGCCGTGCATTATTCCACGATTAATGTTAGTTTTTGTATCAAAATTATAAATTTTTTTAGGGTGGTGGTTCCACATTTTGATTCATAGTTCTGATTCTACTGAAATGAAGCCGCTGGATTTCAATCCCAAGCTGCTTAGGATAACTACAAGCAATTTGAGAACAAGTTTGTTTTTTTCTTTTGCGTTTTTCGAAAGTGAGCGTGTTTTCAACAGACGGACAGACGGGCAGACAGACGGACATGGCTAAATCGACTTAGAATTACTCAAGGAGCCTGGATATATATATGGGGTCTTAGATGTATAATAAAAAAGTTTCACATGGAATGACAAACTTAGTATACCCTCAACCACCACTAGTGTTGGTATACTAGTGAGAGTATACTAGTGGTGGTTGAGGGTATAAAAAAAATTCGCTTCAAACAGAACCATGATTTTCAACATAAATTTGCACAATTTGGAAGCGTTGTTCAGGCTTCACTCTATTCATGTTGAAATGCAAAACCAAAATAAACATAAACCCCTTGGCAGCTGCCAAAATGGCCGCTAGTTAGAAAAGTGTTGCCAACTTTAAATTTCTTAACTCTCTCAAAAAACCCTTTATACAACAAATATATCATAACAATCGGTAGATCCGTTCAAACATCGTGTATTTTCCTCTTTTCTAAGAGCAATGTGCTTTGGTTGAAAAACGACCATGGTACTATTAGTACTAAACAAATTTTTGGTATTATAAACCATAACATGTTTGAAGGCTACCACAACATGGTTGTTGATTCTTGATGGATCACTAATTTTACCATAATATGCTTTTCGGTGACAACAATATGATTAAATAAATCTGGAGGTGACCACATTGAAAAATATTTTTTCTCTTGGTGTAAAGATGCACAAAAAATTTCCAGAGAATACTCGAGAATGAATGAATTCTTCACGCTCCTTATAATAAAAAAGCTTATAAATTAGAAACTCTATATAAACTCTATAATCCAAACTCTTTTTGCATTGTTCATCAGCATCCCATATTTTCCATTGGCCATTATTTATACAGCTTCACACATGCATATGCGTTTTCCGAAAAAAACTATATTTGAAGTTATTTTATAACCAACACACGTCTGCTTACGGCCTGTAAAACATCAATAAATGTTAAAAACACAACCACACAAAATCATGACGGTATAATCAAGCCAAAGATGATGTGTTATAGGTGATGCTTTGCTATGGGGGTGGAATCACGTCTAATAAAAAATGATCAACGTTTATAACAGCTTTAAATTGCATTTCATAAAATTTTTAAATCATCATCTCATAATATTATTTGAATATCTGTGACCATATGGAGAAGTAGCTTAAGTTGATACAAGATTTTTTATAGATACATAAACCTTTTTTAAACATTTACTTTAAGCCTCTATTGCCTCTTATTTCCAAAATCATAGAATCAATTAAACAATTTGTTGATTTTGCACCTATTACCAAAATTATTATTGATTACTTAAAATTATAAAAATTTATAGTTGTGAATTTTTAATTTAAATTAAAAAAAATGATCAAAAAACTTTGCCGTTTTAAACAATGTGTTAATGGATTTAATTAAATATAGCACATGTTTTGTTAATTACCAACGTAAATTATACAAGTTTATGTTATTTTATTTTTAACGTAAAAATCAATTAAGATTTTCTTCAAAACAAGTAAAATGTTAATTAAATCAAAATTATATTTTTAATTGTCTTTCAACTAAAAAAATAATTTATTCTATTATAACATTAATTGAAAGGCCTGAGCAACATATTAAAAAAACTGCTGAACAATATTTTTATTTCAAAGGATTTTCTTATCTCTGTAGTCAATAGGATAACCTCTGCTATAATTCACGGAAACTCAATTGTTGGACTGGGATAATATTTCTGACATTTCTATGAGCGATAATTTTCAATGTAAGTACCTTTTCGAAAAGATAAGAAACTACAATTTTTTAAATATGTTGCTAAGGCCTTTGACAAGGTATGGAATAAAGTTCTTGTTTTGAAATCAGCTGCCACAAAATACTCACAAATTTCTAGAGAATTATATATCACACCGTTTATTTGGGGCATAGAACAAAGAATATATGACAAGAGAATATAATATAAGATCTGGTGTTTAACAGAGAAGTGTTCTTAAATCTACTCTTTATTTAATATACGGCTGTGGGAAAAATCGGCCAAAGAAAAATGGCCCAAAAAAAGAAATGAAAAATCGCCCAAAAAATTCCATGTAAAATTGGGCCTAAATTCATATGAAAAGTGACCTAAAATTTTTGGGCTATTTTTCGTTATTGTTGGGTGATTTTTCGTTTTTTAAATTTGAAAAATGGCCCATTTTTTGGATTTTCTCCTCTATGGTATAACAAACACCGGCTTCGCTTACTAAAGCTTCTCTGCACAGCCGGCCTTTGGCCGGGCGCAAGGATTTTCTCCTCTATGGTATAACAAATACCGGCTTCGCTAAGTAAAGCTTCTAAAATCTGCCTTGTTTCCAAACGAAAGCCGACTAAGAGAAGCTTTAGTTAGCGAAGCCGGTGTTTGTTATACCATAGAGGAGAAAATCCTTGCGCCCGGCCGAAGGCCGGCTGTGCAGAGAAGCTTTAGTTAGCGCAGTGTCCATGGACACTATGACACTTTTTGGAGTGTCATAACGTCCATGGACACTATGACACTGGACGTTATAACATGCCACCGGGAAAAAATTCGTTTTTGCTTTTTGGGTCATTTTTCATTTTTTTTTGGGCCCTTTTTCGTTTCTTTTGGGCAAAATTTCATATATAACTTTTTGGGTCATTTTTCATGTTCTGTTGGGCGATTCTTCATTTGGGCGATTTTTCATTTTTTTTGGGCCATTTTTCTTTGGGCGATTTTTCCCACACCCTTAATATACATCCAATTTTCCTATATGTGACAAACTGTCCATTTGCACATTTTCACATTTGCTAGAATACCCCATTAATATACGTATGGATAGACAACTGTGTAGGCGTAGACGTATAGAAAACCAAGAGACTTCACTTGAAGTTAACAACCTCTAGACTTCGCTGATTATTTAGTGACAAATCTTACCTTAGCCTGGACCATAAAATTATACCGCATATAACTGTTTTGAAACCGATTTTTAATTATGTCCATTTAATTCTATCTTCAGCGTATCTTTTTGCTTCACTCCATGTTATTCTGGCTGTGCTAAGCTCGTTTTCTATTTCTCGTCGCCATGTGTTTGCAGGTCTTCATCTACGTTGGCTGCCCTGGGGATGGTAGTCAAGGGCCTTCCTTGTGACGCCATAATGGCTTTTCCCGAACCTATGAACTTATGAACACAATATTACGCCAAAAACGTAATATTCTACGCAGACGGCGGTTAACAAATACTTGGTTGACGTTCCACGTTTCGCAACCATATAATAACACTGATTTCACGTTCGAATTGAAACGCTTGATTTTCGTGCGTAGAGTTATGTGATTTGACTTCCATACTTTGTTAAGTGCACAATATGCTTGGTTAGCTTTTGCAATGCGATAGGCTATGTTCGCTACCATCAGAAGAAGTTATTATGCTGCCGAGGTAACAGAAGTTATTGACGTCTACGTAAGCGAGGGTTCGGTGTTGTTGGTTTTGATACGTAATGTTTTTAACCTTTAGACCGGCTTTGGATATTAAGCTTACTTTTTATACAGTTAAGGCGAGAGGAGACATATGTATTGGGCATAGTCAAGATCGTCTAATCTGTCCTGAAGTCCAAAAGCTACACCACAATCCCCTTTCATCGTTTATTCGATAGCAACATCTATAACTATGTTAAAAAGAATAGGTGAAAGCACACATCTTTCTGACCATATGGTAACCAATTATGTGGAACTGTTAGCAGTTCCCGTATTGAGCTTATACATAGGGCACCATCCCAAATTCTGAGAACAATGACCGGAGCGGAATAAAAGAAATGAGAAAATAAGGACTTAGAGATTCCACGTATTATATTTTTAAGCAATTTTTTTAATTGATAAAAAATTACTGATAATTTTTCCTGTGTAGGATAATATACTGACTTAAAGCGAAAAAGTCCTCAAATAAAACTTCCATAAAACTGATGATATCTCGAAACTACTACATTTGGCATAAGCTACTTTTCCATATAGGCACATATATATAATGTCGTATTGCACTTTATTGCGATGTATTGATGAAACATGTGTAGGGTGGAGGTTTTTTAAATATTAATAAATTTACAAAATATCTTTCAATAACACTTATTTAATATATTGTCATATAATTTCAAAAAAGTCCTAACTTACTTTGAACAAATTTTACTGCAGAAGCAAAACTCTTAACAGTAAAAACTAATCAAAATAAAAAAAAAAATAAAAAAAATTAGGGAAAAACAAAACAGAGCAAAGGAAAACTTATTATTGATAAACAAAAATAAAAATAGAAAACTTTCTTTTTTTGTGAATGTTATTTCTTATACTGGACAACACACCAAAAGTTTCCTGACTTCTGTCCAGAGTTTTTAGTTAAGAGTGCAATCACATTTGAGAGTGAAATCACATTTGTGAGTATATCAGGATATTTTATTTGTATGTCAAGGATGTTCAAAATTATGTATTTATAGATTGTTTCCCCCCAAACTAGGTATTCCAACAAACTTACCTTAGTAAAAAAATTTTAAACCCATTAAAAGGGTCCTGAAATATTAAGAAGACCTCCTCACATTTTATCTAATTTTCTACATGTTTTCAATAGTACAAAAAATAACAAGCTTCAGGATGATTACGGTGCTCCCGCCAGATCATTTGTGTCCCAAATTTAATGGTGGGGCATTTCCGAATTTACCATTGCCATAAAGATGCCGCGCAGTTTTATCAAACAGTATTTAGCACCTATTGTTTATCTTGATTGGAAATATTAAATTTATGCTATTTGAAATATGCAGCTTTCCCGAAGTCTATAGGTTAACGACACTGTGCAAGAATATGTTGACACAATACTGTCTGGCTTATTTGTACAAAGTCTTTTCTTCGTAGCCATTTTGTTATTGATGATAAATTTGACACAAACACCAAATTATGCTGGAAAATTCAAAGTAATTTTTTAAAATGAATACCCAATATCTCTAAAACAAGAGGTGGTATACAAAAACTAATGCTATATTCGAACAAAAATACATAAGTTACTGTTATTTATATTTCAGAAATACATAAAAAAAGTTTTAAGGACTAAGCCAAAACACAAATATTTTTATATCCTTACAGTAACAGTGAATTATCCTGATTTATTCATTAATGTGACCCCACTCAATTGAAAGAGATTTTAGTGTAGATAAATAATCCAGAAATAATTTTAAGGTTTGAAGGACCGTAGCATTTAATTGATTTATGTATTAAAAAAACAAGTAAAAGTAATATTTTTAGCTATTCCAAATCCGAATATAGATAGAATCGATCAACTACACTATGCTAGTTGAAAAAACAGACAAGCCGAAAACATGGCGTTTTAACATAATTCGGGTACGCTGAATCCAGTGGTGCCCGCGGTTTTTTTTAGATTCGCTCTGGTTTTCGAGATATACCGTTATTTCAAAAATGGAGGAGTTTGCACAACATATGATCGCGTGACTCAAAAACGGTTTAGTTTATTGAAATTGCTAAAAAACCGAAATTCCGCAATAAATTTTTTTTCTAATATGAGTAGTCGTTATTGAAACATATTTTTTTTTTTTTTGAAAAAAAATTTCGAAATTTTTGTTTTTTTAAAATTCATAAAAAATTAAAAAATGCAGCTAGGCTTCTAATTTTTTGCAGAAATATAAAAAACGAAGCTGCAAACAAAACAAACCCTAAATGATTAAAGTCTGTTAGCAACTTTTGATTTTATTTACAAAAGTCGACAAATTTTAATTAATTTAAGAATTTCATAAAACGCAATATTTGTATGGGAGCCCCCCTAAAAAGTAGTGATAAGGGGAAAGTATGAATCGAGAAAATGTTAAGGACAAAAAATTAATTGAGGTCGGTCTTGCATTACATATCAGTAGGGGCGACTTCTGGGAATTTATGGGACTTTTTCTTCAATATATATGAAGAATATAATTTATATGGAAAGATTTTTTAAATTATTAAATTCTTTATTCAACATTATGTATATGTATATGAAGAATGTGCCAATGCATAAAATTTATTTTCAATGACATTTTGACGTTAAATTTTTTAAATGCGTTTTTTGTGTCATTTACAATACAAAACAAAAGAACAAATATCCAAATTTATGCTATTCCAAAGAAATATGAATGCATTATTACCACACTTTCACTTTGCGGTAGGAATTTTGGAAAATCCACAGTTACTGATTAAAAAATTCTTAGAATTAAGAAATGACTTACATCTTTGTATTTTATTGTGCTTACAAAACCACACAAATCGGTCTTTTATTGTACAGTCAAAACCGCACTAATCGGTCTTGTAAAAAACTTAAATAACATATTCTATTGTTATACCTGGAACAGGTAGAAATATTAATCGTCCTGGCCTTGTTTTTTTTTTTACAAAACATGGTCATGAAGGTCTCGACAGGTACTTTGATTAAAACAATTACAGTATAAATAAGAGTTCCTTAACCCCTTGGAGACGTGGAAAATGTTTAATTACTTTTGTTATGTGTGTGGGAAATATAAAAATATGCCAAGTCGCCGTAAAATCACTATTGAAACAAGTACCTTGTATGAATCATATTTTTCTTTAAGTGTTATATATGGTAAGAGTTGGACACCATCAATAGTGTGTACACACTGCATTTACCACTTAAATAAATGGGGAAAAAATGGAGACGACATACCATTTGGTGTTCCAATGATTTGGAGAGATCCCAATGAAGATGAGTGTTATCCGTGCATAAATTATACAGCGGTAATGAACAGAAGAATAATGACTTATATATATATCTTAAACTGAAACAGCATATGCTCGATTTCCGCTGCCACATTCTGATGAAATTCCTGCTCCGGATAGCCAAATACCAACAGAACATATTTCCTCAATAATTCATTCTGTTGAAGCGGGTGGACCAGCTACTTCAATGTATCAACCGTCATGCATCACGGTTCCATGCAGTCACAATGAAATCACGCAAGATCGTCTGAATATAATGGTACGGCGTCTAAAATTATCTCAAAGACAGAGCATTCTCTTGACACCAGGCGTACAAATATACGGGGCTACCAATCGCCATAGATGATTTACGACTTTTTTTAAATCTATTGAGAATAATTCTATCGTGCATTGCACTGACATCCGCGGCTTGGTTTTAACAATGCAAAATTGATTCTTCCAAAAGTAGCTTAAAAGCAGTTTTGCTGCATGTCACTAATTTAAAAAGTCCTATTCCGATAGCACTAAGCACAAATACTAAAGAGACATACGCATCAATGAAACAAATAATACAGTTAATTAAATATGAAGACCACAAGTGGAAAATATGCGCAGACTTAAAAGTGGTAGCTCTTTTAAAAGGCATGCAATTGGGCTATACTAAAAATATGTGCTTCATGTGCTTAAGGAATACGTGTTTCAATGGCGACCAGTACAATACACGGGATTGGGCTTTACGTGAGGAAAGCAGATTGCATAGAAATAATGTTATTGAATTACCACTTGTGCCGATGGAAAAGATTTTCCTTCCTCCACTCCACATCAAACTGGGTATTGTAAAAAATTTTATAAAAGCATTGAGTCCAGATGATGTTGCTTTTACCGAATTGCTCCGAATTTTTCCACGATTAAGCGACATGAAAGTAAAAGAAGGTATGAACTCTAACTACTTTATTAAATTAAATTTATATTTCATATCGTAATGTTTTTATTTTACAGGAATTCTTATTGGACCGGACATTCGTCGTCTTATGAAGGACCATCAATTTGAGGTTGCATGGAATGATATCGAGCTATTGGCCTGGAATTGTGTGAAATCAGTAATAGAAAATGTAGTAGGAAATCATCGGTCTGAAAACTGGCGAATTTTAATCAAAAATATGCTTACCGCATTTAAAAACTTAAACGTTAGAATGTCATTGAAAATACATTTTTTGCATTACACGGCCGAAAAATTTAATGAACAATCTCCAGCCGAGTCTGATGAACATGGTGAGAGATTTCACCAAGTAACAGCCAGGCTCGAACACTGATATAGCGGCAAACAACTTGATTCGCTATTAGGGGATATTTGTTGGAATCTGCAGAAGGAAGAAGAATAAATTTCTAAATAAAAACTTTAACTTTAACTTATTAAAAACAAAAATAAATGTTTTAAAATTTTTAAGTTTGGTTATTATAAAAAATAAAAAAATTTCATCTTTTCTGAAAAAATCAAAAGTTGTAGACTGACTTTAATCACTTATAGCTTATTTTGTTTGGAACTTTGTTTTTTATACGCGTATAACCCTAGCCTTAAATTTTGCACCTGCAGCGCCTGAGACACCCCTAGACGGGCCAAATGTATGACCAGCGCTACTTTATTTTTCATTCCCATCATTTGTATCTAAGGCCTAGGATTCACTGCTAGAGGGATAAAATGTATGACCGACCTCCAATGTTTTTTGTTCTAAACATTTTCTTAAAATATAGTTGCCATATATCTCCACCCCTTAGGGGGGCTCCCATACAAATATGGCCGTTTAATGAAATTCTTAAATTTGGCCCCTGCAGCGCCTAGGATGCCCCTAGATGGGTCAAATGTATGACCAACCCCACTTTGTTTTTCATCTCAATCATTTATTTCTAACATGCCCACCCGCTATCTCCATTCCTTAAGGGGGCTTCCATGCAAAATGTTCAATGCAGACTAGAAATATATTGAAGAAAAAGTCCCATAAATGCCCAGGAGTCGCCCCTAGGGGGATAAAATGTATGACTGACCTCCATTAGTTTTTTGTTCTTAATATTTTCTCAAATTATACTTTCCCTTTATCACCATCCCTTAGGGGGCTCCCATACAAATATTGCGTTTTATGAAATTCTTAAATTAATTAAAGTTGCTAACAGATTTTAGTCATTTATTGCTTGTTTTATTTGCAGCTTCGTTTTTTATATGTCTGCAAAAAATTAGAAGCCTAGCTGCATTTTTTAATTTTTTTATGAATTTTTAAAAAACAAAAATTTCGAAATTTTGTTAAAAAAATTATTTTTTTCCAAAAAAAAAGTATGTTTCTAAAGCTAAGTGTTATCAACCAATCTTTATAAAACCCTACCACACAGTGTTATAACTCGTCAAGGTTTTATGCGTATTAATGTGTTTTCCGAAAGTGGGATTTATATGGGGCCTTTGGTAAATATAGAATTATATTATGGCAGGGTGAGCTCTAGTGTTATGATATTATGACTGACCAAATTTGACTACAAAACCATAATTCTTTATGGCTTAAGGGGTGTTAAACAGCCTGGCCAACGATTTTGTCCGCTATCGCTCGCATGCATTTTCAACAACAAACAGTTGATTTGCGCAACTCTTATAATTTTCAGAACGACATATCGATGGACACTGCAAATTTGTGACACACTATGCAATATTATGCGACCGCAAATGTCAAAATCAGTCCCGTGTGTTGTGGCGTTTTGTTCCAATATTAAACTAAATTATTTCTTTAGTATCACTTCAAATACAAACACTCAAGGCCAGTTTCAGCAAGTTCAGTTAAACTAAATATCCATCAGTTGTCAAAAACATATTGGTAGCTGGAAGTTACAGTAGTACTTAGTTTTAACTGAACTTTGTGAAATTGGACGTAACTAATATTATATACTAATATATATATTTAAAACAATGTCACTAACGAGGCGAATTCAACTACATGTGGTGTTGGAACTACAACAATCCAAAAACAATAGAAACAACATAGGGTTTTTTGCATAGCATTTTTAGTGTATACGGCCTAAAATGTCAACCATTCTTAATAAAACACTAACAAATCAAAACAAAGTGGCTCGAACTATCCAAATCAGATGGCGTTTCGACAACACCTGAAGTTGAATTCGCCTTGGTCACTAACCAAATTTTAATGTTTTGTAAAATATTTTTCAAGACATTCTATTGTTTATAACATATGTTTTCAGTTTACTGCTCCGTTGTCATTGGTAGCAAAGGCTAATTCATTAACGGTGGCAGCGAAAATCTTGCTGACCTTGAAAAATCGAACCAATTTGTTTGGCTTTTACAATGTGTTGTTTAAAAATGGTTAAAATTTCGAAGTGTTAACTCTAACAATGCAATGTAAAAAATCGCTGTTGTTTTTGGATTGTTGTATTATTGCCGCCACCTGTAATGAACTCGCTTTGTTTGTAGCAAATCAAGTAGCACTGACCTGAATTTGTATTGCTAGATTTTCACGTTTTACTGATTTTTTTTTTTTCAATTTCATTTCTTTAAAAGCTGATGTTGGAGTGAATAAATTGATAACTTGTCTATTGTTCGACATTTATTTTTTATATACAAATTAATTTATTAAGAGGTCTATTATTTTTCATAAAAATATTTATATTTATTTTATCCGATATTTTGTCGCGCCTTTGTGTGAGTTCTTCAGAGGAAAAATAGCAATTTTAAATTTCTTCAATAATTATAAAAAAATAATATAGTACACAGAAAAAATCAGTTTTTTTTTTTAATTCAAACAAAAAAAATTGTAGAATCAATAGAGTTTTTTTTTCAAATCGGTCCTATTTAAAAATTTGCATATACAAACAATTTATTTTGCATTTCCTTAATTTGAAAAAATTGTGAAATTGTGAAATTGGCCATAAGAAAGTTTCACAAATTAGTGTTAAATGTTTTCGGAAAAGTATTTTTTTTTTGTATTAAAAAAAAAAAACAAAATTCTATGTATAAAAAATGTTTTAATTATATTTATGTCTTTCTCAGGTGTGTTAAATTCATACAGTATTTATATCCTAGTAAAGAGAAATACTATTGGGGGATTCAAACGGTAGTCATATAGTCATATGTCTTAAAATAATAACGCGAAAAGAATATGACTTTTGTGAGCAACCCTTCATAATTAAAATTTATACTATGACAAAACAATAAACACAAAACGCCAGATTTATTTTAAAGTGTTCTGAAACTTACGATTTTATTTTGGGTATGGCTTTATTTCTATGACGCTATTTTAATAGAATTGTAAAATTTATTTTCAAGAAAAACAAACTAATATTTTAAAGTAACTTTTTATTCAGCCCAATTATAAATAAAAATTCCCCGGGAGTTTTTTCCCTTCTTCTATTTTTCCTATTTAAATTCTATTGTAAAAATGGGAAAAGGGAAAAAACTCCCGGGGAATTTTTATTCATAATTGGGCTGATTATGAAATATTTTTTTGTATTTGTTATTTTTCTAAAAATTCTTAACACCTCGTCCATATTATTAAAACATTTGCTGCAAGAACTTCCTCAAGTTCTCTTTTGAAACTGCATTCGTGTTCATACAATGAAATTTTGTTTTGCAGCTTATGGGTATTGTATGTGCCTGCTCTCATTATTCTGTTTGCTTTTCCAAAAGCCAGTTTTGTCAGATATCTTCGAGCACTATCGCCGAACCGGATGTTTAAAATCGCAAGAAGTCAATTGTGTCTAGTTTTTGTAAAAAAATTTGTTTGGTTTTAAAAAAATTTAATTTTGTTTACACAAAAAAGCTAGTATAATATTTAAGTCAAAAACCGCCCAAAGCTGGGGAAAAACCAAAAATCGCTGAAATCATAAAAATCTTCAAAATATCTTTAAGAACAACGAATTTTTCTTTTGATGATAATTTGCCACATTTTATAATGGAAAAAGTTCGCAAACTTTAAATACCTATTATCTCTAAAAGAATCCTCGAATTTCATATGTACATAAAAATACCAGAACGAAAATAATTGACTTTCAAACTTCGATCACATTGCCAGCAACATTTTCACTTGGTGTTCATAATAGAACAAACATTTTTTCGCAACTACACATATTTTTAATTAAAAAACGTATGCAAATGTTTTCCATAAAAATATTATCTATTCATTTTGAATTTTTTAAATACCTTATTTAAATTTTCATTCAAAACTAAATTAAATTAATTATAATTAGTATTGTGGTTATTTTATTATTTTATAATAGGTAATCATTCATTCAAAGCAAATTTCGATCTACCAAGTTAAAATAGCGTTTGGTTTAAAGATTGATGTTTGACTAATGACATCATGCGTCGTCAGTTGAGGTGAGTGCTAAACGGCAAACCCCTCTGAGGAGATTGTGTGGTTACAATCGAAACTAGTCAGTGCAACCTTTCCGTGAAAACCTTAGCTCAATTCTCAGCTCAGTCAAGAATGAAAAATTATCAATAAATTTTAATTAATTTCATGTTGTAAAATTCCTTTCTTCTTAAAAATAATTTAATGAAAATTAAATTCAATGAACTAAAGCCTGATTACAATATCGAAATTTGGACTAAATTAAATTATTATAAGCTTCGTTTGTAATTTTACACACATTATTCCTGAAGTAGAAATAGGCTCGACTTAAAAAAAAAACTTTAGTTACATATTTGTCGAAAAATAAAAAAAAAATTTTGAAATACATTGGGAAGAAATAAGATAGAAGAAAAAACGAAATTGTTGCTCCCAATGTGAACAAAGCTTTACGATTCTCAAAACAAATTCATTGCTCATCTAAAATATCCAAGAAAATCGCTATTTATTTTATAAATCGCAAAAAAAAATTGCCATGTCGCCAAATGGAAAATCTCACCACCAAACACGTTTCAAAATCGTCACGTTTGGCGACAAATCGCCATATCTGACAGTCTGATGGGAATTAAAGAAATTTCATACAAAAGCTCAACTTTAAAACTCTGCACTATTACCCTGTGCTGCAACAAGGCTTTTTAAAATAAATAATAAAATTGATTCCAAGCTTCAACGGAGACTTATTTAAAAAACTAGTATTAAAGTTTTAATATAACAGCAGAAGTGCAAATTTCCTTGAATATTTTTTTGTTTCCTCTATATTAAAATTTTGTTGACTTAAATCAAATTTATGCAACTACTTAGATTTGTCATTATAATACCACAAACAAATCATTTACAAACATACACGTTTTGCAAACAACGAACTTCCGGTCGTATAAGTAATAGTCTCTCTTACACTTGAATTAATATCAATCATACGTAAGTTGTTGAAAATGAAAAAATTCCAGATGAAATTGTGCAAATTCAAATGAAAATGAGAATTTCAATTTGAAATTGAGAAAATTCCAATTAAAATTTAAAATATCAATTTGAAATTGAGAAATTTCGAATTGAAATTGAAAATAGAAATTTAAAAATGAGAAAATTCCAATTGAATTTGAGAATATCAATTTGAAATTGAGAAAATTCCAATTGAAATTGAGAATATTAATTTGAAATTGAGAAAATTCCAATTGAAATTGAGAATATCAATTTCAATGAAAAATGGTGTAGTTTCAAAAAAATATTCTAGTTCCCTTGAGAAAAGTTTTACAATTTGAAGTCGCCAAACTTCTTGCAATTTTCAGAACATCTTTTATGCAATTTCAAGTCAGAATTGCATATCTTAAGCGTTTTGCGAAACATTACAAAAAACAGTTCAAAGTGTACAAAACAGTACAGCTGCGTACTGTTTGGGTGTTGAACATAAAACAGTACAATTGAAAAAAATCAGTACATGTACTAATAAAAACAGTACTGCTTAATACATATGTTACTCCTTCCTTTGCAGGCAGTTTGTTAAAAGAACTATTATTATTATTATTTTCCTTTTCTCTTCTCTCTGTTCCATTCCCTCATCCTTTTTTAGAGAATTACTCAAACAGCTTTGTGCCCGGCTATGGGCCCCTACTAGGCTTAAACTTTATTCGAGTACGCTGAACCTATTTTCATCAATAATATGATTTTGTACTCGATATATGTATATCGATATAAAAACTAAGATATTGTAGAAAACTACAATGGGTATGTTTTTAACCTTAATTTTCATTCCAAATTATTTTTTTAAATAAAAGCTAACCTAAAAACGGGTTTAAATACGGGATTCATCGGTCTCGAATTATGTTTGTCCGTTGGATGCCCCTTTTTTTTATAAAAAAAGTAACCGATTCAAGCACAGTGTTATTAGTGTATGATTAAAATATTGAAATTTGTATTGAAGCCCGTAAACAGTTCAATTAAATAACCCCAATACTAATTATTGTAAAACAGCTAAGGCACAAGCTCTCTGTTTACATTTGTTCTTCAAGTTGTGTTGTAAAGGTCAAGGAAAAAATAAAAGACAAAAAAAGAAAAAAAACAGAAAAATATGCCTTGTTCTTCAAGAAGAATTCTGGACAAATAGTATGAAAAAAAGAACTAAGGAAGAACATGCAAATGAACTAAAATAGATAATCATTCACGACAACATAATTTTGATCTGCCATTTGGTTTAAAGATTGATGTTTGACTATTGACTGCCAGCCTTCGTCAATGGCAGTGAGTGTTAAAAGTCTATCGAAATATGTCAAATCGACCTGTCCGTGAACGTGAGTCCAATTCCCCGGCTAGTCAATATTGAAAAATTATTAATAAATTTTAATTCATTTTATATTGTAAAATTCCTTTCTTGATAAAAATAATATAATTAAAATTAAATTTGATGAACTTCAGCCAAATGAAAATATTGAAATTTGGATTAAAAAATAATACAGCATTTTCAGTTTATATAAAATCTTTTTCAAATTAAACGGAACCTTTTTCAAATTAAACAAAACCATTTTCAGAATAAACGAAACTTTATTCAAATTAAACGAAACTTTATTCAAATGCAGTTAAACATTTTTGAAATTAAATAAAACCATTTTTAAAATCTTGTAGGAATTAAGTTTTTTTTTTGCTAAAGAAGGTGAAAAAGCTCATGGTGGTTTGCCAACCGTAAGGAAAAGGAATATACGTAACTCTAGTTGCTACGACAGATAATTCGGGCGTTGTTTACCATAAAGTTATTTCTGAATCCACTGTGAATTCGGCCCGTTTCCAGGTATTTCTTCGGGGGCACTTAGATAAAATTCAAAGCAGCCCAATGCTACAACACTCATTTTTAATTATGGAGTATGCCAGAATCCATAAGTCCCAAGTAATATGACATATGATGGACAATAGTGAATGTACATTAAAATGTTACCACTTTATTCTCCTATGCTGAACCCGATAGAGAAGACATTTTCAAAGTTAAAATTTCATGCCCAATCATTATTAAGTTATCTTATCACTGATCGTAACAAAGTAAGTGTCGCCTCTTCATGAATCAGTAATTCAAAGAAATCCAAAAAATAAATTCTCTACAAATTTTAAAAATTTTTTAATTTATTTTGAAAAATGTTTAACTGTATTTGAATAAATTTTTATTTATTTTGAATAAAGTTTCGTTTATTTTGAAAAATGTTTCGGTTATTTTGAATAAAGTTTTGTTTATATTGAATAAAGATTCGTTTATTTTGGAAAAGGTTTCGTTTAATTTCAAAAGGTCTTATTTTAACTGAAAATGCAATATATATATTTGTAATGTAAAGTATATAACCGTTTGATCGCAAATCGAATTTGCAAATAGAGGAGAAGATAGGAGAAAAAAGAAGTTTTGATATGGCTTTCTGTTTCATATTGGCATCCCAGTGTTGTCAAATTAGTATTGTTTAGTAAAGGTTTTGAAAGAGTATCAAACAAATAAAGTAAACCAAAACGATGAAATATTTATTTGCTTGTTACACAGCCTTATTTTAGGAAAACTTAAAAAAATAACGTATTTTTGGTCCGGCTTTAAAAATCTTGACATAATATATTTTTTCTTGATCCTTGAAGTGCACTAAAAATTTCTGGAAATCAAGAAAAACTCAGACCGTCTGGCAAGCCTAATCCCTACGCATGTTCTTGCTAGCTAGCTTCATCGGGATAAATGGGCTGGGATCTTGATTAATTTTACCGGATTTGTGCAATTAAAAAAACAATTACGATCGATTTAAATGCCCTAGAGTTTTCAATTTCAAAATTATGCTTATAAAATTTAACAAGACAACAAAAAAAGTAAATTGTTTCCTAACTTTCCTAATAAATTTTCGTGTTAAATTTATAGTGTTCAAACTCTATTTCTCAACCCTACCGACCTAGTTTTTTCTTTATAAGCTTAACACTCCACCCCTTAAAAAACTTAGGGCCCAACTATAATATGCTTAAGTTGGCTTAAGCAATTGTGCGAATACGTGTTAATAATATGTGTCAAACTATATTGAACTTAAGGAAACTTTTTGTTAAATTTTATGAAACTTTCAAAGATTTTCTTTTTTAAAATGCATTTGAGAGGCTTTTTGTTCATTTTTGATAGTAGCTTATGCATATTATAGTTGGGAACTTAACCTTACCTACGTCCGTGAAATACTACAATAAAAAAACTACACAGTCTTCGTCATATTGTATTGGATGCTATACATATCTCGTTCTAAGATCGCAAATACCGACAGATCTATCCTTCATACTTTTGTGACTTTTAGTTCATATGGCTGCTTTTGCTTAAAATCCGATTGCCATTTTCGAACACTTTCGACAATTATTTGGGTTTTTAAACCAAATGAAATTTGTGTGCTCTGTATAGTTAGAATGTTTTCGAAGTGGGCTATGGTAAATTATGGGCCGATGTTCACAAAAGTTAACAGTGTGATTTCTAGTGTTACAAACTGTGACAGACCAATCTTTATTACAATAGCATAATTCGTTATGGTTTTATGCGTATTAAAATGTCTTCCGAGAGTAGTCTCATGAAACCGTAACAGACTGAAATTGATTATAACATCAATATTCGTAACGGTTTTACGCGTACTAAACGGTTTTTCTAGAGTGGGCTTTATATGGGGCTTATGGTAAATTCTGGACCAATCTTAACGGAAATTAACAGTGCAATTTCTAGTCATATAAAACTGTGACAGACAGACTTTTAATAATTCTATTATATGTTACGGGTTTACGCGTGCTAAACGTGGTTCCGAGTGTGAGCTTTATAAGGGGCCTATCGGTATGGACCGATCTTCACCACATTCACCAAACAAAATTATCAACTTTTAAGGGTGGTTGTTCCAAATTATGATTCATAACTCTTATCCTACTGTACCGATTTTGCTGGATTTCCATTTTATTCTTTTCTTTTTAGTCGTTCTAAAGTGAGCGTAACATGGCTAAATTGAGTTAGAATTGCTCAAGGACCCAGAATATATACACACACCTAGTTGTAGTGGAAGGTGTAATTATGTCACAGTATTTATGTGTACGATTTTTTTTAATATAAGGTGTAGGGATGAAACGATACCACTTGGATATCGATACTTGTACTCGATACTGTATCGACAGTAAAGTATCGATACCTACTTGGTATTGAACAAAAAGTATCGATTCTTACTTTCATCGGTCAATACTTTCATATGATTAGAGACAATGAAAACTAGAGTAAATTCAAAGGTGGTTCTAAGTACATGTTGTACATTATATTCTTATACTCGTATATATGAATGTTTTTAAACAGGGACCGAAAATAACAGTTATTTTGAAAGTTT
This sequence comes from Pollenia amentaria, assembly GCA_943735925.1. NCBI lineage: Eukaryota > Metazoa > Arthropoda > Insecta > Diptera > Polleniidae > Pollenia > Pollenia amentaria. Next base: position 79,898,601 of record OX031008.1, on the reverse strand, counting down.
CAAACAAATAAAGCATCTAGAAGATAATGTCAGAAACAGAATTCAAGAATACCATATTGATACTTATGAACTACTCTATGACAAATTATTATGCTTTTAAAAATTTTGAATTTTGTTCGAACAAGAATAAAAGCCATTTCTTGATTTTTATTTTTTGAGCTAAAATAAAAGTTATTGTCTTTTTTTTATTTTTTTGACTCAAAAATAACAGTTAATTTATCATATTTATATATTTTTTTGCAAACATAACCGTTAGTTCTTAATTTTTTCTAACAAGCTCAAATTATAAATTATATTCAGAATGGTGTCAGCTAGGCTTTATTTTTCACACTACATATATGAAACAAGTAGTTTTGAACGCTACGAGTACTTTTTGATTGATACCTACATGGTACTCGGTGCCAAAGTATCGATGCCAAGAGTACTCGCTATCAAATTAAAAGTATCGAGAGAGAACTTGTAGTTCTTGTATCGTAATAAAGTGGCGCATAAATAGCTTTGTGATCACCAAAAAAAGAGCTATTGTCGGACGAGCTGTGTCACCATCCTGTTGGAACCATAATTCTGGATTGTTCTCTACCTCGGGCCTTTCTGTGCATCTGAGTGGATGCATTTGATGTTCACCAATTCTTCTTGGATTTTGGGTGCCTTATATTTTTATTGAGGTAGCCATTTAGATGAAAATGGGCATCTTTGCTCATTATTCGATAATATCTTTGTGCATGTACAATTGAAGGCTGACTTTCAAAATAAAATTTTACAACTTTGGTTCTTTTTTCTGTGCTGAGTCTTTCCATCAAAAATATCACAAGTTTTTCAAAGTTAATTAAAAAAAAAAAAAAAATTTAAAAAATTGATTTACTTATTAATCAAAAATTATGCGCCACCCAATATAAATATTTTATATAATTAAAAAATCTCAAACTCTAGACGTTATAGAACAGAATGGGATCCAACACGCTAAATTCAACTATAATCACCCAACAAAGTTCTTGCTACCATTTTATTGATTTATTTTTTGCCTACCATGTTTAAGTTGTACTGTTATGTACTTATATTAACAGAAAAAATATTTTTTTTTTAATGTATGTATATATTTTGTTACTGTTAATATAATTTCGTATCCATATAACCTAATAATCAGGCTTCCATGAATTACCCAAAAATATTTCACTTAAAAACAAAATATTTCACGCAAGACGTAATTTTAATTGCCTTAATCACATTTTAAAAATGCTGGTCGGATGATCATAAAATTTATTTACCGTTAAGCCTAAGGTTATGCTACATTTAAATTTTATATTGCTGCATTTAAGAAAAGTTAAAAGTGAATAGAAATTGTACAAGGTAATAGTTATAATTTAACAGTTCTCTAAAACGGAAGACAAATAAAAAACAGTGCTTTGTCTTTTGTTTTGGTTATATTATAACTCATGTTTGCAATAGAGCTTAAAAAGCTTAGGACGGAAATTTAAAGCCAAAAATAAAACTTAATTTTTTTAATAGATTTCTAATGGTAACTTTTAATTACTTCGATATTTTTCATAGAAATAATAGTGCTAAGCCTCGTACACAATAGGCAGCAACATTTTCTCTGGTGTTCAATATATAGCAACAATTTTTTTCGTAACCACACACGTTTTTAGTTAAGAAACCGTTTGCAAATTATGCCCACAACAATTTTAAGAATTTATTATTATATTTTAAAACATTTTGTTGAAATTTACATTCAAAACTAAAAAAAATTATTATAAACGCTCGAAAAGCTAATATGGTCACACTGGGCAGGTATGCTCCTGCACCGTAAAATAAGCAAAATTTTTAAAGCATATTTCCCCCTTAATATTATATAAATGAATATGGCTAAAATTGTTAACTTTATGGAAAAATACAACAATACAAAAAGGCCGAATTAAATACAACAGCAAGGAAATTCGTATTAAAGAAATATTTATAATGATGATGGCGACGAAAAGTTCTATAGGGGGAAATAAAGTTAGACATAATAAATTGTTCACTAAACAAAACTAAGTAAGTAATTATTGAATTTTTAATATTTCTAACACATTTTTGTTTAATTAATCAAAACAAATTTTACTTAATTAAGCTTCATGTTGGAATTTCATTTAGCTCGCAATGCATTTACATATATACATTTTTAATAAACATAATTTAAAATAAAATTTTCAATTAAAAAGTGGTTTCGTTTTCCCTTTAAATTGTTTTTGAACATGCAAATAAAATTTTAAGCGGCTTTCCTCCGGTATTGAAAAATGAAATATAAATGTTTATTTTTATTTTTATTTTAGCTGTAAGGACTTTAAAAATAACATTATTTTTTAGCCCAGAGGATTACAATTCCTTTATGGCATTGATGAAGAAAAATCTACTTTAGTTAAAGAAGTTGTATCGCGGTGCTATTAAAGTCACACCTCTGGTCGGTCTGCCGAAGGGAATTTTGTAAAACAGGTATGCCGGTGACCGACTATTTCATTATTTGAGTAGAAAAAGTAGGTATCACATGCGGATTGTAGTGATCGTAATTGATACAACTTTACTGGAATGCACAATAAACTACTTGTTTAATTTTAAGCTTTTTAATTAAGTTTTTATGTTTTCTTTAAATCAAATTTGATTTTACTTCAATGATTTTTTATTTCATTGATTGAAAATTATTTAACAAATTAACTCATTTATGTGCTGTTTCCAGGTGACAGGCAATGGATTGTGTAGTAAAATTTATATGAAAACCACTCAGTTTTTTGAGTGCTTTTCATATAAATTTTCCTACACAATCAGTTGTCTGTCACCTGGAAACAACACATTACTTTTTAAACTATTATATCGTGTTAATTATCAAACGATATAATTGGCGATCCTGCCAGGAGCTGAATTAAATTCTAGAAATATTTTGCATAAGAGTTTACGTCTTGTTATGAATGCTATTATTTAAAAAATTTGATGCAAGTTATTTCCAATAAAAGTTATTATTCAAAAGACAACGATTTGGAGAAATCTTTTCATTTATTTTGTAGTCCACTTAGTAGCAAGAATTGCATATATAAATTCATAATTGGGAACTAAGTTCGATTGTAGTCCACTAAGTAGCTACCAAAGATCATGGTTCTCCAGGATAAAATACTACTAAATCTGTGAATACCGTATACATAACGAGTTGCATTGTTTTACGAAACTTGTAATTTATGTAGAGTGCACGATTTCCAGTTAACTATGCACCAACGCAAAAGTAGTAATAAGGTGTAGAAGTAAGCAAAGGGTTTTCAAAGATTGCGAGGTGTCATAGTCACACTGCGTAATATATTGTTAATATGATCTCTGCATGATCGGACGCGGAAGCTACTTATCTTATATTAAGCGAATATTAACGAAACCTCAATTAAAAATGAGGACATATGCTCCTTATAGGAGCCAAAGGAACTAATATTTTAGAGCGGAGCTGATGAAAAAACAAAGGTACTTGACTTTTCCCACATAAGCAAGTTAAGTGCCACTTAGGAATAAATGTTAATCAAATTTACAACATTAAATATATAATTGATAAAAATAGTGAATAGCAAAGGCTCAAGAGCTGTGCCCTGTGGAACTCCAAAATGTACAACCTTAAAGTCAAACTCTCTCAAGCCGGTAACCTCCTTTTGTACACGCTCGTAGAGGTAGCAACTTATAAGGGACACTGCGCTTCGAACAAAGCCAAAAGAGCATTCTAATTTCCCAAAAGAAGTGAATGAGCTACTCGAGCAAAGGCCCATGAAAAGTCCAATAAGCACATCAGCGTCAGATCACCCACATCATATGCTGGTCTGATATCATCAAGTACTTTCAGAACAGCAATAGTACAACTATGGTTTGAGCGAAACTCAACGGCGACATTAAACAATTTGTATTGATGAAGTCAATCATTTGTAGTGACATTGTTTCAAAAACTTTACCAAGAACAGGAAGTATACTAAAGTCGCAAGAAGATTTGTAGAGTTTGTTTTTGCAACTGTAATAATCCTACCAATTTTCAATACTTTTGGAAAAGTGGAAGTTTTAAAACAATAATTAATGATATGTATTATAAATCCAACACCATAAGGCAATATTATTTCTAGAAATCGTCACAGTTCTATAGACTTCATCATCAAATACAGTGGAAAACTCAAATACATTCGGGCAAACATAAAAGAGTCTGAATCATTTGAATTGTTTAATGCAAAAAAAAACGCTTAAGCTACGATCACACTTATTAAATATTTGACCAAATAAGTATAACCACTACTTTTGTTAATAGTAAGTGAGATTTAACATGGGCAGACACAGACACAGGAAAAACTATTTTTTTGTATGATGTAGTATTATAATCAAAAATAAATATTGCATTAAAGAAAATTACTCGTATATTTTAGTTTTCGTCAAATATTTGCAAAATGTGACCGTAGCTTTATAGTGTTAGGATCTAATAGAAAATTTGAGTCTAGACGGTAATCACGTGTTTAGCTTCTGCAAAAAAAAATGTTTCTTGGCCTCTCTCGCAACCCAATGAGAACGACTCCTAGCTCTTAAGACGAGGGATTCCTAATCTATGTGTTATAACATCGATTGCGCTCACGAATTAAATGTTTTATAGTCGCATTAAACTACAGAAAGGAAAAGTTCTTAACGTAAAAAGTACGCACTGCTACATTTTGATTGTAAATATCTTGTATTGTTGCTAGAAATACCTTCAATTTGCTATCTACTGTACACCGAAAAAAATAAAGAATTGATTTCATTTAAAAAATTTGTTATATTATTTAAAAAATTAATTAAATTTGCACCAGTAAACAAATTAATAGTAACAATTAAATGTTTAATTCACTTTCCCAAATTTTATTTTTGATAAAAACACTGAAATTAATTGTAGTGAGAATGCTATGCGTATTATGCCATGTCATATGACACAACAATAAATATCTGTATTTTTATTAAAAAATAAAAATTGGGAATTTAGTACATCCTATAGAAATCTTTTTAATAATAAATTTTGTATTTCCAAAAAAAAATTTTTATTAAACTGATTTTATTTTTGATGAATACTTTAATTGGTAAGCATTTTGAAGAATTTTTTCTGTGTAGACTCTTACCAGCAGTCAATTAAGTTACTATTAACAAGGTCAGAAAATAATTAGGAATAATCAATTGATTTGAAATCCATGTTCGATACCAAATGGATGTCTCAGTTTTATTAAGACTAATATTAACCGATCAAAACAAAAGGTCATGATATGAGAAAAATGATATTTAATCGAATAGCCGATAAACAAATCAAGAAGGCTTGGGCAACAATTTGTTAAAAAACGTGTAGGAATTTGTTGATTAACTATTAACAGACCAACCGAACATATGCAGTTTAACAGATTTGCCTTATGGTTATCATCAGATAACAATTGTATCTCCCCAAGTCACAAAAAATCATAATATATTACATACGAGCTAAAATCAGTAAAAAAAGGCATAATATCATATTTATATCCACAACACAATAGTGGAGAGGGTATTATGCATTTGTGCTGATGTGTGTAACAGCTTTAAATATCTGTTCTGAACCCACCTCTAAGTATACCGATCGACTCTGAATCACTTTCCGAGTCGATCTAACGATGTCCGTCCAGCTGGCTGGCTGTCCATGTAACGTTGTGCGCAAAGTACAGGTCGTAATTTTAAAGATAGTTTGATGAAATTTGGTACATAGGTTCTAATTGGCACAAGGAACAAGCCTATTGAAAATGGGGCGAATCGGTCCATAATTTCATATAGTCCCCAAACAAGCTGCTTTCCGGACATAGATAGATACCTATTCATAAAGCCACATGAGCTATGCATTTTCCAAAACTAGATCCCAAATAGGTACACTTGCAAAAATTTGTTCTCATATACTGCGGTGTAGGCTATCATATGGTCGGGCTTGACCGGCTATACTTTCTTCTTGTTTTATTAGGGTTATATACACATGACAATAGAACTCTAGATGCAGTATCGTAAATTTCCAAATTAAGCAACTTAACTCCTGGTTTTAAGTTGTTAGATTTGCCGACGAAGGTTTAAGACTTGACTTGAAATATACTGCCACACCCCCACGTTTTCTGTCACTTCTATTGCTATGATAAATGAGCAGTAGAGACATCATGACACAAGTAACATTAATACTTAAGTTCTCAAAACTGCACTAACGTCATCTAATTTTAAACCCTGCAGAGTCCAAGCATTAAAATGTACTACACGGAAAAAATTTTCAGTATTTTTTTAAGAACTAAAATAATTTTTTGAATAGTTGAAAAAAAATTAAAAATATAATTTAATATAATTAACATTTTAGTTGTTTTTAATTAAATAACAAAAAATCTTACTTAATTTTTTTGCTTAAAATAAAATAATTTAAACTTGTTGAATTGTTGTTAGGAATTGTCAAAACGTGAGCTATATTTAATTTAATCAATGTAAAAAATGGCTTTTTCATCATTTTTTTTAATTAAAATGAAAAATATCATTTATTGAAAAAAAATTCACAATTTTAAATTTTTTACAATTTTTAGAAGTCAATATAATCATTTTGGTAATAGACGCAAAATCAACAAATTGTTTGCTTGATTATATGAATTTGGTGATTAGAGACATTTTTTTTTTCTTTAACAGCGCTCGATCATCGATCAAGCTTGCACATCAAAACCCAATGTAAATATAAAATCAAGAACAAATGTTACGAGATAGAAAACATAATTATAATGGCATAAGTTGCTACAGATAGCGATAAGGAGTGGATGGAAACAAATAATTACTTTCTAAAATTGAATTATACAAATATTATAAAAATAAGTAATTAAAATATTAACAATTGAAACGAAAAAAATAATAATAAGCAAACAAATAAGCATTTCAGGTAACAAAACTTTTACAATACATCATGAACAGATAGTGATCCATTTTGTTTATCTGAGCGAAAAAGTTGATTCAAAGCGTCAAGGCTTTCAACAGAGATTGGGTTATCAGCAGCCTTTCGTTTGACGTAAACAAGTCATCGATAAGAATATGGCGACTGAAGACGGGCTTGCTTTTTAAAATTGACTGCTTCACGAAGTATTTTAAAATTCAAGCACGTAAAAGAATTTATTTCTCTCTTCAGGCTTAAAACAAAGAATATCCAACGATCAATTCGAATTTTGCTTTTTATATTCGTTTAGAGATTTTAGTAAAAAGTATTTGTCAAACGGCGACATTAACTTTGCAACTATAAAATCAGCAGGATAGATTGTCAATGAATAGATTGTAGTTTAAGATTATGAATTTTTAATATTTTACAGATGTATCATTTACAGCCAAATTGATCCGGCTTACGTATAATCACAGGCAGTGAAGGCATTTTAATCTTTAATTGATTGTATTTTTAATCTCATTATTCCATTCTTCAATTCAATTGCTTCACCTGTCACAGCCTCCAGCTAAGAAACTTGCTCAGATATCTCACTCAAGTCCTCCTTGTATTCACGAAATCTTTTATCTATGTAGCTCATTCAGAAGTTTATTTCCAGAATCTTCAAATGACGAGAAGACATTACCTGAGAAATTTTTCCGTAAATATTTTCCGACTATTTGTAGAGTTTCCTATCGAAGAATTGTCTAATACGGTTGTATTGATCTGAATCACTAAGCAGAGGCAAGTCTTGATTAATTAAGTCAGCATCAAAAGCAGTTCTTTCTGAAGATTGACTGAACATTTTTTAATTTTTTCCCATACATTATTATGATTAAGTAAACCGCGACCCAAAGGATCTTTTGTGCAGCCCAAGTGTTCCCTGAAGAAGATCAAGGCTACAAATAAAGCCAATTATTTTACACGGGAAGGTGTTGTTTATTTCACCTGATGTCATTCAGATCGGAAATTTTGCGCTTTTCATTAGCAATTTCTTGTTGTCTGGGAGAAAATATTTTTGCAGATGCTGGAGTTACCTATGCCTATGCTTTTTCACATATAGAATATAGTGTTTTTCTTAATTTATTTTCACATTGTCTAATAATAATAATTAAATTCTTAAAGGCTAGTTTACACATTATACTTTTTATTAATACATGCCAAAAAATCAAGTAAAATGTAAAAGTGTGATAGTGTAAACTAGTCTTAAGCTTCACACTCTAAATAATTATATAATAACTAGGGATGTATCGATACGCCTTTTTGCTGATACGATTCCGATACTCAAGAAGAAATAACACCGATACCGATACAAGTATAAAATTTGAATTTAAGGTAAAATTAACAAAACTCAAGTAGAGTAATTTCTTTATTCTACAATATTACAGTGTAAGAGGTAATTAATATTTAAAATTCATTTTAAGGAGATTTTGAAAACATCGAAATGAATATAAGTTCATGGTAAACAAGAGATTATACGTATTCAAAATAAATATTAATAAGATTTTTGTTTAGAAACAAAGAATTCTCAACTTTTGCGGAGATAAAAACTGCATTAAAAAATCGTCTCACAGATGTGACTGAACTCATTGGACAACTGCGCCATGGTCTGCGTCTCTAAAAAAATTTAAAATCTAAGGTATATCTAGACTTCTTCTTTAGCTGAGCCACAGCGTAGGATCGCCTGAGGATCATCCTTCTCCAAATTTTCTTTAAAGATTACAACAAACGCTCCAAAGCTCCAAGGTTCTTGTAGACTCATAAGAACTTTTAATAGGTGTAGGGGTGTCCGTCCGTATCTTCAACACTTTCGGAATGTAGTGAAATGTTGAGTAGCTCGATAAGACATTTTTTCGAGCTATTGTCTTTGAAATTTTCTACCTTTGTATTGAAGGTAAGGAATTGTAGATAAACAATAGACTTCATTATTTTCTAACCACTCATTTAGAGCGAATGCTTCTTATATCCCTCATTTTTTGGACTCTAAATTATTCTGCAACTCAGTTTATTCATTTATTATATTTTCTAATAATGTTCAAAGACATTTACTAGCGAAACAGCGGCTGATTTCATAAATGCAGTATTGCAAATAATCACTAAAAACAAATGCTATGATAAGGCTTTACAAATAAAAACAATGCACAAATTTCGCCACCATTATGCAGTAAAAACTATTACCATGCAATAATGGCCTTGTCTACTGAAAAGTTTTGAAGTTTATGAAGCAATTCCTTTTGGTGTTGCATTGCAGTACTGCGTTTATGATGTCAGTCAGCGTTCCAAATTGTAGCAGTGACTTTGCTTATGGATTTTGTGGGCTCTTTAAAGTAACCCAAAAGTTGTAGCGAAGTGATTTTTATTTTTACAAAAATCATTAAAAATTAGCAGAAAATTCTGCTGCAGGTCCAAACCAAGCGTTCAATGCGCGTCCACCTTAAGAATTAAGAGAAAGAATTTATTATTCTGTTTGATTTTTTTGTTCACAGTTGTTATGCAAAAAAGTATCACTGAAAATTAAATTGTTGGTTCAAAAATAGTAAATTACCGCCGATACCGATATATCGGCAAACGTGAAGTATCGCCGATATATAGGTATCGGTATTCGTTAGAATACGAAGTCATCGATTTTTTTTTGCCTTTTGATAAATTTTTCATACATTTCTTGATTTTTCGATGATTTATTTTCATTATTAACTTTGCTGTTTTGGTTCGGTGTTAAAAAAAACTCGTCTGTACGCGACGAGCTTTCAACTACGTAGAATTATATTTCTAACAACATATTTTTTTCATATTGAAAAAGCTGATGCCAGATGTTCTATCAGACGACTTTGCGTCTGACTTTTACAGAAGCAATATTATAAAGTTAAAACGCGCTATGTACATTAGGGATATAACTTTTTAACAATTTTTTAAACTATCAAAATTGGCATATCACAGTCCGATAGAGCATAAGAAACTATAAGGGAACGTATATTTATTTTTTCGCTAAGGTCAAAAAAGTTCACACACCAACCGCGATGAAGTTTTGAAAATTTTTAATTTTGATTTATGGAAAGTTATGAATCTACCAACGGTATCCGTGAGATAAGTAAACAAAAAATTTGAAAATCTCATATAATTACACCACAAAAGTATTTAAAGACCAAAAGATTGTGAAGATTTGAAGAATGTTTTTGATGTTACTAAAATATACATTGATTTCCACTCGGAGTGTTCACCTTTCATACAAAGTAATTTTCGGTCAATTTCCACTTGCGATTTTGATGAAAATTATTTATCTGAAGAATCATAAAGCTATATACCCCCAGCTCGTCTTAAGCTTAAACTCTCTACTACACATCCAGCTGTTACATTGGTGAATAAGCTACATATTAGTACTAAAAAAGCACCAACAATTTGTAAAGAACTCTCCGATTCTGGTGTTACTATTTCTACACCTTCTCAGTCAGTAATTTACAAGGCTGTTATTAAAAGAACAATTTAAGGAAGAACTTTGGTGTCTTCACTTCGATGGAAAAAGACGGAAAGCAAATTCAATTGATAGTTTTAAAAATTGGATCTAAAGAACTAAATCTGGGAATACTTGTTTTGAATGATGGAAAGGCAAATACTATATTTAATGGCATTAGAGAATTACTCTACAAGTTTGATTTATGGAATAATATAAAAATGATCATTTGTGATACAACCTCAGTTAACACCGGTAAGATAAATGGTGTGGTTACTAGGGAGATCGATTATTCGATTTTTTTCAATAACCGGGTTTCGAATATTACGAATAGTTGCTATTTTAAAAAACCCGGTTTTCGGTTAAGCAATTTTTAAATAACCGGTTAACCGGTTTTAATTCGAATACTTAAAAACACAAAAATCAAATAAGTTTTTAAAATAAAACGTTAATTTGAATAAAAACAAAACAATTTCCAAAGGTCAGGAACCAACAAAATACATAGATATGACTTAGATCAGACCTAACAAATATTTTACGATAAAATCCTTTAGCTAAATTTTCAAAAAAATTTTATTGATTTACTAAACTTTATTTGTAAGAAGATATTTGTATAATGTAATTTAGAAGCTGTTGAATGATATTTGATCTAGACAAAAGCAAATGAATTATAGGAATTTTATAAAGTTATTATTTGAAATATTCTCTAAAATTTATTTTGAATGAGTTTTAATTTGTTGGTGGATAAGCTATCAATATAAATAAACCATATTTTTCAAAAGTTGCAAACAAAACCTCTTAGGATTATCTATTTCAAATTATTTTGTTTCAGCAATACAGAAACGAATAGTGAACTGAACATTCTTTTTGTGTAAAATATTTGTCAATTCGTCGACTACAATTTAAAACATTCCATGACATTGTTTGATTTCTTCAATTTTGTTTTTTAGTTCTTGGTGTTTTATTAATAAAACTGCTAGAAATTTTTTCCATATCGTTGATTCCGCCGTAATGTTTTAGTTTTCAGCATGCAGAGACTTAAGACTACTTAAGAGTTTTTATTGCATTAACGGGCATTTCGTCCTCGGCAACACAACGGGCTAATTTTCATTTTTTGCATCGTATTTTAGTAAAGTATTATTTGTCGTCTCCTTAGAACTACTTCGAACGGAGTTAAGTTTCATTTGGATCACATTAATGTCAAGTATGTATACCAATTAAAGTGATTAATACGTCGTGACATGGAAGAACCTTTGTTACTTATCATTTTAGGGCACTTCAAGCACCTAACTATGGAGAACTTTTATATAAAAATATATTTAATATTTAGAATACTCTTGCAAAAATTACTATTTACTTTTTAACTGCACACGTTTTTGTAGTATTTTGAATAGTTTTTGTTTTTTTTTTCTCTAAAAGAACACACGCTTTTATTAGCGATTTGTATTTACAGTGTTCATAATGTTTTTTGACCTTTGTTACATTTTGTTTTGACATTCTTCATAAAAAGTTTAAGTTTGGCCAATATTTAATTAGAAAATACTTAAGTTACGGGTACATCTACAACAAGAGTAAGGAAAATAAATTGCACATAACTAAAATAACCGGTTTATCATACCAAAATAACCGGTTTATTCGATATTCGAAAAATGGGCATTTTAAAATAACCGACTTGGGCAAAGCTAAAATAACCGGTTAAAACCGGTCGAATAATAACCGTTCGATATCCTTAGTGGTTACACAGTTGCAGAAATTTTTTAAAAGCCTCATACTGGAAATATGTTCCACAATATATTGGTTGTCAACACCACATTTTGGATTTGATATCCATTACATGGATGAGTTGCTCGGTGGTAAGACATCATCTCCAGATATTTGTAACAGTTTCGTAAGGGAATTTATTTCGAATTATAACAACTTAAAACAGAGCTACATTCAAAATAGTGAAATGCTTGATATTAAATAGCGCGACGACATGCAGTATTTGTTTGTACTAGGAACTGCATTTAGATTCTTTCAAGAAACCAAAAAATTTCCATACATAAATTTTAAACCAATACCCCCCAATAAGTAACGCTCGTTGGAACTCAAGAGTCATTTTAGCGATTTAAGCTTATATACTAATACCAAAATATCAGAATGACTTGAATCCGATATGCGAGTTTATCTCCGGAAAATGGTTGGACATATGGTTTTCAGACCAAAGATTTCGCGACGACAACTTCGAAGTCTTATATCAATCGCTTTCAAGATTTGAAGCTGCTAAAAAACTGCTGTATTAAGCCTTGAAAAAAAGATGATTCAATAATCCGAAACCAACAAAGATGTAATATCTGTGCGGAGCGTGCCATTAAAGTTGTTCAGGATATTTATCCTTTCTGTAAATCTCCTCGAACTTTAAATATTAAATTTTTATCTTTCAATAACTAACTCATAATTTTTCTGGTTTTTGTTATACATAAATATGTAGCTTTAAGTAATTTAAAAAATAATAAATTTAAAAAATTTTTAATATCTTTTAATTTAAACTTATGGTCTAGATGTAGTTTATAAAAAAGTTAATCTTTATTTTTATTTCGAATTTTTGTAACTCCGTTGTGTTACGTCTTCAGGATTGAAAATTTTTTAAAAACAATAACATAAAAAACAAATTAACAAAATTTGTTAAAATAAGAAATTGACAACATTTGAAAAAATATTTATGCTTACAAAATATTTAAACACAACGGAGTTTCCAAAATTCGAAATAAAAATAAAGATTAAATTTTTTATAAAAAAAACAAGGCCATATGCTTAAATAAATAGAAATTAAAAATAATATAATGGATGGTCGAATAATTTAGAATAAATTTTTAAATAATTTTTTATACACCTGTTTAGAAAAACCAATTGGTGCGTGAACTTTTTTGAGAAAAACTACAAAAGATTATGACTTTCGTGGTTACTAGGACATGGTTGACCTCATGGTACTATGCCAAAAAATTGGTTGCACCCTAATGTACATTTTATCGGTCGTCTGTGATCTCCAGTATGAGATTCATTTTAAAAAATATTCAGGCATCCGATCAAAAGCTAATCCTTCTTTCTGTCTTATCCCTGAACACCACTTTACAATCGAAATATTACCTTGCCTCCGTATGCGAATTGTTTGAAACTTATTAAACTTCCAACCCTTGAAAATCGAAGAATATACTTATATGAACATCAACTTCATGCTGAATTTGTTGAACTATGAAATTGTTTCAGAGTTCCCTCTTCGTAAAATTTAGTCTTCAGTACCAATACGCACTTCCAGAAATCAAAAATCACTTAGACCTCAATACTTTCGGTCTAATTATAGCCCGGTTGCTCCTATTCCAAGAATGCGCTCTGAATTCTAAGGTTTTTCCACGTACATACATTGATTTTTCTAGTTCTGCTAGTATTTGAAATAACCTCTTAGGTGTCTTAAAATAATTTTACTTTAGAACTAATTATTTTTAAACTTATTGGCCAGTATATAATAATAATAGTTTTATTGCCAAATTAAATAAATGTATTAATACAAAACTTTAAATTTTTTCACTTAGATTCTTCATAGTAAACACGATACACTTACTTAAGCAACTATCCAATTCTTTCTATTGTAGCAGAAAAAAATATTAAAAACTACTAAAAAAAAAAGAAAGAATCTAATCGTAATGCACTGGCTGCCAAAAAAAAAGTTTTGTCATCGTCATAAGAAGGCAAATGCCATACATCAGACTTATGCACTCAAAATGTTCTACACGAATCATATTTCTTTATTCTGTTATTCAAAATTAGGGCGTGAAATTTCATGCATTTATTATTGGAAAATGTGCACATAAAACATGCTAAATATGCTTTAAAAATTTAAAAAAGATAGGCATTTATTATTTAAAGGGAAACTGTCAAATAAATCCATACACTGAAAAAATTATCAGTAGTTTTTTATCCAATAAAAAAAATGCTTAAAAAGTATTTCAGTTTAATTAATGTGATAATTGAATAAATAACTTTTTAGTTCCAAGAAAATTAAAAATATAATTTTGATTTAATTAACATTTTAATTGTTTTGAAGTAAAATTTTAATTAATATATTAATTAAATTACAAAAAATCTTAATTGACTTTTTCGTTTAAAATAAAACAATTTTATTACAAGAGTGATAAAAAAAGATTATATTAACACATATTGTAATTTAATAACTCTTTAAAAAAATTAATTATATATATAGAAGTATAGTAGGTTTTATTTGATTTAAATGTAATTTTTGAAGAATTTATGAAATTTTTAGATTTTATTTTATTAATGTAATTTGGAATAAACATTTTTCAATCATATAAATTAGGTAAGAATTTTAAGTTTGTTTAATTTTTAAAATATATATGTATATAATAAGACTTATTATTGTTATTAATATAGATCCCAAAGATGAACTGTTAGTTCGAAATATATCGATCAAAAAATATAATAACGTTTTTGAATTTATATGGATTAAGAAGAGGCAAGACAAGAATATACTGTAAAAATAATTTAAGATTGTAGAATAGTTGTTGGGAATTGTCAAAACCTGAGCTGTATGTAATTAAATCAATTAACACATTGTCTGAAACGGCGGAGTTTTTTGATCACTTTTATACCCTCCACCACCACTGTGGTGAAACTTTTTTTTGGCTCCTTGAGTAATTCTAAGTCGATTTATCCATGTCCGTCTGTCTGTCCGTCTGTTGAAAACACGCTCACTTTCTAAAAACGCAAAAGAAAAGAACAAACTTGGTCTCAAATTGCTTGTAGTTATCCTAAGCAGTTTTGGAATCGGTTTAGTAGGATCATAACTATGAATCAAAATGTGGAACCACTACCCAAAAAAATTGATAATTTTGATACAAAAACTAACATAAATGGTGGAATAATACACGGAATGACGTAAAATTTTGCACGAATTTGCTTTATACGACAAATGATACTGTTAAATTTCGTGAAGATCAGTCCATAATTGACTATATGCCCCATATAAAACCTTCTCACGGAAAACAGTTTAGAACGCCTAAAACCGCAATAAATAACGCTATCCTATTAAAATTTGGTACGTCACAGTTTTATAGGACCAGAAATCACACTGTAAAATTTTTTGAAGAGCGGTCCACAATTTACAATAGGCCCCATATAAACCCTACTCCCGGAAAACAGTTTAGTACGCCTAAAGCCGCAATAAATAATGCTAGCATACTAAAATTTGCTACGTCACAGTTTTATAGGACGAGAAATCACATTGCCAAATTTCGTGAAGATTTGTCCATAATTTACAATAGGCCCCATATAAACCCTACTCTCGGAAAACAGTTTATTGCGCCTAAAACCAAATAAATCGCACTTTGGGAAAATAATTAAATTCACATAAAACCATCACAGATATAGATATTGTGGTGAAATTTTTTACTTAAGTTCATATGGCCAGAAAAAATATCATGCAAATTTGTGAAATTTACTGTTAACGCTAAAACTAATTACACTGCTGTATTCAATCAATTTTAATGCTGACGTTCGTTTTTGTGAAGCTTACCCAGTAAAAAAGATGGTGTTTTTTGAAGCACTTAAGAGAAAAAGCGCATAATCGAGCGCTTCAATAAGGGAGCTCTTATACAGCAGTAAATGATAACGAATAAAACATACAAAAAAAGCTGATATTTTAGTGCTGACAACAAAGAAGGTTTTAAAGCGAAAAATAAAAATATATTATGGTTTATGAAAATGCTTAAAAAATGCATTTAAGCCAGTAAAATCAAAACATTTATAAATATGTTAATATAGTTAGACCTTAAAAAAGCACTTTAGGAGTGCTTCATTTGCATTTTTTTATTATGTTAAAAGAAGCGCTTTTTGTCAGCAGAAAATAGTCCTCCAAACCGGGAACACTCCATACAAAAATCAGGCATCCCATCAGCAGGTTTGAAGCGATTTGAGGTATGAATTCATACATAAAACCTGCTCCTTTTGGAGCACGATTTTTACTGGGTTAGTTAATAATATATATGTATTTTTCATATAGAGCCCACTCCTGTCGGCGGAGGGTATCAAAGATTCGGCACAGCCGAATATAGCACTCTAACTTGTTTTTTAGTTTCAATTCAATTTTTAGTAATCAATAAAATCATTTTGCTAATAATCTCATAAGGGGACTGATCAACGCCATATGTGGGATTGCACGTCAATAAATGATATAAAGCGCGCAACGAAAATCAAATTTGTTTTACATAAAGGCCAGAGAATGATATAAAAGAGTTATATAAATATATAGTAGAATATTATAAAATGAATAATGAAACACGTGTTAGATGTAGCGATAATCCAAAGTATTTAGGTGCTCTATTAGAGACTATCATCATATTTAAAAAATACAAGAAATAAAAAATTTGCAATCGAGAAAGAGTTTTTTTCGGGATTTTCAATTGTTTTCAATTCCCGCTTTCCCGGGAATTAATTGCGGGAAATTTTGAAGAAAATCTTTTTTCAAACTTTAGTAAATCTATGTCGGACTAGTGTCTAGACTGTGTTAGTAGTTTAATCCAACTTAATTTTACCACAATATTAAAATTTGCTACAGTTTAAGACTTATTAAGCTAATTTTTGAGAATGGGCCTTATATAGGACCTATGATAAATTATAGACCTATCTTCCAAAATTTTATTTCTTGTCTTAGCAAACTGAAGTGTAATTATTGCAATAATATTATAAGGTTTTGCGGTTAAGGGCGTAGTAAAGTGTTATCCTAGATTATGCTTTTTATGCGGCATTTCAAGTAATTTTGAGTCTTATGAATGTATATTATGCTTAATTGCACCACAAAAGCATTATTCGTTACACTTTTAGCCATACTTATGTACATGATTAACGAGAATAATCTAAACATCGAGCCGTAGGTAAATTATGGACCGATATTCACGAAATTTGGTGCCATATAAAACGAATTTGTTGAAATTTAATGAATATGGGTGCATTTTGCCACAAATTTATGTAAGTTTTTGTTGAGTTTTTATTGAGGTAGTTTTACATTTGGGTGCATAACTCTTTTTCATACTGAAGCGATTCTGCTGGAATTAAGCCACAAACAGCCCAGAAGATTTAGAAACAATTTGACACCCATATGGCGAAATCATCTTAGAATAAACGAAGGACTCACAATACAAATACGTTATGGGATCCTAGATGAATATTAAAAAAAGATTCACATGGAATGGCAAACTTAGTATAACTTCATACACTACTGCTGATTAAGGGTTATAAAATTGTAAAAAATATGTTTTTAAATATATGTAGCAAATACAATTTCTCCTTCCTGCTGAATTTGTTAAACGGTAAAATTGTTTCAGAATTCCTACTTCGTAATGTTATGCTTTCAGTTCCTAATCGCCCTTCCAGAAATTTTATTCCACTAACGGCCAATTTCACCAAGTTTACTTATAATTAACTACCAGTTATAACTGTCGAAAAAATATTGTTAGCTGGAAGTTAAGGTAACAGCTAAGTTTTAGATGAACTTGATGAAATTGGATGTAAGACTTTAATACTGTTACGTTTTTACTTATAAAACGCGTTAAGGGTTTTTCCCTTTATAATAAACCTTTGAGTTCTTTTAATTGCAATTCAAAATAAATACACACATGAATTCAACTTAACAAACTTTATTGAAATTAATTATAATGTTTACAAATTTTAACCACAATTGTAAGTAGCGATCTGAACCGTTTAATGTCTCCAATCAAACTAAACTAAACTTTTATGAGTTAGCCTGAATTTATAGTTCAAAACTATTCCTTGTTGATTCAAGAACCGTCTTGTATTTTCTAGAATGTTGTGTTCGAATTATTTTAAAATAACTGTTATACATCTAAATCTAAAGTCTACAATTACAATTGCTAGAAAATTTATTACAGTGGCGTTCATAAAAATAGTAACTAATATGACATAAAACTATAATTTACAGATAACTTATAACTAAAACCATAAATAATTCTCAGACAAATCTAATTTCGTAACAATATCTTCATTCTAATTATGCAAATGATCTCTGAATTTGACAATGCATATACCTATATTGATTTCTATGATCCTATTGACATAAAAATAACCTCTTAAGTATCTTAAAATAATTTTAATATTAAATTTGTTTACGTTTTTGTTACATAATGGATACTAGACTTAATTATTTTAAGCGTAATTGTCAGTAAGAAATATTAGTTTCATTGGAGAAATAAGTAAAGAAATAAATAATAAATTTTGGGCGGGAATCCCGGGATCCTGGGAATTTGATTTTTATTTCCCGCTTTCCCGGGAATCCAAAAAGTGCGGGAATAAAAAAACTCTAAATCGAGAGAAATGATGCAATATTTGATATCATACCCGCGGATGAATTTAAGGCCAAATATAACGAAGCAAACAAAAATAATAAAGATGACATAATTATATTACTATATAGGAGACCTCAGGATATAACAAATGAAGATAAAGGACAAGAATTGATAAAATTATACCACGATACACCAAGGAGGACATTTCGGAGGACATTTCGGAGTGAAGAAAACTTTACTAAAATAAAAGCAGAAGTACATTTGGAGGAATATGAACAAAAATGTTAAAGAATATGTGTCTAAATGTGACTTATGCCAACGCAATAAACAGACTAAGCATACGATGGTACAACTTAAGGTTACAGATACTCCAATAGTTAGTTTTAAAACTATAGTAATTGACATTGTGGGTCCTTTACGTCCAATAAACAATTTTAGATATATTTTAACTATGCAATGCGAATTAACGAAATATATAATTGGATGTCCTATAAAGACGAAAGAGGAAAAATCATTAGCCAAAGCACTAGTAGAGAATTTAATACTTAAATATGGTTTATTTAGCACACTTAAATCAGATAACGGTACAGAATTTAAAAATGAATTGTTAAAAGAAATATGTGAATTATTAAAATGTTAAAATGAGACGTTGGGTACGGTAAAGAAAAATCAGAGGGTTCTAAATGAATACTTTTTATCATTTTTACAAAATGGCAATTGGGATAAATGTATACCTTATTATACTACATGTAGATACTGAGTATTCACCTTTTGAACTCATTTTTGGAAAATTGTGCAAATGAACTTAAGACTAGACTAAAATATGCTTTAGAAAATGCCAAACACTTGATAGAGACAATAAAAACCAAAAGAAGTATAGACTCATTAAATAAAACGAATAAAATAGAACTAGAAGTAGGCGACTTAGTTTTGGTCAAAGCTGAGAATAGAAGAAAACATGAACCACCTTATGACGGAACATATGAAGTAATAGATATAGATGATTTAAATGTATTAATTAAAATAAAAACAAACATAAAAGCAATTCATAAGAACCAGGCGCGAATTCAGGGGGGGTGAAAAAAGGATTTCCCCCCCCCCCCCCATAAATTATAAAAATATATTTTGCTTATTTTGATAACACACAAATTTCCGAATGTACAAAATGTTTGGAAATCCCATTTAGTTTTTTTGCTTTTTATTGAATCTCTAATCGAATTTTCAATAAGTATCCAAGTATTTATCCTAATAGTTATTTATTATATATTTCCAATGAAACATCTAGTTTACTGTTTTTAAATGCATATTATTATACATTCAATCCCAGCAAGTGCCATCTATTTCCGAAAAATAAACGTTTGGGTTGAAAATGCAAGCGGTTGAATTATTAATAAGTCTTAGTATATGCAATATTTTTATTTGTGTTGTAATAATTATTTATTATATACATTTGAATATAACCGTTTTTCGTATCATAGTTTCATCATAGTAGGCTTTGAATTAGAATTTTTATGCATTGCCATTCTACCTTCACATATGTACATATGAATATATGTATTGGTCTTGTAAAAGTTCACCAATGAAGAATTATATAACTGTTAAATTTCAAGTGCATTAATAAGAAAAGTTATTTGATATACAAAAATACATAAAAATTAGTGAAACAATGGTGAGTCCGTAATTTTTTTTTTAATATAATGTACCTTTATAAGTATATAATTTAGTCGTAAAGGATGTAAATCCAAATGTATAAATAGGAGGGAGAAAAAACTTTCTAAAGTCTTTAGTTCTGAATATATTTTAAGTCTGTAAATCCAGTTTTGCTTCATTGCCGACTCTTTATTGGCTTGCAAACCAACTAAAAATAATACATTTATGTTTTACATAGCCTTTTGTGACTTTTCACCTTTTCCATTATATATTTTATACTTTTGATGTACATTTTAGTATGTCAATTTGCAAAAAAAAAATATACTATGAAATTATTTTATTTATTAACAAATTTTTTTTTTTAAATTTTCACATTTTAATGGGCGCTTTTTCTTTAGCATTTTTGGACTTAGAACTTTTACATATCGTTGCAAAACAAGAACTAGAAAAAAATATTTGTATTTTTTTCCGCAAACGATGTATTTTTGTTTACTCTATTGAACTGCATCAAAAATTAAAAATTAGCGCATTTACGACTGAAGGTACGTATGTATGTGCAGCCAAAATTATTTTTGTCTTTCCATTGTTATAAGCTTTAAAATTCCTTTCTAAATAAAAATAATTTAAATAAAAAAATTAACCGTAATCAACTTAAACCAGAATAATTATATATGTATCTTTAGATTAAAACCCAAACAGTTCGACTAAAATTCATAACATAATTTTAAAATTAATGAAGCATATTCCTTCTTCCAAAATTTTGTTAACAATTGCATATTTTTTTTTTTTTTTGTCGAAAAATTGTTCAAACAATTTAGTATGATGTAGTCAAATAAACTGTTTCAAATAAAAAAAAAACATTAAAAATAAATAAAATTATTTTTATAACAAAAGCATTATTTAAAAAGATTAATTTATTTTAATTTATATTGAACTGAACTTATATTTTATTTTACCTTATTGTTGAGTTTTTTTTAATACGATATGAAGATATCGTTTTTAATAAACTTTTAAAAACAAATATTTTACTTGTTTTGTATCACTTACCCCCATATACATAAAAAATATTTTTGATTTATAAAAGGTTTATTAAACAAATCTTCATAAGAAATGTCTTCAATAAACATTTGATTAATCAAAAATATTTTTTTATGAATATCGGGGTTACCCTTTAAACGTTCGAGGTAATACATGCATTTGCATTGAATTCCACGCACTATTCATAACAATATGTAAGTTCTACTGATATGAATATACGAATACAAATATTGGCTACATTGGTATAAAAAAAAGTTTATGTTTTTTCAAAATACAAATAGTTGACTTACTAAAGCAGTGACTGACTAGCTGGATAAATAAAAGAATATTTTATAGTATGTTTCGTATTCATAAAGGGCCATGGTTTCTGCACACAGCACAAAATTTAAATTTTGATTTTTTATTATTCATGTGTGGAGGAAAAAAAAGTAAGAAATTCTTTACATGAAAAAATACGAAAAAGATGAATAGTTTTCTTCCAATCCAAAGAACACTATCACAAACTAGAATGAAGTTGGAATCACGTGAATTGGAATACAAATGCACTATGGGGCGAACAATATTGTCAAAATTGCAAAATGCATATATGTTTTTTCTTAATATATAATAAAATTTATGTTATCAATATAGCTCGTATTAATTCGCAAGTGGATTTTCGTTTACTTAATGACTATCATACCAAAGTGAATACTTGGCTGAAAAATGGTCGGATCCGAGTCGATGATTTAAAAAGTATACACGTTACGTTGATACTCAGGACAGGAGTCATACTTATTAATGTTATAATACCCCCAGTGCAATTTTGTTACATACCTTTATATACATTTGGACAGATATCTGCGTCAATATGGAATAGTAGCTTATATAAAATATCCTCAGTAGAGTTACTTGGGTATTGTGGAATAGGCGGGTAATTTGTAATGCGGGTTACATTTCCCAATTCTCAACGTTGCCTGTATGTTAACATAGCTTACAGAAAAATATTAACATTACGGCTTTGTCTATGCCAATGGTCGCACTGTTAGTTTTCTGTTGGTCTGTAAGTGAAAACAACTGTTGTCGATTTTTTTATGCGTTATTTTGCTCCAAATATAGATATTTTATTTGTGGTTTTTTATAAAGTTTACAAATTGCTAACTAAATAATACTTTTAATTAATAAGTGTAGCAATTTAAAAAGTTTTGTAATATTTATAAGATTTGTTAATCCCTCTTCCACCAATAGCCATGAATGCTGAGGAATAATTTTAAATTGATTGTTATTTTAAAGCAACAAGTTATGCCAATAACCCAATAAAAATGTTCTTATTTTGCGGAGCACTAATGGTACATTTTAAAAAGTAAGCACACATTTATGAGCTAATCAATAAGACATACAGAGATGCAGTAAGGTAAGTGAATGAATTCTTAATAAATTTGAAACAATATATAACAATTCAAGAGCCACGACATTCCCTTACCACTGATGGGATTTGTGGCACAATTGCACCAGATTTGGTACAATCGAAACTTTATTAGTATACTGGTACAATTCATCCTTTTTTGATACAATTTAAAAATAAAACACCTACGAAGTTTTATCTATTCTTTGAGGTGGATTAACTCACTTTTCTTTTCAAGAATACAATTTCTACTTACACATCTCCAGTCATGACCAGAACTACCAAAAATTGCATTATTGTTAATTTATGTTCATTATGTTATACTTACCCTGCCGGAGATTCAACTAGGACCTAACTCGTACCAGACTAATACAAAATTATCCAGTACTAGTTCTCAACTGTAAACTTTTCTATACCATCTTAATGCTCTTTTACATGAATCTTAACCTCATGAGTCCCAAATAGGTTACTATGTATGCTTTTTTATTTTATACCGAAATTTTGGCACAATTTATGTCAATTTAATACAATTTTCCCATTGAGACGGTACAATTTAAGAATTGTAAGATCCCAACAGTGTCGCTTACTACGAAGCAGGGTAAGGGAGCATATAAAAGAATAACGGTAAGAAAAATGCAGAGTGCAAAGCTGATCGGTATATTCACCAATTCTTATATGCGCTGGATGAAGCGCTTTCTGTGTCAAAAACGTTTCTCCATTACAGGCCTGCTTCGTTGGAAGCTCCATTTTTTATTGGAAAGGGAGTCTTATGTGTTTAATTAATTAAAACAGAAAATTTTTTGTCAAATTGAATTAGTTTTTTATTACAATTTTGTTTCTGGTAATATGTAATTGTATCCCAATCGGTTAACTAAAAATTTTTATTAGAGCAAAAATAGTAATTCTACCAAAATACCAAAGTTAATGTTGGTAGCAGTGTTTTTCTTTAAATTATTATTACTAGAATATGCGTGGCAGCGTCTGTGTACTATTTATAATAGTAATTTTCTACGAATGTAAATAATTTTTTTCAACGGAAGAGCTGTTGTGTAACTTTCTGAATTCTTTATAGTTTTAAATTTTTTCAACAATTATCATACAATTCTCCTCAATTTGTTGACCTTTCTTTAAAATGGTTTCTATTAAAAAAAAAAAAAAAAAAAAAACAATATATAATAATTAGTTATGTATGTAACTGGTCTTTCATTCTGCGCCTCCTATCTTTTAATTCAGGTAAAACAAAGTGTCCAATTTTTAATGATTCTGGCGCATAAATTTTGGCCTGAATTGGATGATCTGGACACCAATGATATGAGCTGTGTGGCGCTACGTGCCACACAGCAATAAGGGCATCATCATCTCACGTGGAGGTGGTGTGAACTGCCCACCTAGATCGTTCGATTTGACCACGTTAGGCTTTTTCTTGTGGGGTGTTCTTAATTCGCAGGTGTATGCGAATAAGCCACAAATCACGGCGGCCGTCAAAGCCAACATAAAATTGTTTGTACCAAATTATTTCTAAACAAAAAACTCTGTATAAGATTTTTTCGTTGTAATGTGATTTGTAGCAAGGGAGTCTCTAAATTGTTCCATTGTATGTAAACCATGAAGAGTATTCTTTCCAATTTTATTCTCAATACCATAAGTCCGACAGTTCTGAAGAATAAAATAATCTTAAAGAAAATACATTAATTAAAATTAAAGAAAATCTAAAGATATAAAATAAAATGATAGTGGCGATTCGTCTTTGGGTAGCATTATAACTTCTAAGTTCAGTTTAGGCTAAAACAAAGGAGTTCATGCCAATGAAAACACTTTTCGTTAGTCTCACCTGTGTTAGAGCTTTGGTGAGCTATACCCCTATTTATAAAAGGTTTTAAAATGTAACCTGAAAAACAGTTTTTTTATGCTTAATTTTATTAAGACGATTACATACTTAGAAGGTTCATTTACTGAATATCTCCATTGAGTGGAGTCAAAATAGTCAAAGTCCTTCGGCCAACTTATGTGCTGAATTTCATAAAATTTGGTACCAAAACGTCTTTCGCTATTGCCAATGAATCCAAGACCGCTGTAAGGGGGATATTTATTTTCACCTTGCTTTGAGAAATTTTAATACCTACAATAAAATAGTGGAGAAGTTATTATGCGCCTGTGCTAATATATGTAACATATAAAAATAATGGTTCCAGACTCACCTTTTACCGATCAACTAATGAAAGACATCCAGCCGTCCATCCGTCTTGATGTCTGTCCATCTTAGCCTGATACGCATAGTACAGGTTGCACTTTTTCAGGAAATTTTATAAAATTTGGTACGTATGTTTCAATTGTCATAAGGACGAAGCATATTGATCTTTCCATAATTTCATATATCACCCATACAAATTTTTTTCCGGAAAAGTGTATAGTTCCGGAATATTTTCTTGCATCGTATATCCTCCATTTGGTTTAATCGTGTTTTTTTTTTAATTTAAAGCTCCCATACATAAACCCATTCCAAAAATTTCTTTAAATACCATACATTTTTTAATAATATTGGTATTGATAGAATAATTGCTTTTTATCATCGCATTGTGTACTGGCAGGCGAAGAATTAATCATATATACCGTATAAACCTCTCTCTAAAATGACTTTAGGACGAAACAATCTCATATGTATGTGGGATAGAAGGGTCAAATAAAGGACAGACACAATACGTACTTACCTACTAAGTTATACAACACTTACGGACAAAGAGAAAGAACAGAATAGAAAGTAGTCATCAGTCGTAGAAGATCAAGTGGCCTAGAAAGTTGTAAAGTTGTCAAGTTGTAAATACTAAAGTTGAAAAGTTGTTTCAAGCCGGACGGACATTATTGCCAACGTTTTAAAAATCATTTTCTTTAGCTTTATAATTAATTTGAATTAAACATTTTTAGAATATAAAATCTACAAGTGTTTAATTTAATCTTTGCTACATGTATGTATGTTGATATCTAGATATATTTCAGCACAAAGAACTCTCATATGAATTTAAGCCTCACTGTATAATTTTGTCTTGCCGGGTCGGGTCCATAATTGCATATGGGTATACTTTTAAAAAAAATTTCTGAATATACTGATGTATATACACACATATACAATTTTTAAATAAAACTTTTGCAAATATCTAAAATTTTTATGAAAATAATTTTTTAACAAAATTAAACGTTTAAGATAATAAGGACGTTCATTTTCTTTCTTATTAATGTTTTATAAAAATTTAATAAATGAATCGTAAATTTCAAATTTTTTGTACCATAATGCAATTTTATTTTTTACACTGATGTGTATGAAAAGTTTTTCAGGTATCTTATACTTGTGTGTACGTGCAAAAAATTGAAAATGTTTTCTAATATTATTATATTATTGCAGTACTTGGCGCAACAAAATACAGCTTTTGATCAAGAGTAAATACTTGAAAGAAATTTAAACTTTAACTAAACGAACAAGAAAGAAACTCTCCTCTAACAATTTAAAAAAAAAAATTAAATTGCTTGCTATTGAATGCTAAAGATAATTATATACAACTTTTAGTAGCAACTTGAAGAGGTTTTTTTTTATTTTCATTTTTAACTTTGAACGTATGATATAATATTTTGATAACTCTTTAATAAATACATAAAATTTTAACAATCCAAGAGGCAGAAAAAACCAATGTAAGACACACTTGCAAAATAATAAAATTTTCAAGAATCAAAACTTGTAAATTACAAAAAAAAGTGGCTATATATTCGAAAACTTTTAAAATGTTTA
Source organism: Pollenia amentaria (assembly GCA_943735925.1). Taxonomy (NCBI): domain Eukaryota; kingdom Metazoa; phylum Arthropoda; class Insecta; order Diptera; family Polleniidae; genus Pollenia; species Pollenia amentaria. Next base: position 79,872,006 of record OX031008.1, on the reverse strand, counting down.
AATGAAATAAAGAAAATATGGAACATCTTCCGCGTTTAACTAAAGGGCGATTCGTCGTAAGGTTTGATTTTCCATATTCTTTTTTTAACGATCACGAGCAACTCATATCAAACTGCATTGTCATTTTTGTTCAATATCGTTTGGCAAGTCATCATGGAGACTTAAATTTTCTTTTTATTTTCTTTCATGTCCAGTGACCCAACTTTTGAAATCGATGTCTTCCGATTTGGATGAAATTTAGACCAAGGTTAGTCCCATTGGATAATAGCTTAGAGACAGATATTCAACAAGATCGGTCAAAAAGTTTCTTAGTAAGAGGGGGTCAAAATTTGACATTTTGGCCAAACAGCTGTTCTTTCTCATCCATGTAACTTATTATCTATTGGTGTTAGCAAAATGTGTCCCTTACAAATTAGAAAGCTATTTTTTAAATTTTTTTTAAATTTAAATTTTTTTTTTTTATTTTTTTTGCTCAAAAGAAAGCTTGGGTCTTTTCCTTTAAGGTAGTTCTGGTTGCTTTTTGGGCCGCGAGTGGGTTATGTATAAAAAAAAATAATTTCTAAGTCAATACGAGGATTTTTAAATTTTTAGCATATGCACCATTTTGAATTTTTTCCTATTTGTGTGTAAATGTTTCTAAAATCTTAAAAATAAAACTTATGCTGAGAAACTAGACAAATAAACCTTTCCGACGGTATATAAAATACCTTACTAGCATTTCATACCCTCGATACTGTAATCCCAGGAATAAAATCACTTTTTTATATAGAGATGTTGACAAATAAAATCTTTTTATTTATTTGCAATAATAATTAAATTAATATAAAAGAATAATAATAAAAGCAAAAAGATAAATCTATATATATAAAAATAAGTCCGTATATATACGTCGCCGAACTAATCATAAACGCGTCGTGCGATTTCAACCAAACTTATACACTACGTAGGCAGTGGCCCATATATGGTTTATATGAAGTTTGGTTGAAATCCGATAACGCATGTGTGTGCGGTGCTTATGTGAAGTGAGTGTGTTTTTTCCGCAGGCATTTTTTGTACCGCATACAGCATTCATTAGTATTGAATACATTTTGGTCGTTTGTGTATTGGAGAGCATTGCACGGAGTGAAAAAAACCAATTTTATTAAAAACAAGTGTGTTTCTTTTCTTATTTTGTTTTGCCGTGCGAAGCAGGCAACGGGCCCGCTAGTAATTTAATAAAATTTAAACTTAATCGCTTAAAAAAAATAAAAAAAAGTTTTAAATTTAAAAAAAAAATTTAAAAAAAACAAAAAAATTTTTTGCGAAAGCTTGAAGAAATAGCTATCTAATTAGTTAGGGACACATTTTGCTAACACTAATAGATAATAAGTTAAATGGATGAGAAAGAACACCTGTTTGCCCTAAATGTCAAATTTTAACTCCCTTTTTGACCGATCTTGTTGAATTTGTTTCTAAGCTACTATCTAAGAGGACTAATCCAAATCGGAAGACATCGATTTCAAAAGTTGGGTCACTTGACATGAAATCCCCTATATATAAAACAAAATCAAAAAAATTAAAATTTATTTAACTCAGAAAACGTACACAGAAAACATTTTCGGTAGTTTTTTATCCATTAAATACATTGTTTGTAAAGTATTATTATTTAATTAATGTGTTAATTGAATCAATTATATATTTCATTAAAAAAAGAACTAAAAAAAGATATTTGTTTTAACAAATATTTAAATTGCTTTCAAAATAAAATGTTGATAAAATAGTTATAAAATACATCAAAACAATAATTGATTTTATAATTTAAAATAAAATAATTTGAACTTGTAAAATTGAGCTATATTTATCAAGTCACCTTTTCTCTGTATTGTTTTTCGCGCATAAAATTCAATTTACTTTAGTAAAGAACACAAACCAATTTGTTTTATTCTTCAACGTCTTCCACAAATTTACATTGTTTTGCAGTAATATATTACTTACCTGGCACAATTGGATCCCACAGGGATCCCCACTGTCCGTAACCCTCTTTATTTTTGCTCTTGACGACCTAATTCGCATCGTAAGTAATAATAAGAAGATTAAACACTGCATTTATGCGGATGACCTTTTATAATAGCAAAAGTTCAGGCAAAAGAAATAACTAAAGCAGAACTTCACAAAACTCTACTTGTCATTGATAACTGGGCCAAATTATCTGGTGCAGATATCTCATTTGATAAAACAAGTCATCTGCATGTTTGTAGAAAGCACAATTGTAATAAAATAGACAATAGAGTATAAAACCATGAGGGTTCATGATGTAAATAACTTTTAAATTTTAGGTCTAAACATTGACTCTAAGTAGAGCTTTAAGAACCTTTGTAATTATTTAAAAAAAAATTTAATAAACAGACTCTATATTATAAAATAAATATAGAGCTGTAAAAGCAATATGCACATAAATAGTCTCCTACTTTTAGTTAAATCTTTAATAATATCCAAAATAAACTATGCACTAGTTATCTACAGCAAAATCAACATTAAAAATATTCGAAAATATCCTTACCGCAGTCATCTCGACAACCCAAAGAGCCTTTCGTACTACTTCAATACAAAATTTGAAAGCCGAAGGGGGTTTTGACCCCCTACGAATACTCGCCAACAAACTTAAAGTCCAACTTTGTCATAAATTGTTTTGCAGCAAATCCTCTTTACTGCATAAACTAGAGATGAGCGATCCCGTGATTTTTAAAGATCATCGTGATTAGTGAATGTGATTTAAAATCAGTTTTCTGTTCTTTTAAAGCAATTGCGGCCAAGCTATATGTACAATGCGCGAGCTTTTGCAAGAGCTTTTGTAAGCACTTTACAAAGAAACAACAACAAATTGTAAGAGCTTTCCAATCTGCTTACTTTCATATGCATACATACTTGAACAAATAAATGTTGGCATAAAAAAATTCTAATAAGATAGAAGAGAGAATGAAAGGAACAGCAATATCATTCGACATTTCATTCAGAAAAAGCTATTACCCACACAAACAGTGAAATATCATAAATTAGTATATGTAACAAAATACAAAAAGAACGACTTAGAAAGTACCTGTTACTTGACAAATTTGGTCACAACTGTGATTCGTGATTTTTTAGTAACAGTGATTAAATCACAGGTACAGAAATATCGCTCATCTCTAGCATAAACACATACTTTATCCCATATTTTAAAAGAAACAAGAAAATTTAACTTACAAAATATAAAACCACCACTGCAAATACACCCACCTTTGTTACTTGATGGATCAAAGACTATGAATCATGTAGGATTTTTCGTAGTGGACGAAAACTACTCTACACAAAAAAAAGGATTACTTCCTTAACACGCAACTGTATTTGAAACAGAGGCAGAAGCAATTATTGAAGCTTTGAAATTATGTAGGAACTCTATCAATACACACATAATCTTCACTGACAGTCGTTCTGTTTTCGATGCAACATTTTGCCATTAAAACAACAACCATAATATTATTATAATCCAACAACTATTAATACAATTTATTAAAAAATTTAAGCCATGTTGGATTCCTAGCCATAATGGAATAAAATGGAACGAGGCTGCAGATAAAGCCGCTAAATCAACTGTTTCTGTTCCTTCATACGCATATATACCTCAATAAAAAAATTTTTTAACAAGAAATATACTTACAAATATTTATTCCTCCATTTTAAAGCAATGGGACAGATATAACCAACTTTCTAAACAAATGAATCCAAGTAAAATTCCAATAACTCTTCCAACGTCTACCAATTGTCATAAAAATAAATATTACACCAGGCTCCGCTTAACACATACCAGACTCACACATCAATATTTGATATCCAGCGACCCCCAACATATGGGTACTTTTTGCAATAACTCAATATTAACAATTCTCCATATTCTTGCTGACTGCCAAGCACTAGACACAATAAGTTTAAGGATATGCAAAACAACATCATAAGTCTCCTAACTAATACATCAAAAGACAACGTTGACAAAATCTATGATTTTTTTTAAGTGTATTAAAATACACAATTATGTATAGATCTAAATTATTTAACTAATATTTTATATAACGATGGTCGATAGCCTTAAGCCTGGTATTCTGTTCAACATTTCACGTGAAATGCTCTCAAAACTCATATGAAAAAAACTTGTGCGGAATTTCTATGATGTTGATAGAGTACTGTGTTTAATTTGTGAAAAAGTTGCGAAATGTTTCTGGCAACATTTTTTTTACAACTGCGAAATAATACAAGCGCACTTATTTCATGTGGAATTTTAAGCAAATGAAAAAAGTTTAAACTTAATATTAAAATGAGAACTGAAAAACATAAATAACACAACCGGTAACAATTTTTCATCAATATTTACTTTAATTTTTACTTAATTATTTATTTAAAAAAAAAATTTTTTAGTAAAATACATGTGGGTTTTGTTTACATATGCAAAACAATGTCGCATACTTTGAAAGATTAAAAACGTCAAATTATGCAAACTCGCCAGATAGGTAACATTGATACATGTCAAATTTTTCGCATGAAATAATAGAGGTTGCTGAAAATTTTTCACAAATTGGAACAGAGTACTAGCCTTTAGATGCTTGTAATGCGCGTAAGAATACGATTTACGTTGTCTATATTGAAGTTATTGTATGTTCTTATTTTAATCATAAAAGCTGAACTTTATTTTTGATCATAAGTATGTATGAAATACATATATAAACATTCATATACATATGTACATAGTATGTGTATATTTATGATAAATTCTGTAATAAAATATAATGATTTATTTCGGGTTTAAGGCTTTTCGGGAGGGCATTTTATATTGGATATATTGTAAATTACGTACCGAGCATCACAAAATTTAGTAAAGTCAAAAAGTTGATAAATTTACTACAAAAATATAATTTGGTAGCGTGTAGACGTCCTTAAGAGCTTTTCTGAAGGCGAATTTACGTGGAAATTTTTTTAAATGTGATTTCGAATCTAACGAAACTAAATACGACCAAATTTCACCACAATATTAATTTTAATAACCGGCTAAAGTTTACGGCTCATTTGATTATTTTTCAAAAGTGGGCTGGCTTTATATGGTCCGGATCTTTCCGACACCAATTTATGGTCATTTTTTATTATTTTATGGTCTTAATACTTTTAACCAGGGTTTTTATTATGTAGCGCCCACCCAAGTAAGCGGGGGAAATTTTTCTTAATTGTACATACAATACATTTATCGTTACATTACTTTGTAAAGGTTTCGGGTTGTGTGTGTGTGTTATTATTCCTTTCCATATAGCTCTTGGTTATTTGGATTAGCTGTCAGGGTTTCAGCTGTTAGATAGGCGTTCAAAAGAACTGCCAAACTATTGAGAGTTAGTAAGTTAAAACACAAGGCAAGTGGCTGCCAATTTCAGATTTACGTTTACAAGTCTGATTTATTCAAATAATGTTAGGTCTTATATACTACGGTTGAAACTTACATTAAGCCTTTCATACTTATTCTACTTATCGTTCTGTTTGTCTGTTGATACTATGGACATATCAAGATTTGCCCTTTTTACAATCATTCTGACCAATCAGAATGTTAGTGCTTGTAATGCACTTATTTATATTTATACTCAATGTTGTGCATTTACATTTCGATTGAGTAGTTTGCATTCCACTTACATTCCAATAAATGTGAGTAAATTGACTAATGCCGATATTTGATCTATTCGATCACCTTACTCCTGTTAAGATGCCATGTTTGGAAATCAGAGTGGCTTGTGTGTATGCAGTGGACACTCGTAAGGTACACTACAACTTTAAACAAATTATTACTGTAAATTTTGATTAGTATTAACTATGTAGACAGAATAGAATTATAAATGTTCCTACTAAAGGGATTTAAATCGCCAACTGCCACTAAAATTGTGCTTTTCTGTCGGCTGTGGGAAAAATCGCCCAAAGAAAAATGGCCCAAAAAAAAAATGAAAAATCGCCCAATTGAAGAATCGCCCAACAGAACATGAAAAATGACCCAAAAAGTTATATATGTAATTTTGCCCAAAAGAAACGAAAAAGGGCCAAAAAAAAAGATGAAAAATTACCCAAAAAGCAAAAACGAATTTTTTCCTGGTGGCATGTTATAACGTCCAGTGTCATAGTGTCCATGGACGTTATGACACTCCAAAAAGTGTCATAGTGTCCATGGACACTGCGCTAACTAAAGCTTCTCTGCACAGCCGGCCTTCGGCCGGGCGCAAGGATTTTCTCCTCTATGGTATAACAAACACCGGCCTCGCTAACGGCTGTGGGAAAAATCGCCCAAAGAAAAATGGCCCAAAAAAAGAAATGAAAAATCGCCCAAAAAAATTCCATGTAAAATTGGGCCTAAATTCATATGAAAAGTGACCTAAAATTTTTGGGCTATTTTTCGTTATTGTTGGGTGATTTTTCGTTTTTTAAATTTCATAATGAAAAATCACCCAAAAATGTTGTATGAAAAATGGCCCATTTTTTTGATTTTCTCCTCTATGGTATAACAAACACCGGCTTCGCTTACTAAAGCTTCTAAAATCTGCCTTGTTTCCAAACGAAAGCCGACTATGCAGAGAAGCTTTAGTTAGCGAAGCCATTTTTCATACAACATTTCATAATGAAAAATCACCCAAATTTAAAAAACGAAAAATCACCCAACAATAACGAAAAATAGCCCAAAAATTTTAGGTCACATTTCATATGAATTGAGGCCCAATTTTACATGGAATTTTTTTGGGCGATTTTTCATTTCTTTTTTTGGGCCATTTTTCTTTGGGCGATTTTTCCCACAGCCTTTTCTGTCAATTCGTTGGGATCAGGCGCGGATCCAGCTTGAGCCTTAGGGGGGGGAAATTTTTTATGGTACAAAACAAGTAAAAAATTTGTTTTTAAAAGTTTATTAAAAATGATATGTTTATATTATATTAAAAAAAAACTCAACAATAAGGTAAAATAGAATATAAGATCAGTTCGATATAAATTAAAATAAATTAATCTTTTTAAATAACGTTTTGGCTATAAAAATAATTTTATTTATATTTAATGTTTTTTTTTATTTGAAACAATTTATTTGACTACATCATACTAAATTGTTTGAACAATTTTTCGACCAAAAAAAAAACATATGCAATTATTAACAAAATTTTGGAAGAAGGAATATGCTTCACTAATTTTAAAATTAAGTTATGAATTTTAGGCGAACTGTTTGGGTTTTAATCTAAAGATACATATATAATTATTCTGGTTTAAGTTGATTACAGCTAATTTTTTTATTTAAATTATTTTTATTTAGAAAGGAATTTTAAAGCTTATAACAATGGAAAGACAAAAATAATTTTGGCTGCACATACATACGTACCTTCAGCCGTAAATGTGCTAATGCCACAATTTTTGAAAATTAAGTTTTTGATGCAGTTCAATAGAGTTAACAAAAATACATCGTTTGCAGATACAAATATTTTTTTCTAGTTCTTGTTTTGCAACGATATGTAAAAGTTCTAAGTCCAAAAATGCTAAAGAAAAAGCGACCATTAAAATGTGAAAATTTAAAAAAAAATTTTGTTAATAAATAAAATAATTTCATAGTATATTTTTTTTTTGCAAATTGACATACTAAAATGTACATTAAAAGTATAAAATATATAATGGAAAAGGTGATAAGTCACAAAAAGCTATGTAAAACATAAATGTATTATTTTTAGTTGGTTTGCAAGCCAATAAAGAGTCATCAATGAAGCAAAACTGGATTTACAGACTTCAAATATATTCAGAACTAAAGACCTTAGAAAATTTTTTCTCTCTCCTATAAAATTTATACATTGGACTACATCCTTTTCGACTGAAGGTAATGATATATACTTATAGTACATTATATTAAAAAAAAAAATTACGGACTCACCATTGTTTCACTAATTTTCATACATTTCTGTATATCAAAGAACTTTTCTTATTAATGCACTTGAAATTTGACAGTTATATAATTCTTCTTTGGTGAACTTTTACTAGACCAATACATATATTCATATGTATATATGTGGTTATTTAATTCACCAGATAAAGGGAAAAATAATAAAAAAAATCATTTTTTATACATTAAATTGCAAAAATTAAACAAGTATGAATTTTGATACTATTAAAATTTTTTTATTTTGAGAATATTAAAAAAAAATTTAATATTTGTAAAAGCAGAATTCAATTTAAAGTCCGGTATCAAATTTTAAACTTCAGGCATTTAAGGGTTAAAGAAGCACACCAATGAGTCCACCAGCCCATAAAGCACACCAAACGGTCAGTTTTTCTGGATGTAACTGTGTCTCAACATACGGCAGTTTTGTTAATTGAAGTATCCATTTAAACAAAAGTTACCTTCATCGCCAAGCAAACTTCGCCAAATTCGTATTTCGAATCAGAACCATGATTTTCAAAATAAATTTTCACAATTTGAAAGCGTTGTTCAGCCGTCAATCTATTCATGTTGAAATGCCAAACCAAACTAAGCATAAGACACTTGACAGCTAACAAAATGACCGCCAGATATATAAAAAGTGTTGCCAACTTAAATGTTATACCTTTATAAAAAATACCCTGTATAAATTTATATGGTAGCATAAACTTTTTTAAAAAATAGCAATAGAGCAATTTTCGCCTGTCAGAAACTATCAAACCGATTTCAATGAATTTTAAAACAAAGATATATCCTTATTCATGTAGCCGCCTTAGCTATGTATTTTTTAAAACTAGGACCATGAGGGGAGGTAGGGTGAAATTTCTGCCACACCAAATACTGTGGTGTAGGGTATCATATGGTCGGGCTTGACCGACTATACTTTGTTACTTGTTTTGTTTTGTATTGGGCTATACTTGGTTTAATGTAATATGTATACTCAAAATAACAAAAAAATTAATATATCAAGAAATATATAACACTAAATACTAATGGCTAGTTCCATGTCCTATCCCAATAGTGGAAAAAAGTAAAATTTTTCAACTCTAAGCAACTTCTTGTAGCCCCAGGGTACATACTTAAAAATGTAGTTAAAATTAATGGGATAAGTAACACGTTTATAAGTTTCTACAAAAAAATTAAGCATTGCTAAAGTAAAAGTATCAGTCACATAAGGACTAAAAACATTTAAGCAATATTGTCCCATTTCAATCGGTTACTTAAATATTCCAATCGATATTTTCTTTAAACAGAAAAACAACACAATTTCTTCTTATAAAGTACATTTTATTTTTGAAAACTATAATTGATTATTTTTAATTATATACATGTTATTATCGTTATTCCTTTGCTTGTTTTCCAAATCCAAAATCAATCACTATATTATTTGTGTGCCTAAAGGTATACATTTTCATTTTAATAAAATGATTTTGCACACTATATCCCCACTAGAAATATTAAGGGACAATTTAAATTTGATTTCGTTAAGTTTTTTTGTGATAATAAACTCAAACCGCTTTAAAGCCACTTGCTAATTTATAAAGAAAAATTTAAAGAAAAAATCGTAGCTTACTTTTATTTTAAAGTACATATAAAAATCCACTTTACAAACCTTAAAATGCTAAGAAGAGAATTATCAACTCTGCTCCAGTATTACCAGGAATATAGTTAACTAAGAGCCAAATTAAGAAATGCGTCGCATGTTTTGAAGTGTAAAATAAAAATAAAATCGTTTTTAGTCGGAATTGACCAGTGTGCATTGCTTTAAAATGGTAGGTATACATACTACATACATACTTTACACAAATCCTATTTAGCTTGGATATCCATGTCATATTTACCTATTATGCAACATTTAGAATTATTCTCATATTATTATATCAGTTTCAGCTCTGTCGTTCAATCAATTTTACTTTAATTGAAGCGTAAACCTAAACAATGTTATAACATAAATATTTTTTTATAGACCGCAAAAACCACTTCATTAAAATTTGTTCGTTTTAAAAACATAAAATACCTGCAAGTACAAGAGAAAAAAGTATTAACTGAATTCAGTATTTGGTGCAAAAACAACCAAGCGTAGCTCTTTTATGAAATCTTATGGAAACTTTGTTTTTAGATTTAACAAAATAGCTACTATAGTTATACCGACATCACAATAGTGGAGATTGTATTATGCATTTGTGCTGATGTTTATTACACCTTCAAATATTTAAATATACCGATCGGCTCAGGATAACTTTCTGATTCGAGTTAACGATGTCCGTCCGGCTGGGTGGCTGTACATGTAAACATTGTGCGCAAAGTACTGGACGCAAGTTTTGAGATAATTTGATGAAATTTGGTTCTAATTGGCACAAGGACTAAGCCTATTGAAAATTGGGCGAATCGTTCCTTAATTTCACATAGCCCCCATGTAAGCATTTTTGCGGAATATGGTCTTTGTGCCCAAACCATCTTATTATAGCGGTATTGTAATAAAATTTGGTTCAAATTTATTTAATTGCAATCAAAATCATCTAACCAAATTTAATTGGAATCGGTCCATATTTGACCATAGCTACTATACAAATACCACTCCTTAAAATGTGTAGCTTTTAATGCCACTTCCTTATGAATGTTGATTTTAACATACAAATTGGTGATAACAACTTTAACATTAGATACTATGGTAGTCATTTAATCGGGCTTTTGCTTTAATCGGTTAATCGCTTGATTAATTAACAGAGGATTTGCTTTAATCGGTTAAAAAATAATATTAAAATCTGTTTTCCATGCATTAATGTTCTACGCTGCTCCAGTATGGTCATCATCTGCCCAGTGTCACATCAAAAAATTGCAAATAGCTCAAAACAAGCTATTGAAAATTATTTACAATTTACCATGGCACTACTCAACAAATCGTCTCCATGAGCTCGCAAATATCGATCTCGTTAGAGATGAAATTGAAAGATTGACTTCAAGCTTCAACACCCGATGTCTCACATCAGGATATGGATATATTAATGAGTTGATCTCAGCGTACTTTTAATGCTTTTCATCTTAACTAACAAAAATCAGAGAGGTTTTTTCTAATGGTAATTTTTCCTTCATACCAAGTGATATTATAAATAGTCAGTGCCCATATTAAAAATTGGAATTAAAAAGGAATTAAAATTCCTAAACTCTTTAGACAAATTATGTTTAAGATGATAGATAGACGTTATATTAAATAGTAAAAAAAAGAATAGAATAGAATAGAATAAATTTTATTAGTACATATTATGTATTAATTAAACAATAAACTGTAAGACCATTTTATTAGTTATTTCAATAGTTTAAGAAAATCTTATTAAATTGTCTTTTATACAAATAATTTGGTTATGTCAGCGTTTATTTTCTTTAGTTTTTATAAGACTTGACTTTGAAGAGTTCTGTCATTTATCGTAGATGTAATGGGGATGACCTGGCTACGAGGCAGGAGACTGGGTGCTAGCCACACATAGAATTTGTGTTGAGTGGGGTTTCTCTCGGGTTTGGTCCAATATCTTCTATTCTTATCTATCATTTTTATCTTTTCTTATACTTTCGATATTTATGTCACCTACTTTAAACAGGGCATCACAATGGACCACATTGGTCTCTGGGTGAAGGTGTGAAGGAGACTTCACACCAGCCTTTCTACCTACCTACCTACATATCGTAGATGTTGGAGAAATCAAACGCAACCCATAATACAGAATATCAAATTTCTCAGTCCTCTTTCTGGATTATTCTAAACATATAAAATCTTCATTATATCACTAGAGTCCTGTTTTAAAGTTTTTAGCACTTCCAGTTGTTCAGGTTAATTCTGTTAAAAGATTGATATGAGAAGAAACCAATAACTAAACGCATACATATAAAAAGTACGTGAAACAAAAAGCTGTTGTCAGCAAACACTGACTTATGTATTTAAAATGAAGATCACTGAACACTTTCTTTGTTTGTATAAAAAAATATTTTCTAAACACATACCTTTTGCATATGCGACGAAACAATTAATTAAAAACACAAAAAAATATGTAATAATACTACAAAAAGTGAAAAATTTTGTTATAGAGCAATTCCATATGAAAACGATCAAAATTGGCAAATTTTTGGACGACCCCTCTCCGATTTTAAAATAAATAGTCTCAATCGATTGCCCAGCAAAAAATAATGTACCTACATATTTTTTTTATAGTGACTAAAACTACTAAAGCGATCGCATCGAGTGATAGCTCGTTGGAAAGGTATTGAATCAGGCTTTAATTGAAAAATAAAATTTTCCTAACTTTTCTTAGAAATTTACCTTTTAATTTTCCCAAGAAAATTAAATTTTCCGATTTTCCACAGAAGCTCCTAAATTTTCCGGCTAATTTTTTTTTTTTGGATTCCTCATAATTTTTGCTTTAAGAATCAGCAATAAAAAAATGGGCCCCGACTCCTTGTTTGGACAGGAGAAGAGCATTTAAGAGACCACCTTGTTAAAAATACATTTTAAAAATTATTTTACAGTTAAAAATACATTTATGAAGAAAAAATCTTTCTTATTTTGCTGCTTATACTTAATTACAATATTTATTAAAAATTTCAATTGTCTTGGCATCATTATAAAATTAAAGTAACTTTAAATTTAGCACGTCGGAAGACGAAGAGTGCCGCTTTACATTAATTGACATATCAGAAATATTTGGTATGAAGCAATGAAACTTTTGCGTTCCAGTTATAGTTTTGACATTATTATATCTGTTTTGAATTCGTCGCTCCATGGCATCGTGTTCTTTTTGAGTGCATAAAACTGTGTTAATGGCAATTTCCTTGCTTTGAATCCACGAAAACAAATGTTGTACATTTAAGATCTGGTCAGTATATGGCCTTTGCAAACTTGCCTTAGTCGCCATGCGTTTTAGGGTTCCCCCTAACGCATCGCATGGGCCCTTACCGTGGGACGTCGCGAAAAAGTGCCACTCGACCTTGCAGTTTTGTTCTTCTTCAATTATGCAAAGATTGTAAGAATTTTTTTTTATTCTTGTACTGAGAAGCCGCGCCGTCTGAGAAAAACGTTACTTTGTCGATTGCATCGAATTTTGATCTTAAGAATTCAAACAGTTTCATTTGAAATAAATAAACGGACACATAATTATGAGCTAAACTCTCCGCGACAACAACAAGGCTTACGGTCTGTCGTTCGTTATCTTCGTTTTTGAAATAAATGCAAAAAGGATGCACCGTGCACTGGTCGTTTGCCCAGTGATAAGCCTGAATTTCATCCTGAACGAGAAAAATGTAATTCTCGGCAAAGTCGCTTATCACAATGAATTCATTTTGGGCTAATTTCTCCTTACTTTCCTTTAGAAATTTCGATTGCATCTCGGATATGAAATGGTGCGCCTTCAGTTCATTCAACTTGAATCCGAATTCCTCAATGAATTCCGGAATCTGCTTTACCACGGTCTCAAGGGAACATCTGCCGCTGCTAATTATCCACTGTTTGAAATGCACCTCCTGAATTAACAGCTGTTCAAACTTTTCCGCCAAATATTGCTCTAGCTCGTCAATCTTCGGACAATTGTCGCATTTGGACAGATGACAATTTTCCGTGGGGTATGCGCACAACGACTTCGACAGGAGGTCCCTATATGTTTCAATTTCACCGTGAAATACTTGCAATTTCTTGTATGGAAAGAAAGTTAATTTGATGTTTTGATGAAACATGCAAACGCAGACTGAATGCGTTCCGTGCCTGTCTAATGCCAGCACGCATTCTTTTGGTCGTAGGATGGCAAACTTAGAAAATCCCACTTTTTCTGCTGGGTATTTCTCATTGAACTGATGGTATGCTTCGGATAGATTACATAATAATAATCTGCGCTGCTTGTGTACTTTTTCTCCATCTTCACGTGTGATAACATAGTCACGTGTACCTGGGCAGGCGCGGCTGTTGTCATCATTGCAGTAAAAATCTTGAATCAATTTCACCGTTGCTTCGCTGAGGGTCCTTGAGCCAAATTTCTTGGTGGGAGTCGCCAATATGCCCTTCTGTCGAACTAATTCTTTGCTTCTTCTCGCGATGTAAAAAGATGTTTGAAACTGTTCAGAAATCTTGCGTATAGACCATGATTGAGGCAGCACAGATAAAATGAGATATTTCTCCGGAAAAGTGGTCGCTAAATTGAATTTTCTTTTCAACTGCTCAATCATTTGTTTGCCGTCATCAACGTCATCTGCTTGACTGCATTCGTTATCAGAGCCTTCATCAAATATTGTCGCGATTGCACTCATAACCTTGCCTTTTTTCTCTTTCCTGTATGTTTCACTTCGCAACTTTCTTTTTCTAATAGGCGTTTCACCTAAAGTGGTAATAGCCTCATTCAAAGGACTTAAAGACATATTGACCATCGGAATGTCTGCCTCACTATCAGATGAAACATTTTGTTCACTTGTCATTTCACTCTCGGATTGTGGCTGCATTTGTTTCAATGCATTTGCTTGTTGAGACAAATCGATTTTACACTTGGGGCAAATGAATTCTGCTTCTTCACCGTATTGTATATTTAATTCATTCATGTATCGCTTCGAAACACCAGTTAATTTTAATACTTTTATCTTTTTCGAACGATGTCCACTCTTGTTAAACGGATTGCAGCACGTTGGTAATTTAATTTAAAAAATTTACAAAACATTTTATGACCTGTAGCCTCAGTCGGGTTTGGTGTGCCATTACATGCCACTGCTGCTATTATCCATGGATTTATGGCCGATCTTGTGAAGGCAGGCAGACCATATTCACTACCACTCAACTTGGGGCTCTTAAAAAAAAATTGATTTTTTCTTCATAAATGTATTTTTAACTGTAAAATAATTTTTAAAATGTATTTTTAACAAGGTGGATGAATTTAGGAGCTTCTGTGGAAAATCGGAAAATTTAATTTTCTTGGGAAAATTTAAAGGTAAATTTCTAAGAAAAGTTAGGAAAATTTTATTTTTCAATTAAAGCCTGATTCAATACCTTTCCAACGAGCTATCACTCGTTGCGATCGCTTTAGTAGTTTTTCAATGAGTTTTTCAACAACTTTCAATGAGGTCCCTTATGACGAATTCTTCAATTTTGTCACATGACAGTGGTGTACACCACCACTAAACCAGTCACTATAAAAAAAAAAAAAAAAATATGTAGGTACATTATTTTTTGCTGGGCAATCGATTGAGACTATTTATTTTAAAATCGGAGAGGGGTCGTCCAAAAGGTGATCGCTTTCATATGGAATTGCTCTATATTGTTTAATCGATTGAAATTAATCGGTTTAATCGTTAATCGAAAATAGGCACTTTTAAATCAACCGATCAGTTAATCAGGTAGTAATTAATCGGTTAACCGATTAACGGTTAAGCGAATGAATACCCTAATAGCTATTACGCATAACATAAATGTGTCCTGGTAGGTCCAAAATTAACTATAGGTCCTTTATAAACCCATATCATAAGATCTCACATATATGAGTTTATCTTAATGATATTCGACACAAAGAACTTTAACATAAATCTTAACCTCATAATATAATTTTGTTTAGGTGGGTCTAGATTGCCCATGGGTCCCAAATAGGGTACACTAGCAAAAATTCGTTTTATATACTGTGGTGTTGGGAATCATATGGTCGGCCTTGAACGACTATACTTTCTTACTTGTTTTTATTTGCTCTTTCGCAAGACCATTTGAACCAAACACTGAATACGGCCAGTATTTTTATGCTTATGTTGTTAGATTATGAAGTGTAGTGCAGGTACAGACAAATTTTTTTAATATTATTATTTTTTTACTTTCAAGAATGGTTTCTGATTAAAATATCAAATACAATGGAAACAGGCATTTCAAAAAGGGCTCAGGAACAAAAATACAAAGTGTTCAGGAAACACAAACAACTGAATATCTCTTAACCCATTTGACTTGTTGAAGCAAAGTTTGTTCCCCTTAAGTTGTAATTCTCTGTTTATGTTATAGTAGTAAAAACAAAAAAAAAAAAAATATTTTAAGTAATATTTGATGGCGAAAATTGTCATTACAGTTTCCGGAGATTAGCCCTTTCGAAAATTATTTTTGAATTTTCTTAATTTTAGTTGCAAAATGGTATCGTTACACAGAAATATTCAGATAATCTATACCGTTTAAATATATATTTTGTATTTTGGGATTAGATTATCCCCTTTGAATTTTAATTTATGAACTTTTTTAATATTCAGGATTTAGTTCATCAAATTTAATTTTCATTAAATTATTTTAAATGAAGAAAGGAATTTACAACATGAAATTAATTAAAATTTAATTATAATTTTTCATTTTTGACCGAAGATGGGATTGAATTGATTGATTTGACATAATTCGTTAGTAACTACATTATATCTTCAGAAACAGGTGCTGTTTAACACTCACCGCCATTAACGACGGCTGGCAGTCAATAGTCAAACATCAACCTCTAAACCAAATAGTATTTTTTCTGGTGGATCGAAATTCGTTTTGTGAATGAGGATCTATTTTCAATGGATTTACATGTTTTTCCTTTATTTGGTGTTTTTATACTTTTTGTCAAGAATTCTTCTTGAAACCCAAAGTACAGTTGGTTTTTATGTTTTCAGGTTTGTCTTTCTGTTTTCGTCGATTTTTTAAGCACAACTTGAAGGACAAATGTAAAAAAAGAAGCTTTTGCAGAATTGCTCTAATATTTTACTGAGACTCCATAGAAAATTTTCGATAGTTCAAAAAGAAAAATACATCGAATAAGTTAACTTTTTCACCTAAATTTAATAAAATTTTGCACAAGCATTTTCTTCCATTTAAAAATTCGTTGACAAATTAAATCACTCAGCTTTCTCCTCCAATTGATTAAATTAAAAATCACGGTAAAGAGTAAAGATGGAAAAACTTAATTATCGCGTTGTCTCTAACAACTAGAACCCATGCCACAAATACTTTAAGGACATGGAAAGGAACTAAATACCAAAAGGATGCGGCAAAAAATAAAAGAAGACGTTGGAAGAAAAAATTTGATTATAAATGAAAACTTTTCGCCAGAAAAAAAACAAACAAACGCTGGCAGAAAAAAAAAGTTTTTTTCTAAAATAACCGACTACGTGTGGTAAATGTGGCTTTTACTACCTTTCATGCCTTTCTTAACTTTTTCTTTTTCGTTGCTGTTACTATTTTACGTTGGCTTTCTTTGCTCTTCCGTTTACTCTAGAACAGTTAAAGGTTAAAAGATGGAAATATATAAATATGGACTTTCGAAGCTATTTTATCTATCAACTAGCTTTACGTACATTCCTTTATATTTTACATTCTTAGCTGGTTATCTTGTTAATGTTAAAGAGTAAGAGCTTGGCATACCTTCTCTATGGATACTATGGATGCCTTCTCCTCTTTCAAACTTAAGTTTAAAGTGTGAAAGAACAGGGTGGCGCAAAAGTAACGTTATGTTAACACAGAAAACAAATAAAGAGTAAGAAGGATATTTAAAAATATTTTAAAAACTTTTCGATTATTAAGTTCATTGAATTTCATTTTCATTAAATTATTTTTAAGAAGTAAGGAATTTTCTAACATGCAACGAATTAATATTTTATTGATAATTTTTCATTCTTGACTGAGGTGGGAATTGAATCCAGGTTTTTACGGACAGGTTGCCCAGACTACACACAGAGAAAAAACATGTTTAAATTTGGTCACCTCCAAAAAAAAAAAATTTTTGAACATATTATGTTTTAATTTAACCATATTATTATCACCGACAACCATATTATTGTTAAATTAGTCCTCCATCAAGAAGCCACAACCATATTATGGTTGCCTCTAAACACTATTGTTGTCGATGACAATAATTTAGTTAATGGTTAAATTAACCATAATTTGTTCACAATTTTATTTAAAAACAGTTTTGTTGGAGGTGACCATATTTAAACATGTTTTTTCTCTGGGTGTAGTTTCGATTGTAACCACAAAATCTCTTCAGAGGGGTTTTGCCGTTTAGCACTCACCGCCATTGACGAAGGATGACGTCATTGGTCAAACATCAATCTTAAAACCAAATGGTATTTTACGTTGGTAGACCAAAATTTGCTTTGAATGAATGATTACTTATTTTAATTGATTTACATGTTCTTCCTTACTTCTGTTTTTCGTACTTTTTGTCAAGAATTCTTCTTAAAATTCAAAGTACATTTTTTGTTTTTCATGTTTTTGTCTTTCTTTTTTCTTGTTGACCTTTTTCAGCACAACTTGAAGGACAAATGTAAACGTGCCTTAGCTGTTAACAATAATTAGTATTGTGGTTATTTTATTGAACTGTTAATGGGTTTTAATTAACAATTTTTCATTCCTGACTGGGAATTGAACCCAGGTTGTCATTGTTAAAAAAAATGTTGTTGAATATTAATAATTTAAATAAATAAAAGTATGTTTTATATTTACAAATTCCGTTGTTGGTTCCGTTTCTATTAAAAAAATGTATTGTATTGACGAATATGGTATTCACTATGACAATTGTATTTGTATTTTTTTCTGTGAATGATCAACTTTTTTCTTTTTGATTTTTATTTGACGTTTGCGTGTGTTTTAATTTAGAATATAGTTGGAAATATCGGTTGAACGCGGTAACCAAATAATATAACAAAAACGCGATATTATTCGACCGCCAAAAATTTCTAGATATTAAATTTCTAAAATAGCTAGACGAGCTGTATATTGGAAGTATAATGCTGCATTGTTCTCTACCTAGGGCTTTAAAATGTTTTCAAACATTGTCAAGTATTGATTACCATTCACATAAACTGCCATTTGTACGTTTTTTTTTTTTGAAAAAATATGGCCGTAAAAAAGTCAATGCATTTCCTTGGGAACAATTGATGTATAAAAACTATTCTTGGATTTTGGGTGCTCTATGCCGGTGACCATTGAGGTCAATTCGCTCATTCAACTGTATGATCTTTGTGTCTGAATAAATGAATGAATTTCAAAATAAAATTCAACAATTTTTCGTTATGCTTTCTTTTAATCCTTATAAATAAAAAACGTAATTGTATTTTATAGATCTATATATTTCGAATTAAGAGTTTATCTTCAGGGTCTATACAAATAACAATAATAAATTTTATTAATATAAATTTTATACAAATTTAACAAAGTTGACAATTTGTCTAATTTATGTATATATGTATATAGTTGAGAAATTATTGTTTCAAAATAACATTTATGTCAAATAAAAACTTTATAAAATTTTCAAAATTACATTTCAATCAAATAAAAACTGTGTAGATACATACACATGTATATAACACTTAATTTTTTTAAAAGAGTTATTAAATTGCAATACGCATTAATATAATCCTTTTTATCAATCTTGTAATTATATGCATGTTGCTCATACTTCACAATTTGATTAATTTCATGAACTTGTAGTTTAATGTGCTGTTTTCGCAACACAAGTGATTAAACGCTTAGTAAAATTAATATGAAAAGCCTTTCAGCGTTTTTCATATAAATTTAAATTTTGTTATATAATTGTTGCGTTATTAAAATCGAACTCATGCTTATTTGATCTTTGGTTAGTGATTTTATGTTGCTTTTTTCATTTAAATTTTTACAATCATTTTCATGTTTTTTTTTTATCTTTTTGTTTATTTTTGATTGGTTTCTCTTTGTTAATTTAATATACAACATCAGATTTTTGTCCAAATTTAAGTTTATATTTTATGTCTTTTAAAATTGTTTTTATTATTGTATTTTAAGGATGGCTTCATTGCAAGTTAAACATTGGGCGTGAAATATTTATATGCCTTGGATCAGTTAAAACCGGAACATAAGTCATCGATGCAAAATTAACTGGCGATGATAATGTTTAATTGTTGGTTGGTATATTTCTCTCATTAGTGGAAAAATAAGCATGAATAATTTCTGTTGCTTTTAAATTACTGTTATTATTGAATAAGCTTATACGGATAATTGTTTTAGGTAAGAATATTTTAAACTCTTACAAAATTTTTTGTCCAAAAAACTTCATGTGATAAACTAAATACTTTCCTTACGAAATATTTGGCCTTATTTAGTTTCATATGTGATGGATGAGGTGAATATGGTACCAACTTGTTATGATGTTTCCATTAGTTTTGCGGTGAATAGTAGTATCCAGGAAGTTTTATTGGTCATTTTCTTCAACTTCTACCGTAAACCTAATATATTCATTATATTCATTTAATATTTTCCATACTTTATGAATCTTATTATTTGCAATTGGATGTGTCAGCGGCTAAAAGGCCTAACTCCAGAAAATAAAAAGGAGGGTAAATTAGTGATATTTGAAATATTGATTTCTAAAATTTAGGATGGTACAAAAAGTAAGTTGCCGATAATGCGTATCGTAGTAATTCATATAACAGGAATATATTATGGCCTAATTTTATTATGTATATTGTCTTATTATTTGGCTGGTAGGTTCTGAAAAAATCAATTAAGATTCAAACCCTACACCAATTTTTCGTATTTTTCAACGTATAATATTTTAATACTAGAAGAACAAAATAATTTTCAAAGAGTTGACAACTAATTATATATTAATATAACAAAATTGAGCGAATTTCGAAATGTGGAGTTAGGCCTTTTGGCTCCTGACACATCCAATTCCAGTTATATTGTCAGTTACATATGAATACAAGAATAAGAAACATAAATATAAAGATTTAACAATGTCTGATCAACCACATCCTCAAGTACTTTTACTTTTAAAATCGGCGCCAAGTTAGAACCCATAAAAATGCCATTTTTCATACGTAGTATTCTTCCCAGTTACCACGGCGAGGCATTTTTTAAGAAATCTAGATTTTTGTACATCACTATATTACATTATCACTTTGGGTGTGTGTAAAAGGGTAGAAAGTTCTATGGTAAAATAAAATTTGCCTGTGTTAGAAAAACATAATGTTTGTGCTGTGTGAAATTATAAAATTTTTGACAACGTAAAATTAAGCATAAGACATAAAGAAAGCAACAATTGTTTGCTGTTTTGTGAAACTGAATGAATTAAGCAAATAGGACATGACAATTGGCAAATAAACATTTCTTATCGGAACTCCAAGTCGGCAAATTTTTTGGCGGCGGCGGCTTAGCAACAAGTATCCGGTAGTGGATTACATGACAGAGGCATTCATTATTAAAAATGAAAACAATGATATATTACAGTTTGTTATTATTTTAAATATATTTGTTATTATTATAAATACACTTTAAACCGTCTTTAATAAAAAGAGGTTTTCAATTCGGTTATGTTCCTTTTTTTAATATTTGTTACCGCATAACTCCGTCATTTGTGTACCGCTGTTCAAAATTACCTTGTAATAGAACGTGTCAACAGAGTACTTACAAAACAAAATTTAGAAATCGGACAGACAATTTGGGTGTCCGGAAATTTTATTTTTGAACTTCTCCATTATTTATAAAGCATTTTCAGAATTCGCTCTTGCTCTTAATAGGATTTGCTAGCAGGTTGCAACTGCGAAAAAATTTTGGTGAATTTTTGGAGATTTGCTTATTAGGGGTTTTTAAAATTTTTGCACATATTTTTTATTTTAGTTATTTTCGGGAATAAAAAAATGTGTTATTATTATTCATTAATTATGATGTGCGAAATTCCCAATTTTTATTCTTGATAAATACACTGAAATTTATTGTTGGGAGACAAGCTAGTTCCTATGCACATTTCACTATTTGCTTAAGCCAGATCATTTTTATTTTTTAAATTTTTGACATTTTCTGCGAATTTTTTGTACTCTACTGGTTGACATCCATAAGCAGCTATTTTATGCTTTATCAAACTTTTAGGAAATTTCTCATTTGTATAAAAATTTTTAAATATTCGCGAATTGCGCGTTTTTAAGTAACCCATCTCAATAATTGATTATGGGATTAATGATCTAACAAACATTTTTTATTTTTTTTTATTTAAATAACCTCTCAATTAAATATATTTTCATGTTATTGTTATTGGCTTCTTCCAATTGCACTTGGAAGAAACCAAAGAAACACCGCTGCCTATGCCAACCAAATTAATTTGGCATAATCAGCAGTAAATAATTTACCAACAATTGATTAATTTTTACACGCGTATGCGGTCTTATTTCAAATTGGAAAATTATTTTGCTGGATCAGCGTCTGCATATTGGCGCTTGTTGCGGAATCGAAAAGCCAACAAGAATGACGGAAAAACAATAAGTCTTGGTTGTGAGCTGAATCGATCCGGTACTTGAATTAATTTATCTTTGGAGAGTATTAATAATTGGAGAGTATTTAACTTGTATGTAATTGTTTTTGCGCTGGCAATATAACAAAATGCTTGTTATGTAATTGAAATGAAAATGTAATTAGCGTTCTGTCAGACTAAATTAATTTGTTTAAAGTATTTTACTTTTATAAGGCACTGATGTCAACATGCACAAATTATATTAACAAAAAACGTTATTAATAAAAAAATTATATAATCAGCTTATATAAATATGCAGCACGGCTAAAGAGAAAAGTTTGACTAAAAAAATTAGTGTAAATATGCTGTTCGAACCGGCGCACAGTGGCGCCATTTGAGTTTTTTCGTTGCAAAAATCATATCTTTTGAACCGAATAAGATAATTGAACAGTTTAAACAGCATATGATAGATAACTGTTCAGCCTATGAAATGAGCGTTTGGAAAGGGTGCTACGCTTTGTAGGGGCCTACTTATGGGTTATCAAAGTTAAAATTAGTAGAAAAATCATTTTTATGTTAACTAAAAAAAATTATTTTTACATTTTTAGATTGTTTTTCTTTTTTTTCTTTAGGGTTTTATGCTTTAAATTATTATCCAACAAATTAAAAAATTTATTTTTTCAATTTTCTGTAAAATATTCATCACAATTCGTAAGAGAAGGTATATCTAAAAGACTAACCATTTCTAAACTATAATTATTTTGTAACTCTATTCGTGACTTCACATGCCGCAGGGAAGAAATAAGTGGATCGGAAGATGCTGCCAACATGTTGAAGAGGTCCTTATTTTGCCTTACCCTTGATGCTTTAAATGTGTTCTACATTCTATATTTTTTATAAAATTTGTTAAGAGACTCCTGTGCTTCTTCAGAAAGCTCTCCAATTGGCAAAGACTGGTACTCAATTATATCTTTGCCATGCGCCAATATTTTATGGACGGTCGGGGTCAACTTCTTCTGTGGATACATTTCTGCTAAAAGAGATGCAGTTTTCGACGCATATTCTCCATATTTTGTAGAACTGACATTTTCTTTGCAGTTTAAAACATCCAAGATCGTTCCCAATCTTTTCACGATTTGATTGTCAATTCCAGTGATTCTAGTTACTGCCTCATAATTTTCAAAAAATCTCCTAGAAGTGTTTCCATCGTTTGAGTTACCGTATCCGTGCTTGGGACAGTCTACTTTTAGTCCAACTTGTTTAAAAAAAGCATCCTGTATTTGCTTCTTTCTTATCTTTTCCTTATCCTTTATTGATGTATTTTCATCGAAGTTTTCCTCCTCTTGTGGTAAGGTATACGCCAGTTTTAGCAAGAATTCCATACACCTTATCCTTGCGTGCAATGGTGACATTCCATATTCGTAATTCTCCTCATTTGTAGAATCGTTTAAATTACCAAAGTTCTTCTGACTCTTTTTGCAAATCGGGCATGACATTGTTGAGGTTGTTCCTGTCAGTTCGTTTACGACTTTTCCGTCAACCATGGTCAGGTGAAACTCGTAATTGCATTCAATATATTTTCCTTCTCCAATTTGCAGCTTTGTAGGCTTAATCTTGCTTATTTGTTCTTCAATGTCCTTCACCGTGGTCCTTATGAGTTCTGCCGATTCCCTTGCAAACTGAAACATTATTGGTCGGCAATAATGCACTGATGACGGACGTGGATTTTTCCATTGTAGGGAATCATCCGATTTTAGCCGCAAAGGAACAACAGATGCCATAAACATATTTCCGTCCGATATTGTAGCGTCATCGGAAGATATCCTTTGCTTATAAACGCTTTGTCCGGATGATCCATCGCAGCCCCATTTGCTGATCAATGTCAACTTCTCAGGAAGAATTTTCACCTCATTTTCAGGAAGACTCTCCAACAACCGTTTTGCTGTATGGCCCATGAGATCCTGCAGATTGGCTTTCGCAGAGACTTCCGTAAACTCCGTATGCAGTGGTCGTGAATTTATTTTGGCTTGCGTAATATGCTTGTATCCGGGTAAAACGTCAGCGCCGTGTCGCGTTAAAGATGCCCGCAGTTTCTCATATTTCTCTTTGGAAAGTTCTAAGTCCATAAACAAGGCCAAGGCTTCTTCGGAACCATACTTTTTAATGTGTGCGTTTGTGGGCGTGGGAATGCTGTCCTTAATCCTTTTTAGTCGCAGTGGGCTTGCATCAGCAACAGATTTGGTTATCTGCGACCTAACTCTTTCAATATCCTTTGTATATTTAATAGACAGCGCGTCCGATAAATGCTTCGTGGTCAAGTCATAGGTGGCATCGGCAAGTTTCCTCTTTCTTGTGAAAATTGAACACTCCTCAATACTTTTTTTTTGGCCTTCCTTTTGCTCCTCTGGTTGATGTGGTGGGTTTATCTACTGCTAATATATCCAGGATAGTGTCTTCATTAAGCCAGTCCTTGTATTTGGAGTTGAAGTTCTGAATGGTTCGATTAGATTTCACCCATTTTGCCTTAATATTTGCATATATCAGATAAAAATTATCTTTTATAATTTCGCTTCTCTCAATATTTCCGTATAAGCTATCAAGTTCTTCTAAAGCAGCTTCCGTGAAAAACTTTGGTGTGGTTGACTTTCTAAACAGTTCAAATAATTTTAAATTGTTCAACGCCATGTTTTCAGTACTTAAATTGTTTAATGGTTTCAGTAATTGTTGTGCCAACTTTCAGTCGTAGACTAATCCAGGCGTTATGCTTATTTTGCAATATATAGGCTTATGCTACCATGCCTAAAAATTTACCTGTTCCCTGCATACATATGGATTTAGGCTGAATAATGCAATTTTGATATTATGCACGTGTCCAAATAAGATTTGTGCCTACCTGTAGGGACCATAAGTCAATATTGTTCTTGAACATTTGCAATATATAGGCTTATGCTACTATGCCTAAAAATTTACCTGTTCCCTGCATACATATGGATTTAGGCTGAATAATGCAATTTTGATATTATGCACGTGTCCAAATAAGATTTGTGCCTACCTGTAGGGACCATAAGTCAATATTGTTCTTGAACATTTGCAATATATAGGCTTATGCTACCATGCCTAAAAATTTACCTGTTCCCTGCATACATATGGATTTAGGCTGAATAATGCAATTTTGATATTATGCACGTGTCCAAATAAGATTTGTGCCTACCTGTAGGGACCATAAGTAAATATTGTTCTTGACCATTTGTACGCCAAAGTATTATTCAAGTGAGGTACGTACCTGCTAATTTCAATGAGTAGTTTTTTTCAAACTATTAGATCAAACTACTGTCAGTCAAAACATATAAGGGATGGACGCCATACAATTCCTGCAACCATGTCTTTTTAAACTTTTTTACCTCTAGAAGCCAAACGGGCACGTACGGGCAGATAAAACCTTTTGAATTATGTAAAGAAATAATCAAAGAACAGGTTTTGCAAATATGGCAAATATAGAAAAATATAGTTTTTTTTTATTTTCCGTCAAAGTTGAAAAATAGTGAAAAAACGGATAGTTTTTAAATAGTGATTTACCAGGAGAAACACAAAGTAAACAGTTAATTTTTTTTTATCATTATACATTTAATAAATACATCAATCAATACAAACAAAAAATAAGGCGATTCGTTACCTATTTTTCGTGATATTACACCTGAAATCGCAACAAATTGACTAAAAATTGTGTGTTTTTTTGAAAACCGAAAGTCGGTCAACTTTGAACGGTTATATCTTCTAAACTAAAAATGTGATATTATTAAGAGTGGCATATTTGAAATCGTTGAAAAGTTTCCTATAACATGGGTTTATTCAAAACTTCGTCGGCACTCATGAAAATTTTGATTTTTGCAACCTCGCTTGCTCTACGGGCGCCACTGTGCGGCGGCGACTTCAATTCAAAACTTAAATTCAGCGGCGGCTTGGAGGCGACTTTGAGATGCACAAACTGGGAGTGTGACTATAATGGTTGTGTGGTTGTCAAAAATTTATACGCTAATTATACTAGCCCCCAGGGCTATTGAAATTTAATTTACCTCAACAGTGTGAACATTTTACTTCCATGAGTACTTTGTTAACGTTTAACGCACACCATTTAAATTATATATTATATTATTTCATACAATTATAAATTTAGTTAATGAATACTTTCTAAAATTAAGTCTAAACTAATCAACACCAACAACTCACTAATTAAAAGTAACACCAAACAATATTTTATAAAAATAGCAAAGCTTAAAATAGCTTAAAAAATATGATAAACGCATTCGTATTTTTTTTTTTTTGATTCAAATGTAATTTTGAAAAATTTATAAAGTTTTTATTTTATTTAAATGTAATTTTGGAACAATCATTCCTCATACTTTAAACTCATTCGATACAGCAAGCTACCGACTTCAATATATCAAAAATAGAATACATGTGTGTATATTAGGGTATTAATTACTACCCGATTAACTGATCGGTTTATTTAAAATTGGCTATTTTCGATTAACGATTAAACCGGTTAATTTCGATTAACCGATGTAACACATGCTTGAATTTTTTAAAGTGTTATAACATATTTTTTTTTTTGTTTTTAATTAAATTTTTCGCGTCATTTACGAAAGGTTTAGAAAATATTTATTTATATAAACAAAGAAGGTGTTAGTGATCTCCGTTTTAAAGAAGTGTTTACTGCCAACAGTTTTTTGTTTCATGTACTTTTTATATGTATATGTTTAGTTATTTGTTTCTTCTCATATTTTCTCATATTAATTTTTTAAAAGAACTAACCGGAACAATTAGATGTGTTAAAAATTTAAAACATTTAACAGGACCCTAATGGCATAATGAAAATTTTATATGCTTAGAAAAATCCAGGAAGAAGACTGAGAAATAAGATATTCTGTATTATGGGTTGCTTTTGATTTCTCTCTAAATGAAAGAATTTTTTCCAAGTCAAGTTTTATCAAAACTAATGAAAAAAATCTCTTAAATCCTAAATATTTTAACCAACTTATTTGTCTAAAAGATTAGTTTATAAGATCTCCTTAAACTTTTGAAATAACTAATAAAATGATCACACAGCCTATTTTTTAATTAATACATAATATTTATTAATTAAAGAAATATGTATTACATATTTATGAATTATTTTTTTTTGTTCGCTCGTTTTAGTTCACTAATTGTTATGTTTATTATGTTATTATTGTTTTTTTTTTTACTAAAAAACTTTAAATAATAAATAATTTATGCATTTTTATTTATTGAAATTAAATTTATAAAAAAAACATTATTAATCGGTTAACCGATCAATAACAAAATTTACCGATTATTAACCGATTATACCAAAACCTCAGTTAAATAATCGAGCGATTAACCGATTAAAGCAAAAGGCCGATTAAATGAATACCCTAGTGTATATGGAAATATTTTAACGAAGACACGGCTGCATGGCTGCAGGTTGTTGTCCATGCTCATTTTGTCGTTGTAGTTAAATTAAACTAATTTCTATTTTTGTCCGTTAAAAAACAGAAAAAGTGTTGCTAATATAATCAAAAAATAGAAGTATTAGTGCCTAAGTAAAATAATTTTTTTTAATGTAACAAAAATATATGCTCAGCTCGCTACCAAATGTATATTATTATTACTTTTTAGTATCCTTAAAAAAAGTTTTATAGGAAGATGTTTGTCACGCCAATGGGCTTTTAAATTGAGAAAAAAATTTCCAATGACTTCACCTTGCACTTATTCTACTAAAAAATATTTTGACTGTGGTGAAAACTGAAAAAAATTACAAAAACTCAATGTTCGAAAAGAAAATCTTGACTGTTCAAAATTAATGGAAAAACTAGAACTTAAGGTAAAATTACACATACACTACACTTGGAACTAATTGCACATGGGCTACAAATTCAACTAAAAATTACGCAGAATATGTGTAATTATACATGGATTGGCAACACTGCTTTAAAATAAAAGAAACTTTCTTAAGGTATAAAATGAATCTTAGCAGTATGGGTATCATTGAAAAATTCAAAGTTCTCCCTGCAAACAATTTCGATCGAAAAATAATCTAAATAGTTTCCCCATTTAGCAAAAACCTATCGCTTTTGCTATTCAATTCTTATTGATGTAGTTACATCGTTCGGGAAGAAGTGTCCCACTATGGTAATATTTACTTTAAGAATCCACTTAGTGACTATATTTAATGACGAATAAGAGTGCTTTGGAAGTTTAATATCAATTAAATTTAGTAGTATCGCTTTTGGCTCCAAAAATTACTCTTTTGAAGTTAAATTTTTTCTTATTGTTCGTTATAATAAAAAATGGGCCATTTTACTGTTTATCTTTGTTTTAAATCTAAGTAAACAAATATTAAAAAATCTATAGTACATTTAATCAAAATAGCTAATAATGTTTTAAAGTTAAAAACCTAATGAGGACAAATTTTGTTAAAGGAAATTACACAAAATCACAAATTTGTTGAAACACTAACTTTGTACACTTTCATCATATTATAACTAGCATTTCTTTTTATTGCTCTACAAAACTTATTTAACAAATTTTCTTCACTAATAACGTTGATCTTCACTAGAAAAATTTAACAAACACACAAATTTTTACACAAAATTTTTTAAAGTCATTAAATAAACAAACAGTTTAAAAAAATCACTAATATCCTTTAAAAAAAGATTATTATCAAATTATTATTTTTAATTTCATCTTCATTTGCTCTAAAAAATATGCATGAGAAATTATTAAACATTTAACCAATCTAACCGAAGATTAAGTTTGGGCTGTTTTGTGCACTCATTTATACAACTTTCGTGAACTAGAACACTTTTCGGTAGCATTTTGATTCCGCGGAATCCTAATTTTAAGTACAATACTATAACTATTTCATTTTTCAAATATTAAACATTTCACTTTATTTTACATAATTTTTTAAATTTATATTATTTTACACGCACGTAGCACCGATCACATGGCAACTTATATACAAACTGTGCTCTTTTACGCATTTTGCTTTTGAAATATTCACTATTCAACAGCAAATCGTTGCGAAGAAGTCAATATAATATGTGAAATATTCAATTGTGCCATTGTTGCAGTTGTATAACTGTTAAATTTATCTGAACAACTTATTAAAGTGACGAAAAAGTATAATTTAAGAACTCATAATTTGATTCTAACGTATTTTGTTGTTGCTAAATTCCGAAATATCTACTGTTTAACTACCAAATGTGACGATGTAGTTAAAATTCGTAGATAATCGAAAAACACTCTACCAATTGCTTGGAGGGCTATATGGTGTTTAAAGCATACCGATTTATTCACACATTAACAACCCATTACAAATACTCATACTTCTTGACTGATATTTTTCTAAGTTAATTTTTCAGATCGTATTAATAAAAATGTCAAGAAATTAGTATAAACAACAACAAGCCGAAAGTAGAGAGTTTAAACCAAATTAGAAATACATTTAAGAAAAACCATCGTCGTTGTAATATTGTACATCTGAAGTAGCCAGTTGAAAAATAAAAACGAAACGTCACACAATTCTCGAGACGTTGAAGAACACATAGGAAAAAGCACAGAGGAAAACATTACATAAAGCGGAATAGGCCGATCTTAAAGAGAGTTTGTACCAATGTTTTCCTTGAAGCAACAAAAACGTTATTGCGCAATGACGGTTCCAATTTCTATTTCAATAGCTAATCATGAGTTCGCGTAACTGCAATCGGAAAAGACAATGATGTCAGTAATGGATGGCTGGCAAATTTTTACAAAATACAAAGAATTCGCTGTCTGAAAATATTTAAAGAAATAGTTTTCTGAGAAACGTCAGATGTAGCACCTTTAACTTATAATACACTACTGTATAATTATTAATTATAAATTATTCAAGAGCAATTGTGAACTTGAAACCAGCCGGCACAAATTAGATAAAATTGTCTTTTTTGTAATGATGACAACTAAGTAATTATGCTTTTTATTGAATTTTTTTTACAATTTTAAACCGCTTAGAAAAGTAAACACATATGTAAGTCGAAAAAGTAAACAACCCTAAGGACACTTCCATTAACTTTTTCGGGATTCTACTATATATTAGGATTGTTTTATTCAACCTGCCGTTAATATGATATTCTTTATGAGTTCCAAAAACAACAAAATTAAAATCTTAATATATAAAAAATCCGTGTCACTGTGTATGTTTCGAATAAACTCAAAAACGAGTCAACTGATATTCATGAAAATTGGCATATATATGTAATTTGGCCCAACTTAGATGATAGGATAGTTATTATTTAAATTAATGGCCTGGGGGCGGAGGGGCGTGGCAAAATCCATAACTTGAGAACGGCTTGACCGATTTGAACGATTTTTTCTTTAAAATGATCGCCATGGTCCAACTTAGGTTTTTACGGAAATAAATTTTTGCCCCGCCCACTTTTACGCCCACTTTTTTCGATTTACCTAAAATCAGAAAACGGCTCCATCGAGTTGACTAATTTTTCTTTCAAATGTTCGTATTAATCAACTTTAAGTTTTCATCGAAAGAAAAATTTACCACGCCTACTTTTACGCCCACTTTTTCTATTAAGCGCATAACTGGAGAACGGCTTGACCGATTTGGACGAGTTTTTCTTTAAAATGATCGCCATGGTCTAACTTAGGTTTTGCGGTAAGAAAATGTTGCCCCGCCCACTTTAACGCTCACTTTTTTCGTAAGATTCACAGCATATATATACATACATACAACCATATGTATTTTCAAATCAAATGTAAATTAAACATATGTATATGAACAACATTTTAATTTATAATATTATAATGATGAAACAGAACTGGGGATGAACGATGTTTTACATGCAGTTTGACATGAAATTTTGCCAGAGAATGCGGTCGTGAAATAAAATCAATTTTATTTTGAGGACGTTTTTTCTAATGCTCTCACATATAGACACTTATCCTCTTAACAATGTGCCATACTTTCATTCAAAAAACTTTATGATAGGTATTTCATGGATTTTTATTTAAAGGCCGTAAATTTCGTTTAACCCTAGCTCTGGCACCAATTTTTTTCTACGAATTCTGGCACTATTTACCTTTGTAAATATGTTTACTGTCAAGTGCTTTTCGTTTGTGGCTTTGCAAACTATTTTGTGTTTTTATTAAAATGTGTTCCCGTACGACCAAAACTCTGTTGTTTCTATCAGGCGCGGAAGCAGGGGGGGGGGAGGGGGGGTGTTAAATGGGATATTCCCATTTAATTTTTTTTAATTTTTTTTTTATTTTTCCACGAAAGATAAGAAATTAGTCACTGAGTCCAAAAAAATTCAAGATCGGATCAAAAATATAAAAGTTATTGCGTTTTTAAAATCCATATATTTACATATGAAAATAGTGCCAGAGCTAGGGTTAAAGATCAATTTAAATCGTCTGGTAATACAACACTAATGTTTGCTTAGGGCAAGCAACGCGGACCGGGTCAGCTAGTATTTTAAATGTTTTTTAATAAATTCAGATGTTCTAACGTTACAAAATGTATCATAAATAAGAATTTATATTTTTGTAAGCTAAAATTAAGTTTGTGTACGAGTCTGGCATTATGCATGTTGTGAAATTTATAAAAATTAAAAATTATAGTGGCACCACTGAAATGTGAATACATTATAAAAACAACAGCTGTTTTTCAGTAGCTGATTACGCTACTACAATTCAGCCAACATCATTTGTAGCCGTGTGTTCGTGTTGCCTGCTGTCTCGAATGTATTTAATGCATCAACTATATACATACATACATAAATTAGGCAAATTTTCAATTTTGTTAAATTTGTATAAAATTTATATTAATAAGATTTATTATTGTAATTTGTTAAGATCGTGAAGATGAACTCTTAGTTCGAAATAAAGGGTGGTTAAATTTTAAGGGCCTCGGCGGAACACCTCCATCCGATGGTCCAAATTTTTGATGACGCTGAGGCATAATTGAGGTTCTATGCCGTTAATGTGCCAAATTATCTCATCCTTAACTCTTAAATTGTTGCTGGCTTACCGACGTACATCTTTTCTTTCAAATAACCCCAAAGAAGGTAGTCCAACGGTGTCAAATCACATGATCTTGGCGGCCAATTGACATCGCCACCACGTAAACTAATACGCCATTGAATTTGTCGCGCAAAAGAGCCATTGTTTCGCTAGCTGTGTGGCAAGAGGCACCGTTCTGTTGAAACCACATATCGTCCACATCCTCCAATATCTTCCAATTCGGGTCATAAAAAGTTCGTTATCATCTCACGATAGCGAACACCATTCACAGTAACTGCCTGACCGGCCTCATTTTGGAAAAAAATGCGGCCCGATGATGCCGCCAGCCCATAAACTGCACCAAACAGTCACTCTTTGTGGGTGCGTTGGTTTTTCGACAATAAGTCTTGGATTATCATTCGCTCAAATGCGTCAATTCTGCTTATTGACGAATCCACTGAGGTTAAAATGTGCCTCATCACTGATGATTTTCACGATATGCATTTTGATTTGAACGCCCATTTTCATAATAAGCCTGAATAACTTTAACGCGTTGCTCGATTGTGTATCTTTCCATGGTTCAAATTGAGTTAGTCTGAAATTGAGAAATGTCAAATGAAATGCAGAAAAACACTTGACGTTTCGGTGTGGTTCACATTCAACATCGGCCCCTAAGATTTAAACACCCGTTATATAGATCTATAAAATACAATAACGTTTTTTATTTATAAGTATTAAGAAGCGGCAAAACAAAAGCATAACGTATTATTCAAATTGATCCAGCTATACAAATTTTAATACATAAAGAACAATTTTGGTTCTTTTTTCTGTGCTGAAGGCTTCCATCTCAAATTTCCTAAGTCTTAATTAAGTAATTCTAATAGCAATAAAAAAAATTAAAAAACAGAAACAAAAAATTTATTCACTTATTAATATTACTTATGCGCCACCCTGTATAAAAGCAGCAAGTCATTAGCATAAAACTTAATAAAAAAAGTAACAGCTAAGAATTATAGGAAACCTGTTCCTTGTAGCAGAAATAAAACCCTGAAACAGCAGATACGGTTGTGTTCGTTAAATATTTAGATCTTCGCAATCTAAAGTTGTTACGGTGGTCTTCTTATCTATGCTTTATTTTAAAATTAAAACGTAGATATTTTATGTTTTCCATACAACCATCCATATTCATACCTCCATCCATGAACACATAAATAATCGACTTACCGCATCCTTATACATGGTAACTCTCTATGGAATCTTATTGTTGATGTTCTAAACGGTTGTGGTTTAATAACTTTTAAAAAGAGTTTTCTTACCAGCTCTTTATTATGGCAAATATGTGTGAGCTGAATAATATTTATGTAATAAATGGAATTTTAAAAATTTAACATTATTGTTTTAAAACTTCGTTTATTCTACGTTTTTTACCTCAAAGGCAGTGGCAAACATTGTTGAGGTTTTGTAAGTTTAGTATTAGTATTAATAAGAGTGGTTTTCTTACAAACTAAAAAAAGATTCACGATTTAAATTGAATTTGAGATTTAAATAAAGAAAAAATTCCTATACATAAGTTGAGTTCACACCCACTCGGTTGTTGTTAAAAAAAAATTTGGTTAGTCGGCTAAAGGTCAAGAGTGCTTTAATCTTTAATACCCTACACCGAAGCTTCAAATATTGCAAAAGTGGGTTTAATTTGGGATCTATAAATTAATTATAATTTCTTGCGATTTAAGGCTACCTTAAGTATATTCTGGAAGGTTATACATAATTCGTTCTAATATAAATAATATATCATGATTTATTTAAGAAATATAATAAGGTGCGTTATAGTGAGTTTCAGGAGGGGATTTTAGCATTCTCTTTCGAAATTTGTATTAAACTCAATAGAAATGGGGTAAATTTTTTCGTTTTAGGGGCGGGACATATAACCGAATTAAGACGAAAAAAATTTAACTTTTTAATTTGTTAAATGAAACCACTATTGCATCAACCTATAAGTATTTATTTTTTTAACGAATCACATTAGTATGTACGTGCGTGCCAAGTATTATTATCTGTTTGAAGCACTAATACCTGGCAGCAGCATCTATAGCGTTTATTGTTGCTACACTCGACAATTTTAGTAAATTTACTGTTTTTTAAATATATTTTTAAGCATTAGGTATATAATTTAATGTGCGGTTATTATTAAAATAACAATTATTTGTAGTGTAGATATAGTATACTGAAATATATTAAAAAATTTACTTTAGCTAGAGCTACAAAAAAAGTTCCAGCAGTTTCACGAGTTTTCCTTATAGGTTATAAAAAAATAACTATAAAAAACTACTAATAAGTGTAAAAAAGTCAAGTGGAGATCCCGCCATCTCCCCTTTCAATAGAAAGAGCATATTTTTCTTAGGTACTACAACTAATTCTGAAAATACCACATACAAATGACATTTTTTTTAATTCGCTTAATGTTTCATTATGTGCAGTCTCCTCACAAAATACTTGTGTGCACCACTGATTTATACTTCAACTGAAATGAAAAAATATAAATAGCTAAATTTTTCATTCAGTGCTGTGTTCTCACAAAATAATTGTGCGCACGAAAATATGTTAGAAAATAGAAATCCGTAACTACATCGATGTACTGAGATCTGTGCTCTAACGAAGATTAAAATTAAGAGAAAGTTATTTGATGTACTGAAAAACGCAAAATTTTATGATTTGGCTATTATATTAAAATTCTTATTATGTGAATTAGTATCATCACCAGTTGATCAAATTTAAATAAACACTTTTAAAAATATAATTATTAATTCCGCTTTTTATAAGTATTCTCTTTTTAAGTTTTTAATTATAACTAATGTTTTGTAATTTGAATAAAAATTGACAACAAAAATCCCGTGTAATAAGTTTTAGGTGAATTCGATTAAATTTTTTTTACAAATTATAAGCCCTATTGGATCCGACATTTCGAAAGTTTAAAAAACTAACAGCTGATTCCTAATAGGCGGCCTCAAAAATCCCGTGTAGTAAGTTTTAAGCGAATTCGGGCAATTCTTTTAAAATTGTCCGCCATATTGGATCCTCCATTTTAAATTTTTAAAAACTAACATCAGATTCGTAATCAGCGACCCTTGAAACCTTGGGGTACCTAGTTTTATTAAAATTTATTGAATCCAAATGAAGTAAATAATATTGTCGCACGCAATTTTAAATTTGCCCCTGTGTGCGGGGCTGGGGGTTGGAGTGATACTCCAATTTTGCTTCTTCTGTATCCACACTTTATATAATTAATATGTGTCTTACATGGCCTCACCTGAAATTTTTTTTTTTTTTAATAACATTATTTGGAGTCTTATTTTTGTATGCAATACATAAATAGCTGTATAGAAAAAGGTACCAGAAATATTGATATATTCAAATTTAAAAAAGTACCAAAATAAGTTTAAGGAATCGGAAACATAATTTTAATTTTATTTTAATATTTATTTCTTGAGTTGATAATGGGTGATCAAAATAGTACCAAAACTATATTTTTGTACTTTTCTTCCCCAAAATGTACATATTTCAAGAAACTGCCAAGCACATGCCAATTTATTTTTTGATTCAATAATGATATTTCTTGAATTTTACGTCAGTTAGATCAACAGATATAAGCTACCAATTTTCCCGTTTTAATCCATTTCAAAACACTAAAGGAATTAATTTTCCAAAATCCCTACTTATTTTATCTACACATTTGGAGGAGAGTCCACACCTCTGGCTTAAGTTGCTTGGGCTGGGCAATGATCACCCAGTCAACTACGTTGATCTTAAATAAAAAAAGATAAATTCACTAAAAATGCTCTGGGGAGAAGGATGCCACTTGATGGCAGCTATAATTTATAATACCAAATTTTTACACTTAAGAGTAGTAGATGTAATTAGCACTTAAACTGCCCTAGCTCCAACTTTTTTGTTATGGCCTTTTTAAATTTGGTTTCATTTTGCTTTTATTTATTTTTAAAGTTACTCACAATCACTTCACTGATCCAAAAAGTAATGGCTTACTTTTCAATGTACAAAAATCAACTTTAAAAACCTGAAAATTACAAGAAAAAAATTATCCACTTTGTTTCCGTATTAAGAGTAACAAGTTTATGCAAAAAAAAAAATTAAGAAATGAGTTGTATGTCTTGAAGTATTAAGCCTAAGTGTACACGAAATGTAAAAATCCACATGCGCTGGTGATTCTGAAGAAGTTTTGTCATCACCACACAAAACAATGGCCATTGTGGGTTTGTAATGATGTCAAAAGAACGTCAAAACCACATGTGCTCTTGGCTCGTTGCATTCCGTTTACTTTACGCTTTAGTTGTAATGATGTAAATATTTATATTAAGAAAACATTCACATATACCCAGAGAAAATACATGGTTATATATGGTCACCACCAACAAAACTATTTTAAAAGAAAAATTTTAAATATATTATGTTAATTTTAACAATACTATTATCACCGACAAACATATTATGGTTAAATTAGTCCTCCCTCAAGAGACCACAATCATATTATGGTTGCCTCCGAAAATGTTTTGGCTAATAGTAACCAAAATATGCTTAACACTTAAAATAGCATGGTTGGTTTTCAACCATAGCATTTTGCTCTTGGAAAAGAGGAAAATACTATTGTTAATTTAAAAACAAATTATTGTCATATTTAACCAAAACATTTCTAAAAGCAACAAAAATATGGTTGTGGCTCCTTGATGGTGAAACAATTTAACAATAATATGGTTGTCGGTGACAAAAATATGTCTTAATAAACATAATATTTTTAAAAATATCTTTAAAAATAGTTTTGTTAGTGCTAAACCTTTTTAAACATATTTTTTCTCTGCGTGTACAAATAAGCTTTCCTCATTTTAAGTAATTTTATACACATAAGTACTAGGGGTATCGATTATTCGACTTTTTTCAAAAACCTGCTTTCGTATAGTTGCTATTTTAAAAAAACCGGTTTTCTGTTAAGCATTTTAAAACTAACCGGTTGTTCTTCGAAAACTTAAAAACAAAATTGGTTTTTGTAATAAAAAATTAATTTGAATTAATACAAGTACTTTCATATTTTATATTATATAATTTTATTTTGAATTTTATATGTAATTCTTACAAACAACAAATTAACCTGTTTAGCTTTATAAAATCCTATGCTGTAATTATAAGATTTAATCTTGTTGCATAGGACAGTCGATGAAATAAAAATAAATAAATAAATAAATAAATTGGTTAGAGTGCTATATTCAGCTGTGTCGGATTTTTGATACCCTCCACCGACATTTCGAATACTTCAGGACTGCGTTCAAGATGATATCAATATATTATTTATTAATTTTTACAAAAAACGGACGTTTGCGGTTTAGATTAGGATATGAAATATATATTTTTCGTACCTTTTGATGACTTCAGGCGCCATGTATAATCCTGAAATTTTTCGTATCTTTGAATCTGTTTGCAATATGTACAGAAATAAAATATTAAACTTTCCATCTCTCACAAAGTTTTTAAAAGTTATCATTTGGTTATGAATACTAAAAAAACGGTGACAACTTACTCCAAAAATAACATGTATTTTGTTGTTAGGTTTTCGAAGTTCCTCTGTCGTCTGCTTATTCTTGTGTTTGTGTGTTAAAACGAAATTTTAGAAGGAAAATAAATATGAACTTTTTGATATAATCGCCTTAGTATAAACGTCACACAGTGGCGCCCGTAGAGCAAGCGAGGTTGCAAAAATCAAAATTTTTATGAGTGCCGACGAAGTTTTGAATAAACCCATGTTATAGGAAACTTTTCAACGATTTCAAATATGCCACTCTTAATAATATCACATTTTTAGTTTAGAAGATATAACCGTTCAAAGTTGACCGACTTTCGGTTTTCAAAAAAACACACAATTTTTAGTCAATTTGTTGCGATTTCAGGTGTAATATCACGAAAAATAGGTAACGAATCGCCTTATTTTTTATTTGTATTGATTGATGTATTTATTAAATGTATAATGATAAAAAAAAATTAACTGTTTGCTTTGTGTTTCTCCTGGTAAATCACTATTTAAAAACTATCCGTTTTTTCACTATTTTTCAACTTTGACGGAAAATAAAAAAAAACTATATTTTTCTATATTTGCCATATTTGCAAAACCTGTTCTTTGATTATTTCTTTACATAATTTAAAAGGTTTTATCTGCCCGTACGTGCCCGTTTGGCTTCTAGAGGTAAAAAAGTTTAAAAAGACATGGTTGCAGAAATTGTATGGCGTCCATCCCTTATATGTTTTGACTGACAGTAGTTTGATCTAATAGTTTGAAAAAAACTACTCATTGAAATTAGCAGGTACGTACCTCACATAAACAATACTTTGGCGTACAAATGGTCAGGAACAATATTGACTTATGGTCCCTACAGGTAGGCACAAATCTTATTTGGACACGTGCATAATATCAAAATTGCATTATTTAGCCTAAATCCATATGTATGCAGGGAACAGGTAAATTTTTAGGCATGGTAGCATAAGCCTATATATTGCAAAATAAGCATAATGCCTGGATTAGTCTACGCCTGAAAGTTGGCGCAACAATTACTGAAACCATTAAACAATTTAAGTACTGAAAACATGGCGTTGAACAATTTAAAATTATTTGAACTGTTTAGAAAGTCAACCACACCAAAGTTTTTCACGGAAGTGAAAATTCTTCTGAGAAGTTGACATTGATCAGCAAATGGGGCTGCGATGGATCATCCGGACAAAGCGTTTATAAGCAAAGGATATCTTTCGATGACGCTACAATATCGGACGGAAATATGTTTATGGCATCTGTTGTTCCTTTGCGGCTAAAATCGGATGATTCCCTACACTGGAAAAATCCACGTCCGTCATCAGTGCATTATTGCCGACCAATAATGTTTCAGTTTGCAAGGGAATCGGCAGAACTCATAAGGACTACGGTGAAGGACATTGAAGAACAAATAAGCAAGATTAAGCCTACAAAGCTGCAAATTGGAGAAGGAAAATATATTGAATGCAATTACGAGTTCCACCTGACCATGGTTGACGGAAAAGTCGTAAACGAACTGACAGGAACAACCTCAACAATGTCATGCCCGATTTGCAAAAAGAGTCAGAAGAACTTTTTTCAATTCAATTCAATTTATTTCATATATAATATGTTACATCTCAATTTTATATAATTAGTTGTAAAGAGTTTAAGATTAGTATCTTTTTCTGCTTAATTATAATATATTTCTATTAGTTTTCATAGACAGAATTATATTGGAGGTAAAAATTTAGCAAAAACCTATCTAAACCCCTTTTTTCGTATTATTTTTATATTTTTTTTATCGATTTTATATTATTATTTGTCAGAAGAACTTTGGTAATTTAAACGATTCTACAAATGAGGAGAATTACGAATATGGAATGTCACCATTGCACGCAAGGATAAGGTGTATGGAATTCTTGCTAAAACTGGCATATACCCTACCACAAGAGGAGGAAAACTTCGATGAAAATACATCAATAAAGGATAAGGAAAAGATCAGAAAGAAGCAAATACAGGATGGTTTTTTTGAAACAAGTTGGACTAAAAGTAGACTGTCCCAAGCACGGATACGGTAACTCTAACGATGGAAACACTTCTAGGAGATTTTTTGAAAATGATGAGGCAGTAACTAGAATCATTGGAATTGACAATCAAATCGTGAAAAGATTGGGAACGATCTTGGATGTTTTAAACTGCAAAGAAAATGTCAATTCTACAAAATATGGAGAATATGCGTCGAAAACTGCATCTCTTTTAGCAGAAATGTATCCACAGAAGAAGTTGACCCCGACCGTCCATAAAATATTGGCGCATGGCAAAGATATAATTGAGTACCAGCCTTTGCCAATTGGAGAGCTTTCTGAAGAAGCACAGGAGTCTCTTAACAAATTTTATAAAAAATATAGATTGCAGAACACATTCAAAGCATCAAGGGTAAGGCAAAATAAGGACCTCTTCAACATGTTGGCAGCATCTTCCGATCCACTTATTTCTTCCCTGCGGCATGTGAAGTCACGAATAGAGTTACAAAATAATTATAGTTTAGAAATTGTTAGTCTTTTAGATATACCTTCTCTTACGAATTGTGATGAATATTTTACAGAAAATTGAAAAAATAAATTTAAAAAAATAAATAATTTTTTTTTTAATTTGTTGGGTAATAATTTAAAACATAAAACCCTTAAGAAAAAAAATAAAAACAATCTAAAAATGTAAAAATAATTTTTTTTAGTTACCATAAAATTGATTTTTCTACTAATTTTAACTTTGATAACCCATAAGTAGGCCCCTACAAAGCGTAGCACCCTTTCCAAACGCTCATTTCATAGGCTGAACAGTTATCTATCATATGCTGTTTAAACTGTTCAATTATCTTATTCGGTTCAAAAGATATGATTTTTGCAACGAAAAAACTCAAATGGCGCCACTGTGCGTCATAGCTCGTATATTAATTTTTACAAAAATGAATTTTCTTTTGATAACATTCAAAGATAGTTACATATAAATTATTTTAAAGTTTGGTTACTGTATTTTTAAAAATTATATACCTAATATTTATGACTTAACTTAATATAAAACTGAATTTATATGATATCATTTTCTTTATGAAATAGAAATGTTATATAAATAAATGTTAAGCGTTAAAAATGGATTTTGAATTTTTTTTAAATGTATCTTTTTGGAAACTAAAATCTATCTTTCTCTAAATTTCACTGGCAAAACTGGTTTAGACCTAAATTAATTTGTTAACCGACACTCGGAAAGTTTAATTCTCTTCTTTTTAGAAATTTGAACTAGCTTGAGTAAAATATCATGATTCGTAAAAGTTTTAGCCGCATTAAATGATTTTCAGTAGAACATGTTTTTTGTGTTATTTTGAATGTGTTTTTTTTTTTTTTTTGTATTCACATTGTTCATAATTAGGTATGTGATGGAATTGAATTTTGTAAGCGAAATGGTTTAAAATCGATATTTCCGGTATCTTTTAAAATTGATTTCTAGTACATTTTCCTCTTATTATCTGTATAAGTTCTTTAATTTTTTATATTTTATATGTATTTTGAACAAAAAATTAAGTCCCTAATTCTGAAATGGATTTTAAGATCACTCAAAACTCATCGCACCTTTCAAAAACGATCGATTTTAAATCGACAAAAAAAATTTAAATTTGCCTAATATTCAATTAGAAAAATACTTAAATTACTGGTACATTTACAACAAGAGCAAGGAAATTCATATAAATTACACATTATTAAATAACCCTTATTATACCAAAATAACCGCACGCAAACAAAATGCATAGTTGATACAATCCCAATCGCAAACTATTATTTAAGTGTGTGGTTATGATTGTGTCAAACACGTATTAACCAACAATATATGTTTAGACATAATGTTTCTAGCTAATTATTATCTCAAACATATTATTATGTTCAGCAGAAAAACACCGATCTTTCAAACCATGTTTCCATCTTTCGCAACACCATTCAAAATGTCTTTTTCAGCATGTTATATGGCTCTCACAATAAAAACAATAAAAAATGTAATTCCAAGAATTTATATTTTATTACATATATACAGCATATTAATATTAAAAATAAAATTAAATGCACACATTTATATACATGTGTGTGTGTTTTAATTTATAAATTTTATATTACATTGTGTGGTACAAATATATCCAAGAATTCTAATAAGAATTCTATGTAGCTTTAATTCGGCATTCAATACATTTTTCAATATCTTTATCCGTGCACTTAAAAAAAAATTAAATACAAACCGTTTTTGAAAAAAATTCGGGGCTAATGACAAAATGATGTGTCAAAATTTATATGGCGGTGTCAATGTTATAGGTTTTTTTTTGGCTGCAAGAAAGACAAATTAATTGCATATTTATATATTTTTATAATTATATTTAAATACTCGTAATTTACATACCTATTTCAATAAACTTATAATAATTTATAGCGTTAGTTTTGCAAGGCAACATGGCATTTTTCTCCCCGAAAAATGTTGTAATTATTTTGTCATCATTCATATTTCCTGATTAACTTACGCTCGCGGAAGGAGAAATGTCATTTTCTTTATAAGCGCACACTGTTTGTTTTGACAATAAATTTTTGCTCCTTAAGAGAATGTGTTTTCAAGCAAACAAAAATTATTGAATTAAATACATAGACCTTTTGTGTGCAACTGATATTATGATTTTAGTTGTATAGTTGAAAATATATATAGTATAGTAGCAAACATATCAAATAATTTAATATGTTAAGTAAGCTAGATCAGAGAAACTTTTTAGGTGTTTAACACCATAAATTATTATTATAGTGAATTTAAAAATGTTAAGGACAAAAAACAATTTTTTAAGTTATATTAAGACTATAATAAATTTATGAGGGTAAACATATTATTCAAGTATGAATACAAATAGTCGAAGTGAGCATTCATTAATCATGTGTTTTCTCTTCGTGCGGTTTATTCCATATTCGAAAAATGAGAACTTTAAAATAACCGGCTTGGGCGAAACTATAAAAACCGGTTACAACCGGTCTTATTATAACCGTTAGATCTCCATAATATGTACCCAACTATTAAAATACACATTGTTTGTAATCTGGCACCTTTTCAGTTTCTGGATATGCGAAATAACTTACCGCTTTTATCGATTTTCAATACAAAAAAATTGTAGTATTTGTGCCAATCTTTGTTGCACGAGGTCGCTCTTTGTACCACTATTGCGCATTTGTTAAGGGGCCAAATTAAATACAAAACACAAATTTTAATTCGTTTCACGCTGTAAGATTCCTTTATTCATAAAAATAGTTTAATAAAAATTAAATTTAATGAACTTTAGCCTGATTAAAAAATTTAAAAATTGAATTAAAAAGCAAGAACTTTATGATATGAGACAAACCTTATACCTATCAAATAACAAAATTTAAATATACATTTGTGTATGTGTGTTGCTTGAAGACGTATTTCTGATATATTTATTTTTATGTTGGCTCTCGTAACGAGAGATTATTAAAATTCGGCTCCATCTTTAGTGAAGCTTGGCCATCTCTGATATATAATTAACTTAAAGATTCATTAGGCTCAATTATTAAGATTGTTAAAAGACGTGTTGTAATGCTCTTAAAGGAAGAACGCAGCAGGTAAAAGCACATATAAACATATACGCATTTATACTTGAAAATACGTACAATTATCGTAATTGTGTCTATATGTGCGCTAAATATATGTAAGAGTATAACAATGTACGAGTGTTACATACAACAGTGTTCAGATTGTTATGAATTTATGTATGTATGTAAATATAAATACTTTTTGGAAACAGCGTCAAATAAAATAGCACTAAGAAATTGATACAAAATGCAGGAGAAGCACCAAACAAACACAAAACAAACTTTATTTTTGTAAGATAGCAGTAGCCTTGCACCTTTTTATCGATATAAAATATTCCAATGCTTGGAGGTCATTAAAATCAAATACAATTAACAATATACAAAAACTCGTCTCAAATTGTAATTGAGGCTAGAACTGGATTCGGGCTTATACTCTGTATCGGTTATTTTCAGGCGCGGATTCAGGGGGGGAAAGGCTATTCCCCCCCCCCTAAATTATAAAAATATGTTTTGCTTATTTCGATAATACACGAATTTCCGAATGTACAAAATTTTTGGAAATCCCATCACGTTTTTTTTTTTGATTTTTATAGAATCTCTAATCACATTTTCAATAAGTATCCAAGTATTTATCCTAATAGTTATTTATTATATATTTCCAATGAAACATCTAGTTTACTGTATTTAAATACATATTATTCTACATTCAATCCCAGCAAGTGCCATCTATTTCCGAAAAATAAACGTTTGGGTTGAATATGCGAG
The DNA here is from genome assembly GCA_943735925.1 of Pollenia amentaria. Lineage (NCBI taxonomy): Eukaryota > Metazoa > Arthropoda > Insecta > Diptera > Polleniidae > Pollenia > Pollenia amentaria. The sequence goes on along the minus strand of OX031008.1, from coordinate 79,827,792 downwards.
CGGTTGAATTATTAATAAGTCTTAGTATATGCAATATTTTTATTTGTGTTATGATAATTATTTATTATATACATTTGAATATAACCGTTTTTCGTATCATAGTTTCATCATATTAGGCTTTGACTTAGAATTTTTTATGCATTGCCATTCTACCTTCACATATATACATATGAATATATGTATTGGTCTAGTAAAAGTTCACCAAAGAAGAATTATATAACTGTCAAATTTCAAGTGCATTAATAAGAAAAGTTCTTTGATATACAAAAATTACATAAAAATGAGTGAAACAATGGAGAGTACATAATGTTTTTTTTTAATATAATGTACCTATATAAGTATATATCATTACCTTCAGTCGAAAAGGATGTAGTCCAATGTATAAATTTTATAGGAGAGAGAAAAAATTTTCTAAGGTCTTTAGTTCTGAATATATTTGAAGTCTGTAAATCCAGTTTTGCTTCATTGATGACTCTTTATTGGCTTGCAAACCAACTAAAAATAATACATTTGTGTTTTACATAGCTTTTTGTGACTTATCACCTTTTCTATTATATATTTTATACTTTTAATGTACATTTCAGTATGTCAATTTGCAAAAATTAAATATACTATAAAATTATTTTATTTATTTCAATGTTGACTATTAACAAATATTAATAATTTTTTTTTTGAAATTTTCAAAATTTTTTTTTTAAATTTCTTTAGCATTTTTGGACATAGAACTTTTACATATCGTTGCAAAACAAGAACTAGAAAAAAATATTTGTATTTTTTCTGCAAACGATGTATTTTTGTTAACTCTATTGAACTGCATCAAAAACTTAATTTTCAAAAATTGTGGCATTAGCACATTTACGGCTGAAGGTACGTATGTATGTGCAGCCAAAATTATTTTTGTCTTTCCATTGTTATAAGCTTTAAAATTCCCTTCTAAATAAAAATAATTTCAATAAAAAAATAAGCTGTAATCAACTTAAACCAGAATAATATATATGTATCTTTAGATTAAAACAGTTCGACTTAAATTCATTACTTAATTTTAAAATTAGTGAAGCATATTCCTCCTTCCAAAATTTTGTTAATAATTGCATATGTTTTTTTTTTTTGGTCGAAAAATTGGTCAAACAATTTAGTATGATGAAGTCAAAGAAATTGTTTCAAATACAAAAAAAACATTAATGTGTAGTTTATAGAACACGAGCGCCTTACTCGTCCGTTCAAATAACATTTAAAACAAAAACAAATTTCGAAATTTTGTTTTTATTTTTAATGAAAGTTGAACGGACGAGTAAGGCGCTCGTGTTCTATAAACACCATATAAATATAAATAAAATTATTTTTATAGCCAAAACGTTATTTAAAAAGATTAATTTATTTTAATTTATATCGAACTGATCTTATATTCTATTTTACCTTATTGTTGAGTTTTTTTAATATAATATAAACATATCGTTTTTAATAAACTTTTAAAAACAAATTTTTTACTTGTTTTGTACCATAAAAAATCCACCCCCCCCCACCCCCCTAAGGCTCAAGCTGGATCCGCGCCTGGTTATTTTACAGGCCTTATTTTTGAAGTTCAAATAACATTAAGTTGTGTCGGTCCGTCTAATGTATGATGGAGCTTGAGACAGAGGCAAAAAAGAAAAGACAAAACTGTATAAATTTGCAAGTGTTCTTTCTAAAAATGGTTGCGTTTTTAATAAAAATTCTGCAGCAATCCACATTTTTAAAGTTTTAATGTATGATAGCTACTTATAGAATGCTTGGCATCCGAATTTAACAATAATATAAAGTATTGGTAGTATAAATAAGTTATTACTGTCTTTTATAAGACAATACCAAGTAAGTTATCTTAATATTTTTTTATAGTATCGTTGAAACTAGTGACCATCTTCTTTTGAAGATAGAAATTATTTAAATAAATTTTTTCCCTCTCCGTCCAAAGAGGAGCCAGCAAAGCCAGTTAACTGCTCCAGATAAAAATATATATATAAATATATATATAAGCAATTAAAACAAGAAGAATAGGTTAGGTTATGAAGGATAATCGCCCAAGGGCACACCTCTACTCGGAGACAAATGCGATCCATTGTTACTCCCTTCAATATAGAGAAAGAAGAAAGAGAGAAGTAAAGTAGAAAAGAATTGACAGAAAGGTTTAAGACAGATGGTAGATACAAGATAGGACTAAGTACCTGACAAACCCCAGTAAATCGTCGGGATTACATCCTGCGATACACCCAGTTAGAGTGAAATCTATCTATCCCAGTAGCTGCTCAATGGTGTATAGCACTTCAGCCTATTCGCATAATCTGCAGAAGCCCGGTATGGTATGGTCGCATTTATCTGTAAAAGCCCTAACAGAACAAAGATTCTAGAATCCAATAAGAGTCCTGTGACTTCTCCTATCCAATCCTAATTGAATTCTGGTTGCCCCTACATTCAATCCAGGCCATAATGCCCTCGACACCCAGCAATCCGTTCTATCCAACCAAGACCGGTTAACGGTATCACGGAATCTTTCCCGTATCACCTCATAGTAGTGACATGAAGGTGATTTTAGCCCCCGTCCCTTTCCACTAAGTCTGGATACGAACCCTCTCTCGCAAGTTTGTCCGCCACCACATTACCATCCACACTGCCGTGCCCGGGTACCTATCACGGCCTTACTGTGAATACCTCCATGAGCTCCATCAGGCCAGGCCCGATTGCACCATATATTTTGTCCATGCTCTGAGTGCAGCCTGACTCTCGACGAAAATTGCCACCATTAATCCACCTACGATGGGACCCAGCATCACCTCTATCGCCCGCCAGATCGCTAGGATCTCAGCCTGGAGACACTGCACTCATCCGGGTGTATAAAATACCTTACACGTGCATGTCAGCAATATAAACAGCGGCACCTGTGGCAGTGTCCATCATTTACCCGTCCGTTAAATACTGCCCACCCATTAAACAACCAATTGGATCCACGACAAAATTCCTTATCCGCGAACTCCACTGGTCGTGTTATACCGAAGTCTAAGGTCATACTCTAATGAACCGAAATTCCCTCGAGAATACTATCCTGATTAAGCAGACTTACTTCGTATAAGATTCTTTTGTGATCATCCTGCCTAGGTATTACCAACGAAGACTCGTAGAGTCTAAAAAAGTTCCTTTCAGCCACACTCTTCACATAATGTTAAATAGGGGATGGATATAGTAGGATATCCAACGCTGACTGTGACGTGCTTCTCATTGCCCCTGTGATGCCAAGAGATGCACCCCTTTGAGCCTTGTTGAGCCTCTTCCTATAGCTATCCGCCCTCAACGCATCCCACCAAGTAAGTAAAAATAGGCCTAAACACCGATGTATAAGTCCAGATGGAGTTTCTGCATGTGTAAAACAAGTTAGAAAGTATATTCGGCCAAGCTCCACCCTATGATACCCTACACCACAGCATTTAAAAAAAAATTTTAGAGTGCAAGCGTTTTGAGGCCCATGGTTTATCACGGGTCCGTCAGAACAAAAGTATGTTCTGAGGTTAAGTATCATGTAAAAGTTCTTTGTGCAGATTTTTATTTAGATATCTTCGTCTATATGAGATTTGTTTGCATTTAAGTCATTTAAAGAAGGGGGTTTACATGGGACCTAATTTTACCTTCATTTATATGCAAGTTATGGCATTTAAAGCTATATTCGGTAGTATTATTTGTATGGGAACTATGGTCAAATAAGGACCGATTCCAATAAAATTTTGTCAAATTATTACACTGCGCTAGTTGAAAAAACAGACAATCCGGGCACCTTTCGTTTTAACCTAATTCGGGTACGCTGAATTCAGTGGTGCTAACAGTTTTTTAGGTTAGGTCATGTTTTCGAGATATACCCTTATTTCAAAAATGGAGGTGGTAGCACAACATATATTCGCGTAACTCAAACACTGTTTGGTTTATTGTAGTATGGCTTTAGCATATTTGTAGCAAACCTAAGCATTTAAAAAATGTTTCGAATAAAAAGTCAATTATGTTATAAATTTTTTTCAAATTTTTTAATTTCTGAAATAACAGGTCGTGTTTTTTTCGGTTATCGGTTACAACTTTTTTAAACCACCAATATGTCTGAGAATATGCATTTCTTCCGCGGCTTCATTAGAAAAATAATACTTTCATTGAAGCAACCCTATAATAAGGTTGGTGTTTTACGTACTCATCATCAACAAGACTAACCCTGATTCATTTCCTTTCAACGTCTAAGATAATATCAGAAGATAATACTTAATTATCTAAAATGTAAATTTACATTAGCTCGTCAACATTTTAAAAACAAAAGTAGCTTCGCAAATCCGATAGCACATGAGGAAGATTTTGGAATGCTAGCTGAGTGGTATTTTCGTCCTACTGCTCATGGTAAAGGAGCAGGTGTATAGCCTCCAGTGCTCTCATCAATATCGCATGTTAGACGCGACTGCCTTATTCCATTGGGCAAAGAATTATTGTAAAGAAACTGAAATAGTTTTTAGTAGCAAAGAGGATCATGAGGAAACATTGAAAACACTGAAGAGCAGATTCGATGCTACGGCAACAATCGATGGCACCGCTCAGTACCATGCTTTTATACCGCTTGTCGATGGAAGACTTAAGTTGAAAAAGTTTTCTGCCTCTACTCAATGCGATTTCTTTCCAAAGCCAAAAAAAAAAAAAATTAACCAGCAGCGAAATAAACAGCTGAACCTAGTATCGCCAAGAAAGGATTGGCAAAAAAAGCAGAAAATAAAGGCAATAAATAGAGAGGAGGTAGCTACAATAAATTAAGTGTAAAAATAGTTATGATATAAAAGGATGATATGTGATTAAGATTAAATATTTTTAGATTATTTATCTTTTTGTTTTTATTATTATTATTTTATATTAATTTAGTTATTATTACAAATAAATAAAAAAATTTAATTTGTCAACATCTCTATAGAAAATAAGTGATTTTATTCCTGGGATTAACATATTGTGCGGTATATAACATACCTAACTAGAAATGCTAGTTAGGTATGTTATATACCGTCTAGTTTCTCAGCATAAGTTTTATTTTTAAGATTTCAGAAACAGTTACACACAAATAGGAAAAAATTCCAAATAGTGCATATGCTAAAAATTTAAAAGTCCTCGTCTTGACTTATAGGGCATTTACATAACATCGAAATCTAGTAGATTTCATTTGAAATCTTCCTCCAAATCTAGTTCGTTTACATTATACTTGTTTGACTTTAGCGAGATTTGGTTTTCACAACAAAAACCGCCGACTGAAAGTTTTTTGTGTAACACATACTTACATATATAGAAATAGGCATATAAAAATTTGCATTACATTTTCTTAATAATCAACTTCATTTATTTTATCAATATTATTTGTCATTTGCATTTTTTTACTATTTTACAAAATTTTTGAATTTTTTTTTAACAATTTTAACAAGCAGATATTATTGTTTTTGTTTTGTTTTTTGTTAAAATGTCATTTTTTTTCTTGTGCAGGGAAGTAGTTTTTAGTGCTATATAGGGAAGAACATAGTTGCATCAATAAGTACTACTAGATTTCGGAGTTACGGGGTAGATTTTGTTTTGTACGGGAAATCTAGACAAAAACAACTAGATTTGGCTCGAAATCTCGAAAGTACTAGATTTCGTTGTAGTGTAAATTGGCTATTAGAAATTTTTATTTTATATACATAACCCACTCGCGGCCCAAAAAGCAAACAGAACAACCTTAAAGAATAAGACCTCAGCTTTCTTTTGAAAAAAAAAACCAAAAAAAAAAAAAAAAAAAAAATTTTTAATTTAAAGAAAAAAATTTAAAAAAAAACAAAACAAATTTTTTTCGAAAGATTGAAGAAATAGCTATCTAATTTGTTTTTGCCTAATAAGGTATAATCTTTATATAAATTTACGCAGTTCTGTAATGCTAAAAGAAAACTGTTCATCTAATTCGGCATATCGTAGGATTTCTTCACAAAAAAGTTTTCAAAGCTGTCAGGGAATAAATAACTCCAAATATGATAAGGATTTACTAATGACTAAATATCTTTAGGGAGAGTGTTATCTCCTCTAAATTCAACTTCTTGACTGGGAAATTGTAAACTACATGTTCCAATATTATTTTTTCAAATTCCATAGAACTGGGATCTACATTGATATGTTGAAGTTTCGAAGAAAATAAATTGAATTGCAAAGGACTTCGGAAAAAGTCCAGCGAATGTATACAAAAGCAGCCTGTGTAAAAATAGATTTTTTTATACAAAATTTATCTTTTCAAAAACAAACATAGTAACGGAGTTTGGTGTTTTGTGCAAATGGTCTTGTGAAAGAGCAAGTGCAAATTATCGTAGCTCTTTTGTGAAATCTAACAACAAAACGCACAAAGCTTCCGTTAGATTTCATAAAAGAGTTACGATCATTTTCATTTGCTCTTTCGCAAGACCATTTGCACTTAACACTGAATTCCGCTAGTGTATAAAAAAAGGAACATTTACAGTAAGTGTGGAGTGCAGAGTGTACCTTGAAAGATTCAACCACTAAAACTGATTTTAGAACTAAAGTTGTGGTGATATTTGTTTAAAAATTAATAATTCATCAAAATACACCATAGTCTATAATATATAGTATATATATATATGTATATATATATTAGCTTAATTAAAATCAACCATTACTAATAATATGCGACTTTAAATTTTGCTATTTTGAGTTTCCGTTATCTAATTGCTCTAAATTGAAAGTTGTTGAATTAATGTTGATACCGTATGATAGAAAAAAGGGGTTTTAGTAGTTGTTTATAATTTTCCTTTATTTGGCAGAAAAAAACAATAAAGAAATTACATTGTTTTTCCTGGCTATATCTTTAAATATACAGTATGCATTTAAGGGTTAAATACGTCCAAAAGGTTATTGGTGCGGTTGTTTTTGCCGGCGTGTTGCATTCTATCGTGTGTATGTATTTTTTAGTCGCTTCTTCTGCACTGCAGCCAAATCGGCATTACCTTGCCCACGAGCCGATGTTGCTAGTGCACAAACAAGAAGGTGAGTTCATTCGTGACTGTCATGAAAGACAGACGTGTAACGGCGATCGATATTCTTAATAATTTATTACTATTTGCAAAACGCATTTTTACAGTGTTGTTGTTTTACTTTAAATATTGTTTTTTTTATAACAAACATAAGAGAAATAGACTCTACAAATTAAACAAAAGAAAGGTTTAAGATGAGTGAGCTTAAAGCTCTAAACTCAAAACCAAAAAAAGACAATAACAATGTTAATAAAGAATATGAAAATAAAAGAAAAAGTGATGTTGAAATTTGCTCTATGCCTAAGCACTTAAAAAATAACTATTGGTCTATTCTTGAGAATGACAAAAATTGTGATAATGATCTGCTCCAGAAATTTGAAAAATATGTACAAAATAAAGAAGGGTTAGAGAACGAATTGCCTATGTCAACAAAAAACGTAGTTACAAACAACATATCAACTAGAGAAAATAATACAAATAAAGAGAACACAAATAGTCATAAAAACAACAAAAAGAACCCACCTATAAATGTATATGATGTGGAACCTAATAAACTCATAGAATTCATTAAAGACGGATTAAAAATTAAAGAATTTAAAATAAAAGAATTTAACAACAACAAGGTATCCCTATATACGTCATCGTCTGATGATTACTACAGAATCAAAGCGTATTTTGAAAAAACAAAAACAAAATTTTTTTCATATACGCCCAAAGACATAAAGAAAAAGTCATACTTATTAAAAGGACTAAGTGCCAATATTGATCCAAACGAAATTTTAGATGAATTAAATAAATTGCAGAATGATAATTTAAAATTTGTAAATGTTAGCCCATTTGTAACAAAAAAATCATTAAATAGCGATCAAAATTTGCCAATTTATTTGGTTCAAATTACCGCAGATAGTAAAGTAAATGAGCTGAAAACAATTAAAGGTATCCTCTATCGCTGTATTCGATGGGAGGCTCTTAGAAAACCTGAAATACCGCAATGTCGAAATTGTCAACGCTTTTTCCACAGTGCCGTAAATTGCTTCTTACCACGAAGATGCGTGAAATGTAATCAAAATCATGAACCCGGGAAGTGCTCATTACAAGAGGTCCCATATAATGAAAAGGAAAAACTTTTTTGTGTTGTGTGCAACAAATACGGACACCCAGCATCCTATAAAGGGTGTGAAAAATATAAAGAATTGCAGCAAAAACTTCGCGCTAAAAAGCATTCTCTTACCCAAAAACGATCAACTAATCCAACAATTTACGTCAATGATAAGACAAGTTTTGCCAATATAGTAAAAAGCAACAATCCACAAATGCAAAATTTAAATAACCCTATCAACAATATATTGGAACAACTAAATAACTCCATGCAAAATCTGGCAACTCAATTAGTAAACTTAAATAAACAATTACAGCTACAAACGTGTAGAATAGACACACTATTCTCAATGATGGAAGCTTAAACTATCACGATGGATGATACATTTAAAAAAAACCTTAATATAATTCATTTAAATATTAATTCCTTAATTACTTTAAGTAGAAGATACGACCTTAATAATTTTATAAGTTATAACAACCCTGATGTTGTGTTACTTAATGAAACTAAACTTAATTCTAAACACAAAATACACTTTCAAAATTATTGTATTATACGTAACGATAGAAAAGACGCAAAAAGGGGCGGTGGGACTGCTATTTTGATAAAAAGTGGTATAAAATGCTTTAACTACACTAATGATACTATTAGCAAATTTGTATATTTAGAAACAACCATAATAAAAATTCCTCTAAAAAACCATAAGATTCTATATGTTATATCAGCATATTTTCCTGCAGGAAACAATTGCAACTATTTAAATTCCGAATTATCAAAACTCTTTCAGTCCTTAAATCTAACAAACTTAAACCACTACTATATTTTAGCAGGGGATCTGAATTGTAAACAAAAAGACTGGGGAAATAGTACAAACAACCCAAAGGGTAATAAACTAGTTGAATGGCTAGCGGCCAATGAAATTTTATGCAAAAGTAGATTGTACGCATCTAAAACCCCCTCATATCCACGTTGTGGCTCTTACTTAGATTTATGTATAGCAGACTCAAGATTGATTATTCATAAGTTAAACAATTCATTAAATTGTCTGGAAACCCTAGATTACGATAGTGATCACAATGCAATTAAAATTCAGATTTTAAAAGTAGAAAATGAAAGCCCACTAACCCTTTTAAAAGAACAAATTGATGAGAAATTTAATTATAACAGAGCTAACTGGAGGAAATTTAAAAACAATATGTCATCTGAATTGGAAAATACCGGACTGATACCAAATGACAGAAACCTGACAAATTCGGAAATAGATTTTTACCTTCTACGGCTAAATCAATTTTTCCAGAACTCAATCGCAAAATCTGTACCCAAATATAAGGATCATAATACAATAGAAATATTTACTAATTCGATCATAAGGAAACTCCAATCTGAAAAAAGTAAAATAGTCACCATTATCAAAAAACAAAATAGGCTAGAGATTAGTTTGTCACAGATAGAATTAAATCTCATAAAAACTAAATTAAAACTCATTAAAAAGATTATAGCTGATAATTTTACACTGGCGGTCAATAAACATTTCCAAGATAGAATTACAAAAATTAGAAGAAACAACCCATCGGAAATGTTTAGTGAAATTAAAAAACAATTTAAAAACTCACAACCTCTTAAGGTGGATATTATTAAAACACCACAGGAAAATGAAAATATAATAAAAAATGCGGGATTAAATCCTGAGATATTGGAAACAGATAGGGGCAACTTTCTAGTGAAAGATGATACTCAGAAATTGAACGTTATTGGAGCCTATTTTGAATCAGTTCACTCTCATAAAGAGATCGATATTGATAATAGCTTGCATGTACAAGTTGAAAATTGTTTCTATAGATTTCTAGAAAACAAAAATCAATATGAATGCAATGAATCAACTATTACCACGTTTACAGCATTTAAAAAAGCCAATGATTTGAATGAATCTTTATCTGATAATTACTTTATAACTAAAGATACAATATTATATATTTTTAAAAATTTAAGAAAAAAAATGTCAGCTGGTCTGGACAATATTCCCAATATTGTTTTGAGAAATACCCCAGAAAAAATTGTTCTGGAATATAATACTCTCTTTAACAATATGCTAAATAATTCATACTTTCCGTATGCATGGAAAATAGCTAAAGTGGTTGTTATACCTAAAAAAGACAAAGACGCCAGTAACCCCAAAAATATGAGAGCAATTAGTCTACTCCCAAACATAAGTAAAGTTTTTGAAATTTGCATTAATAACAACATAATAAATATGTGCAAAGAAAAAAAGCTAATAAATGAGAAACAGTTTGGTTTTAAACACAATCATTCAACAATTCATGCAGTACATCTGCTTGTTTCAAATGTTCACTGGAATTTTATCAAATCTCTAGTAACAGGGGCTTGCTTAATTGATTTTGAGAAAGCCTTTGATAATGTGTGGATACCCGGATTAATTTATAAGCTTTTGAATTATGGATTTCCATTTCATTTAATTTGCTTAATATACAATATGCTAAATAACAAATCTTTTCAAGTTTCTGATGGAAAAAAAATTAGCGAAAAGAAATTTATTATTGTTAATGGTCTTCAACAGGGCACTGTTAATGCGCCAATACCTTTTAACTTATTTATACACGAACTCTTGAACCAAGTGGAGAATATCATTGGTTTTGCGGATGATATCATAATTTATCACTCAGATAATAAAATTGAAAAAATTAACGATAAGTTACAAAAGTATTTTTATATCATTGAAAAATATACAATAGAATGGCACATAAAAATTAACTTAAATAAATGCGAAACAATACTTTTCCGCCCCCCTGTGGGAAAATGCAATAACAACATTAGACGTTATTGGAAATCCTTTAACGTGAAGTCCACAAATAACATTATTATTCCAAATAAACAAGTCGTAAAGTATCTGGGTATACATCTGGATAAGTTCCTTTATTTTAATGACCACATTAATCTTCAAGTAAACAAAGCTAAAAATGCCTTTTTTATGTATAAAAAATTATTTTATTCAAAATTTCTGAATTCAAGGGTTAAGTCATTAATGTATCAGTCCCTAATTAGACCTATACTTACTTATGGTTGCCAAGTTTGGTACAACATTTCCCCATCTTATATGGAAAAAATTAGACTTTTTGAAAGAAAATGCCTTAGAAGCTGTACTTCACTTTACAGATCAGCAAATGGCAATTACAAAAAATTCATATCAAATCAAAGATTGTACAACGTGGCTCAAGTTAGCAGAATTGACATTTTTATTATCTATTTAATTAGAAACCACATTTTAAAGAGTACTAAATGTAACGAGAATAATCTAATCTTAGCCCCCTATTATGCTAGTGACGATTACATATCAAAAAGCCTTCAGGAGGGTTTCGTCCCACCAGAAGCATTCATTTTTCTTGATAGAAATGGTTTTATTCAAAACGAAGCAGGCATACCTAAAGTTTATCATATCTATAGACGAGCTAACATTAAATCAATTACAAGTAAACAATTAACAACGGAGAACAGTAGATTTGACACTAGCTTATACGTAACAGATAAAAACAAACCAAGCTTATATAATAAAAAATATTGGTGGCTCACCGAATAAGTTTTTTTTCTTTGTTTTTAACCTAGGACCTTAACTTTTATTTTATAAAATATTGTAGTGAGATTTTTTTTCCAACTTTTTTCCTCGCACTGAATATTTGACTATTCAATACATAAATTGTAAATTAAAAAATCAATATTACCAAAAAAAAAATTATATTTATATTCTAATACTGGCTGTACTTGAGTGCCCTTTTTATGGGACAGTGTATTTATATATTACATTTATAAGTATGTACTATTGTTTATTTATAGTTGATTATATATAACATACAATTTTGATTAAATAAACAAATTTAAAAAAAAAAAAAAAAAAAAAAAAAAAAAAAAACAAGACAAGAAGATAGGTATAATGTTTTAGAGTTGCAAAGTCTGTGGCTTCTTTTCTTTTTCCAAGTTCTAAATTGGGTAGAAGTGGCTTTTTTTAAATGTCATTTGCCACAAAATTTACTTCAGGATTTAGCCAAGCATGATTTTGGTTCTTAAAGCCATTTATCTTTCTGAAATATGTTTCCGTTTTTTGATTAATTTTACGCATACAAATTTATAGCTTGGGTTATTAATTTTTCCATTGTAGCCGAAAATGTGTTATCTTCAATTATCAAAATAGCATTCTATTTCTCATTTTTGTGTATTATTTTTATAATATTTCAAACCGATCGTATTTTTATACAGAGGTAGCATAAGAAAAAGAGAATAGAGTCTTTGTGCCCATATGCTATTTTTATTTGTTGGTATTTAAATTAGTTTGCTACAAATATATTTTATTGAAACATAAATTATCTAATCAAATTTTTTTTAAATCGGTCCATATTCCCTCATTGCTCCCAAAAAAATATCACTCCCGAAAATTTCTGAAAATAAATAAATAAATTCCAAATTGTCTCTAATCAACAAATTCATACCAAATTCATAGAATCAAGCAAACAATTTGTTGGTTTTGCACCTATTACCAAAATGATTATATTGATTACTAAAAATTTTAACAATTGAAAATTTTTTTTTTATTGATTTAATTCAATATAACTCAGGATTTGACAACTCCCAACAACAATTGTACAAGTTAAAATATTTCATTTTAAACGAAAAAATCAACTGATATATTTTGTTATTTAATTTATATTTTAATTAAAGATTTATTTCAAAACAACTCAAATATTAAATCAAAATTATATATTAAATTTTCTTTCAACTAAAAAAATAATTGATTCAATTTTCACATTAATTAAATTGAAATACTTTTTAAGCAAATTTTTTAATTGATATAAAACTACTGATATATTTTTATGTGTTGATATAAAATTAAGGGACGATAACTTTTATAATTTATAATTTTTAAAATTTTCTATATATGTATATTGTGGTGTGATGTATCAAATGATCGGCCTTGACCGCCTTTACCTTCTTACCTTTTTTATGAGGAATTTTGACATTTAAAATAGCTTAGTTCATGTATGTACAAAGAAATGACAAAACAATCCATCCGTACTTAAAACAAGCCGAAGCGGTGTGAATTGTACGGTAAGTACGGATTTCCTTAAATCAAGCACAGAATGCATGATTCAAGTACGGATTATTCAAGTGCCAAGTAATTAACTTGGTCATATTTAATCCCTGATCCGTACTTAAAATAATCCGAAAATGAGATTGGCTTAATAAAAAGTGAGACAAAAATCAATCTCAATCTGTGCTTGACTCAAGACTTTCTAAGTTGGTTTAATACCGATTCGTACTTGAAATAATCCGAAAATGAGATTAGTTTTTAACCTTCCTAAACAATTACCCCAGAGACCCAGAGATTGAGAGAATAATTTTATTATTTACTTACACATGTTTGTTCCCCTTTTGTTCCGCCCTTTGTTTACAGAATACCTCTCAACTACAAGGCACCTGCAGCATTACCGATATGGTGTTCGTAATAATTCTGCTTTGAAAATTTGATATATTTAACTAAATAGCTTTAAAAAATAGAATATGGGAATTTTTAGTGTTATTCGTACTAAAACTTTTAAGAACCACTCGTACTAAAGTAAGTAAAAAAAACTTAAATTTAGTACGAGTTTTTTTCTCAGCTGGGCGGATGGTTTAACCCAGTTTAATGTACTCTAAATTGTCGGCATCAAATCTTATATTTATGCATAAACTATATTAATTAATTGAAAATTTAAAACACAGTGATTCAGTTGCAATGACATTGTTCTCATTTAACTTTTATTTGTTGATTTTTATTTAGTTGAATAAAAAATTTTAACCTTGAACTGTTGCAAATAAATTTGAAAAAGTGTGTGCATTATTTTCTTTCTTGTAATTTTTTGATGCCCCGTATAACAAGATGAGATGTTTCATTTTTGACACTGGCAAATAACCTAATGAACAAATAAAATATGTACGAGTATGTACATCTGTATTTAGTAAGTATGTATGTATTTTAATATGTATGAATCTTACACTACATGTATGAATGTATGTCCCCTTTTTTTATTGATATTGAGTGTTAATTTAATAGCATTTGAACTGCCACTCTCTTAGTGTTTTAGGGGTTTTTGCGTAAATTAAATTAAAATGTAAAATTTAAAGAAGTTCGCTTTTTTGAACGACGTTATATTTGGCCTGATACTTCTTTAATTGCATTAAATAATTTGTCAAATGTAATTTAAATTAATTAAATTTTAAATTACATTAAGGCTGCTTGTGCTGACTTGTGACTTAAATTGGGTAGTAAAAATTTTATAAGATTTTTTATTTAATAAGATTTTATGATAACTTTGTTTTTTTTTGTCTTTTTTCAGCCGGCTGATCTACTAGAATTTCCAGTACTTGTCAATAATTAAGGAAAATACGATTCGTCAAGATTTTCTTAAAGCCACACCAAAAATCACGTTATAACCTTTTAAATTTGTTTGCAGAACTCCTTAAACAAGGCTGTGTAAAAAGCAGATAAATATTTCAACGTTTTGTTTTAGTGTATTTGTTTTAAAGTCAAGCAAAACTACGTTTCCTATATTTAACGATAATCTTAAACAAAAAACCGTATCAACACTTGTGCGTAATCCCTTCTATTCATGACACTAATAATTAAAGGGCGGAAAAGCAAAAAAATATTAAAAAGCCAGGGTTCCCAGTTTTATTTTGAGCCTTATCCCCAATTTGTTATTCCTCATCCTCAAGAAAACCTCAAAATATCTTTCTTATTCCTAAAATTCCCCAAATTTTCTTAAAAATAAAATACATCATATTTAGCCAAAGAAAAAATATGCATACATTGATTTATTTAAATAAATTCATTTGTGTAATATTATTAAAACTAATGTTATTTATTCTTTGAGTTTTAAGCATCTACGTACACATTTATAGTATCTATATAACAAGGGTAACGTAAAAACGCAAAAGAAAATTAATTATGCGTCAATATTTATCATTTCAAGAACTAGGGAATCAAAATCTTCTGAAAGTGTTATTTTAAGAAGAGCTTCTCATAGTGCGTTCTGTTGCAAATTTTGATATTGGTTGTTTTCATTATAGAAAAGACTCGTTGAACAAAAGTAACCCTTGTTGGTAAAAAAAGCGTATTTTAAACTATTTCAGCAAGCTCTTGAAAATGTTTTAAACGACCAAAAAAGACTTTAATTTGTAACCACATCTAGAACAAATCGATCTTGCCGTTGCACAAATGGAGTTTATAATAGCATATTATCAACAAAAATCCCCGGCGAAAAAAGTTATTTCCTTAAAAAAAAAAAAAAAAAAAAAAATCCCCTGGCGACTTTTACGAAATTTGTATCCCCAATTCCAAACAAAATCCTCAATTTGGGGATAAATCCCCAAAACTCAGAACGCTGTAAACAGCTGACTAAAAACAAAGGCGTTCAAAAATTTTTGGTGAGTTCATTTGATTATATTTTTTACTTTTAACTTTTAAAGTAAAAGTGGACGTGGCACTTCCCTTACAAAGACATTATAAATTTCTGTATATCTTGATAACAAAAAAAGCTAAAGTTCCCATATTATGTGTTATATCTTGGTTATCAATACACAGCATCCCACATAATGTGGGTGGGATTAGAGAAGTGGGCGTAGCACAAAATAGGATTTATTTCTATGTCTCAAGAATGATAAGAGAGAAGTTTACAAATTTGATACACATATCTGTGTTATTAATTCACACCTTCTTTAAAAATATGGGCATGATTAGATAAGTGGGCGTGGTACCTCCCGTACAAAAACATTATAGATTTTTTAATATCTCGAGAACGGTTGGAACCAAGGCTGCCAAATTAGGTACAAGCTTGATGGTTATAGATTCAGTATCTGAAAAAATGTGCGCGGGTTTGGAGAAGTGGGCGTGGCACTCCTCATACAAAGACATTCTAGATTTTTGAATATCTCAAGAATGGCGAGAGCCAAAGTTGCCAAATTAGGTACTAGAATCTTAGTTATTAATACGCAACATTCGAAAAATGTGGTCAGGGCTGGAGAAGTAGGCGTGGTATCTTCGGTACAAAGACATTGTAGATTTCTGTATATCTAAAAAGTGGAAAGATATAAAGTTCCCAGATTAGGTACAAGCCTCTGGGTTGTCAGTTCACAACATCCAAACAATGTGGGTGGGATTGTTGAAAAAATAAAATAATTTGTAGCTGGTATTTGGAGAAAAGTGATTGAGGAATTCAAACCAAACTAATAAGTAACTTTATATTATTATAAGAGTATCAGAATTATTTAAAGGTAAGATATCCTGATGCAGATAAAATATGTCATTAAACTTTTAATATGTTTGTTAGTCATTTAAAGGCCTTGATACAAGTTTATTTTTTGTTGTTCCACAACCCTCCGGGGACCATTGACAAATAGTTAAAAGTTAATTTCAATAATTTCAAGATCTCCGACAGGGAATGGTTAAATAAAGCAAAGGTTGGCTTTGAGCTTAGAATATACCTGATTTTCCCCTTAAACAAGACAAACTAACAGAACATTTTATTGTCGCAAATCGTCCCAAATAAATATTTTTTATTTGTAACAACATTTGTAGTAACAATATCTAAATAAAATTACCTGCAATACGGAACGTTAATTTATCATCCATTGGTTCACTAACTGTTTTTATTTATAAGTTAATTTTTTTTTTCATTATTATTTAGAATTCAATTATATTACTAGTAAACATTTTTTAGGCACTAACATATCACATACATATTTACAGATACACAAATTAATTTTTGAGTGTAAAGTAAAAAAAAATTCTTAACCAAAACCATAAATACTTCTTCGAAGATCAGGCCTGTGCTCGTTGGAGTAAAACTAGAAGTTATGGTAAGTCATATTTAAACTTAATTAAACAAAATTATATATATATAAAAAAAAAAATTTATTATTATTATTATTAATTTTTTCCCTTTTTAAATATATATTTTTATATCTTTTATTAAAGAATTTGTCAAATGGTCATCAATTATATATGCAACTTGTCTAATTCTAATACTGTAATTTATAAGATATGTTTGTCTTGTTGTATTAGAAAATCTAGCAAATAAATAAATAAATAAAAAAACACTCAATTAAAAAAAAACAACCCTTAAAATATATTTTTATTTACTCAAAAATTCAGTTACTTGTTTTGTTTCTACTCAAAATATGGTATTTGATTTAAACGTCAAGTATTTTATTTCGTTCCATTATTTTATTGTGTGCAATGATTTTGAGTAAATGTATTTGTATATTAACATTATTCAGTAAAACACATCTAGCACTTTTATTATTTCATTTTATTTCATTTTAATAAGTTGCTAATATTAATAAAATGTTGTTGTAATTAATTAACATGCCATATTGAGTTATTTATCATGTTCATGAGAGGTTAAGGGTGTAAACTAGGTAGTACATTTCGGGCTATTGATTATAAAATGTATCAGAATAGCATTGGTAAGGGTGGGTGTAAAACGACGGAGAGATAACAACATCTAGATATCTTCACCTTGTCTCAATTCGAGTTTATTTGGTTTTTTCCCGCGTGGAATTTAATTTATTTTGTCGATTTGAAATCTACCTACACTTAAATTGTAATAGATCTTAATTCGAATTGTAAGGGACAAGAACCTATCCCAACATCCCTGAGCACGGCCGGAAAATCAGGTAGCAGTCTCTTCCATTCGGAACTATAATGGTTGGTCCGTTATAACATTGTTGTAGATAAAGGTTCACTATTATTCAACTATCAGATAAAAATAAGCTGATATATTGACGATTTCTAAAGACAAATAATTATTATTGACGACTTTTTTCGTAAGAAGTTGACAGCCAATTTGTTCTGGCAGCGAATTATATATACGCCTGTTTTTCTTTTGAATGCTACCTGTGCACTTCCTGTGTGTATTTTTAATGAATATAAAAAGCAAGTAAGAAGGTATAGCCGGTCAAGCCCGACCATTTGATGCCTGTCACCACAGTGTATAAAGACAAATTTTCGAGGTCTGACCACATCTTACTTCTAGTCAGTAAGACAAGTTTGTGTCACTTTTGATGTATTCCTCCCTTTGTTTACAGAAGAAATCTTAATTATAAGACACCATTAGCATGCAGGATATGGGTTTCGTAATCATTCTACTTTGAAAATTTAATGTATTATCTAAATAATTTAATTAAATAGAATATAGGATTTTTTGCTTCTTATTTTTCTTTTTAAGCCTGCAAATAATGTTAATAATAAACTAAATGTGGCATCGAATTAATGTCACTGTATTCATAGAATAGATGACTCATAAAATATGGCCCAATGTTACTATGGCGTTCGTAATTGAATTTATGTTTCTTTTTGTCTCATTTATGCCATTTGTAATAACATTGATGTCACAATTCTTAGTTAGGGCATGCATTTTTCTATGACTGTACACTGTTTAAAATCGATTCATGCGGAGTTTGGCGATACATTGGAGTCATCATATTAATGTCATTTTTCTGTTACACCATTTTTCTGTTCAGGAACACTGAAGCGAATATGGGTTTCTGCACATACCAGACTGTATGTCCAAAAGTAGTTTTAAACAAATAATAATTCAGAAGGGTTCAGAAGCGCAATTTAGGCTACGATCCTATTTTCAGAATTCGAAAAGTTGCAACACATTTGGTTAAGCCTTTTCATAGTATATATTCCAAAATATACTCCCCTATGTGGCGACGAACAAATCTACTCTACTAAAATGGCTCATCATTTACTAGACAAGCCGCATTCATTGGGCGTAAAATGTTCGCGCCAGAGATACTCATACAATGGGGTTAAAAAAGTCTTATTTACTGTGTAAAACTTATGATACAAACACGTCTAGTACTAAGTTCAACGTCTACCTATGTTTTTCAAAAACTAAAAACTTTTTTACGGGATACCATTTAAATACGTTATATTTTTGGTTTGAACATGTAATTCATTTTTATACCAAAAGTTGAAAGTAAAAGTGATATTCTTCCAATTAAGTAACATATTTTATTTATTTCTGCAAAAAGAAAAATCTCCTAAACCACTCACACCGTTCCCTAAACCACTCACTGGTGGATACGTAATTTAAAGGGCCAAAAAGGTATTGTAAAACGTTTTTCGTTAAAATTATTTGGCAAACACTTTAAACTGTAAAACAATACAATTCGAATTGAAAGCAACATATAACGCAATTTTATTAAAGCAAAAAATTCCATAATAGAACAAAAGGGGCTAAAAAGAAGAAAAGTTGAAATTTTGTTTGGAGCAAATAGAATCATTATAGAGGAAAATTAAACCGTAAACATCATCAATTATGTATCAAGTTAATTATTGTCTTAATTAACTTTATACATATTTGTGCTTTCTTTCTATAACATTTGTATAAAGAGTTAAAAATAAGGATATAATTGTATGATTATGTATAAAAGTCCATGATAACTTGAACCGGGGTATCGCCGCACAGTGCTCTGTCCCATAGGCAAAACTAAAGATTAATAAAGTGCTTAGCATACTTATAATATATATAATGATTGAGCCATTTCAAGGTTTCCTACTTTTTTAAAGAAAAGAAAAAAAAAACAAAAAATTCAAATTTAATGGGGAATGTTTATTATCATTTGAAAGAACATTCTTTGGCATTTATTTTTTGAAGATTATGTCTATCAAATGTTGGCCGTTGCTACGTCGCAGATGGTCCATCCGTTGAGTCCAATTTTCGATGACTCATTCGAGCATTTCGACTGGTAACTGGCGAATGACACGCCTGAATCGAGGCGGGTTTGTCCGCATAAGCCTTAGACTTTACATATCCCCACAGGAAAAAGTCTAACGGTGTGATATCGCACGATCTTGGTGGCCAATCGACCGGCCCAAAACGTGAAATTGTGTTTTCACAGAAGTGTTCTCTCAATAAATCCATGATGCGGTGTGTGGGAAGTCCGTCTTGCTGAAAACGTATGTCGCGGAGATCAGGAGCTACAATTTCAGGCATCAAATAGTCGGTTATCATGGCACGATAACGGTCGCCATTGACGGTTACGAATGCACCGGCATCATTTTTAAAGAAATATGGACCGATGATTCCACCGACCCACAAACCACACCAAACAGTTGTTTTTTCTGGATGAAGTGGCAGGTCATGAAGCTCTTCAGGTTGCTCTTCGTCCAAAATGCGGCAATTTTGTTTGTTTACATACCCATTGAGCCAGAAATTTGCCTCATCGCTGAACAAAATTTGCCTCAAAAACGTCGGATCTTCTTGGAACTCTTCAAGAGCCCATAGAGCGAAGCAATGTCGCTTGGGAAGGTCGAGCGGCTTCAGTTGCACAAGCTGTATTTTGTACCCTATCAATTTAAGATCTCGACGTAAAATGCGCCAAGTCGTTCCATAGGTCAGTCCGAGTTGCTGCGAACGGCGCCGAATCGACTCTCCACGGTCTTCGTGTACACTCTCAGCTACGGCCGCTATATTTTCTAAACAGCGTGATGGACGTGGTCTATTCAGTCGAATATTATCCAATAATGAATGCTGGGTCTCACAATGGGTGATAGTGTTGCGAATGGTACGCTCAGTAGGCCGATTATGTTGACCATAAGTTGAGCGAAGTGCACGAAACACATTCCTCACAGAACGTGAATTTTCGTAATAAAGTTGAACGATTTGTAAACGTTGTTCAGGCGTAAGTCTTTCCATTATGAAATGCCAAACAATACTAAACAAACATAACACGACTGCATGACACGACTCACACGTGATCTGTCGAAAAAAAGGCTATTGAAAAAAGTATCTCTACTTGAATCATCCATATTTCTGTAAAGCTAACAAAGTATCCAAACAATTTGTAAGTAGAATTCATTATTTTCACTTTTAATTTACAGTGGAGGGCACCAAAGTCAAACAATTTTTGAGCTAAACTGTTAAATAAAAAAACGATTTTTTTCCTGTTTCACTAAAAAAATTGCCAAAAGTTCATTTCTTAATATATTCCTTTCAAACTTTGTACTTTTGTTGACCACTAAACGCACTAAAAGGGGAAATTATTGTTGGTAAACAATATAACTTAGCTAAAGTTTGGTAGAGTTTAATTAACTATTTCTTCAGGGGACCTAAATTTTTGTTTAAGATTTTAGCACTTTTTGGAGTGTTTTAACGGAAATATAAAAATTGCATTCATTTCTTGAGTCATATTTTCTAAGTTATATTTTCTAAATTAGAAAATATTAAATTAGAAATCTCTTTTTTCTTCTTTATTAACTCAATTTTTATGTACTAAGTTTAACAAAAAAAAAACAAGGAAAATGAAACAAATTTAAAGTAATCAATATTTTTGGGTCGACCCTAATATATTACAAAGTTTTACGATACTAAAAATATATATAAATAAAAAATTAGTGGTTTTTTACTTTTAATTTAGAAACAATGTTGAGTTTTTTATTTATACTTCTCTTTCAGCCGCCAGACAGCGTCAAATGCTATTTCAATTATAATTAATATATCTTGTTTTAAAGGTTGCTTAATTATGCGTCGAATAGTGGCTAATTAGATAGAAAATACCTGAGTTATAGTGGATCAAAGCTAAGAACTTATAAAAATTATTTGGTTTATCACCAATAATTGTCACTTCGAAAGATGTTTTGCACCACAGTAATAAACAGAATCCCTAATTTTATAATTCTATTGTATAGTCCATTTGATTACAAAATATTGGACTGAAATCGGATGAAAGATAAAAATTCTAAAATAAGAAAACAAAAGCAATAGCATTTAATTAAAATTTTACTTAGTACCACCGTCGTGTTATCGCATTTTTATAGAAATGTATGCACCGAATGAAACCAAATTTACAACAGATCTATAACGCATTATCCTAGAATTACTTATTAATTTTTAGTGAATTATAATCATAAATGCAGCTTAAAGAATATGTGGAAGGTAGGCAGGTGCCTGCACCCAATGCTACAATATTTGCAACAACGCTAGAACGTGAAATTTAACAGACAGAGTTGTTACTACATTCTGATATAAATTGTTGCTGAAAACCAAAATTTTTAATTCTGGATGATACAGGGAGGTAGGCATATCCTTGCAGCAATTTTTCTCAAACTTCAATTTTTTCTTAAATTACCTATTTAGTATCAGTATACTTAATTTTGTCGTTTTGCGATAAGAACTCTAGTTTTGCCGATTTAATATTAAAGTAGTTTTAGCAAGGAGGCATATACGTGATATATGGTCAAACTTTGACACCCCAGTACAAACTTATGACCGTGTTTTCAACAGACGGACAGACATACGGACATAGCTAAATCGACTTAGAATTACTCAAGGAGCCAGAATATATATACTTTATGGTGTCTTAGATGTATAATAAAAAAGATTCACACGGAATGATAAACTAAGTATACCCTCATTCACCACTATTGGTGGTGGAGGGTATAAAAAGGTTATCGTGGCTTGCGGTTATCCGCATGAATCGATTTTAAACAGCTGCTGAATAGTTTTTTTTTATGGCAAATACCAAAATACCAAAAATTTTATTAGAAAGCCCATATTTAGTCCTGTTCTTGGCTTTTGCAATCAAATGATATAATTAAATTACTTGGTTTTTTATAAAATTCGTTTTCAAAAAACCCAATTCCGTTATCCCAAAAAACTCCTAACAATCATTCGCTATGTTTTTTTCTTTCAAATAAACTAGAAAAATTTTTAATCATTTCTGCTCCACTGTTCAGCAATGATTGACTGCCAAAACATTACAAATTTTTAGTTTGAACGTTCAATTAAATTAATATAATAGGCATGTCAATATGTGTTCAATAACCAAAGAATGCTTTTAATTACATGAATGAAAAGTTAAATTTACTTCCAATGCACAGATGTGCAACTTTTGTGCGTAAATATTAATTCAAACTTGTGTGTGAGTAAAATAAATTTACACAAAACCAAAGAAATGAGCATTCAACTTATTCAATAGAGTACTCTTGTATATTAATTATTAATAGTCATCTCGTAAAAGTTTACGTTCAATTTGCATACTTTATACAAAAAAATAAGCTCATTTGTACTTCGACTAAGTACGGGATTTATTTATTTTTATCAAAGCTGGCAATTCTTGAATTTTACTATTTATTTTAAAAAAGGGGATAATTAAAATAACTTACTTATAATAAATGAAATTCGATAGAAATTTGGTTTTTAAAAAAACATTTAAAAGCTTTCGTCTATTCATGTTTGACATAAATAGAGCTTTGTTCTATCGGTAAAGCCTATAGTACACGGCATGTAAAAAGACACATGCGCATGTGGTTCTGACGTAATTTTGACGTCATCACACAACACGCAATGTTTATTGTGGCTTTGCATTGACGTCAAAATTACGTCAGAACCACATGCGCATGTGTCTTTTTACATGCCGTGTACTATAGGCTTAAGTCTCGTTATTGCCAATGCGTTTATTTTCGTACCTTTTCATGATTTTTGCATATAAATATTTTGTTGTCAAGGTTAACCCTGGCTTTTGTTTACAAAAATAAATTATAAATTTAAAAAACAAAAACTAGTATAAAAAAATGTTAGCAAACTGGTCAAAACTAAAAATGTTGAATTAAAAGGTTTACAAAAATTGCAATAAATAAACACAATATATGAAGACGATTTTTTGCTACATATTAACATATAGAAATGGTGAAGGTATTTGCGTGATAGCACAAATTTTTTAAAACATACGGAAGAACTTTTATACACACATACATACATACATACGTATGTACATACTTGTTTCTAGAATTTTTTGAACCTGTTAATACATATTTATGTAATTAGTAGCATTTAACCCGCTACTTTATTAACGTCTCCTCCGTTTCTTTCGTAAGCATATTTTTATGCCAAAGTTTATGTTTCTAGGTTTTCACTTGTTTAAATGCTAGCATTTAATTCGCTACTTTGTCGGGTCCGTTTTTTATGATCATATTTGTGTGCCAAAGGTTATAGTTCTGCTACTAACATTTTTTTATCTTATGGAATGATAATCACTCAGGACCTTGCAAATTCAAAAAGTACCATACGCAGAACACAAAAGCAAAAGAAAGACATTTAATTTCTCGTATTTATCCTTTTTGATACTTTTTTCTCCCCGTTGAATTATTAACAATTTCAATATTATAGTGGTAATGGAGAAAAATGTTTTTTTAAAAAAAGTTAAAAGAATTTAAGATTTACCCCGTTAAACTTTTGAATTTCGAAAAAGTACCAAATTTGACTTTGCATTTTTTAGATAAGTTTCGATTGTGATATAACTTTTATTTCTATGTTTATTGGCTTAAGAGATAGGTGGGATGACCAAAATACTCCCTGAAAGAAAAGAAATCCAAAAAGTACCAGACACTCGTCCACTTATTTTTTTTAAAGACAACGATAAGTATTATATTTCTTGTATCTCTCTAAGTTTTGGAAATATAAAGTTACCGAATTTACCCTTTTTACCCACTAAACATTCGACTTTCCAAAAATCCCTTTTAGTGGATCTATTTGGGAAGAGTCCAGCCACCAGTACAAGTTTTTTAGCTTCAGGCGTTTAGGCTGTGCGATCATAAATCAATGAGTCAATAATTTTACAATTCTATATACATATATACATATATATATATAGATACACAAACAATATTGTAAATAATTTAGGGTTCTTTCAGTAAAATATCCTTTTTATTTTCTATTTATTTTCTTAAACGAATGCCTTTTACTTATCGTCTTATTTTGGCATTTGTGTTCATTTATAACGAAGATGTTCATTTTATAAGAACCAAACGTATGTGGAAAAAATGAAAGCTTTTTCAGTCACTCACCTAAAATGTGTTTTAATATTATGAAAACCTAAATAAGTTTTCGTTCGTTACGAACGAACAAATATTTTCATATTCTAAAAACAGGCTGTTAAGCTCTTTTTAAAACTGGATAAATTATTCATTATCGTAGTTGGCGTAGGCGCTGTCGTGATTTGAAAACAACTTAATTTGTTATTCCGTCTGAAACTCTTTTATTATACATCTAAGAACCCATAAAGCGTTTATATTCTGGCTCCTTGTGTAATTCTAAGCCGATTAAGCCATGTCCGAATGTCTGTCAGTTTGTTGAAAACACGATCACTTTTGAAAAACTCAAAAGAAAAGAACAAACTTTTTGTCAAATTGCTTGTAGGTACCCTAAGGAGAGTGGGATTGAAATCCAGCAAAATTGGTTCAGTAGGATCAGCGCTATGAATGTGGAACCACCACCCTAAAAAATTGACAATATTTTTACAAAAACTAACATAAATGGTGAAACTATTCACGGAATGATAAAAGATTTAGTACAAATTCGTTTTAAGCGACTGGAAATAATAGTGTTAAATTTCATGAAAATCGGTCAATAATTTATTTTAGGCTCCATGCAAAACCTTTTCATGTAAAACAGTTTAGTACGCCTTAAACCGAAATAAATAATGTTATCATAACAAATTTTAGTAATTCATAGATTATAGAACTAAAAATCCCACTAATAAATTTCGTGATGATTGATCCATAATTTACCATAGGCCCCATAAAAACCCACTATGGGAAATTAATTATAAACGCCTAAAACCCTAGCAGATATAGATATTGCGATAGAAATTGTTTTTACCTTAGATCCCATATTAAGCAGTCTTCTGCTCATTGTAAACACTAAAACAAAATCACTACTATATTGAAATTTATTCTAATTTATGTTTTTAAATACCAGAAATCTATATAAATTCCAATATAAATTCCCCTTCTGACAATCATTTTAGTTTTGCAAAAACTGTTACGAATCATAATATTTTTCTCAATCTATTTCAAATTTCTAAAAAGAAAAACATTAAACTTTCTGATTATCGGTTAATAATTTAATACAGTTCTAAATCGCAACCAATCTTAATGCTGACACTCTTTTTTATATAGATTATTAAACAATATATAGATATCATAAAGAAACCACTCCTGAAATATTCGAACTGTCGGTGGAGGGTATCAAAGATTCGGCACAGCCGAATATAGCACTCTAACTTGTTTTGTAATAGATTTGTAAACAGTGTCGAATTTGTTGTTGTATTTGATAACCATTTTTTAAAAACGCCTAACTTTCGGGACAAAAAAGCCAACCATGATAAGGGTGATAAACCTTTTTATTCGCCATTTTTCATAAATAAGTAAAAAGGCTGTATCCATAAGAAATCCAACCCATTTTTATTATTTAAAATCGTATCCTCTTCAGACCTGAGTGTGAACCGAATGAGTAAAAGGTTTTTTAACTATTTCAAACAACAATTTGACGCTCACTTGTCACATTAGGAACATTTTCGTTTGCTGACAAATAATTTTGTTTGCCCAAAATCAGCTTTTTTTCTCTTTGCCTCTCAAAACTATTTTGCGGTCAGATTAGGGCAAACAAATATTTGACATTTGTTGTCAAATGTTTGCCATATGTGACCATACCTTAAGGAAAAAAGTCTAAAGAGCTTACAATGTTAGTCAATGTCACTTTTTATCATAGTATGTGGTAGATAAGACTTTTTTGTCTAGGAAACACGCTAGAGGTATTGTTTGTGACCATTTTGCTTAACGTTTTTCAATCATTTACAGAAGAAACCCGGTCTTTTAAGCTCACCACAAAATCAGAAACAGATTCACAGTTTCCAATCTGCCCTTATCTCAATTTTGGAATTTTGGCACTTGGGATTTCTTTCTTAGGAGGGCAGTATACTTCGCAGTCTTAGCTAATCAAATGATGCCACATCTTTCCAATAACCGAATTCGTAAAGGCAGCTGTTAGCCCATTTTCAATAACAAACTAATCAGGCATCAAAATTAAAGTTTTATGAAATTTCTGGGTAATATCACATTAAAGAAGATGGGCAGACGAACGAAAACGCAATGTAGTCTTATAATGTTACAAATACCATTTTTGATAATAAATATAAACGTAATAAAGGGTGTTTTGCAAGCCCGATAGATATCATGAAATTGTAAACTAGAACACAAAATGTGAAATGTTAATCAAACAAATTTCTTTATTCAAAAGATCAATACAAGACATTAAGATTTGGAATCATGAAAATTTAATTTAATCCGAAATTTTGCGGCACTTTTACGAGCATTGCTGACCCCATGTCACGAATAACACGAACAAATTCTTGCTCTAAGGTGTCAATTGTGACTGGTTTATCAGCTTAAAACTAGTTACTTTACGTAGCAAAACAAGAAATAATCGAGAGCTGTCAAATCGCCTGACCTTGGAGGTCAATTGACAGGTAGATTTCTCGTTCACAACTTATCGATAAATTATAATTTTAAAAGTTTGGTGGTTGCGGTCGCTGTAGCGCCATCCACATCTCGTCTGGATAGGCGTCAATTATTTTTTTAAAAGTAAGACGAGCTACAGTTTCATAATCGAAAAAATAAGTTCCGATGAGGTCACCAGCGTGTAAGCCGATTTAAGCGGTGTATTTCTTTGGATGTAATGGATTTTGTAGAATTTGTTGTGGATCGATCTGACTCCATATGTGGCGATTTTCTTCATTAAGAAAGTCGATCAGATTGACAATTATGTGCAACATTAAAGTTACGAAGTCATCCTTAAGTTACCGATGTCTGATTTTCAAAGTAAATGTAATGTACGAATGCAAGAAAAGATAAACTCACTGTTTATTATTGTTGCTTTATTGAAGCCTTAATATTGCAACAAGTAAGACCTGAGTGATTAAAATTCTTATTCGCTTTACAGTCTTGTTTGTATAATATTCCGGGCTTTTCTAAAGTCTTTGGAAAAAGTTTCCGAACGATCTGGCCTAAGCAACCAGCGAAATGCGCATAGAAACCAGCTTTCCCTCAACAATAAATTTTAGTGGATTTATCAAAAATAAAAATTGGGAATTTAGCACGTCTTAAGGAAATCTTATTAATGGGTACTTCCATGACAAATCGACCAAGAGTGGGACCCGACCCGTTTCGATTTGAATAAAATTTGGTGTGAAGGTTTCCTTCATCCTATAAGGAACATATACAGGCCTGTTCTGAAAATCACATTTTATCAAAGTTATTTGAAACCACAAGAAAGGTGTTCTGGGCAAATTATTTTGTGATTTAAAAACGTTCAGCTACGTTAACCACTTTTTAAAATCACTTTGTTATTTTTGCGACTATTGTAAGATGATCGTCATAATAAATTACTTAATAAAATATTCAATGTGTTGTTTATTAATTTGTTTATGTTTTATTTACAACAAATCATGTAAAATTAAGAAAATTCAACGACAGTACACAAATTCTTTTGTGACTTCTGTTGTAATTTAAGGCTTGTTTTTTTAGTTGAATAAAAAATCGCTAATTTGCTAACAGCGGCATGATAGCAACTTCTAATATTAATTAAAAATCGTAAAAGCTGTGAAGAATCACAGGAAAAAATCGCTTCTATTTGCGAACATGGCTAGAATTCACGAAAAATTGCAAACTTGTTAACAAACCCTAAACAAAATATCGAAAGATAACAAAATATTTTTGCAAAAATAGCCAAAATTCGAGAAAATTTTTAATATTGCAAACAAGCCATAAAATTGATTAAAAGTCCCTAAAACTATAAGGAATGGCAAAAATTCGCTAAATTAGTGGAAATTCGCAAAAATTTGCTAACCGCGGCAAGATAGTAGAGTCTTCTATTTATTATTAATATTTAAAGCTGTAAAGAATCAGTAAACTTACAGGAACAAATCGCTTCTATCGCGAACATGGCTATAATTCGCGAAAAATTGCAACATTTGAAACAAGCCCTAAAACCAACTTGAGATCGCCAAATCGGTTTAAAAAAACAAATTACCAGAAAAATAACATAAAAAGCGTTAAAAAATGAGCTACGACTTTGTAGAACAAGCAGGTGTTAAAAACTTGTGTTTGCTTGTGGTTTCGACAACTGAAAATCACACCGAAAAACACAAAAACGGTGTGATTTACAGAACACCACAAAATCATACGTGTGATTTGAAATCAAGTGATTTTCAGAACAGGGCTGATATTAACGAAAAAAAATTAAAAATTTTTTTTTCAAAAGTTACGTCATATTTAAAATGTTATCATATCGCTGAATTAGACGAATGTGTTGAGTATATATTTTCAATTTCTCAAAAACTACTGCACATGCGAAAATGATTTGTATGTCATTTTAAAGAGAATACTTGGAGCTACAAACAGTATATAAAAATCAT
Organism: Pollenia amentaria; assembly: GCA_943735925.1. Lineage (NCBI taxonomy): Eukaryota > Metazoa > Arthropoda > Insecta > Diptera > Polleniidae > Pollenia > Pollenia amentaria. The sequence goes on along the minus strand of OX031008.1, from coordinate 79,798,338 downwards.
ATCTTAAAAAAGAAAAAACACCTCCTTCAAAATTTCAGGATTTTTAAAGAACAGTTTGAGGAATTACATAAATTACATAAATCAGCCCAAAACATTAGGTTTTTGACTTAGTCCATTTTTAAAATCTAATTTTTTTGTAGATATTACAATAAAAAAATAATTTTTAATATACTGCTTGTAGCCCTAAGTATTATCTTTAAAACTACATACAAAATATTTTTGTATGTGCAGTAGTTTTTGAGATATTGAAAATATAAACTCAACACATTCGGCTAATTTAGCGAAATTATGACGTAACTTTTGAAAACTTTTTTTTCGTTTATATATTTTACTTATAAGATAAAAGGAACCTTCACACCAAATTTTATTCAAATCGAAAGGGGTCGGGTCCCACTCTTGGTCGATTTGAAATGGAATAACACTAATAATACATTTTTTATTCCCAAAAATAATTTTTGATACTAAATTCGGATAATTTTGTAGCTTGAACGAGAGTATTTATTCATGATGATTTTCTACAGTATATTGATCACAAACTACAAAAAAATTGATCGCAGTATAACAGTTCGCTTGACAGATAACCTTTTCTTAATTTCTATTGGGCTTAAAAACCCTCTTTAAAACAACCGCGTCAAAAACTTTTTCTGGGCATGAATTCGTTAATTAAAATACTCGTATGTTTCCTTTGTGTACGTATTGTGCAAGCAAATAAAACCTGTTGTAATCAAAAACCTTTTGTTACCAAAAAAACTTTCTTACTAATTCGTATTAATTATCTTACACATTTGTATTATTTAACACCGATACCGCAAATAAAACAAGTATTTTTCGTTAAAACTTTTCAAATTACTACATTGACAGTTCAATGAATAAAAAAATAGGACAAAATAAAAGTTCATTTAACTTTATTTAAACAAAAAGCGAAGTAGCGGGAATTGCTAATAAATCAGCTGCTTGCAACAATAGTCAATAAATGAAAGGATTTTCCAAAGAGGGTAAAATATAGTCTCTTAGGAAATATAAATACTTCATTATCATCTTTAGCAGTGTTTTATGTTATACATCCCAAATATTCCACACATCACCTGAGTATTGAGGAAATTTTCATCATGTTCGACAAACTAAAAACAAATACTTTCATAAGAAAGAAAAATTTTAAGTTCTTGTGTAAAAAAATTTTACTCTTTTTTCTATTTTCGTTTCTTTAAGCCCACATGTTGTAACAAACTATTTTCTAAATATTTGCAAACATTTACAGATCAAAAATCAATACTTGGCACAAACCCAAAAAATTAGAAAAAAGACTCACCGAGAATATTATATTGGCAGGTGTAATGAAGTTTTTACAACAAAAGGATGTCTACTACGTAGCAGCTTAAAACTTAATATATTTACAGTGTCTAATAAAATTAGGTTTTAAAACTAAAAATTAATATTGACGACTATGTATTTTTTTATTTTTTTTTTTTTTTTATTTAAAAAAAAAAATTGTAACTTCTACAACAAAACATCAGTCTTAAACAGTAGAAATCTTATGGTGTTATTTTGGAAACATGGAAAATAATAAACTTAAGTCTAGGTATGGTTATTACAAAATTGATATAAATAAAATTATTGAAATTAAACCAAACAAATAAATAACGAAAAACTACATATCAAAATAACATAAATACATTTATAAAAAATCAAAAAATATTGAAAAATATTGAACTATACCGAACTATAAACAAACTTGTTGACTACGAGTAATATTTAAATATTTCTTTCTTAAATTGTAACGCATTGCTGATTTCTTTTATTGTTGGAGTAGTAATATTATTCCAAAGACGTATTGCAAATATGAAAAATTGCCATTCAGATATTAATGTGTGATGTCTGATTTGAATTAAATTTCTATTTCTTCTGAGTCGACTGAATTTTAAACGATTAAAAAGATGACCTGGCTCACGGGTGGTTATAATTTTGTGAAGAAATACTAATGTTCTTATTTTCATTAAATCTTCAAAAAGTACCCCGAATATTTTTTTAGAATAAGGTGTAATACTAATGTAAGTATCATTTATGTTATAATTTCTGATCCCATAAACGTACCTTGCAATATTGTTATATGTGACTTGCATTTTGGATTTACTGGTTTCATCACAACTTGCAAAAATCTCACATCCGTAGGTTAAAATTGGTATCAAATATGTCTTAGCAAGTAATAAGCGTATTTTCAATGGGGTGCAATATTGAGTAGGCCATAGGGTTCTTAGCATCGAATATGTTTTACCACAGGCAGATATAACGTGATCAGACCAGGTTAGAGTGTTATTAAAAATTACACCAAGATTTTTTGCTTTATCTACGATTTCAATCCGTTGGTTTTTAATAAAAATGTTGGGATAATCAATGATTTTCTGTGTTCTTTTGCGTATTACAATGCATTTCGATTTGGTAGGATTTAAACTTAACCCGTTAACATCAGCCCAACGTGAAACCCGTTGTAAGTCTTGATTAAGTCTTGCAGTACATTCATCTAAGTTCCCTTTTTTGGTACTTATGTACAATCGTACGTCATCGGCATACATTCTAATGTTGCAATGGAGCAACTGCTCAGGAAGATCGTTTGCGTAAATGGAGAAAAGGAGAGGACCTAGAATGGATCCCTGGGGAACACCCCTGACAACAGGAAGAAAATTTGAGATAGTTGAAGGACTAGTTTCAACACACTGGACACGATCTTTAAGATATGAATCAATTAACCTAATGGATGTTGATGAAAAATTCATCATTTTCTCTAGTTTTTGAATAAGTATTGTGTGGTCGACGGTGTCAAAAGCCTTTGAATGATCCAACAGTACTAAATATGCAACGCACCCATCGTCAATTTCCTTTCTAAGATCTTCTGCTACATCAGTTAGAGCAGTAATACAGCTATGTTTGGCCCGAAAGCCAGATTGTTGATCGGTCAATAACTTACTATCATTTATATAATTGGTTATCTGTATATGTAAAAGTTTCTCGAAAGCCTTTGAGAGATAAAGTAATATAGCTATAGGCCGATATTCAGTGGATGATTTTGGTATTGGAATAATTTTTGCCTGTTTCCATCTTAGTGGATAAGTGCCTGCCATTTATTGAAAATATGACTGATAAATGGTAGTAATGACGGAAGAATAATTTTAAGGAAAGCGGGGTGTATACTATCAATTCCTGTAGCTTTAGATTTAATGGAAAGGCAGCTTTTGAGAACATCCAACTGGCTAACATACTCAAAATTGAAAGGGTTAGATGGGAGATTGGTTGCATGAAAATTGATATAATGGGTATGATCTGCTTGAGGCATGGGTATATTAACAAAGTTTGTATTTAATTCATAAGGATCCGATATACTATTATCCTGCTTATTCTTATTTTTTAAGATTCCAATTTCCCTAATAGTTTTCCAAGTATTTTTAGTACTAATCGAATTCATAAATTTTTCAGAGTAGTATTTAGATTTTGCGTTTTTAATGGTTTTGGTCACGATTTTTCTAGCATTGCAATAATTTTCGTGTAGATTATCAGTTTTAAAGCGTTTCCATCGAGAGTAAGCATTGTCACGATCTACTATAAGGCGCTTTATTTCAGATGTGAACCACGGTTTCTGGCGGTTACTAATTTCCTTCGTTTGAATTGGTACTATTACGTTATACAAGCTTTTTATATTTTGTTCCAAGAAGGCCAGCTGATCATTTACCGATAGCATGTAATAAATACAACCCCAGTCTATTTTCATATACTCTTGTTCCAAAATGATGTAATTAATCCGTTTAAAATTACGAAATTGAATAATGTTAGTAGAACTTTGAAGTGGAATGTCAAAAATCATGAATATTAGATCGTGCCTCGAAAAGCAAGATGCAGACAACTGATCATATGTTAAGATCTTTTCTGCGTTTGAGACAAAAAATAAATCAAGTAAAGTATTATTGGATGATGTAAAGTGGGTTGGCGTATTTGTATTATCAGGGACAAGATCAAATGATTTCATATTAATAGTTAAACGTGATTCAACTAGCAGGTTTGAGTTGAAATCCCCAGCTATTAATATGTCATTATATTTCGCAGTGCTTAAACACAAAGTTCGAAACTATTTTCGAAATTTCTTTAAATTATCAATTCAAAATTTGATTCTCCAATTAATTTTAGAAATGAACGGGTTTCGATTCTTTATGATGTCAAGTTTTTTTTTTTAAGTTATGTGCTTGGAAGTATTAGAATAATACTCGTATATTATTGTTACGTTTTTAGCTTTTAATATCGCATTAGTTGATTTCCTTTAAATAAATCCCTGAGTTTTTTCAAAATAATTTTAAAATAAAATTGCAAATTAATCTTCCTGCCCATTTTCGTTGTCTGTGAGACCGCATTTTTTTTTTTATTATTTGTGGATTACATTAAAACAAAAAGTGGAAACTCCCTCATTTGTGAAACGTATTCACAATTACTCTTTACCAGTGTGACCAGATCTTAAAAATTTTTACAGCTAAATCTGGCATTAGACATGGCCAAAAAATCCTAAAATTATTTTAAAAAATGCTCAAAATAATGCTAAAATTTTTATAAAGATTTTTGTTAAACATTAATTACCAGTATGAAACTTCATTAGAAACTAAATACATTTTAGTGACTTATCTTATAACGAAATTGAAATTAGTGGTTATATTTAAGTAAAAGGGTAGATTTTGGTAAAGCATTTGCTATATATAAATATTTAGCACAGGTAGTTGAGATAAAATTTTTATTAAAGGGCCCGCAAACCCCTGATACATAAAAAATTTAAACGATTTTATTTCTATGGCTGTACAAAATTTTTAAGATGATTGTAGTTTTAAAATTATTATTTTTCTGCAGTTTAGAGAAAAAAAATTTCAAACATTTACACTATACAATTCTTTCTAAATACAAAGTAACATTTCTTTGTACTTTTATATCGTAATATCAAAGGAAAAATAAAATTAACAATCAAAATGATGAGAGAATTCCAAATATTCCCTGAATATTCTATTTTGTTTTAACAAAACAGGTAAGATGTTTCTTAACATAAGAATTATCAATTATTATACGAAATTTAACTTTGAGTACAAATATTTTTAGTCAAAATTTATTATAATTTATAAAAAATTTAAGCAAAATCAATTAAACTATTTTTAAAAATTTTTAAAATAATGCTAAGAAAAAAAGCAAAAACATTTTATAAAAATGCTAAAGAAAATGCCAAGTGCTAAATGAAAATTTTGCAGCTAAATAAAATTTTTTAATGCAAAATTTAGCTGCAAAAAGGCCAAAATAGCCACACTGCTCCTTACCCACCGATATGTTTAACAAGTGCGTTTAAATTAAAGTGGCGTATCAGTAACAACTTCAATAATAGCTTCAGAATTTTAGAATTAATTGTGGTTTTTTTTTGAACTGTTTATGGTTTTAAATCAAATTTTTTTTATATTTTATTCAGGCTAAAGTGTATCAAATTTAAACGATGAATTTATTGATAATTTTCCATTTTTGACTGACCGGGGAACCGAACCCACGATCACAAACATATCGGTTTGTTATGTTTCGATTGTAACTACACTATCTCTTCAGAAATCTTTGCCGTTTTTTACACTCACCGCCATTGACGACGGCTGGCAGTTAATAGTCAAACATAAATCATTAAACCAAATTTATAAATTAAAATAAGTTTTGAATGATTATCTATTTTAATTGATTTGCATGTTCCTCATTATTTCTGCTTTTCATTTTCTGTGGATTAAATTTAATGAACTTTAGCCTGATTGGAATATGAAAATTTGGAATAAAAACCATAATCAGTTTAATAAACTAACCACAATACTAATTATTTTTATTTTTTTTAATTATTAATTATCTGAGGTAATTGAAGAAAATATAGATTTTTTGTTAATTATTTATTTAATTGAATTATTTAAAAGGGTAAAGTTTTTGATAATTTATTTTTCAATAAAATTAAAAATATCATTTATGGAAAATAAAGTTCACGACTTTAAATTTTTAGTTACAATATAATAATTTTGATAATAGGTGCAAAATGACCAAATTGTTTGCCTGAATCTTTGATTTTGGAGATCAAAAACAATTTTTATTTTTTTCTGTGTACTAAAGTTATCGACCACTGGAATGGGTCAATGAAATATCAAGATAATTCCGATCCCATTACAAAAATTAGAAATGCGTTCACTGCGGTGGATTGACATTTAACATTTACAGAAACTCGGAGAGATCTTTTCTTTCTGATTTGTATACAAAAATTAGGAGTGGGATGCTAAAGACTTTGATGGCCATTACTTAACACCGTGAGAAATAAAGTTAAGATAAATAAAGTTAACGAAGATAAAAAAAGACCTAAATTAAATACCTAAAAAATCACTGAAATTGGTCGGTGAATTACGAATTAAAAGCGAAAAAGAGTGAAAACACCAAATCGAAAGTATTTAAGTATAAGTATCAGTGTGACCATTTTAGCAATTTTGCATTTAAACTATTTAGCATTCAAAATTTTGACTTATCTGCAAAAGTTACTTTTAACATTTCGGCATTTTATTTTGGATTTTTTTCAGCTTTACTTTAAGGTTAGAGGAATTAATTTTATTGATTAACTGGACCTTTTTTATAAACTATAATAAATTTTGACTGCAAATAGTTGCACTCAAAAAGATATTTTGTATGAAAATGGATTAGTTTTATCTTAAGAAACGTCCTACCTGTTTTGCAAAAATAATTAACATTTAGGGAATCTTAGAAATCCATTAATCATGTTGATTATATAAATTATTTTACATTTATTACATATAAAAGTATATGAAAATTTTAGATTGCAACGTAGAAATTGAATTAAATGATCCCAAGTTAAAAATTCTATTAGTTCCATAGTGTAAATGTTTGGGCATTTCATGTTAATCCAATGAAATTTCGGAAAAAATGTTCCGTAAACTGCTCAAAAAATAATAACTTTAAAATTTCTAAACTTTAACAAATAAACTGGTCTATAATTTCTTTATAGCCCAGAAATAAAAACGTTTGTGTTTTGCTTACATTAGAGGTCTTACGGGGATTGCCTAATTGTGTTAAAATATTACCAATATTTTAAATTTTGTTTAAAAAGAGTTCCTAAAATTCATGTAGTTTTTAATAAAATTTCATTCAGTTAATAAAATGTTAGCAAAAATCTTGAAACAATCTTAGCATTTTCTAAAATCGTTCAAGCATTTTCTGGCCTTATCGAATGCAAGATTTAGCTGCAAACAATTTTAAGATCAGGTCACACTGATAAATATGCTCGAGGTGAAGTACACAATTGGCTTTATTTGTAGCCTTAAGAAGTAGATTAAAGTGAACACTTGGGCTGCGCATGAGACCCTTTTTCAGTAGTGGCATTCAGTTGCGAACTTGATAGATTCAAATTCATTTATCGGGTTGTCATAATATTGTTAAAAACATTTAGTCGTGTGCCAGTTTTTGTTTAATATATTGTTATGGTCGATAATGGGAGATTTTCTCAATCAAATTTGAAATATTGTGTGGCGCTAAATTCAAGTTGGATATTCGTATTCGGCGAATATTGGAGCAGATTCGCATTCGTATTCGTGTCTAGAAGATATTTTGGCACTGATAGCAAATGTTTCAACATAAATATGCCGATTCAATATCGTGTTGACTAGCTTTATACGGAAGCAACTTGTTCACCCTCGTCAAGCGGTATCATTTTACAACGTTAACAGGCGGTATGGGTACAATTATACCTGTGTATTCATTCATTCACTTACCCCCCGTGTAAATATCAAATTTCTTTTAAAGCTAACTACTCAATTTTATGCCTAAAATTTTTAATTGCTACAACAGTAGCTAAAAGTCTAAACGAATTTATAATTTATTTTGTATTTTATATCGCATCTGCGCAATACCTATTTGAACACTTTAAATTCAATTGTGGAAGATAAACGTGGCTTTTAGTTAATGAAAACCGCGTTTATGTTTTTATGGACATTTACCGAGGAATAACAATGTTATACTAAAGCAATACACTAATTTTTTATTGATGTACACTTAAATACGAAAAACGGGGAATTCCCAACAAGACACAGTTTAAGAACGTAGCATAAATACATTTGTTATGAGAAAATATTTCCTTCGAAGTGCAGTAGAAATGGTTTTGGGAAGACGAATTCTTGTAGCAGCAGAACCAGAAAATTAACCGTAAGCACAATATGGCAGGCGTGGTGCCTTAGCACTTAACACTTTTCAATGTAACCACGAATACAACGCTAAACCAGAAAGTCATGTATGATATATACCAATCTGGTATGTGATGAATACTCACTCAAAAATACAACATGTGATTCATGCACAGAATCGCAGTAAACATATTTTTAATTATTTTTTTTTCTATGCTTGCATATTGTTTGCTACTTCTTAAATTAAAAAATCTTCATTGTCAAATCGTTTTAGTACTTTGTTTTCTTGGGTTCTCTTCAAATAAAATATCGCGAAGGTACAATTATACCCATATAGCCTCTTAAGGGTTTTAAATCAACCAGGCCCTATTACTAGAGGAAACCCCATGATATTTTTTAAAAATGTTAAGATATATCAACTATGTATTATAAGTGTGGAGGTGCCACAGAATTTCGGGCATCTGATGATTAAGGGAAAAAAGCTATAGTATATCAAAAATGAAAAAGTTAGAATTGCATCCTTTCCGCTTGACGAGGATTAAATATACATTTTTTTTTAATGATTTTTAATTAATTATCTACTCTCTAAATTCCTTATAAACATCCAAAAAAGTGCATCATTAATTCAAAATTCAAAATTCAGTTGTTATTACATTTTGTTTATAATTAATAATATTTTTTTTTTTCAATGCAATCAATTTTCAATGCAATCAATTTATAATTGTTAACACATAAACGCGATATAATGGAAATTGCAGGCTAACTTTTTGGTCTAGTCTAATCTTTAAAATTCTACACTAAAAATAAAGAAAATAAATTATGATCAGGCATAACTAAAATGAAGGAAACTGTCGTGCAGTTTAGAAACTCAGTGAAATCATTTGTAATTCTCAATTTCTAATGAAAATAAAATGCAATGAACTTAAGCCTAATTAAAAATATCTAAATTTGGATTATAAACCACAAACAGTTCAAAACAATAACCACAATACTAATTATTGTTAACAGCTAAGGCACGAGCTATGTTTACATTTGTCCTTTAAGTTGTGCTGAAAAAAAGTTCAACAAGAAAAAAGAAAGACAAAAACATGAAAGAAAACAAAAATGTACTTTGGATTGCAAGAAGAATTCTTGAGAAAAAGTACGAAAAAACAGAAGTTAGGAAGAACATGTAAATCAATTAAAATAGATAATCATTCATGCAAAAGCAAATTTCGATCTACCAAAAATAAAGAAAATAAGTTATGATCAGGCATAACTAAAGAGAAGGAAACTGTCGTGCAGTTTAGCAACTCAGTGAAATCATTTGTAATTCTTAATTTCAAAAAAAGGTCATCACAAATTTGCTTTACCCATATATATAATTTTAATCAACCTTGTTCTGGAAATCTGAATTGAGTCAAATTGAAATTGATGGAGAGTTAAAGGACAATTTTTTTAAAATTGTCCATAGCGTTTCCTGATTTTAAGATTAGTTTTGCTAAATAAGAAAGAAAGGAAATAAATTTATAAACTTCATTTTCAAAATGTATATTCTATTTTAATTTACCTCGCATTCGATTTGCAGAAGATGACTGAATAAACTTTTTTCTATTTTAGCTTACAGAAACTTGAAGAAGTGGAGGGGATATATAATAATTCGCAATGAAACCATTAATCAAAAATAAAATCAGTTTTAATTAAAAATTTAATCAAGTAAATTAAACGTTCAATTTTATCAACAAGACTACTGCAGATAATGTTTATTAGATAATTTGCTTACTGGTGCAAATTTAATTAATGTTTTAATTAATATCACAAATTTTTGAATGGAAACCAATTTTTGTTTCTATCTGCGTAGATAATTGAATGAAATTCAAATATAACAATATTATTATTTTTCTCAAATGAAGTAGTTTTAATTTAACACAGGAAATAATTAAAATATGTTATATGTACATATAAATGGGCAGCAGATTGCCAACATAACTGGATTCATAAATACTCGTAGATTTAATGAAAAACAGTATGTTATTAGTTTAAAAATGTGATTTAATAAATCAAACTTAAACTTCCTATTTGATAACTTTTAAATAAAAAAAAAGGATTTGCATGAAAGCAAAATCACATAAAATTAAATCTCACATATAAATAACTGTAGATTTTAAATTAAACCTATTTATTATGTGTCTTATTTCGTTATTTAAATTGTTTAATTATTCTTTTCAAATTAAACATACTTACATACATACATGCACATACACATATTTGCAAGCTACACACTCATTACATCTTTAGTACTAAAACGGTTTACATATTTACAATATGTGTATAAATTTTAATTGTATTCTTATTTTGCAATTAACCCTCGTCAGGCGGTATAATTTTACAACGATAACTGACGGTATGGGTATAATTAAAAAATGTATATATAAAATTTCTTTAAAAGCTAATTAAACCATCTTATGCCTAAATTAATTGCTACAACAGCAGCTAAAAATCTTTACGAATTTTTAATTTATTTTTTATTTAATAATACATCTATTCCATTCCTATTTGAACAGTTTAATTTCAAAAATAGAAAGTTAACTAATTAACTCATTTATTAATGATGTGCTAATAATCCCAATTTATGATAAAAAACACTGAAATTTATTGTTGTGGGAAAGCTAGTTTCTATGCGCATTTCGCTGGTTGCTTAGGCCAGCTCGTCAGGAAACTTTTTTCAAATACTTTAGAAAAGCCAAAAATATTATACAAGTAAGACCATAAAGTGAATAAGAATTTTAAACACTCAGCTCTTAATTGTAACAATATCAAAGCTTCAACAAAGACACAACAATAAATAGTGAATTTTTTCTTTCTTACATTCCCCTACAATTGGCTGGGTTTTTTCCAAAACGAATTGTAGTTGTAAGAGGATAGAAAAAAACAAAATTAAAAAACAAGTTGCTAAATAAAGCAGCTTGCCATTTCAGTTTTTTATTTGCCGGGCACATGCAAATTTATTATCAAAAATTATTTTCGGGAATGAAATATTTATTAATTAACTCATTTATTAATGATGTGCTAATAATCCCAAGTTAACGTTTCTATTACCTACTGAACGCAGCCTTTATATTTTGGTAGACACTTAACGAGGAATATAATTGTAATACTCAAGAAATTCATGAATTAGTTATTGATCAACACTTAAGTATGTAAAACGGGGCATCCCTGCAAAGACACAGTTTAAAGAAGTAGCATAAATAAATTTGTTATGGGGAAATATTTTCTTCGAAGTTCAGTTGAAATGATTTTCGGAAGATGCAATAATGTAACAGCAGAACCAGAAAATAAGCCGAAAACACAATATGGCAGTCGTGGAGCCTTAGCCGTCCTCGAAAGTTGTTATATTTGACAATGTAACCACGGATATAAAGTAAGACCAGAAAGTCTTGTAAAGTATGTACTTAATCCGTCTGTGATGAACACTCACTAACGGGTGCAATATGTGTTTCATGAAAAGAATCTCAGTTAACAAATTTTAAATTATTTTGTTCATATTTGCACATTGTTTGCTACTTCTTAAATTAAATAATCTTCATTGTCAAATCGTTTCATTTTGTTTTCTGGCTTCTTTTTACATAAGATATGCGAAGGTATAATTGTACCCATATAGCCTTTTAAGGGTTTTAAATTAAACAGGCCCTAGTATTAGGGGAAATCTCCATGATATTTTTTTTAACAATTTCAAGAAATGCACTCTGTACTATAAGTTTGGAGATGTCACAGAATTTCAGCCTTCTGATGATTAAGGGAAACAAGTTATAGCATATCAAAAATAAAAAAGTTACAAGTGTACCCCTTCCGGTTGAAGAGCGTTAACAGCCAAATAATTTCAATGTCGTCAGTTACAATCGAAATTAAATAGCGTATACAATTTTAATGCAAACATAGAAAAAATTCTTCGAAATTGATCACCAACTAAAGCATTAATTAAATATTAAATAAAATATATTAAATAAAAATTTAATCAAGTGAATTAAACGTTTAATTGATCATTTTAATTTTTTAACTGCCGCAAATTTAATTTATTAAGTTAATATCACACATTATTTAATTGAAATTAATTTTTATTTTTTTCTGTTTTTTTTTTATATTTTTACTGCTACTCCATATCTTATTTTGTACAATCGCTGCATTTCAAAACCTCAGTCCCAGTTAGACATTTGCATTGGGCATATGGGATTTAATGACTTCATCCTTACGATTACAAAAGCTTATATTTTATATTTTAAAATTTATTTTTCATATGTCTATCTATTGAATCTTCATTTATGAACTAAAATCAAAATGATTTGACCAAGAAAATTTTTAATCTTGTATGGCCCTCTAAGACGTGATAAAATTAATCTAATATTTTGCTGAAGATATAAGTACATATTTTATTTATTAAGAGTTACAAATACAATAACAAAATATATTCTAACTCAATTTTCCGATCAATAGAAATGTAAGCCTTCAGCCCGTTGTAGTGAAACAGACCAGGGTCTCTTGAGAAAATCGAACACTCACCTTCGCACTGTATTTATGTATTATATAATATGTATTGGAACGAAATCCACAATATCATTTGGACAAATTTAATTGTGTGCTTATCAATGTGTTATTAAATATTTAGTTACTTGCGTTAGTACTTTTTAAAATTTCCTACATCCTTTTAAAATTTATATTTCAAAGAATTTCAATTGCATATACTTAAATCAGCTTTTTTTGCATTATTTAAATATTTACTTGTAGATGAATTTTTTCACCCATGTCATATGAGGATTTTCTACCCTTAAAGTGCAATGATTCTATTTGAACAGTTGATACACTCGACGGTGCAATTTAAATATTCCTGTTTGGTAAATAAAATCTACGTTACATGAAAATTTCAGAGTAACATTTGTTTTCCAGTTCACACAATAAAAAGGTGTTTCAGATACTGAAACACAAATACCGACTTTATTTAACAATATTCCCTCCAAGCAATTGGTAGAGTGTTTTTCGACTGTCTACGAATTTTAACTACTTCGTCACATTTGGTAGTTAAACAGTAGATTTTTCGGAATTTAACAACAACAAAATACGTTAGAATCGAATTATGAGTTCTCAAATTATACTTTTTCGTCACTTTAATGAGTTGTTCAGATAATTGTAACAGTTATATACTTACAACAATAGCACAACTGAACAATTGCCATACTATGTTGACTTGTTTGCAACGATTTGCTGTTTAATAGTGAATACTACAAAAGGAAAATGCGTAAAAGAGCACAGTTTGTATTTAAGTTGCCATGTGATCGGTGCTACGTGCGTGCGAAATAATATAAATTTATAAATTGATATTGGGAATTATTTCTTTTTCATAAGCCACTTTATTATATCCCAATATCAATTTGTTAAAAATAGTTGAGTTAAATACATTCAATTTATAAAATATCACTATCCAGTGTGACACAAAGAATGCTGACGAAGGCCGTAGCGGGCCAGAAAATGCATTACATTCTGCTGGTGTCTAATAATAGTAAGTTTTTCTGTACATACAATATACTTCATTGCTATCCAACGGAAAGCTAAGGTAAAATGTAACAGGAAAATACAATATAATTGTCTGGTAGTGTATAAAGTCATTTCTGAAAAATTTAAAATACATAACTGAAATTTAACTCATAGAATAAATTCGAAAAATGTTGAATAAATTTATAAAATTATGTAAAATAAAGTGGAATTTTTCATATTTGAAAAATGAAATAGTAATAGTACCGTATGTACTTAAAATGAGGACTCCGCGGAATCCAAATGTTACCGAAAAGCGTTCTAGTTCACGAAAGTTGTATAAATGAGTGCACAAAACAGCCCAAACTTATTATTCGGTTAGATTGGGTAAATTTTTAATAATTTTTCATACATATTTTTTAGAGCAAATGAAAATAAAATTAAAATAATAATTCGATAATTATTTTTTTTTAAGTATATTAGCGATTTTTTTAACTGTTTGTTAATGACTTTAAAAATTTTTGCGTAAAATTTAGTGTTTTTGTTTAATTTTTCTAGTGAAGATCAACGTTATTAGTGAAGAACATTTGTAAAATAAGTTTTGTAAAGCAATAAAAGGATATGCTAGTTGTTATATGATGAAAGTTTACAAAGTTAGTGTTTGAACAAATTTGTGATTTTCTGAAAATTCCTATAACAAAATTTGTCCACACTAGGTTTTTAACTTTAAAGCATTTACAGCTATTTTGATTAAATGTACTGTAGATTTTTTAATATATGTTTAACTTTAAGCTCATTTATTTTATATTTTATTAAGATTTCCCTTACTAAATCAAACAAAGATAAAGAGTAAAATGGCCCACTTTTTATTATAGAGAGCAATAAGAAAAAATGTAACTTCAAAAGAGTGCTTTTTGGAGCCAAAAGCGATACTACTAAATTTAATTGATATTAAACTACCAATGCGCACTAATTCGTCATAAAATGTAGACACTAAGTGGATTCTTGTAGTTAATATTACCATGGTGGGACACTTCTTCCCGAACGATGTAACTACATCAATAAGAATTGAATAGCAAAAGCGATAGATTTTTGCTAAATGATGAAACTATTTAGATTATTTTTCGATCGATATTGTTTGCAGGGTTCATTTACGTTTATGTTGATGGGGGTAACACTAAAAAAAATATTGGTTCTAGACCAGATCCCGGCAAACACATGCATTGAAAAAGTTTCGTAGTATTAGTGAGAATAAAAATCAATGTAAATCAGTGCCCGGCAACACATACATGCAGACTTTTTGTTTTTTGTGAGAGAATACTGACTGTCCCTCTCAGAAGCACTTAAAGAAATTTTTTTGTTATTTTTTGGTTTCAAAAACCAATTTGGTTGTTAATGTAAAAACTCAAAACATAAGCGTTTGTTTTTCTTTCAAAAAAGTTACGTTTTTCCTTAAAAGTAACTATTTGAAATATTTCTTAAATAACTAGTAAATTTGGCGGCATGAAATAATCCACCAAAATATAACCCCCTGCTAGTGTTTAAAAAAATAGAATTTTCAGGGAATATTAGAAATGTACTTATAATGTTGATTGTAAATATTATTTGCCCTTTGATATTACAATATAGAAGTACAAGGGAATTTCACTTTGTATTAAGATAAAAATTCAATAGTGTAAATGTGTAAAAAATTATTTTGTCTAAACTGCTGAAAAAAAAATAATTCAGAAGCTTCAACTTTTTTTTAAACCGCAAAAAATAAAATGATCTAAAAAAAATTGTTAAGTATATAATAGAAATAAATTGTTTAAATTTAGCACGTATCAGGGGTTTGCGGGCCGCAAAATTTAAAATTTTATCTCAACTACCTGTGCTTCATATTTGTGTGTATCAGATGCTTTACTAAAATCTATCCACTTATTTAACTTTTCAATTTCGTAAAATTTTTTTTTTTTATTATTTATTTATTGAATCTTCATGTATTAAATATGAACTAACAATAATTAATCAAATCTTATACTAATACTTTATTTTTGTCCTGCCAATGCAATACGAAAATTTATCTCTTCACGGTTTCTGTTCACATATGTAGATGTTTAGCGGTCTTCTCGTCGGATGAGTGCTGCAGTATCTCTTCTCCTTAATCTAGTGTGGCCGCTGTCATTTAAAATATTACGAGCTAGTGGAATCATGTCTAATGCCAGATTTAGCTATTAAAATGTTTTAGATCTGGTCACACTGCTGGTAAAGCGTTCATTTATTTTTTTATATTTTTTGAGTAATTTGGAGAAAAATTTTGTAAGTATTGTTTAGGCACGAGAACCCTACATATTTTGCAGGGCATGAAAACCCTAAATGGGTTAGAATAGCGAGTACATTTACTCGTCGTTTTTTCTCTTTAGCAGCGGCGGGCAGTTGAACTCTTTTTTTCTTAAAAACCACACATTCAGTAAAGCTCGTTTCAAGTGCATACAACCTGTTTTTCAAGTAATAAATAAAATCTAATCAAAAGTGACAAATATTCTTTTTTTTCCATATAAAATAAGTTGACCAATTTTCAGTTTTTTGTGCAAACGCAACAAGTGTTTTATACTAAGTTCTTGGACAAAATTTAATAATAGTGAAAGACTACTTTGGTGTAGAAATTCTTTACTCTGTCTTGCAGTTGTTAACTATTTGCCTTTGCTTTAAATCAAATTTAATTTGTGACAAAGGTTTTCTACGAAACATCAACCACAAAACCATTTTCCCCTGGTGGACTTGGTTTGTGAGAGCATTGCGAGTTGTTTAATCGTGGCAAACTAATTGGAAACACACCCCCTTTACAAGGAAACAAGTGAAGACTCTGCAGGAAGCCCCCACTCAACTTGAAACCAACCCCCCATTCAACTTGAATACCAGCCCACCGTAAGTACCATCCAATATTTTTTTACGTCCATCTTTTACCCCCGTGTACCCATACATTTTGGTCCTTCGAACCGGATCCGGGTCCTCTATAACCCGGGAAAACCCCTCTGACACTTTATAGTGTCACATGACCCAGCAATCCCCAGCACAAATCTATGTACGTATGTATACTTACATCCATAAGTACACGTACATACATTACCCCCCTCGTGGCATAACGTGCTAATTTTTTATTGCTTCGCAATATCGTGGCTTAACGGTCTCAAATAAGAACCGTTAACATACAAAAAAATATAAATTTTTAAAAATTTTTTAAATCGAACAAAAAAAAACCAACTTATTTTTCCCCCCTCGCAACTACCTATCATGTGTCATCTTTTTTAAACTCATCATACGAAAAAACCTAACGGTCGCGCAAACGTGTAAGAAAAAAAAATCGTATGACGTGATTCTGCATTTACTTGCATACGCAAAAAATAATATGAGAATAACTACATACGTACTCATGTACAATTTGCATTTATTCTCATAAACCAAAAAACCACCACCAAAAATTCAATCCATACATACATACATACATGCATACAGCGAAGTACACCAACAACCATACCTACTGATCAGAAGTAGCAACAGTCGGTCTAACAATTAGATGTATGTTAATTTCATTTAATAAAAAAAACACACTGTTTATCTTTTTTGAATTGATTTTATTGTTTTGTCTGCTGTGGTAATGCACAGCAAGACAACTAAGTATAAGATACAACTAACTACTATCTTTTTTGATACTTATTATTTATAGTAATTATAAAGTGTTAACTGAAGAATGAAAAAGAGAGATCTCAGCAATTTATTTAGACAAAAACAGTTCTGTGAACTCGTCGGTCGATTGACCTGATTTGTTATTTCTTTGTTTAGTGTTCGCAAATAATTCCAAAGAATTATTTGGATTGTGGCGAAAGTGTTACACGCGCCGATATGACAACGATCTTGTATGTTAATGTTTGTAGGTATGTTTTTGTTTAGGGTTTGCAAATAATTCCAAAGAATTATTTGGATTGTGGCGGAAGTGTTACATGCGCCGATATGACAACGATCTTGTAAATGTTGGAAGTAATACAAACATACATATGTATGTTAATGTTTGTATGTTTTGCAAATAATTCCAAAGAATTATTTGGATTGTGGCGGAAGTGTTACACGCGCCGATATGACAACCGTCTTGAAAGTAATTTAAAAGTAAAAGTACATACAAACATACATATGTATGTCAATGTTTGTATGTTTTTATATTGTGAACATTGGTGTGGCTGTAACTCCCCCACCGTTAGTTCGAGGCTCCGACGAAGATAATATGTAAATTCTCTTGTTCATTCTTATGTAGATTAGGATAATAATAGATACAATGACAACCAAGGCACTTACATTACTACTGATATTTAGTATATAATTACTTAATAGTTTTCTGTTTATCCGTGTTATTGTGTCGTTAAATTTTAGTGGATCTAAGTGTAAGTTTGGAAGGGATTCATTATTTTCTTTAATTTTTAACATGAACCTTTCTATAACAAACATTTCTTTAACATTAATTTTATAATTTTCATAGGATCTGTGTTCAGTTTTTACATTGCAGTTTTCGAATTTAATTAAGAAAGTTTTAATTTTGCCAAAGTTTACAGTGGTGTTACAATTAGTTTCGATTTTGCTTTTAAAATTCTTAAATATTAGCAATCCAGGATATATTTCTTTTTCCTCTTCCATAATTGACATATTCATGTTACAATTTGGTTCTTTGTTGTTTACAATATTTTGGATGCAGTTATCCTTTATTTTACGTAGTTTCTTATAATCAAAAGTGTCGCTATTATTATGTATTAGAAAAGTATTATCTTTTAAGGCTAGTGATCTGTTAAATTTATTTGGAATTGGTTCAATTTAAACTTCAGCAAATGTCTCGTTTAAGAATCTAGGAATTTGTAGAGTAAGTATAACTAAATTATGTCTGTATTTTACGGAAATATTGGTATGGATGTAGGATTCTATATTATCCATGAGCTCGTATTCCTCTTTTGTCAATATGTCGGATGGTATTACTCCTAGTCTAGAGTTAAATATAACGTGTCCTATTTCGTCTACATGGTTTGTCAGTAAGTTCAAATCGTTATTAATTCTGAATATGTTTTCTAGGAATGTGGTTTCGTCTTCTTGAATCTGTAAATAACAGGGAGGTTACTGCAGTGCCCTTTTCCTTTTTAAATGAGATTTATAATATATATGCCCATTTTTTGTGATAACATGATTGTCGTCGAACTCTGTGACATTAACTTTACGGAATTTTGAGTGATTTTTCCCGCCCCTATCTTGTTTTATGTAAACGTCCCCGGTACGAAGTTCACAGTCTTCGCGGTTTTGATTAATTTTTTCTATCGTCCTACGTTTTGTGTTTTGGATTCTATCTTTTATCAATGGATAGTTATCTTGCGTTATCTTTCCGTTTATGAAATCTGAGGGTCTGCACCCGGTCGTGGAATGAATGGTGTTATTGTAAAACATTATTATCTTGTTTAATTTCTCTTCAACGGTATCGATGTCTTTGTCAGGATCATGTCTGAGGATTCTAATATGTTCGTTAATTGTGTTATGCAGGCGTTCAACGTCTGAATTAGATGAATGATTGTTATTCGATGTAAAGTGGATCTCTATATTTCTTTCTTTGAGGAAATCCTTTAGAGGTAGGGCTTTAAAACCTAACTCGTTGTCTGTAACAATTTTTTTTATACTACCCACTATGCTCAGATACTGAGTAACCGCTCTCTTAAATTCTATCCATGTTCGGTTTTCTATCTTTATTGCTTGTGCAAATTTGCTAAATTTATCTATAAAAGTCAGGAATAAGGTATTTCTCAAGCTATAAAAAACATCAATATGTACAATTTGTCCAGGTCCACTTGGTGTCTCGGTGATTTGGAGTTTTGGTCGTATGGGATTCCTTTCATATTTTTCCCTATTACAGACGTCACAATTATTAATAAATTGTGTTATACGTTTTCTAAGTTTGGGGTGATAAATGCTATATTTTAATTGCTGGAAGTTTTCATTTATACCTCTATGATTATTTCTCATGTGTTCTTTCCTGATATGTTCTACCAGTTCGTTTTCGTCAAGGATATCCGTAAGGATGTTGTTACATTTAATAATCTTAAATTCATTACTTTGTCCGAAGTATATTGAAATTGTTTTTTCGAATATTTCATAAGTTTCAGGGTCTTCGATAAAGACAGCGTTCAGCTTTTTGGGATCAAAGTGATTCTTAATTATCAACAACATTGTGGCTTCGTCGAAGTTTTTTGCGGTAATAAGTTTCCTGATGTTATTGAAAATTTTTTGGTTCCTTATCTTTAGAGATCCTGACCCCACCTTTCGAATTATTATTTGGTTTCTGTACATATTTATAGGGCCATTTTTCTCTGTAATAACGCTAGTCATGAATTGCTCGAAAAAGTTAACTTGTGGTTTGATGCGGGAGAGCGCGACAGCGTTTCCATTATTCGCACCCTTTTTATATTTTATAGTAAAGTCAAATTCTTCTAATTTAAGTCTCCATCTAACGAGTCGTGAATTTGGTTCTTTGATCGAGAATAGCCATTGTAGTGGTTGGTGGTCAGTGTGGATAGAGAATTTTCTACCGAATAAGTATGGTCGAAAGTATTTTACCGCCCATACTATAGCAAGAAGCTCTTTCTCTATCGTACTATAATTAAGTTCATGTTCGTTTAGAGTCCTGCTTGCGTAGCATATTGCATGGCCTTCTTGTGATAAGACCGCCCCTAATGCGAAATTGCTTGCATCGGTGTTCAAAACAAAGGGCTTAGAGAAATTTGGGTATGTTAGTATGGGGTCATTCACAAGTAGGGTTTTTAAGGTTTCGAAACTTTTCTGATATTCAGTGTTATGTAAGTCAATTTTAGCGTCCTTCTTTAAATAGTTCGTCATAGGTTTTGCTATTCTGGAGTAATCTTTAATAAATTTTCTGTAGTACCCACTAAGTCCTAAAAATTGTTTAATTTGTTTTGGGCTTTGGGGGATCGGGTATTTTAATATGCATTCCACCTTTTTTGGATTTGGTCTAATACCATTTTGGGTCACAATGTGGCCAAGAAATTCTGTCTCGCGTTTTAGAAATTCGCACTTGTCGATTTGTATCTTCAAGTTTGCAACTTTTAGTCGATCCATTACTAAACGTAGTGAATTTAAATGTTCGTCAAGAGAGGTTGAGAAGACGATAATGTCGTCTAAGTATACTAAGCACACTTTATTTAGCAAATCGCTTAGGATGTTATTCATTAGGCGTTGAAAAGTGGCGGGTGCGGTTTTCAAGCCAAATGGCATACGAAGGAATTCGTAGTGCCCTCCTTCAACTGAAAACGCAGTTTTATGGATGTCGCTATCTGCAATTTCGACCTGGTGAAATCCCTTAGCGAGATCAAGTGTAGTAAAATATAGACTTCTACCAAGTTTATCCAAAATCTCATCTATGTTTGGGATGGGGTATCTATCGTCCACAGTCTTTTCATTAAGCTTACGATAGTCTACCACAAGCCTCCATTTTTTTTGTCCACTTGCATCGTCCTTTTTAGGGACTATCCAAATTGGAGCTGAATATGGTGAATTTGACGGTCTAATTATCCCGTTTTCTAGCATTTCACGGATTTGTCGGCTCACTTCTTCCTTGTGTATGTACGGGTAGCGGTAAGTTTTGGAATGTATTGGAATGTCGTCAACAGTATTAATATGGTGCTTAATAGCGTTAGTGAAAGTTAGGTTAGAATTTGTCTGATAGAACAATTGGGAGTATTTGTTTATTAATCGCAAAAATTTCGTTTTTTCTTCAGAGTTCAAATGATCTATTCTAATTTGGTCCCGTAATGGTAAATCACTGTGATTATCACTTGTTATTGGCTCATTTGAAAGAAAGTAGTTTTCCATTGTTACTGGCCACGCGTTTTCAGGTTTAATGTAAATTATTTCGGGACATTCAAGATTGGTTTCTATTTCGACTTTAAAATTTTCTGAATTATATATTCCCTCTCTAAGAATTATTTCGCCGCTGGAAGAACGGAAATCTGTAATGTGTACCAATCCGCATTCTACATTAGTGACAAATTTAACTGTATGATTACTCGGAAATTTCAAGGGAATTATCTGGTTATTTATCTTTAAAATATTTTGGTTATAGTCTGTTACTGCTTTGTATTTACGTAAGATGTCATTCCCAATTATACCATCATATGTGTCATGGATTTTACATTCGATTAAGTAAATCCAGTCTTGCGGATTCCCTAGTTCAGAAAACAATGGCACTTTATATACCGTGTTTGTTTTCACATTGTTTTGCAACGTTTTGAGGTTTACTGGTGGTACATCAACCTTCCATTTGGGGTTGCATAGCCCCGGATTGATGATTGAGTGCGTGGCACCAGTGTCAATTATAAATTTTAGGTCGCCCTTTAATACTATATGTGGTAATTCGCCGGGGTGGCTACTAAAGGAAAAATTTTGGGGGGTTTCGAAAGAATCAGTATCTTGTATTTCTTGTTGGTCGAAGTATTGTTCGAATGATGCCTCTTGAGGTATATATGGCTCTTCGGAATCGTGAACGAGGTTTACGTCCATTGGTTCAGGGACGGGCAAAAAATTATTTCTTTGATTTGGTTGTCCATTTTGATGGAAGTTTGGTATGTTCGGGCTATTAAAATTTCTTTGGTAATTCTGGTTATTAGGGTTCTGTTGGTAATGAGAATTATGCTGTCGCCAGTTCGGATTACTAAAGTGTCTATGGTTATTCGGATTCTGCTGATAATGTGGGTTATAGTGCTGGTTTGGTGCTTGGTGGTTATTTGTCCTTGTATGGGAATTCTGGTATGTTTGTCTGTTACTCGAATTACTATGTACGCTAGATTGTCTATTTAAGTTGTTTTCTATTTTCAGTCTATTGTTGGTACCGTATGAATTGTTACCTGTCTTGACTGTTTTATTACCGTAGTATGCATAACCCGACTTGAATAGGATTTCCATGGCATCTTCTAGGGTGCTCGGGTTACGGCAGGCTAGAATAGTCCTCATGGGTTCTGGTATTTTTTCTTTGAAGATATTCAAGGCGCTTTGCATATTGTTTGTAGCGATTTGACCTGCTCCTGTGTTTCCGCCCATTATCATGCTGGTTTTGTTATTCAAATTTCTTAATTTATCTTTTATTTCGTTGTAAAATTCGATTGTGTTTGTTTTGAATGAGACGGCTCTCATTTGATCGAATAAATCTTCAATACTATACTTTTCGCCAAAATTATTCATTAATATTTTTTTTACATCCGTCCAGGATTGTGCGTGAAAATTAATTTCAATTGTCTCCCTAGCTTTGCCCCTAAGACGACTTTTAATCAAGTCAGAGAATACTAATTGTGACATTTCGTCATATTGTCTGAGAAGTGGGTATACTCTATCCACTAGGGTTATAAAATTATAAAGATCACGTTTGTCCCCATTAAATTCGGGAAGCCTTTCAAGGTATTTGATGGGGTCAAGAACAATGGATGGAGGGTTGGTCTGTGTCATTTTGCTAGTGTGTCTATTGAAACGGAAAAGTCTTTCAAAAATGTTGTCTTGGTCTAATAGGTCGTTGTCTTCGTCGTCTTCTAACGGTACGTCTTTCTTGAGTGTCGCTATTGTTTCTTTGTCCAATATGTTCATACACCTCGGTCAGGTAGCCGTCGTTTGAGTCAAATCCTGGGTCCAGTTCTATTGAATGTATTCCTAAAAATTGGTTTGTTTGTTCAAACTCGGGATCGGAAACGTAATCCGATGTTGACTCTACTGATTCCGTGTCACTCATAAGACGTATATGTACATTATACTATTAATACTTAAATGAAACTTACTATACTATTGTTCACGAACTTCTTGGTCCTCCTTCCTTGGTTTGCTGGAACTCGTGTTGTTGTTGTTCTGGCTTCTCACTTCTTAGCTCTACCTGTTTCCCACTGCTCACGAATTTCTTGGTCTTCCTTCTTCGGTTTGTTGATTTGATTTCTGTGGTCTCTTACTCTTTAGCTTGACTGGTTTTCGCTGCTGGTCTTCTCTTTTCGGTTTGGTTTTAAGTAAAAAATTTTATGACTGTTATTTTTAAGGATATCACTTCTTTAATTTTTGTCCTTTAAAAATTTATGACTGTGTTTCTTAAGGATATCACTTTTTAATTTTTGTCTTTTAAAAATTTTATGACTGTGTTTCGCTTTTTAATTTTAGTCCTTTAAGAAAAAATTTTTATGACTGTGATTCTTAAGGATATCACTTTTTTAATTTTTGTCTTTTTTTAAAAATGTTATGACTGTGTTTCACTTTTTAATTTTAGTCCTTTAAGAAAAATTTTTGTGATTGTTAAGGATATCACTTTTTTAATTTTTGTCTTTTTAAAAAAAATTTTATGACTGTGTTTCACTTTTTAATTTTAGTCCTTTAAGAAAAAATTTTATGACTGTGATTCTTAAGGATATCACGTCTTTAATTTTAGTTTTTTTTTTTTTTATTTAAAGGTTGTTTTTCCTTAGTATTGTAAGGATTGCGGCACTATTGTTCCCGACTATTTTCAGGTTCACGGTTTAGTCCTTGGTAATGCAAGGTTCGCTTATTGCAGATTCGCGTAATTTTCATTAATATGAAAGAAAGAGTATTATCCTTCCGCGAATCCTACCGACTGCGCCAATTAGATGTATGTTAATTTCATTTAATAAAAAAAACACACTGTTTATCTTTTTTGAATTGATTTTATTGTTTTGTCTGCTGTGGTAATGCACAGCAAGACAACTAAGTATAAGATACAACTAACTACTATCTTTTTTGATACTTATTATTTATAGTAATTATAAAGTGTTAACTGAAGAATGAAAAAGAGAGATCTCAGCAATTTATTTAGACAAAAACAGTTCTGTGAACTCGTCGGTCGATTGACCTGATTTGTTATTTCTTTGTTTAGTGTTCGCAAATAATTCCAAAGAATTATTTGGATTGTGGCGAAAGTGTTACACGCGCCGATATGACAACGATCTTGTATGTTAATGTTTGTAGGTATGTTTTTGTTTAGGGTTTGCAAATAATTCCAAAGAATTATTTGGATTGTGGCGGAAGTGTTACATGCGCCGATATGACAACGATCTTGTAAATGTTGGAAGTAATACAAACATACATATGTATGTTAATGTTTGTATGTTTTGCAAATAATTCCAAAGAATTATTTGGATTGTGGCGGAAGTGTTACACGCGCCGATATGACAACCGTCTTGAAAGTAATTTAAAAGTAAAAGTACATACAAACATACATATGTATGTCAATGTTTGTATGTTTTTATATTGTGAACATTGGTGTGGCTGTAACTTCTAACTAGGAAAAAATTACAAAACCAGTTTGTACCGCAAAACAAACTAGCAAGATCTACAAGCAATCTCATCATACGTTTTCCCCCCACGCAATGCTTGGACCATTGTCACCTTCATAAGCATCAGCATATAGAGTTGACAAACAAACAGAATACACAAGAAAAATACCAAATTTAAGTAAAAAAATTGAGCTGCACTTGCTGCTTGATATTCAAGGTTAATATCAGTAAGCATCTCTTGTGTTGTTGTAATCGTCAACTGCATTTGATTCCCTCTTTGCTATTAATTTTGTCAACTTTCTCATAATTTACGCAGTCGATCAACTCGTTGGTTTATATTTAATGAGAGAACAAAAATCAAAGAACCAGACGAGTAAATGTATGTATGTACGGTGTGTAACATAAGTAAATGAAAATAACTAGGTCACTGGGACAAATTGAATTGTACATAAGAACTTATATACTAACAGCTGGATACGAGGGCAGCTCGAAAAATCATTGGAGTTTTTAATACAATTACTATTATAATATTTATTATTGAAATAAATGCCTACGTTATAAAATAAAATGCACATATGAAAATAAATTAATTACAAATTACTTATTAAAGTTTCTTTAAAAATTTTTGCAAATAATTCTCATTGGTCGCTTTTACGAGGCACCTCTGAAAATTTATTTCGTAAACAAATTAATTATTAAAATTTCTTTAAATTTTTTGCGAATAATTTTTATTGGTCGCTTTTACGAAGCACCTCTGAAAATTTATTTAATAACAAATTCATTGAAAATTAACCATTAAAGTTTCTTTAAATTTTTTACCAACTATTTTCATCGGTCGCTTTTACGAAGCACCTTTGAAAATTCCTTTAAACCTTTTACCTACTATTTTCATCGGTGGCTTTCACGAAGCACCTTTGAAAATTTGTTTAAACTTTTCAACGATAAATTAAACCTTAAAAATTTTTTAAATTTTTTTGGCCATAATTTCTCATTGGTCGCTTTTACGAAGCACCTTTGAGAATTTCTTTCAATTTATTCCAATAATTTTCATTGGTCGCTTTTACGAAGCACCTTTGAAAATTTCTTTAAATTTTTTCCCAATAATTCATTGGTCGCTTTTACGAAGCACCTTTGAAAATTTCTTTAAACCTTTTTTCCAATAATTTCATTGGTCGCTTTTACGAAGCACCTTTGAAAATTTCTTTAAATTTTTCTCCAATAATTTTCTTCGGTCGCTTTTACGAAGCACCTTTGAAAATTTCTTTAAATTTTTCTCCAATAATTTTCTTCGGTCGCTTTTACGAAGCACTTTTGAAAATTTCTTTAAATTTTTTCTCCAATAATTTTCTTCGGTCGCTTTTACGAAGCACCTTTGAAAATTTCTTTAAATTTTTTCTCCAATAATTTTCTTCGGTCGCTTTTACGAAGCACCTTTGAAAATTTCTTTAAATTTTTTCCAATAATTTACATTGGTCGCTTTTACGAAGCACCTTTGAAGATTTCTTTAAATTTTTTCCAATAATTTACATTGGTCGCTTTTACGAAGCACCTTTGAAAATTTCTATAAATTTTCTCAGATAAATTTCCTGGTCGCTTTTACGAAGCATCACCGAAAATTTACCTAAATATTCTTAAATACAAATTTCTTAAAATTCTCCAATTTTATAAGCCCATTCACCTGAGGAAATATGGCATCGGTACAAAATGTCATACGGTTTTCTGATCGTGTGGTCGAATTCAAAACCTACTTTGACGGTCTAAAGGTAGAATCGCACACGCGACACACCCTCGAGGCTTACGAAAAGCAAATCGACCGTCTCTGGGCAAGTTTCGAGTCACGTTATGAATCTGCGATGGAGAATTATGAAACCATAAAAGAAGAGATCGATCTGGAAGCTTTAAAAGGGCGTTTTTACTCTACCTATGGCAGCCACACAGCTGTGGTTGCAAAGATCCTCGAACTCCGAGAGGCTCTTCAAGCCAATGCCCAAACAGCCTCCTCCTCGAATGATAGCAACCGCGATATGACCTCACACATTCCTTTACCCCCCTGCGATACCGAAGTCCAAAGCAAACTCACCTGCAAGGTATGTAAGGGAAAACATCATTCGCTGCTTCATCGCGTAGACGGGAAGAAAACACCAAATAGTAACAATAACGTTAAAAGTACCCCCGTTCATCAAAATAACAACCCCCTTCCCGCTTTAGATGTGACTCCTTCTACTTCGTCCCAAGCAACAAATGGAACGCTGCAATCGTTTTCAACTAACCTGGGACCCACCACACAATCTGTAGTACTTGGTACAGCGTTAGTCGACGTCTACAATAACGACCTCAAGTGTACGGTTCGCCCGCTTATAGACTCCCCCTCGGAGGAGACATTCATTTCGAGGGAACTACAAGGACATCTTGGTCTTTACACCAGGCCATCAGCAGCCCAAGTCCACGGGCTAAGCGACTCCGTGACTGCAACTGCAACCCGAAGTTGTCCCGTCAAAATCGGATCTCCTGTTGACAAATCGTTTGAGGTTTCTTCGGATGCCTTAATAATAAATAGACTTACCGGTCACCTTCCCTACTACCCCTCATCGACATTAAACGATAGTAATTTCTCCAATTTGCGATTGGCTGATACCTATCGCCACAGTTGTCGGGAGAAAGATTTGCTGCTTGGTGCAGACGTTTACCCCAAAATTATTCTGGACGCTCTACAAAGAGATACACAGCAATCCTTGCTTGCCCAGAATACAGTTTTCGGGTGGATTATTACTGGAAAGGTACCCGCACTCCCGTGCGGAAAGGCGTTTTTATCGGTTTTTAGCTCCATAGAATTGAATAACCAACTTCAGCGTTTTTGGGAGCTTGAGGATATCCCAAGGAGAAAAACGTCCTCCCCGGAGGACACATACTGCGAAAATTTGTACACATCCACTACGTACCGAAATAAAGAAGGTCGATACGTCGTTTCACTCCCCTTTAAGAAATATTACCCCGAAAAATTAAATATTGGGCCCTCTCGAAAAATTGCTTTCTCCCAGTTTCTACGAAACGAGGCGAGATTAAGCAAAAACCCCCAACTTAAAACTGAATACGACCAGGTAATCAAAGAGTACGCTACTCTAGGTCAAATGACCAAAGTAACCCCCATAAATGGTGACAGCGGCACATACTATTTGCCCCACCATGCTGTCTTAAAACCCGACAGCACCACAACAAAATTGCGCGTGGTATTAAATGCCTCCAGCCCCTCATGGACAGATTCCACCATCGTGCTGGCATGGTTAAGAAAACCGGCTCACAAGTGGAGAACGTTCGTCGAAAATCGAGATTCGTCTATAATCGGAAAAGTAGGAAAGGATTCGTGGTCTCATGTTGAACCCAAAAGTAACCCCGCTGACTTAGCGTCACGTGGCGTTACCATACGTGACTTGTCATCTAGTGAGTTGTGGTGGCGTGGGCCTGCGTGGCTAAGACGTCCCCCTTCAGACTGGCCATCACGAGAAAAGGAGTTTGATACGGAAGAAGACAGTAGACTAGTTCATGCACATACAACTTTCATAAAGCCAGACGATATTCGTGAGAACTTTTCAGACCTACCTCGAGCGTTACGAGTTATAAATTATATATTCCGCTTTTATAACCGCACGAGAACTAAATTGACAGCGGGAATGGTATGCCGACAAGAGCTGTCGGCCAAGGAAATAAATTCCGCTAAAAATCGTCTAATAGTCGTCTGTCAAAAATCGTACTTTAGCGAAGAATACTCACAATTATCTGAAAAGAAACCACTGTCCCAAAAAAGCTCGCTTCTAACTTTTAACCCCTTTCTCGATTCCAACGGAATTATGCGAATAAATGGTCGTTTAGCGAACTCCCCTACCCTGCGCTATGACGAAAGTTACCCCATTTTATTGCCTTACCATGCGCGCTTCACCCGATTGTTTCTCACGTATCTGCACAAACACACCCTACCTGGTCAAAATGCGCTTTTACATCGCTTGACGAGACTACGCTACTACGTACCTAAACTCAAAATGTTGATAAAAACTCTTTTATCCCAATGCGTAACATGCGTGAGACATAAACGCCAAATTGGTCAACAGATCCTGGCTGCTTTACCCCCCGAACGTGCAAGTTTATCACGCCCCTTTTGTCACACCGGCGTTGACTTCGCGGGACCCTTTGACATAAAATCTTATGCGGGTCGTGGCTGTATGGTCACTAAAGGATACGTGTTGGTCTTCGTATGCTTTTCAACAAAAGCGATCCATCTCGAAGCTACCGGCGAAATATCCACACAAGCTTTTCTTGCCGCCTTTGCACGGTTCTTTTCGCGACGAGGCACCCCCCACGATATGTACTCCGACAATGGCACCGCTTCCGTAGGCGCTGCTAACGTCCTCCATGACGAACACCAACATTTGTTGTCTAAGATACAAAAGGGTCTTCTCTCTCAGGATGGTTTTACTCCAGTCGACTGGCACTTCATCCCCCCTAGAAAGGACATCGTTAAGCGTCACCAGTACTGCCGAAACTGCCTCGCCCACTCCCATTGTCACCAGTACGGCCGCAGCAGTGAACGCTGTCACGACTGCAATGGACAACACCACACTCTCTTTCATCAGCCTGAAATCATCAGAGCAAACGAGCAATTGAGTCGAGCAGATGACACCTACGCTTCCAAAGGGAATCTGATAATAGGAAAGTTCGGAGTTCATCAATCAACATATTTTTCTCATCAAGCAACATTTATAAATTTACTTATATTAAATAATGAAATTATACCTGAATCTATTTTTTGAATTGTATGCTAATTTTATATTTTTACCTCACTAACCTTGCTATTGAATTGTACTTATATGAATTATTTTGCATCTCTATGTAAGAATTCAACTGCTTGTCCGTTGTTAAGAATCTTAGACTTGTAAACCTGCCCTCGTTGTTATCTTAGGATATAACAAGGGGGGCGGGATGTTTAGGCACGAGAACCCTACATATTTTGCAGGGCATGAAAACCCTAAATGGGTTAGAATAGCGAGTACATTTACTCGTCGTTTTTTCTCTTTAGCAGCGGCGGGCAGTTGAACTCTTTTTTTCTTAAAAACCACACATTCAGTAAAGCTCGTTTCAAGTGCATACAACCTGTTTTTCAAGTAATAAATAAAATCTAATCAAAAGTGACAAATATTCTTTTTTTTCCATATAAAATAAGTTGACCAATTTTCAGTTTTTTGTGCAAACGCAACAAGTGTTTTATACTAAGTTCTTGGACAAAATT
Source organism: Pollenia amentaria (assembly GCA_943735925.1). Classification (NCBI taxonomy): domain Eukaryota; kingdom Metazoa; phylum Arthropoda; class Insecta; order Diptera; family Polleniidae; genus Pollenia; species Pollenia amentaria. The sequence goes on along the minus strand of OX031008.1, from coordinate 79,768,009 downwards.
TAATAATAGTGAAAGACTACTTTGGTGTAGAAATTCTTTACTCTGTCTTGCAGTTGTTAACTATTTGCCTTTGCTTTAAATCAAATTTAATTTGTGACAAAGGTTTTCTACGAAACATCAACCACAAAACCATTTTCCCCTGGTGGACTTGGTTTGTGAGAGCATTGCGAGTTGTTTAATCGTGGCAAACTAATTGGAAACACACCCCCTTTACAAGGAAACAAGTGAAGACTCTGCAGGAAGCCCCCACTCAACTTGAAACCAACCCCCCATTCAACTAGAATACCAGCCCACCGTAAGTACCATCCAATATTTTTTTACGTCCATCTTTTACCCCCGTGTACCCATACAAGTATTAAATTTACTCCCTCGTTACGAGTGTCTTGTAGTAAAGTAAATGAACACACCTTTTATTGCTGAGCCATTAAAATATATAAAGTAGAAAAAAGTAGAAGAAAAATTTAGATTTCAATAAAATAAATATCATGAAAATAACGTAAATCATAGATAAAAACCACATAACAGAGACGCAAAAAATTTATTGTCTAGATGAAAGGTAATATCTATACTAATAATGACATATGCTAGGAACACAACTGGGACGAACGACCAATTTTTGGCCGCGAATATATATAAAAATACACACAATAATAGCTCCGCGGAAACTCGTCATACACGTCGACTTTGCAATAGATCTGTTTCTATTTCCGGCCGGCAAACGACAAACAACTCAGTACCAGGTGACCATGTTACGTTTTAATTTAATAATTGTTTTTTTTTTCTTATTGTATAACATTTATATAAATATACAAAGTATTTTGCTATGAAAATAGTTCTTAATTGTGTTTTTGATTATGTTTTAATTTTTAAGCATTATTTTTTTAATATGTTCACACTATTTCTCTCTCTCTCTCTCTCTTTGCACAAACAGCAATCAACTTTCTCAATTATAAAAGCTGCTAATTATTCGTCGCTATTATGCTTCATACGACGAATTTACTCAGCGAATTTATACTGAAAAATTCTTCATATTGGGCGAAATTCGTCGTTCGTTCCAGTTGTGTTCTTAGCATTACATTGCAAGGCATGTAAACTCTATCCCAAGTGTCTAGATATTTCCTGAGTTTTCGAGCCTTTAGTATTTGAACTTAACGTCGTATTTATTTATTACGTTATTTAATATTAAGCATTAACACTTTGGCATTACCAACGTCAACAATTTGCCATCACTAATATTGAAGTTGTTATTTAAATCACACGGATACCTTAACTTTACATTTCTACTGGAATATTCTTAACATCATTTTAACACACAGCTTTTACTAGAAGCTTATGTTAAAACTTTTCGAACAAACTACAAGATGGCACAACCGTCTAAAAACTAAGCTGCAGTTTTAATCAAAAAACCAGTGCTGCCAATCCATGTGTAATTACACATATTGAGTGTAATTTTTACTTGCTCATGTGTAATTAGTTTTATGTGTTATATATCTGTAATTTTATTTTAAGTTCTATTTTTTCATTAATTTTTGACAGTCAAGATTTTCTTTTCGAACATCGAATTTTTGTCATTTTTTACATCCTGACTTTTTTCACTTTCCATCCACACGAGCAATACTCTACTGTCAAATTGTATTGCTTAGTCTGTATTTACACTATGAAAGTTTTCTTTCAGAACTCTTAATTTATTGGTGAGAGTGGAGAGAAGAAAAGCGGGTTTAACTGTTCGTCCAGTTTTTTCTTACAACTGCAGTTGGTAAGTTTTGCTTTTATTTGTGAAAGCCTAATGATTTAATTGCAAATAAGGAATATCAATAAACGTATGCAAGGCAGATTCATTCTAGCAAATTTACTTTTTCGAATTGTGTGTGTAATTTTGCTTTAAATGTGTAATTTGGTACACAGTCCTGTGTAATTTTCGAATTTATTCATTGGCAACACTGCAAAAAACTGAGTGATTTTCATATAAATTTGACTACACGTTCACTCACTTGCGTTGTGAAAACAGCATATTTAAATTAATATTTAGTCTGTAAGGATTATATCAATAGACTAATAGTGTTTTCTTTTCTACAAAAAATGTGACATTTTATTTAAAAAAATGCAATTTGGTGTTCGTTTCGTAAAAATGCTTCGCTGTCTAAAAGGGTGGCTTGTTTATTCTAAAAAAGGCACCCTTACTAATGTCATAAGGCATTGCACTTTACGCCCCGTATAATTCGGCAGTGTTGATAACGCCCTGTAAAAAAATGGCTTCTGTGTAGGGTTACCAGACGATGTTGGGAAAAAAATCGCCTCTAATCAGTAGCTCGTTTCAGTATTTTTCGCATCGCAAAATTTCTCACATTAAGTGTGAAACAAAAAATTTCATCGTTTCTCGATTTGTGAGAAAAAAGTGTTTCTGTGTTTGAATGCGAGAACAGACAACACAGATTCTGTTTTAACTGGAATACTTCCAGTAATTAATTGTCAAATGCAAGCGAAACGTCAACGAAAGAAATAGATATAATAAAAATATGGCTGCCAGATTTGACAATTTATCGTCTTTTTAACGATTTTTTGTTCCAAAATTGGCTAAGTGCCGATCATTTTATAGTGACGATATTATTCAGTCTTCGAAATAAAATAATTTTAAATAGTTTAATATGCATGTATATTAGGCACCACAGAAAAACGATATCTTTAAAAATAAGGCAGCTTAAAAAATTCATTGGCAAAATCAAAATTTCGATGGAAAACTGTTTAATTTTTATTTCTTTAGATTATTTAATGCATTTGTTTATGTGATCAAAACATCATTATTACCCCATTTTTCAGGCAATGCACTATAGGAATTTTTAGCCTTTTTTTTTTGGCCAAAAGTGTTAGTTTTAGTTCAATATAATATTTCGTCACGCCTTTTGTGTAATTTTTTCAGGAAAAAAAATCAATCTGAAATTTTAAATTGTTATCGGATTAAAGAAAAAATAAAATAAAATTTTATTTAAATAGACCTCAAGCTTAAGTATGTATGTATAAAATATGTATTTTCCTTTTTTTTTTTTAACAATTTTTTTTTTTTTTTTTTTTTTGATCATGTTTTAATAAAAATCGAACAAAATTTGTAAAAATTAATTTTAAATTGTCCGATTTTTTTTTATTTCTTAGGAAATTAACGATTTTTTTTAACAAATTTATCTGGAGACCCTGCATAAAAAAACAATGAAGGGCTTAAAAAAATTAAAATAACAAAATTAACAATTGTGTTTTATTTATTTTCATCATTTAAATTCTTTCTCTTCAAATAAAAAAAATAATAATACACATTCTTGTGTATATACATACATAATTTGTGCTCCATTTTGTTAAATTTAATTTTTCTCACATCAATTTCAAATGTGACTTATTTTGACATTTCGTGTGAGAAACTTTTAGCATAATAGTGATATAGAAAAATTTTTTCTCGCATCCTTCCAATAATTGCTGGAAAATTATTAAAATGACAGATAATTCTCCCAAAGTAAAGATACAGAAACACTTATGTGAGAAAACAAATTTGTTGTTTCATACTGCACTGTTTTTGTCGTAATTCACTTGTTTTATGCGGGAAATTTTACGATGCGAGAAATACAGAAACGGACTACAGGATAGTAAAAATTTTAAATTTTAATAGTCATTTTTTCTATTATTTAATAGTAAAAACATAAGAAAGCATTACATTGTAAATCATAGGTAGCCAATGATATGAAATTTAAGTGGAATCGGTGTTATAAAATTGTTTTTGAAAAAAAAAACGCCAAATCAAGAAATCTGAAAAACTTGGTGTTAATAAATCAGCAATCTGGCAAATGTATTTTCTTGTTTACGTATTTTATAAAAAACAGACTAAAGAAATTAGAATTTCGTCATTGATTTTGTTCATTTATTTATTTATTTAATATCAATCTATTAACAAATTTTGGTTTATGTATATTTTTTTTATATTTTGAAGAACAAACTTTTTAATTTATGTACATATTTTTTTTATATTTTGAAGAACAAACTTTTTGTCAGCTGTTAAAACCGGAGCGGTCGAATATTGTGTTTTGTTCTCGTCAAATAAAAAATTGCATTATTACAGGGTCGGCAAGACATTTTATACATGTACCTTTAACAAGGTGGTATTTTTTGGTAGAAAAGAAACCACCATTAATTAAATAAAATAAATAAAAGTAAATATTTATTTTGTCATTTCATCTGTAACACATCCAAGTCCTAGTCTAGTGGCCGTTTTTTCATTAGGCGATTATCTTTTTTCCAACGAAAAACTGCAGATTAAAGAAATTTGGTTTTCTCATTGTCTCATTTGCGTCTTTTCTGTCGGTGAGCTAACCACCTTTTATCTGCCAATTATTGGTTTGCATTACAGATAAATTCAATCAGTTGACTCCCAATTTTTATATCTATTTTGAGAGCTATTGCCAACCGAAAATAATGTGTTAGTTGATATATTGAGAAAATCAGAATCGTTACCTGACAGTTTACCAGTTTAATAAATTGATTTCGAGATTTCATAACAGGCAGTTTGTCGATATATTGAGAAAGCGGCCATTAGACAATTGAGCGATATCCGTATCTTTTGTTTCTTGAGCTTACACTTTAAGTACTAGGAAAGCTAAAATTTGGTAAAAAAAAAGTATGACAAACTCCATCCAGTACTTCACTTAGCCCCCATACAAATATTTCCCCGGAATAAAGTTTTGTTGGGTACAAAATATTCTCTAACTACTTTGTGGTGGGCGTAAATATATTAACGCACTTTGAAAAGTCAAAAATTAAAACAAGAATTTATTTGAATTTTCATGCTAAAAAAAACATTAATTTTTGCATAAATTTAACTTTTGCTGTCTTTTTTGTGGTATTTAAAGGAAACTTTGCTTTCAAGTTTAAAAGCCATATTAAATATTTTCACTCCCTCAAAAAAAAAAAAAAAAAAATAAAAAAAAAACAGAGTCTGACTGAATGGTAGCCTTAAAAGTTATTTCGAACTTTTTTATGTCAGTGTGTGTTTATGTAGAAATAAGTTTGCGTTGTTTCGCAACATTTACCACACTTTTTCCCCAATTCTTTGGTCGTGCTAATAAAAACACACAAAATATGGCGTGCGTGCAAACACAAGTACGGCGAACACTTTTATCTGCTAACAGTTGGCATAAAAAAGGGTAAAAAAATAAAAGGAAGAAACAACAAAATATGTTTAAATAAAACTTTCTCAACTGAAAAAAATCGGTAGCGTTCTTTTTGCATTCTAATAGGGAAATTAAGAATAGTAATGCAAAATCAAAGTATTTTATGTGGCAGTTAAGAATTCATTTTACACTATAGTTCTAAATGGCCTTTTTTAAATTTTGCCTACGTAATTGAATGTATTGGAGTGCAAACATTTTGCTGTGTTATATATCATAATCAGTATTTTTAAGAACTAAATCGGACTTTTCTACACAAATGGAACGATTGACAGGGTATCAAGCAAAACATTTTTGTGCTGCCATTTTACAATTTAGTTTACATTTGGGCTATCAAGCGGGAAATTTGAGAAGAGTAGTTAGGAAAACAATAGTTTTTTTCTGAATATTGTTGCCATATATCAAAATATGTATTATATGCATTGATTATTTTAAACGAATATGTTCAATTAAGTCTAACTATTTTACTTTTTTGTAGATAGATAGAATCTAAGAAATAAAATCGGTTAATAAACTAAAACATTTACAAATTTTACATTTCCTACTTTTAAACTACACAGAAAAAATTATTAAATTTCTCCAATCACCAAATTTATTCCAAATTCATAATACCAAGCAAACAAGTTGTTGATTTTGCACCTATTACCAAAATGATTATATTGATTACTAAAAATTTTAAAATTTTGAAAACATAATTTCAAAAAATGTTATTGTTAATATTAATTAAAAAAGTGATCAAAAAACTTTGACATTTCAAACAATGTGTTAATTTATTAAAATAAATATTGACAATTCCCAACAACAATTATACATGTTTAAATTATTTTATTTTATCCCTGCATGCTTAATGTTAGTCGTTTCGACTAACATTTTAACTTTTTCTCTAAATTGACTACTGCAGAACAGTGAATAATTTATTTATAAATAAAATAAAAAACTAAACAAATATAAATGTGTTTTGTCTTTATATTTAATAAGGTGTAGTATTTTACTTTTCCAGTAACTTTTACGGATTAGGGGCACTACCCGTTCTACAAAGTTCATATTTTGGGCATGTTAGTCTAATCGACTAATATTAGTAATAACGTATAAAAAATAACATTAAGCATGCAGGGTTAAACGAAAAAAGTCAATTAAGATTTTTTGTTATTTAATTAAAATTTTAATTGAAAATGTTTTTCAAAACAACTAAAATGTTAATTAAATCATTAATTTTCTTTCAACTAAACAAGTAATTGATTCAATTATCACATTAATTAAATTTAAATACTTTTTAAACCATTTTTTTAATTGATAAAACACTTTTTTCTGTGTAGGGATACCGATACCGATACCAATATATCGGCGATACTTCACGTTTGCCGTTATATCGGTATCGGCGATATTGTACTGTCGATACGCCGATACCTTCTTTATAGTTTTTCTGAACAAGCAATTAAATTTTCAATGCTTATTTTTTGCTTAACAACAAAGAGCAAAAAATCAAACAGAATAATAAATTGTTTCTTTTAATTTTTAAGCTGGAGGTCGGTTCACACCTCGCGTTTTATGCGTATGCTTATTTTTGACTTTTTCGAGACGCATGCTAAAGTAAAAAGTAATACTACTTTACGCTTTCCATACCTATATGTATTTTACGCATTTGCTGTGTAACTTGTCAATAAAATTTTACACCACGACTTTTTGGACTGATGCATAAACGCATTGAACGCTTGGTTTAGCCCTGCAGCAGAATTTTCTGCTGATTTTTTATGATTTTTGTGAAAATAATAATCACTTCCCTACAAATTTTGGGTTACTTTAAAGAAACGACTAGCGCTACTCCGCTACTTAACAGTAGCGATGTTACGAATATTCGCCTATTTTAAGACATTCGTATTCATATTCGCCAAGTTCAAGCGAATATTTCACGAATATTTTGTTAATACATTCCAAAAGAAAAAAAATGCAAATGTGTAAAAAACACATAAAATGAAACCAAAAATATTAATTCTTAATCATTTTTATTAAAAAAAACCTTTTTTCTTTAACGCAAAATAAAATCTTCTTTTCGTAAAGTAAAAAACAAAGAACCATTGTGCCACCACAAAAAGAATTTATAAAAAGTAATTAAGTTGATTTTAATGATTCCTTGATGAACTATCATTTGCAGCAATTGTCTAAAATTCGTACGAGAATTATCGACAACTGGAATGGGTCAATAAAATTTCAAGATTATTCCGAACCCATTACACAAATTAGAAATGCGTTCACTGCGGTGGATTGACATTTATCATATAAAGAAGCGCGGAGAGATCTTTTCGTTCAGCTTATTATACAATAATTAGGAGTGGGAGCTAATCAGTTTTATATCCATTACTAAAAACTTTGGGAAACAATGTTAAATTCAATATTTTTTTTATTATTTTTTGAATTTATTCTATGAGCTTAATTTCAGTTATGTATTTTATTTTTCTTCATTGCTATCCAACGGATAGCTAAGTTAAAATGTAACAGAAAGATACAAGATAACAGTCTGGTAGTTTATAAATTCATTTCTAAGAATTTAAGGAATAGAACTATTAAAAAAAATAGTTTTTTAAAATACATAACTGAAATTTAGCTCATAGAATAAAATCGAAAAATAAAAAAAAAAAATGTTGAATATAATAAAGTGGCTTATGAAAAGAAATAATTCCCAGATTCTATTTGTTGAAACAATGTTAAGCAAAATAAATTAAATATGTGAAAAACAATCGAAATAGGTCGGCTAATAACTAAGTGAAAAGTATTTAAATACTCAGTGTGACAATTTTAACATGTTTGCAATAAAATCTAGCATTAAAAATTTTGATTAAGCTGTAAAAATTTCGGTAGTTTATTTAGGATTTTTATAAAATGTTTTTAGCTTTTTTAGCTTTAACTGAACTTTTTTTAAAAACTTTTTTAAATTTTGCCTACAAACAGTTGCACTCAAAAAGAAAATTCGTATAAAAATGGATTAGTTTTAACTTAAGAAACGGCTTACCTGTTTTGTAAAAAAAATTAAAATTCAGGAAATCGTAGAACTGTCCTAATCATGTTGATTATAAAAATTTTGTAAAAATTGAATTAAATGATCCCAAGATAAAAATTCCATAGTGTTAATGTTTGGGCATTCGATTTTAATCCAACGAAATATCTCCAACAAATTTGTGCTGTTAACTTTTAAAAAAAATAATAATTTTGAAATTTTTGGCTTTTCTTAAACGTTAAGAAATAAACTGGGCTAAAATTTATTTTTATACAATCTTTTAAATCAGAGCAAAGCATAGAAATAAAATCGCTTGCATTTTATTTACATCCAATTTTTTAATTTTGTTTAAAATGAAATCCCAAAATTTATGTAGCTTTAAATTAAATTTAATGCTGTTAATAAATTGTTAGAAAAAATCTTTAAAATTTTTTAGTATTTTCTAAAACAATTTTTAGCATTTTCTGGCCTTGTATAATGCAAGATTAAGCAGTAAACAATTTTAAAAGCTGGTCACACTGATAAGTATGCAAGCAGTTGCTTCGAGTTATCTTAATGACTTCAGGTGAAGTATCTCTCACCGTGTAGAATAATTTGATTTATTTGTAGCCTTAATATACTTCAGTAAACACTTAGGCTCCACATTGGACCCTTTAAGCGGTGCTTAAGGCCTTTAATAATAATAATAATTAAGTATAAACATTTTAAAACTTTTCAGTAGTGGCATTCAGGTGCGAACTTTGTAATTTAATTAAGTTCTGCGCCAGTTTTTTTCTTGTTTATCTTTATGGACGAGAATAGGAGATTTTATTAGTCAAATTTTAAATATCGTGTGGGACCAAATTTCAAATTAGATACTCGTATTCGTTTTCGTATTCGACGTATATTGCCGCAGATATTCGAATTCATATTCGTATTATCGAATATTAAAAACAGATATTCGTAACATCACTAGTTAATAGTTTTTGAACATAAATAGAAACACGATAAATGAATAAACTGAGATGCAGAATAATTTAGAGTCTAATTAAAGTAGCATTAGCTCTGAATTAAAGATGTGAGTGTATAGATAATAATGAAATCTATTAGTTATCTACAATTCTTTACCTTTGATACAAAGCTAGAAAATTTCAAAGACAATAGATAGAAAAAACGGCTTACTGAGCTACACAACATGACTCTACATTCCAAAAGTGTTTTAAAAGGGCTACAAGAACTGACCTTAGGAAAGTTTGTGCGATCTAAAAAGAAAATTTGGAGAAGGATGATCCTCTGTCGACCCTACGCTGTGGGTCAGCTAAAGAAGAAATCTAGATATACCTTAGATTTTTCTAGATACGCAGATCGGATTGATTACTGGCGCAATTAAATGGTATAATTAAAATTTAAGACCATGGCGCAGAAATACTTTTGTTGTCAAATGGGTTCAGTCATATCTGAGAGACGATATAGTAAAATATCGCCGATACAGATATATCGGCAAACTTGAAGTTTCGGCGATATATCGGTATTCGTTACATCCCTACTTCAAATTGACATGTATAAAACCGAATCATTTTATTAGTCACATAGAATCCTCTGAACAAACTACAAACCAAGTATGACGTAGCATCGGCCACAATAAACGTACCTCGAACGTGTACAACCGACCACGATTTATTTTTAATATTTTTTAAATTATCAAAAAAATTTCACAGTTTAACACCATTAATTTCTAATAAAAGGTAAGTTTTCTATTAGGTGTTTAACTAAGTGAGGTTTTTTTTTTACAATTTTAAACAAAAAAAAAAAAAAAATAAATAAAGCTAGTACTGTGGTTATTTGATTGAACTGCTAATGGTTTTTAATCCAAATTTCGATATTTTAATCGGGCTTAAGTTCATTGAATTTAATTTTCATTAAATTATTTTTATGGAGAAAGGAATTTTACAACATGGAATTAATTAAAATTTATTGATGATTTTTCATGCTTGACTGAGCTGGGAATTGAACCCAGGTTTAACGGACAGGTTGTCATGACTTGTTTCGATTGTCACCACACAATCTCTTCAGAGGGGTTTGCCGTTTAACACTCACCGCCATTGACGACGGATGACGTCAATATTCAAACATCAATCTTTAAACCAAATGGTATTTTACCCTGGTAGATCGAAATTTGCTTTGAATAAATGAAAAAAAAAAATTCTTAGACCAGATCTTTTGGTCGTAATCCGATGAACCACATCTACAAGCGCTTCTGCAATCTAGCAACATTTTGAAGAAATTTAACAGAAATCCTGCATCAAACTGGCCCAACAGCCAATATTACCTTTAATAGAATTACACGGACCGACGTTTTACCGTATGGATGCCGTCTATAAAAAAACAAATCCGAAACGATCGAATAGTGGATTTTATTTCTACAAATTTCTGCAGTAATTCAGCAACAATCATATAATTTGCTATATTAAAGATTTTTGCTTCAAACCTCTGTAAATAATTCTGAAATTAAATAATATATGAACCTTTTAGTTTTTTTAATACTGCAGCAGAGAGATGAGCGTTGTCATCCTAACATCGAAGACTTGCAAACCGTTGAAAATGGGCGTGGTTGCGGAATTTTTTTTAGAAATTATGAGCTATAATATAACTATAATAAGTCATACTTTAAACCAATTTTCTAAGGTTTAGTAAAAAAATAATGGTTTTTCATAAGCTTGAGCTATATGGGAATTTTGACGCCCACAAAAACAATTTTTGCAAGCATATAAGGGATTTCTTATTAAGACGCTAATACTCTGAGTTTAACGATTACAGCTTTGCCCTTTGAAGAGTTATCGTATCCCCAAATGGAGCGTCTGACAGAAATGTGTGTACCAGGTAGCAGTTGGTGGATTTGCCTAATTTTTTGCCCAACGTCCTAATTTTTAAAATCAAACTCTGTGCACTGTTGGGAAGTTCGGCTTCTGGCTACTCAACAAATGCCTCCCTTTCAGCAACGGACGTTTGATAGTTCCACCATGTAAGCAAGGAACGAGTATTTAATTTTACCAGGTTATACACTAACATTGCCACCGGTGTTTGTTGGTTGTACTCACAAGCATATCCCGGTTTGGGACGCCAGAGGTTTATTAGGTATTACCTAGGGTATTCATTCGGTTAACCGTTAAGCGATTAATAACTACCCGATTAACTGATCAGTTAATTTAAGATTGGCTATTTGCGATTAAGCCGGCTAATTTATGTCAATTAACTGATATAACAAAATTTTTAATTTTTTGCAGTATTATAACATTTTTTTTTTTTGTGTTTTTAATTATTTGTTTCATCTCACATACAACACGTATGGATTTAGAAGATATTTTTTTCACACAAACAAAGAGTTACAAATTTAAAAAAATTAAAACAGGACTTCTAGATTTTATACCTTTAGGAAAATTCAGTAAAGTGACTGAGAAATTAGATATTTTTATTATGGGTTGATTCGATTTCTCCAACATCTGCGGTAAGTGAAAGAATTTTTTCCAAGTCAACTTTTATCAAAACTAAAGATAAGAACGCCTAAATCCTAAACATTTTTACCAAACTATTTTTCTTAAAGATTATTTTATAAGATCTCCTTAAACTATGGAAATAACTAATAAAATTATCCCACATTTTAATATTTATGCACAGAAAAAATTAAAAAATCACTAAATTCATAGAACCAATCAAACAATTTATTGTTTTTGCATCTATTACCAAAATAATTAAATTGATTACTAAATATTGTAAAAATTAAAAATAAGGAATTTTTTTAAATAAATGATATTTTTAGTTTTAATTACAAAAACTATCAAACAGCTTTTTCATTCGGAGAAATGTGTTAATTGATTTAATTAAATATAGCTCAGATTTTCACAATTCCCAACAACAATTCTACAAGCTTAAATTATTTTTTTTAAGTGACAAATCAATTGAAATTTTTTGTTATTTAATTAATATTCAATTTAAGTTTATTAAATCAAAATTATATTATTAATAACATTTCATGTAAAAAAATAATTGATTCAATTACACAGTACAACATTTTTCAGTTAATTGATTGCCAACTCAATTCTGTGAACTGTATGTGAAATTAGACCCAAAAAGAAGAATTTCTGCATCATTCGTTTTGTCTTCTTACCTGCGATTTGAAGTTAGTATCGATTTAAAGTTAGTACTATCGTATAGGGGAATTTATCACGTTTTAGACCCTGTTGTTTGACATAGCTCGACAACCACTAGCCCAATTTAGTTGAAATAAATTTTAAAAAATTAAGAATTACAATTCCCTTAATCTGTTCATATATTGTTTTCCTATACAAGTAACACTTTCGAAGTTAAAAATGAATGTATGAAGGGAAAAAATTATTTTTTGCCTAAAAATTTTAATTTTTTTTTTTAAAAATACATAAAAAATGCAAAATGGAAAAAAGTTTCAAGTCTAGTTATTTTTTCGCAAAGTCACATAACCTATGAGCAAAATGAGACAAAGATCATAAAAATCGATGCACGCGTTTCGCTTTTATTCGCAATTGAGTAAATGTATGAATTTCAAAAATTTGCTCGAGATATGCACAACATTATTTGGAGAAAACATTGACACCTTTTTCATGATTCTGAGAATTAAAAAAAAAGGAATAAACAAAAGGTTATTTGATTTTTATGATTGCGGTAATAAATGTACGTGGACAATTAAACGGAAAGTGGACCTTTTTATTATTTGGGTTTTTCCGGTGGCTACCTATATGATTTTTTTACAGAAATTGCACCCACATTTAAGGGTGGTCATTATTTGGAAAGTTTTGCACAGTTTGAAACGTACAAGTGCTGAATCAGGTATATAGCCAGCCGCCCTTAAAATATGCGCCCATTTATAAGTACCTGGCAGTAAAATATTCAAAAATACGTAGTATTTATAGGTGTGCATTGATCGATTTTTGGCATTCAGCCAGTGCCGACGAACGCGAACAGTAAAAGTGATTTTTCTCCAGTTTTTTAAAAGTGAATAACAACAAAACATAAAATATATCAATATGGAAAACAACAAGTGCCCATATTTGGATGAATATTGTTACGTTTGTGGTCATATCGTCCGAAAAATACAGAAAAAAGATCGAAAAAATTTGTTTACTGAGCAATTCAAAACCGCGTATTGTAATTATTTCGATGAAGCAGATTTAAGTGGTGCAAATTTTACGCCGAACACAGTGTGCAACAGTTGTTATACTACCCTTCTAAAATGGATTCACGGAAAAAGTAGAAAGTTATCTTTTATGAATCCAGTAATTTGGGTGGAAGACACAACTGGACATGATGAATCAAGGTGCTATGCATGCATAAATTTTCGTCCTGGATTAAACAGACAACAATTGAAAACAAAAGTATACACTGCTGCATTTACTGCCACACTTCCAGTGCAACGCCCTGCTGATACCGATGCACCTAAACCTCCGAGTGCTAGCCGAAACCGTTTTCACCAATCCGACCGATTTGGATGATGCTGATTGGATACCCGATATTGAAAATAGTGCACCACAACCGCTACCACAAATCGAAATGGATTACATTGTGGCCAAGCTGGGACTATCACAACACGACTCCGAATGGCTGACATCATTTTTGAAGAGAAGAAAACTCACACAGCAAAATGTCAGCGCAACATCATACCGACAACGCCAAGCTGATTTTCAGAAATTTTATTCCGTTGACGAAGCAAATACGTTCACGTACTGCCATGATATCCCAGGTTTAGTGAAAAAATTGGGAATGGATTATATCGCTGGCGACTGGCGTTTATTCATCGATGGTTCAGTTACTAGTTTGAAGGCTGTGCTGCTGCACAAAAAAAATAAAAAACCATGCATTCCATTGGATTCAGCACAACTATGAAGGAAACGTATGAAGCATTGGGCGAAATTTTGAAGAAAATCAAATACGATGAACACAAATGGAACATTTGTTGCGATCTGAAGGTGGTCAACATACTACAAGGGATTATAGAAAAGGGCGGATATCCAAAATACTTCTGCTTCCTTTGTAATTGGGATTCACGATACAAAGGAAATCAATATCAATGTAAAGATTGGAAAGGAAGAACTCCCGAGCTCAACAAACAATTAAAATTACGCAATGAACCTATGATAAAGGACCTGGATGATATTTTGTTGCCACCGCTCCACATGAAACTGGGAATAGCTGGGAAATTCGTTGAAGTGGTGGTCAAAAAAGTTAACGGCGCCTTTGACTGTTTGAAATCCATCTTTCCGAAACTCAGTGATGAGAAAATTAAAAACGGTACGTATCGTACTCTGTATTTCAATATTGTCATATCTAAATTTGTTAATTTCTATACATTCGCATTACCAATAATTTCTTCGTTTTTCTTATGTATTTAAAACAGGTATTCTCAATGGACCTGATATTCGGAAATTGATCAAAAGTGATTCTTTCACACATTTGCTTTCAGAGCATCACGACCACCAACATGCATGGAACGCATTGAAAGAAGTAATAGAAGGCGTTCTAGGAAAGAACCGTGTCCAGCGAGAAGAGATACAGCAACGAGTGGACAGGTTGCTGTTTTATTTCGAAAAAATCGGTGCATCCATGACGCTGAAATTGCATTTCTTGCACCACCACCTCGATACTTTTTTGGCACAATCACCTCAGGAATCAGACGAACAAGGAGAGAGGTTCCACCAGGTGACCATGCCATTTGAAAAGCGGTTCAAAAGCAAAAAATTGGATGCATTGCTTGCGGAGGTTTGTTGGTGGAGTTCCACAATTATGCAGTTTGAAGAAAGCACCGAAGATGAAGACATTGAAATTGGTGGACACAGTGAAAGAAACACGCCCTTGAATAGTATGTGTATCTCGGATGACGATACAGACTCAGACCATGAATATGAACAACCTACGAAGAAAACAAGATCATCAGAACCACAAGCGTCAACTTCTACAAGGATGGATATTGCCAATAATTGAAAAAATGTTCTAAATTTTGTTTTTATGCATATTATAATTGCGTATTAATTGCATATTATTTTATTTTCATTAAGTTTTTATAAATAAAGTTTTTTTTTGCATGATAATTTTTTAATTTATATTTTTATTTTTATTTTAAGGGTGGTGGCTATAACTGATTTTTGAAATTCATACCTTTACTCAATTGCGAATAAAAGCGAAACGCGTGCATCGATTTTTATGATCTTTGTCTCATTTTGCTCATAGGTTATGTGACTTTGCGAAAAAATAACTAGACTTGAAACTTTTTTCCATTTTGCATTTTTTATGTATTTTTAAAAAAAAAAATTTACATTTTTAGGCAAAAAATAATTTTTTCCCTTCATACATTCATTTTTAACTTCGAAAGTGAGCATACATTTGTATACTAGAATACGATAGTTGGTTTGGGAGATCGTTCGCATATAAGGAGTATAGCAGTGGTCCAAGGATGGATCCCTGTGGGACACCTCTAGTTACTTGTAAAGAACGCGATATAGTTTCGGCATTTGCAACTGATTGGCATCTACTTGAGAGGTATGATGACAACAGTTTCACCGCAAACGTGGAAAATTTAAATAATTTGGACAATTTCATGCACAAGATTGATTGGTGCACTGTATCAAAAGCCTTTGAGTGGTCCAATAATACCAAAAACGTTATTTTTTTCTCATCTAGGTTACTACGAATTTCCTCTATCACATCGGTAAGAGCTAAAGTACAGCCACGTTGAGGTCTGAATCCAGATTTTCTGTGTGTATTAATTAAAAATTATGTATTACATATTTATGAATTATTCTTTTGTTTCCTCGTTTAAGTTCAAGAATTGTTATGTTTGTTATGTTATTGTTTTTTTTTTAATTATAAACTCCAAATAATAAATTATTTTTTCATTTTTATATATGGAAATTACTTAACTTATAAACAAAACTTTATTAATCGGTCAACCGATCAATTAAAAAATTAACCGATTAAACCAAAACCTCGGTTAATTAATCGAGCGATTACCCGATTAAAGCAAAAGCCCGATTAAATGAATACCCTAGTATTACCTTATTAACTGCAACTACTAGTGTAAGTAAATTTTACTCTTTTACACATGCATACAAACCTTGTATGTAACCATATACGAATATTGCTAAGTTTTTCTGTTTCCTTTCGATATTTAAAAATATATTTTGTTACGCTCCTTTTTCACAGCCATTGTCAAAATATTGAAAATATTTCTAGCAATTTCGTT
The DNA here is from genome assembly GCA_943735925.1 of Pollenia amentaria. Taxonomy (NCBI): domain Eukaryota; kingdom Metazoa; phylum Arthropoda; class Insecta; order Diptera; family Polleniidae; genus Pollenia; species Pollenia amentaria. The sequence continues at coordinate 79,751,568 of OX031008.1, read as the reverse complement.
TTAATTCTTTAACGTTTTAACAATTGAAAAAAAAGTATGAAAATTACATAAAAGAATTTTATATACTGATAGTTTTTACTTGAAAATCACGGATTTTCAAATATTGAAAAAAATTTAACTCAATAAAAATCGAAGCTTATCCAAATAATAACTGCTTTGAATAATTGTCCGGTTTTTACTTGTATTTCAATAATTTTTCATCAACTATAATTTCCATTTATTTTTAGTTTATACGAAAAAATATTTTAAAGTTATCACCATCATAAAAACAATTTGTTGGTTAAATGTATTTTACTACTTTCGATCCTTTTCACTGTTCAATAATTTTATGAAAAGCGGGCATTTTTTTATTGAATAAATCTTTAATGGCGTTAACAATGTAAATGGCACTTTGTTTTGAAAAGGACATTGTAATAATTTATTTAAAAGACATTAAAATAGGTCACTTGAAAAATTAATAATAAAGAAAGCGAATGTGGTTTAAAAATATGAAAATATTGCACTTTTAAAGTTTAATAAAAAATTAATGGCTTATTTATACAAGTAAAAAATTAAAAAAAATAAAATAAAAAACAAGCAAGAAAGTATAGTGGATCAAGCCTGACCATACGACACTCTACACCTAGGGAAACATTTTCTAGAATTAAGCCATGTGCAATCATGGGCCCGCCATAATATGGGTCATCTGTATGGGATTTTTTTGTCCTTAAGTGATATAATGAATAGTTTATAGAGGACCTACGTTCAATTTTGGGACCACCAACACAAAATTTTGATCCGACATAGCAGCAATTGTCAAAGCTTATGTCGATACCAGCAACTATTAGGAAGATTTGGCATTAAAAACTATTTCTGGGAGTATTATTTGTATATAACTATGAACAACTGTGGACAGATTTCAGTAAAATTTGGAAAGATGATTAAGATTGCCATAAAATAAGCTCAAATCAAATTTAATCTAAATAACAACATAATAAAATAGGTTATGGGCACAAAGACTCTATTCTGGCATTAAGGTTTTATGGGGGCTTTTATAATGCACCGAATCTCACCGCAACTAGGATCTATGTACCAAATCTCAACAAAGCGCGACCTGTACTTTACGCCCATATTTAAGCTCTAGCACTTCTAGTTTCCGAGAAAATCGAGTGTAAAGTCTTTCAAAATCAGTCCAGAAATGGGATTTTCCTCAGTTATATGAGTGATACAAGATTTTCGTTATTTAGGCTCTAGCGCTTCTAGTTTCCGAGAAAATCGAGTTTAAAGTTTTTCATACAAAATCAGTCCAAAAATGGGATTTTCCTAAGTTGTATGAGTGATACCAAATTTTAGTTATTTAAGCTCTAGCGCGTCTAGTTTACGAGAAAATCGAGTTTAAAGTTTTTCATACAAAATCTGTCCAAAAATGGGATTTTCCTAAGTTGTATGAGTGATACCAAATTTTCGTTATTTAAGCTCTAGCGCGTCTAGTTTACGAGAAAATCGAGTTTAAAGTTTTTCATACAAAATCAGTCCAAAAATGGGATTTTCTTAAGTTGTATGCGTGATACCAGATTTTCGTTATTCAAGCTCTAGCGCTTTTAGTTTCCGAGAAAATCGAGTTTAAAGTTTTTCATACAAAATCTGTCCAAAAATGGGATTTTCCTAAGTTGTATGAGTGATACCAAATTTTCGTTATTTAAGCTCTAGCGCTTCTAGCTTACGAAATAATCGAGTTTGAAGTTTTTCATACAAAATCTGTCCAAAAATGGGATTTTCTTAAGTTGTATGAGTGTTACCAGATTTTCATTATTTAAGCTCTAGCGCGTCTAGTTTACGAGAAAATCGAGTTTAAAGTTTTTCATACAAAATAAGTCAAAAAATGGGATTTTCTTAAGTTGTATGAGTGGTACCAGATTTTCGTTATTAAAGCTCTAGCGCTTTTAGTTTCCGAGAAAATCGAGTTTAAAGTTTTTCATACAAAATCTGTCCAAAAATGGGATTTTCCTAAGTTGTATGAGTGATACCAAATTTTAGTTATTTAAGCTCTAGCGCGTCTAGTTTACGAGAAAATCGAGTTTAAAGTTTTTCATACAAAATAAGTCAAAAAATGGGATTTTCTTAAGTTGTATGAGTGGTACCAGATTTTCGTTATTAAAGCTCTAGCGCTTTTAGTTTCCGAGAAAATCGAGTTTAAAGTTTTTCATACAAAATCTGTCCAAAAATGGGATTTTCCTAAGTTGTATGAGTGATACCAAATTTTAGTTATTTAAGCTCTAGCGCGTCTAGTTTACGAGAAAATCGAGTTAAAAGTTTTTCATACAAAATCAGTCCAAAAATGGGATTTTCTTAATCTCTATGAGTGATACCAGATTTTCATTATTTAAGCTCTAGCGCTTCTAGATTCCGAGAAAATCGAGTTTAAAGTTTTTCAAAATCAGTCCAAAAATGGGATTTTCCTAAGTTATATGAGTGATACCAGATTTTCTTTATTTAAGATCTAGCGCTTCTAGTATCCGAGAAAATCGAGTTTAAAGTTTTTCATACAAATTCAGTCCAAATATGGGATTTTCCTAAGTTATATGATTGACACCAGATTTTCATTATTTAAGCTCTAGCGCGTCTTGTTTACGAAAAAATCGAGTTTAAAGTTTTTCAAAATCAGTCCAAAAATGGGATTTTCCTAAGTTATATGAGTGATACCAGATTTTCTTTATTTAAGATCTAGCGCTTCTAGTATCCGAGAAAATCGAGTTTAAAGTTCTTAATACAAAATCAGTCCAAAAATGGGATTTTCTTAATCTCTATGAGTGATACCAGATTTTCATTATTTAAGCTCTAGCGCTTCTAGATTCCGAGAAAATCGAGTTTAAAGTTTTTCATACAAAATAAGTCAAAAAATGGGATTTTCTTAAGTTGTATGAGTGGTACCAGATTTTCGTTATTAAAGCTCTAGCGCTTTTAGTTTCCGAGAAAATCGAGTTTAAAGTTTTTCATACAAAATCTGTCCAAAAATGGGATTTTCCTAAGTTGTATGAGTGATACCAAATTTTAGTTATTTAAGCTCTAGCGCGTCTAGTTTACGAGAAAATCGAGTTTAAAGTTTTTCATACAAAATAAGTCAAAAAATGGGATTTTCTTAAGTTGTATGAGTGGTACCAGATTTTCGTTATTAAAGCTCTAGCGCTTTTAGTTTCCGAGAAAATCGAGTTTAAAGTTTTTCATACAAAATCTGTCCAAAAATGGGATTTTCCTAAGTTGTATGAGTGATACCAAATTTTAGTTATTTAAGCTCTAGCGCGTCTAGTTTACGAGAAAATCGAGTTAAAAGTTTTTCATACAAAATCAGTCCAAAAATGGGATTTTCTTAATCTCTATGAGTGATACCAGATTTTCATTATTTAAGCTCTAGCGCTTCTAGATTCCGAGAAAATCGAGTTTAAAGTTTTTCAAAATCAGTCCAAAAATGGGATTTTCTTAAGTTATATGATTGACACCAGATTTTCATTATTTAAGCTCTAGCGCGTCTTGTTTACGAGAAAATCGAGTTTAAAGTTTTTCAAAATCAGTCCAAAAATGGGATTTTCCTAAGTTATATGAGTGATACCAGATTTTCTTTATTTAAGATCTAGCGCTTCTAGTATCCGAGAAAATCGAGTTTAAAGTTCTTAATACAAAATCAGTCCAAAAATGGGATTTTCTTAATCTCTATGAGTGATACCAGATTTTCATTATTTAAGCTCTAGCGCTTCTAGATTCCGAGAAAATCGAGTTTAAAGTTTTTCAAAATCAGTCCAAAAATGGGATTTTCCTAAGTTATATGAGTGATACAAGATTTTCGTTATTTAGGCTCTAGCGCTTCTAGTTTCCGAGAAAATCGAGTTTAAAGTTTTTCATACAAAATCAGTCCAAAAATGGGATTTTCCTAAGTTATATGAGTGATACCAGATTTTCTTTATTTAAGATCTAGCGCTTCTAGTATCCTAGAAAATCGAGTTTAAAGTTTTTCATACAAATTCAGTCCAAATATGGAATTTTCCTAAGTTATATGAGTGATATCAGATTTTCTTTATTTAAGATCTAGCGCTTCTAGTATCCGAGAAAATCGAGTTAAAAGTTTTTCATACAAAATCAGTCCAAAAATGGGATTTCCCTAAGTTATATGAGTGATATCAGATTTTCTTTATTTAAGATCTAGCGCTTCTAGTATCCGATAAAATCGAGTAAAAAGTTTTTCATTCAAAATCAGTCCAAATATGGGATTTTCCTAAGTTATATGATTGACACCAGATTTTCATTATTTAAGCTCTAGCGCGTCTAGTTTACGAGAAAATCGAGTTAAAAGTTTTTCATACAAAATCAGTCCAAAAATGGGATTTCCCTAAGTTATATGAGTGATATCAGATTTTCTTTATTTAAGAGATAGCGCTTCTAGTATCCGATAAAATCGAGTAAAAAGTTTTTCATTCAAAATCAGTCCAAATATGGGATTTTCCTAAGTTATATGATTGACACCAGATTTTCATTATTTAAGCTCTAGCGCGTCTAGTTTACGAGAAAATCAAGTTTAAAGTTTTTCATACAAAATCAGTCCAAAAATGGGATTTTCCTAAGTTATATGAGTGATATCAGATTTTCTTTATTTAAGCTCTAGCGCGTCTAATTTCCGAGAAAATTGAGCTTAAAGTTTTTCATACAAAATCAGTCCAAAAATGGGATTTTCCTAAGTTATATGAGTGATACCAGATTTTCATTATTGAAGCTCTAGCGCGTCTAGTTTACGAGAAAATCGAGTTAAAAGTTTTTCATACAAAATCAGTCCAAATATGGGATTTTCCTAAGTATTATGATTGACACCAGATTTTCATTATTTAAGCTCTAGCGCGTCTAGTTTACGAGAAAATCGAGTTTAAAGTTTTTCATACAACATCAGTCCAAATATGGGATTTTCCTAAGTTATATGAGTGATACCAGATTTTCATTATTGAAGCTCTAGCGCGTCTAGTTTACGAGAAAATCTAGTTTAAAGTTTTTCATACAAAATCAGTACAAATATGAGATTTTCCTAAGTTATATGATTGACACCAGATTTTCATTATTTAAGCTCTAGCGCGTCTAGTTTACGAGAAAATCGAGTTTAAAGTTTTTCATACAAAATCAGTCCAAATATGGGATTTTCCTAAGTTATATGAGTGATACCAGATTTTCTTTATTTAAGATCTAGCGCTTCTAGTATCCGAGAAAATCGAGTTAAAAGTTTTTCATACAAAATCAGTCCAAATATGGGATTTTCCTAAGTTATATGATTGACACCAGATTTTCATTATTTAAGCTCTAGCGCGTCTTGTTTACGAGAAAATCGAGTTAAAAGTTTTTCATACAAAATCAGTCCAAATATGGGATTTTCCTAAGATATATGAGTGATACAAGATTTTCGTTATTTAAGCTCTAGCGTTTCTAGTATCCGAGAAAATCGAGTAAAAAGTTTTTATACAAAATCAGTCCAAATATGGGATTTTCCTAAGTTATATGATTGACACCAGATTTTCATTATTTAAGCTAGTTTAAAGTTTTTCATACAAAATCAGTCCAAATATGGGATTTCCCTAAGTTATATGAGTGATATCAGATTTTCTTTATTTAAGATCTAGCGCTTCTAGTATCCAAGAAAATCGAGTTAAAAGTTTTCCATACAAAATCAGTCCAAATATGGGATTTTCCTAAGTTATATGATTGACACCAGATTTTCATTTTTTAAGCTCTAGCGCGTCTAGTTTACGAGAAAATCAAGTTTAAAGTTTTTCATACAAAATCAGTCCAAAAATGGGATTTTCCTAAGTTATATGAGCGATATCAGATTTTCTTTATTTAAGATCTAGCGCTTCTAGTATCCAAGAAAATCGAGTTAAAAGTTTTCCATACAAAATCAGTCCAAATATGGGATTTTCCTATATTTTCATTATTTAAGCTCTAGCGCGTCTAGTTTACGAGAAAATCGAGTTTAAATTTTTTCATACAAACTCAGTCCAAAAATGGGATTTTGTTAAGTTATATGAGTGATGCCAGATTTTCATTATTTAAGCTCTAGCGCTTCTAGTTTCCGAGAAAATCGAGTTTAAAGTTTTGCATACAAAATCAGTCCAAAAATGGGATTTTGTTAAGTTACATGAGTGATACCAGATTTTCATTATTTAAGCTCTAGAGTGATACCAGATTTTCATTATTAAATAATAAAAATCTTATTAAAAATATGGTAGGTATAACAATTAAATTCAATATTAAATCTTTTTGAATTTAACTTTCTATACAATTTCAATTATTTAAATAATTCTACTCTTATTGTTTATTGATTAGTATTACCCATCCCTGTTAAAAACAAAGGCAATTTCATATAACTCTACTTTTACAACAAAAAAAACCACTTGAATTACAACAACAAAATACTACATATTCCCATTAATCACATAGTGATGTTATTGTTGTCGTTGTTATTATTATTTATATTCCCTTTCCATCACTTCTTGCATTAAAACAAACTTATCATCTTTTGTGCTTCGTAGAATATTCGTGATGCGCTAACCACTACATTATTGTTCCATACAATAACAACATGCAAATAAAAAACTAATGTTGTTGTTTTAATGTTCTTTTCTCTCTCCACTACCCCTTTTTTAAATTTCCTAAACAGATTTTTGTCACACACTTTTTATTTGGTTTCCTTTTCCTTTGCGTTTTAGTTTCTAGAAAATTTTGTTGTGCGTGAACGTTTTAGTAGATGCTCTCTAAAAAATGACATTTATTTATAAGTAAAAGTGTTGGAAAATAAATAATTTTTTTAAATAAATTTAACTAAATTGTAATTCTATCGGAAAATTAAAAATATAAGTAGAGTTAGATTCTTTAAGACGAAAAATGTGTTGCGAAATTTGTTCATATAAACGCAGAGTAACTAAGAAGCGCAGTCTCTGCTGGTTCGCTGCTTCTTTAGTTAAGAGAGTTGGCCTATCCGAAAATTTATCTTAATTTTTCCAAACCTCAAATGATGACTTAAGAATGTTCTAAAATTTTTTAGGACGGTTGTTACTGTAGTTTTTGTTAACAAGCCAACCTCCAAACATTTCAAATAATAGCAAATTGGTATTGGTATTGGTATATCGAGTTTAAAGTTTTTCATACAAAATCAGTCCAAATATGGGATTTTCCTAAGTTATATGAGTGATACCAGATTTTCTTTATTTAAGATCTAGCGCTTCTAGTATCCGAGAAAATCGAGTTAAAAGTTTTTCATACAAAATCAGTCCAAATATGGGATTTTCCTAAGTTATATGATTGACACCAGATTTTCATTATTTAAGCTCTAGCGCATCTAGTTTCCGCGAAAATCGAGTTTAAAGGTTTTCATACAAACTCAGTCCAAAAATGGGATTTTGTTAAGTTATATGATTGACACCAGATTTTCATTATTTAAGCTCTAGCGCATCTAGTTTCCGCGAAAATCGAGTTTAAAGGTTTTCATACAAACTCAGTCCAAAAATGGGATTTTGTTAAGTTATATGAGTGATGCCAGATTTTCATTATTTAAGCTCTAGCGCTTCTAGTTTCCGAGAAAATCGAGTTTAAAGTTTTGCATACAAAATCAGTCCAAAAATGGGATTTTGTTAAGTTACATGAGTGATACCAGATTTTCATTATTAAATAATAAAAATCTTATTAAAAATATGGTAGGTATAACAATTAAATTCAATATTAAATCTTTTTGAATTTAACTTTCTATACAATTTCAATTATTTAAATAATTCTACTCTTATTGTTTATTGATTAGTATTACCCATCCCTGTTAAAAACAAAGGCAATTTCATATATCTCTACTTTTACAACAAAAAAAACCACTTGAATTACAACAATAAAATACTACATATTCCCATTAATCACATAGTGATGTTATTGTTGTCGTTGTTATTATTATTTATAGGTATTCCCTTTCCATCACTTCTTGCATTAAAGTTTAATGATTAAAACAAACTTATCATCTTTTGTGCTTCGTAGAATATTCGTGATGCGCTAACCACTACATTATTGTTCCATACAATAACAACATGCAAATAAAAAACTAATGTTGTTGTTTTAATGTTCTTTTTTTTTTAAAAAGAAAAAATTAAGTAATCGGTTCGTAATTTTTTGTACAAAACTACAAAAAAAAATATTTTTCTAAAAACCTTTTTTTTGAGAACTTTATTATTTTGAATTTAAAGAAACAATATCAAACAAAATATTTTTATCTATTTTTGGTTATTGTAAAATTTAAAATATTTTTCGAACACCAATGATAAATATTTTTTAAAAAACATAAAAAAAACGTTTTCCGGTCCTTGCTTAAGAGTGCTCTACAATTTTTTAGAACGGTTGTTACTAGAAATGAGCGATATTTCTGTACCTGTGATTTAATCACTGTTACTGAAAAATCACGAATCACAATTGTGACCAAATTTGTCAAGTAACAGGTACTTTCTAAGTCGTTCTTTTTGTATTTTGTTACATGTACAAATTTATGATATTTCACTGTGTGTGTGGGTAATAGCGTTTTTTGAATGAAATGGCGAATAATATTGCTGTTGCTTTCATTCTCTCTTCTATCTTATTAGTATTTTATTAAGCCAAAGTTTATTTGTTGAAGTATGTATGTATATGCAAGCTTTGAAAGCTCTTACAATTTGTTGTTGTTTCTTTACCAAAGAACTTACAAAAGCTCTTGCGAAAGCTCGCGCATTGTACTATTAAAGAACGGAAAACTGATAAACCGTGATCACAATAACAGTTTAAAGGAGCAGTGATATTTAAATCACGTTCACTAAGCACGATGATCTTTAAAAATCACGCGATCGCTCATCTCTAATTGTTACTGTAGTTTTTGTTAACATGCCAACCTCAAAACATTTCAAATAATAGCAAATTGGTATTGGTATAGCAAATAACAAGATAATTTTACAAGCTTCGAATAAAAAATTTGGCAACGTGAGACAAAAGTATACAAATAAAACCTCAAATCGAGTTTAAAGTTTTTCATACAAAATCAGTCCAACAATGGGATCAAGTAACATGAGTGATACCAGATTTTCATTATTTAAGCTCTAGCGCTTCAAATCAGTCCAAAAATGGGATTTTCCTAAGTATTGTGATTGACACCAGATTTTCATTATTTAAGCTCTAGCGCGTCTAGTTTACGAGAAAATCGAGTTTAAAGTTTTTCATACAAAATCGGTCCAAATATGGGATTTTCCTAAGTTATATGAGTGATACCAGATTTTCTTTATTTAAGATCTAGCGCTTCTAGTATCCGAGAAAATCGAGTTAAAAGTTTTTCATACAAAATCAGTCCAAATATGGGATTTTCCTAAGTTATATGATTGACACCAGATTTTCATTATTTAAGCTCTAGCGCGTCTAGTTTACGAGAAAATCGAGTTTAAAGTTTTTCATACAAAATCAGTCCAAACATGGGATTTTGTTAAGTTACATGAGTGCCGGATTTTCATTATTTAAGCTCTAGCGCTTCTAGTTTCCGAGAAAACCGAGTTTAAAGTTTTTCATACAAAATCAGTCCAAAAATGGGATTTTGTTAAGTTCATGAGTGATACCAGATTTTCATTATTTAAGCTCTAGCGCTTCTAGTTTCCTAGAAAATCGAGTTTAAAGTTTTTCATACAAAATCATTAAGACCCGTTTTCACAACTACCGTTTTTATCGAAAACTTTAAAAGTTTGAGCTAAAATAGTGAAAATCTGTTATCACTCCTTTGTATGGAATTTTTCATGTTTTTGTATGAAAAACTTTAAATACATTTTTCTCTAAAACGCGATTTTTTCATCCCTGCGGTAAATTTGTATCAATTGTTCTTAAATCACTTATCCCGTCACCAGGGAGCACAATATTATAATTAAAAGGAATGAATTGTGTAGGGTGAGGGCAAGATACATCACTTGACTGGTGATAATGTATTTAAAGTATACATAGTTACTTTAGAGGATAGTGGATATAAAACTAGTCAGTTGACTGGATTTTAAGCGGGTAGGGGCTAATTCTATTACTTGATATGAAGGGGAACTAGTATTTTGACATGGGTTATTTGGGACAATATCTGCGACAGGCATTAATTTAATCGAAATATTATGTGTTCATTAGGGTTATTTCAGTGATCTATTACAAAGTGTCAAAAAGGTGCCAATTAAACCAATCTTAGGATATCGCCATGTTAAAGTGACAAGTCCCCTTCATATAATGTACTAGAGCTCAAACGGGTTCGTTCTACCTCAGAACTGTCACGCGACAAGTTAAATGTTAGTTCCCTTTCCCCTAGGACAATATCAATTTAATACTACATATGTATGTATCTATATAGTAGTAATCAAATTAATAATAATACTAATCGTTTTACTAACGAAAACCATTGTAACCATCACATGTACTTTCATTTACTTAGTACAAGTTGTATCGGTACTAATACTTTCCCATACCGAACATTCACATACATGTACATATGTATCGTAGTAAAAACTAAGTACACAAATGTGATCTTTAGTACCAGGCACGATGTTATATACAAGCAGTACGAGTGTTATTTTTTTAAAATTTTTTGTTATTGTTGTTTTTATAAAATATTGGTTGTTGCTGTTGTGTAAACAATGTAAACAAAACAAGTAAGAATACCTTTTTAGCTGTGTCGAATCTTTTATACCCTACAGCAAAATATATAGAATTCTTGGAAAGTGGACTTTTTATGGGATCTGTGATCTATATTCTAAGTCGATTGTGCTGAAAATCGTAATCTGATAAGGATTATTATAAAAAATTCGATGATCGTTAAGTCGTTCGGTAGTGAGCGTGTTTTTAACAGGCAGACAGTACAGACATGGCTAGATCGGCTTCGAATTACTCCAATATCCAGAATATATATATTGTAATTCTATGTCTAAGAGCCCACACAGAACTATAAACAATCTTCTTGTTTTAGGGTGCAGAACTGCAGGGCTCTAAAAGATGTGGGATGATCTTTTTAAGAATATTGTTATTATAACCACTCATATGAGCGATTATAATGTTTGAGATTTGGAGAACAAAAAAATAAAAAGAGGGTATGGAATTATTTCCCTTCTCGCTATTAAATTAAGGGTAAAAAGGGATTTGTGGTTACCTTTTAGGTTAGCGATCCAACGCAGATAAATGTAGTCGGTATGTAGGGGTAGCTTAAAGGTAGGAAGGGGCGGCTTCACTGTTGATTCTAAACTTCCAGCTGGTAAATAAGTGTTTATAGGCACAAGTGTAGGTTAAGGTAATTATAAGATTTTTAGTTAAGTTAGGTAAGACCGTATTTTCTGTTAGATTTAAGTTAGGGCTAAGTATTTTAAGTAAGGACTGCTCGCTTCTGTTGCTATGTCAAAAGTAAAGAAAAGATGGCTATTTTTAGACTTTTAAGAAAAATCTTCGGCCTGCAGATTGCCGAGGCCGACTGGAATAACTCCGAATTCTTGTCAGGAGTTACAATTTTAAGTTTCATTTAGTATTTAATGTTACTTCTTAATGCCATCTGAACTTCACTGTTGGCACTACAATAATATAATTTACATGATTGTAACTTACAATATAATTTACATATTTTACTTCAAATGAATTCATTTCGTTTTAATTACATTTTACAGGGTTTTCCCCATTTTTATATACTTGCTTAACATAATTATTTTCTTTTAAATTCAGTAATTTTCTTATTGATCTTACTTTTACTTCATTCACTATTTTTCCAATTAAAACTTAATTCTTAATTTAATACGTTACATTTTCTAATTCAAAATTCAATTCCAAATCCACGTATGTAGATTAAAAATAAAAAAACCAAAATAAAAAGTATATGGTCGAAACGTTAGTTTAGACAATATACATATATATGGGGGATTTAATCTCAAGTGACCCAACTTTTGAAATCGATGTCTTCCGATTTGGATGAAGTTTGCACCAAGGTTAGTCTTATTGGATAGTAGTTTAGAAACAAATTTTTTTTTGTTTTATTTTAAATTTTTTAAAAATTTTTTTTTCCTTAAATTTAAAACTATTTTTGTATTTTTTTTTTTTTGAAAAGGGTATTTTTTTATTTTTTTGCTCAAAAGAAAGCTTATGTATTTTTCTTTTAGTTAGAACTTATATTTTTTTTTCATACATATCCCACTCGCATCCCACTAAGCAACCAAAACTACCGTAAAGGAAAAGACCTAAGCTTTCTTTTGAGCAAAAAAAAAAAAATTAAAAAAATACCCTTTTCAAAAAATACAAAAATAGTTTTAAATTTAATAAAAAAAAAAAAAATTTAAAAAAAAAACAAAAAAAAAATATTAAAAGACATGTGATTGAGATTAAGTTTCTTAGATTATTTATATTTTTGTTTTTATTATTATTATTTTATATTAATTATAATAAAAAGATTTCATTTGTCAACATCTCTATAGAAAAAGTGATTTTATTCCTGGGATTAATATATTGTGGGTATTACAGTATCGAGGGAATGAAATGCTAGTTTGGTATGTTATATACCGTCGGAGAGGTTAATTTGTCTAGTTTCTCAGCATAAGTTTTATTTTTAAGATTTTAGAAACACACATAAAAAGGAAAAAAAATCAAAATAGTGCATATGCTAAAAATTGAAAAACCCTCGTCTTGAGTTAGAAATTTTTTTTTTTATACATATCCCACTCTCATCCCACTAAGCGACCAAAACTACCTAAAAGAAAAATACATAAGCTTTCTTTTGAGCAAAAAAAAAAAAAAATACCGTTTCCAAAAAAAATAAAAAATAAGTTTTAAATTTAAAAAAAAAAAAAATTTTTCGATATCTTGAAGAAATAGCTATCTAATTTTTTTGGGACAAATTTTGCTAACACCAATAGATTATAAGTTACATGGACGAGAAAGAACACCGGTTTGGCCAAAATGTCAAATTTTGACCCCCTCTAACTCAGAAACTTTTTGACCGATCTTGTTGAAAATTTGTGTCTAAACTACTATCCAATAAGACTAACCTTGGTTCCAAATCGGAAGACATCGATTTCAAAAGTGGGGTCACTTGACATGAAATCCCCCATATATATACAAAGATTTATCATGAGATATTGTGCCATCGATTTTTCGATAGCACTGCGACATATCAAAGAAATCATTTTCGAGGCGTACATTCAATTTTTCTCAACTTTTATTTTGAAGGTTTTTTTTAGTAGGTAATAAAAAAAATCGGATTATTTAATATTTTTTTTTTTAATATTACTTTTCCAATGTGAAATTGCACGCTTATAACGACGGCGATAGCAGTTTTTCCAAAAAAATGTTTTTATTAAGGTTTTGCACGAGTTTTTGTCGAACATGTTATTTTTTAACGCGTTAACTTTTAAGGTTTTTAGTAGGTATGTTAACAAAAATTCGCCGATATTAAATTTTTTTAAATATATCCTATCCAAGGTAACAATTAAATCAGCCTCTTTTTTTATTACCTACTAAAAAACCCTTAAAAATAAAAGTTAAAAAAAGTCAGTTGAAATATATTATAAGTATATATATTCTTTATATATACTTTATAGGGTTTTAGATAAATAATTACAGGTGTGTCAGACGGAATGACAAAATTAGTATACCATAATTTAGCACTCTGGGTGGGGAGCATAAAAAGCATAAAAAGCATTAAAATATTAAATTTAAAAAGCAACAAGTAATAAAATCTTTAAACTTAATTTAATTCTCCCTCGCAAAAATGCAGGCATCAGAAATTAAAACCTAAAACTTAAAATTTAAGTTTTTCATTAGGTTTTCATACAAAATAAATTTTTTTCTCTATCAGTTAAAAAAAAAATGGGAAACACAAAACAAGATATTTATTTTTAAAGTACAATATGTGTTTTGTACATGAAAAGAAACAAAAATTTGAAAAATACACAAAAGGTTTTTTTATTTTTTTTTTTTCTTTTTTTTTTAAAAAAATATTTATCATTGGTGTTCAAAACATGTTTTCAAATGTACAAAAAAAAAAAAAATTATTTTGTTTTATTTGTTCTTCAAAGTTGAAAGTAATAAGGTTCTTAAAAAAACGTTTTTGAGAAAAATATATTTTTTTTTGTTTTTAGAAACTAACAATAAAAACTCAATTCGAAGTTAAAATTGTGAATTTTAATTAAAATTATAATATAAAATTATGTTTAAAATTGCAATTGCAAAAAATCTTTAGAGAGTCTTAATTATCAAAACTAGCTGCTGTTGCATTAGTTGTACCCGCAACACAGGTATCTGTGGAGACAGCCTTCAGTGCTTTGCCAATTATTATGACCAAAAATAGAAGGAATTTAAGTTCTGAGCATGTAGAAAATTTATTGTTGCTCAACCTCAACATCAAGCTAATTGATAAGATTACTATTTAGTTCTAGGATAATCTTTATCATGTTATAACTACTTATTATTAATTAGATTTATATTTTTTACTATAATTTTGTACGTATGAGTTTAAATTTTGTCAATTAAAAAAATTCAATTTTAAGTTTTCGGAAAAAAAGTTTTCATGTACAAAATAATATTGTACCAAGGCGAATTCATTCCAGGTAATCTCGGTAGTACAACAAGTACAACTCGTACAAAAACCACAAGCAATTTGTTTTTGTAAAATCATTGTACAATGTCAAAAACCGAAACAAATCAAAACAGAAACAAAGATAATAAACAAAATTTTGACATCCAACAATAATACAGCTAAAGGAAAAAAGTTATCAGCAGGGATTTTAGGATCACCTGTAATGAATTCGCCTTGTATTGTACTGAAAAAATAAATCTCTTTTTTTTTGTGTTTGCTTTCATGAAAAAAAAAATTATTTTGTACGCATGATTTTTAAATTTTTAAAAAGAAAAAATTAAATTTTCGGTTCGTAATTTTTTGTACAAAAGTACAAAAAAAAATTTTTTCTAAAAACCTTTTTTTTTTGAGAACTTTATTATCTTGAACTTAAAGAAACAATATCAAACAAAATATTTTTATCTATTTTTGGTTATTGTAAAATTTAAAATATTTTTCGAACACCAATGATAAATATTTTTTAAAAAACATAAAAAAACGTTTTCCGGTCCTTGCAAAAATGCCACAAGTATTAATTATTTATAGAAAGAACTGAAGTAGAGTTAGCATAATGCAAAAAAAAACGAAAGGAAGGGTTGCGGCTGTTTGAAATGAAATGTCATTACCATATCTTATAAAGTCGCTGGCAGGATTGATTACACTAGATCCAATTTTCCCAGCCACGAAATACCAGGAATTTTGAGTTATATTTTGGCCTGCAGCTCTACAGCCTTCAGCCCCTAAAAACAATCAAAAGTGCTTAATCGCACAAAAGAGTCGAGCAACCACGAGACAATTCGCTCACCGACCTTCGCCTTAAAATGTTTTAAGACCTGGAACAGAATAAACTAGTTGTAGTAGAAGCTAAAGCTGACGAATGCTCTGTAGCGCAACAAAGTTCAAAATTTCAAACTTTGCGCTTCAACTTCAACTGCAACGACTACTACAACTATGTATTCGGTTGACACTACTTTCAAACTGCCGTTTGTAACTTTTCACAGCTTGCAGTACTATATGTAACGTTGAACTATAGCGACTATTCTGTTCCCTACTTAATTATAATGTCGTTTAATATTCTTTTTTATGTTTTGAAGGTTTTCATTTCATGTATGCCTTTTTCCTGCACCACTGACTAATTGGAACTCCTCTTCTGTATTCTCGTTAAAAAAAATATTTTTAGCGTACATGCTGATATTTATTTCTTGATAACTTTTATACATATACATTAATAATTAGTATTGTGGTTATTTTATTGAACTGTTAATGGTTTTTAATCCAAATTTAGATCAAATCAAATCTCAGCGCAGTCAAGAATGAAAAATTATCAATAAACCCAGTTCAGTGGGTTCAAATCTCAGCGCAGTCAAGAATGAAAAATTATCAATAAAAAAAATTTTTAATTAATTTCATGTTGTAAAATTCCTATCTTCATAAAAATAATTTAATGAAAATTAAATTCAATGAACTTAAGCCTAATTAAAAATATCTAAATTTGGATTAAAAACCATTAACAGTTCAATAAAATAACCACAATACTAATTATTGTTAACAGCTAAGGCACGAGCTATGTTTACATTTGTCCTTCAAGTTGTGCTGAAAAAGGTCAACAAGAAAAAAGAAAGACAAAAACATCAAAAAAACAAAAATGTACTTTGGACTTCAAGAAGAATTCTTGACGAAAAGTACGAAAAAACAGAAGTTAGGGAGAACATGTAAATCAATTAAAATAGATAATCATTCATTCAAAAAGCAAATTTCGATCTACCAAAGTGAAATACCATTTGGTTTAAGGATTGATGTTTGACTATTGACGTCGCCCGGCCTCAAAAGCCGAGTGAGTAAAACGGCAAACACCACTGACGAGATTGTGTGGTTACAATCGAAACTAGTCTGGGCAACCTGTCCGTGAACGCCTGGGTTCAAATCTCAGCGCAGTCAAGAATGAAAAATTATCAATAAAACAAATTTTAATTAATTTCATGTTGTAAAATTCCTGTCTTCATAAAAATAATTTAATGAAAATTAAATTCAATGAACTTAAGCCTAATTAAAAACATATACATTAATCTTAACCTCATAACAAAATTTCATTTATATCGGTATTTAACAGTCAATTTTTTTGTCAGAATTTTTATCTATATTCACGTTAAAAGAAAGTTTATCAAGCTGAAAAGATTTCCGAAAATATATCATGTTTTAATCTTTCTTTTAAAATATAAAAAAGCAAATTTTTAACTTAAACGAAACCTTTTTATTAGGAGCACAAAATTTTCTACACGTTTTCTACACTACACTTAACACCATTAATTCCACAGCAGCATCTTTTCTACTAAAAACTAAAACATTTCAATTAAATTAAAGTACAAAATAAAGTGCAAGACTAAAAAGAGAAAACATTTTTTATTTACGTTATGCAGAGTAACAAGAAATTCAAACTAATGTCTACGCGAAAATTACGTGAAAATCGTTCTGATGGTGTATATGAAAGCGTTTTTTTAATATTTCAGAAATATAAATTAACTTTTTGAAAAACACACAAGATCAACGTGTTGATATTTTAGAAAAATTTTCGTTATAGATGTATGTATGTATGTAGTACAAAATATCTGTGGCTTGATGCTAAAAGGGCAAGTGACAAGATATTCACTTTTGAGAAAATTACAATTGAAGTTTTTAGAAAAAATTCATTTGATTACAGCTGAGAAGATTTCCATAGACATAATATGTCTAAGCCAAACTTGATAAGAGAAACTTAAAATTATTCTCAGCTGTAATAAGAAGAATTTTTTATAAAAAGAAGAAACTTCCATTATTGTGGTAAATTACCTTCATTCTCCATAACTTTTTCTGCCAAGTTATCCACGATGTTGTCAAAATACAAAATATTATGATATTAAAATGGACTCCCAATACAAGTTGAAGCGAGAAGAGCAAATGTAGACATTGCCCAATTAATTTAAAAACTATATAAGCTTTTCGATTTCTTAAAAGGCCAAAGTAGACATTAGCCTTTTTAGAATTAAGCTTTTTTAATGAGTTTATAGTGACATTGGCTAGCAAAACTCTTATGAAGCTGTTTTGGGTTCAATTAGCCATTGTATGTTTCAGCAAAATAAAAGAGAGTAATAATCAGCAAGAAAATATTGACGATCAAGCGCGATCATATGATACCCTTCACCAGAGTATTACGAGAAAAATTTTCGAGAGTGGACCCAATTTGAGACCCATGGGTAATCATGGACCCGCCATGTCTATATAGGACCAATGGTCAATTTTGAACTTGCTGGTACAAAATGTATGCCATGACAAGTTTAAAAGAAAGTTATGTCACTTAAAGCAAAGGAGTGTTATTTGTATAGAAGCTGTGGTCAAATTTATGTTGCAATACAATATTTGTAAGCCAAATTTAATGTAAATACCAACGTAATAAAATAGTTAATGGACACAATGACAATTCCGGAAAGAGCCATGAATATGGGCTATATAAAATTATGGAATCATTCTCAAAATATCAGCCTGTACTTTGCGCCGGACGGATATCGTTAAATTGACTCAGAAAGTGATTCTTAGTCGATTGGTATATCGGTGGATATAGGACCAATATTTTTTAGTGTAACATACATCAGCACAAACGCACAATACCCTCTCCACCATTGTGATATGGGTATAAAGACCCTTTAAGCATCAAGCAACTGATATGTACTGTTTGTTTGATTTAATAAGGGTTATCACGAAGGGTTGTGCAACGTGTGCAAACGATGCAAATATGTGCAAAAATAGACACATTTGCACAACACAACAACAACAAAATGTACGTATTGGCAATTTCCTTTATTTTACTTTGTTTGCACTAAAAAAACCTTGAGCAAAAATAGTAGTGCATATTTGCTCAGTTGCAAATAAAAGCAAACAACAACTTTTGAAAAACTGGCCGCCATATTTATTTACTTATTTGTAAAAAAGAAAATTATTTTTCACTGGTTGTAGGCATTCTTATTTGTTAAAAACTTTATTTTAATACATATGCTTGTGCATAATTGTAAAGAAATTAAGAATTTTGACAACTTATGATAGTGCTGCCAGAAGTTTTTTGTGTTTCCAGTATAAATTTTTATAAAAATAGCACATTTGCACCAAAAATAAAAGTGGTATGCAATCAATCATAATATGCACTGAAAATTCACAAATTGCAAATTTGCACAATGACCATCGTGATTACCCTTGATGTTTTAGACAAAAAAATTTGTGATTGATCTTTTGCATTTAAATTACCAGTAGCTCGTTTCTGTATTTCTCGCATCGTAAAAGCTCTCGCATGAAGTGTGAAACAAAAAATTTCATCGCTTCTCGATTTGTGAGAAAAAAGTGATCCTGTATTTAAATGCTGTTTTAACTGGAATTCTTCCAGTAATTAAGTGTCAAATGCAAGCGAAACGTCAACGAAAGAAAAAGATATAATACAAATAGGGCTGCCAGATTTGACGATTTTTGGTTCCGAAATTTGCAAAGTGCCGATTATCGGATTTTTTCTAGTGACGATATTGTTCAGTCTTCGAAATAAAACAATTTTAAATATTTGTATATGTTTGTGTGCTACGCACCACAGAAAAAAGATATCTATAGAAACAAGGCAGCTTAAATTTCTTATTCAACCCTATGGTGAAAATTGTCCTCGAAATTGTATGTCTGTTCTCTAAAAAATGTATCGGCAAAAGCAAAATGTCGAGGGAAAACTGTTAAATTTTTTTTTTTTTTTTGGATTATTAAATACGTTTCTTTATGTGATCAAAACATTAAACTATTACCCCATTTTTCAGTCAATGCACTATAGCAAATGTTTGCCTTTTTTTGGCAAAAATTTTAATTCTAGTTCAATATGATTTTTTGTATTGCATTTGTGTGACTTCCTCAGGGAAAAATAACAATCTGAAATTTTATAACAATTATCAGATTCAAGAAAAAATACAACAAATAATGTTTTAAAAATAGACCTCAAGCTTAATTATGATAAAAAAAATAAATTGGCTTAAATGTTTAAGATTTAAGCGATTCTTTTCTTTAGTTTTGATAAAACTTGCCTTGAAAAAAATTCTTTCACTTATCGTTGATGTCGGAGAAATCGAAAGCAACCCATAATACAGAATATCTTATATATCAGTCTATTTTCTAAACACATACATATAAAAAGTTCGTGAAACAAAACGCTGTTGACAGCAAATACTTATTTAAATTTGTCTGAAAAAATAATTTCGAAACACATACCTTTTGTATATGAGACGAAACTAATAATTAAAAACATAAAAAAATATGTTATAATACTACAAAAAATTAAAAAGTTTGTTATACATGTTAATCAGTTAATCGACATAAATTAACCTATTTAATAGTTAATCGAAAATAGCCAATTTTAAATTAACCGATCAGTTAATCGGGTAGTAATTAATCGGTTAACCAATTAACCGAATGAATACCCTAATAGTAATTGTTTTGTACAGACAAGCAAATAGTAAAACTCCCAAAATTTGTCCATAAATGAAATAAAACCCCTAAATCTGCAGGGAAACCCCCTAACCAGGCAACTCTGGTTACATCCCTAGTTTCCATATTGTTTAATTAGTTAAATTCTTAAACGGTGAAATTTTTCATTTAGTAATGAACTAGCATTTCTGAATTATATAAATTTAGCCTTTTAAAGGCTATTTCGAAATATAAAAAGGAACGAAGCTATAACCAATTTTTCTTTTTGTGGTTAAACTTACATAAATTTTAAGACTTTCTTATTTATAAGAATAATACACGATTCATAATGATTCATTTAAAAGAAATTTAGAGGCTAAAATATTATTAAGGAGGCTAAGCTGGCAGCATTGAAAGTAAGTTACTCGGAAGCAATCATTTTCGCAGTAAGTGCTGTAGAGTTTAATATACTTTCACCTAGTACCAAACATGACTGTAAAGGATAAGCTTTTAAATAAATCCTCACTTTGTTTTTTCCTACGCTAATACCGCGAAGCTCTACGCTTGTTCCAGGAGACCAGAGTCTCTAGAGGTAATCGAACGCGTAACCCCCGCGCCGATGGACTAGCTTACTACCAACTAGCCTACCGGGGCACCCAATTTCAACACTCTGCGCGCTGAAACCACATCTCGTCCGGACCAATGTCATCCGTATTGTCAGACAGATTCCAATGACTGTAAAGCGAGCACCGACATCATTTTGAAATAAATAAGGTCCTATGATGCCGCCAGCGTGTGAGCCGCATGAAACGGTCTATTTTTCTGGATGTAATGCTGTCTGTAGGGTTTGTTATGAATTGGTCTGGCTGCATACGGCAATGGTATTTAATTAAAAATCCCTTTAGCTGAACACAATTTTGCGATACACCATCAATCACTGATTTTCGAAGTAAATATGAATAATTGTATAGCTTTGGTCAACCGTGAATCTATTTATATAAATAGATATCAATTTGACAGCTAACCCTTTCACCAGTTCTATTGGGCTTAACAAAAGCACCGTTAACTAGGTTTAGGTATAATGTAAACGGAACTCAAAGCTTCAAAAGTGTGTCAATCAGAGCTGCAATTTTTGGTAATTTCTAACCAAAATTGGTATTTTTTTTTTCTTAATGTGAAGATGTGAATATTTTTAACATTTTGGTCACTTTTTTTTCTAAAATATAAAATACGTATCAATATGTTTGATACGTATTTTATTATCGAAAACACAAAATCCCTTTCAAAACAGCTACCAGATATTTTTTAAGATTATTGTTAAGATAAAAATTGTCAAATGTGATTTTTATATTATAAATGGACATGTTCTGAAATTGAAATCATATGAAGTTTTGATCGATATAGATTTTCAATTATTTTTTTAATGAGCGTAGTTTTTCCTGGTTTTAATAGTAGTAAAGATAAGTGGTACTTAGAGTAGAAAGCGCATAATATCACAATTCAGAACATGAATGAAAAAGTACACAAAAGTATTTTTAGTGTTTCTAAAAACTTGAATATAAATCAAATGTTCTAAATTTGCATTTTTTTCAGTGGTATATTTTAATATATTGAAATACACAAAGGAATTTTAAAGATTTTTTAAAATTAAATTGATACATGATCTATAATTTTATGGAATTTACTGTAAGAAAATGGCGTGAATTTAAGAAATTTTAAATTTTACTTTTTATAAGCTGTCGATATTACATAGAGTATCCAAATATTTGACTTTTTGTTTTGTTCGAGTAAGGAATTAATTGATTTTTAAATTTTAATTTTACTCGATTAATCGAATAAGAGTTTTAATATGTTCGAATAAGTCGAATAATTCAAATAATTATATCCAATGGAAAAAACATACCTGTCTTTTTTATTTAATACTTTTATTATATTAATAAATAAATAAAAATATAGTTAAACAATAAACAATAAAATAACAATTCATTTACACCAAGTATACAAAACTCTGCTGCAAAACATACAGTTTTTAAGGCGCTAAAGAGACCGAAACAAGATTAAAGAAATAAAATAAAAATAAACAAAGTAAGCACTACTGCTAAACTTAATACGGGAATTCAAAATAGGCTTTCATCTTATATTTCATAAATTTTTTTAATTTTTTATTTTAGCCGTTTTTGTCGCGGTATTTTAATGACAGTTCCAGCACATTTAAACAAATTTATTATTCGTAATTTAATTTAAGTAATATATTATTCCTTAAAATCAAGTAGAATTGAAATGAAGTGAGATTCTCAGTTAATTTTTTTTTAATCTCCGTATAGTCCTGATTTTAAGAGAAATTTTGGTTAAGATAAGAACTCAATGTAGGAAAAAACTTTTTAAACTGGATCGTTTTCAAAGTTTGTTCTACTCTAAAGGTTTGGATAATTTGTTTATTTAACGTATTACTATTTTGCGCCAACGATCCGAGATTTGGTTTTCAACTACCTATCTTAGGACACTTCGGTTTTTAAGACGAATCTTACAATACCTAAAATGTCAAAATTCATCCAGCCTGTTTTGGATGATACCAGGTAATAAGGATATTGAAGTCAGTTAAAAACTGGTAACCGAAAATCTGACAGTGCACTATAGGTCAAACGATCGATTTCACTGGCCAAAAGTCAAATTTCGCACATTGTGTTATCACTTCTTTTGTGTTACAACCTTATAAGAAACACATCAAAGCAAATAAAAATGCATTTGGTTTTTGCAACAACAATTAATAAATTTTGAGGTTATGTAAGCTTTTAAAGAGTAGGCAACGTTGGGCAATTGCAAGGAAAATTGATATTTGTTTGTTAATTCGTGATGAATCTGGAAAATATCATTTTACCACTTTTTTCAGGTAAACACATTCTGCCGAATATTGATTTATTCGAAGTCTGGGTTAAACCACGCACCAAAGAAAAAAAGCAAGATGCTGTGTATGGATATACCGCTAGGCAAATTGGAGTCGAAATCATTCCCACTGATAACATTACCACTTCATGCGTAATGATATTCAATAATTTACTGTATTAATAAAATAAGAATAAAACCCATAATACATACGTTATTATATATATGAATAAACTAGTTTTGGTCCCCAAAGGGTGAAGGGACCTGTAATGCATTAGGGCCCTAAACTGTTAATTTTTTTCTTCAATTTTGCCTATAATCTAAGTCTAGAAAGAAAATAAGTTAGTAGGGCTGTTTTTTGAGAAAAACGAATTTTTACCAAAAAAGTAAAGTAATAAAATCTTATTTTTTTAATTTTCCCCCAATGGGTTAATTTTTATTTATATACAGATTTATAGAGTTTTAAATTACCTTTATAATGATACTAACCAGAGCCAGATCAGAGCACAAATAGCTGAGATATAACGGATTATATACTCAAGCTTTAATGGCCCATATCTCAAGAAGTTAGACCGAGCGCCAAAATTTCTTTGACACAGCGCAGAAATCTATGCCGCTGGTAAAATTTTGGTGTAGATCAGAGTGTTGCAGGTATTCCGTATTTATGCGGCTCTGTTTCCGAAGGGTTAAGGGACGTAAAAGGCACAGCGGCGCCAAAAAGGTTAAATATTTTGTTTAATTTTTTCACTTTTTTCCTCACAAAGCATTCTGAACACATTCCAGTTAACATAACCTCATATTTTGAGTTTTATGACTTTTGGCCAGTGAAATAGCTCATTTGACCTATAGTGCAGTGGATAGTTTTCAAAAATTATAAATGTTGATGAATTTTTTAAAAATAACGTCAAATTCAATATCAAAAAGCGCTATTTTAGTACGAAAATTCTTATGTATGGAATTAGTAGTTAATTGTTTATTACATGATTTGTCTCACACACATCCACTTCTAAAAAGGGATTTAAATATGTTCAGAATATATGCAGAATATAACAACATGTTATTTAGTTGTTATGATTTTTATTAGTTAGAAATAAAAAAAAAATATTTTTATATTAAAAAAGTAGAATTTTCTTAGAAATTAGTTTTAATCGATTAATTGACATAAATTGTATATTTTAATTATTCGATCAAATTATGGCGAAAAATTTCTTCGATTAATCGAACAACGATTAATTGAGTGGATACTCTAATATTACATATATTTATTTAATGTTTTTTAGATGTGGAAATATTTTAAATTTATAGAAAAAGCTTTGACTGTCAGTCATATACTTTTTGCCCATTGAAATACACAAAATAATTGAAATAGAACAATTTTGAAACCGTACTAATAACAATTATAATTTTAAAATACAATCTACAAACAAGACGAACAACATATATCATTTTTATAATTTTTTAGATATACATACTGTTACGTTACTACCTTTTCAATAACGTTTTTGGTTTATTTCCTTTATAATAAACCTCTTGAGTTCTTTTATTGCAACTTTAATAAAATAAATAAAACACTTTAAACACTTTACTTTATAGCTGTACTATAAACTATTCACGCCACTTTATTTAGAACTTAGTCAATTTTACCACTTATAATTGCGATGTACACACTTAAATAATCGCACTAATACTGATTATCGATGCCAACCTTCGCGAGTATTTATACTCTGTTCGCTGACATCTAGATGTCTCTAGAGCATTCTACTCGTCGAAATGTCTGTAACATTTTCGACATTTCTGGGCGAATCGAGATTTTATTATCTTACAGCGAATATCATTATGCATTAACACTGTGGCTGAATTTAAATTGATTTATACATCAATAAACTAAAGCATACTTTATGGGTTAAAAATAATCTTAACACTATTAGTTATCTATAACAATCATCACATTACATTTGTACTAGAAAACTCTGTACAGTGGGTTTACATTAGAAATATGCGAAACTAATACGATAACATTTTAAACTAATAAAATTACCTACTAATAAATTAAACTTATTCTTAACTAAAGTTAATTTCGTAACAATACATATATAATTTACAAAATATTCACATTTCGCATTTGGCCAACAGCTTCCAATTTCGCCAAAACAATCGCAATATCGCCAATCGTAAATTTCCATCTCCAAAGGGACTAGAAAATTGCCACAATTGAAAGCCCTGCCACTGACAGTTAAAAAGCGGAAAACAATTTAATTTTTCCTTTTTTGTTATTTATAACTGTGAAGTACAAATTTCGTTTATTGTAAAGGACATATTCAAAAAATTTAATTTATTAACTTTCAATAAACCGAATTTTGTATGGAAATTTGACGGATTTAACTATATAATAAAAATATCTTTTATTAAAACAGTCTCAAATAAATAAAAAATTTAACTAAAGTTTCTTATTATTTTTTTAATATGTACAAGAATTACTTTTATTTTGTTGTGTTCTTAATTTGTCATTGATATTTTAATATTAAGTGCAAATAACATTTGTCTTACAATAAACCTTAAAATGAATTTAAATGCTTTTAACAATTAACAAAAGCCATTTCTAGTTTGGTTATATTTTTTCACATTTGGTTACTTTTTCAAAAATTTTGGTTGCAAAAATTGTATTAGTCGTGGCAGCACTGTGGGCAATAGCAGTATCAAAACAAGCAAGAACGATTTAGTTAAAAGCAGGAAGCGAGGCTTATCGCACATAAAGAAAATACTTATCACCGTTTGTCAATATATCTGTTTACTAATAAAAAAATTTTGAATATGTGCATTTATTTGCGGTAAAAAGAACTCAAGGTGAAATTAAGGGAAATGAATTAGCGCATTTTTTGATTCTGTATTTTAAATGTTGGTAAAAACGTGATAATATTTACATTTAAGTTAAAGATCAACAACTTTAGATTATATGCATATCAAAACTGCAAGAAAAGAAAAACACACTGTTTTATTGTTGGAATTTTGTTTAAGCTTTGATATTGTTGCAAATAAGAATTTTTGAGTGTTTGTAATTCTCATTCCCTCTGTAGTCTTATTTGCTGATATATTTGGCTTTTCTAAAATTTCTTGGGAAAAACGTTTCCTGATGATCTGGCCTAATCAACGAGTAAAATGCGCACAGAAACAGCTTATCCTCCAACAAGAAATTCTCAGTTGTTTTATCAAGAATAAAAATAGGGAATCAAACAAATAAAATCATTTAATAAATAATTGTATTCCCAAAAACAACTTTGATAATCAAAACTCATGCTTTTATTCTATGACTAAAAGTTTGTAAAAATTAAATCAATTTTAAAAGTTTCTTGCATTTCTTTAGTACTCGATTTTACTTTCACATTTATAAATTCAATATTTGGCAATAGTTTGTGAATCCGTGTGAAACTATTTTAATATTCCTCTTACAGCCCGTAAAGTGTATATATTTTGGGTACTTGAGTAATTCTAAGTCGATGGAGGCTTATTCGTCTGTTTGTATGTCCGTCTGTTTAAATTACGCTCACCTTCGAACGACTGGTGTCAAATAACTATGGCCAAATATGGACCGATTCGCAGAATATTTCTACTAACTACATTCATCGCTGTTTTAAGGGTGATTTTTGCTCTTTTTCTTTTTCACGAAAATGGAAAAAACACATTTCCAAAAGAGTAATGGCAACAAAATATTGCTTGTAATGTTCTGAATAAATCTTTTGAAGACACTATATACCAAAAACATAAGTATCACACGATTTTCTACGTTTTGCTTACTACACAAGGGTGCGACTTTAAAAAGGCCGTAAAATGAGTTTAGATGTAAACTTTTAAAACGCCGATACACGCATATCTTTTTTTAGTTTTCTCTACAAGAATCACTTGGCAGAAGATTGTTAATTGTTGTCTGTTGGACAGTGTAATCAGGGAAACTGTTAACGTGCCATTATAAGTTTTTTCCTTGCGCGGCTAAATGAGGCTAAAACAAAATATTTATCTGCTTAAGAGCTATTTATGAATTTTGGGATCGGTTTTCTAGTGCATTTTTTTTACCTTTTGCACATTTTTTTAATATATATGTATATATTTCACATTTTGAATCGTATTTCGACACCCCAGTAAAAAATGTGCTCCAAAAGGATTTTTGTATGGGGTGTTCCCGGATTGGAGGACTATTTTCTGCTGGCAATAAGCGCTTCTTTTAACATAATAAGACATGCAAATAAAGCACTTCTAAAGTGCTTTTTTAAGGGCTAACTATATTAAAATTCAGTATGTTTTAAAGTACTTAAGAAAAAAGCGCATAATCGAGCGCTTCAATAAGAGAGCTCTGATGCAGCAGTAAATGGCAACAAATAGAATACACAAAAACAGCTGCTATTTAGTGCAGACAACGAAGAAAGCGAAAAAATATAAAAAATATATTTTGGTTTACGAAAATGCTTGAAAAAGGCATTTAAACCAGTAAAAGCAAAACATTAATAAATATGTTAATATAGTTAGCCCTTGAAAAAGCACTTTAAGAGCGCTACTTGTCAGCAGAAAACAGTCCTCCAAACCGGGAACACCCCATACAAGATGTTTATTAATGTTTTGCTTTTACTGGTTTAAATGCCTTTTTTCAAGCATTTTCGTAAACCATAATATATTTTTATTTTTTTTCGCTTTCTTCGTTGTCTGCACTAAATAGCAGCTGTTTTTGTATATTTTTCTCATTATCATTTACTGTTGTATAAGAGCTCTCTTATTGAAGCGCTCGATTATGCGCTTTTTCTCTTAAGTGCGTCAAAAACACAAATTTTTTTACTAGGACTTGTTAATTTTTTCAAATGAGCAATTAACTCTTATATAAATCTTAACCTCATAACATAATTTTATTTTGGTTGGTCTATTACTGCCCATGGGGCCCAAAGATGAACACTCAAAAAATTGTATGTTCATACTG
The DNA here is from genome assembly GCA_943735925.1 of Pollenia amentaria. Taxonomy (NCBI): domain Eukaryota; kingdom Metazoa; phylum Arthropoda; class Insecta; order Diptera; family Polleniidae; genus Pollenia; species Pollenia amentaria. The sequence continues at coordinate 79,723,660 of OX031008.1, read as the reverse complement.
TTGCGTAGGCTTGACCGAATATACTTTTTTACAGAAAAAGAAGGAAAATTAATTTGTAATGAAAACTAATTTTATTTTTGATTAATGCTTTAATAGGTGAACATTTTTGAAGAATTTTTTCTGTGTATGCATTAGTGTTATGAAGTCAAAATATGACGTTGTTGCAGCTAATGAGCGTTATAAGGGGTTTCCCTAGTTTTTATATTCATAAGAAGAAAAAAAATAATAATATATGCATATACCATTAATTGAAGCACAGCCGCAAATAACGTTGTAAGTAACAAAATAAATATTTTTCAGGAGAGCAAAAAAACGTTTTTAGAAGGCAGGATTATTAATTTTTTAATTTTTTTTTTAGATTATCAAAAATAATGACAATAAAAACTTTTATGCAAAATATCAAGTAAATCGAATTTTAAATAACATACTTAATTACAGGTTATATTGTTTTTTTTAGTAGAAAAACGTTTCATATCCACAATCGCGATGTCATTTAAAACGTTTTTCCACTACGCAAGCGGCTTATAGAACGTTATTCCACCTTGAAAAACCAGTTCGTTTGTATCATTTTGTAAGTTTAGTTAGTTTTGTTACAACGTTCTTCCACTGGCTGACTCTTTGTATCGCATTTTGATGGCGTGAAGGTGCATAATTTTGGGTGAATTGACGTTTAAACAGTGTAAGAGAGTAATGTTAACGTTAATCTGCAAAAAAACTGTTTTTGCAAAAAGTGGCTTTTACAACGTTATTCGCGGCTTTGCTTCAATTATGTAAATGTTATCATATCTAATCGATAAGATCTTAAAAGAACAAAGGATGAATGTACATAAATAAAAAATAAATAAAAAGACTTCAAAGCTCCACACTCTGTGCCTCCTGATAGTTTTAGAACTATCACCTGTGCATTGGTATTAATAAAAATATGATTGATATCTGTCTTTGTGATAATAAAAAGTTTTTAATTAAATGTGTTAAAACGTTAAGCGCTCTACCTTTGTTTACCTGATGACAGCTCAATTAAGGCCAGAATGCCTTGAATTGATTATTTATATACAACTATATTAATTATTAAATTTTAATATTGTTGGGTATATTTTCAAACAACAAGTACGATTAAATAAAATACACATCAACACTTTTTGTAATTAATAAAAAAAATAACAATTGATATTGTCATTCAGTATTAAAATTCTGAAGTTTCTTAAAACAAATAAGCCATAGAAAACGACTAGAACAGAAAGAGAGAGAAAAATTAATTCAGCTGCATATTGAGAAATATTTTTCTTATTTAGATAGTTTCTTTTCTAGTCGTTACTTCCGAAATAATTAAGCAAACAAAAGAACGTATATGTCAATAAAAGGAAGTTTACCAAAAATATTTGTTTTTGTAAACGGTTTTTCTTGGGGTTTTCAAAGACACAAGATATGTTACACATGTTTATATCGGAGGGCTCCACAAATGGCTGAGATATGAAAAAATACACGACTTCTTTTAATTTTTACCTACAAAACTTCGACTTTTGAAGTGTCCTTAACAAGTAAAGTTATTTTTATAATTTATTTTTTTATATTTTAATACAAAATATTAGGAAAATCGGTTCACAAACGACCGAGTTGATATAATGGCTTTGGAACGGTAGCGCCCACAGCAAATTTGTCTCAGCTATTTTATAAATATGTGCCATATTTAAATATTCTTTGAAGGCTGTTTCCATTTCTAAATGAGAAAGGATTTCTTGGTTTACAAGATTAAATGCGATTCATTCGAATCGTTTTGAAATGAGCCAAATCGGTCTATTATTATTTTACCTGTCCAACATAGAATTGTTCTCTCGAATTAAGGGTTTTGATACGATAGGGTCATCATTTCATACAGCTCTTTGAAAGCCACCTTCTACAAAAAATCTTATTGCAGCTGATATCTAGCTGTAATACTAGTATAATTAATGTATTATCTAAACGGTGTCCAATACAATTATGAAGTCTTCCTTATTGAAATCCAAGGAAATTTTCGGTTAAATTTTTTTAAAAGTTATCGTAGTTTTTCATGATTTTAAGAGTAATTCTGGTACTCATAAATACAAGGAAATATTTTTATAACCATTTAAAACCGGATCGTTTTGAAAAAATTTTAGATCTAATTTCACTCGAATTCGTTTTCAAGAACATGGCTGTAAACCTAAAACTTTGAATAAATCTGCGAAAAATAATATTAGAAACCCCTGCTCGTAGTTGGAAGACTTTTTTTTTCAAAAATCAGAAAAATGAATATTTTCCGATTACTTTTGGTGAACAAAAACTGATTAATCAGTTACGCACTCGAAAATGACTCACGCTTATGATTCTGAAGTGTTTGATTTAAAATGCAATAGCAAATCGTATTGAAATCGCAAATGCATCATCTAGGTGCTTAAAATGTGAGTTTTTCATTCATTTTGATTGAAACTGCTTGGAAAAATTAAAACTGCCTGTTAAGTTTTTTTTTTATTTAGTATAACTAGAAATTTTTTGTTTATTGTAACGAAAATTCTTAAAAACTTTCATTTTTCTTCATTTATAAAATATTCATCGGAGTGATAATTAAATTGTGTTTCAAAATTATTAAAATTACACATATCGCACTTGTTCCTCGAAACAGAGTCAACTCAAAATTTATAAATTTTCAGTAGAGACAAAAAACTTTTTTTTTATATGTATGCTTATATTACAAATTGGGATAAAACTGCATTTTTTAGGCAAAATACTAGAGAAATAAATCTAAGATTTATGGCCACCGTTTATCGTTTTCTTGCAAAAAGTAAAAATTGAAATATTTTCAGTTGACGCTGTTTAGAGGAACAAGTGCGATATGTGTATTTAAAAATTGGAGATTTTAAAATTGTAATCAAATAATTGTGGAATTAAATTGTGTTTTAAACTGACTTAAAAATAATTAACTAAAACTACATACATACATACACATATAAAATGAGCAAGTAATATTTTACTTTTTTACACCAGTAATCAGCAATGTTGCAAAATAATATTTTTGTCACCGAAGATTTACAATAATACTCCATGAAATAATTTAAGAACATGTACATAAGTTAAACATCGATTCATTTCGCTTTTTAACTTTATGCAGAAAATCTTATTTCCAGTGCAAAATGTTGCCGTCGCCCAATGCGACAGCGTTAAATCTTTATTTATTGAAATAGCATCAGTAAACACTACAGTTTTAGACTTAAAAAAAAGAAGCAAATCAGTTCAAAGACGAAAGTAAGCGGTCTTTTATAAAATAAACAGAAGAAGGTTTTGCTGTTAAACTAGAGGGTCGAAAACACAACAGCGACTACATATTAGTGAATGAATTTAAAGACGCGCGAAAACTTCCTTTAAAATTAAAAAAAAAAAACGAACATACAGACAATTAAGCTAAATAACTAGTCATACTAATTTCTTAATAAACTTTTATAGTTTTGGAAAGAATTTATTGCAAAAAACCGGTGGTGAAGGGCCGGCTGAATTTTTAAGAGCTGCAGTTCTGAAATTATTTTCAGATGATTTAGCTTGTTCGCATTTTTGGAAAGGGGCCATCACTAAGCCTAGTGCCGAGCAGTTCTCCCTTATTACAATAATTAAAGTAGGTATATCCCTGCGGGAAATTTGTGTCAATTACTCTTAAAGCACTTATCCCAAGACCAGTGAACACAATTTTATAATTAAAAGGAACGAATTGTGATAGGTGAAAACAAGACATATCACTTAACTGGTGATAATGTGTTTAGAGTGTAGTTAGTCCAGAGGAAAGGTAATTGGCCCAAAGCTATTCATGTGACTGGATTTTGTGCGGGTAGTAGCTGCTTCTTTCTAGTGCTCCTACTTTATATGAAGGGGGATCTTTCATATTGTCATGGCTCATTTGTGACAATATCTGCGACAGGGATTATTTTTACCGAAATTGGAAGGTTATTTCAGTGACCTGTTACAAAGTGTCAAAAAGATGCCAATTAACCTCCTCGTAGGACTTCGCCATGATAAAGTGACTTGTCACGTGACAAGTTAAGTGTTAGTTCCCTTTCCCCTAGGGATAATTCTGTTATTAAAAAATAAACTTACAAATATTGTTTTTTTTTAATAAACTTAAATGTTACTAGCTGTTTAATTATTTCACTTTTTCGGTTTTTTTTAATCGAAAAAGGCCCAGAAAAATAGTGAAGTAAGACTGATAAATGACTAGAAAATTATTCGATAATATTCATAAGAAAAGAGTCTAAAATGACTCCAAACTAATAAAACAAGCGAATCATAAATGACTGAATGAGGAGTCGCGGGTAGGGACCATTTTATCCCGGCAAAAGTAACATTTATTATCAGAAAATTAGTGTATATTCTGGTTTTTTAATTGCGCTGCAGTGTTAAACAAGACTTGAATATGAATAAAAATTTCAAAAAATGTACAATATGGTATGTACACACATATGTATGTATTTATATTAGAGCGACTCACCAAAAAACGTACTCGATGTACCCTCCTAAAAATGAACCTTAGATTTTTTTAAGATGACATTTAAAATATTTCGGCTCCAGCTTTAACCTCTCGTGAACTGGACGATTTTTATAAAGGGTCTATTTTTGCATGTTTTGTTAATTTTAGAATCTGTTTCCTTCCCAACATATACAATATTGGTATCATAAGAAAGGTTTTTTAAGGCAACTGTGTATGTCCTTTTTTTAAGGATATTCTGTAAAAAAGAACGGGTTTTAAAGTTTTTGTTCGGGATTGTTTGTAATAAAAATGCAAAATTAATATATTTTAATATATTTAAATACTGGTCTCAGCTTTTTTTGAAATTCGTGCTAGTTCGCACGTTTTAAATAGAGCAATATGGGTATCAAATTTTTTCTTTTGCCAAGTACATCATCTTTGTATGTAAATAATTTAGATTTTTGCCAATTAGATGCATTTTACACGCTGCTCTGGAATATATATAAATGCAATTTTGTGGTAACTCTAATATGATAGCGGATTTAGTTTCTAGATCATCTATGGATGAAAAAAGGACTAACGAAATAAAAAAAAAAAATGATCCACGACTTTTTGGCGACATATTTTTTCCGCAAATTAAAAAAGTTATTAAATTTATATAGTCCTTGGACGCGCCTTAAAAAAACCTTTATTATGATACCCATATTGTATATATATGTTGGTATTTTTAAATTTTTAGAAACCAATATAATCATTTTGGCAATAGGTGCAAAGTCAACAAATTTGTTTGCTTGATATTATGAATTTGGATTAAATTTGGTGATTGGAGAAATTTATAATTTTTTCTGTGAAAATTATTTGACCTGTTGCGATAGACAAAAAAATCGTTGGCTTTGTGTTTGCCGGTGTTGCCGCTAGTTATTAACAAAATTATACGGCTGTTCGGTTTAAGCTGCTGTGACCGCAGGAAAATTATTAAATTTCTTCAATCACCAAATTTATTCCAAATTCATAATATCAAGCAAACAATTTGTTGACTTTGCACCTATTACCAAAATGATTATATTGATTATTAAAAATGTTAAAATTTTGTAAAATGTTCACATATTTAGAAAAACTACCGAAACAGGCCAGTTAATTACTGTTCTACATGTTTAAATTATTTTATTTGAAACGAAAAAAGTCAATTAAGATTTTTTGTTATTTAATTAATATTTTAATTGAAAATTTATTTCAAAACAACTAAAATGTTTAATTAATCAAAATTAAATTCTTAATTTTCTTTCAACAAAAAAAAAAAAATAATTGATTTAATTATCACATAAATTAAATTTAAATACTTCTAAAACCTTTTTTTATTGATAAAGAACTTTTTTCTGTCACTGGAATTTATGATATTATTTTGCTAAGAATTTTTTAAACGAGGTATAAACCTAGAATTAAAGAATCGCTTATATGTAGTCAGTTCGATAGAAACATGCATAAAGGAAAAATTGCTGATAATTTGAACAAAATTTTGGGCTTATATAAAATTAATTTCTACAATAAGTAAAATTACACAAAAATTAAATGGTTCAAAAACTGTTCCAAAAATTAAATTTGAGAATAATGCATTAGAGAATTGGCAATACTGCCAATAATAATCAATAATCGAAAATCTAAATTAAACTGCTGATTGACGATTTCATTTGTGGGTCTCCGAAAAAGTGTAAAATAAAAGACACTATCACATATGCACTGCTAGACGGGCTTATTTTGATAGTCTCCAGGGAGCTCTAAGGGTGCAGAACAATTTTTCTTTAAATATCTTTCACGTGTTTTTGGCGCAAACAGCAATTTGCCAATAAAATTAAATACATTTTTTTTTATTTAATTTTAATTTTAGTACCACAATTTCTAAATCCCCAAGATTATGATTCTTAACTTCAAAAAAAAATATGTCTTATGCATCGCACCGTGAACATTTTCGATATCGAAAAATTTCAAAAAAAAACTCATTGAAAAATTTTATGTTTTCCATATATTTTACGGTTTGTATGGGAGCTACTACTAATAGGAGCAACGATAGAGCTTTGATCGATCCTATAAACGAAATGTTGGTTTATAAAAATAGTTTGGTCCGTATTAGAACTTAATCCCCTGTGGGCACGCGTCCACCCATTAAGGTCCGAAAACCAATTTCGACCCAGATCGTTTTTTTGCAGGAGCTATACAGAAAAAATTGCATTTTATTAAAATGATGTGAGCCCCATTTGTGCTGTAAAGAATAGTGATATTACGAATATTCGTATTCGAAATGCCGAATTCGCCAAGTTCAAGCGAATATTTCACGAATATTTTGTTAACACATTTCAAAAGAAAAAAATACAAAAGTGTAAAAAACATATAAAATGAAACCAAAAAAATTCATTTTAACTAATTTTTATTAAAAAATCTTTTTTCTTTAACGCAAAATAAAATATTCTTTTAGTAAAGTAAAAAACAAACAAGCAGAATAATTTATGAAATTTAATCAAGTTGATTTTAATGATTCCGAGTAGTACCATCCCTGTTGACTTTTGAAGATAAAAGTTTTTTGTAACCAAATTTTTAATTCGTTGCAAAGATCGTACAGTTATATGATGCCTGCGAAAGCCAAAATCAGTTATAAATTTTTTGAAAAACCATACCAATGGATGATAGTAAACTTATTGCGGGATAACATAACGAATAATCTGTCGGCTTATTTGGCTCTTTTAAAGTCACGCGGAAATTTACCATGTTTCAAACATGAGCAAGGTTAAAAGGTTAAGTTGAGAAGGGTTAGTCGCCCAAAAGCGGACTCGGAGACAAATGCGGTCCATTGTGTGTGCCCCGGACTACAGAGAGAATGAGAATCACAAACCCTCAAAAATTCTTATTTGCAACGATATCAAAGCTTAAACAAAATTTTAACAATAAAACTTTGTGTGTATATCAGCAAATAAGACATGTAGTCTTATTTGCTGATATTTTTGGCTTTTCTAAAATTTTTTGGGAAAAACGTTACCTGATGATCTGGCCTAAGTAACCAGTAAAATGCGCATAGAAACAGCTTAACCTCCAACAATAAATTCTCAGTTGTTTTATCAAGAATTAAAATAGGGAACTAAGCACAACAAAAAAAAATCTTTTAATAAATACTTACATTCCCAAAAACAACTTTGATAATAAATTTGTGCCAGAACACGTGCATTAAAACCGGGCTGGCAAATTGTTATACCCTCCACCACCACTGTGGTGAATGAGGGTATACTAAGTTTGTCATTCCGTGTAAAAGTTTTTTATAATACATCTAAGATCCCATAAAGTATATATATTTTGGCTCCTTGAGTAATTCTAAGTCGATTTAGCCATGTCCGTCTGTCCTTCCGTCTGATCGTCTGTTGAAAACACGCTTACTTTCGAAAAATGCAGAAGAACAGAACAAACTTGGTCTCAAATTGCATATAGTTATCCTAAGCAGTTTGATATGAAATCCAGCAACTTCGGTTCAGTAGGATCAGAACTATGAATGTGGAAGCACCACCCTAAAAAATTTATAATTTAGATACAAAAACTAATGGTGAAATAATGCACGGAATGACACAAACTTTTACACGAATTTGCTTCATATCAAATCATACTGTTAAATTTCTTGAATATCGGTCAATAATTTACACTAGGCCACATATAAACCCTACTCCCGGAAAACAGCTTGGTACGCCTAAAACTGTAATAAATAACGCTATCATACTAAAATTTGGAACGTCACAGTTTTATAGGACGAGAAATCACACTGCCAAATCTCTTGAAGATCGGTCCATAATTTACACTAGGCCCCATATAAACCCTACTCTCGGAAAACAGTTTATTTCGGCTAAAGCCAAATAAAGCCCACTTTGGGAAAATAAATAAATCCGCCTAAAACCATAACGGATATAGAATTGCGGTAAAATTTCTTCCAAATTAGATTCAAATGGCCAGAAAAAATATCATGCAATTTTGTGAAATTCACTCTTAACGCTAAAACTAATTACACTGCTATATTGAAATTTATTCTAATTTATTTTTTTGTAATATTAAAAATCAGTCTTCAGAATTTTGGGATGATTGGTCCATAATTTACCATAGGTCCAATACAAATTACCCTCCTAAAAATTATTTTAGTTCGGCTAATAATGTTACGAATCATAATATTTTGCTCAAGGCAGTTCAAAGTTCTAACAAGAAACGCATAAAACTTTCTTATTGTCGGTCAATAATTTAATATAAATACTTTTGTATTTACAATATAGATCCCACTTCTGTCGGTGGAGGGTATCAAAGATTCGGCATAGCCGAATATAGTACTATAACTTGTTTTTAATTTGTTTTTTCTAAGCCTATTTACAACTACAATTAATGTTGGGAGAATTCCAACAATTGTAGTGAGGAATGCTAGAAAAGATATACACAATGTTTTATTGTTGGAATTATGTTTAAGCTTTGATATCGTTGCAATTAAGACTTTTTGAGGGTTTGTAATTCTCATTCCCTCTGTAGTCTTATTTGCTGATATTTTTGGCTTTTCTAAAAGTTTTTTGGGAAAACGTTCCCTGATGACCTGACCTAAGCAACGAGTGAAATGCGCATAGAAGCAGCTTATCCTCCAACAATAAATTCTCAGTTATTTTATTAAGAATAAAAATAGGGAATTAACCACAATAAATAAAATCTTTAGGACATATACAACTAAATTTTGTGAAGATCGGTCAATCATTTACAATAGGCCTCATAGAAAGCCAATTTTTGAAAACTTGATTATGGAATATGCCTAAAACCGCAACGAGTTTATTAAGAGTAAAAATATTTTGTTTGAATTTTAAGCATACTATGATTACACGTATAGAAAGTTATCATGTTATGATTATTAAATATCATTAAATGGTTGTAAGTAATATAATATGTTGTCAAATTTATCATTATTTAGTCGTAAGAAAAATAATTATTAATTAGTATTGTGGTTATTTTATTGAACTGTTAATGGTTTTTAATCCAAATTTAGATATTTTTAATTCATTGAACTTAATTTTCATTAAATTATTTTTATGAAGACAGCAATTTTACAACATGAAATTAATTAAAATTTTATTGATAAATTTGTCATTCTTGACTGCGCTGAGATTTGAAACCAGGATTTCACGGACAGGTTGCCCAGACTAGTTTCGATTGTAACCACACAATCTCTTCAGTGGGGTTTGCCGTCTTTACTCACTCGGCTATTGAAGCCGGATAACGTCAATAGTCAAACATCAATATTTAAACCAAATGGAATTTCACCTTGGTAGATCGAAATTTGCTTTTGAGTGAATGATTATCTATTTTTAATGATTTACATGTTCTTCCTAACTTCTGTTTTGTCGTACTTTTTGTCAAGAATTCTTCTTGAAATCCAAAGTGAATAAAGACGGCAAACCCCACTGAAGAGATTGTGTGATTACAATCGAAACTAGTCTGGGCAACCTGTCCGTGAAAGCCTGGGTTCAAATCTCAGCGCAGGCAAGAATGAAAAATTATTAATAAAATTTTAATTAATTTCATGTTGTAAAATTCCTGTCTTAATAAAAATAATTTAAAATTCAATGAACTTAAGCCTAATTAAAAATATCTCAATTTGGATTAAAAATAATTATTTTTTAGTGAACCGTACTCAAATTTATAATTGCGATAAACATTGGAATGTTTACAGTAACTAAAATATTGCTGAAATTAAATAAAAAAAAATTTTTTTTGCACTACAACAATATATTGTTACAATAATCATAGCGAAGTTGCGTGTATCACTTTACTGGTTTTTTTGGTGTAATAATAATTTCAATCTATTATCAAATCAATTTTATAGACAATAAGCTTAATGAAGGTCTCGTTATTCCGGCTGCCTGTATTTGATTTGAAAAGAGTTTACTTAGTCCATTTAAATTTATCCATGATACTTCTGTCACGCGAGATCCTCTGATATCTCTAAAGGTCATATTAACTCGATTTGACTTGGTGGGACACCATTTAAAACTTGCTTAAGTTCTGTCAAAAATTAACAAAAAGTCTCTAAAATGGATTTAGGAAAACAAAAACAAAATCAAATAACATTTGATTCCGTACGGAAAGTGCGATCAGTTTCGCACTTTGCTTAAGAAAATGGCAGATTGATAATACTTAACAAAATGTTCCCTAAAGTTCAATACGCTTTGACACATATAATTTACAGATATTCGCACTGATGCTTAGGCCAACTTCAGAATATTATAGTTAAGCCTTAGGACGGATGACTGGTGATGTGCCATTGACTGGAGGATGTACCATTAAAATCTTAAGCTCAAAATTTATGTGATACCCTGGCAGTTTAGCTGTTATTAGTTAGAATTAAAAAAAAAATAATATAAAAATTTTAGTAGTATCTAAATATGTAGTTTGGTTATAGAGGTATATGGAAAAAAAGTTGACATAAATATCAGGCAAAAACTTTTTTAAACAGCTTGGTGCAAAATTAATTGTTGGAGGAGATTATAATGCAAAACATCCATGGTGGGGATCTCGTTTTATGAATCCAAAGAAAAGGGGATTATATAAATGCATTTGCAGAAATAATTATTCTGTATTATCTACAGATAGTCCCACATATTGGCCCAGTGATCCACAGAAAATACCTGATCTTCTGGATTTCTTTGTTTATAAAGGTATAGCAAGGACAGCTATGGATATAATTGACTGTGCTGACTTAAGCTCAGATCACAGTCCTCAACTTAATTATTCAAACTTTAACAAAGAATCTTAAAGTACTTACTTCTAGAACAGATATGCAACAGTTTGCATCCTGGATAGGAGAACTTGTAAATCTTAATTTACAAATTAAAAATGGCTATCACTTGGAGAATACCATTGAAACAGTTACCAATTTGATCCATGAAACAGCAGTGATAGCTACTCCACAGCAGCAGCAGCAAATAAATGGTAATAGTTTTCGTCTATCGACTGAAATTAGAGAGCTTATTGCAAATAGGAGACGATTAAGGAGAATATATCAAAGCACTAGAAGCATATTAGATGAAACAAATTTTAACAGAGCATCTCAACAACTAAAAAAGCGCATAAAAGATTATAAAAACGAATTATTAAACAATTATTAGAAAAAAAATGGATGGGGTTACTAATGATAACGATTATAAACTGTGGAATGCAACTAAATATTTAAAACGTCCAATAAAAAGAAACTCCCCAATAAAATATTTAAGCGGTGAATGGTGTATATCAGAAATCAGCAAGACCAATGCTTTTAAGGAACACTTAGAAATAACATTTAACCCATTTATTTTAAACAATCCCATTGTAAGGGCTGATATTGAGAACTTTTTAGATGTTCCTTGTCAAATGGATCGTCCTATTAAACCAATATCGCCAGCCGAAGTAGGAAAAGCAATTGATAAGTTGAATAATAACAAAACTCCTGGTTACGATAATATCGATTCCAAGGTTTTAAAATCTTTGCCAAAAAAAGGAATTGTTTTTCTCACAACAATTTACAATTCTATATTAAGGCTAAACCATTTTCCATCGCAATGGAAATATGGAAAATAATAATGGTAGTAAAACCTGGCAACCCCGAAAATAATGTTGCATCCTATAGACCAATCAGTTTGTTGTCTAGTTCTTCAAAAATTTTTGAAAGGCTCTTTTCAAAGAGATTACTGCCAATCTTAGAAAAACATAATATTATACCTGATTATCAGTTCGGGTTTAGGCATAAACATGGAACACCAGAACAGTGTTATAGGATTGTCAATAACATTTCATACGCCTTAGAAAGAAAATTGTATTGTTCTGCTGTATTTTTAGATGTTCAACAGGCTTTTGACAGAGTCTGGCACAGTTGACTCCTGTATAAATTGAAAAACCTCATCCCAGCCCCATTTTATTTGGTACTAAAACATATATTCAAGACAGATCCTTCTTTGTAAGCATAAATGAAAATTATTCAAGTTTTGGTTGTATTAACGCGGGTATTCCACAAGGTAGTGTCCTGGGACCAGTATGATACACAATTTTTACAGCAGATATGCCAACAATTGAAAATATAACTACTGCTACGTATGCAGACGATACTGCTTTATTAGCCTCAAACGAATCACCGTTTTTAGCTTCCGAGACGCTACAAAATCAATTGAATCTTCTTCAAGATTGGCTTCAAAAATGGAATATTTAAGTTAATAACACAAAGTCCGTTCGTGTTACATTTACGCTAAGAAAGAATGATTGCTCGCCTGTTTACTTAAATGGCACAGCTATACCTAGCTGTAACACTGTCAAATATTTAGCCCTTCTTCTTGATCGAAGACTTACTTGGGAAGAGCATGTCAAAAAGTAACGTGAGCAACTAAAATTAAAAACAAGAAAAGCTTAAGATCAAGCTTAAGCTTGAAAAATAAGGTTCTGTTGTACAAAACAATATTAAAACCTATATGGACATACGGCATCCAACTTTGGGGAACTGCAAGTAATTCGAACGTTGAGATATTACAGAGATACCAGTCAAAAACACTCAGACTTTTAACAAATGCGCCATGGTTTATCAGCAACAAAAACATACACAGAGATCTTCGAATTTAAATGGTAAAAGATAAGATCAATAACTTCAGTGAAAGATACCTTAATAGACTAAATAATCATTCCAATGTGTTAGCAATAAACCTGTTAGATGATCGCAATGAAATCCAGAGACTTAAAAGGCTTCATGTTCTTGACCTTCCCTTCCGAAAATAGAAAAAAATTGTAATTTGTCAAATCCTATTTAAATTACAAAAGTAAAATTTGATTTAATTTTTTTTTTTTTTGAGTTTTAAGGAAAACTCAATAGCGGTATTCACACCGAACTTGTTAATTTGTTACTCGGTAGTTAGTTAATTTGTTAAAGTTACCAACTGTGAACGACCCCTTTTTAAAACTTTGTAAGTCTGGTAACTTTCATAGTAAAACAACTGATTTATTGTTCTGACACAATTTATTATTCTGGAAAAAATAAAACATGCCACGAGAAAGTGTAAAAAAAAAGTTACCAACTAACAACTATTTTATCAGGGGTGCCGTGTCGTTAATTTGTTAAATGTTAGTCCGGTAGCGCGTTAATTAAACAAAAACAAAATGCATGTAAAAAAGTAACTATTAACGACTAACAAACTAACAAGCTCGGTGTGAATACCGCTAATGTATTTTATTTAAAAGTCATGAAATTTGCTTATTTTTTTGATTGTAAAATAGATTGAAAAAAAAAATAATATAAAAAAAAAATATCAGGCAAAGTATGTCAATATGAACCATTGACCACAACAGCCCATTCTTCCACATAGCTACCATAAAAATGTCCGCTTTCGGATTTTATAAAAGGGCAGCCTTTTGCGGTTTTAGTACAATAGATATTGGGCATGGAATAAGGCGACGCCTTGGTTAACGTAGCAAATTTAAGATATGACCCGTTCCCAGGTTAACTTAAGCCCAGACAAATATCTTCATATTACGGAAAAAATATAAAACTTCTTTTTGATGCGGCCAGTATAAAAATTTGAATTTATTAAGAGCAAACCAACTGCATTTTAAAACAAAAAATTATTAATATCTTTTTTGTTTTTAATTTTTTATGAGATAAATGTATTAGTGGTTTTCACTATTTTTGTTAAGTTCTTTTTGTTATATTTACTACGATTTTTCAGTAAAAAGCGTGAGTGTCTTTTTCGTATGATATGTAAATTAATGAATCAGCTGATTTTGGTTTTTGTCAACTGGTTTATTCTGGTTAATTTTACACAAGTGTTTGCTTAAGCGTTTTTGTGATTTTTTAGCTACAAATCATAGTTTAATACAATTTGTTGTTGGGGTGTTGTAAATGTTAATACTTTAACAAGATTAAAAAGGTATACAAGGGAAATTTACTACCAAGAGTGAATACCGCTATTGTGTTTTATCGTCGTCATTACTTTTAATAAACAACAGACGACTAAAACATTAACAAATTAGAATCCTGCATATTATTAATAAATTGACTTAAGTAAATTTCTCCTTAGAACAAAAAAAGAAACGACAAAAGAGAATTCGTATAAAAAATTATTATAAAAAGACTCAAATATACGAGGACGTACTTATGATGACGAAGAGTCCACTTATTTATCTACGTCATTACAAAATCTTGAAAATTATGCAAAAGAGAGAAAAAAAATTATTTGTCAACAAGATTAATTGTAATAATTTATATTTTGACGAGATTTATATTTGGATCTATTAATTTTGCGTCCAATTATCATCATTTTCATCACAATAAAATATAATTTCTCATAATTTTTTGTTTGTTTATTTTTTTTGTTGGAATTGTAGGAGACCGCGGTTTTATTTAATATAAAATAGATAACTTAGCTTTAATTGCCTGCTAATCTATAACAAAATAGAAAGAAATGTATATAATTTTTATGTTGTAAATCCACGTTGATTTTATCTTTTTTGCAAATTGTTTAGATTTATGAAAATTCTTAAATGAAACAAAATCGTAAATATTAAACAAGTAAGACAGTATAGTCGGTTGATCCCAACCATATGATAGTCTACACCTTTTACTTGTCCCTACTTATTTTTGAAGAATAATATAGATACAAATAGATCCAAAAATCATTTTTTTTTTTTGTTAGGACCAGCACTCAGGAGATGACCCCTTTTAATGCGTTGCATCGTGTCGGAACTAGGAAAACAGGTTATGGAAGGGAGAATAGAGGAGGTAGTGTTTGTGAACATTAGACCTGAGCTTATTCATATTGAAAGTGAGAGGGAAGACTTCAACAGGAATGTTATTTCACATACGAAAATTCCGGTTAAAAAACGAATTTTCCCTGTAATGCGTTGTACGACCGGTCAATCGACCATAATAGGATGGACTCTTGAAGAAAAATTCTTAATTTCATGAGAACACATCCCTTTGTACACAAAAAATTTTGTTCAACAATAAAAGCATTAATCACAAATAAAATAAGTTTTAATTAAAAAAAATTTTATCATTTGAATTAAACGCTTAATCAAGTTAATTAAACGTTTAATCAAGTGAATTAAATATTAAATTGATACTTTTAACTTGTTAACTGGTGCAAATTAAGTCAATTTTTTAATTGAAAACAGCCAAGTACAACCCAAATTGCGACCGTTCTCATTGGAGACCCTACTGTCACCAATGAGAACCTTCTCACTCTCCTGTACGCAGTCGAGAAGCTACGAAATAGACTTTGCAGCACCGGCCCACATATGTGAGTTGTATTGCATAAGCGGTCGGATAGAGATAGTGGAAATAGTAAGAAGATCAGGGTGAAGTATATCTTACACCGTTTTAAAAAGCCGAGGCACTTGAATTCTTCTTTTGACACCTTGAATGCATGTTCTGTCCATCGGATATAACATTGTATCTTCATGCCTAGAACATCAATGGATTCTGAAGCCTTAAGAATTATACCACCCATAAATATAGACAAGGCACATTGATCCGTCGTGCGTTTATGCATCAGGACGCAATATTGGGATTGTCGGGCATTAAAATCGACCCTATTCGCACGACATCATTTTGAGATTATGTCAAAACCTCGGCCAAGCTTTTGATACGTGTTTTTTGCCTCATTGCACCAACATCGAATACGCTTGGTCTATAATCAAATGAATACGAATGGCAAAGGTTGCTGTCATCTGCAAAAGAGTAGATAGAGTTGGAAGTTTGACATAGGACGTCATTAAGAAAAATAAGAAATAGGGTAGGAGAAAAACGGAGCCTTGCGGCATCCCTGATAGTATCTTGAACTCGTTTGACGAAGCCCCATCTATAACAACTCTTATAGTGTGATCTCTGAGAAAGCACGATATAAATCGAGAGCAATTATCACCGAAAACCAATGCAACAAGTTTTGACAAGAGTGCACCATGTCAAACGCCAAAATGGTGAATGGAACATTTGCAATTTTCCAACAGACGGGAAGTGCCCCGTTGGTATAGTATCGGTACTTTTTCGAGTTCGGGTCGTGGTTGATTGCTAGCTTGTAAGTGAAAATTATTTGCAAATAATTCGGCAAAACAATTAGCCTTATTAGCCGGGTTCGTGAATGTGCGGCCATTAATTAACAAAGGACTTGGTATTGAAGAATTAGCACCAACCTTTACTCTTTTAACGAATGACCAGTAGCTTTTACTGCCCCGGGGAGCAGTAAGAACTTCAGTATGAAGGCGTTACTCGTGAACAGTTTTTTTCCCCGTCATGGTACTTTGGCACACAAGGAATATGCAATTTTGCGCAGCAATTCAGTGCAAGCATTTTTATTGTAACGCCGATTTCTGAATGCTTCCTCTCTGGATCTGACTGCTGATTTGTATCTGATTAAACCAAGATTTAGATTAGGTTTATTCGCAGCTTTTTTAACTGGAGTAAACATATTCATTCCCAGCATTATACAATTTTCAACCATTTTCGCCATGACGTCAGGAAAAAAAGTTTCCAATTGAAGTGCCGAAAAAAGTCATTGAGCTCCGTCCAACGTGCTTTTCCGTAAACAAATATTGAGTGTTTCGTAGTCTCTCGTGAAATGTTTCGATGTTTGGTGAAGGGAAAAGAAGGGGAAATGTTTCAATGATCCGAGTTACCGAGAGGGGATACAACTTCAACTTCGTACGCAAAGTCAATATTGACATAAAAGGTGTTCAACGGTGTATGTCCGCATTTTTATGTGAATTCTAAAGCCAGTGAATGAGCTTATTTGGTTTGGAGCCGATTGGATAAAGAAAAGTCGAGGTGGAAATCGATATAAAACCCTAATAGCGAATTCAAGGTGAAGAAATCTTTTTTACAGTCTTTTAAATAAAATAAAATTGTATTGTATAAATCAAATTGCAAAAATGTTTAAGTTGTGTGAAAAAGTTAAATTTCTCGTTCAAATAATAATTGGCACATTTGCGGTCTGCGGCGTTATTTATTACTAAACTAGTTCTAAACTGATTTTGGGTTGTTGTACCATTTTCAAAACAACATTTCTATAAATTTATCTTAACATTTAATAAAAACACTCACATATTAACTTGTAGAATGGCTCATATTTTTAAGGATATTTTTAATAGAGGTATAGAACTCTGAAATGGCATAAAACAAAGATGAATTTTTTAAATTGACGTAAAATTTAGTTTTAACGAAAGATAATCTTCTGGCATTATAATTTAAATATGACTTCTGGCATATTTAAATTATGACATTGTTTTTGCCTCCAATGTTATTCTTTCGCGTTGCGCTGCATTTTACAAGATTAGGGCCTAAGTTTTTCTGGTTGCAACTTTGTCCCAACATACACTGCAGGGTTATCATCACTACAAATATGGCAGTTTTGTTTATTGACGCATCGATTCAAACAAAATTGAGCTTCATCGCTAAAGAAAATTCGCAAAATTCGTACTTCGAACAGAACCATGATTTTCAAAATAGATTTGCACAATTTGAAAGCGTTGTTGAGGCGTCAGTCTATTTATATTGAAATGCCCAACCAAACTAGACATAAATCACATGACAGCGGACAAAATAGCCTCCAGTTAAAAAAGGTGCTGCCAACTTAAAATTATATACCTCTATCAAACACACCATTTATTAAAATTCTGTTACTTTGTTTGCGGTTTTAAATCATACACAATTTCATTTGTGAGGGTGTCTTTTTACGCATTCTTTATTTTGACTTTTCAACAAAAGTTTACCACAAATCACAGCTAACTAAATATATGAGAAATTAATTGACATTCAATGACATTTTATAGGAAAGGGGAAACAGTTCGATAACATCAGTTTTTTGCTTTTTGTTTTAAACAGCATGAGTAGACACGTTTTAGAGGAATGAAATGTTTGTTAAATTAAATTACTTTCTGTTGATAAAATTTAATTGATATTGATTGATATAGTATGAACAGTACTTTAAACTTGTCAGCCAAGAGTTAATTATAATAACTGTACTAAACAATAAAAATGCAGGGGGCACAGATTACGGCTATACAATTAATTAATATTTATATCGCTTTGTTTATAGAGTTTGCAGTTATAATGTTCGATTTGTCGAACGCTGGTCACTATTTAGCACTTTTGTTTTCAGAAAAGCTAACTGAATCATCGCGTATTACCATATTATAATTCTTCACGAATTTAAATTAACAGAAATAAATTTATTCTGTTTTTATATAAAGTAATTTTTTCATTATTCGTCCTTTGTATGAGCTGATCAATAAAAAGTTTATACCATATGAAATTTTGTAGGCAAATGGTGCCATTCTTCTCGTTCGTGTTAGAAAATAAAGAGTTTGCAGAGAGCCATATCGTGTATTTGTCAGCTATTTTACTTCTTATTACCGCATGTGCGTACTGACTGAAAGAAGATTGTGTGCAACAGGTACTGTTCTAGCAAATAGAATCGGTAGAGCTGAGCTGGAACCCAGAACAAGTTTGGAAAGAGGCGAACATGATTTTCAGTTTGACAGTAAAAATAAAATTTTAATTGCGGCTGGCAGGACAATAAAGAAGTTACAGTGGCGAACTGTGCCAGTGAAAAGATGGAAAAGGAGAAAAATTGTGATGGCACCATAATAGAACACGGTCGCTCCGTTAATTATAATAAATCCAAACTATTAAAAAACTACAACCAGAGAATGGGAGAAATGGACTTTCATGACAATGCTGTACAAAATTATTATGTCGGTTTTTCAAAATAAAATAAAAACGTTCGCTTGGGAAAATATATTGAAACAACAATAAAAAAAACTTAAATTTGTTTTTGTTTTCAATATAACTTTCTAACATAGTGTTTATACATTTGACAGTACTGGCAAGACAGTAAGAAAATACATATTAGTTGCCAAAAACACTACTTGCTGTCTTCGTGACGTAGGCGTCCAGACAGTAGTTAAGACAGTTCACTTTAAAAAAAAATGTCTAACGTGAATGTCGCAGTGCAAGTTCTATTTATATGAACTTAACAAATTAAAAATAATAAAATTTAAAACCAAAGCATAATTAATTAATTTTCTTTTAATTGTTGATTTTTTTACTTTTGCGTACAAAACGTCAGCTTACTGTCAGCAAATGTCAAAATTTGCAATTCAGCGTTTGGCTAACTAAAAGCTGATGCAGATGACTTTGGTAAAAACGTTTTGCTTGTTTTGTGTACTTTTTCAAAGTTAAATAATAAGCGAAAGTTCCCATATTCTATTTGTTAATATTATTTAGTTAAATACATCTCATTTTCAAAGTAGAATTATTATGAAAACCATATCGGACATGCTGCTGGTGTCTTATAATTAAGAGTTTTTCTGTATACAAAGGGGCAATACAACAAATTGAAAGAAAACATATGTGTAATATTCTCTGTCTCTCTTTAAAAAATATATAAAGCAAAAATACGTAATTTTTTTTTACTCTTTTATTATATGCACCCATAATGATCTAACTTATGGTTATCTGAAAGTTATGCAGTGTGAGTGAGTACTGACTCGTACTGCGGACATTGCGTGTAAAAACTAAATAGCTTTGACCATGTAAATAAGTTAGCTTGTGAGTCACCTGTGACTAACTTCTGATTAACCATGAGTTAACTTTAAGCTAACTCATTTTCCGACAGGGCAGTACTGGCAAATGTAAAGACCGTGTAAACGAACATTTGTATTTTAGTTTGAAAAACAGATAGTGTTCCATTTCGAGCAAAGAAGTGGTGTTGGCCTTTATAGATCTCTACTTGAAATTCTTAATTTATGAATGCTTGGAAACTTTCCTGTTTCCGGTATCGTTACCAAAACCAAGGCATTCAATCGCAAAAAATAGTCTTCCTATAAGAAAAACAACAATAAAGTAAAATTAGAGCACAATATGAAATGGAGATTCAAGCAATACTGTTATCAGTTGAGATAAATCTCTACAACTACAATCATATACACATAATAATAATTTTATACTCTATTTAATAAAAAAAAATTTTTGATTATCCATGTCCTGTGCCATCCAAATAATCGAGATTAATCTGTATATTTTAATTTGAATAAATGCCTTGTTCTATTTTTCTTTAAATAAGATAAATTAATTAGTTTCAGTTTATAAAAAACTTAGTTTTTCCATATTTTCAATATATAGGAACAATTAAACAAAAATGCTAAATAGTGCCCAGTATTCGATTAATCGAACACCATTTTTCTAAAAATAAAAAATCTAAAAAAAATTTGGACTTCAGATTCGTTTTTTTTTTTATAATAAGTTTTACTTTTCAGATGTAACTTATAGCTTCATCACATTTTTAAAAAACTGCAGCTTTAATCTCGATTGAGTTGTGGAATACAAAAGTTTCTTTTTTATATATGGGCAGAATTGGAGAAGTGGGCGTGACACATATCTTACAAAGACATTATACAGTTTTGCATATCTGGAGAACAGCCAGAGCCAAAGCTTCCAAATTAGGAACAAGCATCTTGGTTATTAATACACAACATCCGGCAAAATTTGGGAGGGATTGGGAAGTGGCCGTGCCACTAAATAGAGTTATTTATATCTAAAGAACTGTATTTATATTACTTTCGCTTTTATCGCATCATGGTAAAGAGTATGGCTGACTTCGAAAACGTCAATTGCTTTGTATTAGAACAGAGTACAATGATTCATAACGCCGCAGTACAAAATATATACAATGCAAACCCTTCTAAAACATCCATGTTAAGTATTAGTAACGCAGTAGTGTATGCATACTTAGAGCAAGCACTGTATCATTAATTGTTTACATTTAAGTAAGTTAAGTTTTTGAGCCAATGAACTTATTTTAATTTTATGTTGGTCAGCAGTAATAAGAATTATTTTTTTTGTATCAAATAATGTGTGAAATAAAATTGTAATACTGTGTGGCATGCAAACGACTTGTAATATGAATCCTAAATTGAATTGTTTTTGTTATATTATTATTGTCGCATTGAAGTCTTTCACGTGCCTTGGAAATTTTCTTACGGGAACAGCAAATCAATTAGTGATTTGTTTGTAGCCCAAATTAATGCTGACCTATAGAATAAATTTAGTATATAAGCTTGTACAATTGTCAAAATAAAACAGAATTAATTCGACTCTTAATTGACTTGTTTTATTTCTCGGAAATTCGTGCATTTTAATGCTCGGCAAAAAGCGGCAGAAGTGCTAAGACAATACTTAACATTTTTTTTTTACACACTCCACATTTTTACACACTTCCATCAATTATCATTACAACAGCAATCAGTAGCCATGTTCTGTAACTTTGGTGAGAACTTCTCGCATCGAAAATATGTGAAACAAAATATTCCATCGTTTGACGAAAGGTGAGAAAAAAGTGTGTCTGTAACTCATGTCGAAAACTATCAAAAGAGATTACGTCGTTACGTTATAATTGTCATAATATTCCACTCGAAGCCAATGTGATATTGCAGACGTTAAGAACGCCAGTCACACATATCGTTGACGGCGATCAAAATTTACTAAAATTGAAAAATTTTCAATAACGGCGGTGAAAATACAACCGTCGGCTATAGCAAATAATGTAGAGTGCGACTTTAATTTTTTTTGATTAAAAAATAGCTTTGAACACATTCGTATATTTTTGAAAAATGTTAAAAGTAAAATAATTAAAAAATGAAAAAATCAGTTAAATACAAAATACTTATCTCTTCCATGTTATTATTCATTGCATTTTGCATATTAAATATATTTTTTAGGGGTAATATTTTTTCTCACACCGTTTTTATGCGTGAGTTTATTTGACAGTTCAAAGCGGAAACTTTCTCACAAAAATGTTACAGGCACACTTTTTATGTAAATTAGCGAGTAATTTCCTTACAGACGCAGTTAAGTGAGAAAAACAGTTGTTCGTTTCAATTTATGGCATTTTTGTTTCATTTCTCGCATTTCAATCGAAAAATTTTTCGAAGCGAGAGTTACAGAACATGGGCACAGGGCATCGGTTTTAAAATTGATGCTTTGTGACATCTAACATTTCGTTTGCAAACACTACATGCTTATTTTTAATATTATGCATTGCATCACTTACATTTTACAAAGTTTAAATAAACTAAATACATAGTTGCATTGTTCTGGTACTTTGTACATGTACATGGTTAAAATACGGTAGTGAAACTGTTTACAAACTTTGTATTAGTACGTTTTGGAGGTCAGCCTATATAATATTCTGCATAGCCGAAAATAGCACTCTTATAGCTAATAAATCAGTGAGTGTTTAAATGCTGGTTTGGTTGAACTAAACTTAAATTTATATCTAGTTTAAACTCAACAGTAGTAAATCAGTGTTCCATGTATTATATGTAATTGAAGAAGTAACATGTGGCAGCACTTCGTTAAATGTTGTCAAATTCATATGGTTTGTATTGGTTGTTTAAACGCCCAATGTTTTGCGTTTAAAGATGGTTTATATGTCCACTGATTCATAGATATGTTGGTTTAAACACATTTTAAACCAAAGAGTTTAACTTGCTCTGATTTATTAGGCCTTAATTGTTTAAGTTAAATTCGTTTTAAGTTTTAACAAATTATTTATTTGTCAATAGTGATTTTCAGAAAGTGTATGAAAAAAAATCTATAATGAACTTTAATAACTGCCAACGAAAAAAAAATAGGAAATCTGCATAAATATCAAAAATATTAATTATTTTAGGCAAAAAAAAAAAAAAAATAATAATAAAAATTAAAATATGTTTATGGGCAATTACATTTTTACATGGCGTGATATTTGTACGACAAAATGTAAAAAAAATAAATGAAGATGTCAAATGTGTAAAGTAATGAAGTAGCACTATATGTACAAAAAAATTTACAACAATCAAGGATTTGAAGATATAAGTAAAAGTAGGCGCTGGCGTAACGTTACAAAAAACGGAAGTGGATTTTGACTTTCATTCAGTGAAAAGCGTCCTTTTTGTAATGTAATGCCAGAAAGCAAATAAGCTTGTATTTTAAGAAAATGTTGTTCAAATGTTATCCCTTTTGTAATTTAATTGTAATTTAATGTAGAGCTACTTGCGCTTTACACCAAAATATAAAAAAGTAAATTATGCATATACACTTCTTTGAGAAACAATTAAAAGGCTTTTAGGGCCATTATTACAACCTAATGATAAAGTTGCAGATAGTTAACGTGAACAATAGCTATCTTGAACGATAAAGTGACCAATAAGTTTTTTCCATTATTACAACTGTCCGATAAAATAAAAAATGTAATTTATATACTGTGGCAACATTGCAGTATATACCGACTACTTTTGGTTGTTAAAATACGTAGTGGCAACGACTTGCTTTTGTTTCTTTCTTTAATTAAAAAAAGAATTCAATTTTTGTGCTTTATTTTTGTTCTTAATGGTAAATTGTTTTGTTTTTTGTGTTAAATTGTGTTTTTTTTAAGTTTGCATAATTTAATTTGACTTAAACCTGTCACTGATGCTACCATATCTTCAGCAGAAAATATGGCATCTTCAAGATCTTAAAGTAAATTTACCATGAGGACAAACCTGATGTTAGCTTATCAGTCACTTTTTAGGTTAATGTTAACTTGTAATAACCAAAAACTATTTATCTGTCAGATAGCATCCTAAAAATAACTATTTGTAAGTTGTAATAATGGCCCTTAGTAGACTTTTCGCTGGAATTGCCCATATACATATAAACAAAAAAATAATAATTGAAGGGCTTATAGTAAGAACACCTAAGCCAACCAAATTAAAAAACTGTTTTTGCGTTTCTTTTTTTTTATATAACAATAGTGTATTTCCAACAACAGCTTCAACCGGAAGCACTTTCAAGTTAAGCGATTGCTTTTCACATATAAATGGCATATCGTCGGCTTAATATGCAATCCTACTAACTCCCTTTCAGCACATTTTACAGGAGATATACAAAAAAATTCGTTTATTTCATATTTGCAGCTTGAGAGGAAAACCAAAAATATAGTTGGTTTATTTTATGATATTCTTCATCTATGACTACAACCTACAAAAATAAAAATCAATTTACATTATTACTAAGGGAGATATCAGGTTTTCTTTCTAGTTTCTAGTAGTTTTTATAAAAATATCTTGATGGTATTTGAAATAATAAAAAATAATCATAAAATGAAAGCTTTTATGTGAAATACAACAAAATATTTGTTCCAGGAAAATAATATGATGTCAAAAAACCTAATACTAATAGTGTAATAACTGTTCTAAGTAACTTAGTGCTTTGTGTTTTTAAATTTACTCAAGGGGTAAATTATCACAGAAGGAGCGATAGTCTTCGGAAAGTGATCTGTTTAAATATTGTAAGTCCTTAAACTTTTTGGCTGTGCTCTTCCGTCTGTTTTCGTATAGGCAAGAAAGCTAATAAAGGGCTTGGAAATCATTGCGGTCGAATTCCTTTGGGACAATTATTGCCATTTGTCAGAAAATCTTAATATATAAAGTATTTCACCACTTGGGTTATATTGTAATGCACGTACATATGTCTATGACTTACACGTCACTTTTCTTGCGACCAGGTCGAATGCTTTTGAAGAACAGAATATGTAGTATCAAATTTCTTAAAAAAACCTATAGGTGATGTAATTTACCTCGTACGGTTTTAGGTATTTTCTAGCTAATTTACAGTGTTCGACATAATCTGCAGGTACATATGTAGATGTCTTTGTTCTTTAGTGCGCGTTCGACAGTGGAATGAATGCAGTCCGCTTCAATTTTTGTATAGCCCACTTAAAGAAACTTTTGTTCAATAATAACGATGTGATTAATGGCCGTAGAAATCAAAGCATTAGACATGACACATTTTATATTTTGATAATTGCATCCGCCACTGTAAAAAATTATGTTACGTGAAATAGTGCCCAGTGTTCGATTGATCGAACACTATTTTTCTCGAAAACAAAAAATCTAAAAAAAGTTTGCAGTTCAGATTCGTGTTTTTGAGTCTCAAATTATCTGTCAACCACAAAGTTTTATAAAGTTACTCGTAAAAAATCGATGGCATGAAATGGTTAAAAGAAATAATTAAGTTTCACTTTTCAGATATTACTAATTACTTCACAACTTAATTAAAAAACTGCAGGGTTATTCTCGATTAAATTGTGAAATACAAACGATTCTTTTTTATAGTCGTTAAGCTGATCTTTTCAAAATAAAATATATTTTATTCACTTTAATAAACAATGCTTTTACTAACGATGCTTTTCAGAACAGCTGAATTCACAAAAAAAAAAAACCGAAAAAACTGAAAGTTTTTGGAACTCAGTAGACCTTTTGCATGTATATGTGTGTAAAATCTGCTACTTGTTATCACAAAATTAAGCATGACATCACTGTATAGGTATTTCTTAATGGCCTTTTATATACTCAGGTGTATTGGAAAACCTAAAAATTTTACTAATTCTTCAAAGTTGGAAACAAAAAGTCTACTGTTTACCAATCAAATAGAGACTTAAAGAAACTGACAATTTCGAAAAAAAATCGCGTTTTTTCCACTTGAATTTTTACTTTTGAAAGTAAAACTTATATATTTGTCTTAAATAAACTAGAAATTAAAAAACAAGTTTAAAAAGAACAAACTTATGATCAAAATGAAATTAAATAAGGTTGCCACTGAGCTATAACAAAAACATTTTTTGTATTTCTATACTAGGCTTGCCAGATCGTCTCAACTTTTCTTGATTTACAGGAATTGTCAGAGCGTGGCAAGAATCAAGAGCTAATACGTTTTGTCAAGATTTGTCAAGCCCAACAAATGAGTACCTTATTCTTTTTTAAATTTGTTCACAATTTTCCTTGAACAAAGCTGTGTAAAAAGCAAATCAATATTTTATGGTTTTGTTTTAGTGTATTTGGATAAAATATAACAAAACTACGTTTCCTTTAATTTCACAACACCCAGATACTGATTTCAAACAGAAACACGTATCAACACTTGTTTTCCTTCTATGCTTTACTTCTGTTTATAATGGGTGATTCAAGTATAGATACTTTTTTCAATTGCCTTTTTTTACAGATCACGTGTGAGTCATGTAATGCTCTCATGTTATTTTTGTTAAGTATTGTTTGGCATTTCATAATGGAAAGACTTACGCCTGAACAACGTTTACAAATCGTTCAACTTTATTACGAAAATTCACGTTCTGTGAGGAATGTGTTTCGTGCACTTCGCTCAACTTATGGTCAACATAATCGGCCTACTGAGCGTACTATTCGCAACACCATCACCCATTTTAAGACCCAGCATTCATTATTGTATAATATTTGACCGAATAGACCACGTCCAGCACGCTGTGAAAAAAATATAGCGGCCGGAGCTGAGAGTGTACACGAAGACAGTGGAGAGTCGATTCGGCGCCGTTCGCAGCAACTCGGACTGACGTATGGAACGACTTGGCACATTTTACGACGAGATCTTAAATTAAAAGCATACAAAATATAGCTTGTGCAACAACAGAAGCCGCTCGACCTTCCCAAGCGACATCGCTTTGCTCTATGGGCTCTTAAAAAGTTCCAAGAAGATCCGACGTTTTCGAGGCAAATTTTGTTCAGCGATGAGGCATTTCTGGCTCAATGGGTATGTAAACAAACAAAACTGCCGCATTTGGGACGAAGAGCAACCTGAAGAGATTTATGACCTGCCACTTCAACCAGAAAAACAACGGCTTGGTGTGGTTTGTGGGCCGGTGGGTTTATCGGTCCATATTTCTTTAATAATGATGCCGGTGCGAACGTAACCGTCAATGGCGACCGTTATCGTGCCATGATTACCGACTATTTGATGCCTGAAATTGAAGCTCGTGATCTCGGCGACATTTGGTTTCAGCAAGACGGCGCCACTTCCCACACATCGCATCAATCAATGGATTTATTGAGAGAACACTTCGGTGAGCACATGATTTCACGTTTTGGGCCGGCCGATTGGCCACCAAGATCATGTGATATCACACCGGTAGACTTTTTCCTATGGGGATATGTAAAGTCTAAAGTTTATGCGGACAAACCCGCTTCGATTCAGCCTTTGGAGGAAAACATCACGCGTGTAATTCGCCAGTTACCAGTCCAAATGCTCGAACGAGTCATCGAAAATTGGCCTCAACGGATGGACCATCTGCGACGTAGCAACGGCCAACATTTGATAGACATAATCTTCAAAAAATAAATTCCAAAGAATGTTCTTTCAAATGATAATAAACATTCCCCATTAAATTTGAATTTTCTGTGTTTTTCTTTTTTAAATTAGTAAACCTCGAAATGGATCACGCTTACCAGACGAAGTTGGGGAAAAATCGCTTCGAATCAGGCAGTAAAAATGTTAAGCTTTTAAAGTCATTTTTTCTATTATTTTATAGCAAAAAAAAAAAAAAATTAGAAAACATTGCATTGTTAATTGTGTTATCGGTAAAATATAATCTAATTGAACTCGGTGTTATAAAATTTTTCTCATAAAATCAAAATCAAAACATTTTTAAAAAGCTGCCAACGGTATTTTCATGTTTACATATTTTATGAAAAAAGAAACTAAAGAAAATTTTTCAGTATTTTTAAACATTTTTAGAGGAAAAAGTTAAAACATTTTATACATGCGCCTTTTAACAAAGTGGTATTTTTTTGTAGAAAATAAAACACCATTAGTTTTATAATAAAATTTGAATTGAGTCCTGAAATATTGTTATCTCTTTTAGGATATCTGGGCTTATTTATTAGTTTATCCGCAAATTGAGTCTCAATGAACAGATGGAGCTCTAATGATCAACGATGTGGCACAAAGATGTGCTACAATATGGTTCTAAGTACCTAATAGAATTGTTAGTAGAAGTAAGAAATAGTTTTTATTCAGATAGAATCACTTGTTGCTTGGAAAGTTTAAATTCTGAAAGTTTAAAAAGTAATTACCATAAGAATAATGAAATAGAAGTGCCAATATTTTTATACACGTTACCAAAGGTGGAAAGTGTGTATATAAGTTTTCTATACCGCTTGTTATTTCTACAATATTGGTCTGAAACCCTTTAAAGTATATATTCTGGGGGCTTATGAGTAGCGTAGTGGATTTAACAATGTCCGTATGTGCGTACGTTGAAATAGGTTTTTCGCAAACCCCAGAAATAATGGGGACTTGTTTGTTATATATATTTTTCTGTCACGCGTGCTCCGTTAAATTTCAGCCAAATCGGTCCATAAATGGCTAAGATATCAGCAAAAAATCACAACTGCCTCTCATTTTACCAATGAATTCATTCGGGGTTTTTTCTGTATATCTGGAGAACAGCAAGAGACAAAATTTTAAAGCATCCTGTGCCCATGTTCTGTAACTCTCGATTGGAATGCGAGAAATGAAACAAAAATGTCATAAATTGAAACAAACAACTGTTTTTCTCACTTAACTGCGTCTGTAACATTTGTACCGAGTAATAGCTGTCACGTAAGGAAATTGCTCGCCAATTTACAGAAAAAGTGTGTCTGTAAAATTGTTGTGAGAAAGTTCCCGCTTTGAACTGTCAAATAAACTCACGTATAAAAACGGGGTGAGAAAAAATATTACCACTAAAAAATATATTAAATATGCAAAATGAAATCTTTTAATTTTTAACATTGCGTTTGTTGCTTAACACAAATTGTTTGTACTCCGAAATAGCCCAAATTCGCCAAATTTAATTTGCTTAAGATTTTTGATAAGAAAAAGTAGCCAAATATGATTTTTATATTAGAAACGGTCATATTATGGAAATCGAAATCATTTGAAGTTGAAATTGAGTAATTCGGCCAAGTTCTTGAAACCGAAGTCACGTGAAATTGAAATCGAACAAATTTTGAAAAATCTCTCCTGTTCAAAGGTCATATAAATATTTCCTTGTGTATATAAAGACCTGCACCAGTGTATCATAAAGTATTGTGAAAACAGATACACCAGATATGTATCTGTAACTATTGATATAAATGAGAGAATGAGTGTAACTGATATTGTATGGTTTTGCTTTTGTCCACTCACCATATCTTAAAAACAAAAACAGTTTATTATGGTATTGGATTGAGTATATCATAACCTTTTTTTTTTGCTCACAAATATTTGTTGTCACCATGGTATTTTAACAATACTTGTAGTTATCTGTTGTATTTTCAAATATTGTTGGAGAGTTGATGCAAATAACAGAGCTTATAAAAATTTATATACGATATCAACCAGGAGTGCCAGATAGTTTTGGTAAGAAATCTGCATATCATCAAAAACAAATCGGCAATTTAATTTAAAAAAATCGGCATATTAAAAATACCTTTTTTAAACACAATGAAACATATTTTAATGACAAAAAATAACAAAGCAACAATTTACCATTACCTAATGCTTTTAACATAAAAATCAATACAAATAAACGTTTTATAAATAAATATTAGTTATTAAAAATTTATATGAATTTTCCATATTAGAGCCATCGGAGACATACTGTCGTATAACAATATATTCGTATTAAAGTGCTCTTTCAGAATCTATGGTGATCTAGAAAAAACGATCTCAACTCCACAGTTAAGACTAATTTTTCAACGAAAATATAAAAGTTCGGATTAAACAATAAAAGTAGAGTTTTATCTCTAAAAAAATTAAATAAAACTTGAGGAGTTTTCAGCCTAAAATAAAACTCACTTGGCTGTCAACAAATAAAACTCTTTTAAGGATTTATATTTTTACGTCTTTAATAAACAGTGATGCCATTAGGATACGAAAGATACATTTTTCGTACCTTTTGATGACTTCAGGTACCATGTCTAACCCTGATATTTTTCGTATCTTTTGAATCTCTGCGCAAAATGTACAGAAATCAAATTTTAAACTTTCCTACTCTGACAAAGTTTATTTAAGTTATCATTTCGTTATGAATACTAAATAAAACAGTGACAACTAAATACAAAAATAACATGTATTTTGTTGTTGGTTTTCTAAGTTCTTCTGTAGCTTGCTTATTCTTGTGTATGTGTGTTAAGATGAAATTTTAGAAGAAAAATTTATATGAACTTTTTGATATAATCGCATTAGTATAAACGCCTTAACTCGTATATTAATTTTTACAAAAATTAATTTGTTTTGATAACATTAAAATGGATTTTCAAATGTTTTCCAAAATGATACAAAAGCGCATCTCTTTGGAAACTAAAATGTATCTTTCTCGAAATTTCACTGACAACACTGATAATAACACTCATTTTGTTTTTCTTCTTTTTTAATGACAATTTAATTGCAGTACAAGCGGATTAGATAATACTGCTATACAAATTGTAAAGATCTGACTAGCGGCAAGCTTTGAGTGTCGATCTTTTATTCCTCAACTAAGTTTTAATTTATGACGGCTAAATCGAACTCCCTTTTTAAGAGTTTAATTTGACCTTTTATATTTACGTTAAAGAGGTAACTGTTTAAAAAGGACTTTTTTGTTTTTAATTCACAAAATAATTCCGGGACTGAAAATAATAATAACTATTATTTTTTTGAAAGGCTATGAGAAAAATTCCTTTATTTCCAGTTGGGAATTTTTAACCATTGTCGCTACATATATTTTATTTGAGTTATCGTAGCCAATTAGAGTAACAATTTTTTTTTTGTTATTGATAACCATTATTTCAACCAAAAAATTTTTCGGTTAAAAATATGTATTGTAAAAAAGCATTTATTTTTCCATTATAAACAAATAATTTATTTTTTTGGTTGCAATTATCCATTACAAACAAATAAGAAAGTAGTCTGCATGCCCGACCCTACGATGCTCCACACCACAATATTTAGAGATAACTTTTCAAGAGTGTAACCTAGGGACCCATGGGCAATCATAGACCACGCCATTATTTTATGAAGTTAAGATTCATGTCAAAGTTCTCACCATTGAAAATATGCTTGTTCCTTAGGACAATTAGAACCTTTCTACCAAATTTCAGCAATTTATCTTCAAAACTGCGACCTGAACTTTACGTACAATGTTTACATAGACAGACATTTTTTCTATGATTTTTTTGTCGCTTATTTTATAACTGTTACGATCCTTGAAATAACTGTTATTAAAGAACTTTTTTGATACCAGTTATAACTGCCACCGTTCCTGGTTAGTTGTTTTTATGGATATAAAAAGTTTTTGTTTTAATTTTTTTATTATTATACATTAGACCTGGCGCAGCTAATATGGAGTTTTTTTTTGGTAGTTTTTCAAAATTTTGACCTTTGACCTCATTGTGGCACAAGTTGGCACCATCCGATCAGCCTGAAAATTTGCTATATCAATTTTGGCATCAAATCGCATATTTTCATCGCTACCCACATTCAAGTTAAAAAAAAATGTTTTAACGCCAGGTCTATTATACATATATGAGTTTGACACTTTTATTAAATAACTTTAAATATAAGCATAAAAATCGAATTATTAAATTTGAAATAATCTTTAAAAAAAATAATTCCTTGCAAAGATTAATTTTTCAGTGGATATCGAAATTTGATTTTTAAGG
Organism: Pollenia amentaria; assembly: GCA_943735925.1. Lineage (NCBI taxonomy): Eukaryota > Metazoa > Arthropoda > Insecta > Diptera > Polleniidae > Pollenia > Pollenia amentaria. The sequence continues at coordinate 79,691,634 of OX031008.1, read as the reverse complement.
TTGAAGAATTCTCGCATTTTAAATCTGATTTTCTTTTTGCAAAAAACTTGAATATTTACTTTACTTTCTTAAATTACCGGAGGTATAAGCCTTATCCTCAATAGCATATAATCCTATAAAATTAAATATTTACATTAACAGTGAATATATGTAAATTAAGCTTAACTTTACTCTTTTATAAGTAATAATCCCTTTTTCCTTTAGAAAAAAAAATTATCTCTTCTTTTAGCGTTGGTCAAAAAATCGTTAAGTTTTTTTCTTTCATTATTATATTATATTATACCTAGTTGAATATTTTTCAAAATGTGTGTGTGTGATGGGTTAGACAAACACTACATATGTACATATGTATATGGAATAAATCTAACCCATTTTCCTTAAGTATAAGCGCTGAATTAATAACAGTTGTCTCTTTGTAACGTTAAAAGTTACCCAAAATTAAAAATGTATATAACACAAACCAAAAGCTACCGTGTTTTAAGTTTTTATCAAAAAATCGGTAAATAGGCACTTTGATAATTTAGAGAAAAAAATCGGCAAAATACCGATAAATCGGTAAATATGGCAGGCCTGATCGCAACGCTTCTTGCTAGTTTTGTTGTTGTTGCTCGGCAATTTTCACTACCACAGCACGAAAAAAACCCATCCTTTTAAGGAATTGGTTACAAAAACAAAATACATGTGTTGTTTTTTTGGTAATTTTTTTTTATTATATTTTCCAATAATTTTTGTCTACATGTCTTTTGAACGAATAAACGCCATCCTTTTAAGGGCATCGAAGAATTTGTTACAAAAACAAAATACATGTGGTTTTTTTTGGTAATTTTTTTTCAATAATTTTTGTCTACATGTCAAAGAATTTGTTACAAAAACAAAATACAAAATATTTTCGTTGAAAGACAATTGAAAAAAACGGCATCGTACAATAAGTAACTCATTGTATTCGATCAGTATCAACTAGTATCTGCTTTTGCAAAACAGATATAAACAGATATGTTACTCTCATTCTCTTTTTATCAACTCATATCCACTATGTTACAAAAAATATCCATATCAACTTTTATCAGAAACACTCGACAACTCATCCATACACACTCACTTTAGTAAACACACAGAAACTTGTACAAACATATATATCTGTGCACGTCTTTAGTATATATCGCATACTTTGAGGACCACTTTTCTCTCATTAAACTACTTTTGAAATCAGGAAAATCTACATAAGGTTTTACAAAAATGCAATTAAAAATCTTGATCGATTTCAATTTCACATGATTTCGATTTCCAGAACATGGCCGAATATTTTAAATGAGCTAACCCTTTCCCTAATTTTAGAGTAGTAAAGAAAGTGCTACTTAAAATATGAAATGCTTATTTTAATGAACTTTCAAAATAATATCTTTTAAACTTTTCTCCATGTCAATATCACCCGGAATCGATTTCAGAATATAGCCGAAAAAGTAAACAAAAGTAATTTTAGTATTTCTAACAACCTGAATATAATAAAAATCTTCTTAACTTAGATTATTTCCAGAAGTAAATTTTTATATTTGGAAATGCACAATGGAATGTTAAAGATTTTTAAAAAATTTATATTATAAAAAGGTAAGATTTGTTTTTTCGATTGTTTGTTTGTAGGAGGTTATCTCCGTAACCTCTGACTAAACCTTTTCAATATATTACTGATGGTCTGGGAGCTGCTGTAGAGAAATAAGTTTCAGCGTTTGTAGTGAATTTCAGTAGGCTGCTAAATATGTTATATATATAAGGTTAATTATGGACCGTATATAACAAAATGTTTTCTGGCCATATGAAGCTAAGTTGAAACAAATTTGACCGCAATATCTATATCTGCTAGGGTATTCATTCGATTAATTACTATCCGATTAACTGATTGGATAATTTTAAATTGGCGTTTTCGATTAACGATTAAACCGGTTAATTTATGTCAATTTAACGATTAACCGATGTAACAAAATTTTTAATTTTTTGTAGTATGATAACATATTTGTTTGTGTTTTTAATTATTTGTTTTGTCTCATATTCAAAAGGAATTTTCATTAAAACTTACAACAAAAGATTTTTGTTTAACGTACTTTTTATATGTATGTGTTAATTTATTTGTTTCTTCTCCTATCAATCTTTTAACAGAATTACCCGAAACAGTTAGAAGTGTTAAAACTTTAAAAAAATTAAAATAGGACTCATGGCATAATGGTAGATTTTATATGTTTAGAGAAATCCAGGAAAAGTACCGAGAATTAGATATTCTGTATTATAGGTTGCTTTCGATTTCTCCAACATCTTCGATAAGAGAAAGAATTTTTTTCACGTCAAGTTTTATCAAAACTAAAGAAAATAATCACTTAAATCCTAAACATTTAAGCCTAATTATTTAAAAAAAAAAAATATTTTATAAGATCTCCTTAAACTATTGAAATAACTAATAAAATTATCTCCCTGTTTATTTTTATATTAACACATAATTGGGTTGTTCACAAAAGGCGGAGTATCCGGTTATATGGTTATGTAGTTATATTAACAACAACAAAATATATTTAAAAAATTTAATAAATGTATAACCATATAACCTGATAACGAGCCTTCCGTGAACAACCGAAATATTTATGTATAAGTTGAAAAATACCCAATAAAAATTTGTCCTATTTTGCGAAGCACTAATGGTACATTTTAAAAAGTAGGCACACATTAATGCGCTACGCAATAAGACATACACAGATGCAGTAAGATAGGTGAATGAGTTCTTAATAAATTAAAAAAAGTTGAAGAGCCACGACATTCCCTTACTACGAAGCAGGTTTGTAAGGGAGCATATAAAAGAGTAACGGTAACAAAAATTTCAGTGTGCAAAGCTGATCGGTACATTTACCAAATTTTATAAGCGCTGAATAAAGCGCTTTCTGAGTCAAAAATGTATTGCTTCAAAGTGGGAACTCGCCATATAAAATTTATGTATTCCGTAAGCGATATGGTAAGCGAAACTTGGGTATGTGTTACATATTTATGAACTATTTTTGTATTTTTTGCTCGTTTTAGTTTAAGAATTGTTATGTTTTTGTTTTTTTTACTAATAAACTCCAAATAACAAATAATTTATGCATTTTTATTATTGAAATTACCTCATTTATAAAAAAAAACATTATTAATCGTTTAATCGATCAACAACAAAATTACCCGATTATTAACCGAATAAACCAAAACCTCGGTTAATAAATCGAGCGATTAACCGATTAAATGAATACCCAAACATCTGCTACGACTTTAGACGTATTTAATTAATTTTCCATAGTAGGCTTTATATGGGGCCTATTTTAAATTATCGACCGATCATCACGACATTTATTAGTGTGATTTCTAGTCTTATAAAACTGTAATGAATCTCACTTTATTATGAAAGCATTATTTATTACGGTTTTATGCGTACCAAACGGTTTTCCGAGAGTAGGGTTTTTGGGGGCTAGGGTAAATTATAAACCGAACCGCTTGTGAAACTCTGCAAAGATATTAAACCGCGACATCTCAGGCAGAAAAAGATAATCAGCACGACGCTGTGCCGACGTTGATAGGGGTACTATCAACATCAATACAACGAACTGTTAACTAAATTTACTGTACTCACAATATTAAAATGATAACGCCAAATGTGCGTCTTCCGACTCTTGTTTTTAGTGTTGCCACAATACTCTAAATTTAAATTTACAATATTGGACTCTCGACTTTACAACGCAGTCACAACATTAAATTGATAACGCCATATAATAGTCTTCTATTGTTTTCAATATTGTTACAAAACCGTAAATTTAAATTTACATTGGATCAATAAACATAAGATGTAAATATTAATTTAATGATGAAATAATAGATATTATTCTTTTACATAAATAATTACATATAATGTGCATATGGATTAAGCTACATAAATTCGTTAAATCAACAAACAAAACTTGATACTACGTAGTAAATTAAGACTTTATTTTCGTTTATACAGCTTTGTAGCGGTATAGAATTATTGTAAACTCGGTATTAGGAAATTAAGGTTTAGTTCTTGTATATACAGTAATGGAGCGGTATAGTTTATTGTAAATACGACATTACGAAAATAAAGTCGTATATTTGTATTTAGTGTGTTGTACCGGTGTAGAATTTTTGTAAAACCAGTATTAAAAAACTAAGGTTGTAATTTTGCATCTTCAGTTTTGTGCTGGTACAATATTTTTGAAAGAGTCAACATGTTGTATTTACAGTTTCGCGGCGCTACATAATATTTAGAAGAGTCGTAATTTCTGACTGGGATATTTCACACACAAATATAAAATTAAAATTTCACAGTTTAAACTGCGTACATATAAATACAAACAACAACATTGACCCAAATGATAATTGTGACATTTACATCGAAATAGTAAATTCATACAAATATCTGGGTGTTTTCATTGATCAGAACTTTAAGTGGAAACCCCAAATAACACAACTCCAAAAATGCCAAGTAAAGCAGCTTATATGCTTTATCATTTAAGTAACTGCGCATCCACTAAGGCAAGCATACTCTTACCTAAGACCATGACATCATAGGGAAACCCAACTTCTGTACAGCAGTTGCAAAATACGCAAAATAGACTACTGAAAATCCTGAAAATGAATCTAAGCTACAATTATAACATTAGAAATAATAACCCACACATTATCAGCTCCAATTTCAACTATACGCTACCTAACAGCAAAACAACATAAATGACAACTACATCATTAATGAAGAAAGCTACTGTAGCACAAGTGAAAACATAGCTAAAAGTCTTAACGTCATCAATGTACAAAATATATACTACACAACGTTAGCCAATGACTTTTTTTAACGATCCTCAATTCTTACAAGTGTACGACCACACACACAACACACGATCTCGTGCCGCCGGTAGATTCAAAGTCCAAAAATATAAGAATAATTAGGGAATATGCACCTTTAACGTATCTTTGCCAAAAATAATGAAGAAGTTACCTATAGATATAATTAGACTACTTACGTACAGTTAAGAGAAAATTGATAAAAAGAAATTTTTTAATTTATTAATGATGTGCTAATAATCCCAATTTATGATAAAAAACACTGAAATTTATTGTTGTGGGAAGGCTAGTTTCTATGCGCATTTCGCTGGTTGCTTAGGCCAGCTCGTCAGGAAACTTTTTCCAAATACTTTAGAAAAGCTAAAAATATTATACAAGTAAGACCATAAAGTGAATAAGAATTTTAAGCACTCAGCTCTTACTTGTAACAATATCAAAGCTTCAACAAAGACACAACAATAAATAGTGAATTTTTTCCTTTCTTACATTCCACTACAATTGGCTGGCTTTTTTCCAACACGAATTGTAGTTGTAAGAGGATAGAAAAAAACAAAATTAAAAAAAACAAGTTGCTAAATAAAGCAGCTTGCCATTTCAGTTTTTTATTTGCCGGGCACATGCAAATTTATTATCAAAAATTATTTTCGGGAATGAAATATTTATTAATTAATTCATTTATTAATGATGTGCTAATAATCCCAATTTATGATAAAAACACTGAAATTTATTGTTTTTTTTTTATTTTTTAAGTTCGCAATGAATAAACATTTTCAATATTAAATATATTACACTTCCGCAGACAAGCCACAAGGCTTCGCAGATTCGTTTTTATATAACACTAACTTAGCCCTGTGCGCTTCGCTACCCTCATTAAAATAAAATATGTAATTTTTTCAATACAGATCCCTTGCATTGCTTAGAAGTTATTTGTAACAAGTTTGAATACTCTTTCTGTTACCATTCAGCAGTTGCACAGGAATCTATATGGCATTTGCATCGAAGTTGTCCCGGCTATGTTTGCAATAAGGCAGTGGGCCTTTTACAGATATTGTTCATTTATAACCAATCTATTTATTCCAAATTTGTAAATTGTACCTGTGGCCGTTCTCTAGATATACAGAAATCTAGTTTGGCCCACGCTTACTTCTCCAATCCCGCACATTTTTTACAGATGCTGTGTGTATATTGATAGCCATTCTAATTGTACCAAGTTAAAACAATTAACACTTGCCGTTCTTCAAATATGCGGGATTTTATTTTGTGCCACGCTTACTTATAAGTAATCATCTAATGGCGCCAACTTTTTGACTGATGTTGCGTATTGAGCACCAAGCTATTTTACCAAATTTGAAAACTTCAGCTATAGCCGTTCTCCAGCTGAACATAAATCTCTTTTGCATTTGTATGTACGGATCCACGCTCACCTATCCACTCACACCTCGATAACCCAGCTATGTGTACCAAATTTGGAAAATTTTTCTCTTACCGCTTTTTAGATATAAATAAATCTATTTTGTGCCACGCCCACTTCTCCAATACCGCCAAATATTTTGTCAGGCGCTGTGTATTACTAACTTTGGTTTTTGCCGTTCTCCAGACATACAGATATCTATAATGTCTTTGTATGGGTTTTGCCACGCCCAGCATTCCAGTCCCGCCTACTTTGTCAGATATATTTTGTATTGATAACACAACTATGTGACCAAATTTGGACAATTTTTCTCTTATCGTTCCTTAGATATAAATAAAGTCATTTTGTGCCACGCCCACTTATTAAATCCCACCCAAATTTTGTCAGATGTTGTTTGTTGATGACAAATATGCTTGTACTAAATTTAGGCCTTTCCTATCTCTAGATATATAGAAATTTATATTGTCTTTGTATGGGAGGTGTCACGCCCACTCAAATTTTCCAAAAAGTATATAGCCTATAGATCCTTCCAAACCATCAGCAATATACTGTTAAAGTTTCATGAAGATTCAGCGGTTTAGGCAGCTATAATGTATATACAAACAAACAAATAAACATACATACATTCATTTTTATATATATAGATAAAAAAAATTTATTGCAAAACCTTAATATAAATCTAAATTTTTATACTGCTATTATTGTTAATAAAATTAAATAAAAATAATAATAAAAACTTCACGAAATTTAACGCTGTGATTTCTAGTTCTATAAAACTATGACGTATCAAATTTTATTATGATACAATTATTTATTACGGTTTTAGGCGTACTAAACTGTTTTCCGGGAGTATACTTTATATGTGGCCTATGGTACATTATATGCCGATCTGCGCAAAATTTAACAGTATGATTTCCAGTCGTAAAGATAGAATTTGTGTAAAATCTTATATCATCCCGTTCGTTATTCCACCATTTATAATAGTTTGTGTAACAAAATTATCAATTTTTAAGGTGGTGGTTCCACATTTTGATTCATAGCTCTGATCCTACTGAACCGATTTTGGTGGATTTCAATCCCAAACTGCTTAGGATAAATACAAGCAATTTGAGACCAAGTTTGTTATTTTCTTTTGCGTTTTTCGAAAGGAAGCGTGTTTTCAACAGACAGTCAGACGGACAGACAGCCGGACATGGCTAAATAGACTTAGAATTACTCATGAAGCCAAAATATATATCCTTTATGCGGTCTTAGCTGCATAAGAAAAAAGTTTTACACGAAATGACAAACTTAGTATGCCCTCATTCACCACTCCTCGTGGTGGAGGGTATAAAAAAAAAACAAATACTTAAAACTGTATTAGTTTTTTTAGTTTTAAATACACGCAGAGAAGAAACATGTTTAAAAATGGTCACCTCCAACAAAACTATTTTTAAAGAAAAGTTTTAAACATATTATGTTTAATTTAACCATATTATTGTCACCGACAACTATATTATTGTTAAATTGGTCCTCCATCAAGAAACCACAACCATATTATGGTTGCATTTAAACATGTTTTGGTTAAATATGGCAATAATTTGTTTCTAAATTAACAATAGTATTTTCCTCTTTTCCAAAAGCAACATGCTATGGATAAAAACCAACTATTCTTTTATAAGTGTTAATTTAGTGCATAATTTAGTAATTATTAACTAAAACATGTTTGGAGACAACCATAATATGATTGTCGCTTCTTGATGACATAATATGTTTAAAATTTTTCTTTTAAAATAGTTTTGTTGGAGGTGACCATATATAAACATGTTTTTTCTCTGGGTGTACAGAGATTCTGAAAGGCATTAAAATTAATGGCTTTCCAGGGATTGGTGAATTTATTGGCTTGGCACAAAAAAACAAAAAAAGTCGTACGCCTTCTCTTCTCTCCTCTAATAGAAGGGAATATGGAATGTGTAATTTATCTTTTATGCGGAAGACCCGATGCCTTCTAAGATGCATTCTATAGCATTTTGATCAGAATGGTAATCGAATCGAAAAACATCTAAGCAGGAAAGTGCAATGTCTTATGCCATTATAAAGGGTATTTTTTTAGAGTTGAAGTTTTCGATATTTTAGTTAGGCTTAAGTTCATTAAATTTAACTTTCATTCAATTATTTTTATTGAAGGAAGAAATTTACAACATAAAATGAATTACAATTTTTTTTGATACTTTTATTCTTGACCGAACACGGGATTGAACTGGGATCGAATTTACACGTTTCAAGAATAACCACATTCTCATCATCAGAATTCTTTGCCGTTCTACCGTTTTCTCATTTTTTTTACAATAAAACATGCCACCCTTAAAGAGAGCAAAACAACCAAATTGCATTTTTTAAATTAAATGTTATCTTTTTTGTAGAAAAGAGAACACCATAAGTAGAGCGGTAAAAAATATTCCACCTTAGCTTCCTCAAAAGTCTTGTTCTATGGCCGCGATGAGGATCCATAACTTTTTTCTTCTGAACCGATTCCGCTGGCCTTCAACCCAAACTTAAGCAATTTGACAGCAAAATTGTTATATTCCGGTAAAGCGTTTGGAAGTGAGCGAGATTTTAACAGCCGGACATGGCTTAATAAATTTAGAATTACTCAAGGGCCCAGAAGATACATATATACTTTATGAATATGTAAAAAGTTTCGCGCATAGTGACAAGCTTAGTATTCTTTTTTTACTACTAGTGGTGGAGGGAACACATACATCCAAAATAATACAAAAAAAAAAAAAATTAACAGAATGTAAATGCGGAAATACTAACTTAAGTATTTACATTAAATTGTATATTCTTCTGTAAATACTTGGAAGGTAAATTTAATTAACCCATTTTTAGCCGACCGGTGATTATAATCGTACTGTTTTTTTCTGTTGCAATGATTTTTTTTTTTGTCAGTTACTTTAGACTTTATTTCGTTATTATATTGTCAGCTTACTTGGTGCGGCGAAAAATGGGTTAAGAACATGTTAGTTACTGTTTACATACAAAACACAGCTGTTTTTGTTTATATTAAAGCAGTAAGAAAAAAGATGAAATTTATGTTGTTTTCTTTTCTAAAAACCAATATTTAGATAGGCTTGCTAGACGACCTTGATTTTTCTTGATTTACATAAATTGTCAGTGCTCGTCAATAATCAAATAAAAAAAAAGTGTTTTGTGAAGATTTTTTAAGACCCAACCAAGAATCACGTTATTATTTTTAAAATTTGTTTACAGTATTCCTTAAACAAAGCTGTTTAAAAAGCAAATAAATATATCAGCATTTTGTTTTAGTCTATTTGTTTAAAAATCTATTAAAACAAAGTTTACTTCGTTCAACACCAACAATTTGACAGCACTGACTTGTATGTATTTCGCTCTAAACTTAACACTTATTATTTTTTTCAGTATTTATTTATTGAATCTTCATATACTAAATATGAACTAACAACAACACTGTGCTAGAAATTGACACCTTGTTGAGACAAGCTGGGCACCTGGCGCTTTAACCTAATTCGGGTACACTGAGTCCAGTGGTGCTAGGCGTTTTTAGGTTAGATCGCGGTTTCGAGATATGCCGTTATTTCGAAAATGGAGGAGATTGTATAACACATGTTCGCGTAACTCAAAAACTTTTTAGTCTATTAAACAAAAGCCCCCCTAATAAGTGGGATAAAGGGCAATTATATATCGAGAAAATGTTAAGGACAACAAACTAATTGAGGTCGGTCATACATTTTATCCCACTAGGGGCGACTCCTGGGCATTTGTGGCACTCTTTCTTCAATATATTTCTAGTCTGTATTGAACATTATGTATGGGAGCACCCTTAAGGAATGGAGATAGCTGGTAGGTATGTTAGAAATGAATTAGTTTTTTGTCGTTTACATTTTCTCGATACATACTTGCCCTTTATCACCACTTCTTAGGGGGACTCCCATACAAAGATAGCGTTTTATGAAATGCTTAAATTAATTAAATTTTTCGTCGTTTGTGAATAAAATCAAAAGGTGCTTAAATATTTTAATCATTTATGGCTTGTTTTGTTTGAAACTTCGATTTTTATATGTCTGCAAAAAGATAGAAGCATAGCTGCACTTTCCCATTTTTGATGAGTTTTTAAAAAACAAAAATATCAAAATGTTACTTAGTAATTATTTTTTTTTGCCAAAAAAAAAATTTTGTTTCTAACACGACTTCGATTACACTGCGGAACAAAATTGAACTTTTTTTGTGCGGCCGGGAACTTTGTGTAATTTTTTTTTTTACTAATTTGAGGTCGCTGATTCCAAATCTAACCTTCATTTTTCTCTATCAGCTCCAGTTTTAGAGATATACCGTTATGTCCAAAATTAAGGTACTTTCAGCACATATTTTGAAATAACATGAAAATGTTAATGTCAATAAGCGTGCATACACATGTATTTGTAAAAGTTTGTTGTTGAAACCACAATAACCATAGAAAATAAATGAAAAACGATTTGCTTGTTTTGTGTAGAAACAACAACAACACTACAAGAAGAAAAATACAAATTATTTTCATGTTTAAAAAGTAAAACAAGCAGCAATAATTACCACATTCTATTTGTTAAAATTATTAAGTTAAATACATCAAATTATCAAAGTAGAATAATAACGAAGTGGGCGTGGCACATCTTTTACAAAGACATTATACAATTTTGCATATCTGGAGAATAACCAGAGCCAAAGCTTTCAAATTACGAACATCCATCTTGGTTATTAATACACAGCATCCGGAAAATTTAGGAGGGATTGGGAAGTGGGCGTGTCACAAAATAGAGTTATTTATATCTAAAGAACTGTATTTATATTACTTTCGCTTTTATCGCATCATGGTGAAGAGTTTATACGATTCGGCATAGCCAGAAATATTATTCTTAATTGTTTAAGTTAAATTCGTTTAAGTTTTAGTAAATTATTTATTTGATGGCCTGAGAATGTCAATAGTGAATTTCAGAAAGTGTATGGAAAAAAATCGGTAATGAACTTTTATAGCTGCCAATGAAAAAAAAAATAGGAAATAACAATTATATCTGCATAAAAATCAAAAATATTAATTATTTTAGGAAAAAAAAAAATAATAAAAAATAAAAAAGAAAAATAAAAATATTCAACATGTTTCATTTTTCGAATTTATTCTATGAGTTAAATTTCAGTTATGTATTTTATAAAGCTTTTTGTAATAGCTCTATTCCTTAAAATTTTTTTTAGAAATGACTTTATACACTACCAGACTATTATAATGTATTTTCTTGTAACATTTTACCTTAGCTTTCCGTTGAATAGCAATGAAGTATAATTATGTACAGAAAAATTTACAATTATTAGACACCAGCAGAATGTAATGCATTTTCTGGCCCGCTACGGCCTTCGTCAGCATTCTTTTTGTCACACTGGATAGTGAAATTTTATAAATTGAATGTATTTAACTCAACTATTTTAACAAATAGATATTGGGAATTATTTCTTTTTCATAAGCAACTTTATTATATTCAACATTTTTCATTTTTCGAATTTATTCTATGAGTTAAATTTCAGTTATGTATCTTATAAAGCTTTTTGTAATAGTTATTCCTTAAAATTTTTTTTAGAAATGACTTTATACACTACCAGACTATTATAATGTATTTTCTTGTTACATTTTACCTTAGCTTTCCGTTGGATAGCAATGGCCCGCTACGGCCAGAAAATGCATTACATTCTGCTGGTGTCTAATAATTGTAAATTTTTCTGTACATAATTATACTTCATTGCTATCCAACGGAAAGCTAAGGTAAAATGTAACAAGAAAATTCATTATAATAGTCTGGTAGTGTATAAAGTAATTTCTAAAAAAAAATTTAAGGAATAACTATTACAAAAAGCTTTATAAAAAACATAACTGAAATTTAACTCATAGAATAAATTCGAAAAATGAAAATTGTTGAATATAATAAAGTTGCATATGAAAAAGAAATAATTCCAAAAATAAAAATATGTATATGGGGGATTTTATGTCAAGTGACCCAACTTTTAAAATCGATGTCTTCCGATTGGGATGCACTAAGGTTAGTCTTATTGGATAGTAGTTTAGACACAAAATTTCAACAAGATCGGTCAAAAAGTTTCTGAGTTAGAGGGGGTCAAAATTTGATATTTTGGCCAAACCGGTGTTTTTTCGGAAGACATCGATTTCAAAAGTTGGGTCACTTGACATGAAATCCCCCATATACATTTAAACAAAAAATAACAATTGAATGGCTTATAGTAAGAACACCTAAGCCAACCAAATTAAAAAACAGTTTTTGCGTTTCTTTTTTTTATATAACAAAAGTTTATTTCCAACAACAGCTTCAACCGCAAGCACTTTCAAGTTAAGCGATTGCCTTTCACATATCTCCTGCTAACTCCCCCCCTTCAGCACATTTTACAGGAGATACAAAAACCTTCTTTTATTTCATATTTGCAGTTTCAGAGGAAAACCAAAAATATAGTTGGTTTATTTTATGATATTCTTCATCTATGACTACAACCTACAAAAATAAAAATCAATTTACATTATTACTAAGGGAGATAGCAGGTTTTCTTTCTAGTTTCTAGTAGTTTTTATAAAAATATCTTGATGTTATTTGAAATAATAAAAAATAATCATAAAATGAAAGCTTATAAGTGAAATACAACAAAATATTTGTTCCAGGAAAACAATATGATGTCAAAAAACCTAATACTAATAGTGTAATAACTATTCTAAGTAACGTAGTGCTTTGTGTTTTTAAATTAACTCATTGGGTAAATTATCATAGAAGGAGCGATAGTCTTCGGGAAGGGATCTTTTTAAATATTGTAAGTCCTTTAACTTTTTGGCTGTGCTCTTCCTTCTGTAAAGGCAAGGAAGCTGAAAAAAGGTTTGGAAATCATTGCGGTCGATTTCCTTTGGGGCAATTGTTGCCATTCACAAGAAAATCTTAATTTATAAAGTATTTCACCACTTGGGTTATATTGTAATGCACGTATGTCTATGACTTTTGCGTCACCTTTGTTCCGACCAGGTCGGATGCTTTTGAAGAACTGAATAGTATACAATTTCTTTAAAAAAACCTATAGGTGATGTAATTTACCTCGTACGGTTTTAGGGATTTTCTAGCTAATTTACAAACTTCGATACAATCTGCAGGCGTGGATTGTGGAATGAATGCAGACAGCTTCCATTTGAGTATGGCCCACTTTAAGGAACTTTTGTTCAATAATAATGTTGTGATTTATGGCCGTATTAATCAAAGCATTAGACGAAACACCATTTCTATTCTGATAAATGCATCCGTCACTTTAAAAAATTATTGTACGTGACTCTAAAGATTTATTTTGCGGCAACACAACATCCTCAATTAAATTCATCCATTTGCTCGAAAGTTCCTCAGAAGATAACCCTCCTTCAGTTTCGTTCCATAAGTAACAGTATCCGCTTCTATTTTTTAAATTATAAAAAGTCAAATTATGTACCTGTTGTTTTGTCCTATAATACTCGTATGAACTACTTATTTTTGACTTAGGTGTCATCAGAAGGGCTTGCAAATCAACTGTAAATACAATATTTTTATCACTTTTGTCTTTATAATTTTCTTTCCTAGCTTCTTCGTTTTTCTGTTGGTGCTCTAAATACTCTACTGCCGGTAAATTTTTTAACTTTGAACAATGAACATTTTTTACATTGGTCCTTTTTAGGGATATATTAAGTCAAATTTTTATCATCAAATGCATTGTAAAATGCAGCGTTGGATAGACTTCGCACATCCCGGCTTTTAGACGAATCATTTTTATAAAATTGGTAAAGTGACAGCTTTGTTGATCACTCTGGTTGCAAACTCTTTTTTTTTTGGGATGTGGTGCGGTAGTAATCAGTGATGCCATTAGGATATGAAATATACATTTTTCGTATCTTCTGATGACATCATGTACCATGTATAATCCTGACAGATACGCAAAATGTACAGAAGTAAAATATTAAACTTTGCGGCTCTGACAAAGTTTTTTAAAGTTATCATTTCGTTATGAATACTAAAAAAAAACAGTGACAACTAAATACAAAAATAACATGTATTTTGTTGGGTTTTCTAAGTGCCTCTGTCATCTGCTTATGCTTGTGTATGTGTGTTGAGATAACATTTTAGAAGAAAAATTTATATTAACTTTTTGATATAATCGCCTTGGTATAAACGCCTTAACTCGTATATTAATTGTTACAAAAATTAATTTGTTTTGATAACATCCAAAGATAGTTACATATAATTCATTTTAAAGTTTGCTTAAGGTGCCCGTAGAAGATATGTTTTTTACATCTGACTTGTCAACTTTTCAAATCATATGTAATTGTGAATGTCTGTCAAAATTGCTGTTTTACAGAAGGTGAATAACATTTGGTCACAAACGTACATGTAATTTGCTTCTGACATTGTCTATGGTGCCTATTATAAACTTAATTCGATTTTCGATAGCAGTCGAATTAGTTGATCGAACGAATGTTCATTTGGTATTATGGCACACATTCGATAAAAAAAAGTACTATTGTGACTTAGTTTATACACAGTAGTACATTTTCTATCAGCTGTCACTTTAAATAAAAAAATTTTGTTAACAAATTTAAAAAATAAAACTAATATAAATCATGACTACGACGGAATTATGGTACGATGATTCATCTGATGCAGATGAACGCTTAATAAAACTGGCATGTACCTGTAGCCTGAACTTTTGTAAGAATTCCTTTTGCAAAGAAAATATTTTGTTCCATAAGGGAAATAAGCATTTCCAACTGCTGCTTACTACTGTCGACTTTAGACTTGCATAAAATAACCAAAAATAATTAAGAATGTGGAATTTGCACACCAAAACTAATAAATTAACTAAAACTTACATTTTCAACAATTTTTTTTTTAATTATTTACACCGTCGAAAGCAAATTTGTTTTCGTTGAAAAATTCGATGCACAACGAAATTTTCGACAGTGCTGCCAACTCATAATACCAAATTAACATTCGACAGTCGATGTTCGATAGCCAGCGAAAATCGTTTATCGAATGTAACTCATAATAGAGGCCTATGTTTTTTCTCTGTAGTTATGGAATAAACAAAAATAGTTCTTGGTTTCAAAATAGCGTGCTGCCGCAACAAAAATTTTTATTTGCGCCGTAAAAAAGTTCAGCCATCTAAACATTTTTTTTTTTTAAATTCGAATATACCAATTTTGGATATTGTAATGATGCGGGTTTATTTATATATTTATAATTTCTATTCAATGGTGAAATTATTATACAGATATCGGTATTGTGAAACATTGACTTAAGCCGGCTAATGATTCCGTCAACAATGCACCGCCGCTGCGGGTTTCTTCCCGGCATAGATTTCTGACACAGCTGATGCTGATGTATGTGTTTTGCAGTGGGCAATTTGACAAGTCAGATGTAAAAAACATGTCATGTACATGCAACTTTACTGTCATTTTAAAAATTACATACCTAATATTTATGACTTAAATATATATAAAAATTAATTTATATGATATCATTTTCTTTACAATATTCATTAAATATGAAATAAAAATGTTATGTTAATAAATGTTAAACGTAAAAGATGGATTTTAAAATTTTTTTCAAAATGTATCTTTTCGAAATTTCTCTGGCAACACTGGACGTAATGTGATTCCATAATAGGCATAGAGTGCGATCTTTAGAGAAGCGGGTTGACGGCAAATTTTTGTAAACAGTAATTCGGGAAGCTGTGAAAACATTATTTGAGTTCTTAGAAAGTGTTTTTTAATTTTTCCAATTAAGCACAGTCCATCTTCTAATACCGAGTGTGTTAAGAAACATAGTTCTACAAACCAGAATCTCATTCTGAGTCGATCTAATGATGTCCTTCCGGCTGGCTGGCAGTCCTTTGTGCGCAAAGTACAGGTCGCAATTTTGGAGATAATTTGATAAAAATTTGGCATATAGGTTCTTATTGGCACAAAGACGAAGACCCTACTGAAAATGGGCCGATTCGAAGTACCACGAGGGGAGATAGGGGGAAATTTATACCTCTTCGAAACTATCAAACATATTTTAATAAAATTTAAAACATATAGAGATCCATATTTATATGGACTCATAAGCTATGCATTAAAAAAATAGGACCACGAGGGGAGATAAT
Organism: Pollenia amentaria; assembly: GCA_943735925.1. Classification (NCBI taxonomy): domain Eukaryota; kingdom Metazoa; phylum Arthropoda; class Insecta; order Diptera; family Polleniidae; genus Pollenia; species Pollenia amentaria. Next base: position 79,675,157 of record OX031008.1, on the reverse strand, counting down.
ATTTGACACAAAGAACATTTTTGTTCAGGCGGGTCCATGATTCTCCATGGTTCCCAATAGGGAAAATTTGTTTTTAAATACTGTGGTGTAGGGTATCATATGGTCAGGCTTGATCGACTATACTTTCTTCCTTGTGTTTATTTTTTATAGTGTTGTACATATATTATCGTTTTCTACTTAGATATTTAGAGAAAATACAGATTTTCTATATCTTATATTTTCCGCTTTTTCGTAAAATACAAAAAGTTTGAGAAACCCCTAATTTTTGGCCTTTGTTTACATTAATTTTAAATAACTGCAACCAATTAATTATATCTAACCATCAATTGCTATAATAAAAACATATTAAAATACAACTTTCGTTTCAAGCAATACATAGAGTTCTCAAAAAATTGCAATATTTATTAAACAAATCGTATTTATAACAAAATATCAACGTCATCATCATAATCTGTCTTCCTAACAAAATGTTGCTTCATTAAAGACAGTTTGTTTACTTTTCGACATTTTTCTTCTTAAAATTTTGGTCTAACCGCCACAAAAACAAAGTTTATTAAAAAAAAAACATTTCAGCCCCACAATATCAAACAAAAGCTACCACTGTTGCTGTTTTGTTTTTCTAGCTGCAGAGTACTTATGTATTTCGATACAATACCTTTACAAAAGAAAAAAAAAATTACGTATCTCAAGCAACAATATCAAAACACTAAAAACTTATACCGGCATTTTTTTTTCTGTAACATAACAGTTAAATTTATCTAAATACTCAGTTAAATAACAGAACTTTTCTCTTTGTGTATCTTTTTATGCTTTGAATCCAACGTGCTGTCATACAATAATAGGTTTGATTCGAACCTAATGTTGGCAGTTACATTTTAAATTCGAACAATGACATGTTAGAGTCTTCGAATTTATGTAAATGTTACTCAAGGAATGTTGACAATAACGAGATTCTTAAATTAACTGGCAGAGAATACGCTACAGCGTTACCGTTGGATATTTTTAAAAAGTAGCCAAAAAAGGGGATATTTACAAAAAAAGTGGCACCAAAAAGGGGATTTAAGAAAGAAAGAGGGAACCTCTTTTAAAATCAGAATAAGTTCAATAAATTATGTTTTTTCCACATATTGTGTTCAATTTATTTAAAATGTTAAATAAAATTTTAAATATGATAAATAAACATAACAGAAAACATTACATAATCATAAAAACAGAAAAAGTCGGGAGCAATATCTTTTATATGTGATTATAATTGACTTAAGCGTGCTGAATCCCAATCTGTTCACCGATTGGGATTCAGCACCGAAATAAGGCGGTTATGCTAATACATTTTATTATAACTTGAGATTCATTTCTCCGATTTTGTCAAAATAATTTTTTTTTTTATTTTCAACTGTTTTGGAGTTATTCAGAAACTAGTGGCGATAAATGTTTTGCAAAATTAGTACTACTTTTATTTTAAAAATTGCATACATTTGACATTTGTATCAATTATCTGAAGGCCAGGTATAGTACGTAAACATACGGCATTTATCATGAAGTCTTCGGACAAATGTTAACTTGATGTACTATTAAGTATTATGGGCGTGTTTAATATTTATTTCGAAATAAGTCGATATATATCATCATGACTTGAGAACAATTTCAATACAATTATCAGCGAATGATTTGGAATTAAATTCTCTTTTAGCCATCTAAGCAATAGTTTTTTATATTTGCAACAGTTTCGAAAATATTCAGAAAATAATGACGGTAAATATGTTTAAGTTTTCAAAAATTCATAAAAAAAAATTATAAGAGTAACAATTTTAAATTTGTATAATATATCGGAAAGAATAAAATAAGCCATAAATCTTTCAAATTTTTATTTATAATACGCATACAGAAATTTCATGAAAGTAAAGCGTGATCCATTTCGAGGTTCCCTACTTTTTTAAAGAAAAAAACACAGAAAATTCAAATTTAATGGGGAATGTTTATTATCATTTGAAAGAACATTCTTTGACATTTATTTTTTGAAGATTATGTCTATCAAATATTGGCTATTGCTACGTCGCAGATGGTCCATCCGTTGAGTCCAATTTTCGATGACTCGTTCGAGCATTTCGACTGCTAACTGGCGAATGACACGCGTCGTGTTTTCCTCCAAGGCCTGAATCGAAGCGGGCTTGTCCGTATAAACTTTAGACTTTACATATCCCCACAGGAAAAAGTCTAACGGTGTGATATTGGCGGCCAATCGACCGGCCCAAACGTGAAATTATGTGCTCACCGAAGTGTTCTCTCAATAAATCCATTGATTGATACGATGTGTGAGAAGTGGTGCCGTCTTGCTGAAACCAAATGTCGCCGAGGTCACGAGCTTCAATTTCAGGCATCAAATAGTCGGTTATCATGACACTATAACGGTCGCCATTGACGGTTACGTTCGCACCGGCATAAGTTTTAAAGAAATTTCCACCGATGATTCCACCGGCCCACAAACCACAACAAACCGTGTTTTTTTCTGGATGAAGTGGCAGTTCGTGAATCTCTTCAGTTTGCTCTTCGTCCCAAAAGAAGCAATTTTGTTTGTTAACATACCCATTGAGCCAGAAATGGGCCTCAGCGCTGAACAACATTTGTCTCGAAAACGTCGGATCTTCATGGAACTTTTCAAGAGCCCATAGAGCAAAGCCATGTCGCTTGGGTAGATCGAGCGGCTTCAGTTGTTGCACAAGCTGACGTAAAATGCGCCAAGTCGTTCCATACGTCAGTCCGAGTTGCTGTGAACGGCGCCGAATCGACTCTCCACGGTCTTTGTGTACACTCTCAGCCACGGCCGCTAATTTTCTTCACAGCGTGCTGGACGTGGTCTATTCGGTCGAATATTATCCAATAATGAATGCTGGGTCTCAAAATGGGTGATCGTGTTGCGAATAGTACGCTCAGTAGGCCGATTATGTTGACCATAAGTTGAGCGAAGTGCACGAAACACATTCCTCACAGAACGTGAATTTTCGTAATAAAGTTGAACGATTTGTAAACGTTGTTCAGGCGTAAGTCTTTCCATTATGAAATGCCAAACAATACTAAACAAAAATAACATGACAGCATGAAACGACTCACACGTGATCTGTCAAAAAAAAAGGCAATTGAAAAAAGTATCTCTACTTGAACCACACATTACTTTCATGTGTTAATGCAGTGCAAAAAATCAAATTTTTCGGTTTTTATCGAATCTTCCTTAACAAAAATCTTAAAATATTAAATTTGACGAATTATTTTTTTTGTTTGGCGATTTTCATTGTATAAGTGGCGATGAAGCTGAAAAAAATCTGATTGCCCTGATATATACAGACATATGTTTACGCCATGGTATAAATATTAATTCATCATGGTATACACAAAAAAGCCAGTGGCACTTGACAACTGCAGTTGCTTGCGAATAACTAATATGAACACATGTGTACATAAATTATTCGATAGATATACATAAGCTTACCACGCATGACAAGGAAAAAGGTTTCATATAATCTTGCTTAGTCTGGGTTCACAGTATGAAAGTTTTCTTTCCGAAAGTCTAAGTTCATCGGTGAGAGTGGAGAGTTATCTTCCCCTCTCACCAATATATTAAGACTTTGTGAAAGGAAACCTTATAGAGTGAACCCCTGACTTACATATATATTACTCTGCCTGTACACATGCAAGTAATTACTTACAATATAGTATACGTATTAACATCGAAAATGCCCAAAAAATAGTCGAATGTCATACAAGTTGCATGAGTGCTTACACAGCCAAGTGGGAGTTCCTTATAAATCAGACCTATCAACAGCGAAACTAAGCTTCATTTCTAAATAAACAGATGGCATTAATAATTCTTTATATTTTTTAATGAGATTGATGTTTTAAAATTAAACTAATTGTCTACTTTATGTATATTTGCAAAAAAAAAAAAAAAAAACAAGAAATATTTGTAAATATTACTAAAAAAAAAGTTAAAACTTTAATAATTCTTTTAGCAATCAAGTTCTTTTCAAGTGCTTTTCATATAAGTTTTACTACTCGTTCAAACACTTGTGTTGTGAGAACAGCACATTAGACTTGCATCTGTAAAGGCCAGGCTAAAAAGTATAAGTTACATTAAAGCTACAAGCTTAAATGAAACAGAAAGTACAAAAAAAATTTTAAAAAGCAAAAAGTATCAAAAAAATGTCAAGAATAACAAAAAGTTCCACATTTGGGAGCATTTTGTCAAAGTATCAAAATAGTATCGAAGCAGTCAAACGGTAACGCTGGCTACAAATAATAAGAGACAGGCTTGCCATTTTAGCACTTTCAGTTCTAGATTTAGCATTTTTATACCCTCCACCACCACTGTGGTGAATGAGGGTATACTAAGTTTGTCATTCCGTGTGAAACTTTTTTATAATACCCCATAAAGTATATATATATTCTGGCTTCTTGAGTAATTCTAAGTCGATTTAGCCATGTCCGTCTGTCTGTCCGTCTGTTGAAAACACGCGCACTGTCGAAAAACGCAAAAGATAATAAATAACGCTATCATACTAAAATTTGGTACGTCACAGTTTTATAGAACCAGAAATCACACTGTAAAATTTTTTAAAGATCGTTCCACAATTTACACTAGGCCCCATTTAAACCCTACTCCCGGAAAACCGTTTAATACGCCTAAAACCGTAATAAATAATGCTATCAAATTGAAATTCGGTACGTCACAGTTTTATAGGACGAGAAATCACACTGCCAAATTTCGTGAAGATTTGTCCAAAATTTACCATAAGCCCCATATAAACCCTACTCTCGGAAAACAGTTTATTGCGATGATCGCAAAATTTTGTTGTTGTTTTAGTTACGGTATCCACTTAGCATACACATTTTTTTGTCTTGTCGTCCAAAAAAATAGTTCTCTGCATTACTTTGCACTATATAATTAGCTGGCGAAACGGGGGTATAAACATGTTAACACTAGATATTGCGGTTAAGAGAAAGATGTAGGTATGATTGGAGTGCCAAATGGGTAGTCAACTTGTGCCTTAAGAACTCCAAAACTAATGGCTAAGGTGTCTATTATGCACTTAATTCTATTTTTGACAGCAGTCGAATTAGTTGAACAAACGAATTTTAATTTGGTATTATGGCACACATTCGATAAAAAAAAGTACTATTGTGATTTAGTTTATTCACAGTAGTACATTTTCTATCTATCACTTTAAATAAAAAATGTTTGTTAACCAATTTTAAAAATAAAACTAATATAAATCATGACTTCGACGGAATTATGGTACGATGACTCATCTGATGAAGATGAACGCTTACTGGAACTGTCCTGTACCTGTAGCCTGAACTTTTGTAAAAATTCCTTTTGCCAAATGGGTAGTCAACTTGTGCCTTAAGAACTCCAAAACTAATGGCTAAGGTGTCTATTATGCACTTAATTCTATTTTTGACAGCAGTCGAATTAGTTGAACAAACGAATTTTCATTTGGTATTATGGCACACATTCGATAAAAAAAGTACTATTGTGATTTAGTTTATTCACAGTAATATATTTTCTATCTATCACTTTAAATAAAAAATGTTTGTTAACCAATTTTAAAAATAAAACTAATATAAATCATGACTTCGACGGAATTATGGTACGATGACTCATCTGATGAAGATGAACGCTTACTGGAACTACATATACGTATAACATATTGTTATTGAGGTTATGAAAAAAACTTGGAAATTCGAAAATTTAAGTAGTTTTTAAAATTTTTTTTAATTCTTTGATATTTTATTGTTAATTATTCTAATTTATTAATTTTGTGCTTTAAGAAAGCCTTTAAGTCTTGTGCATAAAATAACCAAAAAATAATTAAATAAAAACTAAAAAAAAAAAATACAATTGTACCAACTTTTGCATGCCGTCCTATAACTTTTTCTTACTTTTAAATTGGTTAAACTTTGGTCTATAAAAGCCTTAGTTCTTAAAAAAATTTGTTAAAAATTTGTGCCAACTCTTTACTAACATAAATTTCCTATAGAAATTCATAATGAATTTTTAAATTTCAAACGCTTTACTTGTGGCGTTGAAAATTTAAAAACGCATTTAGAATTTTCATAGAAAGCAACATCAATATTTTAAAACATTTTTGACTTTGTTTTTGTTTTCAATGTAATTTTTGGCGTATTTCCCTTGCCAAATTTTGTGGGCCTTTTATTTTGCGATACTCGTATCTCTTTTAAAACGAGTTTACTGTTACTAAAGAGTTTTAACATTTGCTAGAAGTTCTTTTATCTTAATAGGCTTTTTGCTTTATTATTTTCAGATTAATATAAATTTATAATATAATAATAAATATGTAAATCATGATCACGGCAACACGTGAGACGTTTTCTTCCAGCGCATAAATAAGCTGTTTATTATTCTTTAAATTGACTTATTATTTAAAACCAAGGTTGGCAACCGATACCGAATCTAATTTTATTTTTCGTAAAAGACCGGTTTACGTATACCGTTTTCCTTAATACCGGTAGCAAACCTGTATATCTAATTTCAGTATTACAAAATATAAATTTTTCAATGAGTAAAAAAAAAAAATAAAAAAAATGAGTAAAAAAAAATTTACCACTTGTGCTAACAGAAAAAGTATTTGCTAACTCAAAGGAAATAGAAAACAGAAAGCTCTTTCTGTGAATAAAGCCTTCCTAAATGAATTTCTTTTGCGTCCACGTGAAACGTTCTTTCTTAATACCAAAAGACTATGTCTGAAGATGGACACAATTAGCCAAAATAGTTACATAGATCTAATTGTGTCCCAAATACCCAGGCAGAAAAAGACAATCAGCACGTCGCTGTGCCGATGTTGATGGGGGTACTATCAATATCAATACAACTTACTGTTTACCAAATTTACAATGTACTCACAACATTTAAATGATAACGCCAAATAACCGCCTTCCGACTATTGTTTTCAATATTGTCACAAAACCCTAAATTTAAATTAACAACATTGGATCAATAAACATAAAATGTAAATATTAATTTAATGATGAAATAATAGATATTATTCTTTTACATAAATAATTACATGTAATGTGCATATGGATGTAACTACATAAATTCGTGTAATCAGCAAACAAAATTTTGCAGTAAATTTGTATATATTTTCTTACCTTAAATAGTTTTTTGTTTAAATTTAATACGACACTATATAGTAAATTAAGACTATATTTTGTTTATACAGCTTATTAGCGGTATAGAATTATTGTAAACTCGGTATTAGGAAATTAAGGTTAAGTTCTTGTATATACAGTATTGGAGCGGTATAGTTTAATTGTAAATACGACATTACGAAAATAAAGTCGTATATTTGTATTTAGTGTGTTGTACCGGTGTAGAATTTTTGTAAAAACAGTATTAAAAAACTAAGGTTGTAATTTTGTGTCTTCAGTGTTGAGATGGTACACTATTTTTGGAAGAGTAAACATTTTGTATTTACAGGGTCGCGGCAGTACATAATATTTAGAAGATTCGTAATTTCTGCCTGGGTAGTTACATTCAGACTTCAAATTATGTCTTTAACGCTAAATAACGACAATATTCAAGAATTACTATGTTCTTTTAAGAAAAATCTTAAAGTTTCAAACAAATTTGTTAACAAAGCAATTAACTTCAATTTAAAAAAAAATGCTTTAATTCTTTTTAAAAAGAGTTTTCTTATATGAATACAGATAAAAGGTTGATATTTTATATTAAATAAATTATTTTTTTTTACTTGAAATATTTGTGTTTTTCTTTTCACATCACACGTAATCAAACGTGTAGTAAATTGATATGAAAGTAAATAAAAAACTGAGGTCTTTCAATATAAATTTAACTCTCCTTTCACTTGTGTCGAGAAAACAGTAGAGTATCCAATTATTTGACTTTTGGTTTTGTTCGAGTAAGGAATTAATTGATTTTTAAATTTTAATTTCGCTCGATTAATCGAATAAGAGTTTTAATATGTTCGAATATCTCAAATAACTCGAATAATTGAAATAATTTTATCTAATGGAAAAACATACATATACGTTTATTGTGTTAATAAACAGAAAAAAGGCAATAAAATAAAAATATACATAGTTAAACAATGAACAATAAAACAAACATTCATGTATACCACGTATACATATTTAAAACTTCTTCATTTTATAGCTCTACTCTATATAATTTGTATCTTTAAGGTATTACTATTTAGCGCTAACAATCCGTGATTTTGTTTTTAATTACCTTTCTAATGACACTTCGGTTATTAAGACGAATCTCAAAATACCTTAAATGTCAAAATTCAAAAAAAAAAGGAAATTGAAATTTGAAAGATAGCGCATATTTATAAATGCTGATAAATTTTTTACAATAAACGTCAAACTCAATATGAAAAGCGTTATTTTAGTAAGAAAATTCTTATGTATGGAATTAGTAGTTAATTGTTTATTACATGATTTGTCTCACATACACCCACATCTAAAATGGGACTAAAATATGTTCAGAATAGATACAGAATAAAACAACTTGTTAATTAGTTGTTATGTATTTTATTAGTTAGAAATCTAAAAAAAAATATTTTTATATTAAAAAAGTAGAATTTTCTAAGAAATTAATTTTAATCGATTAATTGACATAAATTGTTCGAGTTACTCGTTATTTGAAATTGGCTACTTTGATTATTCGAAAAAATAATGGCGAAACTTTTCTTCGATTAATCGAACAACGATTAGTTGAGTGGATACTCTAGAAAACAGCACATAAAGCTTCCACACCGGTACACCAATACCAATATTATGAAAACATATGAAATAGTTTAATACCGATAACAATACCGAAATAAGATATATATATTAATACCGATACCTATACCGAATTTCGTTTCGGTTGCCAACCTTGTTTAAAACTCGTAATAATTATTTTGCAAAAAAGTAAAAATTGTGTATATGTATTTTACGTCAACTGGTACAAACCTGGTACGTTTTAAGATTGATTCTGAGAATTTTTTTTTACGAATTAAAAATTGTTATTTTGCTAAAATACAAAAACCAACAAAAAATTTGCCTCAAAAAAAACACACATTAACATTTTTTTATTCTTTTTTTGTTGCAAATGAATGTCAACAATATTAATTTATTGTTTATTAAAGTTATTCCGTAAAAAATAATTAACATAACGAAATAAATTAACAAGAAATTCTAATAGTGCAAAAAGAACTACGATGTATAAATAAATTCATGATTGTTTTCATTAATTTAATCTTAAAAGTAATAATTGCTAACATTTTCTAAAAATTATCGTTTCTTTGTTATTTATTGTTTCTGTACAACTAACAAAATCTAATTAATGAATTGGAAATAAAAGTTTAATAGTAATTAAGAGGCGATATCTTAACAAAAGAGTTAAAAGTTAATTTACTCATATTCGGTTAAAAAACTTTAAAAATTAAAAAAATATGATACTTAAGAAATATAAAGAAAAGAATGATTAGTGTATATTAGGGGGCACAGTGGATTCAAGCACATAGTTTTTGAGGATCAATTCAGGGAAGCTCTGTTAGGATATTTTTCCATTATCTTTCACCTAATACCAATACAATTTCATAAAACAAGCCATTTTTAACTGCCAGGCCCAAAATGTCGACAGAACATTTCTTTCGCATTTTTATATTGAAAACAATAATAACAAATTTAAATTTGTTTTTGTTTTCAATTTAAATATAAGAAAGAAATGTTCTTGTCGACATAGTGGGCCAGGCAGTAAGTATATTTCAGTGCAGTTTTATTATAAATAATAGGAATTTAAGTTTAAATATAGATAACATGTGAGAACCTAAAAATAATTATTTTCGTGATCATGATCACCATCTACTTGATCATCATCATCATTATCATCATCATCATCATCATCATCATCATCATCATCATCATCATCATCATTATCATCATAATCATTATCATCATCATCATCATCCTTATTATCATAATAATCATTTTGATCACACAAATTGGTTTTGGTTGGAACTGGAGGTATTATTAAATCCATTGCCTGCTCTGGCAAACTTTGAACCTTCTTTGGAGCCAACTTTCGCATGCTCGGAATAATTGGGTCAGAGCTTATTAAGAATAAATAAAAAACATATTTAAGGGATTTTTCGCTTCTGCACTTTCGTGAATATATTTCTTAAAATCTTTATTCCGAGCTTCTTGCTCTTCTTCCGATAAATTTCGCCACCGTGTATTAGGTCCTTGGGCAAAGGGGGTGGCATATTATACCATGGATATTTTTTAACAAAAAATCTGGCTGTATTGTGTGCAAATATTTTAAAGTTTTTGCTGCAGCTGGATACTACTATTAGCAAAATGTGCATTATTTTTATTAAGTTCAAATCTATTTTTGTTATTTCTGCTTATTTTTCTGCGCTTTGGAAAAAAACGTCTTGCCGTATTGCCATCATTGGTATTTCCGAACCCAGGCTTAGGTTTGCCAACGATTAAACCCATAGCCTCTCTAAATTATTTCTGAATTTCTAATTTTTTTTTCCGCAACGATTTTTTTTCCAAATCACTTCTAGCCTGCCACTTCTTTAAAGGCATTTTATATTCAATATGCAAAAGACTTTCAAAGAATCTAATCCAGCCATGAAGAACAGATATACCGAATCTTAAATATTGTGTTTTTACAGGCCTTTTAATCATGGCATCTATATTATTGAAGTTTTTGATAGTGGCGCCACATAAGTAGCACTTTTGTGTTGACATTATTGAAGTTATGAAAACCACAATTGAAGAAAGTGAAGTACGAATGTTAAAGGAGTTTGAAAAAAAATTTGATGAATTAAAAACAGAAATTTTAAACATCACCCAGCGTGTAACACAACTAGAATCAGTTGCTGATGACATCGTTAGTTTAAAAAGTGAAGTAAGCCATTTAAAAACTCAGCTACAACGTCAGGAAAATTCCATAATAGCATCAGACCTTCGTATTAATGGGATACCATATCGCAAAGAAGAAGATTTACTTAGTATTTTTCAAACTATATGTGGGACCTTAAGCATTTCTATTCCAGCGGTTAAATCCATATACCGCTTACAGAATTACAATAATAAAAATAATGACTTTTCTCCTCATGCTGTAATAATGGTGAAGTTGTTTTCCCCATATGACAAAAACTATATACTAAAATCAATTGCCAATTTTCGTAAAGCTTTTAAAACGCCTTTGTTGCTAAGTCATATAGGTGAAGATTCTGATCGACCGTTTTATATAAATGAAAATCTGACTTCTACAAATTTTAAAATTCTGCAATCTGCGGTAAAATTAAAAAAAGCTAAAAAACTTACGTCAGCTTTTACAATGCGGGGACTGGTATATATAAAATTCCAATCAAATGAAGACCCTGTCCGAATCGAAAGTATGGAGGAACTCATGAATTTTTTTCCCGATTTACCCTATCCAGAACAATCTGCCGCCATTTAGAAAACTATTCTTAATTTTGATAAATATATGTATTTTCCTTTTGATCTTTTATTTAAACTATGTATTGTTACTTTTTTGGTTTTGTAATTTTCTTCTTAATTTACATTGTCTCACAATATCTAATCTTAAATGTGATCTAATATATATTTTTTGCAAGCGTTGCTCCTATAAAATTTATTTTAAATCTTGTTATCTTTCATGGATAGTGTAGCTTCCAGTTCCAATGGCGTGACCTTTAATATGATACGTATACTTTGTAAACAAAGATGTGGTGTGAAATTATGTCATTTAAATGCTCAGAGTTTGAAAAACAAAATTGATGAGTTTCGTTATATTTTTGAAAACTCTGGTGTAGATATTGTATGTGTATCTGAGACATGGTTCAATGAATCTGTTCCGGACACCATTGTTGAATTGCATAATTTCTGCTTATACCGCTGTGATCGTAAAACTCCTTGTGGTGGTGTTGCAATATATGTTAGAAAAGGAATTACATGTAAAATGCTGTATAATTCTAACCTTGAGGTAACCACAAATGATGATTTCACGAGTGTTGATACTTCCAGTGATGATGCTTTAAATGATGATCAAATTGCAAATTTAAACAACAATATAATTAGAAAGAAAATCGAGTACCTATTTATCGAGGTTGTATCAGGTGGTAGGAAGCTATTAGTAGGGTCTGTATATAGACCTCATAATCGAATTAATACTAGCGATTTCTTAAAAGGGCTTGAAAGTTTGACCGTGAAGTATGAAGATATTATAATATGTGGAGATTTTAACTCAAACATTCTTGTTGAAAACCATCTTACTGATGATATGAAATCCATTGGCTTGCATCCAATCAATACTTTAACCCCTACACATTATACGTCGACAACCAATACGCTGTTGGATATATTTTTCGTCAGTAATAAACAAAAGGTTATGCTTTACGACCAACTTACAACACCATGTTTCTCTAAGCATGATTTTATTTTTTGTGCTTTTGATTTCAGTTTGCATCATGTATCGGACCCTATAACCTTCTATGATTTTAACCTCATTAACCATAGTATTTTGTACTCCGAGCTTGTACAAGTTGACTGGAATTCCATATACTATATGCCTTCTGTTAATGATCAGCTTAATTTCTTAGAAGATTCTCTGTCCCGTGTATTCAGAAAATCAGTTCCTCTTAAAGTCTTCAGACAAAGTGCTAAGAAAAAACCATGGTTTAATGATGAAATTAAAGCAGCTATTGCTCACAGAGATTTTGTTTTTAGACGTTGGAAACTCTTCAGGATTACTGTCTTTCACTCTGAATACTGTACGGCTCGAAGACAAGTAAATAGAATGATAAAGAGTGCAAAATCAACATACTATTCTAATCGTTTTACATCTGCTGTTGGCTCAAACAAAACTTGGAAAACTATTCGAGAAATTGGTATTGGTAAACCATCATCTGGAAATAGTACGGTGATCAATGTAGACAATGTTAATGAAAGTTTTATCAACATCCCTAATGTACCTGCTGATGTCAGTTTTTATGAGCAAAGTCAATTATCAAGTCAGCAAAATGAGATATTCTATTTTCACTGTGTAAGTGAAATTGAAGTACAAATGAGCTGTCAATACATAAAATCGAATGCAGTGGGCTTTGATGACATTAATCCTAAATTCTTCAAAACTATTATTCCCCAAATGCTGCCATATATCACATACATTTTCAATAATATAATTACAAAAAGCGATTACCCGCGAAATTGGAAACATGCCAAGATCATACCTACTCCAAAATCGAACAATGAGTATCGTCCTATCGCTATTCTACCCTACTTATCAAAAGTTTTTGAGCGACTACTTCATCAACAAATAAATAAATACATCAACGACAATAACTTGCTGACAAATAGACAATCTGGATTTCGAGCAAAACACAGTTGTACAACAGCTTTAATTGATGTATCCGAAGGTATACGAGAAAGCATTGATGTTGGTGATATAGCATTCCTTATTCTACTGGACCATTCCAAAGCGTTCGATACGGTCGATCATCAAGTTCTTTGTTGGAAATTGGACAAAATGTTTAGTTTCTCACCTTCATCCATCCGTCTGGTTGCTTCGTATCTGTCTGGCCGTAGTCAATCTGTTATTTCAAACAATATAACATCAAAATCGTTACCTGTTCTTAGGGGAGTGCCACAGGGATCGATACTTGGGCCCCTTCTATTCTCAATTTATATAAATGATCTAGATAAACAATTGTTACACTGTAATGTTCACCTATATGCTGATGATGTACAACTCTATATTAGTAGTCCCTTAATAAATATAAATGATTGTGTTGAAAAAATTAATATTGATTTAAAACGTGTTCACACATGGGCAAATGCAAATGGTTTGTGTATAAACCCCACGAAGTCCAAATGCTTGATAATAAGGAAAAAAACACTGAAACTGTCGCTTGAACCTATGATATTACTGGACAACAAACGTATTGAAATTGTACAAAAAGCTAAAAATCTTGGCATTATTTTTAACAACACACTCACATGGTCTGATCATGTAACTGCTGCTGCTGGGAAAACATACTCAATGCTGCGAACGCTATGGAACACCCAACACATCACACCGTTAAATATTCGAATGTTACTTGCAAAAACGTATATCATGCCAATTTTACTCTATGGATGCGAACTGTTTGCAAGTTGTGACTCAACAAGCCAGGGAAAACTTGAGAAAACTTACAATGCTGTATTGAGATATGTTTTTAACCTAAGAAAGTATGATCACATTTCCCATGTTAAAAATAAACTTTATGGCGTTTCTCTGAATAATCTGTTAAAAATTAAAACCTTAATGCTATTACACAAAATAATTTTCAAGCATGAACCAGTGTATCTTTTTGACAGAATATCTTTTACGCGTTCAAGAAGATCATATGATATAATTCATACTAGATATAGAAGTCAGGTTTCTGAGCGTCATTTTTACATCAATTCAATCCGCCTTTGGAACTCGCTACTACCGGCCAATAAATCCATTAGCAACGTCTTGCTTTTTGAGAAAGAATTATATAAATTTTTTATCACAAATTAATACTGTTTCCTTCTTATTATGTTTGTATTTAACTATTTTAAAATAATTTGTTTATTTCTAGAAATTATTAAATTATTTTTCATAATAATATATCATTTTTTACTCTACAATGTAATTACAATATAAAAATCCAATACTATAATTATAAGATTTGTATCTTGTTGTATTGGAAATCAAATAAATAAATAAATAAAATAAAAAAATAAAAATAGTTCCAGTTATAGCATTTAGAACATTTCCATCTTTCATTGACAAAATTAAATTGTGCTTCACTTGCATAACTTTATCACCGATTACCACAGTTGAGCATTTCAAATTTGCTATTCCATCTTCAATTTGCTATTCATCATCATGTCGTACAAGCGCCGACGAGTATAAAAAAAAAACTTTTGACCTTGTTCGTAAACGTAGAGAAAATAAATTATTCGTTTTAACCGATAACTTCAAACTTCACAACACTATCATTATTTTAAAATATAAAGAATATTATAAAAAAACAACAACAATAAAAAGAATATTATTAAAAACATGAACAACAACAACTAATATACAAAAACAGTAATAATAAGAGCAGCAATCGCCAGAAATATGTTTTGTTGGTAAATCAGCGCAACGGCACTTTTTATAAACAAATGCATAACTTCTAAAATGCACAAAAATGCAGTCTAAATATTGCAACATATTAGATATTTATTTATTCTGTAATATAAACCACAAATATATGTCCACTTAAACTATGAAAATTCAAATTTTGTTTGGACTTCTAATATAAATCACAAACACTTTCACACCAAATTTGTTACACAAACTTTACCATGATATTCGCAGAAATACCTGAACTTAATGGTTCCATAGTTAAATTCATCACTTTTTTAATAACCTTGTAAAAAAAATAAAATGTTTAAACAAGTAACTTTTCAGTTTTTCTGTACTTTAAATTTAATTGAAAACTAAGTATTTCTACCCAGTGTGCGGTGGTTCGAAACATAAGTTGAGCCAGTCACCCCCTAGAAATAAAGATTAGTTGAAAAGTCTAAAATTTTTTTTAATTTTTTGCCACGCCTCTGAATACCGCACTTTTTGTTTTTTGTATACTTCGCCGCCATTTAATGTCCGATCATAACATAGTGCATATCGTTATTCATGGCTTATTTATTAGCTCATTTTGGCCTTAGGGACTTTTTAATCCGACATCAAATTCAGGGCGCCACTGAAGCTATCTCTGATCGTACCCCCTAATGTCCAATTTTTTGCACCTAGCAAGAAAGCACTTCTAAAATTATGTACTTCTAGCTTTTATTGTACTCACTTGTATGCCACGCCCTGCCCAGGCCCATTTTTTCTTTACATATATATTAAATTTTACAGTTTATTTCATTTACTTTTTGTTTTTATTATATAGTGCAGCCGTTTCAATCCCGATTTCATCGTTATTAATGGCCTCACTATGGCTTCATGTTTGCCTTCGGTGACTTTTTAATCCGACATCGTATTCTAGACGCCACTTATGCCACCTCGGATCCTTCCCCCCAAATTTCCAATTTTTTGCACGTTACAAGGAATACCTTCTTATACTTAGTATGTCTAGGTATTAATATGTTCACTTTTATGAAACCTTTCCTTCATTTAAATCTGGATCTCTTCTTGTAAATGCCTCAATGCCAAAAAGAGTTGAAGCTTATTTCACACACTTGTTGTGGCTTGTCTTTGATGGAAACATAAGTTGGAAGCTTAGATTTTGGAATCCCTTGCCCACAAATAAACGAACAGTTATACAGAGGTACATAAAATATCGACGTATAAACGATGTGGCGCGCGAAGTTGGTCACCCTTTATGAAAAGCGCTTAACCTCATTCGAGATCGGGCGTGCCAGGTAAAACTCCGTTATCGCCTGCACCGTTGTATGTTTCAAAGCGGTAATCAGAACTAAACGAATCGCATAAGACAAATAACTTGATTCCCTATTTGTGCGAAGACAGAAAAAAATTTTGCCCCATTTAAAGAATTAATCAAAAATAAAAACTGTTTTAATTAAAACTTTAATTGATAACATTAATTTGAACCTGTAAATATATTAGTAGTTACAATTTGACATTTAATTCAATTCATTAAACGTTTAATTCTCCTGATTAAACGTTTTATTCACTTGATAAAAATTTTAATTAAAACTGATTTTATTTTTGATTAATGCTTTATTTGGGGTACATTTTTTTTTTTTGTAAAAGGAAACCTCCGCCAGAAGGCACATGTGTTGCATCGACGGTAATGGAGAGCGTGGTAGGTTTTGTTTCTTAGATGTATAATTTGGTTCAGATGTTACTTCTGTTGTTGGCAATTCTACATTTTCTTTTTCAGTTGTTGGATTAAATGTTTATGATGCCAAAGGCACGTCAATGGGACTTATATTTTACGATATGTTGAACGCCTCAGCAAACAAACACTGTACGGATCTGCATTTTATGCATGCATTGTGAAATGCATCGTTCGCCTTCTTGAGAAATTTCATCTGGGAAGAAATTTGGATCAATATTTTCAAAATTACATATCGAAATAGTTTTCTTCTTTAGTTTCTATAGTATCCATAAATATCATCAAATCAGCGTAAATCAAAGCAGAAAACTGGAACTTTCTACGACCACTATCTGCCATCTCTATTTACTTTGGTGGAAAAAAATTGGCCAGCTGTGAGAAACAACGAAAACATAATAAAGTGTGGTCCAACCAAAACGCACGATGTTAGTTGTGAATAAAACAAACATTTTAAGAAAATAATCTTAATACTTTTTACTTTTTACACAATATCTGCCAAATGCTCGCCACGGCTTCGGTGGCATACCTCTATCCGAGATCCATATTTTCAACGACTCTGAGTCATAATTGAGGTTTAATATCGTTAATCTGTCGAGTTTTGTCATCCTTTAGCTCTTAAATTGTTCTTGGCTTATTGACGTACACATTTTTTTTAATATCCCCAAATAAAAAAGTCCAACGGTGTTACATGATCGTGGCAGTCGATGAACATCGCCACCCAGTCCAATTTTTGTTTGTCACCGATTTCCAAAATTTTAATTTTATTTAATAGTAAGCATATTAAAACTAAGGTAGCCAAAAAACTAGGTCAAAATATTGGTAATTGTGGTTGTAACATGTTGTAAAACACAACATTTTCTTAAATTCAGAAAAAAGTGATTTTTTTTTATAATTAATCCGAAAGAAATTATCATTGCTCAAAAACTATCATCGATAATGACCTGATAGGTTTTTGCTAGGTTGGTAGCCTTGTTATCTTTAAAAAAGTAATATGTGTGATAATTGTGTTATATATATTTGAGATGTTAAGACATATTTTCTAAACTACTATATTTTTGTCAAATTTCAACTTTAGTAGAATAGAACTTTTGCGGATCAAAAGGGATTAAGAAGGTAAAACCACTAAGGGAAAGGTGAAAGTGTTTTCTTTAACCCTGTGTATACTCTTGTAACCGTTTGGACCTGCCTGTTTAACACTTTTTTAATTTTAATGAAATTACGCCAAAAAAAATTTTTTTTAGTTTGAAATTTTTTTACAATTTTTTTTTTATTCCGCAAAAATGTTTGCAGAAGTAACAGAAATCATGTGCTATTGCCTTAAAAAAAATTTTATGATATAGGGAATATTGAAAAATTTTATTATTGTTACACAATCAGAAAAACCTATAGCTGCCCTTATTCATCCTTATCCGTTACACTACGTTAACACTAGCGTATTTTATAGTAGAATAAAGAGCTTAAACATGCGTTTACGCTAAACAGGTATATTGTGAATCCCACCTTAGAAGGGATTTTTAACTTTTTTTGGTCTTCTTATTTTATCTGTTTTTATGACTCTAATAACTATTTATGCAATGCGTTGTTAAATTTGTATCAGGTATTTTATAGCATATAAATAAAAGGATTTGAAGTTTTTTAATCCTTTATATTCTACCTGTATTTGGTATGAAAAAGTGTGAAAAGGTTTAAAAGCAAGTGATATTCGGATGCAAACTTAGTGGATATAATATATCTGAGCAATAACATCGTTTTTCATAAAAACATGGAGAGCTTCAGCTATAAAGAATTGGTCGGAGAGTATTTTAGAAACAAAAGCGAGGAAGATTTTAAAAATTACATTCGAAAAAAAAGGAAATTTAAGTTTCTATAGCACTGAAATACAATTGGACTTAGAAAATAAATTATCTGTTTTCAACAAAAATTTAAAACAGCGATACAGGAAAGTTGATTACAGAAAAGATAGATTTTATAACTGGTTAGAGAACAACCTTTTTGTCCAGATCGCTTCAGAAACTACAAATCAAAACACTCGTGGGAGACCACAAAAATCGCTGGACAACTGTAGACAGCGATAGATCTAAGAGGCGGAAGCTTAAGGATATCAATGAAGAAATCGGGTATGAAAGTATTCAAGATACTTTCCTATATCAATTACGATCACAGAAACAATTGACAAAAGTGGATATCATTGAAAAAGCTGTTAAAGCTAGTCCATTGAGAACATAACGGATTCTGAAAAGTATACCAACTCCGAGCGATGCAAAACAATTTACAAATGAGGAGGCATTAGCATTAATTCTGGGTTTGAAATTAACAAAACAGCAATATATTCAGCTCAGATTGCATGCTATTAAAAAAAGCTCAAATCTTTATCCAGCATATCAGCACATAACAGCTGCTTAAATGGACTGTTTGCCATTAAAGGACACTCTTACAATCACACCAATTTCGGCAGAGGTACAACTACAATTTCTACTTGATCACACAGTCGAGCGCTTGATACAATCAATAAAAGGAAATGAATTAAAGAAATATGGAAATATAAAGCTTATACTTTTTTGTAAATGGGGATGTGATGTTTCTTCCAGACAAAAACAATACAAACAAGTAGTATGTGAAAATATTTCAGACTCAGATATGTTCATGGTATCATTTGTACCATTGCGATTAAAAAAGATTTTGGAAGATTCAGAGCCTTCGACAAGTACATCGCAAACAAACGATATTTGGAAAAATGAGACACCATCTTCTTCGAAATACTGCAGGCCTATCAAATTTGAATTCAAAAAAGAATTCAAATTGCAACACTTCAGTCTTTACAATTAGATTTAGATGGGCAGCAAATTGAAGTTAGCTACCAATTAGTGCTAACAATGATAGATGGAAAAGAAGGCCAGGCTTTGACTAACACAAAGGCTGCATCCAGCTGCATCATATGAAATGCAACATCAAGCCAATTAAACCAAGTCCCGACAAAATCATTAGATAATACTGATGCATATGAATTTGGATTATCACCACTAAATGCAAGAATACGACTAATGGAACACATACTAAAAATCAGTTATGATTTGGATTTCGGATCTTCAGGATCAATAAGAAACATCGAAACCAACAAGGAGTTAAGAAGTTCAAAAAGGAAACATGTTTAAGATGAATATCGTAGATTTGGGTTGATTATAAATCAGCAAAAACAAGGGTCATGCAATACAAATGATGGCAATACCGTAAGAAGATTCTGTTCAGATCCAGAAACAGCATCTGAAATAACAGGTGTTGCTTTTAACCTCATTTTTAGATTTAAAATAATCCTAGAAGTACTTGCGTGCAATGAAGAAATTGACTCTAGAAAATTTAGAGATTTTGTTAAGGACACTTCAAAAATATATACAACGAATTACCCATGGAGAAATATTTCTGCTACAGTTCACAAAATTCTTTATCATGGAGAAGATGTCATTAAATATCAGTTGGTGCCACTTGGAGATTTATCAGAGAAAGCTGAGGAAACAAAGAATAAGGATTACAGATTTTATAGAGAGCACATTACAAGAAAAATTTCACGAAATTCTACAAATGACGATCTATTTAATATATTATTGGCAACGTCAGATCCGTTCATCTTAAGTAATCGAAATCTATGGAAAGTGGAATATCGGGATTTAGATGAAAAAGTCAAAAAACTACCAACGAACAGAAATAACACAGAACAGAATATGGAATATTTGCAATCAATCTTTCAATTAAATGAACAATAATTATAATTCATTAGATCTAAGACAGACATTGTAATAACAAAAATTAATAATAAACAGAACCTCACTTTGTTACAAAAGCTATTAAAATCTACTGCTGCTTTTATTTTTAAAAGGTTTTTTTATCCACATATGTATGAAATGTTATAATAAATAAGAAATATTTAAAAAAATAAATACCTATATTTTCGTATCAAAATTTAAAATAAAATCAGAATTCAGCGGATTTATTTTGCTAATATTAACAAATTTTATAGCAAAAAATAATAGGTTCGTCTGTAGTAATAGCAAGATTTAAGATAATATTTCTAAAGTTTTTTTAAGTGTTAACAAATTTGACAGCAAAAAATTGTTAATTTTTCAGTAATAATAGAAAAAAAAATTCCAGTTGATTTTACTATTTTTTTTAATGTTAAAATTTTTTTTTTAGTGTAAACATTAAATTTTTTGGGTGTCCCATTATTACAAAAAATGTTAATGATTATTATTTAAATCCAAATATGAGATTTTTAAATAATTAAAAAAACCATATTTAACATTAAAGTTCCATTTTGCCCTTAAATTCGCCAATAACTACTTAACCGATTTTAATGTAATTGAAAGTGGAGGAAAGTTTAAGAGTCTATCTGTCGATTAAAAAAAATTTCACTAAAATATCTCCTTCGGTTCAAAAGTTACAGAATTTTGGCCAATGAAAAACGATTTTCAGCCACTGTGCGTCGTCATAACTCAAATAAGTGATGCAGAATTGTTTGCGATGTTTTTCTTTGTATTGTGTATACAATCATCTTTATATCTTTTATACTTTCCCCGTTTGAAGAAGTTATTTTTTCTGAGTAGTGCAAGTAAATCAAAAACTTTAAACATGTTTATTACGAAATGTTTTTTCTTCTTCTTTTGAGTTATGACGTAGTTGCAGCAAATAAGCGGTGATTTTTTTCCATTGGAAAAAATTATTATTCGAGTTATTTGAAAAAGCTAAGACTCTTATTCGATTAATCGAGCAATATTAAAATCTAAAAATCGATTAATTTCATACTCGAACAAAACCAAACGTTAAATAATTGGATATTCTTATCCACACTAAATCAAAAACACTCACAACTCATCACTTACTAAGATCGTCTATTTTTTCATAAGTCGCCATGGTAGTCTGTTCGACATTTCACGTGAAATGTTGTTAAAACTCATACGAAAAAAACTTGTGCGGAATTTCTATGAAATTATGTTGATAGAGTTGTACTCTGTTGAATTTGTGAAAAAGTTGCGAAATGTTTCTGGCAGCATTTTTTTACAACTCCAAAATAATAAAAGGTGGTTAAATTTTAAGGGCCGATGTTGATTTTGAATACAAGACAAATTATATAGGAAATGATTGTCATTTCTTTTTATCATGATAATATTGGCATGGTTTAATTATGTATGGTACAAAATATCGGCCAAATTTTCAATGACACTGAGGCATAATTGCGGTTCTATGCCGTTCTGTGCCGAAATATCTCATCCTTTAGCTCTCGAATTGTTGCTGGCTTATCGACGTACACCATTTCTTTCAAATAACCCCCAAAAAAAAGAAGTCTAACGGTGTCAAATCACATGATCTTGGCGGCCAATTAACATCGCCACGACGTGACAAAACGCGGCCATTGAATTTATCGCGCAAAAGAGCCATTGTTTCGTTAGATGTGTGGCAAGTGGCACCGTCTTGTTGAAACCATATATCTTCCACATCCATATCTTCCAATTCGGGCCATAAAAAGTTCGTTATCATCTCACGATAGCGAACACCATTCACAGTAACTGCCTGACCGGAAAAAATACGGCCCGATGATGCCGCCAGCCCATAAACCGCACCAAACAGTCACTATTTGTGGGTGCATTGGCTTTTCGACAATCACTCTTGGATTATCATTCGCCCAATGCGGCAATTCTGCTTATTGACGAATCCACTGAGGTGAAAATGTGCCTTATCACTGAAGATGATCTTCACGATTTTCATAATAAGCCTGAATAACTTTAACGCATTGATCGATTGTGTATCTTTCCATGGTTCAAATTGAGTTAGTCTGAAATTGAGAAATGTCAAATGAAATGCAGAAAAAAACTTGACGTTTAGGTGTGGTTCACATTCAACATCGGCCCTTAAAATTTAACCACCCGTTATAAGCTGCACTTATTTCACGTGGAATTTAAAGCAAATGGAAAAAAGTTTTTATTTAATACTAAATGAGAAAGGAAAAACATAACTAACACAACCGGTAACAGTTTTTCATCAATATTTACTTTAATTTTTTATTAATAAAAATACTTTTTAGTAAAATGCATGTGGGTTTTATTCACATACGCAAAAACAATGTTGCATACTTTGAATGATTAAAAATGTCAAATTGTGCAAACTCGCAAGATAAGTAACATTGATACATGTAAAATTTTTCGTATGAGATAATTGATGTTGCTGAACATTTTTCACAAATTGGAACAGAGTAGTAGGATTTACACCAGGGATGTTAAATGGGGTTTTAAATTTTGTACCAACTTCCAAAAAAAAAAATGTACTTTTTTGACCTTCACGGTACCATTTTTTTTAAATTAATTAAAACAACAAAAAAATCACATAAAAATTCAATTGTACACAAAAAACCCAAACTTAACATTAACATACATTAAATATATGAATAAAATAAGGTACATAAAAGTCTTGTAAATATATGAGTTCAAAATCAGGCACTTATTTGTTTAGTTAATAAACTATTTGGAATTTTTACATCATAGCAGCATGAATTCGTCGATCTTAACAAATCCTTTGTTTGTATGAGACTTTGGCACATGTTGTATATGTCTTTCCTTAGTGTTTAATATGTTTTGAAAAGAAGAAACTCTTTCCACTTTTGCACTTTTTGGGTGCCCCGGTAGGCTAGCTGGTAGTGAGCTAGTCTATCAGTGCCGGGGTTGCGGGTTCGATTCCCGCCAGAGACTCTGGTCTCCTGCAGACAAGCAAAAAGCTTCGCGGGATTTAGTGTAGGAATAAAAAAAAAAAAAAAAAAAAAAAAAAAAAAAAGATGAATGTGGAATGGATAAAATTCCAGCAACGTCTCTACAAATGTCAGGAAACATATGGACATTCAGCTCATTTTGTAAATTAGCTACTACCGACCAGAAATTACAATCGTTTTCAGTTTTTAATGACTGCAGTTGCTCGACATCAGCTAAAGCTCTAAATGGATTATTGATTGAATCAAAATTTGCAATATCATGCGGGAACATTTTTACTAAAAGAGGTACTTACTGCTTCTTTTACCTGAAATAACATTTTCAGGAGTAAATTTATGGAACAACATTGAAACTTCGTTATTAAAGTTGACTTTGGTTTTCAAAACCTCGCAAAATTTTATATACAGCCATGTCACAGAGTGCAATTCCGTTCGGAACCAAAGAAAACATATTTGTTTACTGATATAAAGTATATTTTGATAGTTTTTTGGTCTTTAAAATACAGAAAACTCCCATTCCGCAAAGTTTTTTCGAAATTTTATGAAACACAAAAATACGGAATGAATTCCGTTTACGAACGGAATTGTACTCTGTGACATGGCTGATAAAATTGTTTTGCATTTTCTTTCGTTTCTTAAACAATATCAATATTGATGTTATTTGTAGAGATATGTATATAAATCAACTTTTCCGCAATTAATTTCTTCAAAGGGCATGTGATTTTTGTAAAGGTATACGATAGAGATATCACATTCATCCAAAACATTTTTATTCATGAAATTACGTAAAATTTTTAAAATTACGTGCTATTTGGCGGAACAAAAAATTTAGCCTTTGTAAAAATAAATGCATTTTAGCATCATCTGATTGCATTTCTAAATTAACCATGTTAATAATTTTAAGTGCGTATTGCATAAATAAAAATTGCAATTTAAAAGAAGGATTTTTAAATACTGATGAAAGAAATAATAATTAAAAAAATGCAATGAAAAGGATTCAATAATTTGTTTGCTATACTAGAAATTCAAAAAGGGGGAACTATGAAAAATTTTTTAATTGTACCAAATGAGTCACTGTAGTACCACAATACTTTAGAAGGTCAAATGTACCAAAAAAAAGTACAATTGTACCAACTTTAAAATCCCTCACTTAGACACTAACACATTTGGAAGGGAAACATTTAGTTTGATAGCAGCAATAGTAACAGAATGTTCCCGGCAACAGGTTCGTCTGTGTGACCGCAAATTAAAAAACAAAAGAGAATTCCCAATGTTTTTCTTTCAAATGTTCGCTCGTATTAACTAGGACTAAGCCAGTTCACAAATCAAATCTGTAACCAGCGTCACCGTTGGATATTTTCAAAAAGTACCAAAAAGGGGGATTTTTACAAAAAAAGTGGCAGCAAAAGGTTGATTTAAGAAAAAAAGGCGGCTCATGTTTTAAAATAGGAAGAAGTACACAAAATAATGTTTTTGCATGTGCTTTGATTAATTTGTTTAAAATTTCCAATAATTATTATGTATGTTTTTTCGACCTTTTTGTTTTAACTTCTGTTTGGGTGCACACTGTGATTACCTGGTGGCCTGATGGTCGCAGGAGCGATGTACCGGCTGGCTGTTGTTTCGGGAACCACAAAAAAAACAGAAACCACCCTTACCTTATGACAGGCGGGAAGCAATTCTCCAAAATGACAGAAAAAAAAACGCTTTAGGTTTTATATTATTTATTTCAGTTTTCTTTTTTGTTTTATTTCTAGGTATTTAAGTTTAATTCTAATTTAGTCTTAGTGGCACAAATTTTCTCCTTTTCCTTTTTTTTCTCACTTTAACTTTTTTTTCTCTATAAATGGCGTCTGGCTGGTTAGAAGTTTTTTAGAGCAGTGACAAATACAAGTCAGCAGGTTGACAGACTCACCACGCTACATGTGGGGCTGCCAGACGATAAACGGTGTAGGCCAGTCTCACACGAGCAAACATAATGGGAAACATCTCGACCCGGTTCACACCAGCTAGACGCCAACATACCGCCCACCTTGCGACGAAGGTGCAACATAAACACAAAGTAAATTACAATTGGGGGAGAAAGGAAAACAAAATTCAAAATTAACAATATATTTCATATTATGTATGTTTAGATAAAAAATATAAAAAATTAAGGATGAGTTCAAATAAAGCAAAAACTTAACAATAGACAATAATGGCAGTAATAAAAGGAAAAAAAAAAAAAAAAACGTAACAAATTCAGGTATATATAAAGAAACAGCAATAAAAATCAATATCCGCCCCAAAGGGCTATCGCATAAGTCGCCTTTAAGGGCCACCGAAAAACCTCCTTCATGGCTCTACCACGACTCCTTCACCAAAATAGGCAAACCCAAAGATTGTGTCCTGGACATATATGGTCCCAGGCTTCCCCTTCGCCGGCCCAACCAGAACCCTGCTGGCGACGTCCGCTCCCAGTATCACGTGGTACTTCTTGCTACGGTGCCAGTGTCGGTTTGCCGAGGTGTCCCCGATGGACAGATATTCGCTTTCGACGTCGGTCTCCGGACTCTTGCCGTACGTCTGGTCGTCGACTGAGAGCTCCACCTCGAGCTTTCGACCCTCCTCGGTGCGGTGGAAAAACGTGAGCGTCGTGCGGCCTCGGGTAACAATACATCCCAAGGTTCGGGTCTCTTGCTGGGTAATGGACGATCGTGCCACGGTGGGGTCGATAAGCGCCCGCGTCCAAAGTGGCTTCACTCCCGGTCTGGCTTGCACGCGCGCATTAGCCGTCATTCGGACCCACACCCTCCCCTGGGGCATCGGGTGGAGCCAACTATTGTGGTCCTGCAGACAGCGCCGGCATCTATCAATGCTTCTGCAGGCGGCTCGAGTGTGGGACTGCGCCAAGCAGTTATAGCAAAGAGCTCTATGAGCCACGATGCGCAACTTCTCCTCCACCGGGAGCGTTATGAAGCGGGAACACTGCCGGATTGCATGGAACCGTTCGCAGAGGGGGCACCGGTAGTTGGTGTTAAAGGCGGCCATGGGACTCTGGAAGAAAATATTTTTAATTAGAGAGGGAAACGTTATATAGAGGCATTTGGAGTGTCGCATTTAGGCAGCGCGACCAACTTGTGTATCGGCCGAGTGACTACGCCATTTTGCGTTTTGAGATCGGCTACTCGCACCTTGCCATCATTGCCACGGTAGACTTTTATAATACGTCCTAAACGCCAATCAGTGGGACAGCCTGGTTCACTTTTAAGAGCCACCAAATCGCCTTCTTTTAAGTCGGATTGAGGGAGTTGCCATTTATTTCGCTTATTTAGCTCTTTGAGATACTCCTGCTTCCATCGGCGACAAAATTCTTGCTGTAGGGCCTTCAACTTACGCCAGCGATTTACAATACTTAGGGGTGAAGACAGTTCTTCGGGCTCCGCAGGGGTAAGCATAGAGGTCCCTATCAGAAAGTGACCTGGAGTAAGGGCAGATAAATCTTCAGCGTTTTCCGACATAGGGCCGAGAGGGCGCGAATTGAGACACGCTTCTATTTTTGCCAGAACCGTGGAAAACTCCTCAAACGTAAATTTCACTTGACCAGCTGACTTTTTGAGATGCATTTTCATGCTTTTCACCCCTGCCTCCCATAAACCTCCCATGTGAGGCGCTGCAGCAGGGATAAAGTGCCACGACAAGTGCTGGTGACCATAGTTTTCGACAGCCGTGTCACGAAGCTCTTTCACGTGTTTCGCGAAGTCTGCGTCGATCTCTCTAGCGGCGCCAACAAAGTTTCGGCCGTTATCAGAATACATGCGGCTGGGGCAACCGCGACGGGCGACGAAACGGGCCAAGGCTGCTAAAAAGGCAGGGGTAGACAAATCGCTAACAGCTTCAAGGTGAATCGCCTTCGTAGAGAAACAAACGAAGAGACACACGTAGCCTTTTGAGATACGGCAGTATCTGCCGGTGAAACTTTTAATCTCGAACGGGCCCGCAAAGTCAACGCCAGTATTCGTGAAGGGACGACAAAGGGTAGTTCTTTCTGCCGGCAAAGCCGCCATTATTTGGTTTTGAAGCTTCTTTCTATACAGAACACAGACTTTGCAGTTACGAACCACTGTCTTTATCAGGTTTTTTGCTCGGATGATCCAGCACTCTTGCCGGACAATATTTAAGACTAGACGAGGGCCTCCGTGAAGGACTAAGGTGTGCACGAATTCTACATACAACCGGGCAAATCTACTGCCATACGCCAAGATAATAGGATGTCGCTCGTTGTAGGACAGACAAGTAGTAGAGCTTAGGCGACTATTAGATCGAATAAGGTTATCTTTATCAACAAAAGGGGTAAGTGTCAACAGGGGGCTACGTGAATCGATTTTCCTATTCGCCTTGAGGCAGCTAAACTCCCCTGAGAAGTACATTTGTTGGGAAAGAAAAAATAAACGATTTCTTACGAACTTTAGCTCGCTAGCTGATATTGAACCCAACAGGCGAATATTGAACCCAACGTGGAAGCTTAATTTTTTCAATATCCGCATAATTAGCAACAAAATTCTGCCATTTCTGCAGAGCCACGGGTTTGATAGCCTCGTCCCACTCGATCTTATCAAGCCACATTTGCTGCATAATAATTTTAGCCGTAACTACCACCGGAGCCAACCATCCTGCAGGATCGTATAGCCGAGCAATGGTAGAAAGAACCTCTCTTTTAGTGTACGAGGTTTTTAGTGTTATCTTTTCACAAACAAAGAAAAACACGTCTTTTGCCGCATTCCAGCGAATCCCTAGCGTTTTCGTAGTGCTCTTTTCATCGAGCGACAAAAATGATGAATTTAGCAGGTGATCATGGGGCAAATTTTTTAAAATTTCTTCAGAATTCGAGGTCCATTTTCTGAGCTCAAATCCCCCCATATCTAAAATACCAATTAATTGCTCCCGTGCCACTAAAGCATCAGCAACTGAATGGGCACCAACTAGGGCATCATCTACGTACATATTTTCTCGCAAGATTCTAGCGCCTAACGGAAAACGTCGCTCCTCATCATTCGCCAACTGTAGAATGGTTCTAAGGGCCAAATATGGGGCACAATTTACGCCAAAAGTCACCGTTTTCAGTTGGTAATCAGCAATTTCCGCCCTATCACTGCTACGAAAAACTATTTTCTGGAAGGGCCTATGTGTGGGAGTCACAAAAATCTGCCGGTACATTTTTGAAATGTCCGCATTAAAGACAAACTGAAAAAATCGCCATCTCAAAATCAGATTAACTATTTCAGCCTGCAGAATAGGGCCAGTGAACAACAAATCATTTAAACTTCTGCCATTTGCGGAAGGGCTCGAGGCATTAAATACCACTCGCAATTTAGTCGTTGTGCTCTCTGGCTTAAAAACGCCATGATGGGGTAAATAATAACCAGGGTCACCTCTAGCATCATCTGATTTTTCCATGTGCCCTAGGGTTAAATATTCTTTTAGGACCTCATCGTACTGGACCTTACGCTCAGCATTGCGCATTAAGGATTTTTCATTTCTCAAATATTGACAAACAGCAATATGCCTATTGGGACCAAGCGACAGCAAACTATTCTTAAAGGGCAGACTAACTGTGTATCTCCCTTCAGAGTTTCTAGTGGTAGTAGAACTATAGATCTCCTCACTTTTTTTATCCTCATCTGACAAAATACGACTATGAGAAACTTCTTCTAACTCCCAAAACTTCGACAATTGGTCATCAATCGCTACTTTTGTCATATGAGACACTCTAAGTATTCGAGGGGAAACTCTAGTAGGCGTTGGACCTGTAACTATCCAACCAAAAATGGTTTCTTGAGCCACTAGGGATTCAAAAACACCATGCCTAACTCCGCCACGAAGAATAGAAGGGTACAAGTCACCTCCTAACAATAAATCAATCTCACTGCTCTCATAAAACTTCGGATCAGCATAACACAGCTTGGGCAGCTCAATCTCTTTTTGGGGCAAAAAGGAGTGCGTTGGAATACTACCAGTTACACGAGGGACAACTAGGGCCTGTATATTTAGAGACACATTCCGATCGAAAAGAGAAACAATCGTAAAAACTGCCATTTTTGAAGACGTACTTATTATATCTCCGCCTAAACCTGAGACTTCAGCAGAAACTGGATTAGTTGGCAGCTTCAATCATTTTTGTATCTTTTCGGAAACAAAACTTTCATCGGAACATGGATCTATCAGGGCCCGAACCTTGTAACAGGAACCAAAACTTATAATGTTAACCCAGGCTGTGGCTAACATAACCTTTTTCGCAACCGAGGTATGATGAGATTGAACTACACCAGAAGGGCCGGCACCATTAGTGGACTGTATTGGACTTTGATTACTTTGACTCTGACTCTGCGAACTAGTGCTTGACTGGCTTTGATTACTATTGTTTAGATTTCTTACTATATCCCTGTGTATTAACGTGTGGTGTTTCTTATTGCATCTAGAACAACCATTAGGACTACTGCAATCCCCATACAAATGCCCCATAGTAAGACAATTAAAACAAAAACGAAATCTTTTTAAAGTTGAGACACGGTTCTTGTAGTCCATGCTCAAAAATTTATTGCAAACACTAATTTTGTGACACCCTTTACACAATTTACACGAGCTCGAGTCAACTTTTGTGTGATGCGCCTTAAACTGCTTAGATTTTGTAGACATAGAGGTATTATGTGAAGGGCCTGTTTGGGAACCACTGGCAGCTACATTGTTCGCTACTATAATATCAGAAACACTTTCCAGGGCATGAAATCGATCGGTCAAAAAATTATTTAATTCTTCCCATTTGGGAACCTCTGTCTTATTTTTTACCGATTGCTCCCACAAATGTAAAGTATTTTCTGAGAGCCGAGACGAACATTGAAAAACAAAAATTGGATCCCACGAGGCAATATCTACATTATATAATTTAAGCACCGAAAACAATTGTTTATCTCCCTTTGGAGCCGTTTAATTTCGCAAGCCGTTTCTCGTTGGCATGGAGCCAAATTAAATAAATTTTTCAACTGACTATTAATTAAGACTCGTTTATTCTCATATTGCGATTTTAAATTTCCCCACGCAATTTCAAAATTTTCTGCCGTGAGGGCAATATTTCTATTTATATCCCGGGCCTCACTATCTGTCTTTTGAAATAAATAAAATAATTTTTCTACAGGGCTAAGTCTCGAATTATTTATGTAGATTGCCGTAAACATGTCCCTGAAGGTGGGCCACGAAACGTAATCTCCATGAAAAACGCCAGTATCACAAGGGGGGACAGGTATAGAACAAAGGTTGGGAACCACTGTTTTATTTTTCTGCCTATCTTCTTCTAATACCTGTCTAGCATTGGCCAAAATATTTATACATTTCACATATATTTTTCGCACCTGAGGATACTTTGTCTGGACCGCCACTAATTCTTTCTTTGCCTAAATAGTGTCCGCGGAACACTCATCAAAAATTTTCTTAAATTTTTCCCAACTTTTGTCTAATTCGTTTTTTTCAAAATCAAACGCCTCACTGGTATATGTTGAAAAGTCTTCCTTTTTCAACATAACCTCACTATTTATTACCTCATCTGCTGCCCGAATAAATTTATCAAAAGTAGACATCTTTTTATTTATCTATTTATCAAATGGGCGCACTTTAGAACAACAAAAATAGCGAGAAAATCCTTAATAAAGACAACAAAATTAATTTTCTTCGAGAAACAAAATAAAAAAATTTTTTGGCGCGCTGGCAACACTTTTCCTTTATTCGTAAAATTGATGTTAAAAAATCTTTAGGCAAAAAACAGAATTACAAATTGGCGAGTAACGGGTAAACCGGCGAGTAAAAAAAAGATGGCTGTTAAAATTGTAAGACTTCAATTTGGCGCAACTTAACCTCACTTTCACCGCAACACAATATGGCGCGACACCGTATATGCATGCACTTTAAAATTCCAAAAGTACGTACCTTTTTGTTCAGCAACGGGCGAAGGACCAAATGTTTGGGTGCACACTGTGATTACCTGGTGGCCTGATGGTCGCAGGAGCGATGTACCGGCTGGCTGTTGTTTCGGGAACCACAAAAAAAACAGAAACCACCCTTACCTTATGACAGGCGGGAAGCAATTCTCCAAAATGACAGAAAAAAAAACGCTTTAGGTTTTATATTATTTATTTCAGTTTTCTTTTTTGTTTTATTTCTAGGTATTTAAGTTTAATTCTAATTTAGTCTTAGTGGCACAAATTTTCTCCTTTTCCTTTTTTTTCTCACTTTAACTTTTTTTTCTCTATAAATAGCGTCTGGCTGGTTAGAAGTTTTTTAGAGCAGTGACAAATACAAGTCAGCAGGTTGACAGACTCACCACGCTACATGTGGGGCTGCCAGACGATAAACGGTGTAGGCCAGTCTCACACGAGCAAACATAATGGGAAACATCTCGACCCGGTTCACACCAGCTAGACGCCAACAACTTCAATAAGTAAACGAATAATTAAGCTCAAGGCCTTAGTTTTTAATAAATTTTATTTATTTATTTTAATAGTCAATATTTCGTAACCCTACGGGAAACATCTTCAGGATAAAAATATAGAAATTTTTATTAAAACGAGTAACAATAGACGTAAATTACAGTACAATAAAGATCGGATTTGCGGGCAGTCATTTAATTTACGTCTATTGTTACTCGTTTTAATAAAAATTTCTATATTTTTATCCTGAAGATGTTTCCCGTAGGGTTACGAAATATTGACTATTAAAATAAATAAATAAAATTTATTAAAACCTAAGGCCTTGAGCTTAATTATTCGTTCACTTATTTCCAATAATATTTTTAAATGGTAAAAAAAAATTCCAGAAAATATTATATTAGATGTAAGCAAAAACTTTTTATGTGATTTTAATTAACCTTAGCTTGCTGAATCCAAATCTGTTCAAAGATTGGTTCTATCAGGTCTAGTTTTTTAAAAGCCTTTGAGTCAACCATATACATTTTTTCATATTTTCAATTGTTTCGGCAATACATTTTTTGCAAAATTAGTACTATTTTTGTTTTCAAAAATTCATACAAAAGTTATAAGGACAATAAAAATTCATAAAGAAGTTATAAGGATTTAAATCATTTATATAAAAGCCACGAGTATGAACAAAATACGGCATATTTCATGAAAATCTTATGAGAATTGTTAATTTTATTTATTATTCATTGTTGGCATATTGCTAATATGCATATTTCATCATGACTTGGGAGCGATATTTCCGATTTGGATGCTATTATTAGCGGATGATTAGGAATTAAATTCCCTTTTATGCATCATATTAAAAAAGTGGATAAATTTTTGAAAAAAAATAAGTTTTCAAAAATTTACAAAAAAAAAATTATAATATCAAAAATTTTACATTTTTATAAATTATCGGAAAGCTAGGTATATAACGAGTGAAATAAGCCATAAACCATGAAAATTTTTATTTAAGTGTTATATAAAAATCAAATATTGCGATTTTTGGCGAATTTTTCATAGCAAAAATCTTAAGAAAATTAAATTTGTCGAATTTGGGCGATTTTCGGTGTCTAATTATTTCCGAAGTTAAAAAAAATCTGATAACCCTGATTTATACAGGCATAAGTATACGTCATGGTATAAGTATTTATTTCATCAAGAGAACTTGCTTGCGAATAATTAATATGTACACATGTTACATAATATATTCGCAATAAATGCATAAGCTTATCACGATAGACAAAAAATTATTTCATATAAGCTTGCTTACATATATATATTAAAATAATTATAGTTTATATTAAAGCTGGGAGTTTTAATAAAACAGAAAGTTCAAAAAGTATCTCATCATTTATTAAAAAGTGGCAAGAATTACAAAAACTATCATATTTTGGTGCATTTTGTAAAAGTAGCAAACTAGTATCCAAGCTATCGAAAAAGTGGCAAATTGCTACTTTAGTAGCACCAACGGTAACGCTGTCTGTAACGAACACGAAAATTTCGTTTGCCGGACTGTCTTCTTTAACATTTATTGGACTCAATTTGATTAAAAAAATGCAACCTCGTTTTTGAATCCAGGTTTTTGGCTCTCCTGAACATTTTTTAACATTGAGTTGTGACTGTTTATGATTTAGTGTGCGATAGATATGCTCATTAATTTAATACATGGCAAAAACAAGTTATTAAATTCAATTCAAGCGATGCGTTACTTGAAAACAAAAATTAAAAGTTCTAAACTTTAAAACACTCCGTATAAAGATGAGTGTTATATGAGATTTACAAAAATAAATTTATGATTGATATGACCATCATTAATATCGAGATTATAAGTCATACAATATTAAATTTATTATTTAGAATTTATATTTTCGAATTTTAGATATTTAAATATAAAGTGATATATTAGTGATCGCTGAAACAGCGACGAAGCACATGTGTAGTGGGCGTGATGAATTAATTTTTTTTTTCTAATCCAGCTAATCCTTCAAAGCTTGACACTTGTCTGCAGGAGACCAGGGTCTCTGGCGTGAATCGAATCCGCAACCTCCTTACTGATAGACCAGCTCACTACCAACAAGCCTACCGGGGCATCCAAGTCAAGTCTCCTGCAAAAAAAAAATTGCATGTGAAATGCGAAAACTACTATTCTTAATACAAAAGTACCACAAACATAAGCGATGTCCAATATGGGGTGTAAGTGGCCTTGCAAAATTGCCAAATTTCAGACCCTGTGTGTTGCAATACAACAACATATAACACTTTTTGCATTTTAGGGAATTTTTAGAAAATTTGTGTTATTTACAAGAAGCATTCTCAACAGCTGTTTAATATTCTTGTTGAAAAAAAAACATATAAAATCACCTAAATAGATAAATTTTCATAAATTTGTTATTTAAAAAAAAAAAAAAAAATACAAGACATTTCGAAGCGCAATAAATCGTATGTGAAGACCGGCCTACCAGTTGAATAACCATGGCGGTAAAAAAATTCTCTGTATTTGGTCGCACCATCATCTGCTATGATCTGCTTCACTAGGGACAGAAATCACGAGGGCCTGTACCGAAAACAATTGATTAATTGGAAACGAGCATTGGGCGAAAAACGCCTGGAATATACGACCAGACATTAGGCCATAATATTCTATCATGAAAACAACTTTTAATCAACGTTTTTGGTTACTCCAAATTTTTCTTTAAAATCGTTGGACTTCTCAAGAGTTTTTACCACTCCAAAAGTTCTTACTACTCTGAATGAACCAAAATTCAAATTTTGGTATTTCATGGAGAGTAAGGGCACTGCTACACGTTCAATAAATATCGTGATATTTCTAGTATCACGATATTTATTGAACGTGTAGCATGCAATTTTGATGGATCGCGATCCATATCGCATAATAGCCTAATTTGATGTGATCCATCAATATGGATCGCGATCCAAATATCAAAAAATATTTATAATAACAGTTGAGATGAGGTCAAATTTCCCGATTTAAATGAAATTACACTTGATATAAAATTTACATTGCATTTTACGAGGGCGGATCAATCCGTGACTTTTCGAACTTTCCTCGTAGTTATATGAAATGCAACACTGCTCCCATCAAGTACCACCTGTTAGTAGACTACTGTCAAGTTTTCAGCAAGTTCTGTCATTTGCTTTGCGTTTAACAGCTGTTCAAAACATACAACCTCTTGGATTTTTTTAAAAATGGAAAAAGTGAATTTCGAGTGCTCATTAAACATTTTTTTTTGCGAAAAAAAAACAGTTAATCAAACCAAGGAAAAGCTTGATAAATACTATGGGGACTCTGCACCATCGATTTCAATGGTAAAAAAAGTTGTTTACTGACTTTCGATATGGTCGCACAAGTACAAATGACGCTGAACGTTCTGGACGGCCAATTGAAATTAATACATCCGAAAATGTCGAAAAAACATAAATTGGAGAAACGTTGGACTAAGTGTATTGAGCTAAAAGGAGATTATGTTGAAAAATACTTTTTTTTTTTGTAAAAAAAAAACTGTGTTTCATTCAAAAATTCACGGACTTATTGATCCGCCCTCGTATAAAGACTTTCACAAAGAAGAAAAACACAAAAAAAAATCAATAAACAATTTTTATATAAGTATATAAATCTATATTATGTTAATTTTCATATAAACTTAAATCGTATTTAAATGCAGATTGATTTTTTGAGTCTTATTAGAAAAGTCTAATTTAATTAAGATAAATGATATTTTTTGGACTAATAAATACCAAAAAATATCATAAAGAATTTATTTATTTTCAAGGTGGAATAAAAAAACAGCTGACTGTTAATGCTTTATCAGTTGTTGTTGTATTGTTGTGGTATTGAGGCCACCTTGCTAAGTTATTACAATGGAAACTTAAGTTGAATTTAAATGTACCACATCGGTGAATTAAGTTTCATTTAAGTGATTAGTAAAGAAGAGAATTTTGCATTTAACACGATTTAAAACATAAATGTGTTTTAATATCAATCCTAAAAATTGGCCATAAGATTCATAAAGTTACTTTAAATTTATAAAAATATATCATTAAAAACTTGAAATAAATTTATAAAAAATATAAGAACTAGAAATGCGAAATTCTCCACCGAGAGTTTATTACACAGAAGTTGGATTTAAATGTAATCTGTAAGTTAGGAATCAATCTTTAAAAACCCGGCCTCGCAGTATTAAAATTCGTTGAGGTTTTAGGCGCATTCACAACATACGTTTACGCACGCAAAGAAAAAACACGATTGATACAATCACAATCGCAAACTATCATTAATGTTTGTGGCTATGATTGTGTCAAACACGTCTTAAGCAACAATATATGTTCAGTTATAATGATTTTAGATAATTGATGTCTCAAACATATTATTATGTTCAGAAGAAAAAAGCGCACGATCTTTCAAACCATTTTTCTATATTTCCCAATACCATGCAAAATGTCTACTTCAACATTTTATATGGTTCTTACAATAAAAACAATAAAAAATGTAATTTAAAAAATTTATGTTTTATTACAAATATAATAAATAAAATATAGCATACATATATTAAAAATAAAATTAAATACACATATTTATATACCTGTGTATGTGTTTTAATTTATAAATTTACGTTGTGTGGTACAAATTAGAGATGAGCGATATTTCAGTACCTGTGATTTAATCACTGTTACTGAAAAATCACGAATCACAGTTGTGACCAAATTTGTCAAGTAACAGGTACTTTCTAAGTCGTTCTTTTTGTATTTTGTTACATATGCAAATTTATGATATTTCTCTGTTTGTGTGGGTAATAGCTTTTTTTGAATGAAATGTCGAATGATATTGCTGCTCCTTTCATTCTCTCTTCTATCTTATTAGAATTTTTTTATGCCAAAATTTATTTGTTCAAGTATGTATGTTAATGAAAGTAAACAGATTTGAAAGCTCTTACAATTTGTTGTTGTTTCTTTGTAAAGTGCTTACAAAAGCTCTTGCAAAAGCTCGCGCATTGTACATATAGCTTGGCCGCAATTGCTTTAAAAGAACAGAAAACTGATAAACCGTGATCACAATCACAGTTTAAAGGAGCAGTGATTTTTAAATCACATTCACTAATCACGATAATCTTTAAAAATCACGGGATCGCTCATCTCTAGTACAAATATATCCAAACAAATAAGAATTCCGTTTTTGAAAAAATTCGGGGCTGATGACAAAATTATGTGTCAAAATTTGTTATAGCTTTTTTTGGCTGCAAGAAAGACAAAATAATTGCATATTTATATATTTTATAATTATATTTAAATAACTTACCTGTTTCAATAAACGAATAGTAATTTACATCGTTAGTTTTGCAAGGCAGCATGGCATTTTTCTCCCCGAAAAATGTTTTAATTATTCTGTCATCATGCATGTTTCCTGATTAACTGACGCTCGCGGACGGAGAAAATGTAATTTTAAAGCACACACTGTTTGTTTTGACAATAAATGTTTGCTTCTTAAGAGAATGTGTTTTCAAGCAAACAAAAATGATGGTATTAAACATACCTTTTGTGTTCAACTAATATTATGATTTTAACTGTATAGTTGAAAATATATATATTATAGTAGCTAACATATCAAATAATATAATATGTTTAGCTAGACCAGAGTACCTTTTTAGGTGTAAGCCACCATATAATATTATTATAGTGAATTTAAAAATGTTAAGGACAAAAAACAATTTTTTAAGTTATATTAAGACTATAATTAATTTATGAGGGTAAACATATAAGGCAAATATAAACAAAAATGGTCGTAGTGACCATTCATTAATCATGTTTTTTCTCTGCGTGCGAGAGTTGGTTTTATCTATGGAAAACTATTGACCGATTTAAGTTTAAGAAAGCTATAACATACAAAATATCATTATTTTTTACGGCTTTAGCTGTACTAAAGTGTTTTCTGAGAAAAGACTATGCAGCCTTTGATCAATTATTAACCGATCCTTTTTCAAATGTTGTACTCTGATATCAAGTCCTATGTGGACTTTGTATGTGGTCTATGGTTAATTATGGATCGATCCTTACGAAATTTCGTGGTATGATTTTAAGTCTTATTATACATGACAGACCAATTTTAAAACAATAGCATTATTTGTTACAATTTTTCGAGAGTGGGCTCCATATGAGGCCTACTTTAATAATTTATGGACCGCCCTTCGCGAAATTAAGTTGTGTGATTTCTAGTCATATAAAACCAATTTGTGCTAAATAATGGGTGATTCAAGTAAAGATGATTTTTTCAATAGCCTTTTTTTGACAGATCACGTGTGAGTCCTCTCATGCTGTCATGTTATTTTTGTTTAGTATTGTTTGGCATTTCTTAATGGAAAGACTAACGCCTGAACATCGTTTACAAACCATTCAACATTATTACGACCGAACAGACCACGTCCAGCACGCTGTGAAGAAAATATAGCGGCCATAGCTGACAGTGTACACGAAGACCGTGGAGAGTCGATTCGGCGCCGTTCGCAGCAACTCGGACTGACGTATGGAACGACTTGGCGCATTTTACGTCGAGATCTTAAATTGAAAGCGTACAACATACAGCTTGTCGAAATACTCGAACGAGTCATCGAAAATTGGACTCAACGGATGAACCATCTGCGTCGTAGCAACGCCCAACATTTGATAGACATAATCTTCAAAAAATAAATGCCAAAGAATGTTCTTTAAAATTTTTATTAACATTCCCCATTAAATTTAAATTTTCTGTTTTTTTTTCTTTAAAAAAGTAGGGAACCTCGAAATGGATCACGCTTTATAATGACAATCTGTGCATTTCGCAGCCAAGTTTTGTTAGTTTGCTTCACAAAAATATCTATTTTTAGGGTGGTTGCTTAAAATTTGGGTTCAAAACTCAATTCCTACTGAATAGATTTTTAAAAAAAATTTTTTTTTTTAATTTATTTATTGAATCTTCATATTTTAAATATGAACTAAAGTAATCAAATCTTATCCTAATACTTTATTTTATATCGTGCCAGTACCAGACAAAAAATTTCGTCCTCACGGTTTCTGTAGGTGTTTATCGCTCTTCTGATCGGGTTAATGCTGTAGTGTATCATCTACTTAAGCGAGTGTGGCCATCATAATTTAAAATATTTCGAACTAGTGGATTTGAGTGTATTTCTAGACTTTTTAAATATTTTTCTGCATATTTGAATAGATTGAGCTCCGATTTCAATCCTTATTTGCTTTGGATCTCTAAAAACAATTTGACACAAAAATTGTTCGTTACTATTAGGTCTTTCGAAATAGCGCTTGTTTTTAAAAGACGGACAGACAGGCGGGATCTTTGATGAATCTTAAAAAGTTTCACACGGAATGAAAAACTTAGTGTAGCCTCATCTGCCATTCGTGGTGGAGAATACAACAATTAAAATAATGAGTTCTACTACCAATTTTTTTTTTTTATACATATAACGATAGAAAGTTAAACATTTTTATAGACGTTATTTTGTATTGATATTAAAGTGAATAAAATTCTTATAATCTAAAAAAGTCCATGCTAGTGCCATCCCTTATCAAGGTCTTGCAAATATTTAGTAAACGATGAAAATCTTTTTCTTAAAAGAAACAATGATTTTTGCTTAGAAGTACACGGTGCATTATTTGGAAAATACAGTCTCTAAAATGGTACAAAAAAAAAATTACCGATAAAAGAGGCATCACTGATAAAACACAGTTAACAGCGTTTTAAAGAAATAATACGATCTGGTTCCATAAAGTCAAAATCAATAAAAATTAACATAAGCAGATATTATAGAAAACCAATGTAACCAAACCGTTTACCAGCACTGTTTTCTATTCGGCCAAAACAAAACAACGTGGCTTTTTACACACACACAAACCCATACACCGCAAACAATTAACTTCAACAAGTAGCGGCCTATGAAAAACATAAAGCAACTGGTTAAATCAAAATAAACACAGTCATGCAACATCAAACATGTTGCAAATGGAAATATGTAAAACTACTTAAATAAGCCATCAAACTTGGATACACAATGCTGGCAAACATCGAACCTTAAAAGAGTGGGCAAATGTTAAAGATACAAAATAACACAGATACAAACTCACACTCTCAAACAATCTAAGCCAACATAGCACACAGATACACCTATACTACAACACAATCACTGGCAAAAGACGAAAACATGGAGCAAAGACAGTACACAAAAAAGCATAATAACACAGGTCAATAAGACAAACTGCCAACAACAGCTTCAGTCGCTCTCCGAGCGTTAACGTGGACGGTATTTAAAAGTGGAAACTCTTAACGAAAAAAATAAATCAAAACAAATTTTCGAATTTTCTTGTTTGTTTCACAAATCAAAGACGGGAAACTACTGACTGAAACGTTTATTCAGCAGAAATTAAAAAAAAAAAAACGAAACACAAAAAGTGTCACAAACCTGTATTGAAATAATAAATATCTTTTTAAGAAAATAATAAAAGAAAAATATTTGCACACAAAAAAGTATTGAAAGAGACAAGGAAAAAGAAAAAACAAATTGATTTTGAAAACAAAAAAGGAAGTTTTAAAGAAAGTGGACAGTAGCTGTCTATGGTCAAGTGAAGACGACATTACGGACGCATTTATTGTTTCTGTTTTGTTTTCAAATTACTTTTCGCCTTTCGGTTTAACAATTCGAAGTGAACAGTGAATCTGAAATAGAAAGCGCCCCATTTAGTTAAAATTGAAAATTGTGTGGAAAATATCTAGAAGATATTTGGAAAACAACTACTGCTCCAGCTAAACCTCCGATAAAAGTAAGAAATTTATAATATTAAATAAAAAAAAGAAAAATTCCTAAAATAAGTGTTTTTCTTAAAGGAATTTGTGATTTTGTATGATAGAAATAAAAATGGCTGTGAGTCTATGTGTGTGTGTGTGTTAAGAGTGTTTTCTAAAAAAATCTTTAAAAATTTTTTATTAAAAAATAGGTTTAAGTTTGTGGCCACAAGTGTCTGCTCCTGCTGATTCTTACATCACTTTTGTTCTTATTTAAAAAGAATCAAAAGGATAATGCCTTCTCGAATAAAAAATAAACAAACGAACTAAACAAACAACAACTGAGACTTTAAGGAAGGAAATGATTTGTAAACAAGTTTTAATGTCTTTTTACTCTCCTCTATGTTCATGCAACAGAAAATAAAATAAAAAAAAAAAAACAAGAAACAATTACAAAAAAAAACCTAAAACTTATCAAAGAAAAAAAAATATTTTATAAGAAAATTTATATAAAAAATATGAAAAAAAAAATATAATTTTAAATGAGGTTACAAACCATATAAACTCTGGTACATGCACACAAGTTTGGTACAAACCTCACACCTAGTACTTGATTAACGTAGATTAATTAGGCAGAACCAAAAAACTAAAGATTTTCTTTAAAAAGAGCTACTCAACTTTTATTCTTAAATATTGAATTCGTTTCTTCTAAAAAATCACTCTTCCGTACACTGGGCTACAAATTGGAAGGCTTCTTTAGTCTATCTATCGTGATTTTAAAGTCTACTATAGATGGCATTAATAAGTGTTCAATGAATTTTACAAAGTTGGTGCGAATTTAATTTTTTCGTGTTTTCTTTAGTTCAATTATTATTGTTAATATTTTTGCAGTTAAAACAAAATATCAAATGCAAAATTATTTTCCAAATCTTAAAGCTATACCTAACCAAGAGCGGAATGCGTTTTCCAGGTGTCAAAAATCATCATGCCCATACAATTTGTATGAAGCATCTCTAAGTTAACGCTTTGTAGATGGAAAATCCGATTTTGACAGCTTGTTAAAATAAGCAGGGTTGCTATATTTGGTGCTTTGGCAACCCTGTTCTTATCGTTTGATAATACATAGTGGCAAATTAGCTATTTTAAGGTCAAGCTAGCGGTTTTAATTCCATTTCTTATATATTTTATGAGGTTTTAGTAAGCACAAAAGTAAACACTACTGTTTGTGACACAACCCTGACGCTCTTGTTGATGTATGGCATATCAGCGTAAAAGCTAGGCGGAAGAAAACGTTCCGCCTTCCGCTCTTGTTTCTGTACGGCTGTTAATGAAATTTATGTTCTGAAAATCGATTTTGAGTGAATTATTTTTATATCGAACAAAAAAAAAGATCCTTTTTTTTAATTTCAATTCTAAATTGGCGATTGTTCTTCATTTCCGAAATCAGAAAGAATCTAGATTTTTATAGTTAAGAACCGTTACGATGCATATTCTCTAAAAAGTTATTCTGTTTGAAGTGCATACTATTTTCAGTGCGAAAATCCATCACTTAAGACTTATAGACTTGCACAGTTGGGTTGAGCTAGTGAAATCACCTGTTCGGTATTCAGGACATTTTGGCCTGGCTATGCTGAACGAAAGACATGATCCCAACTGAGGTTTCACAGGGAACAGATTAGGATACTGATCTCGGTGAAAACTGGGCACTGGTCGGAAGGTACTCATGCGAGGCAAATGGGCCTACTACTGAAGAAGTTGTCATGACGAGGAGAAAAAAGAAACTCTGTTTCATTTTCTGTATTTATGTCCGGGAATTCAGGACTTAAGGGGGAGATACCTGTGAAAACCA
The DNA here is from genome assembly GCA_943735925.1 of Pollenia amentaria. Classification (NCBI taxonomy): domain Eukaryota; kingdom Metazoa; phylum Arthropoda; class Insecta; order Diptera; family Polleniidae; genus Pollenia; species Pollenia amentaria. The sequence goes on along the minus strand of OX031008.1, from coordinate 79,632,403 downwards.
GTGTTTGAGTGTTTGAATGATCTATCTAAAGCGGCATACACATGCAATCAACTGGTTATGCCAGCCAATTGACGGTGTATGTGCTTTTGGTGTGATTCTACGATTTGCTGTAGCGATATCAAACAAAATTTGATATTTGGTATTGTGTATGGTGCAATAAGCTCAGTTGGGAAAAGTTGTAATGAGTAAACATTAGGGTAATATATACTAAAAGAACATTTTTTGATCAAACACCATTCGTTTCGATATCTTATTATTGCAACATTGTACTAAAAAGTTTTAAAAACCAACTTTGTCACTATTCATTACAAATTTTAAATAAAAAACATGAATTTTCTTAACTAAAAAATATAAAATGCGGTATGAACTAGTGGCAACATCTCATCCGTACAAAATTTTTAAAGAGCTGAATATTGCACCAGTATGCTTTTATGGGGCACGATTCAATATTACCTTTTTGGGCCAGCATGTTAGAGTAGTTCAAGCTCTGCTTAAGATAGCACTAAGGTTGCTTCTTCTCTTCATTAAGAAGACGAATTGGTAAGATTCTGCGGTGACGCTATTGAGTAACTACTATGTAGGATGGTGGGTATCACAAAGGTACCACTGATGGACGTAAGATAGCTATCCTCCTAAGGGCTACCCAAGGAATCTAACCTAACCTACTCTAAGATCTATGTTCTTGTAGAATCTGTAATTAATCATGAGTTATCGGTCTAAAGGCAACATTTTACTAGATATCGTTAAAATTTTAGTTTTTGTCCAAAAACATTTAGTTAAACAGATTTCGAATGAAATGAGCTTTATTTCATTGCAATCGGTGCACAACTTTTGATTTTGTTCACAATATAAATTTCCAGTCAACACAAATCAATTTTGTCCCAACATACACAATAAAAATTGGGTTTTTATCAATTCAGTTTTCTCATTAATTTGTAAACAAAATAAAAAGTTGTGCACCGATTGCAGTGAAATAAAGCTAATTTCATTCGAAATCTGTTTAACGAAATGTTTTTAGACAAAAACTGTGATTCCTCTCGCATTTATATTTTTTTTATGAATTTTTAAAGAACAAAAAATGTCTTTTTTTCTGTAAAAAAATTTTTATTCTTTTATTCTTTTATTATTACTACTGCGCAAATTTAAAACAACGTAAACACGGCTTAAAGATAATATTGTTGCCTAGTTTCGGATTTTTTTAACTCAATATGGTGAACCGTTTTCAAGTTATTCCAATATATGTAGTGAAAGTGCCTTCATTTTTGACATTTTCATTTTCTCGAAAAGTCGAGCTGGAGATTAGATTTGAAATCAGCGACCTCAAATTAGTAAAGATTTGCTATAGAATCCCAGGCCCCAAAATGACTGTTCCCCAGTGTAATACAACTGACGGGCTTTAAAGCACAGGGATACAAGTGCAAATATGGAAATTCTTTGTAATTAAGCCTTAACGTTTTCTTTGTTGTATTTCATTGTATACTTAATATAAAATTTCGGTCAATACAGGACAGTTTGAGATGTTTATAGAGGTCTGAAGTTTTGAAGAGTGATAGATATTAGTACACCGAGAGAAAAAACATTTTTCAATATGTCCACCTCCAGCAAAACAATTTTTAATGAAAATTTTTACACATATTATGGTTAATCTAACCTAATCATTTTCACCGGCAGCCATATTATGGTTAAATTAGATTTCCAGCAAGAAGCCGCAACCATGCCTCCGAACATGTTATGGTTAGCAATACAAAAATATGTTTCACAATAGTATGGTCGTTTTTCAACCATGTCATATTGCTCTTAGAAAAGAGGAAAATATTATTGTTAATTTAAAAAAATCTTTGTCATATTTGAACATAACATGCTTTAAGGCAACCACAATATGGTTGTCACTTCGTGAGGGAGAACTAATTCAACCATAATATGTTTGCCGGTGGCAATAATATGGTTAAATTACCCATCCTAAGTTTTACAATTTTCGTTTGAGTTTTGTGGAAGGTGACCACATTGCAAGATGTTTTTTTCTCTGCGTGTATTTAGTCTTGATTGCTGCATCCAACACAATTTTTTCTAGTTTTGGCACTTGTACTGCTTTGTTTTTAAGGCTCTAAATTACTTTGGTAAAAAAATCTCTTGTCTTTTTCCTGAGCAATTTTAGAATTAGAAAATAAGAAAAAAAAAAACAAAAGTTATGAAATGTTATTCATTTTATATGCTGAATTTCAACCGCATCTATTGTATTAATACATATTGTGGAACTAAAATCAGTATTGACAGTCCAGTATCTTAAGATTAACTAATATTTATTAACAGAACATCTTTACGCCATCAACATTCGATCAAAAATTTAATATAACTTTTATATCGTCACCTTAAATGCAAAAGGGCTTATTACGCAAAAAAAATTCCAAAGTTTTTGATTGATGTTTGTTCGTTTTATTAAAGGTCATGTCTACAAAAAATGTTAAATCCCTGCATTAAAAAATGGCGACTTTATTAAAGAAATTCAAACGCCAAGTACACCTTGTTGTTATTGATTTTGTAAAGTTTTTTGCTTCTTCTGTACAAAAAAGTGTTGTTGCACCCTTTTGCATTTAAGGTGACGATATGTTTATGAGACACCTTAAAATTATATTCCCAAAATACTTTACGAAATACAAAATATATAAGAGCACCTGGTCGTCGAGAGTAGGGTATCCATTACATTAATCATATCTGGCAGATTATCATTTAAGGGCAATGTAGACTGTATTTGTGCATTTGCTATTAAAAATGGAGTCCACACCAAGCGTTCTATGCGTTTGCTACTTTCTTGATGTTTTCCAAGACGCATGCAGAAGTAGAAAGTAATCCTACGTCATTCGTTCGTTGCTTGGAACTTGGCAAAACAATGTAACGCTGGTTCTACTTTTTTGACAGATGCACTAACGTATCAACGCCCTGAACGCGTGGTGTGTACCTCCACCTTAAGGGACAGTTCGTTTTACGGAAACATGACCATAGGCTTCTTAACATGACCATAGACTTCTTTTTAAAAAAAATCGCGTCCTAAAAACCCTTCAGCGATCCGGACGTCTATGCGATATTTTAAGGTTTAGTTCTCTGCTGCTGCTGTTTTACCTCTTTTTACCTGCTATACTGTTTTTACCTGCACCCCAAGATGTATGTTGCACAAATCAAAGTCAAATTAAAAAGTCAAAAACTTTCAAACAGAACTGTATCGACACCACATTTTCCATACAATTTGACATATCGCACTGGTTCCTCTCAAGAGAGTCAACTCATTTATTCTAGTATTTTGTCAAAAAAATTGCAATTGTATTCCCCTTTGTGATATATGATATAAAACGAAAACAGTTTTTTGTATCAACTGCAAATTTATAAATTTTGAGTTGTTTTTTTCTTATGTTCTCACATATGGGCCTTTCCCGGGGTCCAGAACGTAATGTCATACGCTTTTAATGTACAAATAATATAGAAAACAAAACTTTTCCTAGCATTTTTTTTGCGATTAGATAGCATTTTGGTAGCTCTATGGTTAGTGCAAAAGATGGATTTCATCGAGTTTAAGTTTTCATAACGATGGTTATAAACATGTGGTCACGAACGTACGCAAAATATAGGTCAACTTTGGCTGACAGTAATGAAATGTAAAAATCTGTGAAATGAAACGGAATATTCCAACGTGATTAATTTATTTTAAAAGTGTATGAATGTAGGTCTCTTTCCAGTATTTACACAATAAAATATCTCTATTGATTTCTGTTTAATTGGACTAAGTACCGGTCGCGAACGTATGGGTCGGGAACGTACGATTTTTCCATATGTTTTAACCGTTAATTAATTGTCAATCGAACTTTTCTTGTTTTCCTTACACTTTTCTTTTCTTAATTGATTGTAATAGAGAGATTTTGAAGAAAGAGTGGAAACATAACAAATTTTTTTGCATGTGAAATAATTAAATGTAAAAATGTCTTTAGAAGTAGCTTAAAAAGAAAATATTAAATTTTCCAGTTTCCAGTCCAATTTTTTCAAGTAAAACAGCTGACATATCATAGCACATCATATACACCATTCTATTATAAAATCATGGACTTTTTTATTATTATAAACATTAAAACACGATAATAATCAACATTTTATTTTTTCATCCTGGTTGACCATTCGGAGGAAATGCCCATATACGGGTTTGTTGGCATATGTGATTTGAATTAAATTGATCTTCAGAACAGGCCGGACACTCGGAGGAAATGCCCATATACTGGCCTGTTGGCATATGTGATTTGAATTAAAGTGATCTCCAGAACAGGCCTGGCACTTGTTCTCTTAGCAATGCTACCATACTTTCATTAAATTTCATACATTCTGTAAACAAAGAAAAAGAAAGAAATAAGAGAGAGAATTTGTTACTGTTACTGCCTACGATTTAATTATGGGCTTTAGGATATTTGCCTGAAATGTGTGATAAAATTCTGTATGAACACAGCCAACGTTGCCAAATGTCCTGTCCTGCAAAATGGCCTGATTCTTGCAGTTTATTGAAGTGCAATACAGTCTTGCAGATTTTTACTTCAAAAACCAGTATTTTAAACCACTGCAGTTTTTCAGTTTTATTCGAATGATACAAAGAAGCATTTAATTACAGTATGATTAACAAACATTTATTCTAATGCAGCAATGTTATAACTTTTACTCCCTTTTGAAACCAACACATGTAAATTTGTTCTAAACCAACAAAATATATGCCCGCTTAAGCCTCGTTCACAAAGGTAGCAACAATTTCGTTTTTCATCTATCTTATTTCTACCGAAAGTATGGCTGTTTTCCATAACGCCTGTTGCACTCTAGTAATACATGGCAACCTACTCTTACATGCAATCATTAACATTTTGCCAATTCATTTTTAAACTTTGTAGCCGTCATTACGCAGAGAAAAGTAAATTAAACAGTTAAAATAATTAAGATGCAAAGCATATATATATACAATAGAACGAACTTAGATAAAAATTTTACAATACGGTGCACCAACACGGTGGCAATACTGTATTGTGAGCACACGTTTAGGAAAACAGTCTATTTCATATAGTTTTCTCTAATTTTTCGAACAGAAATGTAACTAAACTGTTTTTAAAAAAAAATTTTGCCTACTTCTAATTCAGCAACAATTGGCATGAAATTGTAAATGACGTTTATATTTATTTTACTTAGTTTTGAATAAAAATTGTAACAAAATGTTTTAGAAAATAATCATAAATAGTACGAAATATTGTTCTGTGCAAAAATTGCAAATAGTCTCTTAATTGAAAACGTGTGTTACTGTGAAAAAATTGTTTATTTATTGTAAACTCCAAATTAAAATGTTGCTGTCATTATGAATCAATCCTGCAGCTTCGTTTTTCTTAACCCTGGAAGGTTTCTCTTCATCTTATTACATTAACGTTACTCTTTGTCGAATCGACGAACTATTTAAAAAAAATTCTAGCGGAACGATTTATAAATTAAAAAATTCACAAAAAAATTCTAGTTAAGCATTTTATTAAAAAATAAAATAAATGAAAGCATAAAAAATAAAAATTCTCTTTCTCTCTCAAAATTCAATACGAACACTTAAACAATTTTTTGCGTTTTCAATTTAATTAATTTTTTAAAGCTTTCGTCATCAGCTTAATTTGTTGGAAAAAAGTGCATAATTTGAATATATATAAAAAGTTACATGACAAAGAGTAAATGAGCTAAGTCGGTTCGACGAACAGTAACCATCTAGGGCGACGCTTTAATTGGTGTTTTGTTTTGCATTTATTTATTTTTTAAAGAAAAATTGTGCTTACGATACTTCAAACGAGCATGGTGAGATTCAATATATTATAGCACCTGGCTGTTGCCATATATAACATAAATAGGGCTCGATAGTATTTATAGCATTTTCACAAGCTTAGCTATTTACAAAACAAAATTTGTGAGAGCTTTGTATTAATAATGATAGAATTGTTCGCGTTTATTGTACATTTTCTTTCAGTGGATTTAAATAAAGATTCAACACACCCGCGAACGTGTTCATTCCCCGTTTTTCCAACGACGGTTAAGTAATAGAGCGTAAGAAGATGTGCAATTCTAGCTTTTACAGTTGTTCTTTAAAATGGGCACCTATTTTATAAATTCATATTTTGAGTCAATCTAAAAATGTCTGTCTGTCCAGTTGTCTAGTTTTGTGTCCATACTCAGGACTTTGTAGATAATAGTGTGAATCTATCCAACAATTTTATGTGCCCATATAAATTTGGCTCGTGTAGACTCCTGCTGTCAATGTTTTGTTCTTCAGAGACAGTATTGTATTGAATAAACGTTATCATGATAGTTATTGTTGCTTTTCATACGAATTCTCGAGTTTTGCCTGCTCCCTATAACGCAGAACATGAAATAATTATTCTATCAGTGTTTTGTACACAAAATAACTGCCTGTGAATCTGGGGGTTAAGGCCGGTATTCACTATCCTATTAAGTCGCACAATATGTCAAAAAAATCGTGTGTGCTCATAATGTATGACAGTGTGGCTTAAAAATGAATTGAGTGACAGATTTTTTTTTGAGAAGTCTGTTCGAATCGCAAATGTTTATGAAAATTTTTATAAAATGATAGATTCAATGCGATCAGAGTTGTATTTTCTTGTAAAGTAGAAGAGTCATTTGAGTTTGCATCTTTTTTGTGGGATAGTGTGGCATTGACAGCAGATTTTGCAGACATTTTTTTATGTCGATTAGAATTCCGTCAGATTTTCGTGTGAATGAATCGTACGATTATATAGGATATTGAATACCGGCCTTTAGTTTTAAAAAATCGAAATAGATTTAACCAATATCATCGATTTAGAATTGACGGGTCGCTGAAATATTTCAGGTTGTTATTGAGAAGATTTTTTCAAACCGACAGACTTTTGTTCTAAATATAATAATTTACCAGAAGTTCATATACTAATTTTTTTGATTATTCAATTATATAAGAACAATTCATTCATATATTTCGGAGGAACACATAAGAGATGTTGAAAATGTGAAACATGCATTCACACTTGCAACATGTAGCATCTACTATCAATCAAAAATTTCAGAAAAAAAGTTCTTTCTTAATGTCTTTGGTTACTCGATATCGAATGCTATTATCTCAAATTACGATACATTTCATTCGATATCGAGTGTCATGATACCAAAATAAAAAACTTCGATAACTTTTGCTCGATAGCGTATGCAGTGATTAGACCCCAGCGTTTAAACACTCACTGATTTATAAGCCATTAGTGAGTGTTCAGCACAGATGGGATTAGAAGAGACCATAAATTACTTTCTGATTTTGCGTTGTGTTCGCGATATAATTGGCAAATATAATATCTTCCAACGATGGCCGAGACTCCACGACTACCATACGATGCTTTCGGTCCATCTTCTGGTTCAGCTGCTACAATAATGCGTCTTCCCAAACCTTTTGCCTACTGCACTTCAAAGGAAATATTTTCTAATTACTAATTTATTTATGCGACGTTCTTAAACTGTATCTTTTCGGGAATTCCCCGTTTTGCATATTTAAGTGTAGAACAATAAAAAAGTTACTGCATTGCTTGAACAATTGAACAATTATACCGCTCGACGAGGGTTAAAAAAAAACTTTTTTTCTACAAAAGTGCCAAGATTTTTGTATTTGGAATTCATTTTATTTAAAAATAAAAAACTTAAACAAAAAATGTCTTGCAATAAAGGGAAAACGTGACAAATGGTAACGCTGTTTTCAAAACAAATATAATTTTGTCAGTGATGCCACAATTATTATAGAATTTATTGTCACTTTTCTAGTGATGACTGTAAAATAATCGAAAGATGTAGAATAGAATATAATGAGTTAGGAAGATCTTGTTAATATGTTGAAAGCCTCATGTATTTCTTATTGAAAGATGTTAACATCTTCACAAATTGATGGTAGATGTTAGATGTTGACTAGTGTGGAAAGGCTATAGGCCCAATTTTCGGTTTGTTGAGACAATCCAATTATTTCTTCATTAGTTTTGGAAGTGTTGGCCTTTAAAAGCTTAATCGTACTAGATTTTCCATCTAAATTATTTATAAATCACCGACCCTCAAGTATTCAGTGTCAACCATATAAATATTTTTTTATTATTTTTTTTTCTTTTTTTTGCTTACAAACTATACTATAAGTTTGGTGAAAGTTTTAATATTATGCTTCTTCACTTCTACAACGTCTTTTCACCACTTTTTCCATGTTTGTGTTTGCAAGCATTTTAAAAAAAGAAAGAAAAAAAATTATTATGGAAGACAAAAACAAACAAAAAAGCGTCTTTAGCAAACAAATAAATATAAAAAGTAGAAAAAATTATTATAGTTTGTAGTATAAAAAATAACCCGCTATCAAACTTAGTTTTCTTTCTAACGTTCAAGAGATAAACCATTAAGAATAAAAAAAAAACAAAATTAAATAAAGAGATAAAAAAAATAGAAAACCTTTGGCTAAAATGCTGTTGTACGACTAACAGAAAAAGAAGAAGGTCTATTATTTGACTTGGCTTTTAAACACTTTTTTCATCTTCATCTTCATTCTAGTTTTTGTCTTTTTACTTCAGCTGCTAACAGTCTGTAAGCTGTTGTTTTTGATGCTGTTCGCTGTATGTGAGTGTAACTGGTGGTGTTTGAAAAATCTAAAGTTTTAGAAGAAAAAGTGGAATAAAATCATGTTTTTGTGTTCTTAAAAAATATGTTTGTATTTATGCTATGAATACAATTGTGTCGTAGGAACGTGAGACGTATTGCCGTATATTTCTACAAACACGCTGCAATTACCCACAATTCCGTAGCTTCCGTGTCTTCTATTGAAAATAATCTCAAAGAAATTCTAAATTTTTCCAATTGTTGTTTATTTTTTTCCTTTTATTTTCTTTTGAAATATTCAATTTGAAATCGCAAAAATAAATTCAGTTAATGTTTTATTTTTTCTATTTCTTTGACAATACGGTCGCAACTGGCGCATGATATAGAATTAGTTTTAAGTGAACGTAAGAAGTGGATACGTTTTTACTTTTACATCAGCTATTGTGGGCTTTTGTATAAAATATTATTCGATTTTTTTGACAACGTATCTACGCTGCTTCGTTCAAACGGTGTAATTGTGTTCCTACGGTTATATTTAAATTTATATATTTTTTATATGTTAAATGCTTAAGAATTCTCTTCTAGTTCGGTTTGAAAAATGAATATAAAGAAGCTTTTGTTTAAATGGCAAGGTGGTCATATGTGTATGAACGTATTCTAATGTGTTAACTGTTTTTTTGAACACTACATTTGATTAAGTATAAACCAAAATAAAATGTAATTGCAATTTATTTTGGCGCATGCAGGTCTGGCATTTGTTCTGAAATCTAAAGACAATTGATTTTACTTGTTTTTTTAATCAAAAATGGCTGTGGTTTATCCTTGATACCCTACACACAGAGTAATCCAATTTAAGGATGAATAAAGCCCTATCATCAAGTGCATAGTTGCCATGGAGATGATTCTGGCAGTCTTGATCTCATATTTTTCGATTAGAAAGCAATTTTATTTGTAATTCCTTCGGTCGATACTGAACGAATTTAAATTATTTTTCAGTGTTGCGAAAACTCAAATAAATACTTTACAACACTGAAAAAATAATTTCGATTCGTTCAGTATAAAATACAGCAAACAAATTTTTAACGAAAATTAAAAGAAAAAGTACCAGAGGCAGAAAGGAAATGACATGGATAGAAAATATACAACAATGGATATCGGAGATCCTCATAAACATCGTCTTCCTAATTAATTCGCGTACAATCGAAAATCGAATATGCAATAAAAGAAGAAAAGTGAAAAACAGATGTTGATACGGATTTCTGTTTCAAATAAGTATCTTTAGCTACGGTCACACTTGTCAAATATTTGACAAAAAACACGGGACCAACAGGCAAACTAACATCTAATTTCCCTTAATTCCAATATTTATTTTGTTTATAATACCACATCTTACATTAAACAGTTTTTTTGCTTTGTCAAGCAGTAAAATAAGTTTTCTTTGTGATATTAAGACACTAAAACAAAACGATGAAATATTTTTGGTTGGGCTTTAAAAAATCTTTACAAAGCATATTTTAATTGATTCTTGAGGAGCACTGAAAATTCTTGTTAATCAAGAAAAAGCAAGCTGTAGCAGTAGCTATAGCCTTTAAGTATCTTGTATATAATTTTTTATTATGGTGTTACCATTGATGAATGTTGAAAAAATAAAATTCGAAATGGAGCAACAATGCTAAAACATAAACATAAACAATAGAGCTGTATGTACTTTAAAAACCAAATCATTTGCATCGTTTTCTTTTGTTGGTTTGCCTGGCATTTAAGTATCAAGTGTTTTCTGCATCAGACATCCATATATAATCGCGATAAAGATAATGGCCCATACTCATAGTCAAAATAATGTATACTTTAAACTAAAACCGGTTTTAAATGCATGTGAACGCAATTGTTCTCAATTATGTTTTAGAAAATTTCTTCTTTATTTTTGACTATGATTATGAGCTAAACTTTTTGATTTTTTTTATTAACTAATATGCTACTTTCTTGCAACCAGCATATCATTTTTTTATTGCTGCATCATATGCTACTTTATTGCTTCAACTAATGCTGCCAATTTTCCCATCGCTACTTCTGCTGTTGTTGGTTAAATGCCTTAAATTTTAAATAATAACTAAAAAATACTTCCTTATTGTAAATAAATCTGTAGCAAATTAAATTAAAGCAGTTTGCTGTTGTTAGAATTTAAGTTTTCTGCTACAGCAAAAACTATTTTTAAGTAAATGTGAAGGTAGCGGCAGTAGTAGATAAACTATAGCTCCAAGTTCTCTGCATTTTTATCTTGACTATTTAGTATAATTTTTGTTGCTACTTGTAGTTTAGTTGTCAAAACATTGTTTATTAATTTTAGCTCTGAACTTTTTTGATAAACATTTGGGGGATTCACAAGGTGGGCTATTATGTTATATCGTCATAATATCCTAAATAATATTTTGCAATTGCTTAAAAAAACTATTGTTGTGTTTCAAAAAAATAAGAATTTATTTATGCAGGGTTTATTGATTTGCAATAACTTCACAGTTGAAATATAAATTATGAGCGGTTGCTCACAGTAGTCATATATTTTTCTTGTTATTATTTTAAGACATATGACCTTATAACTTTATGGCTAGCTTGTGAATTCCCCGATTATTTTGATAAACAGAAAAACTCTCTGTTAACAGACATAGTAGAAATATTTTATAGAAGAGTCCTTTTTAGCGAATAGAAATAAAATTTTGTGTAGAAAAATTGTTTTTATTGAATTTTTCTATTGGAAAGAAATCTGTAAACGAACAGAGGTTTTATTTACTTCCTGTTCCAAACCATAAAGAAATATCAGTTTTGATTAACAAAACGCAAGTGCTTTGGTCACTTTATTGGTATTATCCACATTTTAACTGGATTCATTTAAAACCAGTTTTGTCTTTTGTTCCCTAAATATCTGTTCAACTCTTCTAACCTTAATTACCTACAAATGATTATTAGGTTATTAGAAAAAAAAAATCAATTGATTCAAATGAAATAAATATGAGCAGTATTAAATTATAGTTAAATTTATTTAAAATACATAAATATTTATTCGCTCTACAAATTCTGCAATTCTAAACCAATTCACGTTTTGCATTTTTTACTGACCATTTTCTAGAATTGAAAGAAGAGTAATTTTGAAATTGAAACGAATGCGCAATATGAGTTTCGTTAAAAAATAGAAAGAAAACAAAAGCACATAAAAACAGAAAGGTAAATAATAAAGCACAAATATTTAATTTTTAAATAATTATTAAAAGTACTACTAAGAAAATAAAATAAAGAAACATGTGTGCGATTTTTATCTTAAAAGTTTCCAGAAAATATTAAAGTACAGACAATTTTTTTAAACAAAAAGATAAGAAATTTAAATAATTGTTTTTTTTTTAAATCAACAATTTATCACGCAGTAAAAACAGATTGTCTGTTTAGCTGTCTTAAATTTTCAAACAGTTAAAAAAATTTAATTTAAAGGTAAATTAGAAAAGTTTTTGTAGAATGTTTAAATCATGCATACAATTTAGGTTATAGAATTTAATATTTAGACAAATGGAAACGATTTTTCTGAAGCTTAGATGAGTGGCTTAAAGCACAAGGCGTTTCAATGCCTTCTTTTAAATTGAGATTAAGTGCCCATATACCTCTTGTGCTCCAAGCGAAACAGGTATTTTAATGATAACTGATAGATTTGGTCGCCATATCTTGCTACCGTATAAGAATTCCACCTTCACCTCTTTTGCTCTGAACTTCTCCTACTAATTCCATATGCAATCTCCTAAAGCACCTAAACGCCTTGTGCTAGAAGCCTCTCAAATGTAATTGTATTCTGTCTGGAATAAATAAAAAATTTTAAATTTTAAAAATTTATAAAATATATAAACATCTTAATATTATATATAAGTTTTAATGCCATTTTTAAGTTTAAGTGAATTTTTTTTGTACGATATTTCGGTAATTTTGTTTAAATATATAAAAACAATTGTTTTTTTTAAATATATCGCACACTGAAACATAAACAGGCATAACTCAAAATATACCAAAATCGTTTTTATTTCATAAACCAGGTGCTCGTTTCTGCATTTCTCACATGCAGCGTGAAACAAAAAATTCCATCGTTTCTCCATGAATCCAAAAAAAAAAAAAAAAAAAAATCCGCATTGTGCAGGTCCGTTATTTTGCTGTGTGACGCAGAAATAGAATTTGTGTATAAGTATTTGTGTATGCCTTACATTTTTTTACAACAAACACTAGTTTGCATTCTATATTGACGTAGATGAGCAGTACGGGTAAATGCGCAATATTGTTGTTTTTTTTTTTTTATTCATGTCGTTTCTGTATTTGTATGGGAAAACAGACAACACAGATTCTGTTTGAAAATAAACAAAACATTATTTAGCCTTAGGCTCACACACCCAGAAACGACATCTTTTTTTACCCTTAATACCATTCGTAACTAAATTCAAGAAAGAGCAGAACATTATATAGTGTTCTGTTCTTCGTTATAAAACAGAACAATTGTAGTGGATCTGTAGACAAACATTATATTTATTTTAATGTTTTATAGAGTTTCTTTTTTTACATTGCTTGTGTCATTGATTGTGTACTTGTTTTGTTTGCTTTTGCTAAGTATTAGCGTTTGTGTTTGCCACAAATCTACCGAACCGAAGGAGCGATATTTAATGTTTATATCGAACTGGTTTTAACTGGAATATTTCCAGTAATAAAGTGTCAAATGCAAGCGAAACGTCTACGAAAGAAATAAATATAGTAAAACCAAAACAATGAAAGGCTAAAATATAATTTTTAAAAACAAAAGACAACAAATGTGTTTTATTAATTTTCATAATTAAATTCTTCATTCATCATTTAAATTATTTCTTTTCTCTGTTTAAATTTAAAAAAAAAAATAATACGTCTTCTTTAACTTTTCTTCTTTAATATTTTTGAATCTCAATTTGATTAAAAATTGCAACCCTGTTTTTGAAGTCAGTTTTCTGTATCTTCTAATAATTTTTGAATTTTGAGTTGTCCCAGTTTATGATTCAGTGTGCGATACGTAAATAAATGTACAAATGAATGGTTATGTAATTATTTTTTTTTTTTTTTTTTTTTTTGTTAATATGAAAATTATAAATTTTTTTTTTACAATTGGGGCCCTAAGATTACAATTTTTTTTTACATGTTGGTACAATTTGGGAGTTCTCATTTTTTATCCCTTCTTTATAAACGTATCCCTTTTGGACGTTTTAATTCTTCAGATAATGGCGGAAATCTCAATATAAAATTCGAAATGTTTTTAAACCATTTAATAAACGTTCGTATTCATGTGTTAAACAATTTAGTTGGTTTCATAGTAAGAAATCCCTGAAGCCTAATGGTTTCTCCATCATTATGTTACAAATTGTTAGTGTTGGAGTTGTTTTGTTTTTGATTTTTAATTTTATTCTCGTTGCAACATGTAGCAATATGAAAGTTTTAGTTTGACCAACTTTTTCCTTGTGGTGCCTTGTTTTTATTACTTATATTTGCATTTATGTATGATGTATGTGTGAATCCTTATAAAATATTTTAATATTTTTGGAGTGTATTTCAGTTAGTAAATGTGTATAGGAATAAGAAAACGAGCACATTTTTAAATTAAGCCAGAAACTCTTCATGATCAACAAACATATTTACACTGATAATGTCTTGGAGACCAGTATTAGAATGTGAGTTGCTGGCATATTAAAAAAATGTGCTTTAAACCATTATTTATTTTTTAAAAAACTTAAGAAATTTGCTGTCAGTAACAGTAGCAAAAAAAGTGGGAAAATGAAGTATAACATGTTGAAGTGTTATATTCAGTTGTTCCGAATCTTATATACCCATCACCCTAGTTGTGGAAATGATATGCATGAGCACCCGTCATTTCGCCTTAACTCATGGTGGATCTTAACGAAACTTGAGGCCAAATAGGAAGATTATTCGCTCTTTCAATATCAGTCGTTAAACTGCGCGTCCAAGATCCCCTAGGTCGGCCTCCTTTTCGTTGCTCTTGTGGATTCCAATCAAGAGCCATTTTACATATATCTTTTGGGGCTTTCATAGGATATGCCCAGTCCACTTCTATTTCCTTTCTCTTATCACTAGATTAACCGGTATTTGCTTTAACCTCAGATATAGTTCTTCATTATTGGTTAAATTGCCAGGCCACCATAGTCTTAGAATGTTTCTCAAGAATCGGTTAATAAAAGATTGTAGTTTTTTTTTGCTGTTTTCTTCTTATTCTAGCCAGCTTTCGCAACCATACAGCAACACTGATTTTACTTAGGAATTAAATATTCAATTCTTGGTCTTTTCAGTGAGTTGCCGTGAATACAAAAAAAAAAAAAAAAAAAAAAAAAACCCTTCTGCCATTAAAAACATTATCTGCCTGTTGAGGTAGATCTTTCAGCTTAGACTGTATATGTATCTGTATATCATCTGCATAATACAGATCGTTCAGATGTTCTGTTATAAGTGCACTCCACATTATTCCCCTTTTAGGGCTAAAGTCAATTGCAGAACTTAACACTTCGTCTATTCCTATTAGAAACAATAGTGGATGATTACTCTCCTCCCTGTCGTAGCGCGGCATGTGTATCAATTGGGTGGGATAGGGAACCATTATGTCGTACTTTACATTGGAAAGCATTGTATTTAATTTTCATTTAGTTCCAAGTCTTTTGCAAAGCACTTCCCAATAGTGCCTCCCATATGCTTTCAGGTCTTACTCGTTCAAATGCCTTTTCAAATTCGACAAACACCAGCTCTAAAGATTTCTGCATTTCCTTGACCTGCTCGGCAGTTGATTTTTTGGGTCTGAGACCAGCTTGCTTTTTCTTAAAGCATCGTCAATTTTACCGTCAGTTCGAACAATAATAATTGTACACAGTACTTTTAAAACTACAGTCAAAAGCATTATGCCCCTCCAGTTATTGAACCACATTGGTGACAAATAATGCATTTACCAATCGCCGCCGAGTGTGAGAGATTATACACTTGCCACTTGCTTAGGAGCTTGATCTATCAAACCTCCGCTGCTTTCAGAAAAATGCCAACACCATCTAGGGCAGATCTTTTTTCAGGCCGAACTTTCCTTCAAGTGGAGAAAAATCAGCTTTTTATTGGGGGTTGTAAGATCCCCCTTGCTGCAACTTTGGGTAGTAAACCACAACCAGGGACAGTATCCCGTTAGCGGGCAGGCGAAACTTCCCCAAAGACAATCTGCCTGAGAGACGGGAAGTATTCCCCGCAACCAATAGTCAGTCCGGTACCGAGTCACCCGGGGCTACTGACTGCCTTGGTACAAGATACGGTATCTGGTCAGCCACGATCGCAAGACGTCGTAAATATCTCCCGTAATCTGTCAATTTTGTATTTTTACCGAATGCCAGGTATTGACTGCGCCAGAATTCCTCAGAGAATGTTACACCAAAAGGTAAAATATCATTTAAATGATCCCTACGCACCCCGGAGGAGCCCATCACCATATTAGTAAAAAACCTATTGTTTCTCAGCTCAAGATCCCCTTTCCGAGAGCATATATCATGGGCGCAATGTGAAATGAAATGTTGACTTAGCTGATTTTTAAAACCAAACCAATCTCAGCCCCTTGTGAACCGATCTGGCTAAATTTAAATTACATATGGTTCCCGACTATCCGCAAAACTGCGCCTCCAAGATCCCCCAGGTCGGCCTCCTTTTCCTTGCCCTTGTGGATTCAACTCAAGAGCCATTTTACATATATCGTTACTGGGCTTTCGTAGGGTATGCCCAATCCACCTCCATTTCATTTCTCTTATCTCTAGGTTAACCGATATTTGCTTTAACCTCAGATATATTTCTTCATTAGTGGTTAAATTGCCAGGCCGCCATAGTCTTAGAATGTTCCTCAAGCATTGGTTAATAAAAAAATTGTATTTTTCTGCTGTTTTCTTGTGTTACTTGAGCCAGGTTTCGCAACCGTACAGCAACTATATAATAACCTATTCCCTATTACATTTGGGGTATTCGGAAACCCCATTTCAACATACATACGGATACACGGAAAACGTTAAATTAACCTCACTACTCATTGGAAACAACAATTTATTTACCTTATAAGGTCTGAGACAAATATTGTAGAAATTACAAACGGAATAACAATATAAAATATTTAATCTTTCCCCTTGTAATGAGAAAAATGGTTATAAAAATGTAGGAAATTGTTTATTGAATGATATAAAGAAATGTGTTAGAAACGGCATAACATTTAACTTAAATTATTTCTGTATTATTTTACAAACTGTTTTTCTAAAATTACATACGATGCCATGTAGGATTTCCCAAATTGTGATCAATGCTTTAAACACCCCCACTTCTATACATACATATTTCTTCATAAACTTATTGACATTTAAATGCACTAGCCGACCTAGAAATTTTAAATATTACAAAAAAAACCAACAAAAAAATGTCGTAATAATTTGTAACTTACGTATCATTAATCAGCAACAGTTTCAATTTAGTCCAAACTTCTAACTAAACCGTTTCTGGGTCAATTGTTTTTAAATGTATGTAGTTTTTTCTTCTAACAATTCAGAAAATACACGACTTTGTTTATTCGAATTTTAAATAAATAACTATAAAAATATGCAAGAGTGCTATATTCGGCTATGCCGAATCTTATATACACTTTAACGTTGTGCGATAAGAGCACAAAATTATACAAATACCGTTCTATAGTTATAATTAAGTCTTTTTTGTGCCACGCCCACTTGACCAACCACGCACATATTATTTCGGATGTTGTGTATTGATAACCAAAATGCTTGTGCCTAAATTGGGAACTTTGGCTATTTAACAGAAATCTATATTGTCTTTGTATGGTGGTGCCACACCTTCTTGTCCAATTCCACCCACTTGTTGTCGGGTCTTGCGTAAAGATGTTTGTACGCAATTTAAAAGCTTTGGATCTTGCCGTTCTCCAGATATACAAAAATCTATAAGGCCTTTGCATGGAAAGTGCCACGCCCACTTCTCCAAATCTGCCCATATTTTATCAGATCACATGTGTATGGATAACCAAGATTTTTGTATGTAATTTGGAAACTTTGGGTATTGCCATTTTCCAAATACAGTTGAACCTCGATTATCCGGCTCACACGGGACCGGACTATGCACGGATAATCGAAAAACACGTCTTATCGTGTTTTAACTTAAAATGTTACCCCCATATTCATAAAAAATATTTTAGGTTTATAGCATGTTTATAAAACGAATTTTCTATGACAATTTGATTATTAAACCTTTTATTAATCAAAAATATTTTTTATGTATGGTGGTTAGTCTTCATTTTACGTATTTAAATACTTATTTATGTATTTGTTTATAATATAAACATTAGTGAATGCATAACAAAAAAATTGGAATCACCGAATATGAATTAATTGAAAAAGAAAACAAACTTATGCTTGTTGCACGGATAATAGAGATTAAGCACGGTAAATAGTGGTAGAAGCACGGATAAAAGGCGTAAAATCACGGATAATAGAGATTGTAAAACAAAGCGAGTAGTAACCGGTTAATAGAAGGCCGGATAACTGAGGTTCAACTGTATACAGAAACCTATAATGTCTTTGTATAATAGTGCCACGCCCACTTGTTCAATCCTGCCCACATTTTGGTGATTCTTGTGTATTGTTAGCCAAGATGCTTGTACCTTATTTGGAAGCTTTGGATCTTGCCGTTCACCAGATACACAGAAATCCATTAGGCCTTTGTATGGGAAGTGCCACGCCCACTTATCCAAATCCGCCCATATTTTTTCGGATGAAGTGCATTACCAAGATTTTACTATGTAATTTGGATACTTTGACTCTTGCCCTTCTCCAGATACACATAAAAAAATTAAAAAAACAATAGATTTTTGGGTAAAAATAGATGCAGTCGTTGTTTGTTACTCATATCTCAGCCATTTAAATACCAATCTGGCTGAATTTCAATAACAACTAATTCCGGACTGTATATGGCATAAATATATGACAAAGGAGTCCCCATCACTTCTTGGGTCTTCGGAAAACCCATTTCAACAGATATATATATACCATATAGGATATAGGATCGATATTGTAAAAAGCACAAACGGAATGACAAACTTACATAAACCCTTTTGCCTTCGGTGAAGGGTATACAAAATTTGTAAAAATTTATGGTTCTGTGTTAAGGCTTTACAAAAAAAAAAAAAAAAAAAATACTCGATAAAAATATTTAAATGTGGTCTGCATTTTAAATACCAAATTTTTGTTAGTTTCAGAATATTTTCTCTTAACACTCTACGATATGAGAGAGCGGTAAACAATGTTCAACTCTACGCATGACATCTTTTTTTGTTTCATGTTTTGGAATAGTAAAAACAAAATATAATTTCCTAAGAAACATTCTATCCCTAACCCTTCAGATAACGCTTTGAGCTGGTCTCCTATTTTGTGTTACGTAGACAAAGACTATTGCCCTTTGATTTGAAAACTCAATATCATACAGTTTGGACTTGCGTGACGTCATGTGCAGTAGAATGTTATTTGAAAAAGTGGAATGCGCCATCTGTGTTTGTTGCTTCCAGCGTTGCCGTTCTGGTTACTTTTAACCAAAATTGGTTACTTTTTTCCAATGTGTACTTGTGTACTTTTTTTCCATTTTGGTTACTTTTTCCAACACAAAAATAGCCAACTTTTTGTTTTAAGACAACCACTCCGCTTTTTTGAACTTAAAAATTGTTTATGATATTGATGCAACCAAAACCAATACTTAAACTTCAACTGAACCATATAAGGAATATACTTTGAAGTGCATATGGCCATTATCTATTATTTAAATGCCTCATATATCTAACTGAAACACTTTTCTAGATAAACGATAAGGTCAAAGGCCCTTCCGATCCCATCCCGATTAATATGATGCGATTTCCACTGTCCAAAAAGCATCTATATATAAAATATCTATCATATAATTCAGCTCAATTTTGCACTGTGATACTATAATAAGAGTCTTTAACAATTCCAATTGTAAGAGCTCTTTATATAAAAAGGTTGAAATTTTTAAAATTCACGAAAAGAAGTGTTAACTTTGAAAAGGAGGTGCAACGTCCACTAAATAGTTTGAAAAATTATATAGCCTATTGTTCTTTCCAGACCATCGGTAATATACTGTCAAAACTTTATAAAATTCGGTTCAGCGGTTTAGGCGCCTACAAGATACAAATGAACACAATTTCTTCTCAAGATATATTTTTCAACTGAAGTACGAATAAAATAGTACTTTTAATACAAAACAATTTGGTTACTTTATTTCGCTTTTGGTTACTTTATTTTTACATTTTGGTTACACATTTTTTATGGTCATATGAAGCAACCAGCGTGGCCACGACATATGTAACAAGTGGAGGTAATTTTTCACTTTTCTTTCTCTTTAAAAGAAGAAATACTAATAAAGTTTGTATAGAATAATCGATGTCCATAAAAGTAGTAATAATTTTTTAAACAGACTTTGCTTTCTATTAAAAGCAGATACAATTTTCTATAAATATTCACTTTCCGTTACAAAGAAAACATTCTTTTTTATAGAAAATTCACTATCCGTTAAAAATAAAGACAATTTTCTATTCAAAATTTTAGCTCTATTAACAGCAGAATTAACTTTCTTCCGAAAATATTTTCTAAATCAAGCGGAGATACTTTGCAAAAAAAAAAAAAAAAAAAAAAAAAATTTAAGAGGAAAGACAATTTTTTACAAAAAGTTGATTATCTGTTAATGACAGAAATAATTTTCTGTAGAAAATTGTCCTTTAATAAAAGTAAAAGGCTACTTTCTATGGAAAATTTACTCTCTGTTAAAAGCAGAAGCAATTTTCTCTCGAAAATAACTTTTCGATTAAAAGCTGGAACCATTTTTATTTTTATGAAAAATTGCATTGAATTTAAAATTGAGGACAATTTTGATAGAATAGAAATAGATATAGATATATAGATTTTCTCTATGTTAAATAGCAAATGTAAATTCGTTTGCCACATGTTTTCTTTAAAAGGAACAGTATTTTATTTAATTTTAAGGGAACTCTGTTTTATCTGTTATAACAGAGAGTTTAATGAATGACGACCCGCTATTCACCATATTGTGAGCAAACGGACTAGATTTTTCTGGCTTTGTTTTGTGCTGTCCTTACAGCATCGTCCCACATAAACCGTGACGTGATTAGATGTTTTAGGGTTGATGGCCGCCAAGTCGTTTTAGGATGACCACGTTGACGAGTGCCATATGGATTGTATCTTAGAGAAGTTTAAGCGACAGTATTACGTGTCTTGGTAAATCGGGGACTAATATGTCAGGCGCAAAAGGTCGATGTTAGTAATAGTCTCTGGCCATAAAACATCTGATTAGACGGCAATGGCAACGGTTAGTAAGAGTATATAGTGTTCTGGTAGCTTTTTTTTAACGCATGTTTCATCCATAAAAAAGGATTGGCTTAACGCAGGTATTGTAAATTCTTAATATAATAGATTTAAATTAAGCAATATTATTTATAAAAGTTATGTCTTTAGTTCTAAATATAGGGGATTTTGGTGTCGCTATAGCTTTTTTTATAAACTCTTTAGTACAGAAAGCTAAAGTCTTAAACAAAAATAATTTAGAATAACAGCAACAAAAATAAAATTATATTTACCACATTTTTCTGGATTCCTTTTTAATCCAAATATTCTTTAATGATCTAATGAAAACAATAAATATTTAATCACCATAGCAAGCAACGACAACAAAGAGAACAGGTAAAAACAAAAAAAAAAAAAAAATAAAATATATACATACATATATACACACTTATATTTATATATGTATGTATAATGAAACAATCATATGAAGTTTCATCAAAAGAATGAAAAAAGGTAAAGCAAAGAAAATAAATAAGAAATGAGTTAAATAAAAGACAAACGAAGAATTAATAAAGAACAGAACACGCAAGCGTAAAAGCCAACAATACACCGACCTGATTTGTTTTTGTTGTTGCAGTCGTTGCTGTATGAACTCACAACTTACCGCACCTTCGCAATTCGAGTAGTGGCAATTAAATTGTTAAACGTTAAGACATCTTCGCTAGGTACGAACGGGTACGTACGAGCACAAACCAACAACAACACTCTTTAACATTTACAATAAAAACAAAAAAAAAAAAAACAGAGGAAATCATGTTGCAGCAGCAAAAGCAACGATAAAAAGATTACAAATAACTATAACACAAAATACCGGCTTAAAGGAGTACATATTGGGAAATGAGAGGAGTCTTATTGAAGATCTCGCTCTCTATAACATGTGTATGCTCTTATGTATTTTCGATTACAACAAGTTTTAGTTTGTTTGTGCGTATGAGTGTATGTTTACTTTTTTATATTCCTTCAACCTGATCTTCATTAGTATTTCTATGGCTGTATAAGTGTTGTTTGTAAAGGGTGGTCCAACCAAAGCATACGATGTTAATTGTTAAAACACAAAAAGTTGTCAGAGAATTATCTTTAACAAATAGATTTTGAGAATCTTAGTTCTCATGTTGAGTATCATTTTTATTATAAATTTTTATATTAATTCGAATGTGTATTGTAAGTGGTATTACAATTTATAGAGCTTTCATACTTTAATAGTCTTATTCCTTCCATATTTTTCAGGAATATTTTTCTATTGAAGGAATAAGACTATTAAAGTATGAAAACTTTATAAATTGAAATTTCACTAAGAATACACATTCGAAGTAATATATAAACTTTTAATATTTTTTATTATGAAAGAACGATCTGTGACAATTATGTGTGAAACAAAATAGGGGTCAAATGCTCGCCCGGGCTTCGGTGGCATACCTCTATGCGATGATCCATTTTTTCAATGACTCTGAGACATAATTGACGTTCAATGTTATTAATGCGCCGAATTAGCGCATCCTTTAGCTCTTAAATTGTTCTTGGCTTATTGACGTATACTTTTTGCTTTAAATATCCGCAAAGAAAGAAGACCAACGGTGTCAAATCACATGATCGTGGCGTCCAATTAACATCGCCACGACGTGAGATAATACGGCCATTAAATTCTTAAGCCAATGAGACATTGTTTGGTTGGCTGTGGGGCAAGTGGCCCCATCGTGTGGGAATCACTTGTCGTCCGGGTCCATATCCTCAATTTCTGACCACAGTGGTCAATTGTTGGGCACGACGACGAGTCGAGGTTGACGGCTCTTCTGCCACATTATCGCACACAACAGCAATGTTTTACGCAGAACGAATTTTTCGAGCATACATAAATGTTTACACATTTCCTACAGAACCGGTTTGCTGATATTTGCGCACAATTCTCCCGATTGTTTACACGTTTGATCGATAATGCTGACCAAAAAGTCATGAAGTGCACGAAATGCCTGTTGATTTGAACGCCCAATTTCGTAAAAGGCAGCGTTTACAACACTGCAGTCAAAGTTGAAAAACTGCAATTTCTGGCACTTCTTCAGTTGTTATTAGCCAAAAAAAAACTGTTGCTTTTACTTCTGATTCATTAAATGTAAACAGTCGCTGTCGAACCAACTCCAAAAGCGAAAAGGTGTACACAAATTATCGTTTTTGGTTCGACAGTTTTTGGTTTCTACTGCAGTTTTTTTAAACCCTAGAAAAAGGCTTCAAACATCTTAACGCGGTGCTCAATTGTGAACCTTTTCATGGTTGAATTTGTCAAACGCTGAAACAATGAAATGTCAAATTAAAAAAAAACCTTACTTTAAGGTGTGACTCACAATTAACATCGTTCATTATGGTTTCACCACCCTGTATTATAATCATTCGCTAATGCTCATTATCGCTTAATGTTGTTGCTCATTACGATGTATATTTTGTGTAGAATAGTAAATGATGTAGTCATCATCATTATTTTTAAGATAATTATTTAACAACAACACCAAAAAAAAAAAAAAAAAAAACAAAAATCCAACACATACAAATCTATTACTCTCTACTCTAGTGAGCCGAAACCCCACAGCTTAAGTCATTCAGACAGCCAACCAACGTTTGTTTAAATGGCTTTAACTCAGTTGGTGTAAAGACGTGGTTGAAACATGCAAACGTTTGCAATGTTAAAGCGGTTTTAACGATTTTTCGGTATAAATTAACTATTAAAATTTTTAAACCAAAAGAAAACCAAACGATAAGATTTTATGGAATTTATAAAAAGTGTAATTAGAAAGAGATTTTTTTTTTTTTTGAAAAAGGTGTGTAAGAATAAATTAATGGAAGAAAAGGTTTATTTATAAAAAAATATAAAATAATTTAAATGTTTTCCTAATAAAATTGAAAAAAAAAGTTTTTAAACTTTATTAGAAAAAAAAAAAATAAATTAAATTATGGAAAAATACCTTAAGTGCTTTGTACATAAGAGAATATATACTCATGTTAGGAAAGGAAGAAAATAAAAGAAATGACAAAAAAGTAAACGTGGTTTTAAGTTGGCTGATGGCCAAGTTTTAGTACGAATGTGATGTTTTTTTTCGTTTAAAAATAATGTTTTAAATTTGAATTTAAAATGTTGCTTTTACATTTATATCCAGACCACCATAAGTGGAGAGGGTATTATACGTTTGTGCTAATGTGTGTAAGACATTATAAATATTGGTCCAGAATCGCTTTCAGAATCAAATTAACGATGTCCATCTGGCTGCCGACTGGCTACCAATGTAAACTTCAGAACTGATCTCAATTAAAACGATCATTTGATGAAATTTTGGGAAATATAGACTATTAATCTTAAAAACGAAGCCCACTGAAAAAGGGTGCAATCAATCCATAATATCACATAGACTCTATACAAACTTCCTTCGGGAGTAGAGTCCTTGTGCCGATAAAACATCCTATTATATTGGTATTTAGATTAAATTTGACTCAAAAATATTTTATTTTAACCTTAATTATGTTACATAATTCGATTTGAATCAGTTCATAATTGGCTATATTTCCCATACAAATAGCACTTCCGAAAATTGCTCTTAATGCCATAAGAAGTTCATTATAAATGTCGGTATTGATATATATATTGGCATGTATATATATATTTATATTGATTGCGACGATTATTTTATAATAGCTACCATGTCGTGGTAGGTCCAAAATTAACCATAGGTCCCATATAAACCCCCTTCCTAAAATCGGTGAAAGGCAAACAAATCTCACATAGATGAAGACATCTGAATTATATTCGGCACAAATAACTTTTATATAACTCTTAACCGCATATCATAATTTAGTTCTGGCGACCATGATTGGTGATGGGTCAAAAATGGGGTACACTCTAAAAAAATTGTTTTTAAAATATTATGTTATAGGGTATCATATAGTCGGGCTTGACCGTTTGCTCTTTCTTTTTTGTTCGTTTTAAGTTTTTGTATACATATATTTACTAAAAATATATTGTGTCATGTACGGTATGTCACGAACGATATTACGTTTTGTTCGTTATAAAACCATCCAGAATAAGTTTTTTTTCCAATTACAGATTATTTTAGGAAAAAATTTGGTTTAATGTAAAAAATGAAAAAAAGGAAAAATACCTCCCACAATTTATATATTTTCGGATTCTTTTACATTCACCGCAAAATCACTTCCGTTTTAGATCACGTACGATATGCGATAGATATTTTGGACTAGAAGAATCCGAATGTAATATTTATTTTTTTCATATATAGTACCCTCTAAATTAAACATAATGATAAAAAAAATTTCCAGTTACTACTATTTGTGCAAAAACTCTATCGCTCTGAAGGCGTACAAATGTCACGTACGATGACATGGAAATGCCCATATGTATATGACGCCCTTCAAAAAAGCACTTTAAGAAGCATTAGATTTAAAAAACAAATTGCGTTATTGAATTGAAATTTGGTCTAATTTAGGTTTTTTTTAGTACTAAAAATTAGTTTACTAAATTTTATGATGAACAATCCATAATTTACGATAAGCTTAATGTATTTCTGAAAAAAATCATGATAATGAATTTAAATTACGCAACGAATTTTAATAGTGTGAAGTCAGGTCTTATAAAGACTGGCTTATAACTTATAGATTTGTTGAAAAGCCTATTCCTGCAAAAATTAAACACGTGGTGGAGGAAAGTAAATACTAGAAAAGACACAGACGAAATAGCACTCCTATTAAATTTTTAAAGTTTTAAACTAATTTTACAGCCTTTAATATATATTAATTGTTTTGAAATAAATAATTTTTTCGCTTATTATAATCGTAGCAAAATTTTTCAAATTTGTTCTATATTTTTTCTATCGAAGTTCTTAATATTTTAATTAGGCTTAAGTTCATCAAATTAAATTTTAATAAAATTATTTTTATTGAAGGAGGGAATTTAAAACATGAAATGAATTACAATTTTTTTTTTTTTTTTTTTTTTTTTTTTGATAATTCTTGACTGAACTTTAATTCTTGGAATTTAACTCTAATGATAAAAACAAAACTAAGAAAATTGTTTCACGTGGAAAAAATAATCAAAACAGTTGTGTTTTTGAACATTTCAACATTTTTGTTATTTCTATAGTCATCTCATCGTTTTCTGAGTTTCATGATTGCGAAAAGCTTTCAATATTTCTTAACAAAAAACCGAATTTGCTACACGTTTGTATTCATTATATCCAACTTATCTCTTCCATGTTTTGAATTTGGTCTGCCGCCTTTTTCCCCATTTCAAACAGAAACTTTACACAGCTGATGTTTATATTCTTGTTCGTTTTGGTTTTTGTTGAATTAATTTTTTTAATAATTTAATAATAATTTTTTGTTTAATATAAAGTATACATTGAATTTACACTTGAACAATTTAATTTTTTTTCAAATCCATCCCATCAAAATTAAATGCATCATCACATGAGAAATAATTTTCCAAATTTTATTAAATATTTGATTTTTTTGTTGTAATTATAAAACCGCTTTTTTCAATTGCTTAAAATTAAATATTTGGTTTTTATTTTGAGTTTTAACTGTACATAGTATATTAAAAATGTATCTAAAAGATTCATATGTATTTGAAAGTGTCTGGCTGAATATCTAACTGCGCAATAGCGTTAACGCTTTTAAATTTGTTTACAATGTTCAATTTAAAATGAAATTTTTTTTGTGTTAAACAGAATTAAGCTACTCAATATTTATGGTTTTAGTTTAAGTTTTTTTTTTATTCAAAAGTTATTTGAAAGTTACAGAATTTTTTAAACAAAGAATTATAATGTATCTAAAAGTATCTAGAATGCAAGCGCTGATCCAAGGGGCTTATGTGGGTGATAACCCCTCCTCGCTTCGTTGACCATTAGTACTCTAAAATTATATATTGGGCAGCATCCATGTCCCTTCCACCTCCTTAACCTGAGGCTGAATCCGTCTTTGTTTTTCAGTTCGTTTTTTAAATAAATTTTTATCACGTACCAGATTATGTGCATATACAGTTACTATCAGGGCTGTGCTGGAAATCGAAAACGTAAAACGCAAGATCTCGTTTTTAATAAGATTTCTGTAATAAAAGAATTCTATGGCAATTATTATACAAATATTCGTCTATTAGACAGAATTTTATAACAAAAATTATAAAAATTAGTTTAAAAAACAACTTGCGAATTATTGCGTTTTACTTTTTCGATTTCTAACACACCCCTGTATAATATATCTGGAACCCAATAATGTTTCCTAAAGTTAAATATGGGAAATTCATAATTTATACACATCTATTTATTTCAAAATTGTTTAAGCTTCAGTATAAGGTTATGCCATCTATTAGATATGTTTTTTGTCATACACCACCATACTTTCAAAGTATAAGTAATTTATGGCACAAAACTATTTTTCTTTCGAAAAAAAACATCAAAATATCTTAGAAATACACATGAGAAGTTTTAAATGATTAAAAACTTAGTTATTCCTTATAATTTTGTTGTTGTTTGAGTTTATATCTGTGAATTTCTGTTTTTGTTTGTGTGAATAACTAAAATTTAGTGTAACAAATATTCAAATTTACGAATTTTTAACCACAAGCGCAAGTATCTAAAGAATGCTAAAAATGTATCTTAAGAGTTGGCAAAAATAAGTTTTTAATTAAAACTAGTTTAGAAAATTTTGATTGTGTTTTTTTTTTTTTTTTTTTTTTTTTTTTTTTTTTTTTGAACTAAAAAGTAAGCAAAACTGAGATGTCTAAAAATGTATCTAACGAATTATGTGGTTTAAAGATACAGTTTAAGGAATTATAAAAACATATTTAAGAATTTTTATTTTAAAATAGAATAAAAACATTTTTTTTTTTATTTAAAAGAAAAATAAAAGTATTTAAGATTTTTTCCTAAAAAAAAATATCTCAGTTAACTTAAATCTTAAAACCCAGAAAGTAAAACGAAAACAAATCATACTTTAACTTAAACTACGTGCAGTTTTATTAAAAACGCCATCTAAAAAGTGAAAAAAAACTATAATTAATTTCTTTTAAACAACTTTAGCCCAAGGTAAAAACGTACTACAAAATTAATGAAATTACCAAAAAAAAAAAAAAAAAAAGTACAAACAAATAAAAAATTGAAAACTTTTTGGCTACAGTTATGTGTTTGTATATGTGTGTATAAGAGAATGTGCAAGCAATTGTTTTTTGCACATTTTACAATTCGAATTCAAGTTCATCTGACTGCTTTTCACCATCTATAACTCGTACCTCTACATCTTCTGGCTCCTAACGATACTCGAAGTCTGTCGTTTGCACTCACTTGCAGTCTGAACAAATTCAAAGGTAAGTGAAAAATATAAAAACTAGTTATAACTAGTTAATAAATACCGGTATTTTTATTTGTCGTTTTTTTTTTGTTTTTACTATTTTACTATTTTATCATTTTTTTCTACATTTTACAAAAGTTTTCCACACTCTTACCGATTTTTTTTGTTGTAATTTTACATAGAAATTTTTGCGCTGTAGTACAACATTTAGCACGTAGAGTAATAAAGCTTTTAGCTATATTTACATGCAACATGAATTCTAAATACTGCTATAAAACTAACCTACATAAACGATACATATGTGCATATATAGGGTGGCGCATAAGTAACGTTGTGATCCCCCAAAAAAGAGCCATAGGTGGACGACCTGATCTTTTCTTAATTTATGTCGCACACATACTGTGCATCTAAGTGGGCGCATTTTAACTTCCTAAATTATTCTTTTGGCAGCCCCATATTTTTTATTGAGATAAAAATGAGCCTCATCGCTCATTATTTGATATGATCTTTGTGTCTTAATCGAATTCTGGCTTTCCAAACAAAATTAAGCAGCTTTTGTTCTTTGTTCTGTGTTGTCTTTTGGTTATATATTTCCCTGGTTTTTCAAAGTTAATTCTGTAAAAGAAAACAAACAAAAAAAAAAAAAAAAAACAAATAAAAATACGTAAACAAAAAATCTATTCACTAATTAAATCATTACCTTTATTATGCACCACCCTCATATTATATTTTTTAAACTATCTTAACAAAAACATAAATGGCAACACTTAAAATTTTTGGTTAAAGGTCAGTTGATATGTTGTTGTTCTTTGCCATTTCAAATGCGTAAAACGTATATTCATTATCAGCTTTGGCAAAGAGAAAAAAAAGGTCTAAGATAAAACTATTTAAAAACAAAGTGCAGGTTACATGGTGCATAAAGTGAAATGTCCAATTGATTTTAAATACCCTACACTGGCTTATTATAATTTCGGCAATAGACTGTTAACAAAAAATTTAATTTATGTAAGTGCTGATTGCATTAAGACGGAAACTTCAACTAATCAACTATAATTTGTTTATAGGTATAAAAAATTAATAAGTAAATAAATTAATTTATTTAAAACCATTAAGAATTCTTAAATCTTTAAAAGCACTCTAATAACAATCAAAAATATTTTCTGACTATTTTTAATGCACTGAAAACAAAATATTAATGTAGAACCTAAACTAAATTATAGAATTCCCGGTTTCTATAATTTAGTTTAGGTTAGTATTTTAAAATTTATACAAATTTATTCATCCATGAATCACCGTACGATAAGAACAAAAATTTTATAAATATCAGTCTTTAGATATAAATAAATCTGTTTTGTGCCATGCCCACCTCCCCAAACACGACCACATTTTGTCGGATGTCGTTTGCTTGTTTCTAATTTGGAAACTTTAGCTCTTGCCGTTCTCGAGATATACAGAAATCCGTAATGACTTTGTACGGAAAGTGCCGCGCCTACTTTCCCTATCCCGCCCATATTTTTGGAGAGGTTTTGTAATGATAACCCAGCTATATGTTTTAAATTTAGACAATTTTTCTCTTACCGTTTTTTAGATAAAAATATATTTTTTTTGTGCCATGCCCACTTCGCCACTCCTGCCCAAATTCTATCAGATGTTGTGTATTGATAACCAAGATGCTTGTTCCTCATATGGAAACTTTAGCTCTTGCCGTTCTCGAGATATACAGAAATCCTTAATGTCTTTGTACGGGAGCTGCCGCGCCTACTTTCCCTATCCCGCCCATATTTTTGGATAGGTTTTGTATTGATAACTCAGCTTTGTGTTTTAAATTTGGACAATTTTTATCTTACCGTTTTTTAGATAAAAATAAATTTATTTTGTGGCATGCACACTTCGCCACTCCTGCTCAAATTTTAACGGATGTTGTGTATTAATAGCCAAGATGCTTGTACCTAATTTGGAAATTTTGGCTTTTGCCTTTCTCCATAAATCTATGGTATCTTGTATGGCAAGTACTACGCCTACTTCTTCTATCCTGCCCACATTTTGTCGGACGTTGTACATTGATAACCATAATGCATGTACTTAATTTGGAAACTTTGACTCCTGCCGTCCTGGAGATATACAGAAAAACGCAACAACAAGGGATTAACTGGTAACCCTAGAACCAGTCGGGGTTTTTTGTCATTTATAGGCCGATCTGGCTGAATTTCCATAGCAAACTTTAAAGGAGTATTTGTGAAAAAATAGTTCCCATCAATTCTTGGGTCTTTGGAAAACCCATTACAACATACACATGGACAGATTGTCAGACGGAAATCCTTAAATCAACTTCGCTACTCATAAGGACCTCGAATATAAACACTTAATAGTGTGTAAGATCAATACTGTAGAAATAACAAACGGAATGACAAACTTATATATACCATTTCTACCTGTGGTGAAGGGTATAAAATCTTATCAGATAAATACAAGGGGAAACATTTTTAATATATAAGTTGTAATAGTCACACTGCCATAGGTGGAAATGGCGTTTGCTTATGCTGATGTGTTTAATACCTTTTGGAATACCAATCTGATCTAACGATGTCCATATGTCTGTCCATGTAAACCTTGAAAATCCTGGGAATTGGTCTATTATTTTTTAAGCTTTGTGCCTCAAGCTAACATTTCATTATGACATTAGACCAAATTTCGGCTAACTATATTTTATTGCAATCTTAATTTTCTTACCAAATTTTATTGGAATCAATCCATAAATGGCTATGGCTTCCATACAAATGCCACTCCCGAAAATAGCCATAAATGGCATAACTTAGTTATACATAATAGCTAACATCTGTGGTTTTCATGGATAACTGCGTATGTCTAAAACTCAAATTTTTCAGAAGAGCCGAAAAACCAGTCTAGATCAAACTATGGGCCACGTATTTCACTATTTTAATTTGTTATTATGTTAAAAAATCGCAATTGGTCCATTTTTTTTTAGAAATTTTTAGAACCATATAAAGAGGGTTTAAAATAAAGCAATATGACACCAACATCTCTTAATTAAAAAAATGGACATACGCGGTTACCCATGAAAACCACAGACATGTCATGTCAAAATTTTGTGTTGGCAGGTCGAGAATTGGCCAAAATTAGATCCCATAAAACCCGTCCCTACAACCACTTCAAGACGAAAAAAGTCTCATATACGTAGATGTAGACATCTGTTTAATATTCGGCAAAAGGAACGATTATGTAAATTGTACCTCATAAGATAATTTGGTTTTACCGACCCCATGATTGCCCATGTGTCGCAAATATTTTACACTCTTGACAATTTTTATGTAAATACTGTTGTATAGGGTATTAACTAGTCTGGCTGGGCAGAATATACTTTTTTACAGTATGAACATGTTTGCACCGTATGAACGTAGAAGAGTGCGACATGGATGGGGTGTCAAATTAGAACTTGTAATATTTTATACAAAGACACACAACGTTGGCGCAAACATAAAAGCTTGTCTACGTCGTATGTCGAAAAGGATCTATTTCTTTTTTTAATACGGCAGTTGCGACATTATTGCCATAGAATAGAATAATTTTTGTGTTCTCAAATTAGATATTTAAAACAAAATAAAAGAAGCAAAAAATAAAAAATTAAAAAAACTTCGAGTTTTCTAATAGAATTTTGTAATTGAGAGATCTTACGAAGTACGACCCAAT
This sequence comes from Pollenia amentaria, assembly GCA_943735925.1. Lineage (NCBI taxonomy): Eukaryota > Metazoa > Arthropoda > Insecta > Diptera > Polleniidae > Pollenia > Pollenia amentaria. The sequence goes on along the minus strand of OX031008.1, from coordinate 79,600,220 downwards.
TGTGTTCCTTGCCTAATTTGTTGACAGCTCGATCAAATACACGAAAAAAATTATGCCGAATTCATACAGGTAACATTTTGTTTTATTTGTTTTATTTGTGTGTATACTGAATGTTAAGCTTTGTTTACATTTTGTAAAAAAAATAGAATTCAATAAAAATCTAAATACTTGAAAAAATTTAAATTTTTTAAACAAAAAAAGGGAATGTAAAATATAAAGTCAAGGAATTGAAAGTGCGTAAGGAAAAAGTGGAGCCCAAATAATATTGCAATACAGGAAAAAAAATTTCCTTCTATTGTATATATTTTTTAAATAAAACAATTCCGTTGTTTATATTTTCAACAAATAATTTTGACATTCACTCTAACTTTTTACAAAAACAAAATATATAGTATTTTTCAAAAAAAAAGGGATAACTAGCATAACGTCGCACAGTGGCGCCATTTGAGTTTTTTCGTTGCAAAAATCATATCTTTTGAACCGAATAAGATAATTGAACAGTTTAAACAGCATATGATAGATAACTGTTCAGCCTATGAAATGAGCGTTTGGAAAGGGTGCTACGCTTTGTAGGGGCCTACTTATGGGTTATCAAAGTTAAAATTAGTAGAAAAATCAATTTTATGGTAACTAAAAAAAATTTTTTTTACATTTTTAGATTGTTTTTATTTTTTTTTCTTAAGGGTTTTATGTTTTAAATTATTACCCAACAAATTAAAAAAAAAATTATTTTTTTTTTTAAATTTATTTTTTCAATTTTCTGTAAAATATTCATCACAATTCGTAAGAGAAGGTATATCTAAAAGACTAACCATTTCTAAACTATAATTATTTTGTAACTCTATTCGTGACTTCACATGCCGCAGGGAAGAAATAAGTGGATCGGAAGATGCTGCCAACATGTTGAAGAGGTCCTCATTTTGCCTCACCCTTGATGCTTTGAATGTGTTCTGCAATCTATATTTTTTATAAAATTTGTTAAGAGACTCCTGTGCTTCTTCAGAAAGCTCTCCAATTGGCAAAGACTGGTACTCAATTATATCTTTACCATGCGCCAATATTTTATGGACGGTCGGGGTCAACTTCTTCTGTGGATACATTTCTGCTAAAAGAGATGCAGTTTTCGACGCATATTCTCCATATTTTGTAGAATTGACATTTTCTTTGCAGTTTAAAACATCCAAGATCGTTCCCAATCTTTTCACGATTTGATTGTCAATTCCAATGATTCTAGTTACTGCCTCATCATTTTCAAAAAATCTCCTAGAAGTGTTTCCATCGTTTGAGTTACCGTATCCGTGCTTGGGACAGTCTACTCTTAGTCCAACTTGTTTAAAAAAAGCATCCTGTATTTGCTTCTTTCTGATCTTTTCCTTATCCTTTATTGATGTATTTTCATCGAAGTTTTCTTCCTCTTGTGGTAGGGTATATGCCAGTTTTAGCAAGAATTCCATACACCTTATCCTTGCGTGCAATGGTGACATTCCATATTCGTAATTCTCCTCATTTGTAGAATCGTTTAAATTACCAAAGTTCTTCTGACAAATAATAATATAAAATCGATAAAAAAAATATAAAAATAAAACGAAAAAAGGGGTTTAAATAGGTTTTTGCTAAATTTTTACCTCCAATATAATTCTGTCTATATATATGTATATGATAACTAATTGAAATATGTTATAATTAAGCAGAAAAAGATACTAATCTTAAACTCTTTACAACTAATTATATAAAATTGAGATGTAACATATTATATATGAAATAAATTGAATTGAATTGAAAAAAGTTCTTCTGACTCTTTTTGCAAATCGGGCATGACATTGTTGAGGTTGTTCCTGTCAGTTCGTTTACGACTTTTCCGTCAACCATGGTCAGGTGGAACTCGTAATTGCATTCAATATATTTTTCTTCTCCAATTTGCAGCTTTGTAGGCTTAATCTTGCTTATTTGTTCTTTAATGTCCTTCACCGTAGTCCTTATGAGTTCTGCCGATTCCCTTGCAAACTGAAACATTATTGGTCGGCAATAATGCACTGATGACGGACGTGGATTTTTCCAGTGTAGGGAATCATCCGATTTTAGCCGCAAAGGAACAACAGATGCCATAAACATATTTCCGTCCGATATTGTAGCGTCATCGGAAGATATCCTTTGCTTATAAACGCTTTGTCCGGATGATCCATCGCAGCCCCATTTGCTGATCAATGTCAACTTCTCAGGAAGAATTTTCACTTCCGTGAAAAACTTTGGTGTGGTTGACTTTCTAAACAGTTCAAATAATTTTAAATTGTTCAACGCCATGTTTTCAGTACTTAAATTGTTTAATGGTTTCAGTAATTGTTGCGCCAACTTTCAGGCGTAGACTAATCCAGGCATTATGCTTATTTTGCAATATATAGGCTTATGCTACCATGCCTAAAAATTTACCTGTTCCCTGCATACATATGGATTTAGGCTAAATAATGCAATTTTGATATTATGCACGTGTCCAAATAAGATTTGTGCCTACCTGTAGGGACCATAAGTCAATATTGTTCCTGACCATTTGTACGCCAAAGTATTGTTTATGTGAGGTACGTACCTGCTAATATAATAACTATTAGATCAAACTACTGTCAGTCAAAACATATAAGGGATGGACGCCATACAATTTCTGCAACCATGTCTTTTTAAACTTTTTTACCTCTAGAAGCCAAACGGGCACGTACGGGCAGATAAAACCTTTTGAATTATGTAAAGAAATAATCAAAGAACAGGTTTTGCAAATATGGCAAATATAGAAAAATATAGTTTTTTTTTATTTTCCGTCAAAGTTGAAAAATAGTGAAAAAACGGATAGTTTTTAAATAGTGATTTACCAGGAGAAACACAAAGCAAACAGTTAATTTTTTTTTATCATTATACATTTAATAAATACATCAATCAATACAAATAAAAAATAAGGCGATTCGTTACCTATTTTTCGTGATATTACACCTGAAATCGCAACAAATTGACTAAAAATTGTGTGTTTTTTTGAAAACCGAAAGTCGGTCAACTTTGAACGGTTATATCTTCTAAACTAAAAATGTGATATTATTAAGAGTGGCATATTTGAAATCGTTGAAAAGTTTCCTATAACATGGGTTTATTCAAAACTTCGTCGGCATTCATGAAAATTTTGATTTTTGCAACCTCGCTTGCTCTACGGGCGCCACTGTGCGTCGGTCACAGGTTGACAACTCTTAACTCACTTTTAAATTTTTTGAAATTGTCAACTCGTATTATTTTTTTTAATCTGAAACTATTTCAATACCTTTATTTTCCTTACACCATCTTACAATAAATATCTCCTACTAATTTTGATTTTTTTTTTATTTACTTCCAACACGGTTTGGTAACGGAGTAATAACGTTTTTTTTTTGTCTCCTGAAAAGTACAAAAAAACATGTTAAGAGTTGTCAACCTGTGACCGACGATAACTCTTTTTCATGATGCGCTCACCCGTATGAATTCGTCTTGAATTAAGCAGAGGCCGGGAAAATTCAAGCAGGTTATTTTGTAAATCACAGCACTTTGCGTTGAGAAATTTTGTATACTATATAATTTTTGATTTTTAAAAAATTTGTATGAAAATATTTTTTGAGTGAGGTAAAGTGATTTGCAAAGTAAATCTGGGCATTACTTAAACCTTGCATAATATAACCGCTGCTGCTGAAAATAAGTTTTGATCAACATGCAACATGTTTTGAATCAACATGGAAAATGTTAGTGTGAGCCTGAGGTCGAAGAATGTTAAGCCTAATAAATTATTATTTAGTTATTATATCTGTGGTTTTTATGGGTCCATTTTTTCGATTTTGATATGTTAATGCCATGTTGCTTCATTTTAAACGCTGTTTATATGGTTTATACAATTTTTGAAAAAAGATGGACCAATTCCGATTTTTTAACGTAATAACAAAGTTCAAAAAGATCAATACCTGGACAATAGTTTAATCAAGAATGGGGTTTCAGCTATCCTTTAAAATTTGATGTTAATACATACGCAGTTGCCCATGAAAACCACAGATATAATTAATAACTAAATAATTATTTATTTATTATATGTTTTCGACCTCAGTTTTACACTAACGGGTTGCATGTTGATTCAAAATCTTAAAATCGCTAAAAAAAATTCTTAAATGTAGAGCGGCTCTTGACCGAAAAAAGGATAGTTCGAAGAGAGTGGCAATTACACAGATCCCCTCAACTACAATCAGACTTCTCATTATGACGTGCAGCTAGAAATCTCAAAAGGCCAGTTATCTCTAAACCACCTTTAAGAAACTTTAATGGAAGTTGGGCCATAAATTATACAGAAAAAGGAAATCTATTTCTTAATCATTTGAAAAACGTATCTACCCCTCATACATCTCACAATTTTGCTGTGGAGTTACCACATGTTGATGTTAGAGCAGCTGTTCCCCTAAGATTTGAGATAAGTGAAATCGAAAAGGCTATTTGTGATTTAAACCCCAAGAAAGCTCCTGGTTTAGACAAGATCAGTAACAAAATGCTTTTGGAACTACCTTGCATAGCAAAGAAAATTATTCTTTTTATTTTTAATGCTACTTTACGCCTTGAATACTACCCTCAAGAATGGAAAGTTTCCTTAGTTATCAAAGCTGTTTGAGAAACTCTTAGTGTCAAAATTAATCCCAATTTTAAATGAAAATAGATGTATTCCTAACCATCAGTTCGATTTTAGAAAAGAACACAGCACAATTGATAAAACCCATCGGATAGTAAACGCCATAAGAAAAGCATTTGAAGAAAAAAAGTATTGTTCCGTTCTCTTCGTCGATGTGTCTCAAGTATTTGATAAGGCTGGCACGAGGGCTTATTACATAAATTGAACCTAAACTTACCAGTTAACACACACAAGCTGTTAGAAAGCTACTCAGTCGGTCGTAAATTCATTATTAAAAAAGGCGACTTTTTAAGTTCTCCTCAGCCAATTGCCGCTGGAGTCCCATAAGGCAGCATCTTGGGTCCACTATTATACCTAATATAAACTTCGGACATGCCAACTACACCCAAACTTCAACTTTTGCGGACGATAAAGCTTTCGTAAGCTTGCATGAAACCCATCATGAAGCATCTTGTTACTTACAGGAGCATATATTTCAACTAGAAATATGGTTAAAACAATGGAGGATAATAGTTAACGAGCAAAAATGCGTACATATAACATTCACCTTGCGTCGGGATTCATGCCCCCCTATTAAAATCAAATAATACCTCAGCATTCGCATGTAAAATATCTCGGTATATATCTAGATCGCCTTTTAATGTGGAAATGCCATATAGATGCAAAATTAACACAAATGAAACTAAAAGCCATTCAAATTCATTGGCTTATTGGAAGAAATTCTGTCCTTAGTCTGGATTGCAAACTTTTACTTTACAACTCTATCTTAAAACCAATCTGGTGCTACGCTATTCAACACTGTCTCAGCGTCTAATATCGAAAAAATTCAAAGGCGCCAAAATAATCTTATTCGTATAATTACGGCCGCTCCCTGGTATCCACAAGGATCGAAAATCCACAAGGATCTCAACGGGCACTGTCTCAGCGTCTAATATCGAAAAAATTCAAAGGCGCCAAAATAATCTTATTCGTATAATTACAGCCGCTCCCTGGTATCCACAAGGATCGAAAATCCACAAGGATCTCAACGTGAAATTGAAAAAAACCATGACTACAAAATACGCAGTAAAATATTTAAAAAGGCTTGCACTACACCCAAGTCCACTAGCTCGAAATATTTTCAATAATGGCGGCCACACTTGCTTAAGGAGAAGAGACACTGCAGAACTCACCCAATCAGAAGAGCGATAAACACCTGAACCGTGATAAGAAAAACTTTTGTCGGCCACTGGCACGATATGAATTAAAGTATTAGGATACGATTTGATTACTTATTGTTAGTTCATATTTAATATATGAAGATTCAATAAAGAAACTCTGGAAAAAAAATATTGGTAGCGAAATCGAATTTTATATGCAGTTATGTTCTGAAAATCGAATTCGAGTGAAACTGAAATCGAACAAATTTGGACAACTTTCTTATTTTAAAAATTTATGCAGATGTTTCCTTTAAATACTTCATACATTATGAAATTAGGCAAACCTACAGTCGTTTAAAGAAAAATGCACTGAAAATTTTCATCGATTTCAACTTTACGCGATTCCGAGAACGTGACCAATAGAAAACTTTTACACATAGACTGAAACTTGCTTGTGTCACTAACTTTTTATTATTTCTATAGTCGTTGTTCAAAAAATTAAGAAAGGTGTTAATTGGATACCCCCATGTGTCTCAGTGATTGAATGATGGTTAAATTGTTGGAAAAGTGTGAGCATAATACATCCGCTGAAATTTCAAGCTTTGACAGGCATCGTTGTCGTAGTTCATTTAAAAGTTTAACATATAATATTAATTGGTATAGGGTGTCATATTAGGCCTGTCTGTTACAATGTCTTTCTTGTTTTATATTCTACATATTGTCGAGCTTGTAACCATACTGATGGTCAATTACTGCTTACGATCCTTGAAAACCGTACGTTTTTAATACACAGAAGTGCATTACAATGTGAGTAAATTCTTTCTAATATACTTAAAACACAGAAATAGTCCCGCAACAGTAACAAAATCATTTTCATCAAAATCTACAAATACGATTTTATAGGTCCAACTCGTAAATACAAAAGACACTCTGCGTACTCTCACACACATTTATAACTAATGGGACTTTGTAGTTGTAATAGGTTTAGTGAAACTATCTAATCTGAACGTAAAATGTTCTTGTTGTTGGCTTTTTATTGTGGACTTTTGTCTTATTTATTGTTGCAAAATGTATATGGACTGTGCTATAAAATGTTGCCTGTCGTGTGTTTTACAAGGTACAAAAAATATTGAAGGATTTTCTTGTAAATTTAGTTTCTGCTGTCCGTTTTTCACAATTCTGTTTTTCTAATTCGTTCAGCAAAGTGTTTGTTGTAGTTGTTGGCAATCTTCTATTACAAAACATTTTGACACTTGTAACAGTCAATGTGTTTTTCTTCTTTCTCTTAATGCCCTTTTTGCAATAATCTTTTGTTTCCAGGTAACCAGGCGAGGTATGACCAAATGGTATGCAAAAATGTTTTTTTTATTGTATATCCTTTTTCTTAAGGCCAAAAATAACAACAAAATAATATTAAGAACATCAGAAACAATGATGCGATTTGTGAACTAAACTTAAATGTTTTCTAAGTAGAAGAAACATTTTTAAATAAACAAGATTTTAAACATTGTTAGGTAAATGATGAGTCATGCAAAGCAAATAATGTCAGTAAAATACAGAATAAAATTATTCAAAATTTTAAACTGATCATAAATTCTTATTGTACACAAACCAATTTTTCATTCGTAAGGAACGAGTTCTTTTTTGTCTCTTAACCCTTTCCGGGTCAAAAATATTTTAAGTCGAGCTTAAGATCTAAAAACTTATATTTAAGGTAATATGATGGTGCTGAGCCAGGAAAAATAGTAGTTTTCATCTTGGCCATCGCCGCTCAAAAACAAAGAACCAAATGCAACCTCTATATTATAATAAACTTTAAATTTTTATACCGTTTAAGCGCATAGAATCAGAGTGCAATGTAATGTCGAATATATTCGACAAAAACACGGAAAGGGTTAAGTATTCAGTTTATAGAGAAAAAAAAGAGTTAAATATTTCTCCATTCCTATATCCCATATTTGAGCAAAAAATTTGCTTTGTAAATAATTAAAAGTTTTTATGGTAATACAAAACCTTATGAAGGCCCAGGAATCTCCTAAAAAATATTAAAAGTTATTTAAATCATATGATTTGCTTACTTTAATTGCCAAGGGCATGTCGAAACTTTAAAAAAATTTGATGTTTTTTATTCCAATTCTAAACACTGTTATCAAAATAAATTTCTGTCGTTATATGTACCACATGGCATCCCCTAAGTGGGCGCAGTTATATAGTTCAGTTAATAGCAGAGTCGATATTTTACCAAATGACCCCAATACCACAAACAAATTTGACTATTTAAAAGACCTTTATATATAAAAAAAAAAAAAATTGTGTATGATTTGATCAATAAAGGTCTAATTTTGTTAACAATAGTTAAAAAATATTCCTTAAGACAGAAAAAATACTTCAGTTATTTTACGTATAAATAGAAATCTTAAAATAGACTATTCGGTAGTTCGGCCCACTTTCGACCATTGCATATTTAATTAAATATTTATAATGATTGAAGATTCTTTCCCCCTAAATGTGGGTGCACCGGTAGTCTACACTGAAAACATTTTTCAGTAGTTTTTTTTCAATTAAAAAAAATTGCTTGAAAAGTATCTAAATTTAGTGTAATAATGGAATCAATTATTTTTTTAGTTGAAAATAAAGTAAAAATATAATTTGTATTTAATTAAAATTTTAGTTGTTTTGAAATAAATTTTTAATTAAAATATTAATTAAATAACAAAAAATCTTTATTGAAATTTTCGCTTAAAATAAAAAAAAATAATTTAAACTTATAGTATTGTTGTTGGGAATTGTCAAAACCTGAGCTATTTTTAACTAAATCAATTAGCACATTGTTTGAAATGGTAAAGTTTTTTGATCATTTTTTAATAGTCTTATTCCTTTAATTTTTTCCAGAAATATTTCCTATACACTATCAGAATTTTGGTTTTGTATATTTCTTTTATGAAAAGTTATAATAAAAATTTTACTCAACGTGGAACTGAAATTTCCACATTCTATCATTTTTAAATTAAAATTTAAAATAGCATTTGTTGAAAATAAAAAATTCACAATTTTCAACTTCTACAAATTTTAGTAATCGATATAATGCTTTTGGTAATAGGTGCAAAATCATCAAATTGTTCGCTTGATCCTATGAATTTGGTGATTAAAAACTATATTTAATTTTTTCTGTGTAGCTGGTTTTTTTTTCAAACTATATGCTGTAATGTCGCTGTCACAAACCAATACTGTTTGCACGTGATCCCTATAGTGGAAGTCAAGTGAGAAGCGGGTATAAAAGATACTCTCGAAAACTAACAAGGGAATGAAAAATACACGCAGCAATGAGAGGGGGAATAAAAAATACACACACTCTTGTTTTTTTAAATTTGAGTTTGGTTTATGTGTGTACGAAATATTTTGCATGTTAATATCTTTGATTATATTGCAACAACGTTCTTTGCAAACGCAATTCTTTCTTTGCGTATGTACCGCATACAACACACACGTACGCATCACAAATTCTTTGTATGAGTCTGTTACATGCGACACACAAGTAAACCTGGCAAATTCTCGCATCATGCACGAGGTAATTTTTTACTTCATTAAAAGGTTTGAAAGAAACAAGTGCTGCCAGGAGTGTATCCCTTTGAATTATTGTACTCTCACACCGCTATTAAAATTATGCAGCGACCTGTGACGTTCAACGTTTGTCATTGGTGTTGTACGCAAATTTTGATTGTTTAATGATTATATTAATTATTAAAATTTGTAAAAATGGAAAATGTGATTTGTTCTTAATTCATGATTAATTTCATTAAAAATATGATAAAAAAAAAACAACTTACGATTTCCAACAATGTGCTAAATGATTCAATAAAAAAAAATTTACACAAAATCTACATTTTACTCAATTAGCTGTTTCAAACTTATTAAAAAAATAATTAATATAGTACTCCCAGGAAAAACTTTTTGAATTTTGGTAATAGGTCGTAGTTATTTCATACGTTACCTTGTAAGTAGTTGTCATTACAATTGTCATCGAAAACCTAAATAAGTACATGCTAGTAATGACCTCAGTAAGTACTTTTCACTACTATTATTTTCAGTTATGAATATTTGCTTACTAATAATCAGCTAAATAACTACTTATTTGCTGTCTTGTTTTCAGTACTGAATATTTACTTACTGGTAACTAGCACCATAACTATTTATTAGGTCTATTAACTAGCGTCAATTAAATAAAAACTAGTTATTTTTTGGCTTCTAGTAAGTATATTGTAAGTACTTACAATTCAACTTACTGGTAGTTCAATAATAACTAGATATTTGTGACTTATAGTAAGTGTATTCTAACTACTGAGTTCTGTGGACAACTCGAACAAAAATAAGTAGTTATTCAGCCGAAAAATAAGAAGTGTTCATATGTCTCCAATATTACTTGCTAACTTACCAGGTAAGTAAAGTTTTTGCTGGGCCCAGGAAAAACTTTTTGAATTTTGGTAATAGGTCGTAGTTATTTCATACGTTACCTGGTAAGTAGTTGTCATTACAATTGTCATTATTCTGAAAACCTCAATAAGAACTTGCTAGTAATGACCTCAGTAAGTACTTTTCACTACTATTATTTTCAGTAATGAATATTTGCTTACTAATAATCAGCTAAGTAACTACCTTTTAGTTGTCTTGTTTTCAGTACTGAATATTTAAGTACTGGTAACTAGCTCCATAACTACTTATTAGGTCTATTAACTAGCGTCAATTAAATAAAAACTAGTTATTTTTTGGCTTCTAGTAAGTATATTGTAAGTACTTACAATTCAACTTAGTGGTAGTTAAAGAATAACTAGATATTTTGTGACTTCTAGTAAGTGTATTGTAACTACTGAATTCTGTGGACAACTCGAACAAAAATAAGTAGTTATTCAGCCGAAAAATAAGTAGTGTTTATATTTCTCCAATGTTATTTGCTAACTTACCAGGTAAGTAAAGTTTTTTCTGGGATGTTACACATTATGTAGGTATTTTCATGTTTTTGACGTTTGGTACTGTTTATTTTCTTAAAAAAGTTTCCAGATGTTATTGATGTTGCCAACATTAAATATTCACCATAAATGTTCGCATATATTTCAGCGAATGCGAGTGCGAATGCAAATAGCAAAATAAAGCGAATAGTTCAAAAATGCACATAATAAATCGAATATTCGCCTCAGCTCTAATACATCTGTATGTGTGTAACAAACTTGTCATTTTAAGTATTTCGTTTTAAGAAATAATTTAAATAATCTCCAACTTAGTTTTCCCATAAGAGAACGAACATACAAACAAACTTTCTGTAATGTGTCATTTTTAATTTATCAAAAAATTGTATTTATAAGTTTTTAAGATTTTACCCAAGGATACGTTTTTTATTTTTTTTTTTAAATTTTTTTTTGTGATAATCATGTTTTTCCAATTTTTATTTGATTTTCCAGCTATCACTCCATCCATCCATCCATTCATTCATAAGTATCTACATGTTTTTAAACATCTTGCCAGCATCTATTAGTCTGGAATCATGTATATTTTTCGTTCTGTTTCTATTTAAAAGCAGTTTTTTTACGTTTCTGGTAGTTGTGTTCGTTTTTGCCATTTTATGAGGGTGTTTAGATTCCTCTATATTTCTGGTACAAGTATAAATAAACTAAGTGCGTGTTAAGAAATAATTTCCTTTTTTTAAACTATCTTTTATGCTTTGAAATGGTGCGAGTTTTTTTGCTATCACACATCTCTATACAAATACATTATCCCAGCAGTAGATCGAATTTGATTTCATTGTTTCTTTCCAATTCTAAGTTCTTAAACTAGTGACTTGGACAGAAAATATCTAAAATGTGGCTTTTTTAAATTTAAAATCAATGTGAAATCTCGATTTTTTCTCAATTTAAAAAAAAAGTTACAATATAAAATAAAGAAAGGCTAGTTGGTTTAAATAATATAAGTACTTAATTTATCGAGCAATGGTAACGTTGAAGTGAAATAAACCAGACTCTTGTTGGAATCGAATGATAGACTGGCTCACTACTGAAAATTGTTTAATTTTTGTTGTGAAAATTGTAATATTAAGTATTTTTTCGTGAAAAATGCTAAAGCTTTAAATGTAAGTTAAGCTTGAGCTTGATTTCGATTGGAAACTGACATGTTTGCTTGGCATACTCTGCATGTTTACCATTCAAAATCTCCTTCTTGACTGTAACAAAGCAAAGGAAGAAGGCAGCTACAAGAGAGAAGTAGTAGAAAAAAATAAGCCGCTACTGCAGCTTAAATTTCAAGTTATTCATCTGTTCAATATTCCATCTACATCAACTACAACATCACGACTGTAGAGATGACGATGTTGATGGTGGTGGCTGAGGATGACAACACAACAATGATAATGAAGTTGGTCATAAAGCTTTACTTTTTTTTTTGTAGTTGTTTTTCTTGCACGCTCTTTATAGTGGTTTTCCTTGTTTCTGTGTGGGTAAGTGGTCACCCGTTTTCTTGTAACAACTTTTCTTCAGTTTCCACTTTACACAGTATTTTCTATTGTTTGACTTTAACTAGATATTAGTTACAATAGATCATTAAGTTCTTGTAACAATGTAACTTTTCTTGTGTTAATTAAAGTCTTGAAATTTTGTGTTGAAGACAATGTAGAGCTTGATTTTCTTTTGTTTAGTTCCAATTATCTATTTTTGCATTCTTTATGAATATTTTGCTATGTAAAGTTTTATTATTGAAATGCTGTTTCAAGTATCAAACGTTTTGTCTACTGAGATTTGAAGTTGCTTTTGTAGTCAGTTTTTTCTTTTCTTTAAATAACACTTGATGTTCAATTTATTTAATTTATTGGGCTTTTGTGTTCTTTTTTTTTTTTTTTTTTTTTGTTAATAATACAAATTACAAGTGAATGAAAATGAGCACAAGATTTTTTGATAAAAAGTTTTTATTGTTTCGTTGACAAAAAGCTAGAAAATTGGCAGCTAAGAGCTTTAAAATTTTACATAAATACGTAAAAAATTTGTTTTTAAATAGTCGAAATTCGTTACAAAACGATAATTGTCATTAAGAGCTATTCTGTAGCGACAACTTTTGTCGATACACGCAGAGAACAAATATGGTTGGACATGGGTACGGCAACTACACTATGTTTATTGTAACAATATATTGTTGTCATACACAAAATATTGTTAGTTTTATTTAATATTAACAATATTATAGTAACTGTAAACATGTCAATGTTTATCGCAATTATAAATTTAAGTAGGGTTCACTGAAAAATAATCATTTTTATAGCAACTAAATAATGATAACTTTGAAAACATATTATATTCCTCTCATACATTTAATGATATTTAATAGCAATAACATGATAACTTTCTATATATGTACTCATAATATGTTGAAAATGCAAACAAAATATCTTAACTCTAATAATATTTTGCTATCGCCATTTGTTAAATAATGTTGCATCAGTTGTGTCGTTTGTTTTACATTTGCTTGTCGAATTATTTGTTATTCAGTGGTTAAACAATTTAAAAAAATACCCATTAAAGAAACGAAGTTTGAAGAAATTAAAAAATAAAGAAATTGTAATACATTAAAAAAAATTGTAAAGTGTCACAAAATAAAATGCTAAAAAAATTTTAATATTGTTTGAAAGTGGTGCAAAAATATTGACCATTTATTGTGTTATTTTAGAGAAAAAAAGGAAAATTCTATAAAATAATTTATAAATAATTGCGACATACGACAAAAACCGGTTAAAAATATTATGTTTAAAGTTGCATCATATTATGATGTGAAATATCTGCAACACTTTTACGTTAAGGTTGCCTGTAAGTAAATAAGCATAAATATATATTAAAAATATTATTCAGTTTAAGATCTAATATGATTACTTCTTAACTTATTACGATTAACATGATAATAATATGACTACTTCTTAACTTATTACGAATAACATGATAATAATATGATCACTTCTTTACTTATTATGATTTACATGATAATAATATGATTACATGTTAACTTATTATGATTAACATGATAATAATATGGTTACATTTTATTATAATAGGATGTAATAAAAACAAATTAGGATTAAGGGAAAAATATTATGATGTAATACTACGAATATATTTGGTCATAATATGATTCAATAATAGTCGTAATATGTTGACTATAATCATGAATCTTATCATAATATGTTGCTCTTAGAAAATATTTACCACAACCATGTTTTTTCTTTGCGTGTAAATAATAGAGTATTCATTTAACCTAACTTTCGCCTTAATCGGTTAATCGCTCGACCAATGAACCAAGGTTTTTGGTTTAATCGGTTAATTTTGTTATTGATCGGTTAACCGATTAATAATGTTTTTTTTTTATAAATTAGGTAATTGCAATAAATTAATATGCATAAATTATTTTTTTTTTGCAGTTTATTAGTAAAAAAAAAACAAAAACATAACAAACATAACAATTCTTAAGCTAAAAAGAGCAAAAAAAAAAATATACATATTTTTTAACTAATACATAAATATTCAACATTTTTCATTTTTCGAATTTATTCTATGAGTTTAAATTCAGTTATGTATTTTATAAAGCTTTTTGTAATAGCTCTATTCCTTAAAATTTTTTAGAAATGACTTTATACACTACCAGACTGTTATATTGTATTTTAAGGAATAGAGCTATTACAAAAAGCTTTATAAAATACATAACTGAATTTTAACTCATAGAATAAATTCGAAAAATGAAAAATGTTGAATATAATAAAGTTGCTTATGAAAAAGAAATAATTCCCAATATCTATTTAATACATAAATATTATGTATATATTAAAAAATAAACAGGGAGATCATTTTATTAGTTATATCAATAGTTTAAGGAGCTCTTATAAAATAATCTGTTAAAAATAGTTTGGTTTCAATGTTAAGGATTTGAGTGATTGTTTTCTTTACCCTGCAGCCACACGATCAAGTTTTTCTTGATAGTCTTTTACATATACTGTTTGTCAAAATTGACATAAACTGAAAGCTGTGACGTAGGCTGCACGAGATTTGTAAGCAATTTTCTTTCAAGATGTCATCAAGAAAACAATTTATAAAAACAAACAAAAAATTTGTTCACTAAACTTGTTAAATTGAACGTAAAATTGCCAAAAAAAAAAATTAAGAGCAATCTCGTGGACAATTCAAAACGTGAGAGTGTGTTAGTAGAAAAGTGACAGTGTTTTGCAATTGAAAGGAATTGAAAGGCAAAACTTGATAGTGTGGCCTCCAATTTAGTTTTGATAAAACTTGACGTGGAAAAAATTATTTCACTTATCGTAGATGTTGGAGAAATCGAAAGCAACCCATAATACAGAATATCTAATTTCTCGGTGTTTTTTTAGGATTTGTCTATAAATATAAAATTTTCCATTATGCCATAAGAGTCCTGTTTTAAGTTTTTAAAAGTTAATTGATTCGGTTAATTCTGTTAAATGACTGATATGAGAATAAGCAAATAACTGAACACATACATATAAAAAGTACGTGAAACAAAAAGCTGTTGTTGTAATTTTAAATGTAGATCACTGAACACCTTCTTTGTTTGTATGGAAAAATATTTTCTTAACATATTCCTTTTGAATATGAGACAAAACAAATAATTAAAAAAAGTTGTTATAATACTACAAAAAATTACAAATTTTTTTACATCGCTTAATCGGTTAATCGAATAAAATTAGCCGGTTTAATCGTTAATCGAAAAACGCCAATTTTAAATTAAACGATCACTTAAACGGGTAGTAATATATCGTTTAACCGATTGACGGTTTACCGAGTGAATACCCTAGTAAAAAATATCGGTAGCTAACGACAAAAAAAGTTGGTGTTAAAAAATAACGACAACAAATAAATGTATTGTTAACTGTTTAAAAATATATAGTAAAGAAGCCAATTTGGAATACAAAAAAGTAAGAAAGTATAGTCGCCATTACACCAAATTGGCGATCATGTGTCCGCCAAAAAGAGTATGTTGTGAGGTTAAGATACACATAAGAGATTTTTGTGCCGAATATAATTTAAATATCGACTTCAATTACTATGATTACTAGATACTATGAGATAACATAGTAGCTATTATAAAGGTTATGTGGGCTATGTAAAATTAAAAACCGCATTACACCACTTTGAATAGGCTCTAACCTTGTGATAATAAGCACATATGTGTCAAATTTGATCAAATTATTTCCAAAATAACGACCTGTACTTTGCGCACAAGGCTAACTTGGACATACCAACAGCCAACCGGATGGAAAGACGGACCTCGTTAGATCGATTCTGAAATTGATTCTGAGTCAATCGGTATACTTAAAGGTGGTTCTAAAACCTATATTTAAATGTGTTACATATATTTGCACAACCACATAATATCCTCACTCTCTACAGTTGCATGTGGGTAGTGTGGGTATAAATATATAAAAAGTAAAAGAAAAAAGTGGCGCGGTCACATCGAACTTTTTTCCTATATATAAAAAGATTTGAAACTTACATATTTTTTAAGAACTATAATCAATACCATCATTTAAATATTTTATTAAAAAAAAAAAAAAAATAAGAGCAAATTTATTTTATATTTTTTATTTATTATAAAAAGATTTTGTTTGTTGTGCTTAATTCCCTTTTTTTAATAATTGATAAAAAATACTGAAATTTATTGTTGGAGGATAAGCTGTTCCTATGCGCATTTCACTGGTTGCTTAGGCCAGATCATCAGGAAACGTTCTCCTAAATAATTTTCGAAAAGCCAAAGCTATCAGCAAACCAGACTACAGAGGGAATGAGAATTACCTACAAACACTCAACAAGTCTTTTTTGCAACGATATCAAAGCTTAAACAAAATACCAAACAATAAATCAGTGATGAGTTTATCTTTTTTTACATTAAATTTAAAAAATTTCAACTTTGAAGTTCTTAACTTTTTAACGATATTTGTCGTTAATATTTCTAAACGAAAATATTTGTTTATTTATAATAGAGCATAAAAAATTCGTTAAAGTTACCGAGATTTATCGTTACTTAACGATATCGGTAGTTAAACTTAAAAAGTTAAAGATTGTTAATAACCCAGCCAGCAAAATAGTTTGGCGTTGCCTGAATCAGATATTTCTTGCAAATGTCTGACTTCATTCTTAGAAACTTCGTTCGGTTTTCCGTCAGACACTGATTATACATACGCACTTTCTAGCCGCTTTCTGATCGATTTCGCACGAATATAAAGAGGGGGAATTTATGTACCGATATGTCTTATAGATTTCTGACTGAATTTATATAGATGTGTCAGACGAGACTTTTTTTTTTGTGAAAAATGACAATTATCATTAATTTGAAAATAATTTAAATCTTATTTTTGATAAAAAAAAAAAAAAAAAAAATTGTACATTCATGTAATATTTTTAATTATGTACTTTTATTTTGTAATAGAATTAATTAAAATTAATAATTTCAGCTAAAATAGCAGAATATACCACGCCTTTTTTTATTAGATTTCTGTCAGATATCTATCAGAAATGCCGGCAAAACCCCGAGAATTTCTGCCATAATTCCAGGCAAGCACTCTATATATTTTTGCATCAGAAATCTGACAGCATTCTTATATGATACCAACTTTTTTTTGGACATTTCTTTAAAAAAACCTGGAAGGCTTCGGACTGTTTTGCTGGTTGGGAAATCTTTTCGATAATATACCCAAGAGAGGAAAGCATTAAACTTAGCAGCTAACCTTTTTTTAATGTTAGTTGAATATAAAATCTTGTCTTAATTGGGTATGGCCGAACACAATTAAAAAACAATCTTTTCCTATTAATTATTTTTAAATATTTTGACTTCCATCACATAATTTTGTAGGAGTAATTGCATATTCTCAGTTACAAGTCGATCTTTACAAGATAGATAAGTTGAATTGGGAAGTAGTTCCCGTAGCAAAATCATGTATCCCAACAAATTTTGAAGTTGAATCGAAAGAAAATTATATTTTGTCTGAAGATTACACATCAGTTAGATTATCTACATTCAAAAATTCTCTTTCATCTCCGATGTTCCAAATTTGCGCGTAGGTCCATTAGACGGCCCAATTATTAAAGTTCAATTACTATTAAAATTAAAATGATTAAAACTCAAAGTGAAATATTCGACTATACCGAATCTTTAATACCCTCCACCGAGAGTTCTAATATTTCAGACGTGGGCTTTATAAGGGAACTATAAATTATAAGCCAATCCTTATAAAACCTGACATCATAAGATTATAATAATGTGCCTTATTTAAATAAAATATCACTATTTGTTGCAGAAATATCATTAGGCGGATCGTAACCCTAGGGGAACTAACTAACTAACACTAAACTTGTCACGTGACAAGTCACTTTAACATGGCGATGTACTACGAGGGGTTAATTGGCACCTTTTTGACACTTTATAACAGGTCACTGAAATAACCTTTATGGGCACATCCAATTTCGGTTAAAATAATGGCTGTCGCAGATATTGTCACAAATGAACCATGTCAATATGATAGATCCTATTCATATAAAGTAAAAAAGCTAGAGAGAATCAGCCACTAACCGCACAAAATCCAGGCACATGAATAGTTTTGTGTCAATTACCTTTCCTCTGGACTAACTACACTCTAAACACATTATCACCAGTTGAGTGATATGTCTTGTTCTCGTCTATCACAATTCGTTCCTTTTTATTATCAAATTTTCTTCACTGGTCACGGTATAAGTGCTTTAAGAGCAATTAACATAAATTTCCCGCAGGCAAATCACAAAATTCGGTCGATCTTCAAAAAATAATTTCCAGTCATATAAAACGAATTGGTGCAAAATTTAATGAGAAGCGGTGCATTCTGTAGCCTATTTCTGTAAGTTTTTGTAGCAAAAATATAATTTTTTTTACCGATATTATTCCTACTAAGCCGACTGTGCTGGATTTCAATCCCAAACTGCTGAGGAGAACATGAAACAATACGACACGAAAATGGTTCTTTTCTGTAGAATCTTTCGAAAGTGAGCTTGTTTTCAAAAGACAGACAGACGAACATGGCATAATTGATTAAGAGTTACTGAAGCACCCAGAATATATATGAATTATATATGGGGTCTTTGATGAATAGTTAAAAAGTTTCACGGGGAATGACAAACTAAGTGTACCCTCATTCACCACTAGTGGGGGAGGGTATAAAAATGGAAAAAGATTCATGGGTTAATTGATCTTAAAGTTTGATTTAAAATCAATAGTATTCCCGCACTTATAAGTTTAACTTCAAAATAAGACTGCTAATGTTTCCCATTTTACATATACATAATTTTCAAAAATATTCTAATTAAGAAGCTTAATGCCTCTTATGTGACGTAGGCTGCACGCAATTTTTAAGCAATTTACTTTCAAGATATCATCAAGAAAACAATTTATACTGATAAACAAAAAATTTGCTCACTAAACTTCTAATCAGGTGTTAAATTGAACTTAATTTGCCAAACAAATGAATAGTAAAAATTGAGAGCAATCTCGTGGTCAATTTAAAAAGTGTGAGCGTGCTGGTAAAAAAAATGAGAGTGGGAGCAAATTAAAAGGAAAAAATGGATCGTGTGGCTTCCAAGTAAGAGGTAAATTTATAAGAGAAAACTATTTCGGCAGTAAATTTTGTATATGTATGTTCCTTTTGACATTTCATATTCTGAAAATAAAAATAATCAAAAGTGCTAATAAGTTTTTCATTCTGGATCGATTGGAAGGACGGATTAAGCCCACAAGATCCAATACACTTGTATGGATCTTAACTCGGCAATTCCCATACTTTCAGTAATGAAAACAAAACGGATTTTTATTTCAAATAATATAAGAAAAAAATCAAATTGAAAATAAATATTGCTAATTCCGATTTTATAGGGGTGTCACTTACAGGTAAAGTTTTTTTATTCCCGCACTTTTTGGATTCCCGGGAAAGCGGGAAATAAATATCAAATTCCCGGGATCCCGGGATTCCCGCCCAAATAGTTTTATTTATTTATTTACTTATTTCTCCAATTAAACTAATATTTCTTACAGACTATTACGCTTTAAATAATTAAATCTAGTATCTATTATAAAACAAAAACGTAAAAAATTTAAGATTAAAGTAATTTTAAGACACTTAAGAGGTTATTTTGATGCCAAT
Source organism: Pollenia amentaria (assembly GCA_943735925.1). Taxonomy (NCBI): domain Eukaryota; kingdom Metazoa; phylum Arthropoda; class Insecta; order Diptera; family Polleniidae; genus Pollenia; species Pollenia amentaria. The sequence goes on along the minus strand of OX031008.1, from coordinate 79,580,197 downwards.
GGGATCATAGAAATCAATATACGTATATACATTGTCAAATTCAGAGCTCATTTGCATAATTAGAATGAAAGTATTGAAGTCTTAGTGGAATAACATTTCTGAAAGGCCGATTAGGAACTGAAAGCACAACATTACGAAATAGGAATTCTAAAATAATTTTACCGTTTAACAAATTCAGCAGGAAAGAGAAATTTTGTTTAGAGTGGTGTATGAAGGTGTTTGTCATTCCATGTGAATCTTTTTTTAATATTATTGTGAATCCTTCATTAATTCTGAGCCGATTTAGTCTTATGGGTGTCAAATTGTTTATAAATCTTCTAGCCTGTTTGGGAGTGAATTCCAGCAGAATCGCTTCAGTAGGGAAAGAGTTATGCACCCAAATCGTCGGCTGATAATTTAATTGTCGTGTGTGGATTCCGATAGTTTCGAGTAAATTGAGTTTGAACACATCTAATTTGAAAATTGCTTCAGCCTATACCTCATACGACAAACTCAACACTCCATATCTCGAAAAGCGTATGAGGTATCGAAAAACTGATTACGTCAAATGAAAGATTAGGTCGGAAAACCTAAGGAATCGATCATAACTCAAAACCGCAAAAAATCCACATACGACATTTAAATTATCAACCGACGAAATGTGGAACTACCTCCCTAAAAACTCCACAAAAACTAACATAAATTTGACATTAAATTTCCACAAATTCGTTTTACAAGCCACCAAATTTCATGAATGTCGGTCCATAATTTACCTACGGCTGCATGTTTAGACCAATCTTGTAAATCATGTAAATATGGCTAAAAGCCTAACGAATACTGCTTTTGTTGTGCAATTTAGCATATTCTACTTTCATAAGACTCAAAATTACTTGAAATGCTGCATATAAAGCTTAATCTAGGAAAACACTTAACTACGCCCTAAGCCGCAAGACCTTATAATATTATTGTAAAATTTACACTTCAGTGTGCTAAGACAAGAAATAAAATTTCGTGAAGATAGGCCTTTAATTATCATAGGCCCTATACAAAGCCCATTCTTAAAAATGAGCTTAATACGATTCAAACTGTAGTAGATTTAAATATTGTGGTGAAATTAAGTTGGATTAAACTACTAAAGGCACTAGTCCGACATAGGTTTACTAAAGTATTAAAAAAAGATGTTCTTCAAAATTTCCCGGGAATCCCGCAACTAATTACCGGGAAAGCGGGAATTGAAAACAATTGAAAATCCCGGGAATTCCCGGGACGGAAAGTCCCGGGAACAAACTCTACTTACAGGTGACACTGGACATAATTTACTACACATATTTAACATTCGTATAAGCTCCATTTTTGTCTCTACCACTTCTTCGGTTACCTCCCCATCCACAAGAGGGTACAGTATTATATCGCCAGGTTATCTCCAGCATCTAGTATTTACATTATCGCTATCGCTAATCTTCGTCAGCATAAGATGACACTGGAAGGTGCCAGGTTGAAGTTAACTGGGCCGTCTACCGGACTTACAGCCAAACTTAAGGCATTGTTAGTTATGCAGAATTCTTTAAAGCAGATAATCTTAGTAAAAAAACTAAAAACTTTTTTGTAGTAATTATTAACTGCAATATATGAATATAATTATCAATCAATTTGATTCCCACCACAAATTTAAATCCCTCAATTTTGGTTTTGCTAAAGTACACATGTATTACATTTGTGGCCATAGAAATATACAAAATCGAAATTAACCTTCATCTTTATTATGTCTAGTACAAAACTGAAATAAATATGTACAATGTACATACATGCAAATGGAAGACATATACGAGTACATATACATATGTGATTAAAACAAGTAAAATGATTATAAAATGCAATAAAGGCAGACCAAAAATGCCAGTCAGAAAACAAGTGTTGAAATACCACATACGCTGCTCTTCATAAATAACGTCGTCATCCTCATCATAATGATCATCATCGGCAGCAACAAAATCAAATGTAAAAAAGACAACAGCAGCAAACAGCATCATGAGTAAATTTGTTTTTTTTTTTTGTTTTTTGTCTGTCCGTCAGTCTGTCTACCCAGAAATAAAAAAAAATAACTTCACTTCTATAATTGTTTCAAAGCCGGATACGGATAATAATCGTATAAAATACATATTCACTACTGCAATGAGTTTAAATTATTTTAATTATTATTATTTTTTTTTGTTGTTGTTGTTTTTATCATTATCATCGTACAATATCGGAGAAAACATCACGAAATGTTAAAAAAAATGTAATGTTTTATTAAATTTATTTACAATAAAATTTGCATTACATTTTTTTACATACGTGCATTTGTTGAAAAAAAAGCGTTGATGTTTTTCATATAAATAAAATCGTTAAACATGTAAAAATTGTAAATTTACAAACATCTGAAAATAATTTTATTAAAACAATCATTAAATACCATACGTGACATAACAGCAATGTAACCTCCTACATGGCTAATCTTTTTAATATAATTTTAGTTTTTTTTTTTACTTTCTTGCCTACCTGGAAATAATTTAACAAAATTATGAAAAATGTAAAAATAATCAGCGTTTGCTGATAGGGAAATATTTTATGATATTTTCTTTTCCTTAATTTCAATAATTTATTAGTTTAAACATAAATATTCTTATTCCTGTATTTTATTGCTCTGACTAATGGCATTTGATTTTTAGAGGTACCCGTAATACTCCCCTGATTATTTTTCATTTAAACAATTAAAACTCAGAACAGTGTTATGAGGTTAACCTTTAAATAAGTGTTGCTTGTGCCGAATGTTATCTATATACGAGGGTGAGTAATAAAGTTCGTGGCGCTTTGAAATCCTTGCTCCTAATTTGATAGGGCAACACTGCTTCTGTCAACATATTGTTGGTTGACTGTTGTCATTTAGTTTGTGTTTTACAGTCACTGTTAGCAAACTACCGCTTGATTTGTGTAGACAAATGGGAAAAAGGGTGTTTCGTGTGCTAGTAAGTCATCGCCCAGACTTGCAATTTTTTTTTGCAAAATTTTAAATTTATTTAATCAAAGATTTCGTCACTCCGTTGTGTGCCTTCTTCAGGGGCTTCTTCTTGAATTTTTGATATTTAATATTCAAGAAAAAAATCCTAAAGAAGGAGCGCCGAAATATTGGATTAAATAAATTAAATTTTTTTATAAAGAAAGAAAAGAGACCTCACCTAATTAAATTGTTTTATTTTAAACGAAAAAAATCAATTAAGATTTTTTGTTATTTAATTAATATTTTAATTACAAATTTATTTCAAAACAACTAAAATGTTAATTAAATCAAAATTAAATTTTTAATTTTCTTTCAACTAAAAAAGTAATTGATTCAATTATCACATTAATTACATTGAAATACTTTTTCAACAATTTTTTTTTAAAGATAAAAAACTACCTATAATTTTTTCTGTGTCGAGTATCGACAAAGGTGGCTTTCAGTTGATTGATATATAAGATTGTTAGACTATTAATTTAATATTAAATAGACTTGTATCAAGGTTATAATATTTGTAATGTCTATTTAAAAATTATTTCACAGAAAAAATTGTTTTATCAATTAAAAAAATGGCTTAAAAAGTATTTAAATTTAATTAATGTGATAATTGAATAAATTATTTTTTTTGTTGAAAGAAAATTAAAAATTTACTGCCTGGCCCACAATGTCGACAAGAACATTTCTTTCGAATATTTATATTGAAAACAAAAACCAATTTCAGTTTTTTATTATTGTTTTCAATATAAATATGCGAAAGAAATGTTCTTGTCGACATTGTGGGCCTGGCAGTTAATTTTGATTTAATTAACATTTTAGTTGTTTTGAAATAAATTTTCAATTCAAATTTTAATTAAATAACAAAAAATCTTAATTGACTTTTTTCGTTTAAAATAAAATAATTTAAACATGTAGAATTGTTGATGGGAATTTTCAATATTTATTTAAATAAATTTAATTAATTGTTTGAAATGGCAAAGTTTTTTGATCCCTTTTTTACTTAAAATTAAAAATATCATTTATTGAACATATTTTTTCAAAATTTTAAAATTTTTAGTAATCAATATAATCATTTTGGTAATAGGTGCAAAGTCAACAACTTGTTTGCTTGATATTATGAATTTGGAATAAATTTGGTGATTGTAGAAATTTAATCATGGCAATTAGATGGCAATTTCAGTTATTAAATCGATTTGGCCGTTTAAAAACTTTAATCTTATATCCCATTTTTTGTTAGATAATGGCATAGTTCAAAGAAAAGGAATGACGTAGACCTTATTTAAAAACTTAATTCTGTCCTGCTTATACTTTAATGTTTAAGAATTAAAAATATCTTTAGAAAATATTTTAAACACTATTCCTTACAAATTCCTCCACTTAATGCGTATGTCGTAAATTTGTTGTTGCTAATGGTTTCTTTTCTATTATATATATTTAATTATTTCAACAAATAACTTCAGTTATACAGAAATCATAAAAATATTAAAATTAATTTGATTATAAGAGTCATACATTATGTGAGCGTGTGCCGTAAAAAGTCAATAAGTGTTTCTAAGCCAAGTTATAATACTTGAAAATTTCACAGAAAAATTTACTAAGTATACGAGAATATACAATACATATATATAGTATTGTATGTATAATATACATTTGTATACTATGTACATAAGGGGTATAACCAATTTTTTGGCATAGTACCATGAGGCCAACCATGTCCTAGAAACCACGATAATCATAATTTTTTGTAATTTTTCTCAAAAAAGTTCACGCACCAATTGGTTTTTTTCAACTGATTGCAAACGTTTCCTGAAAGACATTTTGGAACACTTAAAGCACGGACTTGAACTAACAAAAAATATTATTTTACATAATTTAAAATTATTTCAAGGCCTTCTTAATGCAATATTGAATATTCTTAATTTTATACAGTGTTTTTTCTATTAATTTGTAATTTTTTTTCGTTAAAAAAGGTTGCAGATACGTTTTGGTTTTGCGGAAAAATCTCTTACCATCTCTAAATATTAATGAAATTTCATACATGAGCTATTTTTTGTTTTAAATAAACATATTATTAAATTTTCTTAAACAAAAAGAAAATTAAAAATTTTCAAAACTTCATCGCGGTTGGTGTGTGAACTTTTTGACTCTTAGCAAAAAAATATATATACGTTCCTTTATAGTTTGTTTTGCTCTATCGGACTCTGCTATGCCAACTTTGATATTTAAAAAATTGTCAAAAAGTTATATCCCTAATGTACATACATACACATGTATATTGTATGGTCTAGTAAGATTATGTGGTTTTACTTAAATGTTTAAGGTTTTCCTTTTTTTTCATTTAAACTTTCTCAAGATATTTGTTTGTTACAAGGGTCAGATTTACTTTGTTAAAATCCTTTTTAAAACAAATTGCTCAGACGTGTTTAGAATTTGTAAGTAATCATAGTTTTTTGCTCATAGTTGAACAAATAATATAGCATACATTAGGGTGCTACTGCTTTTTTAATAGAAATTTTGGCCACGAATTCGGTATTTGTTTTGGTTATAAATTTATTCTAATTTAAAATTAGTTTCTCCTTAATTTGAATATTTAAGAACTAAATAAGCAACACATGTAACGCTTAAACACGCACGCACACACACAACTTATTGTTTGAAGTTGTTTTGGAAAATATTTTAAATATTCTTTATATTTTATGCAAATTTTGTAAGTGTACTTTTTTCTCTTTCAAAATATTAAGATTTCTCTTAAACAGTAAAATTTTTTCAAGGAAAAGGTCTTACAAAAATAACTTGCCAGAGGGTTTCCATACACTTATAAAAAAGTACGTCTTCATATTGATGATGCCCTAACATTAGAATTGTGACATCAATGTTATAACAAATGGCATCAATAAGGCAAAAAGTGACATCAATCCAATGACGAACGTCTTTATAAAATTTTGTCATATTTTATGCGTCATCTATGCTATGACTACAGTGACATCGATTCGGTGGTAAATTTTTTATAATATTATTGAATTTAATTTTAATTTCCCCGAAAAATTCTTTTCAATAAACTGTCATAAATTAACAATACGCCACACAAACAAATTATCATTTTTATATTAATAAATTTTTATAATTAAATTGGTTTTTAGCAATTTGCTTTTATATTCATTAAAAAAAAAGACTAAATCGGAATCCCTAGAAAATTTATTTTCAGCTTAAAAACCACAAATTGATTTTAGAAATTGTGAATATTAAAATTAAACAGGATTTTAGCTTTTTATTTTAAATTTATAATTAAAAAATTGTTTTTTAAACAAGAATACAAAAAAACCAGTTAGATGCAAATCGATTGTATTTTGTTCAATAGAAATTTTTTTATTGGCTTCACTTTACGACAACGGAGAATACTCAAAGCAAAAACAAATTATTATTATAACAAATGCGCAAAAAAAATTAAATAAATTTAAAATAAAAATTATGGATTTTAAAATTGTACTTGGAAATTTTAACATGCTTTTGCAAACACATGCACCAGCCCCCGGGGAAACCATTATAGGGGGTTTACTTTTTATTACACTCTGCCTTCTCAGACAAGGTCTCTATTATAGTCGCTTTTATTCAGATTCTAGGTTTTCTTATTTTATAAGGCCTTACTATTTCAATTTACAATAAGATCTTCTAAGACCTTATTCAGGCAATGAATACAAAAGAGCGATTTCTAACTTCTCTGCAAGGTCTAGAAAGTATTTCTAAAAGTTTTATAACATCAATCAGAATGAGTGCGGAATTACGAGAAGAATGTGCACGAAGAGTAAAAATATTTTGCAATATGGTCACCTCCAGCACACAATTTTTAACGAATAGTTTTAAACATATAATGGGTTATTTAACGATATAATTGTCCCCGTCAATCATATTTTGTTTATAGTAGTTCTCCATCAAGAAGCCACCACCATTTTATGGTTGCATCTAAACATGCTATGGTTAAATATTATAATAATTTGTTTACCACTTATAACACTGTGTTAATCGCAAATTTTAACAAAATGACTAGCACCGTGGAATTGCGAGTACTCAAATTAGCCTAACTGGCAGGGTGTCCAGCTTTTTAAAAATTTTATCAAATTTGTGCACAGTGTAATTATTAAGTTTTAGATTTGCAATCAAGTCATTGTTGGAAATCAAGAAGATTTTGTTTGTTGTGCTTAATTCCAAATTTTTATTCCTAATAAATACACTGAAATTTATTATTGGAGGATAAGTTGTTTCTATGCGCATTTCACTGGTTGCTTAGGCCAGATCATCAGGAAGTATTTTCCCAAAAAATTTTATTTACAATATTATTTTCCTCTTTTGAAAGAGCAAAATGCTCTGGTTTACAATGCTATTATTAGTCCTAAAGATATTTTTGTTAGATATTATTAACCATAACATAATCAGAGGCAACCATAATATGTTAGTCGATGACAATATGTTTAAAAGTTTCGAGGTGACCATATTAAAAATTGTTTTTTCTCTGGGTGTGTCTATAATTCTTTATGTCTTCAATGTGAGATCTATTAAAAGGTCTGTTAAACATCCCATCATTGACTCTTTTTCCCCTCTTCCTTTCACAGATCTTAATTCTATCGATAGTTTAACTTTTTGTATATATTAAAAAATGTTACTTACATTTGTTTTTTGTTGTTAAAACCTATTAAATAGCATGAAAAAAAAACTTTTCTTATTTTTAATTGTACTGGAAAGTTTTGTTTTTTAAGTTGGTTATTTTAATAACTTAATTTTTGCTCAAAATTTTGTTATTTTAAGATGAATCCGAGATGGACACTGGTGCCAGTGTTAAATTGCTGACACTGACGTGAAAAGATCATTCAGACTGCCGGATGTCACTACCATGAGGTGATTAGGAATAACTTGCGCGATTCCGTTAACCGGTCCTGTATGGATAAAAAGGATTGTACGGTGTCTAGGGCATTTGATGCAAGGGCAACCAAGATTCTATTAGGCTTGGATAGGAGTGGTCTCAGGACTCTTATAGGGTTCTTGACGGGTCATTGTTCTGTTAGGGCTTTTAAAAGTAAATAGGACAATACCATACCGGGCTTCTGCAGACTATGCGAGGATGCTGAGGAGCTAGAGACTAGTGAGCATGTACTGTGCCACTGTCTTAGGATGCAGGGTCTCAGTCAGAAATGGCTAGGAGATAGATTTCACGATGAAGTCGATCTACTGGGGTTTGTCAGGGAAATATAACGGTTATTTCTGATGAGGGGACTGTAGGGACTATCTGTCTTCTACACTGATTAAAAGGCGTCATAACGCTGATGTATTTTAACATCAGTAGTACTATGACAAGTGTCTTCACTTTTGACCCCATGACACCTTTTCATCATTGTGATGCCATCCTTAACGGTGGCATGTGAAACAGTCCAGTCCAGTGAAACAGTATCCATGGACGTTACGACGCTAAAAAATGTCATAATGTCCATCACACCAGTATCGTAATGTCCGCGGACGTTATGACAGTTTGCATAGTGTCATAATGTTCACAACTTAAGAAATAATTAACAGTCTCTCTGAACAACCGGCCTTCGGCCGGGCGTAAGGTTTTTCTTCTCTATGGTATAACAAATACCTGCTTCGCTAACTAAAGCATCTCTGCGTAGTCAGCCTTCGTTCGGGGACAAGGCCGATTTTAAAAGCTTAACTTAGCGAAGCCGCAACTTCTTGTACCACACGTAGAGAAAAAATATGTTTAGATATGGTCACCTCCAACAAAACTATTTTTAGACAAAATTTTAAACATATTATGTTTAAATTTAACCATATTATTGTCACGGACAAACATATAATTGTTAAATTAGTCCTCCATCAAGAATCCACAACCATATTATGGTTGCCTCTAAACATGTTATGGTTAAGTATGACAATAATTTGTTTTTAAATTAACAATAGTATTTTCCTCTTTTCTAAGAGCAACATGCTTTGGTTGAAAATCAACCATGCTATTATAAATGTTAAACATATTTTAGTTATTACTAACCAAAAGATATTCGGAGGCAACCATAATATGGTTGTGCCTTCTTGATGGAGGACTAATTTAACAATAATATGTTTGTCGGTGACAATAATATGGTTCAATTTAAACATAATATGTTTGCAATTCTCTTTAAAAATAGTTTTGTTGGAGGTGGCCAAATTTAAACATATTTTTTCTCTGGGTGCATAGAGAAGAAAATCTATGTGCCCGGCCCAAGGCCGGCTGTTCATGCAAACTTTAGTTAGCGAAGCCGGTATTTTTTTATACCAAAGAGGAGAAAATCCTTGCGCCTAAAAGCGTTTTCGTTATATATTTCATATATATGTAGCTCTTTTTGTATTTGACTTCTTTTGGTATTATGGGCATTATGATACTTTTGAAAGTGTCATAATGCTCATTTGCAAATTTTCTTAATGCCCACGGACATTATGACATTTTCAAAAGTGTTATAAAGTCCATGGATACTTTGACACTTTTTGGAGTATCCATGACACTGTGTCGATGAACGTTATGACATGCCACCTCCTTAACACCACTTGGCTAAATTAGGTCAAAAATTGAATTTAAGTCATCAATGGGATGACACATCGGCTTCACAGAAATGACGAATCGGAATCAGTTTAATTAAACATGTCATCAGTGCGATGACTCAGTAACATGGTAGAAAGGACTCATTAGGCTAAATTTAATGACAAACTGTCAGTAAATTGAGTCATTGGCATTGACTAACCTTTACACATATTTGTTTCAATTTTGTTGTACTCCGCCCTTTGTTTACATATATCAATTATAAGCCACCAGCAGCATGCGCGATATGCTTTTGTAATCATTGTACTTTGAAAATTTAATGTATTTAAGTAAATAATTTAAAAAAATAGAATATGGGAATTTTTGATCCTTATTTTACTTTTTTATAATGAAAATAATGTTAATTATACACAAAATATGGCATCGAATTAATGTCACTAAAATCATAGCATAGATGACGCATAAAATATGTCAAAATTTTATGATGACGCTCGTCATTGGATTGATGCCACTTTTTGCCTCATTAATGCCATTTGCAATAACATCAATACAAAGATGCATTTTTCTATAGTATATCTATCTTAAAACTAAATGTCAACTCTTTTCTTATTTTCTTCTCTATTACTTCTTCCTCTATACTGATGGGATTTACAATGGTCCGCATTGGTCTCCAAGTGAAGGTGTGCCCTTGGGTACATAACCCTTCTTAACCTAACCTAACCTAGTAATTTTTGGAAGTCAACAGTTGACAATACTCTTGTAATCTTAAGCCTTTTGTTTTAATAATGTTAAATATGTATGGAATTACGAAACAATAAAAAATACATGTATGTATCTCTTTTTTGTTCATAAAATTATAAAAAGAATAAATTTATTGTTTTAATGTTGCAAATTGCAATTGAAAAAAAAGTTAAAAATATTTCATAACCATAAAAAATTAACAACTGTGGTCAGTCAACACCGATTTTGTAAAATAAATCAGGCTGTATGGAGTATTTAAAGTCTTAATGGAATTAATATGAATTACTATAAAGAAGCTGATCGTGAAGAAATAATGGATTCCTAATTAGTTCTGCAAAGGACTTGAGATTTCATGGAATTAACGTAATTGATATGCATTACACATGTATTCTGCATTTATATAAAGGGATTTATGCAAACCTCTAGTTAAAGCCATTCGATTCAATGTGCTGCCACAAAGACCTTTTTAAACATGTGGGAACTTTAAACGAGCCGGAGCCCTGAATGTTACCGTAAGAAGATTCTGATATAATTTCAGAAACTGTGAATACTTTAGAGACAGCTGCAGGGTTGTTATTGCCCAAACATTTATATGCCAGCTCAGAACAATAGAATTTCATAAAAGTCATGTAAGAAAGCATAGTTGGTAAGCCCGACTGTTGGATACCCTGCAACACAGTATATGCAAACATATTTTCTTGTGTACCAGGTGGCTTATTCTGAATTGCGATGCGAAAATACATAAATGCGAACAATTGCTATTCTGTATTGCGATATTCGCGAAGTTTTTTTTAATCGCATTTCAAATGCGAAAAGGTGGCAAGTCGGTATTCTTGCGAAAACAAATGTCAAATACATGTCAAATTCGCAAAATTTATTCGACAACAAAATAGCATTCGCAAAGTACAAACATGTAAGTGAAAGATAATATTTTATTTATTTATTCATCATATATTTATCATTTAATTCAGGGAGGCAAGCAATAAGACCACCAAAGCGCGTTAATTGGAAATAATGATAGAATTTACGAATAAGCACAGCCAATTGGCAAGAGGCCATTTGAAAACACCAAATGCAAGTCAGCCGGCAAATACTTTGTGGCAAACGTTAACTGAAAAACTAAAAAGAACTAAAAGAAATATTCTGCATAAGTAAATGTTTTTTTTTTCGCAAGCATCAAAATAAATTAAATTTTTCCATTCAAGCTTAGAATATCTGATTTTCTTCTAAGCATTCTTCTCTGTATCCTTTCATTTTGCTCATGCCCTTCTTCGTCGTCGAACCACAGTGCCACAGAATCCATTATTATTATTTTTTTTTCTTACAGAATGTCCTAAACAAATTTTATAAACAATTTTCACAGCCAAACCCAAGCAATTTATTTATTTTTAATTTGACGTTTGTTGACACTGACGTTTATTTGAGCAGCATTGCCACGATTTGAAATTAATTGCGAATGCGATTGCGAAAGTCTAACAGAATACTTATTTTCTTTCGCATCGCATTTCATTTGTGCATCGCATTGATTATCGCATCGCAATTCAAAATAAGCCTCCAGATTTAGGACCCATCGTCAAACATGGAGCCGCCAGAACAAACTACTGTTATTCTTATAGACTTTGAACACATTGAGCCGCTTGACCGACTATACTTTGTGTCATTATTTTTTAAAATTTAACAGTTACAACACTTATGAACAAAAAATATTTAACTTGATCATACTGTGTAGTTTCTTCAATTGTTCGTAAATATGTCACAATATAATGTGGTTTGTTACAGCCAATTTTACATACATTTTCCAATATTTTTACCAATAATTTTTTGAGATATTCATACAAGTATAAATACTCGTAAATAAGTTTTTTTTTAACTGACATCATTTGGCTTGGAAAAAAGTTATTAAATTTAAAATTTATTTAATGGCTGTAACAGTGATGAAAAATTCAGTACTATGGTACTATTTTCAGTAATTTTTCTTTTCATAAATACCACAGTACCCCCACGTTAGTTTTAGCACTCTTTTCGTTTTATACTTGTTAAGAAATCCAGGGTGAACTTTTTTAAACATTGACAACATATTCTACGTGCCAATAAAATACAGGGAACACATACAATTCATTGTTTTTTTTTTCGTTTCATGTTTTTTGTACCAAAAATATTTATATTCTTCAAGTACCAATGACATTTTAAATGCGTGTTTCGTTAATTCTATAACATAGTATGAATTCACTATTTTTACTCACCAATAGTTAACAAACATATTTTGAACGGTGGCCTGTCGCGATGTCCAGTGTCATAGTATCTGACGCTGTGACACTTTTTGGAGCGCCATAATGTCCATGGATACTTTTCACTGGACGCTATGACATGCCACCTTTGAAATATGAAAATATGTAATAAACTCTTTGCACGAAAATTAAGAACGAAAATAAAACGATGCATTAAAAGTTTGCAAAAAATGGAGGCTGCTTCCAATGGGTAAAAGTTTAAAAATTTCTAGAAATATACACACAAAAAATATACCAATGTCAAATTAACCAGGCGCAATGATGTTCATAGTAAATTTCTGCTAAAGTAGGGACATTGTTTAAAATTTTCATTCATAATTATTTTAAATGCAAGATGTTAAAATAACATTGTTCAATATTGAATCCATAAAATTCTGGTTTACGTGTTTTGTGTTAAAACAACAACAACACTACCAGAAGAATAACATGCATATTCTTATTTTCATTTTTATAAAGAAGAAAAATTCCCGTATTCGTTTTTTTTCGTTATAATTATTTATTTAAAAACATCAAATTTTCAAAGTAGAATGATGACAAAAATATATCAGGCCTTTTCTGCCGGTGTCCTTTAATTGTGAATGCCTCTGTAAACATCGGGGAAAACAACAAAGTTCAACAGGAAAATAAATTATAATATTCTTTCTCTCTCTCTAGTTCGGGGGAAAGTGTTCATAATGATTCTAAAATAAAAACATATGTTGTCTTATTCTCACTGTTATTTTACACTCAAATTAAATTGATTTGAGATTAAATTCACATTGTTTCCACTTGAAATAACTTTTATTCAACTTGATTCGTAGTGTTATTTAAATATTAATGTAATTTTGCTCTAGTTTGCTGGAATGTTAAGTTAATATGAAATAAAGTTATTTTAAAACAAAAAATGTTATTCGCAAATTATTGTAAAAGCATAAAAGCATAATACCAGCAAGTAACTAGTTAGTGAAATCACTGTCAAAATGAATTAATTTTATATATTTTTTTTAAAATTTTTGTGTTTTTTGAGTGTATTGTTTTATATAAAGTACCGAAATGTTGAACAAAGTACTCTTTTGCTTGGTGTTGAGTATCAACTTAATTTTTAAATTTTCCATCACTGGGCTGTAAACAATTTTTTCTAAAGACTTAAACGTTAATGAAGGTCAGTAAGAAATAAAAAATGGCGTTCGTAAAGTGGAAATAATTTTAAATATTTATTTATATATTTTTGCTAGATGCTGTCAATAAATTGTTTGAAAACTTAACTTATAATTAAAACAAGTATTTTGTACTCTAAAGGCAATTTACTAGAGGTTGTAAAAATATTAAAAATTTTTAGATTAGTAATTTATAGGGAAATTTGTTACGTTTCAATAATCAGTTTTAAGTTATTCAGCACAAGGTGATAAAGTACAAATTCATTAAAGCGTTTACCTGACATACAATCTTCCTTTTGTAATACATAGTAAGGGTTATTTCTTTAGAACTCGTATTAAAAATAAAACACAACAAAACTAAATGGAATGTCAACATTTTGAGCTTTATAAGCCCACAAATTTCATGGCCTTTAATGCACAAAAATAATTTCTTATGAACGCCATCATGTCGGTCAATTTTGCAACACCTTTTCGAGCAAACTCAGTCTTATTTCGGTAATAGTGCGTTAAATGTTGGCTTCTAAATGATCAATCGTTGCTGGTTTATCAGCATAGAGCAGAGACTTGACGTTTCCCCTACAAAAATTAGTTCAAAGCTGTCAATTCACACGAACGAGGTGGTCAATGGTGAAAGATAATTCTTTCACCAACTGTTTGGCTCAACAAAGTGATGGTTTTAAGCGGTGTATGGCATGTTGCGCCGTTTTGTTGGTATAATTTCTCCACCATAAAATTTTAAATGACATGAGGAATGAAAACATCACAAATCCCTTGCCTATAGCGTTTGGCATTCACTGTAATGTTGGCACCGGTTTCGCATTTAAAGACAAATGGGCCAATGACGACATCGGCATGTAAACCGTCTTTTGGTTTTTCTAGTGCGTAATGGAGTCTAAAGAGTCTGATAAGCATTGTGCTCTCTCTAAAAAATTCTGCTTGTTTACTTACCCGTTTAGCCAGAATGAGTCTTATCGCTGAAGATGATTTTACGATAAAAAATCTGGTTCATCTTTGATTCTCAGGCCATTTACCAAATACATGACACAAGTGATGGTCTACTGGTTCAATTATTGCACCACTTGGATTTTTTATGGATATAGGCCGAGATCCTTCCTCAAATTTTAACAAGTAGTAGAAGGGCAGGCACCGAGTTATGGAGAACGTCGTCGATAAGTTCGAGTCCTATATAACACTCACATCTACAGAATCGATGGCTTCTTCGGTACGCACTTTGAGGGTTTGATTTGGATAAATATTATCCATTCATAGTATTGCATAAAGGGTGCTCAGATGGATGATAATGCGCAACGTAAACTTGACAAAGTGCTCTCTAAGCCAAGAGAACGCAAATTATGGAAATAAATATGCACGATTTGTAAACGTTGATCTAGTGCATGTCTTTGCACGTTGATATCCAAATTATACTGAAAAAAAGTGAAGCACAGCTGGTTTTAGAGTTAATTAAAACACCTTTTATGTACATGACTCGGTAAAGGATAAATCATATGGGTAATTCCATGTCAAATCGACCAAGAGTGGGACCCGACCCTTTTCGATTTGAATGAAATTTGGTGAGAAGGTTCGTTCTCCTTATTGGTTGAAATTAAATATTAGATTTTTTAGAAAAAATTTGGTTTTATATTGTTTGTGGTCCCTAGTATTCTCTTTAAAATGATATACAAATCATCTTCGCAGGTGAAGTAGTTTTTGAGATATTGAAAAAATAATATATTAATAAAAATTAAATATTAATAAAATAAAATATTCGGCTAATTCGGCTAAATTATGTCATTTTGAATATGACATAACTTTTGAAAAAAAATATTTAAAAATTTTTTTCGTTGATATTCCCTATAGGATTAAACACAGAAAAAATTACTTAATTTCTCCAATCACCAAATTTATGCCAAATTCATAATATTAAGCAAACAAGTTGTTGATTTTGCATCCATTACCAAAATGATTATATTGATTACTAATAATTTTAAAATTTTGAAAAAATCTTTTCAATAAATGATATTTTTAATTTTAATTAAAAAAGTGTTAAAAAAACTTTGCCATTTCAAACAATGTGTTAATTTATTTAAATAAATATTGACAATTCCCATCAACAATTCTACATGTTTAAATTATTTTATTTTAAACGAAAAAAGTCAATTAATATTTTTTGATACTTAATTAATATTTTAATTGAAAATTTATTTCAAAACAAAAATGTTAATTAAGTCAAAATCAAATTTTTAATTTTCTTGCAACTAAAAAAATAATTTATTCAATTATCACATTAATTAAATTTAAATTCTTTTAAACCATTTTTTTAATTGATAAAAGACTTTTTTCTGTGAAGGAACCTTCTCACCAAATTTGATTCTAATCGAAAGGAGTCGGGTGCCACTCTTGGTCGATTTGACATGGAATTACCCATATTTATATATATAAATGTTCATATTACTTCTCTGGGGGCGAAGGTAACCACTTACATATAAACTGCATTGATGTCTTTGTATATATATATATATGCCAGAACTGCAAGGTTACTTTATAAGCTTTTTCAAAACCATGATTTTTTCCCCTTTTTCTTTTAATTTTTAAAATGCAGAAGAAATCTTTTAATAATATTCTTCAATATGCCAGTGACAGTATATAAACATTACAGCATTTACTCTTGTAACCTCATTATCTACACAAGTACATACTACATTATATTTGAATATTTTTAAATCGAGAGTTTAAATGCAATCTTACAGTGTGTAATAAAATTAATTCGATTTTTAATTCTCTTAAACAGTCGAACATATAAGACGTACATTTTCAAAGCAATACATATCGAACCATATCGCAATAGCCAAGCAAACTCTGCTGTTTACACAGGCATGATATGAGCGTGAACACCGCTGACAACCATTGTGGTTAGATTTAACAGAAATAACAAGTTAAAGATTTTACCACAAATCTATTTAAATTTTAATTTTTTTTTTAAATATGTTTCTCTGTATTTGTTTTAAGTAAGTAAAGATTACACAACCACTAAAAAAATATCTTACATAAATTCACAACATAAGGCTTTTAAAAACTCTATATAAAACATATAAGAAAGTATTGTCGGTCAAGCCTGGCCATTTGATACCCTTCACCTACTTGGGGCCGGCTCATGGGCAATCATGGCCCATTCAAAACACAATTATGTTGTGGGTTGAAGTTTCATATAAGCCTTCTTTGTGCTAAATTTTTTGAAGATATCTACATCAACATAAAAAAAAAACTTTTTCGTATTAAAGCTATTTTTAAAAAAGACTTAATATTAGACCTATGACAAATACTGAAGCTGTCAGCACAAAATGTTGCCATGACATAACTGTTGTTGTATCGTATGTAATTTTATTTACCTCCGCCTTACTAAGCTTGTCATGCCATGTGAAACTTTTTGTATATTCATCTAAAGTGCCCAGAATGTATATAAACATATATCTATATATATATATATATATATATATATATATATATATATATATATATATATACATTCTGGACCCTTCAGTTATTCCAAGTCGATTTAGTCACGTCCGCCTGTAGAAACGAAAAGAGCAAAATACATGTCGAATTATTTCCAGTTCTCCTAAGCAGCTTAGAAATGAAATCTTGCACAATTGGTTTAGCAGGAAAAGAGTTACGAATCCAAATGCGGACCAACCACTCTCAAAAATTTATATTTATGTTGGGAAACTAACAATAATTGTTGGCGAAATGTACCGATTTTTCATGCACTCATTCTATATGACTAGAAATCATGTTACTATATTTCATGATGTTAGGTCCATTAATAGCCATAGGCCCCATAATAAGCCCACTCTCAGAAAATACACATTAAACTGTAATGAACAGTGCTGGATAGTTAAATTTGGTCTGTCATAGTTTCATAGGACTTGAAATCCAACAATTAAATTTTGTAATGATAGTTCTATAATCTACCACAGGCATCATGAAATGATCAATCCTTATATATTCTAACTCTCGGTGGAGGGTATCAAAGATTTGGCACAGCCAAATATAGCAATCTTGTTTGTATTTTTTTTTTTTTTTAAATACCAGCATTTACAAGGAAGTTATAGAATTTATAGCTATTTTTGGGAGTGGTTTATTATGGCAACTTTTGTCAAATATGGACTAATCTGAAAAAAAAAACAAATTGGGTAACACGATTAATGTCGCAACATGAAAATTTTGGATCAAATTATATCAAAACACCAACACAATAACATGGCCTATAAGACTCTGTTCTGGAAAAGAGTTTATTCGAACCGATTATCACCAGTTTCAAAAGGTTTCGTAGTTATTACAATCAAACCGTTTATACCAAAATTGAGACCTGTACTGGGTTAATATGGCCAGGCAGCCAGCCAGACGAACGTCGTTCTTTAGTGGTGTGGGTATAAAAAGCTAATACATTTAATTTTAATCTTCAAAAGATTTGAAAAAGTTATTTTAACGCTTTAAAAGAGTTTCTGTTTGTTTCCATCGTTGAAGGTGATTGTCGCATTGTTAACATAAATTCAATTATTTCTAACTAGAAATGTTTAACCTCGACTGTTTGACATTTTCGAATGTCTGTAAAACTTTTCTTGTTATTTTTTGTTGACTAAGAAATATAATAAAAAAATATAAAGAATAAAGTAACCAAATTTTTTCTAACGAAATTATAATATTATTGTTGGTTGTTTTTACTTTTTCTCCGTTTTTCTTGTAACATCTTGTTTGGCCAAACTCAATTTAAAAAAAAAAAATTACAAAGTTTAAAATAATTTTGTTTTTTAAGAAAACATTTCATTATTTTCAACTTATTGTTGCTGTTGTAGTTTCTTCCCCAAAATAATTTTGTACTCCGTGTCATGTTGTTAAAAGAAAGCAACAACAAAAACCGAAATATTAACAACTCTTGCAAATAGAAGGAGTCAAAAGTATAGCTTATGTTTTTTTTTTTCAAAACAAAAAAGTTAAGGCGGTTTCACCCATTTTTTGTGAACAAAATTTTTCTTCAGAGAAAATTGTTTCGCAGGAATATTTGAACTGTACGAATGTATTAGTAGTTGTTTAGAAAATCCAAAAGTATTAAATCATTTTCTGGTAAATTTAAAAAAAGAGAAGAAAGACAATTTTGAAAAAGATTTGAAATGGAGCTTAAATATGTTTTCCAAATAATGACAGCTTTGGTTTTATTTTAAATAATATTTTAAAATTTTAAAAAAAAAGTGAATCATGTTGGAGAAAACTCTTATGCTGGGGGACCACACAACGCACTCCATCACTTCAAACGCATTTTTTTTAATTTTAAACTTCTACCTTTTTCTGCGAAGCTCTACGCTTGTCTACAGGAGACCAGAGTCTCTGGCGAGAATCGAATCCGCAGTCCCGGCACTGATAAACTAATTAGACCAGTGATGCTCATTCAAGCAAACAGTTCTTTAAAAGCCCCACTCCTTTGGTTTTTACGCGTATTACTTTTGTCGTACGTGTGAGAGCAACAAGTGCACATGGACGGTAGCTGTATTGATATTTTTTTCAATACAGTGTGTTAAATAAATAATGATGAAATTAATTGTCATACAGCGCAGAATGCACACGTGCGAGCTGTGTTGATATTTTGTTGATAAAGACTATGGAATTACAAAAATTCAGAAGTCCCTAATCTACGGAAGTTTTTCACATACAATAAATTCAGTGGGAACTTCATTATTATAAATTTTATACAACCAAAACAATTTCTTGTGATTAAATATGAATAAAAATTTTGCGTTTAGTTTTGCGTGTCACTGTACTTAAAAAAGTTTTTCGCAATACATATGCAAAACATTTTTGAACACCAATGAATTAGACACAAAAGCGTAGGATGCTTTGAAGCGTAAATTTACTCTATACTTTTGTAAAGCTCTTATGCCACTACTTTTGTTATGCATTGTTCAAGTTTCGGTGAACAGTGCAAAAATAATTTAATAGAAAAATTTGCCAAGTGCAAAGAGTTCAGCTGTATTAAGATAATTAGCGAACTGTCAAAAATTTTCCTAAATCTATCGATAAAAACATTTTTTAAACCAGAATTTACATTTCAAGCTTGAAATATCAAAAGTGTTGCTGATTCAGCGGTTTATGGGCCAATTCAGCGATTTACGGCCTTTTGTTTTTATATATCTCATGAACAAAAAGTTGACCACATTTAATAAAATAAACAAAACTATAAGTCCCAATTTACATTATACGATTTTTGTCGTTGCGATTATTGTTGTTTCTTCTTTAAAGTCGGTCTAATGTTTACATTGTACGATTTTTGTCGTAACAACTTCTTGTGTATACATACATTTTGACACAGCGAATGAATGAACAAATCGAATCGAAGAGTACACTCGCTTTTGTACCCGTCTCGCCTATAAGGTAAGAATCGCAACGACAAAAATCGTATAATGTAAATTGGGACTAACAAAATAAAAAAAAATAAAATTTAAAAACGTTGGTAACATTTGTTACAGCTTGCTCTTTCTAACATTAAGGATTTCTTGCTATCAATTCTTTATCAACACAGTACAACACATGATTTCGGGACTCTATTCTGATAATTGGTTATGAAAGTAGACCCAAAAAGAAGAACTTCTCTTCCGTTGACGAAGCAAATACGTTCACCTACTCCCATGATACCCCAGAATATGAACAATAGTGTGTCCCAAAAAAAAATTTTTTTTTTTGCCCCACCTTTTTTTGAAAGCTTATAGTGTGAAGAATTTTTGTGATTTTTTTCAGATTTTTTGGAAGAGGTTTAGAAGTCGCTAAAATTGAATTTACCCCGGAAATCGGATTTTCTCGACTTTTTTAAATTTTGCTGATTACTCGGCCCATTAGCACGATTTTCTTTGTTACTAAGTCAATTTTTTTAAAGAAAACTTCTCAAACTTTACTTCTCTGTGCAGATATTAAAAGTTTCGGTTATTTTTTGCTCATTTGGGTCCCCTTAATCACATTTTTTTGTAAATTTATCATAAATTTGAAAAATAATGCTCTTTAACTTTTAAAATTTATATTGAAGTTAAAGAAACTAATGATTCAGTTTAAAAGGTGGATAAATTCTGAGTCATTCCAAAAAATAAATAATTGAATTTGCTCTTACTGTTCCAAAGTTATACCCTTTTTAAGTTTTTTACCCATTTTGTGAAATTAAAAATATTGTAATGTGTTTGCCAGTTATGCATTGGATTTGTTTTAATGTTAGATATTTAGATATTAGGTATTCTTTTAAAATATTAAATATGGGTGGTTTTTTGTTCTGTTGCACAGACTTCAGCAATGCGAGTCCAAAAAATTCTAGGCAGCTTGCTTCTCATACCCAAAAAAAAAAAATTAAAAAACTATTTTTTTAGCTTTAGATTATTTATTAGAGCTTTTACGATGAAGCTCTATGCCCTGCAATAAATTCTGAAAGTCTGTTGCAGGGGTGTTAGATTAATGTAAGTATTAGCTAAGGCCACGCCGCGTTCTGCGACATCATTTACCACGTGCAATTGCTGAACTTTGTTCTTTGCTTCATTAAATGATTTGTTTGTATGGCATTTTTTCACAAAAATACTTTACCCTATAAGCTCTCAAAAAATGCTGGGGTACCTATAAAAATCAAAAAAAATTTTTTTTTTGGGACACACTAATAACAACCTACGAAGAAAATAAGGTCATCAGAACCACAAGCGTCAATAATTGAAAATGTTCTAAATTTTGTTTCCATGCATATATAACATATAAAAATCGTATATTTTCTGTGTAAGAATAGCTGTAACATGAATCGGAATGTTCATTTTCATGCAAAATAAAGAATCAATAAAAAAGTCATCAATGTTTTTTCGAAGGATTTTTTATGAATTAAAAATAAAAAATTTTAATTTTTTGGGCAAAAAATATTTTTTTCTTCATACATTTATTTATAACTGCGAAACTGTTACTTATGTAGCGAAACGTTGTATGAACAGATTAAAGGAATTGTAATTTTTAATATTATTAAATTTGTTTCAGCTTATTCGCACTAGTGGTTCTCGAGTCATGATAAAGAAAATAGCCTTAAACGTGACAAATTCCACTATACGATGCTTACTAACTTCAAATTAATTTTTAAATTATTATTTGATGTACCTTGACCAAACTAATGATGCATAAATTCTTCTTTTTGGGTCTACTTTCATAAACAATTACCAGAATTGAGTCCCGAATCAATCACCTGAAAAATGTTGTGCTGTGCAATTCAATGAATAAAAAATGTAGTGTCATAACGGCTTAAGCATCGCAAGCGGCGTTTAAACAAATCACTTGATTTTGACAAACAAAATTTATCTTTATATGCTGTGATTGCGCGCAAAAGCGTTTGAACAGCATATAAGGCGTTAACGTGTGTAAACATCAGCTTCAGTAAAATTATATTTTCCGAAATAAAATTCATTCTGAACAATTGGGTGAATCCGCCTTAAAGTCAAAAAGTTATTTGCCTAAAACTGTTTTGTAATATTAAGAAATAAAGGAATAAAAAATCAACAAATATTTTTGTATTTTTGGCAGTTTTGTAAAGAAAAGAAAAATATTTGAAAACTCGTATTTGAACAACAGTCTGCTGAAAACTTTAGTCCAAAGATTATTCCCTCAAAGCAAACAAATTATGATTTGGAAATAATGTTTGTACAAAATGTCAACTGTAGTGGAACATTTTTTCTAAAGTTAAAAAAAATAAAGATTTTGTAACGGAAAACAATAATAAAAATTTACTTAATACGTCCTGGTTAAAATAATTTTTAAATGTATGCACTTAAAGAAACCAAGTGAGAGTGCGATATATTTGGCTGTACTGAATCTTTGATACCCTTCACCGAGAGTTTGAATATTTCAGCAGTGGGCTTTATATGGGATCTAGAAATTATAAACCAATATTTATACAAACAGACTTCACAGTTGTATAATTCGTTGCAGTTTTAGGCGTATTAAAGGTTATAAGAAATAATCGGCCATGTCACAGAGTACAATTCCGTTCGGAACCGAAGAAAACATATGTGTTTTTAGATAGAAAGTATATTTTGATAGTTTTTTGCCTTTAAGATACAGAAAACTCCCATTACGTTCATGAGAATAAAAATGGTTTCATTCCGCAAAATTTTTTCGTAATTTTCTGAAGCACTAAAATACCGAATGAATTCCGTTTCCGAACGGAATTGTACTCTGTGACATGGCTGAATATGAAACTTTTCTAGACCTAATTTACAGCCTGGCCCATGATGTTAATCGACAACTTAAGCGAGCGACAACAATTTACACATTATCGTTCTCTAAAGCGACCCACTGACTATTGACTTATCGGTCGTCTGGCTTAACCTTTCTGCGACCTGGAACAGAATAAAGTGGGTGTAGTAGTAGCTGAAGCTGACAAATGCTCTGTAAAGCAACAAAGTTAAAAATTACGAACTTTGCCCTTCAACTTCAACTGCAACGACTACAACTACGTATTCTGTTGGCACTAATTTAAAACTTTTCACAGCTTGCAGCGCTATTCGTTACGATGCACTACAGCGACTCTTATGTTCCCCACTTAAAGTAATCCATTTATTCATTGTTAAAATACAATTTGCCACGTAAACTATTCCTCAAATAAAACGCTAGTTTGAAAATAAAAATCTGCAAAACATGTCAATTTAGCCATTAAAATACAACTCTGTGTACAAACAAAGCAGATTACAAAACAAAGTGTGTAATAAACAAATCAGTAAACCAAAAATGTAGAATAGGATTTTGTGGAAAATATTTAATATACAGCTCTTTTCTGAAAATCACGTGCTTTTAAAATCACACGTGTGATTTTGTTCTTAAAATCACACCGTTTTTGTGTTTTTCGGTATGATTTTCGCAAGTGAAAATCACACGGAAAAACCCAAAATTGAAAAACCACAACATCACACGTATGATTTTAAAACCACATGTGATTTGAATTCAAGTGATTTTCAGAACAGGCCTGATTACTATATTATTTTATTAGTGGTATTCCTTTAATATTTAGTGTTGGTGTGTGAAGAAATTGTTTCGTTAATTACTCCAATAAACCGCCTCTGTCGACAACCACAACACAAGTGACTGATTTTGACATTTGTGAGCGCATAATATTTCTTAGTGGGCCGCAAGTTTTTATGAAAACTGTTAAGTTATCGGTCGCTGGCATTGTCGATGGATTGGTCGTTATAAAAACTTTTAGTAGGGCGCAAGTCAACTGTGAGCCAGACTGTTAAATACACTATCATGATTTGTTTCAGAAATACTATTACTCGAATTAAACGCATTTAAGGAGGGGATTTTATATTGGACCTATCGTAAATTATGAACCGTTTCTCACAAATTCGGTAGAGTAAAAAACCTAAATTTAACTAAATTTCAATAGAGTAATACAATTTTCTTTTAGCATTTTATGCGTTTTAAAGTGCTTTTCAAAAAGCCGACCTTCACAAAATTTGTCAGTGTGACTTAAAATCTTAGGAAACTCTAACTGACCAAAAGTTACTTTAATAGTACTGTTTTCTGAGAAGTGATATGAGTTGATCTTTACAAAATTTAGTTGTATCATTTCCAGTCATATAAAACGAATTCTTGCAAAAATTAAAAAGTTTTTATAACAAAAGTATACATTTTTTAGATTTGCGTTCACAACTCTTTTAGCTACTGAACCGAGTGTTGAAAATTTTTACAACATTTCACAACAAAATAGTTATTTTCTGCTGGGCCTTTTGAAAGTGACCGTGTTTTAGTTTTTATCTAATTTCTGTCCATTGCGGCCTAATTTTTTTATAATCAAATGGACTTCACAATAAAGTTATAAAACTATGAATTTTGATATTGTGGTAATTGTGATTTAAAACGCGTAATTTAGAAGCCTTTCGAACGAAATAAGATTTATTTTAATAGAATCAGTCTTCTTTATAAATCAGAAAATTAATTAAAAGATTGCTTAATCTAATGATTAATTAGAAATTCAATAACACTATGCTAGTTAAAAAAACAGACAAGCCGGGCACATGGCGTTTTAACATTATTCGGGTACGCTGAATCCAGTGGTGCCCGCGGTTTTTTAAGATTGGCTCTGGTTTTCGAGATAAACCGTTATTACAAAAATGGAGGAGGTTGCACAACATATGTTCGTGTAACTCAAAAACGGTTTAGCTTATTGAAAAAACTTAAAAAACCGAAATTCCGCAATAAAATTTCCTTTAAGAAAGGTAAAACCTCTTTCTAATATCCGCAGTCGTTTTAGAAACATAATTTTTTTTTTGGAAAAAAAAATAATTTTCTTAAAAAAATTTCGAAATTTTTGTTTTTTAAAAATTCATAAAAAAACATAATTTTTTTTTTGGAAAAAAAAATAATTTTCTTAAAAAAATTTCGAAATTTTTGTTTTTTAAAAATTCATAAAAAATTGGAAAATGCAGCTATGCATCTAATTTTTTGCAGACGTATAAAAAACGAAATTCCAAACAAAACAAGCCATGATTAAAATCTGTTTGCAACTTTTGATTTTATTCACAAAAGTCGACAAATTTTTATTAATTTTAATTAATTTGAAATTCTTAAATTAATTAAAATTTGTCGACTTTTGTGAATAAAATCACCACTGGATTCAGCGTACCCGAATTATGTTAAAACACCAAGTGCCCAGCTTGTCACGAAACAAAAGTGTCAACTTCGTGCACAGTGTAATCATTCTATTGTTTGTTTTTTGGTGTTTTAATAAAAAAAATATTGAATTTTTTCATTTTTTAATTCAAATTTATTTGGAAAAATATTGTTTCTTCAACTAAAACAAGTTGTAAGGGGACATTTACATGGTGTCTTTTCAGACATGTCTGTTTTATTAATTCCCTTTTGAACATGCTTCCAAAAACTAATTGTCTTTGCACGATGTCTTTCCAATTATGTATGTTTTCATGTCTAATTGTCTAATATTCATTTACATACAAATTAAAAAACATGAAAATTCATAAAAACAAACATGAAAACTCGATTCGTGTCTGTTTGACAACCCCTCTTTCTTCTCTTACCCGATCGCCTACAAGCAAGACAAACGTGTCTGTAAAACATGTCTAAAAAGACACAATGTAAACTCCCTCTTATTTTGACATATCACAAAAGTTTTAATAAGGAAAATTATTGAAACCCAGGAAAAGCTTTTTTAATTTTGGTAATAGCTAGTAGTTATTTTATGCGCTACCTGGTAATTAGGTTTCATTACAATTGTCATTATTCTGAAAACCTCAATGAGTACTTACTGGTAATGACCTCAGTAACTACTTATTACTTCTATTATTTTCACAACCCAATATTTGCTGTTGTGTTGTGTTGTTTTCAGAACTAATTCTCCACTTACCGGGACGAGCTCCATAGCTACTTAATAGGCCTATTAACTAGCGCAAATTTTTCAAATTTACAATTTGCTTTAATCAAAAATATTCGAAGAATTTATCTTAAGCAATTTAGGTATTATACAAATATTATAATTAAATCTGTAACTATGTCAGTTATTTTTCGGCTTCTAGTACGTATACTGTAAGTATTTACAATTGAACTAACTGGAAGTTAAATAATAACTAGTTATTTTTTGGCTTCTAGTAATTGTATTGTAAGTACTGAATTCTTTGAACAACTCGAACAAAAATAAATAGTTATTCAGCCACAAAATAAGTAGTGTTATTGTATCCAACATTTCTTGCTAACCTACCAGGTAAGTAAAGTGTTTGCTGGGAATATTAGAAAACTTTTAATTTATTTTTTTGTGTGTACACGGAAAAAATTATTAAATTTCTCCAATCACCAAATTTATACCAAATTCATAATATCAAGCAAACAATTTGTTGATTTTTCATTGTAAAATTTTGAATATTTTGTTCAATGAATTATATTTTTAATTTTAATAATTACTATTGTGGTTATTTTATTGAACTGTTAATGGTTTTTAATCCAAATTTAGATATTTTTAATTAGGCTTAAGTTCATTGAATTTAATATTCATTCAATTATTTTTATGAAGACAGGAATATTACAACATGAAATTAATTAAAATTTTTATTGATAATTTTTCATTCTTGACTGCGCTGAGATTTGAACCCAGGCGTTCACGGACAGGTTGCCCAGACTAGTTTCGATTGTAACCACACAATCTCTTCAGTGGGGTTTGCCGTCTTACTCACTCGACTATTGCAGCCGGATGACGTCAATAGTCAAACATCAATTTTTAAACCAAAGTGGTATTTCACCTTGGCAGATCGAAATTTGCTTTTGAATGAATGATTATCTATTTCAATTGATTTACATGCTCTTCCTAACTTCTGTTTTTTCGTTCTTTTTGTCAAGAATTCTTCTTGAAGTCCAAAGTACATTTTTTAGTTTTTCATGTTTTTGTCTTTCTTTTTTCTTGTTGAGCTTTTTCAGCACAACTTGAAGGACAAATGTAATCATAGCTCGTGCCTTAGCTATGATCAAAAACTTTGCCATTTCAAAAAATGTGTTAATTTATTTAAATAAATATTGACAATTCTCAACAACAATTCTACATGTTTAAATTATTTTATTTTTAACGAAAAAATCAATTAAGATTTTTTGTTATTTAATTAAAATTTTAATTGAAAATTTATTTCAAAACAACTAAAATGTTAATCAAATCAAAATTAAATTTTTAATTTTCTTTCAACTAAAAAAATAGTTGATTCAATTATCACATTCATTAAATTTAAATACTTTTTTAACCATTTTTTTTAATGATTAAACACTTTTTTCTGTGTATATAATTGAATTTTCGTAATAATTTACTGAGAGCATCAATTGAGTCTGACGAGTGACGCGGTACAGTCTAAAACTTAAAAAAGTACGATGGCACCAAGTCTCACTTGAATATTTTGGTTTGGTGTTTAAATACTCCGTTATACGCTTCGGATTGTTGAATTGATTAATTGTTACATCCAGTTACAAAACAATTACGTTGTTGTCTTATTTGACCTATCTCGAGCTTCGGTTTTTATTGTACCCCAACGTCCTAACATTTTAAAAAGTATCAATACATTCAATTGAAAGATTAAAAAATAGCTCTTTTGTTACTTTTGATGGCTTTTAAAGTTCACCTAGTATTTGTTTAAGTTAAAGCTGTCATTGGCAAATTAAACCATTTGCCTTCAAAAAAACTGATAACGCCGTATAGTTTTACTAAAAAATTTTCTACCTTTTTCCTACAATTATGTAAAATTTCTTAAGAACTTAAAAATTGTTCTACTAATGTCCTTATTGCACTTAATAAAGGGTTATTTTCTTTATTAAAAAAATAAGAAGAAAACCAACAACCAACTTAAATAAACCGTAATTTTCTACTTAAATTGCATTCATAAAATATGTAACAGCAGAGAAAATTCTTTACAAGAAAGACAACTAAATAAATATTATGCGGAAATACTTTATTATTTATATTCTCTCTAATGACAATTTTTTTTGCGTTTGAACGAACCACCAAAGAAAAACTCACAGAGTCAGTGTGCCTGAAAGGCTAAACGCCTGAATACATTACAAAGTGAGAAGTGAGTGACTGATTCCAGTTTGAATGGCTGCGTGCATGGCTGAGGTGGTAGTGAGTGAGAAAATAACCCATAATGATTTTAAATTATACATTTAAGGAAAAACTATTTAGAATCATGAGTATTTTTCCAAGGTTTTGTTTCCTTAAATTGTTGTTAAGCAACAATTTCAATAGAAGAGATCTTTTTGCGGTTGGTTGTGTGCTGGATACACATGTTGTTGTTCGACAGAATAGTTGCGGTTGTGTTCTGTACTAGAAACGGTGGGTTCAAGATGTTATTAATCATAGCCGAATTTCATTAAGGGTGATGTCACACCGACAATGCTTACAATTTATTTTGTAGTTCCTTCTTTTATCTTTTTTGTTTGATTCAGCGTTGCCATAATTTTTTTGAAATTAACTGCATCTTAAGAAAAAAAAAACTGTTTTTAACTTAAAAAAATCTGCACATAAAAATAGCCCAAAAATATATATTACTTACTTAATTTATTTTGACTACAAGTATGTTCAAAAACAAATACAATATTATATTATTAACGAATATCGTTACTTTGTTGCATAGATGAAAGAGAGTGGAATTAAGAAGGGTACACAAGTACATGGAGTCTTGCGATTTGTTTTGTTTCTTCATTTAATACAAAATTTATTTTAGTTCCGGCTCAGATCTGAATTAAAACAGCTGCAATAAAAATTTTACAATGCAAACTCACATGCAACTTTAAGAAAGAAACAACAAAAATCATAAAATTTAAACAGGGACAGAACTTTCAAAAGTAAAAGCCAAATTAGCTACTCCAACGGCTTGGCAAACATGTCAAAATTTTACGTTTGTACAATTCTTTGCTTTGTTAATTGGGGTATTTGAAAAACGAATAATACATTTTTGTAGTGCTAAATTTAATCATTTTAGTGCAAATTTAGCAGATTCAAGAAGGAAACGATGAAGCATAAAAAATTATAAGGAATTAAAGTTTTTGATTAGAATTAATGGAAAATTATGAATAAGGTTTGTGTGGCATATTTGTTAACGGAGAGTGCGTGTTTCCCAAGCCGTTTGTGTTTTTTGCTGGGCTCTTAAAGCTTGCCTCTGTTATACGAGTATGTGTTAAGCAAATTAGGTAAGATTATGAAATAAAAAATAATATAACAGAATTGAAATTAAAAATATGTTAATGCAAAAACTGCAAAATCTGCACAATTTACAAAAAAACTTATTTCTTTAATAAAAAACTTCAAAACTGTTCAATGTTTGGCAACTAAAATTTTATTTAACAACTTTGTTTTTAATTATTATGACCACTGTGCATAGTCATCAAAAGAATTATGCAGGTAAATGTAATTACCTTTTACACACACAAACATTTGTATAACAAATGCTTACAAAACTAAATTACACACACAGAATACCATTTACAAATGTAAATATGTGCAAGCGTCTATAAAGTGTGTAATGACACACAGGTGTATACAAGTCCACGTAGACGGGTATGTGTTTTGCAGATGGTGTAAGAACCCAACAAACATACGAATAAACGTTAAAAATGTCCAGACTTGTCTTGTTTGTTCAAGTTATTTTTCTATTTTTCAGTTGAAAATCATTTTTTTAAATTTTTTTTCAAACTTTTGACACTTAAGATCCCAATAAAAAAATTCCTATTTTGCGAAACACTAATGGTACATTTTAAAAAGTAAGCACACATTTATGCGCTACGCAATAAGACATACAGAGATGCAGTATGGTAAGTGAACGAATTCTTAATAAATTAAAAAAAATTTGACGAGCCACGAAGCAGGTTCGCAAGGGAGTTTATAAAAAAGTAACGGTAACAAAAAATTCAGTGTGCAAAGCTGATCGTTACATTCACCAATTTTTATATGCGCTGAATAAAGACCTTTCTGTGTCAAAAATGTATTGCTTCAAAGTGGGAACGCGCCAAAAAAAATTCATGTCTTCCGTAAGCGATTTGGTAAGCGAAACTTTTACTTTTCTCCCTTACAAACCTGCTTTGTTGGGAGCTCCATTTTTTATTGGAAATGAAGTCTTCTTAAATGTCACATTGAAATTTTTGTGTGCTGGGTAGTTTAAGCAAATTACAATTACATACATGTGTATTAATAAAAATCAATGCAATTTGTAAAACAACAACGCAAGTAAAACAACAAAAAAGCAAGTAAAAAAATGTAAATAAATGCCACCCTACAACAGACATTTTTTGAAAGGGTACCCTCTTTGGTACACATGGGTAGTCATATCACCCAATGGAACAAAATTATATTATGAGGACAAGATTTTTATAAGAGTTAGTTGTGCCGAATATTATGTAGATATCAACATTTTTCCATCTTTAAATAATATAATGGGTGATTATAATATGCCATAGTAATTCGTCGTTCGTCCCAGTTGTGTTCTTAGCATTAGTCCTATATATAATATATAAGGAAGTATATAATATGTAAGGAAGTTATGGCATTTAAAACCATTTTCAAATATGGACCGGTTTCAAAAAGTTTAGGCTACTAAGATTTCAGTAAAATATATTCTGGTCTAAATTAATCTATATGCCAACCTAATAAGATGGCTTATGGCCGCAAACACTCTATTCCGTCAAAAAGTTTGTATGGCGACTATGTGAAATTATTTACCAATTTTGACCAGTTTCCATAGGTTTCACCCTATCACAATTAAAACGTATTAACGTATTAAAATTATCTCTAAAAATGCTACCTGTACTTTGCACACCAGACTAACATGGGCAACAGGAAGGACAGACATCGTTATGTTGATTTGAAAGTGATTCTGTGTCGTTAGATATGCTAAAAGATAAATGTTATAATTCTATGAGTAACACACATTAGCACAAACTCATAATACTCATGCCGGAGTAGGGTAAACTGAGTATAGAACTAACGTTTTTCAAAACAACTTTTGCAAACTGTAGACATTTGAGCAATAACAATGAATATTATGTTTGTCAGTTTAATGTAGTAATAGACTCTTACAAGCATGTAAAAGTTCAGACAAACACACACATATACTTCTGGTTAAATGTCATTTTCTAAGAATGTTAGAATACAATACAAAAACATTTTTAATTTGAGTATCTCTCTAAGTATTTGTGTAACAATTTACACTTTAATTTTCGAAACCACAGAGACATTAGATTCAACATCAACAAAAAGCCAAAACTCTTTTGCTAGATTTAATCTGTTTGACGAAAGATGTTTAATGTTTTTATACTCTTCACCACCTCGAGTGATGAATAAGGGTATATTTAGTTTTTCATTCCGTATGTAGCACCAATATTAATCATAGACCCCATTTATTATGGGTATTTAACCTTCCTATACCCGCGTTAATTTTTGTAACACATATATCCGCACACGGTTTCACAGACCGAGATTCGAACCACTGTTTCATTGTTTTTTTAAACAAAATTCAAAGAGATAATTTTTTTAAACTTGAATATATATTAAACAATTAAGCTAAGCACTTCATATATTTATTTTCTGTAGTTTTATTTATTTTCAATCTTTTACAAAACTGCCATCAAATTCGAAGGTTTTTTCTTAAATACTACAAAAACAAAAGCTAAACATAAAAAAAAACCAAAAATTTAATTTTGCAATCTTCAAAACACTTCATATACAACACATAAATTACAGGTTGACTTGATATCAGCCTCAAAATGAAAACCAGGACAAACTGCAAACAAACCCGCTTCGGTCTTACAGACCCAATGTTACTGCATGTACCAACACAAACGCCTCGAACAAACACAAACACGTGGTATGCACTAAAATAAAGTTTGGAGTAAATCTCACAGCTAACAAAAAATTCAACTTCACAGCGTTTCTGGAAAAATAAATGTGTATAAAAAGTGTTTTGTCGGCCTTACAGACCAACGGGCGGGTATGCCAAGGTTAGTTAATTAAGTCCAAGTTAATTTAGCCATCTCTTTTGGTCTATCTGTCTGCTTAAAACACGTTTACACTCGAATGACTTAACATATATTAATAGTTTTGGTGCCCTGTTTGGTTGTCCCTATTAAAAACAATTTGGATTAAGTCTTCAAGACACTGCTAATTGAATAGCTGGGGTCTAATCACCGCATTTGATATCGAGTAAACTATCGTATTTTTCTGGATGCGATAGACACTGACGTATCGAACGAAAACTCGAGAGATGTAATGTCTTTGGTCACTCGATATCGAATGCTATTATCTCAAATTACGATACATTTCATGCGATTTTGAGTGTCATGATACCAAAATAAAAAATTTCGATAAATTTTGCTCGATATCGAATGCGGTGATTAGACCCCTGGTTTATTGTTTTTTGTGAGAAAATTTAAAAAAATAATTTCTTTTAAGCGGGGTTTCGAGTTGTTAGCACCCATGATTGGGCAACAAAATTAAGCTGGCGCCTGCATTGTTAAATTATCTATATTCTCTTCGTTTCTCTTAAAAACTATATACACATCAACTTATTTAATATTTGGAGCAGGGCGGTCAGATGTGGCGATTTCTCGTCAAACGCGACGATTTTCAAGCTTGTTTGGCGACCTAATGTTCGATTTGGCGATTTATAAAATAGTTGGCATATTTTTTTTTGGCTATTTTTGATGAGCCATGAATTTGTTTTGAAATTTGTGAAATTCAATACGAAAAAATAATATTTTTTTATTCTAGTATTTCAATGTATGAAAATTGATGCATTCATATGTATGACCAGTATTTAAAAATAACTTATGTTGAAATGGCTGATGAAGATAATGAAAATCTTCGAGAAATTTTTTTTCACATTTAAATGTGCTCTTGAAAGAAGTAATAAGTAGAATTTTTGAAAAAATTTCCATTATAAAATGGGACTTATTATCACAGATAAAATTCGTTGTTGTTAAAGATATTTTAAAGATTTTTATGAATGCTAACGTACCTTTGGATGTTAATGAAACACAATGGAAAAAATACCGTTTGTTAAAAGAGAATTATAATAATGATATTCAATCTAATTTAAATCAGTTTAGGCCAACAATTTATAGCTACAAAGTTTCGGCAGGTACGTACCATTTTACAGAACTTGCATTGGCTGTTGTTTATGGGCTGGTTATTACAACTACTAATGCCTTTGTGGAACTAAAATTCGCCCTCGAAATAGATAGCGATATGAAGTTTTCGACACGTTATTAAGAGCTAAAAGTTATATGAATGAAATAGTACATGTTGCATTTCTTTTATACCTTCACAATGTATTACAAAAAAGAAGACAAAAAGGTAGTCTTCTCGGTGAAGTATATAGCGTTTTAGATATATAATAGAACTGCAACTACATACAAATATATTGTATATCCAATATTTGTTTAATACTTAAGGTGTTATGATACTTGCTATTTTTTGTATTATTTCTATATTGGAGAACAGTGCAAATATATTTGCATAGGAAAACTGACTAAGTGTAAAGAGTTTGATTATACCATAAACAATCTTGAAATGTCAAAAAAATATACGTGTGTTATCGATAAATAATCTTAGACTGTCAAAAAAAATATAAAAATTTGTAACTTAAAATTGACATTTCCAGATTAAATGTTAGCACTGCTGCTAACTTTTTTAGTTTTTGATCGAAAGTAGCGGGTTTTAACTTTTTTTTTGCGATTTATAGCTTTTTTGACGGTTTTTTGTGGGAACAAAACGTGGGCAATATTGTTTGTTTTGTTTACATATTGTATTTCTTGTTCTTTCTCGCATTTGTTGTTTCATTCAGTCAATCCTAAAAAAATCCAATACAAAAAATAGCAAGTATCATAACACCTTTACCGCAAAAATTCTTTTTCTGTTGCTTAAAGTAGACTTCTATAAAATATGTTAAACATTCCACCTTTTTTGTTTACACTAATCATATTTACTTTGTTCTAAAGAAAAATTAAACAATATATATAATAGTGAATTTTTTGAATTTTTGGCGAATTTTAGCGATACGGAACAAAATTTTTTTTTTTTGGGATTTATAACAAAATATTTTTAATTATTCTAAAAATACATATATTATTGCCAAAAACTAAACAATAAATGCTTTGGCGATTTTGGAGATTTTAACATTTAATATGGCGAAAAAGTTCAAAATCAATCTGACCACCCTGATTTTGAATTGCATTAGTGTTATATACACTTATAAGTATAAATAACACAGTATGTGTATTGTCTACCACTAGATAAGATATATCGTCGCGTTTTAACTTTAGTCACTTAACCGCCAACAACTCATTTTTCAGAGCACGAAAAAAACTTTATAACTTTGTAAATTTCGGTTTTTGCGATTCTCTGAACGTAGAAAATTTTTTGGAAAAAATTTGTTACTTACAAGTAACTGTAGCCAAAGTTGTCGCTAACGGCAGCTTACAAAATAATTTTAATATTATTATTTCTGCTAAAAAAATACTAAATCAGGTAACCCAATTTCTCTATCTCCAAGATTATAACTCCTAACTTCGAAAAATTATGCTTTTCGAAAAATTTAAAAACTAACTCATATATGACATATTTCATGTTTTTTCCATACATTTTGAAGGTTTGTATGGGAGCAACTATAAGGAGCAAATATAAAGCTTCATTAATAATAAATGTCGGTCATGTAAAAATAGTTGGTGTCGGTCTTAGAAATTAACACCCTATGGATACGCGTTAACCTCTTAAGGTTCGAAAACAAATTTCGGGCCAGAACGTTTTTCTATTTTTATTTTTGTTTTCATTAAAAATAAATGTCGGTGATGTAAAAATAGTTGGGGTCGGTCTTAGAAATTAACACCCTATGGATACGCGTTAACCTCTTAAGGTTCGAAAACGAATTTCGAGCCAGAACGTTTTTTTTATTTTTATTTTTGTAGGAGAGCTATGCTTAGATATCGAAATAGGGCTTTGGTATGTGTCATGTGTCAGATGAGATTGCAATCGGGCGGCAAATGTTATTTTCTAACATAAAACTAAAAAAGTCAATTTCGAAAATATGGTACCATTTACTTGGTGTAGGGGTGACCGTGTCTTCTACACTTTCGGAATGTAGAGCCATGTTGAGTAGCTCAATAATACGTTTTTCGATTTTTTGTCTTTGAAATTTTCTAGCTTTGTAACGAAGGTAGAGAATTGTAGGTAAACAATAGATTTCATTATTCTCTAAACAATCAAATCTTTCATTCAGAGCTAATGCTGTGTAAATCGCCAATATTTGGGAATCTGAACTATTTTGCAGCTCAGTTTATTCATTTATCGTATTTTCTAATATTTTTCGAAGACTTAACTATCGAAATAGTGTCAGAAAATGTAGTAGTGGCTTTGCTTATGGATTTTGTGGTCTCTTTGAAGTAACTCAAAATTTCTAGCGAAATAACTTTTACTTTTTTTTTTAGAAAATATCTTAAACGTACAATTACAACCAAGATTTATCAATGGGAGAACGATAAACCATTATGGTACAAAGCATGGTGCAGGTCCACACCAAGCCTTATTGCCTTTATGCATCAGTCCAAAAAGTCGTGTGTAGATTAGTATTGACAAGTTAGACAGCAAGCGCGTTAAATGCATATACATACGTATCGAAAGCATGAAGTAGGATTAATTTCTACTTTAGCATGCGTCACGAAAAAAAGGAAAAACGCGTGGTTTGAACCGACCTTCAACTTAAGAATTAAAAGACACAATTTATAATTCTGTTTGATTTTTTGCTATTAGTTGTTATGCAAGAAATAAGCATTGAAAATTAAATTTTTTGTTAAAAAAAAAATATAAAAAAAGTATCGGCGTATCGACACTAAAATGTCGCCGATACCGATATGTCGGAATCGGTATTAGTTACATCCTTAGTTTTTACCCTCTCTTGTAAAAAGCAAACCTTTCAGTTATAGCGTTTCTGCATGAGAACAACTACATATATCGACTAAAATAACTTATTAACTTTTACCAAGAGCCTTTAGTTCTTCTTAGTTTTGACTTTGTACGGGTATGGAATAACGACATTCTACATTTTCGATATGTTTATTTACAGTATATGAGATTTTTTCATAGAACAGATATTACGATCTAAAATTAAATTAGAATATAACTCGGTAGAAATGTTTCATTACCGATTTTGAAATAGTTAGTTTAATTTTTATGTTCCAATTTTTTAATAATATCTAACAAATAAGGTTTTATTTAAAATAATGTTTCTCTTTTTTTAATTTTAGGTAAGCAATGAAAACAATTTGGCTTATTCGTTTAAATAAGTAAGTATTTAAAATAAATTAGTTTTAAGTTTCATTTATTGTATAAAATGCAAAAACGATAATTGAGGAGATTTAAGATTTATTTTAAATTAAATGAAACCAACGGCTTCTGCTAATTTGAAAGTAGATCTAATAGAAAATAAAAAGCGAGGTTCCCCATTATTTTAAAGAAAAAAACACAGAAAATTCAAATTTAATGGGGAATGTTTATTAACATTTGAAAGAACATTCTTTGGCATTTATTTTTTGAAGATTATGTCTATCAAATGTTGGACGTTGCTACGTCGCAGATGGTCCATCCGTTGAGTCCAATTTTCGATTACTCGTTCGAGCATTTTGACTGGTAACTGGCGAATGACACGCGTGATGTTTTCCTACAAGGCCGACATCGAAGCGTGTTTATCCGCATAAACTTTAGACTTTACATATCCCAACACAATGAACAATCGGCCGGTCCAAAACGTGAAATTATGTGCTCACCAAAGTGTTTTCTCAATAAATCCATTGATTGATGCGATGTGTGGGAAGTGGCGCCGTCTTGCTGAAACCAAATGTCGCCGAGATCACGAGCTTCAATTTCAGGCATCAAATAGTCGGTTATCATGGCACGATAACGGTCGCCATTGACTGTTACGATCGCACCGGCATCATTTTTAAAGAAATAGGGACCGATGATTCCACCGGCCCACAAACCACACCAAACCGTTGTTTTTCTCTTGAATCTCTTCAGGTTGCTCTTCGTCCCAAATGTGGCAATCTTGATTGTTTACATACCCATCAAGCCAGAAATGGGCCTCATCGTTGAACAAAATTTGCCTCGAAAACGTCGGATATGCTTGGAACTTTTCAAGAGCCCATAGAGCGAAGCGATGTCGCGTGGGAAGGTCGAGCGGTTTCAGTTGTTGCACAAGTTGTATTTTGTACGCTCTTAATTTAAGATCTCGACGTAAAATTCGCCAAATCGATCAATACGTCAGTCCGAGTTGCTGTGAACGGCGCCGAATCGACTGTCCACGGTCTTCGTGTACACTCTCAGCTCCGGCCGCTATATTTTCTTCACAGCGTGCTGGACGTGGTCTATTCGGTCGAATATTATCCAATAATAAATGCTGGGTCTCAAAATGGGTGTTGATGATGTTGCGAATAGTACGCTCAGTAGGCTGATTGTGTTGACCATAAGTTGAGCGAAGTGCACGAAACACATTCCTCACAGAACGTGAATTTTCGTAATAAAGTTGAACGATTTGTAAACGTTGTTCAGGCGTAAGTCTTTCCATTATGAAATGCCAAGCAATACCAAACAAAAATAACATGAAAGCATGACTCACACGTGATCGGTCAGAAAAAGGCTATTGAAAAAATTATCTCTACTTTAATAACCCATTAATACCAACAATCTGTTTTGGGTAGTGAATCTTAGCTTATTATTTTCTGTTTTATTAAATTTAATGAAAGTATGGTAGCATTGTTGGGAGAATGAGGGCCTATATGTGAGAGCATAAGGGCTAGTGAAATTTCATTCACCTCATAAGTGTCAAAATTTTACCTCCATGAGTACTTTGCTACCGTTTCACACACCCCCAAAATTGGAAAATGTGGCACAACAATTCGATAAAAAAAATTTAGATGGAGGGAAAAAGCATAAAGTTGTTTATTGTACTTTTTTATAATTTTCGCGTTCAAGCCGTACTGAGTCTTCAACTTAAGGCAAATATTCAGATGCCCATAATCAAAACTTCAGCAGTAACTTCTTCCTAATTTTATTGTTTACATTTCTTATTTTCTGTTAACAAAATTTATGAAATTTAATGAAAGTAGGTTTGCATTATGTGAGAGCATAAGAAAAAACGTTCTCAAAATAAAATAGATTTTATATCACGACGGCTTTCTACGACACAATTTTACATCAAATTGTATGGAAAATATGGTCAAGACTATGGAAATCGATTATGATACTTTTTTCAAAAGCCCGTATTCGGTTATTCTGAATAGTTGCTATTTTAAATAAACCGATTTTCAGTTAAGCGTTTTGAAAATAGCCAGTTCACCAGTTTTATTCAAAACTATAATACCATGAAAATTAAAGAAAAATATTTTTTTTCTGATTCGTATTTATTTATTGATTGAATCTTCATAAATTTTATGAACAATAATTCATCAAATCTTAATCTAATTATTATGTTTGCATTCTGTCAATGCCAGAAGACCCTTCTCCTTAAATTGATTATTGAAAAAAAGTTTAACCAACAAAATTCATAGTTATGACTTTGAATTTCTAAAGTATTTCTATTCGAAACAATTATAGAAACCTCATAAATTTATTATATGAAATATTCTTCCAATTTTGTTTTAAAAAAGTTTTAATTTTTTTGGTAGTTAAGTCTTCGGAATACGTTTGCCTTTTCATTTACCTGAAGGTATTTTTGGCACAAGAGGATGTCTATTAACTTTCCTTCAGCCCCATCATTTTTTCCATTCCATTGCATTATTCATAAGAAACTGTTTTAAAATGGAAATTTTGTATGGAAAACAAACGCTTGAGATGTATAATAGAGTCGGGTCATTGATACAATTAACCCGTCTAGAGGCATCCTAGAAGCTGTGGGTGTAAATTTTTTTACAATTTCACAAACTTTGTGTGGATGCCCCCTGAAGAGTGGTATATTTAAAAAAAAGGGTTTTACGGACAAAAAATTAATGACGGTCGGTTCTACATGTCATACCTCTAGCAATGACTCCGCAGCAGTTATGGGATTTTGTGGATATTTTCACCTTTTCCTTTAACTTGAAATTCGATGAGTGCCCCTTTGCCACTACTCCACCTCCCCCATTCTTTGCCTCATGAATTTTTTCCATGCAAGAAAGCTTTAAAGGTTATGCCTCAACAATTAGGAAAATTGCAATTACATCGATATTTTATTGGAGGTGCCATATGTATATGAGATTTATTAAAAATGGAAGGCAAACATTTCAATTAGAAAAATTTTAAAATTACGAGAATATTTACAACATAACTGAGAAAAAAATATAAATAAAATACACATATTTAAAATAATCGGTTTATTATTTATACCAAAAATAACCAGTTTATTCGGTTTTAGAAAAATGGCAATTTAAAAATAACCGGCTTGAGCAAAACTTAAAAACCGGCGTTCGATCTCCCAAGCCGCTACGCAGTTCTGTTTGAACTCTTATTATTATTATTTCTTATTTCTTTGTTTATATTTTAAAATAATCATGGTTTTTTTTCTTCTACAAAGAAAAAAAATATTAATAAAATTTTTAAACAAGTTTCGATTCGAACGCTATCTAATGCCGCAAACCGCTTTTCGATACGTCACGAAATTTTATTGGATACGAAAAATTATTCGATAACGAGTGCGACGATTTGGGTGAAATAGTGAACTTTATTTTAACTCAAGCCTAATTTTTAAGCGAACAATTTTCGTTCTGCTCATCACACATGATGCTTTCTTCATCTGGAATCCGAGCAAACACGAAAGTGTAATTTTAAATGAAAATATGAAAAATTATTTAAATGCAAACTCTTTCTCAAACGACAAACGTTTCAAAATAACTTTAAAAACATGCCCTTCTCAACAAAAAAGGGAAATTATTTTCCAATTGAGAAATTCATTTATTGTCAACTTGTTTCCATGTTTTCCAAAAGAGGATTGTAAAACAGTATGAACTATAATTGAAAAATAATTTTTGTGTTGTAAATTAATATTTATCTTCACATATCTTATGTGCATTCCTACTCGTAGGGTGTGTGTGAAACGGTAGCAAAGTTCTATGGTGAAATTAAATTTGTCTGTGGTAGAAAAATTTCATGTTTGGGCTGTGTGAAATTATAACATTTTTGACAACGTAAATTTTGACATAAAGAAAAGTACAATTGTTTGCTGACATTTCTTAACAGAAGTCTGGGTCGGCGATTTTTTTTGCCGGCAGCGGTTCAGCACAAAGAAGCCGGTAGTGGATCACCTGACAAAAGAATTAGTTATTCAAAATGAAAATATTATCTATTATAATTTCTTATTATGTTAAATATTGTATGAACTTTTTATTATTATAAATATATTTTAACTTGACTTCAAAAAAGAAGGACGTTTTCAATTCGGCTATTTTTGTGGACCGATTTTGTTTGCCTTTTAGTAGGGCGTGTCCACAGAAAAATTTTGGAAATAAGACGTACAATGTTTCTTTCTGGAATTTTCATTTTGAGCTAATCCATAATTTATACACCAATTTTCCGACTTCGTACTTACTTTTAATGTGATTCGCTGGCAGGTTGCAACTGTGAAAACATTTTGTTGAATTTCTGGAGGTTGCACATTTGGCTGTTTCAAAATGTTTCCTCTTTTTTTCATTTTTTTACGTTTTTCTTCGATTTTTTATTCTCTACTGGTTGGAACATATGAGA
Organism: Pollenia amentaria; assembly: GCA_943735925.1. Taxonomy (NCBI): domain Eukaryota; kingdom Metazoa; phylum Arthropoda; class Insecta; order Diptera; family Polleniidae; genus Pollenia; species Pollenia amentaria. The sequence continues at coordinate 79,539,168 of OX031008.1, read as the reverse complement.
TATTTGATGCTTGTTTAAACTTTTTGGAAAATTCTCTATTTTATAAAATTTGTTTTTAAATTTAATAAAAATGGCGTTTTTAGGTAAAAATAAATAATAAAAACTTGATTATGGGATTAATGATCTGACAAACATTATTTATCCTGTTTTGTTTTTATTTAGATTACCTCTCAATTGAATACATTTCCATGTTATTATGATTGGTTTCTTTCAATTACACTTATATAAAATTGTGTTCACCTTGGCAATATAACAAAATGCTTTCAATGTTAATGTAATGAGCGTTCTGTAGTCTATTACTGAATTTTAAATAAAAAGAAAAGAAAATTAAAAAAATTATTGTAAATATGCTGTTCGAACCGACTTAAACTCAAAATTTGCATTTGGCAGCGGCTTGTATACGACTTTGAGTTGTACGATCTTGGAGTGTGTCTCTGCTAATTGTGTGGTTGTCAAAAATGTCTACGCTAATGTCAAAATGTATTCTAGCCCCCTGGGCTAGTGGAATTTTATTCACCTAAAACAGTGTCAAAATTTTACTTTTATGAGTACTTTGCTACCGTGTCACACACGCCCATAGTAAATAATTTTTACTCACTAATTATCTAATATTTTTTTCACAACTAAATCGTTTTTAAGTGATTTTTCTGTAATCGCCATGTGTTGATGTGTTTACATTTATTTTTCGCTTTAGTGGTGCCAAGTTCATGTATAATTAAGAGGAGAACAAATTGATAAAACATTGTTTGTCACAATGTTTATATGCAAGTTATTATGAATTTAAATTCAAATGTTTAAATCAACCCTTTGGAAAAGCTTTGAGAATAATTCTTGATATCAAGTCAGCAATTTTATATCATGTGCCTTTATTGGTTTTGTTAGGCTGATGCGGGTCTGAAGCCAGTTGAAACTTAACGCCAACAATAAACCATTCAATTCGCCTCTCATTTCATTCATTTTCACCAGCACACTTATGCTCGTCTGTGACGGCTCATTACCTTACATTTTAACGTTGTCAAATTATTTCTAATAAAAATTATAAGGGAGATCAATTTAATATACAAAGTTTTTTTGCGCCTAACAGAAACACTTAACTAAATCATCGTTTTTTGCCAAATATTTCTAGTAAAATTATAACACTGAAATTAAAATTATATTTCTACCCAAAGAAAACTTTTTTCGTACAAACATCAATCATCATCACAAAATTTTTGTTTAATAATTCCTTAAAAAAGAAAATGTATTTTTATTGATAAATTTTCACAATTTAACAGTTCAGTAATTTATTATCAGTAATTTTGTCATTCGTTGTTCTTGGGGCAAAATCAAAGCACACAATATTCTACTTTGTAACACCTGATGATGACCTACGGCCTACATGATTTATTTATTCCCATTAAGCCACAAAACGCAAGCCATCACCCATTTAAATACAAGACCTTAATGCCCAACACATGTCTCAAGAACGTTACAAGCCTTGAACTTCATAATGAGAGTTTTATGGGTTTTTCTTTTAACAAGAGCAGAGAAATAAAAAATCGCTTTTGGATGTAATGGCCTCACATTAACAAAATGCAAGAGAACTTTGTTGAAAATATTTATACAACACATGAAGGAAATGTTTAAACAAAAGTAGTCATCAGGGAATAAAACATTCTTCTCTACATATCGCTGCAGAGCCTTCGAAAGAACTACATTCATATGTTTGTATGTGTACAACAATTTTAAAATTTGGTTTTTATATTTACTTACTTAGAACTCAGGGATATGAATATTTGTACTTTCAGTAATTTCTAATTTAATCGGAATGTACTAAAAAGTCAAGTAGTAAAAAACTTGTACATTGAGAGGCTCGAGTAAAAGTAATTTAAAAATGGCCCTTAATTTCTTTTGTAGGCTAAGCGGCCGTATACATTTTAGAATGAGAAGGCACAATATTTTTTTGTTGTCAGAGAAAACTTTATACATAATTTCAAAATAATATTGGCAAGGAATAGAAATTTTACTTTTTAGTATGAAATTATTATTATAATTTTTTTTTTTTTTTTTGTAAATTTAAATTTTACTTTTATTTATACAGGCAATATTTTGCCATTAAAAACACCTGATGCTTCAGTCTTTTTTTTCAATTTTAACATTTCGTGCTGTTCACACTTTTGCTGTAAAACGTGGCATGTGCGACTTGTGACAGTTTTAAACTGGCATGTAGTTATTCGATCATGTTTACTTGTTTTACAAATATTGTCAATACTTGTACTTTAGTTTTAGACATCTAATATTTCAATTAGATTTTTTTTTATAGAAAAAAAAAAAACACAATAAAAAAAGGACTAACAGCTATATAGGAAAGTTTCGGCTCATTATATGATATGAATATCCAAAACTAATTCAAAAAAACAAAAAATTTAATTCCATTTCAGTCTACCAGTAATGACCCCTTACTATGGGAGATTTCCTGTGATCCACGGGCCACTCTATAACCAATCAACCCGTTAGCTCTATATATACAATCATATTAGAAAGCCAACATTGCAAATATTTTTACCTCTCAAATGGCCTAGGTGCATCGTACACTGAATCCGAAAATCTGGAAACCAAGCATAATTAAAAGTAAGTAAGAAAGTATAGTCGGTAAAGCGGAACCATACGATACCCAACACTGCAGTCTTTACAGACAAATGGTTCCCTGTTAGCGACTCATGAACAGTGATAGATCTTTACATTTTCAAGTTGGTGCTTACAGCCAGTCCCCCGATGTCGATCGACAACTTAAGCGAGCGACAGCAAGTCACGCATTATCGTTCTCTTAAGCGGCCCACTAACGATCGACTTGTCGGTCGACAGGTTTTACGTGCCTAACGTAATTAATTTATTTATTGTCGAATAACTCTATTGTCACATCATCAATTCCATAAATAAAACGCTAGTTTGGAATTAAAAATCGACAAGACATATACAGGCATATCACAAATTCCGATCGAAATGGTTTTAATTCCGTATGTTCAATTCCGATCGATTTAGTTTTAGCTTCTTCAGATTCCGATCGATTTTGCTAAATATGTTTTTTTTATAACAACTCTGGTTTTACAATTGGATATGGCAACTTTACGTAAAAACCATATGATTTTTGTGTTAAGTATGGCAATGTTCAGCGTAGAAATGAAAAAGTGGTTTGTGAGGAAAAAAAGGTGGCAACGCAACGGTAAAGAATTTATTATGTTTTTAATAAAATAAATAAATCAAAAGTGTGTTATTTCTTCAATCTATATCATAAAAAACATTTATTTATCCATAACAAATAGTTTTAATTGGTTTTTTCGGTTATAAAATGGTTTCATTCCGAAAAAATTTTTCGTTTTCTGAAGAAGCAAAATACGGAATTAAAACCACTTTCGATCGGAATGGAATTCTATGACAGGCCTGATAAATTAAGCCAACAAATAGAACTCTGGCTACAAGCAAATCAGAATTCACTGTATTGCCACACTATCAATTCCATAAATAAAACGCTAGTTTGGAAATAAAAATTGCCAAAATATATTAATTAATCCCAAAAATAAAACTCTGGCTACAACGAAATCAGAATAGAAAACAAAGGAGTAAACAAAAAACAATCAAGTCAGTAAACAAAAAATATAGAACAAAATTTTATAAAAAATATTTTAAAAACCTATATACAGCCATGTCACAGAGTACAATTGCGTTCGGAAACGGAATTCATTCCGTATTTTAGTGCTTCAGAAAATTAAGAAAATACTTTGCGGAATTAAACCATTTTGGTTTTGATGAACGTAATGGGAGTTTTCTGTATCTTAAAGGCCAGAAAACTATCAAAATGTACTTTCTATCAATAAACAAATATGTTTTCTTCGTTTCCGAACGGAATTGTACTCTGTGACATGGCTGATAATTTTATAAGTAGTGGTGTTAAAAAAAAAAAAAAATAATAGTAAAAAAAATATTTAGTGTCGGTGTGTAAAGAAAATTTTGTTAAATATTTTAACAAAATGCCTATGTCGACAACTACAAAACAAGTGACTGGTTATGACATTTGTGGTCGCACAATATTTCGTAGTGAGCCGCAAATTTTATATGAAAACTGTTACGTTATCGGTCGCCTGCATTGCAAATCGACTTTTTGTGCTGAAAATTGTAAGTGGGCCGCAAATCAGCTGTTTGTCGTTGAAAGTGCAAGCGAACGATAGCGGTCGACATCGGGGGCCATTCTATTAGTGTATAGGTACAGAGTACTGGACTTATTCTTCGAATTTGTATATAAAGGGCGATTCATCGTGAGGTTTGATTTTCATTATGCTTTTTTACAGATCACGCATGACTCATATAAAACTGCTTTGTCATTTTTGTTCAGTGTTGTGTGGCAAATCATCGTGGAAAACTCACACCACAACAGCGTCTCCAAATTGATCAGCTGTATTACGAATGAAAATCCGGTGTTTTATCGTGAAATATTGTTCAGCGATGAAGAACATTAATAAACAAAATTACCGTATTTGGGCTGATAAGGAACCCGAAGAGTAGTAAGAGCTACCATTACATTCACTAAAAACAAGGGTTTAGTGTGGCTTATGGGCTGGATAAATCATTTGTGTATTTATCTTCAAAAATGAGAAAAATCAGAATATTAACGTCCACGGTAACCGCTATCGCACCATGTTAACGGGCTATGTATTTCCTTTAATTCAAGTGCATGGTCTCGGTGAGCTCTGGTTTCAACAAGATGGCGCTATGTGAACAATGACCTTGTTGCGAAATAATTTTGGTCAGCAGTTAATTTCAGGTTTTGCTACTGTAAATTGGCCACCTAAGACGTACGATATCACACCTTTCTCTGGGGATATGTAAAGTCTAAGGTCTTCAGGAGTAATTGAGACTTTGGAGATAGCAGTCGCTATGCTCGAATGTGCCATCCAAAATTGGACGTTCCGAATGGACCACATCAGACGTAGTCATGGCCAACATTTACATGATATAATTTTCAAACAGTATAAGCCAAAAATTTTTCTTTTAACCGATAATAAAAAATTTAAGTTCCCCTTTAAATCTATGTGTTTTATTTTATATTATAAATCAAACCTCACGATTAATCGCCCGATAAACATTTACATAACATCATAACTTAAAATTGTCTAGATCAGCTTGAAATAAGGAAGACATTGTTTAGCTTCTGTAACTTAGGAAAAGCTTAACATCATTTGCATAAGTATATTAATGTTTTGGAATATTTAATACAAAATGGTAAATAACTAATGAATAATAGGAATACAACTGGAACCAGGTGACGATCTTGAGGGACTCCGGATGGAACAGGTATAGCTTTAGAACTGCAATTGCGAAACAATATGCACTGATATCTGTCATTCAGATGTGTGGACATCAATGTAAGAAGTATAGGAGAGCATCCAATGTTATCCAAATTGTAAATAAAAAGGTCATGATTTACTTAATCGAATGCTTTAGTGAAATCTGTATAAATGGTTTCAGTTTACATGAAAGAAAAGTATGAGGATATCACTGAAGTTGTAAATTCCACCAGATTAGTAAAAGTCGAACGTTTTTCTCTAAAGACCCAACTATAATATGCATGATCTTGCTTAAGCTACTTTTTAAAATTTAATAAAAAGTCTCTTAAATGCATTAAATAAAATCAAAAAACACTTAATTCTGTACTGAATGTGCGATATGCTTCGCTTAACAGAAGCTTCCTTATGTTCAATATACACTGTTTGACCTATATGATTAACGTGTATTTGTTTAAGCCAGCTTATGCATATTATAGCTGGGCATTAAATCCATGTTGGAATGGTGCAACGGTTTATTCTAATAGTTTTGATATAACAATCCATTTAGCTCTACAGTTTGATATGTTGGTCCAGCATCCGAATTTAAACAAAGGTAAAATGACTTTAGGAACAGGTCCTAATGAGGCCAATGGTGAATTGGACCTACGATCACAACATTTTGTAATGACAAAGTAGCTATTAAAAAAGTTATTGTCGTCAAATATTATATCAAAACATAAATGTCTAAAGAAGTAATAGAAAGGGAGGGATATTTGCATGAGAGCTATGATCAAATACGGACGATACCAATCCAATAACATTTCGGAAGGTTATTCATTTTTTGGGCTGGACGGACGGACATCGTAAGATAGATTTTGAAGGTGATTGAGAATCAAATACGGACGATACCAATCCAATAGCATTTCGTAAGGTGATTAAGGTTGCAATAAAAACGTTTTGGTCTGGACGGACGGACATCGTAAGATAGATTTTGAAGGTGATTGAGAATCAAATACGGACGATACCAATCCAATAGCATTTCGTAAGGTGATTAAGGTTGCAATAAAAACGTTTTGGTCTGGACGGACGGACATCGTAAGATAGATTTTGAAGGTGATTGAGAATCAAATACGGACGATACCAATCCAATAGCATTTCGTAAGGTGATTAAGGTTGCAATAAAAACTTTTTGGTCTGGACGGACGGACATAGTAAGATAGATTTTGAAGGTGATTGAGTATCCAAAGGATTTTGATGAAAAGCATAAATCTGAAGTATTTATTCCATATACCTTTCGAAAAACTTAATATCGACCATACAATTTGAAATTTGGGTTTTTAGCTGGCATAAGAGATGTAAGAATCGCATGAAACTACTTTTCGTATAATGAACTAACGTTGGAGCATATTATTAAAAACCCCTTTTTACAAAATTGAAGTAATTTGGAGCACATTGGGAAACTTGTGTAAAATAGAAGAGGGAACAGAGAAATTTCAGTTAAATACGAAATTTATAATCTAGAAACTAGAAATCAAACAAAAAATGAATTGGATATGTTGCTACGCAACATTAGCAGGGACAAACATTTGGAAAAAAGTAGTTGTCGAGGTACTAAAATGGTGAAAATTGGAACCAATATACTTGAGAGCACATCTGAATTGTCAACTTTTCCAGTCACATCTTTACACAAAGTTTATAATATTCGGTCAGAAACGTACGTGTTTGTTTTTATTGACAAAGTATCTGATTTTTCATAGAAACCGAAGTTATTCTCGGATTTAAAATAGTGGCTGCCTCCACAATAATGTAAATTTCCGCTGTGAAAGGGTTCAGCCATATTAAAATTTTTTCCTTTAAATTCGAAAATACCAATCTAAGATATAATAATGAAACATTGTTTACATATGTTGTATATAATTAATATTAAATGTTGAAATGAACATATATCTATTGGTATTTTTAAATATTAACTTCAGCCGGCTAATGATTCCTTCAATAGTGGGCCGCCGCTGCCGCTTTTCTCACGGCATATATTTCTGAGAACACACTTTTTCATAATAAAACAGCTGATGTCAGGTGTGTTTATGAAAAGAAATTTTGTCAGACGATTTTTCGACTTATATAGAAGCAACGCTATAAAGGTTACACACAACATGTATGTACGAATTTTGCAGAGGGAAACTTGACAACTGAGATGTAAAAAACATGTCGTGTACGGGTTCCTTAAGCGGTGCATGATAAAAGGAGTTTAAAAAAGGGTAAACATTTTTAGATTTGAAGCTTAACAAATAAATTAATTCATACCAAGGGGTGTGTGAAACGGTAGCAAAGTTTTATGGTGAATTAAAATTGTCTAAAATTTCTACGCTAATGTCAAAACTTATACTATCCCCCAGGGCTAGTGAAATTTCATTCACCTCAAGAGTGTAAAAATGTTACCTGCATGAGTACTTTGCTACAGTTTCACACATGCCCAAAATTGGAAAATTATAATTTAAAGAAACCAAAAGTTGCATATAATCGAACCCCGAATACAATTTCGCCGTAAAAATGTGGCACAAAAATTCGATAAAAAAAATTTAGATGGATAGAAAATGCAAAAATTTGTTTATTGTACTTTTTTATAATTTTCGTTCTTAAATAAAAAAAAAACAAAGTATTTGCTGATGAAATCCTAAGTTCCCTGATCATTCGACACAAGACAAGGCCAGGCTTCATTTAACAATCACATAACTTTATTTTATGCCCTGTTAGGGTGCACTGAATCCGACCCATGCCATTTGACTTATTTTATTTCTGTTAAAAAGCAGGAAGTAATGCAGTCATGTAAGGGTATTTGCTAGTCATGTAAATTTTTTGTTGCTTCCTCATACTGCCACCATCGCACTTTTCGTAGCATTCGCTGGCATTTACATGAAATTTATTTTATGATTTTCTGGCAGCAGCAGGTTTCATATCACCATATTTGAAAATGGTAGTCTGGTAAGGAAATCTAATATTTCGCAAAACAAATAAAAAAAAAACACCAAAATGGCAATTTCACTTAGCTGTTTTTGTTTTCTTTTTAACACTATAAACACAATTCTAAAAAAATCAATATAAATAAATGTAAAAGTATTCAAGAATATTTAGGTGAAAGTATATTGTTTGTTTAGATTTTTTTTTTTAAGAAAAAAAAAAAACATTTTGCATTTATCTTCAATACTTTTAAAAGCATTAATAGGTATTCTTTGAGATACACTCTTTTAAACAATTTCAATAGAAACATATTTTACACTTGAGACTTGAAGAACGCGCCAAGCCTTTAGATGATTATAAGGATTTTTCAAATATTTTCAATTAATGCTGTTGAAAGGCTCACAAGTTGCCAGACATTTTTTTTACAAACAAAACCAGGCCTAAAGCCTCAAAAATGTTTTAAAATTTATGTGAAAAAGAAGAAAAAATAACAGAAACAAGTATGAATCTGATAACAAGAGTTTTAATACATTTTCTCTTTTTTTTTTTTTTTGTTGCATGAAATATGTTGAAAATTACTTAAAGGCTTTTTTTTGGAGAAGAAGAGTTGTTGTTTTTTTTAACATGGCGAAAAAAACACGATTTTTCAATTTTTTATTTTTTTTATTAGTTCAAACTTCTGCTACTATTTGATGATGTTGTCAGTATCAGCCTTAAGGTTGTTAACTGGTTTCTATGTTGGCTAAAAAGCACTCTTTGCATTAAAATAAAAAAAGACAGTCTAAGGGGTAGCATCAAGCAAACATACACAACACACAATTTTGTGGCAATTTGAATTTGAATATTTATTGTATTTTAACAACCGACACCCTTAAAACCCGCTGCTACTCCTCTGGTTAATAACATTCCTTATTCTCCCATTTCTTAAAAAATGTTTGCTTCACTAGGCCATTATTTGCCCCACCTGCTTCCTAACACAAATTGTATTTCTTATATATGGGTCGTTAAGTTTAAGTTTGAGAGGAGTAGAAAAAAACACTACAAAAAAAAAAAAAAAAATGCTGATGATACTTCAATTTTGTTTTTTGCAGTGCCTTATTTATATTTTTTCCATTTTCGATTTGAATACAATAAATTCACTTTATTTTCTTCATATCATTTGGAGGAGTCAACAAATTTAAGTGTTATTTTACCTTCCTTTTACTCGTTTTTTTTTTTGTTCCGACCGCATTCAAAAAGGTAAAAACGTTAGAAATTTTTGTATTGCTATTGTTGTTGATTGATGTCGTTAAGAATATGTCTAAGGCTGTTTTTTCTTCATTGTGAATTTTGCTTTTAGCCTAAACCCACCTGCCTTCACCAAGCCCTAAGAACAACACAATAATCATCTCCATCACCTTAAAGTCTGATGATGTGATGGCACTGATGAGCTTTTTTATACGTATTCATTTCATCTTATTTATACTTATTTTAAAATCTTTTTGGTGCTGTTGTTTTTATTTAAAAAACGAACAGGTTCTTTTAAATTCTTTTTTTGCATTCTTTGCTATTGTGAGTGATTTTTCAATTGCGTGTATGCCACACACATTGCTCTCATTTGATTATTTCAATTCAATTTGAACTTGTCGAATTATAAAGAAACAATTGAGGTTAACAATGTAGCACAGTTTATTTGGTTTTACAATTAGCGAATCAATTTTAACTGCGAAATGTCAGGCATGAACTCATGACAACCAGATTTCGATTTATTCAAAGACAAAATACGATAGATAAAGTAACAGTAGATTGACTAGAATGGATAGAAAGAGAGAGAGAGAGAGAGAGAGAGATAGGAAAAGAGAGAGAGAGAGCAATCAATCTCACTCATCTGCAGGGTTGCCGAACTTGGTCTTTTCCGACCAAATTTGGTAGGATGTTTTCCGTTTGGTCGGATGGTAGGCCAAACCTAAATTTGGTCGGTTTGAGAAAATGTACTGTATTTATTTTAACAAATTTAGAACACTGGTCGCAAGGCAAATCTAATATCTTTTTTACAAAACACAATTTTTTTTTGATTGTTGATGAAACTATGGATGTGGCAATCAAATGAAATGTATTTCGTTAGTAGCAGGTTACAATGACGGTGTTAGTTTTATATAGGATAGTTTTGTCACCTTATTTGAGTTTACCAAGCAGATGTCGTTTAAATTTTTGTTCTTATGAAAAACTCCTTATCAACAATAATCCTTTAAAATATTTGATCGGATTGGCAACAAACAGCATACAAAAAAAGGAATACTTAAAATACTGTACCACCCCATAAGATATAAGGTGTTTGTTATGCAAGATGGACTTCTTCGGAAGGAGATATAGTAAGATTTATAGAACTGTGGGATACTTTAATACTGTATTTTGTATCATGTTTTCATAAAGTCAATAGTATAAGAGCATCAGAACTTGCAGAAAGTATGGGTGAGTTCCAAAACGTCAGTTGCTTTTTCAAGCATTCTGCAATGCAACCGTGTAGAGTTTTACAATGCTATCTGTCCCAAAGTGTACCAAAAAAGTTATCAACGAGATAACAATAAGCAAACTATGCATTTTTAAACTCTTTGATACATTTTTTACTTTGTATTAGAATGCTCTGGAGCTCAGTAGAGCGTACCACCTTACAAGGAAAAAAAGGTATTTTTTCAAGGCGGTTTCAAAAAAAAAAAAATTTTTTTTTTAAATTTTTCGTTATAGCTTTGGCATATACAGTCCGATCTTAAAGTATTTTTTATAAATGTTTTTGTCTCGAAAAACCCAATGTTTTGCCCTTAGGGGCCATTGACCTTAAGTATCACGCTTCAGTATTTATCCCCCAGATCTCTGTGTGTATTCCCCTAATGTCAGAAAATTAAAGATCGCAAGAAACTTTTAAACTTTTTTTAAGGAAGAAATTCGATAATTGTAGCAGAAACTTTTTTTGAGGTACGGTCTAGTGCTCAGCCGATAGTTTGCTTTTTATTAAGTTTCTTATCGCTCCTTAAAAATTTTAAAAATGATGATGGGCCATTTTGCATTTTATATAACGATATATTTAATTTTAAATATTTTAAGAATTTTGGTCTTTTTCAAAGGATTATGGTAGGTTTTGAAGACAACTTTGGTCGGATAAAAATTTTTTAAACGGCAACCCGGCTCATCTCTACTGTTGTCAGAAGTGCATTTTGCAGATTTTATGCCCCTAAAATGCAAAGATTTTGGACCAAAAAATGCAGATATTTTAAAATACTGATAAAATAATCTAAGCACTCCCCTTATATTCATAAAAAAATATTTTTGATTAATAAAAGGTTTATTAAACAAATTTTCATAGAAAAATCGTTTCATAAATCTGCTATAAATCTAAAATGTTTATTATGAATATGGGAATACAAATACAATGTATTTATCTTTTTTTAAGTAAATTCTGGATATATAGATGTTAGGGTATTCATTCGTTTAACTGGTTAATCACTACCCGATTAACAGATCGGTTAATTCAAAATTGAATATTTTCGATTAACGATTAAACCGTTTAATTTTAGTCGATTAACCTATTAACCGACGGAAAAAGTTTTAGAAAATATTTGTTCATATAAACATTTATTTCTTCTCATATCAATCTTTTAACATAATTAACCGAAACAATAGAATGTTTTAAAAATTAAAACAGTACTCTAATGGCTTAATGGAAGATGTTATATGTTTAGAGAAATCCAGATAAAGGACTGAAAAATTAAATATTTTGTATAATGGGCTGCTTTCGATTTTTCCAACATCTACGATAATTGAAAGAATTTTTTTTAAGTCAAGATTTATCAAAACTAAAAAAACTGCTTAAATCCTTAACATTCAAACCAAATAAGAATAGTTAGTCAGGTGAATCTTAATAAAACAAAAGTCCAAAACCATTTGGAAAATGGAGTATTACTTACAAAAGAATGTTTAAAACCTAAAAAATTACACTGTTTTGGCACTTTAATATATCCATATTGGCTTAAATCGATGTTAACTGATATACATGCATACACACAAATGCATAAAAATAACTATTTATTTAAAAATATGTATATACAATACATATCGCACACTAAATCATAAACAGGCACAACTCAAAATTTATCAAAATCTTTTTTTTTTCACAAACCAGTTCGCAAATCAAATCTATAACGACCACGAAAATTTCGTTTGTGAATCTTAATTTAATTAAGAAGAAATTGCAACCATTTTTGAAGCCAGTTTTCAGCCTCTCCTAAACATTTTTGAATTTTGATTGAATGTGGCTGTTTATGATCGAAGTTACGAAATTTTGTTATTAATTTTATATATAAATATGTAATTAATTTTTATTTAAAAACTAATAATATTACTTCTTTTATATTCCATTATATTGAGGCAGGTTATATTGAGTCAAACTTTTTGAAATTTCAAATAAAAATAATATAGCTGAATTCATTTGTCTTGAATATGTCTTCACAGAAAAAATTAAAAATTGTCTCTAATCACCAAATTTATACCAAATTCATAATATCAATCAAACAAATTGTTGATTTTGCACCTATTACCAAAATGATTATATTGATTACTAAAAATTGTAAAATTGTGAATATTTTTTTTTTTTTTCAATAAATAATATTCTTAATTTTAATTAAAAAAACGTTAAAAAAAAAACTTTGCCATTTCAAACAATGTGTTAATTTATTTAATTAAATATTGACAATTCTTAGCAACAATTTTTAAAGGTTTTATTTTAAACGAAAAAGTCAATTAATATTTTTTTGATATTTAATTAATATTTTAATTAAAAATTTACTTCAAAACAACTTAAATATTAATTAAATCAAAATTATATTTTTAATTTTCTTCCAACTAAGAAAATAATTGATTCAATCATCACATTAATTAAATTTAAATACATTTTAAACCATTTTTTTAATTGATGAAAAACTTTTTTCTGTGTAACAACAATTCTAAAAGTTTTATTTTAAACGAAAAAGTCAATTAATATTTTTTTGATATTTAATTAATATTTTAATTAAAAATTTACTTCAAAACAACTTAAATATTAATTAAATCAAAATTATATTTTTAATTTTCTTCCAACTAAAAAAATTATTGATTCAATCATCACATTAATTAAATTTAAATACATTTTAAACCATTTTTTTAATTGATTAAAAAAAACTTGTATCCGTGTACGTTTTTTTTTTTTTTTTTTTTTAATGAGATACATCTAGTACGTAAAGATGTGAATTTCTGTTGTAACTTAGTGTCCTAATATCTTAATATTTTTACTGAAATACAAGAAAAGAGTGCTTTGAAGATTTTTTTAAATAAAATGAAGATTGTAAAGATTTTTCATTTAAAAATCATCCAATTTTGCTGATTTTGCCTCTAAAAGCTCTGGCAACACTGCTCAGCTGTCAAAAACAAAAACCTAACTTTATGATTGTGTCAGTAAAAACTGTGTTAACTTTGTTGTTGTAACTTCTCACCTACGGAATTTTTGAAAGAAAATATATTTCTTTGTTTGAAGAAAGTTACTGTTCTAGTCAATTTTCGTTATGTCTTATTACTTTTGTTCTGTTATTTAAATTTAATCTCAAATACGGCGATTGCAAGTAGTGCGAAAGAGAATACATAATTTTTAAACATTTTGCTCTCTAGTATATACCAACCATATCCTCGACATATCTAGGGATTCTCAGGCGGGAAGGACCCTTTGCCTTGCCGCTAATTGCTAATGCTGTCGCTAACTATCGGAAATGAAAATTGAATTGCATGATTGCTGAAAAATACTAATTAGAAGCCCATAAGTTAAATAGATTTTAAGGACTCTAAAGTAAAACTCTGCTATTACACAAGGGAACAAATTAAACTTTTTTTTGTGTGGTCTGGAACTTTATTGCAAAATTTTTACTAATTTAAGGTCGCTGATTTCAAATCCAATTTCTATTTTTCTCTATCAGCTCGAATTTTCGAGATATACCGTTATGTCCAAAATCAAGGCACTTTCACTACATATATTGGAATAACTTGAAAACGGTTCACCATGTTCCGTTAAAAAAAATCCAAAGCTCGGCAACAATATTATCTTTAAGCCGTGCTTACATTGTTTTTAAATCTGCACTGTAGTTTCAGAGATATCGTTGAAGTTTTGAAAAAATAGAAAAAAGAATTTTCTTTTTGATCTTTAAAAATTCATTAAAAATTAAATGCGAGAGCAATTACAGTTTTTGTCTAAAAATATTTTGTTAAACATATATCGAATAAAATGAGCTTTATTTCATTGCAATTGGTTCACAACTTTTGATTTTGTTCAGGGCCTCCCACAAAAATTTTAAATAATTTTCTTCATTCAAATAATAAGAACTAAATTCCTCGATCTCCTTATTTATCTTTAGATTTATGATTTCTTCCGGTTTAGCTCTGTTATTTAGGATTTCGTGGTGAAATGTACCATTTATGTTATTATATTTCATGTCATCACTATCATATTACACAAATGGATTGCTCCTACTATCCCAGCGGTCGAAATCTCAACCAGCAGAAAATCACCGGCAAAAAATTCTAAAAAATTTCTAAAATTATTTTTGGCCGATTTCTACCCAACAAACACGAAGTCAAACCTTTGATATGATATGACTTTATCATTTGACGTCAAACACAATTCTCAAACCTTTTTCAATTGTTTGATTTTATATATGAATTCAAATTGATAAAGATTTGATATAAAATGTTTTATCAATTCGATATCGAATTGTTATCAAATGTTATTCTCAAATCAAAAACAAACTTAAGAACACTAAAGCGAAAAATAAATGCTAACATTAAAAATGGGGATTAAATTTAAATGCGTTTTACAATTAGACAAGAAAACCTTTATTTCTTGTGAAAAAATATTAAATATTTTTAAGTAAAAAATTAATTATAAAGTGTAAGAATGTGTAAAAAATTACACGGAAAAGTGAAGAAAATATAAGTTTGTTGTTCGATTGCGGTGCTACGCCAGAACAATCCTTAAAAAAAGAAGCCAAGTATTTCGTCTTTCCAAGAATTTAAGGACAGAAAGAACATTATATTATCTTTAAGCTTTAGCGAACAGTTTTTTTAAATAAGCAACAAGTTAAAATTAAAAAAAAAATATATTTTATTTATGTTCCACATTGTATTAAAATCCACATTTGAAAATCATTTGATAATAACGTTTGAAAGCAAGTGGAAAATAATTTCCCCTCTTTGTTGATTTTCAAATGCTTTTCGAATCATTATCCAAGGTTGTCGTTTGAGAAAAGGCTTGATTTCAAATCATTTTCAATTTGAACTCAAGCTTCGGTGCTTGTCGGGTAACTAGCCATGATAACATGATTTCTAATTAGCCATGATGAATTTCATATAGATATGAAAACATTTATAGAGCCTGGTACAAAATGGGTAAATCTAGATAAAAATAATTACTTAAGTCACTGCGTAACCAATTAAAAGACACAGCTATATAATATTTGCCAATTTTTTCATTCTACAAGACCATAGAAAACCAGCAAGAAGGTGAGGTTCGTTAGCGAACCAAATTACTCTTTCCTTGCTCCCAACTGTGGTTATTTTTAAACCTACTGAAGTGTAATATTTTTTCCTTTTTTTTCTAGATTGTATTAGTTTAACAATTTGAAATGTTTGTTCATTATAGTCGTACGTTTTTCGACTTTTTCTTGTTATTTGTTTATTTGTAAAAAAAATTTCAACAATTTGTTCGTTCAACTTGTGTACCTGAAGTATCATTTTATTTGTTAGTTGCTACATAAATCTATGAGAATAAATACAGAAAATACGAAAAAGAATTTGATTTCAATTTTGTTTTGGTCCCTTTATTTTGCTGAAGCCTCTCTCATTGTTGTTTTAAGAAGAAAAAAAACAACACATTAAACAAGTCTAAGTATTTTAGATGTAAAATTTCATGTCTTCTGGTATTTGTCCCACAACAATGGGTTTTAAGTTTTTTTTTTACTTTTTGGAAATATAATATCTACCTCTTACGTATCTCCTTTTAAATAATTTATTTTATTTGTCATATATATTTTTTTTACACACTCAAAAAAAGCAGATAAGAGGCTTTTGTGTGCAAATTTGGAACGTTTCTTTTTTGAAAAATCTACTCACAAATATTATCTATTATTACATTATTGAGAACATTTTAATGTGGGTTAATAATCGTAGTCATCTTTTGAAAAATAAAAATTTTGAAATATTTAATATCTAGATTTAAGAATATCAGCATAAAATAATATTAACTACATGAAATGACATAAGTACTTTGGAGCAAATAAATGCCTTGGAGCAAATAAATGCCTAATTTTTATTGTATGTAATGAGTATTTTGGGGATTTTAGGCTATGAAACTGTAAAAATATTTTTTTATTATCACAGATTATTTAAATGGTACTGAAGCTTCTTTAAGAATTTTAATAGAACATTTTATAGTCAGCAGGCAGTGTTTTTTAATAAATAAGAAAGACATTCATGCTTCAAATATGCTAAAAAAAAATTATAAAACGATAGTTAAAAAAAAGTAATTATGACCTGGGAAACCCTTAATATGCAATTGCATTTTTTTTGTTGTGCAACAAGTAAAGGAAGGAACAATTAGTCAATTCACAAGGTATCCTAACATGTCATATTGTCAAAATGTCCTAATATTTCACAATGGTTTAAAAATATTGTTGTTGGTTTGTTAACAAAAAGTGTCTTAAATAAATAGAACGTTGCTTGCTGTGTTTATTGTGCTGTCGTAATTAATCAGAAAAGTCCAGCGCTGAGCGGCTGAGCCGTACAACAATATTTTTAAACCATTGTGAAATATTAGGACATTTTGACAATATGACATGTTATGATACCTTGTGAATTGACTAAATATGTTTATCCGTTTAATAGATTTTTGTGAATTTTGGCATTGATTTGTTTTTTAAAGTTATCATTTCGTTATGAATACTTAAACAAAAACAGTTACAATTAAAGGCCGGTATTCACTATCCTTCATAATCGTACGATTCATTCACACGGAAATCTGACGGAATTCTATCCGACATAAAAGAAATGTCTGCAAAATCTGCTGTCAAATCCACACTATCCCACGAAAAAGATGCAAACTCAAATGACTCAGCTACTTTACAAGAAAATGCAACTCTGATCGCATAGAATCTATCATTTAATGAAAGTTTTCATAAACATTTGCAAGTAGGACAGACCTGTCAAAAAAATCTGTTGCTCAATTCATTTTTAAGCCACACTCGTGCGACTAAATAGGATAGTGAATACCGGCCTTAAATAAGCTTCGTCGTTGGTCAGATCTTACAATATTGGTAAACAGTGTTGCTTAAAGTGCATTAAAATTTACTAAATATGTCTTTCTACTGTGTGAATATTGTAAGCTCATTTGTATTTGGCAGACGTGTAAAATTAATTCATCTGACAATGGCACCATTGTCAGAAAAATATTTCTATTGGCAACGCCTGCTTACAATAGCTGCGTTTGAGAACACAAAATTTTTACTATTTTTTACTAAACTTTACTGCATTTTACGAAATTGCGTTCGAGTACACAAAATGCAGTAAATGAGAACACAAATTGAGAGCGTAATGTGGCAGTTCTTGATTGAGTACTTACAAATTTTTACTGCAGAAATTTTTGCAGTAAAATTAAGTAAATCAAAAAAACATATGTTACAAAAGGTAAACAAACAAAAAGGATACAAATTGTGAAGAAATTGTTTTAAAAAAGTTGAAATAAAAATAAAACAATAACAAAAAGTTAATAAATATTAATTAGATAAACTTCTTTGTGGTGCATTTATATGGCTAAATTCAAACTTTTAAACTTTTTTGTTGTTGTTTTATTTTTTAGAGTTGTTAAAAGTATTTGTATTTGGGTACTTAGTACTTCAAATATTTTTTAAGTAATCAATAGCAAAAAATGTATTCATGTATTTTTGAACAAATTTAGCCGGACACAAATTAGTAAAATCAAATAAAATAAAAATGTGAAAGAAAAATGAAATAAATTGTTTGAATTTTCTTAAAATGTTCGTGTTATAAAAAGTATTTAATCGAGTACCGATAAGAAAACGATTTAAGTAGTCAAAAGTGTAAACATTTTTCAACACTTCAATTATTTGCCATCAGCTGTTGCCTTTATTTTACGAATTTTTACAAATTTTGCGTTCGCGTACTTTTCTGGACAACAGCTTTTTGTGAGAGAAAATTTTTCTGTTTACTCATTTACTGCATTTTACTGTAAAAGTACTCAAACGCACTTAATATTGTATGATCTGACCACCGCCTGTACTATATAAAAATAACATGTATTTTGATGTTCGGTTTTCAAAGTTCTTCTGTCGTCTTCTTATTCTTGTATATGTCTGTTAAGATAAAATGTTAGAAGAAAAATGTATGTGAACTTTTTGATATAATCGCCTTGGTCTAAACGCCTTAACTCGTATATTAATTTTTACAAAAATAAATTTGTTTTGATAATATCCAAAGATAGTTACATTAATTTTAAAGTTCGCTAACTGTATTTTTAAAAAATACATACCTAATATACATTCATGACTTAAATAAATATAAAAATTAATTTATATGATATCATTTTCTTTGCAATATTTATTTAATATGAAATAAATATGTTGTGTTAATAAATGTTAAACGTTAAAAATGGATTGTCAAATTTTTTTCAAAATGTATCTTTTAGGGAAAAAGTGTATCTTTTTCGAAGCCAAAATGTATCTTTCTCGAAATTTCACTTGCAACACTGATGATTACACACATTGTTATAACAGTGCTAGAGCTATAAATGATTTTGAGTAGCCAAAACACTCTTTATTAACAGCCTGGCCCACAATGTCGACAAGAACATTTCTTTCTTATATTTATATTGAAAACAAAAACAAATTTAAATTTTTTATTATTGTTTTCAATATAAAAATGCGAAAGAAATGTTCTTGTTGATATTGTGGGCCTGGCAGTAAATGTTTATTAAAAAAATTATTAAATGTACATTTCAAGAAATTTATTATTGTGTACATTTTTTTCAACAAAAATTCCATAAGATTTCACATGCATATAATAGCAATTTTAATTAATGTGTTTGAACCTTTTTGACCTCTTATAATATCTTTTTGTAACTACATTTTTTTTTAAACTTTAAAGTATAAAAGAAAGGCATTTTTTTAGGTTGTAATTGGCCAAATTATAAAGGATTACTTTTGGGACATCGCGAGCAAATATAAGTACTTTTTCTAGTAAAAAAATAAGTAGTCTATTCGTCAAGTTCTCATTATTTTTCTGCTTATTTTGTAAGCAAGGTTGTTGCTACAAATAATTCTTATCTAACTTTACTTTCGTATCAGTATTTATTATACGGTAGCTATAACCAAATATGAAACGACCTTCACAAAAATTTCCATAAAAAGATTTTTGTGTTGACATAAGACATTCCAACATTTGTATGACAGTTTTCAGTATAGGTAACAGACGATTGTAGCGATGAAATAATAAACAATTTATTCTCATAAAGCGAATTTAAACGCTTATGCTTCAAATGTTACCAAATTGTCTCAAAACTTTAGTGTACTTTAAACATAGTTAAATCGGTTTGTTGCAATAAGTGGACTCGTTTAAAAAAAAACTTACTAAGATTTAATTATTGTTAAAAATAAAATCAAAAATAATTTCTACTGTAAATCCTCGTCTGCAAAAATGATTTTCAGAAGCAGGCCTTTGATGAGAGCAATAGACATATAGATGTATAGCTACGAAATTTAGTGGTTATGTTATTCATTAATTTTTAAGTTATTCTTGAAAGTGATTTACGAAAAAAGCCTTATATTGGAGCCAAACTCCATTATAGCTGATGATTGTTCGGCTAACTAAGCTGCGTAAACAAATATAGCAGTCCAGTAGCTTCTACTGGCTCCAAATTCTAACAAGTATAATGGGTCTTATATATAAATATATCTTCCATTAACATTCACTGCAGTAGGGCGTCAAATTGGGCTTATCATATGGGCTTATAGTAAGCAATTCGGTGGCAATTTAAGTTTAGGTAACGTAGCTTGCTAACCTTCATTCTTAAGTTTGTTGATACGGCTGCTATCTGAGCACCCAAACGTGCTGTAGCTTTTTGGAGCTAGAGTTTGCGTTGCTCCTAATTCTCTACATGCTTCTGCACAATTCAGGTACTCGGGGTTAATATTTAAAAAGGATTGGCTGCGTACCCAATTCGATAAATTAAATTAATAATTTAGTAGGACCAACTAATCTTTTAAGATTTTACAATGGAGCTGTTTTTAATATAGGACAGCGCTAACAGTTTTCCTTTCTTTCTAATCCTTCAGAATATTATTTGGGGTTTTTAGTCAATCGTAACTCGGACTTTACGCATCTCTAAAGTCTACAAAATTTACTATCAAATAATACGCGTTTTAACAGGCAATATTACCAGAGCTCGGAGGCAAACATTATATACTGTACTTTAGTGTTCCGTACGGTAGAAGTATTGGAACAAACAAATACTATTAGTGTATGTGTTGTAAATAACTTAAAAGAACGTTTCTCTGATTGTGATCTTCGTACACAATAAGAATACTGCACTAAATCAACTCAACATAAAGACGAGAATATTTCGTTGCGTTCTGGTTCTTTTAAAAAACCACAAACTTTGTTGTGTACAAAAACAAAGCATGGACATAGTACACACACAGGCTATTCGTATTGCCAAGCAGTAATAACAAAACTGGTGAGCAGCGTTGCTAAAATTTTATTGTTTACTCATTCCCTTATCAATGTGAAAAATACACTACAGAACAATTAAATATAATGTATGTCTACAGGACCACTACAATTGTTGTGCTTAAAGCCTCGTACGCAATGCTTGCAACAATTTTGTTTGTTCTTCTATTTTATTTCTTCCCAAAGTATTTCATATATTTTCTTTTCATTTTTCGAACAAAAATTTGAATAAATTTTTTTTTTTTTAATTGAGGGTACTTCTACTTCAGCAACAATTTGTATGAAAATGTATATGACGCTTATGATAATTTTATTTAGTTTTGTTTGTTGCTCTATTTTTAACACCAGTGAAAATGTTGCTGCCTGTTGTGTACGAGGCTTTATAACGATAATCAGAACACCATATTTGTTACTTTCGTGAAAATAGTTATGAGCGATATTAACGGTTAACAAACACTAAAAAAATAGATATCGTTTCTGAGTACTTGTACCAAACGCTAAATAATGTTCGGCTTATTTTCGAACATTGTCATTCACAGTTAAACTACTACACTGGTAGAAAAGGCGTAATAACGCTGATGTATATTGACATCAGTACTATAAAAAGTGTCTTTGTTTTGACCCCATGACACTTTACATCATTGTGATGTCAGCCTTCAGTGGCCAAAAATTTAAATAACGTCGGCACATCGACATCACAGAAATGACGATTCAGATTCAGTTTAATAAAACATGTCATCAGTGCGATGACTCAGTAACATCGAAGAAACAACTCATTATGCTAAATTTAATGACAGTTTGTCATTGGGATTGAATTAAGTCAAAGAGAGAGAATATGTATTATTATTTACTTACCCGGTACACATGTTTGTTTCACTTTTGTTGTATTCCGCCCCCTGTTTACAGAAGAACGTTTTTTTTCTTCCTATGCTATTCCCGCGAAGCTCTGCGCTGATCTCCAGGAATAAAACCAAAATCTCTGACAGGGATAGAACCCACAACCCCGCCGCTGATAGATTAGCTCACTGCCAACTAGTCTACCGGGGCACCCACTCTCAATTATAAGACACCAGAAGCATGTCCGATATAGTTTTCGTAGCCATTCTACTTTGAAAATTGTATGTATTTAACTAAATAATTTAAAAAAATAGAATATGGGAAGTTTTGCTACTTATTTCACTTTTTAAACATGAAGACAATGTTAATAATACACAAAATGTGGCATCGAATTGAAGCCACTGTAGTCATAGCATAGATGACGTATAAAATATGCCAACATTTTATGATGACGTTTTTCATTGGATTGATGTCACTTTTTGCCTCCTTGATGCCATTTTTAATAAGATTGATGTCACAATTCTTCTGTTTCCGACTCATTAATATGAATATGCATTTGTCTATGAGTATACGTTTGTCTTCGGTAAGAATTCAGAACTTTTTTTTGGCACTGCTAACGTTTTATTTTTCCAAAATCTTTAACTTAAAAATAAACCCCAAAATCAATCAAAAAGAATCCACTTGCCCTCTTCATAATTATTTAGCTTCTCTCATTTATTTTGTGGCATCTTAAAAAAAAAACTCAAAACTTAATCTTCCGTTTAATTACGTATGTACATACAACAGTTTGTTTAAATTTAAATTTTAATAGCTTCAAGTTTCTTTATTTGTTTTCCTATTAATTATAAAAAACAACATTGTTTTCTATTTTAATAAATTCTTTTGTCATGTTTGCTTTTGAATATTTTCAAGTCGGAAATTTAACGTTGATTATTAAAATCTTTTGTTTTGTGTAAATTGTACAGTTTTCTATGGGGAATAGGAAGGAGGTATGTATTTTACATGTATCGGTTCCGTTTGTTTGTGTGTGTTTAATATGTTTTGCAAATTACTGCAGTACAAATTTAAAAATATCAGCAAAATTTTATGAACTTGTTGTTTTTGCTTCTTTTGTTTCCATTTTCTAATTTTGTATACAAACACAGGGTTATTTATAAATAATGCAGGTTTTTTTTTCTCTTTGTTGAATAAACTTTTACAACTTTCTTGGTCATACATAGACATACTCTCGGTAGAGGCGAGCAGAGGACGAAAGGTCCTAGGACGAAAAAATAAGTTGGGTTAAATACAGGCCTGTTCTGAAAATCACATTTTATCAAAGTGATTTGAAATCACAGGAAAGGTGTTCTGGGCATATATATATATTTTTGTGATTTCAAAGCTTTCAGCTACGTAAACAAATTTTTGAAAGCACTTTGTTATTTTTGCGACTATTGTAAGATGACCGTCATAATAAATTGCTTAAATAAAATATTCAATGTGTTGTTTATTAATTTTTTATGCAATTAGCTGTTTGCAACAAATCATTTAAAATTAAGAAAAATTGACGACACTACAAAAATGATACATCTGTACACCGGTTTTCGTCGCTAATTGGGACAGGTTAAACTCGACGCAAGGCGAAAGAACGCAACCCTTAGCACTATTTCCCATGCATTTGTATTGATATTCATTTAATTGGCTCCGAGATTCATAATTTAAGCCAAAAAAAAAAATAAATTTTGACTTGATAGATTTGGTGACGGATAATTTCTTTTAGTTCTTCAAATAAAGTTAAAGATTTTGATCTTCAATCCAAATGTTACGAAGTGGCACAACTATTTTAATTTTTGTAACTTGTTTATGTTGTAACGATGTGGCGGTTTCAACAAAATTTTTTATTTTATCAGCGTCTCTGGAGCTAAAAAATATATTTTATTGTAGAAGGGGTTAGGCAAACGTTTCTTCCAACATCAACAGCCTTTTCCCTGATTTGGAAAGTTTTCAAAATGTACAGTTTTTGTTCTAAATTTATTTGCTTTTTTTGACTTATTGTTGCAAAATATTTAGATTTAACTTCATTTCAGCAAATGTAATTTTAAACTATTTACATACTAACGACCTTTAACATGCAACCAGCAGACAACCTTCACATATGTACATACACATTTGCATTGGGCTTAAACTGGAAACTCTCTTTTTCTGTTTCAGCTTTGTACATACATTTTTATATTACCGACACAAATCGAAGCACTACCGACGAAACTTTGTAGCCATTTTAACAATGTGCAAATTCGAAACGACGCAAACCGAGGTATTGGTGTAGTTGCTTTTGTGACTTCTGTTGTGGTTTCAGGCTTGATTTTTAGCTGAATTTAAGATCGCTAATTTGCTTGCATCGGCATGATAGCAAAATCAAATATTTATTAAAATTCGTAAAAACTAGTTCGCGACGACACTTTCGAAGTTTTATATCAATCACTTTCAAGATTTGAGGCTGCTAAGAACTGCTTTATTAAGCATTGGTTAAAAGATGATTCAATAATCCGAAACCAACAAAGAAGTAATATCTGTGCGGAAATTGCCATTAAAGTTGTTCAGGATATTTATCCTTTCTGTAAGTCTCCTCGAACTTTAAATCTTAGATTTTTATCTTTCAATAACTAGCTCTTAATTTTTCTTGTTTTTGTTATACATATGCATTAGACCGTCTCAGTTTTTATACTTTTTTCCAAATTCCTTCATGAACATCGATTTTCTTTATCTACTATAAAAACCAAGAATTTTGGTGTATAACACTTAAATATTGATGAACGGGAAGTGGTCTCTCAAATCGCTTTTTAATTTTTTTAGGTAAAATGCTTTTTTCCCAAAAAATTCAAAAATCTTGATTTTGTAATTTGCCTCAAACTCAAGCAGTTCTGAATGGATTTTAATATCATTACATGCATTAGAAAGCTTATTTAATTTCCTAAACGTTTCTTAAAGCAACCTTGCCATTTTGTTCGATGGTTTTTTATTCATTGCACCACAAATTCAGATTTTCAAATACAAACTTGACATTTTTTTTTAATTTTTGCTTACCTTTTAATATATAAAAATAGATCGAGGCAAAACTTTTATATTCTGTAAATGCGGTTTGGTAAGAAATTTTAAAATAAAGATTTTGGTGTAAATAACAGTTGCATTCTGTTAAGAAAAACTGCAGTTTTAGTTGAAATGAGTAAAGTTGTTTATTTCTAAATTTGCTTCTATTTCATAAATACATTATAAAGTAAGAACATTTTGGCTTTTTTATTTTTTCAAATTTGCTAAATTTGTGCTTTTGTTGGAGTTTGGATGCGTTTTGTGAAAATGCTCGATGACTTGAATTAACTCATTTTGGGTGTGGCACTATCCATACAAAGACGTTATACATTTCTGTATATCTGGAGATCAAAACGAGCTAAAGTTCCCAAATTAGGTACAAACATATCGGTTATCAATACACAGCATCCCACAAAATATCGGCGGGATTGGAAAAGTGGAAATGGTACCTCCCGTTAAATGACATTATTGAAGTTTTATATATCAAAATATCAGAAATTTTTAGCAGAATATATTTCCCTAAAACCCTGCACGTTTTTTCCCAAAAATAGAAGAGCAATGCCCAAAAAAAAAACATACCCATTTTCGGGAACAATAGATCTTTCCTTGTGCTAGTGTTATAATCTAAGTAAATGGTAAATTTCTTCCTAAAGACGTGGGTATGTAAATCTGCCAAATCGGTTAAGAAATGGTTAAGTTATTAGCAAAATACTCCAAAAATGGGGTAAGAAGCATCAACATTTTTATAAAAACTAAAATTTTTGAGCTGTATGACCTATGGATACGTCATATATATCAAAAGATCGGAAATTAGTAGAACATATTTGCTGAAAAACTCGGAAAATCGGTTCAGATACAAAAAGTTATTACCAAAATATAATTTTGTTTTTTATATTTACAAATAAACCACTTTACTTATTACAACTAAAACTGAAGTTTTTCTTAACAGAATGCAACTGTTATTTACACCAAAATTTTTATTTTAAAATTTCTGACCAAACCGCATTTACAGAATATAAAAGTTTTGCCTCGATCAATTTTTATATATGAAAATGTAAGCAAAAATTAAAAAAAAAATGTTAAGTTTGTATTTCAAAATCTGAATTTGTGGTGCCATGAATAAAAAACCATCGAACAAAATGGCAAGGTTGCTTTAAGAAACGTTTAGGAAATTTAATAAGCTTTCTAATGCATGTAATGATGTTCAAATCCATTCAGAACTGCTTGAGTTTGAGGCAAATTACAAAATCAAGATTTTTAATTTTTTGGAAAAAAGCATTTTGCCTAAAAAAATGAAAAAACGATTTGAGAGACCACTTCCCGTTCATCAATAATTAAGTGTTATACACCAAAATTCTTGGTTTTTATGGTAGATAAAGAAAATCGATGTTCATGAAGGAATTTGGAAAAAAAAATGAAAATTGAGACGGTCAAATATACGTAGCTTTGAGTAATTTTAAAAATAATAAATTTTTAAATAATTTTTTATACACCTGTTTAGAAAAGCCAATTGGTGCGTAAACTTTTTTGAGAAAAATTACAAAAGATTATGATTTTCGTGGTAACTAGGACATGGTTGACCTCATGGTTCTATCCAAAAAAATTGGTTATTTCCCTTATATATATATATTTATTTTTTGTGTCTGCTCAGAAATCTTTAATTCAATTATAAATTTCATACTTTTAATATACTTGTGTAAAAATATTCGCCTTTAGATATTTTGACCTCTATTTAGAATAATCAGCATTACATATATTTAATGTAACACATTTGAATAACGTGTTTAAAAAAAACCAGCTTTGATTTAAGTGAATAACATGACTGCTATGGCCCGCCTCAGCTTTTCTGCTTTGTTGATGATATTGTAAAAAGTTGTTTTTTAGCACACATTTTTAGAAGTACGGGGAAAAAAAATCAAATAAACAAGAAAAAACCAAAATGTTAACAGATTTTGTCTACATTTTTGGTTAATTATTGTTTCCTTTTTTTTTCTCCGGCTGTTATTTGTATTTGCAGTTTGCCTTAGTGTCTAGAAAAAGAAGCTACAACAAAATGTATGTTTGTATATACTTTTTTATGTAGGTTTTAGAAACAAATATATATGTGTATGCATATTTTTGGTATTAAGTCTTTTCATGAATGTTTTAATATTTTTTGCTAATTCATTTTCCATTGAAAGAAACTTTCAGACAGCTAGCCAGCCAGTCGGTTGACAATTTGGGTTAAATTTTCTGCTTTACTTAAAAAAAAACTGCTTACAAAAATATTGTATGAAGTTAATACATATGTATGTATGGATGTATATTTAAGCAAAAGGTAACCAAAATAAATAGAAGAATAAAAAAAGTAAACCGAGAACTTTAGCATAAGTTAACAAAAAAAAAAAAAAAAAAAAAAAAAAAAAAAAAAAAACGATATTAAGTGAATGAGTTTGCGAATATGATATTTAGTTAATTACCTGAGATTTTGAAATTTTGTTTATTTACATTAGAAGTGTGTTACTGGGTGAAGTTTAAACTTGTTTTAATATTTTTATATCCTCCACTACTACAAAACCTGAATAAGGGTATATTAAATTAGTTGCTATTTCATGGTAGTATACTAATCGACTTAGGCCCGGTTTTTGAGATGTGGTTTAAGTTTAAACTTAATTGAAACTCGGACTTTTCCAGCGAAATGTGATATTTTTTATTTTTATTTAATAAACACTAAAAAAATTATTAAATTTCTCCAATCACAAAATTTATTCCAAATTCAAAATATCAAGCAAACAAGTTGTTGATTTTGCATCCATTACCAAAATGATTATATTGATTACTAAAAATTTTCAAATTTTGAAAAAATATTTTCAATAAATGATATTTTTACTTTTAATTAAAAAAGTGATCAAAAAACTTTGCCATTTCAAACAATGTGTTAATTTATTTCAATAAATATTGAAAAGTCCCAACAACAATTCTACATGTTTAAATTATTTTATTTTAAACGAAAAAAGTCAATTAAGATCTTTTATTATTTAATTAAAATTTTAATTGAAAATTTATTTCAAAACAACTAAAATGTTAATTAAATCAAAATTAAATTTTTTATTTTCTTTCAACTAAAAAAAAAATTGATTAAATTATTACATTTATTAAATTTAAATACTTTTTAAACCATTTTTTTAATTCATAAAATACTTTTTTCTGTGAAAGAAAAACGCCCGTATTCATAAACGATTATTAAATTAAACAAACGTTAATTAAGTCTAATTTTCATTGAAAATTTGTATTTCAAACTTTTTTTAAATTAAAAATTTTTTTATGAATACGGCAGCAACATTTTAAGCAAAACTACACTGTTCCGTTCAAATTTTGTAAACAAACCATAACATTACACCATTACCAAATGGCTCAAATCTGCTTTCAGTTTAACTGAGATCTCAAAATCCCAGCCTTAGAATTACTTTCTTATAACCAGGGAAACCGTTAATATGCAATTGCTGGTTTTTTACTTGTGCGACCAATGAAGGCAGACACAATGGCCCATAATGATAGTCGAAATAAAAGTCGAGTTTTTCAAAAGTATAATTTAGAACAATAGTGTTCACATGCATTTAAGGCCGATTTTAGTTTAAAGTATATATTATTTTGACTATTTTTATCCGTGTTAGAGCTTTTTATGAATTTTCGCATCGATTTGTTACTGCATATTAATGCATATTTGTTTGCCCTTTGCAGCATTTTTGTGCACAATTTAGTAAAAGATGACTTTTGCGTCAGCTTTTATGTTTATAGCGCATATTTAAACTTATTAAAGCATCCCAATTAAAAATGTTCCTATTTTGCGAAGCACTAATGGTACATTTTAAAAAGTAAGCACACATTTATGTGCTACGCAATAAGACATACAGAGATGCAGCAGGTAAGTGAACGAATTCTTAAAAAATTAAAATCTTGTCAAGTTACCCAACTTTTGAAATCGATGTCTTCCGATTTGTATAAAATTTGCACCAAGATTAGTCCTATTGGATAGTAGTTTATATCGGAAGACATCGATTTCCAAAGTTGGGTCACTTGACATGAAATCCCACATATATAAAATTTGAGCAGCCACGACATTTCCTTACTCCGAAGCAGGTTTGTAAGGGATTATAAAAAATAATAATGGTAACAAAAAATTCAGTATCCAAAGCTGATCGTTAAATTCGCCAATTTTTATATGCGCTGAATAAAGCCCTTTCTGTGTCAAAAAGTTATTGCTTCAAAGTGGGAACTCGCCATATAAAATTCATGTCTTCCGTAAGCGGTATGGTAAGCGAAACTTTTACCTTTCTCCCTTACAAACCTGCTTCGTTCGAAGCTCCATTTTTTATTGAGACATGTTAAATTTTTTAGATGTCTACAAGTGCTTTCCCAGCGAATCAAAAAAAAAATTCTGTTTCTGTTTTCATCTATTTTTAATGTTTACTCTACAGTTGTCAATTAAGATAATGTTATTTTAAACTCTAAAATTTTGTGCACAAGCAAAAGTTAAGAAAAAAGGAAATTATAAACGTTTGTGTTAATGTTTGGAATACATAGAAATCTAGGCCCATCTTTTGGTATACCGACTCAGAATCACTTTTCAAAGTGATCTTACGATGTTCATCCGTCCGTCTGGCTGGATGTCTGTCCATGTAAACCTTGCGCGCATAGGACAAGTTGCAATTTTGTAGATAATTTGAGAAAATTTGGTAAATACGTATTAATTGTATGCAGAACGAAGCCTATGGAGAGAATCGATCTTCTTTCAACTGCATAACAGAAATAAGCAAAAACTTAAAAGGTGATTTAATAAAAGACAAAGATAAAAGATAAAAATTAGAAAGCGGCCATTATATGCACTAATGATAGTTCCAAAATTTATTTTTTTTTATAATTTATACAATAAATAGAATTAAAGTAATTTGTAGGGTAAGAGATTTACAATCCGCTTAGAAGTTTGTTTTCCAGTAAAGCCTTTTTGCCAAAAACATTCTAACGAATGAATTCCCATTTCACGATAGAATTTCTAATTATTAAGCAGTGTACATTCAATTTCTAATATACATAGATCTATTTCGAGGCTCCCTACTTTTTTAAAGAATTTTTGAAGATTATGTCTATCAAATGTTGGCCGTTGCTACGTCGCAGAAGGCCCATCCGTTGAGTCCAAATTTCGATGACTCGTTCGAGCATTACATATGTAATGGGTGATTCAAGTAGAGATACTTTCTTCAATAGCCTTTTTTTGACAGATCACGTGTTAGTCGTGTCATGCTGTCATGTTATTTTTGCTTAGTATTGTTTGGCATTTCATAATGGAAAGACTTACGCGTGAACAGCGTTTACAAATCGTTCAACTTTATAACGAAAATTCACGTTCTGTAAGGAATGTGTTTCGCGCACTTCGCTCAACTTATGGTCAACATAATCGGCCTACTGAGCCGCAACACCATCACCCATTTTGAGACCCAGCATTCATTATTGGATAATATTCGACCGAATAGACCACGTCCAGCATGCTGTGAAGAAAATATAGCGGCCGTAGCTGAGAGTGTACACGAATTCTGTGGAGAGTCGATTCGGCGCCGTTCGAAGCAACTGGGACTGATGTATGTAACGATTTGGCGCATTTTAAGTCGAGATCTTAAATTAAAAGCGTACAAAACACAGCTTGTGCAACAACTGAAGCCGCTCGATCTTCCCAAGCGACATCGCTTTGCTCTATGGGCTCTTGAAAAGTTCCAAGAAGATCCGACGTTTTCGAGGCAAATTTTGTTCAACGATGAGGCCCATTTCTGGCTCAATGGGTATGTAAACAAACAAAATTGCCGCATTTGGGACGAAGAGCAACCTGAAGAGATTCAAGAACATATGTCCTGAGGTTCCTATTAGGTACAAAAGACCACAACGAAATTATTCCATTCGGTACAGTCAATGGAGGTTTTATCTACGTCGCTGAAGGGTAGGCGTTTCATGTGACCGATTTACCTCCATCTACGACTCAATAATTCTATATCAATTGCACAGAAAAAATTAAAAATTGTCTCTAATCACTAAATTTAGTACCAAAAATATGATTACAAAAAATAGTAAAAATTCAAAATTGTGAATATATTTTTTTTTTAATAAATTATATTTTTAATTTGAATTAAAAAAATTATCAAAAAATTTGTTAATTGATTTAATTAAATATAGCTCAGGTTTCGACAATGCCCAACAATAATTCTACAAGTTTAAATTATTTTATTTTAAACAGAAATATCAAATAAGATTTTTCGTTATTTAATTAATATTTAAATTAAAAATTTATTTCAAAACGACTAAAATGGTAATAAAATCAAAATTATATTTTCAATTTTCTCTCAACTTAAAAAAATAATTGATTCAATTATCACATAAATTAAATTGAAATAGTTTTTAAACAATTTTCTTAAGTGATAAAAAACTACTGATAATTTTCTCTGTGTGGCTTTTAGTTGGCTCTGCTTCACTGCTGTGCATTTGTGTTAGTTGTAGGCCAGAATATCCTTAGAATTCCTTGCAGAAAGCGGTTAACGAACGCCTTCACATCGTTCAAATCTCGGGATAAAATAATAATTTGTTCCATATTGGGCTTAACATACTGAAGGAATTGTTAGACTTATGGATTTACGTTTTTTATTTTAAAATTTGTATACAACTAAAAAAAAAATTACAAATTATACTGACGTTTAACACTTTTTTATGCAAAATTTTGCTATTTTCATGAAATTCAATGGAAAGTTTAATACAATAGAAAACTTTTACCATGATTTTATTAATTTATTTTATTTGTTCTTCTTTTGTTTTATTAGCAATTTCCTGATTTAATTTACAAAACATTGTTGTTATTTGTTTCCCTTATTATTCTTTGGCCAGAGGTTGTTCTGGGCATTAATTCTGAAACAAAAATGTGTTAAAAATTTAATTTAGTTTTGACCCTTAAGACATTTTTGTCTCTATGAAAATGTGTAAGTCGCAATTTATATGCTTCTGTTTCAGAGTTATTGTATGCGTCAGAGTATGAGTTCAGGTTTGTATTTGTTTGTCTTTTGTTTTATTGTATTTCCGTTTCTTTTTGCCTGGTATAAATAAAGTTTATTTCTCATTTGCTCTTTTGAACCTTTTTTTAGTTTTTTCTTTTGTTCTATTTGTGTAAAATTTAGAAAATATTTATATTATCCTTTCCTTTCTCAGAATTTTCTCAAGCTTTTTGTCACCTTTTTTTTTTTTTTTGGTTTTTTTTTTTTTTGCTTTTAATGCTCTTGAGTTGTGGTATTGTCCATGTACACGTACGTTGTGTGTGTGATTAACAAACTATTAAAGTTATTTTCTTTTTGTGATATAATATGTGAAGAATTCTTTATAATTGATATGTACGGCTTATTCCAGTTTTGAAGTCCTAAATATTTGAAAAATAAAAATTTTTTTTAATGAACTGAAAATTACTCTGAGACTAACAGCACATGAAGAATAATAAACAGAGAACAATAATTGCAGAAAAAGAATATTTATATCCGTATTTTTTTATTTCTAAAGAACTAATTCTTCTAAAATATATTCCTCGTGAACTACTTCTTTTACATACTTTTTCTAAAATATTGATTTTTTTATAGTTTCAAAAGCATTTTTTTTATATTGATTATTCAATAATTTTTTTTTTTTTATTTCAGGTAAGCATGAGTTTGGATATTTCTTAAAAAACAGTAAGTACTTTGGAATATTATTAGAAGTCATATAACTTTTCCTACCAGATATGGGATATGTACAATGCACTTTTAATACCTTCGATCTTTTCACACCAGAATCACTTTTTTAGTTATGTTGCTCTTGATGTTAAAGTCGCAGTGTTAAAGAAAATGTATTTAAAGTTTCGTATATAATCGTTTCTGGACCCAAAAATAAGGCCTAAAGAAAATTGGCGTTCAACTTAGTCCTAAATCCGAATGAAGACTTTTTTATTCCCGATTAAATCTTTAGCCCTTTAAAGTTTTTTAAATATGTTAAAAATGTAAAAGATTGTATGTTTAGATGTTTGTAAGTTTGTGGCTAAATTGAGCGAAACCCGCTTAATGGATTTAGATGAAATTTGGTAGACGGACAGCATATGGCCCAGTTGCAAAAAGGGTACTTTTTAAGAGAACAAATGGAGAAATTGGTACTTTTTCTCTTTTGAAAAGATGTTTAAAGATGGCATCTGCTCAAGATTAACATATTGGGTACTTTTTAAGGAATAAGATTGGTACTCTTTATACAAAATTAGTACTCTTAATAAAATGTTATAAGCCAGCAGCTTCTGTTGAATTGCAACTGCACGAAGGTTGAATCGGAAGAAGAAAATCAGCCCTCGAAGTGGCATTCTCCCTTTCCGTTACTTTAGGTGTAAACAGCAACCATCACGTGATGCCCGAATGTTCACTTTGTCAAGAAAAAACCTTTCTGTTGCACCCTTTTGTGAGCTCATGCTTTAAAAAAGTACTCACCCATCCATAGCAAGGAGAACAACCGTGATGAATAGCACTTTTTAAGAAAAATAAATCGTCCTGAAAGACAAAAAGCATTTCTCCCAAAACGCATTGTCACTGACCCTCGTGGTACCAGATATGATCTCGTGTCAACCGCGATCTCAAGAAATTTTTTTAAATTTTTGGATCTTTGCCCAATTCCAGGTTTTAAATGCACCTGATTTTGGTCCCGGGGATGTAACACCAAAATTTGAAATATCCCTAACATATTTCTACAAGCCCCCGGGGGCTGCAATTCGGAACATATAAAATTAAAATTTCTAAGCGGTTCTTCATTGTAGAATCCATTTAAAAAAATCAACTCGCTTTGCAACTGACGTTTTGGAATTCAGCCGAAATATGGTTTCGCTTTTAAATATACAAATTTTATTTTTACAACAAGAGTTATAGAAAGTCTAATTTTGATCGGAATCTGTCATAGTTCCGTTTTCAGAATTTAGATGACAGACGGATATCGAAATTATATAAAAATATTTCAAAATATCTTAGCCATACACTGATAGAAAAGGCGTCATAACGCGGATGTGTTTTGACATCAGTACTATGACAAGTGTCTTTTTTTGACCCCATGACACTTTACATCACTGTGATGTCAGCCTTAACATCACTTGGCCAAATGGTCATCAGGGTCAAAAATTTAAACTTTGTCATCAATGGGATGACACATTGGCATACAGAAATGAAGAATTGGAGTCGGTTTTACAAAGCATGCCATCAATGCGATGATAAACTGTCATCAAATTGAGTCATTGTAATTGACCTTAAGTAAAATTGAGAGAATATCATTATTTTCTTCACCGTTACACATTTTTGTTTCAGTTTTGTTGTTTTCAGCCCTTTGTTAATAGAAGAACTCTAAATTATTAGACACCAGCAGCATGGCCGATATGGTTTTCATAATAATTCTAATTAAAAAATTTGATGTATTTAAATAAATAATTAAAAAATAGAATATGGGAATTTTTGCTTCTAATTTGACTTTTTAAACATGAAAATAATGTTAATAATATATTATGACATGATATGTTATATCATCGCACTGATGACATAATATATTATTAACAGTTTGTCATCGCACTGATGGCAGTTTGTCTGTACTGGTGTCAAAATACATCAGCGTTATGGCGGATTTTCTATCAGTGTACACAAAATGTGGCATCGAACTTATGTCACTGTAGTCATAGCAGAGATGACGCATAAAATATGACAACATTTTATTTTTCGTCATTAGAGTGATGTCACTTTTTGCCTCATTGATGCCATTTGTAATAATATTTATCTCACAATTCCGATGTTAGGGCGTCATTAATATGAAGATGCATTTTTCTATGAGTGTATGAATGTTTTTCAGATAATTTAATAAAATTTGGTACTTTGGAACTTATTGGCCAAACCTGTTGAAAATGTCGAACCCTCCAAGATTTAATAAACCCTTAGAGCCCAAAGACATTGGGATTGTTTTGGTATTTAAACCAAATTTATGCCAAAATTGTAAATAACGTTAACGAATTAAATTTTTTTTGTATACATTAAAATTTAGTCATGTTTAAAATTGTAAGCGATTGAAATTATGATAAAAGGAAAGGGCACTAATAACTTTACTAGCTCGTCCTTTTTAACAACACTGTTTTCATGCTTCTTTAAATAAATGTTTCTAAATTTTATTTAATAAATTTTCTATTATCCATTTACGTTTTCCTATTATTAATATGTTTTGTATAAATAGGTCCTTTATTTTACTAGACTTTCAAAAGGTGCTTTGTTGTTTACATTTATTAAAAATGTTTGTTGTCATATTTTTTGGGAATCTAGGAGGAGGGGTGGAAATGATCTAGCACGTTTCTTTAATATGATTTGTTTTTGGTTTTTGCCTTTTTTGCTATGGGTGTTTTTAGTGTAGTACCTTTTTTTCATTTAAACCCAATAAGAAAGGAAAATCAATCATTAAAGGAACTTATCATTTTGGGTAAAACCTTTGTCATTCTGTTGTCGTTTGTTGGTTGTCTACTTTTTTTTGCTTCGTTTCTGGCAATTTGTTAACAGGTTCTGTGCGATTTTACCTTTTCTTTTGGACCCTAACCAAAGGAAAACTAATAACAAAAAATTTGTTTGTCTGCAGGAATAAAGGGACTAAGAAACAATACATTCAAATAAAATACATTCATCATTGTTGGTAGATTTAGTTGACAATTTCTTTGTTGCTTTTGTTTTTTTTACTATTTTCACAGTCGAATCTCTTGCAATAGTTCCCTGAACCTGCTTGTAGGTTATGTTTGACATCCCAAGGGGTCAAAGTGTAAATTTGATAAAATATAAGCAATTTTTTTTAGCTTGCTTTCCTTTTTCTCCTTACTCGTACAGTACGTTTCCTTTATTTTGTTCTAGGGATTCTGTGTTTCAATATTTGCTTAATGCTTAGAAGTTTCTTTCAGAAATTTTAAAATGTTCAAATAATTTCTATGTATAAATATTTGTGCCAGTAACCGAGTAATAAAATTCATCCAGAATTGTTTTTTTATTGGATTTAAAGTTCACTGTTAGCCAAAGGATAATTTTAATCGGATTTGAAAATTGATTTTTGTTACAAGAGTTTGGTGATAATTTTTAAATAAGTTTTGCTTAAAATTAAATTTTTTTTTATTAAAGGCCTAGTCATATAGACTCCTTTGTAATTTTTTAACTGACACTAACGTAGCAACGGAGGAATGGCACACAATGAACACTTTACTGACGGATATCTTCACAAGACCGAGGTAATTTTATTTATGTATTTGGTTTTGGTTTTTTATTTTATTTTTGATGACACACAACACAAAAAAGTTAATTAAAACAAATCAAACAACAAACTGATACGTTTAAACAACTCAACGTACGTTAAAAGTTGACCAACTTTAGTACTTTGCTTTAAAACCTGTATATCAACTTTGTCAGTTGAAAAAAGCGACGTACAAAGAATTCTATGTGACTCGGCCCTAGAGTTGATAAAAAGTTTATCCCCCTTATTATTAAATCTATTAAACAAATTTTTATGGAACATTCGTATCATAAACCTTTTAGTAGCCTGTTTTATTCTTTAAAAATAAGTCCGTATATATTTTAACCGTGAATGTGCATTAAGGTTAGTCTTCGTCGAGTCGACGAACTTTTAAAAACATCCCATCAGATCGATTTAAAAAAAAATTAAAAAAAAAAATTTTAAAATAAGCAATTTATAAAAGTTTTTCTGCACTATTAAAATTTTATACGAAATTTAACTAATTTTTGTGTTATAAAATTTATTATTTTTTTAAAGTTTTCGTCATCAGCTAGCGTTGTGGAAAAAAGAGGTAATTTAAATTCAAATGAGCTTCGTCGATCCGACGAACAGTAACCATCCAGGGTTAAGGAGACTTTAAAAAGTCAGGTTTTATGGGTGTTTCTTTCTTGATCATATCTCATCTATTTGTTGACCTATCTGTCTATTCCAGACAACATGTGATATAAATATATAACAACCTGGTCACCACCATATCTGAGTGTCTTAAACCCCCATTTTAACCAGTAACCTGACAAACAAACGGACAGACAGATGGACCTTGTTAAGTTCACTTTAATAAGCAAAACGATCTAACATGTATATATATATATATATATAAACTGTAGAAATTAAAAACGGAATTATAAATACCCCTTCCACCTCACCCCATGGATAAGTATGGAAACATTAGAAGGATATTAAACCTTCTGATGTTACATCCTCTGCATTTGGCTGAATTAAAAATTTACAGATCCCTTGAGGTTGCGGCAGACCAGAGACCCTATCTGTTAACCGCGGAGACACGGTACCCGTCCGACTTTAACTTGATGATTCATCGTGATGACGTTGTATTGATGGTCTAAGCTCAAAGTCGCAGAAATAGAGAACATGAGCTCGAGAGCTGGGTTTTCACCACTAATGGGAAAGTTCGGCATGTTCTGTTGCTCTGCAACACATGTTGCCGACCCTTCTAATGCAACGCAGCTCCGGGTCATCAAAAAAACGGGCGAGAGCATAAGTCTGCCGTATTGTACCCTAAAAAAGTAGCACAGCTGTGCTTTCAACGTCACCTGAAAAATGAATTTGCCGTGAGTTCTATATTCGGCTAGGCTAAGTCGATAACCCTTCATCATCCACCTATGATGAAGGGTATTAAAACAATAACAACAAGGGATTTATGGGTAAAATAAGAGGCAGTTGGGCTTTTTTGTTTATATTTCCGCCATTTGTGAGCCGATCAGGTTGGATTTCAATAGTTAACTCTTAATGAGCATATGTGACGTATGCTCTTAAAAAATAAAAGCCTTGTCTCCCTCATTTCTGGGTCTTCGGAAACCACATTCCAACATACCCACTGACAGACGGATATTGTTAAATCAATTTCGCTGCTCATAACTCCAACTCTCCATGCGCTATCGATTTAAACAAGACATGAACATAACGCCGGCAGAGCAACGGTACTTATTTGTTCATGGTCTTGTATGTGGCGAATACGTGTTGATGTTCATGTTCTGATTTACCACACTATTTGTTGTTGTGTATTTGGTTGTAGACAGATAATGACATTGTAAGGCAACTATCATGGCGAACATTGCTTCTAAGACATATGTTTAGCCAACGATGGCAGCACATGGGCGAAACATGCACTGAACCAAAAAGTGTTCATAATATTAACGAACAACGTTAATTAAAATAATTTTCGTTGGCTCAATGAGTTATTCGTTAGTATAATGAAAAATAAAGTTATTCAGATATTTCAATTTACGTACGATTCGTTGACTCAATGAACATGCATTTATTAATTATTTCGTAACCTTTTTTCTTTTATTAGCGAACAGTTTTTTAAATAATTAATATCAAATCTTTTTATGAACGGTCATTCATTGTCTCAACGAACAAATTCATTGGACGAGAATTAATAAACTTTTCGTTTGCTCAATGTAAATTTTCATTGACTCCACGTACCTTTTTGGTTCAGTGTGAACATGAACAGTCTACACGAGTAAAATTCATGTGTAAAATTCATGCTTTATAGGGTCTGAAATCAATATTGTTAAACTATGCCCAGAGTGACAAACTTTTATAAAAAAATTAAATTTTCACCTGTGGTGAAACGCAAACATTAGTCCATGTTGCTCGAAAATCTCCCACTATGCTTTAGTAAAAACATTTAACTCCCTCTTCTCTTATTTTGCTTTACACAAATTTTAAAACCAAAAATTTAATTATCTTTTTGTCATGATTTATAACTATGTACATTAATTTAAGTAGTATCATAAATTAGCAAAGTTAATAATTATCAGGAAATCACATAATTTATAAAAAAATATTAAAAACATTTTAATTTTGCAACATTATAATCATTACCAGATGTCATACAATATAATTACTCCAAAATTATAATTTAACATAATTAAAATACATAATTTTTTTTCTATCAAAAAATAGTTATAAATTAGCAACAATAACAAAGTCTCAGAAAAAAACAAATAATTTTTTATTATTTATTATATGTTGTAAAAAAAAAATTATGTTAAATCACCCCACTGCAACATTAAAATCTGTCATTTTGTCGGCTTTTAATGAAGATTTATGATAGTCGCAGATATATAAAAAATTGTAAACAACGGAAGTGATTTCAATAAAAACGGAAATTTATCTACATTAAATTACAAATGCACACGCACTTAAAAAAAGCCTGTACCTGCATATAAGATCACTGGCACTAAATACCAGTAAGTACTTTTATATTCATTGATTTTTACTTTCAATTATGTACTGCCCGTTAGTTCGTTTAGCAGTAGAAATGAATAAACCATCTATTGCGTTTTTTGGAAAGAAAACTTTCGGTTATTTGTCCCAAAGTAATTAAATGTTTGCAGTTCGTACTTTTTTGTGGTACACGTAGAGAAAAAACATTTCTCGATATGGTCACACCCATCGAAATTTTTTGTAACGAAAAATTTTTAAACATATTATCGTTATTATAACAATATTATTGTATATTAAATCAATTTCCATTGCATACCTAATTATGTTGGTATTAAAAAGAAAATTGGCCTAAAAATATTTTATTTTGATCTAACTCACACTACCATTGGCCCATATTTAGCCATAGCACCCATACACTCGCAATATTCTGTACGTAAAATTAACTGAAATTGTAATATAAAATAAATGAATATTCATTTATAAACCGGTCTACTTATTTTTCATTTATTTTTAACGAAAAGTTCATTTAATTTTTACTGTCAAAAATTCAACGACGAATTCCGTAAAAACAAATGCATTTTCAGTTATTTAATATAAATTAACTGACTTCAATACATTTTGTTAAAAGTATAAAAATATTAGAAATCATAATATATATCATACATATTTACATACATACATACATATGTTTTAATGCTTTTATAATACTTCTTTGAATACAATGTTAGAGGTAATGACATGATCATCGTTAACTTTTTGCCCGTACGAATCCTTAATACAAACAAAAATATCTTTAAACGTACGCAATTATATATAACTGACTTAGTAATAAACGGCATTATAGTAAATAGCGGTATTGCCAGAATGGATTTTAATACATACTATATTATGTAGAACTGCACTACTATTAAGCGACGCTGTATTACCACACTTGAACAAAAACATATAATCATAATGACAACAGTATTATCATGCAGTTCTATATAAAATATAATTTTTATCAATGAAAATATTAATTTTTCAATTTCTAATTATTTTTCGTCATTAGTGTTAGAAATAAGCTTTAAAATGAGATATCATTCATTAAATTTGATGAGGTGGTATGGGAGATATTTGCAACTGACAAAAAAAGTGCTTTAGAAATAATTTTATGTAATTCTGTAATTTTATATAATACAGGTTTTACTCAAATTTCTAAAAAATACCAGACACATGTCCGCTTGTTTTTCTAATGAGAAAGAGAGAATATTTATTTTTATTTACTTACCCCGTTACACATGTTTGTTTTACTAGCGGTTTTCACCCTTTGTATTAAGTGTACCACTCTTTTATATTTAATACGATTTTATACTTCAAAGCGTGAGTGTCTTTTTCGTAATCATTGTAAATTAATGAATTTGCTGAGTGAGAGAAATAGACAGATAAAGTTTCTTCAACTGTTTTATTCTGGTAAATTCACACACTTTGTTTACTACTGCTTTTTGTGGGATTTTTCAACCACAGCGTAGTATATTTTAGTCTAATACATTTTGTTGTTGCAGTGTTGTAAATGTTAGTATTTTTACTAAAATTATAAGATTAACAAGGTCTGCAAGGGACTTTACTATCAAGGGTGAATTCCGCTACTATTTTATGTAGTGACGACTCTGTTTACAGAAGAACTTTCAATCATGATTATAAGACACCAGCATCATGCCCGATATGGTATTCGCAATTATTTTATTTTAAAAATTTGAGGTATTTAGCTAAATAATTTTAACAAATAGAGTATGGGAATTTTCTACACAAAACAAGCAAATCGTTTTTTTTATATAAATAGATAACTGAAAATTTATTTTTTGGTAGTTAAATTATATAAAATAACTGAAAACTCATTTGTTTTTACGGAATTTGTGGTTCAGTTTTTATGGTAGTCGCGGTTGAATTTTTGACCGTAAAAATTAAACAACTTTTCGTTTAAAGTTAAATGCAAAATAAGTAGGTCGGTTTTGAAGTAAATTTGCAGTTGTAATAAATTTCATTTTCATTTAATTTTACATACAGAATACTTTAACTTAATCAACAGACAATATTATATGCAACCGAAAATCCGTATTAATGTGCACTTAGTTTTTTGAATAAATGTAAGAATCAGTTAAAAATAAATTTTCTTGGAATTTTAAATGTTTATTAATTTAAAAATGACTGAACGGAATACTTCTTGAATAACCTAAAGTCCATTTCTGTAATAATATTATGAGTGTACAAATCCACTCCCAAGAATAGCTTTTGATGCCATTACTTCCTTATAAACGTTGGCATTGATATTTAAAATTAAACGACAATAACTTTTATAACACAATGGAATTAATATAAGCCCCTCCCTTTAAGCCGAAATATTTCCTAAATCTGACACAAAGAATTTCGATATACACCTTAACCGCATAACATAATTTTGTTTTGGCGGTTGCATGATTGCTCATGGGTCCCAAGTGTACCACATCTTCCAAAAAATGTGTCTGTAAATACTGTTGCACAGAAAAAATTATTCATTTTCTCCAATGACCAAATTTATACCAAATTCATAATATCAAGCAAACA
Source organism: Pollenia amentaria (assembly GCA_943735925.1). Classification (NCBI taxonomy): domain Eukaryota; kingdom Metazoa; phylum Arthropoda; class Insecta; order Diptera; family Polleniidae; genus Pollenia; species Pollenia amentaria. Next base: position 79,497,361 of record OX031008.1, on the reverse strand, counting down.
ATTTGTTGCTTTTGCACCTATTACCCAAATAATTATATTGATTACTAAAAATTGTAAAATTGTGAATATTTTTTTTTAATAAATGATATTTTTAATTTTAATTAAAAAATTGATCAACAAACTTTGCCATTTCAAACAATTTAATTTAATTAAATATTGACAATTCCCAACAACAATTCTACGTGTTAAAATGACTTTATTTTAAGCGAAAAAAGTCAATTAAGATTTTTTGTTATTTAATTAAAATTTTAATTGAAAATTTATTTCAAAACAACTAAAATGTTAATTAAATCAAAACTAAATTTTTAATTTTCTTTCAACTGAAAAAAATAATTGATTCAATTATCACATTGACTAAATTTAAATACTTTTTAAACCATTTTAATGGAGTAATGGAGAAAAGAAATTCGAGAGGTTTTGTTTTCTCATTTCATGATTTAAATAACTAGTCCCCTATATTTCCTTTGAACTACATGGTATAGTTCATACACATGACATCTGTATGCTGGTATTTAAGTATCTCCCATAAATATAACATCTTCATTAGAAACCAACAAATTAATAGCTATTTTTTTAATGCTTTACTAAAATTATTTGAAACAAAACATAAGCAATATACATGCAAGAGCATAAATAACTTCTAAATTCTATCTCATACATAAAAATATTCCAATGGCCTGTCAAAATTTTATTTACTACTCTAACAATGTTTTGGCATAGATTTTTTTTATAGGAAAATAAAAGTTAGTTTTATGTGCACGAGATTGTAACTAGTTATGCATGTCACAGTATAGATTTATAGATACTTTGTTTTAAATGCTCTTTTTAAATACTAAACACTTTCAATGGAAATAATAAGGAAACAGTTATGGGAAATAAGAGTAGGGAAGTTCTTTAATTTGAAGAAGCTAAAAAAAAGTTTTGAGTCTCAAAAAAGGGGCTTAGAAAAAACGAAAATAGTATAAATTCCATTCTAATAGAAACTATGTAGTTCTGGAAACCTGTAGGTCCAAACCATGCGTTCTATGCGTTTGATACTTTCTTGACCTTTTTTTCAAGACGCATGGGACGCATGCAAAAGAAAAAAATAAGCCTTACATACATATAAGTTCGATGCTCATATGCATTCTACGCGTCTGCTGTATAACTTGGCAATACAATTTTATATTGATTATACTTTTTTTAACAGAGGCATAAGAGCATTGAACGCGAGGTATGAACCTCTAGCTTAAATAATTCCTTCTTCGATTAATGTCTTAATATTCAATTTATGGATGTATCTTAGGTTTTATTTTAAAAAAACATTAATTCTAAATGGTCAACGGTATAAACTGTTCTAAAAAATATTTTACTTGCAAATTATTCCCGAAAATTCTTTTAAGAACTGGGTCTTAATCAGGAATTTTTAACCGGAAGAAAAAAGATAAACTTAGTAGTATCTGTTATCACACAAAACATTGACTGGGAGTCAAACATTGTGATTATTACTGCAGCTGGGATGACATAGATGAGACGGAAAACTGTCACTGTGCTGCATTGGCCGTAATGGGATCCGCCACTTTCGACGGAGTGTAGAATATCTCTTGCATTGAACTGGAGTGCGTTTTTAAACTCGTTTGAGTTGGTTTCACGTTGGAAGTTCTCTTTAGTGGAATTCCATGCTATCACAATGGATCATTTCGTCGAAGTCTGGGTTCACACTATAAAAGTTTTCTTTCAGAGAGTCTAAGATTATTGGTGAGAGGCGAGGAAGAGAACACGCTATTCGCTTCCTTCTCATCAACAAACTATGACTTTCTGAGAGAAAACTTTTATAGTGTGAACCTTGATTTAGTGTGCCAGAACTTAACTTTAGCTTAGTAAGAATTTTGAAAAATGTTTTAAATCCTTTCTTTAACTCTCTAATTCTATGAAGCTTAATTATAAGCTGTTTTAAAGAAATATTTTTAAAAGAACTAGTTATTAAACCCTTCTCTAAGAAAGATTAAAAATTGAAAATTTAATAACTTCTACTGTCCCTCTTCTTTTTCTTAAACATGAAATTTTTTTCATAATCTATTTTCTGAATCTTCATATCGCTCATTTTCGTCATAACCCAAAAAAATACATTTCGAAATAAATGTTTTTAATTTGCTCGCATAACTTTGAAAAAACTTTAAAACATTCTCTTCAAACGGGAAAAGAATTACATATATAAGGATGAATTTTATACACTATATAAAGAAAAACATAGCAAACTCCAACATCGAAAGATGAACTAAAAATAATTAATCAAATCTTATTTTTATTCTTGAAATGCCGTCCTGCCACCTCAAGATGAAAATTTTCGTTTTCACGGTTCCAGCTAACGTATAAAGCTGTTAAGCGCTTTTCTGATTGGATAAGTGCTGCAGTATCTCTTCTTCTTAAGCGAATATGCCCGCCATCATTAAAACTATTTCGATCTTGTAGATTTGAGCGCAGTTCAAACCTTTTTAGATATTTTATTGAGTGTTTTGCGATCATAGTTTTTACTGATGAGGTCTTTCGGAATGTTAGATTTTTTTTTTACATACCAGAGAGCGGCTGTAATGATTCAAAGAATGTTCTTTTTGGCGCTTTTTAATTTTTTCTATATTGGAGGCCGAGCCAATGCCCCAAATTTGAATAGCGTAGCGTCAGATTGAACTTGATATTGAACTCATTAATTTCCGTGTCAAAATGTTTTCGTAATAAAACCATTCAAATCATCTACAGTGTAATCATGTTGTTTGGTTGTCACCTAAGTATTTTAATGCTAATAGTATTTAAAAGTATTTAAACCTTAAAATTACTGCGGCAAAAAAAGAACTATACATTTTCAATTAATGTGGGCGTTGTGGTGCAATGGCGTAATGCCACAAAAAATTAGATACACAGGGATACAAACAATGTGTTACAGTATTTTTAATAGTTTATATAATAAATTGTGGTAAGCAGCATTTACCAAAATACTGCGGGCAGTTTTGTAAAATGTAATTAATTTTAATAAATACTCCAAATAATTGTAAAAGAAACAAATAACTGAAAAAACTTACAGCAGAGAATAATCGATATTAAAAAAAAAATTATAATTAAATATTTCTTGTGTAAATCAAAAAGAAATCTTTTTGTATTTCTAATTTTTTAATACCAGAAAAATTTTTAATTTAAAAAACAAACGCACCCTCCCTTATTTCGGCATCATAATTAGAATTTTTATCATTTCCAAGATGAACAAAAAAATTTTGAATGGCAACAACAACAACAGCAGCAACTCGAAAAGAAACAAATAATCTTCCCACATTTACACCACACCTTATTTTATTGTTTTAATATTTTATAAAATTTGCATAAAATTATTTCATTTCTTTCATTTGCCAACAATTGTTGTTTAAAAGGCAAAATTTTTACTTTTTCCCTTTTTCATAGTATAAGAGTATAGTAGAATGCGGCTACAACGAACTCAAAGAAACAGACAATTTAGTTCGTTACAAACAAAGTTCTTTGAATACTCCTTATTAGCTGTGTACGTTATAAAAGTATTACATACACAGAAAGAATTAAAACTTGTCTCTAATCACCAAATTCATAGAATCAAGCAAACAATTTGTTGATTTTGCAACTATTTGAAAATGTTTATATAGATAACTAAAAATTGTAAAAATTTTAAATTGTGAATATATTTTTTTTTTAATAAATGACATTCCCAACAACAATTTTACAAGTTTAAATTATTTTATTTTTAACGAAAGAATGAATTAAGATTTTTTGTTATTTAATTAAAATTTTAATTAAAAATATATTTCAAAATAACTAAAATGTTATTTATATTAATTATATATTTTTAATTTTTTTTCAACTAAAAAAATAATAATGTTATAATTATCATATTAATTAAATTGAAAAACCTTTTAAACAATTTTTTTAATTGATAAAAAAATACTGATAATTTTTTCTGTGTATACTGCATACTGCATACTGCATACAGAACACAGAAACAGAAAAAATTCTCGCCAATTTTTTTTTTTTTTTCAATAAAATCATTAATCAAAAATAAAATCAGTTTTAATTAAAATTGTCATCAATTAAATTAAAGGTTTCAATATATCAACAGCATTACTGCAGAAAATGTTGTTTATATAAAAAAATATTTAATGGATACTATTCATTTGTTTACTGGTGCAAATTAAACTAATTTTTTAACTAATGGGGGGATTCACAAGGTGTACTATCAAGTTATATCGTCATAATGTCCTAAATAATATTCTACAATTGTTTAAAAAAAAAATATTGTTGTGTTTCAGACAACATAAAAAAATATTTTTTTTTTTAAACAATTGTAAAATATTATTTAGGACATTATGACGATATGACTTGATAGCACACCTTGTGAATCCCCCAAATATTTATAATTTAAACCAATTTTTATTTTTTTATGTGAGAAAATTGTGAGGTTGGAATAAAAATTTACATTTCATGTCATCTTAATTGTCATTTAAAAATAAAGCCGCTTCCAATTTGCTAGCAGCCTACGTCTGCAGCATTAGCAACTATATCATGGAGAAATTTTGTTAAGGTAGGTCCAGAATTATAAAAAGCTACAATAACAATCATGATGGCATTAATTGATATGGCAATACTGTGATGTTAAGCATCGTTGTGCAAACAAATGTTTGAACAAGAACAAAATGTCGACAACAACCGTCTTCACAATCAAATTCATGTGTACACGTAAAACTGTTTGTAGTTTTAACAAAACGATAGTTACTCTGGATGTTGTGTCATAATGTTATCTTGTTTTGCCATTGGAGCTCAGTCCCACAAATGTGCCTGAACATAAAGTTAAAGTTTGCTATTAAAATTCAGCCAGAATGGCTGAGATAGGGATGTGCAAATTTAAAAAATATATCGATATATATCGTATCGATATTTTTTAAGAGTATCGATATTTATTAATTACAAATATCGATATATCAATGTATCGAATTTATTAAGCTGAAATTATTACCAAATTTCAATACATATTTGCATAGGTCCAAACATATTACATATATGTAATTCCATTCTAACTTTTTATTGTATCTTTTAATTTGAAATTTATTGCCTGTTCCTCGATTTCGAACGATACTTTCATTCGCTTAACTTTTTTTAAAACAAAAACAAATTTTAAAATTTAGTTTTTAAGGTAAGTTATGCGAACGAAGAAGAATTTTCATTTATTCGCCATATGAAATGTATTAAAAATAAATTGGGATTATATAATGCCGGATTATATACTGCCGGTAAACGAAACTTGTGGCACATACTATACAAGTTAACTGTGCAATATTTTATTTTTAATACCCAAATAAAAAAAAACAAACAAAATATTTTTTTTTATTATAACATTCCAACTTTCATAAGTCCATTGCTGCGAACACGCCATAATTAAGGCGATTCTTTGCATAATTCTGGGAACCCTTCCTGAATATTTTTTTCGCGCTTATTTTTTTGTTGCCATGTCTTAAAAAAACGAGACAAAACTGAACTGTGTAATCTATGAAAATGTACAATGGAAAAGCGCCGTTAATATCTTAATATTATTTTAAAAAAATATCATGCATTTCTTAAAAAACAACAGTATTGTAAGCAGTTGAGCAACGGTTTAAATGTTGAATTTTATTATAAAGAGATCTTAAAAATATCGAATTCGATAGTCGTAGATAAATATCGATGTATCAATATATGGGTATTTTTCATATCGGAGATATATCGATTATATTTTTTTTAAATATCATTATTTTGATATATCGATATTTATTGCCCATCCCTAGGCTAAGAAATGAGCAAAACACTACGACTTACATACATCCCTTGTTGTGGTTTTTTTTTTGTATATCTGAAGAACTGCAAGAGACAAATTTTCCAAATTAGCATCTTAGTTATAAGTGAGCGTGTCACAAAATACATTTATTTATATCTAAGGAACGTTAAGGAAAAAATAGTCCAAATTTGGTACATATAGTTGGGCTATCAACACACGACTTCTCTATGGGCAGGATTAAAGTAGTGGAAATGGCATCACACATACAAATAAAAAATAGATTTTGGTATATCTGAAAAATCGTAGCAGTAAAAGTTGCCAAATGTGGTACAAATAGCTTCGATGGAAATGCATGCCATCTGGCAAAAAATGCGCGGGATTGCAGAAGTGCGCGTGGTACAAAAGAAAACTTTTTGTATCTGTAGAACAGTAGTAGAAAATTAGTCCGAATCCGATACATATAGCTGGCTTTTAGATATGTTTGATAATGTACGGTAATGGTTGAGTGATGTTAGACGCTGTTTTACATTAAGTGAAGTGTGTCAAAGAATCGGCACAGCCGAATATAGCCCTCTTACTTGTAAAGAGTAAACGATCAATATTCCCAGAAATGTTATTAAATTAAACGCAAAACAATTGCCATGTATTTAATGGAACTTAAGAAAAAGCAATACAAGAATTTAACAACAAGATAAGTTGTAAACGTAAATAAATATTTTGAAAACGTTTATTTAAAAAAAAAAACAAATTTTTAATATTATTCCAATTCAATAAACCAAATGTTGCCTATTTGCAATTAAGATTATTAAAAAGAATAAGATGAAAATAAAATGTTGGAAAAATTAAAAATGTTATGACAGCAACACAAGTTGTCTGCAGAAATCGATTTTCCGAACGATTCTCACTTCTGTTGTTATTGATAAGTAATAACCCCAGGTTAACAAAAACTAATAGAAAATCTCCAATCAAATTAAAACGAAAACGAATGAAATCATTAATTAATATGTTGTACCCTACACAGAAAAAATATTCAGTAGTTTTTTTTATCAATTAAACAAATTGTTTGAAAAGTATTTTAATTTAATTAATGTGATAATTGAATCAATTACTTTTTTAGTTGAAAAAAAAAAATTAAAAATACAATATGGATTTGATTAAAATTTTATTTGCTTAGAAATAAATTTTTAATAAAAAATCTTAATTGATTTTTATGCTTAAAATAAAATAATTTAAACGTGGAGAATTGTTGTTGGGAATTGTAAAAACCTGAGCTATATTTAATCAGTTAATACATTGTTTGAAATGCCAAAGTTTTTCGATAATTTTTTAATTAAAATAAAAAATATCATTTATTGAAAAAAATTCACAATTTAAAATTTTTAGCAACCTATATAATGATTTTCGTAACAGTTGATTTTAAATCAATATTTTTTAAATTTTACGTCTTCCTCTATTAGATCACGAGATACAAGGTTTACCTATTTTAACCGTTTATACCTATTTCTAAACCCTTTAAAACTGAATGTCCAAAAATCCCTTCTTATTTTATCTACACATTGGAACAGGAGTCTACATACAAAATTTCAAGTCTCTGGCTTGAGTTGCTTTGTTAAAATAGATAATCATTCAAAAACAAATTTCGATCTTAGGCACAAGATATATAACTGAGCTGGGAATTGAACCCAGGTTTTTACGGACAGGTTGCCCTGACTAGTTTCGATTGTAACCACACAATCTCTTAAGAGGGGTTTGCCGTTTTAGCACTCACTGCCATTGACGATGGATGACGTCAATAGTCAAACATCAATCTATAAACCAAATGGTATTTTACTTTTGTAGATCGAAATTTACTTTGACCGAATGATTACCTATTTTAATTGATCTACATGTTCTTCCTTACTTCTGTTTGTCGTACTTTTTGTCAAAAATGTATGTTAGAAATAAATGATTGAGATGAAAAATAAAGTGGGGTTGGTCATACATTTGACCCATCTAGGGGCATCCTAGGCGCTGCAGGGGCCAAATTTAAGAATTTCATTAAACGGCCCCCTAAAGGGTGGAGATATATGGCAACTATGTTTTATGAAATTCTTAAATTAATTAAAACTTGTCGACTTTTGTGAATAAAATCAAAAGTTGCAACAGCTTCATTTTTTATATGTCTGCAAAAAATTAGAAGCATAGCTGCATTTTCCAATTTTTTATGAATTTTTAAAAAACAAAAATTTCGAAATTTTGTTAAAAAAATTATTTTTTTTTCCAAAAAAAAAAATTATGTTTCTAAAACGACTGCGGATATTAGAAAGAAGTTTTACTTTTCTGAAAGGAAATTTTCGGAATTTCGGTTTTTTAAGTTTTTTTCAATTAGCTAAAGGGTTTTTGAGTTACGCGAATATATGTTTTGCAACCTCCTCCATTTTCGAAATAACGGTATATCTCGAAAACCAGAGCCAATCTTAAAAAACCGCGGGCACCACTGGATTCAGCGCAACCGAATTATGTTGAAACTCCAGGTGCCCAGCTTGTCAGGAAAAAAAGTGTAAATTTCTTGCACAGTGTAATTAGTATTGTGGTTGTTTAATTTAACTTTAAATGGTCTTTAATCCATATTTCATTATTTTTATCAGGCTTAAGTTCATTGAATTTAATTTTCATTTAATTATTTTTATGAAGAAAGAAACTTTACAACATGAAATATATTAAAATTTTTTGATAATCTGTAGTAATAATGTTGATATAAGTTGATGTAGTAATGATGTTGATATAAGTAAACGTTTAATTCACTTGATTTTTTTTTAATTAAAACTGATTTTATTTGTTATTAATGGTTTAATTGAAAAAAAATTGGGGAGAATTTTTTCTGTGTATGCTTTTTAATTGTCAGAAAGACAATGCCTTCTAACTACTTATTGATAATAATGGGGAATCAGTCTATAATTTCACATAGCTCCCTACAAGCTTCTTTCCGGATTAGAGTCTGTGTGCCCCTTAACCATATTATTGTATTCAAATCTTATTCATCCTACAATTTTATTGGAATCGGCCCATATATGACCATAGCTCCTGAAAAAAAGCTTTTATTGCCATAACGTCACTATAAATTTGGCAACCATAACTTTTACGATATGAACTATGTCATATCAATTATTTGGCTGGTAGGTCCAGAATTGACCATAGGTTCCTTATATGTAAGCCTCCTGCATAAAATCTCTGTAACAAAAACAAATCTCATATAATTTTAGATATCCTGATCATTTTCGGCACAAAGAATTTTAATAAGAATCTTAAACGCATAGCATAATTTTGTTTTGGCAATTTCATGATTGTCCACCGGTCTTGTCTGTATATACTGTGCTGTAGGGTATCATATGGTCGGGTTTGTGCGACTGTGCTATCGTACTTGTTTGAATTACTCTTTTTTGTCACTTATATTGGATTTTTTATAACTTAAAAGAGAAAAAAGTTATAATATTATATTCTATATAAAGATGAAGAAATTGATGAGTTACTACCTCGAAAAGAATTTCAAAGCACAAGTGATTCACTTTGGGTAATTGAAGTAACTTTGTATTCAGATTATTTCTTGAGAGAAATGCTTGCAGGGTGATGACTTGGCTGGCTGGCTGGCTGGTTAGTTGGCTCTTGTTACTTGATTTATAATAAATTCATAGAGTTTTATTTAACACAACCAACACAGACACCAGCAACAACAAACATATCAAAATAACACCATCAACAAAACAACAGCATGTTTAAATAGACACCCAGCGGGAAAAAGAAGGAGTACGGAGGCCTTCAAGAAGGCCTTCGTACACCTCCTTTGGATGAACAAGGCCTGCTCGCTCCATTCCATACTCATATTTTTTTACACACGTTGTCATTGCGGGGAAGGCCTTCCACTCTCGCTTCTTTCGCCAGGGATTCTAAAGGGCAATCAAATAAATGGCTCTAAGAAGGCTTCCCAGAGAATGGTTTGAAAGGCCTTAGAATAAAGGTAATCTTGAAGGGTTTTTAAGAAAGGTATGATAAAAGGTTTTCCAATTAATGGCTCTTAAAAGGCGTTACAGACCATCCATGTCAAAATGCCTTTGATTAAACGTCATATTGATGCCTTTCAGCTGAAGGCCTGCATATAAATCCCTGCTTATATGCTTCCCATAATTTGAAATAAAGAATAAAAGTTTAGTGTTTTATAATTTCAAAGTTTAGTTCACATATTTATTTACAGAATTACACATGCATACTATAATTACTATAGGTATACACATATTCACAAAAAAAAAACACTTAAAAATATAAAATTAAATAAAAATATAAAAATAAAACACTTCAGTCTTAGAAACTTAAAAATACCTATAAAACTAAATAAAAAACACAACTCAACCAAAATGATTTACATTATTATTTTCATTTGGTATTTTAATATGTAACTTTGTTCTTATAACGGGATGTGAATTATTTTGCTTTTGCTTTGGCAAAAAACAAAACAAAAAATGCTACTCTTTCTCTTCTCCCTTCTCATTGAAGCGAGTGTGGAAGGTTTTATATAAAAGATGCGAGGCTTTCTATGAGGCCTTCTTTATCAGTTAGATCAGAATGGTAATTGAATCAAAAAAATTTCTAAGCAGGCCTTTAATAAGGCCTGAAGTAAGAAGGTCTTCTGAGTTTTCCCGCTGGGCAACAACAGACACACACAAACACATAGTAATAACAGCAACAATACTGGTTGATGCCTGCCTGCCTTCCTGACATTCCAACAACATGTAACTGTCTAACAACAAACATTAACAACATTCATAGAAAGTCCCATTAAAGAGAGAAAAACAACAAAAACATAAAAGTATAAATATATATTTAATATATTTTAAATAAAATAAGTATGTAGTAGTGAGTGAGTTCGTGAGAGGGAGTGAAAAAATGTTTAGAAGAGAATTAAAAAGCCAAAAGAAAAACTTAAATTGTAACAAAAACTGTCAGCCAGTTTAAAATTAACGGCAACAGACACAGAAACTACAACAAAAACAATCTACCACATCAAAATAATAGTTGTAGTTGGTTTTCTATATTTCGAAAGAGTATTTTTTATGCAAAAAAGAAAAGGAAAATAAAGAAAATTGTAAAAAAAACCTGTAGTTTTTTAGCACGATGTATGTACGCTCTCTGAGTATGTGCTTGTGTGTTTGTATGTGTTTGTGTGTGTGTGAATATGCTTAAAAGAAGTGAATGACCCTTTTAACATAATTATCAAAAGCAACCTCATCTAGCCAAGTTAATATTATGTTCACAGTATTTTGTTGTTTGTTGTTTCTTTAGTTTAGTTTTTTGTTGTTTTTTTCTTCTTTTTTAATTTTCAAGATTTAATTTTAAAAATGTTGTTGTTTAATCAGTTGTGTTAAATCTTATAGATTAAAAGCAATTTGTAAACCCGTTTTGATGAATGATTTCTTTTATTAATTTTTTCCACCCATCCGGTCTGGGTTTTTTGTGCGAAGTGACCAAATAAACAGTTCAGTTCAAATTGTTAAAACGGTAGTAATTTTGTATTTGAATTGAATTTTTTACGGTTGTGTTCACTAGTTTGATACAAAAAATATTTGCGGTTTCAAATAGTTTAATTATTCAGTAGAGAAGATTAATGGGTAAGTAATTCCATGTCAAATCGACCAAGAGTGGGACCCGACCCCTTTCGATTTGAATGAAATTTGGGGTGAAGGTTCTTTTTATCCCATAAAGAACATATGTATATTACCGAAAAAAAATAAAAATTTTTTTTTCAAAAGTTACGTCATATTCAATATGTCATAATTTTACCGAATTAACCGAATGTGTTGGGTTTATTTTTTCAATAACTCAAAAACTTCTGCACATACGAAGATGATGTGTACGTCATTTTAAAGAAACTACTTGTGGCTACAAACAATACTCGTTAAAAAAAAAAAAATATCTACAAAATATTAAATTTTAAAAATGGACTAAGTCAAAATCCTAATTTTTTGGCTGATTTTTTTTATATAATTCCTCAAACTGTTCTTTAAAAATCCAGAAACTTTGAAGGAGGTATTTTTTTCTTTCCTGTAAAAAATAATCCTAAAATAAAATTTTAATATTGTAATTTTGAGCAATAAGTATTTAATAAATCTGATTTGCTTGATTTTAGGTGTTAAAAAAGTAACGACATTGATAAAGTTTTTTATGTTTATTTGTTGGTGGAGCTCAATGTGGGCACTTTCAATGAAAACTACACTTTTTGTCACGTTACGTCTCCAAGAAATCAAATGAGTTTTATACTTTATTTTAGCGAAGTCGATTTTTCTTTGGGTTCCTTTCATTCTATATGTGGTGTTTGGCGATTCGATAATAGTGGCATCACTGAATATGTAACATCTGATTAGCTTTTACTTATCTCTTGTACTTTTGACTTTCAATACCACGTTTTGTAATTGTGAAATTAGATATTAATAAAAGAGTAACAAAACCTTAATCTTCATTGAATTTAACTTTTATTGTAAGATTTTGGGGATATAAAAGTGGTGTCAGAAGTGTTTTGGTCATTATTAATGGACAATGCCTTTGGACGAAGAAGATACCAAGCAGATAACCTCAATATTCGCGGATGCCTTGCGACAAGCTGTCTCAGAGGCGACACAAGCAGCCGTCTTGGCTATGTCACAACAGCAACAAGGGCAAGAGGTAAAGACAGCATCTTCGAATACATTACCAAAGCCTCCTCCTTTTCACATTAGTGAATATAAGGAAACAGAAATATCATCGGTAGGAAACTATTTTGAACGGTTTGACCTAGCGCTTAACCTCAGCAGAATACCAGAAGCTGATCACCATAGCTATGCACGTGTACATATGGGAACACTTCTAAATGATGCGTTGAAATTCCTGATTCACCCGAGGGAACCGGAAGCCTGTACTTACGAGGAAATTAAAAAAGTCTTAATTGGACACTTTGACAAAAAGAAAAATAAATACGCAGAGAGTGTTAAATTTCGGAAGATCACACAAAATAAGGAGGAATCCATAGCAAACTTTACGCTTCGGTTGAGGCAAGCAGCAGTCTATTGCGAGTATGGCGAATTTATTGATCGAATGCTCATAGAGCAATTGATTTGTGGTGTGGAATCAAGAATGTCCTGTGATGAAATCATTGCTAAGAACCCGAGTACGTTTAGAGAGGCATACGAAATCGCGCACGCGTTGGAAGCGACACACCAGACAACATCAACCGTGAAACAGGTACCTGAAAATGCATTTGAACAAACAAACAAACTAGGCTATTCACCCGTTCAGACAAAAAGGAAATTATTGGTCAATCATCCCAACCGCAACCAAACAAGAACCAAGAACAATAATTTTATGGGTGGTCAAACCACATGTAATGGGTGTGGGGGAAAACACCAGAGAAGCCAATGTAAATTTCGCGATTCAACTTGCTTTGCTTGTGGTAAGAAGGGACACATTTTAAAGGTATGCCAATCAAAAACAAACCAAATTGCGGATGAAGAACCAACCAGCGACTGTGATTCACTACATGAACACCAAGTTATAAATGTCGTTAAGAGTGAGCAAGCAAAAAAGAAATGGGTCAATACACACATAAACGGAATTGAAATCAAAATGGAAATTGATACAGGCGCACCGTGCGGTATAATCGGTAAGACGCAACTTCAAAATATTAAACATAGCGGTCTCCGCGGCACACATAGGATATTTTCCAGTTACACCGGTCACCCAATTCCTTGCTTGGGAAGAGTTCCGGTCCTTGTTAAGTTGGGTCAAACAGTACGGAAGCTAAATCTGTATGTGATGGATGGGGATTATGATCCATTATTTGGACGCGAATGGATCACACATTTCGTAAATGAAATCAACTGGGCTGAGTTGTTCTCGCCCTCCGATCGAGGCGATTCTATTAAAATGTCATCACCGTCACTGAATGCAGATCAACAACAAAAATTACAAGAAGTCTTATGGAAATATTGAAAAACATTTGGCGAGGTAGCTGGGAAATTAGAAGGCCCTCCTGCGAAATTGCACCTGAGACCGGAGGCTACCCCAATCTTCACAAAAGCAAGAGAAATTCCTTTGGCACTGAGAGAAGCATATGCAGCCGAAATTGATGCGAAAATAAAGTCAGGTTTCTACAAAAAAGTGGACTATTTGGAGTGGGCGTCTCCTACACACGTGGTGGCAAAGAAGAACGGCAAAATCCGTATCACAGGGAATTATAAACCTACACTTAACCCTCGCATGATAATCGATGAGCACCCGATACCAAAAGCCGAAATGCTATTGAATAAAATGATTGATTCCAAACTTTTTTGCCACCTAGACATAACCGATGCCTACTCACACCTAACGATCGATGATGACTTCGCCCATGCTCTCACCCTGAATACCCCGACTCATGGGTTAATAAGACCAACAAGAGCAGTTTACGGGGCAGCAAACATACCGGCGATTTGGCAACGCCGCATGGAAAACGTCTTGTTCGGACTAACCAATGTGTGCAGTTTCTTCGACGATATACTGATTTATGCTTCGGATTTTGGAAAACTTATGATCGCACTTCAAAATACGTTAGAAAGACTGACGCAACACGGATTACGCCTCAATAGAGCAAAATGTATATTTGCTGCACCTTCAGTGGAGTTTTTAGGACATAAAATCGATGCTAACGGCATACACAAAGCGGATTCACACATTACTGCTGTTAAGGAAGCTCCTAAACCATCAATGGTCGAAGAACTACAACTATTCCTAGGTAAGGCGTGTTATTATAATTCGTTTATTTCAAATTTGTCTACTCGAAATGCCCCACTGAGGGAGATGCTTAGAAGGGAACCGTTTCAATGGACCTCCCAGGCCGATAGGGCATATGAAGACGTTAAAAACGCGCCAACTTCATCAGAGGTGCTCATGCCGTATGATCCACACCTGCCTTTGTTACTGGCCACTGACGCGAGTAAAGTTGGCATCGGTGCCGTCCTATCGCATAGATTGGAAAACGGACTGGAGCGACCAATTGCTTATGCCAGCCGCGCGCTGACGGCGACCGAACAAAAATATCCTCAAATGGATCGAGAAACATTGGCCATAGTATGGGCGGTGCAGAAATTTTTTTTATACCTCTATGTCCGACACTGGACACTCATAACCGACCATAAGCCGTTAACACAAATTCTACACCCACACAAGTCGTTGCCAATACTGTGCATTAGTCGTATGTCAAATTATGCGGACTTCTTGGCGAATTTCGATTTCAACGTCACCTTTAAACCAACAAAGTCCAATGCTAACGCAGACTTCTGTTCTCGCATCATAAAAAGGAATAGCATTGATCAAGTAAATTTGGCAATCGATAAAGATTTTTGGATCCATGACGAATTTGACACATTTATGGTAAGACAAATACAGCAGCTCCCAATAAGATCGAGGAAAATCGCAAAGGAAACTGTAGCCGATAGTCACCAGGGGCCGATTGTGAAACATTTAGAGACAGGTAAAGATCTGAAGAGAATCGGTTACAAATCACCAGAAAACAACTACAAGCTAATGGACGGATGTTTGTTGTTCGAACACCGTGTTGTTATTCCAGAAATACTTCGACCCAGAATCCTTAAGGACCTACACGCGGGTCATCTGGGTATTGTACAAATGAAAGGATTATCTCGCTCATTTGTCTACTGGCCCAAGATAGATAGCGACATTGAGAACATGGCTAACAGCTGCGAAAATTGTGCAAAAAATTCCCATAATCCACCTAGAGTCAAGGACCACCACTGGCAGTACCCCACCGGGCCTTGGGAAAGAATCCACGTTGACTACGCAGGGCCGGTAGCTGGTACAATGCTTCTAATAATTTCCGATGCGTACAGCAAATGGCTGGAAGTAAAACCAGCCAACTCTTCAACTTCTTCTGCAACGATTGCCATTTTAGACGAACTTTTTGCATCATACTGCGTACCGGTTACACTTGTTTCTGATAACGGCACAAACTTCACCTCCGGCCAATTTAAAGATTTTTTAAACAGGGTAGGTGTGCAGTTTCATAAATTGACGGCCCCCTATCATCCAGCAACAAACGGCCAGGCCGAGAGATCGGTACAAACCGTAAAAAATGCGCTTAAAGCCATGAATACAACAAATTCTACATTACACGGAGATATTAATGAGTTCCTCCGACAATATAGACGTGCTCCGCATACAACAACAGGACAGCCACCCGCTCAACTCTTTTTAGGTCGGTCCCCTCGCACAAGACTGGACTTAGTGTTCCCTCAGGATATCAGTAAAACCATCACTGCCAAACAATTTTTGAAATCAAGTCCAAATTTTCGGTCATGTTATCCAGGACAAAACGTATGGTTCCTCTCGAACAACAACAGAATGGACAAGTGGTTAAAAGGAAAGGTGAGGCGCAAACTAGGAGACCTTCATTATGAAATTGAATTTATGGGCAAAATTTGCAAAAGACACATCGATCAGATAAAGAGCCGGATGCAAAGGGAAGAGCACACTCGACGTGAGGAAGAAAATGGGCGTAAGTTTAAGTTCTTTCCGGACGATAATGGTCATAAAGCGGCAGAGAACGGACTGCGTAATTTAGCGATCCGAATACCCCAGATACCGATAACACCACCAGATAACCGCACATAACCAACACCAATTGAACTGCCAACGTCTCTTCCAGCCAGGAATCGCACGATTACATCTCCAACAATTACTCGGACAGCATCACCGACAAGTATCAATCAGAGAACACCTTCACCATCAGCTCAACAAACTTCTCCTCCAGTCTCACCTGCTAGTATATCATCTACGCCAACGAATGTCCAACCCCAGCCTCCACCGCCAATAGCTCCAGGGAGAGCCTTGACAGCACCAATAGCCCAGCCACTTAGAAAATCAACCAGAATCCGTAAACAACGGCTGGCGTATTCTCCATAGACTCAAGGATGCGTGGAAAGAACTGTGGTGTTTGGCGATTCGATAATAGTGGCATCACTGTATATGTAACATCTGATTAGCTTTTACTTATCTCTTGTACTTTTGACTTTCAATACCACGTTTTGTAATTGTGAAATTAGATATTAATAAAAGAGTAACAAAACCTTAATCTTCATTGAATTTAACTTTTATTGTAAGATTTTGGGGATATAAAACTATATATAATGAAAGATAAGAATTATTCATTTTCATACGAAGTTAAGTTTTGGGTACAACTATTTTTAGTCAAAATTTTGTTTTAACTTATAAAAACTTTAAATTTAATCAATAAGACTATTCGTCCAAAAATATTGTTATAAAAAAATTTTAAATTTTTTATAAAAATGCTAAATAAAATGCCTACTTTTAAATGAAAAATTATTCAGCTAAATAAAAATTGTTAATGCTAAATTTAGTTGCAAAAATGCCAAAATGGTCACACTGACGGGAACAAATCTAGTTTAAAGACGCAGCTCCAAATAAAGTATATGGTATCTAGGTGATAAAAAATTTAAAAATAAAAAGAAAATATAAAGTAAAGGGTAAAAAATTAAAATAAAAGATCTATTAAAAAGCTTTAAAATAATACCAATATTGGCCATATACGTTGAGAAGTAGAGTGGAAAATCGTATATATGTATATATATGAAAACTTAAATGTGCATAACTCAAACAGTATGCGTTTGCGCAACTTTTTTCACTTAATATTTTCTTATTTTTTATAACTTATTTTCTATAACTCTAGGTGCTTGTTTTTTTGTTGGGATCTGCGTCGGACAACTAGATTTAAGCCCACTCAAGACCATCGATATATACATACATTAGGGTGGGTCGATTTAGCAATCGATATTGTGGCATCGATTTTTCGATAGCTTCTGTCATGAGGAAAACAAAGTTCCACTACGACATATCAAAAAATAATTTTCGATGCGTCCAAATTTAAATTTTTTGACTTTTTCTCAACTTTTATTTTTAAGGTTTTTTTAGAAGGTAATAAAAAAATCGGCTGATATAATTTTTTTTTTAATATTACCTTTCCAATCTTAAAAGCGATGGCGATGACAGTTTTTCCAAAAAAAATGTTTTACTTGAGGTTTTGTCGGAAAAATATTTTTCACGGGTTAAATGTTAAGATTTTTTAGTAGGTATGTTCAAATAATTCGCCGATTTAAATTTTTTTTAATAAAGTCTATCCAAGGTAAAATTGTACGCTTAAACAATGGCGACATAATTTTTTCGAAAAACAACATCGACAAAATTTTTGTGCATACAAATCGTCCCACCCTAATATACATATAAAGTTTTTTCAATGATAAAAATAAATTAAATCCGTTCCACATTAAGAGAAATATTTGCTGTTAAAAACTGACCAATATGTCTATTATTTTATCTAGGTACTACTTAATCTGTAAGGGACTTTGGGCACAGTAGCGACCCCAAGAAATTACCAATATACGTTTTCTTTGCGATAAAGTGCTTGGTATCATAATAAGACCAATTCGGTCGATTATTTTATCGATAATTGAATTTTAGAACTCTGTCCATACGAATTTAACAATTCTAAATTTTTTTTTTACATTAAAAACACTCATGTTAAAAATTTTTTTTCTTAAGTAGCTTACAAATTGCTTTTTTTCTCCTCCTACATATTAAAAAAATAAATTATCGTTAAATAATCCAAGCCAGCTGAATTTTATAGTCTTCATAATTTTCCTAAAAAAACACAAGAGAGAAACATAAAAAACTTATTTATAATCACTTTATAATTTAAGTTAAATAACTAAAAAAAAAACCAACATAAATTCTGAAAATAATAATTGTTTTTTTTTCTTTTCTTTTTCTTTGCAGCTTTTTTATAGATTCTGTGCACGTAATTACCAGCAGCTAACGTTTACTTCCGGTTCCTGTTTTGTATGTTAAGTACACACAAATATAAAGAAAATCTCTAATACAAACACACACTTACGCACCCTCAGCAGAGAGCAGTAACAGAAAAGCAGTCAGTATTAAAAATCAGCCAAAATATCTTTTACACAAAATCCACTACACAAATGAAATACTCAGCTACAGACAGCGATAAAAACATTATTTTTTTTTTTGAACTTAAAAAATAATAATAATTTTATTTTTATGATTTCCTTTTAAGTTAAACCAACAAAAACAAAGAAATATAAATAAATTGACCTAAGAAGCCCATATTGCGCAGACCCACTGCAAAGAGAAATTTACATTAAATTTTATTTATTACATTAAGAAAATGAAATGAGATTTAATTTATTTTTAATTTGTTTTTCTGTTAATAGTCAAACTCATATTTCTTCTTTCTTTTTTTTTACAGAAGGCGTAAAAGTGCAATATTTTTTTTAATAGGCAAATTGAAATTTTTGTTATTAAAAATTTAAAAAATAATATATTATACATATTGTTTACAAAAAAGTGTTTTTAATGTAAATATCTTCTCTAAAAAAAATAATAAAAAATTTTAAATTAAAATAAAAAAGTGAAAAAACTTCTAGTTTAACTATAAAAAAAATTGTTATATATTAAAAAAAAAAAATAATTTTTTTTATTATTCTTTTACACAAAAAGTGTTTATTTTAAAAGTTTTAACAAAAAGTTGTTATACATAAATGTTTTAATATTTTTGATTGTCCTTTAAACGTAAATACGTAAATAAATTTTTTTTAAATATAATTTTACTAAATAAAACGCTTAAAGTGTTTTGCGTGCTCAAGCCGAACATGGATCCGCCTATTGGCAATGGATTCGGGCTCCAACAACAACAACCAAACCGATTAATTAAAGTAAACACAACAACAACCATGCCATCAACAATGTCAACAAGTAAAAGTAAAAAATTATTAAGAATTAATAACAACAACAAAAAAGTGTCATCATTAACCACCCGCTCTAATAATTTCTGCAAAACAGCAACAACAACAACGCCAGCAACTTCATCATCACCGTCATCATGGCTTAGTTTACAAACGAGGCCACAACACAGCAGTAGCAGCAACCGTCTTTTTAGCTGTAATCCAAGTTTTTTCGTTTGTTTCTTAACCGTGGCGATTTTAAATAATTTTGCCTGTTTTATACCAACAACACAAGCAACCACCTATGCCCAGCGAGAAAATACCCGTATTCTGCCGTTACAATCAGGTAAGACCAATAATAAAAACAATCAAAGAACTCTTTCTGTCTTAATGCCTTTATAAATAGAAATTTTAATAGGTGTGTTCATTTACTCTACTTTAGCAGAATCTTGCAACGAGAGAGTAAGTTTACAAAATTTTTCTCCCAAAAAAATAAAAATAGATTAAATAAAAGCTTTAAAAGAAAAAACTGGCAAGTTAAGCCTGCGATACACTATACTATTTAGTGTTACGATTTCTCCAAAAAAAATCTTGTGTGTTCATAAATTATGATAATGTGACCTAAGACGAATTTATACAGGTGTCCACAGAGAAAGAGAGAGAGAGAGTCAGAGCTAAGCTGGCTGTAATTTTTTTATCTGCAGTTTAAAATTTTGAATACATATATCTACATACAAAAAAAAAAGAGATAGCTAGCGTAACTCTGTTCTAATGCGGTCACCAGTATGAATTCGCCTTGGTGTGACCTAAAAATTAAAAAAGAGTTCAAGATTTTTTTAAGTCTATCCGACTTGCAAATTTTTTGTGAACATTTTTCTAAAAAGATGGATTTCATGCGATTAGATTTGGATTTTCTTGTAAAGTCATTTGTGTGTTCAGTGACAACTGATTTTGCTGACATTTTTTATGTCGGATATAATTATGTCAGATTTTCGGGTGAATGAATCGTACGATTGCGTATGATAGTAAATCGTGACCTTTAGGCATATCGACAGTATTCAGTTGAAAGATATAAGATTCTTTCTCCATTAATTTAATTGTTTTGAATTATATACACATGGTTACTGATCCTAAATTCTTCAAACATTTGTATGTATCAAGGCGAATTCATACAGGTGGACGCTTCAAAAGAGAGAGTTATTCTAGCTGTCCCCTTTTTTTTCTATGTAGGTATATTTATTCAAAATGTCCGATTCCATACAAAAAAATTTACAGCCAGGATAAATAACTCTCTCTCATACGGTGTGATGCTACCACCTGTATTAATTCATCTTGGTAGGTATTATATTTTATGTTATTTAAAAATTTTTAATGTAAAAATTATAAAAATTATTATTGTTTTGTAAACAAAAACATGAACAGGTGTTTAAATAATTTTTGCTAGTAAAAATTTTGCTATCAGAATTTTTTGTTTTTCAAATTTGTATGCTCTTTTATTACTCTCTCGTTGCAAGTTTTTTTTCGCGTACGTGACGACTTACTAGTAACAAATATTGAAATAGGCATTAATTTTTAGTTATTGAACAGACCTATTGTTTGCTTTTCGAAAACAGAAAAAAGTAGAAGAAATAAAATATAAAAAAACTTTCAATTTTTTAAACATTTGAAAACTGTCAACAATACACAGTGGGATAGTTTGTAATAAAAATTAAGGAAAATCTATAAGTTTTGAGTAAACTAATAAAATGTAAATTTTTCCAAAAAAAAAAACTTAACATGTACATACTTAAATTTATTTATTTATTTATTGCATTAGAAAATAATACTTGAATTTAAAATTTATACTATGTTCACACTTAAGTTTTTAAACGCGTTTAAGCTAAATGTTGATTAAGTTAATTTTTAATTGAAAACAAAAACTATAGTTGTTGTGTGTATAATTGCAAATATGAAAACATACACACAAACTTTGAAATATTTTTTGTTGTATTAAAGTTCCAAAAAAATTTTTAATTGTTTCAATTAACTTTGTTTAATGAAAATTATTTTGAATGTGTAAACGTTTTCGTTTGTTATCTAAATTCTTTGGCCAATTAATATTAAATAAACCTATTAATAGAAACTCAACAGCAAGAAAAGCTCAAACTTTAAAATAATTTAATTTTGATGGTCAATTTCTTTACTAGCTAAAAATAGTACGAAATTTAATTAGTAGTATAAATTTCTAACTAAAATATTAATTGAAGTTGAGTTTTAATTTATTCTGTGTTTGCAAATTTTGTGTCACTCTTAAATTTTTCATACTATACAATTTTTTGACGCCCTATGTTCAACAAAATGAACTTTCGTATTATTATCTATCATTACTATTTTTTTTTTGTTTGTAGTGATTAATATTTATTATGAATAAAGGCTTAAATATAATATACAATTTTTTGGAAAACATACCTGGGATTTATAGTTGAGGAGGAAATCTCATTTAAGTTTTAAGTTAATGATTTAATATGCGTTTAAGTATTTCTACTATCTATTATATCTATTGATTCTCACGTAATTTGCAAACATGGCTTCTTATTATTGGTTCAATATTTTGGAAAAAGGTGAGCTAATGGATCTTATAGAGCATCAGAAATTTGGAATGGAACTCATGAAATATTTATCAAAATTTTTACAAAGACTTAAGTCCAAAAAGAACATGCGCAAATTCTCATTATCTCTCAAATTATCTGTGAATTCGCCATTAAATTCTGGTAATGAATTAATTAATATATAATATTAAAACTCATTACGCCTACCGTAGTTTGCGTGTCAAACTTAATTGAGCAAATAACAATATGTATAACTAGACTACATACAAATGATATTTTTATTTTGGTTGTACGATTTTTTCGTATTTATTTAGAATCGCAACAGAAATATAAAAAATACCGATTTTTATACAATTTA
The DNA here is from genome assembly GCA_943735925.1 of Pollenia amentaria. Lineage (NCBI taxonomy): Eukaryota > Metazoa > Arthropoda > Insecta > Diptera > Polleniidae > Pollenia > Pollenia amentaria. Next base: position 79,474,801 of record OX031008.1, on the reverse strand, counting down.
TTAACAGTTATTTTATTAATTTTATTAATTATTACTCAAATTGCTCTATTTATTCTAGAATCAGCTGTTGGTGTACTTCAATCATATGTATTTGCTGTTCTTATAACTTTTTATTCCAGAGAAGTAAATTAATAACTTGTTCTATTAGACCGACTTGGCTTGAAAATAAGCCTTACAATTAAACAATTTTACAAGAAAAAATGTTAAGGCAATCGAATTGCCTAGATGTTACTAAAGAAATATTTTAAAATCAGAGTTTTTGGCTTAATGCCTACCCACTGTGCATAATACCACACATAAGCAATCAACCTACAAAATCCATTAGTAATTTTAGCATGTTAAGAAGTTCTTAACAGCACAGCAAAAATACTATTTCTCTTTCTTTAACTCATTTATTATTATCGTATTTCGCCAACACAAATGTCGCCTATGACACTCTTTTATTATCAGTGTTGCCAATTTAGTCATGTAGTCGCTAGATTTAGCAATTGTTTATCTTATTTAGTCAAGAAACAAAAATTATTTTTAGCTTATATCTTTCATTCAGCATTATTTCCTTAAAGATTTAAAAACTTCAAGTCAAAAAATGTAACTAATAGTGAATTCAACCAAGTTATTCTGAGGCGATCGGTATGTTGAAAAAGGTTAATTTATTATCAATATTTTAAGGTGTTTCTCAAATCAGCAGAAACGTATAATACTCTCTCCACAGTTGTAGTATGGGTTTAAAGAAGCCATCGCAATTTCATAATGAAATTTTTACCATTTATTTTATTATATATCATATTATAAAATTGTATATCAGGAAGTTGATTGCTCTAATTAACCCAGCGGTTGAGATCTCGACCAGCAGTTTACACGTAATCCAAAAATTATTTTTGTCCGATATTTAACTAGCACATTTATGTAGCGTGGTATAAAATGGGTTAATGCGTTTTTTGACAATCCTACAACGAGGTTATACGGCGAAAACATTTTATTCCTTTAAAGATATAAACTTTGCAGTTTTCAAACATCTTAAGTTTTTACAAACCTTTTGCGTTGTTAATTGGGATGTTTGCTCGTTTGGACAAACGTTTGAAGCATGTTTGTAGAAACACCAAACATTTTTGATTTTCGTACAAACATGCAGAATATATGTCTAACTTTTTGCGCTGGTTATTACTTAATTTGATAATTTTAGTGAAAAGGGGGAGAAGAAGAGGCATAAAGTAATAGACGAACATAGAGATAATATGAATGTGCCGAATATTGGCAAACGAAAAGTGTGCGCTCGTCAAGCCGATTTGGTAGTTTGTTTTGCCCTTTATATATTTTTTACAGTTTGGAAGCAAAATAATTTTTTTTAGTATTTTGATTAGTAATTAAGCGTTTTCCCAATAAAATCTTGTGTAATTATTTTCTGGTGTTCAACCATTTTTATTAGCGAAAAGTTGGCAACACTGATTATTATTGTGTATTAGCATTTTATTTTTGTTATATTTAAAAAAATGCTTTCCAATTTCCTAATATTTAGGGGTTACGGGTTAAAGAAAAAAAAGGTGAAAAAGAATTGAGATTAACAAGATTAAAAGGTGCCAAAAAGTCAAAACGTGAAGTAAATTGAATTGAACAATTTTTTTAAGTTAAAAAAGTAATGAGGCACAAAATTTGGATAAATATTCATTCGTAGGTATATTATGCATTGGCAGTCAATTCATAGCACAATTATGCTGATACCATGTCACCATTGTGGCCATTTTTGCAGCTAAACTTAGCATTTTTTTTTTTTTGATTTAGATGCAAATTTTCCATTTAGCAGTTAGCATTTTATGTAGCATTTTTTAACTAGATACGTGGCATTTTTTAGCATTATTCAATTATAGTAGTCTTATTTTGAAATTCTACCAAAATTATTTGTTGATTACACATACAAATCTGTAACCCCGGCAATAATAACGTATCATATAAAATGTGCTAAAATTCATCTTATTGTAACAGAAAATATATCCAAAAAACCGGGAAAAGTTGGTTAAGTGACCCAAGACCATGAAAGTGGATTATTGAATTAAGAGATAAAATGTTTGTTGAAACCAAAATTTAGCCCCCTTGTCATGTATGGAAAAACATCTAAACATTTAGTAGCAGAGTCTCCTTTTCTTAAAAATTTCCGAAAACCCATAGATTTTCTACCAAAAATTTTGAAAAATGGCAACGCTGCTTTAGAGTAAAACAATTATGAGATTGACATTCAATTTGTATGTCTATTAATTTAAAAAGGAATACTCACCACCCTATCATACGTGGGGAGGTTTGTATGCGTTTGTGTTTTTTTGTCTAGCACACAGATACATTGGCTCTTGACTCAACTTTTAGTATAGCGATCGACTCAAATCCACTTTCTGAATCTACTTAATAATGTCCGTCCATCCGCCTGGCTGGTTGTCTCTTGGTGTTAACCTTGTGCACAAAGTACATGTAGGAGTTTTGGTAATAATTTGATGAAAATTGGTACATTAGTTTTGATTGTCATAAAGACAATCGGTCAATCTTCAAGGATTCTTTAAAATAATCTAATTTTATTTTGAATCAATGTACCATGTACCCCCCTCCTGCCGTTACTTTCTCCGGAAAAAAGGTGCAGCTAATGCTCATTATTCGACAGAAGAAAAATCGACACGTCTTCTATTCTAAAAAGAGCAAGATTACGATTGATTAGGGATCCTTATGTGGACCCACGAAGCCCCAAATACTTCGGGCATGGACGGATTATATGTAAAGATATTATTTAAATACAAAATCGCGGCAAGCGTGATCATATAACGTCAGCTTTAAAAGCTGACTTTTTACCACATTGTAGGTACGGCTTGCTGGCGTATCTCCCTAGATGCTGTTTCTTATCAACAGAAACTGTATGCATTACAGCAGTGGATATTAGATAGCTCCAGCTTCTAAGCAAGGAGCGAGCAATATATTCTGACTGCACTCATACGTGAGGGCGTTGGTAAACGCATGTTTTAAACTGACACGTAACTTGGCTTTTTAAATTCAATGTGTTTGTTAAAGAATTTAGAAAAATTTGCTTAAATTCAAATTTAAATATATGATGAATTCGTACTATGGACTTGTACTATATTCAATGTAATTTTATATTGACTCAAAAAAACTCGCACTTTAATTACTTTATTGTAGCTTCAAACTAAATATAACAAAATTCCAGAAAGTACGTTGAAATGAATTTAAATACTTTTACTTTAGGTCAATTAAACTTTAATTAATGAGTTTTTAAGAGAATTGAGAAGAAATACTTCATCGAAAATAAAAATATTTTTCTCTAAACTGTATTTATATTATATGATTTATCAAAAAAAAAAAATATTTATTGTAATTATTTCTTTATGTACTTTCCTTTAAAACCAAATTCAAAAATATATCTCAGTGTAGCTGTAACATAATAATATTTATTTCTATAAGTAGATATTATGTGATGATAATATTTAATATTGATTTTTATTTAATTTTATTCTTCATCTTTTACAATCACAACAATTTGCTGTGCAATCTGCTAGTGATTGAACTGAATTTAATTAATTAATAGGAAATCAAATGAAGTAATTAAATTGACACGAAATGTAAAAACGATTCTCCACTCAAAGTTAAAACAAAAAAATCGTTAAAAGATAAAAAATGCAATTATCCAATTAAATGCAAATAAATAAAACAAAAAAAAGACATTCAATTATAAAAGGAAATGAATTTAATGACTTTAAGGAGGATAAACAATTGGAATTTTCTTGCAACTAACTTAGAAAAAAATTTGTTAAAATAAAATGTAATGGCGAAATAAAATCAGAAATTGTCTTTCGTTAAAAAGAAATCAACAAAGTGATTTAAGGGGAAATAAGCAATTTGATTTTTCGCATTGATATTTTATTTTGTGACACTTTACAATTTTTTTTTAATGTACCTACAATTTCTTTTTTTTTTAAATTTCTTTAAACTTTTAAATTTCTTTAAACTAATTTTATAATGGGCATTTTTTTAATTGCTTAACCACTGAATAACAAATAATTCAATAGGCAAATGTAAAACAAAACTGATGCAAAATTATTTTACAAATGGCGATAACAAAATATTATTAGAGTAAAGATATTTTGTTTGCATCTTAAACATATAATGAGTACACGTATAGAAAGTTATCATGTTATGGCTATTTAATCTCATTAAATGGTTGTGAGGAATATAATATGTTTTTACGTTATCATTATGTAGTTGTTATAAAAATGGTTATTTTTCAGTGAACCCTACTTAAATTTATAATTGCGATAAGCATTGACATGTTTACAGTTACTATAATATTGTTGATATTAAATAATAATAACAATATTTTGTGTACGACAACAATATATTGTTAAAATAAACATAGTGTAGTTACCGTAACCATGCCCAACCATGTTTTTTCTCTGAGTGTGGTGTAAAAAAAAATACATCGTTGCTAGCGTCCAAAATATATCACTTGTTTGTTTGTTAGACATAAAAGCTGTAACGTCAAAGTTTTTAAAAGCAACAAATTGATATATGTAAAGGCCCAACCATAATATGCATAAGTTAGCTTAAAGTACTGTCAAAAATGAACGAAAAGTCTGTCAAATGCATGAGATAATTAAAGGAGAATTTAAGGTGCCCATAATGTACTTACATAAACTTAAGATCCATGTTGCATATTTGTGCAATATTTAGTTTTCTTGTGAGTACTTCAAATTAAGAAGTACCAAAAATTACAGCCCTGTATTTGTTTTATTTAATTTGCCAGCAACGTTTTAAAAAGAAAAAAATTGGCGATTGTTTTACATACTTTTTAATAAAAATTGATACAAAATTAATATATGTAAAATTCCTCTTTTTCTATATTCTTGTTTTTCTTTATCCATTTCAATTTATTTTTTGTAACAACACACAAACAGCTGATTCCGTACGGAATATGCGTTCAGTTTGGCACTTTGCTTAAGCAAATGACATTTGACGAAACTTAACGAAAAGTTTCATTAAGTACATTATAGTTGCCCACATATGTTTTATATGTATTCGCACAGCTGCTTAAGTTGACTTAAGCGGCCTCATGCATGTTATGGTTGGGCCTTAATTCTTTTCAGCCTCACAAAAGCACGACAAAACTTTGTCAAAATATTTCAAATCAGCGAATCAGGGGCATAATTCTAGTAGTCGTTATCGAATAATGCAATTTTGTATTTATTTCTGTCGGTCGATACTGAACGAATCGAAATTAGTTTTTCAGTGTTGTAAAGCATTTATTTGAGTTTTCACAACACTGATTGTTTTTTTTTTGTTCACGTGTTCGATGACGACTGCCAGAATTACCCCCAGGACATTTCGTTTATTTTTTTTTTTTTTTTTTTTTTGGAAAAATGGATTTATTTATTAAACACAAATTTCTAGCAAATATTAGCGATGTTATAAAAAAAAATTTATCGTTAAACACAACAAAGTTTTTCTATTTGCGGTAAGAAAATATTGAATATTAAAAAAAAAAGTCATTTTATATTTCGCCATCTTCTGATGCAGTAATTTTATTTACAAATATTACAGCCAACCTTAAAATTACATTTTGTAGCACCTGCCTCTGAGAATCTTAATAATAAAAAATTTCCATTTCCACTATATGTTTATACTTCAATTAATTCTTGCATCAAATCATGTTAATTGATATTGCAACAAAATATTTGAAATATGTCTGCTAGCATTTTTTTGTTTAAAAAACTGGTTTTGATCACTAACTACTATTTATGTTGATTTTTATTAGGTTGTTTGGTCGGTCGTTCGGTTAGTTCGGTCCACTTGAATTATTTAGTTGATAGAATTTTAAGAAATTCATTCAACTAAAAATTTTGTTTAGATTATTTGGATAATAAAAAAAAACAACTTGAGAATATTTAAAGTAGCTACTCATACGAACAGTCAGTTAGTTCAATGCACATTATGTCATATACAAAATATTTTAAACAGAATAAAACACAACAACAAATTTGTCATTGCAAATAATACGTGTGTTGAACAAATATGTATGGAGGAAAGTACTATACATGCAAAATGTATTCAATAGTACGACCATATTTACACAAACATAAACATATTTGCAAAATATTTAGATGTGAATTGAATTGCACTCTAAACAATAACTACACTTATTATACTAATAACAATAAAGCAACAACAAACATAATAATATTAGTTAGTTATGTATGTATGTATGAATTACTGTTTATAGATACAAATGTACTTTATTTTTCTCTACAATATCAAAAACAATGAACAACAAACACGTAAAGTAGAGAAAAAAAATAATATAAAAACCTGAAATATGGATGCCAAGTAAAGTCGTTTGCCTGAAACGGTGATCACCGTACCAGGCACGAAATTTTTTCCAAACAAATCTACATCTATAAACAGTGTGACGCGACGACTACTCAACAATACTCTCGATCATCATGTATGTATGTGTATAAGACAGACGGCAGGACGGACAAACATTCAGAAAACGAACTACACGAACGTAATGATCAACAATAATAAACAAAATATCACACACATTCTCACTGGTGTGCATAATAAGAGAACCAACCATTGATCAGTTAAAAGAATTATGTACAGAGAGAACAAGAGGGAGTTTTAACAAAAAAAAAAAAAATAAAAAAACCAACATAAAAGATATTCATTAAGCTGGATTAATGGCCCCCACTCCTTAAAAGATATAACCAAATGAGAATAAATAGTCGAGTTCAGTCCGACCAAAGGATACCCTATACAACAAGTATATTATAATATATATGAACTCCAGAATTATTTATGGTATTATTAACGAAAAAATTTGTAGTAGCATAATAACCTCTCCAAAAGGTTTATGAGAAAAATATCCGTTGGTACCATAATCTTAAGGTACTAGAGATTTTCGCAAGATTAATTTAAATAAACTTACAATATTTCCAATTTCATGACGAGATCGAAAAGCTTTTGAAAATCATGAAACTACGCAACATGGTCATCCAACAGATTTCAACGCATCATCTTTGATACCCTCCACCGATAGTTAGAGTATTTCGGGAATGGGCTTTATATGAGACCTAAGGTAAATTATGAACCGATCTTCAAGAAATTTTGAAGTGTGTTTTCTAGTCATAATGTGACAGACCAAAATTTATTACAATATAGTTATTCCTTACGGTTTTAGGCGTACGTAATGGACCGATTTTCAAGAAATTTGGTATGATATCTAGTCATATAGAACGAATTTGTCAAAAATCTTATAAAAATATCTGGATTTCGGCACTAATTATGTTAGTTTTTGTAACAAAATAATCAATTTTTTAGGGTGGTGTTTCCACATTTGGAGTCATTACTCTTATACTACTGAACCGATTTTTTGCCGGATGATATGGATGGGTAGTAGGTTCATGGAAGATTTCTCCGGTTGTGGGCTCGGGAATCTCACGGAATTCGTTATGGACACGATCTGACTATATAACAGGCAACTGGGAGCTAGGCATATGTAGGACTTGGGTTTACCGCTTATTTGGTTTCGAAAGAAATAGTCTAAGTTGGTTGGTTGGTTAACGTCGTAGCACGCCCTAAACTAGGCGTGCTGCAAGTAGAGTCAACAGTGACTCCACATATCGTATTGATTTAAATACTGGTATTCATATATAAGATGAAATACTCTCTCCTCAGCTCCAGGTTATCTGCAGCTGCGGCAGCATTCATTAAAAGGGAGCCGATTTTCATAGCGTGCTTACCGATCGCCCAGTGACCAGTTAGTACGTATACCAGTCTCGACATGTGCCTGCGACTGAAGTCGCTCAGAGCGACCTATGTTGTAAGTGGGCCACGTTACTTTGGTAGCCTCGCATCCATCCAGATGCCTTTATTTATCATTAGCCATATTTAGATAGTGTCTGAAGATTTCGCTTCTGATAGTTCCCAGGGGTGTTATGACTCGCACAGGCTGCAAAATGTTAAAAGCAGCTCCAGTCTTGGCCATCCCCTCTGCCTGTCATTGTCATAATAGTCCCTATGCGAAGGCATCCAAATTAAGGCAATGCCAGATAACTGCCCAGTCTGGATAGTTATTCCTTAGACTGGTTAAATGGAATGGACGTTGTTTTATGCGACTTAGGCGACATCAGAGACGCTTGGATATCGACGAAAATGCCAATTTTGCAGCTGATGTTCCTGCTATGTTTTACATGCCTCTTCTATCGCCAGTACTTCAGCTACAAATACGCTTGCCTTATCCGGGAGACGGAAAGAGAGATTCACTTGCAGCTCCTCCGAGAAAACCCCAGAGCCCGCACCGCAGGTCATCTTTGATCCATGAGTGTAAACTCTCGTGCAGTATTTATTAGCCAAGATTCCCCTACTCCATTCCCGCCTTGACGGTATTATGTACCCCGTTAGTCGTTTCAATAGTCTAAGATTCCGAACAATTTGTACTGTGTGTTACTATTATCCTACTCTTTGTTTAGAATGAATTGAAGCTCTTTTAACTTTACGAAAACAAATAATCCCAGTCAAGAGTAAAAGAAAGTTGCAGTTTCGGAAGGAATTTTTTGTTCTCGATAAATTGTAAAAGGCCTTCCAATCATTTGAAACGAAAATCATAATACAGAGTTAAAATTATTTAAGCTCGCGGTAGCCCTCCTGGCTTACAGTTACTCAGTCCAAATCAATAGTGAGGTGGTAAATTTTCGCTATTGAAATTTCCTACAGGATATGCGCTGATGTACATACACACTTAATTTATTTTAACTTCTAATAAATACACCATCCCAGCTAGCATTTTCGATAGTGTAAGAGTCTACTGGAAATCTCATTTAGACCATTTTTGATCGCCGACGAGCCCATTTTTTAATCGTAGAAGATTGCTCGCACGGGAGAAACTGTTACACTAGCTGATTCCTCTCTGAGATGCTTCCATAACACAGCGAAATACACTTTGTTTAATCGTAAAGGTAATCGTTTGAGATGCAAAGATTATCAAACGAGTGTTTCAAAATGCATGATCATTAATCGTACGAGACTCTTGTAGGGATTAAAATTTTTGTACGAATCATACAGAGAGTCACAAAAGGCTCATCCGATGATGATTTGACGAAAGATTAACAAAGTGTAAGATTGTTGTTTTTGTACACTTAATAATTAAAAGATCTTTTTAAGGACTGGCATTGTAAACATACTGAAATTTAAAGACGAACGTGTCAGAAAATGTATAAAAAAGTAGATAGATGTTAGATGTTTTTGTTATAGTTACTCGCCAGATTATCTTTAGAAGATTCTTTTATGAGTTGTATATTTAACACAATCATCTAGCAAACAGCCTGCGCTAGCTGGGATGACTCATTGAAATTTTTTTTGTTACCAGTTTTTTTATGTGCTTGAAAGTATTTGAAAAATAATTTTAAAAATTTCATACAATTTGGACAGAAACTTTTTTACTTGGCCTGCGAATATTTAGAAAATTAAAAGTCAATTCTCAATATGTTGAAATTTTTTCTAAGTAAATTATTTGGAATTTTAAGCATTCAGATGCTAATAATTCTTTTGCACTTATGTAATGAGAATATCCTTAGTCGTATTGGTTAAGTTAACCTTAATAGATTTCGTACCAAACCAAGGCGAATTCATACAAGTGAACGCATCAGAGCTATTCCTTTTTGGTATTTTTGGTATATTCTCTGCAGCGCGATTAAAATTCCAGATTATGCACTAAATTTCTGATCAAAAAAGTAACTTTTGTCGGAAGAAAATGGTTCTTGAAGTGTAATTTTTGATTCGTTTTTTGTTAGTTTAGAGTCATGTTTAACTTTTTTCTAATAGTACTTATACTCATTATTTAATAGTTCTCTGCACGGAAAGAATTTAAAATTTTCCTTAATCACCAAATTCATAGAATCAAGCAAACAATTTGTCGATTTTACACCTATTACCAAAATGGTTTTATTGATTACTAAATATTTTAAAAATTGCGAATTGTGTTTTTTTTTTCAATAAATGGTATTTTTAGTTTTAAACAATGTGTTAATTGATTTCGTTACATATAGCTCAGGTTTTGACAATTCCTAACAACAATTCTACAAGTATAAATTATTTTATTTTAAACGAAAATATGAATTAAGATTTTTTGTCATTTAAATAATATTTGAATAAAAAATTTATTTCAAAACAACTAAAATGTTAATTAAATCAAAATTATATTATAAGTATTCTTTCAACTAAAAAAATTATTGCTTCAATTATCTTATTAATTATATTGAAATACTTTTTAAACAATTTTTTTAATTGATGAAAAACTACTGATAATTTTTTCTGTGTAGTTATTTATCAGTCTTATTTATATTAATTTAGGAGTATTTTTTCATAATTTCTGATCGTTTTTCGAGTCAGTTATGAGTCTTATTTCGCTTCATATGTGAGTCATTTTCGATTCATTTATTAGACATATTTCTAAAACCTTACGAGTTATTTTAAAGCTATTTATCAGTCGTATTAGTGTCCATTAAACAGACATTCCTGCATCATTTATGATAGTTTTTCGAGTCATCTATCAGTTGTATTGGTAATCGTATTTGGCTTTTTTCAGTCATTTTTCCAAAAGTTTCCATAATAAAAATAAAACATTCAATTTATTTTTATATGTTAATTTAACTGCCTGTTTCTAGAACACAAGCGCAAGTCTCGCTCGTTGAACTTACATTTTAAACAAACACAAAATTTAAAAAGTAGTTTTTGTTTTAAATGTAAGTTAAACGAATGAGTTTTACGCTCTTGTTCTAAAGACAGGCAGTAAATTTATTAAATATAATAAATTAATAAAAAACATAGTAAAATAATTTAAATATTTACGGCCTAAGTTATAAAAAACACAATAAGTAATTAAAAAGCTTACAAAAATAATATTAATATATTAAAAAAAAAATAAAAAAAAAGTTAAATAATCAGTTTTTAATTCATCACTCCTTGATCGCCAAAAGTACTCGAAAAAGACTGATTAATCTGATTTAAAAAAAAAAACAATCTTCCAAATGCTAGCTGGGTATATATACATACATATACATATGTTCATACATATCCTCACCCAAAATGCAAAAGGGCGTAGCAACACTTTTAATTTTTTACAGGAGAAGCAAAAGACTTTACAAAATAAATAACAACAAGGGGTATTTGGCGTTTGAATTTCTTTAATAAAGCCGCCATTTTTGATAGCAGAAATCTAAAAAAAGAACAAAAATCTATGAAAAACTGTATTTCGATTTTTTTGTTGTTACGCCCTTTTGCATTTTAGGTGACGATATATAAAAATGAATTTATGTATGTTTATTTGTTTGTTTGTACCTTATATCCGCCTAAACCGCTGAACCGATTTTTTCTGTATTTTATGAGAACGAAAAGACCTAAAATTTTAAAATTTGGTCGAAATATTTTGGTTATCAAGACCCAACTTCTGACAAAATATGGGTGGGACTAGTGTAGTGGGCGTGGTAGAAAAAAAATTGATCTGGAGAGCTGTCGGAGAAAAATTTTCTAAATTTGGTACACATATGTAGCTTGGTTATCGATACTCAACCTCTCTAATAAAATGGGCGGGATTGGAGAAGCAGGCGCGTCACCACCCATACACACCCATTATTGATTTCTGTATGCGTAGCTGGAGAACGGCAAACGTTAAGTTTCTAAATTAGGTACAAGCTTCTTGGTTAGCAAAACATACAACATCCGACAAGATCTGGGCGGGACTAAAGAAATGGGCGTGGCATAAAATACATTTGTTTTATCTAAAGAACCTTAAGTGAAAAATTGGCCAAATTTGGTACACATAGCTGGGTTCTCTATACACACATCTGTCTAAGAGTAGGTAGGAGTGGAGAAGTCACATACAAGTTTAAATAGATTTCTGTATATCTAGAGAACGGTAACAGCTAAAGTTTGGTATAAATTTGGTATAAATGGCTTGGTAATTAATATCCAACATAAGTCAAAATGTAGGCGTGATTTGAGAAGTGGACGTGGCACATATTATAATTCCATATATCTGAAGCAAAAGTAAATTTTTCCAAATTTGGTACAAATAGAATGTTTATCAATATACAGAAGTGGGCGTGGTGCAAACTACATTTATGTATATCTAGAGAACGGCAACAGCTACAATTTACAAATTTGGTACAAATAAATCCACAATATCTGTAAAAAAGTGGCCGTTATTTTAGACATAGACGGGGCACCTTCAATAAAAACACCAATATATTTCTGTGTAACTTTTGAATGGTAACATCAAGAGTATTCAAACTTCGTGCAAATTACGAAGCTTTTTGCAATTGTAGATTGGAAATGGACTTCTGTATTAAAAAACAGTTACTTATTTGATTTAAATGAGGGTAGCCAAGCGCACTGGGTTCAGCTTGTGTATTCCAAATGTCAAACTCAATACAAAAAATAAAAAATTCACAGCCAGCATAACTCTGTCTGCGGTCGCCTGTATGAATTCGCCTTGTACAAAACCATATACATAGATAATTTTATAAAATTGTAAATGATTAAGAGCAATTGAAAATAACCTGTGAATTTTTTTCTAATCTTTTAAGTGGCGATAACTTTTGCTTGAATAAAGTCATGGGACTATTAGCATTTTTCAATAAAAACTATAAAAGAATTAACTCTGATTTTGTAAAAAAAATTTTAAGCCCAAATTTCTTTTGTAATTTTTAATAAGATCCGCCAAGAACTTAAAATACTGGAGGATATAAAATACTGGAAGATATAAAATTTTTCGTAGCTTCGCTGGAGTTTGTTTAATAATGCTAGCAAAGGATTCCAAATTTCCAAAAATAAGAAATCGTTTTTTTCTATGTTGGATTTTTAGATCGATTGATTATGTCCAAACTTTATTATTAGTCTCTTTTTATGAAATTTACCCAGCTACTTTTCTAAACTTTAAGTTAAGTATGTCCAAATTCATAACCTACTCCCAGTTGTAGCTTCTCGGCATGAACAAAATTTTTCCAGATCTGTAATGTAAAAAACGAAGATAATCTTTTTTCCAATCATTCAATTTAAAACAAACTGGGACTTTAATTGAACCATGAAAACCCACTTCATTTTCAAATGTACATTTGGCACTAAAATGGATATTACAATTCTAGAGGTTCGATATTTCTCCTAAGCTCTGGATGTGAGCTTTTATATTCTCAAAAAAAAAAAAAAAAAAAAATTAATTTCTAATTACTTTAATGGAAACCAATCTTTGAAATTAATCTTAAGAATATAAACCTACAAACTATAGTGCTTTTACTATTTCCTTGTCTACCGTTATAAATTTTTATTATTTATAATCAACTTCATATTGATATTGTAGCAAAACGACTACAATTTAGATTTAACTCATGATTAAAAGCACACATAGACACATAAGACCCCACAACAGATTTTTCTCTCCATTAACTTCTCTCAACCACGATGTGAAACAACTTCATTATGACCTTTAAACATAAATAATTTACATTTATCATTATGACATAAAGTTAAATAATAACGAAGTTATCTAAATCATTATTATGACGATCATTATTTTGCTTAATTTAAAATACTCAACAGAAAAAAAATTAAAATGCCGCCAAGCGAAACGACCAGAAGAGACACTAAAACATGACACTTTTGAAATGACGCACAGATTTTTGTAAAACCCAGCTACAAGTTTCTAGATACTGGTACGAGAACATACTGAAATTGTTTTTATATATTTTTTTTTATTACTTGTAGAATTATATTAAACCAATGCAAAATTAAAAAAAAAATTAAATAAAATAAAAAATTCAACCTAAAATTCTCGTTGCGCTTGATCAATGGATACAATAGTTTTACAAATACAAAGTCTAATTTTTCTAACTTTATTATATATTTTTCTATTATGTTTTATTATTTTCTGTCTTTACAAATATTTATTCTTTGTTGTTGTTTTTGTTGTAACAATTATTTGAGCTAGAAGCGGCTGTTTGGTTGGCCGATTGCTGCTTTTCTGAAGTTTCTTTAAAAAATGTTTGCATAAGTATCCGATTTCCCTCTATTACTTTAACCTCAAATTGCAATAACATCAGCGACATTAACATCAGCAGCAGCTGCTATTTTATTGTTGCTGCTATGCTCTCGTATCAGAACACTTTAGCAATGGCAACAAAATATAACAATTCATCTGTAAACCAACTTTGCATGCCATCCGTTTGAAACAAAATATTCAGCAGAAACAGCAGCAATAATAATAATAACAGCAGCAAATGTAGCAAATACCAAAAGCAATACACACTAAGCCCCGCAACCAACAATTTACCAAAACATTATTTATAAGCAGGGGAGACCAATATTGCGGGACGAGATATATTATAATCTTTTGAAGTCTAAAGCAATTTATACACATTTTACAATTATGTTTTCTGATCAATTATGGAGATACGATCAAACGAAAGTCCTTCTGAAGACAGTGATATAAAGCCATTAAATCTATTGAGGCCTGTTTCTTTTGTCCATTTTGACTTTTAAACAAGGTAGAGTGCTATATTCGGCTGTGCCGAATCTTTGATACCCTCCGCCGACAGGAGTACATATATATTATTAACTAATCTTCACAAAAGCGAAATTTAGCATTAAAATTAGTTGCGGTTTAGACCTGAATTTAATTATTGACCGACAATAAGAACATTTTATGCGCTTCTTGTTAGAACTTTGAACTGGCTTGAGTTAGCCGAACTAAAATAATTTTTAGAAGCGTCATTTGTATTGGATCTATGGTAAATTACGGACCAATCATCCCAAAATTCTGAAGACTGATTTCTGGTATTACAAAAAAAAAATTAGAATAAATTTCAATGCAGCAGTGTAATTAGTTTTAGCGTTAGCAGTAAATTTCCGAAATTTACATGATATTTTTTCTGGCCATATGAACTTAAGTAAGAAATTTTAACGCAATATCTATATGTGTGATGGTTTTAGGCGAATTTAATTATTTTCCCAATGTGGGCTTTATTTGGTTTTAGACGCAATAAACTGTTTTCCGAGAGTTGTGTTTATATGGGGCCTAGGGTAAATTATGGACCAATCTTCACGAAATTTGGCAGTGTGATTTCTCGTCCTAAAAATTGTGACGTCAATTTGATATCATTATTCATTACGGTTTTAGGCGTACTAAACTGTTTTTCGGTAGTAGGGTTTATATGGGACCTAGTGTAAATTATGGACCGATCTTCAAAAAATTTTACAGTGTGATTTGTGTTCCTATAAAACTATGACGTAACAAATTTTAGTATGCTACCGTTATTTATTGCGATTTTAGGCGTACTAAACTGTTTTCCGCGAGAAGGGTTTATATGGGGTTATGGTCAATTATGGATCGATCTCACGAAATTTAAGAGTATGATTTGCAGTCCTATAAGGCATAGCATTCCGTGCATTTTTGTATCAAAATTATCAATTTTTTTAGGGTGGAGGTTTCACATTTTGCTTCATAATTCTGATCCTACTAAACCGATGTTGCTGGATTTCAATCCCAAGCTGCTTAGGATAATTGCAAGCAATTTGAGACCAAGTTTATTCTTTTATTCTTCGTTTTTCGAAAGTGAGTGTGTTTTCAGCAGACGGACAGACGAATAGACAGACGGACATGTCTAAATTGACGTAGAATTACTTAAGGAGCCAGAATATATATACTTTATGGGGTTTTAGATGTATTATAAAAAAGTTTCACACGGAATGACAAGCTTAGTATACCCTCATTCGCCACAGTGGTAGTGGAGGGTATAACAAGTAAATTTTAAATTAAATCAATATACATTAGGGAGATCGAACGGTTATTATTCGACCGGTTTTAACCGGTTATTTTAGCTTTGCCCAAGTCGGTTATTTCAAAATGCCCATTTTTCGAATATCGAATAAACCGGTTATTTTGGTATAGTAAGCCGGTTATTTTAGTAATGTGTAATTTATATACATTTTCCTTAATCTTGTTGTAGATGTACCCGTGATTTAAGTATTTTCTAATTGAATATTGGCCAAACTTAAACTTTTTATAAAGAATGTCAAAGCAAAATGTAACAAAGGTCACAAAACATCATGAACACTGTAAATACAAATCGCTTATACAAGCGTGTGTTCTTGTAGAAAAAAAAACAAAAAAGTAAATAGTAATTTGTGCAAGAGTATTATAAATATAAAATATATCCAAATTTTTACTATTTAATTAGGCTTAAGTTCATTAAATTTAATTTTCATTAAATTATTTTTATGAAGAAAGGAATTTTTACAACATGGAAGATTAATTAAAATTGTTATTGATAATTTTCATTCTTGACTGACCTGGGATTCGAAGCCAGGCTGGCTGGCGTGTGATTCGAACCCAGGCGGCTGGTTACCCTGACATGTTTCGACCTCAACCACTAGGTCTCCTCAGAGGGATTTGCCGTCTTACACTCGCAGCCATCGATGACTGCTGACGTCAGTAGTCAAACATCAATCCTTAAACCAAATTGTATTTTAACCTTTGGTAGATCGAAATTTGCTTATTGAATGATTATCCATTTTTAATTGATCTCACATGTTTTCCTTACTTCTGTTTTTTCGTACTTTTGTCAAGAATTCTTCTTGAAGTCCAAAGTACATTTTTTGTTTATCATGTTTTTGTCTTTCTTTTTTCTTGTTGACATTTTTCAGCACAACTTGAAGGACAAATGAACACATAGATATATATATATTTTTATATAAAGGTTATCTCTAGATATTTTTCGAACACGATTAAAAAGACAAAGTAAGGTGCTTGAAGTGCAATAAAATGATAAGTTACAAAGGTTCTTCCATGTTAATCACCTTTAGTATACATGCTTGACATTAATGTGATCCAAATGAAACTTAACTCCGTTCAAAGTAGTTCTAAGGAGACGACAAATAATAAATACTTTACTAAAATACGGTGCAAAAAATGAATCATTGGGTGAAATATTATCCCGTTGTGTTGCCGAGGACGAAATGCCCGTTAAGGCACAAAAAACTCTTAAGTCGTTCTGGCATCTCTTAATGCTAAAAACTACAGCATGGGAAAAATGTCTACCAGTTTTATTTATTAAAACACCAAGTTCTAAAAAATAAAGTTAAAGATATCAAACAATGTCATGGAATGTTTTAAATTGTAGTGGACGAATTGACAAATATTTTACACAAAAAGAATGTTCATTTTACTTTTCGTTTCTATAATGCTGAAACAAAATAATTTGAAATAGATAATCCTGACTAAGAGGTTCTGTTTGCAACTTTTTAAAAATATGGTTAATTTATATAGACATGCTTAACCACCAACAAATTAATACTCATTCAAAATAAATTTGAGAGAATATTTCAAATAATAACTTTATAAAATTCCTATAATTTATTTGCTTTTGCAAAACGTTTGTCTAGATCAAATATCATTCAACAGTTTCTAAATTATATCATACAAATATCTTCTTACAAATAAAGTTTAGTAAATCAATAAAAAATTGCTGAAAATTTACCTAAAGTTTGATCCATTTACTGGTCCCACTTTTCTTGGATTTTATCGTAAAATATTTGTTAGGTCTGATCGAAGTCATATCTATACATTTTGTTGGTTCCTGACCTTTGGAAACTGTTTTGTTTTTATTCAAATTAACGTTTTATTTTAAAAACTTATTTGAATATTGTGTTTTTAACTATTCGAATTAAAACCGGTTAACCGGTTATTAAAAAATTGCTTAACCGAAAACCGTGTTTTTTAAAATAGCAACTATTCGTAATATTCGAAAACCGGTTATTGAAAAAAGTCGAATAATCGATCTCCCTAATATACATGCAGAGAAAGTCATTTAGGGTACGCGTCAGTGTTGTCATTCCGAGAACGATTGATCATTTTCGGGAACATTAATATTTTTCAATAATATGCGCATAAATTGAGATTTTTTTAGAAAAGACATAGTGTGTTATATTACAGAACTTTCATTCTGTTCATGTAACGTTAATTCCATTATAAGAGTTTTGAACATTTTGAAATTACTTAAATCTTATGCACAATAATTGCATTTTCTTTAATGTTTTGACGTATTTTGCTTGTAGAAGATTTTGTATGTATTGTTTTTACTTATGTTTATATAAAATAGATTCATAATGAGCCCATGTTATTAAACGATGCTTAAGTTATGTACTTTGTTTTGTTTTTGTTAATTTTATCAAACTTAGAAAAACGTTCCCGAATTGATGGTTTTCTGAAAGATATTCACTAAAAAGCAATATTATGAAAAATGTGTAGAATCGTGTGCGCTGCCCTGTCAAAGTTTATTAATATACACATTTTGCAATAGTATAAACTAATAGTCATCATAAGAGCTTAAAATTTTTCTGGCATAAAATCAATCTTGAAATTTACAACATTAGTGATTTTAAGCCTGGTGTTATTGGAATTAAACTTTCGAATTAATGTTACAACAACACTGAACAAGATCCATGAGGAAAGATCAAATATATAGTTCGATTAGCGATATATATTTTGTTTTGGTGTGGATGCTATTCTAACGTCACGTATGTGGTGCAAAAACATCAGTTGTCTATGTCATTTGTATTTGATAAATCGTAGGTGTTTCAAAATAAAAGTTCAAAGCAAGATATTTGTTGCAAAAAAATTTCGCTCGGAATATTTTCTTAATTGGTGTTATAAAAATTTTATAAGCTTTTAAAGGTCGTCACGTACGGTATTGTAAGTAATGTAAATGCAACTAAATGAATCATCCTAATATGCTGGTATTAAGTTAATATTTTGTTTAATCTTATTTTATCTAACAATCTTAATCATCCAACCAAATATAATTGGAATTGGTTTGCATTTGACCATAGCACCCATACAAATACTACTCTCGAAAATACTTTTAATGCCATAAATTCCTTATAAATGTTGATATTGACATACAAATTGGCGACAATAGCTTTTACGATAGGTAATATGTCATGACAAAATGTTTTGCTGGTACATAGGTCCAAAATAAAACATAGGTCCCATATAAACCCCCTTCTTAAATCGGTTAGAGGAAAACAAATCTCATATAGATGAAGATATCTGAATAATAGTCTACACAAATAACTTTTATATTATTCTTTACCTCATAGCATAATTCTTTTCTGGCAACTATTATTGGCCATGAGTGGAAAATAGTCTAGGGTATGATATGATTGAGCTTGGCCGACTCTACTTTCTAACTTGTTTGTTTTAAGTTTTTGTATACATATATTTACCAAAAATATATTTCAAATCTTGTACGTACTATAAGAGAAAAATCTGTCACGTATGTTAAGTCACGAACGATATTACATATTGTTCATTATAAAACCATCCAAAAAAATTGTTTCTTTCCAATAACGGATTATAAAGGAAAATTATGTGGTTTAATGTAAAAAATTAAAGAAAAGGAAAAATAACTGCTACAATTCGCAGATTTTCGCAATCTTTTACATTCACTCCAAAATCGCTTCCGTGTTATGTCGCGTACGATGTGTACCTATTTTGCTAGATATTTTGGGCAACAAGGTTTCGAATGTAATAATTATTTTTTTTTTCATATATATTGCACCCTCTTAATGAAATATAATGATAAAATAATTTTCCAGTTACTACTATTTGTGCAATGGAAATGCCCATATATGAAACCCGTGTTTATCTGCTGTTTTAATTTCGATATAAAATACAATTGTTTAAAGGCCCAAATAAACGATACAAGCAGCTAGATTACAACGACAAAATGTTTGTGTAAACATTAAACAATTTTAATATTCACACAAACCTCCCCACCATACTTTTTTATCTGTTGTGTAAATTTTTGTGTAATTTATTTGCCCAGTAAGACTTGTGTTGGCCCCCTTAATTCCCCAGTTAGTACATTTTCAATTGCATTCGGCTTGAAACGAATATTATATGTAGAAAATGAAAACTAAAACAAAATAGAAAATAATAATGTCATGTTTGTTGTGTGTTTTTGCTAAAAAAAAAGACTTTTGTGCAACATAAAAATAATGAAACAAGTCCAATGGTTTTGGTCGATGTTAGTTCGTTTGTTCGGTCGGTTGGTTTGTCATTTGGTTGGTTGCTTTGTTGTTGTATTAGTAGTGTATAGTTTAAGCCGGTTGTTAATTGTGGCTGTTTGGCAATATTGCATTTATACTCCACTAGTGCGGTGTGCGACCAAGTTATTTTATGAATAGGCCTTATATTGCTATAAATGTTATGCACACATATTTAAAATAGAAAATTAGAAAAAAAATCTCAATTATAAAATATTTTCCAAACATCAAGCGGGAAATAGGCAGTACCGGCATGTGTTTTTTTATTATTATTATTATTTTTTTTTTTATTTCTAATGAAATACCAGATTCTTTTGGGATTTTAATCAAGTGGTTTTCATTTTGCTTTCTGTTTGAAAAAATAGCGTCAGCATAAAAAAGTTCGTAATTATTGGTTATAAAAATGTGTAACCAAAGTTTGGTTTGTTTTATAACCAGTATTTAAATATATCGTGATTAGAAAAGAGTTTCCTTTGATTTTTTAAATTTAAATTAATGGAGAAAATGTTTGAATAAAAATGTAAATTTTATAGGTATTAAAAGTTTTGGTTATAATAACAAGTTTTTAAATAAATTAATAATTATTGAAAAAACTTTCGCTCCAAACTGTCTTATTTAGATAAGGTCTTAAAATGGATAATAATTCGTTCTAGTCAAATATTTTTTACTGAAGAGTTGTGAAACGGAAATTACTACAGAAGCTTAAGGCTTGTTTAGTCTATAGAAAACAGGTAGAAAAGAAAGTTTAAAATTAAGATATTGTCATGCCTTTGAAACATTTAACTAATGACGATTTTTTTTCTATAATTTTCATATTCTATATTTTAGAGTTTTTCATTTCTTTTGTGAATATGTTGGATGGAAAACTTGTTAATATGATGCATATTTTACCGACACTCTTATTAAAAGCGTTTATAAATACCGCGTGTTTTTTACAACTGAGGAACTTACCACGAGTAAATATTATTATGCATATTGTTATGTTGTACAGAACCCGCTCAAATAGTTTTGAAAATCGCTAATAGAGTACATTCATGAAAAAAGTGTAATGCAAGCCACACACTTTAGGACTGGTTGTACAACATGTTGTTAAAGGCGAATTCATGTATAGGGAGGTGTCGATACTGCAACAAGTAACAACACAGAAAACACAACAATGTATTTTTTTGTTGCTTTCGTTGATCGGTATGTCAAAAACACAAGCAACATTTGACATTTCTCTCTTAGCAAGAAAAAAAGGAGCACAGCTGTGCTTTCAATTCCACCTGAAAAATTAATTCGCCTTGATGTTGTTTTACTAAAGGCTAGTTTACACAGTAATACAGGGTACATTTGTAAATGCATCACTGCGCTGCATCAGTGATTTCAAATGTTTAAATATACATATATCAATAAAGTAGATGTGGACCAAAAAATTGTCGAATACTGCACAAAAATAATAGTTACACAATAAAAATAATTATAATTAATTTTTTATCGGCATTAAAAAAAGTTTGCTTTTCTGATGCAACGTAGTGATGCATTTACGAACGTACCCACAATGTCTTACGGCATGTCAAGAAATTATGTAGAATGTGAAAAATCTTATCATGTAAAAACAAAATGCATTAAGTAAGAGAGAATACGGTTATAAATTTTGACAAGCGGTCGGTAAATATTAATATTCTAAACCCTTTTAGAATCTTTTGTATTCTCATCATACCAGGGGGCTACTCTCTATTGCGATGCGAATACGATTTCGATGCGAATACGATTTCGATGCGAAAGCTAAATTCCAACTCGGTACTCTCTATCACTTTCGCAAAATTGTTTGAAAATTAAGCAATACTGGTAATAAAAATCAAAGATAGCGCAGATTTCCAGTAATGAATGGCAAAATATGTAAAAATAAATTGAAATTGGAAAGTTTAAATATGAGAAATAATGATGATTTGCGAAAAGAAAAAAAATAAAAAGATGCGAAAGACAAATACGCAAACGCATTAAAGAGTACCAATTACAAGATTTGCCACAATTTTCTTAAGCATTGCAATAGAGAGTAGCCCCCTGGGGCATAAGAGTTGTAAATAAAAGCAGCTAATTTCTTTGGATTGCAGTTGTACAACATGTAACACTTCGAGTGATTATAGGTAACACTAAAAAGTGTTATGGCATTTTCTTATAAAAAAAGTGTGCCATGTGATTTGGCATTTTTTAAAAAGCTTACCTTATTGTTGAAAAGTGTTGCAAATTTAACGTTTACAAAAGAACACAAGTTTCGGCATAAAATAATAAAGTAAATTAGCAGCTCATTTACACCGCTAATTTCTAAGTAGAGAAATATACAAAAACTTTATAAATGCCACTAAAAACGAACTAAAAAATAATTTACTTTTTCAGAAATAAAAAGAAAACCAGCTGTGCTGCAATCATGCCCCTTTAATTTAAATGAGTGTTAAACATGTAGTATTTTTTATTTTTAAGGGGAACATCATGAGAAAAGAACGACACTCACTTTAAAAGGAACACATATATTTCCGAAAAGAACATAAACAATTGTGAAAGGCAGAATAAATGTAAAATATAAATAAGAAAAGAAAACACCATTTCATGTACATATATAATGTAACATATCTTTTTAGAAAAGAATTCGTCATAAAAGTGTTATTAAAATTACGAGATTTGATTTAAGAAAGCAAAAGCTCCTTTATAATTATAAAGAATATAACATTAAATGATTGCACAGTGGGGTAAATTTAAAACATGTAAAAAAGTATAGTCGTGCAAGCCATCACCTCTTCTGACTATAGAGTAAAGGTGTGCGATTTTGATTAATTTAAATATAAGTCACGTGTGAAAAACTCAGCGCGATTGCAATATTAAATTTGTGTTTGTGATCGTGCGTGATTTTAAAACTTTAATTACGTACGATTTCTCCGCTTTTCTTATGCTTCAATAGCAACAAGTGATTTTCTGAAACTAGTTAGAAAGATCAAATTTGGCTAACTTTATTACAATTCCAGCAAATTTTGTTGGGAAGCACTTGTGCAACACTACACTCATACAAATCAAATATTCCCTGCTTCTGGATAAAATGAGAATATAACAAAAAACTAATATTCAACCATCCTTTCATAGACAAACAAAAACTTATCTAAAAAACCACCCACATATGCATACAAGCTTAAGGAAAAATAATCATATACATACTCATAATCAAATTTTGACGTTGAAATGAAATTCCTCAATTTTGTTTTTGTTATTTTTTGTGCTTTTATATTCATCACTACAATGAGTGGTGATTGAACGTATATTATATTTGTCATTCCGAGTATAACAGCGAGTAAAATGAGTTAGTTAAAATGAGTATTAATTCATTTTCTGAGTCCTCACTAGGTTCTCAGTCCATTAAACCATGCCGCCACTCAATTTAAAACAAGTTTATTTCGACCGTCTTAACAGAAAAAAAAAAATATTTTGGTGTCGAACTGTTTTAAACTCTCCAAGTTACAGATCCAAATGGGGACAAACTTCTTAATAAATCATTTAAAGAATATTTCACCTTTTGGCTTTGCAGGTTCAGGCAATACCTGAAATTCGATGTCATAAGTATAGCAACACGACATTAGAGAGTGTGTAAAGTGATGGCAACTTAAAAATAGTAGCCACCAGAATTTGCAATATGGTTTATTTAACTTATTTTCTAACCTCTTGGGCTAAAAATCTCGTGGCTTCTATTTTTTATGCTGCCATCTTTTTACACACTATCTTATTTATCCTATGAAAACATTTCTTGTTGTCATACTTATTACATTCGAACGGATTCAAAGTTTGTAGGTCTCCTTTAGTCTTTATGAAGAAACAGAAATGAGTCTTCAACTTCAGGCAAAATTTTTAAAGCCGATAATTAAAACGTCGCCTGTTACTGCAAATTCTCTCTCATTTCTTTCGTTTTCTTTTGTTCTTATTTTTGTTTGTTTACAAAATGTATGAAATTGAAAGAAAGTATGGCAGCGTTATTGGGAAAATAATCGATGTGAGAGCATTAAAAAACACGTTTTCAAAAGAAAATTGATTTTATTTCTCGACCGCATTCTCTGGCATAATTTTATGTAAAACTGTATGAAAAACAGCATTCAGCCACAGTTCTGTTTCATTATTTTGTGATTTTTTGATACCGAGCTCCTGACAACAGGAACACTCATAAAGAAGCCGTCGAGAGATATTGGAAGAGTTTTTTTTTTTTTTGTTTTAAAGTGGTATTATCATGGAGGTCTTCTCTAGAGAGATATGGCATGATATTTAATCTCGTGTCGATATCTTTCGTTGGACATTGAAAATGTATGACGTAAACAGGTGCATTTGAAACCAGGAACTCAACCAAAGTTTAAAATTGGAAGATCTCTTAAGATCGCAGCTGACCTGAGATAATATCTGGTATTACGGGATTAAGTAGACACGGTCTTTGTTGGTATGCAACTTGAAGGAAATGCTTCCTGGTTTTCAGGACGGCTCTCTTTGCGGAAGATATACATTTCTGATAATTGGTACCTTCCGCAGGACGGTTGGGCTAACGTACTCTTGTGGTTAGGAGTTCAACAGAATATGCTTTTTTCACGAAGGGAAACTTTCGGAGCTGTGGTTGACCCCCAAATCGCAGGCAGGGGTGTCATGAATCTTCAGGAGAGATATCGACTTGTGGAAAATTTGTCCAAGGAGTTATTGCTTATCGAACAGATGCTGCTTGCTATTCCTTTAGCAGCGCAGGTTAAATAGCTCCAGCTGCTAAACAAGGGCTTATGTATGTTTATACACCCAAAATTGCTATATGTGTGTTTTGGTGCCTCTCACACACATGGGCACTTGGTGAAGGCATTCTTTTTCCATCTGTGGTTAAGATCCACCATAAGATTAGGTCATCATGGTGCTCATGTAAATCTCTTTCCAAATTTATACTTAAAACCGTATGAAAAAATGATACTGTCATGAAATTTTCCATGCACTAGTATTTTTGGACGAGAAATTTTAAAGATTGCCTTATAATAGATCACAAATTTCATATAAAATTAAAATTTTTGGTAAAGGGTATAAAATAATTGTCACAGCCGAATACAGCATTTTGGCTTGGTTTTTCTAGTAAAAAACATATACAGATATAACTATAATCATATACAGAAAGGATAAGATACTTCGTTGAGTATGTATGTAGTGGATAAAAAGGGTGGTGAAGATTAAAAATAAACAGACAATATTTTATATTTGTTGCCAATTTGTTTGCTTTTTCCCTAAAAAATTTTTATATATTTTGCCCTTTAATGGTAATATTATTGTAAAAATATTTTGACGCTCAAGGCATTTGGAATAGGGAAAATAAAGATGGAAATGGTTTACTAAATTTCAACGTTTGATTAAAGGGTGATGGCACTAAGAGATATTTATTGTTAGGTAAAGTTTTCATGGCAATAATTGATATTTTCATTTTGATAAAAAATGAATTTAAGTGGAAAAATTTTATTAAACCCTGTAACAAAAATTGAAGGCATATTATTATTGTTTTAGAAAGATTTTTGCTAATTACAGTAATAGGATAAAGTGAATTGGGTATGTCCGAACGCATGTGTTCGAATTCAAATCTCTTATTGTTTATTTAGATTTCATAAGAATTTTATATAAATGTTTGGAGATCTTTGTACTCGTCAGCACGCTTTTCTCTGTTTGTCGTAGTTCTATGCACAACAGCATTGCCAATTTCTGAATAATTATTTAAAACTCGTACTAATGTCTTTTCAAATTCTTTGGATGATTTTAAAACCATTCCTTTTTTCACGAAATTATGCAGCTTTAGTTATATGGGGGATTTCATGTCAAGTGTTCCAACATTTGAAATAATCGATGTCTTCAGATTTTGATGAAATTTGCAGCAAGGCTAGTCCATTTGGATAGTAGTTTAAACACAAATTTTCAACAAGATCTGTCAAAAAAAATTCTGAGTTAGAGGGTGTAAAAATTTGATATTTTGGCTAAACAGGTGTTCGTTCTCATCGATGTAACTTATTATCTCTTGGTGTTAGCAATATTGGTCCCAAACAAATTAGATAGTTATTTCTTTTAAAAAAAAATCTTATTTTTAAAATTTATTTATAAAATTATAACTACAAATAAATAAAAAAAATTTAATTTGTCAACATTTCTGTAGAAAAAAGTGAATTTATTCCTGCGATTAACATATTGTGGGTATTACAGTATCTAAGGTATAAAATGCTACTTAGGTATGTTTTGTTAGGTCAGCATAAGTTTTATTTTTTAGGTTTTAGAAACACTTACACACAAAAAGGAAAAAATTCAAGATAGTGCATATCATCGTACGTAAAATTTGAACGCCTTCAGAGCTATAGGGATTTTGAACAAATAGTAGTAGCTGGAAACATTTTATATCATAATGCTAAATTAAGAGGAAAAAATAATTTTTACATTCGGAACCTTGTTGTCCAAAATTTCTAGCAGAATAGGTGCATATCGTACGTAACATAAGACGGAAGTGATTTTGGGGTAAATGAAAAAAAATTTTAAAATCTGCGAATTGTGGAAGGTATTTTTCCTTTTTTTTTAATTTTTTACATTAAACCACATATTTTTCCTTTATAATCCGTTATTAGAAAGAAAACATTTTTTCTGGAAGATATTATAATGAACAATATGTAATATCGTTCGTGACATACCGCACGCGACAGATTTTTCTCTTATAGTATTTACAAGGTATGAAATAATTTTTGGTAAATATATGTGTACAAAAACTTAAAACAAACAAGTAAGAAAGTATAGTCGGTCAAGCCCGACCATATGATACATACACCGTAATGTTTAAAAACAAATTTTTGAGAGCGTATCCTATTTTCGATACATGGCCAATCAAGGTTGCCAGAACAGAATTATGCTATGAGGTTTAGAATTATATAAAAGTTATTTGTGCCGAATATTATTATGCTTTCTTCATGTATATGAGATTTGTTTGCCTCTAACCGATTTAAGGAACGGGGTTTATATGGGACCTATGGTGAATTTTGGACCTACAAGCACAACATTTTGTCGTGACATATTATCAATTGTAAAAGTTATGATATTAAAACCTATTTTCGGAAGTGGTATTTGTATGGGTGCTATGGTCAAATATGGACCGATTCCAATAATATTTGTTTAGATGATTTAGATTACAATAAAATAAATTTGAAAAAAATTTCCACTTAATACCAACATAACAAGATGATACATTTAGTTGCATTTTTAGTACTTACAATATCGTACGTGACGACATTTAAAAGCTTATAAAAATTTTATTATACCTATTTAAAAAAAAATTCCCATCAATAATTTTTACAACAAATATCATGATTTGAACTTTTATTTTGAAACACCTGCCACTGATCAAAAGCATATGCATGATCAAAAGCATATGAATTGCAACCAAAACAAACCAAAAAATATAGCTTAAAATATAACTTTACTTTTGGTATTTCCTCGTGGATTTTGTTCATTGTTGTTGTAACATTAATTTTAAAGTATAATTCCAATGTTACCACTATCTATATTTAATTGGCGGAAAAGTAAAAATTGTTGATTGCAGTAAATAAAAATTAACCAAAGAGATAGTCAGTTTTAACTTTTATTTGTGCTCTTTAAAAATTGTAATAAGCTATAAAAACTTTTGCATAGTAAATTTTGAGTGTGTTTTACTTTCTACCTTATTTGAAAAAAAGTTTCAAGGGTTTTATTTTTTGAGTCGTGGTTGACATTCTCATGGAGATGTCCATATGCTAAAAATTTAAGAAACCTCATCTTTAGTTAGAAAATTTTTTTTTTATACATATCCAACTCGCAGCCCACTAAGCGACCAAAACGATCTTAAAGGAAAAGACATAATATGCCTTTTAAGAAAAAAAAAAAAAGCTTAAAGAAATAAAAAAAAAAAAATTATTTAAAAATATTGAAGATAAATATATTGAAGAAATAGCTATCTAATTTGTGTGGAACAAATTTTGCTTACACCATTAGGTAATACATACGTTACATCGATGTGAAAGAACACATGTTTGTCCAAAATATCAAATTTTGATCCCCTCTAACTCAGAAACTTTTTGACCGATCTTGTTGCTTAAACTACTATCCAATAGGACTAGCCTTGCTGCAAGTTTCATCCACATCAGAAGACATCGATTTCAAAAGTTGAGTCCCTTGACATGAATCCCCCATATGTATACACATATAGTACACTATACTATTGTATACAAGTTATTGTATACGGGTTTTAGGCAAGCAATGGAACTCTTATAGGACAACTTAAGTAAACGCATTATTTCTTAAGAAAATCATTTTAACTAATTTCCGCGTTTCCCGGATTTAACAAGTGGAAATTTTCTTTTCTTTACGAAAGAAATTTAGCTATCAATTGAATCAAACAAACCTTTAAAAGAAGAAATAATAAAAATTGCGATTATCAAAACTAAGCGCATTGCAACGTACGCAATATTATTTTTCGTGCCTAAATAACTTAAATTCCTGATTTGAAAATTAAAATGTTCAAATGACTTTAAAATTAAGAAATTATAAGCTATTCATACCAGTTTTTTTTTTGAGCCACTCTGTATGACTTATAGCCCTATGTAAGAGAAAATTGTTTATAGAGACATAGTGAAGTCATACGCCAATAAGGAATATTTTAAAATTTTGTCACATTATTAATCGAAAGCTCCAGAAAACAATTATCAGCATTTGGAAGCAGTTAAAGCCCACGAATGCAATACATTGCTTACGTAACCGCAGAATTGCTTTCAAGATGCGATTAAAAAATTTAAAAAGAATTTTAGGCAACAGACAAAAACTATTGCTTCTAAGCTGCTCATCTCTTAAAAAAAAATCATGCCTTATAAATGCTCATTAGTACACTCATAAAGTTATTGCAGTAACTGATTGCAGGTTTTTAAATTATTTTTCTGTTCTGTTACAATTTAATGAAAATATAGTTGTATTACGAATCAATTTATTTTTTTACATAACAAACTACCAAAAAATACTGGGGGCTACTCTCTATTGCGACTTGAAAGCGATTTCGATGCGAAAGCTTAATGCCAACTGGTTACTCTCTATCACTTTCGTAAAATTGTTTAAAATTAAGCAATACTGGCAATAAAAATTAAAGATGGCTCAGACTAACAGCAATAAATTGTCAAAATATGTAAAAATATTTGAAATTGGAAAATTTAAATTAAATAAGTAGTGATGATTTGCGGAAAGAAATAACTAAAAAGATGCGGAAGACAAATGCGCAATGGCATTATAGAGTACCAATTGCTAGATTTGCTACCAGTTTCTTTCGCAACACAATAGAGAGTAGCCCCCCTGTTTTCCGTACTAATATTGTTATGTAGTTTGATTTTTTTGTCAGATTAATTATATTTTTTACAGCAAAACCTGTTAAATTTTACGGAATATACTGTTAAACAAAAAAAAAAAAAATCAAAAATTTATGTCAAATTCATTTATTTTAAATGAAATGTACGAGCGAGATTCGTTTTTTAAATAAATTTTTAGTTGTTTATAATGAATTTTCTGTGGAATTTAAACACATAGTATTTTGAGTGTAAGTGATTCCGTAAGATTGTCTCCTTTACAAAAATGCTTACAGGTAAGCAGTATTTTTTTACTGGAGCGTCCTTTTTTATATGTGCTACAAAATCAGAAAGGGGGTGTCCAAGCTACTTTGGACACTTTAAAAACATTTTATATTTTTTTAGTTTATACAAATACGAATATTAGTCGTGTGGAAGAGCGCTAATATAAAAGAACATTTAAATTAACAACATTTAAATTAAGTACTTATTCGAAATCTGTTTCGAATATTAAATTTAATGTTTCAATTCCGTGAATGCAAAGTGTAATAAAATTTGAACTTTTTTGAAACTATTATTCTTTTCGAGCTCTTGTCAACATATACTTACCATAACCATTGTAAAATAAACGTTGAAATTAAAAAAAAAAGGAATCACTTTATTGGTATACCACTGTCAGCTAGGAAGCTATAATTCAAGGTGAGCACCCCCGTGCCTAAACTTAAAGGTTGAATAAAAGAAATTAATTCTCTCTTCTTTTCTTTTATTTACCATAATCTCAAATTATAAAATCTCCTAACCGAGTTATTATAATAACATCTCTAACTAGATTGGCCCCACTAATATTTAGTATCCCCCCCACCAATCCGAAAGAGATTTGATATTATTAATCCCCGAAATAATACAGGGGGATACAACTGTATTTTTTTAATAAAGACTAGAGAAATTTATCCAAGATTTTTACAAGAAGTATTTATGACCATTATTTTTCCTTCCTTTTGTAAAAAGTGAAAATGTGTAAGTTTTGAGTTGACTCCCTTTAGTTCTAGATATCTAAAATTTTATAAAAACAGGTAAACAATTTTTCTCTTGTTGGTAAATTTAATTTAAAATTTGTAAACGAAAATTTTCCCATACACGGTTCTGGTTTTCATAGTTAGCGCTCTTATGATCGGATTAATCCTGCCGTGTCTCTTCTCCTTAAGGTAACACTATTGTTAGTGATTTTTTCTTAGCAAAAAATCTTAAGAAGATTAAATATTGCGAATTTTGGCGATTTTTTGCATATATAATTTGGGGAGAAGGTAGAAAATCTGACAACCTTATGGCTGCAGGTAATTTTTTTTCTTTCATTTTTTCTGCAATTCATTGTGAATAAACTTGCTGTTTTTGTATTCGCATCTGCGAACTATTCATATCTAATTATTACTCAGAAGTGGCCAATATTGTAACATCAGAACAAACGCATAATACTCGTACCCGTCCCCAACTGTGATTTGGGTATAACTATTTAGTACTTTAACAAAAACTTTTAATAAAAAGTTTAGCAATTTTAGCTTTATATCCCTGTTTTTACTAATATCATAAAATCATCATCTATATTTTTGTTATCAAGGAGTGTAAACAAATGATTTTACTCACATCTATATTTAGTGGCCGTGTGTCCATTATCTTTTTTTAAACAACATCCGTTTAGGATTAATATTCATACTAATACTTAGGCTAAAATAAATAAAAAAAAAAAAAAAATGGAAAAACATAAAACATAAAATACACACACACAGGCACATATATACACGCACCAACATACAAACAAATACATTTATAAATATTTTAGTATTTGTTTGTTAGTTTTAACATTAAGTGTTAAAGATTTTTATTTTGTTGTTATCGTTACAGGGAATGTTTAATTCATATAGTAGAATATCTGTATGAAACAAAAATCAACAAAAGATATTGTATTATATATAGAAATATTTTGTTGTTGTTAAATAAAAACCAAACCAAAGTTATTTAATATGCAACACACATCTTTAGCAATGAATAGATGGATCATCATACTAAAATAATACAACTAAAACCTAAAAAACAAACCCAGCCAAACCGAATCAAACCAACTGTCCAACCAACTGTCCAACCAACTGACAAGCCAAAACTAACTTAAAAGAAATACATGCAAAAACTACTCTGATCAGG
This sequence comes from Pollenia amentaria, assembly GCA_943735925.1. Classification (NCBI taxonomy): domain Eukaryota; kingdom Metazoa; phylum Arthropoda; class Insecta; order Diptera; family Polleniidae; genus Pollenia; species Pollenia amentaria. The sequence continues at coordinate 79,443,101 of OX031008.1, read as the reverse complement.
GATGGAAAATCGAAATTTTCAAATAGTATGGAATCCTAAAAATAAGAGTACAGTTTTATAAATAAAACACTACCAAAAATGTAGAGTATCAGTCCACATTGAGTCATACCTTCCTAAAAAAACTTAGGCCCTAATCATGTAAAATACAACGTAACGCCAAAGAATAACATTGAAAGCACAAACAATGTCAAAAATATTTTGTAAATTTGTTGTTGCTTCCTACAGAAATTCACATTGCGTTTAAAAATTTCAAACGCTCCATTTCTTGTGGTGTTGAACATTTTAAAACGGTAAATGAATTTCTGTAGAAAGCAACAACAAATTTACAAAATATTTTTGACATTGTTTGTGCTTTCAATGTTATTCTTTGGCGTTGCGTTGTGTTTTACATGATCAGGGCCTTACTCTTTTGTTTTGTTGGATTTCCCAACGAAAATCTGCATATTAAAGAAATATATAGCCAATCGCACCATGACACACGTTAACGTTCGCATAGAAAATAACATGCCATACAAAACAATTTTTTGAATTTGATACTTAAATAATCGTAATCGTAATAATCGTACTAAATTTCTCATCCCTGACCCTGAAACTAACTATTCAAACAAATAAGCCAACAGCCAACCTACATTGAGCTACCAACAGCAATTTGAATCAGACAGCTCGGCAACCGAATAGCCAGTCAGCCAAACTACCACAACCACTACAGAGAAAATATTACCAGCACAAATTCACACAGATACTCAGAGTGATATTAGTATGCAATATGAATACTAGCCAAAAAAAATATTTTTTTTTTCCTTTTTTTCGATGTAAAAGTTTATGCATATTACAGGAAAATGCAAAACAAAAATATTCACTCATTCACACTCATCCTTATTAACATGTTGTAAAGGAAAAACCCATAAAATTATATCAAAAATTCGATAGGAGAAACTGTATTCAAATCAGATAAACATTTTCCATAAAGTTAAAGAATAATTATGATTAGCTTAAGTTTATAGATACAAAACTTTAGTGCTTCAAATGTTAATTTTAAGGCATTGAAAGTTAGTAGTTTTTTGTTTAAGTCAACGGTTTAACCAAAGAATGCATATACGGTCATCCTTGTTTCCATTCCATGATCCTATAACGTTGCCTGAAGATCGATATCATCCTACTATTGAAGTCAGTTTTTCGATTCCATCTGAAGTGAAATTAAAGCCCTTAAATGTTGATAAAGTTTTTATTTTCAAACGGACTAATTATGTCTTATTAAACCAATTAATAAGAAATACTTGCTGGAGAAGTGTCTTACCTGTTCCTTTAAACAGCTTGGATATTGATGTAATGATTTCTACATTTTATAATAAAATTTACTCATTTTTTGATATTTGTGTACCTAAAAAAACTGTTTATACTCCAGTTGGTCCACCATGGAACTCTAAACAGCTGACTAGGCTAAAAAATCTAAAGAATAAAAATTATAAGAAATTCAAAAAGTCTGGATCATTTATTGATTATGGAAAATATTCCGTCAGTCGTTCTGTCATTCTGTCGTTATATAATCAATACATAAATAAGGTGAAAAACAATTTCGTTCGTGATCCAAAATCGTTTTTTGCATTTGTAAATTCTAAAAGAAAATCTAATGGATACCCATCCGTTATGAAATTTCGTTGCCAAGAATCTGGAGATGCTGATGTCATTTGTGATATGTTTGCCGATTTTTTTGCAACAACTTATTCTGATGCTGTATACGATGATAGTAATGGTTATCCATATCTGCTCTCATCAAACCAGGCAATATCTTTCCCTTCATTTAATAGCAATGATATTTTGGTTAGCTTAAAAAGGTTAAAGATGTCTTTTAATCATGGTCCTGATCTTGTTCCAACATGTATTTTAAATCAATGTGCTGAATCATTAGTTACGCCATTAACTTTAATGTTTAATGCTTCGATTATATGTGGTTATTTTCCTGTATTATGGAAAGACTCTTATATAAAACCCTTATTTAAATCTGGTAATAGATCGGATATAACAAACTATAGAGGGATTGCCAAATTAAGTGCTATTCCAAAACTATTTGAAAAACTTGTTGCTGATTTCCTATGCCATCACACATCGTCATTGCTGGCAGCATGCCAGCATGGTTTTCGGAAAGGCTGTTCAACTACAACCAATATACTTCATTTAACAACTTTGATCAACTCTGCATTTACACAAAGGAAACAAACTGATGCTGTTTATACTGACTTCAGTAAAGCATTTGATAAAGTTAACCATCAACTTCTTCTTACTAAGTTGGATTTGTTAGGTTTATCCCGTAGAAGTTTAAGCTGGTTAAGTTCTTATTTAATTGGCAGAAAGCAAAAAGTACAATTAAATAATTGTATATCCAAGTACATATATGTTTCGTCCGGTGTTCCTCAGGGCAGTCATCTTGGCCCACTTTTATTTACGCTGTTTATTAATGATCTGCCCAATGTTATCAACTTTGCCAATATATTGATGTATGCTGATGATGTAAAAATTTTCCATTCTTTTAATTGCTTTGTTGATCATTTTTATCTTCAATCGGATCTTAATAACTTTTTGTTATGGTGTAATCATAATATGTTGGAGTTGAATCTATTGAAATGCAAATGCATGCGTTTTTATAGAAATAACTGTATTGCTGTTAACTATGCTTTGGGTGGTCATCAATTGGAGTTGGTTGATTCATTTCTTGATCTCGGAGTCCTACTGGATCATAAATTAAACTTTGTTTCACATATAAAGTTAACTGTAAATAAAGCTAGAGGTATTCTTGGCTTTATAAAACGCTGGGCTAGAGAGTTCACCGATCCATACATAACGAAGCAACTTTACGTGTCACTCGTTAGACCTATCTTAGAATACGGGTCAATCATTTGGGATCCATATTACAACATTAATAATTCTCATATTGAATCTGTCCAAAAACAATTTTTGTTGTTCTGTTTACGTGGTCTTCAATGGAGTCACTCGACAAGATTTCCTTCCTATTCTAGCAGACTGGCTTTAATAAAACTACCATCGCTCAAAAGTCGTCGTACAATGTTAAATGTATCTTTTATGGTTAATCTTATTAATGGTAATATTTGTTGTGAATTTCTGTTAAATTCTGTTAAATTTAATATACCTTGTCGCAATACTCGTCATTATAATCTGCTTTTTGTAAAGTTTTGTAGAGTAAATTACGCTATTGCTGATCCTTTTTCAAGGTTATGTCGACAATTTAATTCTTTGTCTCAATTTGTTGATTTTTCTTTAAATTTAAATGTTATAAAGCATAAAATAATTGTTTATCTTAACTAGTAATTTTTTATGTACATTTTTAAATCCCTCATGCAATTCTTTAATTTTAAGTCAATCTTGTTATTAGTCAGTAAGGATAATGTCCATTGATTAAATATATTTAAATAAATAAAAAAAAAAAAAAAAAATTAGTGACGTGTTTATGGTTTAATAAACAAATCAGGGGTTTCAATAAGTTTTATGTTTATATTTTCTTGCATGTTTCTTATCAGTTTTAATAGCTAAATTTATATTATGATTAGCTAAATAAGTGCCAATTTCGTCCTAGTCAGCGTTTTATTTGACACAGATTAATAACGATGTAAGACAACTTTTGGGTTCACGTGATGGCAGCGTATTTTACCAACCGCAGGGAGATTTTAAAAATGCCAAATAAGAACTATTGAGGACGAATTTCTCTTTTTTAGTGTAATTCAACAGAAGCTGATGTTATATATGAACACCGGGGTCCCAAGTAAGAGGGTAGAAAGTTGTTTTCGCCAGGTGCAATATTTAGTGGGTTTTTTTTGAGTTTTAAAAAATTCATATGAATTGTACAAATTTTGCAAGCCTCCATACAAAAGTTCATCTTAAATTTTTTAAAAACATTCTTTTGTATGCTTAAAACCAAATCGGTCTCTTATTTCATCAAGTTTTTGTACAATATCTGAATTTTCGTCCGTCCGGTGGGCTGCCTGTCTGTCCATGTCAAACTTAAATACTCAAAGGTGGGGTAAGAACCAATATTCTAATGGCTAATAAATCAGTGAGTGTTTAGTTGAACTAAACTTAAATTTATATGTAAGTTTATAAGCTTAAACTCAGCAGTTTTAAATCAGCTTCCCATGTACTATACGCAATTTAAAAAGTAACATGTGGTAGCACTACGACATATGATCAGCATTGGTAGAGTTAATACCGAATTTTATGCGTTTAAAGATGATTTATATGTTTACTGATTTTTAGATATGTTGGTTTAAATACATTTGAAACTAAAAACTGAGTTTAACTTGCCCTGATTCATTAGGCCTAAGAGTTTATAATTAGCACAGAAGTATAATACCTATAATATAATACTATTTATGGTATAAACGCTAGAAAAACAATTTTTACAAACGAAGAATTTCGCCCAATGCGACGAATTTTTCAGCAAAAATTCAAAAAGCAAATTCGTCGTATGAAGCACAAGAAAGAGGCGTCGAATAACTAACAGCTTTTATAATTGAGAAAGTTGCTTGCTATTTATCTTAAAATAGAGAAATAGTGTGACCATACTAAAAAAATAATACTTAAAAAATAAGACATTAATAAAAACAAAACAAGAAATTAATTTTAAAGCTAACTACTTTGTATTTTTATTTAAAATCATATAAAATACAAAAATAAGACAAAATTGTAATTGTAATTTTACTAAAGTCAAAAGTAACTTGAATTACCAAAATACTCAAAAATATAAATCAAACACGGTAACATGGTACTGATTTGTTCGTCGTTCATCTGCGTTACTCCACTTCTCGCTATCGATTTGAACAAGACATGAACATAACGCCGGCGGAGCAACAATACTTATTTGTTCTTGTATGTGGCGAATACGTGTTGATGTTCATGTTCTGATTTAGCACAATTTTTGTTGTTGTGCGTTTGATTGTAGACAGAAAATCACATTGTAAGGCGACCATCATGGCGAACATTGCTTCTAAGACATACCACTGTTTAGCCAACGATGGCAGCACATGGACGAAACATGAACATGAACAGTCTACACGAGTAGAATTCATGTGCGACATGATGTTCTTGCAAAGATGATGGATAGTGGAGACGGGTAGTTCGGAATTCGAGTATTAATAAACCTATAGTCAGCGTACCCATTTGTCAAGTTTTCCCTTTTTTTGCAAGTTTCTTGAGATTCAAAAAAGTGTTTAATTTATATAAAGATTTTTTAAGTTTATTTATAAATACTTCATTTAAAATTGGCAGTATATTGGATGAAAATATGAAGTGTTTTTTTTATGCAATTAAACGATCATACTATATATTTTCTCTGACCTTTATAATTGGAATAGTGTTTAATTGCGTTTAATCCTTCCTACCTAAAAGATCCCAACTATATTTTTTTAGGTACTGCAGTATTTTTAACACTAGATTCATACAAGTTATCTGAAGGTGATAAAATGGACTTTAGAGCTGATTCTTTAAAGTTTTATGTTGAACTTTGTTACGTTCGTTTTAATAATGCCTTTTTAAAACACGTTAAGGTTTTAGTACTTTTTAGGTTTTTAAAAGTATTTCCTTGTAAACTAATTTATTGGTTAAAAAGAAAAAAAAATATTTTTATTAACTGTTTTTCAATATTTTTAAAGAAAATGAATTCCAAATAAATTTTTGCAATTAATTTTTTTTGGGACCCGACCCTTTCGATTTGAATGAAATTTGGTGAGAAGGTTCCTCTAAGAAACATATATCAACGAAAAAAATTTTAAAATTTTTTTTTTTGCAAAAGTTATGTTATATTCAAAATGTCATAATTTCGCCGAATTAGCCGAATGTGTTGAGTTTATTTTTTCTTTCTTTTTTTTTTTTTTTTTTTTTTTAATATCTCAAAAACTATTTATCATACGAAGATGATTTGTATGTTTTTTTAAAGAGAATACTTGGGACTACAAGCAATGTATAAAAAAAAATTTTTTATATATTTTTTTTTAAAAATGGACTAAGTCAAAGACCTAATTTTTTACTTGGCTAATTTTTGTTATATAATACCTCAAAGTGTTCTTTAAAAATCCTTAAACTTTGAAGGATATGTTTTTTTTTTCTTTTTTAAGATATTATTTTTTTCTTTCTCAACCTTTAAAAAAATCATCTTAAAATAAAATTTTCATATTGTAATTTTAAGCAATAAGTATTTATTGTCTGATTTGTTCGATTTAAGGTGTTTTAAAAAAAGTATAGAAATTGATAAAGTTTCTGTTGTTTAATTGTAGCATTTTTTTCTTGGAAGATTTTTTGTCACGTAACGTCTCCAATAAATTTAATGAGTTTAATACATTACTAGCTGACCGCCCCGGCTTCGATCGAAAGCAATTTACTAATTACAGATGAAAAGGAGACAGTCATCATCTCCGTATTTTAAGTTGTTTTTGAGATATTGAAAAAGTAAACTCAACACATTCCGCTAATTCGGCGAAATTATGACCAAGTGTTTTATTTCTGACGACGAATATACGTTGCGTATAATTCATCGTTCGTTCCAGTTGTGTTTCTAGCATAAGTTGTCAGAATTCTTGAAGTTATTTTTACTTTATTTTTTTTTTTTTTTTTTTTTTAATAATAAGTAAGTACATATACTTAATATGCCATAAATCAAAAAATATTTATATGTCAGTGTATAACACGAAATGTTGACATACAGCTTTAGCATTAATGAAAATAGCAAAATAGACGTTACATTTGACATTTTATTTAACAATTTTTTTTACGTCTTTTTAATTTTTTATTTGCTTCTACCTCAAGACAACTCAACTTAAATTGCATTTCAGAAAATCATTTTCTACTTTAAAACCATTAAGAAGGAAATTGTTATTCAAGTAAAATGAGGCAAAAAATAATTTAGCTTAAGAGTGATTTATTTTTTGTCTACATTTACAACATCTTAAAGTCAGAGAAGAGAAATACAAATTTAGTGCGGTCGTTGTTGTTAATGTTGGCAACGGTGTTGCCAATCTATGTGTAATTACACATATTGTGTGTAATTTCTATTAACATGTGTAATAAGTTTCATGTGTAATATGTGTGTTTTGTTTTATTAATTTTTCCATTTTCAAAAAAAAAAAAAAAAAAACAAATTAATAAAAGATAAGATTTAAAACAAAGTATTGGAAAAATTTGAACAAAAGCTGAAAATTGCAAATATTTATGCCAATTATTCCATATGCGCTTTTTCCAATCTGAAAGATTATTTAAGGCTTAAATGCTAAGATATTCGTATTTTCAAAGCCAAGTAAAAAATCTAAATCGTGGGTTTAAATTTTCTACAATAACAACTATCAGGCCTACAACGTTCACTTAATTTAATTTAAACGTTTAAAAAAATGTCTGTTGTCTTTGCCATAATTTATGTATAATTATGTGTATTAAACATCAATTATTAATTATATTATTAAAATAGCCACAATACTTGTATAAACACAATAAAGTATAAAAATCTAAAAACGTAGAAAATGTGCAGGTTTTTGTACTACAAATACATAAATGTTTTAGCAATGAGAGCCAAACGGCAAAAGCTGTAGGTCCATACTACGCGTTCAATACGTTGATGCATTTAAGCGTCTGTCAAAAAAGTAGAATCAGTGTAAAATTGTATTGACAAGTTCCACAGGAAACGCGTATAATGCGTTAACGTATAGAACGCATTAAGTGGGACTACTTTCCGAATTTACATGCGTCTTAAAAAAATTCAAGAAAGTATCCAACGCATAGAAGGCGTTTTGTGGACCTCCAGCTAAAGGATTAAAAGAAACAGAAAAAACTCTAAAAAAAAGTACCAGCGCACAGTGGCGCCCGTAGAGCAAGCGAGGTTGCAAAAATCAAAATTTTCATGAGTGCCGACGAAGTTTAGAATAAACCCATGTTATAGGAAACTTTTCAACGATTTCAAATATGCCACTCTTAATAATATCACATTTTTAGTTTAGAAGATATAACCGTTCAAAGTTGACCGACTTTCAGTTTTCAAAAAAACACAAAATTTTTAGTCAATTTGTTGCGATTTCAGGTGTAATATCACGAAAAATAGGTAACGAATCGCCTTATTTTTTGTTTGTATTGATTGATGTATTTATTAAATGTATAATGATGAAAAAAAAATTAACTGTTTTCTTTGTGTTTCTCCTGGTAAAGTACTATTTAAAAACTATCCGTTTTTTCACTATTTTTCAACTTTGACGGAAAATAAAAAAAAACTATATTTTTCTATATTTGCCATATTTGCAAAACCGGTTCTTTGATTATTTATTTACATAATTCAAAAGGTTTTATCTGCCCGTACGTGCCCGTTTGGCTTCTAGAGGTAAAAAGTTTAAAAAGACATGGTTGCAGAAATTGTATGGCGTCCATCCCTTATATGTTTTGACTGACAGTAGTCAAAAAAACATACTCATTGAAATTAGCAGGTACGTACCTCACATAAAAAATACTTTGGCGTACAAATGGTCAGGAACAATATTGACTTATGGTCCCTACAGGTAGGCACAAATCTTATTTGGACACGTGCATAATATCAAAATTGCATTATTCAGCCTAAATCCATATGTATGCAGGGAACAGGTAAATTTTTAGGCATGGTAGCATAAACCTATATATTGCAAAATAAGCATAATGCCTAGATTAGTCTACGCCTGAAAGTTGGCGCAACAATTACTGAAACCATTAAACAATTTAAGTACTGAAAACATGGCGTTAAACAATTTAAAATTATTTGAACTGTTTAGAAAGTCAACCACACCAAAGTTTTTCACGGAAGTGAAAATTCTTCCTGAGAAGTTGACATTGATCAGCAAATGGGGCTGCGATGGATCATCCGGACAAAGCGTTTATAAGCAAAGGATATCTTCCGATGACGCTACAATATCGGACGGAAATATGTTTATGGCATCTGTTGTTCCTTTGCGGCTAAAATCGGATGATTTCCTACACTGGAAAAATCCACGTCCGCCATCAGTGCATTATTGCCGACCAATAATGTTTCAGTTTGCAAGGGAATCGGCAGAACTCATAAGGACTACGGTGAAGGACATTGAAGAACAAATAAGCAAGATTAAGCCTACAAAGCTGCAAATTGGAGAAGGAAAATATATTGAATGCAATTACGAGTTCCACCTGACCATGGTTGACGGAAAAGTCGTAAACGAACTGACAGGAACAACCTCAACAATGTCATGCCCGATTTGCAAAAAGAGTCAGAAGAACTTTTTTCAATTCAATTCAACTTATTTCATATATAATATGTTACATCTTAATTTTATATAATTAGTTGTAAAGAGTTTAAGATTAGTATCTTTTTCTGCTTAATTATAACATATTTCAATTAGTTATCATATACATATATATAGACAGAATTATATTGGAGGTAACAATTTAGCAAAAACCTATTTAAACCCCTTTTTTCGTTTTATTTTTATATTTTTTTTATCGATTTTTTATTATTATTTGTCAGAAGAACTTTGGTAATTTAAACGATTCTACAAATGAGGAGAATTACGAATATGGAATGTTACCATTGCACGCAAGGATAAGGTGTATGGAATTCTTGCTAAAACTGGCATATACCCTACCAAAAGAGGAGGAAAACTTCGATGAAAATACATCATTAAAGGATAAGGAAAAGATCAGAAAGAAGCAAATACAGGATGCTTTTTTTAAACAAGTTGGACTAAAAGTAGACTGTCCCAAGCACGGATACGGTAACTCAAACGATGGAAACACTTCTAGGAGATTTTGTGAAAATGATGAGGCAGTAACTAGAATCATTGGAATTGACAATCAAATCGTGAAAAGATTGGGCACGATCTTGGATGTTTTAAACTGCAAAGAAAATGTAAATTCTACAAAATATGGAGAATATGCGTCGAAAACTGCATCTCTTTTAGCAGAAATGTATCCACAAAAGAAGTTGACACCGACCGTCCATAAAATATTGGCGCATGGCAAATATATAATTGAGTACCAGTCTTTGCCAATTGGAGAGCTTTCTGAAGAAGCACAGGAGTCTCTTAACAAATTTTATAAAAAATATAGATTGCAGAACACATTCAAAGCATTCAAAGGGTAAGGCAAAATGAGGACCTCTTCAACATGTTGGCAGCATCTTCCGATCCACTTATTTCTTCCCTGCGGCATGTGAAGTCACGAATAGAGTTACAAAATAATTATAGTTTAGAAATGGTTATTCTTTTAGATATACCTTCTCTTACGAATTGTGATGAATATTTTACAGAAAATTGAAAAAATAAATTTTAAAAAAAAAATTATTTTTTTTTTAATTTGTTGGGTAATAATTTAAAACATAAAACCCTAAAGAAAAAAAATAAAAACAATCTAAAAATGTAAAAATAATTTTTTTTAGTTACCATAAAATTGATTTTTCTACTAATTTTAACTTTGATAACCCATAAGTAGGCCCCTACAAAGCGTAGCACCCTTTCCAAACGCTCATTTCATAGGCTGAACAGTTATCTATCATATGCTGTTTAAACTGTTCAATTATCTTATTCGGTTCAAAAGATATGATTTTTGCAACGAAAAAACTCAAATGGCGCCACTGTGCAGCGTTTCGACAATGAAATATCGCCTATACCAATATATCGCCGATATATCGGTATTTGTTACTTCCCTACTTTAAACATGAAAATTCTATTGCCAATACATTTTCAATGAAACAAACCGATTTATCGATATATCAAATAAGATTTGACAGATCGGTGGTCTTCAATTCGCGTCCTAAAGGCTTGTTTCGTATAAACTGTATGAAAGTGCGACGTCTTGAAATAAAGAAAAAGCTTTCTGCTCTTATTTAGGTAGCTCCGTAAATAACTATTTGTTTTTTTTATATTTAAATTTACAACGTATTTTTAAGAACAAAATTTATAAACTAATTTCTCTTGAAATATTTAAATAAATTTCAAATTCAATTAAGTTTTTATGAATACGGCAACTTATGTTAAATGCTCTTTATTTTATACTAAATTGTTTAATTTTTAAAATTCATTTGCAATTTTTCTTCAAATGTGAAATTTGGGACACCGTCGTGTGTAATTTCCGAATTCTTCGTTGGCAACACTGATTAGCAATAATATCAAATGGAAATTATTTAGTATTTTTTTTAACCCTCTTTTTCTAACTTTTAAGTTTATGTGCTTCAAGTGTTAGATACCAAAACCATATAATACTACTTTGTTTAATTGAGTCTGACTGGCTTGGCATGGCTTTCAGTCATTCGTTCATTCACTTAATCGTTGTTCACTCATTTCTTCGTTAATTTATTCATTTCGCTGGCTGTAGATCTTTGAGCAACTGAGTTGGTAATTTAGTATCTGTATTTGTTAGTGAGCATAGTGTAGTTCTACTGAATGATTAGTTGTTTAGTTTCCTTTTTTTATTCGTACTTATTTGGTGAAAAGATAGTTGAAAAAATAACCACTTTTGTTTTTTTTTTATTTATTTTATTCAAATCGTAAAAGTTACCAGGGGCCACGTTTCATTCTTGTTAATATTGCATAAAGAGTAGGTGCTTAAATTATATTTTAATGACTGATACCGATGAAAGAAAAACATAATAATTTAAAGATTATAATGAAATTTCGGTCTTACTCTTTATATCTTATTTTTTATTTTATATTGTTCTAGCTTAGCGGTATGCTTCGCTACCCCCCTTATAAATCAAATTAATAAATTTAAAAATATTTGGGTGATGCATAAGGGTGCTATCAAGTCATATTGTTATAATATTCTAAATAATATTTTACAATTGTTTAAAAAAAATTATGGTGCGTTTCAATCACAGAAAAAATTATTAAATTTCTCCAATCACCAAATTTATTCCAAATTCATAATATCAAGCAAACAAGTTGTTTATTTTGCACCTATTACCAAAATGATTATATTGATTACTAAAAATTTTAAAATTTTGAAAAAATATTTTCAATAAATGATATTTTTAATTTTAATTAACAAAGTGATCAAAAAACTTTGCCATTTCAAACAATGTGTTAATTTATTTAAATAAATACTGACAATTCCCAACAACAATTCTACAAGTTAAAATTATTTTATTTTAAACGAAAAAAGTCAATTAAAATTTTTTGTTATTTAATTAAAATTTTAATTGAAAATTTATTTCAAAACAACTAAAATGTTAATTTAATCAAAATTAAATTTTTAATTTTCTTTCAACTAAAAAAATAATTGATTCAATTATCACATTAATTATATAAAAATACTTTTTAAACCATTTTTTTAATTAATAAAAAACACTTTTTTCTGTAAAACAAAATGAAAATTTTAATGATGGTTTTATTGATTCGTCATAACTGTAAAGAAGAAATCTATATTATAAGCGGTTGCAACATCAGTCATATATATTTCTTGTAATAGTTTTAAGACTGACTTTAGAACTTTATGACTTCCGTTTGAATCACCCAATTATAAATAATTTTTAAAACATATCTCGTATATTAATTACAAAGAATATTGTACAAAACTTTAAACTTCCACTTTTATTCTTACCCAGATATTTAAACAATTATATTTTTCTTGTATGAGAGCTTCCAAGCTAATTTTTCTAGTTAAGCTTGCTTTTTACAGTTTCTAAATTTAGAAACTTTTACTGTAACCGTTCTATAAATAGATGATCGTATAGTGTGGTGTATTGGGTGCTTAACGGTGCTGCCATCTACACGGCGGTTTTGGCATTACTATTGGTGCTGTCATCTAACAACCGGAAAGAGGAACGTTTTTTTCGTCAAATGTTTCACGCAAACCTCATCGAGAGCGTTAACCTTATTTCACAAATGGTAGAGTTAACTTTCTTGTTAAAAAAAAAAAGAAAATAAATAAATGAAATAAAAAATGGAGATAAGACCGCTATCTATATTGACTTTATTAACAATAGTGGCAAAATGCACTATTGAACGCGCTGTCAAAATCGGATTTTCCAATTGCACAGCGTTGCCGCCGCGCTATTTCGGTATGCTACATGCAAATTGTATGGGCATAAGAATTATTGACTGATAGAAAACGCTTTCCATTCTTGTTTAGGTATGGCTGCAAGGCCTGTTTGAAAATGCATCACTACCCTGCATCTGATGCAAAACTGTGATGAGTTTGCCTTGCTCATGCAAATCTGCTGATGGCGATGCTTGATTGCTGCGCAGGTTGGCTATATTTTTTAACACAATTTTTGTTATATGTGTTTTAGTTTTGTTTGCGCATCATCTGCTTTTATTTTCTATTTTCGACCAACTGACATTTGCAGTGATGCCATTTTATACAGTGATTTTCTATATATATAAAAACGTTTGCGCCGGGTGTGTGTTCCTTAACCTCAAGAACTGCTAGACCGATTAACACCAAACTTGGGCAATTAATTAGTTTAGTCTGGAATTAAATTTTTTTTTTAAATTTATTGTACATTTTGCTGAAATTCACAAAATATATTTATTAAACAAAAATAAGTTTTCTGATAACATTTTGACCCGATGGACAGCACTGGGGTCAAGTTTTCAACAAAATTCTTTTTGTTCGAAAAAAAAAAATGGTGAAAATATTAAACATTTTCTAACAACAAATTGTGAAAGAATTTAAGTTTCGACTAAATAAAAATCAATTTAAAATTCCGGAAACTTCAATTTCGTCAAAAATAATGCACACCCGATGTAGAAAAAAAAAATTTCTGAATTTGAAAAAGTTATAAGTGACCCCGATGCTTTAACTAGGAATTTAAGTTGTTAGAAAGTAAATCCAATGATAAATCATTCAAATACACAGTTTTGGAATAACAAAGGCTGATCATTTTTGGCATAAAGTAGGAATTAGGAAAAAATGGTTTAAATGAACCATTGCATGCGTGTGCAGAAATTCTTTTTCAAAATTAGAATTAATGAAAAATAAATTAACCAACAGGTTAAAAGTAAAAACTTGTGAGTCCATCCTATCAGCTCTAAATTTTCTAAATACCGAAATAGCAGGTTGGAGGCCAAGTAATGAACGTGTGCGAAAATACAGAGACAAATTTACAAAAAATAAAACGTAAAATTCATATACAATTAAAGTATATCGCCATCTTAAATGCAAACGGACGTAACTACACAAAAGTTTAGTTTTTGTTTGATTATTGTACGTTTTATTAAACTCCATGTTCATTTTAAGATCCCTGCGAACAATAATGGCGACTTTATGAAAGGAATTCAAACGCCAAGAACGCATTGTTACTATTGATTTTGACCCTGGGCTACGGGGCATCAGGGAAAAATACCTTGGAGAGCCGGTGCTTGGAGGATATATCTAAAATTGAACCAAGATGGCTTCTTCTCTTCATTAGGAAGACGAATTGGCTTAACTCAGCAGTGACGCCATCTGAGTAACTGCTCTTTGGGATGGGCATTGGCGCTGGGTATCACAAAGGGACCGCTGAAGGACCCAAGTGAGCTGTCTCTCGATGGCTGCTCATGGAACCTAACCTATTGATTCTGTAAAGTTTGTCGCTCCTTTTGTAAAAAAAATAACAATAAAGTTACGCCTGTTTGCATTTAAGGGGACGATATACAAAAACGTTATATATAAAAATCAAATGTAAAATTAATACACAAATGTGTACTAAAACACATTATTAATGAATTATTTTCTAGCTACTTTTATCGGTTGAATTGTTAAGTTAATTCCTTTTTTTTTATATGTAGTTGCGATTTTTTTGTTTAATAGAAATGTTAGAAAAAGTGTGAGACTTTCATTTGAAAATACAGATTTTATTAGGGAACTTTTTGTTTTAAAAACGACTTTTTGTGGTACTTTTTCAAAATTCTCAACGGTAACCCTGCTTCACTGGGTATAAAAAACATTTGAGGGTAAGCTAACGGTATCAGCTAGTAACAGTAATAGTATAAGTATGTAGTTGTAGGTAAAAATTCAATATAATGGAAAAAAGTACAGACACTCCGATGACTGCAACCAACGTTGCCAACTATTTATAACAAAAACGTGCTATTTTTAGCTATTTAAAAAATCTCGCTTTGCATAGTTAAAACGCGATAAATTTAGCGCGAAATGAGCTAAATTGCCATCACTAACTGCAATAGCGGTCGCGATGATAATCATGAGAAAATCGCCAAACACTTTCTACGTCACTGTTCTGCCCTTTTAGTTAAAAATATAAGCGTCAATAAACCTAAACCAATTCCTATAACAAAACTGTGTTGTGACTTGCCTTTGGCGGGGCATTATGCCATTTTTAAACTTTCAACAATAAATTTCCGTTTAAAAGTACAAAATATCATTAAATGTCTAAGTGCGCTTTTTAATTGGGGTTTTTCCAATCAACTTGTAACTATAACTTGTTATAACTTTAACAAAACACAATTGTTTTTAATTGATTTATTCTCGAAAGGAACAATAAACAACAACTGCAGCTTTTTTCTTGATGATTTAACAGCAAAAAGCCATTAAAATTTAATACACAGAATTAACATGAGTACTTACAAAACGCTTAACACGCAAAATCGGTAATTATAAATTATAAAAAACTAATTCTAAAATTTTAAATTGCTTGAAATCTTTAATTAATTTCTTCAATTTGAAAAGGGGAAGTTAAAGAAGAAGGTGTAATTAATTGAATGTTATAAAAAGTAGTAGGTAATAAAAAAAAATTGCAATTGAGTTCCCTTGCGGTGACTTATGTTGTATAATATAAAGACATGAAATTATGACTTTTAAGAATATGCGAACGATAATGGGTTTTTTTTTAATAATAATGAGTTTTTTTATATACAAAAAAGTCGTAATTGGGCGTGAAATTTTTCCCTGTGTAAAAAAAAAATTCCTATATATGCTGTTTTTCTATGAAAGTCTCTTACGGTTTATTTCACCAAGTTCAGTTAAAACTAACTACTACTTTAACTTCCAGCTAACAATATATTTTTAACAGTTATAACTGATAGTTAATTATAACTGGACTTTATGAAATTGGCTGTTAATAACTTAATAGTGCAATCGATTTTTAGCATTTTACTGATCTGGCCAAAGCAACCAAATGCGCATAAAAACAGCTTATCCTCCAACAATAAATTTTAGTATTTTTATCAATTATAAAAATATGGAATTAAGGACAACAAACAAAATCTTTTAATAAACTATTGTATTCCCAAAAATAACTTTGGTAATAAATTTTTGCAAGTGCACGTGTATAAAAAACTGAACTGGCAAATTGTTTTTATTTTGATTTCTTGAGAAAACAATAAAAGCAATTTGGTTTTGTTTTTTAATTTGTTTTTTCTTTACCCACTTACAACTACAATTAATGTTGGGAGAATTCCAAATAATTGTAGTGGGGAATGTAAGAAAAGATAAACTCACTGTTTTATTGTCTTATTTGTCGTTGCAAATAAGACTTTTGAGTATATGTAAGTAATTCTCATTCCCTCTGTAGTCTTGTTTGCTGATAGCTTTGGCTTTTCTAAAATTATTTAGGAGAACGTTTCCTGATGATCTGGCCTAGGCAACCAGTGAAATGCGCATAGGAACAGCTTATCCTCCAACAACAAATTTCAGTATTTTTATCAATTATAAAAAAAGGAAATCCCTTTTTTTTAGTTATGGTAGTTTTGGTCGCTTAGTGGGATGCGAGTGGGATATGTATAAAAAAAATAATTTCTAACTCAAGACGAGGGTTTTTCAATTTTTAGCATCATCCAAATCGGAAGACATCGATTTCAAAATTTGGGTCACTTGACATGAAATCCCCCAAGTAATAAAATATTTTGTTTTGAAAGTTTGAGTAAAATTTATTATCAAAGTTGTTTTTGGGAATACAATAATTTATTAAAAGATTTTGTTTGTTGTGCTTAATTCAAGCTTGAGTCTTGAGTTAGAAATAATTTTTTTTTATACATATCCCACTCGCATCCCACTAAGCGACCAAAACTACCTAAAAGGAAAATACATAAGCTTTCTTTTGAGCAAAAAAAAAAAAAAAAAAAAAAAAATACCGTTTCCCAAAAAAAATAAAAAATAAGTTTTAAATTTAAAAAAAAAAATTTTTAAAAATTTAAAAAAATACAAAAAAAAATTTTTTTCGATAGCTTGAAGAAATAGCTATCTAATTTGTTTGGGACAAATTTTGCTAACACCAATAGATAATAAGTTACCTAGATGAGAAAGAACACCGGCTTGGCCAAAATGTCAAATTTTGACCCCCTCTAACTCAGAAACTTTTTAACCGATCTTGTTGCAAATTTGTGTCTAAACTACTATCCAATAAGACTAACCTTGGTGCAAATTTCATCCAAATCGGAAGACGTCGATTTCAAAAGTTGGGTCACTTGACATGAAATCCCCCACGTGTATAAAATCTACGATTATTTAAAAAAAGTTCACTATTAATTCCAAAGCTAATTTTTATTTATACGATATATCGGACTTGGTTAACAACAGTGTGTTAACTCAAAAATAATATTTTTTTTTCTTTTTTTGGGAAAAAATCGACAAGTAATATTCATATCTAACCGCTGTAAAAATATTATGCTATTTTGTCTACTTTTTGGTGGTGAAACGGTTGGCTAAAAAATTATTTTTCATACACAGAAAAAAGTGTTTTATCAATTGAAAAAATGGCTTTAAAAGTGTTTAAATTTAATTGATGTGATAATTTAATCAATTATTTTCTTAGTTAAAAGAAAATTAAAAATTTAATTAACATTTTAGTTGTTTTGAAATAAATTTTCAATTAAAATTTTATTTAAATAACAAAAAATCTAAATTTACTTTTTTCGTTTAAAATAAAATATTTTAAAGTTGTAGAATTGTTGTTGGGAATTGTCAATATTTATTTAAATAAATTAACACATTGTTTAAAATGGCAAAGTTTTTTTTATCACTTTTTTTATTAAAATTAAAAATATCATTTATTGAAAATATTTTTTCACAATTTGAATGAATTTGGAATAAATTTGGTGATTGGAGAAATTTAATAAGTTTTTCTGTGTATGAATTTACTGTAAATTTAAAAATTGTGTTGCTTCTACTTAAAATTTTAAAATTTTGAGTTAATACATTATTGTTAAACAAGTGTGATATGGTCTCGGTTTAATTTGTTCTTATGATCTAGAAAATAAAATAAAAAAATTATGACAATGTTTAACAAAACCAGAAATTACTGACAATAAATAGAACTAAAAAAGTTTCTGTACTTTAAATAGAAAAAAAAACTAATAAAAATAAGAAAATAAGTGTCTAAATATAGAAACACTCAACAGTCTCATTTACAACATGTTTTGAATTTATAACAAACTTTTGACACATCGATTTAACTACAATTTCCATTGCTTAAATTTATCAAAGTAACTGTCACTCACAACTGTCACAAAGCATTAAATATCATACATATACAGTGAAAGTAGTTAAAATACAACTACACACAACTACAACACCATTACATGTACAGGGTGGCACATAAATAGTAACGTTATGAGTTTTTTTTCCTTTCTGTCTTGTATTTAATTTTTATTGTATTTTGCAGACAACATCTTTAAAATGGTTTCAATTGATTTCCTCTATCTGACGTGCTATTTCCAGAGCAATTCCCATAACTTCTATTAGAATTTCAGGTCCCATCGACCCAATTTTTCGCCCAATTTTTATTTTCAATATCGTAAGCTTTTTTCGAAAAATATTATTTTATTTATTTCAATTTATTCAATTATTATTTATTTAATTATTTGTGCTTATTCCCAAATTGGATCATTGGGCGCTAATGAGTTAATTTGTTGGATAATTCTTAGGGTTTTACCATTCAACTGCGAACTGTGAATTGTGCCCAGTATTGAATGCTATTCCGCAATTAGTTCTTCGTTTTCAAAAAATATGTGTACAATGATTTATTTTAAAGTTATTTCACACCATGCGAGTCTTAGTAAGTGAAATTGGTGTGGAACGAGAACACAGGCAGCCTTCAATCAATCGTTAAATTGTTAAGGCACTAGGTGCATTTCGAACATGAAAAATTTCGATATTTTACTTGTTTTTGTATAATTTCAAAATAAGAACTTTTAAAAAATATAATCACAACGTTACTTATGTGTTACCCTATACTATAAAATATTTCACAAGCAATAATGGCGATGATGATGTCTAAAAACATTGTAAAATATACTTGCATACAGCCTTCTAACCATTTGAAACTAATAAAAATTTACACATACACACATGCAATACAAACTCTCACATTTATATATTTATTCTTTTGCGTATGTATTGAGGCCTTCGTTCATCTTTAATACACTTTTGTAGGCATTTTCCATTTAAATAGAGAAAATGCAACAAAGAACATGCAATAAAACCACAAAGACTTAATGGGTGATTTTTTTGGAAGGGAGAAAACTTGTTTACACCCTGTAGGATATGTCAATAGTGAAACTGCACTGATTCACTGCACTGATTCACTGATTCATTCGAAATATGGTGAACTAAATGCTTTTAGACCCAAACTGTGATTTTTGTTGCACATTTATTTTTTATGAATTTTTAAAGAACAAAAAAAATTTTTTTTTCTTAAATTTTTATTTGTTTTTTTAAAAGCTTCAACAATATCTCTGAAATTACTGGCTAAATTTAAAACAATGTTAGTACGTCTTAAAGATAATATTGTTAGCGAATTTCAGTTTTTTTTCTTAAGGGAATATGATGCACCATTTTCATGTTATTTCAATATATGTGCTGAAAGTACCTTAATTTTGGACATAACGGTATATCTCTAAAACTGGAGCTGATAGAGAAAAATGAAGGTTAGATTTGGAATCAGCGACCTCAAATTAGTAAAAAAATTACACAAAGTTCCCGGCCTCACAAAAAAGTTCAATTTTGTTCCGCAGTGTTATCTATTTTAATATAGTTTAAACCCAACAGCTGTAAATCAGTGTCCCATGTATAATATGTAGTTAAAAGGTAACATGTTAAAAAGTAACATGTTGTCAAATTCATATGGTCTGCATTGGTAGTTTAAACGCCAAATTGTATGCGTTTAAAGATGGTTTATATGTTTACTGATTTATAGATATGTTGGTTTAAAGTGATTATAAACCAAAAACAGAGTTTTATTTGATCCGATTTATTAGGCCTAACTAGTGTCATTGTTCAATACAATAATTTGTTGTCTTGTTATTATCACTAAAATATCGAAGAAAAATATTTGTTTTATATGAATCCCATAAATTTACTATTAATTCCAAGAATATTTTAAAATTTAAATTTTGACAAAAGAAAACGTAACTTTTTTGAGAGAAAAGCTCAACTTTGTGTTACTCTTCCTTAGGAAACACTGCAATGTGTGTAGATCGCCTCTTATTTTTTAACTTCTTTCTATGTCTACGGTAAATTTATTCTGATAATTTAATTAATTTATGTTAAATTAAAATCACAGAAAAGGCTAAATGCATTGTTGCAAAACGCTGAGAAAAGCTTAAAGTTAAATGAAGTTTTTCAAGCTTAACATAAAAACATAAAGCTTAATTTACCTGGAAAAAGCTAACATGGCCACACTGTTTGTGCAGAAGGCATTAAGCATATAATTCTCATTGAGTATCCACTACTGACCTAAAAACTATTGACTAGGTACTTCTTATACGACTAAATATAGACATTATAATCAGAAGGTTATTAGTTCATTTGTACAGCTCTAGTCTACGGCATAAATAGTTTTCTACGTACTTGATATTTTTACTGGATTTTCCCTCTAATAATTTAAGTGGATAAGGCAAATAATTGATTCATAAAAATAACACATCATTATTTCATAAAAAATCCGAACCTCCACTATAAGCCGTTGCATACTTTTCACTAGGGTATTCATTTAATCGGGCTTTTGTTTTAATCGGTTAATCGCTCGATTAATTAACCGAGGTTTTGGTTTAATCGGTTAATAATCGGTTGATTTGGTTATTGATCGGTTAACCGATTAACAAAGTTTTTTTTATAAATTAAGTAATTTCTATATAAAAATGCATAAATGATTTATTATTTGGAGTTTATTAGTAAAAAACAAAACAATAACATAAACACAAACGAGCAAACAAAAGAATAATTCATAAATACTCGTATGTAATACATATATAAACTATAAGATAATTTTAGTAGTTATTTCAATATGTTAAGATGATCTTATAAGATAATGTTTTATACAAATAATTTGGATTAAATGTTTAGGATGTTGATTGTTTATTTTCTTTTGTTTTGAAGAAACTTGACTTTGAAAAAGTTCTTTCATAAATCGTTAATGTCGAAGAAATCAAAAGCAACCCATAATACAGAATATCTAATTTCTCAGTTCTCTACCTGGATTTTTCTAAACATATAAAATCTTCCATTGTCATTAGAGTCCTCTTTTAATTTTTTTAAATTGTTAACACTTCTAATTGTACTAACCGAAGTTATATTAAAACAAATAACTAAACGCATATATAAAAAGTACGTGAAACAAAAAGCTGTTGACAGTAAACACTTATTTAAAATTAAGAGTTTGTATGAAAAAATATATTCTAAGCACATACCTTTGTATATGAGACGAAGAAAATAATTAAAAACACAAAAAAATGTGTTATAATACTACAAAAAGTTAAAAATGTTGTTACTTCGGTTAATCGACTGAAATTAACCGGTTTAATCGTTAATCGAAAATATGCCATTTTAAATTAACCGATCAGTTAATCAGGTAGTAATTAATCGGTTAACCGATTAACGGTTAACCGAATGAATACCCTACTTTTCACTAATTTTTGCTATACAAATGTATAAAAAATGTCTTCTCAAAGTGTATACGCTTTGTTGACAGTGTCACGAAAAAGTCATCCAAATAGTCGACAAAAGTGGCGAATTGGAGACACTTGATACTGTGTTTCCAGTTGGGTATCTCTAAGTCTTTGCTCTTTCGATATTGGGGAAATTCGAAACGTCGATGGAATATTATTTATACTTCAATCGAGATTGGTTTTTTCACATTGAAGCGATTTTAGAGATCCAATTTTTAGCAATTCTGCGTTTCAAGCAAGCGGAAATTGCGGCAATTGCCAGAATTATTTTAAAGGCATTGGTGTCTTGAAGCCTTTTGTTATAGCCTTACGACCTTAGAAAACTCCAAAAAATCTGTAGTGCCTGCCGTCTTTGGGATGGGCGTAGAAAATTCGTTTCAAATTCCACTTTTACACTCATTGTTATCGAATTATTTGGCCACAAACAATTAAAAGTCGATTTTTCAATAAACCCTACAGCCTTTCTATTAAATGGACCTAATTGTTTTTAAAGCTTTACTGCAAGCTTTAAGCTAAAAATAATACAAAAAAAAAACTTTTATATAAATTTACACTGGCCCATATACAGAAAACACATATCATATTGCAGTAGTAGTTATTTTATTTAAAAGTTCTTCTCCATAATAAAAATTTAAAAAGGATAAAAATATAAAAATACCGATTTGGTTAAAAATGTATGGCTGACATTTCCATCCAATTTTGATATTCTAGCCTCTTGAGTGCGATCTAAAATTTTTTTCTAAGACTTATTATAAAAAAATAATTTTTATTGAAGCTTAAAGCATTTAATAATAGATCAATTCATACAATTTTGAGAAGAAAACTTCAAGTTTTTACTGATTTTTTTTTAGTCCAACTAGTTTTAGGTAAACCACTATTATACCAGCACATTTGAGACGACTACAGTCGATTTCTTTACACTGATACTTATGAGTTCAATGTATTTCGATGTAGATCCTATCATTTATAAGAATCTATCAGTTTCACAGAAAAAAGTGTTTTATCAATTAAAAAAAATGGTTTAAAACGTATTTAAATTTAATTAATGTGATAATTGAATCAATTATTTTTTTAGTTGAATGAAAATTAAAAATTTAATTTTGTTTTTATTAACATTTTAGTTGTTTTGAAATAAATTTTCAATTAAAATTTTAATTAAATAACAAAAAATTTTAATTTACTTTTTTCGTTTAAAATAAAATAATTTAAACATGTAGAATTGTTGTTGGGAATTGTCTATATTTAATTAAAAAAATTAACACATTGTTTGAAATGGTAAAGTTTTTTGATCATTTATTAATTAAAATTAAAAATATAATTTATTGAAAAAAAAAAAATTCACAATTTTAAAATTTTTAATAATCAATATAATCATTTTGGTAATAGGCGCGAAATCAACAAATTGTTTGCTTTATATTATGAATTTGGTATAAATTTCGTGATTGGAGATAATTAAGAATTTTTTCTGTGTTGAGCGTCTTCCCTAATAAAACATCCTTAATCCCCGATAGTCCGAGACATTGACATAGGATTTCATGTGTTCCCAATTAAATAATTATGACAGTATCAGAGTAGTCTTGCAGCCGAGCATGTTGTTTGAGATATGGTTTGGTCTAAACAGACCTAAAATAACACTTAAAAGAAATAATATAAAATAAACCGATAGCGGTACTCCCAAAGGGCCTCTAATCTTGGAAGTAGATGTATTCCCAATGCTAATCCCGCGAAACTCTACGCTTGTATGCAGGAGACCAGAGTCTCTGGCGGGAATCGAACCCCGGCACTGATAGTTTAGCTCACCACCATCTAGCCTACAGAGGCACCCTTTTCTGGTACTCAGCTTTGGATAAGAAAGTCTTGTCATGCCATTTGGAAATATACGGTATTCACGAATTATCTTCAATGTAGTGCTATACATATGCGAATATTCTCATCGAAAATCATGCACCTTTCCGCTCTATCCAAGGCCGCGATCTTTTGGAATGGCTTTGTTGCTCTACAACAGATACTTCGAACTATCGGACAGCCAAAGCTTCCCTATTTCTTTTAATTAGGAGCAATAAAAGTATTTATCCTTTATATTCAAGAAAAATGCACAAGATCACATTTTTCCGGTTAAAGTGATTTAATTTTTTTTAGCAGACAATTGTTATTTTTTTTGTTTCTTTTGCTTGGCTCTTGGTGCATAACTGTACGTTTATTTAATCTGCTCCATTTTTACAGTACTACTGACACAAATATCTCCTGAGTAGAATTTTACATTGCTTAATAGACTTCGTACGTTTTCTCAGCATTTTCAAATCTAAAAATTTCTTCTTCATGATAAAATTTTTATATTTTGTACTTCACTGTCTTGTTTTATACATTATTTTATTTTTATTTTATTCACTGTACTGGTTTATATATAAAAATCTATTTCTTATTGGAAGGGCGTGGAATTTTATGCACTTGCTTTTGGAAAATATATGCATAAAAAATGCGTAAAAAAATTAAAATAGGCAATTAAAATATGCATTCATTATTAACTGCCTGTTCAACGATTTCGAACGTTAGCGTTCGCATAGAAAATAACATTTAAAACAGCAACAAAATTTTAAAATTTGTTTTTGTTTTAAATGTTATTTTCTATGCGAACGTTAACGTTCGAAATCGATGAATTGGCAGTAAAATTTTGACAACCATTTTTATAGAATTAAATATACTTTTACTTACAAACATCAAATCTTTTAAAAGTAAACTTAACCCTCCGTCTTACACATGAGTTTGGTCAGACCTTTTTCAATGCGTTTTGAATGGATAATCAAAAATTTTTATTGACTGTACTGAAAATTAAAAACTCTATACAGCGTATGCTTATTTTTCTAATAAGATAATCTTAACAAAAACCAAATTTAATCAAAAAAGTTTCTGTTAAGAACTGGAGGCCAATTCCGGCAGTCGTGATCGTACACTTTCTCGATTCGAGAGCAATTCTATTTATACTTCCTTTGGTCGATACTGCACGAATCGAAATTATTTTTTCAGCGTTTTAAGCACTCAAAGAATTGCTTTACAACAATTAAAATTATTTCGATACGTTCAGTATCGTCTGAAAGAAGTATAAATAAAATTGCTTTCGAGTCGAGAAAGTGTTCGATAACGACTGCAAGAATTAGCCCCCTGATTTAATAAAAAAAAAAAATACTAAAGCAATGCAATGTATTCTCGAGGAATTTCACGCCATGCATTTTCTGCTTCTGGAACCAATTGAGACGCCAATTTAAAGATTTTTGTCAAACACAAAAACATCTTGCAAAATCATTAAATATAACTCAGCGGATAAATGTCGAACGGTAATATTTCACATCGGAAATGCGGATTTAATCAATCACCCCTATCGTGAAAAACAAGTGGAATTTTTTTTCCCATGAAATTTTTATTCCCCTCGAAGGGAAAAATGCTATCGTGAAACTCCCATGAACAATTTTTCGCGCTATCAGTTCTCAGTGAATGTAAAAAAGAAGAAATATTAAAAACCATTGAAAAAAAATTTTTTTTTTCAAAAATATACACGTTTATTTTAAAGAAAAGTAAAAAAAAAAAACAAAATAAAATATATTCTATTGGAGTGATTGCAACATTAGCTTATTGCGCTTGTATGTAGTAAAAAAATTTCTAAAATTCTGCCATCACGTCTTTGAAAAGCTTCATAACTCCTCCGGCAATCGACCTGTTTTCCGCATTTTGTTGAACAATATATGTATGTACATATATGTCTGTGCCTCTTTTAACGGAAATTGACCTTAAAATTTATTTTGTAAACTTCTATATTGGAATTATGAGAAGAATTACTTTCATACAAGTTTTGTTCCCTAGCAAAAATAAAGTAAAAAATTCAAAGGGAAAAATGAACAAATTACAAGGGAAACAATTTTTCACGATAAGGGGAATTTTTTCCACGAAAATTTTTTTCACGTTATTATTGAATGAATTAATTTTTTTCATGGGAATTTTTCATGATCGCAAATACGTGAAAAGGGAACAAATTACGAGCGAAAAATTATTCACGATAGGGGTGATTGAAATAGAAGTGATTTTAAATTTTTAACACGTTCACTACTCAACAGTTTTTTGAGTTTTCTGTCCAAACTCTGGAACAAAAAATATGTGTCACACATATGTGACATGACCCTAACAAAAAACTAATTTTTTAAAAAACTACTCAGCCTAGACACAAACTGCAGCACTTTAAGTTATATCACATTGTAACATAGACTCAAACGTACAAGAAAAATACTTCCAACAAACATTCACAAAATTAGAGGCAAATATATGCCATTTATTGTCACCAATTTTTTAAATAATTTTTTAAATTTTTGTTGGAGTGTGATAACGTCAAACCAACACCAAACATCAATTCAAATGAAAACAAAAAATAGGCAAAAAAAAACTATGCTTTTTTCATCAAATAATAACTATATGAGAATAAATATGCATTTTTAAGCATTATATGACGATAAAAAATGCAAAAATATGCACAACTAAATCGAAGAAATTGTTTAGCAAAAATTGTGATTCGGTTAAATAACTTCATCAAATAGTATAAAAACCTTCAAGAAAAGACATGCATTTGCATAAAATTCCACTCCCTAGTTATTAGAAATATGGAAAAAATTAGTGTTTGAACGCCAGTTTCCATTTGTGGTGATGGTGGTAGAATACATTAATGTGGGTAAAAGAAGTGCATGCATACATGTATATATGTATGTAATGTACAAATGTATGAACTTGTGTATGTGTTAAATAACTAAATACTACATATGTACAAATATCCATGTAAACTTGCTACAACTTTAAGTAGAAAAAAAAAATTTAATTTTATGTTTCAAAGAGTCAGGTTGGCAGACCGGCAAACAGGCCTGCCATTTAGTCAGGCAGGCATAAAATAATAAATAGGTAACTGATGGAGTATAAGAAGAAGACAACGACAGTATACAAATGGTCGGAGTTATTTAAAAATTAGATGGGCTTATAGGAAAGTTTAGCATTGTTATATCTGTTGCATCTAAAAATTTTCGTATAACTCGCGTCCTTATAAATGTAAAACTCAAAAGCTTTTTTGTATTGGCAAGTACTAACTGGCATAAGAACACCATGAATCAAATTTTTAAAGACACTCTTATGGTTGGTTTTGTTTATTTTTAGTTCCCGAAATACATATTTGCGAAAATATTTTATTGGATTTCTTTTTTCTTATTTATTATATTCTTAATCGAAGTTTTTTAAGAAATATATTGCTGGGTCCAAGACTTAAACTCCATTAACCATCTAGTGCCCATAACCGCCTTAAGACGGGCTTCATATAAACTGTTGTACAATTTTTTATTTTTACAATATTTTATTAAATAACTAATCAAAGTGTTAATCGAGCTTTAGTTTGTGCAAAACTTTTTGATCTATGGCAACACGATAGTTGGTTTGACAAAAATTTTAATGGTGGATATTCTTGAAAACGTGTCGAAAGAGTGAAAATTTATATGAAATCAAAAACAAATTTACAAAAATTATTTTTGTTTATCATACAAAATGTACAGTTTTAAAAGAGACAAAAACGCGTTAAAACTCTCACGTTAATTTAATTTTAGAAGTGTATAGATAACAAAAACAATTTTCGAAAATTTTGTTTTTTATTTTCATGTAAATTTTCACTGCTTCGACGCGTTTTCAAGAAAAGCCACCAATATGAACTTGAATTTACGCGCAATTGTTCATTTTTATTAGTTTCTAAAAAAACGTGAAATTTGTTCATAGCACACTGGGGCCAAAAGCCCTTTTCGCGGATCAATTCATATCTCCTCAACCTCAATAGTGATGCACACTAAATTTTACGCGGGTAACTATTAGAACAGCCTTCATTTTCCAAAAAAAAAATTTTGGAGGAGTAAGAGGGGGATACGGGTACCCCCCCCCCCCATTAAAAAAAATATTATTAATTAAATAATAAACGTGATTTTATATTCACGCATGCTTAGGCCCAACACATTTA
This sequence comes from Pollenia amentaria, assembly GCA_943735925.1. NCBI lineage: Eukaryota > Metazoa > Arthropoda > Insecta > Diptera > Polleniidae > Pollenia > Pollenia amentaria. The sequence continues at coordinate 79,415,213 of OX031008.1, read as the reverse complement.
AAAATTCTCGCGATCACGCTTACAAACATAATTGTTTTATTCACGCATGCCATTGAATAAATTTGGATTTTTTAACAAATCTAAGAAAAATAGTTTGCGAGTGCGTGAGAATTAAATTTAAATTCACCCACTCCGTTTTTTTAATCATTTTAATATTTAAATTTAACAACGGTCCCGCGTGATTCATGTGTGACATGCGCATAATAAATCACGATATATGCACATCTCTAATAAAAACACGTAAAACAATGACAACAACAACAGCAATAGAAATATAGCAGAAGTTTTGAAGCGCTTTTTGTTGGTACATTCAACGCGTGTTGCTACTAATTCGTACACAACTCTTAAGGCGCAGCATAAGTTTTTCTAAAATAGGTCGGATTTGTTCCGCCTTTAAAATAGAGTTAAGCTAAATTGAGCCCATTTAATAACTTTTTGCTCACTTAAACGAAGAAAATCCTTTTTTTTTTTTGCATTTTCCATATAAATTAACAAAACCAAAGTACTTCCACTAATAATTTTTTTTTTACAAATTTAAGCAAAACATTTAAAAAAATGCCCGAACTTGATGGTTTATTACTTTTTAAAATTACTTTCGGTAAATTGCATTTTACTACAAAAACTTTTTAGTTTTTTTTTTTGCCTCATTTTTTCTTTTTTTTATATATTTGACAAATATTTTTTTCCTAGTGTTGTAAAATGCTGTGCACTTTAACCGAGTTCTTTTAGTTTTTACAATACTAGAATTTTTTTTTTTAATTAATCCGTGAAATCACCGCCTTTAATCTAAGTTGAATTTACGTTCATATAAAATATATTTTTTTCTTGTTTTAAACAAGCACTTTGTAAGGCATCGTCCAGACTTACAGTTTTTGTTGCTGAAATTTTTAAAAATTCTGCCTTGAATTTGCATTCCCATCCATATTATGAAATAATAGTTTTGCAATTTTTGTATTTCTATATTCTAAATACAAATACACCTACAGCCGACTTCAAGTTAAAAAGTATAAGAATAACAAAACAAAACAAAATTGCAGAGTAAAGGAATCTGAGTTCCCGTCCCTAAACTTCTCACCCCTCTTAGAAATAAATTAAAGGATTGCTGCAACAAAAAATGGTAGGTCTGGACGATGACTTACTTGGTTATGACGCTTAGCTACACCCGTTTACAGGCGGACTGAGGTTACGCTGAAATTTTTTTATATTATTATGCTCATTAAGTGATAATCAAAGTGAAAACTAAAGGAAAACATCAAAAAAGCTCTTAAATATGAACAATTAACAGATTTCGGTATTTCCATCGGTATACCAAACTAATGGCAAAAAAGTGAAAATAATTTCGACAGAGATTTTTAAATTCTTCTTACCTAATGTAAAATGCCACAAATATGTCTCATATAACCCAGCTTGACCAGAGTGACACAGAAAAGATTCTTATGCTTAATCTGTGCCGTTGTTGTATTCAGCTAAAAACGCCCCGGTCGAAAATTGACTTACAGTAGAGATGATACATTTTTGACTTTGCCTGCAAAGTATAAGGGTGTTTTCGATCTCAGCCAAAATAAATTTCAACAACTTTAAAAGTTGTTCAAAAAACCACGCAAATGCCAACACAGCCTTAAGGAGGTCTATATACTTTAACCTGAAACAGGTAAACGATTACTCCCATAAAAAGTCAACTTTAGACTCGTGTCTTCTACCCTTAAATTATTTTGATATAATTTTTTTAAAGCCAAACAAAAAATTGTGGCATAAGAGGTTAAATCCAGAATAAATAAAAAATTTTCATATATCAACAAAATGTTCAATGCATTTATTTGCAAATTTTCCAATTGGGTCTCTTATGTTCTTTCTACTCGAAGGATACCCACAATTCCTGTTGTAAATATTTAATACATTACGACTCATTGCAAAGGGTCTTTAGATAGGAACTTTCGAGTTGTTGCAGTTGAGAGTAGCATTATTGTTAAAGCTACATCCGTCGCATTGGCTGTCATTTATTAAGTCTGTTTGGCCAAATTAACATGGACGTACAAAGTGCTGAGCAATACGCTAAAATGGCAAAATTTTTAACAGAACCAAGATTAAGTGGAAAAATTATCTTGGGCGATTATGTTCATTTCTCAATGAGTATTTATGTAAACAATAAAAAGTATCGAATTCGGTACGATACCAAGTCACGTGATCCAAGAGACAAGTTCGAAGAGCGTCCAATGCATCCGAAAATAGTGACTGGTTGGTGTAGATTTTGGGCTAGCGACGTCATCAGTCTTTATTTCTTTGAGGACGACGTAGGCCAGGTCTTCATCATCGAGCAATAAAGGTCGAAGATCACCAAATTGTTTTGGAAGTTGAATTAAATGAACACCAACGATATTTGATGCAAGAGGACAGCGCTACGTAGCACAAAGTTCATGCCACACTGGGCACTCCGCACGAGGTTTGAAGCGCTTACTGAACGACCCTTTGGCTGTTTAAGTATAAATATTGTGTTATCATTAGTGTGTAGTATTTGTAATGGCATGTTTTGGTCTGGTTTTGTGAAAGAAGTTTCGAGTGTTTCATACTTGAAGTTCTATAAAACCAAGAAACCAATAACAACTTAAGAACTGTGTATATGGAAAACCCCAGACCAAAATACTACTCGTGCTACAGCTACTTAAAGTTGAATGGCAAAGTGTATAATGAAAAAAAAAACCTGAAAATCATTTAAACTTCCAGAAGATTTTGTACAAAAAAGTTAAATATGAGTATAAATATTTATCATATGATGTGATAGGCTTTTTTCAATTAAAACCATCTACTGGTGAAATTAAATTAAATTTAAAGCAAGAATTTGACTAAAAAATAATTTGTAGCACAAGCAAATACTTAAATAAAACGCATCACTATTATAAAGAAAGAATTTGACAAAATTAGAACGATTTTCTAACCCGGAAGTCTTAATAAATGTTAAAATATTTCTGTAGTCAATATCAAAACGGACATATACATATTCACTTAAGTAATATGTATATGAGTGTGTATATTTCTCTTGGAGAGTGTTTATTTAAGTGTTTAATGATGATTAAGATGCTGAGGATTATGTGTTTTGATTCGTTTGGTGATTTTATCTTGATCCTCATCATCATCTATCTGTTTGTTTAATAATATTTTTACATTTATGGGGGCAGTTTTATTTGATTTCCATTCTATTATCTTCTTAATTCATCACTCTTTCTGTACATTATATGTATTATTAATATCGAATATGCTTTGAGTTAACTTTAATACATTTTCCATAAAAAAATTAAGATAAAATAAAGATAAAATCTATTTAAAATTATTCAGACGTAAAGTTAAATTTACCTAAATTTACCTAAACGATTGAATGTTGAACAGTCTTGGCTATTTTATAAAATTATATTATAGAATGCGGGCATTCAAGTGGGAAAATTCACACATGACGCTTAAAAGATTATACTTAAAGAAATTAATTTGTTAATTAAATTTTAAATTTATGTTTTAGCTGAGATTATTTAACGTGATGATTGAAAATAGTTAAAGTTTGAATTTGAATACAGAACAGACCAACATAAATCAGCGCGTTTAGCTTTACGTTTTCTACTTAAATAATAGCGTCAACGTTGTGTCATGACCAGTAATGTAAACTTATCTTGTTTAAAAAACCAACATGAAAAATATACCAACTGGAGATAAAACCGCTTGGTTTATCTAATTAGCTTCCCTACAAGAAATGAATAACCAAAACAAAAAAAAAACAAAAATTGTACTAACACACTTGCAACAATTTTACATTGAATTAATAAGTAAGAAAGAGAGACATAATGAGTAAGAGAGAGAGAGAGGCAAATTCACATGCACACAAGGTTTCGGTCAGTTTTTTGCATTTTGCTCTTAATAAACTAATAGAAACTACCAATATATCGGTGAGCACTACTAGTCATCTTACTAGTAAAATTCCCGGTAGTCTTCTTATAGGGTACATTCAAACAAGATACAGCCAACTTCACTACTTAACGCGGTGTCAAAAAAAAAATTGGATTTTTCAATTGCAGAGCGGAGACGCCGCTGTATTTGGGCTTACTTTATCATAGTTGGGGGTGGTGCACTAAATATTGATTTAAATCAGCAGTGCATTATCACTAAACAAATCTGCCAAACAATTAGTTTGCACTCTTTTTTACCAGCTTTAGTGATGATTATTGCTATTTTTTTAACTGCCAGTAATAAAAATTAGTGATATTGCAAATTTTTTCACTATCACTAAACGAAGATTGAATGCAAAAATCTGCACTCAATTCAAATAGTGCAAAATTTGTACTTGCAATTATGGTTTTTACAGCACGTAAATATGAATATTGCAATGATAGGAAAGGCGTCATAACGCTGAGGTACTTTGACATCAGTACAATGACAAGTGTCTTCGTTTTTGACCCCATGGCACTTCGATCATTGTGATGTCAGCCTTCACATCACTTGGCCAAATTGTCATCAAGTGAAATTATGCCATCAATGGGATGACACATTCGCATCACAGAAATGACGAATCGGAGCCAGTTTAAGAAAAAATGTCATCAGTGCGATGACTCAGTAACATCGGAGACAGGGAACATGTTTGTTCTACTTTTGTTGTATTCCGCCCTTTGCTTACTGAAGAAGTCTCAATTATAAGATACCAGCAGCATGCCCGATATGGTTTTCGTTATCATTCTACTTTGAAAATTTTATGTAGGTATTTAAATAAATAATTTTAACAAATAGAATACGGTAATTTTTGCTTCTTTTTTCTACTTTTTAAACATGAAAATTAATAATACACAAAATATGGCCTCGAATTGATGTCACTGTAGTCATAGCATAGATGACGCATAAAATATAACAGAATTTTATGATGACGTTCGTCATTGAATTCATGTCACTTATTGATGCCAATTGTAATAACATTGATATCACAATTGTGATGTAAGGGCAACATCAATATGAGGATGCATTTTTCTATCAGTGCAGGTGCAAACATTTTCTAAAAAGTGAAAAAAATAAAAATTTTGAGATAATACCCTTTTGTTCATCAAGAGCAATAAGTATTTCTTTTATCTCGAAATCTCGGCCTATAAATGAGTTATTCTCGCTCCCTATGTATGCAATTCTTAACTTTGTAGCAACTACTGACTTGCCTTAAAAATACTTGTTAGAAAAATATAATTTTCTTGAAATGAAGCATTGATTTTAATAATAAGTTTTTTGTAAAAAATGGAAAAAATAAAAATACTTAGATCATTGTAGAATAAATACAATTAAGGTATTCACAAGGTGTGTTATCATGGTTTATTGTCATAATGTTCTAACATTTTACAATGGTTTAAAAATATTGTTGTTGGTTTGTAAACAAAAAGTGTCTTAAATAAATAGAACGTTACTTGCTATGTTTATTGTGCTGTCGTAATTAATAGCACATTAAATTATGAGGGGTTGCTCACAACAGTCGTATTTTTTCATGTTATTATTTTAAGACATATGACTTTATGATACCTTGTGATTCCCCCAAATATATAGTCATTAGAAATATTGTTCTTAATTTTAAATCCCATATAACGCCAAACAAAAGAAATTAAGGAAAAAATTAAAACCAGCGTCAAAAATCAAATAAATTAAATTTATTTTTTGAAAAATTAATTATTATATAAAAATATAGTGATTACAAATATTAACCAAAAATCAATTTCAAATAAACAAAATATTGAGTAAATAAAGTTTTAGATAAAAAAGTAAGTTTGCAATATCTAAAAAGTCCAAAATATGTTGAAATTCAAATATTTGCAAATGAGTAATATTTCGTTGTTTGACATTACATGGGCAAATAATGGCAACTCTCCCTAATGAGCATAAATGGTACTTATTATAGGTACAAGGACTAAGATTATTCTTTTAATAAACTTAAACTGGATAACACAATTTATTAAAAATTCTTGTAGAGGGCAACCTAAATAAAAGCGGCAAGCGTTTGTGAAATATGAAAATTAAATTTTTTTAGAACAAACACAAAAATGTTTTTCTACCACTGAATCTAAAATAGAAAAATATAAGAAACATTGTTGGTATAAATTGTCTACAGTTATTATTAGGAATGTTTAACATCTGGGATGGTAACAAAAGTTTCAGAATCAAAAGTTAGAGACGTGATTCGACCATTGCAGTAACAAAATTAAAATTTGTTCAATTATTATTAGCATTTCTAAAAAACCAAAAATATTGGGTGTCAAATGAACTAGAGCCGAGAGATATCGAACGCCGAATTTATACGCACATCAGAATTATTGTACCAGAGCTTTATACAAATGGTTGAAAAAGAGAAAATTTATCATTTAAAAAAGCGTTGAATTTAGGCAATAGATCACTAAATCGTCAAAAGGCCACTTTCGTAAAATCTGGCAACCTTACTCGGGACAATTATACGACGTATAACCATAAGCCATTTCGAAATGAAACGCAAAAGGCAGAAAATCGTGGACTGCCTAATTGCCCTTAAAGTCTAAGCACAAATACGGGTGAACTAATTTTGACTATATTATCAATATTTTCAGATCATTAAAAAGTTTAAGGCTGGTGTTTTATCTAAAGAACAAAAATTAGATAAATTGTTAAATTTGTAGTAATTTCTATAAGCCAAACCCCCTTTTAAATGCAAAAAAATAAATATGAAAAAAGTCTATAAAATATTATCAACAAGTAAAAAGTTTGTAGTGGAAACAACTACGAATATATTTTGTTGCCTGAAAATATGTATTTAGGAGAACAAACGTTAGCGCTTTGGCAGCCATAAGCAAAAATTTGCATATATAATATAAAAAAATTAAGCATACAATTATTTATATTTCAAACAAACAAACAAATACAAACTACAATTTTTTGCTAAATGAATACAAATATTTATAAGGAAAAGCACACACTCATACATGCCAAAAAATTCACTGAAATTAAAAACACTTAAATCTCATAAAAACATATTTTTACGTTAATGCTACAAAATGACGCATGTGCTTTTTACAACTTTTTAGAAAAGAAAAAAAAAAATATTTTTTTGTTTTTTATAAGAGTTACTAAATAATTTTTTTTCTTCCTTTATTACTCCTCTCGGGAGCAAAGGGCTTCTAAACTAAATTACCATCTTACTCTATTCATACTTACTTTCTTCCCATGTCTCATTGATATTCTTCGGAACCAGTTCCTTGGTAGGCCTTAGTGCCTTTTGCCCTGGAGGTTCCACTCTAGTGCTTATCTGGCTATGCTGATTAATGAAATGCGAAGTATATGTACCCTATCCATTTACATTTCGTTCTGGCAGTTCGATTGCATATTGACTCTTTCAAATATTCGACATATCGCACACTAAATCATAAACAGGAACAACTAAAAATTTATAAAAATCTTTTTTCTCGTTAACCAGTTCACAAATCAAATTAGATCGCAAATTTTGGTTTGCTTTATTACCTTCTATAACTTTCCTTCTTAAACATTTTTGAAACTCAATCTTATAAAAAAAATAGGCACCATGTTCTTGAAGCCAGTTTTCTGCCCCTCCTTAAAAATTTTAATTGTGCCTGTGTATGATTTAATGTTCGATATGTTTCTTAAACACTTGTTAATAAATACTTGCACACAGAAAAAGTTCTCGCCATTATTTTTTTTCATTGAATCATTAATCAAAAATGAAATCAGCTGTAATTAAAAATGTTATCAAGTGAATTAAACGTTTACTTACTTCAAAAACATTGCTGCAGAAAATACTGTTAATATCAATAAATATTTAGTTGATACTATTAACCTGTTTACTGGTGCAAATTTAATTATTTTCTTATGTATGCATGTAAGAAAGGAGGCCATAAGAACCACAAACCAGAGGATCTTTTGTGCAGCCCATACATCTCACCATGTCAGGTGCGACGTCTAAAGTCTATTAACTTGCCTGGAGAAAGATTATAGCATCAGTTAGGCTCATTATTTGCCTGGAAGTCCCAAAGGCGGGACAGCTGCAGAGCAGATGTTCTGACGTTTCATCATCCACCACACAAAATCTGCATTTAACAAGATAAATTCATTACTTATTGTAAACTGGTGGTATCTTTAATCACAGTGACCCGTAAATAGGCCAACAAGCAGTCTAAGTTCTGCCTTCTCAAGCAGAAGTAGCTTACCCCAGCAAAAACTTAACTTACAATGCTACTTTTAATGACTTCCTGAATTCATTACTTTGTAGCTTTATTAGCCACTTTTTGCATTATTTGTTATACATATTTTAAATAATAACTTTATTATTATATATTAAATAAGTCACAAGTATACATTACAAAAAAATACTTTGGTATAATGACTTAAATAAGTTATTATTACATGATCTAATCTTAACGATGTTATTTTGAAGAACATAATCAGGCCTGTCACAGAAATTGTTCGGAATACATTTGAATCCGTGTTTTCATTTCGAATGATTTTCGTAATTCCGACAAATCTTAATTTTGCTTTTTTAAGTTAAATCTGGCAATATTGTGCAAACCAAATCAAAAACGTTTTTCGATCAAAAAATTAAAAGTGATTTCATTCCGAGAAAATTTATCGGTTTTCGTTTTCTGAAGAAGCTTTCTCGGAATTAAAAAAACTTTCGATCGAAATTGATTTCTATGACAGCCCGTATATTTACATATATTAATACACACATTGTCATTACAATGTTAGAGCTGTAAATGATTTTGTGCAGAAAAAGCACTCTTTATTAAATATTTTCTTAAATATCGAAAAATTTATTATTTTGTACACTTTTTCAACAAAAATTCCATAAGATTTCAAAGCAATTTTAATTAATGAGTTCTAACCTTTTTGAAAGTTAATTTGAAAGTACTTATTTCTTGTCACTTTTGGTAACTACGTACGTTTATACAATTTTTAAGTATAAAATTAAGGTATTATTTTTTAGGTTGTAATTGGCCAAATTATAAAGGATTACTTTTGGGACATCGCGAACAGAAATAAGTAGTTTTTCTAGTAGAAAAATAAGTACTCTTTTCCTCAAGTGCTCATTATTTTTCTGCTTATTTTGTAAGCAAAGTTTTTGCTGTGACCTGCCCTGCCACGGGACAGTGTCACAAATCTCCTGGACTGCCTTAATCCAGAAGTGGACGTCCATGTGTGAAAGAATTCACGTTCGGACTATTTTTGTAGCGTCCTGTTATATGTCCGACAGAGACGCCGAAGAAAGGCTCAGGGCCTATGAATGTACAGCGAGCGCCCCTATTTGCCAAGCAGTCAGCCCTTTCGTTGCCCGCATGGCCCTCATGGTCGGGTACCTAACACAACTTCAAGTCATTGTGTTTCCCTAACTCGTTCAGAGATGTTAGACAGTCCATGACCAGTTTGCACTTCACCTTCCAAAGAAGAAAGTGCTCTAACAGCGGCTTCGCTATCCGCCGGTATAAAGAATTTTAATTTCACATTGAACAATAAAAAAATTTAAACGGTCTTAAAGCAAATTTTAAAAATTTTGCACATAAGTCTTTTTATACTTACAATGTCATATTTTTTGCTCCTTATGTGCAAAAAACAACTCTGATTGAGAGCGATTACGTGAGGGAAAATTTTCATGTAAAATATACTCATGGAAATGAATATAAATTTACGTATTTAAAAGTAATTTCTGTATAGTTATTTTTACTGACGTTTGTTCTACAGCAGAAACGAAAAAACATTTACATTTTATGTATCCTTTTTGATTACTGGATGTATCGGGCTTTTTTCTTAAGAATTTTTGCAGTATAAAAAGAGTCTGTTGATTTATTTTACCACTCACAGGAGACGTTTTTTAATGGCACAAAGTAATTCGAAATGGTTTTTAATGGTTTTGTAATAGTGTACTTCTGGGTTTAAAAATACGAAGGTTGTTTGAAAAGGTCGTTGTTATGTAAAAAAGAATAAAAAATTACTTACATTAATTGCTATCGGTTTAAATGAAAATAATATATTTTTGAGAATAAATTGTGCTTTATTTAAAGACCTAACTTTACACAGTGTGCTTCGCCACCCCCATTGAAATAAAATAAGTAAAATTTTTTTAAACAGATCTCGTGAATTGAAAACAAAGCTATTTTTGCCAAATTTGGATACTTTTACTGATACTATTGTATATCTGGAGATACAAAAATCTGCATTGTAGTTATATGGGTGTGACACCACCCATTTCTCTAATCCCGCCCACTTATCGAAAGATGCTTCGGATTGCTAACTCAACAAGTTCTAGTACATTTAAAAACTTTTATTGTAAACATTCTTCAGATATATTTTTTTTCCTATACATACTAATCCCGCAAAGCTCTACGCTTGTCTGCAGAAAAGAAACCTCTGGCGGGAATCGAGCCCGCAACCCCGGAGCTGATAGACTAGCTCACTGACAACTAGCCTACCGGTTATATGAGTTGCCACACCCACTTACCTTATCCAGCCAATTTTAAGACAAATTTAATTTATACCAAAGGTGGAAACGTTTACTTCAACTCTTCTTCAGATATACAAAAATCTGTAATTCACTCGCATTTTTATTTTTAAAGACTTGTAAATAGTCCGATAGACTGTCTATCGGAAGTGAGGATTTCCCTATTTCTGTTGGTGTCATAACTTTTATCATAAAATCAATTCGTATATTTTTTTAAGCTGGACTATAACTAAAATTAAGTCCTGTCTGATGGTATTTTTAGTTCTTTTTTCTTGTTTGTTCATTATCCTAATTTGTTTTACATGTTTTAAACAGCTAAAAACTTTTAAAATTAGCGAATCAAGGTTGTCTTTTTGTAGCCTTATGTTTAAAATAAACTACACAAGCGGCTTCAAAAACACAACCTCTCTACTTCTAAATAAACCGCACACAAATTTTTGTACAAACATGTTCAAGCCGCTTGTGCAAACATGCAAGCACTCTAATTAACTATGCAAAAAGCTTTTTCACTGCCAAATTTTTACTTTTTTGTTAAGTTGTACATTATTTCGCGACTTTTAAATTTTGTCAACTATTCAATGACGGAAGAAAACTCAATGCAGAGACGACGACTTTGTTTTCTTGTACTTAATCAAAAATTCAGAAATGTTGGATCGCTTCTCATCATTTGTTGGTAACAGTTCGTGTTGAAAGTAATTTTCTTGCTTCTGTAAAAATTTAAGTACTGGAAATTATTAGACGCAACAATTTAATAATTATACTACAAATTACAAATTTTCACAATTAATGATCGATCAGTAAATCCGTTCTTCAAGTCGGAACTTTCTTAGCACTTACATCGAGTTTGCCTAAAGCGCTTGGACAAAAAATACTACTGGTTCAATCTAGTTTATTATTATTATTATTATATTATTATTTTTATTCTTTTTCTAAAATTATCACTATTCTCTTAAATACAATATTCGTAAATATCATTTACACCTAAAAAATTGCCAGGACTCGGATATTTATTTTAGTTGTTAACTTTAGCGTAAATCAAAAAATAGTCCCCTGTTTAAATACTTCCTCAATGCTAACATATATACATACACATACATACATGCTTTACTTTTTATGTACTTTGACTCCCCCCCTTTTTCATTTTGTTAAGTGTAGCGTATTATTTACAACACACTATCGTGTATAAATAAATAAATAATAAATGGTTGACATAAAGGAAAAGTAACAAAATTTTTTATTTAACATGTTTTTTGTCGCCATTTTGAGGTGAGAACTGTAAAGAATCCTTTTTTGACTGTAATAAAACTATTAAAAGAATAAATTTTATTACACATTTCCGTACATTTATTTGCATATACGATTATGATTGCCATATGGCATGATGACAGTAATGGAAAGGAATGTATTTAATATTTTTTCGGAAAAGCTGGATTAAATTAGTAAACGATCAAAATTGCCTTCAAGTTTTCTCTAAGTAGAAATTGCAGTTTTCTCTTCAAACTTATTGTTGCTATAACAAACGTTGCCCAGCAAAAGTTGTTGTTATACCGATTTATCTTCTATCACTTTTTAAAACGTTTACCTCTTTCGATATCCTCGACTTGCGTTCAAAAATTCAGGTAAAAAACTGCTCGTTTGGCACTAACCAAAATCAAACCATTTATAGGGCTTCCCCTGGGCCTCTACGCATCATATACATACGGAAGCAAACAATTGATTTATTTGGGCCTAATGCCCAAAAAAACCCAAAGATGGACAGGGTCCTAGATAAATGTTGTAAAAATTCCAAGTAGAATGCTTAAATTATAGAAACACTTTCTAACCTTGATGATTTTTTTGAAGACGTTTTAATGTAAACTGAAAGTTAAGAAAGAAAGAAGGAAATTAAACTCTAAAAAAGTAGGTCCATTTTTCCTCTTCGGACTTGCCAACAAACAGCTACACCCATACCTCAACATTTGCGGACGACACAGCTTTTCTAAGCGTACACGCAAACTGTCAAGAAGCATCTCGTTATCTACAGGATCATATATTTGAACTGGAAAGTAGGTTAAAACAATGGAGGATAAAGATCAATGAGCAAAAATGCGCACATATAACATTCACATTGCGTCGGGAAACATGCCCCCCTATTAAAATCAATAATCAAATAATACCCCAACACTCGCATGTAAAATACCTCGGTATACATCTAGATCGGCGTTTAACGTGGAAATGGCATATAGAAGCTAAATTAACTCAAATGAAACTAAAAGCAATTCAAATAAATTGGCTAATTGGAAGAAATTCTGTTCTCAGCCTCGATTGCAAACTTCTACTTTACAACTCTATCTTAAAGCCAATTTGGTGCTACGGTATTCAGTTATGGGGCACTGCCTCGGCTTCTAACATCGAAAAAATTCAAAGGCGCCAAAATAAACTTCTTCGAATAATCACAGCCGCCCCCTGGTACGTCAAAAACTCAAATATCGACAATGATGACAATGTGCCATTAGTAAAAACTATGATAACGAAATATGCAGTAAAATAATTAAAAAGGCTGGAACTTCACCCAAACCCATTAGCACGAAATATTTTAAACTATGGCGGCCACACTCGATTAAGAAGAAGAGACACTGCAGCACTCACCCAATCAGATGAGCGGTAAACACCTACATATGTATGTGAACAGAAACTGTGATGACGAAATCTTTTTTGTAATTATTGTTAGTTCATATTTAGTATATGAAGATTCAATAAATAAATACTGAGAAAAAAAAAAAAAAAAAATAAATTTTTGCTCGAACGATTGTTGCAATCCTTTTTTTTAATAAAACTGAAATGAAAGCAACTAATAATTTTTACAATCTCTTATTTTTAACCGCAGGCATATAATAAAGAATTGAAGTTGAAATGTATTAATTCCCTACCCTCCATATGTGGGGAAAGTCTAATGCTTGTAATATACCAACTCACACAGACTGAATTTCTAAGTCAATTCGTGCATTACCATCTGGTCCATGTTAAACCATAAACGGCTTTATAGTAAGTTATTCTCTAAATATGACCTAGGATTTTCTGCTTGCAAGTTTATCGAGTCTTTTATCACAAAAAGATACCAATATGTACAGTATAAATCGGCCTGTTCATCAATCGCTAAAACTTTCAGGGGGTACCCCAGGGGTCTATTTTGGGTTATTATTAGTTATGACTTATATGAATGACTTATATCATCACATAAAATTCAGTACGTGTTGTACATACGCTGATGATGTTCTCTTGCTGGCAAATGACAATGGTCGTGGTCTTAAGTTTTAAGAACAAAAAGTTAATGAGTAGTTAAATGTTGTTATGAGGTGGTCTAAAATAAATAATCTTTGTATGAATACCTTCAAAACACGATGCATGTGGTTTTCGTAATCTTACATAAATCCGAATTTGATATTAGGTGAACAGAAGATAAGGTTTTGTCATATTATAAAGTTGTAAGATTGTACATAGATGATAACCTGAATTTTGAGTTTCATATTAATCATTTTGCTTCAAGAATTATTTTGTTTCGAGGAGGTTGTATGCTATAGCACTGTATTTGCCAAGTAATATAAAGAGGAATTTTGCTATGGCATTATGTCTTCCTATATTACTATATGGACTAGAAGTCTATTCTGGGGTATCACAAACTAGTATCAATAAATTTAAACAGTATTTTAATAGAGTAGCGCGATATATCTTTGAACTAAAATATAGATCGCACATTCATATGTCTTCTTATACTATAAATCTTTTGAGATGTGATTTTGAAAGTTTAATTAATATGAGAATATTATTACAATTTTATAAGATTTTTAAATTTGGGAATACTGTGTCCCTTAAGGACAAATTTAGTTTTGGACCCTCTACTAGAACTAGTTTATTGATCATACCTAGACATTCGACATTCTATTCAAATTATGAGTAGGTCTTTTACTGTCATAGTCTCAAGGATGTGGAATTCGTTCATACCTTGTAGAGAGCGCGAGTTTTCAAATTATATTCCAAAGTGCAAGGAAATGCTATTAGAAAATCTGTAGAGAAGTTGAAGTTGACTGGATAAATTTGCCACGAGTGGTTTGTCCTTATATCTTTTTCAATATTTGTGCAATAGGGGTGTTGTTAAAAATAGTGATACATTAGTTAAGAAAAAAGGAAAATGTAATATTTGCCATTAGAATTAGCTGGATTAATTTGGCCGACAGGGCTTACAATCCATACCAAATAAATAAATCAATAAATAAAAATAAATAAAACTTGTGTACAAAGCAGTGATGTTATAGACTTTGTGATAGCAGCCCGAAAAAAATCCCTTTTTTCCCTACGTGTTAAAAAAATTGTCCCTAAAAACCCCTAAAACGTGTAAATGATAATATATCAATGCAAATAAAATCGTTGGTGTTAATGTATATATATTAGACCGACTCAAGTTGTATGGAGCCGAAAAAAGTGTTTTAGTTACCCCTCTGAAAATAAGGCTTGATATGTTTTATGATGATTCCCAAAATATTTTGGTTCTAGCGTTGAAGAGCTTCGTAAAGTAGAATATTTTTCCTTTGATAATCCCAAAACCATAAGCAACGCTAAGGCTTTTTCAATGCTATACTTTGTGGGTAAAGCATTTGGAGTAGTTGGAATACTCTCTTTGATCCTCTGCTGTCTAACTGGGCTTGCAGGCACCACAGCTTTTGTAATGTCGGACCTTGATTTATCTTTATCTTTCACATACATAAGGAAGATGCGATTCAGATATATCTTTTTTGGAATTTTGAAGTTCACGCTTTTTTGTGTACTCAGAACACTCGTTATATTTTTGCAGGTCTTCATTTTTTGCTGTCAGAGGATGTATGCGGTTCATCGGTGTTTTCAAAAGTAGTTACTGCATTTAGCCAGTCTGCGTTGTTTTTCATAAATATTTTCTTCGCACGGTGTGAGGCTAGCCATTTTTTATTAATCCAGTTCGTGGTAGCCTGGTAAATCGTGTAGTTTTCCCAAAATACATTTTCATTATCCGAGTTTCTGAATAACTCAAACAACTCCGAACATTTAAATGACAGTATCGCACTTTAAAATAAATTTCTATAAGTTCTGCTACTGATCACTACTTTTACAAAGTAAAAATTTAACTGGCTGCATTACTCAATTGCGCTTTAATTTATACCCAAAAATAAAAAAAATTTTAAACTACCTATTTAAAATGACCTTAATATAGGGTATCTAATAAACGGCTTCTGCCGAAGGAGTAGGAAATCTGATGAACATTTTGTTACTTATTTTAATAAAAAAAAATAAACGCGCCCTTAAAAACATACCAAAAAAGTAGTGAGCAAACGACAATATTTCTGACACTTCAATTCTAAAGTGCATTTTTTTCAAAATCACCTTTTGTTGCTTTTTAAAAAATTGTCGACTTTCAGCAGCTCCACCACTTATTATACTGATATATCTCTCTTAAAAAAAATTAAGTTGAGTTACGACGTTATGGCTTATGTATTATTTTCGAAAAAGACTTAAGTGAAAATATAAATGCGTATAGTTTTATTAATAAAGACATTTTATCCTTGAAATTTAGTTGAGTGATAGATCTTGAAGAAAAGAATAAGAATATCTAATAAAATGAAAATGCACTTATGTCAACTTAATCCATTATTATTTGTTGCCACAGATATGTATACTCTAACATATTTGTCTCAGAAAAGAAATCCCCATAAGTCTCATATGGGAAATTCCACAGAAGTGTCACGTTACGCCACAAAGCAATTAAGTTTGTATTTTGGACCCATGTTGTTCAAACTTTTTGTTGGTAGGTCAAAAATAGACCACGGATTCCAAATATGGACCAGTCGGTGGTATAGGTAACGGATATGGTTCATCTTTTTTACTCGTTTTTATCTTGACATAATTTTTCGATTACTTTTTTCAGGAACGCCCCTACCCAGTAAAAAAAATGTGTGTATTTTGAAGCACTTAAGAGAAAAAGCGCATAATTGAGCGCTTTAATAAGAGAGCTCTTATACAGCAGTAAATGATAATGAATAAAATATACAAAAAGCTGCTATTTTAGTGCTGACAACGAAGAAGGTTTTAAAGCGATAACAAAATAAAAATATATTATGGTTTACAAAAATGTTTGAAAAAAAGGCATTTCAACAAGTGAAAGCAAAACAATAATGAATATGTTAATATATTTAGTTAGCCCTTAAAAAACGCTTTAGGAGTGCTTTGTTTGCATGTTTTCTTATGTTAAAAGAAGAGCTTATTGTCAGCAGAAAATAGTCCTCCAAACCGGGAAGACTCCATACAAAAATCAGGCATCCCATCAGCAGGTTTGAAGTGATTTGAGGTATGAATTCATATATAAAACCTGTTCCTTTTGGAGCACATTTTTTACTGGGTACTTTATCTCACTTTATCTCACGTGAATGTTTGTTAAAATGTCCTTTCAGGTGGTTTGTCAAAATATATGGGAAAAGCAAAATAAAAAAATAAATGGTTGCAGGCCCTGTTATAAAAGCAAAAACTATGACAAAATTGCATTATCGTTCGGTAACGAAATTTATGCTTAAAATGTGTAAAATTGTTATAAAACGAAAACAGAAACACTCACACATACATATACATATACACACGTACAACTTTTAGGCTATAACATACTAGTGATGGAAAGTTTTACTCCTTTTCAATACTCAATACATTTAGTTTGGGTACTGAATACAACTTAATACTTTCAAGGGGTTTTTTCAAAGCCGAACACTTTTTTTAACATTTTAGTTCTTTTCGTGGTAAATTTTTTTTACAAACCGTATAAAACTTTGTTATTTGTTTGTTGTAAACATGTGTTTAGCTCTTGGTTAAATCTTGCAGATATATTGTTGGTATACTACCAAAATTTCGTTATACAAAGTTCTAGAGAGCCTTTGCATTTGTTATTGAATTTTGTTTAAAAATACTACTCTGAAGGTATTGAGTAACTACTTTTGAGGATTGAGTACCCTAAACAAAGGGCAGATACTCGATACTTGTTAACCAATACTTTGCTAACTCTATAACATGCACTATATTTTTTTTGTTAAAAATAGCATCCATATTTAATGCAAATATAGAATGTGTATAGTGCTATAAACGCAATGGGAAACACAATTTTTTTCTTCAATAAAAAAAAGGGTAAAAAAATATATGAAATAAAATACTTATGGACGCAGTTTTGTGTATGTAGACCTTTTCCACGTTTGTCTGTGTAGACTTTCAAAATAAATGTGTTTGGAATTTCAAATGGTTATGTTTTTTGTTGTTGTTCTTCCATGCAGGATATTTTCTTTCTCTTGTAATTTTTTTTAATTGACTATATGTTTTCACTTAAATTCTAGGGTATTTTTGTTTTTATATTTATGGTTAATTGTATGCGTTTGTTATTCAGCCATCATCATCAGCAGCAGTAGCAGTTTTTTATAAAAATACTGGCACGCGTTCTAGAAGTTTGTTAGCGAATACTTTTTTATATTTTAAGAATGCACAATTGCAAGCGATACCACTTATTGTTATAAAACAATTTATATAAAAAATGAAATTATGTTTATTTTTTGTTCAGGAAAATGTAGTACTTAATGCACTGTGCTGCATAAATTTTAGAAAGATATTTTTAAATATGGACTTAATTTAATTTATTAAATACAGTCAAAAATTATAATTTCACTTAATCTATTAAGCAATAGAAACATTACCATTCAGCTCGTTATAGTAAAACAGACCAAAGTCTTTGGTACGAATCGAACCCGTAATCTTCTCACTGAAAGACTAGGTCCCCACCAATTCGTCTTAAGGCGCACAATAAAACGTTGATCATAATTCAACGACATCGACTTGTACAAACTTCCCGGTGGCAATAAAGCCTTTCGGGTCAGCCTTCTTAAATTAAAATACATATATGCTAAGATGGCAAAACTTTCTACGGAATCATATCGGAATTTTATTTTAGAGGTGGTTAAAGCTTCCCAGCTTTTTATACTTAAACTTGAAAATATTTCTGCTGGGATTCTTGAATTGCTTCCTTAGCAAAAGCTTAATAGTTTCTTGCGAGCTTTAGTTTTCTGACATTATGGTGGTAAATTAGGGCATACGAACAGAGATCTGGTAAATAAATACTAGAAGGGGATACTTGATGTCAATAGCCCCTAATGACAAAACATAAGTCTACCCGAGACAAAAACATTGATTTATCACACTTTAAGATCGGGCTGTAAAGGTCTAATATATAACGACAATTGTAAAAAAATCGACCCATACGTTCGGCAAAAAAAAAAAAAAAAAATTTTTTTCGAAACATTCTTACCAAAATCTTTATATTAGAGGGTGTACAGGAAAACTTTTTTTTGAGGGATGGTCTAGTGTACACACTTATTTACAAGTTGAAAGACCTAAAATAAACAGCTGATTGTTTTTTGATTGGCTGTTGTTTTTGTATTGCAGTGATGTTGAATAAATACACCATGGAAATTGACATTGGCTATTTCATTAAGTACCATTTAAAACCGCTCTGGAAAACAAAATTTCATAAATAGAACTTAAAGATAAATAACAATTAAACAAGTCCAAAATTGGCCCTAAGAAAATTTGCAATTTGACTGAAAATCGTTAAAAATTCTATGGTATAATCATAACCGCTTTTATATATTACACCACTGTGCGCCACTATTTTGACATCAGGTTCTTTGTTGTTTTTCTCACAGCTGTGCTGTTCACAAAATTTCTCTTTTATTGTTTTTTCTTTGTTCCCCTTTTCATTTAAGCCATCAAAAATCCTTTAATTTAATCGCCAACAACGAAATTTATATAAATTTTTTACATTGTTTTAATGGCTGCTTTTTATTTTAGAATTTTTCCATTTATATTTATTTTATTGAATTAACCAACAACAGTTTGTATTAAAAACAAACACTAACAATTTTTTTTTTGTTATTAAAAAAAGAACAAAAATATTTATTTATTTTTATATATTTTTCTTTTCTCTTTTTAGGTATGTATTCGTAATAGTAAATGGCAATTTTTTTTTCGTTTCGAATATCCAGGAGATTTTTTTCGAAAACCAATGAATGACCCTTTTTGTCATAAAATTTAATATATGAAATAATAAATGCCAACGTGTTTAAAAAAAACTTGGTTTATATACAGCCATTTGAATGCATTTGTTAACACTTTTAAGGGTAAGCCTTTGTATATTGTATAAAAAAAAATTTAATACATTTTAAGACTTAATTTTTTATTTTTATTAAATTGAAAATATTTTAAATAGAGTTTTGTATTATTCAAAAAATATTTAACCCTAGGATTCTCGGTAACTTTTTACCACTAAGTTCTCCTCTTGGTCTGGCCAGACTACAATTTGAACAGCTAAAAATCCCAATTAAATAAAAAGTAAATAAATATAATTTTTATTGAACGTATGCTAATTACTTAAGATTATACAAATTTATTTTATAATTTTATTATTTCATTATTTTATTCCATATGCAAGTCATCGAAAATGTAGTCTTTAATTTCGCACATTGTTATTTCGCATCTACCACAGCTGAAACGAGTTTTGCATTCGGTTTTTGTAATAAGATTGAACTAAGCGCATAATGGGCCGTAGTTTTCTAATCATTTCTATAATTCACGTATCTGTTTTTTTAATAATTTGTCCTATTTGAAATATCTTTCAAGGAAAAAAAAATTTGGTCTGACTAGACCAAGAGGGTCATTTCATAGACTTTTACATAAAAATGGAATTTAACCCCACTTATTTTATCCAATCGAATCCAAATTACTTTTATTCGATTCAGAACATATCATTTATAGAATTCACGTCCCAGTGTTTTTGATTTTTTGTTATATGCGAAAAATATTACAAGCAAAATACAAATTTTGTCTGGCCAGACCAAGACGGTAATCCTGGGGTTAAGAGAAAAATTTAATTTTACTATGAATAAAAGCAAAGTTGTAATGCTGGCTAATTATTGAGTAGTGGCTACCGAGTTTAGAGTAATTTGCAATTTTTTATAAGTACTCAATACTCAACAGTAGTTACTTAATACCTTCAGAGTTGAATTTTTTTTTAAGAAAGGTCAATGGAAAATCTAACTGCTCTTTTTAAAATTACAACTCTGTTCAAGGCTAATTCATTTATCAGGTGGCGTTTTATTTTTTCTTACTTAGAGAGAGAAATGTCAAAAGTTGCTTGTGTTTTTGACATATCGATCAACGAAAGCAACAAAAAAATACATTGATGTGTTTTTGGTGTTGTTACTTGTTGTAGTATCGACACCACCGTATACATGAATTCGCCTTGACTCTGTTCAAAGCTACAAATCGGCCAGCGTTGCCATTTTAGTGCCTTTCGGGTATTTTTTGGTGCCTTTTCGCTTATGGAATACCCGAAATTTTGTTAAACACCCGTTTTTGAAAAGCGGGTATTTATAGTGCTTTTAACAATTTCTCACAGTGCTTTTAAGTGCCTTTTAAGTAATCTACATTTATTTTTGGCACTCAACCATTTTGCTGCTATTCTGTAAACACAGCGAATACTTTTTTAACCAACTGCGTATTATTTGCATTTGTGTTTTGAGTATTATTCGCAAGCTCTTCTAGTCTTTTCTCAAGCATCATTGTTTAGCAGTTTTTTTTATTATATCAGTTGATTTGTTTTTGTGCAATTTTAAGCAAGATAGTGCATTGGCTATTAAAAAGTTACACAGTTGTATTAAAAGTAAGTTCTTCATTAATTTTTTGTTTGTTAAAGTTTATCAACTAAAAATGGCTTTCCTTTAGATGGAAAAGCAAAAATATAGAAAAGCTTGGGACTCTTTTTTTCTGTTTATTTTATTTTAATAAAAACCAACCGATCTCAATACAAAAATCAAGCGTTTGTTATCTTTTCGTTATAAAATATCAATAATAAGAAAAATTTAGGTTGGTGCTTTTTTGCCAGCAATTTTTTTCATTTTTACCCTTTTTTACCCTATTTCTATATGCTCACAGTGCTTTTGATGATGCAAGAGTTGGCATCACTGAAATCGGCATATTTTCAAAAAAGTCGGCATTATCGGCACTTCAATTAAAGATAATCGGCAAAAAAAAAATCGGCAAATTAAAAATACCCCTTTTTAGAACAATGAAATATATTTATTAACACAAAAATAACAAAACAGAATAATTCAGCATTAACTTACATATAAAAACATAAAAATTAATAAAAAAGAATATTTTTATTAATAAATTGTGGATAATTTAAAAAAAAATTGTACATTAGGTTGAAATTGTTTTTATAGTGGAAAAATTTTTTTCAACATTTTATTTTAACAAATATTTTATAGATAGATATATCGTCACTGTTTTAACTAACCGACCTAACTAACATTAACCAAATTTTACAGAAGAGCACTTTAAATGTTTTTTTGTCTTAAATGTAGTCATTTCCTATTTCCTTTATGCATTATTCGTTATCTAGGATAGCACCGTTTGTTATGTGTTAAATAAAGAAAAAGACAAATATTATTATTGTTTGTACTTAACTCAATTTTCAAAAAAATTTCAGTTAGGTCAGTAAGTAAAAACAGCGTCGATATGAGTTTAATAGTTTAGTTAAATCCATTTCAATATCAACATCAAAACAGTTTGCATTATAAAATTTTAAATCATCTTTAGAAAAAAGAATTCCATGAAAGGATTCATTTTCTAGGGAACATCGAAATTTCGTTTTAAGGTTGACTTGTCTAAAAATTCTTTCCACATTTGCGGAAGAATGTTGAAGAACCATTATTTATTGTACAAACTTTGACAGCACTGGAAATGCATCCGTACAATCCCCACGTTTTAAGTCTGAAATTGTTTCCCAAAATGTTTGCAAATTTACTTCAATTCCTTCTAAATCTTCTTAAAAGTTTAAAAATTTTAGGGTCTTAAATTAGTTTTTCTTTTTCAGAAATAAAGCTTGGAACTCTTTCATTATTTCCATAAATGAAATATTTTCCTTTTTCATAATTTTGTTAGGGTTAATCATATATAAAGATTTATAAGATTTTCGTTCAAAATCCAAACGTTTTAATATTTGATTTAAAAATTCTATATAAAAATTAATACAGTTTTTAACAATGTTGTTAATTTCGCTTTTGTTGAGTTTTGATTTTGATGGTAACTCATTACCCAATAAGCCCAAATGCTCCTCATCAAAGTTCAAAAAATTCTTTGTGTTGATAAATTAAATTAAATTTCTTAATTTTTTTTTATAAATAAGTTAATATTGTTTTAAAAACACTTTCCATTTCGTTGTATAGTTAATGCTCCAAAGTTACCCAAAATTAATAAATTACACGTTAACAAGCAAAGTTACCGTGGTTTAAGTGTTTATCAAAATATCGGCATTTTTGGAGCAAAAATCAGCAAATCGGCACTTTGCTAATTTTAGGGTAAAAAATCTGCAAAATGCCGATAAATCGGCAAATATGGCAGGCCTGTGCCTTACACTTTATCCTTGTAATTTAATCAATAGGTAAAAACAAGCTAATCAGCAGTGTTCTGGAAATCGAATTAGAGTTAAATTGAAATCGATCAAGTTTTAAAAACGATGCTGTACTCAAAGTTTATAATTATATTTCATTTTATATTAACTTTTAATATGCTTTTAAGATCACTAATCTTTATCAGATCTTTTTTTAAATCAAGCAAAACTACGTTCATTTTTAAAGAAAGTCTCTGCCGATTTCAATTGATCTCGATTTCGAAAAATTTAAAAGGATTATACTGTTTGTAAAAAAATTTAATGCAAAATCTATTAAAATGTACAAAGAAATCAATGTCTGATTTCGAAACGTTGTCTGAAAACTCAAACAAAAAAAAAAACACCAAATGAAATGAATTGAGTCTTTTTGACTTTCCTATTTTAAACTTTCTGTTTCGTTCCCTTCTGTAACAAATATTTTGTAATTACTTTTTCTGTGAAGGAAATCAGCTGCTTTATAAAAGAAAAACATTGAAAGTTAAAAAAAAAACGTTTCTGGAAACATAAAAAATTAATATATTGTGCCAAAAATACGTAAATTTTTTAAAAATTTTTAATAAAAAAAAATTTAAAGCTTTAAACAAAAAAAAAAAAAAAAAAAAAAAAAAAACACTTTTCGTAAAAAATAAAAAATTAATATTTTGTATCAAAAATACGTAAATTTTTAAGAGATCATTAATTAAAAAAATTTTTTTAGCTTTAAACAAAAAACTAATACATACACACTTTGGCCGTAACTTAACGTTGAATTTTATTTCCAACAGATTTGTCCGCAACAGAAAAGAACGAAAAAGCAAAAACAAACCAAACATACAGACTTTCAATTGAAATGTAACAAAACAGCTGATTTGAAATAGAACGGAATGTACAAGCTAATTCTGCCTTAATGAAAAGTAGTAAAATTTGCCAGAACTAGAAAGTTGTTCCTAAAAATTTAATGGAATTTAAAAATGCTATAAATATAATCGTTATAAGCTAATGAATATACTCCATTGTGTGATTAGATTATTCTCTGTAATGCTCTTCTTCTAGTTTTGTGGTAAGACAACTAGTATCCCTTGAAAAGTTTAAATGTAATTATATAGATATTGACTTAAATTTTAAGTTGGGCAATTTTGTAACATGTTTACAAAATGCGTAATTTTTTGTTACAGACATTACAAAAACACCTTGAAATTAAATATTTTATAGTTATAAACTATTCATTAAAAAAAAATTTATATAAAAAAATTCATTGACTAGTTTTGAAAATTATAAGCAATAAAAACAGGTTGGGCAATTTTGACCTATGAATACGGGGACAAGGGTTAAATTAGTCCTCCATCAATATGCCAAAAGCATATTATTGTTGTCTGTGAACAAATTATGGTTAAATATGACAATAATTTGTTTACTTAGTTCATTCCGAATGGAACTTTACATTATGACTTTTGAGATGTGTCTTTTTTTTCAACTATTTTTTGATTTGAATAATTTAATTTGCAAACGAATGAAAATAAAACACATCAGCTTATTTTGAAATGACAGTAAAAGAAAATTAGGAAAAACAAAAATAACATAAATAATGTCATTTTTCTACCCCTCTTTCTTATCAACCGAATTCATCAACAAATAAAAAACATGACTTAAAGACATGTCTTAAAACTCATCGTATAAATGCCGCCATAGTCGATTTAGCCATGTACGTCTGAATGTCAGTTGAAAACTCGCTGAATTTCGAAAGACTCAACAAAAAATAGTTTTGGGGTCAAATTGTCTTTAGTTCTCCTTAGCAGTTTGGGATAAAATCCTGCACAATTAGCTCAGTAGGATAAGAGTTATGACCACATTTGGGAACAACCTCCCTAAATAATTAATATTTTTGTTTAAAACACTAACATAATTTGAATACAGAATGCAATGATTCTCATTAATCTTTGCACAAACTTGTTATATGTGAAGATCGCTCTGTAATTTACCATCGAACCCATACAAAGCCTACTCGCGGAAAACGCTTAAGTTCGCCTAAGCCCGTAAAAAATAATGCTATTTTAATTTAAATTTAGTTTTACAAGATAAGAGATTTTTTCTCCTTTATTTATTCCACTTGGGAACATAATGCTTCTACAAGAGATTTTTATTTAATTTTATAATAACATATTGATTTATGTACTGTTTCCAGGTGACAAGCAATTGATTGTGTAGTAAAATTTATATGAAAATCACTCAGTTTTTTGAGTGCTTTTCATATAAATTTTACTACCCAATCATTTGCCTGTCACCTGGAAACACCATATTAATTTCTTTAAAGGTTTTGTTGAGTTTGCGTTATTCATATAATTTTTCCCCCATAGTTCATATAAATCTTCCCCAAGTATTTACAAAGCGCCCACACCGTCGGCTGCCTTGAGGATTCCATTCTATTGCTCTACTTGTAATACTGTTCCTTGGTCTGCGCAGTGTATGACCTATCCAACTCCACTTCTTTTTAGATATTTGAGTGCCTACTGGCACCTCCTCGATATTCTCCATGATTCAGCATTTGTTATTGTGTTAGGCCAAAATATTCTTTATATATACGCAAGCATTTGTTTATAAAGACCTGCAGTCTCTGCGCTTTTTTGTTGGACATCAGCCAGGTTTCGCTTCCGTAGAGAAGAGTAGACTTCACACAAGCATTAAATATTATTATTTTAGTATTTTGATAGATATGCGGAGACCGCTACATTCTGTTAAGAAGTCCAAAGGCAGCTCTAGCTTTTTTTTAGCCTGTTTGATAAATTTTCGTCAACACCCCCATCGATAGGCATTGTGGATCCCAGATAACAAAAACATTTCACATATTCAATTGTCTGATTTTGTATCTTAATATGGTTCTTGAAAGTGTTATTTATTTGCTTTGCACTTGTTTTTACAATATGAATTTCCAAAACTGAACGGCTTGCTAGTTAAACTAGGTCGTTGACTTTTCTTTGCATGTCATTAAAGTTGTGTGAAATGAGACATATCTCATACGGAAAATCTTGATCTACGAGATGTTTATTGAAGGTCCATACAACACCGCTTCTTTTTGTGGTAAGTAATTACCCTCCGCTTTCGACTCATTAAGGCGAACTGCAATATGGGAAGCACTTAGAGCTAAATGAGTGACTACAAAAATAATAAATATAAAAAAGACAATGTACAACAATACTACACCCTACGTCAGACATAATGGAAGACCTAGTGAGCCCTTTACGAAAATGCTGTTGTGAAACAAGGGTGTCCTCTTGCGCCGTTGCTTTTTGCCATGTTGTACTAGATGAAATAATGAAAAACCACCCACAAGATAAGAAATTAGTGGTGCAAATTTCTCAAAAATTGGTCCATAATTAAGAATAGACTTTTTAATAGGCCTAAAACAACAACTATTTATAATACTGTGAGGTTAGTTTTTATTTAGATTGGCTTATAAGAATGAAGGGTATCACAGATTCGGCACAGCCGAATATAGAACTTTTACTGCAGTTTACATACA
This sequence comes from Pollenia amentaria, assembly GCA_943735925.1. Taxonomy (NCBI): domain Eukaryota; kingdom Metazoa; phylum Arthropoda; class Insecta; order Diptera; family Polleniidae; genus Pollenia; species Pollenia amentaria. The sequence goes on along the minus strand of OX031008.1, from coordinate 79,388,696 downwards.
TTTCATAAAATTATTAATAAATTTTAAACCATGAAAAAAATACCATATCAATGTCCTTAACCATAACATCATAATAAAAATTCAAATTAAATGATATTCTATAAAAAACCATTAATTTTTATTATATTACAACATATTTTTATTACCATTTCCATAACATTAGCATATATGTACATATGGATGTATGTGTGTATCTCTATTGATAAAGACTTTTTATTGAATTGTATAAATTATTTACCAGAAAAAAATTAACATAAAATAATTTCAACTTTTTAATATTAAACTACATTTCTCTTTTATAAAGGGTGTTTTTTCAAGCGCGGTAGAACTTGCAATATAGTAAACTGTCAAACGAACTGTCATACTGCACTGACTTTTCAACATTTATGATAAGTATGCCCTGGCAAATCATTTTGAATAGATTCACACTTGAACCACGCTACCAAATTTACTTTGAACATTCGTCGTCGTTTCCCGCAAAAAATAAAAAATTTGTTTTTGTTTTAAATGTTAATTAAGCGAACGAGTTTTTTTATTCGAAACCGATGAACTGGCTGTTATACGCGCATTTCTGACAATCGCAAGACGCTTAACATTGGCGGTTCTGACTTGAAATCGCATAATGGGTGTTCTGTAAATCCCAATGACAAGAAGTTTGGCAACTTCAAATTGCAAAAGTATACTCAAGGGAACTAGCATATTTGTAAGAAACTATCCCAGATCGAAAGCTAAACGAGTTGCAGAACACCATAAAGTAAATCTAACGTTTTGCGATTTCAAATCGTGCGATTGTCAGAACATGGCCGATAGACGACTTCAGTAGTTCTTTGGCAGTATGGTACTTTTTAGCTTAACGAGTTTGTAACTAAATAAAATTTCCGCATATGGACCAAAATATACCCTACAGCCTCCATTGATCCAGAAAAGTACCCCATTTGGTGTGGTTTACACGTTGGTGGCATCATCGCCCCTTTTTCTTTAAAGTTAAGCCTGTGCTCGTGTGCCGTCAATGCAGTTCGTTACTGTACCATGAGCAGTGATTGGCTTTGTTCGAAAATATGGATTGCATTGTTCAGGGTGAAATATGGTTTCAATGACAAACTGTCATCAGTGCGACGATAAACTGTCATCAGTGCGATAACACATATTATTAACATTATTTTCATAATTAAAAAGTAAAATTAGAAGCAAAAATTCCCATATTCTATTTTTTTTAAATTATTTATTTAAGTACATCAAACTTTTAATGCATAATCATTACGAAAACCATATCGGCCATGCTGATGGTGTCTTATAATTGAGAGTTTTTCTGTTAACAAAGGGCGGAATACAACAAAGTGAAACAAACATGTGTAACGGGTAATTAAAAAAAGCTTTTCTCTCAATTTGACTTAAGGTCAAATACAATGACTCAATTTGATGACAGCTTGTCATCGCACTGATGACATGCTTTTTATTTCGTCTCATCTTATTGATGGCATAATTACAATTTTTGACCGTGATGAAAATTTGGCCAACTGATGTTAAGATTGTCATTACAGTTATGCAAAGTGTAATGACCTGTTAATTGGCCTTAAAGGTCGTAAGATTTGAGACATTTTGAATTTTTTTGTGGGGTTACGTGAGATCACATAATTGTAATATGTTTTGTCATGTTACCAATTACAATCTCATAAAAACACTCTTTAAATACAACATACGCTATTTAAAAGTAAATAATAGACGGATTTTTTTTCTACGAAAATTTACTTTATATACAGCTACCCACACAATAAGTGCAACCCATAGCAAAGGACTTATGTTGCTCTGTATGGAATTCAAAATAAAATCATTAGTTTAATTAAAGAATTTTCATCTGATATCCTTCATTTTATATAAATTATATGAAATATATGATCGCAATTTAGTTTGTGTCTACAAAAAATAATTTATAAAAGCCGTAGCTGTACTTTTTTTTCTTTTTCTAGTTCAATTATAATAGTCTGCATGCTTTTAGATCTCTTTCATCTATCACTATATTTTCTAATTAAACTTTTCCTATAAAATATACATATAAAAATATAAAAGCTTTTCCACTTTTCTATTGCAAAAAATTTTCTTTAATGACAGAACAAGACGAGAAAATATGGTTTTTCATTTAATGTTTTACCTTTACAGGTACAACAACAAACAGTTAATTAAACGCTCCAGGTGGTAATAATATAATTTTCAGAATTTATTATATTTTTTTGCTTTTACAACTGTTTTGTTAAATAAGTTGAGTACTTAGGAAGAGAATGAGAGATAAATAATGTAAACTGCAATTACTTGAGAAAACGTTTTCATTTCTCCTTCCTTTCTTTTATGTTTGAATAAACTTGCTAGAGAACGGTGGGTGGAAGGCTGTACGAATAGTTTTATAGAAAAGTTGTTAGGAAATGTTTAAAGGTTATTTTTTTTAGCAAAATATTAAAAGTGCCCTTTCATAGTTCGTTGTTTTGGGAACAGTTTAATTAAATTTGGAGTACCAACAGGTATTGTTAAATTAACTATGGAGATACTTAATAAGAAAAGTTTATACCTAAAATATTTTGTAAGGTTTTTTTTCACACAAAAAGATGGCGCTGAAAGCACTTTTTCTCACACCACTCTCGGTGTAGAAGGTATTCTGCGTGTGTGCTGACATTTCAGACAAATTAAAATATTGATTCTTAAACCAATTATTAGTAGACCGATTCAGTTAAACCCCCTTTTGGAATTGAATTAACAATGTCTGTTCGTTCGGCTGCGTTTAAGGCACAAGTCACGATTTGGATATAATTAAAGAAAATTTGATCCATAATCTTACATATCCCTATATTCGGAGTTGGGTTTTTGTGCCCAAACTTACCTTATTATGTTCGTATTTTAGATTATATTTGATCCATATTTTATTGCAATAGGTCCCGTACGAACACCACTACCGAAAATATCATTTAAGGCTGTTTTACACTATCACGCATGTCTTACGTATTTAGACGAAAATACATACATATCAGATCTAATTCCCAGCTAGCATAGGTTGGTTGTTAGACGATAATGTTCAATATACATATAAATAAGGCCATTGGTGTTAAAGAATAAAAATTTTTTTAAGTTATTAAAGTTCTTTTTATAAACCAAAAAATAAAAAAACCTAAAATATTCACTTTAAATTTAGTTTATTGGTTAAAAAAGATGAAACTGGGGAGATCGAACGGTTATTATTCGACCGGTTATTTTTTCTTGGCCAAGTCGGTTATTTTAAAATGCCCATTTTTCGAATATCGAATAAACCGGTTATTTTAGTACTGTGTAATTTATATACATTTTCCTTACTCTTGTTGTAGATGTACCCGCCATTTAAGTATTTTCTAATTGAATATTGGCCAAACTTAAACTTTTTATGAAAAATGTCAAAACAAACTGTAACATTGGTCAAAAAACATTATGAACACTGTAAATACACATCGCTTATAAAAGCGTGTGTTCTTGTAGAAAAAAACCAAAAACTATTCAAAATACTACAAAAACGTTTCCAAGAGTATTCTACATATTAAATATATTTTTATATAAAGGTTATCTCTAGATCTTTTTCGAACGCGATTAAAAAGACAAAGTTAGGTTCTTGAAGTGTCCTAAAATGATAAGTCACAAAGGTTCTTCCATGTCACGACTTACTAATCACCTTTAATTAGTATACATGCTTGACATAATTGTGATCCAAATGAAACTTAACTCGAAGTAGTTCTAAGGAGACGACAAATAATACTTTACTAAAATACGATGCAAAAAATGAAAATTAGCCCGTTGTGTTGCCGAGGACGAAATGCCCGTTAATGCAATAAAAACTCTTAAGTAGTCTTAAGTCTCTTCATGCTGAAAACTAAAACATTACGGCGGAATCAACGATATGGAAAAAATTTCTAGCAGTTTTATTAATAAAACACCAAGAACTAAAAAACAAAAATGAAGAAATCAAACAATATCATGGAATGTTTTAAATTGTAGTCGACGAGGGTTAAATACTACAAAAATGTGTGCAGTTAAAAAGTAAATAGTAATTTGTGCAAGAGTATTCTAAATATTAAATATATTTTTATATAAAGGTTATCTCTAGATATTTTTCGAGCGCGATTAAAAAGACAAAAATTATAAGTTACAAAGGTTCTTCCTTGTCACGACTTATTAATCACCTTTAACTAGTATACATGGGGAATGTAAGAAAAGATAAACTAACTCTTTTATTGTTGGAATTTTGTCGTTGTAAACAAGACGTTTTGAGTGTATGTAGGTAATTCTCATTCCCTCTGTAGTCTTGTTTGCTGATAGCTGTGGCTTTTCTAAAATTATTTAGGAGCACGTTTCCTGATGATCTGGCCTAAGCAATTAGTGAAATGCGCATAGGAACAGCTTATCCTCCAACAATAAATTTCAGTATTTTTATCAATTATAAAAAAAGGGAATTAAGCACAATAAATAAAATTTTTTAATGAAAAAATTATGTATTCCCAAAAACAACTTCTTTGATAATAAATTAAATTCTTGTAAAAGAGAGTTTCTCAAATTTACCTTAAAATCAAAGTTGATATGTTGCCGTATCAACAATTTTATTAGTATTTTGTCACAAATCGAAAAAGATTGCCAGATATATACAATTTCGCCACCTTTTTACAAAGTCCCTATATATTAATGATTTTAAAATATCTGTCCTTTAAGCTACGGCCATTTTTTTTTAGAAGAAAATCCCTGCGAATAGAGATTTTTCCCGACGTATAACATCACTGGGACGTAATGCGATCAGATGGAGTGAAGTACTTCTTGCACCGTTTTAAGAAACCAGGACACTTGAATGCTTCTTTCGACACTTAAAAAATATGTTGGTTCCAACAAACATCACATTGAATTTTAATGCCAAGAACATCAAGAGTATCTGATTCCTCAATAGCTATACCTTCCTGGATACAGATGACGCCGACACCACCATACGTCTGTGGGGTTCAACATACATTTCAAAGAACTCTCATATGAATCATAACCACATAACAGGAATTTACTTTGACGGGATATGATTGACCCTATGTGCCAAATAGTTCTTTAAAATTTGTCTATAAATACTGTGGTGTTGGGTATCATATGGTCGGGCTTGACCTACAATATTTTTTTACTATAAATCCAAATTTATAATACAGGGTGGTGCAAAATAAACTATATGGGTTAAGAGGTTTATAGCTTTTTTATTTATGCGATTATTATAGTTTTTTTTAAACAATATTTTATATTGTTTTTATTGGGGAATTCATTTCAACTAGCTTTGAGTAACTACATCCTGTTATTGCTGCGCACATACGTTCTTTTTAACATATTTTCTACAACTTTTCGTAAAATAATGAATTCCCCAAGTCTTCTTCACAAAATGCTAAAAAAACAAAGAAAAAAATAATAATTACAAAAGTTATAAAGAATTCCCAACATGCAGCTCATTCTGTATAAACTTATGTACACATACTGGATAAACATACATACATATGAAAATTAAAAATTTGTTTTCATATTTATTTAGCGCTCTTCTATTCGGATAAGTCTTGTTTCTTTTATCCTTAGGCGGGTGTGGTCAACATCACTAAAAATATTTCAAGTTAGAGAATTTGGGTGGAGCTAAAGTCTTTTTAAATATTTTACCGAATATTTCGTGATCGTATTTTTTACTAATGGCACATTGAGGTCCTTGTGAATATTCGAGTTCTTAAAAAACCAGGGGGCGGGCTGGGATTATTTGAAGAAGTTAATTTTGGCGCCTATAAATGTTTTCAATGTTAGATGCCGAGGAAGTGCTCCTTAACTAAGTACGTAGCACCAGATTGGATTTAAGATAGAGTTGTAACGTAGAAATTTAAAAGCCAGACTAAGAAAAAATTTTCTTCTAATAAGCCAAATAATTTGAATTGCTTTAAGTTTGATTTGAGTTAATTTTTCCTCTATAGGGCACGCCGATCTAAATGCACTCGTATATCGAAACATTTGACATTCTTATTAGTATTAGGTATGATGGTAATTGATTTTAATAGGGGGCACGATTCGCAACGCAAAGTGAATGTTTTCGTGTACGTTTAGAAAAGCTGTAACTTCAGCAAAAGTTGATAAGTATATCAGAGGGCCCAGGATGCTTCTTGTGGGACTCCAGTGTCAATTGGCTGAGGAGAAATTATAAAATCGCCGTCTTTAATTTTCGACCCACTTTGTAGCTTTCTAACATCTTGTATGTGATTTTTGATAAGCTTCAATATATGTTATAAGCCTTCATGCCAGACGTCATCAACAGCTTAAGAAACCCATTCTAAATAAAATCGGGAAAGTTGTATAAAACCTCGAACTTTTTTTTCCTTTTTTTAAATCTATTATTGAAACAGTCATTTCGGGAGGGGGTATAAATTCGAGGTTCAGGGTGAAATCACAAGTAAGACCTTTCAGGCCAATATTTTGTTTTATTACCTTTTATAGTGTGCCATATTTGTTTTAGCTGCACTTTAAGTATTACAATGACGACCTAGTCCATTATTAAGCAAAATTTTTGCTTAGACTTAAATAAATATGTTCATGTAAAAAATCAAGTTAGACTAATTTAACTGAATTAAATCTTCAAACACTTTTTATTTGTCTATCTATTTTCATCAACTTGTGCCAATAACTCGTAAGGTCGCAGCGCCAAGCCCAGGAGAGATTTGACTTTGCTTTAGCTTGTACTTTCACCCTGATATGAAACTTTGTTTTTACAATTTTCTCCATTCCTCAACTTGAAAAACATTTAATTAAATTTCAATGTTTTGCTTTAAGTTTTAATAATGGACAGACAATTTTTTTGCCATTAAATATAATAATTGTAAAAAATATACGATAATAAAAGTAATACAATAGTATTTCATTTTATTTATTGTTTTAATCGGTATTTCTGAATTTAATTACGGCGAGAATATAATATTTATTTTAATATTACTTTCATATTTTCATAATAATTACAGTGAAATTATTAATTTCTATTCCAATGAATTTAATTAACAAATTATTGGTAATTTTAAAAAGTTATTAATATTGTTATAAAATATTATCACAAAAGTATTAAAAATTTAATTTAATATAATATTTCAGTTGCCCTTTAATCTTTTAATGAATTTACTTTAGAACAGATAGACAACAAATAAAGTAATATAATTATTTTTTATTATATTTTTTTTTTTTTATCACAACCACTTTTATTAAATAAATTTACAACTTACAATTCAGTTAGAATACAAGCACTATTTAACAAAATGATTTATTATTTGAAGCCATTATTTTCTGTTAAATCGTGTCGTACAAAATACTTTTTTTTAAATATGACTTCAAGTCAAAACAAGTTCAAACTTTGGGCCAAAACGTCTTTTATGGTATAAAATATCATACACCAATTAAAAAAATTTAATTTATAATTTATATGCGAATTTGGTTTAATTAATTCTTATTTGTGAACTTGAGTGCCGTATTGTAAAAATACATTTGGGGGATTCACAAGGTGTCATAAAGTCATATGTCTTAAAATAATAACATGAAAAAATACGACTTTTGTGAGCAACCCCTCATAATTTAATGTGCTTTTAATTACGACAGCACAATAAACATAGCAAGCAACGTTCTATTTATTTAAGACACTTTTTGTTTACAAACCAACAACAATATTTTTAAACCATTGTAAAATGTTAGAACATTATGACAATAAACCATGATAGCACACCTTGTGATTACCCCAATTATATACTATTGAGTTTTATTACAACATAAAACGGATAAACGAGTTCTTTTGAATAACTCAATTCTAAGATTTGTTTGCATTTTCCAAAGATTTCTACAACCTGCAGTAAATTTCTGGCTTAATTTGTTTTAAGATCTTAAAAATTCTGTACGTTGCCTTGCACTTTTCTAACTCCTGTCCAACCAACTTGTCATTTTAAGGACAACTGAAACTGTGATCGATATTCAAACTCAACCAACTTTCTGCTCTCACCAGTTTCTCTAAAAATCAAAATGAATCCAATGAATCGCTTATAAACTTGTAACTAAGAAAATATATAGTTTTTGCAATCGCAAAACATAAAAAATTGCAAGTATTAAAAAAAAAACTTAGATCTCAAATCCCAATGGCCTGCTCTTGTGAAATGTATTGCCCAATGGAAAGCCTTAAGTTGGCCTTGAATAAATTTCCACCCCTGCAATATCTTCCTTTTTTCAAGTAATGAGAACTTTCTTAAACACAACTTACTTTTTACCTGTAATGACAATTTTACTTTACACGGCATTATGTAAAGGTAAAATCATTATCGTAAAGAAAAACAATTTCGATGAGCTGATATTCGAACCCAGATTACTGCTCACTACTAAATGCATTTGGTTAATTTTATTGAAATTTAACAAATGATTTTTACAAACAAGAATAAATCTTTATATTTGTAAAAAAAAAATCTGCTCCAAATTTAAATATAGTCGGACAAGAAATTTACAGGGTGTCTTATAAGTAACGTTATGATTTCATAGGTGCATAACTTTTTTTTAATTTTTTTAACGATGGAAAGAATCAACACAGAACAAAGAACCAAAGTTGTTTAATTTTATTTTAAGAGTCAGCACTCAATCATTCAGACACAAAGATCATATCGAATAGTGAGTGATCAGACCCATTTCCACCTGCAAAAAAAATAAAATTGCAGAATATTAGGGCACCCAAAAGCCGAGAATAATTGTTTAACATCAAATGCACCCACATAGATTCTCATATAGAAATATATATTTTTTTTTATTGACCATAGTTTTTTCGAAAACGATGAACAAGTTGCGATTAATGTGAATGGCATTCAAAATCGGACAATGATTGAACAAGTTTTAAGGCCCGATGTAGGGAACAATACAAAATTGGATCCCACAAGATATAGCCTCAACTCGGCCAACTATGGCTGTCCTGCTCGAAATTTCCGGCGATTTTATTGTTACTTATGTGCCACCCTGCATTAAGTTTTTAGTTAAATGCTCTAAATATCATGAGTTAGTCCATTTTTGCCCGCAATAATTTTCTGCCTCAAACATAAAAACTTTTTTATATACCCACACCACCAAAGGCGAAGGGGGTAATATTATGCGCCTGCGCTTATGTTTGTAATACTTCAACACATTGGCGCTATAAGGTAGGTAAGAATACCGAACTAACAATTGAAGTCCGGCCTGCTGGCTGTCCACACAGAAAAAAGGGTTTTATCAATTAAAAAAATGGTTTAAAAGGTATTGAAACTTAATTACTGTGATAGTTGAATCAATTATTTTTTTAGTTGAAAAGATATTAAGAAATTAATTTTGATTTAATTAACATTTTAGTTGTTTTGAAATAAATTTTCAATTAAAATTTTAACTTAATAACAAAAAATCTTAATTGACTTTTTTCGTTTAAAATAAAATAGTTAAAACATGTAGAATTGTTGTTGGGAATTGTCAGTATTTATTTAAGTAAATTAACACATTGTTTAAAATAGCAAAGTTTTTTGATCACTTTTTTAATTAAAATTAAAAATATCACTTATTGAAAATATTTTTTCAAAATTTTAGCATTTTTAGTAATCAATATAATCATTTTGGTAATTGGTGCAAAATCAACAAATTGTTTGCTTAATATTATGAATTTGGTATTAATTTGGTGATTAGAGAAATTTAATAATTTTTTCTGTGCATGTAAACCTTGAGCGCCAAGTACAGGTTTCGTTTTTAGAGATAATTGTCAAAACAACCATGCCTTTTAAAAATGGTGAGAATTGGTCCATAATTTCAGATACCCCCCTTAGAAGCTTCTTTCCGGAATAGTGTCTTGGTGCTCATAAGCCTTATTTAATTTATTTTTTTTTTTTTTTGGTATTTAGATAAGATTTTGCCCAAACATATTTTGTTGAAATCTAAATCATCTTTCCAAATTGCAACGAGTTCATATTTGCCCACAGCTCCCGTACAAATTAATACGTTGTTTTTTTATTTATTTATTTATTTTTTTTTTTTAGGGAACAGGTTCATTTAGTATTAATTAATTAATGTCCATATTAAAATTTTAGTTGAAATGGCGAATTTGTTTGAATTGCGATTAATCGATAATCGCAACTAGTCAAATTTTTTTAACTAAATTTGCAATTATATAAAGTTGAGATTAAATGCAAACCATAATTTTATAGATGTCAATATCCCGCTTCAGAACTCAGCATTTCAATTTTGGGTTTTTTTTTAATAATTTAAAAGCTCAGCTTTATATAAATTTATGATTTGTATAGGCTTTAGACAATTTTTTTTATCATAACAAATGGTTGTCCTAATTTATTGCCTTGATTTATCTAAAAAAAAATATTTTCGGAACACATTTATAATTTAATTTATTTCCATTTAACAAGACTTGATGTTAAACAAATTAGTTTAAATTTCTAGTGCAAAAACAATAATAATTTCAATAACTGAACTTTCACTGTTGCATTGACATTGTTTAATAAAATGATAATTTCTAAACAATTAACAAAACAATTTAATGCTACAAAGTTGCAGTTGTTTTTCAAGACTATTCTCCCCTTTTTCCAATCAAATTCAATTCATCATTTATTGAGTTTGGCAGTCTATCGGTCACTTGTCACTTGTTGATTTATTTATTTTATTTTATTTAAATATAAATTGATCTTGAATCACCTTTTGTGCTTTAGTGACTTCGATTCAAAAGTGTTTTGTTTCTAAGGGATAAGTGTGTATGTGACACAATTCGAAATTCAAAAACGTTTTGCCAACTGACATTCTAAACTACAAAACAAATACACACAAATAGAACTTTAACGGAATGAACATTCAACTCAATGTTAAGTTGAAAACAAGCAAAAAAAAAACACTTTTCCTCATAAAAAAAGTGAAATAGTCAGACACACACCATGCGACACACCTCTTAAATATCCTCTGTCACCCAGGTCACAAAGACCCAAAGTCAAAAAAATAATGGAAAAATGGCTCGTTTTGTATGTTTCAAAAAAAATCGAATTAGAAAAAAAAAACGAAAACAGAAATAAATGGCAGAAATTCAATTAAGTTTAAAAAAAAAACAAAACAACAGCTTTGAATACAAAACGAGAATTCAAAAAAAAAAAAAAAAGAATGCAAAAATAGATCTAAAAATCAATCTATAATTGAATTGAAATTGATTTTTTTTTTTGGTTCACATCATTCCATATTCAAGGGAAGCTTAAATTCTTTAACACGTTTGAGGAAAAATGGACAAGGTTTTCATAATCTGGATTTTGAAGAAAGAAAAAAATTGCTTCTATGTAAAGAAAATCTAAATGCATTTCCTTTCAGAGTTATTTTTGGGGTCTTCTTATTCCCATACAGCTGTCGACACTTATAGAAAGATGGTAAGACATACTCGTTTTAGCCATAAAGAAAGAGAGATTCAACAATGCAAAGAATCCTCCCTATATATTTTATCGAACACGACTTAAGTCTAATGAATCGCTCGCTCTTAATTCTATAAACAATATTGGTTTATTTCTCTCCTTTATAGTTAACAATATTTTTACTTTGGAATCCTTGTCATTAACCCTGGATGGTAACTGTTCGTTTCGCTGAATCGACGAAGCTCATTTACTCTTTGTCATATAACTTTTTATTATTCCTACACTAAGTCCCGCGAAGCTTTTCGCTTGTCTGCAGGAGACCAGAGTCTCTGGCGGGAATCGAACCCGCAACTCCGCTACTGATAGACTAGCTCACTACCACCTAGCCTACCGGGCACCCTTTTTATGTGTATTCAAATTACGATCTTTTTTCAAACAACGTCAGCTGATGACGAAAGCTTTCAAAAATGAATTAATTTGAAAACGCAAAAACCTGCTCAAGTTCGTATTAAATTTTGAGAGAGAAAAAGAACTTTTATTTTTTATGCTTTGGTGTATTTTATTTTTTAATAAAATGCTTAACTAAAAATTTTTTGTTGGTTTTTTAATTTATAAATCGTTCCGCTAAATGTTTTTTAAATAGTTCATCCATTGGACAAAGAGTAACGTTAATGCACTAAAATTAAGAGTAACCTTCCAGGGTTAAGTTCCTTTTTGTTTCACAATGCCTATCTAAAATATTCGCTGGTATATGTCGATATTATAGGACAATTTTTCCGGAACTTATTTGCATAAAAAAAATTATTTTTTCTATTGCTACTTTAAACAAAATAAGTCCAAAAGCCTTTAGGACCATTATCATGTCTTAGAAATTAGCTCTATTCAAACTTATTTTATACCCATTTTTTCATTTAAAGAAAAATCGACCAAGTCGGAATCTGGACATAATGTCAACTCTTGAACTTGTTTGAATTACACTTCAGCCTTAATATAAAAATGTAAATATAAGTGTTCAAATAGAACTGCGTCGAGACCACTTTTTCCATACAATTTGACATACAAATTTGTCATAGAGAGCCGTCGCACAGTGGCGCCCGTAGAGCAAGCGAGGTTGCAAAAATCAAAATTTTCATGAATGCCGACGAAGTTTTGAATAAACCCATGTTATAGGAAACTTTTCAACGATTTCAAATATGCCACTCTTAATAATATCACATTTTTAGTTTAGAAGATATAACCGTTCAAAGTTGACCGACTTTCGGTTTTCAAAAAAACACACAATTTTTAGTCAATTTGTTGCGATTTCAGGTGTAATATCACGAAAAATAGGTAACGAATCTCCTTATTTTTTGTTTGTATTGATTGATGTATTTATTAAATGTATAATGATAAAAAAAATTAACTGTTTGCTTTGTGTTTCTCCTGGTAAATCACTATTTAAAAACTATCCGTTTTTTCACTATTTTTCAACTTTGACGGAAAATAAAAAAAAACTATATTTTTCTATATTTGCCATATTTGCAAAACCTGTTCTTTGATTATTTCTTTACATAATTCAAAAGGTTTTATCTGCCCGTACGTGCCCGTTTGGCTTCTAGAGGTAAAAAAGTTTAAAAAGACATGGTTGCAGAAATTTTATGGCGTCCATCCCTTATATGTTTTGACTGACAGTAGTTTGATCTAATAGTTATTATATTAGCAGGTACGTACCTCACATAAACAATACTTTGGCGTACAAATGGTCAGGAACAATATTGACTTATGGTCCCTACAGGTAGGCACAAATCTTATTTGGACACGTGCATAATATCAAAATTGCATTATTCAGCATAAATCCATATGTATGCAGGGAACAGGTAAATTTTTAGGCATGGTAGCATAAGCCTATATATTGCAAAATAAGCATAATGCCTGGATTAGTCTACGCCTGAAAGTTGGCGCAACAATTACTGAAACCATTAAACAATTTAAGTACTGAAAACATGGCGTTGAACAATTTAAAATTATTTGAACTGTTTAGAAAGTCAACCACACCAAAGTTTTTCACGGAAGTGAAAATTCTTCCTGAGAAGTTGACATTGATCAGCAAATGGGGCTGCGATGGATCATCCGGACAAAGCGTTTATAAGCAAAGGATATCTTCCGATGACGCTACAATATCGGACGGAAATATGTTTATGGCATCTGTTGTTCCTTTGCGGCTAAAATCGGATGATTCCCTACACTGGAAAAATCCACGTCCGTCATCAGTGCATTATTGCCGACCAATAATGTTTCAGTTTGCAAGGGAATCGGCAGAACTCATAAGGACTACGGTGAAGGACATTAAAGAACAAATAAGCAAGATTAAGCCTACAAAGCTGCAAATTGGAGAAGGAAAATATATTGAATGCAATTACGAGTTCCACCTGACCATGGTTGACGGAAAAGTCGTAAACGAACTGACAGGAACAACCTCAACAATGTCATGCCCGATTTGCAAAAAGAGTCAGAAGAACTTTTTTCAATTCAATTCAATTTATTTCATATATAATATGTTACATCTCAATTTTATATAATTAGTTGTAAAGAGTTTAAGATTAGTATCTTTTTCTGCTTAATTATAACATATTTCAATTAGTTATCATATACATATATATAGACAGAATTATATTGGAGGTAAAAATTTAGCAAAAACCTATTTAAACCCCTTTTTTCGTTTTATTTTTATATTTTTTTTATCGATTTTATATTATTATTTGTCAGAAGAACTTTGGTAATTTAAACGATTCTACAAATGAGGAGAATTACGAATATGGAATGTCACCATTGCACGCAAGGATAAGGTGTATGGAATTCTTGCTAAAACTGGCATATACCCTACCACAAGAGGAAGAAAACTTCGATGAAAATACATCAATAAAGGATAAGGAAAAGATCAGAAAGAAGCAAATACAGGATGCTTTTTTTAAACAAGTTGGACTAAAAGTAGACTGTCCCAAGCACGGATACGGTAACTCAAACGATGGAAACACTTCTAGGAGATTTTTTGAAAATGATGAGGCAGTAACTAGAATCATTGGAATTGACAATCAAATCGTGAAAAGATTGGGAACGATCTTGGATGTTTTAAACTGCAAAGAAAATGTCAATTCTACAAAATATGGAGAATATGCGTCGAAAACTGCATCTCTTTTAGCAGAAATGTATCCACAGAAGAAGTTGACCCCGACCGTCCATAAAATATTGGCGCATGGTAAAGATATAATTGAGTACCAGTCTTTGCCAATTGGAGAGCTTTCTGAAGAAGCACAGGAGTCTCTTAACAAATTTTATAAAAAATATAGATTGCAGAACACATTCAAAGCATCAAGGGTGAGGCAAAATGAGGACCTCTTCAACATGTTGGCAGCATCTTCCGATCCACTTATTTCTTCCCTGCGGCATGTGAAGTCACGAATAGAGTTACAAAATAATTATAGTTTAGAAATGGTTAGTCTTTTAGATATACCTTCTCTTACGAATTGTGATGAATATTTTACAGAAAATTGAATAAATAAATTTAAAAAAAAAAATAATTTTTTTTTTAATTTGTTGGGTAATAATTTAAAACATAAAACCCTTAAGAAAAAAAATAAAAACAATCTAAAAATGTAAAAAAAATTTTTTTTAGTTACCATAAAATTGATTTTTCTACTAATTTTAACTTTGATAACCCATAAGTAGGCCCCTACAAAGCGTAGCACCCTTTCCAAACGCACATTTCATAGGCTGAACAGTTATCTATCATATGCTGTTTAAACTGTTCAATTATCTTATTCGGTTCAAAAGATATGATTTTTGCAACGAAAAAACTCAAATGGCGCCACTGTGCGTCGTTTAATAAAATCTATTTTATTTTTAGAACGTTTTTTCTAATACTCTCACATATAGATACTTATTCTACCAACAATGCTACCATACTTTCATAAAATTTCATACATTATGTAAACAGAAAATGAAAGACAAAAGAAAAAAAATAATAAAACAATAATCTGAGAGAGAACTGAAGTTATTGCCGACATTTTAATTGTGGGCTTTCGGATTTTTGCCTGAAGTTGAAGACTCAGTTCTGTTTAAACAGTTAATTGGAAAAAGGAATAAGATTCTTTAGTTGAACTTCAAGGCGAACTATTACTAGGTGGACTCATAAGCCTAAGCCAAGGCTTAGTGCATTTTATTCATAAGTGCAACCTTAATTTGGTTAAAAAAAGGATATATGGCAGGTAGACATGTCCTTGTACCGAATGCAACAAAATTTACAACAGCGCAAAAATGTTAAATTACACAGCCAGACACCAACTTTCCGATAAAAAAAAAATGTAGCTAAAGATTTAATTCTTCATTTCAGGATGTATGGGAGGTAGGCATATCCTTGCAACGATTTTTCTCACATTTAAAATTTTTCTTAACTTAGACAAATACGCAATTTCATCTTTCTACGATAACTGCTCTAGTTTTGCTGATTTACGCAAAGCAATGTGCGTAACCATCAGCTGTGCAAAGGCAAATTAGCCATTCAAACAAGAAGTGTCAATTGACTCTGCGGCTGTGCCTTATGAACGACGTCCTTTCGGTCCAATATTGCTCCACTTTTTTGAGCATACCTTGTCTTATTTCGTCAATAGTGCGTCGAATGCTGGCTTCCTAATGATCAATCGTTAATATTTTATCAGCATAGAGGAGGGATTTGACTTACCCCCACAAAAATTAGTTCAAAGGCGTATAAGAACATGAACGAGATGACCACTCCATACGTCCATTTCTTGAGGTAATTCGGTCAACAATCGTTTGGCTCAACAAAGTGACGGCTTAGTGCGCTGTATGGCATGTTGCGCCTTCTTGTTGGAATCATTTCTCCTCAAAATGATTTGCAATATGAGGAATACAAAAAATACAAAACATTTGTCTGCAGCGTTCGCCAGGTACGGTAACGTTGGTACTGGTTTCGGATTTTAAGAAAAATGGGCCGATGACGCCTTTCATATGTACACAGAACTATCAGTTATTTTTTTTATTAATTGAAAAGATTGTTTAAAAAGTATTTTAATTTATTTAGTGTGATATTGGAATCAATTATTTTTTTAGTTGAAAGAAAATCAAAAATATAGTTTTGATTTAATCGACATTTTTTAATATAAATTTTCAATTAAAACATTAATTAAATACCAAAAAATCTAATTGGATTTTTCGTTTAAAATAAAATATTGGTAACTTGTAGAATTGTTGTTGGGAATGGTCAAAACTATGTGCTATATTAAGTTAAATCAATTAACACATTTTTTGAATAGGCATAGTTTTTTGAATTAAAATTAAAAATATCATTTATTGAAAAAAAAAAAAAAAATATTAAAAATTTAAAATTTTTACAATTTTTAGTAATCTATATAATCATTTTGGTAATAGGTAAAAAATTAACAAATTGTTGGCTTTATTTTATGAATTTGGTATACTTGACAAAGTGCTGTATAGGGTTGGCGAACAGAGCGCGAATTTGGAAATATATATCCACGATTTATTGGGGGACTATTTCATATGAAATAGTCTCCCAAACAATCATTATGAAAAAAAATTCCCAATTATTTTTTTGGGGACTATTTAATTTTTAATTTTATAACGAAAACGTTTTTGGCCGCAAGGATTTACTCCTCTATTGTATACCAAACACGAATCTTATTTCATATTAATTAGGGCATTATTTAATTTCTGTTTGGGGGCGTTATTGCATTTCATTGAGGCTTCAAAATATGGGTTTTCTTGCAAATGAAATAAGGCCCCACACTTTGGGGGGTTATTTAATTATTTTTTTGGGGTTATTTCATGCCGCCGAAATCAAATTGTCACACTTCATTAGCCAGTTTAACAATTATCCTTATCAGAGTTAAACGACTAGATAGGATTCTTGGAAAAAAAGTAGAATTGAATTTGCCCTAGTGACGATTTTTAAACGGAATAGCTTATTAATGGGTTTTAATACTTTATTAGAATTATGTATGTTAAGAGTAAAGGAGTAAGAAATGTGTTCTATTTTTTTTCTCCAAAATAATAGAGCAACAGCACAACGAATACAAGCTGGCCTTTTTTAATTTTTTATTAAGCCTCTAAGTGCAAAACTTAGTAATTACTTTTGAAGATTAAGTACAAATTGTAAATGACTTAGTAAGTAAATTGCTTGCTATCAATTTGAGCTTAATTTTTCGATGTCAATGTAAACGGGCTACAAGAAACAGAAAAAAAGGAAACCTTAAAAAGTACAATCTAAACAATGGCATAAAGACGTAAATACAGCAATTCAACAAGATAAACAAACAATAAAACAAGGCACAAACAAACTTACAAGCAAAACAAACAATTTAAGTGACAATGTCAAGCCACAGAAGCTCTCACACGCACACACTTTCACGCACTCATGTAAAATTGCTGTTCCACTATACGCACACAAACAAATACTTTCTTTTTTTCTCTCGGTTGTTGTTCATTCAATGTATGAACGTGTACATACAATTTGTCGTTTTCTTTATGTACAAACATGTAGTTGTGTCGTAAATGTTTTTTTTTTATCATGTAAATTTAAAATTAAATTTTCCCTTTTTTTAATAAAGAAAATTGTTTTATCATTTCTTGCAGTAGAATATTTTTTTTTTCGTTTTTTCGAAATTTAACAAATTTGCAATTAACGACTACAACGAGCAGAGAGACAGACGGACAGATAGACAGACACAAATTTATTTATTTATAGTAAAAATTTTACTTAAATGACAATGTACATTTTTGTTGTTGTTAATAAAAAAAAAAGTTATTATGTTGTAGCTGTTGTTATATTACGTTCTTAATTAAGTCTTTAGTAAATAATATATTTTATAGTGTCGTTGTTGTTGCTTATTCTTATTATTTTGCAAATTATGACCAAAAAAAGTACAAAAAACACAAAGAACAGAGAAAAATACAAAACAGAAAATGTAGTTCAAGTCAAGTGTAAAAAAAGAACTGAAAACAGAATCACAAAATGTCATAAATTCATATTTTAGCAGACATTCTTAATGAGCAAACAAAGAAATATGCAGATTTTATGCTGTTTTTATTCATCAAAGAAATTTTAAAAGGTTAAGCAAACTTTTTTTATTTTCACTTAAATGCACGTTATTGAAATCTCTTTTTTTTATAATTTTAATTTGAATAATTGCAACAAATAATTATTATTTTGTGACATTGTGTCACAAAAATAAAAAAAATCTTCAAAAAATAAATGTAATTCAAAGCAAATTGGTCATTGCCAAAAATATTTCTTCACTGAATTACGATGAAAAAGTTAATTAACAAATTCAACAGACCCTGAAATGAATGACTGCTTCCGTGTAGAGGATTTCTAGGAAACTATTTATTGAAGTGCAAAAAAAAATTATTATGATTTTTTTTTTGGTACCGTGAAAACAAAAATTGATGAAAAAATCTGCATACTTCTTTCTATGACTTTTAGTATTAATATTTTAGCCGGACGAATTAGTTTGGGTTTGAGTTAACTTTTTGCATTGTTAATTGAGGTGTTTGCTTGTATTGAAGCCTGTTTGTACGATGTTGTTATATAAATAAATATTTTTCAAGCTGTTTTCGTTTATTAATTAATATATATGTACATATATCTGTTACCGTTGATCCTATAAAGAGCATTGGGGCTCGACAAATGATGCCCAGTTTAATCTATCAATTGGTATATTCTTAATTTCACTTCAGCTTTTCCTAGGCTTGGCAACTTTTTTGTCGATCTGTCTCCTCCAGGTGCAAGCGGGCCTAACTCTTTGGCGACTACCTTGAAAATTCCAATCTATAAGTGTTCGCGCTATGTCGTTATAGGTCTTTCGTAGCGTGTTGCCAGATGCAAGCCATCGGACAGGATACAGGTTGCGGATGGTAAACGGGGCGTGGAGATGAGTGTCGTGGGCAATGCTAAATGTTATCTCTGAACTTGGGGCGGCTGTACACCATGAAAGGTGATGTCGAAAGCACATAGAAAAAATTCTCCAAAATTTTTCACCAATTAAAGCAAAATCAAAAATAAAATCAGTTTTAATTAAAAATGTTATCAAGTGAATTAAACGTTTAATCAAGTGAATTAAATGTTTAATCAAGTGAATTAAATGTTAAGTTGATACTGTTAGTTGATATATGTTTACTGGTGCAAATTTAATGAATTAATTAATATCACAAATTTTTTAATTGAAATCAATTTTTATTTTTTTCTGTGCAGGAGCAGTCTTATTCAGGTGTCAGCTTTTTAAATAGTTGATTGAAGGTTTGGTGGTTTATGACCTCTATCGAAGCAATTATTAGTTGTTGGCCTATCTTATGTAACTTTGTTGGATTTGGAAAGGGTTAGTTGTGTTTAATTTAGTCCCGAAGTTATGAACCTATTTTTTCACCATACTACCATAGGTGGAGAGGGTTCTATGCGTTTGTGGTGATGTGTGTTACATATAAACAATTAGCTATAGACGCACCTCTAGAATCACTTTCTGAATCGATTTAATGATGTCCGTCCGTCCCCCAGATGTTGAGTTGACTGTACTTGTAATGCTTTTGCAAAACGACCGGTCACATTTTTGAAGATAATTTTATAAAATGTATTATACATGTACTATTGAAAATTGTGTGAATCGATTTTTAATTTAACATAGTGAGCACTAGAGGCCTGCAAAATACCATTTGAACGCACAGTCAAATCATTGAATAATTTTCAAACTCTAAACTGTTGTGTCGCTATCAAAAACAAATACTTAAAAGAACTGCACATGACCTATTGCGAAAGTGATGGTATAAAACATACTCTTAAAAATTTACAATGGAATGAAATTTACGCGCAGCATTGACAGTGTGAAAAAAACACACATTATTTATTTTTGTACTATAAGTTTTGTAAATGTGCTTATGAAGTATTTTCCCTGAAGGAAACCTGGGTGCAACTGTCTACAAGTCCCTTGTTTTGTCAAGTATTTTGGTGACTTTTTGGCGACATTTTCAACGAAGTGTCTTCACTTTTATATTTGCCTTTCATACGAAAAAAGATGCATTATGATTTCGTATTTAAATTATTTTTAATAAAATAATTAAATGTCAAGAAATATGCAGTTTTCAATTCGACATCTGCATTAAAAAAAATACCAAAAGTGTAAACTATATTAACTAAAATGTGCTAGTGATTCTCTGGTTTCAATGTCTACATATGATCTCTAAAGAACTACTTATTCAATAGTGCCAACGTCAGTGCACAGAAAATATGATCAGTTGTTTGTCATCAATTAAAACAATTGTTTTAAAAGTATTGCAATTTAATTAATGGGAAAATGAAATCAATTATTTTTGTAAAAATATAATTTTGATTTAATTAACATTTAATTAGTTTTGAAATAAATTTTTAATCAAAATAATAATTAAATAACAAAAAATCTTGATTTTTTCGCTTAAAATAAAATAATTCTAACTTGTAGAATTGTTGTTGGGAATTGTCAAAACCTGAGCTATATTTAAGTTTTTGATAAATTTGTTAATTGAAATTAAAAAAAACATTTATTGAAAAAAAAAATTCACAATTTTCAACTTTTACAATTTTTAGTAATCACCAAATTGTTTGCTTGATTCTATGAATTCAGCGATTGGAGACAAATTATAAATTTTTTCTGTTGAGCAGATTTCCAATGACACGAACATGTTAAATGTCTAGAGCAAATAACATCGTCTAGGGTATAAAAAGTCACTAGTTCTGGTGACTGTGTAAATAGTGAATGAAAACAGATTATTTAGTGGCATATCCTGTACGGTTATGTTAAGCAAATTCTTTGTATACACAAGCCACAAGAAGACATCAAAAACTCATTGTAATACTTGCAGACTTTAGACAAGGTAATTTTGATATACTCGCAGTGCTGACAAATAGTTTTTACAGAATTGAAAGGGTTTGAAAGAAACAAGTACTGCCTGGAGTGTATTTATTTGAAGTCTTGTACAGCACTCTTTAAATTGTTTGACGCATAGCATTTGTCATTGGGGTTGTACAAAAATTTGAGTTTTCTAGTGTGGTTGATTTTTAAATAGAACTATTCCGGCCTTTAGTCCCCATATAAACTTTTATCCGGAATTGGCTCAAAAAATTTTGTGTTACATAAATTATCTTAACCAAAATTTTATTGGGATCGGTCCCTATTTGACTAAAAATAAAAATTCACTGCCGAAAAAAGCTTTTAATGCCATAACTTTCCTATAAATTTTTCTGGCAAACTTAGAATAAGTTCCATATAAATCCCCTCCCTTAAATCGCTTTAAGACGAAAAGGATTGCTGAACTTTACGTTCTTACTCGTTACTAGTTAAAATAGAAGGCGGTACACCAAAATGTTTATTAATTCCTCGCTAATCACTATTTCTTTTTTTTTTTAATTCCAACTTATTCTGCAAAGAACTAATTGCACAGGGTTGGAATAAAAAAATTAAATAAATTAAACAATTTCATATTGTTCGAACTCTGCGCCAAGCTTTGGGTATTAAAAAGCATTTTAAATATTTCCACATTATTTAGGTATTAAAAGCATTTACTAAACATTTGTTATTCAGTTTAATTTTAAATTATTAAAATTTTGTTTTCTTAGTTGTGTTATATTGTAGAGTGTTCTGCAGAGATATGCAACAGCACAATGGTGTTAGTTATTGACAAGCGTATACAGCCCTGAAGTTCTAGTAGGTCGGCAGTTAGTTTTGGGTAGTTTGTTAGTAAAAACTTCACATTTCCTGTTTAGCACACATTCGGTAAATTTGGCTATGTATTTAAGTTGAATTGAGCTCCAGGCTAGTTTGATAGGTTTAATAAGCTCAGGATCAGTTGTACATATACACCCTCATAAGCGTTTCGAAGCAACCATCCCCATACATTTTCCATAATGTTTAAGTCCGTATCAAAAGTTTAATGTTTTGACTCAGTATATGTATAAGATTTTGCAATACGAGCGGTATGGATAGAAGTATTATACTGTTGAAATGTCCAAGAAATGGATCACAAAATATTATTTATAGCAGGGAAAGTATTTTCTAGTACGCAAATATAGTTCGGGTCATTCATTTGTTTACTTAAAAATTTAAGCTCACAAGTGCTTTAAAATAAAAGTGCTCCCCAGAGCATTACACCTCCCGCACGACAATGTAACCGATCCATATGATGTGGAAGGTCATGAAAGTAAAAGCTGTAACTATCGCACCCGTCTAAGTTAAGCTGTTTCCCATCAGTGAAAACAACCCGATGCCATCAAATTTTATTCGTCATGTGTGTACGTCAGACTGTGAGCTGCTGCTCCTTGCGGACTGTGTTAAAAGATTATTTTTTTCTTAAATTCCATTCTATTTTTATACGATCAGCTTTCTAAATAATGCGCCGGATGTTTGCAAAACTCGCACTATTCATGCTTTTTTTTTTGCAGTAGTTTTGTGCAAGTTAGAAGCTTTTACTAAAATTAGTCTTCGTTCAGAGTAAGATAAGGTTTTGATAGGCCTTCCAATTTTTTTATTATCATTATTGGATTTTTTTTTTTAAAAAGAAATGACGAAATAATTTTTAGACCTCAGTGGATCTTCTTGGATATTGCTTTAATCGCTAGTACTATATCCTTATTAGCTTTCATTTCAGCCTTTTCTTCCTTAATTCAAGATTTACTTCACCTCATTTTACATCAAATCTTAAAAATAAATTACATCATGCGTACGCACTTACAAAAATTTAAGGCCCAAATTGTGTAAAACGCAACGCAACGCCAAAAATTATTTTGAAAGCAAAAACACTCGGCTTAAAAAGAAAGAAATGTTAATTAAAATACATCGTTAATTTCTTGCACCTTCTTTTGGTGCTGAATAAAAATCGTTGAAAAAATTTTCTCCACTTGAATAGCACCTCTCTCTTTAAAAACATAGGCCCAATTGGTGTAAAACGCAGCGCAACGCCAAAAATGACATTGAAAGCAAAAACAAAGTTAAAAATATTTTATAATTTTGCTGTTGCTTTAACAGAAATTCCCATGGCGTTTTAAGATGTTCAACGTCACAAGATATGCAGCGTTTAACATATAAAACTTCGATATGAATTTCTGTACAAAGCAACAACAAAATTACAAAATATTTTTAACTTTGTTTTTGCTTTCAATGTCATTTTTGGCGTTGCGCTGCGTTTTACACCAATTGGGCCTATGTTTTTAAAGAGAGAGGTGCTATTCAAGTGGAGAAAATTTTTTCAACGATTTTTATTCAGCACCAAAAGAAGGTGCAAGAAATTAACGATGTATTTTAATTAACATTTCTTTCTTTTTAAGCCGAGTGTATTGAAATATGAAAAATTACTAAAGATTTAAGCGTCGCCACACAAAACATTTTTGCAAATTTTAAGTATTTAACAAAACGTCAATTGCGTCTTATAGTGGTCCGGACGAAACGCCGATAGGTTTCGTGGGGTACGGATGGTATTTAGGGACTGTATTTATCTCCAGAATATCCGCTAAGGATCCAAACACCTTGCTGATATCCACCGAGATAACGCCGATTGCGTTCCAACGGTTATGGAATGTATGGGGTAGCTTTGGGATTTAGCGCAAAAATATCAGCCAAGTATCCAAACAACTTGCTGATATTATACAGGCTATAAAGAGAGATGGAAAACGCACAAATATTTAAACAAAAACGAAAGCCATTTTAACCATATAAAACCACTTTCCTTCTTTTTCAAACGTTATAAAATTTCCATTTTTTTATTTTAACAAAATGTCAAATTTCCACCATTGTTAATTAAATTTAGCCAATCACAAAAAAATAACAAACAACGATTCGACTTAGATAAAAATTTGTAAATTAGAATTATAATAAATTTGAGACAAAAAAACATAAAAATCAAAGAAAATTTTAAAACACAATACATTATGACAGTGGCGCTTCAATTTGTCAATTCGTCTTAGGGCATATCATCATTCGAAATAGAAACCATGGATGTGAAATCCGCTGCCTTCTGTTCAGACGTGAACAGTTGCCATATATGGTGTAATATTCTAATGACTCAGAGCCTTCCAACTATTTCCAATGACATCTAATATTAAAATCATTCGTTATACA
Source organism: Pollenia amentaria (assembly GCA_943735925.1). Classification (NCBI taxonomy): domain Eukaryota; kingdom Metazoa; phylum Arthropoda; class Insecta; order Diptera; family Polleniidae; genus Pollenia; species Pollenia amentaria. The sequence goes on along the minus strand of OX031008.1, from coordinate 79,364,125 downwards.
GCAATTCGGTCATCCATCGTAACCCTTATCTACTTCCCTATTACGAAGACATTTTCAGAACTGTAGGGTATTACAAAAATGTTCGGCTACTTTCACAAATATCTATTTTTGTGTATTATCATTTAAAGTGATAACATTTATATTTACAAACTATATTATAATAACAAATTGTTAGTAGTTTAGCAAAACAAAAAAACATATAAACCATGTAGTAATAATCGTTACAAATTGTTGTTTATTTCTACTGGAATTTGCAACAAAACACGCATTTGCATACAAATTTACATGATCAGGGCGATAGAAATAACTAGAAAATAACAATATCTGGCAACAACTTTTACAAACAGCAATGACAAAAATATTTTGTACAGGCATTTGTAGATTACAAAATTAAATTGTTTGGAAAAGAATTCATTTTATTGCTAAACAAAACAACATTTCTAAATAAATAAATATGCAAACAAAATTTGGTAAATTTTTTGAAAATTAATAACGAAATGTAATAATAAAATATGCCAGCAAACAGTGACATCTGGCAAAATGGCTTTTTGGTTTTGGTTTTTTAAAACATTTTAAAAAAATGTTTTATTTATAAAATTTGTTGTACCGTTGTGGTTTTCAATGAAGTATTGCATTTACTTACTATTCCTTTTCATGAAATGTTCGCTGGGTTATTAAATTTTTTATCTGTGAATTTGATTTCATACACAAAAAGAAATAGTATGGTTGGAAGTGACCGTAATCGCATAGTAACATACAAAGAGCGAAAAAAGACGTTGAAAAATTGTCAACCAATGGTATTGAAAGTATTTCAAAGTGTTGCCAATATTTCGACAACATGTGTTTCAAAAGTTTTTACAAAATGTTGTAGAATTAGAGCCAAAGAAAAAAAATACCATTATTCTTAAATAGATAACACCCTGTTGTCAGTTTTTTCGCAGTTTATTGAAATTGTCATCAAATTGAGTCATTGCAATTGACCTTAAGTCAAATTGAGAGAATATTATTATTTACTTACCCGTTACACATGTTTGTTTCACTTTTATTGTATTCCGTCCTTTTTTTCTGTTAAATAACTCTCAATTATAAGACACCAGTAGCATGCCCGATATGGTTTTCATAATAATTATACTTGAAAACTTTATGTATTTAAATAAAAAATTTAAAAAATAGAACATGGGAATTTTTGCTTCTCACTTTTACTTGGTAAACATGAAAATAATGCTTATAATATATTATTACATGATATATTATGTCATCGCACTGATGACAGTTTGTCATCACAATTATGACATGATATATTATATCATCGCGGAATAGTTTGCTATTAAAATTCATATGGTGCACAAATGACTATGGTATCAGCAAAACACCACGACTGACTATAATTTGCTTTTTACACATAAACCCTTACTTTTTTAGGTCTTCTTATAATATCTGAGATGAATTTAGTGGAATACTAGTAGTAGTTTTTGTGCTCAATACTTTGAACATATTTTTTCCCGCGTGTAATTTCTATGGCTAGACAAAAATGTTATTTAAATTTCTATTCATGCTCTTTCGTTTACAATTATTTCGAAAAAAATCTATATTTGCATTTATGTATAAAATTCTTTGTAAATAGCAAATATATTATTCGTTTTGAAAGTTGGGGTATAAACAAATTTTTATACTGTTGCTGCTGTATTATCAACAAAAATAATTAATTTATTTGCCTGTTTATATTTACTTTATCCTTACTGCATGTCTGTTTGTATGTGTTTTCTGTAATTTCTGTAATTTTCGGCCTTTAACCTTACGAACTACAAACAAGACTTATGGGTGTTTAAATAAAAAAAAAATAAAAAAAAAAAAAAAAAATTTATCTTGTGCACACACGTTTTTTATGGAAAATTTCTATTTATTTTATAGTGAGCTTAAATTTTCTTAAGAAAATTTTCTTACGAAAATAACGGCGAGCATAAATTTTCGTTAATAAAAAAATTCTTGTTTTCAAAGCGTGCACCCATATTTTCTTTCAGTTCTACAAAAATCATAAATTTTCGTTTAAAAATTTCTATCAACTTCCCAAAGAAAAAATTTAGAGAAAATTTCGGCTAAAAGCAAGCAATTTATTTTATTTTTGTTATACACCCAGAGAAAAAATATGTTTAAATATGGTCACCTCCAACAAAACAATTTTTGAATAAAATTGTAAACATACTATGGTTATTTTAACCATATTTCTGTCATCGACAACCATATTATGATGAAATTAGTCCTCCATCAAGAATGCGCAACCATATTATGGTTGCCTCCGAACATGTTTTGCTTAATAATAACTAAAATATGTTTAACATTTAATATAGCATGGTTGATTTCCAACCATAGAATGTTGCTCTTGGAAAAGAGGAAAATAATATTGTTAATTTAAAAACATATTATTGTTATATTTAACCAAAACATGTTTAGAGGCAACCATAATATGATTGTGGCTTCTTGATGGAGGACTAATTTAACAATAATATGGTTGTCGGTGATAATAATATGGTTAAATTAAACATAAAATGTTTAAAATGTTCTTTAAAAATTGTTTTGTTGGAGGTGACCATATTTAAACATATTTTTTCTCTGCGTGTAGAGAGTTGGATTCTGCTATATAGAAAATAGTTTCATATTTCACAACAAACGAAATTTTTCTTAAGGATTTTTTTCCTGGCTTACAGCAAACCAGGCGCAAATCTAAGGGAGGAGGACACAGGGGTCATGAATACTCGGGGTTAGACAATCACTAGTATTCTAAAAAGAGAAATCGGACTAAGAGGTTGCTTCGACTACATTTACCCTATGGGACCTCTGTAAATATTTGCAGTCGCCCTTGTAGCCAAAAAAAAAAAATTTCTATATAAAATTTGTTCCCAAAAATTTATTTTCGGTAATTTCGTTTAATACATCTTTTAATTTGTTAAGGCCTCGCTACTTTTACGTAGGAACTCTTACTTAAACATGAAGTTCCGTTGCGGATGAACCTGATCAAATTTAAATTTTTCTCCATTTTTTCGTATCAGCTGTTAAAGAATTTTATGTTTGTTTATGTTTATTGATAAAGCGAACGTTCGATTGGTTTTCTTTTTAACACATTTCAACACGTTTACGTATTTTTAATAACAACCAACCATTAAAGTCGACCGCAACGTTTATGTGTCCGTAACATTTACGTATGAGTAACGAGGCCTATACCAGCTTCTTTGATATGTTTATGCTTATTACCGAAATATTATTTAAAAATATTAAATATTCTGATCACAAACATTTGTTTTGCAAATTTATTTCTGTTTAAAAAATGTCTAAATACAATAATTTTTACTTTTAATGTTTTTTGTTGTTAATTTAAAATTTTATTTGAAAATTATTTTAAAATTCGAGTTAGAAATACAGTAATAAATAACCTTGAACTCAGTTAAAAAGAGGCTCCAGAGGGAAGAAGAATTTTTAAAAACATTAAGACCGGCCGGCATTTAAGCAGTTTTGAAGAAATTTTGAAGTAAATTTTTAATAAATAAGTACAAAGGAATTGAATTACTTTGTTTTTAAAATTTAAGTAGAACTTAATTGTTAAAAAATTCTTTTATTTCATAAATTTAACATTTTATTGTAAATAAAATTCGTCAGTTTCTCCACAAGTCATTGACTGTCTGTTTGAATCAATTGAAGATTAATTTATTTTTAAGTTTAAAACGTGATCGAATAATTTTCATGTTTAAAATTTTTGGTGTGAATTTTTAAAATTTATTTGATGTTTAATATTTTTTATTTGTTACTGGTTTTTTTTTTGTGTTTTTTTTATTAACAACTTCCATTTAGCAAGTCATGTGGGATTAGCCGCCGTTAAATGAAGTTTAAGTTGAGTAAAGTGTATTTTTTTATTTAGCGATGCTTTTCCAAAAATAAAACTTAAACCGCCAACAAGAAACATGTTTAAGCTCTTTTCAAGCTTCGGTAAACAAATGACACACATACCAGACAAATACACGGTTACAAAACAAATACACAGATACATCTGCATGTACTTCTAATACAGTTAAAGATTTTGTGTAGCTTTTAAATACACAAACTCGCAACGTAATCTTTACATTATTGCGAATACTAGATATCTGTAAATATTTTTAGAGATGGCGTTTAAAATAACAAATTAGCAAAAAAAAAAAAATTTTTTTATGTTTGTGTGTAGATACATACTCATGTATTTTTAATAAGTATTTGAATATCTAAATGTGGCACAATGACCACTAAGAGTTTAATGACTTTAAATTGCTGAGTTTTTTTTTTGTCATCTTTTGTCTCTTAGATTTTAAATTTTTTTCATGTGGCTTAAGATTTCAACAATGAGTAATTGAAATAAAACATATTTTTAGGTTAACTTTAAATGTAATCGAATGACCTTATAATAACCTTAAATTAAAAATGGCAATTGCCCTTTTAAATCTCCAACATTTGAGACACATTTTCCGTAAAAAATTTTGTGCTCGATGTGAAAGCGAGCGTGATTTTCTATTGAAAATTCTATAAAAACTTTTGCGTTCACCGCGAAAACAAGAGAATTTTGTTTAAACATTGTGCTCGCCATGAAAGCTTGAAAAATGTTCTTTAGAAAATAATGCTCGCTTAAAAACAGAAGAAAGTTTCTGGAGAAAATTTTGCACTCGCTATGCAGACGAGAGAAATCTTCTCAAGAAAATGTTTTACTTACTGGGAAAACAAGAAGTTTTTCTCTGCCGTAGTAGTAAAAAAAGATTCTTTAAAAAATTGTACTCTCAGTTAAAACGACAAATATTTTATTAACCATTTTTATTTTCCGAATGTGTTCAATGAATCAATAACAGAAAAAAGTGTTTTATCAATTAAAAAAATGGTTTAAAAAGTATTTAAATTTAATTAATGTGATAATTGAATCAATTATTTTTTTAGTTAAAAAAAATAAAAATTTAATTATCATTTTAGTTGTTTTGAAATAAATTTTCAATTAAAATTTTAATTAAATAACAAAAAATATTAATTGGCTTTTTTCGTTAAAAATTAAACAATTTAAACATGTAGAATTGATGTTGGGAATTGTCAATCTTTATTTAAATAAATTAACACATTGTTTGAAATGGCAAAGTTTTTTTGATCATTTTTTTAATTAAAATTAAAAATATAATTTATTGAAAAAAAATATTCAAAATTTTACAATTTTAGTAATCAATATAATCATTTTGGTAATAGGTGCAAAATCAACAAATTGTTTGCTTGATATTATGAATTTGGTATAAATTTGGTGACTGGAGAAATTTAATAATTTTTTCTGTAAAATTAAATATTATTTCTAGAAAACTTGTGCTCACTGTGATCATCATAGATATTTTCTTTTATAAAAAAATGCTCGCTTAAAAATGAAAGAAAGTTCTCAGAGAAAATATTGTGCTAGCTGTAAAATCGAGGCAAACTTTCTAGCGAACATTTGTGCTCGCCAATAGTTTCTTGCTTGTATAAAAAAGTATATGCTCGCTGTATAGTTCAAACCAATTTTTTATAGAATATTTCGTGTTCATCGTTAAAATAAGACAAATTCTATAAAAAGTTTTGCTCTCACCGTTAAAACAAGAGCTTTGCAAACAAGGGGAGTTTTCTAAATTATATTTGTGCCTTAAAACAAGAAAATGTTTTGCAAAACAAGAAAAGTTAAAAGAAGTTTGTTGCTCTCCGTAAGATCATAAAACGAGAAAATGTTCTCATAGAGTTTTAATAAAAGTTCGTGCTCGCCTATATAGAGATAATCGTAAAAAATGTTCGCTATAGAAACAAGAGACATTTTCTACAGAAAATTATGTGCCCGTTGTGAAAACATGGACATTTATTGGTAAAAATTTTAAAAAGAGATTATAAGAGGTTCTTTTCATATGGGAAATCTTATGCTTTTTGTTGTTGTTTGCTAAATCAAATATGCATCCAAATACTCTACTTTGTAAAAACGAAAAACAAAGCAACTCTGCGTGTACAACAAAGTATATACTTGCTCCCATACTTGCTCCCCTTCTCTCCTACAAGGTCACGTTTTTTTGTGAGTCTTTCGGTGAGACGGGAGAGAAGAATAGCATGTTCTGTTCCCCACTCACAAATTAACTTGTACTTTCTGAAAGAAAACTTTCATAGTGTAAACCCAGATAAAAAAACTTTGCGCGTCTGAAAGGGGTACTTATAATTGTTCTTCTCTCTATTTATTATAGAAACAATTGGGCTGTTCAGGAAAGGCGGGTTATCAGGTTATATGGTTATGTAGTTATGTAGTAATATAAGCAGAAACAAAATATATTTGAAAAAAATGCATTTTGTTGTTGTGAGCTAAATAACCAGATAACCAGCCTTCCGTGATCAACCCAAATATCAAATTTACTAAAAATTATTTTTTATACTTTCACTTCGCCCGAAAACAAATTTTATTTTTAATATAATTATTTTCTCTTCTTTAAAGAACAAATCCATTTAGCGCGCAAACGAAATAAACAGCAGTAAAATGAGGTCAACAACAACAATTATAAGTTATTTTCTTTATTTCTTAATTTTTCTTCGTTTTCAATAAATAGAGATTTTATGCGAAAAGATAAAAAACAAAAGGTTCTTTCTGTGTTTTTAAGTATCTTTTAATTTCTCGTTAAATTTTTTTTGTTTCGCTTGAAGCTGTTAAAATGTTAATGAGGAAACAAAAAGTAACAACAGATAAAAAGCAAAAAAAAGTGAAAACTTTTAAAAGAAATTTAATGTGAATGTGGTCAAATGAAGGAAATTTTAATTAAGACCCCAAATTATTTAGAACTTACAAAACTGTGTCACATTTATATTATTTAGAATTTTAAAGAATAATAATTTTTAAATATAGAAAAAATGTCAAAAATATTTTATATTTTTTTATTTTTAATTTCTTGTGCAGATATTTGCTTTAATATGACAGCGATCTACGTCGTAGGCTACTCGGTGCAATTTGTTTCTACGGTATTAAAAATACAAATTAAATTTGATAAAAAAAAAGGGAATCAATTCAAATATTGATTTAAAAATAAAAATCAATATTTATTTAATATTTCCCCATGTGATTAAAGTGAAAGGAGCAAAAAAGATTGCACTGTTTGTAAACAATTTAATTTTTTTTTCAATTATATATAAAATAAAAACAAATAAATGGCAATCGATAAACATATCAATTTTGTATAACAAATTCTAAAATGAACAGAAGCTTATTATAATAGGCTTGTTTGCACAATAAATTTGCACAAATGTTTTACAAATTTTTCCTTGAGAGAAAGCATTAACTCGTAATAGTCTTCGCTCAGATCTTTAAATAATTATAAAAAACTTAATCACAGGTGGAATTAGGGTGGGCCGATTTGTAAGGGTAACATACCTACTAAAAATACCTCAAAAATTAACGCGTAAAAATACTTTTTTTTTTCGAAAAGTACTCGTCCAAATCCTCAAAAAAAGAATAATTTTTGGAAAAATATTATAAAATAAAAATTTTATCAGCCGTTTTTGTTATTATCTACGAAAAGTCGATGGCACAATATCGATTGCTAAATCGACCCGCCCCAGCATACATACAGATATAAGTTTGTATTCTATTTGTAGTTTCTACAATCACAGAAAAAATTATCAGTAGTTTTTTTTATCAATTAAAACAATTGCTTAAAAATTTTTTTAATTTAATTAATGTGATAATTGAATCAATTATTTTTTTTAATTGACAGAAAATTGAACATATAATTTTAATTTAATTAACATTTTAGTTGTTTTGAAATAAATTTTTAATTAAAATATTAATTAAATAAGAAAAAAATCTTAATTGATCTTTTCGTTTAAAATAAAATAATTTAAACTTGTAGGATTGTTGTTAGGAATCCTCAAAACCTGAGTTATAATTAATTAAATCAATTGGTTTAAATGGCAAAATTTTTTGATCATTGTTTTTATTAAAATAAAAAATAGCTATTATTGAAAAAAAAATATTCACAATTTAAAATTTTTAAAATTTTCAGTAATCAATATAATCATTTTGGTAATAGGTGCAACATCAACAAATTGTTTGCTTGATTCTATGAATATGGTGATTAGAGACAATTTGTAATTTTTTCTGTGATATTGACCTTAGACGCTATAAACTATATTTGTATATTGTTGATACCTATGAGTGGCACAGTTGATTGATCGATGTCCGCTTGTCTTTCCGTGTGCATGTTGAAATGGGTTTTCCGAAAACCCCAGGTATGATGGGGACCAGCTTCTATTGTATTGTCGGGAATAGCTTGCTATTGAAATTTTTAATTAGATCTGTTCACAAATCGCTGAGATCTAAGAACGACCGCCTATTACTTTTCTGCATAGACTTTTACATTTTGAAGTTTTATTCTTAACTAAGAAATTTATTTTTATTAGAATACTGGTATCGAAAATGGACAAAATCGGTACATAAAAAAAACCAATAAAAGACAAATAACTAACTTTTTCTTGCCGAAATATTTATTTTAACATTATAAGGCCATCTCAAATGAGCTAGGAGCCAACTTTGCCTCAAATATAAGTATTCAAAATTTTTGATTATACAAATCGGTCCATATTGAAGGATTTGGTACGCTTTTTCATACCATGGTGAAGGGTATATAAGATTCGATACAGCCAAATATAGATATTTGTCTCTAGATTATTTTCCAATATTTCTTAGAGTTTTGTTAATAGACTTTTAAAAATTTAAATTGTTTTTAAGCAGCGACTGCCATTGAAGATTATTTTTAAAATTTCAGCTAAAAAAATCAAACAAAAGGAAAAATGCTACGTGCATAAGAAATACACCAAGATAATCCTTGTTACATGGACTTCCTTTAGATGCATTGATTTTTATTTTTTTAGATTTATTAAAAAACTTATCTTTACCGATTCCGAAAATCCCCAAAAATTAATTTTTCTAAATTTTTGATATGAATATTTTCGCTTCAAGTTCGGGTCTCAGGTCCTATTACACCATTGCTATAAAAATATTTTATCATAGAAACAATTTTTTTGTGACAAAAAGTGGAGATTTGTAAAAAAGTAGGTCTATTTCGGAAGAGCTTTGAGCGAGCAGTGATTGCAATATTGCGAACATTTTTTACATAGCAGTATTATACATGAAGAAACAAATATAAATAACATTTATGTAAATAAACAATTTTTTTTCTTATAAAAAAAAATACTTCTTTTTAGTTGAAAATGGCAAAAAAAACTACTTTTTCAGAATTTTAACTTCTAATGCATTTAACTTTTTAACCCTTGACTGGTACATAAGCGTCGAATCGACGAACACCTTTTTTATATTTGTGTTATCTTTTGTCTCTTTACACGTAACACTTTGATTTTATCTTTAGCTCTAGCCAACAGTTTGCTTTTTTTTTTGTGTGTGGTCATACGTTGTTCTTCGACGCTTAAAAGTAAGTTTTTTGTAAATTCCTGTAACTCCCCTCGTCGCTTCGACTAAGAATACCATTTATGTAAAGATTTTAATTGGTGTTAACTCTTTTTTGTTAAGGTTTTAGAGCCAATATTCAATATGATAACTATTATGTTTTGTGCAACCTGAAATTAAAAAAAACACCAGCAAAAAACTTGCAACCTAAGAAGCAAAGTGCCTGACATTTCCCAAAGAAGCATATGGGGCGAGCTTAAAATTGAATTCAATTATTTTTTTTATTTTTGTAATATCTACACTGAAAAAATTATTATACTTCTCCAATCACCAAATTTATTCCAAATTCATATTATCAAGCAAACAAGTTGTTGATTTTGCGCCAATTACCAAAATGATTATATTGATTACTAGAAATTTTAAAATTTGGAAAAAATATTTTCAATAAATGATATTTTTTATTTTAATTAAAAAAGTGATCCAAAAACTTTGCCATTTCAAGCAATGTGTTAATTTATTTAAATAAATATTGACAATTCACAACAACAATTCTACATGTTTAAATTATTTTATTTTAAACGAAAAAATCTTAATTTTTTGTTATTTAATTAAAATATTAATTGAAAATTTATTTCAAAACAACTAAAATGTTAATTAAATCAAAATAATTTCTTTCAACTAAAAAAATAATTGATTCAATTATCACATTAATTAAATTTAAATACTTTTTAAACCATTTTTTTAATTGATAATTAAAAGAAAAAATGTAAAAAAAAAAAATTAATTAATAAGTTGAACTAACGATCATCTTTTAAAAGTATCTGTGAGGCAAAGTCGAAATTTATGTTCATTTTTATTACAATAAAAATTAAATATATAAAACAAAAATTTATAAAAATGTTTATGTTTAATGTAAATTTGATGTTCGTCAATTCGACGAAGTTTCCCAACAAAGGGGTAAACTTAAGTGTATCAATCTAGGGTTAATTACAAATGATTTTTTCGCAATATTTACCATTTCGCTGGTAATTCACAGAAAAATATTTAAAAAAAATTGTTATAAATTGAGTCTTATATTTGTAAAATTCTGGATCCAGGCAGGTAAAAAATAGTAAATTTTAATTGTTAAAGACGAATATCTTTTAGAAAACAAGAGATAAACTACGCTGTCGCTTATATTTTTGTAGAACTCTTGTTCAACATTTCACTGGTTAAAAAAAATTTAAAAATTGGGCTAAAGTTAAGAACTCCGGATCGTTTTTAATTTTCGTAATACCCGAGGTGAGTTACTTGGGGAAACTATGGAGCTGCTCCCAGTATAAGTATAGATTCTAAATCCTAAAATTTAACTCGAATACAAGTCCTTAATTAGTTGCTGGAATTTTATTTCATTAGGACTTGCCGTTTACAAAATTCAGAATTATTTCCATATTTTTTTTCAAAATCTGTCACTTTCTGTTGGTAAGCGGGAGGGATTTTACCAGAAATGGGGTGGGCTAGCCAACGTTTTAAAAATGATTATTTCACCAACAGGGGTCTCTTCGATGTATGCTCACTTGGAAATAATTTTTGCCGCAAATTCGGCTTTTGCGCACATAGTGCAGTGCTGCGAAATAGTTTAAATTTGTACAATGTGAATTGTTATCACCAGAGAAGACAAATTTGCTTTTTTTGCTGTTTTGCTTCTTTTTTGCTGTTTTTGCCCATATTTGCTTTTTTTGCTGTTTTTGTTATTATGGTGCTTATTTTGCTTTTTTCCTATGTTTTTGCTGTAAAATAGCTTTTTTAACATAATTTTTACGTAAAAAATATTTTTTTGAGAAAACATGAGAAAAAAAAAATAATTGACAACTTTTTTCTGGGTTAAAACAAAAATATGTTAGTTGTGGACTCAACTTTTTTGGGCCAAATTCAATACGCTTTATTACAACTAAAATTAATAAACTTACCATCCCAAAAAAAAAAACAGCCATGTAACTTATTTGAGTTTAAAACAAAATAAGTAAACCGGCCGTTATGAACGAAAAAATAATAAAAAACTATCTATAAACTAACTATTGTCATTTTAACTAGACAATCAGTGTTTTTTTTTTGGGATTTCATTTAACCACTTCTCTAATTAATTACTGACCGACCATTTGAAACAGAAAAAGCATACAATTCACATTTATATGGTTTGGTGGTCATGGCAAACATACTCGAACACAGTATTATAATTACAAATTTCCCCAGAAATAATAATTAAGTTTTATAATTTCATCTTGTTTTATAATTACAGCAGGGTGTTAGTGTGTGTCTGTGTGTGTGTGTTGGACAGTTTGTGGTATTTTTTTGTGCAAATATCAGCAAATTATGACGCAACATATAAATTTTTTTTTTTGTAATATTTCACACTTTACTGCCATTAACTCAATTAAATATACTGGGGCTAAATGTAAACATAAAACTGCAATTGTGAGCAAAAATTTTCAAATGCGTTTTATAGAGAAGACTTTGGGAAACTCTTCATTTAATTGGGATTTTGTTTTTAAGTACATATTTTAAGAAATGTCAACAGGATAATGTTTAAAGGTAATGAATACCTTAACGTTATACTGATGAATTTTTAAAAATTTATCGAAATACATTTTTATTCTGTTTCACACAGAGCATTAAAAAGAATACAATTTTGGTATATTTATGGCTTAAACTTTATAAGAATCATATATGCCCCATTTTCTCCCGCTATGTTAAAAAAAAACATGTAGTACCGGAAAAAATAAACGTTAAGTAGAAATTTATGATTATGAACCCAATAAACTATAAAATATGAATTGCAAACATTATTTCACATTTACCGCCACTTTACTATAAATGAAACGATAAGTGTAAAAATATGTATAAATTATGGGAATTCAATGGCTTATAATATTAAATGAACAGCAACAAAATAGCAAACGCTTTATGATATTATCAAAAAAAAATCATTTACAGTTTTTTTTTTGTATTCAAAGAATTGTTATAAACAATTTCATTAAATTTAGCATAAATTATATTTCATTACTGAAATACAGACATATGAATAGTTAGAAAGAGAATAAAGCAAAACACTCAAAACCACAATATTTATGCAATGAAATACATTTGCGAAATAAATTGCAGGGATGTATAATAAGGATCACTTTTAATTTTATTTCATAAATTTTAGGAATGCCATGAGAGTAAAAGGAATTATAGTACATTTTAGCACTTATACAATAAATAAATTCTGTAACAAAATACCTGCTTCTTTTATTTTTCTTTCAAAAATACTTCTTGCTTAAAACTTTTATTTGGAATTGTCTTCAATGGACCTTTTAAAACCTACCACAAACCTTCTCTCTACATTTTATCTACATCTACATTTTATATCACTGGAAAAATTTAAAAGCGATTATGTGCACTGAGAGCCTTATAAATATTTGAATATCTAACAATTTAATATTTGTATAGCTTTAATATGCGATACAATCAGGATATAGGCCAAGGTAGGTCAGAAATAGACAATTTTAATTTTGAATGTCAGATAAGAGATAAACATGCATATCGCTAAATTTTTTGTAGAAAACTCGTACATTCCATGATTTAATAGCGCTACAATTAAGAATTCTGGATTATTTTTAATTTTTGTTATACCCGAAGTGCCCTACTTCGGGAACTAATTGAGGCCCTCCTAATATGTTTATGGATCCCAAGTCCTAAACTTAAATTAAAATACAAGTCCCGAATAAGCACCTGGAATTTCATTTCAATCGGACTAACCGTTTACCAAATTGAGAATTATTAAAAATGTTTTCCGACATCTCCCACTGTGTGTCGCTTACGATCAAATGGTATCATAAAAATTTTTAAGATTTGACTTACGATCAGATAGAACACAGTTTAAAATGTTTTAATTAGAAAACATGTTAAGGTCCAACACATTTTAATTTCAATCTCATATTTTTTTTCAAAATTTCGCTTACAATCATTTCGCAAAAAGCGGTCGATATAGCCTAGGAATTTTATCGTTGGAAGCACTAATTATGCTCTGGACCTAATTAATAAATTTTTTAATTCGACTTTTGTTGTTATATCAAAAATGATTCCCAAATTTTTTTCAGTAGTGAATTATACTAGCTGACTTAATGACCTGCTTCATTTAATCTAAAAACATCAATTGAATTCAATTTAAATAATTTATATTTGGATATTTTACTGAAATACCTAACAAAGGCATATTCTAAAAATCACTTTTTGTAAAAGTGACTTGAAATCACAAGAAAGTGGTTCGAGACAAAAACCGTTTTTCATTATTTTGTTTTTAAGCTTACACAGAAGAAATTATCCGCAGTTTTTTTTATCAATTAAAAAAATTGTTTAAAATGTATTTCAATTTAATAAATGTGATAATTGAATCAATTATTTTTTAATCTGAAAGAAAATTAAAAATGGAATTTTTAACAATAAGTGTTGTGGTTAATTTATTGAACTGCTTATTTTTGATATATCATTCAGGCTTTGATAGTTCATTAAATTTAATTTTCATTAATTTATTTTTATGAAGAAAGGAATTTTACAACATGAAATTAATTAAAATTTATTGACAATTTTAAATTCTTGACTGAGCTGGGAATTGAACCCAGCTTTTGACGGACACAAACCGTTCAATAAATTAACCACAACACTAATTGTTAATCAGCTAAGGCATAAGCTCTATGTTTACATTTTTCCTTCAAGTTATGCTAATAAAAAGGTCGACCAGAAAAAGAAAGACAAAAAACACGAAAAACAGAAAAATGTATATGGCATAGTATACAACTCTTTGACAGGTACATAACTCAATTGTCAGTGGAACCTAATTTATGTTTGGATTGGTAAGATTTTTTTTAAATGTATTGGTGTATAAAACTATTTCCACCACTAAACATAGTTGCATAAAATCGTAAAGAATATGGCAAAAAAAAATTTTTCAAAATAAAATTTTATTAGTTCAATAAATTTTCAATTTATTAAATTCTGGCTGCATTTATAAACTTCTAAAAACAATGTTTGCAAAATTTTTATTCTGCAATATCGGAAAATATTTAAATAATTTATGATTTCAAATATTATTTTCATACCACAAAATGCTACTCTGCTGGCTTAAATAATATTAACAACAGAAAAAAATTATTATCAAATAAATTTCTTTAAAAATGTTTAGTTTGTGAAAATTAAAACCATTTTGCAAAAGCAAATGAGCAAAATGTATTGAAAAAAATTATTAATTATGTGTTTATGTCATAAAATTAAACATAAACTGTTATATTGTGAAAAATTTTAAATTTTGTTTTGTTTTTGTTGTTCTTATGTGTGTTGAATTCACACAGAACCTATATGTGTGAGGGGTGAACTAAAAAATTGAGAACACTCTCTCGAGTTGGCATACTAGTTCTATACTATGGTATATGGGACTTTAAGAAGAACTCTTGGCTAAAAGTATGAATAACAGAAGTAAGCAGGAAATCAATCAAAATAGATAATCATTCAAAAACAAATTTCGATCTACCAATTTTGTTTAAAGACTGATGTTTGGCTATTGACTGACAGCTGCCTTCGATGGCGGTGAGTGTTAAACGGCAAACCCGTCTGAGGGTATTGTGTGGTAACAATCGAAAAATGTCAGAGCAACCTGTCCGTGAAAACCTGGGCTCAATTCCCTGCTCAGTCAAGAACGAAATATTATCAATAAATTTAAATTAATTTCATGTTGTAAAATTCCTTTCTTCATAAAAATAATTTAATGAAAATTAAATTTAATGAATTTTAGCCTGAATGAAATAAAATATAAAAATATGGAATTTTTATTTAATTAACATTTTAGTTGTTTGAAATACTTTTTTAATTTAAATATTAGTTAAATAACAAAAAAATTTAATGAATTTTTTTTTGTTTAAAATAAAATAATTTAAACTTGTGGAATTGTTGTTGGGAATTGTCAAAACCTGAGTTATATTTAATAAAATCAGTTAACACATGGTTTGAAATGGCAAAGTTTTTTTGGATCATTTTTTAATTAACATTTCAAATATCATTTATTAAAAAAATAAAAATATTCACAATATAAAATTTTTACAATTTTTAGTAATCTATATAATCATTTTAGTAATAGGTGCAAAATAAACAAATTGATTGCTTGATTTTATGAATTTGGTTTGAATTTGCTGATTAGAGACAATTTTTAATTTTTTCTGTGAAAGTGGCCAACGATTTAAAATTACTTGCTTATTTCTTTCACCATTTTAAGCCAAGTTATAAGTTTTGTGGTTTTTAAAATACCCTAAAATCACAATTGTGATTATTAAAGCAAAAATGATTTGAAATCTTGTGATTTTCCGCACATGCTTGTATAAACGTAACTATAATTTTGTAGAAACTATAATTTCGTCTGTAATCCGATTATATCACAGCGAAAGCTAACACGATTATTTAAAAATTTCCATAGTTTTGTACAATAATTTGATGAAAACCTTAATATCCCAAAATGATCCAGTGACATAATTAATTCATGGCTTTCAAAATTCCCAACTAATTAAAAAGTCTATATATATACCACATAATTTTTTTAATCTACACAGAAAAAATTCGCGCTCAACATTTCACGTGAAATGCTGTCAAAACTCATATGAAAAAAACTAGTACGGAATATGTATGAAATAATGTTGATAGAGTAGTACTCTGTTCATTTTATGAAAAAGTTGCGAAATATTTCTAGCAACATTTTTTTACAACTGTGAAATAAATCAAATGCTCTTTATTTCATACGGAATTTTGACATCTGTACATAAAGTTTTTAATAAATTTTTCACAAAATTTATTAAAAAGATTATCAGCAACCAGCAATGTATTTTGAAAACTACTTTCTATTTTATTTAATTTTTTGTTAAAAAAAACTTTTTAGTAAAATACATGTAGGTTTTGTTTATATACGCAAAACCATGTCGCATACGTTGAAAGATTAAAAACTTCAAATTGTGCAAACTCTCGAGATAGGTAACATTGAAACATGTCAAATTTTTCGTTTGAAATAATAGATGTTGCTCAACATTTTTCACAGATCTGAACAGAGTACTAGGCTTAAATCAAAAATAAAATCAGTTTTAATTAATAATTTCGGCTCAACAAAATGATGGTTGCACGCGTTGTGAATTTGCAATGACATGAGGAATAAAAATAAATAACGAGTCATTTGCTTGCAGCGTTTTCTATTCACGGTTTCGGATTTAAATACAAATATGCTGATGACGGCTTTGTCATATAAACCGTAAACAGTTGCTCTCTCTAAAAGCGACAATTCAGCTTGATACCTGTTAAAGCCTGGTACTCTGTTCAGTATATCGTGCGAAATGTTGCCAAACTCTATATAAAATAAATTTCTGTGAAATACAAACGACAAAATGTTGATAGAGTTTTACTCTATATTCAAAATGTTTCTAGCAACATTTTTATTTTCCGTGCGAAACTAGTGCAGCTCATATTATTTCGCACGGGATTTTTTGTAATTTTTTATTTTGTATATTTAAAGTGGTTTTTAAAAGAAAAGTGCTAAAATCAATAATAAAATTAAATTTTTTGTGTTTTGATTTGGGAAATTATAAAAATAATATTGTGTTATTTTTTTAATGACAATTAAAAAAAAAACATGATTTTTGTTTACCTTCGCAAAACAATGTTGTATACTTGCAACTAATAAGCACGTTAAGTCTTGAAAAATCGGAGGTAGATAATATTGATACAAGTCAAAATTTAAGTGTGGAATAATCAGTGTTGCCCAACATTTTTTGCAAGCTCGAACAGATTATTAGGCTTATGCCAGAAATGGGCCTCATCACAAACTTAACGAATACATTATAAGTAGGGCGACCAGAATGCGAATTTCGAAAATAAATTTCCACGACTTGTAAACTTTGTTTATTTGGAAGTTCTTAATATTCCAAAAGATACTGAAATAAATGGCAAACACACTTCATTAGTATGACAGTTGTACAGTTATCCCTATCGGAAGTGCTATGCGTCTTATAAAACACCCATTCTATAATAAATTACTTTGAGAGGGATTAGGAATAAAAAAGGCATCATTTTGTTAAATTTTCCATCGCTGCCTTTACATGCAGCCATCTAGAGGCAAAATCATACTAATGATTGATTTTTTGCTAGCACCAGAACTCATAAGCGACTCAAAAATAGGAAGGGGTGGAAAAGGGCAGGGTAATGCACTACTGGCTGATGGTTGCAACTAATAATATTTTCTTGCATAGAGAAAATAGATGCAAACAATTTGAGTTTAATAACAAAAAACTGGATACAATTTAGCACACAATCACATTGAATGTCAGTGATGACGCTTGCAATAAACGCTAATATAATTAAAAGTATTTTGTAATTTGTCTATTCAATCACTTTAAAAATGGATTAAGCAAAAATCATTTCAATTTGATTTTTTTTTTGCCATGAACTACCCGCTGCTGTCCTACCTCACCAACATGGTGGGTGTTTAATTTGAAATATTTGTGGTTTTTTTAATTGAAATATTAATTGTTAATTAGAATGTTTGAGACTATTAAATAGCAAAATCATTGTAAAACTATCATTTTAGTTTAATTGTCTTGGGTCTGTGGTGCATTTTGTCAATTAAATGCAAAATTTTGTGAATAAGTCGCAAGAGATTTTTGGTAAATTAATGAAATTTAACACTCAATGGAATGAATTACGACTTAAAAGCAGATGTGCTATTTGTAAAATTTCAATAATTAGCAAAATTTCAAATGCAATTTCAAATAGAATTATAAATTATACTGTTAGTGGCAAAAATAGAGGGGATTATGATTTTTTTTTAATATTTCTAGAAATGTTTCGTTCAAAATTTTATCAATAATAAATAATTTTTATTTATTTCTTTTTTCTTTTTAGGTATGTTAACTGTCAAATCTAATTAATTTGTTTGTTTTCTTTGTGGAAGCAAATCAGGTAAAAAGAATATTCATCAGAATGCAAATAAATTAAGTAACAGGTAAGAGTAATAGATTTGGTTGTGCCTAATCCTTGATACATAAGCTCCACCGAGAGTTTAAGTATTTCAGAAGTGGGATATGGAATCTATAATCTGTAAACCAATCTTTATAAAAACTGCACAGAAAAAATTAAAAATTGCCTCTAACCACCAAATTTATACACAAATTCATAATATCAAGCAACCAAGTTGTTGATTTTGCACCTATTAACAAAATGATTATATTGATTACTAAAATTGTAAAATTTTTAATATATTTTTTTTTCAATAAATTATATTTTTAATTTTAATTAAAAAAAAAATAATAAAAAAAACTTTGCCATTTCAAACAATGTGTTGATCTATATAATTAAATTTTGACCATTCCCAACAACAATTCTACAAGTTTAAATTATTTTATTTTAAAGGAAAAAGTCAATTTATATTTTTTGATATTTAATTAATATTAATTAAATGAAAATAATATTTTTAATTTTCTTTAATCTAAAAAATAATTGATTCGATTATCACATTAATTAAATTTAAATAGTTTTTTAACCATTTTTATACCCTGCACCACCACTAGTGGTGAATGAGGATATACCAAGTTTGTTATTCCGTGTGAAACTTTTTTATTATACGCCTAAGACCCCATATATATTATGGCTCCTTGAGTAATTCTAAGTCGATTTAACCATGTCCGTCTGTCCGTTTGTTGAAAACACGCTCACTTTCGAAAAACGCAAAAGAAAAGAACACAATTGGCCTCAAATTGCTTGTAGTTATCCTAAGCAGTTTGGAATTGAAATCCAGCAACATCGGCTCAGTAGGATCAGAACTATGAATCAAAATATGGAACCACCACCCTAAAAAAATTGATGAATTTGACACAAAAAATAACATTAGTGGTGGAATAATGCACGGATTGATATAACATTTTGTACGAATTCTCTTTATACGACTGCAAATCATAATGTTAAAGTTCGTGAAGATCGGTCCATAATTGACGATAGGCCTCGTATAAACCCTACTCGCGGAAAACAGTTTAGTACGCCTTAAACCGTAAAAAATAATGCTATCATAATGAAATACGGTACTTCACAGTTTTATAGGACGAGAAATCACACTGCTAAAGCTCGTGAAGATCGGTCCATAATTTACCTTAGGTCCTACTCCCGGCAAAAAGTTTAGTACGCCTAAAACCGTAATGAATATTGCTATTATAATAAAATTTGGTATATCACAATTTTATAAAGCTAGAAATCACAGTGTCAAATCTCGTGAAGATCGGTCCATAATTTACACTACGCCCCATATAAACCCTACTCTCGGAAAACAGCTTATTGCGCCTAAACCCAAATAAAGCCCAGTCCACTTTGGGAAAATAATTAAATTTGCCTAAAACTGTAACAGATATAGATATTGCGGTAAAATTTCTTCAAACTAAGATTCATATGGCCAGAAAAAATATCATGCAATTTGGTGGAATTCACTGTTAACGCTAAAACTAATAACACTGCTGTATTGAATCATGATATTTTACTCAAGCCAGTTCAAAGTTCTAACAAGAAACGCAGAAAACTTTATTATTGTCGGTCATTAATTTATTATAGGTCTAAACCGCAACCAGTTTTAAGGCTGACGTTCGTTTTTGTGAAGCTTAGTTATTATTATATATGTATTTATCATATAGAGCGCACTCCTGGAGGGTATCAAAGATTCGGCACAGCCGAATATATCACTCTAACTTGTTTTAATTGATAAAAAACTTTTTTTGTGTGAACTCACAGTATTAACATTCGTTACGGTTTCAGATGTATTAAAGTCTATTCCAAAAATACGTTTTATGTAAATTATGGGACGACTATCGGAAAATTGTATGTTTTATTTATAATCATATGAAATATAATTTGACGCAATTTTAGTACAATATCATGATTTGTGCCAGTTTTAAAGATACTTAAATGATTTTAAGGACGCAATCTTACATTGGGCCTATGATAAACTAAATTGGACCAAATATTAATACAGTAGTGCAATTTTTTCAGCGTTTTATGCGTTTTAAAGTCGATTTTGGAAGCCGCTTTATATGCGACCAATTTTAACCAAATTGCATGATGTTATTTTTCGCCATAAAATACTTATTTATAGGCCAAGTTTTGTGTACAAAATAGTGCTCTCATTCTTCTGCTCATTTTTTACTTTTGTTTTTATTTGCTTTTCTTATTTTTGGTTTTATTGTAACATAATTTTTTCCGATAATTGTTCGCCCTGTTGGCATAAGTATGTAATAAACCCTTTAAAACCTTTTAAGTTTTTGCTTATTCCTGGTATTAAAGTTCAATTTTCGACTAAAGTATGTTCGGAGACCTATAGTCGAATTGTATGACAAATATTTTCGCAGAATATTTTAACTACATACAGTCCTGGTTTAAATGGGATTTGGCTTTTAAAAAAAAAAAATTGCAAAAAGACCTTTGATCAGAAGAGTTAGATGGTTAGTGTATACCAACAAAATGTTGCTTGTTATGTTCTGAATTAATCTTCTGAAGACGTTATATACCAAAAACCTAAGTTCCGCACGACTTTCTACGGCTACTTTAAAAATGCCGTAAAATGAGTTGCAGATGTTAACTTTTAAAACGGCGATGCACGTATATCTTTTTTTAGACTCCTGTACAAGAAACAGTTGGCAGAACATTGTTATTTTGAAAAAATTTAATTTTGTTGTACAGTGTTATGGGCCGATTATCACGAAATTTAGTAGTATGATTTATTGTCATACGAAACGAGTTTCTGCAAAATATTAATGACAATTGGTGCATTCCGCCACTAATGTTAGTTTTTCAAACAGAAATATCCATCTTTAGGGAAATTGGTCCACATTTCAATTCACAACCCTTTTTTACTAAACCGATTATGCTGGATTAAAATCTAGAACAAATTGACACCAAAATTGTTTTTTTCTTTTGATTCGTTCGAAAGTGAGCGTGATTTCAAAAGACGGATGGCAGACGGATATTATTAAATAGACTTAGAATTACTCAAGGACTCAAAAGATATACACTCAATGCCGTCTTAGATGAATATGATAAAAGCTTTACACGGAATTCGCATGGAAAGACAGAGTTAGTATTCCCTCTTCATAACTAATTGTGGAGTGTGTAATACAATTTTTCTTAAGGGTAGTTTACACAATCACACAAATCGTACCTTTTTTGAAAAAAATACAACCTTGTGATGATAAGTTATTTTAAGTTTTTTTTTTTTAATATCTTTAAACAATAAATAGATCAGGGAAGCATTTTCGCTAAAATACGTAAGACTTGTAATACCGTCTAAGCACCCCTTTAGAAATATTTTTAGATTTTTTTTTTTTTTTTTTTTATTTAAATACTAATAACTTTAAAAAACTTTTAATAGAAACATTTGTTCTTTTTTATAAATTTTAATAAAATATTATTTTATTTTCAAATGCAAAAAAAAAATTTAATTACATATTCACAAAAATATATAAAAAGTTTTACCACAAATAACACACTTAACAAAATTATTGTTTTAATGCAATTTTAATTTTTATAAAAAAAATATTTATACAAAATAGAGAAAACAACTCTTATTATGGGACTCTATAATTTTATATAATTTTGTCTTTCTTTCTTCTATGAATAAATGAATGAAAGAAAACAAAACAAACTTTTTTCCTTCGCAGTAATTTAATTTTTAATTTAAAACTTCCCTTTTACACAAATAAAAAAAAATAAAACATATTCCACAAACTTAAAGACATACATGATTTTTAGTATCTACAGTATTATTTTCTGTTGTGTCATTGAATTTTCTCAGATACAAGTATTTTTGTGAATGTGCGAAAGCATGTACTAACTTAAGTAGTTGATACACGCAGCCAAATACATGTATAATACATTTGTTTCTATGATTGTGTGTGTGTGTGTGTGTGTGTGTATCTAAGCAATTTTCCAATTATGTACAATATTGTGTTCCTTGACTTAACTTGGGTGTCTGTGAATTGGTTTTTCAGCAGCTTAATGAAAATTCCCACAAAACAAATAAACTACAGAAAATAAACAAACACACTGTACGTGTAAAATGAGAAAAAAATATATATTTCATTAACTTTTTCTCGACGACAAAAAAAAAACATCAGCAACTAAATATTAAATAAGAGTTGAATACAGATTCAGTTGGAGTATTAAATGCACTCTACTTTAAAGTTTCACCCAAGAAAATCTCACAGCAAAAATACATATAAAACTTCAGACATTAATGGCTACAACACAAAAAAACCAATTAAAAGAGGTGAACGTATTAGGATTAATTAATAAAAACATATTTAAAATTTTTATAGTTTCTCTGAAATATAGCGTGTGATAGTTCACTGATTAAACACGTAGTTTTTGTTAGCCTTATAAAGCTTATATGCCCCTATACTTTGAAATTAACCCATTTCTTACCAATGGGTATTTAAATACCCAAAAACCTAAAATATTAAAAACATAAATTTTTGTTTTATTTTTGTATTTAGTTCTCATACAGGAAAAATTAAAATAATTTTATGTCAGAAAATGCTCGAAAAAAGCTTTACCAACTAACGGACAATGCGTTAAACGCAAAGTGCCAAACAGTACCAGATAAATCTAGGCGTCCCCAAAGCAACATCCAACTCACGTTGCATAATGAAAATGTGGATTGAAATACCCCACAGTCCATAAAGTGTTCCAAATATTTACAGGGCTTTAGCCTTTGGAATTTTATAATTTTCTAGGCAAACACCATCGCACAGGAAAAAATGTTGCCCCAATTAAAGCATTAATCAAAAATGAAATCATTTTTAATTGAAAGTTTAATCAAGTGAATTAAACGTTTAATCAAGCGAATTAAAGGTTTAATTGTTACTATTAATTTATTTTCTGGTGCAAATTAAGAGTATCAATTAAGCTTTTAATTCACTTGATCAATCGTTTAATTCATTTGATTAAACGTTTGATTCACTTAAATTTTTAATTAAAACTGATTTTATTTTTGATTAACGCTTTAATTGGTGTAACATTTTTTTCTGTGCGTGTAAGTCCTGGATCGCCTGGCACTTCCGCACTGTGAACAACGATGATTTGTGGGTAGTTTTCATATGTCTTATCATCCATTAGAATCTGAATTTTTTATAATGACTTTACCTAATATAAAGTTATAGTATTTAGAACCACAGTGCACAGTGAATAGGCCAGTAATTGCCTTTATTTCACTTTTTTCAAGCAGATGTAACTTACGTGATTTACCAGGGTATAATATGGCACATCTTCTAATATGTCGATAATCAGAAATAGCCGACTAAATTCCCGTTTAAGCCATGATTTTATCGTTTTCCTAATACAATCACGTTGAGGACAAGAAAAAATTGTAAGTCCACTTTTTATAATAAAACTACTAAACGTTAGAATTCAAAGCTGGATTTCACTCCAAGTAACTTATACGGTACATACTTCAAAATCTTATATATAAAACGGCAAAGGCAAAACAGGTAATAACACTATCCTCCTTAGTTTTCCCCAGGACAAGTACAAAAAATACACCATTTTAAATGTATTTATTTAGAGAAGTGCACAATTCTCACAAATCTGTTCAATACTTTCGGAATTGTAAGCGTTTAAATTTGCTACTAACACATGTAAAACACATATGTATATAATAAATTCGTTTATTTCCAATTACACAAAGTTTTTTTTTATCAGATAAAAAAAAAAATAGGGTGACCGATTATTCAATATTTGTCTGAAGCCGGTTTTCGAATATTTCGACTATATAAATCGATAAAAGCCAACCAGTTAAGAACACTTTCCTCCTTTGTTTGTCAACCGAACCACAATGTGGATAAAAAAGTATCAAAGAGGGGAAATTAAATTTCAAATGGCTTGGCAAACACACACACTCAGTTTCCTTTTTCTTTTAGCAAATTAAAAACACAAACATATTCCGTACAAACATTAGTTTTTTTTTTAATTTTCAACGAATAATGACGACAATAGTGCTGCGGCAATTTTGCTCGCTATTTGTTTAAAATGGAGGCAAATATAAAAGAAAGGAAAATAACTTTGAGTAAAAGTAAAGCAAAGAGGGGTTTAAACAACGATCTGTTTTGGCGCAAACAATGCTGCACAACAAAAAGTTTAACAAATATCCAACATGTCTGACAAATATTAAACATTTTTAATATTTCTACAAACATGTTCAAATACTTGTCCAAGCGTCAAACACACAAAACATTTCCATACATGTAAAATGTTGACATGTTTGTCAAGCTGTTTGTGTGGTTTATGATGAATTTAAGGAAAGTTGTTGTTTAGTTTTATGAAACTGTCATTTGCTTAAGCAAAGTGCCAAACACATTACGTACGAAACCAACATTTTTGTTTTGTTTTTTATTACTTTTTGTAAGGGATTTTGAAATTTTCTGCCATAAAAAAGTTACAACAAATTCATATTGCTGTAGTTTTTTGGCCACCTGATATAACTATGAACTCACCCTGAATTTAGGAATATGTTCTTTCTTAATCCACAGTCCACAAGAGAAATCAAAGTTAAAGAAGTAAAAGTGCTATATTCAGCTGTGCCGAATCTTTGATACTCTTTGATGAGAATAAGAATATTTCATTAATATGCGTCCGACAAAGTATTGCCTTAAAAACCAAAATATAAATTCCTTAACTCTTAAGTAGACCTAATTTATCTGGCTCAAACCGCCACCTGGGCCTGGCTGGGACCTCTTGTATTTTTTAGGGAGTTTTTTGTGGCTATCAAAAAAAAAAAAAACTTACATTAACGAACCCCTGGGCCTGGCTGGGACTACTTTTATATGTATGAAGTTTTATGTCTGCAAGAACATTTTGATGTCAACTAGAATTATTCTTCGAAATTAAAGTAATAGGGCATTTACATTACATCGAAATCTAGTAGATTTCATTTGAAATCTTCCTCTAAATCTAGTTCGTTTACTTGTTTGACATTAGCGAGATTTGGTTTTTACAACAAAAACCGCCGACTGAAATTTTTTTGTGTAACACATACTTACATATAAAATAATAGGCTTTTAAAAATTTGCATTACATTTTCTTTATAATCAACTTCATTTATTTTATCAATATTATTTGTCATTAGCATTTTTTTTTATTATTTTACAAAATTTTTGAATTTTTTAATAATTTCAACAAGCAGCTATTATTGTTTTTGTTTTGTTTTTAATTAAAATGTAATTTTTTCTTGTGCAGGGAAGTAGTTTTTAGTGCTATATGGGGAAAAACATAGTTGCATCAATAAGTACTACTAGATTTCGAATTGATTTCGTCAAAATCTAGTCACGAAGTAGATTTTGTTTTGTACTGGAAATCTAGCCAAAAACAATTAGATTTGGCTCGAAATCTCGAAAGTACTAGATTTCTTTGTAATGTATATTGGCTATTAAAAAAGAATTTTTATGTGTTGCGTATGATTTTTGATGCGTTTCGTTTTGATTTGGTTTACTACAGTACATATTTAATAGGACAGGGCCTGGCCAGGCCCAGGTGGATACAATATGCACAAAATGTTTACTTGGCAAATTGCCACGCCCACGGTGCTTAAATTTACACTTTTTCTCGTTTTCTTGTAATAAACACTTTGATTGAGGAATACATAAAGTTTAGTTCTAGTATATTTAATAATTATATGAAAAATTTGAAAAAAAAAGTCAAAGTCAGGTATGCACTTAAGGGTTAAATCTTTTTTAATTGGCGTTTCCTAAAAACTACAATATCCCAAAATGTTGCAAGTCCCAGCTCAAGCCGAATACAACAAATCGCCACTTGTAGTATCAAACATAAACAAGTAATAAAATCAATTGTAAATTTCATTATTACAACAATGCAATTTTATGCTACACCAGTAGCAATCTTTAATGTTGTTATTGTTGTTGTAATGATGATGCTGCTGGTACTGATGACGTTGGTGTTTATAATCATGTTTTACATGAGATAATGTATCAAAAGATATAAAAACCCGGACAGACAAAATTATAAATGAAGCATAAATTTTTAGTGCAAGTCCATGTCAAAACACAGTTACACACACACATACACATATTTCTCCATCATTTATTTGGCACATCCAGTGTTTCGTCGTAGTACTCAGCAGTAGCAACGAAAAAAGCTGCCAAAGAAGCATTGAGTAAATGTGTGCGGTTTTCATATGATTCAAGACTTTTAATACAGTTTCTTTGTAAATGTCTCGCCTGTGGTTTTTGGTCATTCACACTTTCTTTTCGTGCTGATCTGTTTGCTGTTGTGCCGTCAGTCTTCATCTTTATCATCATCTCTTTGTTTTTATTTTATAAGACTTTTGGGCAAAACTTTTATTACTCCTAAGTAGACATGTGTGTGCATTTTACTTCACTTTTATTATTTAATTTCAGTTTCTTCTCATATTATACGTTTTTGTTTTCTTATTTTGCTTACTTTGTTTTTTTTTTTTTTTTTTTTTTAAAGAAAAGAAACTCTTGAGAAAATTGTCTACATATGTGCTTTTGTTTTTTGCAGACAATTTTTTTTTATATTTTCGCTTAAGACAATGAACACATAAGTACGTCGATTTCATTTAGGAATGTCTTTTGAACCTGCAACATGTAGGGCAGCGTTTTATGGTTGGTATATTTAGCTGGCGAAGAAAATGTGTGAACAAATAATTTTTGATATAAAAAATTTTGAAATCGCATGTTTTGCAAATTTTAAAGAATAATTTTACTAGATCTTGACTTCTTAAATCCAAAACAAGTGCAATCTTTCAAATTTGACCTTAAATAATGGACCACCCTGCTTAAACGAATATGATTTCAATTCTCAACGTAAATTTGCCAAATTGGTAAGAGAAAAGCTTTGCCTTTACAGGTTCGTTCGAAAATATTTTACTAGCTTTCATTTCATATGACCAAACTCGTCAGATTGAATAGCACCAACGCATTGGAGACATTAAAAGTCATGTAACAACTTGACAAACGATAGATATGCTGTTCCGATGTCAGGCCTATTCAGTTTGTTTATGTAAAGGCTTTTGTTATATCTCTACTGCATAACAAATTAAACTTAACACCCAAAATATAAATAGTGTTCGATATGGTCACAGAGAACTCATTATGTAAAGTTCCGGAAAATTTAAATATCATCTAGTCAATTCAATCATACTTATTTTTACCGCAACCTTATTTTGGCTTAATTAGTTACTTACATGTCTGC
Organism: Pollenia amentaria; assembly: GCA_943735925.1. Taxonomy (NCBI): domain Eukaryota; kingdom Metazoa; phylum Arthropoda; class Insecta; order Diptera; family Polleniidae; genus Pollenia; species Pollenia amentaria. The sequence goes on along the minus strand of OX031008.1, from coordinate 79,336,371 downwards.
TACCATCATGGTATGGTTGCTCGCAACTATATAAGTTTATAAGGTTATTAACTCGATGTGTTATATTTTTTCCCCCTTTTGGAACAAATCGACAGGTGTATTCATATCTACTCGCTGTAAGAATATCCAGCTATTTTGTGTACTTTTTAGTAATGAAACTTTTGGTTTAAACATTTTTTCATATTCCTTTAATATTAAATTAAAAACTGTTTTGATTCTACTTAAAATTTTAATATTTCAAGTTAATACCCTCTTGTTGATCAAGTGCGATATATTTTAAAATAAAATAAAAGCATTTTGCCATGTTTACTATATTTTAGGAGCAACATGTTGTAGTTGTACAAGTTTATTGTTATAAACATAAAGTGGTAATAATAATTATTAAATTACAATAGTTGGTTGTGGTTGTGCAAAATTTATGCGTTAGGTTAGGTTAGGTTAGGTTAGGTTCCATGGGCAGCCATCGAGAGACAGCTCACCTGGGTCCTTCAGCCGTCCCTTTGTGATACCCAGCGCCAATGCCCATCCCAAAGAGCAGTTACTCAGATGGCGTCACTGCAGAGTTGAGCCAATTCGTCTTCCTAATGAAGAGAAAAGCAATCTTAGTTCTATTTTAGATAGATTCTCCAAGCAGGAAAATACCGGCTCTCCCAGATATTTTTCCCTTTTGCCCCGTAGCCCAGGGCATTGACAGGGAAAGTGAAGCATTTATATAGAATTTATGCGTACTAGAATATCTATTAAAAGAGCTTTAAATTGAATTAGATACAATTGAATATTTAGGGAAAATATCCGAATATTCATAAATCTAGAGGATGGCATCCACGCGCTGGTTTAAATGCTGGCTATACCTTGAAATGCTATGCCTGGCTTTCACTAGTCGATACATGCTATCCTGGAACTTATCTTAATATTGGAGCACTAATGCCAATTGTAGATAGTTAGAGCTCTTAGTCTCGGGGACATGAATTCGTTTGTGAGGATCGGACTTTTATGTTGCAATGTACTTATTCAGCATATTATGTAGAGGGCCATAGGCAACACGTCACAACGGATCTTTCGTGCAGCCTGAGTGTCTCACCATATAAGGTTCAGGTTATGGTGAAGCCCGTTATCCTGCCCGGTGTGAAAGATCATAAATTTCAGTTGGACTCATTAGTCGCCCTCCGAGAACTTTCTGCCTAGAAGTTCCTAGGGCGGGACAACAGCAGAGCAGATGTTCTGGCGTTTCGTCATCAATCCCACAACTTCTGCATATGTTGGTTCTAACATTTCCTATTATAAATTGATGGTAGCTTAGACCACAGTGCCCCGTTTATAGGCCAACAAGAAGCATAAGATTTTCCTAATCCAGGAATGGACGTCCATATGTGAAGGAATTCACGTTCGGACCATGTCCGGATCGTCCCTCTATTGTAAGCAGGGACGCCTAAGAAAGGCCATTAAATGGGCGGCGAACACCCCTATTTGCCAAGCAGTCAGCTTTTCGTTGCCCATATGGCCCCCATTGGTCAGGTTCCCAACACAGATTCAAGTGTCTCCCCAGATCGTTCAGAGACGTAAGACAGACCATGACTAACCTGGATCTTACCGCCAAAGACGATATTGCTCGAAGAGCGGCCTGGCTAGCCGACATTTTAAGTAATCTGAAGCCTCTTGCCCTAGTCCTCAGATACTATATAGCGCATACGAGGATGGCGTAAATCTCCGCCTAAAAGATAGTAAACTATTTGCTCATTGGCAAGCACCAACTGAAGCCCGGGCCAAAAATGCCCACCCCAGTATCATAATTCCTCTATTTCATTTAGGGATCAACTTAAGGATACTTAAGCTTTTGGTGTTACATCCTCCGGACATAATCAAGTGCAGCCAATATCTGGGATTTGGTAAATATCCTAAATTGCCAGTTCAAAGGAGATCCTTACGATCTCTTCCTATCTTGGCTAACCAGATATCCTATCTGGTAGCACGGGAATCAGTAGCCTTCTTTAGCATGACACCGGTCTGATGATGAGGCCTCCGTTAGTATACTGCTTGCAACAAATGCTTCCTGTCTTTCAGGAAGATTGTCTTAGCGAAAGTTTTACTCTTCTGATAATAATTACTTTCAAGGTTGATCTTTCGTCCGGAACGTCGATGGGTTGCAACGGATAGGTGGTTTTGACTTCTAAACAAGGGGCGAGTATATTATCTTGCCAGGGTGCGCTGGTTGCTCTTACACTCAGAGTTGGTAAACGCATTTTTTGGATAATATCCACCAAGGAGTACCCCTACGCGGCAGGTATCGAAAAAATGTTTGCCCCAATTAAAGCATTAATCAAAAAAAAAATCAGCTTTAATTAAAAATTTAATCAAATGAATTAAATGTTTAATGAAGGGAATTAAAAGTTTAAATTATACTATTAATTTGCACCAGTAAACAAATTAATAGTTACAATTAAACGTTTAATTCACATGAATAAACGGATAATTCACTTGTTTAAATTTTTAATTATAACTGTATTTATTTTTGATTAATGCTTTAATTGGGGAACATTTTTTTCTGTGTTCTTTTTCACATCTGTAATATTTAATTTAAAAAAAATGTGCTAGTTGCGTTTATTTGCATATCAGCTGCGAAACCGATGTCTTTAAAAATGCAAAACTTTGTCAAAGTTTGCACGGTAGCGTTAGGGAATACGTGACATTGTTGCACTGCAAATCAAGATAATCTTACAAAGGTACCATATGTTTAAGTCTGTGCAACCTAGTATAATATAACCTGCCTATATAACCTAACTAGCTTAACCCGGTGCGCTTCGCTACACTGGTAAAAAAATAAATAAGAAAAAAATTGCAGTATTTTTTTAATGTGTAATTTATTTATTTTTGCTCCCCCTGCACCTACCCCCTTTTTTTTTTGTTTTGAAAGTTGTCCTGTAAAGGTTGATAACTTTTGTGTTCAGATATATGGTATTTAATATTTCTTTATATGAGGGGTACTACTCCTCCTCTGTCTACCCCGCCCATTTCTATATTGAAATTAATAGTTTACCATAGTAGTAGCTGTAACCACGTTTGAAGACTCTTCCTTTAATAGTTCATCTGTTGAGCGATACTTAATTTATGCATCCTATGGAAGGTATTTCCCCCCTTGCGCCTACCCGTCTTATTTTTATTTTCAAAAGTATAGTATACCATAAGAGAGACTTCTGCAAAGTTTGAACATTCTCACTATAAAAGTTCTTAAGATATGCGATATTAACCATTGGCGTCCTATGGTGGGTACCACTTCCCCCGCTGCTATTATATTTCAATTTGGGGGCTCTGAAGATCCTACTACCAAAAGTTCAACAAAATGCGTGCAGCGGCTCTTAATTATATTTCTATCTATGAGGGGTACTGCTCCTCCCCTGTCAACCCCGCCCATTTTTATATTGAAATTTATATTTTACCATAATAGTAGCTTTAACCACGTTTGAAGACAGTCCCTTTTATAGTTCTTCAGTTGAGCGATATTTAATATATGCATCCTATGGGAGGTATTTCCCCCCCTGCGCCTACCGCTTTATTTTTATTCTCAATAGAGTAGTATACCATAAGAGTGACTTCTACAAAGTTTGAACATTCTCACTATAACAGTTCTTAAGATATGCTATATTAAACATTGGCGTCCTATGGGGGGAACCACTTCCCCCGCTACTATTTTATTTAAATTTTGGGGCTTAGAAGATCCTACTACAAAAAGTTCAGCAAAATGCGTGCAGCGGCTCTTAAGATATGCGATAATTAATATTGGCATCCTATGGGGGGTACCGATTCCCCTGCCCCTATCGAGTAGCCTATTTTATTTTTAGGGCTCACGTGATGTTACTGTAAAAATTTCAGGAAAATCGGTTCAGTAGTTTCGGAGTCTATAAAGCGACAAACATACAAACATACATAATTCATTTTTATATATATAGATAGATATAAAAAGTACTGATCCAGTTACAACTTGTATATATGTAGCGTATTTAAAAAAAACCTCATAGGTCCTACAAATTACTTGTGAATTTCAGTTTATTCACACTTTTAAATATTTCAGTTGCATGTTTCTATTCATATAAGCATTTGATTCTGCTGCTGCATGCAAGTCTTAATTTAAGCTAAACACTTTCCATACAGAGTTTTCTTAGTAAATGGTATTATTTTTTTCCCCCATTTTTATGTTTACGTTACTTCTCATATTTAAGACGCACAACAAAAGCTTACGAAAAAAGTTAAAATGCATTTTCTCGCTTTAAAGATTTTTCAAATTTTTATTCAAGCATGAACAATGTTGCTTATGGTCGTTTTTATTTGCTTGCTGTTGCAAGCTGCAACAGCATATTTAAAAATCGTTAACATTTATGCGGATTTGTTCGTGGTGTTTCTCTTTTGTAATGCCAACTTTGTTTTGTGGCTTTTTTTCTCCATAAGTTTCTTTGCGTTTTCTGCATTTTCACACGATTTATTTTTTTTTTTTATTTGTAATTGAGTATTTGTGTGTGTGTAAATTACATTTACAACAAAAAATCTAGATACAATTTAGATGTATGTAGCTTCAACAAAATAAATAGCGAAATCACAATCAAAATCTAATCATCTTGAAATTTCAACAACTTCATCATGGTCGTCAAAGAAACAGCCAACAGATAAACGAACAAATTGTTTGGGGACCAACCAAAGAACCGTCGTTGGGTAAGTTGAATGGTTTTTAGTAAATTTCTCAAATTATAAATGACGGGTAGTTAATAAATATGTATGTTTTTTGAACAAATTGGGCAGATAGAAACGACATTATAAATTGATGGACAAGAACAAACGGCAGCTTGATAAAAAAGACTATACAAAAAAAAAAAAAAAAAAAAAAATACAAAGAAAAAAAAATTTTAAAAACAGAAAATGGATATTACAAAAAGGAAAATTAAAATTGACATAATTAAATTTTCGTTTGATGTTATTTATCATTAAAGCAATAATTTGGGAAAATTGTTTAAAAAAATATTTAAATCTTCTTAAAGATATTTCAAGCTTTCAAGATTAAAAATATTTGAAATAAATTCTTAGAAATTTCTTATTTACGCAGGTATTTCTAACAGTTTTAAAACTAAATAAGTTATTTTATATGCCTAATTTTTGAAAGATAATCAGATACGATTTTGGGACATAAATAAATAAATTTCGTTATTTTACTGGTTTACAGGAACCCCCCATAATAATTGTCCTAAGGTTTTAGCCCCAAGATAAATGATTCTTTCAGCAAAGGAATTTCGCTCCATAAAATATTTCATAAAATTCGAAATCAATAAATTGAAGCCAACGAAGTCAAAACTGTCAAGCGAATGGCCATAAAAGAACGCTTGCCCACAGTGATGCCAAGTTTTTTAGAGAAAAAAGCACTATGTCAAGCAATAAGAAGCGTAAAAAAGCACTAAGCCATTTTTCGATTTAATCGATGATTGAACAAAAAATAAGTTTCCCAATATTTAAAAAAAGAAAAATAATGGCGAGGGCGTTGTTGGGGGAACATTTTCGTTCATAACTTAAATTAACAGAATTTATAAGGTTTTCAAAACTACAAACTAAAATTGTTATTTTATTTCAAAACTAAAAATGTACACAGCTAGAAAAAAGTTTTTATAAAAACATGGTATATAATTTAAAAGTAAACAATAAATATATTTAGATTTGTATATACAATTTTGAAATGTGTTACTAAAAATTATTGCTTTCATCTTCAATAAATATAATATCATCCAAATCATTTGGATCATCATAAGTTGAGTTTGAATTGGGTCTTAAAACAGTTTTTAAGTACTATTTTAATTTTTATTTATGTTTCATTGAAAAATATATCACTGCAGATTATTTTGGATTTACTGTATGTAGTTCATCGAACTAAATGTTGTTTAAACTTCCGCCTTAGGGTATGGCAAACTAAGTATTCTTAATACAAAATTGGACAAATCTAAAAATGGATTTTGTCCTATTTAATCATTAAAATCGTTGACTTCTATCCAAAAAGATCTGTTCGTTGTTTATTTTTCCATTCACAAATCTTAATATTTTCCAAGCCATTTTTATTTTTGAAGCAGCGTCTACATCTTCAATAAAATATGTAACGAAAACAATTACACACATCGTTTTTATTGCAATTAACAACCGGTGTGAGATTTACAAAACGAAGCAGGTTTGCAGAGTACATGAAACTGAGTACCCCTTCCCAATCTTCTCACCTTTCTCACCAATAAACTCAAGAATGTCTGCAACTAAAATTGCAAGTCTGGACGATGCCTTTGTAGTGAGCTTACTTAATAAACAGTTGCCATACTGAAAGAACGTTTTTACACTTAACAAAATTGTAACTGCATAACTAATTAAAAAAACTGTGGAAAAAAATTAAAATTGTAAAAAATTTTGTTTGTTGTGCTTAATTCCCTTTTTTTTAATAATTGATAAAAATACTGAAATTTATTGTTGGAGGATAAGCTGTTCCTATGCGCATTTCACTGGTTGCTTAGGCCAGATCGTCAGGAAACGTTCTCCTAAATAATTTTAGAAAAGCCAAAGCTATCAGCAAACAAGACAACAGAGGGAATGAGAATTACCTACAAACACTCAACAAGTCTTTTTTGCAACGATATCAAAGCTTAAACAAAATACCAAACAATAAATCAGTGATGAGTTTTTATCTTTTCTTACATTTCCCACTACAATTAGTTAGAATTATTAACATTAATTAATTGTAGCTGTAAGTGGGTAAAGAAAAAACATATTAAAAACAAAAACAAAGTACTTTTATTGTTTTCGTAAGAAAACAAAATAAAAACAATTTGTCCGTTCAGTTTTTATGCACGTGCACTTGGAAAAATTTATTATCAAAGTTGTTTTTGGGAATACAAATATTTATTAAAAGATTTTGTTTTGATTGTAAAATTTTATATAAAGGCTTTAACGAAAAATTACAAAAGCACCAAGTTAGTGCTTTTTCTTAGCTTGGCACTAATGATACAATTTCGGCGTTTCGAGGCATAAAAAAGCACCATAAATAGTGGCAAAAACAGTAAGTTGGCATTACTACTTGGCCTGTGTAAACGTAGATTAAATATGCTCGGCCAAATATAAACTCTTCTAATGCCCGTAATTTCTACAAAGAAATATCTGGTCGTGTTCGTACCTAACAGTTATCTTAGCCGATCCGGTACAACTATTTTGGTAATTCCAACGTTTATTTTTTCCTTTAAGTTTTTTTTTAAAATATGGCAGCATTGGTATTTTTATTAATTTTCTGAATTAAATGTCAAAAATCGATGGTGTAAAATACTACAGTTTAACCAGTAGGTAAGACATACGTGTTAAAATTATAAAAAATTCGTTACACCATAGATATCTATTCACAGCTAGATATCTATTTGTAGAAATTACATCAAGTTGTACGGAAGAAAGGCCACACGCAAAGAAAAAAAATGATTGATACAATCACAATCGCAAACTATCATTAATGTTTGTGGTTATGATTGTGTCAAACACGTCTTCAGCAACAATATATGTTCAGACAGAATGTTTTTAGCTAATTATTGTCTCAAACATATTATTATGTTCAGAAGAACAACGCAAACGATCTTTCAAACCATGTTTCTTTATTTTTCAACCCCATACAAAATGTCTATTTCAGCATGTAATATGGTTCTCGCAATAAAAACAATAAAAAAATTAATTTCAAAAATTTATGTTTTATTACAAATATACAGCATATGTATATTAATAAATAAAATATAATTTATATTTAAAAATAAAATTAAATACATACATTTATATACATGTGTGTGTGTCAATTTATAAATTATATTTTGTGCTACAAATTTATCCAAAAAAAAGGAGATCTATGTAGCCTTACTTCGGCATGCATTAACACTTTTCATTATTTTTATCCGCTCACTTGAGATTTGTTAAGATAAAGTAAAATTAAATTTACCTTTTATTTATTTTATGAAATATACTATATCAATATGCTGTTGAAAAGTTTTGAAAAAATCGGGGCTAATGACAACATCTTGTGCCGAAATTTCAATGCTGGTTTCAGTGTTGTAGGTTCTTTGGCTGCAAGAAAGACAAAGGAATTGCTTATTTATATATTTTTATAATTATATATAAATAACTTACCTGTTTCAATAAATGCATAATAATTTATATCGTTAATTTTGCAAGGCAGCGTGGTATTTTCTCCCCGAAAAATGTTTTAATTATTTTGTAATCATTCATGTTTCATGATTAACTAACGCTCGCGGATGGTTTGTTTCGACTGGTTGTTTCGACAATAAAGAGAATGTGCGTTATTGTTGAATGTGCTCATAAAGAGAATGTGCTTTAAAGCAAACAAAAATTATGGTATTAAAAATACCTTTTGTGTGCAGCAATATTATGATTTTAATTGTATAGTTGAAAATACATATATTATAGTAGCAAACATATTAAATAATTTAAAATGGTTAGCTAGATCAGAGTAACTTTTTAGGCGTAAAAGACCATATAATATTATTATAGCGAATTTAAAAATGTTAGGGACAAATAATAATTTTTAAGGTTATATTATAATAAATTTATTAGGGTAAACATATTAGGTAAATATGAATAAAAATGGTCGTAGTGACCATTCCTTAATCATGTTTTTTTCTTTGCGCGCAACAAGAAAAAGAAAGACATAAAACACGAAAAACAGAAAAAATGTACTTTGGACTTCAAGAAGAATTCTTGGCACAAAATACGAAAAACAGAAGTCTGGAAGAACATGTAAATCAATAAAAATAGATAATCATTCGAAATAAATTTCGATCTACCAAGGTTAAGATTTTATTTGGTTTAAAAATCAACCGTCGTCGATGGCGGTGAGTGTCAAACGGCAAACCCTTCTGAGAAGATTGTGTTGCTACAATCGAAACACATCAGGGAAACCCATCCGTGAAAATCTGGGTTCAATTCCCAGCTCAGTCAAGAACGAAAAATTATCAATAAATTTTAATCTAGTTCATGTTGTAAAATTCCCTTCTTCATAAAAATAATTTAATAGAAATTATTCATTGAATTGAACTTTAGCCTGATTAAAATATCAATATTTATAAACTTATAATTTTTATTATCGGTCGTAGCATAGCAACTAGTATCTTGCGAATCACACGAGTACTGTTGGCTACCGAAGCGTCAGTCGTAGCTGGCTTTTCCCTGTATGGCTTCAATTCTTGCAGAAGCTGAATTTTGCATGCTTTACGGCCGAGATCGTTACGTGAAATAAGAATATGACAAGTCAGGCTTCTAAGAACGATAACGAATCGATTTGCCACGGTCTTCGCTTACACTCTCAGCTATAGCTGCGATATTCCCTTCACTTCGTGCTGGATGTGGTCTAACCGGTCGAGTATCATCCACTAATGTAAACTAGGACCCACATTTACGAATGGTGTTGGCAATAGTGGTCTCAGTAGGTCGATTATGCGCACCGTAAGATATTGCCATTTTCGCACTCCTCATCATTTGATCTCTTAAGGATGTGGGCGATCCACCCTCATCTCCTTTCTGCTATTTCAACACGGATTGGAGTTTCGCCAGTTCTTGTCCCTAATTCCGTATTTTTGATCATGTTGAGCCAAAAAAATCCTCATTATCTTTTGTGGCTTGGTTTGTGAACATCTATTTTACGAAGTCTAAGGTCACCACAAGCAATACAAACAGTGTCTATATTATTAATGATAAACAAATATATATGACAAAAAAATATATCTTAAAAACTTTTAAAAATATGAAAAAAAAATTAAAAATTGCTAATTTGGAAACAAAATATTCCCCAATTTAATCGCCAATTTGATCAACTAATTTTATTTTAAAGAATTTTAAGAAGCTCCATTTTTTTGTGCTTTGTAATTAATCAATATCATGTGTTTTGCCTCTTACTTCATATTCATACATTTATCGAACTATCGACGAAAAATACAGCTGGAAAATTTGTAAAAAGCATTTTTCATTTTTATCATGTTCTAAAGAATTATGATTTATAATGAATACTTACTTACTTTACTGAATTGCTCACAGTTTGGCAGCTTTGGGCTACAAGAGGTTTTAAAAAAGATATAAGAAATAAAAATTGTTCGACACTTTAGCAATTTCGTGGGGCTACGTACAGTTTTTCCGAATAGTTGGTTTTACCCTTTTTTCTATTAGTCTATAGCACTGAAGACAGGAAAATACAATTACAGTTGGGGTTTTATTAGTTTCGATGAGCAAGTCCAATCGAGAAGGAGTGCATCACTGTGTAATTTTTCAGATTATCATTATTCCTTTTTGACAATCCTGAGTTTAAACATTCTTTTTTAAAAACATTTGGGTGATTCACAAGGTGTGCTATCAAGTCATATCGTCATAATGTCCTAAATAATATTTTGCAATTGTTTAAAAAAAATAAAAATTTTAATGCTGTGTTCATTCATCATATTCATCATAACTGTACAGTAGAAATCTAAATTATAAGCGGCTGTCCACGGCAGTCATATATATTTCTTGTAATTATTTTAAGACATATGACTTTACAACTTTATGATTACCTTGTGAATTACCCAATTGAAATACCAGAACAGAATTATAAATTAGTTAAATAAATGTGTATCAAGAAAATTAAATTTTACTTGTCCCCTGATAAATTTATGATACATATATTATTTATAAAGAATGTAAAAACGAAATTATAATTTTGTTTAAACAATAGTGTTTCAAGGTAAAAAAAGAATTAAATACAAAAATAGCCTTAAAAATACTCAAAGAACTTTCATTACATTTTTCATTCATTATGAGCATCTTAAAGATATGTGCAAGTGCTCTTTGAATGTTCTGTCTGTTTGTGGTCGTTGTGGTAAGAAAAATAAAAACCCAAAAAAGAAAAAAAAACAAATAAAAGAAAAAAAAGGTGAATGCTACTTAAACTTGTAATAGTACTTTGGAGCAGTGCCCGACAGAAAGAGATATTTAATGAAGATATTTGAGGATGTATTGGAATTTTTGAATACAGTGCATGTTTTGTCATTTGATGTGTTTTTTTTTTGCTTTGCCTTGCAAAGTGTTCTCTTCAGTGTGGCCATTTTGGCATTTTTGCAGCTAAGTTTAGCATTAAAAATTTATATTTAGCGGCAAAATTTTCATTTAGCACTTGGCATTTTAATTAGCATTTTTGGAAAATGTTTTTAGCTTTTTTTTTAGCATTATTTATTTTAAAAATTTGGATGAATAGTTTTTATTGATTTTACTAAAAAAATGTCATAAATAATAAAACATTTTGACTAGAAATAGTTGTAGATAAAAATTCAATGGTGTAAATGTTTAAAAAAATTGTTTGCTCTAAACTGCTGAAAAAATTATTATTTCACAGAAAAAATTATTAAATTTCTCCAATCACCAAATGTATTCCAAATTCATAATATCAAGCAAACAATTTGTTGATTTTGCACCTATTACCAAAATGATTATATTGATTACTAAAAATTTAAAAATTTTGAAAAAATATTTTCAATAAATGATATTTTTAATTAAAAAAGTGATCAAAAAACTTTGCCATTTCAAACAAGGTGTTAATTTATTTAATTAAATATTGACAATTCCGAACAACAATTCTACATGTTTAAATAATTTTACTTTAAACGAAAAAAGTCAGTTAAGATTTTTTGTTGTTTAATTAAAATTTATTTCAAAACAACTAAAATGTTAATTAAATCAAAATTAAATTTTTAATTTTCTTTCAACTAAAAAAATAATTGATTCAATTATCACATTAATTAAATTTAAATACTTTTCAAACCATTTTTTTTTAATTGATAAAACACTTTTTTAAAGATTCAACTTTTCTTAAACTGTAAAAATAAAATAATATTAACAATGTTGTGCATCATAGAAATAAATCGTTTAACTTTTGCATATATCAGAGGTTTTATGGCCACCTCAATTTAAAATTTAATCTCAACTACCTGTGCTACATACTTATAAGTATGCTGTAACAAAAATCTAGCCACTTTGCAAAAATCTAGCCACTTGCTTAAATATAACCATATTTTTAAATTTTGTTCCAAATTAATCACTGAAATGTATTTAGTTTCGAATAAAATTTTATACTGGTAATACATTTTTAACAAAAATATTTAAAAAATTGTTGCATTATTTTAGCACTTTTTTAAAAACATTTTTGGCATTTTTCGGCTCTGTCTAATGCCAGATTTAGCTGTAAAATTTTTTTAGACCTGGCCACACTGGTTCTTTTAATTGTGCTTAACTGTTGCGTATATCAGTCGGTGACTTATGTGACAGCCCATCACTGCTTTAGACAGAGATGAAATACAAGTTCAAATGATGTTGTCTTCAGTGATGACAGAGAATGTATGAAGTTACGACTGCAAATAGACTAAGAGCAAATGACAGACAGAATGAAAATAATTCTTTCTTAAATCTACCTACATATACTCACTCTTATAAAATTGTATAGTATTAAGACAAGAGGAAAAGTACTTTTTACTTTTAAAAGAACACTTACACATACTTCATAATGACAGAACAAAGAGTGAGGGAAAAATGATGGTAAAGAAATTAATTATTAAAAAAAATTTGATTAAATTTTTTATTAATTTTTTTAAGAAAAAACGTTACCATGGTTTTTCCATTTTTACCAAGAGTAATAAGAAGGACTAATTTATTAAATAATATATCTGTATCTATCTACCAAAAATGCTGCATGATCTCACTTTTTTTAAGCTAGCAAGTTCTTAATATAGCAGGTTTTCTCTCATTTGTTTTGCAAGCCTATTTTAATCAATTAAAACCAGCTCTACACGAAACAAGAGTACAGTAAATTTCGTATTTTGTAAGCAAGTTCTAGGAAGATCGATTATTCGACTTTTTTCAAAAACCGATTTTCTTATAATTATACCGAATAGTTGCTATTAAAATAAAACGGTTTCCGATTAAACATTTAAAAATAACCGGTTAACTTATTTAATTCGAATAATTACAACCACAAAAATTAAATTAGTTTTTGAAATAAAAAGAAACAAACAATTCACAAAGGTAAGGAACCAAGAAAATATTTAGTTATGACTTAAGCTACGGTCACACTTGTCAAATATTTGACGAAAAAAATGGCATCAACAGGAAATCTAAAATACAATTTCCTTTAAATCCAATATTTATTTGGTTTATAATACCACATCTTTCATAAAACAGTTTTTTGCTATGTCTAGCAGTATAATTAGTTTTATTTTGTGATATTAAGACCATGTTAAATCTCACTGACTATTAACAAAAGTAGTGGTTATGTTTATTTAGTAAAATATTTAATAAGTGTGACCGTAGCTTTAGAATTTTTAAAGAATTTCGGTTTCAAAAAATTAATGGTATTTAAAAAATCAATTTTTTATTTTACATAAGTTTAAATTTGGTTGGGGGTTAAGCATGTCTATATGCATTAGTAGACTTCAACCATATGTTTGAAAAGCTACAAACAAAACCTCTTAGCCAGGATTATATATTTCAAATGATTTTGTTTCAGGATTATAGAAACGAATAGTAATATGAACACGTTTTTTGTATGAAATATCTGTTTATACGCCGACCACAATTAAAAACCTTCTATGACATTAATGGATTTCATCAATTTGGTTTTTTAGTTCTTGGTGTATTAATAAATAGAAGTGGTGAATTTTTTCCATTTCGTTGATTCCGCCGGAATCTTGTAGTTTTTGGCGTAAATTTATTCTAAAACTACTTATGATATTTTCCTGCCCTAACGGACATTTTATCCTCGGCAATACAACTGGTTAAAATTTTACCCAATGATTAATTTTTGGCAGCGTATTTTAGTAAAGCAGTATTTGCCGTCTCTTAAGAACTGCTTGGAACGGAGTCAAGTTTTTTTATGTCAAGCCTGCGGACTAGTTAAGGGTGATTAATGAGACGTGTCGTCAAAGAACTTTTTCAACTTATTATTTCAGAGCACTTCAAGCACCTAACTTTGCCGTTTTAGTCCAATTTCAGAAAGAAGCTTGTGTAGGTTAGGTTATGTTCAATGGGCAGCCATCAAGAGACAGCTCACTTGGGTCCTTCAGCGGTCCCTTTGTGATACCCAGCGCCAATGCCCATCCCAAAGAGCAGTTACTCATATGGCGTCACTGCAGAATTTAGCCAATTCGTCTTCCTAATGGATAGAAGAAGCAATCTTAGTTATATTTTAGATAGATCCTCCAAGCTTGTGTAGGGGCTGTATGAAATTATGAACTTATTGTCATCATTACAGGCTTGTTCCTTCTGATAACACTGTGCAAGAAATTGACACTTTTTTTTCGTTTTAACATAATTAGGGTACGCTGAATCCAGTGGTGCCCGCGGTTTTTTTAAGATTGGCTCTGGGTCTTGAGATATACCGTTATTTCAAAAATGGAGGAGGTTGCACAACATATGTTCGCGTAACTCAAAAATAGTTTAGTTTATTGAAATTACTAAAAAATTCCCAGACAAATATTGAGTTTTATGAAATTCTTAAATTAATTAAAATTTGTCGACTTTTGTGAATAAAATCAAAAGTTGCTAACAGATTTTAATCATTTATGGCTTGTTTTATTTGCAGCTTCGTTTTTTATATGTCTGCAAGAAATTAAAAGCCTAGCTGCATTTTTTATTTTCGAAATTTTGTTAAAAAAATTAATTATTTTTCAAAAAAAAAATTATGATTCAATAACGACTACTCATATTAGAAAGAAAGTTTTACTTTTCTTAAATGAAATTTTATTGCGGATTTTTTTTTAGTAATTTCAATAAACTAAACCGTTTTTGAGTTACGCGAATATATGTTGTACAACCTCCTCCATTTTCGAAATAACGGTATATCTCGAAAACCAGAGCCAATCTTAAAAAAACCGCGAGCACCACTGGATTCAGCGTACCCGAATAATGTTAAAACGCCATGTGCCCGGCTTGTCTGTTTTTTCAACTAGCATAGTGTAATTAAAAGCTATGACCCCAATTCTCGACAAATCATATCCAAAATTGGGATAGAGATAAAATGCCTTTTAAAAAACTTAAATTTTTACGATGAAAATTTCTTAGTTCTAAGTCGGTGATCGCAAAAATTACTCTAACTTTTTGAATTCATTAAAACACTGGTATAGAAAAAGCTTAAGTGATGGCGGACCACAGAAGCCCAACTTTGAAAAAGTTCTCTCACATCTATAATTTAATAAACAAAATATTCTTATAGGAATCAATTTGATTACTTATGATATAAAGCTTTATTTCGTTAGGGCATTATATGGTCGAGTGAAACCATCTTTATTTTCTTACTTGTCTTGCATATGCAAAAATAATTGAATGTACTAACTCAGGACTTTTGAGACTGCCTTCGAATGTATAAAATGGCAACTTTATTAGCACAGTCGATATTTGTTATAATACACAGGTTTTTGTATGATTTGGTTGCTGTTGCTACTTTTTTGGTTGGCTTTAATGCGGTTGTTTAAGTTTTTTGGAGATCAAAAGTAAATTACTTAGCTTTGTTGGGCTTTATAGCAAATTTTTGCCATTTTTCCTTCCATTTTTCCCGTTTAACACAAAATAAAAAATTGTTTCTTGTTTCCTGTTTTCTTGTTTTGGATTATTTGCCATATTCGTATTGTTTGTTTCATTAAATTTCTCACAGATCTCCTCAACCTGAAATCTATTGTAAATGTAACTGTGGGTATTTCCCACTTCCCGCCCCCTGGTTTATACTATCACGAAAAAAACAACAGTATAAAAAGTAAATAACTTTGAAGTTATATTTGTTTTTATTGGGGATAATCTGGTATTTCCAGCTAAAATTACTTAATGAAAGTAAAAAAAAAAAGAAGAATTAAAGAAACAAGTAAAAATAGTGAAAAGGTAACATAAAAAAAAAATAAAATTTCATTGAAATTGAAAAATTCAAATCAACAATTTTCACTTAATGAATGTTTTTGTTGTTTAACAGTTTCTTTGAAATAACAAAAAAAATACTACAACTACTCCCTTTTAATTAAAACGCTGTATTGTACTTTACTTTCCACAGGTAATCAAAATCACTTTCATTATTTTTCCAATTTTTTTATTTTTTGTAAATCGTAGAAATAATCACACAATAGGGGAAAATAAAAGTTAATTTTCCCTTAAAGATTAAAGCGGCTTTTAACGTTTTTTTTTAGAAACATGAAGCAAATGTTGAACGAAAAACAACGAAAAACTTGTTGAAAAATTTATTGAAATTTTTATTTCAAGTACAGTTTGAAGGTGGTGAGCCAAAATTTGTTCAAGTTTAATAATGGTTAAAGTTTCTTACTTGTTTAAGTCAAAAAAGACAAAAAAAAGAACAACAAAGAAATAAAATTAAATTTTACTATTTATTAATGTTTTAATCAAATGTACACTATAGATGCAATAGTTTTAAACGTTTTTTGTTTCGTGGATTCTTAAAATCAATCTGGTCGTAAAATAATTGATAAATATTGGCCATTTATTACATATTACATGCCTATCTTGTTATGAATTTTGAAATAAAAAACTATATAATCGAGCCCCCATAAAAAAATCGTTGCTAAAAATCCCGTATTGCCAATTTAGCCATTTTCAGTCTTGAAGAATTAACAACACTGTGCTTATCACAGATAAGCACAGTATTTTATAAATGTTTAAGACAGAAGTCGTTAGTTTTATGAATTACTTGAAAAGTATTATAATCGAATTAATATTTTAATTAAATTTATTATGTTTTTATCTGAACAATAACTAAAAATATATATTCGACTTATTGAAAATGTTATTTGTTATAAAATTAATAAATAAATAAGATATTATTTAACTAACAAAAAATCTAAATTGATTTTTTCAATTAAGATATTGTTTTTGGTCTAAATAGAATAACGTGTAAAATTAAAAACACTGAGAGCTTTTCATATTATTTTTACAACACGTTTAATCACTTGTGTTGTTTTTTTTTTTTGGGAAAAAAAATAAATGAAAATGCTTTTATAATGAGCTCGAGGTCTGTAGTGAAAATAAATTTTATTTTTATTTGTTGCCGATATTTCGATACTCTTTGAGTATCATCATCTGAGCTTGTCTATAAATATAAATAAATATAAGAATATTTTGAACATTATATTTATTTATATATATAGACAAGCCTAGATAATGATACTCAAAAAGTATCGGCAACAAATAAAAATAAAATTTATTTTCACTACTGACCACGAGCTCGTAATAAAAGTATTTTTTATTTATAAATAGAAAGGTCGAATATCAATAACGTTAATCAAAAAAAAAAAATTATGTAAAAAAATATATGTCGTTGTTTAGAAATGACTATCAAATACTCAAGAAAAGATTCAGAAGATTAACTGACCGGTTAATTTAGAATTGGCTATTTTCCATTAACGATTAAACCGGCATATTTTAGTCGATTAACCGATGTAACAAAATGTTTAGTTTTTTGTAGTATTAAAACTTATTTTTTTTTGTGTTTTTAAAAATGTATTGAGACGAGTAACTCATATATAAAAGGTATGTGTTCAGAAAATATTTTTTCATACAAACAAAGAAGGTGTTCAGTGATCTTCAATTTAAATACATAAGTGTTTGCTGTTAACAGCTCTTAGTTTCACGTCCTTTTTATATGCATGTGTTCAGTTATTTGTTTCTTCAAGTATAAATCTTTTAACAAAGTTAAGCAAAATAATTAGAAGTGTCAAAAATTTAAAAAATTAAATAGGACTCTAATACCATAATGGAAGATTTTATGTGCTTGAGAAATCCAGGAAAAGGACTGAAAAATAAGATATTCTGTATTAGCGGTTGTTCTCAATTTCTACAACATCTACGATAAGTGAAAAATTTTACCAGGTCAAGTTTTATCAAAACTAAAGAAAATAATCGCTTAAATCCTAACCATTTAAATCAAATTATTTTTCTAAATGATTATTATATAAGATCTCCTAAAAGTATGTTTAGACCTAGCAAATGTTTGACGAAAAAATCCAAAAAAGCTGGAGCAGCAAATTGATTAAACTTTAGCTTTACTATTAACAAGTCTTACTGACTTCTTTACCTTTATTTGAAAAAAAATTAAAAATAACAATTCAATTAAGAAACTGTTAAATAATGGTTGATCCAGCAAATGTTTTGCATAAGCAAATTATTTTTTAATAAAACTAGTGGTTCCGTGTAGGACGGCAAATATTAAATAGGCGTGCCATATCTTTAAACTATTGAAATAACTAATAAAATGTTATCACAGTTTATTTTTTTATTAATACATAATTTAATAAAAAAATATACATTTCATATTTCTGAATTATTCTTTTGTTTGCTCATTTTAGTTCAAGAATTGTTATGTTATGGTTTTTACTAATAAAATCCAAATAATAAATAATTGATGCATTTTTATTTACTGAAATTACTTAATATATGAAAAAACTCTATTAACACTATGCAACAAGCAAAAAATCCTTGAATAACCACTATATTTTTCGATCCGCTATAGTCATCTACCTACAAAAATCATCATTATTTCAAATTCTATGGTAAGGTTTTTTTAAAAAATTTTTGTCTAAAAATTGAGGTTTTTGAAAAGGCTGCTCCTTACATCTTATCGTAACTTTGGAACGACGTACCCGATTTTGTTACGCAATCCGTCAAAATTTTAAATTACGCTACATTAAGGTTTCTCTAATATCATTTTTTAATTTAGCCATTATTTTTGGAGTTATTGAGGCCAAAGTGGCAAAAAAAAATATATTTTTTTTTTGTTTTTTTGTAAAATTTTTGAATTCAAAAAATTCATAAAAAATTTAAATCAACAAATACTTACCAGTTGTAGTACTTAAGCTCAAAGCTGCATGTATTAGAAGTAAAATAAATATTATTTCATGAAAATCCATGGATAAATTCCTGTTTTATTCCCGATAAAGTGAAAGTACAAACAAAGTTATTACAAAGCAACAAGATTTACAAAGCATAATCTAATATTTTCATTCATTTTCATTTTCGAATGAATTTAATTTGCAGATGGCGAAACGAATTGTATTGTGTACCCAGCATTATTTAATTGAATCAATTAACACATTGCACATTTTTAATCCAAATTTAAGTTATTGTTTATTGAAAAAATATTCACAATTTTCAATTTTTACAATTTCGAGTAATCAGTATAACATTTTGGTAATAGATGCAAACTCCGTAAATTGTTTGATTGTTTCTACGAATTTGGTGACTAGAAACTATTTTTCTGTGTAAACAATTCAATAATATATGATTTTTGACAAAATTTTCAGCATTTTTTTTAAAACATTGGTACAATATTAAAATACTTAATATAGCTACAACCCTTTCGAATTAAATAAGTCCGCGCCAAAAGAACTGCTCTTCTTCTTAAGCGAAGAGTAGATCATGCCATTTTCGGATACTCTGTTATGAAGTGAAGCGTTTTCCACTAAAAGCGTTCAGTAGCGAAGCTAATAAATGAAGGTCGAACGGGAAAAGGTCTGGACTATGAGACCTGGCAAAACTTCCCAATCACTATTTTCCCTTTAGTTTTAAGCCGTTCTTGCAACATGTGACCGAGGCTTGACATGCAGGATTCTTAGAGATCGTTTTCTTTTTTGTTTTGGTGTAAAAGCAGCATTTCGAGCATGCCACAATAGTGAGAAGAGTATTATGCGTTAGTGATGATAGAGTCACTTTTTGAATTGATCTAATGATGTCCGTCCAGCTAACTGGCTGGCTGCCCATTAGAGTGTACCACCTTACAAGTAAAAAAATGTGCGCCGTATATTCTTTTATAGAAAGTATTTTTGCAAGTGGGTTTCGAAAAAATTGTATTTGAAATTTTTCTTAATATCTTTAGCATTTACAGTCGGATCTTAAATTATGATAAATCAAAGTTTTTGTCTTAAGATGTTTGGTTTGCGGCAGTTTTAAAACACTTCCAAATTCCGTGAAAATCGGTCAAAAATTTAGCATAGGCCCCATATAAAGCACTCTCCTGGAAAACACATTAGTACGTCTAAAACCGTAACGAATAACGCTATTTTAATAATTTAGTCTGTAACATTGGCCTTTTCGAGACTACAACTTATATATATCAAACCTTTAAGTACGACTATAAGTGCAAAAGATACAGCAAAAAAATTCAACATAATTTCGAAATCGCCTTGCAGAAATAGTTTATATTAGGGGCTGTACGGAGATTTTTTTTGTCCATGTAAACCTTTGAGGGTCCATGAATGCCTATGGGTCCCAAATTGAGTACAGTTTAGAAAATTTGTTTTTAAATACTGTGGTGTAGGGCATTACATAATCGGGCTTGACCGGCTATACTTTTTTACTTGTTTTTCTTCACCTTGACAACAATCTTTATGGAGTAATGTCGCTAATTCATCATTCATGGGTGGCCCTGGTCTTTTGTGTCACAATTACTACTTCTTAACCGCCCAAAACCATTTCTCGCACATTGAAATGGGTAAAGCATATTCAGGATATTTTTTTCTAAAAATTATCCACTAACAAGATGTGATAGCTAAACTTTTCCACTTAAAAAATGTTTAACATAAATTTGCTTTTTTAACTTAAACATTTTCTAGTGTTTCAATTTATGTCAAAAAAAAATTTGTGTGTTTGCCTAATGATGGCAGCAGCTGGTTTACAACAGGGAAAAGCATAAAGCGAATGGTTTGAGGTTTTTTAAATATTTAAATTAAACAGCACTTAGATCAAAGTCTATAATTACAGAAGAGATAATAAAAATATCTTAGACAGTTTTGAAAGAAATCTGACTCAATAAATGCATTCAGTATCTTTAGTGTTTATTGAAAATAAATATTGGGAATTATTTCTTTTTCATAAGCAACTTTATTATATTCAACATTTTTCATTTTTCGAATTTATTCTATGAGTTAAATTTCAGTTGTGTATTTTATAAAGCTTTTTGTAATAGCTCTATTCCTTAAATTTTTTTTAGAAATGACAATATAATTGTCTGGTAGTGTATAAAGTCATTTCTAAAAAAATTTTAAGGAAAAGAGCTATTACAAAAAGCTTTATAAAATACATAACTGAAATTTAACTCATAGAATAAATTCGAAAAATGAAAAATGTTGTTCATTAAAAATGTTAATGTTTTAAAGCTTAGGATATTGCATGAATTTCGAAAGTGTTGCATCCCTAGGGGAAAGAGAACTAACACTAAACTTGTCACGTGACAACTCACTTTTACATGGCGATGTCCTACGAGGGGGTTAATTGGCACCTTTTTGACACTTTGTAACAAGTCACTGAAATAGCCTTAATGTACACATCCAATTTCGGTTAAGCTAATGCCTGTGGCAGATGAGCCATGTCAATATGATAGATCCTATTCATAGAAAGTATTAGAACTAGAGAAAATCAGCCACTACCCGCACAAAATCCAGTCACATGCATGAATAGTTTTGTGCCAATTACCTTTCCTCTGGACCAACTACACTCTAAACACATTGTCACCAGTTAAGTTATATGTCTTCTTTTCACCTATCACAATTCGTTCCTTTTAGTTATAAAATTTTGTTCACTGGTCAAGGGATAAGTGCTTTAAGAGCAATTGACACAAATTTCCCGCAGGCATATTTTAAAGAAATGTTGGTTATATGCGTATTTTGTATGTGAAAATAACCGATCTACGTCGTTACCGCAGTAATACAGGGTGGCGCAGAATGAGTTTTATGGTTTGAATTTTTTTCAGCATTTTATAAAGAAGACTGGGGTAAATAACTATGAATAACTATACAATCGGACAAAAATAATTACACCCGAAATTTTGCAAAAAATTATGGAAAATATGTTAACAAGAGCACGTATGTGCGAAGCAGATTTCGATAACTTTTCAAAGCTAATTAAAAAAAAATTCCCCAATAATATACTGTATTTAAGAGAAGAGAGAAATAATAATCGTATAAATATAAAATTATAAACTGATTAAACCATATAGTTCATTCTTCGCTAACGTGTATATAAGCCAAGAAGGCTCTGGAATAGCTAATTTTTACGTTTTGATTTTACTATGTAGAATTCTTGCATTGCTAACCCTCTTAGTTGTGTATTTTGTTAAACGTCCTGTTGTCTCTGAATACAAAACTGGCAGCGCACAGTGGCTTAAAAATTAATTTTAGAAAAATGTGATTTTTGTAAATTTTATTGAACGGAATTATTATTCCTTGAAAACTATTGTCGATAATGTGCTGCAATTTGCTCTTGTTATGTTCGTAGGATAATAGTACTTAAGAAATGGTATGCTGCACTGAAGGTTTTGGTGTCAAGAACCGCTTTTTTCAGCGGGTTCGATTCCCGCCAGAGACTCTGGTCTCCTGTAGACAAGCGAAGAGCTTCGCGGGATTAGCGTAGGAATAAAAAAAAAATAACAATCAAATAATGTTGTTGTGTAGAGAAATGATTGAAAATTAAATGTGCATATATATTTTTTAAGAAAAATTGGATTTTATTTGCAAGGGTGCTTAGATATATGGACTTATATTTCCATGCAACTCAGTGGTCCATATATGTAGAAATTTTCTGATACTACATACCATTTAACTTAAACATATTTAAAAAATATAGCGTTTATCCATAGATTTAAAAAAAAAATAATAAAGGAGATATCATAAACCTTTAAGAGAGATATGCCCTAATCTATAAGCCTCTCAAAAACAAATTTATTTTTGATTTCCAATGGATCAAAATAATGTAGCCCCACTCTCCCCAAGCTGTTCTTTCAATAAAATGAAAGCTGGAAGTATCTTCTTTCGTTTAAAGAAAAATATATTTCTCGGAAATTTTCGGAACAGTATGAAAACTTTAAGGCCCTAACCCCACGTCAAAAAATACATTGAAATCAAAAACAAAGTCAAAAAATATTTAATAATATTGTTGTTCCTTTCTACAGAAATTCATATTGCGTTTTAAAATTTTAAACGCCGCAAGTAATGCAGTGTTTGAAATTTTAAAATTCAATATGAATTTCTGTACAAAGCAACAACAAAATTATAAAATATTTTTGACTTTGTTATTGCTTCGAATGTTAGTTTTGCCGTTCGTTGGGCTTTACACAATTTGGGCCTAAATTTCTGGTAAAATTCACGAAACTTGTCCTAACATTTTTGCAAAAAAATGTATTGCATACTTTAAGGCTAGCTATTTATTTAATATTTACTATTGTATATAACAACAACTTATTGACAATTGAGGCGAAAAAAAGTGTGTAGAGATAAGTAAAAACAAACCCATTATTTTAACGACTAGCCAATGATTATTTTTATCATTTTGTAGTTAACAAAAGGAAGAATAACACAATATTTGAGATTTTGTTTTTCAAGATTTTTATATAAATTTTTAAAAATTAGATTGCTTTTGCTTTCATGTGAAGCGCTGTGTAAAAAAATATTTAGTTGCAATTGAGAAATTATATTACTATAAATGTATTACTATAGATGTTAAAAAATGCATTTTAAAGCGGTTCCTTAATCATTTTAATGATCTTTTAATGATAGGTGGCATATAAGTCAAGTAAATAAACAAAAAAAAAAACCTTCCTGTCAGTAGACTAAGTGATGAAGCGGAAGAGGCAAGATATAAGGACTACAGGAAGTACAAGAAGTAAAGGTAAATGTTTTCTGGAAATTCAATAGAGTTTCGAAAAAACTGAAATTTGTCGTCGTTAACTGGTTTTTTCAGACCCTTTTACTTAATGGTTCTTGAAGAAATAGGCCATATAAAACGGATTTGGGATGTGAGGGCGTAGTCAAAGAAATGAAAGATAAAGAATTAATAAATTTTTTTGTCATATCATAAAAATAATATCAAAAAATTCTTATCTAAGTATGGGTTTCATGGGCAACGGGGGTTACTGACTTTATACAAACTCGACATGCGTTTTTTTTTCTTCCAGAAAGTGTATGTACCAAATTTCAAGACGTTTGCTTTGATAGAAAAAATGTGATGCGAAGAAATCGATTTGAATTGTATAGGCGGTGGGCATGGGCGATTTTAATGAAACTTGGAATGCGTCATTTTTTGTTTTAGAATATGTATGTGCCAAATTTCAAGACTTTTTCGTGGATAGGAAGAATGTTAAGCGAAAAGTTCGACTAGGATTGCATGGGCAGTGGTCATAGACGATTTTGATATTAATTTAGTCAATATAATGCTCGGTGCCAAATTTCAATGATATACGATCACTCCTTACAATTTTTGCAAGAAAATGTATGAAGGCAATCCACTGTGTGCTTTATCACTGTACATATATTCCTACAGCACCGAACTGACTTACAAAATAAAATAACGGCTTTCCTTAAAAACTTAACAAAACGCTAGAAATATGTCAGGTGGTGTAAATATAAGCTTTAAAACAATCTTGCGAACGAACTAGAAGCCGAAATGACTATCCTGGTATCTTAAGAAAGTACAAATCAAAAGAATCTTGCCAGACCACCATCAATAGATTCTTGGGACACCACCAAAATCACTCGATAACTATTGCGATAGCTTTAAATGGCGGAAACTAAAGGATATCAGTGAAAAATTAATACGTAAAAATTTGCAAGAAACTTTGCTATGTTAATTTGGATCGCAAGAATAACTCACGAAAGTCGATATCATTCAAATTCAAGACAACATTTTTAAAATATTTCCATCAGTTCAAAAGTAACAGAATTTTGGCCGATTAAGTATGATTCTGAGCCACTGTGCAGCGTTTGTCTCTTGTTAGTTATCGTTGCCTTTCTCCACATAAAAAATGATGATTAGTTAGTTTATTTTAACTTTACTTTGTTATAAATTTTCATACAAAGTTTGATAAGTAAAATTTTTTAATATTTACTCTTAATTTTTTTTTCGTCTACTACACTTTTTCAAACAAATTACGACGTTAATAAGCTATTTTCCCAAGTTCTTCTATGGCTGGTTTTTTTTTTTATTATTTTTCTAACATTCAAAAAGTAGAAAAAAGCTGATTGTTGGTGAAAAGTTTATAATACAGTCTATCATTTGTCAGTTTAGAAGAATGTTAAACAATTTTTTTTACAATATTGGAAATGATAAAGAGAATTTTACAATTTCAATAAAAGGATAAAAGAACTTTAACACAAAAAATGTGGGTAAATGGTAATAAAATTTATTAATGCAAAGTTTCAACTTAAACTATTTAATAATTTAAAACCTAAAAACAAGTAAAATAATTAAATGAAAGTCTTAAGCTGAATGAAAACAAATTAGAATCCTTGATTCGGCTGTGTTAACCCTTTAATTCCCTTTATCAAGAATTAGAGTTGATTTTTAGGAATGGACTCAATCTCTGATAAATTATGAACTAATTCTTAGCTTAAGACTTATAACAGTGTATTCCGTTCTTAAGAATATGATAAATTAGAGGCCGGTCATCACATACTTTGCTGGTACGTAGAACCAAATGTTACCACAATAGTATTTAATTGCTTGAGTTTTAGGGTTTATTTGCTTGAGTTTTAGTGTTTTCCGAAATTTTGCTTAATATGGGACCTATGATATTTAATCATCATATAGATATTCAATCCTGAAATTCCTGTAAGGAACATAGGGTCATTACAAAGTTCTTCCAATCAATCATATTATTATCTTCTTAATCTGCCTCCTCCATATGTGCGCTGGTCTTCCAACGCGCCTTTGGCCTTGGGAGTCCCAATCTAAGGCAGTTCTGGTGCTATCGCATGATAGATTCCTAATGGTGTGTCCTATTCAGCGCCATTTACGAGTACGGATTTCGGCGATTAAAGGGGTCTGAAGGTAACGAATGATTGAACAGCGCCGACATTCTTTGGTGCGGCGTTCCATGATTCGAATCCATAAAGCCGTATGGACATAACATTACTGTTAAAGATTCTTATTTGAGTGCCTTTGGAGAGTTGGGAGGAGCTCTATATCGAGTAAAGTATGCCATACGTTGGTTTATCCTTTCCCAATCTGTGCTTTATGTCTTGGGAGTAGCCTCTTGACTTCGAAATTACATAGCCAAAATAAACAAGAGGGTTGGGTATTTTCTGTGCTGATCCGCGTAGTCTTCGTGTTAAGGGAGTTTATTATTAAACCCACCTTAGCGGCCATAAGCTCAACCATGTGTATCTTTTACTGCATGTCGGTGAAACTATGCGTAAGCAAACAGATGTCATCTGCGCAGTCCAGATCTTCTTAGCGGTTCTGGAGGCCCCAACGAATGCCTCTATTTGGCTGAGTTGCTTTGGACACGATGTTCTGCAAAACGATATAAAAAAAAGTGGTTATAGTACGCAACACTGTCTAACACCCTTCCTGATATATCACCAAGCTGGTTTTCATGTAGCACACGATATTTATCATCGGAGTACAGACTTTTGATAAGATGTATTATCTTTTCGGGAACAGCCCTCCATCTTAGTGCCATCCAAATTGCTTCGTGTGACTGGGTGTTAAAGGCCTCCTCAAAGTCTAGAAATGCAAGGTGGAGCGTTGAACGCCATTCATTTGATTTTTCTACTATCACTCAAATACTGTTTGCATGGTCAGCGCATAATCTTGCGGGTCGAAAAGCCACCAGTTCTGGTATTAGATTGTCACATATCGATACACTGAGTCTTGCGTTAATACGTTACTCAACAACGTTATTCCTCTCCAATTTTCGCACTTGGTGAGGTCACATTTTTGGGTAGCTTGTAAATGACCGATCATCACAATTATTTTTAATATAATTTCTAGCAAAGTGACAAATTGTATGACAATGGATGCAATTCATCACCGATTTTATGTTTATTTGATGTTGCGCCTATATAAGTCTAAAATATTAATATATCATTAGGATACACTGAAATATATAGTTAGTGCTGATCCTAAATATAAAATAATTAATCTGTATTGGTCCACAACTATCTTTCTACTAAACGTGAGCACAACACCTCTTGTTGGCAAATAGTCATATTGTGCATTATGGACTTGTTCTCTATTTGTATTGGTCTTGACTTTATGAATACAATAAAACTACTGTTCCCTTTATAAAAAATCATAGAACAACATTTATGCATCTTCCAAGCAAATCTCATTAATGAATTTCAATTAACAATAGTGTAAACTAAATTTGCAATGTGGTCATATAGAAACAATTCATATGTATCTGAAAGAAAACACAAACAACCAGTTTTTTTATATTTTTTTTTTACAGTGTGTATGAGAAAGAAAACACAAACAATGCACTATGGGAGATTTTGATAGAAAAATTGAAATAATTCTGCATTTTGTAAACTGTTAGTCCGATTGGAATAAAATTTCAATTAGCAATTAAGGACATGTATTCTAGTATAAGTTGTGGGTTACGTTCGTTGACATATCAGGAGGGCCGCCATAGGTATCCAAAGTAGGGCTCCTTGGTATTACAAAAATTAAAAGCGATCCAGCATTCTTAATTTAAGACCGAGGTTAAAATTTTTTATTAATGAGATCTTCTAGTCGAGTTCTGAATAAAAGTTAGCAAACGTGCCAGACGCGTAGATAAACTACGCGTGTGGCACGTTGCAATAGCCCGTAATTTAATTGTATACTAAACACTACTGTGTATTTAGTTGCTGCACAATAATTTTATTGCTCTTTCGCGGTTAAAAAATAAAATGAAATATTGTACACTTTTTAGCGCCTTGCGCAAATGTTTACTTTGTACTGAACCGATTGTTTTGCATATTAATTGCAAACTACTTAGAAGAACTGAAAGTAATTACATTCCAGAATCATTCCTTTCTAATTATACTAAACTGGTAAGTGAGAACAAATCTTGCTCCTGGCAGGAGCAGAAGCATGAAGTTCTACATGGATGGCTCTAAATCGCGAGAAGAAGTTGGCTTCGGAATAAACTCAAGGAAGCTCAACCTCAATTTATCGCGAAGACTTCCGGATTACTGTAGTGTTTTCCCAGTCGGAGATAGTTGCCATAAAGAAAGCTATAGACTATATAGCAGACTTTCTGCTGTGTCACCGTCTGCTTTGGATTTTTACACTGATTGTCGTGCCGCCATTATGGCCTTGGATTCCCTCTCCCTAAGGACGAGAAAAGCCGTTTCCTACCACTTATCTCTAAACGAGATGGCTCAGCAGAGTGATATTAGAATTATATCACAGAGCACACGGATATCCTGGAGAGTTCTAGGCTGGATAATCTTGCTTGACATTACGGGTTCCACTAAATTTGGGTGCCTCTGCTGCGATCGAGTATCGATATTGCTTACGACAGATGGGCAGCAAGCAATGAATGAAAGATTGCGAGGCAATTGTGGCTCACATAGATGACGGGCGAACCATCCCAATAAAAAATGGAGCTTCTAACGAAGCAGATTTGTAAGGCAAAAATGCAAAAGTTTCCCTTACCATACCGCTTACGGAAGACATGAATTTTATATGGCGAGTTCCCACTTTGAAGCAATACATTGAAACAGAAAGTGCTTTGTTCAGCGCATATAAAAATTTGGGGATGTAACGATCTGCTTTGTACACTGAACTTTTTGTTGCCGTTATTTTTTAATATGCTCCCTTACAAACCTGCTTCTTAGTAAGGGAATGTCCTGGCTCTTCAATTTATATATTTTTTTTAAATTTATTAGTAATTCGTTCACCTACCATACTGCATCTCTGTATGGGTTATTACGTAGCGCATAATTGTGTGATTACTTTTTAAAATGTACCATAAGTGCATCGCAAAGTAAGAACATTTTTTATTGGAATGTCTCTACTATCGATGACCAAAGATTAAGCATCCCGTTAAGTATCTGTTGTCACGGGACACTGGCGTATACGCAGGCATGCACAGCGTCTGGGAGCAGGACACTTTTTTTACTGTCGCAGCTGGGATGACGAAACGGAGTAGGAGAACATCGAACACCTTCTCCGTCCCTGTCCTGCAGTGACTAGCTGAAATGGGATTTGCCAGCTTTGACGGATTGTATGATATCTCCGAATTTAAACTGAACCGTGTTTTAAGCTTCGTAAGAAGTTCGGGTTGGTTTTATCGTGCGAGCTTTGTTTAATGGAACTTCACGGTGTCCCAATAAACCACTAACTGCTATTTATATCTAATCTAAATATTATTTATATCTAACCTAATCTGGTGATTTTTTTGGAAGTGAATTATTAAACCCTCGGTTTGGAAAGTATTAATATACCTAATGGCAAATTAAAAAAATTAAGATAATAGTTTACAAGAAAAAGAAGTGTTGTTAAACGTTTTATGCCTTAAACTTTAACAACACTTCTTCTTCTTTTTATATAAAATCTAAAAGATTTTTAAAACTATTGACTGTATTTTAATGAAGCCGGAATTAAGCAGTAAATTTTTGATATAAAGCCTTCTTTAAAAAGATATTCGGCGTTGTCATTAGCACCCGAGTCATTTTTTGTAATAGATTAAATTAACACACTATCTATTACACTATCTATTACAAAAAACGACAACGCCTTACACAATAAGGCCGATTTATTAGTGGAAAGCTGAATTTATTCAAATATTTATTTATCAACCTAAGAAAAAAAGAACAATATACACACATCCAAAAGCATGCAAAGGTTATTGCATTAAAATCGTGTAAAAATAGCGCACACCTTTGTATACCCTCGAAACGCAACATGAAAACCCCTCAAGTTATTTCCTCACACAACTCAAACTCATACAAACAAAAATAATGGCATCCTGTTGTTTTTTTTTTTTTTTTTGGTGATTGCCTTTGACCGTTACAAAAAAAAATATTTTTGTTGTTCTCTTTTACAAATATCGTTGTTTAAGTTTATGTGCTGTTCTAGTTTGTTTGCTACTATTTGACCACTTTAATCCTCTCATTCTTCTTCTCTGTCTCTTTGTGAGCCGCTATGACAGGATTTTCATGTGTGTTGTTGTTCCTTTTTTTCAATGTACGACTGCAATGAAAGGCCAGCTTAAAGGCTTTAGAAATGCAGTCTTCATCAGCAAACAGTTTTCACTGCAATATGATTACAAATAGAGCAGCCATGAGTGAAATAGTAAAAAGCGTACAATTTTCTTCGTTTATTCGAGTAAAAAACTTTTTTTAAATTTAAGTGTAGCCGAAGAAAAAGCAGATTTTTAATAAAATTTATGTACATAAGACGTTACGTGCGTTACGTTTCTTTTTAAGCGAAATTCTAGAAATAAAATTAAAATGTCTTCTTACTATCCCTTTTTCACTTATATTCACTTAAGTTACCTTCAACATATAAACCCCGGGTGCTTTTTTCTATTTTCAATTAAATAGTTTTCTAAGGTTTTCCATTTTTGTTAACTCTTGCTGCAAATAATTAAAATGTTGGCTATTATTTATGTTGGTCTTTGAAATAAATATTTTCCACATTTAACTTTGTTTACTCTCTACCTTAAGAAGACCCAACGCCTGGAACTCTGGTTCATAAATGAAAACATGAGCCCACAGTCATGTGTCCATTTAGCAATGAGGGGCCAAGACAAAATACAAAAACAGCAAAATCTCTGTTAAGTATTTGACAAGATAAATATATTTTCCATGCTTAAATGCACTCAAAAGTACTTAAAAACAGTAATATGTACATGAACAGGTCATTGTGTTTAGTGGCCATAGTTAGGAAAAGTGATGGGTGGTTGTAGTAAATGTAGGGGTATTAAGAGAATAAACATGAGCATACTTTATAGTAACACCTACACTTTATGGTCACATTCACACACACACACACACACACACACACACACAAAAGTAGCAGTAAGTGTTATATAAACAAACTGAAAAATTACACAAATACCAGGCATGGAAAATTCAGTACTATGTTATTTTTTTCAGAATAATTTAAGATTGAAAATATTGTAATACATTCACGTTTTTGTAATGATAACGAGTAATGACTTATTTAAACGAAACGAAAACGATAGGAACTATATTCTGAAGGTATATTTAAAACTTA
Source organism: Pollenia amentaria (assembly GCA_943735925.1). Classification (NCBI taxonomy): domain Eukaryota; kingdom Metazoa; phylum Arthropoda; class Insecta; order Diptera; family Polleniidae; genus Pollenia; species Pollenia amentaria. The sequence goes on along the minus strand of OX031008.1, from coordinate 79,305,330 downwards.
AATATTTACTTACATTGTTTTTTCTACATCGAATTGTCAACATTATGACAAAGTTGATACAGTCGATTGATTAACTTGCTGATTTATATAGCGGAAAAATTAAAAACAAATTATATGGCCTAGAAAGTCTATACGAAAGGGGTACATAGATGCTGGGGGTAGTTTCTCTTGATTATAGTGGGCAGGATAAAATCACTGATTCCATTTAGAATCATGAAACGGGGTCAAAAGATGCTCAAGTGACGTCTGAGGTTAAGGGACACCTAAAGTTGTCCATCCGGGTTTTCAGTCTATGAACGTCGCTCAGCGTCAGAAATAAAAGGTGAAAAAGCCAAGTTTGGTACTATACCCTTCTAAGACTATATTAATTAAATTACTAAGAGATACTGCGTGAGCACACACGAAAGATACCCATAAATGTTGTAAACTTTGTATGCATTTTTTTTTTTTAATGTTTTTTAATGTAAAGAAAATTGTGCAGAAAAGGTGTTCAGTTCAAGTAATCGAATACTAAGAACTTCACAAACGAATATTTAAGAAAAAACCGATATATTATTTGTCTTAGATATTTTTAGCCTTTCAAGTGAATTCATATAAAAAATCGTTGCTCTCTTTTGGTTAACATGCGGTAAAATTTCAAAATCGATTTTCCCATCTCTGATATATACTAACGTTTAGTCTTAACCATGCAACAATAGTATGACACATTTGGCCAACAAAACACAAACAACACTTAAAAAGACCACCACCCTTTGTTGCATATACAAACAAAAATAAATCAAGCTAAATACATAAAACAGGGATGGAAATAGTTCTTTACTATTTATTAATTTTATTTTTTTTTTTGTATCAATTTCTTTTGCCCTTTAACTTTCAAAAAAGTAATCTCTTAACTAATCTCATTTCTACTTAATGCGCAAGATGTACAAAGTTCTTTTTGTTATTAACAACTTTCAGAAGATAATACCCAAATTTTAGACTTCTATCCCAATCCCTTTAAATGAACTTAAAAAAAATAAGTATTCGAGAGAACGTTTTCAATAGTTAAGGTTGGCTTCCTATGGATTGTGAAATAAACACTTTACTTTTCACAAATGATTACCCTCAAGTTGGTATTATACAATGTGGTAACCAATAATGAATTTAATAGTAAAACTACTTGTTCAGTTTAAGTCACCAGAACTAAAGGGTTACTTAAGCATACACAGAACAAACTAATACATCAGCAAAAACTAAGCTACCACAATTTATGTGTAACAGTTTCGCTTCATGGTACCCATCATCAAAAAGATAGTGGTATATTGTTTTTGCTAATTGCATTTGTAACACATGGAAATAAATTTCAAAGTCCCAAATTTCAAAGTTTTTAATTTTAAGATAAACTCCAAATCACATAAATAAAGAATTTAATTTAATCAACTTAAGGTGTGTATAAATTAGAAAACTGGTATTGGGGTATTAAAAAATATTGCACTTTTAAACACCATATTCCTATAATTAATTTTAGAATACAGCTTCGTCTCTAAAGTTTGTAATTTGTTTAGGATTTCTCTTCTATCAAAATCTTTAAAAGATAAATATGCACGCAATTAAAGCTCAAAAAACTAACACCCTGTTTTTGAAACTACAAAATAAAAATTTTCGTTCAGAAATTTAAATTAAAAACAGAAACAAATTTGATTTTTTATTGTTATTTCAATATTATTTTTTTTTCTTTATTTATTTTCTATTAAAATATAATGTAGTACATACTTAATGCTAAAAACCTTCAAAGCGTCTTGAATTTCCAAGAGAAAATTTTTATTTTATTTTGAAAACCAGGCAGTAAAAAATTTCTTAGAAGACAGACACCAATATAATCGTCGATTGTGAAAAAATCCTGGTTGTTTATAGCATTTTTCAAAAAATCTTACAAAATATGCAAAAATTTTTGTTAAACAGAATTCTTTAAAAATTTGCTTTGGCTACAATCGGTTATGTGATGAAAATCGATCGATTTCAAAACGAACGTTTTTAAAAGGTGTGATGAATTTCGAGCTATTTTAAAATCAATTTCTGAACTACAATTTAAATTTGTTGTTCAAAATACAGTACAATTTACTCATGTTATACACAATTTAAAAGAATATGGACAGAAAATAAGAGGAATATGTATAAAAAAACAATTTTAAAAGATTCTAAAAACGATATTATCGGTTTCACATCGTTTAGTTTTCCAAATCGATTTCCATCACATACCTGAATAAACCTGTATTGAAATACATAAAGTAAGAATAAATAACTTTTACAGTAATTTTAAATTAAGCAAAACTAGTTGGTGATCTTCTTTAGGCCCCAAAATAGTTAAATAATGCCAATTTGTTAAAGGTTGCTTTTCAAAATATTAAAAACGAAAAATATTCGCGCCTGTGCTTAGGCAATACTTTTTCTTTACTGTAGTAGTGATTTTTCCTCCTTTGCAGAATTAAAAAGCGAAGGAATTTTTTTTATTGAATAATATTATTCACCCATTAATTTAACACATAGATAATACCAGTGTTTAAAAAACTTAAGTCAAAAGTCGAAAAGTCGCAAAATTTTAACTTTACAATGCTTTTACTTTTCTCTGCTTTTTAAAATCAAACATTGATTTTGTTAAAACTTATGAAAACAATCGGCAGTCGTGTGCTAAGTTTTCTTCTGCTTTTGATAAGTTAAAAAAATTAAAATCACAAGCAGTGTCTTTTATTTTAAACACAAAAAAACATGTTTTTAATAACAAAATCGAAAAATTCAGCCGTTTTACAACGGCTTATGTAAATTTATATATTGTAAGGTTCAGCCCTATTTAATTACATTCAATGAAAAATGCAATTAAGCGGATTTTAGCGATACGGAACAAATTTTTTTTTTTGGGATTTATAAAAATATATTTTTAATTATTCTAAAATTACAAATATTTTTGTCAAAAACTAAAAAATAAATGCTATGTCGATTTTGGCGATTTTTGACATTGAATTTGGCGAAAAAGTTCAAAATCAATCTGACAACCCTGATTGGGACTTATAATTTGCAAATACAAAGAACTTTTTGCTTCTGCGACTGTTTGCGACTTACGAAAGCAAAGAGATTGATTTTACTTTTAGTTGCGAAACTGTTTAAAAGAAAAGAAAATCAAAATCACAATTTTTAAAACAACTGCTGGCAAAAGTTTCGTTCAACTGTTTGTTTTTCGTTTTGTGGTTTTGCTTTGACTGAAACTGTTGTTGATTTCAGATGCACAAGCAGAAGTCAAATCAAAAGAAATGAAAGTTATTGCAGTTTTTTAAACACTGGATAATACAGGCCAACAAATTTTTTAACCCATAGACCACATTATACTTTTCTAAAGGTTTGGGTTTCCCAGAATCCCAATCTGTGGCCATGTTCTGTAACTCCTGCGTCGAGAAACTTTTCGATTAAAATGTGTGAAATTAAACGAAAATGCCATAAAATGAAACAAACAGCTGCTTTTATCGCAAATATGTGTCTGCCAATTTACAGAAAAAGTGTGTCTGTAAAATTTTTCTAAGAAAAAATCCCGTTTTGTACTGTCAAATATACACACATAAGAAAAGGATGTCATATAAAATTTTTAAAGTGTAAAAAATATTATAATGCAATGAATATTAACGCGGAAAAGGTGTTAAATGTATTTTTGTTTTTAAATCATTTTGGTTTTGTCATTTTCACAACATATGCGAATATTTTTTTTTAAGTTTTTGTAAACAACAACGGCTGACTTCAAAAACGTCAATTGCTTTATTTTCAAAGAGGGTGAAATGTTTCATAACGCTGCAGTACAAAATATATACAATGCAAACCCTTCCAAAGCATCACTGTAAAGTATTAGTAATGCAGCAAAAAAAAAAAACAATCAGGGCATCGGTTTTAAAATGGATGCTTTGTGACATTTAACATTTAATTTGCAAATAATAGATGTTTATTTTTATCACTTATACTTCAAAACGTTCAAGTTAACAAAACACGTAGTTGCATTGTTTCCGTATTTTGTACATGTACATGGTCAATATACAGAAGTAAAACGGTATACAAACTTTGTATTAGTCACCCCTATTCTGACTTTCGATTACGTATCCGCATTCAGTTACGCTACGATCGAAAATTGGTATTCCAAACAAAAACTGAATCGAAAGAACAAGAAGAAGACAACAATGTCTACAAAACCAATTTGTTTACTATGGAATGTGGAATAAAAACAAAGAAATGAGCAAGTTTGTTACTATTTTAATAAACAAAAGTCTCTACAATCAATAAAAATAGGAAAATAAAAAAAATTGTGCGATTAATTATAATAAAAATAAAATAATACAAAAGACTTGCGAATTAATAATAAAAAGGTTATCATTTTTGTTTGCAAAATATTTCAGTGCTAAGAATCCTGGCAAGCCGGAGGTGGTATTTTTAATTTTTGTATTTGAAGGAGAAATTGGAATCCGTATCAGTGGCTTTATTGGTGGAAGAGGAGAACAATGTCACTCATAAAACTCTTTCTGGGCATCTATTTGCTATCTCAGCAAAGACAAGGTGTGACCCCTAATACCACTTGTGTTTGTTTCAAGCCCCGTCAATTGGATTACTTTTTCTTCTAATGGGCTAATGCGCTGCAACAGTTTCCTCCTCCAGTGCTCATTAATTATTTGCCGAAAGTTTCCGCTTTATGTAGCTCTTCCAGTCAAACCATACCTACAGAGGAATAAGTACATGCGACATATTTATAATAAGTCATAAATACCTTCTTCCATGCGGTGTCACTTCTTGTTGGTGGTCCTAATGCATTAAGTGTTTGAGTTACCCCCTGCCAAAATACCTGAATTTCGTCCTTGGATCGTTTATGGTAGCCGCAAGCAATATCCTGTTTTGTTGACATTAAACTTGTCAGCATTTCGTATTGCTCTGGTGTCGTTGTTTTTGACTTGGAAAAATAAATCTTTACATTTTAGTACAACAAAAATTTATATAAATCACTTTTTAAAGATTTAATACTTACATTTTATCAATTAAACACTTTTTAAGTTTATAAAAGAGCAATCACACCGGCTTCGAGCGGGATATAATGACATTTATTTTTTTCGGTGGGCGAAGTTCTCACCAAAGTTACAGAACATGGGTGCTGTACTCCGAATTTCTCCAACACATCATGTTTTCGAGATATCTTTACTAAAATTAAAAAAAAACTACCTGTTGCTCTCCATATTCGAGGCATTATAACCATGGGAGTTCATCTTCATTGATAAAACCTGATATGCCGTCTGAAATTCCTAACAATTACCTTCAAAGGAAGTATTGAGCTTTTATAATATATTTTTCCTTTCTGAGATATCTCAAGCTTAAGTTTGAAAGATCCGGGTTTTCGCTATATTCATGGTAATTTCGCTGTTTTCAAATATTTTTTGTGATGTTTTTTCTCCAACAATAAATTTTAGTATTTTTATCAATTTAAAAAAAGGAATTAAGCACAATAAATAAAATCTTTTAATGAAAAAAATTATCGATATTGGGAATTATTTCTTTTCATAAGCAACTTTATTATATTCAACATTTTATATTTTTCGAATTTATTCATTGAGTTAATTTTCAGTTATGTATTTTATAAAGCTTTTTGTAATAGCTCTATTCCTTAAATTTTTTTAGAAATGACAATATAATAGTCTGTTAGTGTATAAAGTAATTTCTAAAAAAATTTAAGGAATAGAGCTATTACAAAAAGCTTTATAAAATACATAACTGAAAATTAACTCAATGAATAAATTCGAAAAATATAAAATGTTGAAAAAAATTATGTTTTCCCAAAAACAACTTTTTTGATAATAAAGTTTTTTGACAATTTAAACTTTACTTTTGTATTTTTTTTTTAGGTTTCTATTGTGTTTCTTTCTAAGATTTTTAATATATTTTTTTTATTGTGATCTTTTTGCTGAATACTCCAGATTCGGAGTCCGTGCAACACAGACCCTTAGAAGAGAATACTTTAGTCCCAGGGCTTCGACTTTTCCCAGTTTTTGCCGGCCTGTGTAACCTAAAGTTTAACAAATAATATGCCAATGTATAAAAAAAAATGGGAAATTTAAGAAAGTCCTTTTTTATTTTTAGTTGGAATTTAATGCAAATGAGCACCTTTTATTTAGGGTTGATCTTTGTTTTCAATTTCGCAATATTAGAAAGAAATTTTCTGAGCTAATGCCAAAGTAGAAAAATTAATTTTTTTCTTCCTATGCTAATTCCGCGAAGCTCTACGGTTCTCTGTAGGAAAGCAATCAGAGTTTCTGGCGGGAATCGAACAAACAACCCCGGCGTTGATAGACTAGCTCACTACCAAAAAGCCTACCGATTAAAAAAAAAATGATGATTTTTCAGAAAACTTCCAAATTTTCGAAAACTTTTCTTATTACATTCTTTTAGTTAGCTTAGGTTAGGTAGAAATGTCAGTCGGGGTCTATCTGACAAACTAAGTCCCAATTATTTCAATTATCTCAATTTTTCGTCATTACAGCTGCAGCGGCTTCCAGATAATGTGCGAAAGTATCACATGACAACAGGTACCAAAAGTGAACTCCCTCTTTGACATCGAAAGTACAGACATAGTTCGCCCGTTATCCATGCTGGCTACAATTACCTGGTTATCCTGCGCCCAGTGTTCGCGGCCCATCTGTCATTAGCAATATCGATAGTCAATCGTTCTTGCTGCCCATCTTACATTAGCAATATCGATAGTTAATCGTGTTTGCGGCTCATCTGTCATTATCAAGTCGATAGTCAATCGTGTTTACGGCCCATCTGTCATAAGCAATATCGATAGTCAATCGCGCTCGAGTAGTGTACTTCCAAGTCTAGCAAGCTTATATACCCTGATATTTAAATATTTACTAGTAGGGAATATAAAAGATTCATAAAAGCCGCTTATTTCATTCTTACATGATTCATGTACAAGTGTTTTTTGTACTAAAGAGCTAAATTGGTGCCAATATTGAATAACTGCTTATTGGGGGTGGCTTTGGAAAAAAATTTCGTGCTATTTTATATGCTTGTGTGAGCTAAACCTAAAGGTGTCAACTTTAATAAATGACTTGAATAGCAAAAACGTTGTTTGAATGCATGCAACACTATCAACATGCATAGAATCACACTCAGGCACACGTTTATATGTAAACATGTATAAATTATTTATTTGTGTTGCACCAAGGTGCTCCATGCGGCGGTATTTACTAGAGAAGTGGTGAGGGTAGCAATAGAAACTATTGCCACCAAAAGTGTTCATTGAGTTTACAAGAATTGTAAACAGAACCCTCGGAAACACCTTTTATTTTGTAAAGAAAAAGTGCAGCTTTTTACAAGTTTTCATCTTACTGACAAAACAAAAAACAAAAAGTGTAAAGTGTCACAAAAAGGATTTGAAAGAACCTTTCAAATACATACATAAATGTATGTCAATTACAAATTTTAGTTTCGAGTGGAATTTTTTTTTTCTTAGGCGATAAACATTTTGTACTAAAAAGTATAAAAAATTTATGCTTAAGCAAAAATAAAAACGAAATAACTGATTTCTAGTCTCTTAAATTTAGATTTAAAAGTTGTTTATTCCATATTGTATTTATTGTGCTTTTTACGTATGAGCAATTTGTGACAAAAAAAAATCGAAATAAATATTACTTATACGTAACAGTGACCCAGTTCTTTTCATTTTTATTTTAGCTAATAATTTAGAACGAAATCTCTAATATTTTCTAAATACTTAAAAACAATAAACCAAACCTTCATACGTGTATGTATATACACACATATCAATAAATCTTTTAAAACCAAACTAAAATGTAATATATTTTTTCTTTTTTTATCATTTCAGGTATGTAATCAATAGCCAATAGTCTTGGGTAAGATTAACAAATATGCCGAAAAACAAAATCTAAATTGAACTAATGATAGAAATGCTAAAATTGGAAAATAAACTAAAACCAAATATTTTATTAGAACAATTTTTTAAAATGACAAACAAATAGAAATGACATAAAATATAACATTTGGAAATAATTGAAGTCAATAGAGGTTAGAGTTTTTTTTCATATAACCAAATACTGTTTAGAGAGAGGACACATTAAATAAACTGTAGATAGATTTCTGTAAAATACAAAACCAAAAAGCAATAAATAATTGTTTGTCTATCAAGTTAAAAGAAACCAATTCTTATTGCCAATATCCAAAGTGACTAGAAAGATGCTGAATTTCAAAATGAACAAAAAAAAAAACACAAAATGTATAGCTAATGCAACTGTTTATTATGCAGATCCTGTTTTTCAGGGTCCATATTAGAAATGGATGCCAGAAAAAAGAACTTACTTTCTTATCACGCGTTACAATTATTTAACTGAAAATAAGAAGGAAACTCTTTTTACAAGTTCTGTAACTATCCACAGCGGGTCACAATCTTTTTAGTTTTGGGATATTTTTTTTATAATTGCGGATACAAATTTTGTTAAAATCCCCAGGGGATTATTATTATTATAAATGCACAGAAAAAATGTTAAAGCAATAATCAAAAATAAAATCGGTTTGAATAACAAATTTAATCAAGTGAATTAAACGTTTAATCAAGTGAATTAAACGTTTAGTTGATACTCCAAATTTGATTACTGTTGCCAATTAATAGAATCATCTAAACGCTTAATTCACTTGACTAAACATTTAAATCACTTGATTAAGCGATTAATTCAATTGATCAAATTTTTAATTAAAACTGATCTTATTTTTGATTAATGCTTTAATTCGTGAACAATAGTTTTCTGTGTGCCGTTTGTGCAATGTCAATACTGATTTTGCTAAGATGTGGGTACAAATTTAAGTCTTTTTGGTCCAAAATTTTTTTCATGGCGGTTTTAGACCTTTCAACAGCTTGCAGAAATAGTTTTTTTATGCTTTCTGTACCAACAAGAATCTCAACGAAATGCAGAATGAGCTATTAGAAGCTTTCTTTAAATCACTTTGGAAATAATTTTTTTGCTGTGAAGAAGCCGGTGTTTTCTATAACAAAGAGTAGAAAATCCTATTCCCAGCCAAATGTCGGCTATGTAGAGAAGTTCTAGTTAGCGAAGCCAGTGTTCGCTATAGTATAGAGGAGCAAATCCTTGCACACGGCCGAAGGCTTTATAATTATTCCGGATATAAAAATTCGGCTGTTTAAAATTCGGGATTTTAAAACTCGCAATTGTAAGTTTCGGGCATATGCACCCATCCCAAGTTCTTAAATAACTTTCTTTGTTTTTTTTTTTTTTTTTTTTTTTTTTTTTTTTTTGTAGTTTAAACTTTTTGGGGTAAAATTTCATTACAAAATTTGCGGTGATTTTTCATAATGAAGAAAATTTTAAGAAATTGAATAAACGTCTTATTTTCTCACCCCTAAGGTGGTGCAACTTCCGATAAGTCTAGAAGAACTGGCCGTTGGAATGTTTGTCAAAAAATTATAAGATAATCCGAGGAGGATTAGCCTCTTTCTGGCCTATGCTGTGATTCTTCTAAAGAATCGCAGGGGCGCTTGTTTACGTCCGCAATGACATGTCATACCTAAAGTTGAAGAAACAGGCGCTGAAATTCATAAGTCTTCAAATTAGTTCTGTCGCATCTGAGCGACTTTTTTACAATGTAGGTCTGGTTAAAAAGGACTTGGGAATCATCTTTTTCCGCTAAAATTAAGAATACTTTGTTTTTTTTAACAAAAACCTTAAAAATGTAAATTTCAAATATTAATAATTAATAATCTTGCGCTGTTATTTGTAAAAAAAAAATTTATTTTTTGTTTTGTTTATCATGAATTAAAATTTAGTTGTTTGTTTTTAAAATCTTATTAATTTTTAAATATTTGCAATCGCTTGCAGTGTAATTTTGTATAATAAAAAAATTGCTCTTCTTGAGATTTGTTTATTTAAACTTGAGTTAAAATTCAATAAGCGTTTTGGTATCGTATCGGCAAAAAACCGTAACTACTTAAAATTCTAAGTGGAATAAGCCACGTCCGTCTGCTGAAAACAGGCTAACTTTGGAAAGACACAACTTAAAAGAACAATGTTGGTGACAAACTCTAGTTCTCCTATGCAGGTTGGGATTGATATTCAGCACAATCAGTGCAGTAGGAAAATAGTTATGAATCCAAGTGTGGGCCAATCAACCTTAAAAATTATATTTCTGTTAGAAAAACTAACATCTACTGGTTGCGGCATGCACCGATTGTTATTATTTTATGTAAAAATTTATTCTATATGACTCGAAACGACTTTAGTACGCCTAATTAGAAACCACACAAATAAATTTTCTAAAGATTGGCTTATAGTTTATCATATGCCCCATCAAAATTCCACTCCTTAAATATTCTAACTCTCGGACGGCATCAAAGATTCGATACAGCCGAATATAACACTCTTACTTGTTTCTTTTAAGTCTGAAAAATTTTTGCTAAAAAATTAACTCTATTTTTTTGGCTTATTTGGTGCCCAAAAATTTTACTTTTGCAGAGAACTAGATTTATCAGTGAACGGATACATTTGTTTCTGTTGTCTGTTATAAAAAAATCTGATCCAGCCTTTTTGTAACCAACATTGGACCATTTTTGGTTATAAATTTAGAAATATTTTGTCGCGAAGTGTTGGCAAGCCTGCTAAAATTGGAAGAAAATATAGAAGTCAGTGTCGGAAAGTCATAGACCAAACAAAATAATTCGTAAAATAATAAGTATTTTGTCAGACTTCTACTCAAATGTGTCAATTGTAGACTGTACCACGATAAATAAATATTTTAAGCTTCTATGTCCTATTTATTCTCGAAACGTCTCACAATATAAAAATCTTCATAGCTTAATCTAAACAAACAAAAATGTTATTGTTGTTTTATTTTTTTTTTTTTTCATTATTTATTAATTGAATCTTTATATATTAAATATGATCTAACAATAATTAATCAAATCTTATCATAATATTTGCTTTGTGTCCTGTCAGTGCCATACAAAAAAGATTTAGTCATCACGGTTGCTGTTCACATACGAGTAAGTAGGTGTTTATCGCTCATCTGATTGGGTGAGTGCTGCAGTGTCTCTTCTCCTTAAGCGAGTGTGGCCGCCATAATTTAAAATATTTCGAGCTAATGGATTTAGGTGAAGTTCCAGCCTTTTTAATTATTTTACTGCATATTTCCTTATCATAGTTTTTACTAATGGCACATTGAGATCCTTGTCGATATTTGAGTTTTTGATATACCAGGGAGCGGCTGTGATTATTCGAAGATATTTATTTTGGTGCCTTTGAATTTTTTCGATATTAGAAGCCCCATAACTGAATATCGCAGCACCAAATTGGCTTTAAGATAGAGTTGTAAAGTCAAAGTTTGCAATCGAGACTAAGAACAGAATTTCTACCAATAAGCCAATTAATTTGAATTGCTTTTAGTTTCATTTGAGTTAATTTAGCTTCTATATGCCATTTCCACGTTAAGCGCCGATCTAGATACATATATACCGAGGTATTTTACATGCGAGTGTTGGGATATTATTTGATTATTGATTTTAATAGGGGGACATGTTTCCCGACGCAATGTGAATGTTATATGTGCGCATTTTTGCTCATTGATCTTTATCCTCCATTATTTTAACCACCTTTCCAGTTCAAATATATGATCCTGTTATTTTCATTTAAAATCGGGGTTAATTTTGACACTAATAGTTTCTCAATTACTTATAGCTTTACAATATTAGATAACAAGCTAATAGGCCTGTATGACTCAACTTTTGTGTGATCCTTTCCTGGCTTTGGTATCATGGATACTAAGGAAACCTTCCATTCTTGAGGGTAATTTTTATTGTGGTTTTATTTCTAAAATTTTTAATTCCGCCATTTAAAAGAAAGTTTTAAACAAAAGTTTTTAATATTTAAATTCGGCTTCATAAATCAAATATAATTTTCATTATTTTTTAATAATTTTATTCTTTACTGATTCATTTCATGTTGTAAATTCCATCGTTCACTTAAAATAATTTAATGAAAATTAAATTTGATGAAACAAATTTCAATTGTTGTAATTTTAAAATTTGAAGTAATTTTACCTTAAATATTGTTGCATTTAAAGAGACAATTTTCAGTTTTTAAACACTTCCCTCTGAAGAATCCGAACCAATTTTCCAAATCGTTGTACAAACAAAATATTGCGAATTTTTCCCTTTCAAACAAAATTGTGTTTATTGGCTCATTTTACAAATTAAACGAACTTACTGTCATTCATGTTTCTCAGGCGAATGATGAACGTACTTTCCATATGTTTGCTTTTGCAACAGAATCTTCGAGCTTTAGGCAATTTGTGTAGTGATGTTTGTGTTGTCAATGAAACGCACATCAAAGAACTGGCTGAATGGCTGGCTAAATACCTTTCAAAGGATATAAAATTCCTAATCATTCTGCCAAAGTAAAGTTTGCCATCTTCATGTTCTAGAAAAAATGCACTTTAATTTGGAAGGAGTTTTTTTAAACAGATTAAAACGAAAGTTGTTCCAGTCTTGAGAAAGAATTAAAAAGTTTTATTTTAAAAAAAATTTTTTTTTTTTTTTTGATTTAGTTTATTTAATCTTCTAATTCTCTTTTTTTAATAAATGTTTTTTTTTTTATTTCTTAAACTTTTTCGTTAAAGTCTTGCTTTTTATTGTGAATTGTTTATGACACCTGTCTAAAATAAAAATATATATCCAAGTTAAAGGGAAGAGTCCCTAGAGACGTATGTATGTTATTATGAAATAAGAGAAATCAAAATTCAACTATAAAGTGGGGAACAGAATAGTTGCTGTAGTACAACGTTACGAATAGCGTTGCAAACTGTGAAAAGTAAAAAACGGCAGATTGAAAGTAGTGTCAACAGAAAACGTTATTTTAGTAGTCCTAGCAACTGAAATTGAAGCGCCAATTTCGAAATTTTTAACTTTGTTGCCCTACAGAGCATTTGTCAGCTTCAGTTTTTACTACAACTTTTTTATTCTAAACTAAAATATTTAAAACTGAACTTCATTCAAGGCAAAGTTTATCAAAAGATAATTCTTTTATAAAACAACTAGCATTTAACCCGCTACTTCGTTAGCGTCTCCTTTTCTTTCGTGGACATAGTTTTTTGCCAAAGTTTATGTTTCTAAGTTTTAACCCGCTTCTTTGTAATAGGTACGATTTTCACCTCTTAAACGTTCGAATTTCGAAAATGTACCAAATTTGTATTTGTATTTTTTAGAAAAGTCATGAATGTGATATATTTTTTATTTTAATGTTTATTGGTTTAAAAGCTAGATGGCATAGCAAAAAAGTTTTAAAATACAGGTTTTACCCGTTTACTTTCCAAAAAGGCCGCTTATTTTTTTTATTGAACAACAATAAGTACTAAATTTTTGAATAAAAAAAAAATGTTTTGTAAAAAAGGACCCCTTAAATATCCGAATTTCAAAAAAGTACCAAATTCGTATTTGGATTTTTTAGATAAGTTTCAAATGTGATATAACCCTTATTTCTATGTTTATGGGTTTAAAAGATAGATGGGGTGACAAAAAAGTACCAAAATACAGGTTTTCCAGTTTCCTCCGTTAATGGGCTGAATTTCCAAAAAGTACCAGACATCTGTCCGCTTATTTTTCTAAAGAGCGACGATAAGTATTAAATTTTTTACCCTTTTTTACCCGTTTAGTAAAATTTATTCATATAAATTTTACTAAACGTCCAATCACTTGTGTTGTAAAAACAGCACATAAAGCGATTCGTTACACTTCGCAGTTACAGAATTGAAGCAATAAGTCTTATGTTCGCAACAAATTTTTTCCAATAAGTACTAAATTTAAACGTTGTTTTTAGCTTTATTTTAAAAATTTTAAGGCATAGTTTTATTGATTTAGATTAATAATTTTTAAAATTAACTTTTTTTTTTTTTTTTAATTATTTGGTTGATTCACAATGTAGTCATAAAGTTATAAATTTATATTTCTTAAAATAGTTACAAGAAATATATATGACTTCTATGGGCAACCACTTATAGTTTAGATTTCTACTGTACAATGAACACAGTATTCAAATTTTTATTTTGTTTGAAACACAAGAATATTTTATTTTTAAACAATTGTAAAATATTATATAGGACATATGACGATATGACTTGATAGCACACCTTGTGAACCACCCAATTATTAATTTTGACATATGTGACGCGCAAAATAGAAAAGGACCTACGGGTAAAAACTATTTAAAACCATTATCTTTAGTGTACCATGACTGAGCGTGTTGGTAATGGTCTCATTTGAAAGCGACACATCTCATGAAGTCAGAAACGTGTTGGTCCACATCAAAAAAAAAAGTGAAAATTGATTTTTTTTTTACCCTTAGGTCCCTTTCTCTGGTGTTTTTTTTTTTTTTCTACAAAAAAAGTCCACCTTGTTAAAAGGTACATGTATAAAATGTCTTGCCAACACTGTTATAATGCAATTTTTTATTTGACGAAAACAAAACACAAAATTGGACCGCCCAGTTTTTAACAGCTGACAAAAAAATATGTACCTAAATTAAAAAGTTTGTTCTTCAAAATATAAAAAAAAATATACATTAACCAAAATTTGTTAATAGATTGATATTAAATAAACAAATAAATGAACAAAATGAATGACGAAATTCCAAATTTCTTGAGTTTGTTTTTTTCACTGACTGCCTATCATTAACAATTAAAAATTTTAAATTTTTACTGTCCTGATTAGAGTCGAATTCTACCCAAATTCGTCTGATAACCCTATATAAACAGAAGCCATATTTTTACAGGGCATTATGAACACTGTCGATTTTTGCGGGGCGTAAAATTCAATGTCGTATGCCATTAGTATTAGTATTAGCATTTTTTAGAATAGAATAAGTCACCCTTTTAGAGAGCAAAGCATTTTTAAGAATCGAACTCCAAATTGCATTTTTTTAAATAAAATGTCAAATTTTTTGTAGAAAAGAAAACACCATTAAAATAGCATTAAAAAAATATTTTCTAGGAAAATTAATAATTCTTATCTTAAGAAACCTCTCACCTTATCAGTTTTGTGAAAAATACAATATTTATGGGTACCTAGGAATACCCTTATCATGTGAATTCTTGAAATTATTTTCCATTAAATCATTACGAAATTAAACTACAAGGAAATTTTACATTGTAATGTAAAAACTGAATTTATATATTAGTTGCTTTTAAAACAAATATATTTTTGATCCCAATATAAAAATTCTATGGTATAAATATTTATCCAACGAAAAATCTGAAAAACAATTTTTTCTATTATCTTATAGATATATGATGCTTTACTAAAATATATCCAATTGTTTAAATATTACCATATATTTAAATTTTTTCAAAAATGTGAAATTGTATATAGTTTCGAATAAAATTTCATATTGATTATAAAATTTCAAACATAAAACTAGAAAAAATTTTAGCATTTTTTCTTAAGCATTTTTCAAAATTATTTTAAGCTGTTAAAAATTAAAAGATCTGGTCACACTGTTCGTCATACAAGTTTTCGACTACTTGCCAACTACACAAAAAAATTATCAGTAGTTTTTATCCATTAACAAAGTTGCTTAAAAAGTATTTCAATGTAATTAATGTGATATTTGAAACAATTATTTTTTTAATTGAAAGAAAATTAAAAATATAATTTTGATTATATTAACATTTAAGTTGTTTTGAAATACATTTTTAAAGAAAATATTAATTAAATAAAAAAAATTTTAATTGATTTTTTCGTTTAAAATAAAATAATTTCCACTTGTAAAATTGTTGTTGGGAATTGTGAAATACTGTACTATATTTAATTTAATCAACTAACACAATGTTTGAAACGGCAAAGTCTTTTGATCATTTTTTTAATTAAAATTAAAAATATCATTTATTGAAAAAAAAATATTTACAATGTTAAATTTTTACAATTTTAAGTAATCAATACATTTTGGTTATAGGTGCAAAATCAACAAATTGTTTGCTTGATTCTATTAATTTGGTATGAAGTTGGTGATTAGAGACAATTTTTAATTTTTTCTGTACATAAGAAAATCATTGTCAGCGATCATTTTAATCGAAGGCTGTCAAAAAATAAAACAAATAAATAAGATAAAAAACACAGAATTGTATAAAATGAGTTTTTTTTTTGTGAAATCTCAAACAACACATAAATAAACAAAGTGGGAATTGTTAAAGTAATAAGACATTTTAAATTGTTGTATACTTTTGTATTAATTTTCATAGCAAAAAAAAAGCTCAGAAAGGTTGGAGGAGGAGTTTATGCATTAAGAGTATTGCGTATGAACAGCGTAATTCGCATTCCTAACTTAAAAAGCGAACAACGTAATTCAAAATGGCATGTGAAAAAAACCTAGTCGTCGTTTGGGTACTTATGGAAAGAAACAACAAGAAAAGATATTTTGTATTTTTATGTAAATGCATTACAATTTAATATAGCGTACACATACATATTTTATTTCCACTGTTTGCAACGTCAACTTTCTATCCTTCCCATCTTTTCCAATTTATTATCCTAAACCACTCGTTCCACATTTTTAGTACTAAAAATCTTTTGTTTTGCAATCTTGAAAACTGCATTTTTTTAAATGTTTCACAATTACTTATATGGACGTAGTTTTTTTATTTTTGTTTAATTTATGGCAAAAATAGTATGTCAAATGCACAACCGTATCCATTAAGACTAAAAAAGAAAACAAATCATAATGAAAACTGGAACAAAATGACATTTGCAAAACAAATTATGAGTTAAAAGGACAACCTAATGGTCCATTTTAAAGTTTTAAATAAAGAAAAAAAAAAAAACTAAAATGACATGTTGCTAAATGAAATTTTAAGTGACCATTTAGAAAGAGTAGATGGAAAATTAATTGATTTTTTAATAACTATTTACAAACTGTTACTTTAAGTTCCATAAGAATTAAGTAAATAACAAGAGGTAAATGTTATAGAAAGAAATACAATTAAAAGTGTAATTCTTTACAGATTTCGCTTTAATTAGATTAACAAATTATACTCCAAAACTTGCAGGCGAATAAGAGAAAATATATTGTTTTAATAAATGTGGCTCTTTAAGAATATTGCCCTTGTAGATTTAGTCAGGTTAGGAGTAGTTAGGAGTAGATATGGATCTCTTTTTATGTAACAAACTGGGTCGGGCAGAACCGAACGGACTGCCGGCTATTGCGCACGCTGCGGCCGTTACTTAGGAATTCCCACTCGGATACGCTTCTGGGCAAGAGTAAGTCCTGCGTTAGAACTATAACGTATCTTATCACGGGCCACTGTATGATAGGCAGGATGGCGGTAAGGATGGGATCTGACTTTTCGGATATATGCGGGTTGTGTGAGGACCCGGAGGAGCCGGATATAGTTGAGCACATTTTGTGTCGGCTACTACGTAGTAGGTTCTTAGACAAATTGGAAGATGTCTTAGGTTTTGGGCTCGAGAAACTTACGGGAATTGTAATGGGAATGACCTGGCTGCACAGCTGGAGACTGCATACGGGATATATATATGGCAGTTTTTGTTCATTATGGTTGTTTTTCTTTTAGATCCGATGGTTTACATTTTACTACTCTCTCCTTTCACTTTCTATTTCACTTTTTTATTTTAACTAGCCTATCAGGTGCCCCGTTGGTTGGTAGTAAGCTAGTTTATCAGCCTCCTGCAGATAAGTGTAGAGCTTTGCGGAATTAGCGCAAGAAAAAAACCAGCTTAAGCATCACGAAGTTCTCTGGGTGAGGGTGTGAAGTTTTCTTCTTACCAGCCCTTCTACCTAACTTTACCTACATATCTAACATATATATTTGTATACACTTCACCGAAGATAAAGGATGTAAAGAAGTTCGTCATTCCGTTTGTAATTTCTACAATATTGATCTTAGTACCTAAAAAATATATATATCCTGGATCCATATCATTTGCGAGGTGGATTTAACGATGGACGCCTATACATATGCATTATATTGAAATGAGGTTTCCGAAGATCCCAGAAACGATGGGGAAAAGAATGTTTTACATTTATGTCACATACACTTCGTTAAAGTTTGCTATTAAAATTCAATTAGATCGGTCTATAAGTGGCTGAGATATAAGCAAAAACCACGTCTGCCTCTAATTATTTTCATATAACCCTATGATGTTGTTGTGTTTATTTTATACCAAAAGCATAAAGGTATATCCTTGCATAAATATATATTTTTATTATTCTTATGTGTAGACTTTTTTCTTGCTTTGTTTTATACATAACAAATACCTACATGATAGCCCAGTTGACTTAACGATGCCCGTCTGTCCGTCTGATTTTCTGTATATCTGGAGAACGGCAAGAGCAAAAGTTATCAAATAAGTTATAAGCATCTGGGCTATCAATACACAGCATCCGACAAACTGTGGGCGGTATTGAAGAAGAGGGCACGGCACAAAATAGACTTCTTCATATCTAAAAATTGTCAAGGGTATATACGATTCGACATAGCAGAATATAACTATCTTAAATACATATCTTGTAATATATAAGATAAATGTATAGTATATTTCCTTATTATTTCCAAATATACGGCTTTTAGGAATAAGTTGTTTATTCTGATGCTTTTCGAAGAACCAATCCTATGGACTTATACTGTTGGTTCAAAGAATACTACCATTCTGGGTAGTTGGTAGGGGTTTCCTTATAAGGGAATTGGGTCCAAAGGTTTTCGCTGCCGGAAGATGGTTACGTCCCGCAGGCGGGAATCTCGGCTATAAGTGTGGGTAGCTGACTTGCCAAGAATATATTTATATTAATTGCAGCCTTTGCGAGTGTTTACACAACATCTAGGATAACTGCAGAGTGTTAGATATCTTTAAATGATATTGGAAAGCATTCAAAGGTAACCCTCATGTGGATACCAGGGTATACCGACTGCCAAATAGCAGATGAGCTTACCAAAAAGCATGGTTTTGAGGATGGCAGATCTGTAAATCGCCTAATTGACTTGCCACTGGCTTACTATAATTTTCTCATTTAGCGCCAGTATTGCATAGTTGGGATGGACTCGAGAATCGATCTCTTTCTTAGCCAGTAAAGTGCTAGCTACGGTAAGAGTATGTGGGGCATACTCTTTATTTAAGTTATTTAAGTAACAACTGAGCACTGGCCGGTAGGGACCCCAGCTTGTAGGATGGGCTCAGAATTCATTGACTACTGCAGAAGTTGTCATGACGAGGGGCAAGAGAAAACTGTGTTTCATTTTTCTGTGTCATTGCTTAGCAATTCAGTATATGAGACAGAGATATCTGAGAAAACCGGTGATAATCTACATAGATGATTTATCTTGGATAGAACTGACTGAAGAATATAACCTTACCGAATTCCTCTGTATGAAATCCAGTTTTTGTAACTCCAACATAACCCAATTAAAAATCATTTGAAAAATTTTATAAAATGTTAGAGAAAATTTGCATACAGTAATAATCTGGGCTAATAATTTTTAGTTAATCGTCCAGCAGACCAAAACATTTCTCTACAATTAAATTCCAATATAAATAAATTTCTTTTGGCAAGTATTTAAGAGCATTAGCAATATATGGGCATTTGCGTCTTATTCTATTCGTTTCAAATAGTATTGTGTCACTTTTAGCAAAAGATAATAATTAGTTTTGCATTACCACATCACAATTACTAAAGTATACAAAATAGAAACCACAAAGTTATGAAACCATATGAAAGACCTACCAAACATGTATGCCAACTTAAAAATCTTTAATGGCTATCAAAATGTAAGAGGGTTGCGTGTAAAGTAAAAGATATGTATTTAAAATGCCTTGAACCAGAAAAGGCCATTTCTTACCAAAAATACACAAATGCCAAAGAGACTTGCGACACACTCACTAATAAATATATTTTGAAAGTGTTGTCCAACTGAATGTGTAGATTAGCAAAAGCTGTAAAGGAACACCAGCCAAGCAATAAAAGAACCAAAACATAATGATTCTTTCTTGTAATTTAAGTTAAAAACAGAGAGAGTTTAAAGAGATATTTTTTTATCGTACGTGTATTAGTGGCGTTACAAATATTCGTATTCGAAATGCCAAATATTCACATATTTTACGACATTCGTAGTATTCGTATTCGTATTCGCCGAGTTCAAGCGAATATTTCACGAAAATTTTGTTAATACATTCCAAAAGAAAAAAATACAAAAGTGTAAAAAATACATCAAATCAAACCAAAAATATAAATTTTTAATAATTTATTATCAAAGTTGTTTGTGGGAATACTATTATTTATTAAAAGATTTTGTTTGTTGTTCTTAATTCCCTTTTTAAATAATTGATAAAAAATACTGAAATTTATTGTTGGAGGATAAGCTGTTCCTATGCGCATTTCACTGGTTGCTTAGGCCAGATCATCAGGAAACGTTCTCCTAAATAATTTTAGAAAAGCCAAAGCTATCAGCAAACAAAACTACAGAGGGAATGAGAATTACCTACAAACACTCAAAAAGTCTTGTTTGCAACGATATCAAAGCTTAAACAAAATACCAAACAATAAATCAGTGATGAGTTTTATCTTTTCTTACATTTCCCGCTACAATTATTTGGAATTCTCCCAACATTAATTGTAGTTGTAAGTGGGTAAAGAAAAAACATATTAAAAACAAAAACAAAGTGCTTTTATTGTTTTCGCAAGAAATCAAAATAAAAACAATTTGCCTCCAACAATAAATTTCAGTATTTTTTATCAATTATTTAAAAAGGGAATTAAGCACAACAAACAAAATCTTTTAATTTTTAATAATTTCTTTTAAAAAAAACCATTTTGTCTTTAGCGCAAAATTAAAACTTCTTTTACACCCAGAGAAAAAACCATGTTTAAATATGGTCACCTCCAAAAAAATATTTTAAATAAAATTGTAAACATACTATGGTTATGTTAACCATATTATTGTCATCGACAACCATATTATGGTTAAATTAGTCCTCCATCAAGAAGGCACAATCATATTATGGTTGCCTCCGAGCATGTTTTGATTAATAATAACTAAAATATGCTTAACACTTATAATAGCACGGATGATTTTTAACCATAGAATGTTGCTCTTGGAAAAGAGGAAAATACTATTGTTAATTTAAAAACAAATTATTGTCAGATTTAACCATAGCATGTTTAGAGGCAACCATAATATGGTTGTGTCTTCTTGACGGAAGATTAATTTAACAATAATATGGTTGGCGGTGACAATAATATGGTTAAATTAAACATAATATGTTTAAAATTTTCTTTAAAAATAGTTTTGTTGGAGGTGACCAACAAAACATATTTTTTCTCTGCGTGTAGTACAGCAAAAACCAAACAAACATTGCGCCGCCACAAAAGGAATGTATGAAAATTACTCAAGTTGATTTTAATGATTCCTAGATATCATTTGCAGCAATTGTCTTATAATCGTACGAAAATTATCGACAACTGGAATGGGTCAATAAAATAAAAAGATGATTCCGATCCCATAACGTAATTTAGAAATGCATTCACTGCGGTTGATTGACACTTAACATTTAAGGAAAATTTAAGAGATTTTGGCGTTCTGCTTATTATACAGAAATTAAGAGTGGGAACCTAAACAGTTTGATATCCATTATTTAACACTGTGAGAAACAATTTTAAGCAAAATAAATTTAATATGTGAAAAACTATCGAAATAGGTCGGTGAATTACTAAGTAACAGCCCAAAAAGAGTGACAAAAAACGAAATTTAAAAGTATTTACGAATGAGAATCAGTCTGACAATTTTAGCATTTTTGATTTTAAATTTATCATTCAAAATTTTGATTTAGCTGCAAAACTTTATTTTAGCATTTCGGTAGTTTATTTAGGATTTTTATAAAATGTGCTCAGTCGTTTTAGCTTTAACAGAATTTTTTTTATAAACTTTTTTAAATTTTGACTACAACCAGTTGCACTCAAAAAGAAATTTCGTATAAAAATTGATGTGTTTAAGAAACGTCTTACCTGTTTTGTAAAAAAATTAACATTCAGGGAATCTTAGAAATGCCCTAATCATGTTGATTATAAAAATTTTGTAAAAATTTAATTAAATGGTCCTAACATAAAATTTGCATAGTGTAAATGTTTTGGCATTTCATGTTAATCCAAAGAAATATCTAATACAAATTTGAGCTGTAAACTGCTGAAGAAATAATAATTTTGAAGTTTTAGCTTTTCTTAAACTTTAAGAAATAAACTGGTCTAAAGTTTCTTTTTTTAGAAATAAAATCGCTTGTATTTTGCTTACATCAGGGGTATTGCAGGCCGCTTAAATATGTTAAAATATTTCCAATTTTTTAATTTTATTTAAAATGAGATCCTAAAATGTATGTAGCTTTTAATAAAATTTAATATTGTTAATTGTTAGCAAAAATCTTGAAAAAAATTTCAGCATTTACTAAAATAATTTTTAACATTTTCTGGCCTTGTCTAGTGCAAGATTTAGCTGTAAACAATTTTAAGATCTGGTCACTCTGATAAGTATGCAAACATTTCCTTGGAGTTATCTTAATGACGTCAGGTGAAGTATACATTCTCTCACCGTGTAGAATAATTTGCTTTATTTTTAGCCTTAATCTTCTTCATTAAACACTTGGGCTCCACATAAGACCCTTTGGGCCGCGGTGCTTATGGCTTTTATATAAAAATAATAATAATGTTGGTAAACATATTTAAAAATGTTCAGTAGTGGCATTCAGGTGCGAACTATGTAATTTCATTTAGTAGTGTGCCAGTTTTTTCTTGTTTATTGTTATGGACGAGAAAAGGACATTTTTTCAGTCTAATTTTTAATACACAGAAAAAATTATTAAATTTCTCCAATCACCAAATTTATTCCAAATTTATAATATCAGCAAACAAGTTGTTTATTTTGCACATATTAGCAAAATTATTATATTGATTACTAAAAATTTTAAAATTTTGAAAAAATATTTTCAATAAATGATATTTTTAATTTTAATTAAAAATGTGATCAAAAAACTTTGCCATTTCAAAAAATGTGTTAATTTATTTAAATAAATATTGACAATTCCCAACAACAATTCTACATGTTTAAATTATTTTATTTTAAACGAAAAAAGTCAATTAAGATTTTTTGTTATTTAATTAAAATTTTAATTGAAAATTTATTTTAAAACAACTAAAATGTTAATAAATTTTTAATTTATTTTAATTTTCTTTCAACTAAAAAAATAATTGACACAATTATCACATTAATTCAGTTTAAATACATTTTAAACCATTTTTTAATTGATAAAACACCTTTTTCTGTGTATAGTGTGGCACTAAATTTCAAATTGGTATTCGCATTCGACGAAAATTGGCGCAGATATTCGTATTCGTATTTGTATTCGCAAATATTGAAAGTTGATATTCGTAACATCACTAAAGTGTATCCTCTTTGGCCGGATTAAAGCTGTGACCCCAAATTGTAAATTTCTTTTTTCATAATTTATTTATTGAATCTTCATATATTCAAATATGAACAAGCAATAATTCATCAAATCTTATTCTAATTCTTAAGCTTGCGGCCTGCCAATGCTGGACGAAAATTATCATAATAATGGTTCCAGTTCATATAAGAGTTTTTCGCTCTGCTGATTGGATAAGACCTGACGTATGTCTTTCATTTAATGTACTCCATGCCAGTTTTTGACTCTTTTCGAAATTATGTCACGAAATTGTATAAAACATACAAGACAAGTCAAACTTTTCATTATGGTATGTGCAAGCAGATCTTTCGTTGTCCATCACATAAATGCAACACGAATGTCCACAAAACTTTCTTGAAATTTTTATATTGGTTGTAAAATTTTTAGTTACTTATTAGCTTACATCCAGATACATACAAGAGTCCTGCACAATTCCATTTGAAAAAACATCAAAATAATTGAAAAATGTTCTAACTCTATGCTGTAGTGTCGCTGTCACACGCAAATACTGCAGACAAGTGTAGAAGTGTGAAAGTAAAACTATGCTTCACTATAGTGAAAGTGCGTGTATTCAGAATATTCTAAGAATTAACAAGGGAATGAAAAATACACGCAACAATGAGAGTGCGAATAAGAAAGATATATATTAATTTCTTTAATAATGTTGCAACAACAATTATTTGCAAAGGAATTCTTAGCATGCATACGCCACATACGACACACAAGTAAACATCACAAATTCTCGCAGACTGCACGAGGAAATTTTCAAAATTTTCAAATTATAGGCAAAAATAGTTTACTGTATTGAAAGGATTCGAAAGCAACAAGTACTGTCTGGCGTGTATTTCTTTCAATTCCTTTACTTTCACAACACTATTTAAATTGTACGACGAACAGTAATGCATAGCATTTGTCATTGTGGCTGTCCACAAACGTTTTGTACGCAGTTTGGATTTTTCTCGTGCGTTTGATTTTTTTTAACACATTTATGCAGGCCTTAAAAGCATATCTGTTAATTACTTCAATAGTGACATAACTCAAAAAGTTTAATTTTTGAGTAAGTGATGCTGAATTCTTCATCATGTTTTTCTTTATTTTGTGTATAAAGTTCATCTTTATATCTTTTATACTTTCCCCATTTGAACAGAATGTATAGTTTTTTTTTCTAAGTGATTAGAAGAAAATAAAATCTTTAAACGACTTTATCTCGAAATGGAGTTTTTTGAGTTATGGCACTGTCGAAATAAATAAGCGATATGTATTGTATGGTTTTTTAGCTTCCTTTCAAGCAAACATACTTTTATATCGATCTCAAGCATTGTTGACATAACATTAGACCCTCGTATTTATCTAAGCTAAAGTAAGACAAGGCAAATAAAATAATATTTTTTCTATTCACTTTTCTTTGAATTAATATGTGTGTGTATGAGAACTTTTTAATATGTATAGTTCTGTATGCTAAAAGCAAAGTAATAATTTTGTAAATGTATGTAAATGCATATGTATGTAAATAACTTACAAATGTACATACATACAAAGGCTTTCATGGAGTTTGCGGAGACCATACAATCATATGAATAAAGAAATAATATGCTGCAATACAAAACCACAATGAATTATAAACCATTCATAGATGGTCAAACAGAAAGCATAAAATGAAAAACGTATACATACATATATACACATAAGCATATACTTCCGCCCTCTGCTTCCCAGTTTGACTCTTTTTCTCTTCAAACAATCATGGCTGTTTAACAAAATCTCATAAAATGCAAAACACTCATATACATCCCCTGAAACTTGCACTTTGTACTTTAACATTAAATTTTATAATTTGTATTAGCATGTCTGCAAATGTACGAGTATGTGTGTAGTTAAGCTGTAGTTTGTATTAGTATTAGTTATTGCATTTAGCTCAACATGTTACAACATGTTGGTTACTATTTGCCGACTTTGTAGATTTTTCTGATGGGGGTTTTTTCTCGATTTTTTTTTTTTTATTTTTTCATTTTAAATATTTGGTTGGCTGCTTGGCTGGGTTTTTGGTCAAGAGGTCATGTCTGTTGTGTGTGGTTTTAAATTTATCCTCTATTTCTCAGCTTCTTTTTTTTTTTTTTTGTTATTATTTTTAAAGTAAGTACTTTTGGATTCATTTTGCCTTTTGGTAAAAAATATAATCTTTACATTAAAAATAAATGAAAAAACTTTAAGTATGAAAAAAAGTTTATATTAAAATCTATAAAATTTCATTAGTTTTTTTTTATAAAGTCACAAAGAGCATTTAGCCATTAAATTATTATATGCTTAAGTTTTATAATAAACGGTAATTTTTGGCTGGTTGGTTTTAGCGGGTAACACAAATTAGAGTGTTTCAAAGTTTTGTAAAATACCAGAACTCAATTGTCATTAATGCACTGTTTATTAGAAAATTACTCACACACTGCACACACAAAAATATACCAATGAAGAATTCAATTAGTCGACTAGATTAAAAATATTTCCTTCGAAATTACGTGCACGCAGAGCAAAAATCTATGTCTCTATGAAGTCACGTATAACGATACTAAGATAAAGTCAAATCATTATATGGTAACTGTAGCAATAATTGTGATTAGGGGGACAAAAATATTTTGAATTTTCCACACCTTTTCATTGGAAATAAACTGGTACTACACCCAGAGAAAAATTATGTTTAAAAATGGTCACCTCCAACAAAACTATTTTAAAAGGAAAATTTTAAACATATTATGTTTAATATAATATACTTTTGTCACCGGCAAACATATTATTGTTAAATTTGTCCTCCATCAAGAAGCCACAACCATATTATGGTTTCCTCCAAACATGTTTTGGTCAATAGTGAATAAAATATGTTTAACACTTATAATAGCATGGTTGGTTTTCAACCATAACATGTTGCTCTTGGAAAAGAGGAAAATATTATTGTTAATTTAAAAAAAAATTATTGTTATATTTAACCAAAACATGTTTAAAGACAACCACAATATGGTTGTGTCTACTTGATTGAGGATCAATTAAACAATAATATGATTAAATTAAACATAATATGTTTAAAAATTTTCTTTAAAAATAGTTTTGTTGGAGGTGACCATTTTTAAATATATTTTTTCTCTACGTGTATGAACCATATATTTTCTCTGCTGTGTATTAAATAATTTTTTCTAACACTCTTCGCTCTTACGAGAGCATTCTCGTAAATAGCAGATCAAACTAGACTTAGTTAATACCTTTGCCAAAAAAAGTAGAGTCTATGATCCATTGTATCATCAAGTTATGTAAAAATTAAAAAAACTATGTCATGTTCACACCTATTAAATATTTGACGTCCTACACGGAACCACTTGTTTTATAACAATGGATCAATCATGTTTTAACAGTTTGTTAATTGAATTTTACTTTTATCTTCTTACAAATAAATATAAAAAAGTCAATAAAAATTGTACAAAATAAAGCTAAAATTTCATGCTATTTTTTTTTGATTTGTTCGTCAAATATTTGTTAGGTCAAAGCGTTAACCAAAAACATATATATGTCCTTTATTTAATTAAATATAATATTAATACAAATTGTAGCATAAAATACTTAAATAAAATGTTCACGAAGAACATAGGGCGTCAACAAATTCTCTCCATCTATTTCGATCTCTGGCAAGTAGCTTAATTTCGTTCCATGTTTTTTGAGCTGATTCGTGTTCATTTTGTATGCACCGGATCCATGTATTACGTGGTCGGCCTCGATGTCGTTGACCTTGAGGGTTCCACTCTAGTGCAGCTCTGGCAATATCATTTGCTGGTCGCCTGAGAATATGGCCGATCCATGTCCATTTACGTTTCTTAATATCAAATTCAATGGGACAACAATCTGCCAGATTCCAAAGGGCTTCATTTGATACCCAATTTGGCCAGTATATACGTAAAATCTGTCTCAGACACCGATTCACGAAAGTTTGTATTTTCTTCATGGCCAGTTTTGTAAGGCTCCATGTAGTGCAACCATATAGCAGCACAGATTTTACGCTACAGTTGAATATACGTAACTTAGTTTTCTGGGATATGTTGTTAGCGCGCCAAATTTTGTGCAGTTTGAGGAACGCAACACGGGCCTTGTTGATTCGGTCACCAATGTCGGCTACAGAGCCACCGTCTTTTGCGATTTTACAACCGAGATAGTTGAAAGATTCTACATCTTCCATAACGGTACCATCAACAATAAGGGGCGATGAAATATTGGTACCGATACGCATCAGCTTTGATTTTTTAAAGTTAATTCTCAATCCTACTTGTTTGGCGTTTTCGGAGAGTCTCGTTATCTCAGCTTCAATATCTGCAAAGCGATGGGCCATTAGACAAATGTCGTCTGCGTAGTCTATATCATTTAGGTACTCCATCATATTCCATCGAATGCCGGTAGGGGCCTCACTATTTGTCTTTTCCATTACACAGTCTAAAAGAAGAATGAATAATGTGTAAGGTTGGCTTTCCCTTCCGTGAAAAATCAAAAACATAACCAGTTTTAATTAAAAATGTAATCAAGTCAATTAAAGGTTTAAACAAGTGAATTAAACGTTTAATTTGTTTACTGGTGCAAATTTAATTAAATTTATAATGAATATCACAAATTTTTAATTGAAATCTATTTTTAATTTTTTCTGTGTAGAAAGTGATTCTTATTTTAATATAACCTTAGTACAAATAGCCTTCCGAAACATGGATCCCTTATTTGGAAAGTTCATTTTAACTAGGGATGTAACCGATGCCGATAAATCGGGGTTACTTAAGGTTTGCCGATATACCGATATCGGCGATATGTAACTTTCGAACGGACAATAATTCTTTAATTTTTTTTAAAAGTTTTTTGAACAACAATTTCATTTCAATGCTTATTTTTGCATTACAACTATCTGAGCTACGTAAGCCAGAGCGGCAAGCGATTATTTAACATAAAACGTCGACTTCCTAAGCATTTCGAATAAAACAAACCGACATAGCTATCAGTCAAAAAAGATTTTCCAGCCTGATGGTGTTGAATTCGCATTCTAAAGGCTTATTCCGTATGAAGTGTATGAAAATAAGAAGTTTTGACATAAAACTTAGAGAAATAAAACATTAAAAAGAAGAGCATCAAATCAAAACAGAATAATGAAATTCTTTATTTTCATTCTTAGTTGTTTTGCTTTGCCCAGTAGCACAGTGGTATATTTCGGCCAAAACATCAATTTTATTTTTATGTTGATGTAATATTAGAGCCTAAACTTCAAAACATGTAATTACAAATTTCCATCACATTGTACAGCCTGCTATGGCTGTAGGAGTGGCGGAAATTTACCATTTTTCGTTATTAGTTTTTAATAAAAATATTTGGCTTTGTGAACAACGTAGTAAGTAGTTAGGTTCATGATAACCTATTTCTCCCGGTCCATGACAGCCCGTTGTTTATTATAAGAATAGCAATACCGATCTTTTTGGCACTAGAAGTCTTTTGGCCCAACTATGAAAATCATAATCAAAACTATATTTTAAAATTACGACAAAACCTGAATGTGGCAAATTTATCGAAAATTTTATCTTTTGTTAATTGTTGCAAACATTTTTTTTAATAAAGGTCCTTTTAAAATGGAAATAATTTCAAGTCCTTTAATAATTATGTTATTAAAAAGTAATTAATTTAAATTATTCTTTTTTTTTTCACTTTTACTCAATATTAATGTATTTTAATAACAATATCATTTTAAAATACAAACAAAATTATTTCCATTTTACTTTCAATTAGAATTTGTTGAATGTAAAACAAGTGACCACAAAATGAACTTTTTCTTTTGTAACCCCATCATGAGTTTATACTTACGTACACATGCATGTACATGTAAATCGCATCGCAGCAGTTTGCTCGTTGTAAGTACTTGGGTGGAATACAGATGAATATATGGAGCGACATTTGCATTTAAATGTAGTTGGATTTTTATTGAAACGATCACACTTGGAAGCACGCATACATACATATATTTTATTGCAACTTTTATAACAAACGATTTTTACATTGTCATAATAACAATTGTTCTGTTTAACTGCTGTAACGACTACCACTCACTCGATTACGGTAAAACTACACTATACACGACACACACTTGTGGATACAACACGAAGGATATGGAAATAAGTTTGACTATTATTTTTATAGTTTATCCTAGTTGGGCTAAATGGTGATATTATAAATTGAAAAAAAAAAAGAAAAAATTATGATATTAGAAAATAAACACGAAAGTAGGACTGATCTAATTCAAACCGAATTTCATATAATTTTAACTTTGGCAAAATTAGAAGACATTTTTAATTTTTAATAAAAATTCTTGCTATTTCTTTTTAGAGAGATTTATAATTTTCTTGCTCAATATTTTTTTCTGTTAATGCACCGCATACTTTAGTCGTTTATTATTGCGTAAAACTTTCATTTTATCCTCTTTTATCTACAGTGGGTTATGAGATCAAAGTGTTAGTGTTTTACAAACAATGAATGAAGTCATTGCATAAAAATGCTAAAATATATGATGACAAGATATAAAGAATGTGTGGTTTTGTATAGAAAGTCATCACCCACTTGCACAAACAAACACATACACACACACCCTCTCATTTAAACTCACAATGGGATAAATTTAACTAAATAAAACGGAAGAGAATATATGCAGTTTTCAGTTTAGTTTGGCTTAGAAATGCATGTGTCAGAAGTTATGAAAAAAGGATGTTACTTTGAAATCATTATTATAATATGCACTCAATGTAACCTGTTTAAAAAAAGAAAATTAAACAAATACACAGAAACAATTTTCAATACATAAGCATTCAATTTAAACAGTGAGAGAAAAATTAAAAATATGAAATATTTGGGTAAATTTTTTTTATTAATTATAAGTGTTTCTATAGTAAGAGCTACTGAAAATAAGAATTTCGAAAGACTTTTGTCGAGAATTTCAACTTTTTTACGAAAATGAAAGATTTCGATAATCAAAAAACTTATATTGAAAAGAAAAAAAATTCAATAATCGAAAATCTTTGCTCAAAAACGAAAAATTGCCATAACTAAAAACGCAAATTTTGAAAATGGTACGATCGGGCATGTCCTAGAAATCGAAATGTAGCGGAATTGAAATCGAACGTAATTTTGATTTAAATTATTTACAAAATTACTACAGGTTTTCCTCTCTTTAAGTGTTGTTCTTGTAAAGATAATTGGAACTTAAAGTATGAAGTATATCAAAAGGAATATTTTTATGAACTTTTTTGATAGGCTTGTTTTCAAAATTTGTTCGATTTTAAATTTACTTTATTTCGATTTATAGAACATGCCCGAACATTTTTTTTTAATTGTGTCAAATATTTGAGGCCCCACACATAACCAATATTTTTATTTAATTGTTGTTTAAGTTTACATAACGTTTGCAAGATCAAGTAGAATTTTACAGTTCAAATTACATTTTACCCAGATTTGTTTCAAAAATAAAGTTAAATAAATTAATTAACCTATTTTTCGCCGACCATTGATTATAATCACCAGCACTCACCCTGTTTTTTTTTTTTTTTTTTTTTGTTGCAATGTTTTTTTTCTGTCAGTTACATAAAATCTTATTTTGTTATTGTAATGTTAAATGGAAGTGGTTGATCAATTTGACTGCAGTATTTTAAACGCTGGGACATACCTTAAGAGTAAAGATTTAAAAAAATCGAAAATTATTCTCGATAGCAAAACCTTTTTCTACCAATTAAAATTCCAATAATAAAAACATTTCTTCTAAATCGAAAATTAACGATAGTCGACAAATTTTTTCCATAAGTAAAATTTGGGATAACCGAACATTTTTCTGTAATAAGCGATAATTAAAAAAAAAAATTTATTTACGAAAATTTGCGTTTTCTTTAAAAAACGATAATAAAAAAAAAATTAAAACGTAAGAAATTGCGAATATCGAAAATTTTTTCAAAACAGATAATTCTTCGACCTTACGGCAGAATGTTATTAAGTCAAAAATTAAATTTTCAATTTTTGAGAGAGCCTAACTCAATTTTCTCTTTCTTTTGGACCACTTAACTTACATATGGCACAACTTCTTTCCATCGTAAAACTTTGCTCCTAAGACAATAAGCCATATAAATAAGGAAATTAAATAATTTTCAATTTTACCTTATGAAAAACTACGGCTTTTGACTTAAGACTTTTTGCCCTACTTCACGCAGGGAATAACATTTTTTTAATATTACCTTTAACAAAACAATTTTAAACGAAAAAATTTAAGCATATTACGGTTAATTTAACCATATTATTGTCACCAGCAATCATTGATTAGTCCTTCATTAAGCAGCCTTAACCATATAATGGTTGCCATGTTATGGTTCAATGTTAACCATAATTAAACATAAGCAAAATTTATTTGAAATATTGAGGGAAGAGGACTATTGCTAAAAAGCATTCGAAAAATGGTTTGAAAATAAAGGTAATTTAAGTTAAGAAAATAATAATTGCAGTAACTTTTTGGGCTAACTTACTCTGTTAAGGGCGTTAAATTTAAACTGCCCTGTAAAACCATCCCCTGTAAACCAAATAAACAAAAGTAACAGAATTTTATCTACTCGCAAGAACTCTCAGCCTTCCAGACCAATAACTTTTGACTCTAATACATTTAAAAATGAAATGGGTACTAGGGTACCCATGTCACTTTCTTAAGGGTTAATATTATAAGTTTATCTAAATTTGTATGCCCTTTTTATAAAAAATAAAACAGGTTAATAAGCCCTTTAAAATTTAATATTTACATATATTAAAATTTAATAGTTTAAAGCAGGGCTGTGGAGTCGGAGTCGGAGTTGAGGTTTTTGTACCGGAGTCGGAGTCGCAGTACCCAAAAAAAAAAAACGCGCGACTCCGACTCCAAAATTTTTCAGCATAAAAAATTTAAAAAAATTTCTAATATTTTCCAATATAAAAATTCTTCGATATTGGCGATGCAATATTTTGCAGATCAATATGAATAAGTAGATTTTAATTTATTTTATGAGAAATAGTTGATTCAAGTACTTTACTATTTAAGTATATTTAGGTGTATTTTTTATACGTGCGGGAAAAAGTCTAAATTACATTAGCAAAACTTATACTCAGTTATTGATCTAGTTGAAAAAGATGTGTGATTTTTTAAATAATTTACTCATGCTAAAAAATGTTAATGACAGGAATTGGCAATAATTTTAATATCAGAATTTTTTAACCATCAACGCTGAAATATTTTTAACATTGTACAGAATAAGTGTTGCTATAGCGCATAAATACTAGTATGTATTAGAAAAATTGTGACGTAAAATTATTTCTCTTTTGTGTAGAAACATCTTAATCGGCCTGCCTTTAATTCCTACCATAACACTCATGTTTTTCTTATGCACATTATGCGGAGATTCCCATAATTCGTTTAATAAAGATGTTTTTACACAAAAGAGAAATAATTTTACGTTTCATTCATTTCGCATCACGGTTAGAGTAGGAGTCGGACTTAAAAAATTTCAGCGTTTGGAGTCGGAGTCGGAGTTAGTACTTTTTTCGGACGACTCCACAGCCCTGGTTTAAAGTCAAATTGTATCTTTTGGCTTGCAACAAAAAAAACGTAACGTCTAAAGCTGTACGAGTTTACGCAGGGACACCAAAAGATATTACGAATATTGTTGAAGGGATATGCCGCATAGTCTGATAGAGAAATTAATTTTGATTTGGTATTTTACAATTCAAATTTATTAAAATTGTTTGCCTTATTAATTATTACCAAATTTTACGTTTTTTAAATAAAAGTTAAACTTATAATAATATAAAAATGTTATACGAATAATTGTTTAGGGAATTTGTGGGGCTCTGAATTCAAAACAAATATTTGTTAACCCGTACAATGTGTCGTTTACCTTCCAGGTGAGAAACCAACAAGGAGTGCCTTAAGGCACACTGAGGCATTTAGTACTAAAAACACCTTAAATTTTTGGAGAACTTAGTTCATTAGTTTGTACTGAAAATAAAAACTAACGAAACAAATAAAAAATATTTTCCTTTGTTTATTACAATCAAAGAAACAAATTTTATTATTTGAGCAAGATAAATAAAGATTCCATTTGGAACAGAAGCATTGTGTTCGAGATTGTTTACAATGCCTTAAGAGCTTTAAACCGCTTTCGAAGCTTCAAGGCATTCTTAGGCATAAGAGGGTTAATCCAATTTATTTTGATTATGCCAACAAGCACATTCTTTTTAGGGGCTGTATTAGCTAAAATAGTAAAACTGAGATGGTTTTTACCGCTTATTAAATACTTGAAACAAAAGTGTTAAATTTCTTGCTTTAGTTTTTGTTTGAACTATTTTTTTTTCTGTTTTATGCACCACTGTAATACACTTTATATGCAGATGAGTTTTATGCATAAAATATACAAATATGCAGATGTTTTACATAACAAAACGCCAATGTAGATGTAGGTTTTATCTTTGTATAGGTTCTGTATATATTATAACTAAGAAAAAATTTTCCTTTTGCTTTACAAAAGTAAAATAATACAATACATACACATCTATAGTAAAACCAGCTAACCAATACATAAAAATATACAAATAAAATTTTAACAATTTATTTTATATAACAAAAAAAAATAATAAAACAAAGTAATATAAAAAAAACAGAAGAATTGGCAAAAAAGAAAAATAAATTGTAACCAACATATTGCATATCTAAAACTTTAAGTCTCTCCTTCTACTTTTTCAGTATTCTTTGCTGCATCGTATTGCAAATGGATCTAGAGGTTTTTGAATTTACACATTATATTGTACAACTTGTATAGTTATTACCCTGAAGATCTGTGTATACAGTTTAGAACTCTTAAGAGGTATATACACTGTCAAAATGCTTGATGTCAAACTCGTGTACGTCATTGCTGGCGTCATAACGCTGATGTATTTTGACATCAGTACTATGACAACAAGTGTCTTCTTTTTTGACCCCATGACACTTAACATCACTGTGATGTCAGCCTTAACATCACTTGTTCGAATTATTATCAGTTTTATAAGGTTTTATAAAGCATGTCATCAGTGCGATGAAAAATTGTGTCATTGTAATTGATCTTAAGTCAAATTGAGAGAATATCATTATTTACTTACCCGTTACGTGCTATGTTTGCTTCACTTTTGTTGTATTCCGCTTTTTGTTACCAGAAGAACTCTCAATTATTAGACACCCAATATTGTTATCGTAATAATTCTACTTAAAAAATTTTAATGTATTTTAATAAATAACTTAAAAAAATAAAATATGCTAATTTTGCTTCTCAATTTTACTCTTTAAACATTTAAATAATGTAAATAATATATTATGACATGATGACAGTTTGTCATCGCACTGAATACTGTTTGTCATCACACCGATGACAGTTTGTCATTGCACTGATGACAGTTTGTCATCACACTATTGACATGATCTATTATGTCATCGCACTGATGATAGTTTGTCATCGCACTGATGACAGTTTGTCTATACTGAGGATAGTTTGTCTGTACTGATGTCAAAATACATCAGCGTTATGACGCCTTTTCTATCAGTGTACATAAAATGTGGCATTGAATTGATGTCACTGTAGTCATAGCATAGATGACGCATAAAATATGACAAAATTTTAGGATGACGTTCGTCATTGGGTTGACGCATTTTTCTATGAGTGTACTAACAAGTTGCTTGCTCGTACTATAAACAAGATTGTAAAGCATTTTGATCGGGTATGGATCCCTTTAGACTTTGTCTAACTATTTGCTCATACGCTAGCCCTTAGTAGATAGTAATGTAGGCACTATATATTTTTGCCTGCAGTTTGCTTTAGAGAAAATGTTTCTTGCCACAATGAGGCACACTCCATCTGGTTGTGCTAACAAGAGATGAAGTCTCATCAGAACTTCAGGGTCATATAAACGTATGTGTAAGTATAAGTTTCATAATGTGGTCATAAGAGTTTTATTCATTTAAGTCATTCACGTAAATGCTTGCCTTTAGATGCAAGTGCGTGCCAGGGCTTTGTTGGGGAGTGTATGTTCTAAAGTTAGACAATGTTTTGTTATCTTTTGTTTTAGTTCTTGTAATGTTTTAAAAATTGTATATTCAAACTCTTATATAAGCTTTAATATCTTTATGCTTTGTCAAATTTAGCAAAATGTTATTGCATCATTAAAATTATTACAAGTTTGTATGACAAGAGGTTTTTCTTTAATGCTTGAAAATTGTTTTATTTGATTCTAAAAAGGGTTTCAATTTTAAATAACTTTTGCTGTACATGAAGTTTAGAAAAAAAAATTAAAATAACTTTTATAAAATGAAATTTACAAAAGAGGGGATCACAATCCATAGACAAAATCAAAATAATAGTCCGTCAACAGGCTGAACTCCGGTAAGAAGCAAACTGGAGTTTTAGTTGCATGAGAACTTAATAAGAACATAAGACAGAAATATTGTTGCAATTAAATTTGTTAACTTCAATCTGGGAGATAATTTCATGGCATACTTATTGAAAATTTGATTAGTGATTCTATAAAAAAAAACTTGATGGGATTTCCAAAAATTTTGTACATTCGGAAATTCGTGTATTATCGAAATAAGCAAAAGATATTTTTATAATTTAGGGGGGGGAATTTCCTTGACTGTATTTGTTAAAACTTTTTGTTAAGAAAATAATTAATATCTTCTAAGATACTAAACCCCATATTCATAAAAAAAATTTGATTAATGAAAGGCTTATTAACAAGGCGAATTCATTCCAGGTAATGTCGGTAGTACAACAAGTACAACTCGTACAAAAACCAAAAGCAATTTGTTTTTGTAAAATCATTGTACAATGTCAAAAACCGAAACAAATCAAAACAGAAACAATGATAATAAACAATATTTTGACATGCGACAATTATAAAGCTAAAGAAAAAAAGTTTTGTGCAGAGCTTTTAGGATCACCTGTAATGAATTCGCCTTGCTTATTAATACAATTTTTGTAGAAAATTAGTTTTATAAGCCTGCTGTAAACCTAAGATAATTTTTATGAATATGGAGGTAAAACTTTAAAATATACTTAGATCCCTATTATTCGTGCTTCTTTCGCAGATCCTCGTTTTTTTCAAACTTATTTAATTCTATAAAATTAAAATTATTTTCAACAAAATATATAACCATTTCCTTTCTTTAACAGAATGCAAATGTTGTGTCTCACCTTCTTTAATTAAATAATTTATTTTTTAATATTAAATATTAAATTATTTAATAAAAAAAAACCAAAAATGTAAACTATACTTTTATCAACTTATTTCCTACCAAATAGCCATCTTAGAACTTTTCTTTTGATGCATTTCTACTTGTACCCACATGTTTAACCAGTAAACTATTAGAAGAAAGAAAAGTTTGTCTCTTTCAAAGAAATGAGAAAACTCATACACCCACACCTACACATACTTAACTAACCATAACAAGACAAGACTGTTAGAAGAAAAGTTTTCTTGTTTAATTATACAATTACTTAAATAGCATCCTTTTACTCTGGTTGTAGTGGCACAACATGGTCATTGAGATAACAAAAACTAAGGAAAAACCAAGAGAAATTTTGCAAAAGAGCTTTACGCACTGAGACACATATACATGAACGCACAAATGGTCAAACAGCTGACTTAAGATGTGATCAAAAATTAAAAACTTTTCTAAATTTTAAATAAGAAAAAAAAGGAAAATTTCAAGTGAATACAAGCACATGTTTCAAAAAGAAATTTTCTTAAACTCACACAAACAAGTTGTGCTTGAAGTTTGAAGTTTAAGTGTGTGTAATTGAAATTGAAGATTTTGTGCTTGCAAGGCAAATAGATTATATCGTCATCTACAATTCAAACGGACGTTACTATAATACCCAAACATTAGATTTTTATTGATTGTAGTTTGTTTTATCAAACTTCATGGCTATGGAAATTTTAAGATAATGGCGAAGAAAAGAAATATAAACGCCAAGAATACTTACCCCATTATGCAAAACAAGTTAAAGTTCACATTAGTTAACCAACACATTAAACCCATACATTTTTGCTGAGCTTAATGTGTTGATCAACTAATGTGAGCTTTAACCCATATTTTTCCAAGGTATTAAAATTGCAAAAATCCAAAAATTTTGTTTTGCATTTTAAGATAATTATCTGTCAAAAGGAGCAAAAATATTTTTCTTTTTTTTCCTTCGGGTTTTGTATGCAGAAATAACAAAAGTGTGTTTCGTTTATAGTTTATTTTATTTATACAGATAGTAAAGCGTGATCCATTTCGAGGTTCCCTACTATTTTAAAGAAAAAAACACAGAAAATTCAAATTTAATGGGGAATGTTTATTATCATTTGAAAGAACATTTTTTTTCATTTATTTTTTGAAGATTATGTCTATCAAATGTTGGCCGTTGCTACGTCGCAGATGGTCCATCCGTTGAGTCCAATTGTCGATGACTCGTTCGAGCATTTCGACTGGTAACTGGCGAATGACACGCGTGATGTTTTCCTCCAAGGCCTGAATCGAAGCGTGTTTGTCCGCGTAAACTTTAGACTTTACATATCCCCATAGGAAAAAGTCTAACGGTGTGATATCACACGATCTTGGTGGCC
The DNA here is from genome assembly GCA_943735925.1 of Pollenia amentaria. Classification (NCBI taxonomy): domain Eukaryota; kingdom Metazoa; phylum Arthropoda; class Insecta; order Diptera; family Polleniidae; genus Pollenia; species Pollenia amentaria. The sequence goes on along the minus strand of OX031008.1, from coordinate 79,267,088 downwards.
AATCGTCCGGCCCAAAACGTGAAATCATGTGCTCACCGAAGTGTTCTCTCAATAAATCCATTGATTGATGCGATGTGTGGGAAGTGTCGCCGTCTTGCTGAAACCAAATGTCGCCGAGATCACGAGCTTCAATTTCAGGCATCAAATAGTTGGTTATCATTGCATGATAACGGTACGAGTTGCTGCGAACGGCGCCGAATCGACTCTCCACGGTCTTCGTGTACACTCTCAGCAACGGCTGCTATATTTTTTTCACAGCGGGCTGGACGTGGTCTATTCGGTAGATTATTATCCAATAATGAATTCCGGGGGGATGATGTTGCGAATAGTACGCTGAGTAGGCCGATTATGTTGACCATAAGTTGAGCGAAGTGCACGAAACACATCGCTCACAGAACGTGAATTTTCGTAATAAAGTTGAACGATTTGTAAACAGTGTTCAGGCGTAAGACTTTCCATTATGAAATGCCAAACAATACTAAACAAAAATAACATGACAGCATGACACGACTCACACGTGATCTGTCAAAAAAAGTCTATTGAAAATAGTATCTCTATTTGAATCACCCTATAGTATTAAAAAGTGACAAAAGTTTGAGAACAGTGTCGGTGCAAGCCAACACTACACACTTGCTGTATCTACACTTTGTATTTTTATGGCCTGACTTCATCTAATTTAAGTTTAATTTCTTACAATAAAATGCCCCCTTTCCATCTATCTTTCTTTCTTTTTATAGTCATTGGCAGTTTAGTTTCATTTCGCTCGTCATCAGATAGGTTTGTACTATATATCTTGTAAAAGATCAAAAAAAAATCATAAGCGTCGTTAGCTTGTCCCGCTGGTGAAAGATGGTATAACCGATATTCGTTATCAACACACACATATATTGGGAATATCATCATTTGCCAAACCATCTCTTCAGCGTTATAGCATTTCCATATTTTCCAACATTTTGTTCGAGTCTATCTGCACCACCCATAAACTTGTTATACAATTGATAAACTTGTTATACAATTGACAATGTGGTTGATCGACGTCCACCTGTTTATTATTACACCACATTTTTACTTTTCGAAGTTGCTGAACACCGCTTTCAGTTGAGGCTATTGCTACAATATTGTTATCATTGAAACGGACTAAAGTTGGAATTTATATCAGTGGCTTGTTGGTAAGAACCCCTTGCAGTGTCTTTTCATCCCTTTAAACTTTTTTCTTAGTAATGGGGTAAGTGTTAATCACTATTGATTTTGTAATATTTTTTGCTTCTCCTCAAAAACAAATAAAAGAGCAGTTAAGTTTATTAGCATTTGAAGTGACGATATAATGTGTTTGCATATAAAAACTTTTTGAGATGAAGTTTTTTCCTTGATTTCCCCTTCAATTTCAATGGTTTTCGATTCTTCCTTTCCCGGGATTTAATTGCGGAATTCCCGGGAAATTTTGAACAAAAACTTTTTCAATCTATATGGATTTTGTGTTTTAAGTTGTCTTATCCAACCAAATTTCACCAAAATATTAATATATGCTACGGCTAAAGGCTTATTTAGCTAATTTTCGAGAATGTTCAAGTGGTAAATTTTAGACAATCTTCACGAACTTTTATCCCTCGGCTTATATGTTTACCGGTTTAAGGTGTACCTAAGTGTTTTTCGAGAATAGGTTTTCTATGGGGCCTAAGAATTATTATAACTCGATCTTCAAAAAGTTTAGTATAATGATTTCCAGTCATTTCGTTTGGATCTTCACGAATACCGAATTTGTTTAAATTTTGTGAAAATCGGTGAACTCTGAGTCTACTGACCCAATTCTTCCGGATTTTAATCTGAAACTGCTAGAAACTAGAAACAATTTGACACCCAAATTGTTCTTTTCTGTTGAGTTGTTCGAAGCATAGTGTGATTTTAACAGACGAACATGACTAAATATTAGGGTATTCATTCGGTTAACCGATTAATTACAACCCGATTAACTGATCGGTAAATTTAAAATTGCTTTTTTGCGATTAACGATTAAACCCATTAATTTCCGTCGATTAACCGATGTAACAAAATGTTTAACTTTTTGTAGTATTATAATAGAAGATTTTATATGTTTAGAAAAATACAGGAAAAGGACTGAGGAATTAGATATTCTGTATTATTGGTTGCTTTTGATTTCTTCAACATCTTCAATAAATGAAAGTTTTTTCAAAGTCAAGTTTTATCCATTCTAGAGAAAATAAACGCTTGAATCTTAAAGATTTAAACAAAATTATTTGTATAAAAGATTATTTTATAAGATCTTCTTAAACTATTGAAATAACTAATAAAATGATCCTACAGTTAATTTTTTAATTAATACATAATATATAAAAATATGTATTACATATTAATGAACTATTCTTTTGTTTGTTCGTTTAAGTTCAAGAATTGTTATGTTTCTTATGTTATTGATTTTTTTTACTAATAAACTCTAAATAATAAATAATTTATGCATTTTTAATGTATTGAAATTACTTGATTTATAAAAAAAAATGTATTAATCGGTTAACCGAACAAAAACAATATTAACCCATTATTAACCGATTAAACCAAAACCTCGATTAAATGAATACCCTACTAAATATGCTAAATTGAATTTCATTATTTATTTCCCGCTTTTCAGGGAATCAAAAAAAGTTCGGGAAACAAAAACCCTTTTTAACATAATTATTAACATTTCCTCAAAATAACAATATCTGCGTCTCACATATACGGCTTTTGTTTATCTATGAAAATAGTATATTGTGCCTTCTGACGAATTTGCAATTTACGTATTTTTTTCACAAGTAAGGCCGCTTAATTTGAATGTTTCCTGCCTTCAAAAAATTGTCACCTTTGAAATATCGAGACTTATCTTAACAAAATGGTTTTAAAGAAACAGGATTCTTTTATAAATTCCCATAAGAATAAAGAGAATTTCTACAACACATTTTTAAGGAAATAAATTCCTCTCAAGGACATTATTTTTTTTTTTTTTTTTTGCTTTAAATTTGCAGTTCAATAGAAAACTTTGTTGTTTAAAGAAAACAATTCGTTGTGTACTTCAAAGAGTAAAAAAACTGCCTAAATTTCTTCAACTGCTTTAGCTTGATCTGATTTGAACCGCTTATATTATAACAACTGTTTTCGGACTATCTAAATAGGTCGTGTTATCATACCGAGTTGGTGTACGATTTTCTTTTATCTATAAAAAATAATCAAAGGTCACGTCAATTTTGTTTTAATAAAGTGTCATGAATAATAAAATATTGGGTGCCCTGGTAGGCTAGCTGGTAGTGAGCTAGTCTATCAGTACCGAGGTTGCGGGTTCGATTCCTCTGGTCTCTGGCGAAAATCGAATAAAAACAAAATTTAAAAACAAAAAACAAAAATTAAAAAAAAAAAATTAATAGAAAAATAAATAAATATATGTTAACATATACATAAGGATATGTAAATAATAATTTTTAACAGTAAAATATTATACACATTTAATAAAACCTTGGGTCTATTACGGTTTTGTATATCGATCGAAATTTCTATTTAAATTGAATTGTAATTTGAGTCTTTATCGAATGCCGTAATTTGCGCCCTGAGCCGCTTGCACCAAAAAATTCATTCCAGTCATAAAAGCAAAAGACCACTATTATGAAATCTTGTGTCTTCAAGTCGTCACTTTTGTCGATTATTTTGATGACACTGCCGACAAAGTATAGGCCTGCACAATTCCATTTGATTACACATTCAAACCAGAGTTGCTGATTTACGGACTTTGGCTAGATTTAGCTTATTTTAATAGTCAAAAAGACCCAAAGCCAAGTGCTGCTACCTTGTGTAAATGTAACTTGGTCTTGTATTGCGAAAGAGCAAAATGGCAAAAAAAAAAAACATAACAGCAACAATTATTCCGTACAAATAATTTTCTATGTTTGCTTTTTTGCAAGGGTTAAACTTTTGACATTAATACCATTATAATTTTTTTTTTAATTTCACGTGAATAACTTTTTTAAGATTTTTATTTGAAACTCATTTAGCGCTTTTAGATTAGAGGCACAGCGCTTTTTGAAAAGAAATAGTTCACAACCCTGATTAAAAAAAAAAAAATGATTCACTAGAGCGGAAGTCAAATGAGAAGCAGGTATACAAAATACTCTCAAATAATAACAAGGGAATAAAAAATACACGCAGCAAGTGCGAATAAAAAATATAGACATTCTCTGTTTCTTATGTGAGTTTGGAATATGTGTGTACGAAAAATTTTGTATGTTAATGTTTTAGAAAATATTTCATCAACAATTCTTTGTATGCGTATGCCACATTCGGCACACAAGTAAATATCACAAATTCTCTCAGACCGTAAAAGTTAATTTTCAAATACGAGGAGTATAGGCAAACATTCATGACTGCAATGAAAGTTTTTAAAAGAATTGTTTGTAGACACTTTTAATTTTTTTTGTGTGCTTGTTTCTCAAATAATTTTATGCAGGCCTTAAGTCATCTCTCAGACTTGCAGTTTTTGTTGCAGTAATTTTTTAAAATTCTGCTTTGAAATTGCATTAGTGTCCAGATTATAAAATTCAAGTCTTGTAATTAATGTATTTTTATCTTGTTTTTCCTCTTTGTCCTTTTATATTTCATACAATACACCTACAGCCTTCAAATGGAAAAATGTGGGAATTTCAAAACAACCCGAATTTTAGGGTACATGAACTTCAGTACCGTTTTCTCACCTCTCACATGTTTAAACTCAAGAATTGCTGCAACTTAAATTACAAGTCTGAACGATGACTAAGAAAAGATGCCACAGCTTATAACCAAAGTTTGGAATTTTTCTATGAATTTATTATAATTTGTTTCTGTTAATAAAACGTCCTGTTTCAACAAAATGTATGCACGTCTTTAAATTTAATGTAGTGTGAAAATCTAGTAAATATATTAAAATAAAAAAAAACTGTGTACCTTCTAAAACTATTAAAATTTAATAGTGAATCTCTGATAACAATGTCTCTATATGGTACCACTACAACTACCTGTGCCCATATTCTAAAGCTCTCGCGTCGAAAAACTTTTCAAATGAAATGTGTAAAATGAAACATAAATGTCATTAATTAAATCAAATAGCTGCTTTTCTCACTAATTTGTTTTTAATTTTTTTTTGGTGAATAAGAGCTGTCACGTAAGGAAATTGCTCGCCAATTTACAGAAAAAGTTTGCCTGTAAATTTTTTGTCCCGCTTTGAACTGTCAAATAAACTCACATATAAAAAAGCTGTGAGATAAAACTATAAAAATAAAAAAGTATATTTAAAATGCAACGAATAATACCATGGAAAAGTTATTAAGTGTATTTTTAATGTTAAATTATTTTGCTTAAGTAATTTTAAAAAAAAATATGCGAATGTTGTTTTAAAGCGTTTTTTAAACAACAAGTCTTGCTAATTTTTATTTTGAATAGCCCACGATTGTATTCTTGCTACCGTATTTGAAAATTTCTCAGGTTTAGTCAATTTTGGTCGCGGTCAAAAATATTCGGGATTAGCGTTCTCAACGTCTTCAATTTTACATCGGCTTTCAGTTGCATATTATGTAATTTCCAAGGTGACGCCGTAATCTATTTTGAACGATTTTGACGTGAGTTACCGACACTTTTTTCTCTCTCTTTTCGAGAAACGATCGAATAAAAGTTTTCACCAAAGTTTCAAAATAGTTCAATAATCCTAAGGTCAGTAGTGGATTTTCAATGACAAGCACATGCTTAACGTCCCTAGCATAAGGCAGTGTCTGGCCTACAGTTTGTTAGTAGTACTCGTGACAAAGTCTTGCTGGGATCTGGAAAAAAAGAAGATACATTGACTTAAAAAAAAAACCAGAAAAGGCTAAACCACTTTTTAAGCAAAGTCAAAAAAGCCTTATTACAAAATAAGATTTAATGTTTTTTATTTATTTTTTAGTCACAAATAAGAATCTATGCTGATCAAATTAATGGTAGTTATTAAAAAAGGTACTTCAAGTAGCAAACAAAACATTTTAACTAAAGACTTAATGAACCATAGTGTGCAATTAAAACAAATGCTGCCAGATTATTTTCTTGAGTATCTTCGCATGTAAATCGTTTCTCATTTAGTTATCAATTATTACATCCGATATGTTAAGCTTAAAAAGGACCAAAAAAAGCCTCCAAGCTAAAAGAAAAATTTAGGGACTAAGAGATAAATAAAGTTGCCAATTTAGGCAATACTGGCAACACTGATATTGAATCAATACAATTTGATTATTTATGTTTGCTACAGGGTATAAATTGATAAACACATATAATACAAAAATTTATTTTATATATAAATTAAAAATCTTTTGTTTATTTAGTATTATTATTCTTAATACAAACATTTATATTTTATTATTAATCTCAAATGAATGTTCTGTTAATTAAATAAATTAGTTTTAAAGCTTTAGTTAAAGATGAAAAAATATGTACAGTGTTACCTCGTTAATCCGGCCAGATAAAGCGTGTGCTTCTTTCCGGATTACTGAATCGTCCGGACTACAATTTTTTTTTTTTTTTTTTTTCTCATTATTTATTTATTGAATCTTCATATATTAAAAATGAACTAACAATAATTAATCAAATCTTATACTAATACTTTATTTTTGTCCTGCCAATGCTAGACGAAAATTTTCTCTTCACGGTTTCTGTTCACATATGTAGATGTTTAGCGCTCTTCTTGTCTGCACGTAGAGAAAAAATATGTTTAGATATGGTCACCTCCAACAAAACTATTTTTAGACAAAATTTTAAACATATTATGTTTAAATTTAACCATATTATTGTCACTGACAAACACATAATTGTTAAATTAGTCCTGTATCATGAAGCCACAAACATGTTATGGTTGCCTTTAAACATGTTATGGTTAAATATGACAATAATTTGTTTTTAAATTAACAATAGTATTTTCCTCTTTTCTAAGAGCAACATTCTATGGTTGAAAATCAACCATGCTATTATAAATGTTAAAAATATTTTAGTTGTTTTTAACCAAAAGATGTTCGGAGGCAACCATAATATGGTTGTGCCTTCTTGATGGAGGACTAATTTAACAATAATATGTTTGTCGGTGACAATAGTATGGTTAAATTTAAACATAATATGTTTGCAATTCTCTTTAAAAATAGTTTTGTTGGAGGTGACCAAATTTGAACATATTTTTTCTCTGGGTGTGAGGGGTCCTGCTGTATCTCTTCTCCTTAATCTAGAGTGGCCGCTGTAATTTAAAATATTTCGAGCTAGTGGATTTGGGTGCGACTCAAGCCTTTTTAAATATTTTGCTGCGTACTTCGTAATAATAGTTTTTACTAACGGTACATTGAGATCCTTGTGAATATTTGAGTTTTTAACATACCAGGGAGCGGCTGTGATTATTCGAAGAAGTTTATTTTGTCGCCTTTGAATTTTTTCGATATTAGAAGCCGAGGCAGTGCCCCATAACTGAATACCGTAGCACCAAATTGGTTTTAAGATAGAGTTGCAAAGTAGAAGTTTACAATCGAGACTAAGAACAGAGTTTCTTCCAATACGCCAATTAAGTTGAATTGCTTTTAGTTTCATTTGTGTTAGTTTTGCTTCTATATGGCATTTCCATGTTAAACGCCGATCTAGATGAATTCCGAGATATTTTACATGCGATTGTTGGGGCACTAATTGATTATTGATTTTAATAGGGGGACATGACTCCCGACGCAAGGTGAATGTTATATGTACGCATTTTTGCTCATTAACCTTTATCTTCCATTGTTTTAACCACTTTTCCAGTTCAAATATATGATCCTGCAAGTAGCGAGATGCTTCATGACAGTTTTCGTGCACGCTTAAAAAAGCTGTATCATCAGCAAATGTTGAAGTTAGGTTGTGGTTGTTTGTTGGCATGTCTGAGGTATATATTAGGTATAACAGTGGGCCCATGATGCTTCCCTGAGGGACTCCAGCGTCAATTGGCTGAGGAGAACTTACAAAAGCACCTTCTTTAATAATAAACTTTCGACCGACTAATGGCTAATAAATCAGTGAGTGCTTAAACGCTGGTTTAGTTGAACTAAACTTAAATTTATATGTAGCTTAAACTCAACAGTTGTAAATCAGTGTCCCATGTATTATATGTGTTTAAAAAGTAACATGTGGCAGCACTATGATAAATGTTATCAAATTCATATGGTCTGTACAGGTAGTTTAAACGCCCAATTTTATGCGTTTAAAGATGGTTTATATGGTTACTTATTTATAGATTTCTTGGTTTAAACACATTTTAAACCAAAAACAGAGTTTAACTTGCTCTGATTTATTAGCCCTAAGTAGCTTTCTCACAGCTTATGTGTGTTTACTGGTAAATTTAGCTTTAATTTATGTAATAAGCCTTCATGCCAGACTTTATCAAAAGCTTGAGAAACATCGATGAAGAGGGCGGAACAATATTTTTTTCTTCAAAGGTTTTTCTTATGGCGTTTACTATACGATGGGTTTGTTCAATTGTGCTATGTTCTCTTCTAAAGCCGAATTGATCTATTTACATTTAAAATTGGGGTTAATTTTGACACTAACAGCTTCTCAAACAGCTTTGATATATTAGACAATAAGCTTATAGGTCTATATGACTCAACTTTTGTTGGATCCTTTCCTGATTTAGGTATCATGGTAACTAGGGATACTTTCCATTCCTGAGGGTAGTATTCAAGGCGTAAAATAGCATTAAAAATAAAGAGAATAATTTTCTTTGCTATGCTGGGTAGCTCGAAAAGCATTTTGTTACTGATCTTATCAAAACCAGGGGCTTTCTTCGGGTTTAAATCATGAATAGCCTTTTCGATTTCTCTTATCTCAAATCTTAGTGGAACAGCTGCTCTAACAGCAACAGGTGGTAACTCGACCGCCATATCGAGAGATGTGTGAGCGGTAAATACGGTTTTCAAATGATTAACAAAAATATTTCCTTTTTCTATATCATTTCTTGCCCAACTTCCGTTTAAGTTTCTTAATGGTGGTTTAGTGATAACTGGTCTTTTAAGATTTCTAGCTGCACGCCGTAATGAGTAGTCTGATTGTGGAGTTGCATCAAGTTACTTAAGATATTTGTCAAAGGATGCAGTTTTTTGGGACTGCAGTAACTTTCTTAGCCTTTTTGTGCACTTTTTTAATAAAGTCTTAAGTTGGGGGGATCTGTGCAATTGCCACTCTCTTCGAACTCTCCTTTTTTCAGTCAATAGTCGCTCGACATCTATAGAATATATGATATTGTTTTTGGTTTTTTTGAGGGTTGTGCTGGAATGTTGAACAGCTAGTTTGAGATAACTGTCAAAATTAACAATAGCGAGATCCACGCTCTCCGGTGTGCTAAGCGGAATATTTTCTGTGCAATGGGCACTAAGATATTTTTTATATTTTAACCAATTTATTTGTGAGGCTGATTTCAATAAGTACCCAGTCGGAGATACGATTCTATTTGGAATCATTATAGTAACAATTGTAGGTGTGTGATCGGAAGATAATTCTAAGGAAGCTTCAACATAAATCGTTTCTGCGGGGATGTTTTTAACCACTCCAAAATCTATGACATCTGGAACTTTTTGCTGATCAGTAGGCCAATATGTTGGTTTACTTCTCGCGACCACATTTAGATCCATTTTACGAATTGTGTTTAACAAAACACGACCCTTAGGCGTAATAAGTCGTGACCCCCAGAAAGTATGTTTAGCGTTATAATCGCCAGCAGCCAGGAAACAGGGTCCTAATGATTTGAAATATTTATTATATTGGCTTTCTGATATTGAAAATCTAGGTGGTGAATATATTGATGAAATAACTAGGTTTCGATTTAATTCCGGACTTACAATTAAAAACATTTTTGTTACCTTAATTACAGCATGGCAAAGGTCAAAATAAGCGGAAGGCATTGGTTCTAGCCAGCGACAGATGGCAGCCCTCTTATCGTAGGAATTGCTACAGCAGTCGACGAATATTCGGGTTCGCATTCGCACATGCGAACTATTTGCATATATTTGCTATTTTCGTTAAAATGTATGCGAACTTCTAACGATGGCAATATCAATAACATCTGAAAACTTTTTATGAAAATCAATTGTAACAAACGTCAAAAAAACAAAAAAAAAAAAAGAAGCAAGCATTAAAAAGCTATTTAATGCTAATATAATTTACTATTATTAATGATCTACTATTAAGAGAGATAAAGCATCAAAACTTATATTTATTTAATATAACTTTGATCGACTTACATAACTTTATGTATTAAAGACCTTATGCACAATGGCTTGTAACTAATACATACATATACCGAACCGAGTTTCCATAGCAATTTCTTCTATAAAAACTTTTTTAAACCAAATTTTTTAAATTTTATTAAAATAAATGTTTTGCCTTGTTTCCCTTTAATTTAAATTTATTAACGGGATTAATTCTACTTATGTATTTTATAACTATGTTTGTTTGTGTACCTTAAATATGTTCATACTTTATATATTTATACTTTCAATATACATACATACATACGTCTATATAGTACATATCGTCACCTAAAATACAAAAGGGCGTAACAACAAAAAATTCCAAATAGGGTTTTTTTATTGATTTTTGTTTGTTTTATTAAACTACGACTTCATTAAATAAATTCAAACGCCATGTACATCTTGTTGTTATTGGTTTTGTAAAGGTTTTTGCTTCTCCTGTAAAAAAAATAAAATGTGTTATTACCCCCTTTCACATGTTAGGTGACGATATGTATTTGTATTATTAAATATAAATAAAAATTTGTTTGAATATGATTTTTGAACATATTGTAAGCTTTCGCATACTATTTCGAATTCGAAAATATTTAATTAGATTCGCATTCGTTAAACATATTTCGTCACGCCCCTAATTTTAATTTAACGGTAAAAAATATTACATAGAATGGTAGTGCCTACTTAAAGGCTGTAACTAAAATACAAAACAGTAACGTTCAAACACACACGTTCCATATCCATTAAACACTGCAGGAAAATTATTTTCCCTAAATAAACAAGTTATATAATCTAATAAATATTTTGTTTAATGATTGTTTTCTATATACATGCAAACATATATTTTTTTTAAACACATAAACAAAAAATAATAATGAAAAAACTTTTTAATATACAGTATTAGTTATAATAAAGTTTAATTAATAACAAGCAGTGTAGCCAGAAGTAGAAAAAAATGTACACATGTAAGTTTTTTCTTTTTTAAAATAGTAGCGCAAAGAAAATCGGGCAGATTTATTAATTTTTTTTTTAATTAGTTCGAATATTTCAGGAGTGGTCTCTATACGGTATTTATAAAATATAGGGCAATCTTTATTAAAGCAGACCTCATAGCATTATAATTCACTGCCTAATTTAATTAAAATACCATGATTTATATAAGAAATATTATTAGGCGCATTAAAGTAATTGGGCTATATATAAGGCCTATGGTAAATTATGGACCGACCTTTACGAAATTTGCGGAGTGATTTCTGATCATAAAAAACTATGACAGAACAAATTTTACTCAAAAATATCATGATTCGTTACGGGCTTAGGCGCACTAAAGAGTTTTCCGACAATGGGGTTTATATGGGGCCTATGGCAATTTACGGACGGATCTACACTTAATTTGGCGTTGTGGCTTCTTATCGTGTACCTCTCCATAACTGAATTTGTCAAACACTGAAACAAAGATATGACGAATTAAGTTGGGCAAAAAACTGTGACTCACAATCAACATAGCGCACCCTTAATTTTGAATTCTTTAAAAAAAAAACATTTAGCAAAATGATGATTATTCTTGTCGAATTTTTTTTTTCAACTCAGTGGCGTGAAGAAAATATTAATTTCTATAGACCATGCTTTTTAACAAATTATCTGGCAACACTGACTACATATTCTCACATTAATTCTGATATTCATGTTATTTCTTCGGCATTGACGAACTCATTGGATACTACGAGCTTATTGATTTCTGTAATACGTTAGAAAAATATTTAGAATACATGAGAATTATGAGAAGAAAGTCAAGTTCTTGTTACAATTTCCTTGTAATTCCATCATTCCACACTGGCTTCTATTCGAGCTTATGAAATTCTCAAATAACAGTAATAGCCTATTTCTGATGTGCGAAAGAGTTCTTTCTTTCGTATAACTACATTGAAAACAAAAATAAATTTTTAGACTTTGTTTTTGTTTTCAATGTAATTGGAAATAGGCTATAAGAGAATTTTGATCAGAAGTTATAAGATAAGGCCAAGAAATAAAGACCAATTAAATACCATATTAAATATTCTGGAATAAAACCCAACTGCGTAGGGCTTTTTCTAATTATGGGCGTAGAAAATTTATTTTAAGTGTAGGGTATTTAAAATTTTCTATTACGAAAATATTTCTTTGTATAAGAGAGCAGAAATAACCAAGGCCAAACAACAATACAACATCAATGCGATTTGTGGGAGTACGTATTTAAGCACATACACATACATACATGCACAACAGCAATAACATCTGTGTATGTGTATTTAAAATATCATGCCTATAGTTCGGAAGCTGTCCTTGAATTGTTAGCTCTTAAAAATTCCAATAATGATAATTTGAAAACATTGCGCTGAAAGAAGTATCCTGGGTCTACGTAACTAGATTGCAAAAGGGTTTTTTCTGAAAAGGGTTTTTATAGTAACTGCACTTATTCGAAACAACTCGATATTTTAAGTCGAGGATAAAATGATTCTTATAAAAAAAAAGGTAATGAAAGGGACCGTAAATTACAGTTATCCAGGAAATTTAAACTTAAAAACTCTTCACATTAGAATCAACGGAGACTTATACTGTCATATACCGACAAGTTTTCTTAAAAAACCAATCTCAACTCTAATAAAACTCATTTTTCAGACTTAAAACTAAATAAAAAAAAAAATAATTCACAAAAAGAAAAAAAATTTCCAAATTCTATTTGTTAAAATTGTTCAAATTTTCATAGAAATTATGACGAAAAACATATCGCACCATTCTGCAGTTGACTGGTAATTGAAAATTTATTTCTTTAAAAATATTTTTAAATATCAAAAACAAACTTAACTAATTTTCACAATTATTTGGTAAAAAAGCATTTTTTTCTTCAATAAACTAAATGCAAAATATATTGTTTGAATATGCAAATAAAACTGGAATGAGTTTTATTTTCTGACGGAAAAAATCTCCTCAAATAAGGCTTATTTAAGACGCCAAAATTAAACTCCCCAAAAGAGTTTTATTTTATGACGTTGAAATAAGATAATTGTTTTTTTTTTTTTTTTGTTTTTGTTTTTTAATTAAAATAACTGTTACAAAATAACTTTTTCATATCACTTACAACTGTTTCTGTCCCGGGTTATTTAACATTCATAGCAGTTTTGCTTCTAGTAGTAATTCTAAAACACTGCTCACTTCGCTTATGGACACTTATCAGAACTGTAGGGTTGTTGTTTTCTAAATAAAGTAAAAAAAATACTCATACAGAAAAACTCAATTTCTAACTTTCAACAATAACCACAACTAAATTAATAACAGAACTATTTTGTGCGGAATACGGTGAGCTTGGATGGTGGTTACACTTTGAGAAAAGACATGTTTGTATGGACATTCAACAATATCCTGGACATCGAAATCACATTAAACTCAAATCGATGGGGATTTTCAATTAATTGAGATAAGAGTTCCTCAAGGTATGAGGTATATAAAAGGGAATATCTTTGTAAACTTTAAAATCAGGATAGATTTCATTTTATGTTTGATTTTAATTTCACTCGAATTCGATTTCCAGAACACGGCTGATAATCACTCTTCTTTACGCTATTTTTAAAATGCAACTCCTGCCACCGGTCTCTCTCTCTCTCTGTCTCTTTCTCTTACTCGTTAAGAACAGCATTCATTTATTGTGACGAAATTGATTTTAAAACAGTCATTCGCAGTTTTTTAATTTGTTAACAACAGGCACTTCAAAATTATCGTTATAAAATCTTATTACATAAATTGAAGCTTTACTTACCGGATAACACACACAAGCTTTTAGAAAGCTACTTAGTCGGTCGTTAAGTTATTCCTTAAGAAGGCGATTTTTTAAGTTCTCCTCAGCCAGCTGACTCTTGAGTCAGACAAGGAAGCATCCTAGGCCCTCTATTATACTTAGTATATTTATCGAACATGCCAAACAACAACTACAACCAAACTTCAACTTTTGCTGATGATACATCTTTTCTAAGCGTACACGAAAACCGTCATAAGGCATTTCATATTTCAGATAGAAATGGGATTAAAAATGGTGGATAAAGATCAGTGAGCAAAAATGTGTACATGAAACATTCGCTTTGCGTAGGGAATTATGCCTCCCTATAAAATCAATAATAAGAAAATACATCAACACTCGCATGTAAAATATCTCGGTATACATCTAGATCGGCGTTAAACGCAAAAATGCCATATAGAGACAATATTAACTCAAATTTTACAATAAGCATTTCAAATGTATTGGCTTATTGGAAGGAGTCCTTAGCCTCAATTGCCAACTTCTAATTTACAAATATATCCAAAAACCAATCTGCTGTTACGGTATTCAGTTATGGCGCACCACCTTGGCCTCTAATAAAAAAAAATATTATTAAGGGCGCCAAAATGGTATATTAAAACCTCAAATATTTACAAGGATCTTAATGTACCATTATTTTAAACTATGATCACAAGCTATTCAGTAAAATATTTGAAAATACTTGAACTGCTCCAAGTCCACTAGCTCGAAATATTTCAAATGATGGCAGCCATACTCGCTTAAGGAGAACCTCAAGTTAATAAAAAAGAAAAATAAAAAAATACTACAGGATTCATCCGATTAGAAGAGCGCTAAACTCGTAGAAATGACAGTTCAATTCCAAAACATGCGAAGTAGCCTTTTTTTTCGCCTATGGTATAAGACACTATGGACACTATGACACTGGACGTTATGACAAGCTTCAGTGCCTATGAGACACATGTTTTTTTTTTTAGAATAATTAAGAATTTAAGAATTCTTTTTTTCAACATTTTTTATTTTTCGAATTTATTCTATGAGCTAAATCTCAGTTATGTATCTTATAAAGCTTTTTATAATAGTTGCATTACCTTAATTTCTAGGAATGACTTTATACACTACCAGTCTATTATTATTATTATTATTGTTTATGAAAAGAAATAATTCCCGAATTTTTATTTTTTTGTTAAACTTTGCAAAACACATGTAAAATAAAAATCAAGAAAATTTGCTATATGTCAAATATTTTCGTTACTACATTGAATTAAACATCAAAATATGTCTCACAGACACATGTCGGTAAGATAAGGGTTAAACGTTTAATTTGTCATTGTCTTTTTATGACAACCATAATATGAATTTGATTTTGGTGGCCTAGTTAAAAAGATTCATCATATCGTGCGAAAAGAAAAAGTATGATTTAAAGTAATAATATTGACTTGAATTCTCCGCAGCTATATTGAAACAATTTTTTTCTCGGTGTATACAATAAATAGTAGACAAGCAATGCCATTTGGCAATTTGAATACAGAAAATTAATACATTTGTTGACTTGAACAAAATTTGATTAGTTCTACACAAATGTAAGCAATAGATGTATATATATATATATATATATATATATATATATATATATATATATATATATATATATATATATAATATGTATGATTAGGAAGGTTTTAATAACATCATGTACTATTATGTTTATATTTACAAAGGCAATTGTTAAATATTTTACTGTATATTTATAAATATAAATAAAGCTCTTTTTATAGAACTTTATTAATTTAATTGTTTTACTCAACATTATTGGAGAAAAATGAAACTATAAAGACCTAAGCCTGACCACCACAGCCAAAATAATGGGCTTGCCAGATAGTTATTTGTAATGAAATTTATTTTATTAACATTTAAAACATTTTATGGCATCTCTGTAGAAAATTTTCCTGTTAGACCCCTTTCAGACAAGCAAAGTTTACTTTGCAAAGTCTTGAGTTTATAGAAGAGAAGGGAAAAGAGCGTAGCGGGGGAGTACATACTTTGCTGTACTCACAAATTCGTTTTGTTTTTCGTTCGTAGATTATACCTGAAGTTGGCTGCAACTTTATATTTATATACAGCGTTACCAGAATCTTTGGAATGAAAATTGTCATATGGCGAAAGAAATCATATTTTGAAGAGGAAAATCTTAAATTTTTTTTTTCTTAATTTAAATTTTTTAAAACAAGGGCAAAATAGTAAGAATTATTAATTTTTTATAAAACCATACTTCTTACAACTACAATTCGTGTTGGAAAAAACCCAGCCAATTGTAGGGGAATGTAAGAAAGAAAAAATTCACTATTTATTGTTGTGTCTTTGTTGAAGCTTTGATATTGTTACAAGTAGAGCTGAGTGTTTAAAATTCTTATTCACTTTATGGTCTTACTTGTATAATATTTTTAGCTTTTCTAAAGTATTCGGAAAAAGTGTCCTGACGAGCTGGCCTCAGCAACCAGCGAAATGCGCATAGAAACTAGCTTTCCCACAACAATAAACTTCAGTGTTTTTTATCATAAATTGGGATTATTAGCACATCATTAATAAATGAATTAATTAATAAATATTTCATTCCCGAAAATAATTTTTGATCATACTTCTTATTATTTAAATTGAAATACATATAAACATAATTCGTCAGTATATGAAACTTTATAAAAATACATTTTTTCTTTTCACAAATATTTTTTTTTTATCAATATTCTAACTGCCTATTTCCGATGTAAGAAAGAATTATTTACTTCTTAAGGTACATTCAGACTAATGAAATATTTAACGAAAATATTTGTTCTGATATTTGCTTCAAACTGTGTGAAACAAAAAAATATTTTGTTAATGTTCAAACTAAGCTCAAATATTTGATAATTTTTGTTTGATGAAACAGTTGGCAAACAGTCTTAAATAAAATAAATTAATTCATGTTTGCCATGCGTTCAGACTAAAAGAAATATTTGCATCAAATAATTATTTAACGAAAGTGTTCAAAAATAAAAATATATATCTCAAATGGTAAACATGAGCGCAAAAGCTAATTTATTTATTTTATTCTGTGGATCAGCATTTCTCTTAGTGTTAGAACAGGAGAATGTAGAAGAAGAAACAAATGGAAGCCACTGGGTAACGGAAACATAGCTAAAATTTGTGAAAAATTGCAAAGTTGGAAACAAACCCTTAAATATATTTGAAGTCGCTAAATCAGTTAAAAAACAAAATGTCGAGAAAAAAAATTTTTGCAAAAATAGCGAAAATTCGGGAAAAATTTAGATATTTCAAACAATTGCTAAATCGGTTAAAAAACAAAATGTAGGATAAAAACAAAAAAAAAAAAAAAATGTTGCAAAAATAGTTAAAATTCGCGAACCATTGTAATATTTCAAACAAGCCATAAAATTGAGTAAAAGTGCCTAAAACTATAAGGAATGGCAAAAATTCTATAAAAATTGCTAAATTAGCGGTAATTCGCAAAAATTTGCTAATTGCGGCACGATAGCAAAGTCTAATAATTATAAAAAATCTTTAAAATTGTGAAGAATCCGAAAACTAACAGGAAAAATTGCTTCTATCCGGAACATGGCTAAAATTATTTGTCGTTGTTTGCTCTTACAATTTTTTTGTAATATCAAATAAATGTTTGCTCAAAAATTACTAAAATATTTGATTTTTTGTGTTCACACTATGTTCACATTGGACAAATATTTGTTTGCCGGCAAATACTTTTATTTGCTCAAAATCAGCTGTTATTTTATTTGATACTCAAAAATATTTTGTGTTCAGACTACGTTAATGAAATATTTGATGTTTGCTTTCAAATATTTCATCAGTCTGAACGTACCTTTACAAATACATTTAAAACGAAAACAAAGTTTTTAGAATTTGTTTTTGTTTTAAATGTAGTTGTTCGAAAGAAGGAATTTTTTTCGCACATTGGAAATAGGTTATAATATGCCTTTTTTAATATTTTTATGTCCAGAAATAATGATGCAATTTTATGTATTCTAGATACTGGGTACAATAGTGTGCAGCATCAACACACATCAAGCTGATGCAAAACTTCATTGTTTTAAAAATTTACTGTTTAAATAATCGTGTATTTTATATAAGCAAAATTAAAGTCATTTGAGATAAAAATCTTTAATCATATTTTTGTTAAAAAAAATAATCCAAAATATGATAAAATCATCATTCTGCCAACGCTGTTTATATATTATATTCAAACAAGAGAAAACAAAAATTTGTCAAATTAAACTTTGTGTGTCTGAGCACCAAACAAAGTTTAAAAGAGAATTCAACAGACTTTGTCAAAGTAAACTTTGCCTGTCTGAAAGGGGACTTAACATTGTCACCAGTAGTGCCACAAGCTACAAAGAGCAGACAATGATTTGTTCTATAGACATTTCGTATATGCTTTTCGTTGTGCTCCCACCACTGACTTTAGAACTATTAAAAAGTTAGTTCTTGTAGGACCATATGGACCAATAAGACCCAGAGACTGACTAGTACATTTAAATACTTCTAGTCCACACTTTTGCAATTTTTTTTTCTAAATGTACTTAATTCAAACAGGTATATTTATTTTGTTTAAATTCTAACTAAAAGAAAAAAGAAACCCCATCTCCGCACCTAAAAAATATTTTCATACAAATTTTTGAGAATTAAAAAAATTTTATTTGAAAAATTTCTCAATGCAAAGGGAAGGGATTTACAAAATGACCTCATTAATAAGTTGACTAAAGTAAAAAAAAAAAAGACTGGTGTTCTGTATATGTTTCTATTCATTTCAATTAAGTCATGGTCTTATTTCTAGTCTATTTGAATGAAATAACAGGCTGTGGGAAAAATCGCCCAAAGAAAAATGGCCCAAAAAAAGAAATGAAAAATCGCCCAAATGAAGAATCGCCCAACTGAACATGAAAAATGACCCAAAATGTTATATATGAAATTTTGCCCAAAAGAAACGAAAAAGGGCCCAAAAAGCAAAAACGAATTTTTTCCCGGTGGCATGTTATAACGTCCAGTGTCATAGTGTCCATGGACGTTATGACACTCCAAAAAGTGTCATAGTGTCCATGGACACTGCGCTAACTAAAGCTTCTCTGCACAGCCGGCCTTCGGCCGGGCGCAAGGATTTTCTCCTCTATGGTAGACCAAACACCGGCTTCGCTAACTAAAGCTTCTCTGCATAGTCGGCTTTCATTTGGAAACAAGGCAGATTTTAGAAGCTTTACTTAGCGAAGCCGGTGTTTGTTATACCATAGAGGAGAAAATCCTTGCGCCCGGCCAAAGGCCGGCTGTGCAGAGAAGCTTTAGTTAGCGAAGCCGGTATTTGTTATACCATAGAGGAGAAAATCCTTGCGCCCGGCCGAAGGCCGGCTGTGCAGAGAAGCTTTAGTAAGCGAAGCCGGTGTTTGTTATACCATAGAGGAGAAAATCAAAAAAATGGGCCATTTTTCATACAACATTTTTGGGTGATTTTTCATAATGAATTTAAAAAACGAATAATCACCCAACAATAACGAAAAATAGCCCAAAAATTTTAGGTCACTTTTCATATGAATTTAGTCCCAATTTTACATGGAATTTTTTTGGGCGATTTTTCATTTCTTTTTTTGGGCCATTTTTCTTTGGGCGATTTTTCCCACAGCCGAAATAACATGATTCGTATCAATTTAGCCGTTTTTATGTTTACATTGATCCTATTGTACATTATAAATCAATTATCATTCGATACAGAAATACAATTTTTTAAGAACTTTATGCTTCTTAAATTACTTTTTGGGTGGCCGCTTTTTGTGGGACTTGTGATAAATTATACACCGATTATCACAAAATTTCATGGTGTTATTTTTAGCCATATAAAGCTCAATCGTACCAAATATCTACATTTGCTACGGTTTAAGGCGAATTAAGTGATTTTCCAGAATGCTCTCTATAAACGACATATGGTAAATTAAGGACCAATGCTTACGAAATTTGGCATTGTGATTTGACAGGCCAAATTTTGCTAAAATAGCATTAAGGAATAATCAGCAGTGGACCAAATTTTAGCACAATTTCAAAATTTGTTACAGTTTAAGGCGTATTTAAATGATTTGCAAGAGTGGACTTAATATGGGGCCTATGGTAAATTATAGGCCTATCATCCAGAAATTTAATTTTATGCTCTCTAGTCATATAAAACGAGTTTGTGTAGAATTTAATAACAATCGGTTTATTGCACCACCAATTTATGTCAGTATCTCTACCAGAAATAAAAATTTTTTGGGGTGAGATGCCCACATTTCGATAACTCTTTTCGTACTAAGCCGATTTTGCTAAAATTCAGTTCCAAGATGCGTAGGAGAACTAGAAACCATTTTAAACCAATATCGTTAATTTCATTTGAGCGTGATTTCAACAGACCGACAGACAGACCGACATGGCCAAATCGACTTATTATTACTTAAGGGTCCATAATATATCAAGTGATTCATCGTGAGGTTTGATTTATAATGTAAAACTAAACACATAAATTTGAAAGTAAATTTAAAATTTTTATTATCGGTTGAAAGAACAATTAATGGCATTTACTGTTTGCAAATTATATCATGTAAATGTTGGCCATGACTACGCCTAAGGTGGTCCATTCGGATGGTTCAATTTTGGGCGACTCGTTTGAGCATACCGACTGGTATCTCGCGAATAACACGAGTAATGTTGGCTTATTCCTGAAGACCTCAGACTTTCCTTATCCCCATGCAAAATAGTTCATAAGTGTAATATCGCACGATCTATTAACGTAGCAAAATGTGAAATTAAGTGCTCACAAAAATGATTTCTCAACAAGTTTATTGTTTCATATGTATGTAGGGCTCGTAGCGCTTTAATTCTTGCATAAGTTGCATTTTATACACACAGAAAAAAGTCAATGTAAAATCGTTGAAGATAAGGTAGATGTTACATTTTTCGGTTGTGATTTTCCTTCATAGTTACTAAATATTAATTTAACTTGATATAACAATAATATGTGAACAAATTGTTTTTCCTTTAAAATAACTATAATTCATGTTAATTCCAGCAAAGGTAGAGAAAAATGACATTGATATTGAATTTACACTACGATTAACGTTCAATGAAAGTAATTTCAAGTTGAAATGACATGAATTTGAATTTGATTCGATATGAAATCAAATTGTATTAAGTGTGAGATTACAGTGAGAAGAAGCTACAGAGACAACATATGTTTTTATTTAAGAAAAATTCTAAGCACTTACCCGCGAAAGAAGAGAGAGAGGGAATACCATTATTTATATTCCAGTAACACATTTTTCACTTTTTTTGTATTCCCCTTTGATTACAGAAGCACTCACAATAAAAAAAACACCAGCAGAATGGCCCAATATGATTTCGTCATCATTTTACTTTGAAAATTTTATGTTTTTAACTTAATAATTTTAACAAAAAGAATAATTTACCTTCTTTTTATTCATTATTTCAAACACGAAAACAAAAGAAATTATTTTTTTCTTCTTGAAGTGTTGTTCTTGTTTATATACAACAGTATTTTATGGACTCAATATTGAACAATGTTATTCTAACGTCTTTAAATTTAATATGAAACAGTGACAATAAGGACCATGCTTTTGAAGAAATTTACTATGATTTTCAGTTAACATTGCGCCATGTTATTTTAACATTGATATTTTTTTTCTGTGTGTACGCTCTAAGGCCGAGATTCTCACGGTCTTCGCGTACTCTCTCAGTTACAGCTGCTATATTCACTTCACTACGTGCTAATGTGGTCTTACCGATCGAGTTTCATCCCCTTATGTAAACTGGTACTTAAATTTGCAAATGGTTTTGGCAATAGTGGTTTCAGTAGGTCGATTATACGCACTTAAGTTCCTAAAATCGCACGAAAAACATTTCTCACAGAAGACTTTTTGTAACAGCTGAATAATGTTGAGACGTTGTGGTGGTGTGAGTCTTTCCATAATGACCTGCCAAATGATACTGAACAAAAATTACAAAGCAGTTTGATATGAGTCACGCGTGATTTTAAAAAAAAAAATCATATTAAAAATCAAACCTCACGATGAATCACTCTTTAGATACCTTATGTGGTCTTAGATGAATATAAAAAAGTTTTACACGGAATGACAAACTTATCTACTATACCCTCTTCACAACTAGTTATGGAGAATATAAACACTTCACAAGTAGTAGAGGGGGCTATAAAAATACGCATATCTGTCAAAAACTTTTTGTACCCATCGAAGGCAGAAATAAAAAACGAATAGGCTTCGTAACCAAAAAATTGAAAAAAATTTTGACTTCAAGATTCCTAACCCCAGGTTTCGTGCAGTTCGAGAATTAGGAATAAAAAAAAATGTTATTATTATTAAACAAAATGGGAACAAATTTGATATTTCGAATGTGGTAAAAACCTCGAGTTTTTATACTCGTAGCTTTGGTATTCTTGATGACGTCATCATACCGTACGGTATTACAAACTCTAATATTGCCCTCCACTGCTCTAAATTTAAGTAAGTAAATTAAGATATTTTTTAAAAAATATATTCTTCAAAAATTCTTTGCTTATGAGCTAATTGTGTTTAGCAAAAAAACCTGTCTAACTAACGCACTTAAAAGACAATTTCCAAATAAAATTAAAAAGCAGAAGAAATATTGTATATACATATACATATAATCACATTATTATTATATACAAAAGACTTCAAAGTTTTCTTTAGTAAATTAATTAAAATATTTCACAAATAAGAGCTTTTTCCAGTTTTATGTAACACCTACAATTTGTTCATTACATGTAATAAAGTTTGAGGAAAGAATTTCTTAAAAAGAAGTGTTATTTAGGATCTTGGGAAAAAAACGATTGTAAGATTTTTATTTGTAGTAAAAAAAAATTACCATTTAAGATCTTTTGCCTTAAGACATGTATGAAAGCGGATGTTCGTTGTTTAAAACTTTAGAACTCAACAGTCAAAAAGAATTAGTAAGATATTAGCTGTGTTCATTTACTAAAAATTGTTACGAATTTGTAACAATTGTTACTGGAAAGTGTTCATTGACCCAAGCAATTTGCAAGTTGAGAGCGTCAAAAGAGAGAAAAAATTGAGAGACAAAAATTTTTACTGGTAAAATTTTTACTTGCAACAATTTTTGAAACAGCTGTTTCATCTTTTTGTTTACAAAACAAACTGTTCCAAAAGAAGTTTTAAATAAGGATATTTTGCAAAATTTAAAAGTTAATGTTGAGTTTTAAAACTGTTAAAAATATTTATGCAATAAGAAATCATACTTTTTTTTATTGCTAAATAAACTAACGAACTTTTTAAAAAAATCCATTATGTATTTTGTTTTGCTTTTAACCGATCAGGTGTTGTTATTAGTACTGTGAGTATAAAGGTTACCTAGATACCCGATACTTAACTTTATTGCAGTATAATACCCCATTAGTTAAAAAATTTGTTTTCAAATTAAATTATTTACAAAATTAAAGATTCTTATTAATTATAAAATAATTTGAGATATTCTCATTGTTTACTTTATGACCGTCTTGTTTATTATGAAACAAACACCAAAGAAATGCATTAGGACCGAATAAATCGGCCATAAATTAGATAATAATAATATCTATAATTATTTTATAATTAACAATCATTTAACCCGCTACCTCCTTACCTTTCTGTAGTGGTCATATTTAAATACCAAAATTTGTGTTTCTAAGTTTTAAAAAAAATTACCAAAGTTATAGGTTCTCATTCACTACGGACCCAGCATCTATAATTTAATGTTTATAATATCTACTATAGCAATTAAAAAGGTACCACATGTAGAACGAAAAAGTAAAACAAAGGCATTTAATTTCCCGCATTTCACCATTTTTTTATATTTTTTTCTCGATCAATTTAGCGAGAGACCAGCATCCGGTTCAAATTTCAACCTTTTAACTCGCGTTAATCGTTAACTGGCGTTAAGGCTGTGCGAAGATGAATCTGTCAGTCAGTCCGTAACGTTGAAATACACAGTACAACACATGATTTGCCAACTCAATTCTGTGAACTGTATGTGAAATTAGACCCAAAAAGAAGAATTTCTGCATCATTCGTTTTGTCTTCTTACCTGCGATTTGAAGTTAGTATCGATTTGAAGTTAGTACTATCGTATAGGGGAATTTATCACGTTTTAGGCCCTGTTGTTTGACATAGCTCGACAACCCCTAGCCCAATTTAGTTGAAATAAATTTTAAAAAATTAAGAATTACAATTCCCTTAATCTGTTCATATATTGTTTTCCTATACAAGTAACACTTTCGAAGTTAAAAATGAATGTATGAAGGGAAAAAATTATTTTTTGCCTAAAAATTTAAATTTTTTTTTTTAAAAATACATAAAAAATCCAAAATGGAAAAAAGTTTCAAGTCTAGTTATTTTTTCGCAGTCACATAACCTATGAGCAAAATGAGACAAAGATCATAAAAATCGATGCACGCGTTTCGCTTTTATTCGCAATTGAGTAAAGGTATGAATTTCAAAAATCAGTTATAGCCACCACCCTTAAAATAAAAATAAAAATATAAATTAAAAAATTATCATGCAAAAAAAAACTTTATTTATAAAAACTTAATGAAAATAAAATAATATGCAATTAATACGCAATTATAATATGCATAAAAACAAAATTTAGAAAATTTTTTCAATTATTGGCAATATCCATCCTTGTAGAAGTTGATGCTTGTGGTTCTGATGATCTTGTTTTCTTCGTAGGTTGTTCATATTCATGGTCTGAGTCTGTATCGTCATCCGAGATACACATACTATTCATGGGCGTGTTTCTTTCACTGTGTCCACCAATTTCAATGTCTTCATCTTCGGTGCTTTCTTCAAACTGCATAATTGTGGAACTCCACCAACAAACCTCCGCAAGCAATGCATCCAATTTTTTGTTTTTGAACCGCTTTTCAAATGGCATGGTCACCTGGTGGAACCTCTCTCCTTGTTCGTCTGATTCCTGAGGTGATTGTGCCACAAAAGTATCGAGGTGGTGGTGCAAGAAATGCAATTTCAGCGTCATGGATGCACCGATTTTTTCGAAATAAAACAGCAACCTGTCCACTCGTTGCTGTATCTCTTCTCGCTGGACACGGTTCTTTCCTAGAACGCCTTCTATTACTTCTTTCAATGCGTTCCATGCATGTTGGTGGTCGTGATGCTCTGAAAGCAAATGTGTGAAAGAATCACTTTTGATCAATTTCCGAATATCAGGTCCATTGAGAATACCTGTTTTAAATACATAAGAAAAACGAAAAAATTATTGGTAATGCGAATGTATAGAAATTAACAAATTTGGATATGACAATATTGAAATACAGAGTACGATACGTACCGTTTTTAATTTTCTCATCACTGAGTTTCGGAAAGATGGATTTCAAAGAGTCAAAGGCGCCGTTAACTTTTTTGACCACCACTTCAACGAATTTCCCAGCTATTCCCAGTTTCATGTGGAGCGGTGGCAACAAAATATCATCCAGGTCCTTTATCATAGGTTCATTGCGTAATTTTAATTGTTTGTTGAGCTCGGGAGTTCTTCCTTTCCAATCTTTACATTGATATTGATTTCCTTTGTATTGTGAATCCCAATTACAAAGGAAGCAGAAGTATTTTGGATATCCGCCCTTTTCTATAATCCCTTGTAGTATGTTGACCACCTTCAGATCGCAACAAATGTTCCATTTGTGTTCATCGTATTTGATTTTCTTCAAAATTTCGCCCAATGCTTCATACGTTTCCTTCATAGTTGTGCTGAATCCAAATGGAATGCATGGTTTTTTATTTTTTTTGTGCAGCAGCACAGCCTTCAAACTAGTAACTGAACCATCGATGAATAAACGCCAGTCGTCAGCGATATAATCCATTCCCAATTTTTTCACTAAACCTGGGATATCATGGCAGTACGTGAACGTATTTGCTTCGTCAACGGAATAAAATTTCTGAAAATCAGCTTGGCGTTGTCGGTATGATGTTGCGCTGACATTTTGCTGTGTGAGTTTTCTTCTCTTCAAAAATGATGTCAGCCATTTGGAGTCGTGTTGTGATAGTCCCAGCTTGGCCACAATGTAATCCATTTCGATTTGTGGTAGCGGTTGTGGTGCACTATTTTCAATATCGGGTATCCAATCAGCATCATCCAAATCGGTCGGATTGGTGAAAACGGTTTCGACTAGCACCACTTAAATCTGCTTCATCGAAATAATTACAATACGCGGTTTTGAATTGCTCAGTAAACAAATTTTTTCGATCTTTTTTCTATATTTTTCGGACGATATGACCACAAACGTAACAATATTCGTCCAAATATGGGCACTTGTTGTTTTCCATATTGATATATTTTATGTTTTGTTGTTATTCACTTTTAAAAAACTGGAGAAAAATCACTTTTACTGTTCGCGTTCGTCGGCACTGGCTGAATGCCAAAAATCGATCAATGCACACCTATAAATACTACGTATTTTTGAATATTTTACTGCCAGGTACTTATAAATGGGCGCATATTTTAAGGGCGGCTGGCTATATACCTGATTTAGCACTTGTACGTTTCAAACTGTGCAAAACTTTTCAAATAATGACCACCCTTAAATGTGGGTGCAATTTCTGTAAAAAAATCATATAGCCACCGGAAAAACCCAAATAATAAAAAGGTCCACTTTCCGTTTAATTGTCCACGTACATTTATTACCGCAATCATAAAAATCAAATAACCTTTTGTTTATTCCTTTTTTTTTTAATTCTCAGAATCATGAAAAAGGTGTCAATGTTTTCTCCAAATAATGTTGTGCATATCTCGAGCAAATTTTTGAAATTCATACATTTACTCAATTGCGAATAAAAGCGAAACGCGTGCATCGATTTTTATGATCTTTGTCTCATTTTGCTCATAGGTTATGTGACTTTGCGAAAAAATAACTAGACTTGAAACTTTTTTCCATTTTGGATTTTTTATGTATTTTAAAAAAAAAAAATTTAAATTTTTAGGCAAAAAATAATTTTTTCCCTTCATACATTCATTTTTAACTTCGAAAGTGTTACTTGTATAGGAAAACAATATATGAACAGATTAAGGGAATTGTAATTCTTAATTTTTTAAAATTTATTTCAACTAAATTGGGCTAGGGGTTGTCGAGCTATGTCAAACAACAGGGCCTAAAACGTGATAAATTCCCCTATAGGATAGTACTAACTTCAAATCGATACTAACTTCAAATCGCAGGTAAGAAGACAAAACGAATGATGCAGAAATTCTTCTTTTTGGGTCTAATTTCACATACAGTTCACAGAATTGAGTTGGCAATCAATTAACTGAAAAATGTTGTACTGTGATATGATATACCTATATACATTATTAAATATTTTGTTTTGACTTATAAATACTTTTATTGTTAACAAAGGGTTTTTTTTATCTTTTATTATTGGTGAAAGCCCAAATACTTCTTTCCCCTCCTAAAAAAAAATCCAATTATTGATTCCTTTTATTCAACATAAACAATTATAAATTAATAAAATCATATTTTTTTTACCGTAATGTACAAAATTTTCCCAAGTCTTAGAATAATTATTGGCTACTCAAATATTCCTGTATATTCGTCACTACTTTAACTTGCAAATTTTGGCTGGCAAAGTGTTCATTTACTTTTTAGTATATTTGAGAGCAATTTCTTTAATTACCTACTTACGCTCTCTTTGCAAGTTTCTGCTAGTAAATTAAATGAACACACCTATTGATACGGCTGCAAGCAATATTAAATTTTTTGCTATGCTATTATCACCAAAATTATTCATATGGTTGCTAAACCCATATTCTGATCGAATCAGAACATAAGCGATTATCATTGCCAGTTATTATGGTGTGTGTTTAGTTTCATATTTCTTTATTTTAATTTTTTCATAATATATAAAGAAAAGCACTGAACTTATTTAACAAGTTCTTTCACCCATATGTTTGTTTACATATTTAGTTTCATTATTTAACCAAAAACGCTGAATCGTCTCTAATAAGTTCTTTCACCTTTATGTTTGTTTACCTGAACAAGCATAAATGATTAATTAATGATCATTAAAAAAGGCAAATTAGTAAACTGCAAGGCACACTTATTTTCTTTTATTTATTTTTACTTTAATTTTAATTGTTAATTTGCTTAGTAATTAAATTTTAGTTGTTACTATTTGTATATATAAGACGTTAATATTTAATAAAATTATTGTTACATTTTGGTAATCAATCACTTAACACTGCGTGGTGTATTCAATTATTCAAGATTAGAAAACAATCAGTTTATGTGCTGCTTTGTTTATATTTTCACAACAACATTATTCAAATTACGATAGTCGGTTACAAGTGCCGCTCTATCCATTCAACAATCCTTATTGTGAATCGCAATAAGGAAACTCGCAAAATAAACATAAAATTTGGTGACCCCGACGTGATCCTGTTCCAGGTGCAGGATCATTATTTGCAAATACAAATACAAGTGCATATATATTCAACCCTTCATTCGTAGTACATAGTCTACCATGGCAAATCTACAAGAACTAATCAGCTTACAAGAACAAAAGGCAATAGAGCTTGAGAAGGCTATTGCCAACGTAAAAAAAGCTCCACTAGACCGGAGAAGCCTAGACTTCTACCAAAAAAGGTCCGAAGAACTATCCAATCTATGGTTAGAATTTGAAAGAGTGGAGAATGTGATCCGTAAAGATCAAAAACTCGGCTACAATGACCCATACATTGTAAACAATCTTCACCAACTGCTCGGAGCAAAGTACCGGGAAGCATTGGATAACATCGATTCTCAAATCAAGAGAATAAAGGAAGCAACCATGCAGCCACCAGAAGTAAGTGAAGCATCAGAACCTTTACCTTCAATGCAACAGTCCGAAGAAGGTGCCACGGTGCATCACAGCGGGCTTGTGAAACTTATGCGCAGACAATCTGCCATGATGTCATCTTTAGAAAGGATGTTAGAGGACGAATCCGCTCATACAGATGCTATGGCCGCCACAAGGTTATGGCAACCAATTGAAGACATACATTTCCAGATGTCAGAATTGTCTGACAACCTTACAACACAAGGCTATGACATAACAAGGTATATCCAGCTGGAAGGGAGGGTCAGAAAGTTGGCGAAGGCAACAGACAATATGCCAGCCACACCCACCAACATTTCTCTACCGAAAGTAATCATACCAAAATTTGCGGGTGATTACGAAAAATGGCCAACATTCTCAGATCTGTTTCAAAAGGTTGTACACGAGCAACCTATCTCAGCAGTACAAAAAATGTGGTATTTAAAAACCCATTTAACGGGAGAAGCCGAACGCCTCATCCGACATTTAGCTCTTACCGAATACAACTACACGACAGCTTGGAACACATTGAAAGAGCGATTCAACAACAAACGGGTGCTTACTTCAACCATAATTGAGCAAATTTTGGGCCATCAATGTATCACATCTGAAGCGAATTCGATCAAAGGCCTCCATGACGTCATCCAAGAAAGTCTGGCTGCTCTCACCAACTTAAACGTAAAAGTGCAGGATTGGGATCCCCTCTTACTACAAATACTAATAAAAAAACTTGATCGAAATACTCACATCCTTTATGAATCATCAATAACAGCTCCAAGAGAAGTACAAACAATTGACCATTTCTTAAGGTTTTTGGAACAACGGTTCCAAGCATTGGAGTCGTTAGGCCAAAAGGAGAGGTCCAAAAAAGCTGAAAATCAAAATTCACCAAAGATAACAACAACTGCATCACTACTATCAACTGCCTGCAAAGGATGTGACGCCAAGGATCATGCGATATACTATTGCAAAAATTTCATTCAAATGACACCAAAGGAGCGGCACCAATGGGTGCAAGATAAGAAATTATGCATAAACTGTCTAAAACCCGGGCATAAGGCTGAAACTTGCATTTCGCGTACATGCAAGCATTGCACAAAAAAACACAATTCTCTCTTGCACTTTGACTCCAAGCCAAGGCCCCAAATCCAAAAGAAAGGTATAACTCAGGCGTCATCAGCTTCAGCACCAGCCATTGCTACAAATAATGCACAACCAGCATCCTCTACCAATTCCGTAGTAGCAACCACAAACCAAGGAGTAGGAAATAATCAAACACATCAAAACTACGTCCTCCTTGCAACAGCAAAGGTCAGAATCGTAGCAAACAATGGCCAAGCATGCGAAGGACGAGCGGTTTTAGATGCCGGCTCACAAGTGAGTTTAATCTCGCAGCGACTTATTAATAAACTGTCGCTATCAACAAAAAAAACAAAACTATTCATTGAAGGAATAGGCCAGCACACAGGGACATCCAGCTCAAGAGTAAATGTGGACCTCCAGTCTTGTGCAGAAAGGTTTTCAACAAGACTTGAAGCCTTTGTTTTACCGGAAATCATCTCACCACAACCATCTAGGTATATCGACGTATCAACCTGGAACATTCCAAACGACGTACAATTGGCAGATCCCTTCTTCTACAGACCAGGGAAAATTGATATTCTCATTGGAGCAGAATACTATCACCATTTCTTAAAACCGGAACAAATAACATTAGGAAACCGCTTACCATTGCTCCAAAATACAGTATTAGGATGGATCGCAATCGGGAAAACAGAAATACAAAGTGGAAAAGCAGTCACATGTGCTATATACGGTGCTGAGGAAGAAAAGGTTTCCAATCTATTGGAAAAGTTCTGGAAACTCGAAGAGATAGACAACCACACCGAATGCGTTACTCCAAAGGAAAGGCTCTGCGAAACACACTTTGATAACAATGTCACAAGAAATCCAGATGGACGATTCGTAGTAAGGCTTCCATTCGCTGACAATCCATCAGTATTGGGTAACTCACAAGCTCAAGCTGAGAAACGTTTTCAATCGATTGAAAGAAAACTGAAATTAAATCCCAACCTTCACGCTGAATACCGGAAATTTATGGAAGAATATGAGGCATTAGGTCATATGAAGAAAATCAGAAAACAGGATGTTCCAGCCTCAAACTACTTTATACCACATCACTGTGTGCTGAAGCCCGACAGCAGTACAACAAAGCTACGGGTTGTCTTCGACGCGTCGGCAAAAACATCAACCGGTATTTCACTTAATGACATATTACATAAGGGACCTGTCGTACAGACTGATCTAACAACCAACGCATTTTTAGGAGCACTCAACCGATTTACTGGCAGACGAGGTCGTTGCCAGACAATTTATTGTGACAACGCAACAAATTTTGTGGGCGCAAAGAATCAGTTAGAAGAACTTAATGACAGCATATTTTCAAAAGACGCACAAGAAAAAATCATTCGAAATAGCAGCATTAAAGGAATTCACTTCCAATTCATCCCTCCTAGAGCACCACATTTTGGCGGGTTGTGGGAGGCAGCGGTAAAATCGGCTAAATATTTACTAGTGAGAAGCATGTCTACAGTATCACTAACGTATGAGGAGCTAGAAACCGTCATCGTGGAAATAGAGGCAATATTAAACTCTCGACCACTGACATCTATGTCAACAGACCCCAATGATTTAACAGCCATTACTCCAGGGCATTTTCTCATTGGAGAACCACTCACTGCTACTCCAGACCCACATCATCGTAATGATGCAAAAAATATAGTACAACGTTGGGAATTAGTGTCAAAAATAAAACATGACTTTTGGACAAGATGGTCGAATGAATACCTAAATTAGCTTCAATATCGACATAAATGGAAAACCGAATCTGAAAACCTTAAGGAACACGATATGGTCATTGTTAAAGACGATAACCTACCCACTATGAATTGGCCGATTGGAAGAGTTCACAAGGTTTACAGAGGTAATGATGGACGAATTCGAGTTGCAGACGTAAAAACATCTAGGGGAATTTGTAAGCGCCCCGTTCATTTACTAGCTCCATTGCCCACAGCAGGATCAATCAACTGTAGTGAACACAAACAGGACACAACAACCTGCACAAATGTTACAGACTCAGAACCACGCAAAGAAGTGATAGTGCCAAACAAACGTCAGAAAATGTCATCAGCATCATCACTTCTATCAATAGCAACAATATTACTGGTTTTATTTCCTTTAATCTTGGCAACACCAATAACCCTTCAACAGTTTCCAAACAAACCGGGAATTTATTTCGAAGGAATTGGTACGGTGAATCGTGTGGTTGGAGAATGGAAAATCATTACGTTTTTCAACTTATCACCAATTCAAACAGAATTACAAATCTTTCAAAATGGAACAACACTTCTCGAAAAACTCTGCCCACTCCTTCAACAATCAAATATGTGCACAGAGCTGGTCAAGCATTTTACAAATATTAACTTTGAACTACAAGAGACAAAGTTAATAAAAAGACGAAGAACTAGAGGAGCATTTGATGTAATTGGAAATATTGCAAATAAATTATTCGGTGTTCTAGATAGTGATTACGCTAACGACGTCTCAAAGGTAATTAAGCAACTCAACAACAACGATATTGCTTTGTCAGAAATGATTCAAAATCAAACGTCAATCATTGATACTACTATCAACATCCTCAAGAAAGAAACACAAACAATAGTAATAAAATTCAACGAGCTTCAAGCTGAAGCTAATATGATATCAAAGGAAATTACGAATGTTGAAAAACAAATCAATTTACTAGAAACCTACACATCGCTGTCAACCCAGCTAGCCTTACTATCATCAGACTTAGAAAGGTTAGAAGCCGACATATTTGATACATTAACTGGTGCAAGGCATGGCCAAATCAGCCCTTTACTGATTTCCCCACTACAATTGCAGCAAGAAATAACAAATATTAAAGAACATTTACCTAACACCCTACGCTTGCCATTTAACCAAAATGACGTCATTCATATGTATAAGTTTATGAACTTACAAACTGGAATTTCACCAGAGCATATTATGTTCATCATACGCATTCCGTTAACTAACAACGAAGCATTTAATCTATTCAACATCATACCGATTCCAGCCGTGATCAACGACACTATGCTTATCATTCAGCCTGAAACAAATCTTCTTGCGGTGACACCACATCATGATCAATATTTCGCACTATCAAAGGAAGATTTGAAGGAGTGCAAAGCTATCAAAGAAACTGCAAACCAACTGCTGTGTACAAATAAACAAACAAATTATCACCAAGGTGCTCAAGAATATTTATGTGAAATTAGCTTGCTTAAGAACTTAACCAATACAAAATGCATGTGGCAAGAAACTAAATCTAATTCAATATGGAGTCCTTTACAACATACAAATCAGTGGATTTTCGGAACAAAGCATGCAACTAAAATCAGTGCTTTGTGCAATGGGACAGCCCAACTTCTTGAATTACAAGGCTCAAGTCTTCTCACTTTACAGAATGATTGCACCCTTAAACACAACACTGCCACGATTCAAGCGCATCAAGTATATACCACAACCATGTATACGTCACATGTGGCATTTGGAGATCTATACACAATAAATAAGCCAATCATGCAACCCATGTTCAACGGAACACTGCTAGACTTCAACAACGAATTGACACAGCTGAAGCAACTACAAAAGGCCATTAACGAAGACAAATTGGTCAAATTGCCGCAACTAGTTGAAGACCAAAATATTCATCACCACATAACAAGTTATGCAGCACTATTGTTAATCGTTAGTACGATTATATGGCTATCATGGAAATTGAAATCAACAAGGCAGAGCAACACACTTGAAATTCCAACAAAGCCTACCCCAACAGCAAGACTATCCATAAACCCTGAAGTACACCTTTAGCTTAACTTTATTACACATTTAGTTTATAAATTCATTCATTTTATAAATTCCCTTTAAACCTAGATTTTATTACGCATTTTTTTTATAAATTCAAATTTTAATTTGTTTACATAACTTGCTCAATTCTCTTTTGAATTTAATAAATTCAAGGCCGGCAGAATGTTTAGTTTCATATTTCTTTATTTTAATTTTTTCATAATATATAAAGAAAAGCACTGAACTTATTTAACAAGTTCTTTCACCCATATGTTTGTTTACATATTTAGTTTCATTATTTAACCAAAAACGCTGAATCGTCTCTAATAAGTTCTTTCACCTTTATGTTTGTTTACCTGAACAAGCATAAATGATTAATTAATGATCATTAAAAAAGGCAAATTAGTAAACTGCAAGGCACACTTATTTTCTTTTATTTATTTTTACTTTAATTTTAATTGTTAATTTGCTTAGTAATTAAATTTTAGTTGTTACTATTTGTATATATAAGACGTTAATATTTAATAAAATTATTGTTACATTTTGGTAATCAATCACTTAACACTGCGTGGTGTATTCAATTATTCAAGATTAGAAAACAATCAGTTTATGTGCTGCTTTGTTTATATTTTCACAACAACATTATTCAAATTACGATAGTCGGTTACAAGTGCCGCTCTATCCATTCAACAATCCTTATTGTGAATCGCAATAAGGAAACTCGCAAAATAAACAGTGTGCTTATCGCAATCATTCCATTATGACATTTTCACACTTGTCAACATCTAACATCTACCATTAATTTGCGAAGAATTTGAAATTTTCCCAACATATTTCCCAAATATATAGAGAAGATGTTCCTATCTCATTGTATTCCATTTTACATCTTCCGATTATTTTAGTGTCATCACTTGAAAAGTGGCAATAAATTCAATTATTATTGTGGCATCACTGACAAAATGGCATTTTTTTTGAAAGCAGCGTTACAATTTGTCAAGTTTTTCTCTTTTTGCAAGTCTATTTTTGCTTAATTTTTTTTAAATTATTAAACAAAATCAATTCCAAATACATGTTGGTGTTTTCTTTTAAAATTTTGGTACTTTTGTAGAAAAAATTATTTAAAAAAACTAAAAGTTTTTTTTAGAAATAGTGACCTTTTTCTATTGATAGTAATAGATGTTAGATGTTTCAAGTGTGAACGCATGTTTCAACATCTTTCATGCGTTCCTCCGAAATGTGTGCAAGTGTACGAAGGGTATTAGTTGTTATAAAAAAAATTTAAGAAATGTTGTGAAAAATAATAAATTGCTCTTGTGAAAAATAATACATTGTTCTTAAACTATAGTTAAAGACAGCCAGGCTAGAAGATTTAATGCAACAATATGTTTGTAGTGACGATAGTATAGTTTAAAATTTTTCTTTAAATATACTTTTATATTGACGTACATTTTATTTTTCGTATTGATAAATTTCTATTTTTAATGTTAATACATCTTTTTAGTAAATCCTGTACATTTTTAATCAAATTATTCACCACAAGTTTCTTTGGATATTTTTGTACGAGAATTAAAGTGTGAAATAAACAATGTAAGAATGTGTGTGTGATAAAACTGTTGTGTAAGATTATATATTGAGTTATAAAAAAATTGTTTGCTTAAATTTTATCATGTTATACTTTAATTTAGGGTTGAGTACAGTTTCTATTTATTTAATAATACCTAATATGAGAATATTTCTAAAGTTGGTACATATAAACAAATGCCATACAATTAGACTTGTACGGGCAAAAACAACTCAAGGCCTGATTATTCAGAACTTTGGAAATCGACTGAGTGGCTACCAGTAATCATTCTAATCGGTCTTGTAGTTGCAATAATTATATAAAATATCAACCGAATAATTCAAAGACATCATAAATTTATTAACTTTATAAATATAAAATATTGTATATTATATTTTTATATATATTTTTTTTTATCAAGCTTTAGGTCACTTTTTATAAAAAAAAATCAATTAAAATATTATTTATTTTTCAATATTTCGATTTCCGTTGGAAATATTCTTCAGGAATTCTTTTAAAATAATATAAAATTTCAAAATTGTTTTTGACAATATATGGAAAAATAAATTTAAAATTTCAATTATCAAATTTAAAAATGAAAAGAAGAAACCAAACAAATTTTTAAAAATATTAAAAAACTAAAACCTTTTTTAATATCCCTTTCCGTCAGTCTATTTATTTTTATTCAATATATATTTTCAATCTGTGCCATGCCATCTGAACTATATTTTTATAAATAATCAAAGAAAAAAAACCAATTTATAATTTTCCCTTCCATCAACCTATTTATTTTTATTCCATAAATGTCTATAAATCTGAGCTAATCCCTCAGTATCTTTCTTAAAATTAATCCTTTCTCAAATGGTACATTATAAATCTGTAACATTTCTAGCATATATCTACGTTTCTTTAAATTTTCTATGTTCAAAATAGATAAATGAAGTTGGATAATGATTAAAATGCCTACAATGTGTTGAAATGCCGTTTCATGGGCCGAATTATAGTTTCTATTTATTGGTCATGTTTATATTCTTCTAATCTAGTTTTCAGTTTTGTCCCAGTTGTTCCTACATATATTTTCCTTCATTGTTCATTATCATTACCACCACAATGAATTTTATAAACTAAATTAGACAAATCCGACTTTTGTAAACTATCCTTAGTTTTTGTGAATAATCTCCTAACATTATTATTCACTTTATGTGCCATTCTGTTTATATCTGAGTTTTCTAATCTTTCAGAAAACCCAGGTATATAAGTAAATGTTTTATACATTTTTGGTTCCGAAATTTCATCAATATGACGATATCTTCTTATATTATATTGTCTTACTAGTTTACAAATAAGTTCTATTATTCCTCAAAATGTTTCCAATAATTACCTTATTTTTCCTTTGGAATCTATTATCAATAATTGTTAATATCCTATCTATTAGATTCCTAGCTGTGTAATAATTCTCTTCGGATGTTTCGAGTGATTATTTAAAATTCTTCCTGGAGAAGATTTCCAACAGAAATCGAAATATTGAAAAATAAATAATATTTTAATTGATTTTGTATAAAAAGCGACCAAAAGCTTAATAAAAAAATATATGAAAATATTATATTTAATTGAAGAAAA
Organism: Pollenia amentaria; assembly: GCA_943735925.1. Taxonomy (NCBI): domain Eukaryota; kingdom Metazoa; phylum Arthropoda; class Insecta; order Diptera; family Polleniidae; genus Pollenia; species Pollenia amentaria. The sequence continues at coordinate 79,229,966 of OX031008.1, read as the reverse complement.
AAGGTCGAAGAAATAAAAATATAATTTATAAAATATTGTGAAAATAAATTTTGTACTGAATTTTATGTGACCTTTATAAAATTTAATTAAAAGATATAATGAAATAATAAAATGTCTAACGGGAAAATAAATTTTAAATATTTCAACATAGCCACCCCTTTTTTCTTTTTTCGAGACGCATGCTAAAGTAGAAAGTCCTCTTACTTCATGCTTTCGATACGTATATGCCAACCTTAACCGCTTTTTAAAAGACTTGGCCTCTCCTGTCAGGTTAATGAAGATCTGACGACTGGTCATGGGCGATTTAACCGACTAAATACCTGTATACCTCTGCTTGCCCGGTGGCGATGTTGGCAGCCTCAACACCGGGATCGTAAGTTATAGTTTAATTGTCATACGTATTAAATACTAATGCAACCAAATGAATGGTCCTATGCTTCCCATAAGAGTAAAAGGGACATATATATGTACATATATATAAAAATATATACACAAACAATCATAATACGTTTGTGTTGACCATAAGAAGTACCTATTCAATTGCAATACAGCAAACATAGTAAACTATCGTTTTCATTTCTCTGGGTTTTTTCTAAAAGATGTCATTGCACAATTCACCACACCAAAAGGGTATATATGAGTTTGCCATTAAATTTTTTAATTTCTACAATATTGATCTAATTCCTATAAAGTATAAATATTCTGAGTCCTTACGAGTAGCGAAGTTGATTTAACGATGTCCATCTGTTGAAATGGGGTTTCCAAAGTCCCTAGATATGGTGGGGACGTGGTTGGTATACATTTATGTAACATATCGATGCCTTACTTTCTCAACCTCGTATCTTGAAAAAATACGGTTTTGACTTTTTCATGTCAAACGATTGATATTTTTGTGTTCTATTACTGCAACAACTTATTAGTTCAATACTTTGTCTCAATTCTGTAAAAATTAATAAATTATTGAAATAATAAGTTGTTGCAGTAATAGAACACAAAATATCAATCGTTTGACGTGAAAAAGTCAAAAAAAGTAACGCATCGATATGCTCCCTAAAATTTTCCAACTGAAACTCAGATTGATTACTTCATAATGGCAATTTTAACCGATTATTTTTTTTTTTTTTTTTTTGCATATCTTTGAGAACGGTAAGAGCCAATGTTTCCAAATTTGGAATAAGAATCTTGGTTATCAATACATGACATCCGACCAAATCTAGCCGGGATTGGTGAAGTAGACGTGGTTCTTTCCATACAAGGACATAATAGATTTCTGTATCTCTAAAGAATGACATGAGCTAGTTTCCAAATCAGATACAAGCATCTTGGTCATCAATAAACCACATTCGACAAAATGTGGGCAGGAGTGGAGAAGGTGGCGTAGTACAAAACAGATTTATTTATATTTAAAAAACGGTGGGATAAAAATTGTCCGCATTTGTTACATATAGTTGGGTTAACCATACACAACCTGTCTACAAATATGGGCAGGGTTAGAGAAGTGGACATGGCCCCTTATGTACAAAAACATTATAAACTTCTGTATATTTGGAGAATGGCAATAGCAAATGTTCCCAAATTAGGAACCAGCATCTCAATACACGAAATTCATTCAAACCTGGCCGGGATTGGTGAAGTAGGCGTGGCACTTTTCATACAAAGACATTATAGATATCTGTATATCGTAAGAACGACATGAGCCAATGTTTCCAAATTAGGAACAAGCATCTTAGTTACCAATACAGAATTTCCAACAAAATGTGGGCGGGATTATAAAAGTGAACGTGGAACAAAATATATTTATTTATATATAAAGGACGATATTTATATAACTTATATAAATAAGTTATAAGATTCGGCATAGCCGAATATAGCACTTTCACCTTTTTTCATATTTCTTTTATTTTATTGTGTATGCTGAATTTTTGGCTTTCGTTTAAACACGTAACAACACAGAAAAAATTAAAAATTGTCTAATTACAAAATTCATACCAAATTCATAGAATCCAACAAACAATTTGTTGATTTTGCAATTTTTTTTTAATGATTATATTGATTACTAAAAATTGTAAGAATTTAAAATTGTGATTAAGTACTTTTTAAACAATTGTTTTATTTGATAAAAAAAGTACTAAAAATTTTTTCTTTGTAATGTATACATGATTTGCCACTTAAATAGAGAAATGTGTTTCAATCGAAAAAATAAACTTGACATATTTTATTTATATTTTTTTTGTTGTTTTAAATAATGCGCTTTAGGTGATCTAAGACGCTGCATTTCGATAGGTAAAGGGTATTTAAGGTTTGACACAGCCGAATATAGTACTCTTACTTGTTCTTTCTTCAAAATGTTTCACTTTCGTAAACAATATTTTAAAAGCTATTAGTGAAACCGCTAAGACCTTGCGATACGTTTGGTAACTTCCATAATAGACAACAGGAATATTTTTCAACAATACTTTATAATTATGTGGGTAAAAAAGTGTTTTGTAGGATTGGACTAGTGCATTACTCTACTTTTAAGCCTCTAAGGTCCTCCAACTATACAAGTAATTTCCAAATACTAGACATATAGCCTATTTCCGATGTGAAATTTTTAAAATTTGTTTTTGTTTTCAATATATTTATACGAAAGAAAGAATTCTTTCGCACATCGGAAATAGGCTAATAAACTCCGAAGCGCACTTGCCATGGACATTTTATATAAAATTGCTATGGTCATTTTTGGAAAGAGATTTTACATGACCTATCCCGTTAAAACGAAAATAAGTTCCTTAGTCTGCTAAATAAGGCCAACCGAAAGGCCCTTTTAGAACTTAGTTTTACCTTCTGCCTTATATTTAGTTCAAATTCTTTTTAAAATTAATGAAAGTATTAGTATGTATGTGTTGGGGTTATATTTCGCATAGTTAATGCATTCTTTTGTTGTTATGAATACTATGAATACACTCGTAATTGTAAAGATGGTTATAAACACACAGTCTTATTTCTAAGCACACACATGTATCTATGATAGTATTTGGTAAATATGCGGTTAAATATAAAACAACTAATAACAACAAGCTTTAAGGCAGTGGCCTGTATTCGTGTGACACGGATCACGAAAAAATATGAAAATATATATACATACTCCAAATACTCTTTTTGCCGGGCACTGTTTTCCTTCTTATTATGCAGCATGTTGTTTAACAAATACAATTATATGCAGTAAGAGTACACAATTATGGTTGTGCTGTATAAAATAGTACCAGCTTTGCTGCTCAACTTCTGCAAGTTTTTTTTTCTTTTCTTTTCTATTTTTTTTTTTCATATGAAATGTGTTGTCTGAAAATATAAGTTTTATATTCACATGCACACACATGCATACATACACACATACATATAAAAACTTCTGAATGACAGACAGCAAAGACAGACAAACTGACTGATATAAAGGAAAACATTTCACACGCTTGTCAGTTTAATTTTTTTCTACACTAAACCATATTAATAATATGCTTAAACACATACACCCACCCACACTTACACATACTATGCTAAATACATAAATTCCTTTAGACTAACACAATCATTTTTACATTTATGTGAAAATACACACAGTCATGCTGACTTCTACATACAAACTCATCACTTCCACTGTCACTCTAGGATAATTTCGTTTGTATGGGGGTGTGCATAAGACATATACAGTTAAATACTGTTGTTGTTCCTTTTTATATGTATATCTTCTTTGGGATTATTTATATCTGAGTATGCGAGTGTCTATGCGTGTCTGTGTGTAAGGCTTTGTAGTCATGTACCATACATAATGACATTTAAAACGACGTGACATGTTTAATTTTTTTTATTGTTTTATTTTTTTCTCGCTCTCGCTCTCTCTATCACTCTTTTGCAAATACTGAGTTAAATTCATTTGTTTTTAAATCTGTCCATTTAAAGAAGATTAAAAATTTTATTGCCATCATTATCTTTGTTTTTTTTTATGTCTTTAGAATAATTATGGTTTATGTAAGTAATTGTAAAGACACATTTTATTACTATTGTTTATGTAATAAAACATGATTGGCATAAAAATTAAAAACGATAAAAGTTTAATTACTAGTAATATAACATAAAATGAAATAAGATATAAGAAACTTTGACTTTAATTAAAAATTTTTGTTTACAGACAAAAATTTTATTAGGAATATTATATAAAATTTTAAATAGAAATTTTTTGTTTCAAATTTGGCTCGAAGGACCATATTTAATGTATAGTATGTTTGATAATATATGGACTATATAATGTCGTTATGGGACAAAGCGCCAAAATATCCGCCAAGTATGCAAACAACTTGGTTAAAGGGAATAGAAATATAAAGGATCTTAAATTTAAAAAACAAAGTCATCACTTTCTTGTAAAAATCCCTGGTTTTTATACCCTTCACCGAAGGTAAAAGTTTATATTTAACTCTGTAATTCCGTTTGTAATTTCTACATTATTGATTAAAGACCCTATAAAGTATATATATTCTAGGGAAGTTCAAATCCGGTTGTCCTTCCGTATGTTGAAATGAGTTTTCCGAAGACCCCATTAAAGATGGGGACTAGGTTGTTATATATTTATGTCACATATACTCCGTTAAAGTTTGCTGTTAAAATTCAGCCAGATCGGTCCATAAGTGGCGGAGGTATAAGCAAGAAACCACGACTACCTCTAATATTTCCCATAAATCCGTTGTTTTTTTTCTTTTTGTTTCTGTATATCTGGAGAACGGCAAGAGCCAGAGCTTTCAAATTTGGTACGAGCATCGTGCTTATCTATATACCAACTATCTAAAAATGGGCGGGATTGTATAAGTGAGCATAGAACTTCTCATGCAAAGACATTATAAATTTGTGTATATCTGGATAACGAAAAAAGCTAAAGATTACAAATTATGTACAAACATCTCGGTTATCAATACACAGCATTCCACAAAATGTGGGCGGTATTGGCGAAGTGTGCGTGGTACTTCCCTTACAGAAAATATCAAAACTTTTATAAAAACTTGTTTATTGTTGGGCTGTCATATGACCTATGGATATATCAAGAGATCAGAAATCTTTAGTAGAATATATTTTCTCAAAAATTCGGAAAAATCAGTTCAGATACAAAAAGTGGTTTCCAAAATATAAATTGTTCTTAATACCCATTTTAGGGAACCCAGATCTTCCCAAGTCCAGGTTTTCTAATCCAAGTAAATGGTTAATTTCTTCCTTAAGACGTCTGTATATAAGTCTGCCAAATCGATTAAAAAAATGGTTAAAAAAATAGCAAACTACTTCAAAAATTGGCTAAAGAGCATCAACATTTTTATAAAAACTAAAATTGTAGAGCTGTTATATGACCTATGGAAACGTCTTATATATCAAAAGATTGGGAATCTTTAGTAGAACATATTTCGAAAATAAATTTTAAAGAAAAAGCTTACAATGTAAAACATGATGACGGTGGTTCCTCAATTGACAACATTCGTCTTAGGGCAGCATCATCGTTCAAAATAGTAACCAGAAATGGGAAAACCTTTCAGTTAAGATTTAAATAAACAGTAATTGTAAAATCGTTTAAGTTACTCTGTCAATTGGCTTGAAGCAAACTATACTTTGCAGTCTTAGGAGATTGAACAAACATACTCTCAAAACAAAATAAAAGAATTTCTCTCAAACTTCCGTACGTGTAAATTCGCAACAAAAAAGCAAACACATTTCTAAATAACACAAACTAAGAGTTAGGTGTTTCAATATTCTGTGTTGGCAGCATTGTTAAAAAACTATTTCGTTCTTATTTTTCTTTCAACAGAGTTAAATTTAATGTCTTTTAACTAACGTAGCATATTAAAAAGCACGAACATATTCATAAGAGAACTAGTCCCAAACTTGTCATGTATCAATTCTAAAGTGTTAGGGACCGGTTATAGTTCTAACACTTAATATGAAGGGAACTTGTAACTTGGCAACATTTTGACAGTTTGTCAGGTCAGGACAGGTCATTGAAATAATCTAAATGGTCACGTTTAATTTCAGTTAAAATAATGCCTGTCGCAAATATTGTCCCGAATGAACCATGATAATATGAAAGATTCCCTTCATATAAACTATTAGAACCGGAATCAGCCACCTCTCGCACACAATTCAATCACATGTCTTGTTTTGTGTCAATTACCTATGCTCTGCAGTAACTACACTTTAAACACATTATTACCAGTTAAATGATAAGTCTTGTTTTTACCAATTACAATTCGTTCCTTTTTATTAAAATGTTGTGTTCACTGATCACGGTATAAGTGCTTTGAGAACAATTGACTAAAATTTCTAGTTGTATTACAATCCTAAGTAGATTTAAATAAATCAAAAATTGAAGAAAATCAAAATTTAAGAATGTAAATACTTTCCTTTTAGTTATAGAAAAATTCAAGGTAAAGGAGTTTAAGTTATAGAAACAAAATCGTGTGAATTGGTATGTCTTCCGCTACTGCCAAAGGATTTACTTCGACTTAAAGAAACTTCGACTTACAGAAATTCCACTTATAGAATTTCAACTGTTATATACAACTTAAAATTTTAAACTTCCCTGCGGAAAAATTTGTGTCAATTGTTCTTAAAGTACTTATCCCGTGACCCGTAAACACGATATTTTAACAAAAAGGAACGAATTTGAGAGGTGAAACAAGGATATATCACTTAAATGGTTAAAAGGTAATTGACAAAAAATAGCCATGCAATTAAATTTTGTGCAATAAATGGCTGATTCTCGTTCTATTACTTTATATGAAGGAGATATTTCATGTTAACAAGGATCACTCAGGACAATATATGCGCACAGGCATTAATTTTAACGAAACTAAATGTGAATATTTAGGTTATTTCAGTGAACTGTTACGAAGTGTCAAAAAGTGACAAGTCCCCTTCATATTACGTGTTAGAACTAGAATCGGTCCCTACAACTTTAGAACTGAAACGTGGCAAATTTGGTGTTAGTTCCCTTTATCAATTTAACGTTAATAAAAACAACGAATTCTGACTTAAGACCTTTATGCCTAACCTAAGATAATTTCTAATAGTATATAAATTATATTGTAAAATTGTATTTAGATATTAATTTAACATAAAAAATAACAACTACATATTTGGTAGTTCGGTTTTTTTTTCGAAGTTTTAACTGCTGTTTCAAGATTGATTTCCTAGCAGAAATCTACTGACATTGCTGGAGGACCCTTTGCCACTATATTTTTCCCCTACACCCAGAGAAAAAATATGTTTATATATGGTCACCTCCAACAAAACTATTTAAAAAGAATAATTTTAAACATATTATGTTTAATTTAATCATACTTTTGTCAACGACAAACATATTATGGTTAAATTTGTGCTCCATCAAGTAGCCACAACCATATTATGGTTGCGTCCAAACATGTTTTGTTTAATAATAACTAAAATATTCTTAATACTTATAATAGCATGGTTGGTTTTCAACCAAAGCATGTTGCTCTTGGAACAGAGGAAATTACTATTGTTAATTATAAAAAAAAAATTTATGTCGTATTTAACCAAAACATGTTTAACCAAAACACTATAATATGGTTGTGGCTTCTTGATTCAGGACCAATTTAACAATAATGTGGTTGTCGGTGACAATAATATGTTTAAATCAGTGTTTAAAAATGCTTGACTATTTTTAATGTTTTTGTAATTGCTTAACTTAACTTAAGAAAAAGAACACAGTAAAAGCAAAAAGCAAAAGCAAACGCAGAAAAAGTGAGAGTAAATAATTTATTTATTCTCACCATGTTTATGTTCTCAGCTTAAAAAGCCAGCCAAGCAACCACTTGAAAAAAAAAATTGCTGTTGCTGTAAGTAATAAGTTTTTGTTTATTTTTTTTTTTGCTTTGGCTTAACTGTAAATTGATGTGCTTAAATTCAGCGAGTATTAACTTCTTTGCTGTTTTTGACTTCATTGCTGTTGCTTGCTGTTGCAGGCGTTAGTTTCCTAGAATATATACATAATTACATAACACAAAATAAACAAATTAGTTTAAAAAAACGTGTAGTTTCATTTACGTATGTATGTACCTATTTATTAAAAAAAAAAAACGCAAAATACCAAAAAAATTCGAAACAAATTCGACAGCAACAGCAAAGAAGTTAACTTGCTGACTTTAAGCGCATCAAAAGCAAAAAAAAAACAATCAAAAACTTAATACTTACAGCAACAGAAAATTTGTTTTCTTAAGTGGCTTCTTTGCTGACAGATTTAGCAGAGTACATGCACATAGCGAGTTTAAACAAATTATTTACTCTCTTTGTTTTGCTTTTGCTTTTTTGCTTTTGCTGACTCGTAATCAAAGAGTTAAGTAAACACTTAGACACACAGTTTTTTAATTTGCTGCAAAAAATGTAAACAAAGCAAAAATGTGCGACTGTTGCTATTTTTAAGCAAGCAATTTAAACACTGGTTTAAATTAAACATAATATGCTTAAACAATTTCTTTACTAATAGTTTTGTTGGAGGTGACCATTTTTAAAAATGTTTTTTCTCTGCGTGTATAAGCGGATTATCTTGGTGGAACCTCTCATCATACTCATCAGAATGTGAATGCAAGAAGTGTATGTTTAATAACATATTGCATCCGAGTTGTTGATATGAAAAAAGAAGTTCTTTTACCAGTTTTTTGTCTTCTGTAGGTCTTATGTATATTTCCAAGCAAATTGTGACATATATTTTCCAAACATACCCATGCTCTTCGTTCTCTACTGTCCAACTTGGATTTGAACAATTTTTCTTTAAAAATGTGTACTTGGGGACCAATAAATATGCATTTCCTTAGTTTGGCCTCACTGACGCGTGAAAATATTCTTTTAAGTTGCTTAAATGCCTCTTCATCTCCGTTCACAGCTTTTACCAAATCATACATACATATCGTTACCTAAAACGCAAAAGGCCCTAACTAACCAAAAATTAAAAATCGACTTTTTCATTGATTCTGATGTATTGCATCAACACACATGTCCAGAACTAGTTTTGGAATCTTTCGACCAAAATTAGAGATTTTATTAACAAAAAACAAAAAGCCCTATCTACAAAATAGTATACGATAAACGATAAAAGACATAACTAACAGTTTTCATTATATGCAACATTGTTGTTTGTCAAAACCTGTGGTAGGTTTTACAAGAAAAATTAATTTTAAACAGTTTAAGGTAATTTATCAATTTACCATTTTAAATAATTCTTTGCTTCTCCTGTAAAATTTTCAAAATGTTAGATAGGGCCTTTTGCGTTTAAGGTAACGATATGTACATACTAAATCTGTCATTAAGTCTAATTTGTTTTGTAGTGAAGGCAAAAATAATCTTTGCTTGTCAACTTAATGCTTATTTTTTTGCCGGAATCGCATTTGATCTTAAGGGCTAATTTTCTCATATGAAATGTGACGCTTTTGCTCTGCTGTTCCACTCATATAAAAAGCAAGAAAGAGTCCCCACGCCAGTTTTTTTTGTATTGAGAAGAAATTTTTTTTTTTATTTTTTTTTTTTTTTTTTTTTTTTTTTGTTGACACGTGTGTGCCTTGGTTACTTATTCACAATTACTGTTGTCAGGTATACAAATGTTAACAATTCTAATTAAAACAACAATTGCTTATATCATCACTGGACGTACTAGATAAATTTTGATTACATATTTGTATTTAGCGTGTCGATAGGTATCAATTCCACATATACATTGTTTAGCTCATATTTAAAAAATTTTAATAAAATAATATAATTAGTAAAAGTACGTTGAAGTAACTACTGGATATAAGATTAACTAAAAAACAGCCTGACAGATAAATCTGTGCACATGAATGTAGAAAATATTGTTAAGTTTTTACTTTATAAAACGCGATTTGGTTTATTTCCTTTATACAGGTCTGTTCTGAAAATCACTTTTATTCAAATCACGTGATTTCAAATCACATTCGCCTTTTAAAATCACACGTGTGATATTTTTGTGTTCCAGTTTTGAGTGTTTCGGTGTGATTTTCAATTCCAAAAGCACACTGAGAAACACAAGAACGGAATGATTTTTAGAATACCACAAAACATACGTATCATTTTAAAAGCACGTGATTTGAAATCACATGATTTTTAGAACCGGCACGATAATAAGCCTTTGGCTTCTTTTTACTGCAAATCAAAATTTGAAAATACACGCATTTATTCAGATAAACAATCTTTATTGTTATAAAATATTTAGTTCGCAAATTTTATCCAATTATTTTAACAATGAACTAACCCACACAAAGACTTAAATAAAATGTTTTAAAATCAAATTTTTCAGTAGAGCCGAAAAATCATTCTAGATGAAACTATAGGCTGATTATTGTACTTTTAAAACTTTGTTATTACCTTAAAAAATCGGAATTAGTCCATCATTTTTCAAAAACTTTTAGAACGAAGTAAAAAGTGTTTAAAATTAAGATGTATCGCATAACATCTCAAAATCGAAAGAAATGGACACACGAGGTTGCCCATGAAAACCACAGAAATGTAAGTTTGAGTTTTTGTGTGGTTCAGTTCATTGCTTTAATAAGTGAATAAAATTTGCAAACCAAATATTTTATAACAACAAAGACTGCTTCTCTGAATAAGCGAGCATTTTTAAGTTTTGATTTGCACTAAAAAAAGAAGTCAAAGGCTTATTATAAAAGAAGTAAACTAAAACGCGCTTTATAAAGTAAAAACTTAACAATATATTCTACATTTTAATGGAAGGTGTCTACAAAAATTTGCCATAGTTTAAAAGAAAAATCTATTATAGTAAATCGAAAAATATCAACGAACACCTTATTTTCTAACGATTCGATTTATTAAAAAACAAATATTAAAATGGGTTTAAAATTTAGCAAGACTAAAGATTTTTTTATACAGATTTGTCAAATTTGATTCTCTTAAAACTATACAGTTTTATTAAAGTTCACTTCAATATACAACAACCGAAAAAGCTTGGGTTTTTAACTAAAACCAAACCTAGTCTTCGTTCATACTATAAACATGTTCTTTCCGAAAGTCTGAGTTTATTAGTAGGAGGGATGAGTCAAATCCCATTTTATTTTCTCCTCTCACCAATAATGGCCGTTTTCTCATTAGCCGATTATCTTTTTGCCTTACGAAAAACTGCACATTAAAGAAATTTTATTTTCGCAATGTCTCATATGCTTCTATTCTGTCGCAAAGCTAACTGGCACTTATCCGCCAAATATTTATTTGCCTTTTATTTGCCGTAGAGATAAATTCAATCAGCTGATTCCCAAATTTTTACATGTATTTTGAGAGGTGTTGCCAACTGAAAACAATGTTTTTTTGTCAAAATAATTAACGATTATTTTATCGGTCTAATACCACATTTACACCTACACAAAATCTGATAGATTTTACTTGAAATCTTAAAAAAATTTTTTGCCGTTTACACCACTGCTTTTTGACACATTGTCGGATTTCATTTTCATAATAAAAAAAAAGCCGATTGAAAAAGGAAAGAAATTGTAATGGAAACTCTTATTAGCAAAAAATTTAAAGCCAAAAACATAGTGTTATTATATTAAAATAGTTTACATACCTTTTATTTATTATTGGCTTATTCATTTTCACAAATGTTTATTTTTTATATTATTAATTTGCCGCACTTTTTATATATTTCTCTTATTTTTTTTTTTTTTTTTTGTCAAAGTGTCAGATTTTTCTTGTTCAGAGCTGTATTTTTTAGTACATTAGTATGAAATTCATAGTTGTATCGTTGAGTATTGCAAGATTTTGTGAGATTTTGCCAAAATCTAGTGCCGAACTAGATTTTGTTTTGTATGGGAAATCTAGTAGAAATGAACAAGATTTCGCTCAAAATCCCTTAAGTACTAGATTTTGTGTAGGTGTAAAAGTAGTATAATAAGTTTATGTCGACATTAAGTAACAGGCAGTTTGTCGATATATTGAGAAAATGGTCATACAAATTTCTCAAAGAAAACTTTAATAGTGTGATAGCAGACCTTAAGTTATGTGTTTGTTTCTTACAAAACATATAATATATTAGGGTAGATTTTAATTTTACAGCACTGTGCTTTATGTATACAAATAATGCCTAACAATATCAAAAAAAAATATTTTCAATCATTTTTTCTTTCTTTTCTAGGTAAATAACAAAATTATGACCAACTGTATTTTAATTTTGGTAAGAAACAATAGAAAATTACAATTTTAAACAATAGAATTAAGGGAAAATTTATTGAAAATTTTAATGTGGAAAAAAAAATTTAAAAAAACCTAGAAATTTTTCTTAATTTTTGGTCCGGACTTTGATGATGATAATAAAGAAGATTTATACGATTCAAAAATGTAATGTTCTGCTCATCGTTGATGCCAAACTCCAACAAATTTATACAAAATATTTTCTTTTTCTATTGAAATATGTAGCTCATGCATGTAGCTGCAATTTAAAAAATGTATTTCTAAGGCCCAGTCTTCGGGTGACATTAATCTTCTAACATTCATATTAAAATGTTCAGGCGGATAATTCTGGCAGTCGCTATCGAATACTTTTTCGATTCGAAAGCAATTTTATTTCTAATTCTTTCAGTCGATACTGACCGAATCGAAATTATTCTTTGTAAAGCAGTTACTTGAGTTTTCACATATTGTGGTTAAGTTCTTCCAAGCCACAACCATATTATGGTTGTCTCCAAATATGTTATGCTTAAAAATAACAATAATATATTTGAAATCTAAGTCTAATTTAAAATTTCAAATGATATGCCTAAAAGCAACTAAATTATGGTTGCTTTTGTAAACTAATAAAGTAAACTACTCGTTATTTTGCTCTCTTCAATAGTTTAATGCTTTTCAATTACATAATTGCTTAGTTTGCTTAAAATACTCAATCATTTTATTTTAATTATTGATTAAAATACATACGGCCTTATTCATGAAAAATAAATCAGACTAATAAAAGATTTATGAAACGAATTTTCTATGAAAATTTTATTAATTTATATACACCAGAATGAATGGAAAGAATGGAAATAGTCAAAAAGTGGAACACGTAACAAAAAAACCTAATAAAATAATAACTAAACATTTAATATGCAAATTGATATTGATATTACCATAATAAGTAAAAAATTTAGCATATTATTGTTAATTCTGACCTTAAAATCGTTACTTTTGTCCAAATCCTGGAAAATGTTCACCGTAGTATGGCTAGTTTTGAACATAATATGTTAAATTTTGGCCATTATTATGCTTAATATTGATCAAAATATGGTTTATTTCGAGCAAATTATGGTTGACGTTGGGCAAATTATTGTTAATGTTAACCATAGTATGGTTACCTGCAAACATAGGCATTATTAAAATCCAACCATACTATGTTTCTCTTAAAATATGGTTACCTCTAACCATATTTTTTTCTGTGTGTAGTGAAGACTTTGCCTAGGTTAGGTTAGGCTAGGTAAAGAAGGGTTATGGAACCCTATAAGTGTTCTAAGACCACTCCTATCCAATCCTAATAGAACCATGTTGGTACCTGCATCCAATCCGGGTTATAGTGCCCTATACACCCTGCAATCCGTTCTATCCCTCCAGAACCGGTTAACGGCATCACGGAATATTTCCCGTATCACCACATAAAAAAGCTTCCGTGTTTGTCACAATAAGAATCTTTAAACCAAATTTTATCAAGATATCTTCAAAATTGCGAAGTGCACAAAGTTTAAATAGACAGCCAGTCTGCCAGCCGATTGGACATCGATAGATCGAATCAGATAGTGATTCAAAGTAGATCGGTATAGTGAAAGCTATAGAACCAATATGTGTTACACACATCAGCACACAGTCATCATTTACAAAAATCATATTTGTTGTTAATAAATTGATTATTAAATATTAAACACAAATTACAAATAAAGCATTTTTTTAAATTGTGCTGACAAAGTAAACACTTCTTTTTCAACTAAAAAGCATAACAAATAACGAGTACTTATAACAAATTACTTATACGCTAAGTAGACCTCTAAAACTTACAACAACAAAAAAAAAACCCTAGAGAAATATACGCATGAATTGCTTTTTATTTTATAAACTTTTTTAAACTTTTTTTAAGGATAATTACACACTGTGATATAATAATCATGATAACAAAGTTTAAGTAAACCCCCAACAAAAAAGAGGCCGGACGAAGTAAAAAAATAAAAAGGTAAATGTTTAAAACTGACTGGCCACAACAAAAAAGTATAGCATAAACTCAGGCAACTTTAGTGTACAATGAATACAAATAAATAAGAGCAAAAAACTTATGGAGTGTAACCAATCTATAAATAACTTAATATGTGGTTAATTAAACATCCTGTGTAATTCTTCCGCTCTAATAAAAATTTAAATGCAAATACAGACTTATAACAAGGCACACACACTAAGAGAAAATATATGTAGGGATAAGGTTGCAGAAAATTTAAAAAAACTTGTGGTCACTTTATTTATTTATTTTTTATTTTTTTGGCTTACAATTAAAAGTTGTTGGCTAACTATTTAAAGTTGTATTGCCAAGATAACACACGATTTTTTAACTTCATGCACAAGTCATCGGTCGACCCTAACCTTCGTATAGAAAGCCAAGAGCTTCCAAAAACCGTTCCAGAATATTTTGGTCTCCACCAGTAGACGTTTGAGTTTTGTGTAGTTCTCCAAAAAGTTATATTGAGTTATTTTGGGTTCTCCACCAGACAAACGCGTTAACATTTTGAGATTTAAAACGATTGCATATGGTTATTGTTGAAAACTGCAAAATTTGTAAATCGGTACAGTTTAACGACCGAAGATATTCCCTTATACGAGATGAAACGCAAAGCGCAAGAAAAGCAGCCAAACAAAGTTGGCATGTTTGCATTTAAACTGACAAAAACGCGAGAGCTGCTTTCCCGCCCACAGCAGTTTTACGAATGTATGGTCTCTTTAGTCGTATTATTATCACATTAAATTATGGTTGCCAACATTTTCATAAATTACAATTTGAAAGCCACAATAATAAAAAAAAGCGAGGGCAACTTTCATATGTTTGTGATGATCATATAGAAGAATAATTTAATCATAACATGTTTGCTGCAACCAGTAAACACATGGAAATATGTTTTTTATTTAACAGTTTGTGTTTTCTTTGTGTGCATTTAGAAAAAAGTATAAATTAGCAACAAAATAAATTAAACGAAATAAATAAACAGAAGACTAATACAGCAAAATTATAAAAAACAACGGAAAAATACACAAAACAAATTTTAATAAAAAAGTTTTTAATAAAATTTGCTTTAAATAACTATTTCACTACAAACACCAAAACATGACAAGCATATACAAATAACTACACAAATATACTGCTTAAAACAAAATACAAAAAAACAAGTAAGATTGCTATACTCGGCTATGCCGAATATAATATACCCTTCACCATGGTGCGCTAAGAACAGAAATTTATACAAATAAATACCGCCTCCTATTTTTCGAATGTCGTGTATTGTTATCGAAGCTATTTGCTCTAAATTTTATATAATTTACTCTTGTTGATATATTTTGTATTTGTATGGGTGGTGCCACGCCCTCATTCTTGCCACGTGGTGCCACGCCCCATTGTTTTGACGGATTTTGTGTATTGGCAACCCATCTATGTGTACCAAATTTGCAAAATTGTTCTCTTAACGTTCTACAGGTATAAATAAATATTTTTTGTGCCACGCCTACTTTTCAAATACTATCTTTTTTAAGTTGTGATGCATTGACACGGAAACGATTTGTCCTATATTTGGAATCTTTTACTGCTACGATACTCCAGATATACAGAAATATATTTTGTATTTGTATGCAAAGTACCACTCTCACTTCTCCAATCCTGGCCATTTTTCTAGAGAGTTTATTGTTAACCCAGATATGTGTACCAAATTTTTTCAATTTTTCTCTTACCGTTCTTTTGATAACAAAAAAACTGTTTTGTGGAATGACCATTTCTTAAATTCCGCCTGCATGTTGTGCATTGATAACCAAGATACTTGTTCCTAATTTGGAAACTATGGATCAAGCGGCTCTCCAGATAAATATAAATCTATAATGTATTTGTATGGAAGTGATACGCCTCCAATCCCGCAAAATTTTTTTAGACGTTTTGTGCACAGATGACTAAGATGCTGGTATCCAATTTGGCTCTTGCGTATCGCAAGATATACAGAAGAAGAAAAAACTATAAGCGATATTTGGATAACACAAGCGGCAGTCGTGATTTTTTGCTCATATCTCAGTCAATTATGGACCGATCTAGCTTAATTTCAATAAGAAGCTTTAACTGAGTATATGCGATATATTTGTAGACTTAGTCCTCATCATTTTCGTGGTCTTCGGAAAGCCCATTTTAATATGCGCACTGACAGCCACACAGTAAGACAGACAGACATAGTACAATCAACTTCGCTACTCATAAGGACCCAAAAAATATATACGTTATAGGGTCTTAGATCAATATTGTGGAAACTACAAACGAAATGACAAACTTAAAGATACCCCTTCGACCTGTGGTGAAGAGTATAAAAGTTAAAAGAAAGAAAAAACTATATTTAAAACTAAATTAAACTTTTTCTCAGCCAGCAGTTGAAGCACAACATATGTTCCAGCAGAACAACGACATTAACGTTTTTGCATATTCATGATGCATTTTAAGCCAACTTGAAAACGTGGCTAATTATAAGTTTTTTTTTCTACATATAAAAATGTTTAAATGTATACTCATTTCATTCTCGCCATGAACCAACCAGCAGAAACAAATTAAACTCATACTGTTACAATCAGTGATGCCAATAGTAGGAAATTTTCCCTTTTTGTAGGTATTTTTTTTTTCGAAAAATTTCAAGCGCAGGGAAAACGGACGGATTTTTTTTTCCGGCGAATGGTGGGAATTTTTAATATCTTATCTCATTTTCAATATATTGTGTAAAACTACGTTAACATTCGTATTATTTTCATTTAAAAATTTAAATTTTTCATATATAATAAATATCTTTTAAGCACGAATGTAGTATTATTTAAAAGCACCCCTATATTATGAGTCCTAACAGCCTAGCAATCTTGAACAAGTGCCAAGCCCATGTACGTTTATATTACAAGGGGTAAGTGGATATTCGGTTTCGCATTTGCGAACTATTTGCTTCTTTTCGCTATTTACATTCGCACTCGTATTCGCTAAAATGTATGCGAATATTAAAAGCCCTAAAAACCTTCTAAACTAAGAGAAATAATATCATACAATTTCGAAATTTTAAACATTTCTTTAAGAAAATCTTTAAGGGTATGGAGGGATATATTTTGAAACGGAAACTTTTTATAGTTCTGTTAAATTCTACAGAGCCTTCTTTCTCTTTTATTTTAGACAGAGTTTGCTTATAAATATTAGATACTTATATCAAAAACAAATTATTTAAGATAAGTATTCTTGAAAAATGTTAAGTCCTTTAAAAAGGACAGAAGATGCGGAAATGAAAAATCAAGCAGGCAGTGCTCTAGATTAAAGGGTATATAGTAGAGATGAGCGATCCCGTGATTTTTAAAGAACATCGTGATTAGTGAACGTGATTTAAAAATCACTGCTCTTAAAGCTGTGATTGTGATCACGGTTTGTCAGTTGTTAGTTCTTTTATAGCAAGTGCGTCCAAGCTATATACAATGCGCGAGCTTTCGCGTGAGCTTTTGTAAGGACTATGCAAAGAAACAACAACAAGATGTAAGAGCTTTCAAAGCCGTTTACTGGCATATACATTAGACCGTCTCAGTTTTTATACTTTTTTCGAAATTTCTTCATGAACATCGATTTTCTTTATCTACTATAAAAACCAAGAATTTTGGTGTATAACACTTAAATATTAATGAATGGGAAGTGGTCTCTCAAATCGATTTTTCATTTTTTAGGCAAAATCCCTTTTTTTCCAAAATATTAAAAAATCTTGATTTAGTAATTTGCCTCAAACTCCAGCAGTTCTGAATGGATTTGAACATTATTACATGGATTAGAAAGCTTATTAAATTTCCTAAATGTTTCTTAAAGCAACATTGCCATTTTGTTCGATGGTTTTTTATTCATAGCACTACAAATTCAGATTTTCAAATACAAACTTAACATTTTTTTTAATTTTTGCTTACCTATTTATATAGAAAAATTGAATGAGGCAAAACTTTTATATTCTGTAAATGAAGTATGGTAGGAAATTTTAAAATAAAGATTTTGGTGTAAATAACAGTCGCATTCTGTTAAGAAAAACGGCAGTTTTAGTTGAAATGAGTAAAGTTGTTTGTTTCTAAATATAAAAAAAATAAATTATATTTTGGTAATAACTTTTTTGTACCTTAACCGATTTTTCCGAGTTTTTCAGCAAATATGTTCTACTGAAAATTTCCGATCTTTTGATATATTAGACATATCCATAGGTCATATAACAGCTCTAAAATTTTGGAGTATTTTGCTAATTACTTAACCATTTCTTAACCGATTTGGCAGATTTATATACCTACGTCTTTAGGAAGAAATTTACCATTATTTTAGATTATAATACTTGGACTCGGGAAGATCTATTGTTTCCGAAAATGGGTATGTTTAAAAAAAAAAATTTATTTTGGGCATTACTCTTCCATTTTTGGGAAAAAACTTTCAGGGTTTTCGGGAAATATATTCTGCTAAAAATGTCTGATATTTTGATACATAAAACGTGTTCATATGTCATACTAGAGCCCTAAAATTTAAAATGTTGAGTATTTTCAATTTATCTTTGTACGGGAGGAACCATGCCCACTTTTCCAATCCCGCCCATATTTTGTGGGATGATGTATATTGATAACCGAAATGTTTTTACCTAATTTGGGAACTTTAGATCGTGTCGTTCTCCAGATATACAGAAATGTATAACGTCTTTGTATGGGAAGTGCCACACCCAAAATAATTTAATTTAAGTCATCGAGCATTTTCACAAAACGCATCCAAACTCCAACAAAAGTACAATTTTAGCAAATTTGAAAATAAAAAAACCAATATCTTCTTACTTTATAATGTATTTATGCAATAGAAGCAAATTTAGAAATAAACAACTTTACTCATTTCAACTAAAACTGCAGTTTTTCTTAACAGAATGCGACTGTTATTTACACCAAAATCTTTATTTTAAAATTTCCTACCATACTGCATTTACAGAATATAAAAGTTTTGCCTCATTCAATTTTTCTATATAAATAGGTAAGCAAAAATTAAAAAAAATGTTAAGTTTGTATTTGAAAATCTGAATTTGTAGTGCTATGAATAAAAAACCATCGAACAAAATGGCAATGTTGCTTTAAGAAACATTTAGGAAATTTAATAAGCTTTCTAATCCATGTAATAATGTTCAAATCCATTCAGAACTGCTGGAGTTTGAGGCAAATTACTAAATCAAGATTTTTTAATATTTTGGAAAAAAAGGGATTTTGCCTAAAAAATGAAAAATCGATTTGAGAGACCACTTCCCATTCATCACTATTTAAGCGTTATACACCAAAATTCTTGGTTTTTATAGTAGATAAAGAAAATCGATGTTCATGAAGAAATTTCGAAAAAAAATGAAAAGTGAGACGGTCTAATATACATACATACTTGAACAAATAAACTTTTGCTTAAAAAAATACAAATAAGATAGAAGAGAGAATGAAAGGAACAGCAACATTATTCGCTATTGCATTAAAAAAACGCTATTACCCATACAAACAGTGAAATATCATAAATTTTTGTATGTAACAAAAAACAAAAAGAACGACTTAACAAGTATCTGTTACTTGACACATTTGGTCACAACTGTGATTCGTGATTTTACAGTAACAGTGATTAAATCACAGGTACAGAAATATCGCTCATCTCTAGTATATAGTATCGTTCTGCCAAAAATAGATATTTAAATTTGTCACACAGTATTCATTTTGAATTAGTATATGTGTGTACATATTTTTTTTTTGGTTTTGTTCTCTTGTTGTTAATAAATGGTCTGATTATAATGTTTACAAAATCTTAAAAAATTTATTTTTTTTTTGCTGTTGCTAAAAACAATAATTTTTAACGTAGAAAAAAGTGTAGCGAAATTCTTTTTTGATTATAGGGAAAAAGGGATTTAATTTAAACACGTAGGGATTTTGTTGAAATTTCTACTGGCATCACTGGATTCAATTCATACAAACATACAATTCATACACACACATGTATTTGCCAAACCACTTTATTTTGATACAAAAAAAAAATATTTGAAAATCGCTAGTTATTAGCGTGATTACAGTCAACCATTTAAACAACAAAATTGTGCCAAAAAATATATAAATTGTTGCCACAACAACACAATCTACGACAACAGCGAACATTTGCAACTACAGGACGAAACAACAACAAAGTATAACTTAAAAAAAAAGAATAAAGTTTTCAAATGAAGGCACAACAAAATGGGGAGTTTTGTACCCAAAACTTTTGGTTTTTGTTAAATTAATTTAAAAAAAAACATCAATGAAGAAGGTAAAGTCGGTTAAATCTGACCATATAATACCCTACACCACAGTATTTAAAGACAATTTTTCGATACGAGAGCCATGGGTGATCATAAACTCGCCAAAACAAAATTATATTATGATGTTAATGATAATAAAAGAGTCCTTTGTACCAAGTATTAACTAAACATCTATATTTTTACGAGATTTTATCTTTTAATGTGTTTTGGGAGCTATGGTTAATTCTGAATCTACAAGCCTAACATTTTGCCTTGACATTGTATCTACCCAGTAAAAAATGTTAAGGTTTCCGGAATCAAGAAAAGTATAAGAGCACTGATATATGCGCTGGCTTTTACATATTACTTAGAAGCAGCAGAGAAGCGCAACCATTTGAAGTGAATTTTTAATTTAAGTAAATAAAAATGATTTTACAACTTCGCATTATTCCTTATAAGTAAGCAAGTTGTAAGTGAATAATGCAAATCATTATTTTGAAGAAAACATTCACGAACAAAGTTCTATGTGCTTCTCACAGAAAAAAGTTTTTTATTAATTAATAAAATGGTTTAAAAAGTATTTAAAATTAATTAATGTGATAATTGAATCAATTATTTTTTAGTTGAAAGAAAATTAAAAATTTAATTTTGATTTAATTAACATTTAAGTTGTTTTAAAATAAATTTTCAATTAAATTTTTATTAAATAACAGAAAATCTTAATTGACTTTTTTCGCTTAAAATAAAATAATTTTAACACGTAGAATTGTTGTTGGGAATTGTCAATATTTAATTAAATACATTAACACATTGTTTGAAATGGCAAAGTTTTATGATCATTTTTTTAATTAAAATTAAAAATATCATTTATTGAAAAAAAATATTCACAATTTTAAAATTTTTAGTAATCAATATAATAATTTTGGTAATAGGTGCAAAATAAACAAATTGTTTGTTTGATATTATGAATTTGGTTTAAATTTGGTGATTAGAGACAATTTTTAATTTTTTCTGTGCTGTTAATCCCTTATATGGAAACAGGTTGTATGACAATGATTTTGAAATGTGTTTCCGATGTGTTTACGTTATCAGTCATCACATTGTTTTTATCAGAGAGAAAAAAGTAGCGCTTCCAAGTAAGAATTCTCCATATAAAAATCATGCCTCTTGTAAGCTGGTTTGTAAGGGGTATTGTGCTTCTCTGCCTTATAAAACTGCCTACTAGTAAGCTCCACTATTTACTGAGTATCGTTCTAGTTAATATATTTTTATATATCAATTTATATTATATATATATATCAATACACAGAAAAAAAATTCAGTAGTTTTTTATCAATTAAAAAAATTATATGAAAAGTATTTCATTTTAATTAATGTGACAATTATTTTTTTTAGTTGAAAAAAAGTCAAAAATAATTTTTGGCGAGATAAAAATCTGAAAATTTGTATTTAAGGTAATGTGATGGCGCTGAAGCCGGGAAAAATAATAGTTTTTGCCTCATGCAGCTCCCCTGGTTTTTAGGGAATGCCGAATATATTCAAAATTGATTTGCAAATGTCTACACAAGAACCTGCAATTTATTTTTGCAATATTCTTTTTCAAGAAAATACTTATTTACGCATGTCTCAATACTTAAATTTTTTTTTAATATCGCCTGATCCCCGAAATTATTATTTTTTTCTTTCTTCCTAAATCTAAGCTTTTTACAAATTTTCTGACTTGGGTACGACAATGCACTCAATAAAAAGAAAAGAAAGTCAATATCTACTATAATAAAAATTTAAAATATCAAAAGTGTCCCTCTTTCATATAAAACAAAAAATATATAATTAACTGTACATGTGTATACAGTAAAAGTGCGTAGAAAGAGAGTACAATGCAATGTCGAATATATTCGACAAAAACACTGAAAGGGTTAATAAACATTTTAGTGGCTTTGAAAAAATCTAAAAAATTTAATTAAAATATTATTTAAATAACAAAAAATCTTAGTTGATTGTTTTGCTTAAAATAAAATAATTTAACCTCTTAGAATTGTTGTTGGGAATTGTCAAAACCTGAGTTGTATTTAATTAAATCAATTAACACATTGTTTGAAATGGCAAAGTTTTTGATCTTTTTTTCCAGTTAAAATTAAAAATATAATTTATTAAAAAAAAATCACAATATTCAATTTTTACAATTTGTAATCGATATAATCATTTTGGTAATAAATGCAAAATCAACTAATTGTTTGCTTTATTCTATAAATTTGGTGATTAGAAACAACTCTTAATTTTTTCTGTGTTCCAACATTAATAATTAAGTTATGGCATTAAAAACTATTTTTGGAAGCTGTATTTGTATGAGTTGTATTTGTCTGATTGCAAAATTGGCTTGGATAATTGCAAAACAATATGTTTGGACCAAATGTAGTCTTAATACCAACATAATAAGATATTTTATGGGAACAAAGACTCTATTTTGGAAATACGCTTGTATGGAGGCTCCTTAAAATTATGAACTTATTGTCAACATTTTCAATAGTCCGCGGTCTTAGGACAACAAGGTTCTAACTTCCATTTTTTTTTCCAAAATGAGTTATATATCGCATCGCTCTAAAGCGCCTACGCTCTTTCGATTGTCAATCGCAGTTTTTGTCCATCTCTTGCAGCTTCTCTGATATTCAATATGACTTGGATTTAGCTACTCGTTTTTGATTTGAGATTAAGTTCGGAAGGCTCTAACTGATTGTTAGAACCTTGTTAACCTAAAAAGCCTATATTATTTTGCTAATAGAACTTTGTGGAAACTTTAATTGCAAATAGAGCCAAGGCGCTCAAATTTAAAATTGTATAATGAACAAATAGATCCAACTGTTTTGAAGCTTTCTAAGAAAAAAGGGTTTACTTAGTGGTCAATGTTAAACGTTCTTTCATGGACTTCTTTCAAAAAAAATATTTTTTATCAACTTATTTACTTTAACTTGTTTAATAGTCTTAAAATAATTATCAAAAAATTTGTTTTTGTGAATACATAATTTTTTCATTAAAAGATTTTAAATATTTTGCTTGATTCCCTTTTTTTTATAATTGATAAAAAATACTGAAGTGGGGAATGTAAGAAAAGATAAACTCACTGTTTTATTGTTGGTGTTTTGTTTAAGCTTTAATATCGTTGCAAATAAGACATTTTGAGTGTAGGTAATTCTCATTCCCTCTGTAGTCTTGTTTGCTGATAGCTTTGGCTTTTCTAAAATTATTTAGGAGAACGTTTCCTGATGATCAGGCCTAAGCAACCAGTGAAATGCGCATAGGAACAGCTTATCCTCCAACAATAAATTTCAGTATTTTTATCAATTATAAAATAAGGGAATTAAGCACAATAAATAAAATCTTTTAAGGAAAAAAGTCTTAAAACAACTTTGTTTTCAAAAAGAACCACCCTAATAAAAATGGAGCTTCAAACCAAGCAGGTTTGTAAGGGAGAACTGTAAAAGCTTAGCTTATATGGCGAGTTTCGACCTTGAAGCGATGGATTTTTGATATTAAAACCGCTTTATTCAACTCATAAAACAAACTGATGAGTGTCACGATCAGATTTACACACTAATTTTTTTTGTGGTATCAGTAGTTAATATTCTCCCTTACAAACTTTCTTCGTAGTAAAGGAATGCCTTGGCCTTTAAAATGTTAAATTTTTTTTATAAAAAATTTGTTAAGAATTCGTTCACTTATCTCTCCTATTTTTCTGTATGTCTTTTTGCGTAGCGCATAAATGTGTGCCTACTTTTTAAATGGTACCTCAAGTGCTTCGCGAAACAAAAAATTTGTTTTATTGGGATGACGCTCAGATTCGTTATTTAAAATGATATTAGTTTGAAACAAGCAGTCTTCGAAGAAATTCATGCAAGTAACCTCTAAAGAAACGCAAAAACGGGCCATAAAAATTTTGTAAGCGAGAAATGGTGTTGACTCGTAAGATAGGTAAACGATATACAATTTCCTGAACATTGATATGTATCGCAGGTCTCATTTATGCCCTAACTCAAATTATTGCAACTTTACATTAGAAAGAAATAAAATATAATAGAAACTGCATGTATCATAAAGTATTTTTGCTTGCACAATGGCTTGTAAGCCCGCTATTTTTGATACTATTGCATTAAATTTTTTGTGAGATGTATTGGAACCAATAGAGAAAAGATAAAAACGCAAAAAATATCGAAATATTAATCCTTGTCGTAACCCAACTCTGATCTTAGCACTGAATTTTGTCTACTTACACAGAGCAACAATTACTTAGCTTCTGTTCAATAGACACTGCACAATGGGACATCCGCTAGAACTTTTACTGCGAGCAAAAATGTGACCCTTAATCCAGAATTTTTGAGATTTCCTGCGCAATTTGAATAAAAGTTACAGTCATCACATGATTACCGAAAAGACCTTACTTATAACTTGCCCAGAGCCGCTTTAACTCCCTGGATGCCAATGAATTTCTTGATAAAATAACAGGCTCTGGTCTCACAGACAAATTGACAGGCTTCGGGTAAAAGCTGCACCTGTTTTCCAGAACGCCAAGAAGTTGGTCCTTTTCATCAAGTCTTCTTAAACTTTTTTCCCCGACATGAAACAACCCTTTTTTTAGCTTCTTCTTTTCTTAAGCATTTATAGCACAATTGATTCTAATTTATGTTGAACTAATAACTAACTACTCCTTCCTCTCTAAACAAACATTAAAACTTTTTTTTCAGTATGTTTTTTTTTTTGAATGATTTCGTGTATGCATATTGTTTGGCTTTTAATTGCACTTTTTCTAAAAAATCTACCAAAAAATTTTATTTAACAATTCTTTTTGTAGCCATTCAGGCTTATGTGCCTGCTCATTATGTTTTTCTAAAGAGGAAATTAGACGTCATCTCAAATACGACATGAAAAACCCAAATAAAATAACGGAAACTGTTGGCTTTATTTTAAAATATATATTTTTGTACAAAAGTACAAGTGTGTGAACACAACTAAATGACTATTAAAAAAAACCTCATTTGTATGAGTGTGAGTTTGTTGGCACACAAACAAACTAAGTCTAACAACAATACCAACAAAAACTTTTAAACGGAAATCTGCTAAGATGTAATGAACAGTGTTTCAAGGATAATTAATGTAGTGTTTTTTTCGAGCAAACTCCACATAAACTAGTGTATGAGGGGTACAAGGACTAGTGCCGGAATTTTACTATAATAATAACAATAAGTAACGTTGACAAGTTCTAGACTTAAAATATTAAAAGCTGCAAATGCAAGAACCAGAACAATTACTTGCGGTTACACATAATTAAACTCTTGGCAAAGAATTTGCCTTAAGCAAAAAGGGTAAAGTAGAAGTAACAAATTTTAAACTTTAAGCAAAACTAGGAAAATTTTAAGAAAAATAATACTATTCAACATTTTTTATTTTTCAAATTTATTCTATGAGCTAAATTTCAGTTATGTATTTTATAAAGCTTTTTGTAATAGTTATATTCCTTAAATGTTTAGGAACGACTATATACCCTACCAGACTATTATCCTGTATCTTCGAAAAATAAAAAATGTTGAATATAATAAAGTAACTTATGAAAAAGGAATAATTCCCAGATTCTATTTGAAAAATAATACCTAAAATTTAATTAGTTTTGCTATATTTTTTAATAAATATAATTTACTTTTGCAAAAGGGGTCGTTTGTAAAACAATAAACCCAAAAATAAATGGTAATTTAAAAATTTCCCTGGAAGCATTTCCCTTTATTAATTCTGTTCTATCCTTCTTCCTTAACTATTTTTTTTATAAAAAGTAAAAGTCAAACATTGTGTATAAGAAAAATTGCCAGCAGCTGCTGATGGCTATACAAGGTTGTTTGTCTAATGCTACAATGAAAAAAGTAAAAAAAAAGTAAGATGTTTTACTGGAAGATTTCTTTGGAGGTACACAAGAGTAAAAACTCGTACTTAAGTTTTTCTACTTACTTATAGTACGAGTCATACGTAAAAATTTAAGTACGAATAACACTCAAAAGTACTTAAAGCAATCCAAAATGGGAAAACTTTCGAACACTAACCCTGTCGGAAAATGAGTTAGCTTAAAGTTAACTCATGGTTAATCAGAAGTTAGTCAAAGGTGACTCACAAGCTAACTCATTTACATGGTTAAAGCTGTTCAGTTTTTACACGCAATGTCCGCAGTACGAGTCAGTACTCACTCACACTGCATAACTTTAAGATAACCACAAGTTAGCTCATAATGAGTTAGCTTGTGGTGCATACAATATGATGACTTTAATAAGAGAATAAAAAAAAATACTTATTTTTGCTTTATTTATTTTTTAAAGAGAGACAGAGACTATTACACATATGCTTTCTTTCACTTTTGTTGTATTGCCCCTTTGTCTACAGAAAAACTCTCAATTATAAGACACCAGCAGCATGTCCGATATGGTTTTCATAATAATTCTACTTTGAAAATGAGATGTATTTAACTAAATGATATTAACAAAGAGAATATGGGAACTTTTGCTTATTATTTAACTTTGAAAAAGTACACAAAACAAGCAAAACGTTTTTTTTTTTACCAAAGTCCATTGCATCAGCTTTGAGTTAGCCAAAAACTAGTTCAATACTTATCGAGAAGAAGTCAGTCGCACAAAATGCAACTGACTCAAATCTGCACCAATTATGAGTTAGTTTACGAGTCAGTTGTAAATAAGTTAGCTAAAAGTCAACCAAATGGTCAGCTAGCTAATAAAAATCCGACAGGGAATGTGCGTGTTTACTCATGTGTTTGTAAAGGGTTGCTGTAGAAGCTTGTTTTTTGTAGAAAAAACAACAACACAAAAAGAACAAAAACATTAATTATTTAGATGTTTATATATTTCAGATATACATTTTTTATAGAGTTAATATTCAGTTTATTGACAAAATTATCTTCCTGTTCACACACATTCACAATTTAGCTAACTCAATTATGCATGTATGTGTGGCAAAAAAACCAAAAACGCAAACAAAAATGTATATGTATAAGCAAAATGTAAACAACTTTTGACTAAGCATCTGGCTTATTGCACAGATCTAATGGATGGACCTTTGTTTTGTTGGTATTTCAGTTGCCAAATGTCAAGACACTTTGTTTAGTGAGTTGTGTTTTGCTCACTAAAAACACTTGTTACATTGTTGCATTTTAATTTGATATAATAACTAAATTGAAATTTTATATGGATAATTGAGCTCAATAATGGCATTTATTGCGTAAAACTTAATTAAGGAGCATATCTGAACACGGTATTAGAAAATAAAATAAGAGGAAAAAATTCCCAAATTCTATTTGTTGAAATTATTTACACATGAAACAAACATGTGTAACGGGCAAATAAATAGAAAAATATTAATTATATCTCACAGGTTCTCTGGGGTAAGAAGTCTTTAGTCTAGAACTAATCTCACTTTTGGATAATTTCAAGTACGAGTTTGGGATTGAACCAACTTAGAAATTGTTGAATCCAGCCCAGTTAGAATAAATTTTATCTCACTTTTACTTAATACAATCCCGTTTTCGTACTTGATTTAACCTTCCTGACAATTTTCGTTGTGTGTAAGACCAACGCATCAACTTTTTTATGATTTACATTAAAACAAAAAGTAGTAGCTCCTTCATTCTTATAGTATCTTTGCGAATACTCATTTCTCAGCGTTTAGTGTAACAAGTGGGTTTAAATTAAAGTGACGTATCACGCTGATCAGTTTGTCTGCGAGACCAGCTTAAAGTTACGTTTAATATATTTCCACGTCAGTTTGTCTTGTCAAATAAAAAATAGTAAAAGAAAAATGCTCCGTTATCGGCCAGTTTGCAATGTTTTACAAATGAATTGTGCTAAGATTTGTTTTTTTTTTAATGTTATTTCTTTATTAATTTTTGGATATGGCAGATAAAGAAAAAAATACATACATAGCTCGAAATTGGGCATAAATATAAGGGATTATAAAATAACTTGTTTTTTATTTTTCCTTTTTAGAATTTATAAAAGTATTTTGTTTACCTTTAAAACATAACCAGATGGAAAAACTAATTTAACCGGCAGTACAATTTACACTGAAGAAAGAAAAGGACAATCAATTACCATATCTCGACTTTTTAATTATCAGAAAATGTAAAACAATTGAAGTACACTGGTATCAGAAACCCGAAACATCTGGCAGACTTATTATTATTATTCCAAACATTCCAGGAGGATAATAATAAACACTGCGACAATCTTTATTACAAGAGTACTAGATACCAGTAACACAGAATTTCACTAACAAGAAGAAGATCTGAAATATTTTACACAAGAACGACTTTCCCTACAAAATGAAAAACAGTTTGATTTAATTAACCAAAGTCAAATGACAACTTAATGACAAAAGAACCATTAAAGATATATAGCTTAATAGAACATATACCTGGGCTATCAGAAAGGAAGAAGTATTCGGATATATATAACAAAGAAAAATTACATAATGGCAATGAAAACGGGTAACGCAACAAACAGATTGTTTAATAATATTCAAAATCCAAAATAGACAAACTGGACAAATTCTATCTAGTATACCAGCTTAAATATAAAAGAGAAGATACCGTCATATTTCAAAAAAAAATATATATGTTGGTACAACAATGACAAAATTGAGGACAAGATTGTCATCGCATAAATCAGACTAAAGACCAAATGACAAACCGCTAACGCAAAAAAAAGCACTCGAATCCCACTGTGCGAAAACTGGACATCAACCAGACTTTGATAATGTGAGAATACTTGTGGGGGAGAATAATTACACAAAACGATGCATGCAAGAGATGTTACATATTATAAGTGCACCAAACGAAACGAGTTGGCTATGTCGTGCACGAATCATCAATGATTCGCCGACATTGTCGTCCATATTGTCTTTGAGGACTATATAGAGGACAATAAATTCTACTTTGTCGCCAGCGGCTGCGTATAGCTGTCGTTGATGACCGTGTGTACGTCATTGACATTTACTTTTCCGTCGAATACAGCTTAAACGATGATGTCGCCTATAAAATTATACAAATAAATAAAAATGTACAATAGCACATATTTTTTAAATCATACTTTAGTCTTTGACTTCTCAGACTTCGGATCTGGCTGACTGATTTTCTTCACTTTGCTTTAGTTGTTTTTTGTTCATATCGTTATTTAACTGTTATCTTTGTTTTTTTTTTTTTTTAATTGGGAAATAATTATTTTTGCTTGCTTAGAAGACAGCTTACAAGACAATGTCGCTCATATAGTCGTGTTTAGTAGTTGATAGAGGATACCTTACAAGAAAAGGTCGGTCATGTTTTCGTGGATAGGCTTTGACAAAGACAACTTGAAAGACAATGTCGGTAAGGTCTTCATTTAAAAACTTCTTTAGAAGACCGTTCACTAGACAATGTCGAGTACTTTGTCGTCCACGACATTTTCTTCAACATTGTCTTCCAGAAATCCTAAGTGATAGAGGACATGTCGTGCATAAATCGTTGACGACAATGTCGTCGACGGCAGTTTTGTCAACTGAGATAATTGCGCTCACATATATCGCTATACAATAAACAAATACAAGTTTAATAAGCAAAAGAATAGTACTAGACAGTCAGTGAAGAAAATTTAAAACAATAACAACAACATCAGACAAGACTGCATTAAATATCAAGTAAATTGTTTGTTACAGAGCGTTTACATTTGACAGTACTGGCAAGACAGTAAGAAAATACATATTAGCGGCCAAAAATACTTCTAATTGTCTTCTAGACGTAGGCGTCCAGACAGTTGTTAAGACAGTTCACTTTTAAAATATGTTTAACATGACTGTCGCAGTGCAAGTTTGAGCTAAACGTGTTTAATATGAACTTAAGAGATTAACAACAGCATTAAACAACTATTTTGTGTGAACATAGATAACACTTATAAAAGTAAAAAATAAAAAATCAAAGCATAATTTATTAATTTTCTTTTAATTGTTTTTTTTTTTTTTTTTTGGCGAGCAAATTTTCAAATTAATGTCAGCAATTGTTAAATCACTGTCCAATTTTACTGTCTGCTAAATTTGCAGACAGTAATTTGGTAAATGTAAACACCGTGTTAGTAGAATTAAGAAACATGTTTAATATTATTATTCTAATTTTTAGATCATATTTGCCTGAAGACGACAAAATATTGGAAGAAATAAATAATAATAATAAAAATTAAAAACAAACCAAGAGTTTTTTATTTTTATTCTATGTATTTAATAAAACAGACCTCAAGCCGAAAATACAAACACAACAATTTTAATGGAAAACGACATTTTATTTTTGTTGCCTTTTGTGAATAGGCTAAGGAAATTCGTACTTACCGTTAATAATACGGTATCACTTGATCTTAATTTAAGTACGGATTGATTGATTTTTCTTTTCTGTGTAACTAATTTTTCAATGTGGGATTTATTTGGAGTAACTTATTAACAAAACTTTTATATATTTTTATATATTCTTTTATATATTTTAATCGGCTTATCTTGATGACAAAAACATCGTTGTTTTTTTTTTAATTTGTCGTTACGTTATCGTATTTAGCCCTTTTTGAAGCACAATCAGAGAACAACTGTTATTGCTCACAGCCACTTAGATTTTCAATATGACTTATAGCCCATCTACTAGGGTATATTATTAATCGATCTATTGCTTTAATCGGTTAATCGCTCAATTAATTAACCGAGGTTTTGGTTTAATCGGTTAATAATCGGCTAACTTTTTAAACCGATTATAAAGTTTTTTTTTATAAATTATGTAATTCCAATAAATAAAAATCCTTAGATAATTTATTATTTGGAGTGTGTTAGTAAAAAAAGACAATAACATAACAATTCTTGAACTAAAACGAGCAAACAAAAAAATTATTCATATATATGTAATACATATTTTTAATTAGTACACAAATATTATGTAGCAATTAAAAAATAAGCTGTAAGATAATTTTATTAGTTATTTAAAAAGTTTAAGGAGACCTTAAAAAATAACCTTTTAGAAAAATAATTTGGTTTAAATGTTTTGGCTTTAAGTGATTATTTTCTT
This sequence comes from Pollenia amentaria, assembly GCA_943735925.1. Taxonomy (NCBI): domain Eukaryota; kingdom Metazoa; phylum Arthropoda; class Insecta; order Diptera; family Polleniidae; genus Pollenia; species Pollenia amentaria. Next base: position 79,198,295 of record OX031008.1, on the reverse strand, counting down.
TAGTTTTGATAAAACTTGACTTGGAAAAATTCTTTCAGCAAAAGCAACCCATAATACAGAATATCTACGTTCCCACCACAATTGGTACTACGCACCGGGGAACGATTCGGAGTTCAACAAAGACCGACCAGAATGGTACCATTTGGTTTAAAGATTGATGTTTGACTATTGACATCATCCGGCTTCAATAGCCGAGTGAGTAAAACGACAAACCCCACTGAAGAGATTGTGTGGTTATAATCGAAACTAGTCTGGTCAACTGTCCGTGAAAGCCGGGGTTCAAGCCTTAGCGCAGTTAAGAATGAAATATTATCAAAAAAATTTTAATTAATTTCATGTTGTTAAATTCCTGTCTTCATAAAATTTAATGAAAACTAAATTCAATGAACTTAAGCCAAATTTTTGCGAATTTTTCTTAAATATTTTTGTATAAAGTTTCCATTTCTATTTTTGGTCCATTTTTCGCTAAATTTGGAAGATTTTTCGTTTGGACGATTATTCACACATTAATTATGGTGGTTTTGCTGGTTATTTGCCGGTTGGTTAGGACCAGTAATTAGGATGACCCCTACTAATGCATTGCATTGCGTTGCGTTGGAACTACAAAAATAGGTAATGGAAATAAGGAGAGAGGGAGTAAGGCTTGTGAACATTCGACTTGAATTTATTCATGTTGAAAGTGAGAGGGATGAATTCAGCAGGAAGGTTGTTCCACATACGAACAGTCCGGCCAAGAAACGAATTTTCCCTGTAATGTGTTCTACGATTTACCGGCCAATCGATCACAAAAGGATGGGCTCTTGAGGAAAAACGTGTTTTACCATTAATCGTATGGGTTTCGGGAAACAGATCCCTAATTCATCAGAACACATCCCATTGTAGTAACGATAAAACAGGCAAATAGAACCCACATTGTGACGGTGCTGAAGGGAGAATTGCATACCCTACTGTCACCAATGAGATCCTTCGCGCTCTCTTGCACGCGGTAGAGAAGCTCCAAAATAGACTTTGAAGCACCGGCCCACAAACGAGAGTTGTATTCCACTCGCGGTCGGATATAGGTGGTATAAATAGTAAGGAGATCAGTTGGAATGAAGTATATCTAACACCGTTTCAAAAAACTAAGGCACTTGAATGCTTCTTTCGACACCTTAAAAATACGTTCTGTCCATCGGAAATCACTTAGTATCCTCATGCCCTGAATACAGATGAGGCACCTTGAGCCGTCGCGCGTTTATACGTTAGCACGCAACATTGGGTCTTTCGGGCATTTAACTAGCCATATTCGCACGACTCCATTTAAGTTATGTCTAGGGGTCATCCAAGCATATAATTCATGTTCTGCCTCATAGCACTAACATCGGACACGCTTGGACTATAATCAAATGAATACGAATGGCAAATGTTGCTATCATCTGCTTAAGGATAGATAGGGTCGGCAGTTCGACATAGGAGGTCATTTAGAAAAACAAGAAATAGAGTAGAATAAAGAACAGAGCCTTGCGGCACCCCTGAATGAATCTTGAACTCGTTTGACGAAACCCCATCTATAACAACTCGTATAGTGCGATCTCTGAGAAAGTTTGATATAAGTCGAGAGAAATTATCACCGACACCAAATGCAACGACCCTGTACAAAGCCTCATATTGAATTAAATTGAAAGTATTTATTAAATCCCAAATACACCGCAATCAGAGGTGTTTCTGTAGGCCGAAATTGTTTTCATGCCGATCGAGATTTATTTCAATAAAATACCTTTAAATACGAATTAATAGTATTCAACATTTCTAAAAATTAAAAAAATTAGCCACAATATTAATTGCTTATATAACCCAAAATTTTGCATTTATTTGAAATTGTTTGCAGTCCCGAACGAACTCTGCTGAAGATCTGTATATCTGTTTTTTTTTTTTTTTTTTTTTTTTTGTAACTCATAACAAATCACCGTATTATCAGTAAACAGAAAACTGCAAAATATTTAAGAAAGTGTTGAAAAGATGACTAGCATGCCAAAGATGTTGCAAATAGACAATAAATGAAAATTGTACATGGTTAGATGTAGTATTTTGTGGCAATCTACTAAAGGCCAATGAATGTAAAAATTCTACTTAGTAGGCAGGAAAATAGTCAATTATTTTTTTTTTTTCATATCAGAGAAAAAGGAAAGTCAAACTAATAAGGAAAAGGAAGAAACATTAACATACACTTACCCCAACCAATAAATTTCCATCAAATTTAGCAAAATTACTTGCCAACTTTATAAATAAAGAAAAGCTGGAAGGAAGCCAAAATTAGATAAAATACAAACTGACCAAAAATTCCATTTACTTAGATATGAAATAAAAGAAATAGTACAACTTTTTTTAAAAAAAAATAAACTTTAACTTTTTGCAAATTTAAACTCTTTCTATAGTAGAATCTTATTTCCTTTCTGTAATTTATTTATAAAAAAATTTCTAATTTCAAGAGATTTTGATTTCCTCTTAATTCGCACATCCGGCCATGAGATGTAATTTAAACAAAATATATTTTTTCCATTTTGAAAAATAAATTCTAAGGACTCTTTTTTAATAATCCTTTCCAAAAAAAAAAAAAAAATTTCATAATTTCCTATCACTCTTTTTCTGCAGCTGCATTGACGTTTATTTCCTTTTTGATAAAAAGTATTTTTTTTTTTTTGCAAAGAGAAGTTCATTATTATTGAAAAATATGTATATATTTACTAACAAGGGAATATTCTTTTTTATAATAGTCTTTTATGTATTTATGTGCAATATAATTTTTTGTCAATGACAAAATAAACCACAAGCCGACGGACTGACAAAGAAAATAATAAATAAAGTAAAAAATTAAAAAAGAAAAACAAAATTGCAATAAATTCTCTATGGTTACTTGACAAACGAAAAATAACTTTGTATAGATCTGCCACATGCAACAAAAAGGGAAATATATTAAAACACATGCACATACATAAATGTTCAAATCAAATATACTTTTAATGCACAGTACATTGTAGAAGTGCAACATACACAAAATATTATATAAAAAATACTTTGCCAGTTTGCCTTTTTTTCTGGCAAAACCAACAAAATCATCAAGTCAGATATTGGGATGGAGTTACAAATATTCCGACTTTGATACAAAGAGAAAGAGGGAAAGAAGAGAGAGAGAGAGAGCACTGGATAAACAAAATCTATACATAAAAATAGAGAAGAAAAAAAGGAAACCGTTATGCCATATCCTTGCATTTGAAAGGATTTATGTTACATATTGTTGCAATGTTACTACCAGCACTAACAGCAATATCATCGACATGTAAAATGTATACACGAATTGTATCGACAAGACAGAATTTTGAATTTGTGCCATATTTAAGGAAAACACATGTGGATACAGACCATTATTCAATACATCTTATGATAGAAGCATAAATATTCTGGTACAATGAGCAGCAAAACTTTTATTTAATTTTAAAGTTTTAAAAGTTCTTAAAAGGTGTTTTATCCAGCAGGAATGGCAGTTCTTATCAACTTATCGGTCTTTTTATGTTTCCAAGTTGTTTTATCTTCTTCTTTATTTGCCTTTTGGACTTTCGAATGTTGGCGACCATACAATTATATAATTTAGATTTCGATAATGTTTGATTATGCCTATAACATTTGTAAATAACTTTTTTTGAAAATTTGGTTAAAATTATCCCTTTTTCACGTTTTGGAATCTGATCCATTATTGTCTTTTTTTAGTCCAAATCATCTCCTTATTTCCTCTGGTACTTTTTTATTAAACTTTGCTTTTGAGATATTTTTGCAGAAGGTTATATTGAGGGTTCGTCATAATATGCGACAAATATGCAGTTTTTCGCTTTTGATATGAGTAATAAGTTCTCGTTTTCGGTGCATTCTTCAAAAAGCTTCGTCATTAGATGCGTATGGGATCCAGGGCATTTTAAGAACCCGGCGATCAGCCCACATCTTAAAATCTTCAGCAAATTCTGACATTCGATTCGAAAATTTTATTTATTTGTTCCGATAAGTGGGTCCTCAAGTTTTTCAATGTTTAGTTACCGATGTTGTTAAGTTTTCTCCAATATCAAACTTGCAACCCGCTCTTTTTTGCAGGTGACAGAAAACTTTGCCATTTGTATTCATTCGATGAAAGGTCAAGCGTAGCCGAATGGAGTCGTGCAAATAGGGTAGATTTTAATGCCGAAAGGCCCAATATTCCATGCTGACGCATAAACGCGCGACATATCAAATTGCCGCATCTATATATATGGATGGTGTAGTTATTTAGAAATCAGAACCTTCATATTTTTTGGGCATGAAGATACAATGTGATGTCCGATGGACAAAACATATCTTCAAGGAAGCATTTAAGTGCCTCGCATTTTTAAAACGGTGTAAGATATACTTCACTCCAATTGTAATTTCTATTAATACCACCTAAATCCGATTGCGACTGGAATATACCTCTCATGAGTGGGCCGGTGCTCCAATGCCCATTTTGGAGATTCTCGACCGCTTGCAGTAGACGACGAAGGTTCTCGTTGGTGACAGTATGGAATCCAATTCTATTGACCTCTTGAACACCGTTGCAATTTGGGTTGTATTTGTCTGTTTTATCGTTACTACAATGGTATGCGTTCTCATGAAGTTTGGGATTTTGTACCCGGAATTCGTACGTTTGTTTGTAGTACACATTTTTCTCAAGAGCTCATCCTTTTGTAGTCGACCAAGAGCTCACCATTTTGTAGTCGATTGTTCCGGAAGTCGTACAACGCATTACGGGGAAAAATTTTTTTTATCCGGACTGTTCGTATATCATATAACCTTCCCGCTAAAATAGTCCCTCTTAATTTCAACATGAATAAGTTTAAGTCAAATGTCCATAAACACTACTCCCTCCATCCTCCTTCCCAGTACTTGTTTTCCTAGTTCCAGCAAAATGCAATACATAAGTAGGGGTCATCTCCTGAGTGCTCGTACTAATAAAAAACACAGTGTATTAGTAGCTCTTATACCATGTTCTTAGCAGAATTTAATGGGTCTTTCGCTTCTATCATTCCTTTCACTCAAACCAAACTACCCAGTTATTCCTGAAACAGCATTCCTTACTACTTTTGCACTGAAATCGCCTTGGGCGATAGCTATCGCATTAGATTGTGTTATTTTCAGTAGTAATCCATTCATTATCTTTATCAGCTGTGGGGCATACACTTGGAAGATATTTATGTCAAGGGGCTTGACCATTTTGTTATCATCATAGTTCTATCAGATTCTGGGATAAATGCAGCAACACATTTGGAAATAAGATTTTGGACGATTATTCCTACGCCGTTTCTATGGCTTTTATTGTGGTTTCCTGAGTAAGACACAAATTCATCTGCATCTGGGCGCCATGTTTTACATAGGCAGAGCTTATCAATTTTAAATCTATTTGTATCGCATAAGATGTTTGCTAACTTTTCAGTTTCGTACAGACTTCGAACATTTCATATACCGATATTTAGTTTATATATTGCTTTACCTCCGAGAATTCTTGGCACTCTAGGGTTACCTGCCCCTGAAGGCCGTTTTGTTTTGTATTTATGATGGTAAAGTGTTTGGTTTTTCAATAGCTCTTAAATCAGCTAAATGTTTTTGTGACCATAAACATATTTGTTTTATATATTAGTTGACGTTATTTCATATTGAACATGAGGGCATGTGCTAATACTTCTCAACGATGTGCTTGAAAGAGAAGATTTGGTGACATTGCTCTTGACATGCAGATTTTTAAGTCGCGTTCGGACAATACCTAAAGTACCTATAAGCCTAAAGTCAACCTAAATCCTTTTTCAAATATGTTACTATTCCCTTACATACTTATAAGCAATTTGTTTGCTCAATATACTTTTCTTAATTATATTTTTATTTCTTTGCCTCCACCACTAGTGATGAATGAAAGTATACTAAGTTTTTTTCATTAAATATCACATTAGGTATATTGTATATATACTAAGTCCTTAAGTAATTCTTAGTCGATTTATGTCCATCTGTCTGTGCAATTTTTAAATAACTCAAAATAAAATAATTTTCATATAAAACTATTTCCTGTTGTCCTACACAAATTGGGATTGAAAGCCTGAAAAATCAGTTCAGTAGGGAAGGAGGATGAACCCAAATAAGGAACAATCCCCCTTAAAAATAATAATCAATTTTTTTTCAAACTAACGATTAATGGTAGCGAAACTCACGGATTGATATAAGATTTTTCGCCAATTCGTTTTTTATGACTGGAAATCATGCTACTAAATTTTGTGAAGAGCGGTCCATAATTTCCAATAGGCCTCATATTAAGCTCACTCTCAAAACAACTTTAGTACGCCTAAAATCGTAACGACTAATGTTATTAACCAAATTTGGCCTGTAACAGTTTAATAAGACTACAAATTAAACTGTTAAAGTTCTTGTTGATCGGTCAATAATTTTCCATAGGCTTCACATCCCTTTCAGACCGTTTTGCATCGATTGTGCGGGTGGATTTCGCTCTCAATGTTTGCGCTTCTATTTGACCAATATCAAATGGACCGGCATGCATCGATTGCGCTGATTATTCTTTATGTTTGCGTCTCACACTGTTCCGCTATTCCCTTTACCGTCACTTGAATTATTACAAAATTCTCGTTTCACATTTCAGTTTTGTCAAAATGAGCCGCAAAAGAAACTTGTGTTTTCAATTACATAAGTACTTATCGTTAACAAATAGTGAAGTGGGCATATTTTAACTGAACAAGATTGTAGTGTACCTCGTAAGTCGCCACCGCATACCCTTAAACTACTCTTAAACCAACACTTACCAACTTATATAGAGTAGGGTATTTTAAGTATCAAATAACGGTATAAACAAATGACGACAATCGGAATGTAAGTGAATGACATTTCATTGAGTGAGAATTGAGTGCATTCCAACTTGCAACATTCTGATTGGCGAGAGAGTTTGTTATTGTTACGATATATTGATATCTCCATATGACTGACAAAGACAAACATAAAGATGTAAATAATTAAACTAAGTTAGAACGGTTAAGTTAAAATCTCATGTATAGTATATAAGCACCAGTAAATTTAAAATAAAGTAGACTTAAAATTAATAACTTAATTCGGCAATAACTTGCCTGGTTTTAATTTAAAGACTCATCCAAATTCGGCAGTTCCTTTGAACGCCTTACAAATCAGCTGGTACCCTAACAGCTATTTAAACAAAATAAGGGCTATAGGGACCAAAGCACATTAGAAAAACACGCTCACACCACAACACAAAACCCTACATAGCGATCCTGCCACCCCTCATACACTACAAGATGATAAATTTGTAAAAATGTTCCAAGCCAATTGAAGTCATTTGATGCAATAAAAATGCGCTTTGGCTAAAAATTTTAACGAGATGTATCAATTATGCGCGTCCTTAAAATACTTGAATGATATAAAAATGGTAAAACCTAAACATTGATTATATTTCAAGACGATATAGAGACCCAATATTCCAAAAATTATGATAAAACTCCCAGTAGTTTAGCGTCTGGTCTGAAAGGCATATAAAGCCCACTCTCGGAAAACACTTTTCCATATTGCCCACTCCTCAAAAATATTCTTACTGTCGGTAGAGGGCTTCAAATATTTGGCATAGCCGAACATAGCACTCTAACTTGTTTTTTAGAATCGTCATCAAACGCCATCAAATACCGCAATCCGCTTTTTAAATTTCATTCGCTACGAAACCACATCCGACCACGAACGTGATCATTTGATCCCTGGTATTAATTTGAATCTAAGGTCCTTTAAGCGTCCCGTGTGTTTCCACTCGTTAATTCCTGCTCGTTATAACGTTTTAAACTCAATGTGTGTATTGGCCGTATTAATGCAATACCTTTTTTTGGTAACATTTTTTTAAAACTTCCTTCTAATATGTTTCGTTTTTGACTGTAACATGTAATAAATTTTATTTAAAATGTAAAACACTGAAAAGGAAAAGCTTCATAAAGCAAACAAAACTTTAGAGTTTAATATTGGCAATAAAAATTGCTAAAAAAATGAACTGCATTTCTATCATATTTCAATTTATTTGACTACTAATGCAACTAAAAGAGTTTCGCTTAAAAATAAAAAATACAGTTTTAGCTTCTCTTTTCTTCTTCTTTATTATTTGTATGTGTTTATTTCTTGTTTCTGAGCTCTAAACATTTCTCGATAATGCATTTGAGGATTTGATTTCACATTTACAGATATTCCCTTTTCACTGGTATTTACTTTAAGTTGAATTTTCATTGTAAGTAAAGGTACTTAGTAGTTTTGATGCTTGTCACTAATCGAGTCCTTTTAACAAACTATGAGTGTTGTCCTTGTAGAAATCGTTACGATGTAGAAAAAGTAACTAGAGGAGATTACAGAAAATAAAAGTAAGAGCAAAGAGATTAAAATATCAAAAATTCTTAATAAGAATTTAATTTAAAAATATTTTTAAGCAGCAAAAAAGAAAATAAAATAAAATTTATGTAAACTTTGAAAACTATTTTATAGAACAGGGTTCGTTCGACAGAACATGAGTTGAGGATTTAACTCATTCAACTTCCCATTTGACCCTCGTTACAGTTTTTACATTTATAAGAGCTTTTAATGTATTTCCAACAACAATTTAAATAAACAAACAGAAAAGTGAATAAGAATTATAGTTTCACAAAAACTATTATTTAAATATCAAATATCTCTTACCGCAGCAGAAAAGCAAAAATATCCCAATTTGTTCTTATTTTTTTTTTTTTTTGTGTAAAAGTTTTATTGTAGTTATATTTTTGTGTGCTTTTCAAGCAAAATTTATTTTATTAAGTAAAAATTGATAGATTATCCTAATGGTTTTTGCTTATTCCTAAAGGGCATAAAATGGACAAAAGGGCTTTTAAAAGAAACTTTTTTCTATCTTAAAAAAAAGAATATAAGAAATATTTTTTATAATATATGAAAAATGAATTTTTTGGGATAATGCAAGTTAAATAATAATCATACGCCGAAGAGTTTTTAAGAAACATATTTAAATAATGCCATTTAAAGTGGCTTATAGATAGACTTTTATGTTAAAAAAAAATGTTTGTATGAAAAAACTCTAATAATTTTGATTTGATAAGGGTCACTTTAGTGTTTAATTTAACTTTTTTTAGCTCTTATTTAATTAGAAAATCTCTATCAAATTTTAATCCTTTTAAAACCAAATATGTAACCCTGTGTTCTTAAATAAAACAAAAATGAGATAAAGTCGTATATATAAATGAGCAAAGGTAAAATAGTAAAGAAGACTTTCCTCATCTGCTTGTCAACCGATTTGAACAAAAAATACATTATTTAAAAAGTATTTGCTTAAAGAAGTGCACAATATACATACATATATTTTATTTTAATCTGAGGGGTAAAAACGGATACTTTCGGTTACCTCATATCTCCAAGACTAAAAAATATACAAGAAAATTTAATACTTATCGTTCATTATATGGTATTTTTTGTAATTCTACCTTTATGGGGCCTTAACGGGTAAAACCCGTATTTTGGAACTTCTTTGCAGCCCCATCTATCTTTTAAACCAATAAACATAGAAATACAAATGTAAACCCAATTTCTAACTTATCTTGAAAAAAAAACAAATATGAATTCCGTACATTTTTGAAATTTGAACGTTAAATCTGTACGATATTTATATATGATACTTTTTTTACAACACATTTTTCTCCATTCATTGTCATACATAAATTAAATTATGGGCTCTCACTACAATATGGAAACTTTTGCTACTTCAACGGTAGAAAAAAAAGTATCAAAAAGGGAAAATACGCGCAAGTAAATTATTGTCTTTAAATTTTCCCTGCTGCATGTGGTCATTTTTGGAATTTTCTATACTATTGAACTTACATAAACATAAAATAATAGGTGCAGGATCCTGAGTGAATGAGAATCTATAAGATGAAAAATATTGGTACTTTTTGTTCTTTAACTGGCACTTTTGGAATAGTCGTTATATTGGACCTAGAAACATTAAACTAAACTTGCATGGTTCTTAGTAAATAAGAATCCGTACCTTTTCGTTCTGGAACTGGTACTTTTTTCATTTTCGTTAAAAGAAGACCTAGAAACATTAAATTAAACATGCAATGTCCTAGGTGGATGAGAATCTATTAGAGCGAAATTGATGGTACTTTTTTATTCTTCAAATGGTACTTTTTAAATTTCCGTTAGTGTTGGACCTTGAAACATAAAATTAAAGATGCAATTTCCTAAGTGGATGAGCATCTGTTAGAGGGATATGTTTGGTATTTTTTCGTTCTTTACCTTGCACGTTTTTAATTTTTATTAATATTGAACCTAGAAACAGAGTTAAAATTTATTGAGAAAATTATAAAAGGGGACTTTTTGGTACGTTTTTGTTTTTCAGTTGGTACTTTCTAATTGTTTTTTACATTATTGAACTTACTAAATCAAATAACACATTCGCGGACTTGAGTGGAAGAGAATATATGGACCGGAGGCTGGATCCTCGCCAAATCGATCTACTAAGACGAAAAAAACAAATGCTCGAACCTGAAAATTCATTAAATTTATATCGTTAGCTAAAATGCAAAAAGGCCTAACTAGCAAAAATATTATTTTACAGGAGAAAGAAGTTTTTTCTCATGTCAGAAAAACATGAATTGATAAGTCGTCCATTTCATTATATTTTGTTGGAAAAAAATGTGTAAGTACTTCGTTTTGCATATCGTCGGTCACAGGTTGACAACTCTTAACTCGCAAAAAAATCGAATCGGGGTATTATTTATTTTTTTTTTTTTTTAATCTGAAATTATTTCAATACCTTTGTTTTCTTTACAACATCTTACAATAAATATCTCCTACTAGTTTTGGTTTTTTTTATTTACTTCCAACACGGTTTAGTAACGGAGTAATAACGTTTTTTTTGTCTCCTGAAAAGTACAAAAAAACATGTTAAGAGTTGTCAACCTGTGACCGACGATATATTAAATAACCACACTTGTAGTTACATCCCTTTATTTTTTGTTAATAAAAGCATCATTTTCGATCGAAAGAGTGTAACATTTTGTCAAGAAATGTAGTTTAAGGGCAATTATAATAATCAATAAAATACTCTATTGTGAATTTTTTGGTAGCTGCGCATTTCGCATTTTAGCTAACGATATGTACTACTGGACAAACAATAGTAAATATAAAATTTGGTTATATATTTCGTAAAAAACAGCCATCTTTTCCACTGAAAAACAGAGATTTTCATAGGTTTGTATATCCTACCATAATAGTGGTGGGTATTATGCGTTTGTGATGATGCTTGTAACACCTTAATATGTTTGTCACACCTTAATATGTTTCTAACACCTTAATATGTTTGTAACACCTTAAGATTAAGTATACCAATCACAGTCGAGTCGATCCAACGATGTACGTCCTTCCCTTCGGCTGGTTGGCTGATTGTCTGACCACTTAAAACTTGTGCGCGTAGTGCAAGTTATACTTTTGCGGTAATAAATTCGGTGCATACGTTTCAAGTATCATAAGGACTTAACCTATTGTAAATGGTGAGAATCAGTCCATAATTTTACATGGCCCTCATACAAACACCTCTCCGGTACAGAGCATTTATGCCAAAAAACTATTATATTATGACGGTATTTAGATAAAATTAAGTCCAACAATATCTAATTGTAACTTAAATCACCTTACTAAATTTTTCTAAAAATCCGTCCATATCCGATCATAGCTCCCATACAAATACCACTCCCGAAAATTCCTTAAATAACTCCACTACCTTATGAATGTTGGTATTGAAATAAAATTCGGCGATAATAACTTTATGGTCAGACCTACAGCCCACAACTGGCTATATGTCCCATTTAAACCCGTCTTTAAAAACGCAAATCTCATTTAGATATTTCAGCACAAAGGACTCTTATATAAATCTTAACTTTAAAACAAATTTTGTTTTGCCGGGTAATTCTCGAAATTTTTTTTTATTTTTTTTTTTTTTTTTTTTTTTTTTTTTAAAAATGTAGTAGTATTTAAATACTTCACAATATTCAACATAATTTAATTTGAATATAAATATTTAAATTCGAAAAATAAAAAATGTGGAATATAATAAAGTTGCTTATAAAAAGAAATAATTCTCAATATCTGTAAATATTTAATCTAACCAAAACCTCTCGATGAAATGATTTTTAATAAAAGATTTAATTTTTTTATAAAAACATTATTGGTTTCCTCTACTTTTGTGTAAGTTGTACATATCAAAAAGCTGCAAGGAGTGCGATCGAGCCTGCTCAATCTCAACAACTAAAAATTCAGTATAATTCAAAAAAGTATTCTACAGTTTTGTTCTAGTTCAAACGTCAACACGAACCAAAATATTCAGTAAGAAGTATGAATCGGTCGCAAAATTATGCTTGAATTTGTTTATTTAAAAGTGATGCATCTGTTAATGAACGACAGTTAACTTGTACTCGGTTTTTGGTTTGGTGATTCGAACATTATTTAATTGTGATCAGTTGCAACGACCACTCGAATTTTAAGATTCAATTGGTTTTGTCAAACACCAAGAAATGATTTTGATCTAAAGAGCTCATTTCAGTTTGAATTCTTGTACTCGCAACGAACATGAATATTAATATTTCTTTGATACGATAGTGGCAAAATTCATGTTATAGGCTCGAGCCTATAAGCAATCAAAAGTAAATGCTATTGTATTCGGTGTCTCTTTTAAACTAATTTGATATTTTTTAATAGTTAGAAATCAAAAAATCCAAAAAAAATGTGTGTTTTTAATGTAAATACATATGTATGTATTTAATATACCAAAGTCGGAGCAAAAAATGTAGAGTAAATTGTAATATATTTTGCGGGTTAGAGAAATTATGGGTTAAAGTTAAAATTTTCATACAAAACAGTCGAATTCAGCAGACATTGGTCTTATATAAATATCTCATAAAATTTCTTCGAATTTATCTTTATGCCTAAGCAATAATATACAGGTATGTAAGTACATAAAAATTTTTCGCAATTTTATATTCAAATAAATTTTTGGTTGCGATTTTTTAACAGTTTTTTCTCTATATCCATATTGCCTAACAATGCATGCATACAATGTAAAAAAAACAGTCAGATCTAACATACACTCAAAGATTTGTATTTTTTAACCATTCATGTTGCGACTGATGCTTACATATGTATGACGCTCGAACGAGATCAAAGCTGTAGAATATATGACTGGTTTTTACTTCATTTTTAGCGTTAATGATTGAGTTGACTCGTTCATACATTATATCGCATTTGAAAACGAATATTGCAAAAGTGATGCGAGCACCGCTTCGTTTCCTTGCGGTAATCTGCAGTCATATCAGAAAAAGCATTTGCAAACATTCGTGTTCATTACGAGTACAATAATTCAAACTGATTGTTTGAAATTAGCTCTTTAGATGAAAATCATTTCTTATTGTTAAACAAAAATGGTTTGAATCAAAATAATTCAGAGTAAATGATTGGATATACTCCAAATTTTAGTATTCGTTGCAGTTCTCTGGTACATATGTAGTCCTTTATAAAAAGTGTCCGTTGTGTTGCAGTGGTTGTGCCTGTGTAAACCCAAAATTCCCAACATTTCTTAGTTGATATGGGTGCATATCACCTGCACAGTTAAGTTGATCTATCAGGAATTGCGGCGCGTTTCCCATATTCATTTTTTGTATAAATATGAGGGTATCACCTTCTGTAAAAATAAGTGTGTCATCAGCGTATAGCACAATTTCTAATTTTTCCAAGGTATTCGGCATGTCGTTTATGTATATAATAGGGAGATCGATTATTCGACTTTTTTCAATAACCGGTTTTCGAATATTACGTATAGTTGCTATTTTAAAAACCCCGGTTTTCGGTTAAGCAATTTTTAAATAATCGGTTAACCGGTTTTAATTCGAATACTTAAAACACAAAAATCAAATAAGTTTTTAAAATAAAACGTTAATTTGAATAAAAACAAAACAATTTGCAAAGGTATGGAACCAACAAAATACAAAGATATGACTTAGATCAGACCTAACAAATATTTTACGATAAATTCCAAGAAAAGTGGGACCAGTAAGTAAATTGATCAAACTTTTGCTAAATTTTAAAAAATTTTTTATTGATTTACTAAACTTTATTTGTAAGAAGATATTTGTATAATGTAATTTAGAAACTGTTGAATGATATTTGATCTAGGCAACCGTTTTGCAAAAGCAAATTAATTATAGGAATTTTATAAAGTTATTATTTGAAATATTCTCTAAAATTTTTTTTTGGATGAGTTTTCATTTGTTGGTGGTTAAGCTATTTATATAAATCAACCATATTTTTCAAAAGTTGCAAACAAAACCTCTTAGCCAGAATTATCTATTTCAAATTATTTTGTTTCAGCAATATAGAAACGAATAGTGAACTGAACATTCTTTTTGTGTAAAATGTTGTCAATTCGTCGACTACAATTTAAAACATTCCATGACATTGTTTGATTTCTTAAATTTTGTTTTTTAGTTCTTGGTGGTTTAATAAATAAAATTGGTAGAAATTTTTCCCATATCGTTGATTCCGCCGTAATTTTGCAGTTTTCAGCATAAAAAGATGCTAGAACTACTTAAGAGTTTTTTGTGCCTTAACGGGCATTTCGTCCTCGGCAACACAACGGGCTAATATTTCACTCAATGATTCATTTTTTGCATAGTATTTTAGTAAAGTATTATTTGTCGTCTCCTTCATTTGGATACCATTAATGTCAAGCATGTATACTAATTAAAGGTGATTAATAAGTCGTGACATGGAAGAACCTTTGTAACTAATCATTTTAGGGCACTTCGCGCACCTAACTTTGTTTTTTTAATCGCGTTCGAAAAATATCTAGAGAGAACATTTATATAAAAATATATTTAATATTTAGAATACTCTTGCACAAATTACTATTTACTTTTTAACTGCACACGTTTTTGTAGTATTTTTAATAGTTTCTGGTTTTTTTTCTAAAACAACACACTTTTACACTTTTATAAGCGATTTGTATTTACAGTGTTCATAATGTTTTTTGACCTTTGTTACCTTTTGTTTTGACATTCTTTATAAAAATTTTAAGTTTGGCCAATATTTAATTAAAAATACTTAAATTACGGGTACATCTACAAGAGTAAGGAAAATGTATATAAATTACACATTACTAAAATAACCTGTTTATTATACAAAAATAACCGGTTTATTCGATATTCGAAAAATGGGCATTTTAAAATAACCGACTTGGGCAAAGCCGTTCGATCTCCCTAGTATATAATAAATATAGTCTGTTTATATTGTGATGTAGGGTATCAAATAGTCAGGCTTCGCCGTCTATACTTTCTTACTTGTTTTCATTTGGCTTTGGCGATATTTTGAAAAAAAGTTGGCAAATTTGTATAGAATGACATTCAAAATAAAAATTCCGAACACAACTTCATCACTCACAGAAAAAAGTGTTTTACCAATGAAAAAAATGGTTTAAAAAGTATTTAAATTTAATTAATGTGATATTTCAATCAATTATTTTTTTTAGTTCAAAGAAAACTAAAAATGAAATTTTTATTTAATTAACATTTTAGTTGTTTTGAAAAAAATATTCAATTAAAATTTTAATTAAATAACAAAAAATCTTTATTTACTTTTTTCGTTTAAAATAAAATAATTTAAAATTTAAGGAATTGTTGTTGGGAATTGTCAGTATTCAATTTTATAAATTAACACATTGTTTGAAATGGCAAAGTCTTTTGATCATTTTTTTAAAAAAAATTAAAAATATAATTTATTGAAAAAAAAAATATTCACAATTTTACAATTTTTAGTAATCAATATAATCATTTTGGTAATAGGTGCAAAATCAACAAATTGTTTGTTTGATATTATGTTTTGGTATAAATTTGGTGATTGGAGAAAATTAATAATTTTTTCTGTGCTCCTATTCGAAAAAGGTTACACACAATACATGTGCAATGCAAAAAAAAACGTATATTTTTTTAAAAAAAACTTTAGAAATTGAAAAAATATTTTGTTTTTTTTTTTTTATTTCCCTGACCATTGAATCAATTGTATATTTTTCCATACTTTTCTAGTTAGAATTTTAACATTTTTCGATACATTTTATTTGTATTTTTTGCGGTATGCGGCTTAAGTTGTAATTGTTTTGGGTTATTTTTGCTGGAATCTATTAATAAAACAAACAAAAACTTTCACAATATTGCACAATGGTGTGTAACTTTACAAATATTTTAGCATTTTATTACACAAAGTCGGTAGCACTAAACGTTATTATGCTGGTCAATGAATGAAAATGTTACAGTTTCGATTTTTTTTTTGTTTTTTAGTGTTTGCTATTAAATTGAAACAGCTTTAAAGAATTCAGAAATTTTATATTGTTTTTTGCAAAAATTTTATTGGAATTTGTATTAAAGCTTTTATTTAAATATTTGAAATTAAATTACTAACCAAAGTTTTTCCTTTTATTTTCAGGTACGTTTTTAATACTAATGGCATCAAATTAAAATATATTTATTTCTTTAGGTAAGTCTAGGAATTTAATTTATGTTTTTTTTTTTCTTCTTTTTTACAAGTTGCAAATAAATAAATTATTGACAGGAATATGGGCAAAAACAAGAACAGGCTTCTTTCACAAATACATAGAAATATAACTTTTATGTAGTCAAAAAACAAATTTCTAAGAAGCTTTCTAAGTTATTTTTATATTAAGTTAACATTTACATTAGTGTTCCGAAGTAAACAATCACTACGACTTCCTTAATTATCACATCTTTTAAAGAAGACATTCACAACAGTTCTTATTTGACCAATAACACCCAGTAACATAAATCACAGTAGCAAAAAATCTTTGCGTACAATCCATAGACAAAAATTAGAAAAGAAGCTGCGAAACAGGATCCTTTATAATTTAATAGCCAATATTTTTAAAATGTTAAAGATATTAGAACAAAATATCTCAACCTTTTTTTATTTTAGTGCACAGAAATCTTTGCTTTCGTCCAATTCCAACCTTCCTTTCTTAGCAGTTTCTATGATTAAATCTACATTTCGTAACCTTAAGAAACACTTTCACTGCCCGACTAGCATTACAAAATGTTTTGCACCTTCAGACATTCAAATAGCACAAAAGCCACAACACAACCGCGTAAATGACCTTGTTTTGGCAATTTGGTTCAACTGACTTCCAACACAATTTCTAGTGAAACTTGTTTCGAAGGAATACAAAATATGACAAATGGCTTGTCGAAAATTTTAAAGAAGAAAAAATAAAGAAAACTAGCAAGACTTTACTCTCGTTTTTTATTCTCTCTGGTATAAGAAATGGCAACGATTTTTCATTTCCCAAATACATTTTCAGCTTAGCAAGGATTTATTTTCTTTTCTCCAAAATACCTAATAAGGATAAAAGAAATGAAATATTTAAAGTTGCATAACTAAAACGTCTTTTGCAATAATCTTAAAAAAAAAAGATAAAATATTATAAAAACTTGCGGGGTTTTAAAGTGTAAAATTTGTTAGTTCTCCAAAAGGTTTTAATAGATTTGAAAACTATAAAATAGCAAGTTAGAAGGTACAGCCGGTCAATTCCGATCGTTTGGTGCCCTAAACCACAGTATATACAGGCAAATATTTAAGACGGTTCTCTGTTAAGGACCCATGGGAAAAATAAAATTATGGTATGAGGTTAAGATATTTATGAGGTTTATTAAACTGATTTTAGGGATGGGGTTTATATATGGCCTATGGTGAATTGTGGACCTACCAGCAAAATGATACAAGACATAAAATATCATAGATGTTGTAATCGTAAAATTTTGTATCAATAGAAAAATTTATAAGGAAGCTCTGGCGTTTAAAGCTCTGGCGTGGGGGTATTCGTATGGGGACTTTGGTCAAATATGGAACTATTCAAATAAGCTTTGGATTGGTGAATAAGGTCGGAATAAAGTATTTGTTTGGCTAAATTAAGAAAAATTCCAACATAATTAGCTGGTGCATTGGTACAAAGACTCTATTCCGAATATAAATTTGTACGGGACTATGTGAATTTATAAATCGATTTTCACTATTTTCAATGAAATTTATCCTTTTTTAATAAGTTTTTTATTGAAGATTTATTTAGTAACAATTACGCAGGCCAACAAATGTTTAGCCCGGTTTAATCGTTAATCGAAAAAAGCCAATTTTAAATTAACCGATCAGTTAATGGGGTAGTAATTAATCGGTTAACCGACTGAATACCATAATGTGTACCAAATTTATCGAAAAGACAAAAACTACCAAAGTACCAATTCTTTCCCGTTTTACCTCTTAAAAAGAACCCTATATATAATATCCGCCTATCAAATTTCATCCAGATCGAACTAACGAGCATCCAAACATACAAATTTTCACATTTATAATATTAGTAGTATATATTTTTTAAGGCGTAGAGAGATAATTTAAATAGATTTTGAAATTTTAATATTATAAACTGTAATATGTTTTTCCGAGGGAATTAGATTTCTAATGTTGTTAAAAATACCGATTTTTCCTTTATTTCATACAAAAGCAATAAAGTTTATAAAGATGGAGGTGGGTTTTCACATTGATCCCAATTCAGTTGGAATCGCCTCAAAGCCCAGCTTGTGATTTCAGAATATCAGTGCTCGACTAGCCCAGCGAGTGCTGACCCCCTGTTGGATCCACGCTTGTTTGTTATACTCTTTACTTTACCCTCAATAATACACTGGAAATAAATCAGATTTCACATGTTGTCAAAAAACTACATTACATATTATCCTTGACAAACAATTGTATTCTTTGTCAGTCCCCATATTCATTTTTTATATATATGCAACGTACATACTTTTTGCATGCTTTTGTAAAAAAGCAGCTAATGATATTTTTTTGGAAAAATACAAAATAAAAAATTCCTTTGAACTTATTTTTAAACTAATATTTACGAATAAAATTCAATTTAAATATTTTTTATGCAATTCTTTGATAAAACAAAGGACAAAATTCTAAAAAATAAATCAACAAAAAACGACATCAACAAAATATGCAAACAATTTGACCAAAAGAAATAAATTGTTGAAACACATTTCCAAAAATAAAAAAAATCTATCTATTGCATAGCAAAAAGGAATTGAAATTAAACAAAAAAAGGATTTAAAGTTTAAAATAAATTTGTCAAGCAAGACATGACAAAAGCTTTAAATATCCGAAACTTAAAAAAAAAATAAACTTAAACTACAACAAAAGCTTACAATTTAGTAGACTACAACTAGAAATAGAGGTTCTTGAAAAACTGAACAAACACACCTACCAAAAAGCGATTAATGCATTCGTTAGAAATACGAGTATATGAATATTGTTGTTGTTACACAAAAATTACTTGTATTGTATTCCATATGCTCATATTACTCTTATAGGGTGACTTGAATATTTTCTAAATGGAAATTTAAATAAATATAAAGTTCAATGACTTTTTCCAGTTAAAGACACTGAAACAAACTGAATAACTAACAACAACATTTATCAAATGCATGCAACATGCAACAAATGTAACAAAGGCTACAAATCTTATTACAAAAACACCCACACAAACTATAAATTTTTTACCAACTGCATGAAACAACTCAACTAAATAATACATACAATTTTTAAATTGCCAAGGAATTTACAGAAAATATCTAGAGGGAAATGTTCGAATCAAATGGTATGAATGATTTTGTATGCAACTTTACAAAAACAGCATTACAAGAGTAAACTAATCACTAACACAATCGAAGAGTTAAATTTTTCATTTTAAAAATTTGTTATGCTTCCAACTTGAACATACACTTCTAGTTAAGTTCTATTTAAGAAGCATTACAAATTGTAAAAACAATTCTAGTTTATAGAATTGAAACCAGATTTTTAAAAATAAATTGAGAATTTTGTGAAAAGGAAACAAAATATATAAGATATAAGAAAAATTTGCCTATGAAGTATAAAAATATTCGTATATAAAAAGCAAATGCCACAAATATTAAAAGAGTTTGGCATGATTGCTTTCCTAGAGGATTCGTGAAATTAATTTAATAAATCTTGTCAAATTGATTTTCTATATTAAAGGGCACCAACGAATATTCTCCAATATGCACGATCAGCAGAGACTGATTTGTGAATTGTGTCCATGATCTGTTGGTTTTTGCATTCTTTTAAGATTGTACTATGCCTGGTGTAGCGTGGACGCCCTGGCCTTGGGGATACAAATCCGATGTCATTTCTATATCGATGACGTATGTGACCTATCCAATTCCATATACGTTTATTATTATCGTAACAATAGGGAACATATTTGACATTGAGAGCAGCTGCTAATTTGTTACCCAGTTTGGGCAGAATATTTTATGTATTTGACGGCGGCCAATTGGTGTTGTGTTGTACGCGAAGTTGTTCAACCATAAAGTAGGACTGACATGACACTACAGGTTATCGTCCATATTTTGATTTTTCTGGATAGAGATAGACCGCTATACTTTATAGTAGCTGTAAAATGCTACTCTGGCCTTACCCAGTAAAAAAGATTTGCGCATAATTGGGCGCTTCAATAAGAGAGCTCTCATACAGCAGTAAATGATAATGAATAAAATATACAAAAATAGCTGTTATTTTAGTGCTGACAACGAAGAAGGTTTTAAAGCGAAAACAAAATAAAAATATATTATGCTTCACGAAAATGCTTGAAAAAAGGCATTTAAACAAGTAAAAGCAAAACAATATGAATATGTTAATATAGTTACCCTTAAACAAACGCTTTAGGAGTGCTTTATTTGCGTGTTTTATTATGTTAAAAGAAGCGCTTATGGTCAGAAAATAGTCCTCCAAACCGGGAACACTCCATACAAAAATGAGGCATCCCATCAGCACGTTTCAAGCGATTTGAGGCATGAATTCATATATAAAACCTGCTCCTTTTGAAGCACATTTTTTACTGGACATTTATACGGATCGCTATATTGTCTTCTGAACCTCCATCTTTGGTTAGAAATTGGCGCTATTGAGACAAAGCCATTATTTTTTGGGAAGAAAAAAGTGGATATTTGTCTATAACTCGGTCAATTTTGTTAGTTTTTACTTCGAGTATTAAACTTATACAACTTTAGGCCAAAGTAAAAAATTAGAGGAAGCCGTCGTTCTTCTGCACATATCTCAGCCTTTTGTTAATCCATCTGCCTTATTTGAAATAGAAATCTATTCTGGACTTCATGTAACAAAAATATATAAAAATTTTATACAAATCACATTTTATATCTTCAAAAAAGCCATTCAACAAACACACAAAAGACAGAAGGACATTTTTCAATCACCATTACTACTCATAAGGACCCAGAACATTTATACTTTTTAAGGTATGAGATCACTTTTATTAAAAATAATTTCAAACTTTTCAATTATTCAAAATTAATTATTTATTGATTTACAATTTTTAAAATTTTGAATTTATCTGTTAATCATGATTTGTATTAATCGAAAAAAATTTATCGTTTAATCAAGAATTTATTTAATAAAATTTTTAATTAATAGAATAATTGATTAATCAGAATTTTGATTATTCAAGCTTTTTAAATATTCGAAAAATCACACTTTCCTTATAATAACTTTAAAGTACATCTAACATTAATTGGCTTTGTTTCTCGATTTTAATTGAAAGTACTTAAATTACATAACTAATCTATAAGTTATGGTAATTCAAATGTAATTAAAATTAAAGACTGATTTTATCAAAGTTTTTAATTGCACGTTTTAATTAAATATTATAAAATATAAATATAATACATAGTAATTCTTAAAGTTTGAATAACATCTACAATTTAGGCTTTTAGTTTGATTTCAATACTTTAACTTGTAATTTAAAGTACCTCAGCTACACAACTAATGAATGTATTAATTAAAGCTAGCGACTAAAGTGTAATTAAAACCTAGCGGATCTCGTAAATTACCAGACAAATTGATTTTACCTAAAGCGAAAATTTGAATAACATCTTTTTATGGGTCTGGAAGAAAAATTTGCATTTTCCAAAGCCAAAATCAAGGACAGCCCCTGATTTATATTATTCATAGATTATTGTCAAAGTCTAGACTTTTTAACTCTACATCATTTATTTACTGTGTAGCAGAGAAAAGGAAATCAATGAAAACAGAATAAAAACCACTTGCCACCAGCCACAAAAATAGTTTTATCATCATTGTTTTCATCAATACAAAAAAAAAAAAAAAAAAGAATTGGCTAAATGAACATGTTGCAACGAACTATCTGCATTAGTGGCATGTCTAGTACTGTGGGCCAAGAAAAACTGCTGCTTCAAACCATTTTAGCGGTTGTTTGTTTAGTTAAATTGTGTTTTCAATACACATACACAGAGATGGAAATTACGTGCTAGCTTCATGTTATTTATAGTTCTGTTTTTATAACAGCGCCGTAAGGATAGCTAAAAATATCTGTATGACATCAATTCTTTTGTTGGTTGAAGTCCTTTAGATATAAATTATGATAGCGATTTTATATGTTAAAATATGTTGCAGTTATTTAGAAGACAAACATAAAAGTTTTAATCAAAAATTATTTTCGGGAATGAAATATTTTATTAATTAATTCATTTATTAATGATGTGCTAATAATCCCAATTTTTGAATGAAAACACTGAAATTTATTGTTGTGGGAAAGCTAGTTTCTATGCGCATTTCGCTGGTTGCTTAGGCCAGCTCGTCAGGAAACTTTTTCCAAATACTTAAGAAAAGCTAAAAATATTATACAAGTAAGACCATAAAGTGAATAAGAATTTTAAAACACTCCGGTCTTACATGTAACAATATCAAAGCTTCAACAAAGACAGAACAATAAATTGTCAATTTTTCTTTCTTACATTCCCCTACATTCCCCTTTTTTAATTTAATTTGATGTTTTAGTCTTTAAGGTGAAAAGTTGCTGACCGCATCTTAAAATATAAATTAAAGCAGAAAATGTACTAAATACAAATATTTTAAAAAATATTTATATCTCCGAATGCAATTAAAAATTATGCTTGTGCTTTATTATTTATGCTTTAAGTTTTAAATGTTTTAATAAAACTTCTATACAAAAATGAAAAAAAGCCCTCACAGAAAAAACTAAAAATTGTCTCTAATCACCAAATTCATACCAAGTTCGTAGAATCAAGTAAACAATTTGTTCATTTTGCTCCTATTACATAAATAATTACATTGATAAATAAAATTTGTAAAAATTTAAAAATTGTGAATATTTTTTTATCACTAAATGATTTTTTTAATTTTAATTAAAAAAATTTTCCAAAAACTTTTCCGTTTCAATCAGTGTGTTAATTGATTTAATTAAATGAAACTCAGTTTTTTGCAATTCCCAACAACAATTCTACAAGTTTAAATTATTATATTTTAAGCGAAGAAATCAATTAAGATTTTTTGTTATTTAATTAATACCTAAATTAAAAATTTATTTCAAAATAACTAAAAAGTTCATTAAATCAAAATTATATTTTTAATTTTCTTGCAACTTAAAAATAATTAATTCAATTTCAATTCACATTAATTAAATTGAGATACTTTTTAAACAATTTTTTTAATTGATAAAAAAAAACTACTGATAGTTTTTTCTGTGATTAAGGTCATTAAAGTCAACATTTTGAGAGAATAAAAACAGGTTTATTGTTTCCCGAAATTTTTATAAGGATCATTGTTTCATTCGGCATATATTTACATTTACTCCAACAGAGATTCTGGCTTTATAATTATGGTCTACCAATACGTCCATGGCCCTGGGGACTCCAATCGAGTGTCATTCTGGTAATGTCGTCTACGCTTTCCCAATTGTGGACCAAATCCAATGACATGTTCGCCTATTAACATCTGTCGTTATTGAGTGGTGATCCAAGGACCAACGTTACCTATTCTTTCGGGCACACATATACGTAGAATATTAAAACTTTAATAAAAGTTTTAAATATTTTAAGGAAAATACTACCCTCCCAAGATAAGTTGTTATGATTTTTTTTTTTTTTTAATTTTCAAACAAGAATTGAATCATTTATTTCAAAAAGAGCTCGATACAAAAATACAAAGAGTTTAGGAGACCCAAAAAAAAACAGAATAACTCCTAAACCATTTAACTTTTTGAGGCAGAGTTTTTTCCTAAAGTGTGAGTCTCTGTTAATGTTATAATATTAAGAACAAAAAATTATTTCAAGCTATATTTGAAGGAGAATGTGGTCATTACGGTTTCCGGAGATGAGCCCTTTTCGAAAATTATTTTTGAATTTCCGTGGTTTTAGTAGCAAAATGATATATTTAGTGTATGCAATTTATTGAAACACACAATGTTCAAAAAATCTATAACGCTTAATTATGTAATTGCATTATAAAATAAGATTAACCAGCCCCTTTGACGATTCACTTAAGAACTACAAAATTTAAGAAAAAAGTAAACAAAATTCAACGAAAGCTTCTTATTATAAAGGAGCAATACGAACAGTACATTTGTATCTGTTTCATAGAACAAAAACGAAAATATTTCATCAAGATAATCATATGAATTCGAAATCTTCTTCTTTCCATATCTACCTGTGATTACATGTCGGCTGGTCATTGTAGAATATATTCATAAAAATTTTGGAAAAAATTTGAAAATCGGAGCGGATGCACTTACACGGATAAACAAAAATTATGTAATTATTTTAATTTTTCCCCCGAATCGATGTTCACTATTCAGATTTTTTTATAATGGCAAAATCACAAAAAATTTTAAATAACAAATTGACCCCATCGTTAAAACTTACCTCTTACTAAAAAAAAAATTTCGAATGAAAGTTTTTTCCAAAGTTATTTTCGGGAATGAAATATTTATTATTAATTAATTTATTTATTAATGATGTGCTAATATCCCAATCTTTATTTATGATTAAAACACTGAAATTTATTGTTGTGGGAAAGCTTGTTTCTATGCGCATTTCGCTGGTTGCTCTGGTCAAGCTCGTCAGGAAACTTTTTCCAAATACTTTAGAAAAGCTTAAAATATTATAAAAGTAGGACCATAAAGTGAATAAGAATTTTAAACACTCAGGTCTTACTTGTAACAATATCAAAGCTTTAACAAAGCCACAACAATAAACGGTTAATTTTTCTTTCTTACATTCCCCTACAATTTCACTTGATTACTAAAATACACATATTAAATATTCTAAATAAATATGGAGATGAGTGAGGCCCTTTTCGAAATTCATTTTAAACGGCCTCCTTTTTCACCAGTATGAAGGGGGGGGGGGGGGGGTATATAACCTTTCATTCTCACAGTATATTGGTCTATATGTGTACCTCCCAAAAACAGCGAAAATCTAAATTTTCAAAAATTTGTACCAGAGCCCTTTTCGAAATAAATGATTCAATTACATAGATCAGTGAAGCATTTTCGTCAAAATACTTAAGTCTTGTATTATAGTATAAAAAGGGGTTTAAGTATTGTTGGTGTCTTTAGGTGCAGCATTCCAAGTTCTGCTACGATAACAATGTTTCTAAAATTTGTATTGGTCGGCTGTTGGGAGAAATTAAAGGAGACGAGATTAACAGCCTGTTTTTAGAAAATGAAAATATTTGTTCGTTCGTAAAAAAAACGAACGAAAACTGATTTAGGTTTTCATAAAATTAAAACACATTTTAAGTGAGTGAATGAAAAAGCTTTCATTTTTTCCACACACGTTTGGTTCTTATAAAATGAACATCTTCGTAATAAATGAACACAAATGCCAAAATAAGACGATAAGTAAAAGGCATTCGTTTAAAAAAATAAATAGAAAATAAAAAGGATATTTTACTGATATTTTATTGATTGATTGATTTATGATCGCACAGCCTAAACGCCTGAAGCTAAAAACTTGAAATTGTACCGGTGGCTGGACTCTTCCCAAATAGATCCACTAAAACGGTATTTTTGGAAAGTCGAATGTTTAAGGGGTAACAATGGTAAATTCGTTAACCTTATATTTCCAAAACTTAGAGAGATACAATGAAATGTATCTCTTTAAAAAAAATAAGTGGACGAGTGTCTGGTACTTTTTTGAAATTCTCCTCTTTCAGGGAGTATTTTGGTACTTTTTTTGTCATCCCCCTATCTTTTAAGCCAATAAACATAGAAATAAAAGTTATATCACATTCGAAACTTATCTAAAAAATGCAAAATCAAATTTGGTACTTTTTTAAAATTCAAACGTTTAAGGGGCGAAAATCGTAATTTCTTTTTTTGTACTTTTTAAAAAAAAAAAAACATTTTTCTCCATTCCCACTACAATATTGAAATTGTTAATAGTTCAACGGGGAGAAAAAAGTATCAAAAAGGATATACTTATACGAGAAATTAAATGTCTTTATTTTACTCTTGTGTTCTGCGTATGGTACTTTTTGAATTTGTTATAATATTGAAAAGACTCAAAATTAAGCTGCAAGGTCCTGAGTGATTATCATCCCATTAGATAAAAAATGTTAGTAGCAGAACTGTAACCTTTGGCACACAAATATGATCATAAAAAGGACTGGACAAAGTAGCGGGTTAAATGCTAGTATTTAGACAAGTTAAAACTTAGAAAAATAAATTTCACATAAAAATATGCTTACGAAAAAAAATGAGACGTTAATGAAGTAGCGGGTTAAATGCTACTAATTACATAAATATGTATTTACAGGTTCACAAAATTCTAGAAACAAGTATGTACATAAGTATGTATGTATGTGTGTATGTAAGTTCTTCCATACATATGTTTGAAAAAATTAGTGCTATCACGCAAATACCTTCACCATTTCTATATGTTGATGTGTAGCAAAAAATCGTCTTCATATATTGCGTTTATTTATTGCAATTTTTGTAAACATTTTAATTCAACATTTTTAGTTTTTAACAATTTACTACCATTTTTAATAGTATTTTTGTTTTTTAAATTTATAATTTATTTTTGTAAACAAAAGCCAGGGTTAACCTTGAACACAAAATCTTTATATGCAAGAAGCAAGAAAAGGTACGAAAATAAACGCATTGGCAATAATGTTGTTTAACGATAGAAAAAAGCTCTATTTATGTCAAACATGAATAGACGAAAGCTTTTAAATGTTTTTTAAAAACCAATTTTAAAACGTTTTCGTTTTAATACGAAAACTTCAAGTGAGAACACTAGTGTTTTACAAAAACAGGCTGTAAGCCTACCAAATGTCCGTCTTGTCTACTAAAAAGCGACGTATAAAGTACAAAGTATTCTATGTGACTCGGCCTTAAGACTACACATGAAAAATAGTTAAACATTTCTTAGATATCCAATAATAATATTTTTTAGCAGTGACCCTCGACATTTTCAAACTAACTTAGTCTGTTTCTTTATAATTAATCGCAGCAATAAACAATTAAAGTACAAAATTACAAAAAGAACAAAGTTATACAACATGAACTGAATTTAATTAAAATCAAAATAATAGACTATTTTACTTTAAAACCAACAATTAAGGTACAAAGTTAAGTCACAATCGCTTTTAATTTCCAAACAGTCAATAGCCAACTTACGACAATGATAAATGTAAAAACAATTTTTCAAATACCAACACAAACATTAATTATATACTGTTTTTTTATTTTTTCAATTTTGGGATTTAATTTAAATGTAAAAAGGAATTCAAATCAATTTATACATAAAATCAAAGGCAGGAGGTAAATTCTCCTAAAAATAGGCGTTACTTTGTTTTGCTGTTTGACGAAATACTGGCTCTCTGATAAAAATCTAAAATTTTAGATGAGTATAGAAATGCAGAGGATTGATTTTTTTTTTCTGAGATTTTTTATAAATTTGTAATATCTTTTTTTTTTCTTTGTTATAATATTACATGCAAGCTAGAATTATTTGTTATTACTTCTCTTCTGTAAGTTAAAAAATGATATGCTTGAAAGTGTTCGTAATATCTGTGGTCATATGGAAGAGTAGCCTCAGTGTATCTGAGAGAAAATTGGGTTATTACAAGAAGAAAAGGTGTCAAATCTTTTATATTTACTAAAAAATTTCCTTAGACATTTACAGTTGATACTAAAACGATTATGTTCAGCTTTATAGCAAAAAACTCCTTGAATAAAACTTCAACAAAACTGAGGATTTCTGCAAACAAGAAACTTCGAAAATCAGGTGATTTGAAATTACGTGCTTTTGAAATCACACAAGTGATTTTGTGGAGTTGTGAAAATCACATCGTTTATGTGTTTCTCGGTGTGCTTCTGGTAATTGAAAATCACACCGAAAACAGAAAAACGGAACACCACAATATCACACGTATTATTTTAAAAGGCATTGATTGATGATTTGAATTCAAGTGATTTTCAGAATAGGCCTGATAGTAATGAATTGCATAGTCTATTAGACTTCTAGCAACTGCTTAGAAAAAAGTATGAAGTAAATTATCTAAATTTACACTACTTTAGTACCAAAATTATATAAAAAATAAAATGATTTGAAGACTTCAGTAGAATAGCTCTGGTATACATTAAAATACTTAAATTTCGAGGTATCAAAATAATTTGCAAAATGGATATTTTAGGCTCGGAAATATAGAATACTGCCTGTGTGCGCACAGTCAAATCACCCATAGGGTTTATTTGGGGAATGGGATCTAAACGAGAGTAATCGGGCCTAGATGCATGCGCATTATAGAGCATGCTATGGTCAGTTCTTAGGAAGACTGATTTTAGGCAGAAGCAAGAATTACTATGATGGAAGTTTTCACGGGTCAATGCATGGTAGGCAGGATGGCGGTAGTAATGTGATCTGACTGGTCGTATTTCCGTAGGTTGTTCGAGGACACAGAGAACACAAAGATAGCTAAGCACATTCTGTGTTACTCTCCTGGGCCACAGCAGGATAAGATGGCTGGGTAGAGGTTAAAAGGAAAATTGAGAGATGTCTCGGGCTTAAGGCTATATTATATCGGACTGGATTATTAATGGGCCTGATCTGGCTGTATATCAACGTACGAAGAAAAGCTCAAACTTACAAATGTGTTAATTGATTTGTTTGCAGGCGGAAAATCAGTAAGGAATTTAATTAATAGTACAAATTTCTTATTAATATGTTAATTGAAGGTCGGTTTTCATTTCTTGTTTTGTGCATATTTGTGCCATTTAAAATCTGACCTGGCCTACCGTCAGGTTGGGAAGTGTCGGAGCTAAGAGGATTGTGGAGTCCATTAACTAAAGTTAAGCTTTAATATTCCTAGATGGAAGAGAACTGACACTAAAGTAGTCACGTGATAGGTTCTTTGGTGGCAGAGACCGGTCGTAGTTCGAACACTTTATTGGATCTATCACTTTTACATGGGGTTGTCATTGGAGGGTGTTATTTGATTAGCCATTCATCTTTTCTCAATAAACGTGTCTAGTGTTAGTAACTACAATGATAGTCCTTGGTATTCTTCCAATAAACAAGTTGTAGAATTAAGTTTAAGAACAAATTTTTAAATAATTCCAAAGTAATATAATTATTAGTTCCCTGTTACAAAAACGGTCCTAAAAAATCAAAAAAAATTGATGATATAAAAAAATTATAAAAACAATATTAATACAAAATTAAAAAAAGCTACCGTTTTTTTTTACTTAATATACCAGTTATGTGATTTTTCTTTCACATATCATTCTTTATTTTTTTTTGTCTTATTCTATTTTCACAAATCCCAGACCCAGTTCTGTTGGAACGATTGACACAAATTTCCCGCAGGGACACTTCAAGTTTATTTTTTTTCTTTTTTAAATAAGTTCCAATCACGTTTAAAACATTTTCGGCTAAATGTAAACCCAAATTTATATCTTTACGAAGTATATTCGTGTTAACTCCTAAATTCAGACAAAAGAGCGACATATTACGATTTAATTGTTAACATATTTATGCTTGATTTCGAAAATGGTCAAACATATTATGACTGTTGTGTAAGGATTCAACATTTAGTTGCCATAACTATATGTATTTTAAAGATTAACAATAATATTGTATTTTCGATTTTCTTCAACTATTGGTTGCATGTGACCATATCGAAACTTCTATTTTCTTTATGTTAAAAGAAAATTCACAAAAAACCCCAAGTACACTTTAACAGTCGTACAATTTAGCCAAACTTTTTTTTTATTTTACTTTTAAGGTACTTAAGGGAGCTTTTAGTTTTCCCCCTTTTTCTTTACAATTAAGTAATATTGTTTAGTTTTTTTTTTTTCTTCGAAATATTTCTTTAGTTTTGTTCTATACTCTCCAATAAAAAAAGCATAATTTAGTAGTTTTTGTTACACACCAGCGCGTGCTTAAAGTTAATGAGAATATATATTTAATAATTTATATCAGTGCTGTTCTTTTTAATATATTGTTTCCCCTACACTGTGATGGTGTGATATTTTAAACACAGAATTGTAAATTATAAAGAACACAAGAAAAAAAATATAATTAAAAAAAAAAGTTTTTTAGTTTTTGTTATTCTAGCAGCTTTTAATTAAATAATTTGAGAGAGGGAAGGAAAATATTTAAAAATAAATATGCACAAGTAAATTAAAGACGAAAGCAAGTAAGAAATTAAGATCGGCCAAGCCCGACCATTTCATACCCTACATCTAAACATATAAATACAAGTTTTTGAGAGTATACCATATCTGGGACCCAATCTATATTTTGAGCCTAAGATTCATATAAGATTTACTGAGCTACATAAATAAGAGCGGCACGCGTTTCTTGTATGTCAAAAATGTTTATTTGCATACAGTTTATACGAAACAGCCATTTAGAACGCGAATTCGACACCACCCGGCTGGAAAATCCTATTTGACAGATTGCTATGTCAGCTTGTCTTATTGGAAATGTATTTGAAAAAGAGTTTTCATGTCTAAAGAAACGCCTGCCGCCTTTGTTTAGGTAGCGCAGTTATTTGTGTCAAATATTACTTAAATGTCAACATTTATATGAGACTTATTAGCCCTTAAGGCTTGTGAAGAGGTTGTTTATTTGGGACCTTTTGTCAATTCTGGGCCTACCAGCACAACAATTCTTCATGACATAGTGCCTATTATAAACGTTGTAATTGGACAATTTTATACCAATCCCAACATCAGCATTTTATGGCATTAAAAGCTTTTTTCGGAAGTGCTGTGATTTATGTTGCAATAAAACATTTTTAAACCAAATTTCATCTAAATACCAATACAATTAGAAAATCTATGGGCATAACGCATATTCCGCAAAGAAGTTTGTATGGGAGCAATCTGAAATTCTAGACCGTTTCTCACCATTTGCCAATTTTCCTAATGAGAATTAAGACGAATGTACCAAACAAAATCAAAATAGTTTAAAAATTGGGACCTGAACTTGAAGCACAAAGTTACAGAGACAAGCAAACATCCAGCCAGCCGGACGGACGTCGTTAAATCGGCTCAGAAAGTTATGCTGAGTCGATCGGTGTTTATGTGGTGTGGGTATAAAAATGTATTTCAAATAAATTTTATATTACTAGATGCTAGAATTTAATCAGAGGTCAAATCACGGCACTCCATATTATTCAGTTGCATGAAATTTTAATCAATATTGATTGATTTTCAATTTACCTTCAATTCTTACAAAAAAAAAAAATTCAGTTTTGAGGTCTAATTTTTAAATAAGAACATAATATGTTTAACAAAATATGATGCAAATTGCACTTTTAAAAGTATTTGTAACTTAGAATATAATTATTATAATTAACACCGAAAAGTATTCAAATCTAAAAATAATTCATGCTTCCTTAAAATATACCATTTCTTCCTCGTCTTTAACTATTCACTCACAAATAACAGAAAAACCATTTTCTAAAGAATTGTGTGTTTTTTCTAAATCACTTAAAGATCTTAAATATAAAATGTATTACACCTCTAAAGTTGTTTGTCACCATAAAATTCCTTAAACTTTTATAATTACAAATAACACCTAAAAGTATGCAATTCATTTACAATTTTACAGCTTTCTTACAATATATTGTTATTGTTATTTTTATTCCCACCATAAACATCCCAAAATTTTTTATTATTTTATTAATAAATCATTTTTTGTATGAATAACATTTCTATGTAACCTTTTGAAGTACCAAAAAAAGGCATGTCCCACAAAGAGACTACAAAAAATCCCTTGACAAAATTTGTGATTTATATGAAAAAGCATAAAAATAAAATTTTTTTATTGTTGTTTTTTTTTATTTTAACTCATAAAATTCTCAATAAATTTTCAATTTGTGTTTTGTATTACCGAAAATGTTGTTAAAGTATTAGACCTTCGTCACAAATAAAGCCATAAAATTCCTAAAAACAAAAGAAAATTTTACGCCTTGCTTGTAGACACTTTAAGTGCAAAATTTTAAATAGTCACCATAATGTGTTCACTGAAATCACTGGAGTCTAACATTTTTAGGTGGTAGGTTCTTAAACAATTGGAAAAATATGCTAAAAGTTTTGATATTTTTATTGGATAAAATGTATGCAACAAATAACAAAAAAAAAACTTAAGCCTAAAACTATGTTGCACTTTGATTTTTGTGCAAACCTTATCAATTATGCAACAAATAATAATAATAAGGCGCATTGCTTTTATGTAACTAGTCAGAACATGTTTTAGTCCAAATAATTGCTCAAACAGTAAACCATTGCTACACTGCCCACCAAAGAAATAAAATCACATCTCCATTTTGGTAGTTTTTCGATATTAAGGTTTTATGTTTTTTATCATTCGCATCTTAAAATCTAATATTTTTGAAAAATCTCAAAAATGATTTAAAAACATATTATCAATTATCGATTTTATTAACGTAACTGACAGGGAAAATTTTGATGATAAAGTTGAGAAAATGGACGTATGACTTTCTTTGCATAGATTAGTCTCTCAAAATCCAAATTGTACAATAAACTTTAAAATTTGGAGATGTTGTGTATATATTTTTTGTCAGTCGAACATATCAAGATTCTGATGAAACTCGCAGGGCAGGTTCTACAGTTATAATTATCTTTTGTAGAATATTAGGCAATGGGGACGATGATGGTATGTTTTAATTAGCAGATAATAGCGATGGTATAGCAAGATTTTTCGGGGATATACAATTTTGGTGGTGGTTCTTTTAGCGTTGTTAATGATGGCTCGTTATCACAATTTTCTTTTAGGTTTTTTTTTCCGCTGCTAAATTCCATCCTATTATTTTTTGCGAGGTCGGAGTTTTTGATTTTGAAAAGTGCAAAGTTTTTTTTTCTCGGCCCATTTTCTGTTTTTATATACACAATTAAAAATTTATAAATTTTTAATAAAAATTAAAAAAGAAAAAAAAAAAGAAACGCTCAAAACCAAAAAGCAGCGAAAATGTTGAAAATTAAGTCTTCTAACCTGCAGCTTCAAAATGGTTGAACGAATCTATGAAAGAATGTTTTTATGTGTGAAGTGAAGCAGGCTGCCTTGCACTAATACACAACGTTAATTTTTTTTTATATCGGCAGCTCAATTCGAAAACTTACTAAGTTCATTTAGCATGTTTGTAATTTTTTTCACTTTTATGACTTGAGTATTGCTCAATTTTAATTATGTCAAATTTTGGTGTTGATCGGCTTATTTAAGCTCAAACTTTGCACAAAAAAGTATCTTGGCATACAACTGAAGGATATATCGCCCGTAACCTTAAAGAGCTGCTTCTGCAAAATTCAGTTTATAAACTTAGCATGTTTTGGTATTGAGCTGTCGATACTATTTTTGCCCACTCTGTATTACTCTGAGATGATATTCGCAGATCCAAGAACAAAAGTCTCTTGTTTCATGAAATTTTGGTCAATGCGACTTTTTATCATAGTACGTGACAGGTAAGTCTTTTTTGTCTAGGAAACACGCTAGAGGTAGTAGATGTGACCATTTTGCTTAACGGTTTTCAGCCATTTACAGAACAAAATATGTCTTTTAAGCTTTACACAAAAATAAGAAACACATTCACGGTTCCGAATCTGCCCACACCTCAATTTTGGAACTTGTGACTTTCTTTCTTAGGAGGGCAGTACAACACAATATCTTTTGTGCTGTGGAGTTAATTTTAATCTTAACACCGGAGATTGAAATTCGAATGCAGAATTCATCAACTTTTATACCAATCCAAAGCAAATTAGGTAAGAAAATTTAGTCGGGCATGACCGATCGTATTACACCCTGCACTGCATACATGTGCATTCATTAGTGTATTCATTAGGGTATTAAATTAACCGATGTTTTGTATTAATCGATTAATCGCGCCAATAATTATTCGAGGTTACAATTTAATAGATTAATAATCGAGTAAATTTTAACAAACAATTTAAAATTATTCGGTTAATCGAAAAGTTTAAATTTTGTCTAGTTTAGAAGTTTAAAAATAAGGCAACAAATTATATTTTAAACATGAAAATTTTATTAAAACAGTAACAATAATATAACAAAAGGTACTTCATGTAACAAAAGAGTTAGACGTTTTTAATAAAAAATAACATCAAAATTTAATCTATTCTTCTAAAATAATCTTTAAAAAAAAAGTATACATTTTAAATGTTTATGTTTCAAACGATTTCTTTCTTTTGTTTTGATGAAACTTGATTTAGAAAAGTTTCTTTCGCTTATTGCTGACGCTGCAGAGATTGAAAGTAAAGCGTTATAAAGCATATCAAAATTTTGACTTTTCTAAAAATTATATTATTCCAATATACTTTTTGAATTTCTTTTTGATTTCTTAACAATTTTAATACTTTGAATAATCTTGTTGAGGTCTGATGAAGGTTGTTTTCATTCGCTTCAAAAAAATATTCTTCTTCATCTGAATCTATACTCGAAGGAAATGTTTCCTGATTTAAAACGTACCGGCTTGTTTATTTACATAAAAGACAAAAAAACTAATACATATGTACTGTGAAAAAACAAATTTTCGATTCATCGATTAATCGACATAAATTATTCGAATTATACTTAATTCGAAAATAAGCAATTTTAAATTATTTTAACAGTTAATCGACCGCAGTTAATCGATTATTCGAACAACGGTTAATCGTTTGAATACCCAAGTATCATTTACAATGGGAGAAGTCTCAGATTTTTAAGTCTACCATTTGCTTGCACAATTTCTTTGGGGCACAAGAGCGGATTTAGGGTTAGAATACCACCTTAAGGGTTAAGTTTTTTTTTAAGTTGTTACTTTCTTGTTCTTGAACGTCTTGAATTTCTTTGGGGTGATGTCTTATTAGGAAATTCTAAAGTGACTTTTGTTTTGGATAGAGTTTTTTTTCTATCCTCAGATGTAAAATTTGTAGTAAGAAAATCTAAGATTTTCTTGTACCATTTTCTCTATGTTAAGTCAATGCTTTCAAAGCATTGCTATATGTTATTTATTTTTCTATTAAAAACAACAGCATAGCAGATGGCGCATATGAAAACGTAGATCCTCGCATTAATCAGGCCCTTCATGCAATGTACTCTTTGAGGAATGTGTAGAAGTCTTCTGACTTATCGAGATAACTAAAAACACAAGTATGTAAAGCCTATACTTATATATAACTGTGAAACCTGGGGCTTATCCAAAAACAACGTACGACGCCTACGATGTCTGAGACAAAGCCATTATTTTATGGACCTACTTTGCACAAAAAACCAACATTTCCCATCCAATACGACATTCTCCAAAGAAATTTTGGATGGATTGGTTGTACTGCCGAGAACATCCAAGAACACCATGGCACACTGAAACAATACAAGAGCTTAATGCTGCAGGGTCTACATGGAACGAAGGTATAATACGCAAAAAGAAACTGGGTTAATCCATTTCCTTATTACTGTTTTATCGTTTCCTCAACAGATTCCGTTGGAAGTCAATAATTGAGACCGTTTGCTCCCCAGCTGGAGAATAGAGAAACATCATCATTTATTAAATTTATTCCTGAAAAAGTTTAAGCTTAAATAAGTTTTTCTAACCCTTTTTCTTAGTTATTTCAAACCTCAATATGTTATTTTCTCTTTTTAGAAAATCACTTACTAATAACACTTGATTAATTTGCACACTTTTTTTCAAACAAAAACTTTGATGAAAGAAAACTTTTTAATTTGCCAAGTAATAAAACAGCAATTAAGAAATTAATTAACCCAGTTTCTTTTTTCCTAAAATGGCACAAAATTGTAGTAAAAAGAAATTAAAAACAAAAATTTCCAAAGAAAAATTTAAGTGATATAAAAATAAATGAACTCTATTTAATTTTATTTAAATTTTTATATATATATTTATCAAAAAAATTACACAAAAATGTTTACATTTTAAATGTCACTGTAACTGTTAATGGCATTAATATTAACAATTCAATTAACCACCACCTTGTGTGGCAAATAATCTAAACATTAACTATAATAAAAAAATTTAAAAAAATTTTTCAAATTATGAAAGTAAACAAAATAATATTTTTTTTAAATTCAATGTAAAGGATTCCAGAGTATTGTATACTAAAACGACTTACTATTACAAATTTGCCTTGTAACAAAGTCACGTTTTTATTATTTATACCCGAGTCCGACCAACCCCCAATCAAACAAACAACTCACAAACAGCCAGAAAGGAAACGGAAATGTGCTGAGTATGAAATCATACGAACAACAAGTGTAATATCCCTTTTTTACTGCTAACTAACCTTGTTTTAAAAAAAAAAATTAATTGTTTTTAATAAACTACTCATGGTCTTTGCCAAAAGGAATATTTGAACATTTGAAACTAAATACAATTTTCCGAATTGGAAAACTCAAAGTGTGTAAAAACTTTTCATAAAAACAATGAACTAATTTTTTTTATTTTTTGTGCTTTATTCGCAAATAAACAATTCAATGAACATCAACAATAAGAGAAAATTGAATAAAAAAAATACAATTAAGTGGCAACACTGGCACTTCAATTACAATCAAAGCTATTGTTGTTACTGCTATAACTGCAAGTAAAAACTAGCAGCACTATGCCGCTGGTAGAAAACATATAACAAGCCAACAAAAACAAACAACTGTATGCATTGCAAACTAGAACAATAAAGTTGGTGCGAGTTTTCTAAAAGCGAGAAAAAAACCAAAAATAATATTCAAAACAAACTCTTTAGCACACTCGTATACACAGAGTCAAATTCATACTTATTTTAGCTGTAGAAAAGGGGAAAAACAAAAGGATTTGACTTCACAGTCCTTATCAATGACGTAAATTTTCTAATTTATGTTTCTAAAATTTAAAAAAATTTTAGTCCGGCTTTTATGTCGTAAAATAGCTAATTTTTTCTCTTCTCAAGTAGACACACTCATACTATGATTGATTGCAGCAGTCATGTATTCCCAAGGCGAAAGAAATAATTGGGTTGTACACAAAAGGCTGATAATCAGGATTATTTAATTGTATCACACAAGAAATGAGTCATATAGCCCTATCAGCTTATAATCTAACATATTGTTACGAAAGTAACTTAAGCTAAGAATTGGCTTAATTTATTAGTTATTCTGTATTTATTACTTATTTTGAATTTGTTAGTAATTTTATTAGTTTAAATTGTTATTGTATTAATTATGCATATCTCAAATGTAAAAAATCACTGTACAGAATTTTTTAGTACAAATGTAATGTTAAAATTGTTATACAAAAGTTTACTTCAACCCCACTGTAATTTTCAATAAAGATAATTATTAAGCCTCAAATTAAAGTTTAATTAATGTATGTATATTAGCTCAATTTAAATTCAGCTATAGTTTTAATGCATAATGATATTAGCTGTTAAAATAATAAAAGCTCGAATGGTCCAGACAGTTCGAAAATGTTCCAGATAGTTCGAAAACTTCCAATGTTTTAGAGCCATCTAGATGTCAGGGCTCGAACTGAGTATAAATACTCTTGAAGATTGGCATCGTTTGTCAGTATTACTACAAACGTTTAAGTGTGCAGATCACAGAGGTCGCAATAAGTTTCTAAAAGCTGTAAATGAAGAAAAAGTGACTTAGCTTCAAATAAAATTTTTAAATTGTTAATGTTGTTAAAAGTGCTGTGTTTTGTTTATTTTATTAAAGTGGCAAGAAAAGAACTCAAGAAGTTTATTATAAAGAAAAAACCAAAAACGTTATTGAAAGGCAATAACGTAACAATATCAAAGCTATTTGAGAAACTTTTAGTCACAAAACTAACACCGATTCTAAATGAAAATAGTTGTATACGAAATCATCCATTCGGTTTTAGAAGAAATCACAGCTTAAAAACCCATAGACTAGTAAACGTCATTCATGTTTCTCACGCTTTTGATAAATTCTGGCAAGAAAGGCTTAATATATAAATTGAAGCTAAATTTACCCGTACAAACTTACAAGCTAATTAAGAGGTACTAAGTCGACTGAAAATTTATTATTAAAGAAGTCGATTTGTTGGCTTACTTCAGCCAATTGACACCTTGTGTAGGGAATCATGCGCCCTTTTAATTTAATAACCAATTAATACCTCAACATTTACATGTACAATATTAACTCAAATGAAACTAAAAGCAATTCAAACTAACTGACATATTGGAAGAAATTCTGTCCTTTGTTTGGATTGCAAAATTTCTATTTTAAAGCCCATCTGGTGCTTTGGTATTCAGCTATAGGGCACTGGTATTCAGTTATAGAGCTCTTATATCGAAAAATAAAACGCCAAAATAAACTTTTTCGAATAATCAGAGCCTCTCCCTGGTATGTTATAATCTCTAATATTCTCAAGGATCTCAATGTACCATTAGTTAGAAATATGATTACGAAATGTGAAGTAAAATATCCAACATGGATTGAATTGAATCCGAATCCACTGGCCGCCGCACCCGCTTTAGGGGAAGAGATACTGCAGGACTCATCTAATTAGAGGGTAGGTAAGCATATACATATGTCAACAAAAACGTATTAGAATAAGATTTGATTAATTACACAAGTCAACACTAGTTTTGGTGCCAAGGAACTGTATATATTTTTTAAACTAAAACTTCATAATTATTACAAAAATAACAAAAAGTTGGAATTCTTTCGTGTAGTTTTCTAGTATTTCGCTTTTGTACATACATATGAAAAAAGTGATTTTTTGCATTATTATTTACATAAAAACTTTCTTTTTCATGACTTTCGTGAATGATGTGCAGTGGGAAGGTCTCGTCGCATTCCCCAACAGTAGTCAGCCATCATATGCCGATCCCATCGACCTTGGTCTGGGAATCGGTCGAGATGACTATGACGGTAGTGCAATTTGATAGACATGTTGCATCACAAGTTTCAAAAGTTATCTAGCATGTCGTTAACACTTTCGCGATAGTTGCTTGACTTGTAATATCCAAGAAAGTTTTTCATAACTTCAACAAAAGAAGTCCAAGCAGAATGTTCCAAATCATTCATTGAATTTAGGAAACTGGAATCTTTAATTAATATTTTTATTTGTGGACCATCAAAAATTCCCGCTTTTATCTTTTCTAAGCTTTGCTCTGGAAATGTTGTCGTTATATAAGAGAAACACTGGCCATTTTTATCCAGGGCTTTGACAAACTGCTTCATAACTTTTATAATTTTTCTTTTGGAACTAAAAGTGGATTTACGATGTTATGATCTCCAACCTTCAACGCCTCTCGTACTGCCCAATTTCGTTTTTCCCAGTGTAGGTGCTTGGCCCGGCTGTCCCACAGACAATAAAAACATGGATATTTGGTGAATCCACTTTTCTCTCCTAATAAGAAATTAGTCATCTTAAGATCAACGCAAATGATCAATTGGTGCTCGCTATATTAGATTTTGTCTAGCACAAGTGCGATATTTAGGTATTCTGCTTTTAGTCTTGTAGAATGGGCAATTGGAACTGAACCATATGTATTGCCATTATGTAAAAGTACACAGTTCAGGCTTCGTTTGCAACTAACTATAAAGAAGCGCCATTCATTTGGCTGGTACGAATACCTTTTTGCCAGATTAAGGCCTTGTACATCAGTACAAAATACAATATCGTCTTCCGAATGAAAAAATTGTAGTAAGTCTTGCTCTCTTTTGCGATAGTATGTCACTTTTGTATGTGATGAAGATTCAAGATCTCTTACCATATCATTTAATTCTTCTTGTTAAAATGGTTTGGGGTTTGTAGACGGTATTTCTTCAAAATCACTATCGCTACTCATTTTGTCAAGGATTTCTTCAAACAAGGGGTCATTTTTAGAGCATAATTTTGGAACAGGTACTTCCTAGGAATGTGGTAGAGGACTTCTGGCTGATTCAACGACTGGATAAATATTTTTTTTAGATTAATTCCAGTCATCTAAGTGCTTTTTTTTCCACTGCATACGTACTTCGAATTTCATACGATGTCTTTGACCATTCATACACTGTCTTAAATGTTCACAGCACATTTTACAAACAAAGGAATCCACGGCATATTTTTCTCCTCAATTTCCAAATTAAAATAAGAAAAATAAGCACTTTTTGTAAAATCCCTTATAGGTTTTCTAAATTTTTAACGGTGTAGTCACCACAAATGTAACAAAACACGTTTGGATCATTGAGACAACTTCTTCGCGATGACGACTTATTATTAAAATGAATTTATTAAACAAAATTACCGATAGGGTTTCAAGCCGGGCCGAAAAAAGTACGTTGGACAGCAACAATTAAAAACTGACATTATATCCAAAACTACACGTAGGAAAAAAAATTTTTTTTCACATTTTTAGTATTACCAGTGTCGGCATGTTACAGAACCACTTACGGTTTCTCGGCACCAGTTAACTTTTTTAATTTGTTGACTTGTGTTATTGTTAGCTTATATTTAATTTATGAAGATTCAACAAATAAATAATGAGAAAGAAAAATAAACGTATTTATTTGCAATTAAGCTTTCGTATTCCTTCATTATGGCTAGCGCTTATTTCATGTCTTTAATTCAACTAACTTGGCTAGTGGAATGCGGGATTAGTAAAAGGGCAACATCCGGCTATGCACAAGCTTATACATTAATCCTTCATTACAGTATCAACCCATTTACGTCCGCTGTGCCAATTCGGTAACACTTCATTATTGGCGGCAAAGTTTTTGCCATTATTCAATATATCGCACTTAATCAACAAGAGGGTATTAACTCAAAATGTTTATTATTTCACTTTTTCGAAGAAATCGATACGTTATACTCATATCCTCCCGCTGTAAAAATATCGTGCTATATTCCCTACTTTTTGCTAAGGAAATGTCTCGTTGTAGAATTGTTTTTCATGTGCCTTCAATGTTAAATTAAAAACGGTTTTTCTTCT
This sequence comes from Pollenia amentaria, assembly GCA_943735925.1. Lineage (NCBI taxonomy): Eukaryota > Metazoa > Arthropoda > Insecta > Diptera > Polleniidae > Pollenia > Pollenia amentaria. The sequence goes on along the minus strand of OX031008.1, from coordinate 79,156,828 downwards.
ACTGAAAATTTATAAAGTTCGAGTTAATACCCTCTTGTTGATTAAGTGCGATATATTTGCATTATTGATCATCTGAGAGTTCAGACATTATGTATAACATCAAAAAATATTATTGAATTACGTGATTTTGTGGCAAAAATCTTTTAAATTTCATAATAAAGGCATCTGTGGAGGTGTGTATGGTTTTCCGAATATAATTTTTTATGCAAAATGAACATCGGAAAAATTATGTATTTGTTAATAAATTCAGTATATGACGAAATATTTACAAGTTTTTTGAATGTGATAACTTTATTTTATATGATATTATAGCACTTTAAATATTGATGTGCCAATTTGGGTACAATGGTCACAATTATTTACTAAATCTTAGAATTATACAAACAGACAACAATAACAAAACAACACAGTGAATCACTTAAGTATTTTTTTGCGAAATACTTGCATTAAAAATGAACGTTTCTGGTATACCATGCGAAAAAATGTATTGGTCACTAGATGAAGATATTGGAGTTGAAGAAATGTCAAAAAAAAAAATGCCCAGAAATAGGTTTTAAGATATAAAACGAAATTTAAATCTTTTTGATAACAATGAAACTGAGACCACCACCGACAAAATATTTTCAGCTAGAAAGCCTACAGATTTTCTTCAAAAAAAATTAAACCAGAGGAACTTTTTTCATGACAACATTTCTATCGATGAATCCATTGTGAAGTATTTCGGATATCATTCGTCAAATCAATTTAATCGGGGCAAACCTGTACTCTTTGGCTACAAAAATTGGGTTGCAATAAGTGCCTGTAGATATTGCTTTGCCTTTGACACATATGCTGGCAAATCGATTGGTAATTCTAATGAACCAATGGGCACTTAGTTTGTTGAAATGCTGTTGAACAAATTGGACATAAATCCTGCCAACCAGTATGGGCAACCGTATTTGTGCAATGGCAGCGATCCGGTAGGGACAGTCAGAAGATGGAATTCAGAAAAAAGCAAAAGACAGACATGAAAATTCCATATCTGTTCCAAAAATATAATAAGGGCATGGGTGGAGTTGAATGGATGGACCAGTCTACTTCAGTGCATGGTATACATGGCAAAAAATGGTGGTGGGCTTTATTCACATACACTATATGTCCATATCAAATGCATGGCGGCGACATGTAGCAACTAGAGAAAATGTCACATCAAATATTATTCCGAAGAAATATAGCTAGATTTTATCTAAGTAATTTGCACAAAAATACTGTGCGTGCCCACCGTGTTCAAGGATTATTGGTTTACGAATTGACGGAATTGATAACGTGACCACGAAGCTGCCAATTCATTTGCGCTATGTTGTTAGTCATAACAGAAGTCTTTGGAGCAGCAAAAAAAAACGCTTCAAACAAATTTTGTTTTAAAATTTTTTACACATAAGTGACCATTGGGTCAATTGGGAAACACACCTTTAATTTCCAAAAAAAAAAAATATTTGCATGGGTTAAAAAGCCAAATACTCCCCTGTTAATATGATAAATTAGTTATAATGATTTTTAAAACCGAACTAAAAATATATATCGAAAATATTAAAGCCTAATTTCATCGTATCAAATCCCTTAATGCGAAAAGACACTTGCATGGGGCAGGTGAAACAATAGGCCGATTTCTATCTGCTTCAGATTTCGTCCTCCTAGCTCATATGGTATGGGCGCTATTGAGCAAATATCAGGTATATATGTCGGTCATTTAAAAATCGATTTTGTTCATTTTCACTTCTAGAACTGGGGCCAAATTACGGCATTCGATATCGATCGAAATTGAAATACAATTTAAATGGGAATTTTCATCGATATTGAATCCCGTAATTTGGCCCCTCTACTAAGTGTATTTAAGGTAAAAGTGCAAAAATGAAGCTTAAAGATTATAAGAAGACTTAAAAAATTGAAAGGTATGAGTGTAAAAATGAAAGATTTATGGGTAAAAATTAGAGGCGATCGTGGTTTTTCAGCCGATCATTTATGGAATATATACATATATATATTAGTCTGGACGTTAGATGTATGAAAGATTTTTTTTTTAAGTTATAGACTGTACCCCCCTAAAAATGTGAGGTTTGGTATAAAACTACGATAAGCAAAAATTTATGTGTATCGAATAAGGGAAAGGCGTTTCGCCCGCAGTTCTTTGTGCCCATATAGTAAATCCTTATTCCGAGGAAACATAATTTACAACAGAGCTAGAATGCTAAAGTATAGAGACAGATATCAATTTTCGCTATATTTTAATAATAATTGTAGCTAAAACGTATATTTAAATATTAAGGATATATGGGAAGTAGGAATATGCTTGCAGAGATTTTGTTCAAACTTGAAATTTTTCTTAGTTTAAATATTGGGTACTAGTGCGAACTTTCATCTCTCTAGGATAACAACTCACTTTTTGCCGATTTAATTTATGGGGACAAAAAACTGTGGGTCACCTTGAGGTCCGATGCGCCACGCCTTTTCCTTATCCGATACCCATAAACTTTTGCATACCGTATTTTTACACTAAACCTCACATTTTTAAATGGAGGTACGGTCGAAATAACAAAGTTAAAAAATAACGACTACCCTAATATATATATATAAATATATATATATATATATATATACCTAAATGTATGAGTATTTATATTATATCCTGTGCTTCCTCAAGGAAACCGCCGATCATTTAACTTAATTGTAAAACAGAATTCTCTTGAGCCTTAGGTTAGCAGTCAGTACTCATCTGACACATTTAGACCTTATGGTTCATTGTGATACCACGGCGCTGCACTAAACAGAACCCTTACAATAGAACCAACGCGAACTTTTTACGAATTTTAAAATACGGTCCAGTTCACCCCCAGAGATTTCATCCCTCCCTCAATCCATCAAAGGTGGCAGATCTCACTTCAGCCAGTCGCCTTCTCGCCAGTGCACCATTTTATTATAATCATTGTATTCTGCTCCCATATGCCGTGCATGCATATTTATAAGAAAGTGTCCCATGGTAAAAGATACCAAAAGTGATACGTCTCTTTTGGTTATCGTTAGTAAAGAACAATTGCTTGGCAGTCCTGCATGATGTGTTCGCCTTAGTGTCGGAGCAACACGTTACAAGTTTTGAAGAAGCATATGATTTGTTCTACTTCCGTAAAGTGATTATTAACTTTTAATAGTAAAAATTACAAAACAAGAGAAAATAATTTTGTTTCTATAAAAATTCCACTTGCCAAATCCAAACATTTAAGGACTACTTAAAGGCCGTTTTTTCTTAATTTTTCCCCGTTGGACTTTTTTTCTTTTTTTTTTTTGCCAACAATAGCAGCTGAATCCAGCTATTGCTTGTTCAAAAACATCCACTACAAGAGCAACAATGATGATAAATATCAACGCCAACAAAAGTTGAATTTAATTTTCCACTTGGTTTAAATTAAAGCCTGAAGATTTTCAATTATTCTTTTTTTTAATTTTACAAAATATTTCTATTTCAGCTGTGTTTGTTTACAGAATAAATAAAAAAGAATTTATTGTGATATTAAGCTTGAATATAGAGCAAAAAAAAAATAAATAATAATAAAATTGTTAATGAAACAAGTTAGAGTACTATATTCGGCTGTAACGAATCTTTAATACCCTCTACCGACATTTCGAAAATTTCAGGAGTGGGCTGTATATGATATCTATATATTATTAATTAATCTTTATAAAAACGGACGTTTGCGGTTTAGACGCAAATTGTTGTTATTAAATTGTTAACCGAAAATCGGAAAGTTTTATGCTTTTCTTTTTAGAAATTTGAACTAGTTTTAGTAAAATATCATGATTCGTAAGATTTTTGGCCGCACTTATATGATTTTCGGGAGGAGATTTTATATTGGACCCACGGTAAATGATGGATCAATCATCCCAAAATTCTCTAGAGTGAATTCTGGTATTAGGAACATAAATCAGAATAAATTTCAATACAGAAGTGAAATTAATTGTAGCGTTTACGGTGAAATTCAAAAGGCTGCCTACTATGGGATCTAAGATTAATTATGGACCGTATATCATAATATTGCATGACATTCTTTTTGGCCATATGAAGCTAAATTAGAACAAATTTTACCGCAATATCTATAACTGCTACGGTTTTAGGCGTATTTAGTTAATTTCCCAGAGTGAGCTTTATATGAGGCCTTTAGTTAATTATGGACCGATCATTACGTAGTTTATAATTGATTTCTAGTCCTGTAAAACTGTGAAGTTTTTAATTTTATTATGATTTATTACGGTTTTAGGTGTAATTGTGGACTGATCCTCACGAAATTTGGCAGTGGGATTTCTTAGCCAACAAAACTGTGAAATAGAACTTAATATTATGATAACGTTGCTTATTACGGTTTTAGGAGTACTTAACTTTTTACCGAGAGTAGGCTTTATAGGGGGCATATGATCATTTATGCACCGACCTTCACGAAATTTACCAGTGTAATTTATAGTCTTATAAACCTGTTACATACACAGATAAAATTATTTAATTTCTCCAATCACCAAATTTATTCCAAATTCATAATATCAAGCAAACAATTTGTTGATTTTGCACCTATTACCAAAATGATTATATTGATTACTAAAAATTTTAAAATTTTGAAAAAATATTTTCAATAAATGATATTTTTAATCTTAATTAAAAAAGTGATCAAAAAATTTTGCCATTTCAAACAATGTGTTAATTTATTTAAATAAATATTGACAATTCCCAACAACAATTCTACATGCTTAAATTATTTTATTTTAAACGAAAAAAGTCGATTAAGATTTTTTGTTATTTAATTAAAATTTTAATTGAAAATTTATTTCAAACCAACTAAAATGTTAATTAAATCAAAATTACATTTTTAATTGTCTTTCAACAAAAAAAATAATTGATTCAATTATCACATTAATTAAATTTAAATACTTTTTAAGCCATTTTTTTAATTGATAAAATACTTTTTTCTGTGTACCAAAATTTTTTGTGATGGCATTATTTATTACGGTTTTAGGCGAACTAAATTATTTTCCAGGAGCATGGGGCCCAGGGTAAGTTATTGAGCAATCTGCGTGAAATTTAACACTATGATTTTCAGCCATATAAAGCGAATTTGTCCAAAATTGTATATAAATCCGAGTATGATTTCACTATTTATGTTAGTTTTTGTAAAAAAATTATAATTTTTTTTAGGATGGTGGTTCCACACTGTGATTAATAGCTCTGATCCTACCGAACCGATTTTGCTAAATTTCAACCCCAAACTGCGTAGGATACTTGCAAGCAATTTGAGACCAAGTTTGTTCTTTTCTTTTGAGTCTCTCGAAAGTGAGCGTGTTTTCAACAGACGGACAGACGGACATGGCTTAATCTACTTAGAATTACTCAAGGAGCCAGAATATGTATACTTTATGAGTCTAAGATGTATAATCAAAAAGTTTCACATGGAATGACAAACTTAGTATACCCTCATTCACCAGTAGTGCTGCTGTAGGGTTTAAAAAGAGGAAAGAACTTGAGGTAAAATTAAATTAGAAATCGTACTAAGCGTATGATAAATATTGAATTTGCATTACGTCTAATTAATAAATATCACTCATACGTAACGTATGCAAAATTTGTTTTATTTTTAAATAATGAGAGTAATTCAATGGTTTGTTTAACGAAGTGTGAAACAGGTAGGAAAACATACCTACATGTAAGTTTATTCTTTTCTAAAACAGTAGAGAAGGCAAAATAGGATATATTTTTCTAATTGCCTGTTCTTTTTCATATTAACCTTTTTATACTAGAGAAATGCTTCAACAAAAAGTTATACTTTTAAGTCATTGCCTAAAGCTTTTTTGTTTTATGTTAAAACTTAATTTTCATTACTTTGAAAGTTAGTATTTTCAATTGTTTCAAAAAATATATCGCACTTAATCAACAATAGGGTATTAACTTGAAATTTAAAAATTTTCAGTACAAGCAAAACAATTTTTAATTTAACATTGAAGGCATATGAAAAACAATTTTGAAACCAACCGTTCTATTATGAAAAAGGAGATAAAATAGCACGTTATTTTTACAGCGGGTAAATATGAACATAACGTGTCGATTTTTTGAAAAAGTGGGAAAAATAAATATGTTGTGTTAATGCCCTCTTGTTGATTAAGTGCGATATAGAAAATGATATATGTTAATTAGAAAATGTAGGAATTCAGAGATTTAACTGTTGATAGCGGCCATATTAATGAAGATACATCTATCAAATTGGCTGTTATGTGTGCATTTTGTTTTTTTTTAATCACAATTGGTGGATAAAGCGTTCAAGAAAACGGGCAAATGACAAAATTTTAAAACGTTAAATTTACCCTAATGCTTATCATTATTATCTTCCTTATCGCTGAATATAAATTTTTGACGAATGAGTACATCAACAAACAAAACTTTTGAAGTTTTGACGATATAAATCCTCATGAGATCCACGAGCGTACAATGCATCGTTAACAATTTTCAATTTAGTGTGGATTTTAGGTTGGCGGCGTCATTGGTGCATATTTGTTTGAAAACTTTGTTGACCTGGCCATCCCACTTAACGGGAAGAGCTATGGGTCGATGATTACTAACCTCTTTTGACCTTATATGTTTAATAGGGTCACCAAAGTCATACCACATATCTCATGCTGCATTGAACATTCTGCCTAAACAACTTGAGCGCCCGGTCGTCTCACGTAGAAGTGATGTAAACAGGCTATCTTTCGATTTGACCCCGTTAGATCTTTTCTAGTGAGGTTTACTTAAGTTGCAAGTTTTTGCGAATAAAACCTAAATCAGAATTTGCGATATATCGCACAGCAGATTGGGACCAAGGGTGTAAAGACGCAGGAAATATAAAATCAAGCAATAACTTGGTATTCCTCTTTAAAACACGATTTGTAAAAAGTCTTAAAATTTAAAAGTTAAATATGAAATGAATACTTAAACGTAAATTTTAGCTTGTAATTTATAGCAGAAAACGTATTGTCTGAACGTAAGCAAGTTTGGAACGGACGTTGAAAGAAAATACGAATATTGTTGCAGGGACATGTCGCATAGTCTGAAAACGGGTATAAGTCTTACCTCAGAGCCCCCAAATCCAACATAACGTATGCATGATATCGGTTGAATTCAGCCTGATTTATGATTTTATATTTTATAAAAAATGGAGTCGATGGGTATTTCACACGAATAAAAAATATCGATTCTTAAAAATAGTTTCCGTTGTAGGAAAAAATCAATTTTTCTTATTAATTCGTATGTATTTTTAAAAAAATTATCTGGCAACACTGGTTTCCCATACAAAGAAAAAATTTAAAATTTTCTCTTATCATCAAATTCATACCAAATTCATATCATCAAGCAAACAATTTGTTGATTTTGCACCTTTTACCAAAATAATTTAATTGATTACTAAAAATTAAAATTTAGAAGTTTTTTTTTTCAATTAATAATATTTTTATCAAAAATTATTTTCGGGAATGAAATATTTTATTAATTAATTCATTTATTAATGATGTGATAATAATCCCAATTTTTGAATGAAAACACTGAAATTTATTGTTGTGGGAAAGCTAGTTTCTATGCGCATTTCGCTGGTTGCTTAGGCCAGCTCGTCAGGAAACTTTTTCCAAATACTTTAGAAAAGCTAAAAATATTATACAAGTAAGACCATAAAGTGAATAAGAATTTTAAAACACTCAGGTCTTAAATGTAACAATATCAAAGCTTGACTTTGTTGAAGCTGTTTCAGTGTTTTCATTCAAAAATTGGGATTATTAGCACATCATTAATAAATGAATTAATTAATAAAATATTTCATTCCCGAAAATAATTTTTGATAATAAATTTGCATGTGCCCGGCAAATAAAAAACTGAAATGGCAAGCTGCTTTATTTAAGCAACTTGTTTTTTTAATTTTGTTTTTTTCTTTCTATCCTCTTACAACTACAATTCGTGTTGGAAAAAAACCAGCCAATTGTAGGGGAATGTAAGAAAGAAAAGATTGACGTTTTATTGTTGTGACTTTGTTGAAGCTTTCATATTGTTACATTTAATATCTGAGTGTTTTAAAATTCTTATTCACTATATGGTCTTACTTGTATAATATTTTTAGCTTTTCTAAAGTATTTGGAAAAAGTTTCCTGACGAGCTGGCCTAAGCAACCAGCGAAATGCGCATAGAAACTAGCTTTCCCAAAACAATAAATTTCAGTGTTTTCATTCAAAAATTGGGATTATTAGCACATCATTAATAAATGAATATTTTTAATTTAAATTAAAAAAACTGATCAAAAAAATGGCCACTTCAAACAATGTGTTAATTGATTAAATTAAATATAGCTCAGGTTTTGACAATTTCCAACAGCAATTCTACAAGTTTAAATTATTTTATTTTAAGCGAAAGAATCAATTAAGATTTTTTGTTATTTAATTAATATTTTAATTAAATATTTATTTCAAAACAACAAAGATTTTAATTAAATCAAATTGTGATTGATGACCTGCTCGTCAGACTTGAGGAATATGGCCTGCGGGCCATTGGTTATGCGGACGACCTGGCCATCATTGTGACCGGAAAATTCGAGAGAACAATCACTGAGGTGATGCAGGGTGCTCTCGACAAGGTTCTCAAATGGTGCCATGAAAGGGGGCTGAACATCAACCCCCAAAAAGCGGTCGTGGTCCCGTTCACGAGAAGATATAAACACAGTTTGGGTAGACTGACAGTGAATGGGACGGAAATCGAGTACTCCAATGAAGTCAAGTACCTGGGAATTGTTCTGGATAAACGGCTAAACTGGAACTCGCACTTGGATGCGACCCTGAAGAAGGCACTTAGGGCCTTCTGGGCCTGTAAGAGCTTCTTTGGGAAGACCTGGGGCTTTGGCCCTAGCATGATTAAGTGGCTTTATTTCATGATGATCAGACCGATAATCACCTATGGATCCCTGGTATGGTGGCCAAAGATTCAGCAGGTGTCGGCGATTCAAAAGTGCGGAAGGCTACAGAGAATGGTCTGTGTAGCTCTGACGGGGGTGATGCGCACATGTCCAACAGCGGCACTTGAAACTATTTTGGGCATCTTGCCATTACACATCCATATAAGGAAGGTCGCAATATCGAGTCTCCTTAGGATCCAACAAACATCCGGACTGTCAGATGGGGTCAACGGACACGCTGGTCTGATGAAATTAGCTCCTAGTCTATCAGTCTGCACTAGGGCGGACATTAAGACCACGGAACTGAGCTTTAACAGAAGGTTTAGCACGATCCTCCCAAATGGGGGAGCCTGGGACAGTGGAAATCCCTGTGAGGGTAACCAGGGACTACGCTGGTATACCGATGGATCCAAATCGGAGCACGGGGTGGGAGCTGGGGTATTTGGACCAAACACGCGAATCTCGATAGTCATGGGAAGAACACCAAGTGTATTCCAGGCCGAGATCCACGCCATCGATGTGTGCTGTAGCAACATTCTTAACAAGGGAATGATAGGAAACAGCATTGCGATATTCACTGATAGCCAAGCGGCCATTAAGGCACTCTCTTCCTGGAAATTGTCCTCGAAGTTGGTGGCGGAATGCCGGGGAAGGCTACAGGAGCTGGGCTCAAGAAACAGAGTGACACTCTGTTGGGTGCCGGGACACTCAGGGGTTCCGGGTAACGATAGGGCTGATGAACTGGCTAGGGCTGGAGCAAATGCCCAAATGGTGGGCCCCGAGCCCTTTTGTGGGTTAAGCTGGGCCACTACCCAATCTCTATTGGGGGAATGGGCTCTCAGCGAGCACAGAAAATACTGGGTATCGCTACCGGGAATGCGTCAGGCGAAGGAATTTATATTTCCCGGGAGTACACTGGAGACAAAGGGTCTCAACAGACGAGATTTACGGCTGTTGGTGGCTTATTTGACGGGCCACCATACGGTCAAGCACCACCTCTTTCGGATGGGTCTGGCAGAGGACCAGGAATGTAGACTATGCCGTGAAGAGGACGAAACTACAAAGCACCTATTGTGTGACTGCCCCGCGCTGGCATGGGCCAGAAGGAGACACTTGGGGCACGGTACGATGGGCGCGTCCCGAGTCGGTGTAATACCGGCAAAAGACCTTCTTGGGTTTCTCTGGGAAGCAGAGGGTCTTTTGGCCAACTAAAGGGGGGTGGGTACAATAGACCTGGTTTGGTCGCGGTACCGTCTCCGTTGGGAGAAATCTCCCCGCTCTCTCTCGGAAAAAAAAAAAAAAAAAAAAAAATTAAATCAAAATTTTTTTTTAATTTTCTTTCAAATAAAAAAATAATTGATTAAATTCAAATACTTTTTAAGCAATTTTTTTAATTGATAAAAAACTACTGATAATTTTTTTAAGAGTTTATTTTAAGTATTTAGAAGTTATTTAAATGTCTAAATAAACTAATAACTTTTGTATAATTTTCTCATTTCAGGTATGTAAAATTATCAGAAATCATGGCGTTTGGTATGAATATTAAACTTTATTTGTTGTATTTTACAATTTAAATACTTTTTTAATTTGTGTTTATTTATTCTGCTATTTTATTTTTCCAATTTTCGACAATTTATAACTTAAGAGACTTTGCACCGGTGTTTTTTTTTATAAAGGGATTTTAAAGTAATCTCAGTAGTAACTTGCAATTTTTTTTATATCTTTCACTTAATTCTTTTATAGATTCCCCATCTGGTGGGAGAAAATATAAATTCATATTATATTTTAAAACCGTTTATTGATACACAAACAGAAGAGCTGGTGAAAAAGTAAAATTTGCTTTAAAAAAATACAGTTTTCCCAAAAAATTTTTCTTTCCTTAATAATTTTTTTTTTTTAATATTTCTACTGTTTTTCACCACATAAACCTTAAAAGTCCTTGTGGGAAATTGGTAGATGGTTTGGAGAATAACAGAAAAAAAAACAAATGGTAAAACATTAAACAAACAAAACTAAAGCCTCAAATTCCTCATACACACGCACACACACATTGGCAGAAAAAAAACACATTGTGGCACATATTTATTCTAGATGCCACATGGTAGAACCAGAAATAAAAACTGAACAGAATGAAAGAAAAACCAAATAGAAAATAAAACTTACAGCAACAACAACGACAACTATCCAACACACACTCGTCATATGAACCTCAACGGAAACATACGTTAAATGAGAATAAAAATTATACTCTAGAGGCTTAAAACGAATAATGGACCTTTAACCAGAATAAAAATAAAAGCAGTAACCAAATGAAGAAGTTTTAAAAAAAAAACTTACTGCAGTTGTTGTTGTATGGAAGAATTGGCAAGAAAAAAGAAAATAAGAAGCATTAATTTTCTAGGGAAAAAGGTAAAACCATTAACAACGTTTTCCTAGTGCAATAATGATGAGAGAAAATTATAAAATATGCAGGATTTTCATTGCTCTTGAATGAGTTTTGTAGACTAAATGGTTGACGTTGTAACGATTTTTCTGAAAAATGTTGGAAAACAATTCATTATTAAGAATTTGTTTATTTATTGCTTTAAAGAAATTTTAAAATTAAAATTTTTATTATATAGTAATTATTTAAGAAAAACTAACAAATAAACGCAGATAAGTTTTTATCCTACACAAATTCCAAATTATTGTAAATAAATTAACAATCAGAAGTTTATTTGTTACCTTCAAGTGGATTCATCCATGCGTTCCGAACAATATTTTTGTCCGGGGAGAAAATTTTTTACTGAGATTGTTCTGCAGATCGATTCGCCCATTCCGAAAAAATTTTTTTTGCGAAAAAACAAAGCTACCATCTGGTTTACAGATGCAAACAATTATAAAAAATAGCAGCACAACCTGCAAAATACTTATATTGAATTGTTTTCTGAAAGGGAAATTAATATAGTTATTATTAATTAATAAATTTAATTTAATTTAATTATATTTATAATTTTATAAATGCAAGAACACTATGTGATGTGGCAGCTCAATTAAATTTTTATGTACAAATTGAAAAATGTGGCATCTCAGTTCATTTAGTTCTGAACAAGAAACAAAATTAAGCCAATTCAAGACAAAACTTGACTAACAAAATAATATCTTTCACTCTCTCTCTCAAAAGGAAGACATCAAACTCAATATAAAAAAAATATTGTCCGGGCAAAAATATTGTCCGGAAAGCATGGATGAATCGAGCTTTTGACTCTTCAATAATAAAATGGTCAGTATTTCTAATCCATGTGAATTTACTAGGGAAGTAACGAATACCGATATATGGGCGATACCTCACGTTTGCCGACATATCGGTATCGGCGATACTTTACTGTCGATACGCCGATATTTTTTTATAGTTTTTTTAAACAAAAAATTTAATTTTCAATGCTTATTTTTTGCATAGCAATTAATAGAAAAAAATCAAACACAACTATAAATTGTTAATTTTACACATATATTAAAACTTTCAGAGACAAACGATCGAAGAAACGTCTTATTGAGCTATTTAACATGACTCCACATTACGAAAGTGTTGAGGATACGGTAACCCCTACACCTAATAAAGTTTCTGATAAGTTTACAAGAACTGGCATTTGAGGTACATACTACACTGTGGTTTATCCAAATAAGATATACCTTTGATCTTCTTGTTTTTCTAGAGACGCAGGCCCGTTTGTTTGCGCTATTAAATATTATACTCAAAATGTAAGACCATGGCGCCGAACTACTTAAGTTGTCAAATAAGTTAAGTCACATCTGAGAGACGATTTTTTACTGCAGGTCTGCTTCAAACGGCGTTGCAAAATTTTCTTCGCAAAAGTTGAGAATAAGTGGTTTTTTATACAAAAATCTTATTAATATTAATTTTGAATATTAATAATCTTTTAAGCTATGTTCACACCTATTAAATATTTGACGTCATACACGTAACCCCTAGTTTTATTAAAATATATTTGCTTTTGCAAAACGTTTGGCTAGATCAAAAATCATTTAACAGTTTCTAAATTACATTAATCAATTGCCTTCTTATAAACACAGTTTAATGATCAAATTTTTGATTTTTTCGTTAAATATTTTCTAGATCTGAACATTTAAAAAATATACTTATATAAATTTTACCATAAATTTGTTAATTTTATCTTGAATCTTAATTTTATGTTCGTATTGGTATCGGCGATATTTCTCTTTGAGTATCGGTATCGTATCGGCAAAAAGGCATATCGTTACATCCCTTGTAATTACACATATTATGTGTAATTTCTTCTTGCATGTGTTTCATGGGTAATCTTTGTGTAATTTTTTCATTAATTTTTGACAGCCAAGTTTTTTCTACGAATATTTTTTTGAAGATATAATAGGTATGTTCATTTACTTTACTAGCAGAAACTTGCAACGATAGAGTTAATTTAAAATTTACAACATTTAACTTGTTGTAGTGTCGATACTACAACACCAAAAACACTACAATGTGTTTTTTTTTGTTGCTTTCGTTGATTAATATGTTAAAAACACAAGCATCTTTGGACATTTCTCTCTCTAAGTAAGAAAAAAAGTAGCACAGCTGTGCTCTCAACGCCACCTGAAAAATTAATTCGCCTTGGAATAGAACTACAAAATGCCTTATAAAATACATAACTGAAACTTAGCTCTTAGAATAAATTCGAAAAATAAAAAATGTTGAATATAATAAAGGAACTTCTGAAAAAGAAATAATTATCAGATTCGATCCTTTAAATAGTTTAAAAAATGAATTTCTAACAAACAGCTAAGAAAATCTCTGTAAACTTGACACTAAAATTTGCTTAAGTTTGTATTAAAGTTTAATTTAAAATCTCTCATCTTCCGTTATATTTATGCACGTTTGTATATATGTATCTGTTTGTCACTAGTCCGTTCTGCTAGAATCTTCATAAAGTGAATTTTTCAAAACCTCCCATTTTAAGTCTTAAAAAAACACAATAGAATAATTTAAAAATTTCTCATTTTTTTACTTGACATTTGCTTCTTGAAAAATAAAACTTTTTTCGTTAAAAAAAATAAACGAAATAAATTGTGCTCATTTCAGCGCCAACACAATATTGAAATGTTATTTTGCCAACCAACTGCTAAAATAAATTTCACATTCAAATGGTTGACACAATGTGTCACCAAAACGGTTGCAATAAAAATTCCTTCAAAAAAAAAAAAAATCTTTAGTGACAATATTTTGTTGACAACTGAGCGGCAAACAGAACATAAAAAAAGTACCAGTCAAAAAACTATAACCTGCCATTCCGAATCTTTAATACCCTCCATCGGGAATTAGAGTGGACTCTATATGAGGAGCTTAAATGTTATTTTATATTAAATTGCGTTTACATATGGAGTTAGTAGGTGAAGTTCAAAGAAGTTCAGACCACAAGAGGTGAATATGGGATTCTCCTCCCACAGGTAGCGAGATATGGCGACCACTTCTACCACTTGTCATTAAAATGCCTGTTTCGCTCGGCGTACAAGGGGTATATGAGCGCTTAAGCCCCTTATGCTGTAAGCAAATATTAAAATTCATTTTTCACATGGACTGAGTGCGTGAATGCAGAGAAGTTCTGAGCTAACATTGGCGGCTTGTTGTCAAAACATCTGTTTCATCTTATTGCCCATAACCCATTGATTTATTTTACTTTCGGCCATCCGAAAAATGCAATGGTTACACTTTAAGAAGGCTGACTCTTGAAACCTCTCATACAAAGACGATATTTTGCATAAGCAGGAAAACTTCGCCAAAGTGAACATGAGAATTCGAAATGTTGGCTGAGCCGTGCAGTTACTCCCACAACTTCCTCCATAAATCAGCATCAGACTAATAAAGTTCGAGAAATTCAAGAACCTTCAGTACCCAGTATCTTATTTACTATATAACACCAATTTATCATGAATGGTTTAAACCTCTTCCTCAACATAGAATGGAGGAAATTCCGGAAAGAATTGAAAGCGAAGGTGAGGGATGCCCCGGTAGGCTAGCTGGATATCAGCTAGTCTATCAGTACCCGCCAGAGACTCTGATCTCATGCAGAGAAGCGTAGAACTTCGCGGGATTGGCATGGGAAATAAAAAAAGGATGAAAATGAGCCAGATGATGTCCTTCTATGGTTTAATATACACAAGTATAATCAATAATACATACATATCAAACTAAGTTGAACCGGTAAGCTAGCTGGTAGTTAGCTTGTCTATCAGTACCGGGGTTGTGGGTTCGATTCCCGACTGAGACTCTGGTCTCCTGCAGACAAGCGAAAAGCTTCGCGGGATTTAGTATAGGAATAATAAAAAAATTGTTGGCTTCCATTTTCGGGCGGGGGATTCTACGGGATCAAGAGAAAATTATGAACCGTCGCGACGATCATGAAAGTTGGTAATATAAAATCTATTCAAATAAATCAAAATTAGACAAAATTACAAGCTCATAATTTATTAGAGGTTTAGGCGTATTTAGGTAATTTTGATAAGTTGCCCTTATATGGACCTATGGTTAATTATAGACCGATCCTCAGCTTAAAAAATTGTTTATTGAAATAATATTTTACCGTTAGTTTATATTAAAATGTAGACTTTGTTGGTTTTAAATATAAAATCGAAATATAATTTTTAAGGAGGTTGGGTTGGCCCACATTTGAGTCCAAATATCTTTTTATACTGAGCCAATTGGGCTGCATTGTAATTCTAAACTGCTGAGAAAAATAAGAAATTAGTTGACATCAATATGGCTCTTTTTTATTGAGTCGTTCGAAAATTGGCGTGTTTTCGACAGACGGTCTGAAAGGCAGTCACAAAAACAGATGGACGGAAATTACTTAATCGTCCTAGAAGAGCTCAAGAAAAAAAATTACATAATGTTTCACACAAAATGAAAAACTTTGTATACCCACATTCACCACTCCTGGTAAATGGTGTAAAAAAAACACAAAATAAAACAATTTAAGAATCGAAAGGGGATAACAAATGTTTCTGAAAAAAAAGATAAATTAAACAACCAAAAGGAAGTGAAAAATGCAGCTTAAAGTAAAACTCATTTCAGCAGTTCACAAAAATTGTTAGAAAAGAAAAACTACCAAAATCCACTTTAAGTGTCAAAAATGTATTGTGTAAAAAACAAGAAATTTTAAAAAAAAATGTGAAGACGGTAAATGACACATCCTCTTAATGTTAAAGTTAGTGGGAAGGTAAACGACATTTAACATGAATTGTCAAGACTTTGGAAGAACAAATTTTCATGCTAAACAGGAAACATTAGATGTTTCAGTCGCATATTCCAGGTGAGGGAAAAGCAGAAAAGAGAGAAATTGTTAATTTTATAGGTGTACTTTTACAAAGTGGCATCGAACAAATTTTTTGTTTCAAAAGCTTTTATGCTACGCTGAGTAGATATGGCTTATATTCTTAAGCGTTTCTTTTCTGTTTTAATGTAATGTACTCGTATGTCATAGTGTATATCAATGATGGAAATTAGCTTTGACATGCGGTTTCTAGTCTTTCTTTGATTTAAGCTATTCCTTACAGCACAGTCACTATAACAATCACACCGTGCAACATTTACCCGAAAACCCCTAAGTTAATTCTTTGCCGTTAGGCAAAAACGTCTTAAATTCAAAAAACTCATTTTGAGTTGTTGATTGGCTTTAATTAAATTAAATTTTTTTTTTTTTTTTTTTTTTTTTTTTGAGATGGAAGGGGTATGACATCAAATAAATAATATTTCAATTTAACATTACAAAAAACTACAGTTTTTGACTTAAGACCTTTTTGTCTAACGACAAAGAATTCATATCATGTTGTTTTGCCTTTTGCTACCTCATTCATACTTTTCTTGAACTTTCGATGTAAAATAAAGCTGGAACATGTGGAAAAAGAATTTTCCAGAACTGAAGAACTATGAATTATATTATAAATCATATTTTTTCTGAAGATTTTTTACTGAAGTATCCAAGAATTATTAATTAAGATATAGGTTAGGTTTGGTTAAGTCCAAAAGAGGACGAAGCATCAAAGATACAATCTCATATCTGTTACGATATACACCTGGGTTACTACCGGGGCTGTTGGGCGCTCCTTAAGAGGAAAAATGGGGCCACCACCTATAGGGACGGACTTCACGTCCGGCGTTAAGAAACCTAGTTCCTTAAGACTCTCTAGTAAACGTTCCTCAGGGATCCAAAGTTCGACGAAGGCCTGACAGTCCAATTTGGTGTAGTTGTGCCCGTAGTCCCGCATTACCAGTCAGGATATGCACCATCATACTAACTTCGGCCTTACTCCCGTTGACCTCTTCTCGTCTGGATTACCCCATACAATCTTAATGGCCCTACCCATAGTCCAACAATTCCAGCTGGCCGTAAAGGTTTCCCTGGCCCACACCTTCAATTCTGCCGTCGTTGGCGCGAACGGCTTCGCATTTGCCAGGTTAACTGCTTCGAGTTCTCTTCCCCCGATAGCGAGTATATTGACCTATCCATTTCCGATTATCGCCGAGTGGCCCGGTAGCCATATGATGCGGATCTTACTGCCCGTGAAAAATTCGGTAATGGCCCTCCTACAGCCTAATAAGGTTCAGAACCTTACCCTACTTACTGATAAAACCCTACTTACTGAATAGCACTCTTTGGCTATCGGTAAATATGTTAGCGTCCACCTGCCACATATTTGATCCAATCCATCTCACACATTCTGTAATAGCACGGAATTCCGCCTGGAAGATTGTGTTGTGATCCGGAAGACCGTAGAATATCTCGGTTTCCAGGAATAATGATATAAAAATGAAAATTGTTCCACATTTTAAGCAGCTTTTCTGGCTAATTTGTTTAGCAGTCTCATTTGTTTTACAGATAAGGAAAATAAAGTTCCAACTGGTTTCCGGTATATCGCCGTAAAAAAAATTGCATTTTCTTCGGAATAATCAAGTCTTAGAAAACGAGGTCATAAGTTCCGAACAGCAGCTAGAACTAGTAAACAGAAAATGGGGTTTTGTTAGTTACGATAATTACTTTGACAAATTCCACACTGGAAGGAGTTGGCTCTCGATGACTTCCAAAATGTTGCACTGTGTTTTTATTATTATTAAAGAGACTTTTTCTTCATTAATTTCATTATTTTTTCTCATTAAATTCAAATTTTATAATACTTAAAAATAAAAAAAACAGCTGTTATTAACTATAATGTAATAACTGTTCAACTTATTTAATTATATTTATATTATCTTTTCACTTTGCGTATGTGTATTTTTGGCATATAACTAAATTTTACGAAAAATTTTGCATAGCACTACATGGTGGCAAATATTGCACAAGTAATGACTAAACTTTTTTTCGGTGATTTGGGTTCAAAAATGTTCAGCACAAAAACGCGAATTCAAGGTCTGAGAAAACATTAATTTGCTTTTGTAAAGCCGGACAATGATTTTTGTAGTGTGGCGAAATTATTTTTGTTGAAAGTATGATCAGAAAACTAGACCTCGCGCCAAGCATCACATACATTTTAACAAATAGAAAATAATTATAAGCGATATTCCGAAATATGTATAAAAGACAAAAGTGCCAGAATAGCTCTAAAATTCCAACGAGCATTACTGAGTGCTGCCATTGCTCTAAATTTATTTTATTAAAAATATTTATTTTTCAAAAGTATCTAAAAGCTTGGACCAGTAAGTATTGCATGTCACACTTGTATTACTTTGCTTAAAAATTTTTACACAAATAATATTTATTCAAATTTCTTAATTTGGGTGTGTGTGAAACGGTAGCAATGTTTTATGGTGAATTAAAATTGTTAAAAATGCCTACGCTATTGTCAAAATTTATACTAGCCCCCATGGCTAGTGAAGTTTTAAAAATGTTGCTTCCATAAGTACTTTGCTACCGTTTCACACACACCCTTTAATGATAAAAAAAATGGCTATATTATCTTAGAAAAAAAGTTATTTCGCACCAAGCGCACTTTTATGCGATATTGTATGCTCTATACTTTTGTATGCTCTATTCGACCATTTTCCTATTTGTAAAAATTGTACATTGTTATATGCCTAATGTATACGTTAGCATGTTTTATTGTCAATAATGTAAATGACAAATCTAAAATATGTAATATTGAAAGTCTTCGTACTTCTTCTGTTTTATCCAGTAGGCTAATGGCAAATAGATTAGTGTAATAACTCAGCATCAAGAGGTATCTGGAGCTAAACTTTATTATGGTTTCCTAAAGGCTAAATTCAGCCAATGTGTCCAAAGAATTTGGATGTAGTTGGATGTCTCTCTTCTTGAGAGAGAGAGAAATAATTTTGTTCGGAACATTTTCAACTTAAATTGGTTTCATTTTAACCGAACAAAATTGAATTGTGCTACCACATATTTTAATTTTTCAGGCAATGTTGAACTGAGCTGTCACTGTATAATAAAAACACAAGGCAAACTTGTTTTGGCACAATTTCCATTCAAACGTATTGCCATTGAAACATTATTTAACCCTGAAAGGCTACTCTTCATTTTAGTACATTTAGGTTACTATTCATCGAATCGACGAACTTTTAAAAAAAAAATTCTAGAGGAACGATTTTTCAAGTAAAAAATCTACCGAAATCTTTTTAGTTAAGCAGTTTATTAAAAAATAAAAAAAAAGCATAAAAAATAAAAGTTTTTCTTCTCTCTCAAAATTTTATTAGAATTTTAATTAATATTTGTGTTTTAAAATTTATTATTTGTTTAAAGCTTTCGTCACGTTCTTAAAAAAAAGAGAGAGTTATTTGAATACACATAAAAAAGTTATATGATAAAGTGTAAATGAGCTTCGTCGATTCGACGAACAGTAACCATCCAGGGTTAAATGGAAATTGCACGCCTCGTCTACACATGTATTTCATACGGTAGCTTTGTTTCTCCAGACAAATTGTTCGAAATGGGTGAATCGTGTTGGGAAAAACTCTCAGTAAAAAAAATGTTCTCCGGACAGAAAAATTGTTAGGAAGCAATGGGTAAATTCAATCATATTTAACTAATAGGAATTTTAAGATCATTATGTATGGCTGTAAAACAAGGTACTTGAGTAAGAAACTGCTAAGTTTTGGAATGGCATCGTAGTTATATTTCACATTACAATTTTTTTTAGTTCCTTATAGCTGTGTAAAAGGAGCTTGTAATTTAAACTTAATTCGTATCTCAGACATAAAAGCCAATACGTCTTTTTCGTTTTAATCAGAGCTGTGGGGTCGGAGTTGAGGTTTTTGTACCGGAATCGGAGTCAAAGTACCCACAAACACTAGCGACTGCGACACCAACATTTTCGGCATAACAGATTAAAAAAAAATTTCTCAAATGTTCCAAAATGAAATTGGCGATGCAATATTTAAAATATCGATTCGAAATTTGTAAAGAATGTAAGTAGAATTGTAAAGAATAATTTTCTTGCACTATTTAACCATTTAAAAGGTACTGCAATAAAAAAAGAGTTAAAAGTAAAATAAGGACCAGTCTCATATACATTGGAGTATGAGTCCGAGTTGCAGCCGAAGTTGAAGCCGGAGTTGGAGTCGGACTTAAAAAATTTCAGCGGTTGGAGTCGGAGTCGGAGTTAGAGCTATTTGTTTGGGTGTGATGTTTCCAAGTAAGACGCCTATCTAAGTATAACCCCAAGTATTTAACACAATTTTAAAAAGGGATTTGCATTCTATTAAGGGCAACAGGCCGACAAATTTCTCTTCTAAGGGCAAACGTTATGCGATTAAACCTTGAACTGCTTATTTTAATTTTCCACATTTTTAGCCACTGTTGAAATTAATTTCATTCTCTTTGTAGCAATAAAGAAGTGTCAATAGGACATATCGCCAATGATTTTACTGCAGCATCATCTACATAAGTTGAAACTGTAATATTACATGTATAAATTGTGTAGAATTGGTGGTCCTAGAACACTGCCCTGAGTACTCCCGCCTTAAATGGTTTTATTTTTGAAAATTCCTCATTATTTCTAACATGACAATATATTCTTTAAGAGAATAATATTTTCTTAGTAGTTTTCTTGATTCGCCCTTTACACCAATTTTTTTTTACCAACACTGTCCATTGTATGGTAAATTGTCTAGGGAATACAAGGATAATATGTTGAGCAATAAATAAAGGAAAAGTTTTTCGTATTAACAATAAAAACATCATAATGTTGAAATATTTGTTAGTCTTACATTTTCCTGACCGTTTTAAACATTTTTTATTAATCTTTCGGGACTTATGACTGTCATAAATGTGAAATTTTTTTTGTATTTGCTGTAACCATTGACTCAAAAGGATGATAATAAAGATAATAACACTATAAAGCAACCTTTATTAAGCTTTATAACTTTTTTGTTTTCTGATCCATAAATTTTTTAGCCCAAATGTGTAACACCTTTTGGTACTCTAATGAATAGAATAGAATAATGAATAGAATAATATAATAGAATAATTTTCTTAGTTTAATCTAAGTAACTCTTTCCGTCATACATTCCTTCCGGAATGCTGGTGTGTCTCTTTCAAAAATCTTTTTAACACGAAAAAAAACTCGTTTAAATATTCTTATTTAAAATAAAATCGGCAGAATAGCCTTTACATTTACTAACAACAAAATGTTGTGCTGGAAGTAGGGTTTTTCGTAAGGGATTCACGATAAAACAAACCCGGGATCAGACAATTTTGGGAAAAAAATGCCAGGAAATATGTGCCGGAATTCCCGGTATTTTTCATTTATTAATGGCAGCTGCAAAAAATACTTTTTGGACTTGTTTCTAAAAATTTAGTTAATGCTTTTTAGGTAAGAGATGTTGACAAAAGATAAAAATTAGCATCTGAGGAAATTTTAAATTCAGTATTCTGTAAAGAAAAAGCTGATTCGATTCAAAGAAAATAATTCTCTTTAAAAAAAGAAAAAACAAGTTTTTGAAGGAAGTGGTGAAAAAATGAAAGAGTCCAGAGATTATAATGTACTCTTTTGACTATAAGGCCTCTTCTTAAATAAA
Source organism: Pollenia amentaria (assembly GCA_943735925.1). Classification (NCBI taxonomy): domain Eukaryota; kingdom Metazoa; phylum Arthropoda; class Insecta; order Diptera; family Polleniidae; genus Pollenia; species Pollenia amentaria. The sequence goes on along the minus strand of OX031008.1, from coordinate 79,134,802 downwards.
ATTAGGAATAAGGACTCTTCTTAAACGAAACTAGGAATAGGCTGTTAAACGATTCCGTAAATGCGTATATTGTACTAAAATCTTATATTCAAAGAAATATTTTTTTATATTTTTTTTTTTTTTTTAACAATATAAAATAATTAAAATAATTTTTTTATTTTCTACATAGAAAATATTGACTGCAAATATTTTAAATTATTTATTGGTATACATCCAAATGTGCATTGTATATATATCTACAGACCCTGCAGGAGATTAAGAGTTAATGGTCAAAATGCCACTAGTACAATTACTAAAACAAGAAGTACTAGTGCTCACGGGGTTAGCGTTTTTTTTTTTTTCAAAAAAAATAGTGCTTATGCGTACCAGTACTTTATATAGTACAAGGTCACCACTTGTATACTGATAGAATTTTTTGTAACAAAACTAAATTTCGAGTACATATTTGTATTTGGAAACTGTTTCTTAAATTTCATTTCAAATAATTTATTTATGCCATATTCATTATAAAAAAAATGTCAAAATGCATAATGCTAATGTTTTCTGTAAACAAGAACTAGTAACAAACTGGTTCCTTAACACCCAATGTGGTACTAGAGTTCTAGTACACGTCTATAACCAATAGTACTAGTGATATTCCAAGCACAGTCAATGCTAATTAGAGCATTAAGATGGTAAAGAAAAGTTTACAGTTGAGAACTAGTTCTAGATATTTTTGTACTAGGTTGGTACCAGTTCGGTACTAGTTCAATCTCCGGCAGGGAATATATAAAAAAAGGCATAATCCCATCGATAAGAAATATTACAGATTTGAGAGAACTAAGCAGAAGACAAACTGCAAAATGTTTACGGAAAACGAAGAAAAATTTTATTAAAATGTCGTACATCGAGTAACAAAAGACAAAGGACCTAATTGTGTAAAGCGCAACGCAACGCCAAAAATAACATTGAAAGCAAAAACAAAGTTAAAAGCCAATTAGAAATTAAATGGCTACGTCAACCAGCAAAACTACCTGATTTTGGGCACAGATAATCCAAGAGCAGTTCATCAGCGATAATTACACTCTCTTTAGTGTACTTTTTGATGCGGAGTAGCGTTCGAAAGAATAACTCCCATTTGTTTGACATTGAAATTTTAATCTCCTAAAACGGTGCTACATATCGGACGAAGTTGGAACACACTAACAAAATTAGTTCAGCGTTGTTTCAGTAAGATGGAGCAGCATCATATATTGCAGGTGACTCAATTACTTTGGTCTAGCTTCTACGTTAAGCGGATTTTATAGCTTTTTTTTTGGGATATTTGAAACACAGAATGTATTTAAACCAGCCACAAACCATCTTTAAACTAAAAACCAACAGTTGAAGTCAAATCATGGCCATTTCACCTAAAATTTAGCGTAAAGTTATGAAAAACATTACAAAAATTACTTATGTATGCATGAAACATAAAATGGCCACCTCTTATAAAATATAATTCCAAAACATTTTAAAAATGTGCTATTCTTCTTGTATTTTGAAATATTTTTTTCAGACATTGATAGCCATATCGTACTCGAGATCCTACTTTTTGATACTTTAGTTACTTTAACAGCTTTGGAAAAAAAATTCTAAATTAAAATAGACGACACAACAAACACGAAGTCAAATCCTTAATATGAAATGACTTTATTATTTGACATCCAATTAAATTTTCAAACCTTTTTCAACTGTTTGATTAAAACATTTGAATTCAAATTGATAATTATTTGAATGTTAACATTTGACATACAATGTTTTATCAATTCGATATAAAATTTTTATCAAATGCTATTCTCAAACCAAAAAAAAAACTTGACAGCACTGAAGCGAAAAATAAATGTAAACATTAAAAAATGACGATTCAAGTTAAATGTATTACACAATTAAGAAATAGTTACATATTACGTGAAGTAAAATCCTTAATTTGTTGCTAAAAATATATAAAATATATTTGTGTCAAAAATTAATTACAAAAAGAATCTGGGAATTATTTCTTTTTCATAAGTTACTTTATTATATTCAACATTTTTTATTTTTCGAATTTATTCTATGAGGTAAATTTCACCAGCAGATTGTAATGAATTTTCTTAATCCTATGATTTCCCCGTGTTCACTTAATGGGCGAGAATGTTACATCTCATAAAAGAATATGTCTTAAATCATTAAAGAAAGTAAGCGCCTACACGTATGCTATTGTATATTGATATATCACTGCTGCCTTATTCAGACCAAAATATTTAAACAGAAAGCCAGCAAAAGTTTTCCTGATCTATGCATTTTACTAAAATCAATTTTTTACAAATTCTAATTAGACATTTTACGTAGAAAGCCATTCTATTGGGTCATTATTTTCCATGCCAATGTGATACACGTAAAGACGCTGATATGTCTCAATTATTTTTATTAGCGTCATTTACGTATGTAAGAGACTAAAATGAGAAAATAAAATGACAACAATCATTTTAATAAATGTTAACTGCTCTGCAGGGGTTTTTTTTAGATATTAACCCTTATTACCCCAACATTTTACACACAAAGGACAACAAAAAAAAATCATCATCAAAGTTGAGAGCAAACAAGTTTTCCCAAGAATCTTCTTTTAAAAAACTGCAGAAATAAAAAAAAAATTGTTGCTATTTTAGTTAGTGTTATTGTTGTCGTGAAAACCTTTTTTGTGTAAGAATTTAGTGAAAGCGTTTTCTCAGTTTTTGCCAACATTTTAACGTTTGACTTGACGTAAATGTCATTTTGTCACCGTTAAAACTAAATTGTAGAAGAATTGTATGTTTTTTTATGTCGCTATTGCCTCTTAACTTGTTTCTTTTTATGAACAGGGGTGGGGGTTGTTTTGTGCCACCATCAATTGTGTATTTTTTCAGAATGATTTTTTTCGTTTTTTTTTTATTTTTTTTATATTTTCCAGTAGTTTGAGGCAAATTGTGATTGTCTGGCCATTAGCAATGTTAAAGAATTTTTTTTTATTCATTCAATTTTTATTGTTGGTAATTTTGCTTTGTTTTGTGTTTGCTAACACGTCTCCCTCTCCAAACTGTTTGCTTAATTCATTTATATTTTATTTGTCAACATTGTTGCTGTGGTGTCTATGTTTGCGTGTATAACAGTTTATATACAAATGTACATATGTATATGCTTGGGAGTAGGTGGGTAACATAACCCACAGAACATTTTTTGATGGATTCGGCTAAATTGAGTCTTATAAAGGTAAGTCTTAGTCTAGATTTCTATTCGACACTAAGTTTACAGAAATTTTAGCTAGTGATTGTGTGGCGAAATTGCAACTCGCGACCTAAGGACAACAAGGTTCTATTTTCACCTATACTAGATGTAAGATAGAGTCTTGTTGTCCTAAGGTCATAAACTCTTAGCCTGGCAAATCAAATTGTTTGCATGAAAATTTACTGAAACTGTTCAACAAAGAAGAAAGACTAAGAAGAAGTAATAAAAATGAGCAAAGTATAGAACTATACGATCGAAAACGTTTATACAAAAACTTTCGTTTGTTTTTCGAATGATTTCGAAACAAAATTAAAGTTATACCTAAAAATCAAGGAACATTAATATGGTACATGTATAAGTGAGAGCGAGGCATATTCATAATTCGAAATTGTCTAAAAATGTGCATGTGTGTATTTAATTTTTCTTTATTTTATATCAAGGCGAATTCATACAGGTGACATTTTCGAGTCATCGGCTTATTGTTTATTTATTTGTGTGTATACTGAAAGTCAAGGTTTGTTTACATTTTGTGAAAAAATTAGATAAAATTTAAAATTTAATAAAAATCCAAATACTTGAATAAAAAACTTATTTAAATTTTATAAAACAAAAAACTGAACATAAAATATAAAATCAAGGAATAAAAAGTGCGTAATTAATAAGTAGAGCCGCAACAAATTTGCAATGCAGGAAAAATATTTACCTTCTAAAGCAATTGTGTATATTTACTAAACAAAAAAAAATTCCTTGTTTATGTTTTCAACAAATAATTTTGAGATTCACTCTAACTTTTTACAAAAACAAAATACAAAGTATTTAAAAAAAGCGATAGCTAGCATAACTCTATCTAACTCTATCATGATGCGGTCACCTGTATGAATTCGCCTTGTTTTATATGAAACAGTTTAGAATTTTCTGTAAACAAGCTACAAGTTCACTTTGTAAAATCTGCCTTGCTAAAGATCCATGTCTGTGTACTCATAAGAATATTTTCATTTTCACGAGAGTCTACAAAACAAATTATCTATGATATTTTTACTTCATAAACGTTTATTAAATTAAAAAATCGCTCTTGAATGGGAAGGCTTGTCAATACAAATGTTATATTTCGGGGGGGTGCTTGAATACCATGGGAGATAAGGCCATGATGGCTTTATCTCTCATTCAAAAGGGAGATAAAGTCTTTTATTTTTTTGTTCATTTGAATGGGAGATAAAGCCATCATGGCCTTAGCTCCCATAAGTAATATTAGAAAAAGGCTTTATCTCTCATTTCAGTTTTGAATATCTTTTGCATTTTACATTGATTAATAATAGATTTTCCCTTTTACGAAATCTGGCTTCGCATACTTAGGTTTTTCTGCGTGGCGGCCTGCGGCCGCGTTTACGGGTTTTCTCCTCCAGTAGGACGCGGCAGGTGGCTTCGCTGAATAAAGTTTTCCTGCGTGCGTCACAACTTTAGTGTTTCTTTTCCCGGAAACACTAAAGTAAAGTATTGGAATTTGGCTTCGCATACTAAAGTTTAAAATATGGCTTTATCTCTCATTTGCGAAAAAAAAGTATGGCTATATCTCTCATTTCGCAAAATTTTAAATATGACCTTACCTCTCAATGATTGGGCAATAAGGCCATTATGGCTTTATCTCCCATTCAATTGAGCAATAAAGTCATAATGGCCGTATCTCACATGGTTTTAAAGCACCCCCCCCCCCCCCTAAATTTCTCGAAAAATTTCACTTACAATTACTTGTAGACAGTACTTAAATGTTTGCTGGGATTTTGTTCCCTAGATTATGTAAGAGCTTTCCATTGTTTATTGTTTTTGTCGAGGTGAGGAGGAATGTTTCCCTTTGGAGTAGACTAACGATGTGTCAATAAATTGACAAATTTTGTTGTCATTTGTTTTAGACATTTTGCATTACTTTTTTTTATTGTTTTAAGTGTTGTCCTGTTATTTTATTTTGTCTGTAGCGTGCTACACAAAAAAACTGGCTGGTTGAGCTGTTCAGTAAACAGTTTAAAGGAAAGGTAAAAAAATTGTTTTAGCAGAGTTTCAATCCTCTTTAAAAATTACTTTAGTGTAATAATTGCCCATTAGAATTTTTTAGAGAATACTGCATATCTGTACTGAATTTGAAATTCGTGTTAACACAACATTTTTTCTCTCATCAAATTTTTATTATTCTGCTTTGCAATGTTTTCCCAATTGCAGTGGCCGGTACGAGTGCCAGTGTTGTAACAACAATTTAAAAATGTTTCTTTAGGGACTTTACGATGAGTGGTAATTAAGAGGTGATATATGAAAGAGATTTTGAATTGTTTTAGTTAACAAAAAAATGTTCCAAAAAAAAAGAAAAAAAAATGAATAACAGAATTTAACAAATTAAATAACAGAGTTCTGAATGGATGTGTTTTGAAAAGTTTTGAATTTGTTGAATTATTAAATATGTATATATATATATATATAAATTGAAAATGTTCAAAATGTGCAAAAACTTCTTAACATCTTATGGCTTATAACGCAGTGAATGTTTAAATGATTTAGTAGAACTAAACTTAAATTTATATGTAGTTTAAACTCAAGAGCTATAAATCAGTGCCCCATGTATAATATATGTAGTTTAAAAAATCAAATGCGGTAGCACTACGGTAAATGTTGACAAATTCATATGGTCTCTATTGGTAGTTTAAGCGTACAATTTTATGCGGTTAAAGATGGTTTATATGTTAGTTTTAACACATTTTTAGCCAAAAAGAGAGTTTAAATTGCTCTGATTTGTTAAATATTTGAAAGATCTTTATTTTAATTTTCTTTTAATCGTAAGCTAAGACCGAGGGCGTATCAGGGGTGTCACATAGGGGAAATTCATTCGAGACAGCCTCTTTACCCAATTAATTATTTTAGACTACCCGGGCTCGATTATTCCATGAGGGGGGGCATGATCCCCTTTGATCTACGCTTTTCATAAGTTTTTTACTACATTAAATAGTAAATTTCTCGTAACCCTTTTTAAAATAATTTGTTTCTTCTACAATATTTAAGCTGTCCTTTTTCCTTTTATTAAAAAAAAATGTTCACTTTCTTATCTTTCCTCAACATAAATTATCCTTTAATCTTTAAGTGACAATATTGTCTGCTCTAAATTTAACAGCTCTTAAAGTCATTTATTATATTAACATTTATTCGACAAACATGTTTTTTCCTTTTCTTTAAAAAAAAAGAAACGAATACACTTGACTAGACTTCAAACACCAAAAAAAAAATGGTGTTAATAAATGTAAAAAAGAAAAGGATGTCCTTTGGACATGGTCACCATTTAAACAAACAATCGCATAAAATTAAATGAAATAGATGAAATTGAATATCTTCATTTGTGTTTTAAGAATTTTTGGCGCATACATGAGTATCTATGGGAGATTTCTTGCATTCCTTCCCAATGGCCCTAAACCAAAAAAAAATAGAATACAAATAATCATAAATGAAGATAATACTTTTAAGATAAAACCAATAATGTGGTGAGTTTAAGAATTGAATGGATAACAAAAATGGACATTTGCTACAACAAACATTTATGACTACAGTTATGTTTGGGTATGTGTGTGCCTTTTTGGTTAAAATACATGTTTAAAACTTAAATTACTAAAGGGGGTTAAAAATCTATAGGCCTTTGTTTAGTCGGTTTGTCTTTAAGTTCTAAAAGTTACACTTCTAAGCTCACTTCAAAATAGCCACTTCGAAATTGAGGTCTTTGCATATCGGAGAAATTCTTAAACTTTAAAGTCATATTATTTCTCTGGACTCCTTCAAGTATGCAACAAAATTTAAATTCCCACAGAGCACTTAATTCCAGAGAAAAACTCGTGGATTTAGTTTTCACTTAATTATTTTTTTACACATAAAAATTTTATTTGCTATTTAATGGCAGAAAATTGTTATTCTTTAATATTTGTTAATATAATTTTTAATATATTTTTAATACTTTACAATACCAAAATGGAAATTTATTTTAACATTAGCTAATCCTTACGTCAATTTAAAAAAAAAAGGTCTTGCTAATCCTCTTATTTTCTACATTTAAACGCGGAATGTTAAAAAATATCAACAGTAAAAAATTATTTTTATTTTTGATATTTTAAAATTATCACTGCTGGAAATTTGTGTTAAGTGCTTTTCAAGCACTTATCGCGTGACCAGTTAACACAATATTATAAAGAAAAAGGAACGAATTGTAATAGGTGAAAAAAAAACAAATCATATAACTGGGTAGGCTAGTTGGTAGTGAGCTAGTCTATTAGTGCGGGCGCTGCGGGTTCGATTCCCGCCAGAGACTCTGGTCTCCTGCAGATTAGCAAAACAAAAAAAAAATAAAGTGCTTAAAGAAGGAGATCTACCATATTAACACACATAGTTCATTCGGGACAATATCTGCAACAGGCATTATTTAAACCGAAATCGAATGGGTCCATTTATGTTACTTCAGTGACCTGTTACAACGTCTCAAAAAGGGACCAATAAACCCCCTTCTATGACATCGCCATGTTGAAGTGGCAAGTTCCCTTCATATAAAGTGTTTGAACTAAAACTTGTCCCTACCATTTTAGAAATGTCACGTGACAAGTTTGATTTTAGTTCGCTTTCCCCTAGGGATATGACTGATGTTTCTTGCTTTTAAATTCTTTGTGAACGATGATGTTTAAGAATCCGTTTCCGTGTAATTTTGTCTCCGCCAGAAATGAGTCTGAGTTTAAATAATACTTATCCAGTAAATTATCTGATGTATGTGTGGTACTAGACCAATTGCGTTTGGTAAATAAAAAAACACTGTATAACGGCTGTAGAACAGTACCAGTGATGCTAATTCAGCTACTTTTCATCTTCTCTAGCTTTGAAAAACTGCATTTCACTATTAAACATTTGTTAGTTATTTTGATTTTGCAAAGTTTTCTTAAAATTTGTGACAAAAAAAGCTGTAATTAAAATGAAACGCAGATCTAAAATTTGCATATTCAGCATTTCAAGCATTTAATATTTTTATTCCAAAGTTTCGTTTTTTCATTTTAATGACTTTTTTTTTTTTTGTTAATGTAAGTTTTTGTAAGAAAATCTTGTTTTACTATAAAATTAGCAATTTTTAGATGTTAGGAATTGGCAACACTGTTAGAATTTATATATACGAATTCGCCTTATTAGAGTTAAAATAAATGAAATTAAATAAAAACGAGTTAAATAAAAATAAATATCTCCTTTTTATAAAAAAATTTGGGAACTCTTTTGACTTAAAACATAGGCGGCATTTATAAAATGTCTTTTCAGACATGTCTAACAAACACGATTCTTTTGTTTGTTGTCGATCGGGTTAGAGAAGATAGCAGGGTGGGGAAAGGAGGATCATGTTATTTAATGTGTGTTCTCATGTTTGTCAATAAAAGAGATTAGACAATAAGACATGAAAACAGAAATGTTTGGAAAGACATCGTAAGAACTCAAGGGGTTCTTGGTAGCATTTTCAAAAAAGAATGAAAGTAACAGACATGTATGAAATGACAACGTATAAATGCCGCCATTGTCCAGAATATCAAAATATTCTGAGGGTCATTTTTAGGACTCATAGAGCAGTTCTCTCAATATATTATGTAAAGCCTGTCATATGCTATTAAAAAGGAAGTAAAGCATTATTTTTTAATACATAAGGCCCTTTAAAAGGCCTTTATTTTTCTTTTTAACTTAAAGTTAAAAAAACAAGTCTTAATAAACATGATTTTGTATGTGACTGTGGTTAAGTTAAGATCGTGACGTATGGCCCAAGGTTATGAAATGTGCCAGAAGATTCTCGTTGGTATGAGCAACAAAAGGGATATAGAAAAAATATTTTTATTTGTTAGTGTTTTTAATCAGAAATTATTCTTCGAAACACATTCTCAAACAGCCGATTTGAAGAAATTTCTTATAGTTATGAAAATTTACTAGCAAAATAAATAAGTTATTATTTACTATAAAACTAACACAATTAGGCCCGTTTTCACGACTAACCGATAGCTAAAGGACGGATTTTATCGGCCGTATAAAAAGTTTTCTATTCTTACAACATTACTTTGACCTGGTAGTAAGATAAACCTTCCTTTAACTTATCGCTCACCTAAGTCTAAAATAAATTTTTAAATATGGAACATTTTATATACGGTCGATAAAATCAAACCTTAAGCTATCGGTAAGTCGTGAAAACGGGCCTTAGTATGTCAAAAAATAAGTGTAATAAAAAGAAATTCCTTTTGCGCCACTCTAATATGTCTCATATTTCATATAAAATTCCACTTACTTTCGTATGTTAGAGAGTATGAAAAAAGAAGTTAACGTAAGATACTCTCTAGTAGTTTATTTATCATAAACATTTTTATAGCTCGTGTGGTCATATCATTGCAAAGAAGTTCTTTATATTCAATATATTTCAATTGTATTGATAATAATATTAATATATTTTCTGGTCATGATAGCAATATTTTAATGCCATCAAACTTTGTATAAGTAACATACATATAAAGTTGAAGTAGACAATGAAAAGAATAATACACTCAAGGGTATTTATGGAATTTTTATGAATAAACTCATAACAGTTTTATTACTTAGTTTATTGAAGAAAGCATTAAGATTATGTTTTACTTTAAGCAATTAAATAAATATGTGACTTCTTTACATTCAATACTTTTCAATCATTATGAAATATTACATATTAGCTCCTTATGATAATTTCATATATCGTTACCTAAAGGCCAAATAGCTCTTACTAAAGCTTCAAAGATAAAAAAAAGGATACTGGCTGTCTACACAGATGGGGGTAGTGCACTAATTTTGCAGTTTCAACTCACAGTCAGTGATAGTGCAAAATTATTGCAATTATTTTATTGATGTTGAGTAATGAATTCAAAATTAGCAGCCTCACTAAACATGGCTGATAATGATGTTATAAAATTTTGCACTAAAAAAATATAGTTTTATTTCAGATGGAGCAATCATCAGCTTATTGCAACTTTTTTGGTCTTTAGTCATTTGGGTTTAACTTAAAATTCTGCACTAAATTTACAAACAAAAATCTTATTTTTCTTAATTAAAGCCAGGAGAAATGCCGGTACTGACAAAATTTTATGTTGCTTAAATTCCTTTGCTCATGCAAATCATCACAAGAATCAAAAACTATGCCCAAACAAAGTACATTTTTTAAGTCTTAGTGAGAATCTGTTTATATGCAGCTTTTTTGATTGCAAGTACAAATTTGGCACTATTTGAATTGAGTGCAAACTATCACCGTTAGTGATAGTGAAACAATTTGCAATACTACTCAATTTTGTTGGTGCTAGTGAAAAAAATACCAATCATCACTAAAGCTGGTAAAAAATAGTGCGTAGTCATTTTATTCAATTTTATTTAGTGATAGTGCAATACTGATTTAAATCAATATTTAGTGCAATCCCCCAACTATGGCTGTTTAAACATTTTATTTAAAATGTATTTTATTTTAGCCAGATTTTTTGTCTAACTTTTAAAATAATTAAATTTATAATTAAGGCAATTGACGTTTCAGCTAACGATATGAAAATATTAAATTGACAATATTTGAAGCTTAAGTCAGCTTTTTGATGAAAATTAACCGTAGACAATGAGCAATCAAGAAACAAGCATAAAAGCTTGTTTGCGAATAAGTGCTTGTGAATTAAAAGTTTAATTAAACTGTCTGATATGTTGGAAGAGGGTGGCATAATTATTTCGTCTTGGAGTTTGTAACCGATTAAACAAATTTATTTGCTGTGTAAAAAAAACTTTTTGTATCACGCCAATTTTTGATACTTTAAAGAAGATTGTGCGATCTGAATGATCAGATAGCAGATAGAAAATGCAACGTCTGGCTTGTGAATGGGATAAAACCCTTCATCTGCAGTTCTACAAATAGTAATTTACGGGTACAGGAACTTGAGGTTTTGTTTTCTTTTAATTGAATCTTTAAGCCGTATGTCAGGCATTATCATTTTGCAAAAAATAATTTGTCTTCATTTTAGTTTTTCCTATTGACCCGACTTAAATAATCAAGATTCCATTCCGGATAACTTTAACCGTAGAATCCATAATTAAGCAATATCCTGCAAAGAGACAACCAGAGTATTCATTTAATCCATTATAATTTTGAATAATTTTCAGCTTCCAGGAAAAAGAATATTTAATTTAAAAAGCCTTTAAATAAAAATAAAAATGTATACGGTGGTGTCGATACTACAACATGTAACAACACCAAAACCACAACAATGTGTTTTTTTGTTGCTTTCGTTGATCGATATGTCAAAAACACTAGCAATTATTGACATTTATCTCTGTTTAATAAGAAAAAAAGTAGCAGAGCTGCGCTTTCAACGCCACCTGAAAAATGAATTCGCCTTGTATTTAATTAATATAAAATCTATTGGGTGCTCAGGTATTCCAGTTATGAGATTGAGCTGGTATCATCTTGACTGAACCGAATTGAATAAGACAACACAAAAAGACTTAAATTTCGCAGATCTGGAGTTTCAATATTCTACAAGCATTGGTTTTGTAACGCTAAAACTTGCCAGTAAACACACGGTTACCCGGTAACGCATTCTAGGGTTAATAAATTATTCCTCTGGAAATAATTTGAGGCTAAAAATTATTTTCCCTATGCTAACTTCGTACAGTTCTACGCTTGTTTGCACAGGACCAGAGTCTCTGGCGGGAATCAAACCCGCAACCCTCGCACCGACTAGCTCAAATCGGTATAAGACGTTTTCCGGCTGCCGTTAATATGGAATTTAATTGTAATCCTTTTATAAATATTGCGGTTGCATTACTCATAATGATCCTACAAGATCTTCTGGTGTTTTACACGGTTTCTTGCTAAGCTTTTCTTTTAAATCTTCATCTTCTTCTCGAATGTTTTCATCTTCAACATTAAAATCACAAATGCTAAAATTTAAGCAAATTTAATTTCCTTCTCCTTATTATAGCCTGCATGTATCTTGTACTATTATATCCAGCAGCTGGTTGTCCGCATGCCCTGAATTTCATTTCGTTATTATTCATACTTAAATTTCTAATTCATTTTGGGAGCATAATTAATCTGCATGCATGGAAACCGGCAACCAAAGATATGCACAAAAAATCTTCAACGCTTTTGTACATGTTATATTACCTTACACACACTCACACACCTACCCCAAGAGTTTCCCAGCAGTTCCAGTAACTAAACACACTACTAAAACTTCTGAATGGAATCCGGCTAAACTGGTCGTTTCGCCGTAGATTTGGACAAGAGTTTAAAAAGTTTAGGGAAATAAAACTTTTCAAAAATGTATATAACAAAAAAAAAATAGAACTACTATTTTTTAAACTGCTGGGCAAAAATACAGACAGATATTTGCGCTTCCTTCACATATACATTGATCGATGTAATAAATTTAGTCAAGATGTTGCTATAAATATGTTGATTTATTAATATTAAACAACATATGCAATTGACAAACGCGAACCAAAATTCAACAGCTTGTAACGCCAGAATTAGCAATTGAGTAAGTCAAACAAATACAAAAATAAGCTGCTGCTATACACGATATTCAAGAATCCACATCTCTAATGCTTAGCAAACACAAGTTGAAAAGTTTGAAAATTAACTTCCTGTTTCGTTCTCATTTTATTTTTTGCTTTCTCTTTATTTATTTTGAATCATTATCAAATTAGTTTTTATAAAAAAATTTGTGTTACAAAAAGTATTTCGATTACTTCTTTATTTTTGATTGTCCAAACTTTTTTTGTTAATGTATGTTTTTGTAATAAAATCTTGTTCAGCTATAAAATTAGCCATTTTTAGTTGTTAAGAATTGGCAACACTGTTAGAATTTATATATACGAATTCGCCTTATTAGAGTTAAAATAAATGAATTTAAATATAAACGATATAAATAAAAATAAATATCTGCTTATTAAAAATTTGGGAATTTTTTTGACTTTTAACGTAGGCGCCATTTATACAATATCTTTTCAGACATGTCTTACAAACACGATTCTTTTGTTTGTTGGCGATCGGGTTAGAGAAGAAAGGAGGGTTGAAAAACAGACACGAAATGAGCTTTCATGTTATTTAATTTGTTTTCTCATGTTTGTCAATAAAAGAGATTGGACAATAAGACATGAAAACAGAAATGTTTGGAAAGACATTGTGAAAACGCAAAAGGTTTTTGGTAGCATTTTAAAAAAAGAATGAAGGTAACAGACATGTATGAAAAGACATCGTATAAATGCCGCCATTGTCCAGAATATAAAAGTTAAAACCATTCTAAGGTTTTAATTTTGATATTCTGAGGGTCTTTTTTAGGAGCAGTTCTCTTAATATATTATGTAAAGCCTACGAGAGGCTATAAAATAGGAAGCAAAGCACTAATTTTTATTACATAAGGCCCTTTAAAAGGCCTTTAATTTCCTTTTTAACTAAAAGTAAAAAAAAAATAAGTTTTAATAAGCATGATTTTAATAAGGTTGATAATTTAAGATCGTGAATTATTGCCCAAGAAATGTGCCAGAAGATTCTCGTTGGTATAAGCAACAAAAGGGATATAGAAAAAATTATTTCATTTGTCAGTGTTTTTAATCAGAAATTATTCTTAGATACACAATCTAAAACAGCCAATTTAAAGAAATTTTATTTAATTATAAACATTTACTAGCAAAATAAATATGTTATTATATTTCGATTACTTTTTTATTTTTGATTATCCAAACTTCTAAAGGCCGATTAGTTTTTGTTTTTTTCATTTTTGGTTCGTCCGTTTTGTGTGGGCAGAAGGTAGGATTGGGTTCCATGGGCATCCGCAACGAAGAATAGCTCACGTGGGCCCAGTAATTAGTTTATGTTGTGTTACTGTCTCATAGATTTCCTATACCTCATCAACGCCATCACAAATTCCCAACCGCTTCAATATAGTAATGAATTCTAATTTAATCAGTATATGAGAAACTGGCTTTGTCCTTTAGAGCTCTCTGACCAAGCAATTAATTCGCAAATGCCGAACAATGACAGAGAAGATGTTCGGTTGACTCCTTTACTTCATCATTGCATTTGCTAGAAAAATCGTTGTGAGGAAGCCATGGCCTCTAGGCGTGTTTTCAAATAGGTTAATGGCCAGTTATAACCGCACTTATGGCTTCTGAGATAAGATCTGGAAAGCTTTGACGCTCTTTGAATACTTTTTCCATCTACAAATACTTTTTTCATCTATGATGATATCAGATTTATGTGTTTTAAACTTCTTGCACCTTGAGTATGCAACCCCTTTAAAACACATTGAGCCATTTTAATTAAAGGCGATGCCTGCATGCACAAACAAGTCAGCTATGCAGTGTACTCCTTTGGCCAGGAAAGTATTTAAAGGTAACCATTGATGTCTTGCTAGCACTTCCAGAGACATCCGTCATTCTTAAACAATACTGAATGTGATGAGCACATTCTTAAGGGATCTTAAGGCCGCTTTACTATCTCATCATACTAAAAGAACTTCGCGTTTATGTATACGCCCATTATTTTGTCCTGAAGGACACTTAAATAATCTAACTCCCTAAGTGACATTCTGCAGTCTTAGTGTTCGGAGGAAATATAAGAACCGATACAATATTGTGTCTTTAAACCGTCAGTGCATATTTGTAGTATATTTTTGGGGAGTTTTAGTTCATCCTGGTAAACTGTATTATTAATAAGACATACCGTAAAGTCAGGGTCAATGATTAAGTTAGATGTGACATAATCAACATTTGGGTGCCAATTTTTTGCATACAGAATTCTGGCATGTCGGATGGGGCCTGTTTATAAATGCATCACTGATGTGCATCATACAAGCAAACATTGCTACCAATGCAAGTTTGCTGATGATCTTTTATGGCAGGAGCTTTTCTTTTACTTCGTATTTGAAACTGGGGTGTGCGTCATCTACTTTATAAAAGCATTATAGAGCATTTAAATATATATTTGCAGTGCAGCGATGCATTTACGAACAGGCCCATGTTGTTATCCTTTCATGCTTAACGTTAATATTGCTTGCACTATCAATCATCGCTTACACATTTAAGCCAGAATTCGTTATACAGGTTCGCTTATCAAAAAAAATATAGGTACAAAGAGATAACACCAAAACAAAAGCAAAAACTTACCCGCTTTTTAATACATTTTGTATCTTCCAATGTAGTAATTTTTTATATAAATGCTTAAATGTGGTTTACAGTTTCTATGGAGGAATTACCTTAAAGTTTTAGCTGCTAAAATTAAGAAAACCATTAAGTTGTTCTTAGAGAAAATCTACCTGTAAATTGGTAAGTAATAAAATATAATATGTATGAGAGTGAGTGTAAGTGAGCTTGATTCTCGACAAAAACTCTAGGCAGAAGATGTACGTTCTCGGTATTAAAACAAAATAAATAATACTTGCAAAAGCTTCCAACTTTTTGAAGTCCTGTTTACTGTTGTGTACTTACTTCCGGTAATATTTGTTTAATTATATTTACCGCCTTATGCAAAAAAAGTTAAGGTGCACATTAGTTTACCAATACACTAATACCAACAAAAGTTTATAGGCTTAATGTGTTAGTTAACTAATGTGTACTTTAACTTTTTTTTTGCCTAAGACAGTTAAATTTTAATTTAATATAATTTTTTATTTAATTTTTTTTTTTTTATTGTATAATAATTTTATGGGATTTACACTACGTGACAGTTTTTTGACCAAATGAATCTGATACCTAATCCTTATGTAAAATTGTCCGCTGAATCCGAATATGAAGTCAGAATTGCTAAAAAAAAATAGAACAGTTTTCGAGATATTCCGAAAAATCGTTATTTGTGTTTTAAAAAAAGATGATGTCCCTTAAATGCAAATTTTTTCAAAAACGTTAGACGGATTTGGTTTTTAAAAAAGACAATACAATTACCAAAATAACCACGGGTCGTTTGTAAATATTGGTCAAGAAATGACAGAATTACAGTGGACAAAATTTGAAAATTTATGAAATTTTTTGCAATTTTGTTCTTTTGAAGTTATTTTTTTTTTTAAACCAAGCAAATCAAAAGTTAAATGTTTTATTACATGGGACAGTAGTTGTTTTGATACGAATATTTTGCGCCCAACGAGACTCATTTCTGTGCAAAAATGACAAAGATACAGAAGATTTAATGAATTAACGCAGTAAATACGCAGAATCTGAAAAACGAACGCAGTAAATATTAGAAACATTGAGTTTGGTAAAAATAATCACTAAAAAAAAGCTTATTTTAATAAAAATAATGCGCTCCATTCATTAAAGATTTTTGACACAGCATTTTTTGCTGACATTGTTTTTATGGACAGCTTACAATTGCAAATTATTTGGTAAACGTTTTGATTTTCTTGTAAATGCATAGTGCAAATCGTAGTTTTATCTGCAAGAACAATCTTAACAAGTTTTGTTTTGCTTTGTTTTGTGGAGTTTATAGTTTTGCGCAGCCATAAAATTTTTCAAGGGAATTACAAAATGCATTTTGGCTGTATTTTAAAGTCAATCCGGAAAATATTTCGAAATCTTGCACCCTAAATACTTTATGCAACTATGAGGATGTCGGGCGCAAAGTAAGTATGCATTTCTTAATTTTGTGTTTAAAAAATTTGCCTTCAGAATCTTAAGTTAATTTCCTATACCGCAGTCGGAATATGCCATTTGATTATCCTTTAATTTGGACCTACAAACCACCACGTTGACTGTTATTTTTGCTTAGCCAGGGTAAAGCAAAATGGACGTCATAAGTCTGTTCAATATGCAGATATAAACTCATTCACAAAATCAACTCCTCATATGCCTCAATTAAATTAATATTCATTTTAATATCTTACTTAAAAAGGAGCAAATATGTCTTTAGAAATACACCTTCTGCATTCACACTTAAATTTCTTCCCAAAAAATTTTGGCGATGAAAGTGACGATCATGGTGAGCGCCTTCACCAACAATTACAGGAAATGGAGCGTCGCTATCAAGGGGCGTATGAAGAGGCGATGTTGGTCGACTAAAATTGGTTCCTTTAGTTTTAAGTAATATTAATTGTTACTACCTTTAGCTTTTTTTTTTTTTTTTTTTTTTTTTTTTTTTTTTTTATAAAAATCGTGGTATAATTCAATTAATCTTGGTTTGGTTAAAAAAAAAAAAGAAGTTGAATAAAGCTAAATTCCAAAAAATCATTAAAATTTTTGTGAAATTTTAAATTTGGTCCACTGTAAGTCAGTTATTTCTTGAACAATATTTACAAACGACTTGTGGTTTTGGTAATTTTGTTATCTTTCAATAGAAAAAAAACAAATAAAACAGCCATTGAATATTTTCGAAGATATTTTTATGAAAGTGACATCATCTTTTTTATCTTTAAAAATGCAAAAATCGGTAATTTTGCAATATCGAAAACTGTTATACTTTTGACCATTCTGACCTCAATTTCGGATTCAGCGTACAATTTTACATTAGGATTAGATGTCAGATTCATTTGGTCACGACTTTGTTGAAAATTTGTGACACAGTGTTATCAGAGGCGTTCTGAAAATCGAAAAAGCAAAACGCAAGAATTTAAAAGTCGCTTTTTCAATAAGATTTTTGTAGTAAAAAGATACAAATACAATACAAAACAAATATTTCTCAATTAAACTAAATTCTATAAGAAAATTACAACAAATTGGATTAAGAGTGTCTTAAAAAGAGCTTCAAACTGCTTTCGTTTTCGATTTCCAGAACACCCCTGTATATTTAGTTCTTATCTTTGACTTTTATACACACTTAAAGAAATTATGAGTATGCAACACCCAATTCTCACCATGATTTTTTCCCCTATTTTTAAATCATGTCTTTTTTCGTTTGATAGCGAGCGGGGTAGAGAAGTAAGCAGGGTCGAAAAAAAGACATGAATAGTATTTGCTGTGTTTCTTTTTTGACATTCCTCTTTGCACTTATGTGTTTTTTAATTTATGTTTTATTTTTATTTCAAAGTGACAAGAGCTTATTAATATATAGAAAAATAACGAAATATTAAATATTTTTATACGAACAAGGAACAAAGGAAATTAGAAAAAATTAACTCTGACTGCAAAAAACGAAACATGGTGAATATTTTTGAAGTTTTTGGAGGTTTCTTTAAAAAAGAAATGCAAAAAATACATGTCTTTTAAGTCATCGTAAAAATTGGGTGTAAGATATATTATAATTTTACATTAAAAAAAAAAAACACAGAAAAATTATATGGTACCATATTTCATGGTATTCTGAAAATTTTATGAGGGCATTTTTGATCATATTTATGATCACCACAAACGTAATAAAATTTTGTCAGCCAATAACAAAAGCTCCATAGTTTCATATCTTAACATGGTTGGCACGAGTATACAATCAATTCACGCAATTTTAATATAATTCCGGTAAACATATGTAACTACAAAGACCGGGGGCAAATTACGGCATTAGATATCGATCGCAATTACAATACAATTTGAATGACAATTTCGATTGATATGGACTGCAGTTGTTTGCTCTCTGATTCAATCATCATATAATTGCAACAATAACAGCAATAGAATCATACAATTACTGATTGAATTAGCATATGGTTGCAGCAATTATATTTCTGTGGTTTTCACGAATAATCGCGTAAGTTATAAAACCAAACTTTTCAGGAGAGCAAAAACAATTATTTTTTTCAATTGCTGCTTCTGTAGATGCTTTTTTAAACTTTTTTCTTTACTATCCTCTTAACAGTGACATTCTACGTATTATACATAGTTTTCAAATCCTCACAGGATCACAATCTGTAAAAGGATTAAAAATGCATATGTTTGATTGACTCATTAAGTGTGAGCAAAATAACATCATATCTCCACATAAGTTCTTTTTTGTGAAAATAAATGTTATCATTTTAATCACACTTGAGACTTACGATGTTATTTTTACGACTTAAGTTGTTATTAATAGAAAAATTTTCAAAAAATACTTTCATATTTTTTGCACGAATAACAACATAACATCACATATGCTTTTTATTTGGAAACATATTCAGCAATTTTACAATTTTTGGCGATGTATGTCGACATAAATCGTTATAATAGCAAAATATTTTATTAAACAGTTAACTTAGGTTGTTTTTAGCAGAAAAAAATTAATAATACTACATTATATTCTTAAAAGCTTAGTACTTATAAAAACCTAATGCAAAATGTAACACTTTGACATCATTATCTCAATTTCGGTAAAAACCGACTTACGCGATTATTCGTGAAAACCACAGATTTATGGTTATTGTAACCAAATAAAACTAAGATTTAAATATTTTCTTTTATCATCGTATTATATCCCTAACTACAATAACACAGGCCCACTAAATATAACTTATTTTGTTAAGTCCGATGTTTTTCAATCAATTTGGATTTACTGAAAAACGTCCCAGACGACAAAACTTGTGTTATTTTTTAAGACATTTTCTCTTTGTTTAGTCTTTATACGTATTTAAGTATCAAGGAAAATAAATTGTTATTTAAATCTTCTAACGAAGATTCTTAATTTTGTCCAATATTTTTCGAATATTCATAGAATATATATGTATTAAACTCTTTTTTCTGAAAATTACTTGATTGAATTTTCTACAGTTTGGCAGCTATAGATCAAAAATTATGAGAAAAGAAATTAAAATTTTCTATATTTGAGCAATTTTAAGGCACTTGATTAAGATTTTCCGGGTTAGTTTGTTATACAGTATTTGATTTGATTTTCAAATACATTAATGCAGGTCGTTACTATAAAGACTGCGCATAAATTATTTTTATGATCAAGTGCAATATATATATATATGGGAGATTTCATGTCAAGTGGTCCAACTTTTGCAATCGATGTCTTCCGTTTAGACACAAATTTTCAACAAGATCGGTCAAAAAGTTTCTGAGTTAGAGGGGGTCAAAATTTGACATTTTGGCCAAACAAGTGTCCTTTCTCGTCCATGTAACTTATTATCTATTGATGTTAGCAAAATTTGTCCCAAACAAATTAGATAGCTATTTCTTCAACTTTCGAAAAAAAAATTTTTTATTTTTTTTAAATTTTTTATTTTAAATTTAAAACTTTTTTTTATTTTTTTACTCAAAAGAAAGCTTAGGTCTCTTCCTTTAAGGTAGTTCTGGTCGATTTTTGGGCCGCGACTGGGTTATGTAAAAAAAAATAATTTCTAAGTCAAGACGAGAATTTTTCAATGTTTAGCATATGCACTATTTTGAATTTTTTCCTATTTGTGTGTAAGTATTTCTTAAATCATTAAAATAAAACTTATGATTAGAAACTAGACAAATTAACCTTTTTGACGGTATATAACATACCTAACTAGCATTTCATACCCTCGATACTGTAATACCCACAATATGTTAATCCCAGGAATAAAATCCCTTTTTTTATACAGATGTTGACAAATACATTTTTTATTTATTTGTAATAATAATTTAATTAATATAAAATAACAATAATAAAAACAAAAAGATAAATAATCAAAAAAATTAATCTTAATCACATAATTTCCTTTTATAAATTTTTATTTGTTTTTCAAAAATTTTTTTTAGCTTAGAAAATTTGTGTCTTCACTACTATCTAATAGGATTAACATTGGTGCAAATTTCAGCCAAATCGGAAGACATCTATTTCAAAAGTCGGGCCACTTGACATGAAATACCCCATATATATACATATATATATATTAAAAAACAAAAAAATTTCACGCAAATGTCCTTAAAACTTTGGTTTTTGCAAACAAAAATTTTTAAAGAAATATGCCAAATATATTTCCTAAAAATATTAAATATTATTTTTAACGAGTTATTATTTTAGTGCCATTAATTGCATTTAATCGTCATTAATTAAAAAATTGTCGGAATTTAAATGCGTTATTAAAGTTGGCAAATAAAAAAAACATTTATTTGATTATCAGCATCAATTTCAAACATGCAAAAAGACAACTAGCTGTTGATTTCTGCCATTTTTAAATATTCAAAGAGATTAAACGAGTATTGAATTTAAGCTTTTTATATATTTAAATATATTGTCAATACATACACGTTCTGTTATTTATATATAAATACATACATAATTTATTTGTGTGTGTGTGTGTGTGCTCTGTATTTGTATAGAAAACATTTCAGTTAATGCATAAAATTTTATTTCATGTTTTAACAGGCTTAAATTATCATTACAATAATAAATACAAATTGTTCTTAATGGTTGTTTAAATAAAACAAATGTTTTTTTTTTCATTATTATTTATTTTGTATTAAATAACAATACAATTCGTTCTATTATTATAAGAAGAAAATTGTTTAAATCGCAAAAAAAATTAAGTTTGTAAATTTCATATACCATTAACTATAAAAAGCACAAATACACCATTTTCTTAAAACTTGTACAAGTTTCCTACAACAATAGGCCTTTAAACGGAACCAGAACAACGACATTTTTGTTGAAAAACAAAAACTCACAAGCACAAATAACACAACAGGAAAAGCACAATAATAAAGCAAACAATAAAAGGCATGGCATACTTTTAGGCACAAACAAGAAAATAAAAGTTACAAAATATGGTACATATATAATGATAATAGACTCCTGCTTTTTAAAACAAACAAAAATGCAACAACTACAGCGAAAATATCAATCTGTGTGGATTTTATATACTGAGCAATAAAATATCCAGATGAAATACGAATTTTTTTTACCCAGTAGTTCTAAGAGTGGGTTGTTCTACTTTTAGACATTAGTTTTTTATAAATTGAAGTACTTGGTTGATTAATTCAATGGGCATTGTCATAGATTTCTTAGTGATAGAAGGTCACTCATTAAACAACATACGATTTCTTACTGAAACTCTAATAATGAAATCCTGTGTGCTGACTAACACTAGCATGACAGGTTATGTTAAAACCCTCCAAGCAATTGGTAGAGTGTTTGTCGACTGTCTACGAATTTTAACTACTTCGTCAAATTTTTTAGTTAAACAGTAGATTTTTCGGAATTTAAATACGTTAGTATCGAATTTTGAGTTCTTAAATTATAATTTTTCGTCACTTTAATGAGTTGTTCAGATAATTGTAACAGTTATATAATTACAACAATAGCACAACTGAGCAATTCCCATACTATATTGACTTCTTTGCAACGATTTTCTGTTTAATAGTGAATACTACAAAAGGAACACTTTGTATTTAAGTTGCTACGTGATCGGTGCTACGTGCGTCTGAAATAATATAAATTTATAAAATTATGTAAAATAAAATGAAATTTTTAATATTCGAAAAATGAAATAGTTATAGTACTGTACTTAAAATTAAGTCTCCGCGGAATCCAAATGTTACCGAAAACGTTCTAGTTCATGAAAGTTGTATAAATGAGGCTTGGCGCCTTCCGCACAAAGACAGTATAAATATTTGTATATCTGGATATATACAGTAAAAGTTTTCAAATTAACAACGAATAATTTGTTTACAAAAACATCTGTCCAAAAGTGAAATGGGTTAGAGAAGTGGAAGTGGCACTTCTTATCTTAAGGCAGTATAGGATTTGCAATATTACCAAGAATGGCCAAAGTTTTGAAGTAGATCAAATAGATCGTTTGGGATGAATGTACGATACTGCATAGGAAGTCATTAGAAGCACTTTGCCGTACGATGCATGGTCTAAGAAACAATCAGAACCACTTTGGTGGTGCGATGATTTTGCTGGCAGGTAATTTTAGCCAAACGTTGCCAGTTATTCCACGTTCAACGCCAGCCAATGAATTTGACGCGTCTTAATTTTTTGTGAACGTCAATTATGCTCGTCGAATTTCATAACAACCAATCTGGAAAAATTTTTTAAAACAAAATCCCCGTTGATGTTTTTACTGGTTGCATTAACTTTCCAAAAGGTGTTCCCAAACATTGCTCGAAATTTTAGTTGTAAGGCGGCAACACTTGCAAATCAATGGAGTTCAAAACTCGGTTGGATAGTTAACGACATTATTTTGGTAAATAATAGAATCCACCTATTTGTACGTCATTAATTCGCCAGCAATTTCACTTAATCTAAATCTTGAAAATTTAATTCTTTTCATTTATATAGATTATCACAAATAGATTCATTGAAATTTCGACAACAGAACATCTGTCGGGTCAGCTAGTTTCTTATGAATTTAAAAAAAGAAAGGCAAAATGTTCTTGGAAAATATGTTATTGTCCAAAATTTTTTAATATCTTCAAGAGTATAAAACAAGTCCGGAATTGATATAAACATTAGTTGAAGATAATTCTAATTTTTTTAATACTACATTAATTAAGTCAAAGGGCTCATTTTAAGCAAAATATGTATTGCAACCTCTTTAGCATTGTATAAAACGGTAAATCTGTCGCCCCGAGTCAATTCAGAAAAATAATTTATAGCATTGAACTACAGTACTCTCAGTTTTGTGGTGGAAATCGATTTTAAAAAGTAAATGATTTGAAACCGATAATACCGTTTTAAGTTTCTTTAAAAATTAATTTCGAATTCTCTTGTCTCCTTTCCATATTCTTTTAAATTTTGTGTAATATAAGTTAACGGCTCAGAAATGGATTTTAAAATCGCTCGAAAATCATCACACCTTTTAACCCTAGGATAACCGTCTTGGTCTAAAAAGTATGTGTATCCAAATTGTCTGAAAAACCTGAGACCACACAAAAAAAAATAATTTTCTTAACCGGTTTATTTGTTTTATTTATTTTATACTCCTTACAGTATGCTACATTTTTCATCCATACTGTTAATATCAAAAAAATCAAATTTTCTCACAAATTCAATAACATTTTGTTGTTAAAGTATTAAAAGGAGTTCGAACAGTGATAATGTTGTCATTAATAATTTTGCTTTTGATTTAAATGTTGTTGCAGTTGTTGTTATTTCCCTTGTTTGTCTGTTTACATCTTTCGTGATTTAAAATAAGATTCTTGTCGTTGTTGTTGTTGTTGCTGTTGCTGTTGTTGCTGATTATGCTGTTTTACAATTTTAAACTTGTATGAGGTATTTACAAGTACAGTATATGTATTTCCGTTTCCGTCGGATATTGTTTACATTCGATTTGTATAATAATGTTAGTTCAGTATTTATTTGTTTGTTTTCATTTGCAGTCATGCATTGTTTCGTTAAGCAATATGTAAGGATATACTATTTGCTTTTAAATAAAAACTTACAAAATAAGTTTTAAGTAGCTTAAAACAAAATTAAGAGAATTAAAGGATTTACAAAGGACTTTTGAAAGGTCTTTATTAAAATTATTAAATAACATTAAAAAGTTGTTTGGTTTAAATTAAATTCAGGTTTTAAATTAACTTTATAGATTTCCTTTTTAATTTCGTATAATTCTTTATGAATGAGCTTTAATCAAGCATTGAAATTGAAAATTTATTTTATTTTTAAATAAACATAATGAGTAAGAAAAAATATTACTTACAAATTTATTTTAAGAATTCACATTATGTACTTATATTAGATTAAAAGACACGCAGAATGCGAGTAGTTCAAGATATGCTGCCTTAATACTGCAAGGAATCGATAAGTTCAACAAGCACTTCTCTAGTTGATAAGGTTTATACAAGTCTTAGTAGTTGGAATTAAATAAACTTAATTTTAAATAGAAGCACATGAAATTTTATTTTCGTTAAATCATGTAGCTGTATTATGGATTATTGAAGGAAACAAAATTGCATCGTTTGAACGTCGCACAGTGGCGCCATTTGAGTTTTTTCGTTGCAAAAATCATATCTTTTGAACCGAATAAGATAATTGAACAGTTTAAACAGCATATGATAGATAACTGTTCAGCCTATGAAATGAGCGTTTGGAAAGGGTGCTACGCTTTGTAGGGGCCTACTTATGGGTTATCAAAGTTAAAATTAGTAGAAAAATCAATTTTATGGTAACTAAAAAAAATTATTTTTACATTTTTAGATTGTTTTTATTTTTTTTCTTAAGGGTTTTATGTTTTAAATTATTACCCAACAAATTAAAAAAAAAAATTATTTATTTTTTTAAATTTATTTTTTCAATTTTCTGTAAAATATTCATCACAATTCGTAAGAGAAGGTATATCTAAAAGACTAACAATTTCTAAACTATAATTATTTTGTAACTCTATTCGTGACTTCACATGCCGCAGGGAAGAAATAAGTGGATCGGAAGATGCTGCCAACATGTTGAAGAGGTCCTTATTTTGCCTTACCCTTGATGCTTTGAATGTGTTCTGCAATCTATATTTTTTATAAAATTTGTTAAGAGACTCCTGTGCTTCTTCAGAAAGCTCTCCAATTGGCAAAGGCTGGTACTCAATTATATCTTTGCCATGCGCCAATATTTTATGGACGGTCGGGGTCAACTTCTTCTGTGGATACATTTCTGCTAAAAGAGATGCAGTTTTCGACGCATATTCTCCATATTTTGTAGAATTGACATTTTCTTTGCAGTTTAAAACATCCAAGATCGTTCCCAATCTTTTCACGATTTGATTGTCAATTCCAATGATTCTAGTTACTGCCTCATCATTTTCAAAAAATCTCCTAGAAGTGTTTCCATCGTTAGAGTTACCGTATCCGTGCTTGGGACAGTCTACTTTTAGTCCAACTTGTTTCAAAAAAACCATCCTGTATTTGCTTCTTTCTGATCTTTTCCTTATCCTTTATTGATGTATTTTCATCGAAGTTTTCCTCCTCTTGTGGTAGGGTATATGCCAGTTTTAGCAAGAATTCCATACACCTTATCCTTGCGTGCAATGGTGACATTCCATATTCGTAATTCTCCTCATTTGTAGAATCGTTTAAATTACCAAAGTTCTTCCTTCAAATAATAATATAAAATCGATAAAAAAAATATAAAAATAATACGAAAAAAGGGGTTTAGATAGGTTTTTGCTAAATTTTTACCTCCAATATAATTCTGTCTATGAAAACTAATTGAAATATATTATAATTAAGCAGAAAAAGATACTTATCTTAAACTCTTTACAACTAATTATATAAAATTGAGATGTAACATATTATATATGAAATAAATTGAATTGAATTGAAAAAAGTTCTTCTGACTCTTTTTGCAAATGTCATGCCATTGTTGAGGTTGTTCCTGTCAGTTCGTTTACGACTTTTCCGTCAACCATGGTCAGGTGGAACTCGTAATTGCATTCAATATATTTTCCTTCTCCAATTTGCAGCTTTGTAGGCTTAATCTTGCTTATTTGTTCTTCAATGTACTTCACCGTAGTCCTTATGAGTTCTGCCGATTCCCTTGCAAACTGAAACATTATTGGTCGGCAATAATGCACTGATGACGGACGTGGATTTTTCCAGTGTAGGGAATCATCCGATTTTAGCCGCAAAGGAACAACAGATGCCATAAACATATTTCCGTCCGATATTGTAGCGTCATCGAAAGATATCCTTTGCTTATAAACGCTTTGTCCGGATGATCCATCGCAGCCCCATTTGCTGATCAATGTCAACTTCTCAGGAAGAATTTTCACTTCCGTGAAAAACTTTGGTGTGGTTGACTTTCTAAACAGTTCAAATAATTTTAAATTGTTCAACGCCATGTTTTCAGTACTTAAATTGTTTAATGGTTTCAGTAATTGTTGCGCCAACTTTCAGGCGTAGACTAATCCAGGCATTATGCTTATTTTGCAATATATAGGCTTATGCTACCATGCCTAAAAATTTACCTGTTCCCTGCATACATATGGATTTAGGCTAAATAATGCAATTTTGATATTATGCACGTGTCCAAATAAGATTTGTGCCTACCTGTAGGGACCATAAGTCAATATTGTTCCTGACCATTTGTACGCCAAAGTATTGTTTATGTGAGGTACGTACCTGCTAATTTCAATGAGTAGTTTTTTTCAAACTATTAGATCAAACTACTGTCAGTCAAAACATATAAGGGATGGACGCCATACAATTTCTGCAACCATGTCTTTTTGAACTTTTTTACCTCTAGAAGCCAAACGGGCACGTACGGGCAGATAAAACCTTTTGAATTATGTAAAGAAATAATCAAAGAACAGGTTTTGCACGTATGGCAAATATAGAAAAATATAGTTTTTTTTTATTTTCCGTCAAAGTTGAAAAATAGTGAAAAAACGGATAGTTTTTAAATAGTGATTTACCAGGAGAAACACAAAGCAAACAGTTAATTTTTTTTTTATCATTATACATTTAATAAATACATCAATCAATACAAATAAAAAATAAGGCGATTCGTTACCTATTTTTCGTGATATTACACCTGAAATCGCAACAAATTGACTAAAAATTGTGTGTTTTTTTGAAAACCGAAAGTCGGTCAACTTTGAACGGTTATATCTTCTAAACTAAAAACGTGATATTATTAAGAGTGGCATATTTGAAATCGTTGAAAAGTTTCCTATAACATGGGTTTATTCAAAACTTCGTCGGCACTCATGAAAATTTTGATTTTTGCAACCTCGCTTGCTCTACGGGCGCCACTGTGCGTCGTAACGGATGTTGTCAAATTAACACTAATGAATGCATGAAAAAATTTACAATATTAGATTATGTAAACCATGTTGCATTGACTTTTACTGCACTGAAGCAATCAGCGCTCAAAGGTTGTTGAAAAATGTTTTGCCAGATTAAGGAGAAAATGTTATACCATCTGATATTGCTAGATAGTTCAGGTGGCTCATACTGTGTGCGGAGAAGATTTTGATTACTTTTGTGTAGGTGATATTGAAGAATTGATGAAGGATAAAAAATTTAATGTGTCAGATTTAATAAATAGAGTTATCGATCATACGACAACGATTTCGATGAAGAACTTACGGAATCACTAACCCTGACAACAAAAAATCTTAATGAATATAAGGGAAATCATTTTACAAAAATACCCAAATATGGAAAACGCCCTTGCATTCAGGCGATACATCTTGAGAGGTCATTAACCATAAATCAACATCAGTTTTAATTACGAAATTTATTTCCAAAACTCTAAGAACTGATGTTATCTCCAATTTATCACCTATCGAATCAGAAACGCATATAAAAAAAGCGATCAGAAGTGCAAGACAGTGATGAAGAATTGATTGGAAGTAATGACTGCTACATATCGTCCCATAAAATGTAAAAGGGCGTAACAACAAAAAAAATCGAAATAAAGTTTTTCGTTTTATTAACCTACATATTGACAAAATCGAAATAAACTTTTTGAACTGGATCGTTGACATATTGACAAAAAAAATTTAGATCCCTGCAAGTTGGTTGTTATTGATTTTGTAAAGTTTTTGCTTCTCCCTCCTGTAAAAAAAATTAAGTGTTGTTACGCCCTTTTGAATTTTAGGTGACGATATACTATAAATATTTATATTTCTAATTATTTTTTTTAGTGAACTGACATGTAATACTTTTTATGAGTTCAAATTACTTTGTTTTAGAAATAGCTTTAAGTACGATTGTCCAATTCACAAGCTCGCATTATCGTCATTTATGTTGTATAATCGTATAATTGTACAGTGCTGTATTTTTGTTGTTCGCTATTTTCATACAAAAGTGTGGTATCATTATAAGATTGATTTTTATATATTTTGAAAAATGTTGTATTTTGAAATGTTCGATTTGTGTGGTGAATTTGTTAAAATCATTTTAGAATATGATTTTAAACACCAAAATTTGGATATTTCCTAATGATTAATAAATCGCACTTGATTATAAAGCCGGTGTTGGCGAAAACCCATACTTTCATCATCTTTGTTACTTATATATTTATTTTTATTTAATTCCAAATTTGGTACTTGGTGATCTGATTGCTACTGCCGTGCTGCATTTTTACTTAAATAAATAAAATAACATCCAACTACACTCTGCATATCGTTACCTTAATATAAAAAGGCCCCAACTCATTATTTTTGGAAATCCGTTTTTTTATTGATTATTGTAGAATGGTTGCTAATACACATTCTATTAAAATTTCAAGCAAATTAGATTAAAAATAAAGAAGTTATAAGCAGAATACAAAAAGCCCTAACTCATACACACAATTTTTCTAAAGAAAAAAAGGCCTAACTCATACACACAATTTTTCGAAAGAAATACATATTATGTATTTCAATCTGAATTCCTCGTTAAATTTTAATAAAGATGTTTTTTGACAATGGTTGTGTAGCTATATTATTTCAGCTTTTATTAAGTTTTTTCCTTCTCCTGTAAAAAGTGTTTTTGATGAGTTGGGGCCTTTTTATATTAAGGTAACGATATGGTTTTTATATGAGAAAAGAAACCGTTTGTTTTATTCATATATAAAACTTTAAACAAGAAATTTAATCAGGGAATTTTGAAATACAAATTAAAACAATTTAATGTGTACGCATAACTCTTACAAACAGAGGGTATTAACTAGAGTATTCACTTAATTAATCGTTGTTCGATTAATCGAAAAAAAATTTCGCCATTATTTGATCGAATAATTAAAATAGTCAATTTCAAATAACGAATAACTCGAACAATTTATGTCAATTAATCGATTAAAATTAATATCTTAAAAACTCTACTTTTTTGATAAAAAATATTTTTTTTTAAATTTCTAAATAATTAAAAATTTAACAACTCAATAACATGTTCTTATATTGTATGTATCTATAGTGTTACTCGCACTTCTGAACATATTTTAGTCCCTTTTTAGACAAATCATTTAATAAACGATTACATACTAATTCCATACGTAAGAATTTTCTTACTAAAATATCACTTTTGCGTTACCTGTAACAAAATCTGTCTGTCAGATAATGGGTTACCTGTTTTTATCCGACTTTTAATTTCCTTATTGCCATCTCGAACGGCTGGATGAATTTTGACACTTAAGGTATTGTTAAATTCATCTTAAAAATCCTCAGATAGGTAGTTGAAAACAAGATCACGAATTGCTGGCGCAAAATAGTAATTCGTTAAAGAAAGAAATTACCAAGACCTAAAGAGTAGAGCTTTAAAATGAAGAAAAATAAAGTTATTAGCCATGTTCGGTAAATCGAATACATATGAGTAAATTTTAATAAAACAAACTTTGAAAACGATCCAGTTTAAAAAGTTTCTTCATGCTTTAAGTTCTTATCCTTAACCAGAACTTCTCTTAAAATCAAGAAAAATATCGTGTACAAAAAAAAATTATCTGAGAATCTCCATTGATTTCAATTTGACTTTATTTTCAGGTAAATTAATTAAATTGAATTACGAAAAATTATTTTGTTTAAATATGCTGGACCTCTCATAAAAATGATGCGATAAAAAAGTCTAAAATAAAATAAATAATTTATAAAAATATGAGATGAAAGCCTATGTTGAGTTCCCGTATTAAGTATGGCAGCCGGGAAATAATAACAAATTCTCTGAAAAAAAATTAATGGACCCCGGTTGGTACTGAACCAAATGCTTTCAGAACATTTTATAGTCTATTCAACCGAAGTAGGGCTTATTTTGTTTATAGTTTTATTTTTTCCTGAATCCTGTTTCGGTCGCTTAAGTGCCTTAAAAACTGTATGTTTTGCAGCAGGGTTTTTTATTTTTTAATTATTTATTTTATTTAAAAGTTTTAGAACTGCGTTCGTATCTGTTATTAATGAATTGTTATTTTATTGTTTAACTATATTTTTATTTTATTGTTTTTTTCCGTTTATTAATACAATAAAATTATCAAATCAAATATACATGTACGTTTTTCCCATTGGATAAAATTATTTGAATTATTCGAGTTATTCGATTATATTAAAACTTTTATTCGATTAATCGAGCAAAATTTTAATTCTAAAATCGATTAATTCCTTACTCGAACAAAACCAAAAGTCAAATAATTAGATACTCTAGTATTAACTCAAACTTTTTATTCTTTTCACGTTTTGGAAAATATCGACACGCAATATACTTTCATGCTATTTTGTCTACTTTTTACTAATGACACGGTTGGTTTAAAAATTCTTTTTCATAAGCTTTTAATATTAAATTAAAAACTATTTTGCTTCTACTGCAATTTTTTAAATTTATAATCAAGTGCGATATGTTAAATTAATTTTAATTTATTTTTTAACTATTTGAATTTAATTTTCTTATAAATTTATATTTATTACCATTTCAACGCAAATTAAAACTCCCATACCTGGCTTAATTTCATGGTACCGAATAATGTAAATCACAAATATCAAAGAAGAAGAAATATATACAAAATTGAGTTGACGCATTCTATGTTTGACATTTAGCAATACGATATAGTAACGGTACAACAAATTTGTCAGTTCACAATTGCATAAACAAAAATCGTATTAAATCGAGCGATAAGCCATAAGGCGGAGTTAGTGAATTGGACAAATGTTTTTATTTTAATTATTTTTTTTATGCAAAATTTAATTTACTTAAAAATAAATGAATGCTCTGAACAAAATTTTAAATTTTTCGATTTACACGATTTTTTCTGAAACGCATGAAATTAAAATAAAGTCAGCTTGTAAATATAGGCAAATACAGTGCTGCCACGACAATTTTAACAACCAACATTTTTGAATAAGTTACCAAATGTGAAAAATATAACCAAGTTAGAAAAGCCTTTTGTTAATTGAGAAAAACTTTAAAATTAATTTTAAGTTGCATTGTAAAACAAAGGTTATTTGCACTTAATAGGAAAATTTTAATTACAAATTAAGAAAACAAAGCAAGAAATGTAATTCTTTTATATATTAAAAATAACGAAAAAGTTAAATGAAAAGTTTTTATTTATTTGAGACCTTTTTTATTTTCATTTTATAAGAGTAAGGGTGCGTACAGAGTGGCCGCTTGTTGCCGAGCCGAGCCGACTGACGCTTATTGCGAGAACCAATGCGAGAAAACTGGTACTATACAAACTAGTACAAATAAGCGCGAACAGGTCATAGTGGGCGCCGAGCTGGTCAGAGCGCAAAGCTGATTGAATGCGAGAAAACAGTTCCAAAGCGGTTTTCAGCGCCGAAAACATTGTTTAGGTTATGTTGTTATGATTTCAACTTGTTTGGAAAACATTTAAAAAAAATTAAAAACAAAAACTAAAAAAAAAGTAAATAAAACATTAGACCGGGTCAACCTCCATACAAAAAAAAAAAAGTTGTGCCAGTCACCCCCTAGAATGAAAGATATGCCAACGAAGTTTCTAAAACAGAAAAAAAATTGTTTTTGCCACGCCCCAAAATACAGCGCTTTTGGTTTTTTATATGTAGCGCTGCCATTTAAAGTCTGATCTTATTATATCATATATTGTTGTTCATAGGTTGACAGTGGCTTCATTTTTGCATTTGGAGACTTTTCAATCCGACATCAAACTCTGGGCGCCACTTATGCCATCTCGGATACTTCCCCCAAATATAAATTTTTTTAAACGTGCCAAGAAAGTCCTTGTAAAACTAAGTACGTCTAGCTTTTATTATACTCACTTTTATGCCACGCCTCAAAATTGAGCCCCTTTTTTGTTTTTCACAAACATATTACATTAAAGCAGGTAGAAGCCAATACAAACCAAAAAAAATTTCCTAATTCATGCTCTAGAATAAAAGGTTTAGTTTGAAAAACTTTAAAAAAATGGTTTTTGCCACGCCCTAAATTACAGCCCTTTTTGTTTTATATATACAGCATCGTCATTTACAGTCCAATCTCATCGTATAGTATATCATTGTGTATCAGCGCTGATTCTCGCATCCACTATGCACACTCAAACTTGTTTCTCGCATGAAAAGTTCTCGCAATAAGCGACAGTCGGCTCGGCTCGGCCACGAGCGGCCACTCTGTACGTACCCTAAAGGCCGTCCAATAAATGTAATATTTTTTGAATATGTTCTTTACAATAAACGAAATTTGTACTTAACAGTTATAAATAACAAAAAAAGAAAATATTAAGGGTAATCACGATGGTCATTGTGCAAATTTGCACTTTTTAAATTTTAAGTGCATATTATGATGGATCGTGAGCATACTACTTTTATTTTTGTTGCAAATGTACTATTTTTCTAAAATTTTTTTCTGGCAACACAAAAAACTTCTGCCAGCTCTATCATAAGTTCTCCAAAATCTTTATTTGTTTACAATTATGCACAAGCAGAGGTATTAAAATATATTTTTTAACATAAAACAATGCCTAAAACCAGTGAAAAATAATTTTCTTTGTTATAAATAAAAAAAATATGGCGGTCCGTGTGTCACAAGTTGTTGTTTGCTTTTATTTGCAACTGAGCAAATATGCTCTACCATTTTTGCTCAAGGTTTTTTTAGTGCAAACGAAGTAAAATGCAGCTAATTGCAAATACATACATTTTGTTGTTGTGTTGTGCAAATGTGTGTATTTTTGCACACATTTGCATCGTTTGCACACTTTGCACTACCCATCGTGATTACCCTTATAAAATTGTTTCCGCTTTTTAACTGTCAGTGGCAGGATTGTGAAATGTGGTGATTTTTAAATTCTTTTGGCGATGAACATCCATGTTTGGCAATTGTTTTGGCGAAGTTGGAAACTGTTGGCGATATGCGAAATTTGGCGATATGAATTTTTTGTAAATATTTTATAATTTATTGTATATCTAAAATATTATTAATATGGGTATAGCTTGTTTCTCTTGTTTGTAAGTTGTATTTTAATTATTAAAATATACTACTGGAAATATTGTAAATATAGAACATTTTCCTAATATTCAAATTTTTAGAAACAGTAAAACTTCTTTTGTGTACTTTCTCAGTCATATTCTGAAATCGATTCCGCGTGATATATGCACTATCTACCTTAATCTTTAATTTACTATTTTTACTACTCTTAAAATCAGAAACAACTACGCTCATTGTAAAAAACTTATTGAAAATCTTCATCAAATAAACTTCATTTGATTTTAATTTCAGAGCATGGCAGTTTTTAATATTAAAATCACATTTGGCAATTTTTTTCTTAACAAAAATCCTAAAAAAATATCTGGTAGCTGTTTTGGAAGGGATTTTTTTGTTTACGATAAAGTATAAACATTTCGTTCATTTGAATCAAATAATGAGAAAATCGTAGTGCAAAGTACACATTGTTCGAAGTCGTGTACCTTCGGATTGACCCCCCATGTAAATAAAAAGGTTAAAAATTTAAAAACGTTAATTGAAAGTGTATCAATATAAACATATTCATATGCACGTATTTAATATTTTTGAAAAAAAGTAACCAAAATTAAAAAAATATTCACATCTCCACATTGAGAAAAAAATAACCAATTTTGGTTAGAAATAACGAAAAACGGCAGCTCTGGGCAAATTATGGTTTTGGCACAATAGCGTCCATGACATGGGAGCTAGGATCAGTGTTGCCAGCTAATTATTTTTCTTCCCCCCAAAATAATTTTAAAACCCCCCAAATTAAAGGTATTTTGGAAAAAATCCCCCTAAACATAAAAGTTTACTCAGTTTTAGTTTCAGTTCTAATATCAATACCTAAATAAAGCCAAAATCACAAAATGTTTAACATTTTACTGAAATTCCCCCAAAAATAATTTTTTTTTAAGTTTCTTATATATTTTTATTTAATAAAATATCTTAAAAAACTATTTATAAACCGTTTAAAAACGTACTTGGACCCTTTTTGACGGGTACTATCTCACGGGAGATAATCGCTAGAGCCAAAATATTTTGGGAATCTTCATAAAACATGTCAAAGTTAGTTTTGAGGGGGGTGCATCAACTACTTTCTTTGAGTCGGTCTAATGTACACACATATATGAATCAAAATAGAGTTATTAAAAATATGCTTTTTTAAATAATGGAATTAATGTGCTGTTTCCAGGTGCCAAGCAATTGATTGTAAAGTAAAATTTATATGAAAATCACTCCGTTTTTTGAGTGCTTTTCATATACATTTTACTACACAATCAATTGCCTGTCACCTGGAAACAGTATATAAGTTTCTTCAAAATATCGAGCGTTGCCAAATCATTGAGGTTAACTTTGTACATATTATCAGAATTAAAAAGTTTGAGCATTTCAGGTGTTACATTAAAGTTGTGAAACGTTTAGTTGCATGAATACTTCACCCTTAAAACGCTTTCTTTTTTATCTTTGCAAAAACGATTTTTGCTCAACCAAGTATTTTTTAGTTATTGTTATATACAGACAAGCAAATAGTAAAACCCCCTAAGAACCCCGTAAATATAAATTTATGTCCCCCAAAATTTCCCGCTAAGAATTTGTACCCCCTAAATTTGCCCCTAAATGAAATAAAACCACCTTAATCTGAGGAAAAAGCCCCCAACCTGGACACTGTGGCTAGGATGGTAAAATTTTGCTCAGATATTTCTTAAATATAAAGAGTATTCAATATTTAAAATGAGCCAAATTTGTTCATAAATATATCCCCCATACAATTGTTACCCCGAATTTAAGTTTTTGGTTTAATTCTGTTCATACTATTAAAGCTGGAGAACAATTGGCTTTTGAATACTATACTATAGGGTATATAAGATTCGGCACAGCACTTCTACTTGTTTTAATTAAAAACCTACTTCTACTTTAAGCCCTTTTAATATTTTTTAAATAATTACAAATTATTAATACAATTTTTTTTTTTAATTTCAGGTAAATTAAATATAAACAAATCCATACAGTAAGTTAAAATAAAAATTATTATTAACTATTTCACTTAACAAAAAATGTATCATATGCAACCCAGAAGTGAACATCAATTAAAGATTTCTTAAAACTGGAAAAATATTGTACACTTTTACTAAATTTAAAATTTAAAATTAAATATTAAAAAAAAATCTAAACTCAAAAGATTTTAGTTAAAAGAGTTTTTTTACTCTTAAAACTTTTTGTGAGATTTTAACGTTTAAATTCTATTTTACCATTAAAAATTTTGGGTTAAAATATTTCGTGTTAAGGCATAAAATCGACTCATCGACTTTAACCTCAATAACTTGACTTTACTGCATTTTTGCATGGTTTTCCTTCCACTTCAAAGCATTTTCTCTCAATGGCTATAAAAACCATATTATTTACGTTTATATCCTCTATATATCACTTAACGACAGCATGTGATAATGACGATAGTAAATGAAATAAAAAAAAAAACAACAAAAAGCAAAAATACACAAAAATGTTTGTTTTTAGCCATGACTTTTTTATGATTATGCCTTTTAAACTACTCGTACGCATAAAAACGGAAGCCAGAAAATAAGGCTGCATGCACAGACATGTATAACTTTGGTATGAGTATAAAATTTTATATACGAGTTTAATAGAGACATTTGCTGGTCTCCGTATTTTTTTTGCTTATAAACAATTTTAATAACCATAATAAACACATGTACAAAAGGTACCCGGTAATCTGCTGGGAAATTAATTAGATAATTAAAAAAAAACTAAATGACTTAAATATTCTACTTAAGGCAAAATGTCTCCAAATTTAAAATACGACTGCCATTAATTAAGGTATTACTGAAAATCTAAAAATTCTCTTATTTTTATAAGAATTTTACTGGCTTAGCGGAATATTTTATCGGCTGATTTCAAATGTACAAATGAGATATTTTGCTTAAAAGTGCCATGGTGCACTGCCAGTAAACGAACTAGCGGGTTTCAGTAAAACTATATATTGCGATAAGCTTTAACCAAAATGTGAAAACAAAAAGCCAACATGTTCGGCTGATGTTCGAAAACCCGTAACTTTTAACTAATAACAGTCGATGCCGTAACTATTAGTACAGTTCAATGTATTTTGTTACGTTTAAGCGTATCTGTTATAACATGGTATTTTATATTCTGAGCCATTATGGATATATATATAAATGGAAAGAATTATTTACTACAACCCCAGAACCATGAAAATTCTGCTTGATTCTCGACCAAGCCACAAATAACTTATTCTAAATAAAGGGGTTTTGAATGAGGACATGACAACTTTTTTTTTAATTAAAACGCAAACCATTTGAGATATTTTCAAAACTTTATAATCGACTTGAAATACATTCAAAACATTTGTGAATGGAACTCGACTTCGTTCATATGGCCCCCGCGGGCACGTCAGTAGCGGTCAATTCATTGAACCCAATTTTCGATGACTCGGTCACATATTTCGGCCGTATCGGTCACATATTTCGGCCGTTCCGCGTTCAATCTTGGCTCTGAGTTCTTCCAACGACGTCGGCTTGTTGGCATAGCGCAATTATTTGACGTTGCCCCAAAGAAAAAAGTCTAGAGGCGTTAAATCACACGAACGAGGCGGCCAATTGACTGCTCCATTTCTTGAGATAACACGCTCACCAAACTTACTCTTTAATAAATCGATTGTAACGTGTGCTGTGTGGCACCGTCCTGTTGAAACCACATGTCATCCAAGTCCATGTTTTCCTATTCGGGTCAAAAAAAATCGGTAAACGTGACGATCGTTATTGTCGACGAAAAAATATGGCCCAATGACGCCGGCGGCATGCAAACCGCACCAAACATTTTTTTTTTTTTTGAATGAAGTGGTGATTCATGAAGGACATGTGGATTTTCAGCAAACCAATAACGCATATTTTGCTTATTGAAGAACCCATTACGCCAAAATTGAGCTTCGTCACAGAAGATGATTGTGCGATGAAATTCATCATCTTGGCGCATCTTCTTCAGAGCCCAATCGAAGAACGTACGACGCGTTGAATGGTCCATCGGCTTCAATTCTTGATTGATCTTGTTTGAGTGTAAACCAAGACGCAACAATCGCCAAAAAGTGGCCATGGCG
The DNA here is from genome assembly GCA_943735925.1 of Pollenia amentaria. Classification (NCBI taxonomy): domain Eukaryota; kingdom Metazoa; phylum Arthropoda; class Insecta; order Diptera; family Polleniidae; genus Pollenia; species Pollenia amentaria. Next base: position 79,096,704 of record OX031008.1, on the reverse strand, counting down.
ATACCCAGTTTTTGAGAACGCCGCGGAATCGACTGATTTGGATCGTTTGCTACGGACGCTTGAGCGGCAGCCATATTTTCGTCACTTCGACCAACCCGTTGACTCACTGGCACGGCAGCATCACACAATGAATATGTAAACTCAAATTTTTGCACTAAACTTGTTATTTCTTGTCTACTAGGACAAGAATAACGACCGAAAATTGGAGTTAATGCTCTTAAAGTTGCGGTCACCGACTCCAAATTTCGGTGGTACATTTTTATAATTTGAACGTACAACGTATCGTTTGTGTACTTAACCATGATGAAAATTTTTAGTTTACTGAAAAAAAGGAAAGTAACATTTAGATGATCAGTGAAATAGTGCGTTCACAAATTAAACATAAAGTTGTCAAGTACCTATTGAGAAACCCGATATGTGTGCGGCTTGGTTTAAGCAAAATATTTCTTTATTTAAGAAAATTTTACTAAATACGAACGAAATAAGTTAAAATCAAGATTTTATTATGGATTTTCCTAATTGAACAAACGAAATTGTATACTTTGGAAAATAAATTTCTTTCCGTGTAAGCAGAACACGCTTTTGGGTTGAAGGAAAAAGTTTTTCCATGTATCGCAAGAATTTCTGATATTTTTCAATTTAATATAAATTTCTTAACAAAAATATAATTGATATAGAGAACTTTGAATAAAATAAAATTTAAAATAATAAATGAAACTGGTTAATGAAGAACTCATGACCAGTGAAAGGAGAACCAATCCTTAAACTGGTTAATGAAGAACCAAAAGGTAGAAAGAGTAATGAATAACAGTACAGTATTCACCGGTGGTGTAACACATTTTTGTGGGACTTTCTAAAATTTCGTCCCTAAATTTAGTTATAGGACTGGTTTTATTGAAATAGTACTCCATTGTAGTAACTAACACTAAACACATTCATTGAGAATAGATGTGTGACTTGTCATATGGTGACTGGTAGGTGCCAATTGACCCCCTCTAATGACAACCCCATTGAAAAGTGGTAGGTCATATTCAAATTAAGTGAACCGGTCCCTACCACAACTACTTTGGTGTCAGTTCGCTTACCTATAGAGAAGTCATCGTTCAGCAGCAATATCTCCACTATAAAATGCTTTTGATTTGTACGTGGACTCAACAACATTTGTTGGACTATTAAGACAATTCGTTGTATCGTGATATCTTTATTTATTTATCCAATATAAGAAAGATTTGATAAAATATCCATAATTAAACAAAAAAACTTACTTAATAATTTTTAGCTCCTAGCGCCTTTATTACTTAAAAAATGTATACAGCGACTAAAACTTTACGGCTGCCTAAATATTAATTATTTAGCATCTGAAATCGACATCAGCGTCCATCTGTTATATATTATCAGCAACTGGCAACTCATCCAAAGGTCGGTTGCCATATACAATCGACCCATAAGTTATATCTCCCTAAAGGCTATATTTTTCAGCAGAGCAAAAAAACGTTTTTAACAGGCAGGATTATTTATTTTTTAATTTTTTTTTTAATTTTTTAAAAAAAAATATTGTTGTGTTTCAAACATAACAAAAATGTTAGTGCTGTGTTCATTGATTCATCATAACTCTACAGTAGAAATCTAAATTATAAGCGGTTGCCCACAGCAGTTATATATCTTTCTTGTAATTATTTTAAGGCATATCCCTGGAGGAAAGCGAACTGACACTAAGGTAGTCCCGTGATAGGGTTTCTGGTAGCAGATACCGGTCCTAGATCAAAAACTTTATATGAATGGGACCTATCACTTTTACATGGGCTTGTCATTGGAGAGGGTTAATTGACACCTAACAGCCATCATAAGACCAGTCACACATCTATTCTCAATAAACGCGTTTTGTGTTAGTTTCTACAATGCTTATCCCATTCTTCTAATAAAAAATTCCTTGAATTAATTTTAAGAACACATTTTTTAAATATTCCCAAAGAAATGTATCACATACAGAACCTGTTACGAAATCGGTTCTTATAAATAAATTAAAAATTATATATATAAAAAAATTATAAAAACAAAATTAAAAAATCTTCACTTTTGTTTTTATTTAGTATACCAATGCAGTGTTTGGTTCCCCTTTCACATGTCATTATTTCTTTCTTTTTGTACTTGTTCTATTTTCACAAGTCCTAGGACCAGTTCTGTTGGAACAATTGACACAAATTTCCCACTGGGATGACTTTATGACTACCTTGTGAATCCGTTAATTATACTTAAGGTAGATTCCCTAAAAGGGCAATGCCACGAGTACATTTCTTACTTGGTCATAAAGAGGGTATAAACTCAAAATTTAAAAATTTTCAGTAAAAGCAGAACGATTATTAATTTAACTAGTGTTTGCCCACTGGTCGAAATTCGACCAAAATTATTTATGCGAATATGAAGAAATAATACATATAAGTAAAAATGAATTTACATATTTCGAGCATTGGTTTTTTATTCATCTTAGTGGGTCGGTTTGGCGAGGGACCAGCCTCCAGTCTATATGTTCTCTTCCACTTACATTACAATAATATAAAAAAAATCAGAAATGACCAGTTAAAAAACCAAAAAGGGCAAAAAAGTATTCTCTAAGATAAAGTTTCTCAATCACTCTGCATGTTTAATTTTATGTTTCTAGGTCTAATTTTAATGAAAATTCAAAAAGTATCTGTTGAAGAGCAAAAAAGTGCCAACATTTTTCTTCTTGAAGGTTCTCATTCACTCCTATAATTTTATGTTTCTACGTTCAATACTATAGAAAATTCAAAAATTACCACATGCAGCACGGAAAAATAAAATAAATTTATGTCCCGTATTTTCCCTTTTTGATGATTTTTTTTCAATATGGTAGTGGGGATCCATTATTTAATACGAATGTGTCAATATATAAAGAAAAATATGTTTTAAAAAAGTGCAAAATATAGGTACGATTTTCACACCTTAATCATTCGAATTTCGGAAAAGCCCCAAAAGGGCCGAATTATAAAAAAAAAGTCCTCTTATTTTTCTAAAGCACAACGATAAGTATTACAGCCTGTTCATCGATTTTGAACGTTAACGTTCGCATAGAAAATTACATTTAAAACAAAAACAAATTTTAGAATTTTGATCAGTTATTTTTGCCCTTTTTACCCCCGCAGATTTTATTTTTATTTTATTTATTTTATTTATTTATTTATTTGGTATGGATTGTAAGCCCTGTCGGCCAAATTAATCCAGCTAATTCTTATGGCAAATATTATATTTTCTTTTTCTTAACTAATGTATCACTACCCCCCTATTGCACAAATGTTGAAAAGATATAAGGACAAGCCACAGGTGGCAAATTTATACAGTCAACTTCCACTTCTCTACAGATTTTCTAATAGTATTTTCTTGAACTTAGGAATAGAATTTGAGAACGCGCGCTCTCTACCAGGTATGAACGAATTCCACATCCTTGAGACTCTGACAGTAAATTACCTGTTCATAATTTGAGTAGAATGTCTAGGTATGATCAATAAACTAGTTCTAGTAGAGTGTCCGAAACTGAATTTGTCCTTAAGGTACACAGGATGTCCAAATTTAAAAATCTTATAAAATTGTAATAACATTGTCATATTAATGAAGCTTTCAAAATCACATCCCAAAAGATTTATAGTATAAGAAGTCATATGAATGTGCGATCTATATTTTAGTCCAAAGATATAACGCGCTACTCTATTAAAACACTGTTTAAGTTTATTGATACTAGTTTGTGATACCCCAGAATAAACTTCAAGTCCATATAGTAATATAGGCAAACATAATGCCATAGCAACATTCCTCTTTACCTTACTGGGCAAATACAGTGCTATAGCATACAACCTCCTCAAAACAAAATTAATTCTTGAAACAACATGATTAATATGAAACTCAAAGTTCAGGTTATCATCTATGTACAATCCTAAAACTTTATAATAAGACACAAACTCTATGTTCTCTTCACCTAATATAAAATTCGGTTTTATGTATGATTGCGAAAACCACATGCCTCGTGTTTTGAAGGGATTCATACAAAGATTATTTATTTTAGACCACCTCATAAAGACATTTAACTCCTCATTAACTTTTTGTTTTAAAAACTTAAGACCACGACCATTGTCATTTGCCAGCAAGAGAACATCATCAGCGTATGTACAACACGTACTGAATGTTATGTGATGATATAAGTCATTCATATAAGTCATAAACAATAAAGGCCCCAAAATAGACCCTTGGGGTACCCCCCTAAAAGTTTTAGCGATTGATGAGCAGGCCGATTTATACTGTACATATTGGTATCTATTTGTAATAAAAGACTCAATTAACTTGCAAGCGGAAAATCCTAGGTCATACTGGGAGAATAATTTACTACATAGCCTTTTATGGTCAATGGAGTCAAACGCTCTACTAAAATCAAGAGATATTAATACAGAGCTCAGTTTCTTGTCTAAATTATTTCTTATATTCTCGACACAGTCTAAAATTACATTTGTCGTGCTATAGCGTCTTCTAAATCCAGATTGATAACTGTTTAAATAATTTCCACATTCAAGATGTTCCAAAAGTTGATCCCTTAATAAAATTTCTAGTATCTTAGAACATGAGTTCAAAACGCTTATCGGACGAAAGTCTGTTAGTAGGTGTCTGTTGATGAAATATATACTGTGCACTACTGTAAGTAAATACCTATCATTTGGTGTACTTTTTGTTCAAATCGGTTGGCAAACAGACTACCAATGTGTTCTTAACTGTTTTGCCTTTGCCGATTTATATATAGATATTAAATTAATTTAATATTAAAGGCACATAAAAAAGAGTTTTTCATGACCAAAAAGTAGACAAAATGGCACGATATTTTTACGGCGGCTAGATATGAATATTGTGTGCCGATTATTTCCAAAAAGTGAATACATAAAAATTTTGATCTTTATGATCAAGTGCGTTAGGTATATTCTTCCTCAGGTCACTTACACTAAAGAGAAAAATATTAAATTTCGACTAAATACCCTCTTTATGATCCAGTCCGATATGTGGTATGTCCATCCTCAGGACACCTTTGGCCAAGCCCCAGTGGTAACTAATATTTCGTATAAACAAAGGTTATCCTCTTATGTTATCGATAATTATGCTGGTGGTTTGTAAAGGATGAATGACCCTCCGAAACTGCTTTAATATTTTAACTCCAACAAGAAATACACGTATGAAGAAGAAATTTATATATTTTGTATGCCTTTAAAATGCGAACATGTGCATTGTAGACACAATCAATTGACCTGCATTCCCTTCGAAAACATATAAGTTGCATACAAATGAATGAGTGTCGGAGGAAACTCGTTAAAAAAAAGTATGAAAATTGAAAACCGAAAATACGTATGTACTTGTTGTTGCCCATAGCGTTATTATTACTGGTCTGTTGAATTGCTGCTGTTACAAAATGTTATTATTGTCTGTTGTTGGCCATTATTAAAATTGTTCACGTTACTGTTGCCATTATGGCATCGGCGTCGTCGTGTTATAACGCTGCCTGCCCATAATGATAGTGTTGACATTTTTGCAATGTTGTTGCCTATAATTTTCTTTTTCAATATTTTAAAAATGTTGTATAATTTTTTTTTTTTTAGCGAAATGAAACAAAATTTTCGGAAATTTTATTTGCCAGCTAGAAATGTTTTCATTTATTCGATAATGTTGGTTATGGAAGCAGTATAACTGGCATGTACGAGAATTGTTGTGCAATTTAGAGGAATGTAATCGTGTATTATGAAGTAGGTTGTGAAATCGTATGTATGTGAATATGTTTAAGCTTGACCTCCTCCTCCCCCAAACAATAACTGGCGAACATTGTTAAAAGGAACCAGAGGTTTTAACAAAGTTTGTGCGGTGTTTGCGTTCAGGGTTCAGCAAAAAAGAACACATACATATTTATGTGAATGCGAATGTAATGCAGTTGTAGTATGTTTGTGCAAGGCCAAATTCGATTATATTTGAGTTTTATTCAACTGACCACTTAAACTGTTCGAATATGAGAATTTATGTTATGAAAGTTGGCGTGGTTATGCACACAGATTTATATTAAGGGGTGCATACGTTTCCTACGTGTTTATGCAATAGTTTTCTTTTTATTTTACAAAAATTCTATGATTTTGCTGAACTTGTAATAACATCCAATTTACATGGGCACAAGCATTTCTTATTTGCTTATCAAAATTTCTGTTAGTTGTTGATACAAAATCAATTGATGTTCTAGCGATGGGTTTTAAACGTGATATTGGAGCTTTTATAAAATTGATGATTCGTTAAAACAAACACTTGATTTTTACCTCTAGATGATGTTTGCATTTTGAGAATTTAAATTTTGCTTAGATACGGAAATATAACGATAAAATTGTCTAAATCAGCAGTTGGTTTTTATTTTTCATTTAATAAAAAGTAAAATCTTTGAATTGAGCCTAAACTTAGGTAACGAAATTGTATTATTTCTAAGAAGCCTTAACATAGGCAATGCATTTCAATGTTATAAAAAGTAAACTCTTATATACTGCCTAAAAAGTATGCAAAAAATTTCTATGAAAACTAAATCAGCTTTACAAATCGCTATGCATAAGAAAGGATTTTGTTTTTCAATTAGGCCTAAAGAAATGCAAAACTAACTAAAATGTTATGAAAGGGTAGCGGTTATTAAAGGAAATTTCTTCATTAAGCTAAACATTTACTGGCGTATTCATAAAAATTTTTTTAATTTAATAAAAAAGTTTACAAAACAAATTTTCTTTAAAAATTTTACTTAATAAACGTTTGTGAAATTTAATGATCGTTTATGAATACGAGGTGTTAATATGTAAAAAAATATGCAAACATTGCATACATGCTTAAAATAAAAAGTATTGCAATAATCTATTTTTAACACGTCTTTGCTATAGCAATACAAAGCATACTTTTGGGCAAGCTAAAATCATTGTTAACTATTGAAAATATTGAAGTAAATTTTTTTGCTGATTGCGTTTAAAGATAAAATTCTAAATCTTTAAATATATAAAAAAAAAAAGAAAACATTTTTATCTTTCGAAATCACGTTTTCCAATAAAGCCTAAATCTATAGCTTTTATCCAAAACCAAAAAAAAAAAAAAAAAAAAAAAAAAAAAAAAAAAAAAAAAACTCAATATACCCAAAAACTATGCCATACATTTTTACATTTTCACATTAATCACATTAACGAAAGATTTTGATCAGTTATTTGCAATACTAAGAATAAAAATTGCCATAGATTTTCCGTGATTTAAATGAAAGTCTTTCATGTTTCTCTCTCTCTCTCTTGCTGTTTTTTGCAAATCGTTTCAAACATTATTGATAAATGAATAAAACTCCTTATTAAATTACATTTCATAGAAACAATTTTGCGTGGCATTTTAAGAAATTGTGTGGAATCGCAGGCAGCAGCAGGAGTTATTTCGGCAATTTGAAGAACATCATTAATCACATAAATGTAGCAACTTATTTGCTTTAATAGAGACAAAACTTAAGAATTGTCTTGAGTAACAAAATAAATGTGTAGTTTTATTAAAAAATTTAACAGAAATTGCGTTTCAAGAAAATATGGTAATAAATTAGATAATTATTTCAATACATTAGGCCAGTTCAGTAACAGAAAATTATTACTTTTCTTCAATATTTGTACTACTAAGGCGTAATAAATCAAAGCAAGTTCAACTCTGTTTTTGGTTTAAAATGTGTTTAAGCCAACATATCTATAAATCAGTAAATATATAAACCATTTTTAAATGCATAAAACTAGGCGTTTAAGCTACCAATGCAGACCATATGAATTTGACAACATTACTCGCAGTGCTGTCACATGTTACTCTTTTAAATAACATATAATACATGGGGCACTGATTTACAACTGTTGAGTTTAAACTACATATAAATTTAAGTTTAGTTCAACTAAACCAGCGTTTAAACACTCACTTATTTATAAGCCATAAGCAGGGGTGCCAGATAATTTCGATGAAAACTCGGCACATTTTCAAAAAAAACGGCATTATCGGCACTTCAATTAAAGAAAATCGGCAAATTAAAAATATCTCTTTTTAGAACAATAAAACATATTTTTATTAACACAAAAAAAAAACAAAACTGAATAATTCAGCATTAACTTACATATAATCCATATAAAAACACAAAAATTAATAAAAAAAAAAGAAAATTTTTATAAATAAACTGTAGTTAATTTAAAAAAAATTTTGAACATTAGGTTTTTATAGTTTAAATTTTTTTCAACATTTTATTATAACAAACATTTTATAGATACATATTTGAGTTTAATAGTTTAATTAAATCTATTTTAATATCAACATCAAAACAGTTTGCATTATAAAGTTTTAAGTAATCTTTAGAAAAAGGAATTCCTCGAAAGGATTCATTTTCCAGGGAACATCGAAATTTGGTTTTATTAAGGTTGACTTGGCTAAGAATTCTTTTCACATTTGCGGAAGATGTGGAGGACCATAATTTGTTGTACAAACTTTGACAGCACTGGAAATCCATCCGTAGAATCCCCACGTTTTAAGTCTGAAATGTGTAGCCAAAAAGTTTGCAAATTAACTTCAATTCCTTCTAAATCTTCTTAAAAGTTTGTTATTGCAAGTCCCTAAAGGAACAAAGCTGGGCAACTCTTTCAAAATTTCCATAAAAGAAGTATTTTCCCTTTTCATAATTTCATATTTAAACATTTATAAGATTTTTTTTTTCAAAATAAAAACGTTTAAATATGTATTTGATTTGAAAGTTCTATACAAAAATTAATACAGTTATTACCAATTTTGTTAATTTCGCTTTTGTTGAGTTTCGATTTTGAGAGCAACTCATTAGCCAATAAGCCCAAATACTTCTCATAAAAGTTCAAAAAATCTTTGTGTTCATTAATTTCGTTAAGTAAATTTAATTTTTTAATTGTTTTTTATGAAATAAAAATACAGTTTTAAAAAGACTTTCCATTTGGTTGTATATGTTATGACAAGTGCTTTAAGTTTTTAACAAAAATTCGCCATTTTTGGAGCCAAAATCGGCCAATCGGCATTTTGCTAATTTTAAGGCAAAAAGTGGTAAAGCGTTCACATACTTTTATTTTTTTTTTTAAGTAGTTGGAAGAAAAAATTTGTACATTTTAAATTTACTTTCTCGTTTCTACTAGTTTCAACTAGTAATGCAAATGAACACACCTTTTATTTTTTAGAAAATGTATTGTTATTATTTTAAATGAAGTTTTAATTATTTCAAAACAAATTAACCACTCAACATGCTGTAGTAGAATTTTAAGTAAGGAAATAAGGAATGTTGAGGATATATTTTAAGACTAAAGAGGAATAGTATAGAAGGGCCTTTTTTAAGATGGCTGAAAGAAATGAGAAATAACTAATTATGAGGAGAAAAATAATGCATTTAGAAAGATATCATAAGTGTAACCCTGTCTGTTCTTATAAATGTGAAATTAAATCTTTATACCTATAAATAAACATAAGCTAAGGTTCTTCAGTCAGCCATCAAGAAGACAGCTGGCTTGGCTTCTTAAGTGGTACCTTTGTAATACACAGCGCAAATATCCATCATACAAAGCAGTTACTCAATAGGCGTCACTGCAGAATTTTACCGCACAGAAAATGAAACGCAGTTTCCTGTTCCACCTCGTCATGAGAACGTCTGCAGTAGTCATGGAATTCCAAACCCATTCCCTTTGCATGAGTCCCTAGTTATCGCTGTCATCACTTTTTTAATATGTTCACAGAAAAAAAATAAAAATTGATTTCAATAAAAAATTTTTGATATTGATTTAATAATTAATTCAATTTGCACCAGGAAACAAAGTAATAGTATCAATTAAATGTTTAATTCAATTGATTAAACGTTAAATTCACTTGATTAAATTTTTAATTAAAACTTATTTTCGTCGGCTAATAATTTAATTGTCGTATGTGGATTCGTACAGTTTCGAGTAAATTGAGTTTGAACACATTTAATTTAAAAATTGCTTCAGCAAATACCACATACGACAAACTCAATACTCCATATCTCGAAAACCGTATGAGGTATCTTAACTCAAAACAGCAAAAAATCCACATACGACATTTAAATTATCAACCGACGTTTTGTTTTTGATGAATGCTTTTATTGGTGAAAAACTTTGGAGAATTTTTTCTGTGTTCCTTATTTAACCTTAGTATAAAGCATGCCCTCTGTTCATCATAGCCAGGCCACAATTCCCTTAATACGGAGAAGGTTAATTCATAAGGCCACCCCAACTGTTCAATTCTGTAAGACTCACGTTTAATGAGTGACTTACAGTGAGTCATTGGCAAACCAATGAATTGATCAGTAAATCGTTCATCGAGACAATTGGTTACACAGGCAGTTCTCATGCCCTGGTACCCTCATTAGCCGTCAGCTTTGTACAGACGGTTGTCAGAACTTACAATATTTTAAAGGGTGGTGATGCGCTGGCATTATACTGCCAAAGAATAATTGCCACCAAAAGTAAATTGTCAGTTCAGACGACTGTAAGAAACCCTTACAATTTCATTGGCAGAGAACTGTCAACCAATAAATTCATCTGCCAACTACAATTCTCAGTTCACACGGTTGTCAGATAATTGCATTGCAAGAATTGCCAAATCTGCTGTTACCGATTATCAGAAAAGGAAAATTGTGTGTATTTTTATAAATTGGAAAGCTGAAAATATTGTTATTGAGGGGGAAAAGCAATATCAAGGATTTTAACTTTTTTATTTTCTTTTAAAAAGCTTTCATTTATCTTCATTAATATAAATTTTAATTTTGCAAAATTAAACTTTTATTTGTTTTTCTTTTTCATAATGCATATCAGGGATAGAAAGTATGGAATAATTGTAGTTTTTTTTTTTTTTGATACATTGATGACTATTCTTAAAAAATTTCGTAATTAATAAAAAATCTTTTTTCTACATATATACCATATAAGATGCACAAGAAAATATAAAATTGGTACCGTCATAGTCTAAAAACAAGATCCGAACCCCCATTTCGGTCCTTGATACGTATGCATTCGCAGCACATAAAAAAGGTATCAGGCAATGATGCAGTTGTTACAACTTCAGCCACATCAAGGCTGTAGTGATGCAGAATGTAACTCCATTTTGGTAAATTACAAATCAGGACACACATCTTGCATCTCGGGTTCGTCTATAGGAGCCCAAATTTAGAAACCATAGCCATATGACTCCCGAGGGCTTATATGTTGAGCTCTTTGCTGCACACAATCACCCTGTGCAAATTGTGAATGAACTAACACACATTCTATGTGTTGAAGGGCAGTTTCGTAATACCCTCGACCTTTTTCACTTCGCATCCTGACAAATACGAAAAGCTACTTGCGCCTCTAGGAAACGCGGTTCATAACCTCATTGCATCCTTTTCATTTTCGGAACTTCGTAGCGCTTCAAAACCAGCGACGAAATGCTTTATTATTGTCTATGAAAAGGCTCGTTGGGCTCGGCTTAGCGACTTATTTTCGCATATCAACTGGAAACTCTGTTTTCTTGGTGAAAACGTTATTGCTGCGGCAGAAATGGTGGTAAATTTGATAATGCTGGGAATAAAATTATTCATTCTATCCAAGCAAATTTCAGATAAACCAAAACAACAGTGCTGGTTTAATCAGACGTGCAGGAATGCAGACAGATCCAGAGAGAATACGTTCAGTAATTGGCGTAATGACAAAAACCCAGTTATGTAAACAGGCGAGAAACGAATGTGCCAAAGTACTCAGACGTGAGAAGCTTCTCTATGAACAGCGTATGCTTACTAAGGTACTTGATGCTTCGCTGGGTAGTAAGACCTTTTGGTCATTTGTTCAAAGGGTAAAGAATAATACTAGCTCATCTATTCATCTAATGAATGACTAAATCTTCACAGACCCGGTTTATAAAGACAACCTTTTTGCCGACATGTATACATGCAAAGAATGTATACATGCGGAAAGGCAATCAACCACCTTCCGAACTCGAAAGGGTATCCGTTACTGTCTCCAAGATATTCACCCGTATTCTGACTTTCGATTCGAGTCGAAATTTTCTCTTTTTAAGCCTTACCTCTGTCTTCTGAGTCACATTGTTCTCCTCTTCCACCAATAAAGCCACTGCTATGGATTCCATTTCTCCTTCAAATACAAAAATTAAAAATACCACGTCCAGCATTACAGAATTCTTAGCACTCAAATATTTTGCAAACAAAAATGATAACCTTTTTATTATTTATTCGCAAGTCTTTGTATTATTGTATTTTTATTATTATTAATCGCACAAATTTTTTTATTTTCCTATTTTTATTGTTTGTTGTGACTTTTGTTTATTAAAATAGTAACAAACTTGCTCATTTCTTTGTTTCTATTCCACATTCCATAGTAAACAAATTGGTTTTGAAAAAATTGTTGTCTTCTTCTTGTTCTTTCGATTCAGTTTTTGTTTGGAATACCAGTTTTCGATCGTAGCGTAACTGAGTGCGGAGACGTAATCGAAAGTTGCATTACGATGTCCTTATTGCTGGAAGGCGGCCAACGTCCAGTAAATTCCAGAAAAGGGTGCGGCTACAAACTCTGAAAACTATCGCAATTTTCTCTACGATCTCGAAGGTCATGGAGAGCATGAGCAATCACCACTTGGTAAATTATCTTTAGTCTTATTCACTTTTTTGTTGTAGAAGTTATTTTACGGGAGTCCTGTTAGCGTTTCTTTCAGAACGCTGGAGTCCTGCTATTTACCAATTTGGTGAAGGTAAAGTGGTTGCTCTAGATACTTCCAAAGCGTTTGATCGTGTGTGCCATGGTGCACTCGTTTCGAAGCTTATTGCGTTTGGTGTCGGTAGTGATATCTCTCGATTTATATCGCGCTTTCTCATTGGGTTCTCATTGGAGGAGTTCCACTTGAATGTACGGATACCTCAAGGCTCTATTCTTTCTCCTACACTTTTTTTTCTTAACGATTTAGTGGGTCTAACTTCCAATCCTATCTATTATTTCGCAGATGAAACAGTAGTTTTCATTAATTTTCCTTTAATCATAAACCAAGCCTTTCTGAGGTTGGAGCTAAGAGGCATAATATGAACGACACACTTAATCCTTCACTTAACACTTAATAGACTCCCGGCAGAAGTCTTACCAGTCGACAACAATTTGGAAGGGTTCAAGTTAAATGTCCACCGATACTACTCCCTTTCTCCTTCTCCTCATAAACTATTTTCCTAATACCAATACAATGCAATGCATTAACCGGGGGCATCCTCTGAGTGTTGGCTCATTGTAAAAAAATAGATACATAAGCTTCGCACATCTGACAATAAAAAATGGAGCTTATTACGTCTGACAATTATTTTCCAATGGCAACGAAGAGTATTCACACGACTGTTAGTTGCAAGACATTTGCAAGACGTTTGCAAGACATTTTTAGTACATGTTACTTACAATATTGTTAGATCTGACATCCGTCTGTACGAAGCTTTACTTTCGTATGCTTCGCAATCTAGTTTACAGATATCCGATATTCTGCAGTTAACCTAAATGTTGTTAAAATACCCACCAGAGATGTAGTGGTATCCTTTCTATCAGTAAATATACATATATCCATAGATATACGATAATACCTTATTCAATTAGCCGCCCGCCTCATAACAGAGATATCCAGCTGCAGATCACGACACTCATCTGGCAGACAAAAGGAATTCTTTATCTCCAGTTTATCTTGAAATCTTTATCTATGTAGAGGCCTCGCCAATATAAGTGTACATATATATTTATATTTAATGTTTAAAAGACAGTGTTCTTTCTATATGCAGAGTCAACTAATCGGAAAGAAAACTAAAGTTTTTTTTTAAGGAAATAATTTTAAAAATTGTATTCCTTTGAGTGACAGAGCTTTCGAAGCAGAAATGCAAAATATCCCAATGCGGAGCCTTTTAAAGATATTTTAAGGACATAAAATGCCCACTCAATAATCATTAATTTAAGTATTTGTTAAGAGGAATCTTTGTAAACTGTTTAAGCGATTTTATTGTATAACCCAATGTTATTATAAAATATAAAATATATTTTAAATATCTACATTAATAATTTAAACTTTTCAACATTATGCTGCTGATGTTATAAAAAAATGAGAAACTTTTCTTAAAAATTTAATTTTTTCAAAACAAATTTACGTCTACTCAGAAAAAAATCTTTTTAAATTTATAAAGGAAAAAAAACTATACACACAATAGTAAATACATTCGCAAGCAAAAAAAAACACATACACATTACACACTCCATTACATTGTGAGAGAAAAACCATGCATTATTAAGAAGAAAAAAAACAACGATAAGAAAAAGCAACCATGCAGCAGGCAGAATGTCATATGCTCCATAATCGCATTTGTTGCAGGATGTATACAATTTAATTTTTTTTTACTCAGTTTTCGTTGCTTCTATTTCTTTTCTTTCTTTCTTTCCTAGGTGATGCTGATGATGACATTGTTTTTTTTATTTTTTTTTTTTTTTTTTTTTGATGAGAAAAAAAATTTTCAGAAAAATTCTTTTTGAAAGAAAAAGACACGCTCGACAATATTTAATTTTATTTAGTTTTTTTTCTTTTAATTTCACTGCAGTAAAAAAGAAAATTGTTTTCAAGTTTAAAATTGTAAACGCTGAGTGAATTTTTTTTCTTAAAGTTGCCTTAAAGTATGCAAAAAGTTTTTACAAAACTTAAGTTTCTTTTAAATTTTACTGCCTAACTGACTTGCCTTTATAGTTGGTTGGTTGTTCACTTGTCTATCTGTCTGTCCTCAAATCCTTTCGTTTTGCTTAGACTTCCGTTTTCATCGTTAAAAGCACCATATCGCATATTCTTTTTGTTATTTTAAATACTGAACACATTTTCTGAGGGTAGTTCAGACGGCTTTACTTGTTTCTCTTCCTTTTTGGGATGGGTATTATTTTGTAGTTAAATATAATTTCTGTTCTAATGACACAATTTTTAACAGCGCATTTGTTAGATTCTTTTGTTACACGGTCTTTGATAAAGCTTTTGGTAACACATTTTAGCAACTCGCACAATGAGTACAGAGATCTTGTGTGTGTGTGTCTGTATATTAAGCACTTTAAGTATTATAATAATAAAATCATTTAACAATTTTGAAATAAATGAGAGCTATAAAACATTTTTCTTTGTATTACTAATTGCTTAAGATTTTGATAAATATATTGTACAAACAAGGATTTTAAAGCAGCTTTTTAGTTTATTACGCTTAAAACCTACCAATACATTTAATGTCTAAATATATGCAATTGCTCATCATCCAAATAAATAGAAAGAACTTTTTCACACAATATTTCTTAGAAGCTTAAATCGGAAAAAAGTTATTTTCTTCTTATATTTTAATATGACTTAAATTAAAGCTTTTTTTTAAGAACATACATATTTCCGTCATTTCTTTAAAAGAAGTTAAGCACTTCTCTTAGAAAGTGTTTCTTCAAAGAAAGTTCTGCTTTGTTTAACTTTTTTGCAATTTCCTTTTTTTCGTCTTAAATGTTAAAAAGCCAAAGAGTTTTCTTAAATTTCACGGAAATTTTCAATGACACTAACAGTATTCAGTTCAAAGAAAAAACAAATAAAAATAAACGATTTTTTTCAAATACTTTATTTTTTATGAATTTTTTTGCGAATTTCCTTTTCATTTTTTTGTGCAACTTTTTTATTTCTTACTTTTAATGGCTGTAGCAGAACTTAAATTTTGATTTTTTAAAGCTAAAAAATATTAAAAAATAGTCATTTTGTCATTAAGTCCTGTAAAGGGTTTAGTCATGTAGTTTCATACACGCAAAAGGAAAAATGTTATATACAAATATTTATTTTATTTATTTATTAAAAAATTATATAATACAATAAATGCGATTGTATAACATAAGAACTGGAGTATGAGCAGCTGGGCCTTCAACTTCAACAAATATATTATGGCGACTACAAACAAGAATTGCAGTCATTAATATTATGGTTAAGTTAGTCCTTAAAAAGAAAGCCGCAATCATATTAATGTTGCCCTTGATCATATTAGAATTAACTAAAGCTTTATTATATTTATCAAAAATCATATTTTGATTATTTACCAACCCTAATGTAATACTCTCAAAAAGAAAAGCGAAAATGTTATTGTTAACTCTTCTGTTGGTCAGAAGGTCCTTTTTGATTTTCAAACTCTCACAAGTCCTTAACCCTCTAATGCTAAACTTAAGAAAAGACAGGAAAATATTATACGAATAATTTTTTTAGGGTGTATTTGAGCCTTTGAGTTCAAAAATAAATATTTGTAAGCCCGTACAATGAGTTGTTTACCTTCCAGGTGAGAAAACACCAAGGAGTGCCTTAAACCACCGTGGGGCATTTAGTATTAAAAACACATTAAATTTTTGGAGAACTCAATTCATTATTTTTACTGAAAGTAAAAACTAACGAAACATATCAAAAATATTAAAAGATTTTGCTTGTTGTGCTTAATACACTTTTTAAATAATTGATAAAAAAATACTGAAATTTATTGTTGGAGGATAAGCTGTTCCTATGCGCATTTCACTGGTTGCTTAGGCCAGATCATCAGAAAACGTTCTCCTAAATAATTTTAGAAAAGCCAAAGCTATCAGCAAACAAAACTACAGAGGGAATGAGAATTACCTACAAACACTCAAAAAGTCTTGTTTGCAACGATATCAAAGCTTAAACAAAATACCAAACAATAAATCAGTGATGAGTTTATCTTTTCTTACATTTCCCGCTACAATTATTTGGAATTCTCCCAACATTAATTGTAGTTGTAAGTGGGTAAAGAAAAATCATATTAAAAACAAAGTGATTTTATTGGTTTCACAAGAAATCAAAATAAAAACAATTTGCCAGTTCAGTTTTTTATGCACGTGCACTTGCTAAAATTTATTATCCTCCAACAATAAATTTCAGTATTTTTTATCAATTATTAAAAAAGGGAATTAAGCACAACAAACAAAATCTTTTAATAAATAATAGTATTCCCAAAAACAACTTTGATAATAAAAATCATATCAAACATATTTTTTTTTTTTTTTTTGTTTCCATTGGGAACAGAAACAGTTTGTTCGAGATTGTTTACAATGCCTTAAGAGTTTTTAACAGCTTTCGAGGCTCCCACAAATATTGTGCTACATCGTTAAGCAACTGTAAAAAAGATAACTTAATATAAATAAATTAAATATTGGACGTCAGTATAACTTTTGTGAAACGTGCCTTAAGGCACTCTTAGGCATTGGAAGGTTAATGTTCTATGGGTTGAATATCCGAACCGTACAGGTATTGCAAGAAAAAAGTGTGCTTAATCGATTAAAAATGGCTTTAAAGTAATACGAGTAATAGTTTACATTTTATTGTGGCTTAATGGCATTTAGTACGTGGACCCTACAGACCTTTTGCTATTATTCGAAGAAATCGCTGATGAGTTTTATTGAATTGTGTTTTTTGGCATATATTTCTTTTTTTCAATTGAATTCTTGCAAAAGTGATTTGTATGGCAAAACAAGATTTGCTAAAATGTCTTTAAATCCTACGAAGAAAAATTAACAGACGCAATTACTCTTAAAGAGTACGATACATTTTTGGCTATCGTTTTGTATGTTGGAGTTTAAACCAAATAATGAGCCCGTTAAGGAACTATAAGGCCCAACCCATGCTCCAATACGCAAAGCCGCCTTACCATACGATCTTTTTATTCTCATCAAAAAAATAATAAGAGGTAAAACTACTGTTATTGATAAGGTTTGGCAAATGTAGCAGGCCACCCGATTGGTTTTACATCACGCTTACATCCCGCACGATTAGCTGACCGTGGACGTTCAATTATTCCCCTATAGAGGCCGCATACGGCTCACACAATACATTCGGTGTAAGCCAGCCAAGTACGGCATAAAGATATAGTGGCTGTGCGATTCGAAATCATTTTATCCCCTTAAAATAATGATTTACTCTGGAAAGTTACCTGCACAAGAGCATGAGGTAAATCAAGGGCAGAATGTTGTGTATCAATTAGTAAAAAGATTTCTGAATACAGGTCGCATAATTTATGCTGACAAAAATTTTTCTCCACGTTGAACGTGGCGCGTACATTGATGAGGCAGAAAACTGCATTTGTTAGAACAGTACGCTAAAATAAAACATTTGTTCCACATTTGGCTTCTACGAAGGCGACGTGCTCTTATGTTCCAAATATGAATAAAACGCTAATGCTGTCGTCTATAATCTATAATCGTAATATATATAGGCTCAACTGAAAAAAGGAAGCCATGGTTATTCTGGATTACAATGCTAATAAATCCGGCGTGGATAAAATGGATCAGAAGTTGGGCACATATTTCTGAAACTATCCACAATCGTGCTGGCCACTTGCAATATTCTACAATATGGTAGATATTTGTTGCTGCATTAGCTGCATTTATCATATATAATGAAATTAAGCCAGTAAAAAACCCCGATTACCTACATTCATTTTTGCAGCTTGTTGTGGTAAACACATTACTGTAATTATTATCTACCACATAATAGGAAGCAACAATAATATGATTGAGGATTCACTAAAGAGGAAAATGTTAACCATAATGTAGTTGCCTATGGCAATAATATTGTTAAAGAAACTATAATATATTTCACAATTTAACATTTAATACAGTTTTGTCAGAGGTGACCATATATAAAAGTTTTTTTCTGCAAGTGTATATAAGACTTTTGTTGTATACTTACATATTCTCGTCGTTATATCGTTAAGCCATAAACTAATATAGTTAGGCGAATACAGTCGTACATTAAGAAAACCATAGTCATACAATCACATTCATAGTTAAACGTCAGATAGGCAAATAAGTAGTTATAGAACCACTTTGTCATATGGTCATAGTCGCATACTTCCATAGTCATATAGTATTTACATATTCATATCCGCAGTTAAGACTAAAAATGGATTTTAATTAAAAAATTTGTGATAACAATTAAAAAAATTAATTAAATTTGCACCGGGTAAACAAATTAATAGTATCATTTAAATATTTTTTTATATTAACAACATTTTCTAGAGTAATGTTGTTAATAAAAGTAAACGTTTAATTCACTTGACTAAATTTTTAATTCAAACTGTTTTTATTTTTCATTAATGCTTTAATTGAAAAATAATTAGAAAGAATTTTTTCCTGTGTAGAGAAAAAATAATAATCATAACATCAAAATGATTAATAACTGAAGTCAAATAGTTACATGATCATGTAGTGACACAGTCCTAGACATACTAGTGAATTGTTTACATAGCGATACAGGCATTTAAATGTTTAGACATATAAAGGCCATTTTCAAAGTGTTCTATTGTTGCATATTGGTTTTTTTTTGCTATAATTTTATAAATGTTACATTTACAACATTATACAAATACAACCAATACGACACGATAGAACACTTTGCGAATTGCCTTATAGTTAGATCGTTTAATAACTAGATTGTTTTTTAGACAAATAGTCAATAGTCACTGAAGCCAAATATTTGCGGATATATATATTTACTAATGAAGCCAAATGAGATATAGTCAAATGCCTTAATAGTTATTTGGTCATTTATTTATAGAGCTATAGACTTAGCCATAACTTAATTCATAGCAAAACTTTAGCCACACTTTCGTTGTGGTCGCACAAGTACAAATGGCGCTTAACGTTCTGGACGGCAAATTGAAGTCAATACACCCGAAAATGCCGAAAAAATTCACGATATGGTGTTGGCCGATCGAAGAGCAAAAGTGCGTGAGATTGTTGATGCCATAGGCATTTCATATGGCAGTGTGGTTTCGATTTTAAATGATCAGCTGGGTTCCGCGTTTGCTCTCAATGACTATAAACGTAATCGTGTGAAAACTTCAAAGGATTGTTTGGAGTTTTTAAGCGCAATTCGAATGAGTTTTTGCGGCGTTTTGTAACTGTTGGTGAAACATGAATCCATTACAACACTCCGGAGACCAAGCAGCAGTCTAAACAATGGCTTTCTCCGGGTGACCGGTAAGTTTGTCGGCCAATAAGGTGATGGCAACAGCTTTTTGCGATGCACGCGGGATAATCCACATCGATTACCTTCAAAAGGGAAAAACAATAAACGGCGAATATTATGCCAACTTATTGGACCGATTTAACAAGGATTTAAAAAAAACGACCCCATATGGCCAAGAAAAAAGTTCTTTTTCATCAAGATAATGCACGGGTGCACACGTGTGCAGGCTCAATGGCAAAATAACATAAATTGGGCTACGAATTGGTACCTCATCCGCCATATTCTCCGGACTTAGCCCCCAGTGACTATTTCCTTTTTGCGAACCTAAAGAAATGGCTCGGTGGAAAGAGATTTAGCTCCAACAATGAAATTATTGGTCAATCAAATGCCTATTTTATGGACCTCGAAAAATACTATTTTTGGAAGGGATACACAAATTGGAGAAACGTTGGACTAAGTGCAGTAGTCTATTAACAGGTGGTACTTTGGTACTTGATGGGAGCAGTGTTACATTTCATATTACTACGAGGAAAGTTCGACTTATTGATCCGCCCTCGTATGTAGCTTTAGCCATAGTAATAGTTATTGCTTAAGTTATGTCTAGAGCTTTTGTCATGCAAAAATTTAACAGTCATTGGCTACCTGTAATTAACTCTTAGTAACAGTTAAAGTCTTTTTTAAACTTATAAGCTGTAAGTAAAAATTTTACAGCTTTTCTTAACCAGATATGATTTCTGTCATCGAGTTATAAAATCAAATCTTTGCAAGGCCATAGCCATAGCTACAGCCGTAATTATAAATATATGTATATATATATAGCTTAGCCATAGCTTTAAGCACAGCATATGTTATTGGCTAAATTTTGACACGTCCATAGATAAAGCTACAACCGTAGTTTTATCTATAGTCAGTCTAACTTACTACTATAACTCTTACTCTATTTGAAGTCAAAGCTTAGCTAAAGTTTTAATTACAGCATTTGTTAATGATACGGCCATGACCATAGCCATAGTCATACCTTCCGATTTAGTTTTATCTTTAGGTTCAGTCTTGTTTAATAGTCTAATGCTTAAGCCTATAGTACACGGCATGTAAAAAGACACATGCGCATGTGGTTTTGACGTAATTTTGACGTCATCACACAACACGCAATGTTTATTGTGGCTTTGCATTGACTTCAAAATTACGTCAGAACCACATGCGCATGTGTCTTTTTACATGCCGTGTACTATAGACTTTACTGTAAATCCATTCATAGCTTAGCTATGGCCAAAACCTTAGCATATGCTATTGAGCAATCGCTGTGTAACTCTTACATACTGACTGACATCATATCAGTCCTTTTTAAATTAATTTAAGAAAAAAATCTAATAGCATTTCTAATACCTCATCTCTTTACTCACATGTAGCAACAATATAAAAAAATTTCTTAACTATTTTTTGCATTTCCATTATTTAAATTTTACATAAACTGCACGTAATCAAGCAATTGTTGGCATATTTAATGTCTTTTTGTAACACGTTTAAATGCTTATGGCGGTTGGAAGAATTTTAAATGCATATATGCAGATACATATTTAAAAACACTCACATGTTTATAGAACGAGCACATGTGAAAATATATTTAGAGAGATGTATATACTAAAATATATATATATTGCATATATATTTTTTTTACTATAATTTTTCTGTCACTTCATGCTGTAACACATTGTTATGGCTTCATATACAACGATGTAAGATTTCTGTCTTAAATTGTATTAAAGGAAAATGTTGTGTTAAGATCTAATACAAAATTCTATGTTATTGTAGAGAAAATATATTTTAAATAGTTAATACTGCAATATTAGGTTATATGTACGAGTATATTACATTAGTATGGTTCTTAGGTGTATGAAAGAAATGTATTTTAATGTTTTCGGCATTAAATCCCCCTTTAAATGTTCGCTATAGTTTGAAAATACGGTGTGCAAAAAATTATGGCTATCGGATAAAGGGAAGGCGTAGCGATTTGCCTCTCAAGTCTCAAGGTGCATTTACGAGGGGGAAAAAGGAATTTTTTCCGTTTTTGTAAAAATTTTGCATTAAATAATTGTAAATGTAAAAATTTGTAAATTATGTAAATTTTTCAAAATTTAAAATGTTTGTGGTCATTTTGACACCAAGTACATTTCAAGGTGAATCTGCATTTTACGCACTGTTTTCCTTCGTATGACTTTTGGGTATCATTTTCTCCAGTTTCATAAAAATTAGCACAAAAATGTACAATATTGCGCTTTCTTTCCTTTAGAAACTCCAAATATGCCAAAATTTTAATTTTTGATGTTCATGATATTAGGGTCAATGTTTCCCGATTTTAGTAACACTATCAGACTAAATTTAAAATGATCTGTACTGAAAATCTGCAACTTCCTAACGATAACAATTTGTCGTTAAGTAGACAAAATTCGGTAGTAAACGATAATTATCGTTAAGAGCTATTCTGTACTGACATTTTAACAATTTTTGTCGGTAAATAATATCGGAAAAGAAAAAGTTGTTGGTAAAGACGATAATAAATGTATTGTTAACTGTTTAAAAATATATTGTAAAGAATCCAATTTTCAATACAAAAAGTAAGAAAATTTAGTTGACCCTACACCACAGTACTTTGGACCCATGGGCGATCATGTTTCCGTTTGTTGTGAGGTTAAAATTCACATAAGAGATTTGTGTGCCAAATATTATCTAAAATGAAATAACATAGAAGCTTTTATTAAGTTAACTTATGATAAGCTATTTAAGGGAGTGAGCTGTGGCCAAACGTGGACTGATTCTAATACAATCTGTTCTGCTGATTTGGGTTGCCACAAAATATATTTGGACCAAATTGAACTAAAATATCTATAAAACATGATGGTCAATGGGCACAAAAACTCTATTCCGGAAAGGAGTTTGCATGTGGGCTATGTAAAATTAAGAACCACTTTGAGTAGGCTTCGACCTTTTGATAATAAACACATATGTGTCAAATTTGATCAACTTATTTCCAAAATTGCGACCTGTACTTTGGGTACAATGTTACCTTGAACAGACAACCAGCCAGCCGGATGGAAGGACGGACCTCGTTAGATCGATTCTGATATTGATTCTGAGTCAACCGGTATACTAAAAGGTGGGCCGAAAACCTATGTTTAAATATGTGACATATATTTGCACAAACACATAATATCCTGTCCACATACGGTAGTGTGGGTATCAAAAGTAAAAGTGAAAAATCTTAAAAGTAAAAGTGAAAAATGTTATGCTAGAGCGGCGCGGGCACCTCGAACTTTTTCCCTATGTATAAAAAGGTTTAAAACTTACATATTTGCAAAGAAATATAATCAATATTTACTCGATTTCATTCATGTTTTATTAAAAACAAATTTTACAAACAAATTTATTTAATATTTTCTATTAATATAGAGGAATAATTCCCAGATGCTATTTGCTATTAATTTTAAAAAATTTCAATTATGACGTTCTTACATTTGTTACCGATATTTGCCTGTAATATTTCTAAACGAAAATATTTGTTGATTTAAAAAAGAGAATAACAAATTCGTTAAAGCTCCCGAGATTTATCGTTACTTTACGATATCTATAGTTAGATTCAAAAAGTCACAGAATTGCGCTACTGGACTATAATATACTGAATAGGTTTTAAATAAAATTCATAAAAGTAAGGGAATTGGGCTCATTCGCCGAAATATGGCTAAAAAATTGGGTTTTCCAGAAAATCGCAAAATGTTAATCGCAGGTATGAAAATACTGTGGGAGGTATTGACATAATTTTTTTCTATTTTTATTGCCTATGATAACCTCAATAAATCCCAATGTGATGAGCAAAACATTCAGAAATTTGTTTAATAAAATTTTTAAAAAAACATTTCATGTTCAAGTGTTCTGAGACACGTTAATGACCTGGGAAAATTTTAATTACTTTAAAATTTCTTTAACCAAATTTTGTCTTTTATATCTCATTAGAATGACAATTAAGTACAAGAGATTCACAAGTTGATTCGTTTACGATTCAAAAGTCGATTCTCTAACAATTAGTTGCAAAAATAATTAATTAATGGCAAAATTTTTACAATAACTTAAAAAATATATTTTTCCCCTTGTCAATTTAAGGGCGGATGAGCCACGCCTTCCCGATTTGTTTTCAGCCTAATTTTATAAATACTTCTTCGATAGGAAGAAGATTTTTAGGGAAAGTTATGGTACAATTTTCCATGTCAAAAAATAAGGCGCCCCCTAATATTCCATAGTTACACGATGAACATATATTTCAAAAAAAAAAAAAAAAATTAAGCCTTCATTTAGGATGGTGAAGAAACCATTGTATTGATCGAAATTTTGATGTTTTTTAAAGGGTAGGCAATGACATTTAGAATTATTTATGATATAAAATAACAATGTGTGAAAAAGGACCTCTGGCAATAACATAACTATTATATTATTTTCCTCGTATGAAATGTTTAAAGTTAGATAAATCTTCAACAATGGAAAATTAAACTAGTCTTTGTTGTTAGTTAGAAACTGAACCGTGAGTTACAAGTACTCGTATATCACAAAAAGCTACGAAAAGCAGTGAATTAAAAATGTTATTACTAAAGAAATATTTAAGCATTAGAAATCATCGAGGGCACTATCGATAGTAACGAAATATAGAATTTAATTTAAACTATCGAGAGTATAAATGAAGGTATTCCTATCGTTTGTACAAGAAAACAAGTGCCCATTATTCGCACATCTACAACAGGTCTAATTATTTGCATATTGGTTAATTTTTTGGTTAATAATAATATCAGCCCATGTTTGCCAATGGCTCTAATAAAAGGTGGTCCAACGAAAACGCACGATGTTAATTGTAAATAAAACAAAACGTATTTAGAGAATTATTTTAGTATTTTTTATTATGATAGAGGATCTATGACAATTATGTGTGAAACAAAATATGGGTCAAATGCTCACCACGGCCTCGGTGGCATACCTCCATCCGATGGTTAATATTTTTAATGACTCTGAGACATAATTGATGTTCAATGTCGTTAATGTGCCGAGCTATCTCATCCCTTAGCTATTGAATTGTTCCTGGCTTATTGACGTACACTTTTTATTTTAAATATTTCCAAAGAAAGAAGTCCAACGGTGTCAACTCACATGACCTTGGCGGCCAATGCACATCGCCACGACGTGACATAACACGGCCATTGAACTACAAGAATTTCATTATCATCTCGCGATAGCGAACAACATTCACGGTAACTGCTTGGCCGACCTCGTTTTCGAAGAAGTATGGCCGGTCGGGTACGAACTGGTCGAGTATGCTCAGGTGTTTTTACATTTTCTACAGACCCGGTTTCCTGAAATTTGCGCACAATTCTCCCGATTGTGGACACATTTGGTCAATGATGCTGACCAAAAAAATCACGAAGTGCACGTAATGCATTTTGATTAAAACGACCATTTTCGTAAACGACTTCAACAATCTTATAGTGAGTGTACCTCTCCATGATTGAATTTGTCAAATTAAGATGGGCATAAAATTTTACGTTAAGGTGTGACTCACAAATAACATTGTACATTATGGTTGGGCTACCCTTTAAAAATACCAATCCCGAAAACAGCTTTTAATGCTTTAATTTCCTTATGAATGTTTGTATTTGTATACAATTTAGCAACGCTAAGAGCTATAATATCTACTAGGTCATATCAAATTGTTGTGCTAGTATGTCCAAAATTAACTGCTGGTCCCATTTAAGCCCTCATCTAAATCACTGTTAGACCAAAAAAAAAAAATCTCATATAGATGTAGATGTGTATTTGGACAATATTTGGCACAGAGAACTCTTATATGAATCTAAACCTTATAACATAATTATATTTTGCTGGATCCATGATTGCCATGGGTCCCAAACGGAACACTCTCGAAAATTTGTCTATAGCGTATCATACGGTTGGCTCCGGCCGACTATACTTCCTTTATCGATAAATATTTTCTTCTAGTTCAAGAGGAAGAAAACAGAAGAATTTTTTAAACAAATTCCTATAAAATCACATTTATTATTGTGTCTTATTCCTCGTTTTGTGTTTTCTTTCTTAAGACTTGCAAGACATCTACATTTCTAATGTTTCTATTTTTATATAGTCCTTGTTTTCGCCAAAAAATGTTATGTTTCACATGTGCTAAATGTTCCAATAAAAATTGTGTTTAAAGACAAAAAAAAACACGTTCTGTTTTGTTTAAATTTGTATATTGCAAATATTGTTTAAAGTACATTTAAGAATTAACACTACAAAACTGAGATAAAGATATAATAATTTTGCAGCAATTTAAACTGTGTATCTTTAGCTAAAAGAGTTTATTTTATTTTATTTTAAACTTAATGTCACATGAGTCCCAGACATAAATTAGACTTAATTTAATATTAATAATAATTATATTACAAGAAAATGCCATTAAAACTAATAAATTAATACCTTTATGCCATGCTTTAGTTTTAATTATCACATAAGCCCTAAAGTATGCTAAAACAAATATTTTTAATTAAAATTTTTATATTAACATATTTGTAAATGAATTTTGAAACATGGTTTAAAGATTGATATTTGTGCTGTGAAACGTAGTAGACGTTTTTTAGAGAGCTCTGAAAAATATTTTTTAAAAAAAAAAAAAAAATTTGAATTTTCTTTCAAACTAAAAATAAAATTTAAAAAATTTCTTATTTTTTTTTTTCAAATAAAAAATTGTTTGAATACAAATATTTGAAGGCATAATTGGATTTTAAGGAAATCGTAATGGAACGTGATCCATTACTTTCCCAGTCTGGAGGGCGTCCTCCTAATATTTCTAAGGGAGCTGTTTCGAAACAAAATATGGAAGCTTTAGTAATTAATAAAAATCTATCTGGATGCCAAGAAAGGGCACAAGTTTGTAAAACAGCAAATGTTGGTTTCAACAGAAGTGAGGTTAGTAAAAGCTCCCAGCTAGGGAAGCAATTGCTTGATGCAGTGATGGCGCAGCAATCAACGCCAATCCAATTAAAGAATGATGCGCAAGAGTCAATGGGAAACAAGAACATTCGAATTTTGGAAAATATACAAATTCCTGATTTGCAGATTGAAAAAGAAACTGAATACTTTATTGATCAGGAAGCCTGTTCAATTTCTTCAATGGAAGATGATTTCAAAACGGTCAAGAACAAAAAAAGAACTTATCAAGGTGACGTAAAAATTGATTTGTCAAAATGTAATTTTAAGAAGTTAGATAATTTACAAAATAATGTAAACCGCTCGAACAAATTCTCACTCTTAGGAGATTTAGTTTTAGAGGCTGAAGAGCCAAATGATAATACAAATTTGCAACAAAATAACTCCCAAACATCTGTAAAGACCAGGAATTCTTATTGTCCTCCAATATTTTTGGAAAATGTAAATGTAAAATCCTTGATTGACCAACTAAATTCCAAAAATGTCGAATTTAAGATTAAGAACCGGTCGAAGTATAAAAGTAAATTGTTTTTGAAAGATGCTTCCGCACATTCGGAAATGATGCAACTTCTAAAGGAAAGGGAAATATCTTCTTATACATACACTCCTACGGAATATAAACGTCAGAAATTAGTTTGTAGAGGTCTGTATTACAAATCTGATGTTAATGATATTAAGTCTGAAATGGATAGAATTGTCCCGGATACTGTTGAATCAGTTTCTAAATTTACTACTGAGTACTCTAGGAAGCAGGGTATTGAAACAGGTTTGTTTTTAGTATTCCTTAAACCTAATCGTAAAGTTAGCGAGTTAATCGGCTTAAAGTATATTCTTAATCAAGTTGTTTCATGGGAGCGGCCAAAGTCCAATACTAAAGTTCCACAGTGCTGGAGATGTCAAAAGTGGGGACATTATTCAAGAAACTGTAGTCGTCCATATTCTTGTGTTAAGTGCAGTGAGAAGCATGCACCAGGCGGGTGTTCTTTTGTCCCAGAAGATAATGTGTTGCCATTTTGTGTCAATTGTAATCAAAATGGACATACTTCAAATTACAGGGGTTGTCCCGTATATAAAAACTATGTGTCATATAGGAAAAGATCTGATCAGGAAGCCAAGATTCGAAAATTGTCTGCATCTGATAATGTTGCTAGAGCATTGAATCCATCTAGTGCTATTGTTGAGAACAAACCGTTTGCTAGCTTATTTAATGCTTTGAATGACGTTCCAACTCAGACTAAATTGAAAAAGCCTGCTTTGGTACAGGAATTTATGAAGCTTGCCAAGGCTTTATGTGGTCCGGATCCTTTGACTTTAGAGGATAAAATTAATAATTTTATGGGAAGCTACAAAACAATGACTAGAGATCAGGCCAAGAAAGAGTGCTTGAATTTAATTAAAGAAATTCAAAATGTCTATGGTCCATAATTCTTTAAATGTAATGACATTTAATGTTGGTTCTCTTGTCCATATTGGAAGGAGAATTGAACTGAATAGCTTACTGAATCAATTTAATGTTGAGATTGCTTTTTTACAGGAAACGCATTTGTCTGCGGAGACAAAAGTTAATTTTGATAAATATACTCTTTTGAAGGACGATAGTCAATTGGGTGTTGGAATATGTATTAGGAAATCAATTTCATTTTCCAGGGCACATATTCCTAACCTTTCGTTTCCAAATTTATTCGTGGAAATTAGTGTGTCAATTAATGGCAGTTTAAAGAAAATTCTCTGCGGTTCCGTTTATTTTAATTGTAACTCTAATCGTCAAAATATCTGTTGTGGTCTTTCGTCTATTTTAAACTTTTCAGACTGTTATGATGGCTTAATATTAGGTGGTGATCTTAATGCTAAGCACATTTCTTGGGGTGATGCTATTAATAATTTTAATGGGGAAGTGCTTTCAACTTGGCTTCAAAATGAATCCATTTCTGTTACAAGAATTTGTGATTCGTATCCCACTTACCCTGGTGGTTCATCTCATTTGGATCATTTTATTGTGAGCAATGACATAGTGGATAATTTGCATCAAAACTATAAAACATGTACTCTGCCCACTTTCTCGGATCATCTACCATTAAGTCTTTGTATAACTTTGTTGAATTTTAATTTTATTTTTAAATCTCCTGATCATTTTGTTTCTTATAAAGACACAAATTGGAATTCATTTAAAATGGATATAAGTAATTCTGTGCTAAACCACGTTCCCCCGAAAAACAGGAACTTGTCGAATGATGAGATAGATTATTTTATAGAGCAATTCAGTACGTCTATAAATTTTGTTGCACAAATGCATACCAGGAAAATTGAGGGTAAAAATCAAAAATATGTTGTTTCGGAAAAGGTTGGAAAGTTACTAGGAATAAAATACAATTGGCAAAGGGACTTGAAAAGAATATTTACTAGAACTTTAAACAGGAAACATCCTGAGTATTTGCTAATTTCTAAACAAATTGATTTAATAAAAATTATAATAAGGGAGCAGATTGAAATGGAACAGGCAAATTTGTTCAATGCCAAACTAGAGAAAATTAAGCCGGGTCCATGGGCTTATAAACGTATTTTTAAAATTATTGGTAATGGGAATCGTCCCTTAATAAAGGAGGTTTCTGAAAATGGTGTAAAAATAGATCAGTTGGATCAAAAACTGGATGTTTTTAAGAATCATTTTACATCTGTTTATCGAGCTTCGCCTCCAAATAGAGATATTTCAGAGATAAATGATAAAATAAATAATACAATTTCCAATGCTCCCGATTGTATTGCATTTAATGATGAAACGACATCATTGAATAACGGAGGGAACTCTAAATTTATTAGTATCGATACCCTTTTGAACACCTCGAAATTAATAAACAACAAAAAGTCTTGTGGTTTGGACAATATATCGAACTTCTTGATTGGAAAATTTCCTATTAAGGCTTTTGAATATTTAACAATAATATTTAATAATTGTTTAAATAATTGCTATTTCCCATGTGAATGGAAAATTGCGAAGATTATTCCAATCCCGAAGGAGAAAGGTAATTCTGACATAAATAGTTTTAGACCAATTTCACTACTCTCGAATCTAGGAAAGTTATTTGAAAGAATTATCCGGGAGAAAATGGATTTAAATTTGAATAATGCATATATTCCTCAGAATCAATTTGGGTTTAAGAAGGGTAGCTCTACCGTACATGCGCTTTTGAAATTTCATAACGATGTTGTCCAGAATTTGAGAAAGGGCCAATGCACTATTGCAGTCTCTCTTGACATCGAAAAAGCTTTTGATAAGGCTTATCATGACGGTATATTATACAAAATGATAAATATAGCCTTTGAGCCTTCAATAATAAAACTCTTTCAAAGCTTTTTCGATAACAGGAGATTTTACGTGCAACTTGATAATCATTGTTCTTCACAGGGTGAGGTTTCGTGCGGTGTTCCCCAGGGCTCTGTTTTGTCACCCCATTTGTATAATATTTTTATAAATGATTTTCCTCATGAATATAATAACTCTATGGCTATACTTTATGCCGACGATTCGCTTCTTTATGCTCACGACGAGTCTCCGCTGGTTGCGCTCCAATGTGTTTCATCGCACCTTAGACATGTCTATGAATTTTATTCTCATTGGGGAATAAAGATTAATGCTTCAAAGAGTAATGCAATTTGTTTACGAAATGCTTCCGGTAAGTGCAAATACACTGTTGTTCCGGAGAGCAAAAATTTGAAACTGTTTCTGAATGGTACTGAAATTAAATTTAAGGACAGCATAAAATACCTCGGAGTCAACTTTAATAAGCTTTTAAAATTTAATAATCACGTTTCTTATAATTTAGCTAAGGCTAATCGTGTAAAAGGGGCGTTTGCAAGGCTTTTTAATAGTAAATTTTTACCAATAAAAACGAAATTGCTTTTATACAAAGTAAGTATAAGATCAATAATTCTCTATGCTTGTCCAATTTGGTTTAGTATCTCGAAAACGGCGATGAGGAAAATGGAAATTTTTGAAAGGCATATTTTAAGAAAATGCATTGAAAAAAATTACAAGTCAGTGAATAAAAGATTTTCAAATAAGTTTGTTTACGAAAATGCCAAGATAATTCCAATTTCTTTTTACGCTCTAAATTTAATGAAGAATTTTGTGCAGAGACTCTCATACTTTGAGGGAAGTGTAATTCAGGATATTTTATTAACTGAACAAGGAATTAATTGGTCAAACACCAATTATCTTTCAATAATTGGGATTTTACAGGAACAAATTCGTAGCTTTCCTGGTCCGAACTTTTATTCACGTACTACTCCCGGCATTCACAGGGGTTAATTTTTTTGTCTTTTTTTTTGATTTTTTTTTTTATTATTATTTTTCTTTTCTTTTTTATTTCTAGTTTAAGTTATAGTTCTAAGGTTTAATTTTAAGTATATTAATAGTAGATAAAACTCTACGTCCGAAAGTAAGAGCCGGGAGCAAGCACTGTTTGTATCTAAATATAGTTGTAATCAATTTTGTAATATGATTATTTCTTCTTAATATAGATAAGCAAGACGCATACTCAAATAAATTCAATTGTAATTAAAATAATACTCTATAGTTTTAAGTTTTCTAAAAATCTAATGTTCGCAAATCTTGTATTATGAAAAAATGAAGTCTCAATAAAGTTAACTAACTAACTAACTAACATGGTTTAAATTCTTTGTTTTATATTGCTGGTACTTAACAACAAACTTAAAATTACTTTTAAAATTTTTGATCCAAATTTTGATATTTTAATCAGGCTTAAGTTCATTGAATTTAATCTTCATTAAATTATTTTTAGATCTAAAATTTTTAAATTTTAATTTTACAAAGAAATTTCATCAAAATTGTTTGTAATAATTGTTTAAATATTCTTTAAAATAACAACAACATTGTCTGTAACAAGTTAATATTACAGAATATTTTTTTTTGTAAAATATTTAATATATTCGTTTCATTATTTACTACACAAAGATCTGCCAAAAAGTATAAAAAATTTTTTGCTTCATCAATATTTCATATTATTTATTTTTAAGACTGTCTGCAAACAATATCAAATTCAAATATTCAATTGAAGACTAGACTTATCAAGTCACATACATAGTAAAATAATATCCCCAAAAAATATACAACACAAAAAAACTTTATTGAATGAGTAGCATACATTTAGGATATTAAATCAACAAATAAAATTCAAGCAAAACTTTGAAAATTTAACGAAAGTTATTGTATGAAAATGTTAAATAATATTAAAAAAAGCAATAAGCAGAGTGGTTTC
This sequence comes from Pollenia amentaria, assembly GCA_943735925.1. Classification (NCBI taxonomy): domain Eukaryota; kingdom Metazoa; phylum Arthropoda; class Insecta; order Diptera; family Polleniidae; genus Pollenia; species Pollenia amentaria. The sequence continues at coordinate 79,064,296 of OX031008.1, read as the reverse complement.
GTTTACGAATAAATGTCAATTTGAATATAAATCTAATGAGAGCTTCTTTAGGCCTTTTAAAAAGTTTTTTAGCTTTAACTCATCTAACTTTTGCATAATTTAAGCAACAATAAACGATTTACTGACTCTCTGCCTGCTGCTTACAAGTTCGTTCCATCATTGGACTATCATCAATTGTGTTTTTAATTTGATTAAACATTTAAGTCACGTTTAACAATTGTAATGTTGTTTATGATTTTCTGTTTTTTTTTTTATGGTTGGTTTCTTACGGATGAACTATGTTTTTGTTTGTACGTCTGTGACGATGAAAATGTACAAAAAAACAGTCACATTAAATGTCAAATGGATAAGACACAAACTGAAACATGTCACTTGGAAACAATTGTCTCAGAACAAAAAAGTTATTTAACTTTTACTTTATGACCAATATGGTTGCAGAGATCGACACCCATGGATACAACTTACAAAATATGTTGTCATTCGTAAAAATAAATTAAACAAAAAGAACACAAAGTTAAACAAAATGATAAAAACGTTTTGCAAATAAAAACCCAGAAGACGTTTAAACATGAACAAAAAATAATTTATGTTGTTGCAAGGAAAATAAAATTCTTATTATTTATTCCGCAGGGAAAACGTAACAAATGAAATTAAGAAATAAAAAATATCTTTTAAGTTAAATAAAATCATGAAAAGATTTTAGTTGTGTATTTCCGAAAAAAAAAAATCAAAATTTAATTTAAAAATGCTTATTTCAGTAGAATGATAAGCTACTAAAATTTTTTAAAGAAAAGGATTTTAATAAAAATAATTAAGTAGAAGCTGGATTATTTCTTTTCATAAGCTACTTTTTATTATATTCAAAAATTTTTTTTTTCGAACTTATTCTATGAGATAAATTTCAGTTATGTATGTATTATCTTGTATCTTCCTGTTACATTTCACATTAGTTATCCTTTGGATAGCATTGAAGAATATGAATATGAATGAAAAACAAAAATTTACTTTGGATTTCAAGAAGAATTCTTGACATGTAAATCAATTTAAATAGATAATCATTCATTCAAAAGCAAATTTCGATCTACCAAGGTGAAATACCATTTGGTTTAAAGATTGATGTTTTACTATTGACGTCATCCGGCTTCAATAGCCGAGTGAGTAAAGACGGCAAGCCCCACTGAAGAGATTGTGTGGTTACAATCGAAGCTAGTCTGGGCAACCTGTCCGTGAAAGCCTGGGTTCAAATCTCAGCGCAGTCAAGAATGAAAAATTATCATTAAAAATTTTAATTAATTTCATGTTGTAAAAATCCTGTCTTCATAAAAATAATTTAATGAAAATTAAATTCAATGAACTTAAGCCTAATTAAAAATATCTAAATTTGGATTAAAAACCATTGATTCTCCCATTTTGTCTGGAATACCGTTTATACAAGCCTTAGTATCGGTGTTCCGCAATGGGGATCATGAACAAAAACTGGAGATGTGTAAACATTTCCTCAGTTGAAGGTTATCGTGTCCATAACCTCAGTATCCGTAACTAGTTCCACTTCACTGTTGGGTACATTTTAGGGGCGAATTGCCGAGCTCCTTGCTGTATTTTTACCTATCCAATCTAAGGGTGATGGATTAAGAACAATAGCCCGAGCATATGTCGGGATAGTACAAACGACCTTTCTTAGTCAGGTGAGGCCTCTTGAAAATTGGCCACCATACAAATATGTCGTATGCAGTTGCCTCCATTAGATTCTGACTAAAGCTCAGTTCGCTTTTTGTCAGCCTTTACTTGGTATTATACAGGATTAAAGGCCAGAAGTCGGGTATCTTATACTTGCGAGTATTTTTTAACTTTTTGTTGACTGGAAACTGGAAACTGCTTTGGAGTACTTTAAGCTATTTAACGCTTAAACCAGGTTTTTCTGTTGAGAAATTAGCGTAATTTCAATAACCAGACAGATGGACATGGCTAAATCGACTTAGAATTACTCAAGCATCCATAATATATAATTTATGGGGTCTTAGATGAATATTTCTTGGTGTTACCCACGGAATAAAAAACCGTGCAAACTCTGGTTCATCACCCGTTTTGTTAAATAAAAATAAATTTACATTCTTTTAACTTCCTAAATGATTTAGAAACAAAGTTCTTTATTTTATAGTTCAATTTTAATCTTTTTTTATTGCCAATTCCAATATATTTTATTTTGCTGGCACATCAAAACTCTTTTTTTTTTATATGATACAAATGAATCTAAGTATCTTTTTGTAATAAAGAAACACATTGAGTACAGGGTGCATCAGCAAGAGATAACAAATAATTTGTGGAGAAATTTATTTTCGTAACCTAAAATTTAATTATTAATAATTTTACACTAAGGACATCAGCTATTTATTTCTATACGATACAAATGTTTATATAATACTCATTAAAAGAATATCAGAGATAGAAATCTCAATCAGATACTGTTTCAAAAGTAAGATTAAGGCTTCAAATCTAGTGTATTTTTATTCCTCCACTTTCTTTGTTTCGAAGAAAATATAATAAGTTTGTGATTTCGTGTGAAACTTTTTTAATATATATCTAAATCCTATAAAGTATATATCGAACTTAATCACTAAAACAGCCACAATTCCAATTTTATCAAAGTCGTTTATTTTTCATAAGCCCGTTCACAAATAAAATCTATAGCGACCACGAAAATTTTGTTGTCGTCACTATATTCTTTAACTTTTATTCTTTAACATTTGTAAAACTCAATTTGCAGTCTTGATCGAATACTTTTTTCGATTCGAAGGCAATTTGATCTCTAATTCTTTCATTCTATACTGCACGAATCGAAATTATTTGTGAAAACTTAAATAAATGCTTTACAACATTGAAAAAAATAATATCAATTCCTTCAGTATCGACTAAAAGAATTAGAAACAAAATTTCTTTCGAATCGAAAAAGTATTCGATCACGACTGCCAGAATTGGCCCTCAGGTTTCTGCCTCTCCTGAAAATTTTTGATTTGTGACTGTTTTTGATTTAGCGTACGATATGTTTCTAGTTATCCTAAGCCGCTTGGGATTGAATTCCTGCACAATCAGTGCAGTGGGAAAGTAGTTATAAATCCAAATAAGGACCAACCGGCCTAAAAATTGATATTTTTGTTAGAAACACTAACATTAATTTGAGGCTAAATGCAGCAATTGTTTGCACAAACTTGTTATATATGATTAGAAATTATACTCCTAATTTCGTGACGATTCTTCATGACTTACAGTACACAGATAGAGAAGGCATCATAACACAGATGTATTTTGACATCAGAACTATGACAAGCGTCTTCTTTTTTGAGCCCATTACACTTTACATCACTGTGATGTCAGCCTCAACATCTCTTGGCCAAATTGTCAACAGGGTCAACAATTTTAATTATGTCATCAATGGAATGACACATTGGCATTACAGTAATAACGAATTGGAGCCGGTTTTAGAAAACATGTCATCCATGCGATGACAAACTGTCATCAAATTGAGTCATTGTAATTAATTTTAAGTCAAATTGAGAGAATATCATTATTTACTTACCCGTTACACATATTTGTTTCACTTTTGTTGTATTCCGCCTTTTGTTAACAGAAGAACTCGCAATTATAAGACACCAGCAACATGCCCGATATGGTTATCGTAATAGTTCTACTGTAAAAAATTTATGTATTCAAATAAATAATTTAAAAAAATAAAATGTGGGAAATTTTGCTTCTAATTTTACTTTTTAAACATGAAAACAATGTTAATAATATATTATGACATGATATATTATATCATCGCACTGATGACATGATATATTATGTCACCGCACTGACGACAGTTTGTCATCGCGCTGATGCCAGTTTGTCAGTACTGATGTCAAAATACTTCAGCGTTATGATGCCTTTTCTATCAGTGTACACAAAATGTGGCATCGAATTGATGTCACTGTAGTCATAGCGTAGATGACGCATAAAATATGACAAAATTTTAGGATGACGTTAGTCATTGGATTGATGTCACTTTTTGCTTCATTGATGCCATTTGTAATAACATTGATGTCACAATTCTGATGGTAGGGCATCATCAATATGAAGATGCATTTTTCTATGAGTGCATGACGAGAAATCATACTATTAAATTTCGCGGAGATCGCTTCATGATTTACAGTAGGCCCCATATAAAGTCCACACTCGGAAAACACTTTATTTTTTCAGGCGTAAAACTGTAACGAGTATTGTTCTTAGTAGTAAAATTTGGTCTGTTATAGTTTCATGAGACCTAAAATCATACAATTATATTTTATGACGGTTGGACTGTAATTTACCAAAGTCCCCATAAATAGCCCGCTCCTTAAATATTCTAACTCTCGGTGGAGGGTATCAAAGATTTGGCATAGCTGAATATAGCACTCTTACTTGTTTTTAAAGATATTCGTTTATATGTGTACTGATTGTGTATATTTCGTATGCCGAATAACTTCCTGACCAGACTACTCGGAAAGCAGGCCACTGATTTTGTTCAATATTTCATTTAAATGCTGACCGTATTGAATTATTATTTTTTTTTTTTTTTTTTTTTTTTGTTAAAAATGTATAAAAATTGTTGGAACGTCATAGTTTAAAAACGTTCTGGTCATAAATTATAAATTGCCCTTTTTGTTCATAGTGTTGTTAAAAAAAAAGATACAAAACTTCTAAAACCAAAATACAAAATAAAAAACAAAGTAAAAGCGTCAGTACATTTTTATTTAGAGAATTCTATCTATTTGATAAATTATTTTCTCTATATTGTAAATAAAAAAATGTTTTTAGATTTTAGTATACCAATAAAAAACGTACTTTATTTTGTTTGTTGCAACAATTTGATTTGAGATTTTTAACATTTGCTAAAATAAATCAGAGAAAATTTTTAACAATGGATATTAAAATGCTTTTGCTCTAAATTAAATTTCTCTCAAGACTCAAGCCATTTTTCGACGACCGGTGATTTCAATCACCAGCACTCAGACTATTTTTTTTTTTTATTGTTTTTTTCCGTTAGTTACTTTAAATTTTATTTCGTTTTTATATTGTCAGTTTACTTGGTGCGGCGAAAAATGGGTTAAGTTAAAGTTTTCCTCAAAAGTTTTTGTAAATAAATCTAGCGAGTTCAGATATCTTTCGATTCTTTAAGAACACTCGCTGCTAGTAGCAGAGATCTCTCTTGCTAGCTCAAAAGGTCTTAAAGAACTTTCTCGCTTGATTACTCACAATTTCTTAACAAAGGCTCAATTTTCTAAAAATTCTAACTTTCTTAGTTTCCACAAAAGATTTCTGGATTTCTAGTTCGAAATTTTCTCAATCAAAATCTCTCGCTAACTAGCTAGATATTATCCAAAGAATACTTTCGGTTGCTTGCTCGAAATATCTTAAATAAAACTCTTAATAACTCTCGCTTGTTATGTCGTAACAAAATGGTTCTTGATTTATAACAAGTATTACACCAATTCCATAAATACTTAAATCATTTCCCATTGTGCACAAAAAAATCGTAACTAGATCATCATTACATTACGTTTTCTATTCAACAACAACAACAACAATAACAACAACCAAAAAGTCAATAGAACCGAATTGAACCATTTCAATTTTATAGTAATTTGAAGTAGAGACAACATAAAAATAAAATGGAAAATAATCGAAAAACAAAAACCCAGGGAGGTCTTTGTTGCTGTCAATGTTTCAATGTTTAACAACAAAATAAATCATAAATACTTCACTCAATAGCCAAAGACCAAAAAGCAGAGACAAGTTTATGAAAAGTTTTTTATTTTTATTAAATCTCAGAAAAATAAATATTTATTAGAGCTTAAGAAAATAAATATTAAAAATAATTTATTTTCAAACTTTTGTTGTTTTAATGAAACTTTCCTTGAAATATAATTAAACTCTTGACTGAACTAGAATAACGAATTTAATTTGAAATGTTTTTGGGAGTGAATGGTGGTAATTCACATAATAAATTTCTTTAAAATTTACTAAAACTTTTTTTAAAAAAAAAAGCAAAATAGAAAAATTGCAAATCGCAAGTTTGTATTATGTGATTTTTATGCAAAACAACATGTGTTGTGGATATTTTGCAACATTTTGTTGTTAGAGCGAAAAAAAATATTCAACGAAACTTTTACAATGTATTTGGTTGTATTTATAGCCTGTAAATGGGGGTGTATCTTTTTCTACCTTCTTTTTATAGTTTTAAACTTAAAATGGCTATAAATTATTTCAATATGGTTGTAGTAAATTTAGTAGATTTATACATTTGAAAATGAAACATCAGGCATAGAGAGTAGGACATATATTTTTTTTAAATACTTGATAGCTTTTAAGCTTTTGTATAGAAATTTCTCGCTCTGAAGCTTGTCATTTCGTTAATGAACCTCTGCTTTAAAGTTTTTCAGGAAATATGGTAAAGCATAAGAAATAAAAGATTTTTATATAAACATACTATTGGCAATTAAAGCAAAAACGATTTTTTACAGATTACCGTTAAAATTACTCCCTAACACTGTTTTAAAATCAAATCACCCAAACTTATGCCCCATAACGCCATCAAAATTCGATCCAAAAAGTAAGCCAACATAATACAAACGAACTGTTTTTGCAACATTTAATAACGTTTTAAAAGTCGCTTGTTTAGTGGAAAATCGTTTTAAATGACATCGAACGTCATGAAACGTTTATCCACTAAAAAAAAAATTTTTTAACTGTAAATTTGCATGAAATTTAAAATTAAAATTTCTTGATATTTTGCATAAAAGTTTTTATTATCATTATTTTTTATAATTAGTATTGTGATTATTTCATTGAATTGTTTATGGTTTTTTATCCAAATTTTAATATTTTATTCAGGCTAAAGTTCATTAAATTTAATTTTCATTTAATTATTTTTATGAAGAAAGGAATTTTACAACATAAAATGAATTAAAATTATTTGCTTATTTTTTATTCTTGACTAAGCTGGGAATTGAACCCAGGTTTTTCACGGACGGATTGCCCGTGCCATGTTTCGATTGTAACCACACAATCTCCTCAGAGGGATTCATTTAATGCTGTAAAATTACTTTTTTCATAAAAATTATTTAATGAAAATTAAATTTAATGAACTTTAATCTGAATAAAAAATTTAAAAAATTTTTGATAATCTAAAAATAAATAAATAAAATTAATAATCCTGCCTGTTAAAAATATTTTTTTTGCTCTCCGGACAAATAATAATTTTGTAACTTAGAACGTTATTCGTGGCTGTGCTTCAGTTATAATTTTAGCCTGTAATGTTTGAATTTTCTATCAGCCTTTTCCTTAATAAATAGTTATCTACTCCACTGTAATAAAGGGTCTTTCATTAGGCACTTTTATTTTTAATAAAACAATATATATGTCAGATATCCAAGATTTGTCTTCGTTTTGTTCGGAAGCAAACCATAATATGGTAGTTTCAGCTTGCTGAAGGACTTATGTAATCTTAATATGGTTGCCGGTGACAAGATTACATTTAAATTAACAATAAAATGCTTAGAAATTATCCATAAATATAGTTTTGTTTGACCGTATTAAAAAATATTTTTTCTCTGGGTGTATATATAATAACATGCAAATGTCAGCCGCGGCTGCGCTTGGTGGCGTGCATCTGAAATATATCATATTCCATGGCTCAAGTGGATATGTAATGTTAGGCTCTGTGGCCATTAATCGAGACGCCCGATCACTTGGGTCCTTCAGCGCTAATGCCCATCGTAGAGAGCAGTTACTAAATAGGCGGCAAAGCCGAATTCAACCAAATCGTCTTCATAATGCAGAGAAGAACCAATGTTAGATCTATCTCAGATAGATCGACCAAACAGGTAAACGCCGATTTTTTCCAGGCTTCTTTCCAGGAATATCAGACACTGACAAAGGAAATGAAACACTTCCTCCTTATCATGATATTTTCTGCTGAAGTCATTGAACTCCAGTCACATGCTCCTCGCATGAGTCTAGTGGGGAGTTTTTCTTTTATTTATTAATTAATTAATTGTCTATGGATTTTTGCTTACAGATATTTTATAAATTTCAATTTACACTTAAATAAAATAGACCATAAACTAACATTTGATTACATTGCATTAATTTTACTACATATCAATTATAAGTCTACTTATTGACTTTGGTTCCAATGAAAAATCAATAAATCTATATAATAGATTGAAATTGGTGTTACACATTCTTCTAAGAGGGCCAGCATCACCATAATTCGCTCTGAAAAATTTGACAGATAACGGTATGAAATTGCGAGATGAACGTTGAAGAATATTAAATGAAATATTATTAGTTAATAATGTTCAAAATAAACGCCATATTCAGCATTGTTCTACGACTTTTTAAAGTGGGGAGCCAGTCGAGCTGTGTATGAAGTCATGGTTAGTGGGTTGAAATGTTATCCACGAAGACAGAAGAGCAGGAATTGTTTCTGTAACGATTCGATTGAATTAGAATACGTTTGGCAAATGGCGTCCCATATAATTGATCCATACTCAAGAATCGTCTTAACAAGTGACATATATAAGGTTTTTTAACATACGGGTCATCGATCTGTTTTGTCCAGCGATTTATATATCCAAGTGTGCCTCTAGCTTTATTTATCATAAACGTTATATGCGAATTAAAGCTCAGTTTAGGGCCAGGTAGTATCCCAAGATCAAGGAAGCTATCAACTATATAAACTTGAATACCTCCAAAAAGTAATTTCCTGTCGCTGGATTATTTCTTGAAGACCGCATTAATTTACACTTCTTTTAATTTATCTCCATTCAGTTTGCTTTACACCATTGATATAAACAAATTACATAATTTTGAAGACGTTGATGATCTTACACATGGATGTAAGTTCAAAAAATTGTAACATCGTCCGTATACATAAGAATATTTGGAATTTTTATAACATCCAGGCAAATCATTTATATAAAGCAGGAACAAAAGAGTACAAGGTGGCTGCTTTGAGGTACTCCTGATGGCACATTTATTTATCTAGAAAACGTTTTTTGACCCTAATCGATAAATAAGAGTAAATCCACTTTTAGCTTAGATCTGTAAACCATATTAATTGAGGCTTTTTTCCATATGAAAATGATTCACTTTTCAAAGGCTTTGCTGAAATGAGTATAGATAACAGTATAGACACGATTGACTGCAATTGTTAGTTGAAGAAGGTTTGTTGTGAGATTAGAATAGTTTTGCCAATGAGAAAACACGTTCCCTTCCTACGTATATTTTGCCTTTATAGTCAAGAGAGCATTTTACAACATCTGGGCACTTTCAGTTTTCTCGCAACTTCCTTCAAAAAGTTGTAACTTTTATTTAAAGAAAATTGTTTTCTCAAGTATTAATTGTCCCATTTTGCTATGGTCTTTTACAGAACTAGTATTTACTGCATTTTCAGAATCTAATCCAACAAATCTTTTATGCAGCTGATCTCCATAAAAAAATTATAAAAATTTTTGAAACAAATGGTAACAACCATTTTTCGTTATTATAAAATTAATCTGGGTCTTTTAAAAATTTTTAAATTGTTTAAATTTGTATTCCTCTTCTTTTACTAGTTCGAAATTTCGGGCATAAACCATTGCCTTACTTATCGGACTTGAATTTACATATTTTTCGTGACATAACTTATTTACAATAATATCAGCAGTACAGTTGCCCTAACTAAATAAAACAAGCCCGGGAATTCTTGTACAAATTTACCGGGACTTTTTCCCGAATGTGCGGGATCCCTGAATTTCTGCCCCGGGAAATCTTTTATGAAAAACACTAGTCCCCACCGGCCAGTGACCAGTTATCACGGAGACCTCTGTTAAAATCTAGTTGCTCTTTAACCTTAGCAAAGAGCTGGTTCTCCATTCATAATAGCCAGGCCACAATGACATGGAAACGAAACAGGTGAATTCGCGACCCCACGCCAATCGTGCAAGCCTCGTATTTAATGAGTGACTTACAGTGTGCCATTGGAAAGCCAGTTAATCAATTAATGTTTCAGCTCGACGACCACCTCTTTTGGCAAGCTCATCTGCTCTGGTATCGAAATTAGCGTCACTTTCGAATAATTCACTATCTCGTTGTAAGACATCCGTCATTTTGACACCCTGTGGAGATGTAATGGCAGCCTTGCTATCAGTAAACATATACACATCGGTATGCGATTATACCTTTGCCAGGGAGCTGACTACTCTATAGCAGAGATTTCCGCCTGCAGGACACTACAGTCATCCGTCAGACGAAAGGGAACATTTTTATCCAGTTCGTCTACTCAAGCGCATAATTCTGGCTGAATTTGACCGATGTCATGAGCTAGATTTTTTTTTGCAATTTTATTTAAATTTAAATATTTCGTGTACAAATTTGTTTCTTATACTAGACTCGAAAAGCTTTAGGCTTGTTCGCATGAGGTTGACTGGGCCGCTGTTCTTTGTGTCTTATTAACCAAGACGTGCGAATTGTGTAAGCCGCGAAAGAAAAAGTTTCACGGAATCAAATATCGATGGCCACTTCACATCACTTGCATATCGTGCACAACGATTAATGCAGTATGAGATGGGTGGCACGTAAGCCAACCTGTTGAAACGACTTTCCTTTGGCATCCATAACCCCCAATTAAGATAAAACGTTGTTTGTAATCAATAACTGAACCGATGACGCCGGCAGCCCAAAAACCATACCAAACCGCAATTTATTTATGATGCAATGTACGCTCTTAGATCTCTTGTGGATAAGTATCGTTCTGAATTTTTGAATTTTTTTTTGGGGGTCATGGTCAGTTTAAAATCTCTAAAATGTTATTGTATCAGGAGAGCCAATTCGACAGAAGTACCTTTAACGATATGGCCGATATCTACTTTCAATGCCCGGATGTCCCTTTTAGAAGACCCTTTATAGTGTAGACATAAGTATCAGTGTAAATAATTAATTACATTTGTGCTTTTTAATCATTCATTGTTGTCGCAAAACTGAAAGCAACCACACAAAAAATTACTTTTAAATTATTAATTACCATAAACGTTTTTAGAAACTTTTATGCATAATTATTTATCTATATATATAAAAATGAATTATGTTTGTATGTTTGTATGTTTGTTTGTCGCTTTATAGACTCCGAAACTACTGAACCGATTTTCCTGAAATTTTTACAGTAACATCACGTGAGCCCTAAAAATAAAATAGGCTACTTATTTTTTCGATAGGGGCAGGGGAATTGGTACCCCCCATAGGATACCAATATTAATTATCGCATATCTTAAGAGCCGCTGCACGCATTTTGCTGAACTTTTTGTAGTAGGATCTTCTGAGCCCCGGAATTGAAATAAAATAGCAGCGGGGGTATAGGAATACCCCATAGGACGCCAATGTTTAACATCGCATATCTTAAGAACTGTAATAGTAAGAATGTTCAAACTTTCTAGAAGTCGCTCTTATGGTATACTACACTTTTGAAAATAAAAATAAAGCGAGTAGGCGCAGGGGGGGAAATACCTCCCATAGGATGCATACATTAAATATCGCTCAACTGAAGAACTATTAAAGGGAGAGTCTTCACACGTGGTTAAAGCTACTATTATAGTAAACTATGAATTTCAATATAAAAATGTGCGGGGTAGACAGAGTAGGAGCAGTACCCCTCATAGAAGACATATTAAATACCATATATCTAAACACAAGAGCTATCAACCTTTACAGGACAAATTTTAAAACAAAAATAAATGGGGTAGGTGCAGGGGTAGCAATACATTTTTACAAAAGCATCCAAAAATAAAATAAACCACTTTTTTGTCGATACTGACAGGGAAGCAGTACCGCCATATAACACAAATATTGAATTAAATTTATAATTTAGTCAAGTGACTGATTCATCATTGCGCAGCCAAAACTGCTAAAGGCTGTACGCAAAAAAAGTGGAAGTAAAATAGTTTAAAACCTGTACATATTGTATCCCACATAACATTTACAGTTATTTTAATAGAATTTAAATTTGAACGGATTTGTGCTTATTACGGTTTAAATCGATAATCATATTCTCCCCAAAATTATAACTCTTCGTTTTTAAATCCTTAAGGTGAAAACATACCTGCGTTATTTTTTAAACAAAAATTTTTTACAACAAAAAAGAATATATGTGACCCATATAACTTTTATTATGCCTACAAAATTTAAAATGCATCTTTATCTTTGAAAAAATGAGAGCAATCACAAAAACAAATACTGTAATTTTTTTCTTATTTTTTTTTTGCCAGTGTAGCGAAGCGCACCGGGTTAAGCTAGTACAATATAATAAATAAATTTTTTTTTTTTGCTATTTTTCCCCCATAAATAATTAACATACCAGTTGTACAAAAAGTTAAACAATTATAATTCGAAGGGGAGAATTGTTAATAGTGGAAAATGAAAAAAAACACTTGTGTAATTTATTTATTTATCTATTAAGGCTTTTTGGGCTTTATTATAATAAACAAATAATTAATATATTATTATTAAAAAAAAATATTAAAATTTAATTAAGTTGTATGAAAAAAGACTCCCAACAGCAAATTTGATTTAAAGCAAAAGTAAAAAAAAATAATAAAATTCTCATTTTCCCTTAAAAACTGCTTTAAAAGAGTTAAAATGAAAATGTGGTTAAATACTGTACGTACGCAGTCAGTTTACGGGCAGTTAAAAAAACACGATGCATAAACCTCCCTTAAGGATATTTCGTATTATTTTACCAAAAGAAATACATTCGCTTGTGAATATATTTATTTACTCATACATATTCATTTCAAATAAATTCATACATGCACATGTATGTGTAACAAAAAATGAAGAAATCACCCGGTAGTGTTTGTATAAAAGAAAAAAATATTTTTATTCCTTCAACAGCCACTGGAGCATAGACCGCCTGCGGGATAAAATTGTCCAATATATAAATCTCCTGGGCATATTTTTTGGTTAGGGGTTTTTCTTGGGAATCACAGCACAGTGCCCAATCGCAATCGGGCGCATCCACAGGTTGCGGATATTGAATAGCTCCGTAGATAAGTGGCAACAGCTAAACAGCTGCGGAGAATTCAGCGGTCCAGAGTGGATTGTCTCTGCTTAATTTCCGGGCTGCGCTGCTTTCAAGATATATCCTGAGTGCCAAAGTGGCCACAGGCGAGTGTTTTCGGCTTCAAATAACCAATTCGCTTAGGTCAGAACCCTGTAGCCTGATTGACCATGAGCTACATTGGGGTCTCAGATAATTAGGTAACAGAGTTACAGAGGCAGGGTTCCTTAATTCTCTTGTTGCGCAAGTGTTTGTTTGGGCACTCGGAGAACAGCACTTACACCAAACTAGGAAAGGCAGGTGCGCAACCCACTTTTTCGAATTTAAAATTGCAACCGAATGGATGAAAAAACGAATTGGAAGTTTATTGTTCTCTTGTTCTGCCACTTTAATTAACACTTGTGATACAGAAAGTGCTAATTTGAAATTGGCACTTTCCTGTCCCTTAGGGGGTCAATTGACAAATGTTTATCCCTGTGCTACACTTTCTTTCGGTACAGGGAATAAAAATCTCCTTGATACCAAAGTGCTGGCTTGTTGTCATTTCTTAACTAACCACAAATCCAGATATTATTTGTTTCAAGAACTACAGGGTACACGCTTACATACGTATGTATCTGTATACATATAAACATACATACAAACGATTTATTATTTGAAAAATTTCTTGTTACAACGTTTTGTATCCTGGGACACATTGAATTGTATTCATTGAACCATCTCCATTCATTTATGCATTTATTCTCCAAACCAAAACCAAAAGCTGTCAATTAAAATAAAAAAAGAAGAAAACTTCAAACCGAAATGAAGCGGTAAAATAAGAAATAAATACATACATTAAAAAGAGTTGCTTTACTAACGCAAATATTAAATAATCCACAAAATAATACCGTTCGAGCGAAAATAAACTTTTTAAAATATACAAGCTCCAACAAAAACGAGTTTTAAAAAAAAAGTTTTTTTAATAATCTTCTAAGCCGCTAAATTCCTAAATCGTATGTTTATTAAAAGCTCCCCTTTTAAAAAAGTACTTTAAAAAAAAGTTCTCTTCAAAGAAAAAATTATCAGTAGTATTTTTATCAATTAAAAAATTGTTTAAAAAGTATTTCAATTTAATTAATGTAATAATTTAATCAATTATTTTTTAAGTTGAAAGAAAATTAAAATTTGATTTAATTAACATTTTAATTGTTTTAAAACTAATTTTTAATTAATATATTAACTGAATAAAAAAAAAATCTTAATTGATTTTTTCGTTTAAAATAAAATAATTTAATTTAATTTTTGAGCTTAATTTAATTAAATCAATTAAAACATTGTTTGAAATGACAAAGTTTTGAGGTCATTTTTTTAATTAAAATTAAAAATATCATTTATTGTAAAAAAAAATTTATAATATAAAATTTTTACAATTTTTAGTAATCAATATAATCGTTTTGGTAATAGATGCAAAGTCAACAAATTGTTTGCTTGATTGTACGAATTTTATATGAATTTGGTGATTAGAGAACATTTTTAATTTTTTCTGTGTTCAAGAAAGGAAACAAAATTTAAAAAAGAAATTATTCCTTAGTCAACCGATCGATTTAATACATAAATGAATTTGAATTAAATTAGTATTAAAGTGATTGGTTTTGCTCCTAACAATATGAACCTTAAAGGCCCAACTATAAAATAAATGACATTGCTTAAGCTTCTGTCGAAAAATAAAAAAAACCTCTTAAACACATTCAAAAAACAAAATCAAAAAACCATTGGATTCCGTACGGAAAGTGCGATAGGTTTCGCTTTTTGCTCAAGCACTAGGCAAATGAAAGTTTAATAAAATTTGCAATAATTAAAAAAGATGATGTTGAAAGAAGTTTAAAAGTCCTGAACGATTTCCAAAGACAAATTCAATTTACGATTAAAATGGAAAAATATAATAAATTACCATATTAAGACACTATGGTACATAGAATAGGAAATGTCGGCAAGGTAGATTGGTACCAAAAGCCAATGGCCTCAGGAAGGTTACCAAATTTTCACTCTAAGCACCCACGGAGGATAATAACGAATACGGCTATAAATTTTATTAACAGAGTTTTAGAATTCAGCGACAAAGTTTTCCATAAAAAAAACGTTTTAAAAATTAATGATATATTAGGTATGAATGACTTTCTGATAAAAGCGATTAAGAATTTGGCCAAATACGTTAAAACTAAAAGCATTTTAGAACCACAAGATAAACCACAAAAAATTAAAAATCCTTTACTAAATCTGGATTAGCAAAAGAGGACAAATCCAACTTGGTTTACAAAATAACGTGTAAAGGTGACAAGTTTAATGTATGCCAAAAGGCATATGTTGGCACAACCAAATCCAAATTCAAAACTAGGATTTCATCGCGCATATTGGACATAAAGGCGGTAAGCAAGCCATTGCAACAAAATACTGCACTGGCAGCCCACTGTGCATGGAGTGGACATCAGCCTGATTTTGAAAATGTAGAAGTATTGGTACGAGAGAATAATTACAATAGAAGATATACACTTGAAATGCTGCACACTACAAACTTACCAGAAGAGAAGAAATTAAACTACAAAATAGACACTGAGAACGTAGCTCAGATTTTTAAATACACCATTAGCATATATAGATCTGTGGTGTCAAATATGATTGTGTTGGTGCGATTACTCTTGTCTCTTACATTCCCAGCGGGAGAAATCTGCGGTTGCGAGGCCTATTACGAGGCCTTATTAACATACATATTTTGCTATGAAGACTTTAGAGCAATTCATAATAACACAATTATCGAAAAATGTTAAGTTATTAACAGACACAATCAGTTATTATTTAAATAAATTTAATTTGGAACCTGCATTTCGCAGAAACTTTGCTTATTTTTTGTAAAAATTGAGCACTTGACAATATATGAAGTCTTTTTATAACCTTATAAATTCTTTCCAATATTTTTAATTTTGTGCTCAACATACCTTTGCGAATGCCAACAATGAAAATAATATTTGCACATACCAATGCATATAATAACCCCAATAAGTTTTAAAATATTCTATAATTATTAACCGCCATTATAAAAAGAGAAGATTTTACTACCCTATAAAAATATACTTTTATTTACCAATAATATCTTCTAACTTTAAATTGCAGTTTCGAAACAACAAAACATTTTTTAGGTTTGTGGACGTTAAACAATACAGTTTCATTAATACATCAATAATACACATCTTCTTACCCAAAAATTTTACCTGCTGTCACATTTGCTTTTATATGTATAGGTTTACACATAAATTGTAGGAAAACAAGACTTTTTTAACAAGTTTTTTAAATATTTTTACTTACTTAAGAAAAGTGTTTTCAAAGAAAGAAACCAGCCGACGCGATTGGTACAGAAAGAAAAATATTTTTACAAGCACAAAATACCAACAAATTCTTGTGGCTATTTTTTTCTTAATAATTTCTGCATTTAGGTACGTCTTATTAACGAAAGAAAAAGGGACCCTTTAACAGGCATCAAAGAATTTTTTTCACAAACAAAACACATATCGTTAGCTTAAATGCAAAACAATGTAGATATTATTTGTCAATCATTGTACAATGTTAAAAACAGAAATAAAACAAAACATAAACAAAGATAATTAATAATAAATATATTATTTCTGTTTAGGGGCCTCAAAACAGGCCGTGTGATATAGCCCTGTGAATGAGAGTGTTTTGCAGTAAAAAATTATATTTTACGCTCGCAAAATAAAAGAGCGTCAGCGTACATGTGAGTTTTGCTTACACAATTGTGTATGACGCTGACTAGCACTCCAAAGCTTACAGTGCACAGTGACAACAAGAATTTTTTAATTTGTTTTTTATTTAAATAAGTATGTTTTTATTGTTATTTATTGCTTGGTGTTTTTTTTTTAACAATTTATAAACAATAATTTTTTGTGTACATATTTTTGATTAGATCCCCTGAAGATAAGCAGATAATTAAATTTATTTTTTAATTTATAATAAATTACATCAAGCCGAACCAAATATAAACTACAACCACAAAAAAGGTCAACAATACATACTGTCAACAGTTTTATAAAACTTAACAAAATGTTTCATTAAGCTCAATATGGTTTGACACATATGATTTACATGTATTCGTTCAATTGCTTAAGCCAACTTAAGCATATTATTGTTGGGCCTTAAGTCGTCGAATACCGGACAATGACAGAGGAAATGTTCTGTAATTTTACTTCCTCTTAGTCACTTCTGCAACTTCTATAAAAATCCTTTTGAGGAAGCCTAAGAATCTGGACGTATTTTCCAATAGCCTAATGGCTAGCTGTTATTGTAGGAATGTTTCTAGGGGGAACTCTAGGGCACTCTAAGGTTCGTTAAGTTATTTTCTCAACTACAATGGACCAGATTCCCTGGTTTACCCACACTAGGTTTCAACGAACCTCCTTGGAATAGTGGTATGAAAAAATGTATGACCGAAAAGTTGCCTACTTTTCGAGACTCGAACACATATTTATATAACATATTGACCCGTTATGGCTCAAGGTTGTGCCTACATGTGCAATCGCGTCAGCATACAGACTCTTCCCAGGTACCCATTTAAGGATAACCACTGTATATCTCGCTATCCCTTCCAGAGACATCCGATATCATTGGACCATTCTTGATGCGATTAACCCGTTTTTCAGAAATCTAATGGCAGCTTTACTATCAATAAAATTGTGAATACCTCTGCCATATATCTCACCATATAGAATATTCCTGCCACCTAAGTAGATGCCCATTATCTCATCCTGAAGGACACTGGAATAATCTGGCGGCCTAAGTGATATTCTCCAACTGTGCGCAGAAAATATCTAAATCGACAATTTATTGTATCTATCACCCGTTAGTGTATATCTCTACTTTGTTTTCAGGGAGATGTAGCTCATTCTGGTGAACTGTATTATCAAAAAGGCTTGCCGTAAAGGCAGGACCAAGGATAAGATCTGATGTGATGTAATCAACGTTTGTATGGCATATATTTAAAAAAAAAAAAAGGCTTTTTGCTAAAACAGAGACATTTCTTAAAAAATCACTTGTTGTTTAAAGCCCTTACCTGAAGAAAACTTCTCTAAAAAGTGCATACTTTTTAAACAAAATAAAAAAATATTAAAAAGAAAAACTTTTTAATGGTACACAAAAAAAAATTTGCCCCAATCAAAGCATTAATTAAAAATTTATTCAAGCGAATTAAATGTTTAAAGAGGTGAATTAAACGTTAATTTGTAACTACTAATTAGTTTACTCGTGCAAATTAATAGTATAAATTAAGTTTTCAATTCACTTGATTAAACGTTTAATTAACTTTATTACAATTTTAATTAAAACTGATTTTATTTTTGATTACTGCTTTAATTGGGGCATAATTGTTTTTCTATGTACTTTTTCAAAAAATACATTTTAATAAGTTGTTTGTTTTTACAATGTCTATTTATTAAAATAATATTCACAACAATGCGAAAGCTTTAAGAAACTGCTTTTAAAAACTACTAAAGAAAAATGCAGAAAATAAATCTATCCATCAAATATAATTTAAATAATGATACTAAAATTGTTTTATGCAAATATTTGATATCATTATTAAGCAGTTTTTATAGTTTTTCTGAGACTTTTATTTTGACAGATGACTTTTTTTTTAACTTTATAACTGTCTACTATCACTTCCTCACTTACTCTATCTCTCTCTCCCTCTCTAATTTTATTCGCTTAACTAAAAATGAATTTGCTGATTTTTTTTGCAATATTTTTTTCGTATTTATTTACCGGAAGTATATTTTTTACTCCATTTGTTTTTCTCTATTTTATTTCTCCTTTTGTTGGTATAAAACTCTGCCATTGGCAATGCGGATAGAGTTTTAATGGATTTCTAATGACATCGCTGCTGCATAAAAATGTAAATAGTTGTAATAAAATTTGATGGAAAAAAGGCACCGAAGACAGATAAGTGGTTTTGATAAAATAAGAAAAATAATGTAGACAATAAACTAAATTTATGATAATAAATATGATTTAGTAAATATATAGTAATTGAGATAAATAAATATTGGTTTTTTCGCAATTTATGTTGATATTTTTGTCGTATAAAATTATAAGAAAATAGCCTAAAAGTAGGCTAAATTTACTGGAAAAATGGCTAACAATTTTTTTTATATAAAAACACATTTAGGCCATAATCATGAATAACGCAACGCCAAAGAATTACATTAAAGGCAAATACAATGTCATAAATATTTTGCAATTTTGTTGTTGCTTTCTACAGAAATTCATGTACCGTTTGAAAATTTTCAACGCCACAAGCTAGGCAGGGTTTGAAATCTTAAAACGCAATGTGAATTTCTGTAGAAAGCAACAACAAAATTACAAAATATTTATAACGTTGTTTGTGCTTTCCATATAATTTTTGGCGTTGCATTGCGTTTTACAAAATTAGGGCCAAAAATTCAATAAAAAAAATAATAATAGTTCATTAAAAATTTTTTGCAATAAAATTGTAAGTTGGAATCATTTGTTATATAAGAATAAACGTAATTAAAATATTTGAGCATTTAAAAAATTAAATCATCGATAAATTCCCTTGCGTTATTGTTTACCTCATAGGAATCACTTGTGCCGCTTAGTTTTAAATATATTGAAGGCAAATCATAATCATGACAACATTTACCCAACGTTTTAAGTCCAAATCTACAATAAAAAATAAGAAAAGATAAAAATTTATATTTTGTTTTTATTTGACCTTATTTAATTTAATAAATGTTTATTTAATTTATGACAAACATTTTTCAAACAAAAATTTTTTTAAATTTAATTTAATTTCCTGAATATGCTAACCAAAGGTTAGCGAAATATTAAAAATAAATAAATAAATGTTAAAAAGACCTTGAGCTTAAATAAAAATAAACATTTATTAAAAGATACAAATATTTTATTGTTATTGTAAAAATATTTCTTTAATTGATAAAATCGAATTTACGGTTGTCTTATGTAACCTATTTCTCAAATTACTTTTAACGATGTTTACTTGGCTAAAAAATACCCTCTCTACTTCAGCATTAGACTATGGAAGTGAGAGCAACTTAATAGTTAATTCTGAAGTTTCTAAAAGTTTTTTGTTAACTAAATAAAAGAACTTATTTTGAGCTGGAGGTCTTTTTTAATTATTTTTATTTTATAATAATTTATTAAATTTTGCCGATTTTTTTTTTATTTTTTTTTTTTTTTTTTAATAACGTTTATTTAAATAAACTTAACATACTTAAACTATAAATAAACAAATAGTATATATATTTACATCTTATTATAAGCTGTCCCATATTCGGGCGCTCAAGTACATAACATTTGTATATTAATATAATATATTAGCCATTTTTTGGAATTTATTATTATAATTTTTACAATATGTGTTAATATTTGCATTTAATATAAATGTTATCTAAAAAAAAAGCTTGAAAACCCCGATATTTCGTTTTTCATTGAAAACATCTTCTGGGCTATAATCTAGAAATTACAAGTAACAAAAATAAACAAACAAATATATAAATAATCCCAATTTTTTTAATGAAAACACTGAAATTTATTGTTGTGGGAAAGCTAGTTTCTATGCGCATTTCGCTGGTTGCTTAGGCCAGCTCGTCAGGAAACTTTTTCCAAATACTTTAGTAAAGCTAAAAATATTATACAAGTAAGACCATAAAGTGAATAAGAATTTTAAAACACTCAGGTCTTGCAAGTAACAATATCAAAGCTTCAACAAAGACACAACAATAAACCGTCAATACAAAATTCAAACGCGTATGTACATAAAAACAACAAAAAAAGAAAAAACTATTATTATGTTGTGTTAACATCGTCTAATTATGAACTGAGCTTAAACAAGAAAAAATTGCGCTATTTTCGTTTGTTGACGAGATGTCTGTACACTCTCGCAGAATTCTCATCGACATCGGCTTTAAAATTCATCCTAGTTGTTGTTTTAATTATGTGTAACATTTCCAATGTGAATCGTCCTTTGTAGTTATTTTCACTCTGTAACACTTGTACATTGTCAAAATCAGGAGAGTGTTTTCTTTGTGCACAGTGGGATAACAAAGCCGTTTTTTGTGCAGGAATATTATTCCGTAATTTTTGATCCGATTTGTGTGATGAAATTCTTGTTTTCAGTTTGTTTTTGTGGTACCTATGTAAACTTTATTACATATCCCAAATTCATTGTCATTACATGGTATTTTATAAATTATATTTGGTTTTACTGTACAATTTTGTCAACGTGTTGATAGATTTATGGGCTATGGTATACATTTCGTTATTGAATAATTTAGATTTTTCAAATCTCTCAGATAATACTGGAACAAATATAAGGGATTTATATATTTTTGGTTGTTGTTCATCACCTAAATTCTTTGTTTTATATTCATAATAATTATAGAGTAATTTATTAGTCAGATTAATTGAAAAATTGTTGTCACTAAGTATCTTTTTGATTTTTTTGATGTTATTTCTGTGGAAATCTGCGTCACTTATAGTTAACACCCTTCTTATTAAATTGTTTGCCGTGTTAATAATAATTCTTTTTGGGTGTTTAGAATAAGCACTAGGTTTTTTATACCGGTTTCCTGTTATCGCCTGCATCTTTATTTTGAAATACTTTCGACAAGAAACAATGTTGATCCATTCTTTAAATTTAATATTGGAATTTTGAAAGATGTTTCATCATCTACGTTTATAGCGATTTTCAATATTTATAAAAGTTGTAAGTTAAAATAAATGCGTAGTAAGTGGTAAAATTGCTTATTTTAGTTTTATCAATTTTATGAATTTTTAAAAGAAAATCAAAATGATTAATTTTAAAGAAAAACGGCAAAAAAAATTTATGGCTAAACAAGTTGGAAAAAGGCTCCAAAAATGGATAATGGCTAAACTCATTTTAATGCCTAAACAAGGTGAAAAATGGCTAAATCTAGCCACTAAATGGCTTAATTGGCAACACTGATACGTATCCTTATTATGCGTTTGGGCTTATGTGTGTAACACATAAGAAACCCTGTAGGAAATGGCAATAGTGAAACTGTTCTGACTCACTATTCCCATATCACCAATACTACTGACCAACTTAGATCAGAAAATGCTTTTTACTAGAGTATCCAATTATTTGCCTTTTGGTTTTGTTCGAGTAAGGAATTAATCGACTTTTCAATTTTAATTTTGCTCGATTAATCAAATAAGAGTTTTAATATGGTCGAATAACTCGAATAATGCAAAAAAATTTATCCAATGGAAAAAACATACTTGTCTATTTGAGTTAATACTTTTATTATACACAGAAAAAAGTGTTTTATAAATTCAAAAAAATGGTTTAAAAAGTATTTAAATTTAATTAATGTGATAATTGAATCAATTATTTTTTTAGTTGAAAGAAAATTAAAAATTTAATTTTGATTTAATAAACATTTTAGTTCTTTTGAAATAAATTTTCAATTAAAATTTTAATTGAATTTTTTCGTTTAAAATAAAATAACTTAAACATGTAGAATACTTATTAACTTATTCATTTACTAATGACGTGCTAAACTCCCAATCTTTATTTATGATTTAAAAACTGAAATTTATTGTTGTGGGAAAGCTAGTTTCTATGCGCATTATTTAATTATTATTGTTCGGAATTGTCAATATTTATTTAAATAAATTAACACATTGTTTGAAATGACAAAGTTTTTTGATCATTTTTTTAATTCAAATTAAAAATATCATAATTTGAAAAAAAAATATTCGCAATTTTACAATTTTTAGTAATCATTATAATCATTTTGGTAATAGGTGCAAAATCAACAAATTGTTTGCTTGATATTATGAATTTGGTATAAATTTGGTGATTGGAGAAATTTAATAATTTTTTCTGTGTATTAATAAACAGAAAAAATAATAAAACTAAAATAAAGTTAAACAATTAACAATTAAATAACAATTCATTTATACCACGTTTACACACGCAGAGGAAAAACATGTTTAAATATGGTCACCTCCAACAAAACTATTTTTAAAGAGAATTTTAAACATATTACGTTTAAATTTAACCATATTATTATCTACCGACAACCATATTATGGTTAAATGTGTCCGCCATCAAGAATCCATAACCATATTATGGTGGCCTCTAAACATGTTATGGTTAAATATGACAATAATTTGTTTTTAAATTAACAATAGTATCGTCCTCTTCTCCAAGAGCAACAAGCTATGGTTGAAAACCAACCATGCTATTATAAGTGTTAAACATATTTTAGTTATTATTGATCAAAGCATGTTCGGAGGCAACCATAATATGGTTGTGCCTTCTTGATGGCGGACACATTTAACCATAATATTGTTGTCGGTAGATAATAATATGGTTAAATTTAAGCATAATATGTTTACAATTTTCTTTAAAAATAGTTTTGTTGGAGGTGACCATATTTAAACATAGTTTTTCTCTGGGTGCAGGTTTAAAACTTTTAAATAAAATAAATAATTAAAAATCAAAAACCCTGCTGCAAAACATACAGGCGCTAAAGAGACCGAAACAAGATTAAGAAAATAAAATAAAAATAAACTATAAACACAGTAAGCACTATTTCAGTTGAACAGACAATAAAATTATCTGAAAGCCAATGTTTAATATACAAATGCATTTGGCTCAGCAGCAATCGGGGTCCATTAATTTTATTGCAGTGTGTTATTTGTAATTATGTCCCGCCTGCTATACTTAATATGGGAATTCAACATAGGCTTTCATCTCATATTTTATAAATAATTTGTTAATTAATTTATTATAAGATTTTATTTGTTGTGCTTAATTCCCTATTTTTATAAATGACAAAAATACTGACATTAATTGTCGGAGGATAAGCTGTTCCAATGCGCATTTCACTGCATTTTATTTAAGACATTTTTTGTGGCATTTTAATGAGAGGTCCAGCCTATTTAAACAAATAATATTTTTCGTTATTCAATTTAACTAATGTAGCATTCCTGAAAATCAAATAAAATTGAAATCAATTGCGATTCTCAGTTAATTTTTTTTTAAATCACCGTATTTTCCTGATCTTAAGAGAAGTTATGGTTAAGATAAGAACGCAAAGTATGACGAAACTTTTTAAACTGGATCGTTTTCAAAGTTTGTTCGATTTTAATTTCACTCATATGTATTCGATTTACCGAACATGGCTGATAACTTTATATTTCTTCATTTTAAAGCTCTACTCTATAGGTTCTGATAATTTGTTTATTGAACGTATTACTAATTTGCGCCTACAATCCGTGATTTTGTTTTCAGCTACCAATCTAATGAGACTGGCTTTTAAGACGAATCTAACAATACGTAAAATGTCAAAATTCATCATGAAGGTCGGGTAAACACAGGTTACCCATTATCTGACAGTGCATGGTTTGCATATTTTTAAATGCTGATGAATTTTTTACAATGAACGTCAAACTCAATATAAAAAAGCGCTATTTTAGTACGAAAATTCATATGTATGGAATTAGTAGTTAATCGTTTATTACACGATTTGACTCACGTACACCCACATCAAAAAAGGGACCAAAATAAGTTCAGAATTGATACAGAATATATCAACATGTTATATATATTTAGTTATTATCTGCCGTATTCATAAAAAATAAAATAGATTTCAAACGTATTTTCACACAAAATTTCCATACAAATTTTTCTTAAAACAGATTTCATATCCATTTTAGTTTTTCATGAATACGGCAGTAAGTATTTTATAGAAATTTAAAAAAAAAAATTTTTATATGAAAAAAGTAGAATTTTCTAAGAAATTTATCTTATTCGATTAATTGACAAAAATTGTTCGTTTTATTCGTTATTTGAAATTAGCTATTTTATTTATTCGATTAAATAAAGGCAAAAAATTTCTTCGATTAATCGAACAACTATTAATTGAGTAGATACTCGACTATATACTATAGGCATTAACGATGTGATTGTCACTGAAACACCACTACAAGCCTGAGAACTATTGCCTGTGTAGCTCTTGTGGAGACATTGGAACCAGAGCTTTACTAGTACATTTTAACCCATTTTATCCCAAGCCATCTTCTAGTCATCAGATTTTAATAAAAATTGTAAGATGGTATGTTAATACCCTCCTAAACAATAATTAATTACTATTAATAAAATAGTTGTGCAAAACAGGTACAAACACACTATTTGACCCAGTAAAGTTTTACTTTACTTTACAAAAGAATATTGTCCTACCGTTCGAATAATGGAACGCATTTATATGAAAAAACGAAACACAAAAAACTAGAAATTTTGTTTTGTTGTATAACTATTTTATATATCAACTATAAATTCATTAGTTTTAAGAAAAATATTCGTTTACATTGTGGCCAAACACAAAACAATTTAACAGCACGCAATAAAACAAAAATTTAGTACTGAAAAAATAACGTCTCTTTAGTTTGGAAGGTGGCTACCTTCTAGGGTTACCACAGCATAAAAATAATTATAACTGCATTCACACAAAATAAAATATGAATAATAAAACTAACTGCTCCAAAAATGAAACACTTGGATAATACGGGTTAATAGTTCTATTCTAAGCTCTTGCAACACAGCAAAAAAATAAAAGTGGATTTCGTTTAAACAATTTGTGATATTAATTAAAAAATTAATTAAATTCGCACGAACTAAAAAATCTATTTTGTATAGTTAATGGGTCCGTTTTTTACCCAGCAGCAAAGCAAATGTTTCCGGATGTATTGCCAATATCAGTTAAAAATCCGGGAACATTTGCTTTGCTGCTGGGTACACTAATGAAGCTGTTTACAATACCAATTAGATTTAGGTGCCTTTTACTCAGGATAAGATAGATCGACAAATTATAATGAAAATACTTTTTATATATAAAGGTTTTGTATTTAAAGTCTTCATTCCAATGACGTTACCAATTAAGAGGTTCAGAATGATAGTTTCCACCCGAAATGAGCTAGAAATCCAATATTATAGGGAAACACCTTTCATACACAAAGTTTGTTTTATATTGAAAACCCCCTGCTGAATCGTCACTTAATTAAATAATTTATAAGTTTGGAGCTTGAATTTTTGTTAAAGTAAAAAAACAACATGATGTTATTAAAAATAATTATACACTTTTGATAAGATTTCTAAAGCTCGTCACACTTTTTTTAGATAATAGAAGCAAAAAAGAACTAACTGCTACTTTTATTTTATTGGAAAATAATCAAGAAGATTTAAATACAAAAGATGTACAAGCAAATAATAATTTTTAAGTTCTTTTATTCTGACTTTTTTGTTTTTGATAATGGAAAAATCATTAGTGGCCAAGAAGCAGTTAGGACCTTTTACATTGTATATTTTAGGATCACACATATTTGTATGTATGAAATAAATGTAAAGCTGATATTCAGACAGGAGAATATATTTTAGGACTGACTGTGAATAATTGCGATTTTCTATTTTTATTTTATGTGTTAAAATACAAAATCTTCTATCTTTAAAAATTTGTATACAATTTACACTAGAATCGTGTTTAAGAACCTAAATGCCAATATTTTCAAAAGAAAAAAACATCGCAAAACTGTTCCTCAACTGCAAGTAAAACTTTTATATTCCTTAAGGTATGTTCAGACCTAACAAATATTTGACCAAAAAATCCAAAAAAGCGTGACCGGTAAATTGTTCAAACTTTTGATCTATTTTTACACAATTTCTATGGATTGAATTAGCTTTATTTGTAAGAAGATAATTGTTTAATTTAATTTTGAAACTGTTAAATGATGTTTGATCAAGCCAAACGTTTTGCAAACGCCAATATTTTTTTAATAAAACTGGTGGTTACGTGAAGGACGTCAAATATTTAATAGGTGTGAACATAGCTTTATCTTAACTTACCAGCAAACACATTTAAGTTATTAGAAAGCTGCTTAGTCGGTCGTTAATTCATTATTAGAGAAAACGATGTTTAAGCTCTCCTTAGACAATTGGTGCTGGAATACAACAAGGCAGCATCCTGGGGACTCTACTACATCTAATATATACTTTGGACATGCCAACAAACAGCTGCACCTAAACTTCATACAGTTTTTTTAAGAGTGCACGAAAACCATCATGAAGCATCTGGTTACTTAAAGGGTCATATTTTTCAACATTAGCAAAATTGCGTGCATAAAAGATTCACTTTAAGCCGGGTTTCATGCCCTCTATTAAAATCAATAATCAAACAATCCCCCAACACTCACATGTAAAATACCTCGGTTTACATCTAGATTGATGCTTAACATGGTAATTACTTAAATTAAACTCAAATCAATTAAAATTAATTGACTCATTAGAAGAAGTTCTATCTAAGCCTCGATTGCAAACTTCTACTTTAAAACTCTATCCTAAAGCCAATCTGGTGCTACGGTATTCAACTATGGGGCACTGCCTCGGCCCCTTATATCGATAAAATTCGAAGGCGCCAAAAAAAGCTTCTTCGAATAATCACAGCCGCTTCCTGGTATGTCAAAATCTAAAATGCACAAGGATCTCGATGTGCCATCAGTAAAAAATATGATTACGAAATATGCAGTAAAATATTTAGGAAGGCTTAAAGTGGACTCAAGTCCACTAGCTCAAAATATTTTAAATTACGGCGGCCACATTAGCTTAAAGCGAAGCGAAACTGCAGCACTCACCCAATCACAAGAACGATAAACACCTACACTGATAGAACAGGCGTCATTACACTGATGTATTCTGACATCAGTTCTATGATAAGTGTTTTCGTTTTTGACCCCATTAAACTCTACACCACCGTGATGTCAGTCTTAACATCAAATTGTCATCAGGGTCAAAATTTTAAATTATGGCATCAATGGGATGACAAATTGGCATCACAAAAATAACGAATCGGAGTCGGTTTTATAAAGCATGTCATCAGTGCGCCGACAAACTGTCATAATATTGAGTCATTTCAATTCACCTTAAGTCAAATTGAGAGAATATCATTATTTACTTATCCGTTACACATGTTTGTTATACTTTTGTTGTATTTCGCCCTTTGCTAACAGAAGAAGTCTTAATTATTAGACACCAGCAGCATGCCCGATATGGTTTTTGTAATAATTCTACATGAAATATTTGATGTATTTAAATAAATAATTTTAAAAAAATTGAATACGGGAATTTTTGC
The DNA here is from genome assembly GCA_943735925.1 of Pollenia amentaria. NCBI lineage: Eukaryota > Metazoa > Arthropoda > Insecta > Diptera > Polleniidae > Pollenia > Pollenia amentaria. Next base: position 79,035,949 of record OX031008.1, on the reverse strand, counting down.
CTACAATTTTACTTTTTAAACATGAAAATAATGTTAATAATATATTATGACATGTTATATTATGTCATCGCACTGACGACAGTTTGTCATCGCACTGATGACAGTGTGTCATCGAACTGATGGCAGTTTGTCATTGCACTGATGACAGTTTGTCCTCACACTAATGAAATGATATATTATGTCATCATACAGATGACAGATTGCCATTGCACTGATGACAGTGTGTCATTGCACTAGTGACAGTTTGTCATCACTCTGATGACATGATATATTATGTCATCACAGAGATGACAGATTGTCATTGCACTGATGACAGTGTGTCAATCACTAGTGATTACACTGATAACATAGTATATTATGTCATCGCACTGATAACAGTTTGTCTATACCAATGTCAAAATACATCAGCATTCTGACACCTTTTCTGTCAGTGTAAACAAAATGTGGCGTAGTATTGATGTCACTGCAGTCATAGCATAGATGACGCATAAAATATGACAAAATTTTAGAATGACGTTCGTCATTGGATTGATGTCACTCTTTGCCTCATTGATGCCATTTGTAATAACATTGATGTCACAACTCTGATGTTAGAGCATCATCAACATGAAGACGCATTTTTCTATGTGTGTAGCTATGTGAACAGAAATCCTGTTAACGAAATTTTTTGTCTGGCACTGGTTGGTCATACAATAAAGTATAAGGATAAGATTTCGTTAATTATTGTTAGTTCATATTTAATATATGAAGATACAATAAATAGAATCTTAAATAAATAAACATTCAAGCTCGAGGTCATAAGTTTTCAAATGTTTTTAAATCTATCACCTCGAGCATGAATATTTATTTCTTTGAGATTCTATAAAGAAAAGGTCGAATTAAAATTATCATGATTCAATAAATAAATGCTGAAAAAAATATTTATTATCGAACATCTAAAGTTTACCTCACAACTTTAAGCCTTGATTTTAAAATTATTTCCTTTTGGCTCCTTTTTCATTAACGATTCTTTTTTATTTAACTCCATTACAAACAAAAACTAATAACAGCAAACAGAAAAAATCGTTTCATGTTACACAGAGAATGCGTCTGTTTATAAACTCATCACTTCCATTAAATAAACGAATGAATAAACGAGTGAGTGGCTGAGTGAATGATGAAAAAAGTATTAAATGAAAGCAAAAAAAAAACAACTCGAACACAAATAATAAAAAAAACAAAAATCGGAAAAAAACATCTATGAAATTAGACCCTAAAGAGAAATTAAAACAAGTATACCTTTGTGTAGAAAATAAATGAGTCTGTGTATTAAAGGAATTAAAGCGAGGACCCGGTAGTTCATTTATGAAAGATTCCATCTTTAGTAAGTTTGATTTTCCTTATTCATCCCTCGAGGGAACATAAGTCTTTAACAAGGTATTTCCAACTTAATCGATTTGTTGCGATAACTTTCGCTTCTTCCCATTATTTATCAATTATTGCAAGCTCATTGCATATGGTTCTGCGACAGGAGTTTTTGGGTCATCCTGGTCATCCACTTGCTTGTGGGCTCCATTCCAAGGCATTTCTATTTACGCTTTTATTTTTTCCCCACTAAGCTAATTCTGCGAAGCTCTAGGCTTGTCTGTAGGAAAGAAGCCAGTGTATATGCCGGGAATAGAACCCGCAACCCCGGCGATGACTACCAACTAGCCTATCGGGGTACCGCAGAGGTTTTCAGAGGTTTTCAATGGTTATGGTGTTAGGCCAGAATATTCCATCGGAGGCTCTTATTTATAAAAGTCGCTACCTGATGGCTTCTCTATACAGCCATATTTCTCTTGCATATAAAAGTATCGGTTTAACGTACGTGTTAAAAATTTTAATTTTGGTAGCCTTTGTGATTAGTGGTGCGCGCCATATATTTTTGAGTCTGACGAATGCACTTCTTGCCCTTGCGACATCCTCAATTATCCTAACGTTAAACGACATCGTACTTCCTAAGTAGCAGAAGCTGTCTACGAATTCTATTCTGTGTTTAACGATTCAAATATGGTCATTTTTGTTATTTTAGGCGCATGGCATCCGGCTTTTTATATTGATTTCGAAACCGGCTTTTTAATTAACTTCACAAGATCGCTCGTTTTCTCTTGCATGTCTGACTATTTATGTGACTAGATCCAAATATCGTCGGCATAATTCAAGGTGTCTTTGGAAATTCCATTATAAACCCCTTTTTCTTCCATTTAACAGTCCATTACCATTACAAAGAGGAGTAGTGTTAGTGGCCAGCCCTGTCTTTAGCCCATGTTAGCTGTGAAAGTTTCGCTAAATGACCCGTTGTTTAGTGCCTGTATAGATGATGATATTTAGTAAGTTCGTTGAATTTAAAAAATTATATTTAAATAAATTGCTGTTATTATTCTACATCTACATTTTGGACGCTTGACATAATTAGACATAAACATAATCAGCTGAAAGAAAAGTTATTGAAATGAACTTCTTTTAGGAATATTTATTTAATGTAGTTTTATTTTTCGATACGTTATTATTGCTTTAACGAAATTTCGTTATATTGTTTTCTGGAATTCGTATGAGGGAAATAGAGCCGCAAAAAAGTTTTTCCAATCGTCTTTTTATTTGAAATGCCCCTTATTTACCAACAACTGTATCCTAAGGTTTTGATTTTATAGTCGAGAAGCCTTCTTCATGAATGGGCAGGGGTACCAACACGTCTCTGGCCCAAGGCTTGCCAATCGATGGCCAATATGGTAATGTCATCTACCGATTTTCTGAATGTGTGCCATTTTTTCTACGAATCTCTGTTTGAATAGAAATTTGTTGGGGGATGCACCGAAGCTTAACGTTCCTTGTTCTTTTGCTTCAAAATACAAGTAAGACTGTAGTGCTTATGAAGCAGGTCTTAAAGACTCGCTTCCACAAATAAGAAAATATTTGTCTTGGTCGATGGTTAGAAGCCATATGGGGTTTAGTAATTGTGCAACCCAGTTGCAAGAAGATGTTCCATTTTCTATCGGTTAGTGTTCGATAAGAAAAAGTTGCGCCTTGTAGGCATTTATATGCATCATTCTGTTTTTCCTTGTCTTATCTGCAGTCTGCTTGAAATATTTCTTTAAATCACTTTCTTATGAAATCTTGTGTAAAATTTAATACCTTTGAATTTATTTAATAAAAAATTGTTTGTTTAACTCTTCTCCTTCGTAAATGATCTTTATTATCTAAAAATCTCAGGAAGAAATTTTATAAAATTTGGTTCCCATCTTTTGAGAGTTTTCTACTATACTGAGAACTACAGGGATGTGTATGTTTGCTATCTATTGTTTTAATGGCCTACTGTACGTATGAGTATTATTTAATCAAATTGTTACGAGTACGTAGCGTAGGATTTAAATATTTTAATTAAAAGATTTTTAAATTGGTTCTCATTTTAACTAAATTATTTTTTAGGTCTTAAACCGAATATAATAATTTGATCAATTTAAACAAATGTTCCGTTACTTCAACGATTTAAGATACTTAAACATATTTTTATAAATATTTTATTTTGCATATGTTTACATTTTAATCGTTTATTGCAAGCGTTTAATAATTAAAAATGAGTGTATAACATGGGTATGAAAAAATTATAACTTCAAATCCCTTGAGTTATCCGAATTCGCCTGTCTCGTATTCCTGCAAAAAAAATTTTTTTTTATTTATTTTAATTTTATAATATTGTAATACATTCATCTGTTACCATTATGAGTTTCAACTTCGCTATAAATCATGATTGTTATGACATTTTTAAAGTTTTACAAAAACCGATAATACAAAAATTGCTACAACTACCTCTTTTAATGTTTCAAAAAGAAAAAGCAACAAAAAAGACAGTATAAAAATAGTTTCAATAATTTATAAACAAATAAGAAAAAAGAAGTACAGTTTTTACTTTTACAACAAAACTAACATAAATAAAAACAAACAATCATAACAACAATTTATGGATAAATGTGAAAGAAAAAAATCATCAATCAACAAAAATGATGATGTCTCATGACAGTGATTTTTATTTATCTCTATTTTTCTTATTTTTCGCCATTTCATTTATTTTTACTAGATTTTTGCAATAAAACAAAAATAAAATATCAAAATGTTTCCTTGGGGTAAAGGAAATGGAAACCAGCAAATCTAACAAAAAAGAAAAACAATAGAAACAAATCAAATCAAAATATAATATTTTCCCTTTTTAACGTCCAGCAAAAGTTACCGAGTTAAAACCTGATGGAGAAAAGTCAAATTGTAAAAAAAAAACTTCAAGATAAGGAAAGGCAAAAGACTAACAAAGATAAAAGGACCATTAAGGAGCTCAAATAAATTTATTAACATAAACGACAAACGTTGATTAATATGGTTCCAAAAAAGTCTCTTAAATTTAACAGACTTTGCCGGACATAAAACAAATTAAAGGATAATTTTATGAATACATTTTTCAAGAAAATTATTTATTTTCTAGTTTTTGTTTTTTTTTATATATTTTTTTTACAAATCATAACCATAAATCAAATCAAACGTCGTACGTCCTCAATGAAAGCAACAGTAGAAATACCAGACTTTATATTAACAAATTTTATTCCAATCAGCTAAATCGTGTTATTAAAAAGTATATTAAAATAAATTTATTAATTAATAAAAATTTGTTCAATAGACAAACATTTTCTTAAAAGCAGTGCAGTAAAACAACAAAAACAATATGTCTTTCTTAACTGTAAATATCCAAGGTTGGGATTTATTCGTTTACAAACAACATCAAATATGTACTCAAAACTGCGATATCTACCCTAAAAAACGCAAAAAAAAACGGAAATAAAAAAGAAAAGGAAACAAAATGCTAAACTATACTATTTCCTCTTGTTTAAAGCAACAATATACAGAATTAATACAAATTCACAAAAAAAAAATTTTATAGAACTAAATAGAAATACTTTCGCTGTAAAAATAATAAAGGAAATACGTTAGAATGTTTACCTTTCGGCAATTTTATTATTATTATTTAAACAAAGAAATATGAACTGTAGTGCACCAAATAAAAAACGCTCCAATATTGGAAAGAACAATTAACCTTATTATTAAAATAATAAAATGAAAGAAAAAACCTAAGCCCTAAAGGCTAAATGAATAGTTTAAAGGGCTATTATTCAAGGTAAAAATATGAATAAATATAACAAATTTTAAAGTTGAGTTCAAAACAAGATTAATTGAATTTTTTTTTCACACACTTTCAATTTCAAAATTTGTTTTTATATAAATTTTTTCATGAAACTATTGTTCAAATTATTTTTAAAAGTTTTAACACGTTAACAATAAACTATTAAACACTTTGACAGCAAAAAAATCTCTTTAAACATTTCAGCAAAAAATATTTTTAAATATTTATTGATATCTCTGTACAATAGAACAAAAAAATTAGACAATACTTTCCTGCAGGGATATGAATTGTTCTCTTATTGTTTAAACTTTTCTGAGAGTTTTTGTATTGTGTTTTATAAAAGAAACAATAAAAATAAAATTGGGCTTTTCATTGATATTTGTTTTTTTTACATTTTCATACTCTGTTAAATGAGAGTTGAAATAAAGTTGTCGTAAAGTTTTACACAGCAGCATCAGTACTTAGTCACGGTTCACACGTTTCAACTTTTGCTGCTCATCTTTTGAGTTTTTAGGAGAGTGAGAGAAAGAAGTACGAAGATGATTGGTGACAGTTTACGGCCAAAGAAAAATTTCCACCAAAAGTAAATTATCAGTTCAGACGATTGTAAGAAAACCATAAAATTTCATTGGCAGGCAGCTGTCTGACAATATATTCATCTACCCACAAAAATTGTCAGTTCACATTGTTGGCAACTAATTGCATGGTTAGAGTTGCCAGACCTGTTTTAGCAATGTCAGATAATTGAATATTTTTATTATTTGGAAAAATGAAAATATTGTTATTGAAGGGACAAAGTAAAAGCAAGGATTTTAATTTTTTATGTTGTTTTAAATAGGTTTAATTTTTTTCATTAAAATTCATTTTAATTTAGCAAACTTAAACTTTTTTTGGTTTTTTCTTTTCACTCATGCATTACAGGGGTAGAAAAATTGGTGCAGCTGTCCTTTTTTTGATACATTGGTGGCTATCTAAAAAAATACTTCGTAATTAATAAAAAAAAGTCTCTTTTCGAATATATACTTATATATCAAGAGATTCGCCAGAAAATATTAAATAGGTGCGTCATAATCATAAAACTACGCTTTGTTATTGAAGTTGGTACAAAATCCAAAACCACATTTTCCATTCCTGAAACACATGTATTTGCAGCATTGCCAATAGAAAAAGCCTTCTGACAATGATACCATTGTTAGATGCATAAACTTCGCACATCTGACAATAAAAAATAAGCTTCCAACGTCTGACATTGTTCTGCAAATGGCAACAAAGAGTGTTCACACGATTGTCAGATATCTAACAATATTGTTGTCTCACAATGGACTGACAATGCTTTTTCTGGCAACGCTGTCAAACGTCACACGGTTGTAAGACACTTCTAGCACATTTTACTGACAATATTGTTAGATCTTAAGGTCCGTTTCATAACTTACCGATAGGTTAAGCAAAATAAAAACAAATGAAAAAGAAGTAAGGACCTTTTTCACAACTTAACCATAGGCAAAGCTAGAATTTTATCGGCCGTAAAAAAAGTGTTCCATTATTGGACCTTTTCTTTAACCTAAGCGAGCGATAAGTTAAGGGAAGGTTCATCCTTCCTGGTAGGTTTAAGTAAAGTTAAAATAATGCAACACTTTTTATCTAGCTGATAAAATCCTCTATTTACCTTTCGATAAGTTGTAAAACTGGCCTTAGAGGACTTTGCTGAATCTTTAAAACTATTCACCATGATTCTATAAGAACAGAAAGTTATATAAATAAATATATATTCAACAATATAGATATTTGAACTAAGAACTTACAAAGCATGTATAACGCAGCACTTTGGACCACCCAGCCACTAACGCACATTGCCAAAAAAAAATACATTTAAATAAAATATATTGCGCACGGTTGTCCGTTCATTATACATTTCTCCTATTAAGCGGCAAATAATGTAAAGCCTATAGTACACGGCATGTAAAAAGACACATGCGCATGTGGTTCTGACGTAATTTTGACGTCATCACACAACACGCAATGTTTATTGTGGCTTTGCATTGACGTCAAAATTACGTCAGAACCACATGCGCATGTGTCTTTTTACATGCCGTGTACTATAGGCTTAACTGTTTGTTATGTGTAAAAAAATTTAACACGTTAAATGAAAAAAATACAAGAAAAAACCACAACAAGGTATCTCATCATAAAAATTAGAGGCAGTCGTGGTTTTCTGGTTACATCTTCGGAAAGCCCATTTCAACAAACACACAGCCATATGGACATCGTTAAATCAATTTCGCTACTCATAAAGAATCAGCTGTGGTGAAGGGTATAAAAATTACTTCGTGTGAAGTTGTAACAACAAAGTAAATAAATATTTTTTACTTACAGAATTATAAAGTATAAAGTATTTTTCATACCTGAGTTTCTAATTTCTTTTTGCTCACTTTTTCAGTTTAAGTAATTTTCTAATTCATAAGCAGTCGAAAGTTGAAAAAGATGTTATTTGAAAATGTCTGTTCTTTTAATAGCCCCTACCACTAGTAGTGAATCAAGTTATACTGAGTTTGTCAGTCGGTTAGAAACCGAGTAAATTATCATATAAGGGCCAAAAAAAATATATATATATATATACATATATGTATATATTACGGGTGCCAATCGTGACTGGTTTTTGCCAGTCCGCGGATTCGTGATTTCAAAAAAAAGAAATCTCGGCATTTTTCGGGATCCCGGGATTTTTCGGGGTTTTGAAATTTAAATGCCTTTTATAGATATTTTTTAAAAAAAATGTCTTTGCAAGTAATTGACAAGCAAAAGTTTTATAATTCATTTAATATTACAAAGTTAAATATAGTGATTATATTGATAACGTAAATTTGTAAAATTTGAAAATTGTGATTTTTTTCCTAATTAATGATTCATTTAATTAAAAATATGATAAAAAAGAACAACGAACGATTTCCAACAATGTGTTAATTGATTCAATTTAAAACAAATTAACATAAAATCCTTATTTTATTCAATTACCTCAGTTGATTCAAACTAATTACAAAAAATTATTAATATAGTAATTAATTAGAGCAAATATGTAATTGATTTACTTGAAAGATCCTATTAAAATTTTTATTAAATGAATAATTGAAGTTTGAATTCGAAATTAATTAATAAAAATCAATTGTTTAGTTAACCATAAAAATCGTATTTTAACAAACACATTTTTATACCCACTACCACTAGCGGTAGGCATTATGTAGTTATAAATGACACTTCTTAATTTCGTGAAATCACTTTATAAATTACAGTTGGTCCCATGCGAACTCTCGGAAACGCCTTTTATAAGCCTTAAGCTGTAAAGAATAAGATTATATTTTGCATTTGGTCCACCAGTGGAATCAATTATAAAATAAAACCCCACGGAACTTTTGGTTTTGTTCTTCTTGAAATTTTTCCGCACTTGTCACATTAAAATTTCTTTATAATTGTTGGACACGCTTGGGTTTGGTTTTTGAGATCTCAGTTAAACTAGGCTTAGCTAATCTGAAAACAGATTAATGCGGCCAGTACTAAGTTTGTGTATGCAATTTGATGTAACAGCTAAGTTTGCTTGAAATGTTGGTCTTTAATGAAATATTGAAAAATTCGAGTTTCACATTACCTTAAACTAAGTTTAAACTTAATCCGGCCTTAAAAGGAATAACAAAGTTTAACTTTTTTCTTTTTTTTCTATGAAAGTGTTAACAGAGTTAATCAAATATAAAAGATCAATATTGTGATCCCTATCCTCTCAAGGGGGAATGTCATGATGAATTTCTTTTTATATAAAAAGGTAAAACCAAAAAATAAAGTTAACGATTTCGGGATTGACTAAATCCTAAAAATCCCGGGATTAAAAAATTAAAATCCCGGAATTTGGGATTCGCAGAATTCCGAAAATCCCGGTATTTTTCGTGATCGGGATTTCGGGATATATATATTCTAGGGCATTAAGAAATTATAAATTGTTTAGGCCTTGTCCGTCTGTCTGTCCGTCTCTCTATCTGTTAAACTCACACTCACTTCTAAACGACTCATAATTTATCGTAGATTCCATATATAAGATAAACTAAATTCTGGGTGAAGGGTATGAAAGAAGGGGGCATAGACAAATATAGCACTTTTAATTGTTTTCGTTTAACTTTTTATATAGAAAAATTATAAAAAATTTTACTAAAAAAAGATCATTTAATTTAAAAACTATAAATAAATTTTACATAAGATTTAATCGATTTTACTAAAAAAGCCAGTATTTAGTTAGAAATTTATTGTTTTAAGTGTGTTGTTTTAATTAAGTTTAACGTGTTATATCATTTGTAAGCTTTTTGTTGAATATACACATTTTTTTTTTAGGTTTACAGACATTTTCTTATTAAAATTAACAATAATAAAGGAAATTCAAATAGATTTTCAACTAAAAATATATAATTTTTTTACAAAATTAATATATAAAAAAAAAAATCTAGTGTATATTTGAATAAAAAGCTTGTTCTCTTGCCTATTTTGGATAAAGGATCGCAATTAATATTTGATTAAACATTTTTCTTTTCAATTTGACAAAATTTTATTTAAATTGACTTAATTTACTAAAAAAAATTTAACTCAGTTATTTGTTTGATAAATAAGTAGAACTTTTGTGTAGATATTAATCCAAAATCTGTTGATTTTATACTTCTTTTTGGGCATAGAAATATTTTAGTTTTAAGAGTAAAACTACTTCGATACACTACATTACAACCCATATATGTTACTTTTTATTTTAATTTTCTTGTTTTATAACCGAAAAGATTTATAGTTAAGTAACAACTAATGTATTTGCCTTCTCCTACGAAAGTTATCAATGTCACAATTTTGAATTTTGGTGCCATTTATTTTTTTGATTTAATTTTTGCCTTCTTTACAAAAAAAAAAAAAAAAAAAAAAAACAGAAAATGTTTTTTTTATTAAACCTGATTGAAAATTAAACATTTTTTGCCGTTTAAATCTAAACCACATAGAATATACATAAATCTGTAAGTAAAGCAGAGACGTTTTCAATGGAAATTTTTGGGTTAAAAACGTACTAAAGTTTTTACAAAACATGCTTTATTTTGTGGAGGATTAACTGCCGTAGTCATAAAAATATTTTTAATTAAACAAAGGTTTACAAAATAAATTGTCTACGAAAATTTTACTTTATAAACTTTTATAAATTTTAATAGTCGTTGATGAATACGGGGGTTAATTTTTATTTCAAAGTTAATCCCTTTCCCTTCTTTTCATTACAAAATTTACTACGAAATTTAAGTTAAACAAGTAAAAGGGCTATATTCGTCTTTGCCGAATCTTATGTTCACCATAATATTGCAAAGCAAATTGTTTCCTAGTTCAAATGGTCTGATTTGGCTCATTTTTAGTGTAAATACTATTTATATTTCAGAAATACCTGATCCAAATTTGGTGCTCCTATCTTATATGGTATGAGCGCTATTGTAGCAAACCCCCCCGGGGGTTGTAGGGATCATTCCTGGGATCCGCAAGGATTCAATATGACTAAACGGCAAACTGGCAACATTTTACGTATTATAACGAAGCCGTTAAGAGATTTTTGAAGATTTATCTTTTTCGTTTTATAGTTGTACTTCCATTGAATTCTTCGGAACAAAGATATGGTAGCGGGCTGAGGATCATGGCAGTTTACTGGTTCTGTCGATATTCTTTTCTTGAAAATTGAAAATTTATGAGGACCCCAAAGAGCTCTGTCATTTCGAATGATTCCAAGGAGACCGAAGTTTACCTCATTAATAAACTGATGCTGCCTCGGGAGTCAATAGCCCCCGTCCTAGCAAACTTGACTATTCTGCGAGGTCTCCGTTAGTACATTTATATATTAGATTTATTCCCATCGTTCCAATTTGGAGCATAGGACTATTACAAATGTATTGGGATCTGTTACAAGCTATTAGTTAAATATCGTTCCATGATTTTCCTATAGCGGCTACTTCATAATTCAACTGTCTTTTCCTCTTGTGGGCGGGTACTCCTTTTCCTATAGCACATTGTGGATACCAATATTCATCTAGTATCTTGTGGATTCCAAACAATAGGTTCCTGTGTTAGGTCATGTGCTGGTTAACGTAATGTGTGACCCAACTTTTGTAACTGTCCATAGGTCGAAATTGGCTATCACATTTGGTCAAAATATTTTCAAACTTCTCGTCAGACATTTGTGGTAAAAACTTGAAGAGAAGCCTCGTCGTGGGCAGCATTCCAAGTCTCCAATCCATACAATAGGGTTGACTTTACGCTGGAGTTGAATAAGCTTATTTTCGTTTTTCTTGATTTATTTGAAGCTTTCCATATAAGACGCAGGTGGCCAAAGGACCTCCGGGCACAGTTGATATGGTTTATTATATCTGCACTGGATCCTTCATTGTTGCTGATAATGATACCGAGATAGCAAAAGCTGTTAACATCCTCAAGCACGGTGTCGTCCAACTCAAGAGACTGCCTATGTTCGTTGTTAAAGACGCATGGACTTAGTCTTGCCTATGTTTATTTTCAATCCTTCTTTCGCTATCGCCGCTGCTAGAAGCCTTAGCTTTCGAAACATTTCGCTGAACGTGTGTGACAGGAGACAGGTTTCATCAGCGTAATCGAAGTCACATAGCCTCTTGTATAGGCCTTATTGAATTCCAGAACAGCTTTATGTTGCGGTCTTCATCACTACATCAAGAACAATGTTAAAAAGTAGAGGGGACATAACGGAACCCTCCGTACCCCGATGCTTACATTTATTCTATTGCCAATGCTGTTTTCATGGAATACTCTACATGTTTAGACTTCTAATAGGTTGGGTTAGGTTCCCTTGGCAGCCGTACTCAAGCACGGCTCGCTTGGGTCCATTGCTTTGTTTCCGTTGTGTTGCTATGTCACACCGTCTCCCAAGCGTCCTATGTTACCTGGCTGCTAATATTCTCACTCAGCCACCCAGTCGATTCAATAAAGGAGGGGATCCTGTTTAAATCAATATTAGAGAAACACGTTTTGTCTCCAAGGGTTCTTAGACTTCTAATAAGCGAGACAAGTATCGGTGGGGTTAGTATGCTTGCCAATAAATGCTTCTTTCGGAGAGCACGAGATGATTGTGGTTATACCCACATCGCGGGTAAAAACAGGGTGTCATTATTCATAAAGAAGCCCTCCTGAGATTATGTTGCTATCAGTGCAGAAACTGCCTTTACTCAGATTAGAAGAGGAGGATAGACAGCTCTAGCTCCTAAACAAAGGAAAGGGTATGATTAAGCCGGTCATACTCTATTAAACATATGCAGTGTATGAAACATACGTAGCGACACTTGGTAATGTATTTAAAATCACCAAGTGGTTGAGATCTAACATGAGATTAGGCCATAATGCAAGTGCTCATGTAAATCAATATCATAGTTTTACCAAAACTATTATTTCGCGAAGAAAAGTTAGGTTTTTGTTTATAACTAAGTCATCCATGATCCACTAATACTCCCTAGGTTTATTTCAGGTAAATGTAAAAAAATAATGTTCATAAATTATAAAAGAATTAGGACCTTTGAAATTTAAGGAAGATTTTATGGGCTGTATAAAAAGTGTTCCAACTTATCTTTAATCTAAAGTGAACGTAAAGTTAAAGGAAGGTTTATCCTACCTGGTAGATCGAAGTTAAGTTGTAATCATGGATCACTTTTTATACGGCCGATAAAATCATATATGTAGCTTATCGGTAAGTTGTGAAAATGGTTGTTAGAAGAGTTTAGATTTATTTGATAAAAGTTGCGTGTTAGGATAGAAATAATGGACAGTCGAGGACTTTTGCTGATATCTCAACTATTGGAAAACCCATTGGATTTAATTTAAAAAGCAATCTACGCCGGAATAAAAATGATAAATGTGTAGATAAAAATATAGTCCCAATCATATCTGGGGTCTTCCTGAAACCAATTTTTAACAGCACCCTGATAGACAGGCATCGTTAAATCAACTTCGCTAAAAAGCTCAATATTGTAGATATTACAAACGGAATGAAAAACTGATTATGGATACCTTTTCGTCCTCTGGTGAAGAGTATTGAAAAAAGCGTTTTATTTGTACTTATGTTACTAGGAATAAACAAATATTTAAGCAGAGTTATATGCGCCCAAAATTATACATTACTCAATGTACTTTTACAAAAACACACACACACACACACAAACATGCCGTTATAGTTTGTATGAATATGTGTTGTTCATTTAACTGTGATTGTTTTATTTTCTATCTTTGTTTTGGTTCTGAGTTATTTTTTGTTGTTATAGTATTTTTGCAAGTGATATTTTTATTTTGTTGTCAATGTTGTTGCTGAATGTATTGTCTGTTTAGAGGACTCCCCAATGCTTTAGCAGTGGTTGTAATCTTTAAACAACAGTTAAATACAATTGGATAAGAGTAGTGACAGTATGAAAATAAATGTTCTAAAAATATTTTTTAAATACTGTAAAGCCATGTGGAGGTGGTAGAAATTTAAGTTGAGTGAATATTTTTTTTTAAATTTTTTATATGTTTTTAAATTTCTTTATCTCTTAGAATATGGTTTATACTCTTAGCAATTTAACACTTTTTCAACTTTCAAAATATTAAAATCTTTTTTGTTTATTAAATCGAATTTTTTTTTTACTTGTTTTTAGGTGGCTTAACTGATGGTGATAGTAGCGGTGTTGTACATGGCAGTAGTATAAGTTCCACATTAAATGTGCCATGTACTCCGGAAGAATTTCGTTGCAATAATGGTAGTTGCATAAACTTATTATTTGTGTGTAATTTACAAAAGGATTGCGAGGATGGTGAAGATGAACAACAATCATGTCGTATGTATTTTTCCCCCCTTGTTTACATTATTGTTCTTTGATTAATATGTTTAATTTATGAAAAATACTTTTTAAAGCACCCCCTGAATGTGATCCGGGTCAAATATATTGCAGCCAATATGTATTTAATAAAACTTATTGTATACCACCGCATTTTCGTTGTGATATGACAGATGATTGTGAAGACAAATCGGATGAGGCACAGTGCAGTAAGTCATACATATAAAAAAAAAATTTTTTTTATTTATTACAACAATAAATTGGTATAACAAGAATCTTGAACAATTGAAGTTATTAAATTATTTCAATAAAAATAATTTTTAAATATATCTATGAATAATTAGTTTTGTGGTGATTTTTATTGAACTGTTGATGGTTTTTAATCCAAATTTAGATATTTTTAATTAGGCTTAAGTTCATTGAATTTAATTTTCATTAAATTATTTTTATGATGACAGGAAGTTTACAACATGAAATCAATTAAAATTTTATTGATAATTTTTTATTCTTGACTGCGCTGAGACTTGAACCCAGGCTTTCACGGACAGGTTGCCCAGACTAGTTTCGAGTTGTGCTGAAAAAGTTAAACAAGAAAAAAGAAAGACAAAAACATGAAAAACTGAAGAGATTGTGTGGTTACAATCGAAACTAGTCTGGGCAACCTGTCCGTGAAAGCCTGGGTTCAAACCAGACCATAACTTAATAAATATAGTAATTGATTCTGTAACTAATATAACAGATTTCATGGAGGTTATTCGTTATCATTGTAACTATGAACAAGTTAAACGAAATCTAAGTCGCACACTAACTGTTTCAAGTTTTACTAATGATCCCGATGTTGACACTACGTACTTAATAGAGTCTATAACAAATGCTGTTATCAATTCAACAGTTGCAACCAGCACAAAAAAGATTTAAAACTTGAACTAACACTATGGGTTAATGCCAATTTACAATCTCTTATGGAATACAAAAAGAAACTGTTAAGAAAAAGAAGAAAAGAGATAAATAAAACTGATTTAAATGACAGTATTAAGAGAATCAGCAAAATATTAAAACTAGCATTCAAAAAGAGTATGATAAATTATTATCAAGACAATTTATATAATACCCGTGATAATCCACGGAAATGTTGGCAATTCGTGAACAAAACGCTTGGAAGAAGTTCTAGAAATGGCATTATTGTAAAAAATGATGAGAACCAAATAATTGCAAATGATTATAATCATATATGATAAAGCCGAAATTTTAAATCAACACTTTTTAAAATCTGTGGAAAGTTTAAATAACGGAATCACATATAACTCTACGGATCATTGTAATATGTTTCGATCTTTAAACTATAATCGCAATCAGTTTGTTTTTTGCCATATTTATGAAAATCAAGTTTATGACTTAATAACGCATTTGGATATCAATAAAAGTCCAGGGAGTGATGGAATAACGTCAAAGTGTATGGTTGAATGTAAAGAGATTATAACACCTTTATTAACTAAGATTTTTAATTCATGTATTAATCATTCAATATATCCCGACAAACTTAAAATTCACAAAATTATTCCGATTCCTAAAGAAGTAAATGGAAATACACTAGATAAGTTTCGACCTATTGCAGTCTTATCTGTCATTGATAAAATTTTTGAAAAAATCTTACATAAGCAATTGTCAACATATTTGTGCAATGAAGATTTAATATATCCCAATCAATATGGTTTTCGAAAGGGGTGCGGTACAGATGAAGCGGTGGTGAATGTTGTAAATTATATTTGTGATGGTTTGGATAGAGGTTTCACTGGAGTTGGTGCTATTTTTTATGATTTTTCTAAAGCTTTCGATCTAGTTAATCATTTAATTCTGGCTGAAAAATTAATGTTTTATGGTGTAAGAGAAAGAGAACTTGATTTTTTTTAGAAGTTATTTAGAAAATCGCAGGCAATATGTGGAAATAAACAAAAGCATAAGCACAATGGGTGCTATTAGGCATGGAGTTCCCCAAGGGAGTGTGCTAGGCCCTTTATTGTTTAATATTTATGTTAACGATATCAATAACTTGGGACTGCATGGAAAAATTGTAATGTACGCTGATGACTTATGCCTACTTTATCCTTATAAGGAAAGTTTAGTTTTTAAAACATTTGGAGAAAGAGATGCATCACTAATTGCAAAATTTGCGAGAATTAATAAATTAGTGCTAAATCATAATAAAACAAAACTCGTACGTTTTAGACCTCAACCAAGTCGTTTTTCTGGAGAACATCCATTATCTATAGATGGAAAACAAATTGCTGAAGAAGACTTTACAAAGTATTTGGGAATACTCTTGCAAAACAATTTAACATGTCAACATCACATTAAATATGTTCGATCAAAAATATCTCCTGCACTTGGCGTTTTATTCACACTACGACATAAACTTGATGAAAAAACTAAATATTTGATTTTTCAAGCTCATATACAAAGTCATCTTAATTATCTTACGCTTGTATATGGATTTAAAAGAAATGCTGACCTAAAAAGCTTACAGGTTATACAAAACAAATCGCTAAAGGCTGTTTTTAATTTGCCGCCATTATACCCTACTTTGCTGCTTTATAAGGATATTGCAAAAAATGTTTTACCAATATATGGTATTTATAAACAGCAGTTATTGATATATATTTATGAAACCATACATAATATTGGACATCACACGATCAGTTTTTCTGTCAATCAAATGTTTTTTAATACAAGAAACAATTCGAATTTAAGGATTCCTAGATGTCGTCTAGGAATCACTAAACAAAGAATAGAATACTCGGGTGGGTTGGAATACAATAATTTGCCCCAATTTTTAAAAAATGTACATCAATAACATTATTTAAGAAAAAGCTAAAAGATTTTTATCTTAATAATATTGAAATGCTTTTAATGTAGTGTAATTTAACTATTTTATTTCTTTTTTTTTTTTAGTAATAATTTAAAAAATCATAAACAAATTGTATTTTTTTGCCAACGAAGTCTCAACAAAGCCCTAGGGGCGCTGAGACCTCACCATAATTGTAAAATTGTAATTTTGAATTAATAAAAATAAAAAAAAGAGAAAAAAAAAATCTCAGCGCAGTCAAGAATAAAAAATTATCAATAAAATTTTAATTGATTTCATGTTGTAAAATTCCTGTCTTCATAAAAATAATTTAATGAAAATTAAATTCAATGAACTTAAGCCTAATTAAAAATATCTATAAATAATAAATATATATTAAAATATATATAGAATTTAAGCAAAAATGTTTGAAATTAGAAACTGCAGTTTTTAGTAAAGTTAAATTAAAAATTATTCAATTGCCTTATTTAATTGACTTATTGCCTAAATAGCAAGTTATTAATGTGCTGTTTTTAAATAACAGGAAAGTGATTCTGTAGTCAAATTTATATGAAAAGCACTCAGTTTTTGAGTGATTTTCATATAAATTTTACTACACAATCACTTGCCTGTTATTTAGAAACAGCACATAAGACTGTAAACGGTTGAAAATTGAGTTAAGTCCAATCATAAACTCAACAAACATTAGTTTGACTCAGTGTTCGAAAAAAAAAACAACCATATTTCGCGTTTGGCTCACACACCCAGAAACGATATCTATTTTTTTAGTGTTTGTATAGACGAACACAACCCTTAATACCGTTCGTAACTATTTTCAAGCAAGAGCCTTACATTATATTGTAGTGGTTTTGTAGACATACATTAGATGTTAATGTTCTCTAGTGATTCTTTTTTCACATTATTAAAGAAGAAAACAAACAAAAAACACAGCACGAATAGGTTGTGTGTGTGCATTGTGTACATGTTTTGTTTGTGTAACATTTTTTGCTGGCTTTAAACGATATTTACTGCCAGGCCCACTATGTCGACAAGAACATTTCTTTCTTATATTTATATTGAAAACAAAAACAAATTTAAATTTGTTATTATTGTTTTCAATATAAAAATGCGAAAGAAATGTTCTTGTCGACATTGTGGGCCTGGCAGTTAATGTTTATTTTCGAGCACTGGTTTGACTTTCCTAATGCGAAATATGTGTATAACAAGTAAAATATTTGAATTAATTTGGTTTAAAGCAGCTACAGGCAACCCACACTAATACATTTTGCGATTGTATACTTTGTATGAATTCTGCATATGTTGTTGTTTATGTTGTTACGTTATCTTCAATGTGTTTGCACACGTACATAATAAAAGAGAAAAGAGAACACGCGGGGTCCTGAATTTGACTATCCTAGGTTTAAAGGCCTCCTTACCCATACGTAAATAATACGGACACTTCAACGTTGCGGTATTTCAATAACTAAAATACGCGAAGTAACTAAAACTACGCGAAGGCGTTTAAACTAAAAAAGAAAATTTTATTAAATTTACTTATATAATATAAAAATTTTAGCTTTTGCTTTGTATTAAAATAAAAAAAATTCGCTTTGTCAATAAACTTAAACGAACATAAAATTCTTTAACAGCTGATACGTAAAAAACAGAAAAAACCAAGGCGAATTCGTACAAGGTGACCTTGGCTTGCTACGTAAGCAACAGCTGATAACTAACTATGTGTCAAAACTATATGCCGTTACTTTTTTTGACATTTCTATTAAAATATTTATTTAAATTCGAAAATTTATTTTTTTTATTAAATTTTTTTTTACCGATTGCATTAAAATTTGGTAAGATGATTTTGACTGCAATAAAGTAAATTAGTACCAGACAAACCATTCCAGAGAGAAGCTTGTATGGGGGCTATGTGAAATTATGGACCGATTCTCACCACCTGCAATCAAATTATCTCAAAAATGGCAAAATGGTTTTGTACTGCCAGCTCGATGAACATTGTTAAATAGACTCAGAAAGTAATTCAAAGTCGATCGGTATACTTAAAGGTGGGTCTAGGACCAATATTTGAAAGTGTTAAAAACGCATCACACCTTCTCCACTATTGTTGTGCGGGTATTAATATAACTCTTTTCCATTGAGTTTTTAAAAGAAATTTTACATAATGGTATTTTTTTTAAATGTTCGCTCCTTGAACTCAATGAAACCTTAGAAAAAGATTCGATGAGCAATCGGTCTGCTTCATCTGCAATTTTTTTAAATTAAACAAGTTAGAGTGCTTTATTCGGCTGTGCCGAATCTTTGATACCCTCCACCGACAGAAGTGGGTTTAATATGATAAATACATATATATTATTAACTAAGCTTCACGAAAACGAACGTCAGCATTAAAATTGGTTGCGGTTTAGACCTGAATTAAATTATTGACCGACAATAAGAAAGTCTTATGCGTTTCTTGTTAGAACTTTGAACTGGCTTGAGTAAAATATCATGATTCGTAACAGTTGTAGCCGAACTAAAATGATTTTTAGGAGGGTAATTTGTATTGGATCTATGGTAAATTATGGACCAATCATCCTAAAATTCTGAAGACCGATTTGTGGTATTACAAAAAATAAATTAGAATACCTTTCAATACAGTAGTGTAATTAGTTTTAGCGTTAATAGTGAATTTCACAAAATTGTATAATATTTTTTCTGGCCAGATTAATCTAAGTTGGAAGAAATTTAACCGCAATATCTGTTATGGTTTTAGGCGAATTAAATTATTTTCCCCCAAGTGGCCTTTATTTAGTTTAAGGCGCAATAAACTGTTTTCCGAGAGCAGGGTTTATATGGTATCTAGGGTTAATTATGGACCGATCTTCACAAAATTAAGCAGTGTGATTTCTAGTCCTACAACAATGTAGCGCACCGAATTTAATAATGATAGCATTATATATTACGGTTTTATGCGTACTAAACTGTTTTCCGAGAGCAGGGTTTATATGGTATCTAGGGTTAATTATGGACCGATCTACACAAAGCAGTGTGATTTCTAGTCCTACAACAATGTAGCGCACCGAATTTAATAATGATAGCATTATTTATTACGGTTTTATGCGTACTAAACTGTTTTCCGGGAGTAGGGTTTATATGGTCAATTATGGACCGATCATCGTCAGTATGATTTGTTGTCGTATAAAGCGAATTCGTGCAAAATTTTATATCATTCCGTGCATTATTCCACCATTTCTGTTAGTTTTTGTATCAAAATTATAAATTTTTTTAGATTTTTAGAATTTAGATCCTACCGAACCACTGTTGCTGGATTTCAATCCCAAACTGCTAAGGATAGCTACAAGCAATTTGAGGCCAAGTTTGTTCTTTTCGTTTGCGTTTTTCGAAAGTGAGCGTGTTTTCAACACGACTTAGAGGTCCTCAAGGAGCCAGAATATATATACTCAATGGGGTACATATATTCAGGGCATTTATAAGTAGCGAAGTGGATTTTACGATTTCCGTCTGTGAGTGTGTTCGTAGAAATGGGTTTTCCAAAATCCACAGATATGATGGCTACTAGGTTATTATGTATTTATTTCCATTAAGTCCGGAATAGTTTGCTATTGAAATTCAGTCAGATCCACACATATTTGAGATAAGATCAAAAAGCCAGAATTGCCGCTAACTTTTACCCATAAAATTCCTTGTTTCTGTTGTTTTTTTATTTTTATTCTTTTAGTGAATTCTTTTTTTCGCATTTTTTTAAAACAACAGACACATACATGATCTGCCGCTTAAATTGAGAAGAAATGTGGATTAAACGAAGCACTGCAATCCATATATTTTATTTTTATACTTTTTTGACAATGTGCGTTGGCGGCTGGATGGCTAAAGTTACTGCATTAGATACGCTTTCTACAGTTTCTAAGTTATCGAATGGTTCTCAAGGGCATATAAGATTCGGCTCAGCCGAATATAGTTCTCTTACTTATTTTTCTATTAGATTGAGTTTTAGGTATTTTTATTAATTGTGTTATAATAACAAATAAAATCCTATAACATTTAAAAAGGGAAATCTCCATAAAATGTTTAATTAAAATTTGCCACTTAAATTATGAAAAATAAACTTAAATTGCTTAAAGTTTATATATTTTTTTTTTCTCTACAATTCATTTAGTTTATTGTCTTTTTAGTGTATTCTAGTTCTTAAAAAAGTTTTTAAAAGCAGGGGTTCATTTAAAAAAAATTTATTGTTGTTTAATTGCTGCGAAAATGTTTCCTTATTACGTGCTGCTCTCAACGAAATTTATCTATACAAAATGAAACTTTCGTTCTACAAAACATTTCTTCTCTTTCTTTATTTCCTTTTTGTTTTGATTTTTAAACTTATAAAGGTTGTTGTACTATTTTCAGTTCATGTTATTGTTGTTTTATTTAGAAAATTTGAAGAATCTTTAAACATTTTTTATAGCCCCTTTTTAAAACTTTTTTATTATGTAGAATAAAACAAATTTGTTTTGTTATTTTAAATGGTAGAGCGCGTGTTTTATTTTAATTGTTTTTATCTACAGTCGACATGTAAATTTTTTCACTTGAACACATAATTATTTATGTACGGTGTACTACCCTTTAGTTCTGGAAAATGTCTTCATGTTACAAATTATGCTTTATACTAACGACCACTGCTGCTGTCAACCGGTCCTGGAGGGATAGAACGGATTGCGGGGTATCCAGGGCATTATGGCCCGGATTAGATGCAGGGACAACCAGGGTTCTATTAGGATTGGATAGCAGTGGTCCTTCGACACTAATAGGGTTCTTGACGGGACATTGTTCCGTAAGGACTTTCACGAACAAATGGGACAATGCCATACCGGACTTCTGCAGATTATGCGAGGATGCTGAGTAGCCAGAGACAATTGAGCATATAAACTGTCCTAGGATGCAGAGTCTCAGGCAGAAATGGCTAGGAGACAGATTTTACGACGAAATGGGTTGTATCGGTGGAGTTAATATACAGGTGTTTGTCAGGGAAGTGGTTACGGCTGTTTCTGATGATGAAACTATACGGGGAGTTCTTTGTGTTGTAATTCCAACTAACTACTCTTAATCTTTTTATCAATTTTTCTTCCTCTTTTCTGTACTTCTCCTTTTCTCCTTCGTCTGTATTAAAGGGATTCACAATGGACCGCATTGGCTACCGCGTGGAGGTGTGCCCTTTTGCGCATAACCCTTCTTAACCTAACGTAGCGATCACTACTGCTTACTAAGCAGTTGATTGTTTACTACATTACTAAGGGCTAATAAATCAGAGCAAGTTAAACTCTCTTTTTGGTTTAAAATGTGTTTAAGCCAACAAATAGTGCCCTCTTTAGCATCTTCTGGGAGCGTTTCTGATTACCAAAACCTATTGATGCTGGGGTGTACAATCTTGGCACTCGTTCAAGCGTCTACCTTTAATAAATCTGAAGGTATGTTATCTGGACCAAGAGTTTTGTGGTTTTTGAGGGCTTTAATGGTCGCTTTTATTTACTTCATGTCCGGGGCGATGGGAATGTCGTGCCTTTCTACATAGTGCTGACATCTACAGATTTTCGATACCGGTGTTGGGGGAATTAAGAGCATAATGCTTTTCCCAGGTTGCAAGTTGTTCCTGCCTTAAGGAGGTAAGGAAGCTTGATCGTTCTTGAAAGGTTTTGTGACATTTATAGTTTTGTTTGTCATCTGTTTTACGATTTTATAGACGTCTCTAGTACGATTTGTGTCAGCTGCCGCCAGAGCACTTTGTGCTAATTGATTAAACCAACGTCTCTTGTCATTCCTTGCATTTTTCTTCCATGTCGGAATATTTCCTCTATTCTATTATGGAAAATATGGTTTTTGCCATATTAATCTCACCTGTACTTTCTTTTTTTTTTTTTTTTAATTCCACATGCAGTCAGAGATCCATTCTTTTCTTTTAGTTGCAGTGAAGCCAATATTTCGTTCCGCGACTGTTAGTAATATTTCTTTAGCTGCATTCCAATGTGTATTGTTAGATTCACGTAGGGCTTCGTAAGAATTTTGCAATGCATCAGAGACCTGCTTGCGTATCGAGGGCTGCTGTAGTTTTCAGCCCAAGTAAACTGACAATATAATAACGAAAAAATATTTTAAGTAACTGACAGAAAAAAAAACATTGCAACAAAAAAGAAGAGTATGAGTGCTGGTCGGCGAAAAATGGTTTAATAAATTATTGGTATCCTATAAATTCGTTTATCTGAACATACATAAGTCTCTCCATGAGTTCTGAAAGAAAATGCAGTAACGCTATCGGTCTAAGGCCGGAATGAGGGGTCAAAATTGCGGCATAATTATTTTAATAAAACGTGGATCGATGTTATCAATTCCAATAACATTTGACTTAACCCAAGATATATTCATAAAAACTCAGCTTCATTTAAGCAGCGAAAATTAAATCCATTCTCAATTTCAGTATTTTGCATGGGACTAGAAAAGTTCACAATCGAAAGCGAAATCTTCAAACACTATCTTTATAAGGTTAACGATAGGAGGAGCCAACTAATTAGCTGCAGGGCTATCAAGGACCCACATACAACAAAAAGTGCTTAATGCTACTTCTTAACGATAAGCAAAAGGTCATTTTAAGATTGATATTCATACATTGTGTTAACGGGTCACTGGACGTTTCTACACTGATAGAAAAAGCGTGCTGAAGTATTTTTACATCAGTATTATGAAAAGTGTCTTCGTTTTTCAAGCCATGACACCTTACATCATTGTGATGTCATCCTTAACATCACTTGCCCAAATTAGTATCATGGTCAAAAATTGAAATTACGTCATCAATGGGTTAACACTTCGGCATCATAGCAATTAAGAGTCGAAGTCAGTTTAATAAAACATGTCATCAGTGCGATGACTCAGTAACATCGAAGAAACGACTCATTAGGCTCATTTTAATGACAGTTTGTTATTGTGATTGATTTAAGTCAAAGTGAGAGAATAACTCGTTAAACATGTTTGTGTCACTTTTGTTGTATTCCGCCCTTTGTTTACAGAAGAACTCGCAATTATAAGATACCAGCCGATATAGTTTTCGTAATAATTGTACTTTAAAAATTTTATGTATTTAACTAAATAATTAAAAAAAATATATTATAGGAATTTTTGGCTTCTCATTTCACTTTTTAAACATGAAAATAATGTTAATAATACACAAAATGCGGCATCGAATTGATGTCACTGTAGTCATAGCATAGATGACGCATAAAGTATGACAAAATTTTATGATGACGTTCCTCGTTGGATTGATGTCCCTTTTTGCCTTATTGATGCCATTTGTAATAGCAATTATGTCACGATTCTGATGATAGGGCATTATCAATATGAAAATGCATTTTTCTATGAGTGTACAGGCTCTGCCTCCCTTTAAATAAAATTGTGCTGCAGCTGCGAAGAATTTTAAGCTAATGAGATACTATTTCATCTCTTTTGTGACTGTCCAGCTCTTAATTAAACCAGACATAAGTTATTTGGAAATCACCTTCTACATAATCTCTCTGAGGTATTGCGGGTTTAATTCGGCCACATTGTAAAATATATTAATGCAATGGGCTGGCTTTCGCCACCTCAATATTAACCCAGTAGCAAATCAAGCCTTATGTGTGATCTCTATTCAAACGGAGTCAAATCCAGAGTTTAAAAAACTGATGTCGAAACCAAAAACTATCGAACAAAAAACGAAAATTTGTGAAAAAAAACTTTTCGCTTTTTGAGTTGGGTTGACAGCAACTGTTTACAATTAAGGACTCGAAGTAAAAGCAACAGTTTTTTATTTTGACAATGACAAAAGAAGAAGTGGAAAAAATTTCTGCAGTTTTTTAAACGCTGGTTAATTCACATTTACTTGACTGCACGTTTAGTTTTCTGCGTGCTACCATGGAAACCAATAAACCAACCAACTCTTACATTTGTAACTCTTAACGTTGTAACAAAATTTGGTGCCAAATGGAATGTAGTCAGACTACAATTCTTTTTTCTGTTTCTACGTTTTATTTGTGTTTTTGGGTTGGCTATTCCCAGATAAGTGACCATAAATCTTTTATTAATTCTGTTTATTTATTTACTTTTTTATTTAATCTATATATAATATCACAAAATATATATAAACACTATAAGATTTCTTATTTTAATAGCATGTATTAAATATTTCAATTGTTTATTTATTTACTAATTTCATTTACTCGAACAAAAACTTATTCCTTTTACAAAATTTCTTAAGCAAATAAAGATTTATAAACGAGTTTGGAAATTTATTTAAGAAAAACGAATTCTAAAGTAAATTTTCTTTACTTGAGATAAATTTATATAAATATTTACTTCCATTATAGAACATATAGAGAAACATATTGTAGGAACACAGTTTTTTAGTAGCCAAGAGCATAACTAAGCAAAAGTCCTTTAAAAAGGATTTCACTGTCCTCTCATAAACTTTGAAAAAACTATATTTGTTTTATTCCTTCTTTTTTTTTATTTCAAAAGAAATAAAAACAAAAACACTTTTTTATAATTCTATGTTACTCAACCAAAATAAGAAGATGAGACAGTTATAAAATGAAACAACAACAATAAAAAAAAATTATATCTTATATGAAATTGCAACAATATTGTGTGACTATTGCCTGGTTGTTATTGCTGTTGCTATAATTTTCATTGTTGACAATATAGATGCTGGCATAAAATGTATCAGTCTGCAACAGAGATAAACTTTGAAACTTTCCTTGGGTGAGTGTGCATCTCTAGATATGTGACTTAATGTTTGAGTGTGTGTGTGTGTTGCAGCAACATTGTAAAAGTAGAAGATAAATACAAGACAAACAACAGCAGTAAAAATATTGTATGCAATCAATCGTTTAAGATTGTAGATGTTTACTGCAGTGATATGTAGACTATAAACATATTCTACACGTTTAAATTTAAATTTTACGTTTTGCAATATATTTACTCACAGATACATTCATACATAAATTGTTATACACGAGTTTAATCATACCCTACAGTTCTGACACGGAGTCCTTTTTTCAAAGCTCTGTAAATTTCACTAGGTAGTATTTATTTTTCTGAAGCTCGCAACTCTGATGATATCCTTATATTAAAAGAAAGGGCAAATTAAATTAACTGAGCTGTAGGTTACCTTGGAATGCATAAGGTTACCAAAGTTTTCTTTACAGACCAATTCATAATTTACAGACCAAAAGGTTGATTAGTTTTTCTTTTTGTTTTTAATCGCTTAAAACCTTTGCCTACTTTGTAAGGCAGGGAATCATTAGAAGACCTTGAACCCATGACTTAACTGGTACAACGGTATCATGAAGGTAAACAGTCTAATTTATGTATAGTTGGGTATTTCTTTCACTAATATACAGTTGCATATAAACATACATACATAATAAACATGATACTTTTTGTAAAATATGTACGATATTTCTACATAAATATTTGCTAAAGATGAGAAGCGTGTTTGAAAGGCATACAAGTATTGCAGATAGAGAATGGTGTTAAAAGATTTAGTATGTTTTAATATGTAAACGGTTCAAGATAAATAAACTAACAACTTAACACAGTAAGGACTTAAACAATTTATGTATGTGTGTATGTATAAATGCAATGTTTATCTAAATTGATGCCTTAAGAAGGAAAAAAGTCTTGAATAAAAGTTTCGCTAAAGAAAAAAAATTACAAAAAAAAAATTTAGCCTTCTCCATACAGAAAGAAATAAAAATTGATTTCAATTAAAAAATTAGTGATATTAATTAAAAAATAATTTAATTTGCACTAGTAATCAAATTAATACTATCACCGATTACTTTATAAAACGTTTACTTCATTTGATTAAGCTTTTAATTCATTTGATTAAACGTTTAATTTGCTTGATTAAAAGTTTAATTCAATTGATTTAATTTTTTAATGATTTTTTTTTTTGATCAATTTCTTTAAATGTTGAAAAATGTTGCAGAATTAATTAGTTTTGTGGTTATTTTATTGAACTGTTAATGGTTTTTAATCCAAATTTTTATATTTTAATCAGGCTAAAGTTCATTGAATTTAATTTTCATTAAATTATTTTTATGAAGAAAGGATCTTAAAACATGAAATTAATTAAAATGTATTGATAATTTTTTTCATTCTTGACTGAGCTGGGAATTGAACCCAGTTTTTCACGGACAGGTTGCCCTGACATGTTTCGTTTGTAACCACACAATCTCCTTTGAGGGGTTTGCTGTTTAACACTCACCGGCTTTGACGACGGTTGGCAGTCAATAGTAAAATATCGATCTTTACGCAAAATGGTATTTTAACTTTGGTAGATCTTAATTTGTTTTGAATTATTATCTAGTTTAATTAATTTACATGTTCTTCCTTACTTTGGAGAATTTTTCTGTGCAAACTCCAAATTGTTTCTTTTGGAAAAATTTTTAATATTTTTGCAAATTTCGTTCCCTGCCAAATCAAAACATTTTAGGGAAATCTTTCGATTACTACTTCAAACTTTCCTAAAGGAGTATATTTACTTTCAAGCACAAATTTTCTGAAGTATCTACTTACTTTTAACTAAAGATGTTTTAAAGATTTCTTCACTTAAGCCTCAGTTAGCTGACAGCAAGAGTTACGTTGCAAATCAGCTGCTTCATTTTGTTGTACACAGAAAAATATAAAATTGGTTTCAATTAAAAAATTGTGGTATTGATTAATAAATTAATTAACTTTGCAAATTAAAATATTAATAGTATCCATTTAGCCTGATTAAACGTTTAATTCTTTTGATTACAAGATTAATTCACTTGATAACATTTTTAATTAAAACTGATTTTATTTTTGAATAATGCTTTTATTGGTGAAAAACTTTAGAGAATTTTCTGTCTATGTAATACAATTAGAACGATTATAGTTAATGCAACTTAACCATAACGTCTAAGTCTGTAGAAAAAAAGATTTTTCTTACTGTTTTATTGTACGGTTACATTATTGGTACTGTCAGCTAACTGGGACTTTAAGTGTTCTTTCAGGAGTCTCCAATTGTAGCGCAAGTGTGTTTAAAGAATGTTTTGGTAAAATTGTCTAGAAAATATACAAATCATGCAAAGAGAAATTTTCTTAAGGTCTTTTATATACATATATAAATTCCAGTAGTTCCTATGACGAATGATCGTTGGTCTGTTGCATGTTCTTTAACTTGTTCCACGATTTGTTAGCTTTTATTGCTCTAGGTCCAGTTGTCGATACTGGAAATGACCTTGTTGGCCTTGTCTACGGGTTTCCTATGGATTTGAGTCTTTTGCATTTCTGTTGATGTCGGATTGTGTAATTCGTAAAGCAAGCCATATCTATCGCCGTTTTCACCTACTTATCTCGTATTAAATTGAAGACTTAGTAGACTCTTAATGAAAACTTTCATTGTTTTAATATTACATGGAGCTGCCTTCCATGATTCACATCCGTAAAAGTCAACTTATTGCACAAAATTGTTGAATATGTTCTACACGCAGAAAAATGCATGGGTAAAAACGCAATATTATTGTCCTTGCAATGGCCACGAACAAATTCTTGTTGTTTTTAACATTAACACGTTACGATTAAACAAATTTTGTTTGTAAATATTTAACCATAAAATGCTTACCTCCATTGAAACTTCAGATATAAATTAGATTCATTGTGGACTGAATTGAATGATTTGGAAATTTACGACATGTGGTCTCAACAGGATGGTGCCAAATACCCCTCATGCTCATACCACAATGGATATTCTGCACCAGCGATTTGAGGGCATGGTCATCTCAGGTGGAGGTGATGTGAACTGCCCACAGAGGTCGTACGATTGATCACGTTAGACTTTTTTCCGATTATGCAATAGCACTGTAACATAATTTTTCTGCTATATTTTATGGCCATATTGGCATAACTATATAATTAACCCTTAAACCAACTTTTAAGTTTTTGCATAATTCTGGTATTAAAGTTGAATTTTCGTCTTAAGTGTATTGGTAGACCTATAGTAGAGTTTCACGACAAATATTTTCGCAGAATATTTCACCTACATACATCCCTGATTAAAATGTGATTTTTGCTTTTTTTCAAAAAAAAATTGAAAAATAGCCATTTTCAGAAGAGTTAGAGGGTTAATGCATACCAACAAGATGTTGCTTGTAATGTTCTGAATAAATCTGCTGAAGACACTATATACCAATAACCTAAGTATCACACGATTTTCCACGTTTATTTACTACACAAGGGTGCAAGGGCTTAAAAAAGCCATAAAATGAGTTTCAGAGGTTAAATTTTAAAACGCCGATACAGGTATATTTTTTAAGACCCCTCTACAGGAATAAGTTGGCAGAACATTGTTATTTTGAAAAAAATTTCATTTTGTTGTACAGTGTAATTTTATTATAACATGAGAACAATTTGTTCGATTTTGAGTCATACTCAACTAAACAGATAGTTCAAGAAACGAGTAAAAATACTGAACTCAAGATACAAAGATAAATCCTAATGGACTGATTTTTCTATAATTGTTTGCAAGCTGCTTTGTTTTTCTTGTGACCAGCTTTTATGTCAATAAAATAACAAATGCAGTAATTTTTCATTTAAATTTATCAGAATATTTTAAAGACGTGTCTCTTAAATGCAAATTCTAATAAAATATTATTTTCTTTGGTATATAAAACTATTGTAGAACTCTTAATAAATTTAATATGCATAACTGTGGTATGGAATGTTAAGAAATCTATTATCCTTTAAGTAAAAATTTGTCTAAGGATTATTGTTAGTTTATGCGTTCTGTTATTCATTTGGTATATTTTTATTTATAATTAATCTTTTAAGTATATTATAATATTAAGTACTCCCTTGTTTTGGCCTTTAAATGCCCTAAAGAATTTTACCAATACATATGTGTATTTAGATTGAGATGAACACTCATAAATATTTCCCTGAGTAATTGTGTTTATGAGACTTATTGTGATTGTAAGCAAAATTATTTTATTAACAGGCCTTAAACGCATATATGCGTAAATATATCTAAATGTCAGTGATGGGAAAATTCTCGTTTGCTCGGCACGCGAGCTTAGGAAACAATTAAAAATTTTTTCTTTCTTCTCTAAAAATTGATTCTTTATTTACTGTGAAATAGGTTTATGTATATACATTTAACAATTGGGAACAGAATTAACTTTGGGCAACTTCACAGAAAAAATTATCAGTAGTTTTTTATCAATAAAAAAAATTATTAAAAAGTATTTCAATTTAATAAATGTGGTAATTGAATCAATTATTTTTTTTTTAGTTGAAAGAAAATTAAAAATATTATTTTGATTTAATTAATATTTTAGTTGTTTTAAAAAAAAATTTAATTAAAATATTTATTAAATAACAAAAAATTGTAATTGATTTTTTCGTTTAAAATTAAACAATTTAAACTTGTAGAATTGTTGTTGGAAATTGTCAAAACTTAACTATGGGGGGATTCACAAGGTGTGCTATCAAGTCATATCGTCATAATGTCCTAAATAATATTTTACAATTGTTTAAAAAAAAAATATTGTTCTGTTTCAAACAACATAAAAAAATATTTTTTTTTTAAACAATTGTAATATATTATTTAGGACATTATGACGATATGACTTGATAGCACACCTTGTGAATCCCCCCTATATTTAATTAAATTAATTAACACATTTCTTGAAACGGCAAAGTTTTTTGATCATTTTTTTAATAAAAATTAAAAATATCATTTAGTGAAAAAAATATTCACAATTTAAAATTTTGCAATTTTTAGTAATCAATATAATCATTTTGGTAATAGGTGCAAAATCAATAAATTGGTTGCTTAAATCTATGAGTTTGGTATGAATTTAGTGATTTGAGGCAATTTTAATTTTTTTTCTGTGTTCCACAAACTTAATATGAAACAAAAAAGCATTCACTTATGTGCAATTTGAAAGCAAAGCTGAGGTAAGGCACTACAAAATTATTTTTGTAATATTTTGTTTTGGAAAAATTTTCTGTAAGAAATGAGAAAATTCCTTTAACAAGTGCATGAAAGGGTTAAGGATTTCAACCTTAAAATGGCGATTTTTGGAAAATGTAAACTTAAATTGGGAACATAAGCTTTATAGCAGCACTAATTTTGATAAAGAAACTGATTTCGTCTTTCCTCACACAAGCTAATGTGTCATAGTATTCGTGTAGCCCACCACTGCATATGTGTGTATATACAATAAATGTGTATGTACAGGCATTGCACATTTGCCTATAGAAAAACTTTATTGTAGTCTTTGTTGTCAGCTTATGGCATTTACAATTTTACAATCACAATAATTTATGATCAAAAGGATATTTAATTTTTGTTTGCTTCTCTTTTGTATTGCAAACTCAAATGCATTATGAAAACTTTGTTGGAAATAAATCGCCCTAAATAAAATTAATATATCAGTGTCAAAATGATAAACATTTAATGTTTTGACATGCTACCAAACTCGGAAATACGTAGTATATTTTAATACCAATATGCTTTTAGAGTAAAACGTTTTTATTGAATTGATTTAATTGCTTAACATTTAATATGAAATTAAAACATATTAATTTAAAATTTCCCCTGGCAAATCGCCTTTGCTTGTGTTTTTAAATTTTATATAAAGATCAAAGACAAGTCAGAGAAAACAAGGAGCAATCATAATTCCAAATTGTTGTTTTATTTCGTATGTTTAAGCCAAAAAAAGGTTCATGAAATTTTCTGCAAAGACAAAACATTAATAGAGGGACGAGTTTACCTCATAAAGGTACGTGCCTTGATCAAATGCAACAAAATTCTATTTATTCCTCTAGAAATTTTTTAAAGTAAATCTTTTGTGTAAAGCATGCAATCGTTAATATCTTTAAATAATTTAATGTCTTTTATTAAGATTCTAGCTTTCTTCAAATGTTTATTCGAAATGCAAATCTTTTGATTTGAAAAGAAAAATATGCTATTATGGGACATATAAAGCTAAATTTTGTATTCAGGTAAAACTTAAAAATACTCAAGTATTTTTACACAGTTGATTTCATAAAAATGAACTTACTTTTAATTCGACTCCTAGTAATTAAAGTTGGCTGATTATTTAAAGAATCATTTTAAATTTACTTTTGTGGACAATCTTACCAATTCTATTTAAATATCAATTCATATTTAAATATATTTTTTCATATAATTTGATTTTTATTTGACATCAAAAACGAATTCTAAACATAAATTGATATTTAAATGAATTGGTCAAATTGGCCATTAGTGTAATATTTCCTTTTAAGTTTAAAATCCGTATCATATGAAAACAGGGTACACTGAACCGTTATGTGAAAAAGGGTGGAGCGCTGGCTTATGAAGGAAAAATGCACCCAATAAATTTTGAATACCGTCAGAATGTTGCATCCACCTAAATCATATACAAAAACCCTTTTTTTATTCTTTCGCCATATCGCACTGGTTAGTCAAACCCTTTCAGACCGCGATGCATCGATTGTGCGGGAGGATTTCGGTCTCTATATTTTCGCTTCTATTTGACCAATGTCAAATAGACCGCCATGCATCGATTGCGCTGGTTGTTCTTTATGTTTGTTTCTCACATTATTCCGCTTTTTTCTTTACCGTTACTTAAATTATTGCGAAATTCTCGCGTCACATTTCAGTTTCGTCAAAATGAGCCGCAGAAGTAAGTTGTGTTTTCAATTACAAAAGTACTAATCGTCAACAAATAGTGAAGTGGGCATATTTTAACTGAACAAAATGTTAAATTTTAATGTTTCAAGCCAATTGAAGTCATTTGATGCAATAAAAATGCGGTTTGCCTTAAACATTTTGCGCATCAATTGTGCGTGTCCTTAAAATCCATGAAGGATATAAAAATAGTAAAATCCAAAAATTATGACAAAATTCCCAGTAGCTCAGCGCTAAATGCTAAAGAGAGTCAACTCAAAATTTTTCAATTTTCACTTTATGCAAGAATCGATGTACAGTGGTCACATCTACCCACTGTAAAAATCTTACATAATTTCCTCTAGTATTTTGTCAAAAAAAATGCAATTATATCCCCCTTTGTGATATAAGAGTGCATATAAAAAGAAAACAGGTTTTTGTATATACTAAAATTTTATGAATTTTCAGTTAACCCCTTTTAGAGAAACCAGTGCGATATGTTTTAGCCATCTACCAGGGCTGGAAGTTGGAGTAATTTATTTGAATTTTATTTTAATTTGCTTTATTTTAAGTCTACATGTAAAAAAACTTTTTGGTGCTGAATAAAGGCCACTTAAAATCGAGAAGATCTGACAAAAAAAAAGAAAGTTATACGCCATTAAGCAAAAAAAGACAATTTTATTTCCATACAAATCTATTTTTAATCAAAAAAAACATATAATTTAAATTGAATTAAAGCAATTTTGTGTGAAAAGCATTACAATCCCTAATGGGTAATAAGCATTAGTTATTTTCTTTTTTTTTTTTTTTTTGTAAGTTTATTTATTTAAAATATAATTCACATAACAATTGTCTCGCGCCAAAGATGGCTTAGTGAGACGAGTTGACAAAATTAGTGTATCTTATAATTATGTAACAATAAGTTTTATAAATATTATAAATAATTTTTTTACATTTTTACATCTTTTATAAAAAGACCAAAAAAATTATTCGAGAAGCATTTCTATTCGTTCTAAAAGATATTCCTTTAAATTTCTTAAAGATTGATAACCGATTACACGTTTTTCAACTTTCTGGCAAATGATTGTACATTAGACTACCCGAATATTTTATCTTTTCTTGGTTGTCTCCAGTCTGCAACATGTAATTTTCTCATTTCTTGTGTTAAAACGATTTTTAACACAAGAAAAATACTTTTTAAAAAATACTTTTTCTTGAATTTTATTTTGTCGCTCAGAAAATTAAAGTTATTTTTGAGTTTTATTTATACCTTAGGAAATAAAAATTATTTTTTAGTTTTATTTTTTGCTTAAAAAAATAAAAATGATTTTTTGAGATATATTTTTTGCTTAGAAAGTGCACACCTATTAAATATTTGACGTCCTACACGTAACCACTAGTTTTATTAAAACAGTTTTTGCTTTTGCAAAACGTTTGCTGGATCAAACATCATTTAACAGTTTCTTTACAAATAAAGATCAAAAATTCAATAAAAATCTTTAAAAACAAAACTAAAGTTTAATCAATTTGCTGGTCATACTTTCTGTTTTTTTCGTCAAATATTTATTAGGTCTGAACATACTCGTACCTTAAACCGTTACTTTTTAAATATTATTTTAAATAAAAATTTTCTGCGCTTAAATTAATATTAACTGATTTAAGGTCGAATTTATCCCCAGAGTCCGTGCAAAAACTCTTAGTTGTTGAATTAAAATAATTTTTTTTATTCATTCAATTTAAAAAATGGTTATTTTCTAAGAAAAAAATTTAATTAAAAAAATAACTTTTATTTCTGAGGAAAAAATAAAAATCAAGAAATAACGGCTATTTTCTGAGAAATAAATAAAATTCAAAATAATATGGGTAATTCCATGCCAAATCGACCAAGAATGGGGCCCGACCGCTTTCGTGAGAACCGTTCTTTTGGAATAGACCTTAATTCGCCTTCGACTACAGCAAATTAAAATACTTAAAAGCCAGTTTTAAAAATGATGGGCTTAAAATTTTTAGATACCATATAAAGCTCAATCCTAAAATATTCTTCTCTCGGTGCAGGATATTAATAACTCGGCATAGCCGAATGTAGCTCTTCTACTTGTTTAGAAAAGCTGGGCCATGGCTGGGCCATGGCGTTTTAACTTAGTTCGGGTATGCTGAATCCATTGGTACTAACCGTTTTTTAGGTTAGCTTTTGTTTTTGAGATATACCATTGTTTCGAAAATGGAGGATTGAAATAAATGGTTTAAACCATTTACTCGGTCGATTTTGCTAAATCATCATATAAAAAAAAATATGTAGAACAGGTATTTGAGATTCCGTTTTAAGTTTAGGGGTCTGCAAACCCCTAATACATACAAAATTTAAATGATTTTATTTCTATGCTATATAATTTTTTTAGATAATTTTATTTCTTATAGCTTAAGAAAAGTTGAAGTCACAATTATTAGTTTTCATTTTTCATATTTATTTGCCAAAAAACTAAATTCAAACATTTAAACTATAGAATTTTTATCTCAATACAAAGTGAAACTTCTTTGCACTTTTATATCAAGGGGATTATAATATCAACAATGATCAAGACGAGCGTATTTATAATATTCCCTGAATACTTTATTTTTTTAACAAGACAGGTAAAATGTTTTTTAACATTAGAATATTCATTTTCATACGAAATTTCATTTTGGGTACAACTATTTGTAGTCAAAATTTATTATAATTTATAAAAACAATTTAAGTAAAATCAATAACACAATTTTTAAAATAATGTTAAAAAAAGCTAAAAACGTTTTCTAAAAATGCTAAATAAAATGGGAGCAATATTGTGTTGGACTCTAACTATTTTAAACCATTTGAGTTTATTTTAAAATTTGAATATATTTAAGTCAAAATTTAAGGTAAAATTAATTTCGAATTTTCATTCTAAAGAATCTTTAAATTCTTTATACAAAAAGCATTATTTTAATACACACTTTTATACACCAACACATACATATGTAGCACAACTTCAAAAGAGTCTACAATGTTTATATACACATAAATATGTACATACGTGTATGCATGTAAAGATATTAGTATTTAGCATGTTCCGTTTATCTTGCTGTGTAAGTATGTGTAACTATATGTGGTGAAATGTATAGAATTTGTAAAGGAACAAGACCAGGAGTGGAGCGGTGTATATTTTAGGGAGAATTAAGTAAATTTATAATCATTTAGACATATGCCAGTCAGTACGGGTAAATTTTCGTATAAATTTCAAGCCAAAAAGACCAGCTTGTTGCTGTTGTTAAAACTTTTGCTGGTTGTTATTATTGTTGTTGTTGTTGTTGGAACATGTTTCTGTGATATTTGGTTTTGTTAAATATCTGACCATCTGTTTTATTTGCATTTTCGCAGACATGCTTACATATGCATATACTTACTTGTATATAAGTAAATATATATATTGTTTACAATTTTCCAACATGAGTATGTAAAACCGAGCACTACATTATTACATGTTTGGTTTCGTATTTATATTGTTCGATACTTATAATGTACAAGCACTTGATACACACTCTCACACACAGACTTCATACACTTTAACATTTTCTATAGTTATTCTTTTGTACTTTTTTTTACTTATTGTGAAACATGCTAAAACTAACTACATACATACATATGTAGTTTGTCATAATATCGTGTATGTGTATGTGTATGTGTAGAGATTTACTCACATTTATGTGGACATTTATATATATAGATAGAGGAATACTGAATTATACAGCCTTTGATATGTATAGCAATATTTAAACATAGATATATTTTAATGTACATACATTTTTTGCCCATATAGAGAATACTTTATATAGAATACTTCGCACATACTATAGCAACCATATCATTTCCTATCTATCGTGTTGACGTAATATAAACTTGATTAATTTTCATGTTACTCCCTGGGGAGTTTTTGTGGTGATGAAGGAAGGTCATTTTATAACTTCCGTTTTTATAATGCACTTGTATTCGCACTATTTAAACTACTGTGTCATTACACTGAAAGAAAAATTTGATTTTGACACTTTAAAGTAACAGTAATTTATTGTTTTAAGCTATCCTAAGAAGGTTTTAAAGCTTAAGCTTTTTGCCTGCCAATAAAGATTTTGTATTATAAATAATCTTGTTAGCAGATTTATTGTTTTGATTATAAAGTTCTGTTGCTAAAAATTAATTTTAATATATGTACATATAATTTTAATCTAAAAAAAAAGCTTAGGCTAAAGGTCATTTAACAAATAATTTACTTTCACAATTTAAACAAAATCTTTTAAGCTTTCTAAAATTACAAAACAAAACAGTTATTGGACTAGAAGAAGCTTTATTTATTTATTTATTTATTTATTTAAGTCTATGGATTTTAATCCGTACAGACTAAATTAAAATACGAACAATATTATTAGCTTATGTATTTAAAAACAAAATAATACTACGTTTAATGACACTGGCACTTAAAGAAAAGTCAACTAAATCATACATTTCATTAAAATCTTTACATATTCTCCGAAAAGGATCAGAATTTGCATAGTTTGTGTGAAAGGCCTGAAGATATAATGGTATGTAATTGCGAGTTGATCGCTGAGGAACGTTGAGTTTAACATTATTAAGCAGGAATTCCGAACTAACGTTACCATTAAGCAAATTAACTAAAAACGCAATGTTAAGCATTTTTCTTCGGCTTACTAGTGATGGTAATTTAACGCGTGCAAGTCTTACAGAGTAAGAAGGAAGTACTTCAGAAGGATTCCAAGTTGAGTTTCCTAAGCAGAACAATAAAAATTGTTTTTGGACAGATTCTATTCGGTTTATGTAAACATCATAATCAGGATCCCAGATAATAGAGCCATATTCGATGATAGGTCTTACCAAAGATGTATATAACAGCTTCGTAATCATAGGATCAGTGAACTCCTTAGCCCAACGTTTTATAAAGGCAAGTACACCACGAGCTTTATTTATCGTTGATGTAATGTGTTTTATAAAATCTAATTTTGGATCAAGTAAAACACCAAGATCCAAAATCTCTTTAACTAATTCAAGTTGGCAGTCACCCAAAGTATAGACACCCAGAGGATTCCATTTTCTACAAAAGCGCATATACTTACATTTTGTTAAATTGAGAAACATGATGTTGATATTGCACCAGTTATAAAAATTATCCAAATCATGTTGAAGATTGAGCATTTCCGATGATTTTTTGTAGCTTAAAAAGATTTTTACATCGTCGGCATACATTAACACATTACAATTGTGTATTGCATTCGGCAGATCATTTATAAAAAGTGAAAATAAGATTGGGCCAAGGTGGCTTCCTTGCGGTACTCCAGAATTGACGATGATGCTCTTTGATGTTGTATTATTAAAACGAACACTTTGTTTCCTATAAGTAAGGTATGACTCAAGCCAGCGAAGACTGTTGTTAGTAAAACCCATTATGGAAAGTTTTTTTAAGAAGAAGGCTATGGTTGACTTTATCAAAAGCTTTACTGAAGTCTGTGTATATAACGTCCGTTATTTGGGTATTATTGAATCCATTATGAATAATAGTGGTTAGTTGTAGTAGGTTGGTAATTGCTGAGCAACCTTTTCTAAAACCATGTTGGAAAGGTGATAGTAATGAAGATGCTTGAAGAGAGAGAGAATCAGTTATGCACTTTTCAAGCTTGTTGAAATTTACAGACTAAAATGGCTTTACAATATTTTCAGGCAATCAAGCTCTTTTTACCATTATTTATTTTTGTATAGAATTAAATTCTCTTAGTAGAAGGCTTTAAGGCAAAAGCTTTTCATTTACTTAATTGATTCGTAAATATTTCTTATTTAATATTTATTTTTATTTTATTTGTATTTATTAAAGTCTTACTTGCAAAACTCATTTGTCATTGTTATTACTTCTAGCAATCTATCTATCTATATACTAAACTAAGCTTTTATAAAAAAATCAATCTAAAGTTCTTAAGCTTAATGCAGTATATCATATATTTTGTGTTGTCGAGTTTGTTTTATCAAATATTGCATTTGCAATATTAATTTTTTTACAACAATAATTTTAATTTATTTAAGGTTCCCATTAAGTTAATTTAAGGAAAGCTTTTCTATGAAGATTGTATATTATTAAGATTATTCTTGCTTTAATATCTCATGTCTGCTAAAGCATTTTTAGAAAAAAAAAACTTTTTCGCTAGAATTTAATTATATACAAAAATTATAGCCCGTTTATACTGCCGTGAAATCTAGTAATTTGGAGATTTCGAGCTAAATCTAGTTGTTTTTGAATAGATTTCCCATACAAAACAAAATCTACTTGTTGACTAGATTTTGACGAAATTTCCTCAAAATCTAGAAGTACTTACTGATGCAACCATGGTTTTTTCATATAATCTAGTACTAAAAAATTCATGCATGCACAAGGAAAAGATGTTATTTTAAATAATGGCAGGTTGTCAAAAGTGTTAAAAACATTCAAACCATGGCGAATTCATACTAGGTGACCTTGGCTTGCTGCGTAAGAACAGCTGATAACTTACCATGTGTCAAAATGGTATATCGTTCTGGTGGTTCTGGGGAATCTTTCACAAATTCTATAACTTTAACTAAGAATTATGATACGTAAGACGTTTTTAAATTATTAAATTTCAAAACATAACTTAAAATTAAAAACAAAATGAAATGTTTGCTTAAATTGTTGACTACGATCAAGGCGAATTCATTACAGGTGATCCTAAGAGCCCTGCTGGTAACTTTTTTTCTTTAGCTTTATAATTGTTGGATGTCAAAATTTGGTTTATTATCTTTGTTTCTGTTTTGATTTGTTTCGGTTTTTGACATTGCACAATGATTTTACAAAAACAAATTGCTTGTGGTTTTTGTACGAGTTGTACTTGTTGTACTACCGAGATTACCTGGAATGAATTCGCCTTGACTACGATGTGGTACTGTTTTGACACAACGTTAAAACATTTTACAATTTCAATTTCAAAATAAGACCATCTTCTATGAATTCGCCTTGATTCAAACATTTAAAAAAAAGTGAAGTTGATTATAAATAAAAGGCAATGCAAATTTTTTGACTGCTTCTACAACAAAGATCCGTATTTTAAACGCATGTGCCTAGTCGACCATTTTACACAGAAGTAACACATGGCTGGCCTGTGAATCAATTAGGTGGCGGCTACAAGTTTTAATAAATAAAAGCCTTCGCATTATATGTGGTATATACGGACCCATCACAATAACAAATGAAAACTTATGGAGCTTGGCCAAAGAAGAGCCCATACACATAAGAAAGCCAGCACATAATGTAACCAAGATGGCGCGTGAATGGAACCCACATGATAATAGAAAAAAGAGGAAGACCCAAAAATGCCTGGCGTAGGTCTGTTAGGAAAGGACTAGCTGGCATCAATTAGTAATGGGATGAGGCAAAAATAATTGCGAGCAATGGATAGGGGGCGGGTTTTTGAGTTGTGGATTAAGTTTAGGATTTTTCCGGCGAAATTTGATTTTGTTTTTTTTTATCTCATTAAAAACCAACATTTTGGGAAAACTAAGCTGTTCAGTCAAAATTGTGTATACAAACTTGGTAATGGCGACACAAATCTTTTTTCAGATTAACTAATCCTAGTTTACCTGAGATCTCAAAAACCCAAAACCTGTTTCATCGAGGAATAAATAAAGGAAACAAATTTTAAAATGCCTAATTACTTACATGTTTCTAGGTGTTACACAAAAACTTTAGTTAGCTGTTTTGTCAAAAATTGCAATAAAAACGCAATAGACTTTGAGGAAGATTAAAAATCAAATCTACTAGATTCCGTTCTAATGTAAACGGGCTGTTAAGGCCAAATTGCCTAGTCGTCCTTTTTGGAAATAGTTTTTTTTTTTTTTTTTTTGCTGTAGACGTCCTTCTCCTATAGACAGCTTTTGCAGAAGAGATTTTATCGGAACAAATTACCGAATTCGCATTTAAGTCTTTGTACTAAAAATAATAAGCAAACTTCCTTTAGCATTTGTCAAAAACAAATAATCTGTGGCTAAGAGCTTGACAGTGAAATTAACTTCATTGGCAAAGTCAATCTAAAATATTAATAAAGCTGATTAATAGAGCTGATGATTTATGCCCCCAAAAATTTACAAATTTTCATACGACAAATTTTGTACTAATTTACAAAATCTAGTATTATTTTTAAATAACTTCTCGGCAGAGACCATATTTTAATACTATTTAAACTATCTTTTTTGTATTTTTTTTTCATATAAAAATAAAAAAAGTTGGGGATTAAACAATTTTATATCCATCTGGATTTTCTTTTTTTCATTTTCATTTTTTTCAAAACAAAATTAAAAAAAATCGCTTATGATATTTTTAAAATTTTTTCATCGCATGAAAGAATTTAAATTTAATAAAAATGTGTTGTAAGAAAAAATCATAAAATGAAAACAGTAAAATAAAAGAATGTTTATATGCACAGTTAAGCCCGTTTTCACAACTTACCGATAGCTAAAGGTAGGATTTTTTAGGTCGTATAGAAAGAACTCCGTTTTTACAACTTAACTTTAACCAAACGAGAGCGAAAAGTTAACGCTATCCTGGGTTTTGAATTAATTAGTACAAAAAGATTTAAGATAAAACCACCATTGAAACAACAAAAACTAAATTAAAATCGATATACGCGTTTTGGAGCAGATGGGTGGGGTTAAAAATGATTGGGGTTCTTCTATAATTTACGAATTTTAGTTGCTTTATATAATAATTTTTTTTTTTTTTTTTTTTGAAAAAATATTGATTTTAAATTAGAACAAATTAAAGAAAATAATGATTTAAAAAGTTTTTCCCGATATTTATCGTTTAAAGCCTATTCAATATAATTCAATATAAAATGAATTTCTTTGAAATACAAACGAAAAGCTGTTGTAAGAGTTGTACTCTATTTATAATACGAATAACATTGGAAATGTTTCTAGCAACTCAAACAAGTGCAGCTCATATTATTTCGCACGGAATTTTAAGCAACAGCTTATCATTTTTTGTAATATTTTATTTTGTATTTAAGTGGTTTTTATAACAAGCGTTTCACAAAGAAAAATGTAGAAAATGTTTAATGGCAATTTCAGTAGAAAGCCATTAATTTTGCTTTCAATGACATTTTTGTTGCGTTGTGTTTTACACAATTAGGGCCTAAATATATTTGCGAATCATGAAATTTAAAGTAAAATGCCATCGATTTGTTAGTGCATATATTTGCATATTTTGCTTTAAATGTATATTTTTGCATATATTGCTTATATTGCATATTTTTGTTGCAACTTGTTTTATTTGTTTTTTTTTTTTGCGATGTACTGTGTTGCAGAAGAGATAAGAAGCAACTTCGATGATATTGATTTATTGATTTCTAATGGGAAAAAATATTTTGCAAAGCATGATAAGAGAAGTGTTCCGATATATGTATTTCTTCCTCCACAGCCTATAACAACCAGGTGGGGAACGTGGTTGAAAGCAGTTCTGTATTATGTTGAACATTTTTACCAATTCAAGGACATCGTGGATGGATTCAACGATGGTGATGCAGTTTCATTAAAAAAAGCAAATTTATCAAATATAAAAGCTCAGATAATGTTTGTGTCTTCAAATTGTGTATTAATCTCTGATACTTATGTGAAATTAGAGAAATTTAATCCATTAAAAAAGCAAATTCGTATCAAGCTTAATAAAGTTTTTAGAAAAATAAAGGATTCAAAACCATAAAACAAACATGCCAGCAGTTTAATTAAAACTTTTACATATTGAGTTTAAATTTTTACGAAAAAAGCGTGGGGGATAATTAATATACCACAAAAGAACTATCAGCACTATCATGTACCGTTCACTTCCGTTGCGTCGAACGGTCATCTTCCATATTTAAAAGCTTTTTGATGCCAAACTGCCTTAACTTTATATTTGAGAATATAAAAAAAAATATGTATGTATTTATATTAATAAAATTTTTAAATATTTATTTTATATCGTCACCTAAAATAAAAAGAGAGCGTAACAACAAAAAATTCTAAATAAATTTTTTGATTAATTTTTGTTTTTTTTTTTATTATAGCCTATTTCCAATGTGCGAAAGAATTCTTTCGTTCGCATAACTACATTCAAAACAAAAACAAAGTCTAGAAATTTGTTTTTGTTTTCAATGTAGTTATACGAAAGAAAGAATTCTTTCGCACATCGGAAATAGGCTATTAAGCTACATGTTCAAATTTTAGATCCCTGCGATCAAAAATGGCGACTTTATTAAAAAGAAATCAAACGCCAAGTACACCTTGTTGTTATTGAGTTTGTAAAGTTTTTTGCTTCTCCTGTAAAAACATAAAAAGTGTGGTTACGCCCTTTTGCATTTTAGGTGACGATATGTAGGTTCAAATATCTATCTAAAAAGTGACTTTATTTACATGATTATTTTGCTTTTGGGCTTTCTTAATATTTTTGTGCTTCACTTTATTTTAACTTCTACATTTGGGCTTATTGTATCTTATTTTCGTTTATGAGACTGAATTTTTACATTTTTATGTTATTTTTGTCTTTCTTCTAGTTATATTAAAGGTTTTTTTTTTCTTTTGAGTTAAAAACAAATTGTTGTCCAATTTTTAGAGGATATTTGTCTATTTTTGGTATACGTTTTATGCGCATAGAACGCGATTTTAACTGCATAAAAATTCGGGACTTGCTTATAACATTACCTATTCCTGAAATACTTTAACTTTCTTCCGCTTTCTTCTAAGTCCATTTTACTACTAACGCTCGCTTCATTGCATAATCCATAGTCATGCCATTTG
Source organism: Pollenia amentaria (assembly GCA_943735925.1). Classification (NCBI taxonomy): domain Eukaryota; kingdom Metazoa; phylum Arthropoda; class Insecta; order Diptera; family Polleniidae; genus Pollenia; species Pollenia amentaria. The sequence goes on along the minus strand of OX031008.1, from coordinate 78,992,464 downwards.
TATACTTTAAATGTCAGTGTAGATTTTTTCAGTTTATGGTTTGGTCTTCTACCAATCACTAGTCATTTGCAGTTAAGAGTAGTTGTTGCCAATGACAGTTAATAAATTTTGCATAAATGATTATCTGCGTAAGCGGATATCCGTTTGTCGTGATTTTAACACCATCTTCTTCTACTTAATAACATCACTATCTTTTACTTCCGGCGCCTATTTGCAGTCCTGCCAACGCCGTGAGTAACTGTGTAAATTTGTGAAACAAGGAAAGAGCATTATGATAAGATTAAGGTGGATTGAAATGATTTTAAATGCCAGTTTTTGCCAAAATGAATACAAATAAAATTTATTATCTTAAGTTTAAAGTAGGCACCAACATTATTTTTATAATATCGTTTCACATGAGTGAAACTATGGCCTTGGTTTGCATTTAGATTGACAGTTAGGCAGTAGTTTGTATGAACCAGAAGTAAGAATTTTGTTAGCAATTTACTTTAATCCTTTAAAGGAAAATTTAGTCTTTTTTTAAGAGTTATTGTCTGTCTTAACAGTAAATTATTAGAGATGAAAATGGGTTAATGGTTTTAAGTTTTAGAATTTTTTTTAAATTTTTCTTTGTTGTTGCCCTAATAAATCCTTGGGGTTATTTACCCATTTCAGTTAAATTTTTGTATTTATACCACACCAACTTTTATCTTCACTACTATTTTGGGGCGCTTTGCAACAATTCAAACTAACCTTTTTAGATTTTGCCACACTTTGGTGTATTTATGTTGACAATAATTAATGGTATTAGGGTTAAAAATGTCACAAACAATTAGTGCGGTAGCAGTAATAGTGTTAGCTGGCTATGCTATATTTTTGTATTTCTGCTAAAACTGATGCCAGCTGTTGTTGGTATTACTTGAGTTGCCTTAACCATAGTCAGAGAGCGTGTGAGCGGCTGAGCAAATCTGACATTCAAAATGTGTTTAACAGTTTCAGCAGATGTTGTCAGTGGTAAAATTTATTGTTTTGTTTTTTTAACAAATACTATTTTCAACATGGACAAGTGTGTATTCTCATATATTTATTTAATATTCAGAATTAAAAAATTTAATAAATACATTTTTTCCAGCTTTAAAAATATAAAATAAAAAAGTTTATTTTTCTTAATTGAATTTAAAATACCATAAATAATAATTTGTTTACTTAGAATTTTACCCCTTCATTCGTACAAATAGTTTAGTTTTATTTATTTAAAGCTCTTGTAGATTATTGTATTTTGTCCTAATTGATTTATTTAAAAATGTAGCAAAAACTAAAATAATTTCCAAAAAAAAAGATAAATAAATCAAGTGAGAGTGTTCTGTTCGGCTGGGCCGAATCTTTTATGTCGTCCACCGAGAGTAAGAATATTTTTGGAGTGGACTTTCTATAGAATCTATGAATTATCAACCAATCTTAATAAAAATCCGATATAAGACGTCTGAAAGAAAGCAGTAGATATCCGAAGGCACGTGGAAACTTATAGTCACGAGAAGGGGATTAAGTTCCAAATGAATGATGCCCGTATAGAAAATTCTCGGCTTTAAAAACAATTCTCTCGTTAAAATACTCGGCAAATTTCTTTTTATGATTTCTATTTTGTTTTTAAATAAACTCTGCTATTCGGATAATTCGTATCCGTTTGAATTAGAATCAAAACCGATTTAGCTAATTTGCAGCCTATTCAAAACCGTCTTATAAAAAATTTCAACTGATGTCTAGCTTTCTGCTAGATCTATTGAGACTTGAATTCAAATCTACTGGTATGTATTACTTAAGAAAAAAGTTTGAAAAAGAGGCTATAACTCTTGAGTTATTTGTCTCCTAGAGCAATTGAATACAATTTAAGCCGTTCTAGCCACCTAACGCAACCTGATCTACTCTCGAAAAATTAAACTTTTTTGCCCTTGACATTTTGAAATTTTTATTATTCCAATTTTATGTAAATAATAAAACCATAACGCTTAAAATACCACCCAACAAAAAATAAATAAATGTTTATTTTTCTCTTAATCCAACGAACTAAAAAGAAAGAAAACAAAACTACACCAACTAACTCTGCATAAACTGACCTACTTTTCATTTTAGAAGCAGTTTTCTTTTAGGGGCATGCCTCCATTTAATGCAAACAAAACCACCCACAATTAAGAACCGTAATTAGTTTATGAAAATAGCTCAAGTTAAGCATATTTAAGTATAATTTCTGCCTTTGAATAATAAATAAAGTTATTTCTGTAGATTACGGTTAGTCTCACTGACCATAATGACTCTAACAATTTATTTACTGCAATTTTAATTAGGACCTCAATTAAATTTATTTATTATAGAAAAAAAGCACAATTTACTATAATTGTGTTAATTTCCGGCCTTTTCAAACTCTAAAAACGTGATTGGCATACATATAATGTAATTCGCAGTAAAAATAATTTAATAACTACTCTTTAAGTAGTATTTATGATTAATATAATTTATCACTATGAAACACTCACATACAGCCCTACCACAAGACATCTGGACGTATGAGTATTTATAACTATAAATCTAAAACAAAATAACATTACTCATACGTCTGCAAAAGTTAACAAGTAAGAAAGTATAGTCGGTCCATCCCGATCATATGATACACAACACCACAGTATTTAAATAAAAAACTTTTAGAGGGTGTACGCTATTTGGGATCTATAGAGAATCACGGATCCCCCAGAACAAAATTATTTTATGAGGTTAAAATTCATGTACAATAGACCGACTCAAGTTGTATGGAGCCGAAAAAAGTGTTTTAGTTACCCCTCTGAAAATAAAGCTTGATATATTTTATGATGATTCCCAAAATATTTTGGTTCTAGCGTTGACCATCCGTGAGCTGGACCATTTTTAAAAAAGGTCTTTTTGCAGTTTTTCGAATTTTTATGTACTTTGCTCCAAGACGACATAAACATTAAAATAAAATTCACATTATTGTAAAACAGATTCAATTTGAAAAGCAGAGCATTACTTCCAAATACGTAGAATTTGTATGAAAACCCGAAACGAAAATATGTATTTAGTTAAATATCTCAATTAGTAGGTCGCAAGTGGTCAAGTTTCATATACAACAGGATGCTGTTTCAAAAACTCTTTTTGATAATACCAAATTTTATTTATGTCGTTTTGGAGCAAAGTACAAAAAAATTCGAAAAACTGTAAAAAAGACCTTTTTTAAAAACGGTCCAGCTCACGGATGATCAACGCTAGAACCTAAATATTTTGGGAAACATCATAAAACATATCAACCTTAATTTTCAGAGGGGCAACAAAATCACTTTTTTTTTGAGTCTCTCTAATGTACAAGCTTCTTGAGCCGACTATTACTTCTTGGATATCTTCCTTCATCTGTATGAAATTTTTTTAACCTTGGACCTACCTGTACAACATTTTGTCATGCCATAGAAGCTACTGCATTAGTTACTGTCCCAATTTATTTGTCAATACGACTATTTATAAGGAACTTATGGCATTAAAAACCATTTTCTGGGGTAGTATTTTTATGGGACCTATGGCCAAATATGAACCGATTCCACTAAAATTTAATAAGATGATTTAGATTGCAATCAATTAAATTTCCACCAAATGTAATCTAATTACGAGCATAAAAAGTTGGTTTATAGGCACTACTCCGGAGTGAAGCTTGTATGAGGGTTACGTGATATTATGGACCGATTTCACCATTTTTAACAGGCTTGGTTCTAGTAACAAAAGGAAGCTCTATACATCATATTATCTGCAAAATGGCGACCTGTACTTTGCTCACAAGGCTGGCATGAGCAGCCAGCCGGACAGACGGGCATCGTTGATACACTCAGAAAGCGATTCTGGCTCGATCGGTATAATTAAAGTTGGGTCTAGAAAAAATATTTAAAGGTGTTACAAACAACAGCACAAACGCATAATAATTCCCTCACCACTATTGTTGTATGGATATAATAAGCAGTGCAAATAATAACTGTTTTCATTAATTAGCTAAGAAAACATTTGTATAGTGTCCCCCGCCTTCAACGTTATCTGGTTGTTTATTTCTCTTTATTTGGCCAAGATAAACACATAAAACAGCATTTCCTTTAAGCCATTTCCGTTTGTTTAACAATAAAACTTACATATGAGTTTAATTGCAAAAACATGACACAAATAAAGCGAAATAATTATTTGAAAATGTCTCTGAAATAAAAAAGACATAAAACTCTCATAAAATTAGGCTAAAAAAAATTTAGGGTATTCCCTAAAACATTTCTTTAAAATTTTAAGCATAAGCAACTAACAAGACATTCCGGCTTAAAACTCTTACCCTACAAAAACAATAATGTGTGAAAGACCCAAAACAAGTTTCTAACTCTCTCTATATGAGCACTTACTCATAAAAAAAAACATTTTACACTTCCAACATAATAATAATGTAACAATAGAAAACATTTGTCGTTGACTTTAACTTCATCCCAACGAAATTATTTTATTATTTGTTATAATTTTTTTTTTTGCGAGTGCCTCTGAGAAAGTATGAATTTGATGACAGACAACTTAAGTTGTTAGACAAACTTAAAATAACTTTTTGTTTTTTGCCTCTTATTCTCGTTATTTTATTTTGTTTTTTTCTCTTTTTCAAACATTTAAAAGATGTCAGCATCAATTTTTCTACACAAAAGAAAAAGTAATTATATTTCACAGTCATATAATTTACTTAACGGCCGTATTAAATGAGTTAGTTGTTCAGTGTGAGTAGAGGAGTTTTATTAAGTAGCAGAATGACAGCAGTGTAAACTTTAAAGCATACTTTTAGGTGACGAAAATTCAATAAAGTTTTAAAGATGCTATGACTGGATTTTAATGATGATTTTTTTGATGAGGGTGGAAGCAGACATGACTTTAAATTATTGCTGGCAAAAGATGCAGAAAGTGTAGATCAGCCTCGCGACACTGCTTTTCTACAAAATTCAATGATCTTTTTACGGTTTACAATTAAACTCTGGTTCAGTTGAAATTTTGCATATCTATTTTATTTTATTTTACAAAAACCTTAAATATTAGCAAATCGTCACTGCTGCTGGTGAAAACAAAAGCATAAAGTCTAATGTCGATAGAAAAAGAAAGCCGTGCAGCAAAACTGCTCATAAGTGACATTTAAGTTGGCCTAAATTTTGAGAGAAATAAAAAAATGTATTTTAAAACTACGGATCTATTCTTATGCTTGTCTTATATATGTACAACAATATAATATTTGCATTTTAAAACAAAATTAATATTCCCAGACCTGTACCGCAATTCAGTAACTTTTTTAATTTAACTACCGATATCGTTAAGAAACGATAAATCTCGGTAACTTTAACAACTTTGTTTTTCTCTATTTTAAATAAATAAATATTTTTGTTTAGAAATATTAACGACAAATATCGGTAAAAAAGTATTTAAAATTAATAAAAAATATGGTTCGAGGAAGGGGTAGAGAGTTGGCGGAGGTTTCTACATAGAGGAACTGGACGTCTCATTTCGCCTGCCGGATGGATGTAGTGTCCTGCAGGCGAAAATCTCGGCTATAAAGCGGGCAGCCAACTGGCTAAAGTATTATCGCGTATCGGGAGATATACGTATATTTACTTATAGCAAGGCCGCCATTGCTTCTCTTGGGGGTGTCTACACAACATCTAGGTTAACTTCGGAATGCCGGATATGTTTGAATGAGATTGCTGAGCATTCAGGGTTAACGCTTATATGGATACCAGGGCACTCAGACTGTCCGGGAAACCAGATAGCAGATGAGCTGGCCAAGGAAGGTGGTCGCATGGATGACACATTCATAGATCAATTCATTGGCCTTCCAATGGCTCACTGTAAGTCACTCATTTTGCGTGAGCATTATAGAACTGCGCAAGAGGGATGGACCTGTGAGTCCACCTGCTCCATATCCAGGGCACTATGGCCTGGCTATGATGAACGGAGAACCAAATCTCTACTTAGGCTCAATAGGGTCAAATCAGGACTGTGGTGTCTGTCATGACTGGATGCTGGCCTGTTGGGACTCATGCTAAAAGAATGGGTCTGGTGCAATGACTAGTGCAGAAGTTGTCATGATGAGGAGGAAGAGGAGACTGTGCTTCACTTTCTCTGTCAATGCCCTGGGCTACGGGGCATCAGGGAAAAATACCTGTGAGAGCCGGCGTTTTTCTGCTTGGAGGATCTATCTAAAATAGAACTAAGATTGCTTCTTCTCTTAATTAGGAAGACGAATTGGCTCCACTTTAAAGTGACGCCATCTGAGTAACTGCTCTTTGGGATGCGCATTGGCGCTGGGTATCACAAAGGGACCGATGAAGGACCCAAGTGAGCTGTCTTTCGATGGCTGCCCATGGAACCTAACCTAACCTAATAAAAAATATAAAATAAATATGCTTGTAATTTTTGTTTTTAATAACAAATATGTAAGTTTCAAATCTGTTAATGCATAGGGCAAAAGTTTGACGTATCCGCGCCACTCTAGCACAACATTTTTCTTTTATTCTTTGTCCCCACACTACTGTATGTGGAGAGGATATTGTGTGTTTATGAAAATATATGTAACACATTTAACTAAAGGTTCTAGACCCACCTTTTGTTATACCGATTGACTCAGAATCAATTTCAGAATCGATCTAACGAGGTTGGTCCTTCCATCCGGCTGGCTGTAACCTTTTGCTCAAAGTAGGTTCTTAAATTTACATAGCCCACATGCAAACTCCTTTCCGGGATAGAGTTTTTGTGCCCATTAACCATCTTGTTTTATAGGTATTTAGGTTTAATTATCCTAGGGGAAAGGGAACTAACACTAAGCTTGTCACGTGACACGTCATTGGCACCTTTTTGACACTTTGTAACAGGTCACTGAAATTACCTTAATAGACACATCCAATTTCGGTTAAAATAATGCCTGTCGCAGATATTGTCCCAAATGAGCCATGTCAATATTTTAGATCCTCTTCGCATAAAGTAATAGAACTAGAGAGAATCAGCCAGTACCTGCACAAATTACCTTTCCTCTCGACTAACATAATCTAAACACATAATCACCAGTTAAGTGATAAGTCTTCTTTTCACCTATCACAATTCGTTCCTTTTAATTATAAAATTTTGTTCACTGGTCACGGGATAAATGCTTTAAGAGCAATTGACACAAATTTCCCGCAGGGTAGGTCCAAAACTATTTTGTGGCAACCTAAATCTATGTTATCTCATAGTAGTAATAATAGTAAAAGAAGTAGATATTTAGGTAATATTTGGCGCAAAAATCTCTTATGTGTATCTAACCGCAAAACACACTCTTTTTCGCGGAAACATGATTGTCCATGGGTGCCAAGTAATGTGGTATAGGGTCTTACTTTTTTGTATTAAAAATTGTCTTCTTTACTATATATTTTTAAACAATTAACAATAAATTTATTATCGTCGTTAGCTATATATTTATGTCGTTAGCTACCGATATTATTTACCGACAACAATTGTTAAAATGTCACTACAGAATAGCTCTTATCGGCAATTATCGTTTACTAAAGAATTTTTCACTTTAAGCCTAGCACTCTGTTCCAATTTGTGAAAAATGTTCAGCAACATCTATTATTTCATGCGAAAAATTTGACATGTATCAATGTTACCTATCTCGAGAGTTTGCACAATTTGACGTTTTTAATCTTTCAAAGTATGCGACATTGTTTTGCATATGTAAACAAAACCCACATGTATTTTACTAAAAAGTATTTTTTAAATAAAAAATTAAGTAAAAATAAAATTAAAATTGATGAAAACCTGTTACCGGTTGTGTTATTTATGTTTTGCAGTTCTCATTTTTATATTAAGTTTAAACTTTTTCATTTGCTTAAAATTCCACGTGAAATAAGTGCAGCTTATATTATTTCGCAGTTGTAAAAAAAATGTTGCTAGAAACATTTCGCAACTTTTTCACAAATTAAACAAAGTACAACTCTATCAACATTTTTTGCATAGAAACTCCGCACAAGTTTTTTTCATATGAGTTTTGACAGCATTTCACGTGAAATGTTGAACAGAGTAAGTACTAGGCTTAAGCGACAAATTTTTGTCGTTAAAAATTTACAGAATTTCAGTAATGATTTCTTAACTAATACAATTTTGTGAACTAGATATTAATTGCCTCATTTTTATTATGTACGTTAAAGTTCAGTCCCTTTCTTTTTGACATCCATGCTTTTTCATACATACGAGGGTGGTACCAAATTTGCCGATACCAAATTTTTAATTATTTTTATCTCAACATGATCTCCTTTTAGCTAAATATAATTTTCCCAAAGATATTTAATAGTTTTGATACCCTGTTTCTATGTAGTAAGAACTGTCGCAAAAAGACCCCATTAAAAAGATTTGAATTGCAGATTCCACCTCCTCATTATTGGAAAATCTTTTGCCGTCAAGCTTGGAAATAGAAAATTATTCTAGCTCCCTTGAAATTTTTTTTTTATTCGCTATAATCTAACGAATAAAGTGTGAGATAAAACAATTTGAACTTTAATTATTTGGGTGTTTTCCATCGCAAAGTTCATGTGTGAACTGAGACAATATCTTAATGAACCAGCAAACGAGACACCCACTCATCATACGCTCAGCTTTCTCATTCTCAAATGTTCTGGTATCATTTTGATTTTAATAAAATAAAAGAGTTTTTTAAAAATATTTTTATTTCAGTTTATTACAAATAGTTTCCGGTTAAAAATGAAAATTTATGTCGGTCAGGTGACCCTCTAACCAGTGGCTCAGCATCTTTTACCGAAAATCTCAATCACGATTTTCAATTAAAAGTTGTCAATGGTTTATATCTGGGCTTATTGCTCTTCACTTTCGATTTCAAAGAACACAACAAAAAAAGTTTAAAGGTGTCAAATCGCAAGATCTTGGTAACCAATTCACTCCTCCTCTACAAAAAATAAAGCGATTTTCGAACTTTTCTTTCAAAAGATCCATTGTTTCTTTTGCTGTGTGGCAAGTGGCACCCTTCTGTTGCAACCACATATTTTCTACGTCTAAATCATCAATTTTCCGCCACAAAAAACTTGGAATCATCTTCCTGTATCGATTGGCCAATATACCATTGATACTTTAAATTTGGACAGCCTTTATAATTTTTCGCAATGACTATAAATTCCACTAACCGGTGATCATCCCACAACCGTTTTATGGATTTTGCTTACCGTTTCTAGCGTAGACACTTCAATTGGTCAAGCACACGGTGCTCATCTCAAAATCTCATAGAGGCTCGTTAAAACTCTGCCACCCAATATTGCATAGTCATTACGAAAGGATCAGACTTCCCTAGGGAAGAATTAGACTCAGCTTTCATATCGGTTGGACTGGGAGCTTTGAGGTGAAAGTATTGAATTGCATAACGCTTAGCAATTTTTTCATGTTAACGAGCCTACTAAGATATCTTTTTTTTGATGCCTTAAAACTAACATATCCTCACCTAAACTCCAAAAGGCCGTAAAAAACCAAATCAACTTTTAAATTGATTGTGTTTTGGTTATTTACATCATAATCAATAAAAACTCTCGATTTTGAATTTTTTTCACTTACGGCCGCTTGAATTTCTAGTAGCGATATATTTTATAACGTTGCCACTTTTAAGCAAAGAAATAATAAAACTACTCTTATTAATCGAAAGCTAAAAAATCAATAAATAAAAGAATTTAAAAATCGCTACACAGAAAAAATTAAAAATTGTCTCTGATCACCAAATTCAAACCAAATTCATAGAATCAAGCAAACAATTTGTTGATTTCGCATCTATTACCAAAATGATTATATTGATTACCAAAAATTTTAAAAATTTTCAATTTTGTAAATTTTTTTTTCAATAAATGATACTTTTAATTTTTATTAAAAAAATTATCAAAAAACGTTGCCGTTTCAAACAATGTGTTAATACATTTAATTAAATATAGCTCAGGCTTAGACAATTCCCAAAAACATTCCTATAAGTTTAAATTTTTTTATTTTAAACGAAAAACTCAATTAAGATTTTTTGTTATTTAATTAAGTTTAATTAAAAATTTATTTCAAATCAACAAAAATATCAAAATTATATTTTTAATTTTCTTTTGATTAAAAAAAATAATAGATACAATTATCACATAAATTAAATTTAAATATTTTTTAAACAATATTTTTAATTGATAAAAAACTACTAATAATTGTTTCTGTGTAGAATAATATTCTGAAAAGTTTGTATATTCCAAGGTGTATTTTTTTCAACATGGTTTTCTATTTTAAATTTCCATTAGACATTAATTCTTTAAGTTTTACTCCCATATTCATTAAAAATATTTTAGATTAATAAAAGTTTATTAAACAAATTTTCATAGAAAATTTTATAAACCTGCCATAAGCCTAAAATATTTTTTATGAATATGGGGGTTAACTTTTATTTTAAAACTATTTTCTACAAATAAAATAGTAAGAAAGTGGTCATCCCCGATCATTTGTCTGCACCACAGTATTCAAAAACATATTTTCGAGAGTGTACCTTTGTGAGGCAATCATGGAGCCTCCAGAACAATATTGGGTTAAGAGGTTAAGCTTCGTGTAAAAGGTTTACGTGCGGAATAACGTTTACAATTATGACATTGGTTTGCCTTTAAGTGATCTTAGCAAGGGGTTTTTAATGGAAGTTATGGCATTAAAAGCCCTTTTCGGGAGGACTATTTGTATAAGAGCTATGGTCAAATATGGAGCGATTTAAAAAAAACTTGTTAAGATTGTTTATTGGTTTATTGGCACAAAGACTCCATTTCGGAAATAAGATTGTACGGGGGATAAGTGGAATTATGGACCACCTTGTGCAATACGCTTGGTTCTTCTGAAAACTAGAACCTTAGTAACAAATTGCATTAAATAACCTCCAAAATTGCGACTAGACTTTGCGAACAAGGTTTACGTGGACAGCCGTACGGACGGATATCGTTAGATCGACTCAAAAAGTGATAATGAGTCGATCGTAATACTAAAAGGTGGCTCGAGGACGAACATTTTAAGGTGTTAAAAACGGCTGTGGGAAAAATCGCCCAAAGAAAAATGGCCCAAAAAGAAAATGAAAAATCGCCCAAAAAAATTCCATGTAAAATTGGGCCTCAATTCATATGAAAAGTGACCTAAAATTTTTGGGCTATTTTTCGTTATTGTTGGGTGATTTTTCGTTTTTTAAATTCATTATGAAAAATCACCCAAAAATTTTGTATGAAAAATGGCCCATTTTTTTGATTTTCTCCTCTATGGTATAACAAATACCGGCTTCGCTAACTAAAGCTTTTCTGCACAGCCGGCCTTTGGCCGGGCGCAAGGATTTTCTCCTCTATGGTATAACAAACACCGGCTTCGCTAAGTAAAGCTTCTAAAATCTGCCTTGTTTCCAAACGAAAGCCGACTATGCAGAAAAGCTTTAGTTAGCGAAGCCGGTGTTTGTTATACCATAGAGGAGAAAATCCTTGCGCCCGGCCGAAGGCCGGCTGTGCAGAGAAGCTTTAGTTAGCGCAGTGTCCATGGAGTGTCATAACGTCCATGGACACTATGACACTGGACGTTATAACATGCCACCGGGAAAAAATTCGTTTTTGCTTTTTGGGTAATTTTTCATCTTTTTTTGGGCCCTTTTTCGTTTCTTTTGGGCAAAATTACATATATAACTTTTTGGGTCATTTTTCATGTTCTGTTAGGCGATTCTTCATTTGGGCGATTCTTCATTTGGGCGATTTTTCATTTTTTTTTTGGGCCATTTTTCTTTGGGCGATTTTTCCCACAGCCGTTAAAAACATCAGCACAAACGTATAATACCCTCTCCACTATTGTGTTGTGTGCTGGCTGGATGGCTGCCCCTGTAGACCTTTTGCCCAAATCTAGAACATTTTTCTCTAAATGCTGTGGTGTAAGGTACCACATAGTCGGGCTTAGTCGACTATTTTTTCTCACTTGCTTTAATTGTTTTAATTAGACTAAAACTAACACTTTCCCTCTTCTTCTCATTTATTTATTCAAACTTTAATATTCAACAATTTTATTGTACTTTTAAGTAGTTTTTGGTGCATTTTTTTAATATTAAAAAATAAAAAAAGGAGAAAAATATAATAAAAAAGGAAAAAAAATTTATTTTTAAATATAATTTTATTGCTATTTTCTGTGCATTTTGTGTTAATTACAATTTCGTTAAGTTTCTGCTTTCCAGCAACATTCCCGACTACAATGTAGAGTTTAACACTGAATGGAAGTGTCTAACCGTCTCCAGAGCATTTTGTAAGGGGACTGTCTGTTTGTTATTTCAGTTTCATCCTTTCTCGTTTTTTATTGCACTTTGTTTTTAAATTACTTGATGTTTTTCGTTGCTTCCTTTTGAAAATACAATCCAACTCAACACATTATTGTCATTGTTCAAATTTAAGTTTAAAGTAATTTTTCCTACCAGAAAAAAAACGTAATAAGACAAAGACAAACTTTGCATATTTATAGTAATTTAAACCTCGAAAAAATTCTTTATAAGGACTAAGACAATATTTATGTCTTTTTCCTCCCTTCCTCCTTTTGGGCAACTGAACAGTAGAGGAATGTGTAAAAACCGCATTTCTTTACACTTGTTTAAAGGTTGTTAAATTATTCAGTCTAAAATAACAACAATAATGAAATTTCTACGATTTTTTTTATGTGTGTACATCAAGAACAAAAACAATAAATAAATAAATAAACAAACATTTTAAATGTAAAAACCAACTTCCATGCAACTCATGTTGCATAAAAAACAGAGCGAAAAATAACAAGTTTAAAGGTGAAAAAGGGCTTAAGGCCCAAATTTCCAAAAAAAAAAAAAAATTAAAACTGAATTTTTTTTATTACAATGAAGTGATAGAGAAACAGATGACAACTCAAAACTGAGGTTTCAAGTTTATTTGTCAAAAAAATGAGAGCTTATCTGCCTTGGACCGGCTTTGTCCAAGATCTTAGTTTAAAATTATTTATTTTTATAATTTTAAGAAATCTGACCAACTTTAGTTTTGCAAACAGATATTGAGATAAACATTGGTAATACTTTATTTTTATTAGTACCAGCATTCAGGGGAGATCGCTACAAATCAAATTCATAGTGGCGGAAATGAAAAAAAGAGGCTGACTTCATAAACGCAGTATTGCAATGCAAGACTAAAAGGAATAGCTTCATAAACTCCAAAACTTTTCTGTGGACTAGGCCTTGAGTTCATTATTGCATGGTAACGGTATTTACCGCAAAATGGTTGCGAAATTTGTGCATTGTTTTTATTTATGAAGCCTTGTCAACGCCAGAGAGAGTAATGCTTTTGAAAACTAGATTTGAATTTCCTTCCGTTGAAAGTGACAGGAAAGATTTATAACGGTTGATTTTTTCACAAGGAAACATTGGGGCTTAAAAACTAATCTCCTGTAATATTTTGTGTGATTCACTGGAAACTCAATCGCAATTTTATGAGCTCTTAATGAAACTCGAGTTGTAAGCAAAAAAGTCCGAGCTTTAGGTACATGTTGCCCTATACTAACGGTGGAACAGGGTAAAATACCCACACTTCGTCGATGTTCCAGTCTGTGTCAATAGAGTCGAATACCCTTTAACCACCGATGAGCATTTTCACCCTCTGTTCGTCGAGTAACTCCAAAAAAAAAATGGGCTCAAATATGAGAGATGTATTCCTTCAACGTTTAAGAAACACCAGGACATCTGACTGCTTTTGACTCTTACTCCTTCGAGACCTGGAAAATAAGTTCAGTCCAGCGTATATAATATTGCATCTTCATGTCTAGAACATTAAGAGTTCCTGTTTCCATAATCTTCATGTTATGTATAGTAATAAAAAGAACAGCATTTATGGTCGTAATCCTGGGCGTGCGTGAATAGCACTGAGTCTTATAAGCGTTGAAATCGACACAGGTTTGCACAACCCTACACAGATATTTTAACAAGATCGTTGCTTAGCGTAACATTCGTTATTTGTCATTTGGCTGCTCTCATTTGGAGAGAAGTGAAGAGGATAATAGTTTTTTCCATAAGGGTGGATCAGAAAAATAAAAAATTGTGTTGGAGATTAAACGGAGCCTTAAGGTACTCATAAATTATTGTTGTACTCATTTGAAGAGATCCTATCATGACATATCGTATAGTTCAATTCGTGAGAAAGAGGTCTCTATCGACACCAAAAGCTAAATATTTTGCTAGAAATTCACCATACCTTCCAAACGCCTTGAAGAAACCCGGAGCAATAACTCTACTCTCACCAAAACGGTGTTCATAACTGTACCGTTTTTCCAAGAGAAAAGCGTAAAACTGTCCTTATGAAATCCATACAAGCGTTCGCTTAATAGATTGGATACAAACCAAAATACATCACAAGGCGAAGATTGATCATAATTTTCATAACATTCGAAAGTGCAAGATAAATTTCAATTGGGCTGCAATTGTGCGGACTGGTTCGATCTCCTTTCTTGGGGATAAGCGTAAAACTAGCAACCTTCTAGCCTTCAAAACATGCACCAACATGGTGCACAGTGTCTGGAAAAGGTTGAATTACGAACGAGCAAGGGTCTAGGAGCACCGCTTCCAGACCAATGCTGATTTGTCATCCGGCCCAGGACACCATTTTACGTTCAAATTTTAATTAATAAAACTTATAAGTTTCTAATATTTTTCTAATATTATCAATTTCACTGGCTGGCAACTTAAACGATCTATAAATATCTGCCTCAAAAAATCTATGTAACACAGTGATAGCTTCGGAATCGGCTGGTCTCAGGATTTGTGACAAAAACCGCTTTAATGTAACATCCCCGGAGTAATTTGTAATTGGATCAGACGAAATTTAGAATGTTCGTCAATTCTGCTATCAGCTCAGGCAAGGGTTTTGATCACTGTTTACAGGGAACCCGACCAATATTTATTCGTCTTGGTAAAATTTTGAAATTGTTCGCACTAGTTTCACGCACGAAAATTTCGATATTCAATGCGAACATAAAATACAACATTTTGCACGGCAGCGAAATATAAAACTCTATCAGTTGCGACATGAAAAATATGCCAGTATACGTGAACCGTTGTTTTCGTAGAATCCTGCGAATTTTCGGGCCGAAAAAAAGGTCCTTGTCCCTTATCGATTAAAATATAGTAGTGGATTGACTATTTCTTTAGAGGGCAATCAAATAACAGCAACAGAACAGCAGGGGCTCAAAAGGCTATTCGTTTACCAGCTACATAAAATGGTCTTTCCATCTAATTTTATTTTTTGGCTTTCAATCCCTTTTCTGCATTAACTTAACCCCAGTTCTTTACACAGTGTTGTACTTGAAATAATGACTAAAGTACTCGCATTAAGGTGGGTGGTTTAAGGTTTTGTTTCTACAACATAAATGTTTGTTTAGCACACGTACTTGTTTAATGAGAGTTGGTTAGTGAAAAAGCATAACTTAGTTTTTGGCAGAAGCGAAATATAAAACAGTTGGAAAACTTTTTTATTTAACGTGTAATTTAAAATAAAAGTTAAGCTGGGCACCTTAAGTTCTTTTGGTTTTTATTTTAGCATTTAAAAAACTTTTATAATCCAATTACCTTTATGTTGTTTTTTTTTTTTTTTTATTTTGCTTGGTAAGAGAAAAAATTGCAATTTTGCATTTTTTTATTTGAATTTTTCTTGTTTCATTTCGGTAAATTTCCGTTTCCGTCTTAGTTTTCAGTTTTTTTTCCTTCCGTTTGTTACGTACATATTTTAGTTTTTGGTAATCTTGGTTGGCAGAAATAAATGGTGGTTAAATGAGAGTAAAGGGCTTCTTTGAGTGTGTTTTTGTATATATTTTATAAGCTGGTTTATTAGATTTGAAAAGTTTGCATTTAGTACAAATAGTTTTTATACAGAATTTTAATTAAGCAGTTAACTAAAAGATTTTTGTTGATGAATTTTGGAATGTGACAGATATTTCGACAGAAATTTGCTAAGCGTTTAAATTGGAATTTATATTTAGACGAAGAATATATTTTAATAAAATCTTTGAGGATTTTCAAAAAAAAAAAATTATTTCTAACCTAAATAACACATACGTACAGTATTAGCAGTTTTCTGTAGCAACTTTCTTTAACTAAAAAAAAATTAAAGCCTACTTTTAGGGCCATTTTAAAATACTTTTCTTTCGTATTATTTTTATTTACCTAATTCGCCAATGAAACTAATATTTCTTACAGGCTAATATGCTAAAACTTAAAAAATCTAGATACTTTAGTGCATAGCATAAAAGGAAAAATTTAGCATTAAATTTTTCTTAAGACATTTGAAAGGCTATTTTTTATACCAATAGGATCAGTGAAATCAATAGACGTATAAAAATTGTTGAATTCGGAGCCCATTCTGCGGATAGGATCAAAATTAACATAATTAGACCGAAATTATTGAAGTCTATGGGGTTGATAAATTCTGGAAGGACGAATAGGAATTGAAAACTCAACCCTGCGGGAAATTTGTGTCAATTATTCCAACAGAACTGGGGCTAAATTACGGCATTCGATAATGATCGAAATTACAATACAATTTAAATGAAAATTTCGATCGATATCGAATGTCGTCATTTGCCCCCTGGTCCTGGGATTTGTGAAAATAGCATAAGAACAGAAAGAAGTAACTAATAACATGTGAAAGGGGACTAATCGGTTACTGGTGTGTTAAATAAAAACAAAAAGGTAGATTTTTTTAATTTTGTATTAATTTTTTACTAAAAGTTGGTTTTATTATTCGACCTTTTCTTTGAGATTGTTTTTTAATTTTGTTTAAAAAAAATTTTTTTTATACAAAAATGATTTTTTATCTATTTATTAGTACCGTTTTTGTAGCAGTTTCAGCAGTTTACTATTTAAAAATTTGTTCTTAAAATTAATTCTAGAACTTTTTCATTCGAAATATACCAAAGACTAGCATTGTAGTAACTAACACTAAACACGTTTATAGAGAATAGATGTGTGACTCGGCAAATGGTGGCTATTAGGTTTCAATTAACCAGCTCCAATGGCAATCCCATGTAAAAGTGATAGGTCGCATTCATATAAAGTGTTAGCACTAGGACTGATCTCTGCCACCAAAGAACCTATCACGGGACTACTTTAGTGTCAGTTCGCTTCCCTCTAGGGAACCTTGAGATGTACAACTTCTGAGACAAATTCACCGTTTAACAAATTCAGCATGAAGGTGATGTTCATATATATTCTCCGATTTTTTAAGGTTGAAAGATAAATGAGTTTTAAACGGTTTTCATACGGAGGTGAATTGATATTTGGACACCAATACAGTTTTTGAAGACAGAATAATAAAAATTTCTTGTGTACGGATTCCAGTTTCTTAGTATGTACCTCATACCAGGGGTCCCAGACGACCGTGGCGTATTCTAGAATAGTTGTCACTAGTGAAATATATAACTGTTGTATGGCATAGGGATCGTCAAACTCCTTTCCCCAACATTTGATAAATCCAAGGACATATTTGGCCTTGTCGATAGTCTTCGATATGTGCTTCAAACGTTAACGTTCGAAATCGATGAACAGACAGAAATTTTTTTACAGTAATCGGGGAAGTACCCATTTAAAAGTGAAACGTTATATAAACACGTTAAAGGATAAATTAAGAAAGATACACATTTCAGAAGTACAAAACGGGGAACTCCATCAGGGCCATAACTTTTAGAGTATTAAATTCCTTTGGCAGCATCCATAGCAGGGGGCTAATATTGACAGTTGTGATCGAGCACTTTCTGGATTCGAAAGCAATTTAATTTTTACCTCTTTCTATCGATACTGAACGAACCGAAACTATTTTTTCAAAGTTGTGAAAACTCAAATTAATGCTTTGCATCACTGAAAAAATAATTTTGATTCGTTCAGAATCTACTGAAAAATTTGTTATAAAATTGCTATCGAATGGAGAAAGTATTCGATCACGACTGTCAGAATTAGACCCCTGTTGTTTAATGTAATATTGCACAGTTTATTATTGAAGATTCAGGCATTTGATATGGATAATCGAAGGAAAGGTTCGTTTACTTATTAGAATATGAGGAGGCTAAAAACTTTAGCAAATTAATTAAAATAAATTTTTCTTTATTTTTTTTTTTTTTTAATAAAATAAATCAATTTAGGCCCTAATTGTGTAAAACGCAACGCAACGCCAAATATTAAATTTAAAGCAAAAACAAAGTCAAAAATATTTTATAATATTGTTGTTGCTTTCTACCGAAATTAATATTGAACTCTTAAATTTCAAACGCTGCATATCCTGTAGCGTTGAAAATGTAGAAATTTACAACAAAATTCTAAAATAATTTTGACTTAGTTTTTGCATTTGATGAAATTTTTGGCGTTGTGTTACGTTTTATACAGTTAGGGCCTTAGCTTAATAATTTATTAAGTTTTTTTTACCATTTTATACACAGAATTAATTTCCTTTTCAAAAATTTATCTTTGCTATCTTTTTACTAATTTCCTTTTTCGCCAAACTTTACAATTATGTTTAACTATATAAATCTACCATAAATTGTTTAATGTTCATTTTAAATTACTAAAGTTTAATTCAACAATTTTATATAACGAATTTTCATTCAATATTCTTTAAAAGAAAGTTTTTAGTTTTTTTTTTTTTCTTTTCGTTTAACTAAGAAATCTTAAAGTGAACAAATCATAACGACGTCTGTAATGCTCATACAAATTCTAAGAATGTGTGTGTTTTTGATTTCTAGCAACTACAACAACATCTCTGTTATAAAAAATCTACAACAACAAGAACTAGGATGAGTGGCGGGAAAAGAATCAAAAACAAATATCGAAGAACTAATGGCAAACAAACAAAAAGTATTACAAAAATGTAGCAAAAAAAAAAAGAATTGAAACCCCATGACATGGCAAAATAAAAGAAATTGTATATGTTTTTTTAATACAGTTTTTTTAGATTTGGTAGTAATCGACTTTGGTAACACTTCTAGGAAAGGATTTTTAAGTTTTAAATTCTTTATATAGGAACCTAATTGTTAGTTTTTTCGGCTTGTTTTTGAGCAAAAGTCGTTCCGGAATAAGGGTTTGATGACAGATTTATTTTAAAAAAATACGGCCAAATCCTTTTTTTTGCATTTTTCTCTTACAAAATTCATTCTGGTATGCGATTTTCAGTCCGTTGGGTTACACAATTAAGGAATCCTGTGATGTTAGAATATTGTTAAATATTGAAACATTTGACTTAGCATGATTTTGACCAAAGCATCTATGTAAAGGTTAGGTTAAGTTAGGTGGCCGGGCATAAATACCCCGCATATACCGAGTTGGTCCCTAGCGTTACCACGATGTACGATTACCCTCAGTTGAAAAGGTAAGTTCGAAGTGATGATACCCAGAGTACTCCACACCCTCAAGAATGCCAAGAGTCTCAATAGTCCTATTTTATAGATTCCCCTAGATCTTGGAAGTAATGGTCTCCCAGACAGTTCGCTCTGGAGCGTATGAGTGCCAGACAGTAGCAGAGTATATACTCCACTGTCTCTTTCTGGTACCCCACAGAATCTCCAATTGTCACTAGTCAGTTGCCTCGCCCTTTTGGCGTATACTGCTGCCCACCAGTGATCCGTTATAAACCCTACGACAAGCCTACAGTCGCTTCTCGATAGCGATAGAAGAAGCTTAGTCGACTTTGGATCATAGGATCCCCACATATCTTTGGATACCTTGCATGTCTCGGTGTTACTCCAAACTGCATCAGATTTCCTCTGTATCTCTCTTAATATTACGAATTGGAATTTGAATGTCAATTACTCTGTTATACGGCAATTGTACCCCCAGTTTCGCTAATTCGTCTGTCCCCTCGTTAGCTTCTATGCCCTGGTGGCCGCGTCCCAATAGATGTGTGCCCTTCTGTTGGCACCAAGTATCTCCATTGAGTCCTTAGACTCCTGAACAATCGAAGAATATGTATATTCAGCTGTTATTGCCTTGATCGCCGCCTAACTATCTAAAAAGAAGTTAACATGTGAATTCCTATAGCATTCGAATTACGAGCCTTTTTGGCCGCAAATATTTCCACCTGGAAAATACTACAGCTATCGAGAAGCTTATAGGACTCTCGAATACCCAGTTCCTGGCAGTAAGCTGCAGCTCAAAGTCCCTCTTCCATTTTGGAGCCATCCGTACTAAAACTGAAAGTCCTATGGTTAGATCTATGTAAAAGTGATAGAACAATTAAAACCTAATTTCCAAAAATCTCCATTAGTGCTTAAAATCTCCTAAAAATGTTTGAATCAAAATTCCGAAAAAACCAATTTTGTATAAATTCAAAACTTATTGTGAAACTATATCCATAATAGATCTTCCAGCTATCAAATATCAACATTTTTACCATAAATATTGGAAACATTTTATTATCGAAATCACTTTGCCATATATAACTTATATATAGTCACGAACTTAGACATAACTCCTACATTCACTTCAAAATAGGAGCTATTAAAATTTAAAAATTAAAGTTTTGAGCGCTGAGTTGTCCTACTTAAATATTTTATTCCTATATTTCTAAACATGTGTTCCCGACTTTTGTGTAAAATATCTGTTTATGCCTCCACACGCAGAAAAAAAAAACATTTTTCAATATGGCCACCTCCAATAAAACAATTTTTAACGAAAATTTGTAAGCATTCTTTTGCTAATTTAACCATATTTTCGATACCGGCAACAGTATTAGGATTAATTAGTCCTCCATCATGGAGTCGCAACCATATTATATTGCCTATAAGCCTATTATGGTTAAGTATGGCAATAATTTTTTTACATTTTTAAAATCCAGATATAATTTTGCTCCAACAATTTTATGTAGGTAAAAATTTGGTTTCAAAAATTGGGGTATATTTGATTAAACTTTCAAAGAAAATCTTTTAACCTAAATTCCCTACAAAAAATTTAAAGAATGTTAGAGCTATTTCAGACCCGTCAGGTTTAGCTGAACAGGTTTTCTTTAATACTCTATTTTGACCCTGCGTGCCCGCTCATACTCAATCATTTTCTGTGGTAAATTTTCTTGTTCATTAACTTAAATTTAAACGTCTCTAGCATATTACAAACTCAAAAACAAACTTTTTAATAAAGTAAAATTTTTGAAAAGTAAGTTTGCAGTTTATTATGTATCCCTCTTCAAGTTGCAAAATAAAAATTTGCATTCCCATTTAAAAGTTTGACTAAAACTTGAATTAAGGAACGATATTGGGTTTTACCTGCAAGAGTTTATTATTTCAGGTCTTAAAAGTCAAATACAGTGAGTGCAAAATTTTAAAAATTCAATTCAATAATTTCACTTATATCTCAGAAATAAATATAGAGATAAGCAGAATCAAGTCATATTTATAAAAGTAAACTCGTAACACTCTTTATGTTTACAGAAAATTCCAAACTTTCTAAATTGTCTTCATATTAAATAACGAAAATTAAAGACAAGAAATAAAAATTACTTTTGGCAAAAAGGAAATTTACGAATTATGCGAATAAATGTTGTGCAAGCTAATCCATTTTCAAAATAACGGTATATCTCGAAAACAAGAGCTAACTTAAAAAAACGGCTCACACCACTGGATTCAGCGTACCCGTACATTTGTCCTTCAAGTTATGCTGAAAAAGGTCAACAAGAAAAAAGAAATACAAAAAAGCATGAAAAACAAAAATGTACTTTGGATTTCAAGAAGAATTCTTGACAAAAATTACGAAAAAACAGAAGTTAGGAAGAACATGTTAATCAATTAAAATAGAAAATCATTCATTCAGAAGCAAATTTCGATCTACCAAGGTGAAATACCATTTGGTTTAAAGATTGATGTTTGACTATTGTCGTCATCTGTCGTCAATGGCGGTGAGTGTTAAACGGCAAACCCCTCTGAAGAGATTGTGTGGTAACAATCGAAACTGGTCAGGGCAACCTGTCTGCGAAAACCTGGCTTCAATTCCCAGCTCAGTCAAGAATGAAAAATTATCAATAAATTTGGATTCATTTCATGTTGTTAAATTTCTTTTTTCATAAAAAAAAATAACAAACATTTATTTAATGAAAATTAAATGCAATGAACTTAAGCCTCATTAGAATTTAAAAATTTGGATTAAAAACCATTAACAGTTCAATAAAATAACCACAATACTAATTAAATAATATATATTTTTTTTGGCTATTTTTATGTGCAATTTTTTTAAGTTAAAATCAGATTTTTTTTTCTTAAGATGCAATTATTTTCAAAAAAATTATGGCCACGCTGGTTCTAAGTCGAAATAAAAATCAAATATATTCCGATTTCTAACTTCATGAAAATCTAGCAAGCCCCTGCCTTAAGCCAAGCATACCAACCACCTGTAGCGTACATTTCATTGTTTTTATGGTCCATATAAAAGTTTACCTAAAGATGAAGTTGAAAAATTCAAGAAACTTTAGCAAAAACTTAAATGAACAAAATAAAGAAATAAAAAAAAGAGTTAATACGACTTGACAGTTATCAGGCAGACAAGCAAAAAAAAAGTCTTCCAGAAACAGAAAAACGAATTGTATTCGTATAAAAAAAACTACTAGAAATCTAGTTATTTTTTCTTAAGCTACATTTCAAATACAGACAATAACTTTAACTCTAACAAGTATAAATGGTGAAAATAAAAAAATCAACATTCGTATACTCTTCATCGGTGTGTATTCTTAGTATAATTGTGCAATAGAGAAGGGAGGTAAGTGATTGAAAAAGATTTACTTCCTGACAACAAATATGAAGTTTGAAATTGCACAAAAATACAAAGGGAAAAATAATGAAACTGACATGAAAGATGTTGATAGTGATGCTGCAGAAGAGAGTGAAGTTTGTGTGAAATTTTTATTTTTATTATAACAATAAGACAGTTCAAGATTCTTTCGTTTTAATTACTATAAGTTTAATTTTAAGAGTTCATATTGGACTTTTATTGCAAATTTAATTATATTTACTTAAACGTAATACTTATTCTTGTCTTTTCTTTTATTTCTTTTCATGTATCCGCTTCCGACTTGGCTGTATTTAAAACCAAAAAAAAAACCGTTTTTTGATTTAATTTCAATATTTATTATTACTATCCTGATGCGTACGTGTGCTTGTGAATAATTGTATCCGTTTCCTGTTTACAATTTCTTTTGCATATTATTTTCTTGTGTCAACAAACATTCCCGTTTACTTTCATTCTACTCATTTTTCATTTTTGTTTATTTCTCCTCTTCTCACATGACCCGTCAACTCAATGAATGGCTGCTGCACTTTAATGCAAACAACTTCATTGCCAACGAATGGCAAACAACTACAACAATGACGACATTTTTATCTTTTGCCATTTATACTACAATAACAATGGACAATAAATTGTCAATATAAAATATTTTATCCTTTTCAATTTACGCTTTTCACTCGCATTATTATTGTTTTTTTCCTTAATTTTTTTTCTCTGGGGTTTTTTCATAAACAAATAAATCTTTTGATTGCGTTGCCACATTTACCCATGTGACCTTTTTTCATCTTCCATGGCCCATGTTTGTTGCTCTTTGAAACATTCAAACTTAACTCCTGCATATATTTTGGTTCTCAAAACTTCTTCTTCTCACACTCATGCATTCATACATATAAAAAATCAAAACTAAAAAAAATTCGCACGTGTTTGTGTTGTGTGTGTGTTTTTAATGCCTTTAGCATATAGAAAATGTCAAACAACCGATGTATTTTGCAATCAACCTGGTGGTTTACCACCCTCCGATGGCAGTCGCTTGGCCGGTCCTTGTGTGCCCAAAGAGAAACGTTGCGATGGCTATTTAGATTGTCGCAATGGTCGTGATGAGGAGAACTGCAGGGGTACTCCCTGTAGTTTGGATCAATTTCGTTGTGCCAATGGTTTAAAGTGTATTACTGCTTCACTCAAGTGCAATCACAAAGATGAATGTGGTGATAATTCTGATGAACAAGGATGCAGTAAGTACAAAATCATCTTTTACTCTTATATTTCCTTCTTCCCTTCCTTTTATTTTAAACTATATAATTGTTTTTTTTTTTTTTAATTTTACTTTTGTCTCAGTGAGTGTGTGTGTGTTATTGTTCGTGCACTTTACACACAAAATGCAAATAGTAAAAGCTGAGGAAAAGTAGAAGCATAAAGTAAAAATGAGAAATATTTTTATGCAAATTTATGTTGCGGCATTAAGATGTAATAAGAACGGTCGCTAGACGTCCTTATCTTAATGTTGGATTAAGATAACTTGAGTTGGGATATCTAGATACATTTGTTAGAATTGAGTTTAAGTGATGGCTGCTTAAGAGATTCTTAAATGAGTTGAAAAATAAAATATTTACCTTAACTGAACTGGGTTATTTAAGCATTTGAAAGCCAACAATTGCAACCTGTTGGTTGGTCAAAGAGTTAGAAAATGAAGAAAAACTTTTTAATAAAGTAAAATTTTTGAAAAGTAAGTTTGCAGTTTATTATGTATCCCTCTTCAAGTTGCAAGATTAAAATTTGCATTTCCATTTAGAAGTTCGACTAAAACTTGAATTAAGGAACGATATTGGGTTTTACCTGCAAGAGTTTATTTTTTCAGGTCTTAAAAGTCAAATACAGTGAGTGCAAAATTTTAAAAATTCAATTCAATAATTTCACTTATATCTCAGTAATAAATAGCGAGATGAGCAGAATCAAGGCAGATTTATTAAGGTAAACTCGTCGGTCTCTTTATGTTTACAGAAAATTCCAAACTTTCTAAATTGTCTTCATATAAAATAACGAAAATTAAAGACACGAAATAAAAATAACTTTTGTCGTTTGGATTTATGAATACGATTCGCATACCTTATCAATGTGCCTTGACCAGAATAATCAAATAATAGTTGATCAAATGTTTTACTACACCTTAGGCCAAAATAATTCCGATAGGACTTAAGGTCATACCAAATAAGTTATAGAGGTGTGGCTTAGGAACAAAGTTATAACTTAGTAATGAAATTGGATTCAATCAGTTCATAATTGTCCCTATATATTTGCTTTGCGTTAATATAAATTATATACGTTCCTAAGACCTTTACTTGAAAAGTAATACCAATTTTGTTCACTATTTTACTTATTTGACGTACAGAAAACATTCTGGAATATTTGTTTCGTTACAACATTTATTGACACCATCCGCTCAGCCCAATTCGACAATGGATAGTGTTAAAATTTTATGACTATCTCTGTGTTCTTTTTTCGCATTTTTTAAAATTAGCACAAATTATTCTTCTCATTTTTGCAACGTGCGGTTTTTATATAAAACATATTGGTGGCTATTCTTGAAAACGCGTCGAAGGTGTGAAAATTTATATGAAAACAAAAACAAATTGAAAAAAATTGTTTTTGTTTATCATACAAAATTTACAGTTTTAAAAGAGACAGAAGCGCGTTAAAACACACACGTTAATTTCATTTAAGAAGTGTATAGACAATAGGGTATTCATTTAATCGGACTTTTGCTTTAATCGGTTAATCGCTCGATTAATTAACCGAGGTTTTGGCTTAATCGGTTAATTTTGTTTTTGATCGGTTAACCGATTAATTTTTTTATAATAGCCTATTTCCGATGTGCGAAAGAATTCCTTCTTTCGTATAACTACATTGAAAACAAAAACAAATTTTTAGACTTTGTTTTTGTTTTCAATGTAGTTATGCGAACGAAAGAATTCGTTCGCACATTGGAAATAGGCTATAAATTATGTAATTTCAATAAATAAAAATGCATAAATTATTTATTATTTGGAGTTTTTAGTAAAAAAAAAAAAAACAACAATAACATAACAAACATAACAATTCTTGGACTTAAACGAGCAAACAAAAAAAATAATTCATATATATGTAATTCTTTTTTTTTTTTACTAATAAATATTATGTGTTAATTAAAAAATAGGCTGTGTGACATTTTATTAGTTATTTCAATTGTTTAAGGAGATCTTATAAACTTATCTTATTAGACAAATAAGTTGGTTTAAATATTTAGGACTTAAGGAATTATTTTCATGAGTTTTGATAAAACTTGACTTGGAAAAAATTCTTTCAGTTAGAGAGAAATCGAAAGCAACCCAAAATACAGAATATCTTATTTCTCAGTCCTCTTAACTGCCCAACCTAAATTACGGCGTAAAGCGCAACGTAATTTAGCGCCCAGCTTTTACGCTGTAATGAGCAACCTAAATAAAAGCGTCAACGTTGTGTCAAGAACAGTAATGTTTACTTACTAGTTAAATAAAAATCGCCAAATAAAAATAAAAAAAGAGATAAAATCGCAAAATTGAACTGAAAGCAGCTAACATGTCATTACTTAACAATGACAAATGAAACCATTTAAAAAAACAAATAACGAATAAAATATAAAAAAGTGCAACTGTTTAAAGATAAAAAACTATTAAAAAGTGCAAATTCTTAAAATAATATAAATAAAAATAAAAGAAATGGAAATAATAAATGATTTGGAAGATTTGATTTTCCTTAAAATGATGAAAGCGAAACGTCGGGAAGGTAACAAGGAGTTATTTAAAACTCGGTCCTCCTTCGGATTTTACTCCACAGGAGTAAATATCATAATAGAGAAGAACCCGGAATTGTTTGTGAAGTCCACCAGACTAACCCACGAACAATTCAACGCCTTATTAAATTTGATAAAGCCGTGGTTAACAAAGAATTCCCGCAGAAAGCCCATTGAACCTGAACAGAGACTTTATATTACCTTAAAGTGAGTACATACATAAGTTTTTCAGATAAATAATTTCTACTCAATTTCCTTATTATATCTAGTTTCTTAGCACATGGACCATCTCTTCATGTTATTTCCATGAAGTTTAGAATAGGTTTGGAAACGGCCAGGTGTATAGTTTTAGAAACATGTGAGGTGTTATGGCGAACTCTTAAAACCTTGTATGTAAGCCCTCCTAATATGGCAGAGTGGAAGAAAATTTCTGAAGAGTTTCTTAGTTCCACTGGATTGCCAAATTGCTTAGGGGCTGTAGACGGCAAGCATATACGTATAGCTTGTCCACAGAAATCTGGTTCCCAATATTTCAATTATAAAAAATTTCATAGTATCGTAAGTTTATTAGCATTTGACTACTGTATTTTAGAATTTAGTTTTTTATAATAACTAATATTCAACACATATGTATGTACATTACTAGGTATTACTTGCAGTATGCGATAGTAACTACACATTTACATTAGTAGATGTTGGTGCTTATGGAAGTCAAAGTGACGGAGGAGTTCTTAAAAATTCGGAATTTGGTAAAAAAATTTTAACAAACACTCTTAACACACCTCCGCCAAAGAAACTACCCGGTTCAGACACATTCTTTCCACACTTTTTTGTTGCAGATGCTGCATTTCCTTTAAAAGAAAATATAATGAAGCCTTATTCCAAAGTATCTGACTCTGCTAAAGAGAAATTTAATCAAAAATTAAGCGGCACTAGAATTCGCATTGAAATAGCCTTTGGTAAGAAATACTTTCTATATAATAAAGCTTTTCATATTTTTGGATATGTACATTATTGTTGTTATTAATTATTAAAGGTATTCTTACTACCCAATGGAGAATTTTAAGAACGTGCATGCCCTTTGAGCCGCAAAATGTCAAAAAGGTTTGTTTTTGTAAAAATTTTATTTACACACTTTTCACTGTTTTTTTATTTTATTTATTTAGATAGTCTTAGCGACAGTAGTGCTGCATAATTACCTCAGATTCAATAAAATAAATTCCAGAGTTCCAGAGGAAACTGAAGAGGAAGATTTGCCTAGTGTAACCAGACAAGATATGCATACAGCAAATACATCTTCTCAGACAGCTCTGAATTTAAGAAACGAATTATGTATCTTTCTTAATTCAATTTAGATAATAAGATATAACTTATTTAAAAATGTATTATTATTTCTCTTTTTTTTTCATTAAACACAAAAGTATTTATATATGTAAATGTAAATTATCAGGTGTGTTCTAGAATCCGAATCCACTCGAAAGTGGATTACTTCAGCATTTTTGCTGTTCTGCATTTCACATACGCATGTTTTTATTCGTTTTCAATTAGAGCAGTTAGGGGTTGGTGAAAGTAAAACGAATCGACTTTTATTCTTATATGTGATACAATTTTTAACAAAAACAAAATTTAGGTTTTTAGTTTGAAATGTTTTTTATTCAATTTAATAAAAAAAAAATATATATTCCTTTGCACAAATATGAATAAAAATAAGATTTTTAACATATCCAAAAATTTAAGTTGTTTTTATTAAACTCACTTGTGTAAAAAAACAAACATGGAGTCAAGCATTATTTTTTTTAACAATTTTTTTTAACAATTTCTTTGAACTTTTGAACATTATTTTCTTGTCTCCGCAATTGTATATAAGATAAAACAAAAGCTCTGGGCATTTTTATGACAAATTTTTATTTTTTAGGAATAATTTTTTATACAATAAAAAAAATTTAATTTTTTTTTAACAGCTGATAAAAAGCTGTTTTTTTTTTTTGTTTTTGACATTTAGATTTTTTTTCGAACACAAACTTCGAATACACAAAAACATGCGGATTTAAGAACAACAATTTATGAATTATGCGGATTCAAAAAAATTTGCGTTTTCGAAACCTAGAACAGACCCGTATATATATCGTTAAGTGCGATTTAAATTAATTTTTTGGGTAACCAGTTGTAAAATTTCCATCTGGACGTTATCGACTTCATGTTCCGGCAAGCGGTCAAGTTTTTCCCCCAACATATTGAAAAAGTTTTCATATTTCATTTTGACTGATGTCTCTTTTGTGTCGTATTTCTTTTTCATGGCTATTAAAACATCAGCAAAAAGATCATCGTGTTTTCTTTTTTTTGTTGGTGCTTTTACGGGAGTCGAATGACCTTGACTGTCATCAGTGAGCCATTCTACGGTGCTTTCATCCACATCTTCATAGAAATTGCCTGATGTGCTATAAATAAAAATATATACAAATATTAACACATAACAAATGTAAACCGAAATTTAATCTTACTTGGCGCACTCCATGGAGTCTGCTAAAAAATCCAGGCTACTTAAGTATTTCCACTGCGAGCCAATCTTCTTTGAAGAGCCTGAGGGAAGATCATCGGCATTTTTTTCCCTCCTGTACCGATCTCTCAAACTCTTCCACTTTATTTTGCATTCTTTAGCTGAAACAAAAGTCATACATAACATTATATGTCTTTACGTGTACATGTGTTTCCATCAGGTAGCAGCAGCTTTTTCAAAACAAAATAACATACCGTGTAACTACCTGTTTGAAACACATTTACGCAAAGATGGTGATTTCATCATTTAAAGATAAATTCTAGTGTTTAAAGTTTTCTCGAAAGGAGAAAACAGAATATACATTTAAGGGAATTTACTCGTTTGGCATTAACTCAATAGTTTTTGGTATTTTGTTTACCAAACCATGGTATGTTGTAAGTATTTTTCAGGTATTTTGTTTTGAAGAAGCTGCTGCTACCTGATGGAAACACATGTACGTAAAGATGCAGATTTCATCTTTTGAAAATCAATTAGAGTGTTTGCTGGCGCCGGGATTCCACCATTGTTCAACAAATATTATAAATATTGTTTAATAAATATACAAGTATATACTTACAAGTCAGATTTAAGTCCATCCCTATGCACTCCCAAATTTTTTCTTTATAATGCACATCCTTGTATTTAGGGTCCCTTTTATTATAAATGCAAGGATGTGAACGCACCAGCTCAATAACTTGTTCATTAAAATTCTAAAAGCAAAAAAAAATATTAAAAAAATATACGATTTTCATTTTTTTTAATAATAAAAATCATTTACTTACCTCCATTTGCAAAATGTCTACCGGCATCAACTTTTGTAAACACAAATATAAAAGTAAACAAATAAAAAAATCACTTGTTTTACAACCAACTTCACTTCTTTACGCTCTGTCAAAATTGGATTTTCCAATTGCAAAGCGTTGACGCCGCGCAATTATGGTTGGTCTCATACATTTTATATGGGCATGAGAAATTTTGACATTTATTTTGCGCTTTACGCCGTAATTTAGGTTGGGCAGTAATGTGCTCGTTTCTCGCATTGCAAAATTTCTCACATTAAGTGGGAAACAAAAAATTCCATCGTTTCTCGATTTGTGAGAAAAAAGTGTTTCTGTATTTGAATGTGAGAACAGACAACACAGATTCTGTTTTAACTGGAATACTTCCAGTAATTAAGTGTCAAATGCAAGCGAAACGTCAAAGAAAGAAATAGATATAATAAAAATAGTGCTGCCAGATTTAACGATTTATCGTCATTTTGACGATTTTTGTACCAAAATTGGCAACGTGCCGATTTGCTGATTTTAAATAGTTTAATATGTTTGTATATTAGGCACCATAAAAAAAAACGATACATTTAAAGACAAAGCAGCTTAAAAAATTTATCGGCAAAATCAAAATTTCGAAGGAAAACTCTTTAATTTTTATTTCCTTAGATTATTTTATCCATTTGTTTATGTGATCAAAACATTAAACTATTTCCCCATTTTTCAGTCAATGCACTATAGGCCAAAAGTGTTAGACTTAGGTTAATATGGTATTTTGTCACGCCTTTGTGTGATTTTTTTCAGAAAAAAAAAAACAATCTGAAATTGTTATCGGATTAAAGAAAAAATAACATAAATAATTTTATTTAACTAGACCTCAAGCTTAAGTATGTATTTATGTATAAAATATGTATTTTACCCATGAACTTTAACAATTTTTTTTTTATTATGTTTTAATAAAAATCGAACAAAATTTGTCAAAATTAATTTTAAATTGTCCGTTTTTATAAAACAAAATAGACAATTTTTTTATTTTTTCTTAGGAAATTAACGATTTTTTCACAAATTTATCTGGCAGCCCTGCATAAAACGAAAACAATGAAAGGCTAAAAAAATTAAAATAGTTTTATTTATTTTCATTTTTTAAATTCTTTCTCTTCAAATAAAAAAAAATAATACACATTCTTGTGTACATATGTACATACATAATTTGTGCTCCATTTTTTGAAATTTTATTTTTCTCGCATCAATTTCAAATGTTACTTATTTTGACAGTTCTTGTGAGAAACTTTTAGCAAAATATTGATACATAAACACTTTTTCTCACATCCTTCCAATAATTGCTGGAAAATTATTTAAATGACGGATAATTCTCCCAAAGTAAAGATACAGAAACACTTTTGTGAGAAAAACCAGTTTTTGTTTCATATTGCACTGTTTTTGTCATAATTCACTTGTTTTATTCGGGAAATTTTAAGATGCGAGAAATACAGAAACGGGCTACTGGATTTCTCTAAACATATAAAATTTTAATTATGCCATTAGAGTCCTGTTAAATTTTTTAAATTTTTAACACTTCTTTCTAATTGTTTCGGTTATTTCTTTTAAAAAATGAATATGAGAAAATGTGAGAAGAAACAAATAACTAAACACATACATATAAAAAGTACATGAAACAAAAAACTGTTAACAGCAAACACTTATTTAAAACGGAGATCACTAACACCTTCTTTGTTTGTATGAATAAATATTTTCTAAACACATACCTTTTGTATATGACACGAAAATGTTATTAAAAACAAAAGAAAATATGTTATAACACTACAAAAAATTCAAAATTTTGTTACATCGGTTAATCGACTGAAATTAACCGGTGTAATCGTTAATGGAAAATAGCCAATTTTAAATTAACCGTTCAGTTAACCGGGTAGTAATTAATCGGTTGACCGATTAACAGTTAAGCGAATGAGTACCCTAATAGGCAACAAAAACAATTTTCGGAAATTTTGTTTTTTTTCACTCGTTCGACGCGTTTTCAAAAAACGCCATCATTATTCTCAATTCCTCAGCATTCTGCTTCCTTTTGACAACACAAACTTTATATATTGATACTATTGGGTGATTCACAAGGCGTGCTATCAAGTCATATCGACATAATGTCCTAAATAATATTTTACAATTATTTTAAAAAAATATTGTTTTATCTCAAGCAAAATAAAAATGTTATTGTTGCGTTTATTGATTCGTCATAACTGTACAGTAGAAATGTAAATTATAAGCGGTTGCCCATAGCAGTCATATATATTTCTTGTAATTATTTTAAGACATATGACTTTACAACTTTACGACTACCTTGTGAATCACCCATATGTTGTTTCATTTTGACAACACTGCACTTTTTCGATATGACAACGTATTTCTAATATTTTAAAAATAAAAAATATTTCGTTCACATGAAAATTAGAGCAAGATTTAAAGAAGAGGGCTTCTCCTAAAACAAATTTAAATGAATTTTGTTTTCTACATTTATACTTATTTTATGTTAAAATATTTCTATAAACAGAATTATGCCATGATTATTTTTTGCCAACACATACATTTTAAGGTTTCGAGCACTTGATAGCTCTCGAGAAACCGACATTAAACTGTCCATAGGAAATGCAACGGGTATCTTATGGTGTTTTCTTTCCTACAAAAAATGTGACATTATATTAAAAAAAAAAGGCATTTTGGTGTTCGTTCCTTAAAAATGCTTCGCTCTCTAAAAGGGTGGCTTGTTTTATTCTAAAAAATGCACCTTTACTAATGGCATAAGGCATTGGCACTTTACGCCCCGTATAAATCGACAGTGTTGATAATGCCCTGTAAAAAGATGGCTTCTGTTTATATATAGGGTAACCAGACGAAGTTGGGAAAAAATCGCCTCTAATCAGGACAGTAAAAATTTAATATTTTAATAGTTATTTTTTCTATTATTTAATAGTAAAAACATAAGAAAGCATTATATTATTAATGATAGGTTTTCAGTGATATAAAAATTAAATGGATTCGGTGTTATAAAATTGTTTTTGAAAAGTAAACGTCAAATAAAGAAATATGAAAAACTTGGTGTTAATAAATCAGCAATCTGGCAAAAGTATTTTCTTGTCTACATATTTAAGAAAAAACAAGCTAAAGAAATTGGAATTTCGTCATTCGTATTGTTCACTTATTTACTTATTTAATATCAATCTATTAACAAATTTTTGTTTATGTATATTTTTTTTTATATTTTGAAGAACAAACTTTTTGCCAGCTGTTAAAAACAGGGCGGTCCAATTTTTTGTGTTTTGTTCTCGTCAAATAAGAAATTGCATTATTACAGGTTCGGCAAGAGATTTTATATATGTACCTTTTAACAAGGTGGTATTTTTTTGCAGAAAAGAAAACACCATTAATATGTATATTCCGGCCACTGTACCATATGCAATCTGATTACCAAATTTATAAAAAAAAAATAAAAAAGTACCAGTTTTTCCGTTTTACATCATAAAAAGTACCCTTTATTTTAATCTAGGCCATATGCTATCTCTACAGAAAAAATTTTTCTAAAAGAGAAAAGAGCAACAAGAGTACCAGCTATTCCTCATTTAAGGCCCTCACAAAGTACACTCTATGTCAATATAGGCTATAGTTTATCGGAAAGAGAAAAAGTAAAAATTTTATCCCGTTTATATCCCTTAAAAATACCAATTTTATCCCAGAAAAAGTACTCTATATTTAAATCCGGGGTTCTAATTCTGGCCGTAGTGATCGAATACTTTTTTGATTCGAACGCAATTTTATTTCTTATTCTTTAACTCAATACTAAACGAATCGAAATTATTTGTTCAGTATTGTAAAGCATTTATTTGAGTTTTACCAAAACTGAAAAAATTATTTCCATTCGTTCTGTATCGACTGAAAGAATAAGAAATTAAATTGCTTTAGAGTCGAAAAATAATTCGATCACGACTGCCAGAATAAGCCCCTTGACCATATGAAATCTGGATACCAAGTTCATCTAAGAGAGAAAAAGTACAATTTTTTCACCGATTTTCTACTTAAAAAGTACCCCATATATGAATATCGGCCATATGATGTCTGTCTACCAAATTTCATTCAAATCTATTAAACGGTTTTCGCGTAATTGAGCCACAAACTAAGAAACATCTAAACAACCAAACTTTTAAATTTAATATGTTCGCCCGGTGGCCGAAACTCGACCACTTGATATTTACTTTCAAGAGAACCAGTGTGTTATACAGAACAAAAACGTATAGATTTTAAGCAAATAACAAAATGGACTCTTTTAGCCCATGGACTCTTTTAGCAAATTTACAAAAACGAAAACATTTTAAAGGAACAACAAAAAGCATTTGATTTCTCAAAAAAAGTTAATACATGTGTGTATGTGTGTTTGTAAAATAAGTTAAAACTCTTTTAAACACTTTAATTCTAAAAATTTGGAAAATAAATTCATATTCTGCATATCTACACACAAATACCTTTATATCGTCGGCTTAATATGCAAACCTGCTAACTCCATTACAGCACAATTTACAGGAGAGGCAAAAAACTTTTTATATTTCATATTTGCAGCTTGAGAAAAGTTTTTTTTTTATCAAACCTTTTTACACACTTCAAGAATCAAATTGAAGAAAAACTACATGCTGGTCGACGAGGCGTATCTTTCTCTACCACACGGCATCAAAATCTCAATTTACTTAAAAAGTGGATTTAGCAGGTTTACATATTAAGCCGGTGAATGATAAAATACTTAAAAATCAATTTCAAAAATATTGTTCCCGTATTTACATATAAGATAAGATAATATTTAGTACGATATACTTTAAGCAGATCTTCATGCGCTTTTTTCTACTTAGAGACACCACAAAAGTTGATTTATAAAATTTGAAAGTTAACGTCTCCTGACAAAATGTTGTTCTTTTATATCTTTGTTTTTTGAATTTTTTATAATTTTAACAACAAATGAAGTAGAAAATGTTGACAATGTCCTGTTGTTGATAATTCAATTTAATTAATGTGATGAGTTGATCAATTATTTTTTTAGTCGAAAGAAAATCAAAACTATAATTTTGCTTTAATTAACATATTAGATATTTTGAAATAAATTTGTAATCAAAATATTAGTTAAATAACAAAAAATCTTAATTGATTTTTTCGTTTAAAATAAAATAGTTAAAACTTGTAGAATTGTTGTTGGGAATTGCCAAAAAATGAGACTTATTTAATTAAATCAATTAACGCAGTGCTTGAAATGGCAAAGTTTTTTGATCATTTTTTTTAATTAAAATTAAAAATATCATTTCTTAAAAAAAAATATTCACAAATTTTAAATTTTTACAATTTTTTGTAATCTACATATATAACCATTTTGGTAATAGGTGCAAGAAAGCGTTTTTGTAATAGTGAAGCGGAAATGTGTAAAAACAGACCGCTACATTGAACACAAATTTCATGACCAAAACAAAAATAACAAAACACAAACCACGATAAACAAAAGAATTTGTCATCAAAAAAGTTGTTTTTGGGAATACATACATAGTTTTTTTGATTAAAAGATTTTATTTATTGTGCTTAGTTCCCTTTTTTATAATTGATAAAAATACTGAAATTTATATTTGGAGAATAAGCTGTTCCTATGCGCATTTAACTGGTTTCTTAGGCCAGATCATCAGGAAAAGTTCTCCTAAACAATTTTAGAAAAGCCAAAGCTATCAGCAAACAAGGCTACAGAGGGAATGAGAATTACCTTAAACAAAATACCAACAATAAAACAGCGAGTTTATCTTTTCTTACATTACCCACTACAATTAGGTGGAATTCTCCCAACATTAATTGTAGTTGTAAGTGGTAAAGAAAAAACAAACTAAAAATAAAAATAAACTGCTTTTATTGTTTTCGCAAGAAAGCAAAATAAAAACAATTTGCCAGTTCAGTTTTTAATGCACGTGGACTTGCAAAAATTTATTATCAAACAAGTTGTTTTTGGGAATACATAATTTGTTTCATTAAAAGATTTTATTTATTGTGCTTAATTCCCTTTTTTTATAATTGATAAAAATAATGAAATTTTTTGTTGGAGGATAAGCTGAATTTGTTTAACAACCGTTTTGTTTTGTGCAAAAAAGAATTATTAAGTAATATTATTTTGTTTTATAATGTTATTTACTTAATTAAATATTAAATATTATTAACTTGTGTTGTTGTATTGTGATAAACTTAAAAGCTATTTTTACAACAGTTTTGCAAAATAAATCTCAATTAAATAAATTTGTGTTCATTTTATTGCGGCATAAAAGACGGTACAAAAAGAAATGCAAAAAGGCAGCTTTCAAAGCAAAAGATAGAGACAACAGAATATTTTCTGTCCCGTGACGCCTCTGTGTGCTCTGTGTTGTCGATCTAACGATGTCCAGCCAGTCAGACGGTTTATTTGCTCATGTAAAGCTAGTGTAAAAGGTCTATCTAGAGAAATGATACCAGCTAGAACTGTCTCTCTGTACCAACATGGCGTTCATACATTCCAATTATATTAATGTTCAATTATAAATCCATATCGGTAAGAATTAATTGCTCTTTAAAATGTTACTTAGCTTAACTATTTTCATGAATTTTCAGTAATATTGTTACGAAAGTTAATTTAGTTACGAATAAGTTGCATTTACAAGTTATTTTGTATTTCTTAAGCTATAATCACCCGTATTAAATATTTGACGTCCTTACTTTCTTAATTTCATTATACAATTATATTCTTACAAATAAATTTATTAGATCAATAGAAATTGTTAAAAAATAAAGCTAAAGTTTGATCAATTTACTGTTCACGCTATTTTTGAATTTTTTAGTCAAATTTTTCTTAGGCCTGAAAATACCTGTAACAATCTTGTATTTATTAGTTATCTTATCTTATATCTTATATATAAATAAATACGGGAACAATAATTAGTATGGTAGTTATTTTATTGAGCTGTTAAAGGTTTTTAATCCAAATTTTGATATTTTAATCAGGCTTAAGTTCACTGAATTTAATTTTCTTTCAATTATTTGTATGAAGAAAGGAGTTTTACAACATGAAATGAATTAAAATTTATGGATAATTTTTCATTCTTGACTGAGCTGGGAATTGAACCCAGGTGTTCAGGGACAGGTTGCTCAGACTAGTTTCGATTGTAACCACACAATCTATTCAGTGGGGTTTGCCGTTTAGCTCTCACCACCATTGATGACGGATGACGTCATTAGTCAAACATTAATCCTTAAACCAAATAGTATTTTGACTTGGTAGATCGAAATTTGCTTTTAATGAATGATTACCTATTTTAGTTGATCTACATATTCTACATGTATTTGATTTTTAAGTATCTTATCGTCCAGCGATTTTAATGAAACATATATCGTTTTAAAGGTATTTGTGCGTAGATACCCTGCAAATAATATTGGACTACTTGATCCATTTTAAATAAAATGAACTACTTACAACATGGTCCTATGTAATGCAATAATGGACCATGTCATTGTTAAAAAAAAGAGTTTGTAGTAAAACGACATGTCTTCGTTTTTAAACGACATTTTTTCGTTTTTAAACGATTTCTAAACTAATCCTCTTAATTGTACTACGGAGAAGTTTTAAAACTATTCCACTGGGAGTATGTATGCACATGAAGTAGTTTTAAGACTACTCCGTTGCAATGCAAAGCTGGGTTATACGGTTCTGGTTCTCTCGAAAGTTAATGTCAAGGGTTCGAATTTCGGCCACCGGGCGAAACTAGTATATGTATGTAGATAGACATTAAATAATTTTAATTTGAGAATAAATTTTAATATTTAATTAAACTTCTTACAGGATTGACCTTCTTTTAGTAAAAACTAATTCTGTAAGAAATCAAAACTCTCTATTATTCTCCCCAAAATGTTCAGTCTTTCTTTTTTTTTTAACAAAAAAAATCGGTTTTCGTAAGAAAACTTTTTCCCATTTGATAAAATTTACATAAGATAAAAAGTTATTTCTTGTAAACTACTAGAAAAATTATCTTTAAAATATGATCCTTCTCTCAAAATACTTTTTATTTACTGTCACCCTATTTAAATATGCAATGCAATTAACGTTTATTCTATTTGCTCCCCCTTTAATTTCAACTAAATCTTGTTCATTTCTTTACAAAACACACACTAATGACTTTGTCAACCATCCATCCATCACACTCATTCTCTTTGTTTTTATCTGTGTCGCTAACTGTTAAATTTACTACATTTAGATTTTCCACCTTGTCGTCATAATCAGTTCCGTTGTACGAATGCATTGTGTATTCCATCGGATTACTATTGTGATGGCTATCATGACTGTTCTGACGAAAGTGATGAAGCCAATTGTACTGCAATAGCATGTCCCGATAATAAGTTCCATTGTCCACGTGGTGGTGCTAATGGGACACCGAAATGCATATTCGAAACCCAATTATGTGATGGTAAAAAAGATTGTGAAGATGGCAGTGATGAGGAATCAGCTTGTTGTAAGTATTAATGCACGCTCGCATGCATATAATGATGATTAAACAAGTATAAGAACTTTAAAGGAGTGTAATAATGTTAAAATGAACTAAGTTTGCACATTTTAATGCAAACAATTATTCCTTTACAGCTTCTGTATATGCAAATTAGTCTTACTATAACCTAATATTTTGTGATTAATATGTATGTGTCTATATTACAGCCACCGCTTCCTGCCCTGCCTTAAGCTGTGAATATAAATGTAGGCCCTCTTTTACGGGTGGCATCTGTTATTGTCGTCCTGGCCAATCATTGGCCGCCGATAATCGCACTTGTGTAGATTTGGATGAATGTGCCGAATGGGGTCATTGCGATCAATTATGTACCAATACCGAAGGCTCCTATACCTGTTCCTGTAGTCATGGCTATACTCTGATTAACAATGCCAAGTGCATAGCACCTGATGCTAATAATTTACAATTAATATTTGCCCATGATCGAGCAGTGGTTAAAATGTCAGCTCATGGTGGGGATCCTCGTGTGATAGCCAATGCTAGTGCTGCCTCCGGCGTGGCCTACCATTATCAAAGAAATACTTTATACTGGTCTGATATTAAAACACGCAAAGTTCAGAGTTTGCCTTTAGATGTTTTTAGCAGTGCCATACAACCTTTAGATCTTACGTTGCCGGGAACTTGGGCCCCTGTGGCGTTGGCGGTAGATTGGGTTGGTGATAAAATCTATGTGGCAGATTTGGTGGGTCAAAAAATTGATGTGTTTGAATTAAGTGGAAATTGGCATGCTGTAGTTTTGGGCTCCAACTTGACCAGTCCAGCGGATTTGGCTTTAGATCCTACAGCCGGTTTAATGTTTGTTGCGGATGGTGGACAAGTTTTGAGAGCTCATATGGATGGTACCCATGCCAGATCGATTGTTTCAGAGGCTGCCTATAAAGCTTCTGGTGTAACGGTTGACATCATTAGCAAACGTGTTTTCTGGTGTGATTCTCTACTCGACTACATTGAAACTGTAGATTACGAAGGCAATAGACGTGTTATGGTTCTGAGAGGTCAACAGGTACCGTCTCCTTCCCGCTTGGCACTGTTTGAAAATCGAATTTTCTGGACTGATGCCACAAAACAGGGTATTATGTCAGTGGATAAATATGCCGGACCAACCTCAATACAAGTGACCTACAAAGCCAAAGATATAAGAGAACCTAAAGGAATAATAGGCGTTCATGCTTTGAGTCAAATTAAGGCTTCTAATCCTTGTGGTCCCAATAATGGTGGTTGTAACCACATGTGTATTGTTACTGCTGTTAAAGGTGCTAATCATTTGGGATACCGTTGTGCCTGCCACACCGGCTATCAATTACAATCGGACTTGAAAAATTGTAAAATAGTAAGAGAATTCCTAATGTATTCACAGCAAAGATTTATTAAGGGTAAAGTTTTGGAACCAGTCATCGAAGGATTCAGTGATGCTATTTTGCCTGTGGTTTCCAGGAGAGCTCGTTTTGTTGGTTTAGATTTTGATGCAATAGATGAATTTATCTATTACTCAGATGTTTTACAAGACGTAATCTATCGCGTTCATCGCAACGGCACAGGACGAGAAATTGTTTTGGCCTCTCAAAATGAAGGTGTAGAGGGGTTGGCTGTTGACTGGGTTTCCAAAAATCTTTATTATATCGATTCCCGCAAGGGCACTCTCAATGTTTTATCCACACGTAACGTTACGTACCGTAGAACACTGTTGAAAAATCTTAAAAGACCTAGAGCTATAGTAGTACATCCAAACAAGGGTTACATATTCTTTTCAGAATGGGATCGTCCTGCCAATATTACTAGAGCCAATACTGATGGTACCAACCTATTGGTATTCAAGAATGTTACCTTGGGTTGGCCTAATGGCTTGTCAATTGATTTTAAAGAGGACCGTGTCTATTGGTGTGATGCTTTGCTAGATCATGTTCAACATGCCAAACTGGATGGTACTGATATTAAGACCGTTAATTCCAGACTCGTGCGCCATCCCTTCTCTATAGTCATACACAATGAGTGGATGTATATAACAGATTGGCGTTTGGATGCCATTATACGTTTGCATAAATTAACAGGAGAACAGGAAGAAATGATGGTGAGAGAGCCTCAAACGAATCGTTTGTATGGTGTGAAAGTCTACAGTCATGATGTGCAAAAGGTAGAAGATAGTCAACCTTGTCACAGAAATAATGGTAATTGTGAAAAAATTTGTTTCGCCGTACCCAACAATCAAACTGGAATTTTGGAAGTTAAATGCTCTTGTCCTTATGGCGAACGCTTAGCTGATGATCAATCTACTTGTGTTGTAGATCAAAGTGCTGAACCACCCGTCCAACCCTGTCCGAACTCATGGGATTTCACCTGCAACAACCAGAGATGTATACCAAAATCATGGGTATGTGATGGCGATGACGATTGTCTGGATAATAGTGATGAAGAGCAGAACTGTACGAGTAAGTTTAATTTAATACACCAAACTTAATTAATTACTTGTAACTCATATTCGTATCTAAATATCTATTTCCAGAACCTACATGTGGCTCTAATGAGTTTCAATGCAAATCGGGACGTTGTATTCCTCTCAACTTCCGTTGTGATCACGAAAATGATTGTGGGGACAATTCTGATGAATTTGAGTGTGGCAATGTTACCTGCAGTACTACTCAATTTGCTTGTGCCAATAGCCGTTGTATACCCAGTATGTGGAAATGTGATAGCGAAAATGATTGTGGTGATGGATCTGATGAAGGCGACTTTTGTGCTGAAAAAACATGTGCATACTTCCAATTTACATGTCCAAGAACAGGTCATTGCATCCCACAAAGTTGGGTTTGTGATGGTGATGACGATTGTTTTGATAAACAAGATGAAAAAGATTGTCCTCCCATTACTTGTCTGGCGAATCAGTTCAAATGTGCTGATCTCCGCCAATGTGTAGAAGAGTCGTATAAATGTGATGGTATACCCGATTGTAATGACGGTTCCGATGAATTAGGTTGTCCATCGATGGGTCCGAATCAATGTAATTTAGAAAAACACTTCAGGTGTAAATCAACTGGTTTTTGCATACCCATTGCCTGGCATTGCGATGGCTCTAATGATTGTTCCGATCATTCGGATGAGGAAGATTGCGGACAAATCACGTGTGCTCCTAATTTCTTCAAGTGTGATAACAGCAATTGTGTATTCAAGGCTTATATCTGTGATGGAAAAGATGACTGTGGTGATGGTTCTGATGAAAGTTCTTCACATGCTTGCGTTCCTCCTCCCTTCAAATGTTCTCATGGCCAATGGCAATGTCCGGGAGTAAGTGAGCGATGTGTCAACATGACTTCTGTATGTGATGGTACACCTGACTGTCCTAATGGTGCTGATGAGGGTGAAGGCTGTGATTTGGCTGAGTGTGAACATCAAACAGGTTTATGTTCAAATGGTTGTCAAAAAACTCCACTAGGTGCTACCTGTGTCTGCCCACCGGGCTCCGAAATTCGTAATGATAATTACACGTGTGTGGATACTAACGAATGTGATCCTCCAGGTTTGTGTTCTCAAATGTGCACTAATACAAAAGGATCTTACTTCTGTTCCTGTACGGATGGGTATCTCTTAGATGCCGATAAACATAAATGCAAAGCTGTTAACCATTCTGCAGCCTTCCTCATTATCTCTAATCGTCATTCTATTCTAGTAGCCGATTTAAAAGATCAAGGCTTAGAAAGAGTTCCCATTTATGTAGAAAATGTTGTAGCCACAGC
The DNA here is from genome assembly GCA_943735925.1 of Pollenia amentaria. Taxonomy (NCBI): domain Eukaryota; kingdom Metazoa; phylum Arthropoda; class Insecta; order Diptera; family Polleniidae; genus Pollenia; species Pollenia amentaria. The sequence continues at coordinate 78,950,185 of OX031008.1, read as the reverse complement.
CTCCAACATGCATACAGGCACTATTTTCTGGAGTGATATGAAATTGAAAAAGATTTCTCGTTTAGATCGTGGCTCTGATCCGCAAGAAATTATAACAACTGGATTAGACTTGGTTGAAGGTTTGGCTTATGACTGGATAGCTAAAAATTTGTATTGGCTGGATAGCAAACTTAATACCATAGAAGTTTCTTCAGAAAATGGTTCGAATAGATTGGTTTTGGTTAGAGAAAATATTACCCAACCACGAGGTATGTGCATTGATCCCAGCCCAGAAGCTAGATTCATATTCTGGACAGATTGGGGTGAAAATCCTCGTATTGAACGTATTGGAATGGATGGAACTATGAGAGAAACAATTATTAATACCAAAATATATTGGCCTAATGGTTTGACTTTGGACACAGCAACTAAAAGAGTATACTTTGCTGACTCCAAATTAGATTTCATTGATTTCTGTTTCTACAATGGTACTGGAAGACAGCAAGTCTTGGCTGGTAGTCATTACTTATTGCACCCTCATTCTCTGACTTTATTCGAAGATACTCTATATTGGACTGATCGACAACTGAATCGCGTTTTGTCTGCTAATAAATTCCGTGGTCATAATCAAACCGTAGTTTCCCATCTTATAAGTCAACCCTTATCCATACACGTACATCATCCATCGTTGCAACCACTGCATCCCAATCCATGTGCAAACTCGAAGTGTCAGCATTTATGTCTTCTTAGCCCAAGCGCTAGTGAAGGTTATTCCTGCAAGTGCAAGCCAGGCTATCGTTTACTGAGTGAAGGACGTTGTATTGAAGAAGAAAATCCATTCCTGATGGTGGTTAAAGGAACCCAGATAGTAGACATACCTTTGAATGGCGGTGATGCTCGCGCTGGTAATTTGGCTCCAGTTATTGGTATCGAAAGCAGTACTGGTTTAGATTTCGATCGTAAAGGTGAAACTCTTTATTGGGTTCAAGGCCGAGAAGATGATGATGAGAACTGCACTATCTTTACTACACCCTATGGTGGAGGTAATAAAACCCAATTCCTTGGTACAGATACTGGTATTGTGGGTGCCCCATACACCATAGCCTTCGACTGGTTGGGCCGTAATCTATATATGGGCAACCGAGTTGCCAGTAATATTGAAGCTGTTCGCGTTGATGGCAAAATTAAATATCGAACCATTATCCTAGCTAATGATGGCAACAAAACTTCGATTTCAAAACCCAAACAAATTGTATTGGATCCTAATCATGGAAAGTTATTCTGGATTGATGAAGGTGGGTTTGGAGTGCCAGTAAAGATAGGTCGAATTAATATGAATGGTAATAACCCTATTGTTCTCAAGGCGGATATTGAGAAACCTGAAAGTATCGCTTTGGATATAGACAAGAACCTAGTATACTATTCCACCCAGTATCCAGCCACTATTTGTGTTATGGACTATCTTGGAGAAGATCATAGAGTTTTGCTGACTGAGGAAAATGCTATTTCCAAACCTAGAAGCTTAGGAATCTTAGATTCTAGGTTGTATTATTTGGATCCCACATATGAAAATATTGTGAGAGTTGATTTACCAAGAGGAGATAATCCGAAAACTATAGTAGATAATGAGCCAGAACTGAAGAATATGATGATTTACAAAAAGAGACCCATGATGCAACACCCTTGCCAAACAAACAACGGTAACTGTGAGCATTTGTGTATTCCAGATGATAGTGCTTCGCGTACTTGTGCTTGTGGTATGGGCTACCGAAAGGAAAATGATGTCAGCTGTCTTGCTTATAAGACTTTTGCTGTTGTCTCACAATTGGATGTCACCCGAGGCTACTCGCTGACCGATAGCTCAGAAGCTATGGTTCCTATAACTGGTGTGGGCCATCATATATTACATGTTGATGTTTTGTTCCGTGAACAATGGATTTATTGGGCTGAATTCAATAGAGGCGAATGGAGTGGCATTTTCCGTACCAGGCCCAATGGTACAGAGTTAGAACATATAATTAAATTGGGCATTGGCAGCAATGGTATAAGAGGTTTGACTATCGATTGGATTGCCGGTAATATGTACTTCACCAATGTGTATCCTCATGAAAATTATGTAGAAGTATGCTGGTTAGATGGTAGTCACCGAAAAGTGCTGGTGAAGACTACAAATGATGCTCCTCGTGAATTGGCTGTTAATCCTATTAAGCGTCTCTTGTACTGGATTGATTATGGACAATATCCACGAATAGGCAAGGCTTTCTTAGATGGCAGTAATTGGACTCCAGTTGTAACATCGGGTATTTCGAATCCTAGAGACCTAACTGTGGATATGTTAACACATGATGTATACTGGGTAGATTCTAAACTGGATACAATACAAAAGATTTCTTACTCTGGTGGTAATAGGCAAATCATAAGACGCAATTTACCTAATCCGATGGGTATAGCTATCCATCTGGCTGATGTCTATTGGGTAGACCGTAATTTAATGACGGTATTCAAGGCTTCAAAACTACCTGGCAATAACTCTTTACCCACCAAAGTAAGAACCAATCTATCTAAACTGAGAGATATTGCGATTTATAGTATCAACAACCAGCCACAAGATGAAAGTAATCCTTGCACCCGTTTTGGTAATGGTGGCTGTGACCAATTGTGCTTTAGCTTCCCAACCGACGCTTCAAAACCTACGCGTCTTAATTACGTGTGCGACTGTGCTACTGGAAAGCTGGCCAAAGATGAACGCAAATGTGAAACAGTTAATGAGTATTTGGTATTTGCCACTCGAACTGAAATTCGTGCAGTTAACTTGGATCCCAGATCGACCCAAATACCCTTCACACCTATGACGAATCTAACCAATGTAGTGGGCTTAGATTTTGATTACAACGACAATCATATGTTCTATACACAAATCCGTCCATGGGCTAAAATCGCCTACACCAAGGCCGATAGCCCCAGCCTTACTGATGTCCAAGTTATTTTAAGTAAGAGTATTAATCCAGAAGGTATAGCTTATGATTGGACACAAAACAAAGTTTATTGGACCGACAGTTCAAACAATTCGATCTACGCCATGAACTTGGATGGCTCTGATTTGGTAATGATAGCTAGAGTGGAACGACCGAGAGCTATAGTATTAGATCCTTGCAATGGTACCTTATTCTTTACCGATTGGGGTAGATTTGGTACCTCGGGCAAGATTTTTAAAACCACCATGGCTGGTTCCCTCAAGCGGGCCATAGTTGACAAAGATCTTTCCCAACCCTCTGGCCTCGCAATAGATTATGATGAACGCAAGTTATATTGGACCGATGCGGTTAGAGAAAAAATCGAAAGATCCGACTTAGATGGCAAGAATAGAGAATTACTCGTAGCCGCAACTATATACCCCTTCTCCATAACTGTTTTTCGTAATTATATATATTGGACTGATTTGCAATTGAGAGGTGTCTATCGAGCTGAAAAACACACTGGTGCTAATATGGTGGAAATGGTTAAGCGTTTAGAAGATTCCCCTAGAGATATACGAGTATATAGCGCAGAAAGACAGAAGTGTAGTGTTAATCCTTGCCTAATTAACAAGGGTGGCTGTGCTCAGTCATGCCATCCTGCTCCCAATGGCAAGGCCGAATGTAAGTGTGATGAAACATTGAAGGTGGTTAACGAAGGACGCATGTGTGCTCCACGTAATAATACTTGCGAGGCTAGCAAGTTCTACTGTCAAAATGGTAAATGTATTTCCCGCATGTGGTCCTGTGACGGAGATGATGATTGTGGCGATAATTCTGATGAAGATCCTAACTACTGTGCCTACCATTCTTGTTCGCCTAATGAATTCCGCTGCAACAATGGTCGTTGCATATTCAAGAGCTGGAAATGTGATCACGAAAATGACTGTAAAGATGGTTCCGACGAAATTGATTGTACTTATCCACCTTGTGTGGATGGTGAATTTACTTGCGCTAATGGCCGTTGTATACCCCAGTCACAAGTTTGTAACGGTGTTAATGATTGTAAGGATAATGCCACTTCAGATGAAACCCACGAGAGATGTCCTACCAATACCACTTGTCCGGCAAATCATTTGAAATGTGAGAAGACCAACATCTGTGTGGAACCCTATTGGTTATGTGATGGCGACAACGATTGTGGTGATAACTCCGATGAAGATCCTTTACATTGCGGCCAAAGAACTTGTCCCACCAACAGCTTCCGTTGTCCTAATCACAGATGTATTCCTGCCACCTGGTATTGCGATGGTGACGACGATTGCGGTGATGGGGCTGATGAACCACCAGAGTATTGTAAATCTGAAGGAAGAACCTGCTTTGGTGATCTCTTCACATGTGATAATGGCAACTGTATACCACGTATTTATATTTGTGATGAGGACAATGATTGCTTAGATAACTCCGATGAAGATGGCCGACACCAATGCAGTAAGTTTTTTTTACTTGAGGCAATAATTTCAGTTTATTTACTGAATTTTTCTGTATCCCAGATAGTCGTAAATGTGATGAGGAAACTGAATTCACTTGTGTGGAAAACAAATCCTGGGGAAGAGCTCAATGTATACCCAAGAAATGGATATGCGATGGTGATCCAGATTGTGTGGATGGTGCTGATGAAAATGTTACTCTACACAATTGCGCAACACAACAACCTTGTGCTGAAGATATGTTTACGTGTGGAAATGGAAGATGTATTAATAAGGTCTGTAACAATGCAAACCACTTAAAACAATTTCTCGAATAATTTTTTTTCCAACTCTAGGGCTGGGTTTGCGATCATGACAATGACTGCGGTGATGGTACTGATGAAGGCAAGTTCTGTAATTCCAAATACAAAACATGTTCGCCTCAAGAATTTACTTGTCAAAATTTCAAATGTATTCGCAATCAATATCGTTGTGATGGTGAAGACGATTGTGGTGATCATTCGGATGAGGTTGATTGTAAAAAGGATAATGTTACCTGTTCTACAGGCCAATTTGCCTGCAGTAATGGTCAGTGTATAAATTCGACTCTGGTTTGTAATAAGGTGCCCGACTGTACAGACGAATCAGATGAGCCGGCTCATTGCTTTGTTGATGAGTGTGCAAAGGTGGAAACTAATCAGTGTGGTCATAAATGCGTCGACACGCCTACAAGTTATTATTGCGATTGTAATAAGGGTTACAAGTATGTATTATTTTAAACTTAAGCTTTATGATATAAGTATTTACATATTTGTGGTGGGTATCGTTTTTTAGACTATTGGCTGATGGCAAAGCTTGCGCTGATATTAATGAATGTGTTGAACTTCCTGGAGCCTGTTCTCAACATTGCTCCAATACACCTGGTAGCTTTTATTGTAAATGTGACGAACGTTACTACGAACGCCAGTTAGATGAACACACCTGCAAACGCAAAGACAATACCCCAGCCTGGTTAATATTCACAAACAAATATTACGTCCGCAATATGTCAGCTGATGGCCATCAAATTAATCTTATGCATCAAGATCTTATGAATGTTGTAGCCTTGGACTTTGACATTAAGGATGAATACATGTACTTCTGCGACGTCACTGCCAAGACTATTTTCAGATCTAAATACACAGATCCCGCTGAAAAGCCGCCCAGAGAAGCCGTAATACGTCATGATTCTCATGGCTTGGAAGGTATTGCTATTGATTGGGTGGGTCGCAAGCTCTATTGGTTGGATAGACACTCTAAGAATCTAGACGTTTCTGAGTTAGATGGTACTAGGCGCAAAACTTTAAGAAGTGGTGTCGTTGATCCCAGAGCTATTGCTGTTCATCCTGGTACTGGTTATTTGTATTTCACTTCTTGGCATTTGCAAGCTTACATTGCGAAAATGGGTATGGATAGTTCGAACTTTACACGAATTTTAACCTGGGAAGACGATATTGCTTGGCCCAATGCCTTAGCTATTGACTATTTTACCGATCGTATTTATTGGGCCGATGCGCACTTAGATTACATTGCTTATGCTGATTTAGAGGGACGACGTCGTCATATTGTCCTGTCGGGTGCTAAAGTGCCTCATGTATTTGCCATTTCATTGTTTGATGACTACTTGTATTGGAGTGATTGGAATTTAAAGGCCATTGCAAGAGCTAATAAATTTACTGGTGCTAACTTTACCGTCCTGCGTAATACAACCCACCGTCCTTATGATATACATATTAATCATCCTTTAAGACAAATACCCTATAATAATCCTTGTGGTACCAATAATGGTGGTTGTTCTCACCTTTGCCTTATCTCTCCTCCACTCGAGTCTACCTATCTGAATATTGAAGGTTATATTGAAGAAGGAGCTCCGGGATATAAATGTGCTTGTCCGAATCAATTCTATTTAGCACGTGATAACAAGACTTGTATATCAAATTGTACTACAGGCCAACATCGCTGTGCTGGACGAGATGAAAAATGTATTCCATGGTTCTGGAAATGTGATGGTGAGAAGGATTGTAAAGATGGTTCAGATGAACCGCCTACTTGTCCTCAACGTCATTGCAGAGCTGGTACATTCCAATGTAAAAACACCAATTGCACACCTTCGGCCACAATTTGTGATGGCATTGACGATTGTGGAGATGGTTCGGATGAACAGAATTGCGATTTGCCTTGTCCGGAATCTGATTTCAAATGTAAGTCAAGTGGTAGATGTATTTTGGACAGTTGGCGCTGTGATGGTGATGCTGATTGTAAAGATGGAAGTGACGAAGATCCTGCTGTGTGTCGTAAGTGTAAAGTGCAAATAATAACAATATTGCCATTGTTACTAATATTATATTCTTACAGACAAGCGTACTTGTGATCCTGATACTGAATTCAGTTGCAAGAATGGCCGCTGCATTCCTAAGCTTTGGATGTGTGATTTCGATAACGATTGTGGTGATGATTCTGATGAACCTGCTTACATGTGCCGTCAACGGAATTGTACTACCGGTTGGCAGAGATGTCCTGGACAATCGAATTATCGCTGCATTCCAAAATGGTTGTTCTGTGATGGCAAAGATGATTGTCGTGACAACAGTGATGAACAGCCAGAGAATTGTCCTTCCTGTAACTTGGACACTGATTTTAAATGTGGCAACAACAGATGTATACCAAAGTAAGCAAACCACATATTTCCATGTTCTAAATAGCTATACTAAACCTAAAATATTTCTTTCACAGGCAATGGATGTGTGATTTTGCTGACGATTGCGGTGACGGATCAGATGAAAATGAAGCCATTTGCAAGGGCAAATATCGTGACTGCTCTGAATCTGAATTCCGATGTGGTAATGGCAAGTGCATATCTTCACGTTGGCAGTGTGATCATGAGGACGATTGTGGTGACAACTCTGATGAATTAAACTGTGAAGGATTCAAATGTAAAAATGGCACCTTCCAATGTACTTCGGGTCATTGCATTGCCTCTTATTTCCGCTGTGATGGTGATCGCGATTGTCGTGATATGTCGGATGAAATGGATTGTCCTCCTCGTTTCCCTGGAGGACGTTATTGTCCAGAGTCACGTTTCCAGTGTAACAACAATTTGTGTGTATCACCTTCAGATTTGTGTGATGGTACCGACGATTGTGGAGACGGTTCGGATGAAGATCCTAAAGTTTGCACCGATTTCAACTGTGATACTTTGCGTAGATTCCAATGTGCTAATCATCGTTGTGTGGCTCGTTATCAAATTTGCGATGGTGTGGATAATTGTGGAGATGGTTCTGATGAAAACAATATGACAATTTGTGCTACTAAAGTAAAACCTTGCGATTTGTACACTCAATATCAATGTGCCAATAAGCATTGTATTGAAAGAGCTCAGGTTTGTGACTTCTCTGATGATTGTGGAGATGCTTCCGATGAGTTGGGCTGTCATCATACGTTATCCTGCTCGGAAGAGAATCGTGGGGGTTGTCAACATCACTGCCATAATTTAACCGATGGTGGTTACATATGTGCTTGCTATCCTGGTTATATAATAGCTCCGGATAATAAAAAGAAATGTATAGATGTGGACGAATGTGCAACACGTCAACACACCTGCTCTCACCAATGTAACAACCTTAATGGCACCTACTCTTGCTCTTGCCGTGAAGGTTTCCGTCTAGTGGATAGTTCTTCAGGAGTTTGCAAAGCTGAAAAGGATGATGTAATAATTATTTTCTCAAATGGTCCAGAAATACGAGCTTTAGATCTACAAAAGAAAGAAGAATTTGATGTGATTTTATCGGAGAAACGTATTGAGGCCTTGGATTATCATGCCGAACAGCAGATAGTATTTTGGGCTGACAGTTATGACAAGACCATTAAACGTTCGTACATGGTTAATGCTGTGGATGGTCAGGCCAAGATTGGTTATGCCCAAGACTTGAATATGAAGGGAGGTTCGAAACCCACAGCTGTAGCGGTTGATTGGTTGGCCAACAATCTTTATTGGGCTGAAGTTGATAGAACTGGTTCTAAACCACGAGGCCGTGTTATGGTAGCCACCACGGATGGTCGTTATCGCAGATCTATAGTGAATGCTGGCATTGAAGTACCCACCTCCATAGCGGTTAATCCTCAATTGGGTAGAATTTATTGGTCTGATGCTGGATCTGCTCCTAAGATTGAGGTATCTTGGATGGATGGCTCTAAACGTCGACCCATTATAACAGAACAAATTAGACATCCTGCAGGCTTGACGATTGATTATTCTCAGGATCATGTCATTTACTGGGTTGATACTAAACTAAATACCATTGAGTCGATGAGACCAGATGGTTCGGGTCGGAAGTCTATTGTCAAGAGTGATAAATTAAGACATCCCGTTTCCTTGGATATTTTCGAATCGAATATGTTTTGGGTCACCCGTGATACAGGCGAGCTTCTAACACAAGATAAATTTGGTCGTGGTGTTCAAGTAGTGGTTCATCGCAACTTAGTTAATCCTGCTGGTCTAAAAATTTATCATGAGAAACGATATAATACCTCCTTAAAAGATCCCTGCTTTTCTTCTACCTGTTCTCATTTGTGTCTATTGGTGCCGGGTGGTCATCGTTGTGCCTGTCCTGATAGTTCTGGTTCTCTTCCCTCACATCGCAGCACTGCGGAAGTGATATGTGATGCTGCCGCTGAAAGACAAAGGCCATCACCTAGAATTTGCCGTTGTCTAAATGGTGGCTTCTGTGTGGAGGATAACAATGGGGAACTAATATGTGAATGCTCAGATGACTTCAAGGGAAATCATTGTGAACAAAATGCTGCAGGCATGTTCGGTCATGGTGGAGCAAACGTCACTGCAGTTGTTGTACCCATAATGGTAATATTATTAGTGCTCTTGGCAGCTGCTGGTGTTTGGTTCGTTATACGAAAAAAACCTTTGTAAGTATTTGCATTATAGATTTTTTTCTTTCAATATTAAATTGATTTAAATTTTTCTGTTCACAGTGGAAAATTAGCACGCCTGCCCACTTTAACATCTTCACAAAGTGTCACCTTCCGACAAGGCACTAATGTAGAATTTAATGCTCCTGGTTTTCCGGGACCCAATGCTCCAACTGGCACTTCATCGGACGATGTGGCTCCCCTAGAAGGCTATAATTTACAAACAGTAAATACAGGAAAAACCAGGGATTTCTCAAATCCCATGTATGATGCAGTACAATCGGGTACAACCACTGATCCAAGTATAAGTAATGGAACAGGTAAATTCATATTTTAATTTTAAATTAAACAAATTGTTTTTTATGTTTGACTTTGTTGTAAACACTTTAATTTAGGAATTTACGAAGTGCCACATGATCCCTCCAAAAACAAACCCATCGGTCCATTCACGGAACCCGTATCAGCAATTTTAGCACCTAGCAGTATAACGCACAAATCCTCACCGCAACTACAATTAAGAACCAGAGAATTAGATCCCTCTACCGACAACGGCAAGGACACACAATATTTGGTTGAAGAAGATAAGTCTGAGTGCTGATATAAACCCTAACATCAGATTCTAGCCACGGCTACAACAATAACATTAACAACATGTGGAACAACTACCATAAAAAGGACAAATTTAAATTTAATTTAACAGGAAACTTAGAAAAAACTAATTCAAGATGAAAATTTAGCCCGAAAGAAAAAGTAAAAAAGAAAGAATTTTAAATTATTTATGTATACAAAAAAAAAGAACATTTTTTATAGAAATTTAAGTAAATAAAAACAAATCACATATCTTTGCTATATGACAAATTCAAACAAATGTAATACTGTAAAAAATGGCAACCCAAAAAACCAGGGTTGTATTTATATGTATATGTATTTCTTCTTTAATATACACAGAGAGAAAAATTATTATAAAAAGAGACAATATTTAAACAAACAAAAAAATCCAAAAAAAAACAGATTTTTTTTTATTTATATAAAAAGAATTCAAACAGTTTTGTATAAAATTATAAAACAAAAACAAAAACCTAGTAGACAACATAGAAAGCAACTAAAAATAAAATGTAAACTTAAAATGAGAATCAAGAAAGAAAAAAATTTAAATAGTTTTCTAAATATTTTATATATTTTTTTAAAAAAATAAAAACTAAAAATTAAAAAATCATTAAATAAAAAACAAAAACCGCTAGCAATAGTTTAAATAATTATTTTCTTCATTCGTTGAAATTTCCACATTTAAAAGAAAAAAAACCGTTTGTTTTTTATAACAAAACTATATTTTAAAAATCTTACTTTATTCAAAATTACCTTTTAAACAAAAATTATATATTTATACATATATTTAATTATATTTTTAATGTGTAATATGTACTATGTTAAATATTATTAATATTAATCAAATGTTTTTTTTTTTTTTGGAGTTGTTTTTTAACTAAAAACAAAAGCAGAGAACGTTAAAAAATGCGCTAACACAAAAAAAAAGTTATGAATTATTTTAACTATAAAAAAAAATAAAAAATTTTGTATGTGTCTTATTAAGTTTTTAAACTTTTTATTAAGTTTGTAATCTTTAAACATTCCTTTTTTTATTATTTAAATAGTATTTTTTGTTTAATTACTACTTTACTTTACATTAATTTAATAATTAATTATTTTTTCTATCACAAATCTTATACATCACTATTGTTGTTTAGCATATCAACATTTTTAAATATTATTTAATTCTTTTTCAAATTTACTCTATCCAAAAGAAATATTTCTCATTAATTATTTTTTATTTCTCAAACTTTTTTTGATACTTTAACTTGTTGAAAAAAGCTTAGCTTTTTTTTACTAAAACCTGCAATATTATGAAAAACATGTCATCACAAAGTAAAACAAACTTTTGTAATATCAACTAAATAAGTAAAAAAAAAAAATATTTAAAAATAACAAAGAACATTTTTATTTAAAAGCGAATCTGTGCTTCCTTTCGTTTTTTAGAATTATATGAAAATAATGAATAGAATTAAATTTTAAAAATTTAGTAAAGTATATATTATTATAATAAAAGGAAAAGAAAAATAAAAAATATGAAGAAATTTGTTAATAAAAAATTTTCGTTTTTCACTTGGGAAACGGTGAAGAGACTTATCAAGTTTTTTTTTTTTTAACTAGTTGGAAAATATTATCCGACTATGTCGAAATCTTTGAAATACAGTTTCAGGAGAAATACACTCACATTTTTTTTACTTTCCACTCAGCTTTCAACGATTTTTTCAAGAAAGTAATTATTTGACACTTTCTGAAAGTGAAATGACAGAGCGGTAAGCACTGTTGCCCACAAAACGGACTTATACAAATTTACAGGATTGTGGTAAAATAATAATTGTAAATTTATTTATTTTGTACACACAAAAAAATGATAATTGTCAATTTAATTTATTTTGTACACACAAAAAAATAATCTAGGTAATTTTACCAAGGCGAAAATACGTAATTGATAATAATGGTCGCATCTTCAACTTACAAGAAAGAAGCATTTCGGTATTTATCACGCAAATAAGGTAGTGATAAAGAATTGGTCACTATGTTTTTCTTTATACTGTGCATAAAATGCATCTGTATATCTTTAATACTTTCTCCGTTTAAAAAGATTGTGTCTATATTTTTCCAAGTGGATCAAGCAAATCAAAAATTTTAAACACGTTTATTTCGAAATGTATTTTTTGAATAATTACGACGTTGCAGCAAATGAGCGATATATAGATTTAGAAAGACAAACAAGTTAAAAGTTTCAGTAGATAATTTAGTTAATTGTTATACATTATTAATTGATAAATAGCATATTACAATGAAAAGTGTAAGGAAGTTTATTTGATTTAAATTATGTAACTGAAAAAGTATATAGTTTTTTCAAATAGGCTTTCTTTACAACAACATTTTACAACAAAATTTTACATGTTGTGCAACTTCAATAGAACAAAATTAGCTGCTTTAATTTAAAACTATTACACTTTTATCATTAGTGTACGTCATTAGCTATTTGAGCGGTTTCTGCAAACTATTGCTGGTGCTGGTTCACACTGTTTAAGTTTTAGCCGTCAGGTCTTGAGCTTTTAGGAGATAAGGGACAAGAGAATGCCATTTCTTTTCCTCTTTCTCCTAAAAACTCATGACTTGACTCAGCACTTAAGACGATAATAATATACATAAAATTTTTTATTTTAATATGTCAACATTTTTATATATTGTTTTTAAGCAATCTTTTCACAAAATTCTAAGCAGTTTGTGTTATGACAAACAAAATAAAGGCTGACTTCCAAAACGTACTAATACAAAGTTTGTATACAGTTGTACTACTGTATTTTAACCATGTACAATGTACAAAGTGCCGAAACAATGCAACTATGTGTTTTGTTTCTTTAAGCGTTTTGAAATGTAAGTGATGCAATGGATAATATTAAAAATAAACATGAAGTGTTTGCAAATGAAATGTTAAATGTCACAAAGCATCAATTTTAAAACCGATGCCCTGATTGCTGTTTTTCTGCGTTACTTATACTTAACAGTGATGTTTTGGAAGGGTTTGCATTGTATATATTTTGTACTGCGGCGTTATGAAACATTATGCTCTGTTCTTATACAAATTGACGTTTTGGAAGTCAGCAAAAACCTTGGTTGTACGAACAAAGTAGAAGTACCAAAATTATAAAACAGGGCAGTTTAAACACCTAAAGTAAAAGTGTGGGTAAAATATGCAAAATTTTTCACATATTTTTCATCAACATATCCACAAAAGAACTTGAAAATTGTTCCCACAGTTTTATTTTTTCTACAAACGAACACAAAAATGTAGTACATGTAGCATTTGTGCAACATATTCCTCAGAAAAACAATCGTCATTAGATAATTTTCCAAAAATAAACTAACTTTTCTATCATTGATAAATTTTCCAAGTTTTTAAGTAATTTTAACAAAATATTAAGATACTTTTGCGAAATTATAGAAATTACCTAATATAATATGTAGTTATATTCAGGGCTGTCAGATGTGGCGATTTCTCGCCAAACGTGGCGAGATAATAAAATATTATTTTATTTTAGTATTTCAATTTATAAAATTTGATGCATTCATATGTATGACCAGTATATAAAACTAAATTATGTTGAAATGGCTGATGAAGATAATGAAAATCTTCGAGAAATTTTTTTTTTTACATTTTAATGTGCTCTTGAAAAAAGTAATAAGTAGAATTCTTTAAAAAATTATTATAATTAAAGTTTATGAACATTTTTCCATTACAAAATGTGACAAATTATCACAGATAAAATTCGTTGTTGTTAAAGATATTTTTAAGATTTTTATAAATCCTAACGTACCTTTGGACGTTAATGAAACACAATGGAAAAAATAACGTTTGTTAAAAGAGAATTTTAACGATGATATTCAATCTAATTTAAATCAGTTTAGGCCAACAATTTATAGGTACAAGGTACGTCAGGTACGTACCATTTTAAGAAACTGGCATTGGCTGTTCTTTATATGATGGTTATTACAACTAGTAATGCCTGTGCTGAAATAATGAAATCCAGTAAAATTCGCCTTCGAAGTAGAATGAGATATGAACTTTTCGACACGTTTTTACGAGTTATAAGTTATATGAATGTAAATAGTACATGTTGCATTTCTTTTGTACCTTTACAATGTATTCCAAAAAAGAAGTCTATAGCGGTGAAGTATATAGCGTTTAAGATATATAATAGAACTGCAACAACATCCAAATGTATTGTATATCCAATATTTGTTTAATACTTACCGCAAAAATTCTTTTTTTGTTGCTTTAAGTAGACTACTATAAAATATTTTAAACATTGCCCCTTTTTCCTGTTCACTAATAATTTTTACTTTGTTCTAAATAAAAATTAAACACAATATATTGTATATCATTGCGACTTTTTTGAATTTTTGTCGGATTTTAGCGAAACGGAACAATTTTTTTTTTTGGGATTAATAAAAAAATATTTTTAATTATTCTTAAAATACATACATGTTATTGGCAAAAACTAAAAAATAAATGCTTTGGCGATTTTGGCGATTTTTGACATCGACTTTGGCGAAAAAGTTCAAAATCAATCTGCCAACCCTGGTTATATTACGTAAGAAACTAAGATAGTCCATGCTTCCCTTGCGCTTATTTAATATTATACCATATTTTTAGGTAATTTAACCTATGTATTTTCTTGTGTTTATGTATGAATGTAATATAATATTGTTCTTCAAATATACATAGAAAATGACAATTTATGTGTTTTATAACAATAATGTTATTAAAAAGTTAACATAATAATTATTTCCAACTATTGCCCTCTAAATCTCTGTATGTGATAACGTTGGCAACTCTCATTAGGTAAAAAACAAAACAACACAAATGATGGCAAAATTAAACCACAAAAGTACAATTTAATTAATAAATTTATACTGTTCATACCAATTTTATGGGCTATGAATAATAAATCATACATATACCTTCCAATTCTAGTTTTTTCAATTCTAGAAGTAAAATAATTTTTGCAACTTTTCGCTTTGACGACATTTTTAAAATGAACTTTCACTTTCCTGTGTAATCGAACAAGAAATTTTCAAGAAAGTCGTATATTTCATTAATATCTTTACTTGTAATACGTATACAGAAATTTCATGAAAGTACTTTCATGTGTAAATGTAGTGTAAAATATTTGATTTCAAGGTTTTTGCGTTATGTGTGTAGCAAAAAATGTTAAGCATTTTGTAAAGATGATTCAAAATTGTCTATCACTATTAAGTCAATATAAAATATTTAAGCAAATGTTCAGCATGTAATAAATTAATGTATATAAAACTCATTCCGAAATTTGAATTAAATGCAAAAAATAAGTAAAAGACTTTATTTCTATATTGGTCAAAATTTACTCACAAATACCACATACGTCTTTTGTTTTCTAGTACAGGATAAGGGTCATAATAACATTTTCTTAAAACAATTCTTTGCTTTTCTAAAATTTATAATTTTTTTTATAATTTATCAAATTCTAACCATAAACTCTTTTCAGTAAAGTAAAATATGAGTAAGTAGCATTGAGCAAGGATTGCAATAACTCCAAATTCATGGGATAAACATTGCCCACCAAAATCTAGGAAATATTTGTATTGTCTATTTAAAAAGGAAATTATCTATAATTAACAAAAACTATTTACCGCGCATGGTTTCTGGGCTCTCAGAATCATTAGTTTTAAAATTTTCTGAGTGCCCACATCAAAATCAAACCAGTGGCAATCATAAGCACCCATGGCCACCAATAAACTTTGATCGTGCAGTTCATTAGCAAAATAATACAAGACAACACTTTGTGAAAAAATCATAAACATATAAATACTGATTATGATCATTTGGGCTAGAGTTTCGGCCTAAAAAAGGTTTTATAAGTTAAAAAATACACTTTACCAAGTATTATTTGAACTCTTACAATAACTAAAGAGAACAGCATGGCACACAACATGGCTCCAAATGTTAGAAATTCTATCATATAAATATTACTTGTCAAAGCATTCATCGAGTCCACTAAACTGGAAATACATGATTTTAATCATTTATTTTCAATTATTATTTCGTCAATTACCTTATCAGCTTCCGTTGATATTTTACACACCAAACTATAACTTCTCTAGCCTTTTCGTTTGTGACATCCTTCAAATTAGATAATTTATGTTGCAAAACTTTACACATAAGTATGCCAAAAAGTATAAATGCCACAATTAGATTCGTAAATGGAATATACATAAAACAGCCCATCGGACCCATGATAATTTGAGTAATAAAAAATATTTCATAATATGGACTTTGATACTTATCTACACCCGGAACATAGATGCCATAAGGTAGAGCTATAAAATAGAATGTTAATTAATTATATCAAACTAGCATTTAGCCCGCTACTTCGTTAGCGTCTCCTTTTCTTTCGTGGACATATTTTTACGCCAAAATTTATGTTGCATTCACTCAGGACCTAGCATGTTTAATTTTATGTTAATAGGTCTAATATTAACGAAAATTAAAAAAGTACCAGTTAAATAACGAAAAAGTACCAAAAAGATCTCTCTAACAAATTCTCATTCACTCAGGACTTTGAATGTTTAATTTTATGTTTCTAGATCTAATACTAACGGAAATTCAAAAAGTACCAATTGAAAAGCAAAAAGTACCAAAAAGAGGTTCTTATCCACTCAGGACATTGCATGTTGAAGTTTATGTTTCTAGGTCCAATACTAACGATATTTAAAAAAATTGCCAGTTGTAGAACTAAAAATAAATTAAAGAACTAAAAAGAAAGTAAGAAATTAAATTTGTATTTCCCCTATTTTGGTACTTTTTTTCTCCGCATGGAAGCATAAAAAATATATTGTAGTGGGAGCCCATAATTTAATACGTATATGTCAATGAATAAAAAAAAAATTTCTAAAAAAAGTACCAAAAATAGTTACGGGTTTTACCCCTTAAACGTCCGAATTTCGAAAAAGTACCAAATTCGTATTTGGATTTTTTAGATAAGTTTCAAATGTGATATAACCCTTATTTCTATGTTTATGGGTTTAAAAGATAGATGGGATGACAAAAAAAGTACCAAAGGGCCTGAATTACCAAAAAGTACCAGACACCTGTCCGCTTATTTTTCTAAAGAACAACGATAAGTGTTAAATTTTTTTTTTATCTCTTTTAGTTTTGGAGATATAAGGTTACCGAATTTACCCGTTTTTACCCTTTTACCCCCTAAACATTCGAATTTCCAAGAATCCCGCCTTAGTGGATCGATTTGGGGAGAGACCAACCCCTGGTCCAAATTTCTAGTTTTTAGCTTCAGGCGTTTAGGCTGTGCGATGATTAATCAGTCAGTCATTCAGTAACGTTACAATTTTATATATAAAGATAACCCGATTATATGTACCCTAAACATCCTACAACTATGTATATGTATATCCATATGATTTATAAATATATATATATATATGTATATATATATATATATATATATATATATATTTATTCTTCTTATCAGTTTTTAATAAACAAGAGTACAAGTAGCAGTAGCAACGCACATAGTCTTTATATTCTAGTTAAAAACTACGAAATACTTGGAGCAATAGTTTCAGCACTACTACCTTAGCAATTGCGGTAGTCGTACCTAAAAAAACAAATTTTGAGAGAAGCAGTTTTTTAATTATGTTTGCTACTGCAATATTTATAACTTAAACGCAGCAGCGATAGTCCAAAATATAAAGCATATAACAGAAACGGCAATAAAACAACAAGGTAATTAGCAATCTTAGTAGCAATAAAGTGGCATCTGCTTCTGTCATCCTTGATAAACAGAGGAGCATAGGGACTCAATAAAGTAGCATGGCATTTAGGTATCATATGATGTAGCAACAAAATTTAACTAAAAACTTATTTTCATCGTAATCATACTAGAAAAAGCGAATGTTTTAAGAACGTCTTATACAGACAAAACTTTTTTACATTTAAACGGTAACAGCATATTTAACAGTTGTTTTCGTTTTTCAGCTATTTTATTGCTTATTCAAAAATTACTTTCATTTCTACCTGAACAAAAAACAAACTGCAAATGAAAAAGTAGGAAATGATTTGATTTTTAAACCACTGCTCTATTGGTATTTTATTATTACACTGATAGAAAAACCGTCATAAAACTGATATATTTTGACATCAGTACTATGACAAGTGTCTTCGTTTTTGACCCCATGAAACTTTTCATCATTGTGATGGCAGCATTAACATCACTTGGCCAAATTGTCATCAGGATTAAAAATTTAAATTATGTCTTCAATGGGATGACACATTGGCATCACAGAAATGACGAATCGGAGTCGGTTTTATAAAGAATGTCATCAGTGCGATTACAAGCTGTCATCAGTGCGATGACATAATATATTATGTCATAAAATATTATTAACATTATTTTCATGTTTTAAAAGTAAAATTGTGTTATCGCACTAATGACAGTTTGTCTGTACTGATGTCGAAACTAATCAGCGTTATGACGCCTTTTCTGTCACTGTAGTCATAGAGTAGACGACTCATAAAATATGACAAAATATTTGGATGGCGTTCGTCATTGGGTTGATGTCATTTTTTGCCTCATTCATGCCATTTGTAATAACATTGATGTCAAAATTCTGATGTAAGGGCATCATCAATATGAAGATGCATTTTTCTATGAGTGTAGGTCTGTTTCTTTATTCCAGTATAAGTTTGCGTAAGTGAGAGCGAGTTTGTGAGAATAAAATATTTGTTATATCACGAACACAGAAAAAATTATCGCCTTTTATTTTTTAATTAAATCTTTAATTGAAAAAAAAAATAGTATTGATTAAAATGTTTAATTATCTCAATTAAACGTTTACTTATATCAGCAAAAATACCACAAAACAATGTTCCCAATATCCGAAAATGTAAACAACAGTAGCTTTTTCAAGTTAAAATAAGAAATTGTCGACTTTTTTGAACATAAGCGCCAATTTGTACTGTATTTGCATTAGTTTGCAACACATTTTCAAGCTGTGTATACTTAAAACATAAGAACAAACAGCGTTGCCAGAATGAAGATTTTATCTTATTTTTGAAGATTTTTTGACCAAAATAAGATTTGAAGATTATGTTTCTCAAATTAAGATTTTTTATTTTTAAAAATAAAGATTTTTTAACTTTAAAAAGTTTGTACAACTTACATAATTCCTTTTAAAGTTTTTTAAACAAGCAATTAAAAAAAAATTAAGTTTTGTATCAGCTACTTTTCTGTTTGTTTTACACACTTTTGTACCCACAAAAAATGCATCATTCTATCTGGGCATACAAAATATTAAAAAATGCATCTTAGATTAGCAGTTGTTAATTTGGAGAATATTGATAAAAAATAATTATTTGTGAAATGAAAAAACAAACGGATGTTTATTAAGTTTCATTTATTAAAGAACAAAAAAGTTAATATATTTAGTACCAAAAGGTAAAACTAACGGAACTTAAAAAGCTTTTAGTTTGGAAATTCCACATTCCATGTTTATAATAATTTTCAAACAAAGTATATATACATACAATGAGCTTTTTTAAATGCATTTTTCAGAAAATGCCTCGATATAAAAACGGTATCAAAACATATATGTAATATTTAATTAAGAACCCTTAATATTTTGTATGATTTATGAGCATCATAGCTCCCAAATTAATTTTAATCTAATTTTAGCATTTTATTAATTTCAATCAAACTTTTTTATTTAGATGGACTTTTTAACTATATTAGAAATTAATTTCATTTAAAGGTATTTTTAGAAAAAAATTTGTGGAAAACCTTTATATACAGGCATGTTCTGAAAATCAATTTTTGTGAAAGTGATTTCAAATCAAATGAAAGGTGTTCTGGAGATTTCTTGCTTATATTTTTCCACCATTTTAAACCAAGATAAAACTTTTTTGGTTTCAAAATACCCTTAAATCACAATTGTGATTTTAAAACCACATGTGATTTGAAATTTTGTGATTTCCAGAACATGCCTGATAAATCGGCAGAGCCAACGCAGTTAAGAACACCGATTTGAGCAAAATATACATCGTTTGAAAGGTATTTACTAACAGAAGAGCACAATATATATTTTATTAAAATCTGTTCAATAATTTCAGAGTTATAAGTGTTAAAATTTGCTTCCAACATAAATACAAAATTAGTTTTTTTCAATTAAAAAAATCAATTTATATTAAATTAATTATCAAATAATTAAAAATAGGATGGTCGATTAATCGAATATTTAAGAAACCTGTTTTCGAATATTTCGACTATATAAATCATATGTATAAACCGGCACAGACAAAACAACTAAGAACGTTCTTTTTCTTTGTTTTCCAACCGAACCTCTATGGGGAAAAAAGTATCAAAAAGGGGAAATACTGGAAATTAAATTACTTTCTTTTTTCTGTGCTGCATGTGCTCATTTTTGAATTTTGTACAATATTGAAATAAGCAACATATTACTATAGGTGCAGGCTATTGAGTGAATGAGATCCCATAAGATGAAAAATGTTGGGTACTTTTTGTTTTTTTTATGTGGTCCTTTTTGATTTTTTTTATCTACAAATATAAAAATAAACATGCATGATCCTGAGTGAATAAGAATGTATAAAAGGGAGCTTTTTGGTATTTTTCGTTCTATATCTGGTACTTTGATTAATTGTCGTTTATATTAGACATAGAAACATAAAATTATAATGAAATGTCCTGAGTGGATGACAATTTATACATTTTTTTAAACTTTTTTGTTTTTCAATTGCTATTTTCTGATATATATCATATCGAACTTTCAAAAATAAATAAACTCACGTAGAAGATAAAATGTGAACCGGAGTTTGGTTCCCCTCCAAATCGATCCACAAACACGGAAAAAATAAATGTTCGAAACATGTAAATTTATACATGTATATTTACATATAAATATTTACATACATATTTATGGAAGAATTTTGACCATTAGGCGAACACTAGTATAACTAAAAACACAATTTAAACCTACGATCTTATTTTGTATAAATACCGAAATTATGTATTTATATATGTACAATGTACATATTTCAATTTAAATAGTTTCCATTAGAAGTATGTTTTTATAAAAAATTAATAATTATTACTTTTTTGCCCTTGTTATAAAACTTTTTCTGTTCAAAATAAGATTTTTTCCGCCAAATGAAGATTTTCCTTCCAAATCTTCTGGCAACGCTGAGAACAAACAAAAAAAAACGGTTTAAAAAGAAATAATAATGCAAAAAAAACACTTGTTGCAAATAAAAGCATGACAACAACTTTTAGTTGCGTACAAGAATTAAATAAGAAAGGTGGTGGTTTTTATATTTTAACAAGTGCTCGCGTGTGTGTGATAAAAAAAGTGTGTATTTATTTGTTGTTCTTCAATAAAAAAAACAACTGTGCGTGTGTGTTTAAAAGTTTGCAATTGTTTTTTATCCAAATTGTTATAATAAAAAAAGAAAGAATTTCGTCATTTAATACAAAAATACTTCGCTGTACGCACTTTTTACAAATAAAAAACAATGGAAAAATTATTTTGTTCATTACCCATTGGAGATGCAGCGAAATTCGAATTTGAACTTCAAAATTGGAAAAAAAAAACATTTGAATGTCAAGAACCACGTCTTTCCACAATAAATCAACTTTCCAACTCTTCAAAATCTAGTGGCAATCGATTAATTTCCGTTTTTTAAATCCTTTCCAACACCAAAAGCGGCAAAGAAATCCTTAAATTTTACGAGATAAATAATATTCTTCAAGAGGAACATAGAAGCTTATTGATTAATACAATTACAAAGTACTTGGATCTAAATGGCTGCGAGTTTTCATTTTCCGAATGCGCTGAGCTGGAAAAACAAATATGCTCAATTTTTCCATCGGAAGATATAGTAAGTATTCCATTTTTTATATTCCTTGTGAAATTGGCCATTTTTTACAAATATTTATTAACAATTTACTTACAGGCTTTTTATACCAATGGCAAAAGAGGAAAAATTTACAATAAATTGGCAAATTTAAAACGATTGTCCAAGGAAACATTTAAGCAGCCAGAATTATGTACTGAGGATAAGTTGGAATGTGGTAAGTTTATCATAATAAGTATGTGGTAAGTTAAATAACATTTCTAATTATTTGTTTAATAATAGAACCTTCTGAAAATTACGTGCTACTTATCCAAACCCTAAGAAGTGAAAACATAACTGCAAATGATTTCGACTTGTATTGGAGAAAGTGTGCAGCACTACGTTTTAAACAAATTGCGGAATCCAAGTCGACATCAGAAGTATTTAATTTATGGCCGGAATACAAAAAACCGTCAGCATTTCAGCTTGTAAGTATTTAATAAAAAAAATTCAATGCATGTACCTGAAATTAACTCTTTTTGCATTTCTAGATTGATATCGATTTTACAGTAAAGTACCCTGTAGCAAAATCTTTGAAGGACAGAATGTTTACATTCGGCGAAAGGATTTTAAAAATTATAAAAATGAAGTCCAGCTGTTCCTCATTTTTAAAAGATCTCCAAAAGGTTGAAACAATCAATGAAGGTAAGCAATGAATAACAAATATGTTTTGGATAATTTTTAATTTATACTCTTATGTTAATTTTATAGAGTCTAAAACATTTGCTACGCTATGGTACGCACACAAACTCTTTCCGCCTCAGCAGAGTATTATAACAACACCAAACGGCGAAAAAAATTCGAAAGAGATATTCAGTGGCCGATTCGCAGGAAAGCTTTGCTATGTTAGAAACAACGAGTGAAGAATTGGAAACCAAACTTAAGCTTCTTCAGTTTCAAGGACGTTCAATTCAACCTAGACTTCTTGATCATTGGCGACCTTTATAACATTAAAAAAAATTTATGTATATTTTGATAAACTAAAATTTCCTTGTTTGTCCATTTTAGAGGCTTTCGACAATTTATTTAAACTATTTTTTGTATTTAACCTAGAGTAAATGTGAAAAGAGTTTCGTAGAAACTACTATAAACGAAAATAGAAAAAAAAACTCGGCGTTAATTGCATAGATGTAAATGCGGTCTAAGTATTTTTATTTTATGTTATTAAACTTTTTTTTATCAAAAACAAACATTGTACAACAATAAATACTTCAATAAAAAATAATAAAACAAATCAGAAAATATTTACAAATTTTATTAATATATTAATTGGTATTACAAACATTTAATTAGATATTTTCATATTTTCTAATTAAACTTTTAATTGTATCAAATAAGATTTAATTAGAAAATTGCCTGCAACAATTAAATAACTAATTGATACAATTAATAATTTAATTGTTTTTTTTATCAAATTTTGATTAATTTTTTAATTTATTTAATTAAAAATTTAATTAAACATATAAAATTTTTTTAATCAAATACTTAATTGACACAATTAAAAAAATAATTAAACATCAAAATTTTTTTAATTAAACTTTTAATTGCTCCTATAAATTTTTAATTAAAATTTATTTTAATTAAATAAGTATTAAAAATTTAATTGGGACTACAAATTTGTTTACTGGAAAAAAAATAAACAATTTTTTAATTGAAACTGGGATTTTTTTAATTGAAATTGATTTTTATTTTTTTCTGTGAAACAGCCTACTAGAATTTTTCTTCGTGCAATTTGTGTAAATTATCAGACTCTTATAAGGTCTTTACACGGTCAAGCTTTTCTCATCAAGCGCTATGGTAGTGCTAGTGAAAATGTATTTGTATATTTGAAACCGACGATGCTGGTTGGAAAATCAAAAAAAAATCGATATAACGGCGAATATTACGTCCAGCACACGTACAAGAGTGAATTCGCCTCCATGGCAAGCATTTTGACCATGTACAGGCCCCCTTAAAGCAAAATAAAAAATACAAACAAAAAATTTAGCGTTTTAAGAGAATTTTATAAAAAAAAATTGTATATTTAATAAAATAAAGATTTTGTTAAAAAAAGATATATGTGCTGTTTTCACAACACAAGTGATTGAACCCTCAAAAACTTAGTGCTTTTCATATAAATTTTACTACACAATCAATAACTTGTGTTGTTAAAACAGCACAATAATTTCTTGTTTTTTTTTTAACGCAAGCTGTTTTGTGACAATTAAAACACTTTGACGTTCTACTTTCTGTGGATAATTTGGTTTTTTGTTCCCCTTCCTCTATCTTTTTTAAGAGAAATTTTTTCTTACTCTCATTTTTACGAACTTTGCCCAAAAAGTAAAGGAACAGAGCTATTATTGCACCAATTTGAATAATATTTTTTTTAACATTTAGATAGAGAAGTTATTAGATAACTTTAAAAAAAATTTAATGCTATTGCTACTGCTACAGAATATTTTTGGAAGCACTTATTGGAGTTATAGCAATAAAATTTATATTGTATTTATTCTAACAGTATATTATAATATTTACCTTTCCTTGTTGCAAAAATCGGATACGTTAGAAATCCCATAACTGAAAATCCACCCATCACTAAATTAATTTTCGATACCAATATAGAGATTTTTGTAGTTTCCCATAACATTTTGCGTATGACCTTATCTTCTGACTCCTTAAATATTAAAATGAAATCTTCACCATGTTCCACTTCCTCTTTTGATATACATGTACCCAGCAAACAGTTATCTTACCAACCAATATTATTGCAATGAGAAATTTCGTTAAACACTAGTTACTTTTCAACTACAATAGCTTATTATTTTGACACGGGATGTCCCTGTTTATACGCAGTGAACCTATTTGGTAGGCAAGCATATTTACATGTTTATACAGGAAAAGGCTGTTCCAGATCATATATATCCTTCACCATACTATAAATAATCCTACACGCAAAGAAAATACATGGTTGTGGTAAACATATTCTAAGAGTAACATATTATGATAAGATTCATGATTGTAGTCAACATATTACGATTATTATTGAATCATTTCATGACGAAATATATTCGTAATATAACATCATAATATTTTTCCCTTAATCCTAATATGTTTTTATTACATTATAGTATAATTTAATGTAATCATATTATTATCATGTTAATCAAAATAAGTTAAGAAGTAATCATATTATTACCATGTTAATCATAATAAGCTAAGAAGTAATCATATTATTATCATGTTAATCAAAATAAGTTAAGAAGTAATCATATTATTGTCATGTTAATCACAATAATATGTAGATTAAATCTAAAACCGAAAAATATTTTTAATATATATTTATGCTTATTTACTTACTGGCAACCTTAACGTAAAACTGTTACCGATCATATTTTGGTCGTAGGTCGCAATTATTTATAAATTATTTTATAGAATTTTCATTATTTTTCTCTAAAATAACACAAAACAGTGGTCAATATTTTTGCACCATTTTCGAACAATATTAAAATTTTTTAGCATTGATATTTTATTTTGTGACACTACAATTTTTTTTTATTTAATGTACCAACAATTTCTTTATTTTTTTAATTTCTTTAAACTTCGTTTTTTTAACCGGTATTTTTTTTAAATTGTTTAAACACTAAATAGCAAATAATTCTATAGGCAAATGTAAAACAAACGACACAACTGATGCAAAATTATTTTACAAATGGCGATAACAAAATATTATTAGAGTAAAGATATTTTGGTTGCATCTTTAACTTATTATGAGTACAGTACACGTATAGACAGTTATCATGTTGTGGCTATAAAATATAATTAAACGATTGTGAGGAATATAATATGTTTTCAAAGTTAATATTATTTAGTTGTTATAAAAATTATTATTTTTCAGTGAACCACACTTAAATTTATAATTGCGATAAACATTACCATGCTTACAGTAACTATAATACTGTTGATATTAAATAAAAATAACAATATTCTGTATTTGTAGAAAGCCTTCGTGAAATAAAATCAATTTTATTTTGAGAATTTTTTTATTATGCTCTCACATATAGACACTTATTCTCCTAAGAATGCTATTATTTGTTCGGATTAGAGATGAGCGATATTTATGTACCTGTGATTTAATCACTGTTACTGAAAAATCACGAATCACAGTTGTGACCAAATTTGTCAAGTAACAGGTACTGTCTAAGTCGTTCTTTTTGTATTTTGTTACATATACAAATTTATGATATTTCACTGTTTGTGTGGGTAATAGCTTTTTTTGAATGAAATGTCGAATGATATTGCTGTTCCTTTCATTCTTTCTTCTATCTTATTAGAATTTTTTATGCCAAAATTTATTTGTTCAAGTATGTATGTATATGAAAGTAAGCAGATTTGAAAGCTCTTACAACTTGTTGTTGTTTCTTTGTAAAGTGCTTACAAAAGCTCTTGCAAAAGCTCGCGCATTGTACATATAGCTTGGCCGCAATTGCTTTAAAAGAACAGAAAACTGATAAACCGTGATCACAATCACAGTTTAAAGGAGCAGTGATTTTTAAATCACATTCACTAATCACGATGATATTTAAAAATCACGGGATCGCTCATCTCTAGTTCGGATGTTTTTATTTGTTCGTATGCATAGAGAAACTCTACAGGTCCTACATAACCATACAGTACGCACTGGACATAATTTTCTTTACAAAGCAAACAACTTAAGGGTTTTTTTAACTTGAGGAAATACCGGTAAAAAATAAGAAGTTTACACATTTTCAAAAATATATAAATATTAAAGTACGCCAAAATTTCGCATAAATCTGTCATCGATGATCTTTAAAAATGTGATTGTTAATCTCTAGAAAAGGGGGGTCTTTAGCTAACCACCCAACCTGAAAGAGCAAAGCATCTGTATATGATTTTGCCACCGCATTGTGGACAAAGATGACGAATATACTCGTATAATCGATGCGGTCATGTCATAGAGCTACTTGTGCCCCAGTAGTCAGTACTTTAGCTCGATTTCGGTGTTTTGACTTCATCATTATCGACTCACATACCTCTACTCGGAAATCAAACTATGACATTTCGGTTTTTCCATTTGCATATGCATAAATCGATTTGCATATGCAGAGTACAGGTGTACTGGAAAAGCATATACATATGTATGTTCGAAAAGTATTGAAAATTCTCCCTCTGTTATTATTCAAACATAATATATACTATCATTTTTTCCAGAGTTTCTTTATTGAATCTTCATATATTAAATGTGAACAAACAATAAGTAATAAAATCTTATCCTAATACTATAATTCATGTCGTGCCAGTGCCCGACAAAAATTTTTCTTATTACGGGTTCTGTTCACATATTTAGGTGTTTATCGCTCTTCTGATTGGGTGAGTGCTGCAGTGTCTCTTATCCATAAGCGAGTGTGGCCGCCATCATTTAAAATATTTCGAGCTAGTGGATTTGGGTGTAGTTCAAGCCTTTTTAAATATTTTACTGCGTATTTTGTAATCATAGTTTTTAGCAATGGCACGTTGAGCTCCTTGTGGATATTCGAGCTTTTAACATACCAGGGAGCGGCTGTAATTATACGAAGAATATTATTTTGTCGCCTTTGAATTCTTTCGATATTAGACGCTGAGGCAGTGCCCCGTAATTGAATACCGTAGCACCAGATTGGTTTTAAGATAGAGTTGTAAAGTAGAAGTTTGCAATCGAGACTAAGGACAGAATTTCTTCCAATAAGCCAATGAATTTGAATGGCTTTTAGTTTCATTTGAGTTAATTTTGCGTATATATGGCATTTCCACGTTAAACGGCGATCTAGATGTATACCGAGATATTTTACATGCGAATGCTGAGGTATTATTTGAGTATTGATTTTAATAGGGGGACATGAATCCCGACGTAAGGTGAATGTTATATGTACGTATTTTTGCACGTTGGCTATTACCCTCCATTGTTTTAACCATATTTCTAGTTGAAATATATTCTCCTGTAAGTAACGAGATGCTTCATGATGATTTTCATGCACGCTTAGGAAATCTGTATCGTCCGCAAAAGTTGAAGTTTGGGTGTAGTTGTTAGTTGGCATGTCCGAAGTATATATTAGGTATAATAGGGGACCCAGGATGCTGCCTTGTGGGACTCCAGCGGCAATTGGCTGAGAGAACTTAAAAAGTCGCCTTCCTTAATAATGAATTTACGACCGACTAAGTAGCTTTCTAACAGCTTGTGTGTGTTTACTGGTAAGTTTAGCTTCAATTTATGTAATAAGCCTTCGTGCCAGACTTTATCAAATACTTGAGACACATCGATGAAGAGAGCGGAACAATATTTTTGTTTTTTCAAAGGCTTTTCTTATGGCGTTTACTATCCGATGGGTTTGTTTAATTGTGCTGTGCTCTTTTCTAAAACCCAACTGATGGTAAGGAATATATCTATTTTCATTTAAAATTGGGATTAATTTTGACACTAAGAGTTTCTCAAACAGCTTTGATATGTTAGATAATAAACGTATAGGCCTATATGACTCATATAATATCATGTCGAGTATGTTCCCACGACAAATCTGAACGTTGTGCTTTATGTTGTACTAAAGTGTTCAAACAGAACTAAGGCGAGACCATATTTTCCATACAATTTGGCATACAAATTTGTCATAGAAAGTCATCGTGAAATGAAATCTTCTTTATTTTGAAAGCGTTTTTTTCTAATGCTCTCACATATAGACAATTATTCCCCTAACAATGCTACCATACTTTCATTTAATATCAAACATTTTGTAAACAGAAAATGAAAAACAAAAAAAATAAAAAATTAAAACAATAAAAAGACAGAGAATTTGAATTATACTGCCGACGTTTTAATTATGGGCTTTAGGATTTTTTGCTTGAAGTTGAACACTCAATTCTGTTTAAGCACTATGTGCACATGGTGTATTAACTTGCATTGGTGACTTCAATATTAATAAAAATAGATACGAAAACACAAAAACAGCAGGCATTTTGTGTTTAAATTTATTTTTACATGCAGTAAAAAGTTGTTTTAGGTCCAAAACCTTAAAAAAATTTAAATTGCTATTGAAAGCTTTAGCGCTTGTCTTCAACGGGCGGATGAGAATAACAGATCTCTTGACCATTATGTTGGTCTTGAAAAAGCTTCGAGAAACTGCAGATCGAAAAAATATTTCATTTAAAAAACGCGATCAAAAATTCACACTTTTTCGTTAGAAAGACCCCTTTCAGATAAGCAAAGTTTACTTTGCAAAGTCTTGAGTTTATAGAAGAGAAGGGAAAAGAGTATAGCGGGGGAGTACATACTTTGCTGTACTCGCAAAGTCGTTTTGTTTTTCGTTCGTAGATTATACCTGAAGTTGGCTGCAACTTTATATTTATATACAGCGTTACCAGAATCTTTGGAATAAAAATTGTCATATGGCGAAAGAAATCATATTTTGAAGAGGAAAATCTTAAATTTTTTTTTCTTAATTTAAATTTTTCAAAACAAGGGCAAAATATTAAGAATTATTAATTTTTTATAAAACAATACTTCTTATTATTTAAATTGAAATTCATAAAAACATAATTCGTCAGTATATTAAACTTTATAAAAATACATTTTTTCTTTTCACCTATTTCCGATGTACTAAAGAATTATTTACTTCTTAAGGTACGTTCAGTCTAATGAAATATTTATCGAAAATATTTGTTCTGATATTTGCTTCAAACTGTGTGAAACAAAAAAACTTTTATTTGTAAATGTTCAAACTAAGCTCAAATATTTGATAATTTTTGTTTGATGAAACAGTTGGCAAACAGTGTTAATAAAATAAATTAATTCATGTTTGCCATGCGTTCAGACTAAAAGAAATATTTGCATCAAATAATTATTTAATGTAAGTGTTCAAAAATAAAAATATATTTCTCAAATGGTAAAAATGAGCGCAAAAGCTAATTTTTTTATTTTATTCTGTGGATCAGCATATCTTTTAGTGTTAGAACAGGAGAATGTAGAAGAAGAAAAAAATGGAAGCCACTGGGTAACGGGAACATGGCTAAAATTTGCGAAAAATTGCAAACTTGGAAACAAACGCTAAAATATATTTGAAGTCGTTAATCGGTTAAAAAACAAAATGTCAAGAAAAAAACAAAAAAAATGTTGCAAAAATAGCGAAAAATTTAGATATTTTACACAAGCCATAAAATTTATTAAAGGTGCCTAAAACTATAAGGAATAGCAAAAATTCGGTAAAAATTGCTAAATTAGCGGAAATTCCCAAAAATTTGCTAATAGCGACATGCTACCAAAGTTTAGTACTCATAATTATTAAAAATAGTTAAAGCTGCAATGAATCACAGAAAGAAATCGCTTCTTTTGCGAACATGGCTAAAATTCGCGAAAAAATGCAAACTTGGAAACAAACCCTAAAATATATTTGAAATTGCTAAATCGGTTAAAAAACAAAATTTAGGGGAAAAACAAAAAAAAAATGTTGCAAAAATTGCGAAAATTCGCGAACCATTTTAATATATCAAACAAGCCATAAAATTTAGTAAAAGTGCCTTAAACTTTAAGGAATGGCAAAAATTCTATAAAAATTTCTAAATTAGCGGTAATTTGCAAAAATTTGCTAATAGCGGCACAATAGCAAAGTCTAATAATTATAAAAAATCTTTAAAATTGTAAAGAATCCGAAAACTTACAGTAAAAATTGCTTCTATCTGGAACATGGCTAAAATTAGTTGTCGTTGTTTGCTCTTTCAATTTTTTTGTAATATCAAATAAATGTTTGCTTAAAAATTACTAAAATATTTGATTTTTTGTGTTCACACTATGTTCACATTGGACAAATATTTGTTTGCCGGCAAATACTTTTATTTGCTCAAAATCAGCTGTTATTTTGTTTGATACTCAAAAATATTTTGTGTTCAGACTACGTTAATGAAATATTTGATGTCTGCTTTCAAATATTTCATCAGTCTGAACGTACCTTTACAAATACATTTAAAACAAAAACAAAGTTTTTAGAATTTGTTTTTGTTTTAAATGTAGTTGTTCGAAAGAAGGAATTCTTTCGCACATTGGAAATAGGTTATAATATGCCTTTTTGAATATTTTTATGTCCAGAAATAATGATGCAATTTTGTGTATTCTAGATACTGGGTACAAAAGTGTGCAGCACCAACACACATCAAGCTGATGCAAAACTTCATTGTTTTAAAAATTGACTGTTTAAGTAATCGTGTATTTTCTATAAGCAAAATTAAAGTAAAAATCAGAATTTCTAAAAATAAAAAATCATCATTTGAGAAAAAAATCTTTAATCATATTTTTGTTTGAAAATATAAAAAAAAATATGATAAAATCATCATTCTGGCAACGCTGTTTATATATTATATTCAAACAAGAGAAAACAAAAATTTGTCAAATTAAACTTTGTGTGTCTGAGCACCAAACAAAGTTTAAAAGAGAATTCAACAGACTTTGTCAAAGTAAACTTTGCCTGTCTGAAAGGGGACAAACAGGAATTTTTTACTTGATTAAAATTGCCATTACAAATTTTCATACATTAGAACATGAATGTTTTATTTAACTGTAATACTTTTTTGTGTTTTCTTTATTTTTATCAAAATAAATGCATTTATTTAAACGCTAGCATATGTTTTTTTTTAATATACCTTCTTCTTGGTTTGACATTAGTTCTTGAATCGAAAAATAGCCATTTAATCGGTCAACGCAGCAGTCTACATTTGTATTGGTTGCGTTAAGGTTGCACTGTATATGACTAATACTCGGTTATCAGCCGATTAAATTAATTTTCACAGTATTAAGGTGAAAAATCATGGATTATAGGAAAAAGTAAAGGTTTTTGGGTAAAAATTTATTATATATTATATATCGTTACCTAAAACGCAAAAGGCCCTAACTTACCAAAAATGAAATATCGACTTTTTCATTGATTCTGATGTACTGTATCAGCACATATTTCCATAAAATTTTGGAATCTTTCGACCAACATTAGCGATTTTTATCACAAAAAACAAAAGGCCCTATCTACAGAAGATTATATGATAAGCACTAAAAGTCCTAACTAACAGTTTGTATACTATGCAGCTTTGTTTATTGTCAAAACAACTGGTAGATTTTACAAAGAAAATAGAATAAAAATTAATTCAAAACATATTGATATTGTTACATGCAAGACCTGAGTGTTTAAAATTCTTATTCACTTTATGGTCTTACTTGTATAATATTTTTAGCTTTTCTAAAGTATTTGGAAAAAGTTTCCTGACGAGCTGGCCTAAGCAACCAGCGAAATGCGCATAGAAACTAGCTTTCCCACAACAATAAATTTTCAGTGTTTTCATTCAAAAATTGGGATTATTAGCACATCATTAATAAATGAATTAATTAATAATAAAACAGTTTGATGCAATTTAGCAATTTATCGTATTAAATAGATTTTTGCTTCTCCTGTAAAATTTTCAAAATGTTAGATAGGGCTTTTTGCTTTTAAGGTAACGATATATATCGCTCATTTCGTGCAAGACCGTCACAACTCAAAATTTGGCATTTTCGAGTTAGTAATGCAGAAATGTTCTTCTCTTAAACCTCTACAAATTGATCTAAGAACGGAGATAATTATCGAAAAAATAAAGGTAATACAGATGCTTGTGACGCTTTGACCCCTCGTAACAAACTTGAGTAAATAACATCAACAAGGTCACATTTCAGTTTGTGTTTGGCATTCCTCTTGTACATGTGGTTTTCTTTGTAGCAAAAAAGAAACATTAGATTTTAAACCTGTATTTTAGTGAAAGAGAAGGTGAGAAATAATAGGTTGGAATCTTAAAAAGGCTCTCCTGTAAAGTTTCAAATTTTGAGTTGTGACGGTCTTGCACGAAATGAGCGATATCATTTGTTAGTGTTTTGATTAAAATCGGTTAAATCGTTCCCAAGTTATGATGAAATCTATTAGCAGAATCCCCTTATTCCGGGCAAAATAGTAGTCCCGCCCATAATAATAAAAGTCAATTAAAAACATCACAAAGTTCTTGATCCCGCCTCTTTTGTGTTTTTTGCCGATCCTCTGTGTAATTAAACACAAAAAGTGAGTTTTTAACTGGTTTAAATAATTGTGTTATATTTATGTATAAAAGATAATTTACGGAAGTTTTCTATTGTCAAGAATTTTTTTCTAAATCAAGATTTTGTTAAGTGAATGAAGCCTAAATACGGCTGAGATATTTATTAAAAATATATTACTGGTAGGTAGTTCATGCCTCTTACTGTCCACAAAATGCTTATACGTGGAAAGAACATAATTTATGCAGTGTATGTACCAAATTTGACGACTTTTGCTTGGAAAGAAAAAATTTTAGGGAAAAAGATCAATTAGGATTGTGTGGGCGGTGGGCGATGAGCAAGACCAATTTCGATGCAATTTCTTTTTTATACACTCCACCACCACTAGTGGTAAATGAGGGTATACTAAGTTTGTCATTCCGTGTGGAACTTTTTTATTATACATCTAAGAACCCATATAATATATTATATTCTGGCACCTTCAGTAATTCTAAGTCGATTTAGCCATGTCCGTCTGTCTGTCCGGCTGACCTGGTAAAATACGCTTACTTTCGAAAAACTCAAAAGAAAAGAACAGACTTTATGCAAAATTGCTTGTAGTTACCCTAAGCAGTTTGGGATTGAAATCCAGCAAAATTGGTTTGGTGGGATCAGAGCTATGAATCAAAATGTGAAACCATCACCCTAACAGATGGTTTGGTTACAAAAAATAACATAAATGGTGGAATAATGCATGGAATGATAAAAATTTGGCACAAATTTTATATAACTGGCAATAATAGTGTTAAATTTAATGCAGATCGGTCCATAATCTATCTTAGGCCCCATATAAACCCTACTCACGGAAAACAGTTTTGTACGGCTAAAACCGTAGGACTTCACAGTTTTATAGGACTGGCAAATTTCATGCAGATCGGTCCATAATCTATCTTAGGCCCATATAAATCCTACTTACGGAAAACAGTTTTGTACGACTAAAACCGTAGGACTTCACAGTTTTATAGGACTGGCAAATTTCGTGAAGATCGGTCCATAATTTACCATAGGCCCCAAATAAAGCCTACTCCTGGAAAAGAGTTTAGTACGCCTAAAACCGCAATAAATATTGCTTTCGCAATAAAATTTAGTATGTCACAGTTTTATAGGCCAATGGACTGCCAAATTTCATAAAGATCGGTCCATAATTTACCCTAGGCCCCATATAAGCCCTCTTTCGGGAAACAGTTTATTACGCCTAAACCCGTAATAAATAATGCTATCATAATAAAATGTAATACTTGACACTGCCAAGCTTCGTGTTGATCGGTCCATAATTTACCATAGGCCCCATATAAAGCCCACTTTGGGAAAATAATTAAATTCTTCTAAAACCGTAGCCGATATAGATATTGCGGTAGAATTTATTCCAACTTAGCTTCATATGGCCATTAAAAATGTCATACAATTTTGTGATATACGGTCCGTAATCTACCTAAGATCCATATTAGGTAGCATTCTGAAATTTACTCTAAACGCTAAAATTAATTTCACTGCTGTATGGAAATTTATTCTATTTTTTGTTGTTTAATACCAGAAATCACTCTACAGGCTTTTGGGATAATTGATCCATAATCTACCATGGCCCCAATATAAATTCCCTTCCTGTAAATCATTTAGTTCGGCTAAAACTGTTACGAATCATGATATTTTACTCAAACTACACGCAGAGAAAAAATATGGTTGGGCATGGTTACGGCAACTACACTATGTTGTAACAATATATTGTTGTCGTACGCAGAATATTGTTATTTTTATTTAATATCAACAATATTATAGTTACTGTAAGCCTGTCAATGTTTATCGCAATTATAAATTTAAGTGTGGTTCACTGAAAAATAATCATTTTTATAACAACTAAATAATATTAATATCATTTAATGATATTTTATAGCCATAACATGATAACTTCCTATACGTGTACTCATAATAAGTTATTTTGGCTTTCCTTAAAAACTAATTTTTTGGCTGACTATTAAAGTCATATTGCCAGGGTATCCCACGAATTTTTGGAGCTTCAACCACAAGACCTCGTTCGACCTAAACCATCGTATAGGAAGGCGAGAGCTCCCAGAATCCACTCCAGAGTATTATTGGTCTCCACCAGTGAACGTCTGAGTTTTTTATGGATCTCCACCAGTCACTTTGAGTTATTATTGGTTCTCCACCAGAAAACAAGTTAAAAATTTGAGGTTACAAACGATTGCACAAAGTTAATGCCGACAACCGCAAAAACTGTAACTCGGTACAGTTATACGACGCCACGCCATTAACCAATGCGAGGTGACACCGCAAAACGCACGAAAAGCAGACAAACAAGAACGACCTGATTGCCCTTAAGAAATAATGACAACGAGCGCGAGCTGCTTCTCCACTCAGAGCAGTTTTACGAGTGTCATAATAAGTTAAAGATGCAAACAAAATATCTTTACTCTAATAATATTTTGTTATCGCCATTTGTAAAATAATTTTGCATCAGTTGAGTCGTTTGTTTTACATATGCCTATCGAATTATTTATTATTCAGTGGTTAAACAATTTAAAAACATACCCATTAAAAACCCAAGTTTAAAGAAATTAAAAAAATAATGAAATTGTAGGTATGTACATTAAAAAAAATTGTAAAGTATCACAAAATAAAATATCAATGCTAAAAAAGTTTTAATATTGTTTGAAAATGGTGCAAAAATATTGACCATTGTTTTGTGTTATTTTAGAGAAAAAGAATGAAAATAATTTTGAATAATTGCGACCTACGACAAAAATAGGTTAAAAATATTATGTTTAAAGTTGCATCATATTATGATTTGAAATATCTAAAACAGTTTTACGTTAAGGTTGTCAGTAAGTAAATAAGCGTGAATATATATTAAAAATATTTTTCGGTTTTATATTTAATGTACATATTATTATGATTAACATGATAATAATATGATTACTTCTTTACTTATAATGATTAACATGATAATAATATGTTTAATTCTTAACTTATTATGATTAACATGATAATAATATGATTACATTAAATTATAATAGGTTGTAATAAAAACAAATTAGGATTAAGGGAAAAATATTATGATGTAATATTACGAATATATTTGGTCATAATATGATTCAATAATAATCGTAATATGTTGACTACAATCATAAATCTTATCATAATATGTTGCTCTTGGAATATGTTTACCACAACCATGTTTTTTCTTTGCGTGTAGTTCAAATACCTAAAAAGAAAAGCATACAACTTTCCGATTGTCGGTTAACTATATAACAGGTCTAAAACGCAACCAATTATAATCCTGACGCCCACTCCTGTCGGTGGAGGGTATCAAAGATTCGGCACAGCCGAATAAAGCATTCTAACTTGTTTTTTTTTTTAATTTAGTCAATATAATGCTTGGCGCCAATTTTTAATTATCTAGGACCACTCCTTGTGTTTTTGCACAAAAATGTATGATTCAAGTAGTTTCAATACCCTTTTTTTTGACAGATCACGTGTGAGTCGTGTCATGCTGTCATGTTATTTTTGTTTAGTATTGTTTGGCATTTCAACGTTGGCATTTTAACGCCTGAACAACGTTTACAAATCGTTCAACTTTATTACGAAAATTCACGTTTTGGGAGGAATGTGTTTCGTGCACTTATCTCAACTTATGGTCAACATAATCGGCCTACTGATCGTACTATTCGCAACACCATCACCCATTTTGAGACCCAGCATTCATTATTGGAGAATATTCGACCGAATAGACCACGTCCAGCACGCTGTGAAGAAAATATAGCGGACGTAGCTGAGAGTGTACACGAAGACCGTGGAGAGTCGATTCGGCAACTCGGACTGACGTATGGAACGACTTGGCGCATTTTACGTCGAGATCTTAAATTGAAAGCGTACAAAATAGAGCTTGTACAACAACTGAATCCGCTTGACCTTCCCAAGCGACATAGCTTCGCTGTATGGGCTCTTGAAAAGTTCCAAGAAGATCCGACGTTTTCGTGGCAAATTTAGTTCAGCGATGAGGCCCATTTCTGGCTCAATGGGTATGTAAACAAACAAAATTGCCGCATTTGGGACGAAGAGCAACCTGAAGAGATTCAAGAACTGCCACTTCATCCAGAAAAAACAACGGTATGGTGTGGTTTGTGTGCCGGTGGAATCATCGGTCCATATTTCTTTAAAAATGATGCCGGTGCGAACGTTACCGTCAATGGCGACCGTTATTGTGCCATGATAACCGACTATTTGATGCCTGAAATTGAAGCTCGTGATCTCGGCGACATTTGGGCCCTAATCATGTAAAACGCAGCGCAACGCCAAGCAATAACATTGAAAGCACAAACAATGTCATAAATATTTTGTAATTTTGTTGTTGCTTTCAACATAAATTCATGTACCGTTTTAAAATTTTCAACGACACAAGCAATGGAGCGTTTGAAATTTTAAGACGCAATGTGAATTTCTGTAGAAAGCAACAACAAAATTACAAAATATTTATGACATTGTTTGTGCTTTCAATGTTATTCTTTGGCGTTGCGTTAGTTCTGTGGCGTTGCGCTGCGTTGTACATGATTAGGGCCTTGGTTTCAGCAAGACGGCGCCACTTCCCACACATCGCATCAATCAATGGATTTATTGAGAGAACA
Source organism: Pollenia amentaria (assembly GCA_943735925.1). NCBI lineage: Eukaryota > Metazoa > Arthropoda > Insecta > Diptera > Polleniidae > Pollenia > Pollenia amentaria. The sequence continues at coordinate 78,912,521 of OX031008.1, read as the reverse complement.
CTTCGGTGAGCACATAATTTCACGTTTTGGCCCGGTCGATTGGCCACCAAGATCGTGTGATATCACCCCGTTAGACTTTTTCCTGTGGGGATATGTAAAGTCTAAAGTTTATGCGGACAAACCCGCTTCGATTCAGGCCTTGAAGGAAAACATTACGCGTGTCATTCGCCAGTTACCAGTCGAAATGCTCGAGAGAGTCATTGAAAATTGGACTCAACGGATGGACCATCTGCGACGTAGCAACGGCCAACATTTGATAGACATAATCTTCAAAAAATAAATGCCAAAGAATGTTCTTTTAAATGATATTAAACATTCTCCATTAAGTTTGAATTTTCTATTTGTTTTTTTTTTAAAGTAGGGAACGTCGAAATGGATCACGCAATCTCTCTGTGCACTGCATTACTTTAGAAGGAGGTAATTAAAGGTTCGGCAAAGCCTAATACAGCACTCTTACTTGTTTTTTTTTTTAATTTTTTATTATTGTCTCGTGTAAACTAGAGAAAGTGTTTTAAAAGTGTGTGGATTGTAATGCTGCTAGTAACGGTTAGGTATGAAAGATAATGCATTTAGGAATATATTGCATAGATAGTTGTTGTTAAAATGTAAGTAACGTTTTTGCTGGGTAGATAATCTTCTTACCCTTAACTCAATGTACAAGACACGTATAATTTCCATAAATTTCTCATAACCAAAACGTTTTATACAAAAATCCAGTCCCCTCAGAATTGAATTGAAAAATAACACCGCTATGTAAGCATTGCGAATTATGACATCAACGGGTTCGGTGCTGAAGTAAATTTCCATAAATTGTGTTATGTTTAGAAGGACATACGATATCAAGCTGATGTATCTGCGCCAATTGTGATCCAATAGAAATCCCCAATATTTCGATATACGCAAACTGGTGGTAAACATGGGTACTTCTTTAATAGATTGTGTATCCATGTTTATGTAGTCCGTCTTTTTCTTGTTATAGAAAACCGATTGCTTCTGGTGTACAGCAGACCGACAATTTTATGGGTAAAGAGTTTGACTAGCAATTTTAGCAACGGTGATTAAAGCTTTTATACCAACATTTTAAAATGTTCATGTAGAAAATACTCCTTTTTACTTTTAATTTACGCACATTCTTTGCGGTTTACGGTTTCGTTTTTTTTTTCTTCTCTTTTTTTTTTTTTGCACAGTAGACATAAAAATTAACAATTATAATCTGGAATTTAGTTCTCATGGTGAGTAACATTTATTTTAAATTTTTCATATTGATTCGAAAAATTCTGATAGTGCATAGAAAATATGCCTGGCAAATATTGAAGGAATAAGACTATTAAAGTATGAGAGCTTTATAAATTGTAATTTGACTTATGCCCCAATTCTGTTAGACGAGTTAGGACGAATTTTCTTCTCTAAATATTTGACTTATTATTTTTAAATTCTATAAATCAATAATGGTTATTGTCTATGATTATGGCACTTAATATCGTTAAATATTTGATTCAGTAAAATTATTGTGGAAGTTTTTATATTTCAAAACAGACGAAAACAATTTTGTAGTCTTCTTGAATATTTTTTTATATTGAAATTTGTTTGCCTTTAAGTGATTTTAGGAGGGGGTTTATTATGGTAAATTTTGGACCCATAAGCACAACATTTAGTCATGTCATAGTAGATGTCGTAAAAGTCATTTATAAAGAAGTTATGACATTAAAAGCTATTTTCGGGAGTAGTATTTGTATGGGAGCTATGGTCAAATATGAACCCATTGCAAAAAAATTTGGTAAGATGATTTTAATTGCAATAAAATTAGTTTGGAGCAAATTTAATCTTAGTACCAACATAAGTGATGGTATATGGGTACAAACCCCCTATCATCATATATATTATTTCTAAAGCACTTTTTTTTTTGTCGGTTACAAATATCTCCCATACCACCGCATCAAATTTAATGAATGATATCTCATTTTAAAGCTTATTTCTAACACTAATGGTGAAAAATGGGTGGCATGGAGATATAAATACCAAGCAACGGCCTGATCGGTTTTAACTTGGTAAAACACAGCGCCTATCTTGGTCGCCTTTATATCTCAAGCAGACACATACCTCCTCGCGGTGCCACCTGGATAGCTCCCCGGAAATCAGTCTGATGAGCGAACTAACATGTGCTGCGCCTGGTTCACCTAAAGAACTATAAAAATTAGGTTGGGGCGTTGGGTTTGTAACCCACCTCCGGAAAAAAAACACTTACAATGGAAAGAAATAAGAATTATAAGAAACGGAACCCCTCTACTGTTGACGACCCCCGCAAACGTATAAAGGGCCATGATTTAAGGATTTGCACCTGGAATGTACGAACTTTGTACAGACCAGGTGCATCTACCCAATTGGTGGATGTACTTGAGAGGTACAGATCGCATGTAACTGCCATTCAGGAAATGCGATGGAATGGGCACGGTGTCACCAAAACACCTAAGGGTGACATTTATTATAGCTGCCATGAAACAAGGCACGAATTTGGATGTGGTTTTGTTGTTAGTAAAAAAATTAGTCACCTGGTTTCCCGATTTACACCTGTCGATGAACGCCTGGCAACAATCCGCATCAGAGCAAAGTTTTTTAATATCAGCCTAATATGTGCCCATGCCCCTACAGAGGATAAGGACGAACAGACTAAAGATACATTCTACGAGCGCCTAGAGGAAGTGTACGACCGCTGTCCAAGCCATGACGTTAAAATTGTTCTGGGTGATTTTAACGCAAAAATAGGTAAGGAGAGTATTTTTAGTCCAACGGTCGGAAAATTTAGTCTTCATGAGGAAACAGCGGACAATGGCATGAGACTGATTTCCTTCGCAGCGGCACACAACATGGTAGTTAGCAGCACCAGATTCCGACATCCTGACATCCATAAAGCGACGTGGATATCCCCTGATCAAGCCACAAAAAACCAGATCGACCACGTTGTGATTGACGGAAGACACGCCTCCAGTGTCATGGACGTTCGCTCGATCCGAGGCGCCAACATTGACTCTGACCACTACCTTGTCGCAGCCAAGGTACGCACACGACTGAGTATGGCAAGAAATGTACGAGTCCTTGCTCGGAGGAAGCTAGACGTCGCGAAGCTGCGCACACAACGTACTGCCATCGCTTATACCGCTCGAGTTACCCAACTGCTCCAAGCGAGCACTCCTTGTCCCGATAATGTTCGTGCTCAATGGCATCACATTGTCCACTCCTTGGAAAACGCTGCACAGGAAGTACTTGGATATCAGGGACCAGTTCCGAAGAACCCATGGTACGACCAAGAGTGTCGCAACGCTACTGAGCAAAAAAATGCAGCATATTTGGCAACACTCGAAACAGTAGCAACGCGAGGTGCTCGAGAGAGATACCGGGAGAAAAGGAGGGAGGAACAACGCCTATTTCGAAAGAAGAAAAAGGAAATGGAAAGGCTCAAGTGCGAAGAAATCGAGATGTGTAGGACGCGTAATGAAGCCCGAAAATTTTATCAGAAAGTTAAACACCAGACAGAGGGCTTTGGTACTTGCATTACCTCCAGCAAAGATCAACATGGAAACCTGGTGCTGGATAGGGCGAGTGTGCTAAAAATATGGAGAGAACATTTCTCCCAGTTGCTGGTATCTGAGGAAAGCGGCAGCGAAAATACGCCCGATCCAATCTGCGATGACGGTGTCGAATGTACGCCGCCCAGCCAAAGTGAGTTGAAACTAGCTATACACCGCCTGAAGAACAACAAGGCTGCGGTCGCCGATGGTTTGCCTGCAGAGCTATTTAAGGCCGGAGGCGATGAGTTGATTAGGTGCATGCATCAACTTATTGGTACTATTTGGCTAAAGGAATGCATGCCCGATGAGTGGAGTCTTAGTGTGCTGTGTCCCGTTCATAAAAAGGGAGATAAATCTTCTTGCGCCAATTATAGGGGGATAAGTCTTCTTCCCATCGCTTATAAGATCCTGGCAATAATATTGTGTGAACGACTAAAACCAAAAGTCAACGAAATAATTGCCCTTACCAATGCGGCTTTAGACCTGGTAAATCCACCTCAGACCAGATATTTACATTACGCCAAATCCTGGAAAAAACCCACGAAAAGCAAATCGACACCTACCATCTGTTTGTCGATTACAAGGCCGCTTTTGACAGCCCGATTCGAGCAAAGGTATATCAGGCCATGTCTGAATTTGGCATTCCGGCAAAGTTGATAAGGCTATGCCAGATGACTCTAACTGATACGAAATCATCAGTAAAAATTGGAAATGATCTTTCCGAACCGTTTACCACCACACGGGGATTCAGACAAGGTGACTGTTTATCGTGCGACCTCTTTAACATCGTATTGGAAAAGGTGATACGCGACGCTGCAGTTAATAGAAATGGCACGATCTTCACCAAAAGCCACATGCTCCTCGCATATGCAGATGATATTGATATCGTGGGAAGAACATTGCGAGACGTAACTGCTGCCTTTGCAAGTATTGAGAAGGAGTCACAAAAAATGGGTCTGGCAGTTAATGAAGCAAAAACAAAGCTAATGGTTTCAACGAACAGAAAATCTACTAGATTGGATGGAACTGTGAATGTTGGTAACTTTAACTTCGGGGTTGTGGAAGAGTTTTTGTACCTTGGATCCACCATAAATAAAACCAATAACACCAGTCTGGAAATTCGAAGAAGAATTATACTAGCAAATAGATGCTACTTTGGGCTGAGCGGGCAAATCAAATCTAAAGCCCTCTCCCGAAACACAAAAATAACACTCTACAAGACACTTATACTACCTGTGCTTTTGTATAGCGCAGAGGCATGGGTACTTGCGCAGGTAGATGAAGCTGTACTTGGTGTTTTCGAGAGAAAAATTCTTCGAAAAATATATGGACCGGTGTGTGTTAGCGGAGATTATCGGCATCGTATGAACCATGAGCTGTATGAGCTGTATGCCGACATTGATATAGTGAAGCGCATAAAGATACAAAGACTGCGCTGGCTAGGACATGTTGTGCGAATGGAAGCAGATGCTCCGGCTAAGAAGATTTTTGAATACGATCCCGAAGGTATGCGCAAGAGGGGACGGCCAAAGCTCCGCTGGAAAGATCAGGTTCAACAACAACTTTCTGATCTGAATATCCGAAATTGGAGTAAAAGCGCAGAAGGTCGAAGCGCATGGCGATTAATTCTTAACTCGGCTAAAGACCTACCCAGGTTGTGAATAGCCACTTATGTATGTAATGGTGAAAAATAATTAGAAATTGAAAAATTAATATTTTCATTGATAAAAATTATATTTTATATAGAACTGCATGATAATACTGTTGTCATTATGATTATATGTTTGTTCAAGTGTGGTAATACAGGGTCGCTTAATAGTAATGCAGTTCTATATAATATAGTATGTATTAAAATCCATTCTGGCAATACCGCTATTTACTATAATGCCGTTTATTACTAAGTCAGTTATATAATTGCGTACGTTTAAAGATATTTTTGTTTGTACTAAGGATTCGTACGGGCAAAAAGTTAACGATGATCATGTAATTACCTCTAACATTGTATTCAAAGAAGTATTATAAAAGCATTTAAACATATGTATGTATGTATGTAAATATGTATGATATATATTATGATTTCTAATATTTTTATACTTTTAACAAAATGTATTGAAGTTACTAAAATTTCTATTAATTATATTCATTTTATGTTACAAAAATGACAACTAACGGTGCGGAATATTCGCACGGGTCATCTAGATCTGACCCTATTCCTAAAAGAAGCTTGTATGTGGGCTATAAGAAATTATGGATCGATCCGTCCTATTTTCAATTGGCTTAGTCCTTATACCAATTAGTACCTATGCAACATATTTCATAAAATTTTCTCTGAAATTGCGACCTGTACTTTACGCACAAAGTTTATATGGACAGCCAGCCGGACGGACATCGTTAATTCGACTCAGAAAGTGATTGTTAGTCGATCGGTTACTTAAAGGTGGGGTAGGACCAATATTTTAAAGTGTTACAAACATCATCACAAATACATAACAATACTCTCTGCTATTGTAGTGTGGGTATAACTAAGATAAAATTTTTGTGTTTATAATGTCGTAGGTGTGCAGGAATACATACTCTGTGTGGTAATGCTAAACTTAAGTCATACTTTTTATTAGTAGAACTTTGGTGACACACATTTGGCTAACATTTTGCTGTAGTATTTTATGGTCACGATTTCTGCCTGGGTATTTACCAAAGTCCCGTTGGTAACGAATTTTTTAGATGCGTTTCTTAGACAAGCATGTGCCGTAGTTTGGATGAGAAGTTTTCATTGAAAATCTTCCATTTTTTCACTAGTTGACAATTTTGTCATTAATAATTTTTATATTTATTTATTTATCAACTTTCTTTAAAATATTATTGCCGAACCATTTAAATAAATTTATTTTAATAAAAAAGTAGAAGAAAAATTTTAAATTTCAACAAAATAAATATATTGGCAATAATAACATGAAAATGCCGTAAATCATAGACACAAACCACATAATATAGACGAAAAAAATTTATTGTGTAAATGAATCGTAAATTCGACTACTTTTCTTCTTAAGACAAGACGACATAATTGTCTAAAGGAATTGTGGTTTTAGAATACACATTTGAATTAAATGAAAAATTTATAGTAGACATTAAATTTTCTAGTCAATGTTTAAATGCAATAAATGTTCAACATTTTGTTTTTGGCTGTTTTTATAATTACAATTACAAATTTATAAAAAATATAATTATAAATTTTTAGCCCATAGTTATAGGCATTTGGTTAATAAAAATAGAAACGGAAACTAAATACATTTTTTAAACTGTTATAGCCCAGCCAGCAAAATAGTTCGACGTCTCCCAGATATCTGAGAGAAACGTCGGTAAAAGAGTCGGAATCGTATAGGAATTCTGTCAGATTTCTGACCCAAAAATGTATGAAGTGGTTGACACGAATTCTGACAGACATGTCGTGGGAAGTTCTGATTTTTGAAATTCTGACAGATATCTGAAAGATTGTCGAAAGCAATTCGTACAGATTTCTCACACAAATCTAAAAGAATTTATGGTCTTACAAAAATGTGAAATAAAGTCAATTAAGACTTTAATATGTAAACTGTTCTTTTTTTTTGTTTTATTTACTTTATCAAAGGCGAATTCATACAGGTGACATTTTCGAGTCATCTGTTTATTGTTTATTTATTTGTTTACATTTTGTGAAAAAATTAGTTAAAATTTAAAATTCAATAAAAATCGATATTGGGAATTATTTCTTTTTCATAAGCAAATTTATTATATTCAAATTTTTTTTATTTTTTTTTATTTTTCGAATTTATTCTATGAGTTAAATTTCAGTTATGTATTTTATAAAGCTTTTTGTAATAGCTCTATTCCTTAAATTTTTTTAGGAGTGACTTTATACACTACCAGACTATTATATTGTATTTTCTTGTTACATTTTACCTTAGCTTTCCGTTGGATAGCAATGAAGTATATTTATGTACAGAAAAATTTACAATTATTAGACATCAGCAGAATGTAATGCATTTTCTGGCCCGCTACGGCCTTCGTCAGCATTCTATATGTCACACTGGATAGTGATACTTTATAAATTGAATGTATTTAACTCAACTATTTCAACAAATAGATATTGGGAATTATTTCTTTTTCATAAGCAAATTTATTATAAATTAGTTAAAATTTAAAATTTAATAAAAATCTAAATACTTGAAAAAAAAAACTTATAGCCTATTTCCGATGTGCGAAAGAATTCTTTCTTTCGTATGACTACATTGAAAACAAAAACAAATTTTTAGATTTTGTTTTTGTTTTCAATGTAGTTATGCGAACGAAAGAATTCTTTCGCACATTGGAAATAGGCTTTTATTTAAATTTTATAAAACAAAAAAAGTGAATATAAAATATAAAATCAAGGAATAAAAAGTGCGTAAGGAATAAGTGGAGCCACAATAAATTTGCAATACAGGAAAAATATTTACCTTCTAAAGCAATTGTGCATATTTTATAAACAAAAAAAATCCATTGTTTATGTTTTCAACAAATAATTTTGACGGCAAACCCCTCAGAAGAGATTCGCAGCTCATTCAAGAATGAAAAATGTTCAATAAATTTTAATTCATTTCATGTTGTAAAATTCCTTTCTTCATAAAAATAATTTAATGAAAATTAAATTCAATGAACTTAAGCCTGATTAAAATATCAAAATTTGGATTTAAAACCATTAACAGTTCAATAAAATAACCACAATACTATTTATTATCAATTTAGTCCATAAAGACATTTTAAAGCACAACTAATATAAAATTAATTAGTTAAAAATAAAAAATAAATACAAAAATTTTTGGCGAATTTAAAAAAAATTTCAATGATCTTCTAATAAATAGTATTAATATATTTACTGAAAAATCAATAAATCCATAAAAGTTATAAAAAGTATTACACATTCGCCTTAGGGGACCAGCATCAGTATAACTTTGTCTAACAAATTATACTGTTTGCGATAAAAAATGACGAACCGGGCGCTGGGAAACGTTGAATAAAATTTCATTTATTAAATATCCAGAGTTTTTATGACGTTTATTGTAAATGTCGTACTCAGCATAACTGTGAGACTTTTTAGTGAAGGCAGTTCAATGAGTGGAAGACGAGCAGTGTATATGGGTAGATTAAAAGGATTAAAATGTAATCTGCGAAGATAAAATAATAGGAATTGTTTTTGGACAGATTTAGTTGCTTCGTAGTGGGTTTGATAAATGGGATTCTATAAAATCGGCCCATATTCAAGAATTGGATGTGCAAGAGACATATAAAATGCTTTCACAGACTATGGATCTTAAAACTCTTCTGACCAACGTTTTATATAGCCAAGTACTCCCCCGACTTTATTTATTATTGTTGTCCTTTGTGGATTACATTTCAACTATGCGTCAAATAAAATTCCTAGATCCAGGAAACTTTCCACTTTTTCCAGTCGATATTCACCCAAAAAATTGTCTGCTGTTCTTAAATTTTTTCTTTCTAGACGCATCCCTTATATTTCTTCAAATTAAGTTCCATTAAATTAAGTTCCGTTAAATTGCACCGTTTTTGGAATAAATCCATGTTAACCGCATTACCGCAGTCCCACTGTAACTTTTAAGTTTAAAATAAACGTTTATATTGTAAAGTGGGTACAAACATTATCTTTATAACCCACACACATAAATAATATATACAACTAATTGATCCATAAATGTTTGATTTATTTAGTTACATTTATGTAAATAACAATTACTAGAAAAGAATGATTTAAACATATTTGAAAGAAAGTAGAATGAATTGTTCTTTAACTTGTAATCAAGCAAATATCCAAAAAAAATTTGAAATATGACCTATTACAAATCGGTCGATAGGTGATTAGAGATCCCATATAAAATTAACTTAAGTAAATAATTATTTCCTCTTTCGCTTATATATTATGGGAAGAAACCTCTTTCCCATGGTCAATGGATGGATATGAAATAACTATTGTAAACGAAGCCACTCTTTATCATATTTAGGGGAGAAACCCCTTTCACCACAGCCCAATGCCTGCTATGTATGTAAATAAAACTTGCGTAAACTTAGCCGCTTTTTCGTACTTAGGGTGTGTGAAACGGTATCATAGTACTCATAGAAGTAAAATGTTGACACTGTCGAGGTGAATAAAATTTCACTAGCCCTGGGGGCTGCTATAAAATATTACATTAGCGTTGACATTTTTGACAATTTTAATTCCGCATCGAACATTGCTACCGTTTCACACACACCCTCACATGGCGAAACCATTTCGGCCAGCTCTTAAAACAATTTTATTGTAATCGAAGCCCCTCTTTGTCGTATTATTTATAAATTTTATTAAAAATAGGTGCGTCCGAGAACCCAAAAGTTTTTACAGATTTTTTTAATGCTTTTTACTAAATAGTGTTTGCGTACACAAAATACAGTAAATGAGAACACAAATTGAGAGCGTAAAGTGCCAGTTCTTGACTGAGTATTTACAAATTTTTACTACAGAAATGTTTGCAATAAAATTTAGTAAAAGAAAAACCCATGTGATTCAAAAGGTAAAAAAGAAAAAGTAAACAAACAAAAAAGCATACGAATTGTAAAAATATTATTAAAAAACAGAAAAGTAGAAATTAAACTGAAACAAAAAGCGAATAAATATTTATTAATTAAAGTTATGCGTGAACTATTTATATGACTCCAAAACAACTTTTAAACTAGTGGTGAATGAGGTTATACTAAGGCCCTAATCATATAAAACGCAGCGAAACGCCAAAGAATAACATTGAAAGCACAAACAATGTCATATATATTTTGTTATTTTTTTGTTGCTTTCTACAGAAATTCACATTGCTTTTTAAAATCTCAAACGCTTCATAGCTTGTGGCGCTGAAAATTTTAAAACGGTACATGAATTTCTGTAGAAAGCAACAACAAAATTACAAAATATATATGGCATTTATATTTGTATATTTGCTTATATATACTTAGCTGGTGAGGCCTAACTCCATTTGTGAAAATAAAAATGCAAAATTTTTTATTCCATTTTTCCCGACGTTTCGTGAATTTTATGTTCACTTCTTCAGGGGATTCGTCTATTATTATAAAATAAAAACATCAACATTTAATAATACAATAAATTGAATGTAACTAACTTACATTGAAAAAACAATTTTGTATTACATTAATAAATTTTTAAATAATAAAAATCACAGGTAGTGTCGTCATCTACTGTTTTTCAAAACAACTCTGTAACAGGCGCTTAAATTGTCAGTGTCTTCTTTTTTATTCATTGTTCTGTTTATTTTCTGTTGAATTCTTAAGCTTTCTGTAGTATATCTTTTCCTCACGTTATTTTCCTTGTCTAGTATTCTTATGTTGTCAAAATCAGGTTTATGTTTTGTTTGTAATATGTGTTGTGATAATGCAGTGCTTTCTTTGTTTTTGTTTATGTCTGATTTGTGTTCTCCCATTCTTGTCTCCAGATTTCTCTTTGTCGTCCCAATGTAAATAATAACAAACATAAATGGAAACATTGATAAGGAGGAAAAATATTTTTACAGTGTAAAATACATACCGGGCCTCACGGACAATAAAAACATAAAAAACGCAATAGATAATAATGACATGAGCTTTGCTTACAAACCAAACAAAACATTAAGTGCAATATTTACAAATACAAAAACGCCAATAAACAAACTACAACAAAATAATGTAGTGTATGAAATACCATGCAAGGGAGACAACAACAACAGCTGTGATTTAGTTTACATTGGGACGACAAAGAGAAATCTGGAGACAAGAATGGGAGAACACAAATCAGACATAAACAAAAACAAAGAAAGCACTGCATTATCACAACACATATTACAAACAAAACATAAACCTGATTTTGACAACATAAGAATACTAGACAAGGAAAATAACGTGAGGAAAAGATATACTACAGAAAGCTTAAGAATTCAACAGAAAATAAACAGAACAATGAATAAAAAAGAAGACACTGACAATTTAAGCGCCTGTTACAGAGTTGTTTTGAAAAACAGTAGATGACGACACTACCTGTGATTTTTATTATTTAAAAATTTATTAATGTAATACAAAATTGTTTTTTCAATGTAAGTTAGTTACATTCAATTTATTGTATTATTAAATGTTGATGTTTTTATTTTATAATAATAGACGAATCCCCTGAAGAAGTGAACATAAAATTCACGAAACGTCGGGAAAAATGGAATAAAAAATTTTGCATTTTTATTTTCACAAATGGAGTTAGGCCTCACCAGCTAAGTATATATAAGCAAATATACAAATATAAATAAAAGTAAGTGGCCAAAAATAAAGGAAAACAAATATATGGCATTGTTTGTGCTTTCAATGTTATTCTTTGGCGTTGCGCTGCGTTTTACATGATTAGGGCCTAAGATTGTCATTCCATGTGAAACTTTTTTATTATACACCTAAGACCCCATAAAGTATATATATTCTGGCTCCTTGAGAATTTCTAGTGGCCAATTTTCAGGATTGATATTAAAACACACTTGCTTTTAAAACCTTTTTAAATACAAAATTCTCTTCTTCACTAAATACTTAAATTAAACTTAATCCACCGATATGGTGGCCTCAATATCAATACAATACAACAACAACAGGCAACTCAGCTGTTTTCTGCGTCCACCTTCTAAATTAAAACACTTTTTTATGATATTTTGTATTTTTGTATTTGTAGTGCTACCATACTTTTATCTTAATTAAATAAGACTACAAATAAAACTCAAAAAATCAATCTGTATTTAAATACAACTTAAGTTTATATGACAATTAACTAAGGCCCTTATCATGCAAACGCAACTCAACGCCAAAGAATTACATTGAAAGCACAAACAATGTCCTAAATATTTTGTAATTTTGTTGTTGCTTTCTACAGAAATTCATGTACCGTTTTAAAATTTTCAACGCCACAAGCTATGCAGCGTTTTAGATTTTAAAACGCAATGTGAATTTCTGTAGAAAGCAACAAAAAAATTACAAAATAGATATGACATTGTTTGTGCTTTCAATGTATTTATTTGGCGTTGCGTTGCGTTTTACATGTTTAGGGCCTGAATATAGTTAAATCTATATTAAGGCCCTGAAAATTGGGCAGAAGTCGATTTAACCATGTCCATCTGTCTGTCCGTCTGTTGAAAACATGCTCACTTTCGAAAAACGCAAAAGATAAGAACAAACTTGGTATAAACTTTCTTGTAGTTATCATAAAAAGTTTGGTATTGAAATCCAGCAATATCGGTTCAGTCTGATCCTGACTTATGAATCAAAATGTGGAATCACCACCCTAAAAAATTTATAATTTTGTTAGAAAAATTAACATAAATGGTGGAATATTACACGGAATGATATACGATTTCGCACAAATTCGTTTTATACGACTAGAAATCATATTGTTAAATTTCGTGAATATCGGTTGATTATTTACAATATGCCCCATATAAAGCCTACTCCCGGAAAACAGTTTAGTATGCCTAAAACCGTAACAAATAATGCTATCAAAATTAAATTCGGTAAGTCACAGTTTTATAGGACTAGAAATCACACTAATCTATTTCGTGATCGTCGGTCCATAATTTACAATAGGCCCCATATAAAGCCCACTTTGGGAAAATATTTAAATTCGCCTAAAGCCGTAGCCGTGATCTGGCCTTGGACTCTGATGATGAGCACGAGGGTTGAACCACCGGAATATGCCAACGTTCAGAACTAAAGTTAGGGAGGCAGTAATAGATGTGACATTGACGAATTATAGAGGCTAAGTAGATTATTGGAGGGTGGCTTTGGGATTTTCCTTCTCTGACCGTGATCATATATCCTTTAATCTAAACTTCGAAAAGTCAAAAAGGCGTCCTTATAGGAATCCAAGGAGGACGAACTCGGATTGCTTTTCGGTATTGGTGAATAGTAACCTTAGTCTACGTTCATACGGCTCATGTTTTATTGACATGATTGCTACTTTATGGGTGAGAGCGACGAGGGGAAAAGAAACGAGTACACACATGCATGTACAGTCAGTACGCTTTGCTTTCTCATTCGCTACAAATTATGTTCAAAGAAGAAAAAGGAAGAATCATGTCAATAAGACATGAGCCGTATGAACGTAGACTTAGAGTTACACACGATTGGGGGGTCGACTTCGGCCGGTGTGGAGTAGATGGTGGGTACATTTACGGAGGTGTTGACCAGTAGTTATGATCGATCTTGTCCGCTGAATTTTCCGGGCAGTCCCTCGCAAACGAGATGGTGGACAGGTGAGTTGAGGAGTCAAAGGACTACTGTCAGAAGGTTATTCAATAGAGCGAAGCATACGCGTAGGGATGAGGATTGGAGTAACTTTAGGAAAAGAGTAGGGCCTGCGTTAGGACCATGATATTTATTATCATGGGCCACTGTATGATAGGCAGAATGGCGGTGAGAATGAGGTCTGGCTTATCGGATATATGTAGGATGTGTGAGGACCCAGAGGAGTTGGAGACAGTTGAGCACTTTCTGTGCCACTGTCCCGGGCTACAGAACAACAGGCTGAGGTGGCTGGGTAGCAGATTCCTGCACTAATTGGGAGATGTCTCGGGCTACGGTCTCGAGAATCTGATGGGATTCATAATGGGAATGACCTGGCTGTGCGGCAGGAGGATGGGGACTGGAAACATGTGGGGCAGTTTAACTGTTTGGTAGGGTTGTTTTTGCTTGTTCTGTCCGATTTATTATCTTCCACTATCTTCCTTTCCTGTGCTTTCACTATTTACTTCTCCTACTCTTTCACAGTAGATTTCATTTTCACTTCTTTCCGTCTTTCTTTCACTAATTAAGGCGCCACAATGGATCATATTGGTCTCTGGGTGAGGGTGTGAAGTTTGCTTCACACCAGTCTTTCTAACTTAACCTAACCTAAAGCCGTAGCAGATATAGATATTGCGGTAAACATTTTTCCAAGATTTTTCTTTTAGTCTTATTTTTTTGAGTTGTTAAATGTAAAGTATTTGTGTACTTAGTGCATTACTTTTTTTAAGTAATCAATAACAAAAGAGTTCTTACAGCGCGAGTTCGATTTCGCTATTCTAAAAAATCTGGTCCATTGCATTTACCGAAAAGTTGGAATGATTGACCATTTTTTAATAAAACTCTTAATATTTTATGGTATTGATCAAACTTTACTTAATCAAATCTAAAACAAAATCATACAAATATGACCAAAAAGTAACTGTAAAAAAGATCTTGATGATGAACCATTGGCGTTTCTTAAAAAATACTAAAAGTATCCAATTATTTTATGTTGGGAATATACTTTACTAAAACACTACACATATTCAACATTTATATTTTTCTAGTTGGCTTTGAGAAATAGTTTATTATTTTTTAATGAATTGAAAATTGCTTATATAATATTTTTTGAACTTTAATAGTATAGTTTTGTTTTAATAAATTTAATATTGTTTTTTATAAAAGAAAATCCTGTGTCCAATTATTTAAAAGGATTTTCATCATTTTAACCGTTGTACGATTCTGAGCATATACTTCAACATCTGGGTAAAGCCGGCGATTCACTATCCTATTCAGTTGTACGATTTTTCAAAAAAATTGTTTGTGCTCATAGAGTATGATAGTGTGACTTAACACTTAAATTGAGTGCAAATGTTGTTGACAAGTCTGTCCGACTTGCAAATGTTTATGAAAGCTTTGATAGAATGATAGAATCAATGCAATTCTTTTCTTTTAAAGTAGCTGAGTTATATGATTTTTTTGTGTGATATTTTGCAGAAATTTTTTTATGCCCGATAGAATTCTATCAAATTTTCGTGTGATCCAAAGTTTCTGCGGGAGCGCTAACGGGAGATAAATGTTGCTGAAATAAGACAATTTAGCTAAATTTGATAACTTTGGCAAAACTAAGTTTCTGAACAAGAATTACCAGAAGAAGGGAACATAATAAATAAATCGATATAAAAAATCGTGTTGTACTTATTGCACTTATAAACAGTGTAATCTAAAAATATTGCCCATTGCAAAAATCGTTGTATTGCGATAATCAGGGTTGCGAAAATCCAGGTCGCACTGCATGTACTTTTGAAAAAATTTAACCAGACACTAATTAGCAAAATCAAATAAAAACAAATAGGAAGGATTGCATAAAATAATTTCTTTGTATATTTTTTCACTTTTTTGGGGTAATTTTTGAATAAAAAATATGGTCATATAGATAGCATTAGGAAAAATAGCCCCAAATTTGGGGTCCATTTTCATTTTTTTTTGGGCCCATATTTCGCAGCGCCGAAACGAATCCCAATCTATAAAATCCCGTAAAGAGCTCCAGTATCAATGGACCTATGATATCCGAAACCGTATGCAGCTTTGCAGATCTAATGACATCCTGGGCAACATTTTTGTACAAGTCAAAACTCGTTTGAGGAGTTTTATTTTTACCTAAAACTCATTCTAATTTTATATTTCCCGTCAGCATCAAATTTGCATATTTAAACAACTTATTTTGTATTTAGTTTATAAAAAAACATCTGATTTTTTTCAACAAATAATTTTGATAAATAGTTAAATTTGTTATTGATATTTCAAAATATTATCAAAAAAATATAAATTTTCAATTATCAGACACCAGCAGAATGGTCCGATATGTTTTTCGTCGTCATTTACTTTGAAAATTTTATGAAATTAACTCAACATTTTTAACAAATAGAATTTGGTAAGTTTTGTTTCTTTTTGTGGATTATGTTACGTTTTAATCAACATAAACTCTTCAAAAGAGTTTAATTTTATGACGGCGAAATTTCGGAAAAAATTAAACTCCTTAAATGAGTTTTATTTTAGATGGAAAAAACTAAACTCTCTTTTTGAGAGTTTTATTCGACCTTTAATTTTTAAGCTGAAAAATAATTATTAAACTGTGGAGTTGAGATCTTTTTTTTAAGATCATCTTAGATTCTGAAAGAGCTTGTCAATACGAACATATTGGCATATGACAGTTAAGGGGTCCATTGACTCTAACATGAAGAGTTTTGAAGTTTAAATTGTCTGGATAACTGTTATTTGCGGTCCCTGGTTAAAGTATTTCAAATCATTTTAAAATAAAACAAATCGAAATGTATAGTATTTGATATCAATCCAAATGTTTATTTAAATTGTATTAAATTTTGGATCATTATCAAATATTTATGTGATGTGCTACACTACTTCTATTTTAATAATGAGTAATTCCATGTCAAATCGACCAAGAGTGGGACCCGACCCCTTTCGATTTGAATGAAATTTGGTGAGAAGGTTCCTTTCATCCTCTAAGAAACATATATCAACGAAAAAAAATATTGAAATTTTTTTTCAAAAGTTACGTCATATTCAAAACGTCATAATTTCGCCGAATTAGCCGAATGTGTTGAGTTTATTTTTTCAATATCTCAAAAACTACTGTACATACGAAGATGATTTGTATGTCATTTTAAAGAGAATACTTGGGGCTACAAACAATATAAAACAAAATAAACTTTATCAATACTTTTTTTAAGCACCTTAAATCAAACAAATCAGCCTTAATAAATACTTATTACTCGAAATAACAATATGAAAATTTAATTTTAAGATTGTTTTTTTTACAGGTTGCGAAAGAAAAAAAGTCATATCTTAAAAAAGAAAAAAAAAACACCTCCTTCAAAGTTTCAGGATTTTTAAAGAACAGTTTGAGGTAGTATATAAAAAAATCAGCCAAATAAAAGATTAAGTTTTTGACTTAGTTCATTTTTAAAATTTAATACTTTTATCTTCGTATATACAGTAGTTTTTGAGATATTGCAAAAATAAACTAAACACATTCGGCTAATTCGGCGAAATTATTTTTTCGTTGATATATGTTCCTTAGAGGATGAAAGGAACCTTCTCACCAAATTTCATTCAAATCGAAAAGGGTCGGGGGTTACTCTTGGTCGATTTGATATGGAATTACCCTAATACTATACTTTAGTGTATTTACGTACAACATTTTTTTTTTTTTTAATTCTAGTTTGTTTCTTTAAAACTCTATCTTAATTGTTTTAACCATAAACTCTTTTCAATAAAGTAAAGTACGAATATGTAGCATTAAGCAAAGATTGCAACATTTCCAAGTTCATGGGATAAACTTTGCCCACTAATATCTGCAACAATATTAAAAAGTTATATAATATTTATAAAAAAAAAGTATTCCTAAGAACTTACAGAGCAAGGTTTTTGTGATCTTAAAATCAGTAATTTTAAAGTTTTCTGAGTAGCAACATCGAACTCAAACCAGTTGCTGTCGTAAGCAGCATTGGCCACTAATAAACTCTGATCGTACAACTCATTAGCAAAATAATACATTATCACACTTTGGGATAAGATCATAAATATATAGATGCTAACAATAATCATTTGGGCCAGAGTTTCAACCTGTTCAAAATAATTTAGATGGTCAAACGTTTTAATGTTAATATTTCTTTAACAATGTCTTACGATAATCAGTAAAAATAACATGGCACATAGCATGGCTCCATATGCCAAAAATTCCACTAAAAATGTATGAGTAGTTAAATTATTAATAGTATCCACATATCTAAAAAAAAATTTATGTGTTTACACGAAATTTAACGATTTGTTGAAAATTGAATTTATTTTCCTTACTCTATCAATTCCAATTGATATTTAATACACCACACAATAACCAGTTTGGCTTGCTCACTGCTTACCCCTTTAAGATTTTTCAGTTTATGTTGCAGCACTTTACACATCAGTATGGAAAAGAGTATAAATGCCACTATCATATTGGTAAATGGAATGTACATACAGCAACCCATGGGTGTAATGATGACTTGGCATAAAAAAAAGATTTGATAAAAAGGACTTTCGTATTTTTCAATACCCGGTACATACATGCCAAAAGGTAAAACTGAAAAAGACAAATGCGATTGAAAATTATTATGCGTTTAAAGAAAAGTCAAAACTTACCCCTTGATGTTGCAAATAGGGGATATACTATAAAACCAATACATGAACAGGTGCCCATAAATAAATTAATTTTTGATAAAAATCTAGAGGCTTGAGTTGTTTCCTGTAACATTTTTCTAATAAATTTATCTTCAGATTCCTTGAAAAAATGTATAATATTGAATTGTTAGCATATCCTCGACCTTACGACAAAAAGGTTCTATCTGATATTTTTTTAAAAAATGAGTGATATATTACATCGCTATCGACTACGGCAGTGATGCATTTTGAGTTTTTAATATTTGGGCCAAAATTACGATTTAAAAGGGCCAAAATACCTTTGACAGGGCCAAAATTTTTTCCCAGAAATATCCTGCTTATATTGTGGCCAAATAGAATCAGTGATGCTGACTTGTGGTAAAAAACAAATCAAAACTAGTGCAAGAAAATAAAATGTCGAAAATGCCGATGGATTGTCCATATATTAGAAGAACCATCAAAAATATTGCTCAATTTTGCGCTTACTTGGAACCCTATAGGCAGAGGACGCTCCGTCGCGCCCTTGAAGAAAATCTGTAGGAGAGCTATTGATGAGGAGCAGCGTCCTGCAAATCACAATAAAGCGAATAAAATATTGAAATACAGTTGCACGGTTGAGGTCCTATGGTCGAATAGGAGAAAAGAACGACTGAAGATAATGGACTGTCTACTACAGTGATTTTTGGTATTAACTTGATATACATACATACTTACAAAAAAGAATTTTTATTTAAGACAAGATAGGTTTGCCAATAAAATTATGAATTTTTTTAATAAACAAAACAATGTTGTAAATAAAATTCATGTTTGAAACAGTGAGAAAATTACATTGGAAAATGTACTGAACGGTTAATAGTAGTTAGTTGAATTTTGAGCTGAAAGGGCCAAAATAGTTTAGAAAGTACCACAGGGCCATCAAACATTCAAGAGTGCCACAAATGGCCCAATTGTGCCACATTTTGCATCACTGGTCTACGGTATTACGATTGGCGTTCTCAGTTTTTGTCTATCTCTTACAGCTTCTGAGATATTTAATCTAACTCGGTTCTATATACACGTTTTTGGTTTAAGATGCAGTTAACGAGGTTCTAACTGACTGATAGAAGCTTGTTAACTTGGAAAGCCTATTTTATTTTGCAAATAGAACCATGTGGAAACTTTAATTGCAAATAGAACCATGTTGGTTAGACTCAAAATTTTATATTGCACAAGTAGAAATTGCATAAGTGAAAGTTATTCACAAACGATTTCCTTACCTTCTAGTATTTTCAGTAGTGGGAAATATTGTACGTTCTTTTAAAGACTTACATAAGTATCTAAATGCTCAACTACTTATAAGGAAATCTTCTTTGAGTTGAAAAAATAGATTAATGCAACTTATAAGCTTTTATATTGTTTAATAGTTTTACCACGATTTTAATTGCCAAACGAGCCATCCCAATTAAAATGGAGCTTCAAACGTAGCAGGCTTGTAAGGGAGAAATGTAAAAGTTTCGCTTACCATTTAACTCACGGAAGACATAAATTTTATATGGCGAGTTCCACACAAATGTTTGTTCTGATTTGTTTTATTATATTTTATTTCTTTAACTGCAGCTTAAACTTCCCTACAAGAAGACAACCGGCCATTTTACTAGCTAGATGACCAGTAGTGCTCACCGATATATTGGTTATAGTTTCTATTAGTTTATTAAGAGCAATATTTAAAAACTGACCGAAACCTTGCGATTTTGCCTCTGTCTCTCTCTAACTCATTATGTCTCTCTCTAACTCATTCTGTCTCTCTCTAACTTATTATTTCAATGTCAAATTGTTGCAGGTGTAAAATTTCTAAATTCTTTCTAAAATAAAAAAACTCTTTATTTTAAAAAATCATTTAAAAATATACAAAATAAAGTCATACTTGAATATTTTTAAAAGAATAATAAGCACCCCTATTATGAAAGTCGACGTCGACATTAGTGTGTCCCAAAAAAAATTGAGAAGTTTTCTTTAAAAAAATTGACTTAGTAACAACAAAAATCGTGCTAATGGGCCGAGTAATCAGCAAAATTCAAAAAAGTCGAGAAACCCCGATTTTTGGGTTAAATTCGATTTTAGCGACCTCTAAAACTCTTCCGAAAAATCTGAAAAAAATCACAAAAATACTTCACACTATAAGCTTTCAAAAAAAGGTGGGGCATAAAATAATATATTTTTTTTGGGACACACTAGTCGACATGAGTCGACGACATCGGAACAGTAATTATATTTTCTGAGTCGTTATTGACAATAATCGATTACTATTGACAGTCACTTGATATATTCTAGGGCGCTTTTAAGTCTACGTCGAGTAAAATTGTCTCGGTTTTAGTCGACATGAAATTTTGCGACGACTCAAATGAAAGTTAAGAAATTTTAAGCAGAATGTAAACATATGTATTAAGTCCGTTAAAATAAAAAAAATGCAAATTTTAAAGAATAATGGGCACAAATTTTAATAGTAAATTAAACTCGAAAGTTCGGCTAAGTTAGATAAAATAGCGAAAATTCGCGAAAATTTTTAACATAGAGCAACAAAGCTACGCAAAATTGCAAAAATTTGGAAAAGTTTGGAAAAATTGCGAAAATTCGCGAAAATTTTTAATATTTCAAACAAGCCATAAAATTAATTAAAAGTCCCAAAAACTAAAAGGAATGTCAAAATTTCGGTAAAATTGCAAAATTAGCGGAAATTCGCAAAAATTTGCTGACAGCGGCATGATAGCAAAGTCTTATATATATTAATATTCGTTAAAGCTATAAATAATCAGAAAACTGACAGTAAAAAGTAGCTCTTATCACGAACCTGGCAAAACTTCAAGAAAAATTCATAATCGGAAACAAACTCTAAAATTAATTTGAAATCGCTCAATCGGTAAAAAAAAACAAAATGTCGGAAAATAGCATAAACAGCTTAAAAAAATTAACTTTAATGATGAAAAACAAAAATAATAGAAAAAAATTTGGAGACGGGATTTTTTTTGTCAGATTTTCGATAACTTGTTGACGTCGACACAACTTTCTTATAAAATACCAACTTAACGTCGAAGTGATGTAGTCGTTGACTTGATGTAACAACAAATAAAAATTAATGTCGACGTCGACAACGACTTGCATAATAGGGGTTAATATTTCAGAACTTAATTGAAATTACAATATTCTACTACGGTAAACAACATTCAACCATAGATTCCTCAAATAGTGTTGGTGCAAATAGAATCTTTCTGTTCTAAGGTCTCCATATGTAGTAAAAAAAAAGTTTTTAAATTTTATATTACTTTTTTCTGTGTAATAAATATCGGGAATTGGCTTTATTTAGAAATAAAGAATAAAAAGCCTAATCCGTGATCACCTCAAGTTCGACCAAAAATGGATTCCTGATATGAAAAACTTTAAAATTTGCAATCATTTATAATTCCGTAAATATGGGTATTTCCAGCAAAAAGTCTACTTTTTGTAACGTAACGCCAGCAAGTAAATAAAATTGTTTACTAAAAAAATTTCATATGTATAATTAACTTTTTTATTAGTAACAAAAGGGATAACATTTGAACAACATGAACTGATAGAAAAAGCGTCATAACGCTGTTGTATTGTGGCATCAGTACTATGACAAGTGTCTTCGTTTTTGGCCCCATGACACTTTACATCACTGTAATGTCAGCCTTACCATCACTTGGCCAAATTGTCATCAGGGTCGAAAATTTAAATTATGTCATCAATGGGATAACACATTGGCATCACAGAAATGATGAATCGGAGTCAGTTTTTTAACGCATGTCATCAGTGCGATGACAAACTGTCATCAAATTGATGAATTGTAATCGACCTTAAGGCAAATTGAGAGAATATCATTATTTACTTACCCGTTACACATGTTTGTTTCACTTTTGTTGTATTCTGCCCTTTGTTAACAGAAGAACTCTCAATTATAAGATACCAGCAGCATGCCCGATATGGTTTTCGTAATAATTCAACTTTAAAAATTTTTTGTATTTTTATAAAAAAATTTAAAAAAATAGGATATGGGAATTTTTGGTTTTAATTTTACTTTTTAAACATGAAAATAATTATGACATGATATATTATATCATCGCGCTGATGACAGCCTGTCATCACACTGATGACAGTTTGTCTGTACTGATATCAAAATACATCAGCGTTATTACTCCTTTTCTAACAGTGTGGGCCTAAAAACAAGCTTATTTTGCTTGCTGGCGTTACGTTGCAAAAAGTAGACTTTTGGCTGGAAATGCCTATATACGTTAGCTGGTCAGATGCTATTATTTTGGAATTTATTTCCATTCATTTGTTGTTCAAATTTAAAATTACCATCAATTCAGTATACAACAATCGTATATTTTCCATAAATGTCTCGTACTCAAATCGATTTATACACAACATAACTGCTCTCAATATCGTATTGAAAAACAAAACCGCTATGTAGGCATTACGGACTACAGCATCAATACTTTCGGTACTAAAATAAATGTCCAAAAATTGCGTAGTGTTGATCATAATGTAGGGTATCAAACAGGAATATCGGCGCCAATTATGTTGCAATAAAAATGACCAAAATTTCATAATACGCAAACTCGTATTGAAAAGAGGCACATCTTCAATGGTTTTCAGTTGCATGATGATGATCTACTCCCCAAGCAATATTTTTAAATTTATATTTATATTTTTTTTTAAGTTTAAACGCACTGATGGAAAAACTTTGATTGGTCATACTTTTTATACCGAAATCATTTCCATAAATTTTGTTTTGGCCACAAAAATGACTTTTAATTTTTTTCCTAACTCTAGAGTAATTTTTATTAAAGTTTTTATTGTTTTTACAAAGTTTGCAAACAAATTGTGCATAAAAAATTTATTTTTGCAACAATTTTGCTTAATCATCCTTGGAAATTAGTCATACCTTTGGAATAAACCCAATCCATATTTTCTTTTCACATTAAACGTCTTATTGGCCTGCTTGACTTTTGGAGTTGGCATGTAATAAATGGTTATCTACACGCAGATAAAAAATATGTTTAGATATGGTCACCTCCAACAAAACAATTTTTAGACAAAATTTTAAACATATTATGTTTAAATTTAAACATATTATTGTCACCGACAAACATATAATTGTTAAATTAGTCCTCCATCAAGAAGCCACAACCATATTATGGTTGCCTTTAAACATGTTATGGTTAAATATGACAATAATTTGTTTTTAAATTAACAATAGTATTTTCCTCTTTTCTAAGAGCAACATGCTTTGGTTGAAAATCAACCATGCTATTATAAATGTTAAGCATATTTTAGTTATTACTAACCAAAAGATGTTCGGAGGCAACCATAATATGGTTGTGCGAAAAGTTTTGTTGGAGGTGACCAAATTTAAACATATTTTTTCTCTGGGTGTATCTAACACTTAAGACAAATAACACCTATGGTCAGTCCGCCGCAACAGAAGCGACTTTTTTGGACTATAATGTTCGAAACATATTCCAAACAAAACAAACGGTTCTGGTTATTTTCTGATTGTGCAAGTTTTACTACATAAAATGCTCATTCTATGTCAGTTAATTATACGTTGTTCACATTATTCATTACAAAAAAATAACCGGAAGTGAAAGCAAAATGTTATGCACTGCGGAAAGGAACAAAAGTCCGAAAATTTTCGAACCCTAGTCATTTTGTACTTTTTAGTTTGGTCAAGGTACATCAAATAATAATTTAAAAATTAATTTGAAGTTAGTAAGTATCGTATAGGGGAATTTGTCACGTTTAAGGATCTTTTCTTTGTAACTCAAGAATTACAATTCCTTTAATCTGTTCATACAACGTTTCGCTACATAAGCAACAGTTTCGTAGTTATAAAAAAATGTATGAAGAAAAAAAACATTTTTTGCCCAAAAAATTTAAATTTTTTATTTTTAATTCAAAAAAAATCCAAAACGGTAAAAAAGTGTCAAGTCCTATTACTTTCACGTAAAGTCGCATAACCTATGAACAAAATGAGACATAAATCATGAAAATCGATGAACGCGTTTCGCTTTTATTCACAA
This sequence comes from Pollenia amentaria, assembly GCA_943735925.1. NCBI lineage: Eukaryota > Metazoa > Arthropoda > Insecta > Diptera > Polleniidae > Pollenia > Pollenia amentaria. The sequence goes on along the minus strand of OX031008.1, from coordinate 78,887,824 downwards.
TTAAGTAAAGGTATGAATTTCAAAAATTTGCTCGAGATATCCACAAAATTCTTTGGAAAAAACATTGATGACTTTTTTTATGATTCTCAGAATCAAAAAAAAAGGAATAAACCAAAGGTTATTTGATTTTTATGATTGCGGTAGCAAAGTAATAAACGGTAATAAATGTGAGTGGACAATTAATCCCACTCCGAGTCTTCCCCATAGGTTTTTTCCTTGTTAGAGAATCGCCTACAGACCCTAGTTATACTATCCACCTCCGAGGTATACCAAAAACATTCCGATATATACCGATTCGACTGTACTTTTTCCCTAACAGTGAACTCTTTATACCAAGGACTAGAAAAGGAGTGCTCATCCACAACCCTCCAATTAGGGTTGCCAGTTTTGAAATCAGAGAAATCAGTACACAAGAAAAAAAATCAGTACAATTGCATAAAAAACAGTACATATACTTTTTTAATATAATTCAAGTTTTGGTTTAGTCTTTTTTAAACCAAAACTTGAATTCATTCTAAATTTGAACAGTGACAAAATTTTATTAATAAACATGAGTTTTTTCAAAACAATAATTCAATTCCGTATATATTTATAGCGCGAATACAAAGTGAATAACAAATAAATCTAAAACACAAGTTGTTAAAAATTAGATTCTTAATTTCTTGTACTTGGTTATTCAAAGAAACATTAGTTTTATTAAAAGCAAAATTTGAGATCATTATGTCTGAAGCTTGGTACTAAAAGGGTCAATGTTAATATTTTGCTGTTTGAGTTAAGTGTTGCATTAGGTATTTTCTTAAGCTACGGTCACAATTAGCAAATATTTGATGAAAAAAGTGACCAATATGTGAACTTAAATTGTATTTCCTTTATTCTATTATATTTTTTGAATATATGTCAACATAAAATTCAATTAAAATGAAATAAAAGTAGTTTTTGCTATATCTGTCACATAATTAATTTAATTTTGCAATTAAAAGGTCATGCTAAGTCTCTTTTTTTTTGCGGAAACAGTCAATGTCTAATTTAACCGGGAACAGCTTCAAAAAGGTTTTGCTAGCCAATTTCCCTTAGAACTCTTCTATAAAAAAAATAAAATTTTAATTTTTTCAAAAAAGAATTACGTTGACCTTTTTAGCACCAAGCTACAGATATAAGGACAACAATGTTAAAAAACCAATTCAACACTTGAAATAACGAAGCTTTTTATGGATTTATCTTCAAAATAATTTAAAAAAATTATTTAAAAGTGATTGACAACTAATTACTATTAATAATTATAATAATTGCAAAAGGCACAATGGTTTTTCAGAAGACATAAATATTTACAAAATTACAAATTTTTTGTACATTGTCCACAATTTCTTTTCTGTCTTCAAGAAATTGTAAAACTCATTACAACTATAACCAAAGTTTGTCTTTATCAGCAACTCACTTTCTAGGTGTTATATTAGGAGCCTGTTTCTCTCTTTTCTCCACCTTGAAAACTATAGACTCGTTCTGTAAAAGCGTTTGAATGTGGAATGGAAGCAATAAAATTACACAATTTCTCAAATTCGTTAATGCACCACCATTTAGAAACACTTTCCATTTTTCTTCTACTGTCTTCTTTTTTTGTACTGCCTCGATAAAAATCTTTAATGTTAATAACTCATCGATAAGAACATCTATATTAATATTTGTATTGCAAAAAATTTTACAGTAGGTCATACTATTATATACTGAACAAAATCAATATATAATAACAGTACATTAATGAAAAAATCAGTACATTTGCGTACTGATTTAATTGTAATGCATAAATCAGTACTTTAAACAAAAAACAGTACATGTACTGTTAAAAACAGTACGAATTGCAGCCCTACCTCCAATTCTCAATTTTATGCTCTGCCAAGACAACGTACATAGGTGCCACCATTTCACGGGTAAATTAAAAAAAAAAGTTCAGGAACCGTAAAAACTATAATTAGTCGCTTAAATTGTAAAAAATTCTAAATTTCAAATATGTAACTGTGCTTTTGTAGTGACGCGTTGAAATTAAACATTGTGAAAAAAATTCGCAGAAAAAAGCTAAAAACTTTGTGTTATTAAATCCTTTTTACTACAAGTAGTTTTGAAATATTTAAATGTTGCATACATTTGTAAAAAATTATTTGTGGAAGTACTTTTGTTTTTTAAGTTTATATAGTATGAAATGCAAAAAAAAAAAAAATTTTCAGTTTAAGTAGACATAAAGTTATTAATTGGGCTCAATTAAGCAGAGATTTCAATTTTATTTTAAAGGTAGAACAAATAAGCTATTTTTAGAAAATTGTAAAAATCGTTGCGCCTTTAGAGTTATGTACGAATTAGTTTTAGCCACACAAAGTGTGGCCAGGTCTAAAAAATTTTCACAGCTAAATCTGCCATTATACAGGGCCAAAAAAATGCTAAAAATTATTTTTAAAAATGCTAAAAATAATGCTAAATTTTTTTATAGATTTTTGTTAAAAATGTATGGCCAGTATGATATTTTATTCTGATGATCTGGCCTAAGCAACCAGTGAAATGCGCATAGGAACAGCTTATCCTCCAACAATAAATTTCAGTATTTTTTTATAAATTTTAAAAAAGGGAATTAAGCTCAACAAACAAAATCTTTTAATAAATAATAGTATTCCCAAAAACCACTTTGATAATAAATTTTTGCAAGTGCACGTGCATAAAAAACTGAACTGGCAAATTGTTTTTATTTTCATTTCTTGCGAAAACAATAAAAGCATTTTGTTTTTGTTACAACTACAAAAAATGTTGGGAGAATTCCAAATAATTGTAGCGGGAAATGTAAGAAAAGATAAAACTCATCACTAATTTATTGTTTGGTATTTTGTTTAAGCTTTGATATTGTTGCAAAAAAGACTTTTTGAGTGTTTGTAGGTAATTATCATTCTCTCTGTAGTCTTGTTTGCTGGTAGCTTTGGCTTTTCTAAAATTATTTGGGAGAACGTTTCCTAATGATCTGGCCTAAGCAACCAGTGAAATGCGCATAGGAACCGCTTACCCTCCAACAATAAATTTCAGTATTTTTTTTTATCAATTTTTACAAAAGGGAATTAAGCACAACAAACAAAATCTTTTAATATTTTATTCGATATATGATAAATTTAAATGGTTTATTTACATTATATACAAAATTTTTAGATCATTTTATTTTTTATAGTTTAAGAAAAGTTGAAGCTTTAAAAAAAATTTTTCCAGCAGTTAGAGCAAACAATTTTTTCAAACATTTACACTATTGAATTCTTATCTAAATACAAAGTCAAATTTCCTTGTACTTTTATATCGTTATATCAAAGGGCAAATAATATTTACAATCAACATGATGAGGACATTTCTAATATTCCCTGAATATTCTATTTCTTTTAACAAGACATGTTAGGTGTTTCTTAACATAAGAGTTATCCATTTTCATACGAAATTTTATTTTGAGTACAACTATTTTTAGCCAAAATGTATTATAATTTAAAAATATTTTTTAGCAAAATCAATTAAACTATTCTTCTAAATTTTTAAACTAAATAATGCTAAAAAGAGCTAAAAACATTTTCCAAAAATGCTTAATAAAATGCCGAGTGCTAAATGAAAATTTTGAGGCTAAATAAAAATTTGTAATGCTAAATTTAGCTGCAAAAATGCCAAAATGGCCACACTGCTCACAAATAAAGTTTATCCCAAGGCGAATTAATTTATCAGGTGGCGTTGAAAGCACAGCTGTGCTACTTTTATTTCTTACTTAGAGAGAGAAATGTCAAAAGTTGCTTGTGTTTTTGACATATCGATCAACGAAAGCAACCAAAAAAATATATTATTGTGTTTTTGGTGTTGTTACTTGTTGTAGTATCGACACCACCGTATACATGAATTCGTCTTGGTTTAACCATGGCCCCATTAGTAGGTCTGCGCAAAACTACAATAATGCAACAATAGAAAAAACAACACGCATTTTGTTTGTGTAAATTATGTTAAAGATGTCAAAACCCAATGCATTTGTTTGTTTAAAAAATGGACAAGATGTCAAAAACAATTGCTTCAAAAACATTTGCACGATAAAAACACAACTCTGCAAAAAAATCAGCAGCCGTTTCGTGCAGGCCATGAGTTTTACAACAAAAATCGTTTCGCGACTTCTGCCTACACTTTTATTGCTGTTGTTTTTGTAATTGTAAAGTCGTGGCTATATTTATATATTACTAGCCTAATCCGGTACGCTTCGCTACCCTGTTAAAACAATTGCTATATGATTAACGATTTAAACGGTTCTCCTGATTTTAATTTCATTCTATAATTTCAAAATGTATTTATTTCTCAATAAATTTCAAAAAGTAGATCTTATTTTTTTGTTATTAGCACAAATCCGTTAAATTTTTAATTTTATTTAAATAACTGTAAAAGTTTTTTGGCACAAAATACGTACCAATATACGTGTTTTAAATGATTTTACCCCAAATAAGTACCAGACACCTATCTGCTTATTTTTTGTGTACTTTGAAATACAGTTAAGCTTGTTTTTTCTATCTATAGAGGTCCAGGAGATATACTAAGTTTAAATTTTATTCAACATTTGCGTCCTATGGGGTTACTGGTCCCCTGCCCCTGTCGATAAAATAAGTAGTCTATTAAATTTTTGGGGCTCACAGGATGCGTCTGTAAAAATTAATTGCTCCCCCTGCATCAACTGCCCTTATTTTTATTTCAAAAGTTGTAGTTTACCATAAGAGAGGGTCCTACTAAGCTTGAAGACCTTTGTCGTCAGATATGTGATCTTTAATACTTTCGTTCTATGGTACTGCTCCGCCTCCATCTACCCCACCCATTTTTATTTTGAAATGTATAGTGTACCATAATAGTGGCTTTAACCAAGTCTGAAGACTCTCGCTATAATAGTTCTTCAGTTACGCAACCTATGGGAGGTATTGCTCCCCTTGCACCTACCCCCTTTATTTTCAAAGGTATAGTTCACCATAAGATTGCCGCCTACCAAGTTTGAACCTTCTCACTATAACAATTCTTAAGATATGCGATATTTAACATTGGTGTCCTATGGGGGGGACCACGGAACCACTTCCCCTGCTGCTATCTTATATCAATTACGGCTCAGAAGATACCACTACAAAAAGTTCAAGAAAAGCCGGTGCTTTAAAGATATGCGATGCTTAATATTGACATCCTATGTAGTTTGTTCTAAGAGTTACGCACATTAAATTCACTATTATAGTTGAGAAGATATGAATTGATCCGCGAAAAAGGTGCTTTTTGGTAAGTAACATCCAGGACTTCCTGTCTGTTCCCAGCAATAAGGTGGGGCACATTACCCCGGTTGCAAATGTTAAGGTAAGAACATACTACAAATGCTACAAATACCCCCACTCCTTTCGTTGGTATCGATACTCTCCCATGTTTTATGATGTGTTTTGACCTCGCATTTCCGAACTAGATGGTGTTTAGCCTCCTGGGCATCTTTTTCAACTTCCAAGCCATGGTGGATTGAAGAGGGCCTGGATCATTATGGGCACAGTACACGGATATAAGCCAGTAGTGGGTTCCTCTTCGCACTCCACTTCTCTGCCACTGAAATTAGACAATAGAAAATTATTAAGACAGTTCCTCACCAGAATACAGGTTCTAGGGGTATCTTTATCTGGATTGGCGAGCAGTTTTAACCCTTTTAACCCAGGGCTCTTGGATGCGGACTATGCCTACCTTGCATGTAGTCAAACATTTCAACCCCATTTTAGTTTCATATAAATAAGAACATAAAAGAGTAAAAAAAATCCATCTAAATAAAGAAGGTTTATTGAAAGTAATTAAAGTCTAAAATAAGTGATACATCTATGTATATATGTACGACATTATTCATTGTTAAAAAAATTAAATGCTTATAAAAATTGTAGAAAAATTTTATATATATTTTGTACAAACATACTAAAAGTAAAAATTATAATCAAATATTATTTTGTTGAAAAAATCACCGTTCTGGCAACGCTGGTTGCGTAACAGTTAATGCTTATGTACGTGTCGCAGTGATGCCACTAGGATACGAAAGATACATTTTTCGTATCTTTTGATGACTTCATGCGTCATGTATAATCCTGACATTTTTCGTATCTTTTGAATCTGTACGCAAAATGTACAGAAATAAAATATTAAGCTTTCGGTATCTGCCAAAGTTGCTTAAAGTTATCATTTCGTTATGAATACTAAGAAAAAAACAGTGACAACTCAATAAGAAGGAGTTCACACGGTGTCTTTTCAGACATGTCTAACAAACACGTTTGTTTTGTTTGTAGGCGATCGGGTTAGAGACGAAAGAGGAGTTATCAAACAGACACGAAATGAGTTTTCGTGTTTGTTTTTATGAATTTTGATGTTTTTAATTTGTATGCATATGTTAATTAGACAGTTAGGGGGCATTTACACGGTGTCTATTCAGACATCTCTGTTTTCTTCATTCCCTTTTGAACATGCTTCCAAAAACCTATTGTCTTTTCATGATGTCTTTCCAAACATGTCTGTTTTCATGTCTAATTGTCTAATAGCCATATACATACAAACTAATAAACATGAAAATTCATATAAATAAACATGAAAACTCGTTTCGTGTCTGTTTGACAACCCCTCTTTCTTCTCTAACCCGATCGCCTACAAGCAAAACAAACGTGTCTGTTAGACATGTCTGAAAAGACACCGGGTAAACTCCCTCTTAGACATGAAAACAGACATGTTTGGAAAGACATCATGAAAAGACAATAGGTTTTTGGAAGCATGTTTAAAAGAGAATGAATAAAGCAGACAAGTCTGAAAAGACAACGTGTAAATGCCACCTAAGCCTCGGTCAGATCTTACAATTTTGGTAAACAGCGTTGCTGACAATGGCGCCATTGTCTATTGGCAATGCATGCTTACAATATTGTATTATCTGACTACCGTCTGTACGAAGCTATAAAAACAAGTTAGAGTGCAATATTCGGCTGTGCCGAATCTTAGCTACCCTCTACCGACAGGAGTGGGCTTTATATGATAAATACATAATATTATTAACTTATCTTCACACAAACGCGTCAGCATTAAAATTGGTTGCGGTTTAGGCCTATAATAAATTATTGACCGACAATAAGAAAGTTTTATGCGTTTCTAACAAGAACTGGCTTGAGTAAAATATCATTATTCGTGACAGTTTAAGCCGAACAAAAATGATTTTTAGGAGGGTAATTTGTATTGGATCTATGGTAAATTATGGACCAATCATCCTAAAATTCTGAAGACTGATTTCTGGTATTATAAAAAAATAAATTAGAATAAATTTAAATACAGCAGTGTAATTAGTTTTATCGTTAACAGTGAATTTCACAAAATTGCATGATATTTTTTCTAGCTATATGAATCTAAGTTGGAAGAAATTTTACCGCAATATCTTTATTGTTATGGCTTAAACTGGCAATAAACTGTTTTCCAGGAGTAGGGTTTATATTGAGCCGAAATTTTACAGAGTGATTTGTAGTCACATAAAACTGTGACGCACCAAATTTTATTATGATAGCATTATGTATTACGGTTTTAGGCGTTCTAAACTATTTTCCGGGAGCAGGGTTTATATGGTGCCTTGAGTAAATTATAGGCCGATCTTCACGAAATTTGATAGTGTGATTTTTCGTCCTATAAAACTGTGGCGTACCGAATTTCATTATGATTGCGTTATTGATTACGGTTTTGAGCGTACTAAACTGTTTTCCGGGAGAAGCGTTTATATGGGGCCTATGGTCAATTATGGAGTGATCTTCTCGAAATTTAACAGTATGATGTGCAGTCGTATAAAGCGAATTCGTGCAATTTTATACTATTTCGTGTATTATTCCACCATTTATATTAGTTTTTGTATCAAAATAATAAATTTTTTGAGGGTTGTATTTCCACATTTTGATTCTTAGTTCTAGTCCTACTGAACCGATGTTGCTGGATTTCAAATCCAAACTGCTTAGGATAATTACAAGCAATATGAGACCAAGATTGTTCTTTTCTTTTGCGTTTTTCGAAAGTGAGCGTGTTTTCAACAGACGGACAGACAGACGGATATGGCTAAATCGACTTAGAATTACTCAAGGAGCAAGAATATATATACTTTATGGGGTCTTAGATGTATAATAAAAAAGTTTCACACGGAATGACAAACTTAGTATACCCTCATTTACCACTAGTGGTGGTGGAGGGTATAACCTGTGGTTTTTATGGGTAACCGCGTATGTCCATTTTTTCGATTTCGAGGTGTTGATGCCATTTTGCTTAATTTTAGACACTCTTCACATGGCTCTTTAAATTTCTGAAAAAATATGGACCAATTCCGATTTTTTTTACGTAATGACCAAAAAGTTTAATACCTAGCCCATAGTTCGATCTAGAATGTTTTATCGGCTCTCTCGAAAAATTTTATTATAAGACATACGCGGTTACCCAATAAAACCACAGTAATAACATGTTTTTTGATGTTAAGTTTTCTAAGTTCTTCTGTCGTCTGCTTATTCTTATGTATGTGTGTTAAGATGAAATTTTAGAAGAAAAATTTATCTGAACTTTTTGATATAATCGCCTAAGTATTAACGCATTAACTCGTATATTAAGTTTTACAAAAATTAATTTGTTTTGATAACATCCAAAGATAGTTACATATAATTAATTTTATAGTTTGCTTACTGTATTTTTAAAAACTAGTGTTTTCCTACTGGTCGACATTCGACCATCATTATTCGTGCAAATATCAAGAAAACATTAAAATTAGTATACATAATACATTAACATGTTTCGAGCATTTGTTTATTTGTTCCCTTATTAGTGGATTGATTTGTCAAGGGACCAACCTCCCTTAATATATTATATTCAAAGCCTTGAATGGTTAGTTTAGTTTTGTAACTTCAATAATATAAAAAAAAATAAGAAAGTGCTAACTGAAAATCAAAAATGTACAAGAAATCTATCTGGATTTTGCATGTTGAATTTTATGTTTCTAGGTTCAGTATAAATAAAAATTGCAAAAGTACCAGTTGAAGAACAAAAAAGTACCAAAAATACCCCTCTTATAGATACTCATTTACTCAGGAACTTGCATATTTAATTTTATGTTTCTACGTCAAATACTAACGGAAATTCAAAAAGTACCATTTGAAGAACAAGAAAGTACCAACAGTTTTCATCTTATAGGTTCTTATTCACTCAGGACCCTGCACCTATAATTTAATGTTTCTTAGTTCAATATTATAGAAACTACCACATGGAGTACCACAGAAGTAAAAGAAAGAAATTTAATTTCCCTTATTTCTTTTTCCTTTTTTGTGCTTTTTTTCTTCCCATTGAGATATTAAAAAACTTCAATATTGTAGTTGGAGAAAAATGTTGTGAAAAAGTAGCAAATTATTATTTTATATAATCGTTATTTCTAGCATTATTGGGGTGACAAAAAGTCCCAAAAGAGCCAAATTTAAAAAAAGTGGACACTCGTCCACTTATATTTCTATTGAACAGCGATTAGTATTAATTTTTTTATACCTCTTTAAGTTTTGAATATTAGGTCACCGAATTTACCCTTTTTTAACAAGATTTTAATCAAATATATATTGTGCACTTCCGTAAGCAAAGTGTTCTTAACTGTTTTTCTTTGCCGATTTATATATTTAAAAATTACATACCTAATATTTGTGACTTAAATAAATATAAAAATTTATTTAAATGATGTAATTTTCTTTGCAATATTCATTAAATATGAATAAAAATGTTATGTTGATAAATGTTAAACTTTTAAAATCGATATTAAATTTTTTTTCAAAATGAATCTTTTTGGGAAAAAGTGTATCTTTTTGGAAACTAAAATGTATCTTTCTCGAAATTTCACTGGCAACACTGACGTGTCGATTCTGTTCTCACCATGGTGTTTGTCCATGATTGATGATGGTGTGGTGAGAACCGAAATGTTGAAATACTGCCACTGACCGAATAATAAACCTAAAAAACATTTTTAATGACCACCCTAAAAGTTAAATGACCAGTAGTGCTCACCGATATATTGGTTATAGTTTATATTAGTTTATTAAGAGCAAAATGAAAAAAACTGACCGGAACCTTGTGTACATGTAATTTTGTCGCTCTCTCTCTCTCTAACTGATTATGTCTCTCTCTGTCTAACTTATTAATTCAATGTAAAATTGTTGCAAGTGTTTTGGAAAAACTAATTTTTTTTCTTAGTTTTGGTTATTCATTTCTTGTAGGGCACCTTATCCATCAGCCAAGCACAATAATAATGTTGTTTGTTTCTCCATCTCTGGTGAAGAGTATGAAAATAACAAGGAAAAAGCTTTTATGAAGCAAATTAAATGAAAGTTTTAAAGACAGGACAATAGAGCACTGTATTATCAAAAGGTATTGCAGTTGCTCATCAGTTAATTTCAATACATATCTAAAATTAAATAATCATCTACTATTTAAATTTGTACGGCCTTACAGCCTGTTTTTAGAAAATGAAAATATTTGTTCGTTCGTAAAAAAAACGAACGAAAACTGATTTAGGTTTTCATAAAATTAAAACACATTTTAAGTGAGTGACTGAAAAAGCTTTCATTTTTTCCACACACGTTTGGTTCTTATAAAATGAACATCTTCGTAATAAATGAACACAAATGCCAAAATAAGACGATAAGTAAAAGGCATTCGTTTAAATAAATAAATAGAAAATAAAAAGGATATTTTACTGAAAGAACCCTTAATTATTTACAATATTATTAAAGGTTTGTGTATCTATATATATGATTGATTTATGATTGCACAGCCTAAACGCCTGAAGCTAAAAACTTGAAATTTGTACCGGTGGCTGGACTCTTCCCAAATAGATCCACTAAAACGGTATTTTTGGAAAGTCGAATGTTTAGGGGGTAATAAGGGTAAATTCTGTAACCTTATATTTCCAAAACTTAGAGAGATACAATGAAATGTATCTCTTTAAAAAAAATAAGTGGACGAGTGTCTGGTACTTTTTTGAAATTCTCCTCTTTCAGGGAGTATTTTGGTACTTTTTTTGTCATCCCCCTTTCTTTTAAGCCAATAAACATAGAAATAAAAGGTATATCACATTCGAAACTAATCTAAAAAATGCAAAATCAGATTTGGTACTTTTTTAAAATTCAAACGTTTAAGGGGCGAAAATCGTAATTTCTTTTTTTGTACTTTTTTAAAAAAAAACATTTTTCTCCATTCCCACTACAATATTGAAATTGTTAATAGTTCAACGGGGAGAAAAAAGTATCAAAAAGGTTAAATACGAGAAATTAAATGTCTTTCTTTTACTCTTGTGTTCTGCGTATGGTACTTTTTGAATTTGTTATAATATTGAAGAGACTCAAAATTAAGCTGCAAGGTTCTGAGTGATTATCATCCCGTAAGATAAAAAAATGTAAGTAGCAGAACTATAACCTTTGGTACACAAATATGATCATAAAAAAGGACCGGACAAAGTAGCGGGTTAAACAAGTTAAAACCTAGAAAAATAAACTTTCGCATAAAAATATGCTTACGAAAGAAAATGAGACGTTAATGAAGTAGCGGATTAAATGCATCTTATTACATTAATATGTATTTACAGGTTCAAAAAATTCTAGAAACAATTATGTACATAAGTAAGTATGTATGTGTGTATGTAAGTTCTTCCGCATGTTTTAGAAAATTAGTGCTTTCACGCAAATACCTTCACCATTTCTATATGTTGATGTGTAGCAAAAAATCGTCTTCATATATTGCATTTATTTATTGCAATTTTTGTAAACATTTTAATTCAACATTTTTAGTTTTTAACAATTTACTACCATTTTTAATAGTATTTTTGTTTTTTAAATTTATAATTTATTTTTGTAAACAAAAGCCAGGGTTAACCTTGAACACAAAATCTTTATATGCAAGAAGCATGAAAAGGTACGAAAATAAACGCATTGGCAATAATGTTGTTTAACGATAGAAAAAAGCTCTATTTATGTCAAACATGAATAGACGAAAGCTTTTAAATGTTTTTTAAAAACCAATTTTAAAACGTTTTCGTTTTAATACGAAAACTTCAAGTGAGAACACTAGTGTTTTACAAAAACAGGCTGTTATTCATAAGAAATAAAATTGGCTTATTAAAAGTTTATCACCGAATTTTCAATGTTCTATATTGGTTTTCGGACTTACTTCTGCGAATTGTTTTATACTCTTCTTTTTAAAATAAATTTGTTAATAGTCTTTATATAGCAAGAAAATCACATGTATATTTTCAAAATTTTAATTTAAAGGCGTCAAGAAGGGGGGAAATGTGTATTCTTGGTTCTTTTTCTGAAATACGATTTTATTTTTAATAAGTAATTCAATGGAAACTTTATAAATATACATAATTGGAAAACAATGCGAATTAGAGGAAGTATATACATGGTTTTATTACATTGGTATATAAAAAGTACGTCAAACAAGGAAAAGGGATAAAAAATTTTACAAAAACGGAAGTTTTAAGCTGGGATCACACGATTGCCACAATGCACCAATTTTAATACTCCAATCGTGTGACTGCACAATCAAATGCCTCATGTACCAATCGAGAGCAATATTGTGCTAACTTTTACCAATAAAATGCAACCATGGTGCGGCAATCGTGAGACTACTTGATATGCAAGTCTCAATTTACACGTTTTATCTTTTGATGATCAACTCCTTTTTAATTCCCTTTTGAAGATGCCATTATGTTCACACGCAGCAACCGGTTTCAACTTTTTTTGCTTCAAAACAACAACACATTTATTCAAAGCGACCCAAAGAGAAAAAGATAAGACACAAGAGTTGAGCATCAAAAGATGAAACGTGTGAATGTAGACCAACCGTGCGTCAATAAAAATGACAAAAAATGTACCAATATTAAACAGCACAATACGCGCCAGTATTTGCCTTTTTTTTAATAAATTTACTTTTGTGTGTTTCTTTTAGTAGGAATAAATTAAAAAAAAAATTAAATTCATCAAAAATAAGAATTTGGAATTAAGCAAGCCATTAATAAAGAAATTAATAGGTGCGTTTGAGTACTTTTACAGTAAAATGCAGTAAATGAGTAAACTTAAAATTTTGCTCTCTCAAAAAGCTGTTGTCCAAAAAAGTACGCGAACGCAAAATTTGTAAAATTTCGTAAAATAAAGGCAACAGCTGATGGCAAATAATTAAAGTGTTGAAAAAAGTTTACACTTTTGACTACTTAACTCGTTTTCTTATCGGTACCCGATTAAATACTTTTTATAACACGAAATTTTAAGAAAATAAAAACAATTTATTTCATTTCTCTTTCACATTTTTATTTATTTTTTTATTTTATTTGATTTTACTGTTTTCTGTCCGGCTAAATTTGTTCGAAAATACATGAATACATTTTTCGCTATTGATTACTTAAGAAATAAGTGAAGTACTAAGTACCCAAATACAAATACTTTTAACAACTCTAAAAAGTAAAACAACAACAACAAAAGTTTTAAAGTTGGAATTTAGCCATATAAATGCACGACAAAGAAGTTTAATTAACTAATATTTATTAACTTTTTGTTATTGTTTAATTTTTATTTAAACTTTCTTTTTTTAAAACAATTTCTTCACAATTTGTATCGTTTTTGTTTGTTTCTTTTGCTTGTTTACCTTTTGTAACATATGTTTTTTTGATTTACTAAATTTTACCGCAAAAATTTCTGCAGTAAAAATTTGTAAGTACTCAGTCAAGAACTGTCACTTTACGCTCTCAATTTGTGTTCTCATTTACTGTAGTTTGTGTACGCGAACGCAATTTAGTAAAATGCAGTAAAGTTCAGTAAAAAATAGTAAAAACTTTTGTGTTCTCGAACGCAGCTAATAATAAATTTTGTATTCCCTAATATAACTTTCAGAATAATATATAGGAGCAAAATGTATTAAAATTCTTTAAATCGAATTTGTTTTGGAATATAAATATTTTCTATTTCTTTTTATATATTTAAAATAGAATTTTACTTTGTTTAATTTTTGGAATTTCATATATTTTTCTTAAAAAATTTCAAATACATAAAACTATTCAACAAAAATTTGTCTGAATATATGATACAATTTTCTTTTTTTTAACGAACAAGCCAACTAGAACTTCCAAAAAAAAAAAAGCTACCTCAACAGCTGTTTTCGCAGTTTATACAAGTAAGAACAATCGTGTGACTGTGCTGCGGCAATTATTGTACCCATTTCGCTTTGTACCAACTAGCGGCAATTAAATTTGTATAAAACAGGGCAATCGTGTGATTTCAGAATATTTTATTGGGGTCATTTCATTATTGTGCGTCAATAAAGAACAATCAAAATTGTGTCATATTGGTGCATTTGCGGTAATCGTGTGATCCCAGCTTTAGTATTCTTCAAAATAAACATTCCACAGGCTCGAAGTTTTAAAGTTGGTATATTTTCACTTGATAATACTCGTATCATAAATTTTACCATTTTAAAAATATACATTTTATGAAAATGGACGTAGAAGGCGAAGTATATTTAAATTACGATTTCATACAGCTTTTAGTTCGAGCTACAAACAGTAATCGGAAAGTAAGATAACAAAAAAACTTCATTCAAATCTTTCAATGTAAAAAGAATTTTGTATAAAAAAAACGCTTATAGGAAAGACAAGTAATAGTGCTATATTCGGGTATGCCGAATCTTCACCGTGATGAGATAACAGAAAGTTATATTAATACCGTTTTTTCGATATGAATTAATCTAACATGTCGGATGTTGTGTACGGAAAACCAAGATACTTGTACCTACTTCATTTGGAAATGTCTCTCTCCAAATATACAGAAATTGAAGAAGTGCAACGCCCACTTCTTCACTACCATCCATATTTTTAGAGAGGTTGTATATTTATAACCCAGCAATGTGTACCAAATTTGTACAAATTTTCTAATAACGTACTAAAGATATAAATAAATCTATTTTATGTCACGCCCACTTCTCTGCTCCCACTCACATTTTGGCGGTTTTTGTCTATTATTAATCAGGTTGCTTGTACCTTATTTGAAAATTTTTGGCTCTTGGCGTTCTCAGATATGGAAAAATCTATAATGCCTTTGTATGGGAAGTGAAACGCCTACTTTTCCAATCCCACCAACATTTTGTCTGATGATGTGTTTTGATAACTAAGATGCTTGTTCTTAATTTAGACAAACAACAAGGGATTGATGGGTCAAGTTAGAAGCAGTCGTGATTTTTTTTGCTCATATCTAAGCTATTTGTAGATCGATCAGGCTGAATTTCAATAGTAAAATTTAACGGAGCATATGTGACATAAATATGCATCAACAAACTACACATCACATTTGGGGTCTTCGGAAATCCCATTTTAGCAGACAGACGGACATCGTTAAATCAACTTCGCTCTTCATAAAGACCCAGTCATATAAACATTCTGCAAAAAAGCTGCTGCTGAAAGATAAAATATCGTTCTTTCCGTCCTCAAATTCTTTGTAAGATGAAATATTTGGCTCCTATTTATTTTGAAGATTGTCATGGATGTGCGTTTCTCCACGATCATACAACAAACTTATAATATCTTTACTTTTCCGTTTTACTTGTATTCGCATTCTTACTCATCGTAATTTATTTTTACTTACAAAAAATAAAAGTTTTCTAATGGCGAATTCCTTTTCCATAATATGTAATTTTTCTGTTTAATTGTGAAACATATCAGAGTTGCATTTTCTTTTAAAGTAGCTAAGTCATATAAATTTGCATCTTTTTTGTTTGATTATGTGATTCTGTCAGATTTTCATGTGAATGAATCGTACGATTGTTTAAAATAGTGAATCCCGGACTTAAGCACACTTAACGTTTGCTAATATTCTCTTTTCTCTTAACAGAAGCTTTAAAAATGGCAAAATAAAATGTATTACTCTTTGTAATATTGGTTATTTTTAGTTTAATACTATTTTCCAATAAACATCTGATACTAAATCACTCTGAAGCTCATATTTCTAAAGCCTCTAGTACACGGAATGTAAAAAGCCACATGCGCATGTGGTTCTGACGTAATTTTGACGTCAATGCAAAGCCACAATAAGCATTGCGTGTTGTATAATGACGTCAAAATTACGTCAGAACCACATGCGCATGTGGCTTTTTACATGCCGTGTACTAGAGGCTTAAGAGGCTAAGCATTTGCATATACAGTTCATTTTTTTAACTAAATACATATCTAATATGACATGAATTTTATCACTGAAATTAAATCTTGATTTTATTTAAGCAAACTTCAATACAAAATTTTGTTCAGTTATTATCCTTTCGATATCGAAACTTAATGACAAAGACTCATATGACGAAATGCCAATATATGTATATTTCAATAAATTTAAAAAAAGTTATCTGCATGTACAACGAAATATGTAACACAAATTACTCCTGAAATATTCCTAAAAACATTATCCACGATCTACCCACGAGAGTGAATATTGCACACAAGACGGGTAATTACCCACGACGTGCCAGCACTGGTTTGTTTTTTTTTTTATTCTTTCATTACACTCATGATGAAAGAAACAAGTGGCATTACTACGCCAGATGAGGATTTTTTACTCTAGTTTTATTTGCAGCGCTGCCACCTTCTGTATTATAATACAAAAATGTACTAACTCCAAATGTTTGTAAAATTTTTGAATCATAAAATTATTATGATTTTTGTGCTATTTTACTATTTGCTGAAAACTTAAACCAAACAAATCAACTTTTGCTTGCAAAGGCGTCTTTTTATCACTTGCTTTAGTATTTCATTTTGCAATACGCTCTTCCCAAATTTAGAAATTGTTATAAAATTTCTTTTGGTATTACCATTTTCTAATTTTTAAATCTAAAGAAAGAGTTTTTAGTATGCTAAACAGTATTAAAACAGATTTCAGAAATATATTGTCAACATATACCTACAATTGCATCTGTCATTTTTACTAAAGAGGGCGTTTAAAAAAATGGTGTAATTTTTGAACTATAGTGATATGTTAAAAAAAACCGGATATAATAATAGTAATTTTTTTATTTTACAACAAAAATCTTTTGGTTTTTCGAAAATACGAACAGTGGCTACTATTTTAAATATGTATGTACTTGAATATCGCACTTGATCATAAATAACTCAAAATTTTCAGTAGAGGCAAAACAATTTTTAATTTAATATTCAAAGCATATGAAAAAAAAAATTGCTAAGCCAAGCGTTTCTTTACCAAAAAGTAGTATTGTATTTAGGGTCTAATTGTGTAAAACGCAACGCAACGCCAAATATTTCATTTAAAGCAAAAACAAATTCAAAAATATTTTATAATTTTGTTTTTGCTTTCTATAGGAATTAATATTGAAATTTTCAATTTCAAACACTTCAAATTTTGTGGCGTTGACAATTTTAAAAACCAATATGAATTTATGTAGAAAGCAACAACAAAATTATAAAATATTTTTGAATTTGTTTTTACCATGGTACAACTACACAAGGTAAACTCGTTGCTACAACAATTACAACAAGACAAAAACAACAGGGGAAATTGTTTTTGTATTTGAACCAAGCCCTCAAAAAAAAAAGCAACACTGTGCCTTGAAAATAAAAATACAAATTGAAAAAAAACAACACGTGCAGACATTTTAATTATTCGAGTTGTGAATTAGAAGTGTTACCCAGAGATTTGCAGCTTTGCTCAGATGTCGGTACTAGTGTCGACTGTTTAGGTCAATTTCAATGGGGTGACTTGGTACAACTAGAGTAAGTGAAAAAGGTTAAAATATATTTGTTAAAGTTTGAAATAACATTTTGATTTGTTCAATAGCGCACAAAATGTGGGAGTGATTGTTCGTTTGGAGCGAGAAAATTTTCATGTCTTGGGTATGCATGGCAAAGTAGTTGAGTGCAAACCTACTGCACTGCACAAAAGAAGGGAAAATAGAAACACAATTGCTCTAGATGCTGATCAAAATCAAATAAGACGGCGTGACATTGTAAAAGTTATGGAAGGTCCCCATGCGGTTAGTATGAACAAAACGTAATAGTTTGGATACATGTTGATAATAAATGTATGACTATTCTTTTCAACCATCAGGGATGGCTGTATAGGATGTATACCACCATACTACACTTACTATACACTTGGCTCCTGTTTTACCAGAAGTTGGAGATGATTTCAAAGTTATTTGTGGTGATGAACGGGAATCGGTCGGTAAAGTGGTCTCGCATTCGGATAAAGACACTAGCATATGCGAACTCAATGGAGAAATAAAGATGATACCTACTGCGTATTTGAGCAAAATGAAATCAATCGATTAATTCATAAGAATACATTAAACAACTTTTTTAACGCAAGCTTCGCGGAAACCCAAAATAATTTCAAATATATAAAAAGATTTTTAAAAATCTTAAGAAATACCTGTTTCTTTTATTTTTAATCATACAAAAATATAGTGTTAAAAGATATGGAACATTTGGGGCCCTGTACCAATTATAAATACGGGAAATGAGAGTTACTTTTGCCTCAGCGCATGCAACAGTATGTGCAAAACAAAACAGTAAAGTCAAATTACATTTGACATTGTGTTGGGATTAAATTAAATTAAATTTTTTCACAAATTTAATTAAAAATCACAACAATTTTCTATTTAATTAAAATTTTTCCAAAATCAATGTTTTTCACAATTTTTTTTAATTCAACTGAAGCTTCGTACAGACGATGGTCAGATCTAACAATATTGTAAGGTGTGGCAATTGGCTGGCAATATAGTACCAAAGAAAAATTGTCACCAAAAGTAAATTGTCAGGTCAGACGATTGTAAGAAAACCTATAAATTTCATTGGCAGACAGTTGTGAGACAATAAATTTATCTACCAACAAAAGTTGTCAGTTCACACGGATGTCAGATAATTGCGTGGCAAAAGTTGCCGGATCTATTGGTAGATATTGTCTGATGAAAATTCAAAGCATTTGAGAGCCATTATTTAATTTCAATTGTTTGTGTTGTATTAGTTTGAAAAAGTGAAAATAATATTGTTGTGATGAAACCACAAAATGCAATGGCATCAATTCTAGCTGCTTATGTATTGGAAAGCAGCGAAGATGAAGCAACAAATTTTAAAAAAAACCCCGCAAAATTTGGGTGAAGGATTGGGTGATGCAACGCCAGCAGGAAGGATGTTATGCCAAGTTGCTCACCCAACTACGTAGTAATGAGCCGTAGTTGTATCGCAATTTTTTACGAATGGACTCCGATCAATTTGATCATCTTTTGAATTTAGTGACTCCATATATTCAAAAGAAGGAAACAAACATGCGAAAGAGTATTTCAGCAGGTGAGCGACTCGTTTTAACCCTACGATACCTAGCTACTGGCGAAAGCTTTCGCTCACTGCAGTACATATTGCGCATTCCTGCATCAACAATATCGTACATTATTCCCAAAGTTTTAGATGCCGTTTACAAAGTGCTTGTGAATATGTATATCCAGATAAATTTATTTTCTTCATTCGTACTATTATAAAATATGTATGTACATTAAAATTTATTTTAAGACACCAAAAACAAACATTGCTGATAAATTTAATGAGTTGTGGCAATTTCCTAATTGCATTGGAGCAGTGGACGGAAAACATGTCGTGATGGATGCACCAGCGAATGCTGGGAGTATTTTAATTAGTTATTTTTATTTCACTTTTAGTTTTTTTACATGTATTTGCAGCGTAGCCACTAGAAATAATTTTTTGTAAAAATGATGATGCCATTGTCACATATTGTAAGATACAAAAACTTCGCGCATCTGACAATAAAAAATATGCTAACAACGTCTGAGAATGATCTAACAATTGCAAAGATGGGTGTTCACACGATTGTCAGATGTCTGACAATATTGTTGTCTTACAATAGTCCGACAATGCTTTTTCTGGCAACGGCGTCCGACAATAATTGCCAGTTCACACGGTTGTAACATAATTTGAGCACATTTTACTGACAATATTGTTAGCTCTGACCATCGTCTGTACGAAGCTTGAGTATGTAAAAAAACATAAACAACTTTTGACTTTAAGGTTCAAACTGGGGTAAACAGCTGACAAACATCTGGGCCAACGAGTCTACCTTGTGTATATGTACCTTGGTTTTTACTTTCAAGGAAATTTTCGGCGTTGTGTTGCGTTTTACACAATTAGGCCCTTAGTATTGTATTTTATGCCGTATTAATAGTTACATATTATGTATATGTACATAAATATCTATATTTATACATATGTTTTAAAGTACAAATGTAATGATCTACATATATTTATGAACATATTTCAAATAAAATTATGATATATGTAAATTTTTGTATTTTTAAAAATTTTGTTAATTTGTTTTTTGTAATTATTATTCTATTTTTTCAATATCCTTAAGATCTAATACAAAGGAGTTAGGAAAATGTGAAAATTTATAAAAAAAAAAAAAAAAATTTAAATAAAAAATTTACCATAACCTCGAAATAAATAGAAATAAAATTTATGGATGGTCGAATAAATTATAATAACATATAATTTATATTAAGAGTATGTAATATGTTTTGACAAAAAAAAAAAAGTCTTGTCGAAATTTGTTGTACTATTTTATTTGGTTTTGTACTATTTTTTGCCAAAATTCTGTCTTATGTCAAGGTTTTGTTTATGTTTACCAAATTTTGTGCTGTGATAAGCGTGTTGTACTAAAATTTTGGATTATTTCCACTAATATCAAATAAGATAGTTACCATAATGAAATAAAAATTGACTTAACATTTATTTATTTCATTACATCCAGCTGCACAGTTTGATTTTTGTTTAAAATTATTTTTGATGTATGCAGAGACAATTTTCATTTTTGTTGTATCCAAGGTATATTTATAGCAGGTAGCCGCGAGATTACAACAATTGCACAATAAAATAAACAACCGGGCTTTTTATTGTTGTTTTGTGATACGAACTGTCAAACAGCGAAGGAGTTGATAAAAGACAAATGAAAAACAAACAAGAAAAAACGCCATTAAACGAAAATAGAATCATTTTGTTTGTTAATTTCTTCTAATAATATATTTAAATCTTTACCCAAAATTGTTATTTATTATAAATCACTTTGATTTTCTTTTTAATTTTATCACTTTTTACTTCGATTAAAAAAAAACTTGTTTACTTTTTAAGCTAGAAATTTAACACGTGTTGAAAAAAATATAAACAACATTTGACAGTTCGTATCACAAAACAAGCCAATAAAAAAATAATCAGCAGGCTTTCCGAGACTACCTGCTATAAATATACCTTGGTGGTATCTGTTGCTCTAGCGATGCCACCTGTATTATTTACACAACAGTCCAAAAACAACAGAGGTTTTGTGCATGGTGGAATAAGTAGGTGGCAGCGCTACAGCAACAAATACAACATTACAACAAAAATGAAAAATAAGTCTCCGTATACGTCAAAAATTATATTAAACTAAAATCAAATTTTGCCACCGCAATGTAATAAATTAATTTTTAGCCAATTTTTATTTCACTATGGTTACTATCTTATTTAATTTTAATTTAAATAATTAAAAACTTTAATACAATACAATAATCACAGCACAAAACGTGGACTTTTTGCAAACATAAACAAAACTTTGACATAAGACTAGACAAGCAATACAAGAGCAAAAAATCGTCATCTGGCGTAGTAATGCCACCTGTTTATTTCATCATGGTTTTGTGAATTGCATAGTGTTAAGGTAAGGGATGCCAGACGTGTTTTTTTAAAGAGTACATGTACTCTTTTTTAAAAAATTTGCTCTATAAACATGAAAGTGCAAAAGAGCACGTTTGCACTTTCATGAAAGTTATTATGTATGTAGTTATAAAAATGCTTTATAACACAATGTTATGTTATTTAATTTTTGTTATAATTGGTTATGTGTAGAGAAACCGTAAATATGTAATTGTTGTTCCTATTGCGACCATTAAAGGCATGAACAATATATTTACCCATTGTAGAGCATTTAATAAATTTTAACATCGATTTTTAAGTGCATATTTTTACATATTTTACGCTTTGCTGAATTCGTTTACATAATTAAGCCAAAAGAGAATTTTTTGCAGCATTTTTAAGTTTATAGCGCACATTTCACTTTTTTGAAGCATATTTCGATACATGTTCTATTTTTGAAGATGCCTACAAGTGCTTTCACAGCGAATCAGAAAAAATTTGTTCGAAGTTCTGGTTAACAGATGGCTTATCTTTTTTTAAATATCTATCCGTATACCCAACGCATTGCTACAATTTCGCCTTCTAACTTAAATGCTTACTGTATTATTGTAAGTCAAAGCATGTTGCCACTTAAAATACTGTAAAATTCTATTCAAAAGCAAAAATTAAGGAAACTGCAATTAAATGTAATTCATTTGTTCTGATGTGTGTAATACATAAAAATCTTGACCCAACGCTTAGTATACCTATCAACTCAGAAACACTTTTAAAAGCGATTTTTCCAGGTCGGTCCGTCTGGTGGTCTGTCCATGTGAACCTTGTGCAAAGTACACGTTGAAATCTTGTAGATAGCTTGATCAAATTTAGTAAATACGTTTTAATTATTATAATGACGAAGTAATTGTAAATGGTAAAAATTGGTCTATAAGTACACATGGTAAGAAATAGACTCCTTGTGTCCATAAATCATCTAATTATGTTCGTATTTATTTTCAATTGGCCTCAAAAATATTTTATTGCAAATAAAATTTTTTTAGGAATCGGTTCATATTTAACCATAGCTTCCATCCATAAAAATCTTTAACTTCCTTTTAAAAAACATTAATATGAAATTAAGCGACCGCCCCTAAAATCCCTTTAGGACAAAAAATCTTACAAATATTCGGAACAACAATATTCGGCACAAATAATTTATTTGAATTTTAACATCATAACATAACCATGTTTTGGTGAGCCGATCAATTAGGTCGAATTTTGTTCTTAAAACTTCGCAAATATGGCTGAAATTATAAGTTGAAATATGAAATTACTAAAACTAAATTAGACATTCGTGTACCCTTGTACTTCTCAAATTTAAATAGTACCATAAAAAAGTACAATTTTGCCAACCCTGATACGGCTGTTTATTTTCATAGAATGGCATCAGAAAAGAAATGAAAAAAACCGCTAAAACAGCCCCCTACCAAACAAAAATATGAAAACAAACTAAAGAAACTTTGTTAGAAGAAAAAAAAAATGATATAAAATTCTAAATTTTTTTTTTAGTTTGCTAATAAAACTCGCTGTGTTGACAAGTGATAAGTGTTGGTTTCAATAATTCGCAACAAAAGTATTTTGTGTACGTAAGCATTTATAAAAAATTTTAAACGAACTTGGTGACATAAAATGCGTATTTTTATTTATTGATAGTACATAAAGTAAATAATAATTCCAAAAAAAAAAACATGTGTGTTAACATAAAAATGTTTTTGCAAAGTTTAAAAAAATGTACAAGATAAAAAGGTATATGTACTTCAAGGCTAAGACCTCCAGGTACATACAATTTTGGTTAGATAATCAATCGCAAAAGGATAGTGGGTGCAGTTTTCTCATATATGTACATACATACATTTAATATATACATACATACATATGTGCATTTTCAGTAATTTTTTTTTAAACGATTGCATTTCTTTAATGCAGCTAATGACATAAAAATATGCTTTCATAAAGGTCGAAAATCAATAAGAAATAATACAAGACCAACATACAGGCCAAAAATCGATTGAGCAAATTTTTGAGTTTTCTTATAGTATAAAGTTTATACATATGTACATACATCGTATCTTCAAAAACACCTCTCTGCTGCCCCTTTTTAACATAAATAGTTACATACTATGTACTTACAATTCGTGACCACCACTCTTTGTAAAATATTATACTACTTTTCTACCTCCTTTAGACGTTTTTATTTATTTTTCATTTTATTGTATTTAAATGTGTTATTTTGTATTTAGTCTAGCGTTCAGGGCTGCCGTTCTTCGTTTCGTCATTTCCGACCAAATTTGGTCGAATGGTAGGCTAAACTTAATTTTCGTCGGTTTGATAAAAAGTTTTTTAAGAATTTTTGAAACACTGGTCACAAAACAGGCAGTAAAAAGTTAATATACATATTCCAGTATATTTAACAGAGCAGAAGAATTTCTTTGATTGTTGATAAAAGAAAATTTGCGTTCAAAATCTTTTTCTTAAACAAAAAAGTTTTATTAACAAAAAATTTTTTTTTAAAAACTTTATTCCGATTGGCAACAGACGGCCCTATCGTCATTGCTGGTAAGGTTGGTGCCGATGTTGATTCTGATCTTCCAATTCAGGCTATACAAAGTTCGTTATCATCTCACGTTAGCGAACACAATTCAAAGTAACTGCCTGACCGGCCTCTTTTTGGAAAAAAAAAATACGGCCCGATGATGCCGCCAGCCCACTCTTTGTGGGTGAATTGGTTTTTCGACAATCACTATTGGATAATCATTTGCCCAAATGCGGCAATTCTGCTTATTGACGAATCCACTGAGGTGAAAATCTGCCTGATCACTAAAGATGATTTTCTTCGAAAATTGATCATCCACTGTTGCCATTTCTTGCCACCATTCTGACCATTGACGACGTTTGGAATGGTCAAGAGGCATTAGTTCTTGAGTCAATTGCACCTTGTAAGCGTGTTAATGCAAGCCTTTATGCATAATGTAAATCAACGGCGACTGTGAGAGGTGCAATTGTTGGGCACGACGACGAGCTGAGGTGGACGGCTCTTCAGCCACACTATCGCGAACAGCAGCAATATTTCACATCTCATACAGAAACGGTTTGCTCAAATTTTTGCACGATTTTTCCGATTTTACGCACATTTGGACGATTAAATTGACCGAAAAATCCGTGCACGATATGCATTATGATTTGAACGCCCATTTTCATAATAATCCTGAATAACTTTAACGCGTTGCTAGATTGTGTGTCTTTCCATGGCTCAAATTTAGTTAGTCTGAAATTGAGATATGTCAAATGAAAAGCAGAAAAAAACTTGAAGTTTAGGCGTGGTTCACATTCAACATCGGCCCTTAAAATTTAACCACCCTTTATTATAGAACAATTGAATTAAAAGAATTTCAGGAATATTGCTCTGTAATACCTCAGAAGATATAAAGTGCTTCTTATAGAATGTGGCTTTCTTTAGAGGGAGTTATTGTAAGAATTCTATATTGTTAAACAATCCTATTTAATTTAAATCCAATGCTAAATTTCTATCGTATATATCACCCATTAAAAATTATCGCCCATGTGCTGACAATAACATTTCGCAAAAAAAAAATGTGATTACGATTTTAAGTCACTAAATTGGTATGTTGGAAATCGCAATCAAAAAAAAAAAATTGTTATTTCAAATCGAAAACGAAAGTGACTTCTTTAATTTTTTTTATTATAAAAATTAAGTATCATGCAGCAGAAATAACAACGTTATATTAAAATTTAATGTGTTTTTATTTATTCTCTTTTAAAAATTTCAATAATAATAGAAAATTTAAAAATTTAATCTTATTAATTGACTACTGTGTTAATATTGTTTACTTTTGAATTGGCTTCTTCTTTGTTCAATGTAAATCAAAAAAAAAAAAAAAAAACAAAACGCGCGAACCCCAGCACACTCAAAAATGAGATTGGTGATTTTTAACTCACAAGTGATTTTACAATCGCTCGTTTTCAGCACATGGGTGAAAATTAATAAATAATTCCAGTCGGAAGGATCTTGTTTGCCATATTTGTACTCAAGATTAAAGTCTAATTTTTAGTAATTTTATTAGATTAATTGCCTGCTTTTGTAATAAAAACTTTCGTATAGCAATTTACATTAAAAAAACAACAAAAAAAAAACTGAAATTTGCTTTTGTCTTCAATATAAATTCTTAACGAAAATTTTAATTTTTATTGCAAAACATAGATAGTTAATATACAACGATACTGAAGTCTATTTCAATTATTTGAAGAATGAAAAAAATCTTAAAAATTATGTAGTATTAAAACTTTTTATTGAGCTTCCTAAATAAAATCTATATTTGACTTTACGCGTGAATGTTAAAAATCATTACTCCTTCTTAATTGTTGTCTGTAGAAGATTTGCATATATTGTCCCTAATTTAAATCTTGTAGATTGTGACCCCTATATTATTATTACAGAGCGGAACTTGGTACCGTAAATTTAAGCCTTTCAGTAGACTATAATTGATATATTTTGAAATAAAATTAATTCCATTAAAAACGGATTAAATCAAAAAAGATTTAGGGGTAGCTGGCAACCCTGCTAGCGTGTATGATATTTTCTCATCTCTTGTACTATTTGCTTTTACTGTTTACTTTCATTATTACTAGTGCATTTGTTTACATTTGTATTCATTACTTGATTAGCTTTTAAATGTTTTGTTTTTGTTTATTACTACTTGTTTTCATATATCTTTGTTATAGCACAGTGTCAAACAGTTTGTATTGATACATTTAGTTAGGGTTTCTACACGTAAAAAATATTTTTGAAATTTTTAGACAGGAATATTTGGGAATTTCCACTAATAGTGTTCAACATATATTTTAGTTTTTGTAACATTAAATGGGACTTTATGTCCAGCTTATTAGAGTAAATACATTCGTATTCGCCAAATTCAAGCGAATATTTCACGTGTTTTTTTTTAATACATTCGAAAAGAAAAAATACAAATTGTAAAAAAGAAAAAAAAAAATAAACAAAAAATACCTACCTATTTATTTTTATTCAAAAAAAACCTTTTGTCTTTAACGCAAAATAAAATTTTCTTTTAGTTAATAAAAAAACCAACAAACATGAGCAGTATTGTAGGTACCGATTTTAAGCATTCCTAGATAAACTATAATTAGCAGTATTGTCTGTTTATCGTACGAAAATTATCGACAACTGGAGTGGTTAATTGAAATATCAAGATAATTCCGATCCAATTACACAAATTAGAAATTCTAGAAATAAACTGGTCTAAAATTTATTTTTATAGGTACCTAGAATCTTTTAAATCAGAGCAAAGCATAGAAATAATTTCGTTTGTGCCTATTTTGCTTACATCAGGGGTATTGCGGGCCGTCTAAATTTGTTAAGATATTATCAATTTTTTAAATTTTGCTGAAAATTAATTCTTGAAATTTATGTAGTTTTTAATAATTGTTCATACTGTTAATTAATTGTTAGCAAAATTCTTGAAAATATTTTATGATTTCCTAAAATCACTTTAAACACTTTCTGGCCTTGTAGAATGCAATATTTAGCTGTAAACAATTTAAGATCTGCTCACACTGATAAGTATGCAAAGAGTTCCTTGGAGTTATCTTAATGATTTCAGGTGTAGTTAACAATCTCTCACCGTGCAGAATAATTGGCTTTATTTGTAGCCTTAACCTATTTCAGTGAACACTTGGGCTGCACATTAGACCCATTGGGTCGCGGTGCTTATGACTTTTGTATAATAATAATGTTATTAAAAAAATTTAAAAATGTTCAGTAGAGGCATTTAGGGGCGAACTTGATAATTTTAAATTCAGTCATCGTTATGTCATAATCATGTTAAATACACTTACTGCCAATTTCACGATGTCGAAAGAACGTTTTCTTTCGCACAAATACATATGAAACAAAAACAAATTTTTGAGAATTTGTATTTGTTTTACATGTAGTTGTGCGAAAGAAAGCGTTCGTTCGCATTTAGTGAAATAGGCAGTTAGGCTGGGTTTTTGAGATCTCAGTTAAACTAGGTTTAGTTAATCTGAAAACATATTCGTGCCGCCATTACCAAGTTTGTATACAAAATTTTGACGAACAGCTTAGTTTTGCTTAAAATGTTGGTTTATATAAATAAAAGAAAAATCACATTTCACCGGAAAAATTCGAGTTTCAGTGTACGTTAAACTAAGTTTAAACTTAATCCACAAACACGGCCTAAGTAGTGTGCCAGTTTTTTTTATAATTTATTGTTATGGAGGAGAATGGGAGATTTTTTCAATCAAATTTGAAATATCGTGTGGCGCTAAATTTCAAATTGGATATTTGTATTCGGCGAATATTGGCGCAGATATTTGTATTCGCGAATGTTATACATTTATATTCCTTACATCACTAATATACATATATGTACATATACATATTTATTATTTATATTAGGGAAGTAACGATATATCAGCGATAATTAAGTTTTGCCGATATATCGAAATCTGTAATATTTTACTGTCAAAACGACGATACTTTAAACATTTTTTTTTTAGAGTTTTTTAAGAAACAAATTAATTTTCAAATCTATTTTTGCATATGTAACTACTAAGAGAATAGAGAAATAGAAGATTAAACGTCAGAGCATAAAATCAAAACAGAATTATGAAATTCTATCTTTTAATTCCTAACCGATATTTTGTGTACGCAAACGAAATTTAGTAAAGTCCAGTAAAAAATAGTAAAAACTTTTGTGTTCTCGAACGCACCTATTATGTTATAAGGTAACTATAAAAAAATCTTTTTCGTTGAAAACAGCAACTGAACAAAAACTATTTATAGATTTTTAAGAAGTAGCAACAAATTTTATTGTGTCTAGTCAACATTTCAAAAATTATTTTTATACCCTCCACCACCACTAGTGTTGAATGAGGGTATACTAAGTTTGTCATTCCGTGTGATACATCTAAGACCCCATAAAGTATTAATTTGTTATACATCTAAGACCCCATAAAGTAAATAATTCTAAGTCGATTTAGTCATGTCCGTCTGTTGAAAACACGCGCACTTTCGAAAAACTCAAAAGAAAACAACAAATTTGGTGTCAAATAGCTTGTAGTCATCCTAAGCAGTTTGGGATTGAAATCTACCAAAATGGATTCAGTAGGATCAGCGCTATGAATCAAAATGGGGAAAAATTGTAAAAAATGTTATAATGCACAGATTGATATAAGATTTTGCATAAATTCTATTTTATTCGTTCTATATTACTAGAAACCATGTTTTAAAATTTAGCGAAGATCGGTCCCATATAAAACATACTGTCGGAAAACAGCTTAGTAGGGCTAAAACCGTAACAAATGATCCTACAAATATTATAATTAAATTTGGTACGTCCCGGTTTTGTACGACTAGAAATCACACTGCCAAATTTCATGAATATTTGTCCATAATTTACCATAGGCCCCATATAAACCACACAGCTTATTACGCCTTAAACCGTAATAATAAATCATAATAATATGTAATACTTCATAGTTTTATAGGACTAGAAATCACACTTATAAATTTTGCGATGATCGGTACATAATTTACCATACATAAGCCCTATATAAATATAGTTTAGTACGCCGTTAACCGTAATAAATAATGCTTTCATAATAAAATGTCATACAATTTTGTGACATACGGTCCATAATTTACCTAAGATCCCATTTTAAGCAGCCTTCTGAAATTCATTGTAAACGCTAAAACTAATTTTACTACTGTATTGAAATTTATTCTTATTTATGTTTTTTAATACCAGAAACCACTCTACAGAATTTTGGGATGATTGGTCCATATGTTACCATGGGTCCAATATAAATTCACCTTCTGAAAATCATATTTTACTCAAGCTAGTTCAAATTTCTAAAAAGAAAAGCGTACAAATTTTTGAATGTCGGCAAATAATTTAATATAGGTTAACCGCAACCAATTTTAATGTTCACGTCCGTTTTTATAAAGATTAATTAATAATATATAGATATCATATAGAGCCCACTCCTGAAATAATCGAACTGTCAGCGGAGGGTATCAAAGATTCGGCACAGCCGAAGATAGCACTCTATCTTGTTTTTTTTTAAATTATAAATATTATAAAAAGAAAATATTGAGATTGTAACATTCCGTGTTTTGCTCTTTGTAGTATATAGAAATATATAAAATAACAATGTCATTAACGCGCAATAATTTTTTTCTAATGTTGACTTTCATTATCAAGTTCATACTTTTGTAATTATTCTGATGCGTTCGTATTTCGTGTTGGTAAAATGTACCAAGAAAGTACTTATTGCATAAAGAAAATAATTTTGACCGGTTGCCAAAACTAATAAAAAAAACTGCCGTCTAATATATTTATGCTAAAATTTCGAATAAAATTTTAATTTTGTGTCGTACAGCGGTTTAAAATGTGTTAATGAAATTCATGCAAACTTTATATGTGGCATATCAGAACATTAATTTGACAATGCAACCAACAAGTGTGTTAGTGTTTTAAGGCCCTTAAAAACAATTCATATGTTATGGTTATTTACAAAAACTAATCCTCAAACAAAAAAAAAAAAAAGACAAATGTTTTCGTGAAAAAACATACAAATTGATAATCGACCTTACTTTTTATATTCATATCTTATCAGGTTAACTTAAAATTTATTTATGTACCATGTCATGCAAACGTTTATTTGTAGGTACACATATTCATATGGCAAACATACACCATTTCTTGTTTTAATAAAATTCCAAAAATTCTATAAAATTTTAAATTTGCTCAATTAAATAAATTTCTCCTGCCATATCACTGGAAACATGGATGCATTTATTAAACACTAACAGACGTATTCATAACAAAAAGTTAGCCACAGTTTGTACACTACGTACAACGAGCTACTAACTAGAATGCCGATTAAGCTTAGCAGCTTGTTAGCACAGAGTTTATTCATAACGAATTTTATCCGTCTGCTAACTTTTAATAAATCAACTCTGAATAATCATGATGCCACATTATAGTGCTCAAAAATGCAACACGTTTTGCTATTGCTCAAAAATGCAACACGTTTTGCATAAATCATCGCTGGTTTTGTCATTTAATTTCATAATTTTTTATTTTTGCCTCCCCATATAAAAATGTTAAATGTTTTTAAATGAAAATAAATTAAAAAATTTATTTTAATTACGGCTGTATCAATTTCTTAATTGATAGAAAAATCTAACAATTTCAATAGCGGTTTTCACTCTTGATAGAAAAGTAACCTTGTTAAAGTACTAATATTTACAATACCCCAACAAGAAGATATATTAAACTAAAATTTATTGTAAATTGTGGTTGGAAAATCACTCAAAAAGCTGTAGTAAACACGAGTGTTAAATTTACCAGAATCAAACAGCTTATAATAACAAAAATCAGCTGATTGACTAGTTTAAAATATATAAGAAAAACATTCACGCTTTGTAGTATAAAATCGCAGTAAATATAACAGTTATAAACTTAACACAAATGGTGAAAACTGCTAATGTTTTTCCCAGCTTCTTATTTCTTAGGTTTATTAATTCTCGGAATTTTCCGTTACGATTACAAAAATGTTATGTTTAAAGCAGACCATACACGATTCAATTCAATTGTCAACTGAGTCGGTTGTTGTCCAAATCAAAGGGTGTATGGCCTAGTCAGTTGATTAGTTTGACGGTTGTCGAGTTGGTTGAAGAGTGTGTACCCTATTTGGTACCCTTGGGAAATTATGGACCGCCAAAAACAAAATTATGTTTATTATTAATAAGATTTCTCTATGACGTGCTAAACTCCCAATTTTTATTTTTGATAAAAACACTGAAATTTATTGTGGAGGGAAAGTTAGTTTCTATGCGCATTTCGCTGGTTGCTTAGGCCAGCTCGTCAGGAAACTTTTTCCAAAGACTTTAGAAAAGCTAAAAATATTATACAAATAAGACTATAAATTGAATAAGACAATATCAATAACAAAGCTTCAACAAAACAACAGCAATAAACAGTAAGTTTATCTTTTCTTACATTTTTTTAATTTTTTTAATTAACTTTAATTAAGATTTCGCAAACTTAGTTTTGATTGATTTTTTTTTTTCAATCGACTCAGATATGAAAATTTTGATTGAACAAACTTAATTATAAAAATGACAAATTTTTGGGATATCAGTATTTTGGTCATAACTCGGCCATTTTTTTTAATCAAATTGAAGTTTAATCAGATATATCAGATTATATACCGACGTATTTAAGAAGAAATTTCCCATTTATTAAAACTTGGACTCGGGAAGATCTTTCCGATTCCCTAGATTCCCCAAACAAAATATAAATTTAAAAAAAAAAATTATATCTTGGTAATAACTTAGTTGTATCTAAACCGATTTTTCCGATTTTTTCAGGAAATATGTTTTACTAAAGATATATATAAAGTATCCATAAGTCATATAAAGCTCTAAAATATTTGTTGTTATAAAATTTTTATAATAATTTTGATACTTTTTTAACCGATATGGCAGATTTGTATACCGACATGTTTTAACAGAATTTTACCATTTACTTGGATTATAAAATTTGGACTCGGGAAGATCTATGTGTTGGCAAGCCATAAAGCCCTAAAATCTGGCAACATTATCTGTTTGTTCTTTTTCCCATTATTAATCTTCTGTCAGTTAATAACTTTAGTTTTATTCTTTTTAACTTCACTTCTTAGTTTGACCTTGTATTGTTAAGTTCATATATTTTGTTTAAAGTTGCGTTAAATAAATGATTTGCTATTCTTTATGTATATGTTCAGAACGGGACTTATTTATTTAATAGAAAACGGTTCTTAAGTGTATTAACAATTACAACAGTGGCGACGAGGATTTGTGGATTTTTTTTTTGTTGTTGTGTGTTCGTTTTTTAAAAAAAAAAAAAAAATAAGGGAAGATGGCTACTTTAGAAACGGTCGTGCCGAAAATTTTAACTCAACAAACAGAAACTGCTAAGCGCCAGCAAGAGTTATTAGACAAACTGGCCAATTTTTTAACAAACCCCAGCGTTGCAGCAGCCCCACAACCTTCAACACAAGCAGGACACGAGAATTTAATGGACGTTTTAGCTAAAAGCATTGGTGAATTTCGCTACGATCCCGAGTCTGACGCTTATTTTTCCAACTGGTACAACAGGTATGAGGTGTTGTTCGCAGAAGATGCAAAGGCTTTAGATGATGCATCTAAGGTTCGGCTTATTCTTCGCAAATTAAGCCAAGAGGTATACGACAAGTATTCGAATTTTTTGTTACCACGGAAGCCGCAAGAGTTGAAGTTTTCAGATACCTTGATACAGCTAAAAACTTTGTTTGATTGCAAGGAGTCTTTGTTCAGTATTCGCTACAACTGCCTAAGGATACAAAAAGATGACAACGAAGACATCGTTATGTATGCCGGCAGGGTGAACAAACAATGCGAACGTTTTCAACATGCACAAATGTCAACGCAACAATTAAAGTGCCTAATTTTTGTCATTGGTCTACAATCGCCTTCATATACAGATGTACGCAGTAAGTTGATATCAATGCTGGAAAGTACTTCAGACTTAACGCTGGAGAAGCTTACAACAGAAATACAACGTATGACGATACTCAAGAATGACACCAACCTAGTGGAAACACAAACACCGCAGGTAAGAGCTTTGAAATACAAGAACAACAAACTAAGACAGCGCGCAAGCACTGAAAACGTAAAATTCGGCTCAAACAATAATGATGGCCCAAAACGGCCGTGTTGGCAGTGTGGGTCTATGCACTTTGTTAAAGAATGCACTTACACAAGTCATAAATGCAAGACTTGTGGTCAAATCGGTCATAAAGAGGGTTATTGTAGATGCTTTAAAAAACACGTCCAGCAAAGCCACAAATATCGACAGCAAAATGCGCGCAAAGAAGCATACAAACGCAACGAACACAGTGGGCGCAGCGATGACAAGAACAACAACGAGCGCCGTACAAACGTTGTAGCAGCGACGCCGAAGTTGCAGAAAAATATCCGAATAGTAAAAAGTCATGTAGCTCGCAGAAAGTTCGTTTTACTGCACATACACAAGCATAACGTAGAACTACAGTTAGATACAGCGGCCGATGTGACTATTATATCAAAATCAAACTGGATAAAAATTGGAAGACCAGAATTGCAGCCTTGTATGCAAAACGTATCGGATGCTTCTAACAACAGAATACCTGTCATTGGGGAATTTCGTACTACACTGCGACACAACAATAAAGAACACACAGCAACAATTTGTGTTACAGGCTTAGCAAATTTAAACATATTCGGCACAGACTTAATAGAAAAATTTGGCTATTGGAATTGTAGCTTAAACCACATTTGCAAACAAATTTCAGCAGTTGTGGATCATAATACAATTTTAAAGGAAATTCGTGAACATTTCCCGGCGGTAATTCAGCCCAAAACGGGTCATTGCAATAAATTTAATGTCACGTTATATACAAAACCAAACAGTACACCGGTATTTAAAGCAAAAAGGCCGGTACCGTATGCAACATTACCATTAGTAGAAGCTGAATTAAACCGACTAGAATCCGAAGGCATTATAACACAAGTCACACACTCGGAATGGGCGGCACCGATAGTCGTTGTACGTAAGGCTAACAACAGCATTCGCATTTGTGGCGACTATTCCACAGGGCTGAATCAGTGCATGGAACCTAATTTATATCCGATACCACACGCAGATGAAATTTTCGCCAAGATGTCAAATTGCAAATTTTTTAGTAAGATTGATCTTTCGGACGCATATTTACAGTTCGAAGTGGATGAAACATCAAAAAGGCTACTTACCATAACTACACACAAAGGGTTGTATTTGTTTAATCGTTTGCCTCCAGGAGTAACATCCGCACCTGGTGCCTTCCAAAAGGCGATGGACACGATATTAGCAGGGCTCGATGGTGTTATAGCTTATTTGGACGACGTAATAGTCGCAACATCGACACTTGATGCAAATTTTACAAAAGTCAGAGAGGTCATCAAGCGTTTTCACGATCACGGTCTAACAATAAAGTGGGAAAAATGCGACGTATTTCAAACTTCAATTAACTACCTGGGCCATGTAATAGAATCAGGTGGAATTCGTCCTGACCCTAAAAAGATAGAAGCCGTAACAAATATGCCACGCCCACAAAACATTTCTCAACTTCGCTCCTTTTTGGGCGCTATAAATTATTACGGCAAATTCATTGAACGTATGCGTGATCTGAGACATCCCCTCGACAACTTATTGAAAGCCGAATCAAGTTGGAATTGGGATGCGAAATGTGAGTCATCTTTTCAACAATTCAAAAAAATGCTACAATCAGATTTGCTCTTAACGCACTACAATAGCAAATTACCCATATTTGTGGCAGCCGACGCATCCATGGTTGGGCTTGGTGCACAAATATTTCACGACATGCCCGATGGAACCAGGAAAGCAATTTACCACGTTTCACGCGCGCTAACACCAGCGGAGCAAAAGTATAGCCAAATCGAAAAAGAGGCTCTGGCATTAGTTTTTGCATGCACAAGATTCCATCGTATGATTTATGGAAGGAAATTCACATTGTTGACAGACCACAAACCGTTGATTGCAATTTTTGGATCGAAGAAAGGTATTCCAACCCACACTGCAAACAGGTTGCAGCGGTGGGCTCTCGTTTTAATGGGCTATGATTTCCAAATTCAATATGTTAACACAAATGATTTTGGAAATGTCGATATCCTTTCACGCCTTGTAGGGAAGCAATCGCAAAACGACGATTTTATAGTAGCAGCTATTCAAACTGAGGACGATTTTAATTTCATCATTGAGAACAACATTAAACATCTGCCAGTGACACAAAATATGATTCGTATAGCAACGGCAAAGGACACAGAGCTACAAGAGGTCTTTAAGTGTATCACA
Organism: Pollenia amentaria; assembly: GCA_943735925.1. NCBI lineage: Eukaryota > Metazoa > Arthropoda > Insecta > Diptera > Polleniidae > Pollenia > Pollenia amentaria. Next base: position 78,852,025 of record OX031008.1, on the reverse strand, counting down.
AATGTTTGGCCTACATCATCAAATATTCCCTTGCATATTAAACCATATTACGACCGAAGGGAATCGTTAAGCATCGTCAACAATTGCATCTTGACCGGGGAAAGGTTGGTGATTCCAAAAGTTTTTAGACGTCGAATTCTACACCAGTTGCATAAAGGACATCAAGGTATCGAACGTATGAAAAGCCTTGCAAGATCCTATGTGTATTGGCCAAATATAGATGCCGAGATATCGCTATTCGTAAAACAATGTCAAAATTGCGTTTCAGTAGCATCTTCGCCTACTAAATCTGTATTAAGCTCATGGCCTATACCAGCAACAGTTTTAGATCGAGTGCATATAGACATCGCGGGGCCCCTAAGAGGTAAATACTATTTAGTGATAGTTGACGCGTACTCAAAGTGGCCTGAGGTGATGCAAACCACAACAATTTCATCAACGGAAATCACAAAATTGGTGCATGAGTTTATTGCGCGATATGGTCAACCAAAACTAATAGTATCGGATAACGGTACACAATTCACCAGTTCAAAATTTAAAAATTTTTGCGAAGGGCGAGGAATCAGACACATCAGAACTCCACCTTATCACCCACAGTCTAATGGGCAGGCAGAGCGGTTTGTCGAGACAATAAAAAAAGCCCTGGAGAAATCATATTGTGACACTAACCCAGACGATAAAGAAAATTTATTAAATTTTTTATTGCAATATAGAGCAACACCAAACCCAAGTGCTCCGGACGGTAAATCGCCTTCCGAAATATTTGTTGGAAGACGTGTCCGAACAACTCTAGATTTGTTAAAATCAAATTCAGCCACAAGTAACATGCGTAACTCAAGTATGGAAGAATATTATAATAGAAAACACGGAGCTAAGGTGCGCACTTTTAACGTCGGGGACAAAATTTATGCGAAAACTTATTGTAAAAACAAAATGTCTTGGGTTCCAGGAGAAATAGTCGAGAGGGTCGGCGCAGTAGTTTACAACGTGTTGATATCGACAGGTCGTCGTAATACGCTCATAAGGGCCCATATAAACCAACTCCGGCAGCGTTATCCGGGTGATCACGAACCACATATAACTTACTCGAATTTCTATGAAGAAGATGCATTGTCACCCGACAGCGGCAGTGAACCACCAAATTCGGTACAACTGCAATCAACTACATCACAACACTCAGAAGTGGACTCGCCTAGTCTCGCTATTGAGTCCGTGGAGCCGAGGAGGTCAATACGGCGACGTCAAGCTCCAAGAAGATATTCGCCTTCCTAAAAAGGGGGAGATGTTGGCAAGCCATAAAGCCCTAAAATCTGGCAACATTATCTGTTTGTTCTTTTTCCCATTATTAATCTTCTGTCAGTTAATAACTTTAGTTTTATTCTTTTTAACTTCACTTCTTAGTTTGACCTTGTATTGTTAAGTTCATATATTTTGTTTAAAGTTGCGTTAAATAAATGATTTGCTATTCTTTATGTATATGTTCAGAACGGGACTTATTTATTTAATAGAAAACGGTTCTTAAGTGTATTAACAATTACAACACTATGGTTCCCGAAAATAGGTATTTTTCAAAAAAAAAATCTTATATTTTGGCCATAACTTTTTTGTGTCTGAACCAATTATCCGAGTTTTTTAGAAAATATGTTCTACTAAAGATTTCCGATATTTCGACATATAAGACGTATCCGGCCCTATGCTCCTTGTAGGAGTAAAAGGAACAAATATATATATATATGGTCAAATTATAGCTCTGAAATTTAAAAAAAAATTTAGTTTTTATAATAATTTTGATGCTTTTTAGCCCATTTTTAGAGTATTTTGCTAATAACTTAACCATGTTTTAACCGATTTGGCAGATTTACATACCGAGGTGTTTAAAAAGAATTTTACAATTTGCCTGAATTATAAAATTTTCGCTCGGGAAGAGTTTTTTTTTAATATTTTTAAAAATATTTTGGGCTTAACTTCCATTTGTGGAAAAAAAAAATTCTTACTTTTTGGGAAATATAGGCTGCTCAAAATATTTTGATATATAAAACGTGTCCGTATGTCATACTAGAGCCCTAAAATTTAAATTGTAGGATTCTGTTTTGTTGACCATTTTTTGAGTATTTAAGTCATGACTCGGCTATTTTTTAACCGATTTTACAGATTTATGTATTGACGTGTACTTCATAAATCCCGCCCACATTTGTTCGGATGTTGTATTGATAACCAAGATGCTTGAACATAATTTGAAAACTTTGGTTCTTTCCGTTCTCTAGATATACAGAGATCAATTGGGTCTTTGCACGGGAGATACCACGCCTACTTTTCCAATCCCGCCTATTATTTCAGAATTGATAACCCAGCTATGCATTTCAAATTTGGGCAACTGATTACTGTTGTATAAATAAATCTATTTGGTGGCACCCGCCCACATTATGACATGTACCTAATTTGAAAATCTCCAGATATACAGAAATTAATGTCTTTGTATGAGAAGTGCCACGCCGACTTCTCCAATCCCGCCCATTTTTTATAAAGTTGGTGTATTGATATCCAAGATGCGTGTACTAAATTTGAAAGCCTTGGCTCTTGACTTTCTCCAGATGTACAGAAAAAAAAACAACAAGAGATTTATGGGAACAATTAGAGGTAGTCGTGGTTTTTGCTCATATTTCAGCCATTTGTGGTCCCATCTTGCTGAATTTGTGACATAAATATGTAACAACCTAGTCCCCATAACTTCTGGAGATTTTGGAAAACCCATTTCAACATACACACGTCGTTAAATCAACTTCGCTCCTCATAAGGACCCAGAAGATATATACTTTATAGGGTCTAACATCAATATTGTAGATATTATAAACAGAATGACAAACTTACCCTTTTACCTTTGGTTAAGGGTATAAAAATCGTCCTGTTTAAGTCGTAATAACTTCTGTTTCTTATTCTTATCAGTCGGAAACGTTACACTTATCTTTAACTTTTTCATTCTATTGTGTTTCAATGTTCAGTTTAAATTTTATAAACGAAGGTCATCTGGTTTATAGTATTTAAAATAAATTAATATTAACAAACATGTTGTTTGTAAACAAATAATAAATTATTTTAATAAAGTATGTAGGTATTTCGGTTTTTTTGAAATTTTTTAATTAATTAAATACACACTTGTGATATTAGTCCCCTGTCCAGACTTGCAATTTTTGTTGTTGAGTATAAAGGTGAGTGAGGTGAAAAGATAGGGGAGGGGTACACTATTTAATTTGCTCTACAATTCTGTTTTGTAACTCTCACTCGAAGTTGGCTGTAGATGTATTTGTATTTATCGGCCATTTCCTGACAATCGCACGATTTGAAACACCAGATTTTTTTTATGTTGTTCTGAAACTCGTGCGTTTGGCTTGCGATTTGCCATAGTTTCTTAACAATATTCTAGTTCCCTTGAGCATATTTTTGCAATTTGAAGTGGCCAAATTTCTTGCTATTGCGATTTACAGAGCACGTATTATAAAAGTTAAAGTCAGGATCGCAAATGTTAAACGTTTTGCGATTGTCAGAACATGCCCGTATAATAAAATATAAGAAGAAGAAGAGAAAGGACAAGATAAAACTATAACAATTTTAAGACTAGAATGTCATAATATGGACACTTCAACGCAGAATTTTCAAATCTTGCAGCAACAAATATTGCAATGCTTAGGGTGACTTTCAGCCATACCTAAATAAGAGCGGCACGCGTTTTCTTGCTGTTAAAAATCCTCATGCACATACAATATGTATGAAGCATCCCTAAATAGCGCGGCGTCAACGTTTTGCAATTGGAAAATCCGATTTTGACAGCGCGTTAAAATAAGTAGGGTCGCTATAAGGTGCGTTCGTTTACCCCAAAATTTGCACAAATTTGTGCAAGTTTTTACTGGATTTTACTGAAATGCGTTCGCTTACACAAAAATTTGCAAAAGAGAGCATCTACTGAGAGAGTAAAGTGACAGTTGTAAGCAAAGAGTCTGCAAATTTTTACTGAACAAATTTTTACCAGTAAAAACCAGTAGAAAACAAAAACATATGTTTCATTTAAGTAAACAAACAAAAGTAAGCATACAATTTGTAATAAAAACATTTAAAAGAACAAAAGCTGAATTAAAAGTGCAACAAAAACCAAAAATATTTATTACATCCTAAACAGTTTTACTTACCACTTTGTACCTATTAACATTAAGTTTTCTTTTTTTGGCATCCATGGTAAAATTTGTGTTAATTGTTCAATATTACTTATTTTTGTTTTTGTTTACATTAATATTTTAGAGATGTAAAGCTAATGAATATATGATTACTTCTTATTGCATATTATTGAGGGTACCAAATATCAAAAATCAAATATTGATGTAGTTTCGTATGTAATTCAACTAGAAACAAAATTAAAAGTCATGTACAAAATAAACAAGTCTTAAAACTTGCACAGAAGCTCATTTAATAAATAAATTTGCTGCGAATTTATAATCATTACAATGCATTTCATCAAGTACCAAAAACATTATGTACTGGGTAGTCTAAACAACACATATTTTACAACACTAAGCTTTTTAGCGATCAGCTGTTTGAATTAACCTGCAAGTTTTTGTAATTTTTCCGTTCGTTTACTTTTTTGTGCAAGAGCCATTTTTGAGAGTAAAATTTTCATATTGCCCAAAATTTACTCAACTACTGGATTTTACTGGAAAAGTAAACAAACGCACCTATATTTGTGATTTGGACGACCCTGTTTTTATCGTTTGATAATAAATAATGGCAAAATAGCTAGTTCTAGGCCAAACTAGCGGTTTTATTTTAGTAAGCAAGAAAATTATCACTACTCTTTGTGACACAACGCTGACGCTCTTGTTTAGGTATGGCATATCAGCGTAAAAGCTACGCGTAAGAAAACGTTTCGCCTTCCGCTCTTGTTTAGGTACGGCTGTTACATGTCTGGAGTTGAAAAAATAGCAATGACAAACGTGCAGTCATAATAAAAATATGTTTTATGTTTAAATATGAATATGTATGTACTTATGTGTTTGGACTGACTATTAATAGTCCATTTATGTATTTCTTGCAATCATACGCCAGTTACAATATGTTCTAATAAATATTAAAAGTAAAATAAAATTAAAAGCAATTAAAGTTGATAAAACGTAAGAAAGCAACGTCGTGAAAACGTCATAAATTACATGTTATGTACAATTTATTCTGGGTATTTCATTTTCAAAAAAAAATTAATAAGTCACATTTATCAAATTGTAACAGATTTAATATGTCTGTTCAATAACAGAAAATGAATGCTCATTTTCAATAACACAGTGCAACATTTTTGAAATCATCGAGATCAAACTCCTTTTCATGCAAAATTTCTCGAAATACTTGTCAAAACCAACAAACCCCTATTTGACTAGTTTATCTCAGGAATGCAAAATGAGAATTTCAAACAAAAAAAATCGTACATAACAATTCACTAGAGCATTTTTTTAAATTTTTAATAAAAACCAATTGTTTTAACATATTTAAATAAAATTTAAAAAATATCGTACAAAAAATTCACTTGTACGTTAAAAGAATATAAAAAACTTAAAAATACATAAATAGTTTTAATGTGTCTTATACATTTTTCAATATTTGAAAAGTACAAAACGCCTTAAATTGAGATTAATCATACCCAGCTAGCATTTTCAATCATGTAAGGGTCTACTGGGAATCTCACGAAGAGCGTTTTAGATCGTAGAAGATTCCTCGCACGGGAGAAACTGTTACACGAGCTGATTCCTCTCCTTCTACAACACAGCGAAAAACGCTAATATTTCCTAGTATTTACACATGCCACTGCCAGTTCAAAAAACTGAACACAATCAAAATTTTTTACTAATACACCCACATTTTCCGCAATGGCAGCTCCAGTGGCAACAAAAATTGCATGCGAGTGGAAAATTGGCACTTGCATGCCACTAAATGTCAAAACGATTAGCAATGTTACCCTGTTTAAAATTTAGTGCAAATCGACTAGATTGTTGTCGAACTGTAATTAAAGTTTTAACTGTTAAATGCATTTTTATGATTAATTTGTAGAAACGGGCGTTAAAATAAGTAAGTTTATTAATTATAGAGCATTAATTTTGCTAAAATAATGCTTATATAAATAAATGTAAACTTTAACATCAAAATATACATACCTTTGTTTCTGTGAGCCCATGACTGGCCATCGTTTTCAAATAGTGTATAATCTCGAAAATTCGTCTGTTAATGCTATGGTGTTTGAGCTTTACCGATTATAATATTAGGATTGGTTTTTTTTAAATGCAAATGATTTTTAATTGTTGAATATTTTGTTTTCAAATGAGCAATTTTTGATTTTTGGGGCATATTTTCAATAATTTTTAGTTTTTACTGCATACCTATTTAATGTGCATAAAACGCGTTTTAGTAGATCATATTTCTGATTTCCCTGCTAATGAATCTTGCAGAAATCATGTCAAGAATCGTATGAGACTCATGTACGGATTATCTTACAACTCGTGAAATGCTCAGCCGTATAACTGAGCTAACAAAATAGGAGCATCAAGCATCATTTTAATGTCAAAACTTCTAATTTGTAAACAATTTATACGAAGCAAACCTTAAGATCGCGAATTCAACACTTCAATCTTATTTGGCAGATCCTTTGGTCGGTTTGTTTTATAGAAATTGTATTGGCAATAGAGTTTTCACGTTAAAAAAACGCTCTTATTTAGGTAGCTCAGTAGTTATTATATGACTCATACAAAGCAGTGATGGAAAATTGAACAATTTAGATGGTACTGACCACCAAGCAAAAGAGTACATTTTTCAACATTTTGGTACTTTTTTCAAACATATTTTTTTTTTTTTGGAAAATAAACTCTAAAATAAAAAAATAAAATACGTAATTATGTTTAACGGTCAACCGGATTTGAGCTTCTGTTCTCATAAGGATCCAGAATATATATGCTTTATAGGGCAACGATTAATATTGTAGAAATTACAAACGCAATGACAAATTTATTTATACTATTTTACCTTGGGTGAAGGGTATAAAAACTTAAACAACAACAGCATGAACGAAAAACGAACAATAACACAATAAACAGGGCTGTGGAGTCGGAGTTGTAGAACCGGAGTTGAGGTTCTTATACCGGAGTCGGAGTCGAAGTACCGACAACACTCGCGACTCCGTCTCCAAACCTTTTCGGCATAAAAAATTTAAAAATATTTTCTAATATTATTTTCCCAAATAGAAATACTTCGAAATTGGCGATGCAATATTTAAAATATTGATTCGCAATTTTTACAGAATTATTTTCTTGCTATATTTGACCATTTAAAAGGTAATGAATGCATTAAAAAAGAGTTTAAAGACAAATAACGACCAGTCTCATATACATTTAGCATTAAGGTTAGATTAGGAGTCGGAGTTGGAATTTCAGCGGTTGGAGTCGGAGTTAGTCTTTTCGTTGACGACTCCACAGCCGTGATTTTGAATGTTAAAAAAAATATCAACGCTAAATTTCTAAACAAAGAAGCTAACAAGAAAATAGTACTTAAACGGACGTGGGGGTACCGTGGTATTTTAAAAAGGAAAAAGTACTGAAAATAGTACCATAGTACTGAATTTTCCATCACTGATACAGAGTCTCAAAAGGTTCATACCAAGATTAAAACACAAGCGTCTCAGAAAATGTATAAAAAGTACTAACTAAAATAAGGTTCCTAAAGGAGTTGTATATTAATTATAATTGTCTAACAAACTGCCTTTGCTGGCTGGGTATATTTGTGGAAAACAAATTATTTGTTGTTTCAAATTATGGCAAAAGGGATTTGTAGAATATAGCAAATCATTTTTATGTATCAGGTTCGAAACTAGAGTTGGGCAACAAAATCGTTCCTTTTGTGGAATCGTGGCGACCGATCCGAAAAATTATGGCGTTCCTTTTTTGCTTTAAAAAATTAATAAATCAACAAAGAAACATTTCTTATTGTTTGTTTTCATTTGTGGCGTAACAACTAAAGGAAAATTACACAATTGCAAGAAATTGTCACTTTTTTTTCGTGACAAGTTGGGCACCTAGCATTTTAACATAATTCGGCTCTGGTTTTCGAGATATACCGTTATTTCGAAAATGGAGGAGGTTGCACAACATATGCTCGCGAAACTCAAAAACCCTTTAGCTAATTGAAAAACCTTAAAAAACCGAAATTCCGCAATAAAATTTCCTTTAAGAAAAGTAAAACTTCATTCTAATATCCGCAGTCGTTTTAGAAACATTTTTAACAAAATTCGAAATTTTTGTTTTTTAAAAATTCATAAAAAATTGGAAAATGCAGCTATGCTTCTAATTTTTTGCAGACGTATATAAAACGAAATTCCAAACAAAACAAGCCATAAGTGATTAAAATCTGTTTGCAACTTTCACAAGAGTCGACAAACTTTAATTAATTTAAGAATTTCATAAAACGCAATATTTGTATGGGAGCCCCCCTAAGGGATGGTGATAAAGGAAAGTATAATTTGAGAAAATGTTAAGAACAAAAAACTAATGGAGGTCAGTCATACATTTTATCCCCCTAGGGGCAACTCCTGGGGATTTATGGGACTTTTTCTTCAATATATTTCTAGTCTGCATTGAACATTTTGTATGGAAGCCCCCTTAAGGAATAGAGATAGCGGGTGGGTATGTTAGAAATAAATGATTGAGATGAAAAATAAAGTGGGGTTGGTCAATTATTTGACCCATCTAGGGGCATCCTAGGCTCTGCAGGGGCCAAATTTAAGAATTTCATTAAACGGCCATATTCGTATGGGAGCCCCCCTAAGGGGTGGATATATATGGCAACTATGTTTTAAGAAAATGTTAAGAACAAAAAACATTGGAGGTCGGTCATACATTTTATCCCCCTAGAAGTGAATCCTGGGCCTTAGAAACAAATGATGGGAATGAAAAATAAAGTTTCGCTGGTCATACATTTGGCCCGTCTAGGGGTATCTCAGGCGCTGCAGGTGCAAAATTTAAGGCTAGGGTTCTACGCGAATAAAAAACAAAGTTCCAAACAAAATAAGCTATAAGTGATTAAAATCTGTGTACAACTTTTGATTTTATCAGAAAAGATGAAATTTTTTTATTTTTTATAATAACCAAACTTAAAAATTTCAAAACATTTATTTTTGTTGTTAATTAGTTAAAGTTAAAGTTTTTATTTAGAAATTTATTATTCTTCCTCCTGCAGATTCCAACATACATATGTATGTATATCCCCTAATAGCGAATCAAGTTGTTTGCCGGTATACCAGTGTTCGAGCCTGGCTGTTACTTGGTGAAATCTCTCACCATGTTCATCAGACTCGGCTGGTGATTGTTCATTAAATTTTTCGGCCTGGTAATGCAAAAAATGTATTTTCAATGACATTCTAACGTTTAAGTTTCTAAATGCGGTTAGCATATTTTTGATTAAAATTCGCCAGTTTTCGGACCGATGATTTCCTAATACATTTTCTATTACTGATTTCACACAATTCCAGGCCAATAGCTCGATATCATTCAATGCAACCTCAAAATGATGGTCCTTCATAAGACGACGAGTTCCTGTAAAATAAAAACATTATGATATGAAATATAAATCTTATTAATAAAGTAGTTAGAGTTCATACCTTCTTTTACTTTTATGCCGCTTAATCGTGGAAAAATTCGGCGCAATTCGGTAAATGCAACACCATCTGGGCTCAATGCTTTTATAAAATTTTTTACAATACCCAATTTGATGTGGAGCATTTATGACTTTATTTCTTAATTCTAAGAATTTTTTAATCGGTAACTGTGGATTTTCCAAAATTCCTACCGCAAAGTGAAAGTTTGGTAATAATGCATGCATATTTCTTTGGAATAGCATAAATTTGAATATTTGTTCTTTTGTTTTGTATTGTAAATGGCACAAAAACCGCATTTAAAGAATTTTACGTCAAAATGTCATTGAAAATAAATTTTCTGCATTGGCACATTCTCCATATCGGCCCTTTGCTGCAATAGAGTTATAACTCAAATTTGAATTTCTAGCATCTAAATATTTAATTCTTCTCTCTAGAGTTGAATATAGAAGATATTTGTATGAAATTTTTACACAATATGAAGAAGCGATATGGTGATTAACTCCGCATTATTAGCTAGTAGGCGGCCCTATGTTCCACTGTGAGCTAAAGCATTAAATACATTAGCTCAAAAATCAGTGTTTTTGAGTTATGACTCTATTGCAGCAAAGGCTCGATATATACGTTATGTTGAATAAAGAATTTAATAATTAAAAAAAATCCTATGAAATGCTCCATATAAATTATATTCTTCATATATATTGAAGAAAAAGTCCCACAAATTCCCAGAAGTCGCCCCTAGTTGTATATAATGTATGACCGACCTCAAGTAAGTTTTTGTCCTTAACATTTTCTCAAGACATACTTGCCCCTTATCGCCACTTCTTAGGGGGGCTCCCATACAAATATTGCGTTTTATGAAATTCTTAAATTAATTAAAATTTGTCGACTTTTGTGAATAAAATCAAAAGTTGCTAACAGATTTTAATTATTTATGGCTTGTCTTGTTTGCAGCTTCGTTTTTGATATGTCTGCAAAAAATTAGAATCCTAGCTGCATTTTTTTAAAAATTTCGAAATTTTGATAAAAAAATTAATTTTTTTTTCAAAAAAAAAAAATTATGTTTCAATAACGACTACTCATATTAGAAAAAAGGTTTTATTTTTCTTAAATGAAATTTTATTGCGGAATTTCGGTTTTTTTTAGTAATTTCAATAAACTAAACCGTTTTTGAATTCATTTATCAGGTGGCGTTGAAAGCACAGCTGTGCTACTTTTATTTCTTACTTAGAGAGAGAAATGTCAAAAGTTGCTTGTGTTTTTGACATATCGATCAACGAAAGCAACAAAAAAATACATCGGTGTGTTTTTGGTGTTGTTACTTGTTGTAGTATCGACACCACCGCATACATAAATTCGCATTGATTATTATGTTTTTTTTTAAATGTTTGTAAAAAAATAATAACTTTTTCAATGACCTAGTGTTTGCCTAATGTTCGAAATCCGACCATAATTTTTTATGTACGTATGAAGAAAACATAGTAAAGGTATTCACGTCAATATCTGTTACCTTTGCAACTGTGCAAAATAACATACATGCGCTTATTTGACGTGAGCAGCCCATTTTGTTTGCACCTTCAATTTTCAGCTTTTCCGAAACAATTTTTTAACAACGCACCTTCTGTATGACAATTTCAATTTTTTAATTAATTTGAACCGTAATTTCTTGAAATATACACAAAATGATTAATTTTATTAATTTACAGGTCATAAATTCGACCTGTACTTACTTATCTACCTCAAACATTTTTTCAGATAAGTATTCCAGTATTTTTATTATTTCTGCTTCTTCAATTTTTTGACGCTTTTTATGTTTTTAATTGTTTTATTTTTTACAAAGTTCATCTTTAAACACTACAATTTATAATATTTTTAAATTAAAAGAAAAAAGTGTGCGTCAAAATCGTAAGTATAGAGTTGAATTTATAAGTACTTTTTTAACATTTTTTTCAACTTGGCAGTGCCATAAAAAGTTGCAACATTTTTATGCTTTTACTCCGATGATCTTGCACTACTTACCCCCTGACAATTTTGCATCGATTCGGCGAAATAATTGTGTATGTAGTTGTTGTTATGTTTTTGCACTTATGCTTTTTCGCAAGAGCGCAACTTTTGACTTGAATACCTTAAGTACATCTAAGTATATAAGAAATTTCATGTTTCGGGCATTTATTTTTTCAATCTAAGTGGATAGATTTAGCGAGGGACCAATTTCCAGTCCATATGCTCTCTTCCACGTGAGTCCGTAAATGTTTAATTTAATTTTGTAAGTTCCATATAAAAAATATCAGAAACTACCAATTGAAAAACAAAAAAGTTTCAAAAAGTCTTCTCTAATAGAATCTTTTTTTTTGCATGTTTAATTTAATGTTTATATTAGACATACAATCTAATTGTATGAATAATATAAACATAATAAACATAGACATACAATCTAATATTGCCGGAAATTGATCAAAGTACCAGATGTAAAACGAAAAAGTTTCAAAAAGCTCCCCTTACTTGTTCTTATTGAATCAGGACCATGAATGTTAAACCAATAAAGATAAAATTATTGGTTTTATATTGACAAAAATTAAAAAAGTACCAGATGAAGAACAAAAAAGTACCATCAAAAGTACCATAATTTTAATGCCTGGAACAGAATAAAGTAATTGTAGTAGAAGCTGAAGCTGACGAATACTCTGTAGCGCAACAAAGTTCAAAATTCTTTGCGCTTCAACTTTTTTTAACTTTTCAGCTTGCAGCGCTAACCGTAACGTTGTACTACAGCGACTATTCTGTTCCCCACTTTCGTTCTCATTCACTCAGGACCCTGCACCTATGACATTATGTTTCTTAGTTCAATATTATAAAAATTTCTAAAATTACCACATGTGGGACGAAAACTAAAAGAAAGAAGTTTAAATTCTCCTGTTTGGTACTTTTTTCTCTCCATTGAGCTTCGGTTGTCAAACAAAGGAGGGAAGTGTTCTTAACTTGTTTTGCCTTTGCCGATTTGTATAGTTGAAATATTCGAAACCGGTTTCTGAAACATATCAAAAAATCGAAAAAACTTTGTGTAATTGAAAAAAAACAAATATATTATTTATCGCAAATCGCAAGTAAGTTGTGATTACGATTTGAAATCGCAAAGAAGGTGTGCTGGAGTTCGTAATCGCCTTAAATTTGGCGATTTTAAATCACAAGCCTACAGTAATGTGATCCACATGTGAACTTGTAAATTTCCTTTAAAATTTATTTTCAACATCAATAAATAGCATATAAAAAGGAAATTTAATGTTTTTCTTTTCCATTTATTTTAAAAACTCATAATCTTTTGAGAAAATTTTCATAGAAAATATAAAATTAAAAAACAACATTGTTTTAATACTGATTGTTGTTTAACAATTTCTTTTAAATTTGCGTTTTGATTGTGAGCAGCTGTTTATATTTAACTTCGGAAAAAAATATGTAAGAAATTATAACCATTTATCAACAACATGTACTTATGGTACTTACCATTGTTCAGGAATATCTCTTGGGTTGTAATAATCCCCTAGAAGACGTTTTCTGATACGTTCTTTTTTAAAATACAGTTTTTTTTAATGAAATAACACGTAATATAAAAGCTGCCGGCATTTTTCATGCAAATAATTATTTTTTTTTGTTCAAATTTGACAGCTAAAACATGTTTTATTTTTCGACCACTACTACGAAAAAAAAAAACAAAACGCGTGAACTCTAGCACATGCTTAAATAAAATTGGCGATTTTCAGATCGCATGTGATTTTCAAATCATGCGATTTTCAGCACATGGCCGTATGTGTTTTTCATAGCAAAAAACTGTGACGTACAAATTTTCATTTTGATTTTATTATTTTTTACGATTTTAGGCGTACTAAACTGTTTTCCGGGGGTAGGCTTTATATGGGGCCTATGAGAAATTAGGGATCGATCTTTATCAAATTTGACAGTCTGATTTATTGGTCTATAAAACTGTGACGTACTAAATTTTATTGCGATAGCATTATTTATTACGATTTTATGTGTACTAAACTGTTTTCCGGGAGTAGGGTTTATATGAAGCCTATGGTAAATGGCTTATGGACCGATCTTCACGAAATTTCACAGTGTAATTTCTAGTCCTATAAAACTGTGACGTACAGATTTCATTATGATAGCATTATTTATTACGGTTTTAGGCTTAGGCGTACTAAACTGTTTTCCGAGAGTAGGCCTTAAATGGGGCCTATGGTAAGTTATAGAGCGATCTTTACGAAATTTGGCAGTGTGATTTCTAGTCCTATAAAACTCAGACGTACTAAATTTTGGGGCAATATCATTATTTATTACGGTTTTAGGCGTACTAAACGGTTTTGCGTGAGTAGGGTTTATACGGGGCCAAGGGTTAATTATGGACCGATCTTCACGAAATTTGGCTACGTGATTTCTAGTCCTATAAAATTGCGACGTACAAAAGTTTATTATGATTGCATTATTTATTACGGTCTTAGGCTTATGTTTAATGTTTTGTTTTTTTTATAGAATAGACTTTATATGTGGCCTATGATAAATTATCGACCGATCTTCACGAAATTTGGCAGTATGATATCTAGTCATATGAAACTGTGACGTACTAAATTGTATGGCAATAGCATTATTTATTACGGTTTTAGGCGTACTAAACTGTTTTAAGTGTTAAGGGTTTATATGAAGGGGCCTATGGTTAATTATAGACCTATCTTTATGAAATATGGCAGTGTGATTTATTCGCCTATAAAACTGTGACGTACTAAATGTTATTGCGATATGATTATTAATTACGATTTTAGGCTTTATATGGGGCATATGAGAAATTATGGAACGATCTTCATGAAATTCGACAGTGTGATTTCTAGTCCTATAAAACTGTGAAGTATAAGGATTTATTATGATAGCGTTATTTATAGGGGGCCTATGGTACTTTATGGACCGATTTCTAGTCTTTAAAAACTGTTAAATACCAAAACTTATTATGGTGACCGATCGTCATGAAATTAAACATTATGCTTTCCAGTCATATAAAACGAATTTGTGCAAAATTGTATATCATTCCGTGCATTAGTCCACCATTTATGTTAGTTTTTGTAACAAAATTATAATTTTTTAGGGCGGTGGTTCCTCATTTTGTTTCATAGCTCTGGTCCCACTGAACCGATTTTGCTGGATTTCAATCCCAAACTGCTTAGGGTAAACTACAAGCAATTTGACACCAAGTTTGTTCTTTTCTTTAGAGCCTTTCGAAAGTGGAAAGACAGACGGACATGGCTACATCGACTTAGAATTACTCAAGGTGCCAGAATATACATATATACTTTATGGGGTCTTAGATGTTTAATAAAAGAGTTTCACACGGAATGACAAACTTAATATACCCTCATGCACCACTAGTGGTGCATGAAAAAAAATTCACAAAATAACAGGTATTTTTGTTTGAAAGATTATGGCTTTTATGAAAAAGTTACGGTTCCTGTTTTCAATGCTTTCAAAATATCACTTATATTTTTTGTGAGAGAAGAAAAATAAAGGTTGTAGGGGTATATATTTACATAAAACTTCAGTTTTTTGTACAACTTGAATTTCTGGCACAAAATTTGCTTAAAGAATTTTTTCCTAGTCATTTTCCATTTAACCCACTGTCCGAAAAAAAATATAACCGAACTGCTGTTATTTGAATTTTAAAAAAGTTTGAAAAAGCTTTTCATTTCAAAACAGATAACATAGAGCTTTTAATAAAACTTAGTAAACTGCACTACCTACAACGGGTGTTTTTTCTTACCGTTCCCAACTTTTCCAGCGTTTTTATGCAGCCGCTGCCAACGCTTGTGTTAGACGCGTTTGAACTTTGAATATACTGCTTGTAATTAAAAACAATACACACATTCGTGGCATTACATTTACTTTTTAACTAAATGTAATTAACAGTACATACTTATTTCTTTTTTTTTTTTAAATTTCTTTATTCTAACTATAACACTCTTCTACTCTCTATTAATCTCTTTGCAGTTGTTTTAGTATACCAAACAAACAAAACAAAAAAAGCTTTTCCAATCAACCACTACAAAGACTACTACTGTACAACAAAAAAACAGTTTACACTTCACCACCACTCCTGTGGCACGACGAGTTTGTACACTTATCTTCTATACCATACAATAAATAAAACAACAAAAACATAGAAAAATGAGTCGTATTTTACTTAATAATTCCAATGCTGTTATCCAGCGCGCTACCGCGGCTGCAGCCGATGCCTGCGTCTCGGCTTGTGGCAGTAATAGCATGAGGACAACGTCACCGGTGTTATCAAAACATGTAGCTCGTCGCTGGAAATCGTTGTTGATTTATGTGAATCAAAAACAAAATCATCGCCAGCTCTCAACAAGACCATTCAGTCCGGCTCAAACATTTAACGCGCGAACTACTCGTTTTCTCGGTAATAATTCGACTAAAACGGAAAATTGTCGCGCTTTAACCACTTCGGCCGTAGGGTATTCATCATCATCAGACAAAATGCCAAATAAATGTTTACAATTGGAAAATATTAATCCAAATTTTATTACCATGGAATATGCAGTGCGCGGTCCATTGGTTATAAGAGCTGGTGAAATAGAAAAAGAATTAAAACAGGTATGTACATATGTATGTCTGGAAATGGAGGCAGACATTTGTGTAAAAGTTTGTTTTTTGCGCCTATTTTTATTGTTTTGAAAAAGTAAATAAACAATGTTTGTATGTAATATGGAGTAATTATATACCTAGGAGCGAGGCACATTCATTTATGGAGTTAATTCTGCCCTGTGTAGATGTGTATAGTATACAAGGTAGGCAGATTCAATTTCGTAATTAAAATCGCAAATAAGTTTTGTAGTTTTGAAAAAGATTCGAAAAATTATACCAAGTTACAAACTAGGATTTTCGGGAATTTAATATTTTTGACAACATAATAAAACGTTTCCTGCTGTTGTGGTTCGGTTGGTTGCTCTTGATGAGATACCTTCCTTCTTGTTTATAATATCAAAAGAACTATGAAAGGCGTAAGAAGCAGGATGGTTTCATATTCCCAATTCAAAAGCAACCATTAAAAGTAAATTTATGCAAAATGTATGGAGAATATTAAGTTACAAATTTTAAAAATAGGAGGCCAGGAACTAAAAATTACCTTTGACGAGAGGATATCTATGCTTTCTTTATATTGAAATGATATTACATACTATTACTGAAAAATGTAGAGTAAAAACAAAACAAAAATCAGTAAAACTATAAAGATGTTTAGAAAATCTCCAAACAAAAAAGGCATTACTTAAAAGTACGTCAAAAAAAAAAAAGAAAAAGGAATGCCAACTATTAGTAGACTTTAAAACATAGTGAAATATCCTTTTTGATATGTGTCAGATATTTTTTGAATTAGAAATGCAAACCTTAAAAAAAGCATGGATTGATTGATCTCAAATTTAAACAGGTTACTGATATCTTTTTTTTTATTAATAAAATTGTTGATGTTTTATGTCCAGTCACAACCACTCTCGATGCGTTGTGTAGTCGTGACATAAGTTTGCTTAAGGTGGATGCTGCTTTGTCTTTTATGTTAAATTAAGTTTTAAAATTAATTTATGATTTACTAGGTAAAGATTTACAAAATCTCTTTGTTAAAGAATAAAAGAACGAAGAAAGAAATATTCAACAACTTTATCAGGTGTGTGATGGAAATCGATTTGAAACCGATAATCTTTTAAAATTTATTTCTAATACATATTCCTCTTATTCCCTGTCTATATTTATTTAAATTGTGTATTACATAAGTTATATGTACAAAAAATTAAGATTATAATTCAGAAATTGATTTAAAAATCGCTCGAAATTCATCACACCTTTTAAAAACGTTCGTTTTGA
Organism: Pollenia amentaria; assembly: GCA_943735925.1. NCBI lineage: Eukaryota > Metazoa > Arthropoda > Insecta > Diptera > Polleniidae > Pollenia > Pollenia amentaria. Next base: position 78,834,447 of record OX031008.1, on the reverse strand, counting down.
AATCGATCGATGTTCATCACATACCCGTATAATTTTTATACAATCCTGATACAAATTTCTTTTAATCAAAATGTGAATATTATTAACCGATTTTCGCCAACCGGTGATTAAAATCACCAGCACTTTCTGTTAAACTCGTTAATATTTTTTTTTTTTTATTCATTATTTATTGAATCTTCACATACTAAATATGAACTAACAATAACACTATGCTAGTTGAAAAAACAGATAAGCCGGGCACATGGCGTTTTAACATAATTCGGGTACGCTGAATCCAGTGGTGCCCGCGGTTTTTTAAGATTGGCTCTGGTTTTCGAGATATACCGTTATTTCGAAAATGGAGGAGGTTGCACAACATATGTTCGCGTAACTCAAAAACGCTTTAGCTTATTGAAAAAACTTAAAAAACCGAAATTCCGCAATAAAATTTCCTTTTTCCCAGCTTGTCACGGATAAAAAGTGTCAATTTCTTGCACAGTGTAATTAATCAAATCTTATACTAATACTTTATTTTTGTCTTGCCAATGCTAGACGAAAATTTTTCTCTTCACGGTTCTGTTCACATATGTAGATGTTTAGCGCTCTTCTTGTCGGATGAGTCCTGCTGTATCTCTTCTCCTTAATCTAGAGTGGCCGCTGTCATTAAAAATATTTCGAGCTAGTGGATTTGGGTGCGACTCAAGCCTTTTTAAATATTTTACTGCATACTTCGTAATAAACGTTTTTACTAAAGGCACATTGAGATCCTTGACTATTTGAGTTTTTAAAATACCAGGGAGGGACTGTGATTATTCGAAGAAGTTTATTTTGGCGCCTTTGAATTTTTTCGATATTAGAAGCCGAGGCAGTGCCCCATAACTGAATACCGTAGCACCAGATTGGCTTTAAGGTAGAGTTGTTAAGTAGAAGTTTACAATCGAGACTAAGAACAGAGTTTCTTCCAATAAGCCAATTAATAAGCCGACCTAGATGAATTCCGAGATATTTTACATGCGATTGTTGGGGCACTAATTGATTATTGATTTTAATAGGGGGACATGACTCCCGACGCAAGGTGATTGTTATATGTACGCATTTTTGCTCATTCACTTTTATCCTCAATTCAAGTAATAAAAAATCTTGTTTTTTAAAGAAGTGCAAATAAATAATGAATAAATGTAGTAAAAGACAAATGACTTGCAATAATGCTGATTTTAGATTGTTTGACAGTTCAAAATAGAGCACGCTCTAATTGAAAAAATTTTGATCCAAGTTTTTATATATTAATCAGGCTAAGTTCATCAACTTTAATTTTTACCCTACTAATTCTAGCAGACATTTTCGTATACATACATGTGTATGATAAAATTTTTTTTATTTAATGAACAAACCAACTCGAACTTACAAACGAATAAAAAAGCTACCACAATAGCTGTTTTTGCAGTTGACACAAGTAAGAACAATCGTGTGACTGTGTTGCGGCAATTATTGTTCCCGCTTCGATATAATTAAATTTGTATAAAACTGGGCAATCGTGTGATTACAGAATATTTGATTGCGGCAGTTTCATTACTGTGCGTCAATTAAGCACAATCAATATTGTGTCATGTTGGTGCATTTGCGGCAATCGTGTAATTCTAGCTTTAGATTCTCTAAGGCCGGATTTTTTAGATGTGGATTAAGTTTAAACCGGCGAAATGTGATTTTTTGTGATTTCATTAAATGCCAACATTTTAAGCAAAACTAAGCTGTACCGTCAAAATTTTATATACAAACTTGGTAATGGCGGCACATATCTGTTTTCAGAGTAACTAAACCTAGTTTAACTGAGATCTCAAAACCCCAGCCTAAATTAACTAGGATATTTAGTTAAACGTACACTCACAGATTACACACAGATATGTAAGAAGTGACGTGTGAAAAAGGCCCAAATCAGTTGCGATGGCAGCTTTAATTTTTAATTTTTACAACAGTTTTGGAAATAAATCTCATTTTCTGTTTACACATGCCACTGCCAGTCCATTTTCAGAATGTCGTCAAAGCGTCAACTTGAGATAATTTGTTTACTTATCAAATTAAATAAAAAGTACCAGAAAACAAAAAAGAGTTACCGACTTCATCACATAGTTTAAGTTTTGGGGAAATAGTTTACATTTATTTATATTAGCATTATTTTAGAAAAATTAATGCTCTATAATTAACAAACTTGCTTTTTTTAATGGGCGTTTCAAAAAATGAATGATAAGAATACATACATTACATTGTTAACAGGGTAACATTGTTTATCGTTTTGAAATTTTGTGGCATGCAAGTGTCAATTTTCCACTCGCATGCAATTTTTGTTGCCACTGGAGCTGTCATTGCGAAAAATGTGGGTGTATTAGTAAAAAAATTGTGATTGGGTTGAGTTTTTCGAACTGGCAGTGGCATGTGTAAATGCTAGGTCAACTAAATAAATTTGTGTTCATTGTATTTCAGATGGTGCAAAGAGAAATGAAAAAAGGGCAGCTTTCTAAGAAAGAGAGAAAAAACGCTAAATCTTCCATCTCGTGACATATCTGTGTAGTAATCTGTGCGTAAACTTGTGGTATTTTTTACATCGAATTTTTTCCGTTTACAATATTTGCCAATTTAATTTAATGCATAGTTATTTAAATATTTTACATTATAGGTCTATTAAAAGATTATTAAAAACATGAGTTTTGGCCTTAAGTACTTGATAAATCAAATTAAAAAATTACAGTAGGTGTATACTATTATATCTCAAACAGTTATGAAGTATTAGTGTTTTTACGTCTAGCACCTTAAAGGGCTGGTGGCCAGTTTTGGCAGTTGTGACTGAATACTTTTTTGATTCGAAAGCAATTTTAATTTTAATTTTTTCAGTCGATACTGAACGAATCGAAATTATTTTTTCAGTGTTTTAAAGAATTTATTTAAGTTTTCACAACACCGCAAAATATAGCGATAATTGTGAACGGTTTTACATTTTATACATCTTTAAAACTTCCTATCGAATGTTATGAAAAAAACTGGGGGCTTATTCTGGCATTCGTTATCTAATGCTTTTTTGATTCTAAATCAATTTTATTTATAATTCTTTCCGTCGATTCTGAACGAATCGAAATTATCTTTTCAGTGTTAAAAAAAACTCAAATAAATGCTTTACACTACTGAAAAAATTATTTAACTTCGTTCAGAATCAACTGAAAGTTGATAAATTAAAATTCCGAATCGAAAAAGTATTCGATCACGGCTGCCAGAATAATTTTTATTAAAAGTTAGATTTTTTTTGCTTATTTTAATATTAGATCCTGCACTCACTTTTAACATCAAGTAAATTAGTTAAGTATTAAGTTAAGATACATTAGTACTTAACTAATGAAAAATGTATCTTTAGAGCGCCAATTCCTAAAACAACGCTCTGATTTTACAATCTGAGTTGTAAAAACTTGAATTAGTTGTTGCTTTTCATTCAAAATACCTACATATCGCACACTAAAGCATAAACAGTCGCAATTGAAAAATTGTCAAAATCGTTTTTATTCGTAAACCAGTTTACAGTTATCAAAAGTTAAAAATAAACGATTTTGATAAATTTTTAATTGTGTCTGTTGGTGTGTGATATGTATGTATTTACCTCTCCAAAAAAACCGTTAGTATATCCATACCCACCCAGCTAGCATTTGGAAGATCGTTTTTTCATACATATATGAACTGGTTTTTTGTTGTTATTTTTTTTTAATTTTAATTTTAATTTTTTTTTATAAATTTTATTTACATATCGCACACTAAATCATAAACAGTCACAACTTAAAATTCAAAAAGGTTCATGAGAGACAAAAAACCGGCTTCAAAAACATGATTGCAATTATTTACACAATTGTAAACCCAGAAAGGTAACTCTTCATTTTAGTACAATAAAGTTACTCCTCGTCGAATCGACGAACTTTTTAAAAAATAATTCTTGCGGAACGATTTTTAAAGTAAAAAAATCTACAAAAAAAAAATTTAGTTAAGCATTTTATTAAAAAATAAAATCAAATAAAACATAAAATATATAAAAGTTTTTCCTCTTTCAAAATTGTATACGAATTTTTGTGTTTTCAAATTTTTTATTTTTTTAAAACTTTCGCCATCAGCTATTGTTGTAGAAAAAAATGAGCGCAATTGAATACACATAAAATAAAATATATGATAAAGTGTAAATGAACTTTGTCGATTCGACGTACAGTTACCATCTAGGGTTAAAGAAGAAAATTTAAAGAAGACAGTTATAGATTTAATTTGTGAACTGGTTTATGAAAAAATAAACGTTTTTGATAAATGTTGAGTTGTGACTGTTTATGATTTAGTGTGCGATATGTAGTTTGTTTTTTGTTTGTTCTTTTACTTCTGTTTTTTTTTTCAAGTGTAAATTTTTTTTTATCGAATTACTAGTTTGTTTTTTAATTATTATTGTTTTTATAAAGAGCTAAGTTTTTTGCTGTTAGTTTTTGACATTCTCCTTTTTTTCTATTATCTGGGCCTAAAAATTGACTAATACATTTTTGATAAGGCACGCCTCTTAAAATGAACAAAATAATTTAATTCCAAGAAATAAAGGTATAAGCCATATTGTACCCGGACTTCGGTAAATTTTGATAAATTGCAAAGTAGTAAAACTATTTTACAGTTAAAAAATCAGAAACTATAACAATAAAAAAGTGTAATACACACGCAGAAAAAAAACATGGTTCTATACTGCCGTGCTGAGGAAATGCCTTTTAATTTTTATGCCGATAAATACCTTTAATAATTTTCTACTCAATTATTATAAAATACATTGTTAAAAATGTTTGTAAAATATTTTAAATTAATAACAAAATAGAAAAATAAACTTTACTGTATTTTTCCTTAGCACGGCAGTAGAGTACAGGAGTTCAATATAGAATACATATCGCACTTGATCACAGAGTGTATTAATTCAAAATTAAATTTAATTTTCATTAGAAACAAAACAATTTTTAATTTTAATATTAAAGGCAAATGAAAAATAATTTTTAAACCAACCGTTTCAGTACCAAAAAGGAGACAAAATATTTTTACAACGGGTAGACATGAATATTACGCGTTTTATTTCTTTTCTTTTTTTTTCAAAAAAGTGAAAACCTAAAAATTTCGATTTAATACGCTCTTGTTGAACAAGTGCGATATTAGCACTTAAAACTTAATATTATTTGGGGGATTCACAAGGTGTCATAAAGTCATATGTCTTAAAATAATTACATGAAAAAATACGACTGTTGTGAGCAACCCCTCATAATTTAATGTGCTATTTTGAATTTAAATCAGCTGATTAAAAAAAATATAAAAATTTTCCACAATGCCAAAAATAAGTGAAAAAACTTAAATAGTAGCCAGTTTGTGTGAAAAATACATTTTAGATGTTGTGATGGCAAACTCAAGTATTTTCCATTTTTCGGTTTTGTTGCAAATTACAAATACATTTTATTTTGTTTGTTTACCAAACAGCAGAGTCCTAAGCCGATCTAATTTGACGCCGCAAGTAATTTGTCGCAAAAATTGCCAGCCGCAGGTTAAATACAGATGTTACTCGGATAAAACTATACCATCAACGGCAACGGCTACAAAAAATAACGCGGCACGGCTCAGCCGCTCAGCGCTGGACTTTTCTGATTAATTACGACAGCACAATAAACATAGCAAGCAACGTTCTATTTATTTAAGACACTTTTTGTTTACAAACCAACAACAATATTTTTAAACCATTGTAAAATGTTAGAACATTATGACAATAAACCATGATAGCACACCTTGTGAATACCCCAATTATAATGTCTAAAAAGCAATTTTTCATTTTGACAATAAACAATGATAGCACACCTTGTGAATACCCCAATTATAATGTCTAAAAAGCAATTTTTCAGCATTTGTGCTATGTAAATTATTTCTTTGGTATGATAAAGCTATACAGCACCACTAAATAGCTGCTCACTAGCAACGCTGTTTGGTGCTGATAAAAGGTTCTTTCGGGTAACAGCCTTTAGATTTATAAATGAACTGGAATTCTATTTTTGAAATATATCTGTACTTCGAGGGCTTAAAGATTCAATCAAAAACATTTTGATTTCTTTATCAAAAACATTTTCGTCCTGGTCTTCTTGGACTTCTACATGAAAACAACACGAAATGTGGTGCTTGGATAATAGCTATGTAATTTCATTAAAAAGTTGGTGTTCGGTAAAAATTTCGCCAAACACCGAACTTTGGCTGAACATCCTTTTTAGCCGAACTCCATAACCGAACCCGTTCGGTCGGACACTAAAGTTTACAATCACGTCTAAATACCTTTTTAATAACTACATGTATGTACATATGTATACATATGTACAAGAATAAGGTAAGACATTTTATTAGCCACTTTGTATACTGATATTATTTTATAATCTAGAAGATCTATTGACTGTTTCTAAGTACCTATCGCTCATTTGCGTCAACGTCGCCATAACACAAAATTTTATTTGCTCGCAATACTTGGAAAAAATTACAACACATTTACTTCAAACAGGGAAAGTTGAGGGTATATTTTATACACAATATAAAGAAAAACAAAGCCAACAATTTTGCATCACTAACTCCAAAATGTTATATTTTGAGTTATAACGACGTTGCAGCAAATGAGCGATATTTACGTACATAACATACATACAATTTCTACCTATAGCTTAATGCTAGGAACACAACTGGGACGAACGACGAATTTCGCCCAACACTACGAATTTTTCCGAAAAAATTCGCTGAATTAATTCGTCGTTTGAAGCACAATAACGACGAATAGCTGGCAGCTTTTATAATTGAGAAAGTTGATGACCAAGGCGAATTCATCTATACGGTGGTGTCGATACTACAACAAGTAACAACACCAAAAACACACAATGTATTTTTTTTTGTTGCTTTCGTTGATCGATATGTCAAAAACACAAGCAACTTTTGACATTTCTCTCTCTAAGTAAGAAAAAAAAGTAGCATAGCTGTGCTTTCAACGCCACCTGATAAATGAATTCGCCTTGTTGATGACTGTATGTACAAAGAGAGAGAAATAGTGAGACCATATTAAAAAAAAATAATGCTTAAAAATAAAAACATAATCAAAAACACAACTAAAAACTATTTTTATAGCAAATACTTTGTATACTTATTTTTTGTATACTTATTATTGTATACTTATTTTACAATTATTAAAGTAAAGAGTAACTTTATTTACTAAACTACTTCTTAACTAAAACGAAACATGGTCACCTAGTACTGATTTGTTCGTCGTTCGCCGGCGTATGAAATAAATCTATTGCAAAGTCGCCGCGTATGACGAATTTCGTCGGACGCTATTATTGTGTGTATTTTCATATACCCCAATATGTTTTATTTTTGGCAACGAATATTCGCGGCCAAAAATTTGACGTTCGTCCCAGTTGTGTTCCTAGCATAAATTAGTTGTAGATAGTCTGATATACAACCTACATACACAAAAGTGTTTTTGTATTCGACTAAGACGCTTTAACATTGTGCAAATATTTTATGTAAGAAACTACTTTTTTAAGTAAATATTTTTCAAAATTTTCATCGATTAAACTTTCTAAACAAAAGTGTGTAACATTATTACTACCTATTTCACGATGTCGAAAGAATTCTTTATTTCGTACAACTACATTTGAATCAAAAACAAATTCTTAGATACGAAAGAAAGAATTCTTTCGGAATCTTAAAAAAAGCAGTAAACTTTATATTTTAGTAGGAACGCATTTTAAATATACAGAGGTGTTCTGGAAATCGAAAACGCAAGAATTTAAAAGTCGTTCTTTTAATACGATTTTTGTAGTAAAAGAAATACACATACAATACTATACAAATATTTCTCTATTAAAAATAATTTTATAAGAAAATTATAAGAAATTGGATTAAGAGTGTATTAAAAAGAACTTTACAATTCTTGCGTTTTCGATTTCCCGAACACCCCTGACACATATGTATGAATGTTTTTTCAATGTTCTTAAAAAGATGAAAATATTACTTATTTTTTTAGTTTGAAACCTTATCTGTATTTCTTTTTGACATGTTTGATCAATTTTGCTGCGTGTGTTCAATTTATATATTTATTTATGTTTTTGCTAAAAGTGTATTTCGCTGGAAATCACTTTTCGATGCAAATTTTTTACAAAACTTATATACATGTAAAAAACGATTTTCAAAATTAATTTTATATTTTTTTCATCATATTTTAAATAACTTATTTTTCAAAATATGGCAAATAAATATAAATGCATATTACATACATTTATTGACCAAACCCATTTTTTTTTACTAACTAATACATAAATTTTCATTATGTTTACTAAACATTATTTACTAAAGTTTAGCAAATAAAGAGAAATTGTAAAAAATAAAGCTAAAGTTTGATCAATTTACTGGTCACGCTTTTTTTGGATTTTACCGTCAAATATTTGTTAGGTCTGAACTGAACTTTAAGTCATATCTATGTATGTATTTTATTGTTTCCTTATCTTTGTGAAATGTTTTGTTTTTATTCAAATTAATTTCTTATTACAAAAAGTTATTTGATTTTTGTGTTTTTGTATTGGAATTAAAACCAGTTAACCGGTTATTTTAAAAATGCTTAACCGAAACCCGGTTTTTTTAAATAGCAGCTATTCGGAATATTCGAAAACCGGTTTTTATAAAATGTCGAATAACCGATCTCACTACATTATACGAAAATGACAAAAAAGTAATCAATTTGGACTAAAATACATATCGCTCATTTACTTCTGTGCGATGACAGCCTAAACTTCAGTTACGTTACAATTTTATATATTCTAGTGGTTGCCAAGTGGTCAAAATTCGACCATAATTGTTTATGCAAATATGAAGAAAACATATATACATAAATAAGTATATATAAATTTACACGTTTCGAGCATTTGTTTTTTTTCGTCTAAGTGAATAGAGAGGGACCCACCTCCAAGCCATATGTTCTCTTTCACTCAAGTTTGTGAATGTTTAATTTGGTTTTGTAAGTTCAATAATATAAAAAATCAAAGTAACAATTGAATAGCCAAAAAGTAACAAAAAGTCTCCTCATAGATATAGTCTCTCAAACACTCTGACATGTTGAATTTTTAATTTCTAGGTCCAATATTAAAGAAATTCAAAAAGACCCAGTTGAAGGCAAAAAAGTACCAAAAGTTCCTTATTACAGATTTTCATCGACTCGGCACATTCATGTTTAATTTTATGTTTCTAGATCCAATAATGAGGAAAAAATTACCAGTTGTAGAACGAAAAAGCAACAAAAAGCTCCCCCTTGCAGATTCTTATTCACTCAGAACCATGCATGTTTAATTTTATGTTTCTTGGTCCAATATAAATGAAAATTAAGAAAGCGCCAGTAAAAGAACAAAAGAGTGCCAACATTTTTCATCTTATAATTTCGCATGCACTCAGGACCCTGCACCTATAATTTTATGTTTCTACGTTCAAAATTATAGAAAATTTAATAATTAACACTTGCAGCAGATGTGTAAATAAGAAAATAATTTAATTTCCCGTATTTTCTCTTTTTGATACTTTTTTCTCCCCATTGAAGTAACAAAAAGATCAATATTTTAGTTAGAGCCTATAATTTAATACCTAAGTAGGTGTCAATACATGGAGAAACATGTTTTTTTTTAAATACCAAAAATTTGTACGATTTCCACCGTTCGAATTTCGTAAAAGTACCAAATTTATATTTGTATTTTTTAGATAAGTTACGAATTTGGTATAATCTATATTTCTATCACCCAATTTTCACGATGCTTTAAAATGCATACATGTTTTTTTTATATTTCTTTTTTAAAGCAACTTCAAAAACCTTGTTAAATTTTCACCATGTTTCTTTTTTTTTGCCAGGGTTGATTTTTTTTGATTTCCTTCGTTCCTTATTGGTATAAAAACATTTAAAATTTCGTTATTCTACATAATTTTGATGTGTATTAAATCTTTTTTTTAATTATTATATTTAAATTTTTTATTTTTCTATATTTTAAAAAGCAATTGTCATTTTAAAATAAGAATAAAACATAAATTACAAAACACGAATAAGTGCAAAGAGGAATGTCAAAAAAGAAATCCAGAAAATACGATTCATGTCTTTTTTCCTACTATGATTGCTTCTCTACCCCGCTCGCTATCATACGAAAAAAGACATGATTTAAAAATAGGGGAAAGAATCATCGTGAAAATTGGGTGTATGTTTATTGATTTAAAAGATAAATTGGGTGAAAAAGAAGTTCCAAATTTCATGTTATACCCGTTTTCTCCCTAAAAGGGCGGAATTTAAAAAACGTACCAGTCACCTGTCCTCTTATTTTTTTTTTGTAAACAACAATAAGTGTTAAATTTTTTTTGGATCTCTTAATTTTGGAGAGGTTTTTATTAACCTTTCTAACCCCGCAGATTTTAATAAAATATAAATTGTGCACTTCTGTAAGTAAATACCATTCAAAAAGTGTATTTTTTGTTCAAATCGGTTGACAAACAAAGGAGGAAAATGTTCTTCACTGTTTCGCCTTTGACGACTTATATATAGATAGATACTTCAATGTGAGGAATTGAGTCGTGCTATTCCCATTTAGAAGCTTTAATTTGTTTTCCTCTTTTTCTTCTTCCTGTATTGAAAGCTTGTTTACCATTTTCTTGTCCTGCAGACAAGCCGAATGACTTCGCCGGAAGATTTTAAATGTAAACAAATTGTTACAGCTGAATTTTGAAAAAAAGTTTGTAGTTGACTATTTTTGCATCGGCATTCGGCCAAATTAATGCCGAACACGGATTATTGGCTGACTAATCGGTCAGACACTATTTATTAGTTTTGGTAATGATCATTTGTTAAACGATTATTACCAAAAAGTAAAATAAAATTCAAAATTGTACATGACCTAACACAACATTTTGTTGTTCTTGTCACATTTTAATGGAAACCCTACCTCGATATAACACAAAAATAGTTTTCCGATATAACACGGTGACCGGTTTCGATAAAGCCCTACTAAACTCATAATTCTTTCAACACAGTTTCGTTTTAACACGGAACGAAAAAAAATACGCGAGTCGATTGTATGCATCTTTTATAATCTTATAGTGTCGCCAAATGGCTCATAATTATTTTCGTTCATTTTATTACCTTTATTGTTCAAATTTATTTTGTTTCTTTTATTTTATGGCCATCCATTATGGAATGCCTTAATGTTGTTCAAACTTAAAATGTTTTTTTTTATATGTGCATTTGTTATTGTTATATTTTGCCCATTCTCTTTTGTGCTTTATCTTCCCGCAGTAATTGAAGAGGAATTGTTTCGTTTAGTTTTTTTTTATTAAAGGAAACAGTTATTCCTTATGTGTTATACAAATCAAATTGTGGCTCTATGCATTTTTAAGATGATTTAGAAAATCAGTTTGTGAAGAAATACTGCGGTGAGTGGGTAAATTATTTAAGTCATTCTTTTTGTAATTTTAATTTTATATTTTTTAGAAATAAACATACATATCAACATCATACAATAAACACATACATACATTTATACAAACAAATTTTGGACTTTTTATTTGGAACACAATTGGGTGTTTTGTTAAATTCGCCTTCACAAGCTCAAGTTGCAGTCAGCGACAAATTTTTTATTTCGCAATTTTGAAGCGTTTTATTTCAAAATTTGGTGCGATTATTTGTGTTCCAAGTAAAACTTTGTGGTTCTTTGTGGTCAATAATGCAACGCTCGCCTTCAAGAAGAAGTCCTCGTCTACAGTCAACAGGTAATGAAAATTTAAGTGGTTCTTTGCCTGCTGGAACAAAAAGTTTGCAACAACAAAATACTCCTCCTGCTGTTGGAGTGCCTGTTAGTTCCTCCGCTGTCGGAACAAAAAATATGCCACAAAATACTCCCTCTGCCGCTGGAGTGCCTGCAAAAATTATGCCACAAAATTCATCATCTGCTGCTAATGTGCCCTCTGGTTCTAACGTTACCGGACAAAAAATTGTACAACAAATTACTCCCTCTGCCGCTGGAGTGTCTGCTAGTTTCCTGCCTGCCGGAACAAAATCTGTTGAACAACTTACTCCCTCTGCCACTGGAGTGCCTTTTTTGCCTGCCGTTACCACCGCTGCTGTTACAACGTATGCCACTACACCCGCCACTGCTGCTACAACCACCACTACTGCTGCCCGTCAAAATATGTCGATGCCTAACCTACAATTTTATAGTGAAAATTTGAACAAAAATTCTTTTGTGACGCCGCCCTTGCTCCAACCGAATTCAAATGCTGGTAATGATATGGAGTTTTATAAAACCCAGATAAGTATGCTCCAGGCCCAGTTGCTAAGTGCACAAAACGCGTTAAATGCTGCTTTTTGCCAAAATAGAACGCCAAATTCTACGGATGCTCTGCCGCAGCCATCAAATATTTTGGCGCCAGCATCATGTAAGTATAAGTGAAGCTACAAATATGGCTGCCTCTGCCAACAATAATTCTGCCGCAGTCAACAATGGCTTTGCTGAACGCCAAAATCAGGCGCCATTTTCAAGTATAAGTTTTAGTGATACAAATTCAAATTTTTCTGGTGCATATCAAAGGCAACCGCCATATTTTAATATGATGCCGCCTAATAATCAAATTTTTCAATATGGTGGTTCGATGCCTATGCATAAAAAACTTATAGACTTACCTGATTTTAATGGCTCCCCTGAAGATTGGCCTATGTTTTTAATGGCGTTTAATCAGTCCACTACTTACTATCAATATAGTGATTTTGAGAATAATTTAAGGCTCCAAAAATCATTGAAAGGTGATGCACGCGAGAGTGTGAAAGCGTTGCTTATCCATGCCAATAATGTGAGTATGGTTATTAAACAATTAGATGCACAATATGGTCGCCCAGAAATGCTGATTCGGTCCCAGCTGCATCAAATAAAAGAAATTCCGCCAATTAATGAAAATTCCCTGGATAAACTGGTGCCCTTTGCCATAAAAGTGCAGAATCTTGCCGCCTTTTTACAAACTGCTAATGGGCAACAGCACTTGGCGAATCCCACCTTGATGGAAGAATTGGTCGGGAAGATTCCCATGAGCAAGCGACTGGACTGGGCCAAACACGCATCAACAATTAAACCGTACCCAACTGTTTTAGATTTTAGCGATTTTGTTAATGGCGTCGCTAATTTGATAAGAATTGTTCAAAGCACAAATAGTAATAAACACAGTGAACCAAAACGAAAAGTTGTCCTCCATGCCGCTGATGGTCAACGTAAACAAACCGAATGCCCTATGTGCCGTGGCAGTCATAAAATTGTTGAATGTAAACGATTTGGTTCATTAAGTGTGCCCAACAGGTGGACTGAGGTAAAAAAAATGAGGTTATGTTTTTGCTGTCTTGATGGTGGCCATTCAAGTAGATCTTGTCGTCGTCGAAAAGAATGCCCAGTAGATGGTTGCCTACGAAAACATAATAAATTGTTACATGAAAATATAAAGGTAAATATTGATGAAAATAAATTGATTTCTGAATCAGCTGGTCCAAGTGGTTCAACGAATGACAACGAGGCTGTTCTTAGTGTGTATCCAGTGCTGCCGACAAAGGTGTATTGCTGTTTCGTGTGGTGCCAATTGTGTTGTATGGTCCCAATAGTAAAATTGAAACATACGCTTTGTTGGATGAAGGCTCGTCGGTTACTATGGTGGACAGTTCCTTGGTGAGACAACTGGGTCTCCAAGGCAAACAAACTAAATTAAATCTACATTGGTATGCTGGAAATGCATCACAAGAAATGGCTACTGTCGTTAATCTGCATGTAAGTGGTATTGGTAGGCAAAGAAAGTACGCCCTGCGAAATGTTTATGGAGTTTCAAATTTGAAGTTGCCGGCGCAAAGCTTTAACGTTGATTTGAGTGGCCATGCTGAGTTGCCAATCAAATCTTATAATAATGTGGTTCCTAAGGTTCTAATTGGGTTGGACCATTGCCATCTAGGGCTTCCAGATGAAATTGTGCCGCTGGAAGAAAGTGGTCCCTATGCAGCCAGCACCCCATTAGGCTGGGTCGTCTTTGGTCAAATCAAAGGTAGGCCCTCTAATCCAAATTTGTGTTTGCTCTCTGTTCAGCCACAACAGAATCTCTATGACTTGGTGGCAAATTATTTTGAAACAGAAAATTTTGGGGTAAAAGTTTTGCCAGTCATAGAATCAAATGATGATATTCGTGCTTCAAATATGCTTAAAGCTGGTACAAAAATTATTGATGGAAGATTTCAAACTCGGCTCTTATGGCGAAGTGATGATGTTGTGCTGCCCGATAGTTACTCCATGGCTCTAAACAGGCTCATTGGTATCGAGCGAAAATTTAAAAGAAATCCTGATTTTGGTACCGCATATAAAGGCATCATTAAAGACTATGTTTCCAAGAGGTATGTACGCAAATTGTCGGCCAGCGAAGCCTCTGATGCTTGCCCTAGAACGTGGTATCTCCCTCATTTTGGAGTGGTCAATCCAAATAAGCCTGGCAAAATTCGTTTGGTGTTTGATGCTGCCGCATCCGTTGAAGGAGTTTCATTAAATTCAAATCTACTTAAAGGCCCGCAGAAATATAAGCCTTTGCAAACTATTTTGTTTAATTTTCGTGTTGGTGCCGTTGCAGTTTGTGGGGACATTAAAGAAATGTTCCACCAGATACTTGTTGCTCCTGAAGACAGATGTTCCCAACGATTTTTGTGGCGCGATGATGAAAATCAATCAGCTGACGTTTATGAAATGCTTGTGATGACTTTTGGTGCTGCTTGTTCGCCTTGTGTTGCCCACTATGTCAAAGAAACCAACGCCCTGAAGTTTCGTGATCGATATCCACGTGCCGTTACGTCCATAATAGATCATCATTATGTTGATGATTTTGTGGATAGTTTTCCTACGTCATCAAAAGCCATTGAAGTTGCCAAAGAAGTCTGGGAAATTCATAAATCAGCTGGGTTTGAAATTCGTAATTTTTCATCCAATTCTTCTGAAGTTGTTGCTGCTCTTAATGGTATTGTGGACCAGCCGGTAAATTTTTCCAGCGATTTCAGCGAGCTGCAATCAGAAAAAGTTCTTGGTATGTATTGGCAACCAAAAGATGATACTTTCAGGTTCAATTTAAAATTCCATAATGTAAAGGCTGAGGTCCTGGAAGGCAAAAGACATCCTACAAAACGTGAGTTATTGAGTGTGGTTATGTCCGTTTTTGATCCGATAGGGTTCTTGAGCCACTTTATGATAACAGCCAAGTTGGTAATGCGTGAAGTATGGAGACACGATGTACGTTGGGATGAACCATTGCCTGGTGAAGTAGCCGAAATATGGAATAATTGGCGCCAAGAGCTGAAAAATGTTATAAATGTTAATGTGCCTCGATTTTATTTTGGGAAAGCCGTTCCTGCTCGCCTGGAACTACATGTGTTTGTCGACGCCAGTGAAGACGCCTTTGGTGCCGTATCATATTTGAGGTCCATGGGTGCTGATGGCAAAATTCAGTTGTCTTTTGTTGCCGCTAAGACAAAATGTGCCCCACTAAAATCGATGACTATTCCCAGACTTGAACTTCAAGCTGCTGTTTTGGGAACTCGTTTGATGGCTACAATTTTGAAGGAGCATTCGCTCAAGGTTTCACGTATTTTTTGCTGGAGTGATTCTACAACTGTAATAAGTTGGATTGGTTCTGAAAGCCGCAGGTACAAATCATTTGTTGCCCATAGAATTACTGAGATTCTAGATTCTACCAGCCCATCTCATTGGAGGTGGCTTCCAACGAATCTTAATGTCGCCGATGAAACAACAAGAATAAAAAACCAGGTTGATTTTTCTAATGATTCTCGTTGGTTTAAGGGTCCAGATTTTTTATATGATGATGAAGCTAACTGGCCCGCGGCAGTATCCATGAGCTCAAGTGGTCCAAGTGATGAAGAACTTCGCCCAAAATTTACTTTATTGGTCAACACACCTGCAACTTTTGATTTTAGCAGATTTTCTACCTTTCTCAAGTTAAAACGTACTGTGGCCTGGGTGTATAGATATATAAAGCATTGCCAAAAGATATATATCCCCGGTGAAGAAAATGGTTTGACAGCTGCCGAATTAAAATCTGCTGAAGTGTTCCTTTGTCGCACAGCCCAACAAGAAAATTTTGGTTCTGAAATTGAAATTATAAAAAATGAAGGTCATTTACAAAAAAGTAGTGAATTGTATACGTTGTCGCCTTATATAGATGAAAATTCACTGCTTCGAGTTTATGGCCGAGTTGACGCTGCCAGCTGGTTACCTTTAGATTCAAGGCGCCCCATAATTTTGCCCTCATTTCATCCTGTAACTAAATTGTTTGTGGCCCATGTACACCAAATGATGAAACATCAAAATTTTGAAGCTACAATAAGTGAAATCCGAAAAGCATTTTGGATCCCACGCCTTAGAAGAATTTTACGTAATTGCATTTCTAATTGTTTTATTTGTAGATTTCGACGTACATTACCGGTGCCACCATTTATGGGGTCCTTGCCTAAGGATCGATTGACGCCCTATGTTCGGCCCTTTTCGTATACTGGTTTGGACTACTTTGGGCCTGTTACAATTACCATTGGTCGTCGCCACGAAAAACGTTGGGTAGCTCTTTTTACCTGCCTTACTGTTAGAGCCATTCACCTTGAGGTGGCATTTGATCTGTCAACTGATGCCTGTATTCTTGCAATACGAAATTTTATAAATCGTCGTGGTACACCAACAAAGCTGAGGAGCGACAATGGTAAAAATTTTGTTGGTGCTGACCAAGTTTCCAAGCAGTTCAGCGAAGTATTTGATGTGGCTCGTATCCAAGATGAGTTGTCTTCAAAAAATATTGACTGGCAATTCAACTGTCCATATAATCCAGCTGAAGGTGGCGCATGGGAGCGTATGGTCCAGTGTGTAAAGCGTGTGTTGCGGTCAACTTTAAAAGAATCATCGCCACGTGAACATACTTTTCAAAGCTTTCTGATTGAAGCGGAAAATATTGTAAACTCTCGCCCATTGACTCATTTGCCGGTAAGCCACGAAGATGAAGAACCACTTACCCCTAACCATTTTTTGCTAGGAACGCCTAATACAGCGCAAACCCCAGCCGGTGCCATATCTGATAAACCAGCTGTGTTAAGAAAGCAGTGGCGCATATCACGTCAATTACGTGACCACTTTTGGAAGAGGTGGATTAATGAATATTTGCCCACTTTAACTAGGCGTTCCAAATGGTGTCAGTATTCAAAGCCCATTGCTATTGGTGATTTGGTCCTCATTTGTGATCCCGCTGTGTCCCGTAAAGATTGGAGGCGAGGTCGTGTAGAGCAGGTACATAAAGGTGTTGATGGCGTCATCCGTCGTGCTGATGTTCGAACGAGTACTGGCATCCTAAAGCGTCCCGTGTCCAAGCTTGCAGTCCTTGATTTGGAGTAGTGAATCGTGGTCGATCCACGGGGGTGGGGATGTCGCCAAATGGCTCATAATTATTTTCGTTCATTTTATTACCTTTATTGTTCAAATTTATTTTGTTTCTTTTATTTTATGGCCATCCATTATGGAATGCCTTAATGTTGTTCAAACTTAAAATGTTTTTTTTTATATGTGCATTTGTTATTGTTATATTTTGCCCATTCTCTTTTGTGCTTTATCTTCCCGCAGTAATTGAAGAGGAATTGTTTCGTTTAGTTTTTTTTTATTAAAGGAAACAGTTATTCCTTATGTGTTATACAAATCAAATTGTGGCTCTATGCATTTTTAAGATGATTTAGAAAATCAGTTTGTGAAGAAATACTGCGGTGAGTGGGTAAATTATTTAAGTCATTCTTTTTGTAATTTTAATTTTATATTTTTTAGAAATAAACATACATATCAACATCATACAATAAACACATACATACATTTATACAAACAAATTTTGGACTTTTTATTTGGAACACAATTGGGTGTTTTGTTAAATTCGCCTTCACAAGCTCAAGTTGCAGTCAGCGACATATAGCTAGAGGTGATTAAGGATTTTCGCCTACTCAAGTTTTTATTATTTAGATAAAAAAAAATTCTTAAATTTGATAATAAGTATAAGTACATCTCTAATTTAATTTCAATGTTTTTAGTTTGTTTACACATGACTAAAATATGTTGTTGTGTTAATGTCGGTAAATTTAATTTAATATTAAATGAAATTTATCACAGGCAGAAGCGTCATATCCGCCATCAGCCTATTAAATAGCAAAAAAAAAACTTTTTTTCAAATTTATTAGTTAATCCATTAATTTGTTGAATACTAGTTAGTGTTCACGTAATCGAAAAACTTGCAACAAGTGGGAAAAGTGCATAACAATTTGAGAGAAAAGAAATGTGTGTAAAATTTCTGCTAGTAAAATTACGATCAAAGTGACACAGGTTTACCGTTTGCCCGACTAAAGTCGCAGTTTGACCCTTTTTTAGCGGTCTGCGACTTTTTGTGAGACTTTATTTTTTTACCGACTTTTTCAACTTTTTTAAATTTGTTGCGACTTTTTACCCTTTTTTTTAAAAATTACTCAAAATAAAATTCCAAGAAACGTAATAATTCGCGTTACTATTCGAGAGACTGGGAACTGAAGTGTGAATGGCTTGACCAAGACATGGAGTCAAAGCGCCCTTTCTGCTTATTTTCATGAAACGACCTTTTGTGCGACTTTTCAAAAATTCCTAGCGGTAACCCGGTTTGTGCATTTACTTTTGTATTATTTTTTTTTTTTTACTATTGTGAGAAAAATGTTGTATACGAGTATTTTAAATTTACTAATTCGTTGCAAGTTTTTAGCTGTGTTAATTTACTGTACTAGTAGAAACTTGCAACGAGAGAGTAAATTTAAAATTTACAAAATTGTTCTCCCAATTACTGAAAAAATTAAAATAAGTAAATGAACGCATTACCAGAAAAAACTAGCAAGTTAGGCACTTTAACAGTATCCAGCTGTAAGATACGAGATTCTTTTTCTTAATTCAATTATTTTGAACTTTTTCCACATTGTTATTGTTCCTAAACTTACTGGCGGCAAGCGTTTTTTTAAATATGAAAATTCTATTTCAAATACATTTTCAATAAGACAAATCGACTTAGCGATTTGTCCAATAGGATTTTCCAGCCGGGTGGTGTCGAATTCGCGTTCTAAAGGATTTTTCGTATAAACTTTATGCAAATGAAAAGTTTTGACAAACAAAAAACGCTTGCCGCTCTTATTTAGGTAGCTCAGTTAAAAATATACATTTCTGCTATTAAAGTAAATGAACACACCTATTGTCAAAAGAGTTCACATACATAGATACAAAATATTTTATAATTGGTATTGTAAAAGCAAATTTCTAAAAGTCATTTACATATGCAATTTCTATATGCATATTTAATGTGTGAACGACAACATTTGGTTGATAAAAGTATTTAATAATCGAAATCGGAAATTAAATTCAAAATGTATTAAGTGAAAATTTTCAACATTTTACTTAATGAATGCTTTGAAAAATATCTCCATGAGATATCGTAGTACGTCATTAAGTTTGGGCCCCGATAGCTTATGAAGGTTGGGTAGAATGTAGTTGCCAGTCAGGTTCGTTCATTCGCTGAGGAGGGGGAAACCGTTTTCAATTTCTTCCTGTCATCGCAACTGCGACAATGTTCGTTATGGGGAAGTCCAAGTCGACTTGCGTGCTAACCTAGCATCCAATGTCTCGTTAGTACTGCCGGCAACATAGAAACTTTCATTCCATTACAGGTTATAAGTTGCTCTGTTTGTTTTTAATAAAAAGAGGAAAGTGATATTGGCGATTCTAAGTTATGTGTCTAAGTTACGCCATTTAAAGAGCCTGAAGATACTATTTTTAATAAACCTAAGGGAAATTGTCTAAGGTGCTACTTCTAATGGTTTCGGTATTGACATTGTTGAACATCCGAAACCAGTCTCTACAAGTGATTACAGAAAGTAAACTTAAATTTTTACATGAATATGTTAATTTTCTGCAGAACACAAGCGGTTTGACCTCAACACAACAACAAGATGTTTTTGTGTAATACACACGTGTATATCAACAGTTTATTACACAGTGTCTCCATATGAGATAAAATATAAGATTTTTATATTAGCAAACGTCAAATTCAATCGCAGAGCGTATTATCTAAATGCTAGGAACACAACTGGGACGAACGACGAATTTCGCCCAACACGACGAATTTTTCCGTAAAAATTCGCTGAGTAAATTCGTCATATGAAGCACAATAACGACGAATAGCTGGCAGCTTTTATAATTGAGAAAGTTGATTACTGTTTGTGCAAAGAGAGAGAAATAGTGTGACCATATTCAAAAAAATAATGCTTAAAAATAAAAACATAATCAAAAACACAACTAAAAACTATTTTTATAGCCAAATACTTTGTATACTTATTTTATGTGTTATACAATTATAAAAAAAAAAACAATTATTAAAGTAAAAAGTAACTTTATTTACTAAACTACTTCTTAACTAAAACCAAACATGGTCACCTAGTACTGATTTGTTCGTCGTTCGCCGGCGTATGCAATAGAATTAAATCTATTTAAAGTTCGCCGCGTCTGGCGAATTTTCGCCGGCGCCCTGATTGTGTGCATTTTCATATACACAAACGTCTTTTATTTTTGGCGACGAATGTTCGCGGCCAAAAATTCGTCGTTCGCCCCAGTGTGTTCCTTGCATAAGTGTGGACTCTCAAATAGTGTTAGTTTTAATATTATAATAAATGTTATGAGACAGTTGTTATGAGAAATCTTATAACAATTATCTTATAAGATGAGCTGTCAAAAATACACATGCATACACACATACATATATTATTAAAATCTGTAATTTATTAATGCAAATAGTGCCAATCTTGTGAAAAGTGTTTAAAAAAAACAATATTTTATACTAAAAAATCAAAAAACTACAACAAAAGAATAAAAAAATAATAAAAACGATACAAGTTTACTGTACGAGAATCAGTCGATTATGAAATCTTATAAGATACGTGTTCCCCTTGTTTAATATTAAGATTAACATGAAGAAATGTATTCTCTCATTCTGTCGACGCTCTCTCAGATATTATCTCAGGTGTTATTGACGTAGAGACACGCTTCATAGGTTTTTTATATACATATTTGATTAAATCGATTGTGTGATTTATTTGGCCTCTAATAAAGCAAATTTTCTAAAACATAATTTTTTGAACTACATTTTTTAAAAGCAATTGCCAATAAGGCATATGAAATGTTCGGAAAGCAATTATCAAAATTTTTGGATTAAATAAAGTTTTTTTTTATTAAATTTCATTTACATAGTACACAGATTTATTTTCAACAAATCGTTCCAAAAACTTTTCTTCTTGTAATCAAATCATTTATACGGACCAAAATTGTATTTTTGAGAAATTTTATAAGCATACCCTGTTAATTTTTTCTATTTGGTTCCAAGCACTTATTTGCAAAATATCAGCTCCCTAAAATAACGTAAGCCCACGCCGAATTAACGAAAAATGGGTTGAATCGACCGTATTCGAAATATACGACTAATAGCAGGCCTGTTCTAAAAATCACTTTAACTCAAATCACGTAATATAAAATCAAATGTGCCTTTTAAAATCGCACATATGATATTTTGGTGTTCCGTTTTTGTGTGTTTCGGTGTGATAACAGCACACCGAGAAACACAAAAACTGTATGACTTTCAGACAACCACAAAATCACGCATGTGATTTTAAAAGCACGTGGTTTTCAGAAAAAACCCATATATCAAACTTTTTGAAAATAGATTTGCACATGCAGATGAATTGAGAAAGTTAGGACCTAATATCAGCATCGAGAAAAGCAAAGCTACTATAAGTGGAATAAAAAGCTTATCTGGAGCTAATTTACATCACATCCCTACGTAATTTTTTAAAAAGAATTAATAAGTGTTGTCCTTAAAGATAATATTATTCTAAAAAAAAACGGCGTTTTTAGAAATACTCTATCACTTCGAGATTTCAAAATATCGGTACAGTGTGGAGTAACAACTTTTCGTACGTTAACTTTGAAATCCAATTTTTTACTAAATATATGTATATTAGACAGTTAGACATGAAAACAGACATATTTGGAAAGACATCATAAAAATCTAAAAGGTTTTTGTTAGCGTGCTTAAAAGAAAATGAATAAAACGGACATGTCTGAAAAGACATCGTATAAATACCGCCTAACTAATCCAGATTTGGCTAGCCCGGAACTAAAGTGGTCTGTCTATATTAAAAAAAAAATGAGATAACAAATTTAAGACCGCTTTAAAAGTTGAAAAAAATCCATTCATAAATATGTTTTCTATACATATTCATACATTTATGTACATACAAAAGTTGTCACCGAAGTAATTTGACTGTAATTTGTTTAATAATTGAAAAACTTTAGTTTTGCTTTTGGATTTAAGCCATTTTGTTTGTCATAAATCGGGCGTTTTCGAAGGAATAAGGCCCGATGACGCCTCCGGTGCACACACAACACCATACGCTCTAACGTAAAAAAAAAGTGCGCTGTACACCGCCTTATATAAAGTACTTTTGCAATGCGGTTTCGAAAAAAAAAAATTTTCTTTTTTTGCCTAGAGTGACTTTTTTTATTTTTTCTTTATACCTTTGACATTTACAGTCTGATCTTAAAGCATGATATAACAAAGTATTTGTCTTGAGATTATTGGTTTCCCACAGTTTTATAAGACTAGAAATTACACTATCAAATTTCGTGAAGATCGGTCCATAATTTACCATAGGCCTAAAGTCAAAACGAATAACGATATTGTTATAAAATTTGGTCTGTAACATTAATCTTATCGAGACAAAAACTGATAGGTATATCATCCTTAAAGATCCCACTATAAATGCCAAAGATATAATAAAAAATTTAAAAAAGGTTCGGCAAAAAAATTTCGAAACAAGGGGTTTAACGTGGATTTTTTTTATTGAGGTACGGTCTTATGTATGTATGTACATATAAAAACATTTATATTTATATGTACATAAAAAATCATTGGTAAAAATTGCAAATTAAAGTAATTTTAATTCAACAAAAAGACAGACTAAGTATTGACGCACAAAAGAAATTAAAAAAGTTATCGAAAATCTATTAGACTAGTACTTAAATAACAATAAAATACCCAACGTAAATCGTGTTTTAAACAAAAGAAACATTTAACAAACTTAAGCATCCAACCATCCGTTGCAATAAGTGTGTACCAAGAAATGATAATGAAGATTCCAAAAAACTTCCGATACACAACATGTTTTCTTTATTACGTTTTCAAAAAAGCACTGGAAAATATTACGGAATAAAGAAAAGAAAACATTTGCGCGTTTACTTAATGCCAGGAAACGCTAGCAATTTTATACAATAGACCAGACAATATGTACCGCAGGCAGCAGCAGCTACGACAACTACTACAGTAAACGTTTACTGAAGAAGATAAAGAAAAAAAAATTTGTTTCAAGTTGCATTGATTGGAAGGGAATTTTTGCGCATGTTTTCTTTTAAGAGCAAAATTTTGTATACACATTTGATTTTCTTTAGTTTGTGAATGATTATAAATATAGACAATAAATTGCATTTTTTACTACGTCTAAACAGAGTGACAATAATATGAAAATACAAAAAAATATTTACATAGTATTTAACGCTATTGTATATGCATATGTATTTGTTAATTTTGTACATCTAAGCATATGTATATTTATATATATGGAAATATGTTGTATTGTAAGTCGTTTTGTCGAAAGTCCATAGATATACTGGAAAAAAGTACCAAAAAAAAAAGAGCGAAAATACCCGCATTCAATTATACATAGAAGCAACCCATCACTGTTTTACAAATGTCATGTAACAACGGTATGAAATTCTATTTTATACAGAATAAAACGTTACAACTGCGGTACATTAAATTTCGGTAAGCTTTTGCATTGCTTTTCATATACCAAAAAGCGAACAGCTGATTGATACAGTGCAAATGGTCTTGCGAAAGAGCAAATGCAAAATATCCAATCCAATAACAAAATATACAGAGTTTCCGTTAGATTTCATAAAAAAAGCTACGCAATTTTGCATTTGCTCTTTCGCAAGACCATTTGCTCAAAACACTGAACTCCGCTAGTATTGATACGGTACAGCAACGTTCGATTAACTGAGCCTTAACTCATGTCGAAAACTATCATAGAAAGTACGTCATAACTAGGGATGCCAATCGGGACTGATTTTTGAAAATCCCGGGATTCGGATTTTTGAAATTTTTCGGGATCAATGTGCTGCCTTAAAATGCTCCTTTTTTTTAATAAACAACACTTTTTAAATATTCAAAAGGTTTTATATACGTAACATCAATTTTTTAAAATGAAAACAACAAAAAAATTTATTTTATTCATATGTTTATAACACTGGCCTCACCCATGATCAAACTTAGTTTTGACAGGAATTCAATTTTTAACTTGAATTAAGTTGTAACGACATTA
This sequence comes from Pollenia amentaria, assembly GCA_943735925.1. NCBI lineage: Eukaryota > Metazoa > Arthropoda > Insecta > Diptera > Polleniidae > Pollenia > Pollenia amentaria. The sequence goes on along the minus strand of OX031008.1, from coordinate 78,809,855 downwards.
ATACACTGCAAAGTGTAGTCCCTCATCGATCTCGATAGCTGAGTTAAAAACTGTAAAACTATGTCGATTGCAGTGCAGTACACCTCCAGGGTGAGGGGAGATTCATTATCAATAATTTAAGTACGTTTGAAATTTATTTTAAAACAAAATGTTTATACAAATATTTCTTAAAACAGATTTCCAGTTTAAATAATTTATTTATGAATACGTCAGAAAGTGTTTATTTATAAAAAAAATTATTTTATTTACCGTATGTTTTTTAAGCAAATTTTTTATTTTTATTGGACCGGAAGGAATATGAGCTATTTTATCAATATTACGACTTAATTGTTATAATTATATCAACTTTTATTCTTTAGTTTCTGAATAAAACTTTAATTGGATCGTTAACAATTTTTTTTTTGCTTGATATATAATAAAGACCTGCAAATGTTGAACTATAAATCATGTTAACATCGCCACATAATGTTATTGTCAATTCATGTTATGCCACTCAAACATGTTTGACAATAACATAATAAGACACTGTCGAATTAACAGCCGTACCTAAACAAGAGCGGAAGGCGGAACGTTTTCTTCAGCGTAGCTTTTACGCTGATATGCCATACCTAAATAAGAGCGTCAGCGTTGTGCCATAAACAGTAGTGTTAACTTTCGTGACGACTAAAACCCTCATAAAATACATAAGAAATTGAATTAAAACCGCTAGTTTGACCTAAAAATAGCTAATTTGCCATTATTTATTATCAAACAATAAAAACAGGGTTGTCAAAACAACAAATATAGCAGCCCTGTTTATTAAAACGCGCTGTCAAAATCGGATTTTCCAATTGCAAAGCGCTACCGTTGCGTTGCCGTCGCGTTGTTTCGGTATGCTACATACAAATTGTATGGGCATGAGGATTTTTGACAGCTAGAAAACGCTTTCCGCTCTTGTTTAGGTATGGCTGTAAATGAAAACAAAACAATGCATAGTTTTAACAGTGACTTTACAGACATCAACATGGAAAATTAACATGTCAACATTAACATTAACTTGCGACACATGCGCATAGCTGCCAGATAATATTGGTCGAAAATCGTCAAATGTTGAGGAAAAAATCGTCAATATCGTCAAATTGACTAAGCTAAATCGTCACAAAAATCGTCATTGTAAAAAACCACTAATTTTTTATAAGTTTTGAAAATAAATTGTTATTTTTATTTTTCGTTGCTAATAAAATTTTAATATATTCGTTAAGAAACTTATTATTGAAGTAACACAACCAAACATTTTTCAAAAGTATTGGCGTTCATAAGAAAACTAAGAAAATAAACTAAAACCAAGGTATATCAAACACCTATTTTTCACGTCGAAAATCCTGTTTAAGAACTTAAGTCAGGTCAACACCAATAAAATCAGACTTTCTGAAAGAAAAGTTTCCCTGCGGGAGATCGAACTAGTACCTAACTATTACTTAACTAGTACAAAGATCACCAGTACTAGTTCTCGACTGTATACTTTTCTATATTATCTTAATGCTCAAATTAGCATTGAATGTGCTATTACTAGTACTATTGGTTCTAGTCGTGTACCAGTTTACTTGGACCCAATTGGACATTCTCAATTCATTTTTTTTTAAATTGAACGCATCTTTTCCTGATTTGAAAAGAGGTAGTGGTGAAGGTTAGTGGACCTCAACATATGAGGCATATAAAAAAAATATTTTTATAAACTTTATACACAGGATAAATTTAAAATTTTGTTCGATTTCAATTTCTCGTGATTTCAATTTCCAGAACATGGCCGTAAATAATGTATAAATAAATTATAAATTAATTATTTAAAATCAAATTTAAAAATAAGTATCAAAATACGAATTTTTGTTTTTAAAAATTTTTTTGCACAATCAGTTTACATGTGATGCTCTTGTACTACATCAAGTACTATTACTAATAAGCACTAGTATTTTTATATAAAATCTTTAACACCGTTACCACTAGTGCCTCTTGTTCTAGTAATTGTACTGGTGGCTTTTTGACAGTTAACGCCTAATCTCCTGAAGGGTTCATAATGCGAACCCAGCCTAAAGAGAGTAGTTGTAAAATGCCTGTAATAAAGATAAGTACTTCTTTATTACAGTCTTTGATCAAATAGAATTCTTACAAATATGCATCGTGCTAAAAAACAATCGTATTTTATATGATGAACAGCTAAGACATGAAAATTACTGCCAATCAAATAATTCAAATAAAATTATATTAGAAGCCTAAATACAATGTGAAAATATATTAAATATATTTGTAAATTTGAACAAAATTTGTCATATAAAAAATCGTCAAATTTGGAGTATAAATCGTCCAATCGTCAATAGACCATTTTTGTACCTAAAAATCGTCAAAATGACGATAAATCGTCAAATCTGGCAGCTATGCACATGCGACATATGCAGTATACGTTGTTAATAATTACAATTCATCATTTGAATGGCTTATTATAAACAATATAACTAAAAATAAAATAGGAAAACTTATTAATTATGATTGTTATTAATTTCAAGGATTTTGCTTGAAGATTTTAGAAAAAAAAATATGCCAACTCGAGAGAACGTTTTCAATTTTTTAGTTCACCCCTCACAAATATAGGTTCTGTGTAAATTCAACACACATAAAAACAACAAAAACAAAACAAAACTGCTATTCGCAAAATCGTTGGTATTTACATTTGCAAGCTTTAAATAAGAGTCTCTTAACAAACAATTGTCGTTATTAGTTTTTAAGTTTTCTAATCAAAAATGAGCAGTGCAAGTGAAATAAAACTAAAAATTGAAAGTGGTATATATTCTACCGCGAAAAAGAATTCAAAAAGCGAAATATTTAATATATTTCGTGAAATAAAAAATAACGGCGAAGACATAAAAAACTTTATTTTTTGCTCACGGTGTAAAAATGTGTACAAATTTAATGTTAAGTGTACCTCAAATCTTTTGCGCCATAATTGCTTCATTAAATATAAATCATCGAAAGAGAATTCATTACCAAAAGTAGAACCTAACACCGAGTTGAAAAAAAAGTGTACCGACTTAGTTGTTCAGTGGGTGGTTGGTAATTGTAGACCTTTTAATGTTGTTAATGACGAAGGACTTTTAAATCTTGCTCAGTTTTGTGTTAACACTGGCCATGTGTTTGGAAAGAATTTGGATGTGGGAGGTCTTCTGCCACACTCTACAACTGTGTCCAGAAATATTGGAAGCCTTTACAACAATCAGCACAAAATTCTTAAAGAAGAATTGTGTTCTATAAAAGAAATTGGATTCAGTATTACCTGTGACTTATGGAGCGACAATTATTTAAAAACATCATATATTGGAGTCACTGTCCACTACATAAAATCTGGAAACATAGAGAGTAAAGTTCTCGGGATGTTCGGAATGGGAAGTGACAGAAATACTGGTAGGTTTTTAAGCGCGATAATAAATATCATTAAATTATTTGTTTTTCTTATTTATATCCGAAAACAAATCCTTACAGACTTTTAACATATGAAATATAAATATTTCAATAAATCTTTATAGGTATTTCTATTAGAAATAAAATAGAATGTATGCTGAACGAATTTGACTGTGAATTAAACGAAAGGGTCACAATAGTAACTGACAGAGGATCAAATATGAAAGCAGCGTTTAATTTTAATGAAAATATCTTCTGTATTAACCACCTTATAAATAATGTCATTGAAAAAGCAATATTTGATACAGCTGAAGTGAACACAACTGTAGGATTTTGCACCAAGCTTGTAAAATATTTCAAGAAGTCAGGTGTCAATAGTTATTTAAACACAACATTAAAAAGTTATACTCCAACACAATGGAACACTGTTTTCTATTTATTAAAATCAATACAGTTAAACTGGGTCCACATAACCCAGATAATTCAAGAAAAGCAGGAGACTGCTAGATTGACAAATCTTAATATAGCTAATATAAACGATATAATTGAGATTCTTTAACCCTTTGAGGAAGTATCGAAGCTTTTGGAAGGAGAAAAATATCCTACGATTCATTACGTTTATCCTCAAATAAGAAAACTTAAAAAAGCAGTAATAGTAAACGAACAAAATGATTCACAAACTATTAGAATATTTAAGAAGAAAATTTCGCTTTATATAGAATCTGTGATTGATGCTAACATAAAGGATTTTCATAAAATTGCACTCTTTTTATTTCCACCGGCGAACAAGCTACAACATTTTTCGGAGAGTGAGAAGAGAAGCATTCATGAACAATGCATAAAAATGTTAGAAATATACAAAAACACATCGAATGTCGCAGACACTACAATGGAATCAGTAGATTCTGAAGATGATCCTTTTAATGATTTTGTGCAGGCTGTTTTTCCACCCGAATACGATGACCAAGTGCACAATGAAATCTTGAGGTATGAGAGCCAGACAATTTTATACCACAAAGAATTTGATCCTCTGGAGTGGTGGGAAGCCCGCAAAAGAGAATATCCCTTGCTTTTCAATTTAAGTTGTTTTGTATTAGCAACACCAGCCAGCTCAGCTTCTTTGGATAGGCTCTTTTCAAAAGCTCGACATTTTTTATCCGAAAAAAGGTCGGTACTCGGAAAAAACCCCGAAAGTGTTAATCAAATTATGTTTTTACATACCAATTTACATTTGAATGCATTGAATACGACAAATTCAAATGATTAGTAAAGTAGGATTTTAACGTTAAACGTTTTATCGAGAAAAAATGTTAATTTTGCAACTACCCAATATATATGGATTTAAAGTTTAACTTTAAATATTCAAATAGAAATGTACATCAAAACCCGTTTTTTGCTTATTAAATTGTTTTTGAGCTTATTTGAAATAAAAAATGTATTCTAAAAACAAAATTTAATATAAAATTTAAAATAAAAGTTTTTTTCTATTCCAACAATTGTTATTTAATTTAGAATCTTTAAGAAATAATTAATATTTTTAATACAAGGCAGGCAGGTTCAAACAGTATTAAAAACATGCTGCAGGTTAAACATTTAAAAATACATGTTATTGAAATAACAGCCTACAACAGTTTAACTTAATAGCATAGGCATGCAAAGACAGTATGTTAATGTAGACATAACATGGCATAACACCTTGTCTGAGTTAACATAACATGTCAATGCATGAAAATATGGAGAACGACATTTTTACATAAAATGTTGAATTGTGCAGTACTTTAATATATAACAATTATTTCTTGATTTCTATATTTTGAATAAAAATAATCATTTTTATTTTGGAATTATGTCTTAAGCCAAAGCTGAACTTGCTAAACGCAATTGTAAAAAAGGCTTGAGATGTGAATCGGCAAATTTCCTTTCTACTTAAAATAATGGTTTTTATTAAGCAAAATACAAAAATCCAGAAATAGTCGTCATATATCAAATTGAAAATTTTAAATACTCGCTGTGTTCCAAAAACAAAAATTAAACTCAAAAATAAGAATTATTTGCAATAAAAAATATAACTCAAATATAATTTTTAATAATTGTTTTTGTATAAAGTATAAAAATTCAAAAATAAAACGAACAGTTTTGTACATAAAAGTTGATATGTTAAAAATCCCGGGACTCATAAAAATAAATCCCGGGATTTTTCGGGATTTATAAATCCCGGGATTTCCCGTTTGGCATCCCGTTATAACGTTATTAATGTTCGGTATGAAATTGCAGATGTTGAGAACGTCAGTCAAACATATTGACGGCGACCAAAACTTACGACGGCGACCCTGTTTTTATTTGTGAGTATATTCGACACACTTTTTTTATAAATTGGTGTGTATGTCACATACACAGTTAAGTGAGAAAAACAATAGTTTGTTACAATTTTTGGTTTATTTCTCACATATCAATCGTAAAGTTTCTCGACGCGAGAGTTACAGAACATGGGCACTGGTATTGCCAAAATAGGACGAGCATTGTTAAAATTAACGGTAATATAGTCTAATAGTTTTTCGTTGAATGTGTTCTTTATCCCCTGCTGATTTTTTGCAGAGTTGTGTTTTTTCGTGCAATTGCTTTTGTAGCAATTGTTTTTGACATCTTTACCATTTTTTACACAAACAAATGCATTTGTTTTTGACATGTTTTACACAAACAAAATGCGTGTTGCGCTTGTCAAAAACCTATGATATTAACCTTATTGTAAAAAACAAATGAGAAAGCCCGACTAAATAGTAACATACATCAAACACAAAGTTTCGAGAATGTACCCTATTTGGGACTAATGTGCAATCATCGACGCGCCACAACAAAATTATGTTATTAGTTTATGATTTATGTACTTAAACGAGTTCTTTGTGCCAAATATTATCTAGATATCTTCATTTGAATAAGATTTTTAGGAAAGCGTTTGTATGGGACTTATGGTCAATTCCGGACCTACATGTCATGACATTTAAGTTGTCACCAAATATCATGTCAATAGCAATATTTATAAGGTTGTTAAGGCCTTAAAAGCTATATTGGGGGACGGTATTTTTATTGCAGCTGCGGTCAAATATAGTCCGATTCAAATATAATTTGGTTAAATGATTAAGGTTGGAATTAAATACTTCTGCAGTGCGTTTCACTAACTTTTTTACGACAATCGTATCGGTAAAATGAATATAACGAAAATTTATCGAATTTGCTATTCAGTAAAATTTTAACGATATTCGCTGTCGATTATAGTCAGCTGTTACTTTACACAGTTTTTTTCTTTATTTTAATGACAATAAATTACGTTGTGTTTATTTAATCGTTATATACACTTGTATATAATGTTTAATGTGGCTGAAGCTCGACTTCTTACATACATATTACATACATACCAAGACGAATTCATACAGGTGACATTTTCGAGTCATCTGCTTATTGTTTATTTATTTGTGTGTATACTGAATGTCAAGCTTTGTTTACATTTTGTGAAAAAATTAGTTAAAATTTAAAATTTAATAAAAATCTAAATACTTGAAAAAAAACTTAATTAAATTTTATAAAATAAATAAAGGTGAATATAAAATATAAAATCAAGGAATAAAAAGTGCGTAAAGAATAAGTGGAGCCCACTATAAATTTGCAATACAGGAAAAAGATTTACCTTCTAAAGCAATTGTGTATATTTTATAAACAAAAAAATCCCTTGTTTATGTTTTCAACAAATAATTTTGACATTCACTCCAACTTTTTACAAAAACAAAATACACAGTTTTAAAAAGAAGGGATAGCTAGCATAACTCTATCTCATGATGCGGTCACCTGTATGCGTTCATATGTATATGTATGAACAAAAACGAAATTCTAAATGTAAAATTCGCAAAATAAAATGTAAAAATAGTAAATTAAGCACAATTTCATTTGTTTTTTCTTTATTCTCTTTTGTGCCTTTCGTTTATTTTTACATTTTATAGACAGAGATGTTACAAAAGCTACAGCTGTTTACAATCGTTAAAAAAAATTACAGAATCACACTATGGTTACTGCAAGCGAATATATATGTCGACAATTACGATTGTCGGATCGTTAAAAGTTAGTGAATCGCACCACTGGGCCAAGTTCAATCGAAATACCAGCATAATTAGATGGTTTGTATGAAAGAAGACTCTATTCTGAAAAGAAGTTTATATTGGGGCTTTATAAAGTTATGGGCCGATTCCTGCTATTCGTCCTTATGAAAATTTAATAACTTCTACCAAATTTCATCAAATTGTCTCTAAAATTCTGAACTGTAATTTGCGTACGAAAGTTATACAGCCAGCCGGCTGTAAAACTGTATAAATCGATCGGTGTGCTAAAATAAGGGTCAAAAACCAATACATGTATGTGTTACACATATCAGCACAAACCCATAACACCATCTCCACGTATGGTGGAGTGAGTATACTTACTGGTTACCATAAACCAGCGCCAAGGATAGTACGGAATAAAACTTAAGTCATTGATTTAAATGCAATAAAATGCAAATAATTAAAATTTCTTTTAAAAAATTTTAAAGAAACACATCAAAAAAGTTTTATAAAAAATTTGTTTTTTAATTGTTTATTGTTTACATGGCCCAATTAGTAGGTCTGCGCACAACTACAACAATACAACAATAGAAAAAAACACGCGTTTTGTTTGTGTATACAAATGGTAAAAATGTCAAAAACTTGTCACCTTTTAAGAAAAATGTGTTTTGTTTTTATCACGTATTTATTTTGTTTAATAAAAATTTTTAACCGGAATTTTGGCGTGCAATGCTTGCTTCCGAAAAATGGTCTGCGCAAATTTCATGTGATGGGGCCAAATTCCTGCCACAAAATTCACCCCATTTTGCACTTTCCACTGGGTCTTTTGGCACTGAAAATAACGTACCGCATCCAATTTTAAAATGTTTTTTACACACTGCACAATAACGCATTTTAATGTTATTACACTTTTCGTTATTACGGTTATTTACAATTTTTGTTTACAATTTTTTTTTACAATTATTATATTTTATTTTTATTTTAACAATAAGAAAAACGATTTCTTGAAATCAAAGAGAATATTAAAAAAAAAATATAATAAAAAATGTAAAAAACTTTTGACATTTTCCCCATTTATGCCCATGTATTATGATCATGGCCCAATTAGTAGGTCTGCTCGAAACGCCTGCTGATTTTTTGTAGAGTTGTGTTTTTAATCATAATACATAGGCATAAATGGGCAAAATGTCAAAAGTTGTTTACATTTTTAATTACATTTTTTTTTAATATTCTTTTTGATTTCAATAAATCGTTTTTCTTATTGCTTAAATAAAAATAAAATATAATAATTGTGAAAAAAATTGTGAATAAAAATTTTTAATAACCATAATAATAAAAAAAAGTGTAATAACATTAAAATGCGTTATTGTGCAGTGTGTAAAAAACATTTTAAAAGTGGATGCGGTACGTTATTTTCAGTGCCAAAAAACACAGTTGAAAGTGCAAAATGGGGTAAAATTTGTGGCAGAAATTTGGCCCCATCACATGGAATTTGCGCAGACCCTTTTTTGGAAGCAAGCATTGTAAGGCAAAATTCCGGTTACAAATTTTCATTAAACAAAATAAATACATGATAAAAACCAAAAACACATTTTTCTTAACAGGTAACAAGTTTTTGACATTTTTACCATTTGTATATACAAACAAAACGCGTGTTGTTTTTTCTATTGTTGCATTGTTGTAGTTGTGCGCAGACCTACTATTTGGGCCATGATTATGATTAAAAACACAACTCTACAAAAAATCAGCAGGCGTTTCGAGCAGACCTACAAAATATTTGTCAAAAAATTGAGGTGAACTTTTACAAGTGTGTTGAATTCACACAGTTCCTTTCAGTGATGCCATTAGGATACGAAATATATATTTTTCGTACCACTATATTGAAAGCTTTGCATGTGTGGCATTGTCAAGGTTGCCAATTTTGCCATTTTCCGGCTAGATCTGGCGGTTTTTTTTTCATCTAGCGATGAAATAATATCTAGATTCTATCTAGCCGGAAGATCTAGCCATTTTTTTTTCTTCATAGCCATTTTTTTCATTTTTGTAATATTTGTTTATGATAATTTTTTGGTATTTTCTTATTAAATGTGCTGTTATATCTTTGATGTTGATATACCTTTCATAATTAAAAATGCAGCAATATCATTTACATCAAAGGACAGTTTTAGAAACCTTGAAATATTAACGGTACTTGTTATAGAACCACATAGAGCTAAGTATTACTGGATATGAATATGTTATTGGGTTCCCACAAAACTTGCCCAAAGCACTACTTATACAATTATGATAATTTCAATTCGGAAGTCCGAATCAAGTGCCGATGATAATCAGGAGGACATAGAACGTATATTGCTAGAAAAGATATTGCAAGACTCTCCTGATAAAGTAAATATTGACAGCGTTATGCCTAATTCAACTACACTAGTGCGCAATCGTCTGTAGAATCTCCAAAAAGAAAATTAGTGAAAAAAAAGATAAACGCATTCTTATATTCCTCGTATGCAGCAGTTTGACTTTGCTTCAAGTTCCACAAAGAAAGCAAGATCACTAAATTGTAAAAATCAAAGGCATGGATGGTTTGATTCTAGGCCAGATATAAGAGATTTTTTTTAAGTAGGTTCTTTGACTAAGGTAAATTGCTGTACAAAATTTCATTGATATATATGTATATATATAGTTTAAATATGTAATTCCTGGGTTAAATAATGCAGTTTTTAATATTTTAAAAATCTAGCCATTTCTAGCTATTTTTGGTTTCAATTCTAGCCTTTTTTTTAGCTGTCGTGTTGGCAACCTTGGCCATTGTATTGGATTGTTTACGTTTGCATTGGTTGGTTTTATGCTCTTTTGCTAGAATAAGCACAATTTCGTTTCTCTGCTTCGCTCATAAATTTTGTGTATGTAACATCGTTCGCTCTTTTTGCATTTTCATTTTGCATTTGCCCATACATGTGTATAATCCTGACAGTTTTCGTATCTTTTAAATCTGTACGCAAAATGTACAGAAATAAAATATTAAACTTTCCGTATCTGAAAAAGTTTTTTAAAGTTTTTATTTCGCCTGCTTACAATATTGTATGATCTGACCACCGTCTGTACGAAGCTGTATTTTGATCTTAGGTTTTCTAAGTTCTTCTGAGTCTGCTTATTCTTGTGTATGTGTGTTAAGATGAAATTTTAGAAGAAAAATGTATGTAAACTTTTTTACATAATCGCCTTAGTATTAACGCCTTAACTTGTATATTAATTTTTACAACAATGAATTTGTTTTCATAACATCCAAAGATAGTTACATATAATTAATTTTAAAGTTTGCTTACTGTATTTTTAAAAATTACATACCTAATACTTATGACTTAAATAAATATAAAAATCATTTTATATGATATCATTTTCTTTCCAATATTCATTAAATATGAAATAGAAATGTTAAACGTTAAAAATGGATTTTCAAATTTTTTTCAAAATGTATGTTTTTGGGAAAAAGTGAATCTTTTTGAAAACTTAAATGTATCTTTCTCAAAATTTCACTGGCAACACTGGTTCCAATATGTGTAAAGAGGTAAATAAATATTTTTTTTTTAATTTTTTATTGTTGTTTTGTTTTCAATGAACCCAGACGACGAATGTGCTGCGGCAATTTTGCTCGCTATTTGTTTAAAACGGAGAAGAAATATAACAGAAAGAAAATTTTTTTGAGTAAAATGTGCTCTAAACAACGTGCTGTTTTAGAGCACAAATATTAAAAATTTTTAATATTTCTGCAAACATTGTTTCAAATGTTTGTCCAAATAGCAAACACCCCAATGAACCAAACAAAATATTTGTACAAACGTAAAATTTTGACATGTTTGTCAAGCTATTTGTGTGGTGTATTATGCCCTTTAAGCCCTTATGACACTACCTTTTTTGTTCATTGAATATAACGCTAAGCCAGTTATGAGCAATTATACATTTAAGTCATAACAAATTTAAAAATTCTGCTAATCAATAAATAAATATTCATTGAATTGATAGAAAGAATAGATATAGAATTGATAGAAATGTTAAAAAGAGCAAACTATAGAAAATGTACAAAAAGTTTTTTAGTTTTTTCTTCCTTTTGTTATGGTTTTGTTTATTTTATTAAATGTTGTCAACTTTTTGTTTATGACAAACATAAAAACAAAATAAACAAAAAGCTGAAAATCGCTGAATTTGCACATAAACCACTGATTCAGCAACACTTTTAATATTTCAAGCTTGAAATGTCAATTTTAATTTAAACAATTTTAAACGCCCGGGAGACTATCAAATAAATACATCAATCATATAGTTGTGTGCGTGCAGTCGTTCTTTTTCGGGTACACATACGCGTTGTCGGCAATGCTTGATGAAAATCAAAAAGTTTTGATTTTTTTATTTAATGGCTGATTATTTGATAGTCTCCTGTTGTGATTGACAAAAAAAAATTATTTTCTTTGTGTTTGTTGTCATGAAAAATATAAATATTTTGGTTTTTTACAAAATACAATTGTTGATTGCCGTGTTTATTTGTACGTCTCCGAAAAAGCCTCAAATAAACGACACTAATACAAATGCACTGATTGACGGGTTTATTTGAAAGTCTCCAGAGCCCTTTACATTTTTTGACATAACTTAATTTTTTATCGATAACTTTAGTAAAATGTTTAACAGTTTGCTATTTATCTTAATACAGCTGAACTGTTTGCACTTGGCAAATTTTTCTATTAAATTATATTTGCGCTGTTCACCAAAAAAACAATGCATGAGAATGTAGTATCATTAGGGCTTTACACGGGACATTTAGTGTCAACCAAATAAACGAAAGTATCCAAGAAGTTGTTGAAAAAAAGAAATAATACTTAAAAATTTTTGTAAATTAGTACAAAACTTGTCATTTGAAAAAAATTTCGTTGACAATTGAGTAGTGCATTTGCAAACACCTCTAAATTAAATAAAAATAAAAATTCTGCAAAAGCCCTTATTTCATTTGTTTTTTAAAACGGCTCCTTCAGCCATTATCAATCTCGGTTAAAACTCGGTAAGTTACGCGCAATTTCTAGTTAAATATTCAATAATCCTGCAAAACTCTATATTATATGGCTTGGCTGTTTACTTTAAAAAAATTATTTTATTCGAAGAAAATTTTTTGGCGATGATTTTGCAATTCTTATTGCCACTACTGGCAAACACAATCTGATGTTTTTGCTTTAAATTAATATAGATTTATATATTTTCGCCCTTATTCATAAAAAATAAAACAGGCTAATTAAGGCTGTATTTAACAAATTTTCATGGACAATTTGTTTCATAAACCTTTTATTAACCTGTTTTAATTTTTATGAATAAGGCCGTTTGTAAATAATTATTTATTACTTGTTACACCATCGTTTTAATACGCGCAAAGGCTTATTCAACATATGGTGTATGCAAAAAAAAACATTCTTTATTACATTCAAAACACACAATACCACTTTGATATTTTGTTCTAGTTTTTATTGTGTGACAAGAATAGCGCGTACTTTTTTAATGAAATTGATGTTTAATGATGCAGTTTTGTATTATAGTGCCAATTTGTATACCCCCAGATAGGACAACTAATTTTTTTATAACATGTTTAAATGTAAAACAGCACAGACAGACAAATTACACAGAGTGGCAATAGTAAGTTAAATTTTTGCGCAAAAACGCATTGTCATCTGTGTGCAACAAATAAAAATTTGCGAAGGTCGTTCAATGAACTTGACATGCTTTAAAGATTATTTATTTTAAATGAGTGAGTGAGTGAGTGAGTGAGAAAAATTTATGAATTATTTAGAATCAAATAATCTTGATTTTGTACACAACTGTTAAATTACGGCTACGATTAGTAATTTATTAGATTTTTTTTAATAATCTGTAATAATTATCAAAGTTGTTTTTGGGAATACTATTATTTATTAAAAGATTTTGATTGTTCTGCTTAATTCCCTTTTTAAATAATTGATAAAAAATACTGAAATTTATTGTTGGAGGATAAGCTGTTCCTATGCGCATTTCAAATCTTTTAATAAATAATAGTATTTCCAAAAACAACTTTGATAATAAATTTTAGCAAGTGCACGTGCATAAAAAACTGGACTGGCAAATTGTTTTTGTTTTGATTTCTTGCGAAAACAATAAAAGCACTTTGTTTTTGTTTTTAATGTTTTTTTTTTACCCACTTACAACTACAATTAATGTTGGGAGAATTCCAAATAATTGTAGCGGGAAATGTATGAAAAGATAAACTCATCACTGATTTATTGTTTGATATTTTGTTTAAGCTTTGATATCGTTGCAAAGAAGGCTTTTTGAGTGTTTGTAGTAGAGTTTTTTTATTCCCGGACTTTTTGGATTCCCGGGAAAGCGGGATCCCGGGATTCCCGCCCAATATTTTTATTTATTTCTTTACTTATTTCTCCAATGAAACTTATATTTCTTACTGACTATTACGCTTAAAATAATTAAGTCTAGTAGGTATCTATTATATAAAAAAAACTAAAAAAATTTAAGATTAAAATTATTTAAAGATACTTAAGACGCTATTTTTATGTCAATAGGATCATAGAAATCAATATACGTATATACATTACATCTTACATCCAATTTCATCAAGTTCAGTTAGAACTTAACTGTTACCTTAACTTCCAGCTAACAATATGTTTTCGACAGTTATAACTCGAAGTTAATTATAACTGAACTTGGTGAAATTGGTCGTTAGAGGAATAAAATTTCTGGAAGGGCGATTAGAAACTGAAAGCATAGCATTACGAAGTAGGAATTCTGAAATAATTTTACCGTTTAACAAGTTCAGCAGGAAGGAGAAATTTTATTTGCTACATATATTTAATAACAATTTTTTTGTTCAATTTTATAACCCTTAATAATGAAGGTATACTAAGTTTGCCATTCCATGTGAATCTTTTTTAATATTCCTCTAGGGTCCCATAAAGCATTTGTATTGTGAGTCCTTCGTTTATTCTAAGCTGATTTCGCCATATGGGTGTCAAATTGTTTCTAGATCTTCTAGGCTGTTTGTGGCTTAATTCCAGCAGAATGGCTTCAGTAGGAAAAGAGTTATGCACCCAAATGTGGAACTACCTCCCTAAGAACTCAACAAAAACTAACATAAATTTGTGGCGAAATACACTTATTGTCATTAAATTTCATCAAACTCGTTTTATAAGGCACAAATTTCGTGAATATCGGTCCATAATTTACCTACGGCTCCATGTTTAGATAAATCTCGTAAATCATGAAGTATGGCTAAAAGCGTAACGAATAATGCTTTTGTGGTGCAATTTAGCATAATCTAATTTCATAAGACTCAAAATTACTTGAAATGCCGCATATAAAGCACCATCTAGGATAACACTTTACTACGCCCTTAACCGCAAAACCTTATAATATTATTGTAAAATTTACGCTTCATTTTGCTAAGACAAGAAATAAAATTTTAGAAGATAGGTCTATAATTTATCATAGGCCCTATATAAGGCTCATTCTCAAAAATTATCTTATTAAGCCTTAAACTGTTGCAAATTTAAATATTGTGGTAAAATTAAGTTGGATTAAACTAGTAACACAGTCTAGACACTAGTCCGACATAGATTTACTAAAGTTTTAAAAAAGATTTACTTCAAAATTTCGAAAACAATTGAAAATCCCGGGAATTTCCGGGACGGGAAATCCCGGGAACAAACTCTAGTCTGTAGGTAATTCTCATTCCCTCTGTAGTTTTGTTTACTGATAGCTTTGGCTTTTCTAAAACTATTTAGGAGAACGTTTCCTGATGGTCTGGCCTAAGCAACCAGTGAAATGCGCATAGGAACAGCTTATCCTCCAACAATAAATTTCAGTATTTTTTTTTTTTATTTTTTTAAAAATAATCATGATTACCTAATCTAAGGTATCGTAAAATAATCAAAAAATATTCTTAATTTTTTAATATCTAACTAATCTAACTAAGATAAACTTTGAATTATTTATG
Source organism: Pollenia amentaria (assembly GCA_943735925.1). Taxonomy (NCBI): domain Eukaryota; kingdom Metazoa; phylum Arthropoda; class Insecta; order Diptera; family Polleniidae; genus Pollenia; species Pollenia amentaria. The sequence continues at coordinate 78,794,324 of OX031008.1, read as the reverse complement.
ACAACGTTTAATTATTTTACGACAACCTAAAGAAATCGTGATAATTTGTAAACGTAATCAATTGGTGATCAGGCAAATTTGAGAGTATGTAATTGTATTAAACAATTACTTTACTTGTTTAATCAAAATGATCTAATAACTGATAACACGATAAGTAACCATTATTTAACATTACAATATGTAGACCAATTGTTTTTAGTATACCGATCAACTCAAAGTCACTTTCTGAATCAACAATATCCGATTGAATGTCTGCCCATGTAACAATGGACAGACAGTCGGTCTATAATTTCAAATAACCCCTATACAAACTTCTTTCGGAAAAAGAGTATTTGTGTCCATAAACCATATTTATTAATCTTGTATTTGAATTAAATTAGGGCTAAAAAATATTTTATTTCTAAACTTAACTAAATTGTATTGGAATCGGTCGATAATTGACCATAGCTGCCATGCAAATTGCTTTCATATTACAGTTGGTATTGATATTTGGCGACGATTACTTTTACAATAACTACTATATCATTTTGTAATGGTAATGGAAAGTTTTTTTATAATATTGCGCCTATTTCTGCATACTTATGTTGCTTTAAAATCGCATCTTTACTAAACTCAAAATTTTTTTTTGAATACAGGCAAATTCTCTTTTTCCCCATATTTGATTATCAAAATGTACGAGTATAAGTAAATAAATTTAGGTAAGGTAAATATAACAGTACTCATCTGACCATTAGGATACAATAAAATTCCACAAAATAGAACTCTCACCGTAGAACCAACTCGAACTTCTAACGAAGTTCAAAATGCACTCCAGTTCAATGGCAGACATTTCGTACAATCCGTCGAAAGTGGCTGATTTTATTTCGGCCAGTAGTTTTCTCGCTAATGCAGACAGTAATCATAGTGTCCGACTTTCAGACGCCGTGCATTCCTTCCTATATGACAGTGTCCCATGATCACAGATATAGACATACGTGAGACATGGCACGCCTGTCAACCATGCAGGTTCACAATGGCCTCGTTATCCTACAACCAGTGTTCGTGGCCTATCTATTATAAGCAAATTATGCACGCCTTCCAAGTCCAGGTTAACCTGTTAGGTAGTGTCACCGATATGATCCAGAGGTCAATCTCACGTTCCTACGGAGAGGAAATCCATAACGGCGCTACTGCTATCAGTGTAAATATCGACAGTAGTCGTTGATACAGCCGATAATCTGAGCAAGTTCACAGCTTCCTTCTGCCTGAAAAACACTTTAGTAGTCCGGAAGTCTCCGCGATATATTGAAGTTGAGCTCCTTTGAGTATACTCCGAAGTCCACTCCTTTTTGTGATTTGGCACCATTCATGTTGAAGCTTACGCCTCTCCTTTAACCTGTAACACTGATTCCCCAAGCATTCGGTCTTGGTATCAGCATTCTAAAGGGGGATTCATTCAATATTCCTTTTTTTACAGATCACGCGTGACTCATATCAAACTGCTTTGTCAGTTTTGTTCAGTATCGTTTGGCATCTCCAAATTGTTCAGCTGTATTGTGAAAATCAGCGTTCTGTCAGAAATGTTTTTCTTGCGTGTCGATGAACTTACTGTGCGCATATTCAACCTACTGAAATCGCTATTGTCAAAACAATTCGCAAATTTAAGTCCCAGCTTACATAAGTGGATGATACTCGACCGGTTAGACCACATCCCAACCCGTAGTGAAGTGAATATAGCAGCTGTAGCTTAGAGTACCCGCGAAGACCCTGACGAATCGATTCATCGTCATTCTCAGCAGCTTGGCTTGTCGTGTTCGACAACTTGGCGTATTTTACGTAAGGATCTCGGCATCGGTGAGCTCTGGTTTCAACAAGACGGCGCTACGAACCATACAGCGCGTGAAACAATGCCCTTGTAGAGAAATCATTGAGCAGCTTATTTCACATTTTGCTACGGTAAATTGACCACCTACATCGTGCGATATAACACCGTCGGACTATTTTCTCTGGGGATATGTAAAGTCTGAGGTCTTCAGAAATAGGCCAGCTACGGTTGACGCTTTGGAAGCCAACAATACTCGTGTCATTGGAGAGATACCAGTCGCTATGTTCGAAAGAGTCGCCCAAAATTGGACCTTCCGAATGAACCACATCAGACGTAGTAATGGCCAACATTTACATCATATCATTTTCAAACAGTAAATGCCATAAACTGTTCTGTTTAAATATATTAAAAATTTTAAGTTCACTTTTAAATTTATGGTGCCTATTATGAACTTAATTCGATTTTCGACAGCAGTCGAATTAGTTGATCGAACGAATTTTCATTTGGTATTATGGCACACATTCGATAAAAAAGTACTATTGTGATTTTGTTTATTCACAGTAGTACATTTTCTATCAGCTGTCACTTTAAATAAAAAAATTTTGTTAACAAATTTAAAAAATTAAAAAATAAAACTAATATAAATCATGACTACGACGGACTTATGGTACGATGATTCATCTGATGTAGATGAACGCTTACTGGCACTGGCCTGTACCTGTAGCCTGAACTTTTGTAAAAATTCCTTTTTCCTACAAAGAATTTTTATTAACACCGTCGAAAGCAAATTGGTTTTCGTTGAAAAATTCGATGCACAACGAAATTTTCGACAACGCTGCCAACTCATAATACCAAATTAACATTCGGTAGTCGATGTTCGATAGCCAGCGAAAATCGTTTATCGAATGTAACTCATAATAGGGGCCTATGTGTTTTATTTTACATTTGAAATCAAACCTCACAAAATTCTACCGATATAATGATGAACATGAGCTAAAACTGGAGAAGTGTTATAAATTCTCTAGTTCAAAATTGTCGTGTTCGTAACCTTGCCTTGTTCGTAGTTATTCTCAATAAAGTAAATTAGCAAACCGAAAACTAGAATGCTATTTTTGAGATAATGAAGTGTCAAAAAGTGTAGACAGAATCTAAAAGTTTTACAATTTAATGTGCTGCTTTTATAACACAAGTGATTTAACTTATAGTAAAATTTATATGAAATGCACTAAGTGTCTTTCATATACATTTTACTACACGTTCCGTCACTTGCGTTGTGAAAGCAGCACATCAATTGGTTTTACTCAATATGAAAACATTTTGTCTCAAAAATTTAATTTTCTCCAAAGGGTTACCAAATTGTTACTAAATTATAGAATATATTGCCCATTTCGCAGTTGATCGACAAGAGGGTATTACCTCGAAATTATATAATTTTCAGTAGAAGCAAAACAATTTTTAATTTACTATTTAAATTATAAGAAAGAAAAAATTTTTAAATCAACGTTTCATTACCAAAACGTAAACAAAATAGGACGTTATTTTTTCAGAGGGTTGATTTTTTTTCAAAAAGTGAAGAATACAAATTTTGAATTAATAACCTCTTGTATATCAAGTGCGATTTGTTAGTTGTTCAATATTAACTTTAATTATCATATATGGCACTGTGGGCTCAATTTAATAAAACGCTTAATTGTAATAATAATTGATATAAGAAAGTAAAAAAAATAAAATTTAAATTTTGTGTCACACACCCTCATTGACATTATTTTGATTTGCAAACAACCAGTTGATTTTTTTTGAAATAAAATATATAACAGAGATAAGAACCCCACTTAGTAACTATAATTATATATACTACATTTTAGTACTGCTCTTATTTATAGGTAGAAACGTGTAAACAAAAAGTACACATACACAAACGTATGTAAAAATGATTTGATAAAAATGAAAAAGAAAAACACTTGATGAAATTATTAACAATAATGATAAATAACTGCAGTGCAGCTGATATACATATTTAAAAAAGAACAATAAAATAATAATAAAATGTTATTTGTATACTAGAATTACTAGATGTGTATTTTAACTTCAAGTGGAAATATTTGAGAATTTAAAAAAAAATTTTTTAAATAAAATAAATTAATATTATGATACAACATTTCTTATTTTTGTAAAACCAATCTTATGAAAAATTCTGACGTAATAAGAAGTTAGAACCGTATATTTATAGACAATTATATAAATTATTAGCTTAACCCGGTGGGCTTTGCTACCCCATCGAAATAAAGTTGGTAAGATTTTTTTAAAAAGCAAAGCTTCTTGGACAAAATTTGAATGATTTTACAGTAACCGTTCAACAGATTTACAGAAATTTCAAGTGTCTTCGTATGGGAGGTGGCATGCCTACTTTTCCCATTGAACCTACCTTTTGAAATATGTTGTGGGTTATTATCTAAGCTATTTGTACAAAATTGGAATACTTTCACTATTACAGTACTCCAAAAGCGTAGAAAACTTTATTGCCATTGTATGGGAGGTGCCACGCCCGCTTGTCTAATCTAGCCGCCTTTTTGGCTGATGTCGTGTATTGATAACGAAGTTATTTCTTTCATATTGGAAAACGCTTACTGTAACCGTCCTCCAGATATAAGGTTATTCATATTTTTATTGTAAGGTTGGTGTTACGCCTACTTGAAAATTAAAATATATTAAAAGCCTATGTTAAGCGCCGGGTAGTCAGGAAATTACTTTCAGGAAAATCAGCTTAGTACACGTAGAGAAAAAATATGTTTAGATATGGTCACCTCCAACAAAACTATTTTTAGACAAAATTTTAAACATTTTATGTTTAAATTTAACCATATTATTGTCACCGACAAACATATAGTTGTTAAATTAGTCCTCCATCAAGAAGCCACAACCATATTATGGTTGCCTCTAAACATGTTATGGTTAAATATGACAATAATTTGTTTTTAAATTAACAATAGTATTTTCCTCTTTTTTAAGAGCAACATGGTTTGGTTGAAAATCAATGCTATTATAAATGTTAAACATATTTTAGTTATTACTAACCAAAAGATGTTCGGAGGCAACCATAATATGGTTGTGCCTTCTTGATTAAGGACTAATTTAACAATAATATGTTTGTCGGTGACATTAGTATGGTTAAATTTAAACATAATATGTTTGCAATTCTCTTTAAAAATAGTTTTGTTGGAGGTGACCAAATTTAAACATATTTTTTCTCTGGGTGTAGAGAACAAACAAACATACGCTTTTTTATTTATATGTTATATTTTTATTTTGAAAGGTGTAATTTACCATAAGAGTGGGTCCTATAAAGCTTGAAGACTTTTGTCTTCAGATATGAAGTATTTAATATTTTCGTCCTATGGAGGGTATTGCTCCTCCTTCGTCTACACCGCCCATTTTTATTTTGGAATTTATAGTTTACCATAATAGTGGCTTTAACCACATTTGAAGGCTCTCGCTTTTTAATATTTCTTCAGTTACGCGGTATTAAATATATGCTTCCTATGGGTGGTAACTCCCCCTACGCCTACCCCCTTATTTAAGGTGTAGTTTTCCATAAGAGTGGCTCCTACCAAGTTTGAACATTCTCAATAGTACAGTTCTTAAAATATGCGATATTAAACATTGGCGTCCTATGAAGGGGGGCGGTTAATCCCCTGCAGCTATAATACTTAAATTTCGGTGTTCAGAACTACAAAAAATTCAAGAAATGGGTGCAGCGGATCTTAAGATATGCGATATTTAATATATGGGGATTTCATGTCAAGTGACCCAACTTTTGAAATCGATGTCTTCCGATTTGTTTGAAATTTGCACAAAGGTTAGTCCTATTGATAAGTAGTTTAGAAACAAATTTTTAACAAGATCGGTCAAAAGGTTTCTCAGTTAGAGGGGGTCAAAATTTGAAATTTTGGCCAAACTGGTGTTCTTTCTCATCCATCTAACTTATTATCTATTGGTGTTAGCAAAATTTGTCCCAAACAAATTAGAAAGCTATTTCTTCAAGCTTTCGAAAAATTATTTTTTTTTGTTTTTTTTTAAATGTTTGTAAATTTTTTTTTTTTTTTAAATTTCAAACTTATTTTTTATTTTTTTTTTTTGAAAAGGGTATTTTTTTTTGCTCAAAAGAAAGCTTAGGTCTTTTTAAGTTAGTTCTGGTAGCCGCGAGTGGGTTATGTATAAAAAAAATAATTTCTAAGTTACTGTAAGGATCAAATCGGCTCAGTAGTTTAGGAGTCTATAAGCCAACAAACAAAAGACAACAAATTTTCATTTTTATATACATTGTCTATAGATTAAAAATGTTCTTTGATTAAACTTGCAACACTACAACTAATTTCATCATTTCTTATACATACATATATAATTCGAAGGACCATAAAATATTTTGCCATTTCTTAGTTTATATTATAAATTAAAGAAATTAATTACATATTTCGTTTTAAGACAGAATCCATTTGGGTTACGTTCTTAATTCAAGTTGTTTCTGACTGAGGCCGGGGTTTTGAGATGTGTATTAAGTTTAAACTTAGCAAAATGTGATTTATTGTTATTTTATTAAAGACAAACATTTTAAGCAAAACTAAGCTGTTCCGTCAAAATTTTGTAAACAAACTTGCTAATGGCAGACAAATCTTTTTTCAGATCAACTAAATCTAGTTTAACTGAGATCTCAAAAACCCAGCGTTAGAAAATAAAAAACAAATTTACTTTCCAAGCAATTGGTAGAGTGTTTTTCGATTGTCTACGAAATTTGAACTACTTCGTCACATTTGGTAGCTAAAAAAGTAGACTTTGCGGAATTCAACAGCAACAAAATACGTAAGACTCGAAATTTGAGTCCTAATATTATACTTTAAAGAGTTGTTACTTTAAAGAGTTGTTCAGATAATTGTAACAGTTATGCAATTACAACAATAGCATAATTGAACATTGTCCATATAATATTGACTTCTTCGCAACGATTGGCTATTACATAAGGAATACCTAGAACAAAAGAAAAATGCGTAAATTAAACAGTTTTTTTTTTGAATTATAATGTGATCGGTGGTGCGTGAGTGTCAAATAATATACCGATATTAATAAAATTATGTAAAATAAAGTGATATTTTAAATATTTGAAAAATAATATAGTCAAAATTAGGACCCCGCTGGTTCCCAATGTTACCGAAAATCGTTCTAGTACTCGAAAGTTGTATAAATGAGAGCACAAATCAGCCCAAACTTCTTTTTCGGGTAGATTGGGTAAATTTTAAAAATGAAATTAAAAATATTAATTGATATTTCGTCAGCTCATTATTGGTTTGGCGCATATGCCAAAAAGTCGTAGTGGAGAAAAACGACAATAAAGGTTTACATAATGTTTTCTGCAAATATACCCGATAGAATTTTTTTTTGTATTTCACCACTGCTTCTGGCATGTGTTTCGAAGAAAAATTTTAATTTTTGAGAAAGTTCATGAACGAACTTAGAAGTTTATAGTTATTAATTGATGGTGAAAATTATTGTTTTGTGTCGCATACGCCGCTTTTCTAAATTTATTTCTAAAAAGTAGCCTTTTGTGCTGCATATTTACTGATGTGTATTAAGTTGTGTATATTTTCTGATGTGTATTAAGTTGTTGACATTTAATTTTGCTTTTGCTTTTAGTACTTTTTTTCTTACGGCAATAAAGCGAATCAATAGTAAAATTTTTTTCTTGCGGCAATAAGGCAAAGCAAGAATAAAATTTATTTTGTACGTTTTTGCATAAGAAATTTCCAATATTCGCTAAACAGTGGCGTGTAGAGCAAAACAATACTTTATATACTTTATAATAGTTGATATGGAGTAAAATGAATGCTTTTAATTTCAGAAACGATAAAAAATTCGTGAAACATGTTTTGGATTCAGAAAAGGGGGTATTCAAAATATATTTACCCCATTCCTAACTCAATTTTTTAAAAATCCTCGGTAGGTCAAACTAATAAGTCACCATTTAGATAGGGAAAAATTTAGTTTGGTAGCATTTTACGGGTGGGGATGAGAGTATGGTTTTTGTGTTATGTACTCGGCGACACGCTTTGTTCACATTTTCTTTGCTAGCATTTGCTTTGCTTTTGATAAAAAAGCAACACTAGTATCAGAATGTTGCCGGCAACATGTTCTTCTGTGTGACCGTGAATGAAGAAACAAAAGAGAATTCCAGATGTTTTCCTTCCAAATGTTCGCTCTTCTAAACTCGGACTAATGAGCTGACGAATTGCCTTTTTTAAATAGATATTAGTGATATTTTAGAACTGTGTGTTTATTTAATAACTTTTTTTTAAAGAAGTGTTTTTATTTAAATTTTCTAGTGAAAATCAACATTATTGCTAGGAACACAACTGGGGCGAACGACGAATTTTTGGCCGCGAATATTCGTCGCCAAAAATAAAAGACGTTTGAGTATATGAAAATGCACACAATCAGGGCGCCGGCGAAAATTCGCCAGACGCGGCGAACTTTAAATAGATTTAATTCTATTTCAGACGCCGGCGAACGACGAACAAATCAGTACTAGGTGACCATGTTTGGTTTTAGTTAAGAAGTAGTTTAGTAAATAAAGTTACTTGTTACTTTAATAATTGTTTTTTTTTTTTATTGTATAACACATAAAATAAGTATATAAAGTATTTTGCTATAAAAATAATTTTGGGTTGTGTTTTTGATTGTTTTTATTTTTAAGCATTATTTTTTTGAATATGGTCACACTATTTCTCTCTCTTTACACAAACAGCATTCAACTCTCTCAATTATAAAAGCTGCTTTTTATTCGTCGGTATTGTGCTTCATACGACGAATTTACTCAGCGAATTTTTACGGAAAAGTTCGTCGTGTTGGGCGAAATTCGTCGTTCGTCTCAGTTGTGTTCCTATCATATCAGTAAAACAATTATCTTAAATTAGTTTTGTAAAGCATTAAAAAAAACTTGCTGGTTATAATTTGATAAAACTTTTATAAAAAATGTGTTTGACTTCCTGTAATTCTTTTAAAAAATTTGTCCACATTAGGTTTTTAACTTTAAAACATTCGCGGTGTTAAGTATACAAACCTGTTTTATTTAACCCTGAAAGGTAACTCTTCATTTTAGTGCATTAAAGTTACTCTTCGTCGAATCGACGAACTTTTTAAATAAAATTCTAGCGGAACTATTTTTTAGTAAAAAATCAACAAAAAAAATTGGTTAAGCATTTTATTAAAAAAATTAAATTAAACAAAGCATAAAATATAAAATTTTTACTTCTCTTTCAAAGTTTGATACGAATTTTAACTAATTTTTGTGTTTTAAAATTTATTATTTTTTAAAGCTTTCGTCATCAGCCAACGTTGTTGAAAAAAGAGCGTATTTTTAATTCACATAAAAAAGTTATATGATAAAGTGTAAATGAGCTTCATCTATTCGACGAACAGTTACCATCTAGGGTTAATACGATTTTATACTTCAAAGCGTGAGTGTCTTTTTCGTATGTATTGTAAGTTAATGAATCTTCTGAGTGAGAAAATGAGAGAGATAGAGTTTCCTCAACTGTTTTGTTTTGGTAGATTTAACACAAGTTTTAACTACAGCTGTTTGTGTGATTTTTAAACCACAAAGTAGTAAACAAATTTTATGAATTTTGTTGTTGCGGTGCTGTAAATGTTAGTACGCTAACCACATTAATAAGATTAACAAGGCCTGCAAGGGTACTTTACTACCAAGAGTGAAAACCGCTATTAACAATTATGTTGATTAAATGTACTGTAGATAAATTAAATGTATTGATAAAACTTTTAGCTTTTTTATTTTTTTATTTTACTCCGACTTCCCCAACAAAAATCAAAAATAAACATTTAAATGATCTATTATAAAGAACATTTGAAAATGTTAAACTTCAAAAGGGAACTTTTTAGAGCCAAAATCGATACTTCTAAATTAAGTTGGTATTGAAATACCAAAGCTCTCTAATTCGTCATAAAATATAGACATTAAGTAGATTCCTAATGTAAATCTTACCACAGTTGAACACTTCTTCCGGAACGATGTAACTACATCAATAAGAATTAAATAACAAAAGCGATTGATTTTTGCTAAATGGGAAAACTATTTAGATTATTTTTCGATCGAAATTGTTTGCAGGGGTTGTAAACAAACAGCACACAGATTACATTCATATAAATTTGTACTACACACTCACTTATTTAAGCAAATATGCAATAAATTAAGCGATAGATAAGCGCTCTAGAAATGTATTTAACGGCTGAATTAAATTACATTTTGAAGTGTCATCGAGTTTTTAGTTGTTATTTACTATTTTATATTGTTTACATTCTCTAATGATCAGCGTCATTGCAGTGATGTGCAATATTTATATGTATGTATGTATATAAATACATACAACCTACAATAGTTTTATTTTTTAATTTTACTTTTCTTTCAATTTGTATACCCATGTGTGAATTTTGTAATGTGTTATTTTTTAAAGGTTACTTCAAAGTTGTTTATCTTAAATTTTAGCTTTTTTTTATTGAATTTAAAATGTTTATTACTTTATAATAAATTTTCCATATTCGCCAACATTTAATTATATAAAATTAGTGCAATATATGGCAGGCTTTTAAGCATTCCTTTTTTTTGGTGATTTGAAATTGCTCCATACCCCTCTGAAAGATTAGGGGATAGGAGGATTGTTTTGCTGGTCACCAACAATTTCGTCAAAGTGCTTACAGGTTTACTTCTGTCTCCTCTAAGAATTCGACTACGGATTTGTAACTGGTTATCTTCTCTTAAGCATTACTTAGTACTACATATTTGAATTCCATCTGCTTTTATAGTAACGAATATTGTTCTGTCAGTTATTGTTATATGATAGACATTTTAGCACCAATTTTGTTAGAAAATTATATTTGTATTACTTAAATAAATAAGTTCTTAAGTTTTTTTTTTTATTTGTTGTAAATATCTATGGTTTTATTTCTTTCAATAGGAGTTTTAACACCAAATACATACAAACAAAGCATTTTATAGTGTTGAGTTTTCTCATTCAAATTCAGGCTTTCCGAAGTTAAAATATAAGTTTATCATTCCGTTTGTAATCTCTACAATATTGATCTACCCCTATAAATTATATACATATGTACATATATTCTGGGTCGTTATGAGTAGCGAAGGTAATTTAACTATGTCGGTCTGTTCGTGTGTATGTTGAAATGGGTTTTCCGAAGAGCATAGGAATGATGGCAACAAGGTTGTTAAACATATATTTATATCACATATACTCCGTTGAAGTTTGCAATTTAAATTCAGCCAAATCGGTTCATACATGACTAAGATATGAGCAAAAAACAACGACTGCTTCTAATTTTAGCCAAAAATCCCTTGTTGTTATTCTATATTGCTATTTATTTTTATTTAAACCAACAAATCTATAAATCAGTAAAAGCCTTTTCACACTTTTCAGCATCTTACATCTACCATCAATTTGCAAAGATGTTGACATTTTTCATTGTATTTCATTCTACATCTTTCGATTATATTATTGTCATCACTAAAGAAGTGGCAATAATTTCTATTATTATTGTGGCATCACTGACAAAATGGCATTTGTTTTGAAAACAGCGTTACCATTTGTCAAGTTTTTCCTTTTTTGCAAGTCTTATTTTGTTTAATATTTTTTTTTTTATTAAACAAAATTAATTCCAAATACATTTTGGCACTTTTGTAGAAAAAAAAAATATTTAAAAATAAGTAAGAAAGTATAGTCGGTCAAGAATCCAATTTTTGCAAGTGTATCTATTTGGGACCTAGTTTTGAAAAATACATAGCTAATGTTTTCTATCTTTGTTTTAAATTTCATTAAAATCTCGGAGAGGCAGAAATTGCCCCCTATCTCCCCTCGTGACCTATTTTTTTTGAATGCATAGTTTATACATTTTAAATTTCATTAAAATCGGTTTGGTAGTTTCTAAGTGGAAAAAATCGCCACTACCTCCCCCCGTGGTCCTATTTCTTAAAAATTGCATAGCTTATGCGTCCATATAAATATGGAAATATTTATTTTTTTTTTTTTTTTTGCATTTAAATTCCTTCCAAATTGCGACCTGTACTTTGCGCACAAGGTTACATGGACAGCCAGCCAGCCGGACGGACATCGTTAGATCGACTCAGAAAATGATTCTGAGTTGATCAGTATACCTTAAGGTTGGTCTAGGAGCTATATTTAAAGGTGATACACACATTAGCACAAATGCATAATACCCTCTCTACTATAGTGGTGTGGCTATAAAAAGTTTTTTTCAGAAAAGGTGAAATTTTTGATTATAGTAGATGTAAGATGTTAGATGTTTCAAGTGTGAACGTATGTTTCACATGTTCAACAACTTCCATGCGTTCCTTCGAAATGTACAAAAGATACAAACCATCTATAAACGCAAAAAATTGTTCGTTTAAACTACCAATACAACCAATATAAATTCGACGGCATTTATTGTAGTGCTGCTACATGTTATTTTTTAAACTACATATGTGACAGCGCATAGAGAAAGGGAACAGTAAAAACCAACTACACAAAACAAGAGGTAGGGACGACCTACGCGCGTTTTCAAGGTTGACCAACACGTTCCTGACGTCATGAGATGTGTCGCTTTCAAATGAGACCAATACCAACACGCTCAGTGATGGTGTATTTTAAAATGGGCGTTAGGTATTGGAATAAATTCGAAGAATAAGGTCGAAGAACGCTGCAGTAAACTTGGTTCAATTGTGTTGATTTCTCGACGAATATTTTCCTTTAAAGCCACAAGAGATTGGGGATTGCTATTATAAACCCTCTATTTGAGGTAGCCCCATAAAAAAATCCATGGGAGTTAGATCGGGCGAACTCGGTGGTCATGGGTTGTCTTGATCAATTTTTTTGGGAAATTTTCCCGAAGCAAATTCATCGAAGCTCTGACTGTGTGTGCAGTCGCCCCATCCTGTTAAAACCACGTGTGTGAAGAGTACGATGGATGAGCTCGCAGGTTTGGCAAAATGAATTCCGTAATCATGCGTCGATAATTTTCACCGTTCACATTCGTCGCCTGGCCTCGAGAATTTTCGAAAAAAAAATGGTCCAACTACCGTGGATAAGGCACACCAAACAGTTACCCTGGGGCAATGCAATGGTTTTTGATGTTTCAATCGAGGGTTGCGGGTTCTTGTTGACCAGTAACGGCAGTTTTGCTTGTTGACATGGGCGTTTAAGTGAAAATGAGCCCCGTCGCTCCAAAAAAAATGGGATTTACAGTGCGAAAACGCTCCAACTTCGTTCACAAATTTTTGCGTAAGTCAAAGTCACTTTCTTTCAGCTCTTAAACGATTTCAATTTTAAAAGGATGGAACTTCAGATCCTTTTTTAAAATTTCATGAATAATCGCTCTTGGAAGTCTCAGTGAGGCTGCTCTGTTCCGTATTGAAAGTCGCGGACTTTCGCGAAAACTGCTTTCAACCAGTTCAATGTTTTCGGGAGTCCTTGAAGATCGACTGCGACGTCGTGTTTGTAGAGTTGTTGAGAAGTGTTTCTGTGCAATTTCGTTGTTTTCCGTTGGTGCGAGTTTAAAAACTTATTGGTTGTAATAGGCATTTTTGTAGATATGTATGTATGTATGTATTTAAAAAAACTTATTCTTTCACTCCCTGGAAGGATATACGCAGAAAACTTAAGGAATAAAAGCGGTATAAAAGGAACCCCATACCAAAAAGAAAAAAGTTATCCAATATTAGGAATTATTCAATAGGGAAAGTCTTCAAATTTGATGACCATTATTTTGAAATTCATTTCCGGTGTCAAGCACAAGGCGCATGCAAGCACAAACCTTGCGGGCTACGAGCGGGAAGAAGGATACTTACTTAGAAGAAAATTAATTCAAACTTATATGACAAAATCAAATCCCATTAAATGATCATATACGAAATGTGTAAAACATTAATTTCACAACAAACTCAAAAGAATAAATAAGATATCGAGAGGGATAGGAGGTGGTGCCACCAATAACTTTTTAATTATGTTATTGTAATTGCTAATTTTATTTTATAACGAAGGTGTTGCGAAACACACCGGGTGTAGCTAGTCGAAAATATTTTTAATAAAAATCTGCACGGTAAACAGCTTAAGAATAAATGTATTTTTTATACATAATTCATATAATAATCCTTAAACATAATTTAATTATATGCCATGTTAATAACTGTGTTATTTTATTTTTATATTGTTTTTAGGGTGTCAAAAAACCATTCGATTATGTTATTCGTGCCAACATTGGTGATTGTCATGCCATGGGACAAAAACCCATTACGTTCCTTCGCCAAGTAAGTATTTATAACATTTAAGTTACTTGTTTAATTAAATATTGATGAATAGTATTAAAGTATAGAAAAGTTATTCGTTAAGCTATAGATTACGGAATCGTTTTTTTTTTTTAATGTGTATAAATTATTAATAAACATCGATGTCGATATTTTAAATACAACAAAGAAAACAAGTAGAGCGCAAAATTTAGTAAATGACCCTATCACGGTTTACAATTAAGTTGAAAATGATTTGTTTTTATTTTGACTAAAACTAGAAATTTAGTTTTCATCAATGTGAATTCATTCCAGGTAATCTCGGTAGTACAACAAGTACAACTCGTACAAAAACCACAAGCAATTTGTTTTTGTAAAATCATTGTACAATGTCAAAAACCGAAACAAATCAAAACAGAAACAAAGATAATAAACAAAATTTTGACATCCAACAATTATAAAGCTAAAGAAAAAAAGTTATCGCAGGGCTTTTAGGATCACTTGTAATGAATTCGCCTTGGTTTTTATAAAAAATTCGTTTCATAAACCTGTTTTATTTTTTATGAATAAGGCCGTTTGACTAACTATTTATAGTTATATTGCCAGGGTATCGCAAAATTTTAGAGGCTCATCAGTCGACTAAAAGCTTCGTGTGTATAAGAAGGCGAGAGTGTTTAGAATCTGATCCAAAGTATTATGGTTACCATTAGAAATGAACTTGATATTTAAATGGTTCCTCACCATTTCTTCGAGTGTTATATAGAACCCCACCAAGTCGCAGTAAGTTATAAATGGCTCTCTACCAGTCAAACGAGTGCATATGGGTAATGTTGAAAACCAGAAAATCATTAGCCAATTCGAAAATGAAACGCAAAGCGCAAGAAAAGCGACAAACAATGTCGCCCTGATTACAAATACAAAATAATGAGAATGACGCTTGAGCTGCTTTCCCACCTAGAGCAGTTAATATTCTTCGACCAATCTTAATAAAAATTAATCATTATAAATCGCCTATAAATCTTGTAACTAAGAAAGTCTATAGTAGGAGACTATCAAGCGGGCTTTAGTTCGGGCAAATGAACAGTTGACCAAATATTTGGAATACGACAAATCCTGAAAAAAAGACTCTGAATTCAGTACAAACACTGCACATCTCTTCATAGAAAATAAGAGCATTATTAGAGGAATGCGTGAAGATGTTGAAAATGCAAACACTTGTTTACATTTGCAACATCTTTCATCATAAAACTATTTATGTATTCTCACGTGTATGAGCGAATAAAAACAAAAACTTTACATTGCTCTCCTGCTCTTTTGTAATTTTGTTCATAGTGATGGTATATACTTTTTTACAAACTATTGGTTTTTTCTTAAAGATGAAGAAAGATGCAGATTTTTAGCCCTGTACAATTCTTATGGGAAGATGTTAACATCTTTGCGATAAGATGAAAGATGTGAGCAAGCGTAAAAAGCCTATAAGCAAGATTTTGAAAGTATCAACAGAACGTTTATATTAAATAGCAAAACTCTGAGTCCTTGTAAAGATAAGAATGTTGGCGAGAATGGCAACAAGTAACAGCATTAATGTGGTAAGAGTGCAAAATAAACTTTCCGAGCCCTTTCAAACTAACGCCGGAGTACGGCAGGTAGATAGAATATCAACAGAATTATTTATAATAGTCGTGGAACGCATTACGGGTATCGGTAGACACTATATAATTGAAACACACAGCTTTTAACTTTTGCAGATGATAAGGAAATGATTGGCAGATCGGTTAACTCTATGAAAGAAGGATCTCAGAGATTGAATAAAGCAGCAAATAAAGCCTACACATTAATGGGTATTAAACCAAGATAATGCTAGCTGGAAACCCTTACTGGAAAAGAAGATTCGGACCACGAAAATAAGTGCTGATAATTATAGGTTCGAAGTTGTTGTAAAATTTAAGTATTTAGGCTATTATGTCAACTCCGAAAACGAATGCACAGCTGATATTAGAGAGAGAATGAACCAGAGCATTCTATATTTTAAATCTAGAAGCATTTCAGTTCAGATTAAGATCAATTTATACAAAACGGTGAACGGGCCAGTACTTACATATGGGTGTGAAACGTGGACACTGCGACAAGCAGACACGGATTCTCTGGATATCGCCGAGAAAAAAATTCCTAAGATGGATCCTGGGACCATTAAAAATAACAGCAAATTTTTAAGGATAAGAAAGAATGATGAACTACAGGCAGCGCTTAACTATTCAACACTCAGCACTACTAAGATCACAAAGAATTAGATGGGCTGGCCATGTAGCACGTATGGATACAATCTACACCATCAAGAGAATCTATTTTTTGGTAAACCAAAATCAATTTTTTGGTAAACCAAAATGGATTCTCAGGAAGGCAACTGGACGACAAAAAGCCCGATAGATAGATGCGGTAGAAATAAATTAAAAAGTATTGTTTGGAAGATCAAGACTGAACTGTACTTGTAGCGCCAAGGATGTATGTAAACGTTTTAAAAAAATTATCAAATTGGTTGCTAGATCAACTCTTGTGTATTTCATAAATTATTGTAATAGCTGAAACAATGGAAATTTAAAATGGGTTCTAAATCAAGTCTCGGATTGAGCCAAAAAAACCTTCATGATCCCCTACTAAAGATATAAGAGCCAACTATGATAAAAGAATATAAAATATTTTATGTGTGTGAAGTTAAATTTTAAAATTTATAACCCTAGACACATTCTGTTATGTTAACAGAATAATGTTAACCACTTAACAGAACTTATGTTAACGCTTTTATGAGGGATAAATGCAGATTTCTGGAAAAGGAGTCAACCGAACAACAATGATAAGGATTTGTGGACAATAAGTTTCTCCATCGTTTGCTATAATTAGGATTTTTAACAGAGTGAGTTGAAGCGACTTATTGACAATTTACCCTTTAGAATTCTCTGGGGGATGAGTCCAGATTTCTGGAAAAGCAGTCAACGTGGGCGAACAAAAATTAAAAGGATTTGTGGACAATAAGTTTCTCCATCGTTTGCTATAATTAGGATTTTTAACAGAGTGAGTTGAAGCGACTTATTGACAATTTACCCTTTAGAATTCTCTGGGGGATGAGTCCAGATTTCTGGAAAAGCAGTCAACGTGGGCGAACAAAAATTAAAAGGATTTGTGGACAATAAGTTTCTCCATCGTTTGCTATAATTAGGATTTTTAACAGAGTGAGTTGAAGCGACTTATTGACAATTTACCCTTTAGAATTCTCTGGGGGATGAGTCCAGATTTCTGGAAAAGCAGTCAACGTGGGCGAACAAAAATTAAAAGGATTTGTGGACAATAAGTTTCTCCATCGTTTGCTATAATTAGGATTTTTAACAGAGTGAGTTGAAGCGACTTATTGACAATTTACCCTTTAGAATTCTCTGGGGGATGAGTCCAGATTTCTGGAAAAGCAGTCAACGTGGGCGAACAAAAATTAAAAGGATTTGTGGACAATAAGTTTCTCCATCGTTTGCTATAATTAGGATTTTTTACAGAGTGAGTTGAAGCGACTTATTGACAATTTACCCTTTAGAATTCTCTTGGGGATGAGTCCAGATTTCTGGAAAAGGAGTCAACGTGGGCGAAAAAAAATGATAAGGATTTGTGGACAATAAGTTTCTCCATCGTTTGTTATAATTAGGATTTTTAACAGAGTGAGTTGAAGCGACTTATTGACAGTTATAAAATAAAACGTTAATGTTAAATCGGGTGAAATTTCACTCAAATCGCTGCTTCATCTCAAGTGTAGGTGGTAACACTAGTTTTTTATAAATGCTGGGAGAGGCTTTTTGCACTCTTTTTTTGTTGAGTTCAAAAAAAATACGTTAACAGCAAAAAGTAATGCCAACTTAGTTCTTTTGAGTACCTAAAACGAGAACAAAGTTTAGCTCTTAACTAAGAAAGGGGCAAAACACGCGGTTATTAAGAAGAGGCAAAAAGCACCAAAATAACATTACTGCATAGTTTGTTATTTTAACGGCGATAAAGTTGATCGGTCTTTCAGGGTTCCGTTCTGTGCTGTAAGATTAAGTTATATTTAAAAAAAGTTTTAGTGGTTTTAACAACAATAAATAAAAAATAGTTTTTTTAAATTATTTGCAAAGATATATTTTGTGAATTTAAAAGAAAAATGTAACATTTCATTAAGTGACTTTAAAAATTGGAACATTAATGAATTACTTGTAGAGTTTTTTGAAAAATTTAATAAAGTTATTATTTTGATTGGCCATCCTATGAAATTAAAGTACAATCAAAAGAAGAGATTATACTCATTATTTAGAAATGTGGTAAGTATCAAGAATGATATAAAAAGAGATTACGCCATGCGCATGTTTTCCCGTTAGATGACGTAGCTTAACCCAAGCTAGGGTTACCTATTCGTGTATGTTTCGTGACGTCATTTGACCCACCTGCGCAGAAAATTAAATTTTGAGTTCGTGTTGTCGTAATCTTTCTTCTATCATTCTTGGTAAGTATTGATATTTATTTCATGTTGTAGTTGAAAAATTTACAAAATGTTACCTTTATTAGAGTAAAATTTGTTTTGAGTCGTTGGATTAAGTTTTAATCAAATGAAATATCATCAGGTTTGTGATGGAAAACGTTTTTGAAAACAAACGTTTTATTATCTTTAAAAAGTAATTTCTAATATAATCTTTTTTCCTGTATATGTATATTCTTGTAAATTGTATGTTATATACATATATAAATTTCAGAAATGGATTTTAAAATTGCTCGAAATTCAACACACCTCCAAAAAACGATTGTTTTGAAATCGATCGATTTTCATCACATACATACCTAAGATTTTCTAATTGTGAAATGTAAATGCACTTTGAATGTTATCAATAATAAAATAATAATAATTAATAATATCCTTTATTCGTAATGTGTATTAGACACATACATTCATTGCTGTTTATCTCCACGACATGTACATACATATGTATGTATGTAGTTGTTTTTTGCAGTTATATTTTTTGCCAATAGGACGATCTCCCATCATAGCTGCCAGATAAAATTGGTCGAAAATCGTCATATTTTGAGGAAAATATCGTCAAAATCGTGAAATTGACTAAGCTAAATCGGCACAAAAATCGTCATTGTAAAAAACCACTAATTTTTTATAAGTTTTAAAAATTAATTGTTATTTTTAGTTTCCGTTGCTAATAAAATTTTAATATATTCTGCCTGTTTTTGAAATTAAATAAAAATGTTCGTTTAGCTACTAAATTATATTAAAAAAAATGTAAATTTGAACAAAATTTGTCATTTGAAAAATCGTCAAATTTAGGGTATAAATCGTCCCTTCGTCAATAGACCATTTTTGTACCTAAATATCGTCAAAATTACGATAAATCGTCAAATCTGGCAGCTATGTCTCCCATACATATTTTCAAAATTATTTTCGTGTATGTGTGTATTTTTTGAGTACATTTCTTGAAAAAAGTTGCGTATTATTGATGGCCATGTAAATACGGGCAGTAAAACGGGAGTTCTCAAATGTTCACTCATCGACAGTGCTACCAGCAGTAATATTCAAAATTACACTTGCGATGAAAAAATTACCCCATTTAAATACATTTACACATCAAATAAAATTATAGTTATTTTTTATTAAATTGTCATAATAAGTTAAGAAGATTAAAAAATGTGCATTTTTTAAATCCAAAAATTTAATTTTTTTTTTTTTTTGTAAATTTAGATAAAACAAATTTTTTGTCATTATTGAGATGTGTTTATCAAGAGCTATTTTTGATCAAAAATATTGAGAAACATATCTTAATAATAATAAATAACACATTGATCATAGGCAAAAAAATTTATTTTGTTATTTGCAGTTTAAAGTAAAAAATATCTAATATAATTTATATTTATAATGTTTTAAAGTGTAAAAGATGTATCCGTTTAAAAATTGATGTGCGATCTCTTGGCCATTTGTGAGGCAACAGCAAGTGTTTTAGATATAAATATCATATCATTGGATGGTAAATTCAATTTCAAAATTATAGTTTAGATTTTTTTATATAATATTTTATACCTTTTTAGGAGAACGCGAAAATGGAAAAAAAGTGTAGAACCAATTTGTAGTAATACTGCTGATCACATAAGACAAAAAAAAGAACGCGGAATTCTTATTCCTATAGCAGAATGTCTACTTTGCAATAATTTTTCAGAGGATATTGAACGCTTTCTTCTTTTTTTGAAAGTATATTGTGTAAAAAAATTCCATTACGTGGCCGATATGCAAAAGAATATGTCTTGATTGGAGCTATGCTTCTATTAATGCGGTGGTAAGGGTCTTTAATAAGGAGCAAAATGTCCACAATCTTCAACAATACATTTCAAAATCATACTACATATGTACAAATGAAAACCACAAAAATAATTTAGTTAAATTAGTTAAAATAGTATACAAAGATATAGAAACCCATTTCGTTAATGAATATGCAATATAATTTATGAAACATCAGTTTGCTTATGCTGTAAACATTTCGAATGTAAAATCGCTATGGGTTTGGGTCAAAAGTATATTAACCGTTCTTTTAAATAAATATGTATCAGCTGATGTGAAGCAGTCTATAATACTTTTGGAACAGGCAAAAACGTTTGAAATAGCTGAAAACATGGATGAGTATTACAATAGCTCAGAAAAAAATTCATCACAAAAGTTTGACAATTTTAAGATACCAAACTACAAAAAAGGCCCCTTTTATTTGAAAACCTCGTCAATATACAATAAAATACAAGAATTAAAAAAAGTACCAGAAACTCCAAACATTTATATAAATGAAGTATTTGCATTTATATTATTGAAAAAGTATGCACCCTATGTCCCGTTATGGACTAATATAATGGGAAAATTTGTAGATACGAAAGGTAGCAGAATTTCAAATAGTCCCGCTGAAGGCTCCTTTAACATTACAAAAAATATCACATTGGATGGTAAAAGGAACGTAGTACCAACGGAGTATATTAGAAAAGCTACATATACATTAAAGTCAAAGTTAAAGATGCAGAAAATACATATAATGCAAATAATATAATTTAAAAAAAAATGCGAAAAATTCAACACCAAAAATTAAATTAGAGGAAGAAACATGGAAAAGAACTACAAAAAAGGAGAAGCAGCAAATAAATCCAAAAATATTATTCCACAAAGTACTGAAGCAATTTTCGTCATGGCCTAGAAATTTAAAAGAATCTTGATATATACTTCTTTCATATCATAATCTGTATAAAAACAAATGTGTATCTTATCCAGTTACAATAGATCTAACAGAATTCAAAAGCCTAGATCCATCAAAATGTATATATAATAACGTCATTGATATTTTTATAAATATATTACTCATGGAAAGTGGAAAGTCTGCATTTGCTTTTTCGTGCGAAGAAGGAAACAGTTTCTTCTTTTTGAATAACTATATAACAGTTCCAATAATTGAATTTAATCATATTTTTATTCCAATTATTCACCAAAGCCACTATACATTAGTATATTTAAACACCGTCGCAAAAACACTTTATTTTCTAAATTCCTTAAAAAGCAGTTTGCCATGTAAAACCACAATTTTTAAAACATTCACTACTATAATTAACGAGAATTCATGGAAATATAGCAATATACCACACGACTTCCAAAATGACACTTTTAATTGTGGCGTATTTATTTGCCAATTCGTCCATTCTATACTGCGCGGTGAGTCTTTGGAAAACTTACCCAATCCAAATATATAGGTATAGAGATACAATGAAAACCGTGCTTAATCAATACACAGATGATATGACTGACATTTGTGTTCATTGTGGTACTTTTGTAGAAAGCTCTGCATTTAAATGTAGTGACAAGAGGGCAGTTTGTAATGGCTGTAAAAAATTTCATCACACACTAAAAAACAAACATATATTCGAAAAATGTATATTTTGCAATAAAATAACATAAAATACATAGGTGCATGTAGTACATATAATAAAAAAACATTTAATTTTAAAAACTTTGTAATAAATTTTAAATTAAAATAAAACCAAACATTATCTCCTTATTGAAATGAAATAAATAAAATAAAATTTAAAAAGATTTAAAAAATGCGTTTCTGTCCGCCTTTACCAAACAAAGAAAAATAAAATTTTAAAAAGAATTGAAAAATGCGTTTCTGTCCGCCTTTACCAAACAAAGAATTTTAGTTGTGGCCGAAAAGGATTATTTTGGCATCACTGTTTCTTATTAATGAGCAATAAGTTTTTGAGTGTTTTTCATATACATTTTACTACACGTTCACTCAGCGTTACCGCTGTGATACTATGGTATAAATTTGACCGTTTTATGACGGTCTTGATACCATTTATGACCCTTTCTTAAATTACCCTTTTGTATCATTTGTAATTATTTTGTGACACTTTTTGACCCTTTTTGGAAATATCACTCACATTTGGTTTTTTGTCAACACTGCGGAACAGTAGTGCTTCAGATAAACAATTGTTTTTGAAATTAGCATTGCTTAAAAACAAACTTTGGAATAGTCTCAAAATAAAAACTTACAATTCAATGCTTTCACTCTTATTTTTTTCGAAGAAGGGATGAAGGAACGGACTTCAAGTGAAGATTTTATAAAAAAATATATAACGCACATTCCTAAAAAAGTAGTAAGTTTTCTGAAAAAGTTTGTGTCAAAATATTTTTTACTTCTTCTAAATAAGATTTTAGATAGAAAAGTACAAATTAAATTACGATTTCCCTAATAGCAAACATAACTCATATACATACATACGAGTACATATTTGTTATTATGTATAATTATTGTTACCAGTGATGCCAATAGTAGGGAATTTTTTCCTGTTTGTAGGGATTTTTCGGATAATTTAAAGCCTTAGGAAAAAGGGACAGATTTTTTATGTTAAGGCAAATGTAGGGAATTTTCAAAATATTATATCATTTTCAATATATTGTGTAAAAAACGTAATTATTATTATTTTTTTAATTTTTTCAAAATTAAAATTTTTCATATAAAATAGCAATTAAGTACAAATGTAGTATTTTACTATGAGTGTGAATTTGTTTGCCTGAAGCTAAAATCAAGGCATTTTTAACATAGAGAATAGTGTAGGGATAATTTTTTTGGTTGTAGGGAAAAAAAGGAATTTTTTTAGACACGTAAAAATTTTGATTGTTACCTTTTGAATTTGTTTTACAATTGCCTTGGTGTTCGTTTCTTATAAATGTTTTGCTCTCCAATGGGGTAGCCTGTTTTATTTTAAAAAATGCATCCTTACTAATGGCAATTAACTTTTGCCAAGTATAAATCGACAGATTTGATAGTGCCCTGTAAAATAGGTGACTTCGGTTTATATATGGGGCTATTTTTAAAACGACGAAGATTGCCTCAAAGAGCAACAAAGCTACGCAATAATTAAAAATTTTGCAAAAAATAGCCAAAATTTTTTATATATCGAACAAGCCATAAAATTGATTAAAAGTGCCTAAAACTAAAAGGACTGATAAAAATTCGGCCAAACTTACTAAATTGGCGGAAATGTTTAAAAATTTGGCAACAGTGGTATGATAGCACGGGTTAGTATTTAATAAAAATCTTAAAAGCTTTTATGAATCAGAAAACTTACAGTGAAAAATCGCTTCTATCGCGAGCATGTCTAAAACTCGCGAACAGTGGCAAAATCGGCAACAAACCCTAAAATTCATTTGAAATCGCTACATCGGTTAAAAATGAGCTATAATGACTAAAACAATTTTTTGTCATGTGTTAATAATAGGAAAGGCCATTCCATTAAAAAGTTAAGTTTTTTGAGCACTTTCTACCTGAAATAAATATTTTTTGTTGGGTTATAAAAAACTTGGTCTTATTATTGTCTTTAAAATGGGAAATACTTCTTATAAAAAACTTGACCCTTTTTTAATTGCAATACCCTTTTTTCCCCCTTTTTCTGGAACATCCCTTTTTTGAGAACCTTTTCGAAAATATCCAACGGTAGCCCTGCGTTGTGCTGTGAAAACAGCACATAACATACTATTTTTTAACTCAACATAAAAAGAGTGCAAAAAGCCTCTCTCAGCATTTATAAAAAAATTATAGCAAACGATGGTGAAACTTATTCTCCACAATTTCTAATGTTCGCCCACGTTGACTCCTTTTCCAGAAATCTGCATTTATCCCTCATAAAAGCGTTAACATAAGTTCTGTTAAGTGGTTAACATTATTCTGTTAACATAACAGAAAGTGTCTAGGGTTATAAATTTTAAAATTTAACTTCACACACATAAATATTTTAAGGTTTTTTTGGCTAGCAACCTGTCTTGGAAATAAAACACGCAGTAAACCCAGGATGACCATCCAGGCATAGCAAATAAATAGGACTTCTATAATAAACTTGATAGTTCGACCAAGCGTGCTAATAAAATTGGGTTGTTAGATAAATTTTTGTGATGCTGGTTAATTTTTCAATAGCTAAAATAATCTAAATTTTGTAACAGGAGCTTTTGCATTCAAGTCCATGCCAAGAAAATGTACTACATGTACGGGGTTTAGCTCCAACTATAATATCCATAATTTACCTTTAGCTACTGTCAAAAATTAACTTAAAGCCTGTGAAAGCTAAATGCCAACTTAGTTCTCCCTACCACTTTCGCCAAATTTTTTTGAAAATAAAGCAATACTGGTAATAAAAATTTAAGATGGCGCGCGCCGAAATAATTTGAATTGGGAAAATTTAAATAAAATCATTAGTGATGATTTGCGTAAAGAAAAAAAATAAAAAAATGCGAAAGACAAATGACACATATGATTTACATGTATTCGCACAGTTGCTTAAACCAGCTTATACACATGATGGTTGGGCCTTTAGTCTAAAAGCTTCTTGGTGTAATTAGTTACTGTACAATTCAATATTTGGCGTATCTTAAAACCCCTAATCGGGACTAGTTGAAAATTTTTCTATTGCGCCCTGCCGATCCTAGTTGTCTCAGGATTACTATCGCATAACCCAGCAGCTTTTTCCTGTATCTGAATATCATTCCCTAATGGTGATAAGAAGTTATTTAGACCTAAGGAATCTAGTCAATAAAATCGAAACTAAGTTTACGATTAATTACACAGAGCAACACACTAAAAATTTGCTGACTTCTGTCCATTGTTTTTGGTAAAATAGAGAGAGCTGACTACGATGGCATTATCAAGTTTTTGGTAGCAGCTCTAGCTTTAAAGAGATAGTGACATTTAATCTTTGCATAATTGGCACCCTTTTTTATATTATTTATTTCTTATTTCACGAACGACCCTATAAACCTTTAAACAGAGATTTGTCTAGATTAATAATTCAGAAAGTATTTTAATGTAAGAAACCCTGCTCGCGAAATACTGACCGAATAATACAAAGCAGGGCTGTGGAGTCGTCAAAAAATAGTTCTAACTCCGACTCCGACTCCAACCCATGAAATTTTTTAGGTCCGACTCCGACACCAACTCCGACTCCTACTCTTACATTGATGCTAAATGTATATGAGACTATTCCTTATTTGACTTCTTTGAATTCTGCATACATTCTATACAAATTCCGAATCGATATTTTAAATATTGCATCGGCAATTTCAAAGAATTTTTATTTTGGAAAATTTTAGAAATTTTTTTTTAATGTGTTATGTCGAAACATTTTGGAGTCGGAGTCGCGAGTTTTTGTGGGTACTCCGACTCCGTTACAAAAACCTCAACTCCGACTCCACAATCCTGATACAGAAAATGGTGTAAATTATGCAATAATATACCAATGGCACCATATATAAAATGATCAGCTATTTTTATTTCAGAAAATTTAAAAAAAGCTAAATTTTCTTGTGCTGTGTTATGATTAAATTTTATTAATACATCCTACCCCAATTAGTCGTGAACACAACAATCGGTTATCCGCACTAGAACAACAACAACCCCTATTAGAACATCTGAATGGGAATTCATGGTCAGGGTGAGATGAACTAAATTACGGGTATGACATTTTACAGAAGGATCGAAGAGGGGAAATAGGCTCTTTAACTGTCCAGTATTCACTTTTAACCCTGGATGATAACTGTTCGTCGAATCGACGAAGCTCAGTTACACTTTATCATATAACTTTTTTTATTTGTATTCAAATTACACTGTTTTTTGCAACAACGTTAGCTGATGACGAAAGCTTTAAAAAAAATAATGAATTTTAAAACACAGAAATTAGAACGATGACGAAAGCTTTAAAAAAATAATAAATTTTTAAACACAGAAATTCGTAAAAATTCTTAGAAAATTTTGAGCGAGAAGAAAAACTTTTATTTTTTATGCTTTATTTTATTTTTAAATAAAATGCTTAACTAAAATTTCTGTTGATTTTTTACTGTAAAAATCGTTTAAAAAGTTCGTCGGTTTGACGAAGAGTTACCTTAATGTACTAAAGTGAAGAATAACCTTTCAGGGTTAATTGCCATAATAATAACATTTCATATTATGGATTTAATTTACTTGATAAAGTTACATATTCAAACTAACGCCGGAGTACGGCAGGTAGATAGAATATCAACAGAATTATTTATAATAGTCGTGGAACGCATTACGGGTATCGGTAGACACTATATAATTGAAACACACAGCTTTTAACTTTTGCAGATGATAAGGAAATGATTGGCAGATCGGTTAACTCTATGAAAGAAGGATCTCAGAGATTGAATAAAGCAGCAAATAAAGCCTACACATTAATGGGTATTAAACCAAGATAATGCTAGCTGGAAACCCTTACTGGAAAAGAAGATTCGGACCACGAAAATAAGTGCTGATAATTATAGGTTCGAAGTTGTTGTAAAATTTAAGTATTTAGGCTATTATGTCAACTCCGAAAACGAATGCACAGCTGATATTAGAGAGAGAATGAACCAGAGCATTCTATATTTTAAATCTAGAAGCATTTCAGTTCAGATTAAGATCAATTTATACAAAACGGTGAACGGGCCAGTACTTACATATGGGTGTGAAACGTGGACACTGCGACAAGCAGACACGGATTCTCTGGATATCGCCGAGAAAAAAATTCCTAAGATGGATCCTGGGACCATTAAAAATAACAGCAAATTTTTAAGGATAAGAAAGAATGATGAACTACAGGCAGCGCTTAACTATTCAACACTCAGCACTACTAAGATCACAAAGAATTAGATGGGCTGGCCATGTAGCACGTATGGATACAATCTACACCATCAAGAGAATCTATTTTTTGGTAAACCAAAATCAATTTTTTGGTAAACCAAAATGGATTCTCAGGAAGGCAACTGGACGACAAAAAGCCCGATAGATAGATGCGGTAGAAATAAATTAAAAAGTATTGTTTGGAAGATCAAGACTGAACTGTACTTGTAGCGCCAAGGATGTATGTAAACGTTTTAAAAAAATTATCAAATTGGTTGCTAGATCAACTCTTGTGTATTTCATAAATTATTGTAATAGCTGAAACAATGGAAATTTAAAATGGGTTCTAAATCAAGTCTCGGATTGAGCCAAAAAAACCTTCATGATCCCCTACTAAAGATATAAGAGCCAACTATGATAAAAGAATATAAAATATTTTATGTGTGTGAAGTTAAATTTTAAAATTTATAACCCTAGACACATTCTGTTATGTTAACAGAATAATGTTAACCACTTAACAGAACTTATGTTAACGCTTTTATGAGGGATAAATGCAGATTTCTGGAAAAGGAGTCAACCGAACAACAATGATAAGGATTTGTGGACAATAAGTTTCTCCATCGTTTGCTATAATTAGGATTTTTAACAGAGTGAGTTGAAGCGACTTATTGACAATTTACCCTTTAGAATTCTCTGGGGGATGAGTCCAGATTTCTGGAAAAGCAGTCAACGTGGGCGAACAAAAATTAAAAGGATTTGTGGACAATAAGTTTCTCCATCGTTTGCTATAATTAGGATTTTTAACAGAGTGAGTTGAAGCGACTTATTGACAATTTACCCTTTAGAATTCTCTGGGGGATGAGTCCAGATTTCTGGAAAAGCAGTCAACGTGGGCGAACAAAAATTAAAAGGATTTGTGGACAATAAGTTTCTCCATCGTTTGCTATAATTAGGATTTTTAACAGAGTGAGTTGAAGCGACTTATTGACAATTTACCCTTTAGAATTCTCTGGGGGATGAGTCCAGATTTCTGGAAAAGCAGTCAACGTGGGCGAACAAAAATTAAAAGGATTTGTGGACAATAAGTTTCTCCATCGTTTGCTATAATTAGGATTTTTAACAGAGTGAGTTGAAGCGACTTATTGACAATTTACCCTTTAGAATTCTCTGGGGGATGAGTCCAGATTTCTGGAAAAGCAGTCAACGTGGGCGAACAAAAATTAAAAGGATTTGTGGACAATAAGTTTCTCCATCGTTTGCTATAATTAGGATTTTTTACAGAGTGAGTTGAAGCGACTTATTGACAATTTACCCTTTAGAATTCTCTTGGGGATGAGTCCAGATTTCTGGAAAAGGAGTCAACGTGGGCGAAAAAAAATGATAAGGATTTGTGGACAATAAGTTTCTCCATCGTTTGTTATAATTAGGATTTTTAACAGAGTGAGTTGAAGCGACTTATTGACAGTTATAAAATAAAACGTTAATGTTAAATCGGGTGAAATTTCACTCAAATCGCTGCTTCATCTCAAGTGTAGGTGGTAACACTAGTTTTTTATAAATGCTGGGAGAGGCTTTTTGCACTCTTTTTTTGTTGAGTTCAAAAAAAATACGTTAACAGCAAAAAGTAATGCCAACTTAGTTCTTTTGAGTACCTAAAACGAGAACAAAGTTTAGCTCTTAACTAAGAAAGGGGCAAAACACGCGGTTATTAAGAAGAGGCAAAAAGCACCAAAATAACATTACTGCATAGTTTGTTATTTTAACGGCGATAAAGTTGATCGGTCTTTCAGGGTTCCGTTCTGTGCTGTAAGATTAAGTTATATTTAAAAAAAGTTTTAGTGGTTTTAACAACAATAAATAAAAAATAGTTTTTTTAAATTATTTGCAAAGATATATTTTGTGAATTTAAAAGAAAAATGTAACATTTCATTAAGTGACTTTAAAAATTGGAACATTAATGAATTACTTGTAGAGTTTTTTGAAAAATTTAATAAAGTTATTATTTTGATTGGCCATCCTATGAAATTAAAGTACAATCAAAAGAAGAGATTATACTCATTATTTAGAAATGTGGTAAGTATCAAGAATGATATAAAAAGAGATTACGCCATGCGCATGTTTTCCCGTTAGATGACGTAGCTTAACCCAAGCTAGGGTTACCTATTCGTGTATGTTTCGTGACGTCATTTGACCCACCTGCGCAGAAAATTAAATTTTGAGTTCGTGTTGTCGTAATCTTTCTTCTATCATTCTTGGTAAGTATTGATATTTATTTCATGTTGTAGTTGAAAAATTTACAAAATGTTACCTTTATTAGAGTAAAATTTGTTTTGAGTCGTTGGATTAAGTTTTAATCAAATGAAATATCATCAGGTTTGTGATGGAAAACGTTTTTGAAAACAAACGTTTTATTATCTTTAAAAAGTAATTTCTAATATAATCTTTTTTCCTGTATATGTATATTCTTGTAAATTGTATGTTATATACATATATAAATTTCAGAAATGGATTTTAAAATTGCTCGAAATTCAACACACCTCCAAAAAACGATTGTTTTGAAATCGATCGATTTTCATCACATACATACCTAAGATTTTCTAATTGTGAAATGTAAATGCACTTTGAATGTTATCAATAATAAAATAATAATAATTAATAATATCCTTTATTCGTAATGTGTATTAGACACATACATTCATTGCTGTTTATCTCCACGACATGTACATACATATGTATGTATGTAGTTGTTTTTTGCAGTTATATTTTTTGCCAATAGGACGATCTCCCATCATAGCTGCCAGATAAAATTGGTCGAAAATCGTCATATTTTGAGGAAAATATCGTCAAAATCGTGAAATTGACTAAGCTAAATCGGCACAAAAATCGTCATTGTAAAAAACCACTAATTTTTTATAAGTTTTAAAAATTAATTGTTATTTTTAGTTTCCGTTGCTAATAAAATTTTAATATATTCTGCCTGTTTTTGAAATTAAATAAAAATGTTCGTTTAGCTACTAAATTATATTAAAAAAAATGTAAATTTGAACAAAATTTGTCATTTGAAAAATCGTCAAATTTAGGGTATAAATCGTCCCTTCGTCAATAGACCATTTTTGTACCTAAATATCGTCAAAATTACGATAAATCGTCAAATCTGGCAGCTATGTCTCCCATACATATTTTCAAAATTATTTTCGTGTATGTGTGTATTTTTTGAGTACATTTCTTGAAAAAAGTTGCGTATTATTGATGGCCATGTAAATACGGGCAGTAAAACGGGAGTTCTCAAATGTTCACTCATCGACAGTGCTACCAGCAGTAATATTCAAAATTACACTTGCGATGAAAAAATTACCCCATTTAAATACATTTACACATCAAATAAAATTATAGTTATTTTTTATTAAATTGTCATAATAAGTTAAGAAGATTAAAAAATGTGCATTTTTTAAATCCAAAAATTTAATTTTTTTTTTTTTTTGTAAATTTAGATAAAACAAATTTTTTGTCATTATTGAGATGTGTTTATCAAGAGCTATTTTTGATCAAAAATATTGAGAAACATATCTTAATAATAATAAATAACACATTGATCATAGGCAAAAAAATTTATTTTGTTATTTGCAGTTTAAAGTAAAAAATATCTAATATAATTTATATTTATAATGTTTTAAAGTGTAAAAGATGTATCCGTTTAAAAATTGATGTGCGATCTCTTGGCCATTTGTGAGGCAACAGCAAGTGTTTTAGATATAAATATCATATCATTGGATGGTAAATTCAATTTCAAAATTATAGTTTAGATTTTTTTATATAATATTTTATACCTTTTTAGGAGAACGCGAAAATGGAAAAAAAGTGTAGAACCAATTTGTAGTAATACTGCTGATCACATAAGACAAAAAAAAGAACGCGGAATTCTTATTCCTATAGCAGAATGTCTACTTTGCAATAATTTTTCAGAGGATATTGAACGCTTTCTTCTTTTTTTGAAAGTATATTGTGTAAAAAAATTCCATTACGTGGCCGATATGCAAAAGAATATGTCTTGATTGGAGCTATGCTTCTATTAATGCGGTGGTAAGGGTCTTTAATAAGGAGCAAAATGTCCACAATCTTCAACAATACATTTCAAAATCATACTACATATGTACAAATGAAAACCACAAAAATAATTTAGTTAAATTAGTTAAAATAGTATACAAAGATATAGAAACCCATTTCGTTAATGAATATGCAATATAATTTATGAAACATCAGTTTGCTTATGCTGTAAACATTTCGAATGTAAAATCGCTATGGGTTTGGGTCAAAAGTATATTAACCGTTCTTTTAAATAAATATGTATCAGCTGATGTGAAGCAGTCTATAATACTTTTGGAACAGGCAAAAACGTTTGAAATAGCTGAAAACATGGATGAGTATTACAATAGCTCAGAAAAAAATTCATCACAAAAGTTTGACAATTTTAAGATACCAAACTACAAAAAAGGCCCCTTTTATTTGAAAACCTCGTCAATATACAATAAAATACAAGAATTAAAAAAAGTACCAGAAACTCCAAACATTTATATAAATGAAGTATTTGCATTTATATTATTGAAAAAGTATGCACCCTATGTCCCGTTATGGACTAATATAATGGGAAAATTTGTAGATACGAAAGGTAGCAGAATTTCAAATAGTCCCGCTGAAGGCTCCTTTAACATTACAAAAAATATCACATTGGATGGTAAAAGGAACGTAGTACCAACGGAGTATATTAGAAAAGCTACATATACATTAAAGTCAAAGTTAAAGATGCAGAAAATACATATAATGCAAATAATATAATTTAAAAAAAAATGCGAAAAATTCAACACCAAAAATTAAATTAGAGGAAGAAACATGGAAAAGAACTACAAAAAAGGAGAAGCAGCAAATAAATCCAAAAATATTATTCCACAAAGTACTGAAGCAATTTTCGTCATGGCCTAGAAATTTAAAAGAATCTTGATATATACTTCTTTCATATCATAATCTGTATAAAAACAAATGTGTATCTTATCCAGTTACAATAGATCTAACAGAATTCAAAAGCCTAGATCCATCAAAATGTATATATAATAACGTCATTGATATTTTTATAAATATATTACTCATGGAAAGTGGAAAGTCTGCATTTGCTTTTTCGTGCGAAGAAGGAAACAGTTTCTTCTTTTTGAATAACTATATAACAGTTCCAATAATTGAATTTAATCATATTTTTATTCCAATTATTCACCAAAGCCACTATACATTAGTATATTTAAACACCGTCGCAAAAACACTTTATTTTCTAAATTCCTTAAAAAGCAGTTTGCCATGTAAAACCACAATTTTTAAAACATTCACTACTATAATTAACGAGAATTCATGGAAATATAGCAATATACCACACGACTTCCAAAATGACACTTTTAATTGTGGCGTATTTATTTGCCAATTCGTCCATTCTATACTGCGCGGTGAGTCTTTGGAAAACTTACCCAATCCAAATATATAGGTATAGAGATACAATGAAAACCGTGCTTAATCAATACACAGATGATATGACTGACATTTGTGTTCATTGTGGTACTTTTGTAGAAAGCTCTGCATTTAAATGTAGTGACAAGAGGGCAGTTTGTAATGGCTGTAAAAAATTTCATCACACACTAAAAAACAAACATATATTCGAAAAATGTATATTTTGCAATAAAATAACATAAAATACATAGGTGCATGTAGTACATATAATAAAAAAACATTTAATTTTAAAAACTTTGTAATAAATTTTAAATTAAAATAAAACCAAACATTATCTCCTTATTGAAATGAAATAAATAAAATAAAATTTAAAAAGATTTAAAAAATGCGTTTCTGTCCGCCTTTACCAAACAAAGAAAAATAAAATTTTAAAAAGAATTGAAAAATGCGTTTCTGTCCGCCTTTACCAAACAAAGAATTTTAGTTGTGGCCGAAAAGGATTATTTTGGCATCACTGTTTCTTATTAATGAGCAATAAGTTTTTGAGTGTTTTTCATATACATTTTACTACACGTTCACTCAGCGTTACCGCTGTGATACTATGGTATAAATTTGACCGTTTTATGACGGTCTTGATACCATTTATGACCCTTTCTTAAATTACCCTTTTGTATCATTTGTAATTATTTTGTGACACTTTTTGACCCTTTTTGGAAATATCACTCACATTTGGTTTTTTGTCAACACTGCGGAACAGTAGTGCTTCAGATAAACAATTGTTTTTGAAATTAGCATTGCTTAAAAACAAACTTTGGAATAGTCTCAAAATAAAAACTTACAATTCAATGCTTTCACTCTTATTTTTTTCGAAGAAGGGATGAAGGAACGGACTTCAAGTGAAGATTTTATAAAAAAATATATAACGCACATTCCTAAAAAAGTAGTAAGTTTTCTGAAAAAGTTTGTGTCAAAATATTTTTTACTTCTTCTAAATAAGATTTTAGATAGAAAAGTACAAATTAAATTACGATTTCCCTAATAGCAAACATAACTCATATACATACATACGAGTACATATTTGTTATTATGTATAATTATTGTTACCAGTGATGCCAATAGTAGGGAATTTTTTCCTGTTTGTAGGGATTTTTCGGATAATTTAAAGCCTTAGGAAAAAGGGACAGATTTTTTATGTTAAGGCAAATGTAGGGAATTTTCAAAATATTATATCATTTTCAATATATTGTGTAAAAAACGTAATTATTATTATTTTTTTAATTTTTTCAAAATTAAAATTTTTCATATAAAATAGCAATTAAGTACAAATGTAGTATTTTACTATGAGTGTGAATTTGTTTGCCTGAAGCTAAAATCAAGGCATTTTTAACATAGAGAATAGTGTAGGGATAATTTTTTTGGTTGTAGGGAAAAAAAGGAATTTTTTTAGACACGTAAAAATTTTGATTGTTACCTTTTGAATTTGTTTTACAATTGCCTTGGTGTTCGTTTCTTATAAATGTTTTGCTCTCCAATGGGGTAGCCTGTTTTATTTTAAAAAATGCATCCTTACTAATGGCAATTAACTTTTGCCAAGTATAAATCGACAGATTTGATAGTGCCCTGTAAAATAGGTGACTTCGGTTTATATATGGGGCTATTTTTAAAACGACGAAGATTGCCTCAAAGAGCAACAAAGCTACGCAATAATTAAAAATTTTGCAAAAAATAGCCAAAATTTTTTATATATCGAACAAGCCATAAAATTGATTAAAAGTGCCTAAAACTAAAAGGACTGATAAAAATTCGGCCAAACTTACTAAATTGGCGGAAATGTTTAAAAATTTGGCAACAGTGGTATGATAGCACGGGTTAGTATTTAATAAAAATCTTAAAAGCTTTTATGAATCAGAAAACTTACAGTGAAAAATCGCTTCTATCGCGAGCATGTCTAAAACTCGCGAACAGTGGCAAAATCGGCAACAAACCCTAAAATTCATTTGAAATCGCTACATCGGTTAAAAATGAGCTATAATGACTAAAACAATTTTTTGTCATGTGTTAATAATAGGAAAGGCCATTCCATTAAAAAGTTAAGTTTTTTGAGCACTTTCTACCTGAAATAAATATTTTTTGTTGGGTTATAAAAAACTTGGTCTTATTATTGTCTTTAAAATGGGAAATACTTCTTATAAAAAACTTGACCCTTTTTTAATTGCAATACCCTTTTTTCCCCCTTTTTCTGGAACATCCCTTTTTTGAGAACCTTTTCGAAAATATCCAACGGTAGCCCTGCGTTGTGCTGTGAAAACAGCACATAACATACTATTTTTTAACTCAACATAAAAAGAGTGCAAAAAGCCTCTCTCAGCATTTATAAAAAAATTATAGCAAACGATGGTGAAACTTATTCTCCACAATTTCTAATGTTCGCCCACGTTGACTCCTTTTCCAGAAATCTGCATTTATCCCTCATAAAAGCGTTAACATAAGTTCTGTTAAGTGGTTAACATTATTCTGTTAACATAACAGAAAGTGTCTAGGGTTATAAATTTTAAAATTTAACTTCACACACATAAATATTTTAAGGTTTTTTTGGCTAGCAACCTGTCTTGGAAATAAAACACGCAGTAAACCCAGGATGACCATCCAGGCATAGCAAATAAATAGGACTTCTATAATAAACTTGATAGTTCGACCAAGCGTGCTAATAAAATTGGGTTGTTAGATAAATTTTTGTGATGCTGGTTAATTTTTCAATAGCTAAAATAATCTAAATTTTGTAACAGGAGCTTTTGCATTCAAGTCCATGCCAAGAAAATGTACTACATGTACGGGGTTTAGCTCCAACTATAATATCCATAATTTACCTTTAGCTACTGTCAAAAATTAACTTAAAGCCTGTGAAAGCTAAATGCCAACTTAGTTCTCCCTACCACTTTCGCCAAATTTTTTTGAAAATAAAGCAATACTGGTAATAAAAATTTAAGATGGCGCGCGCCGAAATAATTTGAATTGGGAAAATTTAAATAAAATCATTAGTGATGATTTGCGTAAAGAAAAAAAATAAAAAAATGCGAAAGACAAATGACACATATGATTTACATGTATTCGCACAGTTGCTTAAACCAGCTTATACACATGATGGTTGGGCCTTTAGTCTAAAAGCTTCTTGGTGTAATTAGTTACTGTACAATTCAATATTTGGCGTATCTTAAAACCCCTAATCGGGACTAGTTGAAAATTTTTCTATTGCGCCCTGCCGATCCTAGTTGTCTCAGGATTACTATCGCATAACCCAGCAGCTTTTTCCTGTATCTGAATATCATTCCCTAATGGTGATAAGAAGTTATTTAGACCTAAGGAATCTAGTCAATAAAATCGAAACTAAGTTTACGATTAATTACACAGAGCAACACACTAAAAATTTGCTGACTTCTGTCCATTGTTTTTGGTAAAATAGAGAGAGCTGACTACGATGGCATTATCAAGTTTTTGGTAGCAGCTCTAGCTTTAAAGAGATAGTGACATTTAATCTTTGCATAATTGGCACCCTTTTTTATATTATTTATTTCTTATTTCACGAACGACCCTATAAACCTTTAAACAGAGATTTGTCTAGATTAATAATTCAGAAAGTATTTTAATGTAAGAAACCCTGCTCGCGAAATACTGACCGAATAATACAAAGCAGGGCTGTGGAGTCGTCAAAAAATAGTTCTAACTCCGACTCCGACTCCAACCCATGAAATTTTTTAGGTCCGACTCCGACACCAACTCCGACTCCTACTCTTACATTGATGCTAAATGTATATGAGACTATTCCTTATTTGACTTCTTTGAATTCTGCATACATTCTATACAAATTCCGAATCGATATTTTAAATATTGCATCGGCAATTTCAAAGAATTTTTATTTTGGAAAATTTTAGAAATTTTTTTTTAATGTGTTATGTCGAAACATTTTGGAGTCGGAGTCGCGAGTTTTTGTGGGTACTCCGACTCCGTTACAAAAACCTCAACTCCGACTCCACAATCCTGATACAGAAAATGGTGTAAATTATGCAATAATATACCAATGGCACCATATATAAAATGATCAGCTATTTTTATTTCAGAAAATTTAAAAAAAGCTAAATTTTCTTGTGCTGTGTTATGATTAAATTTTATTAATACATCCTACCCCAATTAGTCGTGAACACAACAATCGGTTATCCGCACTAGAACAACAACAACCCCTATTAGAACATCTGAATGGGAATTCATGGTCAGGGTGAGATGAACTAAATTACGGGTATGACATTTTACAGAAGGATCGAAGAGGGGAAATAGGCTCTTTAACTGTCCAGTATTCACTTTTAACCCTGGATGATAACTGTTCGTCGAATCGACGAAGCTCAGTTACACTTTATCATATAACTTTTTTTATTTGTATTCAAATTACACTGTTTTTTGCAACAACGTTAGCTGATGACGAAAGCTTTAAAAAAAATAATGAATTTTAAAACACAGAAATTAGAACGATGACGAAAGCTTTAAAAAAATAATAAATTTTTAAACACAGAAATTCGTAAAAATTCTTAGAAAATTTTGAGCGAGAAGAAAAACTTTTATTTTTTATGCTTTATTTTATTTTTAAATAAAATGCTTAACTAAAATTTCTGTTGATTTTTTACTGTAAAAATCGTTTAAAAAGTTCGTCGGTTTGACGAAGAGTTACCTTAATGTACTAAAGTGAAGAATAACCTTTCAGGGTTAATTGCCATAATAATAACATTTCATATTATGGATTTAATTTACTTGATAAAGTTACATATTTAAAACCACACTAAAATGCTGCAATCCATAAAATATTATATATTTTTCACTATCAAATGATCAATATTTAAATATTTCCTGTTGGGTATACACACATACATATGTACATACAATAATACATATTAGATATACGTTTGTATCTCATTTACGGCTCAAAAGCTGAATAAATAATTAAAGTAAATATTGAAACAAAAACACTATTGAGCGTGCACGTAGTATGAACATTACATACATACGAGTATGTATGTACATATGTACATATACATATCTATAAACGAAATACACATCAAATTAATTTTCCAAATTAAATGCAATTGTAAAGTTTATAAAATTACTGTAAAAGTGCATACCTACATATCGTTATATAAAATACAAAAGTGCCTATTATAATTAGTATTGTGATTATTTTATAGAACTGTTAATGGTTTTTAATCCAAATTTCGATATTTTAATCAGGCTTAAGTTCATTGAATTTAATTTTCATTAAATTATTTTTATGAAGAAAGATATTTTACAACATGAAATTAATTGAAAAAAGGACCTGAACCCAGATTTTCACGCTAAGGCACGAGATATGTGTTTACATTTGTCCTTCAAGTTGTGCTGAAAAAGGTCAACATGAAAAAAGAAAGACAAAAACATGAAAAACAAAAAATGTACTTTGAAATACAAGAAGAATTCTTGACAAAAAGTACGAAAAATAGAAGTGAGGAAGAACATGTAAATTATTTAAAATAGGTTATCATTCAATCAAAGCAAATTTCGATCTACCAAGGTAAAATACCATTTGGTTTAAAGATTGATGTTTGACTAATGACGTCATCCGTCGTCAATGGTGGTGAGTGTTAAACGGCAAATACCTCTGAAGAGATTGTGTGGTTACAATCGAAACTAGTCAGTCAAGAATGAAACATTTTCAATAAATTTTAATTCATTTCATGTTGTAAAATTCCTTTCTTCATAAAAATAATTTAATGAAAATTAGATTCAATGAACTTAAGCCTATCATATTTTTCAAAAAAGTTTCAGGAGCTAGAAAAAATTAATAAAAAGCAAACTATTGTGATAACACAAACTGTTTTTCTTCAGGAACATTAATTTTCCTTTACAAATGGTACTTACCAGAAAAAATCGTTGTTATAATTACAATAGTTGGCTTTTAATTCAGTTTTTTATCTCCAAAAATAAAAAAAAGGATGATATGCCCTATTTTATTTTAGATAACGATATGTATGACTGTACATTATATAGCAATAAAATAATGTATGCGTTTATTCAAACGTTTGCAATAGACTTAGTACATAAGTATACTAATTGCAAATAAAATGGAATATTTATATAATTAGATTTCCCCTAAATGCATCAACAAAATTATATCAATATTAATTAAACAAAATATTTATTTTTTTATTTTTCAGCTTTTAAATCTAACGTTTGACCCAGAACTCCTGAATTCACCCAACTACCCCGATGATGTCAAGGCCCATGCTAGAGATGTTTTGGCTAGTTGTCAAGGTGGTTCAGTAGGTTCATATACCGACTCAGCTGGCTTGGAAGTAGTACGCAAACAAGTTGCCGAATTCATTACAAAACGTGATGGCATACCCTCCGATTGGCGTAACATTTTCTTAACAGCTGGCGCTTCACCTGGCATCAAGAGTGTGTTGGCTTTAATCAAGTAAGAGACATTTCATGAACTCGAAAAAATTATTACTTTTTTTGTTGTTTCTAAATCAGATGCCATGTCTGTGGCAAACCTCCAGGTATCATGGTACCCATTCCCCAATATCCCTTGTACTCGGCCACCATTGCTGAATATGGCATGAAAAAGGTTGATTATTATTTGGAGGAGGAAACAGGCTGGAGTCTTAGTCGCAAGGAACTGCAACGCTCGTACGATGAGGCTAAGAAGACTTGTAATCCACGTGCCATTGTTGTTATTAATCCCGGCAATCCCACCGGTCAAGTTTTGACCAGACAAAACATCGAAGAAATTATTAAATTTGCCCATGACAACAATCTTGTTATTTTAGCTGATGAAGTCTATCAAGACAATGTTTACGATAAGGACTCCAAATTCTTTTCATTCAAGAAGGTCTTGAGTGAAATGGGTGCCCCCTACAAGGATATGGAATTGGCTAGCTTTATGTCTACCTCAAAGGGTTACTTGGGTGAATGTGGTATTCGTGGTGGCTACATGGAAATCATCAATATGTGTCCTCAAGTAATGGCTATGTTGACTAAATCGCTAACCGCTTCATTGTGCGGTACTACTGCCGGTCAAGTTGCTGTTAGTGCTCTGGTAAGTTTATAATGCTTAAACAAATAATAGACATGAAATTGGATTCAACTAAAACTTTGATATTTTACTAAATATAATATTTTTTAGGTCAACCCTCCCAAGCCTGGCGATCCCTCCTACAACCAATATATCAAAGAAAGAGATGGTGTTTTGGGCGCTCTTAAGGAACGAGCCGAACTAGTTTATAACACTTTGAGCAGTTTCGAAGGCTACAAAGTAAATAAAGTACAAGGTGCCATGTATGTTTTCCCTCAAATCGAAATCCCTCCCAAAGCAGTTGAGATTGCCAAATCCAAGAATATGCCACCTGATACTTTCTACGCCTCTGAATTATTAGAATCAACTGGTAATAAAATTTTCTTTTAAATGCACTTAATGTGACCACTTCAACTCCCGTTTAAATTAAAACATTTCAGGCATTTGCATCGTTTCTGGCAGCGGTTTTGGTCAAAAACCCGGCACTTATCATTTCCGTAGCACCATTTTACCTCAAACAGCCGTATTGAAGGACATGATGAACAAATTCCAAAAATTCCATGCTGAGTTTATGCAAAAATACAAATAATTTATTTTTATATTCTAAAAACAAAAATGTTAAAACTGTTTCTTGTTAAACGTGATTTTGTAAAAAAGAAATTACATTAGACCTAAAGTGTAAATTCGTTTTATTTAGATTTTTTTAATTTTCTATTAAAAAATTTCAATTGTTAATTTTTTTTAAATTTATATGTATGTATATGTGTACATACCATATGTATGTATTTAGGAAATATATATAATGATTAAACTATATAGTACATAAATAATATTTACATGTTTTTCTTAGCCCAACGTGAGATTTTCTTCAAAATGCATAAATTTTTTTTATTTTATTCATATCACTTTTCCTATATCATATCGTCTTTAATTCTTCAACAATTCATTATATCATTACGTTTTGCTTCTAGTTTTTAATAAATTTATAAAATGATCGGCCATGTCATGGAAATCGAAATCTCGTGAAATTGAAATCGAACAATTTTTTAAAACTCTCCTGTATTCAAAGTTCATAAAAGTATTTCCTTTTATATACAAGTACCTCTTACTTTGAGGAGCACTTTTCTCTACGTAAACTTCTTTTGAGATCAGGAAAAGCTGCGTTCATTTTTACAAAAATGTAATTGAAATATTCGTAGATTTCAATTTCACGTGATTTCGATTTTCATGACATGGCCCAATATTTGTGATGTGAATCCTAAATTCTGTATTTAATTAAAAATTATTTGATTGACTGTGGACAATAATTTCGTTTAAATTGTGAAAAAAGAAACAAAACCATTAAGAACAAAACTAAACAGATAAAAATGTCGTTTATTATTCCAAATGTGATTGGTTTTTTTAAGACGTTATTAAAAAAAAACTTTCGGAACTGTAACTCTTGCTCTGTTATCTTAGAACAAAGATATATTTATTTGGAAATATTACTAAATCATCGTCCAGACTTGCAATTTTTGTTGCAGCAATTCTTGAGTTTATGTGTGAGAGGGATGAGAAGATTGGGGAGGGGTACTCAGTTTCATGTACTCTGCAATTCTGTTTTGTTGTATTACACAGTGCAACACATGATTTTGGGACTCAATTCTGATAATTGCTTATGAAATTAGACCCAAAAAGATGAAGTTCTGCATCATTAGTTTGGTCAAGGTACATCAAATAATAATTTTAAAATTAATTTGAAGTTAGTAAGTATCGTATAGGGGAATTTGTCACGTTTAATTTAAACATATTAAGAATTACAATTCCTTTACATACAACGTTTCGCTACATAAGCAACAGTTTCGCAGTTATAAATAAATGTATGAAGAAAAAAAATATTTTTTGACCAAAAATCCTTTGGAAAAAACATTGATGACTTTTTTATTGATTTTGCAAGAAAATAAACATTCCGATTCATATTACAGCTATTCTTACACAGAAAATATTCGATTTTTATAATTATGTTATCCATGCATGGAAACACAATTTAGAACATTTTCAATTATTGTCACTATCCATCCTCGTTGACGTTGACGCTTGTGGTTCTGATGACCTTATTTTCTTCGTTGGTTGTTCATATTCATGTTCTGAGTCTGCATCATCATCCGAGATAGAAATAATATTTAAGGGCTTATTTTGTTCAGTGTGTCCACAAATTTCAAACTGCATAATTTTAGAACTCCACCAACAAACCTCCACAAGCAATCTATCCAATTTTTTGCCTTTGAATCGCTTTTCCATTGGCATGGTCACCTAGTGGAACCTCTCTTGTTCGTCCGATTCCTGAGGTAATTGTGCCAAAAAGGTTTCTGTAGAAAGCAACCACAAAATTACAAACAGCCGTATTCATAATGAAAATTTGGCATGAAGTTAGCACAAAGTTCATTCATAATACACTAACCAAACTCGGGCTAACGATTTGCTAAACTCTTGTTAACGATCTGCCAATCGTTTGCCACCTTGTGAAAAACAGGCGTTTAATGTTGAATAATTTTGTTTGTTTTTTTTTAATTCACTGTCTTTTTTTTAAATAAGTCCTTTTTTAAATTTATTTTAATTAAAAAACATTTAACATTTTTATATGGGGAGGCAAAATAAAATGAAATGATAAACCAGTGATGATTTATGCAAAACGTGTTGCACTTTAATGTGGCATCATTAATATTCAGAGTTGATTTATTAAAAGTTAGCAGATGGATAAAATTCGTTATGAATAAACTCTGTGCTAAC
Source organism: Pollenia amentaria (assembly GCA_943735925.1). NCBI lineage: Eukaryota > Metazoa > Arthropoda > Insecta > Diptera > Polleniidae > Pollenia > Pollenia amentaria. The sequence goes on along the minus strand of OX031008.1, from coordinate 78,751,614 downwards.
AAGCTGCTAAGCTTAATCCGCATTCTAGTTAGCAGCTCGTTGTACGTAGTGTACAAACTGTGGCTAACTTTTTGTTATGAATACGGCTGTAAGAAAATTAATGGTTTAATTTTTTTTTTTTTTTTTTTTTTTTTTTTTAAAGTCCTTCTCACCTTCAGCACACGGAAATATTTACAAAAATTTGTTCACAAATATTTATTTTTGATAGCTTTAGCAACACAAAAGTAAAAAAAAAAATTATTTCAAACATTTTTGTCTGATCCGAAATTTTAATTGAAATCAGAGGGCATAAATTAAAGTACTTGAATTTTTAAAATTTGAGTGCTTATTGGATATTAAATATAAGACAAGAAAAAATACAAAAATTGCAAAACTACAATTTCATAATCTAGACATTAATGCAATTTCAAAACAGAATTTTAAAAAATTGCAAGTCTGGACGATTACTTAATGTACTAAATATTAGGGTTTCTAAACCTTATTTTATAAGGGGTATTTCATTAAGCGCTTGCTATCTTTAAATTTAAATAAAACGAAGTATGACTGATATGCATTCGTATGTATCATCAAAATTTTTTTTGGAATATAAAATTGTGCGAATGTCCGCCGCGGATCCGCAATGTCCAATTTTAAAAAAATTTTAGGGCATGAATCTGGCTGAATCTGACCGATAGCATGGGTTTATATCTTATTCACAAAGACCGTGGACTCAAAGGCCCCATTATAATATGCATGAGCTCGCTCAATCTGTTGTTAAAAAATTAACAATTTATCTCTCAAAATGCATTTTAAAAAACAAAAACCACTTTGCACTTTGCTTAAGCAAATGACAATTTGTTAAAAGCTATAAACATATGTATTAGAGTCGTGCACAAATCAACCTGAAAATCAAATCACACTTAGTTTTTTAAGTGGTTGCACACAACATACGTACAAAATTAGACTAGTACATTGTAATGTGCGCACTGCATGAGAAAATACAAGTAGCATACATACATAACACGAGTCAGTTGGCGAAGCTGACTTGTATGACTATGATATTTTCCACGTGGTTTTGAAAGTTGTCAATTCGTTCTCTTAATTTTAATACAACAACGACTTTCGTATGCCTTACCTAGTGTTTACACATGAAAGTACTTTACACGTGCAAGTACATTATACGTATTATCCCAGTCAGCATTTAATAAAATTATTGATCATATTTGAGGCTTTTTTTGACTTAAAGAAAAGTTAAAAAAAAAAATAAAGTAAAATACATTGTATTGGAGTGATAGTTTGATTACAACATTAGCTTATTGCACTTTTATGTAGTATTTCTAAAATTTTTAAAATTCTGCCACCACGTATTTGAAAAGCTTCACAAATCCTCAGGCAACCGTCCTCTTGTTTTGCATTTTGTTGAGCAATATTTGTAGATATTTACATATGTATAAGTTTGTGCCTTTTTACCGGATATTGGCCTTAAAATTAATTTTGTAAACTTCAATATTCGAATTAAGAGAAGAATAACTCACATAAATGTTTTGTGCCTAGCAAAAATAAAGTGAGTAATTCAAAGGGAAAAGTTAAAAAATTACGAGGGAAAAAATTTTGGAGGGAAAAAATTTTGGAGAATTTTTTCCCGCGAACTTATTTTCACGTTATTATTCTACTTTGAATTAATTTTTTTCATGGGAGTTTTTCATAAGCGCAAGCAAATATGTGAAAAGGAAACTAGTTAGAGTGCTATATTCGGCTGTGCCGAATCTTTGATACCCTCCACCGACAGGAGTGATAAGTACATACATTTATATTATTAACTAAGCTTAACAAAAACGAACGTCAGCATAAAAATTGGTTGCGGTTTAGACCTGTAATAAATTATTGACCGACAATAAGAAAGTTTTATGCATTTCTTGTTAGAACTTTGAACTGGATTGAGTAGAATATCATGATTCGTAACAGTTTCAGCCGAACTAAAATGATTTTTAGGAGGATAATTTGTATTGGACCTATGTCAAATTATGGACCAATCATCCCAAAATTCTGAAGACTGATTTCTGGTTTTACAAAAAAAAAATTAGTAAACAGTGAATTTCACAAATTGCATGATATTTTTTCTGGCCATATGAATCTTAGTTGGATGAAATTTTACAGCAATATCTATATCTGTTATGGTCTTAGGCGAATCTAATATATTCTCAAAATGGGCTTTATTTTGTTTTTGGCGCAATAACCTGTTTTCCGAGAGTAGGGTTTATATGGGACCTATGGTCAATTGTGGACCGATCTTCACGAAATTTAACACTATGATTTGCAGTCGTATAGAGCGAATTCGTGCAAAGTTTTATGTCATTTCGTGCATTATAACACCATTTATATTAGTTTTTGTATTAAAATTATCAATATTTGTAGGGTGGTGGTTCCACATTTTGATTCATAGTTCTGATCCTACTAGACTGATGTTGCTGGATTTCAATCCAAAACTGCTTAGGATAACTACAAGCAATTTGAGACCAAGTTTGTTCTTTTCTTTTGCGTTTTTCGAAAGTGAGCGTGTTGTCAACAGACGGACAGACAGACGGACATGGCTAAATCGACTTAGAATTACTCAAGGAGCCATACATATATAATTTATGGGGTATTAGATGTATAATAATAAAGTTTCACATGGAGTGACAAACTTAGTATACCCTCATTCACCACTAGTAATGGTGGAGGGTATAATACGAAATTTTGTTTTTGTTGAAAATGATATTAAATCCTACTAGCGCTGGGATACTGTTGATAGTTTTGAAATATCGAAAATATCGATAGGATAAATTTCGATATCGATATTATTATTTAAAATGCAGTTACGAAAACGTGTAGCAACACAGTTTTTCGGTTGTGTTTTTACAAAAATTCAATTTCTTATCAAATAACTAATGTCTTTTAATTTTTAATATAAACAAATTGATACTTAAGCGTTGTTCACAACTATTAAATATTTGACGTCCTACACGTAACCACTTGTTTTATTAAAAAAAATATTTGCTTTTGCAAAACGTTTGGCTATTTCAAACATCATTTAATAGTTTTTAATTAATATTATACAATTATCTTCTTACAAATAAAGTTAAGTAAATCAAAAGAAATTGTTGGAAATAAAGCTAAAGTTTGATCAAATTATTGGTATCGCTTTTTTTATTTTTACGTCAAATAAATATAGTTCATAAGTATTTATTTCATTAACGTCATTTTCTTGCTAACCACCATTTTTTGTTGTGCTCAAAATTATAATATGAATAACATTTTTGTTTTACCGTGTAGTTCTATTTATTTACTTATTGTTTTTTTGAATAAAAAGTTATGTTTATGGGTTTCTTTTCAAATTAATCTTTACGTATTTTTATTTGAACCTACATGCAAGATTTTAATCGGGCTTTATTTCATTGTTGTATTTAGTAATTAAAATAAATTTTAGTTGATATAAAAATGTTATACTTTAAAAAAAATATTTCTTAACTGACACCCACACCATTTTTAAAAAACTGTCACCTTAACTAACGGGCGTACATACACACATATTTAAAAAATCTTAAAATATAATATTATATAGAAAAAATATATAAAATTTTTCGCATGAAACGAGTGAATTGTAACGACTTGGTTTTTAAACGGACTTAGGCACGCTGGTGTTTGGCTGCGGCATTAGCTCGCCGGATGTGTAGGTTCTCTATTTCTCCGTTAGTCGTTTACATTTAACTAAACCGTGCCTAATTCTACTTCATTTTTATCAAAATTTACTTTGTGAAGACAGATTTCATTTATCGAGCTACCTTTCAGGAAATTCATTTAGCTAGGAAGAAGATGTTACTCTCCCCTTAGGCTTCCCTCCCCTATTGACATATTTCAGTCAACCTTGACACCCTAATATTGCCTACTATTCGATTTAGTGTGTCCCGTATCGCTAGAATTAGGTCACCACATACCCTTTATCTCATTACTATCCGACCTGAAATTACACGACTTAGCACATGATGTCTACTTTCAACACATGAAAAAAAAACTAATTTATTTTTTTTTATTTTTATTTTTTTTAATTCTTTTTTGAAACTATACACCGTATATTAATAAATCCTTAGGCAACTAGTAGATAACTTTAACAACAAAAAAAACTTGAATCCTAGAAAATGATTACGAGAAATAGCTTATAAATAGAACAATAAAAAATTAGTTTTTATATTCCTAAGTTTTAATAATTGGCAATTAATTTGATAAATATAATATGGAATATTCTCTAAATCTTTTGGGTTTTATTTGATTCTACCTTTACTAAATAGATATATATGTATTTATATATATATGTATATTTTTATGTACATATATATATATATCTCCTTTGTTTATTCACTTAGACCTCTAATTATTTGTTTAAATTTTCTTTATATATTTATTTACTTATAGTTTTATTTTTTTTTTTTTATATTTTAGTTCATTCATTTATATGTATCTTTATTTTTTTTTTTATTCATTTATTCTTTTATTCATTTATATTGTTTATTAATTTATATTTTTTTTTTATATATTTATATCTTTGCTCATTTATTTATTCTTTTATTCATTTATATTGTTTATTTATTTATATTTTAACTTATAGGTTTTTTCTGGTCTATATTTTTTTTAGCTATTTTTATCTACATTAATTAAGCTGTTAAATTATTTATTTATTTGTAAATGTATGTATCTACATTAGTCGTTTTAAAAAAAAACAACATAAATAAACAATTTAACGCAAATTTAGATATATTAGGTTTATATAACTGCTTTTCCCTCTGTTATTAAGATTATAAATAAGTATTACAAGTCTACATACAATCTATCATTAGTATTACACAATTAAGAATTTTCATAGAAAAATTTAATTAATAAATCTAACCGGTGGTAAGCAATAATTTTAGAAATTTATATTTTCCATTATAGTGGCCATTTTTTTTACTCTATTCCACTAACGATATAAATTTTCAAAATATTATTATTTACAAGGTGTTAGTATTAAACTAGACATATAAAGCATACAATATACATACATATGTGAATGATGAGACTAAATGTTCGCACAGGGAAAATTACGAAATAATACTAGGCGGACTCGTGTACATTAAATGTTTCTTTTTTTCTTCAAATCTTGACATAAGTTAATATTAGTTGGGTTCCACTGTGTTTGAGACAATTATTATTTCTTTATTATAGCGTGTTAGTGCTATTATGGCAATTTGGGTTTATAACCTTGTTTTTGTGTTTGTGGGTGTCACAAAAAAAAATTATGGTTTTTATCTTTTTAGTTTTAGATAATCATAGTTTTACTCACTCGGGATATTTGGTGTGTTGGAATTTCAACAGATGGTGCTGTCACATAAAATTTATCTTCGCTGAGCTGATCAAATTTTGTTGAAGATTCCCAGAAATGTATACCAAAATATCCTACATTGAATTGGGATGCATAGGTATTTAATAAAAAGCACTTTTTTTACAATTCTATTTTTACTTCTTACCCGAGGATGCTTATTTAATTGACAAATTTTTACTTATTTGCCAAGTTGTGGTAAAGGGACTCACTATTTAATGGTGGTTTTAACTAAAACAAACTATGTTATACTTTACAAAATTCCGGCTATTATGTATTTTTCCTCATTTGACTCACCATTTAAATTAATATCCGCACAAACAAGTAATTGTTCTAAAAAAATATTTTATTGCCCTTCTTACATCAACGTGTTGTTTCTCTTAATGTAGTTTTATTAAGAAAGATCCCAGTTACAGGATATGAAACTGATCACCCTCATGCCCTGTACTATTCATTTTTGCAAACCTGCCTTTTTTATCTTAAAGATTGGCAGTATTGTTTTGCTATCAATTTCGGTTGAAAAATTAAGATAATGAGAAAAAAAAGAAGATTATTTATTGACATTTCTAGTTGGTTTAAAAAACAACATAAATTCTTGTTTTCGATCATTATTAATAAAAAAGGAATAAACAAATCAGAATTCCATGGAATAAAAGGTAAGTAAGTACCATTTATCATAATTATAATATGCACTTCATATTTTCTTCTAATTCTAGTGCAATATTGTTGTTCGGGGCCGTCACAAAGCCGGTTCATTGTAAGAGTTTTATGAATACAATGAATTGGGAAAAAGGACACGGAATTCATCGAGTTCAATTCAAAAGGGCCACCAAGCCTGTGCCAAGACATCATTTAGGTCGTAGGCTGGCATAATAAACGCAAATATTCGAACTCCCCTGCACCCTTAAAAAAAAATCTGACGTTAGACTACCTGTCTGCCGGCAAAGGAATTTTGTATTACGATAAGTGTAATAATTACCATGTTGGTATTACCCATTGTGTGTATTTCCACATAGGTTTGTTTGGATTTTTCCGTGTGGCTTAGGCACTAACGCGAACAATAAAAATGTGTGTATGACATGAAAATGGTGGTGATTATATGTATGTATGTATATATACAATATTAATGTGAATGGCTACAAATCCTTTTTGTTTTTTTTTTTTTTGATTACCGTTTGAGGGAAAGAACTGAAAACTAAACGTCCGAATAGCCGTCATCTCCCCCGGGCATAAACAAGTCACTGTTCATTATAAGAAACAACGAATCTACAAACAGGTATGTAAGTTTCTGCCTATTATACTCACTGATGAATTTAAAAATTTACAAATGCTTGGTCACAAATTACACATAAAAAAAAATTCCACATGAAAAAATTGAATACGAAATATGAATAGTTGAACAGAATTTTGTTTAGAAATTTAGTTTTTTTAACAAATGCGTTTGAAATTTTTATATATTTTCTTTATTTCTTGAATACGGCAAAAAAAAATATTAACGATCTTAGAACGAAAAAGTTTTTTTTTTTTTTTTAAAATTAATACCATAATGGTCGATGTTTTTTTTTTTTTTTTATACAGCACTAATTACAGATCATCACAGTAGGTGTCAGTAATGTACGTATTGCCGTATTACCTATGAAACTAGTTACTCATGAGCTACACCTGATAGCAGAAATTAATCAAAAAAACTGTAATTACCTATGGATTTGCAACACTGATTGTACCTACATTTCACTGTTTCAGATGTTGTGCATGAAATACACCAATTAGTCGGCCTTTCAAGTCTTCCACTTCATACTGATTACTACCCATAGATTTTCTAATTCTGCATTTTAGCCATGGGTGACAAAGTTTTGCATTTATACCTTTCTTAAAACAGCTTTGTATAAAGTTTTTGCGAAATACTTCTTGTCCAGGTTTAAATGACACACATCTACTTCTTTTGTTGTATGATTTGGTATTCCTCTCGTACGCCTCATGCATTTTCATAGTTATCCTGTCGTGAATAAGTTTCATCTGTTCAGACTTTGGAAGAATTGTTATTTCACCCTCATCAATGGCATTGAGTTTTTTTAATATTTGGTAAGCTTGTGCATGTGTAATCATATTGTAGCCCGTGAGTGCAAAATATGGCGTAACTCCTATTGAAGCATGGACAGTCGATCGCAAACAACATTCGATTTTTGACAGATTTTCATCCCACCGGGATTGGTCTTTTTGTATGTAATTTCGAATGTTCACTAAAATCGATTGGTTAACTCTTTCACTGGCGTTAGCCTGAGGTGAGTAAATGGCCGTTCTCATATGACTTATTCCATACGAGCTTAAAAGTTCTCTAAACGATTCTGAAGCAAACTGTTTGCCGTTATCGGAATGAAGTATTTCGGGCACTCCAAATTTATGAAATACTTCGTCGATTAAGAATTTATTCACAGCTCTTGCCGAGGCTTTTGGCAGCGCCTTTAACAACACAAATTTTGTTTTATGATCTAACACAATAAAGATAAAAGTGTTACCTGTCTTAGATCTTGGGTAAGGGCCAAGAAAATCAACATAGACTTTTTGAAATGGTCTATGAGTGATTACCTCTTTTCCCATCGTAGGCCTCAATGTTTGCTTCGGGTGTTTTATTTCTTTACATGTATCACATTCAGCAATAAAGTTTTTTATTTGTTTAACCATACCTGGCCAGAAAAAAAATTCTCTAACGTTAAATAGTGTTTTTGACGTTCCGCCATGAGCTGTATTGTTTTCATGAGATTTTTTTATTACTTCGTTTGTTAGACTCGTAGGTAACCAAATTTTCCAACAGTTTTCTTCGTTTTCAGCTTCATCTATATTAAAGTGAACTCTTTTATAAACTATGTCTTCTACAACTTTAAGATCAGGGAGTCTATTTTGGTTTTGCTGGATTGTGTCTATTAGTGAGCGATATTCTGAACATCCGAATTCATCAGCGTTAAAATTTATGATAGTGTTAATTGCTGTGATTTCTTCCATGTCTAATCTAGATAGCATGTCTGGCACTATATTTTTACTTCCCTTTCTGTGTTCTATGTCGAATTTGTAGCGTTGTAGTTTTAAGCTCCATCGAGCTAGACGTCCATTCAGGTCTTGTTGCTTCATCAGCCACCTAAGACTAGAGTGATCCGTAATGACGGTAAAGTCCATCAATTCGATGTACGGGCGAAATCTTTCTATGGCGAGTACAACCGCGAGGCATTCTTTTTCTGTTGTTGAATAGTTTTTTTGTGCAGTGTTTAGCTTTTTTGAGAAGAACTCTATGGGATGCTCTTCATTGTCGTCGTCTTTTTGAAAAAGCACTGCTCCAATTCCCACGTTAGAAGCATCACACTGTACAAAAAATGGTCTTTCGTAATTAGGGCTTGATAGTATGGGACTGGAAACTAATCTTTGTTTTAGTTCCTCAAATGATTTTATCGCTTCTGGTGTGAGTACAAACTTTGATGATTTTCTCAACGTGTCCGTAAGAGGTGATGTTAAAGTTGAGAAATCCTGTATGAACCTACGATACCATCCAACTGTACCGAGAAACTTTCTAACATCCCTTTGGCTCTTAGGAGGTTTTATATTTAATATTGCGTCGACTTTGCTCAGGTCCGGCTTAAGCTTTCCGCCACCTACTATATAGCCTAAATAACGCAATTCCTTATAGCAAAATTTTGATTTTTGCATGTTGATAGTAAGTCCTGCTGCTGTGAGTTTTTCTCCTACGACTTTTAACATTTGCATGTGTGTATGAAAATCTGGTGACACAACGAGTAAATCATCCAGGTAGACAAATACACGGTCTTTTAAATCAGATGGAATTACTTTGTCCATAAGTCGGCAAAGACGTTGAGCAGCATTACACAATCCAAAGGGCATAACTTTGAATTGGTAATGAGGTCTACCTTGGACCGTAAATGCCGTTTTGGACCTAGCTGACTCTTCCAGCGGAATCTGCCAGAATGCGTCTTTAAGATCTATGGCCGATATATAATGGGTGTCACCTAGTCTAGCCAATAATCCATCAATATTGGGAAGTGGATATGCGTCCTTTTTTGTTACTTTATTTAACTCACGAGCGTCTAAACATAGTCGATTTTTATTAGGCTTGATGACAAGTGTGGTTCTGTTATTCCACTCGGCATTGGTAGCGACTTCAATAACGTCCAATTTACGCATTCTGTCCAATTCTTCATAGGTAAGCTTTTGAATCGCTGGACTTACGGGATAATGACGCATTTTCTTCGCCGGCGCATCACCTGTATCAATCGTATGTGTTTCGAGATGCGTTTTACCAAGTCCATATTTGGTGTAACATTTAAACGATAATTTAACATATTCTAATATGGCGTTTTGTTCCGATGTTAATATATGACACTTTGACTCTGTTTCTTCATTTTCGATTTCATTAATTGTATCTGATTTAGTGCATATTTCAATTCCTAAACGTTGCCATAGATCGTATCCTAAAATCAATTCTTGTTTTAGATCTGGGACGAGATATAAAATGATTTCCTCTGTTTCGTTACCGCATTTTGCCTGTGTCTTTATTTTGCCGATAATTTCATGATTTTTGCCATCAGCAGTTCGGATTGTGGATTTAAAGTTCAATATCGGTGTCTTAATTTTTTCAACATTTTCTAAACAATTTCGGCCTAAGCAGCTAATAGATGCTCCACTGTCCAGTAATCCTTTTAGCATTAATCCATTTAGATTTATTTCCATATAAGGTCTTATATCAGCATTACAGGGCAGTATCGCTGACGCTATTTCTTTTCTCTCGGTTTTTCTCCTTTCGCATCTTCGTCGGGTTTGCAAGGTTCTTTGTTTAAGGCCGGGTTTGGTGTCATTAAAAATGTCTGCTCTTCGTTTAAGATAATTTTCCAACCTATTTTCATAAGGGATAATTTCCTTTAGCTTTCTTGCGTTTTCTTGTTGTAAGTTATGACTTTTGTTGATTGAAGGATTTGTAAAGTATTCATTTTTTTTATTTTCGGTTTCCTTTACGTCTACAGGGTTCCCAAGTAGGTAGGAAAGAAAATTGTCATTCACTGGAGCTGGTTTGGTTGCGAACATGCTGGTCCAGCTTTCAACACATTCTTTTGAAGGTTTCCCTTACATTTCGGACAATTTGGGGTTATAACGTTGTCGAACCCACACCTATAGCAAAAAAGATTTCTCTGCGTCAAAGTACAGTCGACGAAGGAATGTCCTGTAGTTTTACAATTCCAACAATTTATCGGTTTACTAGGACTATTTAGATGATTGATCACCTCAATCGGATATTGACCGTTTTCTTCAGGCATTTCTTCATAATTTAGCTCATTTACTCTTCTTAAATTATGGGGTTGTTGACGAAATTGTGTTCTTTTTGAAAGATTGCGTTCGGCTCTGCGACATTCTTCTAAAAGTTGATCCATGCTGGTTATATCCATTGGGAACAAAAGTTGTGCCACTCCGTCTTTTAAATTATCTTTAACTAATCTAACTAGCTCATATTCAGGAATGGAAAATCTTAACTGGTTTTGTAGTTTTATGATTTCGGAAATAAAAATGTCAGCGGATTCTGATTGATGTTGCCGCCTTTCCATGATTTTTCTTTGAATCTCAAAGTCGCTTTCATAACGCCTAAATTTCCGAAGAAGATGGTACTTAAGGTGACCCCATTCACACGATGGATTTTGTCTCCGAAAGTCCCAAAACCATTGTTGAGCATTTCCGGTAAGGAGGTGGTGAAAACCTTTCATGAACACATTCCACGGGCACTGATAATCTTCACGAAGTGCTTCTATGCGAAAAACAAAATCTTCCACGCTGATTGATTGGTTGTTTCCGTCAAACTTTACGCCCCATTTTTCCATCTGTAAAGGTGTATTATGAAAAGAACCGAAGGTAAGGTTTTGTGGGATATATTGAGGTTGAGGTGGTTGATGTTGAGGTGGTACAAATGTTTGATCTGCATAATTCGAACGATTATTACGACTTTGGTTGGGTAGGTGGTTACAATTAGCATTTCTGTTTCGAATGTCTGGGTGGTTTCCAAATGTGGAATTTATATCCGATCTTAATGACTCGCGAATCATTTGTGGTACTACAGCCATAAGGTTTTCCTGCATCTGTCTCATAATTGTAGCTTGTGCCGCTCCCACTGATGCACTGACGTATTCCCGTAGTGATAAACCATCTTCGTTACCGCCCATATCCAGACTTATTTCTTCGTTGAGGGTAGGCATCTGAGTCTGTTGGTGTACTCTATTCGAACGTTGTTGAGCTATTCCTCGAGCTGTCAAACTACTGTATTCCGGCGACCGTATCGTACTGACTGTTTCAGGCGATGATGATGTCTGAGGACCTAATCCTGGTGGAAATTGCAAAGACAGTAGTGGAGTTATCACATTTGCACTTGTGTACACTGGAGGATTATTATCTGAGCTCTGTTGATTTAGAGACGTTGTAGTTGCTGTCGTAGTCGTGAAATTGGCAGCTGTGCCCAAACTGGTATTTTGATTGGTTGCTGTTTTACTAGATCGGGTGTTTCTGGTATTATGCGAAGTAGTCGCCATCGTAAATCTATGATTTTACCCCACCTTTCTGTTTTCCTACAAAAAGAAATATTATGTATTTCTATACCTAATAGTTTTTTTTCACCCTATACCACTAAACCTTTATATTGAAAAGTTTCCGACGATAAAAATTAATAATATGTAAGCAGACTGGACTTTTTTGCAATGAAAGCGATACGTATGTAGCAAAAACAATGGAATAAAATTTTAAAATGTGTAATATTCACAGTGTTCTAGTATGGTATGAAAAATGTACAAATAGACTTTGTTATACCTATGTATATTAGTTAGTTCATTTTAACAAATACCAAAAAAAACAAATACAAACAATTACATCTACACAAAAAAAATACAAAAATTATATTAATTTTATATATTATTTTTTTTTCAGGTAAGTAAATAAATTGAAGCACAAGTTGGATCTGTAATTGAGTAAAAAAGGTAGTGTTGTGGCAATCTAAGAAAATCTCCTGAATGTCATCAAATTTCAATAAATCTCAATAGTTTTCTACTCCTAAACAATTAAATTTTAGGCATATAATATTTAAGATTAATTTTAACAGTATGATGTCGAAAAAAAAATTCAAAATCACGTTTTTTCTAAAAAAACGAATAAATTTTTAAACGGTATATCAATAAATTGTTTTACTTAAAAAGGTGTTGCAATGTTTCACAAGCCAGGACAAAACAAAAACAATTTGTCGAGCTTCCTAAATTGTCATTCCGCTATTAAGAATGCAGTAGCGATTGAACACTTAACTATATAGCCCCTCGGAACAAGTCTTCTTGTATTATTAATAACACAATTAAAATTTAGAATTCTCCCAGTAATACATCATTCTCCTAGTTGCGTTGCGACGCAGGCGTGGTATTAAAATACCTTCCGGGACATGCGTAACGTAAGATAAATAACTTTTCACCGTATTTATGTTTTTGAAATGCCCCCTATGTTGGGCGCCAAAATGTAACGACTTGGTTTTTAAACGGACTTAGGCACGCTGGTGTTTGGCTGCGGCATTAGCTCGCCGGATGTGTAGGTTCTCTATTTCTCCGTTAGTCGTTTACATTTAACTAAACCGTGCCTAATTCTACTTCATTTTTATCAAAATTTACTTTGTGAAGACAGATTTCATTTATCGAGCTACCTTTCAGGAAATTCATTTAGCTAGGAAGAAGATGTTACTCTCCCCTTAGGCTTCCCTCCCCTATTGACATATTTCAGTCAACCTTGACACCCTAATATTGCCTACTATTCGATTTAGTGTGTCCCGTATCGCTAGAATTAGGTCACCACATACCCTTTATCTCATTACTATCCGACCTGAAATTACACGACTTAGCACATGATGTCTACTTTCAACACATGAAAAAAAAACTAATTTATTTTTTTTTATTTTTATTTTTTTTAATTCTTTTTTGAAACTATACACCGTATATTAATAAATCCTTAGGCAACTAGTAGATAACTTTAACAACAAAAAAAACTTGAATCCTAGAAAATGATTACGAGAAATAGCTTATAAATAGAACAATAAAAAATTAGTTTTTATATTCCTAAGTTTTAATAATTGGCAATTAATTTGATAAATATAATATGGAATATTCTCTAAATCTTTTGGGTTTTATTTGATTCTACCTTTACTAAATAGATATATATGTATTTATATATATATGTATATTTTTATGTACATATATATATATATCTCCTTTGTTTATTCACTTAGACCTCTAATTATTTGTTTAAATTTTCTTTATATATTTATTTACTTATAGTTTTATTTTTTTTTTTTTATATTTTAGTTCATTCATTTATATGTATCTTTATTTTTTTTTTTATTCATTTATTCTTTTATTCATTTATATTGTTTATTAATTTATATTTTTTTTTTATATATTTATATCTTTGCTCATTTATTTATTCTTTTATTCATTTATATTGTTTATTTATTTATATTTTAACTTATAGGTTTTTTCTGGTCTATATTTTTTTTAGCTATTTTTATCTACATTAATTAAGCTGTTAAATTATTTATTTATTTGTAAATGTATGTATCTACATTAGTCGTTTTAAAAAAAAACAACATAAATAAACAATTTAACGCAAATTTAGATATATTAGGTTTATATAACTGCTTTTCCCTCTGTTATTAAGATTATAAATAAGTATTACAAGTCTACATACAATCTATCATTAGTATTACACAATTAAGAATTTTCATAGAAAAATTTAATTAATAAATCTAACCGGTGGTAAGCAATAATTTTAGAAATTTATATTTTCCATTATAGTGGCCATTTTTTTTACTCTATTCCACTAACGATATAAATTTTCAAAATATTATTATTTACAAGGTGTTAGTATTAAACTAGACATATAAAGCATACAATATACATATGTGAATGATGAGACTAAATGTTCGCACAGGGAAAATTACGAAATAATACTAGGCGGACTCGTGTACATTAAATGTTTCTTTTTTTCTTCAAATCTTGACATAAGTTAATATTAGTTGGGTTCCACTGTGTTTGAGACAATTATTATTTCTTTATTATAGCGTGTTAGTGCTATTATGGCAATTTGGGTTTATAACCTTGTTTTTGTGTTTGTGGGTGTCACAAAAAAAAATTATGGTTTTTATCTTTTTAGTTTTAGATAATCATAGTTTTACTCACTCGGGATATTTGGTGTGTTGGAATTTCAACAGATGGTGCTGTCACATAAAATTTATCTTCGCTGAGCTGATCAAATTTTGTTGAAGATTCCCAGAAATGTATACCAAAATATCCTACATTGAATTGGGATGCATAGGTATTTAATAAAAAGCACTTTTTTTACAATTCTATTTTTACTTCTTACCCGAGGATGCTTATTTAATTGACAAATTTTTACTTATTTGCCAAGTTGTGGTAAAGGGACTCACTATTTAATGGTGGTTTTAACTAAAACAAACTATGTTATACTTTACAAAATTCCGGCTATTATGTATTTTTCCTCATTTGACTCACCATTTAAATTAATATCCGCACAAACAAGTAATTGTTCTAAAAAAATATTTTATTGCCCTTCTTACATCAACGTGTTGTTTCTCTTAATGTAGTTTTATTAAGAAAGATCCCAGTTACAGGATATGAAACTGATCACCCTCATGCCCTGTACTATTCATTTTTGCAAACCTGCCTTTTTTATCTTAAAGATTGGCAGTATTGTTTTGCTATCAATTTCGGTTGAAAAATTAAGATAATGAGAAAAAAAAGAAGATTATTTATTGACATTTCTAGTTGGTTTAAAAAACAACATAAATTCTTGTTTTCGATCATTATTAATAAAAAAGGAATAAACAAATCAGAATTCCATGGAATAAAAGGTAAGTAAGTACCATTTATCATAATTATAATATGCACTTCATATTTTCTTCTAATTCTAGTGCAATATTGTTGTTCGGGGCCGTCACAGAATTGCAACAACAACAATGTAAAATATAAAAAAAAATTAGTTTTTTTCCACAAGTGTTTCTGTATCTTTACTTTGCGAGAACTATCTGTCATTTAAATACTTTTCCAGCAATTATTAGGTGTGTTCCACAAGATCTAGGGCAAGTTCGGAGTAATGAGAGTAAAATGAAAATTACTCTCTAAATTTGCTAAACCAACCCAAGGCGAATTCAACTACAGGTGGTGTCGATACTACAACAATCCAAAAACAACAGAAACAACACATTGTTTTTTGCATTGCATTGTTAGTGTTTACTGTCCAAAATGTCAACCATTCCTAATAAAACACTAACAAATCAAAACAAAGTAGCCCGAACTGTCAAAATCAGATGGCTCTTCGACACCACCTGTAGTTGAATTCGCCTTGAACCAACCCAAAATTGCTGGAACGCAAAAAACCATTTTTGACCTTCTTCAAATACTAATGCTGCTTACTTTTCAAATTAGGATATATTTAAGTGATTTTAGACACTTAAAAGTCATTACATTATAAAACCAAAACATTTGCATCATGGTCATTTTTTATATTTTGTTTTTTTTTTATATTACAGATTAACAGTACGTTTAAATTTGACAGTACTGGCAAGACAGTGTGCCACAGAACTAATTTGTGACAGTAAGCAAATACATATTAGTTGCCAAAAACACTACTTGCTGTCTTCGTGACGTAGGCGTCCAGACAGTAGTTAAGACTGTTCACTTTTAAAAAAATGTCTATCGTGAATGTCGCAGTGCAAGTTCTAGCTAAACGTGTTTTATATGAACTTACCAAATTAAAAATAGCATTTAAAAACAATTTTTTGTGAACATAAATAACCCTTAAGTAAAACATACAAAACCAAAGCATAATTTATTAATTTTTCTTTTAATTGTTGATTTTTTTTTTTTTACTTTTGCGAACAAAACTTCAAATTACTGTCAGCAAATGTTAAATCACTGTCCATTTTACTGTCTGCAAAATTTGAAGACAGTAGATAAGACAGTTGGAAAAGTGTACATGTATTAGTGATAAAGTTTGCATGTATTGCAACTGTCTTGCCAGTACTGGCAAATGTAAACACCGTGTAATGCATTAAACACATTCGAGACAGCAGGCAACACGAAGGCACGACTACAAATGCTGCAGGTTGCAATTGTAGTCGCCTTATCAGCTACTGAATTATTTTGAAGACGACAGCTACAATTGAAAAAATATAAACAGCTGTGTTTTTTATTATGTATTTACATTTCAGTGGTGCCACTATCATTTTTAATTTTTATAAATTTAACAACATGCATAATTGCAGACTCGTACATAAACTTAATTTAAGCCTACAAAAATATAAATACTTATTTATGATACATTTTTTAACGTAAAAACATATGAATTTATTAAAAAACATTTAAAATATTTTAATTTTATTGATTTTGGAACTCATAAAGAATATCATCTTCATGACAGGTTGAATAAAAAAATCCTAATATACAGTATAATCCCGAAAAAGTAAACTGAAATGTCTTAAGGGTTGTTAACTTTTTCGTCTTATTTATTAACTTTTCTAAATTGTAAAAAAATGCAATAATAAACATATGTACCTATATTTTTTTCAATGACTTAGTTTTCATCTGTACAAAAAAGAAACTTAGATCTAACTTGTACCGGCTACAATTTATAATTAATAATTATACAATTAGTCAAGTATTATTTATTGAGAACTACATATGACGTTTGTCAGAAAATTAGTTCTTCAAAAATTTTCAGATAGCGAATTCTGGGTATTTTCTAAACATTTGCCAGCCATCCATTACTGACATTATTGTCTTTTCAGGTTGCAGTTATACGAACTCGCGCTTAGCTATTGATATTGAAATTAGAACAGTGATTGCGCAATTACGTTTTCGATGCTTCAAGAAAACATTTGTAAAAACTTGCTTTAAGATCGGCATATTTCGGTCTATGTAATGTTTTCTGTGTGCTTTTTCCTTATTAATTTAATCCAATTTGTTATCGTTTGTACAAATCAGTACTTTTACTAATACGATCTGAAAAGTTAACTTAGAGTTAACGTTTAGAGCGGCACAGAAGCGCTAAAATTTGGTTAACTTGACCGCAAGATTACTGTATCGCGATACTTCTGTAATTTTTTGATTCAACGCACTAAGTTTATGAATTATAGGTCGTAAAGGTTTCAGAGCACTTTATCAATAGTATAGTATTTTTCTTCCTATAATCTAATCTTAATCTAATCTGAATCTTAAAAGTATTGGTATCATAATAAAGTCTTTCGAAACACATTTCATATGATGTATTAAATATACCGATTTATTAACCCCTTAAGAGGATTTATCTTAAAATTTTATCGATATGTATAATAATTTTTCCTCAAATATAATATGTTATAGAGAACACCCCAAGTTTTTATATGCTATATTTTTAGAAACTCCATCATATAAAATTTTAAAGTTATTAGCGTTAAAAAATTTTATTTTGGAAAACTTCACAATTTATTTATAAGTTTGAGTTAAAATATATAGTGGTAATAGTTTATGCACTTGTTACATATTGAAATATGTAAATATTTGAAAAGTGTTCCGGAATGCTGAAAACCCGCAATACAGAAAAACTTTATATAAATCAAATTTAGTAAAAAAGTCAGTCAAGGAGTATGAGCATTTGAAATGGGCTCTTAATGGGTAAATAAATCGGTGTGCTTTAAACACCATGTGAAAAGCACTTTCAATTTTTCAATGATACCCATACTGCTAAAACTAAGAGCGTTGGCGTGACAAACATCTTCCTATATAACTTCTTTTAAGGATACTAAAAAGTAATAATAATATAGATTTGGTGGTGAGCCGCGCTTATATTCTTGTTTCAATCCGGTTCTTTGCTGTTTAACCAAACAATTATTATCATATATTATAAGCACTAATTATTCTAATTTTTGATTATATTAGCAGCACTTTTTCTGTTTTGTAGCGTACAAAAATAGAAATTAGTTTAATTTGACTACAACGACAATATTAGCATAGACAACAACCTGCAGCCATTTTGCCGCGTCGTCGTTAAAATAATCATTTCCATATACACACATGTATTCTATTGTTGACATATTGGAGTCGGTAGTCTGCTGTCTCGAATGTGTTTAAAGCATAAAAGGGAAATATGTATGCAATCATGTATTTACCACTTAAATTTTTTCATTAAAACCATACATTGTGCTTATATACATATATATTTTTTGATAAAAAAAATAATCTTTTTCTTGTTAGTTTTCTGATTAATTTATCAGCTTCATATTTATACAAAAACAGCTGATTGTTTATTCTTGTCCGAATATACCCAAAGAAAAAGTTCGGGCAAATTTGTACAGGAAATGAAAAAATTACTCTCTCAATTACTCTCTTAATTGCTAATGAGAGTAAAATGAAAATTACTCTCTGAATTTGCCAAAATTTCTGAAACGAAAAAAACCATTTTTGCACTTCTTCAAATACTAATGATGCTTACTTTGCAAATTAAGATCTATTTTAATCATTTAAGACGCTTAAAAGTCATAACATTATAAAACCAAAACATTTGCATCATTGTAATTTTTTATATTTTGTTTTCTTTTATGTTAAAGATTAAGTGAAATATGTATGCAATAATGTATTTACCACTTTCATTTTTTCATTAAAATTTTACATTTTGCTTTCTAATATATTTTTTAATAAAAACAAAACTTTTTCTTTTGCTTGTAAATTTTCTGATTAATTTTTCAGTTTCAAGTTAAAAAAAACAGCTGATTGTTTATTCTTGTCCGAACTTACCCAATTAAAAAGTTCGTGCAAATTTGTACAGGAAATTAAAAAAAATACTCTCTCAATTACTCTCTTAATTGCACAAAAATTGTTATGTGGAACGCTTTTGGGTAACTTTGTGCAAGTTCGGACTGTTTCGTTATGCATCTGGAACAGAGCTATTGTTATGTGGAACGGTTTTGGGTAACTTTGTGCAAGTTCGGACTGTTTCGTTATGAATGTTTAACAGAGCTATTGTTAGGATGTGAGAAAAGGTGTTTCTGTAACAATATTTTAGGTAAAGTTTCTCAAGAACTGTCAAAATAAGTAACATTTGAAATTGGTACGAGAAAAACAAAATATACAAATATTTTAAATTTAAAATTTGTTTGTATACTATTTTTTTAGTATAAATATAAAAAAGAAAGAATTTAAATAATGAATGCACATTTGAAATTGATATTAATAAGATTTAAAACAAGTATCATATTTACCCTTTACCATTTTATTAAAAATCCCAAATCTTATATACGGGAGCCTCATTCTAGTGTGGCCAGGTGAAATTATGGTCCAAATTGGCCCATTTTTAATGTTTAGTGTTCCTTATATATAAAAATATCTTGGTCAAATTTGGTTCTCATAGTTTACAACAGGTTTATGCGCTATTATGCCAAAACCATTATATCAGGAAATAGATTATAAACTTAATCAAGTTAAACTTTATGGTTAAAAATTGGGGGCAGTCGTGGTTTATTGTCCATATCTATGGCATTTGTGTACCGATCTATGAAACCATTCCGAACTATATGTGATATTAATATAATATATCCTAGCCCCCATCATATGGGGAAACCCCACTTCGACAGACAAACTGACGAAAGAATAAACGGGCGTCATTGTATAACCTCCGCTTCTCAAATGGAACAAAATATACATATATGTATGTATACTAAGAGCCGATGGTTGAAAAATACAAGGACAAACTTAAATAAAAGCTTTTGCAGAAACAGTAGATTTCACAAATCCGTTTGAACCAGACATGTCGTGAAAAATAGTCTCTCAGATGCCTCAGATCTCATTTGAAAACTTAAATCTTTCTGCCCGATTTTATTTAAGTTTTGGTAGAACCACTGTTGCCAGAAGTTTTATCTGCATTTTGCAGTTTTTATGCCCCAAAAATATAAAATGCAGATTTGAAGATTTTTAACCGAAAAATGCAGATTTTTTAAAATAATAATAAAATAACCTAAACACTGCAAATAAAATGTATTTATCTCTTTCAAGTGCAATCTGGGTATAATTAATAATATAAATATAATGTTTCAAAGCGAAGCGACTGAGATCCACAATATATATATCCAAATTTAATAATAAGTAGTCACTCTAATTCAATTTTCAATATTGCGAATATTTCCAAATTTGTTTAATGAAAATGAAAGAAAGATCTGGATTCAGAGTTTCGAGAACGAAAACGGTTCAACTTAACCAATATCTTTAATAAGGAAGAAATAACTTTAATATGTTTTTGGAACAAAAAATCTGAAATCAAACGTGCTGGTTCCGAATATGATTTTCCTAGTCTTACTAATTTTGTTCAGAACATACTGATTTTGCCACATTCATCGGCAAACGTAGAAAGAGTATTCACTCAGGTGAATCCAAATAAAACAAAAGTCCAAATCGTTTGGAAAATGAATCCATAGTCGGAATATTGCTCACAAAAGATTAAAACTTAAAAAGTTACACTGGTTTCACAAATCAGTATCTTCAGATTTGCTTAAATCTATTTCAACTTCAAAATTATTATTTTTTTTTTTTTTCTCATAAACCAGTTCACATATCAAATCTATCACGAAAATTTCGTTTGCGTCACTTTTTTAACATTTTCTTTTTTAACATTTGTGTTGCAACCATGTTTTTGAATCCAGTTTTCTGCCACTCCTAAGCATTTTTGAATTTTTAGTTGTGCCTGTTTATTTATATTTGTAGATCAAAGCCTTTTTCACCCCCGGTCTCTTGAAGGGACGAAAATTTTATAATTTATTTTATATATAAATATGTAATTTATACATATTTTAAAACTGATAATATAACTTCTTTTATATTCTGTAAAATTTAGGCATGTTTGATCAATCAAACTTTTTGGATAATCAAATAAAAATAATAATAATGAAAAACAAGAAAAGGATTAAAAAGTGTTTGGAGGATTTAATTGAAATGCAGATTTTGAAGATTTTTCATTAATATATCATCCAATTTTGCTAATATTGCCTTTTAAATTTCTGGCAACACTGGGTATAATATGCCATCGCGCCCGTAAGCAGGCGGATCTGCGACCAATGTTGTCATATTTTTTTAAAAAATCTTAATTTCTGAAAAGAAAATTTTTTTCGATCAAAAAAATTTTTTTTTACAAATCGTTAAAAAGAATCACTTACACTGCATGTGTTTTGATTCTATTTATTAAAAAACATAATATAAAAATATACATACAAACATATACTTATATGAACTTAAAAATATATATAAATAACAATTTAATTCATCCATTTGGTTTATATCACGTATAAAATTTTTATATTTTGAAATAAACTAAGCTGAGTGAATATTATTTTTTGACAAATTTGCAAAAAAGATAAATCTTACGACATGACAACATTGTCTGCGACTCTAGAAATATTACGATATCTAAGGTATTTTTCAATTCTTATTAAGTGAAAATTAATGAAAAAAGCAGAAAAATCTTAAAACGTGCAAATAACTACAAGATTTAGCAATCAGAGAACATTTCATGACTATGCACCGTGGAAAATTTCGGCAAAAACTATAACTTTGCTATTTCTTTTCGTTAAGCAATAATACTTAGACCGGGGTTTTGAGATTTGGATTAAGTTTAAACTTAGTTTAACGTAGTCTAAAACTCGGATTTTCCGGCGAAATGAGATTTTTTTATATCATTTAAGACCAATATTTTAAGCAAAACTAAGTTGTTCCCTTTTGTATACAAACTTGGATTTGTGCCGCCACAACAAAGCTGTTTTTAGATTAACTAAACCTAGTTTAACTGAGTTGGGATCTGAAATCTGAACTATCGATAGTAGAAAATATCGATAGTATCCCAGCTTTAAATCCTACTAATATTACTACATTACTACGCCAGATGACGATTTTTTGCTCTTGTATTGTTTGTCTAGTCTTATGCCAAAGTTTTGTTTATGTTTACAAAAAGTCCACGTTTTGTGCTGTGATTATTGCATTGTATTAAAGTTTTTGATTATTTAAACTAAAATTAAATAAGATAGTAACCATAATGAAATAAAAATTGACTAAAAATTAATTTATTTCATTGCGTTAGGCAGCAAAATTTGATTTTAGTTTAATATAATTTTTGACGTATACGGAGACTTATTTCCCTTTTTTGTTGTAATGTTGTATTTGTTGCCGTAGAGCTGCCACCTACTTATTCCACCATGGTCCCAGCTAACACAACGCCTTCACCCTACGGCCACACGTGCAATTTATGATGTCTTAACACAAGCAATAACGTCGGCAGAATAACTTCGTCAAATTGCCAATGTGTTTTAGGTAGAGAACACGTAAATATCTTACAACATAAGTTTAAAAACAAGCTAAAGACAGGTTGTGTGTTATATTCATAGCGAAGAAAAAGTTTAGCGCTTAAACATAGTATACATAGTATACAATTTTTCACCAATTTGCTTTTAAAATTAATTTATTTTCGGAAAACTTATTTTGCACTTTAATTTGCGCTTTAATTTTAATTATTTATCAGCCACGCGCGTATTTTTGACAAGTTGTATAAAAAAGTTAATAAAAAGCAACAAAAAAAAGCTGTTTGTCAAACTTAAACGTCAAGTTATGTTATAAAATAGCTTGCAAGACAGATTGCTTAACAACGCTGTTAAAATACAAACAAAACACTAACATGAGGAGGCTATAACTAACACTAACATGATGTTAGTGTTAATGTTAACCATTTGATGTCAGTTGTAGCCTGGGTGTCAAGCGCTATCGACTTGAACATGACATGAACATAATGCCGGCAGAGTAACGGCATTAATTAGTTCATGTTCTTGTATGTGGCGAATACGTGTTGATGTTCATGTTCTGATTTACCAAAATTGTTTTTGTTGTGCGTTTAGTTGCAGACAGAAAATTACATTGTAAGGCGACCATCATGGCGAACATGGCTTCTAAGACATATCGTCGGCTTATAATTTAATTGTCGTATGTGGATTCCGATAGTTTCGAGTAAATTGAGTTCGAAGTTTGAACTCTTATAAAATCCACATACGGCATTTAAATAATAAATTAATATTTTGGTCGTTTTATATGGAAATTTGTCGTATGTGACAGTTACATACGACATTTAATTTGAAAATTGTTACCATGTTGATGAATAGTGGAGACGGGTAGTAAGGTCAAAAATTATCTTTAAAAAAAATCAAAGCGTGCCGATGAACGTTATAAAATATATATATTTTTAGTCAATTTTTATTTAATTATTGTCAATTGAATTGAAATTATCAAAAACTTTAATAAAATACACTAATCAAAACACTAAACGTGGACTTTTTGTAAACATAAACAGAACTTTGACAAGGCATGTAAAAGCAATGCCAGAGCAAAAAATCGTCGTCTGGCGTAGTAATGCCACCTGTTTATTTCACCATGTTTGTATGTTTGTCCGTTTGCAATGTTGAAGTTGAAAGGCATAAAATTTTTTCTTGTTATGAACTTGGATATGTAAATTTCGGCTTCACTTCGGCCGAATTTGGCCAATTTTGGCGGACTTCGGCATCAGCCTAAAAAGTGATTCGGTCGGACACTAATGTTTGGACATATGCAAGGCGAATTCAACTACAGGTGGTGTCGGAACTACAACAAGCATATGGACCAGATTCAAATAAAGGTTTTCACATGAACAGTTAAATGTCGGTTTCTCAGGCTTCGAGTGCTCAAAACTTATGTGTATGTGTAAAAATGATTATTCCTATGTTGTGTATTGAATTATTTTAACATAAAATACTGCATAAAATGTTTGGAAATTTTTTATATGATAATCTCTTCTCTAAATCTTGCTCTAATTTAAACGTGAACGAAGTAACGGTTAAAAGCTAGTATAAGAATAAAAGGCGATTCGTTTTACTATCACTTACCCCTACTACTCTAATTGAAAACAAATAAAAACATGTGGATAAGAATTGCAAAACAACAAAAATGCTGAAGTGGTCCACTTTCGAGTGAATTCAGATACTGAAACACACCCGATCTTTAGATTTTTTCATCAAAAAAATTAATATTGACTCGGAGTCTTTGCTCTTATTTATAACCCTCACATGAGCATATGTTTGAAGAAATTTTAAATTAAATGCCAAGGTAATACCAACGTGATAATTTCCATGTATCACTTGTTCAAAAAAAGTTTCAAAGGGTTTAATAAACATTTTAAATATTTACTAAAATTATATCGGTTGGAGTAATTAAAACAAACCAATTTTATTCTGACATGGCCCTTTTGGCCATGTTCTGACACTCGCACGATTTTAAATCGCAAAACAGCAGATTTTTATTCTGGTGCTCTGAAACTCGGACGTTTTGCTTGCGATCTGCCATACGGGTCTGTTCTGAAAATCACGTGCTTTAAAAATCACATGTGTGATTTTGCGGTGTTCTGAAAGAAAACTTTTTCGTGTTTCTCGGTGTGCTTTCGGAAATTGAAAATCACACAGAAACACCCAAAAACGGAACACTAAAATATCACATGTGATTTCAAAAGGCACAAGTGATTTGAAATCACGTGATTTGAGTTAAAGTGATTTTCAGAACAGGCCTGATAGTTTCTTAAAAACATTCTGGTTCCCTAGAGAATACTTTTGGAATCTGAAGTCGCTAAACTTCTTGCGGTTGCGAGTTACAGAACACCTATTATACGATTTGAAACCGGAATCGTAAATGTTAAAAATTTTACGACCTACTTTATTCTAAACTTCATCTTTATAAAATAAATACCTAGTATAATAAATTTAAGTAGTAAGTCTGCGTTCATAAGGCTCATGTTTTATTAACATGATTACTACTTTATTGGCGAGAGAGACGAGGGGAAAAGAAACGAGTACACACATGCAAATACTGTCAGTACGCTTTGCTTTCTCATTCGCTTTTCTTCTTCTTTCTTATTCGTATTTAAAAACTACACAAAAAAAACATGTCGTCAACATGACATGAATCATTTGAACACCAATTCATGTTCAAAGAAGAAAAAGGAAGAATCATGTCGTATGAACGCAGACTAAATAAAATAATATATAAGTTAATATAAATTTTTTTTTTTTATTAAAAAAATCTACATCTGGAGGTTGTTTTTGTGTTGTTAAGATAAATTTGTATAAAAAAAATATATAAAGAAAACAATGAATTAACTTAAAAGCTAATAATTAAATTTAAATTTCATACAATAAAAGCATAAAGACATAATTATTTAAAGTTGGAGTTGGGGCAACATTAGTGATTTGTAAAGATACTTAAAAGCTTATTCAGATTTATTAAAATATTATTAAGAAGGAAAAAACTTTACAAAAATTGTATATTCACTTTTATACAAAAAGTATTGTACGAATAGTATTAAAATAATTTATCATCTTCTTAATGGCAGTAATGTATTTGAAGAAAATGATTAAAAGAAAAGATCTAGATTTGTTTTTTAAAACTATTTTTTTTATAATACATAGAATAACATTGCTTAAGTTTTTGGGTGATTTTATAGGAAAGGCGTGAAAAAATTAGTACTGACTTGATAAATAAATAATTTAAGGCAAAGTTTAAAGACTTCGCTTATGTATTTAGGAATCTTTTAAAAATTGTATCTTGAGATGACTGCAGGTGTTGATGATGTAATAGATGCTAGTGAAATTAGAGTTAAGTGTAGGTTTAATTAATCGCCCTGTTTTAAACGTTTAACAGGACAATCGCTACCTTGAGAATTAGAATCTTCTGAAAACGGCATACTGCTAACAAAATCTGCACCTTGTGAATCACTGACAACGGAAAAGCCTAAAAAAGAATTAGAGTTATGTTCGTAATTTTTTGAAAATAAAAATAAATTTCTAGAAAAAACAATTTTGTCATCCGACTTTTATTTTGACTATTCCAGGTTTTTACACTCACAGGTATTAGAGTCTTCGGCTGTTAAGCCATAACTGGGTGTTATTTGTGGTGGCGTTGGTGTGCCTTTCTGCGAGTTCTCTTTGTCGGACTGTTTAGCCAAGGAACTTAGTTTCTTTTTATCATTATTCGATATGGGCACCCATTTAAATATTTTCATTGTGGTATCATTGATG
Source organism: Pollenia amentaria (assembly GCA_943735925.1). NCBI lineage: Eukaryota > Metazoa > Arthropoda > Insecta > Diptera > Polleniidae > Pollenia > Pollenia amentaria. The sequence goes on along the minus strand of OX031008.1, from coordinate 78,725,059 downwards.
GTTACCCATTTCTTTTCCCAATGTCTGGGTTTATCCACCGCCTGCATAACGCGTTTGATATCATCTTTGGCTCGACTGCGTGTTTCAGCTCTTACACTGCGTGACATTATAATTGAGCAGGTCCTTTACTTTTTTACGCACTTTTTAGCTTTTCTTACAAAAATTCTTATTTATTTTTGGCAAATTTATTTTACTTTAGTTGGTTTTTTTACAATGGTAAACAACACCATAGGTTTTATATTGCTGTAGCAAAAAAAAAAATTATTGTAAAAATGGCCGCACATTGACAGCTGTTGACATATATTAAAAAAAAAACTCGATCCTCGCTGTTTAAATTTTTTGTATAACTGTATTATCAACGCAAATTTTTAATTTGAATGTGCAATTAATTTACAAAATATCAATAAGATTTATTTCCTTTACGTTTAAGAGATTTTTTAAGAAAACGCCGAAATTTTCTATAAAATTTCTTTAAAGAAAAAAGTGGTTGCTGAAAAAGTTGCCGGACTAAGCAAATATAACTTGAAATACATATTGTGTAAGCGTTTTAACCGTCAAAATATTGAGGTACCCACAGACGAGGCAACATTTTTCGAAACATGGTCATGGTTCACTTAATGTTGCTACTTGTGTGGGGATATTTCTGGGTGAATTTTTTGTTACCTTTTCGGTATCTGAAATATCAAAAATTATTAATATTTTAATGCCCAATTTTCAGGATAGTATTTAAATCTATATTATGTTAATTTTCATAAGAACTTAAATCGTATTTAATTACAGATTGGTTTTTTGAGTTTTATATGAAAAGTCTTATTTAATTAAGATAAAAGTATGGTAGCACTACTAAGTACAAAAAATATCATAAAAATAGTGTAGTTATTTACAAGGTGGTCTCAAAAAACAGCTGGTTGTTATTACTTTGTCTGTTGTTTTTGTATTGTTGTGATATTGAGACCACCTTGCTAAGTTAATCCAGTTGAAACTTAAGTTGAATTTAAATGTACCACGTCGGTGACTTAAGTTTCATTTAAGTGTTTAGTGAAGAAGAGAATTTTGTATTTAAAACGATTTTAAACATAAATGTGTTTTAATGTCCATCCTGAAAATTGGCCATAAGTCTCCAAACACAATGTTTCATCGTGTGTGGCGATGGTGACAGTTTTTTCTTTATCATTTTGTTGAGAGCAGTTAAGTTCGGTGCTTTTGTAACTCTCGGTGTGTTAGTAATTTTTTTTGTTTTGGTTATGCATTTCTTGTAAGGTGCTGCCACGGAAATAATTACCAAGCAAAAAATCAGACTTAGTCCCCTTTTACAATGTGGCAAGTGGAAGGCAGACAGACGAAGTTTGTTTCGAGGGGTTGTAGAGGTAGAGTGTGTAGTACATGGCTGTCTGTACTAGATATTTTTTGTCTTTCTCTTCCACTTTTCGCAATTTTCATGTTGTTGTTTCATACCATTTTTCTCACACCAATGTAATTTAAGTATCAATGCCTGTAAAATCTTTATCTCCGTCAACGGCGAAAAAGAACGAAAAAAAAGAAAGGAATAATTTCTGTCTGTCTATTAATTTCGCGATTGTAAAAGGTTAAGGCAAGTTCAAAAGAGAATAAGAAAAATGTCTGCCTTCCACTTGTCACGTTGTTAAAGGGGACTTTGGATTTGACAAAATAACATTTGGCAGCATTAGCTGTTATTGCATACTTAAAAAACATATGTCGAAACATGTGTACCTACTTAAAGCTGGGATCACACGATTGCCGCAATGCACCAATTTTCACACTTTTTAATACCCCAATCTTGTGACTGCACAATCAAATGCCTCATGTACCAACCGAGGGCAATATTGTGCTTACTTTTACCAATAAAATGCAACCCTGGTGCGGCAATCGTGTGACTACTTGATATGTAAATGCGCGTCAATAAAAATGACAAAAATGTACCAATATTTATTGGCTTCTTGTGCGGCAATTAAACAACACAATACGCGCCAATATTTGCCTTTTTTTAATAAATTTACTTTTGTGTGTTTCTTTTAGTAGGAATAAATTAAAAATAAAAATTAAATTTATCAAAAATAAAAATTGGGAATTTAGCAAGTCATTAATAAATAAATTAATAATAAATTTTTTATTCCCAAAAAAAAAATTTTTTTTTTAAATTAGTGCAATAGCTGTTCAGGACAATATAAAAGAATATACTATACAGGAAAACGGAGCAAAATGTATTGAAATTTTTTAAAGCGAATTTATTTTTGAATATTAATATTCTCTATTTCTTTATATATTTAAAATAGAATTTTACTTTGTTTTATTTTTGGAATTTCATATATTTAACTTAAAAAATTTTAAATAAAACTATTCAACAAAACTTTGTTTGAATACCTATATGATAGAATTTAATTTTTTTTTTTTATGAACAAGCCAACTAGAACTTTCAAACAAATAAAAAAACTACCACAGCAACTGCGTTCGCAGTTGACACAAGTAAGAAAAATCGTGTGACAGTGCTGGGGCAATTATTGTACTCATTTCGCTTTGTACCAACTAGCGGCAATTAAATTTGTATAAAACAGGGCAATCGTGTGATTTCAGAATATTTTATTGGGGCAATTTCATTATTGTGCGTCAATAAAGCACAATCAATATTGTCTCATATTGGTGCATTTGGGGCAATCGTGTGATCCCAGCTTAAGGTAGGATTACACGATTGCCGCAGTGCACAAATTATTGGTCTACTTTATGCACCAATCGTGTAATTTCACAATTTATTGGCTCATACGGCAACCTTCGACAATACTATTCTTATTTGGCCCAATCAAATGCAGCCCTGGTACGGCAATCGTGTAACTGCTCGATAGACAATAATGCGGCAATGAAATGTGTTAATTGCGCCAATAATTATAGGTTTCTTGAGCGGCAATCAAAGTGGCCAATAAGCGCCTATATCAATTTTTTCTTTAGTCGTGGAATATTATATCAGTAAGTAAAATTAATTTTAACTGTTGTAAATAAATTAATTATTATTTATGTATATATGTATGTGTCTGGTTTTTTTATAAGTGGAGACACTAGTTGCAACAATTCCTTAAAGGTTTGTTCGGCCATACGTATGAGATTTTTAAAAAAAAACTTTTGATTTTCGATTTCTCTAAACTTCATTAATGTTTTTTCTTTTTGTGAGCCACTCTCTGACCCAAATACTTCTTTTAACACACTTTTTTCATTTGTCTTTGTATCCAATTCACACAAAATAATTAATTTTGTACAGATTTAAAAGTATTTATTGTATTATGTGGTATTTATGTTAGCAAAACAAAAAATTTAATTAAACACAACAGCTGTTTCTCAGTATTGCCGCATACCATAGCAATCGTGTAACTGGAAGTCGGCAATTATTGGCCCTTAATCGTTGTGCGCCAATTTACGGCAACCAAATTTATGAAATTTGAGGCAATCGTGTAACTGCAGAAAATTTGATTGGGACAATCGATTTATTGTCCTCCAAATTAGCACAATAAAAATTGTTACAAATTGGTGCATTGCGGCAATCGTGTAACCCTAGCTTTAAGTTTCAGTTCTTACCACGGACGCTGACACTAAAAACGAAACAGCATTATTGCGTGTGTTGTGAATATACTACTACAAAACAAAAAAAAAATATTTTTTTTTTGTTTTTTTACCCATCACATTTTAGTCTCATTAATTTTTAATATTTTATTTTAATTAAAATATTTTCCCAATTCTCATAATTTGCAATTTTCCGATTTCTTTCTTGTTATTTTTTTCCGAGAGTTCCAAAAGTACCTCACTTAACAACTGCTCTCAGCAAAATGGGAAAGAATAATAGTCAACTTCGCTACACGCGATGAAGCATTGTGCTTGGAAACATAAAATATCAATAACTTTTGATATTTTACACAGGGTCTCCACCTGAGATAAGATATAAGATCATAATCTTACGTGTGGACTCTCAAATAGTGTTAGTATTAATATAATAATAAATGTTATGAGACAGTTGTTATAATAAATCTTATAACAACTATCTTATATGATGAGCTGTCAAAAATACACATGCATACACACATATAAAACAATAATAAGCCACCATTATTAAAATGTGTAATTTGTTAATGCAACTAGTGCCAATATTGTGAAAATTGTTAAAAATAACAATATTTTAAACTAAAAAGCTAAAAATAGAATAAAAAAAGAATAAAAAAGATACAAGTTTACTGTACGAGAATCATTCGATTATAAAATCTTATAAGATAATGTTCCCCTTGTTTGATATTAAGATTAACATAAAGAAATGTATTCTCTCATTCTGCCGACGTTCTCTCAGATATTATATCAGATATTATCTCAGGTGGAGACCCTGTGTGAGATACCAAACAGGTAACAAGAAATTCGCTCAGAAACATACTCGTAGCAACATTTAGTGAAACATGCCCATGTTTTGAAAAATGTTATCTCGTCTGTGGGTACCTTAACCAAAAATCTTTTACAATTTATAAGAGTTGCCAGACAACTAATTAAAAATCAGTGGAAAGTGGTCAATAAAATGGTGAATTCATGTAAACGGTGGTGGGGATACGACAGAACCAAAAACACAACATTGTGTTGTATTTGTTGCTTTGGTTGGTCGATATGTCTAAGGTTACCCACACACGAGGCAACATTTGTCGAAACATGCGCATGTTTCACTAAATGTTGCTACGTGTGTGGGGATGTTTCTGGTTGAAATTCTTCTTACCTTTTTGGTTTCTCAAATATCGAACATTTTTGATATTTTATGTTTCCAAACCCAATGTTTCATCGTGTGTGGCGATGTTGACTGTTTTTTCTTTCTCATTTTGTTGAGAGCAGTTAAGTTCGGTGCTTTTGCAAATCTCGGAGAAAAAATATGAAGAAAGAAATCGGAACATGGAACCATTGCAAATTGTGAGAGTTGGAAAACAATTATAATTGAATATAAAATTTTTCCAAATTTTTGTCACATAAAACATGTTAGTGTCATCGTCTGTGGTAAAAACTGAAACATATATAGTATCACGTGTTTCTACAGATGTTGCATTGCCGTGCTGCCACGGCAATATGATATAAAAACGCTGGCAAAAAGTGTTTTTTTATATAGAAATTGACAGTTGCCAAGGCAATAATTGCCAAACATATTGTCGTGGCAACTGTCAAACTCTATATAAAAAAACTCGATATATATTTGCCAGCGTTTTTGTATATGAAGTTTGACGCAATAATTGCAAACATATTGCGCGTGTGGTGGGGGTAGTTAAGGCCGGGATTTACTATCCTACATAATCGTACGATTCATTCACACGAGAATCTGATAAAATTATATTCTATGTCTGACTCAGCAACTTTATAAGAAAATTCAACTCTGATCGCAAAGAATCTATCAGTTTATTAAAAGTTTCATAAACATTTGCAGGTCGGACAGGAGAGACCTGTAAAAAAATCCGTCACTTATTTAATTTTTAAGCCTAAAAAAAAACCGTACGACTGAATAGGATATTGTATCGCCGACTTAAGTCAAAACGTATCAAAAAGTGACCTCAGAACTACAACAATGCAACAATAGAAAAAACGACAGGCATTATGTTGCTAGAATTGCGACCGTAAATGTCTAAATGTCTTTATAAAAAAATGTAAATAGACAAAACAAAGACACGAAACGTCAGAACACGAAGAAAAATATATATGTCGTGTTTTGTTTTAGTAGAACTGATGCCACTTTATAAGTGATTTGTTGTTGTACCATTTCACATACGACAAACAAAAACTTGTGATTTTATTAAAAAAGAAAAAAAGGAAACTACGTCTCCGCAATAGATACAGTTTGACGTTTCTTTGTAAGCTAAAGTGAAAAAAATGTAAAATGTTTGCGCACAACCTTACTAACACATGGAATAAATCACACGAAATTGAAAATGTTTAATTATTTGTGACAACCGAATTAACAAGTAACTTGATGTCCAGTACGAACATATCACAGGCACAAATCACTCGTGTGTAGGCAGCTTTACTCAAAATTATGTGATGTTGCTTTTATCTTGAATCAATTTCAAATAACATATATACCTTTGAAAATTATGAAGTTATCGTAAGAAATATATGTATTTCATCTTTACTTCATTTACAATAATTTTTTTCTCTAAAATATGTGATTTTACTTGGCTCACCAACACATGTTTGCAGCATTTTTATTTTTTATTATTATTTTACATTAGCTTGAAAACGATATCGTTATAATTTTTCGCCATTTAACGTATTTGTTTTGACTATGCAATTATTAACATATAATAAATTTTCCAACGCAATTTAATATTATAATTTTCTAAATAACTTTTATAACAAAGTTGTTTAAACTCGGATTTTGATTAAGTAGTTAATAGCTAGCTTATATTATTTATGTGAAAAAATTTATAATACACAAAATAAACGTGTTTTAAATTAATTAATTAAAGAAAAAAACTGACAAATACCTATAAGTATGTACTTTAATTTTTTTTACCCATTTACAAAGTGAGGAATAAATTTCACGTTAAAATATCTATTTTTGTTGTAAAGTATAAAACTATTTAAATAATCGCTACGTTTATACTTTAATATTTTTCTTTCAAAACCTCTGCGTTCGGCAATGAAATCCTTAAGTTGTCATCACTGATTATTACCAAACAACAAAAAAAAGGTGTAAAATCGAATTTGGCCGAGCGAACGAACGAAACATGGATCATAGTGTAGCGGATGAAGAAATATAGAAATTTTATTAAAATTAATTATTAAATATATAGAGAAAGAGTTAAAAATATTGTTAACAATATTAATAAAACCTAATAACAGAAAAAAACAAAATTCTAGCAAAAGCCAAAAAGTCGGGCACCTTTTAAAGGCAGTGAAAAAATTTTCTGTGTGTATGTTTGTGTAAAAAAGGTGATATGTGAAAGAGAAAACATAAAAAAGCATAGTAAATAATTAAGAAATTAAAAAGATTAATTAATAAGAAAAAATAAAATAGAAATAATCTACCAGTGCTAGTCGTAGCAGCTTAATTAATAAAATAATAAAAAATGTGGAAATGCAATAGATATTTTACAACAACACGTCGTTGACAAAAAAAGCAAATCAAAAAGAAAAAAAGCAAGAATTCCAATTGTCAAGTTTTATTTTTGCCTGCTTTTGTTGCCTTCTGCACACTACACTCTTCTTTAAGTTCATTGAAGTGCGAAAAACGGTTTAAAACAAAATTATTGTAAAAGAAATAAAAGAAAAAATATCGGGTTTTATTAAATGTTTTTATTTAAAAAAAGTTTAACGCAAATAAATGCATGCTGAAATTTTTTTGTTGCAAAAAGTCAAATTAAACAAAACAGAAAATAAAACAAAATAACGAAATTGTTTACATTTTTTCTTTACTTTTGTAAGAAAGCGAAAAATGTTTTCATAATTGAATTGAATTATCTTGGTATAGTAGTGGCAGCAAAAAAAAAAAAAAGAAATAAAATTAAATAAAAGCGAAACTGTCTTACGGCATTTTTAAGAAAAAAGTGCGAAACAAATTAAAATAAAAACAAATATTAAAATAATTGTGTGAAATTTTTACAAGAGAAAATTTTTTAACAAACTTAAAAAGACGAAAAAAAACTTGTCTGCCGTTTATTCCAAATTTACAACTAGCAGATTTTTCCTCCAATACATCCTACTTCTAGTCATCCATTTTAGTCTTCTTGATCTTCTTTTCTTGTAATTTTAATTTTTCTTTACATTACCTCTCCTACTATACATTATTCCAAAGTGTTGTTAATGTAAACGTCGACGTAAACGTTGTCGTTGTTATTGATGTCTGGTTTCTCAGCCATTTCTTCCTTTTTTTTTTTAATACGACGAGTAAAAAATTCGATGGTTTGAGTTCCATTGTGTCTGCCATTAAAATTAGCCAAAGATATTACCGAAAAAGGCTGAGCAGTTCTTGTTTCGACCACTTTTTATTTTTCTATTCTACAAAGTGTTTCTTGACTTTTTACATCACGCTGCTTGCCTTTTTTGCTCCTTTGTGTGCACCTGTTTGTAACCTTCAACTACAACATAAGAATACCTATTGCAAAAAATAAGAAAAAAATCAACTGACAACCTTGGATTACTATAAATTTGTAACCACTTCACCATCATACTCATCATTGCCATTATACATTGTGAAAATTGTCCTCCATCGAGACTTAGGAGTCACCAGCTGAAGCAGAGATAGATATAGATACAACAGCAGCCGCAATATGCCCAAATGCGATGTTAAGACACGCTACATTCCTGCGACTTTCGCTTGGATTTTATTATTAACCACCACATTTCTTTTCTTCTTTTATCCGTAAGTATTTATTTTTTATATATGTATATGTACCTACCTATAAAATATTCTTTTTCGTTTACTTTACAAAGAAATTCATCATATACCTAGCTATTCATTTATTAAATAAGTTTGTTCAAAAATGAGGCTGTTTTAATGGAAACAGCAACATAATGCTTCAAGTTCAACAATATATGCAAGGTTTGTGTCCTTGATGAGACCAAGAGTAATAAAAAATTTTAATGTGAAAAAATTTCGGTGTTTATTTTATTAAAGAAAATTACGTTAGAAAAGTTGATTTTGTAAATAATTAATAATACGTTTAAACTATCAGTTTAACTGTTTATATTGTGTGCATTAATGATTATTCTTGATTTATTTCGAAAAACTTTTTATTTTTATCTGTATTATATAACTAAGGCTACTTGAACTCATTTAGATCCGGCTTTCTTATTTTTAATAGATAATGATAAGAAAGATAGGTACTGCGATAGATAATATAGGTATACATAGTTAAAGATAAAAAATACCTACTTTACATGCAGACAACTGTTGAAATACTGTAATAAATTGTTGTTTTGAATTTAGTACTCATATACCTAGTATGGCAGTGATTTAAGATACGGCATATCGGAAGGCTTGTAGGATGTGTAAGAATGTTTGAAGCCACTATGATGTTTCTAAAAAGTACGCAGAAATGTCTAGGTAGCCCCTTCCTGGGCGAATTAATCGAGATTTCAAGATGCATGGCTTGCTTGAGTAGAAGTATGAGGTCATACGCACGGTAATGGTCTCCTTGCTTAGTTGTTCAGCTTTCTTTTAACTTTGTTTTTTCTTTAATTTAGATACGAATGAATTATTTACAAAGTACCCTAAGGGTCTACGGGTGGAGGTGTAAAGTTCAAACTTAGTACCAACTTTTCTTACCCCACTAACCTACCTACTCATACAATAAATAATATGTAATAAATCATGGATATTCTTATATCCTCATAGAAAAATCCTTGTTTCATCCCTTTTCAAATTCAATTAACAACGGTATTTAGATTTTTTTTTGTATTATAAGCAAGTCATTAAAAAACTCTCAAGCCAATGCCAACCACCTCTAAATTTGGTAGTACGACATTTTCTCCTGGAGCTGCTCTGGGTTCCAAAGATTGCTTCCGACATTTAGGCGGGGTTTTTAAAATTTTAAATTTTTTAATAGTTAAACAAGGTTTAGTTAATCTGAAAACAGATTTGTGTCGCCATTACCAAATTTGTATACAAAATGTTGACCGAACAGCTTAGTTTTGCTTAAAATGTTGGTCTTTAATTAAATAATAAAAAAAATTCATATTTCGCCGGAAAAATCCGAGTTTAAGAGTACGGTCTTAATCGCCATAATATATTGACCCTTGCAACGAAACCTATAGAAGTAATCACAGTTTTATTCTATTTGTTTTACTGCCAGGCCCACAATGTCGACAAGAACATTTCTTTCACATATTTTCATTGAAAACAATAATAAAAAATTAAAATTTTTTTTTGTTTCTAATATTGATATATGAAAGAAACGGTCTTAGCGATATTGTGGGCTAGGCAATTAATGTTCTAGCCAAGGCGAATTTATACAAGGTATAGTATACCCTTCTGGCGTTTCTGGGGAAGCTTTCATAAATTCCATAATTTTTACTTAGAACTATGAAGTATATAACGTTTTTAAATTTTTCCATTTAAAATCACAAAATTAAAATTTAAAACAAAATAAAATTTTTGTTTGAATTGTTTACTACAGTGTTGTATTATTGTGAAACAACGTTAAAGTATTTTACAGTGTTGTGTGTCCGTTTTCACAATAAGACCACCTTGTATGATGTCGCCTTGGTTCTAGCAAATAAAAATTATTTTGAAATATAAAACAGCAGACGTTTTAGTTCAAATTTATGTATATAAGTGAACATGTTTTATATTTTTTTTTATTCTATTTTTACTTTATCGAAATATCCTTATGCTTGGAAAACATCAAGGATTATTCCAATTCCAAAAAATAATGGTCAATTGATTACATGAGACAAATTAGTATTTTGTATCTGAGGTTGTTGAAAATTTAATTCAGGAGCAATCACTAAATTGATTGAGATAGGTAATTACTTAATGAATGTCAATGCAATTTGTATCTGTCAATGGCTTATCTTCTAACTCTTTCTGTAATATCTGGCCTTTCGCGGGGTTCTGTGATTTGCCCTTTTTTATTTACTTTTTTTTTTAATGATGTTTTTGCATCGCTTGGTTACAGTTACTGTAAACTTTTTGCTTTTGCTAACGTAATCCAAATTTTATGGTTAGGAGAAAGCTTATTTGCTGACGCTTTACAGGCTTCTATTAATTATGATTTGTCTAACCTGTTTGAACAAACTAAAACCAAATCTCTTGTGTTTAGGCCGAATAGAACTGATTTGTTAAAGTTATGTAGTTCTACTGTTGAAATTGTTAGCAGGTTGCGGTGCCTGGGTGCTATAATTTATGATATGTGAACTTCACCGAGAAAAGGGACCTACTGTGTCAAAAACAGGTTTGGACTTAAGAGTGGATTCTGGTAACTAAAAGGGGGGTAGAATAAGATGAAATGAGTTAGATTTCTGATAAAAATTTATTTACCCCATAAAAACGTACAAAACGAACTTGGGAAAATCGATAAAAATGAGAAAAACATTAAAATTAATTAGTATTGTGGTTATTTTGTTGAACTATTCATGGTTTTTAATCCAAATTTTTACTATTTAATTAGGCTTAAGTTCATTAAATTTAATTTTCATTAAATTATTTTTATGAAGAAAGGAATTTTTACAACATGGAAGATTAATTAAAATTGTTATTGATAATTTTCATTCTTGACTGACCTGGGATTCGAAGCCAGGCTGGCTGGCGTGTGATTCGAACCCAGGCGGCTGGTTACCCTGACATGTTTCGACCTCAACCACTAGGTCTTCTCAAAGGGATTTGCCGTCTTACACTCGCAGCCATCGATGACTGCTGACGTCAGTAGTCAAACATCAATCCTTAAACCAAATTGTATTTTAACCATTGGTAGATCGAAATTTGCTTATTGAATGATTATCCATTTTTAATTGATCTCACATGTTTTTCCTTTACTTCTGTTTTTTCCGTACTTTTGTCAAGAATTCTTCTTGAAGTCCAAAGTACATTTTTTGTTTATCATGTTTTTTGTCTTTCTTTTTTCTTGTTGACATTTTTCAGCACAACTTGAAGGACAAATGAACACATAGAGCTTGTGCCTTAGCTTTAACAATAATTAGTATTGTGGTTATTTTGTTGAACTATTCATGGTTTTTAATCCAAATTTTTACTATTTAATTAGGCTTAAGTTCATTAAATTTAATTTTCATTAAATTATTTTTATGAAGAAAGGAATTTTTACAACATGGAAGATTAATTAAAATTGTTATTGATAATTTTCATTCTTGACTGACCTGGGATTCGAAGCCAGGCTGGCTGGCGTGTGATTCGAACCCAGGCGGCTGGTTACCCTGACATGTTTCGACCTCAACCACTAGGTCTTCTCAAAGGGATTTGCCGTCTTACACTCGCAGCCATCGATGACTGCTGACGTCAGTAGTCAAACATCAATCCTTAAACCAAATTGTATTTTAACCATTGGTAGATCGAAATTTGCTTATTGAATGATTATCCATTTTTAATTGATCTCACATGTTTTTCCTTTACTTCTGTTTTTTCCGTACTTTTGTCAAGAATTCTTCTTGAAGTCCAAAGTACATTTTTTGTTTATCATGTTTTTTGTCTTTCTTTTTTCTTGTTGACATTTTTCAGCACAACTTGAAGGACAAATGAACACATAGAGCTTGTGCCTTAGCTTTAACAATAATTAGTATTGTGGTTATTTTGTTGAACTATTCATGGTTTTTAATCCAAATTTTTACTATTTAATTAGGCTTAAGTTCATTAAATTTAATTTTCATTAAATTATTTTTATGAAGAAAGGAATTTTTACAACATGGAAGATTAATTAAAATTGTTATTGATAATTTTCATTCTTGACTGACCTGGGATTCGAAGCCAGGCTGGCTGGCGTGTGATTCGAACCCAGGCGGCTGGTTACCCTGACATGTTTCGACCTCAACCACTAGGTCTTCTCAAAGGGATTTGCCGTCTTACACTCGCAGCCATCGATGACTGCTGACGTCAGTAGTCAAACATCAATCCTTAAACCAAATTGTATTTTAACCATTGGTAGATCGAAATTTGCTTATTGAATGATTATCCATTTTTAATTGATCTCACATGTTTTTCCTTTACTTCTGTTTTTTCCGTACTTTTGTCAAGAATTCTTCTTGAAGTCCAAAGTACATTTTTTGTTTATCATGTTTTTTGTCTTTCTTTTTTCTTGTTGACATTTTTCAGCACAACTTGAAGGTCAAATGAACACATAGAGCTTGTGCCTTAGCTTTAACAATAATTAGTATTGTGGTTATTTTGTTGAACTATTCATGGTTTTTAATCCAAAACCACTTTTTTTTTTTTTAATTAATCTTCCATGTTGTAAAAATTCCTTTCTTCATAAAAATAATTTAATGAAAATTAAATTTAATGAACTTAAGCCTAATTAAATAGTAAAAATTTGGATTAAAAACCATGAATAGTTCAACAAAATAACCACAATACTAATTATTGTTAAAGCTAAGGCACAAGCTCTATGTGTTCATTTGTCCTTCAAGTTGTGCTGAAAAATGTCAACAAGAAAAAAGAAAGACAAAAAACATGATAAACAAAAAATGTACTTTGGACTTCAAGAAGAATTCTTGACAAAAGTACGGAAAAAACAGAAGTAAAGGAAAAACATGTGAGATCAATTAAAAATGGATAATCATTCAATAAGCAAATTTCGATCTACCAATGGTTAAAATACAATTTGGTTTAAGGATTGATGTTTGACTACTGACGTCAGCAGTCATCGATGGCTGCGAGTGTAAGACGGCAAATCCCTTTGAGAAGACCTAGTGGTTGAGGTCGAAACATGTCAGGGTAACCAGCCGCCTGGGTTCGAATCACACGCCAGCCAGCCTGGCTTCGAATCCCAGGTCAGTCAAGAATGAAAATTATCAATAACAATTTTAATTAATCTTCCATGTTGTAAAAATTCCTTTCTTCATAAAAATAATTTAATGAAAATTAAATTTAATGAACTTAAGCCTAATTAAATAGTAAAAATTTGGATTAAAAACCATGAATAGTTCAACAAAATAACCACAATACTAATTATTGTTAAAGCTAAGGCACAAGCTCTATGTGTTCATTTGTCCTTCAAGTTGTGCTGAAAAATGTCAACAAGAAAAAAGAAAGACAAAAAACATGATAAACAAAAAATGTACTTTGGACTTCAAGAAGAATTCTTGACAAAAGTACGGAAAAAACAGAAGTAAAGGAAAAACATGTGAGATCAATTAAAAATGGATAATCATTCAATAAGCAAATTTCGATCTACCAATGGTTAAAATACAATTTGGTTTAAGGATTGATGTTTGACTACTGACGTCAGCAGTCATCGATGGCTGCGAGTGTAAGACGGCAAATCCCTTTGAGAAGACCTAGTGGTTGAGGTCGAAACATGTCAGGGTAACCAGCCGCCTGGGTTCGAATCACACGCCAGCCAGCCTGGCTTCGAATCCCAGGTCAGTCAAGAATGAAAATTATCAATAACAATTTTAATTAATCTTCCATGTTGTAAAAATTCCTTTCTTCATAAAAATAATTTAATGAAAATTAAATTTAATGAACTTAAGCCTAATTAAATAGTAAAAATTTGGATTAAAAACCATGAATAGTTCAACAAAATAACCACAATACTAATTATTGTTAAAGCTAAGGCACAAGCTCTATGTGTTCATTTGTCCTTCAAGTTGTGCTGAAAAATGTCAACAAGAAAAAAGAAAGACAAAAAACATGATAAACAAAAAATGTACTTTGGACTTCAAGAAGAATTCTTGACAAAAGTACGGAAAAAACAGAAGTAAAGGAAAAACATGTGAGATCAATTAAAAATGGATAATCATTCAATAAGCAAATTTCGATCTACCAATGGTTAAAATACAATTTGGTTTAAGGATTGATGTTTGACTACTGACGTCAGCAGTCATCGATGGCTGCGAGTGTAAGACGGCAAATCCCTTTGAGAAGACCTAGTGGTTGAGGTCGAAACATGTCAGGGTAACCAGCCGCCTGGGTTCGAATCACACGCCAGCCAGCCTGGCTTCGAATCCCAGGTCAGTCAAGAATGAAAATTATCAATAACAATTTTAATTAATCTTCCATGTTGTAAAAATTCCTTTCTTCATAAAAATAATTTAATGAAAATTAAATTTAATGAACTTAAGCCTAATTAAATAGTAAAAATTTGGATTAAAAACCATGAATAGTTCAACAAAATAACCACAATACTAATTATTGTTAAAGCTAAGGCACAAGCTCTATGTGTTCATTTGTCCTTCAAGTTGTGCTGAAAAATGTCAACAAGAAAAAAGAAAGACAAAAAACATGATAAACAAAAAATGTACTTTGGACTTCAAGAAGAATTCTTGACAAAAGTACGGAAAAAACAGAAGTAAAGGAAAAACATGTGAGATCAATTAAAAATGGATAATCATTCAATAAGCAAATTTCGATCTACCAATGGTTAAAATACAATTTGGTTTAAGGATTGATGTTTGACTACTGACGTCAGCAGTCATCGATGGCTGCGAGTGTAAGACGGCAAATCCCTTTGAGAAGACCTAGTGGTTGAGGTCGAAACATGTCAGGGTAACCAGCCGCCTGGGTTCGAATCACACGCCAGCCAGCCTGGCTTCGAATCCCAGGTCAGTCAAGAATGAAAATTATCAATAACAATTTTAATTAATCTTCCATGTTGTAAAAATTCCTTTCTTCATAAAAATAATTTAATGAACATTAAAATTTTAAACTTTAAATGCGTTTTTCTCAACACACACTAGGTCCCTGTCTGACGCTACGTAGGCTATATCACCTGAATCTGTAAAGGCAGGGTTACAAGTTAAGCAAACTGTTGCACATTCCTTTCTTATGGCACAAGTTGATTATTGTGTTGGGGTTTACTCGGGTTGTAATATGCCGAATAAAAAGAAGATAAAATTGATTGTGCACAAAATTGTGAGATTTGTTTATGTACTTAGATAAAGAGCGCATGGGTCTGTACATCTGAAAAATTATTTGAATCTAAATTTTGATGATTACCTTAAATTACGCTTGCTAATTTATCTTTACAGAATTATTAAATTTCAGAAACCAGTTCATAGGTATTGCACAAAATCTATTAATTACAAGATCTCTTAGAAATCCCCAAATTATTATATCTTGTATACATAATTCAATATATGAACAATCATTTTATGTTCAAGCTGCGCGTTTTTTGAACTTCTTGATTTTCTTTTTTAATTTGGTAGTACATATTTGACTATGCTGATAATAAGGGTTATTAAAATATATTATTATTATTCTTTTATATGTTTGGGGTAGTCGTTAGGATGCATGGATGCTCCCATAGATGATAAAATACTTGTAATATAATTATTAATTGTTATCGTAAATAAGAACTGAACAGTTTTTCTCTCGAAATTTGGCTCTTTTCCCATACATTTTTTAGGAAAGAGGGGAAAAATTTGTATTCAAAACCCCTTGAATACATAATTTCTCATATAAAACTCTCATTATAAAACATATATAATGAGAATTTATGAGAACCTATTTTCTAGTTTAACTTAGGGTCTTGATCCGAAGTAGTAAAGCAAAAACTTGTCTTTCTTAAGCAGAATTTTATCAAAATAATTTGTCATACTTTTTGTACATAAGAAAACGTTGCATCCGCTAACTTTGCAGAATGAAGCTTATCTGAATTTTGATAAATAAAGAATACCTACTGTTAGGTCTGAGCAGATATACGATTTAAATTTATTTTCTTGACTTCCATTATATTTCATCTGAAAGCGAAGTTTTTTTTTATAAAGTATATCCTGGTAATTTTATATATGTACTAGTAAACTAGAAATTATAAAATTCTGCGTAAAAAAACTACTTTTCATTCAACCTCAATAATTTTACAAATACCCGAATATCCATAATACACTGACAACTCTTATCTTCCACATTTTTTTTTGTCTACCGTATGAATGCGTATTTTTCTACTATGTTTATAATTCTAATTTATTTTCTTCTTTAAAAACGTTTTCTCAAGCAATTTGCAACAAAAAAGTTAAAACAAATATATATATTTTTTTTAAATGTCTGCTTAACTATCTACATATGTATGTATATGTTTTCTCATCTATTTCTGCAACTGTCTGACGATTTAACTATTAAGTTGTAGTTTTCTTTGCATTGTAGGTGTCTGTCCAATTGTCGTTTAAAGTCGTATTGTGAGCATAAGAAAAGCTTGATTTTTTTGTACTATTTTCTAAAATTTTGTTAAATCAAGCAACCAAGTCACACATCAAACGTAACAATAGATGAAAAAGAATTGTTATTTGTTTCTGACCAAAAAATGCATACGACTTCGGAAACGAATACGTAAGACGTAAAAACGCATAATGATTGTATTTTTTTTCAAAACAATTTCATAGTTTTTCTCAGCAGTTTACTACAAGTTTCTCAATGTGTTTTTACCCAGTAAAGCGGATTTAAGTTTTAATAAAAAAATATTTACATGTTTATTTAATATCAATTTCTTTCCTAGGAACAGTGTTGCCACAACTTGATGACCAAAAATGGCTTAATTTAAGGCGGAAGACTTTTAAATTAAAAACACATGAATGTTTTAATAAAACATACACCTTAAAAAATCCAGAAAAAAGATCGAATTATAATATTAATTATTTCCTAATATTTTCTGAAGACAAATTTAAAGTTTTAAAAAAAAAAATTATTTGGAATTGTCACATCCTTCTTTTTCACTCATCCGGAACTTATGTAAAATGAGGACTGGGAAATACACTCACCTCCTGTGGTTCCCAAATTCCTCAATTGTATATATGATTTTTTTTTTAATTTCTAAAAATTCCACTTTGAAAACTTTTTGGTTTACTTCATGGGATTTAAGCCATATTTGGACAGATTCTTTTTTCTTACTTATCCGGACCATATGGAAAATGAGCACTAGGAACTACACTTTTCTTCTATGGTACTCATATGCCTCAATTATATTTTTATTTTAACTTAGAAATTGTTGGCCACATTTGGACGGAAATCCTTCCCGACTTTCTTGTTTATTTCACTTTCGTGATATTTGACATTTGGAATATTTTTTATTTTTTTGAACATCTAAAATAAAAAGAAATTTTGTACAATTTAATGGGATTATTACCATAATCATTTTATTCTCGTTTACTTAATTTACTAAAATACTTGAAAACTAAGTATGGTCACCTGGTACTGACTTGTTCGTTATTCACCGGCGTCTGAAATATAAATAAATCTATAGCAAAGTTGCTACGTAAGACGAATTTCGGCTAATACTATTATTGTGTCAATTTTCATATACCCCGATATTTTTTATTTTTGGCGACGAATATTCGCGGCCAAAAATTCGTCGTTCGTCCCAGATGTGTTCCTAGCTAGCATAAAGTAAAAAGTGCTATTCTTCTGGAAGAATGAAAAGATTATTATTATTTTTTGTTTATGCAGAATAAATGTTTTGGTAAATCAATGTTACATAAAAAAAACATCAATTTTTTCTTTACATTTTTTTGCTTTTTATCTTTAAATAGACCGAAGATTGTCTGAAAAATTGTAATGTACATAATAAACTTTAAACTTTATTGATTGCGGATTATTTTCTTCGGTTTTGATTTCGATGGTTGAACTAGGGGGCAAATTACGCCATTGATCGAAATTTCCATTTTAACTGTGTTGTAATTCGGTATCGAATGCCGTAATTTTCCCCCTTTTAAAGATTTGTAATTACACTTTGAATGGTCGAAATAGGTATATTTGTCCTGCCAAGTCAAACACCATCTTGATTTGTTTTGATAAAGCAGCATTTTTAATACAAGAAAAAAGCGTTCAATGTCTTGGATTCTGTTTATACTGCCTTCACTTTCCTTCTTTTGAATGAATTCAAATGTTCCTAATATTTCTGCAAGATCGCCTAATGCTTGACACGGATCTTTATCCAATAAGGGCTCAATTCTTTTTTATGTTTTTTTTTTCGTATATTTGTATATATATATATATAAAACAATTTCCTTCAGAGAGAGCAAATTTGTAATAAAGATATTCCGCAATACTTTTTTTTTAAAGAAAAATAATCTGCAAACAAACTTTTGTGTCAAAAATTTACATTTTTAGTTTGGGCCTTAACAAATTTCTCAACTATAGTTAATCTAATGTCAAACCCAGAGGACTTATTTTTTAACCAATAAAACAAATTTTATTATCTTCAAAAAATATCCAACTTTAATCCTTTTTTGCAAGAATTAGAATTTTACACGAATTAAGAATAGAATCTTTAAAGGATATTCGATAATTTTTCATTGTGTTAAAATACGAAATGAAAATTTTATTAATTTAATTTTTCTTTTTTGAAGAAGACAACATACAACAAATTTTATATTAAAAGAAAATTAAAAAGAATGAAAGAGGATACAAAATGTCTATAAAATTGATCAATATCTGTGCTTTTTTTTACAAAATATATAAATCATGGTACAACTTCACAAGGTAAACTCGTTGCTACAACAAGACAAAAACAACAGGCCAAATTGTTTTTGTATTTTGAACCGAGACGTCAAAAAAACGCAATACTGTGCCTTCAAAATAAAAACACAAAATGAAAAAAAAAACAAAACACGCGAAAGAAAAAAATGGCGCGCACTAACTATGTGGAAACAAACATGAAACTATGTAAACAAACATGAAAATTTTTCGGTTCTAACTGGGGTAAACAGCTGACAAACATATGGGCCAACGAGTCTACCTTGTGTAGTTGTACCATGATATAAATTATTATTATTGTTAAAGTAGTATCAAGGCGAATTTACTATAGGTGGCGGCGAGACTACAACAAGTCATTTATATACATTTTCCACATTTTTTTATATTAAACGATATTTAATGTAACATAAATATTTAATTATAATAAAAAGGACACTCATAAAATCTTAAATTGGACAAGGATAAAACTAATATAAAAAATGTATGAAAAAACAACAATAAATTAAACCATTTTAAATATGTATATAACTCACATGATGAGATGCGATGACAAAGAAATTGACGTTGAGGACGCCGAAAATATTATATGTTCTAGAGCATTAAAGTGTTGATAACACAGGGTAACACAATAAAATTTTCCAGAGTGCTGATTACGTTCGCATCATTTATCATATTTTACACCATTTTTGTATAATTTGCGTGATATATCACGAACGATCCTCCAAACCTTAAATTATTTTCTGAATTATAAAACTACATAAATCTTTTTCATTTAAGTGGATTCAGATTGGTGAGTATATCAGGATATATAACTTGTATTGCAAGGATATACAAAACTATTTTTTTTAGGCTGGTCCTCAAAATCTTAAAAAATTAAATTTCCTCCTTCATATTTCAATGTATGCAGAGACATGACATTCCAACGAACTATTTTTACTAAAAAAAATTGTAATCCATTGAAATAAATAGTCCTGCAATATTAAGAAAATAACTTCACATGTTTTTAATTTTCTTCATGTTTTCAATTCTACCAAAAATTATCATTGTCATAATGATTATGGGACTCCCGCCAGATCATTGGTGTCCCACTTGACCATTGCCGTAAAGATACAGCGCTGTTTTGGCCAACATTATTAAGCACCGATTGTTTGTCTTGATTGGAAATATTAATTTTAAAATATTTGAAATATGCAGCTTTTACGAAGTCTAAAGGTTTACGATACTGTGAAAGGATGTAATGACCACAAACAATACAAAAACTGTTTGGATTACTTGTACAAAGTCTTTCTTCATAGCCATTATGTTATTCTTGATAAATTTGACATAAAAACCAAATTATTTTGGCAACATTAAAAGTATTTTATTTTTAATTAATTTCTTAAAAAGATTTTGTAGTAAAAACTAATATTATATTCGTAAACAGCGGACAAAAATAAAATAAGGGTAAGTTATTTTGATTTCAGGAAATGTAAATAAAAAAGTTTTAAGGACTTAACCAAAAGCACAAGAATTTTATCATTTTTGCCATAATAGTAAGATACCCCCAGCAAAAACTTTACTTACCTGGTAAGTTAGTAAGTAATGTTGGAGTAATAAAAACACTACTTATTTTTCGGCTGAATAACTACTTATTTTTGTTTGAGTTGTCCACAGAATTCAGTACTGACAATACACTTACTAGAAGTCACAAAATATCTAGTTATTATTTTACTACCAGTAAGTTAAATTGTAAGTACTTACAACATACTTACTGGAAACCCAAAAATAACCAATTTTTATTTAATTGGAGCTAGTTAAAAGACCTAATAAGTAGTTATGGAACTAGTTACTAGTAAGTAAATATTCAGTACTGAAAACAACACAACTAATTAGTAGTTTTTGAGCTGATTATTAGTTAGCAAATATACAGAAGAGAAAATAATAGAAGTGGAAAGTACTTACTGAGGTCATTACTAGTAAGTACTTATTGAGGGTTTCAGAATAATGGCAATTGTAATGACAACTACTTACCAGGTAACATATGAAATAACTACTACATATTACCAAAATTCAAAAAGTTTTTCCTGGGCCCTAACGAACAGTGTGTCTGGTAGCAGATTTATATTTTCAACATTAAATAAAAAACGTAATGATTGACACAAAGTTTTATTAAGAGCTTTGAACGTCTTCCGCCGAATTGAACACACCGTTCAAAACGGAGCCTTGTGTCCTGCGCCACACTCTACAGTAAACTTGGTTCAATTGAGCTGATTTCTCGACGAATATTTTTCTTTAAAGCCACAAGAGATTGGGGATTGTCATTATAAACCCTCTTCGTCGCCTGGCCTCGAGAATTTTCGAAAAAAAATGGTCCAATCACCGTGGATAAGGCACACCAAACAGTTACCCTGGGGCAATACCAATGGTTTTTGATGTTTCAATCGAGGGTTGCGGGTTCTTGGAGACCAGTTACGGCAGTTTTGCTTGTTGACGTGGCCGATTAAGTTCTTGAACGATTTTAATTTTAAAAGGATGGAACTTCAGATATTTTTTAAAATTTCATGACTAACTGCTCTTGGAAGTCCCATTGAGGCTGCTCTTTTTCATATTAAAAGTCGCGGATTTTCACGTAAACTGCTTTCAGCCAGTTCAATGTTTTCGGGAGATGTTTTCGAAGATCGACTGGGCCCTGCCCATGGCAGATTCGGAGCCGCAGCAGTTGCGCGGAATCTATGCACCCACGAACGAATTTAATTGTCACTCGGTCCATCACGTATTCGCCGAATACCGAACTTTGAACAAAATTGTCGAAGAGGAATTACGTAAAAATTATTACTCTTAAAAAATGTCTCCACAGCGAACGCGCGATGCTTATTCGACCACTGCGACTGACAAATTCGTAAAATCGATAATTCCAACGGCGCCACCCTCCCTCCGCACCGTTTATTACTTTTTGAAATAATCATATTTAAAAATTGAATTTGCCATTTGTGTGACTACTCAACAAAAATTTTTTTTGTTTATATTAATAGTCCAGAAAGTAGTTTAAGGTTTGGAGGACCGTTCCTGAAATACTGAAGAAAATTATATAAATAATAAATGTCATTATATCTTTATTAAACTATTGCTGGTAGGGAAAAATCATCTGAAAATGAAGCTAATTTAATTTCAGAAAATTAAAAAAATGATCAATTTTGTTGTGCTGTGTAATAATTGTCATCATACTGATTATAATGTTAACCGTCATTGTCATCACCGTCATGTTGATATATTTATTTTCTATTCTGTATTGTATTCTAATAAAATATTTAAATAAAACAAAAAAAAGTAATTGTTATTTCTGCCACAATAATATTTTTATATGTAGAAATAAAACTGATGATTTATTTATAAAAAATATTATTACTACTTCAGCACATTGTTTATTTATTTATTTATTTTCTAAACTTGCACTGCGAATAGAAGATGAGAAAAAGCGACTCTTAGAATAATTGCTGCCAACTTTTGGCGGTCAAAAGAAAAAAAACTAAATAGAATATGGGAATTTTTCTTTTTCATAAATTATATTAACCATAAGTGCTGCCAACTCTTGGCGGTCAAAAGAAAAAAACTAAATAGAATATGGGAATTTTTCTTTTTCATAAATTATATTAACCATTTCTTTCGAATGTGCTTAAGCAAAAAGTATGTGAAATATTGAGGGAATAAGACTATTGTAAAAAGCTTTATAAATTTAAATACAACTCATAGAAGCACATTCGAGAAAATTGTTAATATAATTGAAAAAAAAAAAAAAAACTAAATTTATAGCAAAACAAGTAAAAGTGTTATATTCGTCTGTGTCGAATCTTTGGTACCTTCTTCCGCGATTAGAACATTTCAGAAGTGAATTTTATATATGATCTTTTAATAGTGAACCATTCTTTTTAAAAACTGTCATCACAGTATAATAACTGTATTCCGAAAGTACACTTTAAATGGTGTCACATTATTTGCCAACCATTACAAAGTTTCAAGATTTTTATTTCTAGTCAAATTATCTTTAATTGGACTTAATTTCAATGTAATATCACGATTTATTTTGTTTTTTTTTGCGTATTAAAGTGATTTGCAGGAAGAGGCTGCTTTCTAAAAGTCAGTATGCATTGCCAAAGCAGTGTTTGAATCAATTAATTATACTTTACAATACTGTAAATCAAATGCATTTTAATTTTAAACTTTGCAAAAGCATCGTCAATTATATAATGCGCTACTTGCGCTTATTTGTGTATTATCTGCGAAACGGAAGACTATAAATACCATACTTTCTCAAAGTTGCACGACTGCGTTGTTGCACTGTAAAGCAACATGAGTTTAGCAAGGCAGCCGATCCTTACGAAATTTTGTAATGTAATTTGTAGGCTTCTGACATTAAATTGGATAACATTTCTTTACAAACGCATTATTCCTTACGGGTTTAGGCGTACTAAAGTATTTTGAAAAACAAATTGGGAGCAATTAATTTAAAATTAACTAAACCCAACTTTAAAGTAACATTTCAATTTAAAAATGCCTCCCTATGGAAGAAAAAAATTCCTCCTTATGGGAAAACACGTTGGGAGGAACTTTAAATTTAAAAATTGCTCCTTATGGGAATCACGTAGGGAGGAAAAAATCATATACAGAATGCCCATAAATATACTACTAGAGTGGTCTTCATATAGGACCTGTGGTAAACTATGGACCGATCTTCAATAAATTTATTAGTATAATTTTTGGTCAACTAAAACGAATATATGTGAATTACTGTTAGAGATGTTGTTTTTCGACGTTTCGATCGTACTAAACTGATTGTTCTTTTCTGTTAAATGGTAAGGAAGGAAGCGTGATGCCAACAGACGGACAAAGCTAAAGACTTGGTACTGCTCAAGAATCTGAAATATGTATTCTACTTTTTGGGGCCTTAGATGAATATTTTTAAAGTATCTAGCGTTGGTGGTTATAAAAATGTAAAGACAAGATACGTAAAAATATTGATCAAAAACTTGTTTTTAATATCGTGTGATTCATTGTAAGGTTTGCTTTATAATGTAAAATGACACACATTAATTTGAAAGTGAACTTAAAATTTTTGTTATCGGTTAAAAAAACAGTTTATGGCATTTACTATATGAAAATGATATCATGTAAATGTTGGCCATGACTAAGTCTGAGGTGGTCCATTCGGAAGGTTCAATTTGGTGCGACTCATTCGAGCATAGCGACTGGTATCTCGCGAATAACACGAGTAATATTGGCTTCCAAAGCGTCAATTGTAGCTGGCTTATTCCTGAAGACTTCAGAAAATAATCCAAATGTTTGATATCGCACGATCTAGGTGGACAATTTACCATAGCAAAACGAAATGTAGGTCTTACCAAAATGATTTCTCAATAAGGTCATTGTTTCACACGCTGATGGCTCATAGCGCCATCTTGCTGAAACCAGAGCTCACCGAGACCATGCGCTTGAATTTCAGGAAGCATAAAGTTCGTTAACTTGGGTGCTATAATGGTTACTATTGACATTCTGATTTTCCTCATTTGTGAAGAAATATGGACCAATGATTCCACCAGTCCATAAACCACACCATACTTTGTTTTTAATGGATGTAATGGTAGCTCCTGGTACTCTTCGGGTTGCTCATGAGCCCAAATACGCCAATTCTGTTTATTACGTATCCATTGAGCCAGAAATGTTCTTTATCACTGAACAAAATTTCAAGATAAAATGCTGGATTTTCATTGAACTTTTCCAGAGCCCTTGCACAACAGTTTGTAGAAGCGGTTGTGGTGTGAGTCTTTTCATTATGACTTGCCAAACGTTGCTGAACAAAAATGCCAAAGCAGTTTGATATAATATGTATTGTAGTTAACAGTTTTTTTCCCTATTTATGGCCAATTTCACCAAGTTCAGTTATTAGTTACTATCACTATTGTTATCAAAAAACATATTAGCGGTTTTCATTCTTTGTATTAAGTGCACAACTCTGCTTTATTAAATACGATTTTATACTACAAAGCGTGAGCGAAAATAAAAGAATTTGCTGAGTGAGAGAAAAAGACAGATAGAGTTTCGTCCATTGCTTTATTCTGGTAAATTAACACACGAGTTTAATAGCTTTTTGTTGGATTTTTTAACCACAACATAGTAAATTTTAATCTAATACATTTTGTAAAAATAAAACATTTTTGTTTAAAATAAAACATTTTTGAATAAAAAGGATGCTGCAACAATGGATAAAACTAGCAACTAAAAGGCGAAATTGGCAACACTGCTTTGAAATGTCAACAAAAGCAGTTTCATTGTCATTTATAGATCGTTTATGTGGAAAGAGATAAAAAAAAAAAATAATAAAAATAAAAATAAAATCTTCACTAAAGCAATGTAATAAATTGATGAATTCCATTGAAAGTGCAAAAAAAAAAGAATACGAAAAAATATTGGTAGTATAAATAAATTTTTGCTATTTAAAAACAGACCGATCAATTTATTATAAATTGTTAACACTACGTCTTCACAAGTCATCCCTATGTTCAAACCAGTACTTCTATATTAAAAAAAACACATGATGTTTTGCTTTTAGTGTCATCGTCTGTGGTAAAAAGGAAACAATAGTAGTAACACAGGTTTTGACAAATGTTGCCTCGCCTGTACGTACCATAAGTTCCCTTTTACAATGTGGCAAGTGAATGGCAGACAAACGAAGTTTGTGGGCAAGAGAGGAAAAAAGTAAAGATTGTTACGCATACAGCGTCGCCCCCTTACCAACAAACTTCATCTGTCTGCCTTTCACTTGTCACATTGCAAAAAGGGACTAAACGCTCTATACACCAAAATACTAGTCGCATATTTAAGAGCCTATTACATTAACGATTTGTTGTACAACATAAATGCAATGAAAAGGACTCAATAATTTGTTTGCTATACAAAAAATTCAAAAAGGGAGAACTATGACAAATATTTAAATTGTACCAAATGAGGTATGGTAGTACCACGGTACTTTAGAAGGTCAACATGTACCAAAAAAAAGTACAAAAAAGTACCAACTTCAACATTTCTGGTTCAAACAATAAACAATTTCTTTTGCATCATAAATGCTGCTATTGTTCTTGTTTAAACAGGGTTGTTCAACATTTATTCGCCTATTGATCACTGCAGTATTGTCATATAAATAAACGCCATCTTGATTGTTATTGTTACTTTTTATATGGGTTGTCGCTCCATACGTTAATACCTATTCTGAATCCAAAACCTAAAATATGCATTAATTTCGTTCCAAATCAACTATTTATTAAGAATAGTTTTGCTGTATAATCGCCACTATTTAGCGAATGCAGCAAAGTTCTCATACAAAAACGTACAAAATAAATTTCACTCTTGCTTCACCTAATTGCTGTAAAAAAGCAACATAAAATGTCAACAACTCAATACACAGCAGTTAGTATACGTATGCAGCACAAGAAGCTACTTTTTAAAAAATATTTAGAAAAGTGGCGTATGCGGCACAAAACAATAGTAATTGTATACACTTTTCTTCATGTAAACCTTCATTGGTTTACATGAAGCATATGACGATCTGGCAACAATATTCAGTAAATAGCAACTATTTTCTAACAACTGCTTTCAATACGTTTAATTTTTAATCAAAACCAAAAAAGCGCTGTAATTTTGCTTCGTAATATTCTTGTAGAAATTTATGCTAAACTTGCTCACTCTGAAAGTTTGATAATGTAAAACTAGACTAGGAGTTTTTTTTTCTTTTATTCCCAGGATTGTATATAAATTTTAGGAGTTCCGAATCACGTAAAAAGTAAATGTGTATGCATATGATTTATGCTTTTACTAAGAGTTATGAGAAAAAGATGATTTGTGTTATTTGGAATCTTTTTAGATATTATAGTTCAACAGAACTCAATTGCTCACCTTTCTCAGATTTCTAAAAGATTGACAGTTATGCACTTGTTTTTTTTCGCACAATTTGTAACAATAAAATTGTGCTAAATATAAAGAGAATAAATTACAAGTGATGCTCGGGCTCATGTCTTGCAATATTGTGGCTGATGAAAGACGCTACTAAAAGAAAACTTGATCTGAACGGCAACGTAAATAAACGAAATTGTCGCTTATGGAGTTGTTTCAACTCAGAAATACTCAATGAGATGGAATTGCATCCAATTTGCGTCACAGTGGGCTGTGCAGTTTCCTTACGCTGTATTGTCGGGCTATACTTCTTTGAATAAAACAAACACAGCGTTACGGTTAATGGAGACCGTTACTGGAGAATTTTTCTACCCGAACTACGCCGAAAGAAAATTACCTTCAACTCTGTGTCTATATCAATAAGATGTTGCAACTGCACACATAGCTTATCCGGTTATGGCCGAATTACGCACAAAATTTCCTTGCATGCCCATTTCCAGAAACTCAACATTTCGTGGGCCTCTCAGGTCGCCTGATCTAAGGGCGGGCATTTTAAGTCAATTATCTTTAAGACTTATTAAAGTTTTATTAAAACAATTCAATGAGCTTTCAAATGAATAAAGATTGAATTAATTCCATGCATTACAAAAAAGTTATTCCAGTTTCTTTATATAGCAAAATTCATGCAAAATTCATCAGCCCTGTATGTACTTATTTTTTTTGGGCAGCAGCGAGAACATATTAGTACTACAGTATTTTTCGTTTAGCTGCATTTCGCTTAACTGCATTTGTTGCCTTTCTGCACAAAATACAAAGTATTGTGTATGATGGCTCATCTTTGTTAGAAAAAAAATCGTGTACGTGCATTTTGCTTAAGTGCATATTGTGGATAACAGCAATCGATTTTTGGTCAACAACGTTTATTTTTAATACAAAATGTTATTTTTAAGTGCCTCATAAAAACAAAAAAATCATGATTGCATCAATCGCTATTCTAAGAAAAAAATATGCAAACAATTTTACTTTGCTAATGTGGTAACACAAATCGCTGTATTGAAAATTCATTTTATCTGGCAGTTGTTATTGTTTGTGCGTCATAAAGTATATATATTCTTGATCCTTGAGTAGTTCCAAGTCTGTCTGTCTGTCCGCCTGTTGAAAACACACGCTCACTTTCGAAAAACTCATAAGATAAGAACAATGTTGGTGTAAAATTGCTTCTGGTTATCTTAAGCAGTTTTGGATTAAAATCCAGCCAAATCGGTTGAGTAAGATAAGAGTTTTGAATCCAAATATGGAACCACCACCCGAAACAAGTGATAATTTTATTACAAAGAATTACATCAATCGTTCTATGTGACTACAAATCGTAGTGTTAAATTTCCATAATTTACTATAGGTCCCATATAAAGCCTGCTTTAGGAAAACAGTTTAGTACGCCTAAAACCGTAACAATTATAAAATTGTAATAAAATTTGGTATGTCATACTTTTATAGGACTAGAAATCCACTGTCAAATTTCGTGAAGATCGGTCCATAATTAGCCATAGGGCCCATATAATGGGAAATTATTGAAATACGTCAAAAACCGTAGAAGATGTTGTGGTAAAATAGGGTACCATTTAACGTCATCTGGCCAGAAATAATACCATGAAAATTTGTTATAATCGGTCTATAATTTACCTTAAGTTTCATGTTAAGCGGGCTTCTGCAAACCACTTTAAAACTATAAAACGCTACAGAAAATTGCACCACTATTTCGAAATTTGTTCTTATTTAGGTTTTTAATACTAGAAAACACTGATCAGAAATTTGTGATGATTTGTCCATAATTTATCATGGGTCCAACATAAATTTCCCTTGTTGAAAGAAAAATAGAAATAAAAGCATACAGCTTTCTGATTGTCGGTAAATGATTAAACATATGTAGGGCTAGTTTTAATACTGACGTCCGCTTTTATAAAGATTAATTAATAATTTATAGATCCCATATAGAGCCCACGCCTGAAATATTCTAACTGTCGGTGGATGGTATCGAAGATTCGGCACAGCCGAATATAGCGCTCTAAATAGTTTTTTAATGAATTGTTTTTGTTTTAGATACATATATAATTATATTAAATTTAAAAGTGTATTAAAAATATTTGTTGAAATTTTTTAAAAAAGAAAACAACTTTTACATTAGAGCACATTTATACAGGTATGTGAATTGACTTAGCAGAATTATTTATACTGCTAAGTGAAAGCTGCGTAACAGAATATTTTGCATAACTGCACAAATTTTCGTGTAAGTTTAAATGTGCAGCTAAACGAAAAATACTGTACCAATAAATTCAATTAATTTTATAAAACTAAAAATCTACAAATCACATTACAACTAACATGACTTTATGTTTATGTCTTTTAATACATTTTTAAAATTAAATAAAATGTTTCTGTTTAATATTAAATAAGTATCAGTGTATTGTACTTTGTGTTGCAATTCATTCTATTAATAAAAGCATCTGTATTGTATAAGTCCAAAAGGAAATATCTCATCAATTTAATCGAATTTACAATAAAGACTTCAACTTTCAATATGTAAAACTTAAATTGATATTTTTATATTCCAAACTTCCCTAATTTTACAAAACTTGTGCTATTTTTTAAATTCCGTCTGCATAAAAACAATTTGGCTTAATTAAATGACAAAACGTTAAAATGAAGTGAACATTTTAATGAAGTATATTTGAAGCTTAATATTGCCATAAAAATTATTGATTTAAAAATTTAATGAACATTAATTATTTTTACTTGAGTAAAAAAAAATCATTAACCAAAAATAAAAGTTAATAAAATAGTATCAATTAAATTAAAAATCACTTTTGTATAAATAACATCGGAAAGTTCATAACTTCAATATTTAGTTTTTATTTAAAAGTTAAAAATTTAATTGAAAAATAGTTACTGAGTGCTTATCGCTAAATTGACTAATAGCTTTATATGTCTACTGTTACGAATTAAATTAGAAACGTTATATCAAAAGACAAACAACGATTCGACAGCTAATAAAACAACGATTCGACAAATATCTATAATTCAATAAACCTTTTGTAAAATACAATTGTGTAAGTTTTCGCAATATATAATATTTATGTTACTTTGAATATATAAACTTGTAAATTTTAGATAATAAAACGTACAAACCTGGAGACAATATCAATTTGCGTTTTTATTAAAATTGTATTAAATATATATTGCAGCCGCAATATATATTTAATACAAGAAAGAATTTTTAACAATCTACGAACAAAAGAACTCATGGTTCTACTTTTTGGTAAAATTTAAAAAACTATTTTACTGATAATAATCTTCTGTCCAAATATTCAGTAGATTGGGCTTTATAAAAAAATTTCTTCAATGCCGTAACCCTGAAGGTGCTTAAGTCTTTGTCTAAATCATAAATCTTTATCGACCTAATGGTCTGAACGAAAAACTTAATTTGATTATAAGAAAAATAGAAAATTCTCCAAGTTGTTACAATAACTTCCACTCATTGTTTTCCCAAATGGAGGACAGCGAAGCCCTCGGATGCTTTTTGATTAAATTTACAAAAAATTAAACCCTTAAATAGAAAATTGTGTAGTCATAAATAGTCTCTTAAACATAATTTGGTTGAAAACTCTGCTCTAAAATATAAAAATAATAGAAAATGATTTTTGGAATTATAACCACGAAATTTGCTTGCTTTCGAGATTTTATTCCGATTTCAAAATTTTGAAGAAGAAATAGAGGTTTGTGTAAAGAAGACGACCTAAGTTAGAGACCTAGAATCACTTTATTATTCGTGTAGAAAATCTTCTATCCACTCCTAATCTGCATTCTCCCACATTAATGCCTAAGAATATTAAAAAAGTTATTAGAATTACAAACGCCAAATGGAGTCAGTTACACTCTGCTGTTACTATCCCGGGATGCATGGAGTAAAATCGCTAATTTCCATAACCACTAGGGATGCCAATCGGGACTGATTTTTGAAAATCCCGGGATTCGGGATTTTGAAATCCCGATCCCGAAATTCCGGGATTATGTGGATCCCGGGATTTCGGGATTTTTCTGGATCATTGTGTTGCCTTAAAATGCTACTTTTTTAATAAACAACACTTTTTAAATATTCAAAAGGTTTTATATACGTAACATAAATTTTTAAAAATGAAAACAACAAAACAATTTATTTTATACATATCTTTATAACACTCGCCTCACCCATGATCAAACTGATCAGATTCTGAAAAAAGATTAAAAAAAATATACGTATCTCTTAGTTTTTCTAGATCAATTCATTTCGGTTTTTTGACAGTTATTCAGTATTTAATGTGAATTTAGTTGTGACGACATTAGTACACTGCAAAGTGTAGTCCTCATCGATCTCGATAGCTGAGTTAAAAATTGTAAAACTATGTCGACTGCAGTGCAGTACACCTCCAGGGTGAGGGCGAGATTCATTATCAATAATTTAAGTACGTTTGAAATTTATTTTAAAACAAAATGTTTATACAAAAGTTTCTTAAAACAGATTTCAAGTTTAAATAATTTATTTATGAATACGTCAAATAGTGTTTATATATGAAAAAAGTTATTTTATTTACCGTATGTTTTTTAAGCAAATTTTTTATTATTATTGAACCAGAAGGAATATGAGCTATTTCATCATTATTACAACTTAATTGTTATAATTATATTAACTTTTATTCTTTTGTTTCTGAATAAAACTTTAATTGGATCCTGAATGATTTTTGTTTTTTGCTTGATATATAACAATTATTTCTTGATTTCTATATTTTGCATAAAAATAATCATTTTTATTTGGAATTATGTCTTAAGCCAAAGCTGAACTTGCTAAACGTAATTGTAATAAAGGCATGAGATGTGAGTCTGCAAATTTCGTTTCTACTTAAAATAATGGTTTTTATTATGCAAAATACAAAAATCCGGAAATAGTCGTCATATATCAAGCAAAAATTTAAAATTTTAAATTCCAAAACAAAAATTAAACTCAAAAATAAGAATTATTTGCTATAAAAAATATAACTCAAATATAATTTTTTATAATTTTTTTGTATATAGTATAAAAATTCAATAAAAACGAACAGTTTTGTACATAAAAGTTGATATGTTAAAAATCCCGGGACTCATAAAAATAAATCCCGGGATTCGGGATTTATCAATCCCGAAAAATCCCGGGATTTCGCGATTCGGGATTTCCCGCTTGGCATCCCTAATAACCACTAACCAACTTTGATTTAAAAATTTCTTCTAATGCCGAAAATGGTTTCTCATCCTTAAGTCTTCAAATCACATAAACGTTCCGGGCTATACTTTGAAAAGAATATCAAGAAGACTCCCAAATCACTACACCATTACTCAGGAAGGAAACAGTAAGGTGGCCGAGATGCAGAAGATAAATACTAGTACACCTATTGACTGTCGCTCATCTTTTAACGAGAAGTCTAAACAGTTTGCTATGTGGTTCTTTTTATCAACGGTATAAATAAAGAGAAATATTATAAAATAAAGAAATATTATAAAAGAGTAAAATCCGACAAAAATTATAAAAAAAAATCGCCATGATACCTGTGGAATTTTGACAAAACAACCAATATCGAAAAACTGAATTTTACAGGAGGACCAAAAAACACTTTTATAGGGTCACAGAATCGTCCCAGAACATATCTAAGCAAATGTAACCTATTTTTATGGTGGAGAATTTAAATACCTTTATTTTCCAATTTGCATCTTTCTTCCAGATATAACTGTTGCCGAGAAAATGTCCAAAAAACGAGATGTGTTGTTTTGTCAAAATAATTTTTGAACGAAAAATCAACCCTTCTTTAGATAAAGTCTATTTTCATACTGAAAAGTAACAAATATTTCTCAATCTTTGTCGGGACTAGTGCTTTTATTAAAATGAAATAAGAAAAACTCAGTGACATATGTTATTTTTTTAAATAGAATTCAGTTTATTTAAAACGAATATTATAAAAAGTTATGCTTTCTATTAGACCAATTACTTGTATTTTATGGTATGGAAAAGAAAAGTTGGAATTTATTGAATTAAAAATACAAATATTAAATACAAAGTTTATATATTATATTATATTTTAGTTCGCATTTATATTAAATTGCTTTAATTTTTATAATTCTGATGAAATAAAGAATAATTCACTCTACAGCAAATCATATTCGTCAATATCCCAATCAGCTTCCAATTATACTTCACCTTCAACGTGCAAGTTATTGTAAAAATAATAAAACTCTGCATTTATAAATGGCAGAACGGACTGTAAATCACGTTTTTTATTAGAAGATATTGGCAAAGGAGCAGAATAACATTTATTAAATTCGAAATTTGTTATTGTCCGTCGCCGCTATGTTATGTGTCTAGTTCTTTGAAGTCCTCGTCCGGCTGTAAAGATAGCTTGCACTGTAAAATTCCAGACTTAGATTTCTCATATCGCATCCAACGTATTAGCTTCCATTCAAATTTGTCAACTTTACAAAACAACAAATAAAAATTATACTAAAAATATACAAACATAAGTAGTGTTACATGCACCTAATGTATTAGTATTTCTCCACGTGTATTTGTTCTTTAATAGGCTACCGAAGTCAAAGTATTCATCTTGAACTATCTCGATTGCATTGTATTTGTGATTTGTAGTTGCTATTGAAGTAGCCTAGTCATGTGGGTGATGTATGGAATTCACACATTTTTGCTTCTTTTTTTCTATTTGTGAATGAACCGTGTCACAATCCATATGCGTGTGTCCAACAACTTGTGATCAATTAATTCTATAGTTTGACGATCTCCTAAAACCTTTTCAAACATGGCGGATATATAAGAATTACGTTTTTGCCCTGGACAGGAGTCGCTGTCCAAAATAACATGCTTCACATGTATCGGTAATTCCATAATACATTTGAAGATAAAGAATCAGCAATTAATTTACTAATTGCTGTATTCAAAAATCGCTTAACTGTTAATTTCACTTTTATCATCCTCTCTTACAGAAATAAATTTTACTGCGTTTTCCGAATCTAGTACAAAAATTTAAAATAGTGTGTGTACATATTTACTTCTCTCGAAATTTCAGAGAATCAAATATTAAACATTGCCTTATTCATCCGATTTTAATTTACATCTAATTCTTGACATAAATAATTTACAATTATATCAGCAGTAAAGTTGCCGTACTTAAAAAAAAGTCCGGGAATTCCCGCGAAAATTTTCTAGAATTTTCTTCCCGAGAAATGAGTGGGATCTCGGGATTTTTACTTCTCGCATCGAAAACATGTGAAACAAAATATTCCATCGTTTCTCGAAAAGTGAGAAAAATATGTGTCTGAACCTAATGCCAAACCTATCAAAAGAGATTACGTCGTTACGTTATAAATATCATAATATTCCACTCGAAGCCGATATGAAATTGCAGATGTAGAGAACGCCAGTCAAGCATAACGTTGACGGCGACCAAAATTGACTAAAATTGAATTTTTAAATAAAATTTTTCAACGACGGCGGCGAAAATACAGCCGTCGGCTATACCAAAAAATATAAAGTGCGACTTTAATGTTTGTTGATTACAAAATTGCTTTGAAAACATTCGTATCTTTTTCAAAAATGTTAAAAGCAAAATAATTAAACAATGAAAAAATCTGCCAAGAACCAAATACGTTTCTCTTCCGTGTTCATATTCATTGCATTTTGCATTTTTAATTTTATAGTATTAAAAATTTTTCTCACCCCGTTTTTATGCGGGAACTTTCTCACAAAAGTTTTTCAGTATATTGGCGAGTTATTTCCTTACGTGACAGCTATTACTAGCCAAAATTGTTACAGACGCAGTTAAGTGAGAAAAGCCGATGTATGCTTCAATTTATGGCATTTTTGTTTCATTCCTCACATTCCAATCGAAAATTGTCTCGACGCGGTAGTTACAGAACATGGGCACAGTATAACTTTTAAATAATTAAATCCAATGATCGCTTAACCTTGAAAACTGAACAAGTTTATGGTGTAAAAAGTGTGACTGAACAAGCTTATGGTGTAAAATGTGTGACCCTCTTCAATCATAATCTTGCTATTGCAGTCATGTTATAGGTAAATCAGTCCTCTGTAAGGCAACTGCAACCATATTATCGTTACCTGCAGTCTTTTTATGCTTTTTAATAATATTTATATGTCTACCGCAAATAATTTTATGGTTTTTTCTACAACCTTAACATCTTGCTCTTAAAATATTATAAAAAGAGTAAAAGGTTATTGTTCGATTTGAGGCACATGGACATTAAAAGCACTAATTCCATAATACGGTTGCGGCAAAAAGTTGTATTATTTAAGATTACTGTCTCTTTTATTTTATATTCTGCAACCATTATTAATAAGGCGTCCATGTGCATATCGAACCATATTTTTTCACTGGGCGTGGTATCACAATATACCAAATGAGTTTGCTTTTTTTTTTTTTATCTAACTTAACCTATTTTGGGGATAATTCAAGTTTTTCAACCTCAAGATATGTAAAACTTTAAAAAATGTTTCTATAATTCCTCTAAATAAAACAAATATTGAAATTTTATCTATGAATTTTAAGGCAATTTGGTTTCATTTAATTTAACAAATATTAAGAAAAAATTCACATTTTAAGGTAGCGAAAACGTGTAAAAGCTACAAATTTAATGATATTCTTCTTTTTCATATACATACTTCACTTTTTATTAATATTAATTTAACAAATGATTCATTATAATTTTTACTGGCAATTTTCAATGCCAGTTCATTTGCGCTGCGGTCGGTAACCAGGGGCTGCTTAACAGGAAACAGTAAAATGAAAAAGAATAATAAAAAAAAAAAAAAAAAAAATAAACCCACCATAGTGGTATTATACACACACTCACAGTGAGAATTACCTTGGACTGATAAGTAATCGTGTATGAGCTTTTTTTTATTAAATTTTTTTTTTTTTTGGTAACAATTTTACTTAACATCTGATGTAATTGGAAGAAAAGGCAATAATATAAAATAATATGATTTACTAAAAGCCTTAAACTGAAACTAAATAATATAAAAAAAAATAAATAATAAGTATTTTATCTATATGACAGTCTAAACTAATGTTCATACGAATAGATTACTTATTGTGTCACAAGAGCACAAGGGCACTTTATAAAGAAAATATAAAGGGTCCGCCAAATAACTTTTTTTTTTTGAAAATGCTATAAAAAAACTACACTGAATATTTTCTCAAATTTCATTTTTATTTGAAAGTACAAACCTTCCGGTTAATAATGGAAAATAATTTCATTTAAATGGCGTCATACCAAGGTCTTTATACAAAATTCGTTTCAATAACGATGAATTGACTTTCTGCCACAGCAGCAATATTCTCGGGTGTACGCACTGTTTTTGGCTTTTCACGGTTTGGTTTATCGATGAGGATGCCAGTTTCTTTCACTTTTTTCACAAGATAACGAACATACGGAGCTGACGGTTCTTATCTTCTTCCAAAATCTGTACGCAATTTTCGCACATATTCTGCAACATTACCATGATTTTCAAAGAAATGTCGCAATATTTCCCAGCGTTCTTCAAGCGTATATACAACCATATTCGTTCAGCGGAAGGATAAAACTAAATATCTGTCAAATCAGACATGAGCTAAGTGCTACCATTCACGAAATAAGCACTAGTTGAAAAAAAACGTTAGATGGCGGACCCTTTATACATATAATATTAATTCTATTTAGGTTAGATTATTTTAAATAAAAAGTTTAATTATCAAAGTTATTCTTGGGAATACAAAATTTTTTATTAATATGATTTTTTTTTGTTGTGCTAAATTCCCAATTTTTGTTCTTGATAAATACACTGAGATTTATTGTTGGAATTTTTGAAAAGTCTCACAAAAAAGACGTTTGAGAAAATAAATGTCACACATCTTTTTTTTTTTACATTTTTTTATTAATAAAAAGCATAACAAAACAAAAAAAAAAAAATTGAAACAAAACAGTCAGTTGCATTTTTTCATTTTAAGAAGCTTCGTTTACATTAAGGGCTTTCGTGATATCGCTTAAAAGTCTCGCAATTTGTGCAAACTATGTATTTTTATGTATGTATGCAAATGAACTGGCAACATGTGTATGAGAATTCATAAACAAAACTTAATAAATTTGCCCAACATTTGCGCTGTTCAATTGTGCATTTAATACAAAAGATTTTTTTTATGCTTACCGTCGTTTTCAACGAAAAATTCAACAATGGAAGCAAAGCCGCGAAAGACGTTGTTAAAGCCACTTTTTGCAAAAACGGGGTTTTTTTGCAGATTACCGTTAACATTACTCTCTTACACAGTCTAAACATCAAATCACTAAATTAGGCACCTTAATGTCGTCAAAATACAATACAAAGGATCAGCCAGTGAAAGAACGTTGTTAGTTGCTAACAAAATGATACAAACTAAATGGTTTTGCAATGTGAAATAATGTTTCACAAGCCGCTTGCGTAGTGGAAAAACGTTTTTAATGAAATCGCGATAGTGGATATGAAACTTTTTTCCATTAAAAAAAATTATTAACTGTAATTTAGCATTATTTAATATAAAAGTCGATTTTCTTGATATTTTGCATAAAAGTTTTTATTGTCATTATTTTTGATAATCTAAAAATAAAAATTAAAAAATAAATAATCCTGCCTGTTAAACACATTTTTTTTGCTCTACTGAGAAATGATTATTATGTAACTAACAACTTTATTCGCGGCTGTGCTTTAATTAATAGAAAAAATTCTTGGAATAATCTGAGCAAATAAGACTTTTGGTTTCTTTAGATATTTTTAAGCACAAAATTCACTTTTTAGGCACACATTGTAACTTTTTTATATATTTTTTTCGTTCTTAATTTATTTTTGTATTGTCGTTTCCTAAAAATTTACATCAGGTTATTGTTAAAAATTACACAAAAGTTAAAAAGACGCTTTATGAAACGAGCCCCACAAGTTTGCACATTTGCACAAATAGCAAATTTAAACGATTTCAAGAAAATCCTTTTAGTTATAGTTTTTTGGTTTTTCCATTTCGCTGAAGATGATTGTTTTGGTTCACTAAGAGCTGTTTACAAACACTCCAAAAAGGCTGCTTTGACTCCATGTCTTGCTTAAGCCATTCCTACTTCAGTTCCAGTCTCTCGAATAGATGTTTTTTGTGAGAAACTTTGCAAAAAAGTGTTTAAAAGTCGCAACAAAATTAAAAAAGTTACAAAAGTCGGTCACAACAAAAAGTCTCACAAAAAGTTGCAGACCGCTAAAAAAGGGTCAAATTGAGACTTTTATCGGGAAAACGGTAATCCTGGTTGGAGCATAATATGTGTGAAAGAAAACATATCTCTTACTCAATGACTGTTATGTTATTATAATATTTTTATTTTCAGCTAAATTAAAATTTTACAACTAAAAAAAAAAAAACAAAAATAATATTAAAAACAATTACACTGGTTTACAGCCAAAAAAATACCAAGAACGCATAGATAAGTTAATTGGAACCTACTGAACACGAAAAACGCTGTAATTTTTTTTTTTCTAAGAACCGTTTTTTAGATAACGGTACTTTTGTGTTTTTCGGTGAAAGGTCCCACTCAAACCATTGTGGAATAAGAAATGGCTGAGTAATGGCACCTCAAAATTCAAAATTTGCCTATTTTTTACGTTTGTTTTAAAAATTTTCATTTTTATTTCGTTTTTCTACGTTATAGTAAAGATCTGGAATGTTTTATTTTTTTACCTAATAGTTTATTTAATTACCAACATTTTAAGTGCAATTTGAAAAATCGGATGAAAAATAAAGTTTTTATTAAGGATTTTGTGGAACGACAATATTTTCATGTGTGTGAAGTTAGCTTCGAAAGTTAGCTTCGTTTTTAACATAGCTATGTTACTATGTTAACCAACATATCTCTCACTCAATGACTGCTATCTTAACAGAATTTTACTATTTTCAACTAAATTAACATTTTACAACTAAAATCCATATGGAAAATGGGTGAAAATTAAATTATGGGCGAATTAGCCCTAATAGGCTGAAAAGCCAAGGCCATAAGCATTTCAGAACTGTAAATGGTATATCCAGATTTAATTTCAGATCAGAGTTATATAGTTTTTAAAATTGAAAATGTTAAAATTTTAGTAGGTACATATTGAAAATTGGTGAAAAATGGGTGAAAATAAAATTATGGGCGGATTAGCCCTAATAGGCTGAAAAGCCAAGGCCATAAGCATTTCAGAACTGTAAATGGTATATCCAGATTTAATTTCAGATCAGAGTTATATAGTTTTTAAAATTGAAAATGTTAAAATTTTAGTAGGTACATATTGAAAATTGGTGAAAAATGGGTGAAAATAAAATTATGGGCGGATTAGCCCTAATAGGATGAAAAGCCAAGGCCATAAACATTTCAGAACTGTAAATGGTATATCCAGATTTAATTTCAGATCAGAGTTATATAGTTTTTAAAATTGAAAATGTTAAAATTTTAGTAGGTACATATTGAAAATTGGTGAAAAATGGGTGAAAATAAAATTATGGGCGAATTAGCCCTAATAGGCTGAAAAGCCAAGGCCATAAGCATTTCAGAACTGTAAATGGTATATCCAGATTTAATTTCAGATCAGAGTTATATAGTTTTAAAAATTGAAAATGTTAAAATTTTAGTAGGTACATATTGAAAATTGGTGAAAAATGGGTGAAAATAAAATTATGGGCGGATTAGCCCTAATAGGCTGAAAAGCCAAGGCCATAAGCATTTCAGAACTGTAAATGGTATATCCAGATTTAATTTCAGATCAGAGTTATATAGTTTTTAAAATTGAAAATGTTAAAATTTTAGTAGGTACATATTGAAAATTGGTGAAAAATGGGTGAAAATAAAATTATGAATGGAGTAGCCCTAATAGGCTGAAAAGCCAAGGCCATAAGCATTTCAGAACTGTAAATGGTATATCCAGATTTAATTTCAGATCAGAGTTATATAGTTTTTAAAATTGAAAATGTTAAAATTTTAGTAGGTACATATTGAAAATTGGTGAAAAATGGGTGAAAATAAAATTATGAATGGAGTAGCCCTAATAGGCTGAAAAGCCAAGGCCATAAGCATTTCTGAACTGTAAATGGTATATCCAGATTTAATTTCAGATCAGAGTTATATAGTTTTAAAAATTGAAAATGTTAAAATTTTAGTAGGTACATATTGAAAATTGGTGAAAAATGGGTGAAAATAAAATTATGGGCGGATTAGCCCTAATAGGCTGAAAAGCCAAGGCCATAAGCATTTCAGAACTGTAAATGGTATATCCAGATTTAATTTCAGATCAGAGTTATATAGTTTTTAAAATTGAAAATGTTAAAATTTTAGTAGGTACATATTGAAAATTGGTGAAAAATGGGTGAAAATAAAATTATGAATGGAGTAGCCCTAATAGGCTGAAAAGCCAAGGCCATAAGCATTTCAGAACTGTAAATGGTATATCCAGATTTAATTTCAGATCAGAGTTATATAGTTTTTAAAATTGAAAATGTTAAAATTTTAGTAGGTACATATTGAAAATTGGTGAAAAATGGGTGAAAATAAAATTATAAATGGAGTAGCCCTAATAGGCTGAAAAGCCAAGGCCATAAGCATTTCAGAACTGTAAATGGTATATCCAGATTTAATTTCAGATCAGAGTTATATATGTAGTTTTTAAAATTGAAAATGTTAAAATTTTAGTAGGTACATATTGAAAATTGGTGAAAAATTGGTGAAAATAAAATTATGGGCGGATTAGCCCTAATAGGCTGAAAAGCCAAGGCCATAAGCATTTCAGAACTGTAAATGGTATATCCAGATTTAATTTCAGATCAGAGTTATAT
This sequence comes from Pollenia amentaria, assembly GCA_943735925.1. NCBI lineage: Eukaryota > Metazoa > Arthropoda > Insecta > Diptera > Polleniidae > Pollenia > Pollenia amentaria. Next base: position 78,684,109 of record OX031008.1, on the reverse strand, counting down.
ATTTTTTAAAATTTAAAATGTTAAAATTTTAGTAGGTACATATTGAAAATTGGTGAAAAATGGGTGAAAATAAAATTATGGGAGGATTAGCCCTAATAGCCTAAAAAGCTAAGGCCCTAAGCATTTCAGAACTGTAAATGCTATATCCAGATTTAATTTCAGATCAGAGTTATATAATTTTGAAAATGGAAAATTTTCTTCGAAAGTTAGCTTCGTTTTTAACATTAGCTATGTTTCTATGTTAAACAACATATCTCACACTCAATTGTTAAAATTTTAGTAGGTACATATTGAAAATTGGTGAAAATTGGGGGAAAATGAAATTATGGGCGGATTAGCCCTAACAGGCTGAAAAGCCAAGGCCCTAAGCATTGCAGAACTGTAAATACTATATCCAGATTTAATTTCAGATCAGAGTTATATAGTTTTTAAAATTGAAAATGTTAAAATTTTAGTAGGTACATATTGAAAATTGGTGAAAAATGGGTGAAAATAAAATTATGAATGGAGTAGCCCTAATAGGCTGAAAAGCCAAGGCCATAAGCATTTCAGAACTGTAAATGGTATATCCAGATTTAATATCAGATCAGAGTTATATAGTTTTTAAAATTGAAAATGTTAAAATTTTAGTAGGTACATATTGAAAATTGGTGAAAAATGGGTGAAAATAAAATTATGAATGGAGTAGCCCTAATAGGCTGAAAAGCCAAGGCCATAAGCATTTCAGAACTGTAAATGGTATATCCAGATTTACTTTCAGATCAGAGTTATATAGTTTTAAAAATTGAAAATGTTAAAATTTTAGTAGGTACATATTGAAAATTGGTGAAAAATGGGTGAAAATAAAATTATGGGCGGATTAGCCCTAATAGGCTGAAAAGCCAAGGCCATAAGCATTTCAGAACTGTAAATGGTATATCCAGATTTAATTTCAGATCAGAGTTATATAGTTTTTAAAATTGAAAATGTTAAAATTTTAGTAGGTACATATTGAAAATTGGTGAAAAATGGGTGAAAATAAAATTATGAATGGAGTAGCCCTAATAGGCTGAAAAGCCAAGGCCATAAGCATTTCAGAACTGTAAATGGTATATCCAGATTTAATTTCAGATCAGAGTTATATAGTTTTTAAAATTGAAAATGTTAAAATTTTAGTAGGTACATATTGAAAATTGGTGAAAAATGGGTGAAAATAAAATTATGAATGGAGTAGCCCTAATAGGCTGAAAAGCCAAGGCCATAAGCATTTCAGAACTGTAAATGGTATATCCAGATTTAATTTCAGATCAGAGTTATATAGTTTTTAAAATTGAAAATGTTAAAATTTTAGTAGGTACATATTGAAAATTGGTGAAAAATTGGTGAAAATAAAATTATGGGCGGATTAGCCCTAATAGGCTGAAAAGCCAAGGCCATAAGCATTTCAGAACTGTAAATGGTATATCCAGATTTAATTTCAGATCAGAGTTATATAGTTTTTAAAATTGAAAATGTTAAAATTTTAGTAGGTACATATTGAAAATTGGTGAAAAATTGGTGAAAATAAAATTATGGGCGGATTAGCCCTAATAGGCTGAAAAGCCAAGGCCATAAGCATTTCAGAACTGTAAATGGTATATCCAGATTTAATTTCAGATCAGAGTTATATATTTTTTAAAATTGAAAATGTTAAAATTTTAGTAGGTACATATTGGAAATTGGTGAAAAATGGGTGAAAATAAAATTATGGGAGGATTAGCCCTAATAGGCTAAAAAGCTAAGGCCCTAAGCATTTCAGAACTGTAAATGCTATTTTAAATCTATATAACTCTGATCTGAAATTAAATCTGGATATAGCATTTACAGTTCTGCAATGCTTAGGGCCTTGGCTTTTCAGCCTATTAGGGCTAATCCGCCCATAATTTCATTTTCCCCCAATTTTCACCAATTTTCAATATGTACCTACTAAAATTTTAACATTTTCAATTTTTAAAACTATATAACTCTGATCTGAAATTAAATCGGGATATAGCATTTACAGTTCTGAAATGCTTAGGGCCTTAGCTTTTTAGCCTAATAGGGCTAATTCGCCCATAATTTCATTTTCACCCATTTTTCACCAATTTTCAATATGTACCTACTAAAATTTTAACATTTTCAATTTTAAAAACTATATAACTCTGATCTGAAATTAAATCTGGATATACCATTTACAGTTCTGAAATGCTTATGGCCTTGGCTTTTCAGCCTATTAGGGCTAATCCGCCCATAATTTTATTTTCACCCATTTTTCACCAATTTTCAATATGTACCTACTAAAATTTTAACATTTTCAATTTTTAAAACTATATAACTCTGATCTGAAATTAAATCTGGATATACCATTTACAGTTCTGAAATGCTTATGGCCTTGGCTTTTTAGCCTAATAGGGCTAATTCGCCCATAATTTCATTTTCACCCATTTTTCACCAATTTTCAATATGTACCTACTAAAATTTTAACATTTTCAATTTTAAAAACTATATAACTCTGATCTGAAATTAAATCTGGATATACCATTTACAGTTCTGAAATGCTTATGGCCTTGGCTTTTCAGCCTATTAGGGCTAATCCGCCCATAATTTTATTTTCACCCATTTTTCACCAATTTTCAATATGTACCTACTAAAATTTTAACATTTTCAATTTTAAAAACTATATAACTCTGATCTGAAATTAAATCTGGTTATAGCATTTACAGTTCTGCAATGCTTAGGGCCTTGGCTTTTCAGCCTATTAGGGCTAATCCGCCCATAATTTCATTTTCCCCCAATTTTCACCAATTTTCAATATGTACCTACTAAAATTTTAACAATTGAGTGAGAGATATGTTGTTTAACATAGAAACATAGCTAATGTTAAAAACGAAGCTAACTTTCGAAGAAAATTTTCCATTTTCAAAATTATATAACTGTTGGAAATAGTACTTCCATTTATAACAATCTTAGCAACTGTGCATATTTTACTTATTCTTTTTTATACTTCAATTTACATGAAATGTCAATCTTTTTATGTATACTTTTTTCAATAATTCTAAAATAAACGTTTGAATTAACAGGTTATGGGCCCAGAGCTCGCTGTGTTTTTCGGAATATAAAAGTTTTGTGTTAGTCACAATTGTATGCGTTTGTCGCGATAAATTTTTAAAAATGAATTCTCTTTATCAAATTGATAAACTCGGTGAAGACAACTACGACACTTGGTGTGTCCAGATGCAGTGTGTTCTCAGGCATGCAGATTTATGGTGCGTAACAAATAAAAAAATGCTAAGACCTGATGTTGCAGCAAATGCTGTAAAATGGGATCAACTCAACGAAAAAGCCCTAACCACGATCATGCTATCAGTGAAACCGTCACAGCTTAATTACTTAAAAAATTGCGAAACAGCTGCTGACGCTTGGGATAAATTGGTTGGAGTGTACAAGCCAAGTGGACCATTAAGAAAAGTAAGTCTTTATAAAAAATTGCTTGCACTTCGCATGTCGGATGCTGCCACCATGATGCAGTATTTAAATTCGTTTGTTGAGATTTCTGAAAAACTTGGTGAAGTTGGAATCTCGTTGGGTGATGAGTTACTCGAAATCATTTTGCTTTCTAGTCTACCTAAAGATTTTGAGAATTTTGTCATTGCCATGGAGACTAGGGACGTATTGCCGAAATTTGACATTTTGAAGGTCAAACTTTTAGAAGAGTGGGAACGACGTAACCAGCAAAATGAAAAAGAAGAAACCGTTACTGTACAACAGGCATTTGTATTAAAGTCAAATCCATCACCAAATATTAAAAATAACAACAATAACTTTAAGTGTTACAAATGCGGGAAGCGGGGGCATTACGCAAAGAACTGCCGTACAAAGCAAAAAGAAAAAAATAACCAGCAACAAAAACAACATTCATTTGCTCTATTAGCTGCGTGCAAAAATGATGGTTTTAGTAAAAGATCTTGGTGCATTGACAGCGGCGCAACCGCGCATATATGCTGCGACCGTCAGAAGTTTATATCGTTCGTCGAATGTAAAGAAAAAATAATGTTAGCCTCTGACAAGTTTATAGAAGCAGAAGGACGGGGAGATGTACAAATTAATATTCGTGAAGGCACCTTAATTTTAAGAGACGTACTCTTTGTTCCAAGTATGATTGGTAATTTTATTGCAGTGTCAAGGGCAACAAACAATGGTTTGATGGTGAAGTTTGAGAAAGAACATGCAACTATAACAAATAATAGTGGTATAGTATTGCTTAAAGCGAATATTTGTTCGAATCTGTTTATTTTTACAGAAGAAATACCTATTAACTATTGTTTGAAGACCAATGGCGCAGTTCTTTGGCATAATCGCTACGGTCACATAAATTTTAGAACCCTTAATGATCTCCGAAACAACAAATCGGTTGATGGTTTGATGTTTGACAACATACCAAAAGATGTTTCGTGCACAACATGTATGCAAAGCAAGATATGCAGTCAACCATTCTCTGCTAGTGAAACCAGATCAAACAATTTGTTGGAGTTGATACACACAGATGTTTGTGGGCCAATGAACACCCAGTCTGTTGGAGGTGCTCGTTACTTTGTAATTTTTATAGACGATATGTCCAGATGGATTTCTGTGTTTTTTATAAAGCACAAAAATGAAGTGTTCGAAAAGTTTGAAATCTTTAAAACTTTCGTCGAAAACCAAACCAATTATAAAATAAAGGCCATACGTAGTGATAATGGTACAGAATATGTGAATAGAAATTTCGATAGTTATCTCCAACAATGTGGCATTAAACGACAGCTATCTGTACCGTATACGCCACAGCAAAACGGTGTTGCCGAACGGGCGAATCGTACGATCATTGAAATGGCGAGAAGTATGATGTTACATGCAAAGGTAAACGATTCCCTATGGGCAGAAGCAGTCAATACCGCTGTTTATATACGAAACAGAACAACAACGAAAATTTTGCAAGACAAAACCCCTTATGAAATGTGGTATTCAAGAAAACCAAACGTCAAGCATCTTCGAGTTTTTGGTTCACCAGCTGTTGGTTTGGAAAAAACCCAAAATAAAAAGTTTGCTGCAAGAGGCAAAAATTACATCTTCGTCGGTTATTCAACAACGTCCAAAGCATACAGATTGTATGATGTTGATACAAGAAATGTTGTAGAGAAGAGGGATGTAAAATTTTGCGAAGAGATGTCAAACAATACCGACTCATATAATATATCTGATTTAATGGGCAAAGAAAGCAGAAATTCTGATAAAGAAGAACAACAAACCGATAAAACAGACAATGTGGCCCCCAGTAAAACTGAAATATGTGATGATGACGTCAATGCTAAAGCAGAAGTTTGTGATGAAAGTGGTGAAGAATTTCAAACATGCAGTTCCGAAAGCGATGACGAAAAGAAAAGAAACGGCGTGATGGCATCAGTACGGGGAAGAGGTAGGCCGAAGCTCATTCGATCCGGCGCAAAAGGAAGGCCTAAGAAGGTATACCAAAAACTATGTTTTGTTAGAACGGAAGATGTTCAGATTCCTCAAACAGTGGCTGAGGCTTATGGAAGCGAATTTAGTGATCTTTGGAAAGACGCCATGGAACGTGAATACCAAGCCTTATTGGAGAACGACACCTGGTGTGCTGTAGAGTTGCCACCAAACCAAAAAGTCATAGGCAACAAATGGGTCTTCAATTTGAAAAAAGATGAGCATGGCAACGTTCAAAGATTTAAAGCTCGCCTTGTTGCAAAAGGGTGTGGGCAGGAATTTGGTGTAAATTTCGGTGAAACATTTTCCCCAGTTATCCGGTACTCTACCATAAGAATGGTTCTGGCATTAGCAGCAGAACATAATTTATATTTACACCATGTGGATGTTTCTACCGCTTATCTGAACAGTAAATTAAAAGAAGACGTATATATGAGAACACCCGATGGATTTGAAGATACCATAGAGCCGAACAAGGTACTTAAGTTGAAACGCACTATTTATGGACTGAAGCAGTCAGGGCGCGCATGGAATGTCACTCTAGATGCAGCCATTCGAGACATTGGTTTTGTACCCTGTAAACACGAACCTTGCCTATATCAAGCGAATGACGGTAACAAAATTAATCTGATAGCGATATACGTTGATGACATCATGATAGCCTGCAGTGATAAGAAGAATTTGGAATTAATAAAGCGTAAAATAGGTGAAAGGTTCAAGATCGTTGATGGTGGTGAGGTGAAACACTTTTTGGGGATGGAAATAGAAAGAGAAAATGAAACCGGTTCTATTGCTGTGGGTCATAAACAATACATCAAAAATCTTTTGCAACGTTTTGATATGGAAAACTGCAGATCTGTAGCAACCCCCCTCGACCCTGGATTTCAAATACATTGCAGCTCATCCAACTGTCAAAAGGTTGAACCGAAAGATTATCAATCGTTAATAGGGGCGCTGATGTATTTAGCAATTTCAACACGGCCAGACATAATGCATTCTGTGGGTAAATTGGCACAGAGAAATAAGGACCCACATGTTGAGCACTTAAAGGCGGCCAAACATATTTTAAGGTATCTTTCTGCAACATTACATTTCAAATTGGTTTATTCCAAAACAGGTTTACCACCAAAGGCATTTGTGGATGCCGATTGGGCAAGTTGTATGGAAGACCGAAAATCGTATACAGGTATTGCGTTTATCATGGCTGGGAGTGTGATTAATTGGGAGAGTAAAAAACAACCAAACATTGCCCTCAGCAGCACTGAAGCAGAATTTGTGGCTTTGTCTACGGCGGCGAGAGAAGCTGTCTATCTGAAAAGATTGTTAAGTGAAATCCAATGTTATGACGTCAGCCAACCAATATTAGTTTATGGTGATAACTTGGGAGCTCAGTGTATGGCTAAAAATCCTGTTTTACATGGAAGAAGCAAACATATTGATGTCAAATACCTACATGTGAGAGATGTAGTGAAAGCAAATGAGATTGAGCTGCGCTATACTCCAACGGATGAAAATATATCCGATGTTTTAACTAAAAATTTAAATAAACAAAAACACTTAAAATTTGTAAGAGGTCTAGGACTTCAGGAAATTGAATTTAATTAAAATTTTTATATTATTCATATTGTACAAAAATATGCAAGTTTGAGGGGAAGTGTTGGAAATAGTACTTCCATTTATAACAATCTTAGCAACTGTGCATATTTTACTTATTCTTTTTTATACTTCAATTTACATGAAATGTCAATCTTTTTTTACAGTTCTGAAATGCTTAGGGCCTTGGCTTTTCAGCCTATTAGGGCTAATTCGCTAATAATTTTATTTTCACCCATTTTTCACCAATTTTCAATATGTACCTACTAAAATTTTAACATTTTCAATTTTTAAAACTATATAACTCTGATCTGAAATTAAATCTGGATATACCATTTACAGTTCTGAAATGCTTATGGCCTTGGCTTTTCAGCCTATTAGGGCTAATCCGCCCATAATTTTATTTTCACCCATTTTTCACCAATTTTCAATATGTACCTACTAAAATTTTAACATTTTAAATTTTAAAAACTATATAACTCTGATCTGAAATTAAATCTGGATATACCATTTACAGTTCTGAAATGCTTATGGCCTTGGCTTTTCAGCCTAGTAGGGCTAATCCTCCCATAATTTCATTTTCACCCATTTTTCACCAATTTTCAATATGTACCTACTAAAATTTTACCATTTTCATTTTTAAAAACTATATAACTCTGATCTGAAATTAAATCTGGATATACCATTTACAGTTCTGAAATGCTTATGGCCTTGGCTTTTCAGCCTATTAGGGCTAATCCGCCCATAATTTTATTTTCACCCATTTTTCACCAATTTTCAATATGTACCTACTAAAATTTTAACATTTTAAATTTTAAAAACTATATAACTCTGATCTGAAATTAAATCTGGATATACCATTTACAGTTCTGAAATGCTTATGGCCTTGGCTTTTCAGCCTAGTAGGGCTAATCCTCCCATAATTTCATTTTCACCCATTTTTCACCAATTTTCAATATGTACCTACTAAAATTTTACCATTTTCATTTTTAAAAACTATATAACTCTGATCTGAAATTAAATCTGGATATACCATTTACAGTTCTGAAATGCTTATGGCCTTGGCTTTTCAGCCTATTAGGGCTAATCCGCCCATAATTTTATTTTCACCCATTTTTCACCAATTTTCAATATGTACCTACTAAAATTTTAACATTTTAAATTTTAAAAACTATATAACTCTGATCTGAAATTAAATCTGGATATACCATTTACAGTTCTGAAATGCTTATGGCCTTGGCTTTTCAGCCTAGTAGGGCTAATCCTCCCATAATTTCATTTTCACCCATTTTTCACCAATTTTCAATATGTACCTACTAAAATTTTACCATTTTCATTTTTAAAAACTATATAACTCTGATCTGAAATTAAATCTGGATATACCATTTACAGTTCTGAAATGCTTAGGGCCTTGGCTTTTCAGCCTATTAGGGCTAATTCGCTAATAATTTTATTTTCACCCATTTTTCACCAATTTTCAATATGTACCTACTAAAATTTTAACATTTTCAATTTTTAAAACTATATAACTCTGATCTGAAATTAAATCTGGATATACCATTTACAGTTCTGAAATGCTTATGGCCTTGGCTTTTCAGCCTATTAGGGCTAATCCGCCCATAATTTTATTTTCACCCATTTTTCACCAATTTTCAATATGTACCTACTAAAATTTTAACATTTTAAATTTTAAAAACTATATAACTCTGATCTGAAATTAAATCTGGATATACCATTTACAGTTCTGAAATGCTTATGGCCTTGGCTTTTCAGCCTAGTAGGGCTAATCCTCCCATAATTTCATTTTCACCCATTTTTCACCAATTTTCAATATGTACCTACTAAAATTTTACCATTTTCATTTTTAAAAACTATATAACTCTGATCTGAAATTAAATCTGGATATACCATTTACAGTTCTGAAATGCTTATGGCCTTGGCTTTTCAGCCTATTAGGGCTAATCCGCCCATAATTTTATTTTCACCCATTTTTCACCAATTTTCAATATGTACCTACTAAAATTTTAACATTTTAAATTTTAAAAACTATATAACTCTGATCTGAAATTAAATCTGGATATACCATTTACAGTTCTGAAATGCTTATGGCCTTGGCTTTTCAGCCTAGTAGGGCTAATCCTCCCATAATTTCATTTTCACCCATTTTTCACCAATTTTCAATATGTACCTACTAAAATTTTACCATTTTCATTTTTAAAAACTATATAACTCTGATCTGAAATTAAATCTGGATATACCATTTACAGTTCTGAAATGCTTATGGCCTTGGCTTTTCAGCCTATTAGGGCTAATCCGCCCATAATTTTATTTTCACCCATTTTTCACCAATTTTCAATATGTACCTACTAAAATTTTAACATTTTCAATTTTAAAAACTATATAACTCTGTTCTGAAATTAAATCTGGATATACCATTTACAGTTCTGAAATGCTTATGGCCTTGGCTTTTCAGCCTATTAGGGCTAATTCGCCCATAATTTAATTTTCACCCATTTTTCCCAATTTTCAATATGTACCTACTAAAATTTTAACATTTTCAATTTTAAAAACTATATAACTCTGATCTGAAATTAAATCTGGATATACCATTTACAGTTCTGAAATGCTTATGGCCTTGGCTTTTCAGCCTATTAGGGCTTATTCGCCCATAATTTTATTTTCACCCATTTTTCACCAATTTTCAATATGTACCTACTAAAATTTTAACATTTTCAATTTTAAAAACTATATAACTCTGATCTGAAATTAAATCTGGATATACCATTTACAGTTCTGAAATGCTTATGGCCTTGGCTTTTCAGCCTATTAGGGCTAATCCGCCCATAATTTCATTTTCACCCATTTTCCATATGGATTTTAGTTGTAAAATGTTAATTTAGTTGAAAATAGTAAAATTCTGTTAAGATAGCAGTCATTGAGTGAGAGATATGTTGGTTAACATAGTAACATAGCTATGTTAAAAACGAAGCTAACTTTCGAAGCTAACTTCACACACATAATATTTTCATCTTAATTGCTCACACACTATATTCGGCGTCCATCAGTTTTGGAATTTGGGAATTTACTTTTGGAAATTTACATTGAAATGACAATAAAAAAATAAAATTTGTTTTTGTTTTCAATACAAGTTCCCGGATTTACATTTTAATTTTAAAAAACAGGCAGGTCTATTATTGTGCATCGAATTTTAAGCAATTAAGGTTTTTAAAAAATTTTATGGTACGTTTTTGAGTTGCCATAACTCAGCCATTTCTTATCAGATAGAAATTTGCAGCATATCGGCGGAAAAGGCATTCAATTACCTTTCGGTTGGGCTCCACAAGGGTTTGAGTGGGACCATACACCGAAAAACACAAAAGTACCGTTATCTAAAAAACGGTACTTAGAAAAAAAAAATTACCGCGTTTTTCATGTTCAGGAGGTCCCAATTAACTTATCTAGGCATGTGGCGTTCTTGGTATTTTTCCAAATTAAAAATTTGTAAAGCAGTGTTATTAAAAAATATTTTAAATTAAGAAATTGTAAATTTTTGATTTTTAGTAGGTATTTATAGAAAATGGCAGAAAAAGGAACAAAATTCAAATTGTGGGCGGATCAGTCCTAATAGGGTGAAAGGCCAAGGCCATTGGCATTGCAGAACTGCGAATGCTACGTCCAGATTTATTTTCAGATCAGAGTTTATATAGTTCTGGAAATGGAAAATTTTTTAATTTTAGTTTTAATTTTATTTGTAATAATCTAAAATAAAAATATTTTTAATATTCAACATTTTTCATTTTTCGAATTTATTCTATGAGTTAAATTTCAGTTATGTATTTTTATAAAGCTTTTTGTAATAGCTCTATTCCTTAAATTTTATTTTAGAAATTACTTTATACACTACCAGACTATTATATTGTATTTTCTTGTTACATTTTACCTTAGCTTTCCGTTGGATAGCAATGAAGTATATTTATGTACAGAAAAATTTACAATTATTAGACACCAGCAGAATGTAATGCATTTTCTGGCCCGCTACGGCCTTCGTCAGCATTCTTTGTGTCACACTGGATAGTGATACTTTATAAATTGAATGTATTTAACTCAACTATTTTAACAAATAGATATTGGGAATTATTTCTTTTTCATAAGCAACTTTATTATATTCAACATTTTTCATTTTTCGAATTTATTCTATGAGTTAAATTTCAGTTATGTATTTTTATAAAGCTTTTTGTAATAGCTCTATTCCTTAAATTTTATTTTAGAAATTACTTTATACACTACCAGACTATTATATTGTATTTTCTTGTTACATTTTACCTTAGCTTTCCGTTGGATAGCAATGAAGTATATTTATGTACAGAAAAATTTACAATTATTAGACACCAGCAGAATGTAATGCATTTTCTGGCCCGCTACGGCCTTCGTCAGCATTCTTTGTGTCACACTGGATAGTGATACTTTATAAATTGAATGTATTTAACTCAACTATTTTAACAAATAGATATTGGGAATTATTTCTTTTTCATAAGCAACTTTATTATATTCAACATTTTTCATTTTTCGAATTTATTCTATGAGTTAAATTTCAGTTATGTATTTTTATAAAGCTTTTTGTAATAGCTCTATTCCTTAAATTTTATTTTAGAAATTACTTTATACACTACCAGACTATTATATTGTATTTTCTTGTTACATTTTACCTTAGCTTTCCGTTGGATAGCAATGAAGTATATTTATGTACAGAAAAATTTACAATTATTAGACACCAGCAGAATGTAATGCATTTTCTGGCCCGCTACGGCCTTCTTCAGCATTCTTTGTGTCACACTGGATAGTGATACTTTATAAATTGAATGTATTTAACTCAACTATTTTAACAAATAGATATTGGGAATTATTTCTTTTTCATAAGCAACTTTATTATATTCAACATTTTTCATTTTTCGAATTTATTCTATGAGTTAAATTTCAGTTATGTATTTTTATAAAGCTTTTTGTAATAGCTCTATTCCTTAAATTTTATTTTAGAAATTACTTTATACACTACCAGACTATTATATTGTATTTTCTTGTTAAAATAGTTGAGTTAAATACATTCAATTTATAAAGTATCACTATCCAGTGTGACACAAAGAATGCTGACGAAGGCCGTAGCGGGCCAGAAAATGCATTACATTCTGCTGGTGTCTAATAATTGTAAATTTTTCTGTACATAAATATACTTCATTGCTATCCAACGGAAAGCTAAGGTAAAATGTAACAAGAAAATACAATATAATAGTCTGGTAGTGTATAAAGTAATTTCTAAAATAAAATTTAAGGAATAGAGCTATTACAAAAAGCTTTATAAAAATACATAACTGAAATTTAACTCATAGAATAAATTCGAAAAATGAAAAATGTTGAATATAATAAAGTTGCTTATGAAAAAGAAATAATTCCCAATATCTATTTGTTAAAATATTTTTAATATTTAAAAAAAAAAACTTTTTTATTAAAATTAAAAATAAAAATATTTTTAATATTTAAAAAAAAACTTTTTTTATTAAAATTAAATTTTTTTTTTTATTATTACCTGTGCTAATCCCGCGAAGCTATACGCTTGTCTGCAGGAGACCAGAGTCTCTGGCGGGAATCGAACCCGCAACCCCGGCGCTGATAGACTAGCTCACTACCAGCTAACCTACCTGGGCACCCAATGATAACTCAATTTTGGATAACTCAATTTTGGATCATTTACCCAGTACATTTTCGTTTAAAAGGTTTTTCTGCCAAACTTCATTGTTTTTAAAAAATTTTCTAACACTTTTAATCCAAATTTTATTTTTAATTAGGCTTAAGTTCACTGAATTTAATTTTCATTAAATTATTTTTATGAAGACAGGAATTCTAACACTATTAAAATTATTTAATCGTGTCTATTACTGATTACAAATTGTTAGTTAATGGCAGGCATCAACCACGTTAAAGTAATTAAAAATTTAAAAGTTAAAAAAAAGAACATGATGAAATCAAAAGAAAATCCACACGAAAAACTTTAGACAAACAACCGAAGATAATGAGAATAACGTATAATGACTTACATTAGCGGAAGTAGAGCAAAGTTGACCAATAAAATTTAAAAAAACCTAAGCACTAATTAGTACACTCACGCAAAAGGAGGTTATTAGATTTTTAAAGTAGCTTCTTCACTCGAATTTAAAATTAAATAAAAAAGTTGACCAAATATATCTGTGAAAAGGTTGGGCACATAATGATGTGTAAGAGAATTGAATTGCAATAAAGAACAAGATTTATGAAGATTACAGATTAACATGTGGTTTATAGTTGAGGAAAAATACAGGAAACGAAAAGCGATTTTTATCCTTCTTCTTCACTAGAAAACTTCTTCATTAGAATTACGTTTCAATTCAACATAGAAAGCATTGTAAATACCAATTTTTAGTTTTTCTTGCGATAATCTCGTATTAGGTGCAACAGTTCCTTCAATTACACTTCCCAATCTGTCCACAGAATAGTTCGCGCAATGGCTAAGAAATTCTACATCGCTACTTAAAAGAATTGCATTGCATACGGCGAATATAGTTTTTAACATAGAACGACCTTGAAACTTCCAATCTTACAAAAATGTTTTAATGACAATAGCTTTAAAGATCCTGATTGGATGCTCGAGTCACTCGACCTTAACACCCTTCGAACAACTCTGGGGAGTTCTCAAAAAGAAAGACCTGAAAATGCGGACAAACTGTGACCATATGTACGAGCGGCTTGTAATGGTATTGCTGCAAGTGACTGCAAAAATGTAGTGGACCATATGCTGCGACGCACAGTGGCGCCATTTGAGTTTTTTCGTTGCAAAAATCATATCTTTTGAACTGAATAAGATAATTGAACAGTTTAAACAGCATATGATAGATAACTGTTCAGCCTATGAAATGAGCGTTTGGAAAGGGTGCTACGCTTTGTAGGGGCCTACTTATGGGTTATCAAAGTTAAAATTAGTAGAAAAATCAATTTTATGGTAACTAAAAAAAATTATTTTTACATTTTTAGATTGTTTTTATTTTTTTTCTTAAGGGTTTTATGTTTTAAATTATTACCCAACAAATTAAAAAAAAATTATTTTTTTTTAAATTAATTTTTTCAATTTTCTGTAAAATATTCATCACAATTCGTAAGAGAAGGTATATCTAAAAGACTAACCATTTCTAAACTATAATTATTTTGTAACTCTATTCGTGACTTCACATGCCGCAGGGAAGAAATAAGTGGATCGGAAGATGCTGCCAACATGTTGAAGAGGTCCTTATTTTGCCTTACTCCTGTGCTTCTTCAGAAAGCTCTCCAATTGGCAAAGACTGGTACTCAATTATATCTTTGCCATGCGCCAATATTTTATGGACGGTCGGGGTCAACTTCTTCTGTGGATACATTTCTGCTAAAAGAGATGCAGTTTTCGACGCATATTCTCCATATTTTGTAGAATTGACATTTTCTTTGCAGTTTAAAACATCCAAGATCGTTCGCAATATTTTCACGATTTGATTGTCAATTCCAATGATTCTATTTACTGCCTCATCATTTTCAAAAAATCTCCTAGAAGTGTTTCCATCGTTTGAGTTACCGTATCCGTGATTGGGACAGTCTACTTTTAGTCCAACTTGTTTAAAAAAAGCATCCTGTATTTGCTTCTTTCTGATCTTTTCCTTATCCTTTATTGACGTATTTTCATCGAAGTTTTCCTCCTCTTGTGGTAGGGTATATGCCAGTTTTAGCAAGAATTCCATACACCTTATCCTTGCGTGCAATGTTGACATTCCATATTCGTAATTCTCCTCATTTGTAGAATCGTTTAAATTACCAAAGTTCTTCTGACAAATAATAATATAAAATCGATAAAAAAAATATAAAAATAAAACGAAAAAAGGGGTTTAAATAGGTTTTTGCTAAATTTTTACCTCGAATATAATTCTGTCTATATATATGTATATGATAACTAATTGAACTAATTAAGCAGAAAAAGATACTATTCTTAAACTCTTTACAACTAATTATATAAAATTGAGATGTAACATATTATATATGAAATAAATTGAATTGAATTGAAAAAAGTTCTTCTGACTCTTTTTGCAAATCGGGCATGACATTGTTGAGGTTGTTCCTGTCAGTTCGTTTACGACTTTTCCGTCAACCATGGTCAGATGGAACTCGTAATTGCATTCAATATATTTTCCTTCTCCAATTTGCAGCTTTGTAGGCTTAATCTTGCTTATTTGTTCTTCAATGTCATTCACCGTAGTCCTTATGAGTTCTGCCGATTCCCTTGCAAACTGAAACATTATTGATCGGCAATAATGCACTGATGCAGACGTGGATTTTTCCAGTGTAGGGAATCATCCGATTTTAGCCGCAAAGGAACAACAGATGCCATAAACATATTTCCGTCCGATATTGTAGCGTCATCGGAAGATATCCTTTGCTTATAAACGCTTTGTCCGGATGATCCATCGCAGCCCCATTTGCTGATCAATGTCAACTTCTCAGGAAGAATTTTCACTTCCGTGAAAAACTTTGGTGTGGTTGACTTTCTAAACAGTTCAAATAATTTTAAATTGTTCAACGCCATGTTTTCAGTACTTAAATTGTTTAATGGTTTCAGTAATTGTTGCGCCAACTTTCAGGCGTAGACTAATCCAGGCATTATGCTTATTTTGCAATATATAGGCTTATGCTACCATGCCTAAAAATTTACCTGTTCCCTGCATACATATGGATTTAGGCTGAATAATGCAATTTTGATATTATGCACGTGTCCAAATAAGATTTGTGCCTACCTGTAGGGACCATAAGTCAATATTGTTCCTGACCATTTGTACGCCAAAGTATTGTTTATGTGAGGTACGAACCTGCTAATTTCAATGAGTAGTTTTTTTCAAACTATTATATCAAACTACTGTCAGTCAAAACATATCGCACCCTAAATACAAAAGGGTCACAACTCAAAATTTTCCAAAACTGACTTTTTTCCATAAATGAATTCAGAATACACATCTCTAACTGCTGCAAAAATTTCTTTCACATCACTATCTTCTTTAACTGGAAAAATACAGTTATGTCTATTTTTATGTTAAATGTGTTGCTTCTGCACGATGAACTAAAGAGAATTATTTTTAGTTACGTTAATGTGTTCAAGAACAACTGATTAGTTTTATTACACATAAAGAGTTTTATTTTGAGTTTTGACTCTATTACTGTAAAAAGTGATAAATTTCGTCGTATATTATTTTGAATTGTGCTTCTTTAGTTGTAAAAAGTAAGTTCAATTAACAATATTATTCATTTATGTACCTTCTTTGATTAAATGATCGTAAGCGTCGTAAGTTTTATATATTTTTTTATTTTAAAGTAGAAAAAAGTATTGAATGTTAATTATATTGGTATTAGCCATTTTTTTGTTTACTTATTGTGCATGCCTTTTGTAAAATCTTAACTTTTGAAGATTTTTTTTTCTTTTAAAATAATGAACTATTTTGATTTGTATTTTGTGCTACTTTGATATGTGATAATGAAATGAATAAAGCTTTGTTTTAAAATAGAAAAATTTGAATATAAACATACATATCATCACTCCTGTGGATTTTTAAAATTATTCTTCTTGCTATTTAGTCGGCGGTTAGGAAACTTACAAAATTAAAACATTTTATCAGTTAAAGTGACACAACTTGAGATAATATCACTAGCTAATCGAAAAAATTTCAATTAAAGAGTCATAAATCAAAATTTTTTTTTATTTTTGCAAATATAATATAAAATTAAAAAAAAATATAGCAGAACCTTCTTCAATATTGCATGTTTTCATAATGGAACAATATTTTCTTTAAATATTACAAACATTTTTACATAAACAGTTTTTTGCCTCTCCTGAACATTTTAGTATTTTGAGTTGTGACTCTTTTGTATTTAGGGTGCGATATAAGGGATGGACGCCATACAATTTCTGCAACCATGTCTTTTTAAACTTTTTTACCTCTAGAAGCCAAACGGGCACGTACGGGCAGATAAAACCTTTTGAATTATGTAAAGAAATAATCAAAGAACAGGTTTTGCAAATATGGCAAATATAGAAAAATATAGTTTTTTTTTATTTTCCGTCAAAGTTGAAAAATAGTGAAAAAACGGATAGTTTTTAAATAGTGATTTACCAGGAGAAACACAAAGCAAACAGTTAATTTTTTTTTTATCATTATACATTTAATAAATACATCAATCAATACAAACAAAAAATAAGGCGATTCGTTACCTATTTTTCGTGATATTACACCTGAAATCGCAACAAATTGACTAAAAATTGTGTGTTTTTTTGAAAACCGAAAGTCGGTCAACTTTGAACGGTTATATCTTCTAAACTAAAAATGTGATATTATTAAGAGTGGCATATTTGAAATCGTTGAAAAGTTTCCTATAACATGGGTTTATTCAAAACTTCGTCGGCACTCATGAAAATTTTGATTTTTGCAACCTCGCTTGCTCTACGGGCGCCACTGTGCGACGTTCAAGGGCACTTTTTACTTCCAAAGTTGACTTTACAAAGTGCTAGCTAGCACCTTAAAATTTATAAAATAATTAATAAGTTAAAATGAATAAACTGTCCCAATAAAAGGATTACATGGAGGTACTGGTAAGGTCTATTTTAAATTATAAATAATTTGAGTTGGCACTCAAGATCCAACAAAGCATTCAATGTAAATTCTGATAAAATGAATTTTATACGTTGCAAATAATGAGAGATCGTGTCATCTCAACGATCTAGGGTAAATTTGTTATACAATCTCGCCTCTAAAATGTTACTATTTTTGTACAAATTTTTCATTTAATGATATTAAGCGCTAATATATCAGAGCAAGTTAAACTCTTCTTTTAATTTTAAATGTACTTAATCCAACAAAACTATAAATCAGTAAACATTTATAAAATTGGGGTTTAAACTACCAATACAGACCATATGAATTTGACAACATTTATCGTAGTGCTGTCATATATTATTTTTTAAACTACATATCGTCGGCTGATAATTTAATTGTCGTATGTGGATTCCGATAGTTTCGAGTAAATTGAGTTTGAACACATTTAATTTGAAAATTGCTTCAGCAAATACCACATACGACTAACTCAACACTCCATATCTCAAAAACCGTATGAGGTATCGAAAAACTGATTACGCCAAATGAAAGATCAGGTCGGAAAACCTAAGGAATCGATATTAACTCAAAACCGCAAAAAATCCACATACGACATTTAAATTATCAACCGACGATGTAACACATGGGACACTGATTTATAGCTTTCAAGTTTAAACTACATATTAATTTAAGTTTAATTCAACTAAACCAGCATTTAAACATTCACTGATTTATAAGCCATAAAGAGACTAAAAAAATTTTGTTTCCCAGAAAGACAGGCAATTTGAATAGTTTTTTTTTCGGAAATTGGCTGAGATGTATCTATAGCAAATTGCCTAAAATGGAAATTTTTTTTCTTAAATAATGATGAATTAGTCATTAAAGTACAATTGAAATATTAATGGTGTTTTCTTTTCTACAAAATATGTGACATTTTATTTATAAAAATGCAATTTGGTATTCGTTTCTCGAAAATGCTTCGCTCTCTAAAAGGTTGGCTTGTTTTATTCTGAAAAATGCACCCTTACTAATGGCATAAGGCATTGGTATTTTACGCCCCGTATAAATCGACAGTGTTGATAATGCCCTGTAAAAAGATGGCTTCTGTTTATATATAGGGTAACCAGACGAAGTTGGGGAAAAAAATCGCCTCTAATCAGGATGGTAAAAATTTAAAATTTTAATAGTTTTTTTTTTCTATTATTTAATAGTAAAAACAAAAGAAAGCATTACATTGTTAATGATAGGTTGTCAGTGATATAACATTTAAGTGGATTTGGTATAAAATTGTTTTTTTTTTTTTAAAAAAAAAAACGTCAAATCAAGAAATCTGAAAAACGTGCTGTTAATAAATCAGCAAATTGCAAAGGTATTTTCTTGTTTACATACATCTTAATATATAAAAAATCCGTGTCACTGTGTATGTTTCGAATAAACTCAAAAACGAGTCAACTGATATTCATGAAAATTGGCATATATATGTAATTTGGTCCAACTTAGATGATAGGATAGTTATTATTTAAATTAATGGCCTGGGGGCGGAGAGGCGTGGCAAAATCCATAACTTGAGAACGGCTTGACCGATTTGAACGATTTTTTCTTTGAAATTATCGCCATGGTCCAACTTAGGTTTTTACGGAAAGAACATTTTGCCCCGCCCATTTTTACGCCCACTTTTTTCGTAAGAAAAACTTTATGATAGGTATTTCATGGATTTTTATTTAAAGGCCATAAATTTCGTTTAAAGATCAATTTAAGTCGTCTGGTAATACAACACTAATGTTTGCTTAGGGCCAGCAACGCAGACCGGGTCAGCTAGTATATAATAAAAAACAAACTAAAGAAATTGGAATTTCGTCATTAATTTTGTTCATTTATTTAATATCAATCTATTAACAAATTTTGGTTTATGTATATTTTTTTTTATTAAGTTTAAATGGTCTAAGATCAATATTATAAAAATTACAAACGGAATGATAAACTTATATAAACACTTTTACTGTCGGTGAAGGCTATGCAGATCAAATTGCACAAAAAGCGATCTGCCATTTAAATTACACTATTCGGCATAAGTATAAATACAAATCGTGCATTTTTACGTTTGATTTTTTAACGGCTTTGTTAAAAATTCTTGTTTATTTTTTCCTTTTTATTTATAACTTATATTGTTAGTAACTTATATTGAAAGTTATAAATAAAAAGGAAAAAATTAACAAGAACTTTTAACAAAGCCGTTTAAAAATGAAACGTAAAAATTCACGATTTTTATTTCGCCAAAATACTTATGCCGACTAGTGTACAAAACTAAAATGTAATCACACAAGATAATTTGCTTCGTTTAAGTCCGTACAATATAATCGCTTGAAATTTATGCAGTCTAGAGTTAGGGCAATGCAAAGTCTAAACCTTGTAGAGATGTGTAAATTGGTAATCTCTTTGAAATTCACCTTCTTCATCTGATCCGCACACAATTTTTACGAGACATAATTAATATGTAGCATGTCATTAAAATATTTAAGTGATTGGGAAAAGTTTGCGTCGATCCTAATTGCGTCGTTTAGATTTGGGTGGCTTTTTAAAATTGTGTTAAATCCGCCTTGCGCCGTTTTGATTCCAATTTGCGTCGCTACATTCGATTGAATTTTTTTCGAATGAAGTCATAATCACATGTAAAGAATTCTAAGTTATGAATGAAGACTGAAGTTATTAAGCATTAATGAGTGTTAGAAAGTAAAAATTCTTAAAGTTCTTAATAAGAAGTTCTGTGGAAAAATGATTGCAAAGAAGAGAAAATGCATTAGTTCGGAACTAAAATTGGACGAAAAAGCTGTTGACATAGACATAACCCTTGGCTTAGCATCATCAACAGTAACCACAATTTGCAACTGTAATAGCGTAAAAAATTAATCGAGTTAATCGCAAGTGAGATTCAATTTTTTTATTTAATGTTGATGTAAATATGGATATGGATTAATGAAATAAATTAATTTTTCAACATTTTTTATTTTTCGAATTTATTCTATGAGCTAAATTTCAGTTTTGTATTTTATGGTAGTGTATAAAGTCATTCATAAAAACTTAAGGAATAGAACTATTACAAAAAGCTTAACAAAATACATAACTGAAATTTAGCTAATAGAATAAATTCGAAAAATAAAAAATGTTGGATATAATAAAGTAACTTATGAAAAGAAGTAATTCCCAAAATCTATTTGTTAAATTAAATTTTTGTTATGTTTTTCTGAAAATATATTTTTTCTTATGTATTTCCTTATATATTTTTATATTGCTTTTCAAATAAAAATATTTCCTTTTATATGCCTCATATTTTGAGGTCCCCTAACCTTTACCACTACTTCTTTTCAAATCAGGAAAAGATGCGTTCAATTAAAAAAAAAAAAATTTAATTGAAAATATCCAAGGATTTTAATATCACGTGTATTCGATTTCCAGAACATGGCCGACTGTATGATTTTTTTTTTATTGTAAATATAATTTTTGGCTAAATATTTGAATTTTTGCCCCAATCAATAGAAAATCAGAGCATTTATATAGAAAAAAGTTATCAGATTGGCGTGGCATATTTCCGGTACCCATTAACGACGCAAATCGGGGCTCTAGTGTATTGTATAAACCCCTCTTGGGGCTGGTGCATTTTTTGGTTTTCTTTATTGATTTCAAGCGATGGTCAATTATCACAAACTTTTGACTTTATTTAAATTAAATTCGTATTAACTTTATGTTTTTTTAATATTAATGTTATTTAACACTAATGGTGTCTACACTATTTGAAATTGCCCAAACTTACTAACCACTCCGCTCCTACTTAAAAAACTAAATTTTAAGAACTGCAGAACGTTTTCGTGTTTTTTTTTACCATCATAAATATTTAATCATAACTTTTACTTTTTTTCCTTTCTCATTCATGTTGGAATAAATTTTCTTATTCTAAAACCATACGGGAAAACGAATAAAAACAACACAAAAAAGTCCATAACATTGACTTAATGACTGACTAGGTGAACGAGTATAGTATGAATTGATTGACGGCCATAACTTGAGTCAAAAAAGTATATATATGTACATATAAGTAAAGGGTCTTCCAATAGGGACTACCGAATTTTGTCAGTTGATAGCGGCCATATTGTTGAAGCTACATCCGTCATTTATTTAGTCTGATTTTCCAAATCACGAAACGTGCAAATGATTAAATTGTTTAATGAAACTGACCTTTATTTTCATTGAAAAATCATCATCAGCGATGAGGCCCCTTTTTGGATGAATAAGTACATCAACAAACAAAATTGTCGAATTTGGAACGATACAAATCCAAATGAAATCCAAGAGGCTTAAATGCATCCCGAAAAAGTCACGGTTTGGTGTGAATTTTGGGCTGGCGGTGTTATCAATTCATATTGCTTTCAGAATGACGTTGACCATGGTCAATGTCCACCTATATAGTTCGATTTGGACGCATTTTAATTTTTTTTTTGTGGGTGTTTCTTAAATCGCAGGTGTAAGCGAATAACCCATAAACCACAGCGGCCCTCAAATCCAACATGCCATCGGTCAAATTCTGTCTGATTTATGCGCCTGAGTTATGGAAAATTAAACATTTCGTTTGCGCCCAATTGATGGAAGCCTCATCGATAGACCTTTTAAACATACTTTGTTTTATTTAAAATGAAATATAGAAAGAGGTAAATGAAAAACCCTTTATATATAAATAATACACAAACGATACTGTTTAAAAAAATGGACAAATGTTTGCCGCATTTAGGCTTAAAGCTATTTGCTTTTGAAGAGCAAACAGTAAAAAAGCATTAAAGAATCCATAGAAAAACGAACTTGCTCGTATTATGTAGTAGCAAACATCAAGGGTAGACCAAATACACCCATTACAGTTGCTAATAAAAATTGAAATTGTCTGCATAATTCAATCTAATGCTTCTTGGTTTTTTTTTGTTGGCTTTAGTTTGAAAATAAAATTTATAACTTTTAATGAAATTGATATTTTTAGATGATGATGATGATGCGATGCGGTTGATTGATGACAAAGATAAAGAAAAACTTCAATTGATATTGTTAGAAATAGTTTAAAAATGTCTCAATAACTTTTGCTTAACCAACTTTTGTGAAATGCATTATGCCTTAAGTCTTTAGCATCGGGACAATTTAGGTGGTTAGATTATAATTTAGGTTAAGGAATTTCAATGTTCAAAATTATACTAAAACTACAAACATTTCTCAATATACATTTTTGTTACTAACGGAGTCCATAATAGTTTTAGTATAAACTTTTAGATATGACACCAAATTTTGGTTATTTACCAGGAATTAATTTTTGAATTGCAAAAGACGGGTATTTAAAGTTTTTTTTTTTTTATATTCTACACACACTTAGAAAAAATCTAGTTGCAGTCATCACGGCATATTTATAAATGATCTTCATTCTGTTGTGAAAAATTCCAACACACTGATGTATGTATGCGATGTAAAAATGTTTATTAAATTTAACAATATAGATCAACAATTACTTCTACAGAATGATACTTTTTACTTGACTGATAATTTAATGGAACTCAATGTAAACAAATTTAAATATATGATTTTCTCAAGAACGACGCCTCCAAAGTGTGTTCAGATCCTTATGTTACCAAGCAACTTTTTACCACTTTGGTTTGACCGATTCTTGAATACGGATCGGTGATATGGGATTCACAGTACTCAGTACACTCTTACAAAATCGAGTCAGTTTAAATCCGGTTTTTTTCATTTTTTCTTCGTGGCTTGGGTTGGGACCCTCGCATAAGGTTACCATCCTATGTAAACCGTCTCGCACTTATCAAGTTACCAACGTTAAGAAGTCGTTGGAAAATGTTTAATCACTGTTGCCAATTAGCTATTTTCTCGTAAAATCTAGCGATTTTTTGTCAAACTTTGCGGAAAAAATTGTGTTTTAGCTATTAGCGGGAAATCTAGAAATTTTTTATTATGGGTTGTTCGTTTTTAATAAATTTTTTTACACTTTTCTTAAAAAGTTGCTTTGATATAAACAAAAGGACCAAATAAACCACACAAACTGTTGCACAAACATATAAAAAAGCATGAATCTTGCTTGTGTGAATTTTACAAATTTGTTATCTTGTTATCCAATTCTTATATCCAGTTCCTATTTCTAAAAAAATTAATGGACTTTCATATAAATAACTTTAATTTCAAGTACAAAAATGTAACAGAAGTTGTGTTAAAGAACTGATAAACTTTTTCTTCAACTACAGCACAAATTTATATGAAGTTCTAAATGACGATTATGATAATTTTCATAAGTTTTAAATAAAATTTAGCATAACTTCGTCAACGAAATCCTAGCAAAACCTTTTTTTATTGATTACTTTAGACTTAGAGGGTGTGTTTGAAAATTTTATTAAAGTTTGATCTCAGCAAGGCCTATATTATTTATGTTTTTTATTTACCATGTATGTATGTATATGATTGTATGTTCTACATGCTTCCTGAAATTTGTTCTTAAAAATAGCATTTGATGATGCATTAGCAAATCGTTTCATTGATAATTTTATAAAACTCAACATAAGTTACTGATTTTATTTGCGAAAGGCGATTTGTCGCTAAATTTTTAAATATTTTTAAAAAGTTATTAGCGAAATAACGCTTAATTTTTTAAT
This sequence comes from Pollenia amentaria, assembly GCA_943735925.1. Classification (NCBI taxonomy): domain Eukaryota; kingdom Metazoa; phylum Arthropoda; class Insecta; order Diptera; family Polleniidae; genus Pollenia; species Pollenia amentaria. The sequence goes on along the minus strand of OX031008.1, from coordinate 78,659,655 downwards.
AAGGTAAAAATTTAGCTATTTTTCATTCTGTTTTAGCGATATTTATTGGAAATCCGTTGGTAACAGTGTGTTTAATGCTCTTTTTTACTTAAGCTAATAAACGGTCCTGTCAATTCTCAATTCCTTCTGGAAAGAATTAACCTTAATGTACCTGTGCGACTATCAAGGCTGCTATAATGCCTTCTTAGTTAAATATTATACCACATGTATGTGATGATTTTTATAAGTTATATAAATATATTCCCTTTAATTCAAACCTAAAACTAATAAAGAGTGATATGATATCATATTTAAATTCATTGAATTAATAAGTGTGAATATATGTAATTGTTTAAGCTTTTATTTTTGTACTTACAGAAACTTTTAATTTGTAATAGTCTACAGTAATAGTCTAATTTCTAATACAGTCGAACTTCTCTATAATGAATCCGCATGGGACCATAACATTACTTCATTGTATAGAAACTTTATTATAAATAAATTATATTTTTTCCATTTTTATTTAAAATAATCAGGTGTTTTAGTTTGGATTAAACTCTTTAACGTGCGGCGATTATACATTTTAATATTTTTTTTTCAAAATCCTCAAAAAGGCAGGATCGGAGTCTTTTGTGCTTAGCAGCTTGTCCTCTACATTTTTAGAATAACTGATTTTTTTTTTTTTTTTTTTCGACTGTAGTACACAGAAAAAATTATCAGTAGTTTTTTATCAATTCAAAAAATGTTTAAAAAATATTTTAATTTAATTAATGTGATAATCGTATCCATTATTTTTTTAATTGAAAGCAAATTAAAACTTTAATTTGGATTTAATTAACATTTTAATTGTTTTGAAATAAATTTTAAATTAAAATATTAATTAAATATCAAAAAATCTTAATTGATTTTTTCGTTTAAAATAAAATATTTTTAAACTTGTAGAATTGTTGTTGGGGATTGTCAAAATCTGAGTTGTATTTAATTAAACCAATTAACACATCGTTTGAAAAGGCAAAGTTTTTGATAATTTTTTTTTTAATTAAAATTAAAAATATCATTTATTGAGAAAAATATTAAAATTTTTACAATTTTTAGTAATCAACATAATCATTTTGGTAATAGGTGCAAAATCAACAACTTGTTTGCATGATTCTATGAATTAAGTATGATTTTGGTGATTTTTGGTGAGAACATTTTAAATTTTTTTCTGTGTAGACTTAATTATATAAATTAATACAAAAAAAAAAAAAAAAAAAAAAAAAAAAAAAAAAAAAAAAAAAAAAAAAAAAAAATCACAATAAGTATGGTTGCAAAAACAACTTAAAAAATAATATAGCAACTTAAATCATACATACTGTTTCTGTTGTTGTACAAGCATTCAAACTTGTAGACATTTTAATTGTTGTTTGAACCATAAAATAACTATTCGTTACCGAAATATGATTGTAGTAGCCATAAAAATAACTTATTTAATCATTTTGAATAAAATTTAACGAAACATAATGTATATTCTTTAAAAATATAGAGTACGAATGCATATATATTTTTTTTTTTTTGAGTATGCTTGAATTACTCAGCAGTTAGAGACATATTCTAAACATTAGGATATATCCATTTTACGCCAAATAAAATGCAAGTGTATACAAGGCTATTGGTGGCCATTACATTAATCTCACGGTGTTCTAACACAGTGTAATGGTTATAAGTTTTTCAACTCCTCCGTTTATTAAGACCAAGAAACAGGCCGAATTTTTTTAGACGATTGTTTAACTCTTGCCAAGTAGCCGAAGCATATTAACTTTTACTACAAAAATAGCTTTCCCTAAAGCAACACCACACCAAAATTTTCCTCAGGTCATAGCAAAAAGTAGTTTATAACAAGAAATTTTTAGATCTCTCTCCTCGCGATTTAGAGAGAAATAACAGCACCCATCAGATACCCACAGGGTCCTAAACAATAACCAATCCAGGTTATGTCTTCAATTAAATTAACTGATTCCCGAGCTGAAGACAACGAATCATACAAGTTTAAGGTATTTATTATTCCAACCTTTAGTCTCCAAAAGTGATCCTCAAGATTTACATGGAAAAAATTATTTAGATTTATTCATCGTTCCTTCACGAAACGTCTTTGTATACATACCCACACATTCATGACTTTCATACATAACTTAATCGAAATTCAAAATTTTGTTCTAAGTTGTAAAAATTGATGTGGCCTATGATGTTATTACGAAAAAAATTAAACAAAAACGTATATGTATATTTTAACATGAGCGGCGTTGCCTAATTTCGCTAATTTCAACACAACACAACTTCAGATTAATTGCCATCCGTAATCAACCCATTAGAAATTAATTGGACAATAGCTTAAATCTTTTGAGGGGATGTTGGGATTAATATAATCAATCGGAAAAACATAAACTCAGTTTTTCAATTCAGGTGGCTTATGATGTTCTTACAATAAGCACTTCATATACTTGGGGGATTCACAAGGTAGCCATAAAGTCATATGGCTTGAAATAATAACACGAATAAATATGACCACTGCGAGCAATCCCTTAAGCTAATTCCCTGTAGTTCTACGCTTGCCTGCAGGAGACCAGAGTCTTTGGGAATCGAACCCGCATTAATAGACTAACTAACTACCAACTAGCCTACCGGGGCACCCTATTTCAAAATCAAGTAGACATATTTGCAAGCGAACGATAACGTTACAGTTTTCATACACATTTTGCGGCCCACTAAGAAATATTATGCGACCACAAATGCCAAAATTACTCACTTGTGTTGTGGTTGTCGACCGAGACATTTTGCTAAAATATTAAACAAAATTTTTCTTTACACACCAACACTTATGGCCAATTTTCAGGATTAACATTAAAACACATTTATGTTTAAAATCGTTTTAAATACAAAATTCTCTTCTTCACTAAACACTTAAATGAAACTTAAGTCACCGATGTGGTACATTTAAATTCAACTTAAGTTTCAATTGTAATAACTAAGTAAGGTGGCCTCAATATCACAACAATACAAAACAAATTCAAGGAATAGAACTATTACAAAAAGCTTTATAAAATACATAACTGAAATTTAACTCATAGAATAAATTCGAAAAAATAAAAAAATGTTCAAATATTTTTGACAAAATTCTATTCTATATTTTGTGTTTTACTCCTTTGTTTTGTTTTCTGCTTTGTTTGTAGCACAGAGTTGTATTTTTATGCCTTAATTGTTATGTTTTCCCGATTTTTCTTTTCAAACTAGCGTTTTATTTGTGGGATTGTTGATGTTTGAAAACAGTAATTTGGCAATAAATAAATCAATTACGTAAGAAACGTAATTGATTTACGTTTGATTTACATTGACTGCCGACCGAAAAATCGATAGTCAATGGGCCGCTTAAGAGAACGATAATGAGTGACTTGTTGTCGCTCGCTTAAGTTGTCGGTCGATATCGTGGGCCAGGCTGTAACTGTCTATATCTGGAAAAACGCCGCTAAAAAAACGACTCGCGCGTTAACGACAACGCATTACACAATTAGTTCGATTGTTTTTTACGACATCTTTCCACGACAAATTTGTATGTCAAATTGTATGGAAAATTTGGTGTCAACGCAGTTCTGTTTGATCATTAAATCATTAAATAAAAACAGGGTATTTTTAACAGTGACAAAAATAATGCTAAAATTACCTATCCATAAATAAAAATGCTTTCATTTCGAGTTCAAGGTTAAAGTTTTATTGTAAAAGGAATAAAACGAAACCCTTTTTATAAAGTAAAAACCTAACAATATCATGATTTGTGTGACCATGCTTTACCCACGAATTTTCTCTGCGTGTATCAAATACAATTTTAACAAAAGCGATTAGTTAACATTAGATTGCAATTGCAATAACAACAATATAATGGTGTAAACAATATATTGTTGTACAATAGCAGAACATTTTACATGTAAATTTTTCTTTATTTTTACCATTCCATTCCTATTCCCAATTTCCATTTTGTTTGTTTGTTTGTTAAAGGCCAGGTTCAAAATATATATGTATGTATGTACATACTAATGCTCTGCTGTCTTTTCTAGATTGAAATTGAAACTAATAACATTAACATGTGCATTTTGTTTTCTAGTAAAACTTTTTTGATTGTTTTGTTTGTAGTTCTTTCCCATTTTCAATTTGGTTTTTTCTATTAGTTGGGGCAGGTTGACAAACTTCTAAAGAAAATAAGTAAAAATAAAATGCGTACGACATGCACATAATAGGGATACGATTACGGTGTTTTGCGGCATTAACTTAAACGGAAAGTTTAAATAGAAGATACCAGCATCTTAAAATCATCAGAAAAGTTTTTCTTTCTCTTAATTTGAAAAAAAAAAACATATTTATTTTAGATATTGCAAAAGTTATAATATATAAAATATGTACGTCAATTTTTGAAGTCGATTTAATAAAATTTTGCATTTGCCTTCTAAAAAGTGAAAACTTATTTGATTTTAATATGTAATTTTTATCTTAGTCCTTAGTCTCAATTTACACGTTTCATCTTTTGATGCTCAACTTCTTTTTAATTCCCTTTTGAAGATGCCATTATGTTCACACGCAGCAACCGGTTTTAACTTTTTTTGCTTCAAAACAATAACACTTTTATTCAAAGCGAACCAAAGAGAAAAAGAAAACAAAAAAATTACATGCAGCCATTGTTGTGCATATACCTACGAATGAGAACACAAAGCGTACTGACCGAGTACAGGCATCTCCGTACCAACCCCTTTTCTTCATGCTTCCCTCTCCATAAAACACAAGAGTTGAGCATCAAAAGATGAAACGTGTGAATGTAGACTTACCGTTAACTGACAAATACAGCTGGACCTGGATTATCCGTAATTCGATTAACCGACAACGTCAATTATCCAGTAAAGAAAAAGAACATTTTTGCATCGATTAGATTTTTTGTGCATCGATTTACCGTGATATTCTTTATTGTCCGGGATTATAGGCATAATTTTTTCTTATTATTATTTTTTAATTATCAAACACAATGTGCATAAAATGAAAAGGGGAACCCCCTGGTCTGCATACCATGATTCGAAAGCATTTGTTATATACAGATATTTGAAAAGTTTGGACGGTTGTGTTCATTTTAACATGGTATCCCCATCAGCGGTCTTAACAATTGAAAAAAGAGTTGGTACACAATTAACCGTGAAAATTGATTATCCAGAATACTCCCGGGTTCAACTGTATTTGCCAAATAAGCCATTGCAATCAAGCGCATTTTTTTTATGAAATCAATATAAAATATAGTTTTATCGTTTTTGTTTAATATTACATAAAAATAAAAACTTTTTTTCCTTTTACCATTTCTGTGTTTTTTATAAAATATTAAATTTTAAACGAATTTGCAACATCCAGATATTTTATATGATATTATGTAAAAACCTTTTTCAGCCCAGTCCTGTGTAATTAATCGGTTTTCTGAGGGTGCAAAAAAAGGAGAAATTTCCATTTTCTGGCAGAAAATCTTAAATTTTTTACTTAACGGTCGATAGACCTCCTAAAGTAGTGTGTCTAATTAAAAAAATCACTCATTTTTTATTTTATTGGTTTAGTGCCCATTTAGGCAGGGAAACATTTGGAAAGAAAACATCTGGAATTCTCTTTTGTTTTTTCATTCTCGGTCACACAGACGAACATGTTGCCGGCAACATTCTGTTACCATTGTTGCTTTTTTGTCAAAAAGCAAAGCAAATGTCAACAAAGAAAATGAGAACAAAGCGTGTCGCCGAGTACCGAACACAAAAACCATTCTTCTCTCTTCCCCACCCGTAATTTGCTAATTCCCTGTCTAAATGGGCATTTAGTAGCGTCAAACTTTGTTAAATAAGGGATGTTTTTATAGAGGTATAAAACTTTAAGTTGGCAACACTTTTTTAACTGGAAACCATTTTGTCAGCTGTCAAGTGATTTATGTTTAGTTCGCCTGAACAACCCTTCCAAATTGTGCAAATTTATTTTGAAAATCATGGTTCTGTTCGAAATACGAAATAAGCGAATTTGTTTAGCGCTGAAGCTCCCTTTTGTTTGAGTGGATACGTCAATAAACAAAACTGTATTTGAAGTAGTCATCAAGTGCAAATCGAAACACCGTTACATCCAGAATAACTGGCTGTTCGGTGTGCAATTGAAAAACCATGATGTGCAGAAGCTGTGATTTCAACAAAACGGCTCAACATATCACACAGCTCGTGCCACAATTGATTTATTGAAGGAAACGTTTGGTAATAGTATATTTTTACGTTTCGGACCCGTGAGTGGCCTCCAAGATCGTGCGATTTAACGCCGCTAGACTATTTTATGTGGGGATATGTTCACAAATGTTGGAAACGTAATCGAAAATTGGACTTCCAGATTGAACTACGTCCGAGCCAGCCGTGGCGGTCAATTTATAATGCCAGAAGATTATCTCTCTAATAAAGTAAATTTCATGTTAATTTAAAATATTCATCTTTGTTTTATTCCATTTCAATTTTATATATGTACCTCTGCCACCACCATTTATAAGGGTCGACCCAAAGAAAAAATTATGATCACTTTAAACTTTTTCCCAGGGCTGATAGATGTGGCGATTTCTCGTCAAACGTGGCGATTTCTAAAACTCTTTGGCGAAGAAATTTTTTCTTTGGCGACATGGCGATATTTAAAAAAGTTGGAAAATATTTTGGCGATTTTTAAAACGCTATTTATCTTTTTCTTTTTGTATGAAACATTTTATGTGTAGGGGTAAAGTTTTTTTGATTTTTAAATTTTATGGCATAGAAACTTTCGAACTTAATGAAACGATTTTCGTAGAGGGAATGACGGGCTACGATGGCTTAAAAATAATGATAAAATTCATCGCATGAATGTAGAAACTCGATACATTTACGAAGGTTTTTCTCGAATTGTATCTTTATACGAATGAGCCGAGGCCTTCTTTGAGGAATTCTTTAGCAGTTAGATAAGAATGGTAATTGAATCAAAAAAACAAATTTTAAGCGGACCTTTAATATCGCCTGAAGTAAGAAGATCTTCTAAGTTTTCCAGCTGAGTATTAATACAAAGTATTATGGTGTAAAGAAACCTTAAGTATTTGGTTTTTCTCATTTAAATTATCATTCGACTTTTACTTTTCGCTATAGCTAAATTTATTTATTATTTTTGTTATCACAATTTATAGTCCATTTATACTAAAAAGTATGGTGGTTCTATCCAGATGAACCACAGTGTATACGGGAAACTTACAAATTTTCACAGTGCGTGAGTTTTTTCAATAACTATTAGATAAATGTTTATACAAACATTATAGGGTGGAGTGAAGAAAATAATATGTACATTAAATAAGTTCCAAACAGTTAAGAACTCCAAAGAAGTTTATAAGTGTTACAGTGATGAACAAATCTTACCTTGCAGTAAGGTTGTACTAAATTGCGTAGACCAAACAGGGCTGTAAAGCGGGTAAGTTAAAAATTCCTTTCCATTGTTGTATTTTGCTGGAACAGTGTCACGAGGACAATTGATTTTACTTATTCGATATGCCTTAAATATTCCGATTTGCGTTTGATGGATCGCCGATACGCAATGTAACTTATGCTTGCCAAAGTCAGAGAAACGAAGAAACAATTGTCTTAGGCTGGGATCACATGATTGCCGCAATGCACCAATTTTCACACTCTTTAATACCCCAATCGTGTGACTGCACAATCAAATGGCTCATGTACCAATCGAGGACAATATTGTGCTTACTTTTACCAATTGAAAATGCAACTCTGGTTTGGCAATCGTGTGACCAAGGTTGCCAACTCGACAGTTCAAAAAAAAGGCTAGAAATGAAACCAAAAATGGCTAGAAATGGCTAGATTTTTAAAATTATTAACAAATTTCATTATTTAATCCAGGAACTAACTATTTAATAATATTTTTCATACACCAATTCATTCATATATCAGTGAAATTTCGAACAGTAATTTACATAAGTCAAACAACCTATTTTAATAAAAACGTAATAGTGGGAAGTATATGCAATTTTTGGGCCTTGCATTTTTAAACAAAAAAAGTATTTTGCAGATTTTATTATCTTGTTGCTTTGCATTATCCATTAAATGTATATGACGAAATATCTTAACGAATCTATTTCTATGAATAGAATCCGAAGCCATTGAATTTTAAAGATTGCTTTCAATTGGCTAATAATCCCTCTATGAAGGAACTGAAGCATAATCTATTACAATTAGGATACCCAGAAAAACTCCTATTTCATTCATCGGGTTTTTTGGGTTCTCTTGTCCACTATAAACTGCTTTACTATTACATTCTAAGCATAGCATTTCTAACAAGTCATCTTCAAAAACTTCTCAAAATGCACGTGATTGGCAAGTCAGTGCAAGCAGAAAAGTCAAGCTCAGTGAATATCCGTTGACCCCATACACCATCATCTTTCACCCGCGGAGTTAATTCACTTTTCAATGTTTTCAAGACCATTTAAAGGTAAAAAATCAAAGTATGCCTTTGCTTGTAGTTGCATTAGGCCTAAGGCAGTTAATATTCTAACCATCAGACGAGTAATTATAACGTCCTGCAATGTCTGTTCTAGCACTAAATGTTCTGCCTTTCTGATTATTATCGACACTTGACGACGGACGGACTTCAGAATTAAAATATAGTTTCTCTAGATATAAATAAATCTATTTTATGCCACGCCTACTTCTCCAATCCCGCAAAGATGCGACTCAATAAAAAATGGAGCTTCCAACGTATCAGGTTTGTAAGGGAGAAACGTAAAAGTTTCGCTTATGAAAGACATGAATTTTATATGGCGAGTTCCCTCTTTGAAGCAATACATTTTTGACACAGAAAGCGCTTTTTCAGCACATATAAAAATTGGTGAATGTAACGATCAGCTTTGCACACTGAATATTTTGTAACCGTTATTCTTTTATATGCTCCCTTACAAACCTGCTTCATAGTAAGGGAAGGTCGCAGCGCTTAAAATTGTATATATATTTTTTTTAATTTATTAAGAATTCGTTCACCTTCCTTACTGCATCTCTGTATGTCTTATTGCGTAGCGCGTAAAAGTGTGCTTACTTTTTCAAATGTACCATTAGTACTTCGCCAAATAGGAAAACTTTTTATTGTGTAGTTTGGACTCTTCGGCTCCTGTCGTTCTCCATAATGTCTTTGTATGGGAGATACCACGCCCACCATTCCAAGCCCGCCCATTTTGTCAGAGATGTTTTGCATTGATAACCCAGCTTATGTACTAAATTTGGACAATTTTTCTCTTACTGTTCTGTAGATATAAAAAAATATATTTTGTGCCACGCCCACTTCTTCAATAACGCCCATACTTTGTCGGATGTTGTGTATTGATAACCAAAATTATTGTATCTAATTTGGAAACTTTGGCTCCTGTCGTTCTCCAGATATACATAAATCTATAATGTCTTTGTATGCGAGAAGCCACACCCACCATTCCAATCCCGCCCATTTTGTAACAGATTTTTTGTATTGATAACCCAGCTTTTTTTTTTTTTTTACCAAATTTGGACAATTTTTCTTATACCATTCTTTAGATATAAATAAAGAAATTTTGTGCCCAAATTTTGTCAGATGTTGTGTATTGATAACCAAGATAGTTGTACCAAGGCCTTTCCGTGCTATAGCAGGCGCGGATCCAGCTTGAGCCTTAGGGGGGGGGGGGGGGGGAACTGTTTATGGTACAAAACAAGTAAAAAATTTGTTTTTAAAAGTTTACTAAAAATACAAATATTTTTTTCTAGTTCTTGTTTTGCAACGATATGTATATCCAAATGGTAAAGATGTAATTCCAAAAATGCTAAAGAAAAAGCGCTAGGGCCCATTGAAATGTAAAAATTTAAAAAAAAATTTGTTAATATTTGTTAATAGTCAACAATGAAATAAATAAAATAATTTTATATTATATTTAATTTTTTGCAAATTGACATACTAAAATGTACATTAAAAGTATTAAATATATAATTGAAAAGGTGATAAGTCACAAAGAGCTATTTAAAACATAAATGTATTATTTTCAGTTGGTTTGCAAGCGAATAAAGAGTCGGCAATCAAGCAAAACTGGATTTACAGACTTCAAATATATTCAGAACTAAACCCCTTAGAAAATTTTTTCTCTCTCCTATAAAATTTATACATTGGACTACATCCTTTTCGGCTGAAGGTAATGATATATACTTATATAGGTACATTATATTAAAAAAAAAAAAAATTACGGACTCACCATTGTTTTACTCATTTTTATGTATTTTTGTATATCAAAGAACTTTTCTTATTAATGCACTTGAAATTTGGCAGTTATATAATTCTTCTTTGGTGAACTAGACCAATACATATTTTCATTTGTATATATGGGAAGGTAGAATGCATATACTAAGGCTTATTAATAATTCAACCGCTCGCTTATTCAACCCAAACGTTTATTTTTCGGAAATAGATGGCACTTGCTGGAATTGAATGTAGAATAATATGTATTTAAATACAGTAAACTAGATGTTTCATTGGAAATATATAATAAATAACTATTAGAATAAATACTTGGATACTTATTGAAAATTTGATTAAAATGATAATTATTTCTTTTTACATTTTTTATATTAATCATTTTTAAAAATATTTAAACTTTGACGTTTTTAAATTTTTACCCATATCTGTCGTTAATATTTCTTAAAGAAAATATTTATTAACTTCAAAACGAGAATAACAATTTCGTTAAAGTAAGAGAGATTTCTCGCTACTTAACGATATCGGTAGTAAAATTCAAAAAGTTACAGATTTGAGGTACTGGTACTTAAATAATATTATTATTATTTCAATCGACTAAAGCGACATATATTTTTAATTTGCATTCTTAAAATTTGAATAGAAATATTCTCTTAAATATTCTCTTTTTAATTTGCCTTTTTAAAAATTTGAATAGAAATATTCTCTCTTTTTTTATATATTTTAAAATAGAATTTTACTTTGTTTAATTTTTGGAATTTCATATATTTTTCTTAAAAAATTTCAAATAAAACTATTCAACAAAAATTTGTTTGAATATATGATATAATTTTACTTTTTTTTAATAAAAAAACCAACTAGAACTTCCAAACTAATAAAAAAGCTTATAGAACAGCTGTTTTCGTAGTTGACACAAGTAAGAACAATCGTGTGACTATGCTGCGGCAATTATTTTACCCATTTCGCTTTATACCAATTACAAAGCAATTAAATTTGTACAAAACAGGGCAATCGTGTGATTTCAGAATATTTGATTGGGGGCAATTTCATTATTGTGCGTCAATAAAGCACAATCAAAATTGTGTCATACTGGTGCATTTGGTGCAATCGTGTGATCGTACCTTTAGATCTGCGATCGGCAAAATCAGGTCGCCGCGTTTTCTCTTTTATGCTCTTTTGTAATGTACGTGTGCACACACGTTGTAGAGAATTAAACAACATTAACAACAACATATGTAAAATACATACAACGCATACAATCGTAAAATGTAATAGTATAGGTTGCCGATCGCAGCTTTAGATACACTACACCCAAAATGTCAATGAAATACAATAGAAAAGGCAAACACGCAGTTAAGTAAGCATTTTGTGCCAACAATTTCTGTCAGTGTGAAACAAGCAAGAATATTCGCCAAATCTCTCCCAGAAGTTTTAGATGCCTTCTTCATATTTAGTAACAATGCACTGCAATGTATTTTTAAATTAGTATTTCCATTTTGGAAAAATCGACGTTTGTCATCTCTGTGGTTATGTGACACCAAATGTGAAAATTTTTTATGTTTATGTATTAGTTATGCAACAAAACTTACAAGTGAAACTGTTGCTTGTAAAAGAGCAAAAACGAAAATTTGTTATATATTCTTATAAAAACTATTTTGATCCTCCGTGGATAACAAAAAAAATATTTTTAGAAATTTCATTCTGTCAGAAATCTGGTTTTCCCCCTTTGTTTGCCACTGTTAAAGAGTTTTTGTTTATTCAGGTTAAAGTTTAATGGCAAACGTCTGTCAACCACAATTTGTTAATTAAAGTTTCTAGAGAATTAGAATAAATTCTTTTCTTTTTATTATTTTAATAGTCTTTATAGAAGTTTTCTTCACCAACTACCTAAAGATTAGGAAAAAAATTAGAAATATAGAAATTTTTTTCTTTAAAGGTGTGCCATTTAAGATATTTGTTTTATTATACTATCCCTTTTCAACATTTCTTACAGGAAACATAAATAAGAGCACCAAGCGTTAAATTGATTGCGATTTGTTTTCTTCAGAATCCAAATTGCACAGAAAAAATAGAAAATCGACTTTAATTAAACAATTCGTTCAGACAATTACATTTTTTACTAATTTTGCCCCTGCAAAAGAATTGATCATATCAATTAACGGATTTGTATTTTCGAGTCATGCCACACAAATTTAATCAATTAAAAAATTAATTGCATCAATTAAAAAAATACACAACTTATACAAAAATATTTACATTTTTGTGTTTTGATTAAAAAAATTAATTGCAGTAAACAAAAAAAAATAATTGAAGAAATTAATGTTCACCAATTAATTATTTAATTAAAAAATTTTTGGCAAAAATTTTTTCTGTGTGATGATATGGATTTTATATATTTCAATTCCAAATCACAGCTAGTTTAGCAAGTAATAGCTTCTCGAATTGCTTAAATCTGTGGCTTTCATGGGTAACCGCGTATATCTTAAATATAATTTTTCAGGAGAGCGGAAAAACATTCTAGCTCGAACTACAGGCTAAGTATTGAACTTTTTGAAATTGGTTATTACGTAAAAAAATCGGAATTGGTCCATATTTTTTCAGAAATTTTAAGAACCATTAAAAGACCGTTTAAAATTCAACAATATGGCATCAACATCTCAAAATCGAAAAAATGGACATACGCGGTTACCCATGAAAACCACAGAAATATGTTAGATAATATATGACTTAACTTTTGTTTAATCTTTTCCTGGCGTAGATAACAGGGTCTCCAAAATGGAGAGTACACAGATAAAAATTATTGCGAAACCACTTTCAAATAAACGTCTTGTTTGAAAATTTTATTAAATTTCTATAAATTTTTTGGCAGTTTCGATTAACATTTTGGAAAAAAAAATATTTCTTTGTTTGTATAGTAACAAGTAAGAACGCTTTACTTGTTTCTGTATCGACAAAACTTAAATCGAATTGAAAAGCATCAAAAAACTGATATAAACATATCGCTATCTCGGGTCTGTGGTTAGATTTTTAAAATGTTTTAATGCAGAAACAAGGAATCCCTAAATATCTATTATATTGGTCATTCATTGCACAAAAAAAAATTTACCGAATTTTTTATTCATGAAAATACCATTTTTAGACCCTTTTTTGACGGGGCTTAGCTCACGGTAGATAATCGCTAGAGCCAAAATATTTAGGGTACAACGGTAACTTTTTATTGACCATATAAGGGGAGTTGGTCTAACATACATATGTACGTAAGAATGTATTTAAAATTCTTAAATAATTTTGTTATACTAATGGGTGATTCCAGTAGAGATACTTTTTTTAATAGCCTTTTTTTTGACAGATCACGTGTGAGTCGTGTCATGCTGTCATGTTATTTTTGTTTAGTATTGTTTGGGATTTCATAATGGAGATACTTACACCTGAACAACGTTTACAAATCATTCAACTTTATTACGAAAATTCACGTTCTGTGAGGAATGTGTTTCGTGCACTTCGCTCAACTTATGGTCAATATAATCGGCCTACTGAGGGTACTATTCGCAATACCATCACCCATTTTAAGACCCGGCATTCATTATTGGATAATATTCGATGGAATAGACCACGTCCAGCACGCTGTGAAGAAAATATAGCGGCCGTAGCTGAGAGTGTACACGAAGCCCATGGAGATGAAGATCCGACGTTTTCGAGGCAAATTTAGTTCAGCGATGAGGCCCATTTCTGGCTCAATAGGTATGTAAACAAACAAAATTGCCGCATTTGGAACGAAGAGCAACCTGAAGAGATTCAAGAACTGCCACTTCATCCAGAAAAAACAACGGTTCGGTGTGGTTTGTCGGCCTGTGGAATCATCGGTCCATATATCTTTAAAAATGATGCCGGTGCCATGATAACCGACTTTTTGATGCCTGAAATTGAAGCTCGTGATCTCGGCGACATTTGGTTTCAGCAAGACGGCGCCTCTTCCCACACATCGCATCAATCAATGGATTTATTAGGATAACACTTCGGTGAGCACATAACTTCACGTTTTGGGCCGGTCGATTGACCACCAATATCACACCGTTAGACTTTTTCCTGTGGGGATATTTAAATTCTAAAGTTTATACGGACAAGCCCGCTTCGATTCAGGCCTTGGAGGAAAACATCACGCGTGTCATTCGCCAGTTACCAGTCGAAATGCTCGAACGAGTCATCGAAAATTGGACTCAACGGATGGAACATCTGCGACGTAGCAACGGCCAACATATGATAGATATAATCTTCAAAAAATAAATTCAAAAGAATGTTCTTTCAAATGATAATAAACATTCCCCATTAAATTTGAATTTTCTGTGTTTTTTTCTTTAAAAAAGTAGGGAACCTCGAAATGGATCACCCTTTATAAATATATACCCAGCTAGCATTTTTTAGTAATCGGCTTCATGAGCAAAATAACCGCATACATATGAGTTAATTTTTCGATCATAAATGATACTCTCGTTGTGAGAAAATGGTACCCTACCGAATCACATCAAAGAATCATTTGTGATACAATTTGTTGATTCCTTTTTTTGCATATGAATGAATCATGTGTGAATCCTTTTGAAATCGCTCTGGTGATAAATCAGTTTTTAATTCAAAACGTTTAGAAATATTTTTTTTAACATGTGAATGAATCATATATGTATTAAGCCTTTTTAAATCGAAAAGTTTTTAATCATCAAAAGTGATTTCAAAATATTTATTTAGGTGATTTTTACAAAAAATCATCACCCAAAAGTTAGCTGGGTATGTATGTATGTTTGTACATTAGGGGATGTCGATTAAGCAATACAGTGTATGGACATATTTAAAATAAAACATTTTTTTTATTACCTACTAAAAAATAGGGATGGGCAAATTGAAAAAATATATCGATATATATCGTATCGATATTTTTTAAGAGTATCGATATATATCAATTAAAAATATCGATATATCGATGTATCGAACGTATTAAGCTGAAATTATTACTAAATTTAAGAACTTAATATACCTATGACAATACATTTTTACATAGGCACAAACGTATTACATATTACAAACAAATTTTAAAAAACGTAATATAAGAACATGCTCAAATAAGAAAAAAAAAACAAAATATTTTTTTTATTATTAACATTCCAACTTTCATGAGTCGATTCTTTGCATAATTCTAGGAACCCTTTCCAGAATATTTTTTCCGCGCTTATTTTGTTGTTGTCATCTCTTTAAAAACCAAGACAAAACTGACCTGTGTAATCTATGAAAATGTACAATGGAAAAACGCCTTTATTTTCTTAATATTAGTTAAAAAAAAAAAACCTTTGATGCAATTCTTAAAAAACAACAGTATTGTAAGAAGTTGAGCAACGGTTAAAATGTTGAATTTTATTATAAGGTGATCTTAAAAATATCGAATTCGATAGTCGTAGATAATTATCGATGTATCGATATATCGGTATTTTTAATATCGGCGATATATATCGATTATAAATTTTTTAAATATCGATATTTATTGCCCATCCCTACTTAAAAACCTTACAAATAAAAGTTGAGAAAAAGTAAAAAAAAATTGAAATTTGGGCGCCTCGAAAATGATTTTTGTGATATGCCGTAGGTGAACTTTTTTTCCTCATGCCAAAAGCTATCAAAAAATCGATGGAATATCAACAAATATCTGTCCTTACAAATCGGCTCATCCTAATGTACATTCCAAAAATATTCTTTTAAATTTTTATAAAAATTGTTACTCAGTTAACAGGGAAAAGTTATTATCCAGAATTCTTCCGGTTTCGTCTATTACGGATAATTTAGATCTCACTGTACGCGGTAACCGCCTGTTGTAGGACTCCAAATAATATATGCAATATATCCTTGTGATTGTAACAGATATTCAACATAATGCCATGTCTAAAAACATCTTTTTTTTTATCAGACTTTTTTTTATTTAAAATGTGGCTAAAGATATGAGTAACATTGCTGTTAGAAAAACATTCCCAGTTTTCTAAATAGAGGTCTAACCAGCGAGAACTTATTTATACTGCCGATAATTAACAATACCACTGTAATGCTTCATAATAATTTAAGGTTACAAATTAATTTGCATATAAGCAAAAAAAAAAAAAAAAAAAATAAACATACGTATTTGTTTATTTCTCGAAAGCATATTTTACGTATTGTTTACATAAATTTACCTAACAATTAAAAAAAGTATAACAAACAACAAAAATGCTCAAGAATTATCTAAGATTTTAAAGAGCAAAAGTGGTATAATCGGCTATGCCGAATTTTATGTACCCTTTCATAGAACTTTACCCTGGATATATTTTGTACAAATTTGTCTCGGGAATAGTTTTGTTTCCGGAAAATGGATATTTTCACATTTTTTTATCGAAACTTTTCTAAGGATATTTTGTTCTGTAAAAAAATTTCAGATTTTTTGAATACCAAAAAATTTTTTTTTGGTTTTTTGCTAAAATTTCAATAATTTGTAGGCTTTCTGTTTATAACAGCGCCATTTATTGACTGCTTTAATACAGTTTTTTAACCAAAAGAATTCTTAAAGCAATATCCAATCCATGTATACCATATTAACCAGTGAGTTCTATAGAAGCTTCGAAAAGCTAATTAATATAACAATAAAACTATAAAAATATAACAATAAAATAAAGCAAAAAAAAAATTTATTACAAAATAAATTTATTGCATTTTATACTCACATTTTATTTAATTATACACTTTTTTAACTACAGAAACAAAAATCGAAAAACTTTCCGTTAATAAATAAACCACTTGAAAAACGTAGCTACGATCGTAACGCAGAATACATACAATCGAAAAACAAATCGAATTGATACGGGAAACGGAACGCAGAATACCAAAGTTGCCAAACTGAGAAATTTACGATCCGAATCGAAACGCAGAATAAGGGTGATTAACTGTTTTTTTTGCAAATAAATTTGGATTTTTATATTGACCGATTTGGCTGACGTTAAATAGCAAAATTCTCGAAAACATTATCTATCGAGTTTTATTGATATGAACGTTGTGTAGGGATCAAAGATTAGACGGACGGACAGACGAACATGGGTATTTACTCCGCCCTACTCATTCCCGTAATTTCTACAAAAAAATATCTGTTTTCGTCTTCGTACCTAACAGTTATCTTTACCTATTTCAACGTTTATGTGGTCTACGTGTTTTAACCTTAAGTTGGCAGTATTTAACTCATAGATTTCTATACACAGTTAGTTTTCTATTTGTAGAAATTACGGGCATCATAAGAAAAAATAATATTAATACTTTGTGGTTAAAGTGGAAGTTACAAACGGAATGACAAACATATAATAACATGTAATTATCACACCTTTGACGAAGGGTGTAAAAATATATTTATGTGTACATATATTGTTGTACAATTTACAAAAACAAAGAAAGTGTAAAAAATGCAACACTTGGTTGGTTGAATGGTTCGCAAATACCTCAAATGAAATTTATTTAAACATATCACACACACACCCAAATTTCTTCTGGCTTTTGTTTTCATTACACATTTTTTCAACTTTTATTTGTTTTCATTTTAGTTTGCTATATTTGTATTTATCAGGGACTGTAACGGTTATAAGTTATATTTTAAAAATTACTTTTTAATCATTATATCTTGAATTAATTTTTCGCTTAAGCCTGGTACTCTGTTCAACATTTCACGTGAAATGCTGTCAATACTCATATGAAAAAAACTTGTGCGGAATTTCTATGAATTTTGTGAAAAAGTTACGTAATGTTTCTGGCAACTGCGAAATAATATAAGCTGCACTTATTTCAAGTGGAATTTTAAGCAAATGGAAAGAAGTTTAAACTTAATACATATAAAATGAGAAAAAAACATATGTAAATAACACAACCGGTAACAGTTTTTCATCTATATATCCTTTAATTTTTATTTAATTTTTTATTTAAAAATATATTTTTTAAAGTATATGCCTCAGATTGAAAAATATCCAGTACTAGTTTTCAACTGTAAACTTTTGTATACCATCTTAATGCTCTAATTAGCATTGAGTCACTAGTTCTATTGATTATAGACGTGTACTAGTACACTAGGACCACATTGGGTGCTTAAAAACCAGCTTGTTACTAGTTCTTGTCTATAGAAAAAATTTGCATTATGCATTTTCACATTTTTTTATAATAAAAATGGAATAAATAAAAAATTTGAAATCAAATTTAAGAACAGTATCAAAATACAAATATGTACCCGAATTTTAGTTTTGTTACAAACAGTTCTATCAGTATACAAGTGGTGCCCTTGTACTACATCAAGTACTGGTACGCATAAGCACTAGTACTTCTTGTTTTGGTAATTGTAATCTTCTGCAGGGTACTTGTGGGTTTTGTTTACATAGGCAAAACAAAGTCCTATACTTTGAAGATTAAAAACGCAAATTGTGCAACATCGCGAAATAGGTAATATTGAAACATGTCAAAATTTTCTTACACATGGTCTCCACCTGACGTACTATCTGATATAATATCTGAGAGAACGTCGACCGAATGAGAGAACAAATTTCTTTATGTTAATCTTAATCACCCCTATCGTGAATAATTTTTCCCTCGTTATTTGTTCCCTTTTCACGTATTTGCGATCATGAAAAACTCCCATGAAAAAAATTAATTCATAGGAAAATAGTTACGTGAAAAAAATGTTCGCGGGAAAAAATTCCCCTTATCGTGAAAAAATTTTTCCCCCGTAATTTGTTCACTTTTCCCTTTGAATTTCTCACTTTATTTTTGCTGGGGAACAAAACATTTATGTAAGTAATTCTTCTCATAATTCGAATATTAAAGTTTACAAAATTAATTTTAAGGTAAATTTCCATTTAAAGAAGTACAAACTTAAATGTATGTTGTCCAACAAAATGCAAAAAACAGGTCGATTGCCTGAGGAGTTATGAAGCTTTTCAAAGACGTGGTGTGGCAGAATTAAAAAATTGTTTTACTACATAAAAGCGCAATAAGCTAATGTTGCAATCAAACTATCACTCCAATACAATATAGGGCCTGTTCGGAAATGCATCACTGCGCTGCATCTGATGCGCAGCGCGTTCGGTTAAGCATTACTGCAAATGTCAGCTGTTCGAAAATACATAACAAATGCAGATGATGCGCAAAGAAATCTAAAACGCCCATCACAAAAATTGCTGATTCATATTGTGTTCAATAATATAACCAATACGGGCGGCAAACAAGTGATGCCAAGCTGATTTGCATGAGCATCGCAAACTAATCATAGATGCGCATCAGATGCAGCGCAGTGATGCATTTCCGAACAGGCCCATATTTTATTTTGTTTTTTTTTTCAACTTTTCTTTAAAATATATGTGTATATTTTTGAACATAAAAAATTTTTTTTAATGTTTTTTAATATTTCTTCATTTTTACATTCACTGAGAACTGAGAGCGCGAAAAATTGTTCACGGGAGTTTCACGATAGCATTATTCCCTTCGAGGGGAATAAAAATTTCATGGGAACAAAAATTCCACTTGTTTTTCACGATAGGGGTGAATATTTAACAAGGGGAACACGTATCTTACAAGATTTCATAATCGACTGATCCTCGCACAGCAAACTTGTATCGTTTTTATTATTTTGTATTCTTTTTTATTCTTTTTTTTTAGTATTTTGATTTTTTAGTTTAAAATTTTTAAACACTTTTCACAAGATTTGCACTATTTACATTAATAAGCTACATATTTTAATAATGGTGGCTTATTATTGTTTTATATGTGCGTATGTATGTATGTGTATTTTTCACAGCTCATCTTATAAGATAGTTGTTATAAGATTTCTTATAACAACTGTCTCATAACATTTATTATAATATTAATACTAATACTATTTGAGAACTCACACGTAAGATAATACTCTCTGGGATTGAATTTGACGTTTGCTGATATAAAAATCTTATATCTTATCTCAGGTGGAGTTATGTAATGAAATAATAGATGTTGCTGAACATTTCTTACAAATGGGAACAGAGTACTAACTAGGCTTTAGAAAAGAAAAATTATTTTCGAGTTTTAGTTTTTCCTAAGAAAATAAAATTTATTTTTTCTTGGAAAAATCCGTTACTCTTTTAATTAAAATTTTTTTTTTTGCTTACAAAAACAAAGTAAATTCCTGCGCTAAACTTAATATTAACCGATTTAAGGGCGAATTTATCCCCAGAGTCCATGAAAAACTCTTATTTGTTAAGTTAAATTAATTTTTTTATATTTTATTAAATTTTAAAAACTTTTTATGCAAAAAAAAAAAAAAAATTATTAAATTCAAAAAATAACTTTTATTTCTGAGGAATAAATAAAAATCAAGAAATAACTTTTTTCTTATGAGGAATAAATAAACTCAAAAATATTTTTAATTTCTAAGCAAAACATAAAACTGAAAAAAAAAAAAAAAAAAATTTTTCTTTTGACGACAAAATAAATTTCAAGAAATAACTGTTATTTTTCTAAGGAAAAAATGAAATTAAAAAAAAAATTTATTTCCTAAGGAATAAATAATAATAATTGAGTTAATCTTGAGTCAATCTTATTAACAAAGGTTCAAAAACTATTTAATTTTTCGAGTACAGTCTGTAATCTAATAAATTTGTATCTTATGAATAGATCTCAACGTGTTCATCTTCTAACTGAATGTTAGAAGAGGAGTACCTCAGGGTTCTGTACTGGGGCCTCTATTAATCTGTATGTACAAAGTCAATATGTACGCTGATGACGTGCAGCTCTACCTGAGTACCAGTATCGAAAATATATGTTCTTGTGTAAATACTATAAATAGTAAATTAACCGAAATTGACAGCTGGGATAATGCCAATGGGCTATCCATCAACCCATCCAAATCTAAATGCATTTTGCTATCGAAGTCTAATAGAGCATTTGATGTACCTGAAGTAAACATTAAAGGAAATAAAATAGCTTTTGTTTAAACAGGTGGTGAGCTAGGAGTTATCTTTAGTATTCGGTTAACCTGGTCTAACCATATTAATGTTGTTGTGGGTAGAGTCCATAGTATGCTTCGTAATTTGTGAGCAGTTATTGATTCAACACCATTTTCCATACCTTATTCCTGTCCTATTATACGGTTGTGAAATTTTTTCGAACTGTGACAGGGACGATCACCGGAAACTCAGCTTATAACAATATTGCAAGATAAATATTTCAGAAAAGACATCGTGGCCATATTTCACTTTACTCGTATCAGATATTTCAAATTAGGTTTGAAAACCTCTTGAAACTTAAATGCCTTATATTCTTACATAAGATTATAACCTCTAAGCAGCCTATATATTTGTTTAGTAGGATCCAATTTGCTAGATCTAATCGTGGAAGGAAGATTATTCAACAAAGATATAATAGCATGTTCGTACGGCAGCGTATTTTCGTAATTCGCTCTCTCAAACGTAATTCACAGCCCAGTTATGATCCAAATTACATAAAAAGTCATACAAAATTTTGAGAACGGATCATCTCATTTCTACGTAATTATATTTCTATTACCCTGTGGATTACCTCAAAATCAATGTGAGCTCTAATTTTTATCAGTTTTTTACCATCACCAGATGTCAAAGCACTAAAAAATAAAAACAAATAATAACATAAACAAAGAAAAGTAAACAAGCAAAAAAGTAAAGGAAGTAAATTTATATTATAAATTTCAATAGAATCAAAAAAAAGGAATGAAATCAAAAAATAAATTTTAAAAAAAATATCGATAAGAAGAAGGTTATTCGCAAAATTGGCAGAGGACACGAGTATGGTTATAGACAACCTGTTGAATGTACAGGAAACATATTTCCAGCTTTTGAAAGAGCTGCAGGTAGTATATGGCTATTTTTCCGGCAACCACGTAGCTCGCCATTCGCGAGAGTAGTTTTTTAATAAAATAAATCTTGTATATATCTTTCTTATAATAAAATGTTTGAAATTGCATTAACAATTTTAATTTAAGTTTACTTCTTTTTTTTCCTTTAAATACATTATATGCCATGTGGCGTGATGCTCAAAAAGCTCAATAAAAACATTTTTTATTGTTTATAGCGTAAGGGTTAACAGTTATAAAATCGAAAAAAAAAATATTTTTAAAATTAAAAACAAAAAAGAAGTACCGAAAGGGTTAATTTTTTTAATAAAACAAAAAAAAAATTAATGCATATAAAGGTAGTCCATGGACCCTAATATGAGTTACATTCGATAAACGATTTTCGCTTGCTATCGAACATCGACTATCGAATGTTAATTTGGTATTATGAGTTGGCAGCACTTAAGAAAATTTCGTTGTGCATCGAATTTTTCAAAGAAAACAAATTTACTTTCGACGGTGTAAATAATTTAAAAAAAAATTGTTGAGAATTTAAGATTTTGTTAATTTATTAGTATTGGTGTGCAAATTCCACATTCTTAATTATTTTTGGTTATTTTATGCAGGTTTAAAGTCGTCAGTAGTAAGCAGAAGTTGGATAAGCTTGTTTCCCTTATGGAATAAAATCCTTTGTTGGCAAAAGGAATTGTTACAAAAGTTCAGGCTACAAAAAAAAAAAGTGGGATAAAATCTCACAGGAGCTAAATTGTTTGGGACCACCCGTACCATAATTCCGTCGTAGTCATGATTTATATTAGTTTTATTTTTTATATTTGTTTACAACAATTTGTTATTTAAAGTGACAGCTGCTAATAAATGTACTACTGTGAATAAACTAAATCACAATAGTACTTTTTTTATCGAATGTGTGCCATAATACCAAATGAAAATTCGTTCGATTAACTAATTCGACTGCTGTCGAAAATCGAATTAAATTCATAATCCACAAGGATTCTCTTGGTGTATTCCTTATGCACGTAGCACTTCTTCTTTAGTTTGAAGTTTTTAGTTTAAATTTGAAAAATTATCGTTATTTGCAGCCCCTGGTTTTTATGTTTATTTGTTTATTTTTTTTAACCAACAAAACAGTGTTGCGAAAAAAGTGTAATGACCAGGGCATGGAATTTCATGCATTTATTATGGGAAAATATTCGCATAATACATAATTAAAAAATTTTAAATATACTAGAAAAATTAATAAAATATGCATTAATTATTTAAAAGATAACTGACAATACAAATCTATATACGGTGTTCTTTCTGTATATATTCTTTTTTTAATTTTGTCATACATTTTTAGTGAATTAACAATACTTTTACTTACATACATCAAATTTTTTTAAATTAAACACAATTTTTATTGGCTTTAGGTAAGGTAAAGAACGGTTATGCACCCAAGGGCGCACCTCCACACGCCAATGAGGTCCATTGTGAATTTATTGGCTTTACTATAAATAAAAAATCATATATAGCTAATTATTAGGCGGCTTTTACACGATGAGTTTAATACATGCAATACATTTGGTAGAGAAAAAAGAGAAAGAAAAAAATAATTTATCTTCTTTTTGTTTTTTTCTTTTAAAATTTTGCTTTATTATCGTCCATTTTTTTTTTAAAGAACAAAAAAAAAAAAGACGTGTTAAAAGTCATTATGTAAATGATGTAAAAAGATTTTGGTAGCACCTATGAAAGATAATTCAAAAACAGATATGTCTTTTAAAATCATCCGTATAAATGCTTCAAAAATTAAGACGCCAATTTGAAGATTTTTGTCAAGCAAAAAAAAAAAAAAAAAAAAACATCTCGCAAAATTATTAAAAAAAATCACAGCAGATACACGATGAACGCAAATTTTACAACATCGGAAATGCCGCTTCAAGCGTAAATGTAGCAGTTAATAAGTGTAAAGTAATATTAAAAAAAAAAAAAAAAAAAAAAAAAATAGTACATACGTGAGTAGCATGCTGTATTTTCTAAATCATAAGTCACAAAAAACGTTAAATCAACGTCAGAGCAAAAAAAATAGAAATATTAAAAAATACCGGCAAAAAGAGAAAAAGATAACATTATTCCGATTTTGTGTAAAAAGTTTGCATCCGACAAACCCATCCATACTGCCAGCGCCTGTTGAAACTTCCCAAGCTTTAGCTTTGTTGTAACTCAAACGCATATTTTGTACTTTTAAGCGCACAAGAGTCCACTCAATAGCCACATCTTTTTCGGTCGCGAAGCGCCTGTTACATGATTTGCCGTTGGTCTCTTAAGATTTTATAGTTTAAATGCTATTTTTTTAATTTGTCTAATTTCCTTGTAATTTATCAATTAAATTAATGTTAATGTTTTAGAAGTTTATTTTAATAAAAAATACAAAAACAGTAAACAAAAAAAAGCTGACACTGAACATACTGCATATTAAACCCCTGCACGAATGCATTTGTTTCTTGTACACAGTTGTCCACACCAAATTATTGTTGTGTCAACTACTGTAATTTTTTTTTTAAATCAGCTCGAATGATCCATTATGAAAAACCAAATCAATGTTAAAACAGTAATTCGTTTCAAACAAATCAGTGTAAAGCAGTAGTTCGATTTAAATAAACCAACTCAATCCATAATTTGATGTGAACGAAAAAACAACACACAACAATTGTGTGTATAACACAGTTATGTACGGTAAACTTTTCAATTCACAGTGTGTGATCTTGATGTTTATTGCCGATTGTTTCTCAGATTTTGATCGTTGTATGTATTATTTTTATATTAATTTTTTTACTTTTAATTAAATATTTGATAATATGCTTTTGTAATAATAAAATAATTAAAAATAAAAACTTAAATATTCTATAAAAATATTTTTCATCTTTAATTGTTTTTTGCTTCATACAAATCTAGCTAGTCATACCTAATAATTGAAAAAAAAAACAAGATAATTCATACTTATCACCTATTTTGCTACAGTTCTTTCGTGTGATTCGTGTAATTTGGTTTAGTTAGTGTGATTTGTTTTGCTTTGTTGCTGTTTGGAGTAAATTCCGTACTCTTTACACTTCGTATTTGGTCGGTTATAACACACTAATTACAATTAATTCGCAATTGTGTGTTTTTATTTATTTTTTGTTATATGTGTTTTGCACAACATAGTATTTGATTCGTTAGCAAAGAGTGAGCGACAATCAGTATTTAAAAAACAAACGAATGTCTTGAAACGGCTTTTAAATGCATTTGTGCAGAGGTTTACTGCATAGTACACATGAAAAATAGACAAGCTCAGGTTGTATTGTCGTAAATTATAAATACTAACATAAAGAATACCAACAACATTTACAACTGTGGAATAGTTTCATCACATACGATAAATATCTACAAAAAAATAGTATGTACATCATTTGAAATCCCGTTGTAATTTATAATTTAAACAAAGTCATTCATTCATTTTCCCCAATTTTAAAAAAAAAACTTTTTATTTTTTAAATTTTGTTGAGTGCTAAAATCTGTTTGTTTTGAATAAAATAAAAAAATATACTTGTTTTTTTTTTTTTTAGTAAAAATTAACATATGTAATTTATATACTACACACCTTCTTACACATTTTATAACAAAAATTTCATTAATGATTAAATATGCAAAAATTTGCACAAACAAATAGATGGCATTTTTCAGCAAAAAATTTGGTAATTCCACGCCCTAGTAATGAGAAAAAACCAACCAACAACAAAATTTTACTACAACAATAAAGAAAAGCGCTGTCACTACTGACAGAGAGACAGACAGCCACCCATTATAAACACAATGTCACATATGTCACGTTATGACAATACAAAACATATTTATTTGTTATAACTGCTACTATTGTTCTTCTTGTTTATATTAACGATCACGCCACGTGATGCCAACTTAGCCCTTTTCGGACTAGATTTAGCCCTTTTAAGGTACCTGAAACTCGAAAAATTAATTCTAACGAAACATATAAAATTTTACAATATCACATGGATAGTGATAAATGGAATGAAAACTAGGATGCTCAAGAACTGCAAATTTTGTTTAAAAACAGCCAATTTTAGAAGGATAAAAATGCTTTTTAGTTTAATTGAATGTAAAACGATGATATATTTTTGGTGTTTTATATTTGATCCCTTTTTGCGTTTTTTTTTTCAAATGCCTTTACGTCGTAATAAATATTGGTATTGATATAAAATTTGGAGACAATAACTTCTTTAATACCTACCACGTCGTATCAAAACTGCTGTTAGGTCCCGAACTGACCATCGGTCCTATATAGACCCCCTCTCTAAAATAATTTTAAGACGAAACAAATTTCATATGGATATCTTGATAATATTCGGGGAACCCCGGTAGACAAGTCAATCATCGCGAGGGCTTAGGGTTCGATTCCTGCAAGACACTACAGCGGGCTAAAGGTCTAACTGACTATTGCTCGGTTAATAACATTTATAATAACATTTGTAATTGTATTTGTAACTCTTAATAAATAAAAAACAAAAATAATATGCGGCACCAAGAACTCTTATGAATCCTAACGTCATAATTTTGTTTTTGTCAATTATTGGTAATGGGTCCCAAAAAGGTTCTGCTATCGAAAATTTTACGTAAACCCAGTAGTATAGGGTCTAGGTTGACCGACTATACTTTCTCAGTTGTTATGTCCTTCACCGCAAATAAAATGGTATATATAAGTTTGTCATTCGGGTTGTTATTTCTACAATATTGATCTTAGACCCTAACGCATATACATATATTCTTGGCCCTAATGAGTATCGAAGTTGATTAAACTATGTCCGTCTGTCTGTTGAAATGGGTTTTCCGAATACCCCAGATACGATGGGGTTAGTATATATTTATGTCAGATATGCTACTTTAAATTTTGCTATTGAAATTCAGCCTGATCGGTCAATATTGGCTGAGATATGAGCAAAAAACCACGACTGCCTCTAATTTTACCCGTAAACCGCTTGTTGTTGTTTTTCCTGTATAGCTGAATAACGGCAAGAGCCAAAGTTTACAAATTAGATACAAACATCTTAGTTATCAATACACGACATCTGACAAAATGTGGGTGGGATTGCAGGAGTGGGCTTGACACTTCCTACACAAAGATATTATAGATTTCTGTATATGTACACATATTGTGAGCTTCAAGAGCAAAAGTTTTCAAATAAGGTACAAGCCAAGCATCTTTCTTATCGATAGACAATATACGACAAAACAGCCACGTGGACTAGGCACAAACTTGATTTACTTATATCTTAAGAGCGTTAACACAAACATTTTCCAAATTTGGTAAACATAGCTGGGTTACTGGTACACAACCTCTCAAATATGGTCGAGACAGAAGTGGGTGGTGCACCTAACGTACAAACGCATTATAGAACAAAAATTTAGAATGAGTTATTGGACACATTTATCTGCCAGTCTTAGGTGCCCTTACCAGCCATACAATAGCCATGCCACGACATGATTTTTTTAGATTTTTATTTAATTTACAATCTGCAAATACAAATTATAACAAAAATTTTTAATGAGTTATTGAACAAATTTATATGGCAGTCTTAGGTGCCCTTGACCACAGATTACACACAGATATGTCATGATACGGAAGATTTTTTGTCTCTTTCTTAGAAAGCTGCCCTTTTTCATTTCTCTTTGAACCATCTTTTATGCCGCAATACAAAGAACACAAATTAATTTAGTTAAGATTTATTTGCAAAACTGTTGTAAAAATTAACTTTTAAGTGTTGCGCAACACTAGTAAATAATATTTAAGTAAGTAAATAACATTATAAAACAAAACAATATTACTAAATAAATTTTATTGCACAAAAGAAAACGTTTGTTGAACTAATGTTTTCGTTAAACGTGGTTTGTGTTCTGTTATTTTTGTTTTGATCACGCAATTTGTGTTGGTTGTAGCGGCCTGTTTTTACTTCACTACCAAAAAACGCTTTTTGTCTATTTCTTCGAAAGATGCCCACGCATCTGATTTGGACCTTTTTCACACGTCACTTTTTACATATCTGTGTGTAATCTGTGCCCTTAACAGCCATACAATAACCATGCCACGACATGATTTTATTAGATTTTTATTTAATTTACAATCTTTAAATACAAATTAACCAATTATAACTAAATGTTAACTATAAAACCATTTCTTTCTGAAATGCATTGTGCACAAATAAGCCACATTTTGTTCATCACTGCACTACCAAATATTCCCTGGCTGCTTTCGTTTTAACCACATTTAACTGTTTTGCTGCAATTGGCAGCCATGGCAACATTTAAATTATTATTTTTCAATTAAGTCAACTAAAAACACACTTACAACCACCGGTAAATGAAAATATTTATTGCATGGTCTCTCGTAATACAAAATAAATAAGAACAACAACAGAAACAAAAACAAAAAACCTTGGAAATCACCACCGATTGTCCTCCAAAATCAAACAACAACAAAATTTATGGTTTATTTGTTGTGTTATTTCGTTACTACTGTGTTCGTCGTCTATTTGTTTTTGTATGTAGAATTTCAAATTAATGAAAACCAAATAAAACAGAAGATCTACATACATTTTCAAAACAAAATGATGGTAAATACGCGAAAAAACCAAACCAAATAAATGAGAAAAACTAAACAGAACAAAAAAAAAAGAAGGAAAAAATCAACCAACTTGAAATTGAATTAAAATATGTATATATATATATATATATATATACATATGTATATATAAATAAATGAATCGAAATGGAAAATTTAGTTTTAATATACAATTCATTACCAAATTTTTGTGTATTTGCTTTACTTTAAATTCGGATTTCTTTTTTAACAGAGATATAATTTGTTCTGTTTTAGCGTTTTTTTTCGGATACTTTGGTCTATTAAATTTTTATATCCTTCAACACAAGTGGGAAGGGTGTATTCTTATGTATGCATAAGTCTATAATTTCGTTTGTATGTTCTACAATGTTGATCTTAGACCCTATAAAGTATCTAGTACATGCGTATATTCTTAGTCGAAGTTGATTTAAAGATGTCCGTCTTTCTGTTGAAATGAGTTCCGAAGACCCCAATTCAGCCAGATCGGTTCATAAATGGCTGAGATGTAAGCAAAAAACCATTTTTTTTATCCATGTGTAGACTTTTTTTTTGCTTTGTTTTAAACAAAAACATACAAAAATTATGCAGCTTAAATAGAGAAATGTGTTTCAAATGTAAAATATGTACTCAACATATTTTTTTATTTTTCAATATTTCATCAACAAAAGCTATAATATATTCATTTAAGTTTTTAAATCAGTTTGATAAGATGTGTTAGTGGGCTATGACGCTGGCATAACGTAAAGTGAAGGGTATTAAAGATTCGGCACAGCCGAATAAGCATTCTTACTATTTTTTTATTATTATTCTCCAGGGACCGTAATAATTATTCCTTTTTTTCATTAAAGTCAGATTGTAACAGTTACATATTTTTTTATCTTTATTTTTTCGAGTAAGAATAAAAGTTATTTTTTTTAATTAGTATTGTGATAAAATTAATTTAATGAAAATTAAACTTAATGAACTTTAGCCTATATTAAAATATTAAAAATTATTTTTGATTTTTATATTTTTGAGCAAAAATAACAGCAATTTTTTTATTATTATTTTTGCGTGCAAAAAGACAGTTATTTTTTTGATTATTATTTTTGCGTGCAAAAAGACAGTTAGTTATCTTTAAAATTTTATTTTTCAAGCAAAAATAAAAGTTGTTCCCTAAGGAAATGTACGTGTTATAATAAAACTGTACAACAAATTGAAACTTTTTTCAAAATAACAATGTCCTGTCAACTGATTCTTGTAGAGGGGTTTAAAGGCTTTTTTACAAAAACATTGCAAAAAAGACCCATTTCCAGAAGAGTAGGGGTTTAATGCATACCGACAAAATCTTGTTTGTAATGTACCGAATAAATCTTCTGAAGACACTAAATACCAAAAACCTAAGTATCACACGACTTTCTACGTTCTTTAACTACACAAGGGTGCAACTTTAAATAGACCGTAAAATTATTTTCAGATGTAAACTTTTACAACGCCGATAAATGTATATCTTTTATTCGGATCTTTTAAAGACTTTCAAGAGCCAAAAACTCCCCCTTCCTCCCTTTGTGGTCCAATTTAAAAAAACTGTATAGCTTATGTGTCCATATAAGTAGGATTCTAACTATATTTTAAATTTCATTTAAATATGTTAGGTAGCTTCGGAGAGGCAGAGATTGCCCCTTAACACCGTGGTCCTAGTTTTCTAAAAATATAGAGACTAAAACCATCTTCAGAAAATTGTATTTCTAATGAAACCGGTTTGGGACACATCTGTTGGATGTGTTTTATATATATGTATATGTATAAAGAAAGAATAGACTAGTTCATTAGGCTCAATATGGTATGCTTCCGTGCTTAGGAAAAAGAGAGTAAAATTCACTTACTGTCTTTTTTAAAACTTAGTGCAAAAAATGTCTTCAATACTTTCCTACTCATCTATACTAATAATATAAAGCTGAAAAGTTTGTATGTTTCTATGTTTGTAAGAGGTAATCTGCGGAACTGCCGGTCCGATTTTAAAAACAAAATAAAGATTGGAACCTCCTAACGGACATATGCTATAAAAGCTTCCACTAAAGCGCTTAGGATAGGGTCAAGGGGCGCTAAACCTGTTATTCTAACCTCAAACCAAAACTAAAAGAGACAGAAAAAATTTAATACTTATCGGTGTTCTTTAGAAAAATAATCGGCCCTTTTAGAGAGTAAACGTGTAAAACCTGAATTTTGGTACTATTTTTTGGCATATACGTATTAAATGGGCTTCCACTACAATACAGAAATTTTTGATATGGAGAAATTTTGGATGGAGTGAATAAAAGTGCCAAAAAGGGAAAATAAGGAAAATTAAATTTCTTTCGTTGGCTTTTTGGTTGTACAACTGGTACTTTTTTTTATTACCGTTAATATTGGACCTAGAAACATAAAATTCAACATTAAATATCCTGCGTGGATGAGAATCTGTAACAAGGCTTTTTAGTAGTTATTTGTTCTCTAACTGGTACCTTTTGAATTTCCGTTAATATTGGACCTAGAAACATCAAATTAAACATGCAAGGTCCTGAGTGAATTAAAATCTGTAAGAGGTGTCTTTTTGGTACTTTGTATTTCTCTAAGAGGTACTAACTTAGGATAGGCTTCAGGGCGGCTAAACCTCCTATATTCAGAAAATATTAATATCCGCCTTAGAATATATCTATTTTAAACCAATAGTTGCCATACTCAAAGGAAAGCCATTTTAACATGAGTACGCTGTTCATCTTCCATTCCGCGTCCAGTGTATCTCTCCGCTCGACCGTCCCCTGAACGAATGCGACCAAGAGGAGACATACGGAGAATTGCTGTCACTCCGAAAATATTTAACCAATTTTGATCAAATTTGAATGGATAGATAGATCAGCGTAATTAAAACACACAGGGTTTATATGTTTTTCAAAGCTAAGAATATGAAAGAACAGATGGGCAATTTCGATTTTGATAAAATTTAAAACTTATGTAGATCGATCTACACACAATAAAAGACACAGGCTTTATATTTTTTTATAGTTAGTGAAAATTTTATTCTGGGAAGTCAATGCCGCGGGAACGGCTAGTTTATTACAAAATAAATCATTAAAATGTTGTTTTAAAGTAAAAACGATTTTTAAAGTTTATCAAATATTGAAAAATACATAACTAAATACAAAAATACAATATTTTAATTACAGTTTTCTCTGATTTTCATTTTAACACTTTACTGCCTTTCTCCTAAGCACGGCAGTATACTTGAATCAGTTTTCCGACACCTGTATGCTTTTTTTGTTTTAAAATTGGAAAATGACTGTTATTTTCGGTCCCTGTTATTCTCCTTTCCGGTTGCTTCATTAATGTTTGTTGGTCTGGTTGTAGGTGGTTGAATTGCTGATGGGTTAAATAATTTGCTGGCGGTTTTATTATAGATTTGTTATGCTTTTCATCAGATTCACTAATAATGGTTGTCTGTCTGTTGTTGTTGCTGGTTTAATATTTCAAGTAGTTTTTTAAGTTTTTTTTTTTGAAAAATATTTTCAATTTTTTTTTTTTTTTTTTTTTTTTGCTCTTATGCGATTACAAACAACAACCGAAAACTACCAAGTAAATATTAAAAATAATCCATGTTGGAGGATTTTTATCATTTTATATATTATTCGGGTGTTTTGTAGGGTTTCTTAATCCCGGGAGTTTTATTAATTAAAAATTATAATAGATTTGGTTAAAATTTAAAAAAAAAAGTTCTGGAAATTTTATTAAAAGAATAATCTTTAAACTTATGTTAGATTTTGGTTAAAATGTTTTTCAATTGGAATCCGTTTGTAGTCGGTTAAATACAATTAATAAACTCAGAATTTGATTTTTCGTACTGCTTTTTTGATTGGTTTTAATTTTTACGAATTTCAATACTTCTTATTTAACCAAATATTTTACGGAATTCCCACCGTAGAATAAATTGGAACTTCGTAAAAAGTTCCAGTTTAATGTATGAAACATCGGACAGTTTCTCAAAGGCATAATGACTAGCCGTTTTCTCGCCTGCGCAGGAGAGTAACAACAGAGGTGTTCTACGCTTTCATTTTTTTCATCTTTACATTTGCGGCAGTAATCGTAGTGTCTAACACTATCTAATCCATTAAGTACTAACCTACCATTTTGACAATAAACGGTTTATTTAGTAATAAATCAGAAATAGGGACTACGACTATATTTTCATTATGACTTTTTCCTACGTTGAACAAGCATGACTTTAAATTTTGTATCCGAAGGTGGTAGAATGGCTTACCTAGTCATATTGAAAATTCAGTCTAATTAAATTGGGTCGCTGGTAATCGCTTAGATCTACAGTTAAACCTTCAATAACCGGAATCTCACCGCTGTGGTTTTTTTGTCCGGTTATGAGAGATGTCCGTTTATGGGAGAGGTACACATTTATTATTTTTATTTTAAATATTTAATTTTATAATGATACATTTCATTAAAGCAATGATAGACTAGTCTATTGTGGTTGAAAAAATTTATTTAGAGTAGACTTCCATTTAGATCGGTTCAAGCTGCTGTTGAGTTTTAAAATGACTTTCAATGCTTTTTTTGTTGTGTTGAAATGCGACAAAGTTGTCAATCAAATTTTCTCAAACAGGCAATTTTTTTAATGTTTCATGATAAGAATTTACCGAATCAGATATTTCTAAAAGTATCTTGCCTTCAGATTGACTAATCTCCGCAGTGGTGGAATATTTCACTGCAGTCCTCTTATACTTTTAAAAATTGGCCAAAGCCATTGGACTGACCGAAAAATTCTTTAAAATTTGCATTCGCTGCAAGTGGCATATCATCCTCGGTATCAAAATCCGGAAGAAAATAACCAGCTGATAAGAATCCAGCCTTCGCAAAGCCATTTTGTGGTTCTAAATTAGAGAGCACGAGCTGAACAAACAACTTCTCCAAATAAACAGCAATTTATTTGCCATCCTCAGCACATGAATATAGGAGTATGGTATTTACATATATTTGAATTAGAGTTGAAAAAAGAAGAACTTGTAATAAAATACAACAGATTGAATCAACAAAATATAGTCGGTTATGGCAGATGTCCGTTATGGAAAATTTCACTGTAGTTCATTTAAGAGTGTCGTTTTAATCAGGATTTTTTTTTTTAATTTAGTTCAAAATCTTGAATATCTCCAATTTCTCGTAATAAAATTTGCGGAAATCACAAAATTATTTTTCTACGCCATTCCTGGGAATTTTTTTCGCGTAGAAGCCCTAATACTTTGCCAACAAATGAGCTCACCAGATAAATAAGGCAATATGTATTGATTTAAGCCATCCGATTTATTTGCTTAGTTCTTCTTTTTTTAAATTCATTACTGGTGGAAAAAGATAAATTAATTAGAGATTAATTGAATACTTTAGTTTTATGAATAAGTATTTGTTCAAATGTTCTCTAAAGTATTATCAGATATTTTATTAATTAAAATCTTTTTTAATTAAATTTAAATGACACGGCCCAATTGAAAGGACACGGCTTTATAATCAAATTTAAAGTTAATTGGAAAGAAAATACAAAACTTTAATTTAGAATATTAGGAAACAAATATGCAAAATTTTTAACACAAGCGAAAAAGGCAGGAAGAAGTGTAACAATATACATACATATGTATAATGTCCAATACAATTTTAGACTTACATTGAGGTAATCAGTTTCATTTAAATTTAATATGTAAAATAAAAAATAAATTTATTTGTAAATTATTCAACTATGTGGTTCTGTTTTTTTTTATCTGCGCTTTAAAGTTTTTTAGGAAATTCAGGTGAATTTTCTGTTTATTCGTTTTTATCTCTCTGCCATTTGAAGTAAGAAAATACACAAGTGTATAATTGGAAAATAGCATGCCGCAACACGTCACTACGTGTTCAAATATTATACGCAAGATACAAAAAATTTTTTTCATGTATTTTTTCGCAGTTTTTATACAGTGTTCATATAAAAAAAATTTTTTTTTGATAATTATATTTTCGTTGTACAATAAGAAAATTAAATAATACAATTACATCAAAATAGAAAATAATACTTATCCAAATAAACAGCTGATAGTAACTAAATAAAAAAAGAATTAAAAGCAAAATACTGCAATAATATTTTAGTTTAACTTTATATATTTTATTTTAAATCTTATGTGGCCCCTACACCATGCGACTTGATCAATTTAAGCTAGTTGTACAAACAAGTGTTACATTAAACGGTCTGGTTGACCGACCACGGTTGGAAAAAATTAAAAAAAAAAAAAATTTGATTTTCATTCAA
Source organism: Pollenia amentaria (assembly GCA_943735925.1). NCBI lineage: Eukaryota > Metazoa > Arthropoda > Insecta > Diptera > Polleniidae > Pollenia > Pollenia amentaria. Next base: position 78,624,537 of record OX031008.1, on the reverse strand, counting down.
TTGTCGATCAAATTGGTACAAATTGGTTTTGTAAGAAACATCGTGTGAAGTAAATAAATATGACTAAGTTCCAAAACGTCAGTTGCAAATTAAAGTGCTTTCTGAAATGCAACCGTGTAAAATTTTACAATAGCGGAGTTCAGTGTTTTGTGCAAATGGTCTTGCGAAAGAGAAAATGCTGTGTATTTTGTTGTTGGATTTAACAAAAAAGCTATGATATTTTGCATTTGCTATTTCGCAAGACTATTTGCACTTAACACTGAACTCCGCTATTGTTATCTGTTCCAAAGTGCATCCCCGGGGGTTGATGGGTTGTTTTCATCTTTCGGTGTTACAACCTCTGAGTCATAATTGGGTGCATTCAATACCTGGTATTCGGCCAAAATCTAGAATTCAAAGATCACAGGAGATTTTCACGATCTCTTGTTAGTATTTCCCGATGACACTGTACCAGCTCGACTATTGATTACAAATTCCGTTAGAATGCTTCTTGCAGAAGTTTCTCCTGTTCGCTGACAGGACACTTTATCTGAAATCCCCTGGAAATCTCCCTAAAGGGTATAATTGTGGCTACCACACTCGGGGGCGGTTAGTAAACGCATTATTTGTCACCAATGTGCTTGAGATCCACCATTAGATGAGGCCATATGGCAAGTACTTATGAAAATATATTCCACAACTGTCCCAAAGTGCACCGAAACAGTTGTCGATGCGTTCGGATTAGGCCAAGTGTACATCGTTAAACTTAATGAAAATCAGAACTCATGTTTGCCCAACACAAATAAGTTCTAAAATGAAATGTTATCTTATTTGCAGCATACGACCATCTGGTTTATTCAACTCACATTGCAACGACCAGTTGCAATGTGTAGGGGATGCATTAGAGATATATTTTCTATAATTTTGAATCAAATTAGTTGTTGAAAGCTTAGACATGTTAGTAATAAATATGAAAGTGTCATAAAACAATAATTTCTTTTTATTGTTTTATGTTAAACTACTAATTATTATTTTTGACTTTATTTATTAAACTTTTTAACAGCTTAAACTCATTACAATGACTTAATTGTGGTAAAATATTAATAACGATGATCAGTGATGGAAAATTCAGTACAATGGTAATTTTTTCAGTACTTTTTCTTTTCAGAAATACCACAGTACCCTCACGTCAGGTTTAGTACTCTTTTCTTTTTATGCTTCCTTGTAAAGTAATCCAGGGTGACTTTTTTAAACACTGACAAAATATTATCCGGCCAATAACATACAATTTAAAGTTATTTTTCGTTCATGTTTTTTGTTTCAAAAATATTGATATTCTTCAAGCACCAATGTCAATTTAAATGCGTTTCAACTACATGGTTTCGATTACAGTATAATATACATAGTATGTATTAACTATTTTGACTCACCAATAGTTAACAAACTTATTTTGAACACCACTAGAAACCTTTTTGTTCGGGAATGAAGAACGAAAATAAAAATATGCTTTGAAACTTTACAAAAAATGGAGGCTGCTTCTAATGGGTTAAGATTTATACAGTTCTAGAAAGTATATGTTCATACATGGACACAGAAAAAATGCCAATGTCAAATCAACAAGGCGCAATGTTGATTGAAAATCATAGTCAATTTCGGCTAAAGTACGGATTTTATTTAAATTTATCATTGTTTCATATTAATTTTAAATGAAAAATGTCAAAATAACATTGTTCAATATTGAATCCATAAAATCCTGTGTCTTTTAATTGTGAGTGCTTCTGTAAACATCGGGGAAAACAACAATGTGCAACAGGAACATAAATAATAATATTCTTTCTCTCTCTCTTAAGTTCAGGGGGTAAGTGTTTACAATCATTCTAAAACAAAAACATATGCAGATTCTGAAGCTTCTTCTAACTATTATTTAACACTCAAATTAAACTGATTCTACTTTAAATTCAAGTTGGTTTAACTTGAAACAACTTTAATTCAACGTGAGTCGTAGTGTTATTTCAATATCAATGTAATATTGCTCTAACTTTACTGGAATGTTAAATTAATATGAATTAAAATTATTTAAAAAAAAAATATTGCTAGCAAGTTATTGTAACCCAAAAATGTAAAATCAACCTCGTTTTCGACGATTTTACATTGATTTTCTTTTGTGTGTTTGCTGAACAAAATTTTATTTTTTATATTAAAATTAATATATATGTTACTTTTTGAAATTGTTGTGTTTTTTGAGTATATTTTTTAATAAGAAATATGTTTTATAAAAAGTACCAATATGTTGTATAAAGTACTCTTTTGCTTGGTGGTCAGTACCATCTTAATTTTTAAATTTTCCATCACTGACGACGATGCCAAAGTTACCAATGTATACAATTTTCCAGCATTGCACTGATGCCCAGAGACTTATATTACAAAAAATCGCTTGTATTAAAGTGAAATTAAAAAATTAAAAATATTTTCTTTAACATATATTTAACCTTTTTAAAACTAAGTTTGTTTGTGTCACGTCCTTCCTATGGTGCTTTTCCCTGAGCATTTTACATTGAAATGTTATTGACATCACTTGTCATACCTGCATCTGCAGTCTGTGTTTGTTTATAAAAATAAATGTCTCATTTGTGTGTCTTTATTTTTTTTTAATACGTTTTTTCTTTATAGATTTTTCCCCATTAGCGTGAAACATAAAATGACTAAGAAGATTTTTTCATTTTTAATGCATTTTTTGCATTTACGTACAGCTTTACATTCATACATAATTTATGCATATGGAAATTGTCGACACAGACTCGGTTGTATGTCTATTAAAACAAATTTTACGCACTTTTCTGTTTTCTATTAAATTTTAAGATTCTGGTGCATGCATTTAAATATGTGTATAGTAAAGAGGGTTTTATGATGAACGTGGGGTGTTCATGGAGTTGAGAAAAAACGACAACCATAAGAGTAAAATTAACTTAAAAATTTCTTTGTTTTGAAAACCGTTATAAATACTCAATCTGGAGCTGTTTTCAGTTTACACTTTCAAACATATTTAGAACCAGTGTTGCCACAAAAACTTTTTTTTCTTCAGAAAATAGACTCCAAAAATGTTTTTTACCTACACAAATTTTGTACAAATAATTTAATTAAAGATACAAGTTTTAATCAAGAAATTTTATAAATTTAAGAACATGAAAATAAAATGCACTAAGTACTATCGAACTTTATTTTCAAATGATTTTTTTGACTTAAATTAAAATTCGGATTATAAAACTTGAATTTTGGACTTTGATTTTTTTCTACACTATTTTAATTAAGAATAATAAAAAAAAAACGAACATGTAGGATGTTTCCCCTTTAACTTGTGGTAACACACAGAAAAAATTCTCGCAAATTTTTCACTAAGTAAAACGGTTTTAATTAAAAATTTAATCTAATAAATTAAACGTTTAATAAAGTGAATTAAATTTTTAATCAAGCGAATTAAACATTTGATTGATAATATTAATTTGTTTATTGGTGCAAATTTAATTAATTTTTAATTCAAATCACAAATTTTTTTAATTAAAATCTTACTAATTTTTTCTGTGCAATATTCAAAACCAACTATTGAACATTGTTTTTCAGCCCATAGTAGAGAAAAGACTCTGTTGGGAATCGAACCCACAACTCACTAGTCAATATACAGGTATCTCTTGACTTATACGGTACTTCATTTACGCGATTTAGATATAACACGGACCAATAATATTAACCTTTTTTTAATTACGAGATTTTAAAACACGCTCAAAAAATAATGGCAATTTTTTCAGCAACCACAAAATTTTTTTTTTACTGTTTACTGAAAAAATTACAGTAAATTTTTAAAGGTTATAAAAATAATGCAGTTATCAGTTAGTTTTTACCTTTTACTGAAACATATGCAAACAAAGATATTTTAGCTGCACAAAGTTTAAAAATTAGCGGATAATGTTTACGATATTAGTTTTTTTATTGTCTTTAAAAGTGAATACATACTGATTATTTGTAGTTATCAGTTAAAATTTACTGAATGCTGGAATTTTTTCAGTAACCATTAAAATTTTACTGGTTTTTAAGTCAATTCGCCTTGGTTTAGTTTTTTTTAGTTTTTGCAATTCACATAATTTTTTTTATAATTTTGATTTAAAATATGTTTAAATAATTTTTTTTTTCAATTATTCAATTATTTTATAAAAAACTAGCATTTAACCCGCTACTTCGTTAGCGTCTCATTTTCTTTCGAAGACATATTTTAACGCCAAAGTTTTTGTTGAATTCACTGAAGACCGTGCATGTTTAATCTTATGTTCATAGGTCCAATATTAACGAAAATAAAAAAAGTACCAGTTAAAGAACGAAAAAGTACCAAAAATATTCCTCTAACAAATGCACATTCCGTCAGGACCTTGAATGTTTAATTTTATGTTTCTAGGTTTTCAAAGAACATAAAGTACCAAAAAGTTCCCCCATAGATTCTTATCCACTCAGGACATTGCATGTTGAAGTTTATGTTTCTAGGTCCAATATTATCGATAATTAAAAAAACTGCCAGTTGTAGAACCAAAAAGCTAAAGTAAGAAATGAAATTTCCCGTATTTCCCCTTTTTGTACTTTTTTTCTCCCCATTGAAGCAAAAACAATTTCAATATTGTAGTGGGAGCCCATAATTTAATACGTATATGTCAATGAATAAAAAAAATGTTTTGTAAAAAAGTACCAAAAATGGTTACGGTTTTTACCTCTTAAACGTCCGAATTTCGAAAAAGTACCAAATACGTATTTGGATTTTTAGATAACTATCAAATGTGATATAACCCTTATTTATATGTTTATGGATTTATAAGATAGATGGGGTGACAACAAAGTACCAAAATACAGGTTTTACCCGTTTACGCCGTCAAACGGCTGAATTTCCAAAAAGTAGCAGACACCTGCCCGCTTATTTTTCTAAAGAACAACGATAAGTATTAAATTTTTTTTGTATCTCTTTTAGTTTTGGAGATATAAGGTTACCGAATTTACCCGTTTTTACCCTTTTTTTAACCCCTAAACATTCGAATTTCCAAAAATCCCGTCTTTGTGGTTCGATTTGGGGAGAGACCAACCCCTGAAGTTTTTAGCTTCAGGCGTTTAGGATGTGCGATGATGAATCAGTCAGTCAGTCAGTAACGTTACAATTTTATATATGTATATAGATGTTATAACAAAGCTTTATGCATATCATTATAAAGAAATATTCTTTAATTTTTTAAAAGTAAAAAATATATAATTCTATTAGTTCTTGATTTAACACGGTTTTAGACCACAAAATGAAATTTTGTATGTATCTCATGCTTTGATTTACGCGATAAGTTAAATTTCTGGTCCTAAAACGGAATTTTTACCAGTCCTGAACCTTGTTTTACGCGAATTTTATTTACACGTGCTTTCTTCGGTCCTAACAGACCGCGTAAATCGAGGGTTACCTGTTTTCTCCGTTTTAGTGAAAAATTACAGATTTGTCAAAAACAATTATACGTTCAGTTATTGTTTTATGTAACAATTTTTATGCAAGATCATGGATTAGGTTTCTTTATTTCCTTGGATATTTTTTTTTTCATTGGCAGGAAATTAAAGCAAAGAGTAATTCAATTAGTGTCTGACCAAGGCCAAAGTTCGGACAAATAAGCTTAATTCAATAAAACATTTGCTACCAATAATCCAACAAGGGTTTTGAAAAGGTCGTTTAATTTCAAAACCATTGACATTTTTCGAATATGAAAGTGAATCAAATATTCCGGCTGTGGTATAAATTGCTATTTCACTTATTATACCACCTTCGCATGTTTAAATAAAAGTTTTATCCATGACATGTTTTCCATATCAATTATTTTGTAAGTTTTATGGTCTCCATGGTGAGTTAGTTAGCTAATTAATTATTTTTTCCATTTGGGTTTTTTCACTTTTAGTCTTATATTCTTTAAGTTGTTTGAGAGATTTGATTTTATTATGTTATTAAGCAACACATTTATGCCTTTGAAATTTTCTTTTTTTAATAAAAGAATACAGAACGAAACTAATGAGTTTATTGAACAGCTAATGAAATAGAGATAAATAAAATTAAAATAAATAACGTTAGAACGAAATTTTAAAGTCATAAAAAAACCATAGAAATTTTAGATATAATAGCAATTACCCGCTACCCAGCAAAAATATTTCAATATTTGAAAGCAGTAAATATTTATACTGCATCAAAACCCCTTCCTTTTTTGCTTCTTAAAATTACTTCCTTACTCTAGTGCTATAAAGTAAGACATATACAGGTATCTGATGGAAATCGATTTGGAAAACGAAACGATTTAAAACCGATAATATCGTTTTTAGAATCTTTTAAAATTGTTTTTTTTTTTAAATATTCCTCTTATTTTCTGTTCATATTCTTTAAAATTGTGTATTACATGAGTTAATTGTACTGTATTTTGAACAAAAAATGTAAATTGAATTTCAGAAATTGATTTTAAAATCGCTCGAAATTCATCACACCTTTTAAAAACGTTCGTTTTGAAATCGATCGATTTTCATCTCATACCTGATAGTCCTGCAATCTTTAAATGCGGTGCTAAATACTAGAAGTGAATCGCTGTTTATTCGTTTTTTTTTTTTCTAAGAAAACAGTTTCTACTGCTTCATTTAAACAGTAAAATCCTTTATTCTTTTGATAAAAAGTAAAAAATGTTATCTAGGTTTTACAACAATAAATATAATTGTATATAAAACTATAACCCTCTTATTTCAAAAAATATTTTGGATTTATAAAAGGTTTTTTAATTTAAGTTTTTGATATTTTAATTAGGCTTAAATTAATTAAACTTAATTTTCATTAAATTATTTTTATTGAAGAAAGGAATTTGGGAATTTTATATCAAAAACTTCAGTTAAGAACCAACCGGTCAATTAAAAATCACAATTGTTATAAAATAGCTATGGCACAAGCTCTATAGTTTACATTTGTCCTTCAAGTTGTACAAAGAAAGGTCAAATAGAAAGAAGAGAAAAAGAAAAAAACATAAAAAACAAATGAACTTAAGTTTTCAAGACAAAGTCTTAATAAAAAAATACGAAAAAATATGTAAATAAAAATTAAAAAAATTTAAAATCAATTACAGTAAATTTAAAGTTAAAGATTGGCGTTTGACTATAGACTGGCAGGCGCCGCAGTGGCGCAAACAGTAGAACGCAAAGAATTCGGATGATGGGAATGTGGTTATTCTCGAAACATGTAAATTCGACCCGAGTTCAATCCCGTGTTCAGTAGAGAATTATCAAAAAAATTATAATTAATATCATGTTGTAAATTCCTTCCTTCAATAAAAAGTATTTAATAAAAATTAAATTTAATGAACTTAAGCCTAATTAAAATATCAAAAACTGCATTTAAAAACCAACAGTTCAATTAAAAATCACAATTGCTAAGTTTTTTAATCGCGGTAAAAAATGTTTTTAATTTTTTCACTTTCTTTATTTACGAAAATCATGCCCGTCTTCAAGGCGTGAAATAAGCATATTTCAGATCTATAAAGCAGAGCTTCTGCGCAAGGAATTCCATACAAAAATCATGTAATATTTCATAGAAGTGCAAGCGCTTCATTTCGAATTCTCCCTTATATTACTGCTTCCGAAGCATCAGTTTTTTCAGGGTACTTCGTTCGCGTCTCTCTTAATTTCTTGGACATATTTTTATGCTAATAAACAGCCATGTCACAGAGCTTAATTCCGTTCGGAAGTGGAATTGATTCCGTATTTTGCTTCTATGGAAAATGTAAAACGAAAATTTTTTTCGGCATGATACCACTTTCATTTTTCAAAGCGGAATTCATATTTTAAGCATTTTTCAGGTGTACAAACTATTCAAAATACATTGTTACCAGTAAAGCACGCTGTCTTTTTGCTTCCTTATCTAAAATAAATATAATTTTATGTGAATTAAATAAAAAAATTTTAATTTTTCTAAATGCTTTCCAAAAAAAAAGAAAAATAAACGGAATTTGTCACAAATCACAAATTTTATTACTCTGATAGAAAAACTTAAATTTGGATGGTTTTCAGGATCAGCTGTTTTCTTGTTTGTTTTGTTTTCTACATTCGTTGCAGTGTTGCCATATTTAATACACAAAAAGTGGTTTCACATTTGCTTGCGGTTTAATGAATCCGAACGGAATCTATAGAAGCTAAAACCATTCCGATCGGAATGGTAACTACGGAATCATTTCCATTCCGAACGGAATTCATGACATGCCTGAAAGTTTATGTTTCTAAAGGTACACAGAAAAAATTAAAAATTGTCTCTAATCACCAAATTCATACCAACTTCATAGAATCAAGCAACCGATTTGTTGATTTTTCACCTAATACCAAAATGATTATATTGATTACTAAAAATTTTAAAATCTTGAATATTTTTCTCAATAAATGATATTTTTAATTTTAATTAAAAAAAAAAATGATCAAAAACTTTGCCGTTGCAAATAATGTGTTAATTGGTTTAATTAAATACAACTCAGGTTTTGACAGTTTCCAACGACAATTCTACAAGTTTAAATTATTTTATTTTAAACGAAAAAAGTCAATTAAAAGTTTTTGTTATTTAATTTATATTTTAATTAAGAATGTATTTTAAAACAACTAAAATGTTTATTAAATCAAAATTAAATTTTTAATTTTCTTTCAACTGGTTAAAAAAAATAATTGATTCAATTATCACATTAATTAAATTGAAATACTTTTTAAATAATTTTTTTAATTAATAAAAACTAATGATCATTTTTTCTTTGTATGTTCCGACCTAACAAATATTCGACGAACAAATCCAAAAAAGCATGACCAGCAAATTGTTCAAACTTATGCTTTATTTTTAATAATTTTTATTGACTTCCTTATCTTTATTTGTCAGAAGATAATTTTAAAATTCAATTAAGAAACTGTTTATTTTTTTTTTTTAAAAACTAGTGGTTACGTGTAGGACGTCAAATATTTAATAGTTCTGAACATAGCTTAAGTTTTTTATCATCAAAGTTGGTTTTGGGAATACAATTATTTATTAAAAGGTTTTGTTTGTTGTGCTTAATTCCCTTTTTTTTAAAAATTGATAAAAAATACTGAAATTTATTGTAGTTCCTATGCGCATTTCACTGGTTGCTTAGACCAGATCATCAGGAAACGTTCTCCTAACTAATTTTAGAAAAGCCAAAGCTATCAGCAAACAAGACTACAGAGGGAATGAGAATTACCCACAAACACTCAAAAAGCCTTTTTTGCAACGTTATCAAAGCTTAAATAAAATACCAACAATAAAACAGTGAGTTTATCTTTTCTTACATTTTCCACTACAATTAGTTGGAATTCTCCCAAATTAATTGTAGTTGCAAGTGGGTAAAGAAAAAACAAATTAAAAACAAAAACAAATTGCTTTTTTTGTTTTCGTAAGAAATAAAAATAAAAACAATTTGCCAGTTCAGTTTTTTATGCTCGTGCACTTGCAAAAATTTTTTTAAGAAAAAAAGTACCAACATTCTTTCTTCTTATAGCTTCTCATACTGCACTGCACCTATAATTTTATGTTTCTATGTTCAATATTATTGAAAATTAAAAAAGTACCACATTTAGGTTGGAAAAGTAAAAGAAAGAAATTAACTTTTCAGTTTTCCCCTTTTTTCTCCACATTGATTGAAGTATCAAAAGTTTTAATATTATAGTGGGAGCCCTTATGTAATACAATGAATTCGGCAAAAAGTTTTATAAAAAAAGTTTAAAAAATAGGTACGACTTTCACCCCTTAAACGAAAAAGTGCCAACTTTAAATTTGTATTATTTAGATAAGTTACAAATGTGATATAATTTTTATTTGTATGTTTATTGGGTTTAAAGGTAGATGAGATGACAAAAAAGATCAGGTTTTATCCGTTTACACCCTAAAAGGGCCGAATTTCAAAAAAGTGCCGGACACCTGTCCGCTTATTGTTTACCCTTCACCGAAGGACAAAGTGTACACTGAAAAGTCAAAACAATCCATCCGTACTTAAATCAAGCCAAAGCGGTGTCAATAGTACGGTAAGTACGGATTTCCTTAAATCAAGTACAGAATGCTTGATTCAAGTACGGATTATTCAAGTGCCCCGAACTTAAACTAATCCGAAAACGGGATTAAATTAATTTAAAGTGAGATAAAATAAAAGATCTACCAAGGTAAAATACCATTTGGTTTAAAGATTGATGCTTGACTATTGATGTCATCCGTTGTCAATGGTGGTGAATGTTAAACGGCAAACCCCTCAGAAGAGATTCCCAGCTCAGTCAGGAATGAAAAATTATCAATAAATTTTAATTCATTTCATGTTGTAAAATTCCTTTCTTCATAAAAATAATTTAATGAAAATTAAATTCAATGAACTTAAGCCTGATTAAAGTATCGTAATTTGGATTAAAACCCATTAACAGTTCAATAAAAAACACAATATTAATTATTATAAACAGCTAGGGCACGAGCTATATGTTTACATTTGTCCTTCAAGTTGTGCTAAAAAAGGTCAACAAGAAAAAGAAAGGCAAAAACATGAAAAACAAAAAATGTACTTTGGATTTTAAGAAGAATTCTTGACAAAAAGTACGAAAAACAGAAGTTAGGAAGAACATGTTAATCAATTAAAATAAGTTATCATTCGTTCAAAGCAAATTTCGATCTACCAAGGTAAAATACCATTTGGTTTAAAGATTGATGTTTGGCTATTGACGTCATCCGTCGTGAACGGGAAACCCCTTTGAAGAGATTGTGGGGTTACAATCGAAACTAGACAGGGCAACCTGTCCGTGCAAACCTGTGTTCAATTCCCAGCTCAGTCAAGAATGAAAAATTATCAATAAATTTAAATTCATTTCATGCTGTAAAATTTCTTTCTTCATAAAAATATTTTAATGAAAATTTAATTCCATTAACTTAAGCTTAATTAAAATATCGAAATTTGGATTAAAAACCATTAACAGTTCAATAAAATAACCACAATACTAATTAGAGATAAAATTAATCTCAAACTGTGCTTGCTTCAAGAATTTCTAAATTGGCCTAATACCGATTCGTACTTGAACGAATCCGATAGTGAGATTAGTTTCTAACCTAAACACTTCCCCATAGAATCAGAGATAGAAAGAATATTATTATTTACTTACCGGTTACATTTCTTTCACTTTTCTTGTATTCCACCCTTTGTTATCATAAAAAGTCTCAATAATAAGACACCAGCAGCTTGCCCGCTATGGTTTTCGTAATAATTCTACTTTGAATTGATCATATTGAATTTGATGTATTTAACTGAATAATATTAACAAATAGAATATGGGAATTATTGCTTCTTATTTTACTTTTTAAACATGGAAATTATCTATCTTTTTCTTCTTGTAGTGTTGTTGTTTCTACAATAAACTTTTACAAGCACATGCGTATGCACACATATTATTTTCGAAAGATATCATATTTTGGATTGTTTTAACTTTTATTTTTTTTTACTTTTTGGTTTTATTCGTGATTAAATTTTTAAGAACGATTCGTACGTAAAATAAAATCCAAATGTAGTACGATGCTTTAAAGTTTATATATTCTGGGTCCTTATGAGCAGGGAAATATATTTAACGACTGCATCTAATTTTTTTTCATTAAACCCCATTTAATTGTTGTTTTTTATACCTATCACCGAAAGTAACCAGGTACATATTTTTTTTTATTGTTTTTTTTCTATTTTAAATACAATTTGACTTAGAAATTGGTTGCAGAAAGCCGTCGTGAAATAAAATCTACTGCCTCTTCATCTATTTCCGAACGAAATAATTATAAAATATTGTTTTTGTTTTATACTTAAGTTAGGCGAACGAAGTCTTCGTTCGAAAACGATGAATAGGCCATTTTATTTCGAGAACGTTTTTTCTTATGCTCTCACACATAGACACTTATTGTCCTAACAATGCTACCATACTTTCATTAAAGTTCATACATTTTGTAAATAAAGAATAATAAGAACAACAGAAAAAGCAAGAAATGAAAGATAATTTGAAGTTACTACCGACGTTTTAATTGTTGGCTTTAGTATTTTTACCTGACGTTGAATACTCCATTCTGTTTGAGCACATACTTTGCTTTAAATGTATACATATTGGTAGTATAAATAAGTTATGCTCTGAATATTGTTGCCAGATGTCTTGTCGCAGAATAATATAAAGGAAGTGAAGCCATCTGTTGACAATCGACAGTTATTTATTTATACTACCAATATGTTCTTGCGTTTGAATTTGTTAAATAATTTCCTGCAAAAAAAGTGTTCAACCAATATTCATTAATTGGGAAACAACGCCGTTAGCAATTCATACAACGTTCTCATGTTGTTGTACCGGCAATTAAAACAACCAGAAAAAATATACATATACATATATTCATTAAATTCTGCACACTTACATATTTCTTTTGTACCGGAAATAAATAAATTTATAGTCAATATATACAAGCAGAATAACAATTTAAAAAAAAAATAAATACGCCAGCAGGAATAAACAAAACGACTCAGTGAATCCATTGTTTTGTGTAAAACATCTTCGCATAAATTGTATCTAGATACTTTTTGCTAAACCAAATTAATTTGTGCGAATTGAACTAAAACATCATCGTTTTGTAGAAAATATAACACTTTATTGAAAGATGTGGAAAATACGAGTAAAACTACCTGAAAGATAGAGAATTTCACGAATTCCATGTTTATTAGAAAATATGTTCTGCTAACAGATGCCAAATATCTCTATTTTATATCATTGATTATTAAAAATTTGTAGTTAAATATTTAAAGATAATTTGAAGAGTTCCATAACAAAACGAAATAGTTGTCTTTCAACTAGGGGTGTTGTCAATGTGTGTTAAGGGAATTCGAAAGCAATTAATTAAATGACATTTTTGCGAATGCAGATGCAAATGCAAATACTTTCAATGTGTTCAAAATTCATATGCAAATAAATATTTATTTATGTTTAATTATAATACAAATACATAGTGACCCCTTTTCGCGAAATGATCGTAAAGGCTAGTTTACACGGTAATAGAATGTATTACGACTTTGTAGAATGAAAATATTATGAAATTCTCTCCGTGTTTAAAATAATAAAATAAAAATCAGTTGTAAGTATTTTTCATGTTTACACGGATGTTATAAGCAACATGAACATTTCCTGAGTTGATTTTGGTTGTTTTTGTAATTTTATAAAAATGTTACCACCTTCAATATATACCGTTAAAATGCGACTCTGGTATGGTGAGAATACATAAGTTTCTAAAATGGTTTAAGGCCCAACCATAATATGCATGAGGCCGCTTAGGTCAACTTAAGCAACTGTGCGAATACATATAAAACAAATGTGGCCAACTATAATGTACTTAATGAAACTTTTCGTTAAGTTTCGTCCAATGTCATTTGCTTAAGCAAAGTGCCAAACTGAAGGCACATTCCGTACGGAATCAGTTGTTTGTGTGTTGTTACAAACAAAAAATAAAATAAATTGAAATGGATAAAGAAAAACAGGAATATAGAAAAAGAGGAATTTTACATATTTTAATTTTGTGTCCTTTTTTTATTAAAAAGTATGTACAACAATCACCAATTTTTTCTTTTTAAAACCTTGCTGGCAATTTAAATAAAACATAAAATAAACAAATACAGGGCTGTAATTTTTGGTACTTCTTTATTTGAAGTACTCGCCACCTTAAAGTCTCTTTTTAAATTTCTCATGCATTTGACAGGCTTTTCGTTAATTTTTGACAGTACTTTAAGCTAAATTATGCATATTATGGTTGGGCCTTTAGCAAATAAACATTTACCGACCGCTTGTCAAATTTTGTATCCGTATTCTCTCTTACTCAATGCATTTTGCTTTTACATGATAAGATTTTTCTCATTCTAAATGATTTTTTGACATGTCGTAATACATTGTCTTACCGTGTAAACTAGCCTTAAGCGACATCTTGAAAAAACAAAAAAAAAAAAAAAAATATTATTGAATTTAATATTTAATGGACCTTTTATGTTTTCTAATAACGTCAAATATAAAAGGTGTTCGATACACGCAAAGAAAAAATATGGTTGATACAATCACAATCGCAAACTATCATAAATGTTTGTGGTTATGATTGTGTCAAACACGTCTTCAGTAAAAATATACTCGTATGTTACGACATGTTTATAGCTTATTATTGTCTTAAAAATATTATTATGCTAGAAGAAAAACACAAATGATCTTCCTAACCATGTTGATATTTTTCCCAACACCATGAAAAATTTGAACATGTAATATGGTTCTCACAATAAAACCAATAAAAAATTTTTATGTTTTATTAAAAATATTTACAACGTAAATACATACATAAACAGCTTAGCATAAATGTATTAATAAATAAAATTAAATATATACATTTATATAAAGGGTGGTTAAATTGTAAGGGTCGATGTTGATTTTGAATAAAACACAAATTATTTAGGAAATTATTGACATTTCTTTTTATTATGATAATATTGGTATGGTTCAATTATGTATGGAACAAAATATTGGCCAAATGGCCGCGACGACCTCGGCGGCACACCTCCAGCCGATGGCCAAAATTTTCGATGACACTGAGGCATAATTGAGGTTCTATGCCGTTAATGTGGCGAATTATCTCATCCTTTTGCTCTTGAATTGTTAAACTGGTGGCTTATCGACGTACACCTTTTCTATCAAATAACTCGAAAGAAAGAAGTCCAACGGTGTCAAATCACATGATCTTGGCGGCCAATTGACATCGCCACCACGTGAGATAACACGGTCATTGAATTTGTAGCGCAAAAGAGCAATTGTTTCGTTAGCTGTGTGGCAAGTGTCACCATCCTGTTGAAACCACATATAGTACACATCCATATCTTCCAATTCGGACCATAACAAGTTCTTTATCATCTCACGATAGCGAACACCATTCACAGTAACTGCCTGACCGGCCTTATTTTAGAAAAAAATACGACCCGATGATGCCGCCTGCCCATAAACCGCACCAAACAGTCACTCTTTGTGGTGCATTGGTTTTTCGACAATCATTCTTGGATTATCATTCGCCCAAACGCGGCAATTCTGCTTATTGACGAATCCACAGAGGTGAAAATATGCCTCATCACTAGGGATGAGATTTTCATGCACTAAAAAATAGAAAATATGCGCATAAAATATGCACTAAAAACTTCAAAATATGCATTTAAAAAATTCAAAATATGCACTAAAAACTTGAAAATTTTCATTTAAAAAAGGAGTTTTTTTAATTTTATTTAAAACAAAAAATAAAAAATTCAGTATTTTTTATTCAAAGGGACAATAGTTTTTACGACTTATTTAAATAACTAATTAAAATTTTTTCGTGCATAAACAAATAAATAATTTTTTAAATTATCAAAAGTAAGCCTTTGTCAGTTCGGACGAAAAAAAACTTATGTACATGGAAAATGATCTCTTAACATCAACCCAAGTTACAGGAACTTGAAGGATGCCAATTTCATTTGGAGAATATTCATTTATTAATCAGATCCCACATTTGATTTCAGATCAAAAATAGTTGACATTTGTTTTATTTCTTAACGTTTTTGCAAAAAGTTAAGATTTTTTTTTTTAATTTGTTGGGCAATTCTTCCTTTCACAATTCTTCCAATTCTTCCTTTTACTTCCTGTAATATCAATTAATTTGAGCTGACTATTAAGTGAACTAAGTCCCTCCAATTTAATATTTCTTTCTCATTTTTTATATTGCATAAAAAAATCAACAAGTTCTTCAATAACCTTCTTAAATTGCTCAAAGTTTTTTTAATAGTATTCTACAGCATCTAGCCAGCTTCACCATCTTGTTAATTCTAGCTATGGTGGTAAGGGTAACAAGGGATACATTTCTTTAAAAATATTTTTGAAACCAATAAATCGATATTATCTAATTTCCTCTGCAACTCGGTGTAACCCACGTGCCAAGCAAGTAACATGTAATAGTTTTGGATAAAATATTTTAAGCCCATTGGCAGCCATAACCATGTAAAGTGCTGAATCGGTTAAAAATAAAAGGATCTTTATGCTTTTTGTCGAAATCTCACAACCAACAAATTTATTGAGTCATGGAAAGCACGAACTATCGTAACATGGTTGGCCTTTTCCAATAACACAACGTTAAGCAAGAATTTATTTTTGCAAACTTTTTCATCTTTATCCAAAATTCCGACAATAACATTTGCAACATAACGCCCTTCTATAACCGTTGTGGAAATAAATGCTTCACATAAGTCCACACAAAACTTATATGTTGTCTCTGTATTTTAAAGCAACGACTGGGACGACTTTTCTGTAACACGCTCGAGCCGCTCCTTGTGCTTTTAACTATTTAAGTGTTGCTCAATCAAAAAATTCCTTTCATGGCTCACAGATTTATTGCAAACTTTGCAATTAAGTATTCGACAATCAGATATAAAGGCATTGTTATATTCGTTAACGTTTTTCATTATGATGGAAGACTTTGATGGCTTTATCTTCGGCATATTTTCTGGAAAAAAATCTCGTAAAATAAAAGATACGTGTTAAGCTGTTAAATATACTCAAAATTTAGTTTCAAACAATTAATGGAAAAATTACATTTAAATTACTGTTTTGAATGTTAAAATTGTATTAATTCACGTTAAAATTTCCTGAAGAATCCAGTTTTTTCTCAAAAATACGTTGCAAAACAATGAAAAAAATTACATATACGTTTTTATTTAAAAATGTAATGTGAATTAATATGTAAGCATGTAACATCAAGTTATGTAGTTTATGCGTCTCTTTCTAATGTAAAGTTGTATTTATAAATTTTTTGTGAAGAACTTTTTTTATAATATGACCATTTAAAAAAAATCACTCGAAAATGTGAAAATATGAAATATATGCATTTAAAACCAAAATATGCATTTTCACCAAAATATGCAAAAACAAATCGATGCCATTTTAGCGCAAATTTATTGATTCGGAAAGATAATTGGTCGACATCGTTCTTCGACTATCGACAAAAAACATGCATTTGCATGGAAATCTCATCCCTACTCATCACTGAAGACGATATGCATTTTGATTTGAACGCCCATTTTCATAATAAGCCTGAAAAACTTTAGCGCGTTGCTCGATTGTGTATCTTTCCATGGTTCAAATTGAGTCAACATTCCACATCGGCCCTTAAAATTTAACCACCCGTTATATATATGTATAACTTACCTGTTTCAACAAACGTAAAATAATTTATTTCCTTAATTTTGCAATCATGCATGGCCTTTTTCTCCCGAATAACTTTTAAATATTTTTTAGTCATTTAAATATTAACTGACTCTCGCAGACGGAAAATGACGTGGAAGAAGATGTTATTTGCTTTATAAACACACACTGTTTGTTTTGACAATAAATGTTTGCTCATTTAGAGAACGTGTTTTAAAGCGAACAAAAATGATGGTATCAAACATATTCGTACCTTTTGTGTACAGCTAATATTATGATTGTAATTGTGTAGTTGAAAATATAAAAGTACATTATAGTAGCAAATATTTCACATAATTTAATAGGCTTAGCTCGATCATGGTAACTTTTTAGGTGTAAAACACCATAAAATATTATTATAGTGACTTAAAAAATAATAAGGAGAAAAAATTTTTTTTTTAAGTTAAATAAGGATTATAATTAGTTCATTAAGGTAATCATATTAGGCAAATATGAATAAAAATGGTCGTAGTGACCATTTATTACTCATGTTTTTTCCCTGCAAGTATGAAAACTTTTTTGTTGCATAAAAATTGATTTCAATTAAAAAATTTGTATTATTAATTAAAAAAAGAATTAAATTTGCGCCAGTAAACAAATTAAAAGCAATTAAAGCAATTATCAAGAAAACGATTAATTCACTTGATTAAACGTTTAATTCAAATGATTAAATTTTTAATTAGAACTGATTTTGTTTTTGATAAATGCCTTAATTGGTGAAAAATTTTGGAGAATTTTTTCTGTGTAAGCGACACACAGGGGAGATTTTGGAACAAAAATGGAAATCATTCTGGATTTTGAAAACGTTTAGTCCGAATGCGAATTAGGTGCTAATTAAGGACTTCTATTCGGGTTAAAGCTAAGAATTTTGGAACTTTAGACATATCAGGAGGACCTTCATAGGCTCCAAACTGTGGCACTTCGGGTATTACAAAAATTTCAAACAATCCAGAATTCTTAATTTTAGACCGATTTTAAAAATTTCATCAGTGGATTGTACCAGTCGAGTTCCACACGTATTAAACAAAGATGTTAAATCGTGCACACAAATATTTTTAATAAGTGGATATATCCTATATATATATATATATTTTGCCACATATAGTCCGGATTTGTTGCTATTGAAATTCCCAATCGGTCCACAAATGGCTGAGATATCAGCAAAAAACTCTTACTGTCCTAATTTTAGCCATAAATTCTTTGTTGTTGCTTTCTATTTTGTATATGTATATCGGGGGAACGGCTAGAGTTTAAGTTTTCAAATAAGGTACAAGCATCTCGGTATTCAATACAAAACATCTGACGAAATGTTAGCGAGATTGGAGAAGTGGCCGGGGTACAAAATAGATTTATATATATCTAAAGAACTATATTTATATAAGATTCTGTTATTATCATACCATGGTGAAGGGTATATAAGATTCGGCATTGCCGAATAAAACGCTCTTGTTTTGAATAAAATATTTCTTTAAAAATGGTGTCATATAAATTTTAATAAATATTGTTTTTCTTTTCATTTTAGGTACGTATACTTAATTTTTATATATTTTTTGTGTTAAAAATAGCAGTAAGTAGATCTATTTATTTTTTTTAATAATAAAATATTCAGAAATTGTTAACCATAATGCCCTACAGGCAATTTTTCACGAACAGATATTTTATATTTGCCTATAACTGAAGTTTTTGATATATAAATTAGACTTTAGTTTATCAAATTTAATTTTCATTAAATTATTTTTATTGAGGGAAGGAATTTACAACATGAAATGAATTAAAATTTTTTTAAATCTTAACTTTAGAAAATCTTGCAAATTCAAACGCTTTTGCCATACCGAAATAAATAAATACGCGGTAGCCCCCCTGCTTTGGGTGTGAAAGCATCCTGCTTTTCATTATCATTAACTTTAAAGGGCCCTGATGGGCGTCTTCGTTTTCTTACCTTCGAGTGCTAATTAACACTATGGACATTTCTTTCCGGACAGACGAAGTTTGTTAGCGAGGGAGGAAAAGAGTAAGCATACAGCGTCGCCCCCTTACCAACAAACTTCGTTTTTCCGGCAAGAAATGCCCATAGTGTAAATTGGGACTTAAGGCCCAACCATAATATGCATAAGTTAGCCTAAAGTACTGTCAAAAATTAACGAAAAGTATGTCAAATGCATGAGAAAATTAAAAGAGACTTTAAGGTGGCCATAATGTACTTATATAAACTTAAGATCCAAGTTGCATATTTGTGCAATATTTGGTTTTCTTGCTAGTACTTCAAATAAAGAAGTACCAAAAAATACAGCCCTGTATTTGTTTATTTTATGTTTTATTTAATTTGCCAGCAACGTTTTAAAAAGAAAAAATTGGTGATTGTTGTACATACTTTTTAATAAAAAAAGGACACAAAATTAAAATATGTAAAATTCCTCTTTTTTTATATTCCTGTTTTTCTTTATCCATTTCAATTTATTTTATTTTTTGTAACAACACACAAACAACTGATTCCGTACGGAATGTGCGTTCAGTTTCGTACTTTGCTTAAGCAAATGACATTTGACGAAACTTAACGAAAAGTTTCATTAAGTACATTATAGTTGGCCCCATTTGTTTTATATGTATTCGCACAGTTGCTTAAGTTGACTTAATCGGTCTCTTTCATATTTGAGTTTCGCTCGCATTGATTAACGTTTAAGCGTTGTGTAGCTCTGCGTATTGCAGTTTATCGGGGTTTAATATTTACCACATGGTATCGTTTTGAACACTGCTTTTTTATCAATTAAGGAACCAATTAAAACTCAAATTTGTTATTGGCTTTTAAAGATGTAAATCAAATTTTTTCGTATAATGGCTTCGAAATTGTTATTAAAAAAATATGGAATGCTAATCTATATTTTTAAAATACAAAAAACGTTTCTATGTCCTCTATAAACTCTGGAACCACCCAACCCATGTGCTTCAAACCTTTGTCATTGGAAAGGTAATGGTTTTGGGCTATGGAGTTATGGGGAAATTTCTACACCTCTGAAATAACCTCATAGATTTTAATGAAATTTAAAACATTGATAGATCACTACTTATACATTTGTTGAAAAATAGGACCACGGCGGGTGGTGAAGATGGTTTTAGGCTATACATTTTTCCAAAACTAGGACCACGAAATGAGTAAGGGGGCAATTTCTGTCTCTCCGAAGCTGCTTACAGATTTTTATGAAATTTAAAACATATAGATATATCCCTACTTATATGGACACAATAGCAATACATTTAAAAAAAGGACCACGAGGGAGGTGGGTGGTAATTTCTGCCCCTATGGAACTACCTCGCAGATTTTAATGAAACTTTAAACATAGCTAGTTTCCCTAGGATCACGAGGGGAGGTGGGTGGATATATCTGCCTCTCCGAAACTATCTAGCAGATTCGAATGAAATTTAAAAGATAGATAGATTCCTTCTAATACTGACACATTAGGTATACATTTTTTTAAAAATAGGACCACGATGTGAGGTAGGGGCCGATTTCTGCCTCTCCGAAACAATTTAAACATGGATAGATCCCTATTTAGATAGACACTTTAGATATGAATTCATTCAAAAAATGGGACTACTAGAAGGAGGAACGTAGTAGCACACTTTGGGAATCCGCTAGTGTGAAATAATTGATTTAATTATCTCTTATATTTACATTTCAATACTTTTCGGATTTACTGCGGATCTTTGTAAAACCAATTTCCAAGTCGTATGGCAGCTTTATGGGTTAAAGGCAAAGAAAATATACAAGACAACTTTGATTAGATTATAGCCCACAAAGCAATTTAAAAAAAATCACTCACCTTTTTCTTCTATATGGGACACCCTTTAACACAAATAAATTATTAACAGTATACGGGAAAATACTTGTACCAGAACATTGCAATACATTTGTAAATTGGAGTACCATCATACAATCGAGATATGTACATATGTATAGGTATGTATTCATTTGTATATTTAGGATACATTAATGCATGTTCATTGAGGTTATGTACCTTAAATCTACATGTGCAAACTAAAATAGGAATATGTACATACAATCGAAATAAGGAAAAAAGCGAATAGAAGAATATAAAAAAAAAACATTTAAATACAGGTGATAGCAGTTGAGGTGCAAAAAATCTGAAAATCAAATAAGTATTCTAAATGTACTCTTGCTATGCCCGTACTACAAAATAGTACAGATTGAATACAACAAATACGAAACATAATTATGTCTATAATAGCAAAGGAGATAATGATAACAATGGCAAAGATAATAATTATGATGAAGAATGTGATGATAATGATGACTGTAGATTATGTAATGCAATTCAAAAATATCTACACAATAAACATTTTGTGCCTTACGCAATTAATGTTTTCTCATTCTGAAGTTGAGTGAGTGTCCAGAGTAGAGAGTAGTTTTTCCTAAGACATAAATGCTTTCGATTTTGTTTGCTGTAGTTGTTGTTTCTGCTGCTGCGGTTTTGTTTATATTTATTTTTACCTTTAAGACTACAAACTAGACACATTTAGTCAATTATTTATTCACTCATTCGTTCAATGAATGATTCATTTCTTCAATATTCTTATTTTTATGAGTATTTGCAGGCGAATCAACTACCATTCATTTGAATCTTTTTAGTAAAGCAGCAAACAGGGTTCCCACTTAGAAAAAAAAATTCCCGGGTAATAAACTTTTTCTTTATATTCTCCGCAAAGTTCTTAAGGCATTAAAAGGTACCAATTGCTACTATATCAATGTTGAAAAAAATTATTAAACACAAATTTTCTTGGAAGGAAAAACGGCTAAAATTGCCAAAAAATGAAAAAAATATAATAAATATAAACATTATAATCCGATATTTGTTTTTAAGTTCGAAATAACGTCATGCAAAAACATAATATCCCAGTTGGCGCTGCCATTTTGAAGTGAAGTAAAATTTTTTGGAAAATCTAAAATCCCCCTAGTAATAACCTAAAGATTTTGGTCGGTCCCATAAAAAAAAAAATAAGTTGAGCTAGCCTTCCCCAAAATAATAAAAGATGAATAAAAGACGTTTCCAAAAAACGAGAAATAATGTTTTGCCATTACCCGAAATACCGTCCTTTTTTATAATTCTCTTATTTCAGATCCTTCCCCCCAAATGGGCGTATTCATCGAGATTTGAGTTCGGTGCTGAAAATTTTAATAAAAACTTGATCGACCTTTGTTGTAGAGTTGGGCAAAATCGTTCCGTTTGTGGAAACGTTCCGACCGATCCGAAAGATTTAAGGAACTAGGGCGTTCCTTGCGTTCATCATTCATGTTTTTTACTTCGAAGAATGAATGAATAAGGAACGAGAAAACTTCTCTTTCGTTCGTAAAAGCGTCAACAGACACACAGAAAAAATGATCAGGGGCCAAATTACGGCATTCGATATCGATCGAAATTACATACAATTTAAATGGGAATTTCGTTCGAAATCGAATGCCTTTATTTGGCCCCAGTAGTTTTTTATTAATTAAAAAAATTTTTTAAAAAGTATTTCAATTTAATTAATGTGATAATTGAATCAATTATTTTTTTAGTTGAAAGAAGATCCAAAATTTAATTTTGATCCAATTAACATTTTAGATGTTTTAAAAAAAATTTTTAATCAAAATATTAATTAAATAACAAAAAAATCTTAATTTACGCTTGTAGAATTGTTGTTGGGAATTGTCTAAACTTCGGCTATATTCAATGAAATCAATTAACATATTGTTTGAAACGCCAAAGTTTTTTGATAATTTTTTTAATTAAAATTAAAAATATAATTTATTGAAAAAATAAATATTCAAAATTTAAAATTTTTTACAATTTTTGGCATTCAATTTAATCATTTTGGTAACAATTTTTAATTTTTTCTGTGCAAACATTTATTATTGTCGGTTTTTATTTTGTGGCGCAATAACTTAAGAAGAATTATTATGTGTTTTTTGTGAAATATAATACATTTTTCAATAAACTGCAAATGGGTTTTAAGGATTTTGTAAATTTTTATCTATTTTAATTAAATCGTATCTGCATGCCGTTGCTGTTGCTGAACGGGTGAAATATTTCTGAAATTTGCTTTGGATCACATTTGTAATTGATTCAATTATGAATTTTTTTTTTTTTGAAATGTCAAAATATAAATAAACAAAAGTCATCAAAATAGATCCCTACACAACCTTGATCTAAGAGTACTGAAATAAGAGAGCCAAACACATGTGATGATCCAACCAGTGTTGCTACTTTGTGGGTAATTACCCAAATTTGGTGTAATTTTTACTCCCGTGGGTACAGCTTAGGTACTTTCTTTGAGGTGTATATCAGGTGTAATTTGAAATTCTTTCATTTTAAAATAAATAATATAAGAATTTGATTTTAGTAATAAAATGTATACCATTTAAGATATTTAGGATATAAAAAATTTACAGTATATTTAACCAAAGACTTATTTAAAAAAAAAAGATTTCCATAGTTTATGAAGCGAAAGATTGATAGTGATTGGCGCCAGATGGACAATTAGATTTCGATAAATATGAGCTTCGTAGCTATTAAGAACCCGAAGTTTATTGAAAAAAAAAGGTATTTGTACTAAAAACCCCTGGAAGAAGATATGTTCCCAATATTACAACAAGTAATGAATTTTGTGTTTGCTTTAACAAATAAAATGCTTAATTTGAGATATATTTTGCGCCTTTAACATTTGTTTAACCGATTTGAGAAACAGACTGTCATCAGAAACCATTACAGTATAAAAAGGAACGGCAAAAAACATTTTGAACCTTCCCTAGATATATGGAAGTAGAAGTTATTATTTAAAATTTTCATTTAGTTTTTATTATTTTTTTTAAGGTTTTCAATGTTATTTTTGTTAAATTTTTTTGAATTACTATCTGAATCTTAATAGTTAGTATGACTAATATTGATCTTATCTAAGTTTTATAAGTTTGTGCTGATATACGAAACACATACAAATATTTTTTTGAATATATCGATCAGTTTAATATCAATATCAGAGTCGTCCGTTCTGCTGGGTGGTTGTCTGTCCTTCTGCTCAAAGTGTAGCCCCCATATGAACTTTTTTCCTAATAGAGTCTTTGTACCTATAAACCATATTATTATGTTCGTATTTGGACAAAATTTGGCCCAATATATTTTATTTTAACCTAACTTATCAAAAAAAAATTAAGTTGGAATTAGTTCATATATGACAAGGGCTCCCATTAAACTACCACTCACGAAAATAGCTTGTAATATCATAACTGCCTTATAAATATTGGTATGTATTGAATAAAATAATCTACTATGCCATGGCAAAATTTTGCGCTGGTAGGTAAAGCATTAATCGTAGGTCATATATAAACAAACCTCCTCCCTTAAAGCACATTAAAAAAAATCTAAAATAGACGTATGTAGTTACCTAGATAATATACGACGTTAAAAATGCTTATATTATTAGTCTTAACCTCATATACTAATTTTATTTTAATAGTCCCATAATTGCATATGGGACCTAACAAGGGAACAAGATAACACTCTAAAAATTGTTCTGTAAATACTGTGGTGTAGAGTGTCAAATGTTCAGAATTGACCCGACTATGTATGTACCTTCTAATTTGTTCTTTTTTGTAAAAGTTGTTTTTTATAATTAAACGTTTATTTGATATCAGATTATTTAAATTGGGTAATTTTGCGTCATCTCAAGTGCAATTTTGAATTTTTCTGGTGGTAACCCTGGATCCAACGGATTGCAATTGTGGAAAGAGAAACAATAAAAAGGAACTATTGAAAAAGTCCGAACCGTTCCTATAGGGAATCATTCCGTGGAACTCTCCGGAACGACACAACTCTACTTTGTAGGGTTCTTATATCTGAAACAGATCTCAAAAATACAAACTACTAATTTTGTTATAATTAAACTCATTTTATTCTATATTATTTATTTATTTTTTGTTAAATCCTTGAAATGTTTTATGTTATCGGAAATGGATAAATTTCTCGAAATTCGGAACCCTAGTTGTAAACGCTACAAAAAAAAAAAAAAAAAAAAAAAAAAAAAAAAAAAAAAAAAAAAAAAAAAAAACACAAATACATTCAGCTAATCCAACAAATATGAGGGTGTTTGTTAGTTTGACAATAACATGTCAAAAAAGAAAACGTTATAAAAAAAATAAAAGAATAAAACGGACTAGAATTGACATGTTTTTAATATGTGTTTGATAATGCTCTGTTCATCATAAGAGTCACATGTTATAACTGTGTCAGGTGGATTTTTAACGAACCATTTTATTATTTTATGATTGTTCTGCTGGTTGAACATAAACTGTAATTTAAAATGTGTAAAAATCATTAAAATCTGCTCCAAGTCAGTCAGTTAAAAAAATAAAACAAATATATAGTTGAGTGTTAAATGTTTAGAGTACATAAACTCAGTGGTTCATTGCATTTTGAAACAAAAACAAACTAAAAAATGTGGGCCATTAAGCAATTTTTGGTTAAAAAATTCATGAAGTCTTAAACCACATAATTTTTCTGTTTTATTTATGTATATGACATACATACAGCCAACTGATTACAAGAACTAGGAGTGTGTTCACATTATGAAAGTCTTCTTTCCGATTTTTTTCTTTAATTCTTTTTTAAACTTACGCTTGTGTCTACACACCGAAATTTTTTAATGAAACCGTATTTTTTACATGTTTATTTAAGCATAATTTTTCTGATATTGACATTTTTAAACAAAAAATAAAGTGCGTTCGCAAAAAATTAAATGAAAATTATATAAAATGTTAAAGAAAACGTGTTAAAAGCACAGCCAACTTCAGGTTAATATTTACGAATTATAAAATCTAATAATTTCCAAGTATATGAAAGTATGTAGCACATGATGGTACTCTTCCCTACCTTCTTACCAATAAAGTCTGACTTTCTAAAAGAAAATTTTCATAGTGTAAAGCACAAAGTACACACCGACGTTACGAAGCCAAAAATATTGTGTTTTATATCTGAAACAATAAATAAATGGTCTTTTCTTTTCTACAAAAAAGGTGAAATTTTATTTAAAAACAAGTTAGAGTGCTATATTCGGCTGTGCCGAATCTTTGATACCCTCCACCGACAGGAATGGGCTCTATATGATATGATATTATTCAGCATTAAAATTGGTTGCGGGTTAGACCTATATTAAATTATTGACTGACAATAAGAAAGTTTTATGCATTTCTTGTTAGAATTTTGAACTGGCTTAAGTAGAATATCATGGTTCGTAACAGTTTCAGCCGAACTAAAATGATTTTTAGGAGGGTAATTTGTATTAGACCTATGGCAAATTATGGACCAATCATCCCAAAATTCTGAAGACTAATTTCTGGTATTATAAAAAATTAATTAGAATAAATTTCAATTCAGCAGTGTAATTAGTTTTAGCGTTGACAGTGAATTTCACAAAATTGCATGATATATTCGATATATTTTTTCAATTTGCCCATCCCCAGATAAGATAAAAAAAGGTTAAAAAAAAACTTTGTGAAAAGATCATTTTAATTCAAAAATAAATTAAACCAAAATTTAAGAAAAATAATGTTTATACTCGTAATACAAAATTTTTAAAATGTAAGCAAAAAGGTTTTTGAATGAAAATTCGTATGATTAAGAACATTTTTTTCTACTTTTTTAAATTTCACTTAAGATGTTTTGTCAAAATGCCACAGATTTGTATTAAGAGCTGCTTACACGGGACATTACTGTCAACTAAATAATAGAAAGTATGCAAAAAATTATTTAAAAATACGAAATAATACTTAAAGTCTTTGCAAATTAGTACAAAATTTGTCATTTGAAAAATCGTCAAATTTAGGGTTTAAATCGTCTTATCGTCAATGGGCCATTTTTGGACTCCAAAATCGTCAAAATGACGATAAATCGTTAATAATGGCAGCCGTGGTTGGGTGTTATAAAATTGTTCTCATAAGAAATCTTTAAAACAAAAAAATTCTTAAAACTTGGAGTCGATAAATCGGCAATCTGGAAAGGTATTTCCATGTTTACAAAAAAAAAAAAAAAAAAAAAAAAAACTAAAGAAATTTTTTGAGTATTTTTAAACATTTTTAAAGGAAAAAGCCATCTATTATATGGGCAGAAATAACAAGAAACCAATTATTGGATTTATCCTCGTCATCTGATAAGGATTAACAGCCTCTTCAACGATTTCGAACGTTAACGTTCGCATAGAAAATAACATTTAAAACAAAAACAAATTGTCGAATTTTGTTTTTGTTTCAAATGTAATTTTCTATGCGAACGTTAACGTTCGAAATCGCTGAACAGGCTGTAAATGTTAATTATATAAAATTTTTCAGCCAAGCGTCCACTAGTTTTGCCAACGTTATTTTAAATCTAACTTTTACTTACATTGAACTGTTTTCAAGCAAACTGAAATTTCATCATTCATTTTGTTGTTGATGCATTAAACAAATTTTAAATTATTTAAATTTTGAAAACAAACTTTTTGTCAGCTGTTAGAATTAGGACATTCCACGTTTTTATAACTTGTGTTTAGTTCTCGTCAGAAAACAAATAGCATTATTGCAGGGTGTTTTTTTTTTTTTTTTTTTTTTTTTTTTTTTTTTTTTTTTTTTTTTTTTTTTTTTTTTTGTAGAAAAGAAAACGCCATAAGATTTAGTTGGGTAACTGTTGTAAAAATTACCTTTAAAGCTTACCACAACACAAGTCAATAATATTTAATAAAGTAAATAAAATTACAAAGCAAAACGTTCCCACGACAATCGCTTCTACGCACCGGAACGACTCGGAGTGCAGCGAACATCGACCAGGGTTTGTTGACACAGCAACACCTGTTCTTCCGGTCTGGCTGCTACAACAACAGCAAGAATTACATCAACAACAACAAAGCAAAACAATATTACCAAAAAATATTTTTGTCCAAAACAAAACGTTTGTTGAACTAATGTTTTTGTTGAACGTAATTTGTTTTTCTTTTTTGTTAATTTTGTTTTGATCACGAAATTCGTGTTGAGTTTAGCGGCCAATTTTTAAGGGGCCTGTACACGGTCAAGCATTTCTCATCAAGCGTTATGGTAGTATTAGTGTAAATGTGTTTGTGTGTGTGCCACCGACGATGCTGGATGGAAAATCAAAAAATTTAGATATGACGACGAATTTTACGTCCAGCTCACGTACACGAGTAAATTCGCCTGCATGCCAAGCCCTTAACACATAGCCACTTCACTACCAAAAAGGACGCTTTCTGTCACTTTCTTCCAAAGCTGCTCTCACAACTGATTTGGGCTTTTTTCTTACGTTATTTTTTTAAACCTCTATTCTACTTTTTGGTGTTAACCCAGGCTTGTTTTTAGTCAGTGGGATTTCAGAAAATACATCCGTGTTCCTTTTTAACAGTTATTTCATTGTTTTTTTCTTACTTATTATTATACCCTACATCATTAAAATTCGGAAAGGTTTTTTGTGTTGTTGCTGCAATTAATAAAGTATCTATGAGAATGCCGCGAGCGATTCACGTTCTCAGTCGATATAACGATATCCCCGCGTTTGGCATGTCGACTGTGTTAACCCTTGTAAACCATGTGTTTAAAATACTTATGGTCATATTTACCCTTTTTTGTTAGAGTTAGACACACATAAATCGTAAACATTGTGGTGCGTAAATCAAATTTTGGAAAACCAGTTTTTATATAAATCTTAAGGTAATAGCCCATACTCGAATTTATCTCGTATAAATATTGAAATCGGCATAACTTTCGTAACAAAGAAATATAATTTCAATTCCCATTTAGACGTTTTGATAGCCACGTCGGTCAGTCTCTTCAAAGTACAACAAATAAGTCTGAAAAAAGGACCAACAATTTGTAATAGTCGAGAGATTCGTGTAGAATTAAAATACTTCCGAAATGGGTCTTAGATGATACCCTGTGTCGGCGTCACAATCACTAGATGGGTTAAGTAAGGCGATACAATTTGGACCAGGATCTTAATTAAGGCATTCGATAGCGATCTAAACTAATAATTGAATTGCATCATAAATTCGATCTCTGATTTGGCATCCGATATTCTTTCTTTAAATTTAAAATTTGTCTATTATTAATAATGCACCAAATCAGTTTATTATTGCACTAAGCGTATTTGTATAATAGCTACTCGGATCTAATTATATTTAAATTTCCAAAGCGGATTTGAAAGAATTTGATTTCCCTTCTAAAGTAGATATGTATGTAGCTGTTTTAGAAATTATGTTCATTCACGATTGCAAAATTGATATCGAATAACTGCTGATATATAAATTTTTTTTATTTAAATTTTATAAATAATTTACATACTTCTATTATCATTTTATTTTCCAAAATTGTTTTTCTTTAATTATTTTTTTTATTAATTTATAATCTTATTGAACGCCTAAAATTAAACCCTAGAACTAAAATATAAAATCAAACAAACTATTTCCACTTAATTTGGTCTCGCCCATAGACAAATAAAACTAATCACATTGTAATAGAACATTAACCTCAAAAAAATTTTTTTCCCTTATTTATTACACATACCATAAATGTACTGAATCAGTGTTGCCAGTGAAACATTTTTGTTTCCAAAAAGATAAAATTTTTACTAAAATGATACATTTTTAAAAAAATTTGAAAATTCCTTTTTAACGTTTAAAATTTATTAACATACCATTTTTATTTCATATTTAATGAATATTGTAAAGAAAATGATATTATATAAATTAATTTTTATATTTATTTAAGTCATAAATATTAGGTATGTAATTTTGGATGTTATCAAGTCTTTGGATGTTATCAAAACAAATTCATTTTTGTAAAAATTAATGTACGTATTAAGGAGTTTATACTAAGGCGGTTATATCAAAAAGTTTATATAAAATTTTCTTCTAAAATTTCCTCTTAACACACATAAGCAGACGGCAGTTGATCTTAGAAACCCTAACAACAAAATACATGTTATTTTTGTACTTAGTTGCCACTGTTTTTTTTAGTATTCATAACGAAATGATAACTTTAAAAAACTTTGTCAGAGACGGAAAGTTTACATAGCGTTTACATTTGCCAGTACTGGCAAGACAGAAAGAAAATACATATTAGTTGCCAAAAACACTACTTACTGTCGTGACGTAGGCCTCCAGACAGTAGTTAAGACAGTTCACTTTTGAAAAAATGTCTAACGTGAATGTCGCAGTGCAAGTTCCAGCTAAACGTTTTTTATATGAACTTAACCAACTCAAAGTAGCATTTAACAACTAATTCGTGTGAACAAAGATAACACTTAAGTAAAAAAAAAAAAAAAAAAAAAAAAAAAAAAAAAAAAAAAAAAAAAAAAAAAAAAAAAAAAAACCAAAGCATAATTTATTAATTTACTTTTAATTGCTGATTTTTTTTACTTTTGCGAACAAAACTTCAAATTACTGTCAGCAAATGTCAAATCACTGTTTATTTTACTGTCTGCAAAATTTGCAAGATAGTAGACAAGACAGTTGGAAAAGTGTAAATGGATTAGCAAAAAAGTTTGCATGTATTGCAACTGTCTTGCCAGTACTGCCAAATGTAAACACCGTGTTAATATTTTATTTCTTTTTATTTCTTTACGTTTTGCGTACATATTCAAAAAAAATTTCAGGATTATACATGGTACCTGAAGTAATCAAAAGATACGAAAAATGTATATTTCGTATCCTTATGGCATCACTGGTACTGATGTCTGTATGTATAATTATAAAAATATCTACCCAATTTTGTTTAAATATATTTTTCCACCACCTCCGCAACTTATTTGTCTGATTAGAGGTGGTAACGTTCATCGCACAGAAATACAAATTATTTAAAATGTTTTTATTACACATTTCTCCACTAGTTTTATTATTTTCTGTTAACTAATAAGTCTGTGCTATTTTTATTTAAATACTGGGATAAAAATAAAATATTAAATATTTAAATTGACGGCGCAGGAAAATATTTTTGGGGCGGCAGCACGCCATTTTAAAACCGAGAAGGACTTTTGTGTCTGAAAAAAAAAGAATGCGTTAAAACACAACAAATTTATTGGAATGACACAGATAAAAGGGGGTTATCAATTAAAAAATGGTTTAAAAGTATATAAATTTAATTAATGTTATAATTGAATCAATTATTTTTTTAGTTGAAAAAAAAAAATTAAAAATTTAATTTTGATTTAATTAACATTTTAGTTGTTTTAAAATAAATTTTTAATTAAAATTTAGATATTTTAATTAGGCTTAAGTTCATTGAATTTAATTTGCATTAAATTATTTTTATGAAGAAAGGAATTTTTACAACATGGAAGATTAATTAAAATGGTTATTGATAATTTTCATTCTTGACTGACCTGGGATTCGAAGCCAGGCTGTCTGGCGTGTGATTCGAACCCAGGCGGCTGGTTACCCTGACATGTTTCGACCTCAACCACTAGGTCTTCTCAAAGGGATTTGCCGTCTTACACTCGCAGCCATCGATGACTGCTGACGTCAGTAGTCAAACATCAATCCTTAAACCAAATTGTATTTTAACCTTTGGTAGATCGAAATTTGCTTTTTTGAATGATTATCCATTTTTAATTGATCTCACATGTTTTTCCTTACTTCTGTTTTTTCGTACTTTTGTCAAGAATTCTTCTTGAAGTCCAAAGTACATTTTTTGTTTTTCCTGTTTTTGTCTTTCTTTTTTCTAGTTGACCTTTTTCAGCACAACTTGTGAGATCAATTAAAAATGGATAATCATTCAAAAAAGCAAATTTCGATCTACCAAAGGTTAAAATACAATTTGGTTTAAGGATTGATGTTTGACTACTGACGTCAGCAGTCATCGATGGCTGCGAGTGTAAGACGGCAAATCCCTTTGAGAAGACCTAGTGGTTGAGGTCGAAACATGTCAGGGTAACCAGCCGCCTGGGTTCGAATCACACGCCAGACAGCCTGGCTTCGAATCCCAGGTCAGTCAAGAATGAAAATTATCAATAACAATTTTAATTAATCTTCCATGTTGTAAAAATTCCTTTCTTCATAAAAATAATTTAATGCAAATTAAATTCAATGAACTTAAGCCTAATTAAAATATATAAATTTGGATTAAAAACCATTAACAGTTCAATAAAATAACCACAATACTAATTATTTTAATTAAAATTTTAATTAAATAACAAAAAATCGTAATTAACTTTTTTCGTTAAAAAACAAAAAATAATTAAAACATGTAGAATTGTTGTTGGGAATGTTTTAAATGGCAAAGTTTTTTGATAATTTTTTTAATTAAAATTAAAAATTACTTTTATTGAAAACAAATATTCACAATTTTACAATTTTTAGTAATCAATATAATAATTTTGGTAATAGGTGCAAAATCAACAAATTGTTTGCTTGATATTATGAATTTGGTATAAATTTGGTGATTGGAGAAAATTATAAATTTTTTCTGTGGACCTAAATTTTGGCTTTATAAGCTCACAAATTTCATGGCATTCAATATTTAAAGATCACTTTTGGCATGTAACCTCCGCAACTGCGCCCCTTGAATGCCATCCTGTAGGTTAAATTTAGCATAACTTTTTCGAGCATATTAAGTCCTATTACGTAAAAAGTGCGTCGAATGTTGGCTTTAAAATGATCAATCGTTGATAGTTTATCAGCATTGGCCAGAGATTTGACGTTCCCTTTTAAAAGGTTCTAAAGGTGTCAAATAACACGAACGAATGGCCAGTAAACAGGTCTGTTTCTTGAACTAATTCGGTCACCAAACGTTTGGCTTTACAAATTGATGGTTTCGCGCGCCGTCTTGTTGGAACCATTTCTCCTCCAAATGATTTGCAATGAAATGAGCAATACAAAAAATTATGAATTATTTGTCTGTAGGGTGGTGCGATTTCGAATTTAAAGAAAAATGGGCCGATGACGCCTTTTAACATGTAAACCGCACCAAACAGTGATATAATGGAGTCTCAAAAGTCTCATGATGATTGTGTTCTCTCCAAAAACGACAATTCTTATTGTTCACATATGCGTTAAGGCTGAAATGAGCATTATCGCCGAAGATGATATGACGACGGCTTGACGGTTCAACTTCCAGTTGATAATCAGCCCATTCAAGACGCAATTGATGGTCCGCCTTAATAATTCTTACACCGGTTTGGTCTTATATGTAGAAATTGATCTTTCCTAAAAGTAGAGGACACTTTTTTCATTCCCGGAAAATAAAAATCATATTCCCGGGATCCTGGGATTCCCTCCTAATTTTTTATTTATATATTTACTTAATTCGCCGCCAACGAAACTAATATTTTTATGTCTAGTATGCTTAAAAAAAATTAAATCTTAAGTATCAGTATATAACAAAAATGGAAAAATTTAAGATAAAAGTTATTTTAAGACACTTCAGAGGTTATTTTTGATCAGAGAAATCAGTATCGTTTACAAATTATTAAATTTAGAAATCATTTAGCGTCTTGGATCAAAATTTGCACAAATAGACCGACATATTTGAAGTCTTATGGAAATATTATTTCTGGCAGGGCGAATAGGAACTGAAAACTCAACATTAGTAGTAGGAATTCGGAAACAATTTTACCGTTTAACAAATTCAGCATGAAGAAGAAATTTAATTCACCGTATTTAATAACATATTTATTTACAGTTTTGTTCTCCTAATCAGCAGTGGTGAATAAGAAGGTATAATAAGTTTGTCTTTCAATGTGAATCTTTTTTTATATTCATCTAAGACCCCATAAAGTTATAAACTGATCTGTTAAAGTCTGTCAAAATGGGTTCAGAAGAAAAAGAGTGGAAATGTGAAACAACCTCCCTAAAAAAAAAAAACAAAAAACTAACATAAAGATCGGTCTATAATTTACCGAAAGCTACTCTCAGAAATTAGCTTAATAACCCTGCGGGAAATTTTAGTCAAATGGTCTTACAGCACCTATCCCGTGACCAGTGCACACAATATTAAAATAAAAAGGAACGAATTTCACTTAACTGGTGCTAATGTGTTTAACGTGTAGTTTGTCCAGAGAAAAGGATATTGGCACAAAACTATTCATGTGACTGGATTTTGCGTGGGTAGTGGCTAATTATTTCTGGTTCGATTACTTTATATGAAGGGGATGTTAACATGGTGTTGGCCTAGAAGGTGATAAACTGATATATTTTTGATCTTTGTAATGGGTCACATAGTGAAGGCAAACGAACCTGACCTGTCCTGTCTTGGATAATATAAAATTGGTCACCAAAAATTAAAATAATTTTTATTAAATTCGTTTTAAAGTCGTTTTAAATTCATTGAAAAATTATGAAATTGTCATATTTTCTGGAGAGGTATAAATTTATTAGCCGAAATTGATAACCATTTAGGTTATTTCTGTGACCTGTTCCAAAGTGTGCAAAAGGTGTCAATTAACCCCCTCCTAGGACATCGCCATGTTAAAGTGACAAGTCCCCTTCATATAAAGTGTTAGAACTAGAACCGGTTCCTACCACTTTAGAACTATCACGTGACAAGTTTGGTGTTAGTTCCCTTTCCCCTAGGGAAGCCCTAAATCGCAATAAATTTTGTTGTTGTGTTGAAGTTTGGCTGGATAAAACCACTAAAGACACGAGTCTAACTTAGATTTCAAAATTTCCCGGGAATCCCGCAATCAATTCCAAGCGGGAGTTGAAAACAATTAAATATTGAATTCCTTTGACGGGAAATCCCAGGAAGTTGCTGAGAACGGCATCGTATCGATAAATTTGAGTCCTGTCACACTGACGTTACAGCGGCGATGGCTTCTTCAGTACGCACGGAAAGCGCTTAATTTTGATGAAAATTATCCAAATGAGTAAATGTAGTGATGAATCGATGTCATAGTATTGCGTATTAGCTGCTGAGATGGACGATTATGTTCATCATCGATTTGATCGAGTGCTCTATAAGTTTAGCGAACAGAGTGCGAATTTTGGAAATAAATTTCCACGATTTATAAACGTTGTTCTGGTGTATGTCTGCATGGTGATTTGCCCTTTAAGTCCAACCAAAACCCACGATGTTAATTGTAAATAAAACAAAAAGTTTTTAGAGAATTTCTTAATATTTTTTATTATGATAGAAGGACAATTACGTGTGAAAGAAAATATCGGCAAAATGCTCGCCATATTTTCAATGACTCTGAGACATAATTGAGGTTCAATATCGTTAATGTGCCGAATTATATCATCCTTAAGCTCTTGAATTGTTCTTGACTTATTGCCGTACACTTTTTCTTTTAAATATTCCCAAAGAAAGAAGTCCAACGGTGTTAAATCACATGATCGTGCTCATTTAACATCCCCACGACGTAAGATAACACGGCCATTGAATTTCTCGCGCAAAAGATCCTTTGGTTCGTTGGCTATGTGGCAAGTGGCACCATCCTATAGGAACCACATATCGTGCAGGTCCATATCTTCAATTTCTGGCCACAAGAAGACTGTTATAATCTCGCGATATAGAACACCATTCACGGTAAGTGCTTGACCGACCTAATTTTCGAAAAAGTTCGGCCCGATGACTCTTTTTGGATGCATCGGCTCTTCAACAATCACTCGTGGA
This sequence comes from Pollenia amentaria, assembly GCA_943735925.1. Lineage (NCBI taxonomy): Eukaryota > Metazoa > Arthropoda > Insecta > Diptera > Polleniidae > Pollenia > Pollenia amentaria. The sequence goes on along the minus strand of OX031008.1, from coordinate 78,588,572 downwards.
TTATCATTTGCCCAAATGCGACAATTCTGCTTGTTAACGCATCCACTGAGGCATTTTGTTTTGAACGCCCATTTTCGTTAAGGGCTTCAATAATCTTAACGCGCTGCTCAATTGTGTACCTCTCCATATTTGAATTTGTCAAACAAAAACATGTCAAATAAAGTTGGGCAAACAACTTGGCGTTAAGGTGTGACTCGCAATTTACATCGTGCATTATGGGTGGACCACCCTTGATATTGAAAAAAAGTTTAACACAAATCATTCGTATGACAGGTAGTTTAGCAGTTATCTCTATCGGAAGTTCTTTACGTCTATAAAAAACACCCTTTACATACGAGGGTTTAAAATAAAAAAAAGGCGATTTTTTGGAAGTGTACACTGTACAGGGGGAAAAAAGATCTCAATATAAATCGTAAAATTTTAGATATATAATAAAAATGTTAATATATAGGTGCAACAAATTTTATACTATATCCCCCTTAAAGTGAAGCGCATTTGTCATTTTTTTTTTTACCAAATTAAACAAAAAAGTGCTATTTTAAAAAATTCGAGTTACTCCTTTTTTATTTTTAGCCATCGATATGTTAATATTTCCCATAATACCAAAACCCATAAAATGACAAAAAAGCAAAAACTTGAATTATTTTATACTCTTATCAAACTATGTTCAAGGGTATATAAGATTCGACATAGCCGAGTATAGCGCTTTTACTTGTTTTTTTTTTTAAATTTCAAATAACAAATTATTTGAAAAGCGGTCCTTGCAAAAGGTCGAATAATGGATTACCTACTAAAACATGCTTACGTAAAATTGATAATTCTATTTATATCTTTTTATTTATATTTTTCTTAACAATAGAGTAATCTACTTATGTGCCTATTGAATTATTTACACTATTAATTTTAATGTAATACACAATGCCATGCTTTTAAGCGTTCTTCCTCATGCTCTAACAATTTGGATGGCTACCCACTGTCAGTAGATGCTAATGATTTCCTTCTTTTCATTATAGTGACAATTTTTCTAACAATTGGCTCGTAATAGCATTTTTATTTTCGTCTTACAGTCAGTTTAAATTGTTTGTAAAAGGTAATTTTAAACACCGAAAATATACGAAATTATCTTTTTAAAGGGTATTTCATTAAGCGCTTAACTAAAGCAAAGCATGTGCAAGATTTGTATTATAGAAATTTATTTTACATTTTGGATGGCCGGCATATTAATGCCATTAGGTATCGAATATAAAATTAAACAAATGTCCGCCGCGGCTTCGCTGGGTCGCGTACATCCGAGATATCCAATTTATCATGACTCTGGCTGAATTTAGTCGAAGACAGGGTTATGTTGGGCGCTGTTATGTGTGGCTTTTTATTCGCATAGGCCGACGACTTAAGAAAACCCCACAAGAAAAAGTCTAACGGGGTCAAATCAGAGGATCTCAGTAGTCATCTCAACGTGAAATAACCATGCCCTAAAATAGCTCGTGCATAATGTCTAATTGTCGTTGGTGTCCATATAGTCGAATACATGCCAAAAGAAATAAAGTAATCATCGATCTATAGCAACGCAAAATTCACCAAGTTGAGGTCTGCGAAAGTCCGTTATCTTTTAAGCGATGTGAAATTGACGGTCTCTAATTCTCCTGTACACTCTCACGCAAGGCGAATTAATTTTTCAGGTGGCGTTGAAAGCACAGCTGTTTTACTATTTTTTTTCTTACTCAGAGAGAGAAATGACAAAAGTTACTTGAGTTTTTGACATATCGATCAACGAAAGCAACAACAAATACATTTTTGTGTTTTTGGTGTTGTTACTTGTTGTAGTATCGACACCACCTGTAGTTGAATTTGCCTTGCTTTCACGGATACCGGCGACGTTTTTTTTTTTGCAGATCTTGCATTTCCTGGACGTTTGGGTGTTCATTGATTCGTTGATTGCTTACTCAACCAGTCAACTAAAATTTATCCACCACACTGCCCGACTAGAACACCCATTTTGATAAATTTATTTTATCGTTTGCACGTGCTGTTGAACCCTAAACCCGTCCATGGTGATGGCACAAAACAGTCTTAATAAATGACAGCCAATTCGACAGATGAAGCTTTAACAATATGGCCGTATCAAAAGTATAAAAGACGTTATTCTAAGACTCCTTACTATGACTGAATGGCGTCTTAAATGTGTGTCGGTGGGTTTTATAGGTTGATGAAATTCTTATTTCATTTTCATGCTTTGAGTACTTACTCTAGAACTTCAAAAGCATTAAGTTAATTTTTTTTTATTTACTTAATGCTTTTATCTGTTTTTTTTTCTTGGATTTTTTGAATAATAATTTTATTTAATCGTATTCGCTTTTTAGAATTTCGTTTATTTCTCTAAACATTGATGGCTTTTGTGGCTTCTCACGTACTTGACGAACACAACAGATGGCCTGACTGTTTGGTTGGAAAAATTCGTGAAATAAAAACCAACTATAAAAAAAAAAAAAAATACAGAGTTCTAATAATGTTTCTTAATTGATTCAGTGTCTCAAGTGTTGTAACGAATATGTTTGTCAAAAAATATAAAACACTTTTGATGTGATTTTTATGAGGCATTTAGAGTCAAAGTGACTTCAACAAAAAGATCTGAAAATAGAACTAAAATTGGAAATATTTTAACGGGGGAGGGAGGCTAAATTAATATTTGTAATAAAATTATTTAAAGTCTTATTTGGGTAATCATTTTCTTATGAAAAGATTTACAGAGCAATGACAATTGAATGGTGCACAGTGGGGGAAAAATTGATTAAATGGGCAGCTTTACAGCTTTCAAACTACTTGGTCAAATTTAAATTTAAAATTTTTCGAGACATATTTACATACATATATATAAGAAAGTGTCACATTTATGGGGGGTACCCATGGGACCTGGACTTTGTTATCGTGAAACTAGGAACTTTCAAGAAAAAACAAATTAATTACACGGATTTTTTTCAATTAACCAAACGTAAAAGCTTATATTTGAAGCACAACCGCGAATAACGTTGTAAGTGACAAAATTATTATTTTTCAGGAGAACAAAACAACGTTTTAAAAAGGCAGGATTATTTTTTAAAATTTTTAAATCATTAAAAATAAATATAATAGAAACTTTTATGCAAAATATCAATAAATTTGAATTTAAAATCACATGAAAACTTACAGTTTATAATTTTGTTTAGTGGAAGAACGTTTTATATCCACAATCGCGATGTCAGTTAACAAGTTTTCCACTACGCAAATGGCTTTTAAAGCCTTATTCCACGTTGCAAAACCATTTCGTATGTATCATTTTGTTAGTAACTTACAACTTTCGTCCACTGGCTGACTCTTTGTATTGAATTTTGACGGTAACAAGTTGTCAAGCCTGCAACAATTTGCACCAGAAAACGAAATAATTTAAGATCAAAGGAAATTAACCCATTAGTGCACAAGATTTTCTAGAAACTTAAAAAAAAAAGAATTTTTTTTGTAACTTTGGTTTTAAAAAAAATATTAAAACACTTTTTTTAAGATTTTTGAATAAAAAAATTTTTATAATGTGGGTTTAAAGAAATATACACAACTTTTTTGTATTAAGGCCTGTATTGCATTTGATACTTCTAATAAACTTACGGGTTGATTATGGATAGCAACTGAACTGAAGTAAAGCTGCCAGCAGCGAAATCAGGTAACGCCGCTTATGTTAAAGTATAAAATAAAAAAATAAATTTAAAAAAAATGGATATTTGAACATCAGCGGCGTTGCCTGATTTCGCTGCTTTTCTAACATGCCGTAAAATAGTTGTTTCCAGCAGAATGCCACAACCACAATTACCAATATTTTGATCCAGTTTTTTTTATGCATTAATTCTAATATGTTTGCTATCGAATGGCATTACCATTTTTGAAATCGTCGATAACAAAAAATTGGACTTTTGGCCGATGAAATTGAGTTTTCAGCCACTGTGCGCCATAAATTTAGGTACGAAGTAGGTACATCGCGTCGGAGTTGAAGTTTTTTAATTTAAAATCTATTAAGACATATGAAAGTAATTTAGTAGTGTCATTTTGTTAGGATTAGTAATGCCTTGTGTTGGGATATTTTGCATATCCTGAAATTGAAATACGACTAGAAAAAAACCTTCATCTTCTCCGATGTAATTTTTAAATCTATACTTTTTTTGAAGAGCATATAAATTAGATTGTTTAACACAGTGTATTTGTAAAGGATGCCCAGAATTTGAGGTGTTTTTTTCATTATAATAAAAACAAAGAGTTTTTTTGAGATATTAAAAATATTTTTATTTCAATTTATTACAAATATGTTCCATTGAAATGAAAATTTATGTAGATTTTTTGCCAAAATTCTCAGTCACGTTTTTTAATCAACTGTTTTCAATGGTTGATATCTTCTCGATAATGTTATTTTAAGCTCTTGAACTGTTGTGGGATTATTGCTATACACTTTCGATTTAAAAAAACCTCCCACAAAAATAGTCTTAAGTTGTCAAATCGCATGATCGTTGTGGCCAATTCACTCCTCCTCTACGAAAAATAATGCGATTTTCGAACTTTTTTTAGGCACCATTTTCAAGTGGCACCATCATGTTCAAACGACATATTCTCTTCGTCTAAATCATAAATTTTCCGCCACAAAAAGCTTCGGATCATCTCCCTGTAGCGATTTCCATTGACCATTCATACCTCAAATTTGAACACCCTTTATATCCTTAGACAAAAAGCTGAAAAAAGTCAGTGAAGTTTTCCAATTAAACTAGAATACTTGGAGAAATAACTTTTTTGCCCATCTGGCGCCTTTGGGTACTTTGCAGGTGGTTCGTCATCGTTTTCACCCTGTATTCAACAATTTTGAGCCCAGGTGATCCAGGTTAACTTCATGTTCATCATCACTTGCATCCGCATCGTGATCAGTGTCATTAACGTCGATAGGAGGAATCGCAAAAAAGAGTTTTTTTTTGTATATTGTCATAACATTTTTTCAATTCCTCCAATATTTCGATAACTGTAGATCTTTTTTAAAATAGTGATGAAAACTACCCAATAAGCATGGGGACCCTTATACTAAACGTTGGCAAAAGCGAATATTGCGAAAATCCTAAGACTTAATACTCTTCAAAAACTATACCAATATCGTTTCCTTAAATGCAAAAGGGCGTAACAACAACAAAAATCGAAATATACTTTTTGATTGATTTTCGTTCGTTTTATTAGACTACATGTTCACAAGAGATCCCTGCGGTCCAAAATAGCGATTAAAGAAATTCAAACGACAAGTTTGCTTCTCCTGTAAAAAAAATAAAAGTGTTTTTAGGCTCTTTTGCATTTAAGGTGACGATATACATACTAGGGTATTCATTAATTACTACCCGATTAACTGATCGGTTAATTGTCTATTTTCGATTAACGGTTAAACCGATTAATTTCAGTCGATTAACCGATTAACCGATGTATATATTGTTTTTGTGTTTTTAATTAATTGTTTTGCCTCATATACAAAAAGTTTGTGTTTAGAAAATATTTTTTCATACACACAAAGAAGGTGTTCAGTGATTTTAATTTGAAATACAGCTTTTTGGTGCACGAACTCTTTATATGTATGCGTTTAGTTATTTGTTTCTTCTCATATAAATCTTTTAAAAGCATTAACCGAAATAATGCGAAGTCTGAAAATTTAAAGAAATTAAAACAGGAAAATCCAGGAAGAGGACTGAGAAATAAGATATTCTGTATTATAGGTTGCTTTTGATTTCTCGAACATCTACGATAATTGAAAGAATTTTTTCAAAGTCAAATTTAATCAGAACTAAAGAAATCCTAAACATTTAAGTCAAATTATTTGTATAAAAGATTATTTTATAATATTTTCTTAAACTATTAACATAACTTATAAAATGATCTTACAGTTTTTTGTTTAATTAATACATGTATTACATATTTATTAATTATTCTGTTTGATCGTTTTAGTTCAAGAATTGTTAAGCTCCAAATAACAAATAATTTCTGCATTTTTATATATTGAAATTACTTAATTTATAAAAAAAACTTTATTAATCGGTTAACCGATCAATAACAAAATTAACCGATTATTAACCGATTAAACCAAAACCTCGGTTAATTAATCGTACGATTAACCGATTAAAGCAAAAGCCCGATTAAATGAATACTCTTATACATACATACATGCTTTAAGAAAAGCTTATTAAAAATTATTTAATGTTGTACATACATAAATACAGTAGAATCGTGAAAAAGTTAACTCTCGGAAAAGTTCAACTCGCGGTTAAGTTAACCAAATTTTAGTGCCCATGTGCCGCTCTAAAAAGTTAATTCTAAGTTAACTTTTCTGAGCGCATTAATAGAAAATGTCAACAAATCAGTACAAAACAAAACAAGTCAGATAAAATGTTAACCCGAAAATCAAGAAAAACTATTGTCGTCTGTATAAATGCATTTCTTGAAGCAACGAAAACGTAATGGTATCTAAAGGCTGAGTTAGGCGAACGTTGCTGTACCCGTAACGTACTGTACCGTACCGCTAGCACGTTGGTGCACTTATAGAACATCTAAAAACGTGTCATATGTTTTCACATACATAAACAAAAAAGCAATAGTATACACAAAACAACACACACAGTGATGGGAAATCAAAAGGTTTAAATGGTGACCGGTGTGCAGAAAAAGTACCAAGTGATTAAAATGGCATTAAAACAGTATTTAGAGTATGTAAAAAAACATTTTTAATATAATATCTGATATTTATATTATAGATTTGCAATAAATAAATATTTATTTTAGCATTCACATACACATTTACATGTATTATTTTGTAAATGTGCATATACAAAACAATGTTTTGTAACCATTTAAAGGCTTTTATATATTTCTCATTTCTATTATATGTGCATATGCATTTTTTTATTTTGTATGGAAATATTTTGTATTGTAAGTAGTTTTGTCGAAAGTCCATAGATATACTGGAAAAAAGTACCAAAAAAAAAGAGCGAAAATACCCGCATACAATTTAATATACAAGCAGGCCATCACTGCCTTACAACTGTCACGTAACGACGGCATGAAATTCTATTTTATACAGAATGAAACGTTACAACTACGGTATATTACATTTCGGTAAGCTTTTGCATTGCTTTTCATATACCAAAAAGCGAACAGCTGATTGATACAGTACAGATACGGTACAGCAACGTTCGCCTAACTGAGCCTTAAGCACGAGTTCGCGTTACTGCAACCTGAAATGACAATAATGTCAGTAATAGCTGGCAAATTAAAAAAAAACACACAGAATTCGCTATCTGATAATTTGTGCAGAACACCTTTCATGGCATGCGTTAGATGTACCACCTTTAATTTATATTACATGACTATAAATTGAAGTTCAAGAGCAATTGTGAACTTAAAACCAGCAGGTACAATTTAGATCTAAGTTTTTTTTTTTTTTTTGGAATGATGAAAACTAAGGCCGGGTTTTTAGGATTAAGTTTAAAATTAGCTTAACGCACTGGGAAACTCGGATATTTTCGGCGAAATGTAATTTTTTTTTTATTATTTGATTAAAGACCAACATTTACAGCAAAACTAAGGTTTTCCGTCAAAATTTTGTATACAAACTTTTTAATGATGACAAAAATCTGTTTACAGATTAACTAAATTTAGTTTAACTGAGATTTCAAAAAACCAGCATAAGCCATTGAAATAGTTTTAGTGTGTCATTCCAGAAAAATTTAGGTATTGCTTTTTTAGAATTAAAAACCGCTTAGAAAAGTTAACAATTTGAAAAGGTTAATAACCCTTGAGACATTTCGGTTAACTTTTGCAGATTCTACTGTATTTAGTTTTTTTAGTTTTAACATAACCTCCTCGTGTTTTGAGATTTTTTTTTTACTTGATTCGTTTCTGTCCTTAAAGGATGAAATATTTCGCTAGAGCAGAATCCACCTGATGCCAGAAATGTAAACAAATTATACGTTTCGATGTCCAATGCTGAAAAAACCATTTTATTAAAATAAAGCCATATATTTTTTTTTACAAAAAATACTATCAAAAACTTTTTTGTACTGCTAATATTTCGAAATTAGCTTCGATTTTTTTCTGGCTTTTAACGATTTTCCTTCTTTTTTTTAAATCTCCCATTGTGCTAAGTTTGAAATTAATGATGTGTTCAAATGCTATTAAATGAATAAAGAAGCTTAAACCAATATTTTTAACTAGATCACAACAGCTGCAATTAAAAAGATATTTTAGTCACAAAATTATTTTTGTAAATTAACTTCCATGACATTTAAATTGATTGAGTGATTTATTGAACAAAGCGAATTGTTTCTTCTGATTATTTAAAGTAAATTTTTAACATAATTACACTTAAATTCTTAAAAACTGTATAAAAAAACTCCATCAGATGATTTATTAAAAAATTGTTTAATTATAATTGCTTACTTCTTGATTACTTATAATTTTTTATATCCGGCTACGAATGGTAATTGATGGTATACTAGATTTATCATTCCGTGTGAAACATTAAGAAATATTCATCTAAGACTATACAGTATATATATTCTGGGTCCTTGGATAAGTCTATGTCATTAATCCATTAATCGAATGTCCGTCCGCCTGTATTTTTGTCCGTCTGTTGAAAACAATCATTTTTCTTCAGGTACAAATAAATACATCGCTCATTTACTTCTATAGTGACATAACTCAAAAATATCCACTTCGAGATAAACACGCTTAAAGTTTTTTATTTGCTATAACCACTTTAAAATAATAACGATAATAATCCTTCTAATAAAACTTCTTGGAGAATTTTCTGTTTGTTTTCAGATTTTTTTTTGCCGGTATTGTTCTTGAACATTACCTCGTCCATCAGCCATATAAAAATCTTGACCCGGAAGTTCTGAAAAGTCTGCCAATACATAAGTTTTATCCATTACACAGCAGGGTTTTTTTTTTTATAAACTTTTACTTCAATTTTTTCGCACGTTCTTGTGTTACCGCATTGCGATCTGAAACTTTCTAAACTTTATACGACTTCAAACCAGCACTAGCTTCAGCTCTGCGCACAAAAGAATCAGAACATTTAACTTTACGAACTGCTTTTCTGATAGAAGTGTTCGGCGCTCTTCGAAAGAGTTGTTCGAGGTCTTTGGCCTTACGAATATCTGTTGACCTTTTTTTTCTTCCTGATCCAGGATTTCTTTCAATGTTCAAGTCTTCCTTATACTGTTTAATGGCTTTCGAAACAGTGTGACGATGAAACTTCAGATCGTTTGCTATTGTTTTCAAAGTCCAAATTGGATTTCTTTGAAAAGTTTTAATTATCTTTTTACATACTTTTTTTCGATGTTCATTTTGACCAAAATAACAATTTAAAATGACTGATTAAGAAACGATAATATCTGAAAGATTTTTAAAAGCTAACGTGATTAAAAAATAATAATTTTTTTGGATTAAGGATAAGTATTGGCTAGAATAGTGTGTATAAGTTTTTTTCTGACTCACTTTTTATATGGAACACTTAAAAAAATCTTTAAAAGTACAGGGTGTGGCAAAATTATATTTTTAAATACGATTATTTCAAAAAGTAATAAACGGTGCGGAGGGAGGGTGGCGCCTTTAGAATTATCGATTGTGCGGACTTGTCAGTCACGATGTCGCAGTGGTCGAGTGAGCAACGCGCGTTCGCTGTGGAGTCATGTGTTACAAACTATAGAGGCATAGCAAAGTTAAGTTCAATCCCTAAACTTTTTGAAAAGTGTGTTACCGACAATCTTCTTCATCAAATTTCGTCCTTACTATCTCCCTGTCAACATGGTTTTAGAAAAGGTCGCTCATCAGTAACTAATATCATGCAGCTGACTACTATAGTAAATCGTGGTTTTATAAAAAGGAAATTTACAGATTGTATATACACGGATTTTAGCAAAGCTTTTGATAAAGTCAATCATAAATTACTTCTGATAAAGCTCCATGCTATGGGACTTACACACGGGAGTTTAAATTGGATTAAATCATATTTAACAAACCGAAAGCAAAATTTTGTTTTTAATAATACCAGATCAAAACACATTATTGTAAGTTCTGGAGTGCCCCAAGGTAGCCACATTGGTCCAATTTTATTTTCCTTATTCATCAATGACTTGCCATGCGTAATTAAATATTGTAACGTCTTAATGTATGCCGATGATGTGAAGATATTTCATAGCTATGACAATTACATTGGAAAAAATTTGCTGCAACATGATTTGGATGAGCTATTTCAATGGTGCGTGCTTAATTTAATGGAACTCAATTTAAAAAAATGTAAACATATGCGTTTTTCAAGAAATGATAAACCTTTATTTAACTTTTCATTGGGCGGACATCAACTTGAATTGGTTACGGAATTTTCAGATCTTGGAATACTTTTGGATCCTAAATTAAATCTCAAGAAACACATTTTTATGATGGTGAACAAAGCTCGTGGTGTGTTGGCTTTTATAAAACGATGGGCTAAGGAGTTTACTGAACCAGTCATTACTAAACGGTTATATACATCTTTAGTCAGACCAATCTTAGAATATGGATCTGTTATTTGGGATCCGGATGCTGATTATCTCAAAAACATTATAGAATCAGTCCAAAAACAATTTCTTCTCTTTTGCTTGGGTAATTCAACATGGAATCCGAACGTCATTATTCCTTCTTATACCACAAGGCTGCTCTAATAAAATTACCAACGTTGGAGAGTAGAAGAACTATGCTTAGCGTTTCATTTTTATTCAACTTAATAAATGGCGCGGTCTGCTCCAACTTCCTACTCAGCAACATAAACTTTAATGTTCCTCAGCGATAACTCGTTTCTACATTCCAATATATTTACAAGTCTTTCAAACAAATTATGCTAATTCTGATTCTCTAAGAAAATTGTGTAAACTTTATTTATAATGATTTTTATTTTCTTATTGATTTTTCCGTTAATGTTAATGTCATCAAACGTAATATTATTCTGTACCTTAATCAATGAAATTAAATGGCTGTCTAAATGTTTTGTTTTTTTTTTGTATACATATGATGTAAATATTTTTTTTTTATATATACCGGGTCTGTAAGGATTTATTCCGTAGACCTAAAATAAATAAATAAAAAAAAGAGTAATGATTCTTACGTAATTGCTCGTCGACAATTTTGTTCAAAGTTCGGTATTCGGCGAATTCGTGATGGACCGAGTGTAAATTTATTTCGTTCGTGTGTGCAGAGATTCCGCGCAACTGCTTCGGCTATGAATGCCCCACGGCCAGGCCCCAGTCGATCTTCAACGACCCCCGAAAACATTGAAATGGTTGAAAGCAGTTTACGGGAAAATCCGCGACTTTCAATACGGAAAAGAGCAGCCTCACTGGGACTTCCAAGAGCAATTATTCATGAAATTTTAAAAAAGGTATAAAATTCCATCCTCTTAAAATTCAAATCGTTCAAGAACTGAAAGAAAGTGACTTTCATTTACGCAAAAATTTATGTGAAACGATGTTGGGGCGTTTTCTCACTGTAAATCCCATTTTTGGGAGCGACGAGGGTCATTTTCACCTAAACGGCCACGTCAACAAGCAAAACTGCCGTTACTGGTCTCCAAGAACCCGCAACCCTCGATTGAAACATCAAAAACCATTGCATTGCCCCAGGGTAACTGTTTGGTGTGCCTTATCCACGCAAGAGATAATTGGACCATTTTTTTTTTTCGAAAATTCTCAAGGTCAGGCGACGAATGTCAACGGTGAAAATTATCGACGCACGATTACTGAATTATTTTTGCTCCACACACACGGTTTCAACAGGATGGGGCGACTGCACACACAGTCAGAGCTTCGATGAATTTGCTTCGGGAAAATTTCCCCCAAAAACTGATCAGTCGCTTTGGGGACATCCCATGGCCACCGAGGTCGCCCGATCTAACTCCCATGGATTTTTTTATGGGGCTACCTCAAAGAGAGGTTTATAATGACAATCCTCAATTCCTTGGGGCTTTAAAGGAAAATATTCATCGAGAATTCAGCTTAATTGAACCAAGTTTACTGCAGTGTGTGGCGCAGAACACAAACTCCGTTTTGAACAGTGTGTTCAACTCGACAAAAGACATCTGAATGACATACTCCTTAAAAAAAACCGCATTTCCATTTCTCGTTTAAAGCTCTTAATAAAACTTTGTGTCAATTATTACGTTTTTTTATTTAAGTTTGAAAATATAAATCTGCTACCAGACACCCTGTACTTTCATAATATTTATTAAAATAAAAATTATTTTTTCAGGTACTCATATACCTGAAGTTGATGGTTCCATTATAATATTTTTACTTTTAGAAGACTTAATATAAAATACTAGCACTCGAAATATCTCTTTTTTGAATTTTAACACCGCAAACGCAAAGTTTTTAAAAACTATTTAATTTTGACCGCTCACTGCTAATAAAGTAAGTCCCTGAAAGCAGTCCTTTAAGCAAATAGTCATGTAGAATTTTATGTTCTTACACCCGATATCAAACATGACTGTGAAGGATAAAGTTCAGCTTTTGAATTAATTCTAACCTCCAGTCAACTTCAACCCTCTGCGCGTCATCCAGAGTCAACGGCTGGTTTTCAATTGAATTCAATTTATTTCATATTTATTTTGTAACATCTCAATTTTATATAATTAGTTGTAAAGATTTTAAGATTAGTATCTTTTTCTGCATAATTATAATATATTTCGATTAGTTATCATATACATATGTATGTATTGACAAAATTATATTGGAGGTAATAATTAAGCAAAAACCTATTTAAACCTCTTTTTTTCATTTTATTTATATATTTTTTTTTTCGATTTTTTATTTTTATAAAAACACTTATTCTAAATCTTAACTACGTAAGTTGAGCTAGCTCATTAATATACTTATAAGAAGAGTTTTGGCAACTGGTATTAAAATTTTCATTTAGTCTTGAAAGTCTATCTTTAACTAATTCTATATCTGCAAGAGAATGGAGGCGGGCTGTTCAATAAAATCAAGGAAGGTTATATATTAGTTTTAATAATTTATTCTGTGATATTTGTAACTTGTTTAAGTGACAAATAGCACTGTTTGACCAAACAGGAGCTGCGTAGTAAATAACGGCGTGAAATATTGATTTCAGTGTTAACATTTTATTGCTAATGCTTAAAGCAGAATTTCTATTTATAAAAAGGTATAGCATGCGTGTGAGTACATTTACTTTATTTATTATATAATTTCATTTTCCAGTCCAGTATCACTCCAAGATATTTAACTTTCTCTTCCCATTGAATAGAGAAATTATTGAAATTTGAGGTAAAATATATGCTCTGCGCTTCCTGGAAAAATATTTTTTTGTCAGCATTTAACATTATTTTCCACTTATTTACATAACATTGTAATTCTCTTAAAGCTCTCTGCAGGTTAGTTAACACATCTATCGAGAGTATTTCGGAGCTAAGCACCGCTGTGTCAGCTGCAAAGACTTACACAGTGCAGTAATCTGATTGGGGGAAATCTGAAGTGTACAAGTTATAAAGAATTGCAGACAGACAAGAGCCCTGCGGACAACCTGCTGCCATAGAATACGAACACGCAGAGAAAAAATATGTTTAAAAATGGTCACCTCCAACAAAACTATTTTTAAAGAAAATTTTTCAACATATTATGTTTAATTTAATCAATTTATTGTCACCGACAACCATATTATTGTTAAATTGGCCCTCCATCAAGAAGCCACAACCATATTATGGTTATCTTTAAACATGTTTTGGTTAAATATGACAATAATTTGTTTTTAAATGAACAATAGTATTTTCCTCATTTCCAAGAGCAACATGCTATGGTTGAAAACCAACCATGCTATTATAAGTGTTAAACATATTTTAGTTATTCTTAACCAAAACATGTTTGGAGGCAACCATAATATGGTTGGGCCTCTTGATGGAGGACAAATTTAACCATAATATGTATGTCGGTGAAAAAAGTATGATTCATTTAAACATAATATGTTTAAAATTTTTCTATTAAAATAGTTTTGTTGGAGGTGACCATTTTTAAACATATTTTTCTCTGAATTAATTAAATGAATTTAAGAAAACTTTGAACTATCTTTATAAGTTGCATGGGATATCCAAAATTTATCATTTTAAAAATCAGGCCGTCATGCCATACTGAGTCAAATGCAGCTTTGACATCTAGTAATAGCATACCGGATGATTTTTGAGCATTAAAATTTTCTTTAACTAAGTTTCTTATTCTAATCAGTGGATGGGCAGTGTTGTGTTCTCGGCGAAAGCCAAATTGCTGAGGAGGGATTATCAGGCCTGTTCTGAAAATCACTTTTATTCAAATCACGTGATTTCAAATAACATGTGCCTTTAAAAATCACACGTGTGATATTTTTGTGGTCCGTTTTATGTGTGTTTCGGTGTGTTTTTCAATTGTCGAAGGCACACCGAGAAACAAAAACGAAATGATTTTCAGAACACCAAAAAATCACACGTGTGATTTTAAAAAGCACGTGATTTGAAATCACATGACTTTCAGAACAGGCCCGTTTATTATTTATTTCCAAAAAGTTGATTAACTTCTCTTTTATAATTTTTTCAAAAATTTTACTAAAAGAGGATAGTTGGCTTATAGGTCGGTACGTTGAAGGAATATCAGGTGGCTTTTTTTGTTTTTTATAGGAATAACTTAAGAATAACAGGTTTTTAAACACCCATTGATTATAATAGTCAAGAACTTAAGAGCATTACTTAAAAGCTTTTTTAAACATATATTATTGATTTAACAATTGCAGAGACTTCTGAAATGTCGGTTAAAAATTCATCTGTAAGAACTGGTTTTGAATTTCTTAACGATTCGAGAGCATTGTGGACCTCAACGGCTGGTTTACTTAAAATTAATTATATCTATTTTAAAAGGTCGATTAGTGGCTAATTTCATACTTATGTACTGTAATGAAATTTAGAACACATTATTTCTACATACATGACAAGAAATTGTGGTGTCTTTTATCACTGATGCCATATAAAATTCACTCCTTAAAAATTTAAATTTACTGCGAAGTTAATACCCTTCGTTATAATGCGTTTATCTAGAAATCATTGCATATAAATCCTTAATCCATGTTGCTTTAATATTTAATTATATAGAAATCTGACAAATATTTATTTAATTGTATGAATGTGGTTTTTCCATTTAAGACATTATTAGAATAATTTTTGGAAAATATACTGGTGGATATTTAATTTATTTCCATAATTATGTTCTTATCTTGACTATTTTCAACCACAAACTTTAACACACACGCTCTGCTGTGTCTTAAACAGAAAATATTATTATTATTTTTTTATTATTAAATTATATTTCACTCTAGATATATTCCTATCCTTTACGCCAGAATACAAAGAAAAGTTATTAAGAATGCAGCAGACTATAGGAAATGCCACAAAAGTATGTAGATATTTTTTTTAAAGTTAAACTTATAAGATTAATTTTGTCTCGTTACTCTACTCTGGGTATATTGTGAATTTTAGAACTTTATGCCACTATTACGGTTTACGGTTTAGACTGAAATTGAAATAACTGCTAGTGATAAGTTGTAAATTTTTTGTTGTTTTTGTAAACCGCCCTAACCATAATACAAAAAAAAAAAAAAAAAATAAGCTTCAGTTTTTTTGCACCTGATTTGGGACAATAAAAATCACTACTAAAACTTTAAAAATATTGTGATTTTCAGAACTAGGGTTGCCGTCGTACTGTTTTTATCAGTACATGTACTGTTTCTAAGTTTAAAGTACTGATTTATGCATAACAAGCAAATCAGTACGCAAATGTACTGATTTTTTCATTAATGTACTGTTTTTGTACTTTTATTATATATTAATTTTGTTCAGTTTATAAAATAGTTTTTCATATTGTTAAATTGATTGCGATAAAAATATTAATTATATATTCTTTTCGATGAGTTTTTAACATTAAAGTCCTTTACCGATTCAGTAGGAAAAGAGAAGACAGTAGAAGAAAAATGGAAATAGTTTCTAAATGGTGGTGCGTTTTCGAACTTGAGAAAATGTATAATTTTATTTTTTCCATCCCACATTCAAACATTTTTACAGAACGAATCTTTAGTTTTCAAAATGAAGAAAAGAGAGAAACAGGCTCTTAATATAAAACCTAGAAAGTGAGTGTCTGTTAAAGAGAAGCTTTGGTTATATTTGTAATGAGTTTAATAATTTCTTGAAGACGGAAAACAGGAAAGAAGTTACAGACAATATACAAAAAGGCGATAAATATTTGCAACTTGTTTATACATATATTGTATTTAAATATTTGTGTCCATACATATTGCACTCGTTCAACAATACTGTATTAATTCAAAATTTAAAAATTTTCTGTAGAAGCAAAACAATTTTAAATTTTACATTAAAGGCATACGAAAAAGAGTTTTTAAGCCAACCGTTTCATTACCAAAAAGTAGACGAAAAATCACGATATTTTTACAGCGGTTAGATATGAATATTACGTGTAAATTTTTCACAAAAAGCTTTAGTTAGCGAAGCCTTTGTTTTTTATGCCAAACAGGAAAAATTCCTTCGGTCCGCCCGAAGGCCGGCTATGCAGAGAAATTTTAACTAGCGATCCTGGATTTTAAAAATTTGGATTTTGAAATTCCGGACTTAAAATTTTGGCCTTATGATTACAATCCAAATAATTATGTTCGTTTAAAAATACCTCGAACTTGAATTTACTTGAATTTAAATTGCAATTAATTAAAAGTGAAATAACTTCCACAAAATATGAAATAACTCCCACACCAAATGAAATTACACCATAAAACAAAATAAAATTAAATAACTCCCATATTAAGTTTTTTTTTTGGGTCTTTTTTCATTTAGGTATTATTTCAATATGAAATAACTCCCAGGCAGAAAAATGATATTACTTCCAAAAAATGAAATAAAACCGAGAAGGCTGGGAGATATTTCATACTATAATTTTACCTACATATGTATGAAAAAAATTTTGGGCCTAATTTAATTTTTGCTCCAAGATTTATTGCACCTGGGACTTATTTCGTGGAGATATTTTGAAAGTTATATTAATTTTTTAAAGTTATTCATACTAACATTGCTAAAAAGGTGACGATAGTTAAAAAAAATAATACGAATTATCAAACAGATAAAGTGAAAACTTCTTCTTCAGTGTACTCGTCATTGTTTTTTCGGTTTTCAAGACCGAAACATAAAATCTTTATTCTCTCTCCAATTTTCTCTAAAATAATAAGATAAAAGGATTCCAACTCGCTTATTCTTTTCCGTGTTAACCCCCACATTTATGGGAAGTAGTTCTAAAACAACACCATTAATTTTTTCCGCGTTGCAAGAATGGCTTCTGAATTAATCTTCCCTCAACTTTCCTTTTCTTGTTTGATCTATTATTATTCGGCTTAAATGTTTAAATTTAAAATGCTGTTCATGAACATCGTTTCCAACTTTCCGCACTGTGCAGAATTCAGTAAACAAATCCCAGAATTCGCTTGGTTATTAGTTTTTTTTTTACAATTCTCCCGACCACACTATCGGAGGGAAGGAAGAAGTGCGCTACTACAGGATAAGTAAAAGTATCTTTTTTTTTAGCTTCGTGATTCAGCAAAAACTTGAACAGCATTCCTACAGGATCAATATTTTTATTTTTGACTGGGCAGCCATTACAGAACTGCTGTAGAATTTCAAGGATGTCTTACAAGTTTTTATTTATTAGGTGGTAGTAGAAAATAGTAACGATTTCATTGGGTTCTTTATATCTTTCGGTACCAGTCCTGGATTCTGTGCACTTCTAAAATTCACTTCACATATTGTAAAGCTTAACAGATACACGCGGCAACACTGGGTTTCTTGGCAGTCAACTGTGAGTTTTAGCACTTAATAAAACGCATTAAGTTAAAACAGTTATCCAGCGAGTTTTGCTACAGAAAATGTATTCTCATAAAGTAATAAAAGATCTGTCAGATATAATTGTTATCTCGCTTTTTTAATATTTGTAAGGAACGAGTTTTACAAAATACACATGCTCATTAAAAATTCAAAAAAATATCCGATTTTTTCTACGCTTCTAATTTAAAAAAGAAAAAGTATGAATTTATTTTCCTACTTCTGGCAACGCTGTTTTATATACACATTTTCTACTTATGATTTCGTAGAGATATAATATTATATTTAACAATTAAATAAACATACAAAATATTTCTATGATTTCGAAAATTTATTTAGATTTGTGGTTTAATGTGCATAAGCAAAAAGGAATTTTTTTTTTCTTTTTTTTAACGAGTTGAATAGTATGAGCCACATTATGGAATTCGAATAAATTTTCTTTTCATATTCGAAATAGTTGAAGAGAAAATTATATTACATGTATGGAAATGTAAACACACTGACATACATACATATATACATACTTATGTGTATTTGTATGTAATATTTGTTTGAGTTAATGCATACGTACATCAATTATTTACAGCCATGGATATTTATGTGTTCATCTCAAATCGTAAAGTGAAACAAATTAAAATAAAAAAATTGCATATTTTATTTATCTGAAAATATTAAAATTTTAAATATTGTAAATTAAGAATGTTATCAAAATTTTATGCGATAAAATTTTAGTTATCTATTTGATATGACAAAAATAAAATGTCTTTATTTACATATTTTTGATTCGTTTATAGCCTGTTTACACTACAACGAAATCTACTACATACGAGATATCTAGCAAAATTTAGTTGTTTTTGAGTAGATTTGGCTAGAAATCTCTAGTTGTACTTAAGGGTACTTAACACTATTACACAACCCTAAGTCCCCAAAATATTTTTAGGGACTTATTTCATTTCAGATTTTTGTGCACTTAGTTCATATGAAATAACTCCCCAATATAAAAATGAAATAAGTCCCCAAAAAAAAAATGAAATAAATCCCCAAATAACGTTGTTGTTGCTTGTCATATATTTTTTTTGGGAGTTATTTCATTTCCGTTTTGGGGACTTATTTCGTGGGGGGTTATTTCATGCCGATAAATAATATTGATAAAATAAATAAATTTAATTATAAATAAAAGGTAATGCAAATTTGTAAAAGCCTATTTTGTATATGTATGTGTGTATGTATATATGTATGGATCTATGTATGTATGGATGTATGTATGACTTTCAGTCAGCTGTTTTGAATATAAAAACAGAATTTAGATAATCGCCTGGGTTCTATATTCCACTACAAAATGAAAGTGAAAAACTTTTTAATTCCACATATATTATTTCAATGTGTCCTAGAAAAGTAATGAAACGTTATTTTCATTTCAGTTTCATTTTGTTTTAAACAACTATTTCAATAAATGAAAATTTATTTTTGCTCTTTCAACATATATTTAAATGTGTTGCTGACGTCTTGCGAAATTTAAAAATTTTTTTTCATTTGTTGTAATTTTAGTCTTCATAAAATCATGTAAATTATTTTGTGTTGCTTTCAAACTTCTTACTTATCATTTGGGCTCTGCAACTTCATCTAAAAATGTATCTTCGAAACTATTTGCGTGTTCGTTTCCCAATTCAGTGGGCTGATTTGTCTCTCTTCTAGAAACGCCGAATGATCGTATACCTTTTAAACTCTCGAAAGCTCTATAAAGAACGCAAAGCTTTGCAACTGCATCATCTTTAGATGAAACTTACTGCTTATTGTTAGGACTAACACCAGATGCTGACGTATCCGCTCTGTTCTCGGACAATTGTTTGCGAATGTAGGCTTTTCAATCAGCCCAAACCTTTTTTCAAGCAGAAGGATATTTTTTCGAAGGACCAATGGTAGTTAGTTCTCTTGCTACGACCTTTCATAGCTGATCATGCACCGCCCTATCACCCTTATAAAATCCTTTAGCTAATTTAAGGTTTTTTTCATGAACCTTTGCAACGCCTCTTCTTGTTTCGAATTTTTGTGCTTCTCACAGAAATCAACTCACCATAAAGAAATTAACGTATAAAATTTTATTAATTTACTCACATTTTTTTATTTTCTCAACAAATATATAAAAAAAAGCAAGAAAAAATAATATTTTACCAAAAAGTATTTTCTTTCAAGCGGCTATTTGCTTTCGATTTTAAATTACTTTTTTTGTAGTGAAAATTATTTGTAGAACGCAAAAATTCCTCTTGATACAAACTGGAAATAAAATTTTACTTTTCATTTCACATTAACGATTTTAAGAAAACAAACTGAGTGAAATTTTCACTTTCATTTCATTTGACGTATGTAGAACACAGGCGAATGTCCAAAAATTTCAGTGTAGTTAAACGCATTAGATTATGAAAAAGATTTTAAATGAAGTCTACAAGATTTCGGTCTTATGTAAATGGGCTATTAGTTTCTTTTTTAAATTACAGTAGAATCGCGAAAAAGTTAACTGAACTTTTGAACTTTTCTAAACGGTTTTAAGTTTGAAAAAAAATGCAATAATAAAGATAGATTTTTCAGACTTAACATACTTAATTTATTTCAATGACTTAAGTTCATAATAACTCTTAAACTACCTATAATTTATGATAACTAGTTTTAAACAATCACTCGCATATTTTTAATCAAAGGTCCCAATAAAAAATTGAGTTTCAAACATAGCAGGTTTGTAAGGCAGAAATGAAAAAGTTTTGCTTACGATCTCGCTTACGGAAGGCATGAATTTTATATGGTGTAAGTTCCCACTTTGAAGTAATACAAAAAGCGCCTTGTGCAACGCATATAAAAACTGGTGAGTGTAGCTATTAGCTTAACACACTGAATTTTTTGTTATAGCTATTTTTTAGTATTCTCCCTTACAAACCTGGTTCGTAGTAAGGAAATAGCGTGGCACTTGTAATGTTATTTTTTTTATATAAAATTTTTTAAGAGTTCGTTCACTTACTTTACTGCATCTCTCTATGTCTTATTGCGAAGAGCACAAATGTGCAGTTATTATTTAAAATGTACTATTTGTTCTTCGCAAAATGATAACATTTTTTTATTGGGGTGCAAAATTCGATGTATGCCTTTAAATGAATTGTTCACAAATAGCGTATTATGCGTTTTTTATTGAAATTTGCTAGCCATCCATTAAAAATTGCTAATTACCAAAAAAATTATTTCTTATATGGCTGAACTGGATAAATAATGACTAAATTTAGCCACTCAATTCCTAAATTGGCAACACTGGGCGCCAAACTCTATTAAATGACGGACTTTGCCTAGGTTATAGAATGTTAACTAAAATTTTAACATTTCGGAGGAGATATTTATATTTATATAAATTAAAGAAAAAAAATTTTTCTTACGAATTAATTGATACCGCTTTGTGTCAACTTATTTAAAGAAAAAATTTTTTTAACTGGCGTTAAGACAACGTTTTTTTTTACCAAGGAAACGTATTTATACCCACACCACAGTAGTGGAGAGGGTACTATGCGTTTGTGCTGATAAACCACCTTTTGATATACCGATTGTATCAGAATCACTTTTTAAATCGATGTAACGATGTGCGTCCAGTCAGGTGTCTGGCTGTCCATGTAAACCTTGTTCGTAATTTTGGAGATAATTTTATAATTGGGGACAATTTGATAGGGCATATGTTCTAATTGTCAGAAGGGCCAAGCCTATTAAAATTTGTGAGAATCGGTCCATAATTTCACATAGGCCCCATACAAGCTTATTTCAAGAAGAGAGTCTCTGTGTCCATAATCCATCATATTATGTTGGTATTTAGATTAAATTTAGTCCAAAAATATTGCAATTCAAATCATCTTACCAAATTTTGGAATTGGAATCGGTCCAGATTTGACCACAGCTCCCATATAAATACTACTTCCGAAAATAGCTTTTAATACCGTTGTAGTGGTACAGGGTATGATTGATGTTTATTATTAGCTTCCCTATAGCCCATAGTTATATTAAGTAGCTGTCAGGGTATCAGCTGGTAAATAGGCGTTCAAAAGAACTGCCAAAATAACTGCTGCTTGTAATTAAAAACACAAAGGTAAGTTATTGCCGATTTTAGATTAGTAATTTCAAGTCTGACTTTATTTAAAAATTGTAAGTGATATCTTCATAAGACTCGTCTCTGTCGGTCTTTTGAAGATATCAATAATTACCCTGATTACAATTATTCTGACCAATAGGACCGTAACGTCCTTATAAATTTTTTTTTTCATTATTTATTTATTGAATCTTCATATTTTCTGTCTGTCTGTCGCGGTCGTTGAAGATAGACGTGTTTTCTAAACTCGGCATACGGTTTATTTTTTTTTTGAACAAATAAAGTATAAAAAAAGTAAATACAAGAAAAAGAAAAAAAAATTACATGTATGTACTTACATACATAAACACACATTTTTTCATTCTCGGTGTTGATAAACAATAACAAATAAGAAGAGCACAACTGTAAACAGTAAAAGAAAAAAAAAACTCTTATGAGTGCAAACAGTAGAAATGCATATATCACAGTGAGTGTTAGCGAAAAAAATACAGAAATAAAAAAAAGAATCGATGATAGCAAATACCTAACGGCTAAACCTATTACTCGTACGCGATCCCTCTCGCCGTCTGTATTTAATAACACGGTTGATACAATAACAAATACAAAACCTGCTAGCGTTGCCTCAACAGCAAAACCAATTTTAATAAGTGATGTAAATATTAACCCCCAATCAGGCATAATAGAAAACTCAGTATCACCTTCGGTGTCTAATAATACGGTTGATATTAATACAATAAAAAATATAAAACCTGCAAGCGGTGCCTCAGCGGCAAAAACGATTTTAATAAGTGATGAAAATATTACCCTCAAATCAGGCATGATGGAAAACTCAGCTCCACAAGTAAAAAGTGGTCAAAAGCCTCAAGTACAAGTTGGTATGGACAGGTACATAACAGTGCTTAAACGGGGTCGCAGCCCTACCTCTGCAGCAGTTGCTTCGGCCTCAAAAGTACCATCTTTTGATAAAATAAATTCTCAAAATCGATTTGCAATTCTGGAGGATGAATCCTCTGAAGCACCAAACGTCATAAAATCGTCCAAGCCTCCCCCGATATATCTTAGGGAGCAAAACTCAAATGAGCTCATAAAGAGTTTGATATCGGTGGTAGGTGAAAATTCGTTTTACGTAGCTGCTATCAAGCGTGGTAGTATAAACGAGACAAAAATACAAGTCAATAATGAGAATGATTTTCGCAAAATTATAAACAAATTTGAAGTACTTAAAAAAAACTTTTATACATACCAACTGAAAAGCAGTAAAGGTCTCCAGGTAGTGATTAAGGGAATTGACTCATGTGTGGACCCAGAAGAGGTAAAAACATTCCTCGAAGAAAAAGGCTTCAAAATAAAACATGTAGTAAATATAAAAAATAGAGAAAAAAGCCCCCAACCACTTTTTCGAGTGGAGTTTGAACCCGGCGACGTAAAGCTTAAAAAAAATGAAACGCACCCTATTTACAATTTGAAATATATTCTCTATAGAAGAGTAACTATAGAAGAGCCACACAAAAGAAATGGTCCCGTTCAGTGTTTAAACTGTCAAGAATATGGTCATACTAAGGCATATTGCTATTTACCCCCTGTTTGCGTAGTATGTGGTGAATTACATGGTACAGATCTTTGCGATAAGTCTAAAACCGACCCCAACGTAAAAAAATGTAGCAACTGTGGCGGTAATCACACTGCCAATTATAGAGGATGCCCTGTATATACCATCGTCAAGCAGTCAGTTGGACCGAAAACTAATCCCCCTCAAATGCAGGTAACAAATCAAGTAAGCACTGGTGACATTCAGGCCCCGCAGCCTAGTAATAACAGAACCTCTTATGCTAACGTCGTAAAATCAAACCATGCGCCAACGCAAGGTGCTGCGCCAAGTAATGATGAAACTCCAGTTTCAAATTTAAGTCGTCTAGAAAAAACCATGGAAACATTAGTGCAAACAGTAACTAATTTTACGAACACAATGGGTAATATGATGCAGGAAATTCTTAGAATGCAATCGATGTTATTGCAATCTGTACTTAACAAGCCATGAACTGTTTAAAAATCTGTTTTTGGAACGCGAACGGCATCCGCCAACATAAAAATGAATTAGAATACTTTCTTAAAAATAAACAAATTGATGTCATGATGGTTTCTGAAACTCATTTGACCTCAAGAAATACGTTTAACATCAATGGTTACATACTATATGATACCAAGGACCCTCGAGATAGAGCTTGTGGTGGTTCTGCCATTTTGATAAAAAATCGAGTCAAACACTACCTAATGTGTGATCATCGTGAGGATTATCTCCAAGCAACGAACATTTGTGTTGAAGAGCTGAATCGTAGCATTGTAATCTCATCTTTATACTCTCCACCTAGATTTTCAATATCAGAAAGCCAATATTGTGAATATTATAAATCACTAGGACCCTGTTTCCTGGCCGCTGGCGATTATAACGCTAAACATACCTTCTGGGGGTCACGACTAATAACACCAAAGGGTCGTGTTTTGTTTAATACAATCTCTAAAATGAATTTAAATGTTGTCGCGAGCGGCCAACCAACATATTGGCCTGCTGACCCGCAAAAAATTCCAGATGTCATCGATTTTGGCGTGGTTAAAAACATCCCCACAGAAACGATTCACGTTGAAGCTTCCCTAGAATTATCTTCCGACCACACACCAACAATTGTTACTATAATGAACCCCAATAGAATTGTATCTCCGACTGGTTACCTAGCGACGTCAGCCACACAAATAAATTGGTTAAAATATAAAAAATATCTCAGTGCCCATTGCACAGAAAATATTCCGCTCAGTACACCGGAGTATGTAGATCGCTCTATTGATAATTTTGACAGTTTTCTGAAACTAGCTGTTCAACATTCCAATATTGCCCCCAAAAAAACAAAAACTATTAAAATATATTCCACAGATGTCGAGCGTCTCTTGTCTGAAAAAAGGAGGGCACGAAGAGAGTGGCAATTACACAGATCTCCTCAACTTAAGAACTTGCTAAAAGAGTGTACAAAAAGATTAAGAAAGTTATTGCAGACTCAGAAAACGGCTTCTCTGGAAAAATATCTTAAGGAACTTGATGCAACTCCACAATCGGACTACTCATTATGGCGTGCAGCTAGAAACCTCAAAAGGCCAGTTGTCTCTAAACCACCATTAAGAAACTTGAATGGAAGTTGGGCAAGAAATGATGTTGAAAAAAGAAATCTGTTTGTAAGTCACTTGAAAAACGTATTTACACCTAATATATCTCACAATATTGCGGTCGATTTACCACCTGTTGCTGCTAGAGCAGCTATTCCCCTAAGATTTGAGATGAGAGAAATCGAAAAGGTTATATGTGACTTAAACACTAAGAAGGCACCTGGCATTGATAAGATCAGCAATAAAATGCTATTAGAGCTACCTCGCGTAGCAAAGAAAATTATTCTTTTTATTTTTAATGCTATTTTACGCCTTGAAT
Source organism: Pollenia amentaria (assembly GCA_943735925.1). Taxonomy (NCBI): domain Eukaryota; kingdom Metazoa; phylum Arthropoda; class Insecta; order Diptera; family Polleniidae; genus Pollenia; species Pollenia amentaria. The sequence continues at coordinate 78,563,006 of OX031008.1, read as the reverse complement.
ACTTTCCTCAAAAATGGAAGGTTTCCTTAGTTACCATGATACCAAAGCCAGGTAAAGATCATACGAAAGTTGAGTCTTATAGGCCTATTAGCTTATTATCAAATATGTCAAAGCTATTTGAGAAATTATTAGTTTCAAAATTAACACCGATTTTAAGTGAAAATAGATGTATTCCAAACCATCAATTCGGATTTAGAAGAAAACACAGCACAATTGAACAAACTCATCGAATAGTAAATGTCATAAGAAAAACATTTGAAGAAAAAAAATATTGCTCAGCACTCTTCATCGATGTTTCGCAAGCTTTTGACAAAGTCTGGCATGAAGGCTTATTACACAAATTGAAGCAAAATTTACCAGCAAACACACACAAACTGTTAGAAAGCTACTTAGTCGGTCGTCAATTTATTATTAAAGAAGGAAATTTCTTAAGTTCACCTCAGCCGATTGGCGCTGGAGTCCCACAGGGCAGCATCCTGGGCCCTCTATTATACTTAATTTATACTTCGGACATGCCAACAAACAACTACACCCAAACTTCAACATTTGCAGACGACACAGCTTTTCTAAGCGTCCACGAAAACCGTTATGAAGCATCTCGTTACCTACAGCATCATATATTTCAACTAGAAATATGGCTAAGACAATGGAGGATAATGGTCAATGAGCAAAAATGCTTACATATAACATTCACCCTGCGCCGGGAATCTTGCCCCCCTATTACAATCAATAATCAAATTATTCCTCAACATTACCATGTAAAATATCTCGGTATACATCTGGATCGGCGATTAACGTGGAAATGCCATATAGAGGCAAAATTAACTCAAATGAAACTAAAAGCCATCCAAATTCATTGGCTTATTGGAAGAAATTCTGTTCTTAGACTCGATTGCAAGCTTCTACTTTACAACTCTATCCTAAAGCCTATCTGGTGCTACGGTATTCAACTATGGGGCACTGCCTCGGCCTCTAATATCGAAAAAATTCAAAGGCGCCAAAATAAACTTCTTCGTATAATCACAGCCGCCCCCTGGTATGTTAAAAACTCAAACATTCATAAGGATCTCAACGTGCCATTAGTAAAAACTATGATTACAAAATATGCAGTAAAATATTTAAAAAGACTTGAACAACACCCAAATCCTTTAGCTCGAAATATTTTAAATCATGGCGGCCACACTCGCTTAAGGAGAAGAGACACTGCAGCACTTACCCAACTAGATGAGAGATAAACACCTATATAAGTGAACAGAACCCGTGATGAAGAAAATTTTTGTCTGGCACTGGCAGGACATAAATAAAGTATTAGGTTAAGATTTGATAAATTATTGTTAGTTCATATTAAATACATATATGAAGATTCAATAAATAAATAACGAAAAAAAAAAAAAAAAAAAAAAAAAAAAAAAAATATTTTAAATATGAACTAACAATAATTAATCAAATCTTATACTAATACTTTATTTTTGTCCTGCCAATGCTAGACGAAAATTTTTGTCCTCACGGTTTCTGTTCACATATGTAGATGTTTAGCGGTCTTCTCGTCGGATGAGTCCTGCAGTATCTCTTCTCCTTAATCTAGAGTGGCCACTGTCATTTAAAATATTTCGAGCTAGTGGATTTGGGTGCGACTCAAGCCTTTTTAAATATTTTACTGCATACTTCGTAATAATAGTTTTTACTAATGACACATTGAGATCCTTGTGAATATTAGAGTTTTTAACATACCAGGGAGCGACTGTGATTATTCGAAGAAGTTTATTTTTGCGCATTTGAATTTTTTCGATATTTGAGGCCGAGGCAGTGCCCCATATCTGAATACCGTAGCACCAAATTGGCTTTAAGATAGAGTTGTAGAGTAGAAGTTTGCAATCGAGACTAAGAACAGAATTTCTTCCTATAAGCCAATTAATTTGGATTGCTTTTAGTTTCATTTGAGTTAATTTAGCTTCTATATGCCATTTCCACGTTAAACGCCGATCTAGATGTATACCGAGGTATTTTACATGCGAGTGTTGGGGTATTATTTGATTATTGATTTTAATAGGGGGGACATGACTCCCGACGCAAGGTGAATGTTATATGTACGCATTTTTGCTCATTGACCTTTATCCTCCATTGTTTTAACCACTTTTTCCAATTCAAATATATGATCCTGCAAGTAACGAGATGCTTCATGACAGTTTTCGTGTATGCTTAAAAAAGCTGTATCATCAGCAAATGTTGAAGTTATGGTGTGGTTATTTGTTAGCATGTCTGAGGTATATATTAAGTTTAACAGTGGGCCCATGATGATTCTTTCCGGGACTCCAGCGTCAATTGGTTGAGGAGAACTTAAAAAAGCTCCTTCTTTAATAATAAACTTTCGACCGACTAAGTAGCTTTCTAACAGCTTGTGTGTGTTTACTGGTAAGTTTGGCTTCAATTTATGTAATAACCCTTCATGCCAGACTTTATCAAAAGCTTGAGAAACATCGATGAAGAGGGCGGCACAATATTTTTTTTCTTCAAAGGCGTTTCTTATGGCGTTTACTATACGATGGGTTTGTTCAATGGTGCTATCTTCTCTTCTAAAGCCGAATTGATGGTTAGGAATACATCTATTTACATTTAAAATTGAGGCTAATTTTGACACTAACAGCTTCTCAAACAGCTTTGATATATTAGACAATAAGCTTATAGGTCTATATGACTCAACTTTTGTAGGATCCTTTCCTGGTTTAGGTATCATGGTAACTAAGGATACTTTCCATTCTTGAGGGTAGTATTCAAGGCGTAAAATAGCATTACAAATCAATTGAATAATTTTCTTTGCTAAGCTGGGTAGCTCCAAAAGCATTTTGTTACTGATTTTATCAAAACCAGGGGCTTTCTTGGGGTTTCGATTTCTCTTATCTCAAATCTTAGTGGAACAGCTGCTCTAACAGCAACAGGTGGTAACTCGACCGCCATATCGAAAGATGTATGAGGGGTAAATACGGTTTTCAAATGATTAACAAAAAAATTTCCTTTTTCTATATCATTTCGTGCCCAACTTCCATTTAAGTTTCTTAATGGTGGTTTAGTGGTAACTGGTCTTTTAAGATTTCTAGCTGCACGCCATAATGAGTAGTCTGATTGAGAAGTTGCATCGAGTTCCTTAAGAAATTTTTCCAAGGATGATGTTTTTTGGGACTGCAGTAACTTTCTTAGCCTTTTTGTGCACTCTTTTAGTACATTCTTAAGTTGAGGGGATCTATGCAATTGCCACTCTCTTCAAGCTCTCCCTTTTCCAGTCAAGAGACGCTCGACATCTGTAGAATATATTTTACTATTTTTGAGTTTTTGAGGGTTATGCTAGAATGTTGAACAGCTAGTTTTAGATAACTGTCAAAATTAACAAAAGAAAGATTCATATTCTCCGGTGAACTAAGCGGAATATTTTCAGTGCAATGGGTACTGTGATATTTTTTATATTTAAACCAATTTATTTGTGTTGCCGACGTCACTAAGTAACCAGACGGAGGCACAATTCTATTAGGGTTTGTTATAGTAAGAATTGTAGGTGTGTGATCAGAAGATAATTCTAAAGAAGCTTCAACATAAATCGTATCTGCGGGGATGTTTTTAACCACTCCAAAATCTATGACATCTGGAACTTTTTGCTGATCAGTAGGCCAATATGTTGGTTGTCCGCTCGCGACCACATTTAGATCCATTTTACAAATTGTGTTAAACAAGACACGACCCTTAGGTGTAATAAGTCGTGACCCCCAGAAAGTGTGTTTAGCGTTGTAATCGCCAGCAGCCAGGAAACAGGGTTCTAATGATTTGAAATATTTATTATATTGGCTTTCTGATATAGAAAATCTAGGTGGGGAGTATAATGATGAAATAACTATGTTTCGATTTAATTCCTCAACGCAAATGTTTGTTGCTTGGAGATAATCTTCACGATGATCACACATTAAGTAGTGGTTTACTCGGTTTTTTATCAAAATGGCAGAACCTCCACAAGCTCTACCTCGTGGGTCCTTGGTATCATATAGTGTATTGATCCTTATAAATGTTGGTATGTTTTGACATATAGTTTGGCGACAGTAGCTTTATCGATAGCTACTATTTCGTGTCAAAATTTTGTGTTGGTAGGTCAATAATTTTGCATAGGGGTTATATAAACCTCTGGGCTCCAAATAGGTAATATTCTCGAGAATTTGTCTCTTAATTCTGTAGTCTAGGGTATCATATGGTCAGTCTGGAGCGACGGTACTTTTTCTCTTCACTCTGCAAGTAGTGATTAGGATTGAAAGGTAAAGCGTTTAAGAAGATGTGGCATAAGTAGTTGTTAAAATTGTTTTGCTTAAAAGAGAGAGAGAGAGAAAGATAAATATTGATACAAATTTGCCTAATATACAGGGTTATCAGTTTTATTCTGAGCCTTATACCTAATTTGCGATTTGTCATCCCCAAAAATCTCCAAAATCGCTATTTTCTTATTCCCAAAAACCCCTATATTTCCTTTAAAATAAAATGAATCATATTATGTCAAAGGAAAAATATGCATACATTAATTTATTTATATTAATCCATTTGTGAAATATTAGCTGTGTTCGTTTACCCCAAAAAATTTTTGAAAAATTTGTACAAATTTGTACTGGATTTTACTGAACTGCGTTCGTTTACACAGAAATTTGCAAAAGAGAGCACCTATTGAGAGAGTAAAGTGATAGTTGTCAGACCAAGAGCCTGCAAATTTTTACTGAACAAATTTTTGCCAGTATAATACAGTAGAAAACTAAAACATATGATTCAATCAGGATGTTAATAAAATTGTACTTTTTGGACCCCAATTGTACCAAAAAATTTTTGGTGCAATTTTTTTTAAATTTTTATTTTTACAACAAAAACTTCGTGCATAAAAATATACTAATACGTTTTTTTATATTTTTAACAAAAGCTTATAGTTTTTACATATTTAAATAAAATTTACAAAACATCGTACAAAAAAATTCACTTGTACGTTAAAAGAACGTAAAAAACTAAAAAATATAAATATTTTTATCTATTTTATAAATATTTAAAAGTTACAAAACGTCTTACAATTGAGATAATAATATATAATAATATAATAATCATTAATTATTCAAATTTAGATATTTTTAATTAGGCTTAAGTTCATTGAATTTTATTTTCATTAAATTATTTTTATTAAGACAGTAATTTTACAACATGAAATTAATTAAAATTTTTTTTTATTTTTTTTTTTTTTTTTTTATTGATAATTTTTCATTCTTGACTGCGCTGAGATTTGAACCCAGGCGTTCACGGACAGGTTGCCCAGACTAGTTTCGATTTTAACCACACAATCTCGTCGGTGGGGTTTGCCGTTTTACTCACTCGGCTATTGAGGCCGGGCGACGTCAATAGTCAAACATCAATCCTTAAACCAAACCATTAAAAACCATTAACAGTTCAATAAAATAATCACAATACTAATTAATCATTAATAATAATAAGTAAAACAAAAGTCATAAACTGGGAAAATTTATAAATTGTACCATATATGCAATTGGTGTACCATTGTACTTTTTAAAACTCGATCGTACCAAAAATGGTACGATTGTACCCTCTTTTGCATCCCTGGATTCAATTAAGTAAACAAACAAAAGTAGGCAAACCAAAGCCTACAATTTGTAATAAAAACATTAAAAAGAACAAACAACACTGAATTAAAAGTGCAGCAAAAACTAAAAATAATTATTTTCAACGTGAAACAAATTCAATAACACATTTAATACAACAATAAGCTTTTTTGTGATCATCTGTTTTGATTAACCTGCAAGTTTTTTGCAATTTTTCCATTCGTTTACTTTTTTGTGCAAGAGACAGAAAAAATTATTAAATTTCTCCAATCACCAAATTTATTCCAAATTCATAATATCAAGCAAACTATTTGTTGACTTTGCACCTATTACCAAAATGATTAGATTGATTACTAAAAATTTTAAAATTTTGAAAAAATATTTCCAATAAATGATATTTTTAATTTTAATTAAAAACGTGATTAAAAAACTTTGCCATTTCAAACAATGTGCTAATTTATTTATATAAATATTGACAATTCCCAACAATAATTCCACATGTTTTAATTATTTTATTTAAAACGAAAAAATCAATTAAAATTTTTTGTTATTTAATTAAAAATTGTTAATTTTCTTTGAACAAAAAAAAAATATAATTGATTCAATTATCACATTCATTAAAATTAAATACTTTTTAAACCATTTTTTTAATTGATAAAACACTTTTTTCTTTGGACATTATGGAGAGTAAAATTTTCTAATTGCCCAAAACTCACTCACCTACTTGATTTTACTGGAAAAGTAAACAAACTGACCTATTATTAAAACGAATGTTATATATTCTTTGGGTTCTAAATATCTACGTACACATGTATAGTATCTATGTAACAAGAGTAACGTAAAAACGCAAAAGAAAAATAATTATGCGTCAATATTTATCATTTCAAGAACTAGGGAATCAAAATCTTCTGTTTCATCAGCCAATGCAATTTTGTTTTACATGTTGTTTGTCTATAAAGTGCATTTGAGATGATTGAATAAATTTGTCACAGCAAGCTGCATTATTTTTAAATTATTATTTTAAGAACAGCTTCAAATAACTCATACTGCATGCTTTTTCAAATTTTGATTTTGAGTGTTTTCATTATAGAAAAGACTCGTTCAATAGAACGTACAAAAATCATATTTAAAACTATTTCAGCAAGCTCTTGAAAAGGTTCTAAACCGACAAAAAACACTTAAATTTATACCCACATCTTGACCAAAACGGTCTTGCCATTGCACAAATAGAATTTATTATATATTATCCCCAAAAATCCCCAGCGAAAAAGTGCTTTTTCCCCAAAAAAAAATTTCCGGGGGATTTTCACGAATTTTTTATACCCACCTCCAAAAAACTCCCCATTTTGGAGATAAATCCCCAAAACTAAGAACGCTGCTAATATAAACCGTCCACTCTCTTTTAATTTCCAACAATGTTTTATAGTTTTGCCATCCAGCTTTTTTTCAAGCAAAATTATTGACATAACGACTTAAGAACTTTAAGTAAATGTTTTCAAAATTTGTTAAACATATTTATGTATAACTAAAAATCCATACGTCAATACATTTCACCAATTTCCTTTGTATATTATAGTCATTTTCCAACAATTATGGTCAAGGCTTTCAGTTGCTTAAAATAGTAATAGTGATGGTGTTTTCCATTTTACCATCTTCATAATAGTATAGTTGGCAGAAGTTGCACGTTCCTAGGCTAATTCTTATTTGAATGGCCTTTACAATACATATAAATTATAAACAAGGACTAAAAGGAATTACATACAAATCCCTAAATTTTATTAGTTTTTTTTTTATTAAACTTGTGCTATGAGTGACAGCATACTAAAGGCAACTTAAAGATGATTGCCTTATTTTTGTAATGTCCAGGAAAGAGTAAAATTGACTGGTCATTAAAGATGAAATAAATGAAACATTTAATTTGAATAATCAAAAGCTGTTAAATGAATATTAGTTTTATGGTTTAAGTGAATAGGAATATTTTTGAGAATTAAGCCCTGAAGTTTTAAAGGTGATCATGTTTCTCAGGTACATGATGGTGGGAATTTGTTAAATATGTGTTAAATAGGGAACGTTCGTAAATGCAGTTGTTGCGCATCACTTGCGCATCAGTTAAGTTTAATGTTCGTAAAAGCATCACTTGTAAGAAACTTGGCATCACTCTGATAGGTCAAACGTTTTTTATGCAGGGATGCCGCAGCTCTGCAGCAAAATTTTTGCAATTATTGCATCAGTTAATTTTCGATGCAATAACTTTTGATATACAAAAAATCGTTTTATTTTTCTTTTTTGATGCTTTTTCTTGTTATTTATAAGAAAACTGTCCCATTTTGTTTCAATATATTCAATAAAATTTGTCATCACTATTGTTGTTAACATTTTTATTATTATTTTTTGTTCGTTTATAAAACTTTTGAAATTAAGATCGTGCTCAAAAATTCAAACTCTGCACAGCTGTTGTGCAGTAAAAAAGCATCAGCATCACAACTGCAACTGGTGATTACGTATCAGCAACAAAATTTGGCATCACTGCAGCAGTGATGCACAGTTTTTATGCATTTACGAACGTACACATTTTTTATGTCGTGATCAGCTTTGCCAAAATTTTTTGAAAATAACTGCATCTTAAGAAAAAAAAAACTGCACATAAAAATAGCCAAAATAAAAATATATAATTTACTTCATTTTTTTTTTTTACATATGCACATGTAATACATAAGCAATTACAATATTACATTGTATATTATAAACGAATATTGTTACTTTGTAGGCTAGATGAAAGAGAGTGGAATTAAGAGGGGTACACAAGGACATGTAGTCTTGCGATTTGTTTTGTATTCTCATTTAATATAAAATTTATTTTTGTTCGGGCTCAGGTTTTGCAATTTGTCAAGTGAACATACATGAAAAATTGCTGCAATAAAACTTTTACAATGTAAACTCAAATGCAACTTTAAAAAAGAAACATCAAAAATCACAAAATGTAAACAGGGACATAATTAAACTTCCAAAAGTAAAAGCCAAATAAGTTATTCAAACGGCTTGGCAAACATGTCAAAATTGTACATTTGTACAATCCTCAGTCAAGAAGGAAACGACGAAACATAAAAATTAAAAAGAATAAAAGTATTTTATTAGAATTTATTGAAAAATGATTAATTCGGTTTTGGTGGTTTATTTGGTAACGGAAAGTGCATGTTTCCGAACCCGTTTGTGTTTTTTGATTGGCTCCTAAAGCTTGCCTCTGTTACACGAGTATGTGTTACGCAAATTAGGTAGGATTATGGCTTAAGAAATAAAAAATAATATAACAAAATTGAAATAAAAAAATGGTAATGCAAAAACTGCAAAATCTGCACAATTTACCAAAAAACTTATTTGTTAAATAATTTGAAGCTTTTTACTGCTCAATGCTTAGAAAAACTTCAAAATGCAGATAAATCTGCACGTTTGGCAACGCTGGTCATGATGTCTTTGTTATGAACAATCAAGTCATTTGTATGATTAAATTAAACATAATATGTTTAAAATTTTGCTTTTAAAATAGTTTTGATAGAGGTGACCATATATAAACAAGTTTTTTCTCTCTGCACTCAGAGAAAAAATATGTTTAAATTTGGTCACCTCCAACAAAACTATTTTTAAAGAGAATTGCAAACATATTCTGTTTAAATTTAACCATATTATTGTCACCGACAAACATATTATTGTTAAATTAGTCCTCCATCAAGAAGACACAACCATATTATGGTTGCCTCCGAACATCTTTTAGTTAGTAATAACTAAAATATGTTTAACATTTATAATAGCATGGTTGATTTTCAACCAAAGCATGTTGCTCTTAGAAAAGAGGAAAATACTATTGTTAATTTAAAAACAAATTATTGTCATATTTAACCATAACATGTTTAGAGGCAACCATAATATGGTTGTGGCTTCTTGATGGAGGACCAATTAAACAATAATATGATTGTCGGTGACAATAATATGGTTAAATTTAAACATAATATGTTTGCAATTCTCTTTAAAAATAGTTTTGTTGGAGGTGACCATTTTCAAACATATTTTTTCTCTGCGTGTGGTTGTACAACATGATTTCGTATTTTAAAAAAAGGCAATTCGTTCCATTATTTTACCCCATATACATAAATGTCTTCACAAAATTCGAGTTTCGGTGAAAAAGGCTACTTTCAAAACAGACTAGATCGATGTGAAGGGTATATAAGATTCGGTAGAGCTAAACAATTAAATTTTTTTTTCTTAGTATGTAAATAAAAATATTTAAAAAAAAAATCGAATCAAATGAAAAATATATGGCTGAAATTGGTTTATTTGGAAGTCTTTTTATACAGATCTTATGCATTGCTTTACACTATTTGGCTTAGCACGACATTTTCGTGGAACGTAACACACGTGTTAAACGAGGTGTTTTTTTATTTACATTTGAAAGCGCACCAATACAAATTTATTACATTATTTTTTTTATATCTAAAGTGCTAAGTAACACATTTTTTTAACTAGAACAAGTTGTATATCTAATTAATGAATTCTTATATCGGTTTTAATTTGACTTTATTTAACCACAGTATGTAGTAGTAGTAGTACATATGATATGAGTGCCAATACTAAAAAACGACCTAGTCATTTCATACGCACACACAATATAATTTTTATTTTATATTTTAATAACAAGTCAAGACTAAAATAACATTAGCCCAATTCACTATCTTGTGCAAATGGTCTTGTATCGTAGCATTGGAAAAATGGTATAGTATATTTTTACTCTACACCAACAAAATATACAGCAATGTACTTGCTACTCTTTTGCTCTTCTGCAGGACTTTCAACCAGTAATTTTTTTACTCAACTTATGCAACACTTGATTGCAAACCGATTGCTAGCACTCAGAGAACCAAGCCGATCGGCTAAACGCCGACGCTTATCTCTCTCTCATACCCGTCACCGCTGACTTTATTTCGCTCAAAATCAAAGGCGGCCTTAAAGACTCTTGTTCCGTCGCCGCCGCCCCCAATGAAAGTATATCGTCTTGGTTAACTTTGCTGACAATAACAAAAGAAAAACTAAAAAGAAACAGTAAAAGTGAAAAATAGTTACATAAAAAAAAAATATATAAAACGAATGACACGTCATAAGCGTAATAAAAAATGGACAGAAGATAATAAATTCCTTAAAGATTTTCTAAGACATACTATGAATGTTTTTATGCCAAAACTTCAGTAGAAAAGAATGACATATGTCACTCAGCTTTGAATTTCGTGTTTTGCAACAAGCATTATAATCTTAACCGAATAGGTCATTCACAATTGATAGAAAATATTTACAATTTCATAAATTTGCAATTTCAAATGCACAAGATCGTGAATTGGGCTATTGTATATTTAAATGATTTCAATACAAACCATGTTAATCGATAAGTTGAGTATAATTATACATTTTTCTAACAACTTATCAAAAAAACATGAACTGATATTAAAATTGATTTGTGTTGAACTGATTGTTATTTTAAATTAAATTTTGATTGATGTCAATAAAAAACAAAAACAAGTAAGAAAGTATAGTTGACAAAGCACGACCATTTAATACTTAACCTACAGCATATGAAGATTCATTTAACACATTTTCGGCCACTGTTCGTACTTGCGAACAGTAATTGCCAAGTTACAAAGTCTTGCACATTTATTTGTTAAAATTTAATGTTTCCATTATTTAATATAAAGTCTTAATTTTAATTAGCCGTTATAAAAAAATCAAAAATGGGTTTTATGTTTTCCCTGCAGGGGTATTTTTGGGGACGCTTTTTAGGAAGATTTTTATAACGAGCCGATGTTGAATGTGAAGCACACCTAAACGTCAAGTTTTTTTTGCATTTCATTTGACATTTCTCAATTTCAGACCAACTCAATTTGAACCATGGAAAGGTACACATCGAGCAACGCGTTAAAGTTATTCAGTTATTCGTTATTATGAAAATGGGCGTTCAAATCAAAATGCATATCGTGAAAATCATCTTCAGTAATGAGGCACATTTTCACCTCAGTGGATTCGTCAATAAGCGGAATTGCCGCATTTGGGCGAACGATAATCCAAGAGTGATTGTCGAAAAACCAATGCACCCACAAAGAGTGACTGTTTGGTGCGGTTTATGTGCTTGCGGCATCATCGGGCCAGGCAGTTACTGTGAATGGTGTTCGCTATCGTGAGATGATAACGAACTTTTTATGGCCCGATTTGGAAGATATGGATGTGGACGATATGTTGTTTCAACAGGACGGCGCCACTTGCCACACAGCTAACGAAACAATGGCTCTTTTGCGCGACAAATTCAATGGCCGTATTATCTCAGGTGGTGGTGATGTCAATTGGCCGCCAAGATCATGTGATTTAACACAGTTGCACTTCTTTCTTTGGGGTTATTTGAAAGAAAAGGTGTACGTCGATAAGCCAGCCACAATTCAAGAGCTAAAGGATGAGATAATTCGGCACTTTAACGGCATAGAACCTCAAGTATGCCTCAGTCATCGAAAATTTGGATGCAGGTGTGCCGCCGAGGTCGCGGCGGCCATTTGGCCGATATTTTGTTCCATACATAATTGAACCATACCAATATTATCATAATAAAAAGAAATGACAGTAATTTCCTAAATAATTTGTGTTTTGTTCAAAATCAACATCGGCCCTTAAAATTTAACCACCCTTTATAACTGCAAAAATAAAAACAAATTGTTAAAAAAACATGCTCAAACTAAATAAAGGGAATTTGTCTAAATAATTTAAATGACCAAACATAAATAAAAAACCTAAATAAAAAATAATATTTCTACTAAATTATGGCTGTTTGTTTCACTGTTCCCAAGCGCGAACAATTTGCTTAAAATACTCAAATAATGAAAATACAAAACATACAACAATTTCTTCTATTAACTTGATTTTTAAAACGCGCCACACAACACGAACGACTTTCACTTTCTTACATGGAAAGTTTTCAGAACGCGTAAATTCAGGTTTTGCGACGTCAACTGGCATTCAAAAATCATTTGGTTTGAATCCGTTTGGTTTTTTGTGTGGCTACGTCAAAGACTGTTTCTACGAGGATAATCGATCTGGCGTTGAAGCATTTGAAAACCAACATTCGCCAAGTTATCGCCGAGATACCGTCCGGAATGTGCAAAAAAGTGGTTGACAACTACCTCAAAAGGATCGACTGCTACAACCAATCTAGAGGCGGTCATTTAAATGGCATTGTATTTCGTACGTTATGGCTTTATTTGTGGTTTGTTTAACTTTACTTTTGTTCGAGTGATTTTAAAATCTATTTCTGAATTATAGTCTTATAGCCTGTTCAACGATCTAGATACCAAATCGAAGCGATCGCAATCCATTCGCTCGATTTCGAATCAGATTGGGTTCAACCATTTCGACAGCTTTCGATCGCTTGCTCTTACGAGTGTCAATATTTGTTACTTACGTAGTAAAAAAATATAGTATTGCCATATGAGATATTTCTATAATTTTTTGCGTTTTTGTTCAAAAGTATCAAAAGTAATACTAATTTGCTTGATAACACATACAACTGTGTTTGAAATTTTATCAGCTGTATAGAAATGTCAGAAAAAAAAAATATATTGATACCAAAACTTAAAAAAAGAGTACACAAAGGTTAAATGTAATCAAAAACAAAATATATAAGCAAAAAAATAAATAAATCATGCAAACAAATAAATAAACCAATTAAACAATTACAAAAGCAGCGACCCATTAATTTTCTGTACTAGAGAAGTTAAATAGTTTCCTTTGTAAATACCGCGACCAGTTTTTTGCAGGCTTTTGTTGTTTTTTCTTTTTTTTTTGTTGTTGTCCTGCATTTTAAATGTAAATATAAATATTATTTCGAAATCAATTCAAACCTATGGTTTTCTTCTGCCTTAAAATATAATGTCGTTTACCATCTTCTACTCTGCAATAGAACGCGTAGGTGGTACAATGGCGTTTAGTTTTTGGCTTCTACTTTTCCGTTGCTCGTCCATCGCAAATTTATTTGCTCCAAGCACTAGTGCACCTCTCGCCAACTTAAGATTTTCGTCCATGTATTCGACAAATGTTAGCAGTTGCTGCATTGTCGACTTTATATACCCACACCACAATAGTGGAGAGGGTATTATGCATTTGTGCTGATGTGTATAACACCCTAAAATATGGGTCCTATATCTACTTTAAAGTATACCGATCGACTCAGAATCATACTAAGTCGATCCAAAGATGTCCGTCCAGCTGACAGGCGGGCTGGCTGTCCATGTAACCTTGTGCGCAAAGTACAGGTCGGAATTTTGGATATATTTTGATGAAATTTGGCACATAGGATCAAATTGGCAGAAAGACCAAGCTTGTTGGAAATGGGCCGAATCGGTCCATAATTTTACTTAGCCCTAAGATTCTTTCCGGATAGGGTTTTTGTTCCGATAAATGATCTTATTATGCTGATATTAAGATTAAATATTGTCCAAACTAATTTATTGCAATCAAAATCATCTTACCAAATTTTATTGGAATCGGTCTATATTTGACCATAGCTCTCATATAAATAATACTTCCGAAAATGACTTTTAATGCCATAACTTCCATACAAATGTTAGTATTTACATACAAATTGGCGTAAATGAGTTTTACGATATCTAATATGTCATAATAAAATGTTATCCTGGTAGGTCCAAAATAAACCATAGCTCCCATATAAACCCACATCCTAAAATCTCATATATTTAGAAAAAGATACCTAACTAATATTCCGCACAAACAGCTGTTAAATAACCTCTTAACCTTATAACATAATTTTGTTCAGGATTGTCCATGATTGCTCGTGGGTCCCAAATGGTCGGGCTTGTCCGACTATAATTTCTTACTTGTTTAAACTGTAATTTTACGTTTAAACAATCAATAAAAAAATTTTATTTTACATATGTCCATATGTGACAAGTGGTAATGTGCTCCATTTGTATTTATTATTTATTTAAATTACTCTTAAATATTTCTTGTTTTTTAAAATTCAACGATTCGACAACAAAACAACAATTGAGTGGTTTTGACATTTGTGTTCGTAATCTTGACGATACCTTCGATATTGATAAACCGCTTTTTGTATGAAAGTACTTACGTTTTCTTTCGAGTTGTCGTTTGTTCGAATAATCGTACAGAATAGAGTTAGTTGAACCCAAATCAGTTTTCGATCGCTTAGAATGCGATCGAAGTTGTTCTTTCGAAATCGTTGAACAGGCCATTAATTTTTTTTTTTTTCAAAATCCAGTCCAATTAGCATATATAATATAAAATTTAAAAAAATATAAAGACGAAATAAGAAAAAATGTATTAGAAATACATTTTTAAAGAAACTAAAAACGTTTAAATCGTTTCGTTTCTAAAATCGATTTCCATCACATTCCTGATATTGTTTAGAACTCTTCTTTTTCCTGCCGAATCTTCATGACTTTAAGAGCTGTGTTTTGAAAAGATCTGGCTTGATACTTGATGTTTTGAAAAAATTACCTACAAAGGAGGTCTGTATCTTTATTTAATATGTCGTAGAAAAAAGTACCAAATACGGTTTAAATTCCCAGGTCGTTAATTTTTTCTTGTTACAGTTGAAAGGAAACTTTTCTTAGTTAAGCTTTATTTTTCAATAAAAAATAAGGAATTACATTTTCCCCCTCCCTCATACAGCAAATTTTCTCAATTATTTTTCCATCAACATACAAATCCAAATAATTCACACAATATGTGAATGAAGGGTATACAAGGCATTAAAAGTGAAACATTGTTTACTATTTTTAAATATAAATAAATAACGAGTTCATAATTACAACTACAACAATCACAATTGATGCACCCACTCGACAGGTTTACAATTTTTTCTATGAAAATGAAATCCTCAATATAAACAGCAACAAAAAAAAAAAAAAGAATGAAGTTTACGACACGTAAATGGCGTCGACACTTAAACTAAATAATAAATAAATAATTATATTAAGTATAAGTTAATAATATATTTAGTTTATTTATTAAAGAACAAAATATACATTAAAAAATAACAAAACAACTACAACAAAAATCAAAAAGCAAAAATATATATGTCACATACGAGTCAGGCAGGCACATTTGCTACTCGTTAAGAGGCTACTGCCACTGCTATTGCTGCTTACAGTCACAGTGGGCTGAATTATTGCTGATGATGACGAATCCAACTTTGCTGTAGATATGGCAGTTTCTGTAAATGTTGCCTTTTCTGTGGTCTTTGCCGCAGTTTACGCTGTCGATGACGTTGTTTCGATTAAAAATCTTTTTATAGTTTTTTTTTTTATTTATTTCAATATAGTTGGATGGTTCGTTTGCTGCTTTTATTTTATACATTTAATTTGTTTTTTCTTTATTTTCTGTTTTGTTCAATCCAATTAAAAAATACTACAATTCTTAATGCGAGTATAAATATATAGAAAATGTTCAACTTGTATTGTATTTAGAATGAAAGAAAACTCAACCACAACACGCATTAGTCACCCATCCATGTGCCATGTGTATATTTGTAACAAAAAAAGGAAAAGCAAAAGAAGCATGAATATCCCACACATATGCGTACACTGTCTGTCAAGCAGTCATTTAAATAATTATAAGTTCACTGTAGTGATGTTTTGAACGTTAAGAAATAAGGGTTCAAAATCTATTATCTAGTGCACCGATTTGGCATAGAATCCATTTTTGAGTTGATTTGACGAAGTCAGTAGATATGGTTGGGATAGGGATGGCTCGCAAGGCGTACATGTTAATCTTTGGCACGGAGTACCGTTTATTTTCTAGTTGATGCCGATAGGTCACGGTTAACTAAACTCTTTTTAACCACCCATTTTCGAACATATGTTAACTACTTGAAGCATATATACGACCATATTATTGTTATATTCCGCTATAACGAATGTAGAACCATATTATGGTAAAACGGAGCTTCCAACGAAGCAGGTTTGTAAGGGAGAAACGTAAAAGTTTACCATATCGCTTACGGAAGACTGAATTTTATATGGCGAGTTTCCACTTTGAAGCAATACATTTTTGACACAGAAAGCGCTTTATTCAGCGCAAATAAAAATTAGTGAACGTAACGATCAGCTTTGCACACTGAATTGCTTGTTACCGTTATTCCTTTATATGCTCCCTTACAAACCTGCTTCGTGGTAAGGGAATGTCGTGGCTCTTCAAATTTTATATACATATTTTTTTTTTAAATTTATTAAGCATTCGTTCACTTACCATACTGCATATCCGTATGTCTTATTGCGTAGCGCATAAATGTGTGCTTACTTTTCAAAAGGTACATTAGTGCTTCGCAAAATAAGAAATTTTTTTATAGGGCCATAATATTTTCAAAAAAAAAAAAAAAAAAAAACTTTACAATAATTGCAATAAATAATAGTATGGTTATTTATCGACCATCACATATTGCTCTTAAAATATGATTGATATGACAACCGTACTATTATTTGTAGTAAACTCTTGTTAGGCAACCATAATATTGTTGCGGTTTTCTTATGGACTTAGCTTTAAATTTATTTTTTATTAAGAGTTACAAATACCATTACAAATTATATTCGAACTTAATTAAACGGGCGGGCACCAGTAACTAAACCTTCAGCCCGTTATGGTCAAACAGATTACAGTCTCTGGTGGGAATCGAACCCGCAACCCTCGCACTGATAGACTAGCTTATACATTTTCATCAAATATCAAAACAGTCTACTTTTCAAACATCTAATTAGAGCCTAAACAGAATAAAATAAAAATTGATTTCAATTAAAAAAAATTGTGATATTAATTAAAAAATTTATTAAATATGCACCAGTAAACAAATTAACAGTATCAATTAAACTTTAACTTCACTTGACTAAACGTTTTATTCCCTTGACTAAACGTTTAATTCAATTGATTAAATTTTTAATTAAAACTGATTTTATTTTTGATTTATGCTTTATTTATTTATTTTTATATCATTGACTGTCCTATGACACAAGATTAACTACCTGGCCCACAATGTCGACAAGAACTTTTCTTTCGTATATTTATATTGAAAACAAAAACAAATATTAGTTTTTTATAATTATTTTCAATATAAATATGCGAAAAAAATGTTCTTGCCGACATTGTGGGCCTGGCAGTAAATCTTATAATTACAGCATAGGATTTTATAAAGCTTAACAGGTTAATTTGTTGATGATAAGAATTACATATAAAATTTAAAATAAAATGATATAATATAAAATATATATAGAATGTAAATAATATCTAATTTAAACATTAAACATTTTGACAACAAGAAAAGAAGAAAATTTAGCGAAAATTTTTTCTGTATAACAAATATGAAAATTTGGTGCAAAAAGTGCGTATTTATTAACTTAAACGTTCATAATGCAGCCATGTGACAAATCCATTATTTTAGAAAGAAAAATGGAGTTATTTGTATTTAACTCGGTCATTTTTTGAATCGATTTAGCTAATTTTCTCTTTACCCAGTATTTAACCTGACTCTTTTAACGTTAAATTTAAAAGAGACCACAAAAACTTAAGCTTAATAAATAAAGATAAAAGGGAGTCATATCGTGTTTTGGCCATATTTAAGGCATTTGTGGCATGATCTGGGTAAATTTCAAAAGCAAACTTTTCCGGACTACGTGTTATATTACTATTAGTGGTGCCAATCGAGACTGGTTTTCGCAAATCTGATTTTCGGGATTCGGGATTTCAAAAAACCAAATATATCGCTATTTCTCGGGATTCTGGGGTTTTGAAAGTTAAAAGATAAATTATTTTTATACATATGTATTTATTAAAAAACGCATTTAAAAAAGATTTTCAAAGAAAAGTTTAATAATTCATTTAATATTACAAAGTTAAATATAATGATTATGTTAATAACTAAAATATGTAAAAATGTGTTAATTGATTCAATTAAAAAATATTTAACATAAAATCTATATTTTATTCAATTGAATAGAGCAAACTATTAATTGATTTATTTGTAAGATTATGTTAAAATTTTTTTTAAATGAATTAAGATAAATAATTGAAATTTGAATTTGAAATTAATAAACAAAATCAATTTTTTTAGTTAACCATAAAAATCTTATATAAACAAAAACACATTTTTATACCCACCACCACCAGTGGTAGGAATTATCCCAGCGGGAAAACTCAGAAGACCTTCTTACTTCAGGCCTTATTGAAGGCCTGCTTAATTTTTTTTTTTTATTCAATTACTTTCTGATCTAACTGATAAAGAAGACCTCTCAGAATGCCTCGGCTCTTTTGTATACAAGATAATGTAGACATTCCACACTAGCTTTTCTATGAGAAGGGAGAAGAGAAGGAGTAGCATTTTTGGTTTTTTTTTGCCAAAGCAAAAAATTTTTTTTATCCAGTTGCCATTCCTATGTACCTGCCAAAAAAGCGAGAGCGGAAGGCCTACCCCACAATGACAACGTTTGTAAAAAAAGATATAAACAGGCCTTGTACATCCAAAGGATTGACCCCCATATTCATAAAAAATATTTTTGATTAATAAAATGTTTATTAAATAAATTTTAATAGACAATTCGTTACATAAACCTGCTATAAATCTAAAATATTATTTATGAATATGGGGGATGAAGTGTATAAACTACACTACTTTATTGTGTGAAATCGCTCCATAAATTACCGTAGGTCTCATGCCCACTCTCGGAAATATTTTAGAAATCCTAAACCTGTAAAGAGTAAAGTTTAAATTTTGCATTTTGTGCACCAGTAAAATAAATTAGAAAATAAAACCACATTGAACTTTTGGTTTTTCTTTATGTTTTATGCAATTCAAAAGACATTTCTTTCATTAATTAATTTTCTTCTTTAAGTATTTTCAGCACTTCTCACATTAAAATTTCATTGTAATTGTTAATCACACGTAAAAAGAATAGCAAAAATTAACTTTTTTCTTTTATTTTCAATGACAGTATTAACAGAGTTAACCAAATAAATATAAAATATCAATATTGTGTTCCCTGTCCTCTCAAGGAGAATATTATGATAAATTTATTTTTATAAAAAACGGTAAAACAAAAAATTAAGTTAACCATTTGATTAAATCCCGAAAATCCCGGGATTTTTCGGGATTGGCATCCCTAATTACTAATTACTTAATTATCATTAATTCAACCCCGCAACTTATAAAGGCCGTGATACACTTTCCTAAACAACCGTACGATTCATTCACATAAAAATTTAACAGAATTCTATCCGACATAAAAATTTTCTGCAAAATCTGTTGTCGCCGCCGCATTATCACACAAAAACATATGGAAAAAGTAAATTCTGATCGCATAGAATATATCATTTTATGAGAAGTTTCATAAACATTTGCAAATCCGACAGATATGCCAAAAATCTATTACAGAGTTGCATTTTTAAGTCACACTTTTATACTCTTTGAGCACACAAGAATTTTTGACATATCGTCCAACTAAATACGATAGTGAATTGCCGGCTTACGAATTCGGACTACATACGTATACTTTGACAAGGTCAATATTGTTGAAATTTAAACGGAATCACGAATTTATATATACCCGTTCCTCCTGTTGTGGGGTACAAAATTACTATAAAATTTCTTAGATTTCTTAAGTGCTCCTAAAACTAATTTCACACTGTTGTGACACACATATAATGGAGAGCAAATAAATTTGTACAATCTGTTTTAAATATGTATACACTTATAATTCCGATATACTCGTGTACATATTTGAATGTAATTTGATTTATATGTATATTTGGTCACACTTTTACATAATTTATAACTTTAAATTATTAATTTAGATTGCATTTGGTTACACAAAAAAATTTTATTATCTCGAATGTTAAAAGAATTTATAAAAAAATAAAATGTGTTATATTTATCTAAATAAAAAAATGCATTGTTATCATAGAGATGTGATCATACTTAAAAAATATGTGACCCCTCACACGTAACCACGAACTTAATAAAAGATTTGTTTGATTTGACACAACGTGCTGGATCAAACATTATTAACCAGTTGGTAATAAAATTTTGCTTCGATTTTTTGTGAAATAAAGTTTAGTAAATAAAAAAGAAAAATGATTAAAAACAAGATAATTGTTGATTAATTTAGTGGTCACGTTCTTTTGATTGTTTCGTTAAATTTTTGTTAAGCCGGAACATACATTAACTTATTTAAAGGGAAATGAAATATTTTTACATAAATATAAAGAAAATTTAACAATATTTTATAAAATTTTGTTTTCAAACCACTTAGTAAAAGCCGGCAAAGTTGTATTTGACATTCAGACACAACAAAAATCAAATATGCGTACAAAACGTTTGTGTACAACCACAATGACAAATGCTTTGCGTTACTGTTCGTCGCACAATTTAAATAGTGTTGTGAGCATACAAGAATTTAAAGAAATACACTCCAGATAGTTTTTATTTTTCTTTAAAAATCTTTCAATACAGTAAAAAATGCTTGCCTTTACTCCTAGTATTTGCTCGTGCATTCTGCGATAATTCGTCATGTTCAGTTATGTTCTAGGTTCCGACTCGTTTTGAAAACGAAAAGTTTTTCAAATCCGCATAATTCATAAATTTGCGTTCTCAAATCCACATGTTTATGTGTATTGGAAGTTATTGTTATAAAAAAATCAAAAGTCAAAAACATAAAAATTTTTTTTTAATTTAGTTTTTTTCTTTCTATCCTCTTACAACTACAATTCGTGTTGGAAAAAAACCAGCCAATTGTAGGCGAATGTAAGAAAGAAAAAATTGACGGTTTATTGTTGCGACTTTGTTGAAGCTTTGATATTGTTACATTTAAGACCTGAGTGTTTTAAAATTCTTATTCACTTTATGGTCTTACTTGTATAATAATTTTAGCTTTTCTAAAGTATTTGGAAAAAGTTTCCTGACGAGCTGGCCTAAGCAACCAGCGAAATGCGCATAGAAACTAGCTTTCCCACAACAATAAATTTCAGTGTTTTCATTCAAAAATTGGGATTATTAGCACATCATTAATAAATGAATTAATTAATAAAAAAATTATATTTTGTTTTCTTGAGTGTATCAAAAATTATTCCTAAAAAAAAAAATTTTTTACATAAAAATGTCAGGAGCTTTTATTATTTTGTTTTTTTTTTTTTACACAAGTGGTGTTGCTTGTAGGTAGAAGGCCATAAGCACCACGAACCAGAGGAGCTTTTGTGTAGCCTTTGTATCTCACCATGTCAGCTTAAGGCTATGTATAAAGCCTATTATCCTGCCTGGTGAAAGATCAAGCGATGTTAAATAAAAACCACTTTAAATTTTTGGATAAGTAAAACATTTTATTTTGTAATAATATTTCTGTGATAAAGATATTTTTTTATTCAATTTAATAAAAATCATTTCAAACTAAAAACTACAATTTTGTTTAAATTAAAATTATTTTCCCATTTTAGAATAAATCACCAACCCCTAACTACTCTAATTGAAAATGAATAAAATAAAAAACATGTGGATGTGAATTTCAGAACACAAAAAACGCTGAAGCAATCCACTTTCGAGTTTCGAGTTATCTTGTGTGTCGTATGCATCGGACTCATACAAAGAATTTATGATCTTGACTTGTGTGTCGTACACAGAAATAAGTCTCCAAACTTGTTCACAAATTAAAGCATTAATCAAAAATAAAATCAGTTTTAATTAAAAATTTAATCAAATGAGTTAAAAGTGAATTAAACATTTAATCAAGTGAATCAAACTTTTAATTAATACCATAAATTTTTTTTACTGGTGCAAATTTAATTAATATCACAAATTTTTTTAATTGAAATCAATTTTAATTTTTTTCTGCGTATGTGACGTAGTCATACAAAGAATTGTTCTTGTAATATTTTTCATTATTTATTTATTGAATCTTCATATTTTATACTTTATTTTTGTCCTGCCAATGCTAGACAAAAATTTTTCTCTTCACGGTTTCTATTCCCATATATAGATTTTTGGCGGTCTTTTCGTCGGATGAGTCCTGCAGTATGTCTTCTCCTTAATCTAGAGTGGCCGCTGTCATTTAAAATATTTCGAGCTAGTGGATTTGGGTGCGACTCAAGCCTTTTTAAATATTTTACTTCATACTTCGTAATAATAGTTTTTACTAATGACACATTGAGATCCTTGTGAATATTTGAGTTTTTAACATACCAGGGAACGACTGTGATTATTCGAAGAAGTTTATTTTGGCGCCTTTGAATTTTTTCGATATTTGAGGCCGAGGCAGTGCCCCATAGCTGAATACCGTAGCACCAGATTGGCTTTAATATAGAGTTGCAATCGAGGCTAAGAACAGAATTTCTTCCAATAAGCCAATTAAATTGAATTGCTTTTAGTTTCATTTGTGTTAGTTTTTCTTGGGGCACTAATTGATTATTGATTTTAATAGGGGGACATGACTCCCGACGCAAGGTGAATGTTATATGTACGCATTTTTGCTCATTGACCTTTATCCTCCATAGTTTTAACCACTTTTCCAATTCAAATATATGATTCTGCAAGTAACGAGATGCTTCATGACAGTTTTCGTGTACGCTTAAAAAAGCTGTTGAAGTTAGGGTGTGGTTATTTGTTGGCATGTCTGAGGTATATATTAAGTATAACAGTGGGTCCATGATGCTTCCCTGAGGGACTCTAGCGTCAATTGGCTGAGGAGAACTTAAAAAGTCCCTTCTTTAATAATAAACTTTCGACCGACTAAGTAGCTTTCTAACAGCTTGTGTGTGTTTACTGGTAAGTTTGGCTTCAATTTATGTAATAACCCTTCATGCCAGACTTTATCAAAAGCATGAGAAACATCAATGAAGAGGGCGGCCCAATATTTTTTTTCTTCAAAGGCTTTTCTTATGGCGTTTACTATACGATGGGTTTGTTCAATTGTGCTATCTTCTCTTCTAAAGCCGAATTGATGGTTAGGAATACATCTATTTACATTTAAAATTGAGGCTAATTTTGACACTAACAGCTTCTCAAACAGCTTTGATATATTAGACAATAAGCTTATAGGTCTATATGACTCAACTTTTGTGGGATCCTTTCCTGGTTTAGGTATCATGGTAACTAAGGATACTTTCCATTTTTGAGGGTATTCAAGGCGTAAAATAGCATTAAAAATCAGGAGAATAATTTTCTTTGCTATGCTGGGAAGCTCCAAAAGCATTTTGTTACTGATCTTATCAAAACCAGGGGCTTTCTTGGGGTTTAAATCATGAATAGCCCTTTCGATTTCTCTTATCTCAAATCTTAGTGGAACAGCTAATTCGACCGCAGTATCGAAAGATGTATGAGGGGTAAATACGGTTTTCAAATGATTAACAAAAAGGTTTCCTTTTTCTATATCATTTCGTGCCCAACTTCCATTTAAGTTTCTTAATGGTGGTTTAGTGGTAACTGGTCTTTTAAGATTTCTAGCTGCACGCCATAATGAGTAGTCTAATTGAGAAGTTGCATCGAGTTCCTTAAGAAATTTTTCCAACGATGATGTTTTTTGGGACTGCAGTAACTTTCTTAGCCTTTTTGTGCACTCTTTTAGTACATTCTTAAGTTGAGGGGATCTATGCAATTGCAACTCTCTTCAAGCTCTCCCTTTTCCAGTCAAGAGACGCTCGACATCTGTAGAATATATTTTACTATTTTTGAGTTTTTGAGGGTTATGCTAGAATGTTGAACAGCTAGTTCTAGATAACTGTCAAAATTAACAAAAGAAAGATTCATATTCTCCGGTGAACTAAGCGGAATATTTTCAGTGCAATGGGTACTGAGATATTTTTTATATTTTTACCAATTTATTTGTGTTGCCGACGTCACTAAGTAACCAGACGGAGACACAATTCTATTAGGGTTTGTTATAGTAAGAATTGTAGGTGTGTGATCAGAAGATAATTCTAAAGAAGCTTCAACATAAATCGTATCTGCGGGGATGTTTTTAACCACTCCAAAATCTATGACATCTGGAACTTTTTGCTGATCAGTAGGCCAATATGTTGGTTCACCGCTCGCGACCACATTTAGATCCATTTTACGTATTGTGTTAAACAAAACACGACCCTTAGGTGTAATAAGTCGTGACCCCCAGAAAGTGTGTTTAGCGTTGTAATCGCCAGCAGCCAGGAAACAGGGTCCTAATGATTTGAAATATTTATTATATTGGCTTTCTGATATAGAAAATCTAGGTGGGGAGTATAATGATGAAATTACTATGGTTCGCTTTAATTCCTCAACGCAAATGTTTGTTGCTTGGAGATAATCTTCACGATAATCACTCATTAAGTATTGTTTTACTCGGGTTTTTGTCAAAATGGCAGAACCTCCACAAGCTCTACCTCGAGGGTCCTTGGTATCATATAATATATAACCATTGATTTTAAACGTATTTCTTGAGGTCAGATGAGTTTCAGAAAACATTATAACATCAATTTGTTTATTTTTAAGGAAGTATTCTAGTTCATTTTTGTGTTGGCGGATGCCGTTTGCGTTCCAAATTTTTAAACAGTTCATGGCTTGTTTAGTACAGCTTGCAATAAAATCGATTGCATTCTTAACATTTCTTGCATCATGCTACCCATTGTATTAGTGAAATTGTTAACTGTTTGCACTAATGTTTCCATGGTTTTTTCTAGCCGGGTAAAATTAGAAATGGGAATTTCGTCATTATTGGTACATCACCTTGCAGTGGCATAGGATTAGATTTTAAGACATTCGCGTACGAGGTTCTGTTATTATTTGGCTGTGGTATATGGACGCCGTACGTGTTTCCTTAATTAGTTGCCTGCGTTTGAGGGGGATTAAGTTTCTGTCCAACAGAACGCTTGACAATCGAATATACCGGGCATCCTCTATAGTAGGCAGTGTGATTACCACCACAGTTGCTACATTTTTTTTACATTAGGGTCCTTTTTCTCCACATACGACGCAAACAGTGGGTAAATGGCAGTATGCCCTAGTATGACTAAAATCTTGGCAGTTTAAACACATATAAACAAACATAAAGAATGCGTGTATTTTTTGTTCCCTCTCACATTGTTGCGATTTTTGTTTTTATTCCCTTGATAGTTTTTTAGAGTATTTTGTATACACGCACATTCACTTTAGTACAGTATTTGTTTTTGTGTCGACACGTTCACATGTTACGTTAGTTCGCTGTCTACACTTCTCTTCAGTATTTGTTTCTGACAGCGACACTACAGTATATATACGGCCGTATTCATAGCGAAAAGTTAGTATGAAGTTAGAACTACGTTTATTTATAATACACTAACCAAACTCTTGTTAACGATTTGCAAAACTCTTGTTAAACAGTTGGTAAACGTTTTTATTGCCTTTCTAATTTACTGTCTTTTACAAAAAAAAAAAAAAAAAAAAAAAAAAAAAAAAAAAAAAAAAAAAAAAAAAAAAAAAAAAAAAAAAAAAAAACCGGTGATGATTAATGCAAAATGTGTTGCATTTTCAAGCAATAAAATGTGGCATCATTAAAATTCAGAGTTGATTTATTAAAAGTTAACAGGCGGAATATAATATGAATTAATTCTGTGCTTACAAGCTGCTAAGCTTAATCGGCATTCTAGTTAGCAGCTCCTTGTACACGCAGAGAGAAAATATGTTTAGATATGGTCACCTCCAACAAAACTATTTTTAGACAAAATTTTAAACATATTATGTTTAAATTTAACCATATTATTGTCACCGACAAGCATATAATTGTTAAATTAGACCTCCATCAAGAAGCCACAACCATATTATGGTTGCCTCTAAACATG
Organism: Pollenia amentaria; assembly: GCA_943735925.1. Classification (NCBI taxonomy): domain Eukaryota; kingdom Metazoa; phylum Arthropoda; class Insecta; order Diptera; family Polleniidae; genus Pollenia; species Pollenia amentaria. Next base: position 78,536,505 of record OX031008.1, on the reverse strand, counting down.
TTATGGTTAAATATGATAATAATTTGTTATTAAATTAACAATAGTATTTTCCTCTTTTCTAAGAGCAACATGCTTTGGTTGAAAATCAACCATGCTATTATAAATGTTAAACATATTTTAGTTATTACTAACCAAAAGATGTTCGGAGGCAACCATAATGTTGTGCCTTCTTGATGGAGGACTAATTTAATAATAATATGTTTGTCGGTGACAATAGTATGGTTAAATTTAAACATAATATATTTGCAATTCTCTTTAAAAATAGTTTTGTTGGAGGTTACCAAATTTAAACATATTTTTTCTCTGGGTGTACGTAGTGTACAAACTGTGGCTAACTTTTGTGCCTTCTTGATGGAGGACTAATTTAATAATAATATGTTTGTCGGTGACAATAGTATGGTTAAATTTAAACATAATATATTTGCAATTCTCTTTAAAAATAGTTTTGTTGGAGGTGACCAAATTTAAACATATTTTTTCTCTGGGTGTACGTAGTGTACAAACTGTGGCTAACTTTTGTGCCTTCTTGATGGAGGACTAATTTAATAATAATATGTTTGTCGGTGACAATATTATGGTTAAATTTAAACATAATATATTTGCAATTCTCTTTAAAAATAGTTTTGTTGGAGGTGACCAAATTTAAACATATTTTTTCTCTGGGTGTACGTAGTGTACAAACTGTGGCTAACTTTTTGTTCAATGATTAAAATGTCTGTTCAAATGGAATTGTGCAGTCCTCTACTACTTAAAGTCGGCCACTCATGTACAGTTTTAACTGTCAGTTTCGACTATTCAGTTAAAACTGTACGTATGTAGCTAATAACTGACAGTTCAACTCAACTGTTCAGTTTAACTAAGAAATATAAAATTTTTATGTCAGTTAAAACTGTACGTGAGTGGCCGGCTTAAAGACCTCTACTACTAATTTTCAGCACAGGCCTGATAAATTAATAATATAACAATTTCTTGTTCAGAGATATTTTATTGCTAACGAAAAGTTTCTTTTAGAAAAACAAAAGTTAAGAATTTAATTCATCGATAACATAAATTTTAGTTTGAAAACAAATTATCGATTGCATACTTTTTGTTGGAAATCATATTGGAAATATTTTATAATCTTATATTTGTGCAGCTATTACTCGTATAAATAATATTCTGTCAGTCAACTTAAAAATTAATTCCTGCAAAATCTACTTCGTAACATTGAAAATTATAATCTCCTTGACTTGTACGTAAAAGTTTTTATGTTATTTAATGTACACAAATACATTACAAAAAATATGTCCTTAAAAGTATGAGTGTTTTCACATATTCACACATACACATGAGTAAAATGTTTACACACAAGTGCCTTTTATTTTATCCTTGTCAAAAAATCTATTAAAAACGGAAGTAAAACGAATAAGCAGCAAAAAAGTTCATGTGTGATTTTGAAATATCATTGTGTTTGTCGTTGTTTGGTAACAAAAGTTGTTTACTTTTGTTTATAACTGTGAAAATTGCTGTTGTTAATTTGTTTGTTGCTATTTGTTGTTGTTCTTGTTGTTGTTGTCATTTGCATTGAAGTGAAACAAAATTTGATTTACTTTAATGTTATTTCGAAGTTTTGCTTGCTGCTGCTCCTGTTCTTTTTTTTCATACAACATTTTAAATCCTTAACAAAGACAACTTCGACTTTCGTTTTTCTTCTACTGTGCTAAAAAAAAAAGTGTTCATTTATTTCTCCTTTCTCGCATTCATTCCCTATCTGTGTTGTTTTCTATGTATAATAAATGAACTTTCTGTTAGACACATGTTACCTGTAATTGAATTTTGAACATTTAAATTTAAGTTGAAAGCATAAACGAAACAAAAGAAAATTAACGGAAGAAATGATAAAAGGAAAAGAACAAGAAGTCATGCAATTAAAAAAAGTTTGGTAACTTTTTACGTATCTATCTATTTAATGAAATAGAACATAATTATTGAATCATGGTGTTGTTATTGATGTTGCAGGTGTAGATTTGACCTCGACTTTTTGTTAGCGTTGTAAAACCTAAATTGCTAACTACTGGTTTTCATTATTGTGGTTAAATTTTCATTACTAGTACAGTGCAACTTCGACAATCCGGACACATATAGTTTTAGGCTCGGTCGGATTATCGAGTTGTCCGGACTATAGTAGTGAAGTTTGTTAAAATAATCTAAGAGAATTAAAACATGAATTTACTCTTTTTGAAAGTTTGGCTTTTACTTTTAGGTAGCGAAGACCATGCCTTAACTTAAATCTGTTTTACCAGCTTTAGCTCGCTGAAACACCGTCATTCCCTGTCATCTTTACATAAAAGAATTTGGTCTTTGGATATGATTGTTTCTCTGTTGCAAAATCATATGTAAAGCCCTTCCTTTAATTCTGGATTTTAGGCTTTTTTCATAACTTTTCTATTTCCTAAAAAAAAATTGTTATGAACATGGTTTAATACATTATTTTGGTTCAAATGTTACCGGGTCCCAGGCGTGGATTCAGGGGGGGTGAAAAAAGGAAAGCCCCCCCCCTAAATTATAAAAATATGTTTTGCTTATTTCGATAATACACGAATTTCGGAATGTACAAAATTTTTGGAAATCCCATCAAGTTTTGTTTTCGTTTTTTATAGAATCTCTTATCAAATTTTCAATAAGTATCCAAGTATTTATCCTAATAGTTATTTATTATATATTTCCAATGAAACATCTAGTTTACTGTATTTAAATACATATTTTTCTACATTCAATCCCAGCAAGTGCCATCTATATCCGAAAAATAAACGTTTGCGTTGAAAATGCGAGCGGTTGAATTATTAATAAGCCTTGGTATATGCAATATTTTTATTTGTGTTTTGATCAGGGACCGTAACAGTTATTCCTTTTTCATAAAAGTCTGATGATAAAAGTTATTTTTTGATTTTTATTATTTTGAACAAAAATAACAGTTATTTTTTGATTTTTATTTTTTCGATCAAAAATAACAGTTATTTTATGATTTTTATTTTTTTGAACAATAATAACAGTTATTTTTTGATTTTTATTTTTTAAATCAAAACTAACAGTTATTTTATGATTTTTATTTTTTCGAGCAAAAATAAAAATTATTCTTTAAAGAAATATACGTGTTATAATTATTTAGTTGACTTTAAATATTTTTTTTAATGGGCATAATATATTCCAATGATGATCACACATTTAAATAACAACTCAATAATTATAACACGTACATTTCTTTAAAGAATAATTTTAATTTTTGCTCGAAAAAATAAAAATTAAAAAATAATTGTTATTTTTGTTCAAAAAAATGAAAATCATAAAATAACTGTAATTTTTGATCGAAAATATAAAAATCACAAAATAACTGTTATTTTTGTTCAAAAAAATAAAAATCAAACAATAACTGTTATTTTTGTTCAAAAAAATAAAAATCAAAAAATAACTGTTATTTTTGTTCAAAATAATAAAAATCAAAACTTTAAAAATCATAATATTTTATCAAAGAAAAGTTCATAAGGATCAATATGTTATACTTGAATAAGTTTGCAAGCATTTACTTCTATATGTTTTTTTTGTTTTAAAATTTCAAAATAACTGTTATTTTCGGTCCCTGGTTATGATAATTATTTATTATATACATTTGAATATAACCGTTTTTCGTATCATATTTTCATCATAGTAGACTTTGAATTTGAATTTTATACGCATTGCCATTCTACCTTCCAATATATACATATGAATATATGTATTGGTCTAGTAAAAGTTCACCGAAGAAGAATTATATAACTGTCAAATTTCAAGTGCATTAATAAGAAAAGTTCTTTGATATACAAAAATACATAAAAATGAGTGAAACAATGGTGAGTCCGTAATTTTCTTTTAATATAATGTACCTATATAAGTATATATCATTACCTTCAGTCGAAAAGGAGAGAAAAAACTTTCTAAGGGGTTTAGTTCTGAATATATTTTAAGCTTGTAAATCCAGTTTTGCTTCATTGCCGACTCTTTATTGGCTTGCAAACCAACTAAAAATAATACATTTATGTTTTACATAGCTTTTTGTGACTTATCACCTTTTCAATTATATATTTTATACTTTTAATGTACATTTTAGTATGTTAATTTTCAAAAAATAAAATATACTATAAAATTATTTTATTTATTTCAATGTTGACTATTAACAAATTTTTTTTTGAAATTTTCACATTTTAATGGGCCCTAGCGCTTTTTCTTTAGCAGTTTTGATCTTAGAACTTTTACATATCGTTGCAAAACAAGAACTAGAAAAAAATATTTGTATTTTTTTCGCAAACGATGTATTTTTGTTAACTCTATTGAACTGCATCAAAAACTTAATTTTCAGAAATTGTGGCATTAGCACATTTACGGCTGAAGGTACATATGTATGTATGTATGTGCAGCCAAAATTATTTTTGTCTTTCCATTGTTATAAGCTTTAAAATTCCTTTCTAAATAAAAATAATTTAAATAAAAAAATTTGCTGTAATCAACTTAAACCAGAATAATTATATATGTATCTTTAGATTAAAACCCAAACAGTTCGACTAAAATCATAACTTAATTTTAAAATTAGTGAAGCATATTCCTTCTTCCAAAATTTTGTTAACAATTCCATATGTATTTTTTTGGTCGAAAAATTGGTCAAACAATTTAATATTTTAAATTAAAATTAAAAATAAATAAAATTATTTTTATAGCCAAAACGTTATTGAAAAAGATAAATTTATTTTAACTTATATTAAACTGATCTTATATTTTATTTTACCTTATTGTTGAGTTTTTTTTTTTTAATATTATATAAACATATCGTTTTTAATAAACTTTAAAAAAAAAATTTTACTTGTTTGTATCATAAAAAAAAAAAAAAAAAAAAAAAAAAAAAAAAAAAATGGTTTGTATTGGTAGTTTAAACGTCCAATTTTATGCGTTTAAAGATGGTTTATATGTTTTCTGATTTATAGATTTGTTGGCTTAAACACATTTTAAACCAAAAATAGAGTTTAACCTGCTCTGATTTATTAGCCCTAAGTCGCCAAACTTTTTGCTATTGCGATTTACAGAACACCTTTTATGCGATTTCAAGTCAGAATGGCCAAAGTTAGCGATATGCCATTGTCAGAACATTCCCGTAAATTAACCATTAAATGCTGTTAATTAAGTATGAGTACGATGAGTAACATCAAACTTCGGAGTGGATATGAAGTTCGATAACATTGCAATAAATATGAATGCGCATAAGTACAAGCAATTATGAATCATGATTCAACTCTACTCACATTTTCGGTACTCATTGCAGATCTCTGATCGCCATTAAAAATTATTTCCGGAATGATGGGCACAACGACTATTAACCATTTAATTATTTGAGTACACTCATAAAATTATTACAGTAATTGATTGTAGCTTATTATATTCGTTTTCCGTACTGTTAAAATTTAATGAAAATATAGTTATTTTTTGAATCAATTTATTTTTTAACATTTTTGTTTTTTTATACCCTCCACCACCACTTGTGGTGAATGAGGGTATACTAAGTTTGTCATTCCGTGTGAAACTTTTTCATTATACATCTAAGACCCCATAAAGTATATATATTCTGGCTCCTTGAGTAATTCTAAGTCGATTTAGCCATGTCCGTATGTCTGTCCGTCTGTTGAAAACAGTCTTACTTTCGAAAATCGCAAAAGAAAAGAACAAACTTGGTCTCAAATTGCTTGTAGTTATCCTAAGCAGTCCAGCAACATCGGTTCAGTAGGATCAGAACTATGAATCAAAATGTGGAACCACCACCAGAAAAACATTGATAATTTTAATACAAAAACAAACATAAATGGTGGAATGCACGGAATGAAATAAAATTTGGCACGAATTCGCTTTATACGACTGCAAATCATACTTTCTTGAAGATCGGTCCATAAATAACCCGAGACCCCATATAAACCCTTATCCCAGAAAACTGTTTAGTACGCCTAAAACCGTAATCAATACCGCTATCATAAAATTTGGTACGTCACAGTTTTATAGGACCTGAAATCACACTGTAAAATTTTTTGAAGATCGGTCCATAATTTACACTAGGCCCCATATAAACCCTACTCCCGGAAAACAGTTTAGTACGCCTAACACCGTAATCAATAACGCTATCATAATGAAACTATGTACATCACAGTTTTGTAGGACGAGAAATCACGCTACTCTATGCCGCTTATAAACCCTACTCCCGGAAAACAGTTTAGTACGCCTAAAACCGTAATAAACAACGCTATCATACTAAAATTTGGTACGTCACAGTTTTATAGGACCAGAAATCACACAGTAAAATTTTTTGAAGATCAGTCCATAAATAACCCTAAACCCAAATAAAGCCCATTTTGGGAAAATAATTAAATTCGCCTAAAACCATAACAGATGTAGATATTGCGGTAACTTTTTTTCAACTTAGATGCATATGGCCAGAAAATATATCATGCAATTTTGTGAAATTCACTGTCAACGCTAAAACTAATTAAACTGCTTTATTGAAATGTATACTTATTTATGTTTTGTAATACCAGAAATCACTCTTCAGAATTTTGGGATGATTGGTCCATAATTTGCCACAGGTCCAATACAAATTACCCTCCTAAAAATTATTTTAGTTCGGCTGAAACTGTTACGAATCATGATATTTTACTCAAGCCAGTTCAAAGTTCTAACAAGAAACGCATAAAATTTTCTTATTGTCGGTCAATAATTTAATTCAGGTCTAAACCGTTTTTTGTGTTTTTATCATACAGAGCCCACTCCTGTCGGTGGAGGGTATCAAAGATTCGGCACAGACGAATATAGCACTCTTACTTGTTTATTATCAAAGTTGTTTTTGGGAATACAATTATTTATTAAAAGATTTTGTTTGTTGTGCTTAATTCCCATTTTTTTTAATAATTGATAAAAATACTGAAATTTATTGTTGAAGGATAAGCTGTTCCTATGCGCATTTCACTATATCGTCGAAAATATGACTTTTTGAGTATATGTAGTGATTCTCATTCCCTCTGTAGTCTTGTTTTCTGAAATTATTTAGGAGAACGTTTCCTGATGATCTGGCCTAAGCAACCATTGAAATGCGCATAGGAAAAGCTTATCCTTCAACAATAAATTTCAGTATTTTTATCAATTAAAAAAAAAATTAATTAAGCACAACAAACAAAATCTTTTAATTTTTGTTTTTTTATTCAAAAAACAAACTACCAAAAAATAATGTTTTTCCGTACTAATATTGTTATGTAGTTTGATTTTTTGTCAGTTAATGTGCTGTTTTCACTCAAAAAAACTGAGTGCTCTTCATATAAATTGTACTACACGTTCAATCACTTGTGTTGTGAAAACGGCACATAAATTATATTTTTTTAAAGCAACAACTGTTAAGTTTTACGGAATATACTGTTAAATAAATAAATTTTATGTTGTTTTAAAGAATTTTCTGTGGGATTTACCTACATAATATTTTGAGTGTATGTATTTAGAATCAATTCGGCGCAAAAATATTATTTTTAAACCTAAATTACCTCACCAAATTTAATAAGAATCAGTCTATAAAGCACTGCAAATGTTGAAATGACAGTTCCAGAATTGTCCCATATTAAACCTGTCCCTAAAATTGCTTTAAGACAAAAAAATTTCATACAGTTGTAGATATCTATAGATGTAGCACAAATAACTCTTATATAAATTTAAACATTGTCCCAAATAGGAAACGCTCAAAAATTTGTCTGTTAATACTGTGGTGTAGGGTATCATCGAAAATACTCTTACTTGTTTATTTTATGCAAATTCTATTGAATTGTTAAATTTTTTCTATCAAATTAAAATGTAAATCATAATAGTTATTTTGCCATATATTTATGTTGTTAAGGACCATAGTGCTTTTGGTAGTTGATTTTCTGTGGTTTACGAATTGTATATTTTTCAAACACAATTTTTGAAAATAAATTTGTTATTTTCTTTTTTTGTTGTTCAACCAAAGTGAGGCATAAATAATAATTTGTTATATTTGCTCTGTACGAGTATCTATGTATGTAAACAGATACATGTGTAATATAAATGGACATATCTAATGGATTTTTATCAATGTTAGAAATCTGTTATTTTGTTTTTTTTTTTTTATTTATTTTTTACATTTCGTACAAATTATGTTGAACAAGAACATGTTGATTTTAGCTGATATTTTTGCTCATGATGTTGATTTAGTTTCTCTTTATCGAGATTATAAAATTAGAAATAAAAATATTCGTATTGGTTGCCGTTAGTAGCTGGCGGAATTGCGGGGTTGTAGTAACTGTGATTTACGAGGTGTTTATATTAAGTGGGTGTTAAAGTATTTATTAATTTCATGTTGATATTTATGATGTTAAATCTTAATATTTTCGCTGTACCGTCTGTACTCCTCACCAGCGGCTTTATAGAGCAATTCATTTTATTTCGAATTGTTTTCTATATGCTACTGAAATTTTCGATGGGCATTTACTTTAAAGTTCAAAAAGAATTTTCGACCGTGAAATGCGACAAAAAACAAAATTTTGGTGGGAAAAGCTGTTCATTTTTTATTCACGATAGACGTTATTCTTTTTTTTTTTTTTATGTTTGGACCATCACTCAAGGGATGGCCTCTACAAATTCATATCAATGAGTTGGAACTAGGAAAATAGGTAATGGGATGGAGCAAAATTCTTGAGAGATTGAACAAAAAGTGTTGCCAAAGTCATGCAATTAAATAACGATTTGTAACATTAAAATTGTTTTCTTTGAAGAAAAATATTCCTAGAAATAGAAAATATTCCTGGAAAATATTGAAGGAATAAGACTATTAAAATATTTTTTTGGTGATTTTTTTGGTCAGCATACCCGCCCAAATGTGTGGGATCGGGAAAATTGTGCGCAAATTTTAGCAAATCGGCTCTGTAAGAAATGTGAAAACACATATGCATGGTCGCCCAGTTCTTACTGCGGAAAACATTGCTGTTGTTCGTCGTCAACCTCAACACGTCGTCGTGTCCAACAATGGAACATCTCACGAACATCGCTGATTGAGGATATGGACCTGGACGATATGTGGTTCCAACAGGATGGTGCCACTTGCCACACAGCTAACGAAGGAATGGCTTATTTGCTCGAGAACTTCAATGGCCGTGTTATCGCACGTCGTGGCGATGTTAATAGGCCGCCACGATCATGTGATTTTACACCGTTCGGCTCTGTTACGAATCAACTGTTTCGTTTCTGGTCAGTTGAAAGTCTGTTTGTGTGGTTTGTTTTTCCTTTTTCGTTCTGTTCTGTTGCCGATAAATCTGTCGAAAATAGAATTCAACGTTAAGTTACTGCTAAAGTGTGTATGTATTAGTTTGTTGTAATATGAAAAAATTTAACATTTTCATTTAAAGCTAGAAAAATTAGTTTTAAATCTTGAAGTTTTTAAAAATTTACGTATTTTTACCACAAAACAAAAATTTTATAAGATAGCATATGGATACCGTCATTAATTTTCAAATGATTGAAAAAAGGGATGTAACGATACGCCTTTTTGCCGATACGATACCGATACTCAAGAAGAAATATCGCCGATATCGATATTGATACGAATATAAAATTTAAATTCAAGGTAAAACTAACAAACCTCAAGTAGAGTAATTTCTTTATTATACAAAATTACAGTATATGAGATTATTAATATTTAAAATTGATTTTAATAAGATTTTCAAAACAACGAAATCAATAAATTCATGGTAAAATTAATTAAGTTTTTAAACAAAAAATAAATCAGTGTAAGAGATTATAAGTATTCAAAATTAATATTAATTAGATTTTTGCAGGGCTGTAGAGTCGTCAGAAAAAAGTACTAACTCCGACTCCGACTCCAAACGCTGAAATTTTTTAAGTGCGACTCCGACTCCGACTCCGACTCACGACTCCGACTCCTACTCTAACCGTGATGCGAAATGAATGAGACGTAAAATTATTTCTCTTTTGTGTAGAAACATCTTTATTAAACGAATTATGGGAATCCCCGCGTAATGTGCATAAGAAAAACATGAGTGTTATGGTAGGAATTAAAGGCAGGCCGATAAAGATGTTTCTACACAAAAGAGAAATAATTTTACGTCACAATTTTTCTAATACATACTAGTATTTATGCGCTATAGCAACACTTATTCTGTACAATGTTGAAAATATTTCAGCGTTGATGGTTAAAAAATTCTGATATTAAAATTATTGGCAATTCCTGTCATTAACATTTTTTAGCATGAGTAAATTATTTAAAAAATCACACATCTTTTTTCAACTAGATCAATAACTGAGTATAAGTTTTGCTAATGTAATTTAGACTTTTTCCCGCACGTATAAAAAAATATACCTAAATATACTTAAATAGTAAAGTACTTGAATCAACTATTTCTCATAAAATAAATCAAAATCTACTTATTCATATTGATCTGCAAAATATTGCATCGCCAATTTCGAAGAATTTTTATATTGGAAAATATTAGAAATTTTTTTAAATTTTTTATGCCGAAAAATTTTGGAGTAGGAGTCGCGCGATTTTTTGGGTACTGCGACTCCGACTCCGGTACAAAAACCTCAACTCCGACTCTTCAACTCTGACTCCGACTCAACAGCCCTGGATTTTTGTTTAAAAAAAAAAAGTATTCTCAACTTTTGCGGAGATAATATCGCAACTCCGTTTGAAGCAGACCTGCAGTAACAAAAATCGTCTCTCAGATGAGACTGAGCTCATTTGACAACTTAATTTTTTTTTGCGCCATGGTCTTAAATTTTGAGTATAACATTTAATTCCGCCAGTAAACAAGCGGATCTGCGTCTCTAGAAAAATTAGAAAATCTAAAGTATATCTAGACTTCTTCTTTAGCTGAGCCACAGCGTAGGATCGACAGAGGATCATCCTTCTGCAAATTTTCTTTTAGGAATTGCACAAACGCTCCAAAGGTCAGTTCTTGTGGACTTATCAAAACTTTTACTATGTGTAGGGGTGTCCGTGTCTTCAACACTTTCGGAATGTAGAGTCATGTTGAGTAGCTCAATAAGACGTTTCTTCTTATCTATTGTCTTTGAAATTTTCTAGTTTTGTATTGAAGGTAAAGAATTGTAGAAAAAAAAATAGATTTCATTATTCTCTAAACACTCAAATCTTTCGTTCAAAGAAGAAAAATCATTAAAAATTAGCAGAAAATGCTGCTGCAGGTCCAGCAGGCCCAAACCAAGCCTTCAATTCGTTTATGCATCGGTCCAAAAAGTCGTAAATTGTATTGACAAGGTCCACAGCAAACGCATAAAATGCATATACGTATGGAGTACCATTACTTTCTACTTAATGTCCAACAAAGATACATACGCATAAAACGCTTGGTGTGGACCGACCTCCAGCTTAAGAATTAAAAGTAACAATTTATTATGCTGTTTAATTTTTTGCTCTTAGTTGTTATGCAAAAAATAAACGTTAAAAATTAAGTCGTTTATTAAAAAAAAAACTGTAAAAAAAGTATCGACAATACCGATAAATCGGCAAGCGTGAAGTATCGCCGATATATCGGTATTGGTATCGGTATTCATTACATCCCTAATTGAAATATGAAATACCTACATATATATCTTATTATTCTATTACACAACATGTTAAACAACAAATCTTTTATAAAGGGTGGTTAAATTTTAAGGGCCGATGCTGATTTTGAATAAAACACAAATTATTTAGGAAATTATTGACATTTCTTTTTATTATGATAATATTGGTATGGTTCAATTATGTATGGAACAAAATATCGGCCAAATGGCCGCCGCGACCTCAACGGCACACCTCCATCCGATATATCGTCCACATCCATATCTTTCAATTCGGACCATAAAATGCTCGTTATCATCTCACGATAGCGAACACTACTCACAGTAACTGCCTGACCGGCCTCGTTTTGGAAAAAATACGGCCCGATGATGCCACCAGCCCATTAACCGCACCAAACAGTCACTCTTTGTGGGTGCATTGGTTTTTCGACAATCACTCTTGGATTATCATTCGCCCAAATGCGGAAACTCTGCTTATTGACGAATCCACTGAGATGAATATGTGCCTCATCACTGAAGATGTTATTCACGATATGCATTTTGATTTGAACGCCCATTTTCATAATAATGAATAACTGAATAACGTTAACGCGTTGATCGATTGTGTACCTTTCCATGGTTCAAATTGTGTTGGTCTGAAATTGAGAAATGTCAAATGAAATGCAGAAAAAACTTGACGTTTAGGTGTGCTGCATATTCAACATCGGCCCTAAAAACCCGTTAGTTTGCAATAGGAAACAAAAAAGTACAAATAAAATTATTGTGAATGGTTTTCAACAGGGAACAGTGAATTCCCCAATTCTATTTAATATATTAATATTTGATTTATTAACGAAAATTTATAATATCATCGCTTTTGCATAAAAAAGCCAATTAATTGAACACCCTAATATATGCTATATTTCATATGTATACTATAATTCATGACTTGGCTCGGTTCAGCTATGAGCCCTCAATATTTAACCGCTGTAAAAATGAATTTTGGTAATGAAACGGTTGGTTTAAATATGCCTTAAATACCAAATAAAAAAATGTTTTTGCTTTTACTAAAAATTTTTAAATTTCAAGTTGATACCCTCTTGTTGATCAAGTGCGACATATATTGTATATGCTGCAAAGTCGTTTCTAATTATAAGTCCACAACTGTTTATCTTTATTATATATAAACTTGTTTTGTTACAATTGATTGATAATTGATTTTTTTCTTTTTCTCTTTTTAGGTACGTAAATATATTTCATTGATTATATACATATATTTTGTTTTGTAAGTATTTTGTATTCAAAATTTTAACTGATTTATCGAAGGTTTTAACACAAGAATTAACTCTTTTAAACGAAAATTGTTAATGATGATATGAAAACAACCCAAAAATGAAGTTCTTAAACCTCAAGTTGGCAGTATCGAGGCCGGTATTGGTAAATTGGTATTTGAAATAAAGATAAGGATAATAAATGAAATAATTAAATTTTTTCGGAAATGTAATTTTTCTTTGACTAAAACATGTTTTATGAACCACAATATGTGCTTAAATTATGGAAATCGAAATTGTAATGAATTCGTTAATTCAAATTTAGAAAAAATTATAGAATTTCGGCGACAATTGGTATTCCCAGTCAGTCTTATCAGTTTAATTCAGTGTTCGAAAATAAGCATTATATACTGCTCTTTAGTGTTTGGTACGGTAGAAATATGGAAAACACATACGCTAATAGTGTTTGTGTAGTAAATACCTTGAAAAAAACTTTTCACTGTTTGGGACCTTTGTACACAATTAAAGTACTGTACTTATCCAACTTAACATAAAGATGAGAACATTTCATTGCGTTCGGTTTTTCGTAACAAGCGTTACAGAAATTTTTTGTTTGCTTATTCTTTCATCAATGTAAAAATAAAACACTAAAGAACATTTAAATATTCAGACCTGTCACAGAAATCAATTCCGATCAAAAGTGGAAGTGATTTTATATCTTGCTTCCCCAAAAACGAAATCACTTTCGATCGGAATTGATTTCTGTGACAGGCCTGATGATGCATGTCCACTAGGGTATTCATTTAATCGGGCTTTTGCTGTAATCGGTTAATCGCTCGATTAATTAACCGAGGTTTAGGTTTAACCGGCTAATAATCGGTTAATTTTTTAATTGATCGGTTAACCGATTAATAAAGTTTTGTTTTATAAATTAAGTAACTTCAATACATAAAAGAAATAACAAAACAGATATAACAATTCCTGAACCAACACGAGTAAACAAAAAAAATAATTCAAAAATATGTAATACATATTTTTTAATTATTACATTTATATTATGTAGTAATTAAAAAATAAACAGTTAGATAATTTTACTAGTCATTTCAATAGTTTAAGGAGACCTTAAAAAAAAATCTTTTAGAAAAATGTTAAGGATTTCTTCAGTTTTGATAAAACTTCGTTGATGTTGGAGAAATCGAACGCACTCCATAATACAGAATATATAATTTCTCAGTCCTTTTCCTGGATTTCTCTCGACGTATAAAATCTCCCATTATGTCATTAGAGTCCTGTTTTAAATTATTGACTCTTCTAATTGTTTGGGTTAATTCTGTTAAAAGATTAATATGAGAAAATATGAGAAGAAACAAATAACTAAGCACATTCATACATACAATGGGACGTTCTAGCGCAAAGTTTTCTTTTTGTAATTAATTTAAAGCGTTTCTCAAAAATTGTATATGTGTAATTTACTTTTTTATATGTTGTGTAAAGCGCAACTAGCTCTACATTAAGTTACAAAAGGTATAACTTTTTAACAACATGGTACTAAAATACAAGCTTATTTGCTTTCTGGCGTTACATTACAAAAAGTAGACTTTTCGCTGGAAATTCCCATATGTAACTTAAACGAGCAAATACTTTTAAATTTGATAACTTGGAAAATAAATCTTTAAAAGTCCAAAGCTTATTAAAGAAGGTTTTATACGAAAAGTCTTGCTCAATTGGCAGACTTATGCAGTTTTGTAATGCAAGTCAAAATCCACTTCTGTTTTTTGTAACGTCACGCCGGCGCATATTTTTGCGTATATCTTCAAATCCTTAGGTTTGATTGTTGTTGATTTTTTTCTGAATATAGTGCTGCTTCATTATATAGAAAAAGTAAATATAGAAAAAAAATTTTAAAAATTTGACTCCTTCATTTAAGTGTTTTACATTTTGTCGTACAAATACCACGTCACGTCAGAATGGAAATGCCCACATAATAAAAAAGTACGTGAAACAAAAAAACTGTTGACAGCAAATACCTATTTAAAATAAATATCACTGAACACCTTCTTTGTTTGTATAAAAAAATATTTTCTAAACGCATAACTTTTGCATATGAGACGAAACAAATAATTAAAAACACAAAAAAATATGTTATAATACTACAAAAAATTTAAATTTTTCTTACGTCGGTTAATCGACTGAAATTAACCGGTTAATCGTTAATCGAAAATAGTCAATTTTAAATTAACCGATCAGTTAATCGTGTAGCAATTAATCGGTTAACCGATTAACGCTTAACCGAATGAATACCCTAATATCTACAGAAACCCTACAACTCTTCTGTTTCATAAAAAAAAAAAAACAACATTACATAATGTTTGTTACTTTCGTGAAAATAATTATGAACGGCATTAAGGGTTGTGGACTAATATACCCAAGCACTAAAAAAATAGATATCGTTTACGCTTAATAATTTTCGAATACTGTTATCGGCTTGAAAATTTAACCAAAGATAGATATCATTTCAATAATAGCTGCAAAATATTTTAAGAGTTTTTCTTTTTTAAATTTTAATATGTAAAAGCAAAAGTTTCAACAAATTTTAAAATATTATAATTTTGATTTAGTAACGCAAACACTATTATGTTGCTCTTTTTTTTAATTAGATAGTCTTAACTACCTTTTTTTTTTTTTTTTTTTAAATTTACACTCATCGTCACCCAAACTCAAAGCAATTGCTACCAAAACTCAAACGTCAACTTTCGACATTTAATCGTTACACCCAATTTTCTGTGGCAATTAAAACTAAAGTTTATACTTTTAAAAATGTTAAAAGTTTTGCATATGTAGAAAACGTGCTTGGAAGGAATTTCCATAAAAAAAAAAAAAAAAAAAGAAGAAGCTTGCTTTTGTTTAATTTCGAAGGAAAAAAGCTTCAAGTTTGTCGGTAGTGAAAATTATTTATGCCCTTATCATGTAAAACGCGACGCAACGAAATACATTGGAAGCAAAAACAATGTCAAAAATATTTTGTAATTTTGTTGTTGCTTTGCTTTCTACAGAAATTCATGTACCGTTTTAAAATTTTCAACGCCACAAGCTATGCAGCGTTTAAAATTTTAAAACGCAATGTGAATTTCTGTAGAAAGCAACAACAAAATTACAAAATATTCATGATTTTGTTTTTGCTTTCAATATAATTATTTGGCGTTGCGTTGCCTTTTACATGATAAGGGCCTTACTTTTTTCAAGGCTGGCAACCGATACCGTTTAAAACTAAACACCGGTATTGATCCGGTTTTGAATTGACTTATAACCTTGCTATATGATCTAGTAGAATTTAAATTTAATAAGTTCTGGAACAGTTGTATTTTGTTTTTCACCCTCATAAACTTTTTCCATAAATTTTCTATTCATTTTTGTACTTTAAAACTGGAACTCACAAGTGTCATAAAATGAAAGTGCTCCACAGACTAAAACACTTTCCGCACGACTGTTTATGTACGCGGAAACAATACTCGACAATTTTTTTTTTTTTTCAATTAAACCGTTAATCAAAAATAAAATCAGTTTTTATTAATAATATTTCTTAATGACGTGCCAAATTCCCAATTTTTATTTTTGAAAAATACACTGAAATTTATTGTTGAGGGAAAGTTTCTATGCGCATTTCACTGGGAGCTCAGGCCAGCTCGTCAGGAAACCTTTAGAAAAGTTTAAAATATTATACAAATAAAGTTGCATGTACACGACATGTTTTTTACATCTGACTCGTCAACTTTTCGAATCACATGTAATTGTGCATGTCTGTCAAAATTGCTGTTTTAGCACGGCTAAATACAAAAAAAAAAAAAAAAAAAAAAAAAAAAAATATCATCAAAAAGAGTATTTATATACAAGGTGGACTCAAAAACAGCTGCCTGTTGTTGTTGTATTGTTGTGATATTAAGGCTACCTTGTTAAGTTATTGCAATGGAAACTTAAGTTGAATTTAAAAATACCACATCAGCGAATTAAGTTTGATTTAAGTGTTTAGTGAAGAACAGAATTTTGTATTTGAAACGATTTTAAATATAAATGTGTTTTAATATCAATCCTGAAAATTGGCCATAAGTGTCCTGCCCGTTCAACTAAAATTAACCTAGAAAATAGCATTAAAATAAATTTATAAAAATATGAAAACATTAATTTCAACAAATAAAATAAGAGGCACATGCTGATATACATAAGCAAATGAGTTTCACCTCAATTCTTTTTTGTAGTTTTGAAGGGGCCAGTAAATACATATAAGAAATATGAAATGAAAATTTAATTATTGTAAGTAACCTGCGTTAACAACATCACTTTTGACCTTTACAACAAGTGTTTCCACTTTTGTGGCAAAATATCACTTTTTCGTGAAAGTCAAAAATCAGTGAACAAGAAATAATTGTTTCACATTCTGCTGTCAAACACATTCAGCAACAACCAATTTCGTCGAATGAAATGAAAAAGAAGACGAACAAGATAAAGGAGGAAGAGGAGAACAAAAGACATCAACACAAAACTGGCATGTGTGTGTCATTGGCAATGAAGGGTTAAAAAGTGCTTTTGTTTCTATTTCTGTTGCTTTTAGTTGGAAATTAAAACATTAATTTCCGTTTTTATCGTAAACCACTACTTTTTCTTTTATTATTTTTTTTTGTTTAACTTTATGTCAATTAGTACGAGCAACTTTATTTAGTTTTGCTTTAATTATACCTGTAACTGATTTTTGGGTACTTGGGTTTTGTCGTTTTGTTTCGAAGGTGAAAAATGGCAAATAAAATAAAAGAAATTTTAGAAGTTTAAAGGGTAATAAAAAAGTTGGCCAAGAGATATACATATGTATGGGTAATTCCATGTTAAATCGACCAAGAGTGGGACCCGACCCCTTTACATTTGAAAATTAGTGTGACGGTTCCTTTTATCCTATAAGGAACATATATTAACGAAAAAAAAATTTAAATTTTTTTTTTTTTTGCAAAAGTTATGGCATATTCAAATTTCATAATTTCGCCGAATTAGCCGAATGTGTTGAGTTTATTTTCTCAATATCTCAAAAAGTACTGCACATACGAAGATGATTTGTATGTCATTTTAAAGAGAATACTTGGGGCTACAAACACTATATTAAAAAAAAATTAAAATGAGTTTTATACATTATTTTAGCGAAGTCAATTATTCTTTGGCTTTTTTTCTATCGTTTGTGTCATGCACCCATTCCTATTTCGAATGAATATACTAAAATAAAAGCTTCATCTTCTTCTAGCGAAGCAAAGGATCTTAAATTGAAAAATACTCATATCGACAAGTTTCTGAACGAAGTAGCCGTTGAAAATAGGTACAAAATAACGTTTTAAATGCAAATATTGGATTCACATTGAATTATGCTTCAATGTTCATATTATTTTAAGTAAAAGCAGTCAGACATTAACGGTAGGAAAAGATACAAAGAAAAATTGACTTCGCTAATATAATGTATAAAACTCATTTAATTTCTTGGTGACGTAACGTGACAAAAAGTGTACTTTTCTTTGAAAGTGACCACATTGAGCTCCAACAAAAAATGCAACAAATAAACATAAAAAACTTTATCAATGTCGTTACTTTTTTTAACACCTTATATCACACAAATCAGGTTTAATAAATACTTATTTCTCAAAATTACAATATTAAAATTTTATTTTAGTATTATTTTTTCAGGTTGCAAAAGTAAAAAAATCATATCTTAAAAAAGAAAAAAAAAAAAACTCACCTCTTTCAAAATTTCAGGATTTTTAAAGAACAGTTTGCGGAATTACATAAAAAAAAATCAGCCTAAAAAAAATTAGGTTTTTGACTTAGTCCATTTTTTAAATTTAATATTTTGTAGATATGAATTTTTTTAAAAAAAATTTTTTTTTTTAATATATGGTTTGTAGCCCCAAGTATTCTCTTTAACATGACATACAAATCATCTTCGTATGTGCAGTAGTTTTTGAGATATTAAAAAATAAACTCAACACATTCGGCTAACTCGGCGAAATTATGACATTTTGAATATGACGTAACTTTTTCGTTAATATATGTTCCTTATAGGATGAAAAAAACCTTCACACCAAATTTCATTCAAATCGAAGGGGGTCGGGTCCCACTCTTGGTCGATTTGACATGGAATTACCCGTATAGTTACTTCAAACTTAACATTTTAATCATAACTATTAGGAAAGATAAAACGAAAACAATTTAATAGCCAAACGGAAGGCATATCAATAATTTAATTATTAAATCAATTAAATAAAGGGTGGTCTAACAAAAACGTTAATATTTTTATTATGATTTATTATGAAGGATCTATGACAATTATGTGTGAAACAAAATATCGGCCAAATGCTCGCCAAGACTTTCGTGGTGTACCTCTATCCGATGGTCTATATTTTCAATGACTGAGACATAATTAAGGTTCAATGTCGTTAATCTGCCGAATTATCTCATCTCCTAGCTCTTGAATTGTTCTTGGCTTATTGACGTATACTTTTTCTTTGGATTATCTCCAAATAAAGAAGTCCATAACAGATGATCGTAACGGGCAATTAACATCACCACGACGTGAGATAAGAAGGCCATTGAATTTTTCGCGCAAAGGAGACATTGTTTCGTTGGCTGTTTGGCAAGTGGCACCATCCTGTTGAAACCACATATCGTCCAGGTCCATATCCTCAATTTCTGGCCACAAGACGTTCGTTATCATCTCGCGATAGCGAACACCATTCACGATAACAGCTTGGCCGGCCGACCTTGTTTTCGAGCAACAGCAATGTTTTCCGCAGAACGCTCGGCGAGCTTACACAGGAGTTTTAAAATTTCTTACAGACCCGGTTTGCTGAAATTTGCGAACAATTCTCCCGATTGTGGACACATTTTGTCGATTATGCTGACCAAAAAATCAGGAACGCATTTTTATTTAAACGTCAATTTTCGTAAAAGACTTCAAAAATCTCAACGCATTGCGAGCTTACACAGGAGTTTTAAAATTTCTTACAGACCCGGTTTGCTGAAATTTGCGAACAATTCTCCCGATTGTGGACACATTTTGTCGATTATGCTGACCAAAAAATCAGGAACGCATTTTTATTTAAACGTCAATTTTCGTAAAAGACTTCAAAAATCTCAACGCATTGCGCAATTGTGTTGAATTTGTCAACCACTAACACAAAGAAGTGTCAAATTAAGTTGGGCAAACAACTTAACGTTAAGGAGTTTCTAACAATTAACATCGTGCATTATGGTTGCACCACCATTTCATCGGTGTATAATTTAAAAATTCAGAAAAACTGGTAGGGGTAAAAACTAAGAGTAGCACTCAAAAACTGAGTGCTTTTCAAATAAATTTTACAACACGTTCAAGCACTTGTGGTGTGAAAACAGCACATAAATAACATGTTTCATAAAGATTATATTTCAAAATTCTTAATAGTTTTTTTTTTTTTTTTTTTTTTTTTTTTTTTTTTTTTTTAATAAGTTCTTAAAACACAATTCCTTTTCTTTTTCATTTAAAGTACAAAATTTTCCATTTGAATACATAATATTTATATGGATTATATATGAAATTTCTTAAACATTTGCAAATATTAAGTGCACTTTTCTTTAAAAATAATTCATAGATATTTTCTTCAACTGCAACAAAGTTTGTAATTCGTCTTAAGTGATACGTACACAATTCCCTTCATATATTTGTAATAATGTTACTAATTCAATTGTTTTCCCATTGACGACCACCATTTCGAGTTATATAAAATCCAGTAAAATGCACTCTAATGACCTGGAAAAATAACAATGTAACGTAGTAAAAAAAATACAAGAAAAAAATAATAATAAAAAAGAAAGAAAAATTGAAAGTATCCCTAAGAAAGTAGGGGAGTAATGAACCGAGCAAATACAGTGAAATCTCTCAGGACTGGTTACCAAAGGACCCATTGAAATGTGGCCGTACAAGGAAGATGTCCTCTCCTTGCGATATGCTCTGTCTGGACCAGACAAAACTGTGCGTCAAAAGGGGGGTATCCGCTTAAGAAAGATGTCTATTAAGGGAAATTTCACTGTAATCAGACAGAAGAAAAGATATAGAATAGAACTAAGTGACTGACGTTCTAACAGAAAGACTAACCGACAGACTAGCATACCGAAGAGATAAAAAAAGAAGAAACAATTGAAGTGAAATGTTGTTCTACTTAGTTGCTTCTGTCTAAAACTTTACAAATAAGTTAAAATAACACATAAAAGGAATAAAATAAAACGATGAACAAATTCAATTTCATTGACACTTGTGACCAGTGGTTCCCTGGTATTGCAAAAAATTACTTACTGCCTGCATTTATAACATTTATATAGAAAGAATATTTCGCTCGCTTTACTTACATTTGAAACAAGAATAAAATTAAAGCATTATTTTTGTTTTAAATGTAAAGCTATGGCCACACGAAACAAAAATTTGACGCTAAACACGTAACCACTATTTTTATAAAACATTTGCTTGAATTTACAAAGCATTCGTTTGGTCAAACGGGACTTAACACTTTTGTAAATATGTTATACATACTTAATTTTTTCAGAAATGAAGTTTAGTTAATCCAACCAATGCGGTCCATTGTAGATCCCTTCAAAATAGAGGAAGAAGAAAGAGAGAAGTTAAGAAGAAAAGAATTGACAGATATATTTAAGCCATTTCTGCCTGAGACCCTGCATCCTAGGACAGTGGCATGGTACATGCTCAATTGTCTCTAGCTACTCAGCATCCTCGCATAATCTGCAGAAGTCCGGTATGGTATTGTCCCATTTATTCCTAAAAGCCCTAACAGAACAATGACCCGTCATTGGGGTGTTTCCGCCACCAGTCTATCTGTCCGCTCCATAGTATAGAACTAGTATGTCAACTCGAGAGAGCGTTCTCAATTTTTTAGTTCACCCCTCACACATATAGGTTTTGTGTGAATTCAACACATATAAAAATAAAAATAAAATTTGAAATTTTTCAATTAAAAATTTTTTACAATATGAATGATGAAACAGAACTGTGGCTGAACGATATTTTCCATACAGTTTGACATAAAATTATGCCAGAGCATGCGGTCGAGAAAAAAAATCAATTTTATTTTGAAAAGGTTTTTTCTCATGCTCTCACATAGAGACAATTATTCTCCCAACAATGCTACCGTACTTTCGTTTAATTTCATACATTTTGTAAACAAAGAAAAAAAGAACAAAAGAAAACGAAAGAACTGAGAGAAAATTTGCAGTTACGGTCGACGTTTTAATTATGGGCTTAAGAATTTTTGCCTGTAGTTGAAGACTCAATTCTGTTTCATCATTAACACTTTTTGTGTAATTTTATGACACAAACACATAATTAATGCATTTTGCCCATTTGCTTTTGCAAAATGTTTTTATTTTTCACAAACTAAAAATTTTTAAACAAATTTTTTTGACACTAAATTTTTTCTGTTGTTAATATTATTAAAGCCAGCAGAAATCATAAATTATTTAAATTGTTTCCGATATTGCAGAATTAAACTTTTACAAACATTGTTTTTAACAGTTTATAAATGCCGCCAACATTAAATAAATTGAAAATTAATTGAACTAAGAAAATTTTATTTTATGTATTTCTCAATTTTGTTTAAACTCTCAACTTTCAGCTTAAAATTTTATCTAATTTGTTATCGCTTGTACAAATCAGTACTTTTACTAATACGATCTGAAAAGTTAACTTAGAGTTAACGTTTAGAGCGTCACAGAAGCGCTAAAATTTGTTTAACTTGACCACAAGATTAGTGTATCGCGATTCTGCTGTAATTTTTTGGTTCAACGCACTAAGTTTATGAATTATAGGTCGTAAAGGTTTCAGAGCACTTTATCAATAGTATAGGAAGAAAAATATAATCTGAATCTTTAAAGTATTGGTAAATAAAGTCTTTCGAAACACATTTCATATGATGTATTCAATATACCGATTTATTAACCCCTTAAGAGGATTTATCTTAAAATGTTGTCGATATGTATAATAATATTTCCTCAAATATAATATGTTATAGAGAACACCCCAAGTTTTTGCATGCTATATTTTTAGAAACTCCATCATATAAAATTTTAAAGTTATTAGGGTTTAAAGAATTTTATTTTGGAAAACTTCACAATTTATTTATAAGTTTGAGTTAAAATATATAGTGGTAATAGTTTATGCAGTTGTTACATATTGCAATATAGTAATATGTAAATATTTGAAAAGTGTTCCGGAAGGCTGAAAACCCGCAATACAGAAAAACTTTATTAATCAAAGTCCTAATAACTTTGGTAACATGTGTATATTATTGTTAAATAATTATTATTATATCGACATAATTTAAAGATAAAGCAAATTTAGTAAAAAAATCAGTCAAGAAGTATGAGCATTTGAAATGGGCTCTTAATGGGTTAATAAATCGGTGTGCTTTAAACACCATGTAAAAAGCACTTTAAATTTTTCAATGATACCCATACTGCTAAAACTAAGAGCGTTGGCGTGACAAACATCTTCCTATATAAGTTCTTTTAAGGATACTAAAAAGTAATAATTATATAGATTTGGTGGTGAGCCGCTCTTATATTCTTGTTTCAATCCGGTTCTTTGCTGTTTAACCAAAAATTATTATTATATATTATAAGCACTAATTCTTCTAATTTTTGGTTATATTAGCAGCACTTTTTCTGTTTTGTAGCGTACAAAAATAGAAATTAGTTTAATTTTACTACAACGACAAAATTAGCATAGACAACAACCTGCAGCCATTTAGCCGTGTCGTCGTTAAAATAATCATTTCCATATACACACATGTATTCTATTGTTGACATATTGAAGTCAGTAGTCTGCTGTCTCGAATGTGTTTAAAGCATTATTGGCTTAATAGCCGAACCGGTTGTTGGTGAAATTGGAAATATAGGCTTTTATTTTTTTACAACTAGAACCAAGAGGGGGGCATAGGGAGAATTACTGCCGCTCCGAAAATATCTAACGAATTTAAATGAAATTTGAATAAAACACACAGGGTTTATATTTTTTTAAATCTAGGAATATGAAGAGACAGATGGACAATTTCTGCCTATCCGAAATTATCTTACCGAATTTGATGAAATTTAAAACGTATGTAGATCGGTCTACATGCGACAAAACACACTGGCTTTATATATTTTTTCAAACCTTGGACCAAAAGGAGACAGAAAAGCAATTTCTGCCTCTCCGACTCTATCTAAACGATTTAAATTTTACTTTTATAGTTATTCAAAAACTCATTCAGGGCGTTATATTAAAAATTAATTACAAAATGTAATTGAGATCCCCAGGTCATTTCTTGCAATCTTAAATAGGGTAATTTAGGAATCTCTGCTCTAGACAAAGAAATAAACGCCGCTATGCAAGAAGGACACTTATCCCTACTGTTTTCTGACAATGGGTTGTTTGGTTGGCTAGTGCTGCTGTATTGTTGGCATATGACGTTAAAACTTGTCGTCTAAAGTGTACTTATTCCTTTTTCACAAGCAATTGTAGAAATAATCGCAAACAAAGAGGAAAAAAAAATAAATTAAAAAAAGCAAAAACAACCAACAAAGTAAATGGTTGGCAAACACGTTTCAACAACCATTTTGATGATGGTGTCTCTTCCTTTCAGTTTTTTTTTTGTTGTTCTAAGCTCTAGTTTTTCTCTCTCTTTTATTTTGCATAGTTTTTCGAATAGTATCATATTACAGCCCAGTGTGAGTTTTTTCTTGAAAGAAGTGTTTTTTTCTTCTTCAACCAACTCCCACGCAGTGCATGAAATTTAATGTTTCCCTTTTTGCAAGTAAAGTACTTGAAAGTTTTCTTTGCTTTAAACGTTGAAGCACACTGGGCGAAGAAAGGACCCTGTTAAGTGTTTGATATTGAATTTTCTTCTGTTGTTTTTTGGAGAGTATGTTAGGTGGTAATGGCTGTGAGTTCTCACACTGACACACTTATACCTATTGATCCATTGTGATAGCAAAGAGGTATCTCGCAAGTGCAGGACAGTGACAAAGGTGGTGTTCCGCGTTCTCTTTGTGTACTGGTCGTGTAATATGTCGCCGAGCATTGTTATGATGAAATATTACTTTACAAAGAAATCAATTGGGTTCAGTACAGGTCCATTGTGTTTGTCTGTCTCGATTTCAGCTGCTCTTAATACCATATACAGAGCATTCCCTAAACGTTATAGATTCGATGCAAAAATTACTTTTTATGGCATTCAAGCAGCATTTCATAAATCCAAAATTTTCTTATAACGTTTTTCGCTCTTAACTCGTGTGTAACTTAAGCCCCTTTCACACTATTCCACAGGTCTTATGACTTTTGATCTTAAAAAATGTAATGATTTTTGGTTTGATTGTTAAAAAATAAAATACAAACTTTATTTTCATTACATTTTGCGTCTAAACTATCGCGAACACAAGTCTTTGCTATTTAGCTAAAAACAATTTTTTTTTTAAATTGCGTGTAAAATTTTGGCGTCGCTAACACAAATTAAAAAACCAACAAAAGTGAGCTGACAACATAAAATGTTAAATGTCTTATTAAATTATTTCAATGCAGAAAGAAATTTTACAACATAAAATTAATTATAATTTATTGATAATTTTTCATTCTTGACTGAACACGGGATTTAACCCACGGACAGGTTGATTTGATAATAACCCCACTATCTCTTCAGAAATTTTTGGCATTTAACACCCACCGCCATGGACGACGGCTGGCAGTCAATAGTCAAACATCATCTTAAAACCAAATGGTATTTTCACATGGCGGATAGAAATTTTGATGTTGTAAATGATTATTTATTTAATTGATTTACATCCCTGTCAGCATGTGGAAGATTAAATCACCAAACTGAGTCTTTTAAGGCTACCTTAGATAATCAAAAACTGATAAATCAGTTCTGCGCTTAAAGGAAGACTCGAAAATGATTCCCAAAAATGCTTAGAAAGTGACTTGTTTAAAAAACAAAAACAAAATGTACAGAATGTGCGCAATCAACAATTGATCATGTAGATGAACGAAATGTGACTGTTTTAAGCATTCTTTACAGTCTTATTTAGCGCAGACAAACGATGAAAAAATTTTTCTTCTAGTGATGGTATTGTTTATAACGGGACAATTTTTTTTTAAAAGTTTTGTAAATTTGTGCTTATTTATGGCAGTAAGCTCTTGCTGTAAGGTACCTTCAGGAGATTAGGCGTTAATTGTCAAAAAGCTACTAGTACAATTACTAGAACAAGAGGCACTAGTGGTAACGGTGTTAGAGTTTTTATATAAAAATACTAGTGCTTATTAGCACTAGCACTTGATGTAGTACAAGAGCACCACTTCTAAACTTATAGCGCGTTTGGGCAAAAAAAATTTTTAAAACAAAAATTCGTATCTTGATACTTATTTTTAAATTTTCTCTTAAATAATTTATTTATAATTTATTAACGGCCATGTTCTGGAAATCGAAATCACGTGAAATTGAAATCGAACAAAATTGAAATTTATCCTGTGTTTAAAGTTTATAAAAATATTTCTTTTTATATTCCTCATATTTTGAGGTCCATTAACCTTATATGCGTTCAATGTAAAAAAAATTTAATTGAAAATATCCAACGGTTTCAATTTCACGTGATTTCGTTTTCCAGACCATTGCCGTTAAGCTCCCAATTGGGTCCAAGTGTACTGGAACACGACTAGAACCAATAGTACTAGTGATTTTCCAATCACACCCAATGCTAATTTGAGCATTAAGAACGTATAGAAAAGTATACAGTCGAGAACTAGTACTGGCGATCTTTCTACTATTTTAGTACTAGCTAGGTACTAGTTCGATCTCCGGCAGGGGTAGAAGAAAATATAAAAGTCCAATCATATTGGTTTATGTAAAGTTTGATGATGAGATACATGCATTAAAGAATGTATTAAAAACAAAATCAACAACATCCAACACACAAATGCTTGTATTGCTACAGCAAAAATGCGATTCGAAAAAGACTCCCAAATGGCTAATAATATGGCTGAAAAATGACTCGAACAAGTTTCGCATTTGATTGTTTTTACTAGCACAAACTGTCTCGAAAATGAGTCTGTATTGATCAGAAACGCGTGTCATAAAAGATTCTTTCAGAAGAGTTTCGGGTGGGGTACCATTATTTCCCGAATGAACAGTCATTTTCGACTCAAAAACGAGCGCATAAATGATTATTTTAATCGCGCAGAGGAGTCAAAAAAGACTCGAATACGATCAATAATTTCAAAAAATGCTGACTGGGATGTTCTTCCTTACTTCTGTTTTTCATACTCCCAATAAGCACTGAAATTTTAAAAATTCAAGTGTTCTAAATATTGCTGGAATCTAGCTTTAATTTATGCCCTATTTTTTTTTTTTTTTTTTTTTTTTAATCGTTTATTTAACAAAATTATATATTCTTAAACTTAAATAAACAACAGTACTAATATCTTAATAGGTCTTTATACACTGTCCCAAAATCGAGCTCTCTAGTAAACTAATTATTACATTATATGTATTTTTACCTAAATTTCAAATATTTATACAATAATTATATTTGTATATACATGTCTTTTATTTAATGTAAAGAAAAAATAAGAAAAAACCTTACTTAACTATTCCAAAAAAAAAAATAAAAAATAAAAGTTATTAAGGGTAAAAAGAAGAGGAAGTGAAACTTAGTTTGTAAGCCACCAAAATTTTTTAATATTTATGTTTGGTAACATATTTTTATCTTTTGCGTAAACGCTAGTGTCAAATCTTTTATTAGCATCTGTAAGTTGATTGCTTTGAATTGCTTTAATATTGGCTCGTCTATACAAATGATAAAATATAGGAACGCCGAACTCATTTTGAATGTAATTATTGCTATCGAGGTATACAAAAGCCTCAGGTGGTATATATCCATTTTGGAGTGTTTTTTTAATAAATTCGTCGCTAACATAGTATGGAGCCATAATTAAATTATTTTCTGAATACTCAGAGCTTTTAACGATATGGTTCCTTATTAGATGAATAATAAAGTTATCAATCCTGCCTATTTTTGCCTCATTATATAACTTTTTATTTGAAACATACTTTAAATAGTTGCTATTAGGAGATCTGAAAAGTAAAGTACACGCTCTCAAGCACTTCCTCTCAAAAACTCTTAGTTTTTCCATATACGAAGGTGATATATTGAACCATATTTGGCATCCATATGTTAATATAGGACGTATTAATGATTGATATAAAATAATTTTCACGTTTGAGTGAATATATTTAGAGAAAAATAAATTTTTATGCAAGTAAAATGCGTTTCTAGCTTTAATTATTTGTAAATTAATGTGTGTGTTAAAATAGAGAAACTTATCTAGGTGAATACCTAAGTATTTAACCATGTCTTTATTGGGGATTATTGCATTGTTGTTGGATTTTATTTTAAAGGATTTCCAATTCCTTTTAACATTGTTGTTACACTGGCCTACTGGGGGTCGAAAAATAATAGTCTCGCATTTATGACTGTTGATTTTCATATGCCAATCGATAGCATAATTTTCTACAATATTAAATTTGTTTTGGAGTTCTTGGTTTATTTTTTCAATTTTATCATCAGAATGAAAAACGATTATGTCGTCAGCAAATCCAATGCTATTATCTATTTTATTGAGAAGATCATGTATATACAAGTTAAAGAGAATTTGCGAGTTAACCGTGCCTTGTTGTAGACCATTAACTATTACAAATTTTTTTGTACTAGTTTTGTTATTACTAGAGACAATAAAAGATTTGTTGTTTAACATATTATATATAAGAATTATAAAATGTAAGGGAAATTTGTATTTAACAAGTTTATAAATTAAACCTGCTATCCAAATACTATCGAAAGCTTTTTCGAAATCTATAAGACAAGCTCCTGTACAAGAGGACTTATTCCAGTTCCAATAAATATTTGAAGTCAGTAAGTGTATTGCGTGGATAGTTGAGTGTTTGTGCTTGAACCCGAATTGATTATCATTTACTAGTAATAGTTTTTTGCATAACAGCGTTATATTGATGTTTATGCAAACTTCGAAAATTTTGCTTATATTTGGGAGCAAGCTTATAGCACGTAGGTTTTTTGGGTCACTACTATCTTTATTTTTTTTGGGCAAGACTATTACTTTGGCTGTTTTCCAAGCGTGAGGGAAGTAAGCATTATTCAACATGTTGTTAAAAAGTGTGCAATATTCAAATATCAGAGGATCTGGAATATTTTTCAATATAATATTGGGGATATTGTCCACTCCCGATGATAGTTTGCTCTTCAAATTTCTGAAAATATATGTGACAGTGTCATTTGTCATGAAAAAGTTTTCAGCTAGGGAGCCGCTTAACTGGTTCGCCTTTCTGTGTACATTAAATGTCGTAAAAGAAGGGCTTTGTGTTTCGAAGTCAGACCTCCTTTCCAGAAAATTATTGAAGCAATTCGTTACATCACTTTGCACTCTATTATTAAAATCAGTTTCCTTGAAAGCGTGAACTTTTTCAATGAAAGTACCAATAACATTAAGTATTTGGTATTCGTCTCTTAACACAAAGTTGTTATTGTCTTTATCCAACAAGTCAGGGTTAACTTCTGCATTTCTTATTAGGATTTCATCATCTCTGGAGATCTTCAAAAGTTCGATATTAAACTTTTTTGATGTTCTGAATTGTTTTTTAGCCTCTCTGAACATATCAGAGGAATTCGTTGGAGTCAAGTTTTTAAGTTTTTCTTGAAAATGTTGGTTTACATTTATAACAAAGTTATCATTAATTAACTTTTTAATAAGTTTTAGTTTGACTTTTAGCAGTTTAAGTTCTGGTAATGGAAGGATGGTTTCGAGTCTATTAGACTTTTTTATAGAAGTTAAAATTTTACTTTTTTCATGTTGAAGTTTTTTAATGATATTATTACAAAATATTTCAGTTGAGTTTGATTTTTTATGCTCGGGAACACATTCCTCAATGGCCTTGACAATAATGTCATTAAGTTTCAAAAGATAAAAGTCAATTTCAGAATTTGTTAAATTTCTGCAATTGGGAATAGAGTCACTTTCATTTAGTCTGTTTACTATAGTATTTTTGAACCTTTTCCAATTAGTTTTTTTATAATTATACTTTGGAATAGGTTTGTCTTTAAAAAATTCTAATGGATGTTCGTTTTCGCCACCTAAAATTTGGATTTGTAATGCGTTGTGGTCGCTATCATAATCAAGAGTTGTTAAGCAATTTAGTGTATCATTATTTCTATGTATGTATAGACGAGAGTCAGCTAAACATAGGTCTAAATAGGAACCACAACGAGGATAAGACGGTGTTAGTGAAGAATACAAACTAGTTCTGAATCTAATTTCATAATTAGATAACCAATCTTTTAACATATTTCCTTTAGTATTACTTGTAGTATTACCCCAATCCGTATGTTTGCAATTAAGATCGCCTGCTAAAATGTAAAAATTATTTGGATTTTCTAGGTCAAGGTTTTGAAAAAGTTGAAGAAACTCTGTTTTAAAGTGGTTACTATTGTTACCGGATGGATAATAAGCTGAAATAACAATTAAGAACTTATTTGATGGCAAAGGAATTTTGATAATAGTGGTTTCCAAACATTTAAATGAATTAATTATTTGGTTAGAATAATTAATATATTTTAGATCATTTTTTATTATAATTGCAGTTCCACCTCCTCTCTTAGCATCAGTTCTATCTTTTCGAATCATGTCATAATCTTTGAATGTGATTGAATGTTTGAAATTTAGTTTAGTTTCATTTAATAGAACTAAATCTGGATTATGTTTATTTATAAAATTAGAGAGATCAAGTCTTCTACTAAGTTTAATTATAGAGTTTACATTTATTTCGATAATGTTAAGGTTTTTTACAATTGTGTCTGCCATGGTTAGTAATTAGTTTTCTAACATAGTGAAAATCGAGTCAATTCTCGCTGCTTGGATTTGAAGTTGTTTTTGTAAATTGATCATCTGGTTGGATAAATTTTGAATAGACATACAGCCCAATTATGAAAGAAAAACTCCCTGGGAGTTTTCTCCCTTCTCCCATTTTTCCTATGTTAATTCAATTGTAGAAATGGGAAAAGGGAAAAAACTCCCAGGGAATTTTTATTCATAATTGGGCTGATATTAAATTCTTCTAACGCTTGTTGAATAGGACTTTTGTTGGATTTGTTACCACTGTTTTTTAAAACGTCGGCGAAACTTCCAATTATATGATTATTATTATTATTGTTTAACGAAGCATTTGTTCTTCTTTGAATAAGACTTTGTTTCTTCTCTCGAAGTTTCTGTTGCAGTAATTTGTATTTTTCGCAGCCTTTGTATGAAGCTGGATGGCCATACTTATTGCAGAGAACACAATAGAGTTTCTCTCTTTCGTTTATCGGCACCTGGGTAAGTGAACACTTTCCAGTTTCATGTATGTCATTACATTTTACGCATCTTGGCGGCATATGACAATTCGATGCACTGTGGAAAAAGTTTTGGCAGTTTCTACATTGGGTAATTTCAGGTTTTTTTAAGGCTTCCCATCGAACGCATCGGTACAGAATACCTTTAATAGCTTTGAGTTCCTGAATTTTGCTTTCATTAGTTATTTGTACTAGAAAAATTGGCAATTCTAAACAATTTTCTTTGGACTTTTTTGTTGTCATTTGACTAACTTTCACAAATTTTAAGTCTTCATTTTGATATTTACAAAGTTCATCATAGATTGTGTTTATATCGGTGTTAGCACTAAGGCCCTTTAGAACATAAGTTTTAGTTTTAACATCTTTCGGGGTAAATGTAAAGAACTTAACTTTTGTTTTTTGTAAATAAGCTTTAACACGGTCAAAGTCATTCACTGATTTCAGAAATAACGCAGTTTTTTTATTATTAAATTCTTTTATTTTAAAGTCATTAATCTTTAACCCATTTTTTAGAAATTCTATTAATTCATTTGGATTTACATCAAAAATGTTAATTGGTGGTATTTTTTTATTTTTATTTTGGTTTTTATTTATTTCATTTGTGTTATCATTCAAACTAGTTTTTGGATTGTTTTTTGTTGAAGTGTGAGATGTTGTTGTTTTTTCACTTTGAACATGCTTTTCAAATTTTTCTACGTATTCTTTGTTGCAATTATCATTGTCCAGAATAGCATAATAATTATTTTTTAATTGTTTTGAAATTGTTTCACCCTGCATATTGCTTTTTCTTTTTCTTTCGTTGTTTTGATTTGTTAAGTTGTTATTGTTTTCAACATTTAATAAATTTAGTGTCGGAGCCAAAGGCTCACTCATCACTCGTAACGGTTTGTTTTTTAAATATTTATTTAAGAGTCTCTATCTCTTTTGAAAAAAAAAAAAAAAAAAAACAAAAGTAATTGATATTACAACAACGTAAGTTTTGCGCGCAAGTAAAAAAGGTTAATGCTCTTATTTGAACGAAAAAAATTTTTCTGATCACCGCTAAACGTGTGTTTACCATGACGGTCATGATCAAACTCCTTTATGCCCTATTTTCAAGTAGAATTCCAGTTCATACAAAAATGTTTGAAACTATTTTTTTACTTTTGTATTGCTTAAGCTATCAAAAAAAAAAAAAAAAAAAAAAAAAATATTAGTGAACAAATATGTGTAAATATTTCTGTTTACCGAAAGGATTTTAAACTTTCGAAAAAAATGGAACCATTAATTTACTAAGTGTAAATTAATCTTAAAATGAAGATGATGATTAGGAATTTCATATACATACCATTTTTTCTTTATGCCATGTTAAAAAAAATATGATTTCCATTGAAATTGTAGGCTTGATTTATATTGGTATTATAGGTTTGATTTATACTTGGCTTCAATACTTGAATTCAAGTATAATTATTACGTGTTTGAGACTGGAATTTCACTGTAATTCAATGCTTGAATTTTACTGTATTTACATTGTTGGTTTGACTGGATTTCCAGTAACCGTTTTGCTGGAGTATGCTATTGAATTCCACTGTAATTCAAGTATAATTCAAGGCTTGAAAATGGAAAACAGGACTGGAATTACACTTGATTTATACTTTTATTCCATCAAAATGGCTTATTGGGACTTTTTGTCAAGAATTTGAAGTCCGAAGTACGTTTTTATGTTTTTCTTTTTTGTCTTTCGCTTTTTGTATATATGGGTTAATGCGATTTTGGAAAAAGAACTAAATTAATTCTAAATAGTTTCAAATAAATAGGTGTCAAATTTTATTAACAAAATAATCGAAAATGCATGCTCATATATCCCATTGTGCTCCTTGTAATAATGAAATATTATGCTGCCGGTTTTATGTCTTGTTTGGGGTTGAAGTTTTTCTTGTAATACAGACATTATTTCTCCGCCGAACATGTTGAAAGGCATAAAATTGCAAAATAACATACTATTTTTTCATTTTCTGTCTGTGCCATTTAAAATTTTCCCATATTTGTTCTGGCATTTTTTTCTCGTAGAGCTATGAATCTAGGCAAAAAAATATTTTTTGGAACCAATGAACTAACAACACAACAGCAATTACAACAACGACATCGTCAACGATTTTATATACATATAAAGACGCATAATTTGGCACACCATAATCAGAGTGTTGAAAGTGGTATTATCCTCTCCAACAAAAACAACAACACCTACATCAACATCATGTTTTTGGCTTTTAATTCCTACATACTTGTTCTTGATTCCTGGGGTTTATGATTGCTTTTATTAATTTTTTTTTTCTGTGCTTTACATTTAATCCTTTTATTATATTTTTTCGTCTAGCTTTTTTTTTGTTGTTGTTAACATTAAACGTTCTCGACAAACATACTTAACAGCTGTATGAGGTCGTTGTTATCTAGAGAACTACAGTAGACGGGGATAAAAACAAGGATGGCAAAATTTATATAAAATTCGTTCTTATTACATTATTGTTATTATTATTTTTTTTTTTTTTTTTTCTTTTGCTTTAGTGTGTTTGTAATTTTTTGTAAATTCTATTAAAATACTATTATTGTTTTTATCTCTGCGTAGAAAATTATTTAGAAAGGAAATTTGTCATTATCCTTAAAACAGATGTAACAAATTTTTAATTTATAGAAAATTTTTTTTTGGATTTATAAAAGGTTCCCAATAAGCGATTTTGATGGAATAAAAGTATAAATCAAGTGTAATTCTAGTCGTATTTTCCATTTTCAAGCCTTGAGTTATACTTGAATTACAGTGGAATTCAATAGCATACTCCAGCAAAACGGGTACTGGAAATCCAGTCAAACACAACAATGTAAATACAGTAAAATTCAAGCATTGAATTACAGTGAAATTCCAGTCTCAAACACGTAATAATTATACTTGAATTCAAGTATTGAAGCCAAGTATAAATCAAACCTAAAATACCAATATAAATCAAGCCTACAATTTCAATGGAAATCATATTAATTTTTTTTAACATGGCATAAAGAAAAAAATGGTATGTCCCCTTTCAGACAGGCAAAGTTTACTTTGACAAAGTCTGTTGAATTCTCTTTTAAACTTTGTTTGGTGCTCAGACACACAAAGTTTAATTTGTCAAATTTTTGTTTTCTCTTGTTTGAATATAATATATAAACAGCGTTGCCAGAATGATGATTTTATCATATTTTGCATTATTTTTTTTAACAAAAATATGATTAAAGATTTTTATCTCAAATGATGATTTTTTATTTTTAGAAATTCTGATTTTTTATTTAATTTTGCTTATAGAAAATACACGATTATTTAAACAGTCAATTTTTAAAACACTGAAGTTTTGCATCAGCTTGATGTGTGTTGGTGCTGCACACTTTTGTACCCAGTATCTAGAATACACAAAATTGCATCATTATTTCTGGACATACAAATATTAAAAAAAGGCATATTATAACCTATTTCCAATGTGCGAAAGAATTCCTTCTTTCGAACAACTACATTTAAAACAAAAACAAATTCTAAAAACTTTGTTTTTGTTTTAAATGTATTTGTTAAGGTACGTTAAGACTGATGAAATATTTGAAAGCAAACATCAAATATTTCATTAACGTAGTCTGAACACAAAATATTTTTGAGTATCAAATAAAATAACAGCTGATTTTGAGCAAATAAAAGTATTTGCCGGCAAACAAATTTTGTCCAATGTGAACATAGTGTGAACACAAAAAATCAAATATTTTAGTTATTTTTGAGAAAACATTTATTTGATATTACAAAAAAATTGTAAGAGCAAACAACGACAAATAATTTTAGCCATGTTCCGGATAGAAGCAATTTTTCCTGTTAGTTTTCGGATTCTTTACAATTTTAAAGATTTTTTCTAACACTATAAAAGCTGCTCCACAGAATAAAAAAAATAAATTAGCCTTTGCGCTCATTTTTACTATTTGTGAAATATATTATTATTTTTGAACATTTTCATTAAATAATTATTTGATGCTAATATTTATTTTAGTCTGAACGCATGGCAAACAAAATTTAATTTATTTTATTTGAAACTATTTGCCAACTGTTTCAACAAACAAAAATTGTCAAATATTTGAGTTTAGTTTGAACATTAAACAAAATATTTTTTTGTTTCACACAGTTTGATGCAAATATCAGAACAAATATTTTCGTTAAATATTTCATTAGTCTGGACGTACCTTAAGAAGTAAATAATTCTTTCGCACATCGGAAATAGGCAGTTAGAATATTGATAAAAAAAATATTTGTGAAAAGAAAAAATGTATTTTTATAAAGTTTCATATACTGACGAATTATGTTTATATGTATTTCAATTTAAATAATAAGAATTATGTTTTTATAAAAAATTAATAATTCTTACTATTTTGCCCTTGTTTTAAAAAATTTAAATTAAGAAAAAAAATTCAAGATATTCCTCTTCAAAATATTATTTCTTTCGCCATATGACAATTTTTATTCCAAGGATTCTGGTAACGCTGTATATAAATATAAAGTTGCAGCCAACTTCAGGTGTAATCTACGAACGAAAAACAAAACGAATTTGTGAGTACAGCAAAGTATGTACTCCCCCGCTATGCTCTTTTCCCTTCTCTTCTATAAACTCAAGACTTTGCAAAGTAAACTTTGCTTGTCTGAAAGGGGTCTATGTATATGAAATTCCTAATCATCATCTTCGTTTTAAGATTAATTTGGACTTAGTAAATTAATGGTTCCATTTTTTTTTCGAAAGTTTAAAATCCTTTCGGTACACAGAAATATTTACAAATATTTGTTCACTAATATTTTTTTTTTTTTTGATAGCTTAAGCAATACAAAAGTAAAAAAATAGTTTCAAACATTTTTGTATGAACTGGAATTCTACTTGAAAATAGGGCATAAATTAAAGTTAGATTCCAACAATATTTAGAGCACTTGAATTTTTAAAATTTCAGTGCTTATTGGGTTTATTGAACAAATTTTCATAGAAAATTATTATAAATCAAAAATATATTTTATGAATATGAGGGTAAGTCTGTATGTAACTATGTATTTAAACCTTTAAATAAAAACAAGAGTAAAAGTGGTATATTTGGCTGTGCCGAATCTTTTATACCCTTCACTATAGTATTGAAAAGTCAATTGTTCCCTAGCTTACTTGATATAGGCGCTATCGTGTCAAACTCCTGTTCGTATGGGCGCTAGTTGAAATAATAAGTCGATTCACTGATTTTTAAAACAAAACCAGGCAAATTTCATATACTGAGAATATTTGAGCTCAATTTTATCAACCTAGCTTGTTTTATTTGAACCCTTTCGTACCAAAACCCTTTATTCGGGAGGCCATTTGTATTGGGGCCAGGTGAAATAATCGACCAATTTCGCTCCTACTTAATACTAGGGATGTAACGATACGCCATTTTGCCGATACGCATATTGAATTTGAATTCAAGCTAAAATTAACAAAACTCAAGTAGAGTTATTTTTTTATACAAAATTACCACTGTAAGAGGTTATGAATATTTAAAATTTAATAAGATTTCAAAAACAAAGATTTAAATTTGAATTCATGATCAAATAAACAAAAATTTTTTTTTTTTTTTTTTTTTTTTGCAAAAATAACACCGTAATAAATAAGCAAACTATCGGCGATGTTCTGAAAATCCCAATCGCTAAACGTGACAATCGCAAAACGCTTAACTTAAAACCGCATAATAGGTGTTCCGTAAATTGAAATCGCAAGAAGTTTGGCGACTTCAAATTGCAAAAGCATACTCAAGGGAACTTCAATATTTTTAAGTTTCAGAACACCATAAAATAAATTAGGCGTTTTGCGATTTCAAATCGTGCGATTGCCAGAACATGACCGTATAACAAAATGTATGTCACAATAAAACTGGTCTGATTGAAAAATCGTATATTAAACATGATAGTAATGGGTGATTCAAGTAGAGATTCTTTTTTCAATAGCCTTTTTTGACATTCGAAATGCTCCAACGAGTCATCGAAAATTGGACTCAACGGATGGACCATCAGCGACGAAGCAACGGCCAATATTTGATAGACATAATCTTAAAAAAATAAATGGCAAAGAATGTTCTTTCAAATGATAATAAACATTCCCCATTAAATTTTAATTTTCTGTGTTTTTTTCTTTAAAAAAGGAGGGAACCTCGAAATGGATCACGCTTTAAAAGAAAATTTATATTTTGATGAATAGAATAACATTTCTGCTTAATAACAGATGTTAGGCGCTTTAGAATAGATTCTACAAGTTGTTTGTGTATTCCGGGCTTATTTTACTCCATTCTTCCAAAATGGCCCCTTAAAGCTTATTTTGGTTGTTTGCTACAAGTTTTCTATTACATTCAAGTCTGATGATTAATGTACACGGAAAAAAATAAAAATTGATCTTAATTAAAAAATTTGTGATAGTAATTTATAAAATTTGCAACAGTAAACAAATTAATAGTATCAATTAAACGTTCGATTCACTTGATTAAATTTTTAATTTAAACTGATTTTATTTTTGATTAATGCTTTAATTGGTGACAAATTTGCGATAATTTTTTTCTGTGTGGAGTTTTGCTTCACAACCGCCCGTATCGCTGACGACTTTCTATCTGGTAAGAAGTTCTGGACCAGTGTATCTAAAGCTGCTTTGATAACTCTAAAAAGTTATTGGACCTTTCAAATAACTTATTAATAAACATACTGCCAACAATTTTTCATGGATTTGATGAATCTCTCAAATTTCGTCTTTTTATTTTCTCCAATAATTTTTTTTCTTCCAATAACATAAATCGGAGCGAAATACTATGCTTTCTATTGAATAATGACAAGTTATTAAGAAAATTACAAAAATACGCATAACAAATAAAATGACATCAATTCACAATAGAGTGTTAGACTTGCCAACGATGTTTATTTTGTTCTCCAATAACTGGCGATACCAA
Organism: Pollenia amentaria; assembly: GCA_943735925.1. NCBI lineage: Eukaryota > Metazoa > Arthropoda > Insecta > Diptera > Polleniidae > Pollenia > Pollenia amentaria. The sequence continues at coordinate 78,498,136 of OX031008.1, read as the reverse complement.
GTTATTGTTCATGGGGAAAAAGAATTATTTCCTAGAATTTATTCCCTTAAGATTCGCGATAAGGGTGATTATTTAGTTGAAGAAATTTTCATAACTTTATTTCAGGACAAGAAGTTCTGGTCGATTTTCTAAAAATTGTGTTCTATTTACATAGAGTACTTTGCAAGCGAACTACTCATTTGGTTTAGATCATTTTGGCCTTGCATTATGTACATATCACCTTTGTCTATTACTAATTTAATAGCATATTTTGCACACAAAAATTACACTTATGCGGGGTTTTTACAATGCAAGTGAATGAACGTGTAGTAAAATTTAAATGAAAAGCATTGTTTTTATATTCTTTTAATATAAATTTTACTACACGTTTAATCACTTGTATTGTGCACAGCACAACACATTATTCTTTGTTACGAACACACTATGTCTATTCAATTAATAATATTTCAAATATTTATCTGAAGCCTAAAGCATACCTTTAGGCTATTAATTTAATATTATATATTGCCTTCTTTGCCCTCACTTTAAAAGTTCTTTCAACGTTTGATTTTGTGTGTGGTACAGATATAATAAACTAAATTATATAAAATAAACATAAAAACGATATGATGTATAAAAAATCAAAAGTGTGTCTATTTAGCCTTAATATAAAGGCTTAAAGCGTGGGTGTTAAAAATATTTTGGTAGGAAATTTTTTTAATTAACAATGAGAAAAAAATTCATTTTCAGTTACGCAAAACTGAGAGCTATATAGATATTCTATAGAGAAACAAGATTAAAGCGATTAGTAAACCTAAAGTTTGTGGTCTATCATTTCTTTGTTTTACAGTTTATTTATTTATTTTGATTACACTTTAATAATAATCAGCCTGATTACGGTTGTCGTTGTCGTAAGCGACTAAGTCGTTTTTTGTAGTTGATTAAAGAACACAGGTTGTGTGCTACTTGAATCTATTACATGAAACGACACAGTTGTATACGACAACGACGACCGTAATAAGGCTAAATAATAGTTATTTAGACGTGAAAGTTAGTGTTGCGTAAGCGCCGCCCATTTTTATTTTCGGTAAATCGCGCTCTTTCTAAGATCTTCTCCATGACTTTTTTAAGATTTCCAGAGCTGTCGCTCGAATTTCTTTTTAAATTCTGTTTTTAGATGGCGTATGCTCTTTGGCTTATTTATATACACACACGCTTTTCGAAATGCCAACAAAGAAAATAATTATGTTCAGTTAAATCCGGCGAACGAGGCGATCACCTAAATAATGTGTTCGCTGAAAATGTCACTAAAGAGTTTCACTGTTTACCTTGATGTATGTTTTCTATCTTGCTAGCCACGAAGAACTTTCGAACATGCTGCTGAATTGTTCATCACTGATTGAAAATATGTACATTACTGCCTTTGTCTTCAGAGAAATGTGGACCAACAATTCTTATTGTCGTAAACGTGCAATCAGGTGATTTATCAATGCCTTCAGTTCATTATTAAACAACATTAGGCTTAAATATAGTTTTTTGTATAACTGTACAGATTAATGTTATTAAACATGAAGTTGAGTTGTCAGCACCGAAATTAGGCAACGCCGCTCATGTTAAAATATACAAAATTATTTTTATTTTATATTTTAACATGATTTCACTGCTGGCAACTCAACTTCAGTTCAATTGTCATCCATATATTTCTTACGGGCCAAATAAACTATGAAAACGGTTTGGCAAACACACTCTTTGCGTTTGCGATGAAACGACTCAAACATAATTTTTATTTTTCAATAAATGCTCTTAATAAAACTTTTATTGTCGTCCATATTTGATGCTTCTTGTTCTCTTCTTTGGCTCTATAAAATGTTACTGAAATTATTAAATTTAGCAACGCAAACAGCTTGACAAGTATTCAACATGTTTGTACAGAAATCAAACATTTCGGTTTTTTCTAGAAACATGCTTTAACCGTTTGTTCAAACAATTAACAACACAAGTTTATTTGGCCCTTGAATTGCAGAACGTTGTATGAATTGGTTTAAAGATTAGCTAACTTATAAACCAGAGAAGAAAACCTTCCAAAAACTATTCGGTTTTAAGTAAAATGAGTGTCAACAATGGTGTTTTCAGTAAGTATTGTCTTGAACATAAAATAGTGTGTATCAAACAGTAAACGCTTTGTATAAAAATTTGTGCTTGTGAAATTTTATAACAGAAAAAATTAAAAATTGTCTCTAATTACAAAATTCATAGAATCAAAGAAACAAATTGTTGATTTTACACCTATTACCAAAATGATTATGTTGATTACTAAAAATTTTAAAAATTTTAAATTCAGATTTTTTTCAATATGTGATATTTTTAATTTCAATTAAGAATTTGATCAAAAAACTTTGCCATTTCAAACAATGTGTTAATTGATTTAATTAAATATAGCTCAGGTTTTGATAGTTCCCAACAACAATTGTGCAAGTCTAAATTATTTTATTTTAAGCGAAAAAATCAATTAAGATTTTTTGTTATATTTAATTAATATATTAATTAAAAATCTATTTCAAAATAACTAAAATGTTAATTAAATCAAAATTATATTTCTAATTTTTTCACATTAATTAAATTCAAATACTTTTAAAACATTTTTTTAATTGATCAAAGACTGCTGCAAGTTTTTTCTGTGGATAAGTCTCTACAATAAATTGTTAAAGTAAATTAATCGTTGAACATTTTTCTGATGAATAATGAGTTTTGTTTTCATATATTTTAAAATATGTTGCGTGTTTTCTAGATCCTCCAATATCTTAAGCTTCTAAAAAACAATTCATATTACTTATTCAATTGAAAAAAAAAATTGTATCATCTTGATCGAGAAAGTACATTTTGATTCAGATGTGGGCACAAAAGTAAAGCTTCACTTCATATTCTACTTAGATTTTCCTTAGAGTCATCCACTAGCTTATAATTCAAACAACAGCCCATCAAGGCCCTAACAGCCGGCTGTCCACATATATGGTGACCTCCGAGCCCCCAGCAATGTTACCCCTTATCATTTTCTCTGCCTGAAATACACTGCAGTCACCAAGAAGCAAATATGACCTTCTAAAATTTATATTATCAAGTAAGACCCCTGCACTAGACCGTCTCACTTTTCATTTTTTTTCGAAATTTCTTCATGAACATCGATTTTCTTTATCTACTATAAAAACCAAGAATTTTGGTGTATAACACTTAAATATTGATGAATGGGAAGTGGTCTCTCAAATCGATTTTTAATTTTTTTAGGCAAAATGCCTTTTTTTCAAAAAATGAAAAAATCTTGATTTAGTAATTTGCCTCAAACTCAAGCAGTTCTGAATGAATTTGAACATCATTGCATGCATTAGAAAGCTTATTAAATTTCCTAAATGTTTCTTAAAGCAACATTGCCATTTTGTTCGATGGTTTTTTATTCATAGCACTACAAATTCAGATTTTCAAATACAAACTTAACATTTTTGTTTGATTTTTGCTTACCTTTTCATATATAAAAATTTAATGAGGCAAAACTTTTATATTCTGTAAATGCAGTATGGTAGGAAATATTAAAATAACGATTTGGTGTAAATAACAGTCGCATTCTGTTAAGAAAACCCGCAGTTTTATTTGAAATGAGTAAAGTTGTTTATTTCTAAATTTGCTTCTATTGCATAAATACATTATAAAGTAAGAAGATATTGGTTTTTTTTATTTTTTCAAATTTGTTAAAATTGTGCTTTTGTTGGAGTTTGGATGCGTTTTGTGAAAATGCTCGATGACTTAAATTAAATCATTTTGGGTGTAGCACTTCCCATACAAAGACGTTATACATTTCTGTATATCTGGAGAATGACACGAGCTAAAGTTCCAAAATTAGGTACAAACATTTCGGTTATCAATACACAGCATCCCACAAAATATGGGCGGGATTGGAAAAGTGGGCATGGTACCTCCCGTACAAAGATATTATTGAAAATACCCAAATTTTAAATTTTAGGGCTCTAGTATGACATATGAACACGTTTTATATATCAAAATATCAGACATTTTTAGCAGAATATATTTCCCGAAAACCCTGCAAGTTTTTTCCCAAAAATGGAAAAGTAATGCCCAAAATAAAAACATACCCATTTTCGGAAACAATAGATCTTTCCAAGTCCAAGTGTTATAATCTAAAATAATGGTAAATTTCTTCGTAAAGACGTGGGTATATAAATCTGCCAAATCGGTTAAGAAATGGTTAAGTTATTAGCAAAATACTCCAAAAATGGGCTAAAAAGCATCAACATTTTTATAAAAACTAAAATTTTTTAGCTGTTATATGACCTATGGATATGTCTAATATATCAAAAGATCGGAAATTTTTAGTAGAACATATTTGCTGAAACGGAAAAATCGGTTCAGGTACAAAAAAGTTATTACCAAAATATAATTTTTTTTATATTTAGAAATAAACAACTGTAATCATTTCAACTAAAACTGCAGTTTTTCTTAACAGAATGCGACTGTTATTTACACCGAAATCTTTATTTTAAAATTTCCTACCATACTTCATTTACAGAATATAAAAGTTTTGCCTCGTTCAAATTTTATATATGAAAAGGTAAGCAAAAATTAAAAAAAAATGTTAAGTTTGTATTTGAAAATCTGAATTTGTAGTGCTATAAATAAAAAACCATCGGTCAAAATGGCAATGTTGCTTTAAGAAACATTTAGGAAATTTAATAAGCTTTCTAATCCATGTAATAATGTTCAAATCGATTCGAAACTGCTGGAGTTTGAGGCAAATTACTAAATCAAGATTTTTTCATTTTTTGAAAAAAAGTCATTTTGCCTAAAAAATTAAAAAACCATTTGAGAGACCACTTCCCATTCATCAATATTTAAGTGTTATATACCAAAATTCTTGGTTTTTATAGTAGATAAAGAAAATCGATGTTCATGAAGAAATTTCGAAAAAAGTATAAAAACTGAGACGGTCTACCCTGCACCCGTGCCCCTCATTCTCGAGCCATCAGTAAAAAAAAAATAGCAAATCCCTCATACAATCTGCCCTGACCAGCTCTCCCTAAACGGTAATTCCACCCTTGGCAAATGCCCAAAGTCGACCCTCGTGCCCACACAATCCGTGAACCCAGGCGGGCTCAGGCAATAACCACCAATGCCAATCTCATCCATGATCCACGAGTAACATATGAAATTTCTTAACAGTCTCAGTTCCCTCGGTCTGGAAAGACTTCTGGCTGCCATTCCTATCACATACATCTCAATAGGAAGAAGATGTAGAATAACTTCCAGAGCCGCTTGATGAGTATTTCTCATGCTTCCTGGCATGCCGATCAAAGCACAGGTCTGAGCTGTAGGCAGAAGGTTTTTCCGATCAATACGTTAGAATGGGTCTAACCACCGATGTACAAGGCCTTATAATTGCTGACGACCTGAGTCCCCAGTTCCTACCTACCGATAATATGCAAGCACAGTAGGCATTGAGACTATTCTAAAGTCTGTCCTGTGTGTGCCTTTTCCAGGACATTTTACTGTCCAGAAAAACTGCCAGATACTTAGCACTATCAGATAGTCTAAGCTCTACGCCCCCAAGAAGCGGTAGCTTTAAATGATCTACCTTATACCTTCTAATAAAAAGAACAAAATCCGTATTTTCCGAATTGGCTTATCTATCCCCATGCATCCAATTCGCCTAGCGCTACTTGCGTGACTTGGCTAACTGCATGACTTGGCTTGGCTAACTGTTGTTACGTTACTGCCTTTTTAATAACGTCTTTGGTTTTCTTTCCTTTATAAAAAACCTCTTGAGTTTTTTTATTGCAACTTTAATAAAATAATCAAAACACAGCACTTTAAACACTTTGTACAATTCACAACTTTTATTTTGAACTTAGGCACTTACAAAATCTTTTTTTATAGCTTTTATAAACTAATTGCGACCTCTGTGATCTACACACTTTAATGTTTTTACTACTACTGACTAACGATGCCAACCTTTACGAGTATTTATACTGTGATCGAGCCCTGACGTCTAGATGGCTCTAGAACGTTCGACGCCTAACGTCTATTATGTTAATTAAACTTATGCATCTATAGTTATCTACATTAACACTGAAACATACAACATTTTTATTTTTATTTTATATTTTAACATGAGCGGCGTTGCCTGATTTTACAGCTGGCAACTCAACTTTAGTTCAGTTGCATTCCGTAATCGACCCATAATTCTTAATTAAAGTTACCCAATTAAAATGTGTACTATTTTGCGAAGCACTAATGGTACATTTTAAATAGTAAGCACACATTAATGCGCTACATAATAAGACATACACAGATGCCGTTAGGTGAACGAGTTCTTAATAAATTAAAAAAAAAATTGAGGAGCCACGACATTCCCTTACTACGAAGCAGGTTTGTAAGGGAGCATATAAAAGAGTAACGGTAACAAAAATTTCAGTGTGCAAAGCTGATCGGTACATTCACCAAATTTTATAAGCGCTGAATAAAGCGCTTTCTGAGTCAAAAATATATTGCTTCAAAGTGGGAACTCGCCATATAAAATTCATGCCTTCCGTAAGCGATATGGTAAGCGAAACTTTTACGTTTATCCCTTACAAACATGCTTTGTTGGAAGCTCCATTTTGTATTGGGTACTTTCGTTACAATATTATACAAATTCAGTCAGAGTAGTTTTTAAATTTTTGCCAAAATTACCGTTCCCTGTAAAACTCCTTAATTTTAAAAAAGTGCTTAAACGGTTAGGATTTTTTAAATAATGTTAAGTCCTCAAAATGCCCATTGATACGTAATAATCAGCTCCGGTCGAAAAATTTAATTTTTGTTTTTATTTAATTTTAAATGTACCTTTTATTGTCACGAAAACTTTGTTACGTCGAAATCTTGGGAAAGAAATTCCCGGAATTTCCTGCCGAAATCAAAATAATTTTACCCAGTAGTTCTTGGGAATTTGCTTCCGAATAAAACCCAAGTTTCCCAATGGTAATACTTCCCTAAATGAATTTTATATTAAAATAATTTATTTTACTTTTGCAACTTCATTTATTTTATTTTAATAATTCCTTCAAGAAAAAGTATTTCTTTAAAATTAAATTGCTGCCTCTAGTTTTATAACTTTCATCTCCTTTCTAACCGTTGTAAGTTAGTAAACTTGCATTTTCCCTTATAAATTGTAGTTTTAGCTAGTGGACTCCAGGGAACGAGTAGGCGGTTGTGTAAAATGTTTTTTTTTTTTAATTTCCAGAGTATCGCCCATTCACTTACACAATGCAATCATATTTTTGTCATTTAAGCTGTATTCATATAGAAATTCATGTAGAAAGTAGAGGTATAGATGATACCAGTATATTTGTATGAGTCAAAATTATGGTTTTTATTCAAGTTTTCGCTTTAGGATATGTTCTTATTCTTATTACATTGCAAGGAGCAATAGAAGCAACAGCACCAGGCTAATAAGTTTTAAGGACAATTTACCTACACATACAATTTTGCAATAAATAAAAGGAGCGACATGAAAAGAGAGTGTGAATGTAAAAAAAAAATTAAGGCTTGATTTTATAGTCAAACAACTTGAAGTTTGTCTAAAGACATTTCTCATATTTTTTCTTGATATTTTTCTTTTTTTTTCGAATAAAAGAATAAAGTACAAGTTTCTTGTGTGTACAAAAGAAATTGGGTCATATTAAGATTTAAACAAAGAACGATTTATATTTATTGTTCTTCTTCTTGGTCGTTAAATGTGGAATGTTTTCTTTGAAAAATTGTGTAATTTTAAAGAAAAGAAATAAGTTTTACTTTTCTGGTTTATTATTTAAGTCCCTAATTTAACATATTTTTAAACTGAAAGAAGGCTTAAACTTAAAAAAGGGTGATTAAGTTAAATCTTTGACATTAGGCAAAAAGGTCTTAAGTTGAAACCGTATAAGCCATATATATTAGCTCCTTTAACTCCTACAAGGAGCATAGGGCGGTATAAAGGTTATAAGTGATGTCAAAAATTATTTTATAATAGTTATTTTGTGAATTAAAAAAAAAACTGTTATTTTTTTCTCATTATTTTTTTATTATTTATTGAATCTTCATATATTAAATATGAACTAACAATAATTAATCAAATCTTATACTAATACTTTATTTTTGTCCTGCCAATGCCAGACGAAAATTTTTCTCCTCACGGTTTCTGTTCACATATGTAGATGTTTAGCGCTCTTCTCGTCGGATGAGTCCTGCAGTATCTCTTCTCCTTAATCTAGAGTAGCCGCTGTTTTTAAAATATTTCGAGCTAGTGGATTTTGTGTGCGACTCAAGCTTTTTTAAATATTTTACTTCATACTTCGTAATAATAGTTTTTACTAATGACACATTGAGATCCTTGTGAATATTTGAGTTTTTAACATACCAGGGAGCGACTGTGATTATGCGAAGAAGTTTATTTTGGCGCCTTTGAATTTTTTCGATATTTGAGGCCGAGGCAGTGCCCCATAGCTGAATTTCGTAGCACCAGATTGGCTTTAATATAGAGTTGTAAAGTAGAAGTTTGCAATCGAGGCTGAGAACAGAATTTCTTCCAATAAGCCAATAAATTTGAATTGCTTTTAGTTTCATTTGTGTTAGTTTTGCTTCTATATGGCATTTCCATGTTAAACGCCGATCTAGATGAATACCGAGATATTTTACATGCGTTTGTTGGGGCACTAATTTATTATTGATTTTAATAGTGGGGACATGACTCCCGACGCAAGGTGAATGTTATATGTACGCATTTTTGCCCATTGACCTTAATCCTCCATTGTTTTAACCACTTTTCCAGTTCAAATATATGATCCTGCAAGTAACGAGATGCTTCATGACAGTTTTCGTGTACGCTTAAAAAAGCTGTATCATCAGCAAATGTTGAAGTTATGGTGTGGTTATTTGTTGGCATGTCTGAGGTATATATTAAGTATAACAGTGGGCCCATGATGCTTCCCTGAGGGGCTCCAGCGTCAATTGGCTGAGGAGAACTTAAAAAAGCCCCTTCTTTAATAATAAACTTTCGACCAACTAAATAGCTTTCTAACAGCTTGTGTGTGTTTACTGGTAAGTTTGGCTTCAATTTATGTAATAAGCCTTCATGCCAGACTTTATCAAAAGCTTGAGAAACATTCATGAAGAGGGCGGAACAGTATTTTCTTTCTTCAAAGGCTTTTCTTATGGCGCTTACTATACGATGGGTTTGTTCAATTGTGCTGTGTTCTATTCGTAAGCCGATTTGATGGTTAGGAGTACATCTATTTTCGTTTAAAATTGGGGCTTCTTTTTCCAGTCAAAAGACGCTCGACATCTGTAGAATATATTTTACTATTTTGGATTTTTTGAGGGTTATGCCAGAATGTTGAACAGCTCATTTAAAATATCTGTCAAAATTTACAAAAGAAATATTAACATTCTCAGGTGTACTAAGCGGAATATTCTCAGTGCAGTGGGTACTGAGATAGTTTTTTATATTTTTACCAATTTATTTGTGTTGCTGACGTCACTAAGTAACCAGACGGAGATACAATTCTATTAGGGTTTGTTATAGCAAGAATTGTAGGTGTGCGATCAGAAGATAACTCTAAGGAAGCTTCAGCATAAATCGTTTCTGCGGGGAGGATGTTTTTTACAACTCCAAAATCTATGACATCTGCAACTTTTTGCTGATCAGTAGGCCAATATGTTGGTGGTCCACTCGCGACCACAACTGTTATTTTTAACGTCAAAATTAAAGGTTGAAAAAAGTGTTATTTCGCCGTCATAAAATAAAAATCGTTGAAGGAGTTTTATTTCGCCGTCATAAAATTAAACTCATTTGAGGAATTTTATTTTGTCGTCATAAAATAAAACTCATTTGAGAAAATTTATTCCGCCGTCATATTTTAGATTGTAGACGGCCATACGCACTACTACTTAGAGGGTCTTTTGTGCAGCCTGTGTGTCTCATCATATCTGGTGCAGGCTACTCAGGAAGCCCGTTGCCTCTAGTACACGGCATGTAAAAATCCACATGCGCATGTGGTTCTGACGTAATTTTGACGTCATCACACAACACGCAATGCTTATTGTGGCTTTGCATTGAAGTCAAAATTACGTCAGAACCACATGCGCATGTGGCTTTTTACATTCCGTGTACTAGAGGCTTTACAAAATATTTATGACATGGTTTGTGCTTTCAATGTAATTCTTTGGAGTTGTGTTTTACGTGATTATTGCCTAAGTAAAACTACAGTTTCTGACTGAAGATACTCGTATAATATAAAATAAAAATTCTCAAAAATACAAAGAAAAAATGTTTGCCAAAAATTGTTCAATTAATTGGTGTACATTAATTTTTTCAATTAATTGTTTGTTTTCTGCAATTATATTTTTTTTAATTAAAACACATAAATTTAAATGTTGGTGTATATGTTGCGTATTTTTGAGTTTATACAATTAATTTTTTAATTGTAGGTATAATTTTTTTGTGTGGCATGACTCGAAAATACACATCTTTAATTGATATGATCAATTCGTTTGCATTTTTTTATTTAGTAAAATAAAATTTTATTGTCTGAACGAATTGTTTAATTAAAGTCAATTTTCTATTTTTTCTGTGTACATAAATTTATTAAAATGTTGTAAAAATAAATTACAAATTAAAATATTGACTTATTACTCGGTATTCAAAATTAATCTCCTTTTTTGTAAAATCTTCCCATTAAAGATTTTATAGTTGCGTTCGTTATCTTTTTGGACGAAGTAGTCCACTTACGCTCAAAATCGGGCATGTCCTGGTATACCTTTTCTGTGTACATCAATTATTTTTCTACAAGACCCCAATACCTTTCCACAATGCGAAGGTCGGAACAGTTGCATGGACGTCCCTCCCATAGTGATAAATGCATAACGACGTAATTACACATTGTTTTTTTCTAACAAAATATAATGAAAGGGTTTTCTTTGAAAATTGCTTGAAGAATTCTTTGGCCGACTTATCGATGCTTGTTTGCCTGACGTGAGAAAAAACTTCATTAAAAATTTGCATTTTAGCTAACGATATATATTTGTCTGTAGTTGATCAAATTTAATTCCTTATTTTAGTGTTTCGCAGCGTTGTTCTAAAAATCAGTTTTTTTTTTCAAATAATTTTAAATTATGGAAAAGGCGTTCTACTATTTTGTAAAAAATTTTTGTTTTTTTTTTGCTTGAGCAGTCGGTTAGTTCGTTTTTTTTTTTTTTTTTTTTTTTTTTTTTTTTTTTTTAACAGAACAAAAAATTTTCAAATAGATCAGCTAAATTTAATAACACAGTACAACACATGATTTGCCAACTCAATTCTGTGAACTGTATGTGAAATTAGACCCAAAAAGAAGAATTTCTGCATCATTCGTTTTGTCTTCTTACCTGCGATTTGAAGTTAGTATCGATTTGAAGTTAGTACTATCGTATAGGGGAATTTATCACGTTTTAGGCCCTGTTGTTTGACATAGCTCGACAACCCCTAGCCCAATTTAGTTGAAATAAATTTTAAAAAATTAAGAATTACAATTTCCTTAATCTGTTCATATATTGTTTTCCTATACAAGTAACACTTTCGAAGTTAAAAATGAATGTATGAAGGGAAAAAATTATTTTTTGCCTAAAAATTTAAATTTCTTTTTTTAAAAATACATAAAAAATCCAAAATGGAAAAAAGTTTCAAGTTTAGTTATTTTTTCGCAAAGTCACATAACCTATGAGCAAAATGAGACAAAGATCATAAAAATCGATGCACGCGTTTCGCTTTTATTCGCAATTGAGTAAAGGTATGAATTTCAAAAATCAGTTATAGCCACCACCCTTAAAATAAAAATAAAAATATAAATTAAAAAATTATCATGCAAAAAAAACTTTATTTATAAAAACTTAATGAAAATAAAATAATATGCTATTAATACGCAATTAGGAGTTCCCGAGAAGATAATTAGTCTTATTAAGGAGCTATACAACAACGCATTTTGTTCGATACTTCATGAGGGTACAGCAAGTACCCCCATCAAAGTAAACGTAGGTGTTCGTCAAGGCTGTGTTTTGTCTCCACTACTGTTTAACATAGTACTTGACGTAGTTATGAACCACTGCATGAATATGCATCATGGAATTTCGTGGGGCCTTCATGATAGGTTAGAAGATATTGATTATGCAGATGACGTCTGTCTTTTATCCCACCGCTTCTCTAGCATGCAATCTAAGATTCAAACCTTTGCTACACGTGCAGCCAAAGCTGGATTACAAATTAATATCAACAAAACCAAATCAATGCGCATAAATTCTTCATGCAACGACAACTTTCAGCTTTCGGGCCAACCCATTGACGATGTTGAAATCTTTTGTTACCTGGGGAGTATAATTTCAAAAACAGGGGGCAGCAAAGAAGATATACAGAATAGACTGTGTAAGGCAAAGCAAGCGTATGGCACGCTTAATAAATTCTGGAGATCTCAAAATATCTCAACTCACACCAAAATCAAGGTTTTTAATAGCAATGTAAAATCTGTGCTTCTGTATGGTTGTTAAACTTGGAATATTTCAAGCCGTGAAATGAGTAAAATGCAAGCTTTTGTAAACCGCTGCCTCAGGCGTATTGAAAGGATATTCTGGCCTGCCACGATATCAAATCTGGAGTTGTGGAATTTAACCCATCAAGTTCCTTTAAGTACCAATATCCGATTGCGTAAATTTAGTTGGCTAGGACACACAATGAGAAAACCAGCACATGATTTAACTCGACAGTCTGTAGAATATAACCCCCAAGGATCCAGGAGACCTGGTAGACCTGCGAATACTTGGAGACGACAAATTGAGAACGAGTTGCATGAGCATGGCGTGTCCTGGAATGAGATGAAAACCATGTCCACTGATAGAATACAATGGAAAACATTTGTTGCGGCCCTATGTTCCACAGGGAATTAAAGGATTACATATAATACGCAATTATAATATGCATAAAACAAAATTTAGAACATTTTTTCAATTATTGGCAATATCCATCCTTGTAGAAGTTGACGCTTGTGGTTCTGATGATCTTGTTTTCTTCGTAGGTTGTTCATATTCATGGTCTGAGTCAGCTTGGCGTTGTCGGTATGATGTTGCGCTGACATTTTGCTGTGTGAGTTTTCTTCTCTTCAAAAATGATGTCAGCCATTCGGAGTCGTGTTGTGATAGTCCCAGCTTGGCCACAATGTAATCCATTTCGATTTGTGGTAGCGGTTGTGGTGCACTATTTTCAATATCGGGTATCCAATCAGCATCATCCAAATCGGTCGGATTGGTGAAAACGGTTTCGGCTAGCAGGGACACAGTATCCGCACTCGGAGGTTTAGGTGCATCGGTATCAGCAGGGCGTTGCACTGGAAGTGTGGCAGTAAATGCAGCAGTGTATACTTTTGTTTTCAATTGTTGTCTGTTTAATCCAGGACGAAAATTTATGCATGCATAGCACCTGGATTCATCATGTCCAGTTGTGTCTTCCACCCAAATTACTGGCTTCATAAAAGATAACTTTCTACTTTTTCCGTGAATCCATTTTAGAAGGGTAGTATAACAACTGTTGCACACTGTGTTCGGCGTAAAATTTGCACCACTTAAATCTGCTTCATCGAATTAATTACAATACGCGGTTTTGTATTGCTCAGTAAACAAATTTTTTCGATCTTTTTTCTGTATTTTTCGGACGATATGACCACAAACGTAACAATATTCATCCAAATATGGGCACTTGTTGTTTTCCATATTGATATATTTTATGTTTTGTTGTTATTCACTTTTAAAAAACTGGAGAAAAATCACTTTTACTGTTCGCGTTCGTCGGCACTGGCTGAATGCCAAAAATCGATCAATGCACACCTATAAATACTACGTATTTTTGAATATTTTACTGCCAGGTACTTATAAATGGGCGCATATTTTAAGGGCGGCTGGCTATATACCTGATTCAGCACTTGTACGTTTCAAACTGTGAAAAACTTTCCAAATAATGACCACCCTTAAATGTGGGTGCAATTTCTGTAAAAAAATCATATAGGTAGCCACCGGAAAAACCCAAATAATAAAAAGGTCCACTTTCCGTTTAATTGTCCACGTACATTTATTACCGCAATCATAAAAATCAAATAACCTTTTGTTTATTCCTTTTTTTTTAATTCTCAGAATCATGAAAAAGGTGTCAATGTTTTCTCCAAATAATGTTGTGCATATCTCGAGCAAATTTTTGAAATTCATACATTTACTCAATTGCGAATAAAAGCGAAACGCGTGCATCGATTTTTATGATCTTTGTCTCATTTTGCTCATAGGTTATGTGACTTTGCGAAAAAATAACTAGACTTGAAACTTTTTTCCATTTTGCATTTTTTATGTATTTAAAAAAAAAAAATTTAAATTTTTAGGCAAAAAATAATTTTTTCCCTTCATACATTCATTTTTAACTTCGAAAGTGTTACTTGTATAGGAAAACAATATATGAACAGATTAAGGGAATTGTAATTCTTAATTTTTTAAAATTTATTTCAACTAAATTGGGCTAGGGGTTGTCGAGCTATGTCAAACAACAGGGCCTAAAACGTGATAAATTCCCCTATACGATAGTACTAACTTCAAATCGATACTAACTTCAAATCGCAGGTAAGAAGACAAAACGAATGATGCAGAAATTCTTCTTTTTGGGTCTAATTTCACATACAGTTCACAGAATTGAGTTGGCAATCAACTAACTGAAAAATGTTGTACTGTGTAAAATATATTAAAAATGTCTTATTATATTTGTTACGATGTGTTTCCTATTTACATATTTTTATAATAAAATTTGTTTTTTTACACATGATAGACCTGTTCTGAAAGTCAATATTTATCAATGTGATTTCAGATCACGCGAAAATTATAAAATAACGTGATTATAAATCGCCCAGCTAAATGACTAGCGATCTTTATGCACTTGACTATTTTTTTTTTCTATGTTCTAGACAAGATAATTCACAAAAAACTTAATTTTTTATTTAATATGATTTGTTTTCTATTTATTATATTAATGAGATTATATACATAAAAACATGTGCATATGGATGTATGTGTATGTATTAATTAATTTGAAGGGAAGTGCTTTTTTTTATATAAAAAATGTTTGCTTGTGACAAAGTCGTCTTTAACAGTCATCAGGGCTGCCAGGTACTTTTCCCCAAATTTAAAAAAAAACGCTTAAAAAGTTAATATTTTTTGTTTGTTTTTTTTTCTGACGAAATTTAAAAATTTTTTTTAAATAATAAGAAAAATTATAATAAGAAATCCCCCTAGTAAAAATTTTGATTAAAAATTTTTTATTTATTATTACTAGCTTTTGGCCCTAATCAGGTAAAACGGAACGCCAAAGAATTACATTGAAAGCACAAACAATGTCATAAATATTTTGTAATTTTGTTGTTTCTTTCTGCAGAAATTCACATTGCGTTTTAAAATTTTAAACGCTGCATATCTTGTGGCGTTGAACATTTTAAAATGGTACATTACATGCAGGTTTGTAAGGGAGAAACGTAAAAGTTTCGCTTATCATATCGCTTACGGAAGACATGAATTTGATATGGCTGGGAACTCGCCATATCAAATTGTAGCAATAAATTTTTGACACAGAAAGCGCTTTATTCAGCGCATATAAAAATTGGTGAATGTAACGATCAGCTTTAAACACTGAATTTTTTGTTATCGTTATTCTTAAATATGCTCCCTTACAAAGCTGCTTCGAAGTAAAGGAATGTCGTGGATCTTCCAATTTTATATATACATATATATTAGAGCGACTCAAGTTGTATGGAAGCGAAATTCGTGCAAGGTGTACCCCCCTCAAAATGAACCTTAGACTTTTTTAAGATGACATTTAAAATATTTCGGCTCCAGATTTGACCTCTCGTGAGCTGGACCATTTTGGAAAAGGGCCTACTTTTACATGTTTTGTTAATTTGAGAATCTGTTTTCTTACCAACATAGAAAATATGGGTATCATAAGAAAGGTTTTTTAAGGCGCGTCCAACTGTGTATACAATTTGTGCAAGGACGATCATCCATGTCCTTTTTTTAAGGATATTCTGTAAAAAAGAACGGTTTTTGAATTTTTTGTTCGGGGTTGTTTGTAATAAAAATGCCAAATTAACATATTTTAATCTTTAGTCGATTTAATTAAATACGGGTCTCAGCTTTTTTTTTGAAATTCGTGCTAGTTTGCGTTATGATTTTTAGGAGGGTACATCGAGCACTTTTTTGGTGAGTCGCTCTAATATATACTATATATACATATATTTTTTAATTTAAGAATTCGTTCACTTACATTACTGCATCTCTGTATGTCTTATTGCGTAGCGCATAAATTTGTACTTACTTTTTAAAATGTACCATTAGCGCTTCGCAAAATAAGAACATTTCATATTGGGAATCTATATCTAGGAAACTAATTTATGACTACTCTTATAGATTAGTTTACTACAAAGTAGCCGACCGGGGGCACCCCTTGCATTTAATATAGGCCCTAATTGTGTAAAACGTAACGCAACGCAGAAATAACATTAAAAGCAAAAACAAAGTCAAAAATATTTCATAATTTTGTTGTTGCTTTATACATAAATTCATACTGCGTTTTAAAATTTTTAAACCCAACAAGATATGAAGCGTTTGAAATTTAAAAATTTTTCTGACCGCCCCGGCTTCGCTCGGTAATTTACTAATTAGAAATGAAAAGGAGGCAGTGTGTTAAATTTTTCGAGTTTCTTAGAAAAGTATTAATAATTTAACGTTTTCCCTTAAGTTAGCTAATGCTTAGAAAAATGATAAGTAGGCAATACATTAAAAACTTCAATTTTCCGAGTTTAACCAAAAACAAATTTTTTTTCTTTACAAACCATCTCCTGAAAATTTTGAATCGAACCCGGTTGATTAGTTAAGAAGTTATAGGAAGCTTTTACCCCTCTTGTCCTATTTCAAGCCCTAAACAATAAAAATTATAGCATATATAGTTCCATTCAGATGTTACACTATTTGCCTCCCAAATTTAAGAAAATCAGTTGACAAGTTAGGAAGATATAAGAAGGGAGGGCATTTACCCATTCATTCTATTAACGCCCTCAAGCAATATTAACCTATTCTCATACCTAACAAATACACATACAAAATTTCATAAAAATCGGTCAAGCCGTTTCGGAGGAGTTCAATTACAAACACCGTGACACGAGAATTATATATATATATATAGATTTCTTTCTCTGTTTTTCCAAATATTTTCTGGCGTTGCGTTGCATGTTACACATTAGGGACCATACTTTACTTCAGAACTAGCAAAAAAAAAATGCAAAGTGTAATAGAAAGACACAAAACATTCTGGCAGTTTCTTCAAACAATTTTTTAAAGATCCCATGAAAATTTTCTAAAACGAGCCCATAATTACGAAGCTGAAAACGGGGCCATTAAAGTGACCCTATTTTCCATATATATATGGGTGATTTATAAGCTGTGCTATCAAGTCATAACGTCATAAAGTCTTAAATAATATTATAAAATTGTTTAAAAAAAAATATTGTTGTGCTTCAAACAAAATAAAAATGTTAATGCTGTGTTCATTGATTCGTCCTAACTGTACAGTAGAAATCAAAATTATAAGGGATTGCACACAGCAGTCATATATATTTCTTGTAATTATTTTAAGACATATGACTTTACAACTTTTTGACTACCTTGTGAATCACCCAATTATAAAAAAATTCCATTTTCAATATTTTATAATCTAAAAGAAGAAACAAAAAAAAAACCTAAAAAAATATAAAAAAATTATATAAACGAAAAATTTATTGAATTATTAAACCCCATGGTGACTTTTGATCCACCCTGTACATCCTCCAGTTGTAAGATTCACTAACATTTTTTACGATAATCGTATCGTTAAATTAAATATAACGAAAATTTATCAAATTTGCTATTCAGTAAGATTTATAACGATATTCGCTGTCGATTAAAGTCAGCTGATACTTTAAGCAGTTTTTTTTTCGATATTTTAACGACAATTATTTAAGTTGTGTTTATTTAATCGATAAAGTGTATTTTATATTAAAAGTGGCTGAGGCCCGACTTCTTACATACATACTACAATCATACATACATATGTATATGTATGAACAAAAACAAAATTCAAAATTTACAAAAAAAAGAAAGCAAATGATGAACAAAAACAAAATTCTAAATGTAAAATTCACAAAATAAAATATAAAACCAGTAAATTGGAGCACAATTTCATTTGTTTTTTTTTTATTCTCTTTTGTGCTTTTCGTTTATTTTAGCATTTTGTAGACAGAGATGTTACAAAAACTACAGCTGTTTACAATCGTTAAAAATAAATTACAGAATCACACTATCGTTACTGCAAGCGAATATATATGTATGTCGACAAAAATTACGATTGTCGGATCGTTAAAAGTAAGTGAATCGCACCACAGGCGGCTTGTTCTAAAATATCCTCCTGTTTGCTGGCTTTCTTAACTTGGGGCATTAGTAGATGCGGTGTTACCACCACCGAGAGGAAATGTTACCCATGTCAGGTGCTCACGTTAATCTTAAACACAGCTGTCTCAATAATGTGCCACTGTCTGCCCTTTCAAGCTTCGTGAAAATTCCGGCTTGCTCTAAGGACTTACGATATCTAAAACAAACATATAAGAGCCATGTTAGGTTTAGTCACGTTGGCATCACAGTGGACGTCCATTGAACTCACTTTTGATTAACCTATTCTTTGGTTGTATCTACGCTTTGCTATATGACTTCTAGTCTTGTCTGAAATAGAAATAAATTAATTGTTTTTTTAACTCCGGCAAATAAACATACTGCTAGT
Source organism: Pollenia amentaria (assembly GCA_943735925.1). Classification (NCBI taxonomy): domain Eukaryota; kingdom Metazoa; phylum Arthropoda; class Insecta; order Diptera; family Polleniidae; genus Pollenia; species Pollenia amentaria. The sequence continues at coordinate 78,479,226 of OX031008.1, read as the reverse complement.
TATTAACATTGTAAGGTATTTTTTTAATACTTTAAGTTTAGAAATAAAAACAAGTTAAATAAAAAGAGCTAAGTTACTTGCCACAACTTATTGAAGCAAGTTTTCTCTATTGTGTTGAACATGTGTGTACATAAAAATTCATTGAGGATACAGGACAGACAGTTTGACTCTAAATTGGCAACGATAAACGTTAACAAACTAAACAAAAACTGCAACAAAATTTCTATATTCAATGTATCGTGTTCTAGTTACAGATTGTTTCCATTTCTGTGTGAATTTAATTTTATTTATTTTCTTTCATTTTTTTTTTCCAACAATTACAAAAAACAATCAGCACTTTGAGAGTTGGTTGTTTAAATATTTTGTTAGTCAGATGTTCTAAATGTACATACATATGTATGTATGTATGTGTGTAAAAATAAATGGATGTTTTGTAAAGAGAACATGTATCTACATATATCCATGTAAAAGTATCTGAAAGTGTAACTTAACTTCTGCTTAACAATAAATTTTTAACACGAGACATAAATCTCCAAAAGCAAATAAACGATACTACAAGCAACAATAAATAAATATGTTTGTTAAGCAAATAACTATTTGTATATTTGTAATCAAATGTATTAGTATTAAATAACACAATAAACGACATGTAAAGAGCCGAAATTGAAACAACAAACAAAAAAAAAAATAAAAAAAATAAACAAATTCATTCTAAAATAAATATATTTGTTTAATTAAAAAGCTGTCAATTTTGTAACAACAATTCCAATAAAATATAAAATTTATGACACCTTGTTAATGGTATTTGAATAATATTTTGAAAAAGTTTTTAATTTTTGTTATTATGTATTTATTTATGCTACAAACGCTGCATTACAGACACTGAAATTACCGAAAAAAAAAATGCCAATCGAATTTTTGTAGCAAAATCCATATTTATTGCAATAATTTAATTGTTAATGTTTACATATGTACATACATACATACATACTTGTGCACACTGAAAAAAATTTGCGCTATAAAAATGAATAAAGGCCTCTTTACACTTACGTAAACGTTTAGGGTGCGGTTCTGCTGTTTCGTTTTCCTTATCAAGCTTATGTATAAATAGATATTCTTTCATAAACGTAACGTTGCATTGCGGATGACTGATACAATTAAAGTTTGTTCTCCGTTTTTACGTAACAGCTGTTAAAGAATTTCAATTTTGCTTATATTTCTTTGAAGTTAGGCAAAAAGGTCTTAAGTCAGTTTTTCGTAATGTTAAATAGAAAATTATTTCATTGCTTTATTTAATTGATTTATTTCCTAAAGAGCAAATCATTGCGATTAGAAGCAGTTGTTGTGATAGATTTAATACATTAATACCAAACAAAAGAGTAAAAAAAGATCGAGTTAAGCCTAATCAAAAACTAAAATTGCGTTGTTTGCCTAACGTCAAAAATTTATTGATAAGGCGAACATTCCATCGACGCTAGGCTAGATTACTAGAATCTTCAGTGCTCGTCAAGAATCAAGAAAACATGTGTTTTGTCAAACCCAACCAAAAAGACGTTAATATTTTTTAAATTTGTTTCAAATTTTCCTTAAACAAATCTGCAAAAAAAGAAAATAAATAGTTAACTATTTTGTTTAAGTGTATTTGTTTACAAATATATCAAAACTAAGTTTCCTTTATTAAGCAATAATAATTTGACAGCAATGGAATGCTGATTTGAAACATACACCTTTATTTTCCTTTATACTCAACACCAAGGCGAATTCAACTACAGGTGGTGTCGATACTACAACAATCCAAAAACAACAGAAACAACACAGGGTTTTTTGCATTGCATTGTTAGTGTATACTGTCCAAAATGTCAACCATTCCTAACAAAACACTAACAAATCAAAACAAAGTAGCTGGAACTGTCAAAATCAGATGGCGTTTAGACACCACCTGTAGTTGAATTCGCCTTGACTCAACACCAATAACACTGGTCGCCAAAGAAAAAAAAAATGAAAACTTCGGAGCAAGAACTTTGTTCTGTGATTTTAATTCACTATTCCAAATCTGTTCACGAATTAATTTTATCACGTGAAAAAATAAACATTTGTATACCGATTTTAATGATTTATTGCATATTTTATTAGTCATATCGATCCATAACCGCAAAAAAGCTCAAGCGACAAAAACAAAATTTTACAGGAGAAGGTTTTTTTAATTATATTTTATAAATATTTTGTATGAAAATTTTGCTGAAACTAAAATGGTTTTTGCTATAAAATCGGAACGGTACCTTCTGTTACCATGAGATTTTAAGAGATGATGCAAGTATTGTCAAAAAATTCATTTATTAAAAAAAAACGAAAATTTAAAATATTGTCGCTTAAGCTTTTTTTGCGGTCATGGCTCGATATATGTATGTACCTGGCTTTCGATTAATTATATATAACCCGTTACTTCGTTAGCGTTACGTGGACATATTTTAACGCAAAAGCATATGTTTCTAGGTTTTAACCCGCTTCTTTGTAATAGGTACGATTTTCACCTCTTAAACGTTCGAATTTCGAAAATTTACCAAAATTTTATTTGTATTTTTTAGATACTTTACGAATGTGATATTTTTTTTTTTGTTTCAATGTTTATTGGTTTAATAGATAGATGGCGTGGCAATAAAGTTTTAAAATACAGCTTTTACCCGTTTACTCCCCAAAAGGGCCGAATTTCAAAAAAGTACCAGACACCTTTCCGCTTATTTTTTTAATGAACATGAGGTTAGGGTATTTACCCGTTTTTAACTTTTTTACCCTCTAACCATAAAAATTTCCCAAAACTCCCATCCTAGAGAATCGATCGGGAGGCCAACCTGTCGGGCAAATTTCAACATTTTAGCTTCAGGCGTTTAGGACGTGCGATGATGAATCAGTCAGTAACTTGACAATTTTATATTTTATAAGTAGAAATGTAATTCTCATAATGAAAAAATACATTTTGGGGGTTATTTTCTAAAACACTTCATCTCACTTAAAAAATATTTTCATACAAATTTGTCAAAATACAAAAAAAAATTTATATGAAAAATTTCTCAACGCAAGGTGAAGTGATTTAGAAAATAACCCCCTTTATATAGAGAAAACACACCATCATAAAGGTGCGCGTATAACGCATATTCGTAGAAATTTTTCGATGATTTTTTTTATAAACCATCAGTGAAAGTAGACCTTTCCAGCGCATGTACTCGTTTGAAAATCGGTTGAGTGTATAAAAAAAACTGTTGTTAAAATTACTTAAAGGGAATTTTATTTCAAATAATTTGTTGGTGATTTAAACTAAACCGGACAAAACGTTCTCAAGTTATGATGAAATGTATAAGCATAACTGTTTTAGTTTGGGAATATTATGCATGCCCATGCTATTGAATAACTAATAAAATGAACATTCTTCCAGCCATTTTAATGATATATGGCTTATTTGATTCGTTATATATCTGGCTTTCTGATAAATGATGAAAATGTTAAATTTTTGTCGCTATAATTTTTATATGAATTTTTGAAAACAAGTGTTTTGAACAAAATCCGACAAATATAAAAAACTAGACGTGATAGAAAAACACTGAAACCGGATAATTTTTATTTAAAACAATTTTTGCTGCAGACCAGTGTAGTTAAAAACCTTAAGCCGCTGACTTCAACCAAAAGCGTACAGACATTTTTGGCGCTAATAGTAAGTTCATTTGATAGTATTTTTTGCTTTTTACTAGTTTTAACATGTGTTATTTTTATACAAGTTTAATGTGGAGAAGTTTTTAGTTGCCAAGAATTTTTTTCAAAAACAAGATTATTTTAAGTGAGTGTCAAGAATTTTGCAAATTTAAATCTTGCAGCGACATACATGACGTTATTTTTTTATTACTATTTTTATACAAAACGCGAAAATGTATTATTTATATAAACTTTGACAGATTTTCTGTTTTCCTTTTAACGCACTTTAACACGTTTACGTATGTTTAGTAAATACCCAACCATTAATGTCGACCGCAAAGCTTACATATCCGCAATATTTACGTATGAGTATGAGACGAGGACTAAGTTTTAAATATATTAGTAGTTCATTAAAAATAATAATATTCCGATTAATCGGCATCGGTATCGGCTAAAAATTGTTAATGGACAGTAATCTGTGTTCGGCATTGATTTGGCCGATTTTTGCCGAAGGCCGAACTATACCATTACACAGTACAACACATGATTTGCCAACTCAATTCTGTGAACTGTATGTGAAATTAGACCCAAAAAGAAGAATTTTTGCATCATTCGTTTCGTCTTCTTACCTGCGATTTGAAGTTAGTATCGATTTGAAGTTAGTACTATCGTATAGGGGAATTTATCACGTTTTAGGCCCTGTTGTTTGACATAGCTCGACAACCACTAGCCCAATTTAGTTGAAAAATTAAGAATTACAATTCCCTTAATCTGTTCATATATTGTTTTCCTATACAAGTAACACTTTCGAAGTTAAAAATGAATGTATGAAGGGAAAAAATTATTTTTTGCCTAAAAATTTAAATTTTTTTTTTTAAAAATACATAAAAAATCCAAAATGGAAAAAAGTTTCAAGTCTAGTTATTTTTTCGCAAAGTCACATAACCTATGAGCAAAATGAGACAAAGATCATAAAAATCGATGCACGCGTTTCGCTTTTATTCGCAATTGAGTAAAGGTATGAATTTCAAAAATCAGTTATAGCCACCACCCTTAAAATAAAAATAAAAATATAAATTAAAAAATTATCATGCAAAAAAAAACTTTATTTATAAAAACTTAATGAAAATAAAATAATATGCAATTAATACGCAATTATAATATGCATAAAAACAAAATTTAGAACATTTTTTCAATTAATGGCAATATCCATCCTTGTAGAAGTTGACGCTTGTGGTTCTGATGATCTTGTTTTCTTCGTAGGTTGTCGGTATGATGTTGCGCTGACATTTTGCTGTGTCAGTTTTCTGCTTTTCAAAAATGATGTCAGCCATTCGGAGTCGTGTTGTGATAGTCCCAGCTTGGCCACAATGTAATCCATTTCGATTTGTGGTAGCGGTTGTGGTGCACTATTTTCAATATCGGGTATCCAATCAGCATCATCCAAATCGGTCGGATTGGTGAAAACGGTTTCGGCTAGCAGGGACACAGTATCCGCACTCGGAGGTTTAGGTGCATCGGTATCAGCAGGGCGTTGCACTGGAAGTGTGGCAGTAAATGCAGCAGTGTATACTTTTGTTTTCAATTGTTGTCTGTTTAATCCAGGACGAAAATTTATGCATGCATAGCACCTGGATTCATCATGTCCAGTTGTGTCTTCCACCCAAATTACTGGCTTCATAAAAGATAACTTTCTACTTTTTCCGTGAATCCATTTTAGAAGGGTAGTATAACAACTGTTGCACACTGTGTTCGGCGTAAAATTTGCACCACTTAAATCTGCTGCATCGAAATAATTACAATACGCGGTTTTGAATTGCTCAGTAAACAAATTTTTTCGATCTTTTTTCTGTATTTTTCGGACGATATGACCACAAACGTAACAATATTCATCCAAATATGGGCACTTGTTGTTTTCCATATTGATATATTTTATGTTTTGTTGTTATTCACTTTTAAAAAACTGGAGAAAAATCACTTTTACTGTTCGCGTTCGTCGGCACTGGCTGAATGCCAAAAATCGATCAATGCACACCTATAAATACTACGTATTTTTGAATATTTTACTGCCAGGTACTTATAAATGGGCGCATATTTTAAGGGCGGCTGGCTATATACCTGATTCAGCACTTGTACGTTTCAAACTGTGCAAAACTTTCCAAATAATGACCACCCTTAAATGTGGGTGCAATTTCTGTAAAAAAATCATATAGGTAGCCACCGGAAAAACCCAAATAATAAAAAGGTCCACTTTCCGTTTAATTGTCCACGTACATTTATTACCGCAATCATAAAAATCAAATAACCTTTTGTTTATTCCTTTTTTTTAATTCTCAGAATCATGAAAAAGGTGTCAATGTTTTCTCCAAATAATGTTGTGCATATCTCGAGCAAATTTTTGAAATTCATACATTTACTCAATTGCGAATAAAAGCGAAACGCATGCATCGATTTTTATGATCTTTGTCTCATTTTGCTCATAGGTTATGTGACTTTGCGAAAAAATAACTAGACTTGAAACTTTTTTCCATTTTGGATTTTTTATGTATTTTAAAAAAAAAAATTTAAATTTTTAGGCAAAAAATAATTTTTTCCCTTCATACATTCATTTTTAACTTCGAAAGTGTTACTTGTATAGGAAAACAATATATGAACAGATTAAGGGAATTGTAATTCTTAATTTTTTAAAATTTATTTCAACTAAATTGGGCTAGTGGTTGTCGAGCTATGTCAAACAACAGGGCCTAAAACGTGATAAATTCCCCTATACGATAGTACTAACTTCAAATCGATACTAACTTCAAATCGCAGGTAAGAAGACGAAACGAATGATGCAGAAATTCTTCTTTTTGGGTCTAATTTCACATACAGTTCACAGAATTGAGTTGGCAGTCAATTAACTGAAAAATGTTGTACTGTGTTATATGCAAATGTTACAAAACCATGCAAAAATGATAAACTTTTTTTCCAAAATTCGGTTGTGGAAAATTAATAAAATACATTTTGCTATATCTTTGGTTCAGTTTTATATATATATATGGGGGATTTCATGTCAAGTGACTCAACTTTTGAAATCGATGTCTTCCGATTTGGATGAAATTTGCACCAAGGTTAGTAGTTTTGGTCGCTTAGTGGGATGCGAGTGCGATATGTGTAAAAAAAAATAATTTCTAACTCAAGACGAGGATTTTTATTTTTTTTTAGCATTTGACGTCTTGACTTACAAATTATTTTTTTTTATACATATCCCACTCGCATCCCACTAAGCGACCAAAACTACCTTAAAGGAAAACCCCTAAGCTTTCTTTTGAGCCAAAAAAAAAAAAAAATAAAAAAAAAATACCCTTTTCAAAAAAAATGCAAAAATAGTTTTAAATTTAAGAAAAAAAAAAAAAGATTATTTATCTTTTTGTTTTTATTATTATTATTTTATATTTATTTAATTATTATTACAAATAAATAAAAAATATTTAATTTGTCAACATCCCTATAGAAAAAGTGATTTTATTCCTGGGATTAACTTATTGTGGGTATTACAGTATCGAGGGAATGAAATGCTAGTTCGGTATGTTATATACCGGCGGAAAGGTTAATTTGTCTAGTTTCTCAGCATAAGTTTTATATTTAAGATTTTAGAAACACTTACACACAAAAAGGAAAAAATTCAAAATAGTGCATATGCTAAAAATTGAAAAACCCTCGTCTTGTGTTAGAAATTATTTTTTTTTTTATACATATTCCATTCTCATCCCACTAAGCGACCAAAACTACCTTAAAGAAAAATGCATAAGCTTTCTTTTGAGCAAAAAAAAAAAAAAATACCGTTTCCAAAAAAAAAAATAAAAAATAAGTTTTAAATTTAAAAAAAAAAAAATTTTAAAAAATTTAAAAAAATACAAAAAAAAAATTTTTCGATAGCTTGAAGAAATAGCTATCTAATTTGTTTGGGACAAATTTTGCTAACACCAATAGATAATAAGTTAGATGTAAGAGAAAGAACACCGGTTTGGCCAAAATGTCAAGTTTTGACCCCCTCTAACTCAAAAACTTTTTGACCGATCTTATTGAAAATTTGTGTCTAAGCTACTATCCAAGAAGACTTACCTTGGTGCAAATTTCATCCAAATCGGAAGACATCGATTTCATAAGTTGGGTCACTTGACATGAAATCCCCCATATATATATATTTGTTTTTTTTTTTTTAATATAAACATGGTAATAAGAAACTCTTGTCTTAAGTAACTTTAAATTTTTGATTTTTTGAGATATGACTGCTTTGCAATTGAGAAGCGATATGTACATTGATAGAACCAATGTACATATCACGCTCTGGCGTTTATTAGAATTATGAAAATGTTTGCTACCACATTTGATTAAAATATCCCATTTTTCAGTTTTTGTTTTATTTGTTATTTAAAGTTTAAAAAATAAAATATAAATTTACATAGAATTGAAATCAATTTATATTACAATGCTTTAAAATTTGTTTTGTAAATTTTGAAAATAAGAAATTTAACAAACATAAAGAAAACGTAAAAGTGCATTTTAAAATATTGGGAAGTTCGTTATTTTATAAGTACAACATGCATATGTTCGATTTGATGCGAAAGAGTTTGTGCTGATGAGTCCAACACAAAAAATATTAATTCTAGATCTAGTTTTAACATACCGATGTACTCCTAATAACTTTCTGAATCGGTCTAACGATGTCCGTCCGTCCGACCGGCAAGCTGTCCATGCATATTGTGTGCGAAAAGTTATTTCGTACAAAAAATGCAATTTTGAAGATAATGTAATGAAATTTGTTATATAATACTAATTGTCACAATGATGAAAATTTTTACTCAATAATGGAGAGGGTATTATGCGTTTGTGTTGATGCTTGTAACACCTTAAAATATTGGTCCAAGACCCACCTTTTAGTACACCGATCGTCTCCGATGCCGTCCGGCTGGCTGACAGGCTGTCCATGTAAACCTTGTTTGCAAAGAACAGGTCACAATTTTAGAGCTAATTTGACTAATTTGGCCCACAGGTTCTAATTGGCCAAGGACCAAGCCTATTGAAAATGGGGCTAATTGTTCCATAATTTCACATAGCCCCCATACAAGCTTCTGTTGGTATTTAGATTAAATTTGGTCAAATTTTTTTTATTGCAATCAAAATCATTTTACTAAATTTTATTGGAATCAGTCCATATTTGACCATAGCTCTTATACAAATTCTACTCCCGAAAATAGTTTTTAATGCCATAATCTCCTTACAAATGTTATATACATAAAATTTGACGACAATAACTTTATTGAGAGCTTCTATGTCATGACAAAATGTTGTGCAGGTGCGTCCAAAATCAACCATAGGTCACATATAATTCTCCTTTCTAAAATTACTTAAAAGAAAAAAAAATTTTATATAGATGAAGATATCTAAAAAATATTCGGCATAAAGAACTTTTATATAATTATTAAACTCAATTACATAATCTTGTTCTGGCGGGTCTAAGATTGCCCATAGGTCCCATATAGGGTACACTTCCAAAAATGTTATCTTATATTCTGTGGTGGATGGTATCATATGGTCGGGTTTGACCGACTATACTTCGTTGTTTGCTTTAGATTAATTTTTTATTTTTAGTAGCTCGCAGAACAACATGAAGTTGAACATCTTTGGGAAGAAATAAAGCTATAAAATTATGTGGAATGCGATGGCCTTGAAAAGGGTATAAACTTTTTATCTGAAGGCTTGCTTAACAAACCAATTTTTTGACTAAACTTGAGGACCTAAATTCAATATTGTTCCAAAGTTATGGTGATTATTTATATACAGGGCCTAGTTTTATGAAAAAATTATTATGCAAGTCAAATTTAGTATAGTACTACTTTAGGCGGAAAACCTAATGAAAAAAAAATGTTCTATTTGATATTTTGACAATCAGACCTAAAATCATTTGGAAGAGCAAGAATCGTAAGACTTGTAGAATAGTGTGAAAGGGGTTTTATGGACATTAATTATCCTACATATACAATAGTATTATTGCAATATATTCTGTGGGTAAAAGCTTTTATTAATGATTTTATCAAAAACTAATAACCCACTTTTTGATTTTAAATTCTATGGTTGTTTTTTGTATAGTAGTGTACGTGTTAATATGAAATTAACCCAGCTAGCATTTTCAATCGTCTAGGAGTCTACTGGGAATCTCATGACGAGTGTTTTTGATCGTCGACGAGTTCATTTTTTAGTTGTAGACGATTCCTCGCACGGGAGAAACTGTTACACGTGCTGATTCGTATGAGAGATTCGTCCATAACACAGCAAACGACTCTTAAATTAATCTATAGGGAATCGTGTATGATGTATGTAGAGATTATCTAACGAATCTTTCTAAAAGCACGCCAAGGGTCGTATGAGACTCACGTAGGGATTATTTTACGACTCGTGAAATGCTCAGCCGTATAACTGAGCTACATAAATAAGGGCATGAAGCATGTTTTTCATGTCAAAACTTCTAATTTTCATACAATTTATATCAAACAAACCTTAAGGTCGCGAAATCAACACCATCCTGTCGGAAAATCTTATTTTATAGGTCCTCAGGGCGGTTTGTTTTATTGAAATTGTATTGGCAATAGAATTTTCATATTTCAAAAACGCTCTTATTTAGGTAGCTCAGTAATTCTTATATGACTCTTACTGAGAGTCACAAAAGATTTAATCCAAGTTTAAAAAACGTGCGTGTCAAAAATATATAAAAAAGTAATAAATAAAAAAAATGTAGATGTTTTTGCTTTTGTAACTTGTCAGATAATCATCAGAAGACTCTTTTAGGAGTTGTATATTGAACATAATCGTCTAACAAACAGCCTATGCTAGCTGGGTAAGCAGGTTACATTAATATAACCTTAAAATACAAATAGTATATGGGCAATTTCATAGAAAAGTCTGCTGTTTTGAAGATAAGTCAATGTGACTTTTTATCGTAGTAAGTGGCAGATAAGACTTTTTTGTCTAGAAAACACACTAGAGGTGGTAGATGCCACCATTTTGCTTAACGTTTTTCGGTCATTTGCAGAATAAAATTGGTCTTTTAAGCATAACACAAAAATCGGAAACAAATTCAAGGTTCAGAATCTGCCCTTATCTCAATTTTGGAATTTTTACACTTGTGACTTTCTTTCTCAGGAGGGCACTACAGAATAACAAATAAACGACAAAACGATTTTAGGTTTTTTATTAAATAATAATTTACAGAATAAAGCCCTAAAATACAGTACTATTGCTTTTCGAAAGCAATTTCCGATTCGAAAGTTAAAAATGTACTGCGGTACTCTTTCGAAAAGATGACTGAGCTGTATTTATAAACAAATTAAATCGGATGGTCACGGCTCTTATACTAGACTATTTTACTAATTTTTTTCTTCAAGCTCGCAATAAACACTAATCACAAATTGTTTAAGTGTAAATAATAATTAAGACATGATGCATAACAATACATTTTATTTTTAGGATAAAAAAAAAGTCATTCGCTATCAAACGTGCTTAAAATATTTATGTATATTATATTATATTCCAACTCATAAAAATTATCGTCATCATGATGTTAATATTGATAATGGTTGTGATCATCTTTTCATGGAAAATAAATAAATATAAGCAATTTAATAGTTTTGGAATTTTATTGTTAATTAATTGCAATTTGTATGTATATGAACTATCCAACAAACCAATACCGACAACCACATTTCTGTTTTCATATTTGATAGTAATTGTTGGTCAATATCCATAATATATTTTTTTTGTGTATTAATAATTATTTTTTTTTTTTATCAAAATTATCATTGTTATGGGAACGTCAATTATCCAAAAGTTTCACAATTGTCGTCTGTCTATCCTTTGTCACTGTTTATTGTTGCTATTTACTTTCATAAAAAGTTAATTTACTTAATCACAAAATTTTATTTTTCTCTGATTTTGTATTTTAATTTATAAAATATAGATTTAATTTATGAAAGCATTATTCACTTTACTCTTATATGTAGTTAATATGAATAATATGGATATTCACTTACAGGCTTATTTCCGGAAAATTTTGTGTTATTGGAATCCACATGTTAATGTCTATTGAAAATAGACATTTACGTTTGTTTATATATTTATGTATACATATGTGACCTTTTCCGAAAAAAGGGACCTAGTGTGTCAAAAAACGGGTTTGGACTTAAGAGTGGATTCTGGTACCTAAAAGGGTGTAGAATAAGATGAAATGAGTTAGATTTCTGATAAAAATTTATTAACCCCATAAAAACGTACAAAACGAACTTGGGAAAATCGATAAAAATGAGAAAAACATTAAAATTTAACTTTTTTTGATTTTTTGAGTTTAAATTGTTTTTTTCGTCAGTCTTCAAATTTTTTTTGGAGTTTGGACTTTTTTTTCGGTGTTTCGTGATTTGGTACTTCGATTTTCTTCCGTTTGACAATTTCAGTTTTTTCTTTTTTCGGCGCTTTGACTTCAGCTTTCTTTTTCTCGTGATCCGGTGATTCGATTTTTTTTTCTTGTTGGCAGGTTCAGATTTATTTTTCGCTTTGGGTTCACTCGGCTTAGGAGCTACAAAATCCCGATTCTGTGAATCAGTACATAGACCCTGACATTCTCATACAAATACCATTTGCGATCTAACGATAAACCGCTTGGTGTAATGAGCAGATTATGGCCCTTTTTCCCGATTTGCCGATAGCTAATAGTAGGATTTTATCGGCCGTATAACAAGTGTTCCATTATTCAAACTTTACTTTAACTTAAAGTGAGCGATAAGTTAAAGGAAGGTTCATCCTGCCTGATGGGTTAAAGTAAAGTTTGAATAAGGGAACACTTTTTATATCGCCGATAAAATCTTACCTTTAGCTATCGTTAAGTTGTGAAAACGGGGGTAAATCTTTCTTCTTCCGAGTCCACAAGATCTTTACATACAATTTCGTTTCTTTTTTTGAAGTGGTACTTGGTAATACCTAAAATGCAAACGTTTACAAAATTAATTTAAATGAATTTGAAAAATTAAAATCACAAAATCGCGACAGTTTACCTGGTAATCTTTTGTAAAATCCTTCGAAATTAGTATCCCATGTTCGCCACTCTACTTCATTTCCATTCACAGCGTTGTTAAATTTATTACTGCTAGATCTATTGACAACATCTTTAAAATCTTGGTAATAATCTACATTTTAGCGACTATATTCTAGTTTCATTAATCCGAAAGAGCGATCGGAACTAAACTTGGTGTGGCCAGTTAGTAGGAAATTTAATGATATCGATTCGTTTAAGCCAGGAGGCTTATTCTGAATTGTGATGCGAAAATCAATGCGATGCGCAAATGAAATGCGATGCGAAAGAAAATTGGTATTCTGTTAGACTTTCGCAATCGCATTCGCAATTTATTTCAAATCGTGGCAACGCTGCTCAAATAAATGTCAGTGTCAACAAAAGTCAAATTAAAAATAAAAAAATTGTTTGTGTTTGGCTGTGAAAATTGTTTATAAAATTTATTTATTACATTCTGTAAGAAAAAAAAAAATAATAAAAATTGATTCTGTGGCACGTGCGTTGTGTGTTCAAATGGCCTCTTGCCAATTGGCTGTGCTTATTCATAAATTCTATCATTATTTCAAATTGACGCGGTTTGATGGTCTTATTGCTTGCTTCCCTGAATTAAATAATAAATATATGATGAATAAATAAATAAAATATTATCTTTCACTTACATGTTTGTACTTTGCGAATGCTATTTTGTTGTCGAATAAATTTTGCGAATTTGACATTGGTTTTCGCAATGTAGAATACCGACTTGCCACCTTTTCGCATTTGAAATGCGATTAAAAAAAAAACTTTGCGAATATCGCAATACAGAATAGCAATTGTTCGCATTGATTATCGCATCGCAATTCAGAATAAGCCTCCAGAATCCACTCGCCACGCCAAATAATTCATCATTGCATTTTTTTTATTCTGTGTTACGCAGTTATCACAAAATAAAACTAAATTTTTAACGGCATTCTTCGTGAAGTAATCGTGAATTTGGCTAATGACAGCATTAGGTCCTTTTCCTATTTTAAACTCTTCGTCTAATAAATAGTTCGACTAAACGTTAGTGAATTCATTATGAATACCAAAAATTGAACATTTACGAGCTGCTTTGAAATATGCCGTTCCGACTTGTAGACTGGATGGATAAGATATATTTTGTGCATAGTCGAAACTGACTTCAAGAGTAAAATAAGCATCACTCATCTTGCAGCAATGTTGGTAGAATTCACGCTGGCGCTTCGCATAGTCAAGATGAGTAAAAGCCATTCGTAATTTTGCTTCTTTTGTATCTGAATCAGATTCTTCCAAAACTCGTCGTAGCATCAAGGTATTCTGTCGACAGACGTCACAAAGATTAGTTTTCGGTTTTATAGGCGAGATGTAAGGGCAGTACTTCATCCAAATTTTGTAAAAAGTTTTAATTGCGATTTTATCTTCTGTAAGACAAACTTTCTCAAAACGAAGATAAGCAGCACTTTTTGTTTCACTGGATGGTAGCAGCATTACTTTACAGTCTTTGTAGTTTGGCATTCTACCAGGAACTTTTCAGCAAAATGTGGAATAAATTAAACGATACGATTAAGTGATTCCGGTGATAACGCACGCGATTGCCGTTTTGAAGACTTGCCACTTAGTTCATGTTTTCGTTCAGAAAAGCCAACATTATCACTATGTCGAATCAAATTTTTATAACGTTTTAAACTAAACCAACATCGTAAATAAAACAAAATATCTTTCTACAAATATGAAATAAGTACATTGTATCAACTCTGGATTTATTTTTTACTCAAAAAATCATTTTCACACAATAGGTCCCTTTTCTCGGAGAAGGCCACATATATGTATGTAAATATTTGTGTGTTCAACGTAGAGGACTCCGCAAGCACTCTTATAAATATCGATTCGGCATAATCGTTACTTTATCTCGGCAATTTCGCTCCGAGTGTTGTCTTTTAAGGCCTTAATTGGTGTTGGGTTTTAGCTTAGGTTAGGTTACTGGGCATTTACACATGAAAGTAGTTTCTTAAAAGTCGCAATACATTCACCCTTTTTACTAACACATTTACATTTTTCTACTTTTAGTCCAACTTTCAGCTTTCAATGAATATTTCAAGAAAGCGATTTCATGAAAGTAAATGCGATAACTAAGCAGTGTTAGCAATTGAAATTTTTTTTCGTATATATAAAGATTTTTACTGCCAGGCCCACAATATCGACAAGAACATTTCTTTTGTATATTTATATTGAAAACAAAAACAAATTTTAGTTTTTTATTATTGTTTTCAATGAAAAAATGCGAAAGAAATGTTCTTGTCGATATTGTGGGCCTGGCAGTTAATATATTTTTCAACTAAATATTTAGAACAAAATGATTCTAATTAAAATTTATAAATATCATGAAAACTAATAAAAATAAATATTATTTTGAACGAATGCCTGAAGTTCGGCGTGAATAATTGGCTCGGCAACTCTAAAACTTGAGATAATCAAGAAGAAAAAGAGAAGTCCAGAGGAAGAAGAAAAAGAGAAATACAGAAAAGAGGAAGAATATAATTGATAGAAAGATTAAGAATAGTTAGTAGGAACTACCCAGCCCAAAAATTCCCCCTACAGCTCCCTCATCAAAAACAACCGTACCACTTCCCTGACAAACCCCAGTATATCGACTGTATTAACTCCTACGGTACACCTTAGTTTGTCGTGAAAGCTGTCTCCCAGCCATTTCCGCCTGATACCCTGCATCCTAGGATATAGTATGTGTGTGTGTGTTTTTTTTTTGTGGACGCAGTGATGGAAAGTTCTCATCATTGTGGTAAATTAATTAAAAGGGTTCGCTAATAAAAGTAGACCATAACACGTAACAGGAATAAAAAACGAAATAAAATTATAACTTGACACTTTATAAGCAAATTAAAAAATGGCTGAAATAAATAACCAAGTTAAATAACCTTTGTCCAAATGCTGGACAATTTTGACCATATTATGGTTAATTTTGACCATTATTATGGTAAATATTGACCAATATACATATGGTTAATTTTTAACAAATTATGGTTAATTTTGAGTTAATTTCAGGCGAATTATTGTTAGTTTCCTCCATATCATGGTCATATTTAATCATAATATGGTTACCTGCAAACATAAACATTGTTAAAATCCAACCATAGTACGTTCCTCTTAGAATATGGTTACCTCCAACCATACTTTTTTCTGCGTGTAATTGGAAACCAGTACGTATGTGCCTTCTTTATCTTAATAAATAGTTTGTATATCAAACTAAATTGTTTTTTTGCTATATTATAGTATATTTATACAAATCGTTTTGTGGTGTTTTTAATAAATAAAGGGTGTCTCAGTAAGAATTCACTTTTTAAATTTAGTGTCATTTTTGTGTTTGTGCAAGTGGCAACTCTGATATTTGAGAGCTGTCACATTTTTTTATTCCGAATATTAAAAATGGAGCGCTTTACTTGGAGGCCACACGATCAAGTTTTGTTTTTCAATTCCTTTCCATTTTGCTCTCATTCTCATTTTTTTTACTAACACACTCACACTTTTTAAATTGACCAGGAGATTGCTCTAAATTTTACCTCTCCGTTTGTTTGGCAACTTTACGTTCAATTTAACAGCTGATTAGAAGTTAAGTGAGCAAATTTTTCGTTTGCCTCTATAAATTGTTTTCTTGATGACATCTTCAAAGTAAATTGAGTGCAGCCTACGTCACAGCTTTCAATTTATACAAATTTTGACAAACAGTGTATGTAAAAGACTATCAAGAAAATCTTGATCGTTTGGCTGTACTAAAGAACAACGCGTTATAAATCTGATAAAATACGTTAACATGAAAAAGTGCATTCTTACTGAGACACCCTTAAATTTAACTACAAATTTAGAAAAACCAGGTATAGTAAGGAACACAAAATGAATAGTTTTATCCCATTTTTCGCCGCCCGGTGATTATAATCACCAGCTCTCATACTATTTTTTTTTTTTTTTTTTGTTGCAATGCTATTTTTCTGTCATCTTAAAAAAAATACGGTTTGGACTTTTTCATATTAAACGATTGTTTTTTTTTTTTTTTTTGTGTTCTATTACTGCAACAACTTATTATTTCAATACTATGTCTCAATTCTGTAAATATTAATAAATTGTTGAAATAATAAGTTTTTGCAGTAATAGAACACAAAAAAAAAAACAATCGTTTTAGGTTGAGAAAGTAAGGCATCGATATGTTTTTTCCGATTTTAAAAAATTTTGTGCTTTACGAAAGAACTACGGGTTATAATTGTGAAAAAATACGTGTCTGTATTTTTAAATGAAAAAGTGCATTCTTACTGGGATACCCTTATAAATAAAAATAATTGGAACTAAAAAAAAAAAATTAAATTAAAGTTAAAAAAGTACAAATGTTCAAAGTTTCATAATTCTTAATGCCATCCCTTTTTTAAAGATCAGCGAGCACTTATGGGGCCGTTGTTGGAACGATTCGATAGGCTGATATAATTCTTCAAGCACTAATCCTTTGTGGCTTTATTAGCACCGTTATTCTCGTTCATGTTTTAATGGATGTTTTTATGTATGAATGTATGAACATATGAATATATTATATAGTGACTTTTTCGACATGTTAGCGGACCGACAATTTCAATTGTCCAATTTATAAGCTCGCATTATGGTCGTATTCGTTGTCTAATCGTCTAGTTATATAGTCCCTTATTGTGTAAAACTCAACGAAACGCCAAAAATAATATGGAAAGCAAAAACAAAGTCAAAAATATTTTATAATTTGTTGTTGCTTTCTACAGAAATTCATATTGAATTTTGAATTTTCAAACGCTGCATATCTTGTAGCGTTGAAAATTTTAAAACGCAGTATAAATTTCTGTCAAAAGCAACAACAAAATTATGAAATATGTTTGAGATGTTTCACAGTAATTTTGGCGTTGCGTTGCGTTTTACACAATTAGGGCCATAATTTTGTATTTTTATGTTTATAGGATTAATTTTTGTATGTTTTGAAAACTGTTGTATTTATACCAGGCTTGAAAATGTCCGATTTGCTTAGTGAATTTGTAAAAATCTTTTTAGAATAAGATAACTAACACCACAAATTTAATTCTTCTTAATGATAAATATATGTTTAACTCATTTTAATTAATGTTTTAAACCATTTTCATGACATCAAATTAAAACTCCCATACCTGGTTTAATTATGATTTAAATAGCAAATTTCATTAAAGAAGAACCAAGAAGAAGTAACAAATGATTTCTTATATTAATTAATTTGCTTTTTTGATTTCACTTTTCATATTTTTTTTATTATTAAATATTATTAAATTTTTCTGTTCACAAGTCCATAAACATAAATCGCATTTATTTCCGATTACCCATACACGACAGAGCTTGTGAATTGGACAAAGATACTATTTTCTTTTTGTTGAGTAATCAATTTTTTTTTCAACTTATCTTAATTGAACAAAGCAAAAAATGAAAGTTATAAACATTTTTTATGACTTGTGTCATTTTTACTCTAATTAATAAACCAAACAAATAATTTAATTTCTTCAATGAAAATAATATATCACCGTCTTAATTAGTTATCTAATTAAAATTGTTAATGATTAAGTGCCAAATTCCAAAATATAGACAGTAATAAAAAATTAAGTTATGCACGTATCGAAGTTATTCTAAATTAAAATATTTTATTTATAAACTAGATAAACCCAGTGTCTTCGCCACCCTAACAATGTCACATACTTTGAAAGATTAAAAACGTCAAATTGTGCAAACTCTCGAGATATGTAACATTGAAAGATGTCAAAGTTTTTCGCATGAAATAATAGATGTTGCTGAACATTTTTCACAAATTGGAACAGAGTACTAGGCTTTACACAAAATTGGTAACATTTTCAAAAACGATTTCGTGTATTGATAACGAAGCAGTTTGTACCAAATTTATATGCTCTGTCTGCTATACTTCTCCAGGTATTTAGACATTTATACTGTCCTTGTATGGGAGTTTTCACGCTCACTTGTCCACCTTGCTCGCCTTTTAAAGGTTACCATACATCTGACTTGTCAACTTTTCAAGTCACATGTAATTGCACATGTCTGTCGAAATTGTTGATTTACAGAAGATTTATAATATTAGGCCACAAACGTACATGTTGATTGCTTCTGTGATAGTCTTTTTTGTTGCATAGTTTTTTGCAGAAACCGAAGTATTTCTCGGTTTCAAAATAGCGTGTTGCTGAGCCCTCTTGAAAAATTTTTCCTATAAATTCGAAGATACCAATTTAGGATGTAATAATGAAACTTTCTTTATATATATGTATATGTACATAGTTTTTATTAAATGGTTCAGTAAAAATAAACATGTATATCGGTATTGTAAAATATTAACTTAAACCGGCTAATGACTCCGTCAATTTGGCACCGCCGATGCCCAGGGCTGTCAGATTTGTTTTGAACTTTTTCGCCAAATTCAATGTCACAAATCGCCAAACCCATTTTATTTTTATTAGTTTTTGGCAATAAAATATATATTGTTGTTGTTTATTTTTTTGGCTTAAGGTCATAACAAATTATTAATAAAAAATTCGCAAATTTTTATATTTTTAATTTTGTTTTTTTTCCATCCGATATTTTGACCATACATCGATGGTCATCTTCAGGGGCTTCAAAATACACATATATTTAACATTTAAATTTTATAACATAAAAACACAAGATAACATTTATCAATACATACATTTAAAACACTGTAAAAATAAAAAACTACAAACAACGTCCTCACTGCTTGCTTAACATGTTTTCATCAACTGATATTGTCCTATCGATATCGCTGTATCAACTTGTCTTATTAATATATATATATAAATATATTTTTAAAATTATTAAACATATTTTTTATAAATCCTAAAAAATTAATTTGTTCCAAATCGCTAAAATTCGCCAAAAATGAAAAACGTCGCCATAATATATATTTTGTGAAGTTCCAATTTAAAACAATGTAAAAATGATTTGTGAACACAAAAAAGAAACAATGTTTAATATAAAATAGGTAATAGTTGTCTACTTAAAGTTGAAACAAAAAGAATTTTTGTTGTGAGTATTAAACAAATATTGGATATTAAAATACTTCATCGTCAAGACATTCCTTATTGTCTTTTTTTTTTATTTAAAATATTTATAATTCGTAATAACGCGCCAAGAAGTTCGTATGGCATTCTATTTCGAATGCGAGTTATAGTGCATTTGATTATTGAAAATACTCTTTCAACACAGACATTAGCAGTTTGAATTACTAGCACATAAAAATATCCAAAGCAGGTTCTTTAAAATGATTGATTTAAATTAGATGGAATAAGATCATTAAAATAATCTTTCCAATCATATAGTCATATAGTCGAAAATTAGAACGCCAAACTAGTTTTAAAATCGCCACATCTGAAAACCCTGCCACTGCCGGTTTCCTCACGGCATCAATTTCTGACAACATTTTTTTTTCAACATAAAAAATAACTGATGTCCAATGGTTTGTCAAAAGAAAATAGAGAACGCTCTAATTGAAATTTTGTGAGACGACTTTGGTTTGACTTTAAAAGAAGCAATGTAAAGGTCCTATGGTGAACAGTGTAAATATAATCACCCCTATCGTGAATACCTATTCCCATGAAATATTTCCCCTTTTTCTATAATTGCAATCGTGAATAACTTTTCCCTTGAAATGTTTTACCATTTTTTGATATATAATTCAATGGGGAATGACATCACAAAAATATTCACATTTCAAAAATTTCCCATGATCGTAAACGGTTTTTTCAAAGCTGTTTATTCCCGTTTTCGTGTTAGTTTGTTCACTTTATTTTTTCTAGCGAACTATATAAAAAATTTATGAAATTTTCACTTTTTATTGAAAATTTAGATTATTTAAACCTATTTTAGATCAAAATCAATAAACTAAATGCAAAGCGACATACTTTTAAATAGGATGCCTAATAACAGACCCATTGCATGTGGTTTTGTTAAGGTTTCCAAAAAACTGAGTGCTTTTCATATACAATTTACTACTCTTTCAATCACTTGAGTTGTGAAAACAGCACATAAATAAGTTGGTTTTTGAAATTTATAATTCTTTTTATATTTGAGCTGCTATATTTGAATGTGGTATAAGTCTATTTTTCATTTATAGAGATATTTAAGGGTTTGCGTTTGAGTTAATTTAAAAATATTGGCGAACGATCATCTATAAGAGTAATGTTTTTACCACTCAACACCCTTTAAATTTTATTATCAAAATTTAATTATAATTATGTATTTAGAAAAATAGTCGATTTCTTAACCTCCAAATGGAATTATACCACTTTCAACAATAACATATTATTAGAAATAAAAACAAGAGCACATATAAGCCTAAATTTTAATAGACATTTGCTCAAATGGATTTTTAAGGTAAAAAATAATTAACATGAATACATTTAAATATATTAACGATCAACCAAGTTTATTAAGAGTTAATATAATTTACATATCGCACTTAATTACTCGTAACAAGAGGGTATTAACTCAAAATTTAAAAACTATCAGTAGAAGCAAACAATTTTTATTATTGAAGGCATATGAAAAAACTTATTAAATACAAATTTTTTTGCACCGAAAATTTATATTAATTTGTTACAAAACTTATATTTGACAAATTTTAATTTAAATTATAAGCTTTTAATATTTATTTTCCTATTCGTATTTTCTTCTTCCTTATTTAACATTCATTACGAATTGATAGCAGGAACAAACGCTCCCATTAAATTCACGATTGCAATTTTCCCTTCATGGGGAATGAAAATTTCATGGGAACAAAAATTTCACATTATTCCCGATAGGGTTGAATGTAATAAAAAATTTACCAAGTGCAAAGAGTTCAGCTGTATTAAGATAAATAGCAAACTGTCAAAAATAAAAAATTAACAGCCGTATTCATAACGAATATTTGGCATGAAGTTAGCACAAAGTTTATTCATAATACACTTACCAAACTCTGGCTAACGATTTGCTAAACTCTTGTCAACAAGCTGCCAAACGTTTGCCAACTTGTGATAAACAGCTGTTTTATGTTGAATAATTTTGTTTGTTTTTTTTAATACACTGTTTTTTTTTTTAGTTTAGAGTCCTTTTTTAAATATATTTTAATTTAAAAACATTTCAAATTTTTATATAAAGAGGGAAAATAAAAAAAAATTAAATGAAATGACAAAACCAGCGATGATAAATGCAAAACGTGTTGCATTTTTGAGTATTATAATGTGGCATCATTAATATTCAGAGTTGATTTATTAAAAGTTAGCAGACGGATACAATTTGTTATTAATAAACTCTGTGCTAACAAGCTGCTAAGCTTAATCGGCATTCTAGTTGGCAGCTCGTTGTACGTAGTGTACAAACTGTGGCTAACTTTTTGTTATGAATACGGCTGTAAGTTATGTAAAAAAACAATGTAAAATTGTTCAACTTTAAATTGACATTACCGCTTTTTGTTTGTTTTGTTTTTATGTTTTCCATAAACAAAAAGTTGACAATATTTAATAAAAAGAACAAAATCATAACAAAAGAAAAACTGAAAAAAAATTTCTGTTTACGTTTTTTATAGTTTGCTCTTTCCAACATTAACTGTTTCTTTCAATCAATTCTATATCAATGTAATGAATACAAAATTAAGTGTCATATGTCTCAATTTACACGTTTCATCTTTTGATGCTCAACTTCTTTTCAATTCCCTTTTGAAGATGCCATTATGTTCACACGCAGCAACTAGTTCCAACACTTTTTGCTTCAAAACAACAACACTTTTATTCAAAGCGAACCAAAGAGAAAAAGAAAAGAAAAAATTTACATGCAGCCATTGTTGTGCATATACCTACGAATGAGAACACAAAGCGTACTGCCCGAGTACAGGCATCTCCGTACCAAGCCCTTTTCTTCTTGCTTCCCTTTTTAAGGCTTTATAAAGGTAGCACACGACATGTATCTATGTTGCAGTGGGAAATATGACAAGTCTGATGTAAAAAATGAATTCGCCTTGATTTCATTTACGGGTTCCTAAACAGATGTTTGATGGTGTATTGATAATCAAACTGTTTGTTTCATATTTGGAAACTTTTCCTGTAACCGATATCCAGATATAAAATAATTAATATTGTATTTGAATGGAAGCCTCGCCCACTTGGAATTTTACATGTGGAATTCTCAAGAACATCGGTTCAGCAGTTTAGGAGTATATAGGGAACAAAAAAACACACAAACGCAATTACATTTTTATATTTTTATATAGATATCAACTAAACTATTTAAATATAAAAAATAAAAAAAAATGTATAATGCTGAAATAAACTGACAGATTGAGAAACAGTAGCTGATAACCTTATTATTCAAGAATTGGAGGAAAATATGACACAAATTGCGATTTTTTCCGCTTACAATGCAAATTTTGATTTTGTTAAGAAAAAAATTAGAATTAATTAAAAAAATCGATATTAAATAGTTTACAAAGGTATTTTTTAAAATAAACAATTAAAGTATATGCACGAAAACAATTTAACAAGTAAATTTATAAGTTTAGAATTATATATTTTATTTTTTAAAAAGTTCTTAAAAAAGTTACATGTAAAACACAAATTATAACTTTATCAAAACAGAGTTTTTAATTGAAGTTATAAAAAAGGGCTAAAGGATTTTAAGTTGATCAGACAATTTATTTTGTAACTGGTCAAAAAGTTATAAAGGTATAGAGAAAAAAATAAATTTCAAATACGGTAAAGGAATTCAGTAAATCAAAAACAATTTTTTTCAAACGCAAACATTTGCAAATATTTAATCGGAAAATAATTTTTTTCCAATTTTTTTTTTTTCAAAACAGAAACTAATAAAATGCTTTTTAAATTTGGATGTCATTATCAAACAAATTTTATGTTTGAATCTATAAGTAAATATATAGTTTAAAAATATTTGTCAATTTTGAACAAATAAATTTATTAAAGCAAATAAATATTTACTGAATTGTAAAAATAAAAACAAAGAAATTTTTATTGAATCCTAATACAGCTTTATTTAAAAAAAATTTTTACTTTAAGCATAAATTTTACTCAATCAATAAAAATTAATTAAAAATTGTAAAATAAAATTTTAAAGTACATAGTTTTAAATAATTGTAATGTGCAATAAATTTATATTTATAATGGCCCCTATTACGGTTCACGACTCAACTCAGTTGAGTTGTAATTAAAACAACTGGTTGTGATGAGTTGTAATTTTTTGATGTTTTTGTTGTTAACCATAATACAAAAATTACGAGATTACAACTCAACTGAGTTGAGCTGTGTACCGTGATAGGGGCCAATATCCTCTTAAAAGAAGTTATTTAATAATTACTGCCATATTCATTAAAATAGTTTTAAAATTAAAATTTCTATGAAAATTTAACTTTTTAAAAAATTGCTAAATTTAATAATCGTTTATGAATAATGGGGATAGTTTTTTTTAACGCCAAAGGATAGCTAAAGTAAGCCTCGTAACAGATACAAACCACAATTCTGATAGTGCATAGAAAATATTCCTGGTAAATATTGAAGGAATAAGGCTATTAAAGTATGAAAGCTTTATAGATTGGTATTTGACTTAGCACATGGTCTCCACCTGAGATAATATCTGAGAGAACGTCGACAGAATGAGAGAACACATTTCTTTATGTTAATCTTAATATTAAACAAAGATTTTATAATCGACTGATTCTCCTACAGTAAACTTGTATCGTTTTTATTCTTTTTTTTTGTAGTTTTTTGATTTTTTAGTTTAAAATATTGTTTTTTTAAACTCTTTTCACAAGATTTGCACTATTTGCATTAATAAATTACACATTTTAATAATGGTGGCTTATTTTTGTTTTATATGTATGTGTGCATGCATGTGTATTTTTGACAGCTCATCTTATAAGATAGTTGTTATAAGATTTCTTATAACAACTGCCTCATAACATTTATTATAATAGCTGCGTTCGAGAACACAAAAGTGTTTACTATTTTTTACTGAACTTTACTGCATTTTACTAAATTGCGTTCACAAAATACAGTAAATGAGAACACAAATTGAGAGCGTAAAGTGACAGTTCTTGACTCAGTACTTACAAATTTTTACTGCAGAAATTTTTGCAGTAAAATTTAGTAAAACAAAAAAACATATGTTTCAAAAGGTAAACAAACAAAAGTAGCAAACAAAAGGCATACAAATTGTGAAAAAATTGTTTAAAAAAGAAAAGTTGAAATAAAACTAAAATAAAAACAAAAAATGAATAAATATTAATTAATTAAACTTGGTTGTGAAGAATTTATATGGCTAAATACCAACTTTCGAAACTTTGTTTTGTTATGTTAATTTTTTGGAGTTGTAAAAGTGTCAAGTACTCGGATACTTAGAACAGCCCTCGTTTTTAAAGTTATCAATAGTAAAAAAAAGTATTCGCGTACCATTGATCAAATTTAGCCGGACACAAATTAGTAAATTCAAATAAAATAAAAAACAAACAAATATGAAAGATTACATAAAATAATTTGTTTGTATTTTCCAAAAATATTCGTGTTATAAAAAGTATTTAAACGAGTACCGATAAGAAAACGAGTTAAGTAGTCAAAAGTGTAAACATTTTTCAACACTTCAATTATTTGCCATCAGCTGTTGCCTTTATTTTACGAATTTTTCCAAATTTTTTGGACAACAGCTTTTTGTGAGAGCAAATTTTTAAGTTTACTCATTTACTGAGTACTAATACTATTTGAGAGTCCACACGTAAGATAAAACTCTCTGTAATTGAATTTGACGTTTGCTGATATAAAAATCTTATATCTTATCTCAGGTGGAGACCCTGTGTAGAATACACATTCGAATTAATATGAAAATTTTTATAATAAATGTTACTCACCAAGGCGAATTCATTTTCAGGTGGCTGTGCTACTTTTTTCTTGCATAATTGGGTAGAGAAATGTCAAAAGTTGTTTACAATTTCCCCCCATAATTATGTAGAGAAATGTCAAAAGTTGTTAATGTTTACATAGTAAACGGAAGTTATTGAAAACTCAATTTAAAAAAAACTGTGATGGTGAAAAATTTATTATGTTATGTGTACATATATATTATTTATTTATTTATAAAAAAATAATAAAAAGTGCTAAAAAAAAGTTTTTAAATATACATAGGAATGAAGATGATTGACTACATATTTCTGTAGTAAAAACAACCATCTCCATGTTTAAAAATTTAAAACTAATGCAATACATTCTGTTTGTAACATCGCGTTTATATTGCTTAAGGGAAAAATCAAGATGATGAGTGTTTGGAAATATTTCTTGACTCCATGTTGAACCAAATTTTCTATTTTACGATTACATACTGCAAACTTTTCTAACACAGCTTATTTTTTGGTGTCTTCGATTTTAATTTGCATTGTAATTTTCAGAAGATCATTTATTTTTTAGTTCTCCTGTTGTTGTTTTTTTTTTGCTGTTCATGCATGCGAACAAATTTCTCTTTAATGGGTATTGCCTTGATGTGACCCTGTTGAACCAAGTACCTTATTGAAACGGTGGTCCCACCTGAAGCATATCCAAATTATAATAAAACCGTTGGCTTCATGTAATAAGAAGCTTACCTAAAGTGACTGCATAATTTCTGGGGATGCTACTTTGTTGCACATATAAGCGACAGCCCAATGATAAACAGTGAAATCCACAAATCAATCCCATTAAGCGACCATGTACACTGGTATCAAAGCATGCCAGTATTAAATACGTTTTAAATAAACTTGCAATTTTTATATAACACAATGTGATAAATTTATTTATTACTGCTCAACATTTTTCACTATTCTTTTACAGTCCTTGAACTATTTTTTTTTTTTTGAACAAAATAAGCAATAATTTTTAACTTTAATAATAAAATAATTAGGAAATAAATTTTTTAACATGTGCTGTAGACAACTTCTTTCAAACTTATGTAGAGAAACGTCACAAGTTATTTACAAATAAATTCGCCTTGTTTAAGTTTATTGACATGCCGACCAACTAAAGCAACAATAAAACACCCTGTCGTTTTTTGTGTTTTTGACTTGTTGTAGTCTCGCCGCCACCTATAGTAACTTCGCCTTGTTACTCACCATGAGAACTAAAAAAAAAAAAAAAAAAAAAATTTGTTAGAAAAATTTTGAAATTTTTTTTTAATCGGCTTAAAAAACTTAGCCTTACTTAAAGGTTATTTTATTGAGGAATTTCGGTGTGTTTTAGTTTATTCAATAAACGAAACCGCATTTGAGTTACGCGAATATATGTTGCGCAACCTAAAAAAAACGGCTAGCACCACTGGACTCAGCGTACTTGAATAAGGTAAAGCCGTCTGGTGCCCTGCTTGTCAGTTTCTTTAACTAGCACAATGATATTATTGAAAAGTCTACAATGTTACCTTCATTTTTAGAGCTTATATAAATATATTAGTAATTTAGACATTTGGGCGTTGACGACATTTGATTTCATAATATTTCAAATGCGTTCCCCATATTGAGACATCGTTGGCTTAAATTTTTAACTATTGGAAATTTTATTAAAAAGTCTATATCAATCTGAAAGAACCCAGCAAAAACTTTATTTACCTGGTAAGTTAGCAAGTAATGTTGGAGAAATATAAACACTATTTATTTTTCGGCTGAATAACTACTTATTTTTGTTCGAGTTGTCCACAGAATTCAGTAGTTACAATACACTTACTAGAAGTCACAAAATATCTAGTTATTATTTAACTACCAGTAAGATGAATTGTAAGTACTTACAATATACTTACTAGAAGCCAAAAAATAACTAGTTTTTATTAAATTGGCGCTAGTTAATAGACCTAATAAGTAGTTATGGAGCTAGTTACCAGTAAGTAAATATTCAGTACTGAAAACAAGACAACTATTAAGTAGTTATTTAGCTGATTATTAGTAACAAAATATTCATTACTGAAAATAATAGTAGTGAAAAGTACTTACTGAGTTCATTACTAGCAAGTACTTATTGAGATTTTCAGAATAATGACAATTGTAATGACAACTACTTACCAGGTAACGTATGAAATAACTACGACCTATTACCAAAATTCAAAAAGTTTTTCCTGGGAAATACAATAATTATATTATTGCTGCAAATACCAACACAAAAATGTATACCAAATACTCACCAAATAAAAACCAGAGACACGCCATAACTTAAAAATTTCGGAAGTAGTCGTATGGCTAATTTCACCAATTCTATTTAAATATCCATTTATATTTAAAATTCGTTTTTCATGTCAAATAAAACAAATTATATGAATAACTATGTTTAAATATGAATTGATATTTAAATATAATTAGTGAAATTGGCCATTAGACTCGGAGATCTGCTAAATCGATATGGCACACATTTTCGCCAATACAAATCAAATTCTTCAGCTGTAATTTGAACGATTTTAAGGTACCGCAAAAATAAAGTAGTTTTTTTCTGAGTCTAAAATCAAAGTGAATAAATTAATAACATATTAGCATAGTTTAAATATTTCTACTCACCTTCTGAACAAATTTCTGTCGAAAAATTGTCTTCTTTTATAATACTTATTTTTAAAGTCGTTTCAAATGCGATAATTTATTATAAATTTTTCCCCGCTATCCGTTTGTGTAAAATTCGTATAAGATTAATAAATATTTATGAAAATGATGGAGAACAAATCAAGATATAAAAATATTTACAGGCTTTTCCGAACGAAAAGCAATTCTGCCAGACTGCACTTAACTCCTTTAGCTTCAATATAATTTGTAATGGTTTTTATTCAAAAGGCTGGTGTGAAGTTGAACTCCACACACTCACTTTCAAACTTGAGAAGTAAAATAAATTATGAAACTAGAGGAAGGAACGGGAAAGCACAAGAAATATTGAAAACTACCATCAAACGAGAAGAAAAAACAAGCCTATTTAGACTATAGCCGTACCAGGTCCCAGCCACCTGTTATACAGCCAGGTGCCCATAACGAATCCAGTTAGATTCTCGAGTCCACAACCCGAGACATCTCCTAATTCTCCCATGAACCTACTACACAGCCATCCCTGCCTGCTGTTCTGTAACCTAGTACAGTGTCAAACAATATGCTAAACTGTCTCACATCTCCTCTATGTCCTTACATAACCTACATAAATCCGTCGAGTCAGATCCCAGTAACACCGCCCTCCTGCCTATATCAAGTTATAAACCACTGTCACAAAATTAAACACTAGCAGACGTATTCATAACAAAAAGTTAGCGACATTTTGTACACTACGTACAACGAGCTGCTAACTAGAACGCCGATTAAGCTTAGCAGCTTGTTAGCACAGAGTTTATTAATATCAAATTTTATCCGTCTGCTAACTTTTAATAAATCAACTCTGAATATTAATGATGCCACATTATAATACTCAAAAATGCAACACGATTTGCATTAATCATCGCTGGTTTTGCCATTTCATTTCTTTTTTTTTTTATTTTCCCTCTTTATATAAAAATTTTAAATGTTTTTAAATTAAAATATATTTAAAAAAGGACTCTTAACAAAAAAACAGTGTATTAAAAAAAACAAACAAAATTATTCAACATAAAACAGCTGTTTATCACAAGTTGGCAAACGTTTGTGCTAAACTTTGTGCTAACTTCATGCCAAATTTCGTTATGAATACGGCTGTATATATTTAACAAATCTTTTTTAATTTGTGTACCGAACGTGGGAATTAAAGAAAAGCAATGCAAGATAAAGATAGTCTCAGAAGGGTCCTTATCTAAAATGTTTGTAGATTGATATTCTGAATTCAATCACTTTTCGCTTAAACTTTTTTCTTATGTAATTGGGCTATATTTCATTTTTAATTTTAACAGCCTGTTTTTTTGACAACATCTCTGGTTTAATCGAGAGATCAATAGACAATTTTCTAATAAAAATAGTCAGTTAGTGTGAATTTAGGGTTTTTATCTAGAAATTTTCCTTAGAAATTATGTGAAACAGTACATATCGCCCACCACAACTCAAAATACAAACTACTAAACTCTGTATTGTAATATGTTTCCAAAAGTATTGAACCAATTAATATGTTAAAAAAAAATACGGTACTTTTCATAAAATCGTCCTTCGTGTCAATGATTTAAGGCAGACTTTAACCTAAACACCTGAAGAGAACTGATATAAGCCAAACAGTTTTTTTTTAATTTTCAATAATTTCCCCTATTTGAATTTATAATATTTATGAAATTCATCTTTATTTTCTTTATCTTTTATTTAATTTCAGCTGCCAATATTATTTAAAAAGTCATCCATGGGTGCCAGCATATCAGGGTGTTATAACATTTTTTGTTCTAGCCAATTTTACCTTGGCCACGTTTATGGATCCAGGTGTAATACCCAAAGGTAAATATCGAACTAATACAAAAAAACTATTCACGAAAAAGTAATGAATTTTCTAAAACTTTTAGCTTCTCCTGATGAAGATCGAGAAGAAGAATTTCGAGCACCTTTATATAAAAACGCTGAAATAAATGGCATTACTGTGAAAATGAAATGGTGTGTGACGTGTAAGTTTTATCGACCGCCAAGATGTTCACACTGTTCCGTATGCAATCATTGCATAGAAGTGAGTATTAAAAGAATATTTTGCATTAGGAGAGAAGTGATACAATAAATTAGCAAACGGATGTTTATATTTAGTCATTGTTATCTATAATTATTGTATCATTTATTATTCTATCTATATTTATCTTTGTTTAATTCCAGACATTCGACCATCATTGTCCTTGGGTTAATAATTGCATTGGACGACGTAATTATAGATTCTTCTTTTTCTTTTTGGTTTCTCTATCCATACACATGTTAAGCATATTTTCTTTATGCTTATTTTATGTTTTAAAAACTATGCCAAATATACGGCATACAGCACCAATAGTATCGTAAGTGTAATAATATTTTGAAAATGTTTATTTGAAACGGTTCAATAAGAAATATAATTCTCAATGGTTTAAACGCAAAATGAAAATAAACTATTGGGCCAACAAATGCCACAAAAGATTGCCAAAGTTGGTTCGAAATTTATAGAATTTTTGTCCAATGCGATATTTACATAACTTATTAATCAAAATTTTTTATTTTGGAAATTTGTTAGAATTTTAATCAAGACGAATTCATACAAGGTTATCTTGGTTCGCTACGTAAGCATCAGCTGATGACTAACCATGTGTCAACCACCATGTGGTTCTGGAAAATCTTTAACAAATTTTATAATTTTCACTCAGTATTATAAAATGTAAAACGTTTTTAAATTATTACTTTCAAAACACACAATTTAAAATTAAAAACCAAATAAAGTGTTTGTTTGAATAGTTTACTACGGTGTTGTATTATTTCGACACCACGTTTAAAGTATTTTACAGTGTTGTATCTGTTTTCAAAATAAGACCACCTTGTATGAGTTCGCCTTGATTTCAATAATTCCAAAAATGTCTGATATTCAAGAAACAACAAAAACACAATTCAAAACAACTTCCAACCCT
Source organism: Pollenia amentaria (assembly GCA_943735925.1). Classification (NCBI taxonomy): domain Eukaryota; kingdom Metazoa; phylum Arthropoda; class Insecta; order Diptera; family Polleniidae; genus Pollenia; species Pollenia amentaria. Next base: position 78,447,842 of record OX031008.1, on the reverse strand, counting down.
TTTTGGGTGCTTTTTGTTTGACCAATAGTCATTTAATGTTTGAATTATTGAGATCAAAGACGATGACCTTCAATCTGAGGCAACTTCTTTTTAACGACAAGATTTCATTTTCAGTATGGTATTAATGGGTATTGTGACAATATTAGCCATACCCATATTTGGTTTGACGGGCTTTCATATGGTCTTAGTATCTCGGGGTCGTACAACAAATGAACAAGTGACAGGTAAATTCAAAGGTGGCTACAATCCTTTTTCACGTGGCTGTTGGCATAATTGTTGCTACACACAATTTGGTCCACAATATCCAAGGTACATATCACTATCATTGTAACTGCAAATTAATTTTAATTATCTTTTAATGTACTTATTAATTGTTTGTTGGATTTTTTTTATGTGCAGTCTTCTTAAACCAGAAAAATATGCAGCTCGTCGGTCTCATAAAGAAAATCAAGGCATTAGCACAATAACGACAGAACGTGATGCCAACAATCAATCCAATTCTGGTAGTATAATGCGTAGCGGAGGTGGTGGTGGCGGTGCAGGTGTTACAGTTAAATCTGGTGTCATGTCAACGGCTAATGCTCAACATTCGCCGCATGGAATGTCACGCAATTATTATGAACGGGACCAGCGTCATACACAGGTAAAGACTTATACGGACCAGGGCAATGGTTTTAATCAGCGGTCGGGCAGCACAACGCTTTATAGTAAGGTGGGTAAATTGTGTAATTAAACAACAACAAAAAACCAAGTAAAAAAAAACTACAAAAAATGCATTCTCTTGTTCTTTATACTTCTATAAAAAACTTTTCTATTTTTTTTTTTTTTTTTTTTTTTTTTTTTTTTTTTTACTTTTACTATATTCTTAATATTGTATTTTTAAACTAGTGTAATTGTATTATAGTATGTAATTTTTTTGAAATTTATTTTGTTTACCTTTCTCAGTTCTTAGATATACAATTTTTTTTTAATTTATATCTGTAGTATGGGAAGTTTTATACATAGTTAAAGTAAAATTTAAAGTTTAAGTCAAAAATTTACCTCCATGTCAATTTTCCACTTAAATCGATTAGAAACAAAGTTATAGCTTATTTATTAACTTTTATTTACTTAATGATTTCAATAACATTGATTAGGTTAGAAAGGGTTAGTTATATACGGTTATGACTTAAAGTTATCACCACTCGGACCTTTTACTTTAAAAACGATATAAAAAAAAGTACAAGACCAGAAAATATCTCATGCAGAAACTGAATTGATTTTCGGGACATCAGAATGTGCTCTCCCACTTGCGATGAGTTTATTTGATTGTGGCTGCCATTCTGCAACAGTTTATTTTTACGTCTAGCTCTCAAAATTATCTTTTTCAGACTGCACAAATGGCGGCACCTTCATTTTTAGACCCCCTTCGTAATTAACATTCGTTATGTTTTTATAAATTTCAAATGTAATGAATTTAAAAATTTTTGAATTAAATTTAGAAACACAATCAAAATGTTTTAAAACACAACTGAAATTCCTGAAGATTGGTTTTTGTAGATGATCAAAATGTAAAGCATTAAATATGTATTAAGAAAATGTATTTTATTTGTTAAAATCAATCTTCTTAATAATCATATAAGGCAGTTAATAGTCATATAAAATTCAACAAAAATAAAAAAATGTTCAAATTTGTATATAAAATAAGTAAAACTTTTTTTTTAATTCTTTTACTATTCTCCAATATAAAACTTCCCATAACCTTATTTTTTTTTTAAAACCAATTATTTCTACTACATATATGTATATTGTTGATATGAAGTATATCGTAGAACTCTAGTGTAATTTATTATTTTTATACTTAATTATTTTTATTATCCATTTGTCTGTTAGTTTTGTGCCTGACTGGCTAGTTTTGTTGGTTGGTGGTCTGGTGTATTCTTTTGTATTATTATCGTTTTTTTCTTGTTTCACACATTTTCTATTGTTTTGCGTTAGATCTTTACTTCAATATGTTTTCATTAGTTTCTCGTTTGTTTTCCTACATCATTTTCTCTTTAAAATACATATCGTTACCTAAAACGCAAAAGGCCCTATCTAACGTTTTGAAAATTTTACAGGAGAAGCGAAAACTATTTAATAATATAAATTTATAAATAACATTAAACTGCTTATAATTAATTTTTCTTCTATTTTTTTTGTAAGACCTACGAGTTGTTTTGACAATTATCAATGTTCCATATTATGCAAATTATTAGTTAGTCGTTTTAGCATTTTTCGCGCTATCGTTTGTAGATAGGGCCTTTTGTTTTTGGTTAATGAAATCGCAAATTTTGGTCGAAAGATTCCAAAATGTTTTGTGGACATTTAAGTTGATGCAATGCATCAGAATCAATGAAAAAGTCGATTTTGAATTGTTGGTTAGTTAGGGCATTATGCATTTTAGGTAACGATATGTATGTTTGTTATAAATATTAAACATAAAACAAAATGATTTTTTTTCTTTAATTTTGTAAAATTAAGTTTAGTATTTTTCCTGCTTTTGATTTCCTACTCTTTTATGGATATTTTTTTTGTCGTTTAATTAAACACTGTATTGGGGTCAGTTTATTTGATCCAAAAAATGTATGTGTTTGATTTAAACTTTGACACACAATTTTGTTTGAAAACACTTTATGTGTTTGCTGTTGATGGACAATGAATGGCATTGTTATAACAATTAATTTTTTTTTTTTTCAAAAATGAAAAAAAGAGAGGAAGAAGAAAAATGTTTACAGCGCTCTTATATATCGATGCATGGTTCTATATCATTTTTTAATTGTATTTCAGAACTTTATAAAACTTTAAAAATTAAACTTTTAGTTATCAGTTTATTCATCATACCTATAAGAATTATACTACGGTTGAAGTAGAATATGAAATCTGTGAAATTATTTAAAAAATTCTGAAATATATTTGGAAATATCCCAAAAATACATAAGTATAAATCTAGTTAGTTACCTTCTTCTAAAGTAAAAATTAATCAAATAAAAATTTAAATTTTCAAAGTTTCTATAAATTCTTAACATTTTTGTAATCAAATGGACTTTACAATAAAATTATAAAACTATGGATATTGTAATTAACTGAAATGACAATAATTGGTGAAAAACGTTTAAATGTTCATAAAATCTTAAATTTGATCCACTATTACTTTGGCTTATTTTATCCGATCAAAGCCAATTAGCCACTATTCGCGTAATTAAGTAGCCTTTCAAACAGGATATAAATCATTTGGTTTGAACCAGTCTTTGACTCTGAATGGCGGCTGCAAGAGAAGTATACAGCAAAAAGCACAAATGTACCGTTATGTGACAAATGTTACGTTATGGGAGAAAACTGAACTCATATTCGGCTTTAACATGCCAAAAAAAGATGTAAAAGAACTACAATAGCAAACCGTCAATTCCGATAAAATCTCGGATATAGTAATTAGGCAAGCAGCTATACGGCTTTTTGCCGATACGATACCGAAATATCGCTGATTTCGATACCGATACGCATATTGAATTTGAATTCAAGTAGAGTAAATACAAAACTACAGTGTAAGAAGAGACTAATAATATTTAAAATTTATATTATTAGTAGGGCTCCGATTTCCACGCAAATGCATTTTTTTTTTTGTTGATAGTCTAAGAATGATGTCGACCAATTGTCTTTCCGAATCAATAAATTTGAGTTAAAAAGACATCGGTTTTTTTTTGCATATTGTTGCATTTTTGGTGAAAATGCAAATTTTTGAATATTTTGATTTTAAGTGCATATTATTTTGCATTATTTGTCATTTTTGAGTGTTTTTTTAAAATTCCCATATTATAAAAAAGCTCTTCCAAATATACAAAAAAAAATTGTTCCAAAAAAAAATTTTAAAATCAATTGATAAATTATTTTCGATCTCTGCTTAAAATACAAGATTTTCAAGATTTCGACAAAAGATCCTTCTATTTTTTAACCTATTCAGCACCTTACATGGTTAAGGCTGCCAATGGGCTTAAAAAAATTATCCAAAACTAGTACAAGCTACTTGCTTTGCACATGGGTGTTACCGCATTGCAGAGGAAATTAGAAGACAATAATATTGCAATTTTTTATGAAATGTATCCGTTGGTTCCCCTTCCACCGCAGCCAGTATTAACAAGAGGGGAACTGGCTAGATGCTTCAGAATTCTATTCAAAAACCTTTAAGTAATCTAAGCATGTAATTGAAGAGCTTATTGATATCGATGATTATGCAATTAAAAAAGCTAAAGAAATATTAAACTTGTAGCCAATCCCACGTGTCGCACGTTAACGTTCGTATAGAAAATTACATTTAAAACAAAAACAAATTCTAGCATTTTGAAATTTTAGAACGTTAACGTGCGACATCGTGGGATTTGTTATAAAATAACATCGGAAGTCAATTAGCATTAATATTTTCCAACTACGGATGTATTGGGGAAACAATAACTAAATTGGAGGGATTTAGTTCACTTAATACTCAAGTCAGATTAATTACTATTGCAGAAAATAAAATAAGTTAATGTGGAAGGTACAATAGCCTGACAAATAAAAAAAATCCAAAACATTTAGCAACAAAATTAAGAATTTCAAAAAATAAAATAAATTTCAAATATTTTAGATGATCTGGAATGAAAGTGAGATCTGGAAATAAATATTCTCCAAATGCGTTGGCATCGTTCAAATATGCTTCTAAACTTCGGTAGACGTGGAGAGATAATTTTCCTTGTACAACATTTACTTTTGATAAAATAGTTCTTATTTGTTTACAAAATCAAAAATTAAAATTAGTTATGTAAGTTTTTAAAAGACATTTGAATATCAATAGACGGATTTTTTGTTATTAATTAAAATTAAAAAAAACTATTTTTTATCATAATTTTTAAAGTTTTTATTGCATACTTTTATTGTTTTATGTCATATTTTGGATTTTGATATCTTAAGCGCATATTTTCGATTTTTGTATTACATGAGAATCTCAGCCCTTTTAATAAGATTTTTTTTAACAAAAAATAAAACATTTTTTCCAAATATTAATAAGATTTTTGTTTAATAAACAAAGTATTTCAACTTTTGTTGAGATGGGAAAATAAAACATTTTTTCCAAATATTAATAAGATTTTTGTTTAATAAACAAAGTATTCTCAACTTTTGGGGAGATAAACGATTTCGCAAGTCCGTTTGAACCAGACCTGCAGTGGAAAATAGTCTCTTAGATGCGACAGACATCATTTGAAAACTTAAGTATACTTTCGACATAATTTGTTCAAGTTTGGGTATAACATGCCATTGCGCCCGTAAACAAGCAGATCTGCCTCTAGAATTATTAGAAGATCTGACGTATCTCTCGACTTAATCTTTATTAGAATTACGGCATAGGATGAAAAAAGGCTCACCCTCCTCGGATCCTCTTGTATTTTTTTCACAAACGCTCCAAAGGCTTTTAGACTTTCATACCTTGTACCACCTGTAGGTGTGGCCGGGTTTTCAACACTTTCGGAATGCCGAGACATGTTAAGTATAAAAACTATCGTCGTATCGATAACAAAATATTGTCGATACCGATATATCGAAAAATATGAAGTATCGGTATTCGAAACATTCCCAATAGTGATACATAGTTAATTACAACTGCACTTAATGAAAGTAGCCGTAAAAATTAAATACTTTTTAAATAATATTTAGATATTTTAACATCAAATAATGTTCCAATCTGTGAATGAAAATTTCTTTTGTAAAATGTTATGATAATATTTCTATTGAGTTTTAAAAGATCTTTATATAAAACTTACGAAAGTGTAAGCTCTCAAAAAAATTGGCATACTGCGCTCACTTTTTAACATTTATGATCAGTATACTCTTGCAAATTATCGTTAATAGATTCACGCTTAAACAACGCCTTTAAATTCTCCAAATTTACTTTAAAAATCATGCATAGATTCCCGCAGCTTATAGACGACTTCGTGATTTTCATGGCGCACGGTTCATTGTTGGCATTACGGGTTTGTTAATGTATGCTGCGGTTTACACGCTGGTGGCATCATCGGACCTATTTATTCAAAACTAAGGAAAATTGTACGTTTGACAAGTACAGCCGCAGTGCCTATATCATTTTAAAATTTTAATGCCATGTATCTCTCACGAATGGGTAGTCGTCTCGTAGCGAAGCGAGGGCTTAAGTATAAGAAGATATTTCAGAAATAGAATTAGGAATAGTGTAGAACTAATATTGGTAAAATCAATAAATAAAAACCGTTTAAAAAACAATATTTTGATTCTTCTTCAATGGAATTCTATAAGAACTATGTAAAACTTAAATTTGCCTTGTCTAAACTTACCTTACGAATTTGGTAACTGAATTCAGTAACGGATTCTAAACACGGTTTAATGGCACAGTTATTATTAGAGGAATTCACGGTTGGCTATTGTAGACCTTTTACATCTTCCAGCTTTGGTAATTCTTGAAAAATTAAAAACACGACAACAACAAAATGCATGCATTTTAAATTTACTATGTTAATACCGTCTACAACACTTAAAAATGTAGTAAATGTTGTAAATACATTTATTTACAAGTGTGAGACAACTGACATATTTGGAGACACTATCAGCCATGTCACAGAGTACAATTCCGTTCGGAAACGGAATTCATTCCGTATTTTGGTGCTTCAGAAAATTACGAAAAAACGTTGCGGAATGAAACCATTTTTGTTTTCATGAACGATATGGGAGTTTTCTGTATCTCAAAGACCAAAAAACTATCAAAATATACTTTCTATCAATAAACAAATATGTTTTCTTCAATTCCGAACGGAATCATTCCGAACGGAATTGTACTCTGCGACATGGCTGTATACTGTATTTTGCTGTTAATATAGTATAAACATTTCCTTAATTAAAAATAGAAATTATCAAAAAGACAGAAAATATTTACAAAAAAAAAATCGATTATTTTACAATACAGAAGAAAAAGTCGCTCATGCTTAGATGTTTAAAATCGAAGTATAGTATATTTAAAAGGGTTGTAAATATATTATTAACCGTGGATTCCGCTATTGTTTATTGGCAACTATTGAAACTAAAATTTTTAATATAAATATCTTTTTTACAAAACAGTTTTATTTGCAATTTCCTACTTTTTTTGCAAAAGCTTAAAACATTTTCAGCCCAATTATGAATAAAAATTCCCCGGGAGTTTTTCCAATTTTTCCAATTGGATTTAAATAAGAAAAATGGGAGAAGGAAAAAATTCCCAGGGAATTTTTATTCATAATTTGACCGTTTATGTTTTTAAATTTACATACATATTATAAATATAAAATCTAAAAATTTTGGTCACAAGTATTTATTTTCCATAAATGAGAAAAGCAGTCGTTTATGTCTACGAAGTGTCATAAACAGTTTCAATATAAAATAAGGTTTGCAGTGTGAAGCAGAAGAAACGCCTCACATTCTATTTTCTTTTAGATTTCTTTCAGTTGTTCTCTTAAAGTACATATCGTTGGTCTCATGTAGAAAGGCCCTAACATGATTTTTCGGAATGGATTTTTTTATTGATTCCATTACATTTCACAAAAATACGTCTGTCACAAAAATTTAATGCAATAGTATCAAAAGTAACTGTTAATAATATAAGCAATTTTACTTTTTGTTACATACAGCTTCTATTATGTTTTTATCTTTTCCTGAAAAGATGCAATTATGTGAGTTAGGGCCTTTATATATGAGACCAAATATATGTATACTTTTTTTTTATTAGTTTTGGCTTATTCTTTTTTTTCATTTAAATATTTGGCAAAATTCTTTAGTAGAATCAAGTTTAATGCTTTTGGTTTTTTGCTTTGCTTTTATAAAAAAAAAAAAAATAAAAAGTCCAAACATAACCATGCACCATTTTTAGTCATATTCTATGGAATTGTATGTAGTATCTTTTAACACTTTTTATGTTTGCCGCACTTTTACACAAACACTTATAAACCTAGTAGTTTCCCTTTGATATCTTTAATAATTTCTTAAATGCAACAAAAAAAAATTATATATATAAATACCTATAAAAAGAAAAAAGTATGTTTGTTCAATGGCCCAAAAAACCGCTGAAGCTTATGTGTCCTAGCCGCCAAACAAGTAAATAAAGCTTTAATATGTTATCAATATTTTTTTATGTTTGAATAATCGTTTACTATAATTTTTTTTATTTCTAGATATAAATGAAATTATTATATAAATAGTTTAATTAATTTTTTTTTTTTTTTTTTTTTTTTTTTTTTTTTTTTTTTGTAAATAAAATATTTTAATTAAATTAATATTATCGGCCGTATTTATATCCAAAACCTAGCCACTAATTATGCGATTTGCTAACTAGCAGACCAATTAGGCCAAGCAGTGGGTTAGCGAGAGTTTATTTAAAACCAATTTTTAGCTGTCAAAAATAATTCGAATATCAACTCTACTCAAGTGCGGTGTATAGCCAACTATTTATTTGAAAATAAGCTCTTTCGTGTTTGTTGATATTTGTATTAAAGTTTTTCCATAACTTTACGTTTTTCAAACACTTTTAACATGTTTAAGAAATACATTATAAATAATACCCATTTTAAATTCAGGCTAAATTTTAGTTATAAATACGGCCGTATATGTCTAATATGTTATAGATATAACCCTGTTGTTACCCTGATTCTATATTTTGTAAAAGTATTTAATTGTAATAAAGCAACTGTTTCATATTTTTAAAAAATATTTTTTTGCTAGTTTGAAAGAAAACTACTTTATTGATGACGAAGAAGGAGAAGTAAATTCTATATTTATTGGCAGATTCAAATCTCATCACGAAAATAAATGAAACTGTTTTCAAACCAATAACAATAATACGCGAAATAATTCAATTAAACTTAAAATAGCGGAGTAAAATAATACCGAAATTCAGGCTTAGTAGTAATCTAGCATTGTATACATAGCAGATCTTGTGGATTTAAAACATATACCACGGTTAACAAAAGCACAACAACAAAATGCATCAAGCTGCAATTCAACACATTGTTGTTAAAGTACATACTATACCAAAACTTTTTCGCATGTTCTGTTCTGTTTTGTGAAAACAATTAATAGTTCATAATAAAATTAATGCAGCTTACTAGCAAAAAGCAAAATTTAAAGCAATATTTTAGGCATTTTTAAGCTGTAACTTTTTTTTCAGCTTTTTTGATTTGTTTACAATACCCACAAAAAAGGCGCTCACACTTTGTGGTTTTAAGCCCTAGTACATAAATCGGGTCGGCCTCCATAAAAAAGTTGCGCCAGTCACCCCCTAGAATGAAAAATATGTCAATGAAGTTTTTAAAAAAGAAAAACAAATATTTGGCACGCCTCAAAATACAGAGCTTTTTGTTTTATAAGGCGTGGTTAAATTTTAAGGGCCGATGTTGATTTTGAATAAAACACAAATTATAGTCATTTATTTTTATTATGATAATATTAGTTTGGTTCAATTATGTATGGAACAAAATATCGTCCAAATGGCCGCCGCGACCTCGGCGGCACACCTCCATCCGATGGCCCAAATTTTCGATCACGCTGAGGCATAATTAAGGTTCTATGCCGTTAATGTGCCGAATTATCTCATCCTTTAGCTCTTGAATTGTTACTGGCTTATCGACGTACACCTTTTCTTCCAAATACCCCAAAGAAAGAAGTCCAACGGTGTCAAATCACATGATATTGGCGGCCAATTGACATCGCCACCACGTGAGATAACACTGCCATTGAATTTGTCGCGCAAAAGAGCCATTTTTTCGTTAGCTGTGTGGCAAGTTGCACCGTCCTGTGGAAACCACATATCCACATCCATATCTTCCAATTCGGGCCATAGAAAGTTAGTTATCATCTCACGATAGCGAACACCATTCACAGTAACTGCCTCATTTTGGAAAACATACGGCACGATGATGCCGGCAGCCCATAAACGGCACCAAACAGTCACTCTTTGTGGGTGCATTGGTTTTTCGACATCCACTCTTGGATTAATATTCGCCCAAATGCGGCAATTCTGCTTATTGACGAATCCACAGAGGTGAAAATATGCCTCATCACTGAAGATGATTTTCACGATATGCATTTTGATTTGAACGCCCATTTTCATAATAAGCCTGAATAACTTTAACGCGTTGCTCGATTGTGTATCTTTCCATGGTTCAAATTGAGTTAGTCTGAAAAGGAGGAATGTTAAATGAAATGAAGAAAAAAACTTGACGTTTAGGTGTAGTTCACATTCAACATCGGTCCTTAAAATTTAACCACCCGTTATATGTATAGCGCTGCCATTTAAAGTTCGATTTCACCTTATCGCATATGGTTGTTAATGGCTTGACTATGGATTCAGTTTTGCCTTTGATGACTCTTATGTCATCTTGGATTCTTCCCTCTAATTACCAAATGGTTGCACGTTAAAAGAAAGTTTAAATTGAACCAGCCTTTAGCTCTAGATGGCGGCTGAAAGAGAAGTATACAACAAAATACACAAACGTACAGTTGTCTGATAAATGTGAGGTGATACATTTAAACGAAGTTTATATTTGCAATATATAGACTAACATCTACATGTTTTATATGAAATTATGTAAAATTTAGAAGTTTTTTAAACTAAATTCACTATTTGTTATACCCTGCACCACTAGTGGTGAATGAGGGAATACTATGTAAGTTTGTCATTCCTGAGCAACTTTTTAAATATTCATCTAAGACCCCATACACTATGTATATATATATACTGGCTCCTTAAGTAACTCGTAAGTTGCTCACTTTCGAAAGACTCAGCAGAAAAGAACAATATTGGTGTCAAATTCTTTCTATTTCTCCTAAGCATTTTGGGATTGACACCCAGCTCAATCAGCTCTGTAGGAAAATAGTTATAAACACAGAAGTGGAACAACCTCCCTAAAAAATGTTTATTTTTGGTATAAAAACTAACTTTAGTGCGCATAAACTGTAACGAAAACTGTAACGAATATGAAATTGCAGTCAGTTTGTCATACACAGAAACAATTTTCAGTAGTTTTTATCAATTAATAAAATTGTTTGAAAAGTATTTAAATTTAATGATTGTGATAATTGAATCAATTATTTTTTTTGTTGAAAAAAAAAATAAAATATAATTTGTATTTAATTAGCATTTTAGTTGTGTGAAATAAATTTTTGATTAAAATTTTAATTAGATAACAAAAAATCTTAATTGATTTTTTCGCTGAAAACAAATTAATTTAAATTTGTAGAATTTTTGTTGGGAATTGTCAAAACCTGAGCTATATTTATTTAAATTAATTAACACATTGTTTGAAATGGCAAAGTTTTTTGATCATTTTTTTAACTAAAATTAAAAATTTCCATTTTTTACAATTTTTAGTAATAAATGTAATAATTTTGGTAATAGGTGCAAAATCAACCAATTGTTTGCTTTATTCTATGAATTTGGTGATTAGATACAATTTTTAATTTTTTCTGCGTAGTTTTATAAGATTATAATGCACTCCGCCATAGACCCCATATAAAACCCACTCTCGGAAAACAATATAATACGCCTGAAAACGTAACGATTCTTGATGTTGTGGTGAAATTAGACCAAATTTTGGTTGTTATTTACTATAGATCCCTCTAATGAATGTTTTCGGTTAAATGTAGCATATGTCCCATATAAAAATAATTAAATTAAGCAAGTTTTTGTAAAATTACCGTTCTCCAAAAGTCAGAATCTTTTAACAAGTACTCCTTACAAAATTTCACCCGTGCAATTTTATTTTTTTGACTTATATAGGGTTTTTTTCTGACTATTCGCCCATGGAAATCATTCTTCCTTAACACGTTCCGAATGGTCTCGGCACAAACGTCTTTTTTCAAATCCGTTTGCACCATATTCTTTAATTCATTCGCCGTTGTGAATGGTTTTGTTTTTATTTCCATCAAAATCCGCCGCTCATCATGATCATTTAATTTTTTTCCTTGACCAACACGACTTTTATTTTCGACTTGAAACTTTTGTTTATACCTTTTAATGATAGCATGAACTGTAGACGGGCGTCGATCAACAATTTTACCGATTTCACGCACTGATTTACCCTCTCCATGTAGTCTTATAACTAAGTGCCGTGTTTCCAAAGTTGTTTGTTTTTTTCTTTGATCCATTGCAAATTTGATATGCACTGTTAATACTACACTTGCATAATGATTCATCATTTGCATTAGAATAAACAAGAACCAATTCAGCAGAAAAAAATAACGGTCCAAAAAACCGTTTTACAACAATAACTCGTTATCAAAATTACGTGTCCCATTATACGTTTGACATGAAATTTGTTGGTTTTGTTTTCTTTCTTATTTTTAAAAATGTTTTTGAATAAAACATGTTAAGTATTATACATTATTTTAAAGGTTTTTTAATGATCTATAACTCTGTATCGAAGTTTTTTAAAATTATTCTCATTACAGTAAAAAAATCAGTTTTTTAATAGTCGCATACATAGTGTCCAATTATACGTTTGAGCCACTGTAAATCCTACTTTTGGAATGTTAATTAAATACAAATAAAACCACAACGTATTTTGTAATACTATGAGTTCAGTTTTTAAATGGATTGGTTCATGGTTTATAAATTCCATATAAAGCCCACTCTTGAAGTATTCTTACTTTTACTTCTTATATTATAAAAAGATATAAGCCAAGTTTTTGTTAAACAATGAATTGATTTTTAAAGTAGATATTTTAATATAGTTTGTATTTAAATAATTTTGAATGCACTTTGTTTATTTGTTACAATACTATTCGGCTTAATTTATTTTAGCATGTGTTGTATATTTTCTTTATATTATTTGTTTTACTTTTTTTTTAATTGGTTATAAAGTTTAGTTTGTTTTGCTAGCAAATAATTATATTTTGTTTACTTAATAAATATTATAAAAAATTGGTCAATACAAAACTCTACACCTTTAAAGAAAGCACCGATAATGCAAAACAATAAGGTAAAACGTTTTTTATTAAAAAAAATTATTTTAACTTTTTTTATCATTTAAATTTTTTTATACTACAATTACTATTTGTCTTATTAATTGTATTTAATTACAGTCAAAATTTAAAATAAATATTTTCAGAATACATACAAATTTTATTTGTTCATACCATTGTTTAAAAATTTTCAGTTCTTTAAAAAGAAAATCACCATCTATCTAGACATGCAATCGCAATAGATTCAACTTGTTTTTTTTCAGGGATTTATACAGTTAACTCCTCATGAAAAAAAGTTAAGGTTCACATAAGTTATCTAACACATCAAGCCCATACACTTATGCTGGGTTTAATGTGTTGGGTAACTAATGTGAACTTTAACTTTTTTTGCATAAGGGGGTTAATATTTAAAAACCATATAAATATGTCATCGGTTCACTATGGGTTCGGCCCACGGACCGTTTTAAAAAAATCAGGCATGTAATATACATATATATGTATATATTTTTTATACCCCCTTTCTGAATCTAAACCTGTACGCGAAATTTTTTATGGTTTCTGAGATATAAGGCATTAATTTTGCTCCATATGGACTAATTTGCACCTAATTTGTCATACCAAAACGTACAAAATTATTTTCACTCTTGCTTTGCTTCTAACCTCATTCATGAAAGTTCACAATAATTTACCTTTTTCTTGAAAGCAAATGCCGAAAGCAGTGGTGAAAATACAAAAAAAAAAAATCTATAGGCTATATTTTGAGAAAACTTCATGTAAACCTTTTTGTCGTTTTTCTCCACTCCGACTTTTGGCATATGCACCAAACCAAATATGAGCTGACGGTATGTTGTATTTTTCCTATCTGGTTTGTTACTTTTACCATAGAAAACAACCAGAACAGAAAGAAAGTGAAAAAGTAACTCCATTACTTTTGTAGTAAGAAATGTGGTTATTTTGTTCTTGTTACTTCACATATACGAAATTGTTAAAAAGAATTTTTATTTTGTTTCGAGATTGTTTCTATGACTAACATTCCCATGAATTTGTTTTTTAAGTCAGCGAGGTGTTTTTATGTAAGGAATATAAATCTGCAAATTTTAAACAGATAAATGCTGATATTTTCTCGATATACATATAAGTATGCACAACTTTTGTGTCGTACCTTGGAACGGCATATACGCGATGTACTTTGAAGCGTACCTTATATACACTAATGGATTAGTATACAAGATATTTGATTCTACCTATTTCCAGTACCCACTTTGTGGCCGTCTTTAACTTTATAAAACCTCTGCTAAAACTTTTAATATAAATCACATGTCAATTTTAAGAAGATACTCGTGTTCAAATCTCTATTCTTAAACATTTTTGAAAAAGGTTGAACGGGATAATTCAGTTCTAATTTTTTTTAATGTGAATAAAAGTTTTAATAAAAAATTCCAATACTTATGTTTCTCTTCGAAATAAAACCAAAACTTTCCTATTAATCAAGTTAACTGATCATAATGTGTGCCAGTATTTTTCCTTTATGTTTTTCAATTATTTTGTGTTTTCATTTTAAACCTCAAAGTACCTTATTTTTCGGTAGTATTTAATTTAAGATTCTCATTTTTATTCGATTTCAATTTCACTTAACTTTACTCAAACATTTTTCATACATACATACATATTTTCAGATAAAACAAAATAGTTTTTCGTGCATTAAATTAATTAGTTTATTTTCGAGTAATTTATTAAAAATTAAAAAATTATAAGCATAAGTAAATAATTGTTTGTTTTTATGTTTGATTGGAGTCGAACTAAAAAAATATCTAAATTTTGGTTTCATTTACAAACAGCTCTCGCCTGGTAGGGAATGTTCAGATACCGATATGGAACCACAAGCATCACAAAGTCAAGATTGTGAACCAACACCACCATTGCAAAGACATAATTCCACCAATTTCTATTTGCCACAATTAGAAAATGGTACGATAGCCACGGGGCAGGGTAACAATATAAATGGTGCACAAGGCAATGGTGGTGGTGGTGGAGGTGATTCTCCCCGGCATTTGCGCATGTATCATCCGAGACACAGTCCTGTAGCCAGACAAAGGTATTTTTTACAAAATATTGTAAATTTAGTTGAAAATACTAAAATAAATTTTTTTGACTTATTTTAACAGAGGTTTGGACCCCCAGCGTGGCTTTAATGAGGCGATGTCACCTGACCATCCAAATCATATGCAGCAGCAACAAGCACAAAATCGTAGTGGGACAACTGCAACGCCCACTATGCAACAGCGTATTAAGCCTTTAGGTGTAGCTACCCCTCTGGTTATGGCCAGTCCCGTTAGAAGGTAAGTTTTATTACTCACTTCTCCACTCTTCCGTTTCGGAATTCATATACTACATAAACACCTTTTTGTATACATACTTTTACATACTATGTATTTATGTATATCTCTATATAACACCTAAGTGTTTTTATTTTTCTTATAAATATTTTGCTTTATAAATTTTGTTCAATTATCTATTATCTGCAAACATCGTTTTTTCAAAAATTTCTTTAAATACAATTTGTCTAAAAACAATATCAAATTCCTAAAACAAAAATATGTTTACCCCTTTTTACCCCGCATAATTTTACACATTTTATTTAAACTAAAAAATAATAAAATAAAATAAAATAAAAAAAAGATGGACATAGCTGGAATTTGCCACATTTTCTTTGTGCCAAAATAATCGGTAATTAAATTTTTAAATTTTAGTTAATGGCCTTTTTTCAGTGTTTGTTTTTTACGGGTAAAATAAAACAAATCCTAAACACTTTAATTAGAATTATTTTTGAGAAACAATGCACTCGCCTTTAAATATGCTTTGTAGTTTTGTAAATGTGTTTTTTTTCAAATTTTTCTATTGGTTTTTTAATTAACAAGTTTTTCGTTATATTTAATCAAAATTTTTCATTTTGGTCACTAATAATTTTATTACGAAATTTTTATAAAAATTGGTTTGTAATTTAATTAAAAAATAGTTTTTTTATGATAATAAAATAAAACACAAAAACGGTTGCATATTTGTTGGTACTTTATTTAAAATAAAGTTAAAGAAAAGTACCTACTATAGTACTGCTGCTAGATATTTGTATGTTCGCTGTTTGAAAATATGTGGATGAGTGTGATTCAGATTGTTTCCAAGCGTCGATCCTGGTCCTCTGTTTAAGCACTTAATAAGTAACTTAAATATTTTAAATTACGGTGAACTACAGTTCTAATGTTTTGTTCTTTATTTGCATCTTGCAGTTAAACAAATATTTTAGATCACTGTACACCATTAAAATTGTTTGTTTATTACCAGCTATTAAAACTCAAAATATAAAAAAAATTATATAAAAAAGGTGGCGCAGAAGTGTGGTTATAATGTGGCTTTACATTTATGATGTAGGTGTGTACATATATAGGAGATAAGTTGTCAACAAGCCATGGCGTGATACACACCTCAAAAATATAAAATTAACAACTTATTTTACAAATTTTCAGTCTGTTTTAACTCAGCGAGAATTTCGGCGTCGTTCTCCATGTGTTCGAACAATTAAGCATTTTGGTGAGCGCCTTTTGCAAACTGGGTCCACTACAGTATCTCAAGAAGTGGCCAGCCTATATTAAGAACAAAGCTGCTGTTGCTGACAACGTCAGAGAGAAACCACAAACATCTACGAGACGACGATGCGCACAATAAGATATCAGCAGACGTTCGTTGCAACGAATTTTGGTGAAAAAAAATGTTACCCTACAAACTTTTTACGAATTGCTGGCTGCTGACTGTCGGCCAAGGTTTACTTACTGACATACTCTGTTATGATTTCGTATCAAAAACCATAATGAATGACGAAGCCCATTTCTACTTATGTAGGTAGTTATGTTAACAAAATTTGCCTTTCTTCGGCACAGAGAAGAGCCATTGTATCCCCTCAATGTGACTTTTTTGCGAGCAACAATTCAAAATGCCGTAACAGGCCGATTTGAGCGCTATAATTTTACATTCAAATAAACTTTTTATGAAAACAAAGAGCTCTCAAATTATGACATTACTTTTGCGCCACCGTTTGTATGAATCAACCTGAGATTAAAATAAACATATATTTTTAATGATAACTGAAAAGTCCATTAAGGAATTTACATATAAAAATTATGAACTTCTCAGTACTCACTTTTGTTAGAATACATTGATATAGGTTCAGGGAAGAGGTTTAATGTTTTTTTTTTTTTTTTTTTGTTATTTTAGCTTTTTTTGCCTAATAGATAGATAAAAAAAAGCTTAAACTTAATAAAATAAAGTATACTTTTAGGTTATTCGTCTTTTAAAACAATATATGTATGTATATATTAAATCATAACACCATTTTTTCTTAACAACTATTTTTATTTTAAATACATAAATAGGTATAATATTAAAACCAACTTTATTCCTATTTTATTTTTTAAGCCTTAAATGATCAACCAAATATGTAAAATATATCTTTCTATAAGTTACAAAAAAAAAATTAAGTATATGAGAGAGATAAAAAAGAGAGTGCGCGCACACACATACAACTTCTCAACTCACCATAAATGTATCAATCTGTATATCACCTCCTCTTCCTAGATAAGCACCACCAACTACTTAAAATAAAATAAAGAAAATTTTTATGATTTTTTTATTCAATTATTCCGTCCATTATGTTGAAAACCAAAAAAAATTCGAAAAACTTCTTTTACCTGTGTTTTTACCTCTACTACCTCTACAACTTCTCTATATCTAATATATAACTCATTTTCACCTAAAACATGAGGTGAGTTTCTTTTTTTTTATAATTTTGTTTGTTTTATTTCTTTCTAACAAAAAACACATTCAGCTTTAAATTCATTTTTTGAAAATTGTGTCTGTAAAACTAGTTTCTTACATAATTCCTCTACCACCTCAACTACAGAAGACATTTATTTAATTATTTAAGCTAAAAATAAACAATGAAACAAAATTTTAACATTTCGTTTTGTTCGGATTTTCATTTTAAATTTACATACATATGATTCATTATATAATGATTTGTTTTTGTTTCTAAGCAAAAAATGCATTTATTGTCTTTGTTTGGTTAAGGTTAATTGTTAAAAAAAAAACAAAAGTTTATTTATTAACTCCTAAACATTTTGTTTATATTTATTATTTATTTCATGCTACCTAAAAGTATGCAAAAACTTTTAAAACATAACACTCATCAAGATTTATATCCTTCACCTAAAAGGGTTTACGTATAAGTTTGACATTCCAATTTGTAATTTCTACAATATTGGTCTTAGATCCTACAAAGTATATATGGATGTATGTATATTCTGGCGAAGTTGATTTCACAAGGTCCGTGTATATGTTGAAATGGGTTTTCCGAAGATATTACTCTAGGACTCTAAGTTGATTTATATTTATGGCACATATACTCCGTTAAAGTTTTCTATTGAAATTCAGCCAGATCGGTCCATAAATGACTGAGAAATGAACAAAAAACCACGACTGCCTCTAATTATACACATATATCCCATGTTGTTGGTTTTTAACTTCATTTTTATGTATAACTGGAGAACGGCAAGACCCAAAGTTTGGAGAACTGGGCGTGACACTTCCCAAACAAAGACATTATTAATTTCTATATATCTGGATAATGGAGAGCCAAAGTGCCCAAATAAGGTACAAACACCTCGGTTATCAATGCACAACATCCCACAAAATGTGGGCGCGATTGAAGATGGGCGTGGAACAAAATATTTTTTTTTATCTCTTAAGAACGGTAAGATAAAATTTTCCAAATTTGGTACACATAGCTGGGTTATTAATACACGCTTTTTAAAAATATAGACGGGATTGGAGAAGTGGTCGTGGCACCTCCCTTGCAAAGACATTATAGATTTATGTATATCTGGAGTACGGTAAGATCCAAAGTTTCCAAATTAGGTACAAGCATTTTGTTATCAATCCGACAAACTGTGGGCGGGATTGAAGAAGTGAGCGTTGCACACAATAAAATTACTTATGTATATAGAACGGTATTTATATATAACTTTCTGTTCTTATCCCAGCATGTTGAAGGGTATATAAGATTCGGTATATTCGAATATATCACTCTCACGTGTTTTTTATTTTTTAGCTTATTATGTATTCTTCTTACAAAATCAATCATAGCTTTGTGTTATTTCTTTTGCTTCTATAAAGATGACGCTGCGAAATATGGCCTCAGGAAATATGGCAAAAAAAAAAATGAAAATTAACCCCAAATTTGGTGCTATTTTTCATAATGCAATTTGACCCCATTTTTTTATAAAGGAAAATCATCCAAAAAAAAAATATAAATAAAATATGACCCTAAATTTGGGTTTAAATTAAAAAAAAAAGAAAACAGAAAGAAAGTTATATTTAAAATTTGTGTTGGGTTCATATGCCCGAAAATTAAAATTCTAAATTTAAAATCCGGAATTTAAAAATGACAAGCTTAAAAATACAGAATTTTAAAATTCTTTGGCCTGGCGCAAGGATATTCTCCTCTATGGTATAACGGACACTGGCTTCGCTAGCTAAAGCTTCACTACATAGTCGGCCTTCGGCCGGGCAAAATAATTTCTCATCTATGATGTAACAAACACCGTATTCGCTTACTAAAGCATATCTGTATAGCCGGCAAGAATTTTCTCCTCTTTGGTATTAGAATTCGGGATTTGATCCAAGAAATTTTTATGTCAAATTTCTATAAATTTTTCTGGGGTCATTTTTTATTTCTTAAAATTTGCATTATATATTAGTAAATAAAAAATAGCCCCAAAGTAAAAATTGTGATTTTATTTTTCATTCCTTGATATTTTCATTTCACTGAAAATGCAAAAACACCCCAACGAAAAAATAAAAAAAAAAAATTCAAAAAATTGTCCCAAAATTGCGAGTTGTTGTGTCTCACGTAAAATTTTGGAACCATTCTTCATTCTCTTATTGGTGTCATATTTCGTAGGGTAATTTTGCACACCGCCTTAAATGATATTAATATTTTTTTCCTAAAAAGTTTCGATAAAACATTTTTGTGTAAGAAAAGCCCGTTTTTAAAAACAACATTCAAAATGTATGTACATACGAGGGCGGATCAATAAGTCCGTGACTTTTTGAATGAAACACAGTTTTTTTTACACTTAGTCCAACGTTTCTCCAATTTGTGTATCCCTTCCAAAAAATAGGATTTTTCAAGGTCCATAAAATCGGCATTTCTTTGACCAATAATTTCATCGTTGGGACTAAATTTCTTTCCACCGAGCCATTTCTTTAGGTTCGGAAATAGGAAATAGTCACTCGGGGCTAAATCCGGAGAATATGGCGGATGAGGTACCAATTCGTAGCCCAATTCATGTAATTTTGCCATTGAGACTGCACACGTGTGCACCCGTGCATTATCTTGATGAAAAATAACTTTTTTCTTGGCCATATGAGTTTTTTTTTTTTTTAAATCCTCGTTTAATCGTTCCAATAAGTTGGCATAATATTCGACGTTTATTGTTTTCCCTTTTTAAGTTAATCGTTGTGGATTATCCCGCGTGCATCCCAAAAAACTGTTGTCATCACCTTATTGGCCGACAAACTTACCTTGGCCCTTTTCGGAGCCGGTTCACCCGGAGAAACCCATTGTTTAGACTGCTGCTTGGTCTCCGGAGTGTTGTAATGGATCCATGTTTCATCAACAGTTACAAAACGCCGCAAAAACTCATTCGAATTGCGGTTAAACAACTCCAAACAATCCTTTGAAGTTGTCACACGATTACGTTTATGGTCAATTGAGAGCAAACGCGGCATCCATCGTGCAGACAGCTTTCTTAAACCCAGCTGATCATTTAAAATCGAAACCATGAAATGCCTATGGCATCAACAATCTCACGCACTTTTACTCTTCGATCGGCCAACACCATAGCTTGAATTTGTTCGACATTTTCGGAAAGTCAGTAAACCACTTTTTTTTACCATCGAAATCGTTGGTGCAGAGTCCCCATAGTATTTATCAAGCTTTTCCTTGGTGTGATGGTTTTTTTTGGCAAAAAATAATGTTTAATGAGCACTCGAAATTCACTTTTTTCATTTTTAAAAAAATCCGCGAGGTTATATGTTTTGAACAGCTGTTAAACGCAAAGTAAATAACGGAATTTGCTCAAAACTTGACCGTAGTCTATTAACAGCTGGTACTTGATGGGAGCAGTGTTGCATTTCATATAACTACAAGGGAAGTTCGAAAAGTCACGGACTTGTTGAACCGCCCTCGTATATGGATCGATCCGAGAGTGTAAATTTATATATGGAATTTGAACACAAAAGTAACTTAGTTCATATATAAAACAAGTTAGAAAGTATAGTCGGTCAAGCCTCACCATATGATACCCTTAACCGCTGTATATAAGAACAAATTTTTGGCAAGTGTACCCTAATTGGGACCCATCGGCAATCATGGACAAAACAAAATTGTGTAATTGAGGTTAAGATCAGTGGTGCCAATTGAAATTTAAAAAAATCCCTACGTGTCTAAAAAAAATTCCCTTTTTTCCCTACAACTAGGGTTTTTATCCCGGACAAATTTCACGGGAATTCCGTTAATTTTTTCCCCCAATACCCGGGATTTTTTTGTCGGGAATCCCGAAAATTAAAAACTACCAAAAATTTCATTCGTGTGTCTGTCTCTTACAAAAAATAAATAACTATGTGCATATGACGAATTAAAAACGGCCGAATAAAATATTGCAAAAAAAAAAATAAAAGAAATTACTAGTTTGGCTATTTATTTGATTTGAAAACAAAGATGGAGAAAAACGATTATACAAAATAAATTTTTTTTGTTGAATCGGCAAGTACTCTATTTTTCAATTTTCATTATGTGGAACTTATTTTTACTTTTGTCATACAGAAAATGGAGCTGCGATCTTTCTAATGGAAATACTTTAAAAAAGGAACAAAAAAAGTTTATGTCCAAGAGTGCTCGCTTATAAATATTCTTCAACCAGTAGTTTGCTTAAACATCTTTCAAATATCCGTAGTACAAATATGCACATATATACATGCATCCGACTCAGATTCTTAAACCGATCTGGATAATAGTGATACTTTTCAAGAAAAGCTTAATAGTCCGCTATAAAAGATAGCAAAAAAGCAAAGGTTTTGACAAAATCAAATATGATTAAGCAACTGGTAGTAGAACATCCAATTTGGATAATTTATTTGAAGCACTATTGACAATAAGCCCTACATCTATCGAAAGTGAACGTATATTTTCTCTTTCTGAAAATTTTGTTAACAAAATTAGGAACCGGCTTTCGGATAGCGCTATTAACGCGCTTATGGTTTTAAAGAACCATTTTATTGAAGCCAACAAAGTTAATATTTCCTAGATTATTTTCGAGTTAAAAAATTTTTATTCATGATTAAAACATTTAAGAAACCCATTAATTTATTTTCTATTTTATTCACAAATAATTAATTTTTAAAAAACAATGCAATTATTTTAAAGTTTAATTAAAATAGTTTCAAACTTCAACTTTAAATACAAAAAATATAAAAACGACTTCAATATCCTTGAGTGTTTCAACGTTTTTATTTTTTAGCTTTTGCGATTTACACGAGTGTACAAATATTCCTTAATTACAAGATCTCTAAACATTAAATTTTTTTTTTAAAAAAATTTATAATTAGAAATGTAAACTTGTAACGGCATAAGTTTGTATGAAAATCCGTTTGTAGCCTTTTTATATATTATAGAGGCATTTACGACAGACATTCCAAGTAACAGTTCAAAAGCCACTTTGCGGTACCACTTAACACCTCTTCTGAGGGTGGTGGCGTAGGAGGTCATCTGATCGGATATGTCAACACCTAATTTGGCTTTATTGTAATCAATAACAGCAAGAGGTTTTTCAATAGCTCGTTGCTTTCGATTCCTGGTGGATGGTGGGTTGTTGGTACTGGTGGATGGTTCATTACTGTCTACATTTGGATGGCTCGAATTGGCTACCATAATAGGAGGGTGTTTCGTCGAAAGAATCCTAACATCTCTGGTGTCCTTCCACATTAACACAACCACTCCATTTTCCTCCTCACGGGCTACCATCTCGCCTCTTTTCAGATTAGCTTTCATAACTTCTGCCGGACAATTCTTTTTGTTGGCCCGTAATGTGGTCGGTCTTCCAAACCATCCCACAATTAAGGGGTGTGAGCAACCTTTTCACTTCAGAGGCCCAGACCGTAATGTTCCAACAAGGTGGGTATTTTGATGTAGCATGGAACGCGCAAGTTCATAACTAGTATAATATAATTACTGTCGCACATTTTCGTGCGACGTGGCCCCACAACATGTTTTATGTTCTCCCAGGCCATGTCGCACGAAAAGGTGCGACTCAAAAAAACCGTTATAACTGCAAAATTAGGGACCAAAATAAAGTCGCGAGTAGTCAAAACTTATTTTTAGGCACTAAGAAACAAAAAAGAACAAAAATAAGTTGTTGGCCTCAGGTGACCAAAATTGTTAAATGACACTGCTACTGAACGATCAAAATTCTAAAAAGGCTTTGGCAGTCAACGTGTTAAATTTTCCGAAAAAAATCCCTACAAAAAGGGAAAAATTCCTACTATAGGCATCACTGGTTATGGTTATATGAAATTTTTTGCATTTTAGTGATTTTAAAAAGGGAGTTTATATGGGACCTATGGTTAATTTTGGACCCACCAGCACAACATTTTGTCATGACATAGCAGCTATCGTAAAAGCCATCATTGTCGTCAAATTTTATGTAAATACCCGCGATTCGGGATTTCAAAAAATCAAATCCCGGGATTTTTCGGGAGTCGGGGATTTTGAAAGTTAAATACTTTTTATAGATATTTATTAAAAAAAACGTCTTTAAAAGAGGTTTAAAAACAAAGTTTTATAATAAACTAAATATTACAAAGTTAAATATAATGATTATATTGATTACTAAAATTTGTAAAAATGTTTATGATAAAAATACAACGTACGATTTTCAACAATGTGTTATTCGATTCAATTAAAAAAAAAAATAACATAAAATCCATATTTTATTCAATTTCCTCAATTAATTCAAACTAAATAAAAAATATAATTAATATAGTAATTAAATAGAGTAAACTAGTAATTGATTTATTTGTAAGATTCTATTAAAATTTTTATTGAATAAATTAAGATAAATAATTGAAATTTTAATTCGAGGTTAATGAACAATCATCAATCATCAATCATCAATCATCAAAATCAATTTTTTAGTTAACCATACAAATCTTATTTTAACAAACACATTTTTATACCCACCACCAATAGTGGTTGGTATTATGTAGTGTATAATTACACTTCTTAATTTCGTGAAATCGCTTCAAAAATTACAGTAGGTCCCATGCCCACTCTCGGAAACCCCTTTTATAAGCCTAAAACTGTAAAGAGTAAAGATTAAATTTTGCATTTGATGCACCAGTGGAATCAATTAGAAAATAAAACCACATGGAACTTTTGGTTTTGTTCTTCTTGAATTATTTTCCGCACTTCTCACATTAAAATTTCTTTATGATTGTTGTTGAAAATAATAACAAAAATTCAACTTGTTTTTCTTTTATAATGGTTAGTAATTCCATAGTTAATTAAATAAATATAAAAGATCAATATTGTGATCCCTATCCTCTCAAGGGAGAATGTCATGATGAATTTCTTTTTATATAAAGAAGAAAAACCAAAAACGATTAACGATTTCGGGATTGACTAAATCCCGAAATTCCCGGGATTAAAAAATTAAAAAATACGCGGAACCGGGATTTCGGGATTGGCATCCCTATTAATGAATAACTTTTGTTAGGAAGTAATGGCATTAAAAGCTATTTGTATGGGACCTATTATCAAGATCGACCGATAACAATAAAATTTGGTAAAATGATTTTCATTGCAATGAAATAAGTTTGGACCAGATTTAATCTTATTACCAACATAATAAAATGATTTATGGGCACAAAGACCATATTTCGGAAAGAAGCTTGTATGGGGGTATGTGAAATTATTGACTGATTGTCACCATTTTTAATGGGCTTGGTTCTTATGAAAATTAAAATGCACACACAATGTTTCATCAAATTATCTCTAAAATTGCTACTGTACTTTGCGCAAAGTTTTCATCGACAGCTAGCCAGCCGGTCGATTAAAAAAGTTATTCTAAATCGACGGATATAGTAATACTTTTCACGAATAGATACAGAATTTATCCTTGGAGAAAACCTTAAATAGGTAGTACTAGCCTAGAACTTAAACACCAAACAAAGTACCTGGAATAATATTAGATAGCGAACAGTCGTGGAAACTAAATGTGAAAAAAAGGGTGAAAAAGCAACAAACGCGCTATATGCATGCCAGAAAATGCTGGGAAAAACTTGGAGTTTAACCCCTGCTCTTACGCATTGGATTAACACAGCGGAATAACCTAGTGGGCACTCAAAAGCTCGCTTAGCTTACTATTACCGAAGCTTTGCGTAGCACACCGATTCATCTGGTAGCAGTAGGGACTACGATCCGCTTAAAAGCGACGGGACAACGTGTGTTTAGACTATTAGGGGTATTAACTGTACATCATTCCGAGACCAATTTTTTATAGAAAACCGAGTATTACTTTAGGAGAAGACGGCTTGTTGGCGGGACTAAAATCTGACCATATGACTTAAGGTTTTTATACTGATGGTTCCAAAATGGAAGAGTGAGTTGGAGCTGCAGTTCACCGTCAGGTACTGGGTATATTCTGTAGTATATTCCAGGCGGAAATATTTACGGCCAAAATGGCTGCTGATTTAGCTCGAAATTGTAATACGCGGAACTCACATGTAAACTTCTTTAAAGATGGTGAGGCGGCAATCAAGGCGATATCCGGATTATTATGGCACTTGACTTAAAATTCACACTGGCACATATGGCACTTGACTTAAAATTCACGATGCCCGATGTCAAATGTTTCACACTACAACTGTCTTTTGACTTTATAAAATTCAAATGTTATATTTTTGTGCGTATTAAATTCTCTCCATTCACAATGGACAATTCTATTATTTTCTTTTCGGCGTGCTTTTCTTTTACTTTGGGAATTCGAGCTTTTTCCCAGAAAATAGTACACTCCTTTATGACAAGTTTTTCGCTCTCTTTCACTGTCATATTAATTTTTCTTAAATTATTAAAAAAAATTATGCAACCCGCTATTGATGGAAGTTTGCTTCCAACTAATTGATGTTTTTTTTTTTCTAAATAATGGCGTTCTTTAAAAACTTCACTCCCCAAAATTTAAAAAAATATTTTATTGTAGCACAAATAACCACAACGTTAAACACTGACTGCAAAACTTTGTTGGCGTTTTGGTTTTATTGGAAAAGTATATAAATTAAAATATAAAGGTAATGCACGTCACAAGTTGCACCCTTGCGAAAAAGAAAAGTGCAAAAACATAACAACAACCACATGGACAATTATTTCTGTACATCTTGTGGTTGTTATGTTTGTGCACTTTTGCTTCTTCGCCAGGGTGCAACTTGTGAAAAATATCTAAGGCTTTATTCCTATAACTAATTGCAGATTATAAACAAATTCTTATGGGAATTGATGCATGCAATAACACTTGCTTTACAGGGCGGTTCATATTTGAAAAAAGGAGCATTTTAACATTTGTATTCGTTTTGAAATTCTTGTTTTAAGATCCGTTTTGTTTCGCTTGAAAATCTATTTTCAAGTGAGACAAAACGGTTAGTTTTATTAAACGAGTTTGGAAATACATGCTTAAATGTTCAAACGTCATATGTAAAACTTTTGTTCTCAAACCCACATTCAAGAAAAGTATGTTACAAGGCGAATTCATGTATACGGTGGTGTCGATACTACAACAAGTAACAACACCAAAAACACACCAAATTTTTTTGTTGCTTTCGTTGATCGATATGTTAAAAACACAAGGAACTTGTGACATTTCTCTCTCTTAGTAAGAAAAAAAAGTAGCACAGCTGTGCTTTCAACGCCACCTTATAAATGAATTCGCCTTGGTATGTTATATATAAATTAAACTTAAATTTAGGAAATATAACAAGATTTTAACTTTGACCTCAATAGGGTACGTCTTAAGAATATCCTATTTGGGTTAAATTTCTTACCATGTGAGTGTCATTTAGCAAAATAATTCGTACGGGTTTCATATAAATTTGCCACCCTACTGTGTAGTATTCTCTGGCCCCACTGGATTTTTAAAAAATTTAAATAAAATATACATAATGTTTTGTTTTTATTTCAAATGTATTTTTTTTTTTTTTTTTTATTATTTAAAAAAAATATTGTCAAAAAAAATCAAACTGAAAATTTTAATTACAAAACGAAGAAATAAATGGATTCATCATTATATAACACATTTAGAGCAATGAAAGAAAGCGTCGAAACAGTTCGATTAAAGCAACAAGATGACTGGCGTAATTCAGTTTTACGCAAAAAATGTAACAATTTTACTGGGAGTGTAGTAAGTGCGGAGGGCGACAAGACTGCTGCCATCAGTAGTTCCAGATCATCAGATTATAGATTGAGTAATTGCCCCCAAACGTTTAAGGAAGATATGGAACCAAGAACATCATTTAAGGAATTTAAAACCATATTTACATCCAAAATCACTGCAGATAAGCCATCTCCCCGTTTCACACCAAAAATGACAAAAGTTATAAATAATGATAGCGATGGAAATGAAACAGATCAAACTACACCTTGTAGTAGAAGGAGTTCTCTACAAAAATACAAAAATTCTACTTTCGGGAAAGCAAGACAATCTCAAACAATGCTCTTGGAGTCATCTAAGCAAGATAGTTTAGATGATGAATTTATGAATTACCCTAAAATATCCTCCTCGTTATGTGAAGGATTGAATTTAACAACCGATACTTTCATTCTTAACTCTAAAAAAAACATGAACTTCATAATACTTATAGGATTTCTAGCTGGGCTGCTCGTTTCAAAGTTTTTACAGGTTGTACAATTATTTTTGAATTGGGTTCTTCAACAAATCCTTCAATTAAGCAACCGTTTTTTGGGTACCATGTCCATTAAAGAATTTCTTAATTTTAGTCACACTGATCGTTTACAATTACGCTTTAAATTACTGTTATTGCCAGTAGTATTTGTTTGTTGTTTAATATATAGTTTTATTTATGTTTTACAATTTCTGATTCGATATCTGTTGTCTAATGCTCCATCTTGTTTTATTAAATTTGTACAAAAACTTTATGAATAAATTTTTTTGTTTACGATTTTCACAATAATCTACTTGTAATGGATGTTTTTTTTTTTAAATAAAACAAACAAATTTTTATGAAGAAAGGAATTTTACAACATGAAATTAATTAAAATTTATTGATAATTTTACATTGTTGACTGAGTTGGGAATTGCCTGTTTTTTAAAATTAAAATGTAAATCCGGGACCTTGTATTGAAAACAAAAACGAATTTTATTTTTTTATTGTCGTTTCAATGTAAATTCCCAAACGTAAATTCCCAAATTCCAAAACTGATGGACGCCGAATATAGTGTGTGAGCAATTAAGATGTCGTTCCACAAAATCCTTAATAAAAACTTTATTTTTCATCCGATTTTTTCAAATTACACTTAAAATGTTGGTAATTAAATAAACTATTAGGTAAAAAAATAAAACATTCCAGATCTTTACTATAACGTAGAAAAAAAAAAAACGAAATAAAAATGAAAATTTTTTAAACAAACGTAAAAAATAGGCAAATTTTGAATTTTGAGGTGCCATAACTCAGCCATCAGATAGAAATTTGCAGCATATTCAATTACCTTTCCAACGATATGCCATCTCGATCGAACTTTTCCGTTGGGCTCCACAAGGGTTTGAGTGGGACCATACACCGAAAAACACAAAAGTACCGTTATCTAAAAAACGGTACTTAGAAAAAAAAAATTACAGCGTTTTTCGTGTTCAGGAGGTCCCTGAACACTAGGCATGTGGCGTTCTTGGTATTTTTCCAAATTAAAAATTTGTAAAGCAGTGTAATCATTAGTTGCTGGTTTATCAGAATGGACTAGAAGTTTGACGATCCCCAAAGTAGTCCGAAGGTGTCAAATGACACGAACGATGTGACCAATTCAAGGGTACATTTCTTGATATAATTCGGTCACCAAACGTTTGGCTCAACAAAGTAATGGTTTCACGCGCTGTAAGGCATGTTGCGCAGTCTTGTTGGAACCATTCCTCCTCCAAATGATTTGCATAAACATGAGGATTGAAGAAATAACGAATCATTTGCCGGTAGCAAATGTCTCACGAGGATTGTACTCTCTCCAAAAACGAAAATTCTGCATATTAACATACCCGTTAAGCCAGAAATGAGCCGCATCGCTTTTATTTGACGAGAAAAATCTGGTTCAACTTCCAGTTGATTCTCAGCCCATTCGCCAAAGACACGACGCAATTGATGGTCTGCTGGCTTTAATTATTGCACTAGTTGGATCTTATATGGATCTAGGCCAAGATCTTTCCTCAAAATGTTTCAAGTAGTAACAAAAAAAATTATTTTTTTAAATTGTTATTTTTAACATAACGAACGGTATATCTCAAAAAGTCGAGCTGGAGATTAGATTTGAAATAAGCGACCTCAAATTAGTTAAATTTTACAATTAAGTTCCAGACCGCAAATTACTGTTCCCCAGTGTAATTGGTAAAAGTCTTTCAATTGTGATATGCAAATGTATTCTAAAAAGAGTCCAACACACTTCATTAGTATGACAGCTATCCCTATCGGAAGTTCTATATGTCTAAAAAAAACATCTTTTATTTTGTGTAAAAATAGCGCTTTTGATATTCCAAATTTGCTTGCATAATCTTATGTTTAAGTGAAAATCGTAATAGAAAAGAAGAAAAATAATACCAATAAACATCGAAGTGTTAGAAAAATTTGCTACAAACTGTCCAGTTTCCCAGAAAGTTTTAATACAAATTTTTAAGTTATTTCGGTGCAAGCGAAAGATAAGGATTTAGTGTTTTTAGCAGTTCAAGAGCCATTTTAATAATTTTTAGTCAGGGAAGACTGACCAAATTAATACTATTTATTTTATAAACGAGTACTTGATATCCTTATTTTTAGAAAGTTTATTCATTTTGGCGGTGTATATCATCAATTATTGAGTCCTGGCAGCTTTTAAAGATTTTAATATTTATAAATTTTTGTATTAATTCGAATGTGTATTCTAAGTCAAATTACAATTTAAAAAGCTTTTATACTTTAATAGTCTAAAGGTATGTTCACACCTATTAAATATTTCACGTTCTACACGTAACCCCTAGTTGTATTAAAAAATTATTTGCTTTTGCAAAACGTTTGGCTAGATCAGACATAATTTAACAATCTCTAAATTACATTAATTCATTATCTTCTTACAAAGCCAAATTCGATATTTTCCAGGAATATTTTCCATGCACTATCACAATTTTGTTTGTTTATATATTTCTATAAAAAATGAAATCTCAACATGAGAACTAAAATTCCCATCTTCAAATAGAAATTTTCGCAAAACTACTTTAAATACCACAAATTCGTTTTCACAGTCGATATCATTTTTAACGAGTTTTTTCGGTAATTTAAAAGAGAGTTGTAGAACGTAAAACATTTTCAGAGGAATCAGTATTTGGAATACAAAAAATGGGTTTATATTTTAAAGAGGTGTTAAGATGCTAATTGTAAATTTTTGTCGTTAAACGGACATTAAAGTTATGCAAGATTAATTTACTTTTGATGCTGAATTAATTTGAAATAAAATATTTTGCTATTTATTATATTAACGAATATCTTAATGGGATGAAACTTCTGCATAAAATAAAACTATAGTCATCTTAAGATAACGCATATCTCTTATTGGAATTCTGTACAAGGTGCTTTGTGTAGAAAAATTTTAGATTAAAATATCCATCAAGTTTTTTCGCTTTTTCACTTTACTTTAAGCTTATTATTTAAAAACTAATTTCAGTGACATAAACTATACGTTAAACTCAGTAAAATTTTATTTTAAATAAGTATCTCATTCACAACATGGCCCCTCCCTCATCATCAGATCTTTCATTTTTACATTCAATTTATATTGTTTTACCCAACAAATTAGATTGCCTCAATTCTTTTTACTTTTTTATACATACATATACAATATTTTATGTTTTAACAGGAATTATACTATGTATGCACTGCTTTTAATCCATTATTATTTTTTGTTGTACATACTTTTAACAGCGTTCACTAATCCAAAAATTGTTTACTCTGCAAACGCTTTATTATAATTTTTGATGTGTCTTATTTTGATTTAAAGTCTTAGCCTAACAAACAATTATACATCGTTTTTTTCCCAGTATTATAAAAATAAATAAATAAAATTATATTTACAATTTAGATCAAATCCTGGTACACCAACTCAACCTAGAAGACCCGATTTCATAGGTCTCAATCAACAGCAGCAACAACAATTACAAAACCAACAAAATCCAACCCAATCCTTTTATGAATATACAACAAATGTGGCACCAACTTCAACGGCTGGTTTGCCACCACAACATCCACAGTTGCCTACAATACAACAACAGCAGCAACAACAACAGCATCAGCAAATGCTTATGCAACAACAGCGTGCCATAATGCAACAACAGCAGCAAGGTAAGTTTGACGAACAAAATAATTGATAATTTATATTACGAATGTTTGCTTTGCATTTTAGGTGTAATAAATATACAGCAGCAGCATGCTGCTAGCTTGGCCCAGCAACCTTACGGTGGGAGCCCACAGCGTCGTTTTCTATCCGAAGGCGAACTTGTGCGGCAGGGTTCCGGACCATCTGGAGCAGTAGGTAGTGACTTGTCTTATGCGCGTTCCAATAATACTGTTGATAATATCCGGGAATTAGCTGGTAGTCCTCAGAGAGGAGTTTATATGTGGAAGGACACATCGCCCGGTTTTCAGGGAAGCTCAGGTGGCGGTGGTGTTGGTGGCATGATGCCACCGCCAACATCAATGGGAGGCATCGGCAGTAGTGCGGGCACTATGCCATCAAGTATGCAACACCATAGTATCGGGGGACCTCAGTATATAACAGTAAGCGGTGGAGCACAACAGAACCATCCTCTTATAATGACCCATTCGAGAATGCATCAAACGCAGCCAGGAATACACGATTATCAACAGCAGCAGCAACAACAACATTCTGTTTTTCATCGTTCCAATCCAACTAGTCCCACAACATTACCCTCTGCCTCACAGGGACCACCGGTTTCGTCGTACATAATGCGTTATGGTAATACGTCATTGTCTTCTTCCTCCTCACAGCCAGCACCACCAACAAGCTATAGTCAATCGATGGGTGGTGGTAGCGTTAGTGGTAATATAACACAATCTGTGGTATCGTCATCTCAAGGTTATCAACCAAAAATACATGGCGGTGTGCCAGTATTCCCCCCTAATCCCCAAGGCATGAATTCCTCTAGTACCCAACCATCACCACAAATCAAACGCAAACAAACTCCTACACGACCCATGTCATTTGTCAGAGCACTCGAAATGACTGATTCGATGGAAATGCAAACGCTTGAGCAGCAGCAACAGCAACAACAACACCATCAACATCAGCAGCCACAATCACATCTCCAACAGCAGCAACAGCAGCAAAATCGTAACAATGGTGCGATAACAACCGGCCAAGGAGTAGCTGGTCATATAATGGGTGCTGTCCGCGCTAATACCACCACACCTACCCCTGATCGCGCCAGTGTCTATGACATGAACTACGAAATTTCTGTATAACCCGTGCTGGTACCCGTCGTTGTAGCGCCTGCCACCGCCTCTGCAACGGCACTTCACAACGCTTATGGACACAGAAAACTTATGGCGGCAAACAGCAGCTGCAGCAGCAGTAGTGGAATTGGCAGTATCAGTAGCCTGGGCATGTCCAGTAGCTACACATTGAATAAAACTAGATCCTTACTGAACCATCATCATCATCAACTTCAACATCACCACCTCCAGCCGCAGCATTATGGCGGAAGCAACAGCAGTGGTATCGGCAGTAGCAGTAATTGCAGTAGTGGAGGCAATACAACAAGTAGTAGTGGTGGTAGTAGTGTTATTGTTGGTGTTGGCGTTGGTGTTGCCGCTGCTGTAGCAGCAGCTACAGCCCCTGCAGAGCCGGCTGCCTATGCTTCTGTTGCTGTGGTTAATGCCAACTCTACAAATGGCAATAGTAGCAATAGTGTAAGACAACCAAACAAAAGAAAATTTTCCACTTTCTTTTAATAAAATCCCAGTCAAAGCAATTTGAACAAAATTTGATTGAACACATTCTTACATTATTTAACCATTTAAATAGTTTAAAAAAAAAGTAAACTGCTCTTGGAACACTAAAACTATTTTCAAAAGAAACTTCAACCAAAATGTACATAAATACGAGTAAATAAATTTACTAAACGAATTGTCTTTAGTTTATAAATCAAAACTAATTCTTAGTGTTATCCTTTCTATCTCTATCTCTCTTTCACACACACACACACACAATCTCCTTTCATCTAAAACATACTTTTATATATACTTACATATAAAGAAGAATTCTTTATACATATTTACACTTACAAATGTATATATTTTATCAAAATTACCACAAACTATTTATATAAACATTAATAACCATTTGTATTTAAAATTATTTTAATTTCCTTTTCGCCTATCTACACAGAAACAATCCCTTCCTCGTTTCTTGTTTTTTTTTTATCGAACACATTTCTTCAACTCTTGTAAATTATTTATGAAACAAATTCATAATTCTATCTACTTAAATACATATCTTTCTAAAAAGAAGAAACAATGATGAATATTGAAGTAAGCATTTAGCAATCCTTAAGAATTTCTTCGATACACTTAGTTGGAATATATTTTTGGAATTTCCACCGCTCTAATGAGGAACAAACACATAGTGGTTGTGGCTCAATTGTTTTCCTATTTAAGTTTTTTAAATAGTATTGCATATAGTTTTAAACCTTATACATACTATTTTAAAATGTTTTTAATTTCGAAATAAAGTTCAAACTACGTTATGAATTCTATATGAATATGTTTTTATATACGTTATTGAAATTTTTGTTCCTATTCTAGTCAGATAAAAGTAATTTTCTTGTCAGGAACTTTAACTATCAATGCGGTTTTGCAATAATTTTTTCATTTTTTAAAATTAAAATAATGTAAATTCGTAAATACCACAACATTTTTAAAAGTTTTTATTCACATTGTATCACATATATTCAGATTTTTTAAAGCAAAAACATTACAATTGCTAATTACACTTTGGAAGTTCACAGTTACATTTCAGATTTATATAAATATGTACATATGTATATGCTTGATAATTATATAAATGTACAATCAGAATATTAAAATAAGTCAAAATTTCAGAAATATATATAAGTCTATTTAAGAAATTTCTAATAAAATTAAGCAAACATTTTCTATTATTTTTGGAAATCAACATTTCTTATTTCTCGAATTTATTCTATGAGCCAAATTTCAGTTATATATTTTATAAAACTTTTGGTAATAGTTATATTCCTTAAATTTTTTAGGAATTACTTAATACACTACCAGACTATTATCTTGTATCTTCTTGTTACAGTTTACCTTAGCTACCCTTTGGATAGCAATAAAGTATGGGTAAGTTCGTAAATGCATCACTGCGCTGCATCAGCGATTTCAAATGTTTATAAATATATGAATGAAGTAGATATGGACCAAAAAATTGTCAAATACTCCAAAAAAATAATAGTCACACAATAAAAAAAATTATAACTGCTTCTTTATTGACATTAAAAAAAGTTTGCTTTTCTGATGCAGCGCAGTGATGCATTTACGAACGCACCCTATATTTTATATACAGAAAAATGTACAATTATTTACAATTTTTTTCTGTACATACATCATTGCTATTCAAAGGATAGCTAAGGTAAAATGTAACAAGAAGATACAAAATAATAGTCTGGTAGTGTATAATGTCAATCCTAAAAAAATTAAGGAATAGAACTATTACAAAAATCTTTATAAAATATATAACTGAAATTTAGCTCATAGAATAAATTCGAAAAATAAAGAATGTTGAATATAATAAAGAAGCTTATGAAAAGAAATAATTCCCAGATTCTATTTTTAGAAATCTTAATGTTAAAATTCAGTTTTCCTTTGTGTTTCGAATTGATGTTCTGACAATCGCAAAACGCTTAACATTTGCGATTCTGACTTGAAATCGCATAATAGGTGTAATCGCAAGAAGTATGCTCAAGGGAACTAGAATATTTTTAAGAAACTATAGCAGCCCGAAGGCAAAACGCACGAGTTTCAGAACACCATAAAATAAATCTAACGTTTTGCGTTTTTTAAGAATATGGCCGTATATATGTCATACAAATTCTAATGATTGTTTTTAAAGCGATCTTCTCAATAACATTTATAATTATACGTATTTCTGAAAAAAAAAAAATAGATTGAGTACTTTGATTCGAACGACGGTACATACCGTCACTTAAAAGCAAAAGAGCGTAATAACATTTTATTTTTTTACAGCAGAAGCAAAAAACTTTGCAAAATTAATAACAACAAGGTATATTTGGCGTTTGAATTTCTTTAATAAAGTCGGCATTTGTGATCGCAGGGACTTAAACATGTAGCTTAATAAAGCGAACAAAAATCAATCAAAAACTCTATGTCGAATTTTTTTGTTGTTAAGCCTTTTTGCATTTTAGGTGACGATAAATTTTAATATGCAGTACTAGCGCGAAAAAGTTAACCGAAATCTCCCAAGGGTTATTTACATGTTCGAACTAATAACTTTTCTAAGCGTTTTTGAATTTGAAAAACTCGCGCTTAACTGTTGATATTGAAATAGACCACAATTACGCTTTCGTTGCTTTAAGAAACACTTATACAAACTAACTTTAAGATCAGCATATTTCTGGCCTATTTGTGCCTTTTCATGTGTTCACCACAGCCTTAAGAAGTTGTTTGACATTTTTTTACTGTCGATATGGCTACTTCAGGTTCATCATAATACAACGCCAATGATTTTTCGCGATTATCTTAATACATTTTGTTCAAACTCTCCATTTAATGCTGTAATTCTTATCTGATTTTTGGTGTTTTATACCGATTTTTTTTACTTTTTTTTATTAATACGACCAAAAAAGTTAACTGAGAGTAAATTTTTCAGAGCGGCACATGGACGTTAAAAATCGGTTAACTTAACCGCTAGATCAACTTTTATGCGAGTTTACTTTTTCGCGATTCTACTGTATTATAAATTTAAATTCAAACCAATTTCTGATGCTGATATTCGAAATCCTTAATGTTATTAAAAACTTCAAAATGTTATTAAGAAATTTTAAAACAAAACCAAGGCGAATTCATTACATGTGATCTTAAAAGCCCTTCTAATAACTTTTTCTTTTAGCTTAATAATTGTTGGGTGTCAAAACATTGTTTTTTGTCTTGGTTTCTGTTTTATTTTATTTCTATTTTTGACATTGTACAATTATTTTATAAAAACAAATTGCTTCTGGTTTTTCTGGTTGTAATACCGCGATTGCCTGCAATGAATTCGCCTTGAACAAAACTAAGATGTACTCTGAATTGAATTAAAAAATTTCTAAAATCGACTTATAAGTTTTTGAAATTTTGTACAAAAAAATATGTAAGCTTCAATATTATGGCTTAAGCAAAAAGTATTCAAAAATATTAAGACCGGGTTTTTGGGATGTGGATTTAGTTTTAACCTACTCTAAAACTCGGATTTTTCCGGGAAAATGTGATTTTTTTTTGTTATTATTTCACCAAAGACCAACATTTTAAGCAAAACGAAGCTGTTCCGTCAAAATTTTGTATACAAACATGGTAATGGCGACAAAAATCTGTTTTCAGATTAACTAAACCTCACAGAGATATCAAAAACCCAGCCTAATAAAATAATACTATAAGAAAAAGCTTTTTAAATTGAAATTTAACTTAAAAAGGCACATTCAAAAAATGTTAATAAAATAATTTATAAAAAGAAAGAAAATTCGCATATTCTAATTAAACATAACTTTAAAGAAAATTGTCTAAGTGCTTATTAGAAATATCGAAAATACAATTGTAAAATTTTATACACTTATGGTCAATTGCACAAATTCTGTTATATTAATTTATGTTTAAAATAAGTTTTATATGTCAAATAAAAATAAAATTATAAGAAAACCTGTAGTTAAATGTAAAAATGATGTTTAAATAGAATTGGTGAAATTGGCCATTAGCTAGTTAGAAAGAATTACGCCTATCGTGAGTAAAAAGTGAAAAGTTTTTCTCCGAAGTTTTTCTTTCCCCCACTTATTAGTTTAGGGAAATGAAAACAAATTTTGTGTAAAATTTTATTCACGATAAGGGTCAATATATAAAACTCACAAATGTACTTAATAACGATGGAATAGTAGTAGTTCCAAATAGGACAAAAAACACAAATAAAAAGTTATTTTAAGGTTTTGAAAATAAAGTTTTTTCATTGTTTTATAGTTGTACAATGCAAAGTGTATTAAGAAAAAAAAATTAAGAGTTAAATTTTATAATTTTACGGATTGCCATAACATATGCCTAAATATTCATCGTTGCTATTGTTTTACAACTTTTACTTATTTTCTTGCTCGTTAGTTTTGTTTTTAAATTAATTCTATAAATCTAAAAGTTTAACAGATGTTAAGTAATATTTGTTTATTGTTTTTAATACAACTAACTCTTAAGCATTTATTAGTTTTTTTCTGTTTTAAAAATTACAAAATAAAATACAAATCCTCTGCTAATTGATTAAATAATAAGTTATTTCATTAAATTTTTTTTTTAATAATCGAATTATTTTAAATTTAATTTTATTATTTATAAAAAAAAAATAATATTTCTTTGTAAATGCCAATGTGTGTTTATTTTATAAAGTTATATATTAAATTAAGTTAATATTTATCTATTTTCAAAAACAAAAAAAATACAAATAAATTTAGTTCTTTTTTAATTTCATTGTTATTAATATTTTTATATAAAAAAAACTAATTGCAATTAAAGTCCATCCATTTCAAAAATTCAGTTTTATTTTGAATTGAAATTGTATACAGTAAAACACATACATACATACAAAGAAAACAAAAAACTAATTATACTCCCAGTGTGTTAAGAAAAAGGATGCTTAGGAATTCCTTTATATTTATTTCATTTTAAATTTGTGTAATAAAAATAAATCAAAACTTTAAGTAAAAAAATTAAACACTCATTGTTATTAAAAAAAATCATTAACCATCCAACTTTTTCTTTTTTAGTAAAAGATCCAACGAATGCTTTTCCCCCAATCTACCCATACCACCATAGTGAAGAGTTTAGTCTTATATTAGGGGGAGTAAGAAGAAATACATAAAAAAAAAACAAACCGATTTTGTTATGTTTAGCTGAGTTATGTTCCAAGTTGGTGGAAGATTAACGTCCTAAGTTATAAAAAATAAAACAGGTTAATAAGGGGTTTATGAAATAGATTTATTAACCGGTTTTATTTTTTATAACTTAGGCGGTAAGTTTATGCAAATAACATTGAATTCAATTATTGTTGGTCTGGTCAGTAGAAGTTTGTTTTTGTTCTTAGGAAAATATATAAATACTAACAGCCGTATTCATAATAAAAAGTTAGCCACAGTTTGTACACTACGTACAACGAGCTACGCACAACGAGCGATTAAGCTTAGCAGCTTGTTAGCACAGAGTTTATTCATAACGAATTTTATCCGTCTGCTAACTTTTAATAAATCAACTCTGAATATTAATGATGCCACATTATAGTGCTCAAAAATGCAACAAGTTTTGCATAAATCATCGCTGGTTTTGTCACTTTTAATATATTTTTATAATTTTTGTTATAAAATTCTGTTTAATAGAGAAATATTTGTAAAATTTTTGCCATAATCTTATTAAACAACGACTTTTAAAATTCTTGCGTTTTACGTTTTCGATTTCCAGAACACCCCTGATAATTTTAGTAATATAAAATATGATAAAATTAAGTCTTATAAATAGAGTAGAACCTTAAAGAAAAATAAGAAGATATCTCAGATTTTTATTTTTAAGCATCTTTTATTCATGTAAAGATTTTATTAAAAAAAGTATTTTAAGATTTACACCCTGGGCTCTCCAATAATTTCAACATTATCCTCATCCTTATCAACGCCATAGTGCAACTCTCCACCACGCTGATAGGCCCAAGACATGCGTCGCGAGGTAAAATATATACCCAGATTGCCCTTAAGATCTATACTTATAACACCAGCGGTTTGATTGAAACGTGCAGTCATTTCATCTAAGACTTTAACGGTAGCCTCTTGTGCACTTAAGCCAAAATATTCTGTCAATGCTAAAATTCTAGAGGCAATATTATAACGCATAATAGTCTCTCCATTACCAGTTGCAGAAACGCAACCCGAAGCGTTGTCAGCATAAGTACCACCACCCAAAATAGGCGAGTCCCCGATTCGACCGGGCATTTTCCCAGTTATGCCACCAGTGGAAGTGGCAGCCGCCACATTGCCAAAAGCATCAATAGCAACAGCACCGACAGTACCAGGGGAACCGAAAATGCCCTCATCTTTAAATCTGCTAGCGTTACCAAAACTATTTTTAAAGTCCTCTAATGCCTTTTTAGAATTTTCCGTAACTAAGGCTCCTTCGGGCAAAATTTCAAAACCTTCTGAAATGGCAAAAGCCATTGCACCTTCTCCTGCTAAATACATATGTCTAGTTTTATCCATAATGCTGCGGGCCAATGATATAGGATGCATAATATCCTTAGCTACCGATATACAGCCGGCATTTAAATCAAAGCCATTCATGATGGCTGCATCCATTTCCACATTACCCTCCCAATTGAGGACGCCACCATAGCCAGCATTATAATTTGGATTGGATTCCAAATACTGCACTGCCTTCTGAACAGCATCAACTACATTGCCAGTGCTTTTTAACGTTTCGTAGCCAATACGGGCAGCTAATTTCACCCCATATTTTTTAATAGGAATAGTGGAATCGGATATATCCCCTGCGCCTCCGTGAACTAACACAGTGGGTACTATATTATGAGACTTAAGAGATATACAAAATATGATTAGTTAAATTCGATAGTTATTTTAATTTGTTTATGATGGATTAATAAACTTATACTTAATATTATGTATTCATTGTATTAAAATAAATTACAGCCGTCCTCAAAGCTTGTTTTGACTGACGATAGCGCAAGTTACAAGCAGGGCTGTGGAGTCGTCAAAAAATTGTTCTAACTCCGACTCCAATCGCTGAAATTTTTTAAGTCCGACTCCGACTCCTGCTCTTACATTGATCCTAAATGTATATGAGACTGGTCCTTATTTGACTTTAAACTCTTTTATTTAATGCAGTATCTTTTAAATGGTTAAATATAGCAAGAAAATATTCTATAAAAATTTCGTATTTCGTTTGTACGCTTTTGATGTACAAACAAAACTTTTCCTAGCATTTTTTGCGATTCGATTGCATTTTGTTACCTCTATGTTTAGTGCAAAAGATGGATTTCATCGAGTTTAAGTTCGAGTTTCGGGCCAGTTCCAAAAATCACTTGCTTTAAAAATCACACAAGTGATTTTGTGGTGTTCTGAAGATCATTTAGTTTTTATGTGTCTCGGTATGCTTTCGGCAATTGAAAATCACAGCAAAACGCACAAAAACTGAACACAAAAATATCACACGTGTGATTTTAAAACGTACATGTGATTTGAAATCACGCGATTTAAATAAAAGTGATTTTCAGAACAGGCCTGTTTATCGGTGTGACCAGATCTTAAAATTTTACCAGCAAAATCTGGCATTAGATACGGCCAAAAAATACTAAAACTGATTTTAAAAAATGCTAAAAATAATGCTAAAAATTTTTAAGCGTTTTGTTAAAAATATATTACCAGTATGAGATTTTTTTCGAAACTAAATACATTTAGTGACTTATTTTTTAATGAAATTGAAATAAATGGTTATATCTAAACAATTGGGTAGGTTTTGGTAATGCATATGATACATATTAATATGTAGCACAGGTAGTTGAGATTAAATTTTAAATTTAGGGGGCCCCTGATACATGCAAAATTTAAACGATTTTATTTCTATGCTATACTAAATTTTTTAGATCAATTTATTTCTTATAGTTTAAGAAAAGTTGAAGTTCTAAAACTATTATTTTTTCAGCAGCTTAAAGCCAACAATTCTTTTAAACACTTCCACTATAGAATTTGTATCTAAATACAAAGTGAAATCTCTTAGTATTTTAATATCGTAATATCAAAGGGCAAATGATTTACAATCAACGGAATGGGGGAATTTCTAATATTTCCTTTCTTAACAAAACAATTATCCATTTCCCTACGAAATTTAATTTTGGTACAATTGTTTTTAATTAAAAGTTATTATAATTGATGAAACAGATTGATGTAAAATCAATAAAACTATTCGTCCAAATTTGTAAAATTAATAATGCTAAAAAAAGCTTAAAACATTTTCTAAAAATGCCTAGTGCTAAATGAAAATTGTGCAGCTAAATAAAAAATTTTAATGCTTAATTTAGCTGCAAAAATGCCAAAATGGCCACACTGCTGATTATAATAATAGCTGCGTTCGAGAACACAAAAGTTTTTACTATTTGTTCACTGAACTTAACTGCATTTTACTAAATTGCGTTCGCGTACACAAAATACAGTAAATGAGAACACAAATTAAGAGCGTAAAGTGACAGTTCTTGACTGAGTACTTACAAATTTTTCTGCAGAAATTATTGCAGTAAAATTTAGTAAAACAAAAAAACATATTTTATTAATTAATTCATTTACACAGTATAACACATGATTTGCCAACTCAATTCTGTGAACTGTATGTGAAATTAGACCCAAAAAGAAGAATTTCTGCATCATTCGTTTTGTCTTCTTACCTGCGATTTGAAGTTAGTATCGATTTGAAGTTAGTACTATCGTATAGGGGAATTTATCACGTTTTAGGCCCTGTTGTTTGACATAGCTCGACAACCCCTAGCCCAATTTAGTTGAAATAAATTTTAAAAAATTAAGAATTACAATTCCCTTAATCTTTTCATATATTGTTT
Organism: Pollenia amentaria; assembly: GCA_943735925.1. Taxonomy (NCBI): domain Eukaryota; kingdom Metazoa; phylum Arthropoda; class Insecta; order Diptera; family Polleniidae; genus Pollenia; species Pollenia amentaria. The sequence goes on along the minus strand of OX031008.1, from coordinate 78,405,553 downwards.
TCCTATACAAGTAACACTTTCGAAGTTAAAAATGAATGTATGAAGGGAAAAAATTATTTTTTGCCTAAAAATTTAAATTTTTTTTTTTAAATACATAAAAAATCCAAAATGGAAAAAAGTTTCAAGTCTAGTTATTTTTTCGCAAAGTCACATAACCTATGAGCAAAATGAGACAAAGATCATAAAAATCGATGCACGCGTTTCGCTTTTATTCGCAAAAATATAAATTAAAAAATTATCATGCAAAAAAAAACTTTATTTATAAAAACTTAATGAAAATAAAATAATATGCAATTAATACGCAATTATAATATGCATAAAAACAAAATTTAGAACATTTTTTCAATTATTGGCAATATCCATCCTTGTAGAAGTTGACGCTTGTGGTTCTGATGATCTTGTTTTCTTCGTAGGTTGTTCATATTCATGGTCTGAGTCAGCTTGGCGTTGTCGGTATGATGTTGCGCTGACATTTTGCTGTGTGAGTTTTCTTCTCTTCAAAAATGATGTCAGCCATTCGGAGTCGTGTTGTGATAGTCCCAGCTTGGCCACAATGTAATCCATTTCGATTTGTGGTAGCGGTTGTGGTGCACTATTTTCAATATCGGGTATCCAATCAGCATCATCCAAATCGGTCGGATTGGTGAAAACGGTTTCGGCTAGCAGGGACACAGTATCCGCACTCGGAGGTTTAGGTGCATCGGTATCAGCAGGGCGTTGCACTGGAAGAGTGGCAGTAAATGCAGCAGTGTATACTTTTGTTTTCAATTGTTGTCTGTTTAATCCAGGACGAAAATTTATGCATGCATAGCACCTGGATTCATCATGTCCAGTTGTGTCTTCCACCCAAATTACTGGCTTCATAAAAGATAACTTTCTACTTTTTCCGTGAATCCATTTTAGAAGGGTAGTATAACAACTGTTGCACACTGTGTTCGGCGTAAAATTTGCACCACTTAAATCTGCTTCATCGAAATAATTACAATACGCGGTTTTGAATTGCTCAGTAAACAAATTTTTTCGATCTTTTTTCTGTATTTTTCGGACGATATGACCACAAACGTAACAATATTCATCCAAATATGGGCACTTGTTGTTTTCCATATTGATATATTTTATGTTTTGTTGTTATTCACTTTTAAAAAACTGGAGAAAAATCACTTTTACTGTTCGCGTTCGTCGGCACTGGCTGAATGCCAAAAATCGATCAATGCACACCTATAAATACTACGTATTTTTGAATATTTTACTGCCAGGTACTTATAAATGGGCGCATATTTTAAGGGCGGCTGGCTATATACCTGATTCAGCACTTGTACGTTTCAAACTGTGCAAAACTTTCCAAATAATGACCACCCTTAAATGTGGGTGCAATTTCTGTAAAAAAATCATATAGGTAGCCACCGGAAAAACCCAAATAATAAAAAGGTCCACTTTCCGTTTAATTGTCCACGTACATTTATTACCGCAATCATAAAAATCAAATAACTTTTTGTTTATTCCTTTTTTTTTAATTCTCAGAATCATGAAAAAGGTGTCAATGTTTTCTCCAAATAATGTTGTGCATATCTCGAGCAAATTTTTGAAATTCATACATTTACTCAATTGCGAATAAAAGCGAAACGCGTGCATCGATTTTTATGATCTTTGTCTCATTTTGCTCATAGGTTATGTGACTTTGCGAAAAAATAACTAGACTTGAAACTTTTTTCCATTTTGGATTTTTTATGTATTTTTTAAAAAAAAAATTTAAATTTTTAGGCAAAAAATAATTTTTTCCCTTCATACATTCATTTTTAACTTCGAAAGTGTTACTTGTATAGGAAAACAATATATGAACAGATTAAGGGAATTGTAATTCTTATTTTTTTAAAATTTATTTCAACTAAATTGGGCTAGTGGTTGTCGAGCTATGTCAAACAACAGGGCCTAAAACGTGATAAATTCCCCTATACGATAGTACTAACTTCAAATCGATACTAACTTCAAATCGCAGGTAAGAAGACAAAACGAATGATGCAGAAATTTTTCTTTTTGGGTCTAATTTCACATACAGTTCACAGAATTGAGTTGGCAATCAATTAACTGAAAAATGTTGTACTGTGTTATTAATGATGTGCTAATAATCCCAATTTTTGAATGAAAACACTGAAATTTATTGTTGTGGGAAAGCTAGTTTCTATGCGCATTTCGCTGGTTGCTTAGGCCAGCTCGTCAGGAAACTTTTTCCAAATACTTTAGAAAAGCTTAAAATATTATACAAGTAAGACCATAAAGTGAATAAGAATTTTAAAACACTCAGGTCTTAAATGTAACAATATCAAAGCTTCAACAAAGACACAACAATAAACCGTAAATTTTTCTTTCTTACATTCCCCTACAATTGGCTAGTTTTTTCCCAACACAAATTGTAGTTGTAAGAGGATAGAAAGAAAAAAAACAAAATTAAAAAAAAACAAGTTGCTTAAATAAAGCAGCTTGCCATTTTAGTTTTTTATTTGCCGGGCACATGCAAATTTATTATCAAAAATTATTTTCGGGAATGAAATATTTTATTAATTAATTCATTTATTAATGATGTGCTAATAATTCAAAAATTCAAAAAATTGTAGGGGAATGTAAGAATGAAAAATTGGCGGTTTATTGTTGTGTCTTTGTTGAAGCTTTGATATTGTTACATTTAAGACCTGAGTGTTTTAAAATTCTTATTCACTTTATGGTCTTACTTGTATAATATTTTAAGCTTTTCTAAAGTATTTGGAAAAAGTTTCCTGACGAGCTGGCCTAAGCAACCAGCGAAATGCGCATAGAAACTAGCTTTCCCACAACAATAAATTTCAGTGTTTTCATTCAAAAATTGTGATTATTAGCACATCATTAATAAATGAATTAATTAAAAAAACATATGTTTCAAAAGGTAAACAAACAAAAGTAGCAAACAAAAAGCATACAAATTGTGAAAAAATTGTTTAAAAAAAGAAAAGTTGAAATAAAACTAAAATAAAAACAAAAAATGAATAAATATTAATTAATTAAAATTGTTTGTGAAGAATTTATATGGCTAAATACCAACTTTTGGAATTTTTTTGTGTTATGTTAATTTTTTGGAGTTGTAAAAGTGTCAAGTACTCGGGTACTTATAACAGCCCTTGGTTTTAAAGTTATCAATAGTAAAAAAAAGTATTCGTGTACTGTTGATCAAATTTAGCCGGACACAAATTATCAAATTCAAATAAAATAAAAAACAAACAAATATGAAAGTATACATAAAAAAATTTGCTTGTATTTTCCAAAAATATTCGTGTTATAAAAAGTATTTAATCGAGTACCGATAAGAAAACGAGTTAAGTAGTCAAAAGTGTAACCATTTTTCAACACTTCAATTATTTGCCATCAGCTGTTGCCTTTATTTTACGAATTTTTACAAATTTTGCGTTCGCGTACTTTTTTGGACAACAGCTTTTTGTGAGAGCAAATTTTTAAGTTTACTCATTTACTGCATTTTACTGTAAAAGAACTCAAACGCACCTAATATAATGATAGTTATAAACATGTGGTCACGAACGTACGCAAAATATAAGTCAGCTTTAGTGAAATGTAAAAATCTGCGAAATGGAACGGAATATTCAAAAGTGATTAGTTTATTTTAAAAGTGTATTAATGTAGGTCTCTATCCATTTTCGTTTAATTGGCTTAAGTACGGGTTTTCCATACGTTTTAACCGTTAATCGAACTTTTTTGTTCTTACACTTTTCTCTTCTTAATTGATAGTAATAAAGAGATTTTGAAGAAAGAATGCAAACATAACATATTTTTTGCATGTAAAATAATTAAATATAAAAATGTGTTTGGAAGTATTTCCAGTTTCCAGCCCAATTTCCTCAAGTAAAACAGCTGAGATATGCTATGAAACCATTATATTATAAAAAAAAAATTGTTTTATAATTATGAACAATAAAATACGATTATTATCCACATTTTATTTTTCCATCCTGGTTGACCATTCTGAGGAAATGCCAATTTCAAAGAATTTTTATTTCCTAAAATTTTAGGAAATTTTTTTAAATTTGTTATGCCGAAAAATTTTGGCGTCGGAGTCGCAAGTTTTTGTGGGTACTTCAACTCCGACTCCGGTAAAAAATGCGCAACTCCGACTCCACAGCCCTGCTCACATGGGTAAAAAGTTTAATAACGCACCAGAAAATTTTTACGTCTAATATAACTTATGTATTTATATGTTTACTGAAATTTTTACTTACCGATATTTCTTTACAAAAGTCACACAAAAAGAGAGAAGCAATTATAAACTGAAAGAAAAAAATTGCTGTTAATAATTAAACTATGTACACATGTGTATATGCAGCTTATGTTACGTTTAAAATTTACCAATTTTATTTCGGATATTTAAAAACTTTTTAATTATAAATACTTATAACAGAATTTTTTTTTCAATTGTAAGATAAAAACACAACTTTATTTTCTTCAAAATCTATTTCAGAAATACCTATCTAGATTTTATTCAGAATTCTCCCAGTACACAAATTATTTCATAAAAACTAAATTTTCTAAATTAGAATTGAACTTCCAATGTATGTATACATGCACTTTCTATGCAACTAAAACGGTTTTTTTATTGAACGAAGACCTATTTTAAGCAGAACTTTGACATATGATAGGGGCCATATTCTTCAGGCTACCTCTGCCGAATTGGTTGTCATTTATTTAGTCTAGAAGAATCAACAACACGTGTAAGTAATAAAAATTTAAACTGGCCCTAATTTTCTTCACAAAATCATCTTCAGCGATAAGGACCATTTATTTACAAACGGCAACGGCAACAAGCAAAATTATAGAATTCGGCACGATACCAATTCAGATGAATAAAAGAGCATCCAATACGTCGGAAGAAGTCACTTTTTGGTGTAGATAATGGGCTGGCGGTGTCAGCAGTCCTTATTTTTTTGAGAGCGGTGTTGGCCTCCTTGTCAACTTCGGCGCTCTAGGTCTATGTTTAACCATTTTTTTGGCCTGGATTGGATGATATGTGGATTTAACAGATCTCCGCTATGTACCATACAGCTTATGCCAGATTAAACATTATGTACGAACGATTTGAGGGTAAAGTTATCTCACGTGGAGGTTATGTAAACTGGCCACCGAGATCGTGAGCTTTTGACCCCGTTAGAATTTCTGTTGTGGGGTTTTCTTAAGTTGCACGTATACGCGAAATTTATCCTAATTTATGCATAAGATTTATATAAAATTAGACATTTCAGATGCGCGCATTCCATTGATAGGCCATTGTTATATTTCAAGCATAGATAAATTTATTTAAATTTAAAGATTGGAAGCGCTAAATGAAATACCCTTCACATAAACGAGTTTCAATATACCGCTCGTAGTCGTATCTCAAAAAATCAAAAATTTTAAGTTACTTATCCAATACTGTTCCTTTATGCCAGCTTCATACATATGCAAAAAAATTTATTATTATATCTTAAATTGAACCGAAGTTTTAGCAAATGTTATTAAATCTGTATGTATATAAAGGAATATTTTAAAAACTTTAGTCGCATTTTGTCAAGTTTGATTTTTGTTTTGAGATATGGCTATGTTGCAATAAACAAGCGATAAACATTTTTCGTTGAAATGCATTAAAAGTAAAGTTTTTTTATTCCCGCACTTTTTGAATTCCCGGGATCCCGGGATTCCTGCCCAAAATTTTTTATTTATTTATTTACTTATTTCTGAAATGAAACTAATATTGAAGCAGTTAATTATTTATTTATCCATTTTATTTAGTTGTATTCATTTATTTATTAATTTTTATTCGTATTATTTAATTCTACTTATAACGTCTTTATTTTGAATTTAACGGATTCTATGAAATACAGTTCTGTTTATTTTGTCTCGATACCAATTTTGTACAACTATGTTTGTGTACAGTCTACTACTTATTATTTACAACTATGTTTTAAAATAGTATATAAGCAGCATGAATTTAATGAATAAAATCACTTTGCTTTCTGCCTTCAACGTGAACACTACTTTGTCTAGTATTTGATTACCGGACGGGTTGTACTAATTTTGAAGTTTGGAACCAGTAAAGAAATTATAAATAAGTTTGTTTGTTGTTTAAATGGACAACACCTATTTTCTTAGAAATAAGAATATTACATTGGCGCCCAACGTGGGGCCACCGAAGCTACTACACAACAACATTACAAAGCCGACGAGAGGAACGCAACGGCTAAAGAAGTGAAGCCAGACGTTAACAACAGCTTGTGCATAGACAACACTGAAGATATGGCTACGTTTTCTGACGAACAATTTCAACAAATTTTAGCTGCGATGGGTAGCAATTACAGAGGCGGTTCATTTACGCATTGTACCGCTCGTTTTAAGGGACAAAGGGATCCAGCTGTGGTTGAGGAGTTTTTATCGGCAGTCAGTGTCTATAAGGACATTGAGAAAATTGCTGACACTGACGCTTTGCGTGGAATGCCTTTACTTTTAGAAGATTATGCAGCATCTTGGTGGATTGGTGTAAAGGACGGTGTGCGTACATTTGAGCAGGCAATAACACTCATAAGGACCACATTCACACCCCCTGTTCCCGACTGGCGAATATTTATGAATTTGTTTGGTGAAAAGCAACAAAAAAAGGAGCCAACCGATAGCTTCATCTGTAAGAAGAGACTCCTCCTTTCACAGCTTAAAGTGCCGGCGACTGAAGTTATGCAGCTAAATATGGTTTATGGTCTACTTACTGTCAATATACGAGAGCGTGTACGTCGTGAGAATATAAATACCTTTGAAGATTTAATTTCTGCCAGCCGTGAGGCAGAAATGTTTTTCTTTGAAACTCAACCACTTGCAACGGTTGCTACCGAAGCCAGGAAGGAAGCATCGGACACAAACCGATGCAGTTTTTGCCGCATTAAGGGCCATTCTATAGATACCTGTTTTAAGAAGAAAAAGCGTGACGAGAGACAGAATAATCAACAAACACAACAAAGTCATGGTTTAAGTGACAATCATCAACAACAACAACAGCCAGAGGTAATTAGAAAACCTTCATTTTCCTGCTATGGTTGCGGTGCGCCCGGTGTTTACAGGTCGAACTGTGCTTCCTGTAATAAGTACGGTAAGGACAGTCCACAGCACGTGTCATTCAACTCAATCTCGTCCACTGTTATTGGACATTCCTTGCCCACAGCATGTGTTGAATTCTTTGGTCTTAAGGGTGAAGTCATATTTGACAGTGGGGCAAAAACCAGCGTTGCCAGCCTGGAGTTAAAAAAAATACTTGTGGATAATGGATGTAGTTTTCGGGAAGTTAATACCGAAATTACACTAGCAGACGGTTCGACTACAAAAACCATGGTTATGTCTGCAATTTGCGATGTAGTTATTGGAAAGAGGACACGCAAAATCAGGCTCATATGTTTACCAAATGCCACGAAGAATAGGACGCTTATAGGAACAGATTTCTTGGAACAGGCAGGTATTGTACTTAATATGGCACAAAAATATTGGTACTTCGAGGATCAGCCCAAACAAAAATTCACATTTTTAAATTTGAAGACGACAATTTATTCGATGCAAATCACTGAGGGCACATCTCCGTGCACACGCGCTGTTCAGGAGATGTCGGAATTTATAAAATTTGTTGAAGAAAGAAAGATGCTGTCACCAATGGTCAGCACTCCAGGATTTATGCCAAAAGGGGACGCCACACCATTGCCAAAAACACCTACTTTTCATAACATGGATGATTCACCATACGCACGTAACAAGGCAATAGAGGAAAGACTAATGTCAAGAAGTATACTGACCCAGGATGAATCTCCTATGAGTAGCAATTACTCTCCTCAATACCTACAGTCAATATTTAGAAGGGAGCCCACTGAGGATCAGACGCACAACATTTCTCCAGCTGAAAATTGCAAGATAGATGATACCGATGACTATTTTACGCCGCTGTTTTCAATGGACATTAAAATCTTAAAAGAATCCGATGGTATTGGTCTGACTGCACAACAAAGAAGTGAGTTGGACAAAATCTTGGTTTCACATGATACTATATTTGGGGAATCTACTGGTGTCACACCTTATGCAGTTCACCGGATACATACCGGGGACCACGATCCAATTGCAAGTCCTCCTTATCGCTTGTCTTCGGCTATGAAAAGTGCTCTTAGGGAGGAAATCAAGAAAATGCTTGACGCTGGAGTAATCGTCGAATGCCAATCACCATGGGCTGCTCCAGTGGTAATGGTACCTAAGAAGACTGGTGGGATCCGTGTGTGCATCGACTACCGGGAAATCAATTCCATTACACAACCAGATAGGTACCCCATGCCAAGAATGGACGATATACTTCATGAGGCAAAAGTAACGAGCTATATGTCAACAATTGATCTGCAAAGTGGCTATTGGCAAATAGGAGTTCATCCCTCAGACCAGGATAAAACTGCATTTGTAACCCCTTTTGGGATGTATAAGTTTACGCGAATGCCCTTTGGATTACGAAATGCCCCTGCAACATTTCAAAGGTTAATTGACCGTCTAAAGACTTCACTGGGGGAAACAATACTATTGGCGTACCTGGATGACATCATTTCTTGCTCACCAAGCTTTGAGGAACATCTACAGGATCTGAATAGTATTTTTCAACGGCTTGGGGAATTTGGTCTTAAGGCTAATCTAAAAAAATGTAGTTTTGCATGCAATCGTGTAAAATACCTGGGCCATGTGCTTAGCCCACAGGGGATTATGACAGACCCTGAAAAAGTGGCAGCATTATACAATCGGAAGGAACCAAAGAATGTTAAGGAACTATTGTCGTTCTTACAGGCAAGCTCATGGTATCGTCGTTTTATACCATATTTTGCCGATGTGTCTAAGCCATTGACAATACTGTCAAAGAAGAATGCTGTATGGGTTTGGGGCCAAGAACAACAGAAATCGTTTGATCATCTTAAAACATTGCTAACAACATCTCCAATATTGAGCCAAGCGGTTGACGATGAACCATTTATTCTGAAGACTGATGCTAGTGGTTATGCTCTAGGGGCAGTTTTGCTCCAGGGGGAGGGTCCAGAGGAACATCCCATTGAATATGCCAGCAGACTGTTATCAGATGCGGAACGTAACTATTCCACGATTGAGCGGGAAGCTCTCGCTATTGTTTGGGCTGTGCATAAATTTCGTGGTTATATCGAAGGAACACCAGTGAGACTCATTACCGATCACCAGCCGTTGAAATGGCTAATGAAGATTAAAACGCCAACAGGACGTCTGGCACGCTGGGCTTTGCAACTGCAAGCGTTTAATATTCAAATTGAATATAAGCCAGGTAAAACTAATGTTATTGCTGATACTCTTTCAAGGCCACCATGTAAACAAAACCACGATGATCACAATTCCTGTGAAATCTGCTCATTTGCTATTGAGATGCCAAGGAAAAATGCAAGTGGAATTAGAGAAAGTCAATTGAATGATCCCCAGCTGAAGATAATAATAGAATGCCTTGAGGGCAACAATGACGATATGGCCTATTGGTCGAAAAGGGGATATATTGTGAATGATGGAGTCCTCTACTGCTACAATAATGATGATTCGGAAGACGCTCAACTTGTGATCCCCAGTGAAGAAAGGCCTAACATCCTTAAGTTCTACCATAATGATGAAACTGCAGGTCACTATGGCATTGAAAGGACTATGCGTAAAATTACAGGTAGATACTACTGGCCGGGAATTCGAAAGGATATAGAAAAGCATGTTAGGGAATGTATGGAATGCCAAAGATACAAGGCTACAAATCTAAAACCCGCAGGTCTATATCAGACAGTATCCAGTAACCAAAGGTTTGAGGTAATTGCCATCGATCTGTTTGGGCCATTACCTGTGTCACCAGAAGGGTTTCAATGGATCTATATCATAGAGGATATCGCTAGTAGATGGATTGAACTTTTTCCTTTAAAACTAGCTACGGCTGAAGCCTGTGCCAAAACTTTGATAAATGAAGTATTCTTACGATATGGAGTCCCTCGGAAAATCATCAGTGATAATGGCGTACAATTTGTGTCGGCTGTAATGCAAAAAGTCGTTTTTTGTCTAAATATCGAACATATTTTAACCCCAGTATATCACCCTGAGGCTAATCCTGTTGAACGTAAAAACCGGGATATGAAGGCACAACTTGCTATTTTAGTTGGGGAAAATCACCAATCATGGCAGGAGAAATTGCCTAGTATTAGGTTTGCGATGAACACAACCTTATGTCAGAGCACTAAGTATACGCCATCATATTTGACATTTGGTCGCGAGCTTCGGACGCTTGACGATGTACAACATGACTTGAGATCAATTATTCAGTCCGAGAACTTTTTGTCGGAAATTACCCCATATTTACAAAACTTGGCAAATGTTTTTAGGCAAGTTAAGGAAAATGTTCATAAACAACAAGATCGCAACAAGAAACACAGCAATACTCATAGACGAACCCAACCTTCCTTGGAAGTCGGAGCAAAAGTACTGGTAACCACGCATATTTTAAGCAACAGTAACAAAGGCGTTACTGCGAAATTTGTACCAAGACGAGATGGACCATATGTTATTATAGAGAAAAAGGGTACCACGTCGTACGTAGTGGCCCATCAAGACGACCTAAATCTTCCACTTGGAACCTACCATGCCTCAGCCCTGACGCCAGTGGTGGGTCTGACAAACCAATCTATTCAACCCGTAAGAAAAATGAGAACAAGAGGCCGACCCAGGAAATGATTTTGATGCCTCACCGGGACGTTTTCAGCATCAAAGGGGGAGTCTGAAGCAGTTAATTATTTATTTATCCATTTTATTTAGTTGTATTCATTTATTTATTAATTTTTATTCGTATTATTTAATTCTACTTATAACGTCTTTATTTTGAATTTAACGGATTCTATGAAATACAGTTCTGTTTATTTTGTCTCGATACCAATTTTGTACAACTATGTTTGTGTACAGTCTACTACTTATTATTTACAACTATGTTTTAAAATAGTATATAAGCAGCATGAATTTAATGAATAAAATCACTTTGCTTTCTGCCTTCAACGTGAACACTACTTTGTCTAGTATTTGATTACCGGACGGGTTGTACTAATTTTGAAGTTTGGAACCAGTAAAGAAATTATAAATAAGTTTGTTTGTTGTTTAAATGGACAACACCTATTTTCTTAGAAATAAGAATATTACAATATTTCTTATTGGCTATTACGCTTAAAAGAATTAAATCTAGTATCTACTCGTATTATATAACAAAAACGTAAAAAATTTAAGATTCAAATTATTTTAAGACACTTAAGAGGTTATATTGATGCCAATAGGATAACACAGTACAACATTTTTCAGTTAATTGATTGCCAACTCAATTCTGTGAACTGTATGTGAAATTAGACCCAAAAAGAAGAATTTCTGCATCATTCGTTTTGTCTTCTTACCTGCGATTTGAAGTTAGTATCGATTTGAAGTTAGTACTATCGTATAGGGGAATTTATCACGTTTTAGGCCCTGTTGTTTGACATAGCTCGACAACCACTAGCCCAATTTAGTTGAAATAAATTTTAAAAAATTAACAATTACAATTCCCTTAATCTGTTCATATATTGTTTTCCTATACAAGTAACACTTTCGAAGTTAAAAATGAATGTATGAAGGGAAAAAATTATTTTTTGCCTAAAAATTTAAATTTTTTTTTTTAAAATACATAAAAAATGCAAAATGGAAAAAAGTTTCAAGTCTAGTTATTTTTTCGCAAAGTCACATAACCTATGAGCAAAATGAGACAAAGATCATAAAAATCGATGCACGCGTTTCGCTTTTATTCGCAATTGAGTAAATGTATGAATTTCAAAAATGTGCTCGAGATATGCACAACATTATTTGGAGAAAACATTGACACCTTTTTCATGATTCTGAGAATTAAAAAAAAAGGAATAAACAAAAGGTTATTTGATTTTTATGATTGCGGTAATAAATGTACGTGGACAATTAAACGGAAAGTGGACCTTTTTATTATTTGGGTTTTTCCGGTGGCTACCTATATGATTTTTTTACAGAAATTGCACCCACATTTAAGGGTGGTCATTATTTGGAAAGTTTTGCACAGTTTGAAACGTACAAGTGCTGAATCAGGTATATAGCCCTTAAAATATGCGCCCATTTATAAGTACCTGGCAGTAAAATATTCAAAAATACGTAGTATTTATAGGTGTGCATTGATCGATTTTTGGCATTCAGCCAGTGCCGACGAACGCGAACAGTAAAAGTGATTTTTCTCCAGTTTTTTAAAAGTGAATAACAACAAAACATAAAATATATCAATATGGAAAACAACAAGTGCCCATATTTGGATGAATATTGTTACGTTTGTGGTCATATCGTCCGAAAAATACAGAAAAAAGATCGAAAAAATTTGTTTACTGAGCAATTCAAAACCGCGTATTGTAATTATTTCGATGAAGCAGATTTAAGTGGTGCAAATTTTACGCCGAACACAGTGTGCAACAGTTGTTATACTACCCTTCTAAAATGGATTCACGGAAAAAGTAGAAAGTTATCTTTTATGAAGCCAGTAATTTGGGTGGAAGACACAACTGGACATGATGAATCCAGGTGCTATGCATGCATAAATTTTCGTCCTGGATTAAACAGACAACAATTGAAAACAAAAGTATACACTGCTGCATTTACTGCCACACTTCCAGTGCAACGCCCTGCTGATACCGATGCACCTAAACCTCCGAGTGCGGATACTGTGTCCCTGCTAGCCGAAACCGTTTTCACCAATCCGACCGATTTGGATGATGCTGATTGGATACCCGATATTGAAAATAGTGCACCACAACCGCTACCACAAATCGAAATGGATTACATTGTGGCCAAGCTGGGACTATCACAACACGACTCCGAATGGCTGACATCATTTTTGAAGAGAAGAAAACTCACACAGCAAAATGTCAGCGCAACATCATACCGACAACGCCAAGCTGATTTTCAGAAATTTTATTCCGTTGACGAAGCAAATACGTTCACGTACTGCCATGATATCCCAGGTTTAGTGAAAAAATTGGGAATGGATTATATCGCTGGCGACTGGCGTTTATTCATCGATGGTTCAGTTACTAGTTTGAAGGCTGTGCTGCTGCACAAAAAAAATAAAAAACCATGCATTCCATTGGGATTCAGCACAACTATGAAGGAAACGTATGAAGCATTGGGCGAAATTTTGAAGAAAATCAAATACGATGAACACAAATGGAACATTTGTTGCGATCTGAAGGTGGTCAACATACTACAAGGGATTATAGAAAAGGGCGGATATCCAAAATACTTCTGCTTCCTTTGTAATTGGGATTCACGATACAAAGGAAATCAATATCAATGTAAAGATTGGAAAGGAAGAACTCCCGAGCTCAACAAACAATTAAAATTACGCAATGAACCTATGATAAAGGACCTGGATGATATTTTGTTGCCACCGCTCCACATGAAACTGGGAATAGCTGGGAAATTCGTTGAAGTGGTGGTCAAAAAAGTTAACGGCGCCTTTGACTGTTTGAAATCCATCTTTCCGAAACTCAGTGATGAGAAAATTAAAAACGGTACGTATCGTACTCTGTATTTCAATATTGTCATATCTAAATTTGTTAATTTCTATACATTCGCATTACCAATAATTTTTTCGTTTTTCTTATGTATTTAAAACAGGTATTCTCAATGGACCTGATATTCGGAAATTGATCAAAAGTGATTCTTTCACACATTTGCTTTCAGAGCATCACGACCACCAACATGCATGGAACGCATTGAAAGAAGTAATAGAAGGCGTTCTAGGAAAGAACCGTGTCCAGCGAGAAGAGATACAGCAACGAGTGGACAGGTTGCTGTTTTATTTCGAAAAAATCGGTGCATCCATGACGCTGAAATTGCATTTCTTGCACCACCACCTCGATACTTTTTTGGCACAATCACGTCAGGAATCAGACGAACAAGGAGAGAGGTTCCACCAGGTGACCATGCCATTTGAAAAGCGGTTCAAAAGCAAAAAATTGGATGCATTGCTTGCGGAGGTTTGTTGGTGGAGTTCCACAATTATGCAGTTTGAAGAAAGCACCGAAGATGAAGACATTGAAATTGGTGGACACAGTGAAAGAAACACGCCCTTGAATAGTATGTGTATCTCGGATGACGATACAGACTCAGACCATGAATATGAACAACCTACGAAGAAAACAAGATCATCAGAACCACAAGCGTCAACTTCTACAAGGATGGATATTGCCAATAATTGAAAAAATGTTCTAAATTTTGTTTTTATGCATATTATAATTGCGTATTAATTGCATATTATTTTATTTTCATTAAGTTTTTATAAATAAAGTTTTTTTTTGCATGATAATTTTTTAATTTATATTTTTATTTTAAGGGTGGTGGCTATAACTGATTTTTGAAATTCATACCTTTACTCAATTGCGAATAAAAGCGAAACGCGTGCATCGATTTTTATGATCTTTGTCTCATTTTGCTCATAGGTTATGTGACTTTGCGAAAAAATAACTAGACTTGAAACTTTTTTCCATTTTGGATTTTTTATGTATTTTTAAAAAAAAAATTTAAATTTTTAGGCAAAAAATAATTTTTTCCCTTCATACATTCATTTTTAACTTCGAAAGTGTTACTTGTATAGGAAAACAATATATGAACAGATTAAGGGAATTGTAATTCTTAATTTTTTAAAATTTATTTCAACTAAATTGGGCTAGTGGTTATCGAGCTATGTCAAACAACAGGGCCTAAAACGTGATAAATTCCCCTATACGATAGTACTAACTTCAAATCGTTACTAACTTCAAATCGCAGGTAAGAAGACAAAACGAATGATGCAGAAATTCTTCTTTTTGGGTCTAATTTCACATACAGTTCACAGAATTGAGTTGGCAAATCATGTGTTGTACTGTGTAATAGAAATCAATATACTTATGTATATGGGCATTTCCTGGGGCGCTACTCTCTATTGCGATGCGAAAGAAAATTGTAGCAAATCTAGTGATTGGTACTCTTTAATGCGTTTGCGCATTTGTCTTTCGCATCTTTTTATTTTTTTCTTTCCGCAAATCATCATTATTTCGTTTATTTAAACTTTCCAATTTTAATTTTGTTTACATATTTTGCCATTTCATTACTTGAAATTTGCGCTATCTTTGATTTTTATTACCAGTATTGCTCTTTTTTCAAACAATTTTGCGAAAGTGATAGAGAGTACCAAGTTGGCATTTAGCTTTCGCATCGAAATTGTATTCGCATCGCAATAGAGAGTAGCCCCCCTGGGGTCACGAACGTACGTTCGTACGCTTTTGATGTACAAATAATATGCATTTTTTTTGCAATTCGATAGCATTTTCGTAGATCTATGTTTAGTGCAAAAGATGGATTTGATCGAGTTTAAGTTTTCATAATGATAGTTATAAACATGTCACGAACGTACGCCAAATAGAAGTCAACTTTGGATGACAGTAGTGAAATGTAAAAATCTGCGAAATGGAACGGAATATTCAAACGTGATTAATTTATTTTAAAAGTGTATTAATGTAGGTCTCTATCCAGAATTTACACAATAAAATATCTCTTTAGGTTTTTGCTTAAATGACTTAAGTACCGGTCTCGAACGTACGATTTTTCCATATGTTTTAACCGTTAATCGAACTTTTTATCTTCTTCTTACACTTTTCTCTTCTTAATTGATTGTAATAGAGAGATTTTAAAGATAAAGTGCAAACATAACAAATTTTTTTGCATGTAAAATAATTAAATATAAAAATGTCTTTAGAAGTAGCTTAAAACGAAAATATTAAATTTTCCAGTTTCCGGCCCAATTTCCTCAAGTAAAACAGCTAAGATATCATAGAATATCATTTATAGCATTCTATTATAAAAATATAGACTTTTTTATAATTATAATCAATAAAACACGATGATTATCAACATATTATTTTTTCATCCTATTTGACCATTCGGAGAAAATGCCCATAAACATTGTCAAATTCAGAGCTTATTTGCATAATTAGAATGAAAGTATTAGTAATTACGCGAATAAAAATTCTGGAAGGGTGATTAGGAACTAAAACTCAACATTACGAAGTTGGAATTCTAAAACAAAATTACCGTTTAATAAATTCAGCAGAAGGTGGAATTTTATTTACTACATATACATATATAATAACATATTTTTTACAATTTTATAACCTTTAGTGGTGTATGAAGGTATGTATACTTAGTTTTTCATTCCATGTGATATTTTTTTAATATTCATCTAAGGTCCCATAAAGTATTTTTATTATTAGTCCTTTATTAATTCTAAGCCGATTTTCCCATTTGGGTGTCAAATTGTTTCTAGATCTTCTACGCTGTTTGGGATTGAATTCCAGCAGAATCGCTTCATGTATACATGGTTGTACCATGTATACATATATTGTTTTGTATATGTTAATAAAAATTTGTGTTACTTAAATTATTTTTTTCAACATTTTTTATTTTTCGAATTTATTCTATGAGTTAAATTTCAGGTATGTATTTTATAAAGCTTTTTTTATGTAATAGTTCTATTCCTTAATTTTTAGGAATGACTTTATATACTACCAGACTATTATCTTGTATATTCTTGTTACATTTTTTACCTTAGCTATCCGTTGGATAGCAATGAAAAGAAATAATTCCCAATATCTATTTGTTAAAATAGTTGAGTTAAATACATTCAATTTATAAAGTATCACTATCCAGTGTCACACAAAGAATGCTGGCGAAGGCTGTAGCGGGCCAGAAAATGCATTACATTCAGCTGGTGTCTAATAATTGTAAATTTTTCTGTACATACAATATACTTCATTGCTATCCAACGGATAGCTAAGGTAAAAAATGTAACAAGAATATACAAGATAATAGTCTGGTAGTGTATAAAGTCATTCCTAAAAATTAAGGAATTGAACTATTACAAAAAAAGCTTTATAAAATACATAGCTAAAATTTAACTCATAGAATAAATTCGAAAAATAAAAAATGTTGAATATAATAAAGTAGCTTATGAAAAGAAATAATTCCCAATATCTAGTAAATTATTTTTGATCAAATAGTGATATCTGCTTATCTCAATGTTTAAATCGATTAAATTTTAATTTGTATGTAGCACTATCAGACATATAAGTGCGAATAACTGGAATTAAAAAAATTACATATGTATTTACATATGTATGATGTAGACGTTGTTTTTAAATAACATTAGGTGCGTTTGAGTACTTTTACAGTAAAATGCAGTAAATGAGTAAACTTAAAAATTTGCTCTCACAAAAAGCTGTTGTCCAAAAAAGTACGCGAACGCAAAATTTGTAAAAATTCGTAAAATTAAGGCAACAGCTGATGGCAAATAATTGAAGTATTGAAAAATGTTTACACTTTTGACTACTTAGCTCGTTTTCTTATCGGTACTCGATTAAATCCTTTTTATAACACGAACATATTTGGAAAATACAAACAAATTATTTTATGCAATCTTTATTTTTCTAATTCGTGTCCGGCTAAATTTTATCAATAGTACATGAATACTTTTTTTACTATTGATTACTTTAAAAACAAATGCTGTTCTAAGTACTCGAGTACTTGACACTTTTACAACACCAAAAAAATTAACATAACAAAAAAAGTGGTATGTAGCCATATAAATGCTTCACAGCAAGTTTAATTAATTAAAATTTATTTACTTTTTGTTTTTATTTTAGTTTTATTTCCACTTTTCTTTTTTTAAACAATTTTTCACAATTTGTATGCTTTTTGTTTGTTTACCTTTTGAAACATATGGTTTTTTGTTTTACTAAATTTTACTGCAAAAATTTCTGCAGTAAAAATTTGTAAGTACTCAGTCAAGAACTGTCACTTTACGCTCTCAATTTGTGTTCTCATTTACTGCATTTTGTGTACCCGAACGCAATTTCGTAAAATGCAGTAAAGCTCAGTACAAAATAGTAAAAACTTTTGTGTTCTCGAACACAGCTATTGTAAGATAAAGTTTGGTTGTTAAGCTTCGTACAGACGATGGTCAGATCTAACAATATTGTAAGGTGTGGCAATTGGCTGGCAATATAGTACCAAAGAAAAATTGTCACCAAAAGTAAATTGTCAGGTCAGACGATTGTAAGAAACCCTATCAATTTCATTGGCAGACAGTTGTGAGACAATAAATTTATCTACCAACAAAAGTTGTCAGTTCACACGGATGTCAGATAATTGCGTGGCAAAAGTTGCCGGATCTATTGGTAGATATTGTCTAATGTAAATTCAAAGCATTTGAGAGACATTATTTAATTTCAATTGTTTGTGTTGTATTAATTTGAAAAAGTGAAAATAATATTGTTGTGATGAAACCACAAAATGCAATGGCATCAATTCTAGCTGCTTATGTATTGGAAAGCAGCGAAGATGAACAACCAATTTTAAAAAAACCCCGCAAAATTTGGGTGAAGGATTGGGTGATGCAACGCCAGCAGGAAGGATGTTATGCCAAATTGCTCACCCAACTACGTAGTAATGAGTCGGAGTTGTATCGCAATTTTTTACGAATGGACTCCGATCAATTTGATCATCTTTTGAATTTAGTGACTCCATATATTCAAAAGAAGGAAACAAACATGCGAAAGAGTATTTCAGCAGGTGAGCGACTCGTATTAACCCTACGATACCTAGCTACTGGCGAAAGCTTTCGCTCACTGCAGTACATATTTCGCATTCCTGCATCAACAATATCGTACATTATTCCCGAAGTTTTAGATGCCGTTTACAGAGTGCTTGTGAATATGTATATCCAGGTAAATTTATTTTCTTCATTGGTACTATTATAAAATATGTATGTACATTAAAATTTATTTTAAGACACCAAAAACAGACATTGCTGATAAATTTAATGAATTGTGGCAATTTCCTAATTGCATTGGAGCAGTGGACGGAAAACATGTCGTGATGGATGCACCAGCGAATGCTGGGAGTATTTTAATTAGTAATTTTTTTTTCACTTTTAGTTTTTTTACATGTATTTGCAGCGTAGCCACTAGAAATAATTTTTTGCAAAAATTATGATGCCATTGTCACATATTGTAAGATACACAAACTTCGCGCATCTGACAATAAAAAATAAGCTAACAACGTCTGAGAATGATCTAACAATTGCAAAGATGGGTGTTCACACGATTGTCAGATGTCTGACAATATTGTTGTCTTACAATAGTCCGATAATGCTTTTTCTGACAACGGCGTCCGACAATAATTGCCAGTTCACACGGTTGTAACATAATTTTAGCACATTTTACTGACAATATTGATAGATCTGACCATCGTCTGTACGAAGCTTTACTCTCAGAGTTATCGAAAAAATATGTTCTTTCGCTCTCCTGTAAAATTGAGATTTTGCAGATAGCACTATTTAAATATAAACCCTCGATTTATAAAAAAACATTTTTTTATACATACTACATTATTTTATACATTGAATTAATAAAAAAAAGTTAATATAAAAGAGGACAGACTAAAAATGAGTGTTAATTTTTGTATCTAAAAAAAATACCTTGAAAATCCACATAATTTAACAAAACTTTGTTTAAAATTCAAAATGTTTGCAGCACAACTGTCAATAAAACACTAAACTTAACTAACTTTTCTGGCTAATCTTTGCAATAATAACTACATACATATGCACTAGCATTGTAAACATTTTGTCACAAAATTTTTTATATTTTACTTATGATAACTTATCGGCTATAAAATCTATCTTATATATATATAAAAATGAATTATGTATGTTTGTATGTTTGTTTGTCGCTTTATAGACTCCGAAACTACTGAACCGATTTTCCTGAAATTTTTACAGTAACATCACGTGAGCCCTAAAAATAAAATAGGCAACTTATTTTTTCGATAGGGGCAGGGGAATTGGTACCCCCCATAGGATGCCAATATTAATTATCGAACCGATTTTCCTGAAATTTTTACAGTAACATCACGTGAGCCCTAAAAATAAAATAGGCTACTTATTTTTTCGATAGGGGCAGGGGAATTGGTACCCCCCATAGGATGCCAATATTAATTATCGCATATCTTAAGAGCCGCTGCACGCATTTTGCTGAACTTTTTGTAGTAGGATCTTCTGAGCCCCGGAATTGAAATAAAATAGCAGCGGGGGTATAGGAATACCCCATAGGACGCCAATGTTTAACATCGCATATCTTTAGAACTGTAATAGTGAGAATGTTCAAACTTTCTAAAAGTCACTCTTATGGTATACTACACTTTTGAAAATAAAAATAAAGCGGGTAGGCGCAGGGGGGGAAATACCTCCCATAGGATCCATACATTAAATATCGCTCAACTGAAGAACTATTAAAGGGAGAGTCTTCAAACGTGGTTAAAGCTACTATTATAGTAAACTATAAATTTCAATATAAAAATGTGCGGGGTCAGTGTAGCGAAGCGCACCGGGTTAAGCTAGTATAATATAAAAATGTATCATTTTATTTTAACCATTGCATAATAAGTACCAGGTATGTTCATTTGGGACAGTTGCCATTATTTACCCATGTAATATCAAATTAATTTATTTGATTTTTGAAGCTTGTTTTAATTTTTTTTTTTTCTTATTTTCTTTTGTTTGACTATACGTCAATTTGATGACTATACGTCAATTTTAAAACCCATATACTATATATGTATGTGAGAAACGATATCAGTATTATAATCAAAAGATATTTATTTGTTCAAGTTTTAACAAAGAATACTCGAAAAAATCTTATTTAAAAAAATTAAAATTAACATTAAATAGTTCAAAGCTACTCCATTCGTTATTAAAATTAGTATTCATAAAATTATACAAAGTATATATCTATCGGTCTCCGATCAGATAAACCACATTTTCATGAGGTCAGATGAAGTATATGTTGTATTAGGCCCTTCACAATTTCCTGCTTTTTTAACATCATATCTGTCATTACATTTTACTTTTATAATCACATAAGGGCCAAAATATTTATTCTTCAATTTCAAGCTATTTCCAAATTGCGTTCTTTTAATTGTCACCATATCCCCGACTTCATATTTGTGAGACTCGCTTCTGTTTTTGTCATAATGTCTCTTTTGTTATTGATCTGCTCCTTTGTCAGTTATAATCCTCTGCGGAAAACCAAAAATGTTTGTTAGTTCTTCAAATCGATTTAGAACATCTTTAGTTGAAGTAGTTTTAACTGGATAAATCCATGTAAATTTTGAAACCCCGTCCACAACCACTTACAAATATTTATAGCCTTTAGTTGTAGCATTTATCGGCCCTAAATGATCTAAATGTAACGTTACCAATGGCAAATCATCCTTGGGTATTGGACATAAAAGTCCTTCTTGCTTACCTCGTTTACGGTTCATAATTATGCATTGAATGCAACATTGAATTAGTTGCTCCACTTTGGATTTTAAATTACACTATGCAACAAATGGGAAGTTTTTTTTTCCCTTGAATAACCACTATATTTTTTGATCCGCTATAGTCACCTAACTGCAAAAATCATCATTATTTCAAATTCTATGGTAGGGTTTTTTTTATAAAAATTTTTTTTTCTAAAAATTGAGATATTTGAAAAGGCTGCTCCTTACATCTTATCGTAACTTTAGAACGACGTACCCGATTTTGTTATGCAATTCGTGAAAAAAATTTAAACTACACCAGATTTAAGTTTCTCTAATATCATTTTTTAATTTAGCCATTATTTTTGGAGTTATTGAGGCCAAAGTGGCAAAAAAAATTTTTTTTTTTTTTTTTTGTAAAATTTTTTAATTCAAAAAATTCATAAAAAATAGAAATCAACAAATACTTACCAGTTTTAGTACTTATGCTCAATGCTGCATGTATTAAAAGTAAAAAAAATTTTATTTCATGAAAATCCATGCATAAATTCCTGTTTTATTCCCGATAAAGTGAAAGTACAAACAAAGTTATCAAGTAGTTATTTTTTTAGCAACAAGATTTACAAAGCATAATCTAAAAGTAATTTCGACTTTTGTTTTAAGAAAACAAATAAAATCTCCTTTCATATTTTCATTTCATAGGCCCTGATAACGTTGCTCCATGGTCTTAAGTTGTTGATGAAATCACCAAGGTTTTCCGGAAAACAGTCCAGATGCGAGTGCAAGAAATGTATTGTTAGCAGGGCTGTGGAGTCGGAGTCGGAGTTGAAGAGTCGGAGTTGAGGTTTTTGTACCGGAGTCGAAGTCGCAGTACCCAAAAAAACGCGCGACTCCGACTCCAAAATTTTTCGGCATAAAAAATTAAAAAAAAATTCTAATATTTTCCAATATAAAAATTCTTCGAAATTGGCGATGCAATATTTTGCAGATCAATATGAATAAGTAGATTTTAATTTATTTTATGAGAAATAGTTGATTCAAGTACTTTATTATTTAAGTATATTTAGGTATATTTTTTATACGTGCGGGAAAAAGTCTAAATTACATTAGCAAAACTTATACTCAGTTATTGATCTAGTTGAAAAAGATGTGTGATTTTTTAAATAATTTACTCATGCTAAAAAATGTTAATGACAGGAATTGCCAATAATTTTAATATCAGAATTTGTTAACCATCAACGCTGAAATATTTCAACATTGTACAGAATAAGTGTTGCTATAGCGCATAAATACTAGTATGTATTAGAAAAATTGTGACGTAAATTTATTTCTCTTTTGTGTAGAAACATCTATATCGGCCTGCCTTTAATTCCTACCATAACACTCATGTTTTTCTTATGCACATTACGCGGGGATTCCCATAATTCGTTTAATAAAGATGTTTCTACACAAAAGAGAAATAATTTTACGTCTCATTCATTTCGCATCACGGTTAGAGTAGGAGTCGTGAGTCGGAGTCGGAGTCGCACTTAAATAATTTCAGCGTTTGG
This sequence comes from Pollenia amentaria, assembly GCA_943735925.1. NCBI lineage: Eukaryota > Metazoa > Arthropoda > Insecta > Diptera > Polleniidae > Pollenia > Pollenia amentaria. Next base: position 78,382,523 of record OX031008.1, on the reverse strand, counting down.
AGTCGGAGTTAGTACTTTTTTCGGACGACTCCACAGCCCTGATTATTAGTGACATATTTACACCTTTAATAAGAAATTAGGAAAAAAAACAAATATGAATAAGAAAATTCATTTAATATTTACCGATTTTTGAATAGTTTTCAACCAAATCACGGTCGATATTTCCTAGAAAGTTAGAAACAATTTGTCGAAATGAATTCCACGCAGATTTCTCATTTGCTGATAAAAACTTTTCAAAGTTAGAACTTAGAATCAATTTTCGAATTTAAGGGCCATCGAAAACCCCTTCGCCAATTTTTGTACATGAAAGGTTTGGAAATATTGTTTTCAAATAAACAAAGGCTCTACTCTCCTTGTCTAGTTCTTTCACAAAATTGTTAACTAAAGCTTCGTACAGACGATGGTCAGATCTAACAATATTGTAAGGTGTGGCAATTGGCTGGCAATATAGTACCAAAGAAAAATTGTCACCAAAAGTAAATTGTCAGGTCAGACGATTGTAAGAAAACCTATCAATTTCATTGGCAGACAGTTGTGAGACAATAAATTTATCTACCAACAAAAGTTGTCAGTTCACACGGATGTCAGATAATTGCGTGGCAAAAGTTGCCGCATCTATTTGTAGATATTGTCTGATGAAAATTCAAAGCATTTGAGAGACATTATTTAATTTCAATTGTTTGTGTTCTATTAATTTAAAAAAATTTGAAAAAGTGAAAATAATATTGTTGTGATGAATCCACAAAATGCAATGGCATCAATTTTAGCTGCTTATGTATTGGAAAGCAGCGAAGATGAAGAACCAATTTTAAAAAAACCCCGCAAAATTTGGGTGAAGGATTGGGTGATGCAACGCCAGCAGGAAGGATGTTATGCCAAATTGCTCACCCAACTACCTAGTAATGAGCCGGAGTTGTATCGCAATTTTTTACGAATGGACTCCGATCAATTTGACCATCTTTTAGATTTCAGAAGAAGGAAACAAACATGCGAAAGAGTATTTCAGCAGGTGAGCGACTCGTATTAACCCTACGATACCTAGCTACTGGCGAAAGCTTTCGCTCACTGCAGTACATATTTCGCATTCCTGCATCAACAATTTCGTATATTATTCCCGAAGTTTTAGATGCCGTTTACAAAGTGCTTGTGAATACGTATATCCAGGTAAATTTATTTTCTTCATTCGTACTATTATAAAATATGTATGTACATTAAAATTTATTTTAAGACACCAAAAACAGCAGATTCTTGGGCAGACATTGCTGATAAATTTAATGAATTGTGGCAATTTCCTAATTGCATTGGAGCAGTGGACGGTAAACATGTCGTGATGGATGCACCAGCGAATGCTGGTAGTATCTTTTATAACTATAAGGGGACGCACAGCATCGTATTAATGGGCATTGCAGACGCCGAATATAAATTTATTTATGTAGATGTAGGCCGTAATGGCAGATTTTCCGATGGCGGTGTGTTTAATCGCTGCACATTTGGACAAGCGTTGGATACTAACCAGTTATGTTTGCCACCTCCCAAAGCACTACCCAGTCGGCAGCGGCCTGTTCCACACGTACTCGTTGCTGACGATGCATTCGCTATGCGACAAAACCTTTTGAAGCCATATAGCCAACGCGGTTTAACAATGGTACAGCGTGTCCTCAATTATAGGCTAAGTCGTGCTCGGCGTATAATCGAAAATGTATTTGGCATCATGTCTGCAAGATTCCGGGTGCTGCGCAAGCCAATATGTCTGAACCCGGAAAAAACAATTAAGGTGACACTTGCGTGTTGCGTGCTCCACAACTTTTTGATGGCAACAAATAAAAAAAAGTATGCACCTGCTAATGTATTTGACAATTACGATGCTAATGGCACACTCATCACTGGTGATTGGCGTAGCGAAGCAGCAGTGGAGAAATCACTGTTTCCATTGAAAAGAACACGTAATGACACTGTCAATGCCAAAGACGTCCAAAAAGAATTTGCGGAATATTTCGTCGAAGAAGGTGAATTGGATTTTCAGTACACACAAATAAGTCGACAATGAGCATGGACCCAAAATAAATTATAAAGCTTTAAACACCACCGTATTCTAAATATGTGTAACGTGAGAAATACACGGTTATAAGTTTTATTTAAAAAATTAGTTTTTAATCATTTCTTGAATTTTATTTTTCGCTTATATAAAACTGAAGAAATAACTTTTATTTCTGAGGAAAAAATAAAACTCAGAAAATAATAATAAAGGTGTATTTCTTATGCAAGTAGCACTTTTATTTTAGTTTAAATTTGAAGAAAAAAGTCTTTATTTGGAGCCCCTGACATATGAATATAATTGTATACCTACATTATTTTTACAATAATTAAAAACGCAAATTTTTTAATATTATTTTTTAGCTGCATGAACTATTATTTATTACATTTTTTTTATATACTATGTAAATAGTATAAGGCACTCGTAGCTTGAGATCAATACATACTTCAATATTATATAAATATACATTGTCTTATTCGAAAATTTATTTATATACGAACAAATTGTCCGTCTGATATCTTAAAAAATATGTATGTAAGTATGAACACAAACAAATTATATATGTATTTATTGAACACAAGTTGTGGTTTGAGATAAATTTTTAATTTAACATGTTGAAAGAAAACAAAAATATTTTAAAATTCATAGTAAATAAAGCAAGTACCATATGTATTTCCACATATAAATAAAAAAACAAAAAAAGTTTTTAATACGCGTTGTTTGTAATAGTTAAGCATGTCTAGATGCATTTGGTTGATGCTTGTGACAATGTTTTCATGAAAAAAATATGTAATACTTCAGTATATAAAAAGAAAAAAATAACAAAAAAACATTTCAATAAAAAGATAATAGGCATCTCAAATATGTTTAAACCTAATTTAAAAAACAATACTTTATAAAAACAATATTAACTGGTAAAAAAAAAAACATAAAACGACTTAGGAGTCTATTCAAACGTCTTACACAATAACTTTCTTAATTGTTGAATATATAAAATGGAAAAAAACAAACGTTTAAAATTGCACACATTAAAAAAATCTAATTCAATTATATATATGATTCTGGATACATATCGCTCCTTTATTGCAACATAGTCATATCTAATTAAAAAATTTTAAGTTTCTAAAGTAAAAGTGTCCCTTTATACCTTCTTTATATGTAACAAAATTATCACTTTTATACCACAAACTAAACTGAAGTTATAGCGAAATATAATTTTTTAAATCTGTTTCCTATAAAGGTACACTTTGAAAGCTTTAATCGCATTTTGCCAAGTTCGATATGTATGTACGTGTAGTAAAATTTGTATGCAAAGTTTTTTGAGTTCTTTTCGTATGAATTTTACTATACGTCCAAGCACTTGCATTGTGAAAACAGCAAATTTAATGTAGTTGCGCGAAAGAAACATTTCTTTTGAATTTAGTAAAATAGGAAGTTAATGTGTGCTTTTTTAAATGCTTTTGTTGTTTTCGTTTTAATAAAATGCAACAATAAAAATGATTAGTCATATAAGTGGCACTTTTATTGTTTGTTTTGCTACTGTGGTACCTGTATTAAATGAAAAAGTAAAAACAAATACATCAGAATAAAAAAACTTAGAAGAATGAAAATTATGTTACTTACCATCAAAGCCACCTCATCCATTATCTCAATTTTGCTTTAGCAAATGTAGCTAGTTCTGGTGGCAGTATTTTCAATTCGGCGGCAATATATTCCCCGAAGAGCGTGCATGCGTCTTTTGGTTGTGAGTCGGCAGTTCTCAATGAATGGAGTGCCTCTACAGCCATCTCCTTTAGATCAAAATTTCTTGATGCTGTTGACAACGTTGTACATTTTCGGCTGCGTTTTTGCACAGACGAAAATGGCGAAATCGTTGCCGACTCATCCAATTCGCCAAGCATCGATTCGTCTGTGGTTGCAGATTTCTGTAGAAACAAAATAGTAAGCGACAAACATATACATATGTACACAAATAACTACATAATTTTAAAGTTCATCTCCAAATGCTTTTAATACTTACCAGTTCCATGGATGAAGTTGATTGCGTAGCTTGGCAGACTTTTGTTCTCTCCAAAAACATCATGGGTTTGAAGTATCGCCAAGTAATTTGAAAATGCTCATCAGCCCCTTGGCCCGACTTCTTTCTGCGCAGCTTTTCAAGATTGTAATTGAAAGTGGTGCGGAGATTCGACCATTTTCCTTTGCAATCATTGATGCTAACAGGAATTGCATCTGATACTTCCTGCCATAATATATCCTTTGGAAGTTTATATTCAGCGCAACCAGCGTCCCACAAACTACGTCGCACCTCAACTTCATTTATTAATTTTGTTATGTTTTCATCTGGCCAAACTGTTTCCACCTTTTTTCGGTAGGATTTTTGCTTTGGCTTCTTCCCGGCATTAGAGTCAGTTGGCGAATGGTCTATAAATGGCAGTTCAATAAATTCGATTTCATCAAACTCCAGGTTAATATTTTTATTTTCCATTTTTTTCACAAATTATAATTTTTATTTGACTTTTAGTTTTTTTTACCACATATATTTGCAGCGTAGCCACTAGAAATAATTTTTTGCAAAAATGATGATGCCATTGTCACATATTGTAAGATACACAAACTTCGCGCATCTGACAATAGAAAATAAGCTAACAACGTCTGAGAATTATCTAACAACTGCAAAGATGGGTGTTCACACGATTGTCAGATATCTGACAATATTGTTGTCTTACAATAGTCCGACAATGCTTTTTCTGACAACGGCGTCCGACAATAATTGCCAGTTCACACGGTTGTAACATAATTTTAGCACATTTTACTGACAATATTGTTAGATCTGACCATCGTCTGTACGAAGCTTAAGCCGAGCGTTATATGTAGTGGTGGTTAAATTACATTTCATGGCATGTGGAATAGGTATAGATGGCTTCTCGTTGCCAATATGTAATAAAACAGCCTTAAGGCTATATCCGATACTATCAACAAATAACCGCCAGTCACTTGGAACTTATTTTTGGCCGTACTCGGTTCCGGTACGCAGTTGACTTGACGTCATTTTCTAAGAAATTTCATTATGACGCTTAAGATGCTAAAAGCTCTGATTTCTCTTTTGTTAGCTCGAGGTCTCATATAAGATCTCAAGCTCTGATGTACTACACATGCTCGAAGATGATTTGGGGGGGTGATAAAAGTTAAGTACATGGTATATCACACGGATCTTTAAGAAGTGACTTTCTATCTTGATGTAAAACGGGAAGTGTAAATCCACCTGCAAAATTGGTGGGGTAGGACCATTGCATATGTTTTCCAAAACCGCTTTTACTACACAATTGAGAAATTGCGCCGTTTATTTTTGGTCATAAATTTGCCGCACACATAACAAAATGCATTTTCACACGACATTTTTCTAAGTTTTTTTGCTCATTTTTTATTTTTATATTTTATATTAATACTTGTCTTTTCTACAATCACTTGTTGAGTAATGCAGATTGTGCAAGGTTTTGCCTTTTTAAAATAAAGAAATTTTTGGCTTTACACAAATTTACGATTAAAAATTTTACAAGAAGGTACTTTTACTTTATCGATCATAAAATAATTAATAACCCATCGATTTTCATGTAGCTTTAAGAAAAAATAATAAAACTAGTATGTACCTGATTTCCATTATTCCAATAAAAATGAAAATAAAATAGGCATACTCACAGGTAGTCACAACTAGAACATGGTATACCGATAGTCTGAAATAGGACGCATGTAAATAAATTATAAAAAGATTACAAAATAAATTATTAAAAAATCATAACATTTTTAAATCTTTGCGATAATTTTCGATAACAAATGTCAAAAGTAGGTGCTTTCACTTAATAGGGAATAAAACAGGAATTTATCCATGGATTTTCATGAAATAAAATTTATTTTTTTTCTAATATATGCAGCTTTATGAAAAAATATTAAAAATATAGGATTAAACAAAATACTGTGCAATAAACAGGGTAAACCCGTTAAAAAATCACAAAACTTTCAGCTCTACACAAATTTGCGATAAAAAAATGTCAAAGTAGGTACTTTCACTTTATCGGAAATAAAACAGGAATTTATCCATGGATTTTCATGAAATAAAATTTATTTTACTTCTAATACATGCAGCTTTGAGCTCAAGTACTAAAACTGGTAAGTATTTGTTGATTTCAATTTTTTATGAATTTTTTGAATTCAAAAATTTTACAAAAAAACAAAAAAAAAATGTTTTTTTTTGCCACTTCGGCCTCAATAACTCCAAAACTAATGGCTAAATTAAGAAATGATATTAGAGAAACTTAAATCTGGCATAATTTAAAATGTTTTGACGGATTACATGCCAAAATCGGGTACGTCGTTCCAAAGTTACGATAAGATGTATGAGCAGCCTTTTCGAAAATCTCAATTTATAGAAAATAAATTTTTAAAAGAAACCTTACCATAGAATTTGAAATAATGATGATTTTTGTAGTTAGATGACTATAGCTGATCAAAAAAATATAGTGGTTATTCAAGGAATTTTTGCTTGTTGCATAGTGTTATCAATAAAATATTCCTTTTGTAATATATCAGCAGTTTTTTGCTACCGAAATGACCTCTTTCATGTGCTTCCTTGATTATATATTTTTGTAAACATTCCGGCACTACAAAAACATCGTTCCCATTTTCATTTTTCATCAAAATGCCATCACACACAAAATAGTTATCACAAGGACCTTTTTCAAAAATTATTTTTAAAGCGTTTATTTTTTCATCATCACTTTGTTTTGCTTTTAAGAACGCTTTTAAAGTAGAAAAAACAATATCTACTGGATTTCGACTAAGAGCATCCACGTGTTTCATTCTCTCTCCCTTTCTATGTTCAATACAATAATCATATTCTTCAAGATATAATGTCCATCTTTTTACTCTTGGTGGAATATCTTTCTTGTTTACAGTTTTTTGAAAAGCTGCACAATCTGTTACTATTTTAAATTGAACACCGAGTAAATAAGGTCTTAACTTTTTAACTGTCTCAACAATTGCTAAAACCTCCAACTCATAAGATTGATAGTTTTTTTCTGCATCGGATGTAGACTTACTCCAAAAATACACCGGATGAAAATCGGTCTCATACTGTCGCTGCATTAAAAGTGCACCAAAACCTACCCTACTTACATTAGTATGAAGTTCAGTTATCGCTAAAGGGTCATAAATTTGCAAAACTGGTTTATCCAACAGGTTTCGTTTCGCCATTTCAAATGCATTCATTTGTTCCTTATCTAATGTAATATTTTTCATTCCTTTTTTTAATAGTTTCGTTACCATAATCTTTTACAAATTACAAAATAAACCACCTCCAACGATACGTAATTCACATAACTCCAAAAATTCTCTTCCCAAAATTACATCGTAATTCATATTACTATCAGGTATAACATAAAAATTAACATCATAACTTTCTTCATTGACTTGTATGCGTGTTTCTAAAAATCCAATTGAAGCTACCTCTTTCTGACCAATTCCAACAAATGTTCGGGAAGTTTTGATACATTTTGGTTCGCCTATATCATAGTATACTTTATTTTTTAATAAATTGACACGACTACCTGTATCAATCAATTCTTTAAATTGACGAAAGGTAATATCTATTACAACTATAGGATCAATTTTCGGATTATTTACAATATTGACATTAGAAACATTACTTCGAGAAAGATCCTGATTAATAGCAGTTGAGCGAAGACAATTTTTTGAAATATGTCCAAACCGATTGCATTTGAAACATTTCAGACCCTGATTTGCATTTGGACACTTATTTGCAGTATGCCCATTTAATCCGCAATTAAAACATATTGATCGAACTTGACTATTACTTTTAGATACTTTAATACGGTCGTATTCCATAAATTTCATTTTTAATTGTTCAAAGTTTGTAGCTCCATACAAAACAATTTTATCTACATTAGTATGAATTTTATCTACCAATTGTAGATAATGTATCCAAATTTATTGAAGACGCTAGTTCAGCCATTTTGTAGAAATAACTTCTCCAAGATTCGGTACTTAATTTACTTTTGTTTCGTAGTTTTTCGTGCACATCTCTACTACTTACTTAAAGCAAAATTCATTAATTATTTTCTCCTTAAAGATTTCTCTTAATTATTTTCGTGCATATATTATTGTTTCTTGACTAGACCATTTAAACATTTTTACTAAATCGTCTACTAAAGATAACCAGTATTTTACGGGAACATCAAGATCTTCCCCATTGAATGTATCTATAACTCTTTCAACGTCTTTGAAATTAAGATGATAATTTGGTTCCCTGGCAGTTTTATTTACTAATTCTGGTTGATTGTCCTGGTTTATTCTTTCCAATGAATACCTTATATTATTTTCTACCTCCTCGCTTTCAAGTTCTTCAATCGGAATATCTTCATGTTCTGCATTCTCAGTTTCCTTTGCCACAATATTCATTAAACGAAACTTCAGAATTGCTTTCGATCCAATTACCTTTTCATTCCGTTTTTCCAATTCTGATCTTAGCTGACTTACATACATCTTTTCCACCATAGATAACAATAGATGTTCTTCCTCCATTATAATTCTTCTTTATTGCGTCTTTATATCGTCTTTATCCCTTTCAGACCTGACGCAAAACAACCAGGAATTTTTTTATAATTTTTGGAATATGTGGTCTCTACTGCGTAGGAAAAAATAATCAATGATTAGGTTTTTATCATTTTTAAACCCTTCAAGGATTTTCAGGACACGCACAATTGAAGCATCCCGGTCGATTTTCATTATAAAATAACCAAAACTCATATGATATATTTTTTAAACTTTTCTATTTGTTCGTATGATACAAAATTAAACAATTTTTTTTTTGCTGTAACATAAAAATACATCGCACTTGGAGCATCTTGTGCGTGTACGCGACTTACAGTCTTTGCGACGGCACATACGTATTGTTAGTCAGAGGTGACTCACAAGCTAACTCATTTACATGGTTAAAGCTATTCAGTTTTTACACGCAATGTCCGCAGTACGAGTCAGTACTCACTCACTGCATAACTTTAAGATAACCATAAGTTAGCTCATTATGAGTTAGCTTGTGGTGCATAGACCCCTTTCAGACAAGCAAAGTTTACTTTGCAAAGTCTTGAGTTTATAGAAGAGAAGGGAAAAGAGCATAGCGGGGGAGTACATACTTTGCTGTACTCACAAATTCGTTTTGTTTTTCGTTCGTAGATTATACCTGAAGTTGGCTGCAACTTTATATTTATATACAGCGTTACCAGAATCTTTGGAATGAAAATTGTCATATGGCGAAAGAAATCATATTTTGAAGAGTAAAATCTTAAATTTTTTTCTAAATTTAAAATTTTTAAAACAAGGGCAAAGTAGTAAAAATTATTAATTTTTTATAAAAACATACTTCTTATTATTTAAATTGAAATACATACATAAAAACATAATTCGTCAGTATATGAAACTTTATAAAAATACATTTTTTCTTTTCACAAATATTTTTTTTATCAATATTCTAACCATAGCTGGGGAATTTCGATTAGAATTAGAAATCATTACGATTAGAGAAATAAAATAATCTAATCATTAGAATTGAATTTTGATAAAAATTTCAGATTACTAATTGATTTGATTAGAAATAATCAAAAATCTAATCACAAATAGTGACGATTAGCATTTCTAATCAAATCTAATCAAAACTAATCCAAAAAATAATTGATTAGATTTCTTGATTATTTTTGATTAGATTTGATTAGATCAACTATTTTTAACTATTTTTGTGAAAAGAAAATATTTATTTATCACATTTATTGCTATATTTACATAATGTAACAGTTTTTGAATATTGAATATTGAAAATTAACATTAATAATAACACAACAACAAAGTGAACCAGCTGAGTCAAGTGTTTAGTTTAAGAACAGGGTGCACCGTATCCAATTTTATGCAATATTCAAAAACTGTTACATTATGTAAATATAGCAACAAATGTGATAAATAAATATTTTCTTTTCACAAAAATAGTTGATCTAATCAAATCTAATCAAAAATAATCAAGAAATCTAATCAATTATTTTTTGGATTAGTTTTGATTAGATTTGATTAGAAATGCTAATCGTCACTAATTGTGATTAGATTTTTGATTATTTCTATTCTAATCAATTAGTAATCGTATAAAATGGCTAACTAATCATAATTAATCAATTTTTCAGCACAATTAAAATTTCTAATCCAATTGCTAATCATTAGGATTTCTAATCATTATTCCCAAGCTATGATTCTAACTGCCTATTTCCGATGTGCGAAAGAATTATTTACTTCGTACAAATACATTTAAAACAAAAACAAAGTTTTTAGAATTTGTTTTTGTTTTAAATGTAGTTGTTCGAAAGAAGGAATTCTTTCGCACATTGGAAATAGGTTATAAAATGCCTTTTTTAATATTTTTTATGTCTAGAAATAAGGATGCAATTTTGTGTATTCTAGATACTGTACCGGCTAGTTTTTTCACATTGAAGAAAAAAAACTGATACATATGTACTGTGAAAATAACACATTTTCGATTAATCGACATAAATTATTCGAACTATTCGTTAATCGAAAACATGCAATTTTTAATTATTCGAACAGTTAATCGACCAAAATTAATCGATTAATCGAACAACGGTTAATCGTTTGAATACCCTACTCAATACTCTTGACCATCCGAAATTCAACTGTCCAGGTGAAAAGCAAGGGGTCTCTCAATATGTATATTCCGGCCACTGGGCCATATGTAATATGTATACCAAATTGATCAAAAATAGAAAAGGTACTAATTTTTTCGTTTTTACTTAATGAAAAGTACCCTACATTTTAATCTGGACCATATGCAATCTGCATACCAAATTTATCAAAAAGAGAAAAGGTACTCTTAAAAAATAGCCTATATTTTAATCTGGGCTATATGCTATTCGTCTGCCAAATTTCATCCAAATCCATTAAGCGGTTTTCGCGTGATTGAGCCACAAACCAAAGCTATGTTTGCACATATTAAATATTTAACGTCCTACACGTAAAAACTAGTCTTATTAAAACAATTATTTGATTTTCAAAACGTTTAACAGTTTCTAAATTACCAAATAGAATCTGGGAATTATTTCTTTTTCAAAAGTTACTTTATTATATTCAACATTTCTTATTTTTCGAATTTACTCTATGAGTTAAATTACAGTTATGTATATTATAAAGCTTTTTGTAATATTTCTATTCCTTAAATATTTAGGAATGACTTTATACACTACCAGACTATTATAAAATACATAACTGAAATTTACCTCATAGAATAAATTCGAAAAATAAAAAATGTTGAATATAATAAAGTAACTTATGAAAAAGAAATAATTCCCAGATTCTATTTGTTAAAATAGTTGAGTTAAATACATTCAATTTATAAAGTATCACTATCCAGTGTGACACAAAGAATGCTGACGAAGGCCGTAGCGGTCCAGAAAATGCGTTACATTCTGATGGTGTCTAATAATTGTAAATTTTTCTTTACATACAATATACTTCATTGCTATTAGGGAAATCGATTATTCGATTTTTTTCAATAACCGGTTTTCGAATATTACGAATAGTTGCTATTTTAAAAAACCCGGTTTTCGGTTAAGCAATTTTTAAATAACCGGTTAACCGGTTTTAATTCGAATACTTAAAAACACAAAAATCGAATAAGTTTTTAATATAAAACGCTAATTTGAATAAAAACAAAACAATTTGCAAAGGTAAGGAACCAACAAAATACATACTTATGACTTCGATCAGACCTAACAAATAGTTTACGATAAAATCCAAGAAAAGTGAGACCAGTAAATTGATGAAACTTTAGCTAAATTTTCAACAATTTTTTATTGATTTACTAAACTTTATTTGTAAGAAGATATTTGTATATTGTTATTTAGAAACTGTTGAATGATATTTGATCTAGACAAACGTTTTGCAAAGCAAATAAATTAAAGGAATTTAATAAAGTTATTATTTGAAATATTCTCCCAAATGTATTTTGAATCAGTTTTAATTTGTTGGTGGTTAAGCATGTCTATATAAATCAACCATATTTTTGAAAAGTTGCAAACCGAACCTCTTAGCAAGGATTATCTATTTTAAATTATTTTGTTTCAGCATTATATATATATTTCTATATTAACGAATAGTGAACTGAACATTCTTTTTTTGTAAAATATTTGTCAATTCGTTGACTACACTTTAAAACATTCCATGACATTGTTTGATTTCTTCAATTTTGTTTTTTAGTTCTTGGTGTTTTAATAAATAAAACTGATTCCGCCGTAATGTTGTAGTTTTCAGCATGAAGAGATGCTAGAACTTCTTAACAGTTTTTAGTGCCTTAACGGGCATTTCGTCCTTGGCAACACAACGGGTTAATATTTCACCCAATGATTCATTTTTGGCAGCGTATTTTGGCAAAGTATTATTTGTCGTCTCCTTAGAACTACTTCGAGTTAAGTTTCATTGGGATCACATTAATGTCAAGCATGTATACTAATTAAAGGTGATTAATAAGTCGTGACATGGAAGAACCTTTGTAACTTATCATTTTAGGGCACTTCAAGAACCTAACGCGTTCGAAAATCTCTAGAGATAACCTCTATAAAAATATATATTTAATATTTAGAATACTCTCGCACAAATTCTTACTTTTTAACTGCACACGTTTTTGTAGTATTTTGAATAGTTTTTGGTTTTTTTCTACAAGAACACACGCTTTTATAAGCGATTTGTATTAACAGTGTTCATAACGTTTTTTGACCTTTGTTACATTTTGTTATGACATTTTTCATAAAAAGTTTAAGTTTGACCAATATTCAATTAGAAAATACTTAAATTACGGGTACATCTACAACAAGAGTAAGGAAAATGTATATAAATTACACATTACTGAAATAACCGGTTTATTATACCAAAATAACCGGTTTATTCGATATTCGAAAAATGGGCATTTTAAAATAACCGACTTCGGCAAAGCTAAAATAACCGGTTAAAACCGGTGGAACAATAACCGCTCAATCTCCCTAATTGCTATCCAAAGGATAGCTAAGGTAAAATGTAACAAGAAGATACAATATAATAGTCTGGTAGTGTATAAAGTCATTCCTAAATATTTAAGGAATAGAAATATTACAAAAAGCTTTATAAAATACATAACTAAAATTTAACTCATAGAATAAATTCGAAAAATAAAAAATGTTTCTAAATTACATTATACAATTTTCTTCTTCCAAATAACATTTTGATAATGAATTGAAATTGTTAAAAATAATGCTAAAGTTTGGTAAATTTACTGGTCACACCTTTTTGGAGTTTTCGGCAAATTTTGTAAGGTCTGAAAATATCTCAAGAAACATTCAAATGTCTAAACATAAAAACTTTAACATTTATAATATAAGTAGGACTTATTAAGATAAAGAATGCACGTCCTCGTTAATAATAAATTACTGCCTATTTCACTAAATGCGAACGAACGCTTTCGTTCGCACAAATACATGTAAAACAAAAACAAATTCTCAATAATAATAATAATATGCATGAAGTCGCTTAAGTCAACTTAAGCAACTGTGCGAATACATATAAAACAACTATACAACTATAATGTACTCAATGAAACTTTTCGTTAAGTTTCGTCAAATGTCATTTGCTTAAGCAAAGTGCCAAACTGAACGCACATTCCGTACGGAATCAGCTGTTGGTGCATTAAAAAAAATAAATTGAAATGAATAAGAAAAATAAGAAAACAGAAAAAGTGGAAGTTTACATATTTTAATTTTGTAACTATTTTTTATTAATAAGTATGCACAACAAACACCATTTTTTCTTTTTAAAACGTTGCATGCAAATAAAATAAAACATAAAATAAATAAATACAGGGCTGTAATTTTTGGAACTTTTTAATTTGAAGAACTCGCAAGAAACCAAAATATTGCACAAATATGCAACATGGGCCTTAAGTTTATGTAAGTAGATTATGGCCACCTTAAAGTCTTCTTTAGGCCCTAATCATATAAAACGCAGCGCACGCCAAAGAATAACATTGAAAGCACAAACAATGTCAAAAATATTTTGTAATTTTGTTGTTGCTTCCTACAGAAATTCACATTGCGTTTTAAAATTTCAAACGCTCCATTGCTTGTGTCGTTGAAAATTTTAAAACGGTACATGAATTTCTGTTGAAAGCAACAACAAAATTACAAAATATTTATGGCATTGTTTGTGCTTTCAATGTTATTCTTTGGTGTGGCGATGCGTTTTACATGATTAGGGCCTTAATTTGCTTATGCATTTGACAGACTTTTCGTTAATTTTTGACAGCCCCTTAAGTTAACTTATGCATATTATGGTTGGGCCTTAAGACTTGAGTGTTTGTAATTCTCATTCGCTTTACAGTTTGATTTGATAATAAAGTCGTTGGACCTGCCAGAACAAAATTATGTATTTGAGGTTAAGATTAATATATACATACGTTCTTTGGACCGAATGTTATATAGATTTCTTCATCTATATGAAATTTGTTTGCATTTAATTGATATTAGGAAGGGGTTTTATATGGGACCTATGGTTAATTTTTAGCCCACCAGCACATTTTGTGATGACATAGTGATTTTCTTACAATATATAATTTTTTTTTTTTAATAAGTTTCGGTACACTGGAAGGTATAACAATATTTACATTCGTCTTGATAAAAGAGCGGTGCTAATCTTTTGAAAATTATTTATTTAAATTTCTGGAAAATTAAGTTCATTCTTGTAAGAGATTTTCACAAATTTACGTTAAAATCAAAGCTAAAATGACAGCAAGCGATGACTTAAACATGGCCTAATTAGTAGGTCTGCTCGAAACACCTGGTGATTTCTTGCAGAGTTGTGTTTTTTTCGTGCAATTATTTTTAATATTCATCAAACTGCGTAGGAGAACTACAAACAATTTCTCACGCAAATGGCGCAATCGACTTTAAATTACTGAAGGACCCAGTATTGAGGACAGGATAAAGGCGCAAAAATCAGGGCAAATGGAGGCGTTGAAGCAAGCTAATCTACTGTTCAAAGAGTGATACAAGTGCTCAACTCCTAAAAATACTAAAATTACACAAAATAAAACCCCCTCCACCCGCACCGAAAAGAAATGCTTCTAAACTTTGCAAAATAACACATGGGATGGACTTCAGATTGCCCCTTGTTTTGGCAAAATTAATGCGCATTTCCTTACGTGCCGGGTTGAGAGGGGGTTTTTTCTGTAAGTTTAGTATTTTTAAGTGCAGACAGTTTTTATTAATCTGTGAATAGTAGATAAGCTTGCCTTAACGCCAACATTTGCCTATTTTTTGCGGCTGAGTCATTAGAGTTAGATGCTTTTAGAAAAGGTTTTCGCATCTTCGTGCAGCATATATATATTTTTGTGGAACGTATTAACCCTATAACTCCCCTCTATACCGGTAATTTTTGGTTCTTTTCTTACAAATATTAAAAAAACCATTAAGAATGGCTAGGGCGGGGATGAACTGTTTTACAAAAGTGTTGGCCATGAAATTTTACTACAAATCAGAACATACCAAAGCCCAAAACTTAACTCAAACAGCTAAAAGATCCAAACTCTGAGTCAATAAAGACATACGAATCAGTTCTGTACTGTATTCTCAATTCATTTACTAAGCATACAATCTACAGTGGGGAGGTAGACATATTATATATCACAATTTATGGAATTGTGTTGAAAATACTACTTGGTTATAAATACTTGTTTCTTTATATTACAAACCTAATCTTAGTATGCTTTGAATTTGTATAATTATTTTTCGTCATAGTAACCTTTGCTTTATACATATGAATATTTTTCTGTATAAGTAATACGGGTTTTATTTAAAAATATTTCTTACATTTGGTTATGGGCCCAGACGTGTAGCCATTTTTTAATTTTTAAAGAATATTGTGTTTAGAATTGACAAAAGGAAGGCTAAATATGACATCGCCGTTCTTGCAAATCGAGAAGCTAGATGAAGGGAATTACGATTCCTGGCATGTGCATATGAAGAGCGTCCTCATCCGCAATGGGTTGTGGAAGAGGTCAATTGAACTGTGAGCCTAATTGGACTTCGCAACATAAATCCGACTGGGAAGGGAATGACGAAAAAGCGCTTGCCACTATTGTTTTGAGCATCGAAGGAAGTCAGCTTAATTACATTAAGAAATGTACGAAATCTGCAGAAGCTTGGAACAAATTAGAGGAAGTACACAAGCCCAGGGGGCCAATACAAAAAGTTATGCTGTATAAGCGTTTGATGCATCTGAAAATGGATGACAACGAGGGTATGAGCCAGTACTTAAATAAATTCCAGATGAGTTGGTTGTCATAACATTATTATCAAGTTTGCCGAAATCTTATGAAGCTTTTATAATTGCTATGGAGACTCGAGATAATTTGCCGAAATTTCAAATTTTGAAATTGAAATTGCTGAAAGAAGGTGAACGTCGAGCTAGTGTACAACAAGAAGCTGAATGTGGTGGTTATCAGCAAGCATATGCGGCACGTTCTAATAAGAAATCTAAGAGTTTGAACACAAAGGTGGCAAAAGACAATAAGGTAATAACTGGAAGTGTTTCATATGTGGTCGTAAAGGTCATTACGCATTAGTTGCAGCAGCAAACGGTTTTAAACAAGATTTGTGGCATGTTGATAGTGGTGCCACGTCTTACATGTGTAACAATAGGACGTTATTTGACACCCTAGTCAAATGTGATTAAAAAATTTATCTCGCAGCTGATAGATGTATAACCGCAACTGGTAAAGGTAAAGTTATATTAAAGGCGGAATGCGAAATATACCTAGAAAATGTCCTTTTTGCACCGGAATTGCAAGGAAATTTTATTTCGATCAGTAAGGCAGTTGAGAGTGGGTGCACAGCAACATTTAATTCTGATGGAGTTCAAATTAAGGACAGTACAGGTGATGTTGTAATATATGCTTACAGAGAAGACAATTTGTGTATTTTACGTCAAGAATCCAAAGAGCGTATTTTCGCGGCAAGTAGTAGAGACATTATTTGGCATTGCCGGTTTGGTCATTTAAATTTCAATGACTCAGGGATAATTATTAAAAAAGGTCTTGCAAATGGCATAAAGATTTCGAATCAATCTGAAAATCACATGTGCAAAACGTGTATGGTATGGTAATACATTCGGATGTATGTGGTCCAATAAATGTACCGTCTGTGGGAGGATCCGGATATTTTGTTACCTTTATTGACGATAAGACGAGAAGAGTATTTGTATTCTTCATGAAGTCAAAGAATGAGGTATTTGAAAAATTTAAGATTTTCAAGCAGCAAGTTGAACGCCAAACAGGTAAAAGGATTAAAATATTCAGAAGTGATAACAGACGTGAGTACATTAATAAAGTTTTTGATTCTTATCTACAGGAGCACGGTATTTTGGGCAGTTAGCTGTAGTATACACACCTCAACAAAATGGTGTTGCGGAACGTGCAAACCGAACGTTGGTGGAGATGTCGCGATCCATGTAAGTACATGCGAAACTGAACAACAATCTGTGGGCAAAAGCTGTTGCTACAGCAGTATATTTGCGAAATCGTTCGCCTACTAAAGCTCTGTTGGATAAAACTCCATATGAAGCTTGGTACGGATATAAACCAAAAGTAAGCCATTTAAAGATTTTTGGTTCGTGTGCAATGGCCTTAAATAAACGTCAAAAATCTAAGTTTGATGCAAAAGGCAAACAACATATTATGGTGGGATATTCTCAAGTTGCAAAAGCATACAGGTTGTATGACAAAGAAACACAAAAAGTAATTGAAAGACGTGACGTGTGTTTTGATGAAAATTCGTTTGATTGTGTTGGTTATATGATATTTCCCACTGATGGGATTCGAGTTCTCAGTCTTCTCATAATGAAGTAGATGCCTCAGTTGTTCAAGTGACTGACGATCAAGAAGATGGTTTTAATACTGCTAATGAAGGGGACAGCGATGAAGTTGTAGAAAATAATGACGACACAATGCTTGAAGTTCAATCAGAGGAAGATAGTTTGGTAGACGATAGTCAGGTGCAGCCAAGAAGAGAAAGAGGTCGTCCCATATTAATTCGAGATGGCAGACCTGGTAGACCTAAAAAACAATATAATGTTATAAATGGTTTATTCACAAAGGAAACCTTCGCGCCCCAAAATCCGGAAGAAGCAATTTGTTGTAACAAATCGTCAGAATGGAAGAATGCTATGCAAACGGAATTGAATGTTTTGCTAAGAAATAAAACATGGGACTTGGTCGATTTGCCAGCTGGAAAAAGATATATTGGATGCAAATGGGTATATGCCATAAAACAAACAAAATATGGGCATGTTGAGCGATACAAAGCAAGACTCGTGGCCAAAGGATGTAGCCAAAAATACGGTATTGATTACCACGAAAAGTTTTCTCCTGTTATAAGGTATGCAAATATTAGACTACTATTCGCTATAGCTGTTAAAAAAGGTATGTACTTACATCAAATTGATATTGTAAGCGCATATTTAAATGGGAATCTCAACGAGGAGTCGTATATGCAGCATCCAAAAATGGTCGTTGATAAAGATAATCCTAATAAGGTTTTGCGATTGCGAACGTCTCTTTATGGCCTAAAACAATCGGGCCGGGAGTGGAATGCTAAATTGGACATGTCTCTAAAAAAAATTGGTTTCACCAACTGTGATAATGAACCATGCTTATATAAAATGTTAGCTGAAAATGAGTTAGTTATATTAGCAGTGTATGTGGATGATATTCTTATCGGATGCAGAAATAAATCAAATTCGAGCTATCAACGGAGTTGATGTCAGCGCAGCATTTTCTTGGAATGGAAATAAACAAAGATGGTGAAACGGGCGATTTAACTGTAAGTAATGCCCAGTATATAAAAACTTTGTTGCACAAGTATGATATGAAGCAATGTAAGAAAGTATCAGTTCCCCTTGACCCTGGCTTTCAAGTAGCTTGTGTATATTTCACAACAGGAGTAAGCACATCGATATCAAGTACCATCACATAAGAAATGCAATTAACATGAAGCAAATTCAACTTAAATATCTTGGCACGGAATATATGTATGATAGCAGATATTTTTACGAAAAATCTTTTTAGAATTAAACACATGAAATTTGTTAAACTTATGAATATGAATTAACTTTTAGTGTAAATTTAGTATCTAGTATAAGTTTGAGAAGGAGTGTTGAAAATACTACTTGGTTATAAATACTTGTTTCTTTATATAACAAACCTAATCTTAGTAATATTTCTTACAAATTGTGTATAGATTTTAAAAATAGTATAATTTTTAACAACTAGAATTTATTAAAGATAGTTTGCAAAAAAGTGCGAAAAATGTGTTTTTTCAGTTTTTGTCAATACTATAAATTATTATTTATGCAATAAAAACTTTATTATTTAATATTTTTGAATGCCATTTTACAACTGAATATGATATACTAAAATTTCTTTTAAAATTTAAAAAGGAATCCCAGAACTCCAAAAAAACTGGCGAAAATCCCCTACAATGAGTTTTTTAGTTTGCTTGGGAATATTGTCCCTATCAAGTACGGGTCTCATGATTCCCATTACATAAATATCATAAACATATTTTGTCATACAAGCAGTGCTTACAATTTTCGAGCATTAAGTGAAAATTTATAAAAAAAGGTCTATTTCGAAAGCGACAGCTGCTAATCTTGAAGCAGGGTAATCTTGAGTTTGGATGTTTTTACGGCTGAAGTGCACTTTACGGGGCGTACGAAAAAAAAATATAAAAAATATGCCACCCGATCCAGAATTAAAAAAAAAAATACCAAAATTAATATTTAAGGGGGCTGAGGACCGTGGGGACCCCTGGGTCCATAAAACCGCCCCGCCCACTGAATGGTATGTGTGGGTACTCAAATTAAAGGTAATTGTGCAACAAAAATAAAATAATAAAATTTTGGGTGGGCGGCATTTCTAGGGCCCTCTGGGGCAAAAAAAGTGTCCCCCCATAACACTTATGTATGTATATATGTATATCTGTGTGGATACTCAAATTAAAGGTAATTTGCTCACGATTTCAAATATGTATTTTGTTTTTGTATTCGTTTAATATTTTCCTCTCTAGGTTAATTTATGTATCTTTTATAGCTATGCAGAGAAGTTTTAGTTAGCGAAGCCGGTCTTTGTTATACCATAGAGGAGAAAATCCTTTTGCCCGGCCGAAGGCCGTCTATGCAGAGAAGCTTTAGTAAGCGAAGCCGGTCTTTGTTATACCATAGAGGAGAAAATCCTTGCGCCCGGCCGAAGGCCGGCTATACAGAGAAGCTTTAGTTAGCGAAGCCGGTCTTTGTTATACCATAGAGGAGAAAATCCTTGCGCCCGGCCGAAGGCCGTCTATACAGAAAAGCTTTAGTTAGAGAAGCCGGTCTTTGTTATACCATAGAGGAGAAAATCCTTACGCCCGGCCAAAGGCCGGCTATACAGAAAAGCTTTAGTTAGCGAAGCCGGTCTTTGTTATACCATAGAGGAGAAAATCCTTGCGCCCGGCCGAAGGCCGGCTATACAAAGAAGCTTTAGTTACAAAAAAATAATAAAACTCATTTGAAAATTTTAGCGCATAGGTATAACATTAAAAAAGCAAAATAGAAACAAAATATTTACAATCGTAAGCAAAATACCTTTCATTCGAGTACCCACACATAGTTATAAGGGTGGGAGGGGCAATTTTTTACCCCCAGAGGGACCCAGAAGTCCCGCTCGACCTAAATTTTATTAATTTCGTATTTTTTACACAATTACCTTTAATTTGAGTACCCACACATACCACTAAGTGGGCGGGCCGCTTTTTATGGTCCATGGGGTCCCAGGGGCCTCAGCCCCCTTAATTTTTAATTTGGTTTTTCTCTTTTTTTATTCCAGAGGGGGTCCAACTTTTTTTTTTTTTTTTCCGTACGCCCCGTAAAGTGCACTTTTGCCGTTTTTACTTTGGTCTGTTGTAAAAATTTAATAAAATTGTATTTAACATTTCTTTCTTAAATCGATTACATTTTCATGATAATAAATTCAAAGATTCATTAATAGCGCGTCCAATTGCATGCATTAATTATTGGAAAATATGCGCATAAAACCTGCTTAAAAATTCAAAATATGCGATTTTGCGACTAAAATATGCGAGTTTATTTTATTTTATTTTTACTATAATATTTGCTTGCATAATGTTCTTTCAGTCTTTCATGTCATTCAAAAATACAATTCTGTTTAAAAAAATGTAATAGATTGTGATAAAATCCTTGACATATGTACAAAAAGTGACAGTTCACGAAAAAAATAAATAAAAAACGTAGAAAAGACTCATCACAAATTAGAATCGAAAAGAAAAACTGAAAAATTATCTGCAAGAAATCGCATTTAAAAATTGTTTTCCTTATAAAAAAGTTGGAAAGAATGAACTAAGTAAACATTTAGAATTTAACTATAAATAATAATAAAAGTAGTGGGAATATAAAGTTTCAGATAAAGTATTTCCACTCAATAGAAAACCAACAAACAGCAAGTACAAAAAGGTAAACAAAGAAACAAAAAAACTAAGACAAACAGTGGGATTTTTTATTTGTTTTTCATTTTTAAATTTGTAATAATGGTGGTATTATTTTAAGAGCTGCAACGAGATAGCTTGAACGACGATAAGACGATCGTTTGGTATATTTAACAAATATAAAACGCATTGCTCTGTGCACCCTTGTTATCGTATTTTGCCAGAATAAGTATTTAACAATCTGCTGCTAAACTTTTCTAAATTATGGGTCGTGTATTTTTGGAACATTTAGGTGGCACTCGTCTTTTCAATTGTGCGCAATGTCAAACAAACTTAACTAATAGAAATCAGCTGATAAGTACTCGTTTTACAGGAGCTACGGGTAAGTACAAAGTCTCGGTTTATTTTCAGTTTTTCTTTTTTATTTTATTTATTTGTTTTGTAACATATTTGGTTAATCTGTATGTACCTATGTATATAAATTTATTTTTCTTGTTGCTGTCGTAATTCTTGTGGGGTATCACATCGTACATTGCACTGTTTCTACGTACTATGGCTGAAATAGGACGCGCTTATCTTTTTAAACGTGTAGTAAATTTAACCTTTAGCAATATCCAGGAGCGTGTCATGCTTACGGGACGACATATGGTACGCGATGTTATGTGTAAAAATTGTAGTTGTAAGCTGGGTTGGATGTATGAGTATGCAACTGATGAAGCGCAAAAGTAAGTAATAACATCAAGCATATATTTTTATACATACTTATAATTATAAATATTACATTAATACATATTTTAAGATGTTGACAATGTGTATTTAATTTGAAAAACGGTTAAAATTATTAGTAAATCCCAACTCACATGAATATCAAATTGATACCTATTATACACTACTATAGTTGCACAACTTTTGTGGACTATAAGCGATTTTGGATCATAGCCGATTTTTTATAAGCCATTTTATAGATAACAAGCTTAACCCGGTGCGCTTCGCTACACTGACCCCGCACATTTTTATATTGAAATTTATAGTTTACTATAATAGTAGCTTTAACCACGTTTGAAGACTCTCCCTTTAATAGTTCTTCAGTTGAGCGATATTTAATGTATGCATCCTATGGGAGGTATTTCCCCCCCTGCGCCTACCCGCTTTATTTTTATTTTCAAGTGTAGTATACCATAAGAGTGACTTTTAGAAAGTTTGAACATTCTCACTATTACAGTTCTTAAGATATGCGATGTTAAACATTGGCGTCCTATGGGGTATTCCTATACCCCCGCTGCTATTTTATTTCAATTCCGGGGCTCAGAAGATCCTACTACAAAAAGTTCAGCAAAATGCGTGCAGCGGCTCTTAAGATATGCGATAATTAATATTGGCATCCTATGGGGGGTACCAATTCCCCTGCCCCTATCGAAAAAATAAGTAGCCTATTTTATTTTTAGGGCTCACGTGATGTTACTGTAAAAATTTCAGGAAAATCGTGCGATAATTAATATTGGCATCCTATGGGGGGTACCAATTCCCCTGCCCCTATCGAAAAAATAAGTAGCCTATTTTATTTTTAGGGCTCACGTGATGTTACTGTAAAAATTTCAGGAAAATCGAGCGATAATTAATATTGGCATCCTATGGGGGGTACCAATTCCCCTGCCCCTATCGAAAAAATAAGTAGCCTATTTTATTTTTAGGGCTCACGTGATGTTACTGTAAAAATTTCAGGAAAATCGGTTCAGTAGTTTCGGAGTCTATAAAGCGACAAACAAACAAACAAACAAACAAACAAACATACATAATCCATTTTTATATTTTATAGATAATAAGTAAATCCTAGTATAATTACATTTTGGACTATATAAAAATTATTTTCTTCAAAAAAACCACTCAATACAACGCGTTTAATCATATGGTCAACTTTAATGAGTTAACCAACTATTAACCAATCACTTGTAGTTGAATTCGCCTTGGTTATTGACCTTTAAAATTTTAAACTTCTTTCCTTATATCGCCATATGTTAAAACTATCAACAATATGGGTATCGTTGCTACGTCCAAATTTACACTAGTTTGCTAGTGAGAGATGAGAAGAGTAAGCATACAGCGCCGACCCTTATCAACAAACTTCATCTCTCCGACAAGAAATGTCCATATTGTAAGTTAGGACTAATAACTTTGGAATTATATATGTATTTACAGTAGACTTTCCAGATATTTATTTATTAACATAAACATTAATGAAAAAATTACATTTTTTAATTATACTAACTCAAAATTCAGCAAATAAAATCAATAATTAATTAGGTATGTGATGAATAATTATCGTTTTCAAAACGATCGTTTTTAGCAGGTGTGATGAATTTCGACCGATTCTTTAATCCATTTCTGAAGTAAAGTCTTAAATGTAACTAGAAACAAAAAATATTTCTATCCAAATATTTCTATTTTCAATACTTTATTAATTGATAAGCTCGAGGCCAATCGATAAAGTATTAAAAACAAAAAATATAAAATTCAATACATAACAATTTATAAAGAACACAAAGTAAGAGATCTTTAATATTAACCCCCTTATTCATAAAAAATATAACAGGTTAATAAAAGGTTGATTACTCAAATTTCCATAGAAAATTCGTTTCATAAACCTTTTATTAACCTGTTTTCCTTTTTCTGAAGAAGGCCGTAAGTATTTAAAATACTGTTGTATGGAAATCTTAAATCAGTCCGCAGTTTCAAATTTAATTTTTAAAACAAAAAAAAAGTTTTGTTTATTATAATATTGTAATATAGTAAAATAATTTTCATTAAATATCACGTTCTAATTTAACAATTTGATTATTGTATATTTAATAAAATTTCAAATATTTATCACAAAGTACGGTAACATTGACGATTTTACCATTTTCTGTTTTAAAAAAATTTAAAAACTCATTACAAGTGTATGTATTCAAAATAAGCTTTTATTATAAATTCACTGTCTAAATTCTCAATTAAAAGTTTACTTCGCACTTTATCCCAAAAAGAAAACATAGAACTAAAATTTTTTTTCAGTTGTCGCATTTGAATGAGGAAGTGAAAATACGAGCATATATATATATTTTCGAAATTGGGAAATGACCCATACATTTTTCCTTTTAAATTTTTCAGCAACAGCTTTTAATTAATGTACTCATCGAAAGTATATTCAAGTAAATTTTTTTTATAAAAAATAATTGGATTACTTCTTCGAAATCATTAAATGAGAGGTTTGAATTATGCTTAAAATTGGAAAGTTTTTCAAATGTATTATTGTTTAGTCTGAAACGTTGTTGTATATAAATTCTGCTATAAGATAGAAACTCATCCACACGTTAATTATTATTGGGTTGCCTTTTTCCTCTAATTTTTTTAAAACGCATAAAAAGTATTTCCTATGTTTTATACAAAGCCAAGAAGATAGGCTTCAGCAAGCTAATTTTCAAAAAATTGCCCTTAAACGGGTGAACAACAGTTTTGGGACAACATGTAAGCTTTTGCGGCTGGATAGTTTTGAAAAAAAAATTCCCACTGCCGGCGTAAGAGTAAGCCATCAAGTTGGTACATGATGCACCATTTCAGACAATCTCAAATTGTAAAATTTAAACGTTTCTTTCAGATATGCAGTCTTTTTAGTGGTTGTCGAAAATTTGTTGTTGTACTAAGGTAGAAGAAAACGTATTTTATTTTTGTGCAAAAAAAGGACAAAAGCTTAAAAAAGTACAATTTCCGTACTTCTTTAATGACTATGCAGAAAGCAGTACAAACAGAAAAAAAAGAAGGCGTACTGGTAAAATATTGCTTCTGGCAAGCATAATTTACATATGGGTACATATTTATATGCCAAAGTTTATGTTTTTCTATGTTTTAACAAAAAAGAATTAAAATTTTTATATTATAAGTTCCTTTTGACTCAGGACCTTGCAATATTATAGAATATTAAAAAAGTACTAAATGTAGAAAGGAAAAGTAAAAGAAAGAAATTCAATTTCCCGTATTTTCCCGTTTTGATTCTTTTTATACTTATATGTCACTGAATGGATAAAAATATTTTGTAAAAAAATGTACCAATAACAGATACGACTTTCTCCCCTTAAAAGTTTGAATTTCGAAAAGGTCCAAATTTATATTTGTATATTTCAAGTAACAAATGTTATATAATTTAATTTCTATTTTTATTTGTTTAAAAAATAGATGGGGTGACAAAAAAGTTCCAAACTTAAGGTTTTACCCGTTTATTACCCAAAAGGGCCGAATTTCAAAAAAATTACCAGCATCTGTCCGCGTATTTTATTTAGGCCAGTAAAGTTTTTTTACACAGTACAGTTTTTTTATATACATACATATATAATAGGTATGTAGATATTAAACCCCTGCACGAATGCATTTGTTTCTTGTACACAGTTGTCAACACCAAATTATTGTTGTGTCAACTACTGTAATTTTTTTTTTAAATCAGCTCGAATGACCCATTATGAAAAACCAAATCAATGTTAAAACAGTAGTTCGTTTCAAACAAATCAGTGTAAAGCAGTAGTTGTATTTAAATAAACCAACTCAATCCATAATTTGATTTGAACGAAAAAACAACACACAACAATTGTGTGTCTATAATACAGTTATGTACGGTAAACTTTTCAATTCACAGTGTGTGATCTTGATGTTTATTGCCAATTGTTCCTCAGATTTTGATCGTTGTATGTATTATTTTTATATTAATTTTGCAACTAATAGAATTACCTTTTAATTTTTTTTTACTTTTAATTAAATATTTGATAATATGTTTTGGTAATAATAAAATAAAAACTTAAATATTCTATAAAAATATTTTGCATCTTTAATTGTTTTTTTGCTTCATATAAATCTAGCTAGTCATACCTAAAAATTGAAAAAAAAAACAAGATAATTCATACTTATCACCTATTTTTCTACAGTTCTTTCGTGTGATTTGGTTTAGTTAGTGTGATTTGTTTTGTTTTGTTGCTGTTTGGTGTAAATTCCGTACTCTTTACACTTCGTATTTGGTCGTTTATAACACACTAATTACAATTAATTTGCAATTGTGTGTTTTTATTTTTTTTTTTGTTATATGTGTTTTGCACAACATAGCATTTGATTCGTTAGCAAAGAGTGAGCGACAATCAGTATTTAAAAAACAAACGAATGTCTTGAAACGGCTTTTAAATGCATTTGTGCAGAGGTTTAGTAGATATTTACAGTGCCCGACAATTATAATAAAGAAATCTAACAATTATTTAAGAATTTCAATTTATAAAATTTATATAAAAAAAACAAAAATTACATAGTTTTAACCTAAAGCAAAATACATACTAAAGCAAAATACATACTTTTATGTATTCAATTTTGGAGTATTGACAAAATAATTGAAACTAACATTTCCGTATGACTAAAAAGAAGTAAAATTCATATCTTAAAAATTACTCTTTTTGACGTATTCTTTTTTCAAATATTTTTAGCACAAGAATCTGAATTTCATAAAATGTAAAAATGGCTAGGGCCAAGATAAGCGAAAATTTTAAAAACAGAATTAATAATAAGTGCGTTTTAATGCTGGATGAACTTTAAAACTATATGTGATAAATATTCAATGAATAAATCAACAAACAAACAAATGGGTACTGTTCAGGAGAAAAACAACGTAAATCTACTCCGACAGGATAATTTAATAGCAATAGTTATAAAAAAAGACCTGCAAATGGCATCAAGATAGGTTAAAATATTCTCAGATTGAATATTAGCTCTCGAACAGTAAGCCGTCGAGCCCGCGAGTCTTGACTTGGTTGCTGCGACAAAACCTCTGATACCGAACCGCGCTGCTCATTTAAAAAAAGAGCACATTAATTGGTCAAGAATGAAATGGAACACTGTCATTTATTCTGATTAACCCAAATATAATTTAAGGGGAAATGAAGTATTAAAAAAATTAAGTAGCATGTGAAAGGCATTTTAAAATTTTAAGCATTTTCCAATGATACCCATATTGTTGAGATCCATTTTTGAACGTTTATGCAGTTTTTTGTATCTTGCTGAGATAGTATTTTTGATGAGTTCCAAATTAGCATCCAATAATCATTTATATTTATTTAGATTAATGCAAGAGCTAAATAAACTTTAAATTAAATTAGGAGTAATTCTTACCACTTTCGAAGTTTTCTTTTACGTGTTTCTAAAATTATAAAAATGAAAAATTTTTCCTATAAAATAAGATTTTTTTAATGTACATTTAAATTAATTTTCTAGCATTAGGTCTTACTTTTTATATAAAATTTTTAAGCTTATTATACCCAATATTTCGGCACTCCTTTGTGTGCCATCTTCAGGTTTTTTTTCAGCTAAATAGTCATTTCGTTTTTTCATATGAATTTTTTTCAGATACAAAGAAGGACGTGTAATTTTGGAATATGCTCTGATCAATGAAATTGAGGGATTTCCTGAAAGTATAACACCAGTCCATTGAGTTCTCTACTCTTATACACAAAGATCCTTATTAAAATCGCTGGTGTGCCTCTTTTTTAATACTTAATAAACTAATTTAGTTTCTAATAAATATTTAATCTTAACTTCTGTTTCCGTATTAAGAGCCTCTAAGTAGAAACACCAGAAAAACAAATTAGTTTGTAATATTAGAGATAAGAACCTATTTAAGTTTATTTTAAGCCTTTATACCAAATCTGATTAATTTAACAACAAAAAAACATTTTTCCAAATTGTCTCTTTAAGTCAAGACTTGATATCGAAATAACGAGGCTTTAAGGCTAAACGTAAATAGAATTACATACTTTAAACGAATCAAGTAAAATTTTAATAAATTTTTTTTTCAATATTTAAACGGTAGTTTTTCTTTGAATTTTATTAAAATGCCACAAACATTTGTTTACTAAATTATCAGTTTGTTAAAAAAAATATGATAAAATTAAAGATAAAAATATTTGATGGTAACACAATAAAACTTTAGGAAATAGTTAAATATGCGAATGTGAACCATTGTTTATTTAATTCTCGTGACGTTATTTATATACATATGTATAGTTTTCCTTTTCCCCACCTTTATAGTCTGCCGGTTTTTTGAGCCATGGCTAACGCATTTTCATTTGCTATCATTTGGAATTCCTGAAATCTTTGTGATATACGTTGATTCATTTTTAAATATTTTTCCATACAATTCAAGGAACATTTTTCCTAAGAAAAAGAAAACAATTAGAAATAAAATTATCAAGGTGTTCTAATTTGTCTATTCTTACTTCGCTGTCCTTCACTTGCCGGGAGGTAAAATCTCTAACACAATCTGTGAAACACATTTCGGATAATTTATTGTATGACATTAAAAAGTCTGAAAACTGAATTTAATAAAGAATACTTTTAGCCATTTTTCTAGTGTTTTGCATGTGAAATAATTTCAGGGTTTTACCGTTTTCATTTGTTCCTTATCCAAAGATTCTAGACTGCCAGCACTTGCTTGATTGTTGGCCATTTTTATTTGCTTATAAAAAGTTTATTTTTATTGAAAATTATGGAAAAATATTTGCTCTAGCTTTTTAATGTTGTAATCAATTTGTGATATGCCGTTGTTGTTTTGTACAAAAAAGACATGCTGTCATTGACAATCTCAGCCAGTGTTACCAGTATAAAATTACATTTGAAAAGAATAAAATTACCCGAAATTACACCTTATATTAAATTAACGTCATAATTTCCGTGCTGGGGCCATTTATTATCAAGTTTTTTAAAATCCATGTTAGATGATTGAAAAATTTTCTTTAAAAGCAACAGTTACTTTGGCTTAGAAGGTTGCGTTTTTGAATTAACAAAATTGCAAACCGTATAAATTTTATTGCTTTAAAATAAAAGAATTTAATATTATTTCTTTGAAAACGAAATTTAAATACTTATGTACATATGTACGTCTGTACAAATATTTTGTGCAGTTATTTGGGGGCATTGCTGTTTGGACAAATGTTTGATGCGTGTTTCTATAAATGTTAAACAATTTTAATAATTGGCATGCTGGATATTTGTCAAACATTTTGTGGTATATAGTGCTAAATGTAGCAATAAATAATAAAGCTTCGCAGAGTGTAGACGTTGAAGAAAAAGCAGTAATATAATTTTCAGTCCTAAATTTTAATTTTAAAGCAGTTTTTTGCTACAAAACAACTCGATATTTAAACCACTCCTTACTCCCAATTATTTGTTTTTTTATTTTTGTTTTTTTTTATCCTCCAGCCAATTGCAGGGGAATGTAAGAAAGATAAATTCACTGTATATTGTTGTGGCTTTGTTGAAGCTTTGATGTTGTTACATGTAAGACCTGAGTCTTTAAAATTCTTATTCCCTTTATGGTCTTATTTGAATATTTTTAGGTTTTCTAAAGCCTTTGGAAAAAGTTTCCTGACGAGCTGGCCTAAGCAACCAGCGAAATGCGCATAGAAACTAGCTTTCCCACAACAATAAATTTCCGTGTTTTTATCATAAATAAAAATTAGGAGCTTAGCAAGTCATTAATAAATGAATTAATTAATAATAAAATTTTTATTTCCGAAAATAACTTTTTGCCTTTAATTTATAGTTTCCTCCGCTCAAAATCAACTTTTATGTATCTTAATCGAAAAGTCGATTTTGAATTTTTGTCGACTCATTATGGATTTAAGGGGAAGATACATATGTTAAGTAGATACTTACTTACAATAACTTAAAATTAAGAAAATGACTTAAGGCTTACAAAATAAGCCTTTCACTTTGTTTTTAAAACTTTAAAAATATAAATTAAATACATATGTATTATTTGTATAAACCAATTTTTTTGCAGCAATATAGAAAATCAAAACCAATTTTAACTTTTATCGGTAAATACCACTAAAATTTGTTTATTTTCATAAAGTTGTTCAAAAGTTGAGCTAAGAAATATTAAATACTGTCACAAAATTCAAAATTAGCCAAAAATACATATTATTGCAGTAAAAATTGCAATTAACGGGTAATTACCCACAAAATGGCAGCACTATACTCAGCTGTTGCTTTAGATATATTGTTAATAGCGACTCTGTATTAATTTGTGTTGTTAATCTACTACAATTAAAACAATGTTGGTAATTAGGGTAAACAATTATTAAAATATTGTTCAGAAGGAAAGACATTTTTCTCATTCTCTTTTGCACTTGCCTAAACCTTTTGCAATTGTGAAATTGGTAGGCAGACAGTTTTTCTTTTCCTTTTTTCGTTTTTTTTTTCGCTGTTGATGGAGATGAACACTTAACAAGTGGTGATACTAAAATTACATTGATGTTGGAAGAACGATATTAAGCATCAACTTCCATAAAACTTCCGAACAGAGGAAATGAGAATCAAAAAACATTGCAGCGTGTTAGTCGCAATTTACACTATGGACATTTCTTGCTGGACAGACGAAGTTTGTTGGCAAGGGGGCGACGATGTATGCTTACTCTTTTCCTCTCTCGCCTACAAACTTCGTCTGTCCGGCAAGAAATGTCCATAGTGTAAATTGCGACTTAATGCAACCAAATAATGTCGAATTATTTGAACGTACACCCAATCCTGTTTTTACACGGTCTTTTTTTACACGTATTTAAAATAACACAGTTAGTGTTAATAAACTTATCCTGTTTTTTTAAAACGCACCACATTTTATAGTGAGGGAATTTCCAGTTTGTGCGTAAACAAGTGCTGACGAAAGCTTAAAGGGAAATTAAAAAAAAGGAAACTAGACACATGGTAGCTCTTTTCTATGTTAATGGTAAGGGGATTCACAAATTACGAATTCATGTACCTACATAATTGTGTATGTACTTCTTTTAATATTTAATTTCTTATTGTTATTTGAACGTGGTCATTGTATTTGAAAGCTCGAAATAAAACCATAAACACGACTTCATGATATGCAACCGCAACAAAAAATTCCTAGTTGCCTAAACATGTTGGAAAGTGTGTTGGTACCTACTATTAGGTCTATACAGAACTACCTCAATGCCACAATAGAAAAAACAACACGGGATTTTCAGACACTTATAGCGAAATTCTAGCGATTTTTGCTCAACCAAGAACAAGCTATAAAATATATTTCAGTATTAATATAAATTTATGCCTCCTAAAATTCCTAATAAGAATTTGTAACCCTTAAATTTACCCATAAATGATATCAAACTGACTAAATCTGGGGGAAACCCCTAAACTGGAAGCTCTGGTCGTGTACTACACACTCTACCTCTTTAACCCTTCGCCAACAAACTTCGTCGGTCTGCCTATTAATTTCTCTGTTTGTCTGTGGGGAAAAAGTTTAAGCCAAACCTTGACGACCTCTGAATCGTTTATTCCCGGAACATATTAAAATGATATGTATTATGAATTATTGAGTACCACATAGTCACTTTACTTTCTTACTTGCTTGTAAATGGTAACTAGACTTGGCCCCGGCGGAATATCCATGTATATTATCAAAAATCTGGATGAGCCCGGTGAAGAGTACCTACCGAACGTCCTCAATTTATCACTAGCCACCCTTATAATATCCGAAGCCTGGAAAGTGAGTAGGGTGAGTCATATAGTCCAATCTCCCTGCTGTCACCAGTCGCTAAGATACTAGAGGCAATACTCCTACCAGAGCTAGTGGAACATCTTTAATTGAAGGATCATCAGCATGGATTCCGCAAGCAGTATAGCACAACAACTCTCACCTCCATCTCCACACAAATCAGCCATGGCCTTAATCAAGCCCGATCATCTGAAAGAACGGTCCTAGTTGCGCTTGACATATCATAGGCTTTTAATACAGTCAATCATGCCAACCTCTTCAGAGACAGCGATTTCTAGTCTCTCGGACAACTCGAAGAGATGGCTTGTGAATTATTTGTGGGGAAGACAGTCGTTTGCGGAGTTTAGAAATAAGAAATCGAAGTGTCGTAGAATTAAACAGGGAGTTCACCAGGGGGGTGTTTTATCTAATTTTTAAATGTTTCAACTTTCCGACACCTCCCCAAGATGTCCAGATAATATCGTACGCCGACGAATGTACTACAATGGCGACCGGCCACAACGTTGATGACCTACATATATAGTTCGGTCAACAGTTACCTCCATGATCCGGCGAACTTTTTCCACGAGATAAAATATGAACATCTCTTCCGCAAAATCCTCGTCGACTCTATTCACAATATGGACAAAAAAAGTGGGGGTTACAGTTGAATGTGACTGTCGATGGCGCCATAATTCAAATAAAAAAATCACTCGAAGATATTGAGAGTCATATTTGACAGCCCGTTCATGTAATCGACGCATTCCACTGCAATCTTCGATAGAATGCGGAGTAGAAACAAGACCTCAAGTCACAAGCCGTCTGCACTTCGGGCATGGAACGGCCGGTCAATGGTTAAATACGCAGCGCCTGCGTGCACCGCAAGAGTCAGCGATACTCAGGCCCTTAGGACCGTAACGGGTTAAAATTACGTCAATGGCACACCTGCATGATGAAGCGAAGATTATGACGGTCAAGAAGCACAACATAATGCTAACAAAGCAGATGTTTCTAGGATGTCATAGGAGGGGCATCCGAATTATCATCTAACGGAATTAGACCCCCCCTGGAACATGTCAGAAAAGATCTTCACTGGTATGAGAGTGAAGTCCAACAACACCTGGACTCGATGTCAGACCACACCTCATACAGGGCAGCTCGTGGAGAGTCGGTGGAGATTACAATGAACAGCCACCGAGAAAATATTGTTTTATGAGGTCGTACCCCACCTGTTGCAAACGAACAACGACACTTACTTAGTCGGACTAGAGTGACATTGGCACAATTAAGGTCAGGATGGTGCACACGTCTAACATAATACTGGGCCAGAATAAATAGAACCTTTGCCCTGCATGCGAAATAGGACCACACGACGTACGACGCATATTCAACTGCAGCGCAAACCCAACTCAGCTAGAAACAGTGTGCTTATGGACCTGCCCACGTAAGGTATCACAGCTACTGGGCCTTGATTTAGCTGAGTTGGATATACAGAGCGAAGAAGAAGGATAGATAATAAATTTTATACAAACTTGTTTTTCAGGTCGAGTTGTTACAATAACACAACACTACAGTATTATGAAGCTGGAGGCCCACGCCACACGTGCAATGTAGTACAATTATTAAAATCGTATTAATACATACATACATATACTTATATCGAAAGCATGAAGTAGGTTAACTTTTTTACTTTTGCATGCGTTATGAAAAATGGTCATGAAAAGATCACAAGCATATGTACAACGCGCGGTGTGGTCCTCCCGCTTAAGTGTTTGTTACTCCAAGAAATAATGATCGTACACCAACCAACCTTTTGTACACCACCCGAATCCCTTTCTTAACCGACTGAAGTATGTCTGTCCGATTCACGCGTTACCATGATTACTCCAAATATTAATCATGCTTCAGAGAGTGATTTAAACAATAAACTTCGTCCGTGATTAAAAATTCAAAATAACACAAGATTTCGTACGTACTCACGAATGTTAAATTTCTTAAAAAAAGAAAAAAAAATTAAAGCAAATTGGAATACAGGTAGGCACTTGAATTTTGAAAACTACAAAACCCATTCTCTATCAAAAAAAGATTTTAAATATTCCCGCAAGTTGGCCTTTTTCAGAAGAAAGACGCAGTTATCTTCTCAGTAAAAATGTAGACAAATTCATATTTGTTCACAAAAAATAATTAATGTATTTGTTAAGATTGAAATTAAAAAGTGCAAATCAAGGGCTTATTAAAAATAATATGAACAAATAGATTAAAAAAGGGCAAATCAGGAGCCGATTTTCAAAAGAAATCCTTCATCCTCAAACAATTTTTTTTTAATTTCTATAGCGACGTCGGCATGTCACAAAAATGGACATTTTGAAACTCAATCTTCTCAGGAGTAAAAAGAGAAATGTTGGGAATTTTTAATTCATCCCCATTTTTACTTCAAAATTTGAAAAGTTCATTTGTTTTATGCTCAAACTTTTACCAGTGATATAAATTTTAAAAGTTTTAACTTTATAGGGCAACACAGTGCAAATCTTTGAACTTTTAGTACTTTATTTATTTATTTATTAATTCATACTGTAATACAAAGCCATTAAGGCCAAAAAACGTATTACATAGCAATACAATCCTGAGTTTAGTACTTAATCTAATCTATACAAATAGCTTTATGTAAACACTTTTTTTTAAAAGTTTTGCTATTCCAAATTAACATTTTTTTTTTGTAAAAATTTTTCTGCTTATACGAGTACTATCACCAGGAACATAGATTTAAAAATAATAAGCTTAAAGTGACAAAACAGGGTAAAAATTCGTACTTTTTGCAAAATAATTTTACTCGAACTTGAAACTTATGTTCTTTAAACATAAAATCAGCTTACAAATAAAGTACATTTGGGGACAAACCATTTATATATTCGGCTGTGCCGAATCTTTGATTACCTCCACAAGTAGGCTCTTTATGATAAATACATATATATTTTTAACTAAGCTTCACAAAAACGAACGTCAGCATTAAAATTGGTTACGGGTTAGAACTATATTAAATTATTGACAGACAATAAGAAAGTTTTATGCGTAATTTGTATTGGACCTATGGTAAATTATGGACCAATCATCCTAAAATTCTGAAGTCTGATATCTGGTATTACAAAAAATAAATTAGAATAAATTTCAATACAGCAGTGTAATTATTTTTAGCGTTAACAGTGAATTTAAAAGGCCGATAATATGGGATCTAAGATAAATTATGGGCTGTATATCACAAAATTGCATGATATTTCACCGCAATATCTATATCTGCTACGGTTTTAGGCGAATTTAATTATTTTCCCAAAGTCGGCTTTATAAGGTTTTAAACGTACTAAAATGTTTTCCGCTAGTAGTGTTTATATGGGGCCTATGGTCAATTATGGACCGATCTTCACGAAATTTAACATATTGATTTGCAGTCATATAAAGCGAATTCGTGCAAAATTTTCCATCTGTGCAACAGAACAAAAAACCACCCATATTTAATATTTTGAAAGAATACCTAATATCTAACATTAAAACAAATCCGAAGCATAACTGGCAAGCACATTACAAAATTTTTAATTTCACAAAATGGGTTTTTTGGGACACACTACTGTGCACGCATCGTTTACTTTTTTGGTGTACTTTGGAACAGATACCATTTTAAAATTCTATACGGTTAGATTGTAGAATGGGTTTAAAAATGCGAGTTGCTTTGCAACTGACGTTTTGGAACTCACCAATACCATCAGCAAATATATGTGTGTATATGGTTGACAAAAACTGGTGTTCATAAGGGGAATACAATCATTCAGATAAGGTAAACCAGAACCTGTAGTAGATTTTTTATTTTATTTAAAACTAATATTTTAAGCAAAACTAAGTTGTTCCGTTTTATATACAAACTTGGTAATGGCGGCACAAATCTGTTTTCAGATTAACTAAAACTAGTTTAACTGTGATCACGAAAATTCAGCCTTATTGAAACAAACTGTGATTGTTAACCAAGTTAACGTATTTCGATAGATATGTACAGACACCTCCAGCTCTTGTAGGATGATTATTATCAGATTAATATTTTTTCAAATTTTCTTCTTTCCCTAAAGAAGTCACACAAAGCCGTGGCGAAATATTGGAAAAAAAATTTAATTTATATAAAAAAGATGTCTTTTCAGACAGGTCTGATTTATTCATTCTCTTTTGAACATGCTACCAAAAAGCTTTTGCATTTACATGATGATTTTCCAAACATGTCGGAACAAAAGAAATTAACAATATTCAGCCTTATTACGGTTGTCGTCAACAACAGTGTCGTTTTTTGTAGAAGATTAAAGAGCGCAGGTTGTGTGTCACATTAATCTATTACAAAAGTCAACACTGTCGTTGACGACAAACGTAATAAGGCTGATTGTAATTATTTTAATAAAAAAGTTAAATTTACTGTTTAGGTGTTCTTGTTTTTGAACTGCAATAAATTAAATAAGACTTTTAAATTTAGATGTACAAATAAAAAAATGTTGGTCCGAATCGGAACACAGAATAAGGGTGAATATTACATTTAAGTATACGCCAGTGACATCGACCGATGTTGAACGTATATTTTCAATATACTATATGGTTTTGTATGACATCCGAAGAACATTTTAATTTGAAAACTTGGTAAAAAAACACACGATTATAGTTTGTAATAATCAACTGTTCAAAAATAATAATTGAGGAGGCTCTTTTACAAAACTTGATTATCCCACTTTCAAAAGAAATGGTTTTAAATTTTTTGTTTGTTTGGTAACATTGAAACGAAAATTCTGCGAAAATAAAATTGGGGAAAAAACTATAATTACACCCAAAAAAGAAGTAATATAAGGCAGGATTCTTCAAAAGTAGACTATTCCACATCAAAATCACTTTACACATTTCAAATATACAGTTTTGGAACAAAATATGATTAATCCAGATTATTTAAAGGTGAACCTCAGGTTATTTTAATTCAAAATAAGATTTCTTATACCGAATTAGTTTCAGTAATACAAGATTAATCCACAGTGGTTTGAATAAAAAGATGATTATTCCTCTAGAGCCGCGTCAAAACTAGTTTATTCCATTTCAAATTTATTCAAAATATGTTATTGCTAAAATTTTGAATACTGTACAAAGCAATGACTAATCTTGTCGTCTATAATAATGCAACAAAAGCTCGGCTTAAATACATACATATGTAGTTGCATTTCGAAAAGTTTTGAAAAGTACCTCCTCAATTACAAATTATTAGTTTATGTTTTTCGCGTGCAGATTATAATTTTTTTTCAGATAAATATGCAAACATGCATATTTAAACTTGACCTATTTGAATATATTCGATTTAATTGTTCCTAGGTGCTTATCTTATATATAAATTACTCAATGATAAATCATTGCTACTATATATTCTACTAAATTATTATTCGGTAGAATATAATTCGGCCAAAACTTTCTTATATCCTGTAGTTAGTCTTTAGAACTGAGATATACGAAAATACCTTTACCCCCGTTTTCACGACTTACCGATAGCTAAAGGTAGGATTTTATCGGCGGTATAAAAAGTGTTCCCTTATTAAAACTTTACTTTAGCCTATCAGGTAGTATGAACCTTCCTTTAACTAATCGCTCACTTTTGGTTAAAGTAAAGTTGGAATAATGGAAAACTTGTTATACGGCCGATAAAATCCTGCCTTTAGCTATCGGTAAGTCGTGAAAACGGGCCTTAATCTAGGGGTGTAACGATACGCCTTTTTGCCAATACGATTCCGATACTCGAAAATAAAATATCGCCGATTCGATACCCATACGAATATTCAGGAATGTGATGAAAATCGATCGATTTCAAAACAATTATTTTTTAAAAGGTGTGATGAATTTCGATCGATTCTAAAATCTATTACTTTTTTTTATTAGACAAAATTACAGTGGAGGATTTTATTAGTATTTAAATTTTTATAAGATTTAAAAAATAAAGAATTAAATTAGAATTCATGGTAAAATTAAAAAAATTTTTTTTTTACAAAAATAGTATAAGAAATTAATTATTATTTTCTCAACTTTTGCGGAGATAGACGATTTGGCAAGTTCGTTTGAACCAGACCTGCAGTGGAAAAAAGTCTCTCAGAAGCCACAGAACTAATTTCAAAACTTAAGAATTTCTGCGCATTTTCTTTAAGTTTGTGTAAAACATGTCAATGCAGCCGTAAACAAGCGGCTCTGCGTCTCTAGAAATATTAGAAGATATAAGGTATCTTTTAACTTCTTCTCTATCAGAATTACAGCATAGGATGGAAGGAGGCTCATCCTCCTCGGATTCTTTAATTTTTTTCACAAACGCTCCAAAGGTCAGTTCTTTAAGACTTATCAGAACTTCTACCAACTGTAGGGGTGACCATGTTTTCAACACTTTCGGAATGCAGATACTATCAAGTAGCTCATTAAGACCTTTTTCCAATATGATTAAAGTCGATTGTCTTGGAAATATTCGAACATTGTATCGAGGGTCAAGAATTGTAGATCAACTATAGGTTCTATTATTTTCTAAAGCTTCAAATCATTTATTTAAAGGTAATGCTGTTAGCCGCTAAATTTTTGGACTATTCCCCATCTCCGTTGATTTATTTATTTATATGAAACAATTTTAGTATTCTGTTTCAACTTTATGCTCTGCTTTTTATTCGGCTTTTTTATGAGATATTGGTATGATGATTGCCGTTAACGACATAATTACGTCAATCTCTCTATGTGTTTTAAATTGTCGTTGTCGTAAATTTAAAATGATATCAGAAAAAATTTCAAACGACTACGAATTCGATCACGACAACGACTCTCGTAATAAGGCTGAGTGTGTTAATTGTCTTTAATAGTTGATATGAAAAAATTAAGCATGGAAATTAAATTAAAAAAATACTCCAAAAAATATAAATAAAGTATCGTCGTATCGACAGTAAAATATCGCCGATACCGGAAAATCTGAAGTATCGCTGATTTATCGGTATCGGACCTCTTTACATCCCTACTTTAAACTATACAAATGTTTATATAAGAGCGAGTTTTCAATTAATATTTTTTTATATTTATACGTTTATTTAAACAACTTTTTATTTTTAGTTTTATGTTAATAATATATGTATATATATATATATATATATACTGTAGATTACTTTATATATACCTCGTTTTTTAATTTAATTATAATATTTGCAGTTTATTTTTTATTATTATATTAAATTTCGAAAAAACCAAAATGAAATCATTAATTATAATTATATAATTACACATATACACAATTTTGTTTACGACAATATTTTTTGAATTTCCTTTTACAAATGTTCACATTTTTTTTTTTTTTTGTTTTTTATTCAATAAAAATATAGAATTTGCTCCCGAATGTGTTTTCTAAATGTATTTATTTTTAATTTTTCCTTTGCATACCAACGGTTTTCTTTTCTTTATTAAAAATAATTTAAGTTATTTCCAAAGATCATGTGATTTTATTGTTTGATGTTAATAGTTTTAAAATAACTTAAAGTTTAGAGATTTGAAAAAAATGTATATAAATTAATAATTTTTATATAATTAATATAATTTTATAAAATATATAGATAGCAAAAACAAACTAAGTTACTATTTTTTATTGTTTTTTATATGCATATCTTAAGAATAATTATTTCATTACAAATTATTTATGAAAAAAGAAAAATATAATAAATTTAGTACGAATAGATAAAACTAATGTGTAACACATTGTTGAAATTAATATGATCTTTAAGAATCTTTAACTTTAAAAAAATATATTTAAAAACTACAAGTTTTATTTAATAATTATTTTCTAATACACACTTATTTAATTAGTTAATTATTTACAATGTTAAACAAACAGACAGCCTAAAAAAGAATAATATAGAAATGTATGTATGTATATCTAAAATATCTATAAAATTGTGCTTTAAAATCCGTGGAAATTAAAATACATATAATAGTTTTAAATTTTTGTTTTATGTATTTGTAAAGTAGACCTTGCATAAAGTAGACTATAATAAAATTTAAAAAATATGTTTAAAATTAAATTTTAGTGGTTTACAAAGTGAAAACTTTTTGGTTTCTCTTTTTTATTGTTAAGGATATTTTTGCTTTTGATCAAATATTTATTTAATGGATGGTTATGGTGAATGAGTGTTTTTATAATAGTAAGTTAATAACAAAAAAAAAACTTATAGAGGCAATTTGATTTTTAGCGTTTTATCTGTAGTTTTTTTTATACATTTACATTAATATAAAGCTAAGTAGCTTATAATCAAATATTACACTTGTTATTTTTCTTAAAAAACATAAATAAAAGGAAACAATATGATTTAAATAAACAAACAAACAAGCAAATTAATAATTTGATTCTGGTTTTAAAAAAAGTTCATTTTATCTTTGACTATATGTCTTGAAACCCCTTTGGTTTGTTCCCATGCTATTTGCTGATGTTGACGCGGTATTGGTTTGTGATTGTTCCTCTTCATTGATTTGTTGGTGATGGGTTGTCTCTAAATTCAAGGGCAACGTACTATCATTTGCATTTATTTCTTGTAATAGATCACGTTTTTTGAAATAATCTAATAAATTTTTGGTCGATTTTTTATGAGCCACAACCGATGCTTCAGCCTGAAAAAAAGATATAAAAATATAAAATATTGTGCCCCACATAAAGCTTCTATGTAGGTTTACTGACTGTTTTTAGAAAATGAAAACAAAATCTCGTGTGAGAATTTATGTTGGAGCTAAGAAGGACGAAAAGTATGAGGGTGGGCCAATAACTCTGTGACTTTTTAAATGAAACACAGGTTATTAGATAAAGATTGTTTCTCCAATTTTTTTATCTCTTCTAAAATAATGAGATATGTTGAGGTATCAAAATATGTATGTATATGTTTGTTAGATGATTTAATCGTCAAATCTTATGTGCGTAGTAATTTCTTTAGGCTTGGAGACAAGAAATAGTCACTCTGGTCTAAATCTGGAGAATAGGGTGAATCAGGTTACGAACTACTAGACTAGTTCATTGTTTTTTGATATGGAATGATTAATGATCCCTCGAAATTTACTATTTTCCATTTTATTCTAAAATAACGCGTTAGCTTGTGAGACAAGCTGGGCACCTGGTGTTTTAACATAATTCGGGTTAGCTCTGGTTTTCGATATATACCGTTATTTCGAAAATGGTGGAGGTTGCACAACATATGTTCGCGTAACACAAAAACGGTTTAGTTTATTGAACAAACTCAAAAAATAGAAATAAATGATGGAGATGAAAAATAAAGTGGGGTTGGTCATACAGTTGACCCATCTAGGGGCCTATAATGATTCAACATAAATTAAAGTTTATAGCCTTCCCACTTGTAAGATTTAAAATATTCTATTAATATAAATCAGATTTTGGTTTTTCTAGTCGCATAACGACTTTAGATCTTAGCTCAAACGCATTTATAGTTTAATTTAGTTTAAGCTTTTAATGAGTTATATGCTGCTGATCCCACTTAATACATACATGCTGAACGAAAAAAATCCATGCCGGCCTTACAAAAATATTGAGCCCTGTCATAGAAATTGGCAGCACATGGCTGTATCAGCCATGTCACAGAGTACAATTCCGTTCGGAAACGGAATTCATTCCGTATTTTGGTGCTTCAGAAAATTACGAAAAAACTTTGCGGAATGAAACCATTTTTGTTTTCATGAACGGTATGGGAGTTTTCTGTATCTCAAAGACCAAAAAACTATCAAAATATACTTTCTATCAATAAACAAATATGTTTTCTTCAATTGCGAACGGAATTGCACTCTGTGACATGGCTGATACAAAACAAACTAAACAGATTAGATCCAACTGGCTTGGCATTTACCTGCGGTTGATGGTATTTAGGTCCTAATGCATTTCTATTCGGGGGGAAAATCATTGAAAGCAAATTTCACATAATGCTACTTTTAATTTTCATATTGTCGATTTGTGATTGTTTAGTAATAAAATAATCAGCCTTATTACGGTTGTCGTTGTCGTAAACGATTAAGTCGTTATTTGTAGTTGATTGTTACTTTAATTCTATAACAAAAAACGACACAGTCGTTTAAGACAACGACAGCCATAATAAGGCTGAATGTATGTCAAGTTTGTAAAAAAATCGGGGCTTTAAAAAAACCCAACTGAGCGGATTTTTTTTCATTGGTTTTTTTTGGGTTTTATTTATTTAAATTTATTGTTTGTTTTTGTGTAATGATCTAATAATTGGTCTACGCAATGTTGCCAACTCAGCCCTTTTCGGTATAGGTTCAGCAATAAAATCTTCAATATTTGTTTATGGCATCCCCATTAAACTCATGGATGGTTAAAAGAAAAGCTAGGACTTATATAAATCCTAATACATATATGTATATGCCTCAGCTGCCAAGTGTTATACAGAGGAAATTTTTTTTTAACTTTTATGACTTTTTATTTTTTATAAGATCGGAACATTTAAAGGAATATTTCAATGACATTCATAGAATTTAAAACAACGATTAGTTGTATAATGAAGCTTTAATTCTCCAAGAAATATTACTTTAAGTTCAAAAAGCTCTGAATGCTTTACAGTGACTGCTACAATTGCAACGGCCGTTGAAATACTATTGTCAAAACGGAATTATGTTGAAAAGTGAATGAAAAGCGTACTTATTCCAGCTCATTATTTGTCGAATATGATACATACGAAATATGGATATATGCAAACTAATTAGTCAAAAAAAAAAACGAAAAGATAGCAGAATAATGGATATAAATCAAAAGCACCGCTTATTTCTTGCACTGTTTGGCATTTAAAATTAAAGGTGCAGAATATTTTACACAATAACGATATTCAGTTCAATATTTTTTTTAATTGCAAACAATGGAAATTGCAACTTTTTATTACAACAAACACAAGGAAAAAGACTTGCACTAAAAGTTGCAATTTAAACAACCTTTAACCAAGTGTAAAAGTTGCAACATTGCAATTTTCAAAGCGTTTTTTCCATTTACCATTATTTTCATATATATGTATCATCTATTTCCGTTAACGACGTATTAATAAGATATAATCAATTTACTTTTAACACTTTCGTTAGGCATCTTTAAAAACATATAATTTACATTTGATTGACAGTTTGTTTTACTTTTTTTGACACATCAAATATGTACAACTTAACACTTCTAAATTATCGGCCATGTGCAAAAAATCACATGATTGTAAAGTCACATACGATATGCAAACCGCCAATTTTATTTTAGAATGTGCTAAAGTTCACGCGTTTGTGTTGTAGCTATCAAATATAAATACAAAAAATAAATATTTGCAAGGAAAATGCCGGATTACGAACTCCAGCATATAATGTCATATAAGTTATGTTTGATCATCATCATTCTTTTCAAGGTTAAGCACCCATGTCGCGAATATTATGGGAATATGTTATTTGGGAGCAAACATATATTCCTATCCCCAACAAATCGGTATCGCAAATATTTTGGGAGTAAAAATGTATAAACAAAAGTCTCTATTTTGAAAAATAGAATACATATTAAAGCTACGGGACCAACAGACAAACTAAAATATAATTTCCCTTAATTCCAATATTTATTTTGTTTATAATACCACATCTTATATACAACAACAATGTTGTTATGTCTAGCAGTATAATTAGTTTTATTTTGTGATATTAAGACCATGTTTAATTTCACTATTAACAAAAGTAGTGGTTATGCTTATTTGGTCAAATTTTTAATAAGTGTGACCGTAGATTAATAATCTTCATTTTCTTTATTAAGATTCCTTCAATAAAAGAAAAAAGTAATTAAATTGAGTCCTACCTTAGAATACAAATTAAAACTTAGATATTCCCTTCTCGTTCAAATGAAGACTTGTTTTGAATTTATTTATTAAAAAAAATTCGGGGGAGTAAACATTGGCGATGCAAAATTTTTTAAGTTTGGGAATTTATTCTCAAAAAATTTGTTATGGGAATCATTCACAGTACGAAATAAAAAATGTGAGAATATTTTCATGGGAGTATTTGTTTGCGATAGTGGTGAAAGTGAAAGAGTTGTTCACAAGCAAAACGTTAATTTGAAAAAACTTTTGAATAAAGAATTAAGCTAGATTTACACGATTGAAATTTTCTTCAAAATTGCTCTTCAAAATGCTTCAAACTCGTGTAAGCAAAATTTTTTCAAAATTTATTGATCAAAATTTATTTCAATAATATTGATCAATAAATTTTGCTGTTTACACGAGTTTGAAGCATTTTGAAGAGCAATTTTGAAGAAAATTTCAATCGTGTAAATCTAGCCTTAAGGTACGTTCAGACTAATGAAATATTTGACGAAAATATTAATTCTGATATTTACTTCAAACTGTGTGAAACAAAAAAATATTTTGTTTAATGTTCAAACTACGTTTAAATATTTGACAATTTTTGTTTGATGAAACAGTTGGCAAACAGTGTTAAATAAAATAAATTAATTCATGTTTGCCATGCGTTCAGACTAAATGAAATATTTGCATCAAATAATTATTTAATGAAAGTGTTCAAAAATAAAAATATATTTCTCAAATAGTAAAAATGAGCGCAAAAGCTAATTTATTTATTTTATTCTGTGGATTAGCATCTCTTATAGTGTTAGAACAGGAGAATTTAAAAGAAAAAAAATGGAAGCCACTGGGTAACGGGAACATGGCTAAAATTTGCGAAAAATTGCAAA
This sequence comes from Pollenia amentaria, assembly GCA_943735925.1. NCBI lineage: Eukaryota > Metazoa > Arthropoda > Insecta > Diptera > Polleniidae > Pollenia > Pollenia amentaria. The sequence goes on along the minus strand of OX031008.1, from coordinate 78,337,530 downwards.
GTGGGAAACAAACCCTAAAATATATTTGAAATTGCTAAATTGGTTAAAAAACAAAATGTCAAGAAAAAAACAAAAAAAAAAATTTTGCAAAAATAGCGAAAATTCGCGAAAAATTTATTTCATATATATATATTTCAAACAAGCCATAAAATTTATTAAAAGTGCCTAAAACTTAAAGGAATGGCAAAAAAAGTTTAGTACTCATAATTATTAAAAATAGTTAAAGCTGCAAAGAATCACAGAAAGAAATCGCTTCTTTTGCGAACATTGATAAAATTCGCAAAAATTGCAAACTTGGAAACAAACCCTAAAATATATTTGAAATTTCTAAATTGGTTAAAAAACAAAATTTAGGGAAAACAAAAAAGAATGTTGCAAAAATAGCGAAAATTCGCGAACCGTTTTAATATTTCAAACAAGCCATAAAATTTAGTAAAAGTGACTAAAACTATAAGGAATGGCAAAAATTCTATAAAAATTGCTAAATTAGCGGTAATTCACAAAAATTTGCTAATAGCGGCACGATAGCAAAGTCTAATAATTATAAAAAATCTTTAAAATTGTAAAGAATCCGAAAACTTACAGGAAAAATTGCTTCTATCCGGAACATGGCTAAAATTATTTGTCGTTGTTTGCTCTTACAATATTTTTTTTTTGTAATATCAAATAAATGTTTGCTCAAAAATGACTAAAATATTTGATTTTTTGTGTTCACAGTCACCCCTATCGTGAATAATTTTTCCCCCGTAATTTGTTCCCTTTTCACGTATTTGCGATCATGAAAAACTCCCATGAAAAAAATTAATTCATAGGAGAATAATAACGTGAAAAAAATGTTCGCGGGAAAAAATTCCCTTTATCGTGAACAATTTTTTCCCTCGTAATTTTTTCACTTTTCCCTTTGAATTTCTCACTTTATTTTTGCTGGGGAACAAAACATTTATGTAAGTAATTCTTCTCATAATTCAAATATTGAAGTTTACAAAATTAATTTTAAGGTCAGTTTCCGTTAAAAGAGGCACAAACTTATATGTATATTGTTCAACAAAATGCAAAAAACTGGTCGATTGCCTGAGAAGTTATGAAGCTTTTCCAAGACGTGGTGGCAGAATTTTAAAAATTGTTTTACTACATAAAAGCGCAATAAGCTAATGTTGTAATCACTCCAATACAATATATTTTATTTTGTTATTTTTTTAACTTTTCTTTAAAATATATGTGTATATTTTTGAACAAAAAAATTTTTCTTAATGTTTTTTAATATTTCTTCTTTTTTACATTCACCGAGAACTGGTAGCGCGAAAAATTTTTCACGTGAGTTTCACGATAGCATTTTTCCCTTCGAGGGGAATAAAAATTTCATGGGAACAAAAATTCCACTTGTTTTTCACGATAGGGGTGAGTATGTTCACATTGGACAAATATTTGTTCGCCGGCAAATACTTTTATTTGCACAAAATCAGCTGTTATTTTATTTGATACTCAAAAATATTTTGTGTTCAGACTACGTTAATGAAATATTTGATTTTTGCTTCCAAATATTTCATCAGTCTGAACGTACCTTTAGTATTAAGTCATTTTTATTTTTAAATTTTATTAAAACTATTTTCTATTAAAAAATATTATGAGTTTTTAAAATAAATGGAGAGAAAAGACATTCAATTTAATATTCTTTTTTCATGACGTTATTTAACGTTGAAAATGAATTTTGAAGGATATTTACTAGTTCACTCGCAGCAAACTGTAGGCCTGTGATTTCAAATCGCCAAATTTAAGGTGATTACGAACTCCAGCACACCTTGTTTGCAAAACATAATCGCATATTTCTGCCAATTCCGATTTCTAGCAATTCCAATATTTTTCTTTTTTGCAATAAGGAAAAAAAAAATAATAATCTGAACCGAATGTCCTTAATATTTATTTAAGAAAGAAGTGCTTATCAAATTAAATGATCAACAATGGTGGAAGAGATTAAAAGAGAACAAGTAAAAAATTGTATTATAAAACTTTTACGATTTCTTTTACTTCAGTACTGAATTGCCCACCTAGTTCGATTTTTTTTCATCTTATGGTTTAATATATCGTGGAACATTACAGGGTAACGTTGGTATGGGTATCAGGGCACAGTGGATGCCCGTGCAACCAAACTGCAGACGATCTGGCTAAAAAGGGCCGTCTTTTGGACGACATGTTCGTCGACGGCCTGATCAGGATTTCAATGGCCCGCTGCAAGACTCTCATAACGCGTGAGTCGTACAGAAAGGCTCAGGAGAGATGGCAGGGTGAGTATACCAGCTTGTTGGCCAGAACTTTATGGTCTGGCTACGGCGCGGCGAGAACTCGCGTGCTACTTGGTTTCGGCAGGAACCCGATAAGGACGGTGACATCGGTCATAACGGGTAACTGGGCGATAGGGACTCATTCGCGGAGAATGGGTCTTGATTATAATGACTACTGTAGAAGTTGTTATGATGAGGAGGAGGAGGATACGGTGCTTCACTTCTTCTGCCAATGACCCGGTCTCGGGGATATCAGGTTTAGGCATTTTGGGAGACCGGAATTGCCGTGTCTGGACGATATGTCCAATGTGGGACTGAAATCGATCTCTTTGTTCTGCAGAGAGTCGGGGTGGTTCGAGGCTGCGATTACTTCTAGAGAATAGTCTGGTGAATAACCGGTTGACTCTTCTCGCTGGCTAAGGGTATCACAAAGTGACCGCTATAAGGACTCAAGTGAGACCTCGTGTCGGCTGCCCATTTAATCTAACCTAACCTTTTGTTTAATATGGAATAACACTAGAAATCGTCTTGTATTGGAAAAAGCATTAGCTCTTGTAAAAATTAATCGGCATTTAAAATCTTTTGTACATACGTGTTTGACCTACTATTTTTGTATGACTTTTTATTTTCTTGTAATTAATTTTCTTGTAACTTAAGCCCACAGGGGACATATTCAAATTCGGCACTTTAAATATCAAAATAAGCCTTTTTAAATCAAATTCGTTTTAAAAAGCTTTATTTTCATTAAGCTAAATTTGTTTTTCAACAATCTGAATTTGATTCGGAAATGGTCGAAATTGAAGTTAAAATCTGTATGTAGTATACATACTATCAATGTTTTAATTAATAAATAGAGAAAAGCTCTCTAACTTTAAATGTACATACACACAAATAGGCATATGATTAAAGTGTATGAGTTTTATTATAATTTTCTTTTCTTTTTCTGTAAATAAAACCTTAAAACTACACAATCTTGGCTTTTTTTAAACAAAATTCCTATTAAAACCCGGGTGGGGTTTTCAAAAAAAATAAATCGTATTATCCCGATAAATCTTGCCTTTCTCCTTTGCCCAATTCAAAAACAACTATTTCATGAAGCTTTGAAACATTTGACATAGAAAAAGGAATTTATAAAATCGAATTAGAAATGTATTCAAATTAACATTAATTGTCTACATGGTGTAGATTCTGGTGTTTAAAAGGGCCAAAAGTCAAGCGTTCTTAATAAAAAATATATAAATTATAGTAGTACTTACACTGGCTGTTAAATTCATGAAATTATAATATTTCTCCAAAACACTGATGATTTCTTTAAATCCATTGCCTATTAAATGTAAGCGAACAATCGCTTCGTATTGTTCGTTGTCCGTGATAAGATGACCCACCAAAATTGCCGTATAGCTGCCTTTTAAAGAATGTTCCATATGATGACCAGCTTTTTGAAGTACTATTAAAAAAAATAACAAAATGAAAAATATAATTTCGCTTTGATTACACTCATGAACTAAAACTTACAATTGTTTACAGTTTCATCAACTTCTTCCTGTTTCTTTTTGTTTTTCTCTTGATTATCCAAAAAGGCATCGGTGTTTTTTTCTACCAATCTGTTAAAAAATAAATTAGAATTATCCAAAACGCATTCATGATATTTTAAATAATATACAAATACCTCGCCAGTTCTTCACACTTATAAAAATAGGCCATTACAGCTGATATGGCAGATACTCGTGGCTGCGAATCATCATGATTTAAGTTGAAATCGTTTGGAGCAAATGCTTTCATGACACGTGCTCGATTTTGTAGAGTATACATTGTTAGATTTATTAATAATAAAAGCGACTAGAAAGTAAACAAGAAATATTAATTAATAAAACTAATATTAACTTCCACAAAACTAACCAATATGCTCAATTCAAATACACAGCGATCTGGAATGTAATTTGGTGCCTTTAATAACAAGTGGAAGCTGGTGTCTATAACATCGGGCTTTTGGCCCACTAATTCAGCCCCTAAAGCTTGGGATGCACTAAATGGATGTGTCAGGCTTATTAGGACCTTCATTAAAGGTATCAGAAGTTCACGTATGACAATTCCAGGATTGTCGCGTGATGTTAACTCCGATGTAGGGTACAAAATCAATTCACGATCACAGAGCGAGTACAGAGAACAGAGAGTGCTTGCTACAGAACCATTGTTGTATGTCAAAATATAACGCTGATTCTCCTCATTAAGTTGTGTTACGTTTTCTAATACGCGCAAACATCTTTCCACAGTCTGCATATTATCCAGCAAGGGACGTGTCCAGTTAATACCGGTAGCATTGTAAACATTATCGATTACCGGTCGACAGCAATCATTAATAGTTTTGATAATGTGCTCCAGGCCACCCATCTCACGTAACTCTTCTTTGAACCAGTCACCGGCTCGTTTAGAGGTGAGTGACAATAAGGTTTCCATTGCTAAAGTACCTACAGTGATACTATCGACATTGAGATGAGTAGCTTTGCCCTGAACCTTAATTTCTTCACACAGCTCCCGCACTCTCTGCTTGTTTCTTTCATAGTTGGCGTGATCGGCAGGTGCAGCCACAGTTTGTTCAGATTCCAACAGATTCATCATTAATTCTAAAGAATCGCGATCTAAATCCATATTAAGGCCTTCTTGCGAAAGGATATACATAATAGCTGTGGTGCAAAGACCCAAGGATAAATCACGGTTGGCATCTGAGAGGGCCTTAAAGAATTTCGTCACTACACCATGAGCTCGTACATGCATGCGAAATGCCGGTACCATACACTTCGTAGCCAATTGAAGGGCTGAGAGACAACGAGTAGACATTGGATTATGAGGTTGCAGGGCATCCAGGATGTATTCAACGTCATCATCCATTTCTTGATATTCGCCAATTTCTTGAATTTGATGAGCGGTCTTCACATTTCGCACCACCGTGTAATATTCCTTAGCCTTACGATCTATTCGTATGGAGGTGATCGTGTCCGCTGCATTGTCATTGTCGTCCATATCAAAGGCAGATGAAGAGGGATACCCCTGAGGATTCGCTTTAATGACTCTGGTCATTTTGTGGGCAGGTACAGGACTGCTACGGGTTTCGTCACTATTAAAATCATTGAAAATGGCTTCGACCGTTGCATTTGTAGCCTTATTTTCTGAAGAACTACTTTGATTATTGCTGGGTAGTGTATTGTCCTCACTGTTAGCATCGCCGTTGGCCGTTGCATCCCATCGATGTTTATAGAGATGTCTCTTTCCAGCTTGGTCTGTTTGTTCTGACGGCACCCGACTCTTAAATATGCTACCTTTCTTTTTCGATATCACTAGTTTAACCGGTTCTGCTACCGCGGGTGGAGCATTATTGCTTGTCGTGGAGGAATCAGTATTTGATTGTTTTATTACCACAGCATTATTAACTTGAGTGTCCAGGGTAAGGGTTCTTTTAAATTTATCTTTAATTTTATAATCCCTTCTGGGAGGCGGAGAGGATGAAGAGGGATTGTCCAAACTACTCTCCGGCCTTTGAAGTGAAGAGGAATCCACAGAATTTGGTTCTTGCAGATCGATAGAAGGTGTGAGGCGACTATCATTATACGGCTGCAGGGGAGTTATTTGAGTATCAGTATTATCGTTAGAAGGCAAATCCAAATTAAGCTGTTTCGCGGGTGTTGGTTGTTGCAGTTCATCTAGTTCTTCCGTTTGGCTGGAGGGCTGCAAAACTTGTGTCACCTGTTGATTTTTTCGCTTACGACTATAACTACGTTGTGTGGAAGGCGTTGTGGTGGAATCTGAATGGGAAAGTTTTTGCATTTCTTGCTGATTGACTTTTGCAGTAAGATTAGCGGCAATTTTATTGATATTGTTGTTATTGAGATTTGTGGTATTGCTATTATTTACATTATTTCGTGGCGGTCTACCTCTTCTAGTAGTAGTCACAATAACCGCCGGTATTGGATTATTTTCTTCTTCAGACTTATTTGGTGAAGATTCTTCTAATATGTTATTGGGGGGTTGTTCCACTGTGTCCATATTTACAGCGTTTGTTGTGTCTTCTACTCTGCCTCTACTCCTTCTCGTTACTCGTTTTTGTGGTAATGCATTTGTTTCTTCAATGGGAGTTTGTTGTAGAGGAGCTGCAGGTTTTCTTCCTCTTGTTCGTAATGTCTGTAGAGGAGCAGCAATAGTTGATTCATCAACTTCATTAAGTTCTGCACAATTAGTTTTAGTTCTACCGCGCGTAACTCGCTTACCCGTCGCACCTGTTGTGTTTTTCGTGCTTGTGGGTGTGATGTTTATTTCTGCAGGTGCTGCTTCAAGTTGTTCTATTTTTTCTGTTGTAATGATACCATTTTCTTTTATTTTCACTGGTAGTTGTTCGTTCTCCACTTCCATGGCTGTTGTCTCCTCTCCTCTAAGTACAGCCAATATGTCTTCTTGAAGTGGCTCTGCTTCTACAAAGGTGCTTGAAGCTCTTTGTTGTTGACTACTTTCACCATCCATCATCATAGATTCTAGTCTTAGTTCTATGTCTGATGGTGGGGCAACCAGGGAAGAATGTTGGCTTGTCTCCAGGTCACTAGTTATGACGCTTGAACCTCTACTGTGTATAACACAACTTTCTTCTGCGGCGGGCTGAGTACCAGCCAGAGGTGTGCTATTGCCTTTCGAAGATATACTACCTAAAACAGAAGACTGCGAATCGAAATCCCTTTCCGAAAGCGTAGGGGGAGATATCACGGTTCTAGCAGCCGCTGAAACGGATGCGACTGGTGTTGGTGTTTGAGGCACTACTAAAGGGGCATCGTTTGTTTGTGTTGTCTGACTTAGGGACAAATGAGGGGAAGGTGTTTTAAATTCAGCGGCCAAATCTTGAGGTGGTACTGTTAGTTGTTCCATGGATGAGTGTTTTAAATGTTTGTGTTTTTTACTTTTCTTTTTTTCTTTCTCTGGCCGTAATAAACCATCAGTACCTAAAGCAACTTGTTTTGCTTTCTTAGCTTTAGCGGCTGCTGCAGCGGCGGCTGCAGCTAAAGCATTGCGTATAACATCAGTTTTTATAATTAATTTTAATCTTTCTTTTGGCGGTTTATCGGGTGATATTTTTACAGTGCAATAGTTGATTTCAGGGGGCTCTACAACATCTTCTTCGCTTTCTTCTTCCTCTTCTTCTTCTTCGTCCTCCTCCTCCTCGTGCTGTTCGTTCGCTGGTGTTAATATCGGTTTAGGGGAAGGTGGCTTAGGAGGTTTTACTATGATCTTGGGTGTTGTAAGCACAGCCGGCCGTGTCGTCTCCTCTTCCGAAGCGTGTCTTGATTTACTTATAGAGGGTAGAGTGGACAGGGTATCGTTTGCTGTTATTTCAGAGTGTTGTGATGGCGGTGTACATGAAGCATTCGGTTGTTGTTCTTCACTATCGGTACTGACCAAACGGGATGTACCCTAAAATAATTGTAATAAACATTATAAAATAAATATTTTTAATAATATACAATCTGTAATAAAACATATCACGCACTCTTCAGTTAAATATTTTATAAACATTAAATTTTATGTTTTAATCAATGCAAATTTAAAAAAAAGAGAAATTATAAAGCCAAACAAAAAGATTATGCCAGAGTGCAGCCAGATTATTAAAGCTATTTCATGCATTTTTTTGCTAATGTGGCAATTCTAACCAATATTTGTAGGTGAGAAAAATGGCGCGTAAATTTTTTTTCGCTGAAAATTTTTAATGATCATTGTTGTTCTCATTATTTTTCTCTTACATTATTTGCTTTTTGTTTTTATATTTTCTAACAGGGTTGTTGACTGAGAAAAGTATTTACGTTTTTTTAAAGGGATGTGCCAACTGAAAGGATTTATTTTACAAAATTATTCTTTATATATCTATTTAAAAAAAAAACATGAATAGAAAGATTATGCATTTATAATTGTGGCAAATATTTGACCATAAATAATTTTTTACATATGTTAAGTTTTCTTTAAATAAAAAATAAACTTTATATAACAATCAACATTTCAAAGGAATTTAGTTTTCTAACTACAAATACTTAGGTATTTGAATATTTAAAAAATAGTAGGTTGTAAATTACCTTGGATATTCTTAAAACAATAGGAGGGTGTTCGGGTGTTTTAGATGCTGCATTATTTACATTTATCGGATGCTGGCTGGATGCTATTAACTGTGGTAACTGTTGTGGTGCTGCTGGAGGCGGTAGTTGTGGTTGTTGAGGTTCTGGTGTATCGCAAGCGGCATAAACATCATCAATTTTATGTGCTGGCGTAGGCGGAGGTGTTTCTTGACCCTGTAACATTTTTTCCACCTTTTTATCTTTCGGCATTATAATATCCCTTATTGGTGTTGGCGTGCGATCATCATCAACCTCACAATAGTTCACTGCTTTACGAGCACGTCCTAAGACGCGCGATGGTGGTGCCTCAGGTTTGAGTTCTTTTTCTTGCTTCTTCTTTTTGGTTGATTTTACCTCAGGTGGCGGTTTAGGTTCGCCAGTATCTTCCGTCTGATCGTCATCACAGGAATCCACAGATTTTTTAGGGGTTTTCTTCTTAGCCAATTTTTTCTTCCGCTCTGCAGAATTTAATTTAGGAATTTTAATTTTTATCGGTTCTCGTACGGGAGTTAATAGAGATGTGGCCGTTCCAGATACATCTCGTAAAGGTGATGTCGATTGGCGTGGTATTTGTTGCATTATTTGTGCTATAACTTCTGGAGGTGTTGTGTTGCGAGATTTGAAAAATTTTCGTGGTTTTGGAGGTTCTAAAGCAGATGTAGACTGGTCATCATCTTTGTGTGAGGCTGGACTTTCTTGGGGACTGTTAGCTGCCACGGCCGCTGCAGCTGCCGCTACGGCAGCCGGTATAACCGACATAGTATATGTGCGCGTCGAAGTAAATCCCATTTTACCCCACTTGCCCATCGTACCCAATGAACGTGCCACCGTTGGACGATTGGCACTTTCCTTTGTGGTCTCCAAGGGAACCACAATATTTTTACCCCAACGTGACATATTGCAACTTTTGTGTTATTTGTTTATTATTTTTGTTTAATCTTTGTTTCTTTAGTCTTTTTGTTATTTTCCATTACACTGGAAGAATTTACTGCACAAAAGAATAATATTTAGGAAGTAAACGTTTTACACTATTTAACTTTGTTGATGTTATTGGAAATTCCTAAAATTTTTGTAAAGAAAACACCAACCAAAACAATTAACACAAACGTCAATTTTAAAGACATTTCTCGTTTATGTCATCAACAAATACGATTAAAAGAAAATAAGTAAAATGAAAAGCAGGAGGAACTTTGACAGATTAAAAATTATACGATTTTACAAATAGAATAAATTTTTTTTTTTTATAAATTTATGATAATTTTTCAATAAATTCGCACAATTTTATCTTTTCTCTATATATTATTTAAAAAAATTCCATTTTATATTTTTTCCTGACACAATTTAACTCTCTTGCTCTTTCATTCATAACTGAGATTTTTAATGTTTATTGGTATTTGTTTCATTTATGAACCACACAAAATACAGCTCTGCTAATATATTTTTTTCCAAGTACTTTTTCATTTACTTATTGGCGCAATTTTATTTATATTTTCACATTCTTCCAATATTATTATATTATTTATTAGTTAAAACACAATTTCCTTACATTTTTTGTAAACTTATTCGTCCTTTGGCCTGTAGAAGGCTGACAAATGTTTTCTTTTATTTTCATTGAACAATACGTAGTACGTACAAGTTTTTTTTATTACGATACGTTTTCTTCATCATATTTTTCACTTTTTTATGGTTGTGTGGTACTTTTACATTTTCCAAAATTTTATTTTTCATTTATTGTGTCAAATCTCATTTTTTACTTTGATCTAATATGCACTACATAATTGTTTTTTATTAAATTTTCAATTTTTACTAAAAAATTGTTTATATATTTATTGAAACTTGATTAAAAAATGAATTAAATTTTTTTTCTAAAAATTTACACTGCACGTACAATTGAAGCCATTTTTATTTTTCTCGCTCTCACACGGTTATAAAGAGTGAGACGGATGTAGTATGCCTAAAGATATGGAATGAACAAAGTAGAATACAAAAGAAAATATAACAGGGTTGTAGTTTAGAGACGATGCCTCTAATGAAAAATGTAATGGGGGAAAAAATATAATTTTGAATCATTAGAAATTTTTAATTGATTTTATAAACTGAAAATGACATAATTCGTATAACTTAAAAATAACTATCCAAATTTTGCCAGATTATTTGAATTAATCAATTTATTATAAACAAATCTATTATGTTTATAAGATTTCACAGAAAAACATCTATGTACAAAAAGGTCGAAGACAAATGATAAAAAAAGAAAAAATTTTAACATGTATTTTCAAATTTACTTAACGTATAAATTGTATTTGTATAAATAAATTAAGTCATAGTGTAATTATTAGAAAATATATCATGAACTTAGTTAAAAAATTCTATTCAAAATGTATGTATATAAATTCACTTTGGTTTAAACCTAGTTTACCCAAGCTTAAGATATTGACCAAAATTTTACCACTAAGAAAACTTTTTCCAGAGTTATTGTCCTCAAAAATTTGGAAATATTAATCGTTATGTCTTCAATATTACTTGTCTAATCAGGGCAATATTAGTATCATGGAATAGCTTGATATATAAAATATACAAAAATATAAGAAAAAATTTAAGATAATTAATAAAATATTTTAAAAAATCGCACTATTCTTTGCCATCGCCAATTCGCTTCACTCTTTCTACCTAAGAATAAAAAATCAATAAAATTTTTTATAATTAAACCATTATGATCTTATGCGACACTTATTGCTATAGAAATTAAGTATGTGCTTGTCATTAAACATTTGTCAAGAAAACTATTTACTATGTAGTTCTTGTGACATCATATGGAGACATTGAAACCAGAAATTCTTTTTTTAAAAAAAGAACTTATAATAATTTCATTAAAATATGTATACGAACTTTTACAGCTGGCAAAAAATTTATTTTCAAGGCGAATAAACTAAAAGCCCAATTGACGAATTCACTCGTGCACGTGTGCTGGTCCAGCATCGTCGTTGTCACATATACAAATCCAATTTTAACTAATATCATCGAGCTTTCACTAATATCATCGAGCTTTATGAGCAATTTTTGGCCGTGAACAGACCCCTTCAAGCTGCACGTCCTCACCATGCGTCGATCATTCTGAGACAACTATCAAAAAAGTAGAATCCGTTTATTTGTATCTGATAAGTTACACGGCAAAACACATAAGGTCATGTCAGATAAAACTTTTGCTTCGCGTTGCGTTACCGATTCGCCTTGACATCTAAGATAAAATATACATACTTATACGAAACATATCACATAAAGTACTTTCAAAGCGGAGAGAAGCAAAAAGTTAGCCAACTCTCATCTTTTTGCGCGCTTTGACAATTGGCTAGTATAATTTTCTTTTGTTTTTTAATTTTTTTTTGCCAAATTCAATTCCAAAAAACCGTCCAATTTAATTTTTAACTCTTATTTTTATAACAAATAATTAAATGTACAAGCTGTCAACCGTTTTTATACGTAAGCAAGCAATGTGTGAGTGTTGTCAAAGTTTTCATTGTGTCATACACCTTTTGCTTTGCGTTTTTCTGCCAAAGGTAGAAACGTCACGCAAAGCGACAAAGTTGTATCTGACACGGCCTATAAAATGCATATACATACGTATTTAAGTAGGTTTACTTTCTACTTTTGTATGCGTCGCATGCATGATGACATATGTCAGCTGTTTTTAATAGCATTTCAATGTTATGGATATATGTATATATTTGTGTGGTGGATTTCCTTTTTATATTTTTTGGTGTTAAGAAAAGTTTTTAATAAAAGTAAAATTATCAAAATAAAGTTTACAATTACGTTTAAGAAAAATAAAATACATAACAATCCATTTTAATCACAATTTTTTCATGCACAATAGGTGTGTTCCACAAGATCTCGGGCAAGTTCGGACTAATGATAGTAAAATGAAAATAGCTCTCTAAATTTGCCAAAACTACTCAAAATTATTGGAACGCAAAAAACCATTTTTGCACGTCTTTAAATACTAATGACATGGTGGAATAAGTAGGTGGCATCACTACGGCAACAAATACAACATTACAACAAAAATGAAAAATAAGTCTCCGTTTACGTCAAAAATTATATTAAACTAAAATCAAATTTTGCCGCCGAACGCAATGAAATAAATTAATTTTTAGCCAATTTTTATTTCCCTATGGTTACTATCTTATTTATATTTAATTTAACTAAACAAAAACTTTATTACAATACAATAATCACCGCACAAAACGTGGACTTTTTGTAAACATAAACAAAACTTTGACATAAGACTAGACAAACAATACAAGAGCAAAAAATCGTCATCTGGCGTAGTAATGCCACCTGTTTATTTCATCATGACTACAACTGCAACCTGCAGCATTTGTAGTCGTGCCTTCGTGTTGCCTGCTGTCTCGAATGTGTTTAATGCATAAGGGATATATGCAAGGCTAATTCATGTATACGGTGGTGTCCATACTACAACAAGTAACAACACCAAAAACACAACAATGTATTTTCTTGTTGCTTTTGTTGATTGATGCATTAAACACATTCGAGACAGCAGGCAACACGAACACACGACTACATATGCTGCTGGCTCCAATTGTAGTTGCGTAATCAGCCACTTAATTATTTTGAAGACGACATCTACCATTGAAAAACTATAAACAGCTGTGTTTTTTGTTATGTATTTACATATCAGTGGTGTCACTATCATTTTAAATTTTTATGAATTGAACAACATGCATAATTGCAGACTCGTAAAGAAAGTTAATTTAAGTCTACATATATAATAATACTTATTTATTATACATTTTGTAACGTAAAAACATATTAACTTATTAAAAAACATTTAAAATATATTAATATTTTGTTTGGACAAACATTTGAAGCAATGATTGTAGAAATATTAAAAATTTTTCATATTTGGCAGACATGTTGGATATTTGTCAAACTTTTTGTGGTGTCTAGCGCTAAAAGTAATAATTTCAGCGAAAACTTTGCAGAGTAAAGACGTAGAAGAAGCCGTAAATTCTAATTGTTTAACAGCCTTGTTTGCCCCAAAACAACTTGTCGTTAGAGTACTCTTTACTCCAAAATTCGTTTTCTCTCTTTTATATTTCTTTTCCGGTTTAATTTTTGAACACTTTCATTAAATAATCATTTGATGCAAATATTTCTTTTAGTCTGAACGCATGGCAAACATGAATTAATTTATTTTATTTTACTCTGTTTGCCAACTGTTTCATCAAACAAAAATGATCAAATTTTGTTTCACACAGTGTGAAGCAAATATCAGAACAAATATTTTCGTTAAATATTTCATTAGTCTGAACGTACCTTAAGAAGTAAATAATTCGTTCGTACATCGGAAATAGGCAGTTAGAATATTGATAAACAAAATATTTTTTTGTTTCACACAGTTTGAAGCAAATATCAGAACAAATATTTTCGTTAAATATTTCATTAGTCTGAACGTACCTTAAGAAGTAAATAATTCTTTCGTTCATCGGAAATAGGCAGTTAGAATATTGATAAAAAAAAATATTTGTGAAAAGAAAAAATGTATTTTTATAAAGTTTCATATACTGACGAATTATGTTTATATGTATTTCAATTTAAATAATAAGAAGTATGGTTTTATAAAAAATTAATAATTCTTACTATTTTGCCCTTGTTTTAAAAAATTTAAATTAAGAAAAAAAAAAAATTAAGATTTTCCTTTTCAAAATATGATTTCTTTCGCCATATGACAATTTTTATTCCAAAGATTCTGGTAACGCTGTATATAAATATAAAGTTGCAGCCAACTTCAGGTATAATCTACGAACGAAAAACAAAACGAATTTGTGAGTACAGCAAAGTATGTACTCCCCCGCTACGCTCTTTTCCCTTCTCTTCTATAAACTCAAGACTTTGCAAAGTAAACTTTGCTTGTCTGAAAGGGGTCTAAGTAAGAAAAAAAAAGTAGCACAGCTGTGCTTTCAACGCCACCTGGTAAATGAATTCGAGGTGGGATCTCTAGGCCAGCAGTTCCCAGTGTTTTTCGCGGTGTTGTAACTGCTGGTTCACACTCTTCAAGTCTTAGCCGTCAAGTCTTTAGTTTTTAGGAGAGAGAGGAAAAGAAATGACATTTTATTGTTGGCTAAAACTTGAACGGTGTACACCAGTTCTTAGTTAGGTTGTCAAATCTAGTTGTTATGTCAAATTATAGAATGTCAACTCGGCGCTTTTCATACTGTTTGAGGTGTTTTTTAAAATTCAAGAAGCAAAAAATTCATTAATCAGTGATCTGTTTTATATTTGTTAGTTTTAGGTGCTCTTTTATTTTCGGTAGCACTAAATCCAATTTTATCACAAAATTTCCTGAAGTATAACAAAAATGTTTTTGTATATAATAATAAAAAACAATATTGTAGATACTCCTTGGCTTCAAATAAGAAGTCAGTTATGCAATTTTAGAAATGAGGCTTAAAATAAAACCGTTGCGCATCTTGCCAATCTAGAATTTGTATCTAATTATCCCTACCCAACTAAACAATTTACTGATTTACAGAACATGAAAAAATATTAGTTAACAAATTGAAATCTGTGCTTGCAATTTTTGTTGCTGTAATTTTTTAAATTCTGCTTTGAAATTGCACTATGTAGTGTCCAGATTATGATATTATAGGTTTGCAATTTTTGAATTTTTGTCTTGTTCTTTTTATATTTTATATTTGTTAATTTTAATAGTTATCTTAACCCTTAATATCCTGATATTTTATTTCGCGCTAAAAAAAATATATGTTATAAAATTCGCCATTCTAAGCAAGGTTTGCTTTAGCGTTTTTCTGTTTTGAAGTTAATAGCTAACAGAGGTGAAAAACACCTGGTTGGTTCTTTACGGAATCACTAGGATCTCTAATAGGAAGTATATTCGGTATTATTTTCATTAAAATTAAAGAAATTTTATTTGGTAAATAAGCAATTTATATGTTAATTTATTTTTTTATACTAATCTATATATATAAAAATAAGTCCGTATATGTACGTCGCCGAACTAATCATAAACGCGTCGTGCGATTTCAACCAAACTTATACACTACGTAGGCAGAGGCCCATATATGGTTTATATGAAGGGGGCGGAGGGGCGTGGCAAAATCCATAACTTGAGAACGGCTTGACCGATTTTAACGATTTTTTCTTTAAAATGATCGCCATGGTCCAACTTAGGTTTTTACAGAAAGAAAATTTTGCCCCGCCCACTTTTACGCCCACTTTTTTCGATTTACCTAAAATCAGAAGACGGCTCCATCGAGTTGACTAATTTTTCTTTCAAATGTTCGTATTAATCAACTTTAAGTTTTCATCGAAAGAAAAATTTACCACGCCTACTTTTACGCCCACTTTTTCTATTAAGCGCATAACTGGAGAACGGCATAACCGATTCCAACGATTTACCATTTGAATTCAAGCGGCTCCAATTCCCTTTGCGTCTTGCCTTTGCTATTACCATCAACAAAGCACAAGGCCAATCATTGACTATTGCTGGCTTAAAAGGTCATGAACAATTTGATCGAAGCAACAATTTTAAAGGGGAAGTTTAAAGGTGAAGATGTATTGATTCCACGAATTCCAATGATTCCATCAGATTTACCTTTTGAATTCAAAAGACTACAGTTTCCAATACGTCTTGCATTTGCTATTACAATAAATAAAGCGCAAGGGCAATCGTTGGAATTGTGCGGAATTGATTTAGAATATCCTTGCTTTTCACACGGCCAGTTATATGTTTCGTGCTCACGTGTTGGCAAGCCTTCAGTTCTCTTTATCTACACAACAACTCATGGCAAAACCAAAAATGTTGTCTACGAAAGAGCTCTAAGATAGTTTAAGTGATACATAGTCTAAGATTGTAAGAAACTAGAATTAAAAGTTGAATAATAGGGAACAAAACCAACTTTATTAAAAACAAGTGTGTTTCATTTCTTATTTTGTTTTGCCGTGCGAAGCAGGCAACGGGCCCGCTAGTATTAATATATTTAATTCTGGTGAAACGCAGCGAAACAATTTTTCTCGCTTGAAAAACAAAGATTGATACTACATTTTTGACACCGAACCTTAGTGCGCGATGTGCATTCAGGATACTTGCATTGTGGTTTACCCTCTTTGATAAACTCAGGAAAATGCCCAACATTGTCAAGCCGAATGTCACGTGGTGGAAGAGGAGTAGCCGATGGCCGACTACGTTTCACAGCAATTTGGCTCTCAATACTTATCTTTCTTCCTTTTCGTCCTCGCACTTCACAGCCAGATTTTACTAAGCAATATGCGACCTCAGTCACAAATTCGTGCAATTTTAATTTAGGCCCCAATCGCTTAGTCTCAGCGAGATGTCGTTTATATAAAATCCATTCGTTTATAATGGCCATATCTCGATATCGATGGAGCCGATTGTCCCTGAGACTGATGACTCTTCGGCATTTTCTCGTTATCGTTGAAGTGTAAACATTTACGGATTATTTCGCGGCGATTTCGCGTCATGCAATCCATGATTGGGCTGAAGCCATAGTCACTCCAATACGAACGAACGCTGGGATATTTAAAGACTGACATAAAGTAATTTATGCCCAAGAATTCCTTGATTTCATTCGGAGCAGTATTTAGCGGCTTTTCGATATTTGTTTGCAGAGCATAAAGATTGCTCTGTTCAACGATTGTTGATATTATATCATCCGACATAAAAAACGAGAAGAACTGCATAGGTGTTTTCAATGCAAGAAATTCCGGTGTCAATGATTCATCGCCATACAATTTTATGGAATCATAGTGTAACTGAAGACTTTGTCTCCGCCATAATGGCTTTTTGAAAACCTGCGACTCCTTGTCAATCGAACCACCTTCAAACATTGTAGCATAATCTTGCGAACGGGGATCGTCAACACCAATAGGTGCGACTTCTGGGCTACTGTCATTTGTATCCACAGTTGCACAATTTAAATCTGAATTTTCTTTCTCAGCCTCGAACTCATTTAATTTTTCATTTTTTTCTAAATGGTTTTTTTCTAACCCCTCGTCCTCACTATGTTCTATCTGGCTTTCATCTTCTATGTTTTCATTACGAAGAGCAGCTTCAAAATCGTAGTCTGGATCAACATTTTCATCGTCCGAAGAGAAGTCTCCATCATCTTCGCTTTCCGACCATGCCATCGCATTGAGAAACTCAGAAAGTTGTTCATCTGTTGTAAAACATCAAAGTCTACGTGCCATTTCAAAACAAACACACTAAAAAAATAACGTTTTTATTTAATTTCATGTGTTAACACTTTTATTTACCAACTCCTAGTGGTTCCTCAAGGGACCATCCAGAAAAATTAAAAAAAATTATATAAAAATAAAATATACTTACGCTGAATCGCTTTTAAATATTCCTATACACTATAATATTAAAGGTAATAATATAACACTTCCAACGAAATCTACACAAAAATTCTTTCTTGTAATAAAGAAAAACACACAATTTTATTTTTGAGAGGCTCAACCACTCTACTCAACGCACAAGGTTTAAAAGATTTTATTTTCTATGAACGATCAACGTAAACAAAAGCACTTGCTTTAACACACAGTATTTAGTGCATGACAACGAGATTTTAAAATAGTCGTTACACAAAATTTTAAGTTTTGTTGATTGGTTCCTCAAGGTACCATGAGGATATAAAGGGTTAAACTAGCTGTTTAACATTCCAGCATAACCCTCAAAAAAATCAAAAACAATAAAATATGTTCTACAGATGTCGAACGGCTCTTGACTGAAAAAAGGGTTCGAAGCGAGCGGCAATTGCACAGATCCCCTCAACTTAAGAATTTATTAAAAGAGTGTACAAAATGCTAAGAAAGTTACTGCAGTCTCAGGACGATGCGTTCCTCGAAAAATATCTTAATGAACTTGATGCAACTTCAGTTTGGCATGCTGGTAGAAACCTCAAAAGGCCACCATTAAGAAACTTAAATGGAAGTTGGGCAAGAAATGACTCTGAAAAAGGAAATATGTTTGCTAATAATTTAACTAAAACGTATTATTTCCAAATAAATCTTACGATATAGCAGTCGAGCTACCGCCTGTTAATGTTATCCCCCTAAGATTTGAGATAAGAGAAATAGAAAACACTATTTATTTTTGATTTATGGCGATTTTAATTCTGAGAAAAATATGTTACAGTATATACATGTAAAACTTTCTAATGTTACCTATAATCACTCGAAGTGTTACATGTTGTGCAACTTCAAAAGAACAAAATTAGATGCTTTTATTTACAACTATTACACTTTTATCATTAATGTACTTCATTAGCGTTTTTTAAAGCTTGGAAACAAATATTGACATAACTATTGGCTTGGTAAAAAATTAAAACGTTAATAATACACACAGTTTTTTTCATTTTAGTATGTAAGAACTTTTATAATTTGTTTTTAACCCAGTTGGCGCCACCGTCCTTTTAAAAGGTCCCGTTGTTTTTCTACTGTTTCTTTACCAACACTTGATCTATTGATCTGCTTTTTTGCAGAATTCAAACAGAACATGTAACAGTTGAGTGTGAGAGTTCTAATAGTGCGGTCAGTTGTAATTTGCGATAAGAAAACCATAAATTTTGGAAAAAAAATATAATTTTGGCAACGATGGAAAACGAACGGTAAAAAAAACAAAGCAAACAAGAAAATACATTTTGTTACTTTATTTTTAGGTTGTTTGCTTTATAATCTATAAAATTTGTGCAATGAAATGCAAAACATTGCTTTTGTTTGCTTTTTATTTAGTAAAATTTAATGTTCTTTATAAAGGACAGTGGCAAAATACCCTACCAATAACATTCACTTTTTATGTTAAACAGATATATGCGCAAACCGTTAACTCTGAACCAAATATTGCAAGAGGTTGAAAATTTGAGCAGCGAAGATCAGCCAGACGAAATTTTTATATTACCACCAGAAAATTGCAATAACGACGGTACAGATGAAGATAGTGGTGAAGAAAATAATGTGGATTTATACAACTTGCCAGGTTCACAATTGCTTTCCGAAGCTGCTGTGAAAAGTGATTCCGATGAAGACTTTGATAGCGACGATGACATATGCTTAGCGGACTTTCGTAAACGAATAAAAACAACCAGCCGCAATGTCAAGGCATCACAACTAAAGAAGTATACTTGGGAAAAGAAAGATATAGAACCATCTATGCCGATTTGGAAGGAAGTTTCAGGCTGTAAAATTGAGCTCTCTCCAATGGAAGCTTTTTCGTGCTTCTTCAACGATGAAATTATAGAGCTATTCGTGAAGTACACAAATAAATACGCTACATATCATAACCGTGAAGGGAATATTCATGGTGATGAGATGCGTTGTTTCTTTGGAATTTTGCTGTTGAGTGGCTACGTTATTGTTCCCCGGCGGGAAATGTATTGGGAAAGTTCACCAGATGTTCACCATGAACTCGTTTCAAGCGCCATGACAAGAAGCCGTTTCCGTTTTCTAATGCAAAACATACATTGCTGTGACAATCAAAACTTACAGCAAAACGACAAGTTTGCAAAACTTCGTCCACTTTTCGACATACTTGGAAGAAACTTTATTGAATTCACTGAAATTGAGGAACATCATTGCGTGGATGAATCGATGGTACCATATTATGGAAATCACGGCACCAAGCAATTCATCCGAGGAAAGCCAATTAGATGGGGCTATAAAATATGGATGGCGACGAACCGACTCGGATATATAGAATGGTTCGAGCCATACCAAGGAAAATCTACACCACTTCACGAAAGTTTCAAGCATCTTGGCTTAGGAGCAAGCGTTATCCTGCAGTTTGTGAATGTCTTGCAAACTAGATGGCCTAATATTCCATTTGATATTTATTTTGACAATTTTTTCACTTCTACACTTCTGCACCCAAAAGATTGCTTTATGTTATATCACACCAAAAAATAATTTTGAAATCCATAAATATATATTTTTTATTTATGCATATAAAACATATGTACATAAAGTTTTTGTTATGATTTGAAGTAATATGAGTTGTGTTAATAAAATCAATAAAAAATAACCAATAGTAGTTTATTTTGCCACCGTCCTTTTAAAAGAACAGCATTTTCTGGGGAAACGGTGAAAAACTCGAAGAAAACTCAGAAACAAACTTTAATCAGCGATGCATTTTCAATATAAAACAAAAAAAAAATTACACTTTTTCCAAAAAAAAAAATCGGCGCCAAGTGGGTTAAGCAATCTTTTCATAAAATTATGAGCGGTATTAATTACACTGAACCCTAAAGTGTTCATAATATTAACGAACAACGTTTATTAAAACAATTTTCGTTGGCTCAATGAGTTATTCGATAATATAATGAAAAATAAATAATAATTCAAATATTTTAATATACGTACTATTCGTTTTTAAATATTTCGTTAACATGGATTTATAATAAATAATGTACAATTTGTTGTAATAATTAATGTTCTTAAAAATTAATAAATCTTTTATTTGGTAAAAGAATAATTCATTGAAATTAACTATTTCATATGTCTCCTCAATTGAAATGTACGTAAAAGTTAATAAAATGTTTGTTGAGCTAATGAAACATTTATTAAGTCGTATTAACACAAAAGCGCGTGAATTTTATAATCTATTCGTTGTCCCATGGAACTCGTACGTTAACTTTAATAAAGTGTTCGTTGAGTTAAAATATACAATTGATTCGTTGGCTTAACGAAGTCAAAAAAGTTGAAGTCAAAAAAGTTTCATGAGGGCAAGGTGACGTTTGTTAAGTTGAATCTTAAAACAGTGTTAGTTTACCATTTTTCGGCATTTCGTGTTATACTTCTAGTCGAAATGGCTCTTTTTAAGATATTATTTAAACAAAGAAGAAGTACAGTGTACAATTGAGCTTTACAATTAATTAATTACAATTAACACTTTCTCAAATTAAATAAAAGTGCAGAAGTAAGTTGAATTAAATTAAGTAAAATGATTTGCTATCTGTATAAAATACAATTGAGTTCGATGGATTTGTTGATAGTTCATTAAAAAAAAACATGTAGTTTAATTACGTACAGTACTTTTAGATATATTGAAGATTCTTGTCTTCAAGTGTTTTAAAATTCCAAACTTTTATTTTTAATACTATAAAAAATTAAACATAAAATATAAGCATTTAATTGATGTCAGATTTTTATATTATTTTTGCAGATAGTCGAGATGTGGCAATGCTCTTCGCTTTGCATGTTAACCTGATTCCTACAATGATATTTGTGCACAAAGATTTAAGTGGAAAAAAACTTTAACATTTACAAATAAGGATTCACAGGAATCGTTTGTCTACATTGCAGCATCTATTGGAGTGCAAATTAAAGCCCCAGTGCGTGGCTTTAATTTGCAATAAACTTTGTAAATATTATAAATAAACTATGTATATACTTTGATATAAATATACATATAATATAATAAATTTGCAAAACTTTTGTAAAAATATATGCATATCAATTCTGAGTTTTTTAATTTTAAAGGGGGTTACAGAAGTGAATTGTGAGAGGGCGGGCAGGTGGTATAATGTTGCGAGAGGAAATTTAAAAAAAAAAATGATATACAAAATGCACTGTGTTCGTTGAGTGAACGAATTTGAAAAACAACATTATTCGATGAATTAACGTAAAGGTTTACTGAATTAACGAAAAAGTTCATTGAATTAAAATATTCTTTCATTAAATTATTAATTTACAGAAAATAATATTGACGATCCTTGTTCGTTAAATTAATGAAATTTTTTCTTATATCAGCGAACAGTTCATTAAATTATTAATATCAAATCTTTTTAAGAACTGTCATTCATTGTCCCAACGAACAAATTCATTAGACGAAAATTAATAAATTTTTGGTGTTCTACGTAAATTATCGTTGTCTCCAAGTTCCTTTTTGGTTCAGTGTAAGACAAGCAAAATAAAAAATTGGTTGCACAAACAAAATAGTAAGTTCCAAAGTTGTAAAACAGGGCAGTATGAACTCCTTAAGTAAAAGTGAGGGTAAACTGTGCAACACGTTTTGCATATATATGTATATATATATATATAAATATATATACATTAGACCGACTCAAGTTGTATGGAGCCGAAAAAAGTGTTTTAGTTACCCCTCTGAAAATAAAGGTTTATATGTTTTATGATGATTCCCAAAATATTTTGGTTCTAGCGTTAACCATCCGTGAGCTGGACCATTTTTAAAAAATGTCTTTTTTCAGTTTTTCGATTTTTTTTGTACTTTGCTCTAACACCTATTTTTCACGTCGAAAATCCTGCTTTAGAATTTAAGTCAGACTTTCTGAAAGAAAAGTTTCATAATGTGAACCCAGACTTAAGAGAGTGGGTGTAAAATGCCTGTAATAAAGTAGTACTAACTGATCAAATAGAACTCTTAAAAATATGCATCGTGCAAAAAAATCGTATTTTATGTGATGAACAGCTAAGACATGAACATTACTGCCAATCAAATAATGGAAATAAGTCGAATTATCTAAGAAGCTAAAATAAAATGTGAAATTATAAAAAACACTTGTAAATTTTAACAATATTTGTTGTCTGAAAAATCGTCAAATTTAGGGTTTAAATCGTCTTATCGGCAATAGACCATTTCTGTACCTAAAAATCGTCAAAATGACGATAAATCGTTAAATCTGGCAGCTATGGTTTCAGCCACTGGGAGACAAGAAGATGTTATGAAATAAGACGGATTTCTATGCATTTGTTTGTTGTTTGTGCATAATAGCTGCAGAGGTGAAATTTTAGAAGTTCAACAAAAAAGCAAAACAAAAACTACAACAACAAATTATTTTAGTTGTTTGCAGGGTTACCGCTTTGCGCTATTAGAAAGTGGATCAAAGGGTGATTTTATAAATGTAAATTCGCACAAAATAGCCGTGTTAGAAAATAATAGTCGGATATCTATTTTAGTGATTATTATTTATAAATAACACATAAAACAAGCTAAATAAAAAACATGTAGCGTTGTTGACATTTTCTGACTCAATTATAACACAAGTTGCTTGCATTGTTGACGCGTTAAAATCAATTTGCAAAGATATTATGTGTCAATGTTTCAAGACAATAAAAAAAGCAATGTTGCCAAACAAAGAATAATTTTTTTAGTGCTTTTAATGTTATGAAGACGATGGCAGACTAGATCTCTGTACGTCATTTTAATGGTTTTTTGTTAAAAAAAAGTCGGAAAAAATCGCAGACCGCCAAAAATATCAAATTGCAACTTTTAAGCTGTATGAGCATTCTTGCATATTTGCAGCTAAATTTAGCACTAAAAACTTTAATTAAGCTGAGGTTTTTTTTAAATGTGTTGTGATTGATTTTAAAAGTTGGGAGAAAAAATGTCAGCGATAAAAACTTTTACCTATGTTAAGACAAGAAAATCTATAATAATTTCTTGATTTTAACTTGCTTCGTTCGTATTTAGAAAAATTTTCTTACATAAAGAAACAAGCCATATTTTCTGGTGATTTAGTAAATAATTCGTTCCGTAACATCCATACGATTTTTTTCAAATATGAGAAAAACTTTTTAAAAATAACAAGGCAGCACTGTGTGGACAACAAGCATCCAATTTTAAAATTAACCGTCAATTTCTCGATTTCGAAAGAACAGAAATAGGGAGTAATTAAAATTTTAAAATCGTTTTTTAACATATAAAATAATTTAATAATTTTTTTTTTTTGAAAAATAATAAAGCCGGGATCGAGACGGCAGCTCGCTAAGTGAAACACGCCGCCTATTATAATATGTGTTATTATGCGAAATATTCAACACGTTAAAAAAAAAACAAAAAAACCACAAGGGTTTTTATGCGAAAAATTAGAGACAGTCGTGGTTTTTTGGCCATATCTAGGCCATTTGTTGACCGATCATGCTGAATTTCAATATGAAGTAATGGTGGACTATATGTGACATAAATGTAAAACAAACTAGCCCCTATCATATCTGGATCTTCGGAAAACACAATCAAAAGTAAGATGGACAGACGGACATCGTTAAATCACCTTCACTCCTCGTAAGGACCCAGAATGTATATTCTTTATAGGGTCTAAGATCAATAATGTAGAAATTACAAACGGAATGACAAACTTATCTATACGCTTTTCCACCTGTGGTGAAGGGTATAAAAACATAACTTTTGAGTTTGATAACTTGAAATTAGTAGCCAATAGGAAAGCAGTTTGCGTGACGTCATATGTGCGACATGCGCAGATTTCAATTTTGTTTTCGGGATGGCGTAATCTTCTATTCTATCATTCTTGTTTGGAAATATATCGATTATCATCACATTCCTAATGGGTTTGTTACATTATGCTCATATTCTACAACATTTTTCACCTCTCTTACCAGCAGTTTTTAAAAAGTGTTTAGAAGAGTTTACATAATAGCCAGCACAATTTATATTGAATGCTTAATATATGCGGAATGTAGGAGATTAAACCAGTAGCACAGTAGTAGTTAAGTAGTTAAGACAGTAACAACAATGCTACCGTACAGTAAAAAAGTAAGAAAATCTTTTTTCTACAGATTTAGGCGTTACGGTCATACTGCTAATTTTAATCGTTCTAATTGCTGTACATACAACAAAATGAAGCAGCTGATTTGTACTGTAACTGTCAGATAACTTGGGTTTTATGGTCGGCAGCTGTTTTTATACGCTCCACAACCACTAGTGGTGAATGAGGGTATACAAAGCTTGTCATTCCGTGTGAAACTTTTTTATTTTACATCTGAGACATTCTGGCTCCATGAGTAATTCTAAGTCGATTTAGCAATGTCCTTCTGTCTGTCTGAAAACACAAACACTTTCGAAAAACTCAAAAGAAAAGAACAAACTTGAAGTCAAATTAATTGTAGTTATTCTAAGCAGTTTGGAATTGAAATCCAACAAAATCGGTTTAGAAGGATCAGAGCTTTGAATCAAAATATGGAAACACCACCCTAAAAAATTTATAATTTTGTTACAAGCAACTAACATAAATGGTGGAATAATGCA
This sequence comes from Pollenia amentaria, assembly GCA_943735925.1. NCBI lineage: Eukaryota > Metazoa > Arthropoda > Insecta > Diptera > Polleniidae > Pollenia > Pollenia amentaria. The sequence goes on along the minus strand of OX031008.1, from coordinate 78,312,049 downwards.
CGGAATGATATAAGATTTTGCACAAATCGTTTTATACGACTGGAAATCATACTGTTACATTTCGTGAAGATCGGTCAATAATTTACCATAGGCCCCGCATAAAGCCTACTCCTGGAAACAAGTTTAGTACGCCTAATAAAATCTGGTTATTCACAGTTTTATAGGACTAGAAATCACACTGCCAAATTAAGTGAATATCGGTCCAAATTGTTCATAGGCCCCATATAAGGGCTACTCTCGAAAAACAGTTTCATAGAACTAGAAATCATACTGCCAAATCCCCTGAACAATTTACTGTAGGCCCTATATAACCCTTATTCTCGGAAAACCGTTTTTATACATAAAACCGTAATAAATAATTTTTTCCCTTTTCCCGTATTTGCGATAATGAAAAACTCCCATGAAAAAATTTATTCATAGGAGAATAATAACGTGATAATCGTGAACATTTTTTCACTTTTCCCTTTGAATTTCTCACTTTATTTTTGCTGGGGAACAACACATTTCTTTTCATAATTCGAATATTAAAGTTTACAAAATTAATTTAAAGGTCAAGATCCGTTAAAAGATGCACAAACATATAGGTATATTGTTTTAAAATATGCAAAAAAAAAAAAAAAAAAAAAAAAAACGTCGATTGCCTGATGAGTTATAAAGACGTTGTGGCAGAATTTTAGAAATTATATTACTACATAAAAGTACAATAAGCTAATGTTCGCAACACCATTTGCACTAAACACTGAACTCCGCTAAAATATTTTATATTGTTTTTTTTTTTTACTTTTCTTTAAAATATATGTACGTTTTTGAACGAAAATTTTTTCGTTTTTTGATATTTTTTTTTTACATTCACTGATAACTGATAGCGCGAAAAATTGTTTAAGGGAGTTTCACTATAGCATTTTTCCCTTTGATGGGAATAAAAATTTCATGGGAACAAAATTTTCACTGTTTTTCACGATAGGGGTGAATATAATTGCAATACAATTTGGTACAGTTTTATAGGACTATAAATAACACTGTCAAATTTCGTGAAGATCGGCCCATAATTTACCATAGGCCCCATTAAAGCCCACTCTAGGAAATTAACTAAATACGCCTAATACTTTAGCAGATATAAATATTGCGGAAAAATTTATTCCAATTTAGCTTGATATAGCCTGAAAAAATGTCATGCAATTTTGTGATATATGGTACATAATTTACCTTAGATCCCATATTAGCAGATTTCTGTAATTCACTGTAAACGATAAAACTAATTTCACTGCTGTATTAAAATTTATCCTAATTTATGTTTTTTAATACCAGAAATCAATATACAGAATTTTAGGGTGATTGGTCCATAATTTACCACCATGGGTCTTATATAAATTCCCCTCTTGAAAATCTTTTTAGTTTGGCAAAAACTGTTACAAATCATGATATTTTACTCAAGCCAGTTCAAAGTTCTAGAGAGAAACGCATAAAACTTTCTGATTGTCGGTCAATAATTAAATATAAGTCTAAACCGCAACCAATTTAATGCTGATGTCCGTTTTTATTAAGACTAATTAATAATATACATATATTTATCATATTGAGCCCACTCGTGAAATATTCGAACTGTCAGTGGAGAGCATTTTGGCATTTTTGCAGCTAAATTTAGCATTAAAATTTTTTATTTAGCTGCAAAATTTTCATTTAGCACTTGGCATTTTATTTAGCATTTTTGAAAAATGTTTTTACCTTTTGTTAGCTTTTATGGATTTTACTAAAAAAAATTTATACATTGACTAAAAATAGTTGTACCCAAAATGAAATTTCGTATGAAAATGGATAATTCTTATGTTAAGAAACATGTCTTGTTAAAAAAATAGAATATTCAGGGAATACATATTAGAAATGCCCTTATCATGTTGATTGTAAATATTATTTATTAATAAATATTGTTATGATATAAAAGTACAAGGAAATGTCACTATGTATTTAGATAAAAATTCAATAGTGTTTCAAAATTGTTTGCTCTAAATCGCTGAAGAAATAATTATTTTAAAGCTTTTACCTTTTTTAAAATATAAATTATGTATAAAATGAACCAAAAATTTTGTTTATCATAGAAATAAATCGTTTAAATTTTTCATATATCAGAGGATTGAAGGCCCAATAAATTTAACATTTAATCTTAACCCCCTGTGCTACATATTTATGTATATGCATCACATGCTTTACCAAATTCTAGCCATTTGCTTAAATATAACTATTTCGTTCAAAAATTAGTCACTATAAATGTATTTAGTTTCGAATAAAATGTCATACTGGTAATAAATTTTTAACAAAAATCTTTAAAAAATTTAGAATTATTTTTAGCATTTTTAAAAATCATTTTTAGCATTTTTTGGCCATGTTTAATGCCAGATTTAGCTGTAAAATTTTTTTGACTTGGCCACACTGGTGTTGGGTATGAAAGATTCGGCACAGCCGAATATAGCACTCTAAGGGCCATTATTACAACCTAATGATAAAGTTGCTGATAGTTAACGTGAACAATAGCTATCTTGAACGATAAAGTGACCAATAAGTTTTTTCCATTATTACAACTGTCCGATAAAATAAAAAATGTAATTTATATACTGTGGCAACATTGCAGTATATACCGACTACTTTTGGTTGTTAAAATACGTAGTGGCAACGACTTGCTTTTGTTTCTTTCTTTAATTAAAAAAAGAATTAAATTTTTGTGCTTTATTTTTGTTCTTAATGGTAAATTGTTTTGTTTTTTGTGTTAAATTGTGTTTTTTTTTAAGTTTGCATAATTTAATTTGACTTAAAACTGTCACTGATGCTACCATATCTTCAGCAGAAAATATGGCATCTTCAAGTTCTTAAAGTTCACTTGTAAAGTTACCATGAGGACAAACCTGATGTTAGCTTATCAGTCACTTTTTAGGTTAATGTAATAACCAAAAACTATTTATCTGTCAGATAGCATCCTAAAAATAACTATTTGTAAGTTGTAATAATGGCCCTAAATGTTTTAACTTGAAATTTTCACTTGTAAAAACAATTTAAAATTTTGCTATTAATACGGCTATTTTAAAGTCCACTAAAAGCCGTTTAGTAAACAATTAGGAATTTTTCATATTTCTAACTTATAGTATATAGCCGACTTGTGAAAACTTTCAAGGATATGGAAGGATATTTTTACAGAGGACATTTGTTTAAATATTTTTGTTCAATTAATTAAATTTTCCTTTAAGTGTAGTTCCGGTGTAATTTTAAATTCTTCGTTTAAAAAAAATAAAATAAAGATTTGATTCAGTGAAAAAGTGTAATTTTAAATGATGTTGATTCCAAAAATGCCAAAATACACTCTTTCTTTTTAAGAAAAGGTTTCCATCGTTTAATACAGATTTTCAGTTGTTTTATTCCCGCACTTTTTAGTAGTTAGTTTTTTTTTTTATCTATTTACTTATTTCACCAATGAAAAAATAATTAAATCTAGTATCTATTATATAACAAAAACGTAAAAACTTTAAGATTAAAGTATTTTAAGACACTTAAGAGGTTATTTTGATGCCAATAGGATCATAGAAATCAATATACATTGTAAAATTCAGAGCTCATTTGCATAATTAAAATAAAAGAAGCGGAATAAAGTTTCTGGAAGGCCGATTAGGAACTGAAAGCACAACATGACGAAGTATGTATTCTGAAACAATTTTATCGTTTAACAAATTCGGCAGGAAGGAGAAATTTTATTTACTTCATATACATATAAGGTGTGTTCCACAAGATCTCGGGCAAGTTCGGACTAATGAGAGTAAAATAAAAATTACTCTTAAAATTTGTTAAAACTACCCAACATTGCGCAGGATCAATGCGCTCTACTCCCACCAAGGCGCTGTTTACTATGCTAAACTGGCTGCCGGTGGATATCACGGCCAGACATATGGCTCTTTGTTCGGCGATACGGTTGAACGCGGCACACAGCTGGTCGAACCGTGACTATGGACACTCCAGTATAATGGGACACTCGATTGTCCCTGAAGGAGTGGACTACTGCACCCCGGAGCCTTTCTTTGGTGCGAGGTACGCGACACATATAGCGCACGAAAGTGCGCTGTCGGTTATGAGCACCTTCCATGAACCAGCCCTGGGGGTATACACTGATGGTTCAAGGAAGGGGGAAAGAGTTGGCGGAGGTTTCTACATAGAGGAACTGGGCGTTAAAGTTTCCTTTCGTCTGCCGGATGGATGTAGTGTCCTGCAGGCGGAAATCTCGGCTATAAAGCGGGCAGCCAACTGGCTAAAGTATTATCGCGTATCGGGAGATATACGTATATTTACTGACAGCAAGGCTGCCATTGCCTCTCTTGCGGGTGTCTATACGACATCTAGGTTGACTGTGGAATGTCGGATGTCTTTGAATGAGATTGCTGAACATTCGGAGTTAACGCTTATTTGGATACCAGGGCACTCAAATTGCCCGGGAAACCAGGTAGCAGATGAGCTGGCTAAGGAAGGTGGTCGTATGGATGAAACATTCATTGATCAATTCATTGGCCTTCCATTGGCTCACTGTAAGTTACTCATGCGGCGCGAGAACTATAGAATTGCGCAAGAGGGATGGACCCGTGAGTCCACCTGCTCCACATCCAGGGCACTTTGGCCTGGATATGATGAACGGAGAACCAAATCTCTACTTAGGTTTAATAGGAACCAAATCAGGACCATCGTGTCGGTCATAACTGGACACTGGCCTGTTGGGACTCATGCTAGAAGAATGGGTCTGGTATTCAATGACTACTGTAGAAGTTGTCATGATGAGGAGGAAGAGGAAACTGTGCTTCACTTTCTCTGTCAATGCCCTGGGCTACGGGGCATTAGGGAAAAATACCTGGGAGAACCGGTGTTTTCCTGTTTAGAGGATCTATCAGGAATAGAACTAAGATTGCTTCTTCTCTTCATTAGGAAGACGAATTGGCTCAACCTTGCAGTGACGCCATCTGAATAACTGCTCTTCGGGATGGGCATTGGCGCTGGGTATCACAAAGGGACCGCTAAAGGACCCAAGTGAGCTGTCTCTCGATGGCTGCCCATGGAACCTAACCTAACCTAACCCAACATTGCTGGAACGCAAAAAACCATTTTTGCACTTCTTCAAATACTAATGCTGCTTACTTTTCAAATTAAGATATATTTAAGTGATTTTAGACGCTAAAAATTCACAACATTACAAAACTAAAACATTTGCATTATTGTCATTTTTTATATATTGTTCTTTTATATATTACAAATTAAGAGAAATTTGTATGCAATAATGTATTTACCACTTAAATTTTTTCATTAAAACCCTACATTTTGCTTTTTAATATATTTTTTTAATAAAAACTAAACTTTTTCTTTTGCTTGTAAGTTTTCTGATTAATTTATCAGTTTCATATGTAAACAAAAACAGCTGATTGTTTATTCTTGTCCGAACTTACCCAAAGAAAAAGTTTGTGCAAATTTGTACAGGAAATGAAAAAAATTACTCTCTCAAATACTCTCTTAATTGCACGAAAATTGTTATGTGGAACGCTTTTGGGTAACTTTGTGCAAGTTCGGACTGTTTCATTATGCATGTGGAACAGAGCTATAATAACATATTTTTTTACAATTTTATTACCCTCAATCAGCAGCGGTGTATGAAGGTTAGGGCTTCCAATCGGAAAATCCCGATCCTAGAAATCGGGATCCCGATTTTTTTTTATATTTTTAATTATTATTATTAGTTTTCAATAATTTGTACATATTTTTTTTTTGTACGCGTATTTAAATTTAAGTCTTAAATATTTACAAACAATTCTATTACCGAGTGCTGAGTGCGAAAGATGTTTTTCCGCTGCATCATATCTTAACAACAAAATTCGTTTGTGTTTAGCAGATACAAAATTGGATGCTTTAATATTCTTAAGAAACTTTTTGAACTTAAGTACACGCATTTTACAAGTTTTAAATACATCATCCAATTGTGTTTTAAAAGTATCCAAATGGTTTTAAAAATTTTTAATCTAAATTTAGATATTTTTCATTGAATTTAATTTTCATTAAATTATTTTTATGAAGACAGGAATTTTACAACATGAAATCAATTAAAATTTTTATTGATAATTTTTCATTCTTGACTGCGCTGAATTTGATCAATGAACTTAAGCCCAATTAAAAATATCTAAATTTGGATTTAAAACCATTAACAGTTCAATAAAATAACCACAATACTAATTATTGTTTTTAAAAATTTTTCAAATGTATTTTAAAAATTTTCAAATATTTTTAAATCGTTCATATGTATTTTAAAATTATCCAAATTGTTTTAAAATTTGCCCAATTGAATTTTAAAATTTTCCAATTGTTTTTGGTGAAATTGCCCAATTTTAATTTTAAAATACATTTAGAAAATTTTTAACTACATTTTTAAGATTTTGAAACACATGAAATACATATGGACAACTTAAAAATACATATGGAAAATTTTAAATGGTATTTGAAAATTTTATATATTATTTGGACAATTTCAGAATACATTCAGAAAACTTAAAAATATATTTGGGCAATTTTAAAATTCATTTGGAAAATTGGATATGGTGTAATTTTTTATATCAATAATCAAATATGGATAAAAATAAGATTTTTATGTTTTTCGTTACGTTTTTAAATACATGATCTTTATGAATCGTGATCCATTAATAATTTAAGTTTGTTTTTATTATACATATATATAGTTTTTCAAATAAATAATATACAAATCTGCTGTTTTATAACACAAGTGATTGAATGTGAAGTAAAATTTATATAAAAAGCACTCAGTTTTTTGAGTGTTTTTCATACAAATTTTACTTCACGTTTAATCACTTGTGTTCTGAAAACCGCACAAAAGTTCATGACATATGTATTTTTACTGGAAAATTAAGTTGTTTTTCAAACAGTTTAAGAAGTTTTATATTGTTACGTTTTTACTAAATAAAACGCGTTAAGGTTTATTCTTTTTATAATAAACTTTAGAGTTCTTTTAATTGCAAATCAAAATTGATACACACACGAATTCAACATAACAAACTTTATTGAAATCAATTATAATGTTCACAAAATTTAACCACTATTGTAAGTAACGATCTGAACCGTTAAATGTCTCCAATCAAACTAAACTAAACTTTTATGAGTTAGCCTGTATTTATAGTTCAAAACTATTCCTAGTTGATTCAAGAACCGTCTAGTAGTTTCTAGAATATTGTGTTCGAATTATTTTAAATCAACTGTTATACATCTAAATCTAGAGTCTACAATTACAATTGCTAGAAAATTTAGTACAGTGGCGTTCATAAAAATAGTAACTAATAGGACATAAAACTATAATTTACAAGATAACTTATTACTAAAACCATAAATAATTCTTAGACAAATCTAATTTCGTAACAATATATAAGGTATAAAAAAATTATTAAAACAAATCCCGAAAAAATTTTAAAAATCCCGTGAATCCCGGGATTCAAAATATCTAGAAAATCTCTTCAGGAAAACCAGTCCCGATTGGAAGTCCTCATGAAGGTATACTAAGTTTGTCATTCCATGCGAATCTTTTTTTTACATTCATCTAAGATTCCATAAAGTATTTGTATTGTAAGTCCTTCATTAATTCTTAGCCGATTTAGCCATATGGGTGTCAAATTGTTTCTAGATCTAGACAGCAAAAACAACATAAATTTGTGGCGAAATGCACCTATTGTCATTAAATTTCAAAAAATTCGTTTTATAAGGCACCAAACTTCACAATTGTCAGTCCATAATATACCTACGGCTCCATGTTTAGACCAATCTCCTAAATCATGTCAGTATGGCTAAAAGCGTAACAATAATGCTTTTTTGGTGCAATTTAGCATAATCCACATTCATAAGACTTAAAATTACTTGAAATGCCGCATATAAAGCCCAGCCTAGGAAAACACTTTACTACGCCCTTAACCGCAAAACTTTATAATATTATTGTAAAATTTACACTTCAGTTTGCTAAGACAAGAAATAAAATTTCGTAAAGATAGGTCTATAATTTATTATAGGCTCTATATAAAGCCCATTCTCAAAAATTAGCTTAATTCTAATTTCTGTGCTTTTCATGGGTAACCGCGGAAAAAACATTCTAGATCGTATCATTAGAAAAAATATCGAAATTAGTCCATATTTTTTCAGAAATTTTAAAAACCATGTAAAGATCATTTAAAATTAAGCAATATGGCATCAACATCTCAATCGAAATCGAAAAAAATGTACATACGCGGTTACCCATGAAAACCACAGATTTAAATATTGTGGTGAAATTAAGTTGGATTAAACTACTAAATACACTAGTCCGACATAGATTTACTAAAGTTTTAAAAAAAGATTTATTTCAAAACAAACTCTACGCCAGATGCTACACTCGAATTTAATTTTCATTGAAAATTTTTTCCGTAAATCTTTATTAAAATTTATTTGCGATCTTTATTCAATAATTTTACTTGGAATTAAAAAAAATGTGTCATCTACATATTCTATTAATTTTTTAATATAACTTTAAACATTTGCTTAGCATTTTTTCGACCATTCACTATATAAGCCAGTGGATCGTCCTGTGATGATTCCATTAAGTTATCACATGCCGTTTGATTAATTGAAAACATAAATGACAAATCTATATCGTAGCGTGGTAATTTTTCTCTAAAAGTAATAGTACATATTTAGAAATTTTTTAAATCATATGTAAAAAATGTTTTAACACACATACCTTAGGAAATTAATGACATTATCACCCAATGTTGGTTCGCGTGAAAGCAATAAAGCGGATAAATATCGAGGATGCTTCTTTTTCTCTGCACAATGCATTATAAGACCCCAAGATTTGTAGTCAGTATCCAAAACATAAGTATTGTAAATTCCTTCATCTGAAACCAAAAAATACTGATACATTTTTGTACTACATGTGTAATGTAAAATATAATTAAGTTTTATTAGTAGTAAAAATAAAATTTGGCTATTTTACTTAAATTTTATTTGAAACTTCTTGTATGAGGACAAAATTCAATTATGTAAATCGAATTTGAAACTTTTATAAACGAAATTTAATTATTGATTAAACAAAAAACATCAAAAACCCAAAATGTTCTTCTTACCAAATCCATAAAAATATTGAACGCGGTGAAAAATGTTCTATACTATTACTTTTTTTTGCTTAGGATCATTGATTTATTTATTGTTATTCTAGGAATGTGTTTCTCATGGGATATTTCAAATCAATAGTTTTCTAACAAATGCAAATAGAAAACATTTAATGGTTTTTTATTAATTTTACCCAACGTTTCATTCGCATTTATCAAACTTCTTCAGGGGCACTTTTGTTTTCATAAGAAAGAATTCTGGTTTACATCTGTACTGCATTTTTAAAATTATTTAAGATTAAAAACTGGACACCTAGACACAGAAAATAACAGAACTATATTTCTTTAAATTAAAAAGTGTTATCTATTTTTTTTTTATTACATAGTTATGTTAAGATTAAACAACAGACGAAAATTCATATTTGCTATAACAAATGCAGGTAACCATCGATTTACGCGGCCTTTTGGGACAGAAGAAAGCTCGCGAAATAAAATTCGCGTAAAACAAGGTTCATGACTGGTACAAATTCCGTTTATGGGACCAGAAATTTAACATATCGCGTAAAGTAAAACATGAGATACATAAAAAATTTCATTTTTGGCCCTAAAGCTCGTGTTAAATCAAGAATGTAAAATTATATACATATTTTTATTTTTTAAAAAACATTTGAATTAAAACAGAACAAGAAAAAATAATTAAAACATATTCGAATATACAATAAAATGAAAAAATATAAGAAAATATGTCATTTGTAAAATAGTCAAACACAAACTGAACCAAGGCGATTTCATACAAGTTGACCTTGGCTTGCTACGTAATAGGGAGATCGATTATTCGACTTTTTTCAATAACCGGTTTTCGAATATTACGAATAGTTGCTATTTTGAAAACCCCGGTTATCGGTTAAGCATTTTTTAAATAACCGGTTAACCGGTTTTAATTCGAATACGTATAAACTCAAAAATCAAATAAGTTTTTGTAATAAAACGTTAATTAGAATATAAACAAAACAATTTGCACAGGTAAGGGACCAATCAGACCTAACAAATATTTTACGATAAAATCCAAGAAAGAGTGGGACCAGTAAATTGATCAAACTTTAGCTAAATTTGCAAACTTTTTTTATTGATTTACTAAACTTTATTTGTAAGAAGATATTTGTATAATGTAATTTAGAAACGGTTGAATGATATTTGATCTAGACAAACGTTTTGCAAAAGCAAATAAATTATAGGAATTTAATAAAGTTATGATTTGAAATATTCTCCCAAATTTATTTTGAATGAGTTTTAATTTGTTGGTGGTTAAGCATGACTATATAAATCAACCATATTTTTGAAAAGTTGCAAACAGAACCTCTTAGCAAGGATTATCTATTTCAAATTATTTTGTTTCAGCATTATAGAAACGAATAGTAAAATGAACATGCTTTAAGGAATAGTAAAATGAACATGCTTTTTGTGTGAAATATTTGTCAATTCGTCGACTACAATTTAAAACCTTCCATTATATTGTTTGATTTCTTCAATTTTGTTTTTAAGTTCTTGGTGTTTTAATAAATAAAACTGGTAGAAATTTTTCCCATATCGTTAATTCCGCCGGAATGTTGTAGTTTTCAGCATGAAGAGATGCTAGAACTACTTAAGAGTTTTTAGTGCCTTAAAGGGAATTTCGTCCTCGGCAACACAATCGGCTAATATTTTACCAATGAGACTAATTAAAGGTGAATAATAAGTCGTGACATGGAAGAACCTTTCTAACTTATCATTTTAGGGCACTTCAAGCACCTAACTTTGTCTTTTTAATCGCGTTCAAAAAATCTCTACTGATAACCTCTATATTTAATATTTAGAATACTCTCGCACAAATTACTATTTAATTTTTAACTGCACACGTTTTTATAGTATCTTGAAGTTTTTGTTTTTTTTTTACAAGAACACACGCTTTTATAAGCGATTTGTATTGACAGTGTTCATAATGTTTTTTGATCTTTGTTCATTAAAAGTTTAAGTTTGACCCATATTCAATTAGAAAATACTTAAATTACGGGTACATCTACAACAAGAGTAAGGAAAATTCATATAAATTACACATTATTAATATAACCGGTTTATTATACCAAAATAACCGGATTATTCGATATTCGAAAAATGGGTATTTTAAAATAACCGACTTGGGCAAAGCTAAAATAACCGGTTAAAACCGGTCGAATAATAACCGTTCGATCTCCCTACTACGTAAGCAACAGCTGATGTCTAACTATGTCAAAATTATAGGCCGTAACTTTTTTTTTTAAATTCTATTTAAATTCAACATTTTTTAATTTTCGAATTTATTCTATGTGCTAAATTTCAGTTACATATGTATTTTATAAAGCTTTTTGTAATAGTTGTATTCCTTAAATTTTAAGAAATGACTATATACTACCAGAATATTATATATATATGGGGGATTTCATCTCAAGTGACCCAACTTTTGAAATCGATGTCTTCCGATTTGGATGAAAATTTCACCAAGGTTAAAAAAAAAATTTTTTTTCGAAAGCTTGAAGAAATAGCTATCTAATTTGTTTGGGACAAATTTTGCTAACACCAATAGATAATAAGTTACATGGATGAGAAAGAACACCGGTTTGGCCAAAATGTCAAATTTTGACCCACTCTAACTCAGAAACTTTTTGACCGATCTTGTTGAAAATTTGTGTCTAAACTACTATCCAGTAAGACTAACCTTGGTGCAAATTTCATCCAAATCGGAAGACATCGATTTCAAAAGTTGTGTCACTTGACATGAAATCCCCCATATGTATAAAGTCATTCCTTAAAATTTAAGGAATAGAACTATTACAAAGAGCTTTATAAAATACATTAATAGCTTTATAAAATACATTAATAACTGAAATTTAGCTCATAGAATAATTTAGCTCATAGAATAATTTAGCTCATAGAATAAATTTAAAAATGTTCAATATAATATAGTTGTTTATAAAAAGAAATAATTCCTAGATTCTATTCTATTTAAATATTTATTTTAATTTCAAGATTTATTTTTTATTTTATTTATTTTTATACCCTCCACCACCACTGTGGTGAATGAGGGTATACTAAGTTTGTCATTCCGTGTGAAACTTTTTTATTATACATCTAAGACCCCATAAAGTATATATATTCTGGCTGCTTATGTAATTCTAATTCAATTAAGCCATGTCCGTCTGTTGAAAACACGCTCGCTTTCGAAAAACGCAAAAGAAAATAACAAACTTGGTCTTAAATTGCTTGTAGTTATCCTAAGCAACATGAAATCCAGCAACTTTGGTTCAGCAGGATCAGAACTATGAATCAAAATGTGGAACCACCACCCTCAAAAATTGATAATTTTGATACAAAAACTAGCATTAATGGTGGAATAATGCACGGAATGACAACATTTTGCACGAATTCGCTTTATACAACTGCAAATCATTCTGTTAAGATCGGTCCATAACTGACCACAGGCCCCATATAAACCCTTTTCGCGGAAAACAGTTTAGTACGCCTAAAACCGCAATAAATAACGCTAGCATATTAAATTTGGTACGTCAGAGTTTTCTAGGACCAGAAATCACACTGTAAAATTTTTTGAAGATCGGTCCATAATTTTTGTACGGATTTTAATAAAATTTGGAAAAAAAATTTGTACCAAATTTAATCTATATACATACTAACATAATAAGATAGTTTATGGGCAGACAGACTATTGCAGAGGGAGAAGTTTGTATGGGAGCCGATTTGTTATGGACCGATTCTCACCACTTTCAATCAAATTATCTCCAAAACGGCCACCTGTACTGCCAGCTAGATGCACATCGTTAAGGCTAGTTTACACTATTATAATTTGTTTTAATACATGTCAAAAACTCAAGTAATATGTAAAAGTGTGATAGTGTGACTGCAATGTGTTATGAAAATGACAAGTTTTACCAGAAAAGTGTGACATCCCATACGACTTCATCGTTTTTTGAAAATTTTCAAAACAATAATACTTTTCATTTGATCAGGGTTGCATTTTAACAAAAGCATGTTCATGTGTGATAGTGTGACCACAAACTGTAATGTTTCATTAGATTTTTTGACAGTCGACTCAGTAAGTGATTCTGATCGGTATACTTAAAGTTGGGTGCCATTGAGTTCTTGAAAGAAATTTTACATAATCGTATGTTTTTTAAAACTTTCGATCGTTGAATTCTATGAAACCTTATCAGAAAAAGATTCAATAAGCAATCGATCTGCTTCATCTGCACTTTTCAAATTAAAAAAAAAAACAAAACTTAGCACACGTTTTTAAATTATAACATTCCACAACACACGATTTAAAATTAAAATTAAAAACAAAATGAAAAATTACAGCATCTACTCAAGACGAATTCATTTTTCAGGGGGTGTTGAAAGCTGTGCTACTTTTTTTCTAACTTAGAGAGAGAAATGTCAAAAGTTGCCTGTGTTTTTTACATATCGATCAACGAAAGCAACAAAAAAATACATTGGTGTGTTTTTTGTGTTGTTACTTGTTGTAGTATCGACCCCACCGTATACATGAATTCGCCTTGCATCTACTTATATTCGACACACGCACAGTGGCGCCATTTGAGTTTTTTCGTTGCAAAAATCATATCTTTTGAACCGAATAAGATAATTGAACAGTTTAAACAGCATATGATAGATAACTGTTCAGCCTATGAAATGTGCGTTTGGAAAGGGTGCTACGCTTTGTAGGGGCCTACTTATGGGTTATCAAAGTTAAAATTAGTAGAAAAATCAATTTTATGGTAACTAAAAAAAATTTTTTTTACATTTTTAGATTGTTTTTATTTTTTTTCTTAAGGGTTTTATGTTTTAAATTATTACCCAACAAATTAAAAAAAAAATTATTTTTTTTTTTAAATTTATTTTTTCAATTTTCTGTAAAATATTCATCACAATTCGTAAGAGAAGGTATATCTAAAAGACTAACCATTTCTAAACTATAATTATTTTGTAACTCTATTCGTGACTTCACATGCCGCAGGGAAGAAATAAGTGGATCGGAAGATGCTGCCAACATGTTGAAGAGGTCCTCATTTTGCCTTTCCCTTGATGCTTTGAATGTGTTCTGCAATCTATATTTTTTATAAAATTTGTTAAGAGACTCCTGTGCTTCTTCAGAAAGCTCTCCAATTGGCAAAGACTGGTACTCAATTATATCTTTACCATGCGCCAATATTTTATGGACGGTCGGGGTCAACTTCTTCTGTGGATACATTTCTGCTAAAAGAGATGCAGTTTTCGACGCATGTTCTCCATATTTTGTAGAATTGACATTTTCTTTGCAGTTTAAAACATCCAAGATCGTTCCCAATCTTTTCACGATTTGATTGTCAATTCCAATGATTCTAGTTACTGCCTCATCATTTTCAAAAAATCTCCTAGAAGTGTTTCCATCGTTTGAGTTACCGTATCCGTGCTTGGGACAGTCTACTTTTAGTCCAACTTGTTTAAAAAAAGCATCCTGTATTTGCTTCTTTCTGATCTTTTCCTTATCCTTTATTGATGTATTTTCATCGAAGTTTTCCTCCTCTTGTGGTAGGGTATATGCCAGTTTTAGCAAGAATTCCATACACCTTATCCTTGCGTGGAATGGTGACATTCCATATTCGTAATTCTCCTCATTTGTAGAATCGTTTAAATTACCAAAGTTCTTCTGACAAATAATAATAAAAAATCAATAAAAAATATATAAAAATGAAACGAAAAAAGGGGTTTAAATAGGGTTTTGCTAAATTTTTACCTCCAATATAATTCTGTCTATATATATGTATTTGATAACTAATTGAAATATGTTATAATAAAGCAGAAAAAGATACTAATCTTAAACTCTTTACAACTAATTATATAAAATTGAGATGTAACATATTATATATGAAATAAATTGAATTTAATTGAAAAAAGTTCTTCTGACTCTTTTTGCAAATCGGGCATGACATTGTTGAGGTTGTTCCTGTCAGTTCGTTTACGACTTTTCCGTCAACCATGGTCAGGTGGAACTCGTAATTGCATTCAATATATTTTCCTTCTCCAATTTGCAGCTTTGTAGGCTTAATCTTGCTTATTTGTTCTTCAATGTCCTTTACCGTAGTCGTTATGAGTTCTGCCGATTCCCTTGCAAACTGAAACATTATTGGTCGGCAATAATGCACTGATGACGGACGTGGATTTTTCCAGTGTAGGGAATCATCCGATTTTAGACGTAAAGGAACAACAGATGCCATAACCATATTTCCGTCCGATATTGTAGCGTCATCGGAAGATATGCTTTGCTTATAAACGCTTTGTCCGGATGATCCATCGCAGCCCCATTTGCTGATTAATGTCAACTTCTCAGGAAGAATTTTCACTTCCGTGAAAAACTTTGGTGTGGTTGACTTTCTAAGCACTTCAAATAATTTTAAATTGTTCAACGCCATGTTTTCAGTACTTAAATTGTTTAATGGTTTCAGTAATTGTTGCGCCAACTTTCAGGCGTAGACTAATCCAGGCATTATGCTTATTTTGCAATATATAGGCTTTTGCTACCATGCCTAAAAATTTACCTCTTCCCTGCATACATATGGATTTAGGCTGAATAATGCAATTTTGATATTATGCACGTGTCCAAATAAGATTTGTGCCTACCTGTAGGGACCATAAGTCAATATTGTTCCTGACCATTTGTACGCCAAAGTATTGTTTATGTGAGGTACGTACCTGCTAATTTCAATGAGTAGTTTTTTTCAAACTATTAGATCAAACTACTGTCAGTCAAAACATATAAGGGATGGACGCCATACAATTTCTGCAACCATGTCTTTTTGAACTTTTTTACCTCTAGAAGCCAAACGGGCACGTACGGGCAGATAAAACCTTTTGAATTATGTAAAGAAATAATCAAAGAACAGGTTTTGCACGTATGGCAAATATAGAAAAATATAGTTTTTTTTTATTTTCCGTCAAAGTTGAAAAATAGTGAAAAAACGGATAGTTTTTAAATAGTGATTTACCAGGAGAAACACAAAGCAAACAGTTAATTTTTTTTTTATCATTATACATTTAATAAATACATCAATCAATACAAATAAAAAATAAGGCGATTCGTTACCTATTTTTCGTGATATTACACCTGAAATCGCAACAAATTGACTAAATATTGTGTGTTTTTTTGAAAACCGAAAGTCGGTCAACTTTGAACGGTTATATCTTCTAAACTAAAAATGTGATATTATTAAGAGTGGCATATTTGAAATCGTTGAAAAGTTTCCTATAACATGGGTTTATTCAAAACTTCGTCGGCATTCATGAAAATTTTGATTTTTGCAACCTCGCTTGCTCTACTGGCGCCACTGTGACACGTCTATTTTGTTTACTACAGTGTTGCATTATTTGGACGCAACCTTAAAGTATTTTACATTGTTGTATACATGATGAAATAAACAGGTGGCACTACTACGCCAGATGACGATTTTTTGCTCTTGTATTGTTTGTCTAGTCTTATGTCAAAGTTTTGTTTATGTTTATAAAAAGTCCACGTTTTGTGCTGTGAATATTGTATTGTATTAAAGTTTTTGATTATTTTAATTAAAATTAAATAAGATAGAACCATAGTGAAATAAAAACTGGATAAAAATTAATTTATTTCATCGAGTTCGGTAGCAAAATTTGATTTTAATTTAATATAATTTTTGACGTATACGGAGACTTATTTTACATTTTTGTTGTAATGTTGTATGTGTTGCCTTAGTGCTGCCACCTGTATTATTTCACCATGGTTGTATCCATTTTCAAATTAAGACCACCTTGTATGAATTCGCCTTGAACTGAACTAAGGCGAGTTGACTAAAAAACTATTAAAATTTTACTGGAACTTTGTCGAATCAAAATATTATGAAATTCTCTCCGTGTTTAAAAAAACAAATAAAAATCTGTTGGTAAGTATTTTTCATGTTTACACGGATGGTTTAAGTAAAATTAAAGCAAAGTGAGTTAATAACAAAAAAGCAGGTGGTTGCAGTTTTACAATATTTAAAAAAACAACATGAACATTTCCTGTGTTGATTCTGCTTGTTCTTGTAATTTTATAAAAATGTTACCACCTTCAATATACACTGTTAAAATGCGACTCTGGTGTGATGAGAATACATAATTTTATAAAATAATTTAGAAAACGAACATTTACCGACCGATTGTCATATTTTTATCCATATTCTCTCTTACTCAATGCATTTTGCCTTTACATGATAAGATTTTTCTCATTATACATCATTTTTTGACATGTCGTAACACATTGTATTACCGTGTAAACTAGCCTTTACGGAAAAAATTGCTGAAACCTGCAAAAATTTCCAGTAAGATGTAAATTTAAAATTTTTCATGCAGCATTATTTAATGCAGTATGCCCATGTATGAATGTTTGAAACATTATATAAAAAATCTTCAAATTTTTGTAAAATATGTATGCACTTGTGCAGTTCTATTTTAGCACACAGCTGATGAAATTCTTTTGAAACACAGTGCTGCATTTCTCGTTAAATAAGGATTGCCCTGATTTTTTGAGAGTGTTAATATAGCTTAAAAAGCGCGTAATCCAAAAAAAGGCTACTATTATTGATCCGTGTTATATCTAAATCGTAAATGAAGTGCCGTGCAAATCAAGCGATACCTGTAGTACTTACAAATATCTTCTGTATGCATCCAATGTGCTGGAGTGTTAAATTCAGGAATCAACCATGTTATATTTCCCTGTAACTTTTCTCTCAGTGGATCTTCGGCATATATGTAAGTAAAGTTCATGGTAATCTGAAATTTAAACAAAAATATAAGAAAATAAAAACATGAATTATAAATATTTATATTTTTCTTGTGGTTAATAAGGAACGAACATATATAATCGTTAATCATTTATTAGCTGAATTTGCTATGTCTGTAAATGCGTTTGCCTGAAGTTATAGTTTGTCTTAAGGTAGTTTTACACGATAAGTATTTTACAGTATACTTCTCGAATTGCAAAATGCATATGTACATTAGGGTGTCCCATTAAACAAAAAATTTTGGGGATCATTCTTAATTTGAATACTCATAAGGCTAAGAATTTTTGAGATTTTTTTCCGATTTTTCGGAGGTGGTTTAGAGGTCGCGCAAATTGATTTTGTACCAAAAATCGACCTTTTTGGGCTTTTTTTGAATTTTGGTTGAAAATTGGTAAAAAATAGATATTTCTTCAGCTTCTGAGTCAATATTCTTAAAGAAAATTTTCCGATCTTTAATTTGATGTGCATAAATAATAAGTTTCGTCAGGGATTTTCCACATTTAGATACATTATATAACAGTTTTTCGTAAATTTTCAGCAAATATGAAAAAAATGCTTTATAACTTTTAAAATTTGTATGAAGACTAAAAAAACTAATGATGCAGTTTAAAATATTATGAAGTTTTAAATAAATTAGCAAAAAAAAACAATGAATTTTCTCTCACCGTTCTCGAGTTATACCCTTTTAAAGCTTTGTACACATTGTATGAAATGTATAAATATAAATTGTTGAACTCTGTGTTTTGCTTCCTGAAATGATTTGTTGTTTTCCCATTTTTCTGGATCCGTTTGTAAAAAATCAGTAGAAATGTTGCAGGCTTCAAAAAAAGTTAGGTTGTCTTTTGTAATAAAACACTGAATTTGTTTATTTTCAATCCAGAAAAATGGGAAAACAACAAATCATTTCAGGAAGCAAAACACAGAGTTCAACAATTGCAAGTTGTAAATGATGTCGCAGAACGTGGTGTGGCCTTGGCTAATAGTTATATCAATCAGCCATGTCACAGAGTACAATTCCGTTCGGAAACGGAATTCATTCCGTATTTTGGTGCTTCACAAAATGACGAAAAAATTTTGCGGAATGAAACCATTTTTATTTTCATGGACGGAAGGAAGTTTTCTGTATCTTACAGGCCAAAAAAAAAACTATCAAAATATACCTTCTATCAATAAACAAATATGTTTTCTTAGGTTCCGAACGGAATTGTACTCTGTGACATGGCTGTACATCACAACTTCTGAAACAGACTTTCAGAGTTTACTGCAGGGGGTAGAGCAGCATCGCAAGAACTATAATAAATGATTTATAACAATTCTATTTTTCTTTGTTTTTAATAATAACCATTATGTATGAGTGGTAAGTAACTATTATTTTATTTGTAAAAACATTTTCTAAATCCAATTATTTAAAGTTTAAAGCAATGCAAGCCTAGTTCACACCTTATAGAATTATACATTTCATACAATGTGTACAAAGCTTTAAAAGGGTATAACTCGAGAACGGTGAGAGAAAATTTATTTATTTAAAACTTCATAATATTTTAAACTGCATCATTAGTTTTTTTAGTCTTCATACAAATTTTAAAAGTTATAAAGCATTTTATTTCATATTTGCTGAAAATTTACGAAAAACTGTTATATAATGTATCAAAATGTGGAAAATCCCTGACGAAACTTATTATTTATGCACATAAAATTAAAGATCGGAAAATTTTCTTTAAGAATATTTACTCAGAAGCCGAAAAAATACCGATTTTTTAGCAACTTTCAATAATAATTCAATAAAAGTTAAAAACGCTAGATTTTTGGTACAAAATCAGTTTGCGCGACCTCTAAAGCACTTCCGAAAAATCTGATAAAATTCTCAAAAATACTTTACCTTACGAGTATCCAAATTAGGAGAGATCTTCTGAGAAAATCCAAATTTTTATTATTTTTAGGACAACCTAATATACATGCCGTGTGACCTTATTTGATTTAAACGTCATTTGTTTTTGATTCGACAAATACATATTTATAGAAGACAATTCCTCCTTGCGGCATAATTCGTGAATCGGACATAGCAAAAACAAATATATTGGTGCAATTCCTTTATTTTTGGCATAACTATTTCTCTAGTAAAAAAAAAACATTGATTATAGGCGTGTTCATTAACTTTAATAGCAGAAACTTGCAACAAAAATAAAAATATAAATGAACGCTTTACTAGCAAGTAAGGAATATCGACACTATTCAGCTGTAAGATACAAGATTATTTCATAATAAATTCATTTGATTTGAACTATTTGCGCAAGAATATTGTTCCTTTATTTTAGAAAAATAAATACATATTTTATATTATTAAAAAAACTTTTCATTTAAACAATATGAAAATTATTTTTGTATTGTAAACATGAAACATGTGGTTGAAAACATGAAACAGGTGTTGAATAATTCTTGCTAGTAAAATTTTACTATCAGAAATTTTCAACAAATTTTTTGTTTCTAAAATTTGAATGCTCTTTTTTCACTCTCTCGTTGCAAGTTTTTCAAGTACGTGAACACTTACTCTTAACAATTATTGAAAATAAG
Organism: Pollenia amentaria; assembly: GCA_943735925.1. Taxonomy (NCBI): domain Eukaryota; kingdom Metazoa; phylum Arthropoda; class Insecta; order Diptera; family Polleniidae; genus Pollenia; species Pollenia amentaria. Next base: position 78,291,474 of record OX031008.1, on the reverse strand, counting down.
CAATAATTTTATGTACATGAACATACCTATTAACTTTCAAATATATGTACATAAATATCCATCAAGATGAAAAAATAAAAATTATTAAAGAAAAAATAGTCGAATTTGTAATTGAATCATTTATTTCGAAAAAGGCATACATACAAATGTTTGTAATAAAAAATTATATTTGATATTGCCATTATAAAAAAATCTATAAATGTGTTCACTATTTCAGGAGAAACATTAAAATAATAACACAATCTTATATCATCATTTTGGAAACATGTGTATCTGCTTGGAAGATAAAGATATCCAGATTGACGATTTCCAAAATTTTTATGAAATATTCTGCAATGGCCAACCGGCATGCACTGATGGGATTTGTAGTACAATTGTACCAAATTTTGTACAATCGAAACTTTATTGGTATACTGGTAAAATATATCCCTTTTTGGTACAATTTAAAAAAATACCCTCGTAGTTTTATGATTTCTTCGAGGTTGATTAACTCACTTTTCTTTTAAAAATTAGAATTTATAATAACATACCTCTAGCACTGACCAGAATGTTCATGATGTTATACTAGCTGTACATATGTACAAACATACATAAGTAGGAAGCTTAGGGTCAAGTGTCTCCAAATCGAAACTAGTGTAGATCGTTTTGGTGCCACTGTCTACACCAGTTGTCACCAACTACTTTCATTTGGGGTCCGTTTTTTAAAAAATCGCGACCGTCGCGGGCCGGAAGGTAATAAACTGAACTATTTAAATAATATGTTTAGATACTGTATGAATGGACAAATAAAATGAATGGGTTTCGGTGCATTATTTTATTAAATAATAAACAAATGCTTTGAATAAAAAGAAGATAGTACTAAGGGTTCTTACAATATTATTGAAAAAAATTACATTTTTCGTCTTGGACCATCCGTCTAAAGTTTAGGGTAAAGCTTGTGCAGGCTATTCTCATTAAATCTTCGAGATGTTCATCGGAGATGTTCATCAGCAAAGTGACGTTCAACAAATTGTACTATTTTCAACTAAAAGTGTACTTTTTTCAGACCAATTGTACTTTTTTATTTTTTTCAATATTGTTTATTAAAACTCAACTTTAAAAGTACATAAAAATTCATTTGAACGTATATGTATGTACCTATATGAAAGTAAAAAACTCATTAATTAATAAGAAGGCAGATTTGGGTTCATTTGTACTCAGTACTTATGTACATATGTATGTATGTATATAGACAAACTTATGATGACATGAATATTACTAATGAAATTGTTTGTGTTATCGCTCCCAAATTATCTTTTTTTTTTTGCATATGTTTCCCTATTACTTGTTAGTTAACGGATCATCACCAAAGGCTGATGTCGAGACGAAAATATTTCTCATGAATTTGTTAACACGCATAAAATAGGTCTACGGTCCGGATCCGGACCGCGGTCCGCCAATTGGTGAGCCCTGGTCTACACTTTTGACAAAAAAAAAAAGAAGAATAATAGAGACATTTTTGCTTCTTTATTTTATATTCCTACACCACAATAGTAAAGAGGGTATTATGTGTTTGTGCTGATGTGTGTAACCAGGGCTGTGTCGAGTCGTCAGAAAAAAGAACTAACTCCGACTCAAACTCCTACTCTAATTTTGATGCTAAATGTATAAAAGACTGGTCCTTATTTGACTTTAAACTCTTTTTATATCCTCCACCACTAGTGGTGAATGAGGGTATACCAAGTTTGTCATTCCGTGTGAAACTTTTTTATTATGCATCTCAGATCCCATAAAGTATATATATTTTGATTTCTTCAGTAATTCTAAGTCGATTTAGCCATGCCCGTCTGTCTGTCCGTCTGTTGAAAACACGCCCATTTTTGAAAAATTTACAATTTTGTTACTACATAAAATGTGGCATAATGCACGGCATGATATAAGATGTTGCACAAACTCGATGTATATGACTAGAAATCATACTGTCAAATTTCGTAAAGATTGGTCTATAATTTACTATAGGCCCCATATAAAGCCTACTCCCGAAAAATACATATTTACCTTATATCCCATATTAAGCAGCCTTCTGAAAAGCCCTTTAAACGCTAAATCAAATTTCACTTCTGTATTGAAATTTGTTCCATTTTGATTTTTAACAACAGAAATCACTCTACATGATTTCGTGATGATAAGTCCATAATTTTCCATGGGTCTAATATAAATTCCCCTCCTGAAAATCCTTTTAGTTCGGCATAAACTGTTACAAATCATGATATTTTATTCAAGTTAGTTTAAATTGCTAGAAATAAAAGCATGACACTGTCTGATTGTCGTCCAATTGGTTTAAACCGGAACCAATTTTTATACTGACGTCCGTTTTTATAAAGATCGATTAATAATTTATAGCTCTAATATATTCTAACTTTCAAAGATTCGGCACAGCCGAATATAGCACTCTAACTTGTTTTTAATGCAGTACCCTTTTAAATGGTTAAATATAGCAAAAAAAAAAAATGTTTCTGTAAAAGTTTCAAATCGATATTTGAAATATTAAATCTCCAATTTCGAAGAATTTTTATTTTGGAAAATATTAGAAAATTTTTTTAAATTTTTTATGACAAAAATTTTGGAGTCAGAGTCGCGGGTTTTTGTTGGTACTACGACTCCGACTCCGGTAAAAAACCTCAACTCCGACTCCACAGCACTGTGTGTAACGCTAAAATATACTGGTTTTAGACCCACCTTTTGGTATATACCGATCGACTTAATATAATTTTCTGACGTCCCTCAGTCCATGTGGTATTTTACTGTCTTCCTTCTATGATTTTTTCTTACAACAAATTTTTATTATATTTAAATATTTTCCTCCGATGAAAAAAGTTGAAAATAATTTTCAACTAGATATTGGGAATTATTTTATTTTCATAAGCAACTTTATTATATTCAACATTTTTCATTTTTCGAATTTATTCTATGAGTTAAATTTCAGTTATGTATTTTATAAAGCTTTTTTGAAATAGCTCTATTCCTTAAATTTTTTTTTAGAAATGACTTTATACAAAAAGCTTTATAAAATACATAACTGAAATTTAACTCATAGAATAAATTCGAAAAATGAAAAATGTTGAATATAATAATTTTCAACTTTTGTGATAAATATCATAAATGAGTTTTTTAATTCTGTTTCGAAAAGAAAAATAAATTTTTTGTTTCAAATAAAAAAATTCAGATGGATAAATAAAATTTTTTAGTCACAGGTTTTAAAAGTATCAAAATACGGTCTCTGGTAGATATTGTGTGTGCCAAATATTTTTTTATCATATCTATTTGTCAGTTGTTGGGGGTGCTAGTGAGCTACGGGGTGCTAGAGTGTTGTCGTTGTTAAAGAATAGTTTTTTGTAAATTATTTTTTCGAACTAGAAACAAATAAAACAAACAAATTAGGATAAGTTATTCTTATACGAAATCATTTGATCTTTAAAATATTTGAAAAAACCAATTTTTCGTCTGCAAAACCGAAAATAATCAATTTAAATTAAACGTTTTCTATCTTTGACATTTTTTCATTTATTTTTTTTTTTACCAAAATAAGCCCAGGGTGTCCTTATTATACTGCATAAATTAGAAAGGGATCTCCAGAAGTTTAAGAGTTATGCACTTCAAAACTGGAAGTGAACATTTTGAATTTCAATTTCTCTAACGAAGGCCCAATTTTTTTTATTTTTTTCAAATCCGATATTAGCCTTGTAATACTTTAAACGTTTCAAAGTGGGTTATGCATTAGTAAAAAATATTCGTTAGAAACTGTCCATAGTTTGCGCACTGCGAAACCGCAAGTCACTATTTAAATATAATTTTTGTTACTTAATCGTAATATTTTTGTTTTTTTAAACCGAAATTCGCCTACGGTGTCCTTTTTATATTGTTAAAGCTTTACAATGGGATATCCATAAGTTTAAGAGTTATACAGATTAACAGTTAGGTCGTACGTCGCACAGTGGCGCCCGTAGAGCAAGCGAGGTTGCAAAAATCAAAATTTTCATGAATGCCGACGAAGTTTTGAATAAACCCATGTTATAGGAAACTTTTCAACGATTTCAAATATGCCACTCTTAATAATATCACATTTTTAGTTTAGAAGATATAACCGTTCAAAGTTGACCGACTTTCGGTTTTCAAAAAAACACACAATTTTTAGTCAATTTGTTGCGATTTCAGGTGTAATATCACGAAAAATAGGTAACGAATCGCCTTATTTTTTGTTTGTATTGATTGATGTATTTATTAAATGTATAATGATAAAAAAAAATTAACTGTTTGCTTTGTGTTTCTCCTGGTAAATGACTATTTAAAAACTATCCGTTTTTTCACTATTTTTCAACTTTGACGGAAAATAAAAAAAAACTATATTTTTCTATATTTGCCATATTTGCAAAACCTGTTCTTTGATTATTTCTTTACATAATTCAAAAGGTTTTATCTGCCCGTACGTGCCCGTTTGGCTTCTAGAGGTAAAAAAGTTTAAAAAGACATGGTTGCAGAAATTGTATGGCGTCCATCCCTTATATGTTTTGACTGACAGTAGTTTGATCTAATAGTTTGAAAAAAACTACTCATTGAAATTAGCAGGTACGTACCTCACATAAACAATACTTTGGCGTACAAATGGTCAGGAACAATATTGACTTATGGTCCCTACAGGTAGGCACAAATCTTATTTGGACACGTGCATAATATCAAAATTGCATTATTCAGCCTAAATCCATATGTATGCAGGGAAGAGGTAAATTTTTAGGCATGGTAGCATAAGCCTATATATTGCAAAATAAGCATAATGCCTGGATTAGTCTACGCCTGAAAGTTGGCGCAACAATTACTGAAACCATTTAACAATTTAAGTACTGAAAACATGGCGTTGTACAATTTAAAATTATTTGAACTGTTTAGAAAGTCAACCACACCAAAGTTTTTCACGGAAGTGAAAATTCTTCCTGAGAAGTTGACATTGATCAGCAAATGGGGCTGCGATGGATCATCCGGACAAAGCGTTTATAAGCAAAGGATAACTTTCGATGACGCTACAATATCGGACGGAAATATGTTTATGGCATCTGTTGTTCCTTTGCGGCTAAAATCGGATGATTCCCTACACTGGAAAAATCCACGTCCGTCATCAGTGCATTATTGCCGACCAATAATGTTTCAGTTTGCAAGGGAATCGGCAGAACTCATAAGGACTACGGTGAAGGACATTAAAGAACAAATAAGCAAGATTAAGCCTACAAAGCTGCAAATTGGAGAAGGAAAATATATTGAATGCAATTACGAGTTCCACCTGACCATGGTTGACGGAAAAGTCGTAAACGAACTGACAGGAACAACCTCAACAATGTCATGCCCGATTTGCAAAAAGAGTCAGAAGAACTTTTTTCAATTCAATTCAATTTATTTCATATATAATATGTTACATCTCAATTTTATATAATTAGTTGTAAAGAGTTTAAGATTAGTATCTTTTTCTGCTTAATTATAACATATTTCAATTAGTTATCATATACATATATATAGACAGAATTATATTGGAGGTAAAAATTTAGCAAAAACCTATTTAAACCCCTTTTTTCGTTTTATTTTTATATTTTTTTTATCGATTTTATATTATTATTTGTCAAAAGAACTTTGGTAATTTAAACGATTCTACAAATGAGGAGAATTACGAATATGGAATGTCACCATTGCACGCAAGGATAAGGTGTATGGAATTCTTGCTAAAACTGGCATATACCCTACCACAAGAGGAAGAAAACTTCGATGAAAATACATCAATAAAGGATAAGGAAAAGATCAGAAAGAAGCAAATACAGGATGCTTTTTTTAAACAAGTTGGACTAAAAGTAGACTGTCCCAAGCACGGATACGGTAACTCAAACGATGGAAACACTTCTAGGAGATTTTTTGAAAATGATGAGGCAGTAACTAGAATCATTGGAATTGACAATCAAATCGTGAAAAGATTGGGAACGATCTTGGATGTTTTAAACTGCAAAGAAAATGTCAATTCTACAAAATATGGAGAATATGCGTCGAAAACTGCATCTCTTTTAGCAGAAATGTATCCACAGAAGAAGTTGACCCCGACCGTCCATAAAATATTGGCGCATGGTAAAGATATAATTGAGTACCAGTCTTTGCCAATTGGAGAGCTTTCTGAAGAAGCACAGGAGTCTCTTAACAAATTTTATAAAAAATATAGATTGCAGAACACATTCAAAGCATCAAGGGTGAGGCAAAATGAGGACCTCTTCAACATGTTGGCAGCATCTTCCGATCCACTTATTTCTTCCCTGCGGCATGTGAAGTCACGAATAGAGTTACAAAATAATTATAGTTTAGAAATGGTTAGTCTTTTAGATATACCTTCTCTTACGAATTGTGATGAATATTTTACAGAAAATTGAAAAAATAAATTTAAAAAAAAAAATAATTTTTTTTTTAATTTGTTGGGTAATAATTTAAAACATAAAACCCTTAAGAAAAAAAATAAAAACAATCTAAAAATGTAAAAAAAAATTTTTTTTAGTTACCATAAAATTGATTTTTCTACTAATTTTAACTTTGATAACCCATAAGTAGGCCCCTACAAAGCGTAGCACCCTTTCCAAACGCTCATTTCATAGGCTGAACAGTTATCTATCATATGCTGTTTAAACTGTTCAATTATCTTATTCGGTTCAAAAGATATGATTTTTGCAACGAAAAAACTCAAATGGCGCCACTGTGCGTCGTAAGAACATGGGACGTAGAGCCATAAAAGGGTTTTTTTCCTTTATGGTATAACAAGCACCAGCTTTGCTAACTAAAGCTTCTCTGCTTAGACGATCTTCGGTCAGACACAAGGCCGAATTAAGGAGCTTTAGTTTGCGAACCGGTGTTTGTTATACCACACAGGAGAGAACCTTCATAAGCAGTTCAACAGAAAATCTTGTTAGTTTTTTTCATACATGTGACCTTCTCCGAGAAAAGGGACCTAGTGTGTCAAAAAACGGGTTTGGACTTAAGAGTGGATTCTGGTACCTAATAAGCCTCTGCACAAATGCATTTAAAAGCCGGTTCAAGACATTCGTTTGTTTTTTAAATACTGATTTTCGCTCACTCTTTGTACAAGAAACAAATGCATTCGTGCAGGGGTTTAGTACCTAAAAGGGTGTAGAATAAGATGAAATGATAAAAATTTATTTATCCCATAAAAACGTACAAAACGAACTTTGAAAAATCGATAAAAATGAGGAAAACATTAAAATTTTAAACTTTAAATGCGTTTTTCTCAAAACTTCATTTTTACACACTAGGTCCCTTTTCTCGGAGAAGGGCACACATGAGTTTTTTTTTCTAGAATTTTGGTGTTTAGTATATAATTTATTTTATTGCTTCAGTTTATTCATTTGTGTTTGTAGTGCATTATTTCAATACGATAAAAGTTCAAAGTTAAAGCCCAAAATTAGAGTTAAAAAAAAATGAAATAGGCGATTCCATAAACACAATTTGCGTAAATTACAAGTTGGACAAATTTTCGGTTTACCGCATTAAAAACAAGAAACAAGAAAGTGCATTCAAGGGGCTTTAGAAAATTACAAGTTCAAACATTGATTTTGTTGTTTCAACAAGAAATTTTTATTGAAATAATAAAACTAAAAATCCCCATATCAAGTTTTTTATCCCCTTTTTTTTATCCTCCAAATTTATGCGCACAAAGAAATACTTTATTCCAAAAAGACGTTTGTATGGGGGCTATGGTAATTTACTAGCCGACTAGGCTTTTCCGTATGACAAAGCGTATATACCAAATTTGTGCACTTTTCGCATAAGATGACCGTACCCAGGCAAACAGCCAGCCAGACGGACGTGAGGACGTAATGACATTGTTAATCCGATTCAGAAAGTGATTCTGAGTCCATCGGTATACAAAAATTTGTATGTGTTACACACATCAGCACAAACGTATAATATGCTCTATATTTATGATGGTGTGGGCAAAAATTATTTCAAGCCAAAATTTGTATTTTTAAAAATGTTTACCTCTTAATACAGGTTTAGATTGACGATACGTTATTTGGTTTTAGGAAACAACATTTTAAATCTGTGTTTTAATATTGCATGTAGCTTCCATTTTATAGCGTTTTTTCTTGTCCTGTAAACTTTTGAAAAATTATGATAAGTTGTTTTACTTTTTAGGTGATGATATGAAAAATACAACTTTTAGAGCTTGTAAAAATCTTTCGGAAGGGTGACTAAGTTGCCTACATAGTTAATAACTTCTGTCATAGGATTAAAGGTAACAACAAAATGTATTTAGCAGTGTAATTGTCAAATTTCTCATCGCAAAATGCAGTGTTATATTTTAAACTGACATCAACTGTTTTGCAAGTCATTTGTTTGTGGCGACATCATTACATTTTTTATTAATTTATATACGCATAGGTTTTCTTTAAAACAAACAAAATTTTTGATTAACTGAAATAAAATTAAAAGTGAATAGAAATAGAAATCAGTATTTATATAATTTGCTGTTATGAACGATTTAACGTTATGTCAGATGAAACCACACACGATTGTGTGAAAGCAAAAATTATAAGTCTTTTGTATTTGTTAATTTTGTCAGACATGTGCAATTACATATGGATGTTACATCTGACTAAGCCACTGCAAAATACACATCGTGTTAAAGTGCTTTTAGTTCTAAGAATTCAAAATTAACTTCTAATTCACGTAAATTGCATATGTTTATGCGTACAAAATGAGTTTTACTCGTCAAATTTTAAATACATTTTTAATAATCCATTTGTATTGTATTTTGTCATGTTTTAAATTTTTGCCTTTAATCTGTTTCAGAAACAATAGATTTGGAATCCATACTAAAGCAAAAATATATTATAATGAAAATGACAGACAATTATGATGTGTAACTCTGGTAAAAAATATTGTCGGTGAACAGACCAGAGGATTATCAGTTTTCACACACAGGTGTATGAGTTATTAAAAGTAATATAATTTGAATGATAACAAAGCAGCAAAAAACAAAAGAAATGTAAAATATTAAAAATACTCAGGCATTTTTGAAAGAAATAAACCTGACTTTAGGCATTTCAGCACTCCGAATAACAATTTCACATCCAAAATATTGTGTGTGTGTGTGCTTATGACGCCATATTAACTACGAACTCAACAACAATAAAATTCGCTTTACATCAAAAGGCCATCGAAGCAACAGAAACAAGCAACCAAATGAACCGACGACCATCCAATAAAATTGGTGAGTGAAAATGTACTCAAAAGTAAAGGCAATTTTCATCTTCAAAGAAATTACTAAATTCAAGTGAGCATCCGTCAATAACGTTTTTTTGCGGTTAGTTGGGTTGTAGTTGTGACCGTAATGAGACCAACTATTTTCGAATGTGGGATATCAAGACCATTTGTTGTACATTTTCTATCCTCTCTCTCTAGTATCCTAGTCGTATTAATTGTTTTATACCCTCCACCACCACTTGTGGTGAATGGGGGTATACTAAGTTTGTCATTCCGTGTGAAACTTTTTTGTTATTCATCTAAGACCCCATAAAGTACATACGTATATTCTGGCTCCTTGAGCAATTCTTAGTCGACTTAGCCATGTCCATATGTCCGTCTGCTGAAAACACTTCTAAAAAACGCAGAAGAAAAGAACAAACTTAGTCTCAAATTGATTGTAGTTATCCTAAGCAGATTGGCATTGAAATCCAGCAACACCGGTTCAGTAGGATCAGAACTATGAATCAAAATGTGGAACCACCACCCTAAAAAATTGATAATTTTGATACAAAAACTAACATAAATGGTGGAATAATGCACGGAATGATATAAAATTTTGCACGAATTCGCTTTATACGATTGCAAATCATACTGTTTGGTTTCGTAAAGATCGGTCCATAATTGACCATATAAACCCTACACGCGGAAAACGGTAACGCCTAAAACCGTAATAAAAAATGCTATCATAATTAAATTCGGTACGGTACACTGCTAAATTTTGTGAAGATCGGTCCATAAATAACCCTAGACCCCATATAAACCCTACTCCCGGAAAACATTTTAGTACGCCTAAAACCGTAATCAATAACGTTATCATACTAAAATTGGGTACGTCACAGTTCTATTGGACCTGAAATCACACTATAAAATTTTTTGAAGATCGGCCCAAAATTTACCCTAGGCCCCATATAAACCCTACTCCCGGAAAACCGTTTAGTACGCATAAAACCGTAATTAATAATGCTATCATAATAAACTTTGGTATATCACAGTTTTATAAGACTAGAAATCGCAGTGTCAAATTTCGGAAAGATCGGTCCATAATTAACCCTAGGCCCCATATAAACCCTACTCTCGGAAAACAATTTATTGCGCCTAAAACCAAATAATGTCCACTTTGGGAAAATAATTATATTCGCCTAAAAGCATGACAGGTATATTTATTGCGGAACATTTCTTCCAACTTAGATTCATATGGCCAGAAAAAATATCATGCAATTTTGTGAAATTCAGTGTTAACGCTAAAACTAATTACACTGATGCATTGAAATATATTCTTATTTATTATTTTGGGATGATTGGTCCATAATTTACCATAGGTCCAATACAAATCCTTTTAGTTCGGCTAAAACTGTAACGAATCATGACATTTTACTCAAGCCAGTTCAAAGATATAGAGAGAAACGCATAAAACTTTCTGATTGTCGGTCAATTATTTAATATAGGTCTAAATCGCATCCAATTTTAATGCTGACGTTCGTTTTTGTGAAGCTTAGTTAATAATATATAAGTATTTATCATACAGAGCTCACTGCTGTTGGTGGAGGGTATCAAAGATTCGGCACAGCCGAATATAGCACTCTAACTTGTTTTTATTAGCAAACGTGCAGAACAACTTTTTTCTACTAGTTCGCCAGCAGTTTTATTACCGGCAATGCTGCAGGGACACAGTTACAGCACATTAACTGCTACAAATTTCTTATAAAACATCCTTTATAAAAATTTTGTGACGGTATATTCAGAACTTATCATAAATTCCTTCTGAAAATCACAAAAATCTCCAATATAAATCGAATAAAAATTCAGACAAAATTTGGTACAAATAATTGTCATAACAAGATTTTATACTTATACACTAAAAGAGAAACGCTACGTTGCTGGAATGAAACCCCCATTCATTTTTGCAATGAAAATTTTCATTACTTTTTTTTTCTTCCTATGCTAATCCGAAGCTCCACGCTTGTCTGCAGGAAAGAAACCAGAGTCTCTGGCGGGAATCGAACCCGCAACCCCGGCGCTAATAGACTAGCTCACTACCAACTAGCCAAGTGATACGAAACTGTTAATTGCTGTAATGTATACTATGAAACTAACAAATCATGAATTTTTTTACATTACATTGTACCATTAATGATACGAAATGCTTTGAAATCGGGCTATGTAAAACTTTAATATACACTGAAAAAATTATCAGTAGTTTTTTTTATCAATTAAAAAAATTGTTTGACAATTATTTAAATTTAATTAATCAATCAATTATTCAATTCTTTTATTATTTTCTTAGTTGAATGAAAGTTAAACATTTAATTTTGATTTAGTTAACATTTAAGTTGTTTTGAAATACATTTTTGATTAAAATATTAATTAAATAACAAAAAATCTTAATTGATTTTTTCCTTTAAAATGAAATAATTTAAGCTTTTAGAATTGTTGTTGGGAATTGTCAAAACCTGATCTATATTTAATTAAATCAATTAACAATTTTTTGATAATTTATTTAATTAAAATTAATAATATGATTTATTTATTTACTTTTTAGTAATCAATATAATCATTTTGGTAATAGGTGCAAATTCAACAATTTGTTTGCTTGATTCTTTGAATTTGACAATTTTTAATTTTTTCTCTGTGCGACTTAAAGTAATAATCCGCACAGGTAACTATTTCAAATTAACTTTTCCATTAAGAAAGTTATTAAATTATATGTTTAAGCAAAATTTTTATTATTAATGGAATAACTGTAGAAATTAAAGCACCCTTCAATACGTAAAAATAGCCCGAATGAAGTTTTACATTGACAAATATTTTTTGGACCTAGAAACATAAACTTCAACATTCAATGTCCTGAGTGGATAAAAGCCTATGAGGGATCTTTTTGGTATTTTTGTTCTTAAACTGGTACTTTTTGAATTTCGGTTAGTATTGGACCTAGAAACATAAAATTAAACATGCATGGTCCTGAGTGAATGAGAATCTGTAAGAGGACTCTTGGTACTTTACCTGGTACTATTTGAATTTCCGTTAGTATTGGACATAGAAACGTAATATTCAACATTAAATGTCCTGAGTGGATAAGAATCTATAAGAGGGATATTTGTGGTACTTTTATGTTTTTTAACTGGTACTTTTTGAATTTCCGTTAGTATTGGCTCTAGCAATATAAAATTTAACAACTAACGTCCTGAGTAAATGAGAATCTGTTAGAAAGATCTTTTTGGTACTCTTTCGTTCTGGTACCTTTTTTAATATTTGTTAATATTGCATCTACAAACATAAAATTAAACAAGCAATGCGTTGAGGCAATGAGCATCTGTAAGAGGTTCTTTTTTGTATTTTTTGTGCTTTACCTGGTACTTTTTGATTTGCCGTTAATATTGGACCTAGATACATAAAATTAAACATGCAAGTTCCTGAGTGAATGATAATCTGTAAGGGGGATTTTTAGTAGTTTTTCTTTCTCTAACTGGTACTTTTTTAATTATAGTGGTACTTTTTTAATATAAAACTTATTGTTTTTCAATAAAAAAATAAGCGGACAGGTGCCTAGTACTTTTTGAAATTCGGCCTTTTTGAGGAGGAAGTACTTTGTCACGCCACCTATCTTCAATACAAATACAAATTGGATGCTTTTCGAAATTCGAACGTTTAAGGGGTGAAAATCGTACCTAATTTTTTAAATTTTTTTCATAACCTTTTTCTTCATCTACCTATATACATAATATAACATTGTAACGTTACTGGACGATTCATCATCGCACGTCCTAAACGCCTGAAGCTAAAATGTTGAAATTTGCACCGGAGGTTGGCCTCTCGGGTAACGGGTAAAACCTGCATTTTAAAACTTTTTTGCTACGCCATCGATCTTAAAAACTAAAAAAACATTGAAATAAGAATTATATCACATTCGTTACGTTTCTAAAAAATACAAATACAAATTGGTACATTTTTAAAATTCGAACGTTTAGGAGGTGAAAATTGTACCAATTACAAAGTAGCGGGTTGAATGCTAGTATTTAAACAAGTTAAAGCCTATAAACATAAACTTTGGCTTAACAATATGTCTAATGCTAGTGTAAAATAAAGTAGCAGTTTTGAACTTGTTTCATTGTATGAGCTTAAAACAATGAAAAATGAAAATGAATGTATGAATGAAACCATGTTTTTAAATAAATGAAAATATTTAATTTTATTATTAATGATTAACATCATATAAACTAAAAAAGTTCATTGCATTAATGATACATTGTTTTCGGTAATGAAAATTTATGTTTCATTGTGGAATTTATGTCAATAAATTTGAACTTAATAAGATTTCTCTAAGACGTGCTAAGTTCCCAATTTTTAATTTTGATAAATACACTGAAATTTATTGTTGAGGGAAATCTAGTTTCTATGCGCATTTCACTGGTTGCTTCGGCCGGATCATCGGGAAACCTTTTTCTAAAGACTATAGAAAATATTGTAGAAATAAGACTTTAAAGCGTTTTAAACAGTGAGTTCATCTTTTCTTACATTGAAATGATATTCTAAGCGGGAATAACGCGCTACGAAGGTTTTTCTCTTAGTGTCGGTAGGGCTTGCCCGACTTTACTTTCTTGAATCGAGTGGTTTAAAGGGTTGTTTGCTTAAATAAAAACATGTTTTATTAAGGCCTATAGGCTGTATTCGAGACAGAACTTCTGCTTAAATATTTTTTTTTTTTTTGCAAAATCTTAATATTACGCGAGTATTATAAACAAATTTTGAAACGCAGTTGGTCGTATTGTTTTTTTTTCCAGCCATCGTAGTATTTAACCGAACTACAATTTACAATAATTTATTTTTAAAGTTTGTTGTTGTCGTTGCACATATAAGTTCCGAATGATAATCAGAATATAATGTGGCAACAATGAAAGTCATGGCACAATTTGCCTTTTTATTTGGTACTTTTCGGACTTTGTCGGTGTGGCATGGTACTAAAAATTGTAATCGTATATGAGGACGTTTACACGGTATCTTAACAGACGTGTCTTACAAACACGTTTGTTTTGTTTGTAAGCGATCGGGTTAGAGAAGAAAAGGGGTTGTCAAATCCCAAGTTTCACTTATCAACTTTGGCATAGACATATAATATGTCAAAAAGTGTCATAGTGTCCATGGACACTGCGCTAACTAAAGCTTCTCTGCACAGCCGGCCTTCGGCCGGGCGCAAGGATTTTCTCCTCTATGGTATAACAAATACCGGCTTCGCTAACTAAAGCTTCTCTGCACAGCCGGCCTTCGGCCGGGCGCAAGGATTTTCTCCTCTATGGTATAACAAACACCGGCTTCGCTAAGTAAAGCTTCTAAGATCTGCCTTGTTTCCAAACGAAAGCCGACTATGCAGAGAAGCTTTAGTTAGCGAAGCCGGTGTTTGTTATACCATAGAGGAGAAAATCCTTGCGCCCGGCCGAAGGCCGGCTGTGCAGAGAAGCTTTAGTTAGCGCAGTGTCCATGGACACTATGACACTTTTTGGAGTGTCATAACGTCAATGGACACTATGACACTGGACGTTATAACATGCCACCGGGAAAAAATTCGTTTTTGCTTTGGGTCATTTTTCATTTTTTTTTGGGCCCTTTTTCGTTTCTTTTGGGCAAAATTTCATATATAACTTTTTGGGTCATTTCATGTTCTGTTGGGCGATTTTTCATTTCTTTTTTTGGGCCATTTTTCTTTGGGCGATTTTTCCCACAGCCGTTTTTAATTCCCACTTTCCCGAGAATTAATTGCGGGATTCCCGGGAAAGTGTCTAGACTGTGTTACTAGTTTAATCCAACTTAATTTTACCACAATATTTAAATTTACTACAGTTTAAGGCTTATTAAGCTAATTTTTGCGAATGGGCCCTATATAGGGCCTATGATAAATTATAGACCTATTTTCCAAAATTTTATTTCTTGTCTTAGCAAACTGAAGTGCAAATTTTACAATAATATTATACGGTTTTTCGGTTAAGGGCGTAGAAAAGTGTTATCCTATATTGTGCTTTATATGCATTTCAAGTAATTTTGAGTCTTATGAATGTGGATTATGCTAAATTGCACCACAAAAGCATTATTCCGTATAGCCGTAGGTAAATTATGGACCGATATTCACGAAATTTTGTGTCTTTTAAAACGAATTTGTTGAAATTTAATGACAATAGGTGGATAACTCTTTTCCTAGAAGATCTAGAAACAATTTGACATCATATGGCGCAATCAGCTTAAAATAAACGAAGGACTCACAATACAAATACTTTATGGGACCTTAGATGAATATTAAAAAAAAAAAATTCACATGGAATGTCAACCTTAGTATACTTTTATACACCACTGCTGATTAAGAGTTATAAAATTGTAAAAAAATATGTTATTAAATATATGAAGCAAATAAAGTTTCTCCTTCCTGCTGAATATGTTATACGGTAAAATTGTTTCAGAATTCCTACTTCGTAATTTTATGCTTTCAGTTCCTAATCGCCCTTCCAGAAATTTTATTCCACTAATGGCCAATTTCACCAAGTTCAGTTATAGTTAACTACCAGTTATAACTGTCGAAAACATATTGTTAGCTGAAAGTTAAGGTAACAGTTAAGTTTTAACTGAACTTGATGAAATTGGCTGTAAGACTTCAATACTTTCATTCTAATTATGCAAATGAGCTCTGAATTTGACAATGTATATACGTCTTTTGATTTTTATGATCCTATTGACATAAAAATTACCTCTTAGGTATTTTAAAATATATTTAATCTTAAATTTTTTACGTTTTTGTTATAAATTGGATACTAGACTTTATTATTTTAAGCGTAATAGTCAGTAAGAAATATTTGTTTCATTGGAGAAATAAGTAAAGAAATAAATAAAAAAAATTTGGGCGGGATCCCGGGAATTTTATTTTTATTTCCCGCTTTCCCGGGAATCCAAAAGGTGCTGGAATAAAAAAACTCTACCTAAAACGCATAAAGCCCTAACTAATAAAAAATGTAAAATCAGTGATTTTGTTGCATTTTGGAATATTACGAATAAATTAGCGATTTTATTAATAATTAAAAAACAAAGGGCCCTATCTACAACAGATTATATGATAAACGCTAAAAGGCATAAGTAACAGTTTGCATAGTATGCAAAATTGTCAATTGTCAAAACAACTGGTGGGTTTTACACGAAAAATAAGTTATAAAAACTTTAAGGCAATTAATCAATTTATCATTTTCAATAGCTTTTGCTTCTTCTGTAAAATTTTCAAAATGTTAGATAGGGCCGTTTGCGTTTTAGGTAACGAAATATTGGCTCTTAGTTGTACAAAGTTTTCCTAATTAATAATACCCTAGGGGAAAGGGAACTTACACCAAACTTGTCACGTGATAGTTCTAAAGTGGTAGGGACCGATTCTAGTTTTAACACTTTATATGAAGGGGACTTGTCACATTAACATGGCGATGTCCTAGGAAGGGGTTAATTGACACTTTGTAACATGTCACAAAATAAGCTAAATGGACACATTCCATTTCGGTCGCAGAAAATATGACAACAATTTCATAATTTTTCAATGAATTTTAAACGAATTTAATAAAAATCTCATTTGAATTTTTGGTGACTATTTAATTGGTTGCATAGAACGGAGTCCGCCAAAGCACAGCACATGTGCGAATAGGGATGGGCAATAAATATCGATATATCAAAATATCGATATATAAAAAAATTATAATCGATATGTATCGCCGATATTAAAAATGCCAATATATCGATACATCGATATTTATCTACGACTATTGAATTCGATATTTTTAAGATCTCTCTATAATAAAATTCAACATTTTAACCGTTGCTGAACTGCTTACAATACTGTTGTTTTTTAAGACTTGCATCATATTTTTTTTAACTAATATTAAGAATATAACGGCGTTTTTTCCATTGTACATTTTGATAGATTACATTGCATTGCATTTTAAACATACCATTTTGGACGTACGTCGAATTTTTGATGGACAGAAACCACAGTATTTTCTCTTTTTGTTATTCAGGCTGTTCTCCACTGCTACTGCAATTATTGTTTACATCATCTAATAAATCTTTTTTAATGTTACCATGCAAAGTTTTCGATAAAGTAGGAATTTTTAGCCTTTTGTTTGGTGCATTGAACAATTTCTGAAATTATTTCGGTAGTAACAAAAATGCCGAAGCATGAAATTGGGTTGTACAGTTATTTACATTCCCAAATTAGTCCTCTTGCCGTTTGAACTATATTCATTGAAGAAATTCGGCTAGCGCTCTGACCGTTTGATGTAGTTCAGCAGTGCTTACTTTTACATCTTATAGTGGGATAATATACCGAAATAATTGGCTATCGGCAGAAGTAGTAAAATGATCAGGTTCTTGAGGATTTTCTTCAGTCGGTGGTATATTATCATCAGCATCAAGGATGTCAACAAGCTTGTCTTATACATAACTTTGAACATAATCCTCCATTTATTCATCTTCCGATTTGCTCACATTTTCCAATGAATCTGAGTCGTCCAACACGCTTTTCAAGAGCAGTAACTTCTGCGTCGTCCAAGCCGCGCTTACAAGACATTTTTACAGCTAATTAAATAACAAATACCTTAAAATTAAACCAAAATAAAAACTTATTTTTGCTACAAAAGTTACAATTAAGATAACGCTACGTCTCTCAGACGTATGTTGTGTTTATTTGTGCTTATTTCTCAAAGAAAACATAACTTAACGCACAAAAAAGCCACCACCAACAAGCTGATGCTAACGACTGAGATAATTGAGCGCGAGAAAGTTGTATGTTAACAAATGTGAGAGTAGGAGCACAAAATTGAAAAAGCGTACGTCTCGCAGACGTACCTTATCTAACTAGGGTTAAGCTAATTTTTGAGAATGGGCCCTATATAGGGCCTATGATAAATTATAGACCTATTTTACAATTGTAAATTTTACAATAATATTATAAGGTTTTTCGGTTAATCTAGAAACAATTTGACATCATATGGCGAAATCAGCTTAAAATAAACGAAGGACTCACAATACAAATACTTTATGGGACCTTAGATGAATATTAAAAAAAAATTCACATGGAATGTCAACCTTAGTATACCTTTATACACCACTGCTGATTAAGGGTTATAAAATTGTAAAAAAATATGTTATTAAATATATGTAGCAAATAAAATTTCTCCTTCCTGCTGAATATGTTATACGGTAAAATTGTTTCAGAATTCCTACTTCGTAATGTTATGCTTTCAGTTCCTAATCGCCCTTCCAGAAATTTTATTCCACTAATGGCCAATTTCACCAAGTTCAGTTATAATTAACTACCAGTTATAACTGTCGAAAACATATTGTTAGCTGAAAGTTAAGGTAACAGTTAAGTTTTAACTGAACTTGATGAAATTGGCTGTAAGACTTCAATACTTTCATTCTAATTATGCAAATGAGCTCTGAATTTGACAATGTATATACATACGTCTTTTGATTTTTACGATCCTATTGACATAAAAATTACCTCTTAAGTATTTTAAAATAATTTTAATCTTAAATTTTTTACGTTTTTGTTATAAATTGGATACTAGACTTTATTATTTTAAGCGTAATAGTCAGTAAGAAATATTAGTTTCATTGGAGAAATAAGTAAAGAAATAAATAAAAAATTTGGGCGGGAATCCCGGGAATTTGATTTTTATTTCCCGCTTTCCCGGGAATCCAAAAAGTGCTGGAATAAAAAAACTCTACCTAAAACGCATAAAGCCCTAACTAATAAAAAATGTAAAATCAGTGATTTTGATGCATTTTGGAATATAACGAATAAATTAGCGATTTTATTAATAAAAATCAAAGGGCCCTATCTACAACAGATTATATGATAAACGCTAAAAGGCATAAGTAACAGTTTGCATAGTATGCAAAATTGACAATTGCCAAAACAACTGGTGGGTTTTACACGAAAAATAAGTTATTAAAACTTTAAGGCAATTAATCAATTTATCATTTTCAATAGCTTTTGCTTCTTCTGTAAAATTTTCAAAATGTTAGATAGGGCCGTTTGCGTTTTAGGTAACGAAATATTGGCTCTTAGTTGTACAAAGTTTTCCTGATTAATAATACCCTAGGGGAAAGGGAACTTACACCAAACTTGTCACGTGATAGTTCTAAAGTGGTAGGGACCGATTCTAGTTTTAACACTTTATATGAAGGGGACTTGTCACATTAACATGGCGATGTCCTAGGAAGGGGTTAATTGACACTTTGTAACATGTCACAAAATAAGCTAAATGGACTCATTCCATTTCGGTCGCAGAAAATATGACAACAATTTCATAATTTTGCAATGAATTTTAAACGAATTTAATAAAAATCTCATTTGAATTTTTGGTGACTATTTAATTGGTTGCATAGAACGGAGTCCGCCAAAGCACAGCACATGTGCGAATAGGGATGGGCAATAAATATCGATATATCAAAATATCGATATTTAAAAAAATTATAATCGATATGTATCGCCGATATTAAAAATGCCAATATATCGATACATCGATATTTATCTACGACTATTGAATTCGATATTTTTAAGATCTCTCTATAATAAAATTCAACATTTTAACCGTTGCTGAACTGCTTACAATACTGTTGTTTTTTAAGATTTGCATCATATTTTTTTAACTAATATTAAGAATATAACGGCGTTTTTTCCATTGTACATTTTGATAGATTACACAGTTCAGTTTTGTCTCGGTTTTTTAAGAGATGACAATAAAAAATAAACGCGGAAAAAATATTCTGGAAAGGGTTCCTAGAAGCATGTTTTTATATATTAAAAATGAAATGTTGCACAGTTTACTTGTATAGCATGTGTCAGAAGTTTCGTTTACCGGAAGTATGTACATATATAATAAATCCCAATAAATTTCTTTTTTACATTTCATATGGCGAATAAATAAAAATTTTTTTGGATTCTTTACTTTTTTTTTATTATAATTAACAGCTTGTCCCCCGATTTCAAACGAAAACTCGATTCGCATAACTTACCTTAAAATCTAAATTTTAAAATTGGTTTGTGTTTTAAATAAAAGTTAAGCGAATGAAAGTTTTGTTCGAAATCGAGGAACAGTCAGTAAATTTGAAATCAAAAGAAACAATAAGAAGTTAGAATGGAATTACATGTAATATGTTTGTGCATATCAGCTTAATACGTTCGATACATCGATATATCGATATTTTTAATTAATAAATATCGATACTCTTAAAAAATATCGATACGATATATATCGATATATTGTTTCAATTTGCCCATCCCTATGTGCGAATGCTCTCACGCTAATGAAAAGAGCATAATAAGATAATTTGTATTTTTAATTCTCTTATTACTAGACAACACTTAACAAAATGTTCTATATAGAATGGGAGAATGCTCTTTTACAGACTCATGTTGTAATAAAAATAAAAATGTTCGTTTGGGAGTTTACATTAAAACAACAATAAAAAAATTAAATTTTTTTTGTTTTCAGTATAAATTCCCTAACGAAAATGTTTATTTTTATTACAAAAACAGGCAGTTCTATGCCGAAATCACTTTATTTTGTAACTCGTAACCAAAGTAGTAATGCTTAAAATTAAGTATTTTTTGTATCATCTTTAACGTAACTTGTATTAATTTTCAATAGCAGAAAATAAGAAATTATGACCATTATATTTGTAGTTATATTATCTTCAAATATTAAGAACTACATATCCTACATACAAATGTATATTAAAAACGACTTTTGTTGTGTAATTCGAAACTTTGTTATTGAAGGTTTTTGAAGTTCGTCAATTTAAAATTTTTTAATTGCGATATTAATAAGTCAATTTTAAGTTTGAATTACTGAACTGCGACAACTCTTTCAAATACACTTGTAAGGCTAATGGTAAAAAACGGTACCAAAATTTTTTTTCAGTGGAATAAGAGAAATACAATTACGCTCAAAAATAAACAACTGAGTTTGGCGGACTCTGGTATAGAACTAATATGCCAACTCGAGAGAGCGTTCTCAATTTTTTAGTTCACCCCTCACACATATAGGTTCTGTGGGAATTCAACATACATACATAAAAACACCAAAAACAAAATAAAATTTGAAATTTTTCAATTTAAAATTTTTCACAATATGACACTTTTTGCTTAATTTTATGACACAAACACATAATTAATAATTCTTTCCAATACATTTTGTTCATTTGCTTTTGCAAAATGTTTTTATTTTTCAAAAACAAACAATTTTTAAATAAATTTTTTTGACACTAAATTTTTTCTGTTGTTAATATTATTAAAGCCGGCAGAGTAGCATTTTGTGGTATGAAAATAATATTTGAAATCGTAAATTATTTACATAAGTATTTTCCGATATTGCAGAATAAATATTTTACAAACATTGTTTTTAAAAGTTTATAAATGCAGCCAGCATTCAATAAATTTAAAATTTATTGAACTAAGAAAATTTTATTTTGGAAAAAAATTGTTGCCACATTCTATACGATTTTATGCAACTATGTTTAGTGGTGGAAGTAGTTTTATACACCAAAACATTTGAAAAAAATCTTACTTATACAAACATAAGTTAGGTACCACTGACAATTGAGTTATGCACCTGTCAAAGAGTCGGCATACTAGTTGTATATTATACAACGTTTACTATGATTGGATGCCTTTACTATGTGACTTATCACAAAACCCAAAAAATCTGGACTAATTACACTTTAAACACATTATCACCAGTTAAGTGATATGTCTTGTTTTCACCTATCACCATTCGTTCCTTTTTATTATATTAATGTGTACACTGGTCACGGCATAAGTGCTTTAAGACCAATTGACACAAATTTTCCGCAGGCTAGTTAAGCTTCTTTACTTTTTGGGTAAAGTTCGGACAACTGAGAGTAGAAGCGATTTTTAAATATTAAAAATAAAAAAGTACGCAAATAAAAATAATATTTAATTAGTCAAAATCACCTTATTTTTCCCAACGCGCCTGGTGATGCTAAAAAAGTAGGAAGTAGGCATAACTTACGAATTTGTTCACGTCAAAGCGTTATTTTCTTACATTATTCCATTTTCTTGCCAAATGCGTAGAATGAAAAAAGCGTAAAACTCGTGGTGCGGATGACCTTCAGGTTTTGGGTCAGCTTGTAAAAGCATACACATTTTTATTTACGGAAACGATAAGTTTGGATAAGCGTGTGTATCTTTGTTGTAGAACACAGTTTATCAGTTTTGTTTACATTAGCTAATAGAAAATCTGCTCCCCTTCTTGATCTTAAGAAAATACAAAAAATGTATCTACCGTAAAAGTACATTTTGTTTTTAAAAGGGCCACAAAATCAATAAAGTCATTTACCATCTCTGCAATGCGGCAGATAAGGTTGCAACTACAACAGTAATAAAATCGAAGAAATGAAAATAAAGAAGTACAAGATTGAAGGTGACCCTTTTCTTTCCTACTAATTTCCAAAGAAACCTCCTTCCCTTGTATTAAACATAAAAGTAACGTTTTGGTATAGTTTCTTTGGCAGGCTGGTTGGTTTGGCCGGTTGGTTGGATGTCCGCTGCCGCGGCCGGCTGGTTGGTTAGTTAGTTGTTTGGTTTATATCTAAGTCATCATCAAGAGTCATCTCATCTAGTACTTTTTTATTTTGTGGCAAGTTGTTTTCCTCTTCTTTTCAATATTATTATTATTTTTTTTTGGGCTTTTTGGTATTTGTCAAGTGAAAGTTGTGTTGTGTCTGGGATAATAAACGACAGTACAAAAATTTCACTTGTGTTTCTTATCATCGTCAGCATCAACTTATGCACATACGTTTATACATGTGAGCGCGGCGGAAACCTGTTCCTTTTTGTTCTTAAATAAATACTGTAGATTTCAGTTTCTTTACTTTCCGCCAAAAATTATAATTGGTATGCAGTCAACCGGCCAGCAGGCTGGTTGACTGTCTTTTTTTGTTGGTAGGTTGACTGCCAAACAGGATGGCCAGTTGGATAGCTAGCATTGAATTTTTCCTGGTGTTTAAGTTACAGCTTAAATTTTAGTATTCGTACATTCATTCAAGTTTTTACACTGGTTCAATTCATTCAAATCTACTTACATGTTGATCATTACTGGTGAATTCAAAGTGACTACGCATGCAGGCGTATTCTGGCAATTCTTCCGTTGAAGCATAATACTGCACCACATACCAACAGCCCATCATGGCTTCCAAATCGAAATTACGTAGAGCACGTACCTGCAATGATAAAATGCATTTTCATCTTAATTACACATGTAAAATACATTTTTTGGTTTGTTCTCATAATAAAATTTCATTTATAATTCAATAGAACCGTATAAAATCAATCTGATTGTCATTTAATGGAATATTTAGTGCACAGGAGATTTTTGTTGAAGTGGGTAAATATTTTTCATATGTGGTCGAAAAAAGGGGAAAAAGGATTTTATATTTGCTGATTATGTGAACTTAAATAAAGACAAAAGTAAACTATTTTAAAGCACAATTGTCGTTTGAATGGAAGCTGATACCAAGCCGGAATGCGTGGAGAAACGGTGTTCTCGGCAGGAGAGAGGCGTGAAGTTCTATGCTGACGACTGTAAGTCACAAGAAGAAGTGGGCTTTGGAGAACATACATGGGAGCTCAACCTCAATTTATTGCGAAGACTTCCGGATTGCTGTGGCGGTTTCCAGGCGGAAAACCTTGCGATCAAGGAACAGTAGACTGTCTCAGAATATTTGCTGTGCCGACGACTGCTGTGGATATTGACACTGATAGCCGTACCACTTTTATGGTCTTGCATTTCCTACCCCTGAGAACAAAAACAGTCCTTGACAGGTGCTCATCTATGACCGAAAAGGCTAAACAGTTTGACATTAAAGGGTCATATGGGTCGCAGAGTACATGGATATGATAGGGAACATCATATCAGGATGAGTGGACCGATCTTCAGGAAATTTAACAGTCATATAAAGCGAATTAGTGCAAAATTGTATATCATTCCGTGCATTATTCCAGCATTTATGTTAGTTTTTGTATAATAAAATAAAAAATAATAAATTTTTTAGGGTGGTGATTCCACATTTTGATTCATAGTTCTGATCATAGTGAACCGATTTTTTTGTCACGCCATATATCTTTTAAACCAATAAACATAGAAATAAAAATTATATCAAATTCGTAACTCATCTAAAAAATACAAATACAAGTTTGGTACTTTTTTTGAAATTCGATCCTTAAAGGGGTGAAAATCGTTCCTAATTTTGCTACTTTTTTTTTTTAAATATTTTTTTTTCATAATATAAAATTGTAACGTTACCCTGCGGGAAATTTGTAACAATTGTTCCAGCAGACTGGTCCTGGGATTTGTGAAAATAGAAAAATTATAAAAAGAAAGAACTCATGACCAGTAAAAGTAGAACCAATCTTGTTACTAGTTTATGAAGAATCAAAAGGTAGAAAAAGTAATAAATTACAGTACAGTATTCACCGGTGGTGTAACACATTTATTTGGGACATTTTAAAATGTGGTCAGGTTTGTCAAAGCGCAAATCAGAATTTTTGTCCGCATTTCTCAAACGAAAAAAGCTAACGGACGTTGATGTTAAGACCTCGATACACCGTAACCGTCAAGCGAAATTTCAATGCGTTAACGACGAAAACTCTTACACCTACTGCAACAAAATAAAAGGATTAGCCAATGAAATGGGAATAGAATATACCGCTGAAGACTGGCGACTGTTTATCGATAGCTACGTCACTAGCTCAAAAGCAGTGTTACTGCATACAATGAACCTGAAGCCCTCAATACCTTTAGCATTTAGCACAGACTTAAAGCAATGCTATGTAAAATGGAAATTTTGCTAAGAGACCTTTAATACGCAGATCATTTATGAAAAATCTGTTGCGACCTTAAAGTTGTCAATATTTAGCAAGGCATAAGTCGTGGATGGCTTAAGTATTATTGCTTTCTGTGTCGTTGGGACACAAAAGCAAAAGTTGATCACTACTCGCACACTTAGGAAAAACGAAAGTCGGGAGTGAAAGGTGACACTTTAGAGATGACAGCAGATCCACTAATAAAAAATGTAAGTGATATAATGTTGCCAACGCTGCATATTAACTTGGGTAAAACGAAGATGTTTATAGAGACTGTAACGAAAAATAAGGATAACGTATTTCACTGTCTTAAGAAAATTTTTCCAAGACTCAGTGATCAAAAAATTAAAGTCGGTAATGTACTTCTTAACTAATCTCTTCAAATTTTTATTTATTTTTTTAATTAAAATTTTAAAACAGGTGTACTCAATGGATCAGACATTTAAAAATTGCTAAAAAGTGAAGATTTCAATACGATTTTGCACGGAAACGACTTAATTGCTTGGGACGCACTTAAGGCAGTTATATAAAGAGTATTAGGAAAAAATCGAGACGACGAATGGAACGTTTTAGTAAAAAATATGGTAAAGTCATTCCAAGCAATCGGTGTGACCATGACATTAAAACTTCACTTTTTAAATAATCATTTGCAGAGTTCGAAAAACAATTGCCAACAGAATCTGATGAGCAAGGTGAGCGCTTCCACCAAGTAACCATCCCGATGAAAAAGCGGTTCAAAGGGGAAAAAATAGATGGAAGTATGCTGGTCTATCCATAAAGTATTTTCATATGAAAATAAAGCTAGCAAAACGGTCGGAAAGCGACGACTAAAGTTCAATTTATATTAAAAAAGATTTTGAAGTGTCCTTATTTTTCATTTCTCATGTTCAAAATTATCAATTTTTCTTATTATGTATTTTAAAATATTTGAAGTGTCCATCATCAACAATAAAAATCTATAACGAAATTTTACGTTTTTTAGAATTTGGCTGTTTTGAGTAAGATGTTGTTGTTTTTTTTGATTTTATCTCACGGTAAAATTTTAAGATCTGATTAAGAGCTAAAAATTTGCTGAAGAGAGACAAGCAATATTTAGAATAGTTCACGAGATATAGACTTAAGAATCAGTACATCTGTTATGAAAATTGTACTTAAATCCATCCCCCAGTCGAAAACTGAAAAATAATTTAAAAAAAACCCTAGCTAATAATTCAAAACCCAGCTAGGGGTTTTCTTTTACCATCATAAACTTTCAGATTTTGCGGGTCTCGATTGGTTCAAGATTTTAGTGCTGTACTGTGTTATTTACAAGAATAAAATTTTCCATTAAGAAATGTGTGTGTTGTAATTTTTTTTTATGATCTAATTGAATACTGTGGAGGCTCAAACGTATAATTGGACACTTATTAAATGCCGATTTTAACGATTAAAATAATTATTATTAAAAACCCTTCTAAATAATGTATAATACTTAGCATGTTTTATTCAAAACTATTTTCAAAATATAGAAAAAAAAAACAAAACTAACAAATTTCATGTCAAACGCATAATTGGACAGTCATATATAAGATACAGTTTTAGTACTTGGAAGGAAAACCTCCTTGTTTTATCACTGCTTTCAAACGTCGGGCATCGACTGCACGCATGAAAACTTAATATTTGACATACGCCAAGCATACTGCTTTCCATTTGATCGATGCAGGTTAAATTTACTGTCCTCACAAAATCTTTTTGACTGATTAGGTAATTTTCTGGCTATTCGCCGATGTAAATCAATCGTCCATAAAAATGGCCCAATTGTTCCGTAAATCCCATCACTGACCCACACCACAGTAGTGGAGAGGGTATTATGAGTTCGTGCTGTTGTATGTAACACTAAAAAATATTAGTACTAGACACTTTCTGAGTTGATCAAACGATGTTCGATCGGCTGGCTGATTGTATGTCTTGTGCGCAAATTACAGGAGTATAGTTTGAAGATAATTTGATGAAATTTTACACAAACGTCTTATGCTATGTTCACACTTGGGTTCTTAAACGCATTTAAGCATCTCGAACGTGATAAAGCTTTAATCACATCAAAATCGATATTATTATCCATACATTAAAGGGATTTGCTAATCACTTCTAATTGATATGATTAAAACTAAGTCATTTCATTAATCGCATAGAATCCTCTAAACATACCTTAATGTAGAATCGGCCACACTAAACGTACCTTTTAAGGGTACTATCGACCACGATTTCTTCTATATGTTTTTGTTTATTCCTTGGATAATAATACATCAATTTTCACAATTTAATCATTAATATATTTTAAATAAACTTTATTAAAGTATTTCTATCCATTTTTAAAACTTTAAAAAAATTTAATTTGTTTGTTGTGTTTTATTTATTAGTCAACTGTCATCTTAATCATCTCAAATGTGTTATGAACGTCTTCGATTAACTTAATCAACATGTTGCTGAACCCTGGGATTATTGGTAATTTTTTACCACTAAGTAATTTTCTTGATCTGGCCAGACCGCAATTAGAACAGCTAAAATACCCAATTAAATAAAAAGTAAATAAATATATTTTTATTGAACGTGTTTCTATTAATTTATTGTAGATTATTAGAATTTATTATATAATTTTATTATTTCATTATTTTATTCCACATGTAAGTCATCGAAAATGTAGTATACAATTTTGCACATTGCTCTTTAGAATCTACCACACCTGATTCTATTTTTGATATTTTGTCCTATTTGAAAAGATACAAGCCAAAAAAAAAAAATTCGTCTGGTTAGGCCAAGAGGGTAATTTCATAGACTTTTACATACAAATCGAATTTCACCCCACCAATTTGCTCCAATCGAATCCAAATTAATTTCATTCGATTAAGCACATAAATAATTTATAGAATTCACGTTCCTGTTTTTTGATTTTTTGTTATATTCGAAAAAAATTGCAAGCTAAACACAGATTTGGTCTGGCCAGACCAAGTCGGTAATCCTAGGGTTAAACGCGCTTAAAAATCTAAGTGTGAACATGGCATTAATTGCCATAAGGGCGACACTTATTGAAAATGGTGAGAATCGGTGCATAATTTCACATGGGTTCCAAATAAATTTCTTTCAGGATTAGTCTTTGTGCACATAAATTATCTCATTATGTTGGTATTCAGATGGAATTTGGCTCAAAAATATTTGACCATAGCTCTCATACAAATACCACTGCTGAAAATAGCTACAAGTTCCACAACTTTCTTGTAAATGCTGATATTGATGTAAAATTTGGCGACGATAACGTATATAATAGCTACTATACCATATAACTAATAACTAATATACCCTATAATAGTTATGGCTTTTTTACAGGTTGGTCCAGAATTGACCAGAATTGAACATATTTGATCCATAAAAAAACCCTCGCCAAAATCGTTTTAAGACGAACAAAAAGTCATATTATTGTTCATATTTAGATAACATTCGGCACAAATAATTCTTACTTGAATCTTAACCTTATAGCATAATTTTGCTGTGCCAGTTCCAAATCGGGAACACTCTCTAAAATTTGTCTTTATACACTCTATATACTGTGGTGCATCTTGATCGACTTTTTACTTTCTTACTTGTTTAAATTACGGCACTATTGAAGTAAAAGAGCGATATGAAATTTCTTTTCAAAATTTTAGGGGTAATAAATCAGAGTAAGTTAAACTATCTTTTTGATTAAAAATGTATTAAGCCTAACATAACTATTAATTATATAAACAACTAGAGTAACGCTGCCCACGTTGCTGGACAATACAATAACATACGTTTACGTCTTTGTATTAAAAATTAAATTTTCTAGTCTTGGTTGTCGAATGGCAATAACGCACCAATTTTCTGACCCTGAATCTTTAATTAATATTCAACATTTTATTGAGTTAGAATTTTCGTATAAATGAAAACATGTATTAATATCTGAACTGAAAACCACATTATTAAGATTTAAGTTTTAACTGAAGGATTACAAATCAATAATTAAAAAATGTCAATGATCGCACTGTAAACTTAAATGACAATCAAAAAACACACTGAAATTAAATAAGTCAAATGACGCGAGCAAGTAGAGCCTTGTACCGACAAAATGTAATTCTCATAAGGAAAAAAATACATTTTATATAGATTAGACCTTTCCAACGCATGTACTCGTTTGAAAATCGGTTGAGTGGTTCGCGAGTTATAAAATGACAAACATAGACAACTTATTTTTATATATCTATACTGACTGATTCATCATCGCACAGCCTAAACGCTTGAAGCTAAAAACTTGAAATTCGGACCAGTGGTTGGCCTCTCCCCAAATCGATCCACTAAGACGGGATTTTTGGAAATTCGAATGTTTAGGGCGTAAAAAAGGGTAAAAACGGGTAAATTCGGTAACCTTATATCTCCAAAACTAAAAGAGATACAAAAAAAAAATTAATACTTATCGTTGTTCTTTAGCAAAATCAGCGGATGGTCCCTGGTACTTTTTGGAAATTCAGCCTTTTAACGGAGTAAACGGGTAAAACCTGTATTTTGGTACTTTTTTGTCACCCCATCTATCTTTTAATCCCATAAACATAGAAATAAAGGTTATAACACATTTGAAACTTATCTAAAAAGTCCAAATACGAATTTGATATTTTTTCGAAATTCGGACATTTAAGGGGTAAAAAGCGTAACTATTTTTGGTACTTTTTTTATAATTTTTTTTTATTTATTGCCATATACATATTTAATTATGGGCTCCCACTACAATATTGAAATTTTTTATGCTTCAATGGGGAGAAAAAAGTACCAGAAAGGGGAAATAGGGCGTAAACGGGTAAAATCTGTATTTTGGTACTTTTTTGTCGCCCCATCTATCTTTAAAACCCATAAACATAGAAATAAGGGTTATATCATATTTGAAACTTATCGAAAAAAATCCAAATATGAATTTGGTACTTTTTCGAAATTCGGACATTTAAGGGCTAACAACTGTAACTATTTTTGGTACTTTTTTTAAAAAACATTTTTTTTATTCAAAAATTTAGTACTTATTGTTGTTCAATAAAAAAATTAAGCGGACAGGTGCCTGGTACTTTTTTGAAATTCGCCCTTTTTGGGAAGTAAACGGGTAAAACCTGTATTTTAAAACTTTTTTGCTATGCCATCTATCTTTTAAACCAATAAACATTAAAATAAAAAATATACCACATTCATAACTTTTAAAAAAAGTACAAATACAAATTGGATGCGTTTCGAAATTCGAACGTTTAAGGGGTGAAATCGTACCTAATTCTGTTATTTTTTTTCCAAAACATTTTTCTTCATCTACCTATATAATATAAAAATGTAAAGTTACTGACTCATTCGTCATCGCACGTGCTAAACGCCTGAAGCTAAAATGTTGAAATTTGGCCGGGAGGTTGGCCTCTCGCTAAATCGACACCCTAGGATGGAAGTTTTGAAAATTTTTATGGTTAGAGGTTAAAAAAGCTAAAAACGGGTAAATTCCCTAACCTCATGTTCATCAAAAAAATAAGGTCATGTTCAATAAAAAATATCACATTCGTAACGTATCTAAAAAATACAAATAAAAATTTGGTACATTTTCGAAATTCGAACGTTTAAGAGGTGAAAATCGTACCTATTACAAAGTAGCGGGTTAAAACCTAGAAACATAAACTTTGGCGTAAAAATATGCCCACGAAAGAAAAGGAGACGCTAACGAAGTAGCGGGTTAAATGCTAGTATAAACATATAAACCGTCTCTAAACGCATAAAATTGGGCCATATGAAATTGACAACATTTATCGTAGTGCTGCTAAATGTTATTTTTTTTTAAGAATATATAATACATGGCACACCAAATTTACAGCTGTTTAAACTACATATAAGTTTAAATTTAGTTCAACTAAACCAGCTTTTAAACACTACTGATTTATTAGCTATTAAATAATAAAATTCTGCATACCAAAATACGTATAAAGTCATAAAACAGCATGACCCAAAACTTCTTTAAGTTTTTCACCCCTTTTATGCATTATAAAATGAAAAAAAACTTGTGCTTTTATATTACGTTTTTGTAAAAAAAAATTATTTCCATTGATATATTTTAATGACCTTGAATATTTCAATTACTTTTCTATTCTTATAACAAAAATCCCCTTTAGTTTATATTCGAACCACAACGAGATAAATGTAAAATCTAACTAGAAACAATGTAAGACATTTCAGTGCTAAGAAAGTGTATGATGATGGATTTTTGTTGAGTTGATTTCTCATTTTGTACCATCCAGCCATAACAATAAATTTTTTCACAGATCATTTACACTTGCAACGAAATTTTGGGTCACTTGTTATTCGGTTAAGGTTTTTTTAGATGCTTGATGAAAATTACTAAAAATTTTTAGTGATTGATTGTTTGAAAATAATTCTACAAAGACTAGAAACGATCTTTATTTTCTTGGGGTAACCTAGCAAGTGTAAACATCTAAAATAATTTATTTCTTTCCAAAATCAATCTAAAATAAGACAGAGCCAACAAAGTTAACGCTGATTTCATACTGCGGTTGTTCAAATGCGATATTCTTTAGTTGTTGTTGTTGTTATTCGATAATGATAATGTTTTTTTTTGTTATTGTGGTTGTATTGTAAACACAGCTACGATCAGTGTTTAAAAATGCTTGACTATTTTTAATGTTTTTGTAATTGCTTAACTTAACTTAAGAAAAAGAACACAGTAAAAGCAAAAAGCAAACGCAGAAAAAGTGAGAGTAAATAATTTATTTATTCTCACCATGTTTATGTTCTCAGCTTAAAAAGCCAGCCAAGCAACCACTTGAAAAAAAAAATTGCTGTTGCTGTAAGTAATAAGTTTTTGTTTATTTTTTTTTTGCTTTGGCTTAACTGTAAATTGATGTGCTTAAATTCAGCGAGTATTAACTTCTTTGCTGTTTTTGACTTCATTGCTGTTGCTTGCTGTTGCAGGCGTTAGTTTCCTAGAATATATACATAATTACATAACACAAAATAAACAAATTAGTTTAAAAAAACGTGTAGTTTCATTTACGTATGTATGTACCTATTTATTAAAAAAAAAAAACGCAAAATACCAAAAAAATTCGAAACAAATTCGACAGCAACAGCAAAGAAGTTAACTTGCTGACTTTAAGCGCATCAAAAGCAAAAAAAAAAACAATCAAAAACTTAATACTTACAGCAACAGAAAATTTGTTTTCTTAAGTGGCTTCTTTGCTGACAGATTAAGCAGAGTACATGCACATAGCGAGTTTAAACAAATTATTTACTCTCTTTGTTTTGCTTTTGCTTTTTTGCTTTTGCTGACTCGTAATCAAAGAGTTAAGTAAACACTTAGACACACAGTTTTTTAATTTGCTGCAAAAAATGTAAACAAAGCAAAAATGTGCGACTGTTGCTATTTTAAAGCAAGCAATTTAAACACTGGCTACGATTGATAAATGTGTGATGTCGTGTTTGTCACAAGTGTTGCATATTGATGAGATTTTTATGGGGTGCTGCTGCTACCGATTGCTAGTGTTGCTTTCTTTATTTCATTTAATTTCGTTTTTTTTCGCAGCAAAAATAAAAAAATATAAAACTATGAACGAGTCGTACTAGTATTCGAAAATAGAATTTTAAATTCTGTTTTCTTTCTAGTATAAATGTTTTTATTATATTTCTGGGATCATGTAGTTATAGTGTTTTTCAAGTCGCCGATATACCCTACATCAGAACCCAAAAAAAGTTTAAAAAAAAGTATATAGATATCTAGTTGATAATTTGTTCGTTGTTTTTTTTTTGACTTCTCCTTAAGCCGGTGATACACTATCCTATTCAGTCGTACGACTTGTCAAAACAATCGTGTGTGCTCATAATGTATGACAGTGTGGCCTAAAAATGAATTGAGTGACAGATTTTTTTGACAAGTCTGTACGACTTGCAAATGTTTAACAAAACTTTCATAAAATTATAGATTCTATGCGATCGGAGCTGCATTTTCTTTTAAAGTAGCTGAGTCATTTGAGTTTCCATATTTTTTGTGGGATAGTGCGGCATTGACGGCAAATTTTGCAGCATTTTGAATGAATCGTACGATTATGTAGGATAGTGAATACCGGCCTTTATGAACATTTCCATAAAATTTTAATTAATCCTCTTATTTAAGCTTAAGGTCTTATTTCTTTTTTTTATAAAAAATATTAAATTTATTTAATCCAATATTTCGGCACTCCGTTGTGTGCCTTCTTCAGGGATTTTTTATAATGTTTGACAAAAAATTAACAATTTTTAATAAATTTAACAAATTTAACAAATTTAACAAATTCAACAAAATGTCATATTTACAATAAAATACAAAAAGGTTTTCCAATTTAAACCTAATCTATTACAGTTTAAATAAATTATTAATTTCCGTTTCTATTTCTATAAATTAAATGTCTATAATTTTGGGCTACATTTTCAGTATTTGACTTAAAATTAATTCTGGATATTGTTGGAATCTTTATAATTTGCAACATTTCTAACATAAATCTACGCTTATAATTATTTTCCGTGTTTAAAACTGAAATATTTTCAAAATCAGGATAATGGTTTAAACTTGCACAATGGGTTGATAAAGCTGTTTTTTGTGATGAAATATTCCTATATTTTTGATCCGACTTATGTCCTGCTATCGAATAAGAGTCAATTAATATTTCCATAAAATGATAGATTCTATGCGATAAGAGTTGCATTTTCTTGCAAAGTAGTTGAGTCATTTGAGTTTGCATCTTTTTTGTGCGATTGATAGCAGATTTTGGAGACATTTTTTTATGTCGGATAAAATTCCGTCAGATTTTAGTGAGAATGGATCGTACGATCAGGATAGTGAATCCCGGCCTTTAACTCGCTTAAGGCCGCCATAATTTAAAATATTTCAAGCTAGTGGATTTCAGTTCCAGCCTTTTTAAATATTTTATTGCATATATTGTAAACATAGGTTTTACAAATGGCACATTTAGATCCTTTTGGATATATGAGTTTTTAACATATCAGGGAGCATCTGTGATTATTCGAAGAAGTTTATTTTGGCGCCTTTGAATTTTTTCGATATTAGAGGCCGAGGTAGCGCCCTATAGCTGAATACCGAGGCTTTAAGATAGAGTTGTAAAGGAGAAGTTTGCACTCGAGACTTAGGACAGAATATCTTCCAATAAGCCAATAAATTTGAATGGCTTTTAGTTTCAAAGTAAATTTTGGGAATACAAAATTTATTATTAATAAGATTTCTCTATGACGTACTAAATTGCACACTTTTATTTTTGACAAAAACACTAAAATGTATTGTTGAGGGAAAGTATTTCACTGGTTGCTTAGGCCAGATCGTTAGGAAACCTTTTCCCAAAGACTTTAGAAAAGCTACAAATATTATACAAATAAAACTGTAAAGCGAATAAGAATTATAAGCACTCAAGTGTTACTGGTAACAATATCAAAGCTTAAACAAAAACACCAACAATAAACAGTGAGTTTATCTTTTTTTTACATTCGTTTCATTTGTGTTTATTGTGCCTCTATCTGACATTTGCACGTTAATCGCCTATCAAGATGTATACCGAGATATTTTACATGTGCGTGTTGAGGTATTATTTGGTTATTAATTTTAATGGGGGAGCATGTTTCCCGACGCAAGGTGATTGTTAAATGAACGAATTTTTGCCTATTGACCCTTATCCTCCATTGTTTTAACCACTTTTTCAGTTCAAATATATGATCCTGCAAGTAACGAGAT
Source organism: Pollenia amentaria (assembly GCA_943735925.1). Lineage (NCBI taxonomy): Eukaryota > Metazoa > Arthropoda > Insecta > Diptera > Polleniidae > Pollenia > Pollenia amentaria. The sequence goes on along the minus strand of OX031008.1, from coordinate 78,256,450 downwards.
GCTTCATGACAGTTTTCGTGTACGCTTAGAAAAGCTGTATCATCCGTAAATGTTGAAGTTTGTGGCATGTAGTTGTTTGTTGGCATGTCCGAAGTATAAATTAAGTATAATAAAGGGCCCAGGATGCTGCCTTGTGGAACTCCAGCATCAATTATCTGAGAACTTAAAATATCGCCTTCTTTAATAATACATGTATGACTGAGCTACTAAGCTTTCTAATAGCTTGTGTGATTTTGCTGATAAGTTAAGCTTTAATTTATGTAATAAGCCTTCATGTCAGACTTTATCATAAGCTTGCGAAACATGGATGAAGTGTGCTGAGCAATAATTTTTTCTTCAAAGGCTTTTCCTATGACATTTACTATTCTATCAATTGTTCAATTGGTCTGTGTTTTCTTCTAAAACTGAATTTATGGCTTGGAATACAAGTATTTTCATTTAAAACCGGCATTAATTTTGACACTAGTCGTTCCTCAAATAGCCTTGAAATATTAGATAATAAGCTAATACGCCTGTATTACTCAACTTTTGTGTGATCCTTTCCTGGCTTTGGTATAATGGTTACTAAGGAAACCTTCCATTCTAGAGGGTAGTAGGCGTAAAATGGCATTAGAAATAGAACAAATAATTTTCTTTGCTATGCGAGGTAGCCCCAAGAGCTTTTTGTTTCTGGTCTTATCAATACCAGGGGCTTGTTTTTTAATCACAAATGGTCTTTTCGATCTCTTTTATTACAATTTCTAGGGGAAAAGCAGCACAACAGGTGGCAGCTCGACTGCCATATCGTGAGATATATTTGGAGCAAATACGTTTTTCAATTGACTAACAAACAGTTTCCTTTTTAAATATCATTACTTGTCCATCTTCCATTTAAGTTTATTAATGGTGGTCTAGGCGAATTCATTTACCAGGTGGCGTTGAAAGCACAGCAGTGCTACTTTTTTTTCTTACTTAGAGAGAGAAACGTCAAAAGTTACTTGTGGTTTTGACATATCGATCAACGAAAGCAACAAAAAAATACATTGTTGTGTTTTTGGTGTTGTTACTTGTTGTAGTATCGACACCACCGTAACATGAATTCGCCTTGATGGTGGTTAAGAGATAACTGTCCTATTGAGATTTCTAGCTGCACGCCATAATGAGTAGTATGATTGTGAGGAACTGCCTTAAGATATTTTTACAGGGATGCTGTTTTCTTAGACTGCAGTAACTTTCTTAGCCTTTTTGTTTATTTTTTTAATAAATTCTTAAGTTAAGGGCTTCTGTACAATTATTACTCTCTTCGAACTCTCCTTTTATCAGTATATTTTTTAAGGGTTATACTGGAATGTTGAACAGCTTGTTTAAGATAACTCTCAAAATTAATAATAGAGAGGAGATTCACATTCTCCGGTGTACCAAGCGGAATATTTTCTGTGCAATGGGCTCAGAGATATTTTTTTATATTGAAACCAATTTATTTGTGTGGCTGACGTTGTTAAGTAACCAGACGGAGATACAATTCTATTGGGGTACATTAAAGTAACAATTTTGGGTAAGGGATCCGAAGATAATTCTGAGGGAGCATGAATCGTTTTATTTGGGGTGTTTTTAACCACGCCAAAAGAGATGACATCTGGAATTTTTTGCGAATCAGTAGGCCAATATGATGGTTGTACATTCGCGACCATTTTTGAAATGGTATTAAACAAAACTTGACTCTTTGGTGTTATAAGTCTGTTTAAAAGCATGTTTAGTGTTGTAATCGCCGGCAGCCAGGATGCAGAGTACTAGTGATTTATAATATTTACAATATTGGCTACTGAAGGGCGTCATTACAGTTCGTAGTTTACCAATTACATTTGTTATGTACTGTTTCACTTTTTAAACAAAATTTATGGATTTTTTAATATTTTTACAAGTATTTAGAATGCGAACATTGATGGATATGATTTTTTACATTGTGGTTTGAAATGGTTTTTGAAGAAGATCATCATGATCATGATGAAGAAAGTTTTTGTTCGTCTGTAATATATTTACGAATTGATTTATTAGAGAAAGATTTTTTGTTTAGTTGAAAAAAAAAAACAAAACATAAATCGAGAACACTTTAAAACTGAACACACACTTTCTATTTTCAATAACAATTTTTTTTTTCACACAACACTTTATGAATTGCTAATCGAGTTTTGCTTTTTTTCTGCGCATTTTTTACTCTAAACTAAAGACACTTACATTAGGACATCTTTTTTTCAAATCAGTACGTTTCTTGGCTGCAAAGCTGTTGAATTTCATCCATGATTGTGTAAAGTTTAAGCAAAATGTGGTCATAAATAAAATCACTAAAAGTGTAAAAATTTGCAAACCCATTTTGGGCCGTTTATAAACGTATTCAATTTTTATTCAACTATTTTTTGAAATACTCTAAACACTTCCGGTTTCCGTTTTAGATTTCAATTTGCTAATTATTTATTTATTGTTAATTAAAATTTATTCTAATGAAAACGTCATGTCACCCAGAATATCAAGTGCAAACTACAAATATTTGAATTTTGATTTTTGTGTTTCTTTAAAAATTCTCCAGAGATTTTGTTTTGTATTTGTTGCTGATGTTTCAGTAGAAAAATCCACGGATAAAGATCCGAGCGCGTAGTCACCATATTATTTGTGTTGCTTTTGTTGTTGTATTTTTTTGTTTTTGTTTTGATATGATGTGTAGGAGAAATAAAAAAAACAACAACAAAAATTCTTGATACTATATGGTACTTGCACAATGATTTTTATTTTTGTTATTATTTTTTTAAGTTAATCTTTATTGAAATTAAATCACAAAAAAATAAATATTTTCTTCACAGTCTATATTATTAAAATAAAGGCAAGGGTACCCCGGTATGCTAGTTGGTAGTGAGCTAGTCTATCAGTGCGAAAGTTGCGGGATCTATTCGCATCAGAGACTGTGGCTTGTTTCCCTACAACGGGCTGAAGGTCTCCATATTTATTGCTTGCTAAATTAAGTTAGAATAAAATTTGTTATTGTGTTTGTTGTAACATTTTATAAATAAATAAAATAAAAAATATTATAAAGGCCGTCAAAACAAAATGCTATATTGTAGAGAATACTACGGGACTGTTTATTTCCGTGCTTTCTGTAGAAAGCAACAACAAAATAACAAAATATTTATGACATTGTTTTTGCTTTTAATGTAATTTTTTGGCGTTGCGTTGCGTTTTACATGATTAGGGCCTTAATTGCGCTCTGTTTTTTTTAAACCACAAACATTATTGCATTCGGTTCAGCACATTAATGTTGTTGGTAAAAAAAAAATTTTTTTTTTTATGAAAAACAAGTAAGAGTGATATATTCGGCTGTGCCGAATCTTTGATACCCTCCACCGACAGGAGTGGGCTCTGTATGAAAAATACATACATATATATTATTATATAAGCTTCACAAAAACGAACGTCAGAATTAAAATTGGTTGGGGTGTAGACCTATTTTAAATTATTGACCGACAATAAGAAAGTTTTATGCTTTTCTTTTTAGAAGTTTGAACTGGCTTGAGTAAAATATCTTGATTCGTAACAGCTTTAGCCGAACTAATATGATTATCAGGAGGGTAATTTGTAATGCACTAATGGTAAATTATGGACCAATCATCCCAAAATTCTGAATAAATTTCAATACAGCAGTGTAATTAGTTTTAGCGTTAACAGTGAATTTCACAAAGTTGCATGATATTTTTTTTTCTTGCCATATGAATCTAAGTTGGAAGACATTTTACCGCAATATCTATATCTGTTATGATTTTAGGCGAATTTAATTATTTTGCCGAATTGGGCTTTATTTGCTATTAGGCGTACTAAACTATTTTCCGAGAATAGGGTTTATATGGGGCCTATGGTCAATTATGGACCGATCTTCACGAAATTTAACATGATTTGCAGTCGTATAAAGTGATTTCGAGCAAAATTTAATATCATTCCGGGCATTATTCCACCATTTATGTTAGTTTTTGTATCAAAATTAACAATTTTTTTAGGGTGGTGGTTCCACATTTTGATTCATAGTTCTGATCCTACTAACCCGATGTTGCAGGATTTCAATCACAAACTGCACTTTTGCGTTTTTCAAAAGTGAGCGTGTTTTCAACAGACGGACATGGCTAAATCGACTTAGTATTTATGGGGTCTTAAATGCATAATAAAACAGTTTCACACGGTATGACAAACTTAGTATCCTCTCATTCACCACTAGTGGTGGTGGAGGCTATAAAAACAAACACTATAGCACATTAAAATATACATAATGTATGTCCAGAGAACTTGTTTTATAACGAAGAACAGAACACTATATAATTTTCATTACTTTCTTAAAAATACGAAAGGTATTTATTAATGATTGTTTTTGTATACACAAGCACTAAAAAAAATAGATATCGTTTCTGGGTGTGTGAGTCGTACGCTAAATAAAGTTCTGTTTATTTGCGAACACCGATTATAATGACAATATAAATTTCAGTTTTGTTTCAGTAAGAGTGACGTTTTTCAAGTGGTAGTAATATTAAGGGTCGCATTTGTAATATCTATTAGCTCATTATGTTTTCTCTTCGTCAAAAAATGGCATTCGATATCGAGCGAAAGTACAATAAAATTTAAATGAAAATTTCGATCGATATCGAATGCCGTAATATGGCCCCAGATTTCAACAATAGAATCCACTCAATGTTTTTACTGATGAATTTTTTGGGAATAAAGCTTTTAGAAATGGAAAAGTCTGGGATAATTAAAACCAGGCCTTTATACGGTTTATAGACATTTGGTAAACAAATAACTAAAAATATTCAAAATGAAATACCTCTCCTATAAGAAAGCACAGCTGGGTGCTACAAGGTGCCTTCACAGGTTGCGGATAGTGGGAAGCCCTGTAGAATGAAGGACAAATGCGAATTAAATAAGCAGAGGCGGCCAATCAAGCAAATAAAAGTCTAGAGTCCTAGCGAAAATCTATTGAAAAATGGTTCCATTAAAGTACTCAGTGCCGTTTCAAGCTTTAAGCCTATAGTACACGGCATGTAAAAATACACATGCGCATGTGGTTCTGACGTAATTTTGACGTCATCACACAACACGCAATGTTTATTGTGGCTTTGCATTGACGTCAAAATTACGTCAGAACCACATGCGCATGTGTATTTTTACATGCCGTGTACTATAGGCTTTAGTTGACATGGCAATCAATTGGCGAAATGCTTTCTTAAATTATAAGAAAACCACTGAATGTTCACATTATTCAAATTTACGTTTCCGCATGTGATGCAAATCTCGTCGAAGAACTTTATATTGAACTGCTATAAAAATGACGGAACAACATAAAATAACACTTATACAGGGTGATATCTGAAGATCGGAATAACGAAGTGATAAACATCGCTATAAAATACGGCCTGGGCTTACAAAATGGTAGAAAAATTATGGTAAAGAGCATAAAACGTAGTTAACGATTACGCTCTTCAGCCTAAACCTGGAAATTACCACAACAAAATTTGGTTGTATGTATCGAATCAGTCGTCAAATTCAGCACGGTCTTTCTTTATTATATTGTTGACATAATACAGTGGGCATTTTTTTGTTCTATTTTCCCTCAGAGTACCAGCAGCATAATAACTAGCTTCGTGTAAATTTCGCAGCAGTGCTTAACTAGTAAAAAAGTTGTCTTATCATGTGGCCCAAGATTTGCTTTATTCAACAAATTCTCACTACTCGATTCTCCTGCCGATTTCCCTCAGTATACCTCAAAAGCATAACAATCACCATCAGCACTTGCAATCTTTGCTTTGCTTTAATTGTTAATTCGTTTATTGAAAGATTTTCGTGAAATGCGCTCCACTGGTGGGACTTCTTGATTATCAAATTAGAAAGAGACTGTAATTTAAACATCTTAGGCCTAATAAATCCCAGCAAGGTTAACTCTGTGTTTGGTTTAAAATGTGTTCAAACCAACATATCTAAAAATCAATAAACATATAGAACATATTTAAACACATACTGCCGTATTCATAAAAACTAAAATAGATTTCAAAAATTTTTCTTAAAACAGATTTCATATCCATTTTAGTTTTTTATGAATACGGTAGATAAAATCGGGCGTTTAAACTACCAATGCAGACCATATGAATTTGACAACATTTATCGTAGTGCTGCCACATGTTATTTTTTAAACAACATACAATAGGTGCGTTTGAAAACTTTTACAGTAAAATGCAGTAAATGAGTAAGCTAAAAAATTTGCTCTCACAAAAAGCTGTTGTCCAAAAAAGTACGCGAACGCAAAATTTGTAAAAATTCGTAAAATAAAGGCAACAGCTGATGGCAAATAATTGAAGTGTTGAAAAATGTTTACACTTTTGACTACTTAACACGTTTTCTTATCGGTACTCGATTAAATACTTTTTATAACACGAATATTTTTGGAAAATACAAACAAATTATTTTCTGTAATCTTTCATATTTGTTTGATTTTTATTTTATTTGACTTTGCTTATTTGTTTCCGGCTAAATTTATCAATAGTACATTAATACTTTTTTTTTACTATTGATTACTTTAAAAATAAGTGCTGTTCTAAGAACCCGAATACTTGACACTTTTACAACTCCAAAAAATTAACATAACAAAACAACGTTTCAAAAGTTGGTATTAAGCCATATAAATGCTTCACAAGCAAGTTTAATTAATTAATATTTCTCCACTTTTGGTTTTTATTTGAGTTTTATTTCAACTTCTTTTTTTAAACAATTTTTCTACAAGTTGTATGCTTTTTGTTTGTTACTTTAGTTTGTGTACCTTTGAAACATATGTTTTTTGTTTTACCAAATTTTACTGCAACAATTTCTGCAGTAAAAATTGCAAATACTCAGCCTAGAACTGTCACTTTACGCTCTCAATTTGTGTTTTCATTTTGTAATTCTTTGGGTCAGCTTCCACAAAGAACTTTAAACAATTGTCGCTTTGGGTTGTACAGAACTGTAGGGCACCTTGAAGATATGGTAGATGTCTGATGGACAATTGTAATTGTAGCCGCTCATATGAGTGGTTACAATTGTAGGGAGTCGGGTTAAATGGAAAGAAATAAGAAAGAGATAAACTTGACTATTTCTTTGTCACTTAAGAGATAATTTTAACACTTGGTAATTACCTTTAAAGTTGGGGGTTGGTTTCCACCGTGGTTAGATGTAGGGAATCTAGGATACTTATTTGATGGGTTGTACTTCCAAAATAAAAACAGATGAGCCGGTATAGTTGTAGGTATGTAGGTACAATATTTATTTTATATTTTAGCTTTAATTTTAAGGAAGTTATTTTTAGGTTTAACTTTAAGTAAATTATTTTTAGGTTTAATTTTAAGTTAAGTATTTTTAAGTTAGGTTAAGAACTTTAAAGGTAGATTTAAGTATGCAAAAGTAAGGTTTAGTTTAACTGATCACTTCTGTTGCTAAGGGCACAATGATGGATACATAAATTTATTTTTAGAATTTAACATGTCTTCGGTTGGCAGATAGCCGAAGAGGTTTGGAATAATTTCGTAAGTACTAAAAAGGGTTTACAAATTCATTTACCCTTTACAAATTCAGCTAGGTATAACACAGTGGCTTTTAAACTGCGATATGATTTACATTAATTAGAGTTTACATTTCATAGTTCATAATTATATTCAGTTAAAATTCAAATATTATATAATTGATATTACATTAAGATTTCATTTCTTTTTTAAATGCAATAGTTTAATTTATGTATATATATAAATTTATAGGGTTTCATTTTAATTTTAATTCATATTTTACATATTTCGATTTCTACTTTTGATTTAAATTTATTGTTCAAATCTGAGTTTGAACACATTTACTGCATTTTGTGTATTCGAACGCAATTTCTTAAAATGCAGTAAAGTTCAGTAAAAAATAGTAAAAATTTTTTGTTCTCGAACGCAGCTAATACTGTGCTAAATTTCTTTTTTTTTTGGACTTTTTATAACTACTTACTTATCGACTGCATGTAGGTATAAAAATAACGCTATACTTTTTAAGGAACATTTAGTTAAATGTGAATGCGTTAACTTGGGGACATGCCTAGTAAAATTCATTGGTTTTTTCAGTAGAATTGTAAGTGGTATTTTTGCTTTTTTCTGATTACTCAACATATTATTTTGTAAGCGAAGTTTTTACTGGGTAGTTTAATCAGAATTCTATATTTTGTTTGATCCTTTTCTTATATCTCACACTGTTCCACATTTACTGTAACTCTTATGGAAATACCTTTACTTAAGAATTTTTTGAGAAAATATTTAAAGCTTAATTCTGTTGACCTTATAACAATATCCCCTACTGTTTATTACAACTCTAATGAGAGTACTTACTCTCGAGAATTTTTAAGAAACTATTTTAAAACTTAAAACAGCCTGTTTAAATTCACTACAAATGATTTCATTATTTTATGGGCATTTTTTAAGTGAATTTCTATTTGTTTCTGGTTGGCTGTTGGATTGCTGAGATGGTGGCCGCCATCGGTCGTCTTATCAGCAACATATAATTAAAATTATTGCAACTTAAAAAAAATATGCTTGTATTTCAAAAATAAGAAAAAAAGCGTCAAACAGAAAAAACACACAAACCAAAACATAAAGGAAAATTAATAAAATTATTAAAAAAATAATAATTTTTCCACCATCTAATGGTTTTTACGAGTTGTACCCTGCACATTAATGACTCTACTGGCAGTGACGCAAAATGTAATGCAGTGCTGTTTTTTTCTTTTCTTTTGTTTAGCAAGATACAATTTTTGTTGCTTCTATTTCGAAGGCAATTTATTTTTAGATACAATTTTGACTCGCTGGAATATTTTTTATTTTGTAAAAATAAACGCGTACAATTTTTACATGTTACATCGCACTTTAATGTGAAACGTATCGCAAGAGTCCATTTTCTCTACTTTAAATGTAAATGAGAAAGAAAGGTTAATGCATTTTAATGCAATTTATGACTTGTGTTTAGAGTTCTTTTTAGGATAGTTTTTTTTGGAGATTCCCAAATAATTGCTTTGAAACACTCGGGAATAATTTTCTGCAAAATTTTTTACTTAAATTTAAGGTTTCTTGACATTAAATGGTATGTAGTACCTGCCCGGTAATCAATAAATCGAATTTAAGCAAATTATTGATAATGTAAACACAACGCCTGACTTTTTCTTCTGAATAATTATCAGCCATTAGTTCTCCTTAAAGACACTCTTATAGCTCACGAGCCACAAGCCTTGACGACAATGACATAAGTTTTGGAAAAAAATATAAAAAAAATATCCTAAATAATAAAAGCCACTAAGTTTCAACTGATTTATTGCTAAAAACTACAAATTAGGCAGACTACCAAAACGTCAATACCTTTCTATTAGAATAGAGTATAATGTTTCATAAGGCCGCAGTACAAAATAAATACAATGCAAGCCCTTCCAAAATATCAGTGTTAAGTATTAGTAACGCAACAAAAAAGCAGTCAAGGCATCGGTTTTAAAATTGATGCTTTGTGACATTAACATTTTATTTGCAAACGATACATGCTTATTTGTAATAATATGTATTGCATCACTTACGTTTTAAAACGTTAGATGCATTGTTTCCGTACTTTGTACATGTACATGGTTAAAATACAGTAGTAACACGGTATACAAACTTTGTATTACTTCGTCTTGGAAGTCAAAAATATGTACACATTTTATCATTAGCCCAATTACGAATGAGAAAAATTACGGGAATGAGAAATGTCCGAAAAACTAGAAACCCTACTTGTTTTGGAAATCCTTTTATTTATGTTAAGAAAAAAAAAATTAAATTAGTATTAGTGCTCAAGTGTTGCATGAGAAACGAATTTAAATTGTACCTCAAGAGCAAGCTTTCATTTTACGTTTTATATGATGCTTATTTCTATTTTTTAGTCTTTTCGGTGTCTTTTCAGACATGTCTGTTTTATTCATTCTCCTTTGAACATGCTTCCAAGAACCTATTGTCTTTTCACGATGTCTTTCCAAACATGTCTAATATCCATATACATACAAATTAAAAAACATACAAATTCATAAAAACAAACAGGAAAACTCGTTTCGTGTCTGTTTGAAAACCCCTCTTTCTTCTCTAACCCGATCGCCTGTTGCCAATTCTTATGTGTGCTGCTGAAACGTGGTCAGTCAGATGAAAGAAAAGTCGATGCTTTTGAAAGAAAAGTATTAAGACGTATACTGGGACCCATTAGGGAAGAAGATGGATCATGCAGAATAAGATATAATGACGAGTGGATACGTGAATTAAATGATTTCACTCTTAGGGTGTGTGTGGAACGGTAGCAAAGTTCTATGGTGAATTAAAATTGTCAAAAATTTCTACGCTAATGTCAAAATTTATACTAGCACCCATGGCTAGTGAAATTTAATTCACCTCAACAGTATAAAACTTTTACTTCAATGAGTTTTTTTGCTACCATTTCACACACACCCTTAGTAAAAAAATTTAAATACAACAGCTAAAATGGGCAGAACACATTATAAGCTGAACCCAGATAATCCAACGCAGAATCTTTTCCAAAACAACCCATACAATCCAAATAAAATCGGAAGACACAAACAACGGTGGGTGAGCAATGTAGAAGAAAGTGCAGAAATTGGAGAACCATTGCCAAAGATAACTCTAAAAAATCAACCATGTTTTTGCCAGGAATATTCATATTATGATTAAAATAGTTTCCATAAGAAAGCTTTAACTTTAATATGGTTGCCTCCGGCCATCTTCACAACAATAACATTCTCCTCTTTTTTAAAAGCAACATGTTATAGGCAATAATCAGCCATAAAATTATTTGTGGTAAACATATTAATGTTATTATTAACTATAATATTGGTCGGAGGCAACCACAATATCATTATCATACAAATGATTATTAAATACTTATATGTTTAATATTTTTCAATTAATTTAAAAAATTTTATCAAATACCTTGAAAACTAAAAACCAATTCGCTTAAGCTTATGTGCAAAAACAAAAGTCAACACATAAAAAAGATTCACTTTTTAAATTATTATTCATACGGTGGCAGATTGCTGTTGACTCTAAATACTCAAATAAACAAGATGAAGATGATGAGTGTCAGTTAAAATGCAGTTTGAAATTTTTCAAATAGTTTTAGTATGCAGCGGTTGCTTAAACTGTCATATTTGATCATAATCTTATGAAAACAACACAGAAACAAAACTACAATAAGAAATTGTATGATGTTGTAAAACGTTTATTGCAAAAATATAATAAACGTCTCTGTTATTATCATCAACATTAGCAAACGACATCATAATGATGATGTTGATCTTCGTTGATCTCTAAAAGTTGACCCTAACATCAATTTTGTTTGTAACTGTCATTTGTTGTAACGTTTTATTGGTTTTTTAGATGTTGTTTCTGTTTTTTTTTTAAATATTTTGGTTTACTATCATTTTGTCTGCTAAAATCCTAATTAAATTTTTCTGTAAGTTTTTCTCTGATTTATTTTAATTTCAAAATTATTTTCTTGAATTTTTACGTATTTCGCGTATGTGTCGTGGTTTCTTTGTTGACTTCAGTCGCTGAGTATTTTTTTTTAAGTAGAGTTTTTAGACTTTCTTTATTTCATAAAACTCATCATCTTCTTTTGCTGCTTAACTGACTCGGGATGAGTGACGGATAACATCTTCTTTTTGTCCACAATACTTGGTTGCAAATGTGCGTTTGATTAGAAAGATATTTAAAATTGTTAATATGATGATTGTTAAATTAATTTTATTTTCAGTTTGAATATTAAACAAATTAAAAAAGTTAAATAGTAAAAAGTTATTTTTGAAAGGATTAAAACTGCGTAGATGTGCCACAACAGTTTGTTTCACTTTTATGAAAGAAAGTAAAATTTTTTAGAAGTTGAAATCATTTTTTAATTCATTTATTGAAATGTATTTAATTGAGTAATCTCTTGGTATTAAAAGTATATTAAATATAAATTATAATATATTGATTATCATGTATGAAGTATCAGATGTGTGTATTTCTGAAGAAAAACTGCAGACGATAAATAAAATCATCAAGTTCCGAACATTTTTTGTAGTATGTCTTTCCAAAACGTTTTTCACCTAACTCACTTTCATTCTTATATTCTAAGTAACTTAACCCATCTTTTAAACTATTTAATTCATGTAGATCAAATTATTAAACAATTTTTAGTCGGTTCATTATTTGGACTGGCCCCATACAATTGTTTAAGTGGGAGGGTTCATACAGAACAAGAGGTTAATCCAATTGAAATTATATATTCTCTAAATATGAGATTTCTTTGAATTTCAAAATTGAAAAATGTTTCCTATTATTTCACCTTGCACCCATACAAATATGCTCCCAAAATAAAGATTTTGGCATGACACTGTCCATTCCAAATGAGCTAGTGAACAATTAGCTTTTCGATACATAAGGGCATAAGGCTGATGTATTTTGACATCAGTACTATGACAAATGTCTTCGTTTTTGATCCCATGGCACTTTACATCATTGTGATGTCAGCCTTAACATCACTTGCCCAAATCGTCAACGGGGTCAAAAATTGAAATAACGTCATCAATCGGCATCACAGAAATGACGAATCGGAGTTAGTTTAGTAAAACATGTCTTCAGTGCGAAGACTTAGTAACATCGTAGAAACGACTCATTAGGCTCAATTTAATGACAGTTTGTCACTGGGATTAATTAAAGTCAAAGTGAGAGAATATTATTATTTACTTACACGTTACGCATGTTCGTTTCACATTTGATGTATTCCGTTCTTTGTTTACAGAATAACTTCCAATTATAAGACACCTTCAGCATGCCCGATATGGTTTTAGTAATTCTACTTTGAAAATTTTATTTTTTTAACAAAATAATTTAAAAAAATTTAATATTGGAATTTTTGCTTCTCATTTTACTTTTAAAACATGAAAATAATGTTAATAATACAAAAAATGAGGCATCGAATTAATGTCACTGTAGTCATAGTATAGATGACGCATAAATTATGGCAACATTTTATGATGACGTTCGTCATTGGATTGATGTCACTTTTTGCTTCATTGATGACAATTGTAATAACTGATGTTAGGGCATCATCAATATGAATATGCACTTTTCTATGAGTGTACTATGGTGAAAGGTATATAAGATTCGGCATAGCCCAATAAAGCACTTTTACTTGTTTAATATGATCGTATGAAGACGAAATTTACCAACATTTGTAAATATAAATTAAAAGGTCCGACAAAATGAGTGGTATCGTCTGAAACACCTTTTAAAAGAAAATAATAAGACTAGACATTAGCAAAACCCAACGGCTTTACTAAGGATTGGCTTCCATAATAGCGATATTTATTTAAGCTTTTGTTTTTTGCTCCTCGCTTGTCATATTATTCTCCTTTAAGCAGAGTTTTAAAGTTTGATGTGTCAGTCTATGCCATTTAATCCCGGAGAAACACACGCTTGAGGAACGCTTGCAAACTATACTTATTTTAAATCAAAGTTCACGTTCTTTCGCTTTTACGATTTGTTTGCATATGCCAATTTACGATTGACGAAATTGATAGTTTGATGGTTTTGTCAACAAGCAATAATGTCGTCTTTTAACAAGCTATCTGCCTTATGCGGCAGTTGTAATAAAAAGGTGGAGGCAATTACATTGCAAAGTAATGAGTTGCAAAGCTAGTAAATATAACTTCTCTTCACCACTTATACATTGGCATTTTAACTCATTACTATAACCTCAACCACCACTGTGGTGAATGAGGGTGTACTAAGTTTGTCATTCCGTTTGAAACTATTTTATAATACATCTAAGATCCCATAAAGTATATATATTTCGGCTCCTTGAGTAATTCTAAGTACGTTTAGCCATGTCTGTCTGTCTGTTTGTCTGACCGTCTGTTGAAAACACGCTCATTTTTGAAAAACGCAAAAGAAAAGAATAAACTTGGTCTCAAATTGCTCGTAGTTATCCTAAGCAGTTTGGGATTGAAATCCAGCAACATCGGTTAAGTAGGATCAGAACTATGAATCAAAATGTGGAACCGCCACCCTAAAAAAATTAAAATTTTGCTACAAAAACTAACATAAAAGGTGAAATAATGCACGGAATGATATACAATTATGCACGAATTTGCTTTATATCACTGCAAATCATACTGGTTAATAAATGACCGCCTCTCGAGTTGTTGCAGCAATCGATCCTTTTGAGGGAGTATTCGAAAACTTTTTTGCACATTTCGGGCGGTATCTTGCAGGGTTAGCTGCGCACTGGGTAACCCAGAAAAACCCGGGTTTTAATGGGTATTTTGTTTAAAAAAACCTTAGTGGGTGTTTTCTTAATATTCATTTAAACAAAGATGGTACCATTTTTACGTTTTATTTACAGACAAATAAAAGAAAATTATTACAAAATTCATACAATGTATTTATATGCCCATGTGTGCATATGTAGACTTAACGCTAGTGGGCTTTTCTCTATTTATTTTTTTTTGTTTTTGGTTAGGACCAGCACTCAGGGGATGACCCCTACTAATGCGTTGCATTGTGTTGGAACTAGGAAAATAGGTTATGGGAAGGAGGAAAGAGGGAGTAGTGCTTGTGGACATTCGAATTTATTCATGTTGAAAGTGAGAGTGAAGACTTCAGCAGGAAGGTTAATCCATATACGAACAGTCCGGCCAAAAAACAAATTTTCCCTGTAATGCGTTGTACGATTCTCCAGCCAATCGACCACAAAAGGATGGACTCTTGAGGAAAAATGTGTATTACAAACAAAGGGTTAGGGGAACCAAATCACTAATTCCATCAGAATACATCCCGTTGTAGTAACGATAAACGGTGCTCAAGGGAGTCAATAGAATTGCATACCCTACTGTCGCCAACGAGAACCTTCGCCCTCTCCTGCACGCAGTCGAGAAGCTCCAAAATAGACTTTGAAGCACCGGCCCACACATGAGAGTTGTATTCCATTCGCGGTCGGATATAGGTGGTATAAATAGTAAGGAGATCAGAAGGAGTGAAGTATGTCTTACACCGTTTCAAAAAACCGAGGCACTTGAATGCTTCTTTCGACACCTTAAATATAAGTTCTGTCCATCGGACATTACATTGTATCCTCATGCCCAGAACATCAAGAGATTTATTAATTAAAACATAGATAATATACTTCATACATATATAATTTTTAACTTAATTTGATTTAAAAAATTTATTAAAAATTGTAGCACAAACACGTACATAAGAAGTTATATTAAATCTCTTGGCTTAGATTTTAAATGCTTTTTCCAATCCAAGACGATTTCTAAGGTTATTCCATATTAAACCACAAGATGACTGAAGTGAACAAATTGTAAAAGTTTGCTGCTAAATTTTTTTAACATATGTATTTCAATTATTTAATTATTTTCCACCATTGCGGTTTATTTAATTTAATAAGCACTTCTTTCTTTAATAAATAATTAGATCGGTCCATAATTGACGATAGACTCCATATAAACCCTACTCGCGGAAAACAGCTTAGTACACATACTAAAACCGTAATAAATACCGCTATCATACTAAAATTTGGTACGTCATAGTTTTATAGGACCAGAAATCACACTGTAAAATTTTTTGAAGATCGGTCCATAATTTAGCCTAGGCCCCACATAAACCCAACTCTCGGAAAACAGTTTATTATCCCACTTTGGGAAAATAATTAAATTCACCTAAAACCATAACAGATATAGATATTGCGGTAAAATTTCTTCCAACTTAGAATTCATATGGCTAGAAAAAATATCATGCAATTATGTGAAATTCACTGTTAACACTAAAACTAATTACACTGCTGCATTGAAATTTATTCTAATTTATTTTTTGTAATACCAGAAATCAGTCTTCAGAATATTGGGATGATTGGTCCATAATTTACCATAGGTCCAATACAAATTACCATCCTAAAAAATATTTCAGTTCGGCTAAAACTTTTACGAATCATGATATTGTACTCAAGTCAGTTTAAAGTTCTAACAAGAAACGCATACAATTTTCTTATTGTCGGTCAATAATTTAATTCAGATCTAAACCGCAACCAATTTTAATGCTGACGTTCGTTTTTGTGAAGTTTAGTTAAGAATAATATGTATTTACAATATTGAGCCCACTTCTGTCGAGGAGGGAGGAGGAGGGTATCAAAGATTCGGCACAGCCGAATATAGCACTCTAACTTGTTTTAACACGGTGCTGTCATTGGAGGTAAGTACTAACCACCCTCGCTTACAAATAGGGTGTTAAATAAGTCATTACCACATTTGCTTACCAATAGGGAGTTAGATTAGTCATTACCACGTTGGCTTGCAAATACACACTTCACATTGTTATCAACAAAACTGAATTTGTCAAACAAATTATGTTTTTTATTTAATTTGCTTTCTAATGCAAAATTTTACTACGCTGCAACAAGGACATATTCATACCCAATGAACCAGAGAACGATATGATTGCAAAAACGATATGATAAGGAAAGGCGCAATTTAAATACTATCGTTTATGATACAAGATCGATATCATATATTATATTTTATATCACCTAGACGATATCGATATAATATCGCTTGGTTGATTGATTAGTGAAGTTTTTATTCAAAATTTTAATTTCAAAATACATACATATCAAAATCAATTAAGTATTAACATTTTTCATATTCAAATTCATATTCATTTAGGTATAACAAATAAAAAAAAAAACAAATTGTAAGAACAAATATGTATTTAAAATCAATTTGTATTAGATTTGAATAAATAAAACCTTAAATGTATTTTATTATGAATTAATTATAAATTTCGTTAATCAACAGATTATATGTCAACCATTACTTAACTACTTCTATGTAATGCAGATGGTATGAAGTAGTCATTGAAAATAAGTTGTTTAGTAATTTCAACACGTAGAGAAAAAATATGTTTAGATATGGTTACCTCCAACAAAACTATTTTTAGACAAAATTTTAAACATATTATGTTTAAATTTAACCATATTATTGTCACCGACAAACATATAATTGTTAAATTAGTCCTCCATCAAGAAGCCACAACCATATTATGGTTGCCTCTAAACATGGTTTGGTTATATATGACAATAATTTGTTTTTAAATTAACAATAGTATGTTCCTCTTTTCTAAGAGCAACATGCTTTGGTTGAAAATTAACCATGCTATTATAAATGTTAAACATATTTTAGTTATTACTAACCAAAAGATGTTCGGAGGCAACCATAATATGGTTGTGCCTTCTTGATGGAGGACTAATTTAACAATAATATGTTTGCCGGTGACAATAGTATGGTTAAATTTAAACATAATATGTTTGCAATTCTCTTTAAAAATAGTTTTGTTGGAGGTGACCAAATTTAAACATATTTTTTCTCTGGGTGAAGATATTACCTGGTTTTTGCTGGGATATAATGTTTAATTCAACCATAATTGTGTTACCAAAAACCATATTATTTTTAAAATAGTTCACTATCAAGAAGCCACAATCATATTTTGGTTTGAGCTGACATATACAGAAGCAATTTTTTGCTTTTACACGGCATGTATCAACTTAACAGTGGGAAATTTGACCAGTACACTGCCAAATACATGTCGCGTAAAAGTATCTTTAGTACAAAAAAAATTTTAAATGACCTACAAAAAATAATAACAGGATTAGATGATCTATAAACAATAAATTGTGGCCGTAATTGAAAGTGTTTCTTTATTTGTTTGTCTGTGCCATGTTGTCTCATTTAAAATCTTAAGAGAAAATTTCATTTTCAAAATCACTGATAGACACAAATTTCATTCCAAATCAATGATGCACTACATACCAATGACATTTCTAGGTAGGCTACATCACTAATGAATATTCTTACATGCAAACGCACACTAAGTAAATAACGGGTTATCCATTTTTCGGTTACAAAAGTTAAGTTAAATAAAACACACACATAAAGCTATGATTCCGATGAAAGTTTTATTTCATTATAATGCCTGGACTTTGCCATTACGTAAGAAAAACTATGTCATTTAAATAATCGACTCTAGATTGGTGGCACAAGTCGATATTTCTGACGTAGTTTGCGACCACTTTTTCAAGCAATTCGCACATTTGGTAGGTAATCTATGTCACCAAAGCGTGAAATTCCCTGTTTTGTAAATTTTCCACGCAATAAAGCCAAAATGGGTCATGTTGTGCGTCTCGTGGCGCCATCTTGTCGAAACCCAATTTCGTCCAGTTTATAATCTTTTTAATTGCAGTACAAAATAGTCAGTTATCATACGTCTATAGCGCGTTCTTAATTGACGGTAACGGTGCTTCCAGCATATTTTTCGAATTAACACGGCCCAATGACACCTCCAGCCCACAATGCGCATCAAAGCTCTGCACTGAAAGAATTTTGTGTCATAAATTTAATGAACAAATTTCATTCAACTTTTTTCTTTAATCGAATATTATATTTTCATATATTTTTTCAAGCTTTAGGTCACTTTTCTTAAAAAAATAATTAAAAAATATTAAAAAACTAAACAATATTTTAATTAATTTAAAAAAAAAACGTGGCCTTTAGCCTGAAAAAATATATGAAAATATAATATTTAATAGAAAAAGGTCGAAGTAATAAGAACATAATTCTTTAACCAAATGAAAAAATTAATTACAGGAATGAAATTTCACAAATTTAATGAAGCAATTTCATTAACACTACGAAATTGGGTTTTGTAATTTTGTTGAAATTTTTCATTGGATTATTGAAAACTTATTGTCTTTTTTGAAAGAAAAATCCAACTTCATATTTTTATTTAAAAGTATCACTTAATCAATGGAAACAATTTAAAGTTCTCTAACTAAAAAATACTTATACAGGGGAGTCAAAAAAACCAATCTTATTGGAATGGGATTTGAAACTGACAAAAAAAAAAAAAAAATACATTGGTGTCATGAAATCCAATGTTATGGGTTTTTGGTCGAACTAAAATTGGTGTCGGTTTTAGGTGTTACAGAAACCAATATTATCGGATTTTTATTGAAAATAAGCAGCTTACAGCTCTTGTTTTTTTATTGGAAATACATATAGTTTGTTAAAGTTTAATTTTTTATTTTATTTTTTCAACAGTTAGTTTTTTTTGCATAGATAGAAGTAAAAAAAAAATTGGTGAAATTGTATTTTTGCATGTCACTGCAAGTCTCCGGCAGCGGGCTGCTGCAAAATCGCAAAAGTATTCTCAATTTTTCTGCATACAGAAAATTTGCAACAGCACTTAATTTTTTATTTATTTGTAAGCAAATATTTTTTTGTATTTTTATTTCATATATTTTTTTCATATGTTAAGTGTTTTTTTTTCTTTTCTATAATTTCCTTTTATTAAAAACACAAGTTTTAAAAATATTTTAGCGCAAAAATCATAAAATTGCATTTAATGCTGCAAACACATGAGCCAAAACATAAAACAGCTGATTCGAATATTGATTTTATTTGTATACGAATTAGTGATTTTAATTTAATATTAGTAAAAGGTTCAAAAACAAACAACTAGAAAGAAAAAATAAGAGCAAAAAATTCTCGCATACTTTTTTCTTTAATTGTTAATTTAAATACACAAAATTAACGAAGCAGTAAAATGTAGAGAATGCTGATACAGGTCGTCGCGGGTAGGAAAATGAATTAAATGCAATCCACTTAAAGGTAAGCTTATGAAAGAAATTAATTAGGGAGATTAGTAATTACCTACCCGGCGCCCCTTTTCTTTTTAATTGTGATGATATGATTTGTGTGTGTGTGGGTAGATTTGTGCAGAGTGGTAGCAATAAGTACCCCATCCGGCGGGCTCTAAGCCCGGTAATTGCTAGCATATCAACGCCGCTACCCCTCTGGCGACACGATACCACAAAAAAATGAAACAGAACGAACAAACAGGAATATAAAAACGAAATAAAATTAATATATCGTTACCTAAAACGCAAAAGCCCCTAACTATCCAAAAATTAAACATCGACTTTTTCATTGATTCTGATGAATTGCATCAGCACAAATGTCCACAACAAATTTTGGAATCTTTCGACCAAAATTAGCGACTTTATTAACAAAACACAAAAAGCCCTATCTACAAAATATTATACGATAACCGCTAATAGACATAACTAACAGTTTGCATTATATGCAACATTGTTATTTGTCAAAGCCACTGGTAGGTTTAACAAGAATAATTATAAACAGTTTGAGGCAATTTATCAATTTACCATTTTAAATAGTTTTTTGCTTCTCCTGTAAAATTTTCAAAGTGTTAGATAGGGCCTTTTGCGTTTTAGGTAACGATATGTAACAGGAATAAAAAAACGCAATAAAATTCACAACAACTCAAAACGCACATTGAAAAAATGTCTGAAATAAATATTCATAATAGCACTGTGCTAGAAATTTACACCTTTTTTCGAGACAAGGCGGGGACCTGGCGTTTCAGCCTAATTCGGGTACGCTGAACCCAGTGGTGCTAACCGTTTTTTAGGTTAGCTCTGGTTTTCGAGATTTACCGTTATTTCGAAAATGGAGGAGGTTACACAACATATGTTCGCGTAACTCAAAAACTTTTTATTTTATTGAAAAAACTCATAAAACTCAAAAATTCCGCATTAAAATTTCCTTTAAGAGCAGTTTAACTTTTATACCATAAGTGCAGTCGTGTTAGAAACCAAATGACATAATTTTTTTGCAACATTTTTAAATTTTTGTTTTTTAAGAATTCATCAAAAATTGGAAAGAGCAGCTATGCTTCTAATTTTTTCCAGACATTTAAAAATCAAAGTTGCAAACAAAACAAGCCATAAATTAATTACTTTTGATATTATTTACAAAAGACCAAAAATTTTAATTAATTTAAGCAATTCATAACACGCTATATTTGTATGAAAGCCCCTCTAAGAAGTGGAGGCAAGCAATTCTTTTATTGATTAAATGTTAAGGACAAAAAAATAATTGAGATCGGTCATACATTATATCCAACTAGGGTCGACTCCTACGCATTTATGGCACTTTTTCTTCAATATATTTCTAGTCTGTACTGAACATTATGTATGGGAGCCCCCTTAAGGAATGGAGATAGCTGGTAGGTATGTTAGAAATAATTGATGGTGATGAAAAATAAAATGGGGTTGGTCATACATTTGATCCATCTGGAGGCATCTTAGGCACTGCAGGGGCCAAATTTAAGAATTTTATTACACCGCCATATTTGTATGGTTGAAATTCTTAAATTTGGCCCCTGCAGTGCCTATGATGACTCTTCAGCATTATGTTAATGAAATGTATGTCTTATTAATGTGATAAAAAAAAATCACAGTCTTAATAAAATTTCTTGCATTTTCATCGATTTTATGAAACATTACATTGACTAGGAGCTAATGCATCATTCTTCATTAATCCAATGAAGCGTTACATACGTTAACTTTTAATGTAAATTGTCATTGGATTAATGTCAAAATCCATTGGCAGTGTTAACAAAATTCTTTCAGTGAGGATTCTCCGATCCCCAAATGTGACAATTTTTCTTGTTGACGTAATCACGGAGTGATAAATTAACTTTATCGCCGAAGGAAATTTTGTTCGAAAAATCAGCTTTGAATCAGCACTCAATCAGCATATCTACGGCGTTATGCGGTCAGTTGGCTTTAATTGTTACCCAAGTTGGACTTTTTAGAGCACGCAAGTTGGACTTTTAAGAGCAGAGCACAGCTAAAAATTCTCTAAAGTTATTCACCAATTAAAGCATTAATCAATAATAAAATCAGCTTTAATTAAAAATTTAATCAAGTGAATTGAACGTTTAATCAAGTGAATTAAACGTTTACTTGAAACTTTTATGTTGTTATTGGTGCAAATTTAATTAAACTTTTAACTAATATCACAAATTTTTTAATTGAAATCAATTTTTATTTTTTTCTGTGAGGTACAAATCCACATGCAAAATACGCCATAATGAGCCGTTACAAAGGGTCAATTGTTGAGAACGCCGTGGAATCGACAAATTCGGTTTACCTGCACCACTTTCACTAACAGAAGCGACATTTTTGACAGTGCGCACATTGCAATGATGCACATGCATGAGCCGCTTCCAGTCTCTTAAAATTTCTTTATAATCTTGCCAATTCCATGCCCAGTACGTCGATTATGACAGCCATAATCACTTTGTAATGCTCGAAAATTGGCCACGTTTGAGCCACCACGTTTTTTTTAGTAAGTTTTAACTATTTTTTCGCGTTCTTCAATTGTTATACGCTCCATATTCCTAAACGCTAGTTTACACTATTATACATTGTATTAATACATGTCAAAAACTCAAGTAATATAAAAGTGTGATAGTGTGAATGCAATGTGTTATGAAAATGACAAGTATTACGAAACAAATTTGACATCCCATACGACTTCATCGTTTTTTTAAGTTTTCAAAACAATAATACTTTTCATTTGATCAGGGTTGCATTTTAACAAAAGCATGTTCATGTGTGATAGTGTGACTACAATCTGTAATGTTACATTAGATTTTTGGACAGTCGCAACAAAACTCATTAGATTTCTATCTCACAAAGTATTATGGAATACGTAAGACTTGTGTCATAGTGTAAGCTAGCCTTAAGTGGAAAACATTTCACTAAATTAATGACACTTCAGATGACAGATATTTAACAGCCGACAGTCTTGCCAGACCGGCGTCTTTGAAACCACTAAATGGATAACCCTGTGTATTTGGAGTTTTAAAATCAATGGGGCACTTCTTTTATTGATTATACGTCTGTGTCTAAAGAAGACGAAGTTCAGTAACGCGTGCACTAGATAAACTTTTAATTGAACACGCTAAAGACACAAAACGTACGACTTGCTGCATCAATGCTGTTGACGTCAATAGCTAAATTCAGACAGTGGTTCGGCCAGTCTATCAGTCGCTCGGTTCCCCCTTTTCCTTAATTATAGCTATTGAGCAGGGAGTTTTTCTTAGATTAAATGTTGTTTGTAATGGAAGTAAATATTTTATATAAACAAATATTTACTCACATTTCTGAGAACAGGGTGACTGAAAAGTGATAATACAAGAAACAATGTTCCCTGTTAACAAGATAAGTATGTACCTCAATTATTTTAAAAGGTTTTGTTTTGATAGTAGGAATAACGATTATGGTATCTATAGTACACTTTAATCGTTAATTTAATTTAATCGTTAGTTTAGCATTTTGTGCTAATTGATGACAATAAAATGTTAATATACAGTCATGTAACAGAGTATAATTCCATTCGTAAACGGAATTCATTCCGTATTTTAGTACTTCAGAAACTTAATAAAGAAAAAATTCTTGGAATTACACTATTTTTGTAGAAACTATTGCTGTTGAAAAAAAGTAATTATTTGGCTATAAAATTTGTAAACCGCTTTTGTTAATTTTTACTACCGGTATTTTACTGTTTAAAAGTAAAAGAAATAAAATTGATAGAATTTACAGTCAGGCCCCCGATATCGATCGACAACAAGTCACTTAATATCGTTCTCTTAAGCGGCCCACTAACTATCGACTTGTCGGTAGACAGGTTTTACGTGTCTAAATTATGAAACAGAACTGGGGCTGAACGATGTTTTCCATACAGTTTGACATAAAATTATGCCAGAGAATGCGGTCGAGAAATAAAATCAATTTTAATTATGAAACAGAACTGGGGCTGAACGATGTTTTCCATACAGTTTGAGATAAAATTATGCCAGAGAATGTGGTCGAGAAATAAAATCAATTTTATTTTGAAAACGTTTTTTTCTCATGCTCTAACATAGAGACAATTATTCTCCCAACAATGCTACCATACTTTCGTTCAATTTCATACATTTTGTAAACAAAGAAAAAAAAAAGAACAAAAGAAAACGAAAGAACTGAGAGAAAATTTGCAGTTCCGTTCGACGTTTTAATTATGGGCTTAAGAATTTTTATCTGAAGTTGAAGACTTAATTCTGTTTCATCATTTATTTTGAAAACGTTTTTTCTAATGCTCTCACATATAAGAGATAATTATTCTCCCAACAATGCTACCATACTTTCTTTCAATTTCATACATTTTGTTAACAAAGAAAAATAAGAACAAACAAAAAAACGAAGAAAATGGGAGAGAATTTGCAGTTACTGTCGACGTTTTAATTATGGGCTTTAGAATTTTTGCCTGAAGTTGAAGACTCAATTCTGTTTCATCATTAACGTGTCAAATGACTGTATTGCCATATCATCAATTCCATAAATAAAACGCTAGTTTGGAAATAAAAATCGACATGACATGAATAGAACTACAACCAAATCAGAATAGAAGACAAAGATGTATACAAAAAAAAAAAAAAAAAAAACAGACAAAGCAGTAAACAAAATATCTAGAATAGAATTTTATAAAAAATATTTTAAAAACCTATATCATTTTATAAGTGGTGGTGTTTTAAAAAAATATAATAAAAAAAAATATTTAGTGTTTGTGTGTAAAGAAAATTTTGTTAAATATTTCTACAAAATGCCTATGTCGACAACTACAACAGAACTGACTGATTATGACATTTGTGGTCGCATAATATTTCTTAGTGGGCCGCAAATTTGTAGGAAAACTGTTACGTTTTCGGTCGCTTGCATTGTCGATCGACTTGTTGTGCTGAAAATTGTAAGTGGGTCACAAATCAACTGTTTGTCGTTGAAAATGCAAGAGAACGATAGCGGTCGACGTCGAAAGCCAGGCTGTTAATGAAACCTTAAAAAGTTAAAACTTATGGGTAAATTTTGAAGACAGTCATGTACTTTCCCTATGTGATATAACCATATACCAACATAGTCCCTATCGTATCTGGCGACTTCGCCATTTCAACATTTACACGGAAATCATTAACTTCTCTACTCATAAGAATCCAAAATGTATGTACTTTATAGGGACTTGTATCAATACTGTAGAAATTACAAGCAGAATGCCAAAATTAAGTAAACCCCTCGCACGTCTAGTGAAGGGTTTAAAAGAGTTCGGAATTTTTCGTGTATGTTCGCTTAAAACACACACTTGTTTGAAATTCACATTAATGAGAAATCTATTTCTTCTTTATTCCTGAATATGACGAATAAAACATATTTTGCTTCTGTTCATTTATGATTTAGTTTCTTCGATTAATCATACATAAATAAAAAAAAATTAAGAAAACAACGCTACTTATTCATACTGTTGAAAAATTATTAAAATCGAAGAACTCAGTTATCTCATACATGAATGAACAACAGCAAAATATTTTGCACTCTTATATTAAAGAATGAAAATATGCAGTGAAATTAAATTTTAATGCGGTCATAGTCGCTCATGGATGAAAGACGAGTGAATGTTTCAGAACTTAAAAACTTAAGCTGTTACATTTTTTTTACGGAACTCCTTATTATAATTGGTATGAAATATTTTTCGTTACACTGTGTATCAATATGACTGGTATACGAGACGCTTGTCTAAAAAGATAATGATGGTTTAATGCGTAAAAAGTTTTGTTAGCACAAAAAGGTTGATTGTTGGCTGGCTAGTTGGTGATTTGGTTGACTGACTGGCTGATTGCCAAACCTGTGCGATATATATAAACATACATAGAAGTTGGAATTAGGCAGAAGAGACCTGATCATGCTACTCTATGAATGCTCTGCTCTGTGGCAAAAAAGTATTTAATGCCATATGTAGCCAGTTACTAAACCATAAGCAATGCAATGTTTTCAATATACAATTTTCATTCATACATTCGATCTTAATTTTTTCTACGCATGATGTCTGTGAATGGCACAGTGATCAGAAATACGGTTTCAAAGTAACAGAAATTAAAATAAACTACGAATAATTTTGGTTACGGAAAACTTAAAGGTATTTGTTTCTTACACTATCCTACAAACATTTAATATTACCTTACGCAATTCTTTCATTATTTATGCATCATGGCTTGCTAACCTACTATAGGGAATTTCGGTAAAAAAGGGGGATTAAATTTGCAGCTTTAAACGTAAAGTTCGATTTTGATAAACATATCCGCTAGTACCAAAAATTTCAATATTTAAGTGGGAGCGCAATAATGTTTTGTAAAAAAGTATCAAAAAAGGTAAGATTTTTACTTAAACGTTTGAATTTCGAAAAAATACTTAATTTATATTGTATTTTCTATATAAGTTACGAATCTGACATCATTTTTGTTTCTGTGTTTATTGGTTTAAAAGACAAAAAAGTTCAAGTGTATTTCAGGTTTACCCGTTTAATCCCCAAAATGTCCGATTTTGAAAAAAGTACCAGGCAGCTATCTGCTTATTTTTTTTTTAATGAACAAAGATAAGTGTTCAATTTTATTAGAAGATATGTGGTTAGCCAAGTAACACATTTTTAAATAGGATAAAAATTCCAAACATTCGAATTTCCAAAAATCCATCCCAGTGGAACGATTTAGCTTCAGGCTTTAAGGCTGTGCGTCAGTCAGTAACGTTACAATTTTTTATATATATATATATATATACATATATAGATAAGGACTCCATAATTAAAAAAAATTGGTTAGGTTAGGTTCAATGGGCAGCCGACACAAGGACAGCTCACTTGGGTCCTTATAGCGGTCTCTTTGTGATACCCTTAGTCAGTGACAATAGTCAGGCAGAGTCAGTATTCACCAGACTATTCCCCAGAAGTCACTGCAGAGCAGAAAGATCGATTTCAGGCCCATATTAGACATATTGTCCAGAGATGGCAATTCCGATCTCCCAAAATGCCTAAACCTAATATCCCCGAGACTGCGGCATTGATAGAGAAAGTTAAACACTTTCTCCTCCTACTCCTCATCATCACAACTCCTGCAGTAGTCATTATAGTCAAGACCCATTATTCCCGCATGAGTCTCTATCACCCAGTGACCCGTAATGACCGATATCACCGCCCTTATCTGGTCCCAACCGAGACCAAGAGGCACGCTTGTTCTCGCCACAGTCATTATCGATTTGACTTATATTTAATTGTTCGCCTTGAATTTAAAATTTGTTTAATCTACGTTTCTCCATTTTTCCGCCAATTTTTTTGTTTTAATATGTTTTTAATTATTATGCCAAATTCGTAAAAATTTTTTTTTTTATTTTTTCTAAAACTAGTTTTTGGCTGACTATTTAAGTCATATTGCCAGGGTATCCCACAAAATTTTGGAGCCTCAACCGTAAGTCCTCGTTCGACCTAAACCTTCGTATAGAAAGACGAGAGCTTCCAGAATCCACTGCAGAGTATCTTTTGGTCTCCACAAGTAAACGTCTGAGTTTTATGTGGTTCTCCACCAGTCACATAGAGGTATAAATGGTTCTCCACCAGACAAATACGTTAAAAAATTTAAGGTTAAAAACGATTGCTCCAAGTCAATGCTGAAACCTCAAAAACTGTTACTCCGTACAGTTATACGACGCCAAGCCATTAACCAATGCGAGGTGACAACGCAAAACGCACGAAAAGCAGACAAACAAGAACGATCCGATTGTCCTTAAGAAATAATGACAACGAGCGCGAGCTGCTTCCCCCCACTCAGAGCAGTTTTACGAGTGATATTCGTACATACAACATGTTGTGTGTTACCTTTATAAAATTGCTTCCGAAAAAGTCAGGGTGTGCTCTATTTTCTTCTGACAAACCATCTGGCATCAGCTGTTTTTAATATGAAAAAAATGAGATATTTATTTCTTGAAGTAAAAGACAACGACAGTCCACTATTGACAGAATCATTGACCGTCTGCAGTTTATATTTTACAATACCGATATATTTTTGTTCTTTTAACCATTTAATAGGTGTATTCGAGTACTTATACAGTAAAATGCAGTAAATAAGTCGTTACTTTGTAAACTTAAAAATTACTCTTAACAAAAGCTGTTGCCCAAAAAAGTACGCGAATGGAAAATTTGTAAAAATTCGTAAAAATTAGGAAACATCTGATGGCAAATAAATGTAGTAAATTTTACAGTTTTGACTCGATAAAATACTTTTTTGTAACACGAACAGTTTAGAAATATACAACCAAATTATTTTATGTAATCTTGAATATTTGTTTTTTATTTATTTGATTTTTTTAATTTCTTTCTGGGTCAATTTATTCAAAAGAACATGAATATTTTTTTTTTTGCTATTGATTACTTAAAAAACAAGTGCAGTTCTAAAGGCTCAGTTAGGCGAACGTTGCTGTACCGTATCTGTACTGTATCAATCAGTTGTTCGCTTTTTGGTATATGAGAAGCAATGCAAAAGCTTACCGAAATGTAATGTACCGTAGTTGTAACGTTTCATTCTGCATAAAATAGAATTTCATACCGTTGTTACGTGACATTTGTAATACAGTTGCTTCTATGTTAAATTGAATGCGGGTATTTTCGCACTTTTTTGGTACTTTTTTGCAGTATATCTATGGACTTCAAAACTATTCAAACTATATTCAAAATATACATATGCTTAGATGTACAAAATAAACTAATGTATATGCACATACGACAGGAATGCGAAATATATAAAACGCTTTAAATGGTTACAAAACATTGTTTTGTCTGTGCACATTTATAAAATAATACATGTAAATGTGTATTTATATGCTAAAATACATATTTGTTTATTGTAAATCTATAATTTAAATATCAGATATTAAATAACTAATGTTTTTTTACATACTCTAAATACTGTTTTAATGCCATTTTAATCACTTGGTACTTTTTCTGCACAGAGGTCACCATTTAAACCTTTTGATTTCCCATCACTGTGTGTGTTGTTTTATGTATACTCTTGCTTTTTTGTTTATGTATGTGAAAAACATATGACACGTTTTTAGATGTTGTATAAGTGCACCAACGTGCTAGCAGTCCGTTACAGTAAGTTACGGGTACAGCAACGTTCGCCTAACTCAGCCTTTAGTACCCAAATATTTCATAATTTTACAACTCCAAAAAAATTAACATATCAAAAAAAAAAGATTCAAAATTTGGTATTTAGTCATATAAATGCTTTACAAACAAGTTTAATTTATTAGTATTTATTCACTTTTGGTTTAATTTTTATTGCAGCTTTTCTTTTATTAAACAATTTTCACAACTTGCAAGCTTTTTGCCTGTTTAGTTTTGCTTGTTTACCTTTTGAAACATGTTTTTTGTTTTACTAACAGCCTGGCCACCGATGTCGACTGGTTCGCTTGTATTTTCAACGACAAACATCTGATTTGAGGCCCAATAACAATTTTCAGCACGGCAAGTCTATCGACAATGCAATCGACCGATAACGTTACAGTTTTCCTACAAATTTGCGGCCCACTAAGAAATATTATGCGACCACAAATGTCATAATCAATCACTCCTGTTAAGTGTGTTTTATGATATTAAACCAGAGTCCGCTAAACTCATACATTCGCATTTCATGCTTCTCTTAGTTGTTTATTTTTGAGCGTAATTGTGTTTCTCTTATTCCACTGAAAAAAATTTTGGTACCGTTTTTAACCATTTATAGTGGAAGGCCAATGTAAGCGGCATGCTGTCGCGCGCGCCACTTAGCTGTTCTACTTGCCGCTTGAACTTTATATAGGTAGGCAATTGAGCGCAGCATATTAAAAAGCGGCAAATGTCAAAATAAATTAATTTGATTTGCTTATTATAAAATTTAAATTATATTAAAAACGTTTTTGTTTTTTCAAAAATATGGATAGTGACTTTGAAGAATACTTGTTTTTATTTAGTTGGATTTTCCAAGTTTTTATGATATTGGAGAAAATAGCATAATTATAAACATAGTTCAACCTATTTTATTCCATTTCGTCGAGGTGTTGCTCAGGAATATTTTGAAATTTTTGTTCCAACATTTTAAAGAAAGGTTCATGCTTATTTGTATCAGGCTGGCGTCTTTCTGTATATTTTGTAAACTGTGTTACTAACTCACACATCTTTTTGGTCAGTGGATCATCGCGATCTCATTCACTCTTCCTTTTTCTAGAAGTTAGTGGTGTACTAGATGAGTCTTCGGTAGGTGCAAAGTATAGTGACTGATGAATGTGCAAGTAAAAATATTAAAGTTGACTTACTTCCTTGGTTGGATATGGTCACTTAAAAACTCCAGCTGATTCATTAAACTCCATGAGGTTTCCGCCATAATACTCGGGCTACCAGATAAAAGTTTTTTTTTGGTTAAGCTTTACATGATATTTTTCCATCTCGATTGGCAAATAGTTTCTAAAAATAACATATGTATGTAAATTTAAAAATTTTCGTACAAAAATTAAATTTACAGACAAAAATCTTACCATTTACTTTCATTGCTGTGCTTACTTTAGCCCAGGCATTTTCCCTTTTAAACTTATTCCTATATCCAATAGAACTTTTGTCGTACAAAATATTGTATTTTTTAATTTCCAAAATTAATTTTCTTTCGTCTATTTTTTCCATTGTTAAACTTTGTAAAGTTCGTTTAAATAATGACTTTATTATTTAATGTATTAGCACCTTTAAGGTTTTTAATAAGTATTTCTTTGTAAACCATTGATGTCCAGTCCATACCACAATTGTAGAAATTAATTCATACACATTGTTACGCTCTTTTGTTTAGTCCACGAGAGTCCACAATTAAGTCGTCAATTAGCAAGAGACAAGCGAACATGCGGCGGATATTAACATATTTCTTAAGGGGTCTGTACACGGTCAAGCATTTCGCATCAAGCGCTGTGGTAGTATTAGTGCAAATGTGGTTATATGTGTGACACCGACAATGCTGGATGGAAAATCAAAAAATTTAGATATGACTGCGAATATAACGTCCAGCACACGTACACGAGTGAATTCGCCGGCATGACAAGCATTTTGACCGTGTACAGACCCCTTTATATGTTTGTTAAGAATACTAGTCTCTCCATTCACAAATACTTATATGAAGCACTACAACCACAGTTTGCATTTTGGACATCACTGTTGTAAACTAATTTATTGGTGAAAAAGAAAATAAACTCTTATTTACTTTTTTCGATATTTTTAAGAATTCTAAATAAATTTTTGTGTATTTCTTTATTTAATTTTTTTCATTTCTTAATTTTTGTGTTTTTTTTTTAAATCTTGTCACTTGTGTAAAAAAAAGTTTTTTTAAAAAGGTGTTTTTCAGATATAAGGTTAAAAAAATATATATATATGGCAACGCTAACGCGCGCGCTGTTAAGTTAAATACAGTAAAGTTCAGTAAAGAATAGTTAAAACTTATGAGTTCTCGAACGCACCTTATGTATACACATATGCATATAAATAACTGTGATTATTATATTTATAAAACGGGTTATTGGGATATATGGCCGTTATTGGTATGTATCTTTGATTTAAAAGAAAAAATCTTCAAGACGACTGAATTCTTTTACGGTGCAAACAAACATTTTTGTGCTGGCAAGCAGCACGCCATTTTGAAACTAAAAAAGACCTTGGTATCTGCAAAAACTGTGTAAAACAAAACAGACAATATGTCAAAATCATAACATGTATAGTTGTGACCAAATATTATAAACTTTATGTAAAACAACAATTTTGACAGACTTTCAGAATTACATGTGAGTTGAAAGTTGACAAGTCAGAAGCAGTGTTGCCATAACTGTTTAATGAGAATATGCCACAACTTAAAAAAAAATCTCCTAAAATCTGCTAAATCGTAAAATAAAGAAATTATGCTCAAAATCTGCTAAGATTAAATCATAAAATTTTTAATATTTTAAACTTGATAAAAATATGCTTAATGGAAAATAAGACAACTTTAAAAAAATGTAATTGCTGATAATTTTCCATTTTTTTTGGACAATTCTGGAATTTCTGTTAGAAAACTTAAAAATGTTTTGCTGCTTTGACTCTAAACCAGTTTTGACAATTTATCCATTTAGTGGTTGGATTTAGCAGGATAAGGAACGATTTTTTCACCTTTTTGAGTTTAGCCATTAGCCATTTTAGCCATAAAATCTTTTTTCCGTTTTTTTTTTTGGAAAATTCTAATTTTTATATTCTTATAAAAATTTACAAAATTGCTAAAAGTAAAATAAACATTTTTAACAACTAAACCATATTTAATTTAAATCACAACTTTTACAAATGTTGAAAATCGCTATAAGCGATCAGTTCTCACCAAAAAGGAAAAATGGACAATTTCGTAGCGTCAAAAAATGCAACAGTGTGCAGGTGGCAACAAGAAATTTCGGAATTTCCTCTAAAGTTGCTCTCACTTCAATGGCCTAATGCTGAAGAAGTAATTTAAGAAATAGCCCAATAAAAAATTTTCCTATTTTGCGAAGCACTAATGGTACATTTATAAAAGTTAGCACTGATTTATGCGCTACGCAATAAGACATACACAGATGCAATAATGTAATTGAACGAATTTTTAATAAATTAAAATAAATTTGAAGAGCCACGACATTCCCTTACTAAGAAGCAGGTTTGTAAGGGAGCATATAAAAGAGTAACGGTAACAAAAAATTCAGTGTGTAAAACAGATCGTTACATTCAACAATTTTTATATGCGCTGAATAAAGTGCTGTCTGTGTCAAAAATGTATTGCTTCAAAGTGTGAAATCGCTCCTATGAGATGAGCAATAACGACATCGAATTCATCGACGATTTTATTTTTTAAATGCTAAAAAAAATTAAAATTTTTCTTATTGATCTTAATTTACAATTTCATTGTTAGAACTTTTAATCAATTTTTTTTGCTTTGTTATTGAATTTTAATGTGTTTTTATTTAAAAAGCCTTTTTTAGCCTTTATTTTAACCAATTTTTAGCCAATGTTTTTCGCAAATTTAGCCATTTTTGGTCACCAAGTGTTGGCAACACTGCTCTGAACAAAAGTAGTACTTTCGACTTTTACTATAGACTGTTTTCGTGATTTTATGATAATTTATTAATTTTTGCAAACTCAAAAACTTTAGCTTGTTTTTACCACTGTACCTTAGCAAATCTATTATTTTGGCCGATTTAAATTTCCTAATTCACTTTTTGTTGCAAAATCTTCGCTAGTCGTCTATTTCGAACGAATAATAATTTTTACTGTTTTATTGCCTTTTCCAGACAGGTGCTTTTTTTTAAATTATATTTCCCTCTTTGTCTGGTAGTGCATGTAAGTGATCATACGATTAATACTTAAAGTAGTGGCAGCATTAAAAAAAGAAATGGGTTACCAGGTCTAAGACACAATTGCCATTGCAAATTGTCTGTTAAACAACAAGTTCTATTGGCTTTTAAATAAGAGAGTGGTAGTTATGGAAGCTGTTTAAATTCAACTTCGTTCATAACCTTGACTTTGTTTAATGGGGGAACATGTAAGTAGCTGCTTATATATACATATATATGAATATATCTTTTCCAAAATACTTTTTAAGATATAGGCTAACATAGAGAAACTTTCACTTTGGCCAATCTACATTTTGAAGCATTATTCATTCTTTTTAACCAAAAGCAAAATTCTGTCTGCTACTTGAAAAGTAATTCTGAGTGACATCTCTGCAGCGCCATGCATACTTAATTGTTTTTTTGTCGGCGTATGCGTAAATTAACAAGTTGTAAAATGCAGGAAAAAGGTGTTGCAGATGTGTCAAAAAGGAGTTTTCCATTTCTAATTTTCTTGTAAATATACATACATATGTATGTGTTTGTTAGCTAATGATTTCTATTGGGAATATAAAAAAACGTGTTAGCTATTCACGCTTTATGATAAAGGGTACGTACTAGAGTATCCACTCAATTAATCGTTGATCGATTAATCGAAGAAATTTTTCGCCATTATTTGATCGAATAATTAAGATAGCCAATTTCAAATAACAAATAACTCGAACAATTTATGGCAATTAATCGATTAAAATAAATTTCTTAGAAAATTCTACTTTGTTTATATAAAGATATTTTTTTTAGATTTTTAACTAATAAAATACCTAACAACTAAGCAGCATGTGGTTTAATTATGTATTTATTGTGTTACACGCACTTCTGAACATATTTTAGTCCCTTTTTAGATGTGAGTGTGCGTGAGACAAATTATGTAATAAACGATTAACTACTAATTACATACGTAAGAATTTTCTTACTAAAATAGCGCTTTCTTATATGGATTTTCATTTTCAGAAAATTTTACAGCCTTTAAAAATGTGTTAACCCTACACGTCAGATTATGGCTTACCAGTTTTTACCCGACTTTAAACTTCTTTGTTATATCGTACCATCCAAAATGACTGGATGAATTTTGACATTTTAGGTGTTGTAAGATTCGTCTTAAAAACCGAAGTGTCCTTAAAAACCAAATCACGGTTTGTTGGCGCAAAATAGTAATACAAATTTTCGAAACCTATAGAGTAGAGCTGTAAAATGAAGAAAATTAAAGTTATCCGCCATGTTCGGTTAATCGAATACATATGAGTTAAATTGAAATCGAACAAACTTGATCCGGCTTAAAAAGTTTTTATAAGGGTTCCTTTTATATACTTAACTCTTTGAGTTCTTAATCTAACCAGAACTTCTCTTAAAATTAGGAAAACTACGGTGATTTAAAAAAAATGAACTGAGAATCTTCATTGTTTTTAATTTTACTTGATTTTCAGAAATAATAAATTATTTAAATTGAATTACGAATAATAAATTTGTTTAAATATGCTGGACCTCTCATAAAAATGCCACGACAAAAAAATGTAAAATAAAATAAATAATAAAAAAAATAATTTTTAAAAATATGAGATCAAAGCCTATGTTGAATTCCCGTATTAAATTTAGCAGCGGGACATATTTGCAAATTATACACTGAAACTGCTTAACTTAACGCATGTATTATACTTTGGCTTTCAGATCATTGTATAGTCTGTTCAACCGAAGAAGTGTTTACTTTGTTTATAGTTTTTTTTAATTCCTTAAGGTACGTTCAGACTAATGAAATATTTGACGAAAATATTTGTTCTGATATTTGCTTCAAACTGTGTGAAACAAAAAAACATTTTGGTAAATGTTCAAACTAAGATCAAATATTTGACAATTTTGGTTTGATGAAACAGTTGGCAAACAGTGTTAAATAAAATAAATTAATTCATGTTTGCCATGCGTTCAGACTAAAAGAAATATTTGCATTAAATAATTATTTAATGAAAGTGTTCAAAAATAAAAATATATTTCTCAAATAGTAAAAATGAGCGCAAAAGCTAATTTATTTATTTTATTCTGTGGATCAGCATCTCTTATAGTGTTAGAACAGGAGAATGTAAAAGAAAAAAAATGGAAGCCACCGGGTAACGGGAACATGGCTAAAATTTGCGAAAAATTGCAAAGTTGGAAACAAACCCTAAAATATATTTGAAGTCGCTAAAAAATGTCAAGAAAAAAAAACAAAAAAAAAATAGCGAAAATTCGCGAAAAATTTAGATATTTCAAACAAGCCATAAAATTTATTAAAAGTGCCTAAAACTATAAGGAATGGCAAAAATTCGATAAAAATTATTCCTAAAAATTTGCTGATAGCGGCATGATACCAAAGCTTAATACTCATAATTATTAAAAATAGTTAAAGCTGCAAAGAATCACAAAAAGAAATCGCTTATTTTGCGAACATGGCTAAAATTCGCGAAAAATTGCAAACTTGAAAACAAACCCTAAAATATATTTGAAATTGCTAAATCGGTTAAAAAACAAAATGTAGGGGAAAAACAAAAAAAAAAAGATGTTGCAAAAATAGCGAAAATTCGCGAACCATTTTAATATTTCAAACAAGCCATAGAATTTATTAAAGGTGCCTAAAACTATAAGGAATGGCAAAAATTCTACAAAAATTTGTAAATTAGCGGTAATTCGCAAAAATTTGCTAATAGCGGCATGATAGCAAAGTCTAATAATGATGAAAAATCGTTAAAATTGTAAAGAATCCGAAAACTTACAGGAAAAATTGCTTCTATCCGGAACATGGCTAAAATTATTTGTCGTTGTTTGCTCTTACAATTTTTTTGTAATATCAAATAAATGTTGCTCAAAAATTACTAAAATATTTGATTTTTTGTGTTCACACTATGTTCACATTGGACAAAATTTGTTTGCCGGCAAATACTTTTATTTGCTCAAAATCAGCTGTTATTTTATTTGATACTCAAAAATATTTTGTGTTCAGACTACGTTAATGAAATATTTGATGTTTGCTTTCAAATATTTCATCAGTGTGAACGTACCTTTAAAAGTTTTAGAACTATATACGTGGTATAAATGAATTGATATTTTATTGTTTAACTTTTATTTTTATTTATTTCTGTTTATTAATATAATAAAAGTATCAAACCAAATAGACATGTATGTTTTTCCCATTGGATAAAATTATTGGAATTATTCGAGTTATTCGAACATATTTAAACTCTTATTCGATTAATCGAGCAAAATTAAAATTAAAAAATCGATGAATTCCTTACTCGAACAAAACCAAAAGTCAATTAATTGGATACTCTAGTACGTACGTAAATGCATAAAAACTGCGCATCACTGCTGCAGTGGTACAATGTTTTGCTTCTGATTCGTTATCACTAGTTCCAGTTGTGATTCTGATGCTTTTTTACTGCACAACAGCTGTGGAAAGTTTGAATTTTAAACACGAGCTAAAAATTTTTATAAGCGAACAAAAATAATAATAAAAGTCAACAGAGCTGGATACCCTACTTCAACGCACTCCTTTGCATCACATATTCTGAAGCTTCAAGATAAACCTTGAAGCATCTGCCCAGATATGGGGATTATATTCCATTTTCGGTCGGATATAGGCGGTAAAAATAGTGAGCAGATCAGACGTGGTGAAGTAGTTCGTGCACCGTTTTAAGAAACCAAGACACTGGAAAATAATGGTGGTTCCAACGATTATAGCATTGGACTTGCATGCCTAGAACAACAAGAGTGTCTGATTCCTCAATAGCTATACCACCCATGGTTACAGATGACGCTGGCTCCAAAAGACGCCAGTGTGTCAACATATTACTTTGGGTCTTACGAACATTGAAATCAACTCTATTCGATAGACCCCTGAGAATGTCGTAAGGTCATGATTCAGTGTGTCGTTCATGTTCTGCCTCATAGTTTCAACTTTCAGTAAGACTTGGTCCATGGTAAAAGGAAAATGAATGACAAATACTGCTGTCATCTATCTATGTAAACCATATCAGCTGATTCCCTCTTTATTTGGTTGTGAAATTTTATGTGTTTTGGAGGCTTTTAAAAAATGTCGGTAAAATTTAATTCAGTGGATTTTTAATTATGCACAGAATGTCGAGACATAGTGACGGTCTTAGAAAATGAATTGGCAATTCATGAAACATCGATATCGGGTAACATGGTTCTCTCTGAAAGTCAGGAAGTAGTTATCATTTTGAAGAATGAATCTGCTACTATCGAAGAAGCTAAATGTGTACACGTTTTAAGTCATAATGAAAAAACAAACTCTGAGACAACAGCAAGTGAATTAATTTATTTCAAATCATTCAGTCACCCATCAGCAGATTACGATGATGAAGATACCAAGAAAAAATAGTTGGAAGATTATCCAATGTTTTCTCATACTTATAAGGTAAATTTGCTTTTTGACTATGTTAAAGAATCAATTGTTAATATACTAGTGTAGAAACCAAGGTAACTTTTGATAGTCTTAAATATTTATACAAATATAAGCGTGGATGTAAGGGAGGCAATTCCAAAAAGGAAAATATGTCATTCAATCTTCTTAATCGATTTTGAAGTAAAATAATTGCTTTTTTGTTTCAAATTATATAAGTTTGGATTTAAAGATGACGCAGACTCACTCAAGTCTGAAATAAGAAGACAGGTTTGATGTGGTAATCTTAATAGTACATCTTCAGTGACATACCCTGTAGTCGATGTATTATATTTTTATGGCTCAACAATCTGAATAAATACTTGGATCAATTAAAATTTTTTTAGCCTGTAGCCCGTTTCTGTATTTCTCGCATCGTAAAATTTCCCGCATGAAATAAATGAATTATGACAAAAACAGTGCAATATGAAACAAAAAATGGTTTTTCTCACATTAATGTTTCTGTATCTTTACTTTGGGAGAATTATCTATCATTTAAATAATTTTCAAGCAATTATTGGAAGGATATGAGAAAAAGTGTTTCTATATCAATATTTTGCTAAAAGTTTCTCACAAGATATTTTGCTAAAAGTTTCTCAGTCACATTAGAAATTGATGCGAGAAAAATTGAATTTCAAAAAATAAAAAATTCTATATTTATTCAATGCCGTAAAATATTATTTCAAAATTGTTTCCATATTAAAATTTATCAAAATAGGGCAATTTTAAATTAATATTGTTCCATATTCAAATA
Organism: Pollenia amentaria; assembly: GCA_943735925.1. Taxonomy (NCBI): domain Eukaryota; kingdom Metazoa; phylum Arthropoda; class Insecta; order Diptera; family Polleniidae; genus Pollenia; species Pollenia amentaria. The sequence continues at coordinate 78,217,976 of OX031008.1, read as the reverse complement.
AAGAATTTCAACATTACAAGACATTCGTTAATGTTTCTTATTGGTTCCACATGGACTTTATCGATTTAAGTAGTTTTTTCTCTGGGGGTATGTAGCGGTGCTAAAAAGTTTATTTGTAAGATCCTTGTCGCAATGCTTCAATGAACAATAAACACAAACAATACCGTCCGTATGTTGAAAATCGTTATCTGCATATGTTTTGGTAATGAAAGTGCTTCTGAGTTAATTGTTTATTAGATCTAGGACCAACATTTACCACCCTCTTACCTCTGTAGTTTTCATGGGCAACCGCGTATGTCTATTTTTTCGATTTAGAGATGTTGATGCTTAATTGCTTAATTTTAAACTCTCTTAACATGGTGCTAAAAATGTTTGAAAAAAATGGATCAATTCCGATTTTTTAACTTAATAACAAAATTCGAAACCTGCAATACACACTCCAAAGTTTGATATAGATTGGGGTTTCGGCTCTCATGAAAAATTTGGTTTTAACCCTTTCAGACCTGACGCTAAACAACTGGTAATTTTGTCATCATTTTTGGAATATATGGTCTCTATACCGTATGAAAAAATAATCAATGTTTAGGTTTTATGATTTTTATTTACATATAACCTTCAAGGATTTTTAGCCAAAACGCATTTTTATTGCATCAAATGACTTCAATTGGCTTATATTAAAATATGCCCACTTCACATTTTGTTAACGATTAGTACTTTTGTAATTGAAAACACAAGTTACTTCTGCGCCTCTGTTTGGCAAAACTGAAATGTGACACGCGAATTTCGCAACAATTCATGTAACGGTAAAGCAAATAGCGGAATAATGTGAGGAACAAATATAAATAAACATCAGCGCAATCGATGCATGTCGGTCTTGACTTTGGTCAAATAGAAGCGAAAATATTGAGACCGAAAATCCACCTGCACAATCGATGCATCACGGTCAGAAAGGGTTAAGACATACGCGGCTGCCCATGCAAGCCACGGATCTATGCTGTTGTGTATAATACAAATTGTTTTGAGAACTTGTTATGTCCGTAAATAGTCTGGTTCTTGTATATTCATCAATTCTTTAAGTCTCTTTGCACTTTCATTGACTCATTTGTTCTTATTAACCGATTTCCTGCAAATTTAAAGCGATCAGAGCTGCAAAGTGTAAATACTATAAAGAACAATTTCAATCAGCTACTAGCTCAAAGAGAAAATGGAAGGAAATCCGCTCAATAGGTATTGGTAAAAAATATATACACGATGAGAGCAAAATTGACGTAAACCAACTAAATACTGAATTTCAAGTATTCCAATGCCTGATGCTAATCTCACGTACTATGTTCCTACTAACGCCTTTTGTAATATTAGCACTAAATTTATTAAACTTATAACTCCATATATACTCCCACAATGAACACACTTTATGAACACAATAATAAGAACGTCAACTTTCCCTCCAATATGGAAGCAGGCAAAAATCAAACCTGTTTAAAAGGCCGACAAAAATTATAGAAATATCGCAATACTTCCGTATTTGTCAAAAGTTTTTGAAAGAATAGTCCATGGGCAAATGACAAAGCACTTATAAAGGGCGGTTAAATTTTAAGGGCCGATGTTGATTTTGAATAGAACACAACTTATTTAGGAAATTATTGTCATTTCTTTTTATTATGATAATATTGGTATGGTTCAATTTTTATGGAACAAAATATCGGCCAAATGGCCGCCGCGACTTCGGCGGCACACCTCCATCCGATGGTCCAAATTTTCGATGACGCTGAGGCATAATTGAGTTTCTATGCCGTTAATGTATCTCATCCTTTAGCTATATTGTTGCTGGTTTATCGACGTATACCTTTTCTTTCAAATAACCAATTGACATCGCCACCACGTGAGATAACACGGCCATTGAATTTATCGCGCAAAAGAGCCATTGTTTCGTTAGCTGTGTGACAAGTGGCACCGTCCTGTTGAGACCACATATCGTGCACATCCATATTTTCCAATTCGGGCCATAAAAAGTTCGTTATCACCTCACGATACCGAACACCATTCACAGTAACTGAGGTGAAAATATGTCTCTTCACTGATGATGAATTTCACGATATGCATTTTGATTTGAACGCCCATTTGCATAAAAAGCCTGAATAACTTTAACGCGTTGCTCGATTGTGTATCTTTCCATGGTTCAAATTGAGTTAGTCTGAAATTGAGAAATGGCAAATGAAATGCAGTAAAAAACTTGATGTTTAGGTGTGGTTCACATTCAACATCGGCCCTTAAAATTTAACCACCCGATATAATAAATCAATACTATCTGATCAATCTGGTTTCAGATCCAAACATAGCTGTATATCTACTTTAATCGATGTTTGTGAGGAACTACGATCAAAGATGGATGATAACATGATATCATTTCTAATTCTACTTGATCACTCAAAGGCATTTGATACTGTCGAACACACTGTCCCCTTTAAAAAATTAAAGCACATGCGCCTTTTCTCAAACGCTGCCGTTAACTTAATTTCGTCATATCTACATAACAGAACTCAATTTGTATATTCTGGAACTAAAACATCTGACATTTGTTTGACAAAAAGAGGTGTACCGCAAAGCTCAATTCTGGGTCCTCTTCTATATTCAATTTATTCCAACGACTTGCCGTCTAGAGTCAGCTATTGCGGAATTCACATGTACGCTGATGACGTACAACTTTTCATTAGCTGTTCGTCATCCAGTATTGATGAATGCATCGAAACGTTAAACCATGATCTTAATAACGTTTATAGTTGGGCCACGATAAATGGTTTTTGGTTAAACGCAAAAAAATCGAAGGCAATATTAATAAGCAAAATCAACTATTTACACTCAAACATACCACCAATATTTATTGGGAAATCCGTAATTGCCCAAAAGTTGATACTGCAAAAAAACCTTGGAATAGTAATCAATAATAACCTTGCCGGGTCAAGTCACGTAAACTTCATTTGCGGAAAAACATATTCAATGCTAAGAAATCGTTATGTCACGCAATATTTCACTGCATTTAATATACGCACGCTTCTGGCCAAGACATTTTTACTGCCGACCCTTCATTATGGTTGTGAAATTTTTTCAAAGTAACATTTAATAATGTTGCAAGATATATTTTTGGCAGAACTAGATACAGAAGAATCTCACAGTTTTCTTACCATATTTTTAATGTACCTTATGCAAACCTTCTAAAATTCCGCACTCTACTATTTTTACACAAAATTACCTGTAGTAAATAACCTGAGTATCTTAAAAAAAGAATAACGTTTTCAAGATCCAACAGATGATACAGACTAAACTCCTCTCGTTACCGCAAAATAATATCAGGAAGACGCTTCTTCGTTACTGCCATTCGTCTCTGGAATGAACTCCCATCTAATATGCAAATCCTAGGCAATGCACTTTTAATTTGCAATACTTTCTCATTTTGCTTAAACAATTTTTGTAACTTATATTTAAATGATGTATATTTTTAACTTATTATTAATATCAATAATTTCCCTAATCTCTAAGTTACTACCAAAAATTTGCCATTGTATTATCAGTACTGTAATTTTTCAAAATAAATAAATAAAAAAGATATTTTCGTAAAATATTTAGTAAAAATTAAGAGAAATGGCAGAAAATTACTTTCCCTCATTCATTTTTATAGACAAAAGTTATTTTGTCACCTTTTTAACCCGGCATAGCGATAGCGATAATGGAAATATTAGAGCCTGGAGATGACCCTGGCGACATCATACTGTACCCTCTTGTGGATGGGGAGGTAACCGATGGAGTGTATAGCCAAAAATGAAGCTAAATTCGAGCACTTTCTTAGCCGAACGTGAAGTAAATTAAGCCCAGTGTCACCTTTTTTTATTATTCCTACGCTAATCCTGTAAGTGATACCCCTATAAAATCGGAATTAGCAATACTTTTTAATTTGATTTTTTTTACTTATTTCATTTGAAATAAAAATCAGTTTGTTTTTCGTTATTGAAGGTATGGGAATTGCCTGCAATCCAAGAAGAGTTTTCAAACATAAGGCGATGTATTTCTATAGACCTAGAATATCTTGTGCGAGAAAATATCGGTACTTTTAAATAAATCATCATTTAAATAGGATTTCTAGATCCTTAGAGGTTATTCGTACGGTATTTCTTCTAAACATAAGACAATAATGGCGCCCAGAACGAATAACAGGAGTGGACTTTGTAATGAAATTACTTAGTATTAAATCAACCAAAATTTTAAAGAAATATTGGAATTAACATTTGATTAATTTTATTTTGACTTCAAAATTCGTCGGAATGTGTTTGAGTTAGAAAATTTTTCGAAAGTTGGCCGAATACATGTGTACTGGAGTTAAAGGTGCCTATTATGAACTAAATTCGACAGACTTATGGTTGGTTCCAAGCAATTTAGCTTATGCGCGGTTTGATCCCACTTTTTATCCCTTTTGCCTAAAAAAAATTTTGTTCCTTACACAGGGTCTCCACCTGATATAAGATTTTTATATTAGCAAACGTCAAATTCAAACGCAGAGAGTATTATCTTACGTGTGGACTCTCAAATAGTGTTAGTATTAATATTATAATAAATGTTATGAGACAGTTGTTATGAGAAATCTTATAACAACTATCTTATAAGATGAGCTGTCAAAAATACACATACATACATACACATAAATTAATAATAAGACGCTATCATTAAAATGTTTAATTTTTTAAGTGAAAATAGTTGAATTCTTGTGAAAAGTGCTTAAAAAATAATATTAAACACTAAAAACAGAGAAAAAACTAAAAAAAGAATCAAAAACGACACAGTTTACTGTACGAAAATCAGTAAATTATGAAATCTTATAAGATACATGTTCCCCTTGTTTAAGATTAAGATTAGCATGAAGAAATGTGCTCTCTCATTCTGCCGGCGTTCTCTCACATATTATATCAGATATTATCTCAGGTGGAGACCCTGTGTTAAGGAACAAATTAAATTAATTTATTTTAGGTTTATTTACTTAATTTTTGGTTTTGATTTTTTAATTTATTTTTCATTATTTAAAATTTTTTAATTACTTTATTTTATAATTATTATTTTTATTTAATTGAATCAATGTATGTTTTAACTTGTCGGATTTATAAGATTTTATTTATAAGATATTATGTCTTGTTGTATTAGAAATTCATATAAAATAAATAAATACAAAATACAAATAAATAAACGAGACTTTTCAATAGCTGTTAACGATCTAAGACTTGAATGAAATTAACAAAAATAAATAAGAATGTGGTAAAGGATGGTCCAACCAAAACGCACGGTGTTAACGGAATTATCTTTTTATTTTATTTATTATGATAGAAGGATCCATGACAATTATGTGTGAAACAAAATATCGCCCAAAAGCTCGCCACGGGTTCGGTGGCATACCTCCATCCATATCCATATTTTCAATGACTCTTAGACATAATTCAGGTTCAATGTCGTTATTGTGCCAAATTATCTCATCCTTTAGCTCTTGAATTGGCTTGTTGACGTACACTTTTTCTTTTAAATATACCCAAAAAAAAAAAAAAAAAGAAGTACAACGGAGTCAAGTCACATGATCGTTGTGGCCAATTAACATCGCCACGACATGAGATAACACGGCCATTGAATTTCTTCCGCCATTGTTTCGTTGGCTATGTGACATGTGGCACCATCATGTTGGAACCACATATTGACCAGGTCCATATCCTCAATCAGTGGTGTTCGTGAGATGTTCAATTGTTGGGTACGACGCCGAGTCGAGGTTGACGGCTCTTGTGCACACTATCGCGAACAGCAGCAATGTTTTCTGCAGAACGAACTAGGCGAGCATGCACAGGTGTTTTCAAATTTCCTACAGACCCGATTTGCTGAAATTTGCGCACAATTCTTCCGATTGTGGACACATTTGGTAGATTTTGCTGACTTAAAAAAATCAGGAAGTGAACGAAATGCATTTTGATTTGAATGCCCATTTTCGTAAAAGACCAACAATCTTATTAATCTATTATCTTAATTAACGCGCAGCTCAATTGTGTACTTCTCTATAGTTGAATTTGTCAAACACTGAAACAAAGAAATGTCATATCAAGTTGGCAAAAAAACTTGGATCACCCTTTATTTACGAAAACAAAAAATGTACAAATATTTACTGCCAGTTCAACAATTTCGAACGTTAACGTTAACACTCAGATTTAAAAATTATTTTCTATATAAAATTCATTACGAACAGTTGCGTTCGAAATTGTTGAAAATTGATAAAAATACTGAAATTTATTGTTGGAGGATAAGCTGTTCCTATGCGCGTTTCATATACCCTCTGTAGCCTTGTTTGCTGATAGCTTTGGCTATTCTAAAATTATTTAGGAGAACGTTTCCTGATGATCTGGCCTAAGCAACCAGTGAAATGCGTATAGGAACAGCTTATCCTCCAACAATAAATTTCAGTAATTTTATGAATTATAAAAAAAGGGAATTAAGCACAATAAATCAAATCTTTTAATGAAAAAAATTATGTATTTCCAAAAACAACTTTTTTGATAATTTTTGAAAATGATCAAAAACAACAAATTTTTCGACAGTGCTGTCAACACATTATACTAAATAAACATTCGATAGTCGATGTTCGAAAGCCAGCGAAAATCGTTTGTCGAATGCAACTCATAATAGGGGCCAAATTCAAACTAGAGAAATATACAAATATAAACAACTTGTGAAAAATACTCTTCTTGTTTCCAACTTTTTTTTATAATCAATTAAAAATATGTTTGTATACGTTTTTCCTAATGGGTTAATTAAATCTTGCGGAAACATTTGTTAGGCATTTGTTACGATTTTTCTGCAACAACATGAATTTTGTTGTGTCGTTTTTCGGTTTCCTTAAATAAAATTAACAAAAACAGTACGTAACTCAACTATTCGTAGTCGATTAAAGTTAAAGCAGGTCTATGTTGAGTACTCGTATTGATTAAACCCAACAAAATGCCGGTTATCATGTTTACATTTTACCCAGCGCTGTTAGTTCGTTTGACAGCGGCAGCGACTACGACTAAAATGTTGGTTATGTCGTTGTCGCCTATTGACTGGTGAAGAGAAAGTGTCCATGTTTTATGTTCTTAAGATCGTAAAGAATATATTTTGTTTGCAATTAATCGTGTTGTCTTCTTTTCGTCGTGTATTTGTTTGTTTGTATTTGTGTTTGGTAATGTTTCCTGTTATGACGCGGTTGCATACAACAATTTACGTCTTTGTTTTGAGAGTGGTTTAAAGTGTGTGTGTCGGTCGGTCGGTTGTTCTGTCTATCGGTGTATTGTAAGTACGTCAGGAATGTTTTGTTTTATCAGATACCCGTAGTATTTATGTTGTCGATTTTATGTGTTTATTTTTCTAAAGTTGCATGAAAAACCTAACGAACAAGTCTGTATATACTGGGCGTATGAATGTGTGTTTACACTTTCATGCGTGAAAGTAACATTAGCGCGCCGCAGCCACAATGATAGTACTGAGCAGAAACACACATTGAGTACGAATTGCTATTTTTTTGGACTAAGGAACTATGGGGAGGCGAATAAAATGTATGTGTAAGTTAGAATTTAATTTCGTATACGAATTATCAAAACTCTAGGAAATGGGGATAAATAATTTTACTGTATCAAATTTTCGAATTAGCTCAAATCTCCTAAAGAATCTAGGGCTATAGTACCAGCTTAAGTCTAGTTTACAATTCCACACAAGTCTTACGTATTCCATTATACTTTATAAGATAGTAATCTTATGAGTTTTGTTGCGACTGTCAAAACATCTAATTTAACATTACAGTTTGTGTTCACACTATCCCACATGAACATAGGTAAGGTTTGGTTCAATGGGCAGTCGACACAAGTACGGCTCACTTGTGATACCCTTTGCCAGTAACACGAGTCAACCAGTATTCACCAGACTATTCCCCAGAAGTCACTGCAGCCTCGAACCACCCTGACTCTTGCAGAACAGAGAGATGCTCCTAGTCTAGTCGCGGAAAGTAGTGATGTCAGCATCAGCGCCTTCGTCGGTGACGACCGAAGTGATCCCGTGGTCATCCACGCAACCAACCTAAATACTTTCTCAAGCATCCTGCAGTACCGCTTCTACATATCGCAGGCTACCACACTATGGTTATCAGCTTCATGCCATTTAGCATAGGAAGCATAAAGTTACCAACCTTGTATTTCCTGGTAAAGAGTACCAACTCATTCTTCTGTGGATTGGTACCAACTCCACAGGAGATACTAAAGGATCCTAGACAATGTGTCCAGTTGTTTACCCATGACTGCCACCGCCACGTCATACGCTTGGGTTCTTGTCGCTAGTCTACCGAACTGACTCAACAAAGTGTTTAACGTCAGTACTCTGGGGAGAGTACCCCACCTTGCGGGGTGTCCCTGTGCACCAATCTGAAAACATTTCTAGCACCCATCGTGGACTCAACGATTCTGTTGCCGAATAGACGCCCGATAAATCTACAAATAGCACCGTTAGCACCCAACTCCCTTATCGATTCCAAGATGGAGTCAGATCTGACATTATCTCAATGTCCAGAAAGGCTACAAGCGAGTATTCCCGAAATTCAAGGGATTTATCAATGTAGCCGACTAGTGAGTGAAGCGCCGTATCTAAAGATTTGTCCTTCTTGTAGGCATGCTGCGAGGTAGAGGGAAAATGTCTTGGAATATACATCTTCAGATGAATATCAATGACCCTCTCAAGGGTCTTGAGAAGAAATGACGACAGGCTAATTGTCCTGTATTCCTTAAGCCTATAGTACACGGCATGTAAAAAGACACATGCGCATGTGGTTCTGACGTAATTTTGACGTCATCACACAACACGCAATGTTTATTGTGGCTTTGCATTGACGTCAAAATTACGTCAGAACCACATGCGCATGTGTATTTTTACATGCCGTGTACTATAGGCTTTAGGCTTAGTGTGGCATGTTTTCCCTCCCTTTGGAATGAAAATCACATTTTCGACCACAATTTTCAAAATTTTTTCATTTTAGATTCATTATTCTCTATATATGGCTTAAATCCCCTAATTTACACAGCTTATTTAAATTCAAGACTTTTAATTGACTATACGAATCTGTTACAGATTTTAAATATTCTCTTAAGATCTCCTCTGAAGATCTTATTTCGATCAACATTTCTATTGTAACAAACCCATTGTGCTATATTGTCGCACAAAAAGCAACATGTCCGTTTTTGCAGTTGTTTGTCTATTGGCCTTAGAGTGTGCTTGTTTGTGTCTAAGTCTCCATTCATTGCGTCGTCCATCTCATCTTAGTCAATGTCGCCGTGGGAGCTGTAATGTACATATTTTTCGTTAATTTATCTGTTGATATTTGTTTCAATCTCTAAAGTTGCTAAACAACACATTCATGTGCCCATGCGGATGAGTATTAAATAAATGTAACTCTAAGGAAGAAGAGCTCTTATTACTTTTCCCGTTGTGCTCGTTTTGGTTTGTTGTTTATCCGCATGTCTGTCAGATAGTACGAGTAGTATATACAATATATAGTCCGTCTTTGCTGTCTGAGATTGTATGTGTGTGTGTGTTTTGATACTTAAGCTTGTTTTCATTATCATTCTGAAAGGTTTGTTGCCAAAGTTTATTGTTGTTGTCTTCATTTCGAAAGTACAAAAAATGTTGCCAAACTACAACATTATTTGTTACCATTTATCGTCCATTTGTTGTGTTTGAGCGTTAAATTTTAGATTTCGTGTCTTAATATACTTTAAATTCAAAAACAGACAAAAAATCGATTTTAATCATCAAGTTTATCACTTTTGAAAGAAATTTGGCAAATATCATAGTCTGTAGATAGTCGAAAAATTTATTAGGTTCTTAAATTAGTACATGGCGAAATTTTAATTACACCCTTAAAGAAAATTTGGTTGTTATATTGTTATAAACAAAATAATGTTAAAACATACAGTACTTTTCGCTTATAGTCACATCCTTTAGTTGCAGCCAAATAGTGGACTATAACGCTAATGTAACTAAAAACGGTAGTGACTATAAACGAAAAGTATTTACTGTACCAGGATCAGTATTAAAGCGAAATATATATTTTGGGAGTCATATTGGCCTTATACATAACCACTTGCTTTGAGGCCGGATCTATCTAAATTTCTCGTGCTTTCCTTAGCTACTCTACTAGAACCGGTAAACCTCTTAGCTGTTCAAAATATTACTCTAGATAACTGCGATATTTTGGAGATTATTCAATTGTAAGCAGTTGTTTGAGGTTTGCTAAATTTTACTGATATAACTTAAGAATGAGATTTGCGTATAAATGACCGAGACCTTAGTAGAAACATTTTTTACTATACCCTGTCTATTACTGTCGGTCGTAGTTGGTTGGACAACAGGAATTTTTTTAACAACGACATAGTCAATTTTAATATTTCTTTGAAATGCGGGCAAGCGCGAATATTTATGTTATACTGTATAAAAGCGATTTATTTTATTTCAAAGAGACAGAGATTTATACATATTTATTATTTAATTAAGTTCTATCGAAATAGTAGAAACCAAATAGAATAATTTTTTTCCAAATTTGTTATTTTAAAATTTTATTAAGATGTATCCTGCTATTGATTATCCAGAGCAAAAACATTTTGTCTGTTGAAATGTATAGAAATGGCTTGAAGTCGCATCTCTTTTTAAACTGGCAGCAATACGTTATGGCAACTTCTGTAGTGCGATTCACTAACTTTTTTTACGATAATCGTATCGTTAAAATAAATATTACGAACATTTATCGAATTTGCCATTCAGTAACATTTATAACGATATTCGCTGTCGATTAAAGTCAGCTAATACTTTAAGCAGTTTTTTTTTCGTTATTTTAACGACAACAATTTACGTTGTGTTTATTTAATCGATAAAGTGTATTTTATGTTTAAAGTGGCTGAGGCCCGGCTTCTTACATACATACATACATATCTATATGTATGAACAAAAACAAAATTCGAAATGTACAAAAAAAAAGCATATTATGAACAAAAACAAAATTCTAAATGTCAAATTTACAAATTAAAATATAAAAGCAGTTCATTAAGCACATTTTTATTTGTTTTTTCTTTATTCTCTCTTGTGCTTTTCGTTTAGTTTACAATTTTGTAGACAGAGATGGTACAAAAACTACAGCTGTTTACAATCGTTAAAAATAAATTACAGATTTCCACTATCGTTACTGCAAGCGATTATATATGTCGACAAAAATTACGATTCTCGGATCGTTAAAAGGTAGTGAATCGCACCACTGGGCTCTATATTGAATTTGGATTCTTTGCACAGAATAACAAGTGTTTTTTTAAGTACTCTTAAAGTATAGTGATCAAAATATGAATTTTGTTGAACACGAATCAAAAAAATCCGACAAAAGTTTCGTCAGATACAACATTGGAAGCTTTAATATTCCTAAGAAGCGTCTTCAAATCACGAGATTTATTAATCTCAACTTAGTATTAAATTCACGACTTCAAAAAGTTGGAGCTACATCATTTCCAATTGTATTTAAATATTTTCGATGTGTATTTCAAAATTTTCCAAATGTATTTTAAAGATTTTGATATTTACCTTAAAATCGCTCATATGTAAAGAAAGGTGGTCGCTTGGATGACACATTCATTGATCGATTCATTGGCCTTCCAATGGCTCACTGTTAGTCACTCATTCTGCGCGAGCATTATAGAATTGCGCAAGAGGGATGGACCTGTGAGTCCACCTGCTCCATATCCAGGGCACTATGGCCTGGCTATGATGAACGGAGAACCAAATCTCTACTTAGGTTCAATAGGGACCAAATCAGGACTGTGGTGTCGGTCATGACTGGACACTGGTCTGTTGGGACTCATGCTAGAAGAATGGGTTTGGAATTCAATGACTACTGTAGAAGTGTTCATGATGAGGAGGAAGAGGAGACTGTGCTTCACTTCTGGGAAAAATACCTGGGAGAACCGGTGTTTTCCTGTTTGGAGGATCTATTTAAAATAGAACTAAGATTGCTTCTTCTCTTCATTAGGAAGACGATTTAGCTCAACTCTGCAGTGACGCCATCCGAGTAACTGCTATTTGGGATGGGCATTGGCGCTAAGTATCACAAAAGGACCGCTGAAGGACCCAAGGTAGCTGTCTCTCGATGGCTGCCCATGGAGCCTAACCTAACCTAATGTTTTAAAAATATTTTAAACTTTGAGCCTTAGAAAAAAAATCATCAAGTTAAATTTTTGCTTACCTCCTAACCATAAAGTTTTTGAAATTTGCTTAAAATTCCAAAATTTAAAATACAATGTTGCAGTTTTCTACAATCAAATAATTCAGCAAATACTTTCACTCGTTATTTCAAAAGATCTAGTATGTGTGTATACAAAAAAGTGGGATGATTTTTAAGACTTGCAGTTTAAATTGCTAGATGTCTGTTCATCGTTAATGACAACACAACTGTCAATCAAATCGATAAATAGTTTCTAATCTTTGTTTTTTTAATCTTGCTAGCGGCCTTTTTGTTGATTTAAGCAAACATTTTTTTTTTTTGACATTTTAATTGTTAAACGAACAACTTTAATTGTCAAACCACACTTGTCACGCCTAATAATCCACTAAAATTGTTCACTTAAACACCATCCACCCATTTACACTTTACCGCCAGTATCATTTGACATCAATCGCGTTTGAACAAATGACAAGATAAAAAACATACATAGAAATTGTAATACAATTTTGAAAAAATGTGCAAAAACAACTTAAGCCCACACAAAGTTTCTTCAAATTTCTTCGATTTATGATAATTTTTTTACTCGATTAGTTGATTTTATTTTGATTGCGGGCATAATATTATTCGCAGATTTTAGTTTTATTTAAGTGCTTTTAAAATGATTGATGTGTAATTGGCATTTAGGTTTAAATAATAAAATAAAAAGTTTTTACATAACAACATAAATGATTATACAGAGTACATACTCGTGTGTAACCCTTTCAGACCGTGATGCATCGATTGTGCGGGTGGATTTCGGACTCCATATTTTAACTTCTATTTGACCAAGGTCAAATAGACCTGCATGTATCGATTGCGCTAACTCTTCTTTATGTTTGTTTCTCACATTATTCCGCTATTCACTTTATAGTTTTTTGAATTTTTGCAAAATTCTCGCGGCACATTTCAGTTTTGTCAAAATGAGCCGCAGAAGTAATTTGTGTTTTTAATTACAAAAGTGCTTATCTTGAACAAATAGTGAAGTGGGCATATTTTAACTGAACAAAATGGTAAATTTTAATGTTTCAAGCCATTTAAGGTCATTTGATGCAATCAAAATGCGTTTTGGCTAAACATTTTAACGAGATGCATCAATTATGCGTGTCCTAAAAATCCTTAAAGGATATAAAAATGGTAAAACCTAAACATTGATTATATTTTTATATGATATAGAGACCATATATTCCAAAAATTATGACAAAATTTCCAGTAGTTTAGCGTCAGGTCTGAAAGGGATATGGGAGATTTTTCCACATAAAGAAAGCTACGAACCGTACAAGCTGAATTAGAGGCATCACCTGATAAAGTCATTGTCAATCACAAGAATATGTTGCAAAATCACTTGAAATATCAATGTGTTGAATTTTGGGATGAAACGATATGCCTTTTTGCGATACGATACCGATACTCAAAATAAATATCGGCGATACCAAACTTGAATTCAAATTCAATATGCGCATCGGTATCGCCGATATTTTTTTGACTATCGGTATCGTATCGGCAAAAGGGCGTATCGTTACAACCCGACTTTTTACTACAATTTTGACAAATATAATAATAAAAAAATATATATTGGGAATTATTTCTTTTCATAAGCTACTTTATTATATTCAATTATTTTAATTTTCGAATTTATTCTATGAGTTAATAATAAAAAAAAATATTTTAAATATTTTAGAATTATTGACTTGCATTTAATTTTTGCTTTTACAGTTGCTCTACGGTAACTCCCACGAGGATTTAACGTTATACATAAACTGACAACGATCTGAAGAAGTTTTTCAATAATTAGATTTTTCGTTTAAAAAAAATCATATTAATAGTTTAACAGTGGGTTATTTTTTCTAACCAATAACCAACTGTAAATCAAACATTTTGGGTATTTATGAACCGATTTTGATAAAATTTGAACCACCGATTAATATTATCATTTGCACTTAACTTGCGAATGGCCATATGCTCCAATTTTGAATGACGCACACAGGGCCCAAAAGCACTTTTTCGCGGATCAATTTATATATCCTCAACTACAACAATGAGACACACTAAATTTCATGTATGTTAATCTTAGAAGAAAATTCATGTTCCAACAAAATCATGGAGGTATAGTAGTTTGGAGACGGATATCCCCCATACAAAAAATTCTGAGTTAAATAATAAATGTGATATGCAATTGAATGACTTCGGATACGAATTACCCAAACATTTATGTGGTTTAACAAGCCTAAAATGTTAATTCGTGAGAACTAAATTTTTAAAATCGCGCACTCCTTTTGTGTATATCATTATAACATGTAAATATAACAACAATCACGCCTGACTCACGTGTAATAAATCACGATATTTGCCCATCTTGAATAAAAAAACATAAAACAACGACAAAAACAGTAGTAAAACTAGCAGAAGTCGCTAATAATCGTGAAAAAATCACGTTCCTTTGTTCAACCTTTAAAATAAAGTTCAATTCTCTGCTTAATTGAGACCAATATACAAATTTATGTCCACTTATGGGTCGATTACACAGGGTCTCCACCCGAGATAGGATATAAGATCTTTATATCAGCAAACGTCAAATGCCATCGCAGAGAGTATTACCTTTCGTGTGGACTATCAAACAGTGTTAGTATTAATATTATAATAAATTTTATTATCAAAGTTGTTTTTGGGAATACTATTATTAAATAAAAGATTTTGTTTGTTCTGCTTAATTCCCTTTTTAAATAATTGATAAAAAATACTGAAATTTATTGTTGGAGGATAAGCTGTTCCTATGCGCATTTCACTGGTTGCTTAGGCCAGATCATCAGGAAACGTTCTCCTAAATAATTTTAGAAAAGCCAAAGCTATCAGCAAACAAAACTACAGAGGGAATGAGAATTATCTACAAACACTCAAAAAGTCTTGTTTGCAACGATATCAAAGCTTAAACAAAATACCAAACAATAAATCATCTTACATTTCCCGCTACAATTATTTGGAATTCTCCCAACATTAATTGTAGTTGTAAGTGGGTAAAGAAAAAACATATTAAAAACAAAAACAAAGTGCTTTTATTGTTTTCGCAAGAAATCAAAATAAAAACAATTTGCCAGTTCAGTTTTTTATGCACGTGCACTTGCTAAAATTTATTATCAAAGTTGTTTTTGGGAATACTATTATTATTACTGATGATCTGGCCTGAGCAACCAGTGAAATGCGCATAGGAACAGCTTATCCTCCAACAATAAATTTCAGTATTTTTTTATCAATTATTTAAAAAGGGAATTAAGCACAACAAACAAAATCTTTTATTATAATAAATGTTATGAGACAATTGTTATGAGAAATCTTATAACAACTATCTTATAAGATGAGCTGTCAAAAATACACATACATACATACATCTAAATTAATATTAAGACGCTATCATTAAAATGTTAATTTTTTTTAGTGCAAATAGTGTAAATCTTGTGAAAAGTGCTTAAAAAACAATATAAAATACTAAAAACGAAGAAAAAAACTAAAAAAAGAATAACAAACGACACAAGTTTACTGTACGAAAATCAGTAAATTATGAAATCTTATAAGATTATAAGATACTAGCATTTAACCCGCTACTTCGTTAGCGCCCCTTTTTCTTATGTGGACATATTTTTACGCCAAAGTTTATGTTTCTAGGTTTAAACCCGCTACTTTGTAATGGGACGATTTGTACCTCTAAATGTTCGTATTTCGAAAATTTTTATTTGTATTTTTTAGATACGTTACGAATTGATATTTTTTTATATCAATGTTTATTGGTTTAATAGATAGATGTAGTGGCAAAAAAGTTTAAAGATACAGGTTTACTCCCCAAAAGGGTCTAATTTCAAAAAAGTACCAGACACCTAACCGCTTATTATTTTAATGAACATCAGGTTAGGGAATTTCCCGTTTTAACCTCTTTTACATTCTAACCACAACAATTTCCAAAACTCCCATCATAGGTAATCGATTTCGCGACAGGCCAACCTCCCGGGCAAATTTCAGCATTTTAGTTCAGGCGTTTAGGTCGTGCGATGATGAATCATGCAGTAACATTACAATTTTATATTATATAGGTAGATGAAGAAAAATGTTTTGAAAAAAATAACACAATTAGGAACGATTTTCACCCCTTAAACGTTCGAATTTCGAAACGCATCAAATTTGTATTTTTTAGATAAGTTACGAATGTGATATATTTTTTATTTTAATGTTTATTGGTTTAAAATATAGATGGTATAGCAAAAAAGTTTTAAAATTCATGTTTTACCCGTTTACTCCTTATTTCAAAAAAGTGCTAAACACCTGTCCGCTTATTTTTAATGAACAATAATAGGTTTAAATTTTTTGGTATCTCTTTTAGTTTAGCAGATATGAGGTTAGCAAATTTCCGTTTTCACCGCCTTTTTTTATTGAACCACAATAAGTATTAAATTTTTTTGTATCTCCTTTAGCTTAGCAGATATGAGGTCAGCGTGATCGATTTGGCGAGAGGCCTGCCTCAGGTCCAAATGTCAACTTTTTAGCTTCAGGCGTTTAGGCTGTGCGATGAAAATAAATAGATGAAGAAAAAATATCTTGGAAAAAGTAACAAAATTACGTACGATTTTTACCCCTTAAACGTTCGAATTTAGAAAAAGAACAACATTTTCACTTGGCATATTTTAGATAAGTTACGAATTTTATATAATTTTTATTTCTATGTGCATTGATTTAAACGGTAGATGGGGGACAAAAAAGAACCAAAATTCAGGTTTTACACTTTTACTCCCTAAAAGAGCCGAATTTCGAAATAGTACCAGACACCTGTTCTCTTTTTTATTTAACGACTAACAATAAAAGCACAAAATAAAGTACAAAAAAGTACCAAAAATTGCCTCTTACAGATGCTCATTCAACGCTTTGCTTGTTTAATTTTATGTTTGCAGCTGCAATACTTACAAAAATTTAATAAGTACCTGTTGGCAAATAATACAGTACGAAAAAGTACCAAAAAACCACTCTTACAGATTCTCATTCACTTGGGAACTTGCATGTTTAATTTTATGTTTATAGGTCCAATTTTAACGGAAATTCAAAAAGTAACAGGTAAATAACAAAAAGTACCAAAACGCCCCTCTTAGAGATTCTCATTCACTCAGGACATTGCATTTTTAATTTTATGTTTGTAGATCCAATATTAACGAAAATGAAAAAGGTACCAGTTAAAAAACGAAAAAGTACCAAGAAGATCCCTCTTATAGGTTCTTGTCCACTCAGGACATTTAATGAATTTTATGATTTTAGGTCCAATACTAACGGAACTTCAAATAGTACCAGTTAAAGACCAAAAGGTACCAAGAAGCCCCTCTAACGAATTCTCATTCACTCAGGACCTTGCATGTTTGATTTTATGTCAATAGGTCTAATTTTAACGAAAATTAAAAAAGTACCAGTTAAAGAATGAAAAAGTACCAAATAGATCCCTCTAACAAATTCTTATTCACTCAGGACTTTGCATGTTTAGTTTTATATTTCTAGGTCTAATACTAACGGAAATTAAAAAAGTACCAGTTAAAGATCAAAAAATACCAAAAAGTACCCTCAGAGGTTCTTATCCATTTAGGACATTGCATGTTGAAGTTTATGTTTCTAGGTCCAATATTAACGATAATTAAAAAAATTGTCAGTTGTGGAACCAAAACCTAAAGTAAGAAATAAAATTTCCCGTATTTCCCCTTTTTGGTACTTTTTTCTCCCCATTGAAGCATAAAAAATTTCAATATTGTAGTAGGAGCCCATAATTTAATACGAATATGTCAATGAATAAAAAAAAATGTTTTGTAAAAAAGTACCAAAAATAGTAACGGTTTTTACCCCCCCCCCCCCCCCCCTAAACGTCCGAATTTCGAAAAAGTACCAAATTTGTATTTGGATTTTTTAGATAAGTTTCAAATGTAATAAGGGTTATATTTCTATGTTTATTAGTTTAAAAGATAGATGGGGTGACAAAAAAGTACCAAAATACAGATTTTACCCGTTTACTCCGTATATCCCCTTTTTGGTACTTTTTTTCTCCCCATTGAAGCATGAAAAATTTCAATATTGTAGTGGGAGCCCATAATTTAATACGTTTATGTCAATAAATAAAAAAAAATGTTTTATAAAAAAAAGTACCAAAAATAGTTAGGCTTTTTACCCCTTAAACGTCCGAATTTCGAAAAAGTACTAAATTCGTGTTTGGATATTTTAGATAAGTTTCAAATGTGATATAACCCTTATTTCTATGTTTATGGGTTTAAAAGATAGATGGGGTGACAAAAAAGTACCAAAATACAGGTTTTACCCGCTTACTCCGTTAAAGGGCTGAATTTCCAAAAAGTACCAGACACCTGTCCGCTTATTTTTCTAAAGAACACCGATAAGTATTACATTTTTTTTGTATCTCTTTTAGTTTTAGAGATAGAAGGTTACCGAATTTACCCGTTTTTGCCCTTTTTTACCCCCTAAACATTCGAATTTCCAAAAATCCCGTCTTAGTGGATCGATTTGGGGTGAGGCCAACCCCTGGTCCAAATTTCAAGTTTTTAGCTTCAGGCGTTTAGGCTGTGCGATGATGAATCAGTCAGTCAGTCAGTCAGTCAGTCAGTCAGTCAGTAACGTTACAATTTTATATATATAGATGTACATGTTCTGCCGACGTTCTCACACTTATTATATCAGATATTATCTCAGGTGAAGACCCCATGTTAGGGGTAAAGTTGAGTTGCCAGAAGCGAAATTAGACAATGCCGCTGATTTTAAAATATAAAATAAAAAAAATGTTATATATTTAAACATGAGCGGCGTTGCCTGTTTTAGGGATGGGCAAATTAAAAAAATATATCGATATATATCGTATCGATATTTTTGAAGAGTATCGATATTTATTAATTAAAAATAATGATATATCGATGTATCGAACGTATTAATCTGAAACTATTACCAAATTTAAAATCTTAATATACTTATGTCAATACATATTTACATATGTAGAAACATATTACATGTAAATCCATTCTAACTTTTTATTGCTTCTTTTAATTTCAAATTTACTGCCTGTTTCCTCAATTTCCAACGAAACTTTATTTGGATTAACTTTTATTTAAAGCAAAAACCAATTTTAAAATTTAGTTTTTAAGGTAAGTTATGCGAACGAAGTTTTCGTTTGAAATCAAGGGACCGGCAGTTAATTCTAAAATAAAAAAATTAAAAAAACGTAATGAATACAAAAAAATTTTTATTTTTTCGCCATATGAAATGTAAAAAAAAAAATAAAAATATTAATTTGGATTATATAATGCCGGATTATATACTGCCGGTAAACGAAACTTGTGACACATACTATGCAAGTAAACTGTGCAATATTTTATTTTTAATTTATAAGAACATGATCAAATAAAAAAAAAACAAAATATTTTGTTTATTATAAACTTTCCAACTTTCATGAGTCTATTGCTGCTAATACGCCATAATTAAGGCGATTCTTTGCATGATTCCAGGAACCCTCCAGAATATTTTTTTCGCGCTTATTTTTTTGTCATCTGTTAAAAAACCGAGCCAAAACTGAACTGTATAATCTATGAAAATGTACAATGGAAATGCGCCGTTATTTTCTTAATATTTAAATTAAGAAACACATGATGCAATTCTTAAAAAACAACAGTATTGTAAGCAGTTAAGCAACCGTTAAAATTTTGAATTTTATTATAAAGAGATTTTAAAGATATCAAATTCGATAGTCGTAGATAAATATCGATGAGTCGATGTATGGGTATTTTTAATATCGACGATATATATCGATTATAATTTTTTAAAATATCGATATTTTGATATATCGATATTTATTGCCCATCCCTAGCCTGGTTTCACTGCTGCTATTAAAGTGAGAAAAATCAATTTTTTTTGCATTTCACATTTAAACTTTTTTTGCGCCAAATGTTTCATAATATGGACGAGGACTTAACCATAATGAACAAAGGATTTAACAATAACAAATCTGTTAATGCTCCAATAATATTTTCTTTGGCACTGCCGCCTGACATTTTAAAACAATTTCACAAAATAATCTTTTTATAACGACCAATAATTCAATATATCAGCTGTTACCTAATTTGCATCTAGCATTGCAAATTTGTTAAAAATACCGCTGACTGTCATATACAAAATTATTGCAATAACAAACAGTTGCAACATACAACGTAACAAACACTGAAAACCGCTATTGTATTTATTTGTAGGTAATTTTATGCACAAAGTTAAAGGTCCAATTAGACATAACAATGACAATAGAAACCAAAATACAATTGGGTTTTATGGTCATGGTTATGTCGTTATGGTAAGTCACTTATAATCAAATACAGTGTTGCCCATAATGTTAATTTAAATAGCTGTTTTGTATGGTTATGGTTATGTCACGTCTAATTTGAGCTTAAAGTCTTATATTGTAGCATAAAATAATTATATTGGAATAATCTATATACATATATAAAAATGAATGTATATGTATGTTTTTTGTTTGTTTGTTCCTTAACCGCCGAACCGATTTTATGAAACGTTTGTAGTATATTACTGATGGTATGGAAGGATATGTATATAGGCTGTAATATTTTTTTGAAATTTTAAGTGGGCGTGGCAACTCCCATACAAAGACAATATAAATTTCTGCACATCTGAAGAACGGAGAGACCTAAAATTAATTTTTGGTACAAGCATCTTGGTTATCAATACACAACATCTAACGAAATTTGGTCGGAATTGGAAACAGATTTATATACATACTAGCTGACCCGGTCCGCGTTGCTGGCCCTAAGCAAACATTAGTGTTGTATTACCAGACGATTTAAATTGATCTTTAAACGAAATTTACGGCCTTTAAATATCCCCAGTTCTGTTTCATCATTATAATATTAAAAATTAAAATGTTGTTCATATACATACATATGTTTGATTTACATTTGATTTGAAAATACATATGGTTGTATGTATGTATATATATGCCATGAATCTTACGAAAAAAGTGAGCGTAAAAGTGGGCGGGGCAACATTTTCTTTCCGCAAAACCTAAGTTAGACCATGGCGATCATTTTAAAGAAAAAATCGTCCAAATCGGTCAAGCCGTTCTCCAGTTATGCGCTTAATAGAAAAAGTGGGCGTAAAAGTAGGCGTGGTAAATTTTTCTTTCGATGAAAACTTAAAGTTAATTAATACCAACATTTGAAAGAAAAATTAGTCAACTGGATGGAGCCGTTTTCTGATTTAAGGTAAATCGAAAAAAGTGGGCGGGGCAAAATTTTCTTTCCGTAAAAACCTAAGTTGGACCATGTCGATCATTTTAAAGAAAAAATCGTTCAAATCGGGCAAGCCGTTCTCAAGTTATGGATTTTGCCACGCCCCTTCGCCCCCAGACCGAAAATCAGACTTCACAGTGTCACCCGCCTGAATATTCTGAAGATTCCCTGAAAATTTCAACAAAATCGGCCCAGCCGTTTTGGAGTCCATACGTTACATACATACATACATACACACATCCTATTTTATATATATAGATATCTGAAGAACGGTAAGAGAAAAATTGCCCAAATTTGCTTCACATAATTGGGTTATCAATACACAACCTCCGCTTTCCCTCACTTTTACAGTATATTACTGATGGTCTGGAAGGATCTATAGGCTGTAATATTTTTTTTAAATTTCAAGTGGGCGTGGCAACTCCAACACAAAGACAATATAAATATCTGTACATCTGGAGAACGGAGAGACGTTAAATTAAATTTGGTACAAACATCTTGGTTATGAATACACAACATCTAACGAAATTTGGGAGGGATTGTATTAGTGGGCGTGGCACAAAATAGATTTATATATTTCTGAAGAACGGTAAGAGAAAAATTGCCCAAGTTCACATAATTGGGTTATCAATACACAACCTCCCTAAAAAACTGGGCGGGATTGGAATGGTGGGCGTGGCTTATCCCATACAAAGACATTATTGATTTATGTATGTCTGGAGAACGACAAAAGCCAAAGTGTCCAAATTGGGTACAAGCATCTTGGTTAGTTTTACACAACATCTGACAAAATCTGGGCGGGACTGGAGAAGTGGGCGTGGCATAAAATAGATTTATTTATATCTAAAGAACGTTAAGAGCAAAATTGTCCAAATTTGGTACACATAGCTGGGTTATCGATACGTAAAATCTGTAAAAAAAAAAAGAAGGTGGGAGTGGATAAGTGGGCGTGGTACCTCTCATACAAAGGCAAAAGAGATTTTTGTATATCTAGAGAACGGTTATATCTTAAGTTTCCAAAGATAATACAAATAGATTGGTGATCAGTACGCAACATCGTGATTAGATAAGTGAGCGTGGGCGTGGAGAAAACTAGATTTCTATATGTCTAGAGAACGGCCACAGCTACAATTTACAAATTTGGAACAAAAAACTAGGTAATAAATTAAAAATATATGTAAAAGGTCCACTGCACTATTGTAGACATAGGCGGTATAACTTTAATACAAATACCATATAAATTTATGTGCAACTGTTGAATGGTAACAGTAAGAGTATTCAAACTTGGTGCAAATAACTTCATAGACAATGAACGAGGTTTGTATTGAAATTTCATATTTTATTTAAACGAGATAGCGAACAACATAATATCAGTTAATTAAAAATAATAATAAAAACTAAAAATGTTTGCCCACATTTAAATGCCGACCAGCGTTATCCAGCCTATAGGTAATCGTTATGCTTAAGCCGCCTCTAATTCAGATAGATTCACTTTATTACTTATACATTAATTTTAGTCACTCGTCCAGGAACATTTTTTTTCTGGCTTCCTATTCTTCCTTTCAAGCCGCTATAAATGTATCTAAAAAAAAACAACTCTTTTAATATGTAATACTATCTTTTATTTATTAGCTATTGTTTTAATGTAACAGTCTACACGATATACATATGTATACTAACTGATATTAAAATTACATTTCGTCTATGCGTCTTTAAAAAAAAATTTCTTGTTATAAGTTGCCCTCAAAACATTTCATCTCTTGCATGGCACACATTTCGTGCCAAGAAGTCATAAATTGAACGCACAACACTATTCGATAAATTTCACTTTCATTTAAGTTTTAATTTATTTCAAAGTTTTTTCTAAGAATTCAAAAAAAAAACCATTTTCTTGCTTACATTTATTAAGATGTATCTTAATACTGTAGTGTAAATTCCGCATTCAAAACCAATCCCTTGGTAGTTTCCTCTCCAATTATTGAATTAAATAGCAAAATTAAAAAAAAAAAATAGTTTAATGATATATTTGAAGGTGTGGGTACTAATTGCAATTCAGCAATTAACAGCAACAACAATAAGTACAAACAAAAGAAGAAGATGAGGCTTAAGAAAGATTTTCACGAGAGAAAATTTCACTTTTTTACCATTTAACATCATCTTAACCAACCATTCATTCATTCATCCATCCATCCGATTAACAGCAAAGCAAGAGCTCTTGACTTTAGCTTTATTTTCCGTGATGGTTTGTGGCCGACAGACTAGACTGACTTTCTGACTGATTGACTAACATAGTGTTTGACGTAAAGAAGCCAGCACAAGTTAATTATTTACATAATATTTTAACACATTTAGCACACGTACTACGATTACAAATAACTCAGTTTCGCATAGATCTAAATTCATCTTAGATCTGTACATATTGTACATTTAATTTAATTTCAAATTATTATTCACCAAACATGAGATGATTCAAAGAAGAGATTTGGAAGAAAATCTATTTACAAAATAAATACAGAAATTACTCTTTAAGGTGTAAATAATAAACCAAACAATAATTTCACTTTCTAACACACAAAACAACAACTAAAAATCATGAACAATTTTCTGAATATCGAAAAGTAATAATAATAATATTCATAAAAAAAATAATAACTAAAGAAGTAGAGAATTTACACACATCCAAGCGGTAAAAAGAATGAGTAAAGAGGCCTAATAGAAGGCCTTATTTGGCAGACGCAAGCAGTTCTCGCCGCATTCTATACTTATTTATGAAAACCTTCACCGAAGGTAAAATAGTATGTATAAGCTTGTCATTCCGTTTGTAATTTCTTGATTCACTGGTGCACTGTGGCTGAAAATTCGTTCAAAAGTTCAATTTTGTGTCATCGCCGATTTAAAAAATATAATTGCCATTCGATAACAAACATATTAGAACTAAGGTATCCAAAAAACAGGACTACAATGTTGGTAACTGTTGGTGTGGCATGCTGTTGGAAACAAATATTTTATGATATTATAGAAAAAATTTAATTTTTGTAAATTTCATCAGAATTAAGTCATGATTACTCGCAAACTATTAGCAATAATGGGTTGAAGTGGAATAGTTGTCTTTAAGAAAAGGTTCGTTACATCACTGTATCTTTTATACCTGATGTGTTATTTAATGTTTCCACAGTTTCTATCTTTAAGTAAAATCCGAATTTTTAATGAGTAGAACTTGGAGGTTAAACAGATTTTAGTACCATTCAGGAAGCTGAAAGTTTCCTCTTTAACCCCATATATACTTTTGCAAATGTTTAAAACTGTCTGTAGAACACTTTTTCCATTGTAATAAAATTACTCACATTTTTTATATTTTTATTTTACTGATATGTAACACAATGGTTTACGAACATTTTGTTTTGAAAAATAATTCTGCAACTTAAACTGTCATACCCGGGTAGCTTTTGAGTTGATTTGAAAGAACACGGGTTCATAGAGGGTCGGGATGACAACTATCCCGACCCTCTAAACTTGGTAACCTCGGATATTTAAACTTTTAAAAATTCGTGAAACATAAATGTGTTTATAGATTGCAAAAAAAATTAGACATAATGATGAAACAGAATTGAGTCTTCATCTTCAGGCAAAAATTCTGAAGCCCATTTTTCTTTGTTTACAAAATGTATGAAATTGAACGAAAGTATGGTATCATTGTTGGGAGAATAATTGTCTCTATGTGAGAGCATGAGAAAAAACGTCTTCAAAATAAATGATGAAACAGAACTGAGTCTTCAACTTCAGGCAAACATTTTTAAGCCCATAATTAAAACGTCGACCGTAACTGCAATTTTCTCTCATTTCTTTCGTTTTCTTTTGTTCTTTTTTTTCTTTGTTTACAAAATGTATGAAATTGAACGAAAGTATGGTAGCATTGTTGGGAGAATAATTGTCTCTATGTGAGAGCATGAGAAAAAACGTCTTCAAAATAAAATTGATTTTATTTCTCGACCGCATTCTCTGGCATAATTTTATGTCAAACTGTATGGAAAACAACGTTCAGCCCCAGTTCTGTTTCATCATTTAAGTGCATTTTCTTACTAAATGCTAAAAAACATCAAAAGTTCCACTTTGACCTTAAATTTCTCAACAACTGCAACACCGATTTTAACAAAATTAAAACTGTAGGGAAGTTCAAGGAGTCTTCTCTTTAGCAAAAGTTTTTCTATCGGTTTTGTTTACTTTGGATACTTTTTCTGTACAACCATAAGTCTTTAGAATATATGGTGGCATCATATTTCATGTTTAAATTATTAAAATTGCAGTCTATTGCCTTTATAGTCGCTCTTCTATATTTATGATAAAAAATTGGGGAACTGTTTTTATTTTGTATAAACTTAATTCTACCTAAATAAAGAAAGGCTTCAGGTGGTGTAAAACCTTTTGGTAGAATTTCAATTATATACGCTTCATTTGTAAAATACGGAGCCATTATCAAGTTATTTTCAAAGCATTGTGTGCATCTTAAAATATTATTCCGTATTAAATATATTATAAAATTGTCTATTCTTATTATATTAGCAGTGTTATATAATTTCTTATTCGTAATATATTTAATATAATTGCTTTGTGCAGATCTATTAAACGAGGTACATGCTCTTAGACATTTTCTCTCTAGAATTCAAATTTTTCCATGTTAGAAGGTGAAATGTTAAACCAAATGGGGCAACCGTATGTAATAAAAGGCCTGATAAGTGATTGGTACATAACTATTTTTATTCTCGTTTTAACATGTTTGTTATAAAATAATGAATGATATAAGAAGAAGGATTTCCTTGCCTTTTAAAGAATTTCCTTAACATGATGATTAAAATATAAACATTTGTCTAAATATACACCCAAATATTTAACTACCTCTTGATTAGGGATATCACAATTGCACTCCAGTTCTCCAGTTCTTTCTTATGTCATAGTTGCGTTTATTCACCGGTTGTCTAAAAAGTATGGTCTCACATTTGCATGCATTTATCCTCCTGTTCCAGTCCATTGAGTATCATTCGACCATGTCATATTTAACCTAAAGATTCTGATTGATTTTCCGAATTTGGTCATCCGCATGGGGATATAATAATATCATCGGCAAACGCAATGATATTGTCCATTAATTAATTCATTTATTAATGATGTGCTAATAATCCCAATTTTTGAATGAAAACACTGAAATTTATTGATGTGGGAAAGCTAGTTTCTATGCGCATTTCGCTGGTTGCTTACGCCAGCTCGTCAGGAAACTTTTTCCAAATACTTTAGAAAAGCTAAAAATATTATACAAGGAAAGTAAATAAGAATTTTAAACACTCAGGTCTTACATGCTACAATATCAAAGCTTCAACAAAGATACAACAATAAACCGTCAATTTTTCTTTCTTACATTCTCCTACAATTGGCTGGTTTTGTTCCGACACGAATTGTAGTCCATTAGTTTCAATAGGTCTAACATGTACAAATTTAATAAAATTGGAGAGTTGACCGTTCCCTGCTGTAACCCGTTGACTATTCTGAATTTTCTACTACTTATAGTAGTCAAAATTTATATAATTTTTATTATTAATAAATTTAAGCTTTTATTATTTGTGCGTTTTGTTTAAACATATAGGGTGGATTCACAAGGTGTGCTATCAAGTTATATCGTCATAATGTCCTAAATAATATTTTACAATTGTTTAAAAAAAAAATATTGTTGTGTTTCAAACAACATAAAAAAATATTTTTTTTTGAAACAATTGTAAAATATTATTTAGGACATTATGACGATATGACTTGATAGCACACCTTGGGAATCCCCCCATAATGTTCGTCCATGGAATGTTTGCTTTATCAATAAACCGAATTAAACACAAAATTCTTTCACAGCTGATACGTTAAAACGGAGAAAACTTTTAATATTATAAGGGTTCTCCGCAAAGCAACGTCACGTTTACGTAAGAGTTCCTATTTAAACATAAGCTTGATAACGCAAACGGAACAGCTGATCCGCAACATGTACGTTTCGGTTATAGTAACAAGACAAAAAAAATATATATAAATATAAATAGAACAACATGTTTCCCATCCCAGAGATGGGAGGAACGAAAGCCACTAGAAAAAAAATTAAAATTGAACAACTTCGTTTCTTCCTTCATAAAGAGTATAAAGGCCTTAAAAAAGCCCTGCCAATTGCGGTCCTTTCAATATTTACCGCTGGGATAAAATAAGAAATAAATATAAAATTTTTAATAAATACACACACACACAACATACAAATTCCATTTGATGGTTTAAGTGGTGGGTTACTCAGTTAGTGTATGTCAGTCAGCCTTCTTCATATTTTTCCAAACATATTTTTCTAAAGTGTACTGTAATCTGCTCGTATATAAAAATGTGCATGTAAAATATTTATTTTTTGTTTCTTTAATATTTCTTGATCATATTCGATGGTTTTATTGAAATCAATATAATATTAAGACAAAATGTGACCATCTTAATTGATTTTGAATATAAATAACGAAATATTATATATTGTTATGTTTATGGAAATCTTAATTTAAAGGAAACTAGATTTTTGGACCCGGTGATGCCAGGTATCAAACTATATTATTGTGTAGCTTATAATCGAAAAATCATTTCGTTACTATTAAAACATTGTAATATTTTTGTGAGAAACCCTAACTTTTTTAATATATTGGGGGGATTCAGAAGGTGTGCTATCAAGTCAAATCGTCATAATGTCCTAAATAATATTTTACAATTGTTTAAAAAAAAATATTTTTTTATGTTGTTTGAAACACAACAATATTTTTTTTTTAAACAATTGTAAAATATTATTTAGGACGTTATGACGATATGACTTGATAGCACACCTTGTGAATCCCCCGAGTATATACAGAGCAAATATAAGGACATATGTGGATAGATTTACCTGAGCACCTGATTTTCGGCCTGATCTCATGGTTGTCTTACCACTGGTGGACAATCAATTGCGTTTACCTTCCGCCCCTGTGTGTGAGCGCCACCAGCACACCCAGGTAGCTATGTTGAGTGCAGAGTTCGGTAGAATTATACACTCGCCTTTTGGAAGGAGCCGGAACTATCTAACCTCCTGTGATTTAGGTATAGTCAGCAGCATCTGTTGGAGATCAACATGACCTAGAAAGATAAGCCAACAGATGTAATGTTTTCACAAGTAGTGAATAATCAAGTTGGCAATTTAAAATTTCCCTTCCAGCGACTTTGGGTATGAGCCACAACCACTATACTGATAGTAAGGGCTCATAACGCTGATCTATTTTGACATCAGAACTATGACAAGTGTCTTCGTTTTCGACCTCATGACACTTTTCATCATTGTGATGTCACCCTTAACATCATTTACCCAAATTGTCATCAGGGTCGAAAATGGAAATTATGTCATCAATGGGATGATGACAAACTGTCATTAAATTGAGTCATTTGGATTGACTTAAGGTAAAGTGAGAGAATATTATTATTAACTTACTCACCCGTTACACATGTTTGTTTCACTTTTGGTGTATTCCTGTTTACAGGAATACTGCCCGATATGTTTTCGTAATCATTCTACTTTGAAAATTTGAAGTATTTAACTAAATAATTTTAAAAAATAGAATATGGAAATCTTTGCTACTTATTTTACACAGTTACAATTCTGATGTTAGGGCATCAGCAATATGAAGATTCATTTTTCTATGAGTGTATGTGATCCCCGAAGGGTCAGCAACCAAGAGTCAGACTGGTACCATGCTACTTCCTCCCGTGGTACCGGAAAGGATCTCTGGTAAGCAGCGATCGCAAAGAGATCTACCAATTTAGAACTCTGCCGAATCCCAAGTATTGGCTGCAACAGATTTCCCCAGAGTGTGCAACACCAGAAGGTGGAATATCCTTTTAATGTTTTCCTACATACCCCTGATGAAAGTAAATAAGGACATAAAACATCGACATTTTTTTCACTTGATGATGTTATTGAGTCTGGAATATAAAATCGCGTTAATGTCCGCCGGGGCTTCTCCATATTAAAAATTTAAAATTTTCTTGGTTTGGCGCATAATCACGCTAAATTTAGTCGATGGCATGGGATATGTTGGCGTTGAGGGCCGTTGTGGATTGTGGCTTATTCGAATAGAAATGCGACTTGAGAAAATCTAACAAGAAAAATGTTAACGTGGTTAACGTTCAAATTGACCTATTTGAATCTTTTTATTATCATATACAAAATGGATTAAAGAGGAACTTCTGAACTTCAATTTATTCGATATTTCGGGAGGCCATTTGCATGGGGAATAGGTAAAATAATGGACTTATTATACGCATAACATAAAGAATATATGTATGAGCATATTACATTATTTGCTGCGGTCGCATTAGTCAAAAACCCTTAGTTCGAAGAAGACATATGTACAGTATAACCCTCTTAATTACCCGATGCTTAAATGCGTATGCACGCATATTGGTTTAAGAAAGTTATCCTGCTTTGGATTGTTTTAAGTATTTTTTTGTGTTATTCGTACATACATTTTTACGATCGGCTCGTACTAAAGTAATAAGAAAAAACTTAAATTTAGTACGAGTTTTTTCTTTCTGTGTAGGAATAAAACTGAACCCAAGTAAACAGGAATAATACTGGACCCAAGTAAATGTCTGCAAGTGCCTGACGTGTCGGCCTAATCTAACGCTTTCAGCCGCAGAAGAAATTTGTGTTTTCAATTACAAAAGTATTTATCGTTAATAAATAGTGAAGTGGGCATATTGTTGCTGAATAAAATAGTAAATTTTAATGTTTCAAGCTAATTGAAGTCATTTGATGCAATAAAAATGCGCTTTGTCTAAAAATTTTAGCGAGATGCATAAATTGTGCGTGTCCTAAAAATTGCTGAAGGATATAAAATTTGTAAAACCTTAACTATTATTAAATTATAATACGATATGGAGACTATATATTCCAAAAATTATGACAAAATACCCAGTAGTTTAGCGTCAGGTCTGAAAGGGCTAATGGTGGATCATATCCATTTGGAGAGATAAGATATACCAAGAGTGTGTGAAAAGCATCATCATACAATTAACAATTCGTGTGCGTAACCCGGCAAGATTATTCACTTGCCCCTTGCTTAGGTGCTGGAGCTATCTATCCTCCACTACTTTAGGAAAAACTGCCAGCAGGATCTTTTGAAAAGCAACAGTACCTAGACGGAATCGCCACAGGCCGAACTTTTCTACAAGGGTGAAAATCAACTCTCGAAGTGAGATTCTACCTTCCTGTGACTTTAAAGCACAACCACCCCTTGATCAGCGAAAGTATCACTTCGTCATAAAAGTATCTTTCTATTGCACCCTTCTGTGAGTTCATTCTTGAAAAAAAACTATACTATGGAAAACAGCCTTGACTTTAAGCAGATTTCTATCAGAAAGTAAAGCTTGCGCAAATAAAATCTTCTGTTAAGATAGAAAACATTTCATATAAGAAGGATCCTGACGGAGGCCTCAACCAATAGTCAGCGGCTAGGATAGGAAATATGGTCAGCCTTGATCTTAAGAGTTGTGTCAATTTTGGATTTTGGACGAATCCAAGGTATTGGCTGCACCTGACTTACCCCGGAGGCTGTAACACCAAAAGGTGAAATATCCTTAATATGATCCATAAACAACCCGGGTGACCTTGTTAGAAAAATAGTTTTTTTAAACCCTCAAATTAAATTTATTTTAAAATCCGTTTTAAAGTTCGATTAATTGATTTCACAAATCAGTTCCGTTCGTTCCATCGAGGATCATAGGGCCATAACAAAAATGGAAGACATCTATCAGTTGCTTATGACTTCAGTTGACTCCAACTTATACTGTGTGCTGCAGCTTCCACATCCATATTACCATAAAGGAGAAAATCCTTGCGCACGGCCGGCTATGTAAAAAATCTTTAGTTAGCGAAGACAGTGTTCGTTATACCAGAGACAGCTAGGACGACGTGTCAGCAAGTTATGGGTACTTTACAATATCACACAAATCCTACGTATTTTGAGAAAAATACAACCCTGTCACGATAAGTTCAATCAATAATTAGATCAGACAAGGCTGTGTAAAACAGCCTTAATCGATATGATAACAAGCCAATAAACATCCCGAAAAACCAACATTCGAACTGATATCATGGCCATTAAATTTTTGCGACAAGGAAGGGTGCTATATTAGGCAGTGCCAAATCTTTGATACCCTCCACCCAGAGCTCGAATATTTTAGGAGTGGGCTTTTTATGTGGCCTATGGTCAAATATGGACCAATCTTCACAAAAATTTAAGTGTGTGATTTCTAGTCTTATAAAACTATATCAAGCCAAAAGTACAGTTTTACTCGTACTAAAGTGTTTTCTTGAAGAGTGCTTTATATGGGCCTATGGTAAATTATGGACCGATCATTACGAAAATTTGTGTAACTGTTGTGTGATTTCTAGTCATATAAAACAAGTTTGTGCAAAAGCTCATTTCAATCCGTGCATTGTGCTACCACTTATGTCAGTTTTTGTAAAAAAAATATCAATTCTTTAGGTTTGGATTTATAACTCTTATTCTACCGAACGGATTGTGCTGGACTTCAACACCAAACTGCTTTGGAGAACTTGAAAGAATTTAAAACTAATACTGTTCTTTAATTTGGAGTCGTTCAAAAGCGAGTATGATATCAACATACAGACAGACAGACATGGCCAAATCGACTTAAAATTACTCAAGGATCCAGAATATACATATGTATATACCTAATGCTAGAACCACAACTGGGACGAACGACGAATTTCGCCCTACACGACGAATTTTTCCGTAAAAATTCGCTGCGTAAATTCGTCGCATGAAGCACAATAACGACGAATAGCTGGCAGCTTTTATAATTGAGAAAGTTGATTACTGTTTGCGCAAAGAGAGAGAAATAGTGTGACCATATTCAAAAAAATAAAAATAAAAACATAATCAAAAACACAACTAAAAACTATTTTTATAGCCAAATACTTTGTATACTTATTTTATGTGTGATACAATAAAAAAAAAACAATTATTAAAGTAAAAAGTAACTTTATTTACTAAACTACTTCTTAACTAAAACCAAACATGGTCACCTAGTACTGATTTGTTCGTCGTTCGCCGGCGTATGAAATAGAATTAAATCTATTTAAAGTTCGCCGCATTTGGCGAATTTCGCCGGCGCCCTGATTGTGTGCATTTTCATATATACAAACGTCTTTTATGTTTGGCGACGAATATTCGCGGCCAAAGATTCGTCGTTCGCCCCAGTTGTGTTCCTAGCATAATGGGGTCTTAGAGAAATATTAAATAAAAAAGTTTCACAAGAAATTACTACTTAGTTTACCCTCACTCACCACCAGTTGTAGAGGCACGAAAAAGCACGAATATTCAAAGCAGAAAGTGCCCACAATTTAAAAGATATATATTTTCCAATGCTAATAAAAAAAACAATTCTTAGTCCCAATTTACACTAGGGACATTTCTTGCCGGACATTTTTTGAATTCTCTTTAAATCTTACCTGTAGCGTTTACATATGAAACATTAGAAGTCAGACAGATATTTTATACTTGTTTCTTTCTTTTCTTCATTCGTAAAGTTTGGCGGCTTTTTCTTGTAGTGTTTATTATAATAGTCTGTGGTGTTATTTTGCAAATTTAAATTGCCAAACATTTTTGTAAAATTAAAACCCGAGTATTATATTCATTTACCACAAAAATTTATTTTTATTAATTATTTTTTTGTTTTTACTTTAATTTATTAGTTTATTTATTTAGAAAGCACAAGGCAAGTTAACAACACCACAAACATAACACAATACAAGCCAAACTGACGACAAATTGAGAAAAATAATTAGTCAATTCACAAGGTATCCTAACATGTCATATTGTCAAAATGTCCTAATATTTCACAATGGTTTAAAAATATTGTTGTACGGCTCAGCCGCTCAGCCCTGGACTTTTCTGATTAATTACGACAGCACAATAAACACAGCAAGCAACGTTCTATTTATTTAAGACACTTTTTTTAACAAACCAACAACAATATTTTTAAACCATTGTGAAATATTAGGACATTTTGACAATATGACATGTTAGGATACCTTGTGAATTGACTAATTATTTTTAAACCATTGTGAAATATTAGGACATTTTGACAATATGACATGTTAAGATACCTTGTGAATTGACTAAATATAAAGCAACAAGATGTAAACTACGAAAAGTAAGAAAGAGAAATGAAAAAATGTCCAGTACAGATAGTCATGTACTATACACTCTACCTTTTCGACCCCTCGCCATCAAACTTCGTCTGTCCGGCAAGAAATGTCCCTAGAGTAATTAGGGACTTAAACTAAATAAAAAAAATCGCATAAATAAAAAAAGTATCAGCAATTAAAACTATGTCTTTTACTGATTCTGCGCCATCCTGTATACATATATTCGTAAAAAACACAAAATTTGTTTGTGTTATTCTTAAAATTTTGGATCATATTGATGTGTTTTCTGTGTAAAATTTAATTTGGATTCCGGCAACACTGAGTTGGTTTCTTTATAAAAAAAATTTTAACTCGATCTCTCGCTCGCCGCCAACATACTCTCTCTCAGTTACTCATTTATTCTTTCATTCTTTTAAGCATTTGAATGCTTTCAGTTTAACACGCGCTTGCTCGTAGCATGTTTTAGTAGTCCCACTTCAGCAATAAAAAATAAAAAGAAAAATCATGTATTTATTCTCCATGCCAAATAGTTAAACATTCTATTTATTTACAAATTATAAAGATTAAAAACTGAGAAAAAAAACCGTAAAACTGTTGTTGATCCAACAAGTATAAAATAAAATTGCTGGGTGTTGAATGAACGTTTTTATGCAAAATGGCCAAGAAATCGCAAAACTCACAATTTATTTTCAAACCATTCAATTTGTGCGAAAGTCGGTCTGTTTGTTCATTTGCGCTTTCGTCAGACCGTTTGGCTGTCAGTCATTTGAAATTGTGTGTGTGTAAAGTAATAAAGTTGAAATATTTATTTAAACAATTTATTTCGGTTCCAAATTAAAATTCCAAATGTTTTTGTAACACATTTGTTAAAATTTTTGATTTTGTTGTCTCTTTTCCAACTTATTTGTAGTAGATTTTGTTGTTGTATCTAATAAACATTCACAGTCGATCATGATGTGGATGATAATAGACTTTATAGGCATCACTGAACCAACAATAACAAACAATTTTTGCCAAATGTACTCTGGGTAATTTAGATAAAAGTTATTTAGAGAACGTGTGTATTTGAATTTGCAATTTACAAATTTGCACCAATGAAATAACTTTCTTTCGCTTTGGAATCTTGTGTATCGGCACACAAGTAAAGTGCCATAGATTGAGTTTTTTAAAAAAAAAATCTTTTTTTTCTAAATATTTTGTGGGAAAAATATTCGACATTCTATTATAAAAATGCAAATGTTATTGCACCCATTTCAATGAAGATGATTGTAAATAAAAAATTGTTTATTAGATGTATAAAATAAATAAAGAGTTATTTTAAACGTTCACGCTGTTGGAAAAGAAATAAAGGCCCATGATAATGTAGGGATGGGCAATAAATATCACGATATCGATATTTAAAAAACTTATAATCGATGTATGTCGCCGATATTAAAAATACTCATATATCGATACATTGATATTTATTTACGACTATCGAATTCGATATTTTTAAGATCTCTTTATAATAAAATTCAACATTTTAACCGTTGCTAAACTACTAACAATACGGTTGTTTTTTAAGAATTGCATCATATGTTTTTTAATTAATATTAGGAAGATAACGGTGCTTTTCCATTGCACATTTTCATAGATTACACAGTTCAGTTTTGTCTCGGTTTTTTTAAGAGATGTCAACAAAAAAATAAGCGCGGAAAAATATTCTGGGAAGGGTTCCTAGAATTATGCAAAGAATCGCATTAATTATGGCGTATTAGCAGCAATGGACTCATGAAAGTTGGAATCTGTGATGCCATTAGGATACAAAAGATACATTTTTCGTATCAGCTATCATTTCGTTATGAATACTAAAAAAACCGTGACAACTAAATATGGTTCGTACAGACGTTGGTCAGATATTACAATATTGGTAAACAAAACAGCGTTGCTTAAATTGCATTAAAATTTACTAAATATGTCTTGCTACTGTGTGCACATTGTAAGCTCATTTATGTATATTTGGCAGACGTGAAAATTAATGCATCTGACAATGGCACATTTTCTTTGCAATATTTATTACATATGAAATAAAAATGTTATGTTAATAAATGTTAAACGTTAAAAATGAATTTTCCATTTTTTTCAAAATTTATCTTTTTGGGAAAAAGTGTATCTTTTTGGAAACTAAAATGTATCTTTCTCGAAATTTCACTGGCAACACTGGTTGGAATGTTAATAATAAAAAAAATATTTTGTTTTTTTTTTATGAACATGTTCTTATTATATATTAAAAATAAAATATTGCACAGTTTACTTGTATAGTATGTTCACAAGTTTCGTTTACCGGCGGTATATAATCCCAATTTTTTTTTTTTTTTAGATTTCATATGGGGAATTAATAAAATTTTTTTTGTATTCTTTACTTTTTTTAATTTTTTTTTTATTGTAGAACTAACTGCCGGTCCCTCGATTTCAAACGAAAACTTCGTTCGCATAACTTACCTTAAAAACTAAATTTTAAAATTGGGTTTTGTTTTAAATAAAAGTTAACCGAATGAAAGTTTCGTTTGAAATCGAGGGACAGGCAGTAAATTTGAAATTAATAGAAACAATAAAAAGTTAGAATGGAATTACATGTAATATGTTTGTAGCTATGTAAATATGTATTGAAATAATAATTTCAGATTAATACGTTCGATACATCGATATATCGATATTTTTAATTAATAAATATCGATACTCTTAAAAAATATCGATACGATATATATCGATATATTTTTCAATTTTCCCATTCCTATAATAATGCATATACAGCATAGTTGGAATTGGGATTTTAGAAGCGCAAAGCCACACAATTAAGAGTTTTGTAAAAAGGGAAATAAGTCAACAGTTTCAGAAGGGATGTCTATGACAGAAAAAATTTGGAATTTGAAATGTATGTACATTAGAGAGACTCGAAAAAAAGTGATTTTGTTACCCTTCTGAAAATAAAGGTTGATATGGTTTATGATGATTCCCAAAATATTTTGGTTCTAGCGTTGACCATCCGTGAGCTGGACCATTTTTAAAAAAGGTCTTATTTTTCAGTTTTTCGAATTTTTTTGTACTTTGCTCCAAAACGACATAAATAAAATTTGGTATCATCGAAAAGCAGCATCCAATGGTATATAAAACTTGACCACGTGCGACCTAGTAATTGAGATATTAAGCTAAATATATATTTTCGTTTCGGGTTTTCATACAAATTCTACGTATGTGGAAGTAATGTTCTGCTTTTCAAATTGAATCTGTTTTAAAATAAGGTAAATTTTTTTTTTTTTTTTTTGTAATTATTCACATAAAACGCGAAAATCGCGATATATTTTATCTTTTTCCATATATAGGCAATATGGGTATAAAATATTTTCACTTTTCAATTAATCAAAATGTGAAAAATACAAATACAATAAACAATATAAAATTTATAAAAAATCTTTTCGCGATTCTATCTTTGTATAAAGATAGCACGATTCTATTTTGTTTGAAATATGTCCTGGTCGATTACTTTCGATAACAGAAAGACATGATTGGCTTACTAGCTGAACAAATCGTTCCGTGTTTTGCGAATGGCATGGGAATTATAAATTGATTTTGATAAAAGAAGCAGTTAATTTTATCTCTATAATCAGTTTTTAAATTGTGACTTTACCTGGTATTTCAATAATTTCTTCAGAATCACAAAGATCTTTAACATACTGATGGGAATAAAATTGTATACAAGGTGGTTCAAATTATCAGCACACAAGATCACAGAGGGAATGAGAATTACCTAAATACACTCAAAAAGTCTTTTTTGCAACGATATGAAATCTTAAACAAAATACCAAACAATAAATCAGTGATGAGTTTATCTTTTCTTACATTCCCCTAATTGTCATAATATCCTAATATCTTACAATACAATACAAAAACTTTTAAGAAAACCTATTTTTAACTGACAGTTATAGTAATGCATAGTTTATTATAGCTGAACTTGGTGAAATTGGCCTTAATAAATTAATAATTGTTCGAAATTACAAAATTAATATTAGGAAACAATCATTTTCTCAAATTCTGTACGAGTTGTGCAACTATGTGTGTGGTGAAAATTGCTTTAAGTACCAATATATTTAAAGAAAATCATACTAACACAATCAATGAATTAATTTTTTTTTCTTTTTTTCTTTCGGTGTTGAGCTTCGTACAGTGGACAGTGCGAAATTTAGGAACTTTAGCGGAACTTTATTCAATATTTCGAATGCATAACACTTATAATTTATTCATAATTTCGGTATCTTAATATCACACCTCAAAAACCTCATACCCAGTTTGCGGATTAACCTGGCGAAATAAATGGAAAATGCACCTGAAAGTTGCATTACTTATTCCGTGATACATGTTCGATTAGTTTAAGTTATAAGAGTGGTACATACAAACGGCAAGCCAGTGGGCCATGATTTTTTCTTTATTTATTTTATTAGAAAATTGTCAATTATTGGCATTTAAATGATTTCAAAATCCCTTATTACTTGTGTGTGATTTGTTCGTGAAAAAAGTGATTTTTAAGAAGTAAGTAAAATTTACATTTTTAACTTTATTGGAGAGTTTAAAAGGTGATAGTACATAATACCATCTTGAAATGCACAAAATTTGAAAGGTATATTTTTTAAACTTTTTCCACAATGACCTTGCGAACTCCATATAGTTGCATTTTCCAAAAGTGGAAGGACGAACCGACATCGGGTGCCATCATTGGTTATGTTTAGGAAAAATAAGCTCAATAATGCTAACAGTTAACGTTCGTGGCAGTTTAAAGGCAACTCTTTAAGCGCTGGTTTGTAATATACAAAAGAGGTGGAATGAATCCAGTCCAAATTTAGCATCATTTCTGTATCACCCTGTGCTTCATCACAAACATGCTACTTATGTGCGGCTAAGCCTAGTGAAATGAACAACATCTGCGATATACCTCAAAAAAATTTTTTTCATCCTTTCTTTTCATAAGGTTTTTAGAATGCATTTTGCATATAACGTTTAAACTGGATATTAATGCATGTCAAGCTCGTGCAGCAGCAAAAAAAAAAAAAAAATTAAAAAAGTTGCAGAGAAGAAAAACTACTCCTCAACAAATATTTCAAGAGGAGCTTAGCCTGCCTATATTTATGCCAAAATACTAGACCGGAAACACAAACAATGGTAATACCGAAAGGAATTCTTTATAAATGTCGAAAAGTCTTCCAACATAACTGGCGTTAATTTAGATTTGATCAAACGTTTTCATGTGCTATTAAAATGACTTAAGGCCGGTTTAGCCGACCGTGAATGTAATTAAATGCAATGTAACGTACTGTAAGCTCGTTTGTGCACTTATAGAACATGTAAGAACGTGTCATCTGTTTTTCAAAAACATAAACAAAAAAGCATTAGTATACATAAAACAACACACACAGTGATGGGAATTTAAAATGTTCAAATGGTGACCGCTTTGCAGGAAAAGTACCAAGTGATTTAAGTGGTATTAAAAATGTTTTTTTGTACGTATAAAAATATAAATAATTTAAAATTTGTTATTTATATTATAGATTTACAATAAACCAATATGTATTATAGCATATACATTCACGTTTACTCATATTATTTTGAAAATGTGCTTACACAAAATTAGGTTTTGATACCATTAAAAACCACAGTTTTTATTGTTTGTGTATATGTATGATTTTTTTTGTT
The DNA here is from genome assembly GCA_943735925.1 of Pollenia amentaria. Lineage (NCBI taxonomy): Eukaryota > Metazoa > Arthropoda > Insecta > Diptera > Polleniidae > Pollenia > Pollenia amentaria. The sequence continues at coordinate 78,178,348 of OX031008.1, read as the reverse complement.
TTATACATCTACACATATATGTATTTGTATAAATGATAATATGTATGTATTTTAAGTTATTTTGTTAAAAGTCCACAGATATTATTACTAAAAACGTACCATAGAAAAAGAGTGAATTTACCCGCATTCCATTTAATATACAAGCATCCCATCACGGTCTACAACTGTCACGTAACCTCGTAATGAAATTCAATTTTCTACAGGTTGGCACGTTACGGTTAAGTGACATTACAGTCTTTTTTTTTTTTTTTTTTGCAGTATTTATTTATTGAATCTTCATATATTAAATATGAACTAACAATAATTAATCAAATCTTATCCTAATATTTACTTAATGTCCTACCAGTGCCAGACAAAAAGATTTAGTCATCACGGTTTCTGTTCACATATATAGGTGTTTATCGCTCATCTGATTGGGTGAGTGCTGCAGTGTCTCTTCTCCTTAATCGAGTGTGGCCGCCATAATTTAAAATATTTCGAGCTAAGGGATTTGGGTGCAGTTCCAGCCTTTTTAAATATTTTACTGCATATTTCGTTATCATAGTTTTTACCAATGGCACATTGAGATCCTTGTGGATATTTGAGTTTTTGACATACCAGGGAGCGGCTGTTATTATTCGAAGAAGTTTATTTTGGCGCCTTTGAATTTTTTCGATATTAGAAGCCGAGGCAGTGCCCCATAACTGAATACCGTAGCACCAAATTGGCTTTAAGATAGAGTTGTAAAGTAGAAGTTTGCAATCGAGACTAAGAACAGAATTTCTTCCAATGAGCCAATTAATTTGAATTGCTTTTAGTTTCATTTGAGTTAATTTTGCTTCTATGTGCCATTTCCACGTTAAACGCCGATCTAGATGTATACCGAGGTATTTTACATGCGAGTGTTGGGGTATTATTTGATTATTGATTTTAATAGGGGGGCATGTTTCCCGACGCAATGTGAATGTTATATGTGCGCATTTTTGCTCATTGATCTTTATCCTCCATTGTTTTAACCACCTTTCCAGTTCAAATATGTGATCCTGTAAGTAACGAGATGCTTCTTGACAGTTTTCATGTGCGCTTAGGAAAGCTGTGTCATCCGCAAATGTTGAGGTTTGTGTGTAGCTGTTTGTTGGCATGTCCGAAGTATAAATTAAGTACAATAGAGGGCCCAGGATGCTGCCTTGTGGGACTCCAGCGTTAACTGGCTGAGGAGAACTTAAAAAATCGCCTTCTTTAATAATAAATTGACGACCGACTAAGTAGCTTTCTAACAGCTTGTGTATGTTTGCTGGCAAGTTTTGCTGCAATTTCAGTAGTAAACCTTCATGCCAGACTTTATCAAAAGCTTGAGACACATCGATGAAGAGTGCTGAGCAATATTTTTTTTCTTCAAAGGCTTTTCTTATTACATTTACTATTCGATGAGTTTGTTCAATCGTGCTATGCTTTCTTCTAAACCCAAATTGATGATTAGGAATACATCTATTTTCATTTAAAATCGGCGTTAATTTTGCCACTAGTAGTTTCTCAAATAGCTTTGAAATATTAGATAATAAGCTAATAGGCCTGTATGACTCAACTTTTGTGTGATCCCTTCCTGGCTTTGGTATCATGGTTACTAAGGAAACCTTCCATTTATGAGGGTAGTATTGAAGTCGTAAAATAGCATTAAAAATAAAAAGAATAATTTTCTTGGCTGTACTTGGTAGCTCCAAAAGCATTTTGTTACTGATCTTATCAATACCGGATGCCTTCTTGGTGTTTAAATTACAAATAGCCTTTTCGATTTCTCTAAACTCGAATCTTAGGGGAATAGCTGCTCTAACATTTACAGACGGTAAATCGACTGCTATATCGTGAAATATATTATGGGTAAATACATTTTTCAGATGATTAGCAAACAGATTTCCTTTTTCAATATCATTTCTTGCCCAACTTCCATTCAAGTTTCTCAATGGTGGCTTAGAGATAACTGGTCTATTGAGGCTTCTAGCTGCACGCCATAATGAGTAATCTGATTGTGGAGTTGCATCAAGTCCCTTGAGATATTTTTCCAGGGAAGCCGTTTTCTGAGACTGCAGTAACTTTCTCAGCCTTTTTGTACACTCTTTTAATAAAGTCTTAAGTTGGGGGGATCTGTGCAATTGCCACTCTCTACGAACTCTCCTTTTTTCAGTCAATAGACGCTCGACATCTGTAGAATATATGATTTTGTTTTTGGTTTTTTTGAGTGTTATGCTGGAATGTTGAACAGCTAGTTTGAGATAACTGTCAAAATTAACAATAGCGAGATCCACGTTCTCCGGTGTGCTAAGCGGAATATTTTCTGTGCAATGGGCACTCAGATATTTTTTATATTTTAACCAATTTATTTGTGAGGCTGATGTCGATAAGTAACCAGACGGAGATACGATTCTATTTGGATTCATTATAGTAACAATTGTAGGTGTGTGATCTGAAGATAATTCTAGGGACGCTTCCACATGAATCGTGTCTATGGGGATGTTATTAACCACGCCAAAATCTATGACATCTGGAACTTTTTGCTGATCAGTAGGCCAATATGTTGGTTGTCCGCTCGCGACCACATATAGGTCCATTTTACAAATTGTGTTAAACAAAACACGACCCTTAGGTGTAATAAGTCGTGACCCCCAGAAAGTGTGTTTAGCGTTATAATCGCCAGCAGCCAGGAAGCAGGGTCCTAATGATTTGAAATATTTATTATATTGGCTTTCTGATATTGAAAATCTAGGTGGGGAGTATAATGATGAAATTACTATGTTTCGAGATAATTCCTCAACGCAAATGCTCGTTGCTTGGAGATAATCTTCACGATGATCGCACATTAGGTAGTGTTTTACTCGGTTTTTTATCAAAATGGCAGAACCTCCACAAGCTCTACCTCGAGGGTCCTTGGTATCATATAATATATAACCATTGACTTGAAACGTGTTTCTTGAGGTCAGATGGGTTTCAGAAACCATCATAACATCAATTTGTTTATTTTTAAGGAAGTATTCTAGTTCATTTTTATGTTGGCGGATGCCGTTTGCGTTCCAAAAGCAAATTTTTAAACAGTTCATGGTTTGTTTAGTACAGCTTGCAATAACATCGATTGCATTCTTAACATTTCCTGCATCATATTACCCATTGTGTTTGTAAAGTTATTTACTGTTTGTACTAATGTTTCCATGGTTTTCTCTAGACGACTTAAGTTAGAAACTGGAGTTTCATCATTATTTGGCAACTCACCTTGCATTGCCATATGGTTTGATTTTAGGACGTTAGCGTAGGATGTTCTGTTATTACTAGGCTGCGGTACCTGAACGTCATTAATGTAAACTTGATTTGTTGCCTGCATTTGAGGGGGATTAGGTTTCGGTCCAACCGAGCGCTTGACGATAGAGTATACAGGGCATCCTCTATAGTTGGCCGTGTGATTACCACCGCAGTTGCTACATTTTTTTACATTGGGGTCGTTTTTCGACTTATCGCAGAGAGCTGTACCATGTAATTCTCCACATACGACGCAAACAGGGGTTAAATGACAATATGCCTTAGTGTGACCAAATTCTTGGCAGTTTAAACATTGCACGGGACCATTCCTTTTGTGCGGCTCCTCTATTGTTATTTTTCTATACAGGATATATTTAAGATTATAAATGGGATGCGTTTCGTTCTTTTTGAGCTTAATGTCGCCGGGTTCTAACTCCACTCGAAATAGTGGCTGAGGATTTTTTTCTCTATTTTTAATGTTTATTACAGTTTTTATTTTGAAGCCCTTCTCTTCTAAAAACGTGTTTATCTCACCTGGGTCCACGCATGAGTCAATGCCCTTAATCACTACCTGAAGACCTTTACTGCTCTTCAGTTGATATGTATAAAAATTCTTATTAAGTGCTTCAAATTTAGTTATTACCTTACGAAAATCTTCTTCACGATTAACTTGTATTTTTGTCTCATTAATACTACCCCGCTTTATTGCAGCTACATAAAAAGAATTTTCACCTATTACCGATATCAAATTCTTTATTAATTCATTTGAGTTTTGCTCTCTAAGATATATCGGCGGTGGCTTAGAAGATTTGATAACGTTTTGTGCTTCCGGGGATTCCTCATCCAGAATTGCAAAACGATTTTGTGAACTTGTTCTATCAGCTGTACCATCTTTTGAGACTTTTGAGACCGAAGCAACTGCTGAGGAGGTTGGGCTGCGACCCCGTTTAAGCACTGTTATGTACCTATCAATACCTACTTGTACTGGAGGCTTTTGAGCACTTTTTACTTGTGGAGCTGAGTTTTCCATCATGCCTGATTTAGGGGTAATATTTTCATCACTTATTAAAATCGTTTTTGCCGCTGGGGCACCGCTTGCAGGTTTTATATTTTTTATTGTATTAAGATCAACCGTATTATTAGACACCGAAGGTGATACTGAGTTATCTATTATGCCTGATTGGGGGTTAATATTTACATCACTTATTAAAATTGTTTTTGCTGTTGAGGCAACGCTAGCAGGTTTTATATTTGTTATTGTATCAACCGTGTTATTAAATACAGACGGTGAAAGGGATCGCGTGCGAGTAATAGGTTTAGCCGTTAGGTATTTGCTATCATCGATTCTTTTTTTTATTTCTGCATTTGTTTCTTTAACACTCACTGTGATATATGCATTTCTACTGTTTGCACTCATAAAATTTTTTTTTTTTTTTTTCTTTTACAGTTTTGCTCTTCTTATTTGTTATTGTTTATCAACACCGAGAATAAAAAAAAAATGTGTGTTTATGTATGTATGTACATACATGTATTTTTTTTCTTCACTTGTTTTTACTTTTTTTAATACTTTATTTGTTCAAAAAAAAAATAAACCGTATGCCGAGCTTAGAAAACACGTCTATCTTCAACGAGCGCGACAGACAGTCAATTAAGCATTTGTATTGCTTTTCATATAACATAAACGATCAGCTGTTTACATTACATTTACATTTCTACATTTACGGTCGGCTAACGCGGCCTTTAATTGTGATCTTAAAAATGATTCAGAAAAGTTCAACGAATATGCAAGAGAAACTTTGGAGTTGGGGATTATTTATGGTAAGTGTGTAAAAAGTCCTTTGCCATGGAAAGGATATTATAGCCTCATGCATTCTTTCGATCGGACAATTTTCTGAAGAAGCTCAGGAGGCAAGAAATAAAGACTGCAGTAAATACCGCGCAATTTTTACAAGAAGAGCATCCCGAATTAACACAAATACGGATTTATTTAATCGACTGCTTATTTCATCGGATCCCTACACTGCTAGTCTTAGTAAAGCACCCAATGCCAAGCATATTGAAGCTACGCCAGTTTAAGAGTTGTAAGAAATATTTGCAGACCCATGTTATGACTACAAGACGATTGCAGTGAGTCTAGTCCTGATTATATGTTCAAAATGTCGTAACAAAATTTATGTTTTTAATTGTTTTATAGTAAAAAATACAAATAAACTCAATAACTTTGAATAAAACACATTAATTTTTCTTAAGTTTTAAAAAACCAGCATATAGAACACTTTTACTGATTTAAATAATTAAGTTCCGCTAAACTCACGAAATTTTGCACTGTGCGGTGGTGGTCAGATTTAATAACATTGTCTGTAAAATTTGGTAAAAATGTGTTTGACAACGTTGTCAGAAAAAGCATTGTCAGTTCTTTGTAAGATAACAATATTGTTAGACATTTGGCAATCGTGTGAACACTCTTCTTTGCCATTGACAGATCACTGTGAGACGTTGGATGCTTATTTTTTATTGTCAGATGTGCGAAGTTTATGCACCTGACTATACCATCATTGTCAGAGACCTTTTTCTATTGGCAACGCTGCATACATACGTATCAGGGATGGAAAATGGGGTCTCGGATTTTGTACCAACTTCGATAACAAAACGTAGTTTTGGGACTATGACGGTACCAATTTTGTATTTTCTGGCTCACTTCTTGATATATGTATACAGAAAAAAGTCTTTTTATCAATTACGAATTTTTTTTAAAGATAGCCACCATTGTATCAAAATCAAGTACAACTGCACCATAGTTTCCATCCCTGATATGCATGAGTGAAAAGAAAAACAAAAAAAGTTTCATTTAAATTAATTTTAAAGAAAAATCAATTTAAAACAAAATAAAATAGTTAAAATTCCTGCTATTGCTTTTTCCCATCTATAACAGTATTTCCACTTTTCCAATTTATAAAAATGCAGACAATCAGGTATGTGATGGAAATCGATTTGGAAAACGAAACGATTTGAAAACGATAATATCGTTTTTAGAATCTTTTAATATTGATGTCTTAAACATATTCCTCTTATTTCCAGTCGCTTTTCTTTTAAATTGTGTATTACAACGGTTTATTGTACTGTATTTTGAACAAAAACTTAAGATTATAATTCAGAAATTGATTTTTAAATCGCTCGAAATTCAGCTCACCTTTTGAAAACGTTCGTCTAAAATCGATCGATTTTCATCACATACCCGAATATTCATTTTCTGATAATGGGTAACAACAGCAACTTTCTGACAACCGTGGGAGCTAAAAATGTTTGTTGGCAGATCAATTTATTGTCAGACAGTTATCTGCCAATAAAATTGTATGGTTTCTTATAATCGTCTGAATTGGCAATTTATTTTTGGTGGCAATTGTTCTTTGGCAGTATATTGTCATCATATTGCCTTACATTATTGAAAGATCTGACCACCGTCTGTACGAAGCTTTAGTCATTCTTATATGGCTTTAAGCATTGTTGTTGTTTTTCTGTCTTTATATTTGGAAAAAACGTTTAGTTTTGAAAAAATTTAAATTTAACCCAAATTTAAACCAAAACATTTAAACATTATACATTTAAACATGAACTATGGCCAAATGCTTCGTTTATGATGTTTGCATTATAAAATGGTTTCATTTCGTATATGAAATGCCATAAAATTTAAATCTTTCCTTGACTTTTCAAGTGTATTTCTTTACATTATTGTTGTTGCATTTTGAATCAAAAGTTTAAAATATTTAATAATTTAAATAAATATTTACATACGTTTTCTTCAAAAAAATATGTACTGTTTTTTCTTGATTGTTCTGTTTTGTCGTACTCATTAAACTGTTTTTCCGAATTTTAAATCTGGCCACTCTATGTAGAGTTGACCTCAAAAAATATTATACAAAATATTATTGTAGCGCAATAAAAATTTTGATTTGACGTTGACTTTGCTTATTGGTTCTTATTTTAAACTAGCTGACCCGGTCCGCGTTGCTGGCCCTAAGCAAACATTAGTGTTCTATTACCAGACGATTTAAATTGATTTTTAAACGAAATTTACAGCCTTTAAACAAAAATCCATGAAATACCTATCATAAAGTTTTTTTTACAGAATAACTTACATATTGTATAGATATGGGTTCAATGAAAAAAGAAACACATTTATTTAAGGCAAATTGGAAATTATATTTATTGATTACTTCATCTTAAGGCTAGCGGATAGACAATGTTTGTTGTTTTTTTATTTGGTGTAAAAACGTATAAATTTTTTGGGGTGCCAACTCGGGAGCAAGCCACATACAACTGGCCGTGTGAAAAACATGAATTTTCCAAAATTAAGCCAGCAATAGTCAATAATTGGCCTTGTGCTTTGTTGATGGTAATAGCAAAGGCAAGACGCAAAGGGAATTGGAGCCGCTTGAATTCAAATGGTAAATCGTTGGAAATCATCGGAATTCGTGGAATAAGTACGTCTTCGAATTTGAATCTGTCACCGATTATAGATAAATTAAAATGTTGTTCATATACATACATATGTTTGATTTACATTTGATTTGAAAATACATATGGTTGTATGTATGTATATATATGCTGTGAATCTTACGAAAAAAGTGAGCGTAAAAGTGGGAGGGGCAACATTTTCTTTCCGCAAAACCTAAGCTAGACCATGGCGATCATTTTAAAGAAAAAATCGTTCAAATCGGTCAAGCCGTTCTCCAGTTATGCGCTTAATAGAAAAAGTGCGCGTAAAAGTCGGCGTGGTAAATTTTTCTTTCGATGAAAACTTAAAGTTGACTAATACGTACATTTGAAAGAAAAATTAGTCAACTCGATGGAGCCGTTTTCTGATTTTAGGTAAATCGAAAAAAGTGAGCGTAAAAGTGGGCGTAAAAACCTAAGTTAGACCATGGCGATCATTTTAAAGAAAAAATCGTTCAAATCGGTCAAGCCGTTCTGAAGTTATGGATTTTGCCACGCACTCCGCCCCCAGACCGAAAATCAGAAATCAGACTTCACAGTGTCACCCGCCTGAATATTCTGAAGATTCCCTGAAAATTTCATCAAAATCGCCGTTACATACATACACACATCCAATTTTATATATATAGATAAGGAAGCTCGTAATTTGGATTCCAATTGTTCAACTGTATTTCTATTAAAAAACATGTCGTCAACATGACATTAATTGTTTAAACTCCAATGAAAGTTAAAAGAAGAAAATGTAAGAATCATGTCAATAAGACATGAGATGTATAAACACAGACTTTGTATTGAGATACCAAATATAAACATTGCCTTTAAATTTTTTAATACCAATTCCTTGCCGCATATAAATGCAAAACAGAAGCACTTGTAGTGTCGTGTTTAAGTGCTTTAATTAAATTGGTACCTGGGTTCTCTAATTTTTAAAGAACCTCGAATGGAATGCTTTAACAAGAACAAAAACTATTGATTGAGTTGATTTTAAGTTCTTTTTGCATTAGAGATGAATCTCTATCAAGTTATGCCACTAATTACACAATATCTAAGTTCTATGACCATCCATCTTCGTCTTCAGTATCAACAACTCCATCTTTAATGTAATTAAATTTATCTCATCAACTGTTATAAGGGGCTATTTACTATAAACTTTCACATATATATGAAACCTTTTTGCAACACTTCTAAATATAAGAAAAGAAGCAAAAACACAATATTCGCAAAACTGCTCTGTATGGTGAAAATGCTCGCGCACAACTGTAATTATTTTTTAAGGGCATCTGGCCGTTGGTTTTTGCGAGTTTTACGTTTCTTCCGCATTGGTTAATGGTTTGGCGTCGCATAACTGTATCGAGTTACAGTTTTTTGAGGATCGACTTTTACCAATCGGCCCTGGCAGTGGAGGTGGCAATTTTGAGTGTATAATCCGGCAGATTTATACATTCGCCCCTTGCTAAAGAGTTGGAACTTTCTCACCTCCACTGCTTTTGTTAATATGATGAACAGCATCTGTTGAATAACAACAGTACGTAGGGATGAACCGTCCCGCAGGCCACATATCAGCCCTCAATCAGGCGGTTTCAGAATTTCTCTTTCCAAACCACAGCCACCACGTGCTCCCCGAAGAGCCCTTAGCCAATAGTCAGACTGCTGCGCGACATCAGGTGCAACTGGCCCATGTGATACCAGAAAGGCCCTTGTGGTACCAGAAAGATCTATCAATTTTTACACTTGATTTCCTCATAGGATTTAACACCACAAACTGGAATATCTTTCTAACGTTTCCCTACATACCCCTGGGGGAGGTGGAAACGGTATGAATGTAAAAGATTAACTTGACCACCTGCTGTTATGACATCACTCTTTCGCGTTACATTTTTTGCAGTTTACTAATCGCTCTAACCTATTTTTTTGCATCGTGCTGGTGGATTATGTATGAGCATATTCGTCCGATAGCTTAAAGAGAAGGCTCATTCGGTGTATGCCGAAATTTTTAAAGACGTTTTCAAAATTCGAGTCCATCATAATTGCTCTTTAGTGGGCTTGCTGTCAAGTTTTAAAATATTTAAATTCTTTAAATTTTTTCTTTATATGTACTTACGAGTATATTGGAATTCTAGCATTTGAGCGTTTTTTTTCGATATCGGAAGAACAATTATAGATATTTAAGACTTGTAGTGAATTTTATAGATATTAAAGTAGCTACCAAAAAAAAAAGCTGGATTTGATTTCAGTGATTAAGGTTATTGCATTTAAGGTATTGTTGATTCATAAAATTCACAGTCTTTTCACCAAAATTATTGATTTTTTTAAAGAAAATTTGTCCACCCTTCAATATAAATTTGCGAAAGCTTGATAATAAATGGCGCCAGCAATGACTTCAAAATTTCGATAAATATGAGCTTCATAGTGTTTAATAACCCGAAGCATTCAAAGGGAAAATTTATGTGGGGAAAACTATCAGCCATGTTCTGGATATCGAATTATAGTAAAACTAAAATTTTGAAAGCTATCCTGTTGTAAAATTTCATAAAAATATATTCCCTTTTTTTAAACCTGATGCTTTGAGGACCACTTATTTTTACTAGAAATACTATTTAATTCAGGAAAAGCTTCAAAAATTTTTAATAAAATTGAATTGAAAATTTTCAATGATTTCAAATTCACGTGATTTGATTTCCAGAACATGGCTGCATGTTACCAATATGACAAAAACGCTTTAGTTGAGAGAATATTTGGCGCCCTGTAAACTTCATTTGAGAAACAGGCTTTCGTGGAAGCCATTACAATAGTGTTGTTTACTAAAAAAGGTATACAAAGAGACTTAAATTTTGAACCCTCCCTAGATATATATATATATATATATACATATATGTTTATAAAAAATGTGGAAGCAGAAAACATTATTTGAAGTTTTATATTTTATTTTTTAGCGTTAATTTGATGTCAGGATTCATCTCAAGTGAAATTTAAATTTTGTCTGTGGTAATTTTTAAATGTGTGAAATTTAATGCAAGTATGGTAGCATTGCAAGAGAAAAATGCCATGTTTCCAAGACGACTTGAATCACCTGCTTCGCTCTCTGAATCATGCGAATGAATCATGGTGTTTACACGACTTGTCTACTTGCTTCGATTTGACAGTTGTCTTTAATAAAAAAATCAGCGTTGGTAACTGTGAATTTTTGAAACGCGCCAAAATGGAGAAAAATCACTTAATTTAAAAAAAGCAGCAAGTTTAGACTTTCTTTTTTTATTTTAAAAGCTTATTGAATTAATTTTGCATAATAGTTGAATATTAAAAATACAATATAATCGCGAAAAAGTTAATCTCACCAAATTTTAGCGCCCCTGTGCCGCTCTAAAAAGACCGAAATATAATGTGCTTAAGTTGGCTTAAGCAACTGTTCGAATACATGTATATCATATGGGTAAAACCATATTGAACCATATTTTTGTTAAGTTTTTTGAGCAAAGTGCGAAATGGATCGCACATTCCGTAAGAAATCAAATGTTTTTTTTTTTTTTGGTTTTTGTTTTTTTTTTTAAATACATTTTAGAGACTTTTTGTTCATTTTTGACAGAAGGTTAAGCAAGATTATGTTTATTATGGTTGGCCCTAAACTGTAACTGCTTGTTTTAGAACACGAGCGCACAACTCATTCGTTTGACTTACATTTAAAACAAAAAAAAAAAAAAAAATCTGAAATTTTGTTTTAGTTCCAAACACTTTTCTGAGCGCATTAATAAAAAATGTCAACAAATCAGGGCAAAACATCACAAATCAGATTAGATTTTAAGCAGAAAATGGTACTTTTGAAGTAGCCATCTCAAAAATAAAAATGAAATGCCAAAAAATTCTCGACGCTATGGAAAACACATAGGAAAAAGCACACAGAAAAACATTACATGTACCGAAATTTTTTGATATTAAAGTAATTTACATAAATTTTGTATGTTATTTTGGAAAAATCTTTATTTATTATTGCATTTTTTAGAATAAAATACCGCTTAGAAAAGTCAATAATTCGAAAAACTATACAACCCCTGAAACATTTCGCGATTCTACTGTATAAAAATAAAACAGCCTTTTGCAGTTCAGGTTTTTTTAGAAAAAAGAAAAAAAAACATAAACAAAATAAACAAATTTGCTTGTATTCATTTGTATTAAATAGCAAATTATTTTTAATTACATAAATTCTTTACAAAACTTTTTAAAAAGGGATCTACGATTAATAGTACGGATTCAAAATTAACAATAGTTATCTACTTATCCTTTTATTAAAATATTTAAAAAAAAAAAATGTTTGTTTTCAGAAGTTTAATACTTTCATATTAAAAATATAACAATAAAACAGCCTTTGATAATCAGAGGTGTTCTGGAAATCGAAACCGCAAAACGCATGAATTTAAAAGTCGTTTTTTTAAAAAGATTTTTGTAGTTGAAGAAATACCAATACAATACAATACAAATATTTCTCTATTAAACAGAATTCTATAAGAAAATTAAAAAAATGGGATTAAGAGTGTATTAAAAAGAACTTCAAAATACTTGCGTTTTTCGATTTCCAGACCACCCCTGAATATATTTAGAAAAAAATACCAAAAAACTTAATAAAAAAGGTGATACATTTTCGTACATTCATTTAATAAATTCTGTTTAGATCTTTTTAAAAAGAGATCACAAATTTATAATAATCATTCCAAATTAATAAAGCTAATATTTTCATCATTATAAAAAATATAAAAAAGCACCAAAAATGGTACAAAACGCACCGAGTTGACAACGCTGACACAAACGATTTATTCAGCTAGTTCAGATAAACTTGCGATAAATATTAGAGAAGAGAGGAATTTTTCCTGCTTCGCAAGTAGATTCAATATGAATCTACCTGATTCGCTCTCAAAATTTTGTATGGCGAATCAAGATGCTTCCTTCATGATTGGGGTGTGAAGCATGAATAGAGAGCGAAGCACGTACCGTGGAAACATAGCATAAGATCATAATGCATTAAACACATTCGAGACAGCAGGCAACACGAAGGCACGACTACAAATGCTGCAGGCTGCAATTGTAGTCGCGTAATCAGCTACTGAATTATTTTGAAGACGACAGCTACAATTGAAAAAATATAAACAGCTGTGTTTTATATTATGTATTTACATTTCAGTGGTGCCACTATCATTTTAAATTTTTATAAATTTAACAACATGCATATTTGCAGACTCGTACACAAACTTAATTTAAGCCTACAAAAATATAAAAACTTATTTATGATAAATTTTTTAACGTAAAATCAAATGAATTTATTAAAAAACATTTAAAATTGGAACTCATAAAGAATATCATCTTCATGGCAGGTTGAATAAAAAAATCCTAATATACAGTATAATCGCGAAGAAGTAAACTGAAATGTCCTAAGGGTTGTTAACTTTTTCGTCTTATTTATTAACTTTTCTAAATTGTTAAAAAATGCAATAATAAACATAAGTACCTATATTTTTTTCAATGACTTAGTTTTCATCTGTACAAAAAAGAAACTTAGATCTAATTTGTACCGGCTACACTTTATAATTAATAATTATACAATTAGTCATGTATTATGTGTTAGTTGCTACATATGTCGTTTGTCAGAAAATTAGTTCTTCAAAAATTTTCAGATAGCGGATTCTGGGTATTTTCTAAACATTTGCCAGCCATCCATTACTGACATTATTGTCTTTTCAGGTTGCAGTTACACGAACTCGCGCTTAGCTATTGATATTGAAATTAGAACAGTGATTGCGCAATTACGTTTTCGATGCTTCAAGAAAACATTTGTACAAACTTGCTTTAAGATCGGCATATTTAGGTCTATGTAATGTTTTCCTGTGTGCTTTTTCCTATGTATTCTTCAAAGCCTCGAAAATTTTGTGACGTTTCGTTTTTATTTTTGAGATGGCAACTTCAGATATACAATAATACAACGCCGATAGTTTTTCTTTAATGTATTTCTCAATTTTGTTTAAACTCTCAACTTTCAGCTTAAAATTTAATCTAATTTGTTATCGTTTGTACAAATCAGTACTTTTACTAATACGATCTGAAAAGTTAACTTAGAGTTAACGTTTAGAGCGGCACAGAAGCGCTAAAATTTGGTTAACTTGACCGCAAGATTACTGTATCGCGATTCTACTGTAATTTTTTGGTTCAACGCACTAAGTTAATGAATTATAGGTCGTAAAGGTTTCAGAGCACTTTATCAATAGTATAGGAAGAAAAATATAATCTGAATCTTTAAAGTATTGGTATCATAATAAAGTCTTTCGAAACACATTTCATATGATGTATTAAATATACCGATTTATTAACCCCTTAAGAGGATTTGTCTTAAAATTTTGTCGATATGTATAATAATATTTCCTCAAATATAATATGTTATAGAGAACACCCCAAGTTTTTGTATGCTATAATTTTAGAAACTCCATCATATAAAATTTTAAAGTTATTAGGGTTAACAAAATTTTATTTTGTAAAACTTCACAATTTATTTATAAGTTTGAGTTAAAATATATAGTGGTTATAGTTTATGCACTTGTTACATATTGAAATATAGTACCTAATAAGTAAATATTTGAAAAGTGTTCCGGAAGGCTGAAAACCCGCAATACAGAAAAACTTTATTAATCAAAGTCCTAATAACTTTGGTAACATGTGTATATTATTGTTAAATAATTATTATTATATCGGCATAATTTAAAGATAAAGCAAATTTAGTAAAAAAAAGTCAGTCAAGAAGTATGAGCATTTGAAATGGGTTAATAAATCGGTGTGCTTTAAACACCATGTGAAACGCACTTTAAATTGTTCAATGATACCCATACTGCTAAGAATCAGTTTATACCTTAAGAGATATGGATGAAGTATTTTGAAACTTTTACGACCTATAGCTCTTAAACTAAGAGCGTTGGCGTGACAAACATCTTCCTATATAACTTTTTTTAAGGATACTAAAAAGTAATAATAATATAGAATTGGTGGTGAGCCGCGCTTATATTCTTGTTTCAATCCGGTTCTTTGCTGTTTAACCAAAAAATTATTATTATGTATTATAAGCACTAATTCTTCTAATTTTTGATTATATTAGCAGCACTTTTTCTGTTTTGTAGCGTACAAAAATAGAAATTATTTTAATTTGACTACAACGACAAAATTAGCATAGACAACAACCTGCAGCCTTTAGCCGTGTCGTCGTTAAAATAATCATTTCCATATACACACATGTATTCTATTGTTGACATATTGAAGTCGGTAGTCTGCTGTCTCGAATGTGTTTAAAGCATAAGAAAACAGCTCTCAAAATAAAAAAAGGACAAATTTGTATGTCAAATTATATGGAAAACGTGGTATCGACGCGATTCTGTTTAAACACTTATGGCTAAAAAAACAGTGATGCTTTAAACACATTCGAGACAGCAGACTACCGACTTCAATATGTCAACAATAGAATACATGTGTGTATATGGAAATGATTATTTTAACGACGACACGGCAAAATGGCTGCAGGTTGTTGTCTATGCTAATTTTGTCGTTGTAGTCAAATTAAAATAATTTCTATTTTTGTACGCTACAAAACAGAAAAAGTGCTGCTAATATAATCAAAAATTAGAAGAATTAGTGCTTATAATACATAATAATAATTTTTTGGTTAAACAGCAAAGAACCGGATTGAAACAAGAATATAAGCGCGGCTCACCACCAAATCTATATTATTATTAATTTTTAGTATCCTTAAAAGAAGTTATATAGGAAGATGTTTGTCACGCCAACGCTCTTAGTTTTAGCAGTATGGGTATCTTTGAAAAATTGAAAGTGCTTTTCACATGGTGTTTAAAGTATACCGGTTTATTAACCCATTAAGATCCCATTTCAAATGCTCATACTTCTTGACTGACTTTTTTTACTAAATTTGCTTTATCTTTAAATTATGTCGATATAATAATAATTATTTAACAATAATATACACATGTTACCAAAGTTATTAGGACTTTGATTAATAAAGTTTTTCTGTATTGCGGGTTTTCAGCCTTCCGGAACACTTTTCAAATATTTACTTATTAGGTACTATATTTCAATATGTAACAAGTGCATAAACTATTACCACTATATATTTTAACTCAAACTTATAAATAAATTGTGAAGATTTCCAAAATAAAATTTTTTTAACCCTAATAACTTTAAAATTTTATATGTGGAGCTTCTAAAAATATAGTATATAAAAATTTGGGGTGTTCTCTATAACATATTATATTTGAGGAAATATTATTATACATATCGACAAAATTTTAAGATAAATCCTCTTAAGGGGTTAATAAATCGGTATATTTAATACATCATATGAAATGTGTTTCGAAAGACTTTATTATGACACCAATACTTTAAAGATTCAGATTATATTTTTCTTCATATACTATTGATAAAGTGCTCTCAAACCTTTACGACCTATAATTCATAAACTTAGTGCGTTGAACCAAAAAATTACAGTAGAATCTTGCGGTCAAGTTAACCAATATTTAGCGCTTCTGTGCCACTCTAAAGGTTAACTCTAAGTTAACTTTTCAGATCGTATTAGTAAAAGTACTGATTTGTACAAACGATAACAAATTAGATGAAATTTTGAGCTGAAAGTTGAGAGTTTAAACAAAATTGAGAAATACATTTAAGAAAAACTATCGGCGTTGTATTATTGTATATCTGAAGTTGCCATCTCAAAAATAAAAACGAAACGTCACAAAATTTTCGAGGCTTTGAAGAATACATAGGAAAAAGCACACAGGAAAACATTACATAGACCTAAATATGCCGATCTTAAAGCAAGTTTGTACAAATGTTTTCTTGAAGCATCGAAAACGTAATTGCGCAATCACTGTTCTAATTTCAATATCAATAGCTGCTTAGCTTAGCGTGTTCGTGTAACTGCAACCTGAAAAGACAATAATGTCAGTAATGGATGGCTGGCAAATGTTTAGAAAATACCCAGAATTCGCTATCTGAAAATTTTTGAAGAATTAATTTTCTGACAAACGTCATATGTAGCACCTAACACATAATACATGACTGATTGTATAATTATTAATTATAAATTGTAGCCGGTACAAATTAGATCTAAGTTTCTTTTTTGTACAGATGAAAACTAAGTCATTGAAAAAAATATAGGTACTTATGTTTATTATTGCATTTTTTTACAATTTAGAAAAGTTAATAAATAAGACGAAAAAGTTAACAATCCTTAGGACATTTCAGTTTACTTCTTCGCGATTATACTGTATATTAGGATTTTTTTATTCAACCTGCCATGAAGATGATATTCTTTATGAGTTCCAAAAACAATAAAATTAAAATATTTCAAATGTTTTTTTAAAAATTCATTTGTTTTTACGTTAAAAAATTTATCATAAATAAGTATTTATATATTTGTAGGCTTAAATTAAGTTTGTGTACGAGTCTGCAATTATGCATGTTGTTAAATTCATAAAAATTAAAAATGATAGTGGCACCACTGAAATGTAAATACATAATATAAAACACAGCTGTTTATATTTTTTCAATTGTAGCTGTCGTCTTCAAAATAATTCAGTAGCTGATTACGCGACTACAATTGCAACCTGCAGCATTTGTAGTCGTGCCTTCGTGTTGCCTGCTGTCTCGAATGTGTTTAATGCATTAGCGTTTAAGCGCTTGTTTAGTTGAACATAACTTAAGATTATTGCCCTTATCATGTAAAACGCAATGCAACGCCAAAGAATTACATTGAAAACACAAACAATGTCATAAATATTTGGAATTTTGTTGTTGCTATGAACAGTGATATATAGTGACTTATTTTTTATTAACCCACGTGATCTTTTTATAAAACAATGTTATATGTTTACAAAATTTAAAGTTCTTCAATAAAACAGGACTGAAAAAAATAAAGAATTATGAATCTTAGATTAAGGGACCATTTGGTCCATAGTATATTGTCGTTGATTTTTTGACATTTATTTAAAAATAAATAAGTTTGTTTTGCAAAAATTGTCATTGCATGATGAGCAAAAGGTTTTTCGGTTTGCAAATAAAAAATGGAACATTTTATGTCAGACTTAGACTTGCAGCAACTATAAATTCCACGCATTCGAGCCCCTGGCTTAGAAGTTTTATTATTTCAAGGCCATTGGTACTATGCATGGTCATCGTATTTCAGTCAATAACTGTGCTGAGAACTCTTGGTGAGGTAATCTAGTACGTTTCATCATATAACACTCTGGTCTCCTGCGATTCCGATCAGCTAGAGCCCATGAAACTTAAGTTTTAGAAAATAGTATGTACGCACTTAAAGCGGATATATCAATTATGTTTGCAAATATAATGTTTGGCCATCGATTTGCTTTTCGTTTTGGGTTGTAGGAACCAACCATTTGATCAGTAGTTTATACAAGCTTGACCCTGACGTACTTATTAGTATTTTCGATGATAATTCTTTCCATTGGAGGCGGTAATAATAACAACAAAGCTGACAGCATGTAAGTGGATCTGAATACTGTAAATGGAGTTGGTCCTGGTTGTGTTGAGATAATATTCTCAGCCGTAGCTTTAATAGGCTAAGGTAATGGAATGCCACTCGAAACCATTTTGCTTTTAGCAATAAAAAACGGATCAACAAAACTCACTTCAGCTAGGACGAGTTCCCGTTCAGTTTCTGTTTCAGAAGAATTTGCGTTGCTATTTTCTGAAATAGAATAAATTTCCGAATCTGAAATATCGGTGTCACTTTCTGCATTGAGCAGTTCTCGTATCTCACATTCACTCAAATTTGCAATGTCGTAAGTAAAACACGTCTGAACTATTGAAAACAACACACAAATTTTACCAAGCAGTGCAAACATTTATGCTTTAAAAAAAAAAAACTCAAAAAGAGTGATCCCACAATTGTCTTTTAAATATTTATGTGCTGTTTCCAGGTGACAGGCAATTGATTGTGTAGTAAAATTTACATGAAAAGCACTCAAAAAACTGAGTGATTTTCATATAAATTTTACTACACAATCAATTGCTTGTCAGCTGGAAACAGTATATTAATCTGTGCTGATTAAAAAAAGGGGGAATCCCACACTTGTTTTTTACATAAGCTGTGTATATGGACCAAATAGTCCATTTACCTAACATTAGTAAGTTTTTTCTAACCTAACAGCAGAGTTAAGCGTAGCCCTCTGCGACTGACGTGACTTTGTAAAAACAATTCCAATGACGTGGTAGTACACTAGATACCATTTTGATGCTGATATTTTCCAAGTTTTTATTTTAGATTAATGTTTTAACTTGTTATATTCTGTAATTAATTTTTTAGAACAAATTCATTTTTAAACATATTTATTGGCATGGCACAAAATGACCCTAAAGCACTTACATCTATACAAAAACCAAAAAAAAAAAAAATTTTAAATTTCCTATATGTTTTTTTACCAGTTTTACATGAGGTTGAGATCACATCTGAGCTAACCAGTATAGAAAAAATGAGAAAATGTTAATGGTTAAATAAAAAGATACAACTGATTTTATCTTGTGCATGAAACCAGATATTCTAACATGAATATGTCAAATTGTTGGATCCAAAGCTCAGAATCTACTCTTCACGGCTTTTAAAAGGTCCAGATGATGTTCTCTTAGAACAATGAAAAATTTGTTTTATATAAGAGCGACCAATCAAAATAACAAGAGATATAAAATATTGAAACAATTTTTCTGTCGTGTTGTTTAGGAGACTCTACAAAAATATCGAAAAAATATAACAAAAATATTGATGTGGTTG
This sequence comes from Pollenia amentaria, assembly GCA_943735925.1. Lineage (NCBI taxonomy): Eukaryota > Metazoa > Arthropoda > Insecta > Diptera > Polleniidae > Pollenia > Pollenia amentaria. Next base: position 78,158,763 of record OX031008.1, on the reverse strand, counting down.
TTTCCCAGACATCTACCTTAATATTGGCGTGGTTGTCTTGAAGACACTTTTTTGTCAGCGCGACACGTACTCTCTATTTGATCGCGCTCGTCACGCCAACGTACATATGATAACGTATTAAGAACCCTGAAGTCAGCCTAGAACCATATGTCTCTTTGTCACCACACTTTTCTCTAGCGACAATTACACTAGTTAAAATGTCGCCAGCTTACCTTTAAAGCGCGAGTAGAGATACGTTAGAGACAACCGTACTAGTGTATTTCTGATAACATTGTCAAGGAACGCGTCAAAAGTTAGTTTTTTTTATTACGCTGTACTCAATAGGTAGAGATTATATAGATCACAGAATAATTACAATTTTACTATTGACATTGACCGAGAAAAAATAAAATGTACTGGTAAATCCCTGGTTTAAATGTCGCCATGTGATCACAAAAAAACTACCTAGTCGGTAGTGCTACAGTCTACTGGTGGATTTGCAATTACAAGCTAATGCTAAATGTCAATAGAAGATTACATTGGCTGAGGTACACTTGGTCAGTAGTACTACTGACAATGTCACTATATATTCACTACAATTTTACTATTGGCATTCCCTGCAGGGCAGGTTCTGAATACGTGAGAGCCGATGTTTGAAACAGAACGGAGAAAATCCATTTTTTTTCTTTCATTGGTGTCTGTTAGACAACCACATCAGTCGCAGAGAGTTAAAATAAGAACTTTTTGTGAATATGGCCGTAAGTATCGTGGCCAGATATTTAAACATTCCGATAGAAAACAATAGCGTCTATGATAACATGTGGAGCCATCTGTTGAAAAACCTCAAGAAGTTATACCAATGCATTTTAGAGCATAAGAATTTCCAAAAAATTAAGCATTTTTTGTCATTTGCAGTTAAATCCTTAATTTCTTTTTCTCATACTTGTTTGCAGTTGTCATGTATTGCAAACAAACCGTTTTTTGCATACACCTGTATCTCATTGCCAAATAATTGCTGTTTAACATAAAAATCCACTTTGTTGAAGGTATTTAAAAAATAAAAACAACAAAACTATTCACTCTCTTGCACACACACACTCTTGCAATGTGAACTTATTAAATGTTTAATTAAAAGAAAGTGTTCATTCGCACCTCACAAAGGTCACATGCTGCAGTGAATTAAAAAAAGTATTTAGATTTCACACTTAAAGAAAAAAATTCAAAAAATTTCTTACAATTATGCACGATAAGAGACGGAAAAAGTTAACACAATTCGGCCACTAAAATCAGCAACATTAACTAGCAACCGCAGCTAACAACAAATAAAATTTGCAACAAGATATTTGACAAGATATTTAACCTCATACCTACCGGAGATTAATTGAATATTTGTCCAACCGTAAAGTGTCAAATTTTCAGTAAATCGCATTTTTTTAAAAAAAATTTTCTTGCCAGTTGTTGTTTATTTTTTTTGTCTATTTTATTTGTTTGTAAATAATTTTTTTTATTTTGTTATTTGTTTGATGTAAAAAGCGAAAAAATTATAATATTAAAAGCAACAATAACAATAAAGTCAAAATGATTATTAACATGGTTTAAAGATTAAAAAAAACTGCTTTTGCAACAGCAAAAAATATTTAATGGTCAATGTTTATTAACTAACTATTTGGATAAGATGACTGATTGTCCGTCTGTCCATCTATCTGTCTGGCCGGACTGATCATTTTGCGTTAATTGTGAGTGGTGCTAAAGGAATCCTCATCAGAAACTGAGAAATGTTGGTTAGAAAAATGTCTAAAGTGACAATTGACGCATGTCGTTTTGAAAATATATACGTATGTACATACCTACTCGTATGTATTTTGTTTGTTATTTGTTGTTATTGTTTGCTTGTCAAACACAGATGTAAGTATTTGTGTATACGTTTTGTTTGTCTTTTTTTAATGCCTAAAAGAAAGTGTTAAATTTGAGACTATTTTCTAAATACCCTACAGTGCACAATGGGACTGTTCGTAAGATAATATTTTTGAATACACTCTGTGAAGATGTAAACATTGACGGCGATACAGTGGGTCAAGATTTCGCCTTTGAAAACAGTATCAACCAACTAGAACATTTTTTTTAAAAAATTTAAAAAGATTTCAAAAAATCTGATGTAAGACTTGTCGAATATCTATAAACAACACATGGAAAAAAATCTTTCATCGATTTTACATTCTGGGTATAGAATTAAAGACCATTTAGTGTTTGGCGTTCCTTTTGAAAATTAGTTTTAAACTGAAAAGGTTGGATTTTTTAATCTAAGGAAGTAAATTTATTTTATCAATAAAATTTAGAACACTATTTCGACCAGTGCTGCTAGATATTCTTTTTTACATTCTAATAAATGTTTCCCTACATTAATATTTGCAACTTGTGAAACCAAATAATAATACGGACGTACTAGACCGACTATACTGGTTAAAAACGACCTTATAATACCCTACACCACAGTATTTAAAACAAATTTTTCGACACTTTACCCTATTTGGGGCCCATGGGCAATAATGGACACGCCAGAACAAAACTATGTTATGAGGTTTAGATTGGCGTAAAAGTTCTTCGTATCGAATTTTTATACCCTGCACCTAAGGTAAAAGGGTATATATAAGTTTGTCATTCCCTTTGTAATTTCTTAAATATTGATTTTAGACCCTATAACTATATATATTTGGATCATTATGATTAAAAATTTATTTATATCTGGAAAACGGAAAGAGCCAAAGTTTCCAAATTAAGAACAAACATCTCGGTTAGAAATAGCGTTTTTATATCTAAAGAACGACAAAAGAAACATTGCCCAAATTTGGTTCACATAGCTGGGTTATCAATACACATCCCCTCTAAAAATAAGAGTGGGATTGAAGAAGTGGTAGTGGCAGCTGCCGTTAAAGACATTTTAGATTTCTGTAGATCTGTAGAACGTCAAGAGCCAACATTTTCGAATTAGGTACAAACATATGGTTATCAATACACAACATCCGACAACAGAAACGATCTGTTTTTTTAAGTGTTTTGAATTAGTACACAACCCTTAATACCGTTCATAACTTTTTTCAAGAAAGCAGCAAACTTTATGCAGTGTTCTACAGACATACCTTATAGTTTAATGTTCTGTAGTGTTTTTTTTTCAAATTGATGAAGGAATGAGCAAACAAAAAATTTTGCAACGCATCTTACGAGCTGTATTCACTATCCTATTTATGCCAAAAAAAATCGTGTGTGCTCATAATGTATGACAGTGTGGCTTAAAAATGAATTGAGTGCCAGATTTTTTTGACAAGTCTGTCCGACTTGCAAATGTTTATGAACATTTTCATAAAATTATAGATTATATGCGATCAGAGTTGCATTTTCTTGTAAAGTAGATGCGTCATTTGAGTTTGCATCTTTTTTGTGGGATAGTGTGGCATTGACAACAGATTTTGCAGACATTTTTTTTATGTTGGATAGAATTCCGTCCGATTTTTGTGTGAATTAATCGTACGATTATGTAGAATAGTGAATACCGGCCTTTACAAGCATTATTGTTGCTTAGCAATTTGCACGACCACAGCACGAATAGTTTTTGTGTGTATTTGTATTGTGTACATGTTTGTTTTTGTATTTTTTTTTGGGGTTTTTGTTTAGTTTAAAGTGTATTTTGTTTTTGTAAAAATAACTTTGAGGTCTCTACCAGCCAAAAAGCCGCTGAGCACAACTGAAATGAACGTCCATTATTGTGCTGAACCAAACAAAAAAAGTTTGTGGGCTTTTACGAATAACAGAATGCAATGAAATGATCTCATCTTTATGTTGAGTTTGATAAGTACTTTATATTTTTTGGTACGAAGGTCACAAAGAGAGAAGCGTTTTTTTAAAGGTATTTACTAAGGATGTATCTAATACCGATACCGATATATCGGCGATACTTCACGTTTGCCGATATATCGGTATCGGCGAAATTTTACTGTCGAAACGCCGATACTTTTTTATAGTTTTTTTGAACAAACAATTTATTTTCAATGCTTATTTTTTGCATTACACTCTAATAGCAAAATATCAAACAGAATAATAAATTGTTTCTTTTAATTCTTAAGCTGGAGGTCGGTGCACACCGCGCGTTTTTCCTTTCTTCGAGACGCATGCTGTAGTAACTTGTCAATACAATTCTACACTATTAGTCAATTCACAAGGTATCCTAACATGTCATATTGTCAAAATGTCCTAATATTTCACAATGGTTTAAAAATATTGTTGTACGGCTCAGCCGCTCAGCGCTGGACTTTTCTGATTAATTACGACAGCACAATAAACACAGCAAGCAACGTTCTATTTATTTAAGACACTTTTTGTTAACAAACCAACAACAATATTTTTAAACCATTGTGAAATATTAGGACATTTTGACAATATGACATGTTAGTATACCTTGTGAATTGACTATATGAGTTTTTGGACTGATGCATAAACGCATTGAACGCTTGGTGTGGACCTGTAATATCTGCCGTTTTGCTTTGCATCGCAATGGTACAATGTTCTTCCATTGATAAATCTTGCATGTAATTGTATGTTTAAAGAATTTTCTGCTCATCTTTAATGGTTTTTGCTGATTAATGATTTTTACGATAAATGAATAAACTTAGATGTAGAATAGTTCAGATAACCAATAATTGGCGATTTAAGTATCATTAGCTCTGAATGAAAGATTTGAGTGTTTAGAGAATAATTCAATCTATTGTTTATGCACAATTCTCTACCTTCGATACAAAGCTAGAAAATTTGAAAGACAATAGATCGGAAAAACGTCTTAGTGAGCTACTCAACATGACTCTACATTCTGAAAGTGTTGAAGACACGGTCACCCCAACACCAAGTAAAAGTTTGTGAAAATCTCAAGGTATTCCGAACATTTTAAGCAACATTTATAAGAGCTGTCGCGGGTATTTTGTTTAAATCTCAGTTATAAATGGCGTAAGAGTCGTCGAAAACTGCCAACAGGAAGACAAACAATATTTTAAGAGAGAAGATGAAGAAATTGAGAATCATGTTTTTTTTAAATTTACGTTGTTTTTAATTCAATTATTAATTTAGAACTAGGGAATTAAATTTTGCAATTAGACTTTGTTTAAAATAAAAGTTTCTTTTATGTTGGAACAAAAAAAAGTAATGGTTTTAATAGAAGTGTTTTAAAACTTTTGCACGTGAGACAGTGTGACCAATTTTTTTTTCAAGAATGAGCAACTGTGTGTGATAATATAAATTTTTTTTCCGTGAGAGCGCGTGAGCACCCGTGACGAACTTGCCCCTGACAGTGCGTGAAAAAAAAATTATGGGCCCTAAGACGGAGGGAGAGTTCCAAAGATCGAATCAAAAAAATCAAGAATTTGCTCCAGCCGCTTGGATAAAAATTAGATTTACCCATAAAAATGGAAAACTTTCCTAGGTGTGAAATTATCTCCTTTGGGGTGGCCCAAAATTACCGAAGGGGTTTGAATTGCTTATTACTTTTTTATTATAATTTTTTTTTCTTTTCTTTTCAGTATTTTGTAACGAAGACTTGGGGTATTTTAAATGGAGCAGTACTCAATTGAACAACGTGCCCAAATTGTTGAGCTTTATTTTTCAAATCAACGATCCATTGTTTTGACTCAGCGTGCATATCGTCGTTATTTCAATGTGCGGGTTGGACCCTCAGAGTCAAAAAAAAAAACCGACTGGTTGCAAATTTTCTACAACAAGTGGCAGTAAGGAACCTTCCTGGTGCTGGCAGAAGACGAACGGTGCACACGGATGACAATATTGAACTGGTACAGAGGAGTATTCGGAAAGATGGAGAAACATCAACCACGAGACGTTCGACACAACTTGGCCTCTCACGAGCGTCGCTGCAGTGAATTTTGCGCACAATAGGAATGTTTTCAAACAAGATTCAGCTTGTCCAAGAATTGAAACCCACAGATTACCAGCAACGACTAGATAATGCAGTTTTTTTTTGGCAAAAAGCAGAAGAAAATCATAATTTTATTCATAATTTAATTATGAGCGACAAAGCCCATTTCCAATGAAGTGGGTTCTTTAATAAGCAAAGCTGCAGGATATGGTCTACGGAAAATCCGAGAGTAGTTCAACAGCGAGAATCACACGTACCTAAGTGTACGGTTTGGTGCGGTGTTTCATCGGAAAGGATAAATGTTCCCTATTTTTTTGAAAATGAACACGGGGTCGCCGTTTCCGTCAATGGTGTCAGATATCGGACAATGTGGGAAAATTATTTAAGTCCAGCAGTGAAAAACCATCCGCAAGTATGGTTCCAACAAGATGGAGCCACAGCTTACACTGCAAGGGACACAATGGCTGTTTTACGGGACATCTTTGGTGAACAAATTACAAGTACAAGTGATTTTAATTGGCCTCCGCTTTCAGCGGCTTTAACCGCCTCAGACTGTTTTCTTTGGGGTTATTTGAAAGCAAAAGTCTACATTAATTAGCCTACAACCACCCAGCAATTAAAAAGCAATATACGTGACAAAATTAACAACATAACACCTGAAGTTTTGCGAAAGGTTATGGAAAATGTGTTGGAAACAGCACGAATTTGCGAAGCAGAAAAAGGCCACTACTTCCGAGATATTATTTTTCATAACTAAACTAAAAATGTTCCCCATTTATATACTGTGTTAAAAAAAAAAATTAATAATTATTTCTTAAATAAAAAATTATAGCGAATTCAAACCCCTTCGTTAATTTTGGGCCACCCTGTACTTTGTTTTTTAAACAAAAATCTTATTAATATTAATTTTTAATATTAATAATATTTTACCATGAATTTAAATTCATCTCCTTTTTTTTAATCTTCTCTTACACTGTAATTCTCTATAATAAAAAAATTACTCTAATTGAGTTTTGTTAATTTTATCTTGAATTTAATTGCCAGGCCCACAATGTCGAAAATAAAATTTCATTCGCATATTTACATATATTGAAAACAATAATAAAAAGCTAAAATTTATTTTTGTTTTGAATGTAAATATACGAAATAAATATTCTTATCGACATTGTGGGCCAGGCAGTAAATTTAATATTCGTATCGGTATCGGTATCGGTATCGGCGATATTTCCCTTTGAGTATCGGTATCGGCATAAGGCGTATCGTTACTGTCCTAGTATTTACTATACAAACACTATAGGCGCTGGTGTTTTCCATATATCTAACTTACAGAACACTAAAGTACAGTAACAATATAATTTTATAATATGAAAAATTTGGATTAATAACCATGAACAGTTCAATTTAATAACCACAATACTAACAATTGTAAAAATATAATGTTTATTTTCGAGCTCTGGTCAGCAGCATTTATATGGGTACTATGGTCAAATATTGACCGATTCCAATAAAATTTTGTTAGATGATTATAGACCATCTTTAATATAAATTATAGATTATAGACCATCTTTAATATAAATATCCCTCGCGAATGGGTAGTCATCTTGCCGCGATGCGAGGGCTTAAGTACAAGGACGTTTAGAGTCATGCTGGCGGTAGTGACGTTAGTCAAGACCGGTAGGGCCTCCCATGCCAGAAGGGTCTAAACCGAGTACGAACCAAGAACTACCCCCCCCCCCCCGTCTATTAGCGTCTGTTTCTCCTAGTTGGAGCGGCTAATGACTAGGTCCGCTGGCCTTTTTACGGTCAATTGTTTGCCTTCTGAAGGCTGTCGGTCCGCAATAAAATCCATCAGCGTCTGTTCTCATAGTGAGCGGCTGATGGTCTGCGTCTGTCTCCAGAGGAGCGGCAGGTATAATTTCGCCTGGCAGTAGGCATAAAATGCAACCCCACCACACCCCCCACGAAATGTCCGAAAATTCATGCCCTACGTATCCGGTAAAGGGCTTCATAATCTCCGGAGACCCTACTACTACAGCGTCGGTATCAGGCTGTAGTATGTCGAATGCTACTGAAACCTCGACTAGCAAGGTGGTTGCGCCAGGCTCTGCTAGTCGATTAGCTACTAGTGCGCAAAAACTCACGGCTAAGCCTTCAGGCGGTCGTAAACCAAGCTTGGTACAGGGTTCTTCGAAACCAGGTACCTCCAAGGCTTCCCAGGTCCGGACGGGAGAAAAACCCGTCAAAACCCCTTCCTCGGGTGCTGGCTTGACGGTGCAGACTCAGTCTACCGGAAATCCAGTTTCCCATGTGCCGAAACCTGTGCAAAGAGAGCATACGAAGAAAGATTCGATGCCCTCTGATGTACCTCCCCCAGCCTCTACGGCAATTATTAAAAAACCCCAAAGGCACATAAACCCATCCAAACGGGCCTTTATAACCAGGCGCTCCGCCTACAAAATTATCAGCCGACTTGGTGAAAAACCGGTTGGTGAGCTCACGGAGCAGGAGAAAACCTCTCTCCAGTGGGCAAAAACCCATATTGAGGGTTTAAAACGTGCACCTCCCTCTGCAGAGGAAGGCAATCCTGAACGGAAGCCAACCGAAGCAGCGCCTAAACGGCAGCGGTCTGGGGAGGACACGCTTCCTGGGACTAAAAGGTCCAAACACACGCCTCAACGGCCGCAAAACAGGTCGTACAAAGATGTGGCTAAAGACCACCTCATTTGGGCGATCATTGACCGCAACGCAAGTGACGGCACCATTTCGTCCAAAAACTGGAAGCTGGTTGTCGTCGCACTTAGTAGGGCGTTCCTGAGTGTTCTAAGGGGAAACCCTGGACCACCACCACAGTGTGAAGATGCCGGTTGGTATCAAGGGCACATTAAATTGATAGCGTGTGCAGATGAGCGTTCAGCGCTGCTGTACAAGGATGCCGTGGAGTCCCTGGGGGAAGTTTGGCAGGGCGCTAAGATTGAGGCAATACCTCTGGCCGATGTACCGCAAAGGCCCAGATCTATTGCCAAGATCCCCGCTGAGCCATCCGACCCCAAGGAGATCCTGGAAATTATACAGCTAAGTAACCCCCAGCTACCCACACAGGACTGGAAAGTAGTGAGGGTTTCTGAATCTGTTGAAGAGTCCAGGAAGGCCACTGTTGTGATAAACAGTGACTCTCTGCCGTCACTTCGGAAGACACAGGGGAAGATTTTCTATGGATTTGGAACTATCTTCCTCCGAGTCTAAAAAGGTGACGACAGAGGGAAGCCTCAAGCTCCGGCGACTACCACCACCACAACAACAGCATCAACGGAGTGCATGGAAGACGAATCTGCTACGTCATCGGCCAATGAAGACACCCAATCGGTCAGTGGACTTGTGGGTGACTTCCTTGGTAAGATGGGAGTGGCGGATGATGAGGACATCCTTCTGGAATCGGACGACGATCCAGAGGATGCCAACGTCACAGTCGTCCATAGTGATGAGCTATGATGAAGGTGACACAAATCAACCTTCATCACTCTAAAGCGGCGTCAGCTGCCCTTCTCCTCCGATTAGCTTCAGGCACGGAGGAGCTTATATGCATCCAAGAACCATTGTTGTATAGAGACAGGGTTTGCGGACTCAGATTAGACGGTTACAGTACTCTGTACGCAGCCGATCAAGGTAAGACCAGAGCTTGTGTTATGGTCAAAAACATCCTTAAAGCTTTCATTCTTTCTGATTTTAGCGATAAGGATACATGCACTGTCGCAGTAGAGTGCAAAACCAGTACAGTCTGGTTTATGAGCTGCTACATGGCACACGACCAGGGTGCTAACCCTCCAAACACCACAACCAGGAAGGCGATGTCGCACGCTAAAAGGCACAACATCCCCCTAGTAATATGTGCAGATGCGAATGCACACCATACCGTCTGGGGCAGCTCGGATGTCAATCCACGAGGTGAGTCGCTTTTGGACTTCATAGTAGAAAATGAACTAACAGTAGTTAATAGGGGTAGTGAGCCCACCTTTATTGTGACTAACAGAAGGGAGGTTCTTGATATTACGCTTATTAGTGATAAGTTCGCGGATATGATTAGCGATTGGAACGTGTCTAAGGACTGTTCCTTCTCTGATCACATGTATGTTGATTTCAATTTTTCCTTTAGAGTTGATTCAGTTAAACCCTACACGAACAGAAGAAGGACTAACTGGTCTATCTATGCGAGTGTACTCGGCGACAAGTTGCCTATGTGCCCAGTTCTCATAGACAGTGTGTCCATGCTCGACTCCGCAGTGGAGTCATTGACCGGTGCCTTAATGGAGGCAACAAACGAAGCCTGTAAAATAATGGACAGGAGGGGCAAAGCTAAGCCCATATGGTGGAATGCGGAAATTGCTGAAAAACGCAAGGAAAGCAGGAAGCTCTTTAATGAGGCAAAACGTAATGGTGTTTGGAACAATTACAAGTCCTCAGTTAATGAATTCAAGAATCTTATAAGGAAGGCCAAGAGACAGTCATGGAGGAAATTCTGCAGTGACGTGGAAAACTCCTCGGAGACAAGTCGGCTTCGTAAGATTTTATCCTATAATCCAGCTATTCCATCATTTATACGGAAGATGGATGGATCCTGGACCACAAACAGTCGGGACACCCTTGAGGTCCTGATGAATACACACTTCCCTGGTTGCACTGATGATGTGCCTAGGGAGGAAACTTTTAGCGGCGCTCGGGATATCTCTAATATTCCGATAACTCGCCATCGTGTGGAATGGGCGGTCAAAAGCTTCCATCCCTTTAAATCTCCAGGCCCGGATGGCATTATCCCAGCGGACCTACAAAATAACCTGGGAATATTGATGCCATGGCTCTTGGCAATATTTAGAGCCTGCCTGAGTCTCTCACATGTCCCAGCAACGTGGACATCATATAAGATCGTCTTCATCCCCAAGAGTGGGAAGACATCTCACACTATGGCTAAAGACTTTAGACCAATTAGTCTATCCTCCTTTCTACTGAAAACACTGGAGAGGATTTTGGATATTCACATTAGATCATCATTAGGACCCAATTCCCTGTCACCGGCTCAGCACGCCTACACGAAGGGAAGGTCCACTGAAACTGCGCTTCACTCATTGGTGGGCCACATAGAGAGATCCCTGCATTACAAGGAATTTGCTTTAGTGGCATTCCTGGATATTGAGGGCGCTTTCAACAATGTTAAACCTGAATCGGTTATTAACGCTATGAGACATTTGGAGATCGACCCAGCGATCATTCAATTTGTCAGCAGTATCTTGCACTTCAGGCGTATCGAATCCAACTTGGGCGCCTCGAACATTTCAAAGGTTGCGACTAGGGGCACCCCGCAAGGTGGTGTACTGTCACCTTTACTTTGGAATCTGAATATAAATACCCTACTCAGAGCCATGGAAAGGACGTGCTGCAGAACGGTCGCATATGCGGATGACGTTGCAGTTGTGGCTATGGGTAAAGATCCCAGACTTTTGTCTGAACTAATGGAGTCCGCACTGGACGTCCTAACAAAATGGTGCCAGGGATGTGGACTGGATGTAAATCCCGCCAAAACAGAACTGGTACTTTTCACAAGGAGATACAAAATTCCCAAATTTAATACCCCGAGGATAAAAGGGGTGTCACTGGAACTGTCTGACAGCGCCAAGTATCTTGGGCTAATATTGGACAGTAAACTGAACTGGAGGATGAACACCAGCTCCAGGACTAATAAAGCGGCTACTGCATTATATTGCTGCAAAAGGGCCATTGGCCTAAACTGGGGAATTAACCCGAGGAATGTATACTGGCTATACGAATGTGTCATTAAACCCATTCTCTTCTACGGGGCAGCTGTTTGGTGGCCGGCGCTCAAGGCGAAGAGTCATCAATCCAGGTTTGAACGTACAATGAGAATGGTGGCGATAGCGGTAACAGGTGCCATTAGAACAACCCCCTCTAAGGCATTGTTTACGATTCTAAACTGGTTACCACCAGACATTTTGGCGAAAAGGTTAGCTGCGAACGCGGCGGTAAGACTAAGGGCCACCGGAGCATGGAGAGATTATAATATCGGACATGCTAACATTCTGAATGATATTAATTGGCACATGGATGTTGATTATGTCACACCCGAGCCAATCTTTGATCCTGGCTTCACGGTAAGCATTATGGATAACGTGGTCCACTATGATGACCTGCAAATCCCCGCGAATACGATTCGAATCTTCACGGACGGGTCTAAAACACTGTATGGTGTCGGTTCTGGCATATACTCCGAGCAGCTAAACTGGAGCATTCCTATAAGGCTGCCGGACCACTGCAGTGTAATCCAGGCCGAGATAATGGCCATCCACACAGCCGCGAAACGCATCCGGTACGGTGAAATATCTGGAAGGGATATTCACATTATTACCGATAGCAAGGCGGCCATAAGATCCCTGGAGAATGTGTTCATCACATCGAGAATTGTCCGAGAATGCCGGATGTCTCTGGAGGAGATAGCGAGACATTCACTGGTCACCCTTAATTGGGTCCCCGGACACGGGGACATACATGGGAACTGCATGGCGGATTCGTTGGCGCATGCAGGTACCACCTTGAATCGGGACGGTTCCACATATGTAGGTGCTTCACTCCCAAGGTGTAAGCAACTTATAGCGCATAAGTTTCATCTTATCGCCAGTCAGAGGTGGCACGATGAAACCACCTGTGGGGAAACCAGGAAAATCTGGCCCATCATAGATGAAAAAAGGACACGGCGGGCATTACAGCTGTCCAGACATCATCTAAGAAACCTAACTGCGGTTATAACTGGCCACTGGCCAATTGGGAGGCACGCCCAGAGGCTGGGGCTCCCTTATAACGACTTGTGCAGAAGTTGCGGCGATGAGGAGGAGGAAGAGTCAACGGAACATCTTCTCTGTAACTGCCCGGCTTTCGGAGACTTAAGACTCAAAATGTTTGGTCGAAGAACCCTTGGGGACAAAACTTGTCTCTCTGATGTTGACGTAAATAGGATCCACTCCTTTATTGAATCGACCGGTTGGCTGCATGGGAATACTAGCAGCCAGATTTCATAGGACCCATGGGAGATGGCGTGATATGGTAACACAACGGGAACTAAGCAATGGACCCACGTGAGCTGTGCTTGATCACGGCTGCCAATGGAACCTAACCTAACCTAACCTAATATAAATATCGGCATAATAAGATTGTTTATGGCCACAAAGAATCTCTTCCGAAAAAATGCTTGTATTGGGGCTATCTGAAAATATGGACCGAATGTAACCATTATCCGTAGGTCCTTGTGAAAAACCCTTGTACAAAATTTCATCAATTATCTCCAACATTTCGACACATACAAGCGTTCACATGGACAGCCAGTCAGCCTGCCGGATGGACGGACATCGTTAGATCGCTTTAAAAAGTGGTTCTGGGTCGATCGGTATACTCTAGGACCAATAGTTTAAGCTGTTACAAACATCAGCATAAACGCATAATACCCTCTCCAATATTGTAGTGTGGGCATAAAAACTTTACAAGAAACTGACTTTTATATTTGTTCAAAATCAGCACTATAACGATCTAATCAAGTTTTTCCTTAAAACTTTTCGATTTCTCTGCTTAAAATAAAGTCTGTAGAATGCTGGTAACAACAATTAACGACATCGGTTAATAAATGACCGAGTTCTGGACACTTTACTTCTCTTTTCTCCCCAAAATATGAGCTAGGAGGACCAAATTTGGATTCTTCTCACATTTAAAATATTCAAATATTCTCTATATCATGTGTGAATTCTCAGGTTTATAAAATCAGTGTAATCGACGTATTATTTTACTTAGCGCCCATAAACATATACTTTCGGAATAAAAATTTTGAAACGATTGCACCTATTACATATGAGCTAGGGAAGAGCTGACTTTTCAATACAACGGTTACTGGTTTAAACGATGCGGCACTGCCCTTAGCTTGTTATTTTTAATTTCGGTTATATCTAGGGATGCCAAACGGGAAATCCCGAAATCCCGGGATTTTTCGGGATTGATTAATCCCGAATCCCGCGATTTATTTTTATGAGTCCCGGGATTTTTAACATATCAACTTTTATGTACAAAATGTTCGTTTTTATTGAATTTTTATACTATATACAAAAAAATTATTAAAAATTATATTTGAGTTATATTTTTTATTGCAAATAATTCTTATTTTTGAGTTTAATTTTTGTTTTTGGCACACAGCAAGTATTTAAAATTTTTAATTTTTGCTTGATATATGACGACTATTTCTGGATTTTTGTATTTTGCTTAATAAAAAACATTATTTTAAGTAGAAACGATATTTGAAGATTCACATAACCAGCCTTTTTTACAATTACGTTTAGCAAGTTCAGCTTTGGCTTAAGACATAAATAATACCAAAATAAAAATAATTATTTTTATTCAAAATATAGAAATCAAAAAGTACTCACGATCCAATAAGAGTTTTATTCAGAAACTAAAGAATACAAGTTGGTATAATTATAACAATTAAGTCGTAATATTGATGAAATAGCTCATATTCCTTTTGGTCCAATAATAATAATAAATTTGCTTAAAAAACATACGGTAAATAAATAATTTTTTTTAATAAATAAACACTATTTGACGTATTCATAAATAAATTATTTAAACTTGAAATCTGTTTTAAGAAGCATTTGTATAAACATTTTGTTTTAAAATAAATTTAAAACGTACTAAAATTATTGATTTTGAATCTCGCCCTCACCCTGGAGGATTACTGCACTGCAGTCAACATAGTTTTACAGTTTTTAACTCAGCTATCGAGATCGATGAGGGACTACACTTTGCAGTGTATTAGTGTCGTCACAACTTAATTCACATTTAAAATTGAATTGCTGTCAAAACACCGAAATGAATTGATGTTGAAAAACTAAGAGATACGTATATTTTTTAAGGTTTTTTCAGAATCTGATCATTTTGGGTGAGGCCAGTGTTATAAACATATGTATAAAATAAATTATTTTGTTGTTTTCATTTTTAAAAATTTATGCTACGTATGTATATAAAACCTTTTAAATATTCAAAAAGTTTTGTTTATTAAAAATAAATAGCATCTTAAAGAAACACATTGATCCCGAACCCCGGGATTTTCAAAAATCAGTCCCGATTGGCATCCCTAGTTATATCAGAACCAGGAAAAATATTATTTTCACCTGATTTTCTAGACTGAGATCCTAATCGAATCTTACCATTTAACCATAATGTAACCAGTCAACGTTGAACTTATAATTTTACTACTTAAGCATAAATTCAATTCGTCTACAGCTCATAATTAAAAGACTCTCACTTATTTCTAGACTCGAATAAGAAAAAGAAGCACTTTTCTAACGTATTAAGAAATATTGAACGGATGTATGATTAGTGTACTTCATTTAACTAAACACTCTACTAACTGAATAACATACTGGCTTAACAGACTGCCTATCTGTCTGCCTGGTTGGTTGGCATGATGTCTCCGTATGATGTTTGTGATAAATGTTGACATCTTCTTAAGTACCAACAAACAAACGTTTATCAACCATTTAAGAAAAAACAATAACAATACTATGAATGGACTCGTACAAAATCCGTTCAAAGAAATGCATAGAGAAGAAAATAAATTTCAAACTCAACAATAAGCACTAGAAAATGCTGCAGTTTAAGAGTAATATTTGTCTATTTGTCTTGTCTATTTGTTTGTATTTTCTATTTTTACCAGCTACAGGTGAAATTAAAATTCATTAGAAATTTAATTAACAATACAGCAACCTAAAGTTTAATGTGGTTAAGTCCATCCATGTGCTCGTATTAGCCGCAGCAAAAATATGTGAATTTGAATTAAAGTTGTTATTAATAAATTAAATTTATCATTAATAAATTATCACCCAAATGTTAGCTGGGCTATAAGTTTTACATTTTCTGTTGTTTTAAATTTTCCTTTTGTAAATAATTTTTAAGTTAATAAAAAATTTATTTTAATTATCAACTCAATATTTTTTGGCTTTGCTTTTCCACTCAAAATCCATCTTGAAAATTTTTTGTAACATTTTAATCTTTCAATATTCTTCTTATTAAATTCAATTATCGATGCTGTGTTTAAAACAAATGTTCAAATAGTAAGTAGCATGGCGGATGTAAATGTGTATCTTAAATTGATTAAATAACTGTTAATTATAAAAAAATTACACCACTGGACTCATTGTCTACCAAACACTTGTTATCTACACAGAGAGAAATAACCATAGATTACATAGATATGAAACTCCCTAAACGCTAGTCCTTATACCCGACTTTTACTACGAGAACGTAAACCCAAGTACAGGTCTGGCCAGTATAAATTTTTCCCGTTTTTCTTTATATTTTCGAAGAGAAAATGTTTTTTTTAATGCAATTTTGTAGCTGAATATATTTGCGAACATTTTAAGTGGTCAAAAGAATACTATATGATCGGAATAACGTCAAAACCCTATTTTCTCAACATCTTAAAAACCGGCCCATATGTTTGCAGCATTCAAGAAATTCGTGTGTGTGCGAAACTTGCAGGAAGGGGGACAGACTTTAGATAAGTTAAGTAATAATAATGTTCTTATGTGTGTTGAATTCACACAGAACCTATATGTGTGAGGGGTGAACTAAAAAATGGAGAACACTCTCTCGAGTTGGCATACTAGTTCTATACTATGGGCTTGTGCTGATATGCATAGTATACAACTAGTATGCCAACTGGAGAGAGCGTTCTCAATTTTTTAGTTCACCCCTCACACATATACGTTCTGTGTGCATTCAACACACATGAAAACAACAAAAACAAAACAAAATTTTAAATTTTTCTATTTGAAAATTTTCACAATATATACATTTTTGTTTAATTTTTTGACACAAACACATAATTAATAATTTTTTCCAACACTATTTGCTTTTGCAAAATGTTTTTATTTTTCACAAACTAAAAGTTTTTTAAATAAATTTTTTTGACACAAATTTTTTTCTGTTGTTAATATTAATATAGCCAGCAGAGTAGTATTTTGTGGTATGAAAATATATTTGAAATTATATAATATTGCAGAATACAAATTAAGCAAACATTGTTTTTTTACGTTTATAAATGCATACAGCATTAAATAAATTGAAAATTTGTTTAATTAAGAAAATTTTATTTTAGAAAATTTTTATTGCCACATTCTATACGATTTTATGCAACTATGTTTAGGGGTGATAATAGTTTAAAGCACCAATCCATTTAAAAAAAAGTCTTACTAATACAAACATATACTAGGCACTTGACATTAAGTTATATACTAAGTATATACTATACTATACTAGTTATATACTATGCTGATATGTGTAACACATAAAAATATTGCTTTTAGACTCTTATTATAGCATACCGATAGCCTGTCATGCGGCCGGCTGTATCAACTTTGTACGCAAATTATAGTTCACAATTTTAGTGACAATTTGATGAAATTTGGAATAACAGGAATCGGCCCATACTTTCATAAAGCCACATATACACTTCTTTCCAGAAAAGAGTCTTTTTCATATAAACCATTTTATTATGCTGTTATTTCGATTGAACTTGGCCCAGAAATATTTTATTCCAACCTTAATCATTTAACCAAATTTCATTTGAATCGGACTATATTTGACCACAGCTACCATTAGAATACCGTTCCCCCAATATAGCTTTTAATGCCTTAACAACCTTATAAATATTGGTATTGACATTAAATTTGGTGCCGATAACTTCAATATCATGACATGTAGGTCCATTCAAACGCTTTCCAAAAAATCTTATTCAGATGTTGATATCTAGATAATATTCGACACAAAGAACTCATACGTACATGAATTTTAAACTAATAACATAATTTTGTTTTGGCGCGTACATGATTGCACATTAGTCCCAAATAGGGTACTCTCTCGAAAATTTGTGTTTGGTAAAGGGTATTATGTAGTCGGGCTTTCTCACTTGTTTTTTATAATTAGGTAAATATCATTAAAGTGGTAAAATATTCCCAGCAAATAGTAAAGCTTGATGTGAAATAATGATATTTAATCAAACCCATTCCGAAATATATTTTGTTACAAAATTGTTAAATATCATTCAAAACTAAAATCATTTTCAAAAACAAAAGAACTTTTTTTGAATATCTTAACAAAATTCAAATTAAATCGATATTATTTTTCAGACCTTTTATTTCAATTTGCTGGGAATGTGGGGAATATTTATTTCATGATAACATTTTTACTAACACATTCTCATCACTTAAGTATTTTTTGACAATCGAGTTTCATATCTATGTAATCTATGGAAATAACTATGTGTGTACTTACAGTAGAGGTGTTCAAAGTTGTATGGCCATCTTGTAAATTTGGCGCTACGTTATTCATTATTACAGTTTAATTTTTCCCAAAAGTGGGTTTTATATGGGACCTATGGTGAATTGTAGACCGATAAGTTAAATTCCTAGTCTTTAAAACTAAACTCAAACAAATTGCACCTCAATAGCATTTTTTGTTACATGTTTTTGCGTTTTGCAAGAGAGGGCTTTATATGGGGCATAAAGTAAATTACACTGGTTTACAGCCAAAAAATACCAAGAACGCCACATGCCTAGATAAGTTAATTGGGACCTCCTGAACACGAAAAACGCTGTAATTTTTTTTCTAAGTACCGTTTTTTAGATAACGGTGGAGCCCAGCCGAGAAGTCCGATCGAGATAAATGGCATATCGTTGCAAAGGTAATTGAATACCTTTTTTGTCGATATACCGCAAATTTCTTTCTGATAAGAACTGGCTGAGTTATGGTACCTCAAAATTCAAAATTTGCCTATTTTTTACGTTTTTTTTTCAAAATTTTTCATTTTGATTTCGTTTTTTTTCTACGTTATAGTAAAGATCTGGAATGTTTTATTTTTTTACCTAATAGTTTATTTAATTACCAATATTTTAAGTGTAATTTGAAAAAAATCGGATGAAAAATAAAGTTTTTATTAAGGATTTTGTGGAACGACAATATTTTCATCTTCATTGCTCACTAGGGAGATCAAGCGGTTATTATTCGACCGGTTTTAACCGGTTATTTTAGCTTTGTCCAAGTCGGTTATTTTAAAATGCCCATTTTTCGAATATCGAATAAACCGGTTATTTTGGTATAATAGACCGGTTATTTTAGTAATGTGTAATTTATATACATTTTCCTTACTCTTGTTGTAGGTGTACCCGTAATTTAAGTATTTTCTAATTGAATATTGGCCGAACTTAAGTTTTTTATGAAGAATGTCGAAACAAAATGTAACAAAGGTCAAAAAAACATTATGAACACTGTAAATACAAATCGTTTATAAAAGCGTATGTTCTTGTAAAAAAAAACCAAAAACTATTCAAAATTCTGCAAAAACGTGTTCAGTTTAAAAGTAAATAGTAATTTGTGCAAGAGTGTTCTAAATATGAAATATATTTTTATATAAAGGTTATCTCTAGATATTTTTCGAACGCGATTAATCTTCCATGTCACGACTAATTTATCACCTTTAATTAGTATACATGCTTGATATTAATGTGATCCAAATGAAACTTAACTCCGTTCGAAGTAGTTCTAAGGAGACGACAAATAATACTTTTCTAAAATATTAGCCCGTTGTGTTGCCGAGGACGAAATGCCCGTTAAGGCACTAAAAACTCTTAAGTAATTTTAGCATCTCTTCATGCCGAAAGCTACAACATTACGGCGGAATCAGTTGTATTTATTAAAACACCAAGAACTAAAAAACAAAATTGAAGAAATCAAACAATGTCATGGAATGTTTTAAATAGTAGTCGACGAATTGACAAATATTTTACACAAAAAGAATGTTAAGTTCACTATTCGTTTCTATAATATTGAAACAAAATAATTTGAAATAGATAATCCTGGCTAAGAGGTTTTATTTGCAACTTTAGAAAAATATGGTTGATTTATATATACATGCTTAACCACCATAAAATTAAAACTCATTCAAAAAAAATTTGAGAAAATATTTCAAATAAAAACTTTATAAATTTCACATAATTTATTTGCTTTTGCAAAACGTTTCTCTAGATCAAAAATCATTCAACAATTTCTAAATTGCATTATACAAATATCTTCTTACAAATAAAATTTAGTAAATCAATAAAAAATTGTTGAAAATTTAGCTAAAGTTTGATCAATTTACTGTTCCCACTTTTCTTCGATTTTATCCTAAAATATTTGTTAGGTCTGATGTAAGTCATATCTATGTATTTTGTTGGTTCCTTACCTTTGCAAATTGTTTTGTTTTTATTCAAATGATCGTTTTATTTTAAAAACTTATTTGATTTTCGTGTTTTTAAGTATTCGAATTAAGACCGGTTAATCGGTTATTTAAAAATTGCTTAACCGAAAACCGGGTTTTTTAAAATAGCAACTATCCGTAATATTCGAAAACCGGTTATTGAAAAAAGTCGAATAATCGATCTCCCTATTGCTCACACACTATATTCGGCGTCCATCAGTTTTGGACGTTTGGGAATTTACATTGAAACGTCAATAAAAAAATAAAATTTGTTTTTGTTTTCAATACAAGTTCCCGGATTTACATTTTAATTTTAAAAAACAGGCAGGTCTATTATTGTGCATCGGATTTTTAAGCAATTAAGGTTTTTCCAAAATGTTATGGTCCTTTACTGTCTAATAAGCGTGCGTGTTTCTTACAGGTAACAAAACACGCGAAACACCATCATAAAGATGTGTTTTTTTTTAACAATTTTCCATGCAAATACATTTTTTAAAGAATTCTTACAGGCATATAAAAGAAACACATTTTGTAAAAACATGTCAGTTTGGCTTTGTACGTGCAAAAAATAAGATGTGTTCAATCGATCCCAACGAATTTTGTTATGTTTGTGGTGTTCTTGTGAAAAAGAATACGAAAAATTTATCTGAAGCGTATAAGAAGTATTTCGGCTTTCGACCTGCGTCTCTCGACAAACCGTGGACACCAAATAGTGCATGTAACAACTGCCGAACAATATTAAATACAATTGGTATGGGTCAAGAGTGTTTCTTCACATTTGGAAAGCCAATGCAATGGAGAAACCAGATCAACCATACAACAGATTGTTATTTCTGTTTAACGGAAAAGGCTATCGGACGTAGAATTGAACCAGTTTATCCAGTTGTTAGCTCGGTGACGCTACCAGTGCCGCACTCAGTATCGTGCCCCAAACCGCAGCTGATTGTAGCGGGCCCTACAGAAATACGAAAAAGAACAATAAAAAATGATTCATCAGATGAGTGCAGTGAAGCAGAAATGCAATCAAATAAGAAACCCCATTTATTTACTCAGGCCGAGCTCAATTATTTGTGCCGAGATTTGTATTTGCCGAAATCGAAATCTGAATTACTTGCATCACGATTACAAGAGTGGGGATATTGTGCTCCTGAGACACGTGTTATATATTACCGTGATCGCAGCAAACAACTTGCACTTTTCTTCGCAAAAACGGCAAACTTTTGTTTTTGTGCCAACATATGTGGTCTTTTCAATGCTCTCCAACAAAATTATGACCCAGAGGAATGGCGTCTTTTTATGGATGGAGGCAAGGATAGTTTGAAGGCAGTCTTGCTTCATAAAGGGAATACGAAATGATTTTAAATTAGTTGCCATACTATCTGGATTGCAAGGGGGCAATACGAAGTTTCCCTGTTTTCTATGCCTATGGGACAGCCGTGACCGTCAGAATCACTACACCCGAAAAGTTTGGCCCGAGCGAAGTGGACGTACGCATGGAGTGTACAATATCAAAAATTACCCACTCATTCCTCTGGAGAAGATAATACTTCCTCCATTACATATTAAGCTTGGGTTATTTACAAATATTGTGAAAAAGTTGCCAAAAGACAGTCTTGCCATGATTTACCTTAAACAAAAATTTCCGAGAGCCACAGCGAGCAAAAATGAAGCTGGTATATTTGATAAACCTCAAATTCGAACTCTGTACGGTGACCAAGCATTTAATGAGTGTTTAGGTCCATCTTGTTTGGAGGCATGGGAAGCATTCCAGGACATCGTTCACAACTTTTTGGGAAACTACAGAAGTCCTGATTACGCAGAGAAGATCGATACATTACTGCAAAAATTCAATGCCATTGGTAAGGTAAGCGTTGAGTGAAAACATGTATAGCAAAAAGGCCGTCATCATTTTAAAATTTATTCTTTTTAACCTTTAGGTTCAAATATGACACCTAAATTACACTTCTTATTCAGTCATTTGGATATTTTCCCCACGAACTTGGGCTCCGAAAGTGATGAACAAGGTGAAAGATTTCACCAAGAAATGGAAGAAATCGAGAGACGTTACAAAGGCTGGTGGGACGAAGAAATGATGGTGGACTATTGTTGGTTCCTCAATCGCGAAAATCCATCCGAAAAAAAACGCAACAGTTCAAGTCGCTCGTCATTTTAATTTAAATTTTTTGAATTTACGCCGAATATAGTGTGTGAGCAATGAAGATGAAAATATTGTCGTTCCACAAAATCCTTAATAAAAACTTTATTTTTCATCCGCTTTTTTTCAAATTACACTTAAAATGTTGGTAATTAAATAGCTATTAGGTAAAAAAATAAAACATTTCAGATCTTTACTATAACGTAGAAAAAAAACGAAATAAAAATGAAAAATTTTGAAAAAAACGTAAAAAATAGGCACATTTTGAATTTTGAGGTACCATAACTCAGCCAGTTCTTATCAGAAAGAAATTTGCGGTATATCGACAAAAAAGGTATTCAATTACCTTTGCAACGATGTGCCATTTATCGGACTTCTCGGCTGGGCTCCACAAGGGTTTGAGTGGGACCATACACCGAAAAACACAAAAGTACCATTACAGCGTTTTTCGTGTTCAGGAGGTCCTAATTAACTTATCTAGGCATGTGGCTTTCTTGGTATTTTTCCAAATTAAAAATTTGTAAAGCAGTGTTATTGACCGATCATAACATACATAAAATGCCACCGCCACCGTTCTTGTGTTACTTTTCGCGCTTGGCCCACATTTCTATCCACAACTCTTTTCCGACTGAACCGATTGTGATGGATTTTAATCGTAAACTGCTTGTAAGAACGTGTTGAGTGTTTTCAACAGACGGCCATATCTTAATCGACATACAATTTATTAGTTATTAGATGAATATTTTAGATGTTTCACACGAAATGCCATATTTGCTATACCCTCGTTTAGCCCTTGTGGTTAATAAAGTAAGGTTGATAGCTGGAAATCGTTTGCCCCCCAGATTAGCCTGCAAGATTTTTTTTTGCAATTATTCCAATTTTAAATAATTTCTTTGTGTGCAAAATTTTATATCATGGGCGGTACCATCACATGAAACTGTGAATGAGCTGTGCCACAAAACAGCTGCTTATGGTACAATGTTGCAAATAACAACAGCTTTCTAACATATTAATCGATACTTATACATACTGCTAATGTTTTTATATAGTCAGGCCGGTCTGCTTGCTGGTCTAGTCTAGTCTTGTCCAGTCTGGTCTTAAGTCATTTATTAAATGTTTTAACAGCAGCTAAAGAAAATTCATAGAATAAAAAGAAACAAAATGTTAAGAGGCATAGAAGTGGTTTAAAGACCATTAAAACATAAAAAATAACAATTAAAGTTTAAAATGAATTGCTTGTTTTTTTATTCTTAAGATGAAACTGTATGACTTGATGGGTTTCTTCATTTTCAGAATAAAAGTGAAGCGGACATAAATATTTAAGATTTTTCTCCCCTTTTAGTTGCTCAATATTATTGGTAATAAAAATTAAATTTAAATTTAACAGCCTTCTTAAGAGACTTTAGCAACAAAATTGATTAACGATGGTTTTCTAAACCCAGTTTGTTTTGTTTATTTCTTATTCACTGTTTGGGCAAATGTTTATTAACAAATAATAAATATTTTTATATGTTTTTTTTATTTGAGCTTGAAAATATGTAAATAAATTTTAACTAAAATGTTAGTAAAGTTTTTCTTTTAACGGCCTTGATGAAATGGGTCGTCATTAAAACGATTTGATGAAGTTCTCAGGTCGTGGTTTAAAGATGAATTTGACTTTAAAATTAATTGTGGCTGCCACACAAATTTTAAGTACAACAAGATGGCATTGCATTAACAACTTTAAGTGCTACCGTTTACTTTCCTTTGACACTTGTTGCTGACTTGGTCGCTTGTTGTCGTCGTTGTGCTGGAACAACAAGTGGCAATTGCTAAAGTTCAACACAGTAGGTTTCACTTTGCCACCTTCTTTAGTAATGACAAGTAACAACTCTACTAGAAACAACAAATAAAAGAAAAAAATAAATTAAATAAGAAACAAGAAAGAAAAATTTGTAAAGAGTTTTTGTTGGTGTCTAGCTGGCTGTTTTTAAATACGTCTATCTTAATAATTATCTGCATTGAATTTTTACATTGTCTCTCCTGTCCAACAATTTTATGTCTTGTCTCGAGCTGTTTGCAGGAGCGATGCTGCAAGTGTTAAATTAAAAAACTAAAACAAAATATTGTCGGTTTCGTTGCTTCAGTTTCAATTGGCTTCTGGGTACATTAGACAACAAATACCAGCAGCAACAACTTGCCTTTCGTGGCAAGTGCTTGTTTTTTTCTTTTGTTCATTAGATGTTTGTGTTGCCTTTAAGGTTATTGTAACTCTCGAAGTTTCAGTTGTTTTCTTTACTTTTCATCTTAGATTTTATTTATTTTCTCTGTGACTTTGTCTTCAAATGGTCTGATAGGAACTAAAGATTTTAGAAAAACTTGTATACGACAATATTTAGTGCGGAACTTTGCCAGCTCTTTTTTTTCGAAAAATACGAAGGGGTTCATTTGTATGTATATATCATGATTGCTTGTTATTACAAATAGGTCCAATCGACATATGATTTACATGAAAATATGAAAAATAGGTCCCTTCTAATCGAACTATATTTAAAAAAAAAAAAAAAGTTGAGAAAAGATTCCGATCGTAACAGAAAACTAGAATACTCATACATGATCTCCATATTTGTCTAATTTGGCAATTAAGTTAATTTTTTTACTAGCCTCCATACAAATATCATCCTAAAATATTGTAACAAATCGACGTTCAGTTTCTATTAGTCGTAGAGACTACTTAGGTGAAATTATTGATCGATTAAACTTAAACATTTTTCAGACTATTCGACATATCCCTGCAACAATAATAATTTTTTCTTTTGGTGTCCCTTCGAAAACCGGTTTACGTCATACGCGCACGCAACAATTTTACTTTTTATTAGTCTTTAATTCAAATTTAACTATGTATTAAATTTCAAACATTTTTACGAAACATATTAAATAGGAACATCAAAATGTTGCTTTATTTTTTATTTCGTGCGACTTTCTTAACCCCGCAAGCGTCTCTACACCCTTCGTCCAAATCTTCTATTTTGTAAAGCTGAATGCGTTGTTCCTTTTTATGCATATTTCAAAAAGTAGAATCAGTGTAATGGTATGTGACAAGTTACACAGCAAAACGCATAGAATGCATATACGTATCAACGCATGAAAGTAGGTTTACTTTCTTCTTTTCTATGCGTCGCATGTGTGGTGAAAAAATGTCAGCTGTTTTTTATGACCATGGATGACAAATCATATTTTATTTTCAATGTTATCGATAAATATATTTGTGTGGTAGATTCCTTTTTTCTATTTTTTGTTTTAAAAAAGGCTTTTAATAAAAGAAAAAGCTTTCGTAATAAAGATTGAAATAACTTTCAAGGACAAAATGCATTGAAATGAATTTTTAGAACAATTTTTTCATAAACAAAATTTACCATTCATGTTATCGATTACTTTTATGTTCTTTGTTCCATCTTCGTTGTGCTTATAATTTTTTTAACAAATGCCTTGAAAGGGAAACTTATTGACACCATGAAAAATTACGAATTCTTTTGATTATAAAAGCTTACTCCCCTATGAATTCTTAAAAATAAATTCTATTAAAATATCAGTTACACCTTCCATTTTTGCCAAATTGTTTTTATTTGATAAACATTTTAGCACAACAGATGATAAAAAAAAAATTTGCCGCATAAAACGCATTGCATGTAACCTTCAGCTTTATGGTTGGAATACCCTTTAAATGGGCTCCTCGCTGTTCAAATTCCAAAGGTTTTCGTCGGTTATTGTATTAGGGCAGAATATTTTACATAAATATTATACGCATGATCTCCTTTATAAAAGTTCGTAAAAGTTTGGTTAGGTGAAAAAATTATTTTTGACGTTACATTTTCAATTATATTATTTTTTCTTCAAGCATATTATTGTAACGGGCAACTATAGTTGGTAGGTCTATCACAATAGTTATGATAAATATCGACCATGTTAATAAAAATAATTATCTCTTAACAACAATATCATTCTCCTCTTTTTTAAGAGCAATATGTTATGTTTTATTAACAACCATACTCTTATTTGTGGTAAACAGAATAATGTTATTATTATCTATAACATGGTCGGACCATAATATATTTGTGGCTTTCTTATGGAAGACTTATTAAACTATAATATGTTTGCCTGTGGCAATAATATAATTGTAGTAACCCTAAAATGTTTGAAAATTTAACCTTAGAAATAGTTTTCTTAGCATTTAGTCTGACCACCCCACTTTATTTTTCATCTCAATCATTTATTTCTAACATACCCACCCGCTATCTCCATTCCTTAAAGGGGCTTCCATACAAAATGTTCAATGCAGACTAGAAATGTATTGAAGAAAAAGTCCCATAAATGCACAGGAGTCGCCCCTAGGGGGATAAAATGTATGACTGACCTCCATTAGTTTTTTGTTCTTAACATTTTCTCAAATTATACATTCCCTTTATCACCATCCCTTAGGGGGATCCAATACAGGCGCTGTTCCAGCTTGAGCCTTAGGAGGGGGGGTTTATTAAAAACGATATGTTTATATTATATTAAAAAAAAACTCAACAATAAGGTAAAATAGAATATAAGATCAGTTCAATATAAATTAAAATAAATTAATCTTTTTTAATAACTTTTTGGCTATAAAAATAATTTTATTTATATAATGTTTTTTTTTGTATTTGAGACAATTTATTTGACTTCATCATACTAAATTGTTTGACAAATTTTTCGACCAAAAAAAAGAAACATATGCAATTGTTAACAAAATTTTGGAAGAAGGAATATGCTTCACTAATTTTAAAATTAAGTTTTAGTCCTAGTGCTCTGTTCCAATTTGTGAAAATTTGACGTTTTTAATATTTCAAGGTATGCGACATTGTTTTACATATGTAAACAAAACCCACATGTATTTTACTAAAAAGTATTTTTTTAAATAAAAAATTAAGTAAAAATGAAAGTAAATATGGATGTAAGACTGTTACCGGTTCTGTTATTTATGTTTTCAATTCTCATTTTAATATTAAGTTTTAAATTTTTTTCATTTGCTTAGAATTCTACGTGAAACAAGTGCAGCTTTTATTATTTCGCAGCAATTTTGCCAGAAACATTTCTCAACTTTTTCACAAATTAAACAGAGTACAACTCTATCAACATTATTTCATAGAAATTCCGCACAAGTTTTTTTCATATGAGTTTTGACAGCATTTCACGTGAAATGTTGAACAGAGTTCCAGGCTTTAATAAGTAAAACTGATGATTTTTTTCCATATCGTTGATTCAGCCGGAATGCTATTCCATTCCGTCCTCGGCAACACAACGGGTTAATATTTCACCTAATGATTCATCTTTTGCAGCGTTTTTTAGTAAAGTATTATTTGTCGCCTCTCTAGAACTACTTCGAACGGAGTTACGTTTTATTTCGAGTACATTTATGTCAAGCATTTGGAGTAATTAAAGGTAATTAATAAGTCGTGATGTGAAAAAATCTTTGCGACTTATCCTTTTAGGGCACTTAAAGCACCTTACTTTGTCTTTTTAATCTCGCTCTCGTTCGTTATCTGCAGAGATAACATCTATATAAAAATATATAGTTAGAATACTCTCGCACTAATTACTATTTGCGTTTTGACTGAACACGCTTTTAAAAGAGATTTGTAATTTAATCGTGCATAATGTTTTTTCACCTTTGTTACATTTTGTTTTAACATTCTTCATAAAAAGCTTAAGTTTGCCTACTATTAAATTAGAAAAATACTTAAATTAAGTAAGGAAAACGTATATAAATTACAGATTATTAAACAAACCGGTATATTATACCAAAATAACCGGTTTATTCGTTATTCGAAAAATGGACACTTTAAAATAGCCATTCGATATATTCGATAATAACCGTTCGATCTCCCTAGTAAGCAGAACGAAAAGATCTCTCCGAGTTTCTTTAAACGTCTCATTCATTTCAGCTATATTTTCCAATTACTTGCCGATAGATTTTATCCTTTGTTCAATCCACCGCATCGGACTCATTTCCAATTTGTTTAATTAGATAAGAATTATCTTGACATTTAATTGACCCATTCCAGTTGTCGATAACATTCTTAAGTTAATTAGCAAGGCGAATTAGTTTTTCAGGTGGCGTTGAAAGCACAGCTGTGCTACTTTTTTTTCTTACTTGGAGAGAGAAATGTCAAAAGTTGCTTGTGTTTTTGACATATCGATCAACGAAAGCAACAAAAAAATACATTGTCGTGTTTTAGGTGTTGTTGCTTGTTGTAGTATCGACACCACCGTATACATGAATTCGCCTTGATAATTAGGTAAACATTATTTAAAGTTAATATTTTTGTCCCATTTTATCTATTTTGTTCGAGCTTTTTGTATTTTTTTTAACGTATTCGCAAAGTATTCACTTGAATTGGCGAATACGAATGTTATAAAATAGCAGGATACTTTGCATTTCGAATACGAATATTCGTAACATCTCTAATACATACAGACTATGGCACTTGTTAAAGCCCTAATGACACTAAATTTTTAACGCATAGCAAATATAATGTAATAAATTTTAACAAGTGCAAAGAATTCAGCAAACTCGTAGCAAACTGTCAAAAATTTTACTAAAGTTATCGACAAGCGAATTCATGTATACGGTGGTGTCGATAGACATTTAAAGCTTAAAATATTAAAAGTGCTGCTGAACAGCGATTTATGGGCAAATTCAGCTATTAACCGCTTTTTGTTTGTTTTTGTTTATGTTTCTCATAAACAAAAAGTTGACAAAATTTACTAAAATAAGCAAAACCATAACAAAAGAAAAAAAAACAAAAAAACGTTGTTTACATTTTTTATAGTTTGTTCTTTCTAACATTTACTGTTTCTTTCTATCAATTCAATGAATAAAAAATGTAGTGTCATAAGGATTTAAACAATAGTGTTTTAACTCGAAATTTTTATTTTTTCACTTTTTGGAAAAAATCGACACATCTAACCGCTGTAAATATATCGTGCTATTTTGTCAAATTTTTGGTAATGAGACGGTTGGTTAAACACTTCTTTTTCATATGCCTTTTATGTAAATTAAAAATGGTTTTGCTTCTACTGAAAATGTTTAAATTTTGAGTTAATACAGTATTGTTGAACAAGTGCGATATGTATATCCCATCACTGTCTACAACTGCCACGTAACCTCGTAATTGAATTTAATTTTCTACAGGTTGTAACATTACACTCTGTTAAGCATTTTCATTACTTTTTATTTAACAGAATCGATCAGCTGATACAACTACATTTATATTTCTACATTTACAGTCAGCTAATACCCTTTGAACACTTGCATACATTTTGGAGGAACGCATGGAAGATCTTGAAAATGAGAAACATGCGTTCACACTTGAAACATCTAACATCTAGTGCTGGTTCACACTTTTCAAGTTTTAGCCGTCAAGTCTTAAGCTTTTAGGAAAGAAGGGAAAAGAGAATGCCATTTATTTTCTTCTCACTCCTTAAAACTTAAGACTTGACGGCTAAGACTTGAAGATTTTAATATAAATTTATCTTGCGAATGTCAAAAGTGTATTTACGTGCCTAACGTCCTTTCTTTTTGCCAGGAACTCTAGAGGTTGGATTATAAAAAATAGACCTGAAAATTTTTAAAGTTCATATAATTACCTTCACTTTTCTTAATCATCTTGCCATTGAAGGTACTAAACGAGTTTAATTCAACTGAACTGTTTACAACTTTTAATCTTTTAACAATTATTTACTTTGTGGAGCATTGTTGGTGGCTGCTGTCGTATGTCATCTGTTGTCGCTGTTCGTCTTCCCGTTGCACCTCAACACTTTCAAACAATTCATTCATTGAGTCATTCATTCATACGTTTGTCAGCAGAGTTAAAGCAATAGCAGGATCAGCAGTTGTGCACTTGATGTTGTGATGTGGATGCGATATGTTTGTTTTTTTTTGTGACGTCGTTGTTGCTGTTGTTTCGTGTTTGATGGAGTGTCAATGTAATGAAAAATAAACTAATAATAAATTGTGAGAGTCGACCCAAATAGTTTAAAAGAAACCAACCAACGTTGTTGTTTTTGTTGCTTTTGTTTTGTTTTTTTTTAACATCTTCTTCATATTATTTGTTGCAGTTGTTGCTGCTAAATATTGTATGTTGCTGTTAGTTTTTTTTTTTAATTTTTCTAATATTTATAATGGAAAAGTACGCAAATATTTTGTTATGTTTCTTTTGTTTGTTTCAATTCACGCTTTGTTTTGTGTCATTTTATCATATTTTTTCTTGTTGCTGCATGTTTTCCAACTCGAGTTGTTGAACGGTTGGGTTTTTCCAGCACCTGTAACAGATGTTGTTGTTTGTTGTTATTAATACAGCATTAACAAGATGTTGTCATTGTAACAACCGCCTCATTTAAAAAAATCGTTAACATTTTATTAGTAAATAAAGAAGGGAGTTTTTCTTTTAGCAATAATGCAGCCTTAGAGTTCACGGAATTTATGGCGTTTCCCATGTTACTAAACAGCCTTCATCGGTGCATAAATTTAAGAGTTTTTAATTTCTACTTTGATTCATTGTCTTTAGATGACGGGGATTCTTATGACACTTCTATTATACGTTTATTGCTAATGTATATTATGTTTATAAAATGGCTTTAACCCTGGATAGTTATTGTTCGTCAACTCGAAGAAGCTCATTTACACTTTGTCATATAACTTTAAAAAAAAATAATAAATTTAAAAATACAAAATTTAGTTAAAATTCTTATAAAATTTTTAGAGAGAAGAAAAACTTTTTTATGCTTTATTTTATTTTATTTTTTAATAAAATGCTTAACTAAAAAATTTTCTGTTGATTTTTTACTTTAAAAATCGTTCCGCTATAATTTTTTTTGCAAAAAGTTGGCGATTCGATGAAGAGTAACCTTAATGTACAAAAGTGAAGAGCATCCGTTCTGGGTTAAATCAGAGCTGCCATTGAGGAATTTGGAAATTACACATTTGACGCAAAATTACACACGCAATTCAAAAAAATAGCTTTGCTAGAATGTATTCGCATTGCAAAACCTTCCTGGTATTCCTTATTTGCAATTAAATCGTGAGGCTTATAAAAAAAGCTACAATTGCTGTAGTAAGAAAGAACTGGACGAACATGTATAAAAGCACGTGACTTAAGGTACTTATTGACTACACAATACTGTTGGGTACTTTATAGCTATTATTATTTTAGGTTTGCTCCACACTTTTCAATAAGTTGCGCAATGTGAAAACATTTTATGGCGCCATTTGTCGTTCATATTTAGTATTATTATTATTTAATAAAACATTAGCAACTGAATTCTTAAATTCTTAAATGTCTAGAATGTTCGCACTTTTTTTAAATAGCGCAAAAAGAAATATTCAAGAATTAAAATCAAATTTGATAGTTTTTGTTATACATGGTATTCTTTACTCCCCTCTCCCCAATAAGCTCAGACTTTCTGTGACTAAACGTTCATATTGTAAACCCATACTTAAGTTGCCCAAATACGAGTGGTTTGTGCGTGTGATTTCTTCGCGTAACATTTCCCCACACACGGCGAACAAATAACAATAACCAGCTTTAGCAATACAATTTGACAGTAGAGTATTAACCGTTAGTATTAACCAATTAATGACGCGATTACCTGATCGGTTAATTTAAAATTGGCTATTTTCGATTAACGATTAAACCGGTTAACAAGAAGAAAATAATTTTTCATACAAACAATTAAGGAAGTTATCTTCATTTTAAAAAAGTCTTTGCTGTCAACAGCTTTTTGTTTCACGTACTTTTCATATGTATGTGTTTAGTTAATTGTTTCCTCTCAAATCAATCTGAATTAAACGAAACAATAACAAGTGCTAAAAGTTTTAAAAAATTAAAACAGGACTCTAATGGCATAACGTAAGATTTTATATGTTTACAGAAATCCAGGAAAAGGCCTGAGAAATTAGATATTTTCTGCCAGGCCCACAATGTCGACAAGAACATTTCTTTCGCATTTTTATATTGAAAACAATAATAACAAATTTAAATTTGTTTTTGTTTTCAATATAAATATAAGAAAGAAATGTTCTTGTCGACATAGTGGGCCAGGCCCTTTGTATTATTTGTCTCCAACATCTACGATAAGTGAAATAATTTCTTCCAGGTCAAGTTTTATCAAAACTAAAGAAAGAAATCACTTAAATCTTTAAGATTTACACCAAATTATTTTTCTAAGAGTTTATTTTTTAAGTTCTCCTTAAACTATTGAAATAACTTATAACATTATCTTACAGCTTATTTTTGAATTACTACATAATATTTATGTATTAAGTAAAAAATATGTATTACATATTTATGAACTATTTTTTTGTTTTAGTTCAAGAATTATTATATTTGAATTGTTATGTTTGTTATATTTTTTTCCACTTATAAACACCAATAAATAAATAATTTATGCATTGTTATTTATTGAAATGACTTAATTTATAAAAAAGCTTTATTATTCGGTTAACCGATCAATTACAATTTTAAACGATTCTTAACCGTTTGATCCAAAACGTCGGCTAATTAATCGAGCGATTAATTGATTAAAGAAAAAGCCCAATTAAATGAATACCCTATTACATAAATACGAACTATTTTTTTGTTTGCTTGTTTTAGTTCAAGAATGTTTTTTTTTGTTATGTTACTGTTATATTTTTACAAATTAACTCAATATAATAAATAATTTATGCCTTTTTATTTATTGAAATAACTTAATTTTTAAAAAATCTTTATTAATCGGTTAACTGATTAATACCAAATTTAACCGATTATTAACCGATTAAAATTAAACC
Organism: Pollenia amentaria; assembly: GCA_943735925.1. Lineage (NCBI taxonomy): Eukaryota > Metazoa > Arthropoda > Insecta > Diptera > Polleniidae > Pollenia > Pollenia amentaria. The sequence goes on along the minus strand of OX031008.1, from coordinate 78,125,546 downwards.
TTAATTAATCGAGCGATTAACCGATTAAAGCAAAAGCCCGATTAAATGAATACCCTAGTAATTAGCCGAATTTGGTGTACTTTTACTCTCGTGAGTAGAGCGTGGGTAATTTCTTTGAGGTGTAGATCAGGTGTAGTTTGAAATTTTTGCATTTTAAAACAAATAGTATAAGGATTTGGTTTTAGTGCACAAATTTAATAGATTTTTTGAACCTTTCCTAGATATATGGAAGAAGCACTTATAACGCAATGGGTTACCAATCGTTTTATGAAATTCTTTAATTTAATTTAAATTTTTCGCTATTCTAAATAAAATCAAAAGTTGTAAGAAGATTTTAATCATTTATGGCTTGTTTTTTGTAACGTTTTTTATATGAATATTATTCGAAGCAAAGCTGCATTTCCAACTATTTATGATTCTTTTCAAATTATGTTTCTAAAACAGTTTAACATGGCTGAAAGGAAATTTCATTGCGGAATTTCGGCTTTTTAATTAGTTCAATAAACTAAACCGTATTTGAGTTACGCGAATACATGCCGTGCAACCTCCTCCATTTTCGCAATAGCGGTATATATTTAGAAAATAAGAGCTAACCTAAAAAAACGGTTAACACCACTGGTTTCAGCGTACCCGCGAATTAGCTTAAAACGCTAGGAGCTCGGCTTGTCTCAAAAAAAGTGTCAAGTTCTAGCACAGTGTAAATTTACTTCATTGCAAATTAATGAATAGAAATGCCACAGAAAGATACAAGATATTCTGCACCCAGAAAAAAAATATGTTTAAATTTGGTCACCTCCAACAAAACTATTTTTAAAGAGAATTGCAAACATATTATGTTTAAATTTAACCATATTATTGTCACCGACAAACATATTATTGTTAAATTAGTCCTCCATCAAGAAGGCACAACCATATTATGGTTGCTCCGAACATCTTTTGGTTAGTAATAACTAAAATATGTTTAACATTGATAATAGCATGGTTGATTTTCAACCAAAGCATGTTGCTCTTAGAAAAGAGGAAAATACTATTGTTAATTTAAAAACAAATTATTGTCATATTTAACCATAACATGTTTAGAGGCAACCATAATATGGTTGTGGCTTCTTGATGGAGGACTTATTTAGCCATTATATGTTTGTCGGTGACAATAATATGGTTAAATTTAAACATAATATGTTTGAAATTTTGACTAAAAATAGTTTTGTTGGAGGTGACCATATCTAAACATATTTTTTCTCTGCGTGTGGTAGTGTAAAGAATCATTCCTAAGTAAAGGGTGATGTTTTATGAATTAAGTTTTTCGGGCTGGCAGCACTGGTTGGTAATTGTGTCAAACTACATCTGTGAAAGTGAAAAGTGTTCAGTATACTCTGTCATTTCATCATAGAGAAACTCACAAACGAGCAACGACTGCAAATCGTTGAAACTTATTATCAAAATTCGCTCGATGGAAATCAACTGTTTTATCGAAAAATTGTATTCAGCGATGAGGCTCATTTCTGGCTAAACGTTACCGTCAACGGCGAACGATATCGAGCCATGATAATCGACTTTTTTGCCCCAATTGGCTGAGTTGGACTTGGTTGATATGTGGTTTCAACAAGACGGTGCCACATGCCACACAGGTCGTGAAACAATGGACATATTGAAGGATGAATTTGGTGAGCAGTTTATCTCTCGAAATGGCCCTGTGAGTTGGCTGCCAAGATCATGTGATTTGACGCCTCTTGACTATTTCTTGTGAGGTTATGTGAAGTCGTACCGTCTCCGTTGGGAGAAATCACCCCGCTCTCTCTGGAAAAAAAATGTGTAGTCGTTGGTCTATGTGGGCAAGCCAAACACGATTGAAGCCTTAGAGTATAACATAACACGTGTTATTCATGGAATACAGTCCGAAATGCTCGAAAAAGTGGTGCAAAGTTGGACCTTACGAATGGACCATTTGAACCGGAGCCGCTGGTAACATTTACATGAAGTTTTTTTTAAAAAGTAAATGGCAAAGGCCAATTTGTCGATTCCAATAAAAATTTTGAATATATGATGTAAATTTGAGTGTTTTATTAGATTAAAAAAAAAAAAAAAAAATACGGTTAAAAAATAACCCTTTATATGTAAATATTTTTTATACTTCAATGCTTACCTAAGGTTGTCTTTAGCAAAAAGTATGTGAAATATTGAGGGAATAGGACTATTGTTAGAAAGCTTTATAAATTGAAATTTGAATCATAGAAGCACATCAGGAAAAAAGAGTAATATTTTACAACATATTGAGATACATAGTATATAACCAAGAATGATATAAAAAGAGATTACGCCATGCGCATGTTTTCCCGTTAGAAGACGTAGCTTAACCCAAGCTTGGGTTACCTATTCGTGTATGTTTCGTGACGTCATTTGACCCACCTGCGCAGAAAATTCAATTTTGAGTTCGTGTTGTCGTAATCTTTCTTCTATCATTCTTGGTATATAACTAGTATGCCGACTGGTGAGAACGTTCTCTTTTTTTTATAACTCTCATCACACATATAGGTTCTGTGTGAATTCAACACACTTAAGAACAACAAAAACAAAACAAAATTTGAAATTTTTTAATTTAAAATTTTTCACAATATAACACTTCATGTTTAATTTTATGACTTAAACACATAATTAATAATCTTTTTCAATACATTTTGCTAATTTGCTTTTGCAAAATGTTTTTATTTTTCACAAACTAAAAATTTTTAAATAAATTTTTTTGACACTAAATTTTTTCTGTTATTAATATTATTAAAGCCAGCAGAGTAGCATTTTGTGGTATAAAAATAATATTTGAAATCATTATATATTATCCTATATTGCAGAATAAAAATTTAGCAAACATGGCTTTTAAAAGTTTATAAATGCACCAGCATTCAATAAATTGAAAATTTATTGAACTAAGAAAATTTTATATTGGAAAAAAAATTGTTGCCACATTCTATACGATTTTATGCAACTATGTTTAGTAGTGGAAATAGTTTTATACACCAATACATTTGAAAAAAATCTTACTAATACAAACATAAAATTTGTACCACTGACAGTTGAGTTATGTACCTGTCAAAGAGTCGGCATACTAGTTATATACTATGTTGAGATATCTATTAGTAATATTTCTAAAGCCTAGAGTACAAGGAATGTGAAAAGCCACATGCGCATGTGGTTCTGGCATAATTTTGACATAATTACAAACCCACAATGGCCATTGTATGTTGTTTGTTAATGTCAAAATTACGTCGGAACCACAAGGCTTAAAACATTTTCCGTCTTACAAAAAATTCTGCGGCTTCTAGATGGTTCTGAAGTGCGATTTTACGGGAAGTGTTTTTTTTTTAATTTTCTTTTTAACCACTTCATCTGTGATCTATGATTTTTTTAAACAATAAATTAAATAAGATGATATATTTCTTAAATGAAATTTTTGATTTGGACATACTCTTCTCTTTCTCTTCAACGCCACATACATCAATGAAATCCACTTATTTAGTTGATTTGCTTTTACATCCTCGTTGGACAAAAACGTTTTACAATGTTTTGGCGTTTTTATGGCTGTTGTGTGTACGCAAGTTTTAATAACAACAAAAAGAAAGAGTAAAAATACTTTCTAGCAAATAAAACGAAGGTGTGATTGATGACAAATATAGTAAGTGACATTATTAGAATGGTAAAAAGAAAATATTTTAACATTTTCCATAAATACGAGGCCCTCGATTTGCGGAATAAAGATAAAATCATGCGATGAGACAAATATGGAAAAGGCCGCTACTCCATGGTGGATCTTATGTATTGGGTAAAAAACAATGCGTTTACCAACCGCCTCTGAGTGTGAGAGCAAACCTCACACACAGGTGGCAATTTAAGTGCCTAGTCCGGCAAGGTTATTCACTCGCCCCTTGTTTAGGAGTTGGAGCTATCGCTACTTTAGGAATTCTGCCAGCAGCACTTCAGGATGAACTCTGCCACAAGTGGCGAAAATTCAGCTCTTTAAAGTGATTTTCAGGATATCCCTTTTTGCGATTTTGGGTAGTAAAAATCCTAAACTATATATTTTAATTTTTAGATATTTTATTTATTTACCGATTTTCTGCACAACAAGAACAAGTCTTATAATTAAAGTATAGGATTATATTGGTTTACAAGGATTGCCATATAAAAAATATTAAGATTAAACATAATACATTAAATTAAAAAGAAAATATGCTGAGAGTAATATTACAAGTTTTATAAAAAATAAAAGATTAACCCCCGTATTCATAAAAAATATTTTTGATTAATAAAAAGTTTATTAAACAAATTTTCAAAGAAAATTCGTTTCATAAACCTGCTATATACCTAAAATATTTTTTATGAATATGAGGGTAAAACAATATGTATATAAAAATTACACAACAAATAAAGATAGAATAACATTTTATAAATTAATTAATCAATCACAGAATTTTTAGTTTAAGTTAAGCGAAAGTCTTAAATAAAAATTTTCTAAAAAGAGTTGCGTTGCTATTTGCTTCTTGTTTGTTTAGCACATCATTCCAAAGACGACACAATACATTTAAATCTATAATCATGTTCTTGCCTCTGGTAGATCTAGCAAATTACCTTATAATGTTGTTGTACAAAACATCTAATTTTTTTCCTACTGATGGAATCACAGTTAGCAAAAAGTTCACAACCGTAAATTAGACTAGGAATCAGGTAAGCCTTTGCAAGAAGTTGTATTACTCTTAGTAGCGTGAAATGTTGTGTTGCCCACAGCGTTCGAAGTTTGACATACGTTTGAACCACGAGAGTATTTATGTGGCTTGACCAGGTTAAGTTGTTGTTGAACACTATCCCCAAATTCTTAACTCTTTGCACAATGTCGATTTTTTTATTGTTTATTAAAATATCGTTTTCAATAAATGGTGTAATGGATTTTTTATGAATTACTAAACATTTCGACTTTTGTGGATTAAGACAAAGGCTATTTGCAACTGCCCAGCATTGTATTTTGTTCAGATCATAATTAAGTTTATCGACATTTTCCTTAATAGAGTTTGCAGGACTACTTAAGTACAACTGAACATCATCCGCATACAAATGTATTTTACAATAAGTAAGTTGCTGTGGTAAATCATTCGCATAAACTGAAAAAATTTGTGGTCCTAGAATCGAAACTAGTTTTGTATATTAATGTTTTGAACATCTACTATTTTTTTTTTAATTGATAAAAGAAATAGTAAATTCAGTCCCAATTAATTTGACTTTTATTATAACTGGAAATTTGTAAAATAGTTTTTTCTATCTCGAAAATTTGTTGAAATAATTGTTTGTCAAACCCAATATTTTGGGGTTTTCAACAAGAACTTTTAATTTAAGTTTTGGCAAGACCAACAACATGATTTGACATTTGACGTAATCGTAATATATGAATTGGCAATTGTTACAATGAATTCAATTTCGCTCGAAAATCGCATTAAAATAATTAAAATCCCACTATGAAAATGGTGGTTCTGTTAAAGTTTAATTTCGTAAAATTCGTGATATTTTTGGACAACATAAGCGTCCTTCTGAGACCGCGTATTAAAATTTGGTCGTTAGATTTGAGTCGACAGGCTCGATACAACATGTGCCAATACCGATTCGTGTTCGACCGGATCGTTTAACTGAAAACATCGCAGCCGTGAGCCACAGTGGTGAAGCAGAAGCAAATTGTCAATTCCTTGACGTTCTCAATAGTTGGGGCTATTCAAAACCACCACATGGCAAATTTTTCGTAAGGATTTGGCTTTGAAGCCTTACAAGGGTTAACTGGTGCAGGAATTGAAGCCGACCGATCATTCATATCGCCGTAGATTCGCTCAATTCACTGGTTTTTCTAAAAAAAAATTTTTTTCAGATGAAGCCCATTTTGCCATTTTTTAAAAAGTGATTAAAAACTTTGATGAAAGGATAGATCACGCAGTATGATTTTGTTGTGAATGTTCTTCATTAAATAAAACGTTAATTTTACATTCAGGTGTAATATTATTGAAATGGTAATTTTGCTTCATATTAAGTGTAATTTTGAATTTTGCTTGTGATAACACTTGAATTCTACCTTGAATTCTATAGAATAGTCCACTTTAAAGATTATTCGTTTTATACGAGTGTCCCTCTTTAAGCCTTGAAACATCATTTTCTTCCAATACATAATTCGGTAGCGTATTTTTTTAGCAAAAAAAAAAAAAAAAAAAGAAAAAAAACAGCACAGACTCACTAAATCATAACAGAAAAATACACTTTTATTATCTCTATTTTTAACTTGTGTCCATCACTTTACTCTTCATCTTCACTAAGTGGTTTATGGGTGCCGGTTGTAAAAATCATGAAAAATATTTTGTTAATGATTTAGTTGTTAAAAACGTGCCCATAAATTATAGACTATATGGACTAGTTTCATTTACACGTACTTACAAAATATTTCATGTTTTTCATTTTGCTGTTGCTTTGTTTGTTCAAACTTTAAAACGCATTCCAAATGCGCGCAAGAATGAATGAGTTTGGAATACGGCAGTACTACTCGTATAAGAAATTTATAAAATTCACAAAATTATAAACATGCAAGTATGTGGAAGTTTAATGGAAATTTAAAGAAGAAGAAGAAAAAACGAAATAAGTGAATTTTTACTTTCATGATCATGATCATGAGTAGCGACATTATAATAAATATGAATGCGTTTGCTGCACTGGTTTTAACAGAAAATTTTACGATTGTTAACATGTTTTAGGTACTAAATATTTCAGATGCATGTTTCTGGTACTAACAACAAAATTTTACCTACTGACTAAATATCTATTTACGCTTATTGGAGAATACCGAAAAGTTATACAAGAAAGTGTAATCAAAACAAAAACCAATTCCGTAAACACTTAAAACGCAATCCAACCAAGAGTGGGTAACATCTCAAATAAAAATCATCAGTCACAACTTCATTATCCTCATCTCATGGCCGTCATAATGAACATCATTATCATCGTCATTACCGCGGTGGTGAAAGTAACAAGATACTTTATACTCAGCGCGCAATCAGATACTTTTAATAATAATAAGTACCCGTATCAACGGCAGCAGCAGTAAAAACTGAAATAGCAACAGCAGATAAACAAAAAGCAAATAAGAAGTTTTAAAAAAATGCACACTCGCGCTTTCGCACTCTTTTTTTTTTTGAGATGCGTAGTGCTGCGTTTTAATGAAAATCAATTTTTGCTTTCAAACAAGATGTTCGTTCGTTCGCTCGTTCGCTTTACTTTTTTACCTTCTTAATATCTAATTGAACAGCCACACAAATACACTTACATGCGGACTTGTAGAGTAATGAGATAGTCATGCAGATAAATTATTACGCACAATGGGCTGTTTGATTAAAAATAGTGAACTTTAAAAAATTTTAAACTTAACGCCAATATTGAATTATTATGCATGTATTTATAAAAATATTTTTAATTTAACAAAACAAATTTTCTATGAAAATTTTCCTTAAAAACGTTTGTTAAATTTAATAATCGTCTATAAATACAGGAGGTTAGAATTTATCGTTCCGATTTCTTTTATACCCTCCACCACCACTAGTGGTTAATGAGGGTATTCTAAGTTTGTCATTCCAAGTATATATCTAAGACCCCATAAAGTATATAAATGTTGGCTCTTTGAGTTATTCTAAGTCGATTTAGCCATGTCCGTCTGTTGAAAAGCTCACTTTCGAAAAGCTCTAAAGAAAACAACAAACTTGGTCTCAAATTGCCGGTAGTTATTCTAAGCAGTTTGGGATTGAAATCCAGCCATATCGGCTCAGTAGCATCAGCACTATGAATCAAAATGTAGTTTAAAATAATTTAATACAAATTTTGATACAAAAACTAACATAAATGGTGGAATAATGAACGGAATGATATAAAATTTTGCACGAATTCGCTTTATATGACTTTCGTGAAGTTCGGTCCATAATTGACCATAGGCCCCATACAAACCCTACTCTTGGAAAACAGTTTATTGCGCCTAAAGCCAGTTTGCGCCCACTTTGGGAAAATAATTAAATTCGCCTAAAACCATAACAGATACAGAAATTGCGGTAAAACTTCTTCCAATTTAGATTCATATGTCCAGAAAAAATATCACGCAATTTTGTGAAATTCACTGTCAACGCTAAATAAAACTGCTGTATTGAAATTTATTCTAATTAATATTTTGCAATACCAGAAATCAGTCTTCAGAATTTAGGGATGATTGGTCCATAATTTACCTATACAGATTACCTTCCTAAAAATCGTTTCAGTTCGGCTAAAACTGTTACGAATTATGATATTTTACTCAAGCCAGTTCAAAGTTCTAACAAGAAACACATAAAACTTTCTTATTGTCGGTCAATAATTTAATTCATGTCTAAACCGCAACTAATTTTAATGCTGACGCTCGTTTTTGTGAAGCTTGGTTAATAATATATATGTATTTATCATATAGTGCCCACTCCTGTCGGTGGAGGGTATCAAAGTTTTGGCACAGCCGAACTTGTTTTAATAAAAACTCTAACTTGTTTTATATAAATCCGAAAACGGCTTTAATGGTTATATACCTCCTAAAAGTTCATCATTAGAATTTTCAATACTGTTATTATCTGCAATTCCAATTTTTTTTTTAAATTTTAAAGTTTTTTATGCACAATTTTATAACGATATAAGGTTTTGTAAGAGTATTGGCGGTTAAATTGGTTTTTTAGAGTGCAACTTATATGGTATACAGAAAAAATTCTCAACGATTTTCACCAATTAAAGCATTAATCAAAAATTAAATCTGTTTTAATAAAATGTTTGATCAAGTACACATTTTCGAGTTTGTGTCTGCACTATTTGGGGCCCGTGGCCGATCATAAGCCCGGTAAAAGAAATTATGGTATGAGGCTAAGATTTATATAAGAGATCTTTGTGCCGGTTATAAACATTTTACAGTTTGCTATTTAAAATAACTGAAATTGTTTCGTGTATAAGCATTTGCTGATATGCATATCCCGCATTTGTGCATCATAAAATAATACAATTTTAATAAATTGCGTTAAAAAATTCTCATGTAAGCACCGTTTCAAACTTGAGTCAAATACAGTAAAAATCGCCGAAAAATAATTTCATCAAAACTAAATTTGCTGTAGTTTAATCAAACTTTGAATTTAAACATGCACTTTCATGCAAGTTAAATACTTTTTCTGTACGATACCGATAACAATAAGCGAGTTTTTTTTGTATGCATATAAGCGAGTTTTTAGGAATGCATTTCCTGTTTAAGAGCATCAAAAAACGTGCAAATTATGAAATCCTTGTAAGCGCTAAGTACTCAGCCATGTCACAGAGCAAAATTTCATTCGGAACCGAAGAAACATAATTATTAACGATAAAAAGTATATTTTGATAGTTATTTGGCCTTTAAGATACAGAAAACTCCCATTGCGTTCATGAAAACAAATTTTCCTGTAATTTTCTGAAGGACCAAAATACGGAATAAATTCCGTTTTTGCACGGAATTGTATTCTGTGACATGGCTGACTGTATCTAAATATCAACATCGATATGAGATTTGTTTGTCTTAAAGCGATTTTAGAGAGGGTATTTATATGGAACCTATGGTCAATTTTGGACCTACCAATATAAAAAACTATTTGTCACAAAATTCTATTGTGTAAAACAGATGTTTTTTGTTTGCTGCTTTGTTCTCATTTGTAGCAAATCCAGTAGCACAGAACTGTATATTTTAAGGCTTATGACCAATTCCACCAATTATATTTAAATATAAATTTATATTTAAAATTCGTTTTCATGTCAAATAAAAATTAATTATGTATATGAAAAAATTTATTTAAATATGAACTGATATTCAAATAATTTGTAGAAATTGGCCATTAGTGTTATTTGACAATGAATAAATGGATTAAGTCGATAGTAAAGTTGGGCTCTTATGTTGCTCGCTTAAGATGTCCATCGAAATCGTAGGCTGTAAGAATATAAAAAAAAAATTATAAGTTTTATGAGTTCGTACGTACCCGTACTAATTTGTCCAGATATGACCGAGCGTCAAATTTTCAAGGACTTGAAGAAGGCCACACTCATAGAAAAATGCATCTTTATATTGATAATGCCCTTACATTAGAATTGTGACATCAATGTTTTTACAAATAGCATCAATAAGGCAAAAACGTCCATCAATCCAATGACGAACGTCATCCTAACATTTTGTCATATTTTATGCGCAATCAATGCTACGAATACAGTGACATCAATTCGATGCCACATTTTGTGTATTATTAACAATATTTTCATGTTTAAAAAGTAAAATGAGAAGCAAAAATTCCCATATTCTATTTTTTTAAATTATTTAGGTAAATACATAAAATTGTCAAAGCAGAATGATTACGAAAACTATATCGGGCATGCTGCTGGTGGCTTATAATTTAGAGGTCTTCTGTAAACAAAGGGCGGAATACAACAAAAGCGAAACAAACATGTGTAACGGGTAAGTAAATAATAATATTCTCGCACTTTGACTTGAGTCAATCCCAATGACAAACTGTCATTGAATTGAGCCTAATGAGCCGTTTCTTCGATGTTACTGAGTCATTGCACTGATGACATGTTTTATTAAACTGACTCCGATTCGTCATGTGAGCCGATGTAAAAACCCATTGATGACGTTATTTCAATTTTTGACCTTGATGAAAATTTTGGCAAGTGATGTTAAGGCTGACATCACAATGATGAACAGTGTCATTGGGTCGAAAACGAAGATACTTGTCATATAACTGTTGTCAAAATACATCTGCGTTATGGCGCTTTTTCTATCAGTGCAATTGATTTTGCTTTTTTTTATCCAGAACGAAAAAAGGATTATTCACTTTGTAAAAATCTGTGGCTGTAAACAATATTAAAATGATTTGTTTTTAAATTAATTCATTTATTAATGACGTGTATAACTTCATATTTTTATTGTTGAAATTTATTGTTGTGGGAAGCTTGTTTCTATGCGCATTTCGCTGGTTGCTTAGGCTAGCTCCTCAGGAAACTTTTTCCAAAGACTTTAGAAAGTTCATCATTAATCGTAGCAATAGTATGAGTTATATAAAGAACTTTAACTTTGTATAACATCAGGCCCACTGTGCAAAGTACGCATATACTAGTACATCATGCAAACGCGTTTTCATTTTTAGATTTATTTCTTACTTTGGTCTTGACTTTTCTTCTTCTTCTTATAGTGCTGCAGTTGTTGCTACTTCTAATGATGTTGTTGCTGCTGGTGATGACGCCTGATGTGTATGTGTATGTGTGTGTTCACTTGAAATAGAAATCGAAAGGACATGTTAAGAATTTTTAATTTTATATATTTATCTTTTTTCTTCTGCTTTTACATGCTCATTCAGATGAAAAAGTTGTTGTGTGATTTTGTTTGCTTTTATTTTTTTTGCTTTTAGTATTCAGGCTGACTAGATTATTGAAACTAGATGATTGATTATTCATAGAATTTGTCTAGAGTTTGAGTTTCACTTATTTCCATGTAATACTGAGAATAAGAATGACATGATTAAGGCCTTGGCATGGAAAAAGTGTATGATTTGTGTGACTAATAAAACGAGTTGGAATTTGCATTATTTCTAGCAAACTTTGAAAAGTTTTTCAAATATTTTTAATTAAAACTTTTTTATAAAAGGCCTGGCGACATTTGAGCGAACCAATAAGATTAATATTAAAAGATAGAAAGTTTCTTACATGTTTAATTTGGAATTTGGACAAAAAAGGTTTAAAAACTAACCTTTAAAATTTTTTTTAAAATATTTACATCACCCTTTTATTTGTACAATATTTGATTAAAACGACACATTCAATTGTGATTGAAATCATAATTATTGTTTTTTTTTTAATATTTATTGAAAATGGAAAATGTTGGCTAAAAATAGCAGACACACACGTTCGTTGCAAAATAATAAATTGTGTATTTTAATTATAGACAACAATTTACTTTAAAAATAAAGTTGATTTTGATGTTGAAGTGTTATTAAAAAATGTAACAATATTTTTTTTTATTTGATTCTTTTTTTTATCATTTTTTCCATTTTATTTCATTTAATGTTGTTGTTTTTTTTTTATATGCAAACGATGTTTGTTGCACGTTTTGAGTCAAGTCTAAAAATATCAACTCAGTATCGATTAAACAATTTTCAATTTGATAAAATTGATCCACTTTTATAACGGAATTTTAATTGAATTTATTTTTAAACGCTTTAAAAAAAAGACAATAACAATAACAAAAACAACGGTACAAGTTTGTAGAGAAACAGCAAAAAAAAAATTGATTTCTTCCTTTTCTTTTTCAAAAAGAAAAGCTTTGATATTGTTACATTTAAGACCAGAGTGTTTTAAAATTCTTATTCACTTTATGGTCTTACTTGTATAATATTTTTAGCTTTTCTAAAGTATTTGGAAAAAGTTTCCTGACGAGCTGGCCTAAGCAACCAGCGAAATGCGCATAGGAACTAGCTTTCCCACAACAATAAATTTCAGTGTTTTCATTTAAAAAAATTGGGATTATTAGCACATCATTAATAAATGAATTAATTAATAATAAAAGAAAAATTATTAAAAAAAATATACAGAGATCGGTATAAATTAGTACATACGTTTAAATGTAAAATACTATAGTTCACTATAGTAAAGTGTCTGAAACTATTTCCTGTTTGGGAAACTCTGCCTTGAGATTTTTGTAATAAGAGGCATGTCTTCATTTCGAAAGGATCTGTACTGAAATTCAGTAACTGTTTAACAACAAAAATGTTACCTTAAGTAGTCCAAATTCATTAGTTAACGATAATGGAAGGGATATCCTGAAAATCCCACTAAAGGGCTGAGTTTTCACCACAAAGAAAAAAGTGTTTTATCAATTAAAAAAATGGATTAAATTATTTCAATTTAATTAATGTGATAATTGAATCAATTAATTTTTTATTTGAAAGAAAATTGAAAATTTAATTTTGATTTAATTAACATTTTAGTTGTTTTGAAATAAATTTTCAATTAAAATTTTAATTAAATAACAAAAAATCTTAATTGACTTTTTTCGTTTAAAATAAAATAATTTAAACATGTAGAATTGTTGTTGGGAATTGACAATATTTATTTAAATAAATTTTTTGATCACTTTTTTAATTAAATATAAAAATATCATTTATTGAAAATATTTTTTCAAAATTTTAAAATTTTTAGTTATCAATATAATCATTTCGGTAATAGGTGCAAAGTCAACAACTTGTTTGCTTGATATTATGAAATTGGAATAAATTTGGTGATTTGAGAAATTTAACAATTTTTTTTGTGCACTTGTGGGAGAGAGTTAACCCTGAGGGAGGACTATCCCTACATGCTATTGCTTATCAGCAGATGCTGCTAGCATTTTTACAAAACCAGCTACTAAACACGGTAAGTGTTTAATCTTGTCGGAGTAGACACTAAAATCGCTATCTAAGGTAGGTAAACTCATTGTTTGTTAGCCAGTGGTTAAGATCCCCCATGAAATAGGCCCAAGGGCAGAAATCTTTGTAAATCTTTTCCACAGTTCACGATAATTAATGTTGTGAGCTATGCTGTCATAACTTGTTATCAATTTTTGCCGGTAAATAATATCAGTAGCTAATGAAAGGTGACGTCAATCTAACAACACAAAAACAGTTGTTATTAAAAAAATATCGAAAACAAAAGTTCTATTAACTATTCAAAAATACACTCATATAGTATAGCCAAATATGGAAGCCAATTTTTAATACAAAATAAGTAAGAAAGCATAGTCGATCCAGCCCGACCCAACACCACAGTATTTACAGAAAAATTTTCGAAAGGTTACCATATTTGGGACCCATTGGTAATCATCATATATATATATGCTAAATATTATCTAAATTATTAGTTTGTGCTTTTAATTGAACTGCTCATAGTTTTTAATCCAAATTTTTTGATTGTTAAATCAGCTTCAAGCTCATCGAATTAAATTTTCATTAATTATTTTAATGAAGTAAGGAATTTTACAACATGAAATCAATTAAAAATATTTGATAATATTTTATTCTTAACTGAACGGGGGATTGAACCCAGATCGAACTTACATGTTTCGAGAATAACTACATTCTCATCATTAGAGTTCTTTGCAGTTTTAACCTTCCCGCTACTGTGACGGTTGTCAATCTATAGTCAAACATCAATCCTTTAATCTATTATATTTTCTTGGTGGATCGAAATTTGCTGTAATTGATTATTAATTTTAAATTTATTTACATGTTTCTTCCTTACTTCTGTTTTTCGTACTTTTGTTGTTTTTTTTTTCGTTTTTATGTTCTCTTTTTGGTCTTTCTTTTTTGGCTACCGTTTTTGCACAACTTGAAGGATAAATGTAAACATAGAACTTGTGCCAGAGCTTTTTACAACAATACGTTTTTGGTTTTTAATGAGCTGTTCATGATTTTTAATCCAACTTTTTAGATTGTTAAATCAGGCTCAAGTTCATCAAATTTAATTTTCATTGACTTTAGACTAGAAGCCATCGCAGAATAGTATAGTTTACCTATACATCATGCAGTTGTTGGCAGCACTGCATGCTAATTTGTCTAATATGGTCCATACTACAGTACATTGGACCATGTTGTAAGTAGTCCATTTAAGCCACAATGGACCACGTAGTCCAATATTATCTGCAGGGATTATCTATTTAAATTGTTTACCTGTCCGTGAACATGGGTTCGTTCCTCCGGCCAGTCAAGAATGATAAATTATCCATAAATTTTAACTCATTTCATGTTGCAAAATTCCATTCCTCATTAAAATAATTTAATGAAAATTACATTTGATGATTTTGAGCCTGATTAATATTTTGTGAATAGTATTTTGTTCAATATTCTGGCGTTATGTACAATATAGACTTTGCAATAGCCGATTTCAAGTAAACCGAAATCGTCTAGTTTCGGAACTCTTTTCTAAATTCGAAACAGCGAATAAATCACAAGTTCGGTTATTTGGTTCGGTATTTAATTTACTTTTATATATATTATTAAATACCGAATACAGCGAAATTTATGTATTTAAATAAATTTAAATTTGTAATACGGAATTTCTAATATCGACGAAGTCATTTCATATATAATACAAACAAATTTTAATTTGCCCTAAACTTATTATACGAAGTGTATGGCAGATATAAGACTCCGTCTGCTGGCTGTCAACTGTGGACAGCATTATGCACGAATGTAAGCAAATAATTATTTCAAATTCGCAAAAAAAAATGGGATGATGAAAAAAAATAATCAATACTCCTGCAACAAATTTTTGTTTCACTGGTATGTTAAGCTTTTTTTGAAAGTGTCATCAAATGTTTATGGCTTTTTGTTGTTTCCTAATTTTGGATTTTTTTTGTATGATCTTTGTTGTATTTACTCTACTCCAATTTCAAACTAAAAAATCATCAACGAGGGCACAATTCACAATGAGAAACTCTTCTTATTTTCATACACATACACGTTCTTGGAGTGGACATTTTTAGCAAACAGGAACCAACATAAATGTGCAAAACTGACTTTAATGGCGATGAAATCGATGCATGTACAACTTGATCCTATAAAATCCAACCTAAAGAGCTTAAAGTATCTGCCCCAACCGTGCCACACCAGTCCATAACACAACTTACTCGATCTCACACATATCACCACCACCATCTAAATCATGTCTTCTGACTGAGTGCAGGTTATATTTTGTTTTTGTTTGTTTAAAAAGTCTACTTCTTGGTTCGTGCGATTATGCGCGTTAGTTTAGTTTGCCTGTCTGTTTGTCCGTCCATCTGTTTGTCTGGCTACTTGTCTGTCTGTTTGTCCGTCCTTGTGTATGTTTTAGACTGTCTTCATTTCTTTCGATGCAATTTATATTGTACCCGTACATTTAATAAGACTTTATTGTATTAACCTGCTGTACCACGGAAGCTAAATGATTGTTGCATGGTTGTTTCATGCCACCACATACTCCACTCGTAGAAAAATAAACAAGAAATGGCCTTTATTCCAAGTACTACACAGCACAAGCTCTGGTAACTAGAAACTCTTATAGTAATTTTTCTAATGATTATCATTATTAAGTACATTAAAGACTTTAATGTCAAGACAATTTAAAGAACGTGAAGTGTTTAATATGGGAAGCAGATAGAGGTACAATTCGTTCTCAAAAACTTCTATGAAGTTTTAGAAAATTTGTTATTGTTTAGTTAAACTTAAATTCCTGGCATATTGGGCCTTCTACCTATAAATATTTATATTTAGAGCCTAATGAAATTAATGTTTTATTATATACCCGATCAAACATGGGTTCCATTAGCCAGTACTTTAAATGCTACAATTGCTATAACTAATTCTTACAGAAATATTCTCTAGCAGTAGCAGTAAAATTATAGTGTTTTTAAAATTAAAATAGTTAGTTTTAGCCTACGTATCAGTACCGCGATAGTTTAGAAATGTCGTTTTGGTAGCAATGAAAGTTGATTTTGCTGTAGCAATAAAGTAGTCTGTAATCGAATGTAAAAAAGTGTTTCCAATGTTCGACGTTCTTCAAATAATCTTGTTTACCAATACCATTGCGATAAAAATTACTTTTTTGTTTTTATTATTTGGTAATATGCTACTTAATTGCGACTTCTTATGGTACAGCATTTGTTACTTTGTTGCTGTATCAATTGCTACCTCTAATGCTATTTTTGTAAGTTCAATGTTTTTATTTTAAGTATATTACTACAATTACTGCTTCCTAAATCTACATATAATAGTAGCAAGGAAAATTTAAAACACTGTCACTTTTATGATTTTTTTTTTGGCTACGACCCGAATCAAGAAAATGTAAAGATGACAGTACTGAAGAAATGGCTCCAAGTTATTTACATTTTTTAACTTAGACTATTTAGTATATTTTCTATTCTACTGCTACTTGTAGTTCTAAGCACTACCAGAATATCTTGTATCTTTCTGTTTCATGTTTCACTTTAGCTAACCTTGGGTTAGCAATGAAGAGTTAAGAAGTATTCCTAAGTACCCTATGTTTTATTTAGCTGCATGAGATCTTTCGGTACGAAAACTATGGTTTAACAGTTGAGCATGTCAATCTGTGTTGACGTTTCTGTTCAGTAAGGTTTGACAAGTCATCGTGAATCGTTTAACGCTATAACAACGCTTCCGAATTTTAAATATTTACTTTGAAAAAAAAAAAATCTATTCGCGAAGTTCATAGGGCACTTCTTCCGTTTTACGTAGCTCATTTCTCGTAAATTTACTACGCCAAAAAGCAAAATTGTCATATTTGGAGCGAAGGCATTCTTCAAGACGTTAACAAACCACTATTTCATCCATTAAAATTGCGTTTGGTGCGGTTTACACGTTCTTTCGATATGAGCACGGAGTAGCCGTTACGGTGAATTTTTACAGTGATTTTTTGTTTGCAAAAATTAATCAGCTAAACATTAACGACATTTGGTTCCAACAACTTCTCTAGAAGTGGTCCCTATCACTGGCCCCCTCGTTAATGCGATTTAAGAACTCTAGGCTACTTTTTATAGGGCTTTGTTAAGTCATTGTTTTATGCCGACAAACCATCAACTGTTGACGCATCGGTAGCCAATATTCAAGCCACCATTGACGCCATGAGTCCAGATTTATTGGAAAAATTTGCCACAAATTGGACTGTTCGAATGGACCATGTAACTGGTAGCTGAGGCGGACATATGCCGGAAATCATATTTAAAAAAATGCCATGAATTATCTACTATATTATTTTTACAAAAATTTTCATTCCAACAGTATTTCTGTCTTGTATTGTCATTTTAAATTCTCATGCACCTAAAAAGTACGCTATATATCGCACTAGTTCCTCTAAAGAGAGTCAACTCAAAATTTTTCCATTTTTACTTTTTGCAAGAAATCGATGAGCAGTGATAACATCTACCCACTGTAAAAATCTTACATAATTTTCTCTACTCTTTCGCCAAAAAATACAGTTGTATCTCTATTTTTGATATAAAAGAAGCTTCTCCAGAGTCAACTAAAGAGAAATATTTGCAGGTGTCGCCAAATATAAGCTGGATTCATATCACTTTTCTTGCAAGTAAAGAGAAATATGTTTAGTTGTGCTAGTGTTTATGTTACAACGGCTTACATTGATGATGTTGTTTTTTAAGTTAAACTGGCACAACTTGAAATGACACCACTACAACTCAAAAAACTTGTACTTTTTCGATAATCCCTGAAAAAACAAAAACATCAATGGTTGTATACCTCATACTCGTATTTCTTTATAATGCCATAATTTTTTTTAACTTTCATTGTAAATATTAAAAAAAAAACATTTTTTTGTCTCTACTGAAAATTTGTAAATTTTGAGATGACTCTCTTTAGAGGAACTAAACCATTTGTCATTGAAATTGAGAACATTTCAAATGAAAATGAGAATTTCAATTTGAAATTGAGAAAATTCCAAATGGAAATGAGAATTTCAATTTAAAATTGAGAATATCAATTTGAAATTAAAAAAATTCAAAATGAAATTGAGAAATTTGAATTTTAAATTGATAAAACTGAATTATATAATTTTTATTATAAAAAGATTTTGTTTGTTGTGCTTAATTCCCTTTTTAAATAATTGATAAAAAATACTGAAATTTATTGTTGGAGGATAAGCTGTTCCTATGCGCATTTCACTGGTTGCTTAGGCCAGATCATCAGGAAACGTTCTCCTAAATAATTTTAGAAAAGCCAAAGCTATCATCAAACAAAACTACAGAGGGAATGAGAATTACCTACAAACACTCAAAAAGTCTTGTTTGCAACGATATCAAAGCTTAAACAAAATACCAAACAATAAATCAGTGATGAGTTTATCTTTTCTTACATTTCCCGCTACAATTATTTGGAATTCTCCCAACATTAATTGTAGTTGTAAGTGGGTAAAGAAAAAACATATTAAAAACAAAAACAAAGTGCTTTTATTGTTTTCGCAAGAAATCAAAATAAAAACAATTTGCCAGTTCAGTTTTTTATGCACGTGCACTTGCTAAAATTTATTATCAAAGTTGTTTGTGGGAATACTATTATTTATTAAAAGATTTTGTTTGTTGTGCTTAATTCCATTTTTAAATAATTGATAAAAAATACTGAAATTTATTGTTTGGCCTTTCTAAAATTATTTAGGAGAACGTTTCCTGATGATCTGGCCTAAGCAACCAGTGAAATGCGCATAGGAACAGCTTATCCTCCAACAATAAATTTCAGTATTTTTTATCAATTATTTAAAAAGGGAATTAAGCACAACAAACAAAATCTTTTAATAAATAATAGTATTCCCACAAACAACTTTGATAATAAATTTTTATTATATTCATACAACAAACATAAGGTTGGGAAAAATGAAAACAAATACAAATCACAGTATTATTGACAGGCATATCTTTCAGGTCCAGAGCAAATTCATAAAACGTTGTAGTATATGCAATCTCCAGTAGTTAAACATGTCTTAGAAGCCTTAATCACCTCTTCTAAATAGGCAAGCCTCTGCTCTCCTACATTAGGGGAATTACGTTCGGTACATTCATCTTTGTTTTCGCCATACTTTTTATTTTTGACCAAATAATTTCATTGGGGTTAAGTATCGGTGAATAGGGGCTCAATCGCAGGAGTGTAGCTGGAGAGTATAGTGAAAACAAAGATGAATGTACCGAAAGTAGTTCCCCCAATTGAGTAGAAGAGCAGAGACTTGACTTTTTAGAAGAGGTGATTAAGGCTTCTAAGACATGTATAAGTACTTTAGATTGCAGTACATACTACGCCATACAACATACTTCAATGTTTTACCAATCTGCTCTGGATCTGGAAGATATGCCTGTTGGTCAACAGTACTGCGATTTGTATTTATTTTAATTTTTTTTCATCATTATGTTTGTTGTGTACGTTCGTTGCATATTAAAAAACTTATTTAAATCAATTTTATAAATTAAAACAATTTCTCAATTTCAAATTGAAATTCTCAATTTCATTTGGAATTTTCTCAATTTCAAATTGATATTCTCAATTTCAATTGGAATTTTCTTAATTTCAAATTTATATTCTCAATTTAAAATTCTCATTTTCATTTGGAATTTTCTCAATTTTATCTGGAATTTTCTCATCTTCAATGAAAAATGGTGTCTTAAATTTAAATGCAAACCAAAGGTTAAAAAAAAGTGTGTGAAATATTATGGGAATAGGACTTTTGCGAGAAAGTTTTATAATTTGTAATTTGCCTCAAAGAAGAACATTCGAAAAAATCTTTAAGGGCCGAGTCCCATAGAATCCGTTGTACTTTAAACGTCGTCTGAAGTGGCAATATTCTTTATTAAGCAATTTGTTTTTTTATTTTTTTCTTTTTATCCTCTTACAACTACAATTTATGTTGGAAAAAAGCAGCCAATTGTATGGGAATGTAAGAAAGATAAATTCACTGTTTATTGTTGTGGCTTTGTGAAAGCTTTGATATTGTTACAAGTAAGACCTGACTGTTTAAAATTCTTATTCACTTTATGGTCTTATCTGTATAATATTTTTGGCTTTTCTAAAGTCTTTGGAAAAATTTTCCTGGCGAGCTGGCCTAAGCAATCAGCGAAATGCGCATAGAAACTAGCTTTCCCTCAACAATAAATTTCAGTGTATTTATCAAAAATAAAAATTGGAAGATAAGCACGTCATTAATAAATGAATTAATTAATAATAAATTTTGTATTCCCGAAAATAACTTTTGATAGTCGCTTTTTATAATTTACTCTAACGTAACAACGGTAGAAGGGCACACAATGTATACTTTAATGACGGATCTTAAATCAAGAGCGAGACCGAGTTAATTTTTGTTTTGTAATTTATTTTCGGTGACAAACAACACAAAAAACTAAACTTTTTTTTTTTTTTTTTTTTTTTTTTTATCATTCCTACACTAAATCCCGCGAAGCTTTTTGCTTGTCTGCAGGAGACCAGAGCCTCTGGCGGGAATCGAACCCGCAACCCTGGTACTGATAGACTAGCTCACTACCAGCTATCCTACCGGGGCACCCAACTCTACTTTTAACACAAGTTGCCCCACTTTAGTACTTTGCGTTAACGGAGACGTACGATATGGGACAATGCTCAACCTAAAACCTGTGTATTAACTTAGTTGTTAGTTAAAAAAGCATCGTATAAAGAGTAAACATTTTTCTAAGATTCGGTTGTCAAATTTTTTAAGAATCGATCGGTCTACAATCCCATATAAGATTCTCTTACAAAAAGTAAATTTCACATTTAAACCACATTGCAGTGATATGGAAAACGGAAATTCTCACGTAAGAGATTTGAAATAAAGGTCCGGAACCGTATTTAATGTCGCGAGTGTAAGTCTTGGTAGACATACGACTATTAAGAAATCGTCAACCGAACTAACAACGTTTGTTTCTAAATGTGGCTAAAAACGTTTTGCAAATATTTTATGGAAAAGTAGGACAGTTTAAAAACGTAAAAATCAATGCTCACTCAATGGACTCGTCTTACACTCACTCTTACTCAAATGCCGACGTTAGAAGTAATAGAAACATGTCCGTTGTAGTTGTTGTCATCCATCCAAAAGATATCCAAAAAGAGATTCATGCATGCATGTAATAGATTGAGTGCGTGTGTGTTTAAGTGTGCATGTTTGCTTGCATGAATTGATATTGAATGAATGTAATATTAACTGACAATGAATAAGTGAATGAAGCAAGAATGATCGACACTTGGCCGCTGCTGTTGTTGTTGTTTTTTCTCTTACTTTTTTTCTACGAACATTTCGATTTTGTAGTATTTTGTTTATGATTTTTTTTTTTGCTGTTTTGGGGATTTGAAGAGATGGCAAAGATAAATTGTTTAATTCAAATCAAATCCATCAATTGAAATGATTTTCAGCAACCATCGAATCTGTCCAACTATCTACCCGGGCAAACGATCACCATCATTATTCTCAGTGTTGCTGGTCGTTGTGGCCATTCGTTCAATCATTCATTTATTGATCCATTTAAAATGACTCTCTCGCTTCATATGTAAGATGTAAGTGTAGTTGAGTGAGTGTGCGAACGGGGAGTAAAAAGTAAAATTATAAAAAAGTTTATTGATTTTTAACATTTTCGATTGTGTCTGAAAGGGAATTGAATGAAGTCTTTTTGAAAGAAAGTGAAAAATATTATTGTAAAAATAGAGAACACACACAAAAAATGTTTTATTTATTTATTTTAACATACTTTAATATATGTTCATGTCATTTAGGTAGCTTTTTGATGAATTTCGTAGTTGGGGGTAGTGCACTAAATAGTGATTTAAATCAATTTTGCACTCACACTTAATAGAACTGCAAAAAAATTAGTTTGCACCTTTTTTTTATCAGCTTCAGTGATGATTGATATTGTTTTCACTAGCACTCAAAAATTGAGTGGTATTGCAAATTTTTTCAATATCACTAAATTTGGGCAAAATTTGAACTTGCAATCAAAAAAGCTGCATATACTCTCAATAAAATTTAAAAAATGTAATGTTCTATTTGCATGGTTTTGATTTTTGTGATGATATGTATAAGCAAAGGAATTCGAACATAAAGAAATTTCACCAAAAATTAAATCACTCTTGGCTTAAATCATGAAAAAATAAAGTTTTTGATTTTTAATTTAGAGCAAAATTTTTAGATGCACTCAAATAAGTGAAGGAAAAAGAAGTAACCATAAACTGATGATTGCCTTTTTTAAATCAAGCTATTTTTTGAGTGCAACATTTTTTAACATCACTATCACTCATGTTTAGTGAGACTGCTAATTTTCAATTCATCACTCAACATCAACAAAATGGTTGTAATAATTTTGCACTATCACTAAGTGTGAGTTGAAACTGCAAAATTAGTGCACTACCCCCATCTGTGATGAATTTGAAGGAGAGTTTGTTGAAGCTGAGTTTTATTTTTTATTTTGTTTTGAAGAAATATTTCACATCTGCAGGATATTTAAAAACAATTTATAAGTGATAAAACTGTAAACCCTAGTACACATTAATTTATGTAGGATGAGTCTAGATGTCATATCGCTATATCCTGTGAACACTTTTATTCATAGGTACTAAAATATAAGAATATTGCCCTCGTTAGAATATTTAGATTTAAGAAAGGCCGCATTCCCACTGACAATCGTTTGATTCAAAATAAATATTAGCAGACTTGAAGTCTTATGAAATCATAAACTTATAAATTTATCCAAAGTGAGTTTTATTTCCTCGAATTCCATCACACCAAGTTCCTTGTAAATATAATACATATTTCTGAGTCTATATTAATTGTTATTGCCTAAATGGGTAATTCCATGTTAAATCGGCCAAGAATGTGACCCGACCCCTTTCGAATTGAATGAAATTTGGTGAGAAGGTTCCTTTCACCCCATAAGGCACATATGTATTAGTGAAGTTACGAATATCAATTTTTAGTATTCGCGAAAACGAATAGGAATATCTGCGGTTATATTCGTCGAATACGAATATCCAATTTGAAATTTAGTGCCACACGATATCTAAAATTTGACTGAAAAAATCCCCATTCCGTCCATAACAAGAAACAAGAAAAAAAAGTGGCACACTACTAAATGGAATCACGAAGTTCGCACCTGAATGCCACTACTGAATATTTTAAAATTTTTAAACTAACATTATTATTATTACACAAAAGCCATAAGCACTGCGGCCCAGAGGGTCTAGTGTGGAGCCCAAGTACTTAAGTTTATTAAGGCTACAAAAAAAGCAACTTATTCTACACGGTGAGAGATTGTATATTTTACCTGAAGTCATTAAGACAACTCCAAGGAACTGTTTACATACTTATCAGTGTGACCAGATGCTTAAATCAAATAAATTTGTTTAAATATTTCCAATTTTTTAAATTTTGTTTTAAATGAGATCCTAAAATTTATGTAGTTTTTAAAAAAATTTAATACTGTAAATAAATTTTTAGAAAAATCGTGAAAAAAATTTTAGCATTTTTTAAAATAATTTTTAGCATTTTCTGGCCTTGTCTAATGCAAAATTTAGCTGTAAGCAGTTTTATAAAATAACAGTTCAATAAAATAACCACAATACTAATTATTGTTAACAGCTAAGGCACGAGCTATATGTTTACATTTGTCCTTCAAGTTGTGCTGAAAAATGTCAACAAGAAAAAAGAAAGACAAAAACATGAAAAACAAAAAATTTACCTTGAATATCAAGAATAATTCTTGAAAAAAATTACGAAAAACAGAAGTAAGGAAGAACATGTAAATCAATTAAAATAGGTAATCATTCACTCACAGCAAATTTCGGTTTACCAAGATAAAATACCATTTGGTTTAAAGATTGATGTTTGACTAATGACGTCATCCGTCGTCAATGGCGGTGAGTGCTAAACGGCAAACCCCTCTAAAGAGATCGTGTGGTTACAATCAAAACTAGTCAGGGCAACATGTCCGTGAAAACCTGGGTTCAATTCCCAGCTCAGTCAATAATGAAAAATTATCAATAAATTTTAATTCATTTCATGTTGTAAAATTCCTTTCTTCATAAAAATAATTTAATGAAAATTAAATTCAATGAACTTAAGCCTGTTTAAAATATCGAAACTTGGATTAAAAACCATTAACAGTTCAATAAAATAACCACAATACTAATTATTATTAAAAATTAATATTTTTGGTTTAATTTTATGTATTTTTTACACTTTTGTATTTTTTTTTCTTACGGAATGTATCAACAAAATATTCGTGAAATATTCGCTTGAACTTGGCGAATACGAATGTCGTAAAATAGGCGAATATTCGACATTTAGAATACGAATATTCGTAACAGATCTAATTTGTATATTAACGAAAAGTGTTCAAACAGAATTGAGTCTTCAACTTCACGCAAAAATACTAAAGCCCATAATTAAAACGTCGGCAGTAACTTTAAATTCTCTCTAATTTCATTGTTTTAATTTTTTATTTTCTTTTGTATTTAATTTTCTATAAATGTATAAAATTTTATGAAAATATGGTAGCATTGTTGGGAGAATAATTGTCTATATGTGAGAACATTAGAAAAATCTCAATATAAAATAAATTTTATTTCACGACGGCTTTCTACGACAAATTTGTATGGAAAATGTGGAAACTGCGTCGAGTTCTGTTTGAAAATAAATTATTTTTTTTCAAAAGTTTGGCTTTTCGAAAATTATTTAGGAGAACGTTTCCTGATGATCTGGCCTAAGCAAACAGTGAAATGCGCATAGGAACAGCTTATCCTCACTCAATTTTATCTGATTTTAAAAAGAAAGATTCTGAGTTGTATTTTTAAGTTGTTCGCTTATCGACAGGTTTAATAATTTTAAGAAAATATTTTTTAGAGTCTTGGGTTATTCTAATGAGATTATGTTTTTTCCGATCTGGTACTTAAAAAAGATCTTTAATTAAATCAATAAAAAATTACTTAACTAAGCCTTTTTCGAAAATTTTTATTAAAATTAGGCTTTGTCCTTTATTGAAGAAAAATGCATGTCCAAATGTATGAATTCAAATTCGGCATTATTTTTAATGTACGAGTATCTAAATTGGAAAGTATATAATAAGGAAAGGGAATAAGAGAGAGAGAGAGAGAGAGTAACTACAATAAACGATATATGTTAGAAATGCTTCAAATAATAAAAGTTCCAAATTTCTTAAGAATAAATAATAAGACTGATATAGATAGTGTAGCCCATAGTTATAGGCATTTGGTTAATACAAATTAGGGTGTTCAGTCGATTACTTTTTGTTCGATTAATCGAAAAATTTTAGACGATTAATTGTTCGATTAATTTAAAATTGCTGATTTCGATTAAAGGATTAATCGAAGAATTTATGCCGATTAATCGAATAACTATACATATATGGTTTTTCTGTCCAATGTATAATTTTTTAAAGTTTTAAGTCAAATCAACAAACCAAATGTATGTGTCCGTTAGCATTTAAAAAAACAGTCTTATTTAGTGAGTAATTCACATACATAGGCGTACTGCTTACTGCAAAATTTTCAGTAGTCAGTAAATTTTTACTATTTTCTGAAATAATGCAGTATTCCGATAATTTTTACTTATAATTGAAACAAATGCAAAAAAAAATATTTTTAACTCTGGAGCCACAAGTTCAATAAATCAATTTCAAGTTGTTCACAAAAACTGCTTGTCAAAACTTGTTTGAACTGACAAATTTGTCACATTCTGCACTCAATTTGAAATTGATTACCATTTTAAAAATGCCCCGACGAAGAAACAACTCAAAATACTAGCATGAGTCAAAGTATTTTGTAAAAAGAAAAATAATTTTTTAGAACACAATTTTTTTTTTAATAAAGCAACTTTATTTTTTAAGAAATATATTTTTTACAAAGAAAGCGCCAGTTGTTGTGGTCAGTTGTTAAATTGAACGTAAAATTAGCAAACAAATGGAAAGGTAGAACTGAGAGCAATCTCGTGGTCAATTTAAAAGTGTGAGTGTGTTAGTAAAAAAAGTGATGGCAAATTAAAAGGAAAGACAAAACGAAGGCGAATTCATTTTCAGGTGGCGTTGAAAACACAGCTTTGCTACTTTTTTCTTGCATAATTGGGTAGAGATATGTCAAAAGTTGTTTACATTTTTCCCCATATTTATTTTGAGAAATGTCAAAAGTTGTTTATGTTTACATAGCAAACGGAAGTTTTTGAAAACTCAATTTAAAAAGAAAACTGTCATAGTGAAAAATTTATTATTATAAATAAAAAAATAAAAGGAATATTTTATGTGTACATATTGTATAAATTATTTATTTATTTATAAAAAATAACAAAAAGTGTTTGCTAAAAAGTAAAAAAATTAAAAGAAACTATGGCGAAGCAGAATGGCAAGACCAGGCCTTTAAGATTTTAGCAGATATGGAAACTTATCATGAAGAGGCCCGTAATAATTTCGAACATTGTTTGACTTGGCTACATGAATATGCCTGCTCGCGTACTTACGGTTTGGGCACCAAATTACCCTGGGATGAGCAATGGCTCATAGAATCTTTATCTGATTCCACCATTTATATGGGACTATGTATTCTTTAAGGATTCCACTTACCCGAAGTCCACAAATGTAAAAAAAGAAACTTTGGATATTTTAAGAAGAGAATTTGAGTATTGGTATCCAATGGATTTAAGAGTATCGGGAAAGGATTTGATACGAAATCATTTGACATTTTCGATTTACAATCATGCTGCCATTTGGCCTAAGGATGAAACTAAATGGCCCAAGGGTATGCGTGTCAACGGCCATTTACTTTTAAACTCCGCCAAAATATCCAAAACTGATGGCAATTTCTTAACACTACATGAAGCCGTGGATAAATTCTCTGCTGACGGCACGCGCTTGTGTTTGGCCGATGCTGGCGACAGTGTAGAGGATGCCAATTTTGTAGAATGAACTTAAAAACAAAACAAACCGATGAACACTATAAAAAAATGCTGTTTAAGGAAGCTTTGTGTACTGGTTTCTACGAGATTCAATTGACCAGGGATAAATACCGTGAGCTGTGCGATTCTTCACAGCTTTAACGATTTTTAATAAATATTAGACTTTGCTATCATGCCGCTGTTAGCAAATTAGCGATCTTTTATTCAACTAAAAAACAAGCCTGAAATTACAACAGAAGTCACAGAAGCAAATTTTATTTTTGTACTGTCGTCGAATTTTCTTAATTTTTAATGATTTGTTGTAAATAAAATAGCGTATTGCATAAAATAATTATTAAACAACACATTAGCGGTATTCACACCGAGCTTGTTAGTTTGTTAGTCGATAATAGTTACTTTTTTACACGCATTTTGTTTTTGTATATTTAACGCGCTACCGGATTAACATTTAACAAATTAACGACACGGCACCCCTGATAAAATAGTTGTTAGTTGGTAACTTTTTTTTACACTTTCTCGTGGCATGTTTTATTTTTTCCAGAATAATAAATTGTGTCAGAACAATAAATCAGTTGTTTTACTATGAAAGTTACCAGACTAACAAAGTTTTAAAAAGGGGTCGTTCACAGTTGGTAACTTTAACAAATTAACAAACTACCAAGTAACAAATTAACAAGTTCGGTGTGAATACCGCTATTGGATATTTTATTAAGTAATTTATTATGACGGTCATCTTACAATAGTCGCAAAAATGTTAAAGTGATTTTAAAAAGTTGTGTACGTAGCTGAACGTTTTGAAATCACCAAATAATTTGCCCAGAACACCTTTCTTGTGGTTTCAAATCACTTTGATAAAATGTGATTTTCAGAACTGACCTGATAGTAAAAACTTTCTAGTTATAGACAACCATCTCCATGCTTTAAAATTTAAAACTTATGCAGTACATTCTGTTTGTCACATCGTGTTTATATTGCTTAAGGGAAAAATCCAGATGATGAGTGTTTGGAAATATTTCTTGGCTCTATGTTAAAAAAAACTAATTTATTTTACGATTACACAAAACTTATTTCTTTTCTAACACAACTAATTTTTTGCTGTGTTCGATTTTAATTTGCGTTGTAAATCACAAAATCATATATTTTTAGTTCTGCTGTTGTTTTTATTTTTCTGCCGTAATAGCAGCTCTATGGGTTTTTTGCTCTTAGTGCATGCGAACAAATTCCTCTTTAATGGGTATTGCCTTGATGCGGCCCTGTTAAACCAAGGACCTTATTGAAACGGTGGTCCTACCTGAAATATATACAAATTATAATGAAACCATTGGCTTCATGTAATAAGAAGCTTACCTAAAGTGACTGCATAATGTCTGGGGATGCTACTTTGTAGCACAAATAAGCGACAGCCCAATGAGCCACCTTTGATAAATAGTGAAGGATTAAAAATAAGTTTTAAATAAACTTGCAATTTTTAATACACACTATGAGATAAATTTATTTATTACTGCTCGACATTTTTTAACATGTGCTGCAGACAATTTTTTTCAAACTTATGTAGAGAAATGTCACAAGTTATTTACAATTGAATTCGCCTAGTTTACGTTTATTGACAACCCGACCAACTAAAGCAACAATAAAACACCCTCTTGTTTTTTGTGTTGTTGACTTGTTGTAGTCTCGCCGCCACCTATAGTAAATTCGACTTGGACAACACATTTAAACAACATTTTATTTTTAAAACATCTGCTTAATTATTTGTACATATAAAGTTATATGATCTCAATACATGTTTTATTTTTTTTATCGTTGTAAACGGGTTTCAATTAGTATGAATTGTTACGTTTGTTTTGTTTTTTTTTGTTAAAAAATATTAAAATACTTGTAGTTAATAATGTTTATTTACTCAAGCGACAATTTTTTCTCAAAATATCGAAAAAAAATCTTTTTATTTATAAACCTTTTGCATTTTGAATTTTTCGATTAATCGATTAATTTTAAAATATTATATGTACGTTTAATCGAATAAGTCAAAAATGACAAATATCGATTAATCGTTTCATCGAACAAAAAAAAGCCGATTAATTTAATACCCTAATAAAACTAGACACGCAATCTTAATACATTTTTTAAACTGTAATAGATTATGTTTAAATACGAGGGCGGATCAATAGGCGTGACTTTTCTATCTTCCCTCGTAGTTCTATGAAATGCAACACTGCTCCCATCAAGTACCACTTGTTAATAGACTACTGTCAAGTTTTGAGCAATGATCTCAATACATGTTTTATTTTTTTTATCGTTGTAAAGGTTTTATCAATTAGTACTCGTATGAATTGTAACGTTTGTTTTGTTTTTTTTTTTGTTAAAATATATTAAAATACCTGTAATTAATAATGTTTATTTACTCAAGTGCCAATTTTTTCTAAAATTATCGAAAAAAATCTCTTCATTTATAATCTTTCTGGATTTTGAATTACTCGATTAATCGAATTATTTTAAAATATTATGCGTTTAATCGAATAATTCAAAAATGCCAAATATCGATTAATCGCTTAATCGAACAAAAAAAGCCGATTAATTAAACACCCTAATAAAAATAGAAACGGAATCTTAAAACATTTTTAAACTGTAACAGATTATGTTTAAATAATTTATTTGTATTCAAATTTTTGTTCAAAAGTTGTTCACAAGGCGAATAGTGTTGTCGATACTACATAAATAACAACACCAAAAACACAACAATGTATTTTTTTGTTGCTTTCGTTGATCGATATGTCAAAAACACAAGCGACTTTTGACATTTTCTCTCTAAGTAAGAAAAAAAGTAGCACAAAAAGTAGTGTGCTTTCAACGCCACCTGAAAAATTAATTCGCCTTGGTTGTTAATTTTTTGGTATATTTTTTTTGAATTTTGTTAATTTGTTTATGTATTTGTTATTTCCTGAAGACGTTACACAAAAGAGTTACGAAAATTTTAAATAAATATTAATATTAATTTTTTTGATAAAATAGAAATTTTTATTATTAAGATTTTTAAAAAATTGACGGTAGATTTAATTCTTTTAAACATCGACAGAAGTAAATAAGTAATTTGTTTGAAAAAAAAAACAATAGAATATTAAAAATTATAGGATACGCTACAATGAACAATAAAATTTTAAATAAATTGAAAATAAAAATCACACATGCACTTGCAATCAAATAACAATTGACTATTGAAATTTTTTTTCAATTGCTCAAAAAGAAAAAAAAAAAATTCAAACTCATCGACAAATGAACGATTTCTGTCAAGTTGGAAAAAATGAAAATTACTTAGAAATTCTCGTAAAAACTCAGTCCACTAGAAATCCATACAAATGCAACATTACGCAGAATTCGCAAGAAAAAAAAAATATAAAAAAGTATATGCTGATTTAACAAAAAAGGAAAGAAAAACTTTGATGAAGATCATGAACATTGATAGAGTTGAGATTTCTTTGTTTATTTTTTTATTTTCTAGCATAGAGAAGATGTCAACTATGAAAAAATTTTACTCTCAAAACTGTTCAACTGAAAGTAGTTTCTACAATGACATACTAAACGAGACATGTTTAACGACAATGCAGAATACTGTATGGCAATTTAAAGGAAAAAAGCAAGAAAATAAAAAAAACAAGTAAGTTGGAGTGATACATTAGGTTAAAACGCATTTTTAATACCCAGTCGTAGAGGAATTCGGTTAACGGACCTTAAAAAATTATATGAATTCAGGAATCCGCTTATGAATTATTCTACATCTTTTTCATTGCCCCCACTAAATATCTTTTACATAAAATTTGCATTAAGGTTTCCTTGGAGGCCTATTTGGCCCATAGTGGTTTTAGTAAATATTTTTATAGTAAAAAGTATTACTATTCTGTTCTAATTCTACTTGTCATTCGAAAATTGTATAAAATAACTCAAAACACAAACCACTCAGGTAAAACTTTTGAATTTTGGTAACACGTAGTAGTTATTTCACACCTTACCTGGCAAGTAGTTGTCATTACAATTGCCATTATTCTGAAAACCTCAATAAGTACTTACTAGTAATGACCCCAGTAACTACTTTTTACTTCTATTATGTCACTTCTGAATATTTGCTTACTAATAATCAGCTCAATAACTACTTATTATTTGTGTAGCTTTCAGTACTGAATGTTTACTTACTGGTAACGAGCTCAATAACTACTTATAAGGTATATAAACAGTTTTAAGATGTTTTAAAATTCTTGTTTTTGTTTATACTTTCTTTTTACTAACTTAGAAACCCCTGTTATTTTTTGGCTTCTAGTAAGTATATTGTAAGTACTTACAATTCAACTTACTGGTAGTTAAATAATAACTAGATATTTCTTGGCTACTAGTAAGTGTATTGTAAGTACTGAATTCTGTGGACAACTCGACCAAAAATAAGTAGTTATTTAGCCGAAAAATAAGTAGTGTTTATATGTCTCCAACATTACTTGCTAACTTACCAGGTAAGTCAAGTTTTTGCTGGGCATTAACCACCAAATTGATAGAAAAATTACTTTTTATTTTTTTATTTTATTTTCTTAATGAAAAAATTTTTCTAAATAATTTCAACAACCCATTTGAAACTCTATCAGTGTTTACGGATGAGCGGATGGATCTTCTCCAAAATAAAGAATTTCAACATTTATTTGGGGACAGATTTTCGTAGAAAGGGATTTACAAATTTTTGCAAAATGTGGTGATTGTATACATGTAGATCTCGCATAACACCCCAACTGGAAAAATAAGCAGTATGGATGCCTTCTGGAAGGCCTCTGTACTCCTTCTTTTGGATGTAAAAGGTCTGCTCGCTCCATTCCATACTCATCTTTTTACACTCCACTCGATACTCATATATTTTACTAAAACTTTATTTGACCATTGTTTTTATATCAGTTGAGTATGGTGGTGATTCAAATTTAAATCGTTAATCAAAAGAAGAAAGAGCCAATTCCATGGCAAAAAGTCTAGAAGTAAATAAAGAATTTACAGTACGCACACAAAATAAACCCAAATCAGGGGCCAAGTCGTCGCATCTGCGATCGAATGACTTTCATCGAAATCTTTTTTTTTGAGATCGCCGTACTCCAAAACGAACGGTTTCTATAAAAACTTGAGATCATGGCATTCGATAACGAGAAGTCTATCAACTTTCTTCTATCGAAATATCTGTCGATAGGTTAAGTGCTGTCGTAAATATACTCAGATGTTTTTCTATAAACAAAACAAAAATTGCATTATTGTGATTAATAAGAATTTATAAGGGTAATCACGATGGCTAGTGCAAAGTGTGCAAACGATGCAAATGAGTTATACACATTTGTATAACACAACAACAAAATGTATTTATTTCAAATTTGCTTCATTTTATTTTGAGTGCACTTAAAAAATCTTGAGCAAAAATAGAAATGCATATTTGCAAATAAAAGCAAACAGCAATTTTTGACATACGGATCGCCATATTTTTTTATTTGTAAAATAGAAAATTATTTTTCACTGGTTTTAGGCATTCTTATGTGTTACAAAATTTATATTAATACCGATGCTTGTGCATAATTGTAAGCAAATGAAGGTTATTGACAACTTATGATAGTGCTGCAAGAAGTTTTTTGTGTTACCAGAATAATTTTTTTTAGAAAAAGATCGCATTTGCACCAACAATAAAAATGGTATGCTCACGATCAATCATAATATGCACTGAAAACTTACAAAGTGGAAATTTTCACAATGACCATCGTAATACCATCATAATCAATAAATAAATAAATAAATAAATAATTACCCTTTCTATTTTTTCATTAATATATTGATATATCGAGTGATTCGTCGTGAGGTTTGATTTATAATGTAAAACAAAACACATGGTAAATTTGAAAGTGAATTCAAATTTTTATTATCGTTTAAAAGAACAATTTATGGCATTTACTGTTTAAAAATGATACCATGTAAATGTTGACCATGCCTACGTCTAAGGTGGTCCATTTGGAAGGTCCAATTTTATAACTGGTACTAATTTTTTCATCTCGAATTTAGGTCCTGTCAGAAAATGCCAACAAAAATGCTGTAAAGTTTTTATCCCAATATTTACAGGGGCCAAAGTTTGTCTTTTTTTGGACGAGACGAGTTGTTAAAGGGATAATACTGAAAAGGAACATTTTGAAAAATGCCCAAATAGTATTCTTGGCTGTCGATAAAATTTTAAGTAATTCAACTTTTATTTTTTGTTTGATACCCTGCAGATAATATTGGAATACGTGGTCCATTGTTGCTTAAATGGACTACTTACAACATGGTCCAATGTACTGTAGTATGGACCATATTAGACAAATTAACATGCAGTGCTGCCAACAACTGCATGATGTATAGGTAAACTATCAGCCATGTCACAGAGTACAATTCCGTTCGGAATGATTCCGTTCGGAATTGAAGAAAACATATTTGTTTATTGATAGAAAGCATATTTTGATAGTTTTTTGGTCTTTGAGATACAGAAAACTCCCATACCGTTCATTAAAACAAAAATGGTTTCATTCCGCAAAGTTTTTTCGTGATTTTCTGAAGCACCAAAATACGGAATGAATTCCGTTTCCGAACGGAATTGTACTCTGTGACATGGCTGAATACTATAGTTTACAGTATTACACATTGGTAGCCCTGATGTTGTCCATTATTAATTGTTTATTTAAAAGTGAAACAGGAAAGTTTTTTAAGATTTGTGAAAAAAATAGTAAAAATTTAAAATACCAAGTAAATATATATAATAATAGCAATAATGGATTACAGTGCACGCCATAAAAGGCGATTAGTGAAAAAGTAGTAACATGGAGCACTTTTGAAACTAACCCACTTGAGTACTCCATGGAGTAGTTTAGGGAATACTTCGGTGGGTTATATGGTCTACTCTAGGACATCGTAATGTTAAATAGACCACAATTTAACCATATAATTGGACTAGTATTGAGTGCTCCTACTCCTTTATGGACTACTCTTTACACGCATGTATGGACTAGTATCGTTATCTGCAGGGTATGCACTCGTATGTATATGTATTTTATTTTTATATATTAATACAAATATATACTTTAATCAAAAACAAGTTATAATCTATAAACTATTTTAAATTAAATAATATTAGTAAAAACTTCTACTAAATAGCTTTGGCTTTCATTTTTCAGAAGTTGTTTAGCTTCTTCCTCGAATTCGATTGAGGTTGATTTCCATTTTTGTCGAATACTGGGTATATTTGGATCTGATGTGCACAACAAAGTAGTAATAAGAAATTCATTAGAACAACAACGCGACCTTTTTCTTGTATTATGCTCGCGGAAGAGTCTGCAGTCTTTGTCCCTTTTTTCTTGCGCTTTTTCAGATAGATCTACAATTGGTACCATGGTACAAAATTTTATGAACTGCGGTTGGCATATGTCTCCAAGAGTATTTTTTGTTATAATGAATTGCTGTTTCATTTGCATACTGGCCAAATTTTCTTGCATTTAGCTTTCTACTACATGCTATAACTTGTAAAATGATATGGAATCGTGTTATTAATTCAAAATGTTATCATGTGATAGATGCTGCAGTTTCCGGATTGGAAAAGAATCTCCTTGCAGTGTTTCCATCATTTGAATTTCCTTCTCCTTGTTTTGGCTGATCAATTATAAGGCCTAGCTGAAGGTATTTTTCTCGAATTTGTTTTTTTGTTTGCTTCCCTTTTTCAAATTTTCTTTGTTTTTCCCCACTGTTTCGTCTAAAGGGACAAATTCCAAAGCATAACCCAATTTAAGAATATGATCCATTAAACGAATTCTGGCATGAGAGGGAACATTCCAAATTCGTATGCTTCATTAAAACTTTCGTCTTGTGATGGGGGTTGGCTTAATTGACTTGATGTCTTGTGGCTTATGGTGTAGCTTGACGAAGACTTTGTTTCGGTTAAAGCTTATGCAACTTGTACAACATTGGTCATCAAATATTAATATTGCTTGTTGAAGTTCTTTAATTTGATATTTTATTCTTCGAACTGCTTCAGTTATGACATCTTTAGGGTTCTTTTTGTTAACACATTTTATTGGTCTGCAATACTTTGTTCAGGAGGAAATTTCATTTTTTAATACATCCATTTCTGTAGCTCTACTGGTTGACGGCTGTAAGCCAATATAAGTTTTTCTTAAACGTAATGGAACGGAAGATACCATGAATAAGTTAACATCAGATGCATTTTCTGAATTACATTGCTCGTATCGTTTCTGACCAGAGCTTCCATCATATCCCCATTTAGAAATTTAAGTGATGCTGCAATTTTTAAGTTTTCTAAAACAGGCAGCATCAAGTGTATTTAATAATCGTTCTGCAGTGTGTTCAAGAAGATCCTGCAATTTTACTTCTTCTGAACTTGAAGTTACACTAAAAGCCGTTTGTTAAGGTAAGTAGTCTTTTTTGACAGAAACTAAATCTCGATATGCTGCAAAGATTCCACAAATTTTTTTTTTCATTGGTTCGCTTTTGCAGTTCTGTATACTGATTTTTAGTCAGTTCTAAATCCAAAAATAGTGCAAATGCTTCTTCTGGAGTAAATTTAATTTCTTCAGTTGGTGTAGGCATACTTTTTAAAATCCTCTTTGTGCGTCCAGGGCTCGCTTCCACTTTTTTTTAAATTATTAAAAATTTTGTTCTCTTATTTTGCGCTGGTTGACTTTGATGCCGAAATGAATCCTTCATCATACTATGAGAAATTTCTTCATTGATATTTAAAAGCTTGCGTCTTCGTGATCTTTTACTGCAACTCTCAATATGTGTTGCGGGTCGACCCACTTTTCCAGTTTCCTTAGCGGTTATCGACGGCTTCTTAAAAACCAGATAATTTATTAGCCATTTTTGGTTGCGTAAGTAAAACATTTTCTTGTTTCTAGAACATTTAAGGTACCTTTTTCTTAACGTAAATGAAAATTTTTTAATTTTTATCTTATGAATTTTGATTTTTTGTTCATTGCATAATTTAAAGAATGGATTATTCATTATGTGTAACACAAAATCTTTTTCATCTTTCTGTTGAAAATATATATCAGGGAGAACTTTGAAACTGAACTAAGCCATTGCTTAAACAATAATGAAGAAAAAATTATGACTACATGGATTTTTATATTCTAGATAGAAGTTTTTTTTTAATAATCTTTTATTACTATTTCTTTGAAACATAAAAAAACCTTTTTTAAATACAATTTTAATCTTATATTAGCATTACTTTAAAACATAAAAACCCTGTTTTCACACTTTTTAAAAGGATAACATGCCGACAATAAATTAACAGGTAACATGTAGATAATTTTCACGTAAAATGTAACTGCGTGCTAATTTTTTTTTACCATTTACCTGCTCCTGCATTTTCTAAATTAATATGCAATTTTCAGGTAATTAAACTATGTAGCTTTTGTTGGGGTTATTTACTAATGTTTAATTTTTTAACTTAAAATTACTCCGAAAATGTTTTAGTCTATTTATGTCGCCTATTCGTTTTGCAGCATCCGTTCACCCACAATAAGTTAATAACTATGGCAATACCTTTACCTTTATTGACAACCTGACGTGCTACAAAATTAAAATGGCCAGAACTGCTTTAATCGTTGAAAATTCTTTAATTTCAGTAATGTTTCCTTGCAGGACTTATTTTTTTAATTGAATATGTTACTTTGGGTCACAAAATTTGCTGTAGTTCGCAAGATCGCAACCAGATGTGTGTACAATGAGGTATAGAAAAGTAGGTTAGAGCAGTGATGCCAACAGTAGGGAATTTTCCCTTTTTGTAGGGATTTTTTCAGAAAATTTAAAGCGTAGGGAAAAAGGGACAGATTTTTTATTTTAAGGCAAACGTAGGGCATTTTCAGAATATTATATAATTTTTAATATATTATGTAAAAATACGTAAATATTCGCATTATTTTCATTAAAAAATTTAAATTTTTCATATACAATAGCATTTAAGTACAAATGTAGTATTTCACTTTGAGCTCTATCTTCAACAAGTGCCAAAATCATATACGTATATATTAGGGGGCGTCGAATATTTGGTTCGTATTGGCGAACTATTCGCTTGTTTTTGCTATTTGTATTCGCACTCACAATCGCTAAAATGTATGCGAATATTAAAAGAGAATATCTAATGAATGAAATTTCTACATATCCGAGAAAAAATAATCACACCTTCTAAACTAAGAGAAAAAATCATACAATTCGGAATATATAAAAAAATTTAATAAACACTTTTAAGAATGTGGAAGGAAATATTTTTAAAATGAATTTTTTTATATTTTTGTTTGGGGGTACAGAAGTTAATATTTTTTAAAGTTCTACAGAGCCTTCCGTTTTATTTGGTACCGAGTTTGCTAAATACTCGTAGTATTATATACTTATATTAAAAAAATTATTTAAAATAAGTATTCTTGAAAAAGGTTAAGTCCTTTAAAAAGGACAAACGATGAGAAAATGAAAATCAAACACGGACTTTGACTTAGTTTTGTCTCTATATTGAAGGATATATAGTGGCTTTTCTGCCAAATTGAAAAAATTTTAATTTGTCACAAGGTGTTTTTTTATATTGAATTTTTATATGTGTCAGTAT
Source organism: Pollenia amentaria (assembly GCA_943735925.1). NCBI lineage: Eukaryota > Metazoa > Arthropoda > Insecta > Diptera > Polleniidae > Pollenia > Pollenia amentaria. The sequence continues at coordinate 78,087,340 of OX031008.1, read as the reverse complement.
AACATTGTACATATTTATTTTGGGTTTTTTCTTGTTGTTAATAAATACTTTTATAATAAATGTCAATAAATGATGTAATTATAATATTTACAAAATGTTAACAGAGTCTGTATTTGTTTGCCTGAAGCTAAAAATAAGACATTTTTAGTGCTGGGAACATTTTTTGGTTGTAGGGAAAAAAGGGAATTTTTTTTAGACACGTAGGGATTTTTATAAAATTTCTATTGGTATTACAGGGTTAGAGTCCGGACTACAAGAGAGTACAGATTTTTTGGACGATTTTGACGGGCAGGGCTTATGGCATAAAAGATTTATGGAAATTTTGACATAAAAAAAATTTAATAGTTCTACAGGTCGCAGAGTTTAGTGCTTTAAAACACGTATAGCTAATAAGATAAACTAATACACAAATATTATTCTGTCAAAAAATCTTGAAAAGGAAAAAAGTTATGAGCATTTCAACTTCAAAAATTGACTCAGAAATTCAAAACTATAGCCAAATACTGAGAAAGTCCATTTGGGACCACCTAGTTCTCAGTGAAATAGTTGAAATAGGGTTGAAATTTTTGGCTCCCGAGGTTCACTAGTATTTACCTTCACATGAATAAAAAAAATTCAAAAAAATAGTTTTGGCAGCCTTCTCAAAACATGAAGCAGTGTGCGCCGTCTTTATTGACTTCCAATCGGCTCGAATCGTTTTTAACACATTTTCGTTGATATCTTAGTAAATCCTAAAAAATTTATATTTTTCTACTTCTTTGGTGAAAATGTCTTAAAGTCCAAAAAGTTCCAACTTTCTGTGTTTCCAGTTGTTGTCACGTGCAATTGTAGCACATCCTTTAATATTTCCTTTTTTCTGAGCATTTACTGGCAAAGTTTTATATGGATGTAAACTAGTTTGCCCAAACTTGCAATATTGACTCTAAAATTTTAGCATTGGCAATGTTTTTTGCTGTGAGTGGCGACCAATATTGCCCAAGATATGGGCCCCCAAATATAATTGGATATATAATTCGCTTCAACTCCATTAAACCATCAACAGCGAAATAAAGAAAAACATTTAAAATATATTTAAGGAAAAAAATTTATTTATTAAAACTGGAGCTTTTCTAAAGTCTTTGGAAAAAGTTTCCTCACGAGCTGGCCTAAGCAACCAGCGAAATGCGCATAGAAACTAGCTTTCCCTCAACAATAATTTTCAGTGTTTTATCAAAAATAAAAATTGGGAATTTATCACGTCATTAATAAATGAATTAATTAATAATAAATTTTGTATTCCCGAAAATAACTTTAGGGAATTTGTTTAACTAAACATATTTTCTGGCCTTTTAAATTTAAAATTTATTCATTTACTTAAAAATTATAAATTTTTCTTTTATTAAAAAAAAAACATCTATAAATACTGGCCAATTTCACCACGTTCAGTTATTGTAGGTGCCCTAATTTGGAAATCTATTTCGGCCTTCCTAATATGTCTATAGACCCCAAATAAAAAACTTTAATTTTAAAACTAGTCCTTACATGTCACCTGAAATTTTATTCCAATCCGACTAATCGTTTACTATACAATTATTTCCATTGTTTTCCAAAAATCACCTACCATGGGACGTAGGGCAAGTATGTGCCTAAAAAAATTAAGTTAACCAGTTCTACAAAGAATTCGATACTATTAATAGTTTGTTAGCAAACTATTTAAAACATCAATTGTTGTGACTATCGATAGTTGGCCAGCTCCATTTGTTATTAACTTGTCAAAGTGTATTGAGCTTCGTGTTTTGAATTTTTCTTTTTTTTCGATTTTTAAATATTTGTATTTTATAATAAACAAGTCAGAGTGATATATTCGGATGTGCCGAATCTTTGATACCCTCCACTGACAGGAGTAGGCTCTATATGATAAATACATATATATTATTAACTAAGCTTCATAAAGACGAAGCTCTGTTGACAATAAGAAAGTTTTATGCGTTTCTTGTTAGAACTTTGAACTGGCCTGAGTAAAATATCATGATTCGTAAGAGTTTTAGCCGAACTAAAATGATTTTTAGGAGGGTAATTTGTATTGGACCTATGGTAAATTATGGACCAATCATCCCAAAATTCTGAAGACTGATTTCTGGAATTACAATAAATAAATTAGAATAAATTTCAATACAGCAGTGTAATTAGTTTTAGCGTTAACAGTGAATTTCACAAAATTGCATGATATTTTTTCTGGCCATATGAATCTAAATTCGAAGAAATTTTACCGTAATATCTAATAAGGTTTTAGGCGAATTTAATTATTTTCCCAAAATGGGCTTTATTTGGTTTTAGGCGCAATAAACTGTTTTTCGAAAGTATGGTCTATATGGGGTCTAGGGTTAATTATGGACCGATCTTCACGAAATTTAGCAGTGAGAATTTGAGTCCTACAAAACTGTACCGTAACATATTTAATTATGATAACATTATTTTTTACCGGTTTAGGCGTACTAAGCTGTTTTCCGGGAGTAGAGTTTATATGGGGTCTAGTGTAAATCATGGACTGATCCTCTAAAAATTTTACAGTGTGACGTACCAAATTTTAGTATGATAGCGTTATTCATTAGGCTTTTAGGCGTACTATAATATTTGCCGGGGGTAGGGTTTATATGGTGTCTAGGGTTAATTGTGGACCGATCTTCACGAAATTTAACAGTATGATTTGCAGTTATATAAATCAAATTCGTGCAAAACTTTGTATCATTCCGTGCATTATTCCACCATTTATGTTAGTTTTTGTGTCAAAATTATCAATTTTTTTAGGGTGGTGGTTCCACATTTTGATTACTAGTTCTGATCCTACCGATATTGCTGGACTTCTATCCAAAACTGCTTGGGATAATTACAAGCAATTTGAGACCAAGTTTTTTCTTTTCTTTTGTGTTTTTCGAAAGTGAGCGTGTTTTCAAAAGACGGACAGACAGACGGACAGATAGACGGACATGGGTAAATCGACTTAGAATTACTCAAGGAGCCAGAATATTTATATACTTTATGGGGTCTAAGATGTATTATGAAAAAGTTTCACACGGAATGACAAACTATGTATACCTTCATTCACCACCAGTGGTAGTGGAGGGTATAAAAAGAACTCGGAACGATTAATTAACCAACGTTTTTAACAAATAGATATTGGGAACTATTTCTTTTTCATAAGCTTTATAAAATACATAACGGAAATTTAACTCATAGAATAAATTCGAAAAATAAAAAATGTTGAATATAATAAAGTTGCTTATGAAAAAGAAATAACTCCCAATATCTATTTATTAAAATAGTTGAGTTAAATACATTCAATTTATAAAGTATCACTATCCAGTGTGACATAAAGAATGCTGATGAAGGCCGTAGCGGGCCAGAAAGTGCATTACATTCTGCTGATGTCTATTAATTGTAAATTTTTCTGTACATACATATACTTCATTGCTATCCAACGGAAAGCTAAGGTAAAATGTAACAGGAAAATACAATATAATAGTCTGGTAGTGTATAAAGCAGTGTTTAAATTGCTTGCTTTAAAATAGCAACAGTCGCACATTTTTGCTTTGTTTACATTTTTTGCAGCAAATTAAAAAACTGTGTGTCTAAGTGTTTACTTAACTCTTTGATATCGAGTCAGCAAAAGCAAAAAAGCAAAAGCAAAACAAAGAGAGTAAATAATTTGTTTAAACTCGCTATGTGCATGTACTCTGCTAAATCTGTCAGCAAAGAAGCCACTTAAGAAAACAAATTTTCTGTTGCTGTAAGTATTAAGTTTTTGATTGTTTTTTTTTTGCTTTTGATGCGCTTAAAGTCAGCAAGTTAACTTCTTTGCTGTTGCTGGAACTTAATATATTATGAACGAATTTGTTTCGAATTTTTTTGGTATTTTGCGTTTTTTTTTTAATAAATACATAGGTACATACATACGTAAATGAAACTACACGTTTTTTTAAACTAATTTGTTTATTTTGTGTTATGTAATTATGTATATATTCTATGAAACTAACGCCTGCAACAGCAAGCAACAGCAATGAAGTCAAAAACAGCAAAGAAGTTAATACTCGCTGAATTTAAGCACATCAATTTACAGTTAAGCCAAAGCAAAAAAAAAAATAAACAAAAACTTATTACTTACAGCAACAGCAATTTTTTTTTTCAAGTGGTTGCTTGGCTGGCTTCTTAAGCTGAGAACATAAACATGGTGAGAATAAATAAATTATTTACTCTCACTTTTTCTGCGTTTGCTTTTGCTTTTTGCTTTTACTGTGTTCTTTTTCTTAAGTTAAGTTAAGCAATTACAAAAACATTAAAAATAGTCAAGCATTTTTAAACACTGGTATAAAGTCATTCCTAAAAAAATTTAAGGAACAGAACTATTACAAAAAGCTTTATAAAATACATAACTGAAATTTAACTCTTAGAATAAATTCGAAAAATAAAAAATGTTGAATACAAACGTTTTTAAGAAAAATTTTCATAGAAAATTTGTATTGTAAGCCTTCGTTAAATTTAAGATATTTTTATGAATACAGACGTAAGAGTTTATTATTGGCGTTAACTATAAATCCGAATTTCCAATTTTCGATGACTCGTTCGAGCATTTCGTCTAGTAACTGGCGTGATGTTTTTCTCCAAGGCCTGAATCGTAGCGGGTTTGTCCGCATAAACTTTAGACGTTACATATTCCCACAGGAAAAAGTCTAACGGTGTGATATCACACGATCTTGGTGGCCAATCGACCGGCCCAAAACGTGAAATTATGTGCTCACCGAATTGTTCTCTCAATAAATCCATTGATTGATGCGATGTGTGGGAAGTGGCGCCGTCTTGCTGAAACCAAATGTCGCCGAGATCACGAGCTTCAATTTCAGGCATCAAATAGTCGGTTATCATGACACGATAACGGTTGCCATTGAAGGTTACGTTCGCACCGGAATCATTTTTAAAGAAATATGGACCGATGATTCCACCGGCCCACAAAACACACCAAACCGTTGTTTTTTCTGGATGAAGTGGCAGTTCTTGAATCTCTTCAGGTTGCTCTTCGTTCCAAATGCGGCAATTTTGTTTGCTTACATACCCATTGAGCCAGAAATGGGCCTCATCGCTGAACAAAATTTCCCTTTTCAAGAGCCCATACAGCGAAGCGATGTCGCTTGGGAAGGCGTAAGTCTTTCCATTATGAAATGCCAAACAATACTAAACAAAAATAACATGACAGCATGACACGACTCACACGTAATCTGCAAAAAAAAGGCTATTGAAAAAAGTACCTCTACTTGAGTCACTCTATAACAACACCAAAAACACAACAATATACTTTTTTGTTGCTTTCGTTGATCGATATGTCAAAAACACAAGCAACTTTGGACATTTCTCTCTCTAAGTAAGAAACGAATGTAGCACAGCTGTGCTTTCAACGCCACCTGTAAAATGAATCCGCCTTGAAATAATGCTTTAAAGATATAATACTATTTGTGGGAAACGTAGGACCTTACCTATACATTAAGCTTCTTGTGTCCGGGCTATATATACATTTTATGCAATTACAAATTAATCACGGCCACGACTTTGTTTTCCGTTCAATATACATACATATATATGTGCTATATTATGTTGGAACTTCTAGCCTGAAATATTCTCTTCTATTCCGTTCTTTATTCCAGCAAACGTAGGGCATAAATAATAAAAATAAATCCACGTAGTATATGTAGAGCTTCTTGGGCTTAGACTATATATTTTAAGTATTTTTTTCTTTTCTTGAAATTTGGTAATATTATAAATATCTTTTCTTGCCCACTCATCTAATCAAATAACAGCGACACAAATCATGAAATACGGACAAAGTTAAAAATGTACTATTTGTTATTTTTAATATTTTTACAAAAATTATAATTTTTTTTTTTTGATTTGTTTTTCAATATTTGTTTACTTTGTATCAGCTTTTTTGACGTTTTTGATATACATGAAACAAAAACAAATTGCCTGTATATTTTGTATTATTATGTTTGTTGAATTACTGAGACCACCTTTTACTAATTTCACCATGAGTGTATGTAAATGTTGGAACATGCAATTACTTTTTTGTCTTTTGATGTGGAGTTGTGATTTTCATTAATTCTGAGAGAGCTTAATTACTTTTTGACGTTACGTGAAAAAACCAGACTATTCTATGAAAATGTCCATATCCATTATAAGAATTCAATTCATTTTTTTTTACACAAATAAGTTACAAGAATTTTGAAGATTTTTTTTATTCTATAGCGAATTATTTAAAGGCGTTTTTTCTATTTACAAGAAGAGTTACATGCAGTTTGGACTTTTGCTGATTTTAAATAATAACAATATCGAACGCTTTCTGTTTACCGGAACGTACGTTTGTCTAACGTTAACGGGGAGAAGAGCAAACACTGTCGTGAAGATTGTTGTTAGTTTTTAAAAATTTGTTTGTTTGTTTATTAAACAACATTTTAAGCAACAACCAGTTCAAGTATTAGTAATAGTGTATGTAGCATTTATGTTGCAAACAACCTTAAGTCTGTCTCAACAAACATGAAAACCTTGTTGTCGATGTTGCCAAATTGCAACCAAAAATAAACAAATGGCAAAAGACCATAATCGTTGTTTAAGGATACAAAACAAAATCACAACAAAAATATTAAAGTAGACACATAAAAAACAGCAATATCAATGAATCAAACACTACTACCGGCAATAAATGAAATGGCACCAAAGATGCAAAAACAAACACTTTCCAACAACATCCCCACAACCGTCATCACAGCCACCAGCAAATAATGTCATTGATAATGGCATTGGCATTACTTACCGATAAACATACTATGTAAGCAAGCAGAGAGGCAGGCAGTCAGTCAGTCTGTCAGCCACTAAGGCAAGCAAACAGGCATCTTCGTTTTCCTAACCACTCGAAATGTTAATTATCATCATGTTAATGGCAATAATGATGTTCAACATTATGATATTTTATTAACAATTCCAACAATAATAATAATAACAACAAACATGACTGTAGTAAGTCTTACAACAATTTGTTGTTGTTAATAATTTTACTTTTGGTTTTTTGTTTTACTATAAACGTAAGACCGAACAATCAAAGGTGTGTGAGAGCTTTTTGTTTTTGGCTCAATAGCAATAGCAGTAGCTGAAGTAACAACAACAACGACCATCAACAGCAAAAAAAGCCAGCCAGCAACAAGTACTAGCAGTTGAATCCGCAGTTGTTGTTGCTGTTTTTGCTTTTATGAAAAGAAAGAAGAAAGAAGAAATTTTCTTACGCTGCATGCGAAGTAATTCGCTATGAGAAAGCAGGTGTATTAACCATTCTGCGGTTACCCATGGCACGAACTAGACGCGCGCGCGCACATTCAGACAATAAACATTTTTGTAACATCAATAAAATTAAATAAAAAGAAGTTACAAGAAATAAAACTTCTCAAAAATTTTAAAAATCTATGATAAATAAAACTTTTATAAACAACAAAACATTTTTAAAGCCAGTTTGAATTAAAAAAAAGTAAAATTTAGTTTTTTTTTAAAGAATAAAGTTTATAGAAAAGATAAAAATAGTTAAAAATTTTTATTAAAAAACATAAAGGAGTTGCTTAATTAAAAATATAAACAAAAAGTGAAACAAATTTTAAAATATTTAACGAAAACAAAAATTTTCCAAAAAAAAGTCTTTAACAATTAAAAAAAAAAAACTTAAACTTAAAAGGAAATTGACCTGTCCATTGGATTAAAGAACAATTGGATTTAACGCATATAAATTAAAAAAAAAAAAAACAATACTCAATAAAAGTTTTCTCTGTAAGTGTAAATTTTCGGAAATAATACAAAAATTAACATATTTTTCATATTAAACTGTTTTATCGGGTTAACCATTTTCAAAACATGTGCAAGACGGGGAATTAATTAAGGCTATAATTTTCAAAGCGAGTTCGTGCGAAATTGTTATCTAATTTTATTATAGATCCTGCTTTTCTTTAAAGGTTATCAAATTAATATAATTTATTGTAGCATACTTTTCGGATTATACATCTTTACCAGAAAGAAAATTAAAATTACAAAAAACTTCGGTTTACTTTGGAAAGGATCGAATTTAAAAATTGGATAAATCTCTATTCCATGACTTTAGCATTTACTTAAGAGCTTAAAATTTATCTTTTATAATCTTCAGGTCAGTAACACATTCCAATCAAAATGGTTTTTATTCCGTAGTTTCAATCAGGGCTGTGGAGTCGCCAAAAAATAGTTCTAACTCCGACTCCAACTGCTGAAATGTTTAAGTCCGACTCCGACTCCTACTCTAACTTTGATGCTAAATGTATATGAGACTAGTCCTTATTTGACTTTAAACTCTTTTTTTGTAATACAGTACCTTTTAAAAAATTAAATATATCAAGCAAATGAGTCTGTAAAAATTTCAAATCGATATTTTAATTCTAACACGTGTCACTTTGAGTTTTAATATAGAAAGAAGAAATTCTCCCAAGTTTTTCACCAATTAAAGCATTAATCAAAAATTTAATCAGTTTTAATTTAAAATTAAAACAAGTGAATTTAAAGTTTAATCTAGTGAATTAAACGTTTAATCAAGTGAATTTAACGTTTAACTGATACTATTAATTTGTTTACTGGTGCAAATTTAATTAATTTTTTAATTAATATCACAAAGTTTTTAGTTTTTTATGTGTAGTTTTTTTGCATATGTACAGTAGAAAAATTTTGGAGTCGGAGTCGCGAGATTTTGTGGGTACTTCGGCTCCGACTCTGGTACAAAAACATCAACTCCGACTCTACAACTCTTACTCCGACTTCGACTTCACAAGCCTGATTTCAATTCCAAACGAATTTGTTTAGCTTCTTAAATTTAATTTTCTTTCTTCTGAGAAGCAAAATACGGAATTATTTCTACTTTCAATTTGAATTGATTTCTTTGACAGGCCTGAATAAAATTTGTTCGGTTTTTTTATTATGAAAATCACGAATAATGCCAGTACCTGTTGAGTAAATCATCGAATTTAAAATTTATTCTGCTCTATGTATACAAAAAAAAAAAAATAGATTTGAATTGTATTTTCAGAAAAATTTGTATAACATTTGGCTTTAAAACATATTTCAAAGTAATTTTATTTTTTATGAATGCGGCAGATTGTCTTTTACTAAGGAATTAACAGTGTATATATCTTTAAGTAATATTTAATAAAAAAAAAATATTAAAACCAAAGTTTTAAATTGCGCGTAATTTAAAAAATTAAATTAAACTCGAAACAGGTAAAAGTGCTGTTAACGCTACTCCCAAAACACCATAATTTAAATTAATTTCAATCTTGCAACACCATTTCAACTCCGAAAAAAAATTTATAATACGTAACACTTTTGTCATTTATATTTTTTAACGAAAGTTAATTGTCAAGAAGCGTCCTGGCGCCTTCGCCATTCTTGTTATCTGGCTAGAAGGTGAAGTTGCGAGGTGACCTAGACGTGATAATTAAAGCCAAGGGAATTTTTTTTTCTATTTCCAGTAATTTTCATACCAAAAAGTATGTAAAGATTATTTAAAGTTATATTTGTAATTATTTTACATATGTTATTTTTTATAATTGTTTTAAAGGAATTTTAATATAAATAAAATTGCATGATACACCAAGTCTTTTATTGAGCCTTTGTATTTTATTCAAAATCCTGTGGAAATTGCTGGCTCGGCCGATAGCTTTCACAACAAGTGCCATATTTGGCTATGTGGAATCTTTTATAACCTTCACCTTGGTATTAAAAAGGCAATTGTTCTCTATCTTATATGGTATGGGCGTTATCGCGTTAAAAACTTAATTCCGGGATTATTTGTGTGGGCGTTAGGTGAAATAGTAGGTCGAGTTTGCTGATTTCTAAAATCAAATAAACCTCATATGTATATAAAAAATATTTGAGTTAAATTTTATCAACATTGCTTATTATGAATGGACCCTATCGTGCAAAAACTTTTTATTCGGGAGGACACTTGTATGGAGGCAGTAGAAATAATTAGACGATTCGGCTCATATTAAATATATAATAGTCTTCATGTTTAAGAAATATCTCGGCCTTTTGGATCATAATCTATAAGCGCTATTGTGACAAAATCATTAGTATGTGAAAAAATAAGTAAATAATTATAACGCGGTCATTAAAAAGCCGATTTTGTTAATTTTAACTTCCTGTATGTCCCCCAGAGGCGTAAAAGGAACGTATATATGGACGATTTCGTCTCAAGTGACCCAACTTTTGAAGCCGATGTCTTTCGATCAATATGAAATTTGCAAACTTTTCAACAAGATCGGTCAAGAAGCCTCTGAGTTAGAGGGGGTCGAAATTTTACATTTTGGGTATACAGGACATTTTTTGCATATCCATGTAACTTATTACCTATTATTCGTAACCAAATATGTCCCAAATAGTTTAGATAGCTATTTCTTCAATCTTTCGAAAAAAAATATTTATTAAATATTTTTGCAAAATCAAAACTGTATTAATATTTTTTTCCAAATGACTTGTAAAATTCATGTTTTGGCGCTTACGGCCATTTCGCAAAAAGGGGTCGATATATGGCAAAAAAAGGAAACACTTAAGGTTAAAGCTATTTTAAGACATTTTGGGCCGTGTTCATAACTTACCGATAGCTAAAGGTAAAATTTTATCGGCCGTATAAAAAGTTTTCCATTATTTCCAATTTTATTGAACCTACCAACTATCAACTTTTATTTAACCTTCACTCATAGAATTATTACATTAACTGATTATGGGTTATTAAATTCGTTTTTCGTACTGTTAAAATTGAATAAAAATATAGTTATTTTACGAATAACTTTATTTTTTAACATTTATGTTTGTTATTCAAAAAACAAACTACCAAAAAATAATGTTTTCCATACTAATATTGTTATTTAGTAATATTAGTATTGTGGTTATTTTATTGAACTGTTAATGGTTTTTAATCCAAATCCAATTATTATTTAGTTTGATTTTCTGTCAGTTAAATTATATTTTTTAAAGCAATAACTGTTAAATTTTACGATATATACTCTTAACCCATTTACGGCCGCTGTGCTTATTTGGGAACACTTATTTACTGAGGGCATATATAAAAGTTGTTGATATTTTTAATAATTTTTTTGCATAATTCATAAGCTGAAAGTTCAGACACTCTATACAGTTTAAAAAATATTTATTGCAATACGCGATTTCGTGGTTAAATTCACATAAATTTCACTATTAAGCCATGTGTAAAGGTGGATATGAATTTCTAGTTATTATTTTTAATGCAAAGTGTACATTATCATAATTACATAGTTTTTGAAAAATTCGATGTGTAATGAAACATATAAAAGCATTTTTAATTAATAAAATAATTTTGTATTATTTTATAGCACATGAAATATTGCGTACAATGGCCACGAGTGTACTACTATATATTAGAATTCTACATACAGGCAGCAAAAAAAAACAACGCATAAAATCGTTTTAGGAATACATCTAATTAGCAACTGTTCTACAAGTTGTGACCTTTTTCGGTACTTAGACGATTTGGGCTCTCGTATTACGGAAATTATCTGTGAAAATCGCAAAGAAATGCCTACTGCTACGTATAAAGCTTCAGGATATCCCAGCCTCCGTTGCTTCCGTTTCCCATAATATATGCTAGGTTTTCGATAGGCGACCCCTTTATCGGCTTCCTTGAGTTGAGTACTCGATACCTTATGTTGTTACATTATCCCGTAATTTGCATAGGGTCTGTCCTAGCCAGGAACATTTAAGACATTTTATTTCTGAACAAAAAACTCATTATATGTCATGATGTAAGGCAAGAATATTCAAAGAATTCTACGCAGACAACGATTCAGAAAAGCTTGCATTGTTTCCAATTCGCGGTTGGATGGCTTCCACGTTTCATATGCGTAGACGAGGACTGGCTTAACGTTGGCATTAGAGATGTTTAGTTTAGTGTCTCTGGATATGGTTGTGGATTGTCACACCGAAGGCTGCTTTAACCTTAGACAAATGTGATTTCATATTTTTACTGGAACCTCCATTACTGGAGATAATACTCCCAAGATATGTGAAGGATTCAATTTCGTACAAAGTTAAAAACCTCTTCGCCAAATTATTTACGCTTATAGCCAATTTACACTACAACGAAATCTAGTACTTTCGAGATTTCGAGCCAAATCTAGTTGTTTTTGGCTAGATTTCCCGTACAAAACAAAATCTACTCCGTAACTAGATTTTGACGAAATCTATTCGAAATCTAGTAGTACTTATTGATGCAACTATGTTTTTCTCCATATAGCACTAAAAACTACTTCCCTGACATTTTAACAAAAAACAAAAACAATAATAACTGCTTGTTAAAATGGTTAAAGAAAATTCAAAAATTTTGTAATATAAAATAGTAAAAAAAAGGGAAATTACAATTAATATTGATAAAATAAATGAAGTTGATTATAAAGAAAATGTAATGCAAATTTGTTAATGCCTATTTCTTTATATGTAAGTATGTGTTACACAAAAAAATTTCAGTCGGCGGTTTTTGTTGTGAAAACCAAATCTCGCTAATGTCAAACAAGTATAATGTAAACGAACTAGATTTGGAGGAAGATTTCAAATGAAATCTACTAGATTTCGATGTAATGTAAATGCCCTATTAGAGTGTTTGTTTTACCGACATTTATATTAAACTCGCACTCAGCTGCCATATTGCACAATAAAAGCAGTTAAGTTGTCATATGGGAACTTGCATGAGCAAAAAGACATAACTTTTGTCATCTAGCTTCCAATGACGACCGCATGTAATGCCAGTGTTTGTTGAGACCACGTTGCCAAGTATGTTGTCCAATTCTATGTTGAATAATAAGGACGAGAGAACAAATCCTTGCCTAACACCATTTCAAGACATGTACATTGTGTCATCTGCAACTACAGAATGCTTGGAGTGGCAGAAAATTCATGAAAACTCACTGCGTTAATAATGGTCGATTTTTATAATTTCACATACATTTGTCCACTGTGCCAATTTGGGTACACCCTTTTTATGTCCTGACATTTTTTTTAATTTATTTTTTTTTGTTTTGCTGGTTTCTTATAGTCCTATTTTTATATAAATAAAGAATTTTTTAAAGATTTTTTTTCGAATTTATTCTATGAGTTAAATTTCAGTTATGTATTTTATAAAGCTTTTTGTAATAGTTCTTTTCCTTCAATTTTTATGAATGACTTTATACACTTCCAGACTATTATCTTGTATATTTTAAACTTTTCATTGTTGTTTGGGGTTGGCTTTAAATGGGTTGAATAAAAATACGAAAAATAAAAAAATTATGTAAAATTAATTTATTTTAAATGAAATGTAAATGAACCAATTTTTAAATAAATTTTTAGTTGTTTTACATGAATTTTCTGTGGAATTTACCTACATACAGGCCTGTTCTGAAAATCACGTGATTTCAAATCACATGTGCTTTTAAAATCACACTTGTGATTTTGTGGTGTTCTGTAAATCACACCGTTTTTGTGTTTTTTTGGTGTGATTTTCACAAGTTCTTAACACCTGCTTGTTCTACAAAGGCGTAGCTCATTTTTTAACGCTTTTTATGTTCTTTTTCGATAATTTGTTTTTTTTTACCGATTTGGTGATCTCAAGTTGGTTTTAGGGCTTGTTTCAAATTTTGTAATTCTTCGCGAATTTTAGCGTTTTGTTCCAGTAAGTTTTCTGATTCTTTACACCTTTAAAGATTTATAATAAATATAAGAGTCTGCTATCTTGCCGCTGTTAGCAAATTTTTGCGAATTTCTACTAATTTATCAATTTTTATCGAATTTTTGCCATTCCTTATAGTTTTCGGGACTTTTAATCAATTTTATGGCTTGTTTGTAATATTAAAAATTTTTCTCGAATTTTGGCTATTTTTACAAAAATATTTTGTTAATTTCCGATATTTTTTTTTGCCCATTTAGTGATTTCAAATAGGTTTTAGGGTTTGTTTTCATGTTTGCAATTTTTCGTGAATTCTAGCCATGTTCGCGGATAGAAGCGATTTTGTCTTGTCCTTTGCTATCATGTCGGTATTAGCAAATTAGCGATCTTTTATTCAACTAAAAAGACAAGCCTGAAATCACTACAGAAGTCACAAAGCAAATTTTATTTTTATACTACCGTCGAGTTTTCTTTATTTTAAATGATTTGTTGTAAATAAAACAGCTTATTGCATAAAAAAATTAATAAACAACACTTGAATATATTATTGGTTAATTTATTATGACGGTCATCTTACAATAGTCGAAAAAATAACAAAGTGACTTTTAAAAGTTGTTTACGTAGCTGAACGTTTTGAAATCACAAAATAATTTGCCCAGAATACCTTTCTTGTGATTTCAAATCACTTTGATAAAATGTGATTTTCAGAACAGGCCTGATAATATTTTGAGTGTTCCTTTTATTTATCGCTCCCTTTAGGTCAAATAAAAGTTGCAATAATGGAATACTTTTTATACGGAAGACAAATTCCTACCTTTTGCTATCGGTATGTTGTGAAAACAGGTATTAATAGGTTATTTTTGATGCCAATACGATCAGATAAATCAATCTACAGGGTGGTGCAAAATGAGCTTTTTGGATTAAAGGGTTATTAACGTTTTTATGCGCTTATTATTACTTTATTTTAATACAGTACATTATTATTAAGAGTGGATTTTCTGCTTCGCACAAACTTGCTCTTTTTACATATTTTCGATAACTATTTGTAAAATTTCGATTTTAGTTATTTTTGTTCGATTGTATAGGTATTCATAATTAATGCCCCAAGTATTCTTCATAAAATAAAAAAAAGTTAAACAGAGAAAAATAACAATTAAAAAAATTATAAAAATTGAAACCATATACCTAATTAGCCGCCATCCTGTATTTACAGACCCAAGGCAAGTCATTTTCATAATATCCCAAGTCAAGCCTTTGATATAAAATGACTTTATCATTTGATATAAACCACAATTCTCAAACCATTTTCTATTGTTTGATTTTAACATTTGAATTCAAATTGATAATGACTTCAATATGAACATTTAACATACAATTTTTTATCAATTTGATATCAAATTGTTATCAATTGTTATTCTCATATCAAAAATAAACTTGGCAACACTGAGGCGAAAAATAAATGATATCATTAAAATATGGCGATTACAGTTAAATGTGTTAAACAACAATTAGTATTGTGGTTATTTTATTGAACTGTTAATGGTTTTTAATCCAAATTTAGATATTTTTAATTAGGCTTAAGTTCATTGAATTTAGTTATTTTTAGTTATTTTTTAGTTATTTTTTAGCCGCCATCCTGTATTCACAGACCCAAGGCAAGTCATTTTCATAATATCCCAAGTCAAGCCTTTGATATAAAATGACTTTATCATTTGATATAAACCACAATTCTCAAACCATTTTCTATTGTTTGATTTTAACATTTGAATTCAAATTGATAATTACTTTAATATGAACATTTAACATACAATTTTTTATCAATTTGATATCAAATTGTTATCAATTGTTATTCTCATATCAAAAATAAACTTGGCAACACTGAGGCGAAAAATAAATGATATCATTAAAATATGGCGATTACAGTTAAATGTGTTAAACAACAATTAGTATTGTGGTTATTTTATTGAACTGTTAATGGTTTTTAATCCATTGAATTTAATTTTCATTAAATTATTTTTATGAAGACAGGAATTTTACAACATGAAATCAATTAAAATTTTTATAGATAATTTTTCATTCTTGACTGCGCTGAGATTTGAACCCAGGCGTTCACGGACAGGTTGCCCAGACTAGTTTCGATTGTAACCACACAATCTCTTCAGAGGGGTTCGCCGTCTTACTCACTCGGCTTTTGCAGCCGGATGACGTCAATTGTCAAACATCAATCTTTAAACCAAATGGTATTTCACCTTGGAAGATCGAAATTTGCTTTTGAATGAATGATTATCTTTTTCAATTGATTTACATGTTCTTCCTTACTTCTTTTTTTTTCCTAAAGAAAAATTATATGTTAAGGGAAGTGAATTCGCCTTTAAAAGCCCTTAATATCTTGTGAAAAATATAAATTAGTTGTGAGTAAAAAATTAATTACATTGCGTAAGAATGCGAATAAAAATAAAACGGAAAAGTGAATAAATTAAAAGTTTGTTGTACGATCGCGGTGCTACTCAGATCCATGCCAATGCTCAAAATAAAAGGCAGCCAAGTATTTCGTCCTTGCAAGAATTTTAGGACGAGGAGAACGATATTTAATTTTTATGGTTTGTTTTTTATGCTAATGTTAAACTGCCAGTTTATTAAAATAAATAATAAATTTAAATTAAAGTATTTGACCTTCCACATTGTATTACAATCTTCATTTGAAATACATTTGAAAATAACGTTAAAAACAAGTTGAAAATAGATAAATTGTTGTAATTCAAAAAAAATTTCCCCTTTCTGTTGGGCATGCTGAGATTTTCAAATGACTTTCAAATTATTATCAAACGTTTATCGTTTGAGAAAAGGTTAGATTTTAAATAATTTTCAATTTTAAATTTAACCTCCGTGTTCGTTGGGATTAATCGTATTCAATTATTTTTGTTCGTTGTTCGATTTATAATTATTCATAGTTGATTCCCCAAGTCTTCTTCACAAAATGCTAAAAACCATAAAAAATTAATAAATAAAAATAAAAAAAAGGCATAAAGAATTCAAGCCCTGAAGCTCATTTTGCGCCACCATGTACGTTTAAAGATTGTTGACTTTAGCACTCATTCTGCGGGTTGGATTAAAATGTGCATTTTTAGTTGGAAAGTATTAAAATCTTAAGGGAATATAATTTTGGGAAGGGCGAATAGAAACTTGAAACCCAACATTAAAAAGAAGGAAATCACCGTTTCAGCATGAATGAGAAATTAAATTTACCGTATTTAATGACGTATTTATTAACAGCTGCCGTAGCGAATGAAGGAATACTAAGTTTGTCATTCCATATGAATCTCTTTTAATATTCATCTAAGACCCCATAACGTATAAATATATGTATAATCTGGGTCCTTGTGTAATTCTAAGTCGATTAAGCCATGCCCGTCTGTTAAACTTACGCCAACATCCGAATTACTCAATATAAACGAATTTGGGTGTCAAATTGTTGCTAGTTCTACTAAGCGGTTCAGGATTGAAGAATAAGTTCAGTAGGAAAATAATGGGTTCAGTAGGAAGAGAGTCATGCACCCTTATGTGGAACAACCTCCCTAAAACAAATTCAAAAAATGCCATAAATTTGTGAAGGAATGCCATTATATTTCAACAAATTCCTTTTATCAAATTTGTCATCAAATTTCGTCACATCGGTCCATAAATTACATTAGGCTCCATTTAAAGATCACTCTCGGAAATCATGTTGGTGTGCCTAAAAGTGTAACAAATGCTTTTATATGATTTTGTGGTGAATTATCGACTTATATATTTTCATAAGAATCGAAATTACACCACTAAATTTTGTGCAGATCGAGTCTTAATATCATACGCCCCATGTCAAATTCACTCTTGGAAAACACTTTACAACGTCTAAAGGGCTCTGGAGACTTTCAAATAAACCCGTCAATCAGTGCATATGTGTTAGTGTCGTTTATTTGAGGCTTGTTCGGAGACGTACAAATAAACACGGCAATCAACAATTGTATTTTGTAAAAAACCAAAATATTTATATTTTTCATGACAACAAACACAAAGAAAATAATTTTTTTTTGTCAATCACAACAGGAGACTATCAAATAATCAGCCATCAAATAAAAAAATCAAAACTTTTTGATTTTCATCAAGCATTGCTTGATGAAACACGAATGTTGCTTTTGGCATATGCTTTAACTTTGGACCAAATATTTTCAATGGGACTTAGCATTGGAGAATTGGGTCCGAGCCGCAAAAGAGATGCTGGCGTACTATTGATTACTCTTTCAAGGTTTGAATGACAAGGTTCGTTGTCAGCAACAATCACCAAAATCTTCCAGCAGATTACCCATATCTTGCCACTTTTGCATTAATGTAATCACCCAGTCATTTGCTAAATGTGCAGTAAATAAGCCCTTTCTACGTTCCACGTGTACGATTCCTGTAGTTGAAATTGCTCCTATTAAATGTATGTTAGGACCTCTTGATGCTGGAAGGTGTTGTACTGCTCTATCCCCAGCTCTTGCACGACCTCTCGTTCGACGGCAAAACAAATTAAAATTGGTTTCATCCATCCAAACAACTTGCTTTCCATGCTGTATGTAGTGGTTTAAGGATTGAACATATTCAGCTTTTTTCCTTTTGTTTGCCTCAGAGTTCACTGTAACAGGTTCAAAGTGTACTTGTTTTGTAGTGAACATTCTGCCTTCTAAATAATTACCTATTGTTGACACAGATAACGATTTGTTGAAATGACTTATAACCTTTTCTTTAAGCTGCATTAATGTTATGGTAGAGTCTTCTTCTACCCACGAAAGCATCAAATCAATTTCATCATTAGAAAGAATTTTTGGCTTTGTACCACCTTTTGCAACATTTCGGCAACCCCAGATTGGATCCAATAATATGCGGTCTTATATTTAATTCCTAGTGATGTAGCCAAACCTATCCAATCTTCACCTCTGTTAGCACAATTAACTATTCTTTCACGGTCTTTTGTACAATGTTTTTTATATTTTTTTCATTCAATTTCATCTTTTCCAGTCACTATTGCTCTGCAGATAGGACAAGCACTATCTTCAACATCCGTTATAGGCTGTGCGCACTTCTTGTGAAAGAAATGTAGGCATGGTAGCAAGCGTATAACTGAATTCCTTGTCATAACAGATTGGCAAATTGCACAATTATCCTTAAATTCCATTTTTTTTTTGATTTATGTCAATATTACGTTTTAAACTGTTTTAAGTTTTAAATAAACTATGTATGTACATTAGGGGTATAACCAAAAAAAATACCAACCACGACGGGGTGGCCACTGATGAATATATGTATATAGAAAACAGTTTTCTGAGATCAATTTGGATAAAAATTCTCCCCCCCAAACCGTTTTTTCTAAAAGCTTCCAAAAAATAATAATATTTGAATTTTTATTTTTTCAATACCATACATACAGTCATGTACTATATATTTACTGTTTGGATGTAGTATAATTGGTGGTATAAGTCTTATTTGTGAAATAGCATAAAAATATAAATGAATGGTTTGTGTTTTTACAATATGGAAATTGTATTTTTAATAAACAAAAAAAAAAAAAAAGAAAAAAAATCCAAATACTAAACTTCAAAGTGATTTGGGGGGGGACTTTTTTAACGCCCGCGAAAAAGTGACCCCACTTTTCATCATAGATTTTCATGGTCTATATGGCATGGATAGGTATTTTTTGATAATTTAAAAAATTGTTCAAAAGTTATACCCCTAATTTACATATATTTAAATGGAATCAGAAATTTTATTGCAAAAAAAAAAAAAAAATCACGGGTTACTATGTTTATAATTTTACATCACAAAACTTTTAGTGATTTTTCTTTTTTACATTTTTTTTTATTCTGACTTACAATTGACGCTTTCTGAATTACAATTGACAATTTCTGATTTACAATTGACGCTTTCTGAATTTCAACTGACTAATCTGAATAACAATTGACGCTTTCTGAATTACAATTGACAATTTCTGATTTACAATTGACGCTTTCTGAATTACAACTGGAAAAGGTGTAGTACTTAGTGAAATTAAATTATGTTGATAGCGGACTTCCGGTGTATTTATAAAAATAAGAAACAAAACAAAAACACTACTATACAGCAACACATGTTAATGGTATTTATTAAATCCTTAATCCAAATATTTTCTCAGAAATTTTATGATATAGTTACGGCAATACTGGATTCACTAATTTTAAAAATAAAGATAATTTTTCCATCAAGATGGACCAAAAATAATAAAAAGAAGAAATGATAATGGTTTTTAAACCCAAAAATATAGCTTTTTCCATAAGATGTTTTCGCTTCAAGAACATTATAAAAATAAACCTACAACTGACTGTTCGACATTTTCGTTAATAATACATATGTAGTGTTAATAGTGTAAGTGTTAACTTCTGCATTTTCATTACGCATAATTTTGAACATATTTTAGTCCTTTTTTAGATGTGGGTGTGTGTGAGAGAAATTATGTATATAATGATAAACGTCAAATTGCATACTTTACAAATTTGTTACTTAAGTAGCAATTTTTCATATAAAGTTTGATATACATCGTAAATATATAAATGTGTAAACCACGGCACTGTCAGATTATGGGTTACTTGTTTTTACCCGACCTGTTAATTTTTTTTTATTACTTTTGATCGTCTAATAGGTTGGATTTTTACATTTGAAATATCGCTAGATTCCTCTAAGCAACATAAGTATCCCTCTCTGAGAACCAAGTTTTGAATTTTAGGCGCAATTAATTTGCTTTTTATACGTTGAAAAACAAATTAAGCAGACTTAAAGAGTAGAATTAAAAAAAGGATAGTGAAAGTATATAAGTATAAGCTATTCGGCATGCTCTAGAAATCGAATACGTACGAATGACATTGAAATCAAACTTATTTTAATATAGATCCTGGCTTAAAAGTTTTGAAAAAGTCACTTTATACTTTATGCTTTGAGTTTTTATTTTTACCAGAACCTTCCTTAAATCAGGAAAACCTACGGTACAACTAATTGTAGTGGGGAATGTAAGAACGGATAAGCACAATGTTTTATCGTTGGAGTTTTGTTTAAGCTTTGATATCGTTGCAAATAAGACTTTTTGAGTGTTTGTAATTCTCATTCGCTCTGTAGTCTTATTTGCTGATATTTTTGGCTTGTCAAAAATTTTTTGGGAAAAACATTTCCTGATGATCTGACCTAAGCAACCAGTTAAATGCGCATAGAAACAGCTTATCCTCCAACAATACATTTTCAGTTGTTTTATGTAGAATAAAAATAGAAAAATAAGTACAACAAATAAAATCTATTAATGATTAAAAAAAAATTTACTCAGAAACCCCATAGATTTTTATTCCACTCGATTTCGAGGAATAATAAATTGTTTTAAAAAGTTTTTTATTAACTTAAACTTAGGGTTTACTTTGCTTAAAGCTTGTATTAATTTTGTTTTTCTTAATCTTGTTATGGTATTTTTAATGCATTAAGAACTGTAGTTTTTGCAGCCGGGTTTTGGATTTTTTTAAATTATTTATTTTATTTAAAATTTTTAGAACTGTATACGTAGCACATATGAATTGTTGTTTAGGTATAATTACGTGCTTGTTTTATTGTTTTTTTTTTGTGTTTATTAATTTAATAAAAGTGTCAATTATATTTTTACCCATTGCATAAACTTATTCGAATTATTGGAGTAATTCGAAAAATTTAAAACTCTTATTCGATTAATCGAGCAATTAACGATCAAAACCAAAAGACTTTTAATTGAATACATACTCAACTTTCTTAACTAATACACCAATACCCCGGCTTGCGTCGCTAATTGGGACCGGAGGAACGCGACGCAAACGAAAGCACGATTTTCAATACATTTAGATTGATAATTAATTGATTTCGATTCATTATTTTAGCTGAAAAAATTAAAGTTTGATATGGTAGACTTGATAATGGATAATTTTCTTTAAGGTCATCAAATAAAGCTAAAGCTATATTTTCAATTGCCATTTGACTTAAGGGAATTCTTCGCTGATTTCGATCTTCAATGCAAATGAAAAGAAGTGACTCAATTTTTATCAGTAAAGGACCTCTCATTTTTGTAACCTGTTTATGTCTTTGGAACAACAAATGGATTTTATTGCAGAAGGGGCTTGTCCAAGGTTGCTTCCAATGTAAACCGCCTTTTCTTCTGATTAAGAATGTCCAGTTTTTATTCTAAGCTTATTTGCTATTTTTACTCATTGTTGCAAAATATTTGGATTTAACTTCACTTCAGCAACTACTAACGACCTTCAACTTAAAACCAGAGGACAACCTTCACATACATATTTGTATTAGACTTAAACGGGAACTCCCGTTTTTCTGTTTTAGATTTGTACAAACATTTTTATATTAACGAGGCAAATCGAAGCACTAACGACACAACTTCGAAGCCATGCGATGCAAACTGAAACAATAACGACGCAACTTTGAAATCACAAAAATTGTTAAAAGACGCATCTTCGAAACGACGTAAACCGAAGCGACGCAAACCGCGGTATTGGTGTATTAAAAAGTTAAAATGTTTGTATGTTTGTAAGAGTTAATTTCCGGAACTTCTGGTCAGATTTAATTTGAATAGCAAAATGAAGAATTGAACCTCCTAACGGACATAGGCTATATAAGGTTCCACTAGTGGAAAATAACGTTATAATTTTATTGAAATATGGGTGAATTCTTCTATAAGTACGAATTAATCGGAAGAATTAAAGTGACATGAAAATTAACAAATGAACAATTAATTGGAATTTCACTTGGTCCTTAAAAAAATGTATTGCAATTGATAGTTATAAAACTTGATCTTTTCGCTAGGGCAATAAAATATCTTTCATAAACATCATACTTCAGCTGCAAATACTTGCAAATCTCTTTAAAAACCGAATTTTTTTAGGTAACTTCAGCGTGAAAAATTCAAAGTTATTTAATTTATAGCGCGTACAACGTAAGGCAGCTGAACAACGAGCTACTGTTTATGACCATTCTGTATCATGTATTGCTAAAGGCAGCCAGTCCGAAGATTTCAAACATTATTTGAAAGAGCAGTCGCGAGTGTTTTGTGCAAATATCGGTAGCAGATGGCGTAAGAGTAATAGGTGTTTACAAGCTTTTATGCTGAAAACTCCCGACAGGAAGAATAACAATATTCTGAGAACGAAGTTGAAGAAATCGAAAATCATGTTTTTCAAAATTCATGTTTTTTTAAATTTAATTGATAATTTAGAACTACACATATAAAAGAAATTTCTTTTCTTTTATGTGCATGTTAAGAGGGAGCGAGACTTCCAAAGACCTAATCTGAAAAATCAATCAATTTGCAAAATTAGTTTTGGCAAAAACAAAAAGAAAAAATTAGCTATAGTGGACCTTTAGCGGCTAAATAGCTGAACCATATTTTGATGAAATTGGAAATATAGTCTTTATATTTTTTTAAAACTTTGGCCAAGAGGTGTTCTTGGGGAGAATTACTGCCTCTCCGCAAATATCTAACCAATTTTAATGAAAATTTAATCACAGATAGATCAGAGAAATAAAACACACATTGCTTATATATTTTTCAAAGCTTGGACCAATAGGAGACAAAAAAGCAATTTCTGCATCTCCGACTCTATCCAACCGATTTAAATTTCACTTTTATATTGATTCAAGAATTTACTCTGGGCGGGCATCGCCTCGGGCACAGTTTGAATCGTCGATACATTTTTTATAAACGCGATTACTTTTAATATTTTATTTTAAATACAGTTGGGAAAGCTTTTTTGATTAGCTGTAATAATGAAATCCTGTAAGTGGTGGCTTTTTCTGCCTCGCAAAGACTACTCGTTTTAAAATATTTATTTTCTATTAGTTTTCGCAAAATTTCGAAGGTAACAGCCATGATTTTATTTCGAGTGTTGGGGCGATGGATATCGATACCGATATATCGACGATATTTCTGGTTTGCCGAGATATCGGTATTGGCCATACCTTACTGTGATACGCCAATACTTTTTTTAGACTTTTTTTTTGAAAAAACAATTTAATTTTCAATGCTTATTTTTGCATGACAACTTGATGAAATAACACATTTAAAATCGGAATATAAGATAAAAGCGTAATAATAAATTGTTTCTCTTAATTCTTTAGCTAGAGGTCCACACAACGTGTTCCATGCGTTTGATACTTTCTTGACCTGTTTTCATGACGCATGCAAATGTGGAATGTAATCCCACTTACCCCCCGTTTCCACATGCAAGTGCAAGTGAAAAAACTCTATGCACTCACACTTTTTTACTAACACCATCACATTTTTAGTACTTGCAGCTCAACTTGCAAGTAAATTTTTGACACTTGTAGCAAGTAAAATGACAAATAAAGATATAGTGTTACCGTCGATGCCTTTTGTATCAATTTACTACTACTTAGTAAAATAAAAATTATGTTTATAGCTGATTTTCTGTGTATTTAAAAAATAATTATGTGTAGAATTTTTAGAAATAGCAAAGAGGATATTTTTGAAGGGAAGTTTTAACATTTATATCACCTTTTTATAAAAAAAAAATATATTACCAAGTTATGTGTCTACAGGTTTACAATATTGACTACTTGGCAACACTTCGTTAATAATTGAGACATTGAAGTTTTGCTAGAAGTTTAGATATTGACGACATTTAAAAAATAAAAATGAGCTTGCACTGTGCTGTTTAGCCACTCAATAAATTTTTGTGTTTTTTATTTTGACATTTCTCCTGAATTTCGTTAATAATATGTATACACCCAGGCAAATTCATTCCAGGTAATCTCGGTAGTACAACAAGTACCACTCGTACAAAAACCACAAGCAATTTGTTTTTGTAAAATAACTTTACAATGTCAAAAACCGAAACCAATCAAAACAGAAACAAAGTTAATAAACAAAATTTTGACATCCAACAATTATAAAGCTAAAGAAAAAAGTTATCAGCAGGGCTTTTAGGATCACCTGTAATGAATTCGCCTTGATAAACACTATTTGCAAGTAAATACTTCCTTGTGGCAACGTAGGGTTAAACACATCAACGAATTGAGCGCGTAATGTGGACTTCCATATTTAGCCGTTTTGCTTTGCACCATAGAAGTGAAATGATCTCGCACTGCTAAATCTTTTATGTATTTATAGGAAAAAAAACTTAAATTTTTTTTGAAAATTTTTTGATTTTTATGTTTATTTTCAATTAGATATTTGTGAGAATTAAAATGATTTTGCTGAAAATTTTTGGTTACTTCGAAGAGCCTACAATATACATAAGCCACTGCTACATTGTCTGACCTTAATCCGCTAGTTAAAAGTCTTCGAACATTATTCGAAAATATAATAAAGAAATAAACTGAGACAGAGATTAGTTCAGAGGCCCGAAAATTTACGACTTATTTAGCACTAGTTCTGAATGAAAGGCAATCGGCTATATTCGTATCGAAAAAACATCTTACTGAGCTGCTATGAATATGAATTTTAAAATTATGAAAGACACAGTCATCCCTACTTTTAGTAAAAGTTGTGATAAGTTTTCAAAATGGCCTTTGGGGCGTTTATGAACAAATTTTAAGAAAATCCGAAGAGGGTCCATCCTCAGCTGTGGTTCTGCTAAACAAGAAGCCGAGATATACCTAATTTCTTTTAATATTTCTAGAGAAGCAGAGCAGCTAAGTGCAGAACTACTTAACTTTTGAAATGAGTACTGTCGTATCTTAGAGACTATTTTTCACTGCAGGTCTGTCTCAAACGGATTTGCGATCTCCGCACAAATTGAAAATACATTGCATTTTTAACAAAATTCTTATTTATTTAAATCTTAAATATTTATAATCTCTTACTCTGTTCTTTTCTATTAAACCATTATGTACTTTTTGTTAAAATTACCATCAATCAAATCAAATTCGTTGTTTTTTAAATCATATTAATATCAATTTTAAATATTAATAATCTCTTACACTATAATTTTATATACAAACAAATTTATTCTACTTGAGTTTTGTCAATTTAACCTTAAATTCAAATTTAATATTCGTATCTGTTTCGGTATCGCCGATATTTATTTTTGAGAATCGGTATCGTATCGGCAAAAAAGCGCATCGTTACAGCACTACTTGTTAACATTCTCTCTTTCTTTCAAATTACCCAAAGAAAACTGACAGGAGCTGATTAATTTGATCAGTGTGGAGGCCAGTTAAAAACGCTTGGTCGCTAAATAGTGAATATGCTCCTTAACAAAGCCTTTGAAGCACCACAATGTTAGAAGGTTTGCCAAAAAATATGCACCATCGTCATTTAAAATAAAAAAAATTTTGCCAGACGACAATTTATTACCCATGCCAGTTTAAGTTAATTTTAATTTGCTGAAAATTATTTTCACTGAACAGTCTGAAAATGGCAGCATAAGCAGGAAAGTTTTTACAGTTTTTTAATTAGGAAGAGAAGGCTCCCCAAGACAGGTTTTTATCTCAAAAACGTTGGGCCAAAGGCCTTCCACATCCAGATTGACAAAACATTAAAAGGATATAAAAAAATGTTTGGTTGTAATTTTATGGAGCTAAATATCTGTTAAAAGCTCTTTTAAACTATCGCACAAGTCTTACGTATGTTGAAAAAAATACAACCCTGTCATTTAAGTCAAAATACGTAAGACTTATGGGATAGTGTAAAACGGCCTTAACTAGAATAAAACCGTTTGATTGACTTGTATATGAAATAATGTTAATAATGTTAAGGAGAAATTACACAAAAACTTTATGATCCAAAAATAGCCAAGGAAAAAAATTGTTTGTCCCATTTTTCTATAGTTAAACTGAAATCGGCAATACTGATGCAGAAAAGGCAATTATTTTTTTAGCACTCTTTGTTGCATAAAAAGTTTTTGTTTCGCTCATGTTTTGTAAAAAAATTAAAAATATTCTATATTTTGCAAACGTTTTCGAAATCAGATATGATTTTAAAATTCTTTCGATATTTAAAACAGGCGTATTAAAAACCAAATGGTGTTAGAGTTTTAAATTTGCTCCCGTGAAACTTAAAAATAATAAAAGATGAAATTAAAAATTATTAAAAATAAAATAAAAAAATTCTATTTTTAGAAACCAATTTATTTTTTTACATAATAAATATCACTTATTGGAAATAATTAAAGTTTAGCTAACATTACACTTTTTTTTCTTTAATATAAAAATTATTTATAATTTCCAAGTGGGTGGCAATTAATTGTAGTCATTTTTATTACTCAATCGTATTTTTTTCTTCATCTTTGCGAACTTTCATTTTTATTTTTGAGTTTTTTTATTTTCGGGCAAAATTTTGTCTTGATTTTTGTTGTTACTTCTCAACATTAAATCGCATGTGTTTTATTGATCATTAAATTTGTTTTACTTCTTTACGAGTTTGTTTGCAATTGATTTGTTATGGCTGTTCGATTTAAATGGTTAAAAATGTTTGTTGAGATTTAAGTGAAATTATCTGTTGCCAACTCCAATTGATTGTGACTATAAAAGCGGTCATTAATGATCATTTTAATTATTTAACAGATTTCGTGGATTGTATTAGAAACGTTTTAATGGTGTTATTTTTAAATTAAAAAAAAAAAAAACACTTTGTTTATTTAAATTTTTTTCCAGTAAAATTTTTTATTTATTGGCAATATATTCATATTTTTGGCAATACGATCATACAAAACGGGGTCTATATTTTTAAGAAAAGTCAACAAAAAGTATAAGTGTTGTATTTAAAGTCCTTTTTTTATATTAAATATTTTTGGGAGATAAGTGGACTCATGAACTGTTTGGTAAAAAGTATGAAAACTTACCTCTATATAAAAGGTTATTTTTAAAATTAATAAAAAAAAAAAAAATAATACAAATTATAATAACTTAAAAATAAATTAAAAAGTTGGTTATTCAAATCTTAATTTTTTTTAAACTAAAGAAATAACGTTTGTTTCCTAAGTCTTTCTGCTCAATTGACGCACCTCAGAAACATGTTTCTTAAGTCTTTTGTTGTTAATTGTAGAATTACCAAAGAAATTTTATAATTTAATTCATTTACTGTTAATCGATGACTGTATGAAAATAAAAAAATATCTTCTTTAAGTGAATTGATGCTCAAAAATTTATTTTGAATGAAAATGAAATTTCTGTTATTACAAAATAAAGTTCAATAAAGACCAAGACAATATGATTTTATTTCACACCAGCCATATTAACACTGGTAAAAAATTTAAAATAGAAATTTAACTTTCGATAAATACAACGTCGTTACGTGACATGCTAAGAGAGTTTTTTATAAATTCATAAAAGTCAACATTTCAGCTACAGGTGTTATGGCTTATCATCTTTTTTTATTGTTGTTATAATTTTATTTTTTCGTACGAATTATATTGTTTGTGTTCTGAACAATAATATTTAATGATTTTTTTATTTGATTTAAGACACACATACACACAAAAAACAATTCAAATTTTACTTTTCTTTAAGTCATGCACTCAAGTAGCTGCTGCTATTTTCGGCTTCTTCGATCATGTCTGCTTCCACAGACAAGGTGCGGCCGTCTTAAATGGAAGATGATGATGATTTAGCTGAAGATGTATTTGATAATTTGTGGGAAAAGAGTTTTTTGTGGTGTTTGTTGGTATGTGAAGTTTGTCTGTCTGCCCATTTATCTGTCTGTTGTAAATTAATGAAATGTAAATACAATTATTTTTTCAAAATTATTTGATGTTTTTATTGGTGGTGTAAATTACAAAGAAATTTTCACTTCCATTTTTATGCTTCATTCATAAATTATTTTTTGTGTTAAATTTTGAAAGTGTCTTTGAGTATTTAGAAACATTTTTGATATCGGTTTTTTATTAAGAACTGAGCTGCATAACCTTTATGAGGGCAGTTGTTTATTTCAAGACTCGTTTTTTTTCAAAACAAATGGGACATCTATTTTTTAAAAGCCGAAATCGGAAAAAAGCATTTGAAACTCTTCATTATCATGATATTTTTGTATGAATATTGCTTATGGCTTAAGTTAACAAAATAAAAGACTTTTGCCAATTCTTATAAGTTTTAATTTATTAGTTTCATTTATAGTGCAATTTAAAATATTTTTTGATATCGGCTATTTAACTTTGGCTTTCAGCTCTTAAAATAACCCGTTGAACCTCAGTACAGTTAACGCTTTCTGTAGTTCATTTTAATTTTGTTTTGTCTTATCAATTTGTTTCGGTCTTTTTAGTACATTACCTAAAAATTGTCATTTTTGCAGTCGGGTTATTGACTTTTTTAATTATATTCTGCCAGGCCCACAATGACGACAAGAACATTTCTTTCGCATTTTTATATTGAAAACAATAATAAAAAACCAAAATTTGTTTTTATTTTCAATATAAATATACGAAAGAAATGTTCTTGTCGACATTGTGGGCCTGGCTGATTATTTTTGTTTTTAGACTTTCTAGTATCCCTAACACTCTAATGTACTTATTTATGTACATAATACAGTGTAAACTACTTTGTTTTGCCGCCATTTTAGTAAACATTTGTCTTGACGGTTCATATTTGGCAGTCGTGAAGTAGACACATGGCAAATTTATTGTTAAAAAATATTCAATAAACCAACGTGTTTTAATCGTTAAAACATTGTATCAACATGAATCATCGATTAGAAGCAACGTGCCAATAAAACGCACTATTTATCGTGTAGTGAATGATTTCGAAGAATGAGGGTTTGTAGGTGATGGACCCAAGCATGGACAACAACGTACTGCAAGATCGACTGAAAACATTTCTGCTGCTCAAGAAAGTGTTTAAAACAATCCATACCTCAATTCGACGCCGTGCTCAGGAGCTTGGTCTTCAAAGAACAACTTTGGACACAATTTTGCACAAGGATTTGCATTTGTTTCCATTTAAGATTCAGTTGACACAAGAGCTTCTACCACAAGACCATTTACGCCGCCGTACATATGCCAATATGATGTTACAGCTCGCCCATGACAACCCCGATTTTCATGAAAAAATCATAATGAGTGACGAGCAACTCAAACAAAATATTCGTGATAAAATTAATGAAATACCGCGTTAAATATGTGAGATCTGTAATGAAAAATCTACTCAAAAGGACTCGCATTTGTAAGGCTTACAAGGCGGACATTTATCTAATATTGTATTCCATACATAATTGCCGACATTAAATAAAACATAAAAGATCCATTCTTTTTCATTTTATTAAAAATTATAAACAAACAAAGTAGTATACCTTCCCGGCGGACACCCTGTATATAAGTCGGGCAAAATGTAGAAATCTAATGGCTCACATCAAAATACTAATAAAAGGTTTATTTAGAAAATGTTTATAATATATTTTTATGTGTGAAAGTTGAGGTGTCACCGCAATATTTCCCCCCTTATTTTGTAAAACACTTCACCACACTTAAAAAATGTTTTAAAATTTTATATGAAAAAAAATTTTCAAGGGATTTACAAAATAACCCCTATGTGTGTTGGAAACTTTTACGGTTACTGTTATTTAGCCACAACAACTTTTTCCACCCGCCATATTTTTGACAGATGAGGTGCCAGCCACTTATCAAAAACTTTCTAAGCCAATTTATTATATCTAATTAAATTAAAACTTATGACTTTTATACATTTTTGTAATATCTTTTTAATTTCCTTTATTTTGATACCCTATTCGATAGGTTAAGCTAAAAACAATTTCAAACGAAGGTACTACAATGTCACGCCAAAAATTCGCTATTTAGTCTTTTTTTTCAGAAAGATATTTCAAGAAACAAGGGTTTCTAATACGAAAACAAGGATTCGAGGTATTAAATAAATTTCCATATGCACATATCCACAATCTTAAGTAAAAGTAGTAGGGGGAAAAAAAATATTATAAATATGTATAGATTATAATAAAAAGGGGGGAAGGAAACGGTAACCAGCTTATATCGTAACTAGGGTGATTAAATGTCTGAAATTGTTACCCAAAAGGCGATCTTATGATATACTAATATTTTTCAAAATGGCAATTGAAGCACAACCGCGAAAAATAATTGTTTTCCAGGAGAGCAAAAAAAAACTTTTTAACAGGCAGGATTTTTTGTTTTAAACTTTTTTTTTTAGATTTTTAAAAAAAGGATAATAACAACTTTGATTCAAAATATCAAGAAGTTTAAATTTAAAGTTTATAATATTTTTTTAGTGGAAAAGAGTTTCATACATGAGCAAAATGTATTGGAAAAAATGATTAATTATGTGTTAATGTAATAAAATTAGTCATAAAGTGTTATATTGTGAAAAATTTTAAATTGAAAAATTTCAAATTTTGTTTTGTTTTTGTTGTTCTTATGTGTGTTGAATTCACACAGAACCTATATGTGTGAGGGGTGAACTAAAAAATTGAGAACACTCTTTCGAGTTGGCATTCTAGTTCTATATTAATGGTATCGTTTTTATTCTTTTTTTTTTTTGGTTTTTTGTTTTTTTATTCCAAAATAATTTTTTTTTAATTTTTCACAAGATTGGCACTATTTGCATTAATATATTTTTATTATAATATTAAAACTAACACTATTTGAGAGTCCACACGTAAGATAATACTCTCTGCGATTGAATTTGACTTTTGCTGATATAAAAATCTTATCTCAGGTGGAGACCCTGTGTAATGCGTGAATTGTTGTCGCTCGTTTAAGTTGTCGATCGACATCGGGGAGCTGGATGTTAATTTGCATTAGGTTTTTTTAAGCGATGGTAAAGTATCATTAATGGCCATAAAAACTTGTACCCAAGATTTCTTTTAAAACTTCGACCGATTTGGGACTTCTGAACATATTCCATAAAAAGCACCCTTCGCAAATACTGTTTAAATTGTGAATCTTTCTAATACAAGAATTTTTGTGAAATTATTAACATTGTCATAGATTATATTTGTGTTGTGGTATCTGTTCATTCCTTCATTACCCTGTCGTGGTACTATATTATTATTGTCCTTGTAAGTAACTTAACACATTTTTTTTTTGTTTGCTATACAATCAATTTACAATTAAATAACCAATTCCAGTTGCAGTCGTAAAAATGGAATTTCATTAGGCTGTTGGAAGTTTCGAAATATTCGATCATTTTATTCGATAGTTTTAACACAGACTATCATTTTTTGCGCCTTTACCTTGCGGCTTTACCTTACCTGATACCCAGTCAGTATTTGGAAGATTGATTAAGCAAAAATTACAAAACTGAGTATATTAAGACGACCTTGGATGATCAAAACTGATAAATCAGTTGTGCGCTTAAAACAAGACTCGAAAGTTATTCCCACAAGCGCTTAGAGAGTGACTTGCTTAAAAACAAAATTCAGAGAACGTGTCAAGCAAGGCTCGAGTTCGTTTGAAAATTTCAAAAAATGCTAGCTGGTGCATGTGCAAGTGCGGAATACGTTCACTCGCACTTTTTCACTAACACACATACTTTTTGTACTTTATCCAATCGGATTTTTTTTTTAAATTCTCCAACAAACATGGAGGTTTCAAATCAAACCTTTTCTCAAATGACAAACGTCTGATAATGCAATAATGAAAATCATAGCAGTCTCAACAAAAAGGGGAAATTATATTCAAATTGAGAAACGCATTAATTTTCAACTTGCCTTCAAATGATATTCTCAAATGTTTTTCTAATGTGGATTTTTATACAGTGTGGAACAGAAAATTGGGTGCCCCGGTAGGCTAGCTGGTAGTGAGCTAGCCTATTAGTACCGGGGTTGCGGGTTCGATTCCCGCCAGAGACTCTGGTCTCCTGCAGACAAGCAAAAAGCTTCGCGGGATTTAGTGTAGTAGGAATAAAAAAAAAAAAAAAAAAAAAAAAAAAATGATAAATGTTGTTTTTTTTTTAATTTAAATTCATTATTTATTTTAACTAAATCTCAGCTAAACATTCCGCAACATAACTAAAATAGTGGAAAAGTGTTCTTTCCGTCCTCAAATTCTTGGTTAGGCGAAATACTTGGCTCCTGTTTTTATTTTAAGGATTGTCATGGCGTAGTAGTAACGTATTTTATATTTTTCACGAGAAATTAAGGTTTTCTAAAGGCGAAGTCACTTCACTAAATATGTAATTTTCCTTTAATTGTAAAACACATATAACTTTAATCGCCATTTGTTAATGCTAACATTTTTTTCGCTTTAGTGTTGCGAAGTTTATTTTAGATTTGAGAATCACATTTGATATCAAATTGATGAAACATTGTATGTCCGTAGTGGCTAAAAAACTCATGGCGTGTTCTTTTCTACAATTTTATTTAAAAAATGTAATTAAGTGTTCGCTTTTTAAGAATGTTTGCTTCCTTAAAGGGTAGCATGTTTTATTCTAAAACATTCACCCTTACTTATGACATAAGGCATTGCACTTTTCTCCACAAATAAATCGACAATGTTGATAGTGCCTTGTGAAAAAGGTGACTTGGGTTTATATATGGGGTTTTGGTTGTCTCAAAAGGCAACAAAGCTACTCGAAAATGGCAAAAAATCGGAAAAGCTAGCAAAAATAGCGAAAATTCGCGAAAATATTTAATATTTTAAACAAGCCATAAAATTGATCAAAAGTCCCCAAACGTATAAGGACGGCAAAAATTCGGTAAAAATTGCTAAATTAGCGGAAATTCGCAAATGTTTGCTAACAGCGGAATGATAGTAAAGGGTAATATTTATTACAAATCGTTATAGCTCTAAAGAATCAGAAAACTTGCAGGAAAAAAAGTTTCTATTGCAAACATGGCTAAAAACTTATTTGAAATCGCCAAATTTAAAATAAAATAAAAAACAATATGTCGGAAAATAACATAAAAAGCGTTGAAAATTAGCTATAATAATGAAGAACCAACTTTTTGTCGGGTGTTAAAAACATTCCACTTTTTCATAAATTGTGATTTGTTCTTGATAATTAACAAATATCATTATTACAGGGCTCGCAAGACATTTGATACACATGCAGCTTGTCAGAAGGTGATATTTTTGATGTAGAAAAAGAAACACCATTAAAGTTTGAGACAACTTTTTATTATTTATTATTAGTAAATGCAGTTGTGAAAATTTATTTAGAGCCCAAAAATGTTTGAAATACAAAATACTTGATGGCAGATATTAAAAAATAGAAAATACATTTTATGAATGTAGTTAAAATCCAAATACAAAATACATACACAGAAAAAATATTCAATCGTTTTTTATCAATTAAATGCATTGTTTGAAAAGTAATTTAAATTAATTAATGTGCTTATTGAAAAAGTACATACAGAAATTTGATACTATTTATCCTCTTACGGATATTAGAAAGCTTCTACTGCAAAATTGAAGCGTTACCAAATGGTCTGCTTTTGGAAACAAGAAATCTTTTGAAAACGAAGTGTGGTAAAACAGATCTTATAGACGAAATATATGAGGAAATATACAAGATATCACAATAACATCCAATAGTTGCTGAATTTCAAAAAGTTGCTGAATTTCAATACAAAAATATAATTAACTAGCGTTTTAGGCGTCATAGAGTGCTTTTCTGGAGGCGGATTTATATAGAACTTGTGGTAAATTCTGGACCGATCATGATAAAAGTTTCTAAGTGTAATTTCAAGAAATTAAAATTTTATTGTTAATTAAATAAATTGATTTTAATAATTAAATTTTAAGTTAAATTTCAATTATTTATAATAATTTATTCAATAAAAATTTTCATTGAATCTAACAGAGTATAATTCGATTATTACTTTGCTCATTTAAATTACTATATTTATTAGTTATTTGTTTATTTTCAATCATATGTGGTTTTTGAATAATATTTAGGTTGTTTCTTAATTATTTTTGTAATTGAATCAATTAACACATTGCTTGAAATCGCATAGTTTTTTGATCATCTTTTTAATTAAAATTTAAAATATCATTTATTGAAAAAAAAATTTACAATTTTCAATTTTAGCAATTATTAGTAATCTATATAATCATTTTGGTGATAGGTGCAAATTCAACAAATTGTTTACTTGATTCTTTGAATTTGGTGATTGAAATCAATTTTGAATTTTTTCTATATATGTACGTATTTATATTTTAAATACGTATTTCAATACATGTCTTTGGAATACTGCCCAACCTTAGTAACATCAATATGTGAAGAACAAAAGTTTGACGTTTGAAAAGTTAAAGTTTTTATTAAAAATATATGTAGTTACTTTAATGCATTTGCGTTATGAGGTATGCTTGGTATAAACTGGGTTAAGATGTAATAAGAAAATAGCTAAAAACAACAATGATAAATATATATGATCAAAATTTTTTATTGTCAGACATTAATGTTATTTTTAATTTTTTATTTTTTTTTTTTTTTGAAGAAATAAAAGATCAACTAGACTTTAATAGGCTTTTAAGATTGTTTTGTTTTGAAAGTACAGGTTGACCTATGGGGACTAAAAGGTTTACAAAAAAAGAGCGCAAAAAAATTCATTTAAAGCAGAAAAATATTGGTTAAACTTTTAGGGCTCATTTAAATATGTAGTAACCTAAAATTAATAATAAGCGGTATTATTGATTCCGCACGGAAAATAAAATTCAACGGCAATAAATATCTATGGCTATTCATATTGCGATTATTCATGCCTGCGGTAGAAGCTCTCCACAAAAATTTTAACGCGTCTGTTTTAACAATTTCTGAGTTGATATTGTGTCAACTGTTGAAGTTGTTAAAATTTTTGATAGTAATAATCTATGATGATCTAATATGATGATCAGTGTGGCCAGGTCTAAAAATATTTACAGCAAAATCTGGCATTAGACATAAAGGCAAAAAAAAAATGCTAAAAATGATTTAAAAAAAAAATGCTAAAATTAGGCAAACATTTTTGAAGATTTTTATTATTAATTAGTACCAGTATAAAATTTTATTCGAAACTAAAAACATATTAGTGACTAATTTTGTAACGAAATTGAAATAAGTTTTTATATTTAAGCAAGTGTCTAGATTTTGGTAAAGTGGCTAGATTTTTGGTAAAACATACATACATTATAGTTGAGACTAGTTTTTAAATTTAGGTGGCCTGCAAAGCTCTAAAATATGCAAAATTTAAACGATATACAAAATTTTTTACATTATTTTATTTCTTATAGTTTTAAGAAAAGTTGAATTTTTTAAATAATTGTTTTTTCAGCATTTTAGAGCAAACAATTTTTTCAAACAACTTTTATCTAAATACAAAGTGAAATTTCCTTTCACTTTTATATCGTTATATCAAAGGGCAAATAATATTTATAATCGACATGATAAGGGCATTTCTAATATTCCCTGAATATTCTATTTTTTTTTTTAGTAAGACAGGTTTCTTAACATAAGAATTAACCATTTTCATTTTGGGTACACCTATTTCTAGTAAAAATTTATTATAATTTATAAAATTCTTTTTAGTTGAATCAAAAAAACTATTCGTAGAAATTTTTAAAATTAATAATGCTAAAAAAAGCTAAAAACATTTTCCAAAAATACTAAATAAAATGCCAAGTGCTAAAGGAAAATTTTGCAGCTAAATGGAAATTTTTAATGCAAAATTTAGCTGCAAAATTGGCGACACTGCTGATGATAGTGATGATGAGATAAGTCTATGTAAAATTTACAAACGCAGAAAATATATTATTGTAATATGGATACAATAGCATTTTTTGATGCAAGTGTAAAGCCTCTAGTACACGGCATGTAAAAAGCCACATGCGCATGTGGTTCTGACGTAATTTTGACCGTCATCACACAACACGCAATGCTTATTGTGGCTTTCCATTGACGTCAAAATTACGTCAGAACCACATGCGCATGTGGCTTTTTTACATGCCGTGTACTAGAGGCTTAAGTATGATTGCTTAGACTTTCGCTTAGATAGATAATATAAATCTGAATATGTGTTACAGATGAATACATGTTTAAGGCATTAAATATTTTGTTCAATTTTTCACACATTCGTAAAACTGCTCGAACGGGGAAGCAAAAGACAACAGGCCGTGTTTGTTTGCTTTTCGTGCGTTTTACTTTTCACTTCGCATTGCCTAGTGGTTGGTTTTATCTGGTGGAGAGCCAAGGAAAAAACTCAAGGGTGACTGGTGGAGTGTCAAAAGATACTCAAGACTTTTTCAAGGTGGAGACCAATATTATCTGGATCGGGTTCTGGTAGCTCTTCATCTTCCTATACGAGTGTATAGGTCGACCGAGATAAACTTTCTTCTTGCTTGAGGTTTTGTTTTTTTGCAGAAAGGAGTTACCAAAATACAATACAAGAAAAATTAGGGCGCGCGTTATCAAACTTTTACTTCACACAGCGTTGCCTTACTTTTACAACTGGCATCTTTTAAGGATGTCCCGAAACCATTAAGAGTCAATGCCAAATTTTCCCAAATTTTTTTTTTTTATTTCTGCTGCGGCATGTTGACAATTGTGGTTTTAAGCGATGTCTTAATTTAATTTTATTAAATCAACCATTGCTTATAATTGCTTTCTATAACAAATTTTTATTAAGTACCTTAACTAAATTTTCTTTTTTTTTTTATATATATCTTATTTTTTTACATTTTTATTTATTCCGTAAGCCACTCATTGTAAAATTTTAAAGTAAGTAATAAGTCGAATATTATCATATTACGGTATTAATAATATGGCAATGCCGAAATTGGAGATGATACCGCAATAACGGAAGGATACCGCGCAAGCGTAATGTATAATTTCAAAATTTTGCTTCCGCTCAAAAATTGCTTTCCGTGATCCAGGAATGGGATCAATAACAGCACCCAATGAGTTCTACTTCCACATTTGGTTGTATATATCGAGCGAAGGTTTAACATGTTCTTTAGCGTTTCTTTGTATACCTAATTAAGTAAATAAATGTCCTGTTATAATTTCAGACGAATACAGATCTGTTTTAAAAATGTTAAGAGTGCTAACATAACAGTAACTTCGATTGAGAATACTGTTCAAAACCTCACAAAGAATTTCTTTCATATGTTCGTAGGTACGTTTGTACAAATCTACAAACATACTTACGTACATATGCCTGCACGAAATTTTGTTAACAACCTTAAATTGTTAGCCTCATGTTTTTCTCTTATTTTTTATTTTGCAATGTTTTAATTTAAATTATAAGAACAACCTTAAACTTCTGGTTGAATAACAATTTACTGTATTTTCATTTTTTACCAAGTTTGAGGTACTCCAATTTCTGCTAATTATTTTAATTTAATAACCTTGAACTACTGTTTGAGTTAATTTAATTTTTTTTGTATTGCCTCCAGTGCGATTTCATAATTCCGGTGCAATTTCTTTAGTTTATTATTTAGTAATTAATTAGTTTATAAAAATAATTTTTTTTTTTCAATAATTGGAGAAATAATAAATCAATTAACTTGAAACGTTGTTTCTCTGCAATAACTCTACAGTAACCAAGTTCCAAGTGCTTGTGTTACACCTTAGATTGTCCTGGTGATACTGCCTGGACAATATCACAAACAACATTTCGACTTTTCTACAAACATGATGGAATCGTTTGTTAAACACACCAATTTAGAACGCATGAGGATTGTACAAACATACAATTTTGACATGTTTGACTGGTCGTTTGAGTAGTTTATTTGGCTTTTCTTTTGGAAGTTTAATTATATCCCTGTTAACATTTAGTGATTTTTGATGTTTCATCTTATTGCATCATCTTTTCATGTATGTTCATTTGACAAATTGCAAATCTGAGCCCGAACTAAAATTAATTTTGTATTAAATGAGGAAAGAGAACAAATCGCAAGACTATACTTTGTTGTGTACCCCTCTTAATTCCACTCTCTTTCATCTAGACTACAAAGTACCGATATTCGTTAATAATTTATTATAAATTTTTATATTAATTCGAATGTGTATGTTAACAACTATTAGATGGCATAGCTGAATGTAATGAATTTTCTGGCCCGCTACGGCCTTCGTCAGCATTCTTTGTATCTTTAAACTGGATAGTGCTTATTGTAAATTTTTTGTATTTAACCTAATTATTTTAACGGATAGAATCTAGAAATTTTATTTCTCATGTTGAGTTTCCTTTTTAGTATAAATTTTTATAATAATTCGAATATGTATTCTAAGTCAAATTACAACTTATAAAGCTTTCATACTTTAATAGTCTTATAACTTCAATATTTTCCATGAATATTTTCTATTCACTAGCAGAAATTTTTTTGTTTGCATATGTTAATTACGAGACATACTTTAGCTATCCTTTGGCTAGCAATGAAGTAATTGTAAACTATTAGATACCAGCAGAATGTAATGTATTTGTTTATAATAAAAATTAAACTCAACATGAGAACAAAAATTCCCAGATTCTATTTGTTAATAATTTACTTTCCGTTGGATAGCAATGAAGTATATTTATGTACAGAAAAATTTACAATTAATAGACATCAGCAGAATGTAATGCATTTTCTGGCCCGCTACGGCCTTCATCAGCATTCTTTATCTCACACTGGATAGTGATACTTTATAAATTGAATGTATTTAACTCAACTATTTTAATAAATAGAGATTGGGAATTATTTCTTTTTCATAAGCAACTTTATTATATTCAACATTTTTCATTTTTTCGAATTTATTCTATGAGTTAAATTTCAGTTATGTATTTTATAACGCTTTTTGTAATAGCCCTATTCCTTAAATTTTTTTTGCAGTTATTTTCAAATGGCAACTCTGGGTAAAGGTTACTAAATCGTTATGTTTGGACACAAGTTTGGCACCTCCAAATTTGTTCTGCCAGCTGCCGAATATGGGGGATTTCTCGGAACTTCCTGATTACCCCATGAAGACTTTATTTTGTATACTTGTGTTAAATTCATGTGTGTTTAACCAGGGACCGTAACAGTTATTCCTTTTTTCATAAAAGTCAGATAATAACAGTTATTATTTGATTTGTATTTTTTTGAACAAAAACAAAAGTTATTTTTTGATTTTTATTTTTTTGAACAAAAATAACAGTTATTTTTGATTTTTATTTATTTGAACATAAATAACAATTATTTTTTGATTTTTATTTTTTTGAACAAAAATAACAGTTATTTTTGATTTTTATTTATTTGAACATAAATAACAATTATTTTTTGATTTGTATTTTTTTGAACAAAAACAAAAGTTATTTTTTGATTTTTATTTTTTTGAACAAAAATAACAGTTATTTTTGATTTTTATTTATTTGAACATAAATAACAATTATTTTTTGATTTTTATTTTTTTGAACAAAAATAACAGTTATTTTTTGATTTTTATTTATTTATACGCATAAAAAATCCCAATGATGATCACACATTTAAACAAATATTTATCGTCAACTTAATAATAATAACACGTACATTTCGTTAAAAAATAAAAATCAAAAAATAACTGTTAATTTTGTTCAAAAATATAAAAATCAAACCTTTAAAAATCATAATATTTTATCATAGAAAAGTTCATAAGGATCAATATGGTATACTTGAATAAGTTTGCCAGTATTTAATTCCATATGCTTTTTTTGTTTTAAAATTTCAAAATAACTGTTATTTTCGGTCCCTGTATTTAGCATTTTTTAATTTTAGCCAATGATTGATGAGCCTAAAGACTGTGTATACTTATCTGAATTTCTATTCAAAAAAAGCTTTTTAAGCCCCTTTAAGCAGATTCATAACAATTTGGTTAAAAATCTTTACATTTTCCTCCCCAATGACTTTTAAAAAAATTGTCAGGTTTTTATATTACAATTTTAATTTAATTTAATTTTATTTTAATTAATTTCATGGGATTGTTTGTAGAAATAGAAATCAAAAAATACAATAAAAATATCCCAGCCAACCAACATCACAGCAAACACTTGTCAGAATGCTTGAGGCTAAAATACATGATCGTAGCAATGAATGGAACAACTAAAATTGCAAATACGATACGATTTCTGCCTGGAGGCATGTCAGTCATTGTTGGTGGTGGCTGGGCTGGATGGTTTAATGGTCGGTCAGTCGGTCGTCGATCGTATGGCTGGTTGCTTGTTTGATGTTGTGAACGACACTCGTAGCAATTAATTGGAAAATCATGTTAAATTTAAACAACAACGACAACGACAATCCTAACCACATTGTAGAAAAAAACAAACAAATCCCAATAAACTCGTGATAATATTGATCCAATCAATAAAAACAAATAATATCAAACCCATTTAACTTTCACTATACACAGCTAAATTTAAATATTTATTTCTATTTTTATCTTTATTTGTTTGATTTTTTTTCCAAATTTTATTTGCAGATTTTGAACATCACCCGTGACTAAAATGAGGATTAAGAAATTTACTTTAACAATAGCGCTGTGTTTGCTAATTCAGGTGAGTTTAAGAAAAAATTAATAAGAAATTATATTGAAATTACACATTTGAGGGGGTGTAAAAACCATAGATGACAACGCCCTTAGGCGATTTAGAGTCACCGGGTGACATTATTATCCTGATAAGCATTTAAAACTATTTTCCCATAAAAACCAAAATTTGTTTATACATTTTGTGTGAAGATTTGTGTGCCACAAGCCATAAGCAACTACTAACCAGTAAATAACATTTTAAAATAAAGTTCATTAACTTTTTAAGTCCTCAATGACACAATTTTATTTTCCCTTTTATTTTCTGGTGAATTTTTTTCTTTTTTTTTTTTTTGTTGAAGTTTATCAGAAACTTGAAAATCAACATGCCATTCAAACCTTGACTTGCCTTTTAGCATTTATCCAACATCATTAAGAAACTATGGAAAATTTCACTTTTCTTTGGCGTCTTCCAAAGTAACAGCAAAAACAACAACATCATGGAAGACAAAAAGTGTCGAAGGGGGAAAAATAAGAAAAACACTCTTCCTTTTATTTTTAAACGTTATGACGATAATGATAAACACAAGTTAAAGTTGTATTTTGTTATTCCTTCTCGCAAATTTAATTTTCTTTGCCATATTTTCCAGTATAAGTTGCTGTTGTTGTTACTGTTGTACATAGTTGATTATGTTTTGCAGTTGTTGCTGTTTTGACTTTTGGCCCCACAGTAAGAAAAAACTTATGATATTCTGCAGTATTTGGCAAAAATCCCACCAGACCCAGAGTAAGATAAATTCAAGAAAACACCGCGCATTTATAATGGCCATTAATATATGGTATGAGTATTTACAGGGAAAATTATTTAAATCATAGATAATTGTCGGTAATAAGGGTTACTGGCAGCTAGTTGTCATAATGTTTGTAATATTCAGTCAATTCACATGACAGATCCTGTAAGAGTATCTTTGGACTTACTTGTAATTTAGACAAGTCAGCAAGAGTATTTGTAGATTACTAAGGAAATTGAGCGATCATGACGTTTGGCGGCGTGGTGTAGTTTTTTAACTGCTGCCTATAACACCAATCACCCCAATCCCCGGCAGAGGATGAAAAATTTTCAACAAATTAAGTGGCTTCAACCCCTCCAAAAAATTCATCCAAGAAATCGCCTGACTATCGCTACTCATGGTAAAGCCCACCATCCCTAAACCTGGTAAAGGAAACAGCCTCCTCCTGGGGAAAAAGGTTGGAATCAAAGATTAACAAGGTTCCCCACCACTACAACAAATACACGGAGGGTTTTCTTTTTAGGCAACGACAGATGGCAGCCCCATTATCCTGGGGCCTGCTACGGCAGACCAATCATCTTCTAAGCGGAAACAACAACCGGTTAACGAAACTGATATACCCTGCGGGAAATTTGTGTCAATTGCTCTTAAAGCACCTATCCCGAGACCAGCGAACAAATTTTTATAATTAAAATAAACGAATTGTGATTGGTGAAAACAAGACCTATCACTTAACTGGTGAGTGATAATGTGTTTAGAGTGTAGTTGGTCCAGAGGAAAGGTAATTGGCAGAAAACTATTCATGTGACTGGATTTTGTGCGGGTAGTGGCTAATTCTCT
This sequence comes from Pollenia amentaria, assembly GCA_943735925.1. NCBI lineage: Eukaryota > Metazoa > Arthropoda > Insecta > Diptera > Polleniidae > Pollenia > Pollenia amentaria. The sequence continues at coordinate 78,044,533 of OX031008.1, read as the reverse complement.
CTAGTTCTATTACTTTATATGAAGGGGATCTATCATATTGACATGGTTCATTTGTGACAATATCTGCGACAGTCATTATTTTAACCGAAATTGGATGTGACCATTAAGGTTATTTCAGTGACCTGTTATAAAGTGTCAAAAAGGTGCCAATTAACCCCTCGTAGGACAGCGCCATGTTTAACTGACTTGTCACGTGACACGTTTAGTGTTACTTCCCTTTCCCTTAGGGTAAAGCCAAAATAACGCTAGGCTGGATCGATACTCCACGAACTAGGACAGTGCTATCTCACATGAGAAGACGTAAAAACAACTGCAACAAAATCGTTTAAGATGGAGATGCTTTGTAAAAGCCAAAAACGTTTAATCAAGACTGTTTAACAACTTTACAAGAGCTGTTGAAACCAGTTTTGCAATAGCTGTTGAGAACAGTTTTGCAAAAGCTGTTGGTCAAACATTTCGGTGCGTAGTTATCATTATTTAGTTTATCCAAATATGAAAGAATCAAAACTTTTGGAAATAAATCATCGCTTCCTAAGGACGGGTTTTTGAGATATGGATTAAGTTTAAACTTAGTTAAACGTACTCTGAAACTCAGATTTTACCGGCGAAATGTGATTTTTTATTTTTAATTTCATTAAAGACCAACATCTTAAGTAAAACTAAGCTGTTCCGCCAAAAAATGTTATACAAACTTCGTAGTGGCAGCACAAATCTGTTTTCAGATTAACTAAACCTAAAAGGGAATGAAAGAAAGAAAAATTCACTGTTTATTGTTGTGTCTTTGTTGAAGCTTTGATATAGTTACAAGTAAGACCTGAATGTTTAAAATACTTATTCACTTTGTGGTCTTACTTGTTTAATATTTTTAGCTTTTCTAAAGTATTTTGAAAAAGTTTCCTGGCGAGCTGGCCTAAGCAACCAGTGAAATGCGCATAGAAACTAGCTTTCCCACAACAATAAATTTCAGTGTTTTAAATCATAAATTAGGATTATTAGCACATCATTAATAAATTAATTAATTAATAATAAATATTACATTCCCTAAAATAATTTTTGATAAACCTAGTTTAACTGAGATTTCAAAAACCCAGGGTAAGTGGCATGAAAAGTTTAGTTTAAATTTAAGGCACAAATTGAGTCACAAAGTACGACACCTGCGGCATGTTCAGCCGTTATCATGCCAATAGCCAAGGGGGGGGGGGGGGAGGGTTCCATTCTTTGGATCCTAGGTGAAATAATAAGCCGATTTGTCATCTTAAAATAAGGTTTAACAAATTTAATCATCCTATGTTTTTTATTGCGACCTCTATCCTGTTGTTAACAGGCGGATGGACGGGCCTTACATTTTATCTTGGATCCAGAATAAATAAATACATATATATGTTTACTTTGTTGTATCTTCAATGATTTTTTTCGATGTGTGTAAATTTTGTGTGATAAGCCAAGTACTCTGTTCCAAATTTTGAAAAATGTTCAGCAAAATCTATTATTTCATGCAAAAAATTTGACATGTATCAATGTTACCTATCTCGAGAGTTTGCACAATTTGACGTTTTTAATCTTTTAAAGTATGCGACATTGTTTTGAATATGTAAACAAAACCCACATACTAAAGAGTATTTTTTTAAATAAAAAATTAAGTAAAAATTAAAGTAAATATTGATTAAAAACTGTTACCGGTTGTGTTATTTATGTTTTGCAGTTCTCATTTTAATATCAAGTTTAAACTTTTTTCATTTGCTTTAAATTCCACGTGAAATAAGTGCAGGTTACATTATTTCGCAGTTGTTAAAAAAAAATGTTGCTAGAAACATTTCGCAACTTTTTGACAAATTAAACAGAGTACAACTCTATCAACATTTTTTCATAGAAATTCCGCACAAGTTTTTTTCATATGAGTTTTGACAGCATTTCACGTGAAATGTTGAACAGAGTACTAGGCTATAGAGAAAAAAATTTTTATATCGTCACCTCCACAAACCTCTTTAAAAAAAATGTATACATTTTGAAGCTCAAGGTATATTTTGGTAGGGACCGTTAATAACAGTTATCCAGACAATTTAAACTTAAACACTCTTTATGTTAGCGTCAACGGAGACCTATACTGTCATGTACCGAGTTATTCGTATTGACCAGCTCGTTCAGAATCTATGGTGATCTTAAAAAACCGATCTGAACTCCACAGTTAAGAGTTATTTTTCAACGTAAAAATAAAAGGTCGAATAAACTTCCAAAAAGAGAGTCATAAAGTTACACTCTTTTAAAGAGTTTGTGTTGAGTAAAACAAATTCTATTTGTTTAAATTGTTGAGTTAAATTCATCAAATTTCCATAGTAAAGGTGTATGTACACGACATGTTTTTTACATCTGACTTGTCAACTTTTCCAGTCACATGTAATTGTGCATGTCTGTCAAAATTGTTGTTTAACATACGGTTTATAATATTTGGTCACAAACGTACATGTAATATGTTTCTGACATTGTCTCTGTTTTTTCGCATAGTTATTGCAAAAACCAAAGTATTTCTTGGTTTCAAAATAGCGTGCTGCCGCCACAAAAATTTTTAATTGCGCCTTAAAAGAGTTCTGCCATCTTAAAATTTTTTTCTTTAAATTCGAAGAAACTAATTTAGGATATTATAATGAAACGTTTTTTTTTATATGTACATATGAACATTATTTCTTTTCAATGCACTATGGCCGAAATCGCGATTTTAGCGGCAAAAAGTCAATTTTTCAACTTTAAATTTTTACAATTTTTTTGATGGTGTTCAATACCCAACATATTGATAAGAAAAAACAAAAAAAAATTTTTACTATTGGCAACCCTGTTTATGTATGAACATCTGTTAATGTTTACATATTTTTTAGTACGTGTTAATACAAGTGAAGCAGCATAATTTTTATAAAATTAAAAAGTGGTTTTTAATAATATTTTCGTGTAAAAAAACTTTGTTAATATGAGTTGTAATACTCGAGGTGAGTATTTTTACTATATACAAATATAGTTTGCTAAATGTTTGTATTTTGTACTTTTTTTGGTGGTTTTTTGTGTGTACTTTTTTGTGAAATTCTGAAGAGTTTTATCGTTTTTCGTGGAGTAAAACTAAAAATATCATGAAGTATCATTGACACTATTTCCATGTGATTGTTTGTAGAAAACTCAAGTTTTATGTCATGGTAAAAGTGTATGCATTTGACTGCTAACGAACGATTTTTACTACTTTTGTAGAAACACTCAGGTTCAAAAATTCTGAAATATTTGAGTTTTGGCGGAGAAACAACAGGAATGTTTCGAATTACATAAAAGGAAAGATTCCATACGAAATTGACAGTGAATTAAGTAAATTAATATGTACTAAAGCTCTGAACCTATCTAATTTTATTAAACTGAAATGGGATAAGCAATCCAGAAATGAGAAAGCATTTAGAAAATATAATAAGGAATGGTTAGGTCGAGAAACAATTTTTGTTATACCGAAAAAGATGAGTGCTATTGAGCGACCAAAAATTACTTATAATGATAGCTGCGAAAGAAATAAAAGGAGATTAGCTTCCGAATTAGCTTCCCAGCAAGAAGACAATGCGCAATTATTAGTTCATGCTGCCTCTATATCTGCCAAAAAATCCCACGCAACGGATTTGAAATTTGTCCTACAACAAGTTGCTATATCTCCAAATCGGCCATCCAAAATTCGAGAAGTTCTCAATACTAGCCATAAAGAAGTTACGGCAGTATCACCTGATAAAGCTCTAATGTTTTTGTTAGAAAACGGATTAACTAAAAAGCAGTACTTAAATATGCGTCAATTAAACATAAAGCACAATAGTGGTATTTATCCGACTTATGATAAAGTTTATAAAAGCAAATTGAAATGTAGACCGGATAAAATCAAAGCGAATGAAAGCTCTGTCGAAGTATCGTTACAAAATTTGGTAGACCACACAGCTAAAAGAATTCTTGCATATCAAGATGAAGTATTGTGTACAATGAATGTTGAAGAATCGATCCTAATTTTGAGCTACGGGTTTGATGGTTCGACCGGTCACAGCTTGTTTAAACAAAAAATTTGTGGCAAATACTTTGGAAAGTTCCGATCAGTCCCTTTTTGTGACATCAGTCATTCCAATAAAAATAATTTCCTCAGCAGGTGATAATATTTGGGTAAACCGTACACCTCAGTCAGTACGCTTTTGTAGACCTTTAAAAGTGGAGTTTGTTAAAGAAACAAAAGAGCACATTTTAACTGAAAATCACAACATAAATAACCAGATTAAAAAGTTGGAACCACTACAATATACACTTAGTAATGGGAAAAAAATTAAAGTAAAATATAATTTATATATGACATTAATAGATGGGAAAGTCTTAAATGTGTTGACAGAAACTAAAAGTGCACAGCAATGCCCCATCTGTCATGCCGGTCCAAAGCAATTTCGAACTTTAAGAAACTTTGATTCTCCTAATTTTGAAGCGAAAGCCGACGCTTTGAAATATGGAATAAGCCCTTTGCATGCGTGGATTCGTAGTTTCGAGTTTGTTTTAAAGCTTTCATACAAGCTAGATTTGAAAAAATGGCAAGTTCGTGGAACGGAAGAGAAGAGAGTCCTGGCAGAAAAGAAACAAAAAATTCAAAAAGAGTTTTTGCTTCAAATGGGGCTTCATGTCGATAAGCCGAAAGCAAATGGCAGCGGCAACACCAACGATGGCAACACAGCTAGAAGAGCATTTTCTCGCACGGACCTTTTAGCATCTATTACTGGTATAAATATTGATTTTTTGAAAAATTTACACATAATCTTAATTGCTCTCTCCTCTGAATTTGAAATTGATGCTCAAAGGTTTCGTGCACATTGCATTAAAACCAGTGAAATATTATTAGTGCATTCGTCAGAAATAATTGAGGCTTCAGTAGTACCCGTAGGTTGCCTTGCAGAAAATGCATCTGAGGCGCGAAACAAATATTATAAAAAAGATCGAACTGGTCACGCTCGAAAGGATTCAAGAGTGCACAACATACTTGACATGTATCATAGAGCTATGGATGGCTCTGACCCATATATTTCTAGCTTATGTGTACAAGAACGTATAAAAAGTTCGAAAAAACTTCCGTTTCCTCGAGAAGTCATTGATCTTTTTAAAATGCCTGAATTACCGCCAGAACTGTTATTACCTTCAACATCTAAAGAAGCCTACAGCTGCAATTATAGTTCTGATTCTGATGTTAGCTTAGCGTCGTTAAATAATTATTCATTGGAATTAGAAGCGGATGAAAACGAAGAAACAGACCATGATTAATTAAGCCTTATATCTTTTGAGAATATCCCAGGAAAAACTTTTTGAATTTTGGTAATAGGTCGTAGTTATTTCATACATTACCTGGTAAGTAGTTGTCATTACAATTTTCATTATTCTGAAAACCTCAATAAGTACTTGCTAGTAATGACCTCAGTAAGTACTTTTCACTACTATTATTTTCAGTTATGAATATTTGTTTACTAATAATCAGCTAAATAACTACTTATCAGTTGTCTGGTTTTCAGTACTGAATATTTACTTACTGGTAACTAGCTCCATAACCAATTATTAGGTCTATAAACTAGCGCAAATTAAATAAAAACTAGTTATTTTTCGGCTTCTAGTAAGTATATTGTAAGTACTTACAATTCAACTTACTGGTAGTTAAATAATAACTAGATATTTTGTGACTTCTAGTAAGTGTATTGTAACTACTGAATTCTGTGGACAACTCGAACAAAAATAAGTAGTTATTCAGCCGAAAAATAAGTAGTGTTCATATGTCTCCAATGTTACTTGCTAACTTACCATGTAAGTAAAGTTTTTGCTGGGATGTATCCATTATTTATGTATCCAGCATTTACAACTTCTTTAAAATAATAAATTTTTGAATTAAAAAAAAAATGAATTTCTGGTAGCATTAAATATTTTTTTAATAGTGGGCGTGGACCGCCCATTTTTTCTCAAGCCGCATTTTTTGTCAGTAGAAGATCGTATAACAATTTAGCTTGCCAGGAAGTACTATTTACTATTACTTTGGAAAAAGGGGGCGTGTCCCACCCATTTTTCTCGAGTCGCACTTTTTGTCAGTAGAAGTCTGTATAACCATTTTGGTGAAATTTGATTGCCAGGAAGTACGTTTTGCCAATACTTTGATAAAAGGGGGCGTGGCCCGCCCAATTTTTTTCTCAAATTTATTTTTTATCATTAGAAGTCTACACACCGAATTTGGTGAAGCTAGCTTGTCGGGAAGTATTTTTTGCCGCTAAAATCGCGATTTCAGCCATAGTGCAATGGTGAAATTATTATACATATATTGTTATTGTAAAATATACAACCATGTCACAGAGCACAATTCCGTTCGGAATTGAAAACAACATATTTGTGTATTGATGGAAAGTTTATTTTAATAATTTGTTGACCTTTAAGATACAGAAAACTTCCATTCCGTTCATGAAAACAAAAATGGTTTCATTCCGCAAAGTTTTTTTGTAATTTTCTGAAGCACCAAAATACGGAATGAATTCCGTTTCCGAACGGAATTGTACTCTGTGACATGGCTGATAAACTTCAGACGGCTAATGATTCCTTCAATAGTGCACCGCCGCTGCAGGTTTCTTCCCGGCATAGATTTCTGACACAGCTGATGTCAGATGGTTTGTCAGAAGAAAATAGAGCACGCTCTAATTAAAATTTTGTCAGATAACTTTGCGTCTGACTTTTACAGATGTAATGCTTAAGAGGTAACGCACGACATGTATGTATTACACAGTGGGAAATTTGACAAGTCAGATGTAAAAAAAAGTCGTCTACAGGCACCTTAAATTATGACGAAAAACATATCGGATCAGTTTGTTGGTGGCTGATAATTGAACATTTACTTCTTTGAAAATATTTTTATATACAAAAAAAATGTTTAATAATATTCGCAATTATTTGAAAAGAATCCGATTTTTTTTTTTCACCAATAAACTAATTGCAAAATAAATTGTTTGAATATGAAAATTTGATTCTGACGGGGAAAAAAAAATTGAGATAAGTTTTATTTAATGACGACGAAATTAATCTTCTAAAATGAGTTTTATTTTATGGCGGCGAAATAAAACGCTTTTTTAAGAGTTTGTTGCCACCTTTTATTTTACGTTGAAAAATAACTGTTTCAGGCGGAATTTTGTTTTTTAATTCACAAAATAACTTTATCGATATCACTTATAACCGTTACGGCCCCTGATACCAAAATTTGATAAGCCAATGAGCTGTCAAAATTTGTATGAGAATTATAAACACAAATTTCGTTAAATTGACCAACAATTGCGCTGTTCAATTGTGCATTTATACAAACAGAAACATTTTCGCTGGTGTTCACAATAAAGCAACGATTTTTTTCACAGCCACACACATTTTCCAATAAGAAAATTTGTGTGCCCAGAAAAATATTACGTATGTATTTGTTATTATTTTTTAAAACATTTTGTTGAAATTTTCCTTCAAAACTAAATAAAATTATTATAAACGTCATTTACATTTTCATACAAATTCTTGCTGAAGTAGAAGTTGACTCAACGTTAAAAAAAAAACTTTAGTTACATTTTTGTTCAATTTTGTTTGGGAAGAAATAAGAAAGAATAAAAAACGAAATTGTTGCTAGCGTTCTGTACGAGGCTTTGCTTATGGATTTTGTGGTATCTCAGAAGTAACCCAAAATTTGTAGCGAAATGATTTTTATTTTCACAAAAATCAATAACAATTAGCAGAAAGTTCTTTAAACGTACAACTACATCCAAGATTTATCAATGGAAGAACGTTGTACCATTGCGGTGCAAAGCAAAACGGCAGATGTTGCAGGTCCACACCAAGCGTTTAATGCGTTTATGCATCAGTCCAAAAAGTGGTACTATAAAATTGTATTGACAAGTTACACAACAAACGTGTAAAATGCAAATACGTATCGAAAGCATGAAGTAGGATTACTTTCTACTTTAGCATGCGTCTCGAAAAAAGGAAAAAACGCGTGGTGTGGACCGACCTGCACCTTAGGAATTAAAAGAAATAATTTTTTATTCTATTTGATTTTTGCTATTAGTTGTTATGCAAAAAATAAGCATTGAAAATTAAATTGTTTGTTCAAAAAAACTAAAAAAACATATCGGCGTATCGACAGTAAAATATCGCCGATACCGATATATCAGCAAACGTGAAGTATCGGCGATATATCGGTATCGGTCTTCGTTACTTCCCTAATTTATATGGACACATAAGCTAAGCATTTTTTAAAAATAGGACCACGAGAGGAGATAGAGGGCAATTTCAGCCTCTCCGAAACTATCAAACCGATTTTAATGAAATTTAAAACAGAGATAGATCCCTATTCATATTGCCACATTAGATATGCATTTTTTAAAACTCGGTCCCAATAAGGTACACTTGCAAAAATTGTTTCTTATATACTGTGGTGTAAGGTATAAAATGGTCGGGCTTGACCGCCAATACTTTCTTACTTGTTTTGTTCCGCATTTGTAAGAATAAAAAAAATTCAAAATTTATAAAAATATGCTCCAAAAAGGTGAAATATGAGCTCAACACTTAAAAATATACTGCAAAAATTATCATTTGACTTTAATATGCAAAAATATGCACTAACAAATCGATATCAAAATGCACAAAAAGCTCTTAAACGAATAAATACATAATTATTACCTTCATTGGTCGCACAAGAAAAAACATGCAATTGCATATTTATGGCTAACCTGATTATTACATAAACAATGTCAAACCGAGTATACAATCCTTTTTTTGTTGCAAAGCAACACCTTCCCGAAAATATGTTCTACAAGCTAAACCAAAACCAAATAACAAATGAATGAAAATTAAGGTTGTAATACATGCCAACAAACAAAAATTAGGTTTGAATACTTTGCTGGCTGGTTGTTTGGGTTGCCAGCACTTAAAAATGTAGTGAGCACAAGCAACAACTTCTTTCTGATGGGTCGCTCAACAACAAACCCCAAGACCAAACACATGATGACATTGTTGTCGTACTCTTCGACGTAGTCGCTGTCTGAGACACAGACAACCAAACAAATCGCCTTAAAAGATGTTAAAATGTACTATGATCTATGAAATGTAGGAAAAAAATATGTTTGAAATGAAAATAAAACATGAGTATCACGTTTTTCAAATGTCGTTACTTTCTCTCAAACGCCAAACTATTGGGGAGGCTATTTTCGTCGTCTTTTCCATTATGATGTTGGTAATGCAGGAGATTGTAAATTGTTTTTGGCCTACTGCCGAAAATAATTTTATATTTTTGGCATTTTTCTTCTATTTTTTTCATTTCATTTGGAGCTAATTTATTTCGATTGTTCGTTTTTTTGTTTCGAAACTTATTTAATAAACTTTTGCTTTTAACAACATCTTCCCCCGACTTCGGCCTCCATTCTGTAACTCGTTGTGTTAAGAGCACTTTCAGCTTATTATACCAAGTGGTGAATGAGAGTATACTAAGTTGGTCATTCCGTGTGAAAAATTTTTTATATTCATACAAGAAACAAATTAAGTTTATATTTTCTGATTCATTGAGTATTTCGAAGTCGATTTAGTCATACCTGTCTGTCTGTCTCTCTGTCAGTCTGTGAATCCGTCTGTTAAGTCACGATCAGCGTTACCGTTGGGCAAATTGTTGCAAATTGCTACACTTTTTTGACTGTTTGGATACTTTATTGCTACTTTTACAAAATGCACCCAAATGTGACTTTTTAGTAAATGAAGAGATACGTTTTTGTACATTCTGTTTTATTAAAACTCTCAGCTTTAACGAAACTTATACCCCCTTATGCAAAAAAGTTAATGTTTACATTAAGTAACCAACACATTAATCCCAACAGAAATTAATGGGATTAATGTGTTCGTTAACTTATGTGAACTTGTATTTTTTTGCATGAGGCGGATAATGTTTCAATATATATGACATTTTTGTTGTCATGCGTGGTAAGCTTAAGTACATACATATATATCCGAAAAATGTATGTGTACGTATTTAATATTCGCAAGCAATTGCACTTGGTAAGTGTCACTTGCTTCTATGCATCTACCACGATGAAATAAATAATTATACCATGGCGTACACTTATGTCCGCATAAATCAGGTTTGTAAAATTTTTTTTCACCTTCGTCGCCAATTATGCACCAAAAATCGCCGAAATTCGCCAAATTTAATTTTCTTATGATTTTTGTTCACTGAAGGTCGCAAAATAAGATTTTTATATAACACTGCTTTTACACATAAAAGTACTTTCATGAAATTTCTGCATACGTATTATAAATAAATATTTTAATAAATTCTGAATAAAATCAACATTTTCAAGGCAATAATCTGAACAAAATACATGGAAAAAAACATAAATTTATTTACTTATTTTGATTTTAAAAAAGGTGCCCCCTTATGTTTCTTAAATCCCCTTTTTGATGCCACATTTTTTTTTTTTTTTTGTAAATATCCGTTTTTTTTTGGCACTTTTTGAAAATATCCAATGGTAACGCTGACCAGGATCACTTCCAAACGAATCAACACAAAAGAACAAGTTTGGTGCCAAACTCTTTCTGTTGAAAACACGCTCACGAAAGACTTAACAGAAAGAACAATTTAAGTGTCAAATTGTTTCGAGTTCTCCTTGAAATCCAGGGGCCAAATTACGGCATTCGATATCGATCGAAATTAAAAAAAAATTTAAATAGGCATTTCGATCGATATCGAATGCCGTAATTTGGGCCCTGCACAATTGGATTAGTAGGAAAAGAGTTATTAATACAATATAAAACAACCAACCATTTGATGGCGGAATTCAACGATTCCTATAAAATCTTGCACAAATTTTGCCGTTTAATATGATTATAAATCATACCACTAAATTTCGGGAAGATCGGTCCATAATTTACCATAGGTCCTATATAAAGCCCACTTCCGGGAAACACTCGAGTACGCCTGAAAACGTAACAAATATAGCTATTCTAGTAGTAATTTACCATAGGCCCCATATAAAACCTACTCTGAGGAATCATTTAAATAACAAAATAAATATAAGTTTGGTCCAATTTAGCTTTGTTTGGGTCGAAATAACACCATAATTGTGATAATTGGTCTACAATTTACCATAGGTTCCATATAAAGCGGTTTTCCGAAAATCACCTTAAAAAACTCTACTATATTGAAATTTGGTTAAATTTAGGGTTTTTAATACCGAAAATCACTCTACAGATAATCGGTCCATAATTTACCAAAGTTCCAATGTAAAATTCCCTCCTGAACTGATACTTATTATGGTATTTTATTAAAATTAGGTCAAAAAAAAGTTTTATATGACAAGAAATAAAATCATAAAATATCTGATGGTCGATCCATAATTTGTCATATGTCTGTAACCGCAACACATTATAATGCTGTCGTGTCAGTTTTTAAAAAAATTGGTTAATTATTTATATAATAAATCTCCTAAAGTAAACTGCTGAATTATTTTAGCTTTTGGTGGAGGGTATCAAAGATGCGGCTCAGCCGAATATATCACTCGTACTGGTTTTCATTATTAATTTCCGTATTATGGTCGGTCGGTTGGCGGTTGATTGTTTGGTAAAAAAGTGACAACTACGAGCAGAACACCGTCATTTATTTATTCACTGATTCGAGCCTGTCGTCATTTTGTCTGTTATAATATTTCTCGCTTTTTATTTGGTTTTTTTTATAGACGTTGTTGTTGTTGTATCCTGTTTTTTTTTTGTTGTTTGCAAAGACTGTTTGTGTGGCCAAAATTGGCTTATGTCGACTGCAGACTATTGTTAACTTTATTTGAATTTGCAAAAGGCTGTCATGTTCATTTGTTTGTGAGTGTGTATGTATTTTGTGGATTTATCAAGACAATTTAAATGTTTAATAATTTCAATTAATTGGGGTATTCTCACAAACTTTATGTGCAGAAATACATATATTTTAGATATTTTTTAAAATTGAGTTTTACTTAAAAAAATAATTTTAACAGAATAGAACATACACAGAAAAAATCATGGTGAAATTATTAAAAGGTGGCCTCGGTAATACAACAAACATAATAATACAAACTCTACAGGCAAAAGTGTATCATCAACGTCAAAAAAGCAGATACAAAGTAAACAAATATTGAGAAACATATAAAAAATTTAAAAAAAATTATAATTTTTGTAAAAAGATCCAAATAACAAATATTACATTATCAAAATTGTCCGGGTTCCATGATTTGTGTCGCTGTTGGTGACTGGGCAAGAAAAGATATTTATAAAACATCTAAGTTTCAAGAAAAAAATACTTAAATTGCATATCATAAGCCCAAGAAGCTCTACATATACTACGTGAATAAAAGAGAATATTCCACTCAAGAAGTTCCAACATAATGTAGCACATATGTAATTATATTAAACGGAAAACATAATCGTGGCCGAGATTTATATGTAATTGCATAAAATGCATAGCCCGGCACAAGAAGCTCAATGTATACAACATTGACTTATCTTCCTTATTTATTTCCTACGTTTGCTACAAGTTGAGAGTAAACACGCATTTTTGTTTTTTATATTGTATTAAATCTTTAAAGCAATATTTTTTTTTATAAAATACAAATATTTAAAAATTTAAAACACAGAAAAAAAGACCAATTCAAAACACAAAGTTCAATACACTTTGACATTAAAATAGCACTTTGACAAGTTCATAACAAATAGAGCTGGCAAACTATCGATAGTCAATACAATTGATATTTTCGATAGTTTGTTAACTATTAATAGTATCGAATTCTTAGTAGAAGATTTTGAAAAAAATTTTAATAATTGTATCGGACCTGTTCTAAAACTCACGTGATTTTAAATCACGTGTGATTTTGTGGTGTTTTGAATATAAATCCGTTTTTGTGTTTCTCGGTGTGCTTTCGGCAATTGAAAATCACACCTAAGCCCACAAAAACGGGACACCAAAATATCACACGTGTGATTTCAAAAGGCAAATGTGATTTGAAATCACGTGATTTGAATTAATGTGATTTTCAGAACAGGCCTGTATATTTTGTAAACAACAAATGGAAACGCAGAAATTTGGAACTTTTTTGACTTGAAGGCATTTTTAACAAAGAAGTAGAAAAATATAAATTTTGAGAGATTTACTATGATTTCAACGAAACTGTTTTTAAAACGATTCCAGCCGACTAAAAGCCAATTAAGCCGGTGCCGCTGAACAAAAATTGTTGACAATTTACCAAAAAATTTCAACGATAGTAACACTATAGGAATTAAATTATCGATAGTCCAATAGGAAGAGAACTCTCGATAGTATCGATAGTACTATCGATTGTTTGCCAGCATTAATAAAAAACCCAAAACAAATTTGACAAGATCAATACACTAACACATACAATCAAACAATGAACGGCTGGCTTACCGAGGCCACCTTTTAGTAATTTCACCATGGAAAAAATGTTCACAAACATTTGTCCAATTTAATCAAGTTATCTATGCTGCTTCAAACATTTTTTTTTTAATTGTTCCAATTAATTTCCCTTAATTGAAATTTAAAGTTATAATGCAGGGCCCAATTAGTAGGTCTGCGCACAACTAGAACAATGTAACAATAGAAAAAACAACACGCGTTTTGTTTGTGTATACAAATGGTAAAAATGTCATTAACTTGTCACCTGTTAAGAAAAATGTTTTTGTTTTTATTATGTATTTATTTTGTTAATTTTTAACCGGAATTTTGGCGTACAATGCTTGCTTCCGAAAAATGGTCTGCGCAAATTTCATGTGATGGGGCCAAATTCCAGCCACAAATTTTACCCCATGTTGCACTTTCTACTGGGTATTTTGGTACTGAAAATAACGTACCGCATCCACTTTTAAAATGTGTTTTACACACTGCACTAAAACGCATTTTAGTGTTATTACACTTTTTTTTTATTATTATTATGGTTATTTAAAATTTTTATTCACAATTTGTTTCACAATTATTATATGTTATTTTTACAATAAGAAAAACGATTTCTTGAAATCAAAAAGAATATTAAAAAAAATATAACAAAAATGTAAACAACTTTTGACATTTTGCCGATTTATGCCTATGTATACTGATTAAAAACACAACTCTACAAAAAATCAGCAGGCGTTTCGAGCAGACCAAGGCGAATTGATGTATACGGTGGTGTCGATACTACAACAAGTAACAACACCAAAAACACAACAATGTATTTTTTTGTTGCTTTCGTTGATCGATATGTCAAAAACACAACCCACTTTTGACATTTCTCTCCCTAAGTAAGAAAAAAAAGTAGCACAGCTGTGCTTTCAACGCCACCTGGTAAATGAATTCGCCTTGAAGCAGACCTCCAAATTGGGCCATGTAATAATGTTTGTTTTTATATTTCCAAATATGAAAACATACACACCAACTTCAAAATATTTTATGTTGTATTAAACTGTGAAGCTATTTTTAATTTTTTCAATTAACTGTGTTGATTTTAAAAATGTTTTGATTTGTGTTTACGTTTTATATGGACTCTTTTGCTGGTGGTCTCATTTTAATTAAGCCTATTGATTGAAATTCAAAAGCAAAAATAGCTCAAACTTACAAATATCTTAATTGACATGATCAATTTGTTTGCAGGCGAACATTTATTTAATTGTACAAATTTCTAACTAATATGCTAATTGAAGTTTGTTTTTTTATTTTTTCTGTGTACACAGGAAAAAACTAAAATTGATATTAATTAAAAAATTTTTGATATTAACCAAAAAATTAAATGAATTTGTTCCAGTAAACAAATTAATAGTATCAATTAAACGTTTAATTCACTTGATTAAACGTTTAATTCACTTGATTAAAAGTTAAATTCAGTTGATTAAATTTGTAATGAAAACTGATTTTCAACTTTTTTATTTTTTGAATTTATTCTATGAGCTAAATTTCAGTTATGAATTTTATAAAGCTTTTTGTAATAGTTCTGTTCCTTAAATGTTTAGGAATGTTTTTATACACTATCACGCTATTATTATTATTTGATAAATGCTTTAATTGGTGAACAATTTTGGAGAATTTTTTCTGTGTATGGAAATTATTTATGTGTAAGTGATAATACAAATATCAATTTTTAATATTAGGGAATACGAATATCTGCGCCAATATTTGCCGAATACGAATATCCTATCTAAAATTTTGCGCCACTCGATAATTAAAATTGAATTACCAAAAATATTCCGTTACATCGATAAAAATTAATTGAAAAAAAAACTGTAACACTACTAAATGTATTTAACATTTTTATTTCATTCCAATGGCTGAACATGAAATGATCAACTTTGCACATAAAGGCTACAACTGAACATTTTAAAATTTTTGTATTTATTGACATAGTGGAAAGTAAATAAGAAAAAATGCGAGCTTCTTTTACCTTTAGTCAGGCAATATTTAGTGAACCCACTAACGAGTGTGCCGAGCGAACAAATGTTTAGTGGTGCGGGAAGTTTAATATTGCTCTAATGAGATTTGAATATTCATTTAACATGATATAAACAAATAAGACCGCAGGTGAAAAGGGTATATGTATTTAAGTTTGTCATTCCGTTTGTAATTTCTACGATACTGATGTTAGACTTTGTAAAGTTTCTGAAGACCTTGGATATGATGTTATGTACTATTGTCATATAAGCTCCGTTAAAATTTGCATTTACTTTTCGAAGTCCTCTTATAATTAATGAACTTAATTTTTTTACTTTCTTTTGAAGGGTGGTTAACTTGATCACATAAGTCGTACGTATTTTGAGGAAAATACAGACTTGTCATGATAAGTTGTTATTGTTTTTTGAATATATTCAAACAAAAAAATTAGACAAGGTAAGTATTTTCGTCAAAATACGTCCGACTTATACTACCGCCTTAGCTCCCCTTTAGTAGAATACTGGTTGGTAATATGGAAACATTAACAAGATCGCTTTATAAGTGACCTTGTTATTTACAAATAACTTCCTTTTCCCCCCGATATAATGGTTTTTGCACAGTGGCGTTACAAACCATACGATACATATGTATTTATTAAATATATAAAGTACGGTCTATTATTTCACATAGCCCCCATACAAGTGTCCTATCAAAACAAGCTTGACTAAATTGAGGTTACATATTCTAAGGCGCGTTTTCATAACTTACCGATAGCTAAAGGTAGGACTTCTTTGGTTTTTAGAATCCTTAAGGCAACACAAAACGAAATTTTAAACATTTTTCTGTTTCTGGCTTACAAAATTTAGTTAAAAAGTTTTCACTTTAATATCTTATAGAATTATTTAACACCCATTTATAACTTCTCTTATGTATTTCTTTTAAAAAATTAGAACAATGGTTAAAGAGTTATATTAATTGCTTGAATAAAACAACAATGAATCCACATTAGAAATCTCAATTTATATTAATTTATATATTGATGACTTTCTTATTTATTCATTCTATTTATTTTAAATAACTAATTGCCTTAAACATCGATACAAATTTCCAACTCCCAATCGTCATTTTCAAATGACGATAAACCACTTACCCTATTTAGTTATATAAGTCTCGGAAAAGACATTTCAAAAAAAAAAAAAATAGAAAGTAAACTGTAAAATAATCCGGTTAAAGCTCATGTTTTATTTTTATTTTCATTTTTTTCTGGAAAAAAGAAAATTAAATCAAATAAAGAGTTCCGTTTCAAATTAAGTTCAAGGCTAGAATGCAGCAAAATGCAGTAGTTTTATGTCGATATTGAGTCGTTCGTATTTGATTTTGTATAAATGAGAACGACTGTTTAACAAATATTTTTTTATCCATCATTTAATTTCTTTTCTTTTGAAAAAGAAAAAAAACAAAGACATTTTTATACAATACAAAACTTGTACAAACATTAATGGAAAAAATCTAGTGAATAAAATAAAAGAAAAATAATAAAAATAAACAAATAAAGCAACGAAGAAAAATTATACCAGTGACATATATTTTCACAACAACGCTATTATTATTATTATTATTATTATTATTATTATTTAAACAATAAACATAAATATATTTGTGGTGTTTTTTATATTCATACACTAAGAAATGAAATGTAAGTTAATAATTTACTATATCGAGGGCTTATATTCAAATAGTGCTATCTGCAAAATCACAATTTTACAGGAGAGCGTAAAAACTGATTTTTTCGATAGCTGTAACTAAGAGTTAACTAAACTTTATTTTACAATGTTATTTAAAACCAACGTCTAAATCATACGTATGTAAAATTTTTGTTATTTCCAGCTATTCATGATTATATGTCTGATAGCACTATTTACAAATTAAAATCTTATCGATTTGAACATTGAAATAAGCAGATATTTGAAAAAAAATAAAAATGAGCTGTAATGAAAACTATTTAAGACCTTAATTTAAGTAACACCAATTTTTATTACAATAATTAGCCTTTTTAACAAAACAATACATATATAATTGTGTAATTCACAAGGTAGTCATAAAGTTGTAAAGTCATATGTCTTCAAATAATTATATAAAATATATGTGACTGCTGAGGGCAACCACTTATAATTTAGATTTCTACTGTACAACTATGACGAATCAATGAACACAGCAATAACATTTTTATTTTGCTTGAAAATTTTACAATTGTTTAAGCAATTGTAAAATATTATTAAGGACATTATGACTTGATAGCACTCCTTTTGAATCACCCAAGTATATTTTGGAAAATTAATATGTTAATCATGTTAATAGAACTCGAGATTTAGGTTCGATGATTGTTCAATGATTGGTTCGATCAGGTCTAGTTTTTTAAAAGCCTTTGAGTCATCCATATAAATTTTTAATATATTCAACTGTTTCGAATTTATTCAGAAATTAGTGACAACATATTTTTCGCAAAATCAGAACTATTTTTGTTTTCAAGAATTTATACAAAAGTTACAAGGACAAAAATTTTACATTTTAGTCATTGATCTAAAAGCCACGAGTGTGAATAAAATATGGCATATTTCATGAAAATCGTGGGACAAATGTTAATTTGATGTATTATTCATTGGTAGGGGAATGCTAATATGTATATTTCATCATGACTTGGAAGCGATATGTCCGATTTTGGATTCTATTACTAGCGAATTATTTGGAATTAAATTCCTTTTTAGATATCTTACCAATATTTCGGATATACTAAAAAAAAATAATGGGTAAATTTTTCAAAAAAAAAAAAAAAATCCAAAAAAATGAACGCTTTCAAAAATTTACAAAAAAAAAAAATTTTTAATCAAAAATTATTTTCGGGAATGAAATATTTATTATTAATTAGTTCATTTATTAATTATGTGCTAATAATTCCAATTTTTTAATGAAAACTCTGAAATTTATTGTTGTGGGAAAGCTAGTTTCTATGCGCATTTCGCTGGTTGCTTAGGCCAGCTCGTCAGGAAACTTTTTCCAATTACTTTAGAAAAGCTAAAAATATTATAAAAGTAAGACCATAAAGTGAATAAGAATTTTAAACACTCAGGTCTTGCATGTAACAATATCAAAGCTTCAACAAAGACACAACAAGAAACCGTCAATTTTTCTTTCTTACATTCCCCCACAATTTTTTTTAAATTATCGAAGCTAGGTATATAACGAATAAAATAAGCCATAAACCATGAAAATGCTTATCTAAATGTTATATAAAAATCAAACATTGCGAATTTTTCATAACACAAATCTTAAGAAAATTAAATTTGTCGAATTTTGGCGAATTTGTTTATAGTTTTTATACTATTTTATGGTGGGTATTTCTGCCAACTCAGTTATACTAATAAGCATCAATACAAGCACAGTTTTCGTTCTGCCCACTTCTGCTGTATAACGCACCAACAAAATTATGAAATATTTTTAACTTTATTGTTGCTTTCAATGTAATTTTGGCGTTGCGTTGCGTTTTACACTATTATGGCCTAATGAAAACTTTAACACTAACCTCTTTTGGAAAGCAATTAATAATTAAACTTTATTCGCATATTTTAAATTATCATAAAAATAATGACATTCTTGCGAACAAATAGGCTTTACAAATGCTTCCATTTGCTTAGTTGAATAGAACGTGGGCCAGATTGTAAGAAATTGTGTGGAAAATTTGGAAAAAAATAGAAATAATGCTATATTTTGTAAACGGTTCCTCCGATGCAGTTTCAGGTGACAAATAATGAGATGTAGTAGTTTAAGTTTTAGGTTTGAGTAGACTTATTAGGATTGGCGCCATAGGTTCCCAAAGTAGGACACCTCGTGTATTACAAACACAGAAAACGATCCGTAATTCAAAATTTTAGCCCAATGTTAGAAATTATTTTTTAGTGGAATGCGTTTGTAGAGTTCTTCATAATTTATCTCCTAAAGCTTAGGAAATATCCGACTTTGAAAATTAAAACTCGCTATTTTTGACTGACCTTGGTCTAGCATTTTGCAAATATAAGACTTAAATTTATCATAATTTTTTTTTAAATATTCTTTTGTTAATTGCCAACAAATCAATTAATATGCTACATTTTACAAATTGTGAAAAATATCTTTTTTAATTAAGAAGTTATATGCATTTGAAGTTTGAACTCTGAAAAGCTTAATTTTTTGCAATTTTAATCTTCGTTATTTATAGAAAAAAATTGCTTAGCGACATATCTAAATGGGGGATTTCATGTCATGTAACCAAACTTTTGAAATCGATGTCTTCCGCTTTGGACGAAATTTGCACCAAGGCTAGTCGTATTGGATAGAAGTTTAGACACTTATTTTCAACAAGATCGGTCAAAAAGTTTCTGAGTTAGAGGGGTTAAAATTTGACCTTTTGCCAAACAGGGTTTATTTCTGATCGATGTAACTTTGTACCTATTGGTGTTAGCAAAATTTGTTCAATCTTTCGTCCTTGAAGGAAAATATATAAGCTTCCTTTTGAGAAAAAAAGGACCCGCTTAAAATAAATTAAAAAAATATTAAAATTAAAAAAAAATTTTTTAATTTTAAAAAAATTTTTGGAAAAATTTAAAAAAAATTTTTTTTCAACATTATTTTATTTTTCGAATTTATTCTATGAGATAAATTTGAGTTATGTATTTTATAAATCTTTTTGTAATAGCTCTATTCCTTAAATTTTTTTAGAAATGACTTTTTATACACTACCAGACTATTATATTGTATTTTTTTCTGGTAGTGTATATAATAAAGTTGCTTATGAAAAAGAAATAATTCCCAATATCTAAATATTTTTTTAAATTTTTTTTAAGCGGGTCCTTTTTCTCAAAAGGAAGCTTGTATATTTTACTTTAAGGACGTTTTGATCGCTAAGTGGGCTGCGAGTGGGATATGTATAAAAAAAATAATTTCTAACTTAAGACGAGGGTTTTTCAATTTTTAGCATATGCACTATTTTGAATTTTTTTTCCTTTTTGTGTGTAAATGTTTCTAAAAGCTTACAAATAAAACTGATGTTGAGAAACTAGACAAATTAACCTTTCCGACGGTATGTAACATATCTAACTAGCATTTTTTACCTTCGATACTGTAATACCCACAATATTTTAATCCAGGGAATAAAATCACTGGATTTATATAGAATAGCTGACAAATTAAATTTGTGTATTTATATGTAATAATAATTAAATTAATATATAATAATAATAATAATAAAATCTAATAATAATAATAAGAATTTAATAATTTAATAAACTTTAGTTTCATACAAATCGGAAGACATCGATTTCAAAAGTTGGGTCACTTGACATGAAATCGCCCACATTATTTATACCTTTTTGAAAACCTTCCTCGTGTATAATATTGCTATGCACAAAAGTTTATTCACTGCTAGCTCAAGGCTCTTCCGAAATGTTTTTACTTTATTACACATTTTTCCAATCGCAAAGCAAGAATCAATAATTTTAAGCAGATAAAATTTGAACCAATCAGGGGTGCCAGATAACTTTGATAAAAAGCCGGCATATTTTCAAAAAAAAATCGGCATTATCGGCACTTCAATTAAAGAATATCGGCAATTGAAAATTATACCTTTTAATAACAATAAAATATATTTTTATTAACACAAAAAAAAAAAAAACAGATTAATTCAGCATTATCTTACATATAACCCATATAAAAACATAAAAATTAATAAAAAAGAATATTTTTATAAATAAATTGTAGTTAATTTAGAGAAATTTTTTACATTAAGGTGGTATTTCGTGCGAAATGTTGCCAAACTCCATATAAAAATAATTTCTGTGAAATACAAACGAAAAAATCTTGATAGAGTTGTACTCTATTTATATTACGAAAAACATTCGAAATGTTTTAAGCAACATTTTTATTTTCCGTGCGAAAGAAGTGCAGCTCATATTATTTCGCACGTAATTTTAAGTAACAGCTTATCATATTTTGTAATTTTTTTATTTTGTATTTGTAAAGGGGTTTTTATAACAAGCGTTTAACAAAAAAATTGTAGAAAAGTGCTAAAAGTAATAATAAAATTACATATTCTTGTTTTTCCATTTGGGAAATTATAAAATAAACATTGTTTTACCTTTTTTAATGACAATTAAAAAAACATCATTTTTGTTTACCTTCGCAAAACAATGTTGTATACTTGCAACCAATAAAAACGTTAAGTTTTGAAAAATCGCGAGATAAATAATATTGATACATGTCAAAAATTTCGTGTGAAATAATCAAGGTTGCTCAACATTTTTCGCAAGTTTTAACAGAGTACTGGGCTTTAGGTAAAAATTGTTTTTATAGTTGAAAAATGTTTTTCAACACTTTATATTAACAAATATTTTACAGATACATATTTGAGTTTAATAGTTTAATTAAATCCATTTAAATATCAACATCAAAACAGTTTGCATTACTAAATTTTAAGCAATCTTTAGAAAAAAGAATTCCATGAAAGGATTCATTTTTCAGGGAACATCGAAATTTGGTTTTATTAAGGTTGCTTTGGCTAAAAATTGTTTCCACATTTGCGCAAGAATGTGGAAGGACCATAATTTGTTGTACAAAATTTGACAGCACTGGAAATGCATTCGTAGAGTCCCAACGTTTAAAGTCTGAAATTGTTTGCCCAAAAGTTTGCAAATTTACTTAAAGTTTTAACTCTCTAAATTCAGGGTCTAAAATTTGTCTTTATTTTTCAAAAATAAAGCTGGGAAACTCTTTCAGAATTTCCATTAAAGAAATATTTTCCTTTTTCATAATATTGTAAATTTAAATTTTTAATCGTTTTTTTATAAAATTAGTTAAAACAGCTTTAAAAAGACTTTCCATTTGGCTGTATAGGTTATGACAAATGCTCTAAAGTAACCCAAAATAAATAAATTACACGCTAACAAGCAAAGTTACCGTGGTTTAAGTGTTTATCAAAAAAATCGGCAAATCGGCACTTTGCTAATTTTAAGGCAAATATGGCAGGCCTTGACCCAATGTGTTTATAATAATTGTGCAATAGGAAACCTGAAACCCGTGCTTGCCATTATATTTCCAAAAAAAAAACAAACAAAAAAAAAACACTATTTTGGGAATTTCGGCTGTTTTTTTGTGAATTGTGTTATACGTTTTGTAAGTTTAAAAAACTGGAAATAATTTTATGAAATTCGGTACACAGGTTCTTATTGCTTCAGGGACCAAGCCTGTGGAAAATGAAAACAATCGGTCCATATTATCCCATAGCCCCCATACAAGCTTCTTTCCGGAAGAGACACCATTAACCATTTTATTATGTTGGGTCTTAGACTTCATTTGATCCAAACTTATTTGATTGCAATCTTAATCGTCTTACTGAATTTGATTGAATCGGTTCATATTTGACCAAATACTATTCCCGAAAATAGCTTTTAATGCCATTATTCCTTATAAATCTTGGTATTGACATAAAAATTGGCGACAGTGACTATATCATGAAAAATATTGTGTTGGTGGGTCTAAAATTAACCATGGGAAGTTTTATATGATTCTTAACCTCAATTACATAATCAACATAGCCAACATCATCATTTCGTTTTATTTTATCAAACGACTTTTTTGTACGACTTTATTTTTATGAAACGACCTTTTGTACGACTTTACAAAAATTTCATAGGGGTAACCCTGATTCAAGATATGAGTGCACGTAGGTGTAAGATCAAAAGAGAAAAACGCATGGTGTAGTTATTTTGCCGGGGTCTAGTCTAAAACCAATATTTTTATGTGTATCACTCATCAGAACAAATACATTACACCCTCTCTACTGTTGTGGTGTGGGTGTAAAAACGATCCCGTTTTTTTATTGCAGATCATCTACTTTGTTTAATTAAAAACAAAATAAAACGTATTTTAAACTTTTCTGAAATCAAAAACTGAAAAAATCACAGAAAAGTTTTTAATTTCTTGGCATTATTATACCAACATTTTAACTTGAGTGTACCAAAGTAAAACTCTCAGAAGCTTATACATGCGTTTACTACGTACGACAAAGATAAATATAAATTGTCTTCATCATTATCCGTACAGCAAGTATCTCCAACAACGACTACCACTTTTGAGTCATCTGTCTAAGAGTACCCGTATTCGTCTGTTTACCCAATATGATACATGAGACTCCTAAGATCATAAACAATATTACTTACAACATCTTTCACTTCATCAGCGGCAAAATGTATCATCATCATTATCATCATCAGCATTGTGATCATTGTCTATGTTGTCTTTTACTTCATAATTTTGCTTTTGCTGCTGCTCTTGGCATAAAGTGGAAACAGACAATTTATCTTTTCGTTTGTATTTTCTTGTGAAAGATGACAAACTATCTGTAGCATTGCATTTCTTTATTCTTTCTTTGGAGATTATGACCTGTAATCCATCATAGACGCAAATGTCTTGTGTTTTTTTACTCTGCAACGCATTGTATGGGCAGAAACATGATTTAGTTGAATTTATTTTCGTTTCGGTTTGGTTTCAATTGTTTTGTTAGTTGATCGGTCGGCCGGTCGGTTAGAGTTTGGGAATTGTTGTGGAAAGGAAAGCTTGTATGTGGCCGTCGTTGATATCGTCTGGCTAAGAGATGGTTATTTTTTCATTTATGGCATGGAATACTTACCAATGATTTAAATGGTCACTTAGTCAATCAACAAACTACTTTATGTTAAAAGATAAAATTGAAATCATGATAAATGCTCGAATTGATTGTTTTGTACACGTTTAATATTGAAGAAATACTTCTAGTAAAATACAATAGAAATTAAAAAAAAAACTCTAACAAAAAACAAGACCTTAGTTATATAAAGAGTGTTTTTTCAGACGTATAGAACTTGCGATAGGGATAACTATAAGACCAGCTGTCATACTAATGAAGTGTGTTTGACTTTTTTCTAGTTCTGCTTTGGCAACAACAAACAAAGTTTACAAGTCGTAGAAATTTATTTCCAAAATTCGATCTCTGTTCGCCAAACTTATGAAGCACTTCGTCAAGTTTACGATGATGTTAATTTCTGGCTTAACGGGTATGTAAACAAGCAGAATTGTCGTTTTTTGGAGAGAGCATAAGCCTAATGAGAATCTATTACATCCCGAGAAAATCACTGTTTGGTGCCGTTTATATGTCGAAGGCGTCATCGTCTTTAAATCTAAAACCGGTACCAAAATTACCATGAATGGTGAACGTTACATGCAAATGACTCAGGATTTTTTTTTCAATAATTGTATCATTGCAAATTATTTGGAGGAGAAATGATTCCAAGACGGCGCAACATGCCATACAACGCGTGGAACCATCTCTTTGTTGAGCTAAACGCTTTGTCTTCTAATTATCGCAAGAAATATATATATATGAATTTAGGGATTTGACACCTTTAGACCACTTTTTGTGGGGTTCGTCAAATCTCTGGCCTACACTGTAAAGCCAGCAACGATTGATCATTTAGAAGCCAACATTCGATGCACTATTAAGGAAATAAGACATGGGCATGCTCGCAAAAGTGGTGCAAAATTGGATCGACAAAACACCGTTCATAAGGCGAAGACTCGGATGCCATATGCCAAGAAATTATTATTAAATGCCATGATTTTTGTGAGCTTATAAATTTAAAATTTTGAGCATTCCATTGAATTTGTTGTATTTTATTTAAAAAATAAACATTCTATGCCTTAAAAAACAATACAATTATTACACTTAATTGAATGTATTGATAGACATAAATTAAAATGGCGATTTAAATAATAATGAGAGCTTTAAAGTGCTCGCCATACTAAATACTTTTTGATCTCGTAGCACATTCCTATTTATAAGCTGATATCGGGACCACACGCTCACAGTTGGGTCTTGTTACGATGGCTCTCAATTTTTGATGCCTCGAAACGCCAAAATTGTATCTTTAGTACCAAACTAAGAAAAAGCACTAACTTGGTGCTTTTTCAATTTTATGTTAGTGCCGTTAGTGCTTTTTACAATTTCTGTTTTTCTACATTCTTTTTAATTAATTATGCAGTAACTAAATTGTTGCTCACTACAATTGCATTGCCCAGACTTGCAGTTCTTATTTCAGCAATTCTTGAGTTTATTGGTGAGAGAGGTGTGAAGATTGAGGAGGAGTACTCAGTTTCATGTACTCTGCAATCCTGCTTTGTTTTGTTAGTCTCACACCGGTTGTTAATATCGCAAAAAAGACGATGTAATTGTTGTCGTTACACATTTTATTAAAAAAAATATTAAGAATTGTAAGTGGAGAAGTGAACAACGAACAGATGTTTATGGATAGAGGTCAACGATTTTAAAGATTCAATAGGGCAAAATCAATTTTTAGATTTGTCTAATATTGCATTAAGAATTTTAAGCTTGTCATACGCTAACGCGGAAGTTGAAAGACCATTAAGTTCGATGAACTACAGTAAATCCTATATTAGAAACGGATTATCTTTGTACTTTATTAACTCAATTCCTCACATTAAATATTAACTTCGTCGACATAATTCATGCTTTTAGGATTACACTCCACCACCTGGTGTCTGCAGTGATATCTTTCCCAATGAAACATACAAAAAATCAAAATATTACTTAAAAACTGTTTTATGCCTCAATTCAAACTCAACTTATAGTGATCCAAATTAAAATTATGTACGAAAATGGTCCTCCAACAACTCGATTTTTTTTAAAATATTTGGTAACTTGTCTTATGTTAAATTATCGATTACATAAAAAAGTGGCTTAGTGCTTTTTTACGCTTTTTTAAAATTATAAGGTACTTTTTGCTCCAAAACAGTTGGCATCACTGATAGAACTACATACAAAAAAGGAACAGCCATAAGAACTATCTGCCTGATGTATATATGTACCCTGTGTCTAGACCACTATTGGGATCTGACAATTCTTAAATTGTACCGTCTCAATGGCAAAATTATACTAAATTGACATAAATTGTACCAAAATTTAGCTATAAAATAAAAAAACATACATCGTTAGAATTCATAACACATTTTTATTCAATAAAAACAAAACAAGTAAGAAGGAATAGTCGGTCAAGTCTGGCCATATGATACCCTTTTCCACAGTATATAAGAACAAATTTTGCAAGTGTTCCTATTTGGTCCAGCCGTTGGGCCAAAAATTAGTTTTGGCCAAAAAAAAAAAAAAATGGAAAAATTCTTATAGTGAGGTGTAAGGATACCATTAATTTTTTAATTACAACAATTTTAAAGTACAACAATTTTTACATTTGTCTTGTAAGAAAGAACGGACAATGAAAATTGACGATAACATTTTATGCCTTATAGAATCTGGAAATTATTTCTTTTCATAAGTTATTTATTATATTATAGTGTATAAAGTCATTCCTAAAAATTTAAGGAATAGAACTATTATAAAAAGCTTTATAAAATACATAACTGAAGCCCAACGGCTTGACCAAATTACATAATTTTTTTTATGTGATCTTTGGAACTCTCCCTCCCTCTTAAGGCCCATAAATTTGTTTGTCACGCACTGTCACAGGTAAAAAAATGGTAACGTGTGCTCAAGCGCTCACACAGAAAAAAATTTTATATTATCACACACGCTTGCTCATTCTTGAAAAATTTCGCGCTCAGGTGCTCCTCCTTTAGAAAAGCCAAAGCTATCAGCAAACAAGACTACAGAGGGAATGAGAATTACATACACCTAAAAAGTTTTATTTGCAACGATATCAAAGCTTAAACAAAATAACAACAATTAAATGTTTTTAATCGTCATGGTTCTTAATTTTTTCTACGATAAAAGCATCATCATAAGAGCTTTTGATTACATATTTGAACCAACTTTATTTTGAACCAAACAAAAAATATCGAGAAAGATACGAAGAAATAATTCCCACTTACATTTATTTTCATGAATTGACAATAATTATTGGGCTTCTCTTTTAACCAATCCTTTTTATTTTTTCGGCTGACGCGAAAGTTTCTATTTTTTTTTTTAATTTGGCGTGACGAATGAACAACAATTCAAAATTTTCAAAATCATTATTTGAACATATCAGTGAATCGTTTATGATTCCATTTTCAATCGCTCGAGTGATAATTCTAATCATTATCAGTGATCTAAGAAGACTCATTTAGGTGATTTTTACAAAAAAATTATCACCAAAATGCTAGCTGGGAGCAACTTTAAATAAGGTAATCTCGGTAGTACAACAAGTACAACTCGTACAAAAACCACAAGCAATTTGTTTTTGTAAAACCATTGTACAATGTCAAAAACCGCAACAAATCAAAACAGAAACAAAGATAATAAACAAAATTTTGACATCCAACAATTATAAAGCTAAAGAAAAAAAGTTATCAGCGGGGCTTTTAGGATCACCTGTAATGAATTCGCCTTGATTAATACAAATGGTTTTTGTTTATTGATATAGGTATTATCATTTAAAAGTTGTAGGGATTTTTGTAGAGACAATTTATTTAACGCGTAGGGAAATGGGGATTGTTTCGGGCTGTGTAAGAACTTTTCAAAGAAGTGTATAACATCACTGGGTATGCAACTTCTGTTTGGACACGAATGTGCAGCTAATTTCTCTACAGTACTTTGTTAATACATTAAGTTTAAAAATGGTGTACATATGAGCGCATAGCCAAGACAATATTACGTCATTCAGATGCATAAATTTCAAATGTTTTTAAAAAAAACTGGACAGATCATTTTAAAATCGGAATTTTCATGAAAATACGTTTCCAATGAGGTTTATAGCTCCTACCATTGTAATATGAGTTATATTCAAAATATGCTCTGAAGCATCTTTAATTTTTGTTTTAGCCATAAATCGTTTTCGAAAGAGAAGTGAATATTTCCGAATATTGCTACTGACCAAACATCTAAAATTTTTGTTAAATTATTAAGTTTAACATCTTAGCTATTCGATAAAAAATAAATCTATGGGGCAGCCTTTGTAAAAACGAATTATGAAGTGGCCTGATACTACAAATTTCCATTGTGCGTCGCGTCTATTTATGCAATAAGCCAAACTTCCGTTCAAGTTTCGCAAGAGGGGCTTAGACGTTAACGGCCTTTTAAGATACTTAAGTTCTATATTTGATAATGAGTAGTCATATTGAGATACTTCTCCGAAAATGCAGTCTTTTTACACCTGAACTAATTTTCTTAGCTGTTTTTTGCTTTCCTTTAGTAAGTTTTTAAGGGATCAAAAGTCGTCTGACATCTGCTAAATAAATTTATTATATCTGGTTTGCTTGGGGGCTACGAGAGAATGTTGAACAGCTAATTTTAGATTTCTATATTGGCAATTGAGATGTCTTATTCTGGCGTACATAGCGAAATATTCTCCGTGCAATGGGTATTGATAAATTGTTTTGTATAGTAACAAATTTATGCGTGGGCCAGCTGGCGCTAGGCAATTAGTCGGGCACAGAATTATTTAGGGTTTACTATAGTAACTTTAGTGTGCGTGTGATCGGAAGGTAATTCAGGGGATGCCTTAACTTAAATCGTTTCAATCGGAACGTTTTTAACCACGCCAAAAACGATGAGAGCTTCAATTTTCTGCTAATCAGTAGGCCAGTAGGGGGGTTGTACGCTCGCGATTAGTTCTAAAATTAAATTTAAAAAATCATAAACCGCTGGAATTTTGTTCATTAAAAATGTAGTCCGAAGTTCATTGCTCCCTATGCCTAGCCGATATATTATGGATGTGACAAACACTTATTATTAAAAGCGCTGCCTCTAAGGTTTAATTTCAAACAACTGTGGTCCATTTTTTACATCTAATATGCTTTTATATAGAAAATCTGTTCCATGAACCGATCTATGCCATTTCAATTAGATATTGCGATAATAAAAAAATGTATTGTTTTGTTACAAAATCCGTTTTTCAAACTACAAAAAAATCTTTTGAAAAAATACATGGTAACACTTTTTTATGCGGAACTAAAAATTTCTCCAGTGTTTAAAGTGACAAGCCAGTCAATCCCCTTAACTCACTAATCATTTTTTTAGTTAAAAGTGAAATTTAAGAATGTGCAATTAAAATGAAACCAAATTTATCTTTTAAATGAGTCCTAAATGAAGATCACATTAACCCAGGCAACAAAAATTTCTCTTGATTATAAGAAAAAAGTGAAAACCAAAAAATACTACTCGAACTTACTTGCAATATTTAACATATTTTAAATTGATCTTCATTTAAAGGCAAAATAATATCGCATATAAATTTTGTTGTTCGTAAAACAGGTTGTACTTGAAACACTGTTTTCCGCCAAAAAGCCCAAAAAAGAAACAATAATACAAAAAAAAAAAAAAAAAAAAAAGAAAAAAAAACAGAAAGAAAAGAGTAAAAGTTTATTCTATCTAAATTGTTATTCAAAAAGTAAATAAATCCGCATAATCAAGTACCATATTTCAATGTTAAAATCACAAGAAAGCAGCACAACAAAACACATTCATACAATTTTGCTGTAGATTAAGTGCGATATATAATACTGTCAGACACAGCGACAGTGGGACGAACCAGGGAGACGAAAGGTATATCAGACAAAAAATTTATGCACACACAGACACCTAAAATTGTACCAGTAAAAACAAATATAAAATACAAAATTAGATCACGCGACACCAATGCATAATATTTGTAAAACTCAAACAGGTCTTGTTAATTCGCTACAATCACTGGCTCAAACTTCAATTCATAGATACTTTGGCATATTGTCAATGAATGTTGTTGTATGTAATGGAAAAAGCTACTCATATGTACATATGTATGTATGCATATGCAACAACAATTGAAAACAGTTGTTGTCCTCTTTTAAGCATTAGTTATATACAAGTGTTATAAATTTGTGTTTGGAGTACAATTGAAAGCAACGCGGTCAGTCTACCAAAGTCGATCTGAATCAATCGCGTCAGACTTTAAACAAGTTGCAATTGTTTATATTGTTGTTATTAAATTGTTTTAGCGGCACATGTCTCTGCCATTGGCACGCATCTGCCTATAAAATTATTAATCTAAGAAATATGGTGCTACAATAAACGGACATTTTTGTTTTTACGATCAGCGTTGCCGCTGGAAATTTTCTAAAAGTGTCACAAAATGGGAATTTTCAAAAAGGGCTCACAAACAGGGTAATTTAAAGTGAAAGGGTAAGGTTTTTTTTATCAAAAAAGGGATCTCAAAAAGTGAATTATAAAGAAAAAATTAGTTTTGCATAAACAAGCAAAACAGATTTATTTCAGACAGGTAATGCTCAAAAAACTAAACTTTATTTATTTATTAATATTTTAAGTTTTTCAATAAATAAATATATATTATATATTAAAAATAACAAATATGTATATGAGCTATGTTATTAGGGAAATTGTACCTTTAATTTTTACTTTACTTTCGGAAAATTGATTTAGAAGTCGTAAAAACAAAAGTTTTACTCATTATGACTAATTTTGAGGAGTGATCGTTCTATATTTTGTTATTAAATCTTTACTTGAAATCCATTCTACAAAGTAGGAGACGAAGGAATAGAATCACAAGTTTCTAATTTGAGTCTGCTTCAAAGTGCAGCAATGCTTATTTGGCAAACAATTGTTTAGCTAAAGCCCTACTTTGGAATTAAGAAAAAATAAATGCAATGAATTTATTAAAAATGATTATTGATGAATATTTTTGTTAAATCTACTTTTTTTAATTTCCGACCTCAAACTAAAACTTTTTCGCGTTTGGCTTTATACGTTTTGTCATTTATCTTACTTTCTTATAATTTGAAATTTTTGACAGAGGCTTCGAATTCGGAAAAAGGTTCAAAATAATATATCACTTGTTTGGATTTTATAGATACGGATTCTAAAAATCATAAAAACATTAATTTTCGTTTCTTTTTTATTAATTCTTGAAACAATTTCGGGCCATAGTTTGAAAAATAGTCAAAAAGGCAATTGATTTAAAATGATTCAAAAGATTATTTTAAAACAGGGACATAAATGTGGCAAGGGCCTCAAACGCAAGTAAAAAAGGTGTCACTTTAGGGGGGACAACTGCAATGATGTGCATAAAAAAGCTGCTTGTAAGAAGGGTCACAAAAAGAAATATTTAAAATTAATATAAAAGGGTCATAAAAGGTATCAAGAGCGTCGAAATAGAGTCAAATTGATACTAAAGTATTACAGCGGTAACGCTGTTTATGATCAAATATACTATTATCGAAATATGCTCATTAAACACTATATCTTACCGAAAGATAAAATACTGCAATTCAAAGTGCACAAAGAACTACATTGACTATTAGAGACAAGTCAGGTATTTTATTTTAAGTTCCAAGGCAAAGCTTAATATGAAGCACTTAAATTCCGTTCTACGGCAAATTCAATACACTGAATTTAATTAATTGAATTAGTTAACACACGTTCGAAACCAACGGGTTAACGGAAGTCCGCAGATCTCTTGGGCTCGGCTCCGCGGTCCACAAAGGAGAACACCAAAGGTTTCCCGTGATGGCGAAGGACCGTGCTGATGTTTCAGAGGTCAGATTTTCGTACATCTCCTTCTTTCCAAGATGCTCAGTATGCTGCAACCATTTGGGGTTGATCGGCTTCCCTTCCTCCTTTATTCGGTG
Organism: Pollenia amentaria; assembly: GCA_943735925.1. Classification (NCBI taxonomy): domain Eukaryota; kingdom Metazoa; phylum Arthropoda; class Insecta; order Diptera; family Polleniidae; genus Pollenia; species Pollenia amentaria. The sequence continues at coordinate 78,012,378 of OX031008.1, read as the reverse complement.
TTTGGACCGGCTAAAGATAAAAAATAAAACTATTCACAGAAAACTATATACAGTTGCTATATCCTACTAAAAAAACACACATAATTTTTCTTTCGCCGAAAAGAGAGTGCGAGTGCAAAAGTGTACTCTATTTTACCCATGTGCAATCATATACGCGCAAATACAAAATTATGTTTAGAGATTAATATTTATGTAAAAGTTCTTAGCATCAAATAGAAGATATATAATCTTCATCTATCTGGGGTTTGTTTGCCTTTAAATGATTTTAGGAAGGGAGTTAATATTAATCATATGGAAAATTTTGGACCAACCAGCATAACATTTTGTCATGACATAGTAGCTATCGTACTAGCTATCATTATTGTCGCCATTTCATATGTTAATATAGTTATATCATTAAAAGCTATTTTCGGGAGTAGTTTTTTTATGGAATCTATGATGAAATATGGACTTAATAAGATGATTTATGGGCACAAACTCTATTTTGGAAAGAAGCTTGGATGGGGTCTATGTGAAATTATGGACCGATTCAAACTATTTTCAATAGTAACTTTGAGAATTAAAACCTTTGTACCCAATTTCATCAAATTACCTCCAAAATTGAGACCTGTTCTTTCCGCGAAAATTTTCATGACATATAAAGCTGGTTAATCAATAAAAATGTTTATTTAATTTAATGGCCTGCTCAAAGCCGGGATTTTGTGTACTGTTTTGATATGACAGGCAAGTGATTGTGTAGACAAATTTATATGAAAAACACTCAGTTTTTTGAGTGATTTTCATATAAATTTTACAATCAATTGCCTGTTATTTAGAAACATCCCACAACTCCAATTTTTTTGCAAATGCATATTTGTTGTCGTCAGTCTGAGATCAACATTAACTAAATATCTTTTCGGATCATGAAATTTGAAGTAAAAATATTTCTGCATTTTTTGCTTTTATAGCATATTTTTGCATATATTGCCGACATTGCATATTTTTGTTGCATATTTTGATAACAAAACTTGTTTTATTTTGCGATACACTGTTAAGCAGAAGAGATAAAAGACAACTTCGATTATATTGATTTCTTATGGGAAAAAATAATTTTCAAATCTCCTCGCGATTTGCAGCATTTTAAGAGCCGTGTCTCAATTTATTTCTTCCAGTTATTTCATGCAGTTATGTATTATGCTGAACACTTTGGCCAATTAAAGGATGTGGTGGAAGGATTAAACGATGGTGATGCACTTTCATTAAAAAAGCAAACTTATCAAATATAAAAGCTCAGATAATGTTTTTGTCCTAAAATTATCGATTTATCTCTGAGACTATTGTTAAATTAGAAATATCAGCATTAAATGATGTACCGATCACTTCCGTCGGGTGGAACGGTCATTGTACATGTTTAAAAACTTTTGAGTCCAAGCTGCCTTCAGTTTACATTTGAAAATATTTCAATAATTTTATTTTATTTAACGAAGAACAAATTAAGGACTAGGGTTGCAGGACATAAGTCGGATCAAAAATATAGGGACATTACTTCTAAAAAAAACAGCATTAAGTCATCATTGTCATCAAACTAATCACTATCCAATTTTGAAAAAGCATCGGTTTTAAACACTGAAACTAACTACAAAATTATGCGGATATATTTTAGAAATGTTACACATAATTAATACACCAACGACACAAATAATAAATTTTAAAGCAGGCACAGAACATATAGCGAATGATTATAGAAATTTAGTTATTAAGAGATAAACGATTAGATATAATATAAATATACCAATCACAGCCCTGGAACAAGAGGGCTCAATTTGCACATAAATTACATACAAATAAGGACCTTCTTGTCCTTAGGTCACGATATACATATAACATGTAAGAATAAAAATAAGTTTAATTAAATGTGATTTTATAAGGCTGGGTTTTTGAGATCTCAGTTAAACTAGGATTAGTTACTCTGAAAACGGATTTGTGCCGCCATTACCAAGTTTGTATACAAAATTTTGACGGAACATCTTAGTTTTGCTTCAAATGTTGGTCTTTAATGAAATAATAAAAAAGAAATCACATTTCGCCGGTAGAATCCAAGTTTCAGAATACGCTAAACTTAGCTTTAACTTAATCCACATCTCAAGAACTTATTGTAAATATGGTTTTTGAATTAGGTTTATAGATAGGAAATTTTTTTAGCTTATATGTATTGTTATACTTTAGTTATATATTATTTTTTTGTTATTATAGTTTTTTTTATTTAAATTTAATTTATGACAAACAATTTTTCATAATTTTGTAATTGTATTTCTGTTATTCATATAAAATTTTGTAAATGTAATTTCCTGGCGATGCTAACCAAAGGTTAGCGAAATATCGATAGAAATAAATAAATATAATATTTTATAAATAAAAAGACCTCAAGCTTAAACAACAAAATTAAATTTATTTATTTATATAAACAAAATTTGTTATTAATCAATTTTATATGTAGGTTCAAATATCTATCTTACAAGTGACTTAGTTTACATGATTATTTTGTTTTTAACTTCTACTCTTGTGTTTATTGTACCTTATTTTCGTTTATGAGACTGAATTTTTACGTTTGGATATCACCGAAGTTGTAAATTCCAAAAGATTCGTAGAAGCCGAACGACCCTTTCTAAATCCATGTTAGAATGATGATAACACGAAAGATATTTAATGCGATATATAATTAGTCACGATTTTTTCAAAGAGTTTAAGAATAACACTTATTTTAGATATAACTCTATAGTTCGAAATATTGGATCTACATCCAGAGTTAAGCAAAGGTTTTTTTCCAGTAATCGGGGAAATACCCATTTAAAAGTGAAGAGTTATATAAATACGTTCAAGGCTTAATTAAGGAACATAAACATTTTAGAATTACACAACTGGGAACTCCATCAGGGCTATAACTTTTGGAGTATTCAATTTCTTTGATAGCATCCATAACAGTTGTTTCATGTAATATTGGACAGACATAATATCATGAAAGTAAGTATTGTATTCTCGGAGTGCTCTTAATGCTAAAGAAGAGATCTATGATTAGGTCAGAAAATTAAGACATAATCGCGGATAACCCTTTTTTAATCCATATGCTATGGGGAATTACGCCCACTTAAAATGACGATGCAGTGTTTTACAGTCAAAAGATTCTGGCGATCAAGGACGTTGGGAAATATCACCTCTTCCTTTAATGTAATCATTCCTGTATTTACAAAATGTGTTTTGCTATAATAAAGCTTAAAACACAATTTCAGAAGCAAGCAAATCTCTGATGCGATCCTTCATATTATCCAACTGAAAATAATTTTAGTTTCTCCAAATTTTTTTTTAGTCATTTCCCCTTTTTGTAAAGTGAAACTTTGTTCAATTTCACTGCCAAATCAAATCAAAACTCCAAATATTTTAACTGTTTACCATTAAGCAAGATAATCAGTTTCTTATTCCTTTGTCTTACTTGCTAGTTTCTTGTTAATTTGTTCATCTGTTCCTTGTGGTTAATTAAAAAAAAAAAAAACGAGCACAAAAATAAAAACTTCTTTAGGTTTTTGGCTTAAAAATTGTCTTCTCCCATCCCATTGAGATTTGTGCTCGTACACAGATGGCTGTTGGCTGGCACAATTATTTAGAGGCTGCATTGATTTTTATATGGTGGGAACCGGAATTGAAAATAAAATATTTTTATTCGAATTTAATTTAGTTGTTCTGGTTTTTGTCAGCGAATATAGACATTGTACGAATGTGCAAAGATGGAATGAGTTCCAGTGGTGCCGCTGTTGTGCCTTGCAACACTGTCAGTGTTTATTTTTTCATCATCTCCTTTTTTTCATCATCTCCTTTTTTGATTTATTTATTTGATGGCTTAAGAAACTAATTTAGGACTTTCAAACATGTTTATCACTTTTTTTCTTTAAAGATGAAATGAAAGTTAAATGTTTACTTTTGTTTTTTAACAAGTCCATTTGCAACCAACCGCCTTTCCGTGTAATGAGGAATGACAAGAAGAAAAAACTAGCAAGCACTCAGTCTAAAGCCTTCTTTTGTAAATATAAATTACTTTCACAAGACCCTTAGTAGGGAGGGGGGAGGGGGGAGGTTCTGAAAAAGTTTCACATGTTTTTAATAGAGCTAAAGTAAGTGAGAGAAAAGGTAAGTCAGTCAAAACGATACTCGTGTCTCTTCCTTCTTATATCAAAATTTATAATTAAAACACTTTTACATGCAAAAATTTATAATTTTTTTAAAATTTACCTATTGAACTAGATTTATCTGAAAGATCGTAAAGAAATTAAAAAAAATGTTTTTAATATTTTCTCTTTCTAGTTCGCTTTAGCCGACGATGTCGAAGTTGTCAAGGGTAACGAGGATATGTCCGATCATGATAATGAAGTGGATCAAGTGGCGTTAGAAAGTGAGCACGATAATCAAAACCAAAAAGTACTTTATCAACATAATATGCAACAGCAACAACAACAGCAGCCACAACAAGGCCCCGGTCCAGCAAGAAGTAAGAACAATAATTCCCATTCATGGGCTTCTAGTAACTGACACTATTTTTATAAGATCGTGAATATTACCAATTTTAAAAAAGCCTCTTTAAATTATTTCATTACAGGCAATAACAAGGGAATTCCTTTAGCTTTGGGGCAACCATTTGGTCCACCACCTCCACCCTCGCAACTGGGCTATCAGGGACCACCACCTCCATTGCCGCCACAACGACAACCTCAGCCTCCACCTCAACAACAGCAGGTGCATGTACCACAATCACTGCCCGACTTGAGCGTAGGAGCATCATCCAACAATGAAATTTGGTCATCGCCGGTACAGGATATGGCCAAAATCATTTCGCTTGATGTCAAATGTGAAAAGAATGGCATGAAAGTTTTCGTACAATTCGACAAACCTTTTTACGGTATTGTCTTCTCCAAGGGCCACTACAGCAATATGAATTGTGTACATTTGCCATCAGGTTTGGGTCGTACCTCGGCCACATTTGATATTGGTCTACATGAATGCGGTACATCGGGTAATACCGAGAATGGTTTATATGGTTATGGTCATGAATCTGGCTCGGGCACTTATTTCGAAAACATTATAGTTATACAGTATGATCCTCAGGTCCAGGAGGTGTGGGATCAGGCCAGAAAACTACGTTGCACTTGGCATGATCAGTACGAAAAGAGTGTCACATTCCGTCCTTTCCCTGTCGATATGTTAGATGTTGTTAGGGCTGACTTTGCCGGCGATAATGTTGGTTGCTGGATGCAAATACAAGTAGGCAAGGGTCCTTGGGCTTCTGAGGTGTCAGGATTAGTTAAGATTGGTCAGACTATGACAATGGTTTTGGCGATTAAAGACGATGATTCTAAATTCGATATGCTAGTGAGAAATTGTGTGGCCCACGATGGGAAGAGGGCACCCATACAGCTGGTAGATCAAAGAGGTTGTGTTACTAGACCCAAATTAATGTCTCGCTTTACTAAGATTAAGAACTTCGGTGCCTCAGCATCAGTACTATCATATGCCCATTTTCAGGCTTTCAAATTTCCCGACTCCATGGAAGTACACTTCCAATGCACCATACAAATCTGTCGTTATCAATGCCCTGATCAGTGTTCTGATCCTAACTTGCAAGAAGTTCATCACTTACAAGTGGGCCCAGAATCACAATATGGTCCACCTCCACCCCAACTACATGTTGATACTTACCATGTGAGCAGTTCTATTAGCAAACGTAGAGACGAACGTCGCGTACAACGTCGCGCTCGTGCTGTGGACAATGAACCCGAAGTTGGACTCAACCGCATAATTAAAGTTGTCTCATCCGGGGATTTAACATTTCCCATTGACGAAAATGCCAATAACACTGCTGCCAGTGCGGCTGCTCAAACCATGGTCTTCCCCGCCCGGGAGGATGGTCTAATATGTATGACCACTCCCGGTTTTGCGATAACTTTGATTATACTATTAGGCATTCTAATAACATCTTGCCTCATTTCCGCTGTCCTCTATGTACGCTTAAGACCCTTCTCGACCATAACGAAAAAAGAAAGAGCCGTAGCCTTTACGAATCCCCAATTGACAGGTACTCTACCTGTCATACAAATACCACCGCCACCAGGGCATGGTACCCTGTCGAAAAATCGGACGCATTCATAAATAGACAACAAAATTTAGTACAAATATGAGACTTTTTTATATTGAAAAACAAAAGGGGGTATAATTCAAACATTTATTAAAGAAAAAAAGAAATTAATAAAAACTGGAAGGAAACCGATTGGAAATGTAACGCCTTCAACAACAGGGTTGTTGGAACTTTTTGGTAACAAAAAAAAAGTAAATAAAAAAATTAGTAAAATGTTTATACTAAATTAAATGAAAGTATTTACAATTTCGTAACAAAAAATTTATGCTTTTCTTTAAAATGGCATTGAGTATTTCCGTATATTCACTAAATTCTGGAATTCTGTAAGCTTTAAGGGGTTTTTTCTGCTTATCTATTGCAAATTTTAAATTAAATTTTAGTATAAACATTTTATTTTAAAGTAGCTCTTCCTTAACTTTTAGTTCAGCTCTTTAGTTCTTCAAAGACTAGCCTAAGTTCTCGTTCAATTTTTTGTTTGTTTTTCAATTCAATTTTAGTTACAAGCTTTATTAAGTAGATTTTTGTGTTTATTTTTTATAAATATTTTTTTTTTTTATAAGAAAACTTTTGTCTTTTCTTTTGTTTTACGATTTACGAATAATTTTGGGTCTACTTTTAGTTTATCTCTCTCAAGGTGGTAGTCATATACTTTATGGGCTGTCTCGCTCTCCGTCCTTCTATCGTTCTCAATCCAATAGACTGTAAATCCGTCTTTCTTAAACACTGTGCAAAGTATTAAATTAAGTCTTTTATAATTAATTAATTTAATTAAATTAAAAACAAATACACACACTCTCATTTGTACACTTATACCCTTAAGGCTTCGTTCAACATATGTAAATGTTGGGGACACGTAAACGTAGCGGTCGACTTAAATGGTTGGTAATTACTCAAAATATATAAACGAATTGAAATGTGTTAAAAATGAGAAAATTTTTCCAAATTTATATAATTTATAAATTGAAGCTTTAAGGAAAACACACACTATCAAAATTACTCAAGAAGCGCGGTGGTAGTATTAGTGAAAACCCACAACGCTTCATGGAAAATCAAAAAATTTTAGATATTACGTCAAGCATACGTACATAAGCTTTACATCGAACATTTTGACAACTAAAGCCCACTTTAAGTTATTTGTGCGTTTTGCATAAAAATATAACGTTATGTGCGTTAATGAAATGTTCGCTACACAGAAAAAAGTTTTTATCAGTTAAAAAAATGGTTCAAAAAGTATTAAAATTTAATTAATGTGTTAATTGAATCAATTATTTGTTTAGTTGAAAGAATGTTAAAAATTTAATTTGGATTAAATTAACATTTTAGTTGTTTTGAAGTAAAATATTAATTAAATGTCAAAAAATATTAATTGACTTTTTCGTTTAAAATAAAATATTTTAAACTTGTAGAATTGTTGTTGGGAATGGTCTATATTTAATTAAATAAATTAACACATGGCTTGAAATGGAAAAGTTGTTTGATCATTTTTTTAATTAAAATTAAAAATATCATTTATGAAAAAAAATATTCAAAGTTTTACAATTATTAGTAATCAATACGATCATTTTGGTAATATGTTGAAAATCAACCACTTGTTTGCTTGAATTTGGTATAAATTTGGCGATTAGAGAAAATTTTTTCTGTGTACATCACTAAACATAAAAAACATTCTTTAACAGCTGATATGTAAAACAAGAAACAAATTTAATTTTATCAGATTCATCCGCAACGCGACGTTACGTTTACGTAAAAGAGAATACATACATAAGCTTGGTAAGGAAAACAGAACAGCTGATTCGCATTGTATACGTATACGTAAGAGAAACGAGGCCTTTACACTCACACACTGAAACACACAAAAACAAGTTAACGATGTTCTGGTGCTACGCCATATTTAAAAGTTCAAATCTCTTTCCATAGAATTTGTTTTTATTTTTATTTTGACTTTTTATATGAAAAAAAATCAAATTAAAATCAACTGTCTGTTTTGTTTTTACTTTAATTTATTTTTATTATTGTTTATTTATTAAACAATAAAATTCATTTCGTGGTAGTCATTAAATATTTTAAGTTGTTTAAGTTTTACATCATACATATATTTATTTAATTTCCAAAAAAAAAAAAAAAAAAAAAATATTTATTCAGATTAATTCGTTTCAAAATTTCTTAATTTATTTAATTACAATTATAAGTCCATTTAATTTTCTTGTAATTTCGTTATAAAGTAGACTGAATCTTTCTTTAATTTTTTTCTTGAAATAATTTCGGTCTTGTTATTTAAGTTTATTAATTTATTTCTTAACTTTAATTTATTAATTTCATTTCAATAATTTTAAGGTGAAACAAACCATAAAAGAAAAACGCAATAAACGTTTGATTTTGTATTAATCAAAAATAAAACAATTTTTTTTAACAAATAAAGAAACCGTTGTAAAGAATTAAATTTAAATGCATTTTAATTTTATTGGATTGGTGAGTATTCGAGTTAAAATTTTGACCAGTTTTTAGGAAGGATATGAAAAATTGATTAGGAAACAAAAATGTTTAAAAGCTCGCAATTCGTTGTTCATCGTCTGATGTCAAAAAATTTTTTTAATAAATAATTTTTCAATATGATGGTTGAATATATATTTATATATATATATATATATCATAGTTGGGGGTAGTGCACTAAATATTGATTTAAATCAGGAGTATTACTTAATAAAACTGCAAAAAAATTAGCTTGTACTCTTTTTACCTGCTTTAGTGATGATTGCTAATTTGTTAACTACCACTAAAAAAAATTTAGTGATATTGCAAATTTTTTTCACTATCACTAAACGAAGATTGAATGCAAAAATCTGCACTCAATGCAAATAGTGCAATATTTAAACTTGCAATCAAAAAAGCTGCATATAAAGCGAATCTTATTAAAATTTAAAAAATGTAATTTTGCATGCGCATAGAATTTATCTTCTGGTATTTCTGGAGATTGCAATAAATGTTGCACTTCAGTACTTCCACAAATATGGTTTACGGAACGGCCAAGCCTTTCATTTTCGGGTGTTTTAAACCGTTGATATACGGCTCGTTATATGTGGTACTTCAGAGGTTCGTTTAAAACAAATTTGGTGTTGAAGCGTTATGAAGAAAAGAATTTATCGGTTATAGAATTTAGTGTTTTTTCTTAACTTAACGAAACCACCACCTTGGATAACGATCTTGCAGCGATGTGGTGGCTGAGTCTAGGCTGTGGTTTGTATCTCGATTACAGGCAACGTCATAAGCGGCGCCTGGGATAGAGATTCTGAACTTAAAAGCCTTGACGACGAAAGGTTATCCACCCCTAAGCTGAGGTGTCATGCGACCCGTGCCTATCGGTGTGGTTTGCAGTCAGTGGTTACCGACTGTATTATCACGGAGCTTTGCTGATACCTGGGCACCTCAGCAAATAGACTACGCCCTTACCACGTTAATGGGGGCTATGACGTGGCGGACCTTTCAACTCCCCTACACTCGTGGGACCAAAATTATAATGAATATATCAAAAGAAGTAAAACAACAACAAACAGAGATACAGGAAACTGATGACGTACAGGCAAGGACAACGATGGACGGCAATACGAAAAAGCCAGGGACTGTAACAGTCCCGGCAACCAAAGATGATCGGATACGGATAAAACCCCTGATTCGGGTGCTGCTAAGTTGGGAACAGTGATGCCAAGAGAAATTTCAAAAAAATCCCTACGTGTCTTAATAAAATTCCTTCTTTTTCCCTACAAACAAAAAAATTATCCCTACACTATTCCCTACGTAAAAAATGTATTGGTTTTAGCTTCAGGCAAACAAATACATACTCTGTTAACATTTCGTAAATATTATAATTAAGGGATTTATTAACATTTATTAAAAAAAAGCATTTATTAACATCAAGAAAAACCAAAATAAACATTCTCACACATGTAAAAATTCAATTAAAAAAAATACTATGTGACAAATTTAATTTAATTTAATAATTGAATTTGGCAGAAACGCCACTGTATATCCTTCAATCTAGAGTCAAAACTAAGTCAAACTGCGTGTTTGATTTTCATCTCCTCATCTTTTGTCCTTTTTAAAGGACTTAACCTTTTTCAATAATACTTTTTTTATTAATATAAGTATCTTATATTTTTTACCAAACTCGGTACCAATTAAAAGGGAAGGCTTTGTTGAATATAAAAAAAAACTTTATTTCAAAATTTAAAAAAAAATTCCTTTGAAATATATATCCTTTCACATGCTTAAAAGTTTTCATTAAAATTTTTTAAAAATTCCAAATTGTATGACTTTATTTCTCTTTGTTTCATTCATTAAACATTCTCCTTTAATATTCGCATATATTTTTAGCGAATGTGAGAGAAAATGCAAATAACAAAAATAAGCGATTAGTTCGCAAATGTGAACCCAAATATTCGGCTCCCCTAATATATACGTTCATGATTGCGGCACTTGTTGATGATTGCCAGGCTATTAGGGCTCTTAGGAAAATACTACCTTTGTACCTAAATGCTATGGTATATGAAAAATTTTAATTTTTAAATGAAAATAATACGAATATTTACGTATTTTAACACAATATATTGAAAATGAGACAATATTTTGAAAATTCCCAACAATTGCCTTAAAATAAAATATCTGTCCTTTTTTCCCTACGCTGTAAATTTTCCGAAAAAATCCCTACAAAAAGGGAAAATTCCCTACTATTGGCATCACTGGTTGGGAATGACAAAGTCGCCCAACATTGCAGCTTCCCATGTGCCCATTGTGCAAGGAGGGATGGCGATGAAAACATCCAATCCCAAGGTTGCACCACCCCACGCCAAATGCGGCGACCGTAAAAAGTCCCCAAGGCACAAAAACCCTACAAAGAGGGCATCCAACACAAGGCGTGCCGCCTTGCGTTTCATTAAGCTTCTAGGCTCCAAGAAAGCTGAAGAGCTCACCAGTGAGCAAAAAGCTTCACTGGCATGGGCAAGAGCCCATATAGCTGGGCTGCCAAGTGCTACTCCTTCAGTCCCTGCGAAGGTGACGATGCCAAACGGCAACGTTCGGAGGAGGAAGCTGCAGCCGCAAAACAGCAACCAGGGACGAAACGTCCCAAAATTGCACCGAAATTGATGAATAAGTCTTTCAGCGAGGTGGCCAAAGGCCACCTTGTGCGGGCTATCATCGACAGAGGTGTTGATAATGGTGCCATCTCCCATACCAAGTGGGACCTGGTTAAACAAAAATTAATGGGAGTGTTCTGGACGATCCTCAAGGAGAATCCAGGGCCACCTCCTCAATGCGATGATGCTGGTTGGTTCCAGGGTCACGTGAAACTGATGGCTTGTGCAGATGAGCGCTCAGCATTGCTTCTGAAGCGGGCCATCCAATTGTTAGGAGAGGTCTGTGAAGGTGCTAGGCTCGATGTGGTGTTAGTTGGTGAGATACCACGGAGGCCTAGATCGATTGCCACCATCCCTGCCGAACCATCGGAACCTGAGGAGATCTTGAAGATCATTCAGTGCTGCAACCCTCAACTGCCCACACAGGATTAGAAAGTTGTGAAGGTTTCGGCTGCTGAAGGGTCCGCAAGGACGGCGATTGTGGTGATTAACCAGCAATCCTTGGAACCACTGAGGGAGAGGCAGGGCAAGATCTACTATGGTTTTAGTACGGTCTTGCTCCGCGTCTACCGAAGTGACAACAAGGGCAATCCGGCTCCTCCGGTCAGTGAGGTCAAGCAGCCTGAAGAAGGCATGGCTGGTGACGATGCCGTAAGCTCAAGCGACAAAGAGGATACCCAGTCTGTCTGCGGATTGGGTGACTTCTTTGCTCGCTTGGGTGATATGGTTGATGAAGACGTGCTTCTGGAATCTGACCAGGAGGACGTCAACATCACGGTGGTCGCCAGTATGGATCATGGTGAAGGTCCTACAAATTAACCTCCACCATTCTAAAGCAGCATCTGCTGCATTGCTCCTCCGTGTGGTAGAAAGAGGCACCTCAGCAAATAGACTACGCCCTTACCACGTTAATGGGGGCTATGACGTGGCGGACCTTTCAACTCCCCTACACTCGTGGGACCAAAATTATAATGAATATATCAAAAGAAGTAAAACAACAACAAACAGAGATACAGGAAACTGATGACGTACAGGCAAGGACAACGATGGACGGCAATACGAAAAAGCCAGGGACTGTAACAGTCCCGGCAACCAAAGATGATCGGATACGGATAAAACCCCTGATTCGGGTGCTGCTAAGTTGGGAACAGTGATGCCAAGAGAAATTTCAAAAAAATCCCTACGTGTCTTAATAAAATTCCTTCTTTTTCCCTACAAACAAAAAAATTATCCCTACACTATTCCCTACGTAAAAAATGTATTGGTTTTAGCTTCAGGCAAACAAATACATACTCTGTTAACATTTCGTAAATATTATAATTAAGGGATTTATTAACATTTATTAAAAAAAAGCATTTATTAACATCAAGAAAAACCAAAATAAACATTCTCACACATGTAAAAATTCAATTAAAAAAAATACTATGTGACAAATTTAATTTAATTTAATAATTGAATTTGGCAGAAACGCCACTGTATATCCTTCAATCTAGAGTCAAAACTAAGTCAAACTGCGTGTTTGATTTTCATCTCCTCATCTTTTGTCCTTTTTAAAGGACTTAACCTTTTTCAATAATACTTTTTTTATTAATATAAGTATCTTATATTTTTTACCAAACTCGGTACCAATTAAAAGGGAAGGCTTTGTTGAATATAAAAAAAAACTTTATTTCAAAATTTAAAAAAAAATTCCTTTGAAATATATATCCTTTCACATGCTTAAAAGTTTTCATTAAAATTTTTTAAAAATTCCAAATTGTATGACTTTATTTCTCTTTGTTTCATTCATTAAACATTCTCCTTTAATATTCGCATATATTTTTAGCGAATGTGAGAGAAAATGCAAATAACAAAAATAAGCGATTAGTTCGCAAATGTGAACCCAAATATTCGGCTCCCCTAATATATACGTTCATGATTGCGGCACTTGTTGATGATTGCCAGGCTATTAGGGCTCTTAGGAAAATACTACCTTTGTACCTAAATGCTATGGTATATGAAAAATTTTAATTTTTAAATGAAAATAATACGAATATTTACGTATTTTAACACAATATATTGAAAATGAGACAATATTTTGAAAATTCCCAACAATTGCCTTAAAATAAAATATCTGTCCTTTTTTCCCTACGCTGTAAATTTTCCGAAAAAATCCCTACAAAAAGGGAAAATTCCCTACTATTGGCATCACTGGTTGGGAATGACAAAGTCGCCCAACATTGCAGCTTCCCATGTGCCCATTGTGCAAGGAGGGATGGCGATGAAAACATCCAATCCCAAGGTTGCACCACCCCACGCCAAATGCGGCGACCGTAAAAAGTCCCCAAGGCACAAAAACCCTACAAAGAGGGCATCCAACACAAGGCGTGCCGCCTTGCGTTTCATTAAGCTTCTAGGCTCCAAGAAAGCTGAAGAGCTCACCAGTGAGCAAAAAGCTTCACTGGCATGGGCAAGAGCCCATATAGCTGGGCTGCCAAGTGCTACTCCTTCAGTCCCTGCGAAGGTGACGATGCCAAACGGCAACGTTCGGAGGAGGAAGCTGCAGCCGCAAAACAGCAACCAGGGACGAAACGTCCCAAAATTGCACCGAAATTGATGAATAAGTCTTTCAGCGAGGTGGCCAAAGGCCACCTTGTGCGGGCTATCATCGACAGAGGTGTTGATAATGGTGCCATCTCCCATACCAAGTGGGACCTGGTTAAACAAAAATTAATGGGAGTGTTCTGGACGATCCTCAAGGAGAATCCAGGGCCACCTCCTCAATGCGATGATGCTGGTTGGTTCCAGGGTCACGTGAAACTGATGGCTTGTGCAGATGAGCGCTCAGCATTGCTTCTGAAGCGGGCCATCCAATTGTTAGGAGAGGTCTGTGAAGGTGCTAGGCTCGATGTGGTGTTAGTTGGTGAGATACCACGGAGGCCTAGATCGATTGCCACCATCCCTGCCGAACCATCGGAACCTGAGGAGATCTTGAAGATCATTCAGTGCTGCAACCCTCAACTGCCCACACAGGATTAGAAAGTTGTGAAGGTTTCGGCTGCTGAAGGGTCCGCAAGGACGGCGATTGTGGTGATTAACCAGCAATCCTTGGAACCACTGAGGGAGAGGCAGGGCAAGATCTACTATGGTTTTAGTACGGTCTTGCTCCGCGTCTACCGAAGTGACAACAAGGGCAATCCGGCTCCTCCGGTCAGTGAGGTCAAGCAGCCTGAAGAAGGCATGGCTGGTGACGATGCCGTAAGCTCAAGCGACAAAGAGGATACCCAGTCTGTCTGCGGATTGGGTGACTTCTTTGCTCGCTTGGGTGATATGGTTGATGAAGACGTGCTTCTGGAATCTGACCAGGAGGACGTCAACATCACGGTGGTCGCCAGTATGGATCATGGTGAAGGTCCTACAAATTAACCTCCACCATTCTAAAGCAGCATCTGCTGCATTGCTCCTCCGTGTGGTAGAAAGAGGGGAGGAGCTTGTGAGGGTTCAAGAACCCTGGATTCATAAGGATCGGGTTTGCGGACTTAATCTCAAGGGCTATAAGCTATTGTTTGCGAAAGGTACAAGTAACATAAGATCTTGTGTCTTAGCTAAAAATTCGTTGAATATCTTCATTCTCTCTGATTACAGTGATGAAGGCACCACAACCGTTGCTCTCGAGACACGGGATGGTATAATCTGGATGGTCTCGGGATATATGGCGCATGCTCACGGACAGGACCCACCCAATCGGCTCATCCGTGATGCAGTAACGAGGGCAGCAGGCACTGGAACACCGATTATAATCTGTGCCGATGCTAATGCGCACCACACTATATGGGGTAGCACGAATACGAATGTTAGAGGTGGGTCACTATTCTCCTTTATTATGAATTATAATTTAGGAATAGTAAATAGGGGCCGTGAGCCAACGTTTGTTGTAGCAAATAGGTGTGAAGTTCTTGATGTCACGCTGGTTAGCATTGACCACATTGACATGATCGAAAATTGGATGGTTTCTAATGATTGTTCACTTTCTGATCATAGATATGTGGAATTTAGTCTGGTACTTAGATCTGTAGGATCGAGTGTTATGTTGAATAGGAAACGAACGAATTGGGGGATTCATTCATCCTCTCTGGTTCGGTCTCTATCTGACCCTCCCCGGGTTAATGATATAGGTGGGATCGATGCGGCAGTGGGTCTGCTTACAGACTCACTGCAGTTAGCGACTTCCTTGGCGTGCAAGCCAAGGATGCATAGGGGCAGGGATCGTCCACCGTGGTGGGATCCTGATATTGCGCAGGCAAGAAGAGACTGTCGTAGGTTGTTCAATATGGCTAAGCGCCATGGTAATTGGGCGGAGTACAAGTCTTCACTGAATAGATTCAGGAACTTGGTTAGATCGGCGAAAAGGAGTGCTTGGAGGAACTTCTGCAGCGGCGTGGAAGGATCCTCTGAGACAAACCGTTTACGTAAGATAATGGCTTCGAGCCCTGTTGTCCCGACCTATATCCGAAAATCGGATGGTTGCTGGACTACGACTAGTCAGGAAACACTCGAGGTGTTAATTGACACTCACTTTCCTGGAAACTCCCAAGGGAGCTTGCGGGATCAGGTTTGTGAATCGATGCCCGGTCCTTTGTCCATCCCAATGGAATACGATAGGATTAAGTGGGCTGTCGACAGCTTTGACCCGTACAAATCTCCGGGTATGGATGGTATAATTCCGGCGGACTTGCAGAGGAATTCGACTGTGATTATACCCTGGCTGATGGCTATATACAGGGAATACGTTAGATTTTCGTATGTACCTGTGTAGAGTGGTCTTCATTCCTAAGGGAGGGAAGACTTCTCACACCGAAGCGAAGGATTACAGACCGATTAGTCTTGCATCCTTTCTTCTCAAGACTCTTGAAAGAGTTATCGACATTCACTTGAGGATGACCATCTACAAGTGTTTACTCTCGACCTCTCAGCATGCCTACACAAAAGGTAGGTCTGTTGAGACGGCTCTTCACTCATTAGTTGGAACTATTGAGAGATCACTCGAATTTAAGGAGTGTGCTCTGGTGGCCTTTCTCGACATTGAAGGGGCCTTTAACAATGTCAACCCGGATTCTATTGTTGCATCTATAAGGAGTCTGGAGGTTGATGACGGCATATGTAGATTTGTGGATAATCTACTCAGGAATAGGGTCATCTGTTCCACGATAGGTGCGACCAGCGTTCAGAGACTGGTAACAGGAGTACTCCCCAAGGAGGAGTACTATCCCCACTATTGTGGAACCTGACTATGAACACCATGTTGACGAAAATGGACTACATGAGGATTAAAACTGTGGCGTACGCTGACGATGTTGCAGTGGCCATCACGGGAAAGCATTTGAACATAATGTCTCAGTGTATGGAGGCTGCATTAAGGCTACCTAGCACCTGGAGCGTATCATGCGGCTTGGGTGTTAATCCGTCTAAGACGGAACTGGTACTCTTCACGAGAAAGTATAGGACTGAGGTCATGAGACTTCCGAGGCTAAATGGGACTGAACTTAAGTTCTCTAACAGCGCCAAGTATCTGAACATCCGGACGAGGATGGAAAAGGCAACTGTTGCTATATATGCGTGCAGAGGTGCAATCGGCAAGAACTGGGGCATGGGCCCGAGGTGCGTCAATTGGATCTTTGAAGCTGTAGTAAAGCCGACTCTGTATTACGGTGTTGTCGTATGGTGGACAAATAAAGAAACCGTTGTAAAGAATTAAATTTAAATGCATTTTAATTTTATTGGATTGGTGAGTATTCGAGTTAAAATTTTGACCAGTTTTTAGGAAGGATATGAAAAATTGATTAGGAAACAAAAATGTTTAAAAGCTCGCAATTCGTTGTTCATCGTCTGATGTCAAAAAATTTTTTTAATAAATAATTTTTCAATATGATGGTTGAATATATATTTATATATATATATATATATATATCATAGTTGGGGGTAGTGCACTAAATATTGATTTAAATCAGGAGTATTACTTAATAAAACTGCAAAAAAATTAGCTTGTACTCTTTTTACCTGCTTTAGTGATGATTGCTAATTTGTTAACTACCACTAAAAAAAATTTAGTGATATTGCAAATTTTTTTCACTATCACTAAACGAAGATTGAATGCAAAAATCTGCACTCAATGCAAATAGTGCAATATTTAAACTTGCAATCAAAAAAGCTGCATATAAAGCGAATCTTATTAAAATTTAAAAAATGTAATTTTGCATGCGCATAGAATTTATCTTCTGGTATTTCTGGAGATTGCAATAAATGTTGCACTTCAGTACTTCCACAAATATGGTTTACGGAACGGCCAAGCCTTTCATTTTCGGGTGTTTTAAACCGTTGATATACGGTACTCATGTTTTTGGTACTCATTATTTGTTTCGTTTTTTTATCGGCAAATCTCGGCAGATAATTTCATATGTGCCTTAAAGTAGGTACTTCAGAGGTTCGTTTAAAACAAATTTGGTGTTGAAGCGTTATGAAGAAAAGAATTTATCGGTTATAGAATTTAGTGTTTTTTCTTAACTTAACGAAACCACCACCTTGGATAACGATCTTGCAGCGATGTGGTGGCTGAGTCTAGGCTGTGGTTTGTATCTCGATTACAGGCAACGTCATAAGCGGCGCCTGGGATAGAGATTCTGAACTTAAAAGCCTTGACGACGAAAGGTTATCCACCCCTAAGCTGAGGTGTCATGCGACCCGTGCCTATCGGTGTGGTTTGCAGTCAGGGGTTACCGACTGTATTATCACGGAGCTTTGCTGATACCTGGGCACCTCAGCAAATAGACTACGCCCTTACCACGTTAATGGGGGCTATGACGTGGCGGACCTTTCAACTCCCCTACACTCGTGGGACCAAAATTATAATGAATATATCAAAAGAAGTAAAACAACAACAAACAGAGATACAGAAAACTGATGACGTACAGGCAAGGACAACGATGGACGGCAATACGAAAAAGCCAGGGACTGTAACAGTCCCGGCAACCAAAGATGATCGGATACGGATAAAACCCCTGATTCGGGTGCTGCTAAGTTGGGAACAGTGATGCCAAGAGAAATTTCAAAAAAATCCCTACGTGTCTTAATAAAATTCCTTCTTTTTCCCTACAAACAAAAAAATTATCCCTACACTATTCCCTACGTAAAAAATGTATTGGTTTTAGCTTCAGGCAAACAAATACATACTCTGTTAACATTTCGTAAATATTATAATTAAGGGATTTATTAACATTTATTAAAAAAAAGCATTTATTAACATCAAGAAAAACCAAAATAAACATTCTCACACATGTAAAAATTCAATTAAAAAAAATACTATGTGACAAATTTAATTTAATTTAATAATTGAATTTGGCAGAAACGCCACTGTATATCCTTCAATCTAGAGTCAAAACTAAGTCAAACTGCGTGTTTGATTTTCATCTCCTCATCTTTTGTCCTTTTTAAAGGACTTAACCTTTTTCAATAATACTTTTTTTATTAATATAAGTATCTTATATTTTTTACCAAACTCGGTACCAATTAAAAGGGAAGGCTTTGTTGAATATAAAAAAAAACTTTATTTCAAAATTTAAAAAAAAATTCCTTTGAAATATATATCCTTTCACATGCTTAAAAGTTTTCATTAAAATTTTTTAAAAATTCCAAATTGTATGACTTTATTTCTCTTTGTTTCATTCATTAAACATTCTCCTTTAATATTCGCATATATTTTTAGCGAATGTGAGAGAAAATGCAAATAACAAAAATAAGCGATTAGTTCGCAAATGTGAACCCAAATATTCGGCTCCCCTAATATATACGTTCATGATTGCGGCACTTGTTGATGATTGCCAGGCTATTAGGGCTCTTAGGAAAATACTACCTTTGTACCTAAATGCTATGGTATATGAAAAATTTTAATTTTTAAATGAAAATAATACGAATATTTACGTATTTTAACACAATATATTGAAAATGAGACAATATTTTGAAAATTCCCAACAATTGCCTTAAAATAAAATATCTGTCCTTTTTTCCCTACGCTGTAAATTTTCCGAAAAAATCCCTACAAAAAGGGAAAATTCCCTACTATTGGCATCACTGGTTGGGAATGACAAAGTCGCCCAACATTGCAGCTTCCCATGTGCCCATTGTGCAAGGAGGGATGGCGATGAAAACATCCAATCCCAAGGTTGCACCACCCCACGCCAAATGCGGCGACCGTAAAAAGTCCCCAAGGCACAAAAACCCTACAAAGAGGGCATCCAACACAAGGCGTGCCGCCTTGCGTTTCATTAAGCTTCTAGGCTCCAAGAAAGCTGAAGAGCTCACCAGTGAGCAAAAAGCTTCACTGGCATGGGCAAGAGCCCATATAGCTGGGCTGCCAAGTGCTACTCCTTCAGTCCCTGCGAAGGTGACGATGCCTAAACGGCAACGTTCGGAGGAGGAAGCTGCAGCCGCAAAACAGCAACCAGGGACGAAACGTCCCAAAATTGCACCGAAATTGATGAATAAGTCTTTCAGCGAGGTGGCCAAAGGTCACCTTGTGCGGGCTATCATCGACAGAGGTGTTGACAATGGTGCCATCTCCCATACCAAGTGGGACCTGGTTAAACAAAAATTAATGGGAGTGTTCTGGACGATCCTCAAGGAGAATCCAGGGCCACCTCCTCAATGCGATGATGCTGGTTGGTTCCAGGGTCACGTGAAACTGATGGCTTGTGCAGATGAGCGCTCAGCATTGCTTCTGAAGCGGGCCATCCAATTGTTAGGAGAGGTCTGTGAAGGTGCTAGGCTCGATGTGGTGTTAGTTGGTGAGATACCACGGAGGCCTAGATCGATTGCCACCATCCCTGCCGAACCATCGGAACCTGAGGAGATCTTGAAGATCATTCAGTGCTGCAACCCTCAACTGCCCACACAGGATTAGAAAGTTGTGAAGGTTTCGGCTGCTGAAGGGTCCGCAAGGACGGCGATTGTGGTGATTAACCAGCAATCCTTGGAACCACTGAGGGAGAGGCAGGGCAAGATCTACTATGGTTTTAGTACGGTCTTGCTCCGCGTCTACCGAAGTGACAACAAGGGCAATCCGGCTCCTCCGGTCAGTGAGGTCAAGCAGCCTGAAGAAGGCATGGCTGGTGACGATGCCGTAAGCTCAAGCGACAAAGAGGATACCCAGTCTGTCTGCGGATTGGGTGACTTCTTTGCTCGCTTGGGTGATATGGTTGATGAAGACGTGCTTCTGGAATCTGACCAGGAGGACGTCAACATCACGGTGGTCGCCAGTATGGATCATGGTGAAGGTCCTACAAATTAACCTCCACCATTCTAAAGCAGCATCTGCTGCATTGCTCCTCCGTGTGGTAGAAAGAGGGGAGGAGCTTGTGAGGGTTCAAGAACCCTGGATTCATAAGGATCGGGTTTGCGGACTTAATCTCAAGGGCTATAAGCTATTGTTTGCGAAAGGTACAAGTAACATAAGATCTTGTGTCTTAGCTAAAAATTCGTTGAATATCTTCATTCTCTCTGATTACAGTGATGAAGGCACCACAACCGTTGCTCTCGAGACACGGGATGGTATAATCTGGATGGTCTCGGGATATATGGCGCATGCTCACGGACAGGACCCACCCAATCGGCTCATCCGTGATGCAGTAACGAGGGCAGCAGGCACTGGAACACCGATTATAATCTGTGCCGATGCTAATGCGCACCACACTATATGGGGTAGCACGAATACGAATGTTAGAGGTGGGTCACTATTATCCTTTATTATGAATTATAATTTAGGAATAGTAAATAGGAGCCGTGAGCCAACGTTTGTTGTAGCAAATAGGTGTGAAGTTCTTGATGTCACGCTGGTTAGCATTGACCACATTGACATGATCGAAAATTGGATGGTTTCTAATGATTGTTCACTTTCTGATCATAGATATGTGGAATTTAGTCTGGTACTTAGATCTGTAGGATCGAGTGTTATGTTGAATAGGAAACGAACGAATTGGGGGATTCATTCATCCTCTCTGGTTCGGTCTCTATCTGACCCTCCCCGGGTTAATGATATAGGGGGATCGATGCGGCAGTGGGTCTGCTTACAGACTCACTGCAGTTAGCGACTTCCTTGGCGTGCAAGCCAAGGATGCATAGGGGCAGGGATCGTCCACCGTGGTGGGATCCTGATATTGCGCAGGCAAGAAGAGACTGTCGTAGGTTGTTCAATATGGCTAAGCGCCATGGTAATTGGGCGGAGTACAAGTCTTCACTGAATAGATTCAGGAACTTGGTTAGATCGGCGAAAAGGAGTGCTTGGAGGAACTTCTGCAGCGGCGTGGAAGGATCCTCTGAGACAAACCGTTTACGTAAGATAATGGCTTCGAGCCCTGTTGTCCCGACCTATATCCGAAAATCGGATGGTTGCTGGACTACGACTAGTCAGGAAACACTCGAGGTGTTAATTGACACTCACTTTCCTGGAAACTCCCAAGGGAGCTTGCGGGATCAGGTTTGTGAATCGATGCCCGGTCCTTTGTCCATCCCAATGGAATACGATAGGATTAAGTGGGCTGTCGACAGCTTTGACCCGTACAAATCTCCGGGTATGGATGGTATAATTCCGGCGGACTTGCAGAGGAATTCGACTGTGATTATACCCTGGCTGATGGCTATATACAGGGAATACGTTAGATTTTCGTATGTACCTGTGTAGAGTGGTCTTCATTCCTAAGGGAGGGAAGACTGCTCACACCGAAGCGAAGGATTACAGACCGATTAGTCTTGCATCCTTTCTTCTCAAGACTCTTGAAAGAGTTATCGACATTCACTTGAGGATGACCATCTACAAGTGTTTACTCTCGACCTCTCAGCATGCCTACACAAAAGGTAGGTCTGTTGAGACGGCTCTTCACTCATTAGTTGGAACTATTGAGAGATCACTCGAATTTAAGGAGTGTGCTCTGGTGGCCTTTCTCGACATTGAAGGGGCCTTTAACAATGTCAACCCGGATTCTATTGTTGCATCTATGAGGAGTCTGGAGGTTGATGACGGCATATGTAGATTTGTGGATAATCTACTCAGGAATAGGGTCATCTGTTCCACGATAGGTGCGACCAGCGTTCAGAGACTGGTAACAGGAGTACTCCCCAAGGAGGAGTACTATCCCCACTATTGTGGAATCTGACTATGAACACCATGTTGACGAAAATGGACTACATGAGGATTAAAACTGTGGCGTACGCTGACGATGTTGCAGTGGCCATCACGGGAAAGCATTTGAACATAATGTCTCAGTGTATGGAGGCTGCATTAAGGCTACTTAGCACCTGGAGCGTATCATGCGGCTTGGGTGTTAATCCGTCTAAGACGGAACTGGTACTCTTCACGAGAAAGTATAGGACTGAGGTCATGAGACTTCCGAGGCTAAATGGGACTGAACTTAAGTTCTCTTACAGCGCCAAGTATCTGAACATCCGGACGAGGATGGAAAAGGCAACTGTTGCTATATATGCGTGCAGAGGTGCAATCGGCAAGAACTGGGGCATGGGCCCGAGGTGCGTCAATTGGATCTTTGAAGCTGTAGTAAAGCCGACTCTGTATTACGGTGTTGTCGTATGGTGGACTGCGCTGGACAAGGGCAGGTACCGTGCGATGCTTGAGAAGGTTCACAGACTGGTCGCATTGATGATCACAGGATCAATGCGCTCCACTCCCACCAGGGCGCTGTTTACAATGCTAAACTGGCTGCCGGTGGACATCACGGCCAGACATATGGCTCTTTGTTCGGCGATACGGTTGAACGCGGCACACGGCTGGTCGAACCGTGACTATGGACACTCCAGTATAATGGGATACTCGATTGTCCCTGAAGGAGTGGACTACTGCACCCCGGAGCCTTTCTTTGGCGTGAGGTATGCGACACATATAGCGCACGAAGGTGCGCTGTCGGTCATGGGCACCTTCCATGAACCAGCCCTGGGGGTATACACTGATGGTTCAAGGAAGGGGGAAAACGTTGGCGGAGGTTTCTACATAGAGGAACTGGGCGTTAAAGTTTCCTTTCGTCTGCCGGATGGATGTAGTGTCCTGCAGGCGGAAATCTCGGCTATACAGCGGGCAGCCAACTGGCTAAAGTATTATCGCGTATCGGGAGATATACGTATATTTACTGATAGCAAGGCTGCCATTGCCTCTCTTACGGGTGTCTATACGACATCTAGGTTGACTGTGGAATGTCGGATGTCTTTGAATGAGATTGCTGAACATTCAGAGTTAACGCTTATATGGATACCAGGGCACTCAAACTTCCCGGGAAACCAGATAGCAGATGAGCTGGCCAAGGAAGGTGGTCGTATGGATGAAACATTCATTGATCAATTCATTGGCCTTCCAATGGCTCACTGTAAGTTACTCATTCGGCGCGAGAACTATAGAATTACGCAAGAGGGATGGACCCGTGAGTCCACCTGCTCCACATCCAGGGCACTTTGGCCTGGATATGATGAACGGAGAACCAAATCTATACTTAGGTTCCATAGGAACCAAATCAGGACCGTGGTGTCGGTCATAACTGGACACTGGCCTGTTGGGACTCATGCTAGAAGAATGGGTCTGGTATTCAATGACTACTGTAGAAGTTGTCATGATGAGGAGGAAGAGGAAACTGTGCTTCACTTTCTCTGTCAATGCCCTGGGCTACGGGGCATCAGGGAAAAATACCTGGGAGAACCAGTGTTTTCCTGTTTGGAGGATCTATCAAAAATAGAACTTAGATTGCTTCTTCTCTTCATTAGGAAGACGAATTGGCTCAACCTTACAGTGACGCCATCTGAGTAACTGCTCTTTGGGATGGGCATTGGCGCTGGGTATCACAAAGGGACCGCTAAAGGACCCAAGTGTGCTGTCTCTCGATGGCTGCCCATGGAACCTAACCTAACCTAACTTAACGAAAAGAGTAACAGCCGTATTCATAACAAAAAGTTAGCCACAGCTTGTACACTACGTACAACGAGCTGCTAACTAGAATGCCGATTAAGCTTAGCAGCTTGTTAGCATAGAGTTTATTAATAACAAATTTTATCCTCTGAATATTAATGATGCCACATTATAATACTCAAAAATGCAACACGTTTTGCATTACTCATCGCTGGTTTTGTCATTTCATTTAATTTTTTTTTATTTTCCCTCTTTATATAAAAATTTTAAATGTTTTTAAATTAAAATATATTTAAAAAAGGACTCTAAAATAAAAAAAAACAGTGTATTATAAAAAACAAACAAAATTATTTAACACAAAACGGCTGTTTATCACAAATTGGCAAACGTTTGGCAGCTTGTTGACAAGAGTTTAGCAAATCGTTAGCCAGAGTTTGGCAAGTGTATTATGAATAAACTTTGTGCTAACTTCATGCCAAATTTTCGTTATGACTACGTCTGTAATTGTTTAAATGAATAAGCACTAAAAGAATGTTTCAGTTCTAAAAACAAATTCTCATAAAATGAACAGCGAATAAGTTGAGCTTCAAAACAAAAAAAGAATCGTTAAAAAATTCCATTTCAATAAAAAGTTACACGCTTTTAAAAATGAGCAATTTCATGTAAGTGTTTTTGTTGTTTTTAATTCACTCAAAAATATTCAAGTTTAAAGTAACGTTATATTGTTATTGTTGACAAAGTTTTTGCATTTGCTTATTTTATAACAAGTGCTCTTTCATATTTGATAAATATATTTACTATGGAGATCGATTATTCGACTTTTTTTAAAAACCCGGTTTTCGAATATTCCGAATAGTTGCTATTTTAAAAAACCCGGTTTTCGGTTAAGCATTTTTAAAAAAAACGGTTAACCGGTTTTATTTCGAATACATAAATCAAATAAATTTTTTTTAATAACACGTTAATTTAAATAAAAACAAAATAACTTACAAAGGTAAGGAACTAACAAAATAAATAACTATGATTTAAGGTATGTTCAACCTTACAAACATAACGAATATTTGACGATAAAATCCAAGAAAAGTGTGACCAGTAAATTGATCAAACTTTTACTTAATTGATTTACTAACGCTATGTTCACACTTTTTAAATATTTGACGTCCTACACGTAACCAGTAGTTTTATTAAACATTTTTTTGATTTTGCAAAAACCTTTGATGGATCAAACATCATTTAACAGTTTCTTAATTGAATTATACAATTATCTTCTTACAAATAACGATAAGGAAGCCAATAAAAATTTTTAAAATTAAAGCTAAAGTTGGATAAATTTTGTGGTCATGCTTTTTTGTATTTTTTCGTCAAATATATGTTAGGTCTGAATATACCTAATAGCTTTATTTGTAAGAAGATAATTGTATAATGTAATTTAGAAACTGTTAAATGATGTTTGATCTAAACAAACGTTTTGCAAAAGTAAATAAAAAATTATTGGAATTTAATTAATTTATTATTTGAGATATTCTCCCAAATTTATTTAAATTGAGTTCTAATATGTCTATACACACAGAGAAAAAATATGTTTAAATATGGTCACCTCCAACAAAACTATTTATAAAGAAAATTTTAAACATATTCAGCCATGTCACAGAGTACAATTCCGTTCGGAAACGGAATTCATTCCGTATTTTGGTGCTTCAGAAAATTACGAAAAAACTTTGCGGAATGAAACCATTTTTGTTTTCATGAACGACATGGGTGTTTTCTGTATCTCAAAGACCAAAAAACTATCAAAATATACTTTCTATCAATAAACAAATATGTTTTCTTCAATTCCGAACGGAATCATTCCGAACGGAATTGTACTCTGTGACATGGCTGATTATGTTTATTTTAACCATATTATTGTCACCGACAACCATATTATTGTTAAATTACTCCTCCATCAAGAGGCCACAACCATATTATGGTTGCCTCTTAACATGTTATGGTTAAATATGACAATAATTTGTATTTAAATTAACAATAGTATTTTCCTCTTTTCCAAGAGCAACATTCTATGGTTGAAAATCAACCATGCTATTATAAATGTTAAATATATTTTAGTTATTATTTACCAAAACATATTCGGAGGCAACCATGATATGGTTGTGGCTTTTTGATGAAGGACTAATTTAACCATAATACGGTTGTCGGTGATAATAATATGGTTAAATTAACCATAATATGTTTACGATTTTATTTAAAAATAGTTTTGTTGGAGGTGACCATATTTAAACATATTTTTTCTCTGGGTGTATGAATCAGTAGACTTCAACCATATTTTTGAAAAGTTGCAAACTAGACCTCTTAGCTGGGATTATATATTTTTAATTATTTTGGTTCAACATTATATATACGAATAGTAATAAGAATATGCTTTTTGTATGAAATATTTGTCAGTTCGTCGACCACACTTTCAAACCTTCCATGACATTGTTTGATGTCTTCAATTTCGTTTTTTAGTTCTTGGTATTTAAACATAAAAAAACCAGATTAATTTTTTTCCATATCATTGATTCCGCCGGAATGTTGTAGTTTTAAGCATGAATTCTAGGCACCACAAGGGGTTATATTTCACCCAATGTTTAATTTTTGGCAGTGGATTTTGGTAAGGTATTATTTGTCGCCTCTTAAGAACTACTTCGAACGGAGTTAAGTTTTATTTGAAGCACATTAATGTCAAGCATATTGACTAACTAAAGGTGATTAATAAATAGTGACGTCGAAACCCCTTTGCAACTTATCATTTTAGGGCACTTTAAGCAAATCTATAATTATATTTAGAATACTCTATAATACGCTTTTATAAGCGATTTGTATTTACATTCTTCATAATATTTTTTTACTTTTGTTACATTTTGTTTTGACATTCTTTATAAAAAGTTTAAGTTTGTCCAATATTCAATTAGAAAAATACTTAAATTACGGGTACATCTACAACAAGAGTAAGGAAAATGTATATAAATTACACATTATTAAAGTAACCGGTTTATTGTACCAAAATAACCAGTTAATTCGATATTCGAAAAATGGATATTTTAAAATAACCGACTTGGGCAAAGCTTAAATAACCGGTTAAAACCGGTCGAATAATAACCCTAATATTTACTCAAATTTAAAATCAAAAAACGACTTTTGTCCAGCTAGATTAGCAAAATCTTACACTGTGCTGTGTGAAACCACAACTCTGTTTTGTGCTGTACCTTTGTCCTTTAAAAAATTTCTTCGAGGATTTAAAACAAATATTGTTAGACTTGAGGTGGCTTATATTCTCCGATTCTCTTTAGTTACGTGACTATTAAGGTCTCATCGCTCCTTATAAGCTTGAGAATAAACTCATTGTTTTTTATGTTCAATTCTTGAAAACGGTGACTATATATTATTCTTTATTCACTATTTTTTTATATCAATGAAACAAAAATTCCTTAAATACTATGGACTTATTATTCTTTGACTATCTACATTTATTTAATATTATTAAAAAAAAACCCCTCTTTAAAATTTGATTTTGATTCATCAATAATAAATTTAAATCATTAAATGATCTAATTAGAGGAATATTCAATATGATGGCAACCAACGCAGAATAAATTATTGGTTCAAAGCAGTCCTATTCGTACATAAAAAACTATTTTTCCCAAAAGAATTGTACAACTCGGCTATATTCATATTAGTTGCAGTCATATCTCCAAATTTAAAAAATCGAAACAATACAAAATTTAATTTATAAAAAATTTAACAATAAAGAATCTTTTTCATTCGCATTTGCGCATCATTTGTTTTAAGCTTGTGAAACAATTAAATCTTATTTACAGTGAAGGACTAAAGTCTACATGCAATCAGTGTTTTTATAATTTTCGGGAATTGGTAATTTATGTTAAAATAAAACTTGTAAAAAATATAAAAACCAAAAATAACAAAAACATAATAACTTCAAAGGACCAAAATGTGCTTACAGTAAACAAGTTACAGCGCCATTTTCGGCTGTACCGAATCTTTGATACCCTCCACCGACAGGAGTGGGCTCTATATGATAAATACATATATAAAATTACCTAAGCTTCACAAAAATGAACGCCAGCATTAAAATTGGTTGCGGCTTAGACCTGAATTAAATTATTGACCGACAATAAGAAAGTTTCGTGCGTTTCTTGTTAGAACTTTGAACTGCCTTGAGTAAAATATCATGATTCATAGCAGTTTTCGTCGAACTAAAATGCATTTTAGGAGCCGAATTTATATTTGACCCATGGTAAATTATGGATCAATCATTCCAAAATTCTGAAGACTGATTTCTGGTATGACAAAAAATAAATTAGAATAAGTTTCAATACAGCAGTGCTATTAGTTTAAGCGTTAAAAGTGAATTTGACAAAATTGCATGATATTTTTTCTGGCCATATCTAAGTTGGAAAATATTTTACCGCAATATCTATATCTGTTATGGTTTTAGGCCAATTTAATTATTTTCGGGAATAGGGTTTATATGGGACCTAGTGTAAACTATGTACCGATCTTCAAAAAATTTTACAGTGTGATTTCTGGTCCTATAAAACTGTGACGTACCAAATTTTATTATGATAGCATTATTTATTACGTTTTAAGGCGTACTAAACGGTTTTCCTCGAGTAAAGTTTATATGGGGCCTATGGTACGGTATGATTTGTAGTGGTATAAAACGAATTCGTGCAAAATTTTATATCATTCCTTGCATTATTCCACCATTTATGTTTGTTTTTGAATCAAAATTATCAATTATTTTAGGCTGGTGGTTCCACATTTTGATTAATAGTGCTAGTCCTACTGACCCGATGTTGCTGGATTTCCATCCCAAACTTCTTAAGCAATTTGAGACCAAGTTGGTTCTTTTCTTTTGCGTTTTTCGAAAGTGAGCGTGTTTCAACAGACGGACATGGCTAAATCGACTTAGAATTACTCAAGGAGCCAGACAGAATATATATATTTTATGGGGTCTTAGATGTATTATAAAAAAGTTTCACACGGAATGACAAACAAAAGAATACCCTCATTCACCACTAGTGGCGGTGGAGGGTATAAAAAAGAAAAGATAAATTTAAAACTTTCATTAAAAAATTTTATATATTTATTTTAATATTTAATGGATCCACTCTGAGCATCGATCTGAGATCGAGGAATGGAATTTAGTAAATAATCTAAGATTTCGGGAGTTGTTTTGCCCAGTGCCATTTTTGACCTTTAATTGCTGCTGATGCCATACTTTTTCCTCTTAGACATCCCAGATATGTTCTTAAGGATTTAATTGCGGAGATTGTGGCAGGGAATTGAGTTGTGTCGAAACATAATATAGAACTTATTCGCAAACAATGTACGCAGCACGCTTGTGATCATTGTCTTGATGGAAAATTCAATTATTTCCAATACCCAAGCCCTCAACCGATGGTTTCAAATTATATTCTAACATGTTCTTATAAAGATATCGGTCCATTGTGCCTTCGATAAAAAAAATAAATTAGCACATCCAGATGTTGGGATGGCTCCCAAGACCATAATACTGCCCCCTCCATGTTTGACTGTGGGTATAATACTCTTTGTGTCTAAGAATGTTTTGGCTTTTCCTTAAACTTTGGAATGTCCATCTTTTTCAAAAAAAAATATTGTGTTTACTCTCAAGTAAATAAGACTGGTTTCCAGACTCGTTTTGTAGCCTTATTAATGTGTTTTAGCAAATTCAACATAGAGATTTTGGTTTTTGGCAGATGTAAGTGGGATTTTACGTTTAACTCTGCCTTTAAAGCCATTCTAATGCAAAGCTCGTTGCAATGTGGGAGTTAAAGGAACATATATATATATATATATATATATATATATATATATATATATATATATAGTTTTTGATTATTGTCATAATATGCATAAGTAAAAAGGAAATTAAACAACATGAAATTTGTCAATAAGGGAATAGTTCTTGGCTTTAATCATAAAAAAATAAGTTTTTTGTTTGTAAAATTAGTGCAATATTTTAAGGTGCACTCAAATGAGTCAAGAACAAAAAAGCTGCAATAAACTGATGATTGCTTTTTCTTAAATCAAACTATATTTTTTAGTGCAAGATTTTTAAGCATCACTATCACTCATTTTTAGTGAGGCTGCTAATTTTCAATTCATGACTCAAGATCAACAAAATGATTGCAATAATTTTGCACTTTGTGAGTAGAAACTGCAAACTAGTGCACTACTCCCATCTATGATATATATATATATATATATATATATATATATATATATATATATATATATGTAATATTTTTTTTTGGCGTATCACAGTAAAGTATCTCCAATACCCATATCTCGGCAAACCAAAAATATCGCCGATATATCGGTATCGGCATTCGTTACCGATACCGATATATCGGCGATATTTTTGGTTTGCCGAGATATGGGTATTGGAGATACTTTACTGTGATACGCCAAAAAAAAATATTACATTTTGCGATTGTATGCGTTGTATATATTTTACATATGGGCATTTCCATGTCATCGTACGTGACATTTGTACGCCTTCGGAGCGATGGAGTTTTTGCGCAAATAGTAGTAACTGGAAAACTTATTCATCATTATGTTTCTTTTAGAGGGTACTATATATGAAAAAAAATATTATTACATTCGAAACCTTGTTGTCCAAAATACCTAGCAAGATAGGTGTATATCGTACGTGACATAAAACGGAAGTGATTTTGGGGTGAATGTAAAAAAATCCGAAAATCTGCGAATTGTGGGATGTATTTTTCCTTTTTTAAATTTTTTGCATTAAACCATATATTTTTCCGTTATAATCCGTAATTGGAAAGAAAAACATTTTTCTGGATGGTTTTATAATGAACCAAATGTAATATCGTACGTGACATACCGTACGTGACATATTTTTCTCTTATAGTATTTACAAGATATGAAATATATTTTTGGGAAAAAACTTAAAACAAACAAGTCAGAAAGTATAGTCGGCCAAGCCCGACCATATAATACCCTACACCATAATATTTTAAAAACAAATTTTTGAGTGTCCCTATTTTTGACCCATCGCCAATCATGGTCGCCGGAACAGAATTATGCTATGACGTTAAGAGTTATATAAAAGTTATTTGTGCCGAATATTATTCAGATATCTTCATCTATATGAGACTTTCTTGCCTTTCAGCGATTTTAGGAAGGGGGTTTATATGGGACATATAGTTAATTTTGGACCTACCAGCACAACATTTTATCACGACATAGTACTTGTCGTAAAAGTTATTGTCGCCAATTTTTATGTCAATACCAGCATTTATTAGAAAGTTATTTGAATGAGTGCTATGGTCAAATATGGACCGAAACCAATTATATTTGTTTAGATCATTCAGACTGCAAAAAAAATAATTTTTGATAAAATTTCAACCTAATACCAACAAAATAGGATGATACATTTAGTTGAACTTATAGTAATACAATATCGTACGTGACGACGTTTAACAGCTTATAAAATTTTTATTATACCTATTTAAAAAAAAAATCCGGTCAATATTTTTTTGCAACAAATATGTTGCTTTGAACTTTTATTTTGAAACACGTACGACTGATCAAATACCAATGACATAGACAAATGATGTTTTCGCACCACGTACGTGACATTTGAATAGCACCCAAAGCAAACCAAAAAATATACCGCTAATCAAACTATATATTTGTTCTCTCCCCGTGAATTTTGTTCATTGTTGTTGTAACATTAATTTTAAGGTATAATTCCAATGTTACCAGTATCTGTATTTAATCGGCAGAAAAGTGAAAATTGTTGATTGCAGTTACTAAAAATTAATCAAAGAGATAGTCAGTTTTAACTTTTATTTTTTGCTCTTTAAAAATTGTAATAAGCTGTAAACCCCTTTGCATAGTAAAGTTTGAGTGTTTTTTTACTTTCTACCCTATTCGAAAAATAGTTTCAAGGCTATTTATTTTTTGAGTCGTGGTTGACATTCTCATGGAAATGCCCATATGTTGTTGTTAATGTTGTTTAATTATCTACAACAGTAGTGTCAATTATGATTGTGTTGGTAGGTAGGTAAAATTTTTGCTGGGTACATGCAGTTTTTCGGGTTAGTTTGATAAACACTTTTTTTTGTCCTAGTCTTACCCTTCCTGTTACACATGTTTTGATTTCCCATTCAAAATGCATGAAAAAAGGTAATGAGTAAGACGAAGGGCTAAAGCCGCAATTGTGCCGAAGACAGGAAAACAAAATATCAATTGATTTCCTTGCATACCGCTGCTAATTATTTTAACTTTTGTAACAAAATAATTCAAACGTCGCAGGACTAGGAATCTAGATCTCTCTTTTTTTTTGTATGTTTGTCGAATTTTTCCCTAATTGATACCAGGTATCACAGCCATCGCAACTAGTCATAGATGATCCATCATTAACTTTACCACAGGCCGGACAAATCCAAACCTGAATACCCTCAGCATCAAGAAAGGAAGAGGGTAGACTTGTTTCCGTTTAGGTGTCAAAGGACTTTGTAACTTTAGTTAAGAATTAGTTTAATTTATTTCTAGTGTTAAAAGCACTGTACAGAATTTTCTAGTACAAATGTAATGTTAAAATTGTTAAACCTAATTGTACTTCAACCCCACTGTAATTTTCGATATTGATAAATTTTAAGTCTTAAATGATACTTTAGTTTATTGATGTATACTAGCTCAATTTGAATTCAGCCATAGTGTTAATGCATTATGATATAAGCTGTTAAGATAGTAAAAGCTTGAATGGTCCAGACAGTTCGAAAATGTTATAGACAGTTCGAAAACTTTGAATGTTCTAGAGCCATCTAGACGTCAGAGCTCGAACAGAGTATAAATACCACAGTCAGTTAGTATCGTTAATCAGTTTTAGTACAAACGTTTAAGTTTGCAGATCACAAATAGAGATCGCAATTGTGAGTTAGTCTCTAAGAGCTATAAATAAAGATTGTGAAATTGACTAAGTGAAAATAAAAGTTGTGAATTGTGTTTTATTTTATTTTATTAAAGTTGCAAGAAAATACCTCAAGAGGTTTATTATAAAGGAAATTAACCAAAACCGTTATTGAAAAGGAAGTAACGTAACAATATGTATTGCTATTTCAAAATTGTTATCTGTCTTGTGTGGAACACTCGTCATATCATGCTGTTTAGTTGTTTGCAAGAGTGGATGAGACAACAACACCAAACTAGCTGATATGGCGCCACCAGAAATGCAAGGACATGTTGGCGTATTATCATATTGGGGTTAGATGTCAAGCTATTTTTACTTTTATCGCCAATTTCAAAAGAACTAGAATTTGCCGCCGAAATGCTATTGGATGTATTAGAAGTACTTGTTGCCAAATCACCACTTGTACCAAACTTATGCTTGGAGGTCTTGTCACCAATGGCGATATTTTGGTGAGAGTTCCCGTTCAAGCGTTTGTTGCCGGTGGTGGTGGGTGCTGCACTGGTGCAACAGACACTAATGATGCCATTGACGAATATGTACTACTATTTTGATGACCATCATCACGTGGTGGAGTAGGTGAATGTGTTGATCCTAATTTCAATATCAATAATTTTTGTACTATAGAGATGCCCCGCCTGTAGTATAAATGGTAATAGGCGTCGCATGTTCGTTAGTAGAGATCGATGAATAATTAAAAGCAGGTGATAATTTTTGCTACAGTAAAAATGGATGATGTAGTAGTGATATTCTGGCGAGGTGTTCGAAACTGCAGCCTGTTGCATGTTACTAAGAAGAAATTTAGTGGTATCCGACAAAAATTCTAAATCTGAAATAAACTGATAGTCTGTAAGAGACTTTTATAAGCATTTGACAGTTCTTTCTATTTCCAGAAACTGAAGAACTTTTTCCTTTAAGTCAAATAATCTGTTAAGACAATTGCCTCTACTTAACCAATGAAACTCGGTAAACATGACCAAGTCATTGTTCATTTTTTGTTTTTAAAAAACTAAAAAAAATTCCTCTGTGTAAGTGAGTGATGTCCTCCTCGTATCTTATTTATTATTGGCTCTGCTGTCTTCATTGCAGGGCAATCGCTTATTTATTTTGATGCTAGAGCAGCCTGATGAATAACACAATAAAAAGTATTAACATCAAAACCGTGTTTTCTCAACTGTGCGATGAACACTTCATACTAATCTGACATAACATTTGCAATATCTGTGCAGACCCCAGTTTATCACATACAATATCGAACAACAACTTACCTGTAACATTTCCGTAAAAAGTCGCCATTGAAAACATTGTTTAAAAAACTTTGTATTCATTATCAACGAACGGAAGCTAAAAAAGATCATTTATGTCAGTACTTTCATCTAAGCAAAAAAAAAAAAAATACACAATTTCTTTATTTTTCCTTAATGGCCAACTTTACAGATATTCCTAATTGCGCAGAGCGTCGCGCAATAGTATTGCTGGACAAGGGCACAGATTCCATAAAACTTAAATTATAATTAAGCATTTTAAGAATTTTACTATAAAATTTTTTAATAAAAACTCCATCGATAAACGGTCTGCCCTGACTGACAATATTTAACGCGACTACGTCTGAAATTGATTTTTTAAATAAAATCAGATTTGTTTTCATTATTTTCGTCCCCTGATATTTCTTCAATTTTTCCAAAAAAAAAATCAATTTATTTCTACTATTTTTTTAAAATTTTTTCCTCGTCAGTATACCCAGTCATATATTTATGAAAAAATTCATAATGCCTCGTAATAACATTTTCCCAATGTCTTTTAAATGTTTGATAACATAAAAGAATTGGGGCATTACGAAAGGCATTGGTTATCATAAAGATATTTTTGTTATTCCAAAGCATTTATCTTAGACACTGTATTTGAAAAAATATCAACATAGCCAGGATTTAAAAAACTGCAGTCGAAACCAAAAACTGTCGAACAAAAACCGAAAATTTGTGTACATCTTTTTTGGGTTTTAAATTGGTTTGACAGCGACTGTTAACATCTAATGAATCAGAAGTAAAAGCAGCAGTTTTTTTTTGCCATTGACAAATGAAGAAGTGGAAGAAATGGCAGTTTTTCAACTTTGACTGCAGTTTTTTAAACGCTTAACACTGCTTCTGTTCATGTGCATTCGTCGCTGTCTGACGAGCAACTAAATTAATGAGCGTAAAAAACAAAGGGGTGGGAGCTTCCAAACAATTGTTTGCTTGAATGAACATCACTGTCTTAGACTCACCTTAAAGTATACCGAACGACTCAGAATCACTTTCTAAGTCGATCTAACGATGTCCGTCCGGCTAACTGGCTGGCTGTCCACGTAACCTTTTGCGCAAATTACAGGTCGCAATTTTGGTACATAGATTTTAATTGGCACAAGCCCATTGATAATGCGCAGAATCGGTCCATAGTTTCGTTGTGCTCACATACAAGCTGCTTTCCGGAATAGGGTCTTTGTGCCCACTATCAACCTAATTTTACCGAAATTTAAAACATTGAAGGCCCAGTTGCTCATACTCGACTTTTATAACCTATGCATTTATTATAAAAAAAATAGGACCAGTAGGGCAGAATCCCCCCATTATCTGCCTCTCCGAAATTATCTAACAGATTTTAATTAAATTTAAAACTTAGATAGATACCTAGTCATATAGCCACATTAATTGTGCAGATTTCAAAACTAGGTCCCAAATAGGTACACCTGCAAAAATTTAATTTTATACTCTGTGGAGTAGGGTAAATATAGTCGGGCTTGACCGACTATATTCTCTTACTGGTTTTTGCATATATTTTAATACAAAATTTTGCATTCAATTTTATTTAATTTATAATTCTTTGAAGTCAAGCAAAAACGTCTTAATAAATGTTAAATTCAAAATTATTGAATTGTTTTATTCCATTGACTAAAGAGGAAATTATTACAATTGGAAACAGTTGTATTAGACTTAAGTTATTGCTACCAAACGAACTAGAAAAGAAATTGAGATAAAACCAATCGTAAAGTAACAAATAAAAATATTTTTGATTAATAAAAGCTTTATTAAAGAAATTTTTATAGAAAATTCGTTTCATAAGCCTGCTATAAACCTAAAATACTTTTTATGAATATGGAGGTTAGTTGTTAATAAAATAAAAATAAAAATAATATTTATGTATATCTCCTCTGATTATCTACCCTGGATTTAATCTGCTGAAGAGTTTTATTTTTGAGCACTGGAAAGTTTTTAATAGCTTCAAAGCATTCCCAAAGGCTGGGTAGTTTTTTCAAATCTTTAAGGTACCTGAAATGTGATATAATTATTCCTCTTTCTTCCAAAGTCCAACGAAATCTTTAGTTTTCCATAAGGCGATGCTAAATAAAAAAAAAATGGTTGAAGTCAAAAATATGTGTTATGTACATATGTATGTATATATTACAATGTTAAATTCATGTTTTGAATAAATGTAAAATTTCACTTCTTTTTAATACTTACTGGTTCTTCTTGTTCTCTTCGGAAATTCTTCCGAAATTGAATCTTCAGATTCGCTGCAGTCAACTGCTTTACAGGCTGCGTTATTATTTTCATTCCCACCATCCTTTGCATAATCCATTTCATTATACTTTTTCTCTTCCTCATCTTCGTTACCAATTGCACTCATTAATATTAATTAATTAATTGGAAACGCATGTAATTTCAGCTGCTATAATTGACATTTTGTAGACGTTCCTTTAGATATTCTAAGCGGTCCCATAAAATTTGCCAATCTGTCCACTGTTGCCTCTTCAATGTTTAATAGAGATTTGTATGTATGTTGCTAGGTTTCGGTAAAGTAGTCCCTCTTAAACTTTCTGGAAACACAGCTTCACATTCAGTTGAATATTGCCTAAGCAGTGGCCAAGCTCGAAAGTATTGTTTTGATAAATTTGAAGAAGCTTTTATGCAAATATATAAACTCATTTGTAGAAGATATTCCAGCAGGCTCTCTATATTTTATGATAAGGTCTAATGCTGTGAGGCACAATAGGTTTAATAGGACACTAACCGTCCTTCCAAATTTTCCCCTAATTATAATTCTGACGAATTGTTTAGCGTATTCCAACGATTCTTTTGGCATGTTATTCGGCTTATCTTTTTGTATATTATCTGTTTTTACTTCCGTATATTGATAGTTGCATATTTTAAGTCTTAATATTTCCCCTGACCTTCTTCGGTTAAAAATTTTAATACAAATGAAAGAAACCTTTATTAACTCAACCCAAGATTACAAGTAAAATTTATCAAAATTTATTTTACTTGTCGGAAATTCTGTTTAAGCGGTCTGGAAAAAAAATGGC
This sequence comes from Pollenia amentaria, assembly GCA_943735925.1. Classification (NCBI taxonomy): domain Eukaryota; kingdom Metazoa; phylum Arthropoda; class Insecta; order Diptera; family Polleniidae; genus Pollenia; species Pollenia amentaria. Next base: position 77,974,800 of record OX031008.1, on the reverse strand, counting down.
CGAATAAGGATCAAATAAAACGGTTCGAATAATAAAGCTAATTTTGTATTATAAATGGAATAAAACTTGAAATAACATTTATTTAAAATTTTTGTAAATTTGTAAAAAATTAGTCATTTGTAAAATCGTAAAATTAAATCGTCCATTTTTTTTATCCCAAAAATGTTAGCGCATTTGTCTTTCGCAAATCGTTACTATTTATTTTGTTTATTTTCATAAAAATACGTTAAGCGGCCTAACTTTCCGTATTTATTTTTTTAAGATATTTTGACACTTTATTACTGTCAATTTGTATCATCTTTAATTTTTATTGCCAATGTTGCTTTATTTTAAAAAATTTTGCGAAAGCAATAGGGAGTACCAAGGCGAGTTCATCACTAATAATCTCGGTACTACAACAAGTACAACTCGTACAAGAAGCAAAAGCAATTTGTTTTTGTAAAATCATGGTAAATTGTAAATTTTTCGTTGTGCTTTCGCCAACTGAAAATCACATCGAAAAACACAAAAACCGAACACAACAATATCATACGTGTGATTTTAAGAGGCACATGCGATTTGAAATCACGTTATTTCCTAGTTCCAACACAATGCATTGCATTAGTAGGGGTCATCCCCTGAGTGCTGGTCCTAACAAAAAAAAAAAAAAAAAAAAAAAAAAAAAGTGATTTTCATAACAGACCTGATAATAGTTGTTTTCCTATGTGTTGCTATACTTTTGGTGTGTATTATTTCTATACGTTTATTTATATTCATCGTCTACATTGAATCGATTTGCAATGAACCTTATGGTCACATACATACATACATATACTTAGGAATTATTATATACAGTACCAGAATATCTTTGGTTAGTAATGTATTATGTATAATGATATCCGAAGGATAGCCAAAGTGAAAAATGTAACAGGAAGATACAAGATATTCTGGTACTGTATAAAATAATTCCTAAGTATATGTACACATCTATAGCTTTAATGTTAACCAAAGCTTGGGCTTAGCAAAAAGTATGTGAAATATTTAGGGAATAGGACTATTGCAAGAAAGTTTTCCAAATTGAAATTTTATTCAGTTCGAAAAATAAAAATGTTTAATTCATATTATAACACTTACCCATCACCTTGTAGACCTACAAGTCCCATGTTTCTCGCATTTGTTGTGCTTAAACTACTACCGTGTTTAGTGGCACATGAAAAATGTGTGCTTTCCGTAGTGATATCTTTATCTAATACTGGATGTTTCTACTCATTAAATCTAAATTGTTGATTTGTTGCACCTTCATACCCTCCGGACTATGAAAATTAAAAGAAGTAAAAAGTTATTATAATTTAGGCCCTAATCATGTACAACGCAGCGCAACGCCAAACAATAACATTGAAAGCACAAACAATGTCATAAATATTTTGTAATTTTGTTGTTGCTTTCAACAGAAATTCATGTACCGTTTTAAAATTTTCAACGACACAAGCAATGGAGCGTTTGAAATTTTAAAACGCAATGTGAATTTCTGTAGAAAGCAACAACAAAATTACAAAATATTTATGACATTGTTTGTGCTTTCAATGTTATTCTTTGGCGTTGCGTTAGTTCTGTGGCGTTGCGCTGCGTTGTATATGATTAGGGCCTTATTTTTCAAACATCTTAATTTAATTATTTAATTTTTGAGAAATTACAGTGCAAAGCTGATATGGCATCATGGTTTTTTAATATTCTTTTTTGATATGCGTAGCAGCTGGATGTGGTGTTGGTTGTAAAGTTTGTTGTTGTTTTATGTACAGGGCGGTCCAACCAAAACGCCCGATGTAAATTGTAAATAAAATAAAAAGTTTTCAGAGAAATATCTTACTGCCATTTCCGATGTGCGAAACAATACTTTCTTTCGTACAAATTGTAAAACTTTGTTTTTGTTTTAAATGTAGTTGTTCGAAAGAAAGAATTCTTTCGCACATCGGAAATATGCTATTCATATTTTTCATTGTGATAAAAGGATCGATGACGATTATGTGTGGAACAAAATATCGTCCAAATGCGCGCTACAGCTTCTGCGGCATACCTCCGATGGTCCATATTTTCAATGACTCTGAGACGTAATTGAGGGTTTATATATTTAATGTGCCGAATTTTCTAATCCTTTAGCTCTTGAATTGTTCTTGGTTTATTGACGTATACTTTTTCTTTTAAATATTCCCAAAGAAAGAAGTTCAATGGTGTCAAATCACATGATCGCGGCGGCCAATTAACATCGCCACGACGTGAGATAACGCGGACATTACATTTATCGCGCAAAAGAGCTATTGCTTCGTTGGCTGTGTGGCAAGTGGAAACATCCTTTGGAACCATATACGTCAAGGTCCATATCCTCAATTCCTGGCCACAAGAAGTCCGCTATCATCCCGCGATAGAGAATATCATTTACGGTACGGCCCGATGACGCCACCAGGCCATAAACCGCACCAAACTGTCACTCTTTGCATGCACAGGTGTTTTCACATTTCTTACAGACTCGGTTTGCTGAAATTTGCGCACAATTCTCCCGATTGTAGACACATTTGGTCGATTATGCTGAACAAAAAAAAATAATAAAATTACGAAGTGCACAAAATGCCCAATTTCGTAAAAGGCTTCAACAATCTTAATGCGATGCTTAATTGTGTACGTCATCATGGTTAAATTTGTCAAACAATGAAAAAAAGAAATGTCAAATTAAGTTGGGCAAACAACGTGTGACTGACAATTAACATCGTGCATTATGCTTGGACCACCCTTTATATTGATTGTTGTGCATTTGTTTGGTTTTGTTACTTTGTGCAAATGTTTGCTGAGCCCCTTGTAGATGCTAAAATAAAAACATTTAAATATGTAAAAATAAAATATATATATAAAACATAAAACCAAGGCGAATTCATTCCAGGTAATCTCGGTAGTACAACAAGTACAACTCGTACAAAAACCACATGCAATTTGTTTTTGTAAAATCATTGTACAATGCAAGAATGATATAAAAAGAGATTACGCCATGCGCATGTTTTCCCGTTAGATGACGTAGCTTAACCCAAGCTAGGGTTACCTATTCGTGTATGTTTCGTGACGTCATTTAACCCACCTGCGCAGAAAATTCAATTTTTGATTCGTGTTGTCGTAATCTTTCTTCTATCATTCTTGGTACAATGTAAAAAAACGAAGCAAATCAAAACAGAAACAAAGATAATAAAAAAAATTTTGACATCCAACAATTATAAAGCTAAAGAAAAAAAGTTACCAGCAGGGCTTTTAGGATCACCTGTAAAAAATTCGCCTTGCATAAAACCTTTTTAAAAAAAGGTTTTTAAAAAAAGGTTTTATTCTTTTATTATTTTTTTATCCTATTAAATAATGTCTAGCAGCGGAAATTTTAAATAAATGATTTAAATGAATTACATTTTAAACTACGGTAAAATTTCAATACAAAAAAGTATAGTAAGTCAAGCCCGACAATATGATAACCTACACCACAATATTTACAATTACATATATATTTTTGATTTGAAGCTGCGTGCGTAATCTAGATTTGTTCCAAAACAGCTTAAGACACCATTTTGAATTAAACTTGTTCAAAGACTTTTTTCTTAAGGTTTCTTACAGCCGCCATGTTCAAATAAATTTGCTGAAACACGTTTTAGTGAAACGCAAAACCCACGAGTTCCAGAACGTTATAACATAAATCTGTCGTTTTGGTTTAAACTAAATAAAAGTTTCATATAATAAATTTTAATAAACAACCTTTTTTTAAACTTATTTTTTATGACAATAATTACGAATTTTTACGAATAAGGCCTTATATATTCATCATAATTATGATGAATATATAAGGCCTTATTCGTAAAAAATATTTCAGATTTATTTTTTAATAATTAAACCTTTAATAAATTTAAAACATTTTTGGAAATAAGGCCATGTGTATATGTATGTATATATTTATCAAAAATATTTTCACTAAAAATAATGAGTTATACGATATTACATTAAAAATTAAAATCACTTACCTCCACAAGACAACTGAACCTGCTGCAAACTTTTTCTAAAATGCAAGTTTGTGATATGTCTTCTAAATGACAAATCTATAGAACTACATACAGAAAAAAGAGACAGCTAGCATCCTAGTACATATACCTTGTGTAAATATACATACCTTGGCATCATTTACTTTTTACCTCTATAATAAGTGTTACCGAACTAAAAAGATACAACATTTTCGTTGTTGCTGGACTGTTTGCATATTTGTAGCAATTTATGGATGCCAGCTCCTGAATGCAAAAAAAGTCAAGAGCTGAAAAGAGACTATTTTTGGTTCCTGTTTCCTTTAAAAGTTTTCTATCAATTACAAATAACATAAATTTTTTTTATAAAATTTACCAAGCGCAAAGGTGTATGATGTACATATGTAGGGAAATATTTGCAATTTCAAGTCCAAACGGCTCAACCGATGTTAATGAAGTTTTATAGTTAGATGGAATACTGTGGGAAATTTTCGTTGACAATTATTGCTAACACAAAACGTCAAATGTAGTTGTCAGTTGAAAAAAAGAAACAAAAAGAGAAAAATAGAGGCAAATTATGTGGGAAAGAAATTAAGTTTGTGAAATAGTAGCAAATTATAGTTCAAGTAAAAGACTTACCCCTAATCATGTAAAACACAACGCAACGCCAAAGAATTACATTGAAAGCACAAGCAAAGTCATAAATATTTTGTAATTTTGTTGTTGCTTTCTACAGAAATTCACATTGCGTTTTAAAATTTCAAACGTTGCATAGCTTGTGGCGTTGAAAATTTTAAAACAGTACATGAATATGTGCAGAAAGCAACAACAAAATTACACAATATTTATGACTTTGTTTGTGCTTTCAATGTTATTCTTTGGCGTTGCGTTGCGCTTTACATTATTAGGGCCTTAAATAATTAAAATTAAATAGTTAAAAATAAACTCTAAAATAATTATTTTTTAAATAAACACTAATTTTTTTGTAAAATAAAACTGCAAAAATTATTGTAGGGGAATGTAAGAAAGATAAATTCACTGTTTATTGTTGTGGCTTTGTTGAAGCTTTGATATTGTTACAAGTAAGACATGAGTGTTTAAAATTCTTATTCACTTTATGGTCATATTTGTATAATATTTTTAGCATTTCTAAAGTCTAAGGAAAAAGTTTCCTGACGAGCTGGCCTAAGCAACCAGCAAAATGCGCATAGAAACTAGCTTTCCCACAACAATTAATTTCAGTGTTTTTGTCATAAATAAAAATTGGAAGCTTAGCACGTCATTAATAAATTATATAATTAATAATAAATTTTGTATTTCCGAAAATAACTTTTGAAAATTATTTTCGTAAATATAAATTTCAGCTTGTGGTCTTTTTATATACAAATATTAATAAATATCAGTGTGACCAGACCTAAAAAATTTTACAGCTAAATCTGGCATTAAACATGGCTTAAAAATGCTAAAAAAGATTTTAAAAAATGCTAAAATTTTATTTAAAGATTTTTGCTAAAATTTATTACCCAGTAGAGATTAAATTTAAAATTTAGGGGCCCGCATACCCCTCCCTGATACATGCTAAATTTAAACGATTTATTTCTATGATTTAGATTTAGATCATTTTTTTATATTTTAAGAAAATTTGAAGTTATTATTATTATTTTTCCAGCAGTTAAAGCAAAAAATGTTTCAAACATTTACACTATTGAATTTTTATCTCAATACAAAGTAAAATTTTCTTCTACTTTTATGTCGTAAATCAAAGGGCAAAAAATATCTACAATCAATATGATCTAATATTTCCTGAATATTCTATTTTTTTTAACAAGACAGGTAATATGTTTCTTAACATAAGAATTGTACCTTTTTATACGAAATCAATAGAATTATTCGTCCAAATTTTTAAAATAAATAATGGGTAAAAAAAATCTAAAAACATTTTCTAAAAATGCTAAATAAAATGCCAAGTGCTAAATGAAAATTTTGCAGCTAAATAAAAGTTTGTAATGCAAAATTTAGCTGTAAAAATGCCAAAATGGCCACACTGATAAATATGTACAGTGAAACTAATATTTGTATCTTAAAAAAGAATTCAAGCTTAAACAATTTAATATATGTACATTCAAATTATAACGGTCGAAGAAGAAAAAATAACATAACACACATAAATAATTTTTCAAAGATGGGGTCACTTTTTATAATGCATCTTCTTCCTTAATTTTTTTAAATTATGAGTTAACATACATAAATACGTTTTTCCATGCCCTTAACATAAGCAGAGCAATAAGAAATTTTGTTCTGTTATTCTGCCGCCGTTAAGCGTGGAACAGAATAGTCGCTGTAGTACAACGTTACGAATAGCGCTGCAAGCTGTGAAAAGTTAAGGCCATGTCAGATAAAACTTTTGCTTCGCGTTGCGTTACCGATTCGCTTTGACATCTAAGATAAAATATACGTACTTATACGAAACATGTCACATAAAGTACTTTCAAAGCGGAGCGAAGCAAAAAGTTAGCCAACTCTCATCTTTTTGCGCGCTTTGACAATTGGCTAGTATAATTTTCTTTTTTTTTAATTTTTTTTTGCCAAATTCAATTCCAAAAAACCATCCAATTAAATTTTTAACTTTTATTTTTGTAACAAATAATTAAATGTACAAATTACCAACCGCTTTTATAAGTTAACAAACAATGCGTGAGTGTTGTCAAAGTTTTCATTGTGGCATACACCTTTTGCTTTGCGTTTTTCTGCCGAAGGTAGAAACGTCACGCAAAGCGACAAAGTTGTATCTGACACGGCCTTTAAAAATGCCAGTTTCAAACTAGTGCCAGCAGAATACGTAGTTGTAGTAGTCGTTGCAGTTGAAGAGCAAAGTTGGAAATTTTTAACTTTGTTTCTCTACAAAGCATTCGTCAGCTTCAGCTACAACCAATTTGTTCTGTTCCATGCCTAAGTAGAGACACATTTTTTTCACTTTCTAAGAAACGATGGAATATTTTGTTTCAAATCTTTTCGACGCGAGAAGTTCTTACCAAATTTATGGAACATGGGTACTGTTCTGTATAATACAGAACGGATGGTCACAAAAATTTTAACAATTTTAGTTATATGCTATGCAACATTTTTTAGATCATTTTATTTCTTATAGTTTTAGAAAAGTTGAAGTTTTCAAACTATACTTTTATATAAGGGCAACTTACCTGATACAAAGAAAAGAAGATAGCGCAATTAAATTGTAAAAACACCATTTTTTTGCACATGTACGCCACAGTAGTAAATGAGCACAAACACGTATATGTTGTAGGCTGCATGTTTGATAACATTTAATTCTCTTTACTACAATGACGTCAAAATGAGAGCACAAAGTTAATGGACCTGCGGAATGCACTATCTTGTTTGCTTTCTTTTTTCTTGGGCAACAAATTGATACAATCAATATAATGAGGGCATTTCTAATATTTCCTAAATATATTATTTTTCTACAAGATGTGTCTTAAGATAAGAATTATCAATTTTCATATGAAATTTCATTTTAAGTACAACTATTTTTAGTCAGAATTTATTATAATTGATAAAAAAAATTTAATTAAGTTAATCTATGCGTCCAAATTTTTAAAATAAATAATGCTAACAACATTTTATAAAAATGCTAAATGTAACGCCAAATCTAAATGAATATATTGCAGCTTGCAATTTTTGTTGCAGCAATTGTTGATTTTGTTGGTGAGAGGAGTGAAAAGATTGGGCTGGGGTACTCAGTTTCATGTACTCTGCAATTTCATTTTGTTTTGTAATGCTCACACTATTTAACTTGAAGTTGGCTATAGGTGTATTTGTATTTATATATAAAAAATAGAAAGGAGAAGAGGAAATACAAGATGAAAATACAAAAATTGCAAAACTAGAATTTAATAATATGGACACTAATGCAATTTCAAAGCAGAATTTTAAAAAATTGCAGCAACAAAAATTCCAAGTCTGGACGATGACTAAGAGGAGTGCGTGGGAGAGGTTGAAAATGAGAAAAACTTACTTACGGCCTTTTCACACTTGTCAACATCTACTATCAATTTGCGAAGATGTTCAAATTTTCCCATAAGAAAAACATAGAGCTAAAATCAACATACTTATAAGATGTTCATTTCTCATTGTATTCCATCTATTCAACATCTTCCGATTATTTTAGTATTATCACTAAAAAAGTGGCAGTACATTATATTATTAGCCCTCTTTCAGACTCGGCAAGTTAGTTGCGCAAGTAACTTGGCGAGTACAACAAAGTCTGTTCTCAATTGTCCCCCTTACGCGTCAAAAACAAAAAAATAAATGCTTTGGCGATTTTTGACATCGAAAAAATTCAAAATCAGTCTGACAACCCTGGATGGTATATGCTTTTAAACAATTTACTGTTTTTTCAAGTGATGACACTGAAATAATCGAAATATGTTAGACCCAATTTACATTAAACGATTTTTGTCGTTGCGATTCTTATCTTATAGGCGAGAGAGGTGAGAGGTATTAAAAGGGGTACACAAGCGAGTGTACTCATCGATTCGTTTTGTTCTTTCATTCGTAGTGTCAAATTATATGTATACACAAGAAGTTGTAACGACAAAAATCGTACAATGTAAATATAAGACCGACTTCAAAGAAGAAACGACAATAATCGCAACGACAAAAATCGTATAATGTAAATTGGGACTTAAATTAAACAAAATGAGGTAGGAAAATCTGTTAAAGAGGAAGACAGACAGCGTTACCATAAATTTAAAAAAAAAATCTTGTTATCTACGAAAAAAACTTGTTTTCGCAAAAAAAAACTTTTTTTTTTCAAAAGTACCAAATTTTTAAGAAAATACCAAAATGTATTAGGAATTTTGTTTCGTTTGCGTTCATACGGCTCATGTCTTATTGACATGATTCTGCCTTTTTCTTCTTTGAACATGAATTGGTGTTCAAATGATTCATGTCATGTTGACGACATGTTTTTTTTTTTGTGTAGTTTTTAAATACGAATAAGAAAGAAGAAGAAAAGCGAATGAGAAAGCAAAGCCTATAAAGTAGCAATCATGTCAATAAAACATGAGCCGTATGAACGCAGACTTATCCATCCTTTCAGTAAAATCTGGTCATCCCATGCTTTTACGTAGTTCCCAAGTTTCCTTTTCTTAGGTTTCGTTGAACAACTTGGAATCTCCGGCTGATTTGTTTCCTCCTCTGTAGTGGTTTCTTTTCTCAGGACTAAAACAATATAAAACATTTTATTTAAAAATAGGCATAAATATTTTATTTATATTCTTACCATTTTTCGTTAAATATTTGTCCATGTTTTTTTAATGGCTTCCGCACTACAAAGTTAACTACAAACTGTCAATGTATAAAAACTACTTTGTTGTACTTACAGGGAGTATACACAATTAAACACTGTTGCACTAATAAAGGAGTAAGAAAATATAAAATCGTTAATTTGTCTAAAAACATCATTTAATATGTTTATCCAATAAACTGCAAATTTTAAGTTATGTATTTATAAAAAGCTGAAAAAACTTTATATATTTATAAAAAACTTGAAAAAACTTTAAATAAATTAAAATCTTTTTGGCATCTCAAAAAACTTGCAAAAAAAAAGGAAATCTTGACCAATGGCAACGCTGAAGACAGATGTTGATTTTGAGGCCTGTACAATTCTATTGAGAATATGTTAACTTCTTTGCGATAAGTTAACCCTTCTGCATCCCTTGTATATGTGCCCTTCCTATGATCCTTTAGGTCAATATGACCCAACATTAAAAACTAAATAAAATTTAATATTTTGTATAGGAAATTTATTTGTTTTGTTGTTTTTTGAATTAGAATAACAAAAAGTAATGAAAACTAAAATAAATAAGCCCTTCCTGAGCTTAAAAAAAATAAAATTAAATTTGAAATTCACTTTTTTTTTTTTAAATAATAAAATATTAATTATATTTTAATACTAATATATAAAAGTTTAAGAATTTGTGTGACAATTTATACACATGGTGATAATGTGCTCTTTGCAAATAAATTTTTCACAAGAATCACATATATTGGAATGCTTATTAGCAACAAGCCATCGCCTAGTCATGCGGTTACATGTGTAATTAGCAACTAGTCGGTCAAGCGCATCAAACCCAGCTTTCGTTTGGTTGTAGTGATGTATTATTTCAGCTTTTTTTTGTTCATCGTCTCTTACATCGGCTGAATGATGAAGAGAACTCAAGATTTATTTTTTTTTTGGAACATAGGATGCTATTGTTATATCATTTGAAAACAAAAAATCAGAGTGCAATACGGGCTTTTTTTCATATCCAGAATTTTTGATGGCAAAAAAGTTAAATTTTTACGGACAGTGCCAACTAATGTAATATTACGACAAAGTAGTTGAATGGCAAGTTTGTATGTAGTAAAAAAATTATCACATGTAATTGTGCATCCCTTTGGGAGAGGGTCTGATAATGTTAGCACCACTCTCTCTCGCAAAGTGCCAAAATTTTTATGCCATATCTGGCGGGCTTTGAGGAAATATATTGCCTAAAACTGCACCGACCTCGAAATGGAACCAATTGTTCATCCACAGTAACATTTTCATGTGGATTGTAGAAAACTTTGAGCTGATTACTCCACTTGTCCCAAACGTTTCTTATCGGTGCTAGTTTGTCACGAAGTCTTCTTTCTTCTCTATCTTCAGAGTTGTCAAACCGTAGGAACTTTGATATACTCGCAAATCGCTTGAGACATTGTTGCTCGAAAAATAGGTCTTCCGTTTTTTCATTCCACAAGCTAGTGAGATTTTCACCATTAGATTTATAAACTCTTGCCATTATTTGTAATCCAATATATGCATCAAGCTCAATCATATCAATAGTTTGCCAATTATTTCCATATAATTCTACACCCTTTTGATTTGTCATTGGAATCACAATATTTTTTATATTTGGTGATGTTAACAAATCAAACGAAGACTTTATATCTGTAACCATAGATGCTGCTCTTTTGGTAGGTCCAGGCTTATTCAATAAAATTTGATTTTTTGGTAACCTGCCTGTTTGAAGTGGTGGCTGTTGTTTCCAAACTACACTTTTATTCTTAGATAAATATGTAACTGAAGTGCTGTGATCTATTTCTACTGCATCTTCCACTACCACGCTTTCAACGCTATTATTTGATGATGAATAGGATTCGTCTTTTGCATCGCTGTCGGGTGAAAAAATTTCGTCTTCATCACTATCATCAAAAATGTCATCATCTTCGTCATTCATTATTTGTTGCAACTGAAGATCACTAATGGCGATTTCTTTTCTGAGAAAAATGTTGCATAAATGGTACATGCTCTACTCAAAAGAGATAGAGCATGTACCATTTATGCAACATATTTCTCAGAAAAGAAATCGCCATAAGAGTCTGAAGCAATTTCATTATGGAACAATCATATATGTATTTGAAATTTTATTTTACAATACTTACTTTTCTTCATTCTGCCATTATGTAAAAATACTTAATTATGATGAATTACAAAAAAAAAAAAAAAATAGATTTATGCACGCTGATCACCAAAAAATAAACTGAGCTCATTGCAAGAAAATATTCTAATGAAACAAAAGTTATAGCATCATCATAGCGAAATATTATTTTTTCATATACAAAACGGGGAATCACCGAATTGCAGTTTGAATGAACTCTTTTGTTTACAAAGTTCAAGTTTCAATGCGTTACCATATTATCATAAAACAAATTTCAAGAGATACCTTTGCGGGATTCTCAAAATCCCACCCACTGTTTTAGAATAATAACATTTTGAATGAAAAATATTCAATAAAAGCGATTTTATTAATTATTTGACTGAACAAATTATTGATCGATGATTCTGAATAAATATGAACACCATTTAATTATATTCAATAGAAAAAAAAAACGGTAAAGTGGAATTAAACTTGCAATATCGCTTGTTGGGTCATATTGACCCAAAGGATATTGAATGTGTGTAAATCGTGTTTTTAAACGTGGAGGGGGGGAGGAAAAATTGAAATTTTATTATTTTCTTTTAAAAGCATAGTTTTCGTCCCTGTTATAAATAAAAGTTTCACGTTGATATCTTAAATTTCAAGGGGAAAATTTTGCGTTTGAAACCCAAAATTGGGTCAAATTGACCCAAGGAGTGCAGAAGGGTTAAAAGATGTAAGCATGTGAGCAAGTTTAAAAGTTTTAATTAAAATTTTTTGTTTTCCTATTAAACATTAATAGAATTCTAATTGAAGTTTTTGATATTTTAGTTAAGCTTAAGTTCATTAAATTTAATTTTCATTAAATTATTTTTATTGTATTCCATTCTAGATTTTCCGATTATTTTAGTATCATCACTGCCAAAAAGGAATTTCTTTTGAATGCAACGTAACCATTTGTCAACTTTTTGTAGTGCCAACATGAAATGAATTAACATATTTTTGATCATTTTATTCTTGACCGAACACGGGATTGAACTCGGATCGAATTTACATGTTTCAAGAATAACTACATTGTCATCATCAGAATTCTTTGCCGTTCTACTGTTTACGCCACTGTGGCGCATGCCAGTCTATTGCCGAACATCAATCTTTAACCAATGTTATGCGTAGATCGAAATTTGCTGTAATTGATTATCAATTTTCAATTTTATTAACATGTTTTTTCCTTACTTCTGTTGCTTTCCTTCTTTTTTTTAATAGAATTCTTATAAGTGTTTAACCCATGTTATCCCAAGCGATCTTCTAGTCATCAGATCTTATTAAAAATTGTAAGATGGCATGTAGTACCCTCCTAAACAATAATAATAATTAAAATTATTAATAATAATAAAATATTTGAGCAAAACAAATACAAACAAAGTGTTTTACCTAGTTTTACTTTACTTTACATAATAGCATTTATGTAAAAAAACGAAACACAAAAAAATTTCATATATTGATTTGTTTTAGAACTATTTTATACATTTAATATAAATATATGAGTTTTAAGACAAATATTCTATTGCATTGTGACCATACCAAAATAACTCACATTTTGCGTCGAGACATTTTTGCAAAAAACACAAACAAACAACACGCAACAAAACAAAAATTGAGTACTGGAAAAAATAACAGCACTTAAGTTTGTTAGGTGAACACCTCAGGGCTACCACAGCATAAAAATATTTACAACTGCATTCACATAAAAAATTATGAGTGCTAAAAGCAAACGCTCCAAAAATGGAACACTAGGATGATATGGATTAATTTACATTTACCTTTATAGCGACACATATCTTTTTATGTGGAGAATAGTCTAACATTTTAAACGCATTGTGTTTAAAAAATAACAATTAATTGTCATACGATTAGAGTATCCATTTATTGTTGTTCGATTAATCGAAGAAATTGTTCGCCATTATTGGATCGAATAATTTAAGTCGCCAATTTTAAATAACGAATAACTCGAACAATATATGTCAATTAATCGATTAAAATCCATTTCTTAGAAAATTCTACTTTTTTAATAAAAAGTAAAAATATTTTTTTTTTTGATTTCTACCTGGTTTTCCCCGACCTTCAATTTCTTTATTGCTATTGTTATATTCGTCTTAAAAACTGAAGTGTTCTTAGATGGGTAGTTGGAAACAAAATCACGGATTGTTGGCGCAAAATAGTATTTTGTTAAAAAACAAATTACCCAAATCTATAGAGTAGAGCTTTAAAATGAGGGAAAAAAATTATCAGCCATGTTCGGTAAATCGAATATGTATGAGTGAAATTGATATCGAACAAGCTTTGAAAACGATCCAGTTTAAAAAGTTTATATAAAAGTTCCTTTCATATACTTCATACTTTCAGTTCTTATCTTAACCAGAACTTCTCTTAAAATCAGGAAAAATACGGTGTTTAAAGAAAAACTGAGAATTTCCACTGATTTAAATTTTACTTGATTTTCAGGAATTATAAAATTAGTTAAATTGAATAACGAATAATAAAATTGTTTAAATAGGCTGTACCTCTCATAAAAATCACACGACAAAAAAGTCTAAATTTCAATAAATAATTAATTAAATAATTTTTAAAAATTTATGTTGAAATCCCGTAATAAGTTCAGTAGGCGGGACATAATTGAAATTATACACTGAAATAAACTTAATGTACCCCGACTGCTGCTAAGCATTATGCATATATTAAACTTTGGCTTTCAGGTTATTTTATAGTCTGTTCAACCGAAGTAGTGTTTACTTTGTTTTGTGGCTTATTTTTATTTTTTTCCTTAGTTGTTTTTGTTTGGCTGAAGGTCCTTGTAAATAAATAAAATAAAAAATAAAATAAAAATTCGTAATATTTTTTTTTTTTTTTTTTTTTTTTTTTTTTTTTTTTAAATATTACGAATTTTTATTTTTTATTTTATTTATTTACGAGGACCTACAGCCAAACAAAAACAACTAATAATTTATATATATCGCAAAAGGTCAACTATAAAAAACATACTTATTTAATAATTTATTGTTTAGCTATATATTTATTGTATTGTTTTTTGTTTCGGTTTATTAATATAATAAATTTATCGAATGAAATAGACATGTATGTTTTCCCATTGGATAAAATTATTTGAATTATTCGGGTTGTTCGAACTCTTATTTAATTTAATTAATCGAGCAAAATTAAAATTTAAAAATCGATCAATTCCCTACTCGAGCAAAATTAAAAATCAAATAATTTGATACTCTACATACAATCGAACGCTGTGTATGAAAATTATTTAAGGCCCTTATCATGTAAAACGCAACGCAACGCCAAAGAATAACATTGAAAGCAACAACAAAATTACAAAATATTTATGACATTGCTTGTGCTTTCATTGTTATTCTTTGGCGTTGCGTTTTACGTGATTTGGGCCTCAATGTAACACTAAACGTTCTTATGTAGTTAACATTACAAAGAAAACTGATTACCAGGGAAAAATAAATATGCAATTGCATGTTTTTCCTTGTGCGACCAATGAAGGCAAAAATAATATACTTATCCGTTTTAGAGCTATTTATGAATTTTGGCATCGATTTGTTAGTGCATATTTCTGCATATTTTACCCTTTACAGCATTTTCTTGCATAATTTATTTAAAAGATAATTTTTGCAGCATTTTTTAAGTTTACAGCGCATGTTTTGCCTTTTTAAGGCATATTTTGATGCATGTAAAAATTTTTTTTAGATGCTTTCGAAGCAAATAAAAAATTTTTTTTTTCAAAATTGTGGTTTTTCTGTTTTAAATCTAAGCCAAACCAGGTTGTCATTAAAGATAAATGGTATTTCGAACTTCAAAATTATATATCTATGTAAGCAACAATTAAGGCAAAAGCAATTATATACGTTTTTGACGATGTAACACATAGAAATCTGGACCAATCTTTTAGTATAACGACCGACTCAGAATCACTTTTTAAAGTGATCTAACGATGTCCATGTTAACTTTGTGGGCAAAGTAAAACTTGCAATTTTGTAGATAATTTTATTAAATTTGGTAAATATATTTTAATTGAACTAAGGTCAAAGTCTATGTAAATGGTGAGAATCGGTCTATAATATTCGGTTTTATAATTCAATCATTAACCATAAAAACGGCTTTCCAAATTCGACTTTTTATGGCTGTAAGCCATCTTATTATGTTGGTATTTAGATTAAATTCGCCACAAAAATATTTTACTGCAAATTAAATTCTTTTCGAATCGGTTTACATTTTTCCAACGCTCCCATTTATAAAAAGCTTTAATTTCATTTTAAATGTTAACATTAATAAACAATTTAGCGGACGTCCCTAAAATCTCTTTAAGCCATAAAATCTCACATGGATGTTAATATCTAGATAATATTTGCCACAACTAACTCTCATATGCCCATGACTGCACATCGTTTCCAAATAGGGTAACCTTTTGAAAATTCATCTGGTGTCTGGGCTTTACCGAATAAATTTTAAGATTTTTTTTTAATGAATTTGCTTTTAAATTGTTGAATATTTTGTTTGCAAATGAGCAATTTTTGATAGTTTAGGGCATATTTTTAAAATTTTTAGGGCATATTTTTGAGTTTATACTGCGTATAAAAATCTTTTTCAGAGCATATTTCTGGTTTCCCTGCTGATTACATTAAACATAAATATCCTAAAAGTATGCTTTACAATCGAATTGTAATTTTTGCAGTTTAATTTATTTATGGTACTGCCAGCTTAATTTGATTTTTTAAAGGTATTTTAAGATTATATTTAAATGTTTGCGGTGCTATTTTTCTAAAGTGAAAGTCATTTTAATAGCTGTTGTTAAGCATATTGCGTCCAGTGCTGCCACGACTAATACAATTTTTACAACCAAAATTTTTGAAAAAGTTACCAAATGTGAAAAATATAACCTAATTAAAAAAGCCTTTTGTTAATAGAGAAACATTAAAATTAATTTTAAGTTGCCATTTATAAATAACAAAAAAGGGAAAAATTAAAGTATTTCCGCTTTTTAACTGTCAGTGGCAGGGTTGTGCAATGTGGTGATTTTTAAATTCTTTTGGCGATGAACATTTACCTTTGGCGATATGACGATTGTTTTGGCGAAGTTGGAAAGTGTTGGCGATATGGGAAATGCATTTTTTGTGAATATATTCCAATTTACATATACCTAAAATATAAATTAAATGGGTATAACGTGTTTCTCTTGTTTGTAAGTTGTATTTTAAAATTAGAACTGTTACTATTACTGTTTCAAAATTGTTCTATTTGAAATATTTTGTGAATCATTGTTTTATATTATGACGAATTTAAACAAATTCGTGTTTCAGAACGTAAATTCAATGGGGAAAATGTATATGACTGACAGTCAAAGGTTGTTTTGTTATAAATAAAAAATATTGCCAAATTATTATCTAAAAAATATTAAAAAAATATACATATAGATAGGTTATAATAAGTAAAATTGTAAATTTCTTAAATTCACGCCATTTTCTTACAGTAAAATTAAAAATTATATACATATATGAATTTATTTTGAAAAATCATTAAAATGCTTATGTGCATTTCAATATATTAATATATACTTTTGGAAATAACAAAAATTTAGAACATTTAACTTACAGTCAAGTTTTTAGAAACACTACAACTACTTTTGTGTACTTTTTCAGTCATGTTCTGAAATCGATTCCGCGTGATATGTATATGCACTTTCTATTCTAAGTACCACTTACCTTCACTACTCTTCAAAGAAGGAAAAACTACGTGCATTCAAAAAATGAATTGAAAATCTCCATCAATAAAACTTCATTTGATTTCAGAACATGGCAGTTTTTAATATTAGAATCACTTTTGGCAACAATCCTTACAAATATCTGTTAGCTGTTTTGAAAGGGATTTTTTGTTTACGATAAAGTATAAAGAAACTTCCGATAATTTGAATCAAATAACGAGAAAATCGTAGTGCAAAGTGCACATTGTTTGAATTCGTATATAATTTCCTTCGAATTAAAAATTTTAAAAAACGTAAATTGAAAGTGTATCAAGAAAAACATATTCATACGTATTTTATATTTTAGAAAAAAGTAACCAAAATGAAAAAAATATTCACATATCCACATTGAGAAAATAAAAAATAACCAATTTTGGTAAGAAATAACAAAAAACGGCAGCGTTGATTGCGTCAATGTTTCAAAGGTATTCTTTTAAAAAATTTCAATTTAAACAATTTGATTTTTATTTAACAGTTAATTTATTTTGTCCAATCTACTGCCTAAAGTTATGCAATACAACAAAAAAACAATTGTTAATTCCATTTTTTTACAGTAGGACACAGCTATGATGCACAGTAGAGAGACTAAAACTACAAGGTGAAATTAATCTGCTGTTTTTAAACGGATGGTCGAATATTGATACAATTTTACATGTCGGAGGCAGATCCTACAGTTGTAAGTGAAAAGTACCTGAGGGACCAAATTAGACCCACGTTTTTTTTTTATTGTAGTACTTATTAATGTAGTACTAAAAAGTACTAATTTTTATGTTTATAAATTTAGCTTTAGTGTAATTCCAGTCCTGTTTTCCAATTTCAAGCCTTGAATTATACTTGAATTACACTGGATTTCAATAGCATACTCCAGCAAAATGGACACTGGAAATCCAGTCGAACATAACAATGTAAATACAGTGAAATTCAATCGTAGAATTACAGTAAAATTCTAGTCTTGAACACGTTATAATTATACTTGAATTCAAGTATCAAGCCTACAATACCAATATAAGTCAAGCCTAAAATTTTGATGGAAATCATCAAAAAAAAAAAAAAATATGTTTGAAATTCATAATCATCATCCTAAGGAGTTTTTTGGCTTATAAACATTTTACTATCTAATTATATAAAATGTGATATCACTGGCAACGAAGTTTAAAGAACTATATGATGGTAAAATGTTTGGTGCAGGAGTGATGTTATACGGCATCAAAGACAATAACGAAAATGGTACCATAAGATTTACCTTAACATTTTTTCGTGATACCACACACATATGTACATACATATATACATGTATATGTACATACATACATACATATGAATGTATTTATGTATATTAGAACTTGTTGTTCGTTTTATTTTGGGGTTTGAGATGCAGTTGAAGATGCATTTACACTAATCAAATTAATGGTTCCATTTTTTCCAAAGTTAAAAATCCATCTCCCTTCCAGCACTCAGAAATATTGACAGATATTTGTCCACAAGTACTTTAATTTTTGAAACCTTAAGCAAAACAAAAGTTAAAAAAATAAAAATAGATTCAATTATTATTGGATGAACTGGAATGTTGCTTGAAAATATGGCATAAATTAAAGCTGTATTACCGCAATATTTAAAGCACTTGAATTTTTAAAATTTGAGTGCTTATTGGGGAGTAATAATTTCTTAAGTTTTTCAACAAATATTTCCCTAAACCTAGGTGTAAACTTAGGTGTATTATGAGAAATTTTTGATTGAAAATTTAAGGCATTAACCTTAAAATTTTATTCAATTCAATAAAAGATTTCTGCATGTACAACCAAAATGTGTTGATCCGAGAAACGGATGGCTTGAATATATAGATACGAAAACTTGATTTAAGTAACTATAGACTTTAAATTAATTTTAAACCCTCCACCACCACTAGTGGTGAATTGCTTGTAGGTATCCTAAGCAGTTTGGTATTGAAACCGAGCAAAATCGGTCCAGTAGGATCTGAGCTATGAATCAAAATGACGAACCACCACCCTAAATAATTGATAATTTTGTTACAAAAACTAAAATAAATGGTGGAATAATGCACGGAATGATATAAAATTTGCACAATTTTTTTTATTTTTTATATGACTGAAAATCATAGTGTTAGATTTCATGAAGATCGGTCCATAATTTACCCTGGGCCCCATATAAACCCTACTCCCAGAAAATAGTTTAGTAAGCCTAAAACTGTAATAAATAATCCCATCATAATAAATTTTGGTATGCAACAGTTTTATAAAAGAAATCGTACTGGTAAATTTCGAGAAGATCGGTCCATAAAATACCGTAGGCCCCATCTAAAGGCTACTCTCGGAAAACAGATTATTACGCCTAAAACCGTAATAAATAATGCTATCATAATGAAACTTATTACTTCAATATTTCATAGAACTAGAAATCACATTGCCAAATTTCGTGAAGCTCAGTCCATAATTTACTAAGGCGTTAAGTACGCCTAAGATCATAACAAATAATGGTATCGCAATAAAATTAAGAACGTCATAGTTTTATAGGACTTGAAATCGTGAAGATCGGTTCATAATTTACCGTAGGCCCCATATAATGCCCACTCTAGGAAATTAACAATATACGCCTAAAACCGTAGCAGATATAGATATTGCGGTAAAATTTATTCCAACTTAGCTTCATGCAATTCTTTATGCAATTTATTACCAGAAATCACTCTACAGAATTTTGGGATGATTGATCCATAATTTACCATGGGTCTAATTAATATAAATTCCCTTCCTGAAAGTCATTTTAATTCGGCTGAAACTCTTACGAATCATGATATTTTACTCAATCTAGTTCAAATTTCTAAAAATAAAAGCATAAAACTTTCCAATTGTCGGTTAACAACTTTATATACGTCTAAACCGCAAACGTACTTTTTTATAAAAATAAATTAATAATAATATATAGACATCTTATAGAGCCCACTCCTTAAATATTCGAAATGTCGGTGGAGGGTATCAATATATAGCACTCTAACTGGTTTCTTTGCTGTATTCGACTGAATTTTTGTTCGCTTTGAGTAATAACTTTTTGCTTAAGCCAAGCCACACATGGCTTGGACGAGAATCAGGCTAAATTTTCTTGGTTCAAGCCATATTTTCTGGTGATTTAATAAATAATTATTTCCGTGCTGGTATCTTTTAAACGGTTGGATGGATTTTGACACAGGTATCGTTGTATTCGTCTTGTTAATCCAAGTGTCATTAAAAAGGTTTAAAAAAATGACAAAATTATCTATTTTTAGTTCGAAATAAAATGGTATTTTCTTTTCTACAAAAAATACCACTTTCCTAAAGGTACATGTATACAATTCATTGCCGACCCTGTAATAATGCCATGTTTTATTTGACGAGAATAAAACACAAAATTGGACAGCCCTGTTTTTAACAGTTGACAAAAAGTTTTTTCTTCAATATATAAAAAATATGTACATAAATTAAAAACTTTGTTCTTCAAAATATAAAAAAATATTAAATAAATAAATAAATGAACAAGATAAATAACGAAATTGCAATTTCTTTATATTACTTTTTATAAAATATGTAAACAAGAAATTACTTTTGCCAGATTGCCGATTTATTAACACCAAGTTTTTAAGATCTCTTGATTTGACGTTTTTTTTTTTCACTTAAATTTTATATCACTGACAACCTCTCATTAACAATGTAATGACTGCTTATGTTTGTACTATTAAATAATAGAAAAAATAACTATTATAATTTTAAATTTTTACTGTCCTGATTAGAGGCGATTTTTCCCCAACTTCGTCTGGTAGCCCTATATATAAGCAGAAGCCATCTTTTTACTGGGCATTATCAACACTGTCGATTTATACGTGGCGTAAAGTGCCTTGAAGGCTGAGTTAGGCGAACGTTGCTGTTCCCGTAACTTACTGTAACGGACTGCTTGCACGTTGGTGCACTTATAGAACATCTAAAAACGTGTCATATGTTTTTCACTTACATTTTTTTTTTTTTTATTATTCCTACACTAAATCCCGCGAAGCTTTTCGCTTGTCTGCTTAATGATCTTCCTAACGTGATTAAATTTTCTAATGTTTTAATGTATGCGGATGATGTAAAAATCTTCCTAAGCTTTAATCAATATGCAGATCACAGTTTACTTCAACAAGACTTGGACTCATTTCAGTCATGGTGTAACTTGAATTTGTTGGAGCTTAACTTGAAAAAATGTAAACATATGACTTTCTACAGAGGAAATCATATAAATGTTAATTATTCTTTGGGGAATTACCAGCTAGAAAACGTTGTTACCATTTTGGACGATGGGCTAAAGAATTTAAAGACCCATATGTTACAAAGCAACTTTATGTTTCCCTCGTGAGACCTGTCCTTGAATATGCATCTATAGTTTGGGACCCTATATATATGACTCACAACAATTACATTGAATCTGTACAAAAGCAATTTTTGTTATTCTGCCTTCGTGGTCTACACTGGAACCCATTAGATCTTCCGTCATACAGCAGCCGTCTTGCTCTAATCAAACTTCCAACTCTTAAAAGCCGAAGGACAATGTTGAATGTGTCGTTTATATTAAAGTTAATTAATGGGGATATTTGTTCTGATTTCCTGCTCGATAACATTTCATTTAATGTTCCTCATCGTCCATCTCGACACTTTGAATTGTTATCAATTAAATACTTCAGAACAAATTACGCAAATGCTGATCCATTTCGAAGGATGTGCAGTCAATTTAATAAATTTTATAAAGTTATAGATTTTTCTTTAAATGCAAATGCTATTAAACGTAATATTATCGTCTTATTAAACAATCAATAATTTTGTATTTTATATGTATCAACAATACGTTATTATATTGTTTTAAATGTCTGTAAGGATATGATATCCATTGACAAATTTGTAAATAAATAAATAAATAAAGACCAGAGTCTCTGGCGGGAATCGAACCCGCAACCCCGGTACTGATAGACTAGCTACACAGTGATGGGAAATCAAAAGGTTCAAATGGTGACCGCTGTGCAGAAAAAGTACCAAGCGAATAAATGGTATTAAAACAGTATTTAGTGTATGTAAAAATTTTTTTACAATAAACAAATATGTATTTTAGCATATACATTTACATGTATTATTTTGTAAATGTGCATAGACAAAACAATATTTTTTAACAATTTAAAGCCTTTTATAAATATCTCATTTCTATTGTATGTGCATATATTTTGTACATCTAAGCATATGTATATTTATATATATGGAAATATGTTGTATTGTAAGTCGTTTTGTCGAAAGTCCATAGATATACTGGAAAAAAAGCACCAAAAAAAGAACGAAAATAACGGCATGAAATTCTAATTTATACAGATTGAGACGTTCCGTCAACGTGACATTTAAATTCGGTAAGCATTTACATTGTAAGCAAATAACAAAATGGACCAGACGTTTCGTTAGGGGACGTGGACGTTCGGCTAACTCTACCTTTATGCCAATAGTAAGGGTGATTTTTTTTAGAATAAAACATGCTACCCTTTAAGAGAGCAAAACATTTTTAAGAAACGAACACCAAATTGCATTTTTTTAAATAAAATGTCACATTTTTTGTCGAAAAGAAAACACCATGAGAAAAATATGTTTGTAATTTTTTTTAATTATTAAAGGGTATTAAAATGAAAGAAACTAAAAGGAGATTACAATCCCAGACAGACTTGATTGTCAAACTTTTTCGAGGCGTGTCAAGAATCAAGAAACATTTCATTTGTCAAGCTAAACCTGGGCCCTGTTTCTCAATTCTTAAAACCACAAGTTACAATTCTACAAGTAAAATACGTTAAAAAAGCAACAATTTTACAATTTTTGTTTTTGTTTCATATGTATTTTACTTGTAGATTTGTAATTTGTAATTTTGAGAAACTGGGCCCTGAATGTTAAAAATGTTTCGATTAAATTGTTGAGAAAAAAATAACTATTATTGATCGTGTAATTAATATTTCGGCTGCATGTAAAATGTATTTTTAAAATAAGGGGGAAAATAATTGCCGGAAAAAGCGATGGATATTCGATGTCAAGGAATATTCGATTTTGCACTGTTAGAAGAAGAATGTATGTATAGCAGAAGAACTATCAGAATCTTATTCATTCAAAGAAAAATATTATTAATTTTAAGCATCAATATTAGATTAACCTTCGCCTTACCAAGGACTTTTATGTACATCATTTACCGATACCCACCAGGGGGTACTGACATGTAATTGTAGGCGATGAACAAGTGTTTTTTTTTATTTTTCTGGTTTTTTTAAAGAACTTAACAATTTGTTTAGTGAGAAAACATTTTCTTTTAACTGGATAAAATTTAAGTAATTTATTAGAGAAGAAAAAGAAGAAAGGTTGGTAACCCGGGTAGGTATTGGTAAGGCGAAGGTTAAGAACACAAATTTCGATTTACATAGAATAGTGCCTAAACTAATGAATTGGCTAAATCAGCCAATTATTAAGGTTTTTTTTTGGTAGTAAAGCTGTATTTTAATTATTTTCTTGTATTAGTTCAGTTATAAAAAGTCTTAAATGACTTAATCAGCAATAAAAAATCTAAATTGTATTTTTAATTGTTTTACTTGCAATTCCCTTTATAAGTAATTTCTCGAATATTGTAAAATATTGAACAAAATTTATTTGAATTAAAACTAAATGACCAAATTCCCTTCGCCGTTAGATAGAAAAGCCAATTGCTCATATGGTATGGTCCGACTTGGATCAATTTCTATATCAAATATAAAAACCATAATTTCAGAAAGAAAAACTTGTTGTCTTTAAATAAGTCATTAAAAGACCGATTTCATTATTTTCACTACCAGTATTCTACTAAGCTTAATTAATGTGATGGTTGAAAAATAAAGTTCGCAAGTTCTAATAAGACCTTAAAATATAAAAATTTACGGGTAAAACTTAGAGGCAGTCGTAATTTTTTACTGATTTATGAACCAACTGGCTGAATATCAATTGAAACCCATTTCCGGCTATACGTGATATAAATATAAGATGGTGCCCAAGGTATCTGGGGTCATCAGACCATTTCACCATAGATATGAACAAACAAAGCGTCGGAAGGATAGACGGACCCCGTCTAATGAACTCCGCTACTCATATGCTCAATTTTATAAAAATTGCAAACTAAGGCCGGGTTTTTGAAATTTGATTTTTTTAGTATTTCATTAAAGACAAACATTTTAGGCAAGACTAAGCTATGCCGTCAAAGTTTTGTATACAACCTTGTTAATGGCGGCTCAAATCTGTTTTCAGATTAACTAAACCTAATTTAACTTAGATCTCAAAAGCCCAGCCTAAGTGACAAACTTATATAAAAATAAACTTTTCACATGATATAAGTGGTATAAATGATATAATTTTTTGTTTTTTTTTTTGTTAATTTTACTGAATTTTGAATTGTCAAGACATGTCAAGCATTTTCTTTTGAATGTCAAGCTTTTTGCCGATTTCGATCTGGCACGCATACGTACTGCCCAGCCGACTGGCGTATTTTTATTGACTCTTTAGTTTGGCTGATTTTTTGATATTTAAGTATTGGGCTTCGGTGTGCTTTGACAGATGTAGTAAAATTGCATGGTTAACATTTCAGTAAAACATTCTATTCCCGTCCTTCTTAAGGGTATTATTTACGATCTGTACGAATGGATTTAAAAATTGCCGTAATGAAGAGGGTTAATATGTTCCACAAAAATATTTGCTGTAACATTTTCTACAAAGTTGTGAATATACCCTTTACTTTAGATGTAGAGAACACATAGTTTCATATACCGATATGCTGCACGAACATGCTTAAAGACTAAACTTTAAACTGACCTAAAATAAAATTCCGATTTGATGATTTGGTGTCTTCTACAAAAATCCATTTTCAGAACCCCGATATTTTTTCCTTTTTATACATCCTTTTTCTAGTTTTAATCGAGAAGACTTTTGTCAATGAGAATGTCTACCGAATGTTTGGTTTTATAGCCAAAAGAACATTATAAAATCTCTGGACACTCTCAGTTTCTCACCACTACCTTCAAAATCTTTTAATTCCTCTTTTAAAGGAAGTAATTTCTTTGAATCGAATTAGCGTTTTCTTTATTAATTGCTTCATTCAAAATATTTTTCAATGATAATTTTTCACTTTTGTCATCATCTCATCCAGAAATAATATTTACAACAATTTCAGAATCTAATTCAATTTATCTTTTGAGTAGCTGCTATTTATACACAGAAAAAATTCTCCAAAATCTTTTACCAATTAAAGCATTAATAAAAATTTAATTAGTTTTATTTAAAAATTTAATCAAGTGAATTAACGTTTATTCAAGTGAATTAAACGTTTAATTGATATTATTAATTTGTGCAAATTTCATTAATTTTTTAATTAATATGTATCACAAATTTTTTAATTGAAATTAATTTTTATTTTTTTCTGTTAAAAAAATCTTTATTTTCTTTGAAACAAGTTTTTTTTGCCTTTTTCTACCATTCTATGTCTGTGCTAATATGAAAAAGTAGCTTATGTCGAATATTGTAGTTTGTAGATATCCTTAATTTTGTTCGAGGATTTTTTTTGCTGTAAGTCTGAATGTAAAATGTAAAAAAAGTTTTAGTAAATATTAAAGATTTAACACCTAAGTTTGTCTTATGTCGACGTAAGCTAGTCTTCCATATGACCACTGATATATATATTTATATAAATATTAGTATTGTGGTTATTTTATTGAACTGTTAATGGTTTTTAATCCAAATTTTGATATTTTAATTGGGCATAAGTTCATTGAGGTTCAAATCTCAGCGCAGTCAAGAATGAAAAATTATCAATAAATTTTAATTAATTTCAAGTTGTAAAATTCCTGTCTTCATAAAAATAATTTAATGAAAATTAATTTCAATAAACTTAAGCCTAATTAAAATATCTAAATTTAGATTAAAAACCATTAACAGTTCAATAAAATAGCCACATTACTAATATTGTTAACAGCTTAGGTACGAGCTATGTTTACATTTGTCCTTCAAGTTGTGCCGAAAAAGATCAACAAGAAAAAAGAAAGACAAAAACATGAAAAACAAAAACAATTTACTTTGGATTTCAAGAAGAATTTTTGACAAAAAGTATGAAAAAACAGAAGTTAGGAAGAACTTGTAAATTAATTAAAATAGATAATCATTCATTCAAAAGCAAATTTCGATCTACCAAAGTGAAATACCATTTGTTTTAAGAATTGATGTTTGACTATTGACGTCATCCGGCTGCAATAGCCGAGTTAGTAAAACGGCAAACCCCACCGACGAGATTGTGTGGTTACAATCGAAACTAGTCTGGGCAACCTGTCCGTGAAAGCCTGGGTTCAAATCTCAGCGCAGTCAAGAATGAAAAATTATCAATAAAATTTTAATTAATTTCATGTTGTAAAATTCCTGTCTTCATAAAAATAGTTTAATGAAAATTAAATTCAATGAACTAAAGCCTAATTAAAATATCTAACTTTGGATTAAAAATTATAAAAATATCATTTATTGAAAATATTTTTTAAAAATTTCAAAATTTTTAGTAATCAATATAATCATTTTGGTAATAGGTGCAAAATCAACAACTTGTTTGCTTGATATTATGAATTTGAAATAAATTTGGTGATTGGAGAAATTTAATAATTTTTTCTGTGCATATATATATACAAAAATATACATATATACAAAAATATATTTCATACCTACTAAATACTATAAGAGAAAAATATGGCACGAATGTCACGAACGATCATTCATCATTCAATAGATATTTTTATTAATATTTACAAAGGTAAGTAATACAATTTTTGAGATCATATTTATCTAAATATTTGGCTTAACTTTATAGTTGTGAGCCAGATTGGCATTTTAAAGCTGATTTTAATTAAATTAATTTATAAGCAAATTTACTTTGGTTCTACCAAATTTTTAATTGATTATATAAAATAAAAAGAACGATGTAAACTAAATCTTTTGTACATCAGATAAATAATAATAAATTTTAAAGGAATTTAATTGAATTCATTCAGTATAAGTTTTCTGTACTTTAAACAAATTTCCAAATATTTATATAAACTATAGTAGTCATTATCATTGCCATTTAGTATATTTATTACTTCATTAATTTCCTTTTTGAAACCATACAAGCAGCACCCACTAGCACGACCAGCGTTATGACTTTTTTTTTGCTTCGATCCAATATAAACAGTAATTTTGAAAGTATGTTGCAAAATGTACTTGTTTGTCTGCTATGACATATGTCTCAAAAAGGAAGATAATTTCGATTTTATTAATATATTTTACAGAGTTTCCAAAGATAAGTGAACTGGACAGATTTGCTGCATCATATGATACTAAATGACATATGTTGGGTTGCTATTCTGAGGAAATGCTGTATGTTCTTATAGGATTAGCTTGAGTTACGATTCCAGATTTAACAATTACCTCACAGGGGTAATTAGCTTTAGATTAAAGTGATTTAATATATTCCGCATCATCATTTGAGTATGCAACAACTTTTCCCATAGACCAGGTATATTTTTTGTCGTTGATAAAATATGCAAATTCACCAAGACTTACTTTAAGATTTTCATTGAGACTCGAAATAGCTTTGTTCATTTTTCTTAAATTATAACGCACATTTTGTTCATCCTTAGTATAATCTTTCTGTATATAAATTGAATGTCCTTTTAGGTTACTTTTGGCAGAAAAAACATTAATAGTTTGCACATAAGTTTCAGAAGTCAAAAAATATGTATTTTTCCTTGGTAGCGAACGAGCTGTTACTACCTTAATATTGACAGGAAGTACGTCAGAACATAATTTTAAAAATCAGTTTTGGCTGAAGATACACTTTTACTTGTTAAGCCACTAACAATAATATTATTAGAGCGGGTTCTGTGATCAATTTGTTCCAGGTGACTAGTGAGATCATTTATTTCCTTTCCAAATTTTTTGTTTTCTTCTTTAAGCTCTTCAGTTTCCGATTTAATTGATAAGAGGTCATCTTTTCTAGCCACATCCTCTAATTTTACATCCAATAAATCACAAAGTTTATCCCAGGAAAACACATCAGGGGAAGTTGTTTGATTATCCATAATGTGTCTTGTTTGTTGTTTCTTGCTGTTATTATTAAATTTATTATCAAACCATCCAAAAAAATGTTTTTTTTTCAATTACGGATTATTAAGGTAAACTATGTGGTTTAATGTAAAAAATTAAAAGAAGATTTTATTGACTTTTGTTGACATCTCCCTTAAAAATCACTTCCGTTTTATGTCACGTACGTTGTGCACCTATTTTGGTCGGTATTTTGGACAACAAGGTTCCGAATGTGATATTTTTTTTTTGTCATATATAGTAACCTCCAAATGAAACATAATTATAAACATTTTTTCGAGCTACTACTTTTTTTTTGCAAAAAATCTATCACTCTGAAGGTGTACAAGTGTCACGTACGATGACATGGAATGACTTTTTAATTAAAGAACTTTTTAATTACAAAAGACTTTTTCACTATTCTTTCTGAAGAATATTTTCAGTTTGTTGGTTTGATGGTAATTTATAGAAAATATTTCAAGACAAGTGGGAATCTTTGAAACCCTCCACCGACAGCTACGATATTTCAGGAGTGGGTAAATAATGACGATCTCCGCGGAATGATAGTTGTATTTTTAGTGATATAAAACTGTGACAGACCAAAATATGATTCAAAAACATCATTCGTTACGGTTCTACGCGTTCTAAACTTTTTTCCGAGAGTTAGGTTTCTATGGGGCCTATGGTAAATTATGGACCAATCTTTACAAAATTTTACAGTGGGATTTCTATTGATATAAAACTGTTATAGACCAATTTATAACAATCGCACTATTTGTATGGTTTTAAGCAGGGTTGTGGAGTCGTAGTCCGAGTTGAAGAGTTGGAGTTGGGGGTTTTGTACTGGAGTCGGAGTCGTAATACCCACAAAAACTCGCGTTTCCGACTCCAACATTTTTCGGCATAAACAATTTAAAAAAATTTTTCTAATATTTTCCAAAATAAAAATCCTTCGAAATTGAAGACATAATATTTCTACAGAATTATTTTCTTGTTATATTTAACCATTTAAAAGGTACTGCATTAAACACAATATAGAGTGCTATATTCTGTGCCGAATCTTCAATACCCTCCACCTTAATTACACAACGGACGTCAGTATAAAAATTGGTCCCGGTTTAAATGAATTGGACGACAATCAGATGGTGTTATACTTTTATTTGAAGTAATTTGAACTAACTTGAATAAAATATCATGATTCGTAACAGTTTATGCCGAACTAAAATGATTTTCAGGAGGGGAATTTATATTAGACCCATGGTAAATTATGGACTAATCATCACAAAAACCTGTAAAGTGAAAATATTAATACAATAGTGAAATTTGTTTTAGCGTTTAAAGTGCTTTTCAGAAGGCTGCTTAATATGGGATCTAAGGTAAATATGGACCGATAATTAGAAAATTGCATATTATTTCTGACCTTATAAACCAGATGTTACCCCAATATCTATTTCTGCCACGGTTTTAAACGTATTTAAATAATTTCACAGAGTGAGCATAATATTGGACGTTATATGGTTAATTATGGGCCGATCTTCACGAAATTTTAAAGTATGATTTCTAGACTTATAAAACTGTGACGTACCAAATTTTATTATGGTAGCATTTATTTGTTACGGGTTTAGGCGTTATATCATGCCGTGCATTATGCCACCTTTTATGTAAGTTTTTTGTAACAAAATTGTCAATTTCTTTGGGTGTTGGTTCTACATTTTGATTCATAACTCTAATCGGATTTTGCTGGAGTCGGAGGTTGAAGTCGCACTTGAAAAATTTCAGTGTTTGGAGTCGGAGTTAGTACTTTTTTCTGACGACTCCACAGCCCTGGTTTTATGCGAACAAAAGGGCTTGTTAATTATAGTAAATTATAGACTTTATTTCACGAATTTTTGTGCTGTGATTTTCAATCATAAATAACGAATTTGGGCAAAATCTTATATCAATATGTGCTTTCCGGCACTAATTATGCTAGTTTTTGTAACAAAATTAGGAGTGGTTGTTCCATATTTTGCTTTATAACTATTAACCTACTGAGCCCATTTTGCTGGACTTCAATTCCAAACTGCATAGGAGAACTAGAAACAATTTGACACCAATGTTGTTCATTTCTTTCGAGTCGTTCTAAACTGAGCGAGATTTCAACAAACGGACAGACAGAGGACATGGCTAAATCCACTTAGAATTACTCAAGGACCCAGAAAATACACACTTTATGGGGTCTTTAGTGAATATTAAAAAAGGTTCACACGGAATGACAAACTTAGTATACGCTCTTCACTACTAGTTGTGGTGGAGGGTATGAAAATCAGGACAAATTAAAATCTTATATTTTAAAAATATTAAACTAGGGTAGGTCTAAAATAGCGAATTTGAATTTTCCAGGTTAGATATTTCATTAACTATAACATAATTTATTTTAGATTGTTTTTCATTTTTAAATATCCAAGGCGTCTTTTTTGTTAACATATGGCGGCCCTCCTGATATGTCTATGGGTCCCAAATCCAAAGCTAAAGCTCAACTAAGTACAAGACCTTAATTTAAATTCTTTTCGAATCGGAATTCAGAATTATTATTAGAACTATTTTTCCAAAATCTGCCACTGTGCAGTGGGTATTTCCGGGCTCCCGGAAAATTTAAATTTTTTTCAAGCTTTTTCGAAAAACACCCCAAGGGTTTACAAACACGTACGTCAAAATATTAATGTGTAGGGTATAATAACTATTTTATATTTTAATGCTTTTTTAGTTGGTCAATTTATATTTCGACATAGTTTCAATAGAATTTTATAGCTTTAGAGAATGGAACTCTCCATAATGTGCATGCATCAAATTTCATGTTTGCGTGATGGCATGATGTTTTTTAGGGTTACTTTAAAGGACTAAAAATATATCTTTAATTGAGTAAATAAAAGAATTTATTTTTAAAAATTAAATTAGTTTTTATTTCTTTCTTTATTAAAGTTTGTATTGCTTTTGCATTTAGGTATACAAAAATTTACTCTTTTTTAAACTTAAAAATTAAGTAATTTTTAGATTTGTTCGTTTTTAACAATTTTTCAAAAAGTATGACTTAATTTTGAACCAGAAATAAATACTCAGTGTTTCTATTAAAATAATTAAAAGGCCCAAAATTATTAACTAAATACAAATGGTATTATTTATAAAGAAACTTAATAAACTAAAGAAAAAATAAATAAAAAATGTTATAAAAAAAAATTTATGTGACCAAAAAATTAAAAAGGTCTAATACAATTTATAAAAAGTTTTGATTGAACCAATTAAATCAAATAAAAAACGTAAATATCTTATTTAACATTTAAAAAAATTCAATGTCATAGATACAAACCACAAAATTTAAAAATATATTAATTAATATATATTAATTAAGCAATTATTTTTTTTGTAACAATTCAAATACAATTTTAAATCGAAATTTTGGTTTTCATAGTCAAAGTATGATTTGTGAGATTTAACTAAATGCACCACAGAAAGCACCAATAAATAAATATTTATATTAATAAAAAAATAAACATAAAATAATTAAGAATAATAAATTAAAGCCTTAAAAACTAGAAAAAATCTTTAAATGATAAAAATTTTGACAAAAAATAAAATCACCTTTTGCAGATTACAAAATTCAAAAAGTTTTTGAAACAAAATAAAGTTAAAATAAGAAATAATAAATAAATAAATAACTATTGCATTTGTGCCCGAAATTTGTAAATATAAATAAATTGAATTTTGATGTTCAGTAAATTTTTGCTTTTAGCCAAATGATTTATTTTGGTTATGCACATTTTAGAAGTTTCAGTGATGCCAAACAATTTTGCGGGAGTAAAATATTTGAAGAAAAGCCAAAATTATTGTACGGATTCGTGAGTCATGCTGGCAGCAGCAGCAGCGGCAGCTATAGAATTTTGAACAGCCACCACAGCAGCAGCATTTTGTGCACTTTGTGACTGGTGTTGCTGTTCGCGCATGCGAAATAGTCTTAGAGTCATCCATGAGGCCAGGGTACCCTGTAGAGGCATGGGGGTCTGCTTTTCCATGGCCTCCTTTTGAAGTTGGTAGCGATAGAGCAGGGAACCAGCTATTAAAGCCGAAACAATAGTGGCCGATATGACCACAATGAAGAGTATACTGAAACCAGGTACTGGCATGCAAATGCCATAGACAACCTCTTCACTTATCTTGCCTTGGAAAACTGTAACAGCTTCCTGCTTGATATCGGGTGAGAAGGCCAAATCAGCTTCAGAGATAACATCGTAAAGGCCACTAACGCCCACATCGGCACTTCGAACTTTACGATCTGAAATAACTATAGAGCGTCTTTTACGTCGCGGTACTTCCTCATGTGTTTTGTTAGAGTTTTCTTTGGATTCCTCCTCTTCGTGTTGGTCCAAATCTATATGATCTTCCTGGCTCTGTTTCAAAGCCTCCGCTTGGGGCCTATAAACTGGTCTTGGCTGTTCATCTTTGACTTTAGGTTCTAATGATCTTGGTCCTGCCATGGGAATACCCATGCGTTTTTGTGCCAATTGTCGTGGACCATGAGGAAATTTACCACTCTTGCGTAGTTCCATATACTGAGCTTCATCTAAATCAGCAAGCTCTTCTTCTCCAAAAATGTCCTCTAAATCTGCTTCTTCTTGATCTTCATGCACTGGCCGTGGTGGTAAATTGGCATTCTTTTCATGGACATTATGGAACTGATCCAGAATATTAGCAATACCACTATTAATTTGTGACAACTGTTTGCGATTGTGTATAATGTCATCATAGAAAATATCATGCTCATGTACACTGGCCTCAGGACTACCCATGCCCATGTCATTGGTTTGACCACCCATACTGCTATGATGATCTCCTCCGCCTAAACCTCCTCCCAAGCCAGCTGGTACGGCTAAACCTCCCCCACCTCCTGCAGCACCCAAACCACCATTTCCCATTTCACTCATCAAATGATTCTGATTGATCATGTTATCATTCATCATGACATCTTTACGCTCATTGGCATTATCATTGAGTTGACAGTGATCCAAGCATCCATGTCTACATATTTCTACTTTACACTTGATGTGGACACTCAGAGCATCAGGGAATTTGAAGGCATGGAAGAAGGCATACGTTATGACGGTTGCCCTCTCGTCTGGTGCCCTGGCTTTTAAGAAGCGTGAAATCATTTTAGGTCGTAAAACACAACCAAACTCATCAGACAGATTGATGACATGACCGGAACCATCGGAAGCTACACATGATTTGACGCGCATATCGAATTCGCCTGTTAGGAATATAAAATGATTTATTTTAATGATATTTAGTATATATTAAGGCTTTAATAAGGCTTTTAATAAGGAGAAAACAAAATAATAACCTGCAAATAACTTGATAGTACTATTGATTGGGGTGTGTCTAGGCTTGCCAGATTTAAGTTTGCAAAATTCTTGACATTCACTAAAAAAATCTTGATTTTAAAAAGAATTCCTGACAATTGCAAATTTCCTCAAATGATCTTTTATAAAAATAACACAATTGTAAAAAACAGCTAAAGGCAAAAAAATACAAGCAAATTAACTTTTTTGAGTCAGCTGCTTAACGTTTTTCAATAACACTGTGCACACTTTGACACTTTTTTAACAAGCTAGGCACCGTACTGGAAACTCTAATTCGAGTATGCTGCATTCAATGCTGATATCCATTTTAAATATTAGCTCTCGTATTCGCGATTCAAAATGTCAATGCAATTCCACTATGCTAAATACAATTTTTCCATATATCTTTCGTGGAAAATTTTTTTTCTCGATTGATTTTTTTTAACTCTGTTGAATAAACGTTCCTAGTGGCTTATTGTAACAAGCTGAGCGCCCTATTGCGAAATCTAATTCTTGTACGCTTAATAAATTAAGTTAGCGCTCGTATTCCGATGAAAAATTAAAGAGTTAATTTTTGTTAAATGTAATTTTTTCGCAATATTTTATTTGCAATTAATTCAATGTCAAAAAAAAACATTTCGCAAAAGCAAACAATGTTTTGTTATACTCGTATTAGTCTACTTCACAATCTTGTGCAAATGGTCTTGCATCGTAGCATTTCAAAATGGTATAGGAAATACGAGGGCGAATCAATAAGTCCGTGGCTTTTAGAACTTCCCTCACAGCTATATGAAATGCAACACTTCTCCCATCAAGTACAACCTGTTTATGATCTACTGTCAAGTTTTGAGCAAGTTCCGTCATTTACTTTGCGTTTAACAGCTGTTCAAAACATACAACCTAGTGGATTTTTTTAAAAATGGAAGAAAGTGAATTTCGAGTGCTCATTAAACATTATTTTTTGCTAAAAAAAAACCGTCAATCAACCCAAGAAAAAGCTTGATAAATACTATAGCGACTCTGCTCCTGCACTGACTTTCGTTGTGGTCACACAAGTACAAATGACGCTGAACGTTCTGGACGGCCAATTGAAGTCACTACACCCAAAAATGTCGAAAAAATTCACGATATGGTGTTGGCCGATCGATGAAACATGGACCCATTACAACACTTCGGAGACCAAGCAGCAGTCTAAACAATGCGTTTCTCCGGGTGAACCGGCTCCGAAGAATGCCGGTCTGCCAATAAGGCGATGGCAACAGTTTGTTGGGATGCACGCAGGATAATCCACATCGATTAACTTCAAAAGGGAAAAACAATAAACGGCGAATATTATGCCAACTTAATGGACCGATTTAACGAGGATTTAAAAAAAACGACCCCATATGGCCAAGAAAAAAGTTATTTTTCATCAAGATAATGCACGGGTGCACACGTGTGCAGTAGACCGTCTCACTTTTCATTTTTTTTTCGAAATTTCATTATTTTGGGCATTACTCTTCCATTTTTGGGAAAAAACTTGCAGGGTTTTCAGGAAATATATTCTGCTAAAAATTTCTGATATTTGGATATATAAAACGTGTTCATATGTCATACTAGAGCCCTAAAATTTAAAATTTTGAGTATTTTCAATAATATCTTTGTACGGGATGTACCATGCCCACTTTACCAATCCCGCCCATATTTTGAGGGATGCTGTGTATTGATAACCGATATGTTTGTACCTAATTTGGGAACTTTAGCTCGCTTCGTTCTCCAGATATACAGAAATGTATAACGTCTTTGTATGGGAAGTGCCACACCCAAAATGATTTAATTTAAGTCGTCGAGCATTTTCACAAAACGCATCCAAACTCCAACAAAAGCATAATTTTACCAAATTTTAAAAAATAAAAAAACCAATATGTTCTTACTTTTCTTAACAGAATTCGACTGTTATTTACACCAAAATCTTTATTTTAAAATTAAATCTAAGTAAATGGTAAATTTCTTCCTTAAGACGTGGGTATATAAATCTGCCAAATTGGTTAAGAAATGGTTAAGTTATTAGCAAAATACTCCAAAAATCGGCTAAAAAGCATCCACATTTTTATAAAAACTTAAATTTTAGAGCTGTTATGTGACCTATGGATACGTCTGATATATTAAAAGATCGGAAATCCTTAGTAAAACATATTTGCTGAAAAACTCGGAAAAATCGGTTCAGATACAAAAAAGTTATTACCAAAATATTATTTTTTTTTTTTATATTTAGAAATAAACAACTTTCAACATTTCAACTAAAACTGCAGTTTTTCTTAACAGAATACGACTGTTATTTACACCAAAATCTTTATTTTAAAATTTCCTACCATACTGCATTTACAGAATATAAAAGTTTTGCCTCGTTCAATTTTTATATATGAAAAGGTAAGCCAAAATTAAAAAAAATGTTAAGTTTGTATTTGAAAATCTGAATTTGTAGTGCTATGAATAAAAAACCATCGAACAAAATGGCAATGTTGTTTTAAGGAACATTTAGGAAATTTAATAAGCTTTATAATGCATGAAATGATGTTCAAATCCATTCAGAACTACTTGAGTTTGAGGCAAATTACTAAATCAAGATTTTTCCATTTTTTGAAAAAAAGGTATTTTGCCTAAAAAAATGAAAAAAACGATTTGAGAGACCACTTCCCATTCATCAATATTTAAGTGTTATACACCAAATTTCTTGGTTTTTATAGTAGATAAAGAAAATCGATGTTCATGAAGGAATTTCGAAAAAAGTATAAAAACTGAGACGGTCTAGTGTGCAGTCTCAATGGCAAAATTGCATGAATTGGGCTACGAATTGGTACCTCATCCTCATCATATTTCCGAACCTAAAGAAATGGCTCGGTGGAAAGAGATTTAGCTCCAACGATCAAATTATTGGTCAAACAAATGCCTATTTTATGGACCTCGAAAAGTTCTATTTATTTTGGAAGGGATACACAAATTGGAGAAACGTTGGACTAAGTATATTGCGGTAAAAGGAGACTATGTTGAAAAAACTGGGTGTTTATCAAAAATGTCACGGACTTATTCATCCGCCGTCGTACTATATACCTATTGAATATATTCAATAGCTCAATTCACAACCTTGTGCAAATGATCTTGCATCGTAGCATTTGCAACATGGTATAGGAAATACTATATTATACTTTTGGGATTATAGTAAATACTATATAATGTAACAAATGCTACGATGCAAGACCATTTGCAACAGATGGTAAATTGGGCTACTCATTATATAATTATGTGCAATAGAACTTCTTATTACTCGAATTACGAGGCTTTGATTTCTCGTAACAGTCAGATAAACGCATTATTTATGACAAGTGTTCCAATGATTTACAAATGACGGAACAAAAAAAAATATATCTCCTTCATTTTAAATGATGGATAAAACTAAACTGTCATCAAATTTTGAGGTTAAATTTTGGTTATATAAAACGTAATCTAAAAGTTCGTTCGTGTGTTCTATTGATTAGTTAACGCCTCTTTTTTTTAATCCAAAATAATTTTATCTGATGCATCCATAAATAAAATTGAGTTACAAGAATTTTCACTGCGTTTTATATAACCAAAATTTAACCTCAAAATTTGATGACAGTTTAGTTTTATCCATCATTTAAAATGAAGGAGATATATTTTTTTTTGTTCCGTCATTTGTAAATCATTGGAACACTTGTCATAAATAATGCGTTTATCTGACTGTTACGAGAAATCAAAGCCTTGTAATTCGAGGCCTGTTATTAAATTAAAGGATTGCATTTTTAAATTAATTCAACTGGACCAAATCGAAGAAAATACCATAAACTTTAAATATTTAGTTGAAATTGTAGAATATTTGCAATGCAGAAGGGTTTAAAGAATTCTTTGAAAGGATGAGCACTACAATATTTAAACTATTTTGCAATATTTCTACTGACCATTATTTAAAATCCATTATCTTATTTATAACTATTCTCGATGTTGTATTAAAGGAGACCTACGAACAACATATTGGCATTTACTGAAACCTAAACAGTTCCCTTCGTGAACTACCTTACGCGGAGAATATTGTGCAAAGCTAATATCGGCTAGACGAAGACATTGAGACTGAATGCTTATAACAAAGCTACTCGCTATCTATAATAATTATCTTTAACCCTTGAAAGATAATCTGCTAACAATTTACCCATGCACTTTCGGAATATAGCTATTTCCTGTTAATTAGGATAAATCCGCGGCTGTGCACTTCAGATATCTCAGTCGTTGCGTAGACCATTTGTGAGGCACACAGGCCGCTGCGTTAGGTTTTGCCAATTTCGAAATATAACTGCTCTGTGAGTTCAAACGACACATATTTCTAATAATTTTTCAAAGGAATTCGATTCATACGTTGATAACTGAAGATGTTGGTTACTGAAGAAGTTTTATAGGATTATGAAAGGCCCGAACCATTTTCAA
The DNA here is from genome assembly GCA_943735925.1 of Pollenia amentaria. Lineage (NCBI taxonomy): Eukaryota > Metazoa > Arthropoda > Insecta > Diptera > Polleniidae > Pollenia > Pollenia amentaria. The sequence goes on along the minus strand of OX031008.1, from coordinate 77,936,517 downwards.
CGAACAACTGCTACACAGTACGAAGTAAAGCACGATTGATAGTGAAACTTTGAGATGGAAATACGGTTAGATGGGACATACTCTAAGGAAACTAGAAAACGAAGACGTTTGTTAACCTCCTGGAAAAGAACAGTGCAAAGAGAAACATTCGAATCGCTAAACGAATTTAGAATAATTGCTAGGAATGAAACAAATTTTGTTAACAATTTACATATCGCACTTGATCATTAAGAGGGTATTAACTCAAAGTTTAAAAATTTTCCGCAGAAGCAAAACAATTTTTAATTTAATATTTAAGGCATATGAAAATAAATAAAAATATTATTTTGAATATACAAAAATGATGTTAAGGATAAAATATGGACTAACAAATCGATACTAAAATTTACAAAAAGCTCTTAAACGGATAAATATATTTGCCGTATTCACAAAGCTCCTTTTATCGTTGTATCGATTGTATGTTATATTAAAATACATAGTTCACTATTGTTTTTTTTATACAACATAGAATCGATACAACGATACAAGGGATTTTGTGAATACGGCAATTGTTTCTACCTTCATTCGTATCACAAGTACAATTATGCAATTGCATATGCAATTACATCTAACATAATGGCTACGTGGAACATACGTTGTATAAATTAACCAGAGAGAGAGAGTTTTTGTGTTGTGTGTGGTGATTATATGCTTTAACATTTGACTCTGTACAATTAATTTTGTAAAAACATTTTATTTTTATGTGAGGAGAAATATGTAGAAAACTACACAGAAAAAATCTCGCCATTTTTTTTAATTAAATCAAAAATAAAATCCGCTGTAATTAAAAATGTAATCAAGTAAATAAAACGTTTACTTATATCAATGATATTGCAGCAGAAAACGTTGTTAATATCAAAAAATATTTAATTGAGACTATTAATTTGTTTACTGGTGAAAATTTAATAACACAAATATTTTAATTGAAATCGATTTTTATTTTTTCAGTGAAAATAAGATTTTAAACTGTTTTCTAAATATTTCAGCACACAACTGGTATTGTGTTTATTTTATTGAACTGTTTTCTGGTTTTTAATCCAAATTTTTGATATTTTATTCAGGCTAAAGTTCATTAAATTTAATTTTCATTAAATAATTTTTATGAAGAAAGGAATTTTACAACATGAAATTCATTAAAATTTATTGATAATTTGTCACTCTTGACTTAGCTGGGAATGGAACCCAAGGTTTTCATGGACAGGTTGCCCTGACATGTTTCGATTGTAACCACACAATCTCCTCAGAGGGCTTTACCGTTTAACACTCACCGTCATCGAAGGCAGTCAATAGCCAAATATCAATCTTTAAGCCAAGTTGGTAGATCGAAATTTGTTTTTAAAGGATTATCTATTTTAATTGATTTACATGTTCCTCCTTACTTCTGTAATTCATACTTTTTGTTTAGAATTATTCTTGAAGTCCAAAGTAAATTTTTCTGTTTTTCATGTTTTTTGTCTTTCTTTTTCTCGTTGGCCTTCTTATTAGGACACTTTTAATGGATTTAAAAGTTTTTTTTTACTAAAATGTTCCATGAGTTATGTGTAAAATGAAGTTGAAAATGCTTACAGTAGGGTGGTGTCGATACTACAACAAGTAACAACACCAAAAACACAACAATGTACTGTTTTGTTGCTTTCGTTGGCCGATATATCAAAAATAAAAGCAAAGTTTGACATTTCTCTCTCTAAGTAAGAAAAAAAGTAGCACAGCTGTGGTTTCAACGCCACCTGAAAAATGAATTTCAGGTGACATTTTCGAGTCATCTGCTTATTGTTTATTAATTTGTGTGTATACTGAATGTCAAGCTTCGTTTACATTTTGTGCAAAAATTAGTTAAAATTTAAAATTTAATAAAAATCTAAATACTTGAATAAAAAACTTATTTAAACTTAAATTTTATAAAACAAAAAAAAAAAGTGAATATAAAATCAAGGAATAAAAACTGCGTAAGGAATAAGTGGATCCACAATAAATTTGCAATACAGAAAAAATTTTTACCTTCTAAAGCAATTGTGTATATTTTATAAACAAAAAAAAAAAATCCCTTGTTTATGTTTTCAACAAATAATTTTGGCATTCACTCTAACTTTTTACAAAAACAAAATAAATTAAAAAAGGAATAGCTAGCATAACTCTATCTCATGATGCGGTCACCTGTATGAATTTGCCTTGAACTGACATTAAAAAACACAATTTTGAACGACCTTGCAATACAACTCTACTCAAATTATAGAAATAGTCAAGAAAATATTTAAAACATTAAAAAAAAATTTGTATAAATTATAAATGTCGATCTTTAAAACTAAAGCTGCTAGAAAAAATCTAGTGATGGCATCGTAATCTCTACTCTCAATTTAAGCAAAGACAATGGACAGAAGTCTAAACGTGCATGCCCTACGTTATTTTAACAGCAATCCCGGAAAAAATCCTTACCCCGATAATCATTAATGGCCACAACCAAAGTAAGTGTAGAACCTAGGGGAACAATTCCACTAACAGGTGGCGCCCATGGACCTTTACCATGTTGGATTTCCATCCAGCAGTCAACATTGTCACCTAAAAAATAAATCAATTCATTAAACTGAATTTATATATGTATTTTTTTTTTTTAAATACTTTCTAAAGAAATCATTATTTTCCAAGAAATAGTAATTCCCATTGGAAATCAGTGCTGGCATTTATAAAATACTTTTTTTTTCTTCTTTGAACTTTAAGTACTTACCTCTAAAATCCAATTGTATTACATCTAGATCAGCAATTACCATTGGTGGCTTCGATGCAGTTTTCTCATAATCATTAAACCATTCACAACGTAAACGTTTCGCTTCATCCCAGACCTCCAACAGATCTTTGTCATATTGCACGACCACCTGGATAAATTGAAGTAAAAGATGGAAAAATCATGAATGAAAATTACAAACAAATATTTGTTAAGCAAAAAAATTCAAGTAAATAAAACAACTAAAATATTTCACATGTAAACAATAAAAACTTCATGGAGTTGCAAACAACATTTTGTAGCAGCACATCAAAGATGTGGTGCACCAAAGAAACAAAAACAAATCATACGAATAAAAGCAGCAGCAAACTCATTTTACAAGAGACAACAAGTGCAACTATCCCCTGGATTGCAGTTGCTTTTGTATTTGTTGTAGATACTTTTTTTACTTCAGCTGTAAACCACCAAAAATTGAATCCATTGAATAAGTGGTAAAAACTCTCGATAAAGAATTGAATATAAAAACCGTTTAAAAAAATATCTTGTCATAAAAATCTTGTTGCAGGGGTTTTGTTTTTCTTTTTTCTTTTTGGAATTTTGATCTCAGCAATTTTCGGTTTTATTTCATAAAATTTTTATTGATTTTGAAGGGTCTTTTGTTTTAACATTTTGCCTTTTGGGGAGGTCCCTGTATGTTTAAGCGATTAAAATCAGCGTAATTGTTTATTTGTGTGGAAAAGATTTATTGCTTTTTGAAACAATCAGTGATTTGAAACTTTTATGGAAAATGCTGCGCTACTAAAGAAACTTTTATATCATTTTGTTATTATTGTCGTTACTTTTGAAACTTACAACAAAGAAATTGAAGTGATTTGAAAGGAGATTATAGCAAATAAAATGTTCAAATGTGGAACATTTTTTGCTTATAATTATGGTAATTTAAAAAATTTAGAATTTATTTAAAATATCAATTTTGCTTTAAACATTTCCGGAAAACACAACTCATTTCTGTATGAAATGGGAATTCGATAAATCAGTACAAGTTAAACTCTCTTTCTAGTTTAAAATTCGTTTAAACCAGCCTAATTCATTAATCACTAAACATATAAATCATTTTTAAATGCATAAAATTGGGCATTTAAACTACTAGTACAGACCATATCAAAACTTACACAACTTGCTTTATAAAAACCTTTTCTTTCCGCTGTTTTTTTTTTTTTTTTTTTTTTTTTATACTTTTCTTATAGAATTACGATCCAAAATTTCGCGTGTAATGTTTAAATATTCCTTAATTATTCTTTAAATTTACTATAAATTCAAACAAGTTAGAAAGTGTAGTCGCACAACATTTTACTTCCCATGGGGCGACTCCTGAGTTGTTAGGAACCTTTTTATATTAATATTTCCCCAATTTCGTTCTCAAGAACTTTGACCCTCGTGCGGCACGCCAATTTTTTAACTGATCGAACGTAAATTTTTTTTCCTAACCTTGCTCAAGACTGCGCTTCATCTGTATGAGAGGATGTTTATATGGGACTTATGGCCAGTTTTGGGCATACCAGTACACAATTTTGCCATGATAAAAAACACTTTTAAAAGCTATCACCGCTAACTTTTATATCAATACCAACATTTATAAGGTAGTTATGGCATTCAAAGCCTTTTTCGGGAGTTGTATTTGTATTGGAGCTATGGCTAAATATGGAAAATTTGCTAAGCTGATTTGTGTTGTAATAAAATAATTTTGTACCATATTTAATTTAAATACCAACTTAATAATATGGTTTTAGGCACATAGACTCCATTCCGGGAAGAAGCTTGTATTACGTTTATGTGTAATTATGAACCGATTCTCATCATTTTAAAAAGGCTGTGTTCTTATAATAATTAAATCGTATGTACTAAATAGAATTTACTTCAAAATTGCGAACTGTACTTTGAGCACTTTTCATACAAGCCTGCCGGACGGACGGACGCAAATCGTTAGGTCGTTCATTGTTAATATATAATAAATAAATTAAATTAAAAACGAATAAGTTCAATATATAACTGAATTCTCAACGAAAGATTCACTTACCGTATTTTCATAAAACTGTCCATTTAAATCTGGTTTGGTGCCACATCTTGAATATGATATTCTGAATGAGAAGAAAGTTTTACCCGTCGAAGGAGGTACATAAACGCAACGTGGATCACTGTGCTGACCTAGAATTAAAAAAAAAATCATAAAAAGTACAAAGTTCAAATGAAAACAAGTAACACATACCCTTTGAACTAACAATACCCTCAAATGGATGGGAAAATGTTAAATGTACATCCATGTGATCCTTACCGCACATCACTTCTAATGAGACTATGTTTGGCATACCATCTGGCCTTTCCATTGGCCATAATTCATTACCAGCTAAAACTAAACTAAACTGTAACGAAAGAACAAAAAAAAAATATTTAATTATTATTTGCACAAGTTTGAGAATATTTATAGGAATGTATGTCTGTATGTTTGAATGAATGTACATTTTGCTTAAAAAATCCCTCTTGTCTGTGTAGCGAATGGAATTTATAATTAAAATCTATGAGAATGCCTTTGCAAATAATAATTTTGCTAAAAACAGTCACTTTGTGTCTCAAAAAAAAAATAAGCAAAAAACTTTTTAAAAATAGAACAAACGTGGTTAAAAAGAAGAAGAAAGTAAAGAACAGTATAAGAAAAATATTTGAATGAATATTTCCGTTGCTAAAGACTAATTAGATTACACCCTACATGTTTTTACGACCTCCACCACAAGCGGCTAATCAGGTTATACTTAGTTTGTCATTCCATGTAAAACTTTTTAAATATTCATCTAAGACTTCATTCGTTGGGTTCTTAACTAATTTTAAGCCGATTTAGCCATGTCCGTCTGTCAGTCTGTCTGTCTGTCTGTCTTTTGAAATTACACAATTAAACTTCGTGAAAATCGGTCCATAATTTACCTCAGGCCCCAAATGAAGCCCACCATCGGAAACACTTTAGTATACCTTAAACTATTAAGAATAATTAAGAAAGTATAATTGGCCACACCCGACCATTTGATAGCCTAAAGAGAGTATTCACAGAAACTTTTCGAGAGCTTACCTTATTTGGGACCCATGGCTAATCATGGACCCGGCAAAACAAAATTATGTTATGGGATTAAGAGTCTTATAAAACAAATGCATCTTCATATTAGAATTGTGACATCAATGTTATTACAAATGGCATTAATGAGGTAAAAAGTGCCATCAATCCAATGAGGAACGTCATCGTAAAATTTTGTTAAATTTATGCGTCATTTAATGACAGTTTTTCCTTTAAATGAGCCTAATGAGCCCAGACGATGACTAACGCACTGACTGCATGTTTTACTAAACTGACTAAGAATGAATTTTTAAAATATTTGATAAAACTTAATTTTAAACACCTTTTCAAAGAAGGCAGAGGGAATGAGTTAAAGTTTATTAAGAATGCGTTTGAAGACCTTCTAAAAGGTCTGAAAAGTGGAAGCGCTTGCATTTTTTTCCCGCTGGGGTCTTCAGTCCTCGATAGAGAATTTATTAATATGCCCACGAAGGTTTTTTCAATAAAACTTTTTCCTATGTGTCAGAAAATGACCGGAGATAGAAGGCTCCATTATAAAAAAAAGTTTTAATACATTTTTTTACAAAAAAAAAAAAAAAAAAAAAAAAAAAAAAATAAAAAAAAGCCAGAAAATTACAAAAATAAAAAAATTACTTTAACAAAACTCATCCCAACTTTGCAATTATAGTGTACAGTTACCGACATGTTTTTTAGTTTTCTTTTACAAAATTTTGTGCAAATTCTGGTCTCTTTTAAGTAGTCCCCATTATTACTAAAATATCTGGGTCTTTAATTAATCTCACAAAGCAGGACTAATATCCCCAGTGTGAGCCGGCTAAAATTACTACATAATTTTTTTGGGAGTAGATCCATAATTGAGCTTTTAATGGACAACAAACTTAAAATACCATCCACTGATGTAGTGCACAAAGTCATTTCATTTCTTTGAATTTATAACAATTGCTTGTGAATTTTATTAAAAAACAATCAGCTAATTTCCTTTAAGTTCTATAAAACAAAAGAAATTGTAATAAAGTATTCATTTAAACGGCATTTTCTCCATTTTTTCCATAACATGACATGCAAAAATGCACATAAATGCTTTAGAAATGTTGAAATATGCAACTACTGCATAAAATTAAATTTAACAATTTCAAAACAAAAATGTTCTCTCTTTGTTGGCTTCAATTAACAATTAACAAGTCACTTGTACTGTTAAGTTGTTTAGATTGTGGTCATAAACTAAATTTGTTTATTCTAAATAAACTCTTATCTCAATTAAGTTGTCTTTTATCAGATTTATATCACAAATCAATAGTTATTCGTCGCAGATGCTAAAATTTTGTAAAAAAAAAAAAAATCGCAACGAATTAAAAAAAAAACCCGAAATAAAGTTTCACTTAAATAATCATGATAACCACTGACTGTAGTTGCAAAATATGATTAAATAAAGCAACAACAACAAAACTTTTACTATTTTGACCAGATTTTCTTGTTCATAATTTTTAATCTCTGGCAAAACGTGCATGTATTAAAAACATTTACTGCATTATTCCGCAGATTTTGTTAACTGTTTTAAACTTGAACTGATTTCAAGTTTAGTTTTTTTAGATTTTCTTTTTTTTATATTTTGTATGAAGTGAAGGAGAAGAAGGGGAAGAGAAGAGGAGAAGAGGGTTGCAAAACCATCACTTCTTAACAAACAAATTGCAGTTTAAACGCAGCTGCAACACATGATTTATTTTCATGTGTGCTATGCAAAGAATGTTGCTGCAAACAAAAAGCCACTTAATACAAAAGACAGACATTGCGGCAAATATACCGAGGCACATGCATACATACGTATTTACATAAGAGTCCATGTATTTATTCAGTCATATGAAAAGGATTTTAGAAAATTTTAAATTACACTCACAAAAAAATATATTTAAAGTAATATTTAAATTGCATTATCCGATCCGCTTTGCCGAATTTTTTAATTGTGTATTGAATTAATTAATTCTAAAGGGTGATCCATTTCGAGGTTCCCTACTTTTTAAAAGAAAAAAAAAACACAACAAATTCCAATTTAATAGGGAATGTTTATTACCATTTGAAAAAACATTCTTTGGCATTTATTTTTTGAAGATTATGTCTAACAAATGTTGGCCGTCGCTCGTCGAGCATTTCGACTGGTAACTGGCGAATGACACGCGTGATGTTTTTCTCCAAGGCCTGAATCGTAGCGGGTTTGTCCGCATAAACTTTAGACGTTACATATTCCCACAGGAAAAAGTCTAACGGTGTGATATCACACGATCTTGGTGGCCAATCGACCGGCCTAAAAACGTGTAATTATGTGCTCACCGAAGTGTTCTCTCAATAAATCCATTGATTGATGCGATGTGTGGGAAGTGGCGCCATCTTGCTCATGGCACGATAACGGTCCAAGTTGCTGCGAACGGCACCGAATCGACTCTCCACGGTCTTCGTGTACACTCTCAGCTACGGCCGCTATATTTTCTTCACAGCGTGCAGGACGTGGTTTATTCGGTCGAATATTATCCAATAATGAATGCTGTTTCGCAAAATGGGTGACGGTGTTGCGAATAGTACGATTAGTAGGCCGATTATGTTGACCATAAGTTGAGCGAAGTGCACGAAACACATTCCTCACAGAACGTAAATTTTCGTAATAAAGTTTAACGATTTGTAAACGTTGTTCAGGCGTAACTCTTTCCATTATAAAATGCCAAACAATACTAAGCAAAAATAGCATGACAGCATGACACGACTCACACGTGATCTGTCTAAAAAAGGCTACAATGGAATAACTTGAAAACGGTTCACCATTTTCAGTTAAAAAAATTAAATATTCGTCAACTATATTACCTTTAAGCCGTTCTTACATCGGTTTTAAATTTGCTTTGTAGTTTCAGAGATATCGTTGAAGTTTTGAAAAAAAGAACAATTTAAACAAAAAAAAAATTAAGTTTTTGTTCTTTAAAAATTCATAAAAATGCGACAAAAATCACAGTTTTTGTCTAAAATATTTCGAATAAAATGAGCTTTATTTCATTGTAATTGGTGTACAACTTTTGATTTTATTCACAATTTTCTGAAAAAACTGAATTGATAAAAATAGCGATTTTCATACAAAAATAAAAACTTTTAATGCGCGTGTGTGTTTGCTGCTGTTCTATTTATGGAGGTTTTTCCTTCACTTCAAAATTAGGAACCTTCACTTAATTGTGAATAAAAGCGCAATGCTTTCATCGATATTTATGATCTATGTCTCATTTTGCTCATAGGTTATGCGACTTTACGTGAAAGTAATAAGACTTTAACTTTTTCCCATTTTGGATTTTTCATGATTTTTTAAATATACAAAATTCTTAATTTTTTTTTAAAAATAGAAACTGGCAATTTTAGTTCTCATGTTGAGCTTCATTTTTATTATAAATTTTTATTGCTAGCCAAAGGATAGCTAAAGTAAGACTCGTAACAGAAATATACAAACAAATAAATCGTGATAGTGCATAGAAAATATTGAAGGAATAATACTATTAACGAATTGGGTCTGTTCTGAAAATCACGTGATTTCAAATCACGTTCTGAAAGTCATACCATTTTTGTGTTTCTCGGTGTGCTTTCGGCAAATGAAAATCACACCGAAACACAAAAACGGAACACCAAAATATCACACGTAAAATTTTAAAAGGCACATGTGATTTTATGAAAGCATTTTAAATTGTAATTTGAATTAGAATACACATTCGAACTAATATAATTTTTTTTTTTAAACTTTAAAATTTTTAAAGCTTAAACAACTCAGCCAAGTAAAAAATACGATTAGTACCTGTAACTTAAAAATGCGAGCTGATGGAGAAAAACGGATATTAGATTTGAAATCAGCGACCTCAAATTCAAACTTCAAATCAACACAAAAAAGTTCAATTTTGTTCCCTTGTGTTATTCATTTATTTATAGTTTAAAAAACAATTTTTTTAATGATGTCCACGGATTCTAAATCTATCACTCTAACAGACTAGACTACTCTGATTAGAACCACTCGATAGACAAACGATTAACTGATAGGTGCTTCCCTCCCCTGAGTAATGCATTTTGTTTTCAAAACAATTTCCACTGAGCCCTTCTCGCTAGTTATAGCGCATTTTTTCAACTGGTAACGTAGATAAGTATTTTAATGATTCTCGCAAAGTTTGAAATCTTTATCATTTATAGTTTTCTAAAAACACTTAGGGATCACTATCGAGTATAAGGTGCTAAATCCTACTAATTGTTAGTTGAATCTTAAACCATAATACTTAAATAATGTTCATGTTTTAGCTTTAGAAATTCTCTTAGTAAAAGATAAAGTGAATTCTTTTATATCCTTTACCACAGCAGGAATTCTGTTAGAATCTATACAATATTCAGGTTAGACCCTAAAAGTATTTGTGTATACTAGTTTCGCCCAGTGGCCGATATTTACAACAAAAACGTATACATTTTAAGAAAGCAACTAAATGCACTCTTTTGTGGTTGATAAATAAATTAAAATGCTTTTAAACACTTACCCCCATATTCATAAAAAATATTTTTGGTTAATAAAAGGTTTATTTAAGAAATTTTCATAGAAAATGCGTTTCATAAACCTGCTATAAACCTTAAATATTTTTTATGAATATGGGGGTTAAATTCTAAAAATGTAGAAAAGAAATTTATATTGCGCATATTTACAAACAAATACCTTTAAAACGATATATGTTTCATTAAAATCGGTCAACGATAAGAGATACTTAACAATCAGCTACAAAAAAATTGTTCCCGTATTTAGACCAATGCTCTTTGACTAAAAAGTCATGGGTTCTTAAATTAAGCAATCCTCTACACATTTCTTCCACAAAATCATGCACATTTGAAATGATTGTTTTCAATGTGCATCTTTCAGTCTGAAAATTGAAAAATCCTAGTCTTGACTCAGAAATTATTATTTTTTATATACAACCCACTCGCGGCACAAAAAGCGACCAGAACTACCTTAAAGGAAAAGACCTAAGCTTTCTTTTGAGCAAAAAAAAAAAAAAAAAAAAAAAAAAATACCCGCTTAAAAAAGTTTTAAATTTTAAAATCCAAAGATTGAAGAAATACCTATCTAATTTGTTTGGCACAAATTTTGCTAACACCAATATATAATAAGTTACATGGATGAGAAAGAACACCTGTTGGGCAAAATGTCAAATTTTGACACCCTCTAAGTCAGAAACTTTTTGACCGATCTTGTTGATTGTGTCTAAACTACTATCCAATAGGGCTAACCTTGGTGCAAATTTCATCCAAATCGGAAGACATCGATTTCAAAAGTTGGGTCATTTGACATGAAATCCCCCATATATATATATATAAATAATGCGCAATATTAATTGTGAGTTACACCTTAACTTTTCTTTGTTTTATTGTTTGACAAATTCAACCATGGATAGGTACACAATGGATTTGTGGAAACTTTTAACGAATATGGGCATTCAAATCAAAATGCATTGTTCGCGATAGTGTGGCAGAAGAGTCGTCAACTTCGATTCGTTGTAGTGCCCAACAATTGAACATTTAACGAACAACAATGATGCGAATTATGAATAAAGATTTGAATTTTTTCGCTTACAAGGTTTAAATTGACTCAAGAGCTGACGCCTAATGGCCATTTCAAGCGTCGTCAATATGCCGAAAGGTTGGTTGAGCAGACAGAAGTGAATAGTGACTTTACAAAGCAAATCATCTTCAGTGACGAGGCACACTTTCAACACAGTGGATTCGTTAGCAAGCAGAATTTGGGCAAATAATAATGCACGAGTAATTGTTAAAAAGCCGATGCATCCACAAAGAGTGACGGTTTGGGGCGGTTTATGAGCGGGTGGCGTCATCGGGCCGTACTTCTTCGAATATGAGGTCGGCTAAGCACTTACCGTGAATGGTGCTCGCTATCGCGAGATGACAACTGTCTTCTTATGATTCAATTTTATTAAATTTTCACAAATCCCAGGACCAGTTCTGTTGAAATAATTCCCACAAATTTCCCGAAGAGATGATACTGTTACAGAAGATGTTCAATCCTTAAACTACACTGACTGTACAATCTGTACAAGCATTAGAGCAGATGAATACGTCGGATAGACAAAGCTCGTAAGGCTAAATACACGCTAAAAAAAGGTAAGGATATCAAATAAACTTTCTTGTGGCCTTAAGCTAAGAATTAAGAACACCTGCATTAAGCCTATCTGTATCCTCTACGGATGTGAAACCTGGAGTTTAATTAACATGCCACAAAGAGGGAACAAACATTCGCCAGTCATTGTCTACGCCGTATCATCAGATAATTTTAGCCAAACACGATCAGCACCTTTGATCTCCTTTACACGACAAGGCGGATACTAGTTCATCAGGACATCTTAAGGTGACAATTTCGATGGATTCACCACACGATCAGATCATCGATCGATGAAAATCTCTAATTGAGGCCGTTTGCTTCAAAGCTGGAGAATAGTGCGACATCATCACAATCATAAATTATGACAACTAATCGGGAAAATTATCTTTTCCTTTAATCAAAATCATATTTGTGAGTTCGACCAAAGCTTTTACTTCAGGTGTATTCGCGCCAACAGATTCATATGTGTGAGCAATTGTAAGAGTGTGAGTGCCTGTATAAACTGCAATTACCACTTTGACAAATAATATTGGTGAAATGCATATAAATTATAACAGATTTTCATAAAGTTTTTCCATCTTTTCATTTTATTTTACTATTTTTTTTTTTGTTTAATTTTTCCAAACAACAGTTACAAGCTCTGCTACAATGCCAAAATGGTAGTAAAAATAAAAATGGAAATATGAAGAATATAATGTGCGGGTATTAAATGGAATGTAGACAATTTTCTAATTGCCTTCTTTTTGAATACATTTTAGAAAGATGGGAAGAGAAATGAGCTTGTTGGTAGAAGACTTGTTAAACAATGCACTAAAAATTCTATGGAATGACTAAGATACTCTATAGAGTATTTGAGTATCTACTCAAATACATATTTGGTAGACAAAAACAAGTCATTATTTTCATTCTTACGAATACCAAAACGAACACAAAAGAATGTCCTTCATATTTCTCTAACAAGAACAGCACAAACAAATAAAAAAAAACCAAAGAAGAGCAAAAAAAAAACAATTTTAATTTTAGTACAAGTATAATAAAATAATAATAATTATTATTTTTTATGAATTTATCACACACTAACTTGGTCATAAATACTTGTTTACACACAAATACAGTCTCTGTCTAAAATGCAAACTCACTGGGAGTCATTATACCTTCTGTGTCAGATAAATAGGAATTGCAATAAAGGAGAAATGCGAGGGAAAAAATAGCCAAGTTGAAATGAAGAATCCAAAATAGAACTTTTTTCAGCTGACATCTTCTGTAGACAAAATGGCACCATTTAGTCTAATGATAATCGTTAAAGAATTCTTGGACATTCATTTGAGTCTTTTTTACATTTTTGTATGTCTAATGTCAACTTGAGTGTGTTGTGTGTGTTTTGGAAAACGGTTGCCTCAACATAAATGGAAGGAAAACTTGGAATGGTAATGTTGTTTTTACACTACAACTACTTCTCCTTCTCCATATTCCTAATAAACAAGGCTACTTTTACTTAAATGACAAAAACCACTTTATGACAGAGGAGGAAAAAACATAAATACATATAACCGTTCCATTTTTATTTTAATACAAGTAGATAAACATCGATCGGCTAAAACCGATTATTGGAAATCGCTACCATGACGCTACATAACATCAAAATTTCATTGTGATATCTTTATCCATGTCACATTCATGGAATGTCAAACATTAAAATTATTATAAATATAGTAAAAATGAATGAAAGGACTTTCAATATGAGTACAAAAAAGTAATTTTAATGTTTGACATGCTATTAATCTGACATGAATAAAGATATCATAATGAAATTTGGCATTTATGTAGATTAAAAAGTTCTTAAAACAATGCAATTCAAAAACCTCCCACTTTTTGATTAATAAAAAACATCAAAAGTTCAACTTTGACCTTAAATTTCTCAACAAAAACCAAACCGATTTTAACAAAATTAAAACTGTAAAAAAGTTCAAGAAGTCTTCTCTCCAGCAAAATTGCAAAATTATCTCTATCGATTCAAAAGTTTTTTTTGGCCGATAGAAAACGATTTTCAGGCACTGTGCGACGGTGCGTAATATGCCCCAGGAAATATGGCCACAAGAAGAAATGAAACAAAACAGCAAGCAAATTCTGGGGAACTTATTTTGGGCGGTTTATTGCATTTTTTCGTTGGGGGTCTTTTTGCATTTAAAGTAAAATTAATAATGCCCCCAATATCAAGAAATTAAAAATTACCCCAAAAAATTTTATATATGTAAATTTTATTGAAAAATTTTTAGGGATAGTATCAAAATCCCGAATTCTGATACCAAAGAGAAGAAAATCCTTGCGGCCATCTAAAAGGCCCAACCATAATATGCACGAGGCCGCTTAAGTCAACTTTAGCAACTGTACGAATACATATAAAACATATGTGGCGAACTATAATGTACTGAATGAAAGTTTTCGTAAAGTTTCGTCAAAAGTCATTTGCTTAAGCAAAGTGCCAAACTGAACGCACATTCCGTACGGAATCAGCTGTTTGTGTGTTGTTAGAAAAATAAAATAAATAGAAATGGATAAAGAAAAACAGGAATATAGAAAAAGAGGAATTTTACATATTTTAATTTTGTATCCATTTTTTATTAAAAAGTATGTACAACAATCACCAATTTGTATCTTTTTAAAACGTTGCTGACAAATTAAATAAAACATAAAATAATCAAATACAGGGCTGTAATTTTTAGTACTTCTTTATTTAAAGTACTCGCAAGAAAACCAAATTTTGCACAAATATGCAACATGGATCTTAAGTTTATAAGAGTACATTGTGGCCACCTTAAAGTCTCTTTTAATTTGCTCATGCATTTGACAGACTTTTCGTTAATTGTTGACAGTACTTTAAGCTAACTTATGCATATTATGGTTGGGCGTAAAGGCTGCTTATGCAGAGATGCTTTAGTTAGTGAAACCGGTGTTTCTTATCGTGCCAAGAAATAACCTCCTAAAAAAGTGTACAGAAAACAGCAACAGCAATTTTTGGTTGGTTATTTCATTTTGCTTGGGATGTTATTTAATTTTATTAATTGGGGGATTTTTTCATATGGGGGATTATTTAATTTTAAATACAGGCCCAAATATTTTTTGGGGGACTTTTTAATTTTTAAATTTATCTGCACAGCCAAGGGCCGTCTTTGCTGAGAAGCTTTAGTTAGCAAAGCCGGTATTGTTATACCATAGAGAAGGAAATATTTGCGCCCGGTCAAAGTCCCAACTATGCTATCTATCGCACGATTCTTTAAGCCACAACTGTACAATTAATTATTTTATACATATTGGGGTCTCATTTAATTTCAGAAATTTGGGTCTTATTTCATATGAAATAAGCACCCAAAATTAGGTTATTATTTCGTTTATGTTTGGGGCATTATTTCATTTTGTCGGGAGTGTATTTAATTTTGAAAACTGGGGTTTTATTGAATACGAAATAAGGCCCCACACTTTGAGGGGGGGCTATTTCTTATACCAAAAAGAAGAAAATTCTTGCGCCCGGCTGAAGTCCGACATTGTAGAGAAACTTTAGTTAGCGAGGCCAGTGTTCGTTATAAAATAGAGGAGGAAAATGTAACGACCGGCCGTAGGCCTGCTGATCAGAAAAGCTTTAGTTAGCGAAGCCAGTGTTCTTTGTAGTATAAAGGAAAAACTTCTTGCTACCGGCCGAATCGTGCTATCTATCGTGCGATTTTTAGAACCAAAACAGTATAATTATTCGGGATATTAAAATTCAGCATTTTAAAATTCTGGACTTTTAAACTCGGGATTTTAAATTCGGTATTTTAAGTTACGGGCATATAAGACCAACCCAATTATTTTTAATATAACTTTCTAAATTATTTTTAATATAACTTTCTTTGTGTTTTTTTCTTTTAATTTTACATTTTTTTGGGGTAAAAATTTATTACAAATTTAAAATTTTTCAAATGAATAATTGCTCCAAATTTAGGGTCATATTTTGTTGGGGGTGATATTTCGTTAAAAAATGGGGTCATATTGCATTATAAAAAATAGCCCTAAATTTGGGTCGATTTTCATTTTTTTGGGGGTGAATCTCCCGTGGCCATATATTGCAGCGCCGTTTGTAACACCTACAAATATTGGTCTTAGACACACCCACCTTTTAGTATACCGGTTGGTTGGCTGGCTTTCAATATAAGCCTTGTGCGCAAACATACGTTTTTATTGGTATAATAACGAAGCCTGTTGAAGATGGTGAAAATCGGTCCATTATTTTACATAGGCCCCAAGCAAATTTCCTTCTGCAGTAAAGTCTTTGTGCCCATTAACCATTTGATTCTCTTGGTTAGATTAAACTTGCAACCATCTAACTAAATTTTATAGGAATCGGTCCATATTTGACCATAGCTCCAATATAAATACAACTCCCGAAGAGGGCTTATAATGCCTTAACGTCTTTATAAATGTTGGTGTTGTAATTATTTGCTAAGTCTTTTATAGGGAGATTTATTAGTGTAAAATCAAGTCATAGGAGTTACTCTTATTATCACTCATTTGTTGTTGAAAAAATACCTATTTACGGAAGTTATCCGGGAGCTAATGACTTAAAAATACAAATTTGTTGCGTGCCTGAAATGTAGGTAAGATTTTTTTTTTTTGCCGAACTGTATCTAAATGCGCATATTAAAGTGATGATTTTCGGCAGAGGACCGTAAGCAGGTATTGGACCTAAAGTTAAATATGGATCCACTGTTCCAAAAAACTGTAACAAGGCTAAAGTTTCTATAAAAATTTAAGCTTTAACCACACTAAAATGGGATATTTTTTTAAACTATTGTGATTTTTCAAATGGGTCTTGTATGGTCAAAATTGTACTTACGTCTATAAAACTTTGTAATAAGGTAGAAGGTTATAAAGGAGGACCGGCCAATGTTTATAACGATTTAACTAAAAACTGTTTATTAAGCCCTAAAAAATTAAAATCTAATCAAAAATTCGAATGAATACCAAGACGAATTTATACAGATGACCACAGAGGTTGCTATGCAGAGAGACGTATGCTGGCCGTCAATTTTTTTAGAATGGTGTTTCATATAAAGAATACATACCGAACCTTTGCTGCAATAGAGTCATAACTCAACAAAACCTGATTTTTGAGCTAATTTGTTTTATTCTTTAACTCCCAGTGGAATAAAGGGAAGTGGAATACTACCTAATGATATGGAGTTAATCGCCATATCGTTTCTTCATATATTGTAAAAATTTCAAACAAATATCTTATATACTCAACTCTAGAAAGAAGAATTAAATTTTAGGGTGCTAGAAAATTCAAATGTTATGTATATGAGTTATGACTCTATTACAGCAAAGGCTCGATATACCTACATACCAAAAGAAGGTGCATATATCATAACTCTCTCTCTCTGATGCAGCCACGTTAATAAGTTCGCCTTGATAAACAGTGGGAGAAATAATTCGGGCGTATGGGCATTGAGGCTGTTCTTAAAGAAGCGTATTCTGAACATATAATTTTCTTTATTTTTGAAAAAATTAAGTCCAACCAGCGCGTTGACCGCATCTATTTACGATGATTTGCCAGAGTAAGCTGATCATAAATGGGAAAAACTGAAAGCTAACCCTTTCGTAAGTTCGATCGGCCTTAGAAACACTTTTCTAAGTTTAATTCATTTAACTAAGTTAATTCTTATTGAATCTATGGGTCGTAAAACACAAATTTTAGTATGCAGAACGCCCTAATGAACCGAAATATAAAAAATTACTTTTGTTATTGCGGAAAATGGATTGGATAACAAAAATTTAATGAACATATAGACCAAATTCTGCAGGGATAAACATAAAAATTAAATAAATTTTAACAGCAATAAATCGTATTCAAATATTGAAATCGTCTTATCGGTGTAGGGTATAATTAGACAGATTTATGGGTATACCAAATACCAAGAACAAATTGAAGCGGGAAAGGAAAATCCATGCCACCAGGTAGCCGCACTTTAGCAAATTCAAACTGTGCAAAAGCGTCGGCCAGCGATAGTAGCCGTTAGTTTGCTTTTCCAATAAGTAAAAAGAGAGCGAGAGCGTTATATAAAAAAATAACAAGATAACCAGAATTTCCCGTCATAACATCAACTTAACATTTTATTCGATTTATTTTCAACCAACTGTATTGTCCAGTTGTGTGTAGAAGTATGTGAATATGAATGCGGCATGCAGATTTGCTTTGCAACTATGTTTTACAATTTATGTAAAATATAATAATATGCCTGAAGGCCATATTAGAAAAGAAAATAAATTGAAGTTGACTTGAGTTGAATGAAAGAAGCAGTTAATACGAGTTGAGAAGGCAACTTTTTATAAAAAGTGAGGTTAATGTTTAAACTGTTTTGATGGAAAAATCGGAAGTTGGAGAGTTTTTATTGTTGGTGCTGGTTTTTTTTTTTTTTGTTTAAGTTGAAAGAAAATTTTTCCCAGTCACAAAAATTAAAAGTGTCAATCATTTTTTTTCTTTTGCAGCAGCAGCAGCAACAATTATTTTTACTTATAGCAGATAATTTTCTACAACTGAATTATGTTCGTTACTGCCCACTTTCCTATTCATTCGTTAGCTATGTAACACAAGATAGAGAGATAGAAAAATTTGAGCTGATGTTCCTATTTGGCTATAAAGAAATTAGTAAATAACAAAATTCACACAAGCGAAGGAGACATATTTTTTAAAATGGTCACCTCCAACATAATTATTTTTAACGAAACATATTAAAACATATTATGGTTACAATAATTGTGATTTTAATTGAACTGATGGTTTTAAATTCAAGTTTTTGATATTTAAATTATGCTTAGACAAAGTCTTGAAAAAAATACGAAAAAACAAGAAGAAAGGAAAAAACATGTTAATAAAAATTGATAATCAATTACAGTAAATTTCGATCCACCAGTACCACTGGTTAAAGATTGATGTTTGACTAAAGACTGGCAGGCGCCGAAGTGGCGCAAACGGTAGAACGCTAAAAATTCTGACGATGGGAATGTGGTTATTATCGAAACATCTAAATTCGATCAGAGTTCAATCCCGTGTTCAGTCAAGAATTAACAAAAAAAAAAAAATTTTTTTTTTTAAATTCATTTCATGTTGTAAATTCCTTCCTTCAATAAAAATAATTTAATGAAAATTTAATTTGATGAACTTAAGCCTAATTAAAATACCAAAAAACCATAATTTGGTTAGCTTAACCATATTATTGTTAACTTAGTCGTCCTCTAAGAAGCCACAACTATATGATTGTTTCCTTCGAACATGTTATGTTATTAAAAAAAAACATTTTGTTCACTAAGAATCAACCATAACATGTTTCTCGTGAAAAAGAAGAAAATGTAATTGCTAAGTTAAAATCATACAATTATTAAGGGCTTTTGTTATTATTAACCATAACATGTTCGGCGGCATTTGTGTGACTTCTTGATCTTGAAAATTTTACCATAATATGGTTGCCGATAACAACAATATGAATAGAAAAACGAATTTGTTTGGAAATAGTTTTGTAAGGATCGACAAAATTAAAAAAAAAACCATAGAAAAAGTTGTTGCGTTAGTCTCTCTATATAAATTCATCCCTATTTAGACCTATAAAATAAATTTCAATGAAATTGGAAAATAGATTAGTCATCTTGTGCCCTTTGTTTCAATTGTAACACTTATATATTTGAAAGTGCCCGTTTTATTAATAGAAATTTGTATTTATAGTGTTATAATCGTTTGGGCAGGATTAATTTGAATGAAAGTGATTTTTGGCAGTCAACCTTATGTGAGGGTTCTAATTCGAAAAACATTTTTGCGAATTTTAAGACAGACAATTTCGAAAACTTTTCGCAAAGTCTTTATTTGCACGGGGACTAGGTAAAATAATGGCTTAGTAAGCTAATTTTTAAAACTAAAATAAGCTTTCTATTGGGGTATTCACAAGGTGTGCTATCATGGTTTATTGTCATAATGTTCTAACATTTTACAATGGTTTAAAAATATTGTTGTTGGTTTGTAAACAAAAAGTGTCTTAAATAAATAGAACGTTGCTAGCTATGTTTATTGTGCTGTCGTAATTAATAGCACATTAAATTATGAGGGGTTGCTCACAACAGTAGTATTTTTTCATGTTATTATTTTAAGACATATGACTTTATGACACCTTGTGAATCCCCCATATGTATATAAGAACTATTAAGTAAAATGTTAATGTCATATTTCTTCTCTTGCGATCACTATCTTGGATAAACCCTTATTATGGAAGAGCACATTTGTACCTTTTAATGACGATAGGGAAAATAGTATGTTGATTTGATTGATTTTTATTCCCAAGCTAATTTTAAGAATAGACAATGGATAAGCTTCCAAAAAACCTGAATTCCGCAGAACACTTATATGAGACCATGTAAAGTAATGAATTGTTTCAGCTCAGTTTCAATATTAAATACCCTTTAAATATGCATAAGAAATGACTGAGCTTAATTTCAAGCATTCTTTCTATCAGTGCTGTTCTCTCTTGCTTTACTAACCCGGCGTTTACCCATGCAAGTGTGAATTCTAAAAACTTAATACACTCACACACTTTTACTAACACCATCACATTTTTTATACTTGCAGCCCAACTTGCAAGAGAATTTGCTTGCAAGTAAATTTTTGACACTTGCAGCAACTAAAATGACAAATTAAGAAACAATGTTACCGCGGATGCTTTTGGTATTAATTTGCTAGTACTTAGTAAAATAAAAGTTATTTTTATAGCAGATTTTCTGTGTATTTATAAAAATAAAAAACTAATCAAAAACACTACTACGAAGCAACTTCATGGTATTTTAAAACATAAATTGCAAGCATTTAAAAAAATTGTTAATCAAAATATTTTCTCAGAAATTTTATGAAATCGGTAACTACGGCAATACTGGATTCACATATTTTAAAAATAAACATAAGTTTTTCATCAAGATGGACCAAAAATAAAATAAACAAATAATTAAATTATTTATATTTAATATTATTAAATAAATTTCGAGATAACATTAACATGATAATGTTTTTTTTTTAACCAAAAAATTATGCTTTGTTCATAAGATGTTTTCGAGAACATTCGAAAAATAAACTTGCAACTGCCTGTGTTAACAATCAAGCTACTTGAAAGACTTTTGGTTATTTCTTCGACGCCTTTACAAGAAAACTGCAAGTTTATTCTTCAAACTTTGAAAAATTTACATACATATTAAAAATCTATGCGTATTTTGACCGAAACTTAAAGATAATGAAATCGGGAAAGCAACAAGAAAATATTTATCAATGTCAAAAAATAAAACTAAAGGTCTTAATAAACCACACAAATTGCTTGGCAATCATGTAATTTGTTTTTGCTTCTGTTTGCCAATAAACAGCACAATCATATTTCGTACAAACATTCATTTTTGTTTTGCTTTTAATGAATGCTGACGATGATTGTGTGTAAAGAGTGCTCTAAACAATAAGATGTTTTGGGTCAAAAAATGCTGCTAAAAAATTAGAATTTACGGCTGAAAATTATTTTATTGCTTCTTCTTCTACGTCTTTACTCTGCAAATTTTTCGCTCAAATGATTACTTTTTGAACTAGACACCACAAAAAGTTTGACAAATATCCAACATGTCTGCCAAATATTAAAAAATTTTAATATTTCTACAAACATTGCTTCAAAAGTTTGTCCAAACAGCAACCACCCCAATTAAGAACACAAAATATTTGCACAAACGTAATATTTTGACATGTTTGCCAAGCAATTTGTGTGGTTTATTATGCCCTTAAAGATTTAAGGACAACCCTTTAGGCTGGATTTTTTTTTTAGAAATAAACGGTAACCGAATTCCATATGCCAGCATTTTGGTCAGCTTATTTTACAAGTTCTCCAAAAAAAAAAAAAAACTGAAAATTAATTTTGAAAGTTAAATCTGCTTTTATTTCTTTAAATAGAGTAATCTACAGAATGTTTAAAGTTTCTTTGCTTCACAATTATCTACACAAAACAAACCCCAGAGATACAGTTCGGTTCCGTATAATAAAGAACGTAATTTTGAACAAACTGGTACAAAATTTTATAAAAAAGTTGAAGTTTATAAAGAACCCAGGAAAAACTTTTTGAATTTTGGTAATAGGTCGTAGTTATTTCATACGTTACCTGGTAAGTAGTTGTCATTACAATTGTCATTATTCTGAAAACCTCAATAAGTACTTGCTAGTAATGACCTCAGTAAGTACTTTTCACTACTATTATTTTCAGTTATGAATATTTGCTTACTAATAATCAGCTAAATAACTACTAATTAGTTGTCTGGTTTTCAGTAATGAATATTTACTTACTGGTAACTAGCTCCATTACTTCTTAATAGGTCTATTAACTAGCGCCAATTAAATAAAAACAAGTGATTTTTTGGCTTCTTGTTAGTATATTGTAAGTACTTACAATTCAACTTACTGGTAGTTAAATAATATTTAGATATTTTGTGACTTCTAGTAAGTGTATTGTAACTACTGAATTCTGTGGACAACTCGAACAAAAATAAGTAGTTATTCAGCCGAAAAATAAGTAGTGTTTATATTTCTCCAATGTTACTTGCTAACTTACCAGGTAAGTAAAGTTTTTGCTGGGAAGTTATAAGTCTATATATGCACATTTATACAATACTAGCATTTAACCCGCGTCCCCCCTTCTTTTATGGACATACTTATATGCTAAAAAGTACCACACGCAAAGAAAGAACATGATTGATACAATCACAATCGCAAACTATCATTAATGTTTGTGTTTATGATTGTGTCAAACACGTCTTAAGCAACAATATATGTTCAGTAATAATGATTTTAGATAATTGTTGTCTCAAACATATTATTATGTTCAGAAGAAAAACGATCTTTCAAACCATTTTTCTATATTTCCCAATACCAATAAAAACAATAAAAACAATAAAAAATGTAATTTAAAAAGTTTATGTTTTATTACAAATATAATAAATAAAATATAGCATATATTAAAAATAAAATTAAATACACATATTTATATACCTGTGTATGTGTTTTAATTTATAAATTTACGTTGTGTGGTACAAATATATCCAAACAAATAAGAATTCCGTTTTTGAAAAAATTCGGGGCTGATGACAAAATTATGTGTCAAAATTTGTTATAGGTTTTTTTGGCTGCAAGAAAGACAAAATAATTGCATATTTATATATTTTTATAATTATATTTAAATAACTTACCTGTTTCAATAAACGTATAATAATTTATTTCGTTAGTTTTGCAAGGCAGCATGGCATTTTTCTCCCCGAAAAATGTTTTAATTATTCTGTCATCATTCATGTTTCCTGAGTAACTGACGCTCGCGGACGGAGAAAATGTAATTTTAAAGCACACACTGTTTGTTTTGACAATAAATGTTTGCTTCTTAAGAGAATGTGTTTTCAAGCAAACAAAAATGATGGTATTAAACATACCTTTTGTGTTCAACTAATATTATGATTTTAACTGTATAGTTGAAAATGTATATATTATAGTAGCTAACATATCAAATAACATAATATGTTTAGCTAGACCAGAGTACCTTTTTAGGTGTAAGGCACCATATAATATTATTATAGTGCATTTAAAAATGTTAAGGACAAAAAACTATTTTTTAAGTTATATTAAGACTATAATTAATTTATGAGGGTAAACATATAAGGCAAGTATAAACAAAAATGGTCGTAGTGACCATTCATTAATCATGTTTTTTCTCTGCGTGCAGCATTTTTAATTTTATAGGTTCTCAATCAATCAGGACCCGGCACCTAAAATTTCACGTTTCTAAGTTCAATATTATAGAAAATTCCAAAACTACCACATGCAGAAAGGAAAAGTAAAAGAAAGAAGTTTAATTTCCCGCATTTCCCCTTTTTGATACTTTTTTTCATGGTATAATTAAATTATCGAGCTTAAGGTATTTTTATATAAAAAATTTTAAATGTTTATTTTATCCAATATTTCGGCACTTCGTTGAGTGCCTTCTTCAGGGTTTTTTTTTCCTACTTTTACAAATTTTACAAATTATAATTAGTATTGTGGTTATTTTATTGAACTGTTAATTTTTTTTATTCCAAATTTAGATATTTTTAATAAGGCTTAAGTTCATTGAATTTAATTTTCATAAAATTATTTTTATGAAGACAGGAATTTTACAACATGAAATTAATTAAAATTTTTATTGAAAATTTTTCATTCTTTATTTCGCTGAGATTTGAACCCAGGCTTTCACGGACAGGTTGCCCAGACAAGTTCCGATTGTAACCACACAATCTCGTCAGTGGGGCTTGCCGTTTTACTCACTCAGCTATTGAAGCTGGATGACGTCAATAGTCAAACATCAATCCTTAAACCGAATGGTATTTCACTTTGGTAGATCGAAATTTGCTTTTGAATGAATGATTATCTATTTTTTTTTAATTGATTTTACATGTTGAAGTTGGGAATTCTGTTTTTTCGTACTTATTGTCAAGAATTCTTCTTGAAATCCAAAGTACATTTTTGTTTTTCATGTTTTTGTCTTTCTTTTTTCTAGTTGACCTTTTTCAGCACAACTTGAAGGACAAATGTAAACATAGCTCGTGCCTTAGCAGTTAACAATAATTAGTATTGTGGCTATTTTATTGAACTGGTAATGGTTTTTAATCCAAATTTAGATATTTTTAAATAGGCTTAAGTTCATTGAATTTAATTTTCATTAAATTATTTTTCTGGGTTCAAATCTCAGCGCAGTCAAGAATGAAAAATTATAAATAAAAATTTTAATTGATTTCATGTTGTAAAATTCCTGTCATCATGAAAATAATTAAATGAAAATTAAATTCAATGAACTTAAGCCTAATTAAAAATATCTAAAATTTGGATTAAAAATTTTACAAATTTTTAACATATTTAACAATATAACAATTAATGACA
Source organism: Pollenia amentaria (assembly GCA_943735925.1). Classification (NCBI taxonomy): domain Eukaryota; kingdom Metazoa; phylum Arthropoda; class Insecta; order Diptera; family Polleniidae; genus Pollenia; species Pollenia amentaria. Next base: position 77,911,478 of record OX031008.1, on the reverse strand, counting down.
AAATCAAAAAGTTTTTTGTAATTGAATATAATAAAGTTGCTTATGAAAAAGAAATAATTCCCGATATCTATTTGTTAAAATAGTTGAGTTAAATACATTCAATTTGTAAAGTATCACTATCCAGTGTGACACAAAGAATGCTGACGAAGGCCGTAGCGGGCCAGAATATGCATTACATTCTGCTGGTGTCTAATAATTGTAAATTTTTCTGTACATAAATATACTTCATTGCTATCCAACGGAAAGCTAAGGTAAAATGTAACAGGAAAATACAATTAGTCAATTCACAAGGTATCCTAACATGTCATATTGTCAAAATGTCCTAATATTTCACAATGGTTTAAAAATATTGTTGTTGGTTTGTTAACAAAAAGTGTCTTAAATAAATAGAACGTTGCTTGCTGTGTTTATTGTGCTGTCGTAATTAATCAGAAAAGTCCAGCGCTCAGCGGCTGAGCCGTACAACAATATTTTTAAACCATTGTGAAATATTAGGACATTTTGACAATATGACATGTTAGGATACCTTGTGAATTGACTAAATATTATAGTCTGGTAGTGTATAAAGTCATTTCTAAAAAAATTTTAAGGAATAGAGCTATTACAAAAAGCTTTATAAAATACATAACTGAAATTTAACTCATAGAATAAATTCGAAAAATGAAAAATGTTGAATAAAAAAAAATAGTTTTCAATACAAACTTGATCTATTACAATATAAATAAATTTTAAACTTCCGCTTTTCTTTTTTTTTTATCAATTAAATGTCTATAATTTTGTGCTACATTTTCAGCGTCCGACTTAAAATTAATTCTCGACATTGTTGGTACTTTTGTAATTTGTAACATTTCTAACATAAATCTACGTTTATTATTATTTTCTATGTTTAATACTATTGTATTCTTAAAATCTGGATAGATCAGGTGATGATTAGATTTAGATTACAATGAGTTGATAAAGCGGTTTTTTCCTCATTGAAGTATTAAAAATTTCAATATTGTAATATATTGAAGTTTTTGAAATTCGAATTGGGCTTAAGTTCATCAAATTTAATTTTCATTAAATTATTTTTAGTGAAAGAAGGAATTTACAACATGAAACCAATTAAAATTGTTTTGATACTTTTATTCTTGACTGAACACGGGATTAAACTCTGGACGAATTTACATGTTTCGAGCCAAATTCCCATCATCAGAATTGTTTGCGTTCTACCGCTTGCACCACTGCGGCGCCTGCCAGTCTATAGTCAAACATCAATCGTTAACCAATGGCACTGTTGGATCGAAATTTGCTGTAATTGATTATCCATTTTTTAATTTTATTTAAATGTTTCTTCCTCACTTCTACTTTTTCGTACTTTTAGGTAAGACTTTGTCTTGAAAACTTAAGTACATTTGTTTTTTTTTTATGTTTTGTTTTTTCTTATTGTCTTTTTTTCCCGTTGACTTTTGTTTGTAGAACTTGAAGGACAAATGTAAACATATAGAGCTTGTGCCATAGCTATTTCATAGCAATTGTGATTTTTCATTGAGCTGTTGGATATTAATTGAAGTTTTTGATAATAATTTACTGAAAATTAAATTTTTTGAACTTAAGCCTAATTAAAATTTCAAAAACTTCAAATTAAATTCAACAGTTCAATGTGTGTATTACAGTTATTTGTGTGTATACTGAATAATGTCAAGCTTTGTTTACATTTTGTGAAAAAATTAGTTAAAATTTAAACTTCAATAAAAATCTTAATAGTTGAAAAAAAACTTATTTAAATTTTATAAAACAAAAATAGTGAATATAAAATATAAACTTAAGGAATAAAAAGTACGTAAGAAATAAGTGGAGCCACAATAACTTTGCAATACAGGAGAAAGATTTATCTTCTAAAGAAATTGTGTATATTTTATTAACAAAAAAATCACTTGTTTATTTTTTCAACAAATAATTTTGACATTCAATTTAACTTTTTACAAAAACAAAATACAAACTATTTTTTAAAAAAAAAGGATAGCTAGCATAACTCTATCTCATGATGCGGTCGCCTGTTTGAATTCGCCTTGGTTCAATGACCAACCTCAATTGTTATTGTAATACATTTAGTATTGCATGTAGTATATGTTAATGAATGGAAAACATGTTCTTTAAAAAAAGAAGCAAAATTAGGTACGATATTCACTCCTTAAAAGCTCGAATTTCAAAAAGAACCAGATATATAATTTTGTTAATATTATCTTTAGCAATTCTTTAATTATTTGTGCTTCATGGCTTGCTAATCTTCTATAGGGAATAGTTCGATTTCGATAAGCATATCCGCTAGTATCAAAAATTTCAATATTTTAGTGGGAGCCCCAAAAATGCTTTGTAAAAAAAGTACCAAAAAATAGTTACGATTTTCAATTAAACGTTGGAATTTCGAAAAATTCCAGCGTTTGTCATTCTGTGTGAAACTTTTTTTGATATTTACCTAAGACCGGATAAAGTGTATATATTCTGCGACCTTGAGTAATTCTTAGGCGATTTAGCCATATCCGACTGTCTGTCCGCCTGTTGAAATTACTCCATCTTTCGAAGGACTCAATAGAAAAGAACGATATTGGTGTCAAATTTGTTTCTAAATTTTGGTCTGTAATAGTTTTTTTTTAATTAATAGAAATCACACAGTCCACTTTCGTGAAGCCCGATCCACGTAAAGCCCACTCTCGAAATCAGTTTAGTAAGACTGTTATTGTAATAAATTTTGGTCTGTAAGAGTTTTATATGAATAGAAATCACACGGTCAAATTTCGTGAAGATCGGTTCATAATTTACCAAAGTTCCGATATTAATGCCATTCCTGAAATATCGTAGCTGTGGGTGAAGGGTATCAAAGATTCGGGTCAGCCGAATGTAGCATTCTTACTTGTTTTTCTATGTTTATTGGCTTAAAAGATAGATGTGATGACAAAGAAGGTTCCACAATATAGGTTTTACCCGTTTACTCCCAAAAAGGGCTGAATTTCAAAAAGGATAATTATTAAATTTTTTTTGGTATCTCTGTTAGTGTAGTAGATATGACGCATTTACACGTTTTTACCCATTTTTTAGCCCTAAGCATTAGATTTTTCAAAAACCCCAACTTAGTGGACCGATCTGGCGAGAGACCAACATCCGGTTCAAATTTTTAACTTTAGACATTAAGGCTGTGCGATGATGAATTAGTCAGTCAGTCAGTAACGTTACAATTCTATATATATAGAAGATTTATCTCAGATTAAAAAAGATTTTGGAGATACAATTACAGAATATTTTTAGGTGGATTTAATTGGATATCCATATTGGACTTCCTTGAGGTAGTCTTATGTTGACATCGATTTTTATACGCGGTTTTTTCGAGTAAAATTGTGGAAAATTCGAGCAGCTGTGAATCTTTCTCCATAAAAACGATCGTAAGAATGTTGTTTTGTTAATTTTTAATAGGAACAAAAAAACTTGGTCGCTTAAAAATACTTTAACAATTATGTTATTATGAAAACCCTGTATGTTTACTTCGTTGGACTATTTTTATAACAAACAAAATATTCTCAACAAAAAATTAAAAATTAAATTAAAACAACTCATTACGATGGCACAAGTTAAATATAAAATATATTACACTGTCTCTCCCACTGCCTTAATAGTCAGCTCTTGTATTTGTACATGAGGTGGAGTTTTTAAGCAAAACAAAATCGCATCCGCTACATCAGTTGCCTGTAAAATAGGCAAATCTTCAGGCAATTGATAGTCCTCACCCATTATATTGGTCTTTACACCGCCTGGGCTAATGCTCTAAATTTATTTAGACATCAAGAATTCTATTAAAAACAAACAAAAACATGAATATTATCTCCCATTTGGCAACTTACAGTGACTTTAATTTTCGTTTTCTCCGCTAAAAATTCCTGCCTAAGTACTTCAGTCATAGCGGTGATGGCATGTTTTGAGGGTGAGTAGATGTTAAAACTCATACCCGGTATAATGGGTACCTTGTGTCCGGCCACACTGTTGGTGATAATGACATGACCATTGAGTCGACGTTTTTTCATCGACTTAAAGGCTTCACGAGTACACCAAGCAACACCCATAACGTTGATATTAATAGTGTCTTTTAAATCTTGTGAATTGTTTTCATCCAAAATGCTTCTTGTCTTAACAACACCAGCATTATTAATTAAAACATCTACACCATCAAATTTACTCTCTATCCATTTAAAAGCCTCCTTTACACTCTCCTCATCACTCACATCACACTTGAAACTATAGAAATTGTTTCGTTTATTTGCGTCTATGGATGGCAAAACTCTGGCGTTCATATTCACCAAACTTATGTCGAGACCAACAACAATCATGTCACCTTCTTCTATCAATAATTTAGAAACGGCAGCACCTATGCCGGAACCGGCTCCCGTCACTACCGCTACTTTTTTTTGCCAACGTTCCATTTCGGTCGACTCCGTTTTTAGTTCTGTTGTTTATTTTGTTTAAACATTTTAAACATAAAGCAAAATTACTTGAATTAAAATGACAAGTAGTCGCAAAAACATGACTGCAGTATGAGTGTAGTTGATATCTAATCAATAGTATGACGCAGCAGTCATTAAAGACCAATTGGTCAATAATAGTAAGCAAATAATGACTTGATAAATATTATTCGAAAACCTTTTTTAAGTCGATACAATGTAGACAAGAATTCCAGCAAGTCTACTGAGAAGTTAGTCTGTCGTCTGAAATTTTGCTAAATCATGGGCAGTAACGTCATAAATATACGATGATTAACTAAAAAGTTGTCTATAAAAAATTTAATGTATACTTTTTGTATTTAGTAAAGTTTAGCTTATATTCAACAACAACAAAAATTCCAATATGATACCGCATGGGACCAGAAAATCGCTTCGTTATCTAGAACTTAATAATACAAAAAAATGATTTTCTTTTACTTTTATTTAAAATGATCTTTTTTTTTTTTTTTGCTTGGGCAACATTGTTCCAAATGGGGCGGGACGGCTAGCCACTTAACCTCTGCTTCGATAAGAGAGGCTTGAAGTATTTTGCGCTTAGTAATTAATTGCCTTATTTTTAAAATATTCTATTAAGTGCTACCTACCATTATTTTATATTTTATCTCACTGTTTTACTAAATTCCCTCTGTATTGCGTATGAAATTATGAAATTATTGTTTTTAAAACTCTTACAAAAATGTGTGTTGTAACTAGGGATGCCAATAGGGACTGGTTTTCGTTAATTCCGGGACTCGGGATTTCAAAAAATCAAATCCCAGAATCCTGTGATTTCTCACGATCCCGTGATTTTTCGAGATTCGGGATTTTTGTAAGTCAAAAGATAAAACCTTTTTATAGATATTTATTAAAAAAATATCAAAAGTTTTATAATTCACTTAATATTACAATGTTAAATATAATGATTATATATTAAAAGATTTTGTTTGTTGTGCTTAATTCCCTTTTTTATTAATTGATAAAAACTACTGAAATTTATTGTTGGAGGATAAGCTGTTCCTATGCGGATTTCACTGGTTGCTTAGGCCAGATCATCGGGAAACGTTCTCCTAAATTATTTTAGAAAAGCCAAAGCTATCAGCAAACAAGACTACAGAGGGAATGAGAATTACCTACAAACACTCAAAAAGTCTTTTTTGCAACGATATCAAAGCTTAAACAAAATACCAAACAATAAATCAGTGATGAGTTTTTTATCTTTTCTTACATTTCCCACTACAATTATTTGGAATTCTCCCAACTTTAATTGTAGTTGTAAGTGGGTAAAGAAAAAACATAGCATAGGAACAGCTTATCCTCCAACAATAAATTTCAGTATTTTTTATCAATTAATAAAAAAAGGGAATTAAGCACAACAAACAAAATCTTTAAATAAATAATAGTATTCCCAAAAACAACTTTGATAATATATAATGATTATATTCATTAATAAAATTTGTTAAAATTGAAAATTGTTATTTGTTTTAATAATTAAAAATATGATGAAAAAAAACAACGTGTTAATTGTAATTGATTCCATTAAAAAATAATTAACATAATTAACATATGTCACTCAATTACCTCAGTTGTTTCAAACTTAATAAAAAATGGCTAATATAGTAATTGAATAAAGCAAACTAGTAACTGAGTTATTTGTAAGATTCTATTAAATTTTTATTAAATGAATTAAGATAAATAATTGAAATTTGAGTTTGAAATTAATCAACAAAATACATTTTTTTTTTACTAACTACTAATTTACTAATTGCGGTTATAACTAGCGACTGGCCCATTGGGAGGCACGCCCAGAGGCTGGGGCTCCCTTATAATGACTTGTGTAGAAGTTGCGGCGATGAGGAGGAGGAAGAGTCAACGGAACATCTTCTCTGTAATTGCCCGGCATTTGGAGACTTAAGACTCGAAATGTTTGGTCGAAGAGCCCTTGGGGACAAAACTTGGCTGTAAGCAGGATCCACTCCTTTATTGAATCGACCGGATGGCTGCATGGGAATACTAGCAGCCAGATTTCATAGGACCCATGGGAGACGGCGTGATATGGTAACACAACGGGAACTAATTAATGGACCCACGTGAGCTGTGCTTGATCACGGCTGCCAACGGAACCTAACCTAACCTACCCACCACCACTGGTGGTAGGAATTATGTATTGTATAAATAACAGTAATCAATTTCGTGAAATCGCTGCATAACTAACCGTAGGTCCCATGCCCACCTGCGGAAAATACTTTAATAAGCCTTAACCTGTAAAGAGCAAAGTTTAAATTTTGCATTTGGTGCAAAAGTGGAATTAATTAGAAAATATAACCACACGGAGCTTTTGTTTTTTCTTTTTGTTTTGCATTTTCAAAAGACATTTCTTTATTTTCTGCTTTAATTATTTTCAGCACATTTAAAGTTCTTTCTAATTGTTGGTCACGCTTAAAAAGAATAGCAGAGTTTAACTTTTTTCTTCCGTTTTCAATGACAGTTTTAATGAAGTTAATCAAATAAATATAAAAGAGCAATATTGTGTTCCCTATACTCTGAAGGGAGAATGTCATGACGAATTTCTTTTTATAGAAAAAGGTGAAACAAAAAAATTAAGTTAACGATTTCGGGATTAAGTAAATCCCGAAAATCCGTTATTAAAAAATTTAAGTCCCGGGATTCGGGTTTCGCTAATTCGGGATTGGCATCTCTAGCTGTAAGCAAAATAAATATGTTTATAGCCGCTTGATGGAGGACTAATTTAACCACAAAATGGCTGCCGGTGACAATACTATGGTTAAATTAATCCTAACATGTTTAACAATTTAAGTTAAAAATAGTTTTGCTGTGTTTTCTCTGGGCGTAGTTGTAAAATTGTTTTATGAGTTACCCTCTTTACACGAATACCCTGGTACCCGATCGAACTTTAAAGTCGCTTATCTGTTAAACATTAAAAGATACAAACCTTAGGTTCCAAAAGTTCCATCAGATAACCATTTTCTAACAATTTTTATTATTTTAAACTTTCCTGATTGGTTTGGGTTTACTGTGGAGCCAAATAGTCCTTACCCTCCTGATAAGGCTACGTGGATACCCGTTTAAAAGATAAAGATTTGGTTTAGAAAAAGTAAAGATAAGAGTAGTTTTTGTTTTTTATTTGCTAAAGAAATAACAAATTGTTATGTGTAACTTTGTACTTATATCATTGAATATAAAAGTACAAGGAAATTTTACTTTGTAATTAAATAAAAATTCTATAGTGTAAATATTTAAAAAAGTTGTCTGCTCTAAACTGCTGAACAGATAATAATTTTAAAACTTGAACTCTTCTTAAACTATAAGAAGTAAAATGATCATAAAAATTTTGTAAAGCATAGAAATACAATCGTTTCCATTTTCAATGTATCAGAAGTTTGCGGGCCCCTAAATTCAATCTCATCTACCCGTGCTACATATTTATATGTATCAGATGCTTAACATACATCTTCCCACTTGCTTAAGTATAACCATTTATTTCAATTTCCTTAAAAAATAAGTCATTAAAATTTATTTAGTTTCGAATACAATTTCGTACTGGTAATACATTTTTAAAAAAAATTTTACAAAATGTTAGCATTATTTTTAGCATTTTTTTGGCTCTTTCTAATGCCAGATTTAGCTGTAAAAATATTGAAGCTCTGGTCACACTGCTTTCTATCCTTTTTTTTAAGTCAAAACACACAGTATGGCGCTATAATTTTTACAATCGAATATGTGAACAAATTCGATAATGCGAACTACCTTGATTTTTATTAGTTCACATTATCGCGAGTTCACTGTACTACCATTTCCATTTAGTAGAGTATGTGATGATTTCAATAAGTTTTATAAATATAAACCCCCATATTCATAAAAAATATTTTTCATCAATAAAATATTTATTAATCAAATTTTCATAGAAAATTCGTTTCATAAACCTGCTATAAACCTAAAATATTTTTTATGAATATGGGGGAAAGACTTTAACAAAAACGTTAAAATCATAAAGAGTGAAATAATTGTATATACATATGAATTTATTTATTTGATCATATTGAATGTATGTAATTGTTTATGCTTGTATTTTTGTTTTTACTAAAACTTGTTCTTTGGATTTTTCCATAGATTTAAGAAAATAAATAAGTTAATAAAATAAATAATTTTGTTACAAAAGCTGACATAAATGGTGGAGAAATGCACGGACGGAAATACAATATTGCACAAATATTTTTTATAATTTACCACAGTCTCCATATAAAGCCCACTTTCGGAAAACTCTTTAGTACTTTTCAATCCGTAATGCATTATACTATTGTAGTAACATTTTGTCTGTAATATTTTCATAAATTTATAAATCACTCTGTTAAATTTCGTAGAGATCAGTTCACAATTTTCCCTCCTGAAAATCGTTTTAATTAGGTCAAATTAAGTCTGATATGACCTTTTAAAGTAGACTTTAATGCGCCTAAAATTGCAATGAATTATAATACTGTGAGGTAAGTTTTATAGAGATTGGCTTATGGTTTTGAGATCCCATTTAAAACAGACTACTGATATACATATTCGATTTCTGGGTGGTTATTTTACCCATATTATTGTCACCGCAACCATATTATGGTTAAATTCATCCATTCAAAAGCCATAACCATATTCTGGTTGCTTCCAAGCATAGTACAGTTAATAATAATAACAATAATTTGTTTGAAATTATAATATTTTATAACATTGTATTTTTTTTTAAAGGGATAAAATTATGGTTGTTTTGCTCTCTACAATAGCTGAATGCTTTTCATTTTGCTTAAAATTTACCAGTAAAACAGAATAAATGCTTATGAAGGTCGCCACAGGCTGGAACATGATTTAAAAGAGGGTTGCTTATAAAAGTGGAACTTAACACGTAACAGGAATAAAAAACAAAATAAAAATTAAAAATTTGCATTTAATAACCAATTTGTTAAAATGGCTTAAAAAAGTAGCCATCAAATGCTTAACATTGCTCATATTATTGTTAATTCTTACCAGAGTATGGTAACTTGTGTTCGGGTTACCTCCAACCACATTTTTTCTGCGTGTAGGGAAACATTTTAAGGACATTTCAGCTTATGAGTTTTATTTTTCTATAAATTTGAAACGACTTTTGCCTGTTTTATTTGTATCTTTATTATGACGATTTTTTATTATTTTTTAAATCTAATTTTATTTTCGTTTATAATTTATTGCAGGTTAACAGTTTTATTTGAATCACACTTAATGACTGACTTATTCTACAAAAAATCTTAATCATAAATACGAAATTCGTTTATACTTAAAAACGCTTATCTTACACTATTTCCCAATAGTTGTTTTACTTTTTATTGGTTTTGTTATTCTTCCAAGAATTTATTAATAAGTAAAAGTGATTGAAGTACATTTTTAGGTTTATTGGTCTATTTTTGTCTGACCACCTGCGAAATGCAATAGTTAAATATTCTGGGAAATTTGATAGTTTTTATAAAATAAGTGCATTTAAGTATTTATACTTGTACAAATACGTATTTATGTTTGTTTACGTTATGTGGACAAACATTCATTACTACTTTTGCATTCTTATGAATAATTGAAAAACAAAGAAAATAAACGTTTAAATTATAAGTGCAGCCGTTTATAACGTGCACTTATGTTTATAAGCAAAAATATAAAAAAAGGGTTTATGTTAAATTATTATTTGTTTAGGTGTTATCGTAACTCTTATGACCTTACATCGTCTGAAGAAATCAGATGCTTTTAATACCTGTAATTCAGCAACACTACAAAGGTAGGTTAACAAGATGAAGCAACAAAAAAATGGCGCATTCCTCTTTTTATCTAATGCCGTCAAAAGGACGTTACAGACCAAACTGTATGAAATTTCTCTTTCAAGATAAAACACAATAGTTTTGCTAAGTTGTAATATCTATTTGTTAAAATTATTTAGTTAAATAGAAAACTTTTTAAAGTAGAATGATTACGAACCATATCGAGCATACTTCTGATGTCTTACAATTATGAGTTCTTTAGTAAACAAGAGGGGGAATACAACAAAAGTGAAACAAACATGTGTTTACGGGTAAGTTAATAATAACCCAGTGTATTTTTTATCACATACATTTTCGATCTGAGACCAACGATCATGTAAGTGCGAGACCCATGCAAAGTCTATGCGCCAACACCATAACATACTTACCAGAGCATTTTTAGTGACTCCGTTTATTTATATAAACTTAGCGTGACTGACTGGATGATCTTCGCCAAGCCCAATCAACTTAAGCCAGAGACTTGAAATTTTGTATATAGACTCCCCTCCCAATGTGAGGAAAAAATAAGTACGGATTTTTGTCATTCAATTCATAAGGGGTTAGAAATGGCTAAAAACGGTAACATTTTATCTCGTGATCTAACAGAGGTAGACTTAAAATTTAAAAAATATCATTACTGAATCAAAAATAAAATTGACATATGCGGCAGTTTTTTGAAATTTGTACATTTTGGGGACGAACAGGGCAAAAATATAATCTTAATACTTTTTTGGTAACCCATTTATCTTCTAAAATACTATTGATACGAAACATATTTAAATTGTGTTCTCCTTTCCTTAAGAAGCTTCCAAGCACATATTGGTATTTTTTGGAAATTCGAATATATGTAATAATGATATAATGTATGTATTGCACTTAAAAATAAAATTCAAAATAATGTTGATACTATAATAATTTTATGTGACGCCATGTAAGACACCTTTTTTATATATATAGTGATGCAGTTGTGGATACACAACAAGTACAATTTGACACCAACATTGCTCTTATCTTTTGAGTTTTTCGAAAGTGAGTGTGTTTTCAACAGACGGACAGACAGACGGACAGGGCTAAATCGACTTAGAATTACTCAAGAAACCAGAATATACAATAATTTATGGGGTCTTAGGTGCATAATAAAAAAGTTTCACACGGAATGACAAACTTAGTTTACCCTCATTTATCACAATTGGTGGAGGTTATAAAAAGAGTTTAAAGTCAAATAAGGACCAGTCTCAATACATTTATCATCAAGGTTAGAGTAGGAGTTGGAGTCGGTGTCGTAGGTCGTAGTCGCACTTAAAAAGGTCAGTGTCGGAGTTAGTATTTTTAGTACGTCTCCACAGCCCTGCTTATTGTTGAGACTACTTATGTAAACAAAGGGCGGAATACATCAAAAGTGGGCAAACATGTGTAACAGATAAGTAAATAATAATATTTTCTCACTTTGACTTAAGTTAATCCCAATGACTCAATTAATTGACAGTTTGTTCTAATTAAACCGATGCAGTTGTGGATACAGGAGGAGGAAAATTGGATACTTCCAATATCCGTTTTTGTTTTGTTCAATACTTTTGGGTCGTCAATGCTAACTTGACCAAACCCTGTATGTACTTCTTATGAGGGTTCCAATTTGCTATGCTTAGGTTGAATACCAAATTTTAGCTATTTACTTAAAGAATTGAAGGAGTTATGGATTTTTGGCCGGAATTGATCACCGTGCAGTGGCACTATTAATTGTTCACACGTTAATAACAAAACAGGCATTAAGTGAATATTACAGTAATTAAATTTAAAATGTATTTAATAGCCATCCCAAATATACAAACTTTAAGTATTATATATAAAAATTTTTCATATTCAACAGATACATGTTATTTATAGATTAACAAAAATAGAAGACATGCCAACTGCCAATTGATAAGATACAAATGCTAATCAAGCGAATAAATAAGAAATATACCAAAAATATGTTTAATCTTTTTTTAAATGAAATATGTTGCCGATTTCTATAAAAGAAATAAAAATTTAGTTTTTATTAAGGTCTGTTAGAGAAGACACGCTTAAAAAAAATAGTCAAAATGGAACGTTGGCAAAATAAAATCGCTGTAGTTACTGGTGCAAGTTCTGGTATTGGTGCTGCCATCTGCAAGGCTTTAGTAGAAAAAGGCATGATTGTTGTAGGTCTTGCTAGAAGATTTGAAAAAATGGAGAACGAAGTTAAACCCACAATCTCACCAGATAAACAAGTAAATTTTTATTCCTATAAGTGTGATGTGGGCAATGAGCAGAGTGTGAAAGAAGCTTTTGCCTGGATCGAGAAAAGTTTTGGTGGAGTTGATGTCTTGGTAAACAATGCCGGTATATATAGGCAAACTTCTCTAGTGGCTGCAGACAATTCAGAAGATATTACAAACACAGTGAATACTAATGTTTTAGGTGTAGTTTGGTGTACCCGCGAGGCTTTTCAAAACATGAATAAGCGAAAGTTTAATGGTCACGTGATTTTAATCAATAGTGTGATTGGACATTGTATTCCAAATTTAGCATATTTAGACGTAAATATATATCCGCCTACTAAATATGCTATAACCGCCATGACGGAAGTGCTGAGACAGGAATTTTTAGCAAATAAAACGAAAATTAAAGTTACGGTAAGAGTTTTTATAGCAACAAAATCATAGCAATTTATTATTTTCTCTACTTTAATAGAGCATTAGCCCCGGAGGAGTTAAGACAGAAATTTTTGACTTCCCTGACGATACACCCACTTTAAAAAGTGAAGATATTGCTGATGCTGTGGTTTACTGCATACAGACTCCTGCTCATGTCCAAATTCATGAAATGATTATTAAACCAGTTGGCGAGAAAGTTTGATCGAGGAATTTTATTTTCGCAATTTTTAATAAACAAGACTTTATCGAATTTTGAGATTTGACCCTAAAAATATAAAAAAAATTCTTTTTGATTTTGAAATATTTTGAAAATAATATTCATAAAAATTCAAATTTCATATAAAATAAAAATTAGTAAAAAATGTTGGTCTAAAAACAATTAGTTCAATATATTTAGAATATATTAAGCTTTATTTGATTGTAATTGGTGCACAACTTTTGATTTAATTCGCAATTTACTGAGAAAACTGAATTGAATCGTTAATTTCAGAAACCCCTCAAGTGCGCTTTTTTAAATCATCAAAAAACTAAAAAAATCATCATTATTTTAAAATCGTTTTCTGCACTAACCAGAAATTGCAAAACCAAATACAAGACTTAACAGTTGACGGTTTCCTGCATAAGACGGTGTGACTAAAGTAGGCCATTCATAATCTATAGTGATATAATTTTTGAAAAAATATTAGTTGACGGGTTTCTGAAATAAACGATTCAATGGATAAAAATAGTGATTTCCATACAAAAATAAAATTTTTTAATGTGTGTGTTTGCAGCTGTTCTATTTATGGACATTTTTTTCATTTACTTAAAGATGAGGAACTTTCACTTAATTGTGAAAAAAAGCGAAGCTCGCTCATCCGTTTTTAAGAACTATATCTCATAAGATTTTAACTTTTTCCCGTTTTGGATTTTTCATGATTTTTAAATTTTTTTTATACCCTCCATCACCACTGTGGTATACTAAGTTTGTCATTCCGTGTGAAACTTTTTTATAATACATAATACATATTCTGGCTACTTGAGTAATTCTAAGTCGATTTAGCCATGTCCGTCTATCCGTCTGTTGAAAACACGCTCACTTTCGAAAAACGCAAAAGAAAGGAACAAACTTGGTCTAAAATTGCTTGTAGTTTTCCTAGCAGTTTGGGATTGAAATCCAGTAACATCGGTTCAGTAGGATCACAACTATGAATCAAAATGTGGAACCACCACCCTAAAAAACTTGATAATTTTGATACAAAAACTTACATAAATGGGGGAAAAATGCACGGAATGATACAAGATTTTGCACGAATTCGTTTTATACGACTGCAAATCATACTGTTAAAGATCGGTGAAGATCGGTCCATAATTGACCATAGGCCTAATATAAACACTTCTCGTGGAAAACAGTTTAGTACGCCTAAAACCGCAAAGAATAACGCTAGCATACTTAAATTTGTTACGTCACAGTTTTATAGGAAATCACACTGTAAAATTTTTTGAGAATCGGTCTATAATTTACACTAGGCCCCATATAAACCCTACTCCCGGAAAACAGTTTAGTACGCTTAAAACCGTAATAAATAATGCTATCAAATTGACGTCACAGTTTTATAGGACGAGAAATCACACTGCCAAATTTCGTAAAGATTCGTCCATAATTTACCCTAAGCCCCATATAAACCATACTCTCCGAAAAACAGTTTATTGCGCCTGTTTAGACGTGAAATCGAACACACGTTTGTTTTGCAATAGCCGACGAAAAATTGTTCAATAACAATAATGTCCGTGAAATCAAACACACGGCCAAATAATTTGTATAAAAAGCCAATTAAAACAAATTGCTTAAAATTCAATTACAAAAATGTTTATTGCAGCAACAAATTTTTAAAATGTATCTTAAGCAAACCAGTTATCAACAAGAATAATAAAAATAATTAAAGCTGAGCTTCTTTTAAATGAAATTACAAGAGCTTAAAGAACCGTTAATTCTCAGTTTACTAATAAGAACAAATAAGTACATAAATCTTAATTTTGGAAATTACGATATGAGAGTTTACTTAAAGAAGGAGCAAAACTTTACAAAAGAAAATAAACTATTTTGAGTAATAGTTATGTGTAAAAATATAGTTGCAAAATATAACCATGTATAAAATATAAGCAGACAATTTATTTTTAAATAAATAAGCTGATTTATGCTGTAGCTGAACAGCGCCTAAAACCAAAAAAAGCCCACTTTGGGAAAATAATTAAATTCGCCTAAAACCATTACAGATATAGATATTGCGGTAAAATTTTTTCTAATTTAGATTCATATGGCCAGAAAAAATATCATGCAATTTTGTGAAATTCTCTGTTAACACTAAAACTAATTAAACTGCTGTATTGAAATTTATTCTAATTTATTTCTTGTAATACCAGAAATCAGTCTTCTGAATATTGGGATGATTGGTCCATAATTTACCATAGGTCAAAGTTCTAACAAGAAACGCATAAAACTTTCTTATTGCCGGCCAATAATTTAATTCAAGTCTAAACCGCAACTAATTTTAATGCTGACACTCGTTTTTGTGAAGACAAGTTAATAATATATATGTATTTATCATAAAGATCCCACTCCTGTCGGTGGAGGGTATCAAAGATTCGGCAGAGCCGAATATAGCACTCTAACTTGTTTTTTATGTAAACAGCCATTACTAGGGTATTCATTTAATCGGGCTTTTGCTTTCATCGGTTAATCACTCGATTAATTAACCGAGGTTTTAGTTTAATCGGTTAATAATCGGTTAATTGTGTAATTGATCGGTTAACCGATTTATAAAGTGTTTTTTTTTTTATAAATTGAGTAATTTCAATACATAAAAATGCAAAAATTATTTATTGTAAGCAATAAGAAAACAAACCTAACAATTCTCGAACTAACATGAGCAAACAAAAAAATAATTCATAAATATGTAATACATATTTTTTAATAAATACATAAATATTATGTAGTAATTAATATATAAAATGTTAGATAATTTTATTAGTTATTTCAATAGTTTAAGGAGACCTTAAAAGAAATCGTTTAGAAAAATGTTTAGAATTCTTTTACTTATCGTTGATGTTGGAGAAATCGAACGCGATCCATAATACAGAATATATAATTTCTCAGTACTTTTCTTGGATTTCTCTAAACCTATAAAATCTTCCAATATGTCATTAGAGTCCTGTCTTAAATTTTAACTCTTCTAATTGTTTCGGTTAGTTCTGATAAATGATTGATATGAGAAAATATGAGAAGAAACAAATAACTAAACACATACATACATACATATGGGAAGTTCCAGCCTAAAGTCTCATTTTTGTAATGTAACGCCAGAAGTAATTTAAATCGCTTCTCAAAAATTTTATATGTATAATTTACTTTTTTATATGTTGTGTAAAGCGTAAGCTGATTTGCTTTTTGGCGTTACATTATAAAAAGTAGACTTTTCGCTGGAAATTTGCATATACCTTAAACGATCAAAGATTTTTAAATTTAACTTGGAAAATAAATCTTTATAAGTCCATATGAAAAGTCTTGCTCAATTCGCAGACTTATGCAGTTTTGTAATGCAAGTCAAAATCCAACTCTGTTTTTAGTAACGTCACGCCGGCGCATATTTTTGCTTATATCTTCAAATCCTTAGTGTTGATTGTTGTAGATTTTTTTCTGACTATAGTGCTGCTTCATTACTTTTTAAATATCGAAAAACATTTACAAATTTTACTTCCCATTTAATTTTTTTTACATTTTGCCGTACAAATATCACGTCACGTCACAATCGAAATGCCCTTACAAGAAAGTACGTGAAACTAAAAGCTGTTGACAGCAAAGACCTATTTAATTAAAATGAAGATCACTGAACACCTTCTTTGCTTGTATGAAAAAATATTTTGTAAACGCATAAGTTTTGCATATGAGACGAAACAAATAATTAAAAACACAAAAAAAAAATGTTATAATTCTTCAAATAATAAAAAATTTTGTTACATCGGTTAGTCGACTGAAATTAACCGGTTTAATCGCTAATCGAAATTAGCCAATTTCAAATTAACCGATCAGTTAATCGGGTACTAATTAATCGATTAACCGATTAACGGTTAACCGAATGAATACCCCAGCCATTTTTTTTTTTTGCGATTTTCAAAAATATTGTTTTTTAAAGCTATCTATTATCCCCCATATTCATTAAAAATATTTTTGATTAATTAAAGGTTTTTTAAACAAATTTTCCTAGAAAATTCGTTTCATACGCCTGCTATAAACCTAAAATATTTTTTATGAATATGGGGGTATATCTTTAACAAAAAATTTTATAAATCGCGTAATGAAGAGTAAAGTTATGATTTTTTGAACTTTTAATTTAAAAAGAAAAGTCAAAAATACCATTAGTACCTTAAGTAACTTAAAAATGCGACCTGATGGAAAAAACGGAGATTAGATGTTCATTTGTATTTTACTTTTCTTTGGATTATAAAATTCGGCTATTTGGAAAAAATAACGTCTTGATTTTGTAAATAATTTTTTTCCTTTTTTTACTGTCAAGCAAATTTTTTCTATAATATACCATATTCTAAAAACCTGCTTAACAAACCTTAAACTGAAGCAAATTTTCATACTGTGGTGAAATTAACTGCCTATTTCACTAAATGCGAACGAACGCTTTCTTTCGCACAACTACATGTAAAACAAATTCTCGAAAATTTGTTTTCGTTTCATACGATGTCGAAACATCGTGAAATTGGCAGTAAGTTGTAAAAAACAACTAAAGACATAAGACAAACATAGATTTACTAAAGTTTTTCTTCAAAATTTGCCAGAAATCCTGCAATTAATTCCCGGAAAAGCAGTAATTGAAAACAATTGAAAATTGCAGGAATTCCTTGGAAGGGAAATCTCGGGAACAATATCTTCATACTATACAGTTATAGTCATATAAATTTGCAAAAATTAAAAATGTAAGCCAGCTATTTAAAAACCAATATTTTGCTACTTTATGCACGCAAATCGAAATGATTTTTAAGTAGGCTTGTTGCAGCCCTCTACTGAAAACCAACATAATAAGATAAATAGTTTATGGGCAGAAATACCATTCTGGGAAGAAGTTTGTATATGGCCTATGCGAAATTATGGACCGACCGATTCTCATCCCTCATCCCAAATGAAACGTTTGTACCAAATTTCATTAAATTATCTTCCGAAGTGCGACATGTACTTTGCGCACGAATTTACATGGATAAAATACCAGCCAGCCAGACGGACGGACATCATTAGATAGACTCAGAAAGTGATTCTGATCCGATCGGTATAATAAGTCGTTGATCGAGAACCAATATTTTTATGTGTTAAACACATTAGCACAAACGCATTATACCTCTTCTATTGTGGTGTTGGTATAAAAAGAAATAACACCCATCCAACATTTGTTAGCTTCTTATTACATTTGGAACTTATTTAATTACTAGCTGTTAAAGCCCGTTTAAGGGCTAAAACCATCATGGAATTCTATATATAATCATTAGGGTATTCATTAATTCGGTTTACTGATTAACGGTTAACCGATTAATTATTACCCAATTAACGGATCGGTTAATTTAAAATTGGCTTTTTTCGATTACCGATTAAACCTGTTACTTTCATTTGATTAACAGATTAACCGATGTAACAACATTGTCATTTATTTGTGGTATTATAACATATTATTTTGTTTTTTAATTAATTGTTTCGTCTCATATACAAAATGTATGTGTCAGAAAAAAGTTTTTCATACAAAGTTTTTCAGTGATCTTTATTTTAAATAAGTATTTGCTGTCAACAACAGCTCTTTGTATCACGTACTTTTTATATGTATGTGTTTAGTTATTTGTAACCGAAACAATTAAAAGTGTTAAACATTTTATAAATAAAACAGGACTCTTATGGCCTAATGGAAGATTTTATATGTTTGAAGAAATCCAAGAAAAGGTCTGAGAAATCAGATATTCTGTGATTATGGGATGCTTTCGATTTCTCCAATATCTACGATAAATGAAAGAATTTTTTCCAAGTCAAGTTTTATCAAAACTGAAGAAAATAATCCCTTAAAGTTTTAACATTCAAACCAAATTATTTGTCTAAAAGATTATTTTATACGATCTCCTTAAACTGTTGAAATAACTTTTGATTTGACAGTTTATTATTTCATCAATAACTAATAAAATTATCTGACAGTTAATTTTTAAATCAATACATAAAATATATTAATACATATTATTAATAGTATTAATTAAAAGATATGTATTACATATTTATGAATTATTTGTTTGTTTGCTCGTTTTCGTACACGAATTGTTTTGTTTGTCATGTTATTGGTTTTATTTAATAAATAAGAACGGAATTATGCATTTTTATTTATTGAAATTACTTAATTTATAAAAAAAAAATCGGTTAACTGATCAATTAAAAAATTAACCAGTTATCAAACGATTAAACCAAAACCTCGGTTAATGAATCGAGCGTTTAACCGATTAAACAAAAGCCCTATTAAGTGAACACCCTAATAATCCTACACTCATTGCTTTACAAAGTGTTTTTTTTTCAAATTATATGTTTTTCTATTTTAATGCTTTTGATAAAAGTAAATGCATTTTTATATTCTAACTCCCTTGATTTTTTTTTTTTATAAAAATAATAAAATATTCTATTTTCACCTTTTAGGCTTTTTATTCCGCTTTTTACCACTTTAATCTTCTAAAAACTTGATTTTTAACATGTCCTTTTTGGTGACATGCTCACGTTCTATTTTTTTTGCAATTTCGCTATAAAATTTTATCTCGGTTCCAAATTTCAAAAAAATCGATTTTGCCGTTTGTGCATGATTGCAGAACAAGGAAATTTACATCACATATTTAAAATATATAGAACTTAACCCAAAGTTGCATGCTTACGCATAAATGCGCGACGGATCAAGGAGCCTCATCTGTATATATGGGTGGTATAAGCATTGAGGAATCAGAATCTCTTGATGTTCTGGGCAAGAGGATACAATGTGATGTCCGATGGACAGAACTTTTATTTAAGGTGTCGAAAGAAGCATTCAAGTGCCTCGGCTTTTTGAAACGGTGTAAGACATATTTCACTCCATCTGATCTCCTTACTATTTATACCACCTATATCCGACCGCGAATGGAATACAACTCTCATGTATGGGCCGGTGCTTCAAAGTCTATTTTGGAGCTTCTCGACCGTGTGCAGGAGAGGGCGAAGGTTCTCATTGGTGAAAGTAGGGTATCCAATTCTATTGACTCCCTTGAGCACCGTCGCAATGTGGGTTGTATTTGCATGTTTTATCGTTACTACAATGGGATGTGCTCTAATGAATTTAGGGATATGGTTCCCGAAACCCGTGTGATTGTTCGTAATACATGTCTTTCCTCAAGAGCCCATCCTTTTGTGGTCGATTGGCCGGTAAATCGTACAATGCATTACAGGGAAAATTCGTTTTTTGGCCGGACTGTTCGTATGTGGAACAACCTTCCTGCTGAAGTCATCCCTCTCACTTTCAACATGAATAAGTTCAACGCGAATGTTCACAAACACTACTCCCTCTATCCTCCTTCCCATAACCATTTTTCCTAGTTCCAACAAAATGCATTGCATTTGTAGGGGCCATCCCATGAGTGCTGGTCCTAAGCAAAAAAAAAACTTATGACGCCCCTTTTTCCTTCCGCCACTCCGCACTCACACCGGATATCAAAATTTCAGTTCAGTGGTCATCTTCTCCTTGGCCCAAACATTTTGCATGCCAAGTTTCATCTTTCAAAGTTATTGAGGGTCATTCAAATTATTTAATATCTAAAAAAAATTGCCTATTCTTCCTGTTAATTCTCCGCCCATAGTCCAAAAATATTAATACTAACTAATTTTAGGTAAGCTCCAAATGTCAGTACCATATGATGGGCGATTCTTAGCTTCATTGGTCCTTAGAGGGCTTCAAAATAAGCAGATATGTAAAATAAGACAATTTTGCCACGCTCCTTTCAATGCCAATTTTCCGCCCGTAGTCCAAAAATCTAAAATCCGACTACTTCAGGCTATGCTCCATTGTCAGGACTATATGATAGGCTTCCTATGTCATGAGGTGGCTTTAATATAAGCTAAAATGTTAAAACATTTAATTTTGTCACGCCCCGTTTTCCTCCTAATTCTCCACCCAAAAATCAAAAATCTGGATTTGGTCTAGGTGTTGTGCCATATGCATGCAAATTTTCAGCTTTCTACAGAACAGTCACCTTTTAGTACAGAAATAAGCAACTGTTTAAGCAATAAAAATTTAACTAAATGTCAATGTTATGCAAATTTAAGTCGATATTGTACAACGTATAAAACAGGATTTATAATTTTTAATTACGAGTATGTTCCAACATTTGAAGCATTCAAAATTGAAGAAATATTTGTATTAGATGGAAAAATAATAATTTTTTGCAAAAAAATTAACGTTATTTCTTAAGAAAAAAGTTTTGTATCGTATTTAGTAGACGAGAACACTTCACACCTTTTTTGCGACTTCTATAAAATCTCCTCCAATATATCCAACAATGCTAAAAAGTAGTTACTATTTAAGACCAAAATCGCTTTTCTAATGCATTTATGTAATATAAAAATTTTATAAAATGAACTCAACATTTTCGATATTTGTTTAATTAAGATTTTTTGAAATATTTAAAATATTTTACAACCGAATGTAAATAAAATATGAAATGTAAATAGATCAAAATAAAAATAATCATAGTAATATTAATGTAAATACTAAATGTAATTGTTTAAATAAAATTGTACTGTATTTATTATTTTATGAAATGATGCATTCTTCACAAATAAAAAAAGAACAAATGAAAAATAAAGTAAAAACTACTTATTATTTAAGGTTTTATTAAAATAGTGCTGAAATGAAGTACTATATTCTACTAAAAGTAGGTTCACTGTACTTTCATTAAGAAAAATCAATACTTGATATTAATAAATTTTTAACTGATATAAAGAAAGAATTTGTTTTATTTAAAGTATATCTTACAGTTTTAATTTGTACTCATTTTTAGGACGAGTTTCTTGTACGAAGAACCAAAGTTAATGGCTTATACTACAATTCAGATTTGTTTTGTTCTTTTAAGAAAAAACTTCTTAATATTAAATATAACTATATGATTGAGTTTAGGAAATTTCTAGTAAAAATTATATCATTAAAACTCCAACTAAAAAAAATCATACTTAAAGCAAATTAAAAACTTTTTTAAACATAATTCAAACAAGATTTTTTCTCCTTAAAATAAGCTAAAAGCATTCTTAAATATAAGAAAAATTTACCTAATAATAGGACTAGGTTGATAAATTTTAAACTTGATATTTAGAAACTTTTACTCAGTTCATGTAATTAATGTAGTCAATTGTAGTAGAAAATGAACCTACTTTTAGCAATTATTATTTAGTAAAAAGTACAATTAATTTACTTATTTTTAGTTAATGCAAGAAAATAATATGTACGATTATTTAAGAAAATTTAAAACTTGATATAAGTTATATTTAGGGTTGCCAGTTTTGAAATCAGAGAAATCAGTACATAAGAGAAAACAAAATCAGTACAATTGCATAAAAAACAGTACATATACTTTTTCAATATACAATTGCATATTCATTACATAAAAAGCTTAAATCTTTTTTAAAACAACAATTGAGGTCATGCTATAATTTGAACAGTGACAAAATTTAACTAATACAACTGAATTTTTTCAAAACAATAATTCAATTCCTTATATATATTTAGCGGGAATACAAATTGATTTCTTGTTACCTACTTGGCTGGATATTTTTCAAAGAAAGATTAATCTTATTAAAAGCAAAATTTGGGTTCATTACGTCTAAAGCTTGGTACTAAAAGGGTCAATGTCAATATTTTGCTCTTTTGACTTAATTGTTGCATTAGGTATTTTCTTAAGCTACGGTTACATTTAGCAAATATTTGACGAAAAAAACGTGACCAACATGTGAACTAAAATTTTATTTCCTGAATGCTATTATATTTATATTTATATTACATTATATTGAATATAGGTCAGCATAAAATTAAATAAAAGTGGATTTTTGCTATATCTACCAGCATAATTAATTTCATTTTGCAATTAAAATGTCATGCTGAATCTCTTTTATTTTGCGGATACATCCAATGTCCAATTTAACCGAGCACAGCTTCAAAAGGGTTTTGCTACCCAATTTCACTTAGAACTCTTCTAAAAAAAACTAAAATTTAAATTTTCTCAAAAATAAATTATTTGACATTGGCCTTTTTAGCACCAAGCCTCAGATATAAGGACAACAATGTTAAAAAAAAAAACTCTAGAAATAACGAAGCTTGTTATGTATTTATCTTCAAAATAATTTAAAAAAATTATTTAAAAATTATTTACAACTAATTACTATTAATAATTGTAATTATTGTAAAAGGCAAAATCGTTCTTCAGACGATCTTGCACTATAGATTTTTATAAATAATATATTTAATATGTATGGAAATAAATATTTGCAATGTTACAAGTTAAAAATTTGTATGGCCTTTTGTACATTGTCCACAATTTCTTTCCTGTCTTCAGCCTTCAAGAAATTGTAAAACTCATTACAACTATAACCAAAGTTTGCCTTTATCTGCAAGTCCGTTTTAAGATTTTATATTAAAAGCCTGTTCTCTCTTTTCTCCACTTTGAAAACTACAGACTCGTTTTGTAAAAGCGTTTGAATGTGGAATGGAACAAATAAAATTCCACATTTCGTCAAATTCGTAAACGCACCACCATGTAGAAACACTATTTATTTTTCTTTTACTGTCTTCTTTTTTCGTACTGACTCGGCAAAAATCTTGTTAATAACTCATCGATAAGAGCAACTATATTAATATTTGCATCGCAAGCAATTTGACAATATGACAAACTATATACTGAACAAAATTAATAGAAAAATAACAGTACAAACACAGTACATTAATGAAAAAAATCAGTACATTTGCTTGTAATGCATAAATCAGTACTTTAAACAAAAAACAGTACATGTACTGATAAAAACAGTACCAATGGCAACCCTAGTTATATTTTACTTGGAGCCAAATCATTTCCGAATTTCTTTAAGTCAAGTTAAATTAACTTAAATTTAGTAAGCTTTTTTTTGAGTGTACCAATCAGTGGGCTTCAAAAAGCTCTGGATAGATAAAAAAAAAGAGGAATACACAAATGAGGAAATTATATATATTGATATTTTATAAATATATTTTTATATTCATTATTCAAATCAATTTTTGCATGTATCGCAAGATTTTTGAAAAAGGCTTTAATTGCATTAATGTGCATGTTTTGTAATTTAGCTATCAATTGAAATCTTGTGGAATCAGGCATGTTCTATAAATCAAAACGAAGTGGATTTGAAATCGAACTAATTTTAAAAATAAGCCTGCATTTAAAGCTCTAAAAATATTCCATTTTATATACTTCATTTTTTATGTACCAATTACACTGTGTCACAAACTTTCAACAAAGTCGTGACCAAATGAATCTGACATCTAATCCTTATGTAAAATTGGACGCTGAATCCGAATATGAAGTCAGAATGGGCAAAAATTACCGTTTTTTGCATTTTTAAAAAAGATGATGTCACTTTCATAAAAATATCTTCGAAAATATTCAATGCCTGTTTTATATATTTTTTTTTTTTGTTGAAAGATAACAAAATCACCAAAACAACCACAGGTCGTTTGTAAATATTGGTCAAGAAATGACTGACACAGTGGACCAAATTTCAAATTTCACAAAAATTTTAATGATTTTTTGGAATTTAGCTTTTTTCAACTTCTTTTTTTTAAACCAAACAATGAATTTTCTTAAGTGTTATCACTTATTACGTTAGTTTATTTCAATACGAACATATTGTGCCCCATCGGATCTAGATCGGTGCAAAATGGCAAAGTTACAGTAGATTTATTGAATTTTATCGAAAAAAAAAACAGAATAGTAAATATACAAAAATAATGGTAGTACCAATTAATATTAAAAATGGCTTAAAACAATGCCATTCAACAGTTCCTTGTCTCTCGCACAAGGAACCAATAATAGTCGCAAATATCGCCTCATCATACGACCCTTGATACCGACGCTCCATTTCTTGTATTTGTTGGTGTAAGCGCTCACCATGCTCGTCACTTTCATCGCCAAGGTTATTTGGGAAGAAATTTAAGTGGGAATGCAGAAGGTGTACTTCTAAAGACATATTTGCTCTTTTTTAGGTAAGATATAAAAATGAATATTAATTTAATTCAGGCATATGAGGAGTTGGTTTTGTGAATGAAATCATGGTGGAATAAGTAGGTGGCAGCGCTACGGCAACAAATACAACATTACAACAAAAAAGGGAAATAAGTCTCCGTATACGTCAACAAATTTATTAAACTAAAATCAAATTTTGCTGCCTAACGCAATGAAATAAATTAATTTTTAGCCAATTTTTATTTCACTATGGTTACTATCTTACTTAATTTTAATTTAAATAATCAAAAACTTTAATACAATACAATAATCACAGCACAAAACGTGGACTTTTTGTAAACATAAACAAAACTTTGACATGAGACTAGACAAACAATACAAGAGCAAAAAATCGTCATCTGTAATGTCATCACCGTAGTAATGCCACCTGTTTATTTCATCATGATTGAAATAACATCTGCATATTGGACAGGCTTATGACGTCCATTTTGGTTTACCTTGGCTTAGCAAAAATAAATTGCAGGATAACCCAATGGCATATTCCGACTGCGGTATAGAAAATTTACATAAGATTATGAAGGCAAATTTTTTAAACACAAAATTAAGAAATGCATACTTACCTTGCGCCCAACATCCACAAAGTTAAACGACTTTTGCATGAATTGCCTAAAACGTTTGGGGTCCAAGATTTCGAAATATTTTCCGGATTGACTTTAAAATACAGCCAAAATGATTTTGTAATTGCCTTGAAAAATTTGATGGCTGCGCAAAACTATAAACTCCACAAGCAAAACAAAACTTGTTTAGATTGTTCTTGCAGATAAAAACACGTTTTGCACTATGCATTTTGTTCTTGTTAGATTGAATTCTACGTTACAAGAAAATCAAAACGTTTACCAAATAGTTTGCAATTGTAAGCTGTCCATAAAAACAATGTCAGCAAAAAAGGCAGTGTTGTCAAAAATCTTTAATGAATGGATGGAGCTTTTTACCCTTTTCCATTCTTAGAAATATTTTCTCGCGCATTATTTTTATTAACATAAGCTTTTTTTAGTGATTTTTTCTACAATATTCAATGTTTCTAATATTTACAGCGTTCGTTTTTAAAATTCTGCGAATTTACTGCCTTTGCGTTTTTGATTCAATAAAAAGCGAAAAGTGGGTTAATCCATTAAATCTTCTGTAGCTTTGTCATTATTGCACAGAAATGAGTCTCGTTGGGCGCAAAATATTCGTTTCATAATAAGCTAATATTCAATTTAAACTTTTAAATATTTAAACTTTTAAACTTTTGAATTGTTTGGTTTAAAAAAAATTACTTCAAATGAACAAAATTGCAAAAAATCATAAAATTTTTCATACATTTTCCAATTTTGTCCACTGTAATTCTCTTATTTCTTGACCAATTTTTTTCAAACGACCCGTGGTTATCTTAGTAATTTTATTGTCTTTCATAAAAATCAAATACATACATAGTCCGTCTAACGTTTTGGAAAATATTTGTATTTAAGAGATATCATCTCTTTTAAAAACACAGATAACGATTTTTCGGAATATCTCGAAAACTGTTCTACTTTTGACAATTCTAATTTCATGTTCGGATTCAGCGGACCATTTTAGATAAAGATTAGGTGTCAGTTTCATTTGGCCAAAAAACTGCCACGTAGTGTTATCTTTACAAGAACAACTTTTAAAACCAGAAAAAACTACGATAATTTTGTAAATAATCGTAATTCAATAAAAAAATTTCTAGAACATGCCCGAATATCTGATATTAGGTTTTCCACTAAAGGAATTGGTATGCGATTATGCTGTTTTATATATTTTTGAGCACATTTCTTTGTTTATTTTGAGCTTTTTGGCTTGCATATTTTTAATATCTTTGTTTATATAAAAATTTGCCCTGTTTATTCCTTCATAATAAAACCATAATATAGGCAAACATATAAATATCTCATTGTTCAGATTAGCACTGACCTTCAAAACTCTGCATTATAAAAACTGCATTACAGCCAATGCAGGCGATAAGTAAATTATTATTAAATACAAAAACATTTTATGTTTAATAGATAAGATAAAGAATTTCATTATCATTAAATATTAAACTTGTGAAAAACAGAATTTGTTTCAGTATTAGTCGTGTCGCTCAAACAAGTACTGACAGCAAATATTTAAACAAAAAAAAAAAAAAAAAAAAAAAAAATAAAAACAATTTGCGCAAAATAAAATGGAACGTTGGCAAAATAAAATTGCTGTCGTAACCGGCGCAGGTTCTGGTATTGGGGCAGCAACTTGTAAACTTCTTGTAGAAAAGGGAATGATTGTCGTAGGTCTGGACTTGGTTCTAGATAAAATGGAAACAATAGTCAAACCCTCCTTGGCGAATGAAAAACAAAACAATTTCCATTGTCTTGATGCGACATAAGAGATGAAACGAATGTCGAAGACACATTTGCTCTTATAGAACAAAAGTTTGGTGGCGTCGATGTTTTGGTTAATAATGCTGGAATTTTACGACGTCAACCCTTACTGGCTGCAAGTAATTCGGACGACATTAGAAATACTGTTGATACGAATGTTATGGGTATTGTCTGTTGTACACGAGCAGCTTTTCAAAGTATGAAAAAACGAAATTTTGATGGTCACATAACGATTGTCAATAGTATTTGTGGTCGGTTAGTACCAAATTTTCCGGGTAAAAGTATTGGTATGTATGCTCCCTCAAAACATGCTGTTACTGCTATGGTTGAGGTATTAAGGCAGGAACTTTTGGCTCAGGGCACTAAAATTAAAATTACGGTATGCAAATTGTTAATCCGATTTACTGAATTAAGTATATATCTATTCCTATTTCTTTAGAGTGTTAGTCCTGGTGCATGTCGTACTGGCATAATGGGGGAAGGTGTTCCATACCCATCTCACTTTCCGGCTCTAGATAGTGAAGATGTAGCTGATGCTATTGTCTTTGGTATTCAAACACCTGCTCATGTTCAAATTCATGACTTATTAATACGACCTCTAGGATTTGATTACTAAAAATTATGTGCATATAATAACGATTCCTTTATCATTAAGCAAAAGTCAAATTTTTAAAATAAAGAATATAGAATTTATTAGAATAGGGAGTGGGGGTATATCACAGTACAAAATTTTTCAGCTCACAATTGCACGTGAAAGTAGCCCCAAAAATAAGAACTTCTGCATCATTCGTTTTATCAAGTTGGCTGCATTACAAATTTAATGGCCATACGAATTTTTTTTGCTCAACATGTCCATAGGGTATTCTTCGCTACAATTGGTGCGTAGCAAAAATCGGACATATTTTTAAATTCTTTAAATTACACAGTTCAAGACGAAAAATTACGCGGTTCTGACAACGGATTCAAGTAGAGAGACCAAAAAAATAATACACGCGTGTCGGCGTATTGAAAGATCACATCGGAATTTTATTTTAGAGGCGGTTAAAGTTTCCCAGCTTTAACCTGTACTTGCAGCAAGTCGGTATTTAAAACTATGTTTTCCTTATATCTGAAGTGTAGAATATGTTCAGAAACTTTGAAGAAAATAGTATGCCAAATTTTTTTTGTGGAATATATTGACACTAGCTCTACCTCATAACAGCATTTTTTGGCTTTATTCTAACAAATCGTAAAAAGCACATGAAAAAGGGGGAGTTCACAAGGGGGAGGTTTCATATAGTGTGACGTTTTTTAAAATTCAGAAAACCCCGTTTAACCGGTTTGACCAAAAATTTTAAGTCGCCTAAGGGCGTTTGTTTTTTGTATATACATAGCGCTGGTTCACACTCTTCAAGTTTTAGCCGTCAAGTCTGGAGCTTTTAGGAGAGAAGGGATAAGAGAATGCCATTTTTTTCCTCTCTCTGCTAAAACTTCAAGACTTTACAGCTTAAACTTGAAGATTGTGAACCAGCACACACATATGTTATGATTTCAAGGGCTAGTGAAATTTTATTCACCTCAACAGTGTCAAAATTGTAATTCCATGAGTACTTTGCTACCGTTTCACACACACCTTAAAAGGAAAATACATCTTTGTATCCTTTACTGCGAGTTGCTACATAGCAAAACATTTATTAAAATTGTTTACGTTATTATATTGATTAAAATTTTATAAGAAGAAATTTACCTTTATGGGTTTATTATAATGCTAAATTTGTATTATCATTAGCAATTTGTGATATTACCAATCAATTTCAAAGAGGTTATTGGAGAGTATTATATGGATCTAAATTGCTATTAAATATAACCTTTTCAATTGTATTTATTAAAAACGAATTCATCTGTTGTTACGATTTCTTTTTTCAACATTTATTTTTTTTTTATCACCTTGGTAATTCTAAATTACTTAATAACAACCCTATTTAAATTAGGTATACCTCCCTCATTTATTACATTCGATGTTTTTTGTTATTGCAGTTTTAACACTGTGCAGTCTTTAAAGATGCTTCCATCTGGTTGTCTTTCTTTTTCATTCATCATCATTTCATTGAAAACGTATTTTTTTTAGTTATTAAAAATTCTTTGCGACCAAATTTCTTTATTAGAGAACAAGTCGCATCTTAAAAAAAGAGAAGAAAAAAACTAAGTTTGTGTTTTAGTGATAATTAACTACATCATATTTAAAATTTCCTAGCTAAAGTGAAAAATTTTTGAAGCGGATTTCAATTTATATTAGATTTTCTACGAATATCATTCCAAAAATTACAGATATGAGTAAAAAAAAAACCCCCAGATTTTAAGGTTTCCTCAGAAAATTATAGGAGTCTTGTATCTACAGCCACCAATTGATGATTATTGTTTACATCACAGGGCTATTGAATAATCCTTAGGGAAAATTCCAAGAAGAACATTGTTCTCAAGAAATACAATTTACTTTTGCCTCCTGACTAGCTAGTTATTTGTAAGTTACGTAACAGGACATGTGGGCCAAGACCAGCCACATGGTTTTATATAACCACAAAACCATCATCATGAATCATACTCACTACCGAACATCATGCTAATTTTCTTTAACCCATTCCGAGCATAAGTATAAGCTGAAATCTAAAACTCGCCTAAATAAGCTAAAATATTTTTGACAAATAAAGTATTTTTTTTTTTCTAAGTTAATAACGTACCTCATTGTATGAACATTTAAGCATGCTAATTTAGACATACAATTCAAAATTAAAATAAAAAAAAAAACATTTTCTAGATTAATAGTTCGCTAACAACTTATTTAGTATAAATCCAAAAACAAATTACAACACCCTTAATATTAAAAATTTATTGGTTTAAAACTTTGTGAAACTTTAACACCTAACCCCACCAATAATGTCCAGATCATACAAATAGAAAATAAAATCACCAATAACAACATTTTGAAATATTCTAATACGTAACCATTAAATGGCTAACATGATCTCATCCAATATAATTAATTATTCCAATATTTGGAAAACTTAAAAGAAAAGAAATATATAAAACTACTTAATTTTAGGTACTTACTTCCGAAAATTATACATTACTAGCGGGCCCGTTGCCTGCTTCGCACGGCAAAAAAACGACCAAAATGTATTCAATACTAATGAATGCTGTATGCGGTACAAAAAATGCCTGCGGCAAAAACACACTCACTTCACATACGCACCGCACACACATGCGTTATCGGATTTCAACCAAACTTCATATAAACCATATATGGGCCACTGCCTACGTACTGTATAAGTTTGGTTGAAATCGCACGACGCGTTTATGATTAGTTCGGCGACGTACATATACGGACTTATTTTTATATATAGATTATACATTATTAATCATAACATACATTTTTTTCTTTAAATAAAAAAAAAAAAAAATATATGAATTAAACTAAAGCTATTTCATACCTTACTATTAACCAATTTAAGCAATTATTATTTTATAATAACTTTGTAAATTACTAACATTAGTTTTTTGAGTGTTAACATATCATGATTTTGTTTTAATTAAGCACTGATTGACTGCTGAGCCCAACAATTCATTCATGTGGAATCATCATGTATTTGTTCTTGTAAAGTCTATAGTACACGGCATGTAAAAAGCCACATGCGCATGTGGTTCTGACGTAATTTTGACGTCATCATACAACACGCAATGTTTATTGTGGCTTTGCATTGACGTCAAAATTACGTCAGAACCACCTGCGCATGTGGCTTTTTAAATTCCGTGTACTATAGGCTTAAGTCTAAAATATTTTAACACTCAATATACATATCTACAATTTTACTATAATTATTGTCGGTCCGATTCCAAATTGTCCTTCTACTAATAAGAATTTTTCTTTATTTACTTTCATTCATTAATCATTAAGCTTATGAATGATCAGTTATTTTGTACTCTCTTACTCCAATTTTTTTTGATTATGTTTTATTATTATTTCGTCTATTTTAATATTTCATTCATCAATAAACCTTATTTAGAATTGTAAAATATAAACAAAAAAATGCATTTGTATTTTTTTTAAAGATATGGGAAGGATGGACAACATAAGAATTGAAATGTTGTATAGGTAATTTGTGTCATTTTTTTCAAGGGACAGATATAACATTTGTTAGGGTAACTACTCTGTCATGGAGTATGATTAATTGTCATAATGGGTGGGAAAATTATACCCTACACAACATACCATCTGGTCGTCACATTGTTTGTCTGTATTACCTTTGACTTAATTTTCTTTTTTTCACAGTCTAGGGTAATTGTGGCATGTAGACTGTTTTATATGATTATGCGTTGTAAAATACGGGTTAGGAACCAAACATACCGATTATAGAGCTAACTGGGACATCTTTTCATGCCCATAACCTATGTTTATTTTACTCCGGTAAATTGATAGTTGTTTAGAAATTAACCAATTTTTATTACTCTAAAACTGAAGCGGCGCATAACACTGTATTCTTCAGTTTCATTGTAATACATTTTGTACTCATCTGAACAAAAAAATTAATGATGACCCAGTAATCACTCTTGTCGCTCATAGTTAAGGAAGGGAAGAGAAGGTTCGAGTGAAATAGACTATAATTTTTTATACAAGCAATATTAAAATAAATTCAAACATCGTCACTTTTAAGACTTCGTTTTTGAGATCTCAGTTAAACTAGGATTAGTTAATCTAAAAACAGATTTGTGCCGTCATTACCAAGTTTATATACAAAATTTTGACATAAAAGCTTAGTTTTGCTCAAAACGTTCGCCTTTAATGAAAGGATAATAAAAAAATCAAATTTCGCCGGAAAAATCCGAGTTTCAGAGTTGCTTAAACTAAGTTTAAAGTAAATCCACATCTCAAAAACACGACCTAAGGCAGACGGACGTAAATACACTTTTATGAATTTATAAAAGCAAAAAACATAACAAAATCAATAATAAAAAGAGTTGTTGGCATTTGAATTTCTTTAATAAAGTCGCCACTTTTGATTGCAGGGGCGACCCATAATTATAATCAATCAAATATTTTTAGTTCATTTCAAACATTTACATTATTCACTACTTACATTCAAATCTAGTTAAAGACTGCGATCAAACTGTGGCAACAAAAAAACGACTAAAATTTATTTGTCGATGAAACTCCCTTGAAAAAATTAAGCATCGAAAAGTGGCTTAATAAAGTGGTTGTTGTAACGGGAGCCAGTGCGGGCATAGGAGCGGCCTGCTGCATTGCACTTGTTAAAAATGGTTTTGTTGGTCTGGCTAGACGTCAAGAATGCATAGAAAAATTACGTAATCAGTGGCCAGGTAATAAAGAAACACATTACGTTTACATGCCCTAATATGAGATGTAGTTAAAACATTCTAAAAGATTGACGTGACACAGAGCTTGAAGGGAAAAATAACAGAGAAGATTTATGAGACACCATTGAAACGAATGTCATGGGTGTGGCATATTGTATAGATAGGCCTTCAAGGCAAAGCCAAAGGATGCTAATGGTCAGGGCCATGTCATAAAGTTCCTCATTTTCCCGGTATGTCTGGCAATATGTATCCACCTACAAAATAGGCCTTAACAGCAATGGCCTAAATATATTGAAATGAGTTTTCCATGCAAAACTCAAAAATCAAAGTGACCGTAAATGATGGAAGTCATAAAAAAACAAAACTTCTCTTATAGTAAATAAATTCCATTTAAAAGTATTAACCCGGGCATAGAGAGTACCTAGATTTTTCCCGAAAAAGCTTTGGATTTTAGCCAAAAGTATTCATATCTAGAATCTTCAGATATTGCAGACGCTGTGATTTATTGCCTTCAAACCCATCCCACCCCATATAAAGATAAATTCTTTTCGTATGGTCTATTACTTTTCATTTAATTAGAATTAACATTGAAGAATTTACATTTCAGATCCATGAACGAATAATTAAATTGTTTGGTGAAAAATTTTGAATCAAGTGGATTGAAGAAACTTCAAGATTTTTAATGAACTCAAATAGAAATTTGTTAGACTTACCATTAATTGTAAAATAAATAAAAGACTAAACCTAAGGTCCCACAGTCGTGTAGGACCTTTTTGTGGGCTCCACATCCTGGAGCTGTATCGTATGATGATAAATCTAAAAATAAAAAATATAAATAATTTGTTTAAAAATTTTTAATTAAAACAGTATATGTGTTATGATAATTATCAAATTGAGCCAGTAGGAATCATGAAGCCAATGGCCAATCATGGACCTGGCAAAACATGTCATGTTATGATTTTGAAATTCTTTGTGCGGAATATTATATAAACATCTATATGAGTTTTCTTCGTATCAAAAGGGACCTATGGGCAATTCTAGACCTACCAGACATAACATAGTACCTAATATAAAAGTTATAGTCGCAAAATGTTATACCAATTCTCACCATTTTCACAATGCTTCCTCCTTATGACAGTTAAAACTTAACTACCAAATTTCATTTCATTATCTTATAAATTGCGACCTGTACTTTGCGCATTAGGTTACATAGACAGACGACCAGAAAGCCAGTCGGAAGGACATCGTTATATCGATTCAGAAAGTTATTCTGAATCGACCGGTGTATTAAAACGTGGGACTTGTTGCTGCTGCACACATCAGCACAAACGCATAATACCCTCTCCACTGTTGTGACGTAGGCATAAAAACTCGCTTGCTCTCGATTTTTAAGAATACTACAAGGACAGTTGTATTAGGGCAATTTTAAATCTTAAACTGTTGCTTTACATTCATTTGCTTCTATTCTTTCAATATCCTTTTTCCCCACTCATGTGAAGTTGGTCGTTACGTGTGAAACATTAATAATATTTATTTAAGACCACATAAAGTATAAAATATATATTGGATTCTTGAGTAATTCTAAGTCGATCTAGCAATGCCCGTTTGTTTATCTATTGAAATTTCGAACAATTCTACAGAAATAAATATTTTTAGTATAAAATTACTTCGAGGTGTACCGATAAGGCTTGAAACACAAAATATTTGATTTAGTATAAAAAGAGCTATAAGCCCAAAAAAAGGTCCAACCTTCGTAAGCAAATTCATACTTCTGCTCGGTTTATATAGTAATTAGCAGGTCTGTGGAGCCGGAGTTGTAGAGTCGGAGTTGGGGTCTTTGTAACGGAGTCGGAGTCGAAGTACCCACAAAAACTCGCGACTGCAACTCCAAAATTGTTCTACTTTACATGTGTAAATAACTATATTAAATATATTAAAGCCCAATGCGACACGTGTTGGAATTAAAATATCGATTTTAAATTTTTACAGAATAATTTGCTGTTATATTTTAACATTTAAACTGCACTGCATTACAGAAAGAATTTAAAGTCAAATAAGGACTAGTCTTATAAATATTTAGTATCAATGTTAGAGACGGATCTAGAACTTTTTTTGACGATTCTACCAGTCTGGTAATTACTATTCATTTCTTTATGTATCATAACGATATATTGTTATTCCATTAAAAAAATGTTTTGACCCATCCACTAAAGTGAAATACTGATTTAATGCATTACCCTTCACAAAATTGCTGGCTGAATCCACCGATTGTTATTTGGTTTAGCACAAATTTTTGTTAGACTCGTCCATAATTTACAACAAGTTCCATGTAAAACAGACATCCGAAATCCCTTTAAAACGACTAAAACTAAAACTAATAATAATATTTAGGTAAAATAAGGTCTAATTAAGACTTATGTATATGGCTAGAAAAAAACATATAATTTTGTAATGATTGACCGATTATTTTTCACAGATCCCATATAAAGTCCATTCCTAAAAATTTGAATTTTCTCTGGAGGTTATCAAAGATTCAGCGCAGTCGAATAAAGCATTCTGCCTTGTTTTATTTTGTTATGTACTTGTTTTATTACATATTTTAGATAACGAATACAAAAAGTTTTACAAATATCATCTTATTTTAAGTTATTAAATTTTAGTACCCATACAACCTGTACAATTGAAAAAAAGTACTAATTTGAAGAGTAAAATAAGATGTTCAAATATTTTGCACAAAATGTCATTACACATAAAAGCTTAAGGGCAAAAAGTCCTTTAAACATTGTTGCGTAAATTAATTTTGCCTTAATAAATTCTTCAACTTCATATGCAGAGGTTACCGCGCTTGTCTTAAAATTCTGGAAAGACAACTTTATTCTGTTTCAGCAAAAAATAAAATTTCCTTTAAAAACTGACATAAAAACTTTTGAAAACATTGTTTACTCTTATTTCATTTTATTACTGCTTTCGGTTTTTTTTAAGGCAAAGAGTTTAAACAAAAGTAAAAGAAGAACACCTTAAACTGTTAAATCAAACATTTAATTTTTAATCATCAAAGAGACGAAAAAAAACATAACAACGGAGGAAGAACAAAGAATAACGAGCAGAAAAATCGCATTAAGCCTCAATCTTTCCCAGATTTTTTTAGTAACTCAGAATGCATGTATTTTAATGCTGCTGGAGTGTCGTTTCCTTTTGGTATTTCGAAAGTAAATTTACCGCCTTTATGAGAAATTTTATGCCAATTTAAATTAGTTCTATAACAACTAACCAGCCAACCAGCCAACCAACCAACAATATATTTGGGCTTTTCCTTGCCACAAAGATTTGGGCGACCTCTTGCTCTTTAGTGGTCAATGTTTTTGAGATTATGTGTTTGCTGAAAACAACAGTTAGACTTGCTCCATACTCTTACCCATACAATGCCCAGCCTACTACTCCTCTTGAGAGTTGTGTTCATTTTTTGTGTTTCCTCTTAGTATTGCACCATAATCAACATTTATTTAACCAACAAATAACCCAAAATCAGCAAGAAAGAAAAAATACAATGGATTTTGGTACGTTTTATAGCATTTTGGCCTTAAGCCTACATGTTGGATGGTCGACCAAATTGGTTCG
The DNA here is from genome assembly GCA_943735925.1 of Pollenia amentaria. Lineage (NCBI taxonomy): Eukaryota > Metazoa > Arthropoda > Insecta > Diptera > Polleniidae > Pollenia > Pollenia amentaria. The sequence goes on along the minus strand of OX031008.1, from coordinate 77,874,807 downwards.
TCATAATAATTGCTTTACGACTACTTTGATCAGTGATCGAATTTACAGCGTTAATAAGAAAAAGATATCAAAGTTGGGTAGAGAAAGAAGGGTAATTAAGGGATTTTTTGTATCAAAATGAAATTGGCTTTCTAATACAAAAATATACGATATCTTACGAATAACAGTATTCGAATATATAGAAAGGATATTAAGCAATGGTAAGGTATACAAGTTTTACATATAAATTAAATAATAAAGATTAATATAATTCTAAATAATAATAATAATCTATATATGAATCGGCAAAGGCAAAACAGAACACTTTTCTTCTCTTTTTGTCAGCCGATTTGAGCAAAAAAAAAAATATATTTTAAAGGTATTTACTTACGGAAGTGCACAATCTATATTTTATTGAAATCTGAGGAGGTAAAATAGGGTAACTTCGGTAACCCCAAATCTCCAAAACTAATGGAGATGCAAAAAAAACTTTTTACTTATCGTTGTTCATTAGAAAAATAGGTGGACAGGAGTCTGGTACATTTTTTTATATTCGGCCCTTTTGGCGCTTCTTTGTCACCTCATCTATCTTTTTAACAAATAAGCCAGGACTGTGGAGTCGGAGTTGAAGAGTCGGAGCTGAGGTTTTTGTACTGGTGTCGGAGTCGCAGTACCTACCAAAACTCGCGACTCCGAATCCAACATTTTTCGGCATAAAATTTAAAAAAAATGTTCTAATATTTTCCAAAATAAAAACTCTTCGAAGTTGGCGATGCAATATTTCAAATATCGACTTGTAATTTTTACAGAATCATTTTCTTGCTATATTTAGCCATTTAAAAGGTACTACATTAAAAAAAGTTAGAGTGCTATATTCGGCTGTGCCAAAACCTTGATACCCTCCAATGACAGCTTGAATATATGAGAGCTATAAATTATTAAGTAATCTTTATAAAAACGGACGTCAGTATAAAAATTGGTCCCGGTTTAAATGAATTGGACGACAATCAGATGGTGTTATACTTTTATTTGAAGTAATTTGAACTAACTTGAATAAAATATCATGAACCGTAACAGTTTAAACCGAACTAAAATGATTTTCAGGAGGGGAATTTATATTAGACCCATGAAAAATTATGGACTAATCATTACGAAATCATGTAGAGTGATTTCTTTTATTAAAAATCTTAATGGAACAAATTTCAATACAGTAGTGGAATTTGCTTTAGCGTTTAAAGCTCTTTTCAGAAGGCTGCTTAATATGGGATCTAAGGAAAATATGGAAAGATAATCAGAAAATTGCATGATATTATTTCTGGCCATATGAACCAAAATTGGACCAAATTTTACCACAATATCTATATCTGCTACCGTTTAAGGCATAATTAAATAATTTCACAGAGTGAGCATAATATTGGACAAATTTTCTATTGTGATTTTTAGTCCTATAAAACTGTCACGTACCAAAGTTTATTATGATAGCAATATTTATTACGGTTTTAGACGTACAGTATGATTTCTAGTCATATAGAACGAGTTTTTGCAAAATCGTGTATCATGCCGTGCATTATGCCACCTTTTTGTGTTAGTTTTGTAACAAAATTGTCAATCTTTTAGGGTGGTGATTTTAAATTTTGATTCATAACTCTGATTCTACTGATCAGATTTTGCTGGATTTCAATCGCAAACTGCTTAGAACAACTAGAAACAGTTTGACACCAACAATGTTCTTATCTTTTGAGTTCTTCGAAAGTGAGCGTACAGAGAGGCGGATATGGTTAAATCGACTTAGAATTACTCAATAAACTAGAATGTATATACTTTATGGAGTCTTAGATGCATAACTAAAAAGTTTTACACGGAATGACAAACTCTAGTGGTGGTGGAGGTTATAAAAAAAGTTTAAAGTCAAATAAGGACCAGTCTCAGATGCATTTAGCATCAAGGTTAGAGTAGGCGTTGGAGTCGAAGTCGTAAGTCGTGAGTCGGAGTTGCACTCAAAAAACTTCAGCCTTCAAAGGCTGGAGTCGGAGTTAGTATTTTTCTGATGACTCCAAAGCCCTGAAATAGACACAGAAATAAAGATTTTACCAAATTCGTGATAAATATAAATTTTTAAAAAATATAAATATGCTACTTTTTCGAAATTCGAATGTTTAAGGGGTAAAAATCTTATATAGTTTTGGTACATTTTTCAAAACATTTTTTGTTTTTGTTAATTGTTGGCTCCAACTACAATATTAAAAATTTTGATTCTTTAACGGGTAGAAAAAGTATCAAAATGAGGAAAAATGGGATATAAAATTTCTTTCTTTTACTTCTGTGGTACTATTAAAACATTTTAGAATTTTTTATAATATTGAACTGAAAAAAATTACATTATAAATGCAGGGTCCTGAGTGAATGAGAGCCTATAAGAAGAAAACTGTTGGTACATTTTTGTTCTTCAACTAGTACGTTTTTGAATTTTCGTTAATATAGGGACTTCAACCAAAAAATTAAACATGCATGATGCTGAGTATATAATGATCTGTAAAGGGTATTTTTTTGGTACTTTTTCGTTCTATAACTGGTACTTTTTTTTGATTTTCGATAATATTGGACCTAGACACAGAAAATTAAACACGCAATGTCTTGAGTGGGGGAGAATCTATAAATGGGAACTTTTTTGTACTTTTTGTTTTTAACTTGTAATTTTGGAAATTTTCCTTATAATGAACCTAAAAACATCAAATTCAACATGCAGAGTCCAGAGAGATTGAGAAAATATAACAGGAGACTTTTTGGTACCTTTTGATTTTCAATTGGTACTTTATGATTTTCTTATATAAGTGAACTTAAAAAACTAAATTAAGCATTCATGGACTTGAGTGGAAGATAATATATGGACCGGATGTTGGTCCTTCGACAAATCTTTGCACTAAGACGAAAAAAAGCAAATGCAGGAAATATGTAAATTCATATATACTTAAATAATTGTTTTCTTTTTATTTGCATAAAAAATTATGGTCGATATATTTGGCAAACACTAGTAATAATAATTTTATATATCGAGGGCTAATATTCAAAAAGAGCTATCTGTAAAATCACAATTTTACAGCAAAGCGACTTTTTCGATAACTCTAAGAGTAATAACTTAACTTTATTTTACAATGTTATTTAAGAACAACGTCTAAATCGTACATATGCCATTTTTTTAGTTCCAGATATTCGCGCTTATATGGCTGAAAGCACTATTTACAAATTAAAATTTCATCGATTTGAACATTAAAATAAGCAGATGGCACTACTTGAAAAAAAATTAAACTGAATTGTATTGAAAACTATTGGAGACTTTAATTTAAGTATCGCGAATTTTTATTAAAATAATTGCCCCCTTATGCAAAAAACGTTAAAGTTCACATTAGTTAATAAACACAATTAACGCAGCAAAAATGAATGGGCTTAATGTGTTGGTTATCTAATGGGAACTTTAACTTGTTTTTACAAAAGGGGGTTAGTTTTGTTAAACAAAACAATATATTTTTTATTTTGGAAAAGTAAAACATTAAGAAACGTTTAATCATTAAAATTAAGCTAAAATTTTACACTTCCCTATATGAAAAGCATTAAATAATTAAACTCTATCCGCATATTTTAAATTATCATAAAGAAACATCATATTCTTGCGAAATAACAGGCTTTAATGCTTTGCAAATGCCTTACATTTTCTTAGGTGAATAGGACGTAGGCCAGATTGTAAGGGATTTGGTTCTATTTATATGACCTCTGCACAGTGTGGGAAATTTGGAAAAAATTGAAATAATTTATATTTAGCAAACGGTTGCTCCGATTGGAATGCAATTTGAGATAACAATTAAAGAGTTGTATTCGAGCTTTGGATTTGAGGTCTATCGACTTATCGCCATAGGTTCCCAAGATAGGGCACTTAGGGTATTAGAAAAACTAAAAACGATCCTTAATTCGTAATTTAAGGCCGATGTTAGAAATTATTCTTTAGTGGAATGCGTTTGTCGACTTCTTAATAATTTATCTCTTAAAGTTTAGAAAATATCTGACTTTGAAAATTACAACTTGCTATTTTTGACCGACCTTGGTCAAGTATTTTGTAAATATAAGACTCAAATTTATCCTAATTTTCTTGAAATATTTTTTGTGAATTACCAGCAAAGCAGTTTATATTCTACATTTTGCAAATTGTAAAAAAATTTTTTTTAATTAAGAAGTTATTTGAATTTGAAGTTAAAATTCTGAAAAAGTCGATTTTTCTCAATTTTTATCTAATAAGGTATCTTGGTTATTTATAGAAAAAAAAACTGTTTTGCCACATATATCTTATTTATACTTATTTAAAAGGCTTCTTCATGTTTAATATTGCAATGCAAAAAAGTTTAATCACTGCGGGTACAAGGCTCTTCAGAAATAGCCCTTTTTATACAAATTTCCACTTTATGACACACTTTCTTCAATAGCAAACCAATAATCAAACATTTGAAGCACAGTTTGTATGACTAAATCTGTTTATAATAATTGTGCAATAGGAATCCTGAGACCAGTTCTTAGTATCCATTTAATTTCAAAAACAACACAAAAATCATTTTTGGGGATTTCGGCTGCTTTTTTGGGAATCGTGGGATTCGTTTTGTAAGTTTAAAATTGTTTAGCTGGTTTTTATTAAGCATTAAAGTATCTATTGACTTGTACAATGTCTTTAAATAATATTCACTAATAAATATTTTATTGCATAAATAAAAATTTATATTATTGACAAAAACTCATAAAGACATTTCTTCAACGAATTTTAAAAGAATATTAGTTTTTGAAATTTAGAGACAATCCCCAACCCTTTCCTGTATAATATGTCTGCTTTGTAAAAAAATGTTTTATAATTTTATTATATACAATAATATTTCTTATGTAGATAACACTTTTTCCCCCAAAAAAAAACTGTGTGTGTTCGATAGCGCAATACAATATTTATGAAAAAAAACGTTTTGGGAAAAATTTTTTTTTTTCAAATTTAAGCGACAGTCAGTAAACTCGTTTCTATAAAAAAAAACACATATACGAAAATTTGCAGATATCATTATTTGAACATAAACTAACGTTATGTATATGGGGGATTTCATGTCAAGTGACCCAACTTTTGAAATCGATGTCTTCCGATTTGGATTAAATTTGCACCAAGGTTAGTCTTATTGGATAGTAGTTTAGACACAAATTTTCAACAAGATCGGTCGAACAGTTTCTGAGTTAGAGGGGGTCAAAAATTTAAATTTTGGCCAAGCCGGTGTTCTTGCTCATCCATGTAACTTATTATCTATTGGTGTTAGCAAAATTTGTTCAAAACAAATTAGATAGCTATTTCTTTAATGGGATGCGAGTGTGTTATGTATAAAAAAAATTGGAATTTCATATATTTTACTTAAAAAATTTCAAATAAAACTATTCAACAAAAATTTGTTTGAATGTATGATAAAATTTTCTTTTTTTTAATGAACAAACCATCTAGAACTTTCAAACAATAAAAAACATGGCAATCGTGTGATAAAAAAAAATAATCGTAAAATAAAATGTTAATATTGTAATTTTGAGCAATAAGTATTTATTAAATCTGATTTGGGTGATTTTAGGTGTTAAAAAAAGTAACGACATTGATAAAGTTTTTATGTTTCTACCCATTGAAGTATCATGCATTAAACACATTCGAGACAGCAGGCAACACGAAGGCACGACTACAAATGCTGCAGCAAGGCGAATTCATGTATACGGTGGTGTCGATACTACAACAAGTAACAACACCAAAAACACAACAATGTATTTTTTTGTTGCTTTCGTTGATCGATATGTCAAAAACACAAGCAACTTTTGACATTTCTCTCTCTAAGTAAGAAAAAAAAGTAGCACAGCTGTGCTTTCAACGCCACCTGGTAAATGAATTCGCCTTGTGCTGCAGGTTGCAATTGTAGTCGCGTAATCAGCTACTGAATTATTTTGAAGACGACAGCTACAATTGAAAAAATATAAACAGCTGTGTTTTTTATTATGTATTTACATTTCAGTGGTGCCACTATCATTTTTAATTTTTATAAATTTAACAACATGCATAATTGCAGGCTCGTACACAAACTTAATTTAAGCCTACAAAAATATGAATACTTATTTATGATAAATTTTTTAACGTAAAAGCAAATGAATTTATTAAAAAACATTTAAAATATTTTAATTTTATTGTTTTTGGAACTCATAAAGAATATCATCTTCATGGCAGGTTGAATAAAAAATCCTAATATACAGTATAATCGCGAAAAAGTAAACTGAAATGTCCTAAGGGTTGTTAACTTTTTCGTCTTAGTTATTAACTTTTCTAAATTGTAAAAAATGCAATAATAAACATATGTACATATATTTTTTTCAATGACGTAGTTTTCATCTGTACAAAAAAGAAACTTAGATCTAATTTGTACCGGCTACAATTTATAATTAATAATTATACAATCAGTCATGTATTATGTGTTAGGTGCTACATATGACGTTTGTCAGATTGCGAATTCTGGGTATTTTCTAAACATTTGCCAGCCATCCATTACTAACATTATTGTCTTTTCAGGTTGCAGTAACACGAACTCGCGCTTAGCTATTGATATTGCAATTAGAACAGTGATTGCGCAATTACGTTTTCAATGCTTCAAGAAAACATTTGTACAAACTTGCTTAAAGATCGGCATATTTTGGTCTATGTAATGTTTTCCTGTATGCTTTTTCCTCGAAAATTTGGTGACGTTTTTATTTTTGAGATGGCAACTTCAGATATACAAAAATATAACGCCGATAGTTTTTCTTTAATGTATTTCTCAATTTTGTTTAAACTCTCAACTTTCAGCTTAAAATTTAATCTAATTTGTTATCGTTTGTACAAATCAGTACTTTTACTAATACGATCTGAAAAGTTAACTTAGAGTTAACGTTTAGAGCGGCACAGAAGCGCTAAAATTTGGTTAACTTGACCGCAAGATTACTGTATCGCGATTCTACTGTAATTTTTTGGTTCAACGCACTAAGTTTATGAATTATAGGTCGTAAAGGTTTCAGAGCACTTTATCAATAGTATAGGAAGAAAAATATAATCTGAATCTTTAAAGTATTGGTATCATAATAAAGTCTTTCGAAACACATTTCATATGATGTATTAAATATACCGATTTATTAACCCCTTAAGAGGATTTATCTTATAGGGCATTTACATTACATCGAAATCTAGTAGATTTCATTTGAAATCTTCCTTCAAATGTAGTTAGTTTACATTATACTTGTTTGACATTAGCGAGATTTGGTTTTCACAACAAAAACCGCCGACTGAAAGGTTTTTGTGTAACACATACTTACATATAAAGAAATAGGTATTTAAAAATTTGCATTATATTTTCTTTATAATCAACTTCATTAATTTTAGCAATATAATTTGTCATTTGCATTTTTTTTTATTATTTTACAAAATTTTTGATTTTTTTAACAAGCAGCTATTCTTGTTTTTGTTTTGTTTTTAGTTAAAATGTCATTTTTTTCTTGTGCAGGGAAGTAGTTTTTAGTGCTATATGGGGAAAAACATAGTTGCACCAACAAGTACTACTAGATTTCGAATAGATTTCGTCAAAATCTAGTCACGGAGTAGATTTTGTTTTGTACGGGAAATCTAGCCAAACACAACTAGATTTGGCTCGAAACCTCGAAAGTACTAGATTTCGTTGTAGTGTTAATTGGCTATTAAAATTTTGTCGATATGTATAATAATATTTCCTCAAATATAATATGTTATAGAGAACACCCCAAGTTTTTGCATGCTATATTTTTAGAAACTCCATCAAATAAAATTTTAAAGTTATTAGGGTTAAAAAAATTTTATTTTAGAAAACTTCACAATTTATTTATAAGTTTGAGTTAAAATATATAGTGGTTTATGCAGTTGTTACATATTGAAATATAGTAATATGTAAATATTTGAAAAGTGTTCCGGAAGGCTGAAAACCCGCAATACAGAAAAACTTTATTAATCAAAATCCTAATAAATTTGGTAACATGTGTATATTATTGTTTTATAATTATTATTAAATCGACATAATTTAAAGATAAAGCAAATTTGGTAAAAAAGTCAGTCAAGAAGTATGAGCATTTGAAATGGGCTCTTAATGGGTTAATAAATCGGTGTGCTTTAAACACCATGTGTAAAGCACTTTCAATTTTTCAATGATACCCATACTGCTAAGACTAAGAGCGTTGGCGTGACAAACCTCTTCCTAAATAACTTCTTTTAAGGATACTAAAAAGTAATAATAATATAGATTTGGTGGTGAGTCGCGCTTATATTCTTGTTTAAATCCTGTTCTTTGCTGTTTAACCAAAAAATTATTATTATATATTATAAGCACTAATTCTTCTAATTTTTGATTATATTAGCAGCACTTTTTCTGTTTTGTAGCGTACAAAAATAGAAATTTGTTTAATTTGACTACAACGACAAAATTAGCATAGACAACAACCTGCAGCCATTTTGCCGTGTCGTCGTTAAAATAATCATTTCCATATACACAAATGTATTCTATTGTTGACATATTGAAGTCGGTAGTCTGCTGTCTCGAATGTGTTTAAAGCAGGGATTTCCAAAAATTTTTTGGTTGTGTAGTAGTGAGTACCAGAGAGTAAACAAATTGAGAGAATGCATTCATTTACAGCTGAAATAAAATGTTAGTAATATATTTTTTAAGTTGTATAACACAAAGGTACAAAACTAAAAATTTTTTGTGTTGATAAAAAATTTGTAGCAATTCTTTACCAATTCAATGTCGCTGATTTTAAAACTGCACTTTTTATTCGGAAGCTTTTTGACTCTAAATCAGTTTCAAATATCTTATCAAACAATTGTAAAAAAATAAAGATTTTTATGTTTTAAAAATGCATAAAAAATAAATATTGCAGGCAAATCACAGCTGATAGAAAAAAAAGTGCAGTTTTAAAATCAGCGACATTGAATTGGTAAAGAACTGCTACAAATTTTCTATCAACACAAAAAATATTTAATTTTGTTCCCTTGTGTTATACAACTTATAAAAAAAAATCTTCTAAATTTATACTTTTATGGCAGTTTCGTAATAGTAGAATGCTTTTCAAATGGGCTGAACTTAATTTATTACGTTGCTTGGAAAAAATAAATTTTAAGTCCGAAAAAATTTGTTCGCATAGGTAAGTAGTGCCGAATAAAGAGAGGCACTTAAATTAATTTTTTTTAGTTCAGGATAGAACTCGCCATCCAAATCTTTCCAGAACTCTACAATATTATTTTCGTCTTCAGCATTTACTTCGCTTCGTAGTATGATTAGTTCTGATTGAATATCAAATTCGTAGTTGCTTACATCGCAACGAAAAGGGTTTTCGAAAAGATCTAATAGCGGTTGAAAATTACAAAATCTTGAAACCTGTCTTGAAAATTTTTGAAAAGTGTTTCAAATATTTCGGCATATTCATATCTTTTGTCGATTTCGAGATTTCTATAAACAAGTAAAGTTTTTGGAAAATTGGAAAAATCACCAATCTTAATTTGGGAAAAAATTAGAAAGTTTTGTTTTAAAATTGTGAATGATTTTTGACAAGTCGCATATATTGCGTTCCTTTCCTTGCAATTCCAAATTAAGTTCATTTAACATACTTGTCGTATATCATAACTTTTACCAAATGCGCATCTGAGTTTGCCTGCAAAAATGTATAAAGTCAATATAACAGGTCAAAGTTACGTTAAATAAATACCATAAATTAGTAAGGTTAACTCTTTGGACTCGGTCATATAATTGTAGCACAAAAAAAGTAAGCAATACAAATAGTGCCAAACAATAAAGTTTCATTAATACATCAATAAAACACATCTTCTTACCCAAAAATTTTACCTGCTGTCACATTTGCTTTTATGTGTATAGGTTTACACATAAATTGTAGGAAAACAAGACTTTTTTAACTTGTTTTTTAAATATTTTTACTAACTTAAAAAAAGTGTTTTCAAAGAAAAAAAAAACCCCCACCGGCGCGATTGGTACAGAAACAAAAATATTTTTACAAGCACAAAATACCAACAAATTCTTGTGGCTATTTTTCTCTCATAATAATTTCTGCATTTAGGTACGTCTTTTAAACGCAAGAAAAATTGACCCTTTTACAGGCATCAAAGCATTTTTTTCACAAACAAAACACATATCGTTAGCTTAAATGCAAAACAATGTAGATATTATTTGAAAATTTGAAATTTTTGTTGGTTAGGATTCACGTTACATATATATTTTTATATAATTTTAAGTTATTTACAAAATTAAAAATGACGTATCATCAAATAAATATATAATTTTTTTTAACAGCATAATGTATAATCACACTCAATAAAAAAATTAGCAGAGTATTTAATTCTTTTTATAAGAACACATTAATATTTTTAAACAAAAAAACTGGGTAATCTGTTTTATAACTATTACCACGGTGTTAGTGGAATTAGTGATCAGATAATAATTAATAATAATAATTTTTATATTGCATAAGAAAAAATAAAAAAGTGCTGTAAAATTATAAGAGCCGAATCCATATACGAATGTAAAATAAAACCTACAATAAATGTGACTATCAGCTTCTTCCACATAGGACTGTTAGACATTTTGAATTTTTTTTCTGAAATAATAAAAATTGCTTTTAAATCTCAAATAATTACCATTTTACAAAGTTCTTTGCTTTGCATGTAAACTTATGAAATGTAACATTATTCTAAATTTAAGTCTTAAAATTTAAACTCTAAATAAAAATTGCACGCAAGGCATTGGATGTTACCAAAAGCATTTTTGACCGCACAATATTTTTTGAGTGTAAGCTGAAACAAAATAATATTGCATCCGCTAGACATGCACACTTGTCGAAGTCACATCGACGACTGAATTGAAGAGTATAAAAATATGTGTTAGTAGTGGTGTGCACAATTGTGCAAAGAAATGGAAACCCCTGGTTTAAAGCATCAAACAGTTCCATATTGCAGTAGGAGTCCATAATTTAATACGTATATGTCAATCAATGGAGAAAAAGGTTTTGTAAAAATATTACTTAGAAACCCCTTAAACGTTTGAAAAAGTAACAAATTTATATTCGTATTTTTTAGGTAAGTTACGAATTTGGTATAATCTTTATTCCTTTGTTTAAAAGATAGTTGGGTAGAAAGAAGTTCCAAAATAGAGGTTATACCCGTTTACTCCCTCAAAGGGACGAATTCAAAAAATGAACAACGATAAGTATTAAATTTTTTTGTATCTCTTTTTCGACTAGAGATATGATGTTACCGAATTTACCCTTTTTACCCCCCTCATATTTAAATAATAATTATATATTGTGCACTTCTGTAAGTAACTTTCAAATGGTGTATTCTTTGTATAAAACGGTTGACAAACAGAGGATGAAAGTGTTCGTCACTGTTTTGCCTTTGCCGATTTATATATAAAATTTTTTAAGACATATTTTTAATATTTTCATTTAAAACTAAATAGAAATTATTCTAAACGTACTAATTTACAATTTCATACATATTGTTGGTGAGGTAGAAATAAACTTAGGCCCGTTTTCACAACTTATCGATAGCTAAATGTAGGATTTTATCGGCCGTATAAAAAGTGTTCCATTATTTAAACATTACTTTAACCAAAAGTGAGCGATAAGTTCAAGGAAGGTTCATCCTACTTGGTAGGTTAAAGTGAATTTGAAATAATGGAACTCTTTTTATACGTCCGATAAAATACTACTTTTAGCTATCGGTAAGTTGTGGAAATGGTTGTTGGAAGAGTATAGATTAATAATTTGCAAAATTTTTAAAAAACTCAAGTTATTCAAATATGAAAAGGAAATACTTTGGGAAAAATAAGATAGAAAAAAAACTGATGTGAAGAAACCTTAAAATATTGGAAACTGATTATTATGAAAACAACCAGTGCGCTTTGCTACCATCACTAAAATAAAATATGTAATTTTTTGAATGCTGATCTCGTGCATAGTCTATGAAGCTATTTGTACCAAGTTTGAATACTCTTACTGTTACCTTTCACCAGTTGCACAGAAATCTATATGGCATTTGTATTGAAGTTGTCCCGCCTATATCTACAATAAGGCAGTGGGACTTTTACAGATATTGTTCATTTTGAAACAAGTTATTTGTTTTTAATTTGTAAATTGTAGCTGTGTCCATTTCTCCAATCCCGCACATTTTTTACAGTTGATGTCTGCATATTGATAACCGTTCTTATTGTACCAAATTCGGAAACTTTTACACTTACTGTTCTTCAAATGTACGGGATTTTATTTTGTGCCACGCCCACTTATCTAATCAGGCCCACTTTTTGGCCGATGTTGCGTATTGATCACATATATATTTGTTTCAACTTTTTTTTGCCTTCTTTTTGACCGATAACCCCGCTATGTGTACCAAATTTGGACAATTTTTCTCTTACAGTTCTTTAAATTTTATATTTATAAATACGGGAAAATTTTTTTTGTAGTTGATTTTTCAGTATCTTATCGTCCACCGATTTTAAAAAAATATATATCATTTTAAAGTTTTTTTTGTGTAGATGTGCACAATATACCAAGATGCTTGTATCTAATTTAGAAATTTTGATCCTTGCGATTCTCCAGATATAAAGAAATCTACAATCTCTTTGTATGGGAGGTGTCACTCGCACTTTTCCAATCCCAACCATACTTTATCGGGTGCTATGTATTGATAATAAATATATTCTTACCTAGTTTGTACCCCTTGGCTCATACCGTTTTTCAAATATACATAAATCTATAATGTCTTTGTATGGGAGATGCCAAGCCTACTTCTTCAATTAGAGCGGTTGTGTTCTGATAACCCAGCTATCTGTACCAAAATTGGACAACTTTTCTCTTACCGTTCTCTAGATATAAGAAAATCTATTTTATGCAACGCCTACTTCCCCAATCCCGTACAGATTTTGTTATATGTTGTGTATTACTAATCAAGATGGTTGTACCTAATTTGGAAACTTTGGCTTTTACCGTTCTCAAGACATACATAAATCTATAATGGGTTTACATGGGACGTCCCACGTCCACTTCTCTAATCTCGCCCATTTTTTGGAGAGGTTGTGTATTGATCACCAAGCTATATGTACCAAATTTGGACAATTTTTCTCCGACTGTTCTCCAGATATCAATAAATCAATTTTGTACCACACCCAGTTCTCCAAGGCCTCCCACATTTTGCCTAGATATTTTCTATATATACACCCAGAGAAAAAATATGTTTAAATTTGGTCACCTCCAACAAAACTATTTTTAAAGAGAATTGCAAACATATTATTTTTAAATTTAACCATATTATTGTCACCGACAAACACATTATTGTTAAATTAGTCCTCCATCAAGAAGGCACAACCATATTATGGTTGTATTAAAAATTAAATTTTCTAGAAAGAATAGACATTTTCCTGAAAAAGAAGTGCAAAATAATATAAATTGTTTAAAGTGAGAACATCAAAAAGAAAAAATTTATTGCAGAGCTTGGTGGTAAACGACTTTTTAGTATTGCCATTTTCACAAAAAATGAGTAAAGACGAACACGTGAACATGCAACATACAGTTGACAGTGTGAAAATACAGGAACATCTAAATTTATTCAGCAAACTTGCAACGATTGGCCTTGAGCTTTGTTAATAGTCATTGCAAAAGCCAAACGAACGGGAAATAAATTTGTAGGAAGCGACACTCTTGGTTGTCGAATGGCAATAACGCACCAATTTTATGGTACACCTGACCCTGAATCTTTAATTAATATTCAACAAATTGGAATTTTCGTTTGAATGAAAAAATATATTAATATCTGAATTGAAAACCACATTATTAAGATTTAAATTTTAACTGAAGGGTTACAAATCAATAATTTAAAACTGACAATCAATAAACAAGCAGAGCCTTGAACCGACAAAATGTAATTCTCATAAGGAAAAAAATACATTTTATATAGAGAAAACACACCATCATAAAAGTGCGCGTATAACGCATATTCGTAGAAATTTTTCGAAAGTTTTTTTATAAATCATCAGTGAAAGTAGAACTTTCCAACGCATATACTCGTTTGAAAATCGGTTGAGTGGTTCTCGAGTTATAAAATGACGAACATTGGACAACTTATTTTTATATATATATGTAGATAAAGATGTTTAAAACGTCCGGAAAGAAAAACTTATTGCCAACACGAAATTTAAAGAACTCTACAAATTAAGCCCTCGAAAAACTTAAGCAATTTTCTGAAGTCATTCATATCTAAATTTCATAATTTCAGATTTGCAACAATATTTCCAGATTTTATATATATTGTTCAAAAATGGTGCAATTTTTTATTATTTGAATTTACCTTTAAAATTAAGCAGCTGTCGTTCAACATGTGGGTTCAACAGCGCATGCCCTCTGAACTTGTAAATTAGTTTTGAAGATCATAAGGCTTAACACAGCCGCATTACATCAAAAACTTACTGCAAGCTAAAGTAATTTTATTTGTAGTTAAACTCAAAAAGTACTTTTTTATTCCCCTCTTAGACAATACTTTTTTTCCACACATCACAGGGTTAATATTTAAGTTTTTATAGTGATCTTTCTTTCAGTGTTGGTTCTTAATGTTTACAACTGCCAATACAAAGTACGATAATTGCAACATCAGTAGTTTGTTTCAAATATTTTGTTCAACAAATTATTATAGTTGCGCTTTTTTGTTGCACTCTTACAAGGCCCACATACGTATAAAATACATGTCTTAAAGTTTAAGCAGTTTTCTTTTTTTTTAACTGTTTATGGCTCACGATTTTGTTTAACATTTATATTTTATGAGTTTTTCGTTTTCATTATTTTTTGAGGGGAACTTTTTTCTTATTGCCAAAAAAAATTCGAACATAATTCCATAATTTGAGATGCTGGCTGGGTGTGTCAAAATAATACTTGTATGACCACAAATTAGTAAGAGATCATGGTTTCAATGATCTTTTAATACATGGCATTTAGTGGTCAATAAACCAAAAAAAAAAAAAGTTTCCCCAAAATTGTGCACGTTTTTCCTGGGACGAATGTGAAGTTAAAAGAAGGCATACGTGTTACACTTAACGTAAACAAATTCTTATAAGTTTTAAAAAATTAAATGCGTTTACCAATAAATTATTGTATGTGTTTTCGGCATCAATTGATTAAGATGATTTTTAGAAGGTGTTTGAATTGGGGAGTGCTTGAAAAAAGTATTTCTCTTATGCCTTTGGAGTGTTAACTTAAGTTTTAAAAATTGGCTAATAATTGAAAATGCCTTGCAAATAGATATGTATAGCAAATACATATATGTTAATCCCTCGACTTAAATAATTGTCGAGAATGAGATAACAGTGGAACTGTAAAGTTGTTTTTAATATTTAACTTTAAAAGGTCTCACATAGATCGGACTATCTTCTTTTAAGTATTAAGTCTTTTTTCGTGTTGTAAAATGCCAAAATAAAATGGACATAGGCTATATAAGATTCCACTAAAGTTTTTCGGATAGGGTCCAGGGGCAGTTAACCTCCTATACTCAGAAAATATAAATTACCATCTTAGGAGAGATTTAAGCAAAAGTTTCCGTACCCAAAAAAACAAAGGCATTTCAACGTCAGGACGCTGTTCTGGTTGACCCTCCATTCCGCCCTCCATTCCGCTTTTTGACACAGAAAGCGCTTTATATGCACATGTCTCTGTCTATATCAATTTTTCTGGTGGATTTAGCCTTTAAATCCACTTGAGAGAGTAAATTATAGTCTTTTTATTCTCATCTATCAGCGTATATGTGCGTGCACGCGTGTGTGTATTTACTGAGTAAATTTTACTCGTATGTACATGGCAATGAAAAAAAAATATATAAAAAATTAAAAGAAGTCTTGTTTTTCTCGTCGAAAACAGGGTGCGTTCGTAAATGCATCACTGCGCTGCATCAGAAAAGCAAACTTTTTTTAATGCCCATAAAAAAGCAATTATAATTTTTTTTATTGTGTGACTATTATTTTTGTGGAGTATTTGACAATTTTTTGGTCCACATCTACTTCATTCATATATATATATAAACATTTGAAATCACTGATGCAGCACAGTGATGCATTTACGAACTCACCCTACACATTTAAGTAATAAAAGAAGTTTTGTTTGCATGCCGTTTATGTGCAAAAAACCTATGTAAAAGCAAATGTGAAAGATTTTTAATTGTAGGGCAATAGGTAATATGTGTTTTATTGTTGTACAGATGAAATTATATCGATTTGCACCTTAACTGCTTTGTTTATAAAAGATATTTTATGTTTACTAAAGCGACATGACGACAATATCAAAATGCTTTTGATTTTCATAAAAATTTGCAACTAGTTTGATGTGTGTGCACGTAATTTCTTGACATTTTATTTGTTTTTTGTTTAAAAATGTATGAAAACTTGATTTTTAATGTTTTTTTATTAAAATTGTATTATCCAATTTTATTTATTATTACAACAAATAATTATTACAAATTATGAAAAATAATCAGGCTTTGGAAGTCTTACTTTTAGAAGTTTGTAAAATTCTTATAAATAAAATTCTAATAAATAATATTTAAAACAACAAAACACATATTCTTAAGCCTCTAGAACACGGCATGTAAAAAGCCACATGCGCATGTGGTTCTGACGTAATCTTGACGTCATCACACAACACGCAATGCTTATTGTGGCTTTGCATTGACGTCAGAACCACATGCGCATGTGGCTTTTTACATTCCGTGTACTAGAGGCTTTACTCTACCAATTAAACAATCGGTCGCATTTGTTCTTACGTAGGCTATTTGCACATAAATTGCGTGAAAACAAAACGAAAAAAAAAACATACACATACACACACTGTGGTTTGCAAAAACAGCAAACATGTGTATGCATGTATTAATGCATGTGGTTTTTTGCTCTCTTCAGTTTTCTGAATGTGAGCACGAAGTTTTTGCTTTCCTTGTTACTTCCCCCCTCAACAGTTAGAAGCAAAACATTTTTGTCAATTCCAAATGTACTAAGTGCAACATCTTTATAAATCTATAGTCTTTGGCTTTATTCAGCGCACATAAAAATTGGTGTATGTAACGACCAGCTTTACACACTGAAATTTTTGTTACCGTTTTTCTTTAATATGCTCCCTTACAAACTTGCTTCGTAGTAAGGGAATGTCGTGGCTCTTCAAATTTTATATATATGGGGGATTTCATGTCAAGTGACCCAACTTTTAAAATCGATGTCTTCCGATTTGGATTGCACCAAGGTTAGTCTTATTGGATAGTAGTGTAGACACAAATTTTCAACAAGATCGGTCGAACAGTTTCTGAGTTGGAGGGGGTCAAAATTTGACATTTTGGCCAAACAGGTGTTCTTTCTCATCCATGTAACTTATTATCTATTAGTGTTAGCAAAATTTGTCCCAAACAAATTAGATAGCTATTTCTTCAAGCTTTCGAAAAAAAAATTTTTTTTGTATTTTTTAAAATTTTTAAAAAAATTTTTTTTTTTAAGTTAAAACTTACTTTTTATTTTTTTTGAAAACGGTATTTTTTTTTTTTTTTTTTTTTGTTCAAACGAAAGCTTATGTATTTTCCTTTTAGGTAGTTTTGGTCGCTTAGTGTTGTGCGAGTGGGATATGTATAAAAAAAAATAATTTCTTACTCAAGACGAGGGTTTTTTCAATTTCATCCAAATCGGAAGACATCGATTTCAAAAGTTGGGTCACTTGACATGAAATCCCCCATATATATATTTTTTATTTTACCTTACTGCATCTCTGTATGTTTTAATTGGGTAGTTAGTCAAAAATTAACTCTGGGCATTTACTTTTTTTGCAGCTAATCGTCAACATATTGTCCATTTACCATGATTTAAAATCAATATGTTACATTTTTTAATGAAACCCATTTATTGTTCACGGCAATACAGAATTACAAAATACAATAATTTGTGGCAACCATAATAAGGTTGTATCTGGTCGTGAAGGGCTATTGATAACGTGCATAAATTAGCAGATTTTTAACTGACATTAGCCCTCATTTAATTTCTATTTCCATTTCACTATGTCATTAATAAATCTCTTGTAGGCGTGGTTATGTTGGTTTAAATGTATATATGTATACGTTTGTATTTGTTAAGTCCTTAAATATGTACTTGATAATTAGCTGCAGTGTTGGAACCAAAAATGGCCAAATTTGCCAACAAAAAAAAAATCAATTAAGAGTGCTATATTTGGCTATGCCGAAACCTTTATTCCCTTTACCAGGGTGCGATAAGAACAGAAAGTTATATAAATACCGTTCCTTAGATTTAAAATTAGAGTGAGTCGACGTTTTTTTGCTCATACCTCAGTTCTTTGTGGAACTTTGCGACATAAATGTCACATACACTGTGAAATAACAAACGGAGTGATAAACTTATACATATATTCCCTTTCCACCTGTGGTGAAGGGTATACAAATGGCTTAAAAAACTCCAAATTGTCTAAAAACTTTTTAAATTAAATACGCACGGAAGTTTAACAACAACACAAAAAGAATTTCATTTTACAATTGAGTGATTCACAAGGTATGCTATCAAGTCATATCGTCATAATGTCCTTAATAATATTTTACAATTGTTTAAAAAAATATTGTTGTGTTTCAAACCAAATAAAAATGTTATTGCTGTGTTCATTGATTCGCCATAACTGTACAGTAGAAATCTAAATTATAAGCAGTTGCCAACAGCAGTCATATATATTTCTTATAATTATTTTAAGACATATGACTTTACAACTACATGACTACCTTGTGAATCACCCAAATATATATTCGGCTGAGTCGGATCTTAATACCTTTTACCTTACAAAATGCTGCGTCTTGTGTTGCGAAAATTTTTTTGTTTAAAACGCATTTCCTTATAAAAAAAAAAATTAAAAAACAAACACCAACAGGTGACTTTATGAATATAAATTAGAGGCAATTGTGGTTTTTGCTCAGACCTCTCTTGCTGAATTTCAATAGAAAAAAATTATACAAGGCTTATGTGACATAAATTTATAACAACCTTGTCCTCATAATTCCTTTTTAGGGGTGACAAATCAGACGACATCGTTAAATCATCTTCGTTACTCATAAGGACCCAGAATATATACATTTTGAAATTAGAAAAGTTACATCGACGATAACTTCAATTCGTTATTGTTCAATGCTGCCAATTCTTCGTAACCCAACTTGGGTTAGTAAGATTTTATTACAAAAACTGACATTTCGCAGTTGTTCAACAATAGTGTTATTAACTCAAAATTTTTATTTTTTCACTTATTGAAAAAAATCGACACTTACTGCCTGTTCAACGATTTCGAACGTTTACGTTCGCATATAAAATAACATTTGAAACACAAACAAATTTTAAAATGTTGCGGCTGTTTTAAATGTAATTTTCTATGCGAACGTTAACGTTCGAAATCGATGAACTGGCAGCTAATGTTCATATCTAACCACCGTAAAAATATCCTTATAATTTAACAACTTTTTGGGAATGAAACCTCTGGCATAATATTTATTTTCATATATCTTTAATGTAAAATTTAAAATTGTCTTGCTTTTACTGAAAATTTTGGGCTAATACAGTATTGTTAAACAAGTGCGATATTAAGCCAAAAAGTAACAAGAATATTTTTTTTCAATAAAATTTGAAATAATAGTTGATTTTCTTTTTTTTTTTTTATAATATCAAGATGATTATTACATAATTTTCATTGTAGCATTTATCACATTTTTTGGTCCAAAATTTCTAAAAACTTGAGGGAAATTTTGCTAAATAAAAATAGCTAAATTTATTTTTTCATGGCTAAGCAACATGACAAATAGGTAAATCTTGCCACTAAATGGCTAAATTGGCAACACTAATTAGCTGTTAAATCACATGTTCAGAAACATCAATGTTCAAAACGAAAAATGATGGCATGTCACCAAAACTGCAACAACAGGCTTTTGCATTGTTTTTACCATTAATAATCGATTCTTTATCAACTGTAAATACTGCAAAAATATTTCCTCTAACCGTTAAATTTCAATTTATTTTGTAAAAAAAAAATAATAAATTTTACTGCAATTGATATCCTTTCCAAATAACGATAAAAAAATACCATTAAAATTGGTTTTAATAATTTGTTTTTCTTTTTCCATCTTTTCATCAAAGTCTTCAGAGCAATAAACAACAATACTGACACCGACAGCAGCGGCAACAGCAGTACAACCACTCGAAACTGTTGTTTTAGTAAATAAACCACCTAAAGACACAAAAATAAAACAAAACAACATCAGCACCAGATCCAAACGACACACTTATCAAATGCTATGAGAAAGACCTTTCCTTGCCACCTACACTCTGCTAACAGTCATTTGTAACATACACCAGCCATAAAGAGCAGCGACAGCAATAGCACCAGCTACAAAAACATCATCAGCACCAGCAAACAACTTACTCGATATCAAACAAGAATCAATTCAATCAATCTGTATTTATAAGACGTCAACACACAACTCGGACCACAAGCAAAAACAAACGACATCAGGAACTGTGCAGAGAAGTACTTTTCATTTGAAAATCCATCCACACGAACCATCTTGTGCCTGGGCGACCACATGAATTGGGGGGAGGTTATGGCCAGAAAAGGAAAATTAAACACCAGTCAAGAAGATTATTGGAAAAACAAACAGCGAAAGGTTTCACAGTTGGGAAAGCAAAGTGGTTGAGGTAGGTAGAACTAACTATCGAAACCATATGAATATTTATCGCTTACACTCACACACAGTCATCTTAACTCTTGTTTTTAGCTCAAAGGTTTGCTAGACAAGTGAACTTGTAGACACTTTAATAGAGATCATGTTTGGTATGACATGTAGAAGATTAAAAGGGATTAAACGTTCAAATTTTATTAAATTTTCCAGTTTGGAAACAGGAATATTTTGACAAACAATGTTGGCTATGTCTATAGATATGAAACTCCCTTAAAATTGAAAAAAATATATCTACCTCTTCGTTGGCGCTGGTTGCTCATTAAAATTATTATTTATATAGTATAAATGAATAAAAGGGCTTTCAACATGAGTAAAAAATAATAATTTTAAGGTTTGACATTCTATAAATCTAACATGAATAAAGGTATCATAATGAAATTTGGCAGTTATGTAGATTAAAAAGTTCTTAAAACAGTGGGCAGAAAAACATCCCACTTTTTGAATAAAAAATACCATAATTCTCAATCTCAATCATTAGCATTTTCATACTAAATGCTAAAAAACATCAAAAGTTCAACTTTGAGCTTAAGTTTCTCAACAACTACTGAACCGATTTTAACAAAATTAACACTGCAAAAAAGTTCAAGAAGTCTTCTCTCCTGCAGATTTTTGGCCGATGAAAAACGATTTTCAGCCACTGTGCGTCGTAGCGCTCCAAAGGCGTAGCTAAGACCTACCGGTATTTTTGCAGTTTAATGAAATTATCGTGTTGGTTAGAGATTTGATTTGTGAACTGGTTAGAGAAAAAAAAAACATCTGTTATACATTTTGGGTTGGGACTGTTCATGATTTAGTGCGCGATATATGTACTGGTGTGCATGTACATGCTCATTCTGCAGCACCCTGTAGTTGTGGTTAAAATTAAGCATACATCACATCAAATGAAGAAAGTTTTTCTTTCTTTTAAAAGTTATGGTCAATTAGACAATTGCTAATTGCTTAATTGATTTGTGCAAAATCCACATTTTTGTAAAATTTATAATCTTCTAACTAATTAATGTACATATTTACATGACAACCAATCAAAATAAATTATTTTCAAATCAATATATTTGACAAGTTATTTTCCAAGATTTTTTCCAAATAATTCATACAGATTTCACATATAAACGTCAATGAACTTAGTCACTAGGCAATATATTGAAACCAATATTCTTTTTGAAGTAATTGAATTTAAATTCATGTTTAAAGAAAAGTAAAAGCAACAAGTGTAAACATGTCAGAGAAATTTTTCAGAAATTTAATATTTTTTTTTTTTTTTTTTGTCTGAACATCAATTTTTAAGATTACAAAAGAGAAAAATGATGATAAATATTTAACACATTTTTTTTTCGAATAAAACCACAAAAAAAAATCCAAAATAAACAAGCTAAAATAAAAAAGGCCGTCAAACAATCAGTCAAAAAATAAAAATTTGTTTTATTATCCCAAAGATCATGCCAATGTTAAGATGAAATAATGACAGACAATGATTTAGTACGCATGCGCTTGGACAGCAGCAATTTGATCAACGTGATCACAATCGTCGACATTTCGACATAAAGAAAAAGCTCTTAATAAAAAAAAAACTTTTACAAATTGAAAAGAATAAAAAATATTTGGATTTCTTAAGGGTTTTAAATATTTAGCCAAAAATTTCACCTGATTTAATTTATTATTTCTTTTTTTTTTTTTTTGTTATGGGCGTGTTATTGTTTACTTTTTCTTCACTTTATTTATCGTTGAAAAATTGTACTCAAAATCGACTAACTGTTAATTTGCTGAATTAAAAAAAAACAATTTAATTTTTTGTGCATATACCGTTTTATGTGTTAGCAGTTAATTTTTAAAGTCATTTAAAAGCGAAATTTATCAAAAAAAAAAAAAAAAAAAAATGTGGGTAATAAAGGGACGAAATTAATTGGCCTAATTTTTTTTTTTTTTTTTATTTCGCAATTCTTAAAATTTTACAATAATTTATTTACATATAATTTGCTTTTAATAATAATTAAATAATTTCCCATGCCCTCTCATTATGAGAAAAGAAAACCTTATTTCCACTGAAGCGAAAAATAGTTACAACAAACACATAACAAGTTGTCATTATATGTACATTAGAGTGCTTCAAAAAAATTAACATGAAAATTTTCACTGTCCCTTCCCCTAAAATTGTTCTACATATGGGCATTTCCATGAGAATGTCAACTACGGGTCATAAAATGAAAACCCTTAAAACTTTTTTAAATATGGTAAAAAGTAATAAAACATTCAAACTTTACTATGCAAAGATAAAGAGCAAAAAATAAGAGTTAAGATTGATTAACAATTTTCACTTTTCTGCTGATTAACTACAGATAGATACTGGTAACATTGGAATTATACTTTAAAATTAATGTTTCAACAACAATAAATAAGATCCACGAGAAAAGACAAAATATATAGTTCGATTAGCGGTATATTTTTTGGTTTGTTTTGGATGCTATTCTAATGTCACGTACGTTTTGCAAAAACATCATTTGGGTATGTCATTTGTATTTGATCAGTCGTACGTGTTTCAAAATAAAAGTTCAAAGCAAAATATTTGTTGCAAAACAATATTGACCAGATTTTTTTTTAATTAGAATAATAAAAATTTTATAAGCTTTTAAAGGTCGTCACGTACGATATTGGAAGTACTATAAATGCAACAAAATGTATCATTTTTTTATGTTTGTAATAAGTTAAAATTTGGTCCAAACTTATTTACTTCAATTTAAATCATTTAACCAATTATTATTGGAATCGGTCCATTTTTGACCATAGCACCCATACAAATACTACTCCCGGAAAAAGCTTTTAATGTCATCATAACTTCTTTATAAATGTTGGCATTGACATAAAAATTGGGGGCAGTAACTTCTACTATAGGTACTATGTCATGACAAAATGTTACGCTGGTAGATCCAAGATTACCCATAGCTCCTATATAAACCCCCTCCCTAAAATCTGGGAAAGGCAAACAAATCTGAATAATATTCGGAACAAATAACGTTTATATAATTCTTTACCTCATAGCATAATTCTGTTCTGGCGACCAAGATTGGCCATGGCTCGAAAATAGGACACGCTCTCAAAAATTTTTTTTTTTATTTTATGTTGTAGGGTGTCTATGGTCAGGCTTGACCGGCCACACTTTCTTCTTGTTTGTTTTAACTTTTTGTAGACAAATATTTACCAAAAATATATTTCATGCCTTATAAATACTATAAGAGAAAAATCTGCGACGTACGATATGCCACGTACGATATTACATTTTGTTCATTATAAAACCATCCAGAAAAATCCTTTCTTTCTAATTACAGATTATAAAAGAAAAATATATGGTTTAATGTAAAAAATTTAAAAACTGAAAAATACCTTTCAAAATTTACAGATTTTTTCCTTTTTAAACATTGGCCCCAAATTCACTTCCGTTTTATGTCACGTACGATACGCACCTATTTTGATAGATATTTTGGACAACAAGATTCCGAATGTTATGATTATTATTTTTTTTTTTTTTTTTTTGATATGCAACCTCTAAATGAAACATAATGATAAAAAATGTACAGTTACTACTATTGGTGCAAAATCTCTAACGCTCTCAAGACATACAATGTCACGTACGATGACATGGAAATGCCCATATGTATTAGAGAAACAAGTTGTGTAAAATATTATGGTACCCACAGACTATGCAACATTTGTCGAAACACGTGTTACTATTTTTGTTTCAGTTTTTACCACAGACGATGACACAAAAACCAAACATCAGTATTGCGTGTTTTTTGAATATAGCACAAAAAAAAATTTATTTATTTTCTTTGGATTTTATTTTATAATCCCAAAAATTTGGAAAAATTTTATATATAATTATAATTGTTTTCCAACTCTCACAATTTGCAATTGTTGCCATTTTACAATTCCTTTCTTCATATTTTTTTCTCCGAGAGTTGCAAAAGTACCTCACTCTCAACAACTGCTCTCAACAAAATTACAAATAAAAAATAGTCAACATCGCCACACACGATGAAACATTGTGTTTGGAAACATAAAATATCAAAAATGTTTGATATTTGAGAAACCAAAAAGGTAACAAGAATTTCAACCAGAAACATCCCTACTCACGTAGCAACATTTAGTGAAACATGCCCATGTTTCGACAAAAGTTGCCTCGTGTGTGGGTAACTTTAGGATAATTGGAAATCGTTAACTGGATCCGCAAATACGCTGAAGTTTAAAAGTGCAAGGGAAAAAAATTCTTTTTTATTTCAGTTTTTGTTAAGAATTTGCCAATAAATAATTACTTTTGCAATTAAATGTAAAATAATCGAAATATGTACCTTCTAGTGAGATAAAAACGACAAAATTTGGTTAAAAAATGTAAAAGTTTTTAAAATTTCCCCAGGACATTAAAGTATCTCACGTCACTTGAACAAGAGTTCGCACTTAATCAACAAAAAGGTATTAACCCAAAATTTAAAAATTTTCAGTTGAAGCAAAACTATTTTAAATTTAACATTGCAGGCATATGAAAAACTATTTTAAAGCCAACAGTTTCATTACCAAAAAGTATACAAGTGCATGATAATTTTACAGCGTTAAGATATGAATGTAAAGTATCTATTTTCTTTAGAAAAAGTGAAAAAATAAAAATTTCGAGTTAAGTTCCTCTTGTTGATTAAGTGCGTCATATTTTTTGGGAAATATTTGAATAAGAGTTAATTTTAACTTAAAATATACCCGTATTTACTTGTGTATGAGTTTTTATTTTCGTAGTTTGAAAGTTTAAAAAGTTAAGGGTCATATTAACCCCGTGTGCATTTAAGGGTTAATCACAGTTTTTGCACTTTTTTGTCTTCGTATGAATTTAGGGTATATTTTTCTCTAGTTTCACAAAAATTGGCCAAATATATATTTCGCTATATTTTCTTTAGAAATTCCAAATATGTCAAAATTTGACTTTTGACCTTCATGATTTTATGGTAAATGTCTTCCGATTTTAGTAACACCTTAGAAGTATATTTTAAGTTATCTGGGCTACAATATTCTGAATAAGTTTTACTTAAAATTCATAATTGTATGGAAATTGAGCTCATTTGTCAAAATATGGCCAAAAAATAAGTTTTTCCCGAAAATCGCAGAATTTAAATTACATCTTTAATTGAAAATAAAAATTAAAAGAATTGGTGTGTATATTTGCAAATAAGAAAACGTACACACAAACTATAAGATATTTTATCTTGTTTTAATAATTTTCTAATTGTTTCAATTAACTGTGTTAAATGCAAAAAATATTTTTATTTGAGTTTGAGTTTTCGTTTTATACATATATAGGGTGATTCAAATAGAGATACTTTTTTCAATAGCCTTTTTTGACAGATCACGTGTGAGTCGTGTCATGCTGTCATGTTATTTTTGTTTAGTATTGTTTGGCATTTCATAATGGAAAGACTTACGCGCTCTTGAAAAGTTCCAAAAAGATCCGACGTTTTCGAGGGAAATTTTGTTCAGCGATGAGGCCCATTTGTGGCTTAATGGGTATGTAAACAAACAAAATTGCCGCATTTGGGACGAAGAGCAACCTGAAGAGATTTAAGAACTGCCACTTCATCCAGGAAAAACAACGGTTTGGTGTGGTTTGTGGGCCGGTGGAATCATCGGTCCATATTTCTTTAAAAATTATGCCGGTGCGAACGTAACCGTCAATGGCGACCGTTATCGTGCCATGATAACCGACTATTTGATGCCCGAAATTGAAGCTCGTGATCTCGGCGACATTTTGTTTCAGCAAGACGGCGCCACTTCCCACACATCGCAACAATCATTGAATTTATTGAGAGAACACTTCGGTGAGCACATAATTTCACGTTTTGGGCCGGTCGATTGACCACCAAGATCGTGTGATATCACACCGTTAGACTTTTTCCTGTGGGGATATGTAAAGTCTAAAGTTTATGCGGACAAACCCGTTTCGATTCAGGAGGAAAACATCACGCGTGTCATTCGCCAGTTACCAGTCGAAATGCTCGAACGAGTCATCTAATATTGGACTCAACGGATGGTCCATCTGCGACACGTAGCAACGGCCAACATTTGATAGACATAATCTTCAAAAAATAAATGCTAAAGAATGTTCTTTCAAATGATAATAAATATTCCCCATAAAGTTTGAATTTTCTGTGTTTTTTTCATTAAAAAATTAGGGAACGTCGAAATGGATTACCCTTTATAAGCTCTTTGGCTGTTGAGTTTCAATCAAACCTATTCATTGAAGCTCAACAGCAAAAAAACTCAAACTTACAATAATTTAATTGGTATGATCAATTTTTTTGCAGGCTGAAAATCAGTACGAAATTTAATTAGCAGTACAAATTTTTAACTGATATATTAATTGAAGCACATTTTTCATTTGTTATGTGTATTGATCAATTTTTTTTTTTTAACATTTTGCACACCTTTTATGACA
Organism: Pollenia amentaria; assembly: GCA_943735925.1. Lineage (NCBI taxonomy): Eukaryota > Metazoa > Arthropoda > Insecta > Diptera > Polleniidae > Pollenia > Pollenia amentaria. The sequence goes on along the minus strand of OX031008.1, from coordinate 77,847,472 downwards.
AATTACGATTTTGTTAAAGCTGAATACAAATATCCGTTTATTGAAAAGTGTAAAACGGACAGACAGTTCCTCCCATTTTGGCGGCAATATATTTTTTTCATTTCTTTCATTACAAGAGAAAAATTCTATGATTTATTGTTATTCTGCGTATCTACATGGACTTTTGTGTTTCCCATATGTTACAATTCTTTAGCAAAATAGTCTGGGTTTGAAAAGTGGGCGTTATCTTTTGCTTTATTCGCTATCAAGGATGTCGTTTGGTGGGAAATTTCTAGATTTGCTTAAAAGTGTACATATTTTAATCTAGATTAAGACAAAAATCAAAGTACAAACTAAAACAAAATTTTATTTAATTTAATAATTTTTATTGTGTGAATAAGAGTTAAAATACGAGTTCACATCTTAATTAAATCACGTTTTGCAAAGTTATTAAGACACAAAACAAGTTAGATGGTATAGTCGGTTGAGCCCGACCATATGATACCATTCACTACCATTTTTACCGACAAATTTGCGAGGGACCCATCAGGACAAAATTATGTTCACAGAAAAAAGTGTTTTATCAATTAAAACAATGGTTTAAAAAGCATTTAAATTTCATTAATATGATAATTGAATCAATTATTTTTTCAGTTGAAAGAAAATTTAAAATTTAATTTTGATTTAATTAACATTTAAGTTGTTTTGAAATAAATTTTTAATTAAATAACAAAAAATCTTAATTGCCTTTTTTCGTTTAAAATAAAATAATTTAAACATGTAGAATTGTTGTTGCAATTTGTCAATATTTAATTAAATAAATTAACACATAGTTTGAAATGGTAAAGTTTTTTGATTACTTTTTTTTATTAAAATTAAAAATATCATTTATTAAAATTTTTTTTTTCAAAATTAGAATCTGGGAATTATTTATTTTTCAAGTTACTTTATTATATTCAACATTTTTTATTTTTTCGAATTTATTCTATGAGTAAAATTCCAATTATGTATTTTTTTTTTTTTTTTTTTTTTTTTTTTTTTTTGTAATAGAATAGCAAAGGTACAAGAAGATACAAGATAATAGTCTGTGTGCATAAAGACATTCCTAAAAATTTAAGGAATATAACTATTAAAAAAAAAGCTTTATAAAATATATAATTGAAATTTAACTCATAGAATAAATTCGAAAAAATAAAAAATGCTTTTCCAAAATTTTTAGATTTTTAGTAATCAATATAATCATTTTGGTAATAGGTGCAAAATCAACAAATTGTTTGCTTGATATTATGAATTGGGTATAAATTTGGTGATTGGAGAAAATTAATAATTTTTTTTGTGTTATAAGATAAAGAATTATGTAGGAGATTTTATTTCTTTAAATTATGTTGGGACTGGGATTTATATGGGACCTCTGTTTAGCACATTAGCATAATAATATCCTCCACACCCGTATGTGTGTAGGGTATGGAAAACAATTAAATAACCAACATTTTATTTATGTCTAATGGTAACTAAAATAATCCACTTAAATTTCTCACAAAAACTCGATGTCATTAAATTTATTTTTTTTTTTTTTGTTTTGTGTCATATGTGTCACTATTTTTGTCTATAATTAAAATGAAAACTTTCATTAATGCTCAACAGTAAAAAAAAGAATACATTTATGTTTTACCTGTTTGTGATTGTTGACATTTGTTAAGTGTTACCTCAGTTTTATGTCAAAATTATAATTAATGCTTCTTTTTAAGATTGTTTCAGCTGTTTTCATATTTATGCTAGAGTTGCCATTTAAGTCGTTATTCTCATTAATCATTGGAATAAGACTTAATTTTTATTAATCCCTTTTTATTGCTTAAATTAAGTATTAAAACTTTTTATGTATTAATGAGCATTTGAAAAAATTTAATTTAAACTTAAAGTGTTAAGTGTGGCAACGTTTTGTAATGATTTTTTTTTTCATTTATTGGTTATTGTTTAAGATAATAAGAATTTACTGCAAACGAATATTCCGAACCGATTTCAATTTTAAGTCAACATTTTAGAACTAAAACAGTATTAGTTTAGAACTTAAAAAGCAACTGAAGAAAAAACTTAAAAGGAAATAACAAAGCACATGACTAAAACAGAACTGTCACAGAGATAAAGCAAAGTATTAATTGTAGTAAAGAAAAAGAAAGGCACTATAAAAGAACGAGATTACAACTCAAACAGAATAAGAGCTGTACTAAAAATGCTTAAAGAAAATTAATACAGAAGCAAAACAAGTTAGAGGGCTGAATCTTTGATATCCTCCACCGAAAGTAAGAATATTTCAGGAGTGGGTTCTATATGGGATCTATAAGTTATTAAATAAGCTTTTTAAAACTGACGATCAGAGCTGCCGTTTTTGGTTATTTCTAACCAAAATTGGTTATTTTTTTTCTCAATGTGGAGATGTTAATATTCTTTCATTTTGGTTACTTTTTTCTAAAATATAAAATACGTATGAATATGTTTGTCGTAATACACTTGCAATTTACGTTTTTTTAAATTGTTGGCCTTTTTATTTACATGGGGGGGTTATTGCGTATATGGATTCGAAGGAAATTATTTACGACTTCGAACAATGTGTACTACTACGATTTTCTCATTATTTGATTCAAATAAGCGGAAGTTTTTTATACTTTATCGAAAACAACAAATCCTTTTCAAAAGAGTTTCCAGATATTTTTTTTAGGATATTTGCTAAGAAAAAATTGTCAAATGTGATTTTTATATTAGAAACTGCCATGTTCTGAAATTGAAATCAAATTAAGTTTTATTGATGGAGATTTTCCATTATTTTTTTAATGAGCGCAGTGTTTCCTGAGTTTAAGAGTAGTGAAGAACATGACTGAAAAAGTACATAAAAGTAGTTTTAGTGCTTTTAAAAACTTGAAAATAAAGAAAATGTTTTAAACTTTCACTATTTCCAGTAGTATGATTTTTAAAGATCATCGTGATTAGTGAATGTGATTTAAAAATCACTGCTCCTTTAAACTGTGATTGTGATCACGGTTTATCAGTTTTCTGTTCTTTTATAGCAATTGCGGTCACGCTATATGTACAATGCGCGAGCTTTCGCATGAGCTTTTGTAGGCACTTTACAAAGAAACAACAACAAATTGTAAGAGCTTTCAAACTATTTACTTTCATATACATACATACTTGAACAAATAAATTTTGGCATAAAAATTCTAATAAGATAGAAGAGAGAATGAAAGGAACAGCAATATCATTCGACATTTCATTCAAAAAAAGCTATTACCCACACAAGCAGTGAAATATCATAAATTTGTATATGTAACAAAATACAAAAAGAACGACTTAGAAAGTACCTGTTACTTGACAAATTTAGTAACAACTGTGATTCGTGATTTTTCAGTAACAGTGATTAAATCACAGGTACAGAAATATCGCTCATCTCTAATATACACATAGGCATTCTAAAGATTTTTCAAAAGCAAATTGTTATATAATCTGTAATTTAAGATTTTATGGATTTGACTGCAAGAAAATATATAATATGGCATTATTTTTAATTTATAAAAAAAAACCTTTAACTGTCAGTCATATACATACATTTTTCTTATTGAATTTACGTTCTGAAATACGAATTTGTTTATATTCGTCATAATATTATACAATGATTCAAAAAATATTTCAAAGAGAACAATTTTGAAACCGTAATAATAACAATTATTATTTTAAAATACAATTTACAAGCAAGAGAAATAAGTTATACCCATTTATTTAATATTTTAGATATATCTAAATTCACAGAAAAATGAATTTCGCACATCGCCAACAATTTCCAATTTCGCCAAGACAATCGTCATATCGCCAAACGTAAATGTTTATCCCCAAAAGAATTTTAGAATCGCCACATTTCACAACACTTCAATGTTTTTCTCAATTAACAAAAGGCTTTCTAATTTGGTTATATTTTTTGTCATTTGGTAACTATTCCAAAAATTTTGGTTGTAAAAATTGTATTAGTCGTGGCAGCACTGCTGACGACAGTACTTTAATTGGTTGCGGTTAAGACACATGTTAAATTATTGGCCGACCATCAGAAAATTTTTGAAAGACTTCTTGTAAAGAGATTATTGCCAATTTGAGGGAAACAAAATATCATACCAGATTACCAGTTTGGATTTAGACATAAACATGGCACACCAGAACAATGCCATAGGGTTGTCAATAACATTTCTAACGCCTTAGAAAGAAACTTATATTGTTCCGCCTTGTTTTAAGATGTTGAACAGGCTTTCGACAGAGTTTGGCACGTTGTTCTCTTGTTCAAATTAAACAATTTTGTCCCAGCTCCATTTTATTTAATGCTAAATGCCTATATTCATGACAGATACTTTTTTGTGAGTGTAAAGGAACATAAAAATGACATCGAAAAACACAAACATTCAACAGCCTTGGCACAACACATATTTGAAAACAACCACACAGCTGACTTTGACAATATACGAATTTTAGACAAAGAAAAAACAGAAAGGAAAAGATATACATTGGAAAGTCTACGAATTTAACAGAAGAGAGAAAAAACAATGAACACGAAAGAAGATACGGACAAAATAAGCGCAAGTTACAGGGTGGCAATAGGATAATTTAATACAGATCTTGATCTTGACATTACACAAATTTAAAAAAATAATGACAATTATAAATTTAATAATTAAAATTTATTTCTTTTATTTATATTTTAATTAATGTAATATCTATACACATTAAAAGTAAGTAAAAGTGCAATTATACAAAAAAAATGTTTATAACTAGGTTATTAATAAAAATATTTAAATAGATATTCCCCTGAAGAAGTCAACAAAAAATTGACGAAACGTTGGGAAAAAATTGTAATTAAATGTGTTTTTAATTAACAATGGAAAAAATTTAGGCCCTATTAGCTTACTAAAATATCTAAAACTTCAAATTTAACACCTTGGCCAAAAAATAAATAAATAGAAAATTATTCTAGTTTTGGTTGTATTAACGTAACGGGTATGCCACAAGGAAGTGTTCTTGGATCAGTGGTTTATACAATTCTTACAGCGGATATGCAATACAATAGAAAACTTAACCACTGCACTCAAAGAAAAATCATGCAAGTGGTAAACATATTCTAAGAGCAATATATTATGATTGTAGTCAACATATTACGATTATTATTAAATCATAATATGACCAAATAGAATCGCAATATGTATTACATAATAATATTTTTCCCTTAATCCAAATTTGTTTTTATTATATCCTATTATAATTTAATGTAATCATATTATTATCATGTTAATCATAATTTGTTAAGAAGTAATCATATTATTGTAATGCTAATCTTAACAATATTTAGATTAAATCTAAAACCGAAAAATATTTCTAATATATTTTTATGCTTATTTACTAACTGGCAACCTTAACATAAAACTGTTACAGATATTTCACATCATAATATGATCCAACTTTAAACATAATATTTTTAACCTATTTTTGTCGTAGGACGTAATTATTTATAAATTATTTTATAGAATTTTCATTCTTTTCCTCTAAAATACACAAAACAATAATCAATACGTTTGCCCCATTTTCAAACAATATTAAATTTTTTTTTTATAATTGATATATTATTTTTTCACACTTTACAATTTTTTTTAATGTGTACAATTTCTTTATTTTTTAGTTTCTTAAAACTTGGCTTTTTTAATGGGTATTTGTTTTTAAATTTTTTAGCCGATGAATAACAAATAATTCGATAGGTATATTTAAAACAAACGACACAACTGATGCAAAATTATTTTACAAATGACGATAACAAAATATTATTAGAGCAAATATATTTTGTTTGCATCTTAAACATATTATGAGTACACGTATAGAAAGTTATTATGTTATGGCTATTAAATATCATTAAATTGTTGCGAGGAATATAATATGAATTCAAAGTTATCATTATTCAGTTGTTATAAAAATTATTATTTTCCAGTGAACCATACTTAAATTTGTAATTGCGTTAAACATTGACATGTTTTCAGTAACTATAATATTGTTGGTATTAAATAAAAATAACAATATTTTGTGTACGACAATATATTGTTACAATACAATAAACATAGTGTAGTTGCCGTAACCATGCCCAACCATATTTGTTCTCTGCGTGTGCTACATATGCAAGCGATACTGCAATATTAGCCATAATGAATTGCCAGGCATACCTTCAGCATTGTTACAAAATCAATTATATCTTCTTCAAAATTGGCTACTAAGATAGAATATTAAAGCGAATAGTGCAAAATCTTTTCATGTTACATTTACCCTAAGAAAAATAATTGTTCGCCAATATATTTAAATAGCACCAAGCAACAATACCATCAAATATTTAGATCTCCATCTTGATCGGAGACTTACATGGAAACAGCATGTTAAAATAAAACGTGAACAACTAAATATAAAAACTAGATAAAATGTATTGGCTATTGGGTCCAAGATCAAGCTTAAGCTTGGAAAACAAAATTCTGTTATACAAAATAATACTTAAGCTGATATGGACACATGGTATTAACCTTTGGAGAACAACAAGTAACTCTAATAATGAGATATTGCAGAGGTTTCAATCAAAAACTCTCAGACTACTTACAAATGCACCATGGCTTATCAGTAACAAAAACATACACAAATACTTTTTTTTAATAGTGAAAGATGAGATTACAAAATGCAGTGAAAAATACCTAAATAGACTAAGTTATAAATCCAATGTTTTGGCAATAAATCTGTTAGATGACAGCAACGAAATCAAAAGGCTTAAAAGGCTTCATTTACTTGACTACCCTTTAGAATATAGATGAATGTATAAGATTATAAAAGTTAAATGCATATTTGTACATATTTACTTTTTTTTTGGAGTACACATGGAACTCAATATATATATTATTTTTTCATTCTATATTCATAACTATAACTTGCTCATTATTTTATTTTGTAAAATACATTTTAAATTTGTCAGGGAAATAAAACGTCTATTTCTGTTATTTATTTCTGTCCTTCTTCAAATCTTTCTTTTCTCTATTGCATTACTGAAGGGATTCACAATGGACCGCATTGGTCTCCGAGTGGAGGTGCGCCCTTGGGCGCATAACCCTTCTTAACCTAACCTAACCTAACCTAACCTAGAGGCTGGAGGTATCTTTCCTCTACTGCAAAGCATCTGCTATTGATTAGTAGAAGCTTATAGGAAGATTCGCAAGCAGGCCTTCTTCGCCACAATGGGTAGAAAATCAGCTGTTAGTTTTGACATTTTAAATATTTTATATCTTTCCGCGATTTTGATTATAAGACACATACCCTATGTGATTCCCAAAATAGCCTCCTCCAATAACCAGTCCAGACCATAGACCCATGGGCTTGCTGGTTTCCAAGGTACCAGATAGAATCATAGTTCAGCAGGGATCATCCCGAAGAAGAAAGACTTGCCAATTATACCCTGTCATGTCAGGTTTTGGCAGCATCTATTTCGTCCGACGATTTACCAACAAATAGTGAAATAGCCTCAAGATGAATCTGTACATACCTTTTGGGGGGTAATTTTCATTACAGTGCACTATTTAAAGAGTTGGCTGTATTCGTTTCTCGTTTTTCTTTTAACAAAATCCATGTATTGTCTAGCTAACGACGATCAATTCTATGAATGATAGTTCAACAAATTCCAATTTATATTGTTTTACCGCGAGAACATATTAAGGATGCCCTGGTAGTGTACTTGGTAGTAAGCTGGTCTATCAGTGTGGGTGTTGTATGTTGAATTCCCGGCAGAGACTCTAGTCTCCTGCAGACAATCATAGATCTTAGCGAGTTTAGCACAAAAAAAAAGAAGAACAAATAACATTTAAATGGGTCATTAGTATCACAATCTAAAAGCAGGCTACAGTCAAGAAAATCTTAGCTTATACTATACGAAACGAACGGGCATTAGTGCTATCAAATGGAAGCGAGACATGGCCCTTACAAAACGAAACAAAAGGCGAATTCAAATATTCCAAAGGAAAATCCTAAAAGAAATATTTGGTCTTGTTTAAGATAAAGGTGGTTGGCGTATTCGATGTAACGATGAAATATACACACTTTTCGCAGAAGGCGATATCGTAAACAAGATAAAAATAGCGTTTAAAATAAGCAGTGCATGTTATAAGAAGAAATGGTGCGACATTTTGAAAAAAGCATGAAGGGGCGTCCCCGAACAAGGTGGTTAAACGGGGTAGATGAAGATGCTAAGAATATAGATGCGACCAACTGGCAAACTGTTGCTAAAGATGGAAAAGTGTGGTGAGAAAAACTTGAGGCGGTGAAGGGCCGATAAACCACAGAAGATAATGATAATGATTTGCATCGGAACTTCGAAAACATAAAACGATTTTAATCAGTGCAGAGTTCTTTGACCTTAATATTTTAATATATTATCGTGGAACAGAAAATCCAACCTGTATCTTTATCACAAGTAAACGAACATCCATCTTTTATTCGCTTCGAATATGTAGCTCGGCCACTACCAGCAGAACCGCATAATATTTGTCATGCTGGTGTAGGGTATTGTTATCATCCAAATTATTACTAAAATATAAAATCAATACACTAGTATTGATACCAATTAAAATCAATCCAACAACTTTGAAACACAATAGATACTGCTTCGTTTTCATCATACTCGTATTAACTAAAATTTAAACATGCATAATAAAAAACAGTTATCTATATTTTTGTTGTTATAGTTCTATAGAATTTCAAAATTTATTCAATAACAAAAGTTTCAAAATAAAGTAGATTTGCTTTTTAAATTAATTTTTGTTTAAGATATTTTAATTTTATCACAATTATTGATAACAGTTTTAATAACTGTAAACTTTTCGCTTAGTATTGATTTGCAACACAACTTCATTCATTTCACTTTCGTTTTCCAACTTGATAGTTTCACTTTTTTCTTCTCAAATGTAACACTTTTGTGGTTGTTGTGTTTTTATTTTTTCAAGTATCTTTATTCAATTAGTTGGCCACAACCATCAAATCAAGTCTACAAAAGGAAAAAGTATATAATTTAACAAAACTCGAAAAACAAAAAGAAAAAAACGTTTTAAGCAAAAAAATCAATTCAAATCTACTTTCGAAACTCAATCAATGCCCACAATACAGTTTTATAGTTTTTGGTCAAAACAATACTTTTTAGCACAAAAAAAAAAAAAAAAAGAATAACAAAGAAACAATTTCAAATTACTACTATTTAACAGTAAAATCTCCACGACAGAAACAAAATGTATGTGAATCAATATTTCAAATGACCAACGTTGAAAGGCGTTACATTCTTTTTTTACTTTTTAAAATCAACCAGTTTCTATACAAAGTTTTCTTTTTTTTTTAAGAAAATTATTTATAATAATTTTATTAAACTAATATACATTTTTATTTGGAGCAGTTCAGTGTATAATAAAAATAATTAAAAAATCTGATTGTAAAAAATATTTACAAAAGTGTGCGAAAAGAAAATCAAAATAAAAACACTCATAAATATTTTCACTTTCATTGAAGGAGTTTTACTTCTTTGTATGATCATGATTTTCGATATTTTTTTTATATATACATTTTTGCTATTATTACTAACAATTGCTTGTTTGATTAAACAAAACAATTGTTGTCTTAAAATTTTATTAACTTTCATTGTTATGATTCATTAAATTATTAATTACAAAATATTCAATGTTTTTATATCATTAGTTTCTTTTTCTAACAAAAAATTCAGTTTGAGAAGCAAAAACTAACTAAAAGAAACAGCAGGGCTCATGCAAATAAAAGAACGATATCACCTGCATCGAACCTACAAAAAGCATCTGACATTAACACACTTCTTCCATTCAGATCAGTCCATCGCAAAAAGTTGTACTTCGCTTTAGCTTGTATTCATTTTCCTCATCTCGTGCTCTGGTCGGCTTCATCTTCGACTTCCCCGAGAATTCCACTCGATAGCATTTCCGGCAATATGAGCTATTTGTGCCCGTAGTGAGCGTCAAATCCAGTTTCACTTTCTTCTCTATATTTCCAGACACAAAGGTATTTGCTACGGTATTCGGTTATGGGGCACTGCCTCGGGCTCTAATGTCGAAAAAATTCAAAGGCGCCAAAATAAACCTTTTCGAATAATCACAGCCGCTCCCTGGCATGTTAAAAACTCATATATCCATATGAACCTCAATGCGCCATTAATAATAACTATGATTACGAAAATTGCAGTAACAAAATATTCACTAGCTCGAAATAATTTAAAATAATGGCGGCCACACTCGCTTTAGGAGAAGCATGCACCCAATCAGAAGAGCGATAAACACCTAAATATTTGAACAGAAACCGTGACGACGAAATTCTTTGTCTGGCACTGGCAGGACATAAAATAAAGTATTCGTATAAGAATTGAATTATTATTGTTAGTTCATATTTAAAATAAGATGATTCAACAAATATATATTGAAAAAAAAAAAAAAAAAATTAGAACTAGTAGTGGCATACAACTAGAGTTTGTTCCCGGGATTTTCAATTGTTTTCAATTCCCGCTTTTTTCCCGAAATTTTTAAGAACATCTTTTTTTAATACTTTAGTAAATCTATGTCGGACTCGTGCCTTTAGTAGTTTAATCCAACTTAATTTCACCACAATATTTAAATCTACTACAGTTTAAGGCGTATTAAGCTCATTTTTAAGAATGGGCCTATGATAATTAAAGGCCTATCTTCACGAAATTTTATTTCTTGTCTTAGCACACTGAAGTGTAAATTTTACAATAATATTATAATGTCTTGCGGCTTAGGGCGTAGTTAAGTGTTCTCCTAGATTTTGCTTTATATGCAGCATTTCAAGTAATTTTGATTCTTATGAAAGTAGAATATGCTAAATTGCACAACAAAAGCAGTATTCGTTAGGCTTTTAGCCATACTTACATAATTTACAAGATTGGTCTAAACATGGAGCCGTAGGTAAATTATGGACAGACATTCACGAAATTTGGTGGCTTATAAAACGAATTTGTGGAAATTTAATGTCAAATTTATGTTAGTTTTTGTGGAGTTTTTAGGGAGGTAGTTCCACATTCCGTCGGTTGATAATTTAAATGTCGTATGTGGATTTTTTGCGGTTTTGAGTTATGATCGATTCCTTAGGTTTTACGACCTGATCTTTCATTTGACGTAATCAGTTTTTCGATACCTCATACGCTTTTCGAGATATGGAGTGTAGAGTTTGTCGTATGTGGTATAGGCTGAAGCAATTTTCAAATTAGATGTGTTCAAGCTCAATTAACTCGAAAATATCGGAATCCACATACGACAATTAAATTATCAGCCGACGATTTGGGTGCATAACTCTTTCCCTACTGAAGCGATTCTGCTGGAATTCACTCCCAAACAGGCTAGAAGATTTAGAAACAATTTGACACCCATAAGACTAAATCGGCTCAGAATTAATGAAGGATTCACAATAACATTACAAAAGATTCACATGGAATGACAAACACCCTCATACACCACTGCTAAACAAAATTTCTCCTTCCTGCTGAATTTGTTAAACGGTAAAATTGTCTTAAAATTCCTATTTCGTAATGTTGTGCTATCAGTTCCTAATCGCCCTTTCAGAAATTTTATTGCACTAAGACTTTAATACTTTCATTCTAATTATGCGAATGAGCCCTGAATTTGACAATGTATATACGTATATTGATTTCTATGATCCTATTGGCATCAAAATAACCTCTTAAGTATCTTCAAATTACTTTAATCTTAAACTTTTTACGTTTTTGTTATATAATAGATACTAGATTTTATTATTTTAAGAGTAATAGTCAGTAAGAAATATTAGTTTCATTGGAGAAATAAGTAAATAAATAAATAAAAAAATTTGGGCGGGAATCCCGGGATCCCGGGAATTTGATATTTATTTCCCGCTTTCCCGGGAATCCAAAAAGTGCGGGAATAAAAAAACTCTACATACAACATATTTCTATTGAACAGTTCTTTAATTTAAGATCTCTTTTTCTCAGCAACTTAAAAAATTAACTATCAACTTCAAAAACCGATATTAATGTGCATTTGTATGTCGAATAATAATTTTATATGAAATGTGTGAAATTTAATTTCATCAGACATTCTATTAAAAATACAAAGTATTTATAAAAATATCCATTACTTAAGCATTAAAAATTTCACAAATTTTTTAAATTTTAATCTAGAAAAATATTTTCTTTAAGAATTAAAAGAATAAGAGAAAAGCGTGTCTTATGACTCGACCACAAATGGCATTAACCATAATTCACTTCTTATTGGCCACTTGTACTAAATAATAATTTTTCTTCTTTATAATGTCCATGTTGTTTAAGTCTATTTAAAAGATGAGTTAAGCCATAATATTTAATTGAAAATTATGGCATTAATGAACAGTTAATTTTCATTTTTTTTTTATTCTATGGACTGTATTATACATTTTCTCTCATTCTTGGCATTTATTTTCTTTCTGTAAACAATATTTAATAAGAAAGAATTGTAAAATAATTAACACAAAAACACACATTCATCATAAATAGAAAAACAGTGAAATAAATACGTTCAACATTTAAAAGAATAAGACAAAATAAAGAAAACTTATTTAGTAGCAAGTACGTAAGTAAGTAAGTACAGTGGAATCTCAGTTTGACAAACGGATACATGTCAGGTCGAATTGTTAAATCGAAAAGTTTGTTTAAAACGGTACTCCTCTTTCCAAAAGAATTTAAAACTTTAGTTTAGACCAGGGCACTCTAAAAAGGTATATGCATCAGCCCAGCTGGTAATTTTTTTAATATGAATTTAGGTATGCTAACGAAATGTCAATAATCCAGACAAAATAAATTGACGGCCAGCATAGCTCCCTCTACCGCATATACCATATTAATGAGCCTTGCTTTATACATAAAATTAAATTTCTCTTATTGTTTTTGGTGCATAATAAAGTGCTCTTTCCACAGTTTAATGCTTCATGTTAAAAAATGTAACAACATTTATATTCTCTTGTTTGGGTGTGTTTGAAACGGTAGCAAAGTTTTACGGTGAATTAAAATTGTCAAAAATAGCTGCGCTCGAGAACACAAAAGTTTTTACTATTTTTTACTGAACTTTACTGCATTTTACGAAATTGCGTTCGAGTACACAAAATGCAGTAAATGAGAACACAAATTGAGAGCGTAAAGTGACAGTTCTTGACTGAGTACTTACAAATTTTTACTGCAGAAATTTAGTAAAACAAAAAAAGGTAAACAAACAAAAGAAACAAACAAAAAGCATACAAATTGTGAAAAAATTGTTTAAAACAATAAAAGTGGAAATAAAACTAAAATAAAAACAAAAAGTAAATAAATTTAATTAATTAAACTTGTTTGTGAAGCATTTATATGGCTACATACTACTTTTTTTGTTATGTTAATTTGTTGGTATTGTAAAAGTGTCAAGTACTCGGGTACTTAGAACAGCACTTCTTTTTAAAGTAATCAATATAAAAAAAAAGTATTCAGGTACTATTGATAAAATTTAGCCGGACACAAATTAGCAAAATGAAATAAAATAAAAAACAAACAAATATGAAAGATTACACAAAATAATTTGTTTGTATAGATATCTATTGTGTAAAGAATTTTAAAACCTATTTTTTACCTACGGGTTAAAGTGTAGTGTATTTTACACTATCGATTTTCGATAGTTATTTCACGTGGGGCAATTTTACGTTGAAATTGACAAAATAGTGTTACCGGCTAAGTAAAGATAACTGTTAGGTACGAACCCGACCAGATATCTGTTAGAAGAAATTACGGGCATTATAAAAAGGATTTTATCGAGTACCGATAAGAAAACGAGTTAAGTAGTCAAAAGTGTAAATATTTTTCAACACTTCAATTATTTGCTATCAGCTGTTGCCTTTATTTTACGAATTTTTACAAATTTTGCGCTCGCGTACTTCTTGGACAACAGCTTTTTGTGAGAGCAAATTTTTAAGTTTACTCATTTACTGCATTTTACTGTAAAAGTACTTAAACGCACCTAATTTCTACGCTAAGGTCAAAATTTATTCTAGCCCCTAGGGCTAGTGAAATATTATCCACCTCAACAGTGTCAAAATTTTACTTCCATAAGTACTTTGCTACCGTTTCACACACACCCTTTATATCTTTTTTACCCTTTACCACCACAAGTGGTGAATGAGGGTATACGAAGTTTGTCATTCCTTGTGAAACTTTTTTAATATTCATTTAAGACCCCATAAAGGAGGACTACCTCCTAGTGATAATAAGTTGAAAAAAATAAAGAATTTTATATTTTTTGAAAGTAGATTAATTCCAACTTTTTTTTACTAATAATAATTATTTTATACTAATTTCAACTAAAAATAAAAAAAAAATAAACACTAAAAATGTTGTATAAAATAAAAAAAAAAATAAAAAAAAAATCTGTTAACTTTCTATTCACAAAAATTACGCACTGGATATGCAAAGCCATACCCCACTGGAAATAGGTAACAGTATAATCCAATGTGAGGGGCTTCAGAAATTAGCGGCAGTTCACTGACTCAAACTCAAAATATTTTTGACTTTTCTTTTTTGAGCCCTCTATATGTATTCCAAGTCGATTTAGCCATGTCCGTCTGCCTTTCTGTCCTTCTGTTGAAAAAACTCACACTTTCGAAAGACACAACAGAACAGATCCGAATGTGTGTCAAGTTGTCATATGCAGTTTGGGGTATAAAGATGAATCCAAATGTGGGAAAACCTCCCTAAAAATTTTATATTTTTGTTACAGAAACTAGAACAAATTGTTGACAGAATGCACCGGGTTTCATTTTATTTTGCACACGATCGTTTTATATAATTGGAAGTCATGGTTTTTGAAGATCGGTTTATGATTTAACACAGGCCCGATAGAAGGCCCACCCTCGGAAGACACTTTTGTACGCCTTAAACCATAACTAATCATGCTAAAAAAAAATATTGTCTTTCGTAGTTTCATACGATTGCAAGCCACTCTGACAAATTTCGTAAAGATCGGTTTATAATTTACCATAAGCCTCATATAAAGCCCAATCTCGAAAAACATTTTAGAACGCCTTAAACCGTAACTAATCATGCTATTACAGTAAAATTTAGTCTGTCTCGTAAGATAAGAAACTACTCTGCCAAATTTCTTGAAGATCTATCCATAATTTACCATAGGCCCCGTATTAAGCCCACTCATTTAAATGTGATCATTTAAATGTGACTAAGCTTGTAACATAAATATATATTGTGGTAATATTTAGCCGTTTATGGCTAGAAACAGCTTCATTTAATTTCGTATTAATCGGTCCATAATTTAAAATAGGACCCATGTAAAGCGGCCTTCCGAAAAACAATTTTAGAAGCATTAAATTATAAAAAATTTATAATACTGTATTTAAACTTGGTCTAATTTTTAAAACTAAAAATATCCCTACACCTAATTTTGTGATTGACGATCTATAATTTACGGTAGCTCCAAAATAAAAATACCCTCCTGAAAACTTTTTTGATACGCCTAATTATGTATTAAACAAAAAAAAAAACATGATCTGCCTGGCCCACAATGTCGACAAGAACATTTCTTTCGTATTTTTATATTGAAAACAAAAACAAATTTAAATTTTTATTATTGTTTCCAATATCAAAATGCGAAAGAAATGTTCTTGTCGACAATGTGGGCCTAGCAGGATATTTTATTTAAATAAGGCAACGAATTATAAAACTTTGAGGTCAGGTTTTATAAATATTCACTTATATTTTATAGGTATGGTATAAAATTGAGCCCGCTCCTGAAATATTCGAACACTCGGTGGAGGGTATTAAAGATTCTGCATAGCCGAATATTCCACTCTTTTTTGTTATATATGTAATTTAATTTATTAATTAAATCGAGTCCCGATATTGCGGGTAATTCAATTTTTAAGCTCCGAACTGAAAATAATTAAGGCCCTAATCATGTAAAACACAACGCAACGCCAAAGAATGACATTGAAAGCACAAATAATGTCATATGTAAATATTTTGTAATTTTGTTGTTACTTCCTACAGAAATTCACATTGCGTTTTAAAATTTCATACTGCATATCTTGTGGCGTTGAAAATTTTAAAACGGTACATGAATTTCTGTAAAAAGCAACAACAAAATTACAAAATATTTATGACATTGTTTGTGCTTTCAATGTTATTATTTGGCGTTGCGTTGTGTTTTACATGATTAGGGCCTAAGTGTTCGCTTAATCGCAAATTCGTTAAACTAAGTATTCGTTTAAACGGGATACCACTGTACGTATGTATGTACGTTTGTATTTCAACTCGTGTTTCTAATAAATAGAATTCAAACCATTTTATACCTCGTCTTACATGGCATAGAAACTGTTAATACTACATTTAAACATAATGATTATTATCTCATTATTATGATCATTATGATGTTTTTTTGTTGTTTATAGAATTAATTTAGAAATTTATTTAGTTGCGAGCTAAAACTAAAGATACATCATGTTGCATGTTAGAGCTGAAAATTGGATAAAAAATTCGATATAAAGATAAACACATACTCTTGAAAATTTAATATTAGACTTCACTTACTTAAATAATTTCATAAATATTTAAGCGAGTTTACTCGTAGGCCAAAGGGCCAATTGCAAGACTTTATTCCTTAAACTCCAGCTGTTTCTGTGGGAACCAACTTCTACGGCAGCCAGAGGATCACGTTAAGAAAAATAAAAATACCTAATAAAATATAACTTTGACTTTATTATAACTTCTTATTTTGATTAGTGTTAGATCACACGGTGCAACTTGAGTTGGGCAGCTTTTGAGTTTATAGAAAAATGTGGAGATAAAATAAAAGATGTAAATTTAATTGCCGGAATTCGGTTATTTAATTTGGTTCTGTCATTAACTTTTTTGCAGTAGTTTAATACTTGGCATTTCTTTTAAATAGTTTTCTTAAGTATATTGCAGTGTTAGAAAAAATTTTAAATCAATATAAAGAAGAAAACATTTGTTTAGAATAAGAAAGATTGCAAAAAATTATTTTTTTTTTGTTAAAAATTTAAATTTATACACGGTTTTTATGTATTTATTATTTTTATAGTTAATTACATTTACTCAAAAAACACAAGTGTCAAATTATAAGTAAAATAGAGCTAAAGAGTACAAGCAAATTGTTGAAAAATCATAAAGTTAAAACAGAAATTAGAAATTAAAATTTGCCTTTGAGATCATCACTGTTGCCAATTTAGCATATTTAATGCTAGATCTAGCATTTTTTAACTCATTTAGCATGAAAAAGACGCTTTTGCATATAGCAATTTTTTCAGCATTTTCCCAAAATTTTTTAACACTTTTTTTCCAGCTATAAATTGCTTTTTATTGGATGTGCAAACATGTACGTAAATATTAATACTGTTTTTTCAGATATAAAATGATATTATTATTTTCAATATTTTAAAAATTAATTGAGAACGTAATGAAGTTTAATTGTTTTAACCAATTTTTTTAAGCTGCGTTTTTTTATTAACTAAAGATACATATTTGCATCTATATTGTTTTATTTTCAACTAGCTTAACCCGGTGCGCCTTGATACCCCCATGGAAATAAAATTAGTAACATGTTTTTAAAACAGCTCTATTGTATTTATAACAAAGCATCTTTTACTACATTTAAATTCTTTTACAGTAACCGTTCTACAGATATACAAAATTTGACTTTATATGGGAGGTTCAGCAAATACTTTTCCCATTGAATCTTCTTTTTGAAAGATGTTGGGTAATATTATCTAATCTTTTTGTACACAATTGGAATACTTTCACTGTTACAGTACTTAAAATATGTAGAAATCTTAACTGTCATTGTATGGGAGGTGCCACGCCCACTTGTCAAATCCAGCACCCTTTCTGCCAAATGTTTTGTATTGATAACCAAGTTATTTGTTTCCTATTCGAAAACTCTTCTTTTAACCGTTCCCCAGATATAAGGTTTTTCATATGCCATTATATATGTGGTGCCATGCCTACTTTAAAATTAAAAAATATTTGCGCCAGGTAATTATTGTGAAAATTTGAGGAAAATCGGTTCCGTAGTTAAAGAGTCTATAGGGAAGAAACCATCATATGCTTTTTTATTTATATAATTTGTATCACTCCCCCTGCACCTACCCTTTTTATTTTTTGTTTTAAGTGTAATTTACTATAAGAGGGTCCTACAAAGCTCGAAAATTTTTATTTTCAGGTATTCGGCATTAAATATTGTCATTCTGTAGGGGTACTGCTCCTCCCCTGTCTACCGCGCCCATATTTATTTTGAAATTTATAGTTTACCATAATAGTGGCTTTAACCACGTTTGAAGATTCTCCCTTTAATAGTTCTTTAGTTGAGCGATATTAAATATATGCATCCTATGGGAGGTATTTCCACCCTGCGCCTACCCGTCTTATTTTTATTTTCAAAAGTGTAGTATACCATAAGTGTGACTTCTACAAAGTTTGAACATTCTCACTTTAACAGTTATTAAGATATGCGATATTAAACATTACCCTCCTATGGAGGGTACCACTTCCCCAGCTGCTATTTTATTTAAATTTGAGGGCTCAGAAGATCCTACTACCAAAAGTTCAACAAAATGCGTGAAGCGAATCTGAAGATATGCGATACTTAATATTGGCATCCTATAGGAGGTACCAATTCTTCTGCCCCTATCTAAAAAATAAGTAGCCTATTTTATTTTTAGGCCTCACGTGAATGTAACTGTAAAAATTTCAGGAAAATCGGTTCAGTAGTTTAAGAGTCTATAAGCCAACAAACAAACAAACAAACAGACAAACATTTTTCATTTTTATATATGTATATAGATGTTAAAAAATTATGTGATTTTTATATCCTCTTCTACTAGTGGTGAATGAGGCTATACTAAGTTTGTCATTTCGTGTGAAACTTTTATAATATTCATCTAAGACCCTTAATCCTTGTAATATTTAGATTTAGTCATGTTCGCCTGAACAGAAAAGAACAATATTGATGTTAAACTCATTCTTGTCTTTCTAAGCAGCTCGGGATTGAAATCTATCTGAAATCGGCTTAGTAGAAAAAAGTTATGAACCCAAATGTGGAACAACCCCTAAAAAATTTCTATTTTTGTTATAAAAATTTACAAAAATTCAAAGTGGTGACAGAATATACCGATTCTCAATAAACTTTGGACAAATTCGTTTTATATGACTTGAAATCGCAATAAAATTTTATGAAGATGGGTTAATAATTTACCATAGGCCCCATGTAAAGCGTCCTTCCTAAAATCATTTAAAAAAGCATTAAATTCTAATAAAATTTTATTACTCTATTGAGATTTGGTTTAATTTAAGTTTTTTTTTATATTTTTGATGGGCGATCTATAATTTACGATCTATTCAATATAAAATCTGCTCCTTAAAATCACTTTAATAGGTATAATAATATTTCTGAAACAAATCAGAATATTTTATTTAACTTAGGTAACGAATTATCCTACTCTGAGGTCAGGTTTTATGAAGATGGGCTTATAATTTATAAATCCCTTATTCCTGAATTATTCGAACTTACGGTGAAGGGTATAAAAGATTCGACATAGCCGAATATATCACTCTTCTTTTATATTTTATTTCCTAATTTTATTATAAAAACTGTAAGTTACTAACGGACCAAATTAATTTACTATCAGCTATAACTGTCAAAAACATATCGTTAACTGGAAGTTAAAGTAATAGTTAGTTTTAACGGAACATGGTAAAAGTGGACGTAATTCATGTAGTTTTATATAATGCTAATTATTTTTAAATGAATGTCAACTTAAATCGTTTTTCTTTTTATTTTAATATATAATTTTTTAGCACTATTTTAAGCATTTTTTTTTTGGCATTTTTTTTTTAGCATTTTTTCTTCACTAAGTTTTGGCAACACTGGATATCATAGACTTAAAGAACAAAAACACTTGGATTTCACAATGTCCTCGATCGCCCCCATATTAACTGAATCAAATACCAATCCTAGCAACTAGTATTTAGGTCGAAAAATTGTAGATTTGCTAGGCTGGAAGTCCACACAACGCGTTCAATGCGTAGCTTGTCAATACAATTTTACACTGATTCTACTTTTTTGGCAGATGCTCAAACGCATTAGCGTAAAATTGTATTGACAAGCTACACAGCATAGGGATGGGCAAATTGAAAAAATATATAGATATATATCGTATCGATATTTTTTTAAAGTATCGAAATTTATTGATTAAAAATATCGATATTTCGATGTATCGAACGTATTAAGATGAAATTTTTACCAAATTTCATGTTTCTTTTAATTTCAAATTTACTGTCTTTCCCTCTATTTCGAGCGAAACTTTCATTCGCTTAACTTTTATTTAAAACAAAAACCAATTTTAAAATTTAGTTTTTAAGGTAAGTTATGCGAAAGAAGTTTTCGTTTGAAATCGAGGGACCGGCAGTTAATTCTACAATAAAAAAAATTCAAAAAAAAGTAAAGAATACAAAAAAACTTTTATTCATTGGCCATATGAAATCTAAAAAAAAATTAATTGGGATTATATAATGCCGGATTGTATGCCGCCGGTAAACGAAACTTGTGGCACATACTATACTAGTAAACTGTGCAATATTTTATTTATAATATATAAATAACAACATGCTCAAATAAAAAAAAAAAAAAATATTTTGTTTTTTTTTATTATTAACATTCCAATTTTCATGAGTCTATTGCTGCTAGTACGGCATAATTAAGGCGATTCTTTGCACAATTCTAGGAACCCTTTCCAGGATATTTTTTCCTCGCTTTTTTTTTTGTTGTCATCTCTTACAAAAATGAGACAAAACTGAACTGTGTAATCCATGAAAATATACAATGGAAAAGCGCCGTTATTTTCTTAATATTAGTTAAAAAACATATGATGGAATTCTGAAAAAACCACAATATTGTAAGCAGTTGAGCAACGGTTAAAATGTTGAATTTTATTATAAAGAGATCTAAAAAATATCGAATTCGGTAGTCTTAGATAAATATCGATGTATCGATATATGGGTATTTTGAATATCGGCGATATATATCGATATTTTGATAAATCGATATTTGTTGCCCATCCCTAACACAGCACACACGTCGAATGTATACACGCATCGAACGTATGAAATAGGTTTACTTTCTACTTTTTAATGCGTCGCATACATCTTGCAAAAAGGTCAAAAAAAGTACCAATCGCATGGTGCTGACTTCCAGCTTTAGTAAACCTGAGCGATGTCAGAGAGAATTTATATTCCTTTATGCCTGTATCAGTTTTTGACCCGTCAATTACAATTTCATTGCTGTGTAAGATCAAGTTCGAGATCCAGGAGTTTCTGTGTAGCACTTTAACTTTAAGCTGCCCGTCATTCGCTGTTTCACGCATTGCCTACCAAAAATCTTTATAATGGTGTCCAATATCCAATGCGCGTATGCCTGAGCTCATTTGACGAATGCCCGATAATAAAATCCCATATTTAATGCTGAGGTTTTGAAATAAATTAAAATTGTTTGTGCCAAATTTTCTTTAAACACATTTTAGCTCGATGCAATTTAATATGATTATTGACAAGAAATAACAAAAAATAAACGAAAGAGGGGCTTAAAAAGTGCTTTGTTTCATTGTTGTCCAACTGCCTCGAAAATATTTACTACGGCCACTAAAAGTCAAATCAAATATTTATTGGATTTAAAATATTCAAAAATGCCACGTGTACTTTCATAAGAAGGCTTACCTGGTCGAAACGTGATGTAATTAGGCGTCCAATTTCATAATAATATGGTAACCATATTTTTTTCTTGGCGGTATTTTAAAAATACCTGATTTGATCTATAAAAAACTCATACTAGATACTTATACCTCAAAATATGTGTTAAACTAAATTTGAAGATAAAAACTTGAATATGTAATTCGTCTTAATTAAGTTGCAACCAAAATCAAAAGTTAAGTTAAAATCCTTACGAAGTTAATTCAGGGTTTGCAGTATCGAATTTGAGGATAATCCCTTAAATTTGTTGAAATACAAGTAAAATAACTTATTAATGTTAATATGTAGTTGATTCATAGAATTCATAGAATTCATAGAATCAAGCAAACAAATTGTTGATTAATTGATTACTAAAAATTGTAAAAATTCTAATAATGTGAATAATTTTTTTCAATAAATGATATTTTTAATTACAAAAATGATCAAAAAACTTTGCCGTTTCAAATAATGTGTAAACTGATTTAATTAAATAGCAGTCGTGATCGAATACTTTCTCTATTCGAAAGCATTTTTATTACTAATTTTTTCAGTCGATATTGAACGAATCAAAATTATTTTTTCAGTGTTGCAAATAATTTATATGAGTTTTCACAATGCCGAAATAATAAATTCGATTCGTTCAGTATCGACTGAAAGAAGTAGAATTAAAATTGCTTTCGAATCGACTAAGAGTTCGATCACGACTGGCAGAATTAGCCCCAGGTTATGACAATTCCCAACAACAATTCTACACGTTTTAATTATTTTATTTTTAACGAAGAAATCAGTTAAAATTGTGTGATATTTAATTAATGTTTTAAATAAAAATTTATTTCAAAACAACTAAGATGTTAATTTAATCAAAATTATATTTTTAAATTTGTTTCAACTAAAAAAATAATTGTTTTAATAATCACATTAATTAAATTGAAATAGGTACTTTTTAAACAATTTTTTTTAAATGATAAAAAACTACTGATAATTTTTTCTGTGCATTATAAATACTTGAAATTTGAAACATCGATTTTTCAATACCAACTCAATATTGCAAACCCTAATTTTAATTAAAACATATTTCACACCTCCACAAATTTCATTATAAATTAAACACTTGAGTACTGCTGAATTTGACAAGCATTTAAAAAGCTCAAAGCCGATTAAGTTTATCAAGATGTTTGTTAAAAGATACTTTCACTTGCCTCATGTTCTTAAAATGCAAATAAATTTCAGCTTTTAACTTAAAAAAAAAAATTTTTACAGTTACAACAGCAACTAACTTTTTTCAAAAATTAAAATAACCATAATATCTTTATTTAAATTTCTGTGTCAAAGGAAAAAATTAAAATCCATAATAATCTCGGCACTAATTCTTATAGGTATGTTTATATTTTCTAAACATTCATGCCACAATCAAAGATACAACAGATGCTCTACTGCTCCATTGAAGATAAAAACGGGCGTACAGATATTCTTGTGTGTGTTTTTTCTGAGTCACGTTTGTTACCAGCTCTACAACAAATCAAAGACACAAATTGTCTACAACAAAACAAAAAAAAAAAAATAAATACATTCATTCATTTATTTTAAAATACAACGAGTTGTCTTTTACTCAAGTTGATATAGAAATGAATGTAAAACCGTTAACTGTTTTAAATTTTAATCAAAGATTAAAACTTGTCTACACACAAAGCCAAACCGCAAACAAATATGCTCTTACAGAGAGACTTCTTTCTATACATACCAACCAAACAAACGGACAAACAAACAATTCTCGGAATATTCATGCAAATTCTTCTGTGTCAAAGATGAATTTATAATGATCCACTAGAATATTTTATAAATTAAAATAAATCTTTATAAATCAAAGAAGATTACAAAATACCCTACACAATTCAATTGTAAGCCAAATTTATTTTCAAAATATTTCAGTTTTGTCATTGGACCTCATGGTCCTATTCTTGACCTAGTTCAAGCATTAAATTAAAGGTAATTGGATTGAGGCTTAAAATACGAACTTCACGTACAACGTTATGGTCTTAAAGAAGAAAAAAATAATAGGACATGCAACATACTTAAAAGCATGCGACTCAAATTCCGCCCATTATTATATTTTTCACTTTTTATAATGGTAGAGTTCCTTGTAACTGATTTAAAAAAAAAACATGTAAGAGTGCTACATTCGGCTATACCGAGTTTTACATACCCTCCACCATGGTGCGATAAGAACAGAAAGTTTTATAAATACCGTTCTTTAGATATACATGCGGTCAAACGTATTTGAACATATCTTGCCATAAGAGCCCATGATATATTTACTTTATATAGTCTAAGATAAATATTGTAGAAATCAGAAACGAAACGGCAAACGTATATGGGTAATTCCATGTCAAATCGACCAAAAGTGGGACACGACCCCCTTCGATTTGAATGAAATTTGGTGTGAAGGTTCCCTTCATCCTATAAGGAACATTTATTAACGAAAAAAAAATTAAAAAGCCCCAGGTATTCTCTATAAAATGACATACAAATCATCTTCGTATGTGGAGTAGTTTTTGAGATATTGAAAAAATAAACTCAACACATTCGGCTAATTCGGCGAAATTATGACATTTTGAATATGACGTAACTTATGCAAAAAAATTGTTTAAATTTTTTTTCGTTAATATATGTTCCTTATAGGACGAAGGGAACCTTCACACCAAATTTCATTCAAATCGAAGAGGGTCGGGTCCCACTCTTGGTCGATTTGACATGGAATTACCCATATACACTTTTAGCCTCGGTGAAGGGTATAATAAGGGCAAATGTTACCATTTAAAAAAATAATTTTTTATACTTTCCACCGCTAGTGGTGAAAGGTATACTTAGTTTGTCGTTCATCTAAGACCCCATTAAGTATATATATTCTGGGTCCTTGAGTAATATTAGTCGATTTAGTCATATCCGTCTGTCTGTCCATCTGTTGACATGTTCACTTTCGAAAAACTCGATAGAAAATCAGTTTCGGGTTGGTTATGTAGGAAAAACGTTATTAACCTAAATGTAGAATGAGCTCGCTTAACAATTGATATTTTTGTTATGAAAAAATAATATTGATTGGCGATAGAATGCACCGATTCTCAATAAATAATAAATTAGATATATGTATCCCAATAGTGTATTAACTCCGAATTTTTATTTTTTAACTTTTTGGAAAAAATCCACACATAATATACATATCTAACCACTGTTAAAATATCGTGACATTTTGTCTACTTTTTGTTAAAGAAACGGTGGGATCAAAAATTATTTTTCATATGCCTTAAATATAAAATTAAAAATTGTGTTGCTTCTACTGAAAATGTTTACATTTTTAGTTAATACAGGGGCCAAATTACGGCATTCGATA
This sequence comes from Pollenia amentaria, assembly GCA_943735925.1. NCBI lineage: Eukaryota > Metazoa > Arthropoda > Insecta > Diptera > Polleniidae > Pollenia > Pollenia amentaria. The sequence goes on along the minus strand of OX031008.1, from coordinate 77,822,201 downwards.
TCAATCGAAATTACCATTAAATATGCATTGAAATTTCGGTCGATATCGAATGCCGCAATTTGGCTCCTGTTTTGTTGAACAAGTGTGATATATAACTTGAAACAATAATACGAAGCTTTTTGAAGATCGGTTAATAAATTACCAGGCACAGCCCATTATTCGAAAACACTTTAGGACGCCTTAAACCGTTCAAATAATGCGATTACCATATTTTCCTAAGATAAAAAATCACTCTGCTAAATTTCGTGCAGATCGGTTCATAATTTAGCAAATGCCTCTTATAAAGATGACTATAGGAAAACACTTTTGTATATCTAAAGTCTATTTTGGTAAAAAATTTTGTCTGCCGTATTTTCGAAAGATGAGAAACCACTGAGTTGAGTTATTTTTGGTAACAAAGACCAAATCATTTTTATCGCCTGTATAAGAATCACAGAAAACTATACAGAGCTGAAAAAGTGACGTGTGAAAAAGGCCAAAATCATTTGCTAAGGTAGCGTTCAAAGAAAAACCACACAGAAAAAATGTTCAGTATTTTTATCAATTGTTTGAAAAGTATTGAAATTTAATTACTGTGATAATTAAATCACTTATTTTTCCTGACGAGCTGGCCTAAGAAACCAGCGAAATTCGCACAGAAACTAGCTTTCCCACAACAATAAATTTCAGTAATTAATTTTATAAATAAAGATTGGGTTTATTAGCACATCATTAATAAATGAATTAATTACTAAACAATTTAAGCTTGTAGAATTTTTGCTGGGAGTTGTCAGAACGTGAGCTATATTTAATTAAATCAATTAACACATTGTTTGACATGGCAAAGCTTTTTGAATTAAAATTAATAATACGATTTATTGAAAAAAAAAATTCATTGTATTGCGGCATAAAAGATTGTGCAAAGAGATATGCAAAAAGGGTAACTTTCGAAGAAAGAGACATAAGAAACGATATTGCGTTTTTCCATCTGTGTGATACGAATGTTCTCCCGAGGAGGAGGAATTTTCCAGGGCATAAGCAGGTGTAGTCAATACCTGGAAATAGGCAAATGTTCAAAACTGACAGATCTCAAGAGATCTTCGCGATCGGGGCTGACCAGCCCCCGGTAGCACGATACCAGGCTGACTATTGTGGAGTCCTTCGGGAAATGCTTTTAGGGAAATTGACTTTGCGAAAGTTACGCCTATCCGCTGACAGTTAACTTTCGGGTTTCAGGTGGTGTTTATGGAGATACCCTAAAAATCCCACTAAAGAGCTGAACTTTTACCAATTGTGGGATAGTTCGGTCTGAGGGAGGAGGATGCTGTTGCTACTCAACAGAAACTGCTTACATTTTTATAAAAGCAGTGGAGGTTAGATAGCTCCAGCTTCTAAACAAGGGGCGAGTGTATTATCATGCCGGGCAATGCACTCAAATTGCTAACTGGGTGTACCGGTTTCTTCCAAACTGGGGCGCGGTTGGTAATCGCATTGTGTATCACCAATCTGAATAAGCTCCACCATAAGATTTGCCCGACACGGTGTTCACTTAAATATTTTCCACAACGGTATAATAATGTGGCAAATAAGTACTGAAAGCCTTTTCTTTCAGCATTCAATATATTTTTTTTAACCAAATTTCTAATAGTTCTTATTTTTGTTAATTGTGTGTGTGTAGCGAAGAATCGATAGAAATTTTTTTCCATTTCAGGACTTAAAATAAAATTAATGGACCTACTTACGGCGTTTGATGTCAATCGAAATAACAATACAATTTAAATGGAATTTACGGTCGGACCCTGGAATTTTCATTGATTGAATTTTTTAAATCAAAAGTTTATATTATCGTGTTCTTTTTTAAAAAGCTAAAGTACGAGTAAAAAGGGATAATTAAGGTCCAGTCGTGAAGCTGCAACTCAAAAACATCTCTGCTTTTTCCGTATTAAACTTCATGTCGATCGTTTCAGATGCTTAGAAGTTTAAGATTTATTACAAAAAAAAAAAACTTGTAATTGACCCTTACAATGGATAATACTTTTAAAAAACACAAAATCTTATTATAGTTATCTATCTACACTCTAGATAGATGTAGATTATACAGCCTACGGTAAGTACAAATCCACACGAACTTTTTTTAACCTGAACCACCAATAGTGTGCACACGAAAAAGAACAAAACGTGAATGAAAATTCAACAAAAGTTTCAACATTTTCATTCATTGTTCACACACACACACACACACACAAACACACTTTCCAACTTTATATTGACAAACGTAACAATACTTCAGATACTTCAAGAATTCATCATCTAAATCTCAACCTGTATATCTTTGACTTTATTTCCATTTCTTGTTTTAAATATTGTGAATGTATCTTTAACCTACTAAACTTAACCTTAAAAAAACTCACACACACACACACTCATACACAATAAATATGAACTATAATATTCATTTTTTCTAATTTCTTATTTATTCTTTCTTTCTTAGCATCTTCTCAACTTGTTTTCATTCGAGATGATTGATGTTTGAGTTTCTTTTTATTTGTCTTCAAACAAAAATATTTTATGTACTTTGACAGAATATTATTGTGAGAATTTGCGATTTGTTTGTGAATATTGAATACGAATTGAATGTTCATTACTAATTCCAATTTAAAGGCAGAAACAAAAAAACTCGCTTTTTACTTTCTAGTTTGTTTCCATAATTCTCCCAGAAATTTTGATTTTGACTGACTGTTTGATGCAAAATAAAAGAAAATTCAACAAAAAAGATTCACAGTTTATTAAACGTTTTTGATAAGTGACTTTCAATAGGAGATTTATGAAAACGTTTTTTCCCCCTAAATTAAAGAAAACCTAATAAATTTTTGAAATTTATTAACTTAAGTTTCTTTCAGCTTCCAGAGAAATTTTAAGTAAATAAGAAAAATCGTGAGAAATTTAAATATTTTTTTTTTCAAATAGAATTAAGAAATTAGAGCGAAGAATAGACAGATGCTCGTATTACTTACTATAGACAACATAATACTTTTAATTTATTATACACAAAAGGATTTGAGCAACAAGAATTTTAATTGAGCTAATAAATTGTTTCGTCGATTTACATTTAAATATCACATACAACAATAGAATTATTTTAAAGTATGCATATTGTCATTTGACCCGAATAAAAAATTCAAACTTATTATAAGAGATATGCTTAAACAGCATATGCATATCGCACTTGATCTACAAGACGTATTAACTAAAAATTTTTGTTTTTTGCTCTTAGGAAAAAAATTTACACGTAATATTCATATCGACCCGCTGTAAAAATATCGTGTTATTTTCTCTACTTTTTTTGTAATGAAAAAGTTGTGCTAAAAATTCTTTCCATATGCAATTAATGTAAAATGAAAAATTGGTTTGCTTCTACGGAAAATTCTTAAATTTTGAGTTAATGCCCTCCTGTTGATCAAGTGCGATATGTTAGATGCATTTTAAAAGGGTTAGACCCTAATTGAGTAAAACGCAACGCAACGCCAAAAATTACATTGAAAACAAAAGCAAAGTCGAAAATAGGGTGTCTGGTGGAAAATTTATATTTTTAAATACGATTATTTCAAAAAGTAATAAACGGTGCAGAGGGTGGAGGGTGGCGCCGTTGGAGTTATCGATTGTGCGGATTTGTCAGTCACGATGACGCAGTGGTCGAGTGAGCATCGCGCGTTCGATGTGGAGACATTTCGTAAGAGTAATGGTTATTACGTAATTGCTCGTCGACAATTTTGTTCAAAGTTCGGTATTCTGCGAATACTTGATGGGCCGAGTGTAAATTTAATTTGTTCGTGGGTGCAGAGATTCCGCGCAACTCCTTCGGCTATGAATGTCCCACGGCCAGGGCACAGTCGATCTTCAAGGACTCCCGAAAACATTGAACTGGTTGAAAGCAGTTTACGTGAAAATCCGCGACTTTCATTACGAAAAAGAGCAGCCTCACTGGGACTTCCAAGAGCGATTATTCATGAAATTTTAAAAAAGGATCTGAAGTTCCATCCATTTAAAATTCAAATCGTTCACGAACTGAACGAAAGTGACTTTGATTTACACAAAAATTTTTGTGAAACGATGTTGGAGCGTTTTCGCACTGTAAATCACATTTTTTGGAGCCACGGGGCTCATTTTCACTTAAACGGCCACATCAACAAGCAAAACTGCAATTAATGGTTTCAATCTCCCTCGATTGAAACATCAAAAACCATTGCATTGCTCCAGGGTAACAGTTTGGTGTGCGTTATCCACGCATCCAATAATTGGAAAATTTTTTTTCGAAACTTCTCGAGGCCAGGCGACGAATGTCAACGGTGAAAATTATCGACTCATGATAACGGAATTCTTTTTGCCAAACCTGCGAGCTCATCCACCGTACTCTTCACACACGTGGTTTCAACAGGATGGGGCGACTGCACACACAGCCAGAGCTTCGATGAATTTGCTTCATGAAATGTTCCCCCAAAAACTGTTCAGTCGCTTTTGGGACATCCCATGGGCACTGAGGTAGCCCAATCTAACTCCCATGGATTTTTTTATAGGGCTACCTCAAAGAGAGGGTTTATAATGACAATCCCCAATCTCTTGTGGCTTTAAAGGAAATATTCAGCTCAATCTAACCAAGTTTATAGCGTGTGGCGCAGAACACAAGCCTCCGTTTTGAACAGTGTATTCAACTCGACGGAAGACATCTGGATGACATACTCTTTAAAAAATAAAATCCGCATTTCCATTCTATCTTTCAATGCTCTTAATAAAACTTTGTGTCAATTATTTCGTTTTTTATTTAAGTTTAAAATATAAATCTGCTACCAGACACCCTAATTTTGTTGTTGCATTCTACAGAAATTCTTATTGCGTTTTAAAATTTTCAACGCCACAAGATATGCAGCGTTTGAGCGGAGTTCAGGGTTCTGTGTTTTCTGCAAATGGTCTTGCAAAACAGCAAATGCAAAATTTCTTATTTTTTTTATGAAATTTAACGGAAAACTTTTTGTATTTTGTTGTAGCAAAAGAGCTATGATATTTTGAATTTGCTCTTTCGCAAGACCATTTGCACTAAACACTGAACTCCGGTAATATGAATTTCAGGAGAAAGTAACAACAAAATTATAAAATATTTTTGATTTTGTTTTTGCTTTAATATACATTTTTGGCGTTACGTTTTACACAATTAAGGCCGCGTTAGCCGACCGTAAATGTAGAAATGTAAATGTAATGTAAACAGCTGATCGTTTCTGTTATATGGAAAGCAATACAAATTAACCGTAACGTGCCACCCTGTAGAAAATATAATTTCATAACGAGGTTACGTGACAGTTGTAGACAGTGATGGGCTGCGTGTATTTTAAATGGAATGCGGGTAAATTCACTCTATTTCTTTGGTATTTTTTCCAGTAATTATATCTGTGGACTTTTGACATAATAACTTACAATACATACATATTATCATATGTACAATATATATATTAGACCGTCTCACTTTTTATACTTTTTTCGAAATTCCTTCATGAACATCGATTTTCTATATCTACTATAAAAACCAAGAATTTTGGTGTATAACACTTAAATATTGATAAATGGGAAGTGGTCTCTCAAATCGTTTTTTCATTTTTTTAGGCAAAATACCTTTTTTTCAAAAAATGGAAAAATCTTGATTTAGTAATTTGCCTCAAACTCAAGCAGTTCTGAATGGATTTGAACATAATTTAATGCATTAGAAAGCTTTTTAAATTTCCTAAATGTTTCTTAAAGCAACATTGCCATTTTGTTCGATGGTTTTTTATTCATAGCACTACAAATTCAGATTTTCAAATACAAACTTAACATTTTTTTTAATTTTTGCTTACCTTTTCATATATAAAAATTGAACGAGGCAAAACTTTTATATTCTGTAAATGCAGTATGGTAGGAAATTTTAAAATAAAGATTTTGGTGTAAATAACAGTCGTATTCTGTTAAGAAAAACTGCAGTTTTAGTTGAAATGTGTAAAGTTGTTTATTTCTAAATATAAAAAAAAAAAAATAATATTTTGGTAATAACTTTTTTGTATCTGAACCGATTTTTCCGAGTTTTTCAGCAAATATGTTTTTCCGATCTTTTGATATATTAGACGTATCCATATGTCATATAACAGCTCTAAAATTTTAGTTTTTATAAAAATGTTGATGCTTTTTAGCCCATTTTTGGAGTATTTTGCTAATAACTTAACCATTGCTTAACCGATTTGGCAGATTTATATACCCACGTCTTAAGGAAGAAATTTACCATTTACTTAGATTATAACGCTTGGACTCGGAAAGATCTATTGTTTCCGAAAATGGGTATGTTTAAATAAAAAATTATTTTGAGTATTACTCTTCCATTTTTGGGAAAAAACTTGCAGGGTTTTCGGGAAATATATGCTGCTAAAAATTTCTGATATTTTGATATATAAAACGTGTTCATATGTCATACTAGAGCCCTAAAATTTAAAATTTTGAGTATTTTCAATAATATCTTTGTACGGGAGGTACCATGCCCACTTTTCCAATCCCGCCCATATTTTGAGGGATGCTGTGTATTGATAACCGATATGTTTGTACCTAATTTGGGAACTTTAGCTCGCTTCGTTCTCCAGATATACAGAAATGTATAACGTCTTTGTATGGAAAGTGCCACACCCAAAATGATTTAATTCAATTCATCGAGAATTTTCACAAAACGCATCCAAACTCCAACAAAAGCATAATTTTACCAAATTTGAAAAAATAAAAAAACCAATATGTTCTTACTTTATAATATATTTATGCAATAGAAGAAAATTTAGAAATAAACAACTTTACACATTTCAACTAAAACTGCAGTTTTTCTTAACAGAATACGACTGTTATTTACACCAAAATCTTTATTTTAAAATTTCCTACCATACTGCATTTACAGAATATAAAAGTTTTGCCTCGTTCAATTTTTATATATGAAAAGGTAAGCAAAAATTAAAAAAAAATGTTAAGTTTGTATTTGAAAATCTGAATTTGTAGTGCTATGAATAAAAAAACCATCGAACAAAATGGCAATGTTGCTTTAAGAAACATTTAGGAAATTTAAAAAGCTTTCTAATGCATTAAATTATGTTCAAATCCATTCAGAACTGCTTGAGTTTGAGGCAAATTACTAAATCAAGATTTTTCCATTTTTTGAAAAAAAGGTATTTTGCCTAAAAAAATGAAAAAACGATTTGAGAGACCACTTCCCATTTATCAATATTTAAGTGTTATACACCAAAATTCTTGGTTTTTATAGTAGATATAGAAAATCGATGTTCATGAAGGAATTTCGAAAAAAATGAAAAGTGAGACGGTCTAATATATATGTTTATATGTATAAAATAAAAAAATGCACACATATAGATAAACAATAAAAACGGTGGTTTTCATGGTATCAAAACCTTGTTTTTGTTTTTCAAAATAATATAAGTGCACGTGTATGTTTATGCTATTATAAATATTTGTTATTTGTAAACATATAATATGAATAACAGATATTAAATTATTTATGTATTTATACACACAAGAAATACAGTTTTAATACCATTTAAATCACTTGGTACTTTATCTGCAAAGCGGTCACCATTTGAATCTCCTAAATTCCCATCACTGTGTGTGTTGTTTTATGTATACTAAAGTCTGAGTTAGGCGAACGTTGCTGTTCCCGTAACTTACTGTAACGGACTGCTTGCACGTTGGTGCACTTATAGAACATTTAAAAACGTGTCATATGTTTTTCACATACATAAACAAAAAAGCAATAGTATACATAAAACAACACACACAGTGATGGGAAATCAAAAGGGTTAAATGTTGACCGTTGTGCAGAAAAAGTACCAAGTGATTAAAATTGTATTAAAACAGTATTTAGTGTAAGTAAAAAAACATTAATAATTTAATATCTAATTTTTATATTATAGATTTACAATAAACAAATATGTATTTTAGCATATACATACACAATTACATGTATTATTTTGTAAAAGTGCATAGACAAAACAATATTTTGTAACCAATTAAAGCCTTTTATATATTTCTCATTTCTATTGTATGTGCATATGCATTTGTTTAATTTGTACATCTAAGCATATGTATATTTATATATATGGAAATATGTTGTATTGTAAGTCGTTTTGTCGAAAGTCCATAGATATACTGGAAAAAAGTACCAAAAAAAAAGAGCGAAAATACCCGCATTCAATTTAATATACAAGCAGGCCATCACTGCTTTACAACTGTCACGTAACAACGGCAAGAAATTCTAATTTAAGCTGGAGGTCCACACCACGCGTTACACGCCTTTTCGCAGTCTACGCAGCTGTCAAAAAAGTAGAATCTGTGTAGTTGTATGTAACAAGTTTCATGCACATTAGCCTAGGATGCATTGAGGCGTTGAACGCGAAAAGTAGGGTTACTTTCTACTTTTGCAAGCGTCACAAGCAGCGTTCGAATAAATCAGCTGATTTTGACAAATGAAATTTTATTTTTACTTGTGGTGATGCCGCATCAGAAGCGTTGCATGTAACTTGAAACGTAGAACGCAAGTAAGGTATAAAACGCATGCAATGCGTTGAGGCTAAAACGCGTGGTGTGGACCTCCAGCTTTATACATATTTATATTTATAAGCAAATAACAAAACGGACCAGACGTTTCGTTAGGGGACGTGCGAAACAAGGCTGTCAGATGTGGCGATTTCTTGCTAAACGTGGCGATTTTCAAACCTGTTTTTTGACCTAATTTTCAATTTGGCGACATGGCGATTTATAAAATAGTTGGCGATTTTGTTGGCTATTTTAACAAGCCATGAATTTGTTTTGAAATTTGTTAAATTTAATACATAGAAATAATATTTTTTTATTCTAGTATTTTAATGTATGAAATTTGATGCTTTCATATGTATGACCAGTATTTAATAATGAATTATGTTGAAATGGCTGATGAAAATAAAATCTTCGAGAAATTCTTTTTTCACAATTAAATGTGCTTTTGAAAGAATTAATAAGTAGAGTTCTTTAAAAAAATAAATTTAATTAAAGTTTAGGTACATTTTTCCATTATCAAATGTGACAAATTATCACAGATAAAATTCGTTGTTGTTAAAGATATTTTAAAGATTTTTATGAATCCTACCGCACCTTTGGATGTTAATGAAACACAATGAAAAAAATACCGCGGTATATCGTTTGTTTAAAGAGAATTTTAATGATAAAATTCAATCTAATTTAAATCAGTTTAGGCCAACAATTTATAGCTACAAGGATACGGCAGGTACTTACCATTTTAAGAAACTTTCATTGGCTGTTCTTTATATGCTGGTTATTACAACTAGTAATGTCTGTGTTGAAATTAGAACTCCACTAAAATGCGCCTTCGAAGAAGAATGCGATATGAAGTTTTCGACACGTTTTTACGAGTTAAAAGTTATATGAAGGTAAATAGTACATGTTGCATTTCTTTTGTACCTTCACAATGTATTCCAAAAAAGAAGACAAAAAGGGAGTATATAGCGTGAAGTATATAGAATTTTAGATATATAACAGAACTGCAACTACATACAAATGTATTGTATATCTAATATTTGTTTAGTACTCACCGTAAAAATTCTTTTTTTGTTGCTTTAAGTAGACTTCTATAAAATATTTTAAACATTGGACATTTTTTGCGTTCACTTGTAATTTTTACTTTGTTCTAAATAAAAATTGAACAAAATATATCGTGGCGACTTTTTTTGAATTTTTGTTGGACTTTAGCGATACGGAACAAATTTATATTTGGGATTTACAAAAAAATATTTTTAATTATTCTAAAAATACATATATTATTGTCTAAAACTAAAAAATAAATGCTTTGGTTATTTTGGCGGTTTTTACATCGAATTTGGCGAAAAAGTTTAAAATCAATCTGACAATGATGCTAAATCTAGCGCTGAAAATTCTAAAATAGCATCACTTAGCCAAAAAAATTTGCTCTCTTTCTCTCTCTCACACCCACTAGCCCCGGTAGGCTAGCTGGTAGTGAGCTAGTCTATCAGTACCGGGGTTGCGGGTTCGATTCCCGCAAGAGACTCTGGTCTCCAAGCAGACAAGCAAAAAGCTTCGCGGGATTTAGTGTAGGAATAATAAAAAAAAAATAAAAAAAAAAAAAAAAATCTGCTGTTGCCTTTTAACAAAAATTGTACATACCAGTGTCCCAGATGAGGGGATTTCAACATTAATTAGGGACAGATTTTGGAGATCGGGGATTTGGAGATTTTCGAAAAATGTAGAATTTATAACAATTTATTAAATTAAATTATTTTTAAAAATAAAATATTTATTCTCGGAAATCTAAGGAATTTAACACAAAATAAAATGTAAAAATTATTTAAGGGTCTTATGGCTTATAAATCAGTGAGTGTTTAAGCGCTGGTTTAGTTGAGTTAAACTTAAATTTATATGTAGTTTAAACTCAACAGTTGTTAATCAGTGTCCCATGATTTATATGTAATTTAAAAAGTAGCATGTGGCAGCACTACAATAAATTGTTTCAAATTCATAAAGTCTGCATTGGTAGTTTAAAGAGCCAATTTTATGCGTTTAAAGATGGTTTGTATAAGAGCATTTTTAACAATTGTACATTAAAACACGATTTCAAGCTGTATTTACTATGGCTCTTTTAGAAATCAGACTTGAATTTAGGTTTTTAGAACTTTTTATTATTATTTTCCTTTTAGGCTTTTGTAACTTATTCTTGCTTTCGGTTAAGTGCTCTAGTTTCGAACAATATTTTAAATGGTGCTCTACTACTAGAACTGTTGTTGACAAACGAATTTAATATGTATTTGAATTGTGAAAATAGTTTTTAGAACTTCGCTAATTAATTATCATTAATAAGTCAATAATTTTTCAATTTGATACAAATTTTCCAGTGAAAAAGAATTTTTTTATCCTTCTGCATTCCATTCTTACTTTCCCCATCTATGATTTTGTGGGTAAATTTGACCCAACTACTACTTAGATTCTATCACTTAGAATCTATGATAATATCAGATTATGTAGATATATATAAAATTTGACATCACTTTATTTACTTTTCTTGTTTATTCCATTTAAAAAAAAACATACATATGTATGTACAAGCAGATTTGCAACAAGTTTCTAAAACTACTACTCTCACTTTGACAACAATACTTTGAAAGTAAATACAATGAAGCTCAAATTTAATGTTTGTTACAAGAGGGGATTCACGTTTTTTACTGTTATTTCTAATATAATTGACATTGCAACAACGAAGTCAGTTTATTTGAAGTTACAATATTAATATAATCGTAAGATAAGATATTCGGGTCTGTTCTGAAAACTAAAAAATTAATGCATATAAATGAAGTTAGATATACCTTTTGTTTTTATTACTTTTTTGTTTTTTATTAATTGCATATTACAAAAAAAAAAAGATCAATAACTTTGTTCAATGAAAATTTTACTTAATATCAAAAATATGCAAAAGGGGATATCATCATTTAAAAAAAATTTAGGGAGAGATAAAATACTTAGTAAAATTCAACTATTGTGATAATAAGAACGAATTTTTTTGGTTAATATCGTTAACAAATTATGAGTTAATGACACTATCCTGAAAACACTGTTATTTTTATCACAATAGTTGCCTTTTCATTAAGTTTCTTATCGCTCCTGAAATTTTTTTTAAATTATGATAGCCCCATTTGCATTTTATAAGATATTTTAAAAATTTGTACGCTTTCAAAGGATTATGGTAGGTTTTGCAGAAAATTTTGGTGGGATAACGGCAATAAAACGGCAACCTTGAACGACTTAGAAAAAATAACGCAACATTCCCTACCGGTCATTTTACTAGTTAGATGACCAGTTGTGCTCACCGATATATTGGGTATAGTTTCTATTAGTTTATTAAGAGCAAAATGAAAAAATGACCGAAGCCTTGTGTACATGTGATTTTGCCTTTCTCTCTTACTAATTACGTCTCTCTCTCTAACTTATTAACTCAATGTAAAATTGTTGGAAGTGTGTTAGTAATTTTTTTTTTTTAGTTTTATTTATTCATTTCTTGCAGGAATTCTCTTTTAACGGGAAAAGTATAAAACATATATAGATGAATTTTATTCATAATATAAAGAAAAACAGCGAACAATTCTGCATCACAAACTCCAAAATTTAATTTTTTGAGTTATGTCACTATTGAATTAAATGTGCGATTTACTTATGAATGCAGGTACCTTTTTATTAAAAAAAAACAGGTCATCACCATGACCTTATCGTTATTGTTTTTGTCATAGCTGTCGTTCGTAGAAGATCGTAAAATATTTTGTACAGCTAAATATTCCATATTCTGCAGTACTTTAATCACTTTGATTTGGTTGATAAATAAAGTTGATTAATTAAGCCTACTACAAACTTAACACAATATCGTTCCTGATTTGACAATATCTGATCAATTTAGTCATTTCCATTGAAAATTATTTTCAAAACTGTTTGCTTAGTCATCGATCAGACTTGGAATTTTTGTAAATGCAATTTTTTAAAATTCTACTGCATTTTATATAGGTATCATGTATAAATACAAATCAACCTACAGCCAACCTCAAGTTGAAAAGTGAGAATTACAAAACAAAATAGAATTGCAGAACACATGAAACTGTGTCCCCTCCCCAATTTTATCACCTTTCTCACCCGTAAAGTCAAAAAATGCTTTTATAAAAATTGCAAATCTTGACAGGTACTAACGGCATTTCAATAAAAACATGCTGAGTTTTTAATGTTAATATCAAAATTTAACATTTCTTTAAAGAATCTTACATTATCTGAGATTATCTTAAAGTTGTAAAAATTTGCCAATCAATAATAAACTACTAAGTAATTTGTATAATATCCATTCACTTACCACACAAAGAACAAAAACGATGTAAAAGAAAACTCAATTGACTCCAAAGATTTTCTTTTTGTTTTGGCTGTTTAATTGAAATCAATTAAAAATTTAACTCCAACACGGTAAAGCAGTTATGATTGCAGCTTTTTTTATTGCAGCTAAAAAGAATAAAAATAATTATCAATTAATTAAATCTAGAAATATGAAAATATAAATAAAATATTTAATTAACATTTGAAGTCATAGACTAAAATAGACTGAGAGAGGAAAAAAACCCCAAGAACATCGAAAAATCTTATGGACATTTTCTCAATGTTTCGACAAACTGCCTGTTGCTTACCCAGTAAAAAACATGTGTGTTTTTTGAAGCACTTAAGAGAAAAAGCGCATAATAGAGCGCTTCAATAAGAGATCTCTGTTAAAAAGGTTCTTGCGGATCTCAACATAAACAAGTCTCCTGGCCCGGATGGTATACATGCACTGGTCTTGAAGCAGTGCTCTTCGACGCTAGCTCGTCCCTTAGCAAATCTTTTCAGCACTTTATACCATGCTGGTGAATTTCCCGTCTGCTGGAAAGTTGCTAATGTAACGCCAATTCCTAAAAAAGGAGTGGCTAATAACCCTGAAAATTACCGCCCAATTGCAATTTGTTCGGCACTTTCCAAAGTTATGGAGAGTATGGTAAATCACCATCTTGTAAAATTTTTAGAGTCAAATTACCTACTAAGCGACCGTCAGTATGGCTTTCGTAGAGGTCGTTCTACTGGAGACCTACTGGCCCTGTTATCAGAAAAATGGTGTCGTTCCATTCACCATTTTGGCGAAAGTAAGGTAATTGCTTTAGATATTTCCAAGGCGTTTGACAGAGTCTGGCATGGTGCACTCTTGTCTAAACTTGTTGCATTTGGTGTCGGTGATAATTTCTCTCGATTTATATCGAGCTTTCTCAGAGATCGCACTATACGGGTTGTTATAGATGGGGTTTCATCAAACGAGTTCAAGATTCATTCAGGGGTACCGCAAGGCTCCGTTCTTTCTCCTACTCTATTTCTTATTTTTCTAAATGACCTCTTATGTCAAACTTCCAACCCTATCTATTCTTTTGCAGATGACAGCAACCTTTGCCATTCGTATTCATTTGGTTACAGACCAGGCGTGTCCGATGTTTGTGCTATGAGACAGAACATGAATGATACGCTTGGCCGTGACCTAGACATAATCTCAGAATGGGGTCGTGCGAATAGGGTCGAATTTAATGCCCGAAAGACCCAATGTTGCGTACTGACGCATAAACGCGCGACGGATCAAGGTGCCTCATCTGTATGTATGGGTGGTATAAATATTGAGGAAACAGAATCTCTTGATGTTCTGGGCATGAGGATACAATGTGATGTCCGATGGACTGAACATATATTTAAGGTGTCGAAAGAAGCATTCAAGTGCCTCGGTTTTTTGAAACGGTGTAAGATATACTTCACTCCATCTGATCTCCTTACTATTTATACCACCTATATCCGACCGCGAATGGAATACAACTCTCATGTGTGGGCCGGTGCTTCAAAGTCTATTTTGGAGCTTCTCGACCGCGTGCAGGAGAGGGCGAAGGTTCTCATCGGCGACAGTAGGGTATCCAATTCTATTGACTCCCTTGAGCACCGTCGCAATGTGGGTTGTACTTGTACTTGCCTATTTTATCGCTACTACAACGGGATGTGTTCTGATGAAATTAGGGATTTGGTTCCCGAAACCCATAGCTTTGTTCGTAATACACGTTTTTCCTCAAGAGCCCATCCTTTTGTGGTCGATTGGCCGGTGAATCGTACAACGCATTACAGGGAAAATTCGTTTTTTGGCCGGACTGTTCGTATGTGGAATAACCTTCCTGCTGAAGTCTTCCCTCTCACTTACAACATGAATAAGTTCAAGTCGAATGTTCACAAGCTCTACTCCCTCTTTCCTCCTTCCCATAACCTATTTTCCTAGTTCCAACACAATGCAATGCATTAGTAGGGGTCATCCCCTGAGTGCTGGTCCTAACAAAAAAAAAAAAAAAAAAAAAAAGTGAAAAGAAATATATGTATATTGCGTTACGAAAATGATTGAAAAAAAGCATTTAAACAAGTTAAAGCAAAACATTAATGAATATGTTAATATAGTTAGCCCTAAAAAAATACTTTAGGAGTGCTTTGTTGGCATGTTTTATTATGTTAAAAGAAGCGCTTATTGTCAGCACAAAATCAATGCAACTATTTGCATTTCGAGTTTCTTGACAGAAGTCCAAATGCGGGAAGGGATATTACTTTGTCGGGCTTCAACTCCCTTTCCGATTCTATGTCGAAGATTCTTAAAAATTGACCGGGCAGTGAAATCGTTGTTGCTGGTGATTTTAATGTCCTTAATTCTCCTTGGCTTCGTCATTAGGGCCGTACAACTTATGAAGGCCAATATGTTGAGCTACTTGCTGCGCACAACTACCTCGTGCAACTGGTAAATGAACCAACACTGTGTTAATGGGCAGCAGCATAATACCCTTGACCTCTTCCTCTCTTCGCACCCTCAAAAGTACGAAGTTGAAGTTCTAGACCCTCTCGGTAACTCGGATCATTGCACCATTTCCGTCTCTTTTCCATTCTCCGAACTTCGAAACGTTTCACGACGGGCTACGAAACGCTCAATATTCGTTTACATTTTAATTGGAAACTTTGTTTACTGGACAATGACGTCAATGCCATGGCGAAAATGGTGGAAAATGTTATAATGCTAGAAATGAAAATGTTCATGCCAGTTAAAAGAGTTTCGAATTAACCTAGATCTAAATCTTGGTTTAATCAGACGTGCAAATTAGCAGTCAGATCCAGAGAGGAAGCATTTAGAAATTGGCGTAACAATAAAAACGCTGATACTGAATTCCTACGCAAAATGGCAAGGTCTTCATGTGCCAAAGTACCTTAACGGGAAAATACTCTTCACGAGCAACGTCTCCGTACTGAAGTTCTTACTGCTTCCCGGGGCAGTAAAAGCTTCTGGGCATTCATTAAAAGAGTAAAGGATAATGCTAGTTCCTTAATACTAATTTTTTAAAGGATGGCCAAACATTCACGGGCCCGGTTGATAAGGCTTATTGTTTTGCCGAATTATTTGCTAATAATTCTGATTTACCGGCCACTTCCCGAACTCGTAAAATTATTGGTTACTATGCCAAAGATATTGTTTCGAGCTCGAGCTGTTAAAAGGGTTCTTAAGGATCTCGACATAAACAAGTCTCCTGGGCCGGATGGAATACCTGCACTGGTCTTGAAGCAGTACTCTTTAACGCTGGCTCGTCCCTTAGCACTTGATACCATGCCGGGGAATTTCCCATCTGCTGGAAAGTTGCTAATGTAAAGCCATTTCCTAAAAAAAGAGTGGCTAATAACCCTGAAAATTGCCGCCCAATTGCAATTTGTTCGGCGCTTTCCAAAGTTATGGAGAGTATGGTAAATCACCATCTTGTCAAATTTTAAGAGTCTCCATTTTGGCGAAAGTCAGGTAATTGCTTTAGATATTTCCAAGGCGTTTGCCAGAGTTTGGCATAGTGCAATATTGTCAAAACATGTTGCATTTGGTGTAGGTGATAATTTCTCTCGATTTATATCGAGCTTTTTCACTCAGTTTTTTGAGTGCTTTTCATATAAATTTTACTTAACAACCAGTTGCCTACTATGTTCAAAATTTCACGTGAAATGCTTTCGAAACGCATATAAAACTTGTGCTGAATTTCTATGATATTATTTTGATAGAGTTGTACTCTGTTCATTTTATTAAAAAACTACGAAATGTTTCTGGCAACATTTTTTTACAACTGCGAAATAATATAAGCTGCACTTATTTCACGTGGAATATTAAGCAACTGAAAAAAAACTTTTAATTTAATATTAATATGAGAACGGAAAAACATAAAAAACACAACCGGAAACAGTTTTTCATCCATATTTACTGAAATTTTTACTTAATTCAGGTTTTCAAGGCGAATTCATGAGTACGGTGGTGTCGATACTACAACAAGTAACAACACCAAAAACACAACAATGTATTTTTTTGTTGCTTTCGTTGATCGATATGTCAAAAACACAAGCAACTTTTGACATTTCTCTCTCTAAGTAAGAAAAAAAGTAGCACAGCTGTGCTTTCAACGCCACCTGGTAAATGAATTCCCCTTGCAGGTTTTGTTAACATACGTAAAACAATGTCGCATACTTTGAAATATTAAAAACGTCAAATTGTGAATACTCGTGAGATAGGTTACATTGATACATGTCAAATTTTTCCCATGAAATAATATTTGTTGCAGACAATTTTTCACAAATTGAAACAGATTACACTAGGCTTTAGAAGGCTTCTTATTTCAATTATAACAAATATTAACACTCCAATTTTAAATCATAAATTAAATTAAATCTAGTTCATTACTGGGTCTTAATTGTATTTGCTAAGCGTGTGAATGAGACATTTAACAAATAAGAAAAATTTAATTTACCAATTCGTTTTTATTTTGGGTAGACGCCAAAATGTTCAAATGTGTTAAATAAAAAAATAAATAAAAACTTAACGTTAGGCCCACAAAAAAAAAAAAAAAAAAAAACAAAAAACAAACATTTAAATACCGTAGAAAAGAAAAAAATGAGTCAATGTATAACCCAATAAACAATTAACCTGGACTTGTGATTTAATAGTAATTGTTAACTAGAAATATCTTAACTACCTTGACCCTTGAAAAGATTGACATAGAAAAGCAATTTAAAATGATTTAGTCATGATCCATGTCCCAGAACCGAACGATAATTCAATAACTCTTCATCACTGAAAGCAACTATCGAAGTTGTATTGACCAAAATGGTACATACGTCCATTAAATATTGCTCAATATGAATTGTTGCATTTACAATCAGTGATTTCAACTCTTGGGATGCTCAACAGCTCGAATACCTATGAAAAAAGGCTGAATTGAAAAAGGAAAGTTTTAGTACATTTTCATGTCATTTTTCAAAAAGAGATTAAAGCCAATTTATACTACAACGAAATCTAGTACTTTCGAGATTTCGAGCCAAATCTAGTTGTTTTTGTCTAGATTTCCCGTACAACTACTCCGTGACTAGATTTTGACGAAATCTATTCGAAATCTAGTAGTACTTAGTGATGCAACTATGTTTTCCCCATATAGCACTAAAAACTACTTCCCTGCACAAGAAAAAAATTACATTTTAACAAAAAACAAAACAAAAACAATAATAGCTGCTTGTTAAAATTGTTAAGAAATTTAAAAATTTCGTAAAATAGTAAAAAAAAAGGAAATGACAAATAATATTGATAAAATAAATGAAGTTGATTATAAAGAAAATGTAATGCAAATTTTTAAATGCCTATTTCTTTATATGTAAGTATGTGTTACACAAAAAACTTTCAGTCGGCGGTTTTTGTTGTGAAAACCAAATCTCGCTAATGTCAAACAAGTGCAATGTAAACGAACTAGATTTGGAGGAAGATTTCAAATGAAATCTACCAGATTTCAATGTAATGTAAATGCCCTATTAAACATATTTTTAGGTAAACGCCAAAACAAAACGATTTAATAAAAAATAGTATCTAAATAGTACAACTAAGGCTGTAAGTAGTATTTACACTCTTTTAGAATTTGTCATTGTTGAATAAAATTTACAATTCGTGGTCATCCTAGTGTTCATTCCATAAATCACAATGTTTCGTTAGATCTAGTTTTTAAGAATAACTTTAGCAACAACAATTGTCTCGTTTTAGACTACATATACATTACACAGAAAGAAAAAACTCATACTAAATTTAAGTTTTTTCTACTTACTTTAGTGGGAGTCGTTCCTTAATATTTAAGTACGAATAACACTAAAAAGTACTTAAAACAATCCAAAATGGGATAGCTATCGAAATAAATGTGCGTGCATTCTCAAAAAGAAAAATTCAGATTATTTTCATGTTTAAAAAGGAAGATAAGTAGCAATAATTCCCATATTCTATTTGTTAAAATAATTTAGTTATATACATACATACAATTTTCAAAGTAGAATGATTACGAAAACCATATCGGGTATGCAGCTGTTGTCTTGTAATTGAAACTTTTAATGTAAACAGTGCGGAAAACAACAAAGGCGAAATAAACATGGTGTAGTAACGGCTAATTAATTATATATTCTCTTTATCTCTGTTTCTCTGTGGTAAGTATTAAGGTTAGAAACAAATCTTGCTTTCGGATTATTTCAAGTACGAATCGGGATTAAACCAACTTAGACATTCTTGAATCAAGCACAGTTTGAGATTAAGTTTGTCTCACTTTAAATTAAATCAATCCCGTTTTCGGGTTATTTTAAGTACACGCCACTTGAATAATCTGTACTTGAATTAAACATTATGTACTTGATTTAAGGAAATCCGTACTCCAACGAGGTATTGCCATTTTTCAAAGAATGAATTGCCTTATTTGGTTCCTTGTATACAAAAATATTTAATATGAAGTTTGGTGCCGATTGGATAAAGAAGAGTCGAGGCGGAAATCGATTGAAATTTTAATATTGAATACAAGACGAAAAAGTCCCTTTTTAGGTTTTGTCACTTTTTTAATGTCGTTAAAGTTTTTTTTTCTAAATGATAAATAAATCGAAATGTCGATACAATTATGTTTTAAAAAAGGTATAAAAAAGCTATACAAAATCGGTTAGGAGCTCAGTAATAAATAGTTGTAAGAATTGAAACAGGGTTTTTATCTGGATGCTGTTACCCTTTCCTCAGGTAATGTCCAAAACCATAGTTGGGGGTAGTGCACTAAATATTGATTTAAATCAGCAGTGCACTATCAATAAACAAAACTGCAAAAAAATTAATTTGCATTCTTTTTTACCAGCGTTAGTGATGATTGCTATTTTTTTTACACCCACTAAAAAAATTAGTGATATTGCAAATTTTTTCACTATCACTAAACGAAGATTGAATGCAAAAATCTGCACTCAACTCAAATAGTGCAAAATTTGCACTTGCAATCAAAGAAGCTGCATATAAACAAACTCTTACTAAAATTTGAAAAATTAAATTTTGTATGAGCACAATTTTTGATTCTTGTTATATTATGCATAAGCAAGGAAATTAAACAACATGTAAATAATTTGTCAATAACGGAATATCTCATGGATTTTATAATGAAAAAATAAGTTTTTTTTTTAGTGCAAAATTTAAGTTGAAGTCAAATGAGTGAAGAGCAAAAAAGTAGCAATAAACTGATGATTGCTTTTTCTTAAATCAAACTATTTTTTTTTTGAGTGCAAATTTTTTTAGCATCACCATATTAAGTGAGGCCCTAGGGGAAAGGGAAATAACACTAAACTTGTCACGTGACAGGCCACTTTAACATGGCGATGTCATACGAGGGGTTAATTGGCACCTTTTTCACACTTTGTAACATGTCACTGAAATAACCTTAATGGACACATCCAATTTCGGTTAAAATAATGCCTGTCGCAGATATTGTCACAAATAACCCAGTTTTGTGCGAATTACCTTTCCTCTGGACCAACTACACTCTAAACACATTATCACCAGTTAAAGATAGGTCTTGTTTTTACCTATCACAATTCGTTCCTTTTAACTATAAAATTTTGTTCACTGGTCACGGGATAAGTGCTTTAAGAGCAATTGACACAAATTTCCGGCAGGGGGCTGCTAATTTTCAATTCATCACCCAACATCAACAAAATGATTGCAAGAATTTTGCACTATCACTAACTGTGCGTTGAAACTGCAAAATGAGTGCACTACCCCCATCTATGTCGAAAATGGACAACATTTTTGGATGGTTTTCAAATCTCCAATTTCAAACTTAAAAAAATGTTCTTCAACAAAATCGAAAAAAATTGAGATTTGTGCACTAGGGACTTGTTTAAAACATATAAGGCCGGGTTTTTGAGATATGGATTAAACTTAAACTTAGGTTAAAGTACTTCTGAAACTCAAACTTTTCCGGCGAAATGTTATTATTTTCTTAAAGGCCAACATTTTAAGCAAAACTAAACTGTTCCGTCTAAATTATATGAAAAACTTTATTTAAATATGAATTGATATTTAAATAAATTGATGAAATTGGTCATAAATGATGAAACAGAATTGAGTCTTTAACTTCAGGCAAAAATCCTGAAGCCCAAAATTAAAACGTCGCACAGTGGCGCCCGTAGAGCAAGCGAGGTTGCAAAAACATGAGTGCCGACGAAGTTTTGAATAAACCCATGTTATAGGAAACTTTTCAACGATTTCAAATATGCCACTCTTAATAATATCACATTTTTAGTTTAGACGATATAACCGTTCAAAGTTGACCGACTTTCGGTTTTCAAAAAAACACACAATTTTTAGTCAATTTGTTGCGATTTCAGGTGTAATATCACGAAAAATAGGTAACGAATCGCCTTATTTTTTATTTGTATTGATTGATGTATTTATTAAATGTATAATGATAAAAAAAAAATTAACTGTTTGCTTTGTGTTTCTCCTGGTAAATCACTATTTAAAAACTATCCGTTTTTTCACTATTTTTCAACTTTGACGGAAAATAAAAAAAAACTATATTTTTCTATATTTGCCATACGTGCAAAACCTGTTCTTTGATTATTTCTTTACATAATTCAAAAGGTTTTATCTGCCCGTACGTGCCCGTTTGGCTTCTAGAGGTAAAAAAGTTCAAAAAGACATGGTTGCAGAAATTGTATGGCGTCCATCCCTTATATGTTTTGACTGACAGTAGTTTGATCTAATAGTTTGAAAAAAACTACTCATTGAAATTAGCAGGTACGTACCTCACATAAACAATACTTTGGCGTACAAATGGTCAGGAACAATATTGACTTATGGTCCCTACAGGTAGGCACAAATCTTATTTGGACACGTGCATAATATCAAAATTGCATTATTTAGCCTAAATCCATATGTATGCAGGGAACAGGTAAATTTTTAGGCATGGTAGCATAAGCCTATATATTGCAAAATAAGCATAATGCCTGGATTAGTCTACGCCTGAAAGTTGGCGCAACAATTACTGAAACCATTTAACAATTTAAGTACTGAAAACATGGCGTTGTACAATTTAAAATTATTTGAACTGTTTAGAAAGTCAACCACACCAAAGTTTTTCACGGAAGTGAAAATTCTTCCTGAGAAGTTGACATTGATCAGCAAATGAGGCTGCGATGGATCATCCGGACAAAGCGTTTATAAGCAAAGGATATCTCCCGATGACGCTACAATATCGGACGGAAATATGTTTATGGCATCTGTTGTTCCTTTGCGGCTAAAATCGGATGATTCCCTACACTGGAAAAATCCACGTCCGTCATCAGGGCATTATTGCCGACCAATAATGTTTCAGTTTGCAAGGGAATCGGCAGAACTCATAAGGACTACGGTGAAGGACATTAAAGAACAAATAAGCAAGATTAAGCCTACAAAGCTGCAAATTGGAGAAGGAAAATATATTGAATGCAATTACGAGTTCCACCTGACCATGGTTGACGGAAAAGTCGTAAACGAACTGACAGGAACAACCTCAACAATGTCATGCCCGATTTGCAAAAAGAGTCAGAAGAACTTTTTTCAATTCAATTCAATTTATTTCATATATAATATGTTACATCTCAATTTTATATAATTAGTTGTAAAGAGTTTAAGATTAGTATCTTTTTCTGCTTTATTATAACATATTTCAATTAGTTATCATATACATATATATAGACAGAATTATATTGGAGGTAAAAATTTAGCAAAAACCTATCTAAACCCCTTTTTTCGTTTTATTTTTATATTTTTTTTTATCGATTTTATATTATTATTTGTCAGAAGAACTTTGGTAATTTAAACGATTCTACAAATGAGGAGAATTACGAATATGGAATGTCACCATTGCACGCAAGGATAAGGTGTATGGAATTCTTGCTAAAACTGGCATATACCCTACCACAAGAGGAGGAAAACTTCGATGAAAATACATCAATAAAGGATAAGGAAAAGATCAGAAAGAAGCAAATACAGGATGGTTATTTTGAAACAAGTTGGACTAAAAGTAGACTGTCCCAAGCACGGATACGGTAACTCTAACGATGGAAACACTTCTAGGAGATTTTTTGAAAATGATGAGGCAGTAACTAGAATCATTGGAATTGACAATCAAATCGTGAAAAGATTGGGAACGATCTTGGATGTTTTAAACTGCAAAGAAAATGTCAATTCTACAAAATATGGAGAATATGCGTCGAAAACTGCATCTCTTTTAGCAGAAATGTATCCACAGAAGAAGTTGACCCCGACCGTCCATAAAATATTGGCGCATGGCAAAGATATAATTGAGTACCAGTCTTTGCCAATTGGAGAGCTTTCTGAAGAAGCACAGGAGTCTCTTAACAAATTTTATAAAAAATAAAGATTGCAGAACACATTCAAAGCATCAAGGGTAAGGCAAAATAAGGACCTCTTCAACATGTTGGCAGCATCTTCCGATCCACTTATTTCTTCCCTGCGGCATGTGAAGTCACGAATAGAGTTACAAAATAATTATAGTTTAGAAATTGTTAGTCTTTTAGATATACCTTCTCTTACGAATTGTGATGAATATTTTACAGAAAATTGAAAAAATAAATTTAAAAAAATAAATAATTTTTTTTTTTTAATTTGTTGGGTAATAATTTAAAACATAAAACCCTTAAGAAAAAAAATAAAAACAATCTAAAAATGTAAAAATAATTTTTTTTAGTTACCATAAAATTGATTTTTCTACTAATTTTAACTTTGATAACCCATAAGTTGGCCCCTACAAAGCGTAGCACCCTTTCCAAACGCTCATTTCATAGGCTGAAGAGTTATCTATCATATGCTGTTTAAACTGTTCAATTATCTTATTCGGTTCAAAAGATATGATTTTTGCAACGAAAAAACTCAAATGGCGCCACTGTGCGTCGGCAGTAACTGTAAATTCTCTCTCATTTCTCTCTTTTCTTTCTTTTTCTTTTGTTCTAATTTTTTTTTTGTTTACAAAATATATGAAATTGAATGAAAGTATGGTTAAGCATTGTCAAGCGAATCTATCTATATGTCTATATGAGAGCATTTCGAAAAACGTTCTCAAAATAAAATATATTTTATTTCAGGACCGCATTCTCTGGCAAAACTTTATGTCAAACTGTATTGAAAACATCGCTCAGACCCAGTTCTTTTTCATCATTAAGAGAATAAAAATAAAAAAATTTTAAAAATATCCCCTGGTACACTTCGGTATGACAACGATTTTAGTTTTACGGATTTCGAGGAAAATGTTTTTTTTTCTGCACAAAATTGATTAAAAGGTTAAGGTTCATCTATTTTTATTAAGTTACAATTAATTCAGAGTTCAATGACGGAGACTATATTCTGAAAATTTGTTCACAAGGTAAATTTTTTTGAAAATTGTCTAAGGGCTAGCCCTTAATCGAATTTGAGTTTGCATACTTTTTTGAAAACATAATTTTATTTATATTTCGATAAGTCTATCAACTAGAATAAAACTTTTACGACACATAAAAAATTTGACAAAATAAAAAACAGTGACTTTTTCGCCTTGTATTCACTATTATAGATTTCAATCGAAACCGGCACCAAACTTAAAATTAAATGTTTTATATACACAGAGGTATATTAGGCCATTCATTTACATTAGAATTCACTTAAATTTTTTTGGACGCCTCTAATATACGTACATATATTTAATTTTAATTAGACTCTTGCAGGTAATCAATGACATACATGATATTAAAAGTCCTGTTACCTTCAACATTTCATATGGGATGTAGTGATTTATTGCAAAACTATAAAGTTTAATGAATGGCTTCCTACCAATTGCAAAATTAACCATTATTATCCGGTCTCTCGATATTCGCACGTGCTTAAATTTCTGAGACAGTTTCAACAACTTGATATAGCCAGAAAAGCAAAAAATTTAACCATACCGGAGCTAAAACGGGCTAAAAGAGCTAAGTTGTAATAATTAAATTTTTTAGTTTTGGGCAAAATTTTTTTTTCGTGTTTCAGGAATTTTAAAAACGGCTAAGTCTAGCCCTAAAAGGGCTAAGATGGCATCACTGTTAACAATGTGCCGTTAGCTAAAACAATATTTTACCAATTGCTGCTTCACACTTTTTAAGTTTTAGCCGTCAAGTCATGAGCTTTTAGGCGAGAAGGGAAGAGATAATGACATTTCTTTTCCTCTCTATCCTTTAAACTCAGAACTTGAAGAGTGTGAACCAGCACAAAGTCTGTATCCTGGAGTACGAACTTAATTTAATGCTCGCTGTTAACGGTATTCAGAGTTGTTAGATATGGCTATTTATTGCAAAATTGGGAATTTTATTTTGGAAATGGGGATAAAAAAAATTTGATTTTGGTATTTTCTTGGGGATTTTTATAGACTTTTATTTAAAAAAAGATATGATTTTTATGACTCAAAAGTTTATTGAAAATTTATTGTTAAATCGTTTCCCACCAATTCGAGACTTGTTCAAGACTTATAAACACTTGGGCAACTCAATTTTAGCTTAATTACTTTTTACAAGTTATAAATATCAATGTTTCAAAAGAAAACTTTCGCTTGCAAAATGGAAAATTGTTTGATGTTCAAAGATTTCAAACTTATTTTGAATAGAAGCTAATAAAATTAAAGGTGCCGCTGAATCACGTTCAATTACTTGTGTTGTGAAAACAGCACATTAGCCAAATTTCTATTAACACTGCTCTGAATACAAACAAGCCACTTCTGCTTTAAACTGTTTTTTCAAGCAACAAACGCAACATAAAACAAGAACAAGATATACAATGCAATGCTAAAATCATTATAAGTAATACGTACAAAAATTTCGAACTTTTTCCAAAAGAACGGCATTCTGACAGTGGATTCTGTTAGAGGCGTTTTGAAAGATCATATCGGAATTTATTTTACGGGGTTAAGGTTTCTCCCCTTTGGCCTGTTTGTGCAGCATATCGGTATATGAAACTATGTGTTCTTTACATCTGATGTATAAGGTATGTGCACCAACTTAGTAGAAAATGTAACGGCAAATAATTTTGTGGAACATGTAACCCTTTATAACGGTTAAGTTGGCCATGTACGGATCCCTAATATGGGACCATATTTATAAAAAAAATTCCGACCAAATTGAAACTGTCCAGAAACAGTCTGACTTTTTTCTGCGTGAGTTGGACTTTAACCAAAGGAATCTGCGGCTTTATTGTGCTAGACTAACCCTCATCAAGCTGTCTACTCTAAGGAGTCATAAGTCTGTGCTGAACATTTCGTTTATTTTCAACATTGTTGACGTTTTCTCTGGATTCTTAATCATTTAATGTTCCTCAACGTCCATTTCTTCATTTGGTTTCGTTTAATTTTTCGGTTTAATTTTTTAGAGCTAATAATGCTAATGATGACCCGTTAAGAAGGATGTGTAACGAGTTCAACAAGTTTTATAAATTTATAACTATTCTTCTAGTCCCACTGATACCAAAACTAAATTATTAATCTACTTAAACCCATAAATTTTGTAATTGTTTTTTTCACATTTGTATATATGTATTTTGTAAAATGTTTTTGCTTTAAATTAAGAAGTCTGTAAGGATTATATTGCATAGACAAATAAATAAATTAATAAAAATAAAATTTCACTGCATTTGTCAGAACACATCAAAGCTAGAAACTTAACACATACAATTTTTTCTGCAATTCTACTTAATCGAAATATGTGACCTTCTCCGAGTAAAGGGACCTAGTGTGGGAAAATGAAGTTTTGAGAAAAACGCATTTAAAGTTTCATAACGCACTATCACTGTGAACACACCTTCAGTTGGGAGATGCGATTTGGTATGTTTAATTATGGTTAGTTATTTTTATCAGAAATCTAACTCATTTCATCTTATTCTCAACCCTTTTAGGTACCAGAATCCACTCTTAAGTCCAAACCCGTATTTTGACACACTAGGTCCCTTTTCTCGGAGAAGGTCACTGAGCCTGAAAGACTCTTTAGTTTTAAAGAAATTTAAAACAATTGTGATTTTTCTTTTTTTTTAACTGTTGGTTTTCAATTGAAGTTTTTGGTATTTAAATTAGGCTTAAGTTCAAAAAATTAAATTTTCATTAAATTGAATTTAAAACATGAAATGTATTAAAATTTTATTTATTTTTTGATAATATAATTCTTGACTGAACACGAGAATATCCACATTCCCGTCATCAGAATTCTTTGCTGTTCTACCGTTTACACCACTACGGCGCCTGTCCGTCTATAGTTTGATGAACTTAAGCCTAATTTAAATATCAAAAACTTCAATTAAATTTAAAATATTTTAAAGAAAACGTTCTAATTTATTTAACTTATAAGAAGAAATATGTATAAACAAAATAATAATAATAAAATTATGCCAGGTGTAAAACTTTTATCAACTCAGTTTTCCAACACGTCTGCCACATATCAAATATTATGACTCTAATAAAGATTTTCCTAATCTAAATTATTATCGCAACACTTGCAATTTATGTTTATTGGGTAAAATGCTAAAACTACTTTAGAAAACAAAAATATATTGTTGGGATTTATTTTGTTTTACATTTGATGGGGAAAAATTGATAATTAGCTAAATGAGCACAAAATCAACAGTAACTGCAACAGCAACAAGAAAATATTAGCAACGACGACAGCAGCAGTAATAAACAAACTTTTTTCTTAATGTAAAATATAGATCAGTAGATCAATGGCATAAAGCAAAAACAACAAGAAAATTAAAACGACTGCTTATCAAACCAACAACAAGAAATAAAAAAAGCAAAAAAAAAACGATAAACATTTCTACAATGCATCAAGAAGCAGCCAGCCAGCCAACCAGTCACTCTGTGGATAAATGCAGGCAATGCCAAATGCAACATACAGCCTCTTTACCACCGTTTACAACTCAAATAAGCGTTAGAAAAGATATTTTTATTTATTCTTCAAAGCAATTTTTTTCGCAAAAGAAATACTGACTAACTCTTTATATTTCTCTTCTTCTTCGGGGTTTTTTCATCCAATAAATATGATAAACGGCATAAAAACATGATCGTTTTTATACTCAAACACGAACCGAACGGAACGTAACGTAACAAGTGCAATAGTTTTGAGTTGCTTTTGGTTTTGTTTAACATGCAACATCTACAGCAGTGATCTATTGTTGCAACTTGCAACTGCATTATAATTTAGTCTTAGAGTGTATTGGTAGTTTTTCTGAGAAAATGGTAGCATAAATAATCAAGAAAGAAAACAAAAATAATAAAAATAGTAATTTTATGTGTCTACTACATTTTGCTTATACATATTCTTTTGTGCATATATGATAGTTATGAGATTTATAAGTACACTAGACATATACACATACGTATCTAAGGAGTAGCCTATTTACCCTCATGTATGTAAAAATACTCATACGAAAACGCTGCGCGTGCTCAACAAGTCAACAAGATCTATAAAAATACAATTGGACTTAAATAAAGAAACAAAAAATTTATGCTGATGGTAAATGTAGTGAATTGTTAAAATAATAAAATAGTGGATAATATTTTTATATTAATTTTATAGATAGTAAATAAACAAGTACCTACTGCTTTGGTAAAATCTAGTAGCAGCGTTGCCATATATATTTTTAAAAAAACTTCTTATATATAAAAAAAAAACCTTTTATTTTTCAAAAAAAAAAAAAAAATCTTTTTACAAAAGTGCCAAAATTTTAGAAGAAAAATCTGAAGCAGCATTTCCATATATATTTTTTAAAAAACTTCTTATGTCTGAAAAAACCTTTTTTTTTCAATGAAATTTTTTTTTTTACAAAAGTGCCAAAATTTTAAAAGAAGACACAAACATGTCAAAAATATTAAATAAAAAAAACACGAAAATTTATTTGGAATTTACAAAAATATAGAAAAATGTAAGTAAAAAATTTTTTTCTCTTAACCAATAAATTATTTTACAAGGGAATACTTATTTAAAACCTAAAAATTGCTAAGTAAGACGTTAACGTGTTTTAGAAAGTCATTATTAAATAGAGCTGGGATCTTTTAGGCAGGAAGGACTAGACACAATTAAGCACTGTTGCAATTATATATTCTGCAAGTTTTAAATTATTTATGTATTTATAAAAAACTTGAAAAAACTTTATATAAATTAAAAACGTCTTTGCATCCCAAAAAAACTTGCGAAAAAGGGAAAACTTTACAAATGGCAACGATGTGTAGGAGTTTGTTTAAAACTTTTCTGTCGGGAGGAGTATGAAATTTAATTATGTCTTAGGATAGAAGTTTTATATACATATCGTCAGCTCATTATTGGTTTGACCTACCAACTGTTTAAAATAAATTGAGTTAGGTATGGTGTATATATGTATATATATGTATATTGTGAAACCACCCTTTCTGAATTCATAGGGGGGAACCGGTTTCACGAAATTTATTATGGTTTCTGAGATATTAAGTATTATTTTTGTTCGATATCAACGATTGAAAAGTTAATAAATTATTGTTTTGCGCTACACGCCACTGTTTGGCGAATGCAGAAAATTCCTCATACAAAAATCAGCAAAATAATTTTCACTCCTGCTTCGTTTCATTACCGTATGAAAAATGTTGTTTAAGCAAAAGCAAAGTAAAATGTCAAAAACTCAATGCACAGCAGTAAGTATACGTGTGCAGTACAAAAAGCTGCTTTCTAAAAATAAATTTAGAAGAGTGGCGTATGCGGCACAAAACAATAATTTAAACTTTTGATAAAGTACTAATAGCTGCTAAGTTCGTTCATGAACGTTCACAAAAATGTACATTTTCTTCAAAACGTATGCCGGAAGCAGTGGTAAAAATACAAAAAATCTATTGGTTATATATTCAGAAAACTTCATGTAAACCTTCATTGTCGTTTTTCTCCACTACGAATGTTTGGCACATGCGCCAAACCAATAATGAGCAGACGTTATGTTTTTGTTGTTAACTTTTACAATGCAATAAATAAATAAAAATAAATACAATAAATATTAAGAATAATGTACGCGTTATTTCTTCACATTTATTGTTTTGTAATGCCAGCATATGTATTGGAAGGAACGCTTTTTAAATGTTTAGGAGTTTAATAATCGACCTACTACGTCATTCTCTCCACTACTAGACGTAGTAAATCTTTATATTGACATTTAAACAGAAAAGTCTATTTTTGTCACGTTACGGCAGCAAGCAATTACAATTTTATTAAGAAAAATGTATGTGGGTGATTTTTATTTCAAATTCTTTTTTCGTGTCCGTTGAATGAATGGGAAAATCTTTAATAAAAAAAAACACATATATTTTGAAAATAAAGTCTGCTTAAGCGTGATTTGAAATGTTATAAATAAATGTGCATATGTTATTTTTGTGGAAGACAATCCATTTGTGTTAAAAACATAGACAAAAATACTTGATTTACTATCTTCAAATAAAATGATTTGTCCGTTATTTGCATTTGGTTTTATTATTTTAGACGTCAAATACATGCATACATATGAAACATATTACTTATTGTAATTTTTTTAATCATTGGTTATTGTCCGCAGTTCTGTGTATTGAGCGTTATTATTTTATTGTATGTTTTATTACTCAGTTTAATTGTTGAAATCGCATTAAAATATACACTAAAATAGCACCGTCGTGTTGTCATTCCTAATGCTTAAAAATTTGTGGATCTGTGAAGTATTGCAAAATGTTTTTGTATCAAAAAAAAAAAAAAAATAAAAAAAAAATGCCAAGCAATACTAAACAAAAATAACATGACAGCATGACACGACTCACACGTGATCTGTCAAAAAAAGGCTATATATATATATATATATACTCACACGTGATCTGTCAAAAAAGGATATATATATATATATATTTCTGGCTCAATGGGTATGTTAACAAACAAAATGTGACGAAGAGCAACCTGAAGAGAGTCAAGAACTGCCTCTTCATCCAGAAAAAACAACGGTTTGGTGTGGTTTGTGGGCCGGTGGAATCATCGGTCCATATTTCTTTAAAAATGATGCCGGTGCGAACGTAACCGTCAATGGCGACCGTTATCGTGCCATGATAACCGATTATTTGATGCCCGAAATTGAAGCTCGTGATCTCGGCGACATTTGGTTTCAGCAAGACGGCGGCACTTCCCACACATCGCATCAATCAATGGATTTATTGAGAGAACACTTCGGTGAGCACATAATTTCACGTTTTTGGTCGGTCGATTGGCCACCAAGATCGTGTGATATCACACCGTTAGACTTTTTCCTGTGGGGATATGTAAAGTCTAAAGTTTATGCGGACCAACCCGCTTCGATTCAGGAGGAAAACATCATGCGTGTCATTCGCCAGTTACCAGTCGAAATGCTCGAACGAGTCATCGAATATTGGACTCAACGGATGGTCCATCTGCGACACGTAGCAACGGTCAACATTTGATAGACATAATCATCAAAAATAAATGTTAAAGAATGTTCTTTCAAATGATAATAAACATTCCCCAGTAAATTTGAATTTTCTGTGGTTTTTCTTTAAAAAAGTAGGGAACCTCAAAATGGATCACCCTATATATATATTGAGTGTTTGTCATATTGTTTTTTAATTAATTACAAATCATTGTTGTATAATTCAGGATTTTATGTTAAGACACCTGAATTGTTATAAATTCAACATATATCTTGTGTTGTGAAAAAATATGATATTCGTACCAAAATGTAATGAGCGTTACAGTACAAAATCTGCGTATTTTATGGCGGCAAAAAAATTTACACCAGCAGAAAGGCAGAACCGATATTTTTTCTAATTGAAGTGGATTACTTTTATGTTTTGTAAAATTTTTTAATCAAAATAATTTCTTTGCTCGAACGATTATTTGTTGTTATATCCTCTTCACAATAGTTGAGAATGTTTTATGAGTTTGTGCTGATGTTTTTAACTTGTTTTTGTATACCTAGAATTACTTTTTGAAGCGATTTCACGATGTCCGTCCGTCCGTCTAGCAGGCTATCTGGCTGGATGTGGGAATTGTTATAGTGATCAAGTCTATTGAAAATGGTAAGAATCATTGCATAATTTCAGCTAGCCCCCATACTAGATTCTTTCCGAAATAGAGTGTGACAAATAAACATTTTGTTATGTTGGCATTTCGTTTAAATTGCTCCAAATGTATTCTATTCTATATATTGTAAAATTTAAACCAGGCACGAGCTATGTTTACATTTGTCCTTCAAGTTGTGCTGAAAAAAGGTCAACAAGAAAAAAGAAAGACAAAAAACATGAAAAACAAAAAAAAATGTACTTTGGATCTCAAGAAGAATTCTTGACAAAAAGTACGAAAAAACAAAAGTTAGGAAGAACATGTAAATCAATTCATTCAAAAGCAAATTTCGATCTACCAAAGTGAAGTACCATTTGGTTTAAGGATTGATGTTTGACTATTGACGTCATCCGGCTTCAATAGCCGAGTGAGTAAAACGGCAAACCCCACCGACGAGATTGTGTGGTTACAATCGAAACTAGTCTGGGCAACCTGTCCGTGAAAGCCTGGGTTCAAATCTCAGCGCAGTCAAGAATGAAAAATTATCAATAAAATTGTAATTGATTTAATGTTGTAAAATTCCTTTTTTCATAAAAAAAATTTAATGAAAATTAAATTCAATGAACTTAAGCCTAATTAAAAATTTTGAAATATATTGAAAGAATATTTTGATCAAATTTTTGAAACGTGTAAATAGAACATCCAAATAAATTTTCAAAATTTTGATAAGACTTCAAAATACCTTCAATCGTGTAAATCTAGCTTTAGTTTATGAAATCATTAAATATTAGGACACTATTAAATATTTTGGCATTTATGTAGTCCGGCGTTTAACATAGAAAGCTCACATAAAAGCAAAAAAAAAAAAAAGCACAATTGGATTATAAATTCAAAAAAATGTATTGGTTAATTGGTCTGAACTACGTTTAGAAAATAAGCTACGTTCCTATAAAAGTATTATAAAGACTATATCGACTTATGGCATTGAACTTTAGGGTACAACGAGTAATTCCAATATTGAAATTCTCCAAAGATTTCAGTCAAAAACATTACGAATAATAGGTAATACGCCGTGGTATATAACTAATAAAGCACTACACCTAGATCCAGATATTAATTATGTTAATGACGAAATAAATAATTATAGCAGTAGATCCCTACAAAGGTTGAGCGATTATATTAATCCATTGGCCATCTCCCTATTAGATGAAAGTAAAGAAACTAGAAGTTTGAAAAGAGTTCATATTTTAGATCTTCCATTTAGATCATAAATTGTTATTAAAGGTATCTTTCTATTTCCTTTTATTTTTCTTCATTTTTACCTTTCTTAATTATAAAAATTAAGATAACTTTATTTTATATAAAAATCAATTATAATTTTGTTAAGCAATTTTAAAAGTAACTTTTAAAAAACATTGTAAATATGTATGTTGATAATATTATTGCTTTTACTGAAAATCGATATGTCACAGTACTAATTCTGAGCAAATTTGCTTAATATCTTAAGATAGATTTCAAATAAAGAATATTAAAAAAAATGTTAGGTAGAAACTGGGAATTTTAAAATGTGGTTTACACAGAAAAAAGTGTTTTTTCAATTAAAAAAATGGTTTAAAAATTATTTAAATTTAATTAATGTGATAATTGAATCCATTATTTTTTTAGTTGAAAGAAAATTAAAAATTCAATAGCTTTCCCACAACAATGAATTTCAGTGTTTTCATTTAAAAAAATTGGGATTATTAGCACATCATTAATAAATGAATTAATTAATAAAATATTTCATTCCCAAAAATAATTTTTGATAATAAATTTGCATGTGCCCGGCAAATAAAAAACTGAAATGGCAAGCTGCTTTATTTAAGCATCTTGTTTTTTTAATTTTGTTTTTTTCTTTCTATCCTCTTACAACTACAATTTGTGTTGGAAAAAACCCAGCCAATTGTAGGGGAATGTAAGAAAGAAAAAATTGACGGTTTATTGTTGTGACTTTGTTGAAGCTTTGATATTGTTACATTTAAGACCAGAGTGTTTTAAAATTCTTATTCACTTTATGGTCTTACTTGTATAATATTTTTAGCTTTTCTAAAGTATTTGGAAAAAGTTTCCTGACGAGCTGGCCTAAGCAACCAGCGAAATGCGCATAGAAACTAGCTTTCCCACAACAATGAATTTCAGTGTTTTCATTTAAAAAAATTGGGATTATTAGCACATCATTAATAAATGAATTAATTAATAAAATATTCAATTTTGATTTAATTAACATTTTAGTTGTTTTGAAATAAATTTTCAATTAAAATTTTAATTAAATAACAAAAAATCTAAGTTGACTTTTTTTTCGTTTTTAAAATAAAATAATTTAAACATGTAGAACTGTTGCTGGGAATTGTCTATTTATTTAAATAAATTCATACATTGCTTGAAATGGCAAAGTTTTTTGATCACTTTTTTAATTAAAATTAAAAATATCATTTATTGAAAATATTTTTTCAAAATTTTAAAATTTCTAGTAATCAATATAATCATTTTGGTAATAGGTGCAAAATCAACAACTTGTTTGCTTGATATTATGAATTTAGAACAAATTTGGTGATTGGAGAAATGTAATAATTTTTTCTGTGCATGTTCTTTTTAAAAGTAAAATTGGGGCCTTGAAAAACGTTATACGGCAACAATAATCACAATACTTCGCACTAAATTATTATTAAAAATTACTTGATTATTTTTATAAGAAAAATAAATGCAAACTTACGATAAGGGATAGGTTACTTGGGGCCGTCCAGAAGACAGGGCCCTTCAGTGGTCCCTTTGTGACAGCCAGGTTGAGAGTTACCTTATAGGCGTCACAGCAGAATTCAACCAATTCGGCTTCCTAATGAATACAAGAAGCAACCAAAGTTCTATCTAAGATAGATCATCCAAACAGACAAACATTGGTTTTCTTAGGTATTTCCTCCTAATGTCCCTAGTTCCCGACAATTTGGAATTGTTTTGGAATTTAGGAATGTCGGTCAGCCATTTTACGAAAGAAATTGTCGCAGCATGTTAACTTTCCGTTAGTTTCACAACTTTAAACACAATAAACGTAAATAAAAATTCTACAGATTGACAATCTATGTAGATTTTTTATAAGAAATTTAAAAACTTTTAACCTTTTAAAACAGGAATTTATAAAGGAAATATCACCCAAAAAAATTTGTGGTTTTTTTTCTTCTTAGATTTTGTCGCTAAAATATCGAAAACAAAAAATATTTTAATTGTGAAAAAGTGGTAAGAGAAAAATTGTGTTAAGAAAACAACAACAATAAAAACTGTGAAACAAGTGAAAAAAAAACATAAAAACTACAACACTAACCCAGCACCTTCAGTCAGTCAGTCCGTCGCAGCACCCAGCCATCCAGCCAGCACCACTTAAAAGAGAAGACATCGACAACCACATTATTCATATGTAAACAAGAGTGCATGTAATGTAAAGGTATTTTACCCACAGGTCTCAATGTCTGTCTGTCCATTCATACATACATTTTTGGAAGAGCGTGTGGTATCTAGAAAAATGTCAACTTCTTTTTGTTTGTGTGTGTGTGTAAATGAGCTGGAGATGTACAAACATCGTTATGTATGTCTAAAAGTTCTTTCATTAAAGCAGGTGTGTTGTTAAGAAAAAATTCATACATAAAATATTTTAAAATATATGTATTTAAATGTAGATTGTAAAATATTTTTAAAATTTTTTTTCATTATTTCAATGTTTACATTGTTAACGGCTCTATGTTTGGTGTAACCAACAAAATATATCCATATGTATGTATTGGTATTTACAACAACAACATTTTAAACCAAATTAAAGATTTCTGGTTTTTATTATTTGCTTTGAGAACGCCGTTACGCAAGTTTCGTTAGACAAGAATTTCAAGATAAAAACAGAATTTTGAAAATTAGAAAGCATGACATTTTACTTCATACATGATGGTTTGTTCTTCTGCTTCTTGAAGGGGTTCTAATTTGATAATATTTGATGTTTTCGTTAGTTAAATTTAATCAAGACTTTAAATATTTATTTTATAATGAAATCTAAGTAAAATTAAATAAAGAAATAAACCAGCTGGAGAGAAAATTTTCAAATTTTGTTTACTGGGTTACCATTTTAAATGAAAATCTTTAAGCAGAATTATGGAAATGTATATAAATAAGTCATTTTACGACCAGCGCCTATTTTAAATATTATGGAATATAAAATATATAAAATTGACTAGATAATTGGCAAGTTGTTTTACACCTTGTTAAACATATTTTTAATTAAAACTGCAGCGGGTGCCTTAAATAAAAAAAGCACTAAAAGCGAAATTAAAAAAATTGTAAACGAATTTCTTAGATAAAACAATATACGTTAACAAATTAAAGAAAATAAACTTTAACTTAAGAGATTTTATAAAACCAAAAGCAATAATTAAACCAAACAAGGCGGGAAAGCACTAAGTATAAAGATAAACATTTTTAATTGAGATTAACACCGATATGCATAATTATCCGAATTTTTTTAAAAACTAAAAAGAAACTTACATACTTCTCTACATAAAAAACACGTAAGAAAGTAGAGACAGGCAAGCCCAGAAATAAGCTACTAAGGGCTAATTTATACGGTAATACAATGTATTATGACTTGGTAGAATCAAAATATTATGAAATTCCCTTCGTGTAAAAAAAAAATTAAAATCTATTGCAAGTTTTTCTCATATTTACACGGATGTTTACACAGCTGAGTTAATAACAAAAAATGCTGATGGTTACAGTTCCACAATATTTACAACAACAACATGAATATATCCTGAGTACATTTTGGTTGTTTTTGTAATTGTATAAAAATTTTAACACCTTCACTACATTTATACTTTGTTAGTTCTGCTAATGTTTACTTTAAAATACACCTCTGGTGTGATAAGATTACTTACATATGTTTTTAAAAAGGTTTAGATAATAAACATTTACCGACCGCTTGTCAAATTTTACATCCGTATTCTGTCCTTCTCGATTTCACATGATAAGATTTTTTTCATCCTACATCATTTTTTGACATGTCGGTATACATTGTATTGCGTATATTACACACAAGTATTAAGTAAGGGTGCGTTCGTAAATGTATCACTGCGCTGCATCAGAAAAGTAAACTTTTTTTAATGCCGATAAAAAAGTAATTATAATTTTTTTTATTGTATGACTATTATTTTTGTGGAGTATTTGACAATTTTTTGGTCCACATCTACTTTATTGATATATATATATAAACAGTTGAAATCACTGATGCAGCAGAGTGATGCATTTACGAACGTACCCTATTTGGAGTAACATACAACCCTGTCATGATAAGTTGTTATTGATCTTGAAAAATTTTCAAACAATTATTGGATCAGGGAAGCACCTTTAGCAAAATACTTAAGACTTGTGTGATACTGAAAGACGGCCTTTAATACACCACTGTTGAGTTTGTATTGCAAAATGATTTTTGAAAATGCAACCTTTTGGGACTAACAGACAATTAGGGACTTAGCAACACAAAACTTTATTATGAGATTATTGTTTATGGAAGTGATATTTGTGTTTTTTTTTTAAATATCGACATCTTTAAAAATATTATTCGTTTTAAAGTGAAGCTGAGAAAAGGAGATACGACTTATGGCCAATTATGGAACTACTACCGTAATTGTTTGTCATAACATTCTAGGTGATAAAAAGGTTTCTTGCTAGTAAATAATATGACAATGCTAAAATTTGTAAGGAATTTATATTTATGGGAGGATTAATTGTACAGAAGCTGTGGTCAAATATGATTTGATTTCCATACAGTTTAGTAGCCTGATTTAGGTTAAAATAAGGGCGCGGAATTTTATGCATTAATTATTGAAAAATATGCGTACAAAACAGGTTTAAAAAAATTCAAAATATGCCTTAAAAATTATTTCAAAATGCATTTATTATTTAAAGATAAATTGTCAAAACAAATTCATATACAGGCTTAATTTCACAGCGAATTCATACAAGTTAAAATTGGCTTGCTACGGAAGCAACAGCTGATAACTAATTATGCGTCAAAATGGTATAATACCGTTCTGGTGGTTGTGTGAAATCTTTCATAAATTCTATCATTTTCAATTACTGCCAGTTCATCGATTTTGAACGTTAACGTTCGCATAGAAAATTACATTTAAAACTGCAACAAAATTTTAAAATTTGTTTTTGTTTTAAATGGTTTTTTCTATGCGAACGTAAACGCTCGAAATCGTTGAACAGGCAGTAAGAATTATGAAATTTAAAACGTTTTTAAATTATTACATTACAAAACATACAACTTAAAATTTATTTTCAAATTAGTCTAAAGTTCATTAAATTAAATTTTCATTAAATTATTTTTATGAAGGAAGGAATTTTACAACATGAAATTAATGAAAATTTATTGATAATTATTTATTCTTAACTGCCCCACGGCCTAATTAAAAATATGAAAATTTGGATTAAAACCATAAAACAGTTCAACAAAATAACCACAATACTAATTATTTTTTCAAAAAAATTTTTTGTCCCCAATAGAATTTTTTATAATAATTTTTTTAATTTTTATTTAAGTA
Organism: Pollenia amentaria; assembly: GCA_943735925.1. NCBI lineage: Eukaryota > Metazoa > Arthropoda > Insecta > Diptera > Polleniidae > Pollenia > Pollenia amentaria. The sequence goes on along the minus strand of OX031008.1, from coordinate 77,783,520 downwards.
ATACAACAGGTTTGCTTTTGATGAAAAACAACACAAATCATTTCAGTAAAATTGAAAATTATGCAAAAATATGTTTTTCTCAGCAAAAATTAGCACAATATGCGATTATGTATGCAGTCTTAGATATTATATGACGAAAAAAATGCATTAACGATAAAAATGCACCCACAAGTCGATGCCATTTCTCAGCAAAAATGTGATGCGTATAAATAACTTATTCACTTAGTTTTTGAATGTTCAAGGAAACATACATGCATTTGCTTAGAATTTTACGCCCTAGTTATAACAAAGTACCTTTTAGGCTTTACTTCTATTGAATAGCAGCCTAATAAGAAGGTTCAAGGGGACTTAGGCCCTATTCGGGGAGCGTTGCCAGAAGATTTTTGAAAAATACCTACACATACAAAAAATTTCGAATTTTCCCTACACGTTGAAAACATCTTCCCTAAAGAAATCCCTACGCATTGTAGGCATTAAAATCAAAGAAAAGCAATAGATATAACTTTTTTTTATTATAATTTTATATAGTAAAGCTTTAATAATAAAAATAAGTTATAAAACTAAAAAAAACTGTGTGTGCTTTTAATTAGATCTAATAAAGAAAACAAGAGATTTTTTAAAAATAAATATGTATAGTTCTTTTGAACTTAATCTTTTAATGATAATTTTAATTTAATTCAGGTACAAAAGCAACAGATTATGTTATAAATAATATATGGGCATTTCCTCCGAATTGTCAACCAGGATGGAAAAATAAAATATTGATAATCATCGTGTTTTATTGTTTTTAATTATAAAAGAAAGTCCATGTTTTTATAATATAATGGTTTCATAGCATATCTCAGATATTTTACTTGAGGAAATTGGACTGAAAACTGGAAAATTTTATATATTTTTTTTAAGCTCCTTCTAAACACGTTTTTATATTTAATTATTTTACATGCAAAAAATATGTTATGTTTGCACTCTTTCTTCCAAATCTCTCTATTACAATCAATTAAGAAGAGAAAAGTGTTAGGAGAACAAAAAAAGATTGACTAACGATTAATTAAGGGTTAAAACATATGGAAAAATTGCGACCGCTACTTAAGCCAATTTAACAAAAACCAATAGAGATATTTGATTGTGTAAATACTGGATAGAGACATACATTAATACACTTTTAAAATAAATTAATCACTTTAGAATATTCGGATTTATTTCGCAGATTTTTACATTTCACTACTGTCAGCCAAAGTTGACTTCTATTTTGCGTATGTGCATGTCCACATGTTTATAACTATCACTATGAAAACTTAAACTCGACGAAATCCATCTTTTGCACTAAACATTGAGCTACCAAAATACTATCGAATCGCAAAAAATGCTGGGAAGAGTTTTGTTTTCTATATTATTTGTACATCAAAAGCGTCCGAACGTACGTTCGTGGCCCCAGGAAATGCCCATATGTATTTCTTTTGAACTCAATTTTCTAAAGTGACTTTAGTGCATTCGAAATTAATGCAGCCTTTTCCACTGTTTTGCTTAAATGATCTTATAAAAGGAATTAAGCTCAGAGTTGTGTGGCTCAATTTGTTTCGCTTTTTGGTGGTTCCTCTGTTTCTCGTAGCAGTTTCGTTAAATTTGGATATGCAACTTTTTCATTATAGTTTTTCATTTTTACTTTTTTTATTCAAAACTAATATTATGCGATTAAGGTCAAATTTTTTTTTTTTTTTTTTTTTTTTTTGCCAAAGAACACGGGCTTAAGAATTCCATATCTTTATATATTAAATCATTTTTAAAAATAAAGTTTTTTTTAGCTTTTATTACGTATAAAATGCAATATGAGAAAAAATATCTACATTTTGGCGAAAACAGAAAAATCAGTCCGATTTTCCCTACCGACCTATTTTAGTATCAAAAACTCCTACATGCAGGGATTTTACCCTGCTTTTGGCAACACTGAAAGAGACCAGATGTTGCCATTTTCAATAGAAAATAATTATTTCTAAATGCTACACACATCAGCACATAAAACCTAAAATGGTGTAGAGTAAATGAAGTTCGTTTTTTTCTTTATTTTCATCGCTTCAATTTTAATGAATGAAAATGCTTGTTTCGTAAGTCTTTAGATTCATTTGGTTCTGCAACAACAATAAGCACCATAAAATTATTATTGTTTTATTAAAGTTCGTTTCTTAAGTCTTAAAGAATGGTAAGCAGTTGAGAAGGAAAACAAAAACAGCTTTCATTGATCTCAATTTAATAACTGACGTTTGCATCTTAAGTCTTTTAATTTATAACAGTAATAAACAATATGACAAGTTTGTTTTCTAAGTCTTTAATTTAGGATGTCAGGTAATTTTAAGTATTTGGAAAAAAATTTAAAAGCTAATGACGCATTAATGGATATTTTATGGAATTTATAAGTTAAAAAAGAATTAAGAATAATCAGTTCTATTTTACGGCCATTGAATTGAGTTTCAAGAAATAGAATTTACTAATATATAGTTAGTTAATGTGTTAAGTGAAATATTAATAATATTTTTTTATTGTAACTAAGAGTGGCTATTAAGAATTTGTTTTCAAACTGAAAAAGATGAATTTTTTAGTCTTCCATTAAAAACCTTGTAAGTATGAAAGCGTTTCGTTATCTAATCTTTATATTATTATTTTTCTCATGGTAGAAAGCTGCTAACATATAGGCACTCAAGAATTATTACCAAGACCTAGACAATTTTTCGACATTGACTTCATCTCTTAATACGAAAGATGAAGCACCAAGTAGATTATTCTCAGGAATCTTAGAAACAACGATGGAAAAAGTAAGTTTGCAATTTTTTTTTTTTTTTTTTTTTTTGCTCTAAAAGCATTTCAAACACCAATCGAAATAGAATATGATTCTGAACTATGGAGCTATCGCCTTGATCTTTGATAAACTTGAACCATTTGTAATTACAAGGAAAAGGAAAAACTATTATTAAAGCAAAAAATAAAAATGGCATAATTAAAAAAGGAAAATTTTAAATATTTCCCGCATTTGGAACAACGTTAAACTTTCTGGTGAAAGTAATACTGAAAGGTTTTGTGCTGAACTAGAAAACTTAAATCGATAATTTGAAATAGAGCTAGAAATATCAAAAAAAATTTTCTGATTATGCAGGTGAAAATTATTTTTTGAAATTGTTACCAGGAGAAAGATATTCATTGTTGAGATCGGTGGCAATAAGGATATTTGCAGATTTTGGTTCCACTTTTCTATGTGAAGCAGCGCTTTCTTCAATTAAAAACATCAAATCGCAATGTAAAAGTTCTCTAACTGATGATGACTTAGGGCCATTATTACAGCTTGCCATTAGATAAAGGCAAGATTTTGTAGGAAGTATAACAAGTTAGTTATAATTTTATTTTTAATTTAACACGGTAGGATGAACTTGCCTTTAGCATAATGCTCACTTTAGTTTAAAGAAATGTTGTAATAGTAAAAAACGTTTTATGCGTGGGACAAAATCCTACCTTTAACTAACGGCAAGTTGTAATAATGGCCCTTATGGCTAAAAAGTCAGTGAGTGTTTAAAGGCTGGTTTAGTTGAACTAAACTTAAATTTATATGTAGTTTAAATTAAACAGTTGTAAATCAGTGTCCCATGTATTATATGCAAAAGGTAACATGTGGCAGCACTACGATAAATGTTGTCAAGTTCATATGGTTTTCATTGGTATTTTAACTCCCCAATTTAATGCGCTTAAGGATGGTTTATATGTTTTCTGAGTTATAGATTTGTTAGTTTAAACACATTTTTATTCAAAAAGAAAGTTTAACTTGCTCTGATATATTAGCCCTTAATGGCATACATCTATTCGATGGTGCATCAGTGATTACAAACACAAATTTACAGAACTTGTTGAGAAAATGGAATGACAGGTATCAAAACTATTTGTTAGCAAAGTACTTGGCACAAAATAGAAAATACAATGTATATGATATACATAAAGGGTGATTCATCTTAAGGTTTGATTTTCAATATGCTTTTTTACAGATCACGCTGGACGCTGGACTCCAACTGCGTTGTCATTTTTGTTCAGAATCGCAACAACAGCGTCTCCAAATTGTTCAGCTGTATTGCGACAATCAGCGTTCTGTGAGAAATAGTTTCGAACGATTCGAGGAACTTACGATGCGAATAAACGACCTACTGAAACCACTATTGCCAACACCAATCGCAAATTGGAGTCCCAGTTTACATTAGTGGATGATACTCGAGCGGTTAGACCACATCCAGTACGTAGTGAAGTGAATATAGCAGCTGTAGCGGAGAGTGTACGCAAAGACCGTGACTAATCGCTTCGTCGTCGTTCTCAGCAGCTCGGCTTGTCGTATTCGACAACTTGGCCTTAAAGCGTAAAAAATTAAACTTGTGCAAGAATTGAAGCCAGGCGAATTAAATTTGCATCTTATTTTCAGTGAATAGGCTATGGAAAAACTTAATGAAAATCGATTGGTTTATCGAGAAATTTAGTTCAGTGATGAAGCACATTTCTGGGCTCAATGGATACGTTAATGAACAAAATTGCCGTATATGCGCTGATGAGCAACCCGAAGAGTACCAAGAGCTACCATTACATCTATTAAAAACGATGGTATGGTGTAGTTTATGAGCTGATGGAAACATTTGTCCATATTTCTTAAAAAAAAAGAAAAGGAAAATCAGAATGTTACCATTAATTGTAACCGTTATCGCACCATGTTAACGGACTAAGTGCTTCCTGAAATTCAAGCGCATGGTCTCGGTGAGCTCTGGTTCCAACAAGTCGGCGCTATAAGCCATCCAGCGCATGAACCTATTATCTTATGGAGAAATTATTTTGGTGAGCTCTTAATTTCATGTTTTGCCGCGGTAAATTGGCTACCTAGATCGTGCAATATCACACCTTTCGATTTTTCTTTTGGGGCTATGTTAAGTCTGAGGCCTTCAGGAATAAGCCAGCTACTATTGACTTTTTGGAAGCCAATATTTCTGGTGTTCTTCGGGAGATACCAGTATCCATACTCTCACGAGTCACCCAAAATTGGACTTTCTGAATGGAACCCCTCAGACTTAATCATGTCCAGCATTTACATGATATCACTTTTAAACAGTAAATGCTTTAAATTGCTCTTTTAACATATAATAAAAATTCGAAGTTCATTTTCAAATTTATTTGTTTTATTTTACATTATAAATCAAACCTCACGATGAATTGAACGATTTTATTTTCATTAAAGACCTTAAAAGCTTTTTAGTTTAAACCATTTTTTAATAGCGCATAAATAAGAAAAATTAATGTCATTATATACTATATAAAACAGGACTGTATTTTAGAATTTGGTTACATGGCTTGTTCTGTATTTAATTACATTTTCTGTACAGTGTGGCCATTTTGGCATTTTTGCAGTTAAATTTAATATTAAAATTTTTTGTTTAGCTGCAAAATTTTCATTAAGCAATTGGCATTTTATTTAGCTTTTTGGAAAATGTTTTAAGCTGTTTTTAGCATTATTTATTTTATGAAAATTTTTTTAACAAATAGAATCTGGGAATTATTTATTTTTCTTACTTTTACCAATGAAATGCAACCCTGGTGCGGCAATCGTGTGACAACTTGATATGCAAATGCGCGTCAATAAAAATGACAAAAATGCACCAATATTTATTGGCTTCTTGTGCGGCAATTAAACAACACAATACGCGTCAATATTTGCCTTTTTTTTAATAAATTGACTTTTGTGTGTTTGTTTTAGTAGAAATAAATTAAAAATAAAAATTAATTTTTCAAAAATAAAAATTGGGAATTTAGCAAGTCATTAATAAATAAATTGGTAATAAATATTGTATTCACGAATTTTTTTTTTAAATAGTGCAATAGCGTTCAGGACAATACAAAAGAATATATACAGGAAAACGGAGCAAAATGAGTTGAAATTCTTTAAAGTGAATTTATTTTTGAATATAAATATTCACTATTTCTTTATATATTTAAAATAGAAATTTACTTTGTTTAATTTTTGGAATTTCATATATTTTAGTTAAAAATTTTCAAATAAAACTATTCAACAAAACTTTGTTTGAATATATGATACAATTTTTTTTTTTTTTAATGAACAAGCCAACTAGAACTTTCAAACAAATAAAAACGCTACCACAACAGCTGTTTTCGCAGTTAACACAAGTAAGAAAAATCGTGTGACTGTGCTGCGGCAATTATTGTACTCATTTCGCTTTGTACCAACTAGCGGCAATTAAATTTGTATAAAACAGGGCAATCGTGTGATTTCAGAATATTTTATTGGGGCAATTTCATTATTGTACGTCAATTAAGCACAATCAAAATTTTGTCATATTGGTGCATTTGCTGCAATCGTGTGATCCCAGCTTTACGTAATAAAAAAAAATATAGTATTGCCATATAAGATATTTCTATAACTTTTTGCGTTTTTGTTCAAAAGAATCAAAACTAATACTCATTTGCTTCATAACAAATACAACTGTGTTTGAAATTTTTATCAGCTGTATAGAAATTTCAAAAAATAAAAAAACATTTTTTGTTGATACCAAAACTTAAAAAAAAGTGTAAACAAAGGTTAAATTTCTTTAAAAACAATATATAAAAGTATGTAAACCAACAAATAAATAAATTATGCAAACAAAAAATAAACCAATTAAACAATTACAAAAGCAGCGTCCGATTAACTTTCTGTACTAGGAAAGTTAAATAGTTTCGTTTGTAATTATCGTGACCAGTTTTTTTAGGCTTTTGTTGTTTTCCGCAATTTTTGTTTTTGTCCTACATTTTGAATCTGCCCATGTCTGTAAATATGAATATTATTTCAAAACCAATTCAAGCCTTTGGTTTTTTCGACCTTAAAATATAATGTGGTGTACCATCTTCTACTCTGTAATAGAAACGCGTTACATGGGCCACCTCATGTAATGATCGTTATCAAGTAATATAAAGTTTTCATATGGGTCAGTGTTACAATCAGTGAACCATTATTTACATTACGTTTACATTATACAGTTCATAACTGATGGTTCTTGCCAATGATTATGCATTGGGGAATCAATAAAACCCCGCTCCCCTTAACTTTTTTCTCACTCTCATTTAATAATTAAAACGATATAAATCTGGAAATTAGTCTTTTTTCACCTTTCGTTTCATTTTAATTCTTTGCGCTATTTTTCCTAAAGTTTTTTTTAAGCGTGGCTAGAGTCAATTTCAATTTAACGATTAAATCTTTTTACATTTAATCGTTCACTTTGCCTGATCAATAAAGCGTGCTGAGAATAAAATAAGTGCTTAATTTTAATTTTTAAATTTTTAAATTTGAACAAATTCAAACAGTGTCAAAAGTTTCAATATTAAAATGAGTGATTTAAAAAGGATAAACTAAGAATTAAATCCTTGAAATTTTTTCCCTGAAAATCGAACCATTTGACAGGAGACCAATACACCAATACCCCGGTTTGCGTCGCTTCGGTTTGCGTCGTTTCGAAGTTGCGTCGTTTTCAAAAAAAATGAAAAAATGCAATTTCCCGTTTATATTTCAGTTTGCGTAGCATGACCTCAAAGTTGCGTCGTTAGTGCTTCGATTTGCGTCGTTAATATGAAAATGTTTATACAAAGCTAAAACAGAAAAGGGGGATTTCCCGCTTAAGGCTAATGCAAATATGTACATATGTATGTACAGGTTGTCTGCTGGTTGAAAGTTGAACGTCGTTAGTAGTTTCAAATTACATTTGCTGAAGAGAGGTTGAATCTAATTATTTTTTAACAATGAGTCAAAAAAGAAAGCAAATAAGCTTAGAACAAAAACTGGACATTTTGAAACGTTTTAAAATAGGGGAAAAGGCTGTTGATATTGGAAGAGACCTTGGATTAGCACCTTCTACAATTAAATCAATTTGTTCCAGAGACGCTGATAAAATTAAAAAATTCGCTGAAACCGCAACATCCTTACAACATAAACAGGTAACGAAAATGAGAAGACCTTTAATGGAAAAAATGGAGTCACTTCTTAGCATATGGATAGAAGATCAAAATCAGCGAAGAATGCCATTAAGTCAATTGGTAATTCAAAAAAAAGCTTTAACTCTATTTGAAGACCTGAAAGAAAACTATCCGCTATCAACTGTCGAGAGTGCAGAGCAATTTGAAGCAAGTAGAGGTTGGTTTGACCGTTTTAAGACCCGTGCAAATTTGCATAGCGTTGCATTAAAAGGAGAATCTGCTAGTGCAGATACTTTAGCTGCAGAAAAGTTCAAACTTGAGTTAAAAGCAATCATTGAAGAAGGTGGGTATTCTGCACAACAAGTTTTAAACGCTGATGAAACCGGACTTTTTTGGAAGCGTTTGCCAGGAAGAACGTACATTTCTAAATCCGAAAAATCTTCGCCTGGTTATAAAACTAGTAAAGACAGACTTACACTTCTTTTGGGAGGAAATGCAGAGGGAGATTTTAAATTTAAGCCATTTTTAATCTACCACTCTGAAAACCCGAGAGCTTTTAAAAATGTTAAAAAGAGCGAGCTTTCTGTTCACTGGCGTTCAAATAAAAAAGCATGGATGACTGCAACCTTGTTTAGAGATTGGATGGATAATTGTGCTGTTCCCGAACTAAAGGCTTATTGCTCTTCAAAAAATATTGATTTTAAAATGCTGTTGTTACTTGACAATGCACCAGGTCATCCTGTTTTTTCAGACGATTATTCGGAAAATATTAAAGTTATTTTTATGCCTCCAAATACCACATCTGTGATACAACCAATGGACCAAGGTGTTATATCCAACTTCAAGTCATACTATTTGCGACGAACTTTTAATCAACTTCTAAAAGCTACTGACGGAGATAATTTGCCTTCCATGAAAGATTTTTGGAAGAATTACAACATCATGATGGCTATTGAAAATATAAACCTATCTTGGAAAGAAGTAAAAGAATCGTGCATGAACGGAACTTGGCGTCAATTATGGCCAGAATGTATTCTCAAAGATATGGAAGATATTAATGATGTTCCACACGTATGTAAAGAACTTGCAGAATCAGCCAGAAATGCAAATTTTTATGGAATGGAAGAACAAGATATAAATGAAGTCCTTTTACACGACGAAGAGCTTAATAACGAAAGTTTGATAGCAATTCAGAGTAACAATAAGTTGAACGATGAAACACTTCCCTTTGAGGTCGAAGCAGAAGAAAAAAAGCTTACTGCTGCTAAAATTTCTGAAGCGATGCAGTTGATATCGCAAGCAATGGATATTTTTGAAAACAATGATCCAGACGAAGATCGCAGTTTAAAAGTGTCTAGAAATTTAATCGACTCAATCAATTGTTATAAAGAAATTTATTTGGAAAAAAAAGCCGTTACAATCCAACAAACTTTAGATAACTTCATACAAAAATCAGCAAGACTGACAAACCTAACCGAAGAAATGGCAATCGATATAATTGACTCAAGCTCAGAATAGATAAAATTACAAATCGATATAGACTTGCTTTTTTACTATGAATTTTTTATTTTTATTTTAATCTTAATATTTGTATGTTTTTGTTATGTTTTTTTACGTTTTTCTCATGAATTGTTATATTTTTATTTTAATTAAAACAGTTTTCAAAAAAAAAAAAATACATAAAAATTGCATTTTTTATTGTAATATCTAATTTTTCTGCTAAAATTATGAATCTCGGAACCAACTAAATGAAAATCAATACAAATGTATGGAAAATCGTGCTTCGGTTTGCGTCGTTTCGGTTTGCGTCGCGTTTCTCCGGTCCCAATTAACGACGCAAACCGGGGTATTGGTGTACCACAATTCTGGGAATTTTTTAATTTAATTTTTTTAAAGTCTCTCTTTTTTTTAATCTATACTTGATTTGGTCGTTAACAGAGTTATCATCGAGGCCTCAATGAGCAAGCACAGCTGCGGCAGAATTAAACAGCGCACTATAGGAAATTTTCCCTTTTTTTTGGCCAAAACTAATTTTTAGCCAAACGAGTGGGCCAAACTAAATGATTTTTTAGATTCGCTTTTTGGAAGTGTTCCTTCTAAATGATTTTTAAGATTCGCTTTTTGGAAGTGTTTCTCCTTAAGCTAATAAATTTTTAGTCACGCACCGTCACGGGGAAAAATGTTTGTCACGCGTAAGTCTGCATTTGGTACGCTGAAGTTACCTGGAAAAATACGCTTTTTTTAAGAATTATGCAAGTATATGCAGCTGAAATAAATTGCGAATGGATGACAACATATGGCTCTATCGAAATGCGTAAGTGTTATATCTATCACTTTTAATCATTTTTTTTCGGAGCTTAGTGAAGTTGCAATTTATTATTACAGTATATAACATCAAGGTCTTTTTCTTTCCTTCGATTTTACCAAATTAAAAACAAAAGTTGAATATCTTTTTAACTACTATAAAAGTACTCACTTTTAGCAATATTGTTCATTTTTCACTTTTTTTACATGAATTTTTTGAATAAAAATTTTATACTTAAATACACGTCTAATTTAATATAGTAACTTCCTCGTTTTGTTTAATAAACAAACCTCATGTTTTTGCATTTATAAAATAACGGTAAAACATCATTGATGCTTTATTCTTCGGGGATGCTTTTTTTAGTATGTTTTTAAGTACATAGTGAAAAAAAAAATCAAAAACTCCAAGAAAAAAATAAAGTAATTTTGGCCAAAAAAAAGGGGAAATTTCCTATAGTGCAGCGGTGAGTGTATTAATTTGAAATAATAAATATTTTGTTGTAGCATATAACATGGTAATAAACAAACCTACTCGATCGAACATAATTGCTTGAACCTTAAAGAAAAAAAAAAAAAAAAAAAAAAGAAAAAACTAAAGGGACATAAACCCATCCATTAAATGTTGCGCGTAGAGGTTTTGCTGTTTGTTTACTATAAAAAAAAATAGTGATTTCCAAAAGTTTTTCCAATATCAAATCTTAATAATTTTAATTGTTTCATCCGAATGAAGATCTCTTACATTTTGTTTTGCGTATATCGTTATTTGTAAACTATTTGTTCCGGTTTACTCAGTAGCTATTAATATACCAATTTTATTGGTTAACTTGTTCGACTATTATGTATGCACTTCGCATTAGTTTAAGGTAGGCTAAGTTTATAATGAATTATTAATGAATTTGAAATAAAAGGGACAACCTTTAATCTTTATGTAGTTTCCTAATTTTTTTTTTTATTATTTTGTAATATTCTTTCTGGGGATACTAATTAGATACTTGATGACTTGAATAATCGGAAATAAAGAATAAGTTTTCTTCTGGTGACGAAATGATAGAGTAGATGATATTATTTGGGGTCTTATGACAAAATGTTAGCCTGTAAGACCATGGTTGGGGTAGGGTAAATATAGGCTTAGAGCACCGTAACAACGGGAGCTCCAGAGTGTTTCCTATATATGAAGATGTAATAAGAAATTTTTTATTTATTAGGTCAATCTGGGAAACAGGGCATTTTATTTTATTTTTTTGTTGCGCAGGGCTAATTATATAACGTAGAATCAATAGGCGCGTTGGAAAACATACACACCAAAACGGGAGTCTGTAATACATTTTTGTGTGACCATAGTATGCAGAGGATACTCGAACTAAAGAGGACCCGAACCCCCGGCCCGACTGAAGTTATTTTTCTTTTTTGATGGCTCCCAAGTTCTCCTTTCGGTTACCATAACATAGATTTATTTTTTCATCTACTCTAATACTTCTACACATTGCCTTTCAATCTAACGTTGTTTTGTGGTGCTGATAGCAATGTGTTGGTGTACGTTACACCCAATGGAGTGTAGTTTTTGGCTTCTACTTTCCCATTGCTCGTCCATCGAAAATTGTTTTTGCTCCAAGCACTGGTGCACCTCTCGCCAACTCAAGATTTTCGTCAATGTTTTCGACTAATGTTAGCAGTTGCTGCATTGCCGACTTTTTATACCCACACCACAATAGTGGAGAAGGTTTTATGCATTTGTGCTGATGTGTGTAACACCCTAAAATATAGGTTCTTTATCTACTTTAAAGTATACCGATCGACTCAGAATCATTCTAATTCGATTCTACGATGTCCGTCTAGCTGGCAGGCTGGCTGGCTGTCCATGTAACCTTGTGCGTAAAGTACAGATCGCAATTTTGGGGATAATTTGTTGAAATTTGGTACATAGGTTCAAACTGGCACAAGGACTGAGCTTATTGGAAATGGGCCGAATCGGTCCATAATTTTACTTAGCCCCCATACAAGATTATTTCCGGATAGGTTTTTTGTTCCGATAAATGATCTTATTATGTTGGTATTAATATTAAATTTTGTCCAAACTCATGCAATCGAAATCATCTTACCAAATTTTATTGGAATCGGTCGTTATTTGACCATAACTCCCATACAAATAATACTCCCGAAAATAGCTTTTCAAATACAAATTAGCGGCAATAACATTTACGATAGCTTATATGTCATAACAAAATGTTGTCCTGGTAGATCCAACATAATCCGTAGGTCCCATATAAACCCCCATCCTAAAATATCATATAATTAGATGAAGATATCTAAATAATATTCGGCAAAAAGAACCTTTAAATGAATCTTAACCTTATAACATAATTTTGATAATGGATTGTCCCCGATTGCCCATGAATCCCAAATAGGGTACACTCTCAAAAGTAGTCGGACAATACGTTCTTACTTGCTTAAACTATAATTTTACATTCAAACAATCAATAAAATATTTTTATTTTACATATCGCACTTGTTCCTCACACAGAGTCAACTAAAAATTTATAAATTTTCAGTAGAGACAAAAAACTTTTTGTTATATGTATTCTTATATTGCAAATGGGGATAAAACTGCATTTTTTTAGGCAAAATACTAGAGAAATAGATCTAAGATTTTTACAGCGGGTAGATATGGCCACTGTTTATCGTTTTCTTGCAAAAAGTGAAAATTGAAAAATGTTGATTTGACGCTGTTTAGAGGAACAAGTGCGATATGTCTTTATCATTTCCCCTCTATTTTTATTTATAATTTATTTAAATTTCTCTTTAATATTTCTTGTTTTTTTAAAATTCAACGATTCGACAACAAAACAACAAGTGGGTGATTTTGACATTTGTGTTCGTACCTTCGATATTGATAAACCACTTTTAGTATGAAAGTACTTACGTTTTCTTTCGAGTTGTCGTTCATACGAATGCCCAAATCAGTTTTCGATCGCTTAGAATGCGATCGAAGTCGTTCATTCGAAATCGTTAAAGAGACCATAAGGCTTCACCTTTTTTTAAACCATAATAAATAAAATAACCCAATAAATTTGTATACCATAGAAATAAATCGTTTGAATTATTTCTTTGAATTTAAAATTTCATCTCAACTAACTGTGCTTCATATTTACGTGTATCAGATGCTTTATCAAAATGTATCCACTTGCTTAAATATACCATTTATTAAAATTTCGTTAAAAATAAGTCACTTAAATGTATTTTGTCTCGAATAAAACTTCATACTGGTAATACATTTTTAACAAAAATCTTTAAAAGATGTTAGCATTATTTTTAGCATTTGTTAAAATAATTTTTAGCATTTTTTGGCCATGTCTAATGCCATATTAAGCTGTAAAATTTTTTTAGATCTGGTCACACTGATTCTGTATTTGCACTGTATTTTGTGAAACAACTAATTTAACTGAATTTGCTCTTAAGCTGGAGCGCCACACCAGATGCTTTATGCGCTTGATGCTCTCAAGACGCATGCGACGCATGTAAAGGTAGAAATTAATCCTACTTAATGCATGTGATGCTTATATGCACTCTACACAAATGCTGTGTGTGAAACATGTCAATAAAATTCTACTTTGTTGACAGATGCATAAACGCATTGAAAGCATGGAGTGTACCTCCAGCTTCACTGGAAGCACAATTTTTCTTTCTTTTTGCAAAAATGTTAAGGAAGAATAAATTGTTTTCAATTTATTTTAAGGAGTACTTCAGGCTCATAAACACTCTTTTCGCCACTAAGGCCGGGTTTTCAGATCTGGATTAAGTAAGAACTTTCCGTCAAAATTTTTTATACAAACTTGGTAATGCCGGTACAAATCAGTTTTCATATAAACTAAACCTAGTTTAACTGAGAACTGAAAACCCCAGCCTAAAGAAATAAAAAAATTAGAAAAATAAGATTTTTAGCTTCCAAAAAAGTTTAATTTTGTAAATTTTTTGCAGGGTATTAATTTTCAAATATCTTGTTATTAAAGCGATTATATTCTCTTTCGATTACCGAATCCCTTATTTATACTTTCCGAACTTCAAGTTCACATAATTGTTTTTTGGTTGAAATCAAAAATTTTTAAGTGTGACACAAAGAATGCTGACGAAGGCTGTAGCAGGCCAGAAAATTCATTACATTCTGCTGGTGTCTAAGAATTGTAAATTTTTCTGTACATAAATATACTTCATTGCTATCCAACGGAAAGCTAAGGTAAAATGTAAAAACAAGATACAAGATAATAGTCTGGTACTCTAGCACAAATTACTATTTACTTTTTTGCCGAACACTTCTGTGTAGCAATTTGAACTGTTTTTGGTTTTAAAAGAACAAACGCTTTTATTTACATTGTTCCTCACGTTTTTTGACTCTTGTTACATTTTGTTTTGACATTATGCATAAAAATTTCAAGTTTTCCCAATATTCAATTAGAAAAATACTTAAATTACGGGTGCATTTGCAACAAGAGTTAGGAAAACGTATATAGATTACACAATATTAAAATAACCGGTTTATTATACCAAAATAACCGGTTTATTCGATATTTGAAAAATGGACATTTAAAAATAACCGGCTTGGGCAAAACTAAAATAGCCGATTAAAACTGGTCGAATAATAGCCGTTCGATCTCCCTAATATCGATATTATCCATTTGCATAATATCCAATTTCGGCATTTTGTCTTTTGGTTTTAAGAATATGATCACGGCAATTTGCCCACCCCTGCTGCAGAGTTTGAAATGTTTTCAATGATTTGAATGTGTACTCGAATTGAATTATACAGGCTTTTTCTAAACAGTAAATACTTACTGTGTAAAGAGAATTTGCATTTACAATTTTTAATGAGATTTTTCCAACTTTATTTTCATAAATCTTTTCCTATTGATCCGGTTTGACTGCATTCCATTCCGAAACATCTGCTGTTGAGTCGTCGAAAAGTAAGCGAGTTTTCAATAGTAAGACATACGGGCATGGCAAGTAGAATTAGAATTACTCAAGGACACGGAATATACATCTATACTTTATGGGGTCTTAGATGAATATTGGGGTCTTATTAATACAATCTGAAAAACTTCGAGCAGTTCCAAAAAGCAGACCATGTCTATCGAATAATATATAAATATATCGTCTATTTGTCAATTTCTATAAAATTGCATTACATTAAATAATAATTCAAAAAATATTTATTCTAAAACTTATTAAATAAAATAATCAAATGTATTAAAATGCGACTAGTCCACAATTACTTGCATTACATTTTACTCTTTTCTAATATTAAAAAAAACCTTGTTCAAATTAAAATAAAATTCCTTTTTAAACTTGAACTTGACTGCAATTCAACCAAATCAAAGTCAATTCGAAACCCATTTTAAATTGTTAACTCAGTTTCAAATTAAACCAATTTTAAGCCATTTAACCAAAGAAAAAACTTAAAAATACAAATGTTTATTCCAATTATTCCATTAACAATGTTGTTAATTCATGTTTATTCAACTTTTTTTTTTGCTTTCTTTAAAAATAAATAAAAAATACTCTTTTGATTTTCGCACCTTATTAACACAATTTCAAAACTTCCAGTTGGGTGGCGTTGAGTATCGGAGTTGGAGAGGAGCCGATACTGAAAATTGTTTCCTCACTTTTTTTACCAGCGCAGGGATTTTTAATAATGTAACGTTTAAATTATATATTTTTTATCTTTACAATTTGAATTTTTTTTATTTATTTTTTTAACTCTTTTGAATGATACCGCAAATTTATATCATTAAAACACAAAAAAATGTGTATAAAAAGTTGAGAATCCAAAACAATTTCATACACACTGAAATTTTTTTTTTTTTATAACAAGATATGAAACACTTTTTATTTGTATTTTTTTTTTTATTTTTTGCTGGTTTTTTGCTTGGGCAATTTTAACACAAATTCGTTTTTCTTTTGATTTTGTTTTCAACAAAAAAAAATTTTTTTTTTAAATTTCTAAAGTGCCAGTCGGTCAGAATCAGAACAGATTCCAAAAAATAAAACATACATAAAACTTCAAAAAAAAAAAAATAACGTAACGAAACAAAAGACCCACAAAAACAATAGTAAGAATAACCGAACTGAACGGTATAAAAAAGCACTTGTTTTTCACTTCATGAATTGTAACAGGGCGAAATATAAAAAAAAAATAAAACTTTTAAACATGAGACACACTTTGATCTTATTCTTCTTGGCTTATTCGTATGAATAAAAGAACAACAAAACAATTTTAATACAGACAGTAAATGAGAAACACAGAACAAGCCAAACAAAAATAAAAAAAAATTTAATAAAACGTCAAATCGTTTATGTTGTGGATTTTAGCCAACCGCACAGACGTGTTAACTGAACGAACGACGAAGACAAAATACGCGTATGAAAACGCGATACTTTCTTTGGCCTCGTATTTGTCTAACTGTTGGTCATACTGCCATGCATTTATCTGCTTTCTGCTGCTTGCTGCCTCTCGATGCTGCTAGATTAATTTAAGTGATGCCAATGTTAACGTTTTACTGATTTTCTTAACTTTAATAAATTTTTATCGTCATAGAATATTAATATTAGCCAATATCATTAAACTTTTGAGGTAAACAATATTTTATTAAATAAATTTTTTAATACTAGAATAACTTTTTTTTTTTTTTTTTTTTGGTAATTTGCAGAGATAAGACTTACATAGAAGAAGTTGTCTCTTAATTAACTTGCGCCAAAAAATTATACGCAAATATTAAGTGTGTCCCAAAATTAGCGAAAGATTGAAATTTAGAGCAATTTGTACACTAATGCTAGGAACACAACTGGGACCACAGACGCATTACGCCCAAAACGACGAATTTATTAGTAAAAATTCGCTGAGTAAATTTGTCGTATGAGGCACAATAACGACGAATAACTAAAGCCGAATAACGTAAGTTTATTAAGAACTGTTATTACTTTCTCTTGCTTTTAAAAGTTCCAGAAAAAATTACACTTAAGATTTTTGATACGGGAAATGACAATATTTATATAGACCATTGCTGGGGGTAGTGCACTAAATATTGATTTAATTCCACATTGCACTTTCACTAAATAAAACTGCAAAAAAATAGTTTGAGTGGTATTGATATTTTTTTCCTTATTACTAACGGTGATTGAGTGAGTAAAATCTGCACTTAATTCAAATAGTGCAAAATTGCAGCTTGCAAACAAAAAATTTGATTTTTGTGATGATATGCATAAGAAAAGGAAATTAAACACAACGCAATTTCTTTAAAATTAAACCATTCTTAGCTTTAGTCATGAAAAAACATGATTTTGATTTTAAATTTAGTGAAAAATTTTTAGTTGCACTCAAATGAGTGAAGAAAAATAAGTTGCAATAAACTGATGATTGCTTTTTTTAAATCAAACAATTTTTTGTTTTTTTTGAGTGCAAAATTTTTTATCATCTGTACCACTCATGTTTAGTGAGATTGCTAATTTTCAATTCAATACTCAACATCAACAAAATGATTGCAATAATTTTAAACTATCACTAAGTGTGAGTAGAAACTGAAAAATTAGTGCACTACCCCCATCTATGATGTACCCCTTCATATGAAATTAATAGTATTAGAAAAAAACTTTATCGAGTCCAGACCGATCTAAGATAAAAGGCAAACATAACAAGTAGGAAAGTATAGCCCGTCAAGACCGACGATTATTTTCGGGAGTAGTATTTTTATGGGAGCTATGGTCAAATATGGACCGATTTCAATAAAATTTGGTAAAATCATTTATATTGCAATAGAAAACGTTTTGATCAAATGGTTTATAGCCACAAAGACTCTATTCTGGAAATAAGCTTGTATGGGGGCTATGGACCGATTCTCATAAGGGTTTGTACTTGTGGCAATTAGAATCAAATGTCATCCATCAAATTATCCATAAAATTACGACCTGTACTTTGCGCACAGGGTTTACAAATGGACAGTCAGCCAGCATTAGATCGATTCAAAAAGTAATTTTTAGTCACTTTGCTTAATAGCAGATGGTTCTAGTACCAATAATATTAAGTCGTCACAAGCATCAGCACAAACGCATAACACCCGCTTCACAAATGATTTTGGGCCTATAAGAGTTTTCACAACACAAGTGATTGAACGTGTAGTAAAATTTATATGAAAAGCACTCAAAAAGCAGAGAGCTTTTCGTATAAATTTATTATACATTTTACCACACGTTCAATAACTTGTGTTGTGAGAACAACACATAATGTTAAGCAGCACACCGATGGCAGAAACAACATTTTCATTACGGTCAACTCAAACAAAAATATTTGTAACAAAAATATTTAAGCATATTATGGTTAATTTAACCATATTATTATGACCGGCAACCATCTTATGGTTAATTTCCCCTCCATCAATAAGGTACAAACATATTATGGTTACCTGTGAACATGTTATGGTTAATAATAACAAATATATGTTTAACACTTATAATAGCATGGTTGTGGTACCACCATATCATGTTGCTCTTGGAAAAGAGAACAATAATATTATTAATTTAAGACCTAACAATTATTAGTGGTAAACAAATTATTGTCATATTTACCCATGACAAGGCAACTATAATATAGTTGTGGCATATTGATGGACGACAATAATATGGTTAAATTTTCTATAATACGTTTAAATTTTTTCGCTACTGTAGTGAACAAGACACTTTTTTTTACGATGTTAAGGTTATTAATTGCCTGTAACTTGGTATAACTAAAGAAAGTTCCGGATAAGAAGTTAACTCAACGGATGTTGGTTAAAAAAGAATTCCTTAAGAGCACGCCTTCGCTTAAAGAAGGTAACAGAAGCGATTAAGAGTCGATAATTTATCGAGAATTTGGACATTTCTGTCTTTTATTAAGTGCGATATCTCGCGCCGATATGCAGTAGAATACAGTAGTGGCATATGCTCATTAAACATATCTCTACGTTACCTCACACTGTAAGTTAACTGTTTTTGAGTTTGATGAAATAAGACATAACATTAACAAAAGTGATTAACGCTAATATTGTTTTGTTAAAAGAATTCAACTAAAATTTTCTATAAACATGGTTCCTAATAAACGTTCGTTAACTTTAGCAATCGCCCTTAAATAACTGGTAGAACTCACGCCTAAAAAAATTTTAACGTTGAACACCATTACCGTAGAAATTATTAGTTGAAAAAAAAAGTATAGAGAATAACCAACTGATCATTTTACTTTAAACACTAGTAACTAAAATTTATATATTTTTTTTTTTTTCATTACACTACAAATAGTTTTTTTGGAGGTGACCATATTGAAAAATGATTTTTCTCTGCGTGCGGGCAGACTTTAATGTGCTGTTTCTAGGTGACAGACAATTGATTGTGTAGTAAAATTTATATGAAAAGCACTCAAAAAACTGAGCGATTTTCATATAAATTTGACTACACAATCAATTGCTTGCCACCTGGACACAACAAGTCCCTCAATTTCAAACAAAAAATAGACAGTTTGTTTTGCAAATTTAAAGAATGTTAAGAGATCGGATACCGTTCTAAGTGAAAAAAGTACATTTCGTATTTTTAAAACGAATTATACTTGAAATAAATTATTTTATATAACAGAAAAATGTTTGCCTGGCATTGGCAGGACATAAATAAAGTATTAGTATAAGATTTGATTAATTATTGTTAGTTAATATTTATAATATGAAGATTCAATAAATAATGAAAAAAAAAATAACAGAACGAAATTAGCAATAATTTATAATGCTTTTTTAACGTTTATTAAATTTCCACTTAGTTAGCAACACATTCATGTAGAGGCTTTTGCTGATGGTCCGCTTTCTTTGCTACCGACTCAACTCGAAGCAGAAATAACAAAAACAACAGTTTTTTTTCTTAATCTTTTTCTGTAGCTGTTACCAAAGTTGGCAGCAGCGACAGCATTTGTTCAAGCGCAGTTATGTACAAGTTAAGTTGCTTTCTCGCTCACTAAATTTTGAGCCATCGCTTGAATGAACTTGAGAATTTTAACAAATTTTGAGTGAAAATTTGTATCTGCCGAAGTGTATTTCTGAAATTGAGTTTAGCTTAAAAGAAAACAAAATTCACAACTGAATACTGAATAAAAATTAAAACCAAAAAACAAGAAAACAAAAATTTATCATTCACAAAAAATTTAAGGATTTGTATGTGAAAAATTTTTAGTTGCACTTCACTCAATTTTATTTGGTGTTAAAGGAAGAACAGAGTAATTCCAGCTTCAACAGATTTCTTTTGCACTCAGATAAAAAGTTGAAAAGTCGTATTTTATTCGTCTGCCAACAATTTCTTTTCAGTTAAAAACTGTGTTTTTTTTAACATTATAAATTGTTGTTTTTGTATTATTGTTGTTGTGGTTTTTGGTTTTGATTTTAGCCGTTTTTAGCAGAAGAAAAGTTGTCAATCGGGACTTTCGGCTTTTGGAATTTTTTTCTTCTGTTTTCACGTTTTATTGAATGTTGCAGTTGCAATACCGTGATTTTTCATCAAATGCTTCCAAATCCGGTTGCATTTTTTTCTCGTCTTCTTAAAATGTTTCTCCTTTTTGCATTTTTTTTTTTTTTTTTTTTTTTTTTTTGCATACACAAATTGTTGTTGATTTTGTTGATCATTCCTCATCCCAGTTGCATTCGAATTTCGAAAACGATTGATTTCGTTTGTGGCATGACGAGCAGATTAAAAGGAGTTTGTGATAATGATTGCCTTCTTTACGATATTTTCCAAGATTTACATGGACAACCTTGAACCTTTTTTCTTTCTTTCTTTCTTTCTTTCGCTTTTGCTCTTACAGCAGAACAAACATCTGAAAAAGAGTTATTATGCAAAGAAATAAAAATGTTGTAAAGATCTGCTTACAACAGGTGGAAATGTCGTGATTGCAAGCAAAAAAAAAAAAGACTTTTAATGAATTTAAAAAAAAAATATTGTACTGCGGACTTGTTAACGTCCGTGATATCATCTCATGCTGTAAGTATTACAAATCTTTTTAATTTATTGTGTTCGCATAGAATTTAATTAGTTCGAGAATTTTTAAAGCTACATTTATTTTAATAAATGGTTTCAATAATATTATTAAAAATTTAACTTTTTTTTTAATTTGAAAGACTTACAAACTTAAATTTTTGCCGCTGCGAAATGTGGCTCCAGGAAACATGGCCCCAAATTTAGAGCTTTTAAATTTATCCAATGTTAACCAATTTGTTAATGAAATGTTACCTCAAAATAATAAAAAAAATAACCCTAATTCTTCTTAAAGAAAAACTCCTTAAATTGCTTGATCAATATTTACCCCAAATAAAATCCCGAACTTCAAAAATCCGCAATTTTTAAATCCCGAAATTTATCATTCTGAATCTCAAAATCCGGAAGTGTTAAGTCCTTAATTTAGAAATCCCGGTATCAAATCCAGAACTAAGAAGCATTAGTTAACGAAGTCGGTGTTTTTTATATCATAGAGAAAAAATTACTTGCGCGCGGCAGAAGGCCAGCAATGCAGAGACGATTTAGGCCGAACTAGGGATGAGGTGGCCTAGGCATTTGTGGGAACAAATGTAAATCATATTTGTTAAATCATATTAAAGTGCGAAACTGATCGCACATTCCGTACAAAATTAGATGTTTTTGATACTGTTTTTTTTAGTGTATTTTCACAGGCTTTTCGATATTTTTTTACAGTAGCTTGCGCTAGCTTATGCATATTATGGTTGGGCCCTTAGTAAGTGAAGCCGGTATTTGTTATACCACGGAGGAGAAAATCCTTGTGCCCGGCTGAAGGCCCGGCCATGCTATCAATCGTGCGATTTTTAAAACCAAAACTGTACAATTGAGGCCAGGCCGTGAATAACGTTGTAAGTGACAAAATAATTATATTTCAGAATAGCAAAGAAAACGATTATAAAAAGCAAGTTTATTAATTTTTTTGAGATTATTAAAAACTTTTATACAAAAAATCAAGAAATTTAAATTTTAAAGTACATGTAAATTTACTGTTTAGAATTTTTTTTTTAATTGCAAAACTTTTCATATCCAAAATCGTTGGTACTTAAAACGTTTTTCCACATAACCTAATCTGGATCGATTTTTATTGATATGTCCTTTTTTGTTGTTTTAGCCTATTTCTGATGTGCAAAAGAATTCTTTCTTTCGAACAACTACATTTAAAACAAAAACAAATTCTAAGAACTTTGTTTTTGTTTAAATGTATTTGTACGAAAGGAAGAATTCTTTCGCACATCGGAAATAGGAAGTTTATTTTCATTGTCCCCATAGACTTAAATTTGTTACCTCTGTTACACAAATCATTTACTGCCGATAATTTCATTTGTATTATTGTGTAAGTAACTAG
The DNA here is from genome assembly GCA_943735925.1 of Pollenia amentaria. NCBI lineage: Eukaryota > Metazoa > Arthropoda > Insecta > Diptera > Polleniidae > Pollenia > Pollenia amentaria. The sequence goes on along the minus strand of OX031008.1, from coordinate 77,760,836 downwards.
CAACGTTCTTACATGGACTGACTCTTTGTAGTTGTATTGTAGAGGCAACATTTTGGGTGATTTGGTGTTTTAGCAATGTAAAAGAGTTATGTCAGCGCATTGAAAAAATATTCTTCAGAGATAAAATGGATTTTGAAAGTAATCCAATAAAAAATTACATTAAAAGTCAACCTATGTAATACTTCATTGGATTAATGAAGAATATTTCATTAGCCCCTAGTTAATGAAATGTTTCATAAAATCAATTAAAGTTGTTCACTAACTTAATCCAAGAAATTTTATTAAGACTGTGATTGTCAGACATTAATGAATTATTTTAGTAACATATTTGGTTCCAGGCCTTACATACGGATGCGAGTTGTTTTCTCATTGCGATTCCACTAGTGCAAAAAAACTTGAAGTATTATATAACAACATCATAAGATATATTCATGGACTAAAGAAGCGTGACCAAGTTTCAGCATACTCGAAAACTCTCTATGGAGTTACTTTCGAAAGCCTTCTTAAGATACGGGTTCTTTTGTTCTTACATAAAGTGATTTACACTAAAAAGCCAAAATACCTTTTACAAAAAATAAGATTTGCTAGATCACCAAGGGGTAAAAGGATCATATTTCCGAAATTTGGATGCCTAGTTTCTCAATGGCAATTTTTCATCAACGCTATTCGTCTTTGGAATGCTCTTCCTTATGACCAACAAATAAACAGCAACGCAATGTCTTTTAGGGAATTCCTTTTTAAATATTTTGCCTAATTTATTTTGTTTAAATTTTTAATGTTAAAATTTTTTATGTTGAAATTTATTTATGTTTTAAATTGATTTCGTTTTCTTTTCTTTCTTTCTTTAAATTTTTTTATATTTAATTTTTATTATAAAATGTTTATAAACGTATATTTGTTTTTTAAGTTTAACTTTATTAAATTTGGAAAATAATTTGTACACATACACAATCCTGCACTGTAATTATAAGACTTAGTTCTGTTGTGCAGGAAATCATAATCAATAAATAAATAAATAAATAATATTGAAGAGTCAAACGTCTAAAGAAATTTTTCATTATTTTAATGAAAATATGTTTGTATTTCAATGAAATTTTTAGTTTGTTTAATGATATACATAAATTCACTAAATTAATTACTAAATTTCGTAAGTTCTTATTAGTTCAATGACTATTATGGTTATTTATTTCAGCCATTTTTGCGTTTTGAGTTGCTGTGAATTTTATTGGGTTTTCTGTATATTTATTTTATTTCTATATTCCTGTAAAATCATATTTTTTTATTCCTGTAAAATCATGTTTGGTCCTACTTTCATAAGTTTGCCTTTAATAAAATTGTAATTAATTCATTTTCCAGCCCGAGATGACCTACATCAGCATTCTTTCCAATTTACAATTAAAGGAAAAAGAATGTGAGAATTTTTGCTCTTGTTATTCCTTTATCGTTGTTGGTTTTTGAACATATTACTAACATTCAGTTAAAATCACAATTTTGTTATCGTAATGAACTTATTTCATTGATATCATAAAAAAATTAACATGTACTATTCTTTTCACAAAACATTGAATTAAAAATACGTTTTAACAACAGTAAAAACTGAAAACATTTTCTAGTTCTAAATATTTTGTAGTTAGAGAACTTTATTTTGTTTTCATTGAGGTGCATAGTGACATTTTTTTTTATCGAAAATATGAAGTTTAAAAAGGTTCCTTTTTTCATTAATTTAAAAATATTTGAATTAATTAATTAATGGTTTATTTTAATTTTAAGAAAGTATTGGAATAACCCATGGGAACAAAATAGTCCTTTTTTTCTGCGGCCTGGAACTTTATTGCAATTTTTTTTACTAATTTGAGGTCGCTGTTTTCAAATCTAATCTCCATTTTTCGCTCTGAGCTGGACTTTTCGGGATATACCGTCATCCCCAAAAATTAAGGCACTTTCACCGCATATATTGGAATTACTTGAGAAGGGTTCACCACATTAATTTAAAAAAAATACGAAACTCGTCAACAACTCGTCAATATCATTAAAGCGTGCTTACATTATTTTTAAATCTTCCCATTAAGTGTGTGCATATAAATATATACAGTCAACACAAAAAAAATTAATTTTGTTCCAACATACACATTAAAAAATTTTTTGTTTGTTATAGAAATCGCGATTTTTATCAATTCAGTAAATTGTAAGCAAAATCAAAAGTTGTGCATCGATTGCAATGAAATAAAGCTTAACCCATTCGAAATATGTTTAACCAAATGTTTTTAGACCGAAACTATAATTTTTATCGCATTTTTAATTATTATGAATTTTTAAAGAACAAAAAAAAATTTCTTTTTTAAATAATTATTTTTTTTCACAAATTTAAAAACAACGTAAGGCTTAAAGATAATATTGTTCCAGAGTTTCGGATTTTTTTGAACAGAATATGGTGAACCATTTTCAAGTTATTCCAATTATGTAGTGTAATTGCCTTAATTTTGGATATAACGGTATATCTCGAAAAGTCGAGCTGATAGAGGAAAATGGAGATTAGACTTGAAATAAGTGACTTCAAATTAGTAAAAATTAAGTTACAGGCCGCAAAATGACTGTTCCCCAGTGTAATGTATTACATTTAGTTGGATTTTTCTTTTAAAGAAGATATGAAGTTGTCATTAATCCAATGAACAATTTTTATGAAATTACGAAAATAAATTTCAAAATTTTAATGAAATTGCATCATTAAATTTGTAAACTTTTATTCCCGTAATAAAATTTTACATTGGATTAAAGAAAAAAAATTTAATGAAATTGATTCATAAGATTTCTGAAGCATAATACTTTCAGTGCGGTAATATGCAAAATACAGGTTTTACAAAATTTTTCTTTTACAAAGGTATTCGCGTTTTGGTTCTAATTATTCCGGATATTAAAATTCATGATTTAGAAATTCGGGCTTTTGGAATTCAAGGATGTGACAAAACAAAAAAACAAAACACAAGGAAGTTACATAGCAAAATTTTCAGTAGTTTTTTATCAATTAATAAAATTGTTTCAAAAGTATTTCAATTTAAATATTACTATTATTAGTATTCTAATACTTTTTCAACAATTTAAGCTTCATTCAATAGCTGAGACACATGGGGGTCTCTGCAATTAACACCTGTTTTAATTCCACAATTAAAGGGTTGTGAACAACCTGTTCAACTGAGAGATCAAGACCGCCGTACAATATTAGTATTAGTATTGAAAATTAAAAGGTCGAATAAAGATGTGGCCTCGAGCTTATCAATTGATAAAGTATTGGTAAAGTATTTCAATTTAATTAAATTGATAATTGAATCAATTATTTTTTTAGTTGAAAGAAAAATTTAATTTTGATTTAATTAACATTTTAGTTATTTTGAAATGAATTTTTGATTAAAATATTAATTAAATAACAAAAAATCTTAATTGACTTTTTTCGTTTTAAATAAAATAACTTAAACTTGTAGAATTGTTGTTGGGCATTGTCAAAACCTGAGCTATATTTAATTAAATCAATTAACATATATTTTGAAACGGCAAAGTTTTTTTATAATTTTTTTTTTCAATTAAAATAAAAAATATCATATATTGAAAAAAAATATTCACAATTTTCAATTTGTAAAATTTTTAGTAATTAATGTAATAATTTTGGTAATAGGTGCAAACTCCTTAAATTATTTGCTTGATTCTATGAATTTAGTATGAATTTGGTGATTAGAGACAATTTTAAATTTTTTCTGTGTACAAAATATTACAAATTTTTTAATTTTTAATTAAAAGTTGATATTAAATACAAAACTAAATCTGAACTCAACATATGTAGCAAACAATCGTTAATTTATAAAAAACAGGAGCCCTCATAGTCGTCATAAAAATCATTCAAAACTGAGGTATCAGATAAATCCAATATTTTACACAATATATAGTCTTTTAAGATGTAGTTGCATTGAATTTTAATTACACCAATATTTAATTTTCTAAAGTTTAACTTAACAATATTTTACGAAAGTGAAGAAAAATTATATATTTTTTCTTTAGCAGAAAAGTTAAAATTATTAAAATTGGGCCACATTATCTAACATTCAGTTACAATTTAAGCAAAATCGAACTAAAACATATTACCGAATTGTTAGTACCTATTCTCCAAAATATTTTTAATTAGCATACTAGGTATAAAATCAAGTTCTTAAAACTTTTTTTCGCTTGCCTTACACCATTTCAAATCACATTTTATACGCATGAGAATTGATTGTATTATCAACAATGATAAATACTGCGTTTAACGTATTTTCACGATTTTAAAAGCCATCAATTTAAGACGGAAATTTCATAATACCACAACGACTTTGCGTATCAAACTTAAAATAAAAAAAAAAAAAAAAAACAAAAAACAACAAAACTGTTGATATGGCGGCAGTAGCAACAACAAAACAAGTACCCAAACAATTCTTCAAAAATTTCCAAACCAAAAAAAACCCGAAGAATCAACCAAAAATTAAGCAGAGATTTCGAGCATTACAAGTTTCAAGATACAATTCCCACCATAACAGTTCTACCCAGTGACAGCCTCCCAACCTACCTGACGCCCTAACCAAGCTAAAGCATCCAAAACCTTGGCCAACCAAAGTATTACAAACTTAAAACCACATACCAAAAAACAGGTGATAACACCAGGTACAACAACATTATTAAAAAATCGAAAAAATCCACAACGAATGGACAAGCGAAAAAAACTGCATTGCGCATGCGTAAATTTGACAAGCACTAATATTTTGTTTCAGAGTTTTTCTCTTAATTTTTATTTGGAATTTACAAAAACAAACAGAAATATATATGTCTTTAACGTACATACATCAAATTAAAGACCAAAAATTCTGCACACCAAAAAGAAGGAAGTCAGCGCACAGAGTTGCTTGTTTCTTCAACTGTTAAGCACTCAACTCAAAACCTTTTGTAATTGAGAAATAATACTCAAATATTTTGAGTAGCACTTAAAAAGCATGCATGAACTTGAACTTCATTGAAGTCTTTGTCTTACAAGCAAGAGAAAGACAATGCGAAACAGCCACATTCTACAACACATTTTGCTTGCAAAGAAACTTTAATAAATTCAGTTGAAAAAATATATGTATAAAGAAGCAGCGTTATTTTATCAGACACAACACGCGATCATAAGCAGAAGTTTAATATAAAGAATTCATTATTTTGAAAATTTTTTCGAATGCGCTTCTATGAGTCAAATTTCTATTTATTTATAAAGCCAACCTTTGGTAAAAAAAAATCCGTAGCGGGCCACATTCTATAAAGAATGTCCGATATTTTGTTTCATACCAAGGCGAATTCATACAGGTGACCGCATCATGAGATAGAGTTATGCTAGCTATCCCTTTTTTTTAAATACATTGTATTTTGTTTTTGTAAAGAGTGAATGTCAAAATTATTTGTTGAAAACATAAACAAGGGATTTTTTGTTTGTTTATAAAATAAACACAATTGCTTTAGAAGGTAAATAATTTTTCCTGTATTGCTAATTTATTGTGGCTCCACTTATTCCTTACGCACTTTTTATTCCTTGATTTTAAAATTTAAATAAGTTTATTATTCAAGTATTTACATTTTTTTTTAAGATTTAAATTTTAACTAATTTTTTTTACAAAATGTAAACAAAGCTTGACATTCAGTATACACACAAATAAATAAACAACAAGCAGATGACGCGAAAATGTCACCTGTATGAATTCGCCTTGTTTCATACATAATTGTCATAGATCCTTCTGTCATAATAAAATATATTAAAATATTTCTCGGAAAAATTTTTGTTTTATTTACAATTAACATCGTGCGTTGATCTTTTCGTTCAATATAAAATAATTTAAACTTATAGAATTATTGTGGGAAGTTCTATAAGTTCTATGAGTGGCGTTGCAGAGTTAATTTCATACTAAATATACAAGCAAATTATCTCCTATTGGTCGTAGGTTTGAAAAAAATATAAAGCCTTGCATGTAGGTCAGTCTACATGTGTTTAACATTTCATCAAACTTGGAAGGCAGAGAATTACCCATCAGGCCCTTCATTCTCCTAGCTTTGAAAAAATATAAGCCCTGTGTTATTCATTTACGCTGATCTACCAGTGATTAAAATTTCATCGAAATTGGAATTAGATATTTTCGGAGAAGCAGTAATTCTCCCAATGTCGCCCTTTAAAAAAATCAAAAGCCTGTTTTTCCCATTTCATCAAAATTGTTTCAGGTTTTTAGCCGATAAACAAAGCAAACGCAAAAATTACTTCGGTCAGGGGACGGTCGAGCAGACAGATAGCGTACACAGAAAAAATTCTCGCCAATATAATTTCAATTAAGCCATTAATCAAAAATGAAATCAGTTTTGATTACAAATTTAATCAGGAGAATTAAACATTTACTTATATCAACAACATTACTGCAGAAAATGTTTTTAATATAAAAAAATATTTAATTAATACTATTAATTTGTTTACTGGTGCAAATTTAATTAATTTTTTAATTAATATCGCAAATTTTTTAATTAAAATTAATTTTTATTTTTTTCGGTGTACTCACCTTACACAGCGTGAACAGCGTCCTCACGTTAATATTGCTTCTTTTTTTCTTTTTAATATGAAAACTGTTGCTTTTGTAGTTCACTGCTAAAACGATAATTAATATTTTCTGAGTATAGGAGGCTTAGCGCCCCTGGACCTTATCCTGAGCACTATGCTGGTACTTTATATAGCCTATGTCCTTGAGGAGGTTCCGTTCTTCATTTCATTGAAACCATTTTTTAAATCAGAACGGCAGTTCCAGAGATGATCTCTTACAAACATATAAACATACAAACTTTTCAGCTTTATAATATTACACAGAAAAACATTTAGATTGATTTCAATTAAAAAATTTGTAATATAAATTAAAAACAAATTAAATTTGCACTGGCCTAAACGTTTAAATCACTTGATTAAACGTTTAATTCATATGATGAAACTGATTAAACGTTTAATTCACTTGATTTAATTTTAAATTTAAAGTGATTTTATTTTTGATTAATGGTTTAATTGATAAAATACTTTGGAACTACTGAACATTTTTCTGTGAAAATCATCAATTAAAAAACTTGTTTGAAAAGTATTTCATTTTAATTAATATGGTAATTGATCAATTATGTTTTTAGTTTTTTTTTTAAATAAAATATTAATCAAAAAACAAAAAATCTTAATTGATTTTTTCGCTTTAAGTAAAATAAATTAAACTTGTAGAATTCTTTTTGGAAATTTTTAAAACCTAATGTTTATTTAATTAAATCAACACATTGTTTGAAATGGCAAAGTTTTTTAATCATTTTTTTTTTTAACTACATTTAAAAATATCATTTATTGAAAAAAAATTTCATAATATTCAATTTTTACAATTTTTAGTTATCAATATAATCATTTTGGCAATAGGTGCAAAATCCACAAATTGTTTGATTGATTCTATGAATTTGGTGATTAGAAACAATTTTTAGGCCCTAATCATGTAAAACGCAACGCAACGCCAAATAATTACACTGAAAGCACAAGCAATTTCATAAATATTTTGTAATTTTGTTTTGTTGTCTCTACAGAATTTCATATTGCGTTTTAAAATTTCAAACGATGCATTTCTTGTGGCGTTGAAAATTTTAAAACGGTACATGAATTTCTGTAGAAAGCAACAACAAAATTACAAAATATTTATGACATTGTTTGTGCTTTCAATGTAATTATTTGGCGTTACGTTGCGTTTTACATGATTAGGACCTTAATTTTTGTCTGTGTATAGCTGTTTTTGTATATTAAAAGTTATAGCCAATCCCACGATGTCACACGTTAACGTTCGAATAGAATATTACATTTAAAACAAAAATATAAAGATTAATAAAAGAAATAAAACAATTAATAATAAAAAAAAAACAAATGTGTGTTTTGAGTGATTAACAAAAGTAAAATCTTTATTATATTATAATGTTAAGTTTTATTACATATATATTATAGCTTTTTAAGTTTTTTTTCCTAAATATTGCTCAAGTCACAGATCGGAAGTAAACTGAACTCATTAGCGCCAATTTGTATTTTAAAGATTGGTAGCTATTTTTGAAAAATATAATTTTATTTATCCAATTTATTCAATTATTACTTATTAAATTATTTGTCCATTTTCCCAAATGGGATCATTGGGTGCTAATGGGTTAAGTTTTTAATCCGCATGTTATTTCACATGGCAAAATGATAAGCAAAAATTCATTTTGCTATAACCCAGGAAAAACTTTTTGAATTTTGGTAATAGGTCGTAGTTATTTCATACGTTACCTGGTAAGTAGTTGTCATTACAATTATCATTATTCTGAAAACCTCAATAAGTACTTGCTAGTAATGACCTCAGTAAGTACTTTTCACTACTATTATTTTCAGTTATGAATATTTGTTTACTAATAATAAGCTAAATAACTACTTATCAGTTGTCTGGTTTTCAGTACTGAATATTTACTTACTGGTAACTAGCTCCATAACTAATTATTAGGTCTATTAACTAGCGCAAATTAAATAAAAAGTAGTTATTTTTTGGCTTCTAGTAAGTATATTGTAAGTACTTACAATTCAACTTACTGGTAGTTAAATCATAACTAGATATTTTGTGACTTCTAGTAAGTGTATTGTAACTACTGAATTCTGTGGACAACTCGAACAAAAATAAGTAGTTATTCAGCCGAAAAATAAGTAGTGTTCATATGTCTCCAATGTTACTTGCTAACTTACCAGGTAAGTAAAGTTTTTGCTGGGAACTTTCTAAAAAATCGCACTAAATAATTTAAGCATTGCCCATGTGTTGTTTTAAACGTTTAACTTAAATCAACTTAAACACTTTTTCCTGTTCGCCACAGATTTTATAAAAATTGTAATAAAAATCATTTTATTTGTAAATTAATGTGAATTATGAGTAAATAAATATGTATGTATGTATTTATGTATGTGTGTATGTATGTATATAAATAAAATGAATAACGAAAACATTATCAAAAATAAGTAAATATGGCATGATATGTTTGAACGTATATACCTACAAACATATTCAGAAATAAATAAACAAATTAATTAACAATTATTCATATGCGGGATTTACTGCAAAGGAACTCCGTATAGTTCGTGCTTTGGTTCGTTACTCACTCCAATAGCTGGTGAACTGTATGAGGTAGATGAGCTTAACGCGTTACCTTCTGCTCCAGACCTTATGTCAATTAGACCACTGCCATTCTCAATAGGATGATTATCTGTTGATTGGGTTTTAATTATTTCGTTCCGGTTTTGTGAATTATACGAGTTGAGACTAGAATCGCCTTCTTTGCGGGTCTTATATTTTATGAAGTATACTTCTGGCTTGCCAGACTTGTACGAAGACTGTTGAATTTGTTCCAAGGAAGGAACTTCTGGTTTCTTCACTAAAACATAGACTATCGTCTTTTCCTCTACTTGGGGTGCAACTGCAGCTGCCAATTGGTTATAGTTGGGTGCTTGATATGATGGGGCTTTAATGAAAATTATCTTGTAATGCTTTTTAGGAGAAGTTGGTGGTTGCTGTTGGTTAATGAATATTTGACTGTTGTTATTTTCAAAATCTTCTGGAGGAATATGAACGTAAACATGCTTTTCGGCAGATGGGTCCAGTGTAGCACTGGCAAATGTCTCTCGTATTACGTTTCCTAGTTGGCCGTTTAATGCTGCCACATTCAAATCTAAATTATTCGTGGCATGATTTACACCGTGTGTTCCAAAATTATGTATTTCTTTAGATGCTTCTTGTATATTTTGGTTGTGAGATATTGATGCAGACCCACCACTAGAGTGATCAATTTCATGAGCATATGTACCACTGATGTGCGGATATGCCGAACTTCCAGATAAAAATGTATGTACAGGCCTTGATGCAACTGAATTTCCAATTATACCGGGAGCTAAATTTGGATTTGCGCTCAACAATGAATGGGTATTCGTGTTAGGTTTTATTGAAATGGGAGCTGTTTGAGATAATTGAAGACCTGGTCCGTGAGCATTGATTGCTAAGGGCGCTTGGTTGTAAGAATACCCATGTCCCATTTGAATGGATGTTGCCTGTTGTTGGCCGTTTTCAGAAAAATGTTGTGTATGAGTGTCGATAGCTGTTAAACTTTCCCCATTATGTGCTTCTGAAGGGAATTGGTTGAAGGGAATTGTATCCAATGGGGTAGACAACGTTTGCGGAATATACCCGCTGGCAGCAGCGACAAAATTGTGATTTGTTTCATAGTTATTTTTATGGTTAACAATTCTTCCTTCTGACTGAGAATTTATCAAAGCCAGGCTTGACGCATCCTGAATATTATGGTTAATATGTTTACACCACAAAACTTTTGGCAGTCCGATTGACTTAAAACTATTTTGATTTAACACAGGTGCGGTATCTTCGTATTTATATGCCTGTGGTGCGGCATTTACGGTGGCTATCAGTGCACCTAATAAAGCAACCCAATTCATTTCTTTTACTGTGTACGCGTACGAGTAGAGTGACGATCGTTAAATGATTTGTACCTTTAACTTTTAAAGGTATTTATGGATCTGTAAATAAAGACATGGCCGTTACTCTCAGACAGATAAAACAGAGAAAGTGCTCAGTTAATGTACATAAGAAGGTATTATGAAATCAGCAGAAATATCCACAACGTGTACGTGTACACACATACATATACAAACATATTATTCGTATTACATCATACATTGGGTGTGCGTCAAATTTTAGCAAGTCTGAATAAAAACACAAAACATATCGCACAAAATCAACACAAGGGGATTAAACTTAAAATTCAAAAATGTTGAGTAGAAGCAAAACAATTTTTAATTTTACATTAAAGACATATGAGAAAGATTTTTTAAACCAACCGTTTCATTACCAAAAAGGAGACAAAATAACACATTTTAACTGCGGGTAGATATGAATGTTACATGTCGATTTTTTTCAAAAAATGAAAAAACAAAATTTTTGATCTTGTTGATCAAGTGCGATATGTATTGGATAATTTCTTCATACAGTGATGTTAAAAAATACGGCAGCTATTCTCCATTTCAAAAAATATCTTCGAGTTTTATCACAAAAAATTTTATATTCAACATGGAGAAGAAGATTTTCTGTATAAAAAATTAATATTTTTGTTAGGTCTTACTTTACTTGACTAACAAAAACTTGCAATGAGACAGTTAATTAAAAATTTATAAAATGTTATCTATTTTATAAAGCTTTTTGTAATAGCTCTATTCCTTAAATATTTTTAGAAATGACTTTGTACACTACCAGACTATTATATTCAAAAAAAAAAAAAAAAAAAAGGAAATGAAATCATTACCAGCAAAGACTTGCTAGTCAAGGCTACTTTACACTATTATACTTTGAATTAATACATGTCAAAAACTCAAGTAATATGTAAAAGAGTGTGAATGCAATTTGTTACGAAAAAAAAATATTACATCCCATACGGCTTCATTGTTTTTTGAAATTTTTCTTCACTTCATTTTATAACTTTTGAACCGATAGAGACATTTCTGCAATCTTTTTTTGCGGGAGAGAAGATTTCTTGGGCTTTTCTACAGTGTTTTAGTTTATTAAAATCGGCTTAGCAGTTGTTGAGAAATTTAGGTAAAAGTTGAAATTTAGAAATGATTGAAAATACTATTGATTGAGATTGAGAATTATGGTATTTTTTATTCAAAAAGAGAGATGTTTCTCAGTTCACTGTTTTTAATCTACATAACTGCTTAATTTCATTATGATATCCTTATTCACGTCAGATCTATAGAATGTCAAACCTTAAAATTACGATTTCATTCATTTACACTATAGAAATAATATTTTTAAGGTTTGAATTTCCATGAATCTGACACGGATAGATTTTCACATAAAATTTTGAAGTTATGTAGACTGAAAAGGTTTTAAAACAAAAGCTAAAAAGCATCCTCATTTTTAATAAAGAAATACCTCATACTCCCAATCCCGCTTTTAAAAAACAGATTTTCTTACAAAAATTGCAATACTTCCACTATTTACCACTCAATATTGATCAGTATATTCCAGAAAATTATGGAAATATTAGAAAACATTACTGTTCTAATTATATAAAAAACGGTATGTTGAATTATTAGAATTTTAAAATTAAATTAATCTTTTTTTAGATATTTTTTAATTAGCCTTAAGTTCATTGAATTTAATTTTCATTAAATTATTTTTATGAAGACAGGAATTGTACAACATGAAATCAATTAAAATGTTATTGATAATTTTTCATTCTTGACTGCGCTGAGATTTGAACCCAGGCTTTCACGGACAGGTTGCCCAGACTAGTTTCGATAGTAACCACACAATCTCTTCAGTGGGGTTTGCCGTTTCACTCACTCGGCTATTGATGCCGGATGACGTCAATAGTCAAACATCAATCTTTAAACCAAATGGTATTTCACCTTGGTAGATCGAAATTTGCTTTTGAATGAATGATTACACTGCGGAACAAAATTAAACTCTTTTTGTGCGGCCGGGAACTTTGTGTAATTTTTTTTACTAATTTAAGGTCGATGATTCCAAATCTAACCTTCATTTTTCTCTATCAGCTCCAGTTTTAGAGATATACCGTTATGTCCAAAATTAAGGTACTTTCAGCACATATATTGAAATAACATGAAAATGGTGCAATATTATCTTTAAGACGTGCTGAAAGTACCTTAATTTTGGACATAACGGTATATCTCTAAAACTGGAGCTGATAGAGAAAAATGACGGTTAGATTTGGAATCAGCGACATCAAATTAGTAAAAAAATTACACAAAGTTCCAGGCCGCAAAATGGCTGTTCCGCAGTGTTATCTATTTAATTGATTTGCATGTTCTTCCTAACTTCTGTTTTTTCGTACTTTTTGTCAAGAATTCTTCTTGAAATCCAAAGTACATTATTGTTTTTCATGTTTTTGTCTTTCTTTTTTCTCGTTGACCTTTTTCAGCACAACTTGAAAGACAAATGTAAACATAGCACGTGCCTTAGCTGTTAACAAGAATTAGTATTGTGTTTATTTTATTGAACTGTTAATGGTTTTTAATCCAAATTTAGATGTTTTTTAATTAGGCTTAAATTCATTGAATTTAATTATCATTAAATTATTTTTATATGGGAGAAACAAACATATGCTAAATTGACTAAAAATTATCATTTTAATATATTTCTGGAGAAAATATTTTTTTATTAGCGAAAGAACATAATCATCTTTTGATGAAATAGTAAAAATGAGTATTCATATGTATTACCTTTATACGCCTATACATTCGTCTCGAATATCCCACTACACTTAAAGAAAAATGCCAAAGCATTTAATAATACAACATACCATTGCTTAAAGTCTGCTTTCATAACAAAATAATAAAATGTTTAACCCACTATTGATAACAGTTTGATATAAAACATAATCCACCCGATTAAAAATCTCGAAAAATCATTAAAAAATCAACCCAAATAATCCGTTTTATCCAAATATCTCTAAAGGCAAAGGAGATAATCTAAACATTTAAGCATATTTGTTGTAGGTCAGCTTAAGTCTAATTTTTTGCAATCCATAAATACATATATTTTTGGCGATTTTTTAAAGAGTTTGAATATCCGCGGTTACCATTTTAAGAGGTCAACAAGTCACTCTGCCGACCCTCTTTCAAATCGTCTTAAAAGCTGCCCGGCTATGACAGTATCAAGAATTGCATGAGTTGTAAAACGTTCGTAAACCATTGTATTATATTTCAGTAAAAAAAGAGCAAAACAAGTAAGAGTACTATATTCGGCTGTGCCGAATCTTTGATACCCTCCACCAGCAGTTCGAATATTTCAGGAGTGGACTCTACATGATATCTGTATATAATTAATTAAAATCTTTATAAAAACGGACGTCAGCATTAAAATTGATAGCGGCTTAGAACTACATATACTTAATTATTAACCGACAATCCGAAAGTTTAATGCTTTTGTTTTTAGCAATTTGAACTAGCTTGAGCAAAATGTCATGATTCGTAAAAGTTTTAGCCGAACTAAAATTATTTTCAGGAACGGAATTAATATTGGACCCATGCTAAATTATGTAACAATCACCCCACATCACATCTGTAAATTGATTTCAGGTATAAAAAAAATAAATTAGAATAAATTTCAACACAACAGTGAAATTAGTTTTAGCGTTTACAGTGAATTTTAGAAGGCTGCATAATATGGGATCTAACGTAAATTATGGACCGTATATCACAAAATTGCATGACAATTTTTATGGCCATATGAATCTAATTTGGAAAAAATTTTACCGCAATATCTATATCTGCTACGGTTTTAGGAAAATTAAATTATTTCCCCAAAGTGGGTTTAAATATGAGACCTATGGTAAATTATGGGCCGCCTATTGTTATAATTGATTAGTGTTATTTCTAGTCTTATAAAACTGTGAAGTATTAAATCTTATTATGATAGTATTATTTATTACGGTCTTGGGCGTATTAAGCTGTTTTCCGGGAGTGGGGTTTATATGGGGCCTAGGGTAAATTATGGACCGAACTTCACGAAATTTAACACCATATTTCTAGTCCTATTAAAGTCTGATGTACAAAATGTTATTACAATAGCAAGATATTTTACGTATTGGCGTACTAAACTGTTTTCCGAGGGGGCTTATGGTAAATTATGGACCGATCTTCAGAAAATTTGACAGTGTGATTTCTAGTCCTATAAAAATCGTACAAAAATAGTTTTTGCAAAATCTTATATCATTCCGTGCATTATTCCACCATTTATGTTAGTTTTTGTAACAAAATTTTAGGGTGGTGATTCCACATTTTGATTCATAGCTCTGATCCTACTGAACCGATTTTGCTGGATTGAGTTTTTCGACAGTGAGCGTGATTTCAACAGACGGGCAGATAAACGGGCATGGCTAAATAAACTAAGAATTTTTCTATGTGCCAGAATATACATACATATATACTAGGGTATTCATTCGGTTAACCGTTAGTCGGTTAAAAGATTAATTACTACCCGATTAACTGATCGGTTAATTTAAAATTGGCTATTTTCAATTAACGAGTAAACCGGTTAATTTCAGTCGATTAACCGATTAACCGACGTAACAAAATTTTTAATTTTTTTTAGTATTATAACATTTTTTTTTTTTGTGTTTTTAATTATTTGTTTCGTCTTATGAGCAAAACGTAGGCGTTTATGGGCATTTCCATTGTGACGCGACGTGATATTTGTGCGACAAAATGTAAAAAAATTAAATGAAGAAGACAAATTTGTAAAAAGTTTTTTTATATTACAAAGTAATAAAGCAGCACTGTATTCAGAAAAAGATTTACAACAATCAAATCTAAGGATTTGAAGATATAAGCAAAAATATGAGCAGGCGTGACGTTACAAAACCAGAAGTGGATTTTGACTTGCATTACAAAACTGCAGAAGTCTGCGAATTGAGCAAGACCTTCTGTATAAAACCTTTTTTAATAAACTTTGGACTTATAACGAGTTATTTCCCAAGCTATCAAATTTATAAATCTTTGCTCGTTTTAGGTACATATGGGAATTTCCAGCGAAAAGTCTACTTGTTGCAATGTAACGCCAAAAAGCCAATAAGCTTGTATTTTAGGACCATGTTGTTCAAAAGTTATCCCTTTTGTAACTTAATGTAGAGCTAGTTGCGCTTTACACAACATATAAAAAAAGTAAATTTTATATATGCAATTTTTGATAAACGATCTAAAATACTTCTGGCGTTACGTTACGAAAAGGAGACTTTTCGCTGGAACATCCCATATGTACGTATGTGTTTAGTTATTGGTTTCTTCTCATATCAATATTTTAACAGAATAAACCAAAAAAATAAGAAGAGTTGAAAATTTAAAAAAATTAAAAACAGGACTCTAATGACATAATGTCCAGGAAAAGGACTTAGAATTTAGATATTCTGTATTAGGGATTGCGTTCGATTTCTCCAACATCAAAGATAAGCAAAAGAATTTTTTTCAAGTCAAGATTTAGCAAAACTAAAGAAAATAATCGCTTAAATCCTAAACATTTTTCTAAAAGATTTTTTATAAGGTCTCCTTAAACTATTGAAATAACTAATAAAATTATTAAACAGTTTTTTTTTTTAATTACTACATAATATTTATGTATTAATTAAAAATATGTATTACATATTTATGAATTATTGTTTTTGCTCGTGTTACTTCAAGAAATGTTATGTTTGTGAAGTTATTGCTTTTTTTTAAAATAGTGTATGCATTTTTATGTATTGAAATTACTTAATTTTTAAAAAAAAAACTTTATTAATCGGTTAACCGATCAATTACAAAATTAACCGATTATTAACCGATTAAGCCAAAACCTCGGTTAATTAATCGAGCGATTAACCGATTAAAGCAAAAGCCCGATTAAATGAATACCCTAATATATACTTTATGGTGTCTTAGATGTATAATAAAAAAGTTTCACACGGAATGACAAACTAGTGTACCCTTATTCACTACTAGTGGTGGTGGAGGGTATAAAAATGTTGCGAGTAATTTTATTCAAATGAAAAAGGTGGTTTACAGACGGTTTCAAACAGTTGCAAAAGTGTATATGGGATTAAAGAGGCACTTTTACCATTATTATGGTAGTAATATCTCTTTGATCCCTTTTAACCCTAATAAGTTCTATTCCTCTGAAATTCGGATTTAACGAAAATATAGAGCCTCGGAAAACATTTAATAATAAGTGGTACAGTCATACAACGAACCATTTCGTAAGGACTGCTATCCCGCTAATATAACAAACAAAAAATTCAACCCATTGTTGATAATAGTTTTCGAGAAATCATAACTTAATTCTGATCAAATGTACAAAAATTAAATTTTTTTCTGAAATAATATGCCACACCCACAATTACCAATTTTTTTGGATACCTTAGCTCTAATATGTTTGCTATCGAACAAACAATTGGGCTTTTGACCCATAAATTTGAATTTTCAGCCATTGCGCGTCGGCTAGAACAGCAGCAAAAGGTAGGACCGATAAGGGACAACCTTGTCTCATACAAGCATTTGTGTTAAAATTATCGCTGATTTTTTATTTTGTGAGACTTGCAGGGGATACTGTTGGACATATTCTTTATTATACGAATAATATTTTCCGGTACACCTCTGCTTCTGTGGAGTTTCTATATGGCAGTTGGTTCTACTGTATCAAGTCTAATTTTATAGAAAAGTTTTGACTAAAATGGAAATTATTAGTAATCATTTTATGTCAATACGAACATATTTTAAGGATTATAAAAAAGAATTTTCTTATGCATCAAATTACATAAAATGAGCCCACTTATAAAAAAATTTGTTGTAAAATTTTGTGATTTTCTTATATCCGTTATGTACTGTTCTTTGTATATATAAGACTAGATCAATTGCATAACTCCCATGTAAAACTCAAATAAATATCTTGTAAGTTTAGAAAAAAAATTTGTGATTGACCTACTTCTGAAATTTGGTACAAAAAATTGCATAAAATCTTCAAACTCATTATAAACACAACCAAATTACTCGTTAGCGCAATATTCAGTTCAGTTTAGATCCACTGTTCAAATCACTTTATAGGACGTTGAATTCCTTGGTCTTTTAAAAAATAAGATCGAAAGGAACGCTATTGCCAACGATGAAAGGTAAAAATCTAAACTTGCAATTATATGAACTCTAATTTTACGTGGTCAATAAAACATTTTTCAATAGCCTTTTAACCCTAGAAAGATAATCTGCGTAAAATTTACTCATGCAATTTCGGACTATAGATATTTCTTGTTTATTAGAATGAATTTGCGGATGTGCACTTCAGACATCTCTATCGTTGCGTAGACCTTTTGTGACGCACACAGGTCGCTGTGGTAGGTTTTTCCAATTTCGAAATATTACGTGTCTGTGAGTTAAAATGACGAAGATTAGTAATAAGTTTTCAAAGGAATTTGATTCATACGTTGATTACTGAAGATGTTGGTTACTGAAGAAGTTTTATTATTTTAATTTAGATATTTTTAATTAGGCTTAAGTTCATTGAATTTAATTTTCATTAAATTATTTTTAT
Organism: Pollenia amentaria; assembly: GCA_943735925.1. Lineage (NCBI taxonomy): Eukaryota > Metazoa > Arthropoda > Insecta > Diptera > Polleniidae > Pollenia > Pollenia amentaria. Next base: position 77,742,648 of record OX031008.1, on the reverse strand, counting down.
GAAGACAGGAATTTTACAACATGAAATTAATTAAAATTTTTTTATTGATAATTTTTCATTCTTGACTGCGCTGAGATTTGAACCCAGGCGTTCACGGGCAGGTTGCCCAGACTAGTTTCGATTGTAACCACACAATCTCGTCGGTGGGGTTTGCCGTTTTACTCACTCGGCTATTGAAGCCGGATGACGTCAATAGTCAAACATCAATCCTTAAACCAAATGGTACTTCACTTTGGTAGATCGAAATTTGCTTTTGAATGAATTGATTTACATGTTCTTCCTAACTTTTGTTTTTTCGTACTTTTTGTCAAGAATTCTTCTTGAGATCCAAAGTACATTTTTTTTTGTTTTTCATGTTTTTTGTCTTTCTTTTTTCTTGTTTCAGCACAACTTGAAGGACAAATGTAAACATAGCTCGTGCCTGGTTTAAATTATACAATATATAGAATAGAATACATTTGGAGCAATTTAAACGAAATGCCAACATAACAAAATCTTTATTTGTCACACTCTATTTCGGAAAGAATCTAGTATGGGGGCTAGCTGAAATTATGCAATGATTCTTACCATTTTCAATAGACTTGATCACTATAACAATTCCCACATCCAGCCAGATAGCCTGCTAGACGGACGGACGGACATCGTGAAATCGCTTCAAAAAGTAATTCTAGGTATACAAAAACAAGTTAAAAACATCAGCACAAACTCATAAAACATTCTCAACTATTGTGAAGAGGATATAAAAACAAATAATCGTTCGAGCAAAGAAATTATTTTGATTAAAAAATTTTACAAAACATAAAAGTAATCCACTTCAATTAGAAAAAATATCGGTTCTGCCTTTCTGCTGGTGTAAATTTTTTTGCCGCCATAAAATACGCAGATTTTGTACTGTAACGCTCATTACATTTTGGTACGAATATCATATTTTTTCACAACACAAGATATATGTTGAATTTATAACAATTCAGGTGTCTTAACATAAAATCCTGAATTATACAACAATGATTTGTAATTAATTAAAAAACAATTTGACAAACACTCAATATATATATAGGGTGATCCGGTTATAAATGATATAAAAAAAAATTATTTTATAACCGGGTTTTTGTGAATTAAAAAAAAATTACATCTAAAAGTCTTATTTTTCAACTTAAAAGTAGAAGGTCAAGACAAACTCTTACAAAAATTGGGAATTGGGAATTTAGCACCTCATTATTAAATAAATTAATAACAAAAAAGAGTTTTATTTCGTCGTTATAAAATCCGTCGTTATAAATTCCGTCAGAAACAAACAATTTATTTTGCATTTATTTAACGAATAATTTTGATAATTATTTAAATTTGTTTTTGATATTTAAAAATATTTTCAAACAAATAAATTTTTAATTATCAGACACAATAAGAAGAAAAGTCCGATGGTCATATATATATATACCCCTTTTTAGCTTCGGTGATGGGTATAAAAACAATATTTGGTTGTTAGCAAATATTTTATGCAGTATTAACTACAAACTTATTGTAAAAATATTTGTTGAATATTTACAATTTGAATTAAAAAATGTTTTATATTGACAAATTCTGTTGTTCGAGCCCTTTCAATTAAAAATGACTGGTATTGATGAATATGATATTAAAAATGACGATTAATTTGTCAAAATTTTGTTTTCTGTTTTGACTTAATTTTTAAGTATTAGTGTTAGGAGTTGATTAATTGTTATCTTGGCCCAATTAGTAGGTCTGCGCAAAACAACAACAATGCAACAATAGAAAAAACAACACGCATTTTGTTTGTTGAAATTATGTTAAAAATGTCAAAACTCAATGCATTTGTTTGTGTAAGAAATGAAAACTATGTCAAAAACAACTGCTAAAAAAACAATTGCACGATAAAAACACAACTCTACAAAAAATCAGCAATCGTTTCGAGCAGACTTACTAATTGGGCCATGATTGTTATCAATTCAAGAATATTAAGTAGGAATTCAACAAACAAATACTATATCGTTGCCTTAGAGTTTAAACCTGCTAAGTAGCTTCTAGTAAATTTAGCGAGGCAGACAAAGAACTTCTAATGTTTTCTATTTCTAGCTGAAGAATCGAACCTACATATAGACATTTGGTTTATTTTCTAATATTCTATAGAGTCCCAAATTGAAGCAAATGTTTTTCTTAGTCTATGCGGCGTCACTTCATCTTGTGAACGGTATCAAAACGTCACATAATGTAAAAAATGGATTTAGCAGGTTTTCACTCCAAGCCGACGATATATGAAAACAAGTAATAGTTATATATTCGGCAATGTAAAATCTTATACACCCTTCACCATGGTGCGATAATAACAAAAAGTTACAGCCGTACCTAAACAAGAGCGGAATGCGGAACGTTTTCTTCCGCGTAGCTTTAACGCTGATATGCCATACCTAAACAAGAGCGTCAGCGTTGTGTCACAAACAGTAGTGCTAACTTTCGTGATTACTAAAACCCTCATAAAATAAATAAGAAGTGAAATTAAAACCGCTAGTTTGACCTAAAAATAGCTAATTTGCCATTATTTATTATCAAAAGATTAAAACAGGGCTGTAAAAACAAGATATATAACAACCCTGCTTATTTTAACGCGCTGTCAAAATCGTATTTTCCAATTGCAAAGCGTTGACGCCGCGCTATTTAAGGATGCTTCATACAAACTGTATGGGCATGAGGTTTTTTGACAGCTAGAAAACGCGTTCCGCTCTTGTTTTGTTCAGGTATGGCTGTTATATAAGTACCGTTCTTTAGATATAAATAAATCAACTTTGTGCCACGCCCACTTTCAATCCCTCCCATATGTTGTCGGATATTGTGTATTGATAATTATAATTATGTCATAACCAAGATGATTGTACCTAATTTGGAGATTTAAGCTCTTGCTGTTCTCCAGATATACAAAAATCGTCAATGCATTTGTATGGGAAGTATCACGCGCACTTGTCCAATCCCGCCCACATTTTGTTCGATGTGCTGAATTAATAAGCAACATGCTTGTTTGAGAACATTGGCTATAGCCGTTTTCCAGATATACATAAAAATAAAATATAAAATCAACAACAACAAGGAATTTTTGGGTTAAATTAGAGGCATTCGTGGTTTTTTGCTCATATATCTGTCAAGGCGACACGAAATAACACCCGATGAAATAACGCCCAATTAGAGAAATGAAATAAACCCCAATAAAATTGCAAAATTTGGAAATTGGATTTAATTGCGTTTTTTGGGATTTATTTCATATTTAAATTTGGGGTAATTTTATTATGAAATAAAGGCCAAAAAAAAGGAATCCTCAAATTATTTAATTGGTTTTTATTTCTCATAACAATTTTGTTGGGGTATTATTTCATTTTTTTTGGGCTTTATTTCATTTTCATAATTTTAAGCATTTTTGGGTAATTTGCTCACGATTTCCAATATGCATTTTGTTTTTGTATTCGATCATTATTTCCCCCTCAAGATTAGTTTAAGAATCTTTTAGATGCAGAAAAGCTTTAGTTAGCGAAGCCGGTGTTTGTTATACCAATGATTTATCACCAAGGGCGCAAGGATTTTCTGCTCTATGGTATAACTAACACCGGCTTCGCTAACTTAAGCTTCTCTAAATCAGTGTATTTATGTACATACAAAGTATATAAAAGTATATGCACATAGTATAGATACATATGAATGTAAAAATATATAAACATCCATATATAATTTTAAACAATATTAATTTTGTAGAAGAAGAACTGTAGAAGACTCAATGCAAGTGTATAATTAAATTATTAACTATATGTATAAAAAAGTGGATTTTTTTAATTTTTGCTTAATAGAATTATATTTTGTTTAATTATGTAGGTTAGAATATACCTAAAGAAAAAATGAGTCCCAACTAGCAAAATTTTTTTTTTATTTTTAAATTGGGGATTATTTCATGAAAATTGGGCATTTCTTCATTATTTTTTAATTGGCTGTTACTTCATTTTATTGGGTTTTCTTTCACTGGGGTTTATTTCAATTTTTTAATTGGGCGTTATTTCATCGGGTGTTATTTCGTGTCGCCATCTGTCAATTGTGGAGCGATCAGGCTGAATTTCAATACCAAACAATTCCTGACTATATGTGACATAAATATATAACTTCTAAGTCCCTATCGTTTCTAGCCTTGTTAAAGGCCTGCTTAGAATTTTTTTTACTCTAACTGCCTCATAGAAGGCATCAGCTTTTCCGTAGAAAAAAGATACACATTCCAAATTCCCTTCCATGAGAAGGGAGAAGAGAAGGTGTACGATTTTTTGGCCTTTTTTTTTTTTTTTTTTTTTTTTTTTGCCAAGGCAAAAGCCAAAGAATTCAGACCCGTTATAAGATCAATATTCTCTAGAAAGCCTTCAAAAATCCTTAATTTGAATGCCTTTTAGCAGCTCTTACGATGACCGCAATGACAACGAGTGTAAAAAAGATATGAGTATGGAATAGAGCGAGCAGGCCTTTTACATCCAGTGCCTTCTATAATGCATCCGTAGTCCTTTTTCTCGCTGGGAAATAACTGAACACGTACATATCAAAAGTTTGTGAAACAAAAAGCTGTTGACAGCAAACACTTATTTAACATGAAGAACACTGAACACCTTCTTCGTTTGTATGAAAAATATTTTCTAAACACATTCCCTTTTGTATATGAGAAGAAACAAATAAATAAAAACACAAAAAATATGTTGTAATAGATTCTTCAAAAAATTAAAAATTTTGTTACGACGTTTAATCGACTGAAATTAACCGGTACAATCGTTAATCGAAAATAACCAATTTTAAATTAACCGACCAGTTAATCGGATAGTAATTAATCGGTTAACCGAATGAATAGCCTAGTAGGTATGTTAAAAAAAATCGTCGATATCATTTTTTTTATTTATTTTATTTTTTATCGCAAGAAATCAATTTTTCGACCAAAACTTGTTCAAAATTATTTATTTGTATAATTCGAAAAACTAATACCAACCTCGCCTTTAACGTTCGATTTTTTTTTAATTGAGCTATTTGATACGGGAGAAAATACATAAATTTGGTTTGGAGCCTCTTTTCTCCTTCCCATAACCTATTTTCCTAGTTCCTACACAATGCAATGTATTAAAAAAAAAACAAAAATGAGTAAAAAAAATCGACAAAAACTCGTCTAAAAACCAATTTTACCTTGGATAGGACATATTTAAGCAATTCTAAAATGGGCGGTTTTTTTTAACATACCTACTAAAAAAAAACCTTAAAAATTAACGCGTAAAAAGATAAATTTTCGACAAAAACTCGTCTATAACCTCATGAAAAACATTTTTTTGAAAAAAAACTGCTATCGCCTCGTTTTAAGCGTACAATTTCACCTCGGAAAAATGTAATATTAAAAAAAAAAATTTTATCAGCCGTTTTTTTATTACTACTAAAAACAAACCTTAAAAATTAATAGTTAATAACTTTGGCGCCTCGAAAATGATTTTTTTGAAATATCGTAGTGGACTTTTTTTCCCTCAAAAGCTATCGAAAAATCGATGGCACAATATTGAAAAATTGTTGTCCTTACAAATCGGCCCACCCTAATATATATATATATATATATATACTTTATTGGGTGTAAGGTCAATATTGTAAAAATTACAAACAGAATGACAAACCCATACATAGCGATTGGTGGTTTTTACCCGATAACTTGCGTTTAAATAACAATTCTGAAAGATATTTAAACAGAACGAAAGAGCAATTATAAAATATCGTATAACTTTTGTAAACTCAAAAACAAAATGCACAGTGGTATCGTTAGATCTAAGAAAAACCCTTTTTTTTTTATTAAATTTGCTTTTTTGCAAGACCATTTGCACCAAACTCTGAACTCCGCTAATGTTACAACTAACAAGTCAGAAGTAAATCATAGGGCAAAGAAGACATGGTTTTATAGGAAAGTTTTGGTGTTAGAAAGAGGACTTTTATTGAGCTATTTTCCAAAATTGGACACCTCTAAAATTTTTTTTTAATAATTTCAGACTTTTTAAAGATTTTTTTCTAGATTTTTATACCCATATCATTACATATCATATCATATTGGAGTGCGATTAACGGAATGAATTGATTTTCAGAGTTGTAGCTTATATCGGTTGTTATTCAGTATATATAATATTTTTCTCTATCGTATTGTAACCTAATACCACTTTTATTCGAGAGTTTTTTTTTGTGGTGGTTATCGTAAGCTATGAACCGATTACTTTAGTTGTCATTTCAATTATCTTTATAATTTACCTTATTTGGAGTGAACTTTATATAAATATCAGAAAATTTGAAAGAGCAAAATACCCACTCTGGAAAAATATTTCTATTAGAGTTTACTAAAGTAATCAAATAATTCTCTCCAATCAGTTTCATTATTTTACTAAACAAAAAAAAGCTATGAAGCTAATTTTATCAAATTATCTTAAAAATTTCGACTAGTACTTTCTGCAAAAGACAAACGGTCCTTAGCATTTTCAAATGTTAGAGAACAGAGTTAATTTTAAATGAATTAATTCTTTAGTTTGTAAATTTTTGTTGTGGGATCTGAAAACATTCCATAAAGAAAATACTCACCAAAATGGTGCAGCCCAAAGCAGGCAGTTCTGCACAAGCTACTCACTAGTTCATTCTTGCACAAATAAATAATTCGGATTCTTAATTTTAATATTTTATTTATCCCCCAATTCAAGACTGTTGAGTTACTTTTTCTGTATCGAAATACTGAGACAAACTGTATGTAAGAGAAGACTTTGGCTTTTGAATTCATTAAATCTCAGTCAGTCAGTATGACATTTTTGTTTTTGGTTCTTGTGTTTCGGTCAGTTCAGTTAGCCCGTCTTATATTGAGGCGTTTATTTAAGTTGTCTTGTACTCAAATGGCTGCCTAACTGCCAGCATTGCCAGTCGTCTGCCTACATTTTGTATTTGAAAGAATTTGTCTTGTGAGTACGAGAAGTAACTTGAAATCTGCTGGTTTATATTTCTGTGTTGCAACTGCATCCATCTACAAGTATCTGTCATAGTGAGCTAAGAGGCTTTGTTGCCTGTTTTTTTTTATTTGTTGTTGCTGCTGCCAGTTTGAGACTTCATTTTCATTGTAAATAACTGCAAAAGAAAACCGCTAGATGTTGTGCGATTTTTTTTTGCTGTTTTCATTCGCTTCTTCCTTTTAGCTTTGTCGTTTTTATTTCTTATTTTTGTATTTATTTATTAATGTGTCTGTGCTTTCCAAGTGTTTGTCAGTTTGTTAGTGTGTTTGTATGTTTCTATTTAATACATACATAAATAGTGTAACAGTGAATCACAAAATGAATTAGGTTATATTCTGGGTTTTGGGGGGTTTGAAAAGCGAGCACGAACGAAATATTAGGGCGACTAAGATTGCTGGACTTAGAGTTGCATAATAGGTTAAGCTAATTCCGAAATACTCCAGCGGGAAAACTCAGAAGATCTTCTTACTTCAGGCCTTATTGAAGGCCCGCTTATAATTTTTTTTGATTCAATTACTGATCAAACATCTGATCTGATCTTACTGATAAGGAATGTATCATAGAAGGCATCGGCTAGTCCGTATAAAATACAGGATACACATTCCCTTCTATGATAAGGGAAAAGAGAAGGGGTACGATTTTTTTTTTCTTTTTGCCAAAGCAAAAGCCAAAGCATTCAGATCCCTTTGTAAAATTACCTTTCTCTTAAAAGCCTCAAATGCATGCTTTTCAGAATCTCTGGCGAAAGAAGCGAGAGTGGAAGGCCTACCATGCAATGATAACGTGTGTAAAAAAGATATGAGTATGGAATGGAGCGAGCAAGCCTTGTACATCCCAAGGAAGAATTACAGCGGCCTTCTAGAAGGCATCCGTTCTCCTTCTTTTTCCCGCTGGGGCATTTTTATAACCTTTTCAATCAAGATAAGCAAAATATTCCTAGACCAATGTTGCCAAAACTTGGTGACCAAAAATAACAAATTGCTATAAATTTGCTTAAAAATGGCAAAAAAAAATTTTTTAATAAAAACACATTAAAATTCAATAACAAAACAAAAATAATTCATTTTAAGTTTTTTTACAATGAAATTGTAAATTGAGATCAATTTGTTACTTAAAAATTAACGAAAATTAAATATTTTTTTTAACATTTAAAAAATTAAATCGTCGATAAATTCGATGTCGTTATTGTTCATCTCATATTTTTAAGGTAAATCATAATCATGACAACATTTTAATAAATTTTTGTTTCTCCTCTACCCCCTTTGGAAGCATATTGTTTCCACAAAGTATCTCAATCTTACACGATTCCTTGCAGTGGTTTTCGCGCCTTCCCATGTAAAAGTTCACTGTCCTAGTTCTTGGAGTATCGATCCATTCAGTATTGTTATTTTGCCTTGTATTAGTTTTGTGAAACGGTTGTTGTCCCAGCTATGTTGTTGATTTGTCTGCTGTAGCAGGTCCTAGATAATCGTTATCTACAAACAATGCCCTCCGTGTATTTGATGTAGTATTTGGGGAATCTTTACTTCCTAGCTTTTCCCGAAGGATGGTGACTGCCTGACCTGTGTCATGATGTTATCCTCTCTTTCTAGGGGGAGGGGGCTTCTTGGACTGATTGTTTGAAGGGTGGTTGAAGCCACCTTATTTTACAACTAGAAAATCATGATGAAAACTCTTCGTCCTCTGCCAGATATCGAACCTGAGGTGCTTGGTTTTGTATTCAACAACAACACCAAACCGCCACTCCTTAATCAATTATTCGAGTAAAATTTCGTCTGCCTATGAAAAAAAGCTTAGTTTTGTAACTGTTATTGGGTGTAAGTTCTTATACTTAGAAAAACTTAGTACGAAAGAGATTAGGTGACCATTTCTTGGAATATTCTTATCCTTCACCGAGAATAAGAATATTCCAAAATTGGGCTTAAGATGGGATCTAAAAGTTATATAACAATGGTGTTATGTTTTGTTGCGATTTTAGGTGTGTTAAAGTCTACGGTTCATATGGGGCCTATGGTAAATTATAGACCAATCCTTATGTTTGAAAGCGTGATTTCCAGTAGTATAAAACTATGATAAGCCTAAAGTATTTTCTGAGAGTGAACTGTATAATTATTAGGTCAATGGTAAATTATACAACGATCTTCAGGATCCCTTATCTTTTGAAACTAGGACAGACTAAATTTAACTCTAATTTCAATATTCGTTACTGTTTAAGGCATGTTTTCTGAGAGTGGGCTTTATATAGGGTCTAATCAATCAGAGTTATTTCTAATCTTCTTAAACTACGACAAACAAAATTTTTCTAGAAAAGCATTTTCAGTTACGGTCTTAGGCATACTAAAGTGTTTCATAATATGGAAGAAATTGCAAATGTTATCACGACACTGAAGAGGAACAAATCACCAGGCGAAGACGTTATACCAATTACATTTTGCATCCATATTTGACAGAAATCTGTCACCAAAAACGTCTGCCAAGCAATTGGACAAGTGAAGAAATAATAAAACTCCCAAAAAGGCGATCTGACAGACTACAATAACTGGAGAGGTATTACGCTTCTTAACACATCTACGAAATTCTGGCCATTATCATCAACAACAGGCTGCAGATCATTGAAAGTTCTCTGCGGGACGAGTAATCTGGTTTTCGCCCACATCGCAATATGGTCAACCTTGAGAGTTAAAGAAGTCCCCATAAAAATAATAAGCGTTATAAAAGCCATGTATACACTGATAGAAAAAGCGTCATAACGCTGATGTATTTTGACAAGAGTACTATGACAAGTGTCTTCGGTTTTGACCCCATGACACTTTTAGTCGTTGTGATGTCAGCCTTAACATCACTTGGCCAAATTGTCACCAGGGTCAAAATTTTAATGGGATACACAGTGGCATCACAGAAATGACGAATGGGATTCGGTTTTATAAAACTTGTCATCAGTGCAATGGCTCAGTAACATCGGAGACAGATCACATAAGGCTCATTTTAATTACAAACTGTCATTAAATTGAATGACAGCTGTCAATAAATTAAGTCATTGGAATTTACTTAAGTTACACATGTTTGTTTCACTTTTGTTGTATTGCGCCCGGTGTTTACAAAATAACTCTTAATTATAAGACACCGGCAGCATGCCCGATATGGATTCGCAATCATTCTACTTTCAAAATTTTATGTTATTAACTAAATAATAGAAAAAAATAGAAAATGGGAATTTTTTATATTAATTTTAATTTTTAAACATGGAAATAATGTTAATAATACACAAAATGTGGCATCAAATTGATGTCACTGTAGTCATAGCATTGATGACGCATAAAATGTGACACAATTTTGTGATGACGTTCGTCATTGGATTGATGACTCTTTTTGCCTATTTATGAAATTTTTAATAACATTGATGCCACAATTCTGATGTTTGATCTTGACAACGTCATGACCAAAATCTATAAAAAGGGAATAGTTTGGGAATTTCACCGCCATCAAGAAGACCTTAATTTTGATATTTTCCCTCATTTCCCGAAAGCTCTGTGGGTGTATAGCAAGATCAATGACCTGATCGCTCGGTGCAAACTTATTGGCTTGGAAGTCAATATTCCAAAAAAAGAGGCCATGCATAGTAACACTAGTAATAACAACCAACTATATATTGACAGCCTGGAAATTAAATATGTTGAAAGCTTTTGCTATTTCGGTGTAGTAATGCAGCAAAAGGAGGAGTTGGGGAAATTGTTAATTTTTAATTGAATTGGGAAAGCTTGAGCGGCTTTTGGTCGCTTCAATAAAGCATGGGGGTCACCACAAATCTCTCAGCACACCAAGCTACGGATTTTTAATGCATGCAAAAAAACACTGCTGCTATACGGTAGCGAAACATGTTTTATATTTAGCTCTATTGTAAAGAGACTACAAATACGGCTGCCAGATTTGCCGATTTATCGTCATTTTGACGACTTTGGGGTCTAAATTTTACCCTAAATTTTACGCTTTTTTCAATGACACTTTTTGGACTTATTTAAAAAAGTTTCATTATTATTTTATTATTTTAAATAAATTCTTATATACTTTTGTATATTTGATTGGCAGTAATTTTAATGTGTAAGCAGTTCATAATACAAAATACTCTTAGGTGGCTTTGGCGCTCATTGATTTTTTTATATGCTTACGCTTTGGATTCTTCTAATAGATTTTAACCATCTTTTAATTTTAAAGTACTGAAATAGGATTTTTGCTGTATTAAATCGGTGTTTGATATATCTCAGTTCATGTGGCACCCAATTTTCGGAAAGATATGTTCGTCGATTTTAAGGTTATGGCTGCGTTTGTAATGTAATGAAAGATTTGTGTTGAGCGTTATCGATGTATATGGAGCAGCTTTATCCGTAATTCTGCTTTCAGTTCTTGGGACTGCTTCTGGCAGTCGTTGGAAAGCAATTTGATATCTAGTTATTTCAGTCAATACTGAAAGAATCGGAATTATTTTTCAGTGTAGTAAAGCATTAGTTTAAGTTTTAGAATACTGAAAAAATAATTTCGATTCGTTCAGTATCGACTGAAAGAATTAGAAATAAAATTACTCGATCACGACTGCCAGAATTAGGCCCCTGGTGTTAACATCGTCAAAGGATGTAAAATGAAGTAGTGACGGGAAATTGTTAATGCCCATTGTTGCTCACTATTGAGGATAATATGCGTTCGCCCAAAAAATAAAATCAAGCAGACTTATTTAATTTAACTGCTTTTATATACGTTGCTTTTATATAATTGAACTTAAAACCATAATTTCTAATATAAAAGTGAAAAATCCACAAAGGGGTACCGGGGCACCCGGTTATTGACAAACGTAAAAATTTTTGGTTATTGACCGTAGGTGGAAAGCATGGAATTGTAAGTTTCTACTTTCAGTCTGTTCCAAAGTTTATTTTTAAGCAATGCAAATTTCAAAAACACTAGTTTAGCTGAAGCACTGCTGCTCAGCAATGTTGACAAAATACAAAATGTGAGTTCTATTTCTACAAAGTGTCAAAAAGTGGCACAAAATAGTTACAAATGATACAAAAGGGTTATATAAAAAAGGGTCATAAATAGTATCAGGATTGTCGAAAAAGGGTCAAATTGATACTTTAGTATCACAGCGGTAACGCTGCGCGTTTGCACGCAAATAGAGTGCAATGCTAAATTTTTAAGTACGTCTCATAACTAACCCGGCGTTTAAACATGCAAGTGCAAGTTCGAAAAACTCACACATTTTTACTAACACCATCACATTTTTCGCACTTGCAGCCCAACTTGCAAGAGAATTTGCTTGCAAGTAAATTTTTGACACTTGCAGCAAGTTAAATGACAAATAATAAAACAGTGCTACCGTGGATGCCTTTGGTATCAATTAACTAGTATGTACTTAGTAATATAAAAATTATGTTTATTGTTGATTTTCTGTGTGTTTTTAAGAATAAAAAACAAAACAAAAAAAAAAACACTACTACAAAGCAACACATCTTCATTGTATTTTAAAACATAAATTGCAAGCAATTAAAAAAAAATGTTAATCAAAATATTTTCTCAAAAATTTTTATGATATCGGTAACTACGGCAATAGTGGATTCACATTTTTTAAAAATAAAAATTTTTTCATCAAGATGGACCAAAAATAAAATAAAGAAAAAATTAAATTATTTATATTTAATATTATTAAATAAATTTCGTGATAACATTAACATGATAATGTTTTTTTAAACCCAAAAATTAAGCTTTTTTCATAAGCTGTTTTCGCTTTGAGAACATTTGAAAAATAAACTTACAACTGACAGTGTAAACACTCAAGTTACTTGCAGGACTTTCGGCTATTTCTTCGACATTTTCGTTGATAATACATATACACTACTTGCAAGTAATTACTTGCATGTGTAAAGGCAGGGTAAAGTAAGTGGGATACACTTAAATTTAGTACAGTTTTTTTTCTTTCTGTGCATTAAATTCAATGGAAAGATTTTGATTTACGTAACTTTTTTTATGCCGATTTTCTTTCGATTTTAATGTTTGTGTTAGCTTTTTAGGGCAATTAGTGCGGATAACAAATATCGGGGCTTAAAGCACAAAGGGTTTAACTGGTTTTTGAGATTACATATGGGTGAGTAGGTGAAGTTTAGAACACAAGAGGTGAATGTGGAATTATCATCCGGTAGATTGCAGTTGTCATTAAAATACCTGTTTCGCTTGGAGCACACGGTGTATAAGAGCACTTAATATCAATTAAAAAAAAGGCTTTTAACCCCCTTGTGCCGCAAGCACAAGACATATTTTGGGACTACGGACACAAAATGATAAAAGCCATTTCTGACGAATTGTTTTATATTGAAAATTATTTTTAAGTTTAAACATAATTTTTCGGAAGGAACCTTATAAAGGATATAATGCCAAGCATTGTCCTTCCGACACAAAATTTTGTGGAAAAGTATTGATTTGCTTTAGAATTATTTCTGCTAAATGTTATGCCATTTATAATTATGTATAAGAATTTATTCAATTAGAGAGATTTTGAAAATCGGCTGTATTTGAATCCGTAATAATAATTCTCTTTAGTACCATTTTTCCCTTCACTGTACTTTAAGTTACAACAGCAAAATGTTTTTCTAACGAAAATTTGTTGAATATGTTTTGTTTTTATTCTTTTACAACAACGAACTACTACTTTTTTGTGCTGATTACAAAAAATAGTTTTTTAAGAACTCTTCAAATACAAGCTTCTGGAACTTGGACTGCAAACAGAAGACGAAAAACCAAAAAAAAACCGCCAAATAACAAAAAAAAAAAAAACGTCAATAGTCAGAGGTACTAGAACAACAATCAGGCTAAGACAGTTAAGTAAAGTCTAGTAACTCGTCTCGTCTGGCTTTATTTAGCAAATCTTGGCAATGCTCGTTTCTACATAAGTACAAGTGCAAACTTACAAACATCCATGACTGGTTGGGCTGCACAGACGCTTGTAGATTAGTACCCGTATTCACATATTTTCTGAGTCCATGTTTTTATATTTGTGTTTATATTTATTCTAGCTTTATTTTCCTAAAACTTCTGCTTAAGTTTTTTTTCTGATTGCATCGAATGCAGCAGAAGCTTTATGAAACAAACAACATCTGCTTGTCTGGCTGAGTTTGGAAAGTGGTTCGCGATCGTTTCTAAGTTTATTTGTTTTTTCTGTTTTTGGTTCTTTACTTTTTTCTCGTAAGAAATACAACAACAAATACAACGATGTAATACCACTCTCCACTTGTGGTAAAAGAACAGTATTAAAATTCTCTCGCTCAATAATAGTTTTTGTTATTATTTCTTTAAAAACAGTTAAAAGTAGTTTGTTCCTCTGTGATAAATGAAACCAACGTCTTCAACAGAATGTTGGCATTTACTTAACTCGTATTATTGGGGAGTTCAGAGATTGGATTTAATTTTGACCCAAAGCTCTTCGGAATCTTTTCAACATGTGCATACATATATAGTAAACTATCAAATCAATCAATGGATATCGTATTTACATAGAAGTCCTAGATCAAATAATGGGACTGATTTATACCAAGCGATCTGTTGATGCTGTTTTGCTATTTAAAAACAAATTTTTTTGGTTCACCATTTTTATCTTGAAGCAATCAAACTTATTATTTTAAGCAAACATATACAGCTCACTCCATAATAGGCATTCCAATCGGAAGTCGAGGGATTTTCGGAATAAGGCAAATCCCGAATCTCGGTATTTCGGATTTTTAATCACGGGATTTTCGGGCTACCGATTTTTGTTTTATATTTTGATTATTTTTAAATTTTTTTCAATAATTTGTATAAAGATTTACCTGTTTTTGTTAACAAAAAAGTTTTTGATACGCCCTGTGGTTAAAAAAAATAAACAAAATATACTAAAACAAAAACTGTGCTTTATTTCTATAGAGAAAAAATTATAACAATACAATTTGTAAGTGACAGAAAGTGTTTTGTGTACAAAAAATATCCATTAAATTCGTTGAAACGATTTTTGTATAATAAAAATATGAATTTTGTGGAACACAAATCCAAAAAAAGTCCGTCAAAAGTTTCTCTTCTCAACTAAGTATTAAATGCACGACTTTAAAAGTTTCAACTACACCATTTCCAGATGTATGTATATTAAAATTAGCCAAATATTTACTTGTACACAGTTTTCTAAAATACAGTTAAAAAATTTAAAAATACAATTGGACAATTAAACAATACATATATTTTAATAATTTTGAATTACAAATGGAAAATTTTTAAAATACATTTCGAAATTTTTTAAAATACATTTGAATAAACACATTTGGAGAATTTTAAATACATAAGGAAAATTTAAAATTGTATTTAAAGAATTTTAGATTACATTTGGACAATTTTTAAATATTTTTGGACAAATTTCAAATGTCTGGACAATTTCAAAATACATTTAGAAAACTTAAAAATATATTTGCACAATTTTAAAATTCATATGGAAAATTTTAAAATACATTTGGAAATTTTTAAAATACAATTGGATATGGTGTAATTTTTTATGTCAATAATTAAATATGGATAAAAATAAGATTTTTATGTTTTTTAATAATAATCCCGCCAATCCCGGTATTCCAAATATCCTGAAAATATCTTCATTATTTTTTATATTTTCTTTAATCCAGAATCCCGGGATTCAGAAAAACCAATCCCGATTGGAAGCCCTACTCCAAACGATAGTTGTTCCCACACTCATAGATAGATCTCCAAATGGATGATTCCCTAACACCAGAACTGTGAAATCAATGTCATTAAAAGTGGCATCAATGAGCATCTAAGCTATGACTACAGTGACATCAATTCGATGGCAAAGATAAAAACTAAGTAATGTTAAAATACTTGTAAAGTGAGTTTTACGAAGGATGTTATTGTTTTATCCACTATTTTTGGTTTCAGGCACAACCCGAATAAAAGGCATCGCATTAATGTACATTCGTAGTCAAAGAAAAAAAAAACTTTATACAACATATAACATCATATTGATGACATTTAGGCCCTTATCATATAAAACGCAACGCAACGCCAAAGAATTATATTGAATGCAAAATCAAGTCATAAATATTTTGTAATTTTTCTGTTGCTTTCTACAGAAATTCACATTGCGTTTTACAATTTCAAACGCTGCATTTCTTGTGGTGTTGAAAATTTTAAAACGGTACATGAATAACAAATAAGCCCCTAAATTTACTTAACGGAGTTTATGAACACAAAGACTTTTTTGAACTTTTATGATTAGTATTTGGACTTATTGACTATTGAGTTACTCTCAAAATCAAAACTCAGCAAAAGCGAAATTAACAAAAAACTTATAAATCTTTTAATATGATAACCCTAACAAAATTTTGAAAAAGGAAA
Source organism: Pollenia amentaria (assembly GCA_943735925.1). Classification (NCBI taxonomy): domain Eukaryota; kingdom Metazoa; phylum Arthropoda; class Insecta; order Diptera; family Polleniidae; genus Pollenia; species Pollenia amentaria. The sequence goes on along the minus strand of OX031008.1, from coordinate 77,726,206 downwards.
ATATTGCTTTAATGTAAATTCTGAAAGAGTTCCCCTGCTTTATTTTGGAAAAAAAAACAAATTTAAGACTCTGAATTTAGAGAGTTAAAATTTTAAAATTTTTAAGAAGATTTAGAAGGAATTGAAGTAAATTTGCAAACTTTTTGGCAAAAAATTTTGTGAGGAAAAAAAGGTGGCAACGCAACGGCAAAGAATTTATTATGTTTTTAATAAAATAGTTTTAAGTAGTTTTTTCGGTTATAAAATACTGAAACAATCAATTCCACTTACAAAACCAAAAGTGGTTTCATTCCGAAAAAATTTTTCGTTTTCTGAAGAAGCAAAATACGGAATTAAAACCACTTTCGATCGGAATGGAATTCTATGACAGGCCTGCATGACTTATATGTTTGGTGGTGAAAGGTAAAAGGTAGCCCAATCAAAACGACGTTAATTGTAAAAAAACAAAAAGTTTTTTGAGATATATCTTAATATTTTTTTTTAATATGATGGAAGGATATATAACAATTATGTGTGAAATAATATATCGGTCAACTGCTCGCCACGGCTTCGGTGGAATACCTCTACCTGTTGATCTATATTTTCAATGACCCTGAGACATATTTGAGGTTCACTATCGTTAATGTGCCGAATTATCTCATCATTTAGGTCTTGAATTGTTCTTGGCTTATTGACGTACACTTTTTCTTTTAAATATCCCCAAAGAAAGAAGTCCACCAGTGTCAAATCACATGACCATGGCAGCCAACTAACATCGCGAAGAGCCATTGTTGGTTGTGTGGCACCATATATGGACCACATATCGTTCAGGTACATATCGTAAATTTCTGGCCACAAGAAGTCCGTTATCATCTCGCGATAGCGAACACCATTCACGGAAACTGCTTGGCCGAACTCATTTTCGAATAGCAGTAATGTTTTCCGCAGAACGGATTGGGCGAACATGCACAGGTGCTTTCACATTTCATACATACCCGATTTGCTAAATTTGCACACAATTCTCCCGATTGTGGGCACAGTTGGTCGATTATGCTGGCCACAAAAATCACGAAGTGCACGAAATGCATTTTTATTTGAACACCCATTTTCGAAAAGGCTTCAACAATTTTAATGCGCTTCTCCATTGTGTACCTTGCCATGGTTGAATTTGTCAGACACTAAAACAAAAAATATCGAATTATGTTGGGCAACAAACTTGACGGTAAGGTGTGGCCCTCAATTAACATCGTGCATTATATTGGGACCACCCTTTATAATATTATTTAATGGACTGAAAACTTTTTAGCTGGTCATGTTAATTTAGCTCTTAATTTTTAAAAATATTTTAAACATTAAAGTCGAAATTGTCTCAGGTAAGGATTGCGATGATTTCTAAGAATTATTGAGACTCAAGAATTTTAAGCCAACAACAACAGCTTTTCTATCATTATCAAACACAAATTTGAAAGAAAACTGTTTTTATGTGTAAAAATTTGCAAACCGAGTTCAAAATTTTACAAACATATTTTTTAATTTTTATTGAAATTTATTTAATTAAAAATAATGTGTATGAATGTGTAAATCATAGAATTATCGATTTAATTTTTTATTCTGAAATTACCTAATTTTCAGAGTCTAAGTGTCTGTCTCTGAAAGATGCGTGTGTGTAGGTATATGTAAAAAAGTAGATTGAAAAAAATACAACAAGAAACATGCTGCATTTTCTGCTTGTTACTGTGGCGGCTCTTAATTTGTGTAATTATTCACTTACAACTCAACATAGTCATGATAGAGGCAACCTTCAGGCTAAGGTAAAAGTTTTCGAAGCTTTTGATCTTTGAGGTTTTATGTTCTTTCTTTCATTTTCTTTATTTTCATTTAACACGCATGTCATGTTTGTACCAGTACATTGTACAACCACGTACTCTCAATTACCCCATCATCGACACAATAATAATCTTCCTACATTATCATTCGCATCGTCGTTGTCGTCATCGGAATCACCAACATCATCATCATTTTCACCACCACGACCAGCGGCAGTTACAAGTAAAACATCAGCGACCACCTTCCAACCATCTCTATTCACCGCAATTCGACAACGTCATTTCGCTTCGGAAGTATTTATCTAGTCATTAAATTGATGCTGTTAAGTTGTTATTTTAAATGATTGAATTGTGTCAATCATTTCGGATTGGAAAACAGAAAAATTATTTTCTTGCGGTAAATAGTTGTTTAGAGAAACTCAATAAAAAAAATTTAAACATAATTAAGTAGTTATTTTATTTATTTTTATTTTATTTTATTTCATATTTATTATAATTAAAATTACAATAAATCTTAAAACTAAAAGCTCTAGCAGCAATGGCTATCGGCTTAGTATTTATTAGGTAGGTGAATTCTTAAAAGAAATATAATACATATTTACATATTAACGTAATTGAGGTATTTTGACTGGGATTATAAAAATTAAATTTGGTTATGCAAAGACAGTTTTCTTAAAAATTCAAAGACTTTTTTGATGTTGTTATTAAGTAGTTATAATTTTCCTTACGGTGTAATAAATTCCTTTAAAGAAATATTTCTTACCAAATCTGAGTTTTAAAATTAAGCCCCGAAATTAAGGTTTTTATCTGCAAACAAATTAAAATTTCGGATGTGGTTTCCTCATAAGTTGAACAAGTTTAACAAAAATTTAAACAATAAAACGAATTCTTTGCTACCTTTGTTTTTATCGCCCAAAAACTATTAACAACTAAGAATAAGTGAGATAAACTTTGTGGTCAATTTTGTAGTCAACGCGAAATCATGTAGCGGTACTACAACAAGAACCACACCAAAAACACAACATTGTATTTTATTTGTTGCTTTCGTTGGTCAATAGGTCAAAAACACAAGCAACTTTTGACATTCCTCACTCGCTCCAAAGGCCGTGTCAGATACAACTTGTCGCTTTGCGTGATGTGTGAATGTGGCCTATACTGGCGAAGTTTCGGAATCAGAGAATGAAGATTTGAATGTTGACAACGCAAACGAAATTGCAGCTGCTATTGACGCACCAGAGGAAATTTTCTTTGATGATGAAAGTGAAGATGATGATATGCAAGAAGATGCACCAACAACAAACCCAGCAGACTACATGACTGCACGGGACGGCACACAATGGCAGCGAACACCACGTAGTTGCCAACAAGTGAGAAGCCACAATATATTCAGAGACCGCTGTGGTCCAGCGCGGATTACTGAAAATATGACGCCTTTGCAGTGTTTCAAATCATACCTCACAGTGGAAATGGTGGATATAATAGTGCGCCACACAAATAGAAAAGCGCATGCCACATATAATGCGTACAATGAAGCGAATCCCAATAGACGTCAGTTGAAGTTTATGCGTTCATTGGAATGGTTTTGATGGCTGGCACAAATCATTCTAATGACGAAAACGCAAGAGATTTGTGGACGTCACAGGCTCACCCAATATTCCGCGCCACCATGGGAATAAACAGGTTTTTCGATTTGCTGCGTTTTATGCGGTTTGACGACCCCAGAACACGGGTAGAGCGGCAGCGTCAAGACAAAGCGGCGCCAATTCGCGATATTTGGATAATGCTCAATGCAAATCTTGCCAGATATTATGTGCCATCAGAATATTTGACCATTGATGAACAATTATATCCATACCGTGGTAGAACCAAATTCACCCAATATATACCCTCGAAGCCAGCAAAATATGGCATAAAAGTATGGTGGATTTGCGATGCCAAAAACTCATATCCACTTCATGGCCAAATATATACTGGCAAACAAGAAACTGGTCGTGAAGTTGGTGTTGGCGAAAGAGTGGTGAGAGATTTAGTTGGGCCATACTACGGTAGCGGACGATATATAACAATGGATAATTTTTTTACGACGCTGCCGTTGGCTAGGCAACTAAAAGTAGAAAAGCTCAGCTTTGTGGGTACACTCCGCCGCAACAAAGCTTACATCCCTGCGGAGATGAAAGAAGACAAAAAAAAAGACGTTGGTTCAAGTTTATTTGGCTTCTACGACAACGTAACACTGCTCTCATATAAGCAGCGGAAGTCCAACTCGGTCATCCTTCTTTCTAGTATGCATGATGATGCACAAATTGACGAGAATGGGAAACCAGAAATTATAAATTTTTATAATCAAACAAAAGGTGGGGTGGACGTAATGGACCAAACGCTCCAAGAATACACGACCCAGCGACAAACAAGAAGATGGCCGATGGCATTTTTCTATAACATCATTGATGTGAGCGCATTTGCATCACACATCATATATTATGGAAATAATCCAACTGCACGATACACCACGACGCGCAGGAAGAATTTCCTGCGTCAACTGGCAGAAAACCTGTGCATTCCTGTTATAGAAAATAGAATTTCAAATGTGCAAAGCGTGCGCCAATTTTCAACAAAAAATGCAATTGAAAGCATCATCGGAAGGCCGTTGGAGAGTGTGCTTTGTGCTGCAGGTCCGTCAACATCTCCGTCAGCACGACAAAGGGGCAGAAAAGTACATACGGGCGTGTGCTACATGTGCAAACTTCTTCCAAATAAGCGCAGAAGAAAAACTAGAAAAAATTGCAGCATATGTAGCACGCCATTATGCGATGAGCACGCCATAACAATTACTAAATGCTACAATTTCCACAATAACAACGATAGTGATTCGGATGAATTATAATATAATATATATAAAATATGATAAAATAAATAAAAAAGACATTTATTTCCAATAAAAACAACACAAAAAAAAACGTTTTTTCATTTACATGTCAGGCATTTACATAGGAATTGCATTAGGGTACCCGGGGACCCGGTTGTGTGTTTATGGGGGTAAAACATTAAAAATCATTTTTTAAAGAAAATATTGAAAATATTTTGAATTTTTTTGTATTTAAATCTTAGTTTAGCCAAAATCTCTCATGATTCGGAGTTTTATGTCCATATCTCAAAAATTATAGGCACAGCAGCACTTTAAAGTCAAAAAAGGTACACGGGTAACCGGTACCCGTGTTGAAACCACAGCTTTTCTTACTTAAGGCCATGTCAGATAAAACTTTTGCTTCGCGTTGCGCTACCGATTCGCTTTTGCATCTAAGATAAAATATACATACTTATACGAAACATGTCACATAAAGTACTTTCAAAGCTGAGCGAAGCAAAAAGTTAGCCAACTCTCATCTTTTTCCGCGCTTTGACAATTGGCTAGTATAATTTTCTTTTTTTTTTAATTTTTTTTTGCCAAATTCAATTCCAAAAAACCGTCCAATTAAATTTTTAACTTTTATTTTTTATAACAAATAATTGAAGCAAAGCCGCGAATAACGTTGTAAAAGCCACTTTTTGCCATAACAGTTTTTTTGCAGATTAGCGTTAACATTACTCTTTTACACTGTTTAAATGTCTATTCACCCAAAATAATGCACCTTAACGCCATCAAAATGCAATACAAAGAGTCAGCCAGTGGAAAAAAGTTGTAAGTTACTAATAAAATGACACAAACGAACTGGTTTTTCAAGGTGGAATAACGTTCTAAAAGCCGCTTGCGTAGTGGAAAAACGTTTTAAATGACATCGCGATTGTGGATATGAAACGTTTTTCTACTAAAAAAAGAATATAAACTGTAATTAAGCATGTTATTTAAAATTCGATTTACTTGATATTTTGCATAAAAGTTTTAATTGTCATTATTTTTGATAATTTAAAAAAAAAATTAAAAAATTAATAATCCTGCCTTCTAAAAACGTTTTTTTGCTCTCCTGAAAAATATTTAAAATTAAGCCCCGAAATTAAGGTTTTTATCTGCAAACAAATTAAAATTTCGGATGTGGTTTTCACATAAGTTGAACAAGTTTAACAAAAATTTAAACAATAAAACGAATTCTTTGCTACCTTTGTTTTTATCGCCCAAAAACTATTAACAACTAAGAATAAGTGAGATAAACTTTGTGGTCAATTTTGTAGTCAACGCGAATTCATGTAGCGGTACTACAACAAGAACCACACCAAAAACACAACATTGTATTTTATTTGTTGCTTTCGTTGGTCAATATGTCAAAAACACAAGCAACTTTTGACATTCCTCACTCGCTCCAAAGGCCGTGTCAGATACAACTTGTCGCTTTGCGTGACGTTTCTACCTTTGGCAGAAAAACGCAGAGGAATAGGCGTATGACACAATGAAAACTTTGACAACACTCACGCATTGTTTGTTTACTTATAAAAGCGGTTGGTAATTTGTACGTTTAATTATTTGTTATAAAAATTAAAAATTTAATTGGACGGTTTTTTGGAATTGAATTTGGCAAAAAAATAAAAAAAAAGAAAATTATACTAGCCAATTGTCAAAGCGCGCAAAAAGATGAGAGTTGGCTAACTTTTTGCTTCGCTCCGCTTTGAAAGTACTTTATGTGATATAGTTCGTATAAGTATGTATATTTTATCTTAGATGTCAAAGCGAATCGGTAACGCAACGCGAAGCAAAAGTTTTATCTGACATGGCCTTAAGAGCGTCAGCGTTGTGCCATAAACAGTAGTGTTAACTTTCGTGACGACTAAAACCCTCATAAAAGACATATGAAATTGAATTAAAGGTATGGCTCTAACAGCCATACCTAAACAAGAGCGGAAAGCGTTTTCTAGCTGTCAAAAATCCTCATGCCCATACAATTTGTATGAATCCCTACATAGCACGCTTTGCAATTGGAAAATCCGATTTTGACAGCGCGTTTAAATAAGGAGGGCAGCAATATTTGTGGTTTTGACAACCCTGTTTTTATCGTTTGATAATAAATAATGGCAAATTAGCTATTTTTAGGTTAAACTGGCGATTTTATTTCTATTTCTTATTTCTTTAATGAGGGTTTTAGTAAGCACGAAAGTTAACACTACTGTTTGTGACACAACGCTGACGCTCTTGTTTAGGTATGGCCAAGGCGAATTCATTTATCAGGTGGCGTTGAAAGCACAGCTGTGCTACTTTTTTTTCTTACTTAGAGAGAGAAATGTCAAAAGTTGCTTGTGTTTTTGACATATCGATCAACGAAAGCAACAAAAAAAATACATTGGTGTGTTTTTGGTGTTGTTACTTGTTGTAGTATCGACACCACCGTATACATGAATTCGTCTTGGGTATGGCATATCAGCGTAAAAGCCTTCTGCGCTTGTTTATGTATGGATGTTAGCTGTCAAAAAACTTAATTATATGATTGTGTTGTTAAGGAATGTTTTTAGTTTGTTGTTGTAACTTCACACGTCCGGATATGTAAGAGACATTTTTTGAATTTTTTCGATAGAGTTTGAGGTGATTCCTTCATATTTCACCATATAATAAAAACTATGAACATACATACTATATACAGAATGATTTAAATTGGCATCTTCGAATTCAAGGAAAACAATTTTAAAATGGCTGAACTCTTTTACGGCGCAAACTAAACATTTTTAATATACTACGATAACTACTTCGGTTTCTGCAAAAAATTATGCGAAAATAAACAGAAACGTTTGTGGCCGAATTTTATAAACCTTCTTTAAAACTGCAATTTTGACCCACATGCACAATTACATGTGACTTGAAAAGTTGACAACTGAGATGTATAAAAGATGTCGTGTGTTGTGACGTTTACGTGTTAAGTTTGCAATAAAAAGCTCTTCGCGACCATTGCTAACAATTTAACTTCTGTTGCTGTCATTGTTTTAAGTGTTTTGATTAGAGATGTGCAAATATCCTCATATGTTATGCGTGAGTCAAGCATCAGTCACGCGTGATCTAAAAAAATAGCGTAAGTGATATTAGAAGTTCAATTCTCACGCACTCAGGAATTAATTTTTATGCTTAAAAAATCTGACAGGCAATTCAGCGGAAGCGTGTGTGAACAAAAGAAATTAATTTATTAATAATTACTTTGATTGGGGTCACCCATTACCCTTCAACGCTTTCTGGGAACTTGCAGTTTGTTTTACCAGTTACGCACATACACAATTTAGTGTGGCTCACTATTGTACTTTTGCAGATATAGGAAAAATAATTATATCTTTGTATGGGGAGTACGGTCTCCCCCTCCTATACCACCAAGATTTTGTTGGAACCTGCAGTTCGTTCTAACAGTTACCCGCATAAAATTTCGTGAGCCAAAATATTGTGGTTGTGGGGATATGAATTGATCAGCAAAAAAAAAAAAGCTTTTTACTCCACTGTGCGTCGGTACACATTTTGTTTTTTTTTTTTTTTTGTGTGAAGAGTTAACTTTGAATACCATTGTCCGCCTATAGAAGCCGTCCGTGAGTAGAACTTTAACTGTATTTAATACACTTTAGTTGGTAGTCTCTAATAGTTGTAACTAAACATTTTCAATATTTTCCCTATAGTTACCTATAGACAGGTTTTCAAGGTCTTTGTTTTTATTCTTAATTAAAAAAAAGACAATTTATCTCACGTATTTCCTACGTTCGTTGGGATTTTCCAACTTCCTCAGGGATTAGTTTTTATTATTGGTAAATTATTTATTTTCTTTCCGTCTACACTATTCTTAAAATTATATCACAGTACAAATACTTATTTGTATTGAGTAACGAATACCGATACCGATGCCGATATATCGGCGATACTTCACGTTTGCCGATATATCGGTATCGGCGATATTTTACTGTCGATACGCCGATACTTTGTTTATAGTTTTTGAACAAACAATTTAATTTTTAATACTTATTTTTGCATAACAATGAATAGCAAAAAATCAAACAGAATAAAAAATTGTTTCTTTTAATTCTTAAGCTGGAGGTTGGTCCACACCACGCGTTTTTTTCCTTTTTTTCGAGACGCATGCTAAAGTAGAAAGTAATCCTACCTCACGCTTTCCACACGTATATGCATTTTACGGGTTTGCTGCGCAACTTGTAAGTACAATTTTACAATACGACTTTTTGGACTGATGCACAAACGCATTGAACGCTTGGATTGGACATACAGAAGAATTTTCTGCTTATTTTTTAAGATTTTTGTGAAAATAAACATATCTTCGCTACAACTTTTGGGTTACTGCAAAGGGACCCCAAAGTCATTAAGCAAAGTCATTGTGACATTTTCTGAACGGTTTAAGCGTTAAGAGAATAATGAAATCTATTGCTTATCTACAATGCTTTACCTTCGATAGAAAGCTAGAAAAAAGATCGAAAACCGGTCTTATTGAGCTATTCAACATTACTACATTCCGAAAGTGTTAAAGAAACGGTCACCCCTACACCCAGTAAAAGTTCTGATAAATCTACAAGAACTAACCTTTGGAGCGTTTGTGCAAATCTACGAAGAAAATTTGGAAAAGGATGATCCTCTGTCGATATACCTTAGGTTTTCTAATTTTTCTAGAGACGCAAATCCACTTGCTTAGTGGCACAATGGAATTTTATACTCAAAATTTAAGACCATGGCGCAGAAATACTTAAGTTGTCAAATGAGTTCAGTCATATCTGAGAGATATTTTTAATGCAGGTGTCTGCTTCAACCGGAGTTGCGAATTTATCTCCGCAAAAGTTAAGAATACTTTGTTCTTTAAGCAAAAATCTAATTAATTTTGAATATTAATAATATTTTACAATGTTTTTTTGTTTAAAAAATAAATTAACTTTACCATGAATTTAAATTATTTCGTTGTTTTCAAAATCTTTTATAGATTAATAATCTCTTACACTGTAATTTTGTATAATAAAGAAATTACTCTACTTGAGTTTTGTTAGGTTTACCCTGAGTTTATATTTATATTCGTACCGGAATCGGTATCGGCCATATTTCTTCTTGAGTATCGGTATCGCTATCGTATCGGTAAAAAGGCGTATCGTTACTTCCCTATTTGTTTGTAAAGTTGGACAACACAACACAAAACTTAAATAAACAAATTGAAATAAATATAAACAAAAAATGTAATATCACAGTAGACTTTTTACTTGTTTAGATCACAGACTAATTGCAAAAAAGTTTGGTTATTTTCTTTTTATTTAAAAGAAATTTTAATCTACGTTTGACCGGGAAACAAAATGCCAGTTACAGTTATTTTCAAATACATTCGTACAGATTCGAAAGGAAAGTATTTAGTTGCTTTTGTATTAAAATTTACATAAAAATCTATGTAAAATGCAAAAAAGAAAAACAAAAACGTTAAAATTATTTTAAAAAAATCCGTCATAAATTGAAATCTACAGGTCACACATGTTGATATTTCTGTTTGTTGGATAAATAATGATGCCAAAAAAGCTATAAAGACATTTTACTTCTTTCAAGGTGTGGTATTTTTTTCTGACAGAAACACTACAACAATAAGACACGTAATAACAACAGCAGCATTAATTCATACAAAATAAATTCCAGGTAATTCTAGTGTTGCTGTTGCTGTTATTGTTGTCGTATTTGATTTTCTCTACAATTGCTGCTGCTATTTCTGCTAACAAATTCATTAGAAAAATAAACGCACAGAATGTTAAACAAATCACATAAATCTCCAAAGAATCGTGAAAATAGAACAAAATCCATAAATAGCGTTTGAACAATAATAACAACAAAAGCAGCAGCAAATAGAAATAAGTTCCCCCAAAAGCAGCAACAAAAGTTGTAAATGTGAAACTCTAAATGTGAAGATACAATACCTACAACTAAAATATAAACACCCCCAGATAAATTACAATTAAAGCTTTTGGCGACTAGAAGTTACGAAATATTCAAATATTATATTTTTAAACTTAATCAAATATCTGTCACACTTATTTGTATTTTAACAGTTCGTCTCCATAATTGTAATTAATACATATGAATTTGATTTTAATGTTCAAATTAAACAGAAGGAAACAGCCATATAGAGAACACCAGTACGGCCATAGAACAACAAGTGTAAGACTAAAACTTACAGAAAGAATAAAAAAGCCATTTTAAAAATCTATGCATCCCATCTTATATATCCAACAATCTCATCCATTACAGTCATCTTTCCAAGCAACACCTCTTTGCAACACTTTTTCAAACACACACACAATATAACGACATAATCCCAGCGGGGAAAAAAGGAGTACGGAGGCCTTCTAGAAGGCCTCTGTACCCCTTCTTTTGGATGTACAAGGCCTGCTCGCTCCATTCCATACTCATATATTTTTTACGCACGTTGTCATTGCGGGGAAGGCCTTCCGCTTTCCTTTCTTTCACCAGAGCTTTTGAAAGGCATTCAAATAAATGGCTCTTTGAAGGCTTTCGAGAGAATGACTGTCAAAAGGCCTTAGAATAAAAGTTATATTGAAGGGTTTTTAAGAAACGTATGTTAAAAGGCCTTTCAATTAATGGCTCTTAAAAGGCCTTTCAGACCATCCTTGTGCTGTTTATGCCTTTAATTTAATATGAATAAATTCCAAAAAAGTATAAGAGTTTAGAGTTTTATAAATTTAGTTTAGTAAACATATGTATATATTTATTAACAGAATTACACATACTTTAAATACTATATAAACAAAAGATATAAAAATAACTAAAAACAAAAAATAAAAATATATACATAATTAATACATACTACATAACATGTTCATTATTTAGCACAAGTGCCTATCTTCTTTAATGAACAAAACTCAACTAAAATTATTGTTTTCATTTGGTATTTTAATATGCATGTATGTAACTTTGTTTTTGTTATGGGATCTGAATTCTTTTGCTTTTGCTTGTGCAAAAAACAAAACAAAAAATGTTACTCCATCTCTTCTTGATTCTCATAGAAGCGAGTGTGGAAGGTGTATCTTATCTGTTATACCAAAGATCCAAGGCCTTCTATGAGGCATTCTTTAGCAGTTACATAATAATAGTAATTGAATCAAAAACATTTTTAAGAAGGACTTTTAAAAGGCCTGAAGTTAGAAGGTCTTCTGAGTTTTCACGCTGGGATATTTGGAGTCAAACATATGTGTATAAAGAGATTGAATGGATGATGACTTCAAAAGAATGTCGACACATTTAAATGGTCAACTTAAGCTGGCAAATAAATACAAACATGCATAGATACACACATACATACATACATACATACATACTAGATATTTGTTAAACAAACGCACATTTAGTCTATTTTGAAAATAAATAGACAAACAAACCGAATGAAAGATATGCGGAAGGACAGACAGACAAACATACATATGCAGCAACATATAAAAAGCCAAATAGACAGACAACTCATTTTGATTCCAGTCAAGAACATGATGATAATTTACACGTTTTACGCAAAGACTTTGAGCCATAGTTTGAAATTTGAAATAGAATTGGAATGAATAGTTGTCGAAAGAAAATAGAAATGACATTTTAAAAAATAAATAAAAAAATAACATCTCAATGTCTGTCAAACAATCATTTCGAACCAACCAACCAACGGATACACAAAGCAACCACGTTCGAGTATAAACATTGTATTGATCTGTTTTTAAAATATTGGGTTGGTGTTAAATTTCGATGGCAAAATATAATCTTATATTTTGTATGTAAGAACTTCCTTTGTTGCAACAATTGGATAAATGGGTCATCACTTCGTTAAGGGAGGAATGGACCCTTTGCATGATTGAATACATTAGAAGAATACAGCCATTCGCGTTAAGTCAATAAACTGACCCATTCTCGTATCTGTTACGAAATTTGCGAGGACAAAAGTTCCGTAAAATGTGCGACTGTCCAGGCATCCGAATTAAAAAAAAAACCCTCAACATTACTATAAAAACTTCAGTTGGACATTTTGACAACAGTGTATGTTGTTTCTCAGTCGGTATCATACATCAATACATTGTATTTTCCATACAATTGTCATCATAAGACAGTATAGGAAATATCGATATATCAAAATATATAAATAACCGATATTTAAAATACCTATATATCAATATTAAAATACGACTATGGAATTCGATATACATATATATTAAAGTCTTCATAAAAACAAACTCAAAATTGTTGCCGTTTTCAAACAATACAAAAGCGAAGTTTTCCCATTGCAAATTTCTAGTTAAAACAGTAAAGGCGAACAAGCTTAAACAAAAATTATTTTATGCGGTTTTGTGTTAAGAATTATGTCTTCTGTGTTACAAGAAAAAAAAATTAACGTTGTTTCTATAACATTTCGGTATTTTTTTATCTTTAGAAATAAAAATGTAAACAAAAATACTCCCTGTTTGCCAATAAACAGCCCAATCATATTACGTACAAACCAAAATTTTTCATTTTTGTGTTGTTTTTAATGAATGTAGACGACGATTGTGCTGCGACAATTTTGCTCGCTAGTTGTTTAAAATGGAGAAGAAATACAAAAGAACGAAAAAGAATTTGGAGGAAAGAGATCTCTAAGCAAAGAGCTGTTTTGGGAAAACAGTGCGGCTCAAAAAATTATAATTTACGGCTGAAATTGATTTTATTGCTTCTTCTTCTACGTCTTTACTCTGCAACGTTTTCGCTGGAATTATTAATTTTAGCACTAGACACCACAATAAGTTTGAGAAATAGCCACCAAATATTAACAATTTTTAATATTTCTGCAAACATTGCTTCAAATGTTTGTCCAAACAGAAAACACCCCCAATAAACAGCACAAAATATTTGTACAAATGAAAAATTTGGACATATTTGTCAAGCTATTTGTGTGGTTTATTATGGTCTTAAGAGATATTTTGCGACCAGACATGTCAAAATCAGTCACTTGTATTGTGGTACCGACAGATGCATTTTGTTGAAATATTAAACGAAATTATTTCTTTATAAATATATTTATTTTTTATTTAACAACACCAATAATAAAATTTTATTGTTACACAATAACATATTTTCAACAAGTTTTAAGAAAACATATCTTTTTTGTTGTCATTTGTAGGAACTCAAGTAGCACAGGGTTGTATTTTTATGGTATTTAATTTGTTGAATAGTTGATGCGGCAATATAGTTTTTATCAAGTCGATAGCCAATGGGGCGCTTATGAAACGATAATAAGTGACTTGCAGTCGCTCGCTTAAGTTGTCGATCGAGACAGTGGGCCAGGCTGTAAAAGTTGGAAAGTGTTAAGTCGATCGATAGAAAGCAAATTTCCTTTGATAAATTGAAAATCTAAAGTTGTTGGAAAATTATAATAATAAATTAATTCGGACGGACATCATATAAAACTATATACTCTTTTCATAATTACTTACATAATTAACAAAAATAACAATGTGCTACTTGAAAAAACTGACAAGCCTGAATCCAGTTGTGCTAAGCTTTTCTTAAGTTAGCACATGTTTTCGAGATATACCGTTATTTCGAAAATGGAGGAAGTTGCACAACATATATTCGCGAAACTCAAGATCGGTTTGGTTTGGTATTGAACAAACTAAAAATACCGAAACTTCACACTAAAATTTTCTTTAAGTATGGTTAAATTTTTTCCAATATGCGGAGTCGTTTTAGAAACACAATTTATTTTTGGCAAAAAAAGAATTATTTTTTTGCAAAATTTCGAAATTTTTGTTTTTTAAAAAAATCATAAAAAATTGGAAAATGCAGCAACATAAAAAAAAACGGTTAGCACCACTGGATTCAACGTACCCGAATTAGGTGAAAATGCTAGATGCGCCACTTGTCTCAAAAAAAGTATCAAATTAAGAATTAAGAAAGCGGTATTTGGTCCACGAAAACAAAAACCAATTATGTTTTCCCTTGTACGAGCAATGAAGGCAATAACGATATATTTAGACGCTTAAAAGCTTTTTTGGAATCTTTGAATTGAATTGTTAGTGCGCACACTGAAAAAAAAACTTTTAAAATCGACAAAAAGAATTTTGTTTTTAAAAACTTTTATTTTTCGTTAATCAGCAGAGCGATAATAAGAGAACCTTTTAGTATATTGTTCAAGAATCAAGTGCAAGTAATGAATTTGAACTTGTTGGTCTAGTAGTGCTAACGCTTGTTAATAAATAGCTTAAAACTATTTTTTCAACGGATAATCACGTTGAAGGTTGGTGTTTTTAAATTGTAATAAGCAAAGTTCAAAAAAATTATTATGATATTTATATTCTACAAAAAAATGAGACGTTTTATTTAAAAAATGCGTGTTCGTTTCTTAAAAATGGTATACTTTCTAAAAGAGTGTCATGTTTTATTCTAAAAAAATTCACCCTTACTAATGGTATAAGACATTGATTGCACTTTTCGCCCCGTATCAATCGAAAGTGTTGATAGTGCCCTGTTCAATAGGTGACTTCGGTTTATATATGGGGCTTTTTTACGCGAAAATTCGGAAAAGTTTGCAAAAAAAGAGAAAATTCACAAAATGTTTTAATATTTCAAACAAAGCATTAAATTGATTAAAAGTCCCTAAAACTTTGATGAATGGCATCAATTTGGTAACATTTTCTAAATTACTGGAAATTCGCAAAAAACTTCCAACAGTGGCATGGCCGAAGGCCGGCTATACAGAAAAGCTTTAGTTAGCGAAGCCGGCCTTTGTTATACCATAGAAGAGAAAATCCTTGCGCCCGGCCAAAGGCCGGCTATACAAAAAAGCTTTAGTTACAAAAAAATAAAAAAAATAATAACTCATTTAAAAATTTTAGCGCATAGGTATAACATTAAAAAAGCTAAATAAAAACAAAATATTTACAATCGTAAGCAAAATACCTTTCATTCGAGTACCCACACATACCACTAAGTGGGCGGGCCGCTTTTTTTGATCCATGGGGTCCCAGGGGCCTCAGCCCCCTTAAATTTTAATTTTGGTTTTTTTCTTTTTATATTCCAGAGGGGGTCCAACTTTTTTTTTCCGTACGCCCCGTAAAGTGCACTTTTGCCATATTCAGTACTTAAAACAAGACAATTAATAAGTAGTTATATAGCTGATTATTAGTAAGCAAATATCCATAACTGAAAATAATAGTAGTGAAATGTACTTACTGAGGTCATGACTAGCAAGTAATTATTGAGGTTCACAGAATAATGACAATTGTAATGACATCTACTTACCAGGTAACGTATGAAATAACTAAGACCTATTACCAAAATTCAAAAAGTTTTTCCTGGGAAACCATAATATCTATTGAAAATCGCTAAGTCGATTAAAAAACAAAATGTCAGAAAAAAAATTAGCTTTAATGATGACGAACAAACTTTTTGTCAGGTGTTAAATACAGGGCATTCCCCTTTTTATAACTCGTGTTTTCTTCTCGTCAAATAATAAATAGCATTATTACAGATTTGACAAGAAATTTTATACATTTTTAGAAGGAGATATTTAGAAAGGAAAACACCATTTAGATATAGAAAAAATCATAATTTTTTTGGATGCATATTTGAGAACTGACAGTAAAGTAGCCCCGTGATAGATTATTTGGTGGCAGAGACCGGTCCTAGTTCTAACACTATATGAATGGGACCTATCACTTTTTACATGTCATTGTCATTTGAGGGGGTTAATGGATATCTAACAGCCACCATTTGACCAGTCACACATCTATTCTCAATAAACGTGTTTGGTGTTAGTTACTACAATGCTAGTCCTTGTTATTCTTCCAATAAAAATGTCCTAGAATTCATTTTAAGAACAAATAGTTAAATAGCCCCAAAGAAATATATCACACCACCGGTGAATACTGAACAAAAACGTTCTTAATAAATAAAAAAAAATACACTGCACAACAAAATGGAGCTTCTAAAAAGTTTCTTAAATAAAAGATTATGATTCTTATGTATTTTCATCTGCTGATGACGTTTAAAACTAACAGCTTTTGTTTTAAAGATATAATGGCATATAGTATTTGAACAATTTACACCACTTTCTGTTTTATTCGGTCAGTTTTCCGCGAACGGTCCTTCAAACCTTTAAATAGTTTCTAGATTATTAATCTACACTAAAATCTCTTTTAGTTGAGTTATTAAATATATAATTATATCTCACTGTTATTGCAAGGGTATTAAAATTTTTTGTTGTTGGTTTCGTCCTTAAAACTTTTTTATGCAAGTTTTCAGACAGATCCTTTTTCCGCTCATTACGAACATAACGTTAATTTTTGTCTACCACCTCTTATTTTTGAAATATTGTGAATTAATTTCAAAAGTGTACTTTGAATTTGACTTTTTAATCCAATTCAAATTAATTCAAGATTATCATAGATAACAAAAGGGCTACGAAGGAAAGACTCTTTAAATAATCCAGACAGTCTTGTGTGAATATATTCTTGCACAGTATCGTGAACCTTTCGACTTCAGGAAAGCTGCATATTTCCAATATTTTTAAAATAATATTTCCAATCAAACAAAAAACAATAGGTGCTAAATACTGTAAAATATATTAAAAGTACGCAGTCTCTTTACGGCGATGGTAAATTGGGAAATGAGCCACTATTAAATTTGAATTTTAAACATTTTAAGGACTAATCTACAAATACATAGTTTTGAACATCCTTGCAATACAAGTTAAATCACCTGATATACTCCCCAGTGTGATTCTATTCAAATGAAAGAGATTTTTGTGTAGATTAATAATCCAGAAAATATTTTAAAGTTTGTAGGGTCATTCGTGAAATATTAAGCGAATAATACAAAAAATGGTGTTAATTATGCAAATATTTAATGTCACTATATCTTTAAAACTAAAGCTGCTTGAGAAAAAAATAATGATGCCATCGTCATCAGCACTCTCAATTTAACTTAAAACAATGGACAGAAGTCAGAAAACATTTGGTGTGTTGACCAGTGTTTTTTAATTTAAAAAAAAAAAATATAAAAACAAAATTAATACAAAATTAAAAAAATCTTCCTTTTTGTTCTTACTTAATATACCAGTTAAGTGATTAGTTCTGCTTTCACATGTCATTGATTATTTCTTTTTGTTCTTATTATATTTTCACAAATCCCAGGACCAGTGCTGTTAGAGCAATTGACACTAACTTCCAGCAGGGTATGTAAAACTTTTCGTTTTAATTGAATGAATATAGAGTTTAAAAAAAAATTCCAACTAGAAATCAAAATCTAAAAATAATACGTAGTCTGTTAAATTATACCGTTTTATTATTTGCTGCAATAACTTTAAATTTTTTCAATTATGTAAATTTGTGTCAGATAAACTTTAGTTCAAAAACGATGACCTTTCGCAAATATGGATGCAAACGGACTCCAAAGCAAAGAAAGACCTTCTAAACTTTATTCTCAAAAAAAAAAAAAAAACATTAAGAATCGAGCCCTTTGGAGGATAATTTAAAATATCTTGATGTTTTGCATTAAGTTAAAAAATGTGGCAGGAAAGCTTCAGAAGTAAACATTTCATTACGACCTGAAATTTCTCAAGTTTCACGGAATTCACAAGTCGATAATTCAGGCAAAGGTTCTCATAGTTGATCTTATAAAATTTGGGGCCAAGGAATCGAATGGCATTTACTGTTTGCTCAGATTGGCTTGAGTTTGCGAGATATTGGCATTAAGTTTTTTTTTTTTTATTTATTAATTTTAATTTATTATTTTTGTGGTCATACATTTTTGAGACTTTCTTATTTACAAGATTTTAAGCGATTCATTTGATTAATTTGAAAGTTATGCAAATTATGTGAACAAAAAGCGGTTTTATCTTTATGTTTGCATAATTTAACTTACAACAGAGATATTTATTACCACTTTTATTAATTGTTGATTTTGGCTATTTTTTATTTATGCTTATTTAAATCTTTATTATTATATTGTTACAAGTTATTTCTCAAAATCCAGAAAATGGCACAATATATCGTCACTGGTTCATATATTTCAGATATTTTTTTCTTTTCTATTCGTATGTCTATTGAAATTTTAGATAATAGAATACTTACTCGTATCTTAAAAACATTTTACTTTAAAACATTATCAAATTGATATTAAATAAATAATAAAAAGTTTAACAATGATTTCAGTAAAAACTTCGTTCAGTAAAGCCCTTATGACACTACATTTTTTATTCATATAGAATTGATAGAAAAAAACAGTAAATGTTGGAAAGAGCAAACAAATTTTTTTTCACTTAATTAAATGTTGTTAAGTTTTTGTTTGTGGGAAACAAACAAACAAAAAGCGATAAACCGCTAAATTTGCCCATTAACCGCTGATTCAGTAAAACTTGTAATATTTCAAGCTTGAAATTCCAATTTTAATTTGAACAATTTTACATTGTTTTTGACATAACTTCATTTTTTATCGATAACTTTACTAAAATTTTTGACTGTTAGCTATTTATCTTAATACAGCTGAACTCTTTGCACTTGGTAAATTTTTCTATTACATTATATTTGCACTGTTCACCAAAACTTAAACAATGCGTTAAAAATGTAAAAATGTGTAAGGCCCTAAGAAAAATGTTTTCAAAATTAAAAATAAAACTTCGGAAATGGTTAAAGAAACTTTATAAAATAGATAATAAATGGTTTTATTTTATCTTGTATAATTTAAACGTCAATACGTATGTATACACTATAACCGTTTTATATTCAAACAATTTGCATATAAGACAAACTCATAAAAGGGTATAAAAAAAATTTTTAATGCCAATATCTTGAAAACTTGAGTCAATCTGACGCCATTCGATTCTTTGGATACAAAATATATAAGATGAACTATCAGAAACTTTGCCCGAAAATAAAGTTTGAAACATAAACACAGTGTAATTAATAATAACACTGTGCTAGTTGAAAAAACTGACAAGCATGATACACGGCGGTTTAACCTTATTCGAGTAAGCCGAATGCAGTGGTGCTAAACATTTTTTTTTTTTGTTAGCTCTTGTTTTCCAGATATATATACCGTTATTTCGAAAATGAAGAAGGATGCACAATATATATTCGAGTAACAGTATTTTTAGCTTAGTTGCATTTCACTTAACTGCATTTGTTGCCTATCTGCACAAAATACAAAGAATTATGCATGATGGCTTAATATTGTTAGAAAAAAAATCGTGGACATGCATTTTGCTTAAGTGCATATTGTGGATAACAGCATTCGATTTGTGGTCAAAAGCGTTTATTTTTAAAATTTAAAATGTTATTTTTAAGTGCCTCATAAAAACAAAAAATCATGATTCCATCATTCACTATTTTAAGAAAAAATATGCAAAAAAAATTTATTTTGCAAGTGTGGTAACACAAATCGCTGTATTGAAAATTCGTTTGACCTAACACCACTGGATTGCCCTGTGTGTTCCCCATAAAGTACTTATATTGCGGTTCCTTGAGTAATTCTCAGTCGATTTAGCCATGTCCATCTGTCTGTCCGTCTGTTGAAAACACGCTCACTTTCGAAAAACTCATAAGAAAAGAACAATGCTGGTATCAAATTGTTTCTGGTTATCCAGTAAGCAGTTTTTGATTGAAATACAGCAAAATCGGTGAAGTAAGATAAGAGTTATGAATTCAAATATGGAAACACCACCCTAAAAAATTTATAATTTTGTTACAAAAACTAACATAAATGGTGGTATAATGCACAGATTGATATAAGATTTCGCACAAACTCGATCTATGTGACTGGAAATCGTAGTGTTAAATTTCCATAATTTACTATAGACCCCATGTAGAGCCTACTCTCGGAAAACCGTTAAGTACGCCTAAAACCGTAACAAATGAAGCTATTGTTACAAAATTAATTATGCCACAGTCTTATAGGACTAAAAATTACACTGTTAAATTTCGTGAAGATCGGTTCATAATTTACGCTATGCCTCATATAAAGCCTACTCCCGGAAAACAGTTTAAATAACGCTGTCATAAGTAAATTCGTACGGTACAGTTTGGTGGGACTAAAACTTACACAGTTAAATTTCGTGAAGATCGGTTTATAACTTATCATCGGACCCATTTAATGGGAAATTATTGAAATACGCCAATAACCGTAGAAGATATACATAATATTGTGATAAAATTTGGTTAAATTTAGCGTCATATGGCCAGAAATAATGCCATGCAATTTTGTGATTATCGGTCCATAACTTACATTAGGTCCCATATTAAGCAGCCTTCTGTAACCCGCTTTAAAACTATAAAACGCTACAACAAATTTTTTTATTTAATTTTTTTTTTAATATTATAGGTCTATGGAGAAATCCTTACAGCCTAATACAATTAATTATTTAATATAAGTTTAATATAACTTTTAACAATGTTTACATCCACAGAAAAAATTATTAAATTTCTCCAATCACCAAATTTGTTCTAAATTCATAATATCAAGCAAACAATTTGTTGATTTTGCACCTATTACCAAATTGATTATATTGATTACTAAAAAATTTTAAAGTTTTGAAAAAATATTTTCAATAAATGATATTTTTAATTTTAATTAAAAAATTGATCAAAAAACTTTGCCATTTCAAACAATGTGTTAATTTATTTAAATAAATATTGACAACTCCAAACAACAATTCTACATGTTTAAATTATTTTATTTTAAACGAAAAAAGTCAATTAAGATTTTTTGTTATTTAATTAAAATTTTAATTGAAAATTTATTTCAAAACAACTAAAATGTTAATTAAATCAAAATTAAATTTTTAATATTCTTTCAACAAAAAAAATAATTGATTCAATTATCACATTAATTAAATTTAAATACTTTTTAAACTTTTTTTTAATTGATAAAACACTTTTTTCTGTGTCTAGAGAAAAATCCACAAATTCAAACATTTCATTAAAGCAATAACACAGTTTCTTACCTGGGTCTGCCGCATATAGTTAGTTCGGAAAGTTTTTATAAATAAAAGATTATAGTACCGTACCGTAGGTCGTGAAAGGTTAAATGATGAACTACCTTATAAATAATCGGAGCATACGTTCCCATTTGTTATGTTAAGAACAAATGCGACAGGCCCGGACTTTTATGTAGTTAAAATCGCATAAAACAAGTACTATAAATATAAAAATATGTTCTAAAAATTGCAAAAATATGCACTTAAAATTCTTTTAACATATTTATTAATGATAAAAAAAAAAAATTAATATAACAAGATAAACAAAAATAACATAAAAAAAATTAAAATGCAGACCCATAAACGAAAATAAGGTACAATAAACACAAAAATATAAAGAAAGCCCCTAAATCAAAAAAAAAAAACCTTTTAAATTAAGTCACTTGTTAGATTGATAGTTGAGCCTTCATATAAAATGAAATAAGACCCATAGAAAAATTTTTGCTTATAGAAATAAATAAAATTTTTTTAATATCTTCAAATGTGAAATTAAGGCAGATTGGCCTCTAAAAGCTTTTAAACATGGAAAATTACCGTTCAATGCGACAGAAGTGATCGGTACATGATTTGTGGTATATTAATTTTCCCCTCATAAAAATTTAAATTAAATATGCCAGCATTGTGTTTTATTGTTTTGATTCCATAACTTTTCTAAAGACTTTATCAAGCTTGATACGAATTTGTTTATTAAAGTTACCACCTACTGCATACATTTTATTTACGGCGTTATCAATTAATTTCATTTGCTTTCTCAATGGACTAGATTCCTCTAAATTCACAATAGACTCCAAGACATTTTTTTTCAGGATTTGTTTATTGAATCTTCATATATTAAATATGAACTAACAATAATCTTATCCTAATATTTACTTTATGTCCTGCCAGTGCTAGACAAAAAAGATTTAGTCATCACGGTTTCTGTTCACATGTGTAGGTGTTTATCGCTCATCTGATTGGGTGAGTGCTGCAGTGTCTCTTCTTCTTAAGCGAGTGTGGCCGCCATAATTTAAAATATTTCTAGCTAATGGATTTGGGTGCAGTTCCAGCATTTTTAAATATTTTACTACATATTTCGTTATCATAGTTTTTACTAATGGCACATTGAGATCCTTGTGGATATTTGAGTTTTTGTCGTACCAGGGGGCTGCTGTGATTATTCGAAGAAGTTTATTTTGGCGCCTTTGAATTTTTTCGATGTAAGAAGCCGAGGCAGTGCCCATAACTGAATACCGTAGCACCAAATTGGCTTTAAGATAGAGTTGTAAAGAAGAAGTTTGCAATCGAGACTAAGAACAGAATTTCTTCCAATAAGCCAATTAATTTGAATTGCTTTTAGTTTCATTTGAGTTAATTTAGCTTCTATATGCCATTTCCACGTTTCCAAGACATTTGAAGACACAAACATTATCTGAGCTTTTATATTTGATAAATTTTCTTTTTAAAAAAAAAAAACTGCATCAATATCATTGAATCCTTCCACCACCTCCTTGAATTTGTCACAATTTTCAGCGTAATACATAACTTCTTTCAACCACGTTCCCCACCTGGTTGTTATAGGCTGTGGAGAAAGAAATAAATTGAGACAAGGTGCCTTTCAAAATAGTTTTTCCCATTAGAAATCGATAAATCAATATCATAGCAGTGGCCTGTTATCTCTTCTGCAACACGGTGCATCGCAATATAAAACAAGTTATATTTTTTAAAAAATGCAATAAAAATATGCAATGCCAGCAAAAATATGCATTTAAAGTAAAATATGTAAAAAATGCACTAACAGATCGATCCCATTTTACTTCAAATATCATGATTCGCAAAGATATTTAGTTTATGTTGATGTAAGACTAACGACAACAAATACGCATTTGCATAAAAATTCGGACCTTGATCATAATTTTGCGACTTTTGAGTATCGGCAAACGTATTTAAGATAATCTTGTAAAATATGAGGGGAGGTTTTCATATCCACGATAGAAAAGCAAAATTGTTTTTGAATGGATTGAATATGATCGTTATGCACCATATAATGTGGATCGCATTCCATGATTGGTCTAACGAGAGAAGTATAAAGTTGTTTAGTGACGAAAGGATCATTGAATTCTTTTGCCTATCGTTTCATAAAAGCAAAAGTACAACGAGCTTTGTTGACCATAATTGGAATAAAATCAAATTTTATATCCAGTAAAATGCCAAGATCCGTAATTAAGTTCACTACCTCTTTTTTAAAAGTCAGCGAATTTATAGTAATTTAAAATACTGCGTTTTCTAGAAAAGCGCATATGTTTACATTTCATCAGGATTAATTCCATTAGGTTATGTTTACACCCAATTATAAAAGTTATTCAAGTCTTTTTGAAGATAAATGTGATCTAAAGAATTCGTAAAGTTTGAAAAATATTTTTACATCGTCTGCGGACATTAGTATATATGAAGAGCAGAAACAAAAGGATTTTACCAATATGGGCTTAGAAGTTGAAAATCCAAATTTTACGCATTGTATTCTGCCGAGAAGATATGATTTTAGCCACCTTACATAAACTTTGTCGAAACCCATAATATACATTTTTTCCAGAAGGAGGTTATGATTAACCTTAACAAATGCCTTACTGAAATCAATATAAATAACATCCATCGGTATGTTGGTTGTTGACTAATCCTTCATTTACCAAAGTTATTAGTTCTAAAATATTTGTCATAGTTGATGATTCTTTACAAAAGCCGTGTTCAAAATTTGATAAATAAATCATATTTCCAGATTTGAATAAAGG
The DNA here is from genome assembly GCA_943735925.1 of Pollenia amentaria. NCBI lineage: Eukaryota > Metazoa > Arthropoda > Insecta > Diptera > Polleniidae > Pollenia > Pollenia amentaria. The sequence continues at coordinate 77,701,711 of OX031008.1, read as the reverse complement.
AATTAAAAATTACTCTTTCCAAACTTTGGGGAAATGACCATTTTTCATGGAAATGTTCGAATATTTAAAAGATTTTAAGCAGTTGATGATATGGACGTGTTATTGGGGAAAATGATATAATTTGACCAGTAACAATATTTAATGGATAATTGACATTATTAGCACAATGCGCATCAGAATATGTGAATGAAAAAAGTCTGCGAATAAATCACTGATTTCCTTTTCATCATGTGACTCAGTACCCATATATTTCGTGACCTTCGGTGTACCAGAGATCTTCCTTTTCGAATTTACAAATTTATAGAATGATCTTGGATCGTGTTTTAAGCAGGGACATAACCGTTATAACCAATATTTGAAAAAATCCTGAAATAATAATTTATCACAAATTTTTAAAACCTGCTCTCTGAATAATAGTTACAAATAACCAATATTTTTTTGGTCTTTGATAACCGTTATAGTTTGTTTTTGTTTTTTTTTTTTTTTTTTGGCTTCCATAACCATTACAAAAGACTTTTATTTTTTTTTGGTCTTCTATAACCATTATAAAAGATTTTTATTTTTTTCGGTCTTCCGTAACCATTACAAAAGCTTTTTATTTGTTTCGGTCTTTTTTCGTTTCTGTTATTAGGTAATTATCTTCATTTCATTACTGGATTTCTTCACAAATTTTATGAAAATATTCGTTAGAGTTCAGCCAAAGACACTCCTAATAAAATCTATGAAACAGGTTTCGTTACAGTCAATGTTTATGAAAACCTTCATAGAATTAATGAAACTCTTTACAGAAACAATAAATCGTCAGGTAATGAAGCATTTTATAGAATCTATGAAACAGTTTCATAAAAGTCATTTCTAAAAAGAGCTTCATTAAAATAACCTTTTTATTACCATTTGTAATACAAGCAATATTTGCATTTGTTGCGGTTTTTGTTTAGGATTTTTCACTTTAGAATCGATGAGATTTTCATCCATTTTAAGCACTTGTTTACACTCATAAAAAAATTTCAGTAGAAATAGCGAAACCTCTGCAGAAATAACTGATAACAGTAGCAGTAGTTTCGGCTGTAGAAAAATTAATGAAGGTAAGAATCATTGTCTGCTATATTTAGATGAGCTAAATTTTAGAAAAAAATTAGTTAATATTCAATTAAGCTAAACCCGGTCTTTGAATTTAGCTAAATTTGTAGCAAAATTTACAAACAATGTTCAATGATATTAGCAATATATTCTGCTAAAATTTGGAAAAAAAAAACCAACAGCACTCACTACTCAATGGTATATAAATACAATTTTAGTGCGAAATTTCGTGTATTTAAAAAAAAAATTTGTTTCTATTGACATAATTTGACATAATATGAGAAAGATGAAGAGATTGTGTGGTTACAATCGAAACTAGTCAGGACAACCTGTCCGTGAAAGCCTGGGTTCAAATCTCAGCGCAGTCAAGAATGAAAAATTATCAATAAAAATTTTAATTAATTTCATATTGTAAAATTCCTGTCTTTATAAAAATAATTTAAGTAAAATTAAATTCAATGAACTTAAGCCTAATTAAAAAATCTAAATTTGGATTAAAAACCATTAACAGTTCAATAAAAAAACCACAATACTAATTAATAAGTAATATTTTTAATTTTAATGAAAAAAATGATCAAAAAACTTTGCCATTCAAACAATGTGTTAATTCATTTAACTAAATATTGACAATTCCCAACCACAATTCTACAAGTTTAAATTATTTTAATTTAAATGAAAAAAAGTCCATTAATGTTTTTTGATATTATATTAACATTTTAATTAAAAATTTATTTCAAAACCACTAAAATGTTAATTAAATCCAAATTATATTTTTAATTTTCTTTCAATTAAAAAAACTATTGATTCAATTATCACATTAATTAAATTTAAATACTTTTTAAACCATTTTTTTTTTTCATAAAAAATTTTTTTCTGTGTAATATTATAACATATTTTTTTGTGTTTTTAATTAGTTGTTTCGCCTCATTTATAAAAGGTATGTGTTTAGAAAAAAATTTTTTTTATACAAACAAAGAAGGTGTTTAGTGATCTTCATTTTAAATAAGTTTTTGCCGTCAACAGCTTTTTGTTTCACGTACCTTTTATAAGCATGTGTTTTGTTATTTGTTTCTTCTCATATCAATCTTAAAGTATTAAAAATTTATAAAAATTTAAACAGGACTCTAATGGCATAATGGAAGATTTTATATATTAAAAGAAATCCAGGAAAAGAACTGAGAAAATAGATATTCTGTATTATGGGCTGCTTTCGATTTCTTCAACATCTACGATAAGTGAAAGAATTTTTTCCAAGTCAAGTTTTATCAAATCTAAAGAAAAGAATCGCTTAATTCCTAAACATTTAAACCATATTAATTTTTCTTTTATTTTTTATTTTAAAAGACCTCTTTAAACTATTGAAATATAAAAAAATTATCTCAAAGTTTATTTTTTAATATATAATAAATATTAATAATAAACATTAATTAAAAAATATGTATAACATATGTATGAACTATTTTTTGTTTGCTCATTTTAGTTCAAGAATTGTTATGTTTATTATGTTATTTTTACTAATAAGCTCCAAATTTTAAATCATGTATGCATTTTTATTTATTGAAGTTGCTTAAATTATACAAAAAAAAACCTTATTAATCGGTTAACCGATCATAAACAAAATTAACCAATTATTAATCGAGTAAACCAAAACCTCGGCTAAATTAACAGGTATACAGTTAAGTGAATAAATAATGAAATAATAATAAATAAATAATGCTGCTAAGTCAATACTGCGTATTATTTTGCGTAACAGCACTTTAATGTGCAGCTAAACGAAAAAAACTGTAACTCACAACCGGTTTAGTTTATTGAATAAAGATAACCCAACTATTTGTTACAAATTTCCAAACATTTACTGTTACCGTTCTGCAGATGTTTTGCATTAATATCCCAGGGTTCCCCGGTGGCCTAGCTGGTAGTGAGCTAGTATATCAGTGCCGAGGTTGCGGGTTCGATTCCCGCCAGAGACTCTGGTCTTCTGCAGACAAGCGAAGAGCTTCGCAGGATTAGAATAGGAATTTAAAAAAATTAGTTTTTATAACATTTTAATACTTTTACTCTTACCATTCTCCAGATATGTATATAGAAATCTGTATTGTCTTTGAATGGGAAGCACCACGCCCACTTTTGAAAAATGTTGTGTATTGATAACCTAGCTATGTGTACCGATCTGAAAATTTGTATCGCAACCGTACTCCAGATATACAGAAATTTATATCCCCTTTTTATTTGGGGTGCCACGCCCACTACTTCAATCCCGCTCACTTCTTGAGAGATGTTTTGTATTAATAACCAAGCCATTTGTACCAAATTTAAATTGAATTTTAAATGCTGCTCTTACCGTTCCCAAGATAAACAGAGATTTATATGATCTCTGTATCCGAAGTGCCACGGCCACTTCTCCAATCTAACTCACTTCTTGGCAGATAACTTCATAAAAATATATTCTAACACCAAGGAAAAAACTTTTCTCCAAGCCAAACAAAATTCTAGAATCTAACAATAATAATGATGCCAATTGTAAAAATAACTGGGCTAAAAAGCCATAATACGAATTCAGACATGCTTTCAATATTTAACTAAATGGCTCAAGTAGAAGAAAACAAATCATCATTAACATGTTGAAACTAAATTGCACGCATTTAAAATACAAATCGTAACTCAGCAGGTTGCCGGTCCAACCAAACTATAAGAACAACAACAATATACAAACGTACCTACGTTGGCCTCTACATACATACGTACATATTAATTCGTAATCGAAAGAACGCATGTACGAAAAGAATACTCGAAATACGCAAATATATTCTAATAAAGCCAACGCATTTTAATACGATTGAACGTTTACACGTTTCTATGCGCAGTCAGTAAATATCGATATTGCCAATGCTGAATTTTAAAATTGCTTAGCAAATACAACAACAACAACAAAACAACCACAAAATCAAATATAAATATAACCACAAAAGTGTCAAAATTAAAGTTGAAGATATTGGAAAAAAAGAACTGTGTGGATTAATAGTGGGGACGAGTACATTTAGAAAATCCAACAATTTCAATTGAGTACTCGTGACGTTTAAAAGAGTCGTTATTGTCTTATGGCCAGCCATCAATTAAAATGTACTGGGAACGAATATATGACGAAATGTGTAAAAGAGTATTAAAAAGGAATAAATGACGAAATGCACAAATAGTATTTAAAATGAATGTAGTCTTTCTTGTAAAAAAGAAGTACAGGTCGGCATATAAAAAAGAACTATGAAGCTTCGTATGTGTTCAAAATGTTTTAAAAGCGTGTGAACGGTCAATTTTTGTTTGACAACTATGTCAGAAAAAGCATTGTCAGTCCATTGTAAGACAACAATATTGTTAGATATCTGACAAACGAGTGAACACTCTTCGTTGCCATTGGCAGATCATTGTTACACGTTGAAAGCCAATGACAATTACATAATTGTCAGAGAGTTTTGAGACTATAACGGTACTAATTATATATTTTCTGGCTCATCACTTGATATATATATATATATATATATAGAAAATAGAGTTTTTATTAATTACGAACATTTTTTTAAAGATAGCAACCAATTTATCAAAAAAAAGTTTCCATCCCTGATATACATGAGTGAAAAGAAAAAACAAAGAAGTTTAATTTTGCAATTTAAAACAACATAAAAAAGATTCTTGCTATTGCTTTTCCCCTTCAACAACAATATTTCCACTTTTCCAAATTATAAAAATACACGTTTTCCCACAACAATAAATTTCAGTGTTTTTATCAAAAATAAAAATTGGGAATTTAGCACGTGATTAATAAATAAATTAATAATAAATTTCGTATTCCCGAAAATAACTCTTGACACGCAGTTTCCATTTTCCGACAATGTTTAAAAACAGAAATGGATGGCAGTTCTTGACGTGTGAACGAACAATTTTTGTTGACAGATGAATTAATTTTCAGACTGTTGTCTGCCAATGAAATTGTACAGTTTTCTTACAATCGTCTGAACTGACAATTAACTTTTGGTGGCAATTTTTCTTTGCCAATATATCGTCAACATATTGCGAGACCTTACATTATTGTAAGATCTAACCACCGTCTGTACGAAGCTTAAGTTACAATTTTATTTAATGTTTATTTTTGTTAATCTATTTTGACCACGTTTTGTCATCATTTAGTTTTTTTTAAGCTGAATGTTTAACCAAACTTCAATAATTTTAATGCAAAGTATTTAATGACAACACTTTTAATCACCATTGCTCACAATTCTACTATTTGTAACATTGTTATTTGTTTGTTTTTAAGGTGTCTTTACATGGTAATACATGTACTACGAAACGTTAAAAATGATGTAGAATGAAAAAAATCTTATCATGTAAAAGCAAAATGTATTAAGTAGGACAAAATACCAAATTTGATGTTTATTTTCTCAACCATTTTAGAAAGAAATGGCGTTCTCTTTTCCCTGCTCTTCTAAAAGCTCAAGACTTGGCGGCTAAAATTTGAAGAGTGTGAACCAGCACCTATGTATTCTCATCACACCAGCGGTGGATTTTAATATAAACATGGGCAGCATTAACAGTATTAAACAGTGATGGAAAATTGAAGAATTCAGCAAAAGAGTACTTTATTCAACATTTTGGTACTTTTTATATAACATATTTTTTATTGAAAAACAAGTTTAAAAAAAACAGAAATTCATAAATTATTTCATTAATGCATTTTAATACATAAAATATAAAAATTTGGTTAACAAAGTAAAAAATAATTCATTTTAAGCTAGCCAGCATTTGGTTAATAATTTTCTGTAAAAATCACATTTCAAATCACATGATTATATTAAGATCCCTTTTTTTTGATTAAACACTGATTTATCCATTGAGCCATTGAAAAAGGTTTCATAAATGCTGCATTCGTATGTTCAAATAATGATTTCTAAATGTTTTCAATTTAAAACTAATTTATCACTAAAACTATTGAAAAAGAATTAACATAGGTATAACACAGAAAAAATTAAAAATTGTCGATAATCACCAAATTCATAGATTCAAGCAAACAATTTGTTGATTTTGCACCTATTACCAAAATGATTAATTGATTGCAAAAAATTTTAAAAATTAAAAAAAAATTTAAATTTAAAAAAAAAACAATTTTACAAGTTTAAAATATTTTATTTTAAGTGAAAAAATCAATTGAAATTTTTTGTTATTAATTTTCATTTAATTCAAACAATGTTAATTAAACCAAATTATAGTTTTAATTTATTTTTTTCAACTAAAAAAATTAGATTTAATTATCACATTAATTAAATTGAAATACTTATCAAACAATTTTTTTAATTAATAAACAAATAATGAAAATTTTTTTTGTGAATTCACTCATTTACATATTCAAAAAGCTATCAGCAAATTGCATCACAAATGTTTCTTTGAGGTGATTTATCGGTAGGGTAAAAATTTCTCATAACGAGGGTATCATTTATGATCGAAAAATGAGCTTATAGGAGATTATTTTGCTCGTGACGCCGATTCCTGAAAGATTTGATTATAATACAAAATTCTAACTGGGGATATAAAAATCTATAGAAATGCACATTAGACCGTACCTCAAAAAAAAAGTTTCCCGTACCACCTCTAATATAAAGTATTTTTGCAAGGAGGTTTCAAAAATTTTTTATTTTTTTTTTTTTGCCGAACGTTTAAATTTTTCGTTATATCGTAGGCATTTACAGTCCGATTTTAATATGATATATTAATGTTTTTGTCTCGATAAGTATCTCCTTGTAGTATTTATCTGCCAACAGATGTCTGTTCGTACCACCCTATTATATAACCGTAATGTCAGAAAAGTAAAGCACGCAAGAAATTATTAAACTTTTGCTAAGGAAGTAATTCGGTAATACCAGCAAAAACATTTTTAAATTTAATTAGAAAAATCATACTTTAAGATCGGACTGTTAATGCCTAAGATATAACGAAAAATGTAAAAAGGCGACCCCTACGTGTTTTGAAACCTCCTTGCAGAAATACTTTATTACTTTATATTAGAGGTGGTACAGCCGACTTTTTTTTGCTTGTAAGGTAGTACGCTCTAATGCACATGTATAATAGATCTTCAGTTTTTATTCAATTCGAAAGAGTTTGTACTTGCAAACGATTTTTTTTTTTTTTCGTTTTTATAACAATTGAATTGAAACCGATAGGAATGCGTGAAATATCAAGAAACACAAGTTCATATTAATTTTACTTACATTTTTCCAAATAAATTTAATATTTTCGCTTTTAAAATGATTTATGACTGAGAGATCCGCCAAAGCACGAAAATGAGACTTGATCGTTTCAAACTTTATTTGCTCATTTGGAAACAAATTCAAAAATAATGGCACTTTGTGTTACCAGCAATAAAATTTCAGTTAATATTTCTAAACAAGGAAGCATAACAAGGAAAGAGTACTAGAACTGAAGTGGGGCTACCGTGGTATTTTTAAAATGAAAAAGTACTGAAAATAGTACAATAGTATTGACTCTTTCAACACAGGTAAAAGCAGTACAAATTACCAACATATAAACACAGCCAAAGCAAGTTCTTTAAAATAATACGTACCTGCCGCTATTAACTTTTGGCAAAACTGATTTTAATTAGATGGAATACCATCATTAAAATAATCTTACCAAACGGTAGAAAAATTTAAACTAATCCCAAAACAAATTTACGGCTTATCAAAAATAGCCGACAAAATCGACAAAAAAAATCGCCATGTCGCCAAATAAAAAATTAAGACGCCGAAATAGTTTTAAAATCGCCACGTTTGGCTTTTGGTAAGTTGTGAAAACGGGTGTAAAACTATTTTTGACAAGTTTAATCCAACATTTATCCACACACAGCATGCGGTAAATTTGTTACAATTTTCGTTGAAACCAATCCACCCCATCACCACTACCATTCTACCAACCATCCATGCGATGATCTAAGTCACCATCGTAATGAATATAAAAAAATTTATTGTTTTTGGCTTATCTGTCATTTACGCATCGCCACCACCATCTAACAAACGCAATTTGGTCAGAGATATTAAAAAAATATTAAAATTTTGCGCATGCGGAAATACTCGTATTTGCAACAGGAATTCTATTTGCTGCACGATCATGTAGTTTAGTACAGGTTTAGCCGAAATGACGATACACATGTTGCAGACACGTTTACATAACCACACCAAAATAGTGGAGAGGGTATAATAGGTTTGTGCTAATGTTTGTAACGACTTAAAATATTGGTGCTAGACCCACCTTTTAGTATACCGATCGACTTAAAATCACTTTTTGCATAAAGTACAGGTTGCAATTACTAATTGTCACACTAATTGTATTCATATGTTGTATTTACATTAAATTAAATATGGTTCAAACTTATTTTATTGCAATCTAAGTTATCTTACCAAATATTATTGGAATCGGTCCATATTTGACCAAAGCGCCCATTTAAATAATGCGCAGAAAAAACCTCATAACACTGATGTGTTTTGACATCATTACTTTGACAATTGTCTTCGTTTTTGACCCCATGACACTGGTCATCATTGTGATGCCAGCTTTAAAATTCCTTGGCCATATTGTGATCAGGGTCAAAAATTGCAATTATGTCATCGCCATCACAGAAATGACGAATCGGAGTCAGTTGAACAAAAAAAATGTCATCAGTTCGCTGACTCAGTAACACCGGAGAAATGGTTCATTGGGCTCAACATTCAAACCTATATTCATAACTTCCTTATAAAAGTTGGTATTGACATACAAAATGGCGGCAAAAACTCTTACGATAGCTTCTATGTTAAAATTAACCATAGCTCCCACATAAGCCCCCTTTCTAAAAATACTTTAAGGCGAACAAATTGCATAAGGATGCAGATATCTAAAATATATTCAGTACAAAGAACTTTTACATGAATCTTAACCTCATTACACACATTATGCCTTGGGTGGTCATCAATTGGAGTTGGTTGATTCATTTCTTGATCTCGGAGTCCTATTAAATCATAAATTAAACTTTGTTTCACATATAAAGTTACCCGTAAATAAAGCTAGAGGTATTCTTGGCTTTATAAAACGCTGGGCTAAATAGTTCACTGATTCATACATTACGCAGCAACTTTACATGTCACTCGTTAGACCTATCTTAGAATATGGGTCAATCATTTGAGATCCATATTACAACATTCATAATTCCCATATGGAATCTGCCCAAAAACAAATTTCGGTGTTCTGTTTACGTGGTCTTCAATGGAGTTACTCGACAAACTTTCCTTCCTATTCTAGTAGACTTGCTTTAATAAAACTACCATCGCTCAAAAGTCGTCGTACAATGTTATAGCATGTTCGCACGGTGCTTTGGATTACTTCGCTCTCTGTGTTTATTACTTATTTAGATTACCGTGTTTTCACGGCACTTTGGTAATCGGTTTTGACAGTTATTCTTCTTATTTTTGTTTATTGCTAAATTTAATTGTTTGTTTGATGTTACATGTGTTAAGAATGGAAAGAAAAAGTAAGTTTAAAATATTATTTCATAGAAATATATAAAATTATTATTTTTTCATAAATAGAAAAGCTGTAAGCAAATGGAGTCAATGCAGCGAGCGGGCATTGTTGGAGATATGGCGAATTTTTGGTGCTTTGACAGCTGGTGATGGTAAAAAACCGATAAAAATTAGAGGTCACATGGATTTTTAAGTAATCCACAGGGTAATAGAAATAGAATTACGTAAAAATGAGATAATCCGCTCTCAAAATTTTGTATGACAAATTATGTAATTTGGACCATAATTGGGCTGTGAATTACGAATAAGAGAGCGAATTACGAAAATACGATGCCGTGCGAACATGCTATTAATCTCGATTATTCGCAGTATGCTAGAATGATATGAAGCCTTGTTTTAGTTTAAACCTAAAGAGCAATACTCGAAAATTGCCAGCGTCAATCAAGAACATCATCACTTTCATACTTGCACCACCCCTTTTTCTAACGCAATTACAAGAACTTCTATAAAGGCATCTTTAGCGCCAACAACAATTGTCACTACTACCATAATCGATTGTCATTCGAAAACTGAATTCGATGTTCAATTCGAGTCTTTAAAGGATTAACGAACACAAGCCGCGGCGGATGCATCGCATTTAACATTTTCAAGACCATTTCGTATAGAGCTCTTGAGAGTGCATGGTACTGCGGTTAAATCGGGAGTTGCCAAATTATAGCACTATAATGACTTCATGCCAAGCATACCTAAAGAGGCTACCATCCCGACAATAGATCCTAATAGAAATGCGATACCCGATTTATCTTATGACTGAGTGTCTTTATGACAATGAAAGAGGTTCATTTGCTGCGAAATCGCGATTTTTATCAATTCAGTTTTCTTAGTAAATTGTGAACAAAATCAAAAGTTGTGCATCGATTGCAATGAAATAAAGCTCATTTCCTAAAGTTATTTTTGGGAATGCAAAATTTATTATTAATAAGATTTATCTGTGACGTGCTAAATTCTCAATTTTTATTTTTGATAAAAAAACGGAAAATTTATTATTGAGGGAAAGCAAGTTTCTATGCGCATTTCGCTGGTTGCTTATGCCAGCCCGTCAGGAAACTTTTTTCATTTAATTTTTCAATATGCTTAACTAAATGTATTAAGACCAAACCTGTCATTAATGTCGCATTGTATTTTTTTGTGAATTTTTAAGGAACAAAAAAAACATTTTTTATTTTTCGAATTAATTCTATGAGCTAAATTTCAGTTATGTATTTTATAAATTATGTTGAATATAATAAAAGTAGCTTATGAAAAGAAATAATTCCCAGATTCTATTTGAACAAGAAAAAAATTTTTTTTTAATATAAATTTTTTTTATTTTTTTTCAAAATTTAAACCATATCTCTGAAACTATTGGGCAAATTTAAAAACAACGTAAGCACGGCTTACAGATATTATTGTTGCTGAGTTTCGGATTTTTAACTGAATATGGTGAACCGTTTTCAAGTTATTCCAATATATGTAGTGAAAGTGCCTTAATTTTGGACATAACGGTGTATCTCGAAAAGTCGAGCTTATAGAGAAAAATGGAGATTTGATTTGAAATCAGCAAACTCAAATTAGTAAAAATGTGCAATATAGTTCCAGGCCGCAAAATGACTGTAAGGTAAACATCTGTAGAAAGTTAAAGTGTTTTTTATTGGCAGGACTGTGTTTAAATAAAATAAGAAATAGACTTGCAAACGATTCTGAAAATGCTTTTTGTAATATTTTTTTTTATTTAAATAAGTTTACTTTTTTGTTTATATATCAATGCCATTTGCTTTACATTAAATTTAAACGTTTAATGCATTAAGGCTAGTTTACACGGTAATACAATGTATTACGACATGTGGAAAAATAATGTAGAATGAGAAAAATCTTATCATGTAAAAGCAAACTGCATTGAGTAAGAGAGAATACGGATACAAAATTTGACAAGCGATCGGTAAATGTTCATTTTCTAAACCATTTTAGAAACTTATGTATTCTCATCACACCATAGGCGCATTTTAATAGAATTTATTGAAGGTGGTAACATTTTTGTAACATTACAAAAACAAGCAGAATCAACTCAGGAAATGTTCATGTTGTTTTTGTAAATATTGTAAACTGCAACCATCTGATTTTTTGTTATTAACTCACTTTGCTTTTATTTTACTTAAACCATCCGTGTAAACATGAAAAATACTTACCAACAGATTTTTATTTTTTTATTTTAAACACGGAGAGAATTTCATAATATTTTGATTCCACAAAGTCGTAATACATTGTATTACCGTGTAAACTAGCCTTTAATAAACTTATTTAACAGATCAATTAAATTAAGTAATATTTTACATCGGTGTGTAGTGGTCGGGAGTTCCCGTGAATTGAAAAAGTCCGGGAAAAGAGAAACTCTACACATGACTCAAGAAAATTCTTGTTTGCATTTTTTAGGCTTTTCATTGAGAGACAAGACAAAACGAGGTAAATGAACAGCTAAGACAACTAAGTTCTAGCATGAATTCAACCACCAGAAGTCTTGTGAATGAGATCTTTGTTTGGAATTAACCTTTCGAAAGCATTAGGCACTGCCAGTAGTATCATTATCTTTCAAGACATTTAGGTCCTAATCATGTAAAACGCAACGCAAAGCTAAAAAATTACATTGAAAGCACAAACAATGTCGTAAATATTTTGTAATTTTGTTGTAGCTTTCTACAGAAATTCACATTGCGATTTAAAATTGCAAACGCTGCATTTCTTGTAATATTTATGACTTTATTTGTGCTTTCATTGTAATTCTTTGGCGTTGCGTTGCGCTTTACACGATTGGGGCCTTAAAGATATCAATAATAAATTATGATCGCTAGCCTTTTGTAGAGTTTTAAAACCAACAAAGTTTAACAGAGTGATCCTTACGACGAGAGCTGCTATGTGGCGAATTAATGAAACAGTTTATATCATTCCATTAGTAGTAGCGCGCCTCTCGTAAAAATACCAATGAATAACGAAGGTGTTAAAACATTCAGCATAATGTAAAAAAAACACCTTAAGATTTTAGCGCTTTAAAATGTCTAAATATTTATGGTTTACGATTAAAAAAAATCTAACTGAAAACCATTGAGTAAATATAAGCAAGTTATTAAAAAACTGCAATTCAATGCGCAACGAAAACATAAACAAAAACAAGACTGAAAACTTGCAACATTAAAGTAAACAAAGTTGCATTTTATGGATATTTGCACGTTTGTCAAAAGTATAACAAACATGCAAAATGAAACACAAAAGTTATTAATGTTTCCCATATCGGATTCATTAGTTGACATAAATTAATATTTTGCTTTTTTATGGATAATATGTGGAAGTAATCTAAAAGATTATTCAGTTAATGATTGGCAATACTTCAGACTTTGTATGTGCAACAAAATAAACGAGTACTTATTTAATTTGTTGACCATTAATAGCATCTTATTTGCTTCATTGTCCGAAATAAGACTGGATTTTCAGGCACCTAGATCTTCAGCGATTCTTCTCCAATTTCTTACGTTGGGTTTAGAAAAGTATTCCCATACTTCGTCTTTCCAACGGAGTTTCGGTCGTTCTCCCTTGCGTCTTCCCTCGGGATAATGTTCAAATGCCGTTTTTGCTGAAGCAGCCTCACTCATGACCAAGCCAGTACAATCTTTGGATTTTTACACTTTTTACCACATCGATGTCGGCGTATAGCTCATGCAGCTCTTGGTTCGTACTGCACATTACGTTATTCGCCGTCTATGAAGATTGGTCAATATATGTATCTTGCGAAGTATTTTTCCCTTGAATACTCCATGAGCCACTTCATTATCATTGAGCAAGTACCAATGCCTCTTCGCCGTATAGTAGCATGGGAAGGATAAATGTCTTGTATAGTGTAAGCTTCGCCTGCCGAGAGAGGCCCCTGTTCTTAAATTGTCTGCTTAGGCCAAAGTAGCATCTGTTACTAAATTAAGTTATTCGTTTAAATGTCTAAACAGAATGACATCAGTTTTATTTATTTATGGTGGTACGGAGGTATACAGATTCATCTACAAAATATATTAGTGTTCAACTTAAATTATGGGCCGCTGACTAGGCCCGACTAAAGTTAATACAATACCACCAAATCTTATGCTGAAATTAGACTTTAGAGGTTCCCGTTCACTATGTAAGTATTCAGCGCTCTTCAGATTGGGAGAGTGCTGCAGTGTCTTTTCTCCTTCTAAGAAAGATGAAGTGAAGTCAAGAATATATTTGATACAGTGTGACTGACGTTAACGGGCCGTAGATACGTGTTTAAATAAACGGCGTCTGCTAAATCTGTTGTTAATTGTTCAGTCTTTTATGGCTACTCAGAGGTTATGATCATAGCTGCCAGATTTGACGATTTATCGTAATTTTGACGATTTTTAGGTACACAAATGGTCTATTGACGATAGGACGATTTATACCCCAAAATTGACGATTTTTTAAATGACACATTTTGTTCAAATTTACAAATATTTTTAATATAATTTCACATTTTAGTTAAGCTTCTAATATAATTTTATTTGAATTATTTGATTGGCAGTAATTTGCATGTCTTAGCTGTTCATCATATAAAATACGATTGTTTTTTTTTAGTAGGATGCATATTTTTAAGAGTTCTAGGCATCAGTTGTAAACTGATAGAATTTTTGTGCAAAATTTTTTTAAAAACAAAAATTCGTATTTTGATACTTATTTTAAAATTTGATTTTAAATAATTTGTTTATAAATTATTTACGGCCGTGTTCTGGAAATCACGAGAAATTGAAATCGGACAAAATTTTAAATTTATCCTGTGTTTAAAGTTAACAAAAATATTTTTTTTTATACGACTCATATGTTAAAGTTCACAAACCTTTACCACTACCTCTTTTCAAATCAGAAAAAGTCGCGTTCAATTTAAAAAAAATTAATCGAAAATATCCAATTGGGTCCAAGTGTACTGGTACACGACTAGAACCAATAGTACTAGTGATTTTCTAAGCACACACAATGCTAATTTGAGCATTAAGATAGTATAGAAAAGTATACAGTCGAGAACTAGTACTGGTTATCTTTGTACTAGTTTAGTACTAGTTAGGTACTAGTTCGATCTGCGGCAGGTAAACTTTTCTTTCAGAAAGTCTGATTTCATTGTTGTTTACCAGACTTTATTTCTTAAGCAGGATTTTCGACGTGAAAAATGGGTGTTTGATATACTTTGGTTTTAGTTTATTTTCTTAGTTTTCTTATGAATGTCAATACTCTTGAAAAATGTTTGGTTGTGTTACTTCAATAATAAGTTTCTTAACGAACATTTTTATTTAATTTAAAAAACAGGCGGAATATATTAAAATTTTATTAGCAACGAAAACTAAAAATAACAATAAATTTACAAAACTTATAAAAATGGTTTTTACAATGACGATTTCTGTGACGATTTAGCTTAGTCAATTTGACGATTTTGACGATTTTTTCCTTAAAATTTGACGATTTTCGACCAATTTTATCTGGCAGCTATGGTTATGATGCCGGCAAGAAAATAAAAGGTCATAATGCATAAGCAAATGAGTCGAAGTATATAAGTCCTTCACCATCTTGCCTTAGTTATTTAAACATTGGAAGAATATGCGAAGTAGTAGTTAAAACTTCATTATGTCTGTTAGCAAAGAAGATATTCTCAGTCCATACCTTTTTATAATTATGGATTATATTATTAAGAGCACGAAGAAAAATGTGTGCCCATTCCTTGCAAGCAACTGGAAAATGAGGCAAACCAAGCTGTCAATGTTAGCTTATGATAACGGCATTGTGCTCTTCGTAGACTGGGCTGTAAATCTAGAATATAATTTAAATATATTTTCATTGGAAACCTCTAAGAGAGGTCTAAGAACTTGTATTTGGAAACCCGAGGCAATGATTATAAGCAAACAGAAAGAGTCACGCATAATCAGTGATGCCAGTAAAATTTAAAAAAAAAAAACGGACGTGTCTAAAGAAAATCCCTCTTTTCCCCTACAATCAAAAACAATTCACTTCACTTTTCCCAACGTTAAAAATTTATTGTTTTTAGCAACAGGCAAACAAATACATATATTGTTAAAATTTTGTTAATATTATAATTAAATCATTTCTTAACATATATTAGGCAATCATTTATTAACAAGAAGAAAAATAACACTGTATGTATGACAAATTTAATTTGATCCTTTTTGGCAGAAACGCCACTATATACACAGAAAAAGTGTTTTATCAATTAAAAAAATGGTTTAAAAAGTATTTAAATTTAATTAATGTGATAATTGAATCAATTAGTTTTTTAGTTGAAAGAAAATTTAATATAAATAAATTTTCAATTAAAATTTTAGTTAAATAACAAAAAATTTTAATTAACTTTGTTTGTTTAAAATTAAATAATTTAAACATGTAGAATTGTTGTTGGGAATTGTCAATATTTATTTAAATATATGAACACATTGTTTTAAATGCCAAAGTTTTTTTTGATCATTTTTTTAATTTAAATTAAAAATATCATTTATTGAAAATATTTTTTCAAAATTTTAAAATTTTTAGAAATCAATACAATCATTTTGGTAATAGGTGCAAAATCAATAACTTGCTTGCTTGAAATTATGAATTTGGAATAAATTTGGTGATGGGAGAAATTTTATAATTTTTTCTGTGTATCATTTAATCTAGAGACAAAACAAAGTCAAATGGCGTGCTTAATTTTTTAATTCCTTATCTTTTGTCCGTTTTCAAGGACTTCACATTTTGCAAGAATACTTATTTTAAATTTTTAGCAAATTCGGTGCCAAATTAAGGAGAAGGATCTATAGAATTTAAAAAAATATTAATTTCAGTACCCCTGAACAAAAATATAAAAAAAATTTTAATTTTAAAACATTACGTTCCATTAAAAATTTATAAAAAATCGATATTAATTTTATTTCTCTTAGTTAAGAAGGTGTGATTGTTTTTTCTCGGTATAAAATTTATTTCTATGTAGAAATTTTATTCAAAAGATATTCACTTTTAACATTCGCATACATTTTTGCTAATGTGAGTGCGAATGTAAATAGTAGAGTATCCACTCAATTAATCGTTGTTCGATTAATCGAAGAAATTTTTCGCCATTATTTGATCGAATAATTAAAAAAAGCCAATTTCAAACAACGAATAACTTGAATAATTTATATCAATTAATCGATTAAAATTAATTTCTTAGAAAATTCTAATTTTTTAATATAAAAATATTTTTTTTATTTTTAGTTTTCTAACTTCTAACCACTAAATAACATGTTGTTATATTCTGTCTCTATTGTGTTACTCGCACTTCTGTATATATTTTAGTCCCTTTTTAGATGTGGGTGGGTGTGAGACAAATTTTGTAATAAACGATTAACTACTAATTTCAAACGTATGAATTTTTGTACTAAAATAGCGCTTTTTCATATTGAGTTTGACGTTCATTGTAAAAAAATTCATCAGCATTTATAAATATATAAAAAATGTCACATTATGGTTGACCTGTTTTTACTCGACCTTCAATTTCTATTTATTTAAGCTTATGGTCTATTTTTTATTTTATAAAAAATTTAATCTTTATTATTCTTTCGAATTTTCGAAACTCCGTTGTGTTATGTCTTCAGGATTGAAATTTTTTTAAAAAAAATTACATAAAGAACAAATTAACAAAATATCTTAAAATAAAAAAAATTGACATTTGAAAAAAAAACAATTCTTATGCTAACAAAATATTTAAACATAATCTATTACAGTTTAAAAAATTTATTTAGTTTCCGTTTTTTATTTTTATTTACTAAATGTCTGTTTATTCTTAATAAATTTGGAACCTTTATTATTTGAAGCATTTCTAACATATAACGTCTCTTGTAATTACTCTCTATGTTTAAAATTGTTACATTCTCATAATCTGGATAATGATTTAAACTAGCACAGTGGGCTGCTAATGCTTTTTTTTTGTAATGTAATATTGTGTTTATATTTCTGATCTGATTTATGTCCAGCAATTCTCGTTTTTAGTTTATTTTTTGTTGTTCCCACATATAACTTATCACATTGTCCATTATTATTTCCCCTACAAGGTATTCTATAAACTACATTTGACCTATCTAACTTTTGTATGATATCCTTAGTTCTTGTATATAATCTGCCTAATGTATTATATGACCTATGTGCCACTTTATAAATATTAGTATTAAAGATGTTAGAGTTTTCCAACCGTTCCGACATTTTCGATATTTATAATCTTTCTGTTATTCTCCCTATGGAATTATACATCACTTATTGTTAAATACTCTTTCTATTAGATTTTTATCTGTATTTATGATCATCCTTTTAATAAATAGAATTATAATCCTTCTCAATTTTGAATCTAATATTTTGATGAAAAGAGTTAAATATTGTATGAATATGTTCTATTTTACATTCTGAAATAAAATATGACATTTTGGCGTTAGTGATGCAAAATTATTCGCTATGTTCTTCTTTATATTGGGTAAAAAACTCATCTGTATACCTTTTATACTTTCTCCGTTTGAAGGGAATGTGTCGGTTTTTTTCCTAAGTGGTTAGAGCAAATTAAAAACTTTGAAGGCGTTTATCTCCAAATGGATTTTTTTTTTTTTTGAGTTATGACGTTGTTGAAGTAAATGAGCGATATGAGTGA
Organism: Pollenia amentaria; assembly: GCA_943735925.1. Classification (NCBI taxonomy): domain Eukaryota; kingdom Metazoa; phylum Arthropoda; class Insecta; order Diptera; family Polleniidae; genus Pollenia; species Pollenia amentaria. The sequence continues at coordinate 77,683,369 of OX031008.1, read as the reverse complement.
AATTGAAATCGAACAAACTTTGAAAACGATCCAGTTTAAGTTTGAGTTCTTATCTTAACCATAACTTCTCCTAAAATCAGGAAAAATTCGGTGATTTAAAACAAATTAACTGATAATCTCAATTGATTTCAATTTTAATAAAATTTCAGGAATAATATATTAGTTAAATTGAATTACGAATAATAAATTTGTTTAAATAGGCTGGACCTCTTATAAAAATACCGTGCCTAAAACTTCTACAATAAAATAAATAATTAAAAAATAATTTTTAAAAATATGAGATGAAAGCTTATGGGTAATTCCCGTATTGAGTATAGCAGGCGGGCCATAATTGAAAATTATACACTGAAATAAAATTAATGGACCCCGATTGCTGCTGAACCTAATGCATGTATTAAACTTTGGCTTTCAGATCATTCTATAGTCTGTTTGTAGTTTATTTTTATTTTATTTCCTTAATCTTGTTTCAGTCTCTTTAGCGCATTAAAAACTGTGTTTTGGAGCAGGGTTTTGGATTTTTTTAATTATTTATGTTTTTAAAAAGTTTTAAAACTGTATTCGTGGTATTTAATTGGTTATTGCTTAACTATATTTGTATTTCAATGTTTATTTCTGTTTAGTAATATAATAAGGCCCGTTTTCACGACTTAGCAATAGCTAAAGGTAGGATTTTAATGGCCGTATAACAAGCGTTCCATTATTCCAACTTAACTTTAACCTAAAGTGAGCGATTAGTTAAACGAATGTTCATACTACCTGATAGGTTAAAGTAAAGTTTTAATAAGGGAACACTTTTTATACCGCCGATAAAATCCTACCTTTAGCTATCGTTAAGTCGTGAAAACGGGGGTAAAAGTATCAAATCAAATAGACATGAACGTTTTTTCCATTGGATAACATTATTTGAACTATTCGAGTTATTCGAACATATTACAACTCTTATTCGATTAATCGAGCAAAATTAAAGTTTAAAAATCGATTAATTCCTTACTCGAACAAAACCAAAAGTCAAATAATTGGATACTCTAGTAAATAGCAAAAATTAACGAATAGTTCGTAAATGCAAAGATTGTTGAAGAATGCCAGGCTGTTAGAATTCATTGTATAGGGTTTTTGTTAAACAATTCTACATTTGTTCCTTAATGATATTTTATTCTAAAAATTTTAATTTTTAAATGAAAGTAATACGAATATTTACGTATTTTTCCACAATGTATTGAAAATTAGATAATATTTTAAAAAATTCCCTTTTTGAAACTTCCCTTTGCCTTAAAATAAAATATCTGTCCTTTTTCCCTACGCTTGAAATTTTCCCAAAAAATCCCTACAAAAAGGGAAAATTCCCCACTATTGGCATCACTTCACACAATACACATTGGAATAAATGCCTTCAAATAAGTTTAACATTTCAAATATCTTGGTGCCGTCCATAATAAGTGAAGACGGTTAACAGGACAATGATTTAGAGGCTAGAATTTCTGCAACAGGAACAGTCACAGGAACAACGCTCTTAACAGAAAGCATATAAGTATAAAAGATGAAGCGTCAGAAACTAATATAGTGGTATATGTCCTTCCAATTACATATGCCTGCAAATCATGGGCACACACTTCATAAGGAAAAATCGTATACAGGCGACAGAAATGAAGTATTTGCGCAGAGTAATGGGAAAAACTAGAAGAGACAGAATTGGAAACGATGATATACGAACAGGATAGAATATTGTAAAATACGATGGTGTGGATATATTTTGCAAACGAATGACGCTAGATTACAGCAAGAAGTACTCCAAACAAAATCAACTGGTTTGCTTCAAAGAGAGCGTATATAAAGGAAGCCCTAACGAATCCGAATGACCCGAAAAATACCAAAACTGAAGCCCAGGGCAATGCTACTGCAGAAGACTCTGTACTACCTCTACACTTCAAGATATAAGAAGTCGGGAATAAGTAAGAAACCGTTGAAAGTATCACACCTGACGCAATGGCTCTTCAAGCTCGAATTGATAATTCCTCCTTCAAAAACTCAGTCTACTCGCCGAAACGGCTGTGACAGTTTTCGTCAGTTACAAAAGCTTCATATAAGTATTTAATGTGGTTTTCAAAATGTCGGCGTTCACCGCATTGCGGACGCCACAATACACAGCGGGACAGAGTCCATTTTTTTGAGATATGAATCTGCCATTTCTTAAATATTGTCTTGAAATTTAACATACCTGCAAACTTGCTTCTCCGAACATGAATTTCTTCGCACATGGACATCAACTTCTGGGTTAAGACAGTCCAGGAGATTTATGACACTGTCCTGGCAGGGAAGCTACGTCTGCTTAAGAAGGCGTAACTAAGACTTCTTGTTGGCCTATTTACGGGCCACTGTGGTTTTAGATACCACTAGCTTACTAAGGGTAATGCATGTGAACTTCACAATTAGACGATGTTAACACAACATAATAATAGCTAAGTTTTTTCTGTTTAATAATTTTTTCAATATTATAGCCCAGAATGTGTTTTTCCATGAAAAACGAAATATCGGCAAAATTTATTTATTAATAATTATAAAATAAAAATAATTAAAAAGGACCTCGAGCTCAAAATAAGTTCTTTTATTTACAAATCATGATACAGTATTAAAATCTGTTCAAATTAAGTTTCATATGACTTTTTTGAATAGACTTCAATATGCCTAAGCTCGCAACGAATTATAACACAGTGGAGTCAGTTTTTTTAAAAATCGGCACAGTCGAATATACCTCTCTTTGGGCCATAATTACAACTTGCCGATAGTTAAAGGTAGGATTTTGTCCCACGTATAAAAGTTTTTCATTATTACAACTTTGGTTTAAACTAAAAAGTGCAATACGTTAAAGGCAAGTTAATCCTACCGGATAGGACTAGGTTAAGCTAAAATAATGAATAACCTGTTATACGCCCTACAAAATCCTGCCTTTAACTAACGGCAAGTTGTAATAATGGCTCTTAGACCCCTTTCAGTCTCGGCAAGTAAGTTGCGCAAGTCACTTGCCGACTTCAACAAAGTCTGTACTGAATTTCTTTCCCCTTAACGCGACCTTACCGCTGACATTAACAAACCAAGAGTTGCGCAAGTAACTTGCCGAGTCTGAAAGGGGTCTTAATTGTTTTAACCCATTTTGTAACAAAACTTCTAATGCGGCCTATTCTTTCTGAAATCTCCAAACGGAGATGAGTTCTTGATTTCCATGTAGAAAGTAACTAAAATGTATAAGACTTGATTTAGGACAAACTATGAAACTTAGATTCTTATATGAAGAAAAATAGAACAAATTATTATATTTATTTTTTAAATTAATTTGCGATTGAGACAACTTTGAGAGTTGCAATAAATATCAACTGCCTTAACAACAAATTTTAATAAACAATCATAATTAAAGAGTTAAATAAAAACATCAAAACTTAAAACTAAAAAATTATAACAAGAAACAAAATATATTTGTTAAAGTCTATTAACCATCAAAGATGTGCGTGATTTTCACTTTTTCTTTCAGTTAATTTTATTTAGTTTTTGTTTATTTTGCTGTATTTTTATTATTATAATTATACAAACAACTATTATTTACAATTAATTGATAGAAATGGAGAAATTTAAAAAAAAAATCAAAAGAAAAGTAATAAAACCGAAAAAAAGAAACAGTCTGTTATTTGAAAAACAAGCAGAATGTGGCAAAAACCACTCACACACGATTTTAAACAGATACACACATACAATCTTATTCAAGTCAGTACCCCAACAAACACGAAGTCAAATCTTTTATATTAAATGACTATGGCGCATATTCAGAAATCATAACTAAAGTCGGAACTAACAAAACAGAAACTTAAAAATAGTTCATAGATAGTTATAGATCTTATTCACAATTTATAACTAACGTAGCAACTGCTCTCAGCTTATAAAGGGTCCGCCATCTAACGTTTTTTTCAACTAGTGCTTATTTCGTGAACGGTAACACTTAGCTCATGTCTGATTTCACAGATAATTAGTTTTATCCCTCCGCTGAACGAATATGGTTGTATTAGTTAGTTAGCATTTAGTTACAGCCTTACCCATAACTAAGTCTAAACTTTTTATGCTGAAAGTAACCAACTGTGAATAACTTAAATAGGTACTTAAAAAAGTTAACACTTGGTGATCATTTATGAATATGCGCCTATATCATTTGATATCAAGCACAAATCTCAAACTATTCAAACAAGTCGCACATTTATTCTCAATGAACGTGTTAAGTGTGAGTTACTTCAATCCCTGCAGATAATATTGGACTACGTGGTCCATTGTGGCTTAAATGGACTACTTACAACATGGTCCAATGTACTGTAGTATGGACCATATTAGACAAATTAACATGCAGTGCTGCCAACAACTGCTATAGTTTACAGTATTACACATTGGTAGCCCTGATGTTGTCCATTATTAATTGTTTATTTAAAAGAAACAGGAAAGTTTTTTAAGATTTGTGAAAAAAAAATGAAAAAAAATAAAAATACCAAGTAAATATATATAATAATAGCAATAACACTATGCTAGTTGAAAAAACAGACAAGCCGGGCACATGGCGTTTTAACATAATTCGGGTACGCTGAATCCAGTGGTGCCCGCGGTTTTTTAAGATTGGCTCTGGTTTTCGAGATATACCGTTATTTCAAAAATGGAGGAGGTTGCACAACATATGTTCGTGTAACTCAAAAACGCTTTAGCTTATAGAAAAAACTTAAAAAACCGAAATTCCGCAATAGAAATTTTTGTTTTTTAAAAATTCATAAAAAATTGGAAAATGCAGCTATGCTTCTAATTTTTGCAGACGTATAAAAAACAAATTTTAATTAATTTTAGGGGGGCTCCCATACAAATATTGCGTTTTATGAAATTCTTAAATTAATTAAAATTTGTCGACTTTTGTGAACAAAATCAAAAGTTGCAAACAGATTTTAATCATTTATGGCTTGTTTTGTTTGGAATTTCGTTTTTTATACGTCTGCAAAAATTAGAAGCATAGCTGCATTTTCCAATTTTTTATGAATTTTTAAAAAACAAAAATTTCGAAATTTTGTTAAAAAAATTATTTTATTTTCCAAAAAAAAAATTATGTTTCTAAAACGACTGCGGATATTAGAAAGATGTTTTACCTTTCTTAAAGGAAATTTTATTGCGGAATTTCGTTTTTTCAATAAGCTAAAGCGTTTTTGAGTTACACGAACATATGTTGTGCAACCTCCTCCATTTTTTAAATAACGGTATATCTCGAAAACCAGAGCCAATCTTAAAAAACCGCGGGCACCACTGGATTCAGCGTACCCGAATTATGTTAAAACGCCAGGTGCCCAGCTTGTCACGAAAAAAAAGTGTTAATTTCGTGCACAGTGTAATGGATTACAGTGCACGCCATAAAAGGCGATTAGTGAAAAAGTAGTAACGTGGAGTACTTTTGAAACTAACCCACTTGAGTACTCCATGGATTAGTTTAGGGACTACTTCGGTGGGTTATATGGTCCACTCCTAGGACATCGTAATGTTAAATAGACCACCTTTTTACCATATAATTGGAGTAGTCTTGGAGTACTCCTACTACTTTATGGACTACTCTTTACACTCATGTATGGACTAGTCTCGATATCTGCAGGGATGGAGTAGTAACTAACACTTAGAACTAAATTTAAGAACCAAATTTTAGAAATTCCCAAAAAAAAGTGTTACATCACCGGTGAATACTGTACTGTAACTCATTACTTTTTCTACCTTTTGGTTCTTCATAAACCAGTTAACAGATTGGTTCTCCTGTGACTGGACATGAGTTCTTTCTTTTTGGACTTGTTTTATTTTCACAATTTCCAGGACCAGTCTGATGGAACAATTGACACAAATTTCCCGCAGGGTAGTCAAACATGAATCTTTTAGCGTATGATATTGGTGGATCGAAATTTGCTGTAATTGATTATCAATTTTTAATTTTTTTCTTTTATATTCCACGTTGTTTGACAATCCACAATTGAAAAACATTTGAGAATAAGTTTGAAAGCAAGTTGAAAATATATTAATTTCTCAATTTGAAAATAGTTTCCCCTTTTTGTTGAGGATGCCATGATTTCTAAATTATTATCAAACGTTTGTCATGTTTGTTGGGTAATAATAATTTTATAACGGAAATTTAATTAAACACCTCAATTACTTGCGGCTATTTTTTATGATTACTTTATAATTTTGTTGAAATGTTAACAAATGTAAAAAAAAGAGAATATCTTTTGCCAGGTTATTTAAGTTGTCGATCTGTGATGGATTTGCCAAATAAAACGGCATTTTATTTTGAATAATTAAAGACTATAATTTGAATTTCCTGTAAAAAAAGAGTGTAGCAAATATTTTTTTTTTATATTTTCACTTTTACTCTAAAACATTAAAAAAAAAAAACATTTCTAATTTGAAGACTCCTTTTAACTCTTATTATAAATTAAATTTCTTTTACTCCGAAAAAAAATCATTAAATAAAAAAAGAATTTAATTCATTTATACAATTAAACAGGTGTTTGCTACAATACAATATTTCATTCATTCAATTCGACTTTATTTCAACTCCTTTCCATTCATTCATCTTGAGCACAATTAATGGGAGAGCAACATTTTTACGACTATTTAACCCAAAAATGCTAAAAAAAAATATAAAGACCAAATTTCTACAATGGCAGTGTTTGAATTGCCATAAATAATAAAAAAGAAACCAAATGAAAAATTAAGTTTATAAAAAAAAGTAAGAATGCTAAGTTCGGCTAAGCCGAATCTTCGATACCCTACACCGTTCATCGTTAATCACAAAAAAAATATTAATTTTTGAGGAATGTTGTTCCACATTTAGGCACATAACTCCTTTCCTATTGAACTGCTTAGGAGAACTAGTATTTCACGCCAACATTTTTATTTTCAGTTGGGTCTTCCGAAGAGTATTTCAACAGATAGACAGACAGGCGGACATGGCTAAATCGACTAAGAATAACCCAAGGTCACAGAATATATATAATTTATGGGGTCTCAGATAAATATTAAAAAAATTTCAGACTGAATTACAAACTTTGTATACCCTCATTTGCCACTAGTGGTGGAGGGAATATTAATTTTGTGTCTTGTTAAATATTTAACAAAGAAAGAAAACCCATTTGAAATCTTGCAAAACATAAAACATGCAACAAACGACACACCGTAAACAGCTGCATGAGCTTTTTAATTCTTCAAAATATAAAATAACACAAAAATATTTTGCTTCTTTTTTAAATCCGTTAATTGGTTTAATTACTTTATATCTGATTTCGAATTTATTTCAATTTAATTTAACAATAAAGTTAGAAGTAAAATTATAATTTTGTAAAATTACTGGAGTCAGTACCTCAACAAAAGCTAAGAAAACAAAATTGGTCGTCTAAAAACCCATATTTCACAATCATTTCCCCTGAAGGCTTAAAGAAAATTTCAAATTTGATCTATTTTTAATATCCAACAAATTTGACATATACATGCATACATGCATACATAGCGTTAGCTGAAATGCAAAACCACGTAACTAACACTTTTAACATTTTAGAGTAGAAATAAAAATTGTTATATGGGGCATTATTTGTGAAGCGGACAACCCAATAACAAAAAATTTGGTTGGAATTCGTTTAAATTTGGCATAACTCTACTTCTAGTAGATATGAATAAGTGTGCGAAATATTTTTTTCTATGATGTTTATTTGTCAAGTTACAGGGTGGTAAAGTGTTGCCGTTTTCATAAAAAATGTTTTTTTTAAATTATTTTTTCCAACCATAAACTAATCAAACAAAAAACAATTTTAAGTGTTCCTTATAGAAAATCTATTGATCTTTAAATAAAAATATTATTTGAAAAAAAAAAATTCACCGGCAAAACCGGAAATGAACAATTTTAATCAAAATTTTTGCATATTTATCCTAATTTTTTTACCGAAACTATAGACACTACAGGCTGTCTTTTTTATATTGTAAAAGTTTTATTACGGGACATCTATTAGTTTAAAAGATATGCAAATTTATTTACACTCATACAAGTGGTTATTGCATTGTTGAAAAGCGGAAACGCGGATATGACTAATTTAAGTTGAAAATTTTCTATCTATAAGTAAATAAATTTATTTTCTTATGAAGATAAAGGTTTTATATTAAAATTCTTACAATTAATTTTTTTTGGGAAAAAAAATAAATTTTTTAGCAAGATTTCGATTTGAAATCCTTAAATTTTTTTATTTCTGGATTAAAAGTAATAATATATAAATGTTTCAAAGAATTATGTTAGTTGCGTTCTTTTGTTCTCATATTTTCTTAAACAAAACACGTTAAAACAATAAAAATATTTTAAGTTTTAAAGAAAATTATTTCTGCTTTCGTAAAATGTCGACTAATTAAGAACTTTTTCTGTTTTTTTATATTTGTATTTTAAAGGCGAAGGCCTTGGCAGCCAGTCATTTTCTCTTTATACATTTTCTGTAAATTAAATTTGCATTAAATAAATATTAATAGTAATAATAATTATATTTGTAATTTATTTTTTAATAAAAACATTTTTTTTTAGTGCTAAATTCATAACATTAACAATAATAGAAATAAAAAGGCAAAATGCAACTTCTCAAATTGAGTTTCATAGTGAAAGGAATAATAATCCGGTAAAAGAACTGGTTTAACGTCCTGGCTCTCTTGATATTCTTATTTTTTGTAAAAGCAACTGTGAAGGCTTAAAAGCTGTTAATTTTTTTCCAATTCTTTGCGGAAGTTCATTATACTCATCTGTCGTATTTCAAAATAAATTTTTCAACGAATCATATTGGCAACGGGATCTCCAACATAATTGTCTCTAAACACCAAATTCATAGAATCAAACAAAAAATTTGATGATTTTACACCAGTTACCATTATTGTGAGTATTTTTTTTTCAGTAAATTATATTTTTAATATTTTTTAAAAACATTATCAAAAAACTTTGCCTTTTCAAACAATGTGTTTATTGATTTAATTAAATATCGCTCAGGTTTAATTAATTTAATTTCAAACGAAAAAAACAATTAAGATTTTTTGTTATTCAATTAATATTTTAATTAAAAATTTCTTTCAATACTACTAAAATGTTAATTAATGCAAAATGATATTTTTATTTTTCTTTCAACTAAAAAAATAATGGATTCAATTTTCACATTAATTAAATTTAAATACTTTTCAAACAATTTTTTTAATTGATAAAAAACTACTGATCATTTTTTCTGTGCTGTGTTACGTTCCTTCGATTTTTACTTAGAAAATGTCAATTTTCATTATCTGAGAGGACATGGGTGATGTTGATATGCATCATAACCAATCAAAAACCCAATTTCCCATTTTAAGTTCGTTACGTATTTTTGCATTTTCACTATCGATAAAAAAATATTTGCAAAACTACCATATATGTGTATATATATATACATATATATATATATATATGTATATATATTTGATCATAAATACAGCTACAAATGTAATAGAAAGGATATTAGCAATGAGTTATGTAGAATCCCATAGGGAGAACAGAAAAAAGATTATAAATATATTAACAGATTCTCTATTTGGATACTTTAGTTATAAGGAGAGGAAGTAAACTAAAAACAGATTGGTACCAAAAACCAACCTTATCTGGTAGAATTGTGAACTTTTTTTCATGTCAACCAAGAAATATTATAATAAATACGGCGGTAAATTTAATACGACGAGTTTTGACAATTAATGACAAACAATTCCACAGAGAGAATATTATAAAAATTAAGGACATATTGCGAAAAAATTAATTTCCGGAAAAACTCATGAATAATTTGATCAATAAGAACAAGAACATTAGAAAGCAGACTGAAGAAATCGACGATAACAATACGAAAATATACAAGACAATAACATATATACAAGGCATATCGGAAAGAGTAAAAAACTCCAAAATATACAACGATGAGAAATATAAAATAGTACCGAGGACCGATAACACGATAAGAAAACCTTTCTCATGCATCAAAGCTAAAGTGGACATATTTGACAAGGCTGATTTAATTTATCGGATAAAATGCAATGGCAACGAAAACAACAGTTGCGACCAAGTATAAGTTGACAAATCGGACATTAAATGTAAAAATAAAATATCGACACAAAAAACAGCACTAGTAGCCCACTGTAAAGAAAGAGAACATAAACCAACCTTTGAAGATGTTAAAATATTACAAACGGAAGAGAAATATAATAAAATAATACACTGGAGATTTTTACACATAATCAACATACCGTTACATAAGAGAATGCATTTTAAGAGTGACACTGATAACTGCGCCCAAAGTTACAGCCATACCTAAACAAGAGCGGAACGCGTTTTCTAACTGTCAAAAATCCTCATGCCCATACAATTTGTATGAAGCATCCCTAAATAGCGCGGCGTCAACGCTTTGCAATTGGAAAATCCGATTTTGACAGCGCGTTAAAATAAACAGGGCTGCTATATTTGTTGTTTTGACAGCCCTGTTTTTATTGTTTAATAATATATAATGGCAAATTAAATATTTTAAGGTCAAACTAGCGGTCTTAATTCAATTTCTTATGTCTTTTATGAGGGTTTTAGTCGGCACGAAAGTTAACACTAATGTTTATGGCACAACGCTGACGCTCTTATTTAGGTACGGCATATCAGTGTAAAAGCTACGCTGAAGAAAACGCTCCGCCTTCCGCTCTTGTAAAGGTACGGGTGTTACAGACATATTATTAACAAAGGGAAATAGAAAAGCTACAATTAGTGCAATAATAGTCTTACAAAATAATTGTTGTGTATTTTTGTGACTCGTTATTCCTGAAGGTGACATCCAAAGGATGTCGTAATATTGAAAAATAAAGAATTTAAAGAATAAAACAGACCTCGAGATTGAAAAAATTATTTAATTTATATATTAACAGATAATAGTTTTCCGATAAAACTTAAAACAAATTTAATAGGACAATATATAAACAGAAATGGGAATAATAAAGGTAGTTCGAATGAACCAAAAATTTATAAATCATTGACTTATATACCGACAATGTCGGAACGTTTGGCAAATTTTAACATCTATAATCCTAATACATTAGGCAGATTACTAACAAAAACTGAGCATAACATACAAAAGCTTGAAAGGTCAAATGTAGTTAATAGAACACCCTGAAAAGGATCTAACAGTGGACAATGTAACAAGATACATAAAGGAATAACAAAATATAAACTAAAAACAAGAATTGCTGGATATAAATCAGACCAGAAATATAAACACAATATAACATTACCAAAACAGCATTAGCAACCCACTGTGCAAATTTAAACCATTATCCAAATTTTGAGAATGTTACAATTTTAGACACAGAGAGTAATCCCGAATCCCGGAATTTTCAAAAATCAGTCCCGATTGGCATCCTTAGTATGTATGTGTAGCTCATCTTATAAGGTAGTTGTTATAAGATTTCTTATTAGGGTGGAGTGAAAAAAGTCAAAATCTTTTTTTTTGGAAACGGATACCCTTCAATGACTGTGTATGAGACCTAGAAACTGTTCTGTAAAATATTTAATTTCTACGACGTCATCTTGAGTCTGCACATTTGGCCTAAAGTTTGAAAATTTTTTTTTTCACTTTTTCCAAATTTTTTTTAAGTACTTGAAACTTAAAAAACCCTAACGGGTAATCACTTAATATTTGATTAAGGCCTTAAGTAAAGATAAGAAGTTTTGAAACAATGTTAGGAGGTGGTTTTACTCTGCACATGAGGCTTAAACTTTTCCAAATATAAGTTAATTTTTTATATTTTTTAACGATTTATAATTGCTAATATCCTCTTATAATTTTATTAAAACTTGTTTATATAGCTTTCGTTAATCAATTTTGTATTGTGCAACTCTTCGCTAGTTCATATTCAACTACCCAGCACTCACCACGGGGAGGTGGTTGCACTTCATGAGAGCATGAAAAGTCTTTAACAGGCAAATTGTTTCTTTGTGTCATATATTGGACGGATATTCCCATCAAATAGTCTAGTTTTGATTAAGCTTTCCCTTTTCTTTTGATCACAGACCAATTTTGAGGAAGCAGTAACTTCTTTGACGGCTCCTTCTACCGCTTGAGTGTGTGATGGGAGTTCAAAAAGAGTGCACTCCGAAACTATGTTTACACTCTCGGTCTCCAGTAACCTTTGTAAAGTCTGATTTGTCGAATGGGTTGTGAGAGGTGGCTCTGTCACTACCCACATCATTCCAAACAATCATATTTGAATACACTGATGCTCCAAAATTTATTTTCGGGATTTCAAACCGTCTAAGTGGTTTACTGGCTTGTTCTCTAGATCGAGCCTTGATGACACGTCTTAAAGGCAGTCTTGTGAATACGAAAGGTGTAGTCAATTCTACTGTCAAGGTATAAGGCTTTTATTTCTACCTTTGATTCCTTATTCAGAACTTCATGCCGAGATTTGATTTGCTCACGTCTTACTTTACTCCTGTCTACGACAACGTCATTTATTACATTATCTAAAGACTGAATAGCCTGTACATCGTGTGAAAGAGCAGAGGCTAAAGCTGCTGCTGCGTGATCAGGTACGCCAAACCTATCACAAACTAGGGAAAACGATGGTATTTTTAGCCTAGTTTGTATATTTATGGCAGTAGCTGAGGAAGGGCCTGGAACTGGTTCCCCTAAAACTTCATCTCCTCGAAAACAACCCTTTTCTAGAAGTGGGACAGTTAAATCCAAAGAGTCCAATTTTATATTCTTCACAACCTTTCATACACAATCTTTCTTCTTCTATTATTTTCCTTGCTATTTTCCTTTAATTTGCTGATGTAACTTTTATATCAGCACTTCCAATTGACATTTTCCGTAGAGTTCTTTGATCGGTCAAGAATTTGCGTTCAAGTATTGGAACCTTCTTAGCGGGATCACATTTACAAAGCTGAAAATCTTTACTTTTACATGCACTAACATCGAACAATGCCTCAACTCTATTGTTAAATTCGAAAAGTTTTTTTTTTTTTTAAACTGTCCTTATCTCTGTCACGTTTGTATGTTTTGTTGAGTGTTTGAACTAAATCAACTTATCTTTTAACAAATATGTAATAGTTTTAGAAGTTTTGCATGGGAGTGAAGCTTTTCCCCAAACGAAGCTTAACTTGTCAACAACAATCTTGGACACTTCTAAAAAACTAGGGTTTTTGTCATTTTGCTTAATTTTTTTTTTGTTCTAAACATAAATATAGTATTTTAACACATCTCAACGAGTAGGAAGCAAAGACAAGCCCATATCTTGACCATTGGCTAGGATAGGATGAGGTAAATCCTTAAAACGAGTCCTAGGAAACGCCATAATACAGTTATAAACACACAAGGCACAGTGACAGAATGTACTATAATAGTGAATTAGAACCGTAGAACGTATGTACATAAGTAGACGACTAGATATAACAAAACACCTATTACTCTCCCTGTCAAAACACGACCAGTGCAGTCAGAGAGAGCCTTTTACTGATTATACCAATAATTCTAAATATCGGAAATTTCGGACAATTTGGCGAACTTTAAGATTTATGCGCAAACTAAAACCACTACATAAAAAAATTTAAAAAAAATCCGTCTTTATTTAAGACCTTGTTTAACTTTTCAGTAACTACTCGTCTGATGTAAAAAATTTCAGAAATTTTCAAACTTTAAGCCAAATGTGCAGACTCAAAATGACGTCGTTAAAATAAATATTTTTACAGAATTGGTTCTAGGGTTCATACACAGTCATTGAAGGGTACCCGTTTCCGAAAAAGAGATATTGACTTTTTTTCACTCCACCGTAGTACCCATACATTTGCAATATTATTGTTCAATAATGGATATTGTACAATTAAATTTTCTGTGTGACTATCATATTAGTAGGTGTAATAATATTATGGATAAAATCATAATTAATATTGTGCAAAAAAAAGTATTTTTAATGTGTTGACAACATTGTACAATACGCACATGTCCATATGTACGTTTCGTTAACTTTTTCATGTATTTAATAAAGAATTGCGACATATATGTATTTGTTTTTATATTTCCCAACTTAGTCTACATTCACACGTTTCATCTTTTGATGCTCAACTCTTGTGTTTAAGGAGAGGGAAGCAAGAAGAAAAGGGGTTGGTACGGAGATGCCTGTACTTGAGCAGTACGCTTTGTGTTCTCATTCGTAGGTATATGCACAACAATGGCTGCATGTAAATTTTATTCTTTTCTGTTTCTCTTTGGTTCGCTTTGAATAAAAGTATTGTTGTTTTGAAGCAAAAAAAGTTGAAACCGGTTGCTGCGTGTGAACATAATAGCATCTTCAAACGGGAATTTAAAAGAATTTGAGCATCAAAAGATGAAACGTGTAAATTGAGACTTACTGAATAATGTGGTGCAAGTCTACAATAATAATAAAGTACTCAATAATATTGCATATGTATGGGTACCTTAAGATTTGAAAATCCTTATGTTTTTTATAGTTTTAAATTATTGTTGTTTTAAGTTTCAAAAGATCTCTATTTTAAATATGGATATTTAAAAAAAAATAAAAATAATTAGACAGTTACATTTTAAGTAAATCGTTCTGTTAGTCATATTTAAGCCCTAAATGGTATGGACTCTGTTGTGCTAAAACGTTTATTTCAGGAAGAAAAGGCGAGTTCTTTATCTATAGCTCGGTCATTTACGAACCGTTTTCGCTTTTCTACTATGCTTATTTAAGGTGAAAGTGAAAAAATAAAGTTCATAACACAGGCTTTAAAAAGTAGGCAATAGCACTGTACAACAAAATGATTCTGAGAGTGAGGGGTGAAAAAAGAGACTAAATTAAAGGACCCGTATCGCGGCGTTTGTTTATGTTAGATCGATTTTTTTTTTTAATCGACCTTCAACCTTTGCAGTCAAATGCCGATTTTCAGCATATTGTTTATATGGTTTTCTGCCTATAACTCGTCGACTGTTGCAGATTTAAATTAATTTTTTATTATTTTTAATAACGTTTCGCAAATTTGAATTTGGAAATGTAACTGAAATTTTCTTTTTATGTTTTATGTTATTTTAATTGCCAACTGCTTGTCCGTTTACTTGTTTATCACAACTCTGTGTTGATCTCATTTACTACTTTATTTTTTTAACCATGTCAACTTCTAGTTGAGTTCTTTTTTATTCGGGCCAAATTGCTTTGAAAATAACAATAAGTAAGAAGTTCATATTTTTACTGAAAAGTCGGCCATCTTTTTTTGTGTAAATTTCATTCGAATAATTGACTGTAAGATGATAGTTTGTAAAAAGGGATAGAATTAAGTAAGTTATCTTCGTTTTGAAAATAAATGTGATTATAATTTACTATTTTATTAATAGATAATAAAACACCACACACACGCGCAAGCAATTCACGGAATTGAATATCCCATAGTTTTGTTATTTTCTATCACTCTTTTATAACATCGACTAATTGATATTTTTTAAGTCTGTAAATGCCAAATTATTGCTAGAGGCGTGTGCCACAATTAAATTTTTTTAAAAAATTGATTTAGAAAATTTTTGTGGTGCTTATGAAGCAAAATGTTGGAAAAATTATTTGTTTTTCATGCTTTTTGAAAATATTTTCTCTAGAATTTGTCTCGCGGATGTGTAGATGGCCATTATTTCGGCCTGAATGACACTGCAGTGATCCGGCAGCCTTATAGGAATGCTCTAGTTTAGCTGATCGGAGTATATGCCAAAACCGACATCATGCAGAGTCTTAGACCCGTTAGTGAATATCTGAATCGCATTCGCGGGAATTCGTAGGTCATCATAGTTAACCACGTTATCCAAAATGCTTGTGGTGAAGTCAGGATCAAAGATTGGCTCAGGTGTGACATAATCAACGTCCCTGTGCGAATTTATCTCTACCAGTATTTTACCATGTCCAATATTGTAGTCCCTCCATGCTATGGTGGCCCGCGTTCGCATCTAACTTTTTCGTCGAAATGTCTGGTGGTAACCAGTTCAAAATCGTAAACAATGCCATAGAGGGGGTTGTTCTAATGGCACCCGTTACCGTTATCGCCACCATTCTCATTATACGTTCAAACTTAGCTTGATGACACTTCCCCTTGAGCGCCGGCCACCAAACAGCTGCTCCGTAGAATAGAATGGGTTTAATGACACATTCGTATAGCCAGTATACATTCCTCGGGTTGATTCCCCAGTTTAGGCCAATAGCTCTTTTGCAACAATATAATGCAGTTGTCGCCTTATTAGTTCTGGAAATTGTGTTCATCTTCCAGTTCAGTTTACTGT
The DNA here is from genome assembly GCA_943735925.1 of Pollenia amentaria. Lineage (NCBI taxonomy): Eukaryota > Metazoa > Arthropoda > Insecta > Diptera > Polleniidae > Pollenia > Pollenia amentaria. Next base: position 77,666,996 of record OX031008.1, on the reverse strand, counting down.
CCAATACTAGCCCAATATATTTGGCATTATCGGACAGTGTCAGTGAGACCCCATTTATTTTTGGGGTATTAAATTTGGGAATCTTGTATCTCCTTGCAAAGAGTACCAGTTCTGTTTTCGCAGGATTAACATACAGTCCACATCCCTGACCTCATTTTGTTAGGACATCCAGTGCGGACTCCATAAGTTCAGACAATAGTCCAGGATCCTTACTCAAAGCCACAACTGCAACGTCATCCGCATACGCAATCGTCCCTTCCATGGCTCTGAGAAGGGTATTGATATTCAGATTCCAAAGAAATGGTGACAGAACACCTTGCGCGATGCCGATATCGCAACCTTGGAAATATTCGAGGCGCCCAAAAACTTATTACTTATAGCAACAATAATTTTTTAAAATTATTGCTTTGCTGACTGCTTAAACAGAAAACATACACATAGTGAGACTAAGCAAATTGTTTGCTCTCCCTTTGTCTGCTCTTGCTGATTACAGTGCTGCCATTTAGACGCTTTTCGGGTATTTAATAAAGCTTTTTTAGTCTCGTTACTCTCTTCTTTTTTCCGAATACCCTTTTTTTAAGAAAAATTTTTTTTCTACGCTTTCTCCATTTTAAGTGACGCCTTAGTGCCTCTTGTTACAACAAAATATCTCGTACTCGAACTAAGACGTCAACTTCTTCCAAATTTTAATTTGCTGCAAAAAGTATCGCTATTTAGTGAGGATAATTCTAAAAAAAAAATAAGCAGATATTATTGATTTCATACAAAATTTCATTGATGATTCGTCCCAAATAAATAAAAATAAAATTTCCCTAAGGAATCTAAATATTGCAAAAATGGAAAATAAGAAAAAACTGATGAATTTTGCATTATAGTAATTTGTTTTTAAATACTGTAGTGCAAGATTGTACTTTCTTACTTGTTTCAGATTGTATTTGTAACTTTAAATAAATGTCTAAAGAGAAAAACTATATTCATATGTATCACTAAAAGTTTTCCAATCTATTTAAGTTGACCTCTGCCACTGTTAAACAATAAACGTCACTTATCAGGGAAACGGAAATCAAAACGGAAACACAAAACTTGCGGTACATTGAAGCTTTCTTGTACAAACATAATTCCAAAATTCTTTCAATCACCAACATTTAATATCATTTCAAATGTCAAGCGGACAATAAAACTGCAAATAAATGAAAAGTATACATAAATCGGCCAATGAGACAGACACTGCTGGAAATAGAGAAGTGCGTTTATTATTTAAACATTATAACACACAATTTATTATCATTCCAAACAGGGGTACAAGTATTTCATTATTTTATGAACTCCATCATTTACTAATATGACTGGCAGGCTGGACTGAATGACTAGCAGACCGAGCAACTGAATGACTGCTGATGCTGTATTTGTTATTGCAACAACCAACAACAATAAGTAGCTGCAGTTAAAATGACAAAAAAAAAATAAAAAAATAGCTTCAACTCCAAAATCATACTTATGTTTCTTGTACCATTTTGAGTACCTACTAGTGATGTTACGAATGTTCGAATGTATTCGTATTTGCCCAGTTCAAGCGAATATTTTACGAATATTCTGTTAATACATTCCTAATGAGAACAAATACAAAAGTGTAAAAAATACATAAAATGAAACCAAAAATATTAATTTTTAATAATTTTTATTAAAAAAAAGCTTTTTGTCTTTAACGCAAAATAAAATCTTCTTTTAGTAAAGTTAAAAAAAAAACAAATATTTTGCCGCCACGAAAAAAAATTATAATAATTACTCAAGTTGATTTTAATGATTCCTAGATAATCTATCATTTGCAGAAGAGTTTGCTAAAAACCGTAAAAATGTAAAGCCGCGGTTTCGGGTTTAAAATGATTGAAACTGATCGGTTTCGGCTCGGTTTTCGGTTTTTCGTACAAATCTTGCATATTGCTGTGTTTGACCGGTTTTCTGACAATTTGAAATGTTTACAAACTCCAGATTTTAGTTCTGACATTTCTGAAATAAAATTAGTAAAATAAAATAAGTTAAAAAAGTTTAAATGTGCTGCCAAATTTTATTGGTAATTAATATGACTGCGATTTCCATACAAATGAATGATTTTTGTCGATGGTCTAAGAACGATGTCAATTAATTATCTTTCCGAATCATTAAATTTGCGTTAAAATGGCATCGATTTGTTTTTGCATATTTTGGTTTCAATTTTTTTTTTTGCATATTTTGACATTTTTTAGTGATTTTTTTTTTAATTTCCATACTGGTGTTGTTTTTGGTGTTGTCCCTGTCGGAAAATGAGTTAGCTTAAAGTTAACTTATGGTTAATCAGAAGTTAGTCAGAGGTGACTCACGAGCTAACTCATTTACATGGTTAAAGCTATTCAGTTTTTACACGCAATGTCCGCAGTACGAGTCAGTACTCACTCACACTGCATAACTTTAAGATAACCATAAGTTAGCTCATTATGAGTCAGCTTGTGGTGCATACAATATGTTGACTTTAATAAGAGAATAAAAAAAAAATTACGTATTTTGCTTTATTTATTTTCTAAAGAGAGACAGAGACTATTACACATATGTTTTCTTTCACTTTTGTTGTATTTCCCCTTTGTCTACAGAAAAACTCTCAGTTATAAGACACCAGCAGCATGCCCGATATGATCAAAACCGGTTTTCATAATAATTCTTCTTTGAAAATGAGATGTATTTAACTAAATGATATTAACAAAGAGAATATGGGAACTTTTACTTATTATTTAACTTTGAAAAAGTACACAAAACAAGCAAAACGTGTTTTTACCACAGTCCACTGCATCAGCTTTGAGTTAGCCAAACGCTAGCTCAAAAGTTATCGAGAAGAAGTCAGTCGCACAAAACACAACTCACTAATCTCTGCATAACTTTTGAGTTAGCCAAAGGCTAGTTCAATACTTATCGAGAAGAAGTCAGTCGCACAAAACACAACTGACTCTAATCTGCACCAATTATGAGTTAGTCACTAGTCAGTTGTAAATAAGTAAGCTAAAAGTCAACTAAATGTTGAGCTAGCTAATAAAAATCCGACAGGGTAATAGTCTCTGTCTCTCTTTAGAAAATAAATAAAGCAAAATACGTTATTTTTTTTTCGCTTATTAAAGTCAACATATTGTATGCACCACAAGCTGACTCATAATGAGCTAACTTATGGTTATCTTAAAGTTATGCAGTGTGAGTGAGTACTGACTCGTACTGCGGACATTGCGTGTAAAAACTGAATAGCTTTAACCATGTAAATGAGTTAGCTTGTGAGTCACCTCTGACTAACTTCTGATTAACCATGAGTTAACTTTGAGCTAACTCATTTTCCGACAGAGCATGTTCGCCATGACGGTCGCCTTACAATGTCATTTTTTGTATACAACCAAACGCACAACGAAAACTATTGTGGTAAATTAGAACATGAATATCAACACGTATTCGCCACGTACTAAAACATGAACTAATTAATACCGTTACTCTGCCGGCTTTATGTTCATGTCATGTTGAAGCCGATAACGCTTGAAGACGTAGTGTTAGGTACCATTGACATTTGAGTCATACACCTGTCAAAGAGTCGGCATACTAGTTGTTTACTATGCTTGGAGTTATCTTAATGTCTGAAGTATAAAATCTCTCCCCGTCACTATAGGAAATTTCCCCTTTTTTTTGGCCAAAAGTACTTAATTTTTTTCTTGGAGTTTTTGATTTTTTTTTTCACTATGTACTTAAAAACATACTAAAAAAAGCATCCCCGAAGTATAAAGCATCAATGATGCTTTACCGTTATTTTATAAATGCAAAAACATGAGGTTTGTTAATTAAACAAAACGAGGAAGTTACTATATTAAATTAGACGTGTATTTAAGTTTAAAGTTTTTATTCAAAAAATTCATGTAAAAAAAGTGAAAAATGAACAATAATGCTAAATGTGAGTACTTTTATAGTAGTTAAAAAGATATTCAACTTTTTTTTTTAATTTGGTTAAATCGAAGGAAAGAAAAAGACCTTGATGTTATATACTGTAATAATAAATTGCAACTTCACTAAGCTCCGAAAAAAAATGATTAAAAGTGATAGATATAACACTTACGTATTTCGATAGAGCCATAAGTTGTCATCCATTCGCAATTAATTTCAGCTGCATATACTTGCATATGTCTTAAAAAAGGCGTATTTTTCCAGGTAACTTCAGCGCACCAAATGCAGACTTACGCGTGACAAACTTTTTTCCCCGTGACGGTGCGTGACTAAAAATTTATTAGCTTAAGGAGGAACACTTCCAAAAAGCGAATCTAAAAAATCATTTAGGAGGAACACTTCCAAAAAGCGAATCTAAAAAATCATTTAGTTTGGCCCACTCGTTTGGCTAAAAATTAGTTTTGGCCAAAAAAAAGGGAAAATTTCCTATAGTGCCCGTGTAGAATAATTTGCTTTATTTATAACTTTAATATACTTCAGTAAACACTTGGGCTCCACATTAGACCCTTTAGGCCGCGGTGCTTATTGTTTTTGTATAATGTAAGTATAAATTTAGATATTTTTAATTAGGCTTAAGTTCATTGAATTTAATTTTCATTAAATTATTTATGAAATTAATTAAAATTTTATTGATAATTTTTCATTCTTGACCGCGCTGAGATTTGTTAACAGCTAAGGCACGAGCTATGTTTACATTTGTCCTTCAAGTTGTGCTGAAAAAAAGGTCAACAAGAAAAAAATAAAGACAAAAACATGGAAAAACAAATATATACTTTGGATTTCAAGAAGAATTCTTGACAAAAAGTACGAAAAAACAGAAGTTAGGAAGAACATGTAAATCAATTAAATAGATAATCATTCATTCAAAAGCAAATTTCGATCTACCAAAGTGAAATACCATTTGGTTTAAGGATTGATGTTTGACTATTGACGTCTTCCGGCTTCAATAGCCGAGTGAGTAAAACGGCAAACCCTACTGACGAGATTGTGTGGTTACAATCGAAACTAGTCTGGGCAACCTGTCCGTGAAAGCCTGGGTTCAAATCTCAGCGCAGTCAAGAATGAAAAATTATCAATAAAATTTTAATTAATTTCATGTTGTAAAATTCCTGTCTTCATAAAAATAATTTAATGAAAATTAAATTCAATGAACTTAAGCCTAATTAAAAATATATAAATTTGGATTTAAAACCATTAACAGTTCAATAAAATAACCACAATACTAATATTGTTAGTATAAAAATTTTAAAATGTTCAGTAGTGGCATTCAGGTCCGAAATTTGTAATTTCAATTAGGAGTGTGCCAGTTTTTTTTCTTGTTATGGACAAGACTGGGGGATTTTTTCAGTCACATTTTAAACATCGTGTGGCAATTTTAAATTGGATATTCGTATTTGTATTCGATGAATATTACCGCAGATATTCGTATTCGTATTCGTATTCGCGGATATTAAAAATTGATATTCGTAACATCCCTAGTACCTACTATTACTTACTAATCCATCATTAGAATTACTTCATTTTTAGATATTTCTCACTAATCGTTGTCCAGAGGAATGGGAAAACAGAGACTGCAACGGCGTCTTCAAATATATTGGGCTAGACGCAATGAAGGAGACGCGCACAGCATCGCATCCATCGACTTCGACTCGACGACTATTAAACATTTTAAAATGTGCGTTTTATTATGTCGCACATGTGTCATATTCAACGATTAAATATTTGCCGCACAACATGAACCGTTAAATATCTTGTGATTTTATAGAAGAAATATCTCGAAATAACAAAAAAGAATTATATAGAAACAATAATTTTTCATTGTATAAGGATTATGGAATAAATTCAAATGGCAATGGCATGACCAGCCAGTCCTCTTCTCTGCTTGTTGGTTTTTTTCTTTCTTATGTTTTTTTTTATTTTCCTGCAATAGACAGGTTTATGCGATTTATACGGGGAAAAATATTTATTTCTTCTATTTCTATAATATTTTTACTGTTTTTTGTTGTTTCAATCCTTAAAAGTCTTTAAAATTGAAGAGAATAGAATGACTGTATGTGTGTGTATGTGAGAGAATGCATTTGTGTGGATTTCACAGGCGATTACCATAAATGGTATAAATAATTCTAGGAGTGGGACAGAATGTATCAGGTGGCAGCCAAGATAGGGAATATTGTCTTTCATATCAGTTCAATAACCGTTTGTTAATTGGTTTTTTTTTAGTTCTACTGAATTGAGGTAATTTTAAAGAATTTTATTAAAATATTTTTAATGAAATGTTCTCCGAAATTTTTAAAAATCTACAAATAAATATTTTTTTGTTAACGTTATATTCTATACAAATATACCACTCCTATTGGAGCGTCTACCAACAAATAAATATAAGCACTAATAGTTTTATTGGTAGTTGAATGTCATAATGTTCAGCTTTACTATATCTACTGATATCGCTTAAAAGAATTCCAAATCAACAGTCATGAGAAAGAAAAATCTTAAAAAAAATGTCCAGTAACGAATTTGCCATATAAAATATGTTCAGTGTTTAGTATGATGTAAAAGGATCTTCTACCTCTACAAAGGTGTTGATGATATCGAAGAATCTTTATATCGCCACGAGTCTTATTCCTGAAAAATCCTCTTTAAAAAGACTGCTAAACGACCACAAAACTTATGGTGTATTATTTTCTACAAAAAACGGTGACATTTAATTAAAAAAATGCAACTTGGAGTTTGTTTCTAGAAAATATTTAGCTCTCTGAAAGGGTGGCATGTTTTATTCTAAACAAAATTATCCTTAACCCTTTCAGTGTTTTTGTCGAATATATTCGACATTACATTGTACTCTGTTTCTACGCCCGTTTACTGTATAAAAATGTACAGTTAATTATATATTTTCTGTTTTATCTGAAAGAGAGAAATTTCTTTTGTAAAAAGGTTATATTTAGGAAGAAAAAAAATAATTTCGGTGTTTGGACGATATTAAAAAAAATTGTGAGTATTGATACTTGCGTAAATAAGTATTTACTTGAAAAAAATATTGCAAAAATATATTGTAGGTTCTTTTGTGGACCTTTGAAGGTAAATTTTGATTATATTCGACATTCCCTAAACACCAGGGGAGCCACATGAGACGAAAATTACTATATTTTCTGGCTTCAGCGCCATCACATTACCTTATATACAAATTTTCAGATTTTTAACTCGCCACAAATTATTTTTGACCCTGAAAGGGTTAATAATGGCATAAGACATTGATTGCACTTTACGCCCTGTATAAATCGGTATTAGTATTGATAACAATGCCCTGTAAAGCAGGTCACTTCTGTTTATATATAGGGCTACCAGACGAAGTTGGGAAAAAAACGCTTCGAATCAGGGCAGAAAGAAGTTAAGCTTTTAAAGTTATGTTTCTACTATTTTAAAGAGAGACATAAATTGTTTTATGGAAAGTTGACAGTTAAATAAAATCTAAGTCGATTCGGTGTTAAAGAATTGTCATAAAGTCTTAAAATCAAAAAATCTTTTAAACTTGGTGTCGAAAATCGGCAATCTGGCAACGGTTTTCCCATGTGCACATATTTTATGAAAAAAAACTAAAGAACATTTTGGAGTTTTTTTTTAAATTTTTAAAAGAAAAAATCAAAATATGGATATCACCGCTTCCATTTTATGCGCAGAAATTACAATAAACCAATTATTGGATTCATCCTTTTTATAAATTTATTTAAGCAAAAAAATTTAATTTTACTATATGAATCGAAGGCACCGGATTTCCCATCGCTAACACTAATTGACAACTTGAGGCGCCACTGTCATCATGTATTATATTTTAAATTTTACTTTGATTTTTATATTTTTTTTTCTTTTGTCTCAATTTAATTATAATTGCAATTTACAAATTTTTATCAAACAAAGATTCATTGAAAAGTCATTTTGAACGGCTGTTTTTTTTTTTTTTTTTTTTTGTATTCACGTTTTAACTAAATAATTTAATTTATAATTTATTTATTTATTTGTATATCGCATACAACAAGATTTAAATCTTATAATTATAGTATGCGAATTAAGTTTGTTATAAAAAGTAGATTGGGTAGATAATACATTAGTGAATAACAAATTATACAATAATTAAAAATTATAAATAACAATACAATGTTTACTAATTATTATACTATATTAGACATACAAACATAGATATTATTGGGAATAATTAAAATTAATGGTTTTTAAGTAAAAAAAAAATAAAAATTCAAAACAATTTAATTAAAACTTGAATACAAAAAAAAAAAAAAAAAAAAAGAACAGCCGTTCAAAATGACTTTTCAACGAATCTTTGTTTGATAAAAATTTGTAAATTGCAATTATAATTAAATTTAGACAAAAGAAAAAAAAATATAAAAATCAAAGAAAAATTTAAAATATAATACATGATGACAGTGGCGCCTCAAGTTGTCAATTAGTGTTAGCGATGGGAAATCCGGTGCCTTCGAAATATATATATATTTCTGCCTTATAGGAGGCCAAACCACTTGACCGATCAACTTAAAATTCTCACAGAATATAACTGTGACCCTGGAAGAGACATAAGGCTATATAAAGTTGAGATTGGACAAAGGGGCGATGCCACGCCCATACAACCCAAAATTTAAAATCGTTATATCTTAGGCATTTTTTGGTATAGGATGATGATATTTAGTACATATGGTGGTAGTATGAATAGCAATAAGCTCCATGAAAAAAGAGGGCGGAGACACGCCCCTTTATAGAAAAAGTAAAAACCACCATATCTAATAAACTACTGAACCGATCGTCATCAAATTTCCTCAGTAGGCGACTGCCTTGAGTTACTGACTTTAAGCTATATAAAGATGTGGTTGGAAAAAGGGCATATCTTAGCCACTATTTGGCGTAGGATGATGATATTTGGTATATGTATATGGTATTGTTATGAATATAAATACTTTGCATGAAAAAAGTGGGAGGGGCCACGCCCCTTTATGTCGATTATATCTAATTAACTACTGAACCGATCGTCAACAAATTCTCACAGTAGGCTGTTATTATGAATTAATGAGCCCTAGGCTATGTAAAGATGTGGTTGGACAAAGTGGCGGTGGCACGCCTACGATTACAGTTTCCTGTTTGGTTATCGTTTGCGATGACTATAATCAAAGCCTAAGGGCAATCTCTACAAGTTTGTGGCTTAAATTTAGCAAATCCATGTTTCTCGCGTGGACAGCTTTATGTTGCATGCTCGCGTGTTGGAAAACCAACTGATTTATATGTTTATGCTCCAGATGGGAAAACTAAAAACATTGTGTATCCTAAAGCATTGCAATAATTAATTAATAATTTAATATTTGTTTCATTTTATAACGGTTGGGGTAGCGAAGCACACCGGGTTAAGCTAGTAGTAAATAAAATAGAAATTTTATAACGTTGAAACGAAAAGGAAAGAAAAATGCGTGTTCATATTGATGATACCCTAACATCAGAATTGTGACATCAATGTTATTACAATTGGCATTAATTATGCAAAAAGTGAGATAAAATTTTTTCATATTATATGCGTCATCTACGCTATAACAACAGTGACATCAATTCGACGCCACATTTTGTGTACACTGATAGAAAAGGCGTCATAACGCTGATGTATTTTGACATCAGTACAGACAAACTTATGTTATCAGTTCGATAACATAATATATCACGTCATCAGTGTTATGACAAACTGTCATCAGTGCAATGACAAACTGTCATCGGCGCGATGACATAATATATCATGTCCTAACATTATTTTCATATTTAAAAAGTAAAATTAGAAGCAAAAATTCCCATATTCTATTTTTTTAAATTATTTATTTAAATACATCAAATTTTTAAAGTAGAACTATTACGAAAACCATATCGGGCATGCTGCTGGTGTCTTATAATTGAGAGTTCTTCTGTTAATAAAGGGCGGAATACAACAAAAATAAACCAAACGTGTGTAACGGGTAAGTAAATAATGATATTCTCTTACTTTGACTTAAGGCCAATTACAATGACTCAATTTGATGACATTTTGTCATCGCACTGATGACATGCCTTATAAAACCGACTCCGATTCGTCATTTCTGTGATGCCAATGTGTCATCCCATTGATGACATAATTTAAATTTTTGACCCTGATGACAATTTAGCCAAGTGATGTTAAGGCTGACATAACAGTGATGTAAAGGGATCAAAAACGAAGACACTTGTCATAGTAATGATGTCAAAATATATCAGCGTTATGACACCTTTCTATTAGTGTATCGTTAGAAGTGCTTTCTTTTTGTTTAAATATTCGTGCCTTTTTTATTTCTTCTTCTAGCCTTTATAATATCACCAAGTTGTTTGGGTACTTGGTTGATATTTTAGCGCTGAATCCCAAAGCCACCCTCTACACTCCATAACCTGAGAAACACAATCGGTGTTTTCTCTGGAAATATCAGCAAGATGTATGGATCCTTGGCGGATATTCTGGAGCTGTAGCCCGAATTCACCCCTGAATAGAGGCCATCCCCCACGAAACTTTTTGGCGACTCATCCGGACAACCACAGGACGTAATCGACGTTGTTAAGCAGCTAATTTAAATATGGTATAAAATATAAATTAAGTAAATATTAAATATAAGACGACAATATAATTTATATTATATTAAAGAAACAAATAATTGTAAATATTTGAGTATAAGGCTTTGGAAACGAGTTTATAATTAAAGATTTTTCGATAATTTAACATAGATGGAGGGTATCAAAAATTCGGCACTCTTGTTTACATTGAAACGCCCTTTTCTCTTTGGAAAGAGGTTTTCAGGAATCTGAAATTAAACGGATCTAAGTCAGCAAACTTTGTGTTTAAGTTTAACGAGCAGAATTTGGCAGTTATGATCATAGAATATCAAAATTTTACTGTTAAAATTGCAACATTTTAATTCCTTTTATATTTTTATTTTGAAAACTATTGAATAAATTGAATCATTTATTTCGAAAAGGGCTCAGGTACAAAAATTCAAAGAGTTCAGTAGATACAAAAAACTGAATATCTCTTAAGCCATTTGACTCTTTGAAGCAGAGTTTTTTCCTAAAATTCTTAACCTTTTTTATGTTATAACCCAATAAAAAATTTTCATATTTTGCAAAGCACTAATGGTACATTTTAAAAAGTAAGCACACATTTATGCGCTACGCAATAAAACATACACATATGCAGTAAGGTAAGTGAACGAATTCTTAATAAATTAAAAAAAATTTGAAGAGCCACGACATTCCCTTACTACGAAGCAGGTTTGTAAGGGGGCATACAAAAGAGTAACGGTAACAAAAATTTCAGTGTGCATTCACCAATTTTTATATGCGCAGAATAAAGCGCTTTCTGTGTTAAAAATGTATTGCTTCAAATTGGGAACTCGCCTTATAAAATTCGTGTCTTCCGTAAGCGATACTTTTGCGTTTCTCCCTTACAAACCTGCTTCGTTGGAAGCTCCATTTTTTATTGGCAATAGTAAAACCAAAAAATTATTTAAGTAAAGGAGAAAATAGTCATTACAATTTCCGGAGATGAGCCTTTTTCGAAACTTATTTTTGAATTTTCGTGGTTTTAGTAGCAAAATGTATCTTTGGTGTTTGCAATTTATTGAAATACACGAATATTCAGATAATCGATAACGTATAAATATATATTTTGCATTTTAAGATAAGATTAACCCATTGAAGATTCATTTATCAACTCGAGAATTTTAATGAAAGTAAACAAAATTTTTAACGAATGATTTTTAATAAAAAGGAACAATGAGAACATATCAGTACATTTTTATCAGTTTATTAAAATTACAATTTAGAAAACACATACAGATACATTATAAATCTTCTTATGATATGAATTATAAATCTTCTTCTTTCAATATGTGCCTGTGAATACATGTCGGTTGGCCATTGCAGAATGTCTTCATAACAATTTTGGATATCGGCAATCTGGATATTATTGTCCTTCTACTGGAATTTCGTGGCTCTTCAAATTTGATACTTTTCTTAAAATTTATTTAGAGTTCGTCCACTTAGGCCCAGAACAGACAGTGAAACGCAACTGCAACAAAACCCTATTGTAATTATTGGTTTGAAACCAGTTTCAATCGTTTTCCACACACTCCGCAACTAAAATTATACCACATGTGATCAAATAATCATTCATCATTTCTGTTTTCTTTCGGAACTGATGAAACGCAAGCACGAGATTCCAGCACGCCGGTTTCAATGCAACTGACTTCCGATGCGTTCAGACCGGTTCGAAAATAAACGCAAATGTAACCAAAAAATAACAAGGAGTTGTAGTTTCGTTTCACCGTCTGTTCTGAGCCTAACCTAACTTCATACATTTCTGTATGTCTTATTGCGTAGCGCAAAAAAGGGCGCTTGGTTTTTGAAAAAATTTCTATAAGTGCTTCGCAAAACAAGAACATTTTCTGTTGCGTGGTTTTAACAATAGAGTTATTTTTATAAACGATTATTTTAGGAAGTTTTTAAGTTGCAAGAATTCTTTCCAAAATAAAGATTTTTTTAGTGAATGTCAAGAATTTTGCAAATTTAAATCTGACAAGCCTAATACATGCATATGTACATATCGTTATCTAAAATGCAATAGGGCGTAACAAATTCGAAATAGAATTTTTGATTGATTTTTATTCGTTTTATTAAACTACATGTTCACATAAACATCCCTGCGTTCAAAAATTGCGACTTTATTAAAGAAATTCAAACGTTAAGTATTCCTTGTTGTGATCATTCATTTTCAAAATGAAGTTAAAATAATGTGTATGGTTGGCTATTCAAGGTTTAAGATAAAAAATTTTGTAATATGTGTGTCTTTTTAAAAATCTTTTATTTTATTTGAAAGTATCAATTGCATTTTTCTAGACTACGACTAGCCCTTTTATGATCATATTTACAGGTTCATAAGACATTTAAATACTTTATCATTAAGTAAGACAAATTTTCGTTCAATACACATCTTTAGCTAAGAAATGTACTTGTCGCAAATCTAAATACTTCTAGAAAAACTACGGTCAATAGAACAAAATGCCTTAGAATATGTCTTTTCATTACAAGTTCTTTTTATGGCCTGTTTATTTAGTTTTATTCGATCAATACTTGTTATGTGATGCTTAAAGATTGACAGCTTCTTATTTCTTTTTTCTCAATTTTGTTTGCCGTTTAAAAAATTGCAGCAATTGTCGGGGCACAATTAAGGCGTCATGCGAAATGTGAAAAATTTTTTTGTTTCAGACAATGGTTTAAAATTACGATTTAACTATCAGTGATTTTCATAGCAGAAACAAATCTCAACGATCAGGCAATATAAAGTTATCCACACAAAATTGTATCTCAACTACCTGTGCTTCATATTTTTGTGTATCCGATGCTTTGCCAAAATCTATCCACTTGTTTAAATATAACCACTTATTTCTATTTCGTTAAAAAATAAGACACTTAAATGTATTTTGCCTCGAAGAAAACTTCATACTGGTAATAAACTTTTAACAAAAATCTTAAAAAAAAAATTAGCATTATCTTTAACATTTTTAAAAATCATTTTTAGCATTTTTTGGCCATGTCCAATGCCAGACTTAGCTGTAAAAATTGTTTAGATCTGGTCACACTGATAGCCAGTTTTGCGGGAAATTATTACTGATGTTCAGTGAGTGAGTTTTTCATATCACACAATTTGATGGAGTGCACACAATTTGATGGTAGGCTACTGGGTAGTGAGCTAGTCTATTAGTGCAGGGGTTGCGGGTTTGATTCCCGCCAAAGACACTGGTCTCCTACAGACAAGCGTAGATCTTTGCGGGATTAGTGTAAGAAAAAAATTTTTAAAAATAAGTGCTGCCAACTATGTATTTAATTTCAAATCCTCAAAATAAATAACGTTTTTCTGTTTAAAAATTACATACAGTATTAAACCGCGTTATATTAAAACGAATCGCGGCAAAAACACATGCAATATTTTTTTGGAATCGCGTTTAATAGTTTTCGCGTAAAACAAGTCGAGTAATAAGAGAATTTGGTGGAATTTGGCAAAATAAAATATATGTGAAATTGTCTAAGAAATCCGACGATTTACCTACACGCAGAGAAAAAACATTTTTAAATATTTTTAAAGAAAAATTTTAACATATTGTTTAATTTAACCATATTATCGTCACCACCAACCATATTATTGTTAAATTAGTCCTCAATCAAGAAGCCACAACCATATTATGGTTGACTCTTAACATGTTATGGTTAGATATGACAATAACTTGTTTTAAAATTAACAATAGTATTTTCCTCTTTTCCAAGAGCAACATGCTTTGGTTGAAAACCAACCATGCTATTATAAGTATTAAACATATTTACGTTATTAGTAACCAAAACATGTTCGCAGGTAACCATAATATGGTTGTGCTTTCCTGATGGAGGACTCATTTAACTTTAATATGTTTACAATTTTCTTTAAAAATAGTTTTGTTAGAGATGACCATTTTTAAACATGTTTTTTCTCTGGGTGTATGGCAGGCCGGTTGAGTCTATTATAAGTTTGCAAAAGTCAAAGTTAAGGGATGGCTCCGATTCCAATTTTCACCAAAAAGTATGCTCTGTAGTTTGTCGAAATGATTTCACTAAAGATTAATAATAGCAATAATAAAATCGCTTGCAGTTCTAATTGTGCTTACTATCTAGTTTGTTTGTCACATTTTTATCATTCGTGTGGCTGTTGCATGTGTATCTTGCTACAAAAATCTTTGTTTAGCTATTTTCTTCCTTTAGAATAAATAAAAATTCCATTGCAGTCAATAAAAAAAGTAAACACATCTTTAATTCTATCGATGATGTTTTATCCATAAACAACAATTGCGTTGTAACTCCATGTACAGAATACTCGTAAATACAACATCCACATAGTCAGAGTGTATAAAATCTGATGATGTCGTTTGCTGGCTACTTTACACTGAACATGTTCACTTTGCTGATCACATTTCATTTCTTTTTGTCCCATGCGCCTTCGAACACTCTCTCGCCTTTTCTCTTTTTAGCCAAGCGAAAATTTATCTTTTCAATGTGTTGTACGATTAAAAGCATTATCATTATTATGATTTAGTATTTATTGTTGTCAACTTGTTCTTGTATTTTTTCCCGGTCTTTCCGTTTGATTTTCCATCCATTTAGACAACATTTAATTTAAAAGAAGAAAAAATAGACTTTAATATTTCAAACATTTTAATGCATTATCGACAGCTGCGGCAGCCGCAGAATTTAAATCCGAAACAGCATCGTCATAAAGAGACATAAAGTTGTCGCATTTTGTTTTTTATTTGGATGCCATTCCGCTGCAGCTTCTTCCTGTTCTTTCTTTTTGACTACTCGCTTCACGTCTTTCTTTGGGAAAACATCTTAAACAATTTATCATTAAATATTCTCTGCAAATGGATAAATTGTTTTATACGACAAGCACTCGCCCTGGTAGTTTATATATATACATATATACATATATATTTTTGTTCTTCTACTAGAAATCTTTAACACATAAATATTTATTTCTTATTCTTATTTTGAATTTAATACGCATGATCAGCTTTCAATAGTGCCTCGTGCGTGTGTGTGAATGTGTTTAGTATGTTGACTTGCATCACCGATCCGAACAGTTTAAAGCGAGACAGTCAGTTCAAGAGAGTGAGAGAGCATTAGTCAGTCTTAAAAGTAAATTAGTTGACAGTTGTGGCGTCACTTTTTTACCCCGGCTGTCTGGTTTTTAATGATGGCCAAAACAGACTATTTTCAGTCAGATTATTGACACCGATGCACAGTGGGGATTTATCGAAAAAAGGGGAAAATAAGTATGAGGACTTAAGTTAGATCAGACTTTAGGAACTATCGAGGAACTGTCTTAAATACAATTTGTAAAATTAAAAAAATATATTTTGCTAAATAAAAACCCGATTTCAAAAGATTGTTCTAAATATAATATACAAAAGCTAAGTGTAAGATATATTTTAAAACCCCTTTCCGATTTTCAAATCTTACGTTCAATATATCCTCATTTTGTTTGTAAAAAAATATTGATCGCTTTTTTGGTATCACTATCGATTCAGAATTGCTTTCTAGGAAAAACTTATAATGTCCGCCAATGTAAACTCCACACATCGACCCTCCTGACCAGGTTCATAAAGTAAAAATATTCGTAGTTTATTCAACACAAATAATTAAAGCACGAATTAAATTGTATGGTTCATAATGGACAACACATCCCATTTAAATTCAGCTCATATAAATTTCTAAAAGTCGCCATTGCATCTCTGTCTGGTCCTTAAAGACATCACAGTTAACTGTGGAATGCCGGATATCTCTTAATGATTTTTATTTGTAATGCTGCCATTGGTATTTTATTAAGGCACATTGGGTGTCTGGGAAACCAAACTGTAGACGGTCTGGTCAAACAAGGTTGTCTCTTGACAACCTTGAATGGCTTGAATCTAATGTAGCACTAAGGGGATCTCTCTTTTCTGCCGGGAATCGGAATGGTTCGAGGCGGCAGTGATGATTGCAGAATAATCTGGTGAACACGGGCTTGACTCTGGTTACTGGCTCAGGATATTACAAGTGGATCGCAGTAAGGAAACAAGTGAGCAGTCCTTGTGGCGTCTGCCCATAGAATCTAGCCTATAAACAAACCAAAAATTTCAGGTTAGCAAATGGTTTCTAAAAGGTTTTTTAGTTTTAATTAAATAGACCTCGTACAAATCTAAAATATTTCCTATGAATAAGAAATAAATCCACCCTCTGCTCATAAAAAGGTCAATTGTCTAAATAAAATTTGGCGTAAATAACTTGCATGCCTATAAGATCTCTCAAAAATTCCTTAATATGCGACAGATCCCTAAATATTCCGAAAATAACTTTCATTAGTAAATTTGGATTAATTGCCGGCGGGTAAACATAATTCGAGTACCATTAACCCAATGGTCTTAACTGTTTTTTTAGGTTAGCTTTTGTTTTAAAAATAATGAAGATTGAAAATTGTGCTAAATGTATTTAAAAACGCAATTTTTTCACTATTGTAGCAATTATTAATTTTTTATGTTACAACACTAAAGGCCGCATTAGCCGATCGTAAATGTAACGAAATGCAATGTAACGTACTGTAAGCTCATTTGTGCACTTATAGAACATGTAAGAACGCGTCTTCTGTTTTTCAAAAACATAAACAAAAAAGCATTAGTATACATAAAACAACACACACAGTGATGGGAATTTAAAATCTTCAAATGGTGACCGCCTTGCTCTAAGAGTACCAAGTGATTGAAGTGGTATTAAAACTGTATTGCTTGTATGTATAAATACATAAATAATAAAATATGTGTTATTTATATAATAGATTTACAATAAACAAATATGAATTATAGCACAAACATACACACACGTGCACTTATATTATTTTGAAAAACAAAAACAAGGTTTTGATACCATTAAAAACCACAGTTTGTATTGTTTGTGTATATGTATGCATTTTTGTATCTTATACATCTAAGCATATATTTGTTCAAATGATAATATGTATGTATTGTAAGTTATTTTGGCAAAAGTACACAGATATAATTACTGAAAAAGTACCAAAGAAAAAGAGTGAATATACCCGCATTCCATTTAAAATACAAGCAGCCCATCACTGTCTACAACTGTCACGTAACGTAATTTGTCGACTTTTGTAAATAAAATCAAATAGATTTTAATCATTTATGGCTTGTTTTGTTTGGAATTTCGTTTTTTATACGTCTGCAAAAAATTAGAAGCATAGCTGCATTTTCCAATTTTTTATGAATTTTTAAAAAACAAAAATTTCGAAATTTTGTTAAAAAATTATTTTTTTTCCAAAAAAAAAAATTATCTTTCTAAAACGACTGCGGATATTAGAAAGAAGTTTTACCTTTCTTAAAGGAAATTTTATTGTGGAATTTCGGTTCTTTAAGTTTTTTCAATAAGCTAAAGCGTTTTTGAGTTACACGAATATATGTTGTGCAACCTCCTCCATTTTTGAAATAACGGTATATCTCGAAAACCAGAGCCAATCTTAAAAAACCGCGGGCACCACTGGATTCAGCGTACCTGAATTATGTTAAAACGCCAGGTGCCCAGCTTGTCACGAAAAAAAGTGTCAATTTCGTGCACAGTGTTATTAATGTTTTTATACTTACACTAAATAATGTTTTAATACCATTTTAATCACTTGGTACTTTTTCTGCACAACGGTCAAATTTAAAAACTAATAACGTGTTTTTTGGTTGGGCTCTAAAAAATTTGACAAAATATATTTTTTCTTGACTCTTGACGAGCATTGAAAATTCTTGTAAATCAAGAAAAATCAGGACCGGCTGTAATGCGTTTTGACCGGCCAATCGATTACAAACGGATGGGCTCTTGAGGAAAAACGTGTATTACGAACAAACGTACTAGTTTCGAGAACAAGATCCCTAATCGAATAGAGGTGGTATAAATAGTAAGAAGATCAGATGGAGCGACGTATCACTTACATCGTATTAAAAAAACTGAAGCACTTGAATGCTTCTTTCGACACCTTAAATAAATCTTTTTTCCACCGGAAATCACATTGTTTTTTCATGCCCAGAACATTAAGATATATGGGTGGAACCATATATACAGATGAGACACCTTGATCCTTGGGACTTTCGATCATTGAAATCGAAACTATTCGCACGACCATCTTGCAAAATTGTATCAAGGTCTCGACCAAGCGTATCATTAATGTGTTGCCTCATAGCACCAACATCGGATGCACTTGGTCTATAATCAAATGAATACGAATCGTAAAGGTTGCTGTCATCTGCAAAAGACCTTATAGGGTTGAAAGTTTGGTGTAGGAGGTAATTTAGAGGTATGATGAACTCTCATTAAGCTTATCGCTCACTTTAGGTAAAAATAAGGTTGTTCTAATGGAACACTTTTAATACAACCGATAAAATCTTAACTTAAGCTATCAGTATGGGCTTAATGTATTTGTAAACTAATGTGAACTTTAACTTTTCTGCATAAGACAGTTAGTAATGGAATGAGAAAGAAATCTTGCGCCTACTTGCGCTTTTTTCAAATTCGGGATTCAAGAAATTGGACATTATGCTCTAATTTCATAAGAAATCATGGTATTTTAACTTCAGAGGCAGTAAGTTTCAGATTTAGAATTGTGGATTTAAGCTCAAAAACCCAACTGCTACATAAAGTAGACTTATCTTGCCAAGTTTTTGATTAATATTAAGTTCCTTTTAGTTCCAGTAACGTTGGATAAAGTTTTTAATTTTTGCACCGAAAGCAAATAAAGGAAAATGTTACATACTGGTATATTTCTATTTTGGAAGGAAAAACGTGCTGTAGTTTTGAAAGTGATAAAATTAGAAGTAAAGTGTAACGTTTTCGGCATAAGCATTTAAATTGAAATGGGAAAAAAGTTATCGAAAAAAGACAGATTTAAAGAAAAAAATTTGGCCTGAGAAGTGTCTGTGATTGATTTAGGTCGCTGTCTCAAGGTATAATATAAAAGAAATATACGTTTTGAGTACTTGATACTCTTGAGCAACCGACATTCAACTGACCATTTAAAAAGAAAGGGGTGTCTAAATATTAGGGAGATCGAACGTTTATTATACGACCTGTTATTTTAGTTTTGCCCAAGCAAATTATTTTAAAATGTCAATTTTTCGAATATCGAATAAACCGGTTATTTTGATTTAATAATTTACTTGAACTTTTTTTTGAAGAATGTCAAAACAAAATGTAACAAAGATAAAAAACCTTATGAACAATATTAATACAAATCGCTTATAAAAGCGTGTGTTCTGTAAAAAAAAAAATTATCTTAAATACTAAATAAATAGAAATATGTTTTTATATAGATGTTTTCTCTGGAGATATTTTGAAAAGGTTTAAAAAGACAAAGTAAGGTGCATGATGTGCCCTAAAATGATAAGTTGCAATGATTTTTCCGCGTTACGACTTATTATTCACCTTTAGTTAATCAACACGATTGACATGAATTTACTCCAAATAAAACTTAACAACGTTCGAAGTAGTTCTAAAGAGACGACAAATAATAGTTTACTAAAATACGCTGCCAAAAATGAATAATTTGTTGAAATAATAGGCCGTTGTGTTGCCGAGAACGGAATTCCCCTTAAGGCACTAAAAACTCTTGACTAGTTCTAGAATATATTCATGCTTAAAACTACAACATTCTGGCGGAATCAACGATATGGAAAGAACTCATAAGTTTTAATTATTAAAACACCAAGACATAAAAAAAAAATTAAAAAAATCAAATAATGTCATGGTAGGTTTTGAATTGCGGTCGGCGAATTGACAAATATTTCATAACAAAACACATTGTTCATATTAAAATTCGTTTCTATAATGCTTAAACAGAATAATTTAAAATATATAATCCTGGCTAAGATGTTTTGTTTGCAACTTTTCAAAAATATGGTTGAAGTCTTGTGATTCATATAGACAAGCTTAGCCACCAACAAATTTAAATTCATGTAAAATAAATTTGGGAGAATATCTAAAATAATAAATTTATTAAATTCCTATAATTATTTATTTGCTTTAGCAAAAAGTTTGTCTAGATTAAACAGTTTCTAAACTACCCCTAGGGGAAATGGAACTAACACTAAATTTGTCACGTGACAAGTCACTTTAACATGGCGATGTCCTACGAGGCGTTAATTGATACCTTTTTGACACTTTGTAACAGGTCACTGAAATAACCTCAATGGACACATCTAATTTCGGTTAAAATAATGCCTGTCGCAGATATTGTCCCAAATGAGCCATGTCAATATGATAGATCCCCTTCATATAAAGTAATAGAACTAGAAAGAATTACCCACTACTTGCACAAAATCCAGTCACATGAATAGTTTTGTGCGAATTACCTTTCCTCTCGACCAACTACACTCTAAACACATTATTACCAGTTAAATGATAGGTCTTGTTTTTACCTATCACAATTCGTTCCTTTTAATTATAAAATTTTGTTCACTGGTCACGGGATAAGTGCTTTTAGAGCAATTGACACAAATTACCCGCAGGGACATTATACAATTATTTTCTCACAAATAAAGTTTAGTAAGTAAAACAAAAAAAGGTTTTTAAAAATTAAGCTAAAGTTTGATCAATTAACTGGTCACACTTTTCCTGGATTATATCGTCAAATATTTGTTAGGTCTGAACATACTTAAGTCATATAAATGATTCTATGTATTTTGTTGGTTCCTTAACTTTTTGAATTGTTTTGTTTTATTTCAAATTAACGTTTTATTACAAAAATATATTTGATTTTTGAGTTTTTATGTATTCGAATTAAAACCGGTTAACCGGTTATATAAAAAATGCTAAACCGAAACCCGGTTTTTTTAAAATAGCAACTATTCCTAATATTCGAAAACCGGATACTCGATCTACCTACTAAATATGTAAATTCCGGCGACTGGACCATATGGAATCTATATACCAACATTATCAAAAAGAGAAAAAGTACCAAAAATATCGATATTTTCTCTTTTGCCTCTTAAAAATTACCCTATCTGGGCCAATTTATCCCGTTTTTACGCCTTAAAATGTGCCCAATATATTCATCTGGACCATATGCAATCTGTATACCAAATTAATCAAAAAGAGGAATAGTACCAAAAGCACCAGTTTTTCCCCGTTTTACCTTTTACAAGGTGCCTTTTATTTTAATCTGGGCCATATGCTGTCCGTCTACTAACAAACTCTCATATTCACAAACTTTCACATTTTTAATATTGCTAAAATAATCAACATTTTTTTATTTTTCGAATTTATACAATGAGCTAAATTTTAGCTATGTATTTTAGCTATGTAATAACCCATTCGGGCTAAATAGTAACTATCATCTCCCGAAGTCAGTTTGACCACGCTAAGAGACCCCAAATTCCTTCGTATAGGGAGAAGGTGTGGCAGTAGGCGAAAACACATCATAATCGAAATTTTTTCTTAATGGTAATGCCAAACAACTCTGTGCAAAATTTGGTTCACATGGGAGAACTTTCCTATTTTGTATCTAAAAATACACTACATGGTTACATAATGGAATGGTGAGCAGGCCGTCAAAAACGAGCGCTATATATCGATGCTTAGCAACTTCTTTTGACCAAAATTAAATGACGACGGCTACGTTTCACACAGCTCATAACATAATAGACATTAAGCGAATTGAGGGCAGCCGAGATCGTGCGATTTGACTCCTTTAGACTCTCTCTTATGTGGTCCTTTGCCGGGGTCATACCATGTGGCCAATACGTCGTCCGTAAGGGCGGCTGTTGATTGTATTGTGCTGTCTTTGGTCCCTGTAAGTTGATGTATGTTTGATGTGGCAGCTGTGAATCACCAGGCCCGGAGCATTTGGGGTCCTACTAGTAGTATCTTAGGCAACGAAGCTGACCGAAGTCTTTGTTCGGTACCAAGGGCACCAGGACGCCCTTTGAACGACAGTCTCAAACTGGTTATGGTGAGGCCCTTCGGGGAGGAACGTGGTGGCTGTGCTTTTACACCCATATCGCGGGTAGAGCAAGTTATTTCTCGGTGTGGAGTTATATTGCAAGCGGTTGCCGTTTGCCCATAAAACGGTAGGAGGGTTAGACAGGCTCCGCCCTTTACCGAGGGGGATGAAGTGCCCAAATGCATGCATTCGAAGTCGATATCCTTGCTCTGGTGTCACGGGTTTGTGGCGAAGGATGAAGGGAGCGGTGGTCAACGCACTATTTTGATCCGTTGTTAAGAGCACCGTCAGGCAAGTTTGGACGGTGCTCACGTTCAAAAATAAACAAATCTCTCTTATGTGATTTTCTTTAGACGTAACTCTGTGCGAATAAGCCACAAGCAACTGCGGCTCTCAAAACCCATGTCCTCGGTTAAACTGAGCACCAGAGTAATGAAAAATTATACCTTTTGGATGCGCTTTTAACGATGCACACATAAAGGCAGCGATAGACCTTTTTAAACGAATACAAACTTTCGATAATATCTCACTCATTCTCTGTTTAATTTAAAATTAAAGATAGACAGTTTTTTTTTTGTTTTATTATTCCTACACTTAATCCCGCGAAGCTTTCGCTTGTCTGCAGGAGACCAGAGTCTCTGGCGGGAATCGGTCCCGCAACCCCGGTACTGATAGACTAGCTCACTACCAGCTAGCCTACCGGAGCACTTGCTTAATGCAAGACCATTTATGTGGACTTGGTGAAATAATTGGTCGAACTGACTCATTTTTAATATCCAATAAAGTTGTTATGCATATAAAGAATATTCCAGCAGAGTTTCACCATCCTACGTTATTATTCTCATTCGTCTATATTTTTCCTGATTTAAAAGCTTGAGCTACTTTTAGACGACATGTATTTTGCAGTGTATTTGTCAGCTGTAATATGCATAACGTCGGCTAAGAGTGTAAACCTGCTAAATAAATTTTTTTATATTATATGACATTTTGACACCGATCGAAAGAAAAAGAGACGCCACATCGACCAAGAAAAGCATTTACTTCAATTTTGGATTCTATAGAATATTAGAAAAAAAAAACAAATATGTTTATAAAGGTTTGCTTCTTAAGCAAGAAATAGAAAACAATAAAAGTTTTGTGTCTGCCCTGTAAAATTTTCTAGAAGTTAGTTAGCAGGTAAACACTTTAAGGCGACGTTACGTTATTGCACATGTCTGTCAAAATTGACAAAAACAGAATGTTTTAATTTTTGCTTTCGCACGTTCGTTCTTGGTTTTATCTGGCATTGCCTAAAGTCGTTCAAAACAGCAAATTATCTACTGATTTATAATTCAATTCCCTTTTAATTGTATTTGAATTAACTTGATTTAATTTTGATTTTTAAAGAATATGTGTAAATAAATTGATTTTAATGTATATTTGCCGCTACAAAGATATGACTTCCAAACAGCTGATGTCAGATGGCATGTCCTACCAAATAAAACACGCTCTAATTCGAGCTGACATTTATAGAAGGAAATTTTTTTTTGCTTTTACACGAAATGTATGTCATTGTCCAGATTTGCAATTTTCTTAAATCTGCTTTGAAATTGCACTAGTGTCCAGATTATGAAATTCAGGGCTGCAATTTTATACTTATTTATCTATAAATACAAACACACCCACAGCCAACTTCAAGTGGAAAAGTGTGATAATTATAAAACAAAACAGATTTGCAGATTACATGAAATTGAGTACACCTCCCCAATATTATCACCACTTTCACTAACAAACTCAAGAATTGCTGCAATCAGCGTTGCCATAATTTTTTTTAAAATAACTGCATCTAAAGAAAAAAAAACTGATTTTAACTTACAAAACTGCCCATAAAAATTGCGAAAAAAAATATATAGCTTACATAATTTGTTACGTGTAGTACAAGAAGCAAATACAATATTATATTATTATCGAATATCGTTACTTTGTATGCTAGATGATAAAGATTTGAATTAAGAGAGGTACACAAGTACACGGAGTCTTGCGATTAGTTTTGTTTCCTCAATTAATACAAAATAAATTTGCTCAGATTTGCTATACATATGTCAATTGAGCATACATGAAAAATTGGTGCAATAAAAATTTTACAATGTTAACTCAAATGCAACTTTAAAAAATAAACAACAAAAATGGCAAAATGTAAACAGGAAAATAATTAAACTTTCAAAAGTAAAAGCCAAACGGCTTGGCAAAAATGTCAAAATTGTAACGTTTGTAAAACCTTTTGCGTTGATAATTGGGGTATTTAACAAACGATTAAAACATGTTTGTAGACAAATCGACATGTTGTATATTTTCCAAACTGTTTGCGCTTCCTAGTGCTTAATTAAATCATTTAAGTAAAATTTTTTGCAGCGTCAAGAAGGATACGACGAAACATAAAGATTAAAGAGAATAAAACTTTATTATTAGAATTTATTGAAAAATGATTAATTAGATTTTGGTCGTTTATTTATTTATGGAGATTGCATATTTCCCAAGCCGTTTGTGTTTTTTGTTTGGCACTTAAAGCTTGCCAGTGTTATACGAGTATGTGTTAAGCAAATTAGGTAAGATTATGGCTTAAGATATATAAAATAATATAAAAAAATTGAAATTAAAAAAATTGTAATGCAAAAACTGCAAAATCTGCAAAATTTACAAAAAAACCTTTATTTTTTTTAACAAAAAACTTCAAAACTGCTTAATGCTTAGAAAAACTGCAAAATGCAGATAAATCTGCACATTTGGCAACGCAGCCTGCAACAAAAATTGCAAGTATGAATGATAGCTGTGTTCATTTACTAAAAATTGTTACGAATTTGTAACAATTGTAACTGGAAAGTGTTCATTAACCCAAAAAATTTGCAAGTTGAGAGCGTCAAAAGAGAGAAAAAAATTGAGAGACAAAAAAATTTTTGCAAATTTTTACTGGTAAAATTTCTACTTGCAAGAATTTTTGAAACAGCTGTTTCATGTTTTTGTTTACAAAACAAACATTTCCAAAAGAAGTTTTAAATAAGGATATTTTGCAAAATTTATAAGCTAATGTTGATTTTTAAAATTATTACAAATATTTATGCGATGATTTCTTAATACTTTTGTTTAACTTGGGACAGATATATCGATATTTTTATTGCTAAATAAAATAACGAACTTGTTAAAAAATCCCTTATGTATTTTGTTTTGCTTCAAACCGATCAGGCGTTGTTATTAGTACTGTGAGTATAATGTTACCTAGATACCCGATACTTAGCACTTTTGCAGTATAATATCCCATTAGTAAAAAATTTGTTTACAAATTAAATTATTTACAAAATTTAAGATTCTTATTTGTTAGAAAATAATTTGATATATTCTCATTGTTTACTTTATAAGACGGTCATTATTATAAAACAAACAGCAAAGAAATGCATTTGGACCAAATAAAACGGCCATAAAGTACATAATGAGAATATCTAAAATAACTAACAATAACTTAAACCGCTACCTCGTTACTTTGCATTCGTGGTCATATTTAAATGCCAAAGTTTATGTTGCTAAGTTTTAAAAATAATTACCAACTTTATAGGTTCTCATTCACTCAGTGCCCTCATTTCATTTTCCGCATTTCTCCATTTTTTATATTTTTTCTCCCCATTGAAATATAAAAAAATTCATTATTGTAGTGGAAGCCCATAATTGAGTACGTATATTGCAAAGAATGGAGAAAAACGTTTTGTTAAGAAAGTACCAAAAATATGTACAATTTTCACCCCCTTAAATGTTTGAATTTCGAAAAAGAAACAAATTTGTATTTTTTGGATAAGTTACGAATGTGAAACAGTTTTTATTTCTATGTTTATTGGCTTTAATTGAAAAATTAATGGTTTAATTTTAATTCTTGTTCAGAACCAAATGAACTGCGATGCCAATTTTTTTCTATTTGTTCATAAAAGTTGAATTGAGCTGGCAAATAATATAGTGCTACAGTGCAACAATTGTTTTTTTTTTTTGCTGAATAATTAAATAAAAAATTAAATTATAATTAAAAATAAAAAAATCACTTTCCTTTTTTCTTCCATTTTCTTAACACACTTTTAGAAAACAATTCAATTAAAGTAGTTTGCTAGTTGTGCTGCCAGTTTGTATAATTGTTTACATCTGCAAACCATATGGTAGCATTGTTTTTTCCAGCAAATTTTCCGAAATACGTGAATTGTTCTGAAGAACACTCTCAGTAAAACAATTATTCTTCGGACAAAAAAATGGTTCGGAGCTCATGGATGAATCCACGGTTAGGTTAGGTTAAGAAGGGTTAAGCGAACAAGGGCGCATATCCACTCGGAGACCAATGAGGTCCATTGTGAGTCCCTTCAGTATAGGAGAAAAGAGGAAAAAGAGAAAAGGAGAAGTAAGGAAGAAAAGTAGAAAATAGACTTAAGGTTTGGTACAGATAAGTAAATGCCACGTAGGACAAATTCCCAATTTGGTTCCCCCAACAGGAACAGCCGTCCTATTTCCCTGACAAACCCCATGAATCCACCGCTAGTTAAGGAGTTATGAGGTTAGCGAATTTACTCGTTTTTACGCTATTTATCACCTAAACATTCGAATTTCCAAAAATTCCATCTTACTTATCATTTACACACGAAAGTAGTTTCTTACGATTCGCAATGCACTAAATTTGTTCGATAACACACACAATTTTCGTACTATTAGGCAATATGATCGATTTTTAGTGGATCGATTAAGCAAGAGATAAGTATCCGATTCCAATTCCAACCTTATAACTTACGGCATTAAGGCTGTGCGAAGATGAATCTGGCAGTCAGTCCGTAACGTTGAAATTTTATATACCTACGAGTATATACATAGGTTATACATGCGCCCAGAGAAAAAATATGTTTAAACTTGGTCACCTCCACACGCAAAGAAAAAACATGGTTGATACAATCACAATCGCAAACTATCATAAATGTTTGTGGTTGTGATTGTGTCAAACACGTCTTCAGTAACAATATATGTTCAGACATGTTTATAGCTTATTATTGTCTCAAACATATTATTATGTTTAGAAGAAATACACAAATGATCTTCCTAGCCATGTTTCTATTTTTCCTAATACCATGCAAAATGTCTATTTGAATAATAAAACCAATAAAAAAAATAATTTAAAAATTTATTTAAAAAATTTCATGTTTTATTAAAAATACATACATATACTTTGCAATATCCATAAATATAAAATTAAATACATACATATACAAACATACTCTGGCAGACGGAAAATGACGTGGAAGAAGATTTTATTTGCTTTATAAGCACACACTGTCTGTTTTGGCAATAAATGTTTGCTCATTTAGAGAATGTGTTTTAAAGCGAACAAAAATTATGGTATCAAACATATCTTTTGTGTACAGCTAATATTATTATTTTAATTGTATAGTGGAAAATATATACATTATAGTTGCAAATATTTCACATAATTTATTATGTTTAGCTAGATCATGGTAACTTTTTAGGTGTAAAACACCATATAATATTATTATAGTGAATTAAAAAATGTTAAGGAGAAAAAAATATTTTTTCTAGTTAAATAAGGATTATAATAAGTTTATTAGGGTAAACATATTAGGCAAATATGAATAAAAATGGCCGTAGTGACCATTTATTAATTATGTTTTTTCTCTGCGTGCAACAAAACTATTTTTAAAGAGAATTGCAAGCATATTATCTTTAAATTTAACCATGCTATTGTCACCGACAAACATATTATTGTTAAATTAGTCCTCCATCAAGAAGGCACAACCATATTATGGTTGCCTCCAAACATATTTTGGTTAGTAATAACTAAAATATGTTTAACATTTATAATAGCATGGTTGATTTTGGCTTCTTGATGGGTGACTAATTTAACAATTATATGTTTGTTGGTGACAATAATATGGTTAAATTTAAACACAATATGCTTAAAATTTTGTCTAAAAATAGTTTTGTTCGAGGTGACCATATCTAAACATATTTTTTCTCTACGTGTGGATTGTTAAATTAAATATTTTGTTTTGCCTTATAAAGGGGTATTTTATCTTTTATTATTGATGAAAACCCGAATTCTTCTTTCACCTCCTCCAATTTATGATTCATTTTATTCAACATAAACATATATAAATTAATAAAATCACATTATTTTTACCGTAATGTATAAAATTTTCCCAAGTATTGGAATAATTAATGTGAACTCAATTATTCCTATATACTCGTCAAACAAATACTTTAACTTGCAAATTTTGTCTGGCAAAGTGTTCATTTACTTTTTAGTATTGAGAGAAATTTCTTTAAATTCCTACTTACTCTCTCTTTGCAAGTTTCTGCTAGTAAAGTGTATGAACACACCTGATGACTAAGCCATTAGTGCCCTGATTATGAAATTATAGGTTTGCAATTTTTGTGTTTTTATCTTGTATTTCCTCTTCTCCCTTTTATATTTTATATATTAACACAAATAGAGCTTCAGCCAACTTCATATTAAAAAGTGTGAGTATAACAAAACAAAACAGAATTGCAGAGTACATGAAACTCACCCCACTCACCAATAAACTCAAGAAATGCTACAACAAAAATTGCAAGCCTGGACGATGACTATGCATTTGCAGTTGGAAATTTAGTCTATAATTTTAACTAGAAATGTTCGACTTAGTTTGTTAAATGTTAAAGTGCAATTATAAAGTTCTTTACTTATAAAATGCTATCTATTCCAGACTATATGGGATATAAATATATAACAACCTGGTTCCATCATAGCTGGATACTACAGAAAGTTGATTTCAACATACACAAGGACAGACTTCTAAACATCAACTTCCCTACTTATAAGGATCCAGACTATTTTACCTTTTTGGTTCTTAGTCAATATTGTGTATAGCACTATCCTTAACTATTAAAAAAATACAAATAAATTTTAAAGATTTTTCCAATTTTCGTATTTTATTACAGCTTAAATTACAGTTTAAAAAGTTGACTAACTAAATGCAAATAGGAGTACTAAATTTTGCACTTCATTTAGGTAAAATTTACATCTTGAACTTAAATTATTTTTGAAAAATTTTCGAACATCCCATATAAATCACTTTGTCTATTGGTTTACTTCATGCACAACTTTCTTGTGTTTCTGGTATTTACGTTCGGGCAGGGCCATACCCATCAAACACAAAAGTACACATACACCCAACAAACCCCAAAACACGTTGTCACAGTGATTGAACATCAGTTTACCCAAGAAATTACTTCCGAAGACGGCACCCAAACGACCAATCATCATAATAAAACACATTCCCATGGCATTAATATTTGTAGGGAAGAACTCCATGGAAATTGTACTGACCAAACCACCACAATTTCCTATACTCATAGTGAGGGTGAGTAAAATTACGATGAGATAGAAGTTGGAGGCCCAGTGTATGACAGTAACACAAATGGCTCCAACAACCAACCAAATAACTGTTAATAGAGATATAAATGTTATTTAGCAAAATTCAGAACAAATCGGGGACATAACTTACTTATTAAATTCTTCTTGCCTATAATATCAATGGTAAAGGCAAAGACCAAAAAGAAGACTGTGAAGGCGGCTCCAACCATCATAATTACCTTAAAGGGGAATGTATCAATAATGCCATTGCATACGTCGCTGCTTAAATCGGTACCAGTATCCATGTTACTTAAAATATAGCAGACATTGTAGCCCAAGCCATCCTTGGCCACCATTTCATTGAGCATAGTGGGGAACCTGAAAATATTTCATAAATTTAGGTAAATATTAACTTTAAAAGGTTAAGTAACTAATAGAAATTAATTATAATTGTAATAAATCAAACATCGAAATTATTTGAAGAAATCCTAGAAAGTCCTTTCAGATCATTTTCTAGATCCTTGAAGTGGAAATAAGGAAATAATATCTTTAAGATGACAGTTTTATTTACATAATCTTATCCAAATGTATTGGTGTTTTTTTTTTCAAAAGTGTTTAACGACAAAGATTTCTGAGGAGATAATGTGGTTAGTAAGGAGATCGAACGGTTATTATTCGACCGGTTTTAACCGGGTATTTTAGCTTTGCCCAAGTCGGTTATTTTAAAATCTCCATTTTTCGAATATCGAATAAACCGGTAATTTTGGTATAATAAACCGGTTATTTTAATAATGTGTAATTTGTATACATTTTCCTACTCTTGTTGTAGATGTACCCGTAATTTAAGTATTTTTCTAATTCAATATTGGGCTTACTTAAACTTTTTATGAAGAATGTCAAACCAAAAATGTAACTAAAGTCAAAAAACATTATGAACACTGTAAATAAAAACACCAATCCGTTTAGAAATTGCAAAAAGGAGATGGAGCTGGATTGGCCATATCCTAAGAAGACCTCATGATGATATATCGAAGATGGCAATTGACTGGAATCCTCAACTAACACCTGGAGAAGGATACTAGAATCCGAAATTAGCAAAACAGGAAAAACCTGGTCTGAAATAAGACTAATGGCACAGGATAGATCCGGATGGAAGGATTTCGTAACGGCCCTTTGTTCCAACTTGGAACCATAGGAATCAATCAAATAAAAATCGCTTATAAATGCGTGTGTTCTTATAAAAAAAAACCAAAACTATTTAAAATACTACATAAACGTGTGCAGTTAAAAAGTAAATAGTAATTTGTGCAAGAGTTTTCTAAATATAAAACATATTTTTATATAGAAATAATTCATCAGATTTATTTATTTAAACACCAAGAACTAATTTGAAGAAATCAAACAATGTCATGGAAGGTTTCAAATTGTGGTCGACGAATTGACAAATATTTCATACAAAAAGCATGTTCATGTTACTATTCGTTTATATAATGCTGAAACAAAATCGTTTGATATATATAGTCCAGGCTAAGAGGTTTTGGTTGCAACTTTTCAAAAATATGGTTGAAGTCTTCTGATTCATATAGATATGGCTCAACCACCAATAAATTAAAACTCATTTAACGTAAATTTAGGAGAGTATCTCAAATAATAAATTTATTAAATTCTTATAATATATTATTTGCTTTTGCAAAACGTTTGGCTAGATCAAACATCATTTAATAGTTTTTAAATTGCATTATAATTATCTTCATACTAAAACCGATTAGTAAATAAATAGAAATTGTTAAAAAATAGGTTCAAGTTTGATCAATTGACTGGTCTCGTTTTTTTTTTTTTTGGATTTCATCGTCAAATATTTGTTAGGTCTGATCATACCTTAAGTCATATCTATGTATTTTGTAGGTGTTTTTATGTATTCGAATTAAAACCGGTTAACCGGTTATTTTAAAAATGTTTAACCGAAAACCGGGATTTTTAAAATATCAACTATTCGTAATATTCGAAAACCGGCTTTTGAAAAAAGTCGAATAATCGATCTCCCTAGTGGTTACTATTGAAACATGTCATATCAACCTGTCCGTGAACGCGGGTTCAATTTCCCGGTCAGTCAAGAATAAAAAAATATCAATAAATTTTAATTAAATTCATGTTGTAAAATTCCTTTCTTCGTAAAAATAATTAAATGAAAATTATATTCAATGAACTTTACCCTGGAGGCTTATTCTGAATTGCGATGCGAAAATCAATGCGATGCGAAAGAAAATTGGTATTCTGTTAGACTTTCGCAATCGCATTCGCAATTTATTTCAATTCGTGGCAACGCTGCTCAAATAAATGTCAGTGTCAACAAAAGTCAAATTAAACATAAAAAAAAGATTGGTTGTGTTTGGCTGTGAAAATTGCTTATAAAATTTTTTTAGGACATTCTGTAAGAAAAAAAAAATAATAAGAATTGATTCTGTGGCACGTGGGCTGTGTGTTCAAATGGCCTCTTGCCAATTGGCTGTGCTTATTCATAAATTCTATCATTATTTCAAATTGACGCGGTTTGATGGTCTTATTGCTTGCTTCCCTGAATTAAATAATAAATATATGATGAATAAATAAATAAAATATTATCTTTCACTTACATGTTTGTACTTTGCGAATGCTATTTTGTTGTCGAATAAATTTTGCGAATTTGACATTTGTTTTCGCAATGTAGAATACCGACTTGCCACCTTTTCGCATTTGAAATGCGATTAAAAAAAAACTTTGGGAATATCGCAATACAGAATAGCAATTGTTCGCATTTATGTGTTTTCGCATCGCATTAATTATCGCATCGCAATTCAGAATAAGCCTCCTGATTAAAAATATGAAAATTTGGATTTAAAACCATAAACAGTTCAATAAATTTATAAAAATACTAATTATTATTTAAAATACGTATATTTTTGAACAATCGTGGGATTAGTCAATTCTAGTCAATTCCGGCCAAAAATGATTTTTTTGTACCCTTCACCGAAAGTAAAAGAGTACATGTAAGTTTGTTATTCAGTTTGTAGTGTTTACAATATGGACCTTAGACTCTTACAATTGAAATGGGGTTTCGGAAGACCCCAGATACGATAGGGACTTGGTAGTTATATATTTATGTCACATATAGTCCGGAATTGTTTGCTATTGAAATTCAGCTTGGTCGGTGCACAAATAGCTGATTTATGGGCAAAAGACCTCGACTGCTTCTAATTTTACCCAAAAATCCCTTGTTGTAGTTTTTTTATTTTATTTCTATGTATATCTGGAGAACGATAGGAGCCAAAGTTTCCAAATTAGGTACAAGCATCTTGGTCATCAAAATTGGACAAGGATTGATCAAGTGGGCATATAAGATTCAGCATAGCCGAAAATAGCACTCCAGCCTGCTTTTTTCTAATTCAATAAAATTTGGTAACAGATTATAGCTTATACTTCAAAACATACAATTCATTGTAAGTGATAATTTTGATCTCGTTGTTTTTTTTTTGATAAGTTGTGAATTATTTTAAAAATAAATAAAAGCTAAACGAACCCAAATTTGAAAAGACCATAAAAAAAAGTTGGAGCTATGGGAGGTTTAGTGCTAATAACATCTAATACTGTTAAGGATCAACAGTAAGTATTATAAACTTTCGGTGCCACCTTGTGCCACCCTAGTAACCAAAGTATTTTAGTGACTTCGTCTATTTATATTAAATTAGCCTTCTAATTGGGTCATCATCGCCCAGTCCAAACAATTTAAGCCATAAACTTGAAATTTTGTATGTAGACTTCTCTTCCAATGTATAAATGAAATTAGTAGGAATTTATAGAAATGATATTCCTAATGTATTGGCAATGGGTAAAAACTAGGAAAGTAACGATACGCCTTTTTGCCGATACGAATATTGAATTTGAATTCAAGTTAAAATTAACAAAACTCAAGTAGAGTGAATTTTTACAATTCAAAATAACACCGTGAGATATTAATATTTGAAATTGATATTAATAAGATTTAAAACAATTAAACGTTCTATATTCGGCTGTACCGAATCATATTTACCTTTCACCATAGCATTAAAAATCCCAAATCCTATACACGGGAGCCTCATACTAGTGGGGCCAGGTGAAATAATAGTCCGATTTGGCCTATTTGTAATATTAAGTGCTCTTAATATATAAGAAATATTAGCGTCAACTTTGGTTTTCATAGTTTACGATAGGTTTAGGCGCTATTGTGCCAAATCCATTATATCGGGAAATTTCATAGATAGTAGACTTTAACTAGTTCAATTTTATAGCTAAAAATTGGGGACAGTCGTATCTTTGATATTTGTGGACTGATCTATGAAGCTATTCCGAACTTTATGTGATAATAATATATAACACCGTAGCCCCCTTCATATGGAGAAAGCCCATTTCGACAGACAAACTGACGAAAAAATACGCGGTCGTCGTTGAATTAATTCCGCTTCTCATAAGGAACAAGAATAAGCGGGATTTCATGTCAAGTGAACCAACTTTTGAAATCGATGTCTTCCGATTTGAATGAAATTTGCACCATGATAAAAATGCTAAAAAATTTTAAAATCCTCGTCTTTTTTTAGAAATAATTTTTTAAACTTTCTTTTGAGCAAAAAAAAAAAACAAGTACCCGCTTAAAAAAAATAAAAAAATGTTTTAAATTAAAAAAAAATTATTTTCATAAAAAAAAAAAAAAAAAAAAAATTTTTCGAAAGATTGAAGAAATAGGTATCAAATTTGTTTGGGACAAATTGTGCTAACACCAATAGATAATAAGTTACCTGGATGAGAAGGAACACCTGTTTGGCCAAAATGTCAAATTTTGACACCCTCTAACGCAAAAACTTTTTGACCGATCTTGTTGAAACTACTTTCCAATAGGACTAACCTTCGTGCAAATTTCATCCAAATCGGAAGACATCGATTTCAAAAGTTGGGTCACTTGACATGAAATCCCCCATATATATGTATACTTAGATTCTAATGGTTGAAAAATACAATGACAAACTTATATAAAAGCTTTTACATAAATAGTAGATTTCACAAATCTGTTTGAACCAGACCTGCAGTTGAAAATAGTCTCCCAGATGCCTCAGATCTCATTTGAAAACTTAAATCTTTCTGACCCTTTTTCTGTAAGTTTGGGTATAATATGCCATTGCCCCCGTAAACAAGCTGGGACTATAGAAATGTTACGACATTTAAGGTATGTCTCAATTTTTCTTAAGTGAAAATAAATGAAAAAAAGCAGAAAAATCTTAGCAATGAGACAACATTTCATGACTATGCACAGTGAAAAATGTTATTTTTTCCGTAAAGCAATAATACCTAGGGCGGGGGTTATGAGATGTGGCTCAAGTTAAAAATTAGTTTAACATAGTCTGAATCTCGGATTTTTCCGAGATTAAATACCAATAGCCAATTGAATACAAGCTTGGTAATGGCGGCACAAATCTGTTTTCAGATTAACTAAACCTAGTTTTATTGATATTTCAAAAATCCAGCCATAGCGCTAAGGTGAAGTAGCTCAAAGCCGCTGTATTAACGTTTTGAATATATATATATATATATATATATATACATATATATATATTTGTTATTTTTCTTTTTTTTTTTTTTGAGATTTGCTTGATGTTTTCAATAATAACTATTACAGGCTACACATTTTTACCAAGGGATATATTTTCGAAACTTTAGCTTAATGCTCCATT
The DNA here is from genome assembly GCA_943735925.1 of Pollenia amentaria. Lineage (NCBI taxonomy): Eukaryota > Metazoa > Arthropoda > Insecta > Diptera > Polleniidae > Pollenia > Pollenia amentaria. Next base: position 77,631,265 of record OX031008.1, on the reverse strand, counting down.
GTTACCAACGAAAATGTCATTCCGATCGTATACTAAAGACGTTTTTATACCGGATGGGAAAATTCAAGTCAAAGGGGAATATGACAATAAAACGATAATAGATGAGATCTTTATTGTTCATGAAGAGTATACAGCTCTACTTGGCTGTAATTGGATACGAAAATTAGAAATCAATTTAAACGAAATAAATTGCATACGCCAGTTAAACACCATTAATGAAAATGACATTGATTTTTTTCTTGATAAATTTTATGACATTTTTCAGCCAAAAATTGGATGCGTCAAGCGGTATCATTAAAATTGCGTGAAAATGCTACGCCTTTCTTTTATAGAGAACGTGAAATACCATATTCGCTAATCGAAAAAGTGAATATTGAACTGGATCAATTGGAAAGCGCAGGCGTAATTTGCAAAACTGAAATTAGTGATACCAAAATCGGATGGTGGTCTACGTCTATGCGTTGACTACAAAGTGGGAGTTAACGAACGCCTCGTAGACGCACATAGTCCTATACGAAAAATTGAAGACATATTCAACTCTTTACGTAATTCAACATTCTTCTGTAGACTCGATTTATATAAAGCATATTTGCATGTACCGGTGGACGAAAATTCAAGCCGGATACAAACTATGTCATCACATCGTGGCACGTATTAAATGAAAAGATTATCTTTTGGCATTAAGACAGCACCATCTGAATTCAATCGCATAATAAGTCAAATATTACAAGAAAGTCCTAAAACTGAAGCGTACTTCGACGATATTATCGTTCATGGAGCAACATTAATTGAATGTAAGCGGAATTAATTCCAATGTTTGAAAAAATTACAACAACATGATTTACATTTAAATAAGAACATATGTCAGTTTTTCAAAAAAGAAATAGAATTTTTGGGCCACACCATTACACATAATAAAGTTTTAAAATCAAAAAGTAAAACCGCGGCCATAACCGATTTGCCTACCCCAAAATCAGTTGATGACGTAAGGCGATTGTTGGGAATGGTGACGTATTATTCACGGTTCATCCCAAATTATTCTACAATAACAGTACCCCTACGCAACCTTATAAAGAAAACATCAAAATTCAAATAGACATCCCAGTGTGATAAGGCTTTCAAAGAGATCAGAACTGAAATAGCTAGCGATCGAGTCCTAGTTCCTTATCACCCTACGTACCCACTAGCACTAGCATGCGACGCCAGTCCTCATATGTCTCATATTATCGGTGGGGAAGGACGCCCTATATGATTTGCTTCAAGGTCCCTTACTGAGTCTGAAAGGAACTATTCACAGATAGATCGTGAAGCGCTGGCCATCGTGTTTGCGGTTGATCAGTTCTATCAGTATTTATTTGGTTCACACAGTTCACCCTTTATACGGATAACCAACCATTGGTGCGAATTTTTCACCAAAACGCAAAATTACCCCCGATTGACATTTTCGCGTTTACACCGATACGCTGCTTTTTTATTGGGATTCAATTATAAAGTCGTGTATAAAAAGGCATTGATAACGCTGATGCCGACTGTTTATCTCGAGCTCCAATTAATTCAGCATATTCGACAGACAAAGCCATTAATGAAGAAGTAAATCAACTTTGTGAAGAGTCTATGCAACAAATTACAACATCTACATTATGTTTCAAAACACTTCAAGCAGAGACGAGGGAAGATAAAGAACTTTCAATGCTCGTACAGAATCTTCGGAATAACCGTGTAGATGATACGATGCTCACCATAAACAATGGTATTATATTTAGAGGTCAAGGTGTCGTAATACCCCACACCCTACAACCGGCAGTATTAAATGAACTTCACCAAACGCATTTGGGAATCACAAAAATGAAGCAGTTAGCTCGCAGGTACGTGTATTGGAAGCATATTGACAACGATATTGAACGTTTAGTGCGTAACTGTTTGCAATGTGGTAATATCAAGTCAAGTCCCCCGAAAGCCACGCACCATTCTTGGGAGGAGCCAGAAAGTAATTGGCAACGTATTCATATCGACTATGCGGGCGTTTTTCAGAACCACTATTACCTTATCGTCTGCCTCAACGTCGGACTCTACAATAGAGCTGCTGTTGGATCTATTTTCTAGACATGAGTATCCTGATTCCATAGTATCAGATAATGCAACATTATTCACCAGTGACGAGTTTAAGTCTTTTTGCGCAAAAGCTGGCATATTCCAAAAATGTATGACACCAGGGCATCCAGGCATCTAGGGCTACAAACGGCCTGGCCGAACGAAATGTCCAGACCATAAAACACCGACTCAAAGCAATGGCAGAGTACCGTCGCAACGTTCGTGAAATAGTAAGGGAAATACTATTTCGGTATAGAGCAACACCGCTTAAGAATGGGAAGACTCCGTCCGAGCAATACCTTAATAGGCAAATTCGTATTCTGCTAGACGCGTTGAGATCACCTAAATTTTCTAGCCACCGTGCTACGGATAAATGTAAAGTACGTCAATCAAGTGTAGGCGATCGAGTATACGCTCGATATTATTCAAATAACAAAAATATATGGCAGCTCGGAACCATCTTGAAAAAGTACGGTCATCTACACGTTCGAACGCCACATAAATCAACTGAGAGCAACAAGTATTCAAAAACAAGTAAGTCATTCACTGGATGAACCCATACAACAAGAGAATATTCAGAAGGCCACTGAACCGAGGTTAGAACTACAAGATTTGGTTGAGATTCCACAGAATGCGGAGAACTGATCGGATCAAAATAGAGAAAAACAATCAACAGAAGTCGGTCAATCACCAGCACTAACAACTTTACGTAGGACTACTCGCAGACGTCGCGAACCGGCTTATCTTGAGGACTATGTAGTACATCCTGTCCTATTAGCGTGGGAAAACTATTGTTACTTTCATACGTACATATTTATAATTAACTATCTGGCAACCTTATGTTGTCATGCGTTGTTAGATTTGTAAGCTTTACTCCTGAATAATAAAGAATAGAATATTAAATTAACCTCCATAAAGCTACAATATATTTAATTCCCTATATACTTAAAGATATAGAGAAGGTTGTGCATACTTTCGTTTCTGAATCTTATTTACGTTTAGATTGAAGTTAAATAATACTAGAAAAGTACTTAATATATTTTAAAGGAATAAATACATTTTATCAAAAATTATTTTCGGGAATGAAATATTTTATTAATTAATTCATTTATTAATGATGTGCTAATAATCCCAATTTTTGAATGAAAATACTGAAATTTATTGTTGTGGGAAAGCTAGTTCCTATGCGCATTTCGCTGGTTGCTTAGGCCAGCTCGTCAGGAAACTTTTTCCAAATACTTTAGAAAAGCTAAAAATATTATACACGTAAGACCATAAAGTGAATAAGAATTTTAAAACACTCAGCTCTTAAATGTAACAATATCAAAGCTTCAACAAAGTCACAACAATAAACCATCATTTTTTTCTTTCTTACATTCCCCTACAATTGGCTGGGTTTTTTCCAACACGAATTGTAGTTGTAAGAGGATATACATTTTATTTTTATATTATTGATCTAAAAGATACAAGGGATTGGTAAATAGTACATAACTTAATTTTTTACCCATTTCCCCCTCTAAATGACCGAGTTTACTAGAATCTCTTGAGGATTGCCCCCACTTCAAATACGGAAATTTTGCTTATTGACGTAGCCAGGAGCTTCATAATATTGACGAACTGCTCAATACTTCGCGAGCGGATTTATTTTCATTCAAAGTAAATTTCCAAAATTTGGAGGCGTTGTTCTATTATTAAGCGATTTATGATGACTTGTCAAACTTTACTGAACAGCAATGTCAACACAGTTTGACATTTTCAACTGCCAAACTATAGTTATCGATATCGAAAATTATCATGCGGCTAAAAAAACACCCCATAAATCTTTTAGATAAACAATATTATACTCTACACCAGGAGTGCCCACAAGTTCCTTATGGAAGAGCAAACACCAATACATACGTTCGTCGACTCTTGTTAAATGACTAACACCAATTTTTTCCAAGTGTTTTTCAATACACACTTTGTTAAACGGTATCATACGTTAAACAAAAACAAAATCTGCAATGATGATCGCTGTCGTCAATGTTTACCAGCAAAGCATACCAAAGTGTTGTTGCTTTGCGCTTGCGTGTATTCAGTGAAGAACGACAAAAAAACTAATAAGACAAAATTGTTTGTGTATTTCGTATTGCTAGTGCTGAGTGCTCTCTGTGTGTATGGAAATACACAGCCTATAGCTAAGTGTTTTTAAAAAACAAATGAGCATCAAGAGTATAGGGCTTGGGCACTCTTGCTCTACACTATAGTATTTCGAGACAAATTTTCTAGAGTGGACCCTATTTGCAACCCGTGTGCAATCATGCACCCGCCAGAAGAAACTTGAGATTCAAGTAAAACTTCTTTGTGCCAAATATTATTTAGAAATCGTTATCTGTTTGAAATTTGTTCGCCTTTAAATGGTTTTAGGAAGGCGATTTATATGGGACATTTTGTCATGAGTCATGACATAGTAGCTATCGTAAAGGTTGCCAATTTGTATGTCAATATCCAAATTTTTAAGGAAGTTATGGCATTAAAAGTTATTTTCGGGAGTATTATTTGTATGGGCATTATGGTCACATGTGGACTGATTCCAATAAAACTTGATAAGATTATTAAGATTGGTATGTATATTTTTATAACTCGGTCATTTTTAAACCGATTTTGTTAATTTTTACTACTAGTATTCTACTAATCCAATTAAAGGCAAAAGTTAAAAAAATAAAGCTCATAGATTTTAAGGAGACTTTAATATGTTATGGTTTATGGGTAAACATGAGAGATTTATCGTTTTAAATTAAAGGAATATGTGAGTTTTTGCTTATATATCCGCTGTTTGAAGGTCGGTTCAATTTACATTCAATAACAATCTATTCCGGACTATAGGCGATATAAGTATATCGAAACCTAGTCTCCATCACATCTAGGTTCTTCAAAACCCCCATTTCAACAGACACTCGGACAGATCGACATCGTTAAAGTAACTTCGCTACTACGTAAGCACCCAAAATATATGCGCTTTATAAGGTCTTAGATCAATAACATAGATATTACAAACGGAATGACATCATTATAAAAACCCTTTCCACCTATGACGAATGTATATTTATGCCATTAAAAATGGTTTTAAACAGCTGTAGTGACATAATTTTTCACGCAATTTTTTATATTGTTTCGAAAAAAATTAACTCCTATTTTAACAGCCTGTTTTTGTAAAACACAAGTGTTCTCAAACAAGTGTTTTCGTATTAAAACGAAAACGTTTTAAATGTGTTTTTTAAAAAACATTTAAAAGCTTTCGTCTATTAACCCATTTTCGGCCACTGTTCGTACTTGCGAACAGTAAATTTAATGAATTTGATTGCCAAGTTACAAAGTTTTGTACAATTATTTGTTACAATTTAATGTTTCCATTATTTAAAATAAAGTCTTAATTTTAATTAGCCGTTATAAAAATATAAAAAATGGTTTTTATGTTTTGCCTGCAGGGGTATTTTTGGGGACGCTTTTTAGGATGATTTTTATATAACTGCAAAAAAACATAAATTGTTAAAAAATGCTCAAACTAAATAAAGAGAATTTGTCTAAATAATTTAAATGACCAAACATAAATAAAAAACCTTAATAAAAAATAATATTTCTACTAAATTATAGCTGTTTGTTTCACTGTTCGTAAGCGCGAACATTGGCTGCTATTTGGAGAATACGCTTCTTTGATACAATGTTGTTTTAAAGCTGTGCTGATCATAAACAAAAACAGAATCCCCTGTCACGCAACTAACAAAAATTGTGGCGGCATGAAATAACTCCCCAGGAAATAAGTCCCCAAAAAAATTATGAAATAAATCCCCAATTTTTAGGGACTTATTTCATATGAAATAAATCCCCAATTCTTAAAATGAAATAAATCCCTAATGAAATGAAATAACTCCCAAAATCAAAATGAAATAAGTCCCCAATATTTAGGGACTTATTTCATATGAAATAGTTCCCCAATTCCAGAAATGAAATAAGACCCCAATATAATACATATTGTTCAGTTTTGGTTGGGCGCAAAGACTTTTTCCTCTATGGTATAACAAACACCGGCTTCGCTAACTAAAGCTTTTCTGCATAGCCGGCCTTCGGCCGGGCTCAAGGATTTTCTCCTCTATAGTATTCCAAACACCGGCTTCGCTAACTAAAGCTTTTATGCATAGCCGGCCTTCGGCCGGGCGCAAGGATTTTCTCCTCTATAGTATTCCAAACACCGGCTTCGCTTACTAAAGCTTTTCTGCATAGCCGGCCTTCGGCCGGTCGCAAGGATTTTCTCCTCTATAGTATTCCAAACACCGGCTTCGCTAACTAAAGCTTTTCTGCATAGCCGGCCTTCGGCCGGGCGCAAGGATTTTTCCCCTATATTGTATTCCAAACACCGGCTTCGCTAACTAAAGCTTTTCTGCTAACCCGGTCTTCGGTCGGGCACAAGGCATTAGTTAGCGAAGCCGGTGTTTGTTATACTATAGAGGAAAAAGTTCTTGCGCCCGGCCAAAGGCCGACTAAACAGAAAAGCTTTAGTAAGCGAAGCCGATGTTTGAAATACCATAGAGGATAAAATCATTGCGCGCGGCCGAAGGCCGGCTATGCAGAAAAGCTTAAATTAGCGATTCGGGATTTTCGAATTCGAAATTATAAAGTTCGGGACTTAGAGATTCCGAGTTCTGAAATTCAGAACTTAAAAATAATCCCAATTTTTTTAGGATTCTGAAATTATGGTTTTTGATACTTAGTCCCTTTTTTATGTTTGGTAAACGTATGCAGTGAATATAACAAAACACAATTTGTCATCATTATGACTTTTAAAATATGTAATTTAAAAATTAAATAAGTCCCCAAAATAGTTTTAGGGACTTATTTCATTTCAGATTTTTGGGGAGTTATTTCATATGAAATAACTCCCTAAAATAAATAATGAAATAACACCCCAAAAAAAAGAAAAAACCCCCCAAAAATCGTTTTTGTTGTTCTCTGTACAAATTTTTGGGGGGTTATTTCATATTTTTTTTGGGGCGTTATATTTTGGGGGGTTATTTCATGCCGCCAAAAATTGTATATCCGGAAAAAACCAATTCGTTTTGGGTACAAGATTTGATGTTTGTGTTCGATAAGGGGTTATTTGTTTGGTTGTATACCATATTCTGGTTCTAGTTACAACTACGATAGTCAAATTGGCTTGGGTGCAGAGGTGATTATAAGACTATTGGGATATGTAAAAGATCCCATTATCTATCAAATTTATTTTCAGAACTTTTTCATATCATATTATTTGATGTGCCTTTTAAGTGAAAAAGGTCTTGCGCCACGGGAACCCTTCGACCCAATCGAATTGCATAAGCCCCACTACTCATAGGAAAGCATCTGAAGCGGGGAGAAAGTGACTATCAATATGATAGAACAAATTCTATATTGGTTTGTCGTTGGGCAGATAACAAAGACGTAATGGTTCTCACCAACTTCGAACAAATTGAACCGATGCGCAGCGTAAAGCAATTGAAAAAGGATGTAAAAAATACGAGAATGTACAACAACCATTGCTTCTCCACTCCTACAATAATGGGATGGGGGGCGTAGACCTTCACGACAATGCCGTCTCAAATTAGAGAAAAAATATTGGTTAGGTTAAGTTCCCTGGGCAGCCATCATGAGACAGCTCACTTGGGTCCTCCAGCATTATCGCATTGAGGAGTCGGCCCTGGATTCTCCTTGAGGATCGTCGAGAACACTCACTTTGTTTCACCAGGTCCTACTTGGTATGAGAGATGTCACCATTATCAACACATCTGTCGATGATAGCCCGCGCAAGGTGACCTTTGGCCACCTCGCTGAATGACTTATTCATCGATTTCGATGCAATTTTGGGACGTTTCGTCCCTGGTTGCTGTTTCACGGGTGCAGGTTCCTCCTCCAAGTGTTGCCGTTTAGGCATTGTCCCCTTCGCAGGGACTGAAAGAGTAGCACTTGGCAAAGAAGTGGTATTGGCCTTTATTTATTTCTGTTCTAAGCTCCTCACTCACTAATGCTTGGAAACTGCACTGCTTCTTGAAACAAGAAGACAAGAAAAATATGCTATGTTAAAAACAATTCAGAGTAAGTGTAAGCAAAGCTTTGCTACTTAGTTCTTAAACAGATGCAGATCCGCTCAGGAAAGATCCGACAAAAGCTTTGGATATCAATTGCCAAATATTGTAGAGGAGCATATTCCAATAGTTCAGCCACAAGGGAAACCTCGCAGGTGCCAACTTAAAGGATGAGGCAAACCAATCAAATGGATGTGCCATAAATTCAACGTGCATTTGCATCCAAAATGCTTTGAAAAATGTCATATAAAATAAGACATTATTCCTTTATTACCTTAATAAATATATTTTGAAACATTGCTCATTTGTTATTATCTTACTTTAAACACTATTATAAATGAACAAAAATTTATTTATATTGCAAATTCATGTCAAATAGCAGCCAGTGTTCGCACTTGCGAACACCCATTTCCGGGACTCATGGACAATGCAGCGTTAAACAGACAACGGATTTGGATTCAGCAGACCCAAATTACTATAAAAAGAGTATATATTTTTAAAAATATAACGTTTGAATTTTCTTGGCCGAATATGGGTTAATGTTTGACATAAATAAAGCTTTTTTCTATCGTTAAATTGCCAATGCGTTTATTTTCGTACCTTTTAATGCTTTTTTCATATAAGGATTTTGTGTGCAAGGTTAACCCTGGCTTTTGTTTACAAAAATAATTTATAAATTTAAAAAAACAAAAGCTAAAAGAAAAACTAAAAACTAAAAATGTTGAATTAAAATGTTTACAAAAATTTTAATAAATAAACGCAATATATGAAGACGCTACATATCAACATATAGAAATGGTGAAGGTATTTGCGTGAAGCACTAATTTTTTTTAAACTTACGGAAGAACTTACATACACACATACATACATAGTTATGTACATACTTGTTTCTAGAATTTTTTGAACCTGTAAATACATATTTATGTAATTAGTAGCATTTAACTTATTAACGTCTCCTGTTCTTTCTTAAGCATTTAACCCGCCAAAGTTTATTTTTCTAGGTTTTAACTTGTTTAAATGCTAGCATTTAACTCGCTACTTTGTCCGGTTCTTTTTTTATGATCATATTTGTGTACCAAAGGTTATAGTTCTGCTACTAACATTTTTTTAATCTTATGGGATGATAATCACTCAGGACCTTGCAGCTTAATTTTAAGTCTCTAACTTCAATATTATAACAAATTAAAAAAGTACCATACGCACAACACAAAAGTAAAAGAAAGACATTTAATTTCTCGTATTTATCCTTTTTGATACTTTTTCTCCCCGTTGAACTATTAACAATTTCAATATTGTAGTGGGAATCGAGAAAAATGTTTTTTTTTTTTAAACAAATACCAAAAAAGAAGTTACGATTTTCGACTCTTAAACGTTTTAATTTCGAAAAAGTACCAAATTTGACTTTGCATTTTTTAAATAAGTTTCGAATGTGATATATAATTTTTATTTCAATGTTTATTGGCTTAAAAGATAGGTGGGGTGACAAAAAAAAGTACCAAAATACTCCCTTAAGGAGGAGAATTTCAAAAAAGTACCAGACACTCGTCCACATAATTTTTTAAAGACAACGATAGGTATTACATTTCATTGTATCTCTCTGAAAGTTTTGGAAATATAAGGTTACCGAATTTACCATTGTTACTTCTTAAACATTCGACTTTCCAAAAATCCCGTTTTAGTGGATCTATTTGGGAAGAGTCCAGCCACCGGTACAAATTTCAAGTTTTTAGCTTCAGGCGTTTAGGCTGTGCGATCATGAATCAATCAGCCAATAATGTTACAATTCTATATACATATATATAAAGATACACAAACCTTTAATAATATTGTAAATTATTTAGTGTTCTTTTAGTAATATATCCTTTTTATTTTAATTTTTCTTTCATTTTTATTTTCATTTGTGTTCATTTATTACGAAGATGTTCATTTTATAAGAACCAAACGAATGTGGAATAAATGAAAGCTTTTTCAGTCACTCCCCTAAAATGTGTTTTAAATTTATGAACATCTAAATAAATATTTTCATTTTCTAAAAACAGGCTGTAAATCAAAACTCTTAAAACTTACCACATGAAAGTTCCTTGAGATATGCCATAAACTATAAACATTATTCCACAGATGTTGATGGTATGCAAGCAACGTTCCCGATAGAACAGTGGTATCGTCTGTCTCCAAATCAGCAGCAAAGCATCTTTAATACCCGAAATATTGGCCAAACTGGCTCCATTTGATTGCATTATAATCTGTTTGACTGGATAATCTGAGGCAGGACGTCCAGTATTCTTAACATAAATCCAACGTAAAATTTCCAACGCCCCATCGTGATCACCCTGAACCAACACATATTTCGGTGTCTCGGGTAAAGCAAATAAGCCCAATAAAGCCAGGAGTGATAAGAAAGAATTGACAATTAACAGAATACGCCACGAGGATAATTTCATGCCCCACAACACGGCATCAATGCGCAAAGGTAAAACGAAAGTGGCAATGGCTAGAAAAATTTTTATTATTATAATCAATTTAAATTAAGTAAAAAAAAATAAGCTAACTTACCAGGCAAATAAATTAAGGATAAAGGCAAAAATCCGGATAATAAAGTTACATGCCTTACTCTTGTCTTATTGCCATGGAACTCTCCGCACAAACTGAACACACACGCCTGGCCGCCCGACATAAAGAAACCGGTAAAAAATCTCATTACAATTAACATCCAAATGTTAACCGAAAATGCTGATATAATTGTTGATATTGAAGCCAATATAAGAGCCAATCTCAAAGTACGTATGCGACCCCAAGTATCAGCCAAAAAACCCATGGCATGAGAACTTAACACAATCCCAAGAAAGCCCGCAGAAGTCAAAATGCCTTGTTCCGTTAACGTTGATGCCAAATCGCATTTCAAAGAGGGCAAAATTATACTTACACACATTATTTCTACCATAACAGACATAAAACAAATCCCAGAGACCAGCAACAGCAGATAATGGAACTTCCCCACTTTAGCCAAAGTCACGGCATCTTCAAATGTATGGGAGGGAAAGGGCTCGGACGGTTTTGATTTGTTTAAATCTACAAAAGAAAATTAAACAATAAAGTCAATTAAGAAGAAATTTAAACAAAAAGAAAACTGTGCTAATCCTATTAAAGCTGCCAATCCTAATTATTTTTAATAATTATTATTTTAAGGCAATCATTTTTATATCAATAATTTTTTAGTTACTTTTTAGCTTTTATTTAAAGCAGACATCATGTCTTCTATAAATTCTGCGGCTACGGGCGAACAAGTTTTACAAAATGAAAATGAACATTCGGATTTTTTTGATACCCAACTATTCCGCTATATCTCTTTGTTTTTATACTTGGGCGGCATTAGTGGTTTGGGCATGGCTTTATCGTTTTATTATTTGATATTTTTCGATTCAAGTATGCCAGAAATTCATTTAAAATTTCCCATTTCTGTCGATGGTGTACCGGTGCAAAGGATACAGGAAATAAATAATTAGGGTAAGTTTAATGGTATTCATTTAAAAGTGCCTGTTTTTACAATGGCAAGGAACCAATTGATTGGAATAGGGATAACATAGTCTGAAATCATTAGTGTTTTTTATAAAGTTCAGTTTTTTTTAATTGGCTTACAATTTAACCAAGTCCCTGTGATTAAAAGTTTTTCAAAATATCAGTTAGACGTTGCTAAAAGATTACAAAAAGGGGATGATTGCTGAAACAAATTTGGTATAAAATAAGCAAGAAATTGTTGTAATTCAAGCCCGACCATATGATACCCTTCACTACAGTATTTTGAAACAAATTTTCTAGAGTGAACCCTATTTGCGACCCGTGGACAATCATGATCCCTCCAGAGCAAAGGCCTGATTTGAGGTTCAGATTCATGTTAAAGTTCTTTATGCCGAATATTATATCGATATCTTCATCAATATGAGATTTTTTTCATGTGTTCGACTTTGCTACTTTCCCCAAATATGGAAAGAGTCCAAGAATGGTCCAATATTTAAGCCTTGTAAGCCAGCCGATAGTCTTTTGGCTCACAGACCGATAAGCTTCCTTTCATATGTAAGCAAAATCCTAGAAAATGTTATAAATGTTAAACTAACCGAATTTATAAACTTCATATCAATTCGGCTTTAGAAAAGAACATAACACGGTTCAACCTTTATTAAGAATCAGAAACAGGGTCCATTTAAATTTTGAACATGGAAAATCAACTATTAGTTGATATCAAGGCTGCTCTTGATTCAGTGTGGCAAACAAAATTATCCAAAGCCTTCTGAAAGACAGATCATTTAATGTTTTCATAGGCTCCACCCACTCTCAGCAATGAAGCATAACAGCAGGATGCTCACAGGGCTCTTGTTTTCCGCTAATTTTATACAATATTTTTACAGCGGATTTTCCAGCACTAAATTATTGCAAAACTTCAATCTTCGCTGATGATACAGCTCTACTGTGCTCTGAAGTACTTGCCTCTGGCGTCATCTCAAAATTGAAAGCTGCATTAAAAGAAATTCACGACTTTTTCACGAAATGGAAAACAATTCTCAAAAGACACAAGCCATATACTTTACGACAAGGCGAAAAGCATGTTTTTACCACAAAATCTAAATCTAATAAATTTCAACACCAACGCAATAATTTGGGAAAGTGGTGCAAAATATTTAGTAGTCATACTCGACCAGAAACTTAAATTTAAAAATCACTTCCCATATATTATTGACAAGATAAATAAGCTTACAAAATTACTGTACTCTCTTATTAACCGAAATTAAAAACTGAGCATTGAGAATAAAAAAATAATACTAAAATCTGTTTTCCATGCATAAATGTTCTACGCTGCTCCAGAATGGCCAACATCTGCTCAATGTCACATTAAAAAAAATTTTCATAGAAAATTCGTTTCATAAACCTGCAATAAACGTAAAACATTTTTTATGAATATGGGGGTAATATTTTAAGTTAAAAAAATTTTATTTTTTGTGTTTTCATACTATATCAATTAACTGTGTTTTTCGATTTTTCCGTCCGGTCCCGTGCGAACCTCATTATCGAGGTTCAACTGTAGCTCAAAACAAGTTAGGGTACGTTCGTAAATGCATCACTGCGCTGCATCAGTGATTTCAAATGTATATATGTGGGATTTAATGTGAAGTGACCCAACTTTTGAAATCGATGTCTTCCGATTTGGATGAAATTTGCACCAAGGTTAATCTTATTGGATAGTAGTTTAGACACAATTTTTCTGAGTTAGAGGGGGTCAAAATTTGACATTTTGGCCAAACCGGTGTACTTTCTCATCCATGTAACTTATTATCTATTGGTGTTAGCAAAATTTGTCCCAAACAAATTAGATAGCTATTTCTTCAAACTTTCGAAAAGGGAGTCAATTTAATGCAGGATTATAATAATATTTTTCAAGAAGTGAAGAATGAAAACAATATATTTAACAAATTGTTACGTATAACCTTCTACGTTTTCCAAATTGCAATAAAGAAACTTTTTTTTAACTATACAAATTAAAACAAAAACCAAAGCCATAACCAAAAAAAAAAAAAAAAAAAAAATACTTGCCACAAATAAAACAATTAAAATATTAAAAAATTATTAAAGAATATCATGGTATAATTTTTTTTCTCATGTAACGCCTCTTCTTTAGTTAATGAAATCACCAAATATAAACATATGAATAAATCAATGGTTTTTGTTTATTTTTTTGAATTCAGTATATATTAGAGATACAAGAAAAATTTGTAAGCAAAAGTTGTTCCTCTGATTTTGATCTATAACTTTTACTATAAATTTTTTTTTGTTAAATAAATATTAACGAAGTTATTGACAATCAAAGTCGAAAATCAGTTTTTTTGCAAATTTTGGGAGGTCGTGGGCACCCTATCCCCTCATCCGATTGAGCTCAAATATTCAAGGGACTATTTTTTTTTAGCAATTCGAACCAAAATGAGGCTTGGCGTGAAACAGATTTCTTCAAAAAAATTTTCCAATATAGTTAATTGGCACCCTAATGTAAATATTAAAACATAACGAGAAACTTAAATTAAGGGTCATTATTACAACTGGCCGATAGTTAAAGGTAGAATTTTGCCCCACGTATTAAAAGTGCAATATTAAAACTTTGCTTTAAACTGAAGTGAGCAATATGTTAAAGGCAAATTAATCCTACCGGGTAACTTAAAGCAAGTTAATATCATAAATAACTTGTTATACCTCCGACAAAATCCTACTTTTAACAAACGGAAAGTTGTAATAATGGCCCTAAAAGTTTTTTATTATACGAGACCTTCATAATAAAAAAAATTTTTATTTTATAAAAGTTAAACTCGTCAAATTTCCATACAAAATTCTGTATATTGAAAGTTAATAAATTTAATTTTTTTTAATATGTCCTTTACAATAAACGAAATTTGTACTTCACATTTAAAAATAACAAGAGAGAGAAAATTCAAATATTTTCCGCTTTCAAAAACAAAATTTCAAAATTTGTTTTTGTTTTAAATGTAAGTTAATCGAGTCACTTTTGTGCTCGTGTTCTACAAACAGGCAGTTAGAAGGGAATTAAATGTAAAATGTTTGTACACATGTAAATATGTATTTACATAGGTATATTAAGTTTTTAAATTTGGTAATAATTTCAGCTTAATACGTTCGATACATCGATATATCGATATTTTTAATTAATAAATATAAATATACATCGATATATCGATATTTTTAATTAATAAATATCGATACTCTTAAAAAATATCGATACGATATATATCGATAAACTTTTTCAATTTGCCCATCCCTAAGAAATAAGCAAAAACGGCAGCTCTGGTCACATAATAAAAAAAAATATAATTACTTGTTTGTCTTCGTTAAAAAAAGTTTGCTTTTCGGATGCAGCGCAGTGATGCCTTTACGAACGCACCCTTATTGAAAATGATTTACAATTTACCATGGGACTACTCAACAAATCGTCTCCATGCGCTCGCAAATCTTCATCGGCCTCGTTAGAGATAAAATTGAAGATTGACTTCAAGTTTTAACACCCGATGTCTCACATCAGAATATGCACATATTAATGGTCTGATCTGAGCGTAAACAGTTTGTATCATTATTAAATACTCGTAGCTTATGTAAAGTTAGAACAAATTAGAAAAGGAATTAAAATTTCTAAACTCTTTAGATAAATTATGTTTAAGATGATAGATGTACGTTATATGTCAATCACTGATTTCAAATTCATTCAATTTCATAGCACAAATCACACACATTCTTTTTCTCTTTCATTCAGAAGTCGATTTGTCTAGACTTGGGCTTAAAAGTTCATTTTGGTGACCGGTCATTTTAGTTCATTTAAAAAAAAGAACTAGTTCGTTCTTTTAGTTCACCGGTCACTTTGTCTTTTGTGTCTTTTTCGTTCAGTAGTACACTTGTCTTGTCATCTTGGTCTTTACAATCGATGATAAATGTGTTAAAAGAAACAAATATAGCATACTCGTGTAAAATACACTCAAAATATTATGTAGGTAAATTCAAAATAATATTAAGTTTAAAAACTGAAAATGTAATTAGAAAACGGATCATTTCATTTTAAATAAAGGAATTTTACGGTTAATTTTATTAATGTTAATTTTATAACGTAGAAACTAATTAACTTTTCTCTTTATTTTAAATTAAAAAAATTTAAACTACAAAAACATATTCAAAGGTGTTTTCAGTTAATTTTAACTAAATTTAAATTACGTACTAAGACAGCTAAATCAGTATTTTAACCTGTCATTATTACCTACCAATATTTTTTGTTTTTTATTTTCTTTTATTTATGTACACATGTTTGTACACATGTTTTTCAGTTTTATTTTATGCATAAAACTGAACATATTAACAGAAATAAAAATCAATTAGGGTTTTCATTATATCTCTTAAAAGTCTCGCAATCTGTGCAAACTGTGCATTTTTAAACCATCCAAAATGAACTGTCAAAAATTGTATGAGAATTCATTTACACAAACTTCGTAAATTTGCCCAACAATTCTGACCCGTAAACTTGTGCTGTTCAATTGTGCATTTATACAAACGAATTTTTTTAATTGCTTAAGTTGCATGTACACGACATGTTTTTTACATCTGACTTGTCAAATTTCCCACTGCAAAATACATACATGTCGTGTGTTACCTTTAAAACATTGCATCTGACAAAATTTCAATTAGAGCGTGGTCTATTTTTTTCTGACAAACCATCTGACATCAGCTGTGTCAAAAATCTATGCCGGGAAGAAAATCGCAGCGGCGGTGCACTGTTCACGGAATCATTAGCCGGCTTAAGTTAGTATTTAACAATACCGATATATGTATAATAATTTCACCATTGAATAGAAATTAAGTACATATATAAATAAAAACGCATCATTATAATATCCTAAATTGGTATATTCGAATTTAAAGAAAAAAAAAAAAAAATGTTTAGATGGCTGAACTTTTTTACGGCGCAAATAAAAATTTTTGTGCCGGCAGCACGCTATTTTGAAACCAAGAACTACTTTGTTTTATTCTATAGCTACAGAGAAAAAACATAGACAATGTCAGAAGCAAATTACATGTACGTTTGTGACCAAATGTTATTAACCTTCTGTAAATTTGTAAAATAATAAACAGCAATTTTGACAGACATTCACAATTACATATGACTTGAAAAGTTGACAAGTCAGATGTAAAAAACATGTCGTCTACGGGCACCTTTGCCACCGTTTTCAATGAATAATTCAAATGTTAATAAAATCACTAACAATAAATTCTTACAATAAGTTAAGCAAACTATTCTATTTTGCTTTCTTTATGCATGTTTAAAAAACAATTTTCACCTTTTATTCACAAATTTCAACTTTTATTTTTATAATTTATTTTTGTATTGACATTTCAGTTTGAACTGACATTAGTCGCTTAAAATTACACAAAAATTAAAAAGGATATTTAAAAAAAGGTAATTTTAAGCGATATCCTGAAAACCCGTATTATTTTTTGTAGTTTGTTTTTGGAAAAATATGTTAAATTAGTTTAATTATATTTAATATAACAAAATTTTCATTAATTTTTTAACTTTACGGAAAACGATTTTAATAAATTACATTTAGTAACTGTAAAACTATTTTGAGTGTACCCAAGAATAGAAAACAATAAGCACATACCAAATTCGCAATTGTTTTTTTGTTCGGTTTCATATTATATACCAGGGATGTTAAAATTGGGATGTTTTTTTGGTACATTTTGACCTTACAAAGTACCGTGGTACTACCGTGACTCATTTGCTACAATTTAAAAATTTGTCATAGCTCCCCCTTTTTGCTTTTTTTGTATAACAAGCAAATTAATGAGTCCTTTTCATTGCATTTATGTTGTACAACAAATCGTTAATGTAATGGGTGCTTAAATATGCGACTAGTATTTTGGTATATAGAGCACTTAGTCCCCTTTTATCGCCTACAAACTTCGCCTGTCTGCCTTTTACTTGCCACATCGTAAAAGGGAACTTTTGGTACCTACAGACGAGGCAACATTAGTCAAATCCTGTGTTACTACTTTTGTTTCTTTTTTACCACAGACGATGGCACTATAAGCAAAACATCAGTATTTTTTTGCAATATAGAAGTACTACTTAACTTAACAAGTATATGCGAAAGACATTATCTTATCCTGCTTTTTTTGTTTTATTTTTATAACTTTCACTCTTTTTGTTATTTTAATATATTAAAAAAAAATGGTTCCATAAAGGTCCAAAAAGTACATTTTTTTGGAAGTTTGTACAATATTTAAACCCCTATTTAACATCCCTGTTGTATACCAAATAAATAATTGACAAGAAACAACAATACTATTACAGTGCTTATACTTTTTTCTTTAACACATTGCCAGTAGCGGTTTGCCGCACTGTTTTAAAAAATTCATAGTACAATCTGGGCTGCCACATGTAGTGACTTCTCGCCAAACGTGGCGATTTTAAAACTTGTTTGGTGTTCTCATTTTCCATTTGTTTAAATAACCTTATTTTAATAGAAAGAAAAAAAATTTGTTGTGAGGCTTATTCAAAGTAATAGCGCAATTCTTCAAAAATTAATTTAAACAAAAATAATGTAAGAAAAAATTTCGAATTTATGTCGTATTTTAAGAACAAAATGCGTTTAAATTTAAACAAAAATTAAATAAAAATAGCAGCGATTGCACCAACTCTAAATATTAAAACAATGAACAAATAGCTAGTAATTATTATTATTCATTATTATGTTATTATCATATTATTATGTTATGGGTTTTATGTTTGTATTTTATAAAAATTAAAAAACCTTTTTAAAATGCGCTAAAAAGAAAAAAATTAATAAGCCTTTACTATCGACTTATAACGTCATTAATCTATTTATATGTATTTACTTTGTTTGAAAATTTGTATACTTAAAATCAATCACATCATGTTATATAATTTACTTGTTTGTCTACACAAGTTAATCTCGCGACAAGTTTGTATACCATACAAATTGTTTAATGACGTTATAAGTTGATAGTAAAAGTTCTAAACTCAAATTTTCTTTTTAGAGCATTTAAATAAAAGCGTTTTTTTTTAAAGGTTTCTTATTTTTAAAATATTTTTTTTTTTTTCAGCGCATTTAAATAAAAGCTTGTTTTTTATAAAAAGATTTTTTACTTTTAATTTATTTCATTCAAAACTTAGTCCGCCGCATTGGATCTAGAGTAACGTCACTTTATTTGTCGACCTTTTCTCAGCAAGCCCTTCATTTTATACTCATATTGTAGGAATGCATTAAAAATAATTAGTCCGACATCTTGGGTGTCTTACCAAGCTGGATTTAGAATAACTTTACAAAGTTAACCGTGCATTATCAGCCAAACTGAACGTATTTACAAAATGTCATCTTAATCGGTTCAAGGTATCTGCTTCAAAATTAGGTTGCATGATTTCACCCGAACAAATTAAAGTTCCTTTGAAAGAGAGGAAAACTCATATATTTTATGCTTTATTTTATTTTTTAATAAAATGCTTAACTGAAAAATTTGTTGTTGATTTTTTACTTTAAAAATCGTTCCGCTAGAATTTTTTTTTAAAAGTTCGTCGATTCGAAGAAGAGTAACTTTATTTTATTTAAATGAAGAGTTACGTTTCATAAACGAATGCTTAAGTAATGTATACATTAAAAGCGGTTTTTCCATACTTATTTCGTGCTCTAAAACTCGACTAAGCTTTTAAAAATAAAGCTGTCGAATATCGAATTTGGTTAATTATTTAAAGGTCTTATTTTAAAAAAATAAATTAAATAAATATGCACAAAATTTTTTGCACAAATGAAAAAATTTGCATTTGGCGGGTTTTATATTAATAACAACTGGCAGCGCCCATGTTAATTGTAGGAAAGTTGGGAACGGCAGCCAGAGTTGTCAGATTTTTTTTTTGCCAAATTTAATGTCAGAATCGCCAAAGCCTTTTTTTTATTAGTTTTTGACAATAAAACATATATTTTTATTAAAAATATTTTTTATAAATCCTCAAAAATACGAAATCCGAATACCTTTATTTCGACAAAAATATAAAAAAGTCGCCATGATATGAACAAAATAAAAATAAAAATCCTCGTCTTGACCTAGAAATTATTTTTTTTTCTACATAACCCACTCGCATCCCAAATAGCGACCATAACTAACTTAAAGGAAAAGACCTAGGCTTTATTTTGAGAAAAAAAAAAAAATACCCTTTTCAAAAAAAAATAAAAAATAAGTTTTAAATTTAAAAAAAAAAAAATTTTAAGAAATTTAAAAAAAACAAAAAAAATATTTTTTGAAAGCTTGAAAGCTATCTAATCTAATTGAAAGCTATCTAATCTAATTGAAAGCTATCTAATTTGTTTTGGACAAATTTTGCTACCACCAATAGATTATAAGTAACATGGGTGAGAAAGAACACCGGTTTGGCCAAAATGTCAAATTTTGACCCCCTCTAACTCAGAAACTTTTTGACCGATCTTGTTGAAAATTTGTGTCTAAACTACTATCCAATAAGACTAACCTTGGTTCAAATTTCATCCAAATCGGAAGACATCGATTTCAAAAGTTGGGTCACTTGACATGAAATCCCCCAAATACATATCTATAACGGTATACATTTCAGCTGCAAGACAATTCTTATTGTTTTTTCAATACATTGTATAGGATTTTTTTGATTAATTATATTGCATATAGTTCATAACTCGTAATAACTTTCAATATATAATGCAATAGGAACTTCGTATTATATATTGAAAGTGAGTTTTTGTGGAGTTCATTATTAATAAAACTCTTTCAACACAGGCATTAGCAGCTGAAATTATATGCATATAAAGACAGTCAAAGCAAGTTCTTTGAAATGGTACGTACCGGACGTATAGCTATAACATTTTAGTCAAAACTGATTTAAATTAGATGGAATACCATCATTGAAATAATCTTTCCAAATAAAAAACGGAAAATTTTTCCAAGAGTCTCAAAACAAATTTATGGCTTATCAAATAGGAAACAAAATCGACATATATCTTATAAGCCGCAAAAAATCGTCATGTCGGCAAAAAGCTTGATAATCGCCGTTTCTCGAGAAATTATTATACTCGACAACCCTGATTGTATTATGAAAATGTGTAAATCAATGTGGCAATGAGTAACAGAAACAGCTCACAAGAATAAAAATACACAAGAATAGTATTGTTGTTTCTTTTCAATCAGTTATTCTATCGAGTAAGCAACAAAAACAGACAAAAAGTGAACTGACAAAAAAGACCTAAATTGAACTAACTGACAAAAAAAGACCGAAAGTAAACTGACAAAAAAAGACATACTGACCCAAAACGAACTAGTGAACTAAAACGAACGGTGATCCAAAAAGACCGGTCATCGTTCATCTGACTGAATAGTTCAATTGAACTAGTTCGTTCATGAACTACACAACTCTAGATTTGTCAGCGACGATTACACATGTATACCGGATGCATTGTTTGTTTTTTATTTTACTACAACAGGCCATAACCACCAAAAGAAAAATTATATGCGAAAATTATTTTATTTTGCAAAATGCTATTTAGCAACATTCAATGTGTTTTATGTTACAACACATTAAAAGAAGGAAGAAATTATGTATTAAAAAGGCAATTTAATTCTTCTCATAATAGAAAAATATCGCTAAATTTTTAATATTTTTTTCTATAACTTTTTAATTATACAATTAAGAATAAAAATGTATTCGACGGAGTTTCATATAATATTTTTGTCTATAAAAAAGCTTTTAACAAAATTTTCGCATTCCTTTTAGCTTAAAAGATAGTCTAAGAAAACTAGTCGCACGCATTTTTTCAAAATAAAGGGCGGTCGCTGCCACCCACGACCTCGAAATTGACAATTTAAGCCCAAGATCACACGTATAAGTTAACACAAAAATAATTTTTTTTTTACAAGTTATTCGCCAGTTCAGTTATATATCGCTTAAGGAATGGTTAGTTGGGTAATATAACTTTTTTTAATCACAAATATAACTACAATTTTATTTTTGACATCAATGATTTAAATAGTAAATTGAATTGAATATGAGATATTTTTGTGTTTAAGTGCTTTAACCCCCTATATAGGAACTAAATATGTTCAACTCTGGCCTTATCATCGCAAAGTTTTGGCACGACGTATTAGCTATTGTTAAAGTTACTGTCGCCACATTTTTTTTTTTTTTTTCAATACCATAATTTCTTTAGAAGTTATGGCATTAAAAGTTATTTTCGGGAGTAGAATTTGTATGTGAACTATGATCAAATATGGAGCGATTTCAATAATATTATTTGGGTTGGAATAGAATAAATTTGACTAAATTTAATCTAAAAACCAGCATAGTCGGGCATGTTCTGGGAGTCGAAATCACGTGAAATTAAAATCGAACCAATTTTGAAAACTCTCTCTTGTTCAAAGTTCATAAAAATATTTCCTTTTACGTAACTCATACTCTAATGGCTAATAAATCAGTGAGTGTTTAAGCGCTGGTTTAGTTGAACTAAACTTAAATTTATATGTAGTTTAAACTTAACAGTTGTAAATCAGTGTCCCATGTATTATATGTAATTTAAAAAGTAACATGTGGCAGCACTACTATAAATGTTGACAAATTCATATGGTTTGTATTGGTAGTTTAAACGCCCAATTTTATGCGGTTAAAGATGGTTTATATGTTTTTTGATTTATAGATTTGTTGGCTTAAACACATTTTAAACCAAAAAGACAGTTTAACTTGCTCTGATTTATTAGACCTAAGGACTACGTTCCTCTACCTAAACTACTTTTGAAATCAGGAAAAGCTACTCGTACGTTAATTTTTAAAAAAATGCATTTGCAAATCTTCATCATGTTCAATTTCACGTGAATACATGGCCGAATATGATTTGAGGCAGGGATGTTAAAGTTGGTACATTTTGACTTTCTAAAGTACCATGGTACTACCGTGACTCATTTGGTACAATTTAAAAATTTTTCATAGTTTCCCCTTTTTGAATTCTTTTTGAATTAGTATGGCAAACAAATAATTGAGTCCTTTTCATTGCATTTACTTTTTAAATTATTATTTCTTTCTTCAGGACTTAAAAATCCTTCTTTTAAATTGCAATTTTTATTTATTCAATATGCACTTAAAATTATAAAAATGGTTAATTTAGAAATGCAATCAGAAGATGCTCGAATGCATGTTTGCACTAAGTTTTAATGTTGTTTCATAAATTTACTCCTGAAAATATTATTTCAGGTAAAAGAAGTAGTATTGTATCTCTTTTGGTAAATATGTTCCCGAGTAAAATTGCAAATTTTTATTCAATCAATAATCAGTTGCGAGCTTTAGCTGATATCGAGCAACTGGAGTCGTTAAAAAATTAAAACATTTGTAGTTGTTGGCCATAGATTTCCTAGCATTTCTAGAGTCGTTGCTGGAATTTTATCCATTCCACATTCGTCTGCAAATGTGAAAAGAGTTTTTTCTTTTAAAATATAATAAAAACTAAGGAAAGAAACTGACTACATGTGCCAACATTATCAAGTCTCATACAAATAAAGGATTGGTTAAGATCGACCAATTCATGCTGCTATGATGTAAAACTTCCAAATAGATTATTAACTAAACAAATAAGTGCCTGCTTTTTATCTCATAAATTTATAAGACTTTTATGTACCTTATTTTATTCATACATATAATGTATGTTAATGTTCAGTTTTGTTTTTTTTTTTGTGTACAATTGAATTTTTATGTCCTTTTTTGTTGTTTTAATAAATATAAAAAAAAATGGTACCGTGAAGGTCCAAAAAGTACATTTTTTTTATGGAAGTTGGTACAAAATTTAAAACCCCATTTAACATCCCTGATTTGAGGAAATTCTTTTCAAAACTTGACTATTCCACTTTTTGCGTTTTTGCACAATTTGAAAAAATTGTTTTTTAGAAATGCAACCATATATATAACCCGAACTTTTGTTCGGGTTATATATGCAACTATACAGTATTAAACAATTTTGCAATAATATATTTTGAATAAATCAAAAATTTTAAATGGTAAGATCTTGTTAATTGACGCGGTTAATTGGAATAATCATATTTTGGAATAATGTGGGTTGGCCACTAGCTGAAACTAAAAAGGTATCAGAAATCTTATTTTGAATTAATATAACATGAAGTTCACCTTTAAATAATCTGTATTAATTATATATTGTTACAAAACTGTATATTTGAAAAGAGTAATGTGATCTTGAAGTGGAAGAATCTACTTTTGACGATATCAAGCCTTTTATTACTTTTTTTCGGATGTAATTATAGGGTTCTTCCCAATTTTATTTTTGCAGAATTCTCATTTCAATGTTACCAAACATACAAGAAATTAAAACCCATTTCTGTCAAAAGTGGAATAATCAAGTTTTTTGTTATGGTCACTAAGACTCTATTCCGGAAAGAAACTTGTATGAAATTTTGATCGATTCTCACCATTATTAATAGGCTTTTGACAATTAAAATTTTCATATGTAAAAAATTATATCAAAGCATCGCCAAAATTATAACCTCTGCTTTCTACATTGACAGCCGGACGGCCGGACTTCGTTAGATCGATCAAAAAAAGTGATTGTGATCATAGTAGAATAAGTAGGTGGCAGCACTACGGCAACAAATACAACATTACAACAAAAATGAAAACAAGTCTCCGTATACGTCAAAAATTATATTAAACCAAAATCAAATTTTGCCGCCGAACGCAATGAAATAAATTAATTTTTTGCCAATTTTTATTTCACAATGGTTACTATCATATTTAATTTTAATTTAAAAACTTTATTATAATACAATAATCACAGCACAAAACGGGTCACTTTTTGTAAACATAAACAAAACTTTGACATAAGACTAGACAAACAATACAAGAGCAAAAAATCGTCATCTGGCGTAGTAATGCCACCTGTTTATTTCATCATGATTGTGATAGTTTAAGTTGTCACAAACATCAGCACAAACGCATAAAGCTGAGATCACACGATTGCCGCAAATGCACCAATATGACACAATTTTGATTGTGCTTTATTAACGAACAATAATGAAATTACCCCCAATACAAATTTAATGCCGCTAGTTGGTACAAAGCGAAATGGGTACAATTATTTCCGCAGCACAGTCACACGATTGTTCTTACTTGTGTCAACTACAAAAACAGCTGTTGTGGTAATTTTTTTTATTTGTTTGAAAGTTCTTGTTGGCTTGTTCATTACAAAAAAATAAAATTGTATCATATATTCAAACAAATTTTTGTTGAATTATTTTATTTGAAATTTTTTAAGTAAAATATATGCAATTCCAAAAATTAAACAAAGTAAAATTCTATTTTAAATATATAAAGAAATAGAGAATATTTATATTCAAAAATAAATTCGAATAAATTGAAGAATTTCAATACATTTTGCTCCGCATTCCTGTATATACTCTTTTATATTGTCCTGAACAGCTATTGCTCTAATTTAAAAAAAAAAAATTCGGGAATACAAAATTTATTATTAATTTATTTATTAATGACTTGCTAAATTCCCAATTTTTATTTTTAATAAATTAAAATTTTACTTTTAACATATTCCTACTAAAAGAAACACACAAAAGTAAATTTTTTAAAAAGGCAAATATTGGCGCGTATTGTGTTGATTAATTGCCGCACAAGAAGCCAATAAATATTGGTACATTTTTGTCATTTTTATTGACGCGCTGTTGCATATCAAGTTGTCACACGATTGCCGCACCAGGGTAGCATTTTATTGGTAAAAGTTAGCACAATATTGCCCTCAATTGGTGTATGTGGCGTTTGATTGTGCAGTCACACGATTGGGGTATTAAAAAGTGTGAAAATTGGTGCATTGAGGCAATCGTGTGATCCCAGCTTAATACCCTCTCCATTATTGTGGAGTGGGTATAAATAGAAATTAGACGACACGCAAAAAAAAAATAAAATACTTATTGGGTGTGTGTGGAACGGTAACAAAGCACTCATGGAAGTAAAATTTTGACACTGTTTATGTAGGTGAATAAAACATCACTAGCACTGGGAGCAGTGTGGCCAAGTCTAAAAAAAATTTACAGCTAAATCTGGCATTATACATGGCCAAAAAATGATTTAAAGAAAGTTAAAATAATGCTAAAATTGTTTAAAGATTTTTGTTAAAAATTTATTACCAGTATAAAATTTTATTCGAAATTAAATACATATTAAATTTCAATTTTGTAATGAATTTGAAATAAATGGTTATGTTTAAGCAAGTGGCTAGATTTTGGTAAAGCATCTGATAAATATAAATATGTAGCACAGGTAATTGAGATTAAATTTTAAATTAAGGTGGCCCGCAAACCTCGGATATATGCAAAATTTAAACGATTTATTTCTATGATATACCAAATTTTGTTGATCATTTTATTTTATAGTTTTAGAAAAGTTGACGCTTGATTTTTTCATCAGTTTAAAGCAAACAATTTTTTCAAACATTTACACCATTGAATTTGTATCTAAATACAAAGTGAAATATCCTTGTACTTTTATATTGTAATATCAAAAAATAATATTTACAATCGACATGATAACGGCACTTCAAACACTCCCTGAATATTAAATTTTGTTAACAAGACATGTTTCTTAACATAAGAATTATACATTTTCATACGAAGTTTAATTTTGGTTACAATTATTTTTGTCAAAAGTTTCTATTATTTATAGAAAATTTTTAGTAAAATCAATGAAACTATTTGTCCAAATTTTTCAAATAAATAATGCTGAAAAAGCTAAAAACATTTTTCAAAAATGCTAAATAAAATGCCAAGTGCTAAATGAAAATTTTGCAACTAAATAGAAATTTTTAATGCTAAAGTTAGCTGCAAAAATGCCAAAATGGCCACACTGAATGGGGGCTAGTATAAATTTTAACAGACAGTTTTGACAATTTTAATTCACCATAGAACTTTCCTACCGTTTTACACACATCCATTAAATACAAATACCGCTATAAACCATTTTTTCGAAAAATTTTCAAACATATTGTGGTTATTTTAACCATATTGTTGTACCACGCAAGCAAATTATGATTAAATTAGTTCTCCATTATGAAGCCGCAGTCATATTAGTATTAGCTCCGATCATTTTATTGTTATTACTAACATTATTATGTTAAGTTACCACAAATAACAGAATGGGTGCGTATCAGAGATCAGCAATGGATCGCTTTTTCGCTACTCATACTGACTCATGAAATTTTAAGTATAAGTGAGTAGAACTCATTTAAACTCAACTACTCTGATTCACTCATACTCACACATTTAAAAATGACCTCAATTTGATTTGTAATTTCAGGAAATACTTATAATACTCACATTGATTCAGCTCCTTTTACTCATCCAAGTATATTTACAAGTTTAGTCATTTAACAGTTTCTTACTAGTTTAAAATGTATAAAAATATAAAAAAGCATAAAATTGTAAGTTTATACAGAAACATTTTGGGGAAATTACATTTTTTTATTATTATTGATATTTATGCACATTGAGTTCTGTTGAATCTAAATCAACCACTACATAAATGTTCTAAGTATGAGTACGATGAGTAAAATCAAACTTCTGAGTGAATATGAGTTTCGATCGAATTACAATAAGTATGAGTGCGTATAAGTACAAGAAATTATGAGTCATGATTCGGCTCTACTCACTTTTTCACTACTCATTGCTGATCTCTGGTGCGTATCAACCATAACATATAATTCTTAAAAAAAGAGAAAACTGTTATTGTTAATAAATAATTCAATCTCATTCCCTCTGTAGTCTTGTTTGCTGATAGCTTTGGCTTTTCTAAAATTATTTAGGAGAACGTTTCCTGATGATCTGTCCTAAGCAACCAGTGAAATGCGCGTAGGAACAGCTTATCCTCCAACAATAAATTTCTGTATTCTTTGATAATAAAATTTTAGCAAGTCCACGTGCATGAAAAACTGAACTGGCAAATTGTTTTTATTTTAATTTCTTGCGAAAACAATAGAAGCACTATTTTTGTTTTAAATATGTTTTTTCTTTACCCACTTACAACTGCAATTAATGTTGGGAGAATTACAACTAATTGTAGTGGAGAATGTAAGAAAATATAAACTCATCACTGTTTTATTGTTTGGTATATTATTTAAGCTTTGATATCGTTGCAAATAAGACTTTTTGTGTGTATGTAGGTAATTCTCATTCCCTTTGAAGTCTTGTTTGCTGGTAGCTTTGGCTTTTCTAAAACTATATAGGAGAACGTTTCCTGATGATCTGTCCAAAGCAACCAGTGAAATGCGCATAGGAACAGCTTATCCTCCAACAATAAATTTCAGAATTTTGTATCAATTATTAAAAAATGGAATTAAGCAAAACAAACAACATCTCTTAATAAATAATTGTATTCCCAAGAACAACTTTGATAATAAAATTGTTAATAAATATCCATACAAATATTTGTGGTTAGCACATTTATGTTATTATTAACCATTCCAAGTGGCTACTGTTGTTAAAAGTGAATTTTTATATCAACCTAGCAAACCACAACAACTTGAGATCCTATAATCCAAAGTCGACTAAACCTTTTATTTCACTACAGAGAAAATACTGTTGGCTATTGGTAGGGCTTATAACGGGTCACTGTTGGACGGCAGTACACGCCAAAAAGACGGGGCAACTGAGTAGTGACAATTGTAGATTCTATGGGGTACAGATACGGTGGAGCACATACTTTGCTACTGTCTGGGAGATCATTACTTCCAATTTCTTGAGGAAATCTCTGCAATTGGACTAATGAAAATTCTAGCATTTGCCAAGAGAGTGTTGAGTACTCTAAGTATCATCACATCGAACTAACCTTTCATTCACGGGTTGTCGTACATCGTGCCTAAGCTGATCTTTATGACTGACCATTTTCAATTACCCCAACCTAACGCGATTAAAATGGGTGAATCAAGTAGAGATACTTTTTTCAATAGCCTTTTTTTGACAGATCACGTGTGAGTCGTGTCATGCTGTCATGTTATTTTTGTTTAGTATTGTTTGGCAGTTCATAATGGAAAGACTTACGCCTGAACAACGTTTACAAATCGTTCAACTTTATAACGAAAATTCACGTTCTGTGTGGAATGTGTTTCGTGCACTTCGCTCAACTTATGGTCAACATAATCGGCCTACTGAGCGTAATATTCGCAACACCATCACCCATTTTGAGACCCAGCATTCATTATTGGATAATATTCGACCGAATAGACCACGTCCAGCATGCTGTGAAGAAAATATAGCGGCCGTAGCTGAGAGTGTACACGAAGACCGTGGAGAGTCGATTCGGCGCCGTTCGCAGAAACTCGGACTGACGTATGGAACGACTCGGCGTATTTTAAGTCGAGATCTTAAATTGAAAGCGTACAAAATACAGATTGTGCAACAACTGAAGCCACTCGACTTTCCCAAGCGACATCGCTTCGCTCTATGGGCTCTTGAAAAGTTCCAAGAAGATCCGACGTTTTCGAGACAAATTTTGTTTAGCGATGAGACCCAGTTCTGGCTCAATGGGTATGTAAACAAACAAAATTGCCGCATTTGGGACGAAGAGCAACCTGCAGAGATTCAAGAACTGCCACTTCATTCAGAAAAAACAACGGCTTGGTGTGGTTTGTGGGCCGGTGGAATCATCGGTCCATATTTCTTAAAAATTATGCCGGTGCGAACGTAACCGTCAATGGCGACCGTTATCGTGCCATGATAACCGACTATTTGATGCCTGAAATCGAAGCTCGAGATTTCGGCGACATTTGGTTTGTGCAAGACGGCGCCACTTCCCACACATCGCAACAATCAATGAATTTATTGTGAGAACACTTCGGTGAGCACATAATTTCACGTTTTGGGCCGGTCGATTGGCCACCAAGATCGTGTGATATCACACCGTTAGACTTTTTCCTGTTGGGATATGTAAAATCTAAAGTTTATGCGGACAAACCCGCTTCGATTCATGCCTTGGAGGACAACATCACGCGTGTCATTCGCCAGTTACCAGTCGAAATGCTAGAACGAGTCATCGAAAATTGGACTCAACGGATGGACCATCTGCGACGTAGCAACGACCCACAATTGATAGACATAATCTTCAAAAATAAATGCCAAAGAATGTTCTTTCAAATGATAATAAACATTCCCCATTAAATTTGAATTTTATGTGTTTTTTTCTTAAAAAAACTAGGGAACCTCAAAATGGATCACGCATTAGCACTCTAAAAAATTTTTTTTTTATTTCTATAATAATGAAAATAATTTTAAACAAACTTTTCCGTAGCTCCTTTAATTTTCAATGTTTATATACAATACATAATTAAATTATTAATTATATTAAGAATGCTCTATAAAAAATCGATAAACAATAAAAATAATATTTTTTTTTAAGAAATCGATTATTTTTTTCTGCTTATTGTGGTTTCATCTTGAACCAATTACCGATGGGGTAATTAAATTTGTCTTATGGAAATGTATACGAATGCTTTTGTATAGTTGGTTAACCACAATTTCAAACTATTTAGCATTTTATTCATTTTCCTCTATTCAAATACACAAAACAAAACAAAGTACTACTGACATTTCAAAAACAGTTGGTCTACTCGAAATATAAAATACCCTTCACTTAGGCCTTAAAGTTAAAAAGAAAATCAGTTTTTTATGTAAAGGGGCTTATGCGTTTTAACTGTTTCTTACTCATAACTCATTTTGAAAATTTTTAACCCATGATTGGTCTCCTTATTTCGAAATTGCAAAAAAGCTCCATTTAGAATTTTAAATTCGCAGAACTTCTTAAAGGAACACAAAAGTTTGAGGATCTTAACATTTGAATTGTTGGGAGAAAAAACATAAAAAACATTCTTTTAATTAAAAAGAAGCCAAGGGAATATTCTTAATATCGCGCTTAGGCAACAAAGTTCTGCTAGCGCAACATTTACTTAGGCACTACTTAGACAATCTTTAGTTACCCTGACCTGGGAATTTTAAGGTCGGAATTTTGGAATTCGGTATGTTAAGTTTCGTGCATATGACCCCAACCTTTAAAAATTCACATATATGTATCAATATTTAAAATGTTAAATGCAATTTGCATGAAATATAAAATTAGTCCCTCAAAATATTAATTGGGTTCTATTTCAATTACAAAATTCGGGTATTTACTTCATATGTAACAATTTCAAAACAAAATTAACAAACTCCCTAAACGTCGTTGTTTTATTCTCTGTATAAAAAAAATTGGGGAATTATTTCACTGTTACTTTCAGGATTTAGTTCATTGGGGACTTTGTTTGTAGCGCCTTTATAAACAATTAGGATATGTCTACACATTGCAAACATTTGCCGAAGAAACCTCAAAAAAAGAGTGACAACTGAATTTATCAGCCATTAATGTTCCGCCTGGGAGCAAACGGCCTCAACTAGAGATTTCCATTGGGTTTGGTCGGTGGCTATTTGTACAGCTTCGTTCGATGCACACAGAGAAAAAACATTTTTCAATATGGTCACCTCCAACCAAACTATACTTAACGAAAATATTTAAACATATTATGTTTAGCTGAACCATATTATTGTCACCGGCAACCATATTATGGTTAAATTAGTCATCCATCACGAAGCCACAGTCATATTATGGTTGCCTCTAATCATGTTATGGTTAAATATAACAATAATTTGTTCTTAAATCAACAATAGAATTTTCCTCTTTTCTAAAAGCAACATACTAGGTTTGAAAAACAACCATGGTATTATAGGTGTTAAACATATTTTTGTTATAATTAACCGTAATAGGTCTGGAGGCAACCATTATATGGTTGTGGTTTCTTGATGGTGGATAAATTTAACCATAATATGGTTGCTGGTGGCAATAATATGGTTAAATTTAGCAATAACATGTTTCAAAATTGTCTTTAAAAATAGTTTTGTTGAAGGTGACCATATTCGAAAATGTTTTTTCTCTGGGTGTGCTTGAAGTTGATGTTAGCTATGTTGTCTTTGGCTGACTTCGGCGACGGGAGGCTTGTGCGTTAAACGTCAGAGAAGTATTTGCAATTGTAATTTCTGATCAGACAGAGCGTGTGGCCAATCCATCTGAATTTTCGCCTTAAGATATCCTGCCCGCCTTATTGTGTAAAGAAGCTTAGAGTTACTGATGTTTTTTGGCCAATAGCATCAGATGATACGGCATAGGCAATGGTTCAAATGTTTGGAGCATCTTTCTGACGTGTTTATTCAAGCCCCAGGCTTGGCATCCATTTAGGAGGATATGCTTTAGGCAGATGTTATAAATTCTTATTTTAAGGTCACGAGAAATTGCAACTGATATCCATACCATTCGCAGAATGTGCATAGCCGTACGAGCGTTGTCTATGCGATTAGCAACGTCTTCATCTGCTCTACTGTTGAGATCGTTCAGCTAAGGTAGCTGAAGGATTATAGTATCATTAAGGAGGAGCGAGCTAGTGTTGTTTGTATTTAATTTGATGACCCTTGTTTTGTTTGTGTTGATGCAAGGTCCAACCCTAATAGCATTTTGACCATAAGAATTATTTTAAACAATTTTTATTTACTTAGAAAACTGCGTAGTAAAATGTTTAAAAAAAAACTTTAAATGCTTCTTAGTCTAGCAAACTTAATGTAAAATATTGGTTACGTGTGAAACGTCAAAATTTATTTAGTGTGGACATAGCTTTAAGAGCCGAATAAACGACACAAGCAGTTTGACAACAACAACAAGTTGTACATGTGAATATCAAAAACGTTTAATATTACCACAAGTATGATCCATAGTTTTTTCATATGTTTGTACAAACGTTTGCGTTTTATGTTTTAGTTTAGAGACAGTCGTTTTTGGCTCATACCTCATCCGTTTGTGAACCGATCTGGCTAAATTTCAGAAGCGTTCTATTCCGGGCTAAAGGTCATATTAGCATATAATAACCTAGTCCCCAGCATATCTTGGGTCTTCGAAAACCTTTTTCAACCAATACACAGTTAGACGAATATCGTTAAATCAATAAGGTTTCTCATTAGGACACAGAATATACATAAATATATTCTTTATAGAGTCTTAGATCAATATTGTGGACACTACAAACTGAATGAAAAACTAAGGGTGTATATAAGTCTACCTTTGGTCAAGGGTATACAAGTGACATATTTATTAATACATATATATTAGCCCAATTCACAATCTTGTGCAAATGGTCTAGCATTGTAGCATTAACATTCCCATTACCGAAACCAAATGTATGAGGGTAAATGCTACCTCGAGCGAACCTATTTACCTTAACGGAAACGTAATCGAAAGGATACAAGAATATCAATACTTAGGTATTATGGCTACGGAGGAAGGAGGTACCGATAAGGATGTTGATTGCCGAATAAGAAAAGCACTAGGAGCTGACACAACGTTAAACAAAGTCTGGAACAATTGAAAACTAGGGAGATCGATTATTTGACATTTTTCAAAAGCCGGTTTTCGAATATTCCGAATAGTTGCTATTTTAAAAAACCGGTTTTCGGTTAAGCATTTTTAAAATAACCGGTTTTTATTGGAATACATAAAAATACAAAAATCTAATAAGTTTCTGTAATAAAACTTAGATTTAAATAAAAACAAAACAATTCACAAAGGTAAGGAGCCAACAAAATACAGAGCTATGACTTAAGGTAGGTTCAGACCTAACACATATTTGACGATAAAATCGAATATACCGTGACCAGTTAATTGATCTAACTTAAGCTTTGTTTTTAACAATTTCTCTTTATTTACAAAACTTTATTTGTCAGAAGATAATTGTATAATGTAATTTAAAAACTGTTAAATTATGTTTGATCTAGCCAAACGTTTTTCAAATGCAAATAAATAATTATAGGAATTTAATAAATTTATTATTTGAGATATTCTCCCAAATATATTTTAAATGGTTTTTAGCTTATTGGTGGTTAGGCATGTCGATATGATTCTGTAGACTTCAACCTTATTTTTGAAAAGTTACAAACAAAACCCATAGCCACGATTTTTGTATGAAATTTTTGTCAATTTGTAGACCACAATTTGAACCCTCCATGACTTTGTTTGATTTCTTCAATTTAGTTTTGTAGTTATAAAAATAAAACTAATAAATTTTTTCCATATCGTTGATTGCGACGGAATGTTGTAGTTTTAAGCATAAAGATATGCTAGAACTACTTAAGAGTTTTTAGTGTCTTAACGGGCATTCCGGGCAACACAACGGGCTAATATTTGACCCAATGATTAATTTTTGGCAGCTATTTTAGTAAAGTATTATATGTCGTCTCTTTAAAACTACTTCGAACGGAGTTGTTTTATTTGGAGCACATAAGTGTCCAGCATGTGAACTAATTAAAGGTGATTAATAAGTCGTGACGTTTGAGAACCTTTGCATCTTATCATTTTAGGGCACTTCAGGCACCCATTTTTGCTTTTTTAATCCCGTTCGAAATATCTCCAGAGATTAAATCATATTTAAAATACTCTCGCACAAATTAATATTTACTTTTTAACTGAACACTTTTTTGTAGTATTTTGAATTGTTTTTGGTTTTTTTTTTGTTTTTTGTTAGAACATACGCTTTTATAAGCGATTTTTATTATCATTGTTCATAATGTATTTTGACTCTTGTTACATTTTGTTTTGACATTCTGCATAAAAAGTTCAAGTTTGCCCAATATTCAGTTTGAAAACTACTTAAATTACGGGTACATTTACAACACGAGTAAGGAAAACGTATTTAATTACACATTATTAAAATAACTGGTTAATTATACCAAAATAACCGGTTTATTCGATATTCGAAAAATGAACATTTTAAAATAACCGACTTGGGCAAAACTAAAATAGCCGGTTAAAACCGGTCGAATAATAACCGCCCGATCTCCCTATTTATAGTACAGCAACAAAAATTTAAATTTGTTAGTCTTGCGTGTTTGCTGTTCATGGGTGTGAAACGTGGTATATCATGGATATAATACGGAACAATTTGCGTGTTTTTGTCAACAGGTGCCTCACCAGAATTTTAAAAATATTTTGGCCGAATAGAATATCTAACTAGCTGTTATGGAACCGATAAAGCTTTGGAGATGTCAACGTAGAAGCGAAAGCTTGGAGGGATTGGGCACACACTACGTAAATCGCTCACAGAAAAATGTTGTCAAGTCCTAATGTAGAATCCTCAAGGATCAAGGAGAGCTACGCTGCACGAAATCAATAGTGTCTCCGAAAAAAGAAAGTACAGCAACATCGGTGAACTTCGAGAAGTAGCATCAAGAAGGCAAAGATGGCAGCTATTTATAGCTATATGCCCAGTATAGAGGCAGTTCTTACAACAACAAGAACAAGGCTTATTTTTATTTATTATTATTGCACAGAGTTATAAGTTCAGTAGCCCAATTCCCAATCTTGTGCAAATGCAAAATATCAGAGTATTTACTATTATCCCAAAAGTATACTATAGTATTTACTATACCATTTTGCAATTGCTACGATGCAAGACCATTTGCACATGCTTGCGAATTGGGCTATTTTATATTAATAGAAACCGCGAGAAGTCTATACTTTTTTTCGATCGAAAAACGTAATTTCCAATACAGTTTTTTGGCCTCAGATATAAATTCCGCTTTAAAATTGCCGATGAAAAAATATTTATTATTACAAACCATAACATAAGTCCATTATTTTAATTTGATGTAGGGTATTCTAAAATAAGTAAATGAAAAAATAAATTATTTGCTTCAAAGCCCACTGAATGTTGTCTGGTCAATTAAAAGAAAAAAAACCGCAAAAATACATTCATAAGTAGTATTTCGAAACACACTGAGAACCCAAAAAAAAAAACGGAAAAAATTTATTTGTATAAAAAAAAAAGAACAACAAAATATTGAAAACGTAGAAAAAATATAAACATAAACGCAGATACTTGCAGCTAAATATTTTTAAATAGTCCGTTTAAACAGTTGCAACTTAGTACAACCAACCACAAGCACGAGTTTAAGTTTGTTAATGAATTCAATCAAATATAAATAATTTAATTTATTAAGTGTTTTACTTTTATAAAGATCCAACTCTTTTTTTTATAAAATTTTTAAAAAGTAACGACGTACATATTTAAATGAAATAAAAATGTCTCAACAACCTGCTGCTAATGCCAGTGCTGATGGCGATAAAAATGACGAAGAAGTACAAATTCCCAAAAGTGAAAATTTCTTTGAGTCACAGACCTTTCGTCTCATCACATTGGCCTTGTATATGGGCGGAGTTAGTGGCCTGGGCATGACGTTGGCTATGTATTATTTATTTATATGGGATTCGAGTATGCCTCCGTTGCCAGAATTTAAGCCCACACATCACTTGGGCTAACTCAATAATTAACTGAGTAAGTACATACAATAGATTTTAAGTGCAGTTAATTAAGACACTTGGGGTGTCAAGATCTCACGCCTTTTCTAATCAAAAAAGAATTTGGGATTTGAGCATACAATTTATACTTACACCAACACAGTGTAGGGGTATTATGCACTTGTGCTGATGTGTGTAATACCTCAAAGGCCTTTTAGTATACCGAACGACTCAGAAGCGCTTTCTGAGTCCATCTTAAGATGTCCATCCGGCTGGCATGCTGGCTGTCTATGTTAACCTTGTGCTATAAGTACAGGTCACCATTTGGGATCATTTGATAAAATTTGGTGCATATGTTCTAATTGTTACAGGGACTACACTTTTAAAAGAGTTGGTACATAATTGTCATAGGTCCCATACAAACTTCTTTCCGGAATAGAGTTTATGCGCCCATAAACCATTTTATTATATTATTGTCGCTCAAAAGTCTTCGTACAATGTTAAATGTATCTTTTATGGTTAATCTAACTAATGGTAATGTTTGTTGTCAATTTCTGTTTATTTCTTTAAATTTCTTTTAAATTTTAAATTTCTTGTCGCAATACTCGTCATTACAATCTGATTTTTGTTAAATTATGTACAGTAAATTACGCTATTGCTGATCCTTTTTCAAGGTTATGTCGACAATTGAATTCTTTGTCACAATTTGTTGATTTTTCTTTAAATTTAAATGTTATAAATCATAAAATCATTGTTTATCTGAACTCGTAATTTTTTATGTGCATTTTTATATACGAGTACATCATGTTATTCATTAATTTTAAGTCAATCTTGTTATAAGTCAGTAAATATAAAGTCCATTGATTAAATAAAAAAAAAACAAACAAAAACAAGTAAAAGTGCTATATTCGGCTTTGGCGAATCTTGTCTTCCCTCCACCATAATATTGAAAAACCAATTGTTCCCTATGTCAAATATTCAATACTTAATTTTTTTTATATTGAAGAAATATCTGATCCCAATTTGGTTCATCTATCTCATATGGTTTGGGACAAAATCATGATTTTGGTTAGAATAAGAATATATGTCTATAACACTGTACAACAATTTCCAACTTTTTCCAAAATTACGGGGTTCTGACAACGGATTCTGGTAGAGGAGACCAAAAAAAATATACGTGTGTTGGCGTTTTGGAAGATCACATCGGAATTTTATTTTAGAGGCAGTTAAAGTTTTCCAGCCTTGGCCTGTTGTTGCAGCATTTCGGTATATAAATTTATAGTTGATTCAGTTATAAGCCGATTTTCAATATAAATAAATTATAAGAAGACTGAAAAAAGTAAAGCAGGCAATTGTGATACTTTGCTATTATCTCAGCCATTCTATCTCTCTGAATTTGAATAGCAAATTATTATACGCGATATATAACAGCCTAGTCCCCATCACATCTGTGCTCTTCGGAAACCCCCATTTCAACATACACATGGACAGACAAACTGACGGACGGACAGACGGAAATTGTTAAATCAATTGCTGGCCCAGAATATATATACTTTGAAGGGTCTAAGATCAATATTTTAAAAGTTACAAATAAATTGGCAAACTTATACAAAAACGAGATCATACGTTTAATTAACTTAATAAATCGTTTAATTCACTTGATTAAACATTTAGTTCTCTTAATTAAAGTTTTAATTATAACTGATTTTATTTTTGATTAAAGCCTGGTACTCTGTTCAAATTTATGGGAAATGTATTTCATACGAAAAAATTTGAAGCTTTTAATCTTTCAAAGTATGCGACATTGTTTTGCGCGTATAAACAAAACCCCAATGTATTTATTATATTATGTTTAACAAAAAAAAAAATGATAAAAATTAAACTAAATATAGATGAAAAACAGTTACCGGCTGTGTTATTTACATTTTTATACCCTCCATCACCACTAGTAGTGTATGAGGGTATACTAAGTTTGTCATTCTGTGCGAAACTTTTTTATTATACATTTAAGACCCCATCCTTGAGTAATTCTAAGTCGATTTAGCAATGTCCGTCTGTTGAAAACACGCTCACTTTCGAAAAACGTAAAAGAAAAGAACAAACTTGGTGTCAAATTGCTTGTAGTTATCCAAAGCAGTTTGGGATTGAAATCAAGAAACATCGGGTCAGTAGGATCAGAACTATAAATCAAAATGTGGAACCACCACCCTTAAAAAAATTTTTGATACAAAAACTAGCATAAATGGTGGAATAATGCACGGAATGATATAACTTTGCACGAATTTGCCCTATATAACTGCAAATCAGAGTTTTATAAGAGCAAAAATTACAGTGTAAAATTTTTTGAAGATCGGTCCATTATTTACACTAGGCCCCATATAAACCCTACTCCCGGTAAAGAGTTTAGTACGCCTAAAACCATAATAAATCATGCTATCATAATTACATTCTGTACGGTACAGTTTTGTAGGACTATAAATCACAATGCTTAATTTCGTGAAGATCGGCCCATAATTAACCCTAGACCCCATATAAACCCTACTCCCTGAAAACATTTTAGTACGCCTAAGACCATAATAAATAACGCTATCATACTAAAATTTGGCACGTCACAGTTTTATACGACCAGAAATCACACTGTAAAATTTTTTTAAGATCGCTGCATAATTAACAATAGGCCCCATATAAACCCTACTCCCGAAAAACAGTTTATTACGCCTAAAGCTGTAATCAATATCGCTAGCATACTGAAATTTGCTACGTCACAGTTTTTTAGGACCAGACATCACACTGTAAAATTTTTTGAAGAGTGGTCCATAATTTACACTGGGCCCCATATAAACCCTTCTCGCGGAAAACAGTTTAATACCCCTAAAACCGTAATAAATAACGCTATCATACTAAAATGTGGTACGTCAAAATTTTATAAGAGCGAAAATTACAGTGTAAAATTTTTTGAAGATCGGTTCATAATATACACTAGGCCCCATATAAACCCTACTCCCGGTAAAGAGTTTAGTACGCCTTAAACCGTTATAAATAATGCTATCATAATTAAATTCGGTACGGTACAGTTTTGTAGGACTATAAATCACACTGCTAAATTTCGTGAAGAGCGGTCCATAATATACACTGGGCCCCATTTTAACACTACTCTCGCAAAACAGTTTATTGCGCCTAAAACCAAATAAAGCCCACTTTGGGAAAATAATTTAATTCGCCTCAAGCCATAAAAGATATAGATATTGCGGTAAAATTTCTTACTTAGATTCATATGGCCAGAAAAAATATCATGCAAATTAGTGAAATTTACTGTAACGCTAAAACTAATTACACTGCTGTATTGAAATTTATTCTATTTGATTTTGTGTTATACCAGAAATCAATCTTCAGAATTTTGGGATGATTGGTCCATAATTTACCATAGGTCCATTACAAATTACCCTCCAAAAAATCATTTTAGTTCGGCTAAAAATTTTACGAATCATAATATTTTACTCAAGCCCGTTCAAAAATCAAACAAGAAACGCATAAATCTTTCTTATTGTCGGTCAATAATTTAATTTAGGTCTTAACCGCAACTAATTTTAATGCGGACGTTCGATTTGTGAAGCTTAGTTAATAATATATATGTATGTATCTATCATAAAGAGTCCACTCCTGTCGGTGGAGGGTATCAAAGATTCGTCACAGCCGAATATAGCACTCTAACTTGTTCTTTTTCATTAAGTATTAAAGGCCATGTCAGATAAAACTTTTGCTTCGCGTTGCGTTACCGATTCGCTTTGACATCTAAGATAAAAATACATACTTATACGAAACATGTCACATAAAGTACTTTCAAAGCGGAGCGAAGCAAAAAGTTAGCCAACTCTCATCTTTTTGCGCGCTTTGACAATTGGCTAGTATAATTTTCTTTTTTTTAAATTTTTTTTGCCAAATTCAATTCCAAAAAACCGTCCAATTAAATTTTTAACTTTAATTTTTGTAACAAATAATTAAATGTACAAATTACCAACCGCTTTTATAAGTAAACAAACAATGCGTGAGTGTTGTCAAAGTTTTCATTGTGGCATACACCTTTTGCTTTGCGTTTTTCTGCCGAAGGTAGAAACGTCACGCAAAGCGACAAAGTTGTATCTGACACGGCCTTAAGCCTGGTACTCTATTTAGTATTACGTGCGAAATGTTGTCCAATTCAATTTAAAAAAATTTTCTGTGTAACATTCTTATTTTTCGTGCAAAACAAGTGCAGCTCATATTATTTTGCATGGAATTTTAAGCAACAGCTTATAATTTTTTGTAATTTTTTATTTTGTATTTGTAGAATGGTTTCTATAACAAGCGTTTCACAAGCAAAAATGTAAAAAAGTGCTAAAAGTTAGAATAAAATTAAATTGTTTTGTTTTTTTTGAATGACAATTAAACAAAACATGGTTTGTGTTTACCTTCGCAAAAGAATGTTGTATACTTGCAACTAATAAAAACGTTAAGTTTTGAAAAATCGCGAGACAGATAATATTGATACTTGTCAATATTTCCGTGTGAAATAATCAATGTTGCTCAACATATTTCGCAAGTTCGAACAGAATAGTAGTCTTTAAGTTCAAACTTTATTGTTACGCAGTTATACAAAAATGTTCACAGAAATATTGCGTAGCTCTTTCACAAAATTAACAGAGTACAACTCCATCAACATAATTTCATAAAATTCCACACAAGTTTTTTCATATGAATTTTGACAGCATTTCGCCTTATCCTGCTAGACTAGCCCTCATCAAGCTGCCAACTCTAAAGAGCCGTAGAACTGTGCTTAACATCTCGTTTATTTTCAACATAATTATTGGCGACGTTTGCTCTGGATACTTAATCAACAATATAACATTTAATGTTCCTCAACGTCCATCACGTCACTTGGTTCCGTTATCAATTCAATTTTTTAGAGCTAATTATGCTAATGGTGACCCCTTAAGAAGGATGTGTAACGAGTTCAACATGTTTTATAAATTTATTGACTATTCTTATAGCTCCACTGATATTAAAACTAGTATATTAATCTATTTAAATCCATAATTTTTGTTACTTTTTAAAATTTATTTTTATTTAATTAAGAAGTCTGTAAGGATTATAATTCCATAGACAAATAAATAAATAAATAAATAAAAAAAAAAAAAAAAATAAATAAAATGTTGATTTCAATTAAAAAATTTGTGATATTAATTAAAAAATTAATTAAATTTGCTCCAGTAATCAAATTAGTAGTATCAATTAAACGTTTAATTTACTTGATTAAACGTTTAGTTAACTTGATTAAAATTGTAATTAAAACTGGTTTAATTTTTGATAAATGCGATAATTTTGTCTCTGAAGGGTTAATGCTTTAATTGGTGAAAAATTTGCTAGAATTTTTTTCTGTGTATTTGGAGCGAAGACAATCCTCAAGCCGTTAAAGAATCATGGCGAGCGCTATTGAGCCATGGTTACTCAATTTTTCTTTGCAAAAATTAATCAGCTAAGCATCAACAACATTTGGTTCCAACAAGATGGTGCAACTTGCCATACATCGCGCTGTCACTAGTCCCCTCATTCGTGGGATTCCACCCCACTGTATTACTTTTTATACGGCTATGTTAAGTCCTTGTTTATCGGCTAAAAGTCAGCCACTTTTACAGTTTTGGAAGCCAATATTCAAGCCACTATTGCGACCGTATGGCCAGATTTATTGGAAAAATTAGCCAAAAATTGGAAGGCGGACATACGCCGGAGATCATATTTAAAAATCTAATGCTATGAAATTATGTACCAGATTATAAAAAAAAAATTCCAACAATATTTCTGTCCAACAATATTTCTGTCTTTAATTACCATTTAAAGTTCGTATGCAGCTTAAAAAACACACTATATAGAAAGTTTTTTTTTAATAACTTTTATAAATTTATTACCCCCATATTCATAAAAAATATTTTTGATTAAGAAAAGGTTTATTAAACAAATTTCCATAGAAAATTCGTTTCATAAACTTGTTATAAACCTAAAATATTTTTTATGAATATGGGGGTTATTATTTTCCAAATATTGGATAATATTAAAATAAAAATTTAAAATACTTAAAAAACAAAATAAACAATATGAGACAAGTAAAATTGTTATATACGGCTGTGCCGATTGTTTAATACCCTACACCGAGGACTTATATGGGATCTATAAGTTTTAAACCCAGTTTTTTTCAAACAGATCTCGCATTATCATAATTCTTTATAAAATAAAAAATTTTATTTGACCTTAAAATATATTCAATATTATGATTTTTTCAGAAATAATGGGTGATTCAAGTATAGATACTTTAGCATTTTTTTTGATAGATCACGTGTGAGTCGTGTCATGCTGTCATGTTATTTTTGTTTAGTATTGTTTGGCATTTCATAATGGAAAGACTTACGCCTGAACAACGTTTACAAATCGTTCAACTTTGTTACGAAAATTCACGTTATGTGAGGAATGTGTTTCGTGCACTTCGCTCAACTTATGGTCAACATAATCGGCCTGCTGAGCGTACTATTTGCAACACCATCACCCATTTTGAGACCCAGCATTCATTATTGAATAGTATTCGACCGAATAGACCACGTCCAGCATGCTGTGAACAAAATATAGCGGCCGTAGCTGAGAGTGTACACGAAGACCGTGGAGAGTCGATTCATCGAAAATTGGACTCAACGAATGGACCATCTGCGAGGTAGCAACGGCCAAAATTTGATATGCCAAAGAATGTTCTTTCAAATGATAATAAACATTCCCCATTAAATTTGAATTTTCAGTGTTTTTTTCTTTAAAAAAGTAGGGAACCTCGAAATGGATCACGTGTATTAAAGTGCTATTCAGAAGGGGATTTATATTGTAAATGATGAATCGTTCATCACAAAATTCAAAACTGCAATACAGTAATACAATTTTGTTTCAGCATTTAACGCTTCTTTAAAAGCATTTTCAGAAGGCCGCTTTGTATGGGGCCTTGTAAATTATGGACCGATCTTCACGAAATTTGACAGTGTGATTTCTCGTCATATAAAACTATGACAAGCCATATTTTAATACAATATCATTATTCGTAAGGGTTTTAGGCGTACTAAAGTGTTTTTGAGAGTGGACTTTTGATGCCCCATTCTTGAACTAAAACGAGTAAACAAAAAAATAATACATAAGTATGTAAAACAAATTTTTTTAATTAATACATAAATATTATGTATTAATTAAAAAATTAACTGTGAGATAAATGTATTAGTTATTTCAATAGTGTATGGAAATCTTAAAAAATAATCTTTTAGACAAATAATTTGGTTTGAATGTAAAGGATTTAAGCGATTCTTTTTATTAGTTTTGATAAAACTTGACTTGGAAAAAATTCTTTCATTTGTCGTAAATGTTGGAGAAATCGAAAGCAACCCATATTACAGAATATCCAATTGCTCAGTCCTTTTCCTAGATTTCTCGTTTCATTTAAAATCTTTCATTATGCCATTAGAGTCCTGTTTTAATTTTTTAAAAATATTAACACGTCTAATTGTTTCGGGTAATTTTGTTAAAATATTAATATTAAAAGAAAAAACTAAACACATACAGTATTTTTCGTTTATATGTAGTCACTACCGATTTGTGACTAAAATTATTTGTTGACATCTTCAGGGGTTGTAATTACTAAGTAGTTTTTCACATTAATTGTTACACAGCTTACATAAAACATAAAACATTTAACATATAATTAAATTA
Source organism: Pollenia amentaria (assembly GCA_943735925.1). Lineage (NCBI taxonomy): Eukaryota > Metazoa > Arthropoda > Insecta > Diptera > Polleniidae > Pollenia > Pollenia amentaria. The sequence continues at coordinate 77,587,324 of OX031008.1, read as the reverse complement.
AACACACAACTTAAATTAATATCACAGCTTATCTTTTCTATTTTATTGCAACTCTGAGAGTTATTAAGCTGTGATATTAATTTAAGTTGTGTGTTTAATTTAATTATATGTTAAATGTTTTATGTTTTATGTAAGCTGTGTAACAATTAATGTGAAAAACTACTTAGTAATTACAACCCCTGAAGATGTCAACAAATAATTGACGGAACGTTGGGAGAAACATGTAAAAAAGCCTTTTTATTTTACATTAATACATTAGGCCCAATTAGCTTAACAAAAACTTATATATAATATCCAAACAACTTGGCCAAAAAAATAACAAACATAATTTACAATTTTGTTACATCGGTAAATCGACTGAAATTAACCGGTTTAAGCGTTAATCGAAAATAGTCAATTTAAAATTAACCGATCAGTTAATCGGGTAGTTTTTAATCGGTTAGCCGATTAGGGTTAAGTCCAGGACCTTATTAGACTGCAAGCGGGCCGTTACTGAATTTTCCTGGCAGTCGGAACCGTATCATATGGGTACCGGACCACTCGGCGTTAATCGGTATCGAAAAGGTCAATATGCTCGCTATCGGGGGAAGAGAACTCGAAGCAGTCAACCTGGCGAATGCGAAGCCGTACGCAGCAAAGAAGGCAGAATTGAAGACGTGGGCAAGGGGAATCCACACGGCTAGTTGGAATAGTGGGACTTTGGGTAGGACCACTAAAATTTTATGGGGTAACCCAGACGAGAGGAGGACAAGAATCCCTCTCAACGGGGGTAAGTCCGAAGTTAGCAAGATGGTACGTATTCTGACTGGTCATGCGGGACTACGGGCATAACTGCACCAAATTGGACAGGCAGAATCTGACGAGTGTATAGCATGTGGCGAGGAAAGCAAAACGCTAGAACACTTCCTCTGCTGCTGTCAGGCCTTCTTAAGGAGCGCACAATAGGCCCGGTAGTGGCCTAGGGTTATATCTAACTTTGCAATGGTAGAGAAGGAGGCGGAGTAATGTCAACGGTTGGAGTCGGAGTTAGAACGATTTCTTGACGACTCCACAGCCCTGCTCACAAGTAAAGCCTATAGTACACGGCATGTAAAAAGACACATGCGCATGTGGTTCTGACGTAATTTTGACGTCATCACACAACACGCAATGTTTATTGTGGCTTTGCATTGACGTCAAAATTACGTCAGAACCACATGCGCATGTGTCTTTTTACATGCCGTGTACTATAGGCTTTAGTACTTTGAGTTTCACAAGCGACTTCGGCCGACTTTTTTAATTATTACCTTCTTAGTGATTCCTATTATTAAAAATTCTAAGCTTTTCAATGTGTGTTAAGAACATAAAAATAAAACGACTTATGAAATTATTAAGTTATTATTGAGAACATCGAGAGAGCTCAAAAATTTTGAAAAACATGGATTTTTTCTGTGTTGATATTTTTTCTATGAAATAATAAACAAAATAAACAAGAACTTATAATTTGGTAACCTATGAAAAATGGGTTTATTATAAGAAAACAAAAAGTGATACTGCGACGAGGTTTAGAATCACTTATCTGAGAAATATTGCTGTCTTAACACCATTTACAATATTATATCAGCCATGTCACAGAGTACAATTCCGTTCGGAAACGGAATTCATTCCGTATTTTGGTGCTTCAGAAAATTACGAAAAAACTTTGCGGAATGAAACCATTTTTGTTTTCATGAACGGTGTGGGAGTTTTCTGTATCTCAAAGACCAAAAAAACTATCAAAATATACTTTCTATCAATAAACAAATGTGTTTTCTTCAATTCCGAACGGAATCATTCCGAACGGAATCATTCCGTACGGAATTGTACTCTGTGACATGGCTGTATATATCAATAATATTGGCGGCGTAATGGGCACTACATTATAAGGGGCGTTATATATGGCCTTGGCAAAAATTTTAAAACGTCAGTAGAACGGCATTTAGCTACTTCACCTCCGTACTAAGTTTTATTGCTTTACGAAAAGAAATAACAAAGCGACAGGGTTTTGGCCGAAATCTCCCACTATGCAGTGGTGGAGGGTATAAAAAACCAATTTATTCCAAATAAAATTGTGTTATGAGGTTAAGATATATGAAAGGTTCTATGAGCCGAACAAATATAACCTTAATATCGTCATTTATATGAGATTTCTTTTCATAGAACGATTTTGGAAACGGAGTTTAAATGGGACTTATGGTCAGTTCTTGATCTACCAGTACAACGCTTTGCATAGGATCTATTATAAAAATTATTGTCTCTAAATTTAATATCAATAACAAAATTTATAAGGAAGTTATGGCATGCAAACCTATTTTCAAGAATGGTATTTGTATGAACAGATATTAAAAAAAAATAGTTAGACGATTTGGGCTGCAGTAAGACATTTTTGGACCAAATTTAATTTATAATACCAATATAAAATGAAAATCGAAAATTTGAATGGACTTTGAAAAAATTATGGCTTGAATTAACACCCAGATCATCATAGTGGGGAGGGTATAGGCGCTTGTGCTGATGTGTAAAACACTTAAAAGTATTAGTCCTAGATCCACCTTTCGTTATACCTATCGACTAAGGATGGGTTTTTGAGATCTCAGTTATACTAGGTTTAGTTAATCTGCAAACAGATGTGTGCCGCGATTACAAAGTTTGTATACATGATTTTAACGGAACAGCTTTGTTTGGCATTTCATGAATAATGAAAAATATTACATTTCCCCGGAAAAATTCAAGTTTTAGAGTACGTTAAACTTGGTTTAAACTTAAACCACCTCTCAAAAACACGGCCTAGAGTCACTTTTTGAATTGATCTTTCGATATCTGTATGGACGGGCGTTTAATTTGTCATAGGAATATACGCCTATGTGCTAGAAATCGCAAATCGCAAGAAATCTGCGACTACGACTTAAAATCGCAAAGAAGGTGTGCTGGAGTTCGTAATGTGGTTTGCAAGTGAACTTGTAAATTTCCTACAAAATTCATTTCCAACACTAAAAAATATCATGAATAATGAATACTTAATGTATTTTATTTTCATTTGTTTTAAAAACTCATAATATTTTGAGAAAATTTTAACGGAAAATATAAAATTTAAAAACAAAAATGGCTTAATACTAAATAATTGTTGTTTTCAAATTGGCGTTTTGCTTGGGAACAGCTGTTTCGATTAAACTTTGAAAAATATTTATGCTTACAACTGCAATTAATTGTGGGAGAATTCCAACTAATTGTTGTGGGGAATGTAAGAAAAGATAAACTCACTGTTTTATTGTTGGAATTTTGTTTAAGCTTTGATATCGTTGCATATAAGAGTTTTTGAGGGTTTGTAATTCTCATTCCCTCTGTAGTCTTATTTACTTATTTTTTATTATCTTATTTGGGAAAAACGTTTCATGATGATCTGGCCTAAGCAACCAGTGAAATGCGCATAGAAACAGCTTATCCTCCAACAATACATGTTCAGGGTTTTATCAATAATAAAAATAGGGAGTTAAGCACAATAAATAAAATCTTTTAATTTATGCTAGAAATTTAGAAGTGAAAATGAATTTGAGAATTTGACTTAAAACAGAATTTATGTTGCCAAAAAAAAATGAATTAACATAATTCATTTTTTTTTGTGCTGGAGTTCGTAATCCGGCATTTTCCTTCGAAATATTTATTTTTTGTGTTTAAATTTGATAGTTTAAAAAGATGTTTTAATTATTCGACCAGAACTTCGAAAAACACGCTTGAACTGTAGCACATGCTAAAATAAAATTGGCGATTTGCATATCGCATGTGACTTTACAATGATGTGATTTCCAGCACATGGGCGATAGCCCATTGAAAATGGTGAAGATCGGTCGATAATTTTCCACAGCCCCCATGCTAGAGTATCCAATTATTTGACTTTTGGTTTTGTTCGAGTAAGGAATTATTCAATTTTAAAATTTTAATTTTGCTCGATTAATATGTTCGAATAACTCGAATTTTTCAAATAATTTTATCCAATGGAAAAAACATGCCTGTCTATTTGATTTGATACTTTTATTATTTTAATAAAGGGAAAAAATAGAATAAAATACAAATATAGTTAAACAATAAACAATAAAATAACAATTCATTTATACTACGCATACAGTTCTAAAACTTTTAAATTAAATAAATAATTAAAAAAATCAAAACCCCTGCTGCAAAGCATACAGTTTTAAGGCGCTAAAGAGACCGAAACAAAACTAAAGAAAAAATAAAACTATAAACAAAGTGAATACATTCATTTGGTTCCCGCCTGCTATACTTAATACGGGAATTCAACGTTCATCCCATATTTTTAAATAATTTATTATATTTTAGACTTTTTTATCGCGTCATTTTTATGAGAGGTCCAGCCTATTAAACTTAAATATTCCTGAAAATCAAGTAAAATTCAAATAATTGAAGATTGTGAGTTAATTTTTTTTTTATACACCATAGTTTTCCTGATTTTAAGAGATGTTCTGGTTATGAAATTTTTTAAACTGGATCGTTTTCAAAGTTTATTCAATTTCCATTTCACTCATATGGATTCGATTTACCGAACATGGCTGATAACTTTATTTTTCTTCATTTAAAAGTTCTATTCTATAGGTTTGGGTAATTTGTTTCTTTAAACGCCAACAATCCGTGATTTTGTTTTCAGCTACCTATCTAAGGACACTTCGGTTTTTAAGACGAATCTAACAATACCTAAAATGTCAAAATTCATCCAGCCGTTTGGATGGTAAGAGGCAATAAAGAAATGGAAGATCAGGATTCGGGATTTCCCATTAGGCATCCCTAGTGTTTAGTGATCTTCATTTTAAATAGGTGTTCGCTGTCAACAGCTTTTTGTTTCACGTACTTTTTATATGCATCGGGAATGTTCTGGAAATCGAAATCATGTGAAATCGAACCTATTTTGGAAACTCTACCGTGTTCAAAGTTCATAGCAATATGTTCTGTTCTATATCTCATACTTTGAGGACCAACTTCTTCTACCTTAACTACCTTTGAAATCAGGAATCGCTACGTTCATTTTAACAAAAATTCAATTGAAAATCTATATCGATTTAAATTACACGTGACTTCGATTTTCAGAACATGGCCGTATGTGCTTAGTTATTTGTTTCTTTTTATATATTTTTTCATATCAATCTTTTAACAAAATTAACGGAAAAAATTAGAAGAGTTAAAAATTAAAAAAAATTAAAGCAGGACTCTAATGGCACAATGGAATATTTTATACGTTTAGAGAAATCCAGGAAAAGGAATGTGTAATTCGATATTCTGTTTTATGGGTTGCCTTCGATTTCTCCAACATCAACGAGAAGTGAAAGAATTTGTTCAAGTCAAGTTTTATCAAAACTAAAGAAAATAATCGCTTAAATCCTAAGATTTTTTCTAAAAGATTGTTTTTTAAAGCCTCTTTAAACTATTGAAATAACCGATAAAATTATCTAACAATTTATTTTTTAATTATTACATAATATTTATGTATTAATTAAAAAATATGTATAACATTTTTATGAATTATTTTGTTTTTTGCTTATTTTAGTTCAAGAATTGTTCTGTTTGTTATGTAATTGGTTTTTTTACTAATAAACTCCAAATAATAAATAATTTATTCATTTTTCTTATTGAAATTTCTTAATTTATAAAAAAAAACTATTTATCGGTTAACCGATCAATTAAAAAATTAACCCATTATTAACCTTTTTAACCCATTACCTCGGTTAATTAATCGAGCGATTAACCGATTAAAGCAAAAGCCCTATTAAATAAATAACCTTATAGATACAGAATATAAGAACATATGGTTTATGGTTGTTATGTTTTTATTAGTTAGAAATCTAAAAAAAGGATATTTTTATATCAAAAAAGTAGTTTTTAAGAAATAAATTTAATCGAGTAATTGACATAAATTGTTCGAGTTATTCGTTATTTGAAATTGGCTATTTAAATTATTCGAACAAATAATGTCGAAAATTCTCTTCGATTAATCGAACAACGATTAATTGAGTGGACACTCTACCCCAAACAAGGAATAGAGTCTTTGTGCCCATTACCCATCTTATTATGTTGGTATAAAAATTAAATTTTGTCTAAAAATATTTAAGTGCAATCTAAATTATCTTACCAAATTTTATTGGAATCGGTCCATATTTCCATGCCCACTCCCAAAAAAGCTTTAAAGAACATAATATTCTTATAAAGATTGGTGTTAACATAACATTTGGCGACAAAAATCTTTGTGATAGCTGCTTGCCATGTCACGGCAAATTGCGGTGCTGCTTCACTATCGTTGTTCTCTATCCTAACATTTGCAAGTCGGTCAGATTTGTCAGAAAAACTGTCACTCAATTTTATTTTCAGGTCACACTATTATACTTTTTTTACAAATCGTACGACTGAATAGTGAATCATCGGTTTAAGTCCAGAATTGACCATTGGCCTCACCCCTTAAAACTTAACTTATAGACGAACAAAACAATTTTTATTGAAATCTTAACATAATTTTGTTTTGGCATATCCAAGATTACCCACGGGTCATAAATAGGGTTCACCTTGGACTTTTGAAATTTTTCTGTAAATACTGTGGTATTGGGGTATCTTTTGGTTGGGCTTGACCGGCTCTTCTTTCTTATTTGAGAAAATCTCTAACATGAGGAGTCTAACATCATATTAGTGTTAATGTTAAGCATTTCATGTCTGTTGTAGACTGGATACTATAATACAAATATTTGGTAAAGCATTATGCACATTTAAATTTTTTTTTTGAAAGAGTACTGTTTTGATAGCTATTGTCAATTATAGACTGATTCTAGGAAAATTTAAGATTTATAGCTCTAAAAGCACGTTTTCTGCAGAGCTGTTATAAAATGTGAAAAAGACTTATGTAAGTTTATCATTCCGTTTGTAATAGCTACAATATTGATCTTAGACCCTACAAAGTATTTATATTCTGGCTCTTTATAAGTATCAAAGTTTTCGTAACGGGTGTATGTTGAAATGGGGTTTCCGAAGCCTCCGGAAATGATGGGTACTCGGTTGTTATATATTAATGTCACATGTACTCCGTTAAAGTTTGCATTGAAACACGGAACTTATTAAAACTAAGAATGTCTAGAATATATTAAATGTCGAATTTTTAACACTCTAGTTTATATTTAAAGGCATTAAGTAATTTTCATTGTGCTTCTTCTGCGCATACAGGAATTGTCAAGTATGAACTCAAACCTGTGATCTTATTTAACCTTGTTCGGTCAAAAGGCGAATTCACGAATTTATTTTTCTGTCATCACAGCTTGATAAATTAATTGTGGACCAATTCGTAGAAAACTGAAAGAAGTGATTTATTTTTGCTAAACATTGTTTTCATAACACTGTGCAACACAGAAAAAAATATAACGGGGTTCGGACAATGTATTATGGTAGAGAAACAAAAAAAATATACTTGTGTCGACAATGGATTCTGGTAGAGGAGACCAAACAAAAAATATATACGTTTTTTTTCCAGAGTTTCTTTATTGTATCTTCATAAATTAAATATGAACTAACAATAAGTAATCAAATCTTATCCGAATACTTAAATTCATGCCGTGCCAGTGCCCGACAAAAATTTTTCTTATCACGGTTTCTGTTCACATATTTGGGTGCTTATCGCTCTTCTGATTGGGTGAGTGCTGCAGTGTCTCTTCTCCTTAAGCGAGTGTGGCCGCCATCATTTAAAATATTTCAAGCTAGTGGATTTGGGTGTAGTTCAAGCCTTTTTAAATATTTTACTGCGTATTTTGTTATCATGGTTTTTACCAATGGCACGTTGAGATCCTTGTGGATATTCGAGTTTTTAACATGCCAGGGAGCGGCTGTGATTATACGGAGAAGATTATTTTGGCGCCTTTGAATTTTTTTCGATATTAGACGTTGAGGCAGTGCCCCATAACTAAATACCGTAGCACCAGATTGTTTTTAAGATAGAGTTGTAAAGTAGAAGTTTGCAATCGAGACTAAGGACAGAATTTCTTCCAATAAGGCAATGAATTTGAATGGCTTTTAGTTTCATTTTGCATCTGTATGGTATTTCCACGTTAAACGGCGATCTAGATGTATACCGAGGTATTTTACATGCCACTGCTGAGGTATTATTTGACTATTGATTTTAAACGGGGGTCATGAATGCCGACGCAAGGTGAATGTTATATGTACGCATTTTTGCTCGTTGACCATTACCCTACATTGTTTTAACCATATTTCTAGTTGAGATATATGCTCCTGCAAGTAAGGAGATGCTTCATGATGGTTTTCATGCACGCTTAGGAAAGCTATATCGTCCGCAAATGTTGAAGTTTGGGTGTAGTTGTTAGTTGGCATGTCCGAAGTATAAATTAAGTATAATAGAGGCCCCAGGATGCTGCCTTGTGGGACTCCAGCGGCAATTGGCTGAGGAGAACTTAAAAAGTCGCCTTCTTTAATAATGAATTTACGACCGACTAAGTAGCTTTCTAACAGCTTGTGTGTGTTTACTGGTAAGTTTAGCTTCAATTTATGTAATAAGCCCTCGTGCCAGACTTTATCAAATGATTGAGACACATCGATGAAGAGAGCTGAACAATATTTGTTTCCTTCAAAGGCTTTTCTTATGGCGTTTACTATCCGATGGATTTGTTCAATTGTGCTGTGTTCTTTTTTAAAACCGAACTGATATAATACATACGGAATACATCTATTTTAATTTAAAACTGGGATTAATTTTGACACTAAGAGTTTTTCAAACAGCTTTGATATATTAGATAATAAACTTATATGCCTATATGACTCAACTTTTGTGTGATCTTTTCCTGGTTTAGGTATCATGGTAACCAAGGAAACTTTCCATTCTTGAGGGTCAAAACCAGGAGCTTTCTTGGGGTTTAAATCACAAATAGCCTTTTCGATTTCACTTATCTCAAATCTTAGGGGAACAGCTGCTCTAACATCAACAGGTGGTAACTCCACAGCAATATTGTGTGATGTATGAGGGGTAAATACATTTTTCAAATGGTTAACAAATAGATTTCCTTTTTCTGTATCATTTCTTGTCCAACTTCCGTTTTTTAAAGATGGTTTAGAGATATTTGGCCTTTTGTGATTTCTAGCTGCACGCCATAATGAGTAGTCTGATTGTGGAGTTGCATCCAGTTCCTTAAGATATTTTTTCAAGGATACCGTTTTCTAAGACTTCAGTAACTTTCTTAAACTTTTTGTGCACTATTTTAATAGTTTCTTTAGTTGAGGGGATCTGTGTTATTGCCACTCTCTTCGAACTCTCTTTTTTTCGGTCAAGAGCTGCTCAACATCTGTGGAATATATTTTATTATTTTTAATTATTTTGATAGATTTGTTGGAATGTTTAACAGCTAGTTTAAGTAACCAGACGGAGATACAATTCTATTGGGGTTCATTATAGTAACAATTGTAGGTATGTGTATCTGAAGATAGTTCTACAGAAGCTTCAACATGAATCGTTTCAGTGTGGATGTTTTTAACCACGCCAAAATCGATGACATCTGGAATTTTTTGCTGATCAGTAGGGCGATATGTTGGTTGTCCGCTCGCGACCACATTTAAATCCATTTTAAAAATATATACGTGTATCGGCATTTTGAAAGATCACATCGAAATGTTATTTCAAGTGGGCTGAAGTTTGCCTCTTTGTTACATCAGAAACTTTGTAGAAATGTATACGGCAAAACGCATACACTACGATGTACTGTACAAAATTTCATTCATTAAGCCTACAATGTTTATACATTCCTGTTTGTGCTAATGTGTTGTTGTTGTAGCAGCGAGACTTGAAGAGCAGGTGTTGCTGAGTTGACAATCCAGGCTCGGGGTTCGTTGAACTCCGAGTCATTCCGGTGCGTAGAACCGATTGTCATGGAAACGCCACGACGAAGATGTGGGCTATGGTGTGTCGTCATATATATAGTAAAATTTCATGACCAACCTTTTTGTAAAACATTTATTTTAAGGTATTTGAGAATATAGCCAAAAGTTACAATTATAATATATATATTATACACCCCTTTGTAACGGTGATTTTTGCAGGGTTTTATATAGGGTTTTAATATTTACCCCAGATGTAAAAAAACGTGCTAGATAATTTTTTTTTTTTTGTAATAAAAAAAAATTGTTTAAGTCCTTTAAAAATTAAATAAAAGTTCTTGCTTTGCAAAACGAATGTACTTTAATAGTAGGTGTCCGTCCATTTGCTACACCTTCTGGTGACAAACGTTCAGCAAGCTTTTAGCTACAAAACTGATTTGGTTTCAACAATCTCATTTTTGCCAAATGAATTTCAGTTATTACTTTCATACTCGAGTGCTTGTCAATGATGTGTGACGAAACAGTACTATTTTAAATCCAAACTAGATTAGAATGATTTTTTTTTTATAGTTAAAACCATTATTCTTGTAATCTACTAGTCGCTAAATACAAACAGACGCCACTCGTTAATCGAACATAACATAAATTCCATTTTGGATTATCGTGTAATTCGTAGATTTCATACGACACTTTTAACGTTGTCATAAAAAAACAAAATGAAACCGAATTGTACAGAACAGAACTGAACTGAACTGAACAAAACACGCTGTAGAAGAAACATGTCAACTTGGCACTTTTAATAGCGAATTAATCGGCTTTTTCCATTTCGATAAATCCCAGTAACAGCACAAACACACTCACTCGCATATGATGCGATGCACCCCAAACCCCTCCAGTTCATCCACTTGAACATTTATCCAACGTTTTGTACTAATATTAAGAGAACAACAACAACAAATACTAGTACTTTAGCACTTTAGTAGCAGCACTAGTGCATTAAATACATACTAACTACTCTGCCAGTAATTCCAAATTTGTTTAATGAACAATTTTCGAATGAATGTGTTAATGGCGAGAAGAAATGAAAAGCAATAAATACAGTTTTTACTTGAACCTCAAGTACATAAGTCAGTCTGAATGACTACATTTTCACTAGAGTTAAATAACAGCAAACGCATTGAATCCAAGAAATTTTAAATTTATTCATAAAATTCTGTTAATTCATACATGAACATGATTTCAGTTACTTTGTAATTTGGTTCGTTTTAAGTGCATTCTTTAAAATTGAATTTTATCTCAACGAAGTGTTTAAAAGTGAAAATTGAACTTCGCCTAATTACAATTAAAATCTACAAAAAACAGCATTTTTAAAATGTCTACGGTGGCAGCAGATCCTTTGAAAATCGTTCATATTCTTTTGCCACCAACCACCAATAACGATATAAATAATTCCGATATAAATTCGGAGGAAAATGAAATTCCCATCCCAAGCTCATCAGCCTCAACTTCATCAACGGGCTATATACCACCACGAACTGTCATCGATGATGAGGTTTTATTTGCAGAGCCCACATTTTCGGAAAAGTTTTTTCGTTATTTGGTCATTGTCATTTACTTGGGTGGTCTAAGTAGCTTGGGATTTTTCCTTTCCATGTACTATATATTCTTTTGGGATTCTCGCATGCCACCCGTTTACAAGCCCACCAAAAAACCACCAGTTTTTATGAAACCATAAACGCTGCTTCTGGAAAAAAAGGTACGTACGCAATTAATTTGATTTTCAGCAACAAAAGAATTGTGTCAATATGTGTACAGAAACTATTATTAATGGTGTTCACAGCATGAACAAAACTTTCCTAACAGTTCAGGCAAACTCTTGATTCTTAAGCATTATTAGATTTTGAGCTAATACTGGGAAATTTTCATTGCGATAAAAAGAATACTTCAGTAATCTATTGCTGTTGCTCCGGAAATCGAGCTTAAAAGTCCCCTTCCTTTAAAAATTGCAGCAGTTTTTCCGATTTGATTTCAAAAATACAGAAAAATGGTTTTGCCACCAAAATGGCGGTTTACAGTTTGACTAAAACTAAAAAGACTCTGTGTATAGCTCCTCAGATTCTTCTTCATATCAGAGTCATCATAAAGAGCTCTAATGTCCGTTTTGTGTAAAACGCAACGCAATGCTAAAAATTTCATTGAAAGTAATAACAAATTCAAAAATATTTTATAATTTTGTTGTTGCTTTCTACAGGAATTCGTACTGAATTTTTTAAATTTCAAACACTTCATATTTTGTAGCGTTGGAAATTTTAAAAAACAATATGATTTCTGTAGAAAGCAACAACAAAATTATAAAATATTTTTGAATTTATTTTTGCTTTCAATAAAATTTTTGGCGTTGCGTTACGTTTTACGCAATTAGGCTCTAAGTTTCTGTCAGTAATCAAACCAGTCTTTTCTAATGTACGAGGGCTGCTCTGTATGTTTTGAGTCTTAGCAATACTTTGCGTCTACAGGTGCCATATGAGGTTAAGAATTAAATGTAGACTATAAAACTTTTTCAGAAGTTTTAACCGCAACTTTTGCTGTTTACAGAGACTTGAAATATTTTTTTTAAGAAAATAAAAAATTTGACTTTTGGGCGGTATAGCCCCTAAGCCACTATCAAACGCTGAAACAGGGAATTTAATGGTTAACAGCAATTCGCACAGAGACAAAAGTCGTTGTGCCAGAAAACATTATATATGTTCATATATATGTAGGAATGGATACGGACGGGTTAAGAAGATCTGCAGGGCAGATGGCGAGGAGAGGTGATGAGAGAGTCGATAGAAAGGAATGAGTGGGATTCGAATGGGAATAATTGGCAGACGGACGTAATAGACAGAAAATGAGTTGTTCCTGAGCAGTGGAATAGAAAAGACAAGTGCGGACTGTTTATTCTTAATTTTAAATCGTGAACTTTATATTATTTTAAATAACTTGAATTCGAAGTACCTATGTTTTGTTTATTTTAATAATTTAATAAATACTATTAAAAATCGAAAGTGAGTGTGTGTTTTATTGGGATCGCCAATCAAGGGATCCTACATATATATAAGTTCCCGTTGATCCTTTAAGAAGAATAGCGCCTCAACAAATGATCTCCATTTTGATTTATCAAATGCCATAATTTTAATTTCAGCCCAGCTTTTCCCGGTCATTGCTATTTCCTTCTCTATCTGCCCTCTCTATGTAAGTGCAGGGCGTCCCTTTCTACGGGTTCCTTGAAAGTTCCATTCAATTGCGTTGTCATCATGAGTTTTTCGAAGGGTGTGCCTAGTCCACTTCCATTTTCGCCTCCGTATTTCACGATCGATTGGGGTTTTCGGTGATATTCCCCATAGTCTGAAATTGAAGATGGTATTCGGCCAGAAAATTTTAGCGATTCTTTGCAAACACCTATTTACGAAGTCTTGCATTGAGCCAATGTCGTGAGGGGCCGCATTCTAAGTTTCACATCCATATAGCACAATTGAATTTACGTTTGAATTAAATAGTTTAATCATCACATTTCGGGAAAGCGTTGTTGATTTCCATACGTTGTCAAGGCGACCAAAGGCCTGCTTAGCAGTTTTAATTCTATTTGTGATATCATCACAAGACCTTCCAGATTTCGTCAGAATTTTACCTAAATAGCAATAAGAATCCACATCCTTAATGATTCTTTCCTGAACCCTAAATTCTTGTGCTATACCCGAATTGATGCGCAACACCTTGGTTTTGGACACATTTACTCTTAGACCTGCTGCTGCTGTTAAATTTACAATCGCTTCCAGCTTGGTAATTATGTCTGTAAAGCAGACGTGATCACCAAGCAGATGTCATAACAGGCAGATGTCATCGGCATAGTCAAGGTCCTCCAGTCGAACTTGCAGATCCCACTGTATTTCACGACCATCTCTTGTAGCTCGTCTCATAGCTTAATCTAAGACAATATTAAAAAGTATTGGGGAAATTACGTACCCTTATCTTACAACTTTATTAACGGGTATGTTCCTATTTAAGCAGTTTTCATGCAGGATCCGACATATCGCAAGATTGAAACCATCTTCGGCATAATTATGAGGAACATCAATAAGATACTGCTTGAACATTAACATATAAATTTACTCTGTTACAAATACAATTAAAAATTGTATTCTAACTTAATTTATTGAGAAATTGTAACGTAGACTTTACCACACCAGAGTCTATGGCGGAAATCGAACCCACAACCCTTGCACTGATAGACTAACACACTACTTACAAGCCTAACGCAGCACACAGCTCAAAGAGGCACTTGTTAATCTGACAACCCCCCCCCCCGGGGGATGTGCTGCGCCTCTTGGGGAACGTAGTTAAAGTATCTTGAGAAGTCAGACATCTTGGTGTTACATCCACAGGGGGAAATGTGCGTTACTTACGCTCTACGTGTGTCAGTAGCCCCCGCTGACATACCACCGGTCTGACTATTGGTACGTTCTCCATTAGTATTTTTCTTCCAAGAAATGTTCTCAGTCACTCAGGATGATTGTCTTTACTGAAGCCTTGCTTTTCTTTGAAAAGATACTATCGGATTAAACCCAAAGTCGCGGGTAGAGTTACTTCCAATTGAACTGATTGAACTGATCTTTGCCTTGCTTTGAGGGATCCGCAATAAAATTTCCATTAAGCAAGGTTAAACTTTTTTTTTAATATTTCGTTAGGAAATAATTTTTAGCAAAATTTTGAAATGTTTGTTTGTTAAAAATTCATAAAAAAAACTGGAAAATGCAGCTGGGCTTTTAATTTTTTCTGGCATATTAAAAATTACAACTTTTGATTTTATTCACAAAAGATGAAATGTTAGAATTTCATAAAACGCTATAGTTGTATGGGAGCCCCCCTAAGAAGAGAAGATAAAGGACAAGTATGTTTTGGGAAAATATTAAGGACAAAAAATGCGACTTCTGGGCAGTAATACATTCTTCAATATATTTCTGGTCTGTACTGAAAATTTTGTATGGGAGCTCCCTTAAGGAATGGAGATAGCGGCTATGTATGTTAGCACCAATGGATTTAGCATACCCAAATTATGTTAAAACGCTATGTGCCCCGCTTGTCTGTTTTTCAACTAGGACAGTGATATCATTCCAGTGTTGTTAGATAGTGGATTTGATGAAGTGTCAAAACTTCGAAATCGTTTATATTAAAAGCTTCAATCAAAATCCAAAGTGAATTGGTTTAATGTCTTTCAATCCCGCTCCTTCTATCACGTCCTCGTGAAGCATCTGGAATTATATTTTAATAAAATTTACATAGATCATTTATATTTTTAATAACATTTTTTTTATAACAACATTATGAATATCGTTACTTATATACAGTTTCATATTGTTTAATCAACGGAAAATACGAATTATATAGTTTAATTTTATCTGAGGAAGTTATTCCCTCATATTGTCTCTGTGATTTATTAGCACCTGGCATATCCTTTATAACATATCTATCATTGCCTAAATATTTTACAATCTGATAAGTACCATTGTATTTTGGAAGCAGTTTCCGATTTCCCTTGATAAGTTTAGCTTTTCTTACTGGTACTAACTGCCCATTTCTATAAATATCACCCCGTTTTTGCCTTTGGTCATATCTTTGTTTCTGATATTGTTGCACAGTTTCTATCGCTGAGTTTGCTTGTCTTCTAACATTTATGACATCTTTAGTTTTAATTTCATACAGTTCGTTACTTAAATATGAATCATATTTTTTCCTTGGTAAGAAACCAAATAAGAGTGCGTTTTGTATTTTCCCTGTTGATTTGTTAACGGTGAAATTTAGTCCCCATTGAATATCATCAATGCAATTCATCCAACTTTTTTCATTTTCAACAGATGTACACAAGGCCGATAAAATCGTTCTATTATATCTTTCTGCTAGTCTATGTATTATTTTTATTCACCTTACATTCCGTAAAACAGCACTTTTTAAAGTCCTCTAATTTTTCCTTATTATTAATTAACAATATTGAGGACTTACTTTTTTTTTTTGAACACTCCCGAGTATAATGTTCCAATTTTCTGCAATTATCGCATTTCTTGAGGGCATTTTAACACTTGCTCGCATAATGTCCTGATTTCTTGCAATTACTTTCTTCAATTTATCATTAGAACCATCTTCAATTAAAGTGATGGATTGTCCATCAATCCGCCTATTTTTGGGTTGAACCCCCATATCATGCGGAAATAATGGCCAAATATATCTTGAAATCTCCCAGCCCGTGCACTTACTTGCTTACTTCCACTTGGCAATCCTTCAATTATGCATGACACAGCATCTTTTCCAGATATCTTGCAAGTGTCAGCCAAAATTTTGTTTCCAAAATAATAGTTTGTCCTTGATTCCGATGGAACTTTGACACGTTTCTTTAATCGCTTAAGATTTTCAGAAAAATCTTGATGCACCGGAAATGATTGACGTATCACAGATCTCCATTATTCCCATGTTGACACATGGATTCAAATTTTCAACCCAAGTTCGTGCTAAACCTTTCAATCTGTTTTGCATAGCAAATATTTTCATTCCAACTATGAATCTCACCAATTTTACCAATTTTTTTCAACCATAAAGACACAGGCAAATTTATTTATCCAGGCTCAAATTCTGGAATACAATCAATTTTAAAAGTGCCATTGCTTCCAAAACGTTCTTGTCGTTTCTCGCTCAAAGTCTTCACCAAACTTTCCAATGCATTAATGCGTGTGATCAATTCAGTTTCATCCACAATTATTTGAGAGTGTACTTGAGGAGCATCCGAGGGAAGGACTCGATTTTGGGAACATTCACGCAGTTCAGAATGTTCTATTGATGTCCTTCGCCTATTAGTAAAACATTTCGTTTTCTAGTTTTTTTATTTTTATCCCACCGCTGCTTTAAAAGCTTCAATCAAAATCCAAAGTGAATTGGCTTAATGTCTTTTTCTTTATTTTATTTCCTCTTTTTCTAATATATGTATGTACATAACATTTCTTTGATCATTTTTAAAATATTTTCAGTGCAGTGCTTATTATAAACTTTAGTTTTTGGTGGGTATCAGGAGAGCATCAAAGGCTTAGCACAGTTGACTATACAATCCTTATTTGCTTAAATAAAGCTTTTTACGATTTGTAAATCTTTTTCATAATGCCATTTAAATTTTATGGATTAAAATGTACTCTATATTTGTGTGCAGCAAACTTGTGAATGTTGCGCCTAAAAGAATAGCATTGTTTGCCATTTTTATTGATTAGGCATCCAAGCGAAAGATTGTTGAAACTTTTGCCAACTTTAATTGTTCCTATAGTTCTGTTAAGTTTTTTTCAAAAACCCCAATTAGAAACAATTTTTGCTCAGTTTATCCGAAAGACAGGAAAAGGATAAAAAAAATTTTACAAAAAGCCAAGTTTATTTTTTATATCATGGTTATCCATAGTTTCTTTATGAATGTTTTTATGTTAATGAAATCAGAAATATGCTCCAAAAAAATCAAAAATTGCTCATTTGAAAACAAAATATTCAACAATTTAAAAACATTTGCATTAAAAAAAAGTATCCTAAAATTAAAAACGGTAAAGCCCAGAAACCATAGTATTTACAGACGACTTTTCGAGATTATACCCTATTTGGAAACGATGGGCTCACAAAAAGTTATATTATGGGGATAACATTCATATAAGAGAAATTTGAGGCGAAAATTATCTAGATATTAACATCCATATGAGATTTTTTGTCTTAAAGGGATTTCAGGGACGGTCGCTAAAATGTTTAATAATTTTAACATTTAAAACGAAGTTAAAGGTATTTATAGATTGGGAGCTTTGCGCAAATATGAGCCGATTCGAAAAGAATTTAATTTGCAGTAAAATATTTTTGCGGCGAATTTAATCTAAATACCAACATAATTAGATGATTAACGGACTCAAAAAGTTTAATTTAATAAGAAGTTTGTATGCCTAATATGGGAAATTCTAGACCGATTCTTACTAGAGAAGAGCGATCCCGTGATTTTTAAAGAACATCGTGATTAGTGAACGTGATTTAAAAATCACTGCTCCTTAAAACTGTGATTGTGATCACGTTTTGTCAATTTTAAGTTCTTTTATAGCAAGTCGTCCAAGCTATATGTACAATGCGTGAGCTTTCGCGTGAGCTTTTGTAAGTACTTTGCGAAGAAACAACAACAAATTGTAAGAGCTTTCAAAGCTGTTTACTTGCATATACATACATACTTGAACAAATAAACTTTGTCTTAAAAAAAAAATACTAATAAGATAGAAGAGAGAATGAAAGGAACAGCAACATTATTCGCCATTGCATTCAAAAAAAAAACGCTATTACCCGCACAAACAGTGAAATATCATAAATTTGTGTATGTAACAAAAAAACAAAAAGAACGACTTAGCAAGTACCTGTTACTTGACAAATTTGGTCACAACTGTGATTCGTGATTTTTCAGTAACAGTGATTAAATCACAGGTACAGAAATATCGCTCATCTCTAATTCTTACTAATAACATGAGTGCCAATCAAATGTATTTACCAAATTTGGTAAAATTATCTACAAAATTGCAACTTGTATTTTGCGCACAAAGTTAACATGCACAGACAACCAACCAGACGGACGGATGGACATCGTTAGATCACTTTAAAGGGTGATTCTTAGTCGGTCGGTATATTTACAGATTAGTCTAGATTTCTATGTATTACAACGCCAAAAACATATATATAATATTTGCTTTTCCTTAAGCTTTGCTTATATAAATATAAAATATGAATGACAACCTGCTTTGGCTTACAATTTTAAAGTACATATTAAATGAAGAAATTGAATCAACAAGTTGTGTATACAGATAGATATTTAAAACAGATAAACCAGAATTTATAAAAAAAATATTTTTTATTTGCTGCGAAAGTTCTTGTAGGCATCTAAATAAATACAACATATATCAAAATATGCCTAAAAAAGGCAAAATATGCACTATAAGCTTTAAAATGCCCTTTTAACTAAATTATGCAAAAATTTATGTAAAGGGTAAGATATGCAAAAATATGCACTAACAAATCGATGCCAAATTCGTAAAAAGATCTTAAACGGATAAATAAATTGTTTCTGCCTTCATTGGTCGTACAAGGAAAAATCATGTAATTGCATATTTATGGTTTCCCTGTTAATGATCTTATTTGGAACAAAATCTCTGGTATCTGTGTTAAACCTCTAGACAGAGAAAAATGTTTTAGAATTCCCAGGTATGTTAGATTCGGTAGTATTCGTTTTTGACAAGTGACCAAAAATCCAACAGGATTAATCAGAAACTAAAGAATATATGTATCTTTTTCCCTAAAAACCGCGGATAAGCTTTTTTTAATAATTCTTTAGTAGTTTGGTCGATATTTTGAACTGCTCTATAAGGATTATTACTGTGCAAAATATCATGATCTTAAGAGGCAACTAAGGCCATTTTAGCGAGTGATAAAAATACCAAATAATTTTCTCCAATTTTCCATAATAGAGTTTTCAATGTGAAACGTAGTAACATGGACGTTAATAGTCAACAAGGGTGAACCGGTAGGCTAGCTGGTAGTGAGCTAGTATATCAGTACCGGGGTTGCGGGTTCGATTTCCGCCAGAGACTCTGGTCTCCTGCAGACAAGCAAAAAGCTTCACGGGATTTAGTGTAGGAATAAAAAAAAAAAAAAATTTTTTCGGATTTGACGTAATGTACACAGAAACATTCTTCAGTAGCTTTTTATCAATTAAAAAAGTTGTTTGAAAAGTATTGCAATTTAATTAATGTGATAATTGAATCAATTATTTTTTTAAGTTGAAAGAAAAGTAAAAATATAATTTTAAATCAATAAGCATATTAGATGTTTTGAAATAAATTTTGGATTAAAATATTAATTAAAAAACAAAAAATCTTAATTGATTTTTTCGCTTAAAGCAAAATAATTTAAACATATAGAATTGTTGTTAGGAATTGTCAAAATCTGAGCTTTATTTAATTAAATTAATTAACACATTGTTTGAAATGATAAGGTTTTTGGGTAATTTTTTTAATTAAAATTAAAAATATTATTTATTGAAATTCTTAGAATCAATATAATCATTTTGGTAATAGGTGCAAAATCAACAAATTGTTTGCTTGATTCTATGAATTCGCTGATAAGAGAAAATTTTTTATTTTTTCTGTGTATGCACTCAGTCAAGGCAACGTGACCTATACAAACTGTCAACATCTAAAGTCTCTATAAGTTCCCTTCTGTCAAGAGCTGAAGATGTCAGAACTTTTTGAACATTTTCTGCAATTTGTTAAACAACTGTGATTACCCCAAATTAAAGGCTTAAAAAAGTAATTTGAAACCTTCATTTGTTTTATTTAACACAAGTGTCATGTATTAAATTTTACAAATACTTGTGATTGTTTTTGACACGCGTTTGTGTTTGTCTTTCTGTGTGCAAAAATAAAAACATACACAAATACATACTCTCTCAATTGTATTCAACGATTCATACAAAAAACATGAATTGCACAATTCAATTTAATGTTTTGTATACCCTACACCACTAATATGTGTAACACATAGAACAATCGATTCTAGACCCACTTTTTAAGACAGCGGTCGACTCATAATCACGTTCTTAAGTATAGATCGCAAATAAGAAGATTATTTAATGATATTCTGTAGAAACGTTTTAATTGTCATAAGGAAGAAGGGAATTAAAAAAATATAAAGGGAATTGGCCCATAATTACAGATATACTAGATACTAACTTCGTTAGAAACTACAGTCCTTGAGCCCATAAAACATCTAATTATATTGACATTGAGAATGCATTCCACCCAAAAGTAATATACTGCACTCTAAATCACCTTTTCAAATGTTTTTTTAATCGGGCCATATTTGGCCAAATCTCCCATAGAATTTCCACCCCAAAAATTACTTGTCGATGACATGTCATGGCAATATCTTCTGCTGGTATGTCCAGAATCGACCATAAGTCTCATATAAAGCCCGTATCTAAAATAACACATATTTATCTATAGATATTCACAAGGTAGTCTTAAGGTTATGGAGTCATATGTCTTAAAATAATTACATGAAATATATATGCCCGCTTAAAATTTAGATTTCTATTATACAGTAATGACGAATCACTGAACACAGCATTAAAATTTGTATTTTGTTTGAAACAAAACAATATTTTTTAGGATATTATAACGACATGACTTGATAGAACACCTTGCCAATCACCCAATTTATATCTAGATGATATTCGGCACAAATAACTCATATTCGAATTATAGCCCCGTAATATAATATTGTCCATGATTGCCAATCGGTCCCAGATAGGAAACGCTCTCGAAAATATTACTGTTATTGGTGTAATGTAGGGTATCATATGATGCAGCTTGACCGACAATACCTTCTTACTTGTTTATTTTATATTTGTTTTCCTTCAATATTATTTTGAGCATAGTAGTCACCTGTAAAAATTTAACCTCTTAACACAGTTTCTCTTGCAAACCAAGGAAACCTTTCAAAGTCAAATCAATACCGATTACCTAGAAACAGGCAACCAAACATGGCATCAGGCAAATGCAGCTAAGATATTAAAGCAAAATAATCGATAACCTTTTCGTTTAAATTTATGTATGTATGTATTTATGTGTGTTTTGAAGAAAAAAAGAAAAGTTTTTTTTTTGCAAAATGTTAAAACACAACAACTTTGAAAATAAATGTAAAGTACGTATGAGTGTACGACTACTTATGTGTGCGATTGATACATGATTAATGTAAGTTAAAGACTATTGATATTGTGTTTGACTTTTCGAAGGATAAAATTAGAGGTTAATTATGCAAAACAAATACATAGTGTAAAACTTAAATTTCTCAATGATTTTTTAAAAATTTAAAATGCTGGGCAGAAATATGTAATTTTACAAGAAAATTTAAGGTTTAAATTATAGAAAATTTAAATTTTCGAAAAATTACAGTTACTGTCTTACGGAGATTGATATACCCTTCACCGTATATATATTATATCGACTCAAAAAAAAAGTGATTTTGTTACCCCTCTGAAAATAAAGGCAGATATGTTTATGATGATTCCCAAATTATTTTGGTTCTAGCGTTGACCATCCGTGAGCCGGACCATTTTTAAAAAAGTTATTTTTTTCAGTTTTTCGATTTTTTTTACTTTGCTCCAAGACGAAATAAATAAAATTTGGTATCATCGAAAAGAAACAGCATCCAATGGTATATAAAACGACCACTTGCGACCTACTAATTGAAATATTAAGCTAAATACATATTTTCGTTTCGGGTTTTCATACTTATTTCGGCTCCATACAACTTGAGTCGGTCTAATTTATATATATAAGTTCGTTTTTATATAAGATTGTACTTTTTTTGGAATTTCTGCAATATGGGTCTTAGACTCTATAAAGTGTATATATTCTGGATCTGGAAATATGATCTAAAAAAGGGTTGTTTTATGCGCATTAAATATGCAGTAAAAACTCGAAAAAATGACCTGAAAATTAAAAATATGCCCAAAAAAAAAATCAAAAATTGTTCATTTGAAAACAAATTATTCAACAATTAAAAAACATTTGTATTAAAAAAAAACTATCCTAAAATTATAATCGTTAAAGCCCAGAAACCATAGTATTTACAGACGACTTTTCGAGATTATACCCTATTTGGAAACGAAGGGCTCACAAAAAGTTATATTATGGGGATAACATTCATATAAGAGAAATTTGAGGCGAAAATTATCTAGATATTAACATCCATATGAGATTTTTGTCTTAAAAGGATTTCAGGGACGGTCGCTCAAATATTTAATAATGTTAACATTTAAAACGAAGTTAAAGGTATTTATAGATTGGGAGCTTTGCGCAAATATGAGCCGATTCGAAAAGAGTTTAATTTACAATAAAATATTTTTGCGGCGAATTTAATCTAAATACCAACATAATAAGATGGTTAACGGACTCAAAAAGTCTAATTTGGAAAGAAGTTTTAATGGTTGATATGTGAAATGATAGAACGAGTCGCAATATTTACGTAGACTTCGTCGTTAGTACAATTAAAATGTATTTACCATATTTGATAAACTTATATATAAAATTGTAACTTGTACTTTGCGCACAAAGTAAACATGGACAGACAACCAGCCAGACGGACGGATCACGGACGAATCACTTTAAAGAGTGATTCTGAGTCGGTCGGTATACTTAGAGATTGGTCCAGATTTCTATGTATTACATCGCCAAAAACGTATATAATTTCATTTTCCTTAAGTTTTGCTTACATAGATATAAAATTTTAAAGTTAAAAATAACATTTATCTTTAATGACAACCTGTGCCCATGTTCTGTAACTCTCGCTTTGAGAAACTTTTCGATTGAAATGCGAGAAATGAAACAACAATGCCATAAATTGAGACAAACAACTGTTTTTCTCACTTAACTGCGCCTGTAACATTCTTTGCGAGTAATAGCTGTCACGCAAGGAAATTACACGCCAATTTACAGAAAAAGAACGTCTGTAAAATTTTTGGGAGAAAGTTCCCGGTTTCAACTGTCAAATAAACTCACGCAAAAGTTTTTTGACGAATAAATGTATTGATTCTGCCTTCATTGGTCGCACAAGAAAAAACATGCAATTGCATATATATGGTTTCCTCGTTTCTCGTTTCTGTATTTGTCGCATCGTAAAATTTCTAACATGAAGTGTTAAACAAAAAATTCCATAGTTTCTTGATTTGTGAGAAAAAAGTGTTTCTGTATTTATATGCGAGAACAGACAACACAGATTCCGTTTCAACTGGAATACTTTCAGTACTTATGTGTCAAATGCAAGCAAAACGTCAAAGCAAGAAATAAATATAATAAAAATAGGGCTGCCAGATTTGACGATTTTTTGTTCCGAAATTGGCAAAGTGCCGATTTGCTGAGTTTTTCGTGTGACAATATTTTTCAGTCTTCGAAATGAATCATTTTTATATGTTTGTGTATTAGGCACCACAGAAAAAAGATATCTTTAGAAACCAGGCAGCTTAAATTTTTATATTTATCCCTATTGTGAAAATTGTATGCCTGTTCCCTAAAAAATGTATCAGCAAAAGCAAAATTTCGAAGGAAAACTGTTTAATTTTTATTTCCTTGGATTATTTAATACATCTCTTTATATGATCGATACATTAAACTATTACCCCATTTTTTAGTCAATGCACAAAAGGAAATGTTTGGCTTTTTTTTGGCAAAAATTGTTATTCTTCCTCAGGGAAAAATAACAATCTGGAATTTAAAATTGTTATCGAATTAAAGAAAAAGTTAAATAAATAATTTGTTAAAAATAAACCTAAAGCTTAAGTATTTATGTATAAAATATGTACAAAATACCCATGAACTTTAACTATGTTTTTTTTTTGATTATGTTTTAATAAAAATCTAATAAAATTTGTCAAAATTAACAAAAATGAAGATTTTTTTTATTTTTTCTTGGGAAATTAAAGATTTTCTCACAACATAACAATGAAAGGCTAAACAAAATGTAAAGCCTATTTCTAATGTGCGAAAGAATTCTTTCGTTCGCATAACAACATTGAAAACAAAAACAAAGTGTGAGAATTTGTTTTTTACGAAAGAATGAATTCTTTCGCACATCGGAAATAGGCTACTATTTTCATCATTTAAATTCTTTCTTTTCAAATTAAAAAATAATAATAATAAACATTCTTAAATATTAATTTTTTTAATTAAAACATATTAATCTATTAATATTACTCTATATGACTGGTTATTGCACTGCTGTCGCAAAAATAACAATTGCTGGATTATGTCACAGTTTGTCGGAAGCTGAGTTTTGTTCAGCTGAACAGTAGAAAAATCCATTCAGAAATTTATTTGTAAGTCTAATATTATAAATTTGTCTGTTATTAATAGATTAATATGTTTTTAATTAAAAAATTAATATTTAAGAACTTAAATTTAGCTCACAGCATCCAGGGTTTGAAAACGGATCTTTTGCTTATTACCAGGTTATTATAATTGAAAAATCAAACAATTTGATACCCATATTGCCTATATATGAAATAGATATAATATATCGCGATTTTGCCGTTTTATGTGAATAATTACAAAAAAAAAAAAATAAATTAACATTCTTTTAAAACAGATTCAATTTGAAAAGCAGAACATTATTTCCACATACGTAGAATTTGTATGAAAACTCGAAACGAAAATATGTATTTAGCTTAATATCTCAATTAGTGGGTCGCAAGTGGTCGTTTTATATACCATTGGATTCTGCTTCAAAAACCCTTTTCGATGATACCAAATTTTATTTATGTCGTCTTGGAGAAAAGTACAAAAAAAATCGAAAAACTGAAAAAATACTTTTTTTTAAAATGGTCCAGCTCACGGATGGTCAACGCTAGAACAAAAATATTTCAACCTTAAAACATATCAACCTTAATTTTCAGAGGGGTAACAAAATAACTTTTTTTTTGAGTCGCTCTAATGTATATACATATATATCTACATAACTTTTTTTCAGATAGAGCCCAATTTAATGAAATTTTATTTTTCTTGCATCAATTTCAAATGTGACTTATTTTGACAGTTCTTGTGAGAAACTTTTCGCAAAATATTGTTATAGAAACACTTTTTCTCACATGCTTCCAATAACTGCTGGAAAATTATTTAAATGACAGATAATTCTCGCAAAGTGAAGATACAGAAACACTTATGTGAGAAAAACCATTTTTTGTTTCATATTGCACTGTTTTTGTTCCGAATCACTTGTTTCATGCGGGAAATTTTAAGATGCGCGAAATACAGAAACGGGCTACTGGTATAAGTAACGGAGTTGACTTAACGATGCCAGTCCTTCCATCCGTCAGTTTGTATGCCCGTGTGTATGTTGAAATAGGGTTTTCGAAGAACCCAAAAACGATAGTGACTAGGTTATTATATTTTTATATCGCATATGGTTCGGAATAATTTGCTATTGAAATTCAGCCAGATTGGACCAGAAATGGCTGAAATATGAATGTCTCTAATTTTTACCCATAAACCTTTACTTTTTTAAGTTTTCCTTCAAACCGCATTTTTCACTTTTATCTAAAATAAACTAAGTAGAATACAAGTAGTAAAAATACAAGTGATATTCGGCACAGCAGAATATAACACTTTTACTTGTCCTTGTTTAAAATCGATATTAAAAAAAAAAGTAACTACAACTTGTTCATATTTACTAATTGAATCTTCATTTCATATTATATGAACTTACAAATCAAATCTTAATCTAATTCTTAGGCTTGCGTACTCCCAATGCTGGACGTAACTTCTGCTTTTGCAGTTTCTCTATGTTAGAGACCGAGGCAATGCCCCACAACTGGATACCATAACACCATATTAGCTTTAATATAGGCCTGTAAAGTAAGAGTTTACAATCTATACCAAGGGCCGAATTTCTTGCAATAAGCCAAATTATTTGAATTGCTTTTAGTTTTGCCTCTATATGGCGTTTCAACGTTAAACGTCAACCTAAATATATACCGAGATATTTTACATGAAGATGTTGAGGTATTATTTGTTTATTGATTTTATGAGGGGGCAAAGTAAATTTTATATGTCTGCATTTTTGTTCATTAACCTTTATTTTCCATTGTTTTAAGAATTTTTCCAATTGAAATAAATGGTCCTTCATTCCTGAATGCTTAGAAAAGCTGTATCATCTGCTAAAGTTGTAGTTTGAGTGAAATTGCTGGTTGGCATGTCTGAAATCCACATAAAATACAATAGAGGTTTTAATTACTTCCATGTGGGAATACAGCATTAATCGGTTGGGGTGAAAAAATCTCCTTCTTTAATAAAATAAATTTTCAACCGACTAAATAATTCTCTAACAGTTAGCTTGTGTTTACGGGTAAATTTCCCAGCTAGCATTTTGTATCAATCGAATTTGTTAGGAATCAGCTTCTAGAGCAAAATAATCGGATATGAGCTCATTATACTCTCGTTGTGAGAAAATTGTATCCTATTAATAATTCACTACAAAGAATTATTTGTGATATAATTTTCTTATTACTTTTTGAGCATATGAATGAATTTGGCGCCCTATGCTCTAATGGGAGTTAGAGGAACACATATATATATATGTGAATCCTTTTTCAATCGCTCAAGTGAAACATCAGTATCTCAGAATACTCATTTAGGTGATTTTTTCAAGAAATGGTCACCCAAATGCTAACTGGGCTTAGCTTCAATTAATGACGTTTACTAGTCTGTATGTTTGTTCGATGGTACTTTGTTCCTTTCTAAATCCAAATTTCTGATTTTAATTTTCGTCCAATATCGGTATTAATTTGTAACCCAAATGTTTCTTAAATAGCGTTGATATCTAGTCTTTTACAGATGACAGCAACCTTTGCCGTTCGTATTCATCTGACTATAGACCAGGCGTATCAGATGTTGGTAGTATGAGGCAAAGCATGATTGACACGCTTGGGAATGGGGTCGTGAGAATACAATGTGATGTCCTATTGACAAAACATATATTCAAAGTGTCGAAAGAAGCATTCCAGTGCCTCGGTTTTAAAAAATGGTGTTAGAGATACTTCGCTCCAACTGATATCCATACTATTTATAACACCTATATCCGACCGAGAATCAAATACAACTCTCATGTATGAGCCGATGCTTAAAAGTCTATTTTGGAGCTAATTGACAGTACAGGGCGAAGGTTCTCATTGGTGACAGTAGGGTAGTCAACTCTACTGGCTCCCTTGAGAACCGTCGCAATGTGGATTCTATTTCGCTGTTTAATCGTTACTACAATGGGCTCTGTTCTGATGAAACTTGGATTCCGAAACTCGTACGATTGTTCATAATTCGCGTTTTTTCTCAAGAGTCCATCCTTTTGTTGTTGACTGGCCGGTGCATCGTTCAACGCATTACAAGGAAAATTCGTTATTTATTCGGACTGTTCGGATGTAGAATGACCTTCCTGCAAAATTCTTACCTCTTACTTGCAACGTAAATAAGTTTAAATCGAATGTCCACAAGCACTACTGCCCTATTCTCCTACCCATAACCTACTTTCCTAGTTCCAAAACAATGCAATTCATTAGTTGGGGTAAAATTCAAGGTCATATTTTTGTCAAGGCGGGAATGGACTAAGGGAATCCTGGTTAATGAATACCGTACGAGGACTTACACTGATGGGTCACAGATGACCTGCGCGGTTGGCTCTGGGGCTTTCTCGGAGGAGAAAGCCTCAGGCTGAGAGGCACGTAAAACACTGCATAGCATGAACATCAGCGGCAAATAGCCAGGCAGCTCTGATGTCACTAAAGTCGCATAAAACAACGTTCATTATCGTTAGACAATGTAAGGAAGCACTATCCAAACTGTGTAGCCTATTTGACATTGCCATAATTTGGATACCTGCACATAGCGACCATTATGGCAATGAACTGTCAGACGCGCTGGCCAAGACTGGAGCTGATTTTGATATTTCGCAGGGTGGGCCAGTCGCAACACCCCTGGGAACTATCAGAAGCGAAGTCTTCCGATACTTTCTGGATATGGCTAAGGATAAATGGAAGAAACTGGATGTCTGCAGGGCTACCAAAGCAACCTGACCCACATATAACATAGGTCGGTCTGAGCGACTTCTTAACATCAGTCGCAGGGACATTTCGACCGGTATACGTCATTACGGGTCACAAGACGATTGGTAAGCAGAATACTGCCGCACCTGCAGAGAATCTGGAACTGAGGAGACAGTATTTCATCTTCTATGTGATTGCCCAGCGTTTAATTCAACACGACATGCATTATTTGGGAATAACCTTCTACAAGGGCTCTCTGGGATATCGCAGTTTAAACTCGGCAAGTTGGTGAAATATCTCAACGCAACGGACTGGCTCTAGCCAACTTAGTATTGCCCTGGGTCACGCTTGATTCGGGGTTCCTACTCTTGACGAGTTGTGTGGGGTCAAAACGGAGTCACTTTCGACTCTACTTACAACACGTCTCGTTTTGGTCGTGCTACTATGTTAACCAACCAGGGGTCATCCCCTGAGTGATGGTCATAACAAAAAAAAATATGTTAGATAATAAGCTATACCTTATATGACTTTACTATTGTGTGATCTTTCCCTGGCTTAGATATCGTGGTAACTAGAGACAACTTCCATCCTGTAAAATTAAAAGGATGCTCGATAAGCATTTTGTTACTTATTTCATGAACACCAAGCTCTCTCTAAAAACTTAAATCAGCGATAGCCCTCTCTAATATTAGCTGTTCCGCTAATGACAGGTGGCATCTCGACTGGTGTGTCTATCGTTTGATAAATTAGGGGTAAATAAATTTTTATGTTTTTAGCACCGCTTTTTGGCAAACTTCAATTCGAGTTTTGCAAGGGGGGCTTATAAATTTCTGGTGTTTGAAGATTTTTAGTTGCTCGCCATATTGAGTAGTCAGATTATGGAGTTGCATCGAGTTCCTTAAGACATTTTTCCAGGGATGCTGTTTTCTAACCGTTAACCGTTAATCGGTTAACCGATTAATTACAACCCGATTAACTGATCGGTTAATTTAAAATTGGCTATTTTCTATTAACGATTTAACCGGTTAATTTCAGTCGATTAACCGACTAACCGATGTAACAAAACTTTTAATTTTTCGTAGTGTTATAACATATTTTTTTGTGTTTTTAATTACTTTTTTCGTGTCATATACAAAAGATATGTGTTTAGAAAATATTTATTCATACAAACAAAGAAGGTGTTAGTGATCTCCGTTTTAAATAAGTGTTTGCTGTCAACAGTTTTTCATGTACTTTTTATATGTATGTGTTTAGATATTTGTTTCTTCTCATATTTACTCATATTAATTTTTTAAAAGAAATAACCGAAACAATTAGAAGTGTAAAAAATTTAAAAAAATTTAGCAGGACTCTAATGCCATAATTAAAATTGAATATGTTTAGAGAAATCCAGGAAGAGGACTGAGAAATAAGATATTCTGTATTATGGGTTGCTTTCGATTTCTCTCTAAATGAAAGAATTTTTTCCAAGTCAAGTTTTATCAAAACTAATGAAAATAATCTCTTAAATCCTAAATATTTAAACCAACTTATTTGTCTAAAAGATTAATTTATAAGATATCCTTAAACTATTGAAATAACTAATAAAATGACCACACAGCCTATTTTTTAATTAATATATTATATTTATTAATTAAAGAAATATGTATTACATATTTATGAATTATTTTTTTTGTTTGCTCGTTTTAGTTCAAGAATTGTTATGTTTGTTATGTTATTGTTGTTTTTTTTTTTACTAAAAAACTCCAAATAATAAATAATTTATGCATTTTTATTTATTGAAATTACTTAATTTATAAAAAAAACTTTATTAATCGGTTAACCGATCAACAACAAAATTAACCGGTTAAACCAAAACCTCGGTTAATTAATTGAGCAATTAACCGATTAAAGCAAAAGCACGATTAAATGAATACCCTAGTTCTGATATATTTTTTGTATTTTAGCCAATTTATCCGTGGGCCAGCTGTAGATAAATAAGCTGCTTTATAAGAATTAATAACTATAGTGGGTAAATTATCAGGAGATAATTCAAAGGAAGCTTCTACATATCGGGATAGTTGGACAGTAGGTCGTCGTCTAGACTTGCAATTTTTTTTGCTGCAATTTTTAAAATTCTGCTTTGAAGTTGCATTAGTATGCAGATTATGAAATTCTAATTTTGCAATTATGATTATATTTGCATCTTGTCCTTTCTCTTCTCCTCTTTCTATTTTATTTATAAATACAACTTCACTTACAGCCAACTTTAAGTTAAAAAGTGTGAGAATTACAAAGCAAAACAGAGTTCATGAAACTGAGTACACCTTCCCAATCTTCTCACTCGTCTCATCAATAAATTCAAGAATTGATGCAACAAAAATAAATTGTAAGTCTGGACGAAAATGAGGAGTTTTAAAAAAATATCTGTTAGTTTTTTCTGCGGTACCGTTTAATAGCAGAAAAAAATGCTATCGTAATATCTACAGTATTGATCTTGTTGAGCAAAGTTGATTTCACGATGTCCGTCTGCATAATTGCATAAATTGCTGAGATATGAACAAAAAAACACGAATAATTCTAATATTAGCATAAGTCCCCTTCTTGTTGTTTTTTGTATATCTGCACAGAGCGGAAAAAGAAGTTAAAAAATTTTCAACCAATGGTATTAATATGATAACAAAGTGTTGTTAATATTTCGACAACATCTGTTGTCAAATTTTTAACAAGCTGTTGTCAAATTGGTACCAAAGATGTTAAAAATTCCATTGTTGTCATTATTCGCAGTTATCGAAATAAAAGAGTGCAAATTTTTTTAAATAATTTAAATAAGTAAAAAATAAAATAAAAAATAAAACTTGGAAAGTGAAAAATATAATAAACTGTTACGTTCACATTTTGGTGCTACGGAAGAGATTTTCTTTTTGAAGAAAACTTTAATTTTGACCTTAAAAAAAATCGACGACGACGATAAGGAATTAAAAACTCCTTGTATCTATTAATATGGAAGTTATTTAGGATTATGTATTTAAAAGGAAGGTAAAAATACAATAATAAGGAATTTGTAGTTAATTTTAAAATGCATTTATTTAAGATGCTAATGTGACATATGGAAGCTTGCCGCTTATAAATAAAGAAGATGTGAAGGAAGCTGTACCAAACGGAGGTTTCTGCGCTGAACTCAAAAAAAAAGTTCATTTCATGAAAAAAGCACAAGTATGTATGTATATTGCACTGCAATTTTGTTTTATTAAAAAATTATTTGCAATCTTTGTTTTGATGTTTATAAATTTCAATAAATAAATATATTTCATTTGTTTTTTTATTGCTTGGGTTTAGAATGTATGATGCTTTACTACACACAGAACAATATGTTGTCGAATTGATAACTGAATGTTGTCAATAAAACAACAGTGTGTTAACAAAAATGAAAACAACTTGTTGTCAAAATGACACCATTATGATGAAAATATATTAACATTTTGTTGTCAGAATGAGACCAAATGGTGGCAAAATAAGAACGAGGTGGTTAAAAAATGTTGATACCATTCGTTATCACCTTGAACACAGACGTAGTTGGCTCACTTTTGACAACGGATGGTATCAATTTTGGTATTTTTATACCTTATTTTTCCCTCTGTGTGGAGTACGGTAAGTGCAAAAGTTTCCAAGCTCCTTGGAGAAGTGGGCGTGGTACAAAACTGATTCATTTATATCAAAACAACGACATTTATATAATTTTCTGTTTTTATCGCACCGTGGTAAAGGGTATGTGTTATTCGCTGGGTGGTCTAAGGCGCTACATTACGTTAGTAAGCATAAAGCAGTCTTACTAGTTTAAACTATATAAACTTGGTCTAGATCTACTGCACATTTGTACCTTTTTATTATTGAATTTAAAAAAAAAATTCTCTAAAATTTTCTTTAAACTTCTTAAAATTAACTAAATATAAGTAAACGTTATTAATGCGTTTTTACTTTAAAGCTATTAACTCAAATCGTTAAGAGAAAAAATGTAAATTTACCCTAATTCTTAAGTTCTATTACACAAAATTAATTCTAAACCATTTTTAAAAGCACTTGATGCCAATACATAATATAAGAAATTTTAAGTATCTTTTTAACGTAATACACAGTATTTTATCCCCTCCTTTTATTTCAACAATTTCCTACCCAACTTTTCCCGCATTTACCATAATTTTTGTCCTGAATTTGTTTTCCTACTTATACAATGGAGAACATAAATATTTTATCTATTCCCAAACTTGTTAAACTCGCATTCGTTTTCATTTTCATTAAATTTATATTTCAAGAGATTTTGACATACTTTTTCACATTTTCCGCCTGGTTTTTGAAAGTGAGTGTGGTGCCGGGGTGTTTATCGCATGCATGTGAACACAAAACTTTCCATAATCCTTTGTGCGATAAAAACCAAAAAAAAAAAATTGAGAAGTGAAAAAGAAAGGAAAGAAAATATAAATATATTATCATAACTTTTGAAATATGATGCAGAACTTATTAAAAACTTTGCTACACTTTAAAAATCCATTGATTTTTCATTCTACTTGATGTGTTACAAGTACATTTCGATTTGATTATTAAACTGAACGCGTTTCGCTTTCACA
Source organism: Pollenia amentaria (assembly GCA_943735925.1). Taxonomy (NCBI): domain Eukaryota; kingdom Metazoa; phylum Arthropoda; class Insecta; order Diptera; family Polleniidae; genus Pollenia; species Pollenia amentaria. The sequence goes on along the minus strand of OX031008.1, from coordinate 77,554,171 downwards.
TCCCACAGATACGACTACTTTTTAAGTTTTTTTTTTCTTTTTCTCTCTTGTTAAAGCAATAACGAAAAAGTTAATGATGTGGAAAATATTGTGTACGAGATGTGAAAATGCAAAGGATTTAAATTTTTTTTTTTTTTTTGTTGCAAACTTCGAAGATACACAAACAACTTTATATTTCAACTTATACCAATGTTATCATTTATATAACCCCAGTTGGACACGTCTATAGGACGTATTCGAAGACAGATGCAGGCCAATATTAACCCTAGAAAGATAAACTGCGTAAATTTTACGCAGGGACTTTCGAAATATAGTTATTTCTGGTTAATTAGGATAATTTCGGGGCTGTGCACTTCAGACATCTCAGTCGTTGCGTAGACCATTTGTGAGACACACAGGCCGCTGCGGTGGGTTTGGCCAATTTCGAAATATAACAGGTCTGTGAGAATTAAAATAACGCAGAACAGTGATAAGTTTTCAAAGGAATTCGATTTATACGTTGATTACTGAATATTGTGGTTACTGAAGAAGTTTTATTATTTTTTATTTTGTTCATAATAAATACTTATAAACATATTTAAAATTTCGGCATATTAGTTTAATTTATATGTAAAATAAATAATCCACTTTATTTTTTTCTTAAATTATTACACAAATATAACAATATAGCAGGTTAAAATAATGCGTCAGATTTACGCCTTACGTATCTTTTACGTATGACAGAATATGATTATCTTTCTAGGGTTAATTTCTACACGACATGTGAGGGACAGCCAGAAGAAATCGTCAACGACATTTTCAAACAAGTTTCACGAAAATCTTACACGACACAAAGCAAGGAAATGTCGCTCCTCTTGCCGTTCATTCAATACAAAAGATTTTAATAACAAATTCAAAAAAAAAAATAATGTGAGAATTTTAAGCGAACCAACCAAGAGACTTAAATTAAACTGCGGCAGAAGAAGACTTTGGCTTCCATATTGTCATCAAAAGCTTTTTGTACAAGACAACTTAGTTTAATTAAAGGCAACCCATAAAACAATGTCGTGTTTACTATCCCGCATAATGCACAAAGGCAATGTCGCTTTTCTTGTCGTTTATTCGATACAAGAGATTTAAATCAACAATTTAAATTAAAAAAAAAAAAGAATGTGAGAATTTCAAGCGAACCAAGCAAGAGATTTAAAAGCACTCAACTATGACAGAATAAGACTTTGACTTTCATATTGTCGTCAAAAGCTTTTTGTACAAGACAACTTAGTTTGATTAAAGACAACTCCTAAGACAATGTCGTGTATACTATCCCGCATTGATTCGGATGAAGAAAACTTAGAAGAAAATGTCGCTCATCCTGTCCTTTATGAGAAGTGATACCAAAGAAGACGATGTCGCTCATACTAGCGTACACGCCTATTTCCTCTAAATTGTCATCTAGAAAACTAAAGCAATTCTTGCATACATCATAGATGACCATGTCGTTAACGGCAATCTGGATAACTGGGACACTTTAAAATGATACACACAAACATTCATAATAATAAATTGTTCTTGTTTATTCCCTCCTTCATTCGTTTACATGTAAATAACATTAAAAACTCAAAGAGTATGTGTTTTTTTATTATTATTTTTTTTTTTTTTTGCTTGTATAACAAATTTTAACGAAAAACCATTGAAAGAAATCCAAAGTTACACATTGTGCGCTTTAATTTGATAAAAACTCATTTAAATTAATTTTGTTTTAATGTAATTTTTAAATAACAATTAAGAAATGAGTTCAATAAATGTTACACAATTTCAAACATACACACACATTATCTTGTAAATTGAATTTTAAGTATGAGCTTTGATTGAATGTGGTCATAGATGGACGGCACCCAATACCTCAAAACAGCGGTCATTGATAACATTTAAATTTTTTTTTCCTCTTAGATTAGGTAAGGGTTCATTGCTTGCCGCAATAAAACACAGCTCACGTGGCAGAGAGACATGTCTTGACCATATGGGCTCTTCGACCAAACAGTTTAATTTTTTGCAATTTAACTCATCATACAAAATTTTGTTGGAATCGGTCCATATTTTACCAAAGCTCCCATACAAATACTACCCCCAAAAGTAACTTTTAATGCCATACCTTCCTTTTAAATGTTGGCATTGACATAATTGCCGACAATAAAATTAACGACAGCTACTGTGTCGTGCCACAATATTTTGGTAGGTCCAGAGTTCAACATAGGCCCACATCAAACCATATATATCCCATTCCTAAAATCGCTTAAAAGCTAACAAATCTCATATACTAAGATGAAGATATCTACTAGGGTTTAATTAATCGGGTTTCTTTTGTTCGATTAAACGATTAATCGATATTTGGAATTTTTGACTTATTCGATTGAACGAATAAAATTTTAAAATTAATCGATTAATCGAATAATTCAAAATCCAGAAATTTTATAAGTTAAAAGATTTTTTTCGCAAATTTAAGAAAAATTGGTAACTGAGCAAATAAACATTATTAATTACAAGTATTTAAATATTTAATCAACAAAAAACAAAACAAGCGAAAAAATTCATACTAATTGATAAAATCTTTACAACAATAAAAAGATAAAACATGTGTTGAGATCATATAATTTTATGTGTACAAACAATTAAACCATCTTTTAAAATAATAATAATTTAAAAAAAACCACAATACTAATTAAAATAACCACAATACTAATTATTTTAAAATAATCTTTTAAAAATAAAATGTTGTTTAAATGTTTTGCTTTGGCCATACAATCAAGTTTTGTCTGTCCAATTAATTTGCTATACTCTCTCACTTTTTTACTAACTCCACGTCTCCAACAAGACATGAACATAACGCCTGCCGAGCAACGGTAATTAATTGCTCATGTTCTTGTATGTGGCGAATACGTGTTGATGTTCATGTTCTAATTTACCACAATTTTTGTTGTTGTGCGCTTGGTTTTAGACAGAAAATGACATTGTAAGGCGACCATCATGGCGAACAAGGTTTCTAAGACATATGTTTAGCCAACGATGGCAGCATATGGACCAAACATGAACATGAACAGTCTACACGAGTAGAATTCATGTGCGACATGCTGTTCTTACCAAGTTGATGAATAGTGGAGACGGGTAGTAACGCACTCACACTTTTAAAATTGACCACGAGATTGCTCTCAATTTTACCTTTCCATTTGTTTGCCAATTTAACGTTCATTTTAACAATTGACCACAAATTCTCTTTGTCGCTTTCTTTATAAAAGAAATATTTCGTAAAAATAAATGTGCTTTATTAAAAAAAAATTGTGTTCTAAAAAATCCTTGTGCTTTTTTACAAAATACTTTGAGTCGTGCTACTATTTTGTGTTGTTTCTTCGTCGGGAGCATTTTTAAAATGTAATTGACTATCAAATTGAGTGCAGCCTCTGACACAGCTGTCAATTCAAACAATTTTTGACAAGCAGTTTTTGTGAACAACTTAAAAGTGATTTATTGAACGTATGGCTCCAGGGTTAGAAATATTTTTTTGCATTTGTTTCAATAATAAGTAATAAATAACGGATTACTACATTATTTCAGTAATCAGTAAAAATTAAATTATTGAACAAATTTTACTGATTAATAATTTGTTCAATAAGCAGTACCCCCATGTATGTAAATTACTCACTAAACATGACTGTTTTTTTTAATTCCAACGCACACATACATTTGGTTTGTTTATTTGACTTAAAACCATATATGTATTGTTATTCGATTAATCGGCATAAATTCTATGATTAAGCCTTTAACCGTAATCAGCAATTTTAAATTAATCGAACAATTAATCGTCTAAAATTGTTCGATTAATCGAACAAGAATTAATCGGCGGAACACCCTAATATATACGTAATATTAGGCACAAAGAAGTTTTACATGAATCTTAAGTCTGAAGGATGCATTATTGCCCATGGGTCTGCTTTCAAAAAATTTGCCTATAAATTCCTTAGTGTAGGGTATCATATGGTCTAGCTTGATCGACTATACTTTCTTACTTATTTTATTTTCACCTCTTTTTTGAAGGGTACAAATGGCTAGACAACCAACCTACGGACGGACATTGTAAGATCGATTTTTAAAAATAATTTTAAACCAATTGCTATAATAAAAAGTTAACCAAAGGCCAATATGGCATTAAAGTAAAGCGTGATCCATTTCGAGGTTCCCTACTTTTTTAAAGAAAAAAACACAGAAAATTCAAATTTAATGGAGAATGTTTATTATTATTTGAAAGAACATTATTTTTCATTTATTTTTTGAAGATTATATCTACAAAATGTTGGCCGTTGCTACGTCGCAGATGCTCCATCCGTTGAGTCCAACTTTCGATGACTCGTTCGAGCATTTCGACTGGTGACTGACGAATGACACGCGTGATATTTTCCTCCAAGGCCTGAATCGAAGCGGGTTTGTCCGCAAAATATTTAGACTTTACATATCCCCACAGGAACGGTGTGATATCTCACGATCTTGGTGGCCAATCGACCGGCCCAAAACGTGAAATTATGTGCTCACCGAAGTGTTCTCTCAATAAATCCATTGATTGGTGCGATGTGTGGGAAGTCGCGCCGTCTTGCTGAAACCAAATGTCGCCGAGATCACGAGCTTCAATTTCAAGCATCAAATAGTCGGTTATCATGGCACGATAACGGTCGCCATTGACGGTTACGTTCGCACCGGCATCATTTTTGAAGAAATATGGACCGATGATTCCACCAGCCCACAAACCACACTAAGCCGTTGTTTTTTTCTGGATGAAGTGGTAGTTCTTGAATCTCTTCAGGTTGCTCTTCGTCCCAAATGCGGCAATTTTGTTTGTTTACATACCCATTGAGCCAGAAATGGGCCTCACCACTGAACAAAATTTGCCTCGAAAACGTCGGATCTTCTTGGAACTTTTCAAGAGCCCATAGAGCGAAGCGATGTCGCTTGGGGAGGTCGAGCGGCTTCAGTTGTTGCACAAGCTGTATTTTGTACGCTTTCAATTTAAGATCTCGACGTAAAATGCGCCAAGTCGTTCCATACGTCAGTCCGAGTTGCTGCGAACGGCGCCGAATCGACTCTCCACGGTCTTCGTGTACACTCTCAGCTACGGCCGCTATATTTATTTCACAGTGTGCTGGACGTTGTCTATTCGGTCGAATATTATCCAATAATGAATGCTGGGTCTCAAAATGGGTGATGGTGTTGCAAATAGTACGCTCAGTAGGCCGATTATGTTGACCATAAGTTGAGCGAAGTGCACGAAACACATTCCTCACAGAACGTGAATTTTCATAACAAAGTTGAACGATTTGTAAACGTTGTTCAGGCGTAAGTCGTTCCATAATGAAATGCCAAATAATACTAAACAAAAATAACATGACAGCATGACACGACTCACACGTGATTTGTCAAAAAAAGGCTATTGAAAAAAGTATCTCTACTTGAATCACCCATTACATGCATTTTTACTTTTGACTGACTATTTTTAAAACACCAAAACCATAAAATAAATATTATTAAAGTTAACATTCCTAACTGCAAATAAATGTATTTTAATACAATATTTTTCTCCATTTTGCTGTTTAAGATTTCTCTTACAAAAATACAATTTTAAAATTTTATAAAATCAGCATCATAATATTTTTTAGGGCAAATATTAAGAAGTGTCTTTAACTGAATCCTATAATTTATGATTCGTTCACAAAATAAAATGTATGAATATATGTATTCCTTCTGTACTTGTTTAACACATATTTTCCATTTAATTTTTAAATAAAATTGTAATAGAATATAAAACTTTCCAACTTTATGTAGGATGTTGTATAAAGTTTTTTTTTTTTTTTTTTTTTTTTTTTTTTTTTTTTGGTTATTGGTAGAACAACTTCTCAATTTCCGTATCATAAAACATCAATATGTCCTTAACAATACTTGGAACATAAAATATCATAAGTTTTTGCTTTTTGTTGTAGTTATATAATTTTACTTTACAGTTCTTTTTTTTATCAAACTTTATTTTATGATTGTACGAACGAGCAGATCTACATACATTTAGAATATTTCTCAATAGGATTAAACTACATCATCTGCTTTTAGTTGAGCTCATAGATACTATGAACGATTTATGGCAGTTAAAATAGCAGGGCCTTATATGTACAGGCCTTTAATGGATCTGTCCTCTATGGAACCGCTGTAAGAAATTCTTGTTTACAGAGATTTTGATTTATTTTTAGAGATACATATGGGAGATTTACAAGGTGTGCTATCATGACTCGATAGCACACCTTGCTATCGTCATAATATCCTATATAATATTTTACAATTGTTTAAAAAAAAATTTTGTTGTGTTTCAAACAAAATAAGAATTTTTATACTGAGTTTATTGATTTGTCATAACTTTACAGTAGAAATCTGAATTTTTTCTTGTTATTATTTTATGACATATGTTTATGACTACCTTCTGAGTCGTGTTGATGATCACGAATCACTTCTGTCGACACCGACGAAAGCGCTGTTTACTATGATATACATCATGGCCGAACAGCTAGCCCTAACTTCCGCGATAAGACTTGGGGTGGTGGACCTATGGTCTACGCGGGACTACGGTCATACCAGGGTCGCGCTGCGCATATCATATGACGTGGCGGGGCTGGACTATTGCACTCCGGAACCGTTTTTCGGTGCTTTGTTCACAGATCATCATGCCAATGGTTGTTCATGCTGTTCAATAGCACGCAACCTCCGGAACCGGCGCTAAGGGTCTATACTGATGGTTCCAATATGGGCAGTAGAGTAGGTGGAGGTTTTTTCATAGAGGAATTTGGCATTAGGGTCTCCTTTATGCTGTCTGATAGCAGTAGTGTACTCCAGGCGGAAATTTCTGCCATAAGGCTGAGGTACTATCGCATATCGAGCTATATATGTATATTTACGGATAGCAAGGTTGCCATTGCAGCTCTGGCTGTTGTCTTCACGACATTTATGTTAACAGTGGAATGCCGGAGGTCTCTAAATGAGATCGCGAAGCATTCCAGGGTAACACTGTTATGGGTACCAGGGCATAGTAGATGCCCGGGCAACCAAACTGTATACGGTCTGGCCGACGGCCTGATCGGCATTCCAATGGCTTGCTGTAAAGCTCTCATAAGGAACGAGTGGTATAGAAGGGCTCAAGAGGGATGGCAGGGGGAGCACACGTGCTCGATGGCCAGGACTTTATGGCCTGTCTATGACGCGGCGAGGACGCGTGTGCTTCTTGGTGTCGGTAGGGATCGGATAAGGACAGTGATATCAGTCATTACAGGTCACTGGGTGATAGGGACTCATGCGCGGTGAATGGGTCTTGATTACAATGACTACTGTAGAAGTGTTTATGATGAGGAGGAGATGGTGTTTTACTCTCTGTCAATGCCCCGGTCTCGGGGATATTAGGTTTAGGCATTTTGGCCGGAATTGCCATGTCTGGACGATATGTCCAATGTGGGACTGTAATCGATCTCTCTGTTCTGCATGGAGACCGCTATAAGGACCCAAGTGAGCCGTCCTCGTGTCGGCTGCCCATTGAACCTAACCCTAACATAACCTTCTGAAACCTGCAATAGCTTGGCAAATATTAACACAGATAAAATTATTTTTGTCGTTAAATGTAAGCTAGTTCTGCTTGAAAAAGAGACCTGTGGTGCGATTCACTAACTTTTAACGATCCGACAATCGTTATTTTTGTCGACAAATATATTCGGTTGCAGTAACGATAGTGTGATTCTGTAGTTTTTCAACATCTCTGTCTATAAAATGTTAAAATAAACGCAAAGCACAAAAGAGAATAAAGAAAAAAACAAATGAAGTTGTGCTTAATTTACTGTTTTTATATTTTATTTTGTTAATTTTACATTAAGAATTTGGTTTTGGTTCATCAAAATTTGCTTTTTTTGTACATTAAGAATTCAGAATTAAAAATGTTACTGAATAGCAAATTCGATAAATGTTCGTTATATTTATTTTAACGATACGATTATCGTTAAAAAAAAAGTAAGTGAATCGCACTACTGGGCGGCATTGTGGTCTCAGATACCATCTGTTTATATTCGGTTATGTCATTATTAAACAATTTAGATTGATCGGTGGTATACCAGCGTGTACAGTTAAAGCTGCGCTTGATATAGTTCGATATGCTGACGTCATTCGATCTACTCCCTTTTTCTAGGATACTCTTTAAGTTTGTTATTATTTTGATTGTATTATATGAAAACAGGAGCTGAGTAAAGCACATGAGAGTATGCTATCGTTGCAATTAATCGTCTGGTTTGTCCCGGACCCCTGATATTTGGCATTAATCTGGCCAGTTTCTCTGCTGTTCCGGGTGCTTTTTCAGCTACCATCCTAATGTTTGGTAATGTGGGGCCATTATATCTATCTATCTTGTATAATATTTATGTCTATATATATGTATATATATAAATCGGGTGACTCGTCGTAAGGTTTGATTTATAATCGGTAAAAAGAACAATTTATGGCATTTAATGTTTGAAAATCATATCACGTAAATGTTGGCCATGACTACGTTTGAGGTGGTCCATTTGGAAGGTCTAATTTTGGGCGACTCGTTTGAACATAGCGACTGGTATATATATACTGGCTTCCAAAGCCTCAATCGTAGCTGGCTTATTCCTGAAGACCTCAGACTTTGCATATCCCCAGAGAATAGTCCAAAAGTAGGAAATCGCATGATCTAGGTGGCCAATTCACCATAGCAAAACGTGAAATTAAGTGCTCACCAAAATTATTTCTCACCAAGGTCATTGTTGCATGCGCGGTATGGCTCGTAGCGCCGTCTTATTGAAACTAGTGCTTAACGAGGTCCTTACGTAAAATACACCAAGTTGTAGAATATGACAAGCCAAGCTGCTGAGAGCGACGACGAATCGATTCGTCACTACGTACTGGATGTGGTCTAACCGGTCGAGTATCATCCATTAATGTAAACTGGGATTCAATTTCGCGAATGGTGTTGGCACTTATGGTTTCATTAGGCCGATTATGCGCACCGTAAGTTACTCGAATCGAACGAAAAAATTTTCTTACAGAATGCTGATTTTGATAATACAGCTGAACAATTTGGAGACGCTGTTGTGGAGTGAGTCTTTCCGTGATGATTTGCCAAACGATGCTAAACAAAAATGGCAAAGCAGTTTAGTTTTTTTTTTTTTTAGTAAAAAAAATATTTAATATCCAAAATTTCGGTGATGTTAAAATGATTTTCCACTACGCAAAGCATCATGACTAGTGGTTCTTTAAACGGTTTTATACGATTCAAAAAAGTGTGTACATACTTAAAACGTTTTTCCACCTTACTTGCTTAACGGTAATCTGCCACAGGCCTTGTAAGATTTGCCTTTTAGAATGTTATCGAGGCTTTTCTTCATTTGTTCTTCAACTTTTTTTAGCAGGTATACACAAACGTTAACAGGTTTGCGCAACATTTTGTATATTTTTTTAAGAGCAAAAGTTTGAACAGATCTTCAGCGAATAAATATGAAATTATTGGATCTAACTGATATACATAATACGAATTTGAGCAAATAACCATTAAAAAAAGAAGCTTTTTTACTAACAGCAGGCCCTTCTATAAATCCTATTGACAATATGCCCCACCATGTGTATATGGATAACACAAAATGTAACTGCATATGTTGAAGTTTAATTTACATACGTACGAATGCTCTAACATGACTACAGAAAGTTTTAGTTTACACAAATACTAAATTTTTTTTTTTTGTTTTATTTTAGCGGATGAATACGAATATAATAGACACTTTTATATACCGATTTCAACAAACAGTAATTTTTTAACGGAGATATTTAAATATTGTTAAGGGTACCGCGGTAGTGTGTTAGTGCATTAATTTGAGGGTTTGGGGGCTTGATTTCAACCAAAGGCCTGTAATCTATTGTCAATGGGCGGAAAGTCTACGTCACTATTGTTTAAAAAAATTTAATACGAATATATTTAATTATTGTAATTGTAACATATTGTTACGTTACTGCCTTTTCAATAACGTTTTTGGTTTATTTCCTTTATAATAAACCTCTAGAGTTCTTTTATTGCAACTTTAATAAAATAAATAAAACACTTTAGACACTTTACTTTATAGCTGTACTATAAACTATTCACGCCACTTTATTTAGAACTTAGTCAATTATACCACTAATAATTGCGATGTACACACTTAAATAATCGCACTAATACTGATTATCGATGCCCATCTTCGCCAGTACTTATGTTCGCTGACATCTAGATGTCTCTAGAGCATTCTACTCGTCGAAATGTCTGTAACATTTTCGACATTTCTGGGCGAATCGAGATTTTATTATCTTACAGCGAATACCATTATGCATTAACACTGTGGCTGAATATAAATTGATTTATACATCAATAAACTAAAGCATACTTTATGGATTAAAAATAATCTTAACACTATTAGTTATCTATAACAATCATCACATTACATTTGTACTAGAAAACTCTGTACAGTGGGTTTACATTAGAAATATGCGAAACTAATACAATAACATTTTAAACTAATAAAATTACCTACTAATAAATTAAACTTATTCTTAACTAAAGTCACTTTCGTAACAATATAAAAAATTAATAAATAATAGATTGTTAAAAATAAATGTTAACCAATTAAACCAAAAAAAAAACTATTAACCTTCGCCTTACCAATACCCACCCGGGAAAAGAATATTTTACTTACTGAACAAATTGTTTTTTTTTTAAAAACCTGAAAAAAAAATTGAATGAGGAAAATTCTTTACGAAATGTTGAAAGGTCTATTAGGCTACAAGCTTAATTTTGCCTTACTCACCAAAAATAAATTTTCCGAACATAAATCTCTGTAAATTGAACACACAAAAATATAAACTTCAACTATAATAAATAACATAAATATGTTAAAAAGTAAAAAAATAACAATTGAAATTATCAAAAATTTCGAACCTAATGTAATAAATAAATCTTCGGTTCTTATTTCTTCGGAAAAAAAGAAAGATTTAGTTAGCTTATTACCATTAATTCCAGATATATTCCACAATTTTTATACAAATCTTCGAGCTAATGAAAGAGTTCCAAATTACATATATGATGTTACTGACTTAGACGAAGAGTAAAACTGTAGTTTAAATATTGTTTATTATTTAAACAAAATTTTAATTGAATTAACTTTTTAGTTTTTATATTTTATATGATGAAGTTTTATGAATTTGTGTCCGTTAATCAATAATTTAAATAAGAATAAAAAAAAATAGTTGTAGAATTCTCTTTTTACTGTTTTATTTTTTCTGAGGCATTTTTTAGATAAATAAAATAAATTTAAATTGTTTTATGTAGGTACAGCTTAATACCCAAAGGATCTTTCAATCAAAACTTCAAAATGTTGGCGAACAATTTTTAGACAATAACAACCTAAATCTCCTTGGGTACTTGCATTACCAACAGTTTTCTTCATTGAGCGCGACCTGTGTTGACATAAGTTGTTTTATCCGCACACACTTTTGGTCTTCAGACCACTTTGTTTTTTTTTTTTTTTTTTTTTTTTTTTTGTTTTGGTCGTCGCTAGGATCAAAGATTTAAAGGATATTTGCTCTTCTGAAATTACTTTAAATACTGAATATTATATTTAGAAAAATCTGGTTTTCGAGGTTGTTATTCTCGGAAAAATATCTACTACAAAAATATCAAATACAGTATCGACGATATTTTTCTGGAGGTTTTCTTGAATTTTTTTGAAAACACCATTTAACTTTCATTGCTTATTTTTTGCAAAACAACTTAGAGAAATAATACATTTAAAAGCACAGCATAAAATCAAAACAGTATAATAAATTATTAATTTTCATTTATAAACTCGCGTTCTATGCGCTAAAAACATTCTTGATCTTTTTTTAAGTAAAAAGGCTAAATAAAGTTAAGGCTTGTTTACACTAACATACAAGTCTTACGTATTCCATAATACTTTGTGTGATATAAATCTAATGAGTGTTGTTACGACTGTCAAAAAATCTAATTTAACATAATACTAGTAGTTTGTGTTCACACTTTCGCGCATGAACATGTCTTTTTTTAATGCAAACCTGATCAAATGAAAAGTAGTAAAAAAATTTTTACAAATAAAAGTATTATTGTTTTTGGCAAATGCATAAACGCACTGAACGCGAGTTACATATACAAATTCAAACACACACACTTACATAAAAAATGACACTATTGATGAATTTATTGAAAATATAATAAGCACAAAATAAAATTAATAAAAATATGTAACAGCAAACTCATTTCCGTTTAAGTACAGAAAACAAAATTATTTTTCGGTCGCAATTCCAAGAATTGCAACCGTAAAATATAAATATAAAATAATTAAGAAATAATGTCAATATTTAGCATAAGCAAGCAAAAATTGTAAAATGCATTTTAAGCCGAATTAACAAAAACTCGTGTTAACAATAAGTTCAAGAAATATTAAAGAAATAAAATAAAGTCAGTTGTTAAATATCCACAGTTGAGCCTAGTTTATTTTATTGTAGTTATTTTAGTTTTTTTTTTTAAAAACACTCCCAAGAACTCCCATTACAAAATTGGCGCAGTCGGTACTCCTTTTTCTCTTTTATATAGAAAGGAGCGTGAAACGAAATAAACAAATTTTAGTGCAGTGACGGCATACTTTAAATCGGTGTACGAACCACTAATTAATTAAATAAAAAACAGCTATTTTCCATAATAGTGTAGTAACGACACACGGTAAATCGGTGTACGAGCCACTAATTAATTAAATAAAAAATAGCTATTTTCCGTAATAGTGTAGTAACGACACACGGCAAATCGGTGTACGAGCCACTATACAACAAAAAATAAATAAATAAAATAACTATAAAAATCTTGTGAAAGTGCAACAAACATCAGTAAAAGCCACAAAGGCAAAGTAAAAATCAAAAAGTCAAAATTCGACAAACAAGGCAAAGGAGATTTGACGAAAGAAGAATGGAGCAAATACAACAAGAAATGGCCAATGTGGATATCGTGGAGCAGCTTGCAAGAAGGGAGCAGCAGCTGGAGCAACTCAGACTCGCTTATGTTGATTTACAGCAAAGACAACAGCAGAACCATGACATTCTGGACAGGACACTGAAAAATGTTAATCATCTTCCAGTATTCACAGGAGTAGGAGACGTAACAGTCAACTCATTTTTTAGCGGCGTGGAATACCTGATATCAACGCTACAAAACGAAGAACATAAGAAAGAGGTAGTTAGAGCCATATACTATAAAACCATCCAAGGTGAAGCAAAAAATTCAATTATCAACATCCCCGAGCCGGATAACTGGAAACTTATTAAGGACACATTAAAGTTGAGATACAAGCCGGACACCGAGCCTCACCAAATCTATAGAAGAATTTCCAATTTACGAGTTAATACAGTAAGTGAACTAATTGATAAGATTCAAAAAATTAAATATAAGACAGATGAACTAATAGTATATTATAATGGTGAATGTGGAATAGACTTAACAAATATAGATAGTTTGTTAGTAAATACCATCAAAGAAATGACACAGGGGACATTACTGGACAAGATTTATGAACAGAGAGAATTAAAAAATATTTTATACATAATGAACCAAAGACGATTTGAAGATACGTGCATAAGACCAGAATACAAGACATATTGGAAAGAAGAAAGACAAAGAAATCAGTACCAAAATAAACAAAATATTGACAGGACATATCATGGTAGGGAAGCAATTAATAAGCGACAATATCAGGATAGAAATAAATGGAACCCAAATTTTTATAGACATGAAGAACAGAACGGTTTTAATAAAAATAGTAATAATAATAGTAATAATAATTCTGGAAGATACAGATTTCAAAATAATGTAAGAGATGACAAATTTTCAGGGCAATTTCAACAATTAGGGAACTCAAGACCAAATTCCAATCAAGTTCGTTGGAATCATTATAAAAATAACCAACCAGAACCCATGGAAATTGACAATGTAGAAAGAAATTACAATGATCCTCAGGTGGCAGGACACCCTAATCACAGGTTTGGCCAAAATCGCTTAAACCTGGATAGGCAAAGCCCAGAAGGACCTGAAATTAATAATACCGTTTTTTTTACGAGGCAGCCACAGAATGCCTACCAAAGATAAAATTAAATATTGAAAATAGAGAATACGTAGCACTAATAGATACAGGTGCTAGTCTTAGTTTAATTAATAAAGAAATAAATGATTTTAAAATATATAAATTGAAAAACCCCATAACATTTAGTACAATAACGAATAAAGATACAATAAATTATGAAATACACACAAAAAGCCCAGCGCAATTTAATTTACCTAACAATGCCAGGATTCGTTGGAAGATCACTCCATTAAGAGGAAGAACTTATGATTTCATCATAGGTATCGATATATTAAACTTTTTAAATGCACAAATAAATATAGAAAAAGGACAAATAATACTAAATGGAAAGGTATCCTATTTTCTTAATAACCCATACAAATTTAATCAAATTTACACGCTTGAAGCTGGTGATCCTAAAATTGAAAGACTTCAATTAAATCATTTAAATCATGAAGAGCGTAGAGAAATTATAAAATTATTAAACAGATATAACAAATTATTGTTTAGGGAAGGAGATTTATTAACTAATACAACAGAAATTCAGCATGAGATAAAAACCATTACACAACAGCAAATTTATTCAAAACTATATAGGTATCCACCTCAACACGAAGCGGAGGTAAGGAAACAGATTAGAGAAATGGAAGAGCAGGGTATAATAAGAAAAAGTCATTCAAGATATGCCAGCCCACTTATAGTCGTACCTAAGAAAACGGATAATTCAGGTGAAAAAAAGTATCGAATAGTAGTAGACTATAGAAAGTTAAATGAAATAACTATAGACGATAAATACCCTTTACCCAACATAGATTCAATTCTAGATAAATTAGGTAGAGCGCAGTATTTTACCACATTAGACTTGGCAAAAGGTTATCATCAAATTTTAGTAAAAGAGGAGGATAGAGAAAAAACTGCATTCGTAACCCCACATGGTTTGTATGAATTTTTAAGGATGCCATTTGGCCTTAAGAACGCGCCAGCCACATTCCAACGGCTGATGAATGAAATTTTAAGAGATTACATTAATAAAACCTGTGTAGTATACTTAGATGATATTTTGATCTTTAGCACTTCTTTAACTGAGCATATTAAAGCAATAGGAGACATTTTCAAAATTCTCGAAAGTAAAAACTTGAAAATACAAATTGATAAGTGCAATTTTCTGAAAAAGGAAACTGAATATTTAGGACACATTTTAACAAAGGATGGCATGAAACCAAACCCAAATAAAATTGCAATTATTCAAAATTTAGAATTACCACAAACCGAAAAACAGATAAAAAGCTTTTTGGGAATAACGGGTTATTATCGCAAATTCATTAAGGATTATGCGAAAGTAGCTCAACCTATAACAAAATATTTAAAGAAAGGCACAAAAATTAATGTGAAAGATCCAACATACATAGAAGCTTTCGAAAAGTTAAAAACTTTAATAAGTACACATCCTGTTTTACGTTATCCCGATTTCCATAAACAATTCACGTTGACGACAGATGCATCCAATTATGCGATTGGTGCAGTATTGTCACAAGAGGGTCACCCGGTGTGCTACGCTTCAAGAACATTAAATAATCACGAGAAAAACTACTCTGCGACGGATAAAGAATTCCTAGCAATAATGTGGAGTGTAAATTATTTTAGGCCTTACATTTATGGTAAAAAATTTAAAATTCTTACTGATCACCAGCCAATCAAATATCTCCATTCCAAATACAAAGGAAAAGACATGTCGCCCAGGCATCAGCGATGGCTATTAAAATTAGGTGAATACCAGTTCGATATCGAATATCTAAAAGGGAAAGAGAACAAGGTAGCGGATTTTTTAAGTAGATTAGAAAATAGTGAGGACACTATTTCAGAAAAGGAGGGAGGTAAAGACTCTGATATTTTTTCAATTAATAATATTGAAGACGACATAACTATGGCAACAATACACTCAGCACAGGAAGACTTAGGTGATCATTTTTTTATAAAAGAAGAAATCGTAAATAAATATAAAACTCAAATAATTTTAACAAATAATAAAACAGAAGAATGTAAAGAAATACATGGGAAGAGAATTATTTTTATTGCGGAATGCGATTTTGAACAAATGGGAGATATTTTTAGAAGATATATTTCCAAAGGTAAAATAGGCATTTATTCAGAGTTATCAGAGCATAGCTATAATTTGGTGCAGCAAAAATTAATAAGTATGTATTCAGGCGATAATCAAATTAAATTCATAAAATCTACCATGAGAGCAATAGACATTGAGACAGAAGTTGAAGCCATAAAACAAATTTCATTATATCATGTTAGAGAAAGTATACATTCAGGAATAATAGAAACTTATAACAACATTAAAAATAAAATATATTACCCAAAACTAATGGAACTAATTCAAATCGTAATAAATCAATGCGACCTCTGCCAACAAGTAAAATACGATAGACGACCGATTAAAAATAAATTTCAATTTACGGAAACACCCTCAGATAAAAACCAAATTATACACATTGATACGTATGTAATTAAAGGTAATCGTTTTTTAACAACAATAGACAAATTCTCGAAATTCGGAGCGGCTTATCCATTGACCGATAGAAACCATATTACCATTATCGAGCAACTAGAAGACCACTTTACTAAATTAGGAAAACCAAGAAAAATAATTGCAGACAACGAATTTAAAACCGCAAGGATAAAAGAATTTTTAGACAATGAAAACATAGAACTCCATTTAACTAAACCCAATAGCCATACGGGCAATGCAGACATTGAACGATTCCATAGTAGTATAGCAGAAAAATTTAGAATTTTGTATAAATTAGATAAAGGGCTGTCAGTTAAACAGTTAATACAGAAAGCCATTAGAAATTATAATGATAGGTTCCATTCAGCGACAAAATGTACACCCAATGAAGTGCATGATAATAAAGTAGATTATGAAATAGTTAAAAACAATTTAGAAAAAACAAAACATAAAACCATAAATAGATTAAATAAAAATAGAGAGGATTATGAGGAAAAGAGATCGGAGGGATATATTAAGAATTATAAGGCAGTCAGACATAAAGAACAACCAAAATTTAAGAAAGCAAAACTAGAAAACGTACATCCAAACAATATTAAAAGACCATATAAATTCTCGGACACTAACAATGAAGACGATGACATTGATTTCGAGTACTTGTCCCAACGTTTAAAAGAAATAAAAACAAAACACAAAAACAAAAATACTGTAGAAACTCATTCAACCCAAGAATTAAATATTACTTAAATTAAAATTTTCAGATAATAACTATGATACTGGTTCTGGCAACGTGGACACAACCGAGTAATGGCACAATCACTATAACCGAACTAGTAGAGCAAACAGGATTTGTTGACTTACAAATAAGAGACCAGGAAATAGTAAAGGATAGCGACTTAGTACTACACATAATTGACGTTAAACAAATAGAAAATATTATTAACGAAATGACGGACAACATTATATTAGCGAAAACAAGTAACAAGGACATATTACAAGCCGAATTACTAGAAGCAAGGAATAAATTACTAACTTTAATACCAACAGAAAAAAGACAAAAACGAGGACTTATAAATGCAATAGGTACTGTAGCCAAATGGACAATCGGAACAATGGACGATGAAGACAGACAAACGATACAAAAACATTTATCACAGACTGACAAGACACTAGACGAACAGGTACATATAAACAATCACTTTAATTTAGCGATAAATCAAATAAGAAATATTGTAAAAGATGATAGGAAAGAAATTGAAAGAGGTATTAATACTATAAATAAAATTGTAGATGAAGAATATCAACAACACATGTACTTACAACAAATGACAAAAATCCAATTAATAAAAAGCAAAATAGAACAAATTCAAGACAATGTAGTTTCAGCCAAATACGGGTTAGTTCACCCAAATATATTGACAAATCACGAAATTGAAAAATATAATATTGACTTTAATAAATTAAAATATTTGCAATTAGGTACAGCATCTTGTAATAATACTTATCTAATATTAAGCCTTAGAATACCAAAATTGTTCATACAAGTAAAAATAAGGAAAATTATACCATTACCAGATAAAAATCAAAAAGAAATAGAATCCAAAATAGAAGAAGTCTTCACATATAAAAATAAAACTATGAAATTTGAAGAAAGTAAATATTTCAGACAATTAAAACCCAGTAACCATTGTATATTAACAAAAAACTGTAAACTAATAACAAACAGAGCATTAGAACTTATAGCACTGGATGAAAAAACAATCTTGGTTAAAAACGCAATAAAATTGGTTGTAAACACTACATGTAATAAAAATAATAGTACTATTCTAAATGGAAATTATGTAATTCAATTTAACAATTGTTCTATAAAAATTAATGATTACTATTATTCTAATTTAGTTGAAAAGTTTGATGGAAATATTATGAGTTTGCGATACAACGATATAAAGAATTTTACAGAAAAACTTACGTTCGAACAATTAGATGAAAAAAATGAAATAAATTTTAAAAACATTTCTAATTTGAAAACCCATAATAAAGTAATATATGGATGTAACTTCTTTCTAATACTTACAATAATATTAATAATTTTACTTTGGAGAACAAAGTTAAAATATATTAAAATAAATTTGAACAAAAGAATTCAGGAGAATTCTAATCTAAAGGGGGGAGAAGTTACATATACAAATTCAAACACACACACTTACATAAAAAATGACACTATTGATGAATTTATTGAAAATATAATAAGCACAAAATAAAATTAATAAAAATATGTAACAGCAAACTCATTTCCGTTTAAGTACAGAAAACAAAATTATTTTTCGGTCGCAATTCCAAGAATTGCAACCGTAAAATATAAATATAAAATAATTAAGAAATAATGTCAATATTTAGCATAAGCAAGCAAAAATTGTAAAATGCATTTTAAGCCGAATTAACAAAAACTCGTGTTAACAATAAGTTCAAGAAATATTAAAGAAATAAAATAAAGTCAGTTGTTAAATATCCACAGTTGAGCCTAGTTTATTTTATTGTAGTTATTTTAGTTTTTTTTTTAAAAACACTCCCAAGAACTCCCATTACAAAATTCGCGTGGAGTGGACCTTAAGCTTTAGCCGCTTTACTTAGCAGATATTGTAGTAAAATGTTCTTCTATTGCTTAATCTTGTATGTTTTAAGATTTTTTGCTGATTTTTATTAATGTTTGTGAGAATAAAATTTATTTTGTTGAAATTTGGGTAACTTCGAAGAGGCTACACGATCCACGAGCAAAGCCACTGCTACATTGTCTGACGCTATTCCGCTAGTTTACAGTCGAACTCGAACATTATAAGTATATTATATATAAGTATTCGAAAATAAAAATTATATACTGCTCTTTAGTGTTCGCTAATAGTGTTTGTGTAGTAAATACCTTAAAAAACGTTTTTCTGTATGTGATCTTTGTACACAATAAAAATACTGTACTAATCCAACTAAGCATAAAGATGAGAACATTTATTGCATTCGGTTTTTCGTAAAAAAAAAACCACAAACTTCGTTGCATTCGGTTCAGCATATTAATACTCGTTCGTGTTTCAGTTGTGCTCAGTGCCCACAAACTAAATACATTTCGATCATTTACTTCAATAGTGGCGTATCTCAAACAATTAAATTGGGAGTGAGTGGTGCAGAATTATTCGCTTTGTTTTTCTTTATATTGTGTATATAATTTAGCTTTATATCTTTTATACTTTCCCCATTTGAAGAGAATGTGTCGTTATGCTTTCTAAGTGGTTAGAGCAAATTAAAAACTTTAAACGCGCTTATCTCGAAATAATTTTTTTTTTAATTATGTCACTATTTAAGTAAATGAGCGTTATATGTTTTTAACGAAAAAAAAAAACCAAAAAGCCAACAAAAATTTTTTACAAAAACAAAACAATAGCTATTCGTGTTGTGATCGTGTTGATTGCCAAGCAACATTTACAATACTAGTCGTTGCTAAAATTTTTTGTTTGCTCATTTCTTCATCAATTTTGAAAAAAAAAAACACTTAAGAACATTAAAATAAAATGTGTACCTATAGAACCACTACAATTGTTCTGTTTTTTAACGAACTGTCTTGTACAATTGTTCTGTTTTGCAACGAAAAACAGAACACTTCATAATGTTTGTTACTTTCGTGCAAATAGTTATGGAAGATATTTAGAGCTGTGTACTCATACACAAACACTAAAAAATAGATATCTTTGGTGTGTGCTAAATAATATTCGGTTTATTTTCGAACACTGAAATAAATCAACGGAGATGGAGAATTGTCCTGAGTCCCAAGAATTTGCGACTTACTCAGCACTAGATCTGAATGAAAGATTTGAGGGTTTAGTGAATAATGGAAGTTGTCGTTTACCTACAATAACTTGCACGAATATTTCAAAGACAATCGACTTTAAACCTTTCGCAAAAAGAGCTATTGAGCTGCTTAACATGACTTTGCATTCTGAAATGGTTGAAGACACACTCACCCCTGCACCTAGTAAAAGTTCTGATAAGTCTACAAAAACTGGCCTTTGGTGTGTTAATTAATTTTTCTTTTTTTCTTTTATAATCTAACAGCAATTTTGTATAATAAAAAAATTACTTTCGGCCATGTTCTTGAAATAGAATTCGAGTGAAATAGTAATCGAACAAAAAAAAAAACGATCCAGTGTTAAATGTTCATAAAAATATTCCATATTATATACGTCATACTTTGAGTACCACTTATATACTAAGTTTGTCATTCCATGTGAAATTTTTTTATAATACATCTAAGACCCCATAAAGTATATATATTCTGGCTCTTTGAGTAATTCTAAGTCGATTTAGCAATGTCCGTCTGTCTGTCCGTTTGTTGAAAACACGCTCACTTTCGAAAAACGCAAAAGAAAAGAACAAACTTGGTCTCAAATTACTTGTATAATGGGTTCAGTAGGATCAGAGATATGAATTAAAATGTGTAACCACCACAAATGGTGGAATAATACACGGAATGACATAAAATTGCACGAGTTCGCGTTATACGACTGCAAATCATACTGTTAAATTTCGTGAAGATTGGTCCATAATATACACTAGGTCCCATATAAACCCTGCTCCCGGAAAAATCTTTAGTACGCCTAAAACCAAAATAAATAATGCTATCAAATTTACGTCACAATTTTATAAGATAGTAAATTACTCTACCAAATTTCGTGAAGATTGGTCCATAATTTACCCTAGGCCCCATACAACCCCTACTATCGGAAAACAGTTTATTGCGCCTAAAACCAAATAAAGCCCACTTTGGGAAAATAATTAATTTCGCCTATAACCATAACAGATATAGATATTGCGTTAAAATTTCTTACTTAAATTCATATGGCCAGAAAAAATCATGCAAATTTGTGAAATTTACTGTTAACGCTAAAACTAATTACACAGCTGTATTGAAATTTATTCTAATTTATTTTTTGTAATACCAGAAATCGGTCTTCAGAATTTTGGGATGATTGGTCCATAATTTACCATAGGTCCACATACAAATTACCCTCCAAAAAATCATTTTAGTTTGGCTTAAACTGTTACGAATCATGATATTTTACTCAAGCCAGTTCAAAGTTCTAACAAGAAACGCATACAATTTTCTTATTGTCGGTCAATAATTTAATTCAGGTCTACAACGCAACTAATTTTAATGCTGACGTTCGTTTTTATGAATATTAGTCATTAATACATATCTATTTATCATATAGAGCCCACTCCTGGCGGTGGAGGGTATCAAAGATTCGGCACAGCCGAATATAACACTCTAACTTGTTTTTATTAGAATGAGGCTAAAAATCATAAAAAATAACAGTTATTTTTAAAAAAAAATTCAACTGAATCGATTTCAATGTTATTCGATTTCGATTTCCAGAACATGGCCATTTAACTAAGTTTATTTTTATTTTAACTTGAATTCAAATTCAATATGTGCATCGGTATTGACGACAATGCTTTTTGAGTACTCGTATCTTGTATGCTCCATTTTTCTTTAGTTTCCTAGAATATCAAAGTAAAACGGTCGTGTTGCTGTAGATAATTGGTACTACTCGTATGTTAAGAAAAATTTTATTTTATAATTTTAAATAAAAAATTAATTTTAAACTTGGCGCGTTTTTTCCTTAAATGGCGCGTTTTTTCTCTATTTCGGTGCGTTTTGAAATTTCAAAGTCGACAACGCTGCTTACTGCCTGTTCATCTATTTCCAAACGAACACTTTGTTCGCTTAACTTACATTTAAAACAAAAACAAAATATAAAATATTGTTTAAATATTGCATATATTTTAAGGTTAGGTTAGGTTAAGAAGGGTTATGCGCCCAAGGGCGCATATTCACTCGGAGACCAATGGGGTCCATTGTGAATTCCTTTAGAATAGGAGAAGAGAGGAAAAAGATATGTAAAGAAGAAAAGTAGAAAATAGACCTAAGGTGTAGTACTTACATATAGCTAAATACCACGTAGGACAAGTCCCCCCTATGGTCCCCCCAACAGAAACAGCCGTCCTATTTCCTTGACAAACCCCTGTAGGTCGGTTGCATTACATCCAGCGATATACCCCAGTTCGTCGTGAAATCTAGCCCCTAGCCATTTTTGCCAGGGGCCCTGCATCCTAGCACAGTGGCAAATTACATGCCCAACCGTCTCTAGCTCCTCGGCATCCCTGCACAGTGTGCAGAAGTCCGGTATTGCAATGTCCCATTTACCCATAAAAGCCCTAACAGAACAATGCACCGGCAGGAATCCTATAAGGGTACTGAGACTACTCCTATCCAGTTCAATAGAACCCTGGTTGCATCTGCGTCCAATCCGGGCCATAAGGCACCCGACACCCTGCAATCCGTTCTGTCCCTCCAGGACCGGTTAAGCATATATTTTAAGCTTTAAGTAAATATTTTGGATTTTTTTAGCGCATATTTTCGATTTTTTAAGTGCATGAGAATCTCGGCCCTACCCATTAGTTACTATTTATATAAAATCTACATATTTTGCTTTCAAATGTCTTAAAACAAACAAGTTGAAGTCATTTATAAATTAAAAATTTCCAAGATATTTTCCCCCATATTCATAAAAAATATTTTAGGTTTATGAAATAAATTTTAAACCTTTTATTAATCAAAAATATTTTTTATGAATAAAGGGATTTGAATTTGACCAAAATTTGAGAAAGTAAATTCTAATTTTTTTTTTTTTTTTTTTATTATTCCTACATTAAATCCCGCCAAGCATTTTGCTTGTCTGCAGGAGACCAGAGTCTCTGGCGGGAATCGAACCCGCAACCCCGGTACGGATAGACTAGCTCACTACCAGCTACCCTACAGGGGCACCCAATCTGTTTGAACCTGTTAGCTGTGATTTAAATAGAAGAGAGATGATATTTTTTGGCTCCCGAGATTACTCTCAACTGAGGGACATAACTTTGAAATCAGTAACTATAAAAAATTTATTTTTCGCTGCCTTCTCAAAACATGGTCCACACTGCGCCGTTTTTTGCCGAAAGTCACAGATTTGTGTAATTAAAATAAATGCAATCTTCAATTTTACGAATTCAAAATACGTTTGTATTGTTTACCATTTATTGACTTAAATATTGCAAAATATACCAAAAAAAATGACACACTAGCCTAAAATAGTGCTTAAATGTCTTACCAAACATCATCTAACATCAATTTAAAACTTTTTTTTTTTGCTGGACATATAAAACTGACATTTATTTAACAAGAACATCAACAAGAAAAAAAAACAAAATGTTTTTATAATATTGTTTAGTTTTGAAATAATTTTGACAACATCCAAAAAAAATGTTTAACTTTAAAAACCAATTGGAGCTTCCTGTAAATTGTTATAGTTGTAGTTCTGGTTGTAGGTAGTAGAGTATAAATATGATAACATACTTTTTATTTTTTCTTTCTTTTATTTTATAATCCCCAAAAGTTCACTTTCATTTAATGTGCCACAAAATGAAGAATACACACACATTTATACATGTGTACGTATGCTACAAATTTTTATAGAGTTGATTATACATTGTATACTACATGTAGAACAAATAATGGAATGAAAAAAAATATACTATAAAGCCAATACCAATACTAGTTAAATAAACCAATGCAAACATATACACATACATATACATATGTACATACTATTAAATGTAGCATATACATGTATGTGCATGTATATAAAAGCATACAAATGCAACGTGCCTGTCATATGAAACATGTATAGAAAGAAAGTTTGCTACAAGGAGCCGTATATAGTATTAAAACGGGACACACCCAAAGTGCAACCCAAATAAAATGTACAATGGAAAACAAAACCTTAAAGATTTTTCTAACAACAAAAGTTTTAACCGAAAAAAAATGAAAGTTCTTCTCACTCCATTTTGTTTTTCCAATACACAAGTTATATGAAAACTGCTCTCCGGCTTAAACAAACTTTAATTTTTTGTGTGAAGAAAAAAAATGTAAAAGGTCGTTAGAAAAGTTTTTGACCTCATTTATTTATTTGAATAAAAAAAAAGTATTGTCCTATTGTATATAAATGTCAGTAAAAAGTCAATTCAATACAATAAATTTATCACATAATTACAAACCAAAACTGCACTCAATTGAAAAGGAACGAAAACGGAAATTTTCAAATCGTAAGGAAGTCGAAACACTCATACATCCTTTTTATAAAACAAAACAAAAACTTGCACTTAAACACTTAAAGTAAGCAAACACACACACAGACACATACCGGTTTACATAAAAACTGATGTTGCAACAAAATTCCCTATTGAGTTAAAAACTATTAAATAATCAACACACAACAATATAAATAGTTTGTATTTTATATTTTTCTATTTTTTAGCTATTTTCCAAAGGACGAGCTGCAGATGCATGTCTATTTCTTAAAAAATTCTAAAGAAAAAAATTAAAGAGGGAAAATAGAAAGGAGCTGTGGGTAATGATTTTCAAACATTATCAAATATTAAGTTTAAAGGCGGGCTATTTAGCCCGGTTCAGTTTTATGGGTAACTAGCTTAACCCGGTGCGCTTTGGAACCCCCGTTGAAATAAAATTTGTTAATAACAGATCTCGTGTACTACTAACGAAGTAATTTGTATTAAATTTAGATACTTTTACTGTTACCGTTCTCCAGATATGCCAAAATCTACATTCATATATTGTATTTATTTTGAAGGTGCCGTGGCCACTTTTCCAATCGAAATTGTTGACAGCTGTTTTGTATAGAAAACCAAACTATTTGTTCCAAATTAAAAAACATTTACTTTTTACACTTATCCAAAAATACCCACTTTTTAACAGATGTTGTATATTGATGACCAATCTGTGTGTACCAAATTTGTACACATATAGCCACACCTACACAAGAGCATAATGCGTTTTCTAGCTGTCAAAAATCCCCATGCCCATACAATTCGTAAGAAGCATACCGAAACATTGCGGCGGCAACGCAGCAGATAAGCAAATTAACTATTTTTAGGTCAAACTAGCGGTTTTTAATTCCATTTCGTATTTCTTTTATGAGGGTCTTAGTAAGCACGAAAGTTGACACTACTGTTTGTGACACAACGCTGGCGCTCTTGTTTAGGTATGGCATATCAGCGCAAAAGCTACGCGGAAGAAAACGTTCCGCCTTCCGATCTGGTTTAGGTACGTATAAGCAGAATTTTATTTTGTGCCACGCCCACTTATCTAATCGCGACCACCTTTTTTAGGGATGTTGTGCATTTGTAACCATTATAACATACACACGGACCCAGCTATTTGGAACCAAAATATTGATCTTACACTCTATAAAGTATATATATGTGATGTTTTCACAACACAAGTGCCTGAACGTGTAGTAGATTTAACGATGTCCTTCTGTCCGTGTGTATGTTATAATGGGTTTCCCGAAGACCCCAGACATATATTCCGTCAAAGTTTGCCATTGAAATTGAGCGAGATCGGTCCATAATGCCTATAATTTTACCCATTAATCCCTCGTTGTTGCTTTTGTTGTTTTTTATTAGTTTTTTTCCGTATATCTGGAGAACGGCTACCTAAACTTGACTGTCAATACATAACCTTTCTAACTTGGTGGGATTGGAGAAGTGGGTTTGACACTTCTCATACAAAGACATTATAAATTTCTGTATATCAGGAGAACAAGAAGAGCTTAAGTTTCCAAATTATGTAAAACCATCTCGTCTATCAATACACAGCAAAATAGTTGTTTTTTCTATATCTCAAGAACGATAAGAGAAAAAGTGTTCAAATTTGATATACATAACTAGGTTTTTAAAGCAGTTAGATACCGAATTTTCAAGCGTTTGTTCAAAAATAACACATCAATTATTGTTTAAATTTTATTCAGCTAGCTGAATATTCAATCTTATAGGCAATAAGAATAAAAAATAAATATTAAAAATATTATCACGGCTACATGCGTATGCTACGCTAAATTGATTTTCAACGCTGTAAAAGTGTAAAAACTAACGAATAAAAGGAAAATAATTGGTGATGGCCCACTAACAGCCGTACCTATCCAAGAGCGGAATGCGGAACGTTTTCTTCCGCGTAGCTTTAACGCTGATATGTTATACCTAAATAAGAGCGTCAGCGTTGTGCCATAAACAGTAGTGTTAACTTTCGTGCCGACTAAAACCCTCATAAAAGAAATTAGAAATGGAATTAAAAACTGCTAGTTTGACCTCAAAATAGCTAATTTGCCATTATTTATTATCAAAAGATAAAAACAGTGTTGTCAAAACAACGAATATAGCAACCCTGCTTATTTTAAAGCGCTGTCAAAATCGGATTGTCCAATTGCAAAGCGTTGACGCCGCGCTATTAAGGGAAAATTGTATGGGCATGATGATTTTTGACAGCTAGAAACCCCGTTCGGCTCTTGTTTAGGTATGGCTGTAACTATCGAGCTGTCGCACAGAGGATTATTTGGCCTTAAAAACTGGCCAAAAAGGCAAAACTAAATTTTAAGAAATCTTAAGAACAAAGTACGCAGCTCGACAGACAACAATATTTTACATTATATTGTAAATTTTGAAGACTTTTGGTTGCGATTTGTAGCTCTGAGACCCTGCTAAAGTCAGGAAAGTGAAGAAAATTATATGAGATTTAAATGTTTTTTTCGGTTTCTGGATGTTTATATGATATTTTTTTTGCGGCTAAACGAATAAAGGTTTAACAAAGATTATTTTTTTCGCTGAAAGGTTTGATCAAAAGTTATTTTAAAAAAAAAACATTTAAAATATATTGAATATTCATGTTGAAACAATTCGTTCAAAAGCTAAAAAAAAAAACAAATTATACCCTTTTCTTTTGCAAAAAAAAGAAAAAGTTGAGGTTTTTAAAAGTGAGGTTAGCATGTCTACGAATTATGTTTGATACCACAATAAAATTTGGAATCTCTAATTTTAGAAACCAAAAACAAAGTGTGCGCAAGTTAGCGTCATTATTTTTGACGATTTTTTTAAATTTTCACATATCTTCTATTTTTGTTCATCGGGCACTTTTTCTTATACCTTTATATCGTCATTATCTTTTATGTATTTTGAATTATTGATTTCAACTGTTATTCACATCACTTTTAACACTTCACAATATTAATACCTGCCTATATGTAATTATAATTTGCAAAAATTCTTAATTATCCATCATAGTTTTAAGGGAATGTCCCACACATCCCCATAAAAGATATTTTTATATACCTGGTCTACAAAACATTATTTGTTAAAAAAATAAATATATGTACGTACCTAATAGAATAATTATTAACCTTTATGTCAACAGCTACATACCTGGGTATGTATATGAAAAAAAATTAAAATAAAATAATATTGCATGTTTATTTCAAAGATGTAAGATGTAAAGCTTTTTCATCAGAAACCATCACACTTCTTCTTCCTGACACCGATGATGCAGCTAATGAGGATACACATACGACATAATATATAGTAAGGAATTTTTATTAGTTTAACTTTTCCGTTTATAAAGTATTAAATAATATAAAATAAATATAATAAAGCCTTTTTTCATAAAAAAAAAATACTGTTTTATAAGAGCCTTACAATTTTCAAAATTTTTTTTTTAATTAGACTGTAAATCATATGTAAGTATGTATGTACATACAGTCTGTCAAGAATGAGTTTAAACCTTTAAAATCAACATTTGTTAATTTAGTTTTGCGATTTATACCAACTTTTATTCCTTAGGAATGTGGCTTTTAAAAAAATCTTAAAAATTTAAACTTTTTGGTTCTTAAATCTTTTTATTGCATTTTGAAAACAAAAAATTTGACGCATTTTGCATATAAATTTTTTTTTCGCCATTTTTAATAACTAGATATAAAATAAATGTGTATGGTTAGTTAAAGCAGAATTTTCCGGTACATCTTCTGATCCTCCTGCTATTAAAATCGTTTTCAAGTTATGGCAAAATATATAAGGCAACGCAACGATTTAGGGGGTGAAGTATGCCACGCCTTTAAAAGAAAATCCTTACGTACTAGAGAAAAACGGAAAACAGATTTGAATTAAAGGCATCAAAATCCATATAGTCCACATACTTTTATTTCTAGGGTAGAAAAAAATTTTTTTGTTGCGCAGTGTACTTTTGTTGCGCAGTGTAATTTTTTCAAAATCTGCCACTAGACTTTTATATCATACTACACCTAAAACTATCAAAAACTAAAACTTTTAATTCAAAAAACGCGTTTAATAATTTTGGCCAGCTTTTCAGGCCAAATACTCCTCTGATTGTCGGTCGCCAGGTTTTACGGTTCTAACCAGCGTGACCAGATCTAAAAAAATTTTACACCTAAATCCGACATTAAACATGGCCAAAAAATGCTAAAAATTATTTAAAAAATGCTAAAAATAATGCTAGGATTTTTTAAAGTTTTTGCTAAAATTTATTATCTATTATTTATTTATTATTTATTACCAGTATGAAATTTTATTCGAAACTAAATACATTTTAGTGATTTATTTTTTAACGAAATTGAAATAAATGGTTATATTTAAACAAGTTTATAGATTTTGGTAAAGCATCTGATACACAAAAATATGAAGCACATGTAGTTGAGATTAAATTTTAAATTTAGGGGCCCGCAAATCCCTGATACATGTTAAATTCAAACGATTTATTTCTATAGTTTAAGAAAAGTTGAAGTATTAAAATTATTATTTTTTTTAGCAGTTTAGAGAAAGAAATGTTTTCAAACATTTACGTTATAAAATTTTTATCTTTAAACCAAGTAAAATTTTCTTGTACTTTTATATCGTAAATCAAAGGGCAAAAAATATTTACAATCAATATGATAAGGGTATTTCTGATATTTCCTGAATATTCTATATTTTTTAACAAGACAGGTTGATGTTTCTTAACATAAGATCAATCAATCCCTTTTCCTACGAAATTATTTTAGGTACAACTATTTTAAATCAAAATTTATTATAATTTATAAAAAAAATTAAGTAAAATCAATAGAACTATTCGTCCAAATTTTTAAAATAAATAATGCTAAAAAAAGCTAAAAACTTTTTCTAAAAATGCTAAATAAAATGCCAAGTGCTAACTGAAAATTTTGCAGCTAAATAAAAAAAAATTAATGCTAAATTTAGCTGCAAAAATGCCAAAATGGCCACACTGGTTCTAACGCAATTCATTTATTTATTGTCAAATGACTATATTGCCACATAGAACGCTGTGCTACAAATTACCGCCCAATTGCAATTTGTTCGGCACTTTCCAAAGTTATGGAGAGTATGGTAAATCACCATCTTGTTAAATTTTTAGAGTCTAATTACCTACTAAGCGACCGCCAGTATGGCTTTCGTAGAGGTCGTTCTACTGGAGACCTACTGGCCCTGTTATCAGAAAAATGGTGTCGTTCCATTCACCATTTTGGCGAAAGTAAGGTAATTGCTTTAGATATTTCCAAGGCGTTTGACAGAGTCTGGCATGGTGCACTCTTGTCTAAACTTGTTGCATTTGGTGTCGGTGATAATTTCTCTCGATTTATATCGAGCTTTCTCAGAGATCGCACTATACGGGTTGTTATAGATGGGGTTTCATCAAACGAGTTCAAGATTCATTCAGGGGTACCGCAAGGCTCCGTTCTTTCTCCTACTCTATTTCTTATTTTTCTAAATGACCTCTTATGTCAAACTTCCAACCCTATCTATTCTTTTGCAGATGACAGCAACCTTTGCCATTCGTATTCATTTGGTTACAGACCAGGCGTGTCCGATGTTTGTGCTATGAGACAGAACATGAATGATACGCTTGGCCGTGACCTAGACATAATCTCAGAATGGGGTCGTGCGAATAGGGTCGAATTTAATGCCCGAAAGACCCAATGTTGCGTACTAACGCATAAACGCGCGACGGATCAAGGTGCCTCATCTGTATGTATGGGTGGTATAAATATTGAGGAAACAGAATCTCTTGATGTTCTGGGCATGAGGATACAATGTGATGTCCGATGGACAGAACATATATTCAAGGTGTCGAAAGAAGCATTCAAGTGCCTCGGTTTTTTGAAACGGTGTAAGATATACTTCACTCCATCTGATCTCCTTACTATTTATACCACCTATATCCGACCGCGAATGGAATACAACTCTCATGTGTGGGCCGGTGCTTCAAAGTCTATTTTGGAGCTTCTCGACCGCGTGCAGGAGAGGGCGAAGGTTCTCATTGGCGACAGTAGGGTATCCAATTCTATTGACTCCCTTGAGCACCGTCGCAATGTGGGTTGTACTTGCCTATTTTATCGTTACTACAACGGGATGTGTTCTGATGAAATTAGGGATTTGGTTCCCGAAACCCATAGCTTTGTTCGTAATACACGTTTTTCCTCAAGAGCACATCCTTTTGTGGTCGATTGGCCGGTGAATCGTACAACGCATTACAGGGAAAATTCGTTTTTTGGCCGGACTGTTCGTATGTGGAATAACCTTCCTGCTGAAGTCTTCCCTCTCACTTACAACATGAAAAAGTTCAAGTCGAATGTTCACAAACACTACTCCCTCTTTCCTCCTTCCCATAACCTATTTTCCTAGTTCCAACACAATGCATTGCATTAGTAGGGGTCATCCCCTGAGTGCTGGTCCCAACAAAAAAAAAAAAAAAAAAAAAAAACAAAACAGAATAGAAAACAAAGGAGTAAAAGCCAAACAAAGCAGTAAGCAAAAAATATAGAATAGAATTTTATGAAAACTATAGGTTAAAAACCTATATAATTTAAAAAGTGTTGGTGTTTTAAAAAATATAATAATAATAAAATATTAAGTGTTTGTGTGTAAAGAAAAATTTTGTTAAATACTTTAACAAAATGCCTCTGTTGACAACTACAAAACAAGTGACTAATTTTGACATTTGTGGTCGCATAATATTTCTTAGTGGGCCGCAAATTTGTATGAAAATTGTTACGTTATCGGTCGGTTGCATTGTCGATCGACTTGTCGTGCTGAAAATTGTTAGTGGTCAGCAAATCAGCTGTTTTTCGTAAAAATATTTGTTTTTAAGAAATTATGTATAACTTTAATAATAAGTGAATATAAAAAAAATATTCGATAATTGTATTAATTGCCAAGAGCATATTCAGAAATGTTTAAGAATATTTTAATTAAAAGAAAACTAATATAAATATGTACATACATATATTTCTAAATAATTTTATAAGAAAATATTTGACAAGTAATAAACAATAGTTGGTCAAGCCCGACCAAATGATACCCGACACCACTGTATCAAAAAATAAATTGTGCCGAATATTTCTTGGATATCTTTATTTATAAAAGATAACATATATAGTTAATATTAAAAAGGAAATTAAAAGACAATATAAAGAAAATTATGAATTATGGTTATTGAATATCTGGTATTAAAAAAGAAAATTTTAAACTCTTCTGGGGATCATGAACAATATTAACCGAATATTCAGTTTTTCAAAAAACTTTTAACAAATACCATTTTATTCTTAATAAAAAATGTTTTATAAGGAAAAACTGTCTCAAAAACCTTAAAAATTATTTTAACAAAATTTAAATTAAATCAAACCACTGTGTTAAGTGTAAATTTGAAACACCATAACAAAAAAAAACAACAATACCTACAAAAACATTGTATAAATTTAACACTTCATAACTGCCTTAAACAGATAAACATGATGCGCCCGCCTTTAGACAACGGAAACAATAGAAATCAGCAGGTATTTTCTTGTTTTCGGTGTTAATTTTTTGTTTTTACTCTTGGCGTGGTGTCCTCTTTCTTTCTTCTTCTTTTGTTTTTAACACAGGTAAATTATTAAATTTAAGGTTTATGCCACCTACAAACATTTAGAGAAATATTCACCCGTACTCGGGTATTCTGTCTAAGAACAGACGTTTCCAGTCAGTTTTCAATGCTACTGAATATTTCGCCCTTTATCTGACTTTTTTTCTTGGGATTCTAAAGCTGGGACCTGCACAAAAAGTAAAACGATGAAAATATAAAAAATAATTTCTGTTTAGCATTTGTGCGGTATGGATGCAGGCATTAGTTCGTTACTTTCGGTTTAGTGTCAGTGTATGTATGGGTGTATTTGCTTGTGTGTGTATGTGTAGGTAGGAATAAGGAAGAAAGTACATAAGCCTTGAATATTGTATTCACTGCTTGTGATTATTGTTCCTACTGTGAGTGGCATAACAAAAACTTTATTATTCACAAGTCTGAAGATTGGTTAAAGTGGAGAAGGTATCCCAAATAACGAAGAAATATAGATTTGCATAATTCCTTCATCACATTTTTCTTCTTCTTAGCTTACTAAATGCCTTTTAAGATAATCACGCCTATTATGTTAGGCGTTGTCGACGTCGACATTAATTTTTATTTGTTGTCACATCAAGTCGATGGCTACATCACTTCTACGTTAATTTGGTATTTTATAAGAAAGTTGTGTCAACGTCGACAAGTTATCGAAAATCTGACAAAAAAAAAATCCATCTTAAATTATTTGTCTATTATTCATCGTTAAAGCTAATTTTTTAAAGCTATTGATGCTATTTTCTGACATTTTGTTTATTTGTTTCCGATTTTGATATTATTGATCATTTTTGCCATGTTTGCGATAAGAGCTATTTTTTACTTTAAGTTTTCTGATTCTTTATAGCCTTAACGATTATTAATAAATATAAGATTTTGCTATCATATCGCTAGTAGAAAATTTTTGCGAATTTCCGCTAATTTTGCAATGTTTACCCAATTTTTGCCATTCCTTATTGTTTAAGGGACTTTTAATTAATTTTATGGCTTATTTAAAATATTAAAAAGTTTCGCTATTTTAACAAACTTTTCCAAATTTTCGGAATTTCGCGTAGTTTTTTTTGCTCTTTGAGGCAATCGCCTTAAATTAAAAATTTTAGCGAATTTTCGCTATTTTAGCAAACTTTTTCCGAATTTTCGCATTTAATTTATTAATAAAAGTGGTGGTTACAACTTCTTTTAAATTTGCATTTTTTTACTTAAAATTTCTTTAACTTTAATTTGAGTCGTCGCCAAATTTCCTGTCGACTAAAAAAGAGACAATTCTGCTCGGCGTTGACTTAAAAGCGCCTTAGAAAATATTAAGTGACTGTCAATAGTAATCGATTATTGTCAATAACAACTCAGAAAATACAATTACTGTTCCGTCGATTCATAGCGACGTCGACTTTCACAATAGGGGTGAATAATTTTTTTCTCTAGCAATAATTAACAGATTTAAAAAATTCAATTAGTCGACGAGTTATAGGCAAAAAACCATATAAACAATATGCTGAAAATCGGAATTTGACTGCAAAGGATGAAGGTCGATTAAAAAAAAATTCGAACTAACATAAACAAACGCCGCGTTCGGGTCTTCTAATTTAGCCTCTATTTTCACCCCTCACTCTCAGAATCGACCTAACTTTTGCTAACCTGAATTTGTTCCACAGTGTTATTGGATCAGGGAAGCATTTTCAAAAAATACTTAAGACTTAGTGGGATATTGTATAACAGCCTTAAAAAGTTTTATCAAATACTTAATTTTTATATAATTCTTTTTTTTAAAGATATTTAACGCTAATTAAGCACATATACTTCATTATTATATTTAGCTTGTTAAATACTTTTGTTACTCCTGTTACTTTAAACTTTATTTCATTAATGCAATCACAAATCTCTATTCAATAATCCATTACAGAATTTTTTATTATTTGTTAGATTTACTTGAATAATACTCTGTTTTATGTAACAAAAATTTCCCTAAAATAAAAGAAAAAGGTGGAAACAAAGTCTTCCTAAATGTAAGTGACATAAATTTAACAAAAGATTATGTAAAAAAATGTTACTTTTCTTTTCCAAATAGGTATCAAATATTTCTGCTGCCAATACTTCCCAATTTCTTGTTCCTTCTTATTGCAAGTTTGTAAAACCAACTTCTACACATACACCAACATGTAGATATTACATACAATCAAACTCCTGCATTTCCATCCATCATACATACAGGCGCGCACAATGTATGTCTGTGTATGTATAGTGGTATTTTGATTAAATTGCATGTTGTCCTAGTGACCCAGTTCAAGTTTATTAACCTTTGGCAACAAAAACAATAACAAGAACAGTAGCAACGAAGATAACGTATACGTACCGTTACAACTTAGTACCACCATGAAAATAAACCGTCATACACTACAACTACAACTGCTGCCTTCTGTTTGGAATAAAATCACACATACATTCAACTGTTTTCTACTTTAAAACAATTTTTTACTCACTGTATAAATTGAGTTTTGCCATATAACAGCAAAAATAAAACGAACAACAGCAGTAACATCAATATTAACAACAATAACAACAGCACAAATTCTAGATACAAAAACAACCTGCGACAACAACTAACACGAATTAAACGAAAAGAATAAAAATGTAAATACGATGATGTTTCTGTTCTGTTTTCATATGCGATTGAGAATTTGTGTGGCTTTGTGTTTGCTTGTGTGTATTCTTGTAGTTGTTGTTGACAATTCAAGGATGCGAACAACAAGGAAACAAATGGTACTAATAAAATTTAAAATTTGTTTTTGGATTGTACCAGAGTCCAAATGAAAATATAACGCGAAAACGAAAAATCCTGTCTGTTTAGAATATAAATAAACGGGAAGATCAACATAAAATCTCAAATTTTACCACGGTGCACGGTGTCAGATTTTACAAATTTAGTGGGACTAAACTCAAAATTTTTTTTTTATTTTTTTCCTCAAGGTTTAATTCAGTATGAAAGAAAACTGTCCAAATACTAAATAAATATATATCAAAGTTAAAAAATGTGAAACAAAACAAAGTAACGGTTCTCTGAATGTCGTGTTTATTACAGACAATAAGAATGTTAGTTCTACCTGCTGCGTGTGCACTAAATTCAAACCATTATAACTTTTGTTTTATTTAATAGTTTTTGACATTTTTGGTTTGTTTTTTTAGTTTTTATTCTATTTAATAATAGTAATAAGGCTTGTTAATAAATAGCTGATAATTAATTTTCCGTGCCGGTTTAGATAAATCGTTTTATTGTAAGTATATTTAAAAAGTGAGAAATCTTTCATGGACTCAAAAATATAGAATGTCATTTCATTTCTGGGTTATTTTGCCACCAAATGATAAATTGATATATAACATATGGGGATTACAAAATATTTTTTGCACCTTTTTGCATACAGCATACACATTTTTTCAAAACTTCAGCATGAACTCGCAAATGTCGCATCAACAAATTTTCGATGTTTGGTGTTACCTGGGATTTTTTAGAAACGCCGAGAAGACAGCAGAGATAATTGGCATTGACTTGGAACTAATAAAACGTTTTCACATTATCCTAGAATGTGTAGCATCAGGATATCCAATAAATTCCACAGCTTTTGAAAATTTCGCTGTAATTACAAGAAATATTTATTTAGAGAAATATTCATTGTACTTCATGCCAGTGACGGTACACAAAGTCCTATACCGTGCAAAAGAAATTATAGATAACTGTTTACTTCCAATAATCCAATTATCGGAAGAAGCGCAGGAAGCTAGGAATAAAGACAACAGGAGATATCGTCTGAATTTTTCCAAAAAAACATCTAGAGTTGATTCCAATACTGATTTCTTGCATAGACTTTTGATATCGTCAGATCCGTTAATATGCAGTTTGCGCAAAAATTCGAAAACTTAAAAACATGTTTTAACTCCGTTGGCATTGTTAAAAGAGCCAAACATTTATAATAATGATTCTGATGTCTCTGATTTGGAATAAATACTTACCTACCATGTATTATATAATTCTTTGACCAGGTTTAACATTTTTTTCAGTGTAGTAACGTCCGAGTAACTTTACATTATTGTTTTGGCGTAAGGAATCCCCTGGCGACCATTTTGCATATTTAAGTGGGACACCCTATGCATATTTATTATTGCTGTTATATGGGGGGTGGGCGTACAGTTCTCCGATTTTGCCCAATTTTTGAAAAAAGATGCGTAATTTTATTATAACATCTTGTTCAAAAATTCGTAGCTTTACCTTTGATAGTTTTCAAAATACAGACTTTAGTTCCCCTAAAATAGCATAATCTGACACTGTGCAATGGCTGGGTTTTTGAGATCTCAGTTAAACTTGGTTTAGTTAATCTGAAAACCGAATTGTGCCACCATTGCAAAGTTTGTTAACAAATTTTGTCGGAACAGCTTAGTTTTGCTTAAAATGTTACGGCCTACGTTATAAAAAATAAACCCTTTATTTACATGTTTTATTTTTTATAACTTAGGCCGTTAGTCTTTAATAAAGTTAAAAAAAATATCATATTTCGCCGGAAAAATGCGAGTACGTAAAACTAAGTTTAAACTTAATCCAAATTTCAAAAACTCGGCCTAAGACGACAGAATCGAATAAAAAACACATTTTTTTCTGAACCGAAGCAAGATATTTATCTTTTTCAAAAACTTTTTAAGCGCCATAGTTTTGATTTCAATAAATATTTTTCCAAATTTCGGTATTTTTTAATTTTACCTATTTTAACTAGTATGATTTGGTTTTCTTGTACGAGCGATTGAGAAAAAAAAGGTTTATTTTTAAATTTCGATATTTCCAATTTTGCGTACTACTGAAATTATAGCGATTTTAAATTTTTTAAAATAAAAGGTTTTTATACTCACACCACAATAATAGACCGAACAAACCAAAACGACAAGATCCTACAACGTACACTGCGAGGGACAGGTAACTTCTCAGACGGCACCGACAAAGCGTCGCTAAACTCGAAAGAATTTACGGCCCAGTCAGTACCGGTCCTCTCCCTGTAAAAAGAAGGTGGGTGCAACTGCCAACCCTGACATTGCACAAAAGAGTGAAGGGCTGGTGGCTTCATCAACCTGACATATAGAGCACGAAAAGGAGGGTGCTTCCCCAATGACCAAGGCACTTATGTCTTCGGAACGAGCTGAGGAGGGCAAAGTGGCGACACCCAAGGTAGTAAGCAAAGTTGTCAAGGCTACGGCTGTGGCTAGTAATCATTCGTCTGATTCGTGTAGTGGCTCCCGTAAGGAGACCAGTATAGTTTTCCTCGGGCAGGAACAAGTCTTCTAAGCCGAAGGTGTCGTTGCCACCGAGCTAAATGAAGAGGTCTGGTGCATCACCGTCTGAAGCTGCTAAGGGTCCTAACAAGGAGACCATTAAGAGGGTCAGATCTGGAGATGCTCAGCTTTCTTCATCGAACAAGAGGGTGAAGAACTCGATGAGCCTGGAAAATCATCTTCAGGTAGCTGTTATTGATCAAAATGATCCAGATTGAAGGATAAGTGCCGATCTATGGCAGCTAGTTCAGGGTAGGCGCATTGTTGAATTAGCCATATTCAATGGTAATCAGAATTCCGTGGAATTCTTAATAACCACAATTAGCAAGTGCAGTGACATCTATCCAGAGGCAAGGCTACAAGCCTACGAGTTGCTACTCAGGGCCATATTCCTCCGACCACACGGGTGATGGAATCGATATTGGCAATACTGGGCAAGCAGAACGGCAGGCTCCTTAGGCTTGTGACTTCACTAAGGAGAATACCGGGAAGGACTTCCGTTTCGCCGTGGATCTTAAGTCCATGGAATTCTTAGATGAGGTGGGGGTGTTGTGTAGTTCGGTCTGGGTAACGTCAATGTCCGATACCGGAAACATGGCAGGACGAAAGAAACTGTTGGTGATGTAAGAGCTTAAAACAAACAAGCTTAGGAGAGCTTAGGTCAGCTTGTTATATATTCTTTCTAAATCGTTCTGGTTTGTTTGGAAGAATACCCATCGTTTGTGCTGATGCTTGTAATGCCTTAAAATATCGGTCCTAGACCCACATTTTAGTTTACCGATCGACTTAGAAACACTTTTTGTCTCGATGTAACAATGTCCGTCCATCCTACTCGCAGGGTTGCTGTCTTTGAGCGCAAAGCACAGATCGCAATTATTGGGCTAATTTTATGAAGTGTGGTACATTAGTTCTAATTGGTACAAGGACCAAGAACCCTATTAAAAATGGGGAGAATCGGTCCATAATTTCGCGTAGCCCCCATACAAGATTCTTTCCGGAATAGGGTCCTTGTGCCTATAAACCATTGTGATTGTGATGGTATTTAGATTCAATTTGGTTCAAACTTATTTTATTGCAATCTTTATCATCTGACCAAATTTTATTGGAATCAGTCCATATTTGACCATAGCTCCCATACAAATTCTGCTCCCGAAAATAGCTTTTAATGCCATGACTTCCTGATAAATGTTGGTATTGGCATAAACATTGGCGAGAATAAATTTTACGATAGCTGCTTTTTCATGACAAAATGTTGTACGGGTATGTTCAAAGTTAGCTTTAGGTCCCATATACACCCCCTCCTAAAATCACTAAAAAGGCAAACAAATCTCATGTAGATGAGGATATCTAAATTACATTCGGGACAAAAAAAATGATACATAAATCATACCCTATAGCATAATTTTTTGGCGGGTCCATGATTGCCCATTGGTCGCAAATAGGGTACACTCTCGAAAATTTATTTTAAATGCTGTGGTGTAGGGTATCAATGGGTCGGGCGACTATACTTTCTTACTTGTTTATTTTAGCGATATGTTTTATTAGTTAAAAAAATTATTTTCTAAGTGATTTTGTTTTGATTCATAAACTTCTTTATTTTTTAATAAAAAATGCTTCTCGACTGTAATTTCTTCCAGAGACTGGATATTTTTGGAATTTCAAAGTTGTTTTTTTTTTTATTAAATCCATTTTTTCTAGCTTAATTATCATTTTTGCATTTCAGTGATTTTTCAAAAGTGTTTGTTTTTTAAATTTAACCACTTTTTACCCACCATCAAAAACTTGACGATTTATTGATTTTCTGATACCATTTGTAGCAAAACGAAATAGCTAAAGATCCAAATCCCCACTTTAATATTCGGAGTCTGAGTTCTGAAATATATTTAAGCAACGTAGCGATGCTCGTTGGTCTGTTAGAAAAGTATAACAGGAATCTAAGTACATACAATTAGGTTCAGGTTTTCTTCACACATAGTCTTTATTAGAACCCATATTAC
The DNA here is from genome assembly GCA_943735925.1 of Pollenia amentaria. Classification (NCBI taxonomy): domain Eukaryota; kingdom Metazoa; phylum Arthropoda; class Insecta; order Diptera; family Polleniidae; genus Pollenia; species Pollenia amentaria. The sequence continues at coordinate 77,514,274 of OX031008.1, read as the reverse complement.
TGCCTCGCTGCACCTTTATCCGACCGCGAATGGAATGCAACTCTGATGTGTGGGCCGGTGCTTCAAAGTCTATTTTGGAGCTTCTCGACCGCGTGCAGTTGAGGGCGAGGGTTCTCATTGGCGATAGTAGGGTATCCAATTCTATTGATTCGCAATGTGGGTTGTGTTGCCATTTTTATTGTTACTACAACGGGATATGTTCTGATGAAATTAGGGATTTGGTTCCCGCAACCCATAGCTTTGTTCGTAATACACGTTTTTCCTCAAGAGCCCATCCTTTTGTGGTCGATTGGCCGGTGAATAGTACAACGCATTACAGGGAAAATTCGTTTTTTGGCCGGATGGTTCGTATGTGGAATAACCTTCCTGCTGAAGTCTTTCCTCTCACTTTCAACATGAATAAATTCAAGTCGAATGTTCACAAGCACTACTCCCTCTTTCCTCCTTCCCACAACCTATTTTCCTAGTTCCAACACAATGCAACGCATTAGTAGGGGTCATCCCCTGAGTGCTGGTCCTAACCAAAAAAATAATAAAGGGTTTGGGAACGAAAACAGTTTGAAAATTTTGACCCACATCGTTTTAGATATTTATTCGAGTTTTAAAGAGTAGTCCAAGCATAATGCACGATGTTAATTATGAGTCACACCTTAACGTCAAGTTTTTTGCCCAACAGAATTTGACATTTCTTTGTTTCAGTGTTAAGCAAATTCAACCATGGAGAAAAAACCCATGTGAGCAGCGCGCTAAGATTGTTTAAGCCTCTTACGAAAATGGCCGTTGAAACCAAAATTTATTTCGTGGACTTCGTGATTTTATGGTCATCATAATCGACCAAATGGAATGGAATTGGAATCCTCAAGGTAGTAGACGTGCAGGTCGACCGAAAAACACATGGCGCAGAACAGTTCTCAATGAATTTGGAATATTTAACAAATCTTTTGACGAAATAAAGTTGTTATGCAGCGATGGAATAAGTTGGAATTCTTTTGTAGAAGCCCTATGTTCCCAAGAGGAATAAATAAAGGAAGAAAACAAATCGACCAAATGTGTCCACAATCGAGAGAATTGTGCGCAAATTTCAGCAAACCGGGTCTGTAGGAAACGTGAAAACACCTGTGCATGCTCAGCCAGTTCGTTCCGCGAAAAACATTGTGTTTTTCGCGATAGGGTCGTACTTCTTTGAAAATGAGTTCGGGCAAGTAGTAACCGTGAAGGGTGTTCGCTATCGCGAGATGATAGTGGACTTTTTGCAGTCAGAAATTGAGGATATGGACCTGGACGATATGTGGTTCCAACAGGACTGTGCCACTTGCCACACAACCAACGAAGCAATCAATGGCTCTTCTGCGGGATAAATTCAATCGCCGTGTAATCTCACGCTGTGGCGATGTTAATTGGCCGCCGTTGACACCGTTTGACTTCTTTCTTTGGATTTGGATATTTAAAAGAAAAGTGTAGTCAATAAGCCAAGAATAATTGAAGAGCTAAGAGATGAGATAATTCGGCAAATTAACTACATTGAACCTCAATTATGTCTCAGAGTCATTGAAACTATGGACCATCAGATAGTGGAATGCCACTGTGTTTCACACATAATTGTCAAAATCATTCATCTTAATACAAAATATAAAGATAATTCTCTGAAAAGTTTTTGTTTTATTTACAATTAACATCATGCGTTTTATTTGGACCATCCTTTAGCAAAGAAATTGTTCTAAGCATTAAGTTTATTGGAATTAATATTTTTGCACACATCGGTCCATTACTACAATACAATATTTGCCCTAGTCGCTTCTTTATTTTGTATGTAAAACATTTTATTGATGTTGAAAATTAATTAAATCGGACAAAGTTTTTATTTATAACCCACTAAATGAAATAGTAAGTGAACGAGTAAGTTAGACGAAGTTTAGTAAAAATACTTCCAAAATTTAGTTCGGTATTTAAAATCGGCTCTTTATTGCATCTTTAGGATTTGTTTATTCCAATAATTTACTAATTTTGTCATCACTGTCAAAGTTGTATAAGTCCTCGTGTGTGTTTTTTCTTCTTCTTTTTTTGCAAATGACGCGATATTGACGTTAAGCATACCAGTAGTCGTATCAGTTCGAATAAATACAACTGCTACAACAACAACAACTGTTAAAAATAAAGGCAACAGTTTTTCGCTTCTTCATACTTTATCCTGCTGGCCACAAAACACATCCATCTTCATCCGTTTTATTCCATTTAATTCTAGTAAAGTTCACCCTCTTTTGCTTACACTACTGTTCACCAAATTTACTACATACATGTATAGATTTTTGCTCCTTTTTTCTCTCTTTTTTTGAGGTTAACAACAAAAGCCCACTAAAACCAACAGAAGCAGGCGCTATGGTTTCAGATATTAGAGTAATTTATATATTTCGACATACTGAAAAACCACATGCATATACTCGTATGTATGTACATATGTAGACAGACAAATGTATGGACGGACAGACAGAATGGCATTGCTACAAATCATTTTATAACAACATTCATTATTAATTACACACACACACACACCCACCCATAGACAAGAATGTTTTTGAGTATGTATTTGCTGCATGAATAGCTGGGATGACCCAGTCAGCATGTGGAAGATAAAATCACCAAACTGAGTCTTTTAAGACTATCTAAGATGATCAAAAATTAATTAATCAGTTCGGCGCTTAAAACAAGACTCGAAAATGATTCCCAGAAATGCTTAGAAAGTGACTTGGTTAAAAGACAAAAACAAAATGTGAAAATGAGTCGTAATTGATCAGAAACGCGAGTCATAAAAAACTCTTTCAGAAGAGTCGCGGGTGGGGTACTCAAAAACGACATAAAAGATTATTTTAATCGCGCAGATGAGTCAAAAAAGACCTGAATATGATCAATAATTTAAAAAAATGCTGACTGGGACGTGTAGTTGTTTTAGTGGCTGGAAAACTACAAATGTGCTGATATTTATTATATGTAAATACAACATTGAAAAAAAAAATTAAATATAAAACATCAACGATAACAACATCATTGACAAAAAGCAAAAACAACTTCACAAATTCAAACTGAAAATGTAAACAAGTGTGTTTGTGTAATTAAAGTTGCCAACTAATGAAAGAAAATTAATTTAGGTGAAAAGTTGAGTTACTATTTTTCTTTTATTTATTTATAACACAAAAACGATTCATAAGTTCTAAAGATAATTTATACTGAATTTGACATGTTTCTCTACAATATAGAAAACAAAAAGAAGAAAAAGAAACCAGACAGAGACCTAAATTTTTGGATGATGTATTGTGAATTAAAGTAAAAAGTTACACAAACATACAATTTAATTTATTTATTGTGAATTTATACCCGCTTATTTATTTATACAAAATAACATTTAGTTCAAAATTTTGTTTAAAACATGACATTTTAAGGACTTATTCAAACACTTACATACATACACACACATACGTATAAAATAATTTATGTTTTCGCTTTGATTAATTATTAGCTAAAGAAAAATAATTTTAAAGAAATGAGAGCACTGAGAACTAAAAAAGGGCAATGGAGTAAAATTTCACAATAATCTATATATGTGACGCGCAAAATAGAAAGGGACCTAATGGTAAAAACCATCTAAAACCATTTCAAAGATTTAAATACGTGTATCTTTGGTGTACCATCACTGAGCGTGCTGGTATTGGTCTCATTTGAAAGCGACACATCTCATGACGTCAGGAACGTGTTGGCCAACCTTGAAAACGGTTTCAGATGATGTCCACATCAAAAAAAATAAAAGTGAAAATTAATTTTTTTTTACCCTTAGGTCCCTTTCTCTATGCGCTGCCACATATCGATGCCTTACTTTCTCAACCTCGTATCTTAAAAAAATACGGTTTGGACTTTTTCATATAAAACGATCGTTTTTTTTTTGTGTTCTATTACTGCAACAACTTATTATTTCAATACTTTGTCTCAATTCTGTGAAAATTAATAAATTATTGAAATAATAAGTTTTTGCAGTAATAGAACACAAAAAAAACAATCGTTTTATATGAAAAAGTCTAAACCGTATTTTTTTAAGATACGAGATTGAGAAAGTAAGGCATCGATATGTATATGTATAAAAGTGAATGTATGTTTTTATATATATTTGTGCCTTATAGGAGGCCAAGCCACATAACCGATCATCTTGAAATTTTCACAGAATATAACTGTGACCCTGGAAGAGACATTAGGCTATATAAGTTGAGATTGGACGCCCATACAACCCAAAAAAAATCGTTACATCTTAGGCATTTTTTGGCATAGGATGATGATATTTAGTACATATGGTGTTAGTATGAATATAAATAATGTTGAGGTCCCACTGTGGTTTGTTAACAACACCTGCGGTTGATTAGCAGTAAAGCGGTTGCGCGTATGAGTAGCCGTATATATTAGTGCGCATTCATACATATTAGCAAATGCATAGGTGGCGCATGTGGAGACTTATGGGCAAATATACTCGTTGAATAGGTGATGAGTGAGCTTTTACTTTTGTTTTATCATCCAAGCCGGGCAGAGCTAAAATTTCAAGTGCACCACCAAATTAAAAAGTTTATCGCGATTTTATACATAATTTTGTACCACACATCGTTGTTATTGGTGATATAGTTTATAACCTGTTTAATAAATAAAATACCACCAACAAAACCAACAGTGCATTTTCATTTCGGACAACCGAGGAACCAAGGCAGTAAAAGCAGACGGACAAATCGGACAACCAGGTCAGTGAGCCCCAAACAAATAAGCTCCATGAAAAAAGAGGGCGGAGCCACGCCCCTTTATAAAAAAAAGTAAAACCACCATATCTAACAAACTACTGAACCGATCGTCATTAAATTTCCACAGTAGGCGACTGCCTTGAGTTACTGAACTTTAAGCTTTATAAAGATGTAGTTTGAAAAAGGGGCGATGCCACGCTTATACAACCCAAAACATAAAATCCTCATATCTTAGCCACTATTTGGCGTAGGATGATATTTGGTATATAAGGTATTGTTATGAATAGAAATACGTTGTGGGAGGACCACGCCCCTTTTTGTCGATTATATCTAATTAACTACTGAACCGATCGTCATCAAATTCTCACAGTAGGCTGTTGTTATGAATTAATGAGCCCTGGGCTATGTAAAGTTGTGGTTGGACAAAGGGGCGGTGGCACGCCTATTCAACTCAAAATTTATAATCCTCTTATCTTCGATACTGTTTTACGTATGTAGGTGTTGGGAGAAGTAAGATAGCTGCAGGGGAAGTGCTACCTACCCCCCATAGGACGCCAATGTTTAATATCGCATATCGTAAGAACTGTTATAGTGGGAATGTTCAAACTTGGTATTAGTCACTCTTATGGAAAACTACACCTTTAAAAATATAAATAAAGGGGGTAGGCGCAGGGCAAGTAATACCCCCCATAGGAAGCATATATTTAATATCGCGTAACTGAAGAACTATTACAGCGAGAGTATTTAAATGTAGTTAAATCCACTATTACGGTAAGCTATAAATTCCAAAATAAAAATGGGTGGGGTAGACGAAGCAGGAGCAATTCCCTTCGCTTAACATAGGCTATTAATATATTTTAATCATGTAGGCGTGGCAGCAACCATACAATAAAAATATGAATAACCTTATTTCTGGAGGACGGTTACAATAACAGTTTTCCAATATGAAACAAATAACTTCGTAATCACCCAGCAAAAACTTTACTTACATGGTAAGTTAGCAAGTAACATTGGAGACATATGAACACTACTTATTTTTCGGCTGAATAACTACTTATTTTTGTTCGAGTTGTCCACAGAATTCAGTAGTTACAATACACTTACTAGAAGTCACAAAATATCTAGTTATTATTTAACTACCAGTAAGTTGAATTGTAAGTACTTACAATATACTTACTAGAAGCCAAAAAATAACTAGTTTTTATTTAATTTGCGCTAGTTAATAGACCTAATAATTAGTTATGGAGCTAGTTACCAGTAAGTAAATATTCAGTACTGAAAACCAGACAACAAATAAGTAGTTATTTAGCTGATAATTAGTAAGCAAATTTCATAACTGAAAATAATAGTAGTGAAAAGTACTTACTGAGGTCATTACTAGCAAGTACTTATTGAGGTTTTCAGAATAATGATAATTGTAATGACAACTACTTACCAGGTAACGTATGAAATAACTACGACCTATTACCAAAATTCAAAAAGTTTTTCCTGGGCAATACACGACATCTGCCAACAAGTCGGCTAGATTAGACAAGCGGGCGTTAAAATTATTCAAATTTAGTCCAAGATGCTTTACTTTTTAAAACAATCTTACCAATTTTATTTCAATGTGGGTAGCAAAGCGCACCGGGTTAAGCTAGTATTTCATATTTATATACGACTAGCTGAACCCCGTGCGCTTTGCTAACCCCATTGAAATAAAATTAGTAAAATTTATTTAAAACAGATTTCGTGCATTGATAACGAAGCAATTTGTACCAAATTTAGATACTTTTCCAAATATTTAGACGTTTAGATTGTTATTGTACAGATGGCTTTTTGATAGATCCCAGGAAAAAATAGTGTTTTTTGAAGCGCTTTAGAGAAAAAGTGCATACTACTGATCTCCAGTAAAATAACTTTTATGGTGCTTATGAATGCTTATGTAAAATTACAGAGTAGTTACAAATGTAATTTTTCAATACTTATCCAAAAAAAACGTACAACTTTTAAAAAATTTCCAGAAAGTGGCAATGCTGTTATCTACGGACCAGCAAATAGAGTTTACATGGACGGACAGCTTTTTTTATTGCTGATAACAAAGATGGTTTTTAAGCGAAAACATTTACAACTATTCTATACACATACAATCGATTGACAACAAAAGTAAATTACAAAACGAATATCAACGGTAATTATGGTTTTTTCGCAAGCACAACATTCTAAAATAAATAAAAGTAATTAAGCAAATCACATATCGATGCCTTACTTTCTCAACCTCGTATCTTAAAAAAATACGGTTTTGACGTTTTCATATAAAACGATTGATATTTTTGTGTTCTATTAATGAAACAACTTATTTGGGGTATTCACAAGGTGTGCTATCATGGTTTATTGTCATAATGTTCTAACATTTTACAATGGTTTAAAAATATTGTTGTTGGTTCGTAAACAAAAAGTGTCTTAAATAAATAGAACGTTGCTTGCTATGTTTATTGTGCTGTCGTAATTAATCAGAAAAGTCCAGCGCTGAGTGGCTGAGCCGTGCCGCGTTATTTTTTGTAGCCGTTGCCGTTGAAGGTATCATTTTATCCGGGTAACATCTGTATTTAACCTGCGGCTAGCAATTTTTGCGACAAATTACTCGCGGCGTCAAATAAGATCGGCTTGGAACTCTGCTGTTTGGTAAACAAACAAAATAAAATTTATTTGTAATATGCAACAAAACCGAAAAATGGAAAATACTTGAGTTTGCCATCACAACATCTAAAATGTATTTTTCACACAGACTGGCTATTATTTAAGTTTTTTCACTTATTTTTGGCATTGTGGAAAATTTTTATATTTTTTTTTTAATCAGCTGATTTAAATTCAAAATAGCACATTAAATTATGAAGGGTTGCTCACAACAGTCGTATTTTTTCATGTTATTATTTTAAGACATATGACTTTATGACACCTTGTGAATCCCCCAATTATTTCAATACTTTGTCTCAATTCTGTAAATACTAATACATTATTGAAATAATAAGTTGTTTCATTAATAAAACACAAAAATATCAATCGTTTTATATGAAAACGTCAAAACCGTATTTTTTTAAGATACGAGGTTGAGAAAGTAAAGCATCGATATGTCATTACGTAAAAAAAACGTTTATTGTCAGCAGAAAGTAGTCCTCCAAACCGGAAACTCCCAATAGAAAAATCATGCATCCCATCAGCAGATTTTTACGCACTTATCTTGCATTTTCATAGAAAAAACCTGCTCCTTTTGGAGTCCATTTTTACTGGGATGTTTTCTGTTGATAATCAAACTATTTGAAAACTTTTACTGTAACCGTTCCGTAAAAAGCTGATCGTACAAATGTGAAAATTATTTACATGAACACCTGCCATATGGCAAAATCTCATGATAGATCTTAAACACTGCGTGATTCATTTAAAGCATTTACCAAGTGCCCCTCTGTTTGCACACACATGTTGCAATTTGACTGTATAAGCCAAAAGAAAATTATACCTACACACGCGCCTTGTTTCAAAGCTATCTCACGTCCACTGCAATAATAAAATCGGGCAGCTTCTGTTGAAGAGTTGAATCTAGGGAACCTCTACTGTCCGAAATTTCTCACAAAGCTGAAAAATGCACTGTCAATGTGAAAGGCCCCTTCCCGCGGTTTTAGATATAAACCACAGCCACCACGCGATACCTGAAAGCATCCCTTCGTCAAAAAAGCCTTAAAAAGGCACTCCCCCATCGAACAGTAAATAACCACCCATCAAAAGAGCAAGGCTTTCGCAATTACATTTCTCCCGAAAGACAGGAAGCATTTCACGCAAGAAGCATACCAACGGAGGTTAAAACCAATAATTAGACCGCTGCCTTGCCCTAACCAAGGGATACTGGCTCCCTTGGTACCAGAGAGAATACCTCAAACTAAAAAATGCGAAGACTAAATGAGCTCTGTCATTTGGATGTTTGTCGTAACCCAGGTTGCATGCACCTGATTTGCCCGGGAGGATGTAACACCGAAAGTTGAAATATCCCTTAGATGACCTCTTAGCTCCCGGCGGGAGCTGAACGCGGAAATGTGATTATGATTTAAATGAGCACTCGCCGTATGGCCTATTGGGGTGGATCTTAACCATTAGTTGATTCATTTAAAGCAATTACCACATGTCCTTGTGTGTGCTAGGATGACATTCATACACAGGTCGCAATAAGAATGTATAATTTGACAAATATTATACACTTGCCCCCTATTTGAGGGTCGGAGTTATCTAACCTCCACTGCTATATTTTTATCCAGCAGCTTCTGTTGAATAGGTACAGCACCTAAGAATAATTTTAACATCATAGCTGGTGGGCACTATAAGTGGCTAGATCCTCTACAAATAAAGGAAACCCTTCTTGAGGTTTTATGTTTAAACCACAGCCACTGCATGATCCCCGAAAGTATCCCTCCAAAGAAAAGCAAGGCTTCCGCAAAGACAATCATCCTGAATGACAGGAAGCATTTATCACGCGAACATACAAACTGAGGCCGTAACCAACAGTTCAACCAGTACCGAACTACCGGGTTCTACAGACTCCCGTAGTGGCAGACAGTGTTGCCATTTTCGATTTTGCATGAAACAAATGAGTTTGCATGTAGCAAAATTTATAGCATTATTTAACAAATTGATATTTTGATATTTTTAATATTTTCCATTAATAATAATTAGTATTGTGGTTATTTTATTGAACTGTTAATGGTTTTTCATCCAAATTTCGATATTTTAAACAGGCTTAAGTTCATTGAATTTAATTTTCATTAAATAGTTTTTATGAAGAAAGGAATTTTACCACATGAAATTAATTAAAATTTATTGATAATTTTTCATTCTTAAATGAGATGGGAATTGAATCCTAGTTTTTACGGGCAGGTTGCCCTGAATAGTTTCGATTGTAACCACACAATCTCTTTAGAGGGGTTTGCCGTTTACCACTCACCGCCATTGAAAAATGATCAATAAATTTTAATTCATTTCATGTTGTAAAATTTCTTTCTTCATAAAAATTAAGTTCAATGAACTTAAGCCTGATTAAAATGTCGAAATGTTCCATTATGTTTAAAACAAATATAAAAGAAGACAAACGAAAGATTCTTACATTGAATTATATCTAAAAAAAACTGCAACAATGTAAATGCATATTAATGTAAATACCCTTTCACTTAAATAAAAATCAAAACAGAAAAAAATTTAAAAAATTAGTAAAACATATTTACAAAAGTTTCGCAAGAATTGGATCAAGCACCTAAAGTTAAAAGAATGGGCGAAAGAAACAGATGATTTAGAAAAAACCCCTTTTAATATTCAAATGCGAAATTGTTTTTTAATTTAGTGGCCTGGAGCAACGTGCAGAAACAAGAAAGCAAAAAAAATGCTACGGGCATAACTAAAAACCATCCTATCCCTTTTAAAAGAATTAGTTAACCAGTTCAACAGAGGCGGTACTAAGTTTATGTGCTGTGCACAGTTCGGTTACACCTGACAAGCCTTTGTGAAAGGCAATTTGACACCTCGTCGCGGAAGTGCAGCATATTACAAAAAATGTGCTTTGGGCCTTACTTTAATGAAGATCTTTCTATATTTTTGATACATATAATTTTTTTTTGGCAATTATGAAAGAATTAATTTTTAATTTTTTTAACAAAATCTAGCATATTTTCCACAATAAGTTTTGGCCACACTGGTGACAGATGCAAATGGTATACTCTAGTGCGTATCCCGGTCTCAAGGATTCCGGAAGCTTCAAGAGCCCTGCTATTTTGAATATTTGTCGTATTACAGGTATAATAGCATTTGATCTCCCTCTATAGATTTTCAATGTCCGAGGGGAGAATATCGACATAACAGAAACTGCCATCCTCGTCTAGCCCCCAACCATATTTCTGTTCTAAAAGGAATGCCATGGCAGTACGAATATAAAACATAAAAGTCCGAAGGCTTCTCTGTGAAATTGGTCCTGTTGCCAGGCTTTGGTCAATTTACTGGCATTGGCAAAGCCTTTATATGCCCCAGAAGATGTAATTTGAGATTGAATTTTCCCAAGCCCCTAAGAGGCTCACCACATTCCCCGGGGAAGCTCTTCGTATAGTGGAGGGTATTTGGGTTTTACCATGCTGCCATCTACATGGTGGTATGTTAGCGTATTGATTTTTGCGTGATGCTTTGGGTGTGTTAGGGAACAAATACACATATACACAAAAACTTCATTTTCATTTTTAAGTATAATGAGGACTCAGAATAAATAAATAATATAAATAAACATTTATCTGTGTTGTTCAAAAGATTGTGGTCATTACTGGAATAAAAAATTTTAATTAATATTTCTTTTAGAATATACCTACAACAATAAATTTCCAGCTGGGAGTTTTCTGTCCATGTAAACTATCAGCCATGTCACAGAGAATAATTCCGTATGGAAACGAAAAAAGACCATCAAAATACACTTTCTATAAATAAAGAAATGTGTTTTCTTCGGTTCCGAATGGAATCATTCCGAACGGAATTGTGCTCTGTGCAATGGTCGGTAGGTACCAGCATTTTCACTTTTAAAAAATTTTAAATGTTGTACTTTTTTTTTATAAGTATTGTACCATTACATTTGTATATTTTATTGTGTAATTTTACATATAACGAAAATTAAGATACAGTGAAACCATAATGGACAGCTCCCATAGCCGAACACCTTCCATAGCCGGCCATAATTTGTTGATCCAAGCTGTTCATTAAATTTCCCATACAAAATGTATATCCATAACCGGACACTCTTACAACCGGACGCTGACACAAAATTTCAAAATTTTTTTTTTCAAAATGTCTCTCATATACGAACAGAAGCGATGAAATATACCAACAAGAGTTGTATTTTATTAGTATTGCCTCTTTTTACAACTCTGATTATGATTAACTGGCGATTCCCCTGTTGGCAGTTGGCACAGGATTTATATTTAATTAAAATTGCAACAAGTGTTCCTGGTCTTGCTAGTAGGCCTATAATTGACCATATTTTCAATATATTGATTAATTTTCGGGACCCCTTGCGAAAATCACTTTAAAGCTTATAAAGATTTTTAGATTTTGGTAATGTTATAAATTTTGGCTCGACTAATTTCTAAATAAATCTGCATGTCATTATTCAACTTTATGCTAATAGAGTCAGTAATGAAGGGTATTTATATAGTTGGCCTTGCCCGACTCAACTTTATTCCTTTTTTTTAAAGTCAAAAAAATATTCCTGAAAGTTCAATATTTTTAAAGAAACTGTAGATTTTCTGCCCCCTTTTTCCAAAATAGCTTATTAAGCAGCGGTCCAACTAGACCAACTCAAGAGTAAAACATTTTCAAAAAAATTAAAATTCCTAATAAATAAATTCCATTTTCTATAAGTGCAGAAATTTTAGTATTTTCATTTGGATTTTCCAATTTATTTATTTATTTTTGAGTTCATTTCGTTTTTCTATTGGCGCTTTAAACATCAAAAAACAAATTTTAATTGCACTCACAGTGTAAGAGGAAAAAAATTTAAAAAAAAAATAAAATTAAATAAATTTTTTTTTATTTTCTTTTTTCCGTTTCCATTTTTATTTGTATTTTTTTTCGTTTATTTTATTTTGTTGTTTACTTACTGTTAAAACTTCCGCTGAGTGGTGCGAAAGATTCTTTATGTTTTGCGAAACCAAATGTTTACAATTTTGGATTTTTATTTTTTATTCTACACTCGCACAATATTAAAAAAATCGTGGAACCATTAACCAGCTGGTCAGGCAACCATCCAACAGCCAACAAAGATTCAACCATCAGCCAGCCACTCTTTATTACACGACAAAACTATTATAATCATCATTATGATGATGATGACGATGGTGGGGATACATGGCTGGATGGTGTTGCTGGAATGAAAAGTACTGCCAAAAAACAAAAAAGCAAATCATACCATATTTTATAAAAAAATTTTTGCTGCGTAGTCGATTTTTTTTATAGTTTAAAATTATTGGATTTATTGATGGCTCTAACTGCCAAAGGATGGATGGATGGATGACTGTTTGTTTCTGTGAGTCTGTGTGCAAGACGGAAACAAATTTGAACAAATTGATCAATGCGTCGTTTTTTCTCTGTTGCCTGCATTTATATTTATTGTATTCTTTCTGTCCAAAAGTTTGTTGAACGTTTAAATTGTGTTGCAGTTTTTTTTTTGCGTTTCAAATTTATTTTTACGCCACATTTCCATGTAAATAAAAAAAAAATTGTGAATAACTGCATAAATCGTATGCAAATATTAAATTTAAGCAATCACTTGGATTTATCGTTAAGAGTGTAATGGGCCTTTTGTAACGATATTTTAATTAATAAAATACATTTGACATTTTTTTGTGAAAAAAAATCAAATTTTTAATGTAATAAATAAAATAAATAGCAAATCGATTAAAAATAATAGGTGTGTTCACAAACTGAAAATTATTGCTTATTTTCAATAATTGTCACTAGTTACAGTTCACATACTCGGAAACCTTACAACAAGGGAATGAACATGCAAAAGTGCTGCATTCGGCTGGGCCGAATATTCGATACCCTCCAGCCAGGATTGGGCTTTAGATCTTAAATTTATAAGTCAATTTTAATAAAAACTGTATTGTAATTCGTTGTGGTTTAAAGCGTTTTGAAGTCTGGTTCAAAAGTGCGCTTTTTATGGTGCCTATAGGGTGTTTCCACAGAAAATGACCCTACAGCTCAAAAATAAAATTATTATTGTAATATATTTTTCCGCTAATATATCACAAAATAAATATATCAGTCATTTTCCGAAAGATAAACTTTAATTTTTATTATACTACTTACAAAAATATACTACTTTGAATTGAATACAGCGTGCGTGTTTTCCCCATGAATTGTACAGTCACATTTTTAGACCTTTGGAAACACTGTTCTAACGGTGGTTTACGAACAGCTGAAAGCTGAAAATTTTCTTCATGCTTAGCAACAATTTCAAAGGCGACAAGTTAATTTATAATATTTTTTTAATAGGCCAAAACAACCTCACCGATTGTAACGACCGTTACCCCAAAAGCACAAAAGTTTGTTTTTTTCGTTATTCATTCAAACGCTTTAATTTTATAGTAGCGGAAAATAAGAAGGTAAGTAAGAGGAAGGATTTTGTAAGGCCAAATAAGCATCAAAAGCCTTTTTTGATCGTTTAAATATTTTTTTTTGTATTTTGCATTTGAACTCTTTTCGTCTTACTTAATTGGATTCTTACTGATTTTAGCTGAAATATCATGGAGCAACTTACCAAAATGCAAAAATTCTAAGAAAAAAATGAAAAGAAGACGCAGGAAAGCATAAGACTAACTTGGCAAAAAAAAGAGGAGCGCTCAAAAAAACGAAGACTGGATCAAAAAAGGTGATGACGGACGAACGCCAAACTCAGGAACGAAAGCTGTTGTTTGGTTTTTTCTAAAACTCATTATTACTTACCTTAAGATAAAAATAGAGTTAACTAATATTTATGTATTTTGTGATGGATCTTCCGGGCAGTTTAAAAACAGATTCAACCTTTTAAATATATGCTTTGCAAAACAAGACTTTGATGTTGACTAAACTTGGTCTTTTTTTGCATCCGGTCATGGTAAGTGTGCGGTGGATAGGTCTGCAATTATGTCCCGGCAAGCAGTAATAAACACTGCAGTAATTAACACTACAAAAAAGTTGGAAGATATTATAGTGCTTTACTGCGAAAAAGACGATATAAAATCCGAAACCGAACTTTAAAAAAAACGTTGGGAAAATATTAAACCCATCAAAAATATAAAAGAAGTAATAAATAAAGCTTGAGGTCCAGGTTTTTGTTTTTATAAAATCATATTTTATAAAACCTCGAGCTTAATTAGTTACTTCTTTTAGGTTAAAATAAAAAGGTTGAATAAAAATAAGCTTAAATAATCCATCAAAAATATTCAACAATAGGATTATTTTCAAAAGTTAACGTTAATTCGGTGCAATCGGGTTTAACAGGCGTATCAACTTTAAAAATGAACAGCCTAAAACGCTTCCATTATAATGACGTTTATTGTTTATCTGAAAGGGAATAAAACTTTGCAAAAAACATACCAATTTCACGCAAATTAATATAGCTTATCGTTTATTTTTTTTTTTTTTTTTTTTTTTTTGTTAACCATAATAAATGAATTCAAACACAAAAAACGTTTAACTTTTTATATTGAAACGACCGTTACTTTTCAACAAAAAAAAATTTTTGGTAACTAATTTTCTTTGGTTTGAACATAAGCCCATTCCCTAAACAAAACATTTCAAAGAATTTAATCAGATTTTTTACTTGACACATCCTGTGCGAAATTTTACAATACATGTGTTTGTTTCCGACATTTGAAAACAGCACATTTATGAAGTAACGTCCATTACTTTTTTAATGGTCAAAAAAGTATTGAAAATACATTTTTTTATGAATTCTTTTGGTTGCTACCGATGCTTAAACTTTCGTAAGTCCAAAATTAAGCAATCCTCGTGGCATATTTGCTTAGGTTGGAATTTTATTTAAAATATATCCGAAAATCGGTAACGACCGTTACTTTGGAAACACCCTATAGTAATTTGTGGATCAATCCTTAAGATAATTATTTTTTTTTTTAAGGAAAGTTTATTTATTAGATTAATTACGAGTAATAACAAATTCAGCTACAAATAAACAAATAGTGCATTATTTACTCTCTACACTCTGGTCCATAATCGAACACTCTAGCATATTTTATCATACATTTTCATTTAGATTTTTTTTTTTTTAAACTTATAATATTGATTTGTAATCAATATATATATATACCAGCCCATAGTGTAATAAGTACGAGGTATGTTCATAAGGGAGAGTTGTCATTTTTTCCGCCATGTTATATTACTCATTTGCAAGTGTTTAAATTTCAACATAATTTGAACTCTTTAGATATTGCAAACTAACTTTTTTATATAAAACTTTATTTTATTCAATATATTGTTTATTTGAAATAGATATAATAGATATAGAATTAAATTTATAATGACTATACCTGGTACCTATTCTACCATGTACACGCAGAGAAAAAATATGGTTGGGCATGATTACGGCTAGTACACTATGTTTATTGTAACAATATATTGTTGCCGTACACAAAATATTGTTATTTTTATTTAATAGCAACAATATAATAGTTACTGTAAACATGTCAATAATAAATTTGCAAATATTAATCATACGTACAGATAAACTGAATAACTGTCCACTCACAAAGTTTTTAATTTCCTATACATACATTTTTTATTATTTTTCTAAAAGTTATTTCGAACTGAATGTTTCCGTTTGTGTTTAATAATTTTCCGTCATTTTATTTGGATTAATTGTGGTGGGTATCATAGAATTGACACGACCGACTGTAGCCTTCTCACTTATTTAATATTTCTAATAAAAACATTTTTAACAAAATAATTTAAAAAAAAAACACGTTTAGCCTCCTACAAATAATTTCAGCATTTAAAACAAAATTTTGAAGTGTTTTTTTTAAAGCAACAAATACACAGAAAGAAACACAACAACGCGACACAAATAAAAAACCTCTTTTAAATATTTCAACGATTTTTTGAAATGAAAATGCTTATGTTGTTCCAGCCTCCAAATGTTTACAATTAAAACATGGCAAGCAACCCAAATTAAAACAACAATTAGCAGTGAAATAATTACGCCAAACAATTTAATGAAATCCGTCAGAGAAAACTAATTTGCAATATTGAGCGAACAAAAAAAACTAAACGTTTTTTGTAAGAATTCAAATTAATTTCAGAGCACTGTGAACTAAAAAGCCAATCGAACAACACATATTTCATTTAAAGAAACTTTGTTTTCAAAATTATTGTTTATATAGTCAAATTTAAACAAAAAACTAAAATAGCTGCTATATTTCAATGAAAAAACAAAAGACAGATGTGTTGCATTTAATTTGGTGAAAATCGGAAAAACTTATAGACTCAGTCGTAACAAAAATAAAAAAAAAACCAAAAAACTAAAACAATTACTTAAGACTCTTAAGAAAAAAACAAAGAAAATTCTGAGAGATTGGCTTCATCTTCAATATGACCATCGAGGGGTATAACACCCCCCACGTCCCTCCACTGATATGAATGAAAAACAAATTTATAACTTACCCCTGCTATAAATTGAAACCACCTACAACTTGTTATGAGTAACTAGTGGCCCCTTAAGGCAAAAACGTCTAAATACTCGAACAAAACAAAAACAACAAAAGGAATAATGTCAGAGAACTAATAATGGGAATATTTGCCTTAAAAACGGAATTGTATTGAAATCGAATGCAAAAACAATAACAATAAACGGCACACAAACACTTATGTGAATGATAGCAAAGGATGCCAGACTGTTTACAAGAAACTTATTACAAAATCAAAATAAAAATTGTACCAAAAATACCCAAAAAAAAAAAAGCTGACTAAGACATTGGATCCAGACAGCAATTCCCCTATGCGCCAGATTAACAACCATTTTTTAAGAGGTTCTACTGAAAATCCGTAGGCCCTCTATGCACTTTTCTACTAAAGTGAGCGATTAGTTAAAGGAATATAAATTCTACCTGGTTGGTTAAAGTGATGATGATGTTCGGCTATTCTCCAACTAGGGAGCAAACTGTCTCAATTAATGACTTCCAACGAACTCTGTTGTGGGCTGTTCTTAATGCCTCGTTCCATGAAAACCCTGCCGGTTGCAATGCGCCAAGTTGTTTTTGCACGTCCACGCCACCGGAAACCTTGGGGGTTGTACTGCAGCGCTACCTTGGCTACCTCGTTATCGGATCTCAGTGTATGACCAATCCATCCAAATTTCCTTTTCAGGATGTCGCACTATATTGACTGTTGGTTCGTGCTTCAAAGCAGCTCAGCGTTAGTTACTGTGTTGGCCCAAAAACATGATTAAAGTACAGTTGGTTAAAGTACAGTTTGGTCGATTAAATCCTACTTTTAGCTAACGGCAAGTTGTTAAAACGGAGGTAAGAGATGTGTTAAAAATATTTTCGATGCGCGCCGCTAGCGTTTTTTTTTTTTTTTTGTACTACATACACCCTACAGCAAAGTGAAATCACCAGCGGACATTACAAGGTTACTTTACTCTCTAACTGGAGGGTGAATCATTTTTCTCCAGTTGCCATGCCTATAGTTACTACCAAATGCAGTAGATGTATTGAGATGCATGAGGAAACCTCACCGTCGTAATACATCAGATGTTTTTTCTATAACCTCTTGACAAGCCATCGCTATGTTAAAACTACAAACAACAAAAATATGAATTTTGATAGTAAATAGTGCTTTAGCCGACTTTCGTTGTGGTCGCACAAGTACAAATGACGCTGAACGTTCTGGACGGCCAATTGAAGTCACTGCACCCAAAAATGTCGAAAAAATTCACGATATGCTGTTGGCCGATCGAAGAGTAAAAGTGCGTGAGATTGTTGATGCCATAGGCATTTCATATGGCAGTGTGGTTTCGATTTTAAATGATCAGCTGGCTTTAAGAAAGCAATCTGCAAGATGGGTGCCGCGTTTGCTCTCAATTAACCAAAAACGTAATCGTGTGACAACTTCAAAGGATTGTTTGGAGTTGTTTAACCGCAAGTAGACGGAGTTTTTGCGGCGTTTTGCAACTGTGGATGAAACATGGATCCATTACAACATTCCGGAGACCAGGCAACAGTCTAAACAATGGGTTTCTCCGGGTGAACCGGCTCCGAAGAAGGCCAAGGTAAGTTTGTCGGCCTATAAGGTGATGGCAACAGTTTTTTGGTCTGCACGCGGAATAATCCATGGATTACCTTCAAAAGGGAAGAACAATAAACGGCGCATATTATGCCAACTTATTGGACCGATTTAACGAGGATTTAAAAATAAAACGACCCCATATGGCCAAGAAACAAGTTATTTTTCATCAAGATAATGCACGAAAGCACAAGTGTGGATGCACAAGAAGTGAATTGGGCTACGAATTGGTACCTCATCCGCCATATTCGCCGGATTTAGCCCCCAGTGACGATTTCCTATTTCCGAACCTAAAGAAATGGCTCGGTGGAAAGAGATTTAGCTCCAACGATGAAATTATTGGTCAAATAAATGCCTATTTTATGGAACTCGAAAAATCCTATTTTTTGGAAGGGATACACAAATTGGAGAAACGTTGGACTAACTTTATTGAGCTAAAAGGAGATTATGTTGAAAAATAAATTTTTTTTGTAAAAAAAACTGTGTTTCATTCAAAAAGTCACTTACTTATTGATCCGCCCTCGTATTTTCAAATATTTGGGATTTTTGTTTAACTATTCAGTAAGTTAAAAAATAAAAAAAAAATTAAGCAGCAATTTGATGTTCGTTCCTCTTTAATATGTTTCGTATATATTTGTCAAATTTGATATTTAAATTTGAGTTTATTGTGGCTTGCAACAAAAAACGTAACATCTGAATGTGCACGAGTGTTTCCAAAAGCAAATACGGATATTGTTGCAGGGTTATGTCACATAGTCTGAAACAGTTATGGCATAATTACCGATTACATTTTACAGAAAAAGTTCATTAAGTGTTATTTTTCATGCGGGCTGCATGAAATCATGTACGTACGGTCACCGATGCTCATTGGATAAAAATAATAAAGATATGGCGTTTTTCCTTTTATTTAGACGTATATTATTATAACGGATTAGATCTATATACTAATGTAGGAATCCTTATTTTATCTTAACGTATCTTAAAAACTTTTCGAGCGACACTTATATAAAGGTGATAACTCTCTGTGAGCCGAATAATGGCGACGACGTTTTCAATATTTGCTGTGTAATTTTATTTGGTTTTGAATAATTTTTTGGTTTCACTGATGGCAACACTGGTTAATCTCTTGATTTTTCAAAGTCAATCGAACTACAATTATACCTTGTTCCCACTATAATTAGATCTTCGCTTAAAGTCTCAGTCGATCAAAGATTTTTAACACATTGACAGATATATTAACCGAAAAGAACTTTTGAAGTCTGAAAACCTGTTGCAACAATAACACGTTTTACTTAAACCCATGCAAACATAAATTTGCCTAAAATTCATTAAGAACTCATGTTCTTATATTGATTTCTTAGATTCAGGTGGCTAATTCTGGCCGGCGTGATCGAATACTTTTTCGATGCGAAAGCAATTTTATTTCTTATTCTTGCATTCCATTTTTTGAGTTTTCACAACACTGAAAAAATAATTTCGATTCGTACCGTAGAAAAAAAAATGTTTTTCGAATCGAAAAATTATTCGATCACGACTGCCAGAATTAGCCCCCAAAACTCTTATAATCTCAAAAGACCTTTTTTAAATATATATAAAAATCCTTTCTTAGAATTCCTTTTTCAAAAGAAAAAAAGTTTTGCACTCTCTAACCAGTGGCAACGCCATATAAACACATAAAGTTTGGCAATTTGCAAACAAACAAACACACACACACATCTACACACACATACACTTTCTAACACAGAAAGCCAAAAACAACAACAAATAAAAGTTTTGAAGAAAAACGAGAGCAAACGATTCCTTTTTTCGCTTTAAGAAAAGAGAGTAAATAAAGAGAATTTGAAGAGAATCACAATACGAAACACATTCGCACTGATTCCAAACATGGCAAACGTATGAATGGATAGACAGACGGACGAACGAACGAATTGATGGCTGGATGAATACTTGTTAAAAGCATTGAAAATACCAAAAACTTTATTCATTACAAATGCAGTTGCACAGAGAGACGGTCGAAAATATTTTAAAAAAAATAGAAGGAAACAAAATTTTAACGGTTTATTTTTTAAGAAACACATTTTTTTTTAATTCAAAAGAAACAGTAACAAAATTAACGAAATTTAAACAAAACTAATTAAAAATAAGTGATAAAATTGCAAAGAAAAAATAAAATAACGACAATAAATTTTAAATTAAATAAAAAACAACTTGTATTCAATTGCATTTATATCCTTAAAAAAAATAAAAAAAAAACCCAACCATAAATAAAATACAAGCAAGGAATTTAACATATCAAAACCTTGGAACATAAAACCAATTGCTGCTACCATTCAAAGGGTCTCAAAAAAAAATATCAATTCTATTTTTAATTAATCAAACAAATGTCAGTCATGAATTCGAAAGTGGGCTCACTAGAGGAAAAAGTTAAATTACCGCCTACGGAAACCATCAGTCGCTGCTATCAGCCGCAGGGCAATCGTAAGGTCATTCGCATTTTAACGGTAGCTGTTTATGTTCTATGTGTGTCTCTGGCAGCCATTATGCTGTCTCTGTATTATATATTCATATGGGATCCAACGATACGCCCATTTGTTACAAAAAACAATAATTGTGGTAAGATTTTCCTCATTTACGCCATTAAAGTAAAAAAAATAATAATTTATGTTTAACATCATCATCATCATCATCATGGTTATTAATAACAATATCATCATTGTCGTAAAGAATACAATACAAAGTAGTGCCATAACAAATACTATAAATCACAAATGAATCTGGGTTAAATTACTGCAAAACAAAATTGACAATAGAGCAGCAGCAGCAAAAACAACAACAAAATGCTCAAAACGCAAATTAATTTATAACAATTTCCCTGTCTCCCTTCTTTGTTCAACTCGACACACAAACAAAAATTACAGGAAAACTTTTAATTATTTCCTTTTCTCTTGCCCCAAATACCCCTTTCCCACCTTCCGAAATTCAATAATTAAGCAAAAAATAAAACTAATTGACTGATTCCGACAACAACAATTATGGTCAATATTAACCTCATATTTGTTGTGGTATTTTGTTTGTTGCAAAATCGTATGAGATATACAAAATTCAAAATGATATGGAAAGTGTTTAAACCGTAAAAGTTTTCCTAATTTTCTATAAAAATTTTACTTCAAATAAATTTTAAATTCAATTAATTTTGTGTATGAATATTGCAGTTAGTCTATGGGGCATTTACGCGGTGTCTTTTCAGACTTGTCTGTTTTATTCATTCTCTTTTTAACATGCTTCCAAAAACTTATTGCCTTTTCACGATGTCTTTTCATAGATTTCTGTTTTCATGTCTAATTGTCTAATAACCATATACATACATACAAATTAAAATGAAAACTCGTTTCGTGTCTGTTTAACAATCCCTCTTTCTTCTCTAACCCGATCGTCTACAAAAAAAAAAAACAAACGTGTTTGTTAGACATGTCTGAAAAGACACCGTGTAAACTCCCTCTATTATGAACATTGATATCGTTGATCTCATCCCTTCACCCACAAAATTTCTTCTTTATTGGAGAAGGAAAAAACATAATAAAAACTGTATGCATACAAATGTAAAATTGCTTGCAATATCGTTATTTTGATACTGTTGCATTGGAGTCACCTAAAAATTCGATTCCAAAAAAAATTAATTACGGCCTTTCTACATGAGATCAATGATATATAATATTTCATAATCGAGTGCTAAGCCTTAAAAACTAAAGGGCTGCCTGAATAACTTCATTCATGAACATACTGAAATAATTATTCAATGAAGTTCGTATTCAAATAAAATTCAGACCACTGAACAAACTGTTGTCTTATTCATGCTACATTTCGTTTCATATGGCAAACACAAAGACTTTGTTCAATGAAACGACTTTTGTTTTACAGTTTTCACTCTCTCTCATTTTTTTATATATAAATACTCAATAGCAATGTTGCCACTTAGTAAATTTATGCAATTTTTTCTTTTTTGTTACATTTAAATTAAAATAAGTAATTTGTAAGGCATTTTTTAAATTAAATTAAAATTTTGTTCCAAACAACTTTTTTATGTACTTCCAAGCAAAACACATTGCTGAAAATGGTTTTGAAAATAAAATGAAATTTTTGAAGTTTACAAATTTATATTAAAAACAATTAATTTACATTGAAAACAAAGTCAAATTTGTATTATTTTTATTATTTTAATATTAATGTACTTCCTTATCTTGTTGCTTTTACTCTTCATGGTTATTTTTGTTTTTTTCTTTTTTTATCTTTCCTAATGTTTTTTTTTTCTTTCCACTGGCAATACTGACTTTAAAATAAATGTGTTTTTCCATGAACTTATTCGACATTTATTCAGTAGTTGTTTTGTTTTAGAGTTGTTAGTATTCATATTCTCTTGTTTAAGTAAACAAAAAACTGCATCTATTTCGTCTCTGAAATTTCGTGTGTTTGTTGCTTTCATTTCATAGTTATTCATTTTACTGAATACAAACGAAGCAAACACAAAATTATAATGAAAGTTTCATGAACATCATTATTAAGCTTCATGCAGATCTTTATTAAAAACAATCAAATTAAGTACAAATACATATTGACTTATTAGACGTTCGCCTTATCAAGTCCAGTATTAAGAATTTCGTACAATTGTTTTATAATTTCGATCTAATTATCCATTTTGCGAACTAAAAAAAAATAATGGCAATGTTTCAATGATCCCGGTTTATTTAATTAATTTTTGAACTTGAGAAAATTTTCATTGGCAAGTGCACACTTTGTTGCGTTTCTACAAACATTAATTTTTTACCAAATGTTATGTTTGGGAATACAAAATTTATTATTAATAAGATTTCTCTATGACGTGCTAAATTCCCAATTTTTCTTTTCGATAAAAACACTGAAATTTATTGTTGAGGGAAAGCAAGTTTCTTTTTGCATTTCACTGGTTGCTTAGGCCAGAACGTCAGGAAACCTTTTTTCAAAGACTTTAGAAAAGCTAAAAAATATTATACAAATAAAACTGTAAAGCGAATAAGAATTTTAAACACTCAGGTCTTACGTGTAACAATATCAAAGCTGCAACAAAACAACAACAATAAACAGTGAGTTTATCTTTTTTTACATTCACGTTTGTTTTGTTTTTAATGAATGCAGACGACAATAGTTCATGTTTGTCGATATATCGGTATCGGCGATATTTTTCTGGCGTTAAAACGATACTATTTTTATAGTTTTTTTTGAACAAACACTTTAATTTTCAATGCTTATTTTTGCATAACAACTTAGAGCAATAGCACATACCAAAGCAGAGCAAAAATCAAACAGAATAGTAAATTGTCTTTTAATTCTTAACCCTTAAATGCCTGAAGTTTCAAATTTGTTACCTGAGCTTAAATCGAATTGAGCACTTGCAACTATCAAATTTTTTAATATTATCAAAATAAAAAATATTAATAGTATCAAAATTTATATTTGCTATATTTTTGAAATTAAATTTATAAAAAATTTATTGAATTTTTTTTATTATTTTTCCCTTTATCAGATGAATAAAATAAGCATATTGATATTTTAAATTTGGAAAATCAGGCATTTAAGGGTTAAGCTGAAGGTCGATCCACACCAAGTTTTTTATGCGTATGTTTCTCTTTTGAAATTTTTTGAAGACACATGCCAAAGTAGAAAGTAATCCTACTTAATGCCTTCGTAAATGTCAATACAATGTAAGTTTTCAATACAATTTTAAACGCTTGGTGTGGACCTGCAACTTAAGCCGTTTTGCATCATAGTAGTAAAATATTCTCTCCTTGATAAATCTTGTATGTATTTATACGTTTTATGATATTTTTTTTTTTACTTATTTTTAATGATTTTCGTGATAATAAAAATCATTTATTTTCAAATTTAGGGTTACTTCGAAAATACCTAAAAATTCATAAGCAAGGGCACTGCTTTTCCGCTGGCGCTATTTCGCTAGTTAACAGTCTTCGAACATTATAAGAAAATACGATACACGAATAAACTGACATGCCGACATTCTTAGTCGCCAATTTCAATGAATGAAAAATTTGAGACTTAACCCATTTGTCGTCGGCCGGTGATTATAATCACCAGCACTCATATTTTTTTTTTTTTTTTGGTTGCAATGTTTGCAAGGGTTGGGCAAATTGAAAAAGTATATCGATGTATATCGTATCGCTATTTTTTAAGAGTATCGATATTTATTAATTAAAAATATCGATATATCGATGTATCGAACGTGTTAAGCTGAAACTATTACCAAATTTTAATACATATCGTCGGTTGATAATTTAAATGTCGTGTGTCATATGTACAATAGAGCGACTCAAGTTGTATGGAAGCGAAATTCATGCAAGGTGTACCCTCCTCAAAATGAACCTTGGACTTTTTTAAGATGACATTTAAAATTTTTCGGCTCCAGCTTTGACCTCTCGTGACCTGGATCATTTTGAAAAAGGGTCTATTTTTGCATGTTTTGTTAATTTGAGAATCTGTTTCCTTACCAACATATTCCATATGGGTATCATCAAGAAAGGTTGTTTAAGGCCCGTCCAATTGTATATACAATTTTTTAAAGATATTCTGTTAAAATGAATGGTTTAAGAATTTTTTTTTCGGGGTAGTTTGTAATAAAAATGCCAAATTAACATATTTTAATCTTTAGTCGATTTAATTAAATACGGGTGTCAGCTTTTTTTGAAATTCGTGCTAGTTCGCGTTTTGACAAAAATGCAATGGGTGGTAACACTTCGTTTTAAATACATCGAGCACTTTTTTTGGTTAGTCGCTCTAATGTACAAACATATTCCATTTTAACTTTTTATTATTTCCTTTAATTTCAAATTTACTGCCTGTTCCTCTATTTCAAACGAAACTTTCATTCGCTTAACTTTTATTTAAAACAAAAATCAATTTTAAAATTTAGTTTTTAAGGTAAGTTATGCGAACGAAGTTTTCGTTTGAAATCGAGGGGCCGGCAGTTAATTCTATAATAAAAAAATCAAAAGAAAAAAAGTAAAGAACACAAAAAAATTGTTATTTAATCACCATATGAAATCTAAAAAAAAAAAATCGAGCCATAACTGCAAAAAACGCAAGCTTAAGCGACATCATTTTCAATTTTCGTTTTTTTTTAAATAAATGGATTTATTGGCAACACTTGTATAATTTCCTAAAATCTCATGGTCACAGAAGGTACCGTTACGATTTTATTGCAAAAACAATTTTAGTTTAAGTGCAGGGATGTCAGCGTCATGCACAATTGTGTCAGCAAAACTCACATGTACGCTTACGCTCTTTTATTTTGCGAGCGTAAAGTATAATTGTTTACTGCAAAACACTCTCATTCGGCGGGAAATATCGCACGATCGCACGGCCTGTTTTGAGGCCTCTAAACAGAAATAATATATTTATTATTTAGTATCTTTGTTTCTGTTTTGTTTTATTTCTGTTTTTAACATTGTACAATGATTTTAAAACAAACAAATTGCTTGTGGTTTTTGTACGAGGTGTAGTGTACTTGTTGTAGTATCAAGAATAACTGTGATGAATTCGCCTTGATGTTGTGTTTATTGAGCTTCTGTAAACTTCAAATTTGAATATTATTAATTAGTCTTGTAGACAGCGATAACGAGCATACAAGCGGATGAGTTTATTAAAAATTTAATCATCCAGATAGGGAAAATATTATTGAGTTCTGGAAAAATTTAGACGGGGCACTATATCCTGTATTAAAAAAAAATTCCTTCAAATGTTTGTCGCTTTTTTTCCTCAATATATCTTTGCGAACAAATATTTTCCGATTTGAAATACATTTGCTCAAAACAGCGTAATAAATAAACGTCCGCAAACCTAAAAAATGTTTTGTTGTTTCGAAACTGCAATATAAATTTAGAAGATATTATTGGTAAATAAAAGTATATTATTATAGGCTAGTAAAATCTTCTCTTTTTATAATGGTGGTTAATAATTATAGAATATTTTTAAACTTAATGGGGTTATTATTTGCAAATGAATTTTCATTGTTGGCATTCGCAAAGATATGTTGAGCACCAAATTAAAAATTTTGGAAAGAATTGTATAAGGTTGTAAAAAGACTTCAAATATTGTCAAATGCTCAATTTTTCCAAAAAATAGGCAAAGTTTCTGCGAAATGCAGGTTCCAAATCAAATTTATTTAAATAATAACTGATTGTGTCTGTCCATAACTCAACATTTTTCGATAATTGTATTATTATTAATTGCTCTAAAGTCTTTATAGCAAAATATGTATGTTAATTAGGCCTCGTAATAGGCCTCGCAACCGCAGATTCCTCCCGCTGGGAATGAAAGAGACAAGAGTATTCACACCAACACAATCATAATTGACACCACTGTTTAAGTGCCAATTTTCATACAAAATTTTTATTAAATATAATAAAAAAAACCTCTGTAAAGTTTTGTTTTTGTCGCATGAGCTTTTTTACGGTTATGGCTCGATATAATGCCGGATTATATACCGCCGGTAAACGAAACTTGTGGCACATGCAAGTAAACTGTGCAATATTTTATTTTTAATATATAAGAACATGCTCAAATAAAAAAATAAACAAACTATTTTTTTTTTTTATTATTAACATTCCAACTTTCAGGCTGCTAATACACCATAATTAAGGCGATTCTTTGCCTAATTATAGGAACCCTTTCCAGAATATTTTTCCGAGCTTATATTTTCCGTTATTATATTGTCAGTTTACTTGGTGCGGCGAAAAATGGGTTAAGCTTTCAAATGAGTTATGTCGCTCCTGAGAGAATTTTTACACTGCATCTCTGCAAAAGTTGACAGTACTTTGTTTTTGAAATTTAAATTTCTTATAAATATTAATTTTATATTTTAATAAACATTTTGTGTACTAAAAAAATTACTCTACTTCATTGTTCTCAGTTTCACCTTGAATTTATATATAATACTAGCGGGCCCGTTGCCTGCTTCGCACGGCAAAACAAAATAAGAAAAGAAACACACTTGTTTTTAATAAAGTTGGTTTTGTTCCCTATTATTCAACTTTTAATTCTAGTTTCTTACAATCTTAGACTATGTATCACTTAAACTATCTTAGAGCTCTTTCGTAGACAACATTTTTGGTTTTGCCATGAGTTGTTGTGTAGATAAGAGAACTGAAGGCTTGCCAACACGTGGGCACGAAACATATAACTGGCCGTGTGAAAAGCAAGGATATTCTAAATCAATTCCGCACAATTCCAACGATTGCCCTTGCGCTTTATTTATTGTAATAGCAAATTCAAGACGTATTGGAAACTGTAGTCTTTTGAATTCAAAAGGTAAATCTGATGGAATCATTGGAATTCGTGGAATCAATACATCTTCACCTTTAAACTTCCCCTTTAAAATTTTTGCTTCGATCAAATTGTTCATGACCTTTTAAGCCAGCAAGAGTCAATTATTGGCCTTGTGCTTTGTTGATGGTAATAGCAAAGGCAAGACGCAAAGGGAATTGGAGCCGCTTGAATTCAAATGGTAAATCGTTGGAATCGGTCATGCCGTTCTCCAGTTATGCGCTTAATAGAAAAAGTGGGCGTAAGAGTAGGCGTGGTAAATTTTTCTTTCGATGAAAACTTAAAGTTGATTAATACGAACATTTGAAAGAAAAATTAGTCAACTCGATGGAGCCGTTTTCGGATTTTAGGTAAATCGAAAAAAGTGGGCGGGGCAAAATTTTCTTTCCGTAAAAACCTAAGTTGGACCATGGCGATCATTTTAAAGAAAAAATCGTTCAAATCGGTCAAGACGTTCTCAAGTTATGGATTTTGCTACGCCCCTCCGCCCCCAGACCGAAAATTTCAACCAAATTTCATATAAACCATATATGGGCCACTGCCTACATAGTGTATAAGTTTGGTTGAAATCGCACGACGCGTTTATGATTAGTTCGGCGACGTACATATACGGACTTATTTTTATATATATAGATGTATTCGTATCGGTATCGCCGATATCTCATTTTGAGTATCGGTATTGTATCGGAAAAAAGACGTTTGTCCCTAGTTTCCCTAGTTTAAACAACGAGCAGTTTTAGGGCAAAAAATGCTGCTTAAAAATATTAAAACTAACGACAAGGTTTTATCAACAAACGTCAAATTCAATCGCAAAGTTCATCCTTTAATATAGTTGTGATGAGATTTCTCAAAACAACCGCATCAAAATATTTATTATAATACTAATACGAGTACTAACACAAATTTAAGGTCCACACGTAAGAAAATACTCTCTACGACTGAATTTTACGTTTATTGATATAAAAATCTTATGTCTTATTTAAAGTGTAGACCGCAAGTTGTGAAGACAACAATAAAGGTAACATACCATTCGCGAAGTGGGAGCATTAAAACGGTTGATTGTAGTATTTTTCCTTATGTTTGCCGTTACAATTTTGTCAAATTTGTTTACATATTTTGCCTTGTGAATTGGCTTTTTTGACAGATGAAACTACAACTTCCAACAATAAAATTCTCTGCAATTTTTTTTTTGCTGCATACAAATATTCCTTAAAATGTTTTCGTAATTTTTTTTATACATATTTTTTTAAAGTAACAGCAAAACAATAATATTTTATATGTTTTTGAGTTTTATGGCCAATTTCACCAATTCTATTTGAATATCAATTAATGTTTAAAATTCGTTTTTCATGTCAAATAAAAATAAAACTATGTATGTATGTATATGAAAAACTATATTTAAATATGAATTGATATATTAATAAATTGGTGAAATTGGCCATTAGTTTAAAACCAAGAGGGAGTTTACACCGTGTCTTTTCAGACATGTCTAACAAATACGTTTGTTTTGTTTGTAGGCGATCGGGTTAGAGAAGAAAGAGGGGTTGTCAAACAGACACGAGACGAGTTCTTAATGTTTTTTAATTTGTATTTATGTATATATATACATATATTAGACAATTAGACATGAAAACAGATATCTTTGAAAAGACATCGTGAAAAGACAATATGTTTTTGGAAGCATATTCAAAAGAGAATGAATAAAGCAGACATGGCTGAAAAAACACCGTGTAAATGCTCCCAAAGGGAGCAAAGGAAACATTATTAATGTACTTTACACACCGTTTTGACGAACCATTATTTTGTATGCACAAGAACAAAACGTAAGCAACATAACCAACATATAATTGTACATGTTCTCTCACAAGCCATCACTTTGTTCAAAAAACAAACCATTTTTGTGCACACATTAGTTGGGCTTACGAAAACTGTACTTGTCGATGTTTCGTTTTTGTTAAAACAGCATTTTTTCAACATTTGTTCGCTCATCGATGTCTTACGTAACTGCAGTATTACTATAAAAATAAACGCCATCTTTATTGCTACTGTTGTCGTGCTGTACGTGTTTCCCATACCAAAGAAAATGAATAAATTATTCTGCCAACGTTTTGTTCTTGTGCACATAACACAATGGCCCGTCGAAACAGTGTGTTATGAAACGCTGCCAGGCAACAGTGACCGTCGAAAATGTTTGTCCGCTTAAGGAAAATGTCCGCTAAGGGAGATTACGTTACCAAAATTTTCGACAATATGCACATAAAGCCTTCTTTCGGAAATCATTTTAATCCAGATTAAATGGAAAACTATAACCACTTTAGTGATCTAAAATTTGGCATAAAAAAGCCCTGCTTAAGCTCTGACAGGGCTGTGGATTTGTCCAAAATTAGTTCTAGCTCCGACTCCGACTCCTACCGCTGAAATTATTTAAGTCCGACTCCGACTTCAACTCCAACTTCTACTCTTACATTGATGCTAAATATATATGAGACTGGTTCTTATTTGACTTTAAACTCTTATTTTTAATGCAGTACCTTTTAAATGGTTAAGTATATCAAGAAAATTATTCTATACAAATTTCGAATAGATATTTTAAATATTGCATCGCCAATTTCAAAGAATTTTTATTTTGAAAAATTGTTTAAAATTTGTTATGCCAAAAATTTTTGGAGCCGGAGTCGCGAGTTTTTCTGGATACTTCGACTCCGACTCCGGTACAAAAACCTCAACTCCGACTCCACAGCCCTGGCTCTAACTAGACAAGAAATGAATTTTGTTAGGAATGAGTTTGACTAGAAATTAATTTTGTTAGGATTAGCCCTAATCTAAGCCTCAATCAACTTTTTATAGTAAGTAAAATTCTAAAGATGTTGAAACTAAAATTGCAATGAATAGATACAAATGAGAAAAGATATTCCAAAAATTATTAAAAATATCCACATATTAGAACATAACTCCACTTTAATAATGAATAGTCTAACCAATCCTAATTTTTTTTAAACATTATCATTTTGTGGTACCCTTAAACTAAGCAAAAACAAATAAATACTGCATTATAGTATTGTCTTATGCGGCTATTAAGCATAATACTTTAAAACATTATTATAAAATTCTACAAGCAATCATATTTATGCTGATTTAATTTCCCAAATTACAATTTCTTAAATTTAGCTCGTCGTCGTCATCGTCGTATACTTGTATACATATATATATTATATTTAAGACCATTAAGTGTGCACTAAATTAAATACTTTATTACATTAAGCCGATTTCTTTATTTCCTCGGCCATATATTTAACATAAAACACAGCACACTTTTTGTATTTCAATTTTAAAACATTCACTTATTTCCGTTTCCTCTGCTGCTGCTGCTGTTGTTTGTGCTTCTGCTACAGTTGAGTTTTTAGAATGAGCAAATTCCAACAAAAAAAAGCAAACACATCGTTTCTTTCAATACCGTTTTATGCTACAACAATGTTTGTCGTCGTTGTTTATTGTTTTTGTTGTGTTTGCATTAACAGTTTTGTTGTTTTTGCTTTTTTTTACTCAAAATGTAGGTCAATGGGTTGTCGTACTCAATCTGTTTTTGTTTTCTGTTTATTTTCTCTTGTTATTCACACTTCTTTCAAAGGTACACACACACAAGTGCATCAGTGCTGCCATTTCAGTAATTTCGGTATTAGATTAACTGCCTGTTTTTTTAAATAAAATAAAAATTTTCGTTCAGGAATTTATATGGAAAACATATTTGAGATTTTTTTGCTTTTGTTTCAATATAAATTCCCAAGTGAAAATACTTATTTTATTTTAACAAACATGCAATAAGTATTTTCAAAAAACATTCCCAAATTGTCTTTTATAAAATTGCCGATGCTACCAAATTTTCTAAGCATCGGTCGCCTTAGAAAAGAAAACAGTTTTTAAAGAAATGGATAATAGTATTAAACATAATTTGGTATTAATAAATAAATTTGCCGGGCAAACTTTTATATGCACAAGCAAATATAAAATATGCAAACAATCTAAAGAAAAGCAAAGTCTAATGAATAAAAATAAGCAAATTTTTACAAAACTAGTTAGTTTGCTTTGTTTAGATGTGCCGAATCTTTGATACCCGTCAGTTAGAATATTTCAGGAGTGGGCTTTATATAAGACCTATGGTAAATTATGGACCGATCATTACGAAATTCTGTGGTATGATTTGAAATGCATAAACCTTACGTTAAAAGTTAAAGGTAGGATGATCCCTTTAATTTATCGCTCACTTTTAGCTAAAAAGAAAATTTATAATAGTGGAATAGGCAAGTTGTAATAATGGCCATAAGTTGTATAACATAAGTATTGTAAGTTTTGCCTTAGAGTATTGTAAAAGCAAACACATACTGCTAATAACCGACATGCTCAAACGCACTTCCGCAGAGCCGTATCTTATTCCTATTTCTTGGATTCAGTAATAAAAGCTCTACAAGACCGACTATCTCCTGAGGTAAATATTTTCTTTGAACCTTAAAGGGAATTGAAGCTGTTAAGCAACTCGCAAATAACTCTAAACTATTAACTGGAATCACTCCAGTTTTAGTAATAACTAACGAATATCGGCTGTGGATGGTGAAAAGTCAACGGCACCAGGATAGTCCCCTGGTCAGTTTCAAAAACTTAGATTTAAACATGTATCCTAATATTTTTTTGTGTTTTCTTGCTACACTACCAGTGAGAGTAGCCACTTTCGGAGGGCTCTAAACTAGGCTTAAGACATCAATTGCAAAAAACTGCCAAGCTGAACTAACACTTTTGCCCCTTTACTAAGACAAACCTAGTCTTGCGAGAAGCTTGTTTTAATTGAAAACTATGCTTGTAATCAAAATGGATTTGGTTTCCGGCTTAATTTGTACTATATGCCCCCCCCCCCAACCCTCGGCAAAGGTCCAAAAAAACTCTCCATACAGATTACAAAATAAACGAAGCTATTGGTATTAATGTCAGTATAAATAAAATGTATGTAATCAAAATCATGCTTTCAACACTTCACTCGGTAACTGTAAAGGCCCTTTTACTGAGTATTACGGTATGTGCAAGACTCACATAAATTTAAAAAAGACAACAATTTGTTATGAAATGCAAAAAAAATTACGTAAAGAAATATGACAGTTGTATGGTTATTACATTTTTTTTACTATAAGATTCTTCATTTTATCAGAGTTGTATTTTTACAAAAGCACAAAAAGCAAATCAGGAATGGAAAATTAAAATTTTGCTCACAAATTTTAACTAATATTCTTTTCTAATAAAAAACTGCGAAATAAAAACACATAACACAAATTTTCAAGTGCTTTCTTTCAAATTTCAAATAAATCACTCATATTTGTTGTTAAAACTAATGGGCGGCTTCCACAATCAATAACATGTCTTTTGGAAACCGTACACAAAAAAGTACGGTACACAGACAAAAAAACGTATAATAAAAGTACAATCGTATCAACTTTTCCACCCTTGAAGAAAATAATAAAAACAGTTGTTGAATAATTTGCCGCCAGCATCAAAATTAAAATTATTAAATATTAGAGAAATATTACATTTTATGTCGTTATGTTCTAATTTTTATTTATATTTTAATACCTGTTAAAATCGTACCAAATATTAAACCGCCCCTAAAACAAAAACATAAACGTCTTTTATACTGCTTATATTCAACAAAGAGTTTTCTTTTTATTTCATGTGGGATAGTGTAGATGTAATGAAAAAGATTCTCTATTTGATTTTTTGACAATCAGACCAAAAATCTTAAGATTTTGTGAGACCAAAAATCTTATGACTTGTAGTAAATGGGGCTTATATCGGTAAAATGACAGATACATTTTGTTGTTTTGAAATAAGAATATTAAACTTTAAACAAATGAATATTTACGTGGGAAAAAACTTGATCGGTTTTCGATAATGGGTGAATTTACAGGTGAAATTGCAAAATATATCCCCAGGAAATATGGCCCCAAAAAGAAAATAAAAATTGGCCCTAAATTTGGGGCTATTTTTCGTAATGCAATATTACCCCATTTTTAATGAAAGCGTACCCCAAATTCTTTATTATAAAAGATCACCTCAAAATATTTAATGAACTTTAACCCCAAAAAGTTAAAAATAAAAAATAAACACAAAGAAAGTTTTATTGAATGCCCGAAACTTAAATTCCCAAATTCAAAGTCCCGAATTTCAAAATCCTAAGTTTAAAAATCCTGAATATCAAAGTCATGCATTTTAATATTCCGAATAATTATACAGCCTTCCGCCGGACGGAAGGATTTGTTCCTCAATGGTATAAAGAATACTGGCTTCGCTTAATAAAGTTTCAGTGCATAGCCGGTCTTCGGCCGGGTGCAAGGATTTTCTCATCTATGTTATAACAAACACCGGCTTCGCTAACTAAAGAATCTCTGCATAGCAAGCAAGGATTTTTTTCTCCTTAGAAATTTAAATATAAAATCTTTTGGGGTAATTTTTCATTACTTAAAATTTGCATTATATATGTAAAAGTAAATGAAAAATAGCTCCAAATAAAACATTTTGATTTTATTTGGGGCCATTTTTAATTCCTTGATATTGGGGTCATTTTTCATTTTACTTTAAATGCAAAAACACCCCCAACGAAGAAATGAAAAAACCCCAAAAGAAAAAAAATAAAAATTGTCCCAAAATTGCGAGTTGTTATGTCTCATGTAAAATTTTGGTGCCATTTATCATTTTCTTTTTGGGGCCATATTTCCTGGGGTTATTTTGCGCACCAACGAATTTACAAGACAAATTTTAAAATTTTTTAAATATTTAAAAAAAAATTTCAGAATGTAAAGGATAATCAGCTGTTCGTTTTATCAATTTAGCAAAATAATCAAAAAAAAACTTTGAAAGGGTTATGGTAAACGCTTTTCAAAGCTTTGACGAACTACTAATTTAACAACTGCCGAGATGGTGAAAATTTTAAAACAACATATTTATTTATTTTAAATTAAGCATATGTAGAAGAGTAATTTAGCTTATTTAAAAATGTATATACTGGCAACACTGTAGTGCATTGAGTAAAAACAAGAACGAGAGAAAGAAAGAGAAGGAGTAACTTTTAACCAGGGATGGAAATCAGGAACAATTGTACTATTTGTGATACATTTCCATTAACATTTAAAAAATTTTAATTAGTATCAAAAACAAGTTCTATATGATATTTTTAGAGTGAGTCTTAAAACTAAATTATATCACTTGTCTTATCAGATAAATCAACTTAAGAACAAGTTTAATGTCTGTTTTGACAATAAATTTTTTAAATTATATTTAGGTTAAGTTTACAATTTGGTCCAGAAGCATGTATTAAAGCAAGAGCTAATCCAGTCTTCTGTTCAGGGGAGGGGGGTTATATCGTAAAAATCCTGTCGGCAAAATCAAACCCAATTTGATAAAAAAAAAAATGGATTGCAATTAAAATGAACTTCTCGCGAAACTAGTTATGACTTTGCCCACATGAAAGGGTTTATATTTGGGAACGTTTAAAAGTGCTAGTTGACTTAGGCAGTGTTTGCAATTGATACATTAAGCCTAGCTGAGAGCCTCCTGAGAGTGGAAAAGGATTTTTCTGCAGTAGTTTCACTAAATGGTTGTGTAGAAAGAATACATCAAAAATTAACCGAAGGAATATCCTGATTCCGTTGCCATTGCACCTTCCACAGCCAATGACCTTAGTTATAACTAAAAAAAGGAGTGATGCCAATTAGCAGTTAATAGTCTTTTGCGTGTTATTTAATAGTTTCAATGCCCTTAATGGTATAAGTAATCGGACGTCAGGAGATAGTCGGTCTTGAAGATCATTTATTACTAAATCCAAGGGCTTTCTATTAAGAGCGATCCATTTTAGCATTTCAATAAAATGTGAAGAAATTTTAAGCGATACTACTATTTATGAAATATGACGTTTAAATGTCCGCCGCATGAGTAAATAATAGGTTTTTCATTTAAACGGGCTTTTGCTTTAATCGATTAATCGCTCGATTAATTCACCGAGGTTTTGATTTCATCGGTTAATAATCGGTTAATTTTGTTACTAATCGGTTAACCGATTAAAAAGGTTTTTTTTTATAAATTAAGTAATTTCAATTAATAAATATGCATAAATTATTTATTATTTTGAGTTTATTGGTAAAAAAAAAAACAACAATATACCAAACATAACAATTCTTGAACTTAAACGAGTAAAACCAAATTATTCATAAATATGTAATACATATTTTTAGATGTTGCAGAAATCGAAAGCAGCCCATAATACAGAATATCTAATTTCTCAGTTCTTTTACTGGATTTTTTTTTTTTTTTTTTTTTTTGTTTATTAATTTGCAATATTGGAAACATTAACAGAACTATAATAAACAATAGTTAGTAATTAAATTTAATATTGTATTTTATTCGACCTTTATAATATATAAATAAAAAAAAAGAAAAAAAAATAAAAATAATTAAAAAAGACCTCGAGCTCAAAAAAAAAGTTCTTTTTTTTTATTTATAGTTAGTAATTATGTACAATAAATTTATATTTTAAATAGATTTTTGTCAGTGACGTTTCTACTTCAAATGAAGAATATATATAATATTTTGTAATGAAAAAAAATTTTTTTTAAAAAACATTACTTTAATATTTTGATGTGTCAAAAGGTCACTAAAAGTAAAAAAACAAGGAAGTGAAAGCAATAGACATTGCTTATTCATTTAACCACCAAAACTTATTAGTACCTGGCCTTTGGCAAACATATTTATGAGTATTAGAAATACTTTTTTCATATTTTTTAAGTTATTTTGTTCAGTGCTGCAATCTACAGCTTTAACATTTGCTCTTCTAAAATTGTGATAATATATTGGAACTGCATTTTCATTTTGGATGAATTTAATTTTATCTAGATACAAAAACGCCTCTGGGAGAACTAACCCGATTTTCAGAGTATTTATTATATATTTTTCATTTGCGTAGTATGAAGCCATAATGATGTTATTTTCAATACATGACATACATCTTAGTATATGATTTCTTACTAAATTTATTATAAAATTGTCAATTCGTATTATATTTGATGCATTGTACAAAATTTTGTTTGAGACATTTTTTTATAATTACTTCTTTTTGATCTAAATAATGATGTACAAGATCTTAAACATTTTCGCTCGAAGACTCTAATTTTTTCCATGTAAGAAGGTGATATGTTAAACCAAATCTGGCATCCATATGGAATCATATGATTAGTGGTCTAATCAACGTTTGATACATAGTAAGTTTAATTTTTGTGTTAATATATTTGGTTTCCTGGATTTATTTTAACATATAAAATCTTCCATTATGCCATTGCAGTCCTGTTTTGATTTTTTTTAATTTTTAACACTTCTAATTGTTTCGGTTTATTCTGTTGAAAGATTGATATGAAAAGATATGAGACAAATAACTAAACACATAGATATAAAAAGTACATGAAACAAAAACCTGTTGTTGTTATTTGAAATGAAGATCACAATTAACACCATCCTTTTGCATATGGCACGAAATAAATAATTAAAAACACAAAAAAATATGATATAATACTACAAAAAGTTAATAATTTTGTTACATCGGTTAATCGACTGAAATAACCCGGTTTAATCGTTAATTGAAAAAAGCCAATTTTAAATTAACCGGTCAGTTAATCGGGTAGTAATTAAGCGGTTAACCGATTAACGGTTAACAGAATGAATACCCTAGTAAATATACAATATCCAACTTTCCATGACTTGACCGCACAAATCAGCTGAAATAAGAATTTTGTGTTCGATGTTGTCCAACAGCTTTTCTAACTTTGTTGGCACCGACCAGTAATTCAATGTTACCTCACAGATAGGTTAGGTTAGGTTAGAAAGGCTGGTGCGAAGCAAACTTCATACCCTCACCCAGAAACCAATATGGTACCTTGAGACGCCTTAATTAGTGAAAGAAATCAAGTTCTAGAGTAGGAGAAGTAAATAGTGAAAGCACAGGAAAGGAAGATAGTGGAAGATAAGAAATCGGACAGAACAAGCAAAAACAATTTTACCCAACAGGAAAACTGCCCTACATGTTCCCGGTTTCCAGCCTCCTGCCGCGCAGCCAGATCATTCCCATGACGAATCCCGTCAAATTCTCAAGCCCGCAGCCCGAGACATCTCCCAATTCGTGCAGGAATCTTCTACCCAGCCACCTCAGCCTGCTGTTCAGTAGCCTGGGACAGTGGTACAAAAAGTGCTCAACTGTCTCCAACTCCTCTGGGTCCCCACACAACATACATATATCCGATAAGCCAGACCCCATTCTCACCGCCATTCTGCCTATTATACAGCGGCCCGTGATAATACATATCATGATATTGACGCAGGTCCTACTCTTACCAAGCACACGCAGAGAAAAAATATGTTTAAATATGGTCACCTCTAACAAAACTATTTTTAAATAAAATTGTAAACATACTATAGTAATTTTAACCATATTATTGCCATCGACAACCATATAATGGTTAAATTAGTCCTCCATCAAGAATACACAACCATATTA
This sequence comes from Pollenia amentaria, assembly GCA_943735925.1. Classification (NCBI taxonomy): domain Eukaryota; kingdom Metazoa; phylum Arthropoda; class Insecta; order Diptera; family Polleniidae; genus Pollenia; species Pollenia amentaria. The sequence continues at coordinate 77,475,733 of OX031008.1, read as the reverse complement.
TGGTTGCCTCCGAACATGTTTTGTTTAATAATAACTTAAATATGTTTAACATTTATAGTATCATGGTTGATTTTCAACCATATAATGTTGCTCTTGGAAAAGAGGAAAATACTATTGTTAATTTAAAAACAAATTATTGTCATATTTAACAATAACATGATTAGAGGCTACCATAGTATGGTTGTGGCTTTTGATGGAGGACTAATTTAACAATAATATGGTTGTCGGTGACAATAATAAGGTTAAATGAAACATAATATGTTTAAAATTTTTTTTTTAAATTGTTTTGTTGGAGGTGACCATATTTAAACATATTTTTTCTCTGCGTGCAGCGCGTCTGAATTTGACCTACTAAGCATCGGCACTAGCGTTCGCGAAACTCAGCAGTCCGTTCGTCCCCGCCAAACCCGATTAGTCCCGCTCAAAACCCATTCCCTAATTCTCCCAAAGCAGAAGCCCATTGGAGGCCTGATCACCTGCAAACTGTCAGATTCCTCCATTTCCGAGCCCAGTCTCGCCAGCTCATCAGCTATCTCCTAGAGCCTTCCTCACAGAAAACAAAGAGATATTTTAGAAAATTCATATATCGCTCATTTGCTCGAACCACTTTACTTTACTCTGACTCTTTTAACGAGGAAAGTATAAAAGATATAAAGATTAATTTTATACACAATTTAAAGAGAAACCTTGCAAAAAATTCTACATCACTAAGGCCAAATTTTTATTTTTTAAGTTATGACGACGTTGCAGCAATTGAGCGATATATCATTGATTCGTAATCGAGCCCGAAGTGCCCTATCTCAATCCTAAAGTATCTTGCATAAAGAAAAGGACTATTTAGCATACAAATTGTGTTTTAGATTTAAAAATTTCAAATGGCTAAAAAAAGTTTTTAATGGTCCCGCCTAAGTCTAAAAAGTACATTTAGTTATTTAAGTGAATACAAAATCGTACAAGCCATTGTCCTTCCCTGCTCGCAACACATACATACTTGAAAATTGTAGTACGAGTTCATGTATAGTACTGCTCTATTTACAACAATAGTCTAGAAATCTTTTTTTTTTAAGAAATGATTACTTTGTTTTTATTTATTTTTTTGTATACTTTTATTTTATTTTAATACAGGTCAAAAATCCTATAAAATTCTTTTATTTTTTAGTTTTTCTTAAGAGTTTGTTTTATTAAGTAGAAAGTGTGAAAACAACAAAAAGTTAAGTTAAGTTGTTCTAGATTTCTAACGAAAAAAGAACTTTTTCTAATGCCTTAGTTCTTTAATCTTTTAATTTTTTATGATTTCATTCTGGATTTTTGTTGTGCTGTTATTGGTGTTGTTGATGTTTAAAAAGCCCTAATTCAGTAGTTTATTACTTTTCAAGGTGCACAATGTCTAATTGTTGTTTTTTTCCAACCACAAGGTTAATCATCATAATAATATTTTTTCTCGAGTTTTTGTTTCGAAGAGCTTGATTTTGTCTAGGTAATACGTACCAGCATAAAAAAATGTACGATTTCTGGTAGTTACGAGTACAATCAAATTTTCAGGTTTTTTTTATTCCTTTGAAATTTTTTTTGCTTAAGTGTGAGTGAGTATGTATTTCAGTTTGTTGTTGTTTTCCGTTTTCTCTTCTGTTTTTCACAGGTGTTGAGGTTTTCAGGTTGTTGCTGTTGCTGTTGTTTCATCATTTGTAGGTCATGGTTTTATATTGTGTGTATGTGTGTGTGTGTGTGTTAGCAAGTGTAGCTAAGTGTTAGTGTATGCGTGTTGCATTTTATTTATTATGAAATTGTTAAAGTAATAAAAATAATGCTGGCAGAAAAACAAAAAATATAAAAATACTAAACGAACTAACAACTGAAACCATATGAGAGTTTATTTGATTTCGACTGAATGATTTTATGGGTTAAAATCATAATACTACCTTTACAGTTTACCGCAGTCTAGTGTATTGAAGTAAAGTAATTTTACTCGTATTGTAATACGTTTTGATGCAACTCAGCGTATAATTAATATTGAATTGAACACTAAACGAGGACGTATACTTATTATTTGTTATTCATTTTATGCGTGTGAGTAATGAGAAATGAATACTCTATTAAGGCTAATCATGTAAAACGCAACGCAACGCGAAAGAATTACATTGAAAGCAAAAACAATGTCATAAATATTTTGTAATTTTGTTGTTGTTGCTTTTAATATAATTCTTTGGCGTTGCGTTTTACGTGATTAGGGACTAAATATTAGATGCCAAAGCTACATTCATACCTATTAAATTGACGTCCTACACGTAACGACTAGTTTTATTAAAAAATTGTTTGCTTTTGCGAAACGTCTACTGGATCAAACATCAATTAACAGTTTCTTAATTGAATTAAACAATTATCTTCTTACAAAAAAAGATAAGAAAGTCAATAATATTTGTTAAAAATAAGGCTAACGTTTGATCAATTTGCTGGTCATGCTTTTTTGAATTTTTTCGTCAAATATTTGTTTGCTCTAAACATACCTTAAGTTAAGTTAAGTTATAAGTTAATTCTAATTTCTCCAACTTTATTTATACACAATACTAATATATTAATATATATTGTGCGGCCCTATGTTCCACAGGGAATTAAAGGATTACATATATAATACTAATATATTAACTATCTCAGAACAAAATAAGCTGAGATGCCACTTTTTTAAATTTGTACAGAAAAGTTGAATTGAGCTGCCACATCATATAGTGTTTTTGCATTTATATTACAACAATTGTTTTTTTGCTGAATAATTAAATAATAACCCTTATATTCATAAAAAATATTTTATGTTTATAGCAGGTTTATGAAACGAATTTTCTATCAAAATTTGTTCAATAAAACTTTTATTATTCAAAAATAGTTTTTATCAATATGGGGGTATAAATACATATAATTAAAAAAAATAAAATCACTTTCCTTTTTTCGTCCATTTTCTTTAACACTCTTTTAGAAAACAATTCAATTTAAGTAGTTTGCTAGTTGGTCTGCCATTTTTTTGTAATTGTTTACATTTGTAAACCACATGGTAGCTTTGTTTTTGCGGACAAATTTTTCGAAATGGGCGAATCATTCGGCTTACACTCTCAGTAAAAAAATTTTCTCCGGACAAAAATATTGTTCGGAACGCATAGATGAATCCACCTATATATAATCTCATATCTTATGTGCTGTTTCCAGGTGACAAGCAATTAATTGTGTAGTAAAATTTATATGAAAATCACTCAGCTTTTTGAGTGCTTTTTTTCATATAAATTTAAAAGAAAATCACTCAGTTTTTAGAGTGCTTTTCATATAAATTTTACTATACAATCAATTGCCTGTCATCTGTAAACATCACATACATAAATTCATTAAATTAGTGTTTATTCAAACTTGTTCTTTGTAATGGTAGGAACACAACTGAGTCGTATGTCGTAAGAACGTACTACTTTACGCCGTAAATTTCTCAAAACACGGTCTATTGACCCATAATTCCGTCGTAGACATAATTTTTTTCCCTTGAAAATTACATGTATTAGAAAAATCTAAATTTATTGAAATTTTTGTTTTTTTTTCTCTTCTTTTAATTAATTTTTTTTTTCAAATATTCAATTTGAAAACAAAAAAAAAATTATTTATGGCCTGTTCAACGATCTAGATAGCAAATCGAAGCGATCGCAATCCATTCGCTCGATTTCGAATCAGATTGGGTTCAACCATTTCGACAGCTTTCGATCGCTTGCTCTTACGAGTGTCAATATTTGTTACTTACGTAGTAAAAAAAATATAGTATTGCCATATGAGATATTTCTATAATTTTTTGCGTTTTCGTTCAAAAGTATAAAAATTAATACTAATTTGATTGATAACAAATACAACTGTCTTTGAAATTTTATCAGCTGTATAGAAATGTCAGAAAATAAAAAAAAAATTTTATTGATACCAAAACTTAAAAAAATAGTAAACAAAGGTGAAATGTAATCAAAAACAAAATATATAAGCAAAAAAATAAATAAATCATGCAAACAAATAAATAAACCAATTAAACAATTACAAAAGCAGCGACCCATTAATTTTCTGTACCAGAAAAGTTAAATAGTTTCCTTTGTAAATACCGCGAACAGTTTTTTGCAGGCTTTTGTTGTTTTTTTCTTTTTTTTTTTTTTTTTTTGTCCTGCATTTTAAATGTAAATATAAATATTATTTCAAAATCAATTCAAACCTATGGTTTTCTTCTGCCTTAAAATATAATGTCGTTTACCATCTTCTACTCTGCAATAGAACGCGCAGGTGGTACAAATGTAGTTTTTGGCTTCTACTTTTCCGTTGCCCGTCCATCGAAAAGTTATTATGCATTTGTGCTGATGTGTATAACACCCTAAAATATGGGTCCTATATCTACTTTAAAGTATACCGATCGACTCAGAATCATGCTAAGTCGATCCAACGATGCAAAGTACAGGTCGGAATTTTGGAGATAATTTGATGAAATTTGGCACATAGGTTCAAATTGGCAGAAGGACCAAGCTTATTGGAAATGGGCCGAATCGGTCCATAATTTTACTTAGCCCTAATACAAGATTCTTTCCGGATAGGGTTTTTGTTCCGATAAATGATCTTATTATGCTGATATTAAGATTAAATATTGTCCAAACTAATTTATTGCAATCAGCTCCCATACAAATAATACTCCCGAAAATGGCTTTTAATGCCATAACTTCCTTACAAATATTAGTATTCACATACAAATTGGCGTAAATGAGTTTTACGATAGCTTATGTGTCATAATAAAATGTTATCCTGGTAGGTCCAAAATAAACCATCCTAAAATCTCATGTATTTAGGTGAAGAAACCTAAATAATATTCGGCACAAACAACTCTCAAATTAATCTTAACCTTATAACATAAGTTTGTTCAGGATTGTCCATGATTGCCCGTGGGTCCCAAATGGTCGGGCTTGTCCGACTATACTTTCTTACTTGTTTAAACTATAATTTTACGTTTAAACAATCAATAAAATATTTTTATTTTACATATGTCCATATGTGACAAGTGGTAATGAGCTCCATTTTTATTAATTATTTATTTAAATTACTCTTAAATATTTCTTGTTTTTTAAAATTCAACGATTCGACAACAAAACAACAAGTGAGTGGTTTTGACATTTGTGTTCGTCATCTTGACGATACCTTCGATATCGATAAACCACTTTTTGTATGAAAGTACTTACGTTTTCTTTCGAGATTTCGTTCGTTCAAATAATCGTACAGAATAGAGTTAGTTGAACCCAAATCAGCTTTCGATCGCTTTTGATAGCGATCGAAGTTGTTCTTTCGAAATCGTTGAACAGGCCATTAATTATATATTAAAAATTTTTTTATAATAATACGGCCATAACCTGCATATGAACTAGAACTAGATCTACATATGGAGCCCTTACCGCAAAAAAGCTTTAGGAAGATCATTTAAATTTGACGTTTTTTTAATAAATTAATTTAATGGCAACACTTGCATCATGTCCTAGAATGTCACATAAGGTACCGTTACAATTTTATAGTTTTATATATAATACAAAATTTTTATGTAATATAATAAAAAAAAAAAACTTCTCTTGTCAAATTGCGTTTATGTCGCTTAGGCTTTTTTTGCGGTAAGGGCTCGATATGTCGACTTGCGACGTAGATACTAGGGTATTAATTTAATCGCTCGATTAATTAAGCGAGGTTTTGGTTTAATCGGTTAATTGTGTTATTAATCGGTTAACCGGTTAATAATGTTTTTTTTTATAAAATAAGTCATTTCAATGAATAATGCATAATTATTTATTATTTGCAGTTTTATAGTAAAAAAAAAAACCAGCAAAAAAAAATAATTCATAAATACATATGTAATACATATTTTTTAATAAATATATACATATTATGGATTAAATTCAACATTTTTAATTTTTCGTATTTATTCTGAGTTAAATTTTAGTTATGTATTTTATAAAGCTTTTTTGTAATAGTTCTATTCCTTAAAGTTTTTAGGAATGACTTTATACACTACCAGACTATTATATTGTATTTTCTTGTTACATTTTACCTTAGCTTTCCATTGGATAGCAATGAAGTATATTGTATGTACAGAAAAATTTACAATTTGCTAAAAATTTTTAAATAAATATGTCATTAATTTTATGTTACCACTTTTCAAAAATGCAACATTTATTTAATACAGAGTTACATAATTCATAGTAATTAAAAAGAATAAAGCCACGTACACAATAGGCAGCAACATTTTCACTGGTGTTCATAATAGAGCAACAATTTTTTTCACAACCACACACATTTTCCATTAAGAAACCGATTGCAAATTTTGCCCACATCAATAATACATATTTATTATTATTTATTAAAACATTTTATTGAAATTGTCATTCAAAACTAAATAAAATTATTATAAACGTCATATGTATACATTTTCATACAAATTATTGCTGAGGTAGACTCAACTTTTTAAAAAAAAGTTTGTTACATTTTTGTTCAACAAATTAAAGGAAAATATATGAAATACTTTGGAAAGAAATAAGATAGAAGAATAAACAAAATCGTTGTTAGAATTGTGTACGAGGCCTAAGAGTAAAAAACGCAAAATAAATTGCGCAAAAACTTGTAAATAAAATGACTTCTATTGTGTGACAATATTTTCAATAGGCAAAAGAAAAGGGTAAAGCTAAATGCTTCAAGTGCCCAAAAGTCTTGTAATGTAAAGGGTCATCGAAATTATTACTTTTGAGCCATCTAAAAACCAATCACAAATTAACTATTGATGACGATAAGCCTGCCACATTCCAAACTATTAGCCTCCAAAAAACGAAACAAATTCCTGCATTTAAAAACTTCATAAAAATCAAAATGGAATTTCAGTATATGCTTTAGAAAAATCAAAAATGGCAAAGGCTTATTTAAAATCTTTTACATTTTGAATACCATCAATTACTACAACATAATGAAAGTTAATGATAGAGTTTTATAAACAAAAACAAGATGAAAATGTTTAACTCTTTTTCGTTTATAAAGACTGAAATATACATAAATAGTTTACTCTTTTTTTCTTGTTAAATTTTTCTATATATATAAAAATAAGTTGTCCCATGTGCGTCATTTTATAACTCGAGAACCACTCAACCGATTTTCAAACGAGTACTAATTTCACTGATGGCTTATAAAAAAAAACCATCGAAAAATTTCTACGAATATTCGTTATACGCGCACTTTTATGATGGTGTGTTTTCTCTATATAAAATGTATTTGTTTCCTTATGAGAATTACATTTCTACCCATAAAATCATCGTCCTAAACGCCTGAAGCTAAAATGTTGAAATTTTCCCGAGAGGTTGACCTCTCGAAAAATCGATTCCCTAGGATGGGAGTTTTGGGAAATTTTTATGGTTAGAGGATAAAAAAGTTAAAAACGGGTAAATTCCCTAACCTCATGTTCATTAAAAAAATAAGCGGATAGGTGTCTGGTACTTTTTTGTAATTCGACCCTTTTGGGGAGTAAACGGGTAAAACCTGTATTTTAAAACGTTATTGCCACGCCATCTATCTATTAAACCAATAAATATTGAAATAAAAAATATCACATTCGTAACGTATCTAAAAAATAAAAATACAAATTTGGTACATTTTCGAAATTCAAACGTTTAAGAGGTGAAAATCGTACCTATTACAAAGTAGCGGGTTAAAACCTAGAAACATAAGCTTTTGCGTTAAAATATATCCACGAGACGCTTACGAAGTAGCGGGTAAGATGCTAGTACCTATATAAAAGTCGTTTTTTGTTAATATTTTATTCAAAATTATAATAAACTGGAAAAGCCGGTTATTTAAAAAAAATGCAATTTACAACTATTCAAAACCCGGCTTTTTTAATATGTCGAATAGTTAACAAGTCTAGTTCAAACAAAAGTCTAAAAATCTAACAAGAAATATGGAGAATTAGTCAGTGTTCGAAAATAAACCAACCATTTTTTAGCACACACCCAGAAATTATATTTATTTTTCTAGTGTTTGTGTATTAGTTAGAGTTTTTCTTTTTCCCGTTTTTTTTCATTTCCCTGGAAATCGGGGTTTATTATTCAATTTCCCGGGATTTCCCGCTTTATATTTAATTGTGCAAAATATAATTAAAACAAAAATCCATCAAGAGATCTCTTAAATAAGATTATCAGCATTAAGCATAGGCATTTACAGAATCTGTGGACAGCCTATTTCTTATTTTTATCAAGAAAAGTCCTGTCAATGGGAAAACACGACCCCTTTCTCCGGATGGAAGAACTTACAAAATCTCTGGACACTTTCAAATTTCTCACCATTAAAAATTTGTAATTCTTTTTAAAAGAAAATTATTTTCTAAATCAAATTTCAATCTATTATGCTTTCTTGCAATAGCCCTAGTCCTTCAATATTTCACATACTTTTTGGTTATCAGAATATCTTGTATCTTCATTCACTTAAGCTATCCTTTGGTTAGCAATGAAGTAAATTTCAATTTACAAATTTAAATTTAAACTTTTTTTATTTGAAAATTATTTCTTTGAGTTTGAATACTAATTGCTGGATTCAACATTTCCTTCAGTGTTAATTTGTCACTTTTAACATCATCTCTTACAGAAATAGTATTTACTTCATTTTCAGAATCTAGTCCAAAAAATAAATTTTCTGAAGCAAGTGGGAACAACTTTGTTTTCGTTTTTATAAAATAAATCTGAATCTTCAAAAATATTCAAAATTGTGTACATTTTTACTCCTCGGCTTTCACTATGTAGTTCGAAATTTCAAAGCATGAAACGTTAAACATTGCCTTCCTTATCGGATTTGAATTTACATGTTTTTCTTGACATACACTTCTTTACAATTATATCAACAGTAGAATTTTCATAATTAAATAAAAAAGTCCCGGGAATTCCCGCACAAATTTCCCGGCACTTTTTTCCCCAGAAAAAGTGCGGGATCCCGGGATTTTTTCCCGTTTGAAAAACAATAGGATTAGTACACAACCCTTAATTCCGTTCATAAATATTTTCAATAACGTAACAAACATTATGTACTGTTCTGTTTTTAGTACAATTCTAGTTGTTCTGTAGACATAGATTATATTTTAATGTTTTGTAGTGTTTTTGTTTCAATGAATTAGCAAACAAACAAGTTTGGCTTCTTACTAGTAATGTGGTCAGCGTGGCCAGGTCTAAAAAAGTTTTACAGCTAAATCTGGCATTAGACATGGCCAAAAAATTATTTAAAAAAATGTTAAAAATAAAGCTAAAACTTTTTTAAGATTTTAGTTAAAAATTTATTACCAGTATGATATTTTATTCGAAACTAAATGCCATTTTAGTGACTAATTGTTGAACGAAATTAAAATAGTTGGTTATATTTAAACAAGTGCATAGAATTTGGTAAAGCATCTGATGCACACAAATATGAAGCACAGATAGTTGAGATTAAATTTTATATTTAGGGGCCCGCAGACCCCTGATAGATCATTTTATTTTTTATAGTTTAAGAAAAGTTGAAGCATTAGAATTATTATTTTTTAGAACAAAAATTTTTTTCACACATTTACACTATTAAATTCTTATCTTAATACAAAGTGAAATTTCCTTGTACTTTTGTATCGAAATATCAAAGGGAATATAATATTTACAATCAACATGATAAGGGCATTTCTAATATTCCCTGAATATTCTATTTTTTTAACAAGACAGGTAAAATGTTTTTTAACATAAAAATTATCCCTTTTCATACGAAATTATTTTAGGTACAACTATTTTAAGTCAAAATTTATTATAATTTATAAAAAAATTTAGTAAAATCAATAAAACTATTCGTCCAAATCTTTAAAATAAATAATTGTTAAGAAAAGCTAAAAACATTTTCTAAAAATGCTAAATAAAAAGGCAAGTGCTAAATAAAAATTTTTAATGCTAAATTTAGCTGCAAAAATGCTAAAATGGCCACACTGATTGTGGTTGCTTGGCAATTCGAGCGTGCACAGTAAACCCCTGCACGAATGCATTTGTTTTTTGTACACAGTTGTCCACACCAAACTATTGTTGTCAACTACTTAAATTTTTTTTAAATCAGCTCGAATGATCCATTATGAAAAACCAAATCAATGTTAAAACAGTAGTTCGTTTCTAACAAATCAGTGTAAAGCAGTAGTTAGATTTAAATAAACCAACTCAATCCATAATTTGATGTGAACGAAAAAACAACACACAACAATTGTGTCTATAACACAGTTATGTACGGTAAACTTTTCAATTCACAGTGTGTGATCTTGATGTTTATTGCCGATTGTTTCTCAGAGAGCTTTTTATTCTAAGAGAACTTATAATTCTCACTTATCAGCGTTTAAAGGCCATGTCAGATACAACTTTTGCTTCGCGTTGCGTTACCGATTCGCTTTGACATCTAAGATAAAATATACATACTTATACGAAACATGTCACATAAAGTACTTTCAAAGCGGAGCGAAGCAAAAAGTTAGCCAACTCTCATGTTTTTGCGCGCTTTGACAATTGGCTAGTATAATTTTCTTTTTTTTTAATTTTTTTTGCCAAATTCAATTCCAAAAAACCGGCCAATTAAATTTTTACTTTAATTTTTGTAACAAATAATTAAATGTACAAATTACCAACCGCTTTTATAAGTAAACAAACAATGCGTGAGTGTTGTCAAAGTTTTCATTGGCGCATAAGGCCATGTCAGATAAAACTTTTGCTTCGCGTTGCGTTACCGATTCGCTTTGACATCTAAGATAAAATATACGTACTTATACGAAACATGTCACATAAAGTACTTTCAAAGCGGAGCGAAGCAAAAAGTTAGCCAATTCTCATCTTTTTGCGCGCTTTGACAATTGGCTAGTATAATTTTCTTTTTTTTTTTAATTTTTTTTGCCAAATTCAATTCCAAAAAACCGTCCAATTAAATTTTTAACTTTTATTTTTGTAACAAATAATTAAATGTACAAATTACCAACCGCTTTTATAAGTAAACAAACAATGCGTGAGTGTTGTCAAAGTTTTCATTGTGGCATACACCTTTTGCTTTGCGTTTTTCTGCCGAAGGTAGAAACGTCACGCAAAGCGACAAAGTTGTATCTGACACGGCCTTAAGTGCGTGCATACGTGTGTGTATCACTGTTGCCAGAAGTGCAGATTTATCTGCGTTTTGCAGATTTTTCATATTTATAATAATATATTTATATAATATTTTTCATCTTTAATTGTTTTTTGCTTCATACAAATCTAGCTAGTCATACCTAATAATTGAAAAAAAAAACCAGATAATTCATACTTATCACCTATTTTGCTTCAGTTCTTTCGTGTGATTCGTGTGATTTGGTTTAGTTACTGTGATTTGTTTTGCTTTGTTGCTGATGGGAGTAAATTCTCTTTACACTTCGTATTTTGTCGTTTACAACACACTAATTACAATAAATTTGCAAGTGTGTGTTTTTATTTATTTTTTGTTATATGGGTTTTGCACAACATAGTATTTGATTCGTTAGCAAAGAGTGAGCGACAATCAGTATTTAAAAAACAAACAAATGTCTTGAAACGGCTTTTAAATGCATTTGTGCAGAGGTTTAGTGCACAGCACGAATAGCCTGTGTGTGTATTTGTATTGTGTATACGTATTGTTTTTGTAAAAATTTTTTGCTGGCTTTTGGTTTTTCTGTAAAAACAGACATATGTACATACATGTATGTATTTTGTTCTTGTAAAAAATTTGTTGCTGTCTTTACCAGCCAAAAGGGCGCTGACCACAACAGAAGCGAATGATCAATTATGTGCTGAACCGAACACAACGAAGTAATTTGGGTTTTTTACAAAAAACAGAACGCAATTAAATACTCTCTCCTTTATGTTGAGTTTGATTAGTGCAGTATTTTTATTGTGTATGAAGATCACAAACAGAGAAACGTTTTTTAAGGTATTTACTACACAAACACCCTTATCGTTTGTGTTTTCCAAATTTCAACTGTACAGAACACTAAAGTACAGTATATAATGTTTATTTTCAAACTCTAGAATTGTTTTTTTTTTTTTTTTTTTTTTTATTTTACTTAAAACTAAACTTTTTGGCCGACTAGTTAAGTCATATTGCCAGGGTATCCCACGAATTTTTGGAGCCTCAACCACAAGTCCTGGTTCGACCTAAACCTTCGTTTAGGAAGGCGAGAGCTTCCATAATCCACTCCAGAGTATTTTTGGTCTCCACCAGTAAACGTCTGAGTTTTTTATGGTTCTCCACCAGTCACGTTGAGTTATAAATGGTTCTCCACCAGACAAACACGTTAAAACATTGAGGTTACGAACGATTGCACAAAGTCAATGCTGACAACCACAAAAACTGTAACTCGGTACAGTATACGACGTCAAGCCATTAACCAATGCGCGGTGACAACGCACGAAAAGTAGACAAACAGTAATGATCTGATTGTCCTTAAGAAATAATGACAACGAGCTCGAGCTGCTTACCCACTCAGAGCAGTTTTACGAGTGTAGAATTGATTGTAAAAGAGATTCGAGAGTAAAACTATATTCACTGTATTATTGCTTTATTGTTTTTTCTTTTAATCTTCTTCTTCTTCTGGTTTTTATATACACCCAGAGAAAAAACATGTTTAAATATGGTCACCTCCAACAAAACTATTTTTAAATAAAATTGTAAACATACTATGGTTATTTTAACCCTATTATTGTAATCGATAACCATATTATGGTCAAATTAGTCCTCCATTAAGAAGGCATAACCATATTATGGTTGCCTCCGAACATGCTTTGATTAATAATAACTAAAATATGTTTAACACTTATAATAGCATGGTTGGTTTTCAACCATAGAATGTTGCTCTTGGAAAAGAGGAAAATACTATTGTTAATTTAAACACAAATTATTGTCATATTTAACCATAACATGTTTAAAGGCTACCATAATTTGGTTGTGGCTTCTTGATAGAGGACTTATTTAACAATAATATGGCTGTCGTTGACAATAATATGGTTGACCATATTTTAGAATGTTTTTTCTTTGCGTGTAGAATCGTTAATATATTAAAATGTATTTGCCACCCAATAACTAAGATACCTAACTAAGAGCGGAAAGCGTTTTTTTTTTATGTCAAAACTTCTCATTTGCATACAGTTTATACGAAACAAATCTTAAAACGCAAATTCAACACCACCCGGCTGGAAAATCCTATTTAACAGATCGCTAGGTTGGTTTGTTTTATGGAAAATGTATTGGCAATAGAATTTTCAAGTTTAAAAAAACTCTTGCTGCTCTTGTTTAGGTAGATCAGTTACATACAATGAAAAATGAGAGCAATGAGAAATAAAAATATGTTATTCTCTTCGTATAAGTTTTATATCAAAATATTTGTTTCGTTCCTTATAGAGATCGAAATACATATGGGCACAAATATTCATGTTTTTATCCTACATTACACATACATACATATTTAACAACAAATTTAATTTTTTAAATTCACAAACTCTCTTTTAAATTTCAGACAAAATTGTGATACCCGAAAAAATCGCCATACGTTTAATTAATTCATCCGAAGTAACCGCCGAACAATTCTATAAACACATCATGGAACAATATCGTTTACTAAATCAACTACAACAACAGCGTCAACAATTTTTACAAAAACAACACATACAACTGCAACAATTGGCAGCAAAGGGAAATAAATTTCAAGAGATATTCGCAACAGCGACAATAATACAATCAAATCCTAAAGATCGCATAAATAAACCGGTAACACCAACCAATGGAACATTTCTTCTCGATCCGGCACGCCAGCCACCACCACCACCGCCCCCAGAATTTACCGATTTACCTACAATCATCGAACCGGATCGAATACCTTTGGGCATTGAAAAGGAAACAACCGTTTTAAGGCCAATCGAAACATTGCCCATCTTGGATACATCACCGGTTTATAGCTCCAAACGGAAAACACATCGTAAACATTATCAGCATCATCGTAGGAATCAGCGAAATCACCAGAAACTCAAGGAATTGGAAGAAGAAAATCTAGAAGATAAAATAACAGAGGAAAAATACAAGGAGGCTGCTTTAAATCCGCCCACATCGATAATACAAGAACCCCTGTACACCTCAATACCCATACCACTCATATTGAATTCAAAGGAAGACAAAAGACCCCATCACACACATGGACACAATGGTCATGGTCACATGGAGAAACGTACTAAGGCTTTGGCACGAAAACGCATAACAGCCCCCTCCGTTTCCGGTTACGATACAAAATCATATTTAAATCCTTTTCTAAATGGTGAATTAATATTTGAGAAATAAATTCATGCAATTATAAAATTAAGGAATTGAGTTTAAGCAAACATTTTTTAAAAACTATTTATGTATGTATCTATGTGAAACAAAACAAAACAAAAACCAACAACATAAACCAGCCAAATTAGTACTTTTTAGAAAACTTTAACAAAAACAAAAACGAACGGGAACTACTAGACAAGGATTTAGTATCAGGGCGGGAGTTTAAAGATAGAGACAAAAAAAAAATCACAATAAAACCGAAGAATACCGACCTTATTTTTGAAACACATGGAACCTTAAAAAATCAAGAAAAGAAAATGAAATAAATTTTGCCATATCACTAACACAACTCAAAACACACTCACTCAAAACTTAAGAAAAAAAGTATTAAATTATAAATTTTTAGAAACCAAAATTAACTTGAAAAGTTAAGGCAATATTTTGAGGTTATGATTGGAAGACATTTCTGTGGTTTTCATGGGTAACCGCGTATGTCCATTTTTTTAGATTTTGAGATGTTGATGTTATAGTGCTTAATTTTAAACGCTTTTTACCTGGTTCTTGAAATTTCTGAAAAAATATGGACCAATTCCAATTTTTTTACGTAATGACCTCTTTCAAAAAGTTCAACACCTATAATGTATTTTCCGCTCTCCTGAAAAATTTGATTTTAAGACATACGCGGTTACCCATGAAATCCACAGATTTAAGGTTACAGCTAAACATGTTATTGTGAATAATTAATAACTGTTTTTAAAACTGAACTTAATAATTATTTAAATAATTTATTATAAATTTATTTAAACATACATACATTCATAATTCAATTTAACAATTTTTATTAAAAGTGATATCTCTATAGAATTGCCACAAATTAATTATTATCTCATTTGGAAAGTTAAAATTGTTTTTTTTTATATGTAGTAAACACTTTTTTAAATTCTAGGAAGTATCCAAAAGCCAACCCAGGCTTTGAATTGCTGTTAAATTTCTTATGAAAAGTTTTGCAGAGCTAAAATATTTCCAGTAATTATAAAGTTTTGGTAGAGGACCAAATGTTGTTTGATTTTTTACAAAAAATCCCAATTCCCACCACAGCTTAAGTCGGAACTCTCGGATTAATTTGACATCGGACATAGTTCGATTTTCACGAATAATCGATTAAAATGATGACTGAATAATATTCACAAGCTATGAATTAACGCCATCCTTTCAAAAGAGTTCAAAAGATGTTCATACGACGATATAAACCACTTGTTTCGCTCTCTGAAACTAGATTGCCAAACATGCTGTTCATACGATTCATTCTTGTTTCATTTTGACATTTTTTTGTGTTGTTAGTGTAATTTTATTTAGATTAAATGTGAGGTAAAATTAAAAATATATTATTAAATACTTTTATTAATATTATTATTTAATAATTATCACTTTATTATATTTAACATGAATTGTTATTTTGTTTTTTTTTTTGTTTGTTTTGATTTTTTTGAGAGCTAGTTTAGATAAACTAACGATAATTGTTAACAAAATTGGGGATGTAGTCCATTTTTCCTGTTTCGCAACATATTTCAAAATGAAACGACCTGTTTCGCTCTCAAAATTTTGTATGGCAAAACATGTTGTTTCTATTATGCTTGGGGCGCGAAACTGGAATGGGAAAGCGAAACACGAATATTGCTGTCCGTGTGAACATGGTATAATTCTCTAAGCTCTCATGCTAAATGCTAAAGAAAGCATTCGTTATATGGTTTGTACATACTTAGATCCGTCCTGCTAAAACTATCGCCAAAATCGTTTGATTCGACCCAGGTTCTATTGAAAATTATTATATACAGAGGAGAGCTTTTCGCCTAACTTACTACCAGTGATGCCAATGGTAGGGAATTGTCCCTTTTTGTATGAATTTTTTTAGAAAAATTTTAAGCGTAGGGAAAAAAGGACAGATATTTTATTTCAAAACATTGTGCAAAAATACGTTAATATTCGTATCATTTTCATTTAAAAATTAAAATTGTTCATGTACAATAGAATTTAAGTATAAATGAGGAATTTTTTTACAAAAACCCTATACTATAACCCCTAACAGCCTGGCAATCTTCAGCAAGTGCCAACACCATGTACGTATATATTAGGGGAAGTCGAATATTCGGGTTTGCACTTACGAACTATTCGATAATATTTGCTATTTGCATTCGCACTCGCATTCGCTTGAATGTATTAATTTCTAATGAGTGAAATGTCTACATTGAAATTAATTTTCTACCGAGAAAAAACAATCACACCTTGTAAACTAAGAGAAATAAAATCAATATAAAATTTTAAAAAAAAATTAGGGAAAGTTTTTAAGGATATTTTTTTTATATTAAATTATTTTTAAATTTTTGTTCAGGAGTACTCAACAAAACTTTTAAATCCTACAGACCCTTCCATTTTATTAGGTACCGAGTTTGCTAAAAAAAATAGTAGATACTTATATTCAAAAAATATTATTTAAAATAAGTATTCTTGAAAAATGTGAAGCCCTTAAAAAAGGGCAAAAGATGAGGAACTAAAAAATCAAGCACGCCAGCAAATGTGCGAATACATGTAAATCATATGGGGCAAACCATATTGAACTTCAGAAAACGTTTTGTTAAGTTTTATGAAATTGTCATTTGCTCAAGCAAAGTGCGAAACTGATCGAACATCAAATGTTTTTTATTTTGTTTTTGTTTTTTTAAATACATTTGAGAGACTATTTTGTAAATTTTTGACAGTAGGTTAAGCAAGGATATGCATATTATGGTTGGGCCTTTAGTTTTGACTCTAGATTGAAGAATATATAGTGGCGTTTCTGTCAAAAAGAAACAAATTAAATATGTCACACAGTGTTATTTTGTTGTTAATAAATGCTTTAATTTTTTATTTATTTTATTTATTTTATTTATTATGATTGATTTTCTAATACAACAAGACATATATCTTATTAATTACAGTATTAGAATCAGAAAAGTCAAAATTATTTAAAATGAAAAATGCAATAGTGGACAATATTGATTAACAAAAATTAAATTAATTAACAAATTATATAAATTAAATTGACATAACTAATCACAAGGTGAATGAAGTTGTAATATTAACAGATTTGTAAAAGAAAAATAAATGAAAAATATAAAAAAAAAAGAAATAAAAAGAAATCAAAAATATAAAAAGAGAAATAAAAATATAAAAAAGAAATAAAAATATAAACGAAAAAATATAATAATACATATAAAAATTTTTAGTCATTTAAATAATCGTTAAGTAATTTCCTAAATTTAATTGCGTTGTCGGTGCTTTGAAGATAATTAGGGAGTTGATTCCAGAGACGTATACTCATGATAAAGAATTGGCATTCTGACGCATGATTTCGATGTCGTAATTGAATAATGTATCGGCCTCTTTGGGATCTTGCAAATTTCAGGCGATCATATAAGTATTCCGGTTCTTTTTTTACAATAATATTATGAAGGAAAATTAAGCATTTCATTTTCAAAAACTTATTAAAAGGCAATTGCATAAAACGTCTTGAAAAAGGTGTGACCCTGTCAAATTTTTTTAAACCGTAAACATAGCGGACGATATTATTGTATGTTGTGTTTAGTTTGCGCATATCACATGAAGAGCAGCCTGAAAAAATTTCGGACCCATATGACAATGTGGGAAGTAGATATGTTTTAGCCAACAGCGTCCTTATACTAAGGGGAGTAAAATATTGAGTGGCCCATAAACTGCGCAGCTTACTATATACCCTACCACAGGCCTGACTTATATGGTCCGACCAAGTTAGGGTCCAGTTAAACGTCACACCTAAATTTCTTGCCGTGTTTACCTGCTTGATTCTCGCGCCACCAATAGAAATATCAATTTCACCTTCCGGTCTAATGCTATTTTTACAAATTATAAGAAAATTTGACTTATTTGGGTTAATTTTTAAACCATTAGCAGAAGCCCAGATAAAGATTTTTTCTAAATCAGAGTTAAGTTCGTTTACCTTAGAAACAATTGAGTCTTTGGTACTACTGAGATATAATTGAATATCGTCAGCATACATTTGTATGTTTGAAAAGCTAAGTTGTTGTGGAAGATCATTTGCGTAAAGAGAGTACAATAAAGGTCCAAGGATGGAGCCTTGAGGTACTCCTCTGGTGACAGGCAAAGAACGTGATATTTGATCGTTATTAACGACAGATTGAGTTCTGTCTGCAAGATAGGACTGAATTAGTCCTGTAGCTTGTACAGAAAACCCGAATTGCTTAAATAATTTCATGCTAAGAATTGAGTGGTGAACAGTGTCAAATGCCTTAGAATGGTCCAGTAGCACCAAAAACGAAAGTTTACCTTCATCCAAGTTTTCTCTGATGTCTTCAACTACATCCGAAAGTGCTGTTATACAGCTATGTCGGGGTCTGAAACCAGATTGGCGACTGGTCAACAGATTATTTTCATTTACATAGGTGTAAATATTAGTATGCAGGAGACGTTCAAAAACCTTAGAAAAGTAGGGTAAAATGGCAATTGGACGATATTCATTTCCAGGTTTTGGGACAGGGACAATTTTGGCATGCTTCCATAATTTTGGAAATATACCAGTCATAATGATACAGTTAAAAATATGTGTAATGTATTGAATTATCCATGGTAAGATAATCTTTACAAATCGTGGATCTATGCCATCCAAACCAATCGAGTTGGATTTCATCTTATAAAAGGCTTCAACAACGTCAAAAATATGAACAGTTTGGAAATCAAATTGCATGAGGGAGCCAGGAAAATTGGAATTTTCATTATAAAAGTCAGCATTGGCTTTAGGTTGTGGTATATTAACAAAATTTTCATTGATAAGATTTACATCAACATCTAACGGTCTACGGAGATTTTTTCCAATTCCGATCTCCTTAATGCATTTCCACTTTTTCTTACTGTCCGTAGCTGAATTAAATTTTTTACTGTAATACGCAGTTTTATCCCATATATCACATATAATATTTACAAAATATTAACAATATCGGGTATGTTCTAGAAATCTAAATGAAGTGGATTTAAAATCACACATATCTTGAAATAGGGCATGTAAAGAAAGTTATTAAAAATATTCCTTTTGATATGCTTCATAATTTAGGTAATAATTATCTTTACGTTAACAAACCTTAAAAACAGGAAAAACTACAGTCATTTTATAAATAATTGAAATCAAAATCTCGTTCGATTTCGATTCCACTTCATTTCGATTTCTAGAACATGCCCGTATATGTATGTATTTGTTTGCCTATTGCTAATAACAATAAATTTTTAACGTAGGGAAAAGTGTGTAGAAAAAAAAAATTTTTTTTGGTTGTAGGGAAAATGAGGGATTTTTTTAAATTTCTACTGGCATCACTGCGTGCGACTCGCAGAGAAAAAACATGTTATGATCACCTCCAACAAAACAATTTTAAACGAAAAACATGCTTAGACGCAACCATAATAAGGTTGTGGCTTCTTGATGGGTGAATCTTTTAACCATAATATGATTGCCGTTGACAATAATATGGTTTAATTACCCAAAATATGTTTAAAACTGGTTGTTTTAAAAATAGTTTTGTTAGAGGTGACCATATTAAAAATGTTTTTTATCTGGGTGTATGTTTAAACTTTTAATCCAGATTCTTCGGTTGTCCCAAATCAGGCCAACAAACGATGGAAAATCAGAATAGAATCCTGCTAAATGCGAGAAATATTGTCAACGTTTGAACTACAACATATTGCAACTAGCAATAATTTTCCTTTATAAACTATTTAAAATTAATTTGATATCTAAAGCTTTTAGAAATTTTAGGATCTAAAAAAATCATAGACGTGCTTAAACCAAATTCTGCTAATACAAAATAAATTTAATACGTCTACCAACGGTTCATGTGTTTACGCAGGTGATAGCTCTAGCAATCTTCGCAAAGGAGCTTGATCTACAGAATAATAACTGCAAATTGGATTGCTATAGAAAATAAAAAGATCCATCGACAGACAAAATTTTCCACTTCAACCAGGGGAAAAATTAGCCGATAACCGAATATTAAGATATCTTCTGAAATTATTGTCGTCAAGGGATTAATGTAGTAGGAACCTCGCCTTTAGCTAGACCTGAGTTCTAAGATCATTGGAGCCACTTATACCAGCAGTACAAAATTTGGATCCTTTCTAGCCGTAGCTCCAGGCAAGCTTCATCTATTGGCTCTTGCTTGGTTAGGCTTGCCAGATACAAATTTGAAAAATTCGTGACATTCATTTAAAAAAAATCTTGATTTGGAAAAGAATGCTTGACAATTAAAAACTGTCTTAAATAATCTTTTATATAAACAGCACAATTCTAAAAAAACCAAGAAAATGCAAAAAATACCAGCAAATAAACAACTCACTTTATGAACCAAAAAAGTCTGCACGTTTTTGTTTTCAGTCAGCTGTTTAACGTTTTTAATTGAGAGGCTGAAAAGCAAAGCGATACAAATAACAAAATAAAATTTCTGAGTTAAGCTTTAAAGCTTTTTTTTGAAATACACAAGGCGAACTCATTACAGGTAATCCTAAAAGCCCTGATAACTTTTTTTCTTTATCTTTATAATTGTGGGATGTCAAAATTTTGTTTATTATCTTTGTTTCTGTTTTGATTTGTTTCGGGTTTCGACATTGTACAATGATTTTACAAAAACAAATTGCTTGTGGTTTTTGTACGAGTTGTATTTGTTGTACTACCGAGATAACCTGGAATAAATTCGCCTAGGATATACATACATATTTACATATGGGTTTCTGTTTTAAATCGGCATAATTAAGTGTTGAATATAGGAAACATAATTTTGATAGATTCTTAAACAAATAAACTAAATCAAAATAATGAAATATTTATTTGCTTTGTACGCAGCTTTGCTTAAGGAAAACTGTTGGCAAATTTAAACGTGTTGGTTGGGCAATAAAAAATCTTGACAAAATATATTTCTTCTGGATTATTGACGACCACGGAAAATTTTTGTAGATCCAGAAAAATCAAGCCAGCCTGGCAAGCCTAAGCTTGCTAATCCTCTGAAAGTGCCAGGTCACGAGAACAATACTAATTTAATAAATTTTAAAAATTCTTTTAGACACTAATTTATTGAAAGTGATAGGAAATATCTGGGGACTAATTCTGGTAGGCGTGATCGAATACTTTTTCGATTCGAAAGCAATTTTATTTCTAATTATTTCAGTCGACACTGAACGAATCAGTGCTGTGAAAACTCAAATAAATGCTCAAGGCCGTTATACACTATCCCACAAAGTCTTAAGTATTTTTCGAAAATGCTTCCCTGATATATTTATTGTTTGAAAAAGTTCTTAAAATAATAACAACTTATCATGACAGGTTTGTATTTTTTTCAAAAGACGTAAGACTTGTGTGATAGTGTAAAGCAGCTATTAACAACATTGAAAAAATAATTTCGATTCTTTCAGTTTCGACTGAAAGAACTAGAAATAAAATTGCTTTCGAATCGAAAAAGAATTCGATCACGACTGCCAGAATTAGACTCCTCCTGTATTGGGTTTTTTCTTATATTTTTAACAATTTGGTGCAAATTGATAAAAAAAAAATTTACTCGCAAAATTACGATTTTTAAATCGCATTTTAAGAAATGAATAAAAAGGGTTTTATTTTACAAAGACTGTTTTGTATTGAGGAAATATTTTTTTTAATCAAAACAAGTTTGTCCTTAAAAATTTTCTTATTTATATTTGTTGTTTTTATGACATTTTCCCAAAAACACAAAATAAATTAATGGGGCTTCAATTCAAATTTCTAAATGTTGTGTTTGGGTCTGTAATCAGCCTTATTTTGGAATGTTATATAAGCGATTGGAACATTTGATTAAAGATATACTCGTATGTAGAAAGATGTTCTCTGACCGCTTCTGTTATTCTATAATAAAAACAATTATGTAAGAATGGGTATAGATTTTTACGGAGGAATATGGTCAAGTAGAATGTAAGCAATTTCTAAAAAAACTTTTATTTCATCACGGCTTACGTTCAAATGACAATATATTTATTTTTAATGGTGCAAGCGAATACCTGATTTGTTAAATGTTCCACCTTATAGCAGAAATAATTTCCAAGATCTTCTTGTCCGTGAACGTGGGATTAATCCCAGCATCAGTCAAGAATGAAAAATTATCAATTAATTTTAATTCATTTCATGTTGTAAAATTCCTTTCTTCATAAAAATAATTTAATGAAAATTAAATTTAATGAACTTTAGCCTCATTTAAATATAAAAAATTTGGAAATTTCACCTAAAATGGACGCAAACCAATTAGCATGTTGTCCAGGCGTAGCTCTTTGACTGATATAATTTTTCACAAATAACACTGGCCAACAAACAAGAGGATTTCAGTTGGGCTGAATCCTAACCTGTACTCAAAATTTCTCTATCACATCTATTTCAGGTTTTCGAGATATCTTGGCTTAAAGTGATTTTTTTTTTTTTTATTTATAAGATCTGATAATATCAGGTTGTCTGTTATCTTTAAAATTAATGCTTAACCTTTGTAATATCTTGTACCTTCTCCGATATATCTTAACCTGAAGTTTAAAAATCTGGGTTTTCGCTATATTTATGGTATCATCGTTATTTTTTCTCAAATTTTTTATAATTTAAAAAATTTTTTTTTATAATTTCGACATAATTTTTGTATATTTTTTAAAAAAAAATTTTATATTCTTTCAAGATTTTTTTTGAATTTTTTATATTTTTTAAATAATTTCACCTAACTTAAAAAAATATTTTCATAAAAATTTTCCAAAATTCCAAAAAATTTTATATGAAAAATTTCTCAACGCATGGTGAAGTGATTTACGAAATAACCCCCTTATTCATGAAAAAATTAAACAATCTCAAAAAATACATAAATATAAAACATATTAAAAATCTCAAAATATAAAAAAATTTATTAAAAAGGAAATAGCGAAAATACAATTAATATAGCGCAACGCCAGATTTCCCAGCGTTTCGACTTTATCCAAATTTTGGCGGCACGTGTAATTGAAGGTTTAAGATATTTGACTGCAATACTTAAAAAAAAAAGAACAGTTTAACGCCAACTTAAGAAAGAAACATAAAAACACTTCCACTAGTTGTTTTTTCACGTTTAAAATTGCTCTTTTTTAAAATAAATATGGTTTCAGTCCTAACCTCAAAAAATTGACAACTACTAAAACTATTTAGTAGTTAGTTTATCAAAACAAATCAACTACAAAAAATATCATTATAAACTAAAACAACAATAAATATTTAGAAAATTTATATATGAAAAAAAATTATAACTTCACAAGTAAGAAAATCGTTAGTCCAAACCCATTTATCCAAGCCTCACTACACCCAAATAAAAAATATTTAAAGAAAAAAACACCACGCATATTTTTTAGTGATATTTAAACATATTAAACCCCAACAAAAAAATACAATCACTTAACCTTTCACTCAATCGCTAAATCACTCACTCACTTACAATCACTGTCACTTCTTCAAAAATCTACTTCTATCTTACAAATCACAGCAACAGCAGCAACTACAAAACCAAATAAGAAACAATAATTAAAAACAACAACAACACTACACTTAAATATTTAGTCTGAAATCAAAACTGAAAAACAAAAATAAACATATTATTAAATTTAAATATTTATTAAGACGAAAATATTTCAGAACAAAAAAAAAATTAACAACTCAAAATGAGAAATCACCGCATTTTTTATTGGTAAATGGGTCTTTAAGTGCGAAAAAGAGTTAAATTGAAAATGAAAAATAAATCTATGTATACCACTACCTATTAAAATAAAAATGAATAATAACCACACAATAATTACAAATTGGCCTAAATAAAATTTATATGTAAAAAAAAAACAATTATATAGTAAAACCAAAAAGAAAAGAAAACTACGTAAATGTATCGATATTTATTCAACTATAGTGTACCTAAATGTCATTAAATAAAGAAAACAAAACAACAGAAATTATCGGGAAAATGCTAAGCAAAGCAAATGAGAGTAAAGTGTGAATTAAAAGAAAAAAAAACTGTGAATGAATCGATTGAAATAAAAAGAAAAATGTTGAAAAAGCAAAATATATTTGTTGTTTGTTTGTTGTAAATCGGGATTTTTAAATAAACTAGTGTCTGCCCAGTGGTCGAAATAAGACCATAACTATTTTTGCATATATATGTTTAAGTAAAAAAAATATAGGTAAGATTTGGTTCAACTATTCAGAGATCACTCAAGCTTAAGGAGTGCATACTTGTAACCTTGCTCGACATTGAGGGAGCCTTCAACAACGTCAGTCCGGACTCTTTCGTGGCGTCCATGGGAAGTCTAGAGATTGACGAAGGCATATGCAGATTTGTAGACAATTTACTCAGGAATAGGGTCATCTGTTCTATGATAGGTGAGTCCAGTTTTCAGAGACTGGTGAACAAGGGTACTCGCCAAGGAGGAGTACAATCCCCTCTATTGTGGAACTTGACTATGAATACCATGTTGACGAAGATGGACGACATGAGGATTAAAACACTAAAATAAAATTCCGATGTTATCTTTTAAAACGCCGACACACGTATAATTTTGTTTTGGTCTCCTCAACCAGCATCAACCGTCTGAACCACTGATGGGATTTGTGGTACAATTGTACCAAATTTGGGTACAATTTTAAAAAAAGTACTCACGAAGTTTTGTCATTTCTTTGGGGTGGATCAACTTAATTTTCTTTTCAGTAACACAATTTCTAATTATATATCTCCAGCCCTGACCAGAACTACGAAAAATTGCATTGTTGGTAATAAATATTTGGGGGATTCACAAGGTGTGCTACCAAGTCATATAGTCATAATGTCCTAAATAAAATTTTACAATTCCTTAAAAATTGTAATGCTGAGTGTTCATTGATTCGTCATTACTGTATAGTAGAAATCTTAATTATAAGCGGTTGCCCACAGAAGTCATATATATTTCTTGTAATTATTTTAAGACATATGACTTTACATCTTTATGACTACCTTGTGAATACCCTGATTATGTTCATGATGTTATACTAAAGCGCCTATTAGACGATCATAAATAGAAAACATCAAGACTGCGCAGGTACGTTTTTTATGTGTGACGAAGAAATAGAATTTGTGTATGTGCATTTGTATATGTCTTACATTTTTTTCTTCCTTATATATGTTTGTATAGATATACAAATTGGCGACACTAACTTTTATTATAGCTGCTATGTCATGATAAACTGTTGTACTGGTCGGACCAAAATTAACTCATTTAGATGAAGATATTTATATCGTCACCTTAAAGACGAAATAACGTATCTGCAGTTTTCAAAAGTTTACAGGAGAGGGAAAAAACTTTATAAAATTGGAACTATTTACAATATTGAAACGAAAATTACATATTTTGATTAAAATGAAACCAGAAATATATATCGGTTGAGAAAATTTTGTTTTTCTAAACAACTTATATTATGTCACCAAGGTTATTTAGAATTGTAAAAATCTGAAACCTAATAACATATCAGCAGTACTAATTAGTATGAATAAATAACAATTTATTTATACATATGAATATTATATACATTTTTTTTTCCAGAGAGAGCGGGGAGATTTCTCCCAACGGAGACGGTACCGCGACCAAACCAGGTTTATTGTACTTACCCCCCCTTTAGTTGGCCAAAAGACCCTCTGCCTCCCAGAGAAACCCAAGAAGGTCTTTTGCCGATATTACACCGACTCGGGACCCTCCCATCGTACCGTGCTCCAAGTGTCTCCTTCTGGCCCATGCCAGCGCGGGGCAGTCACACAGTAGGTGCTTTGTAGTTTCGTCCTCTTCACGGCATAGTCTACATTCCTGGTCCTCTGCCAGGCCCATCCGAAACAGGTGGTGCTTGACCGTATGGTGGCCCGTCAAATAAGCCACCAACAGCCGTAATTCTCTTCTGTTGAGACCCCTTGTCTCCAATGTACTCCCGGGAAATATAAATTCCTTCGCCTGACGCATTCCCGGTAGCGATACCCAGTATTTCCTGTGCTCGCTGAGAGCCCATTCCCCCAATAGGGACTGGGTAGTGGCCCAGCTTAACCCACAAAAGGGCTCGGAGCCCACCATTTGGGCATTTGCTCCAGCCCTAGCCAGTTCATCAGCCCCATCGTTACCCGGGACCCCTGAGTGTCCCGGCACCCAACAGAGTGTCACTCTGTTTTTTGAGCCCAGCTCCTATAGCCTTCCCCGGCATTCCGCCACCAACTTCGAGGACAATTTCCAGGAAGAGAGTGCCTTAATGGCTGCTTGGCTATCGGTGAATATCGCAATGCTGTTTCCCATCATTCCCTTGTTAAGAATGTTGCTACAGCACACATCAATGGCGTGGATCTCGGCCTGGAATACACTTGGTGATCTTCCCATGGCTATCGAGATACGCGTGTTTGGTCCAAATACCCCAGCACCCACCCCGTGCTCCGATTTGGATCCATCAGTATACCAGCGTATCCCTGGTTACCATCACAGGGATTTCCACTGTCCCAAGCTCCCCCATTTGGGAGGATCGTGCTAAACCTTCTGTTAAAGCTCAGTTCCGTGGTCTTAATGTCCGCCCTTGTGCAGACCGATAGACCAGGAGCTAATTTCATCAGACCAGCGTGTCCGTTGACCCCATCTGACAGTCCGGATGTTAGTTGGATCCTAAGGAAATATATTATATACATATATAATAACAGTTATAATTTATTTTACTGGTTTAAGGAAAAAAAGTACTTAATGGGACGAGTGAATAAAAAGGTAGTTTATACTACATAGTACTAAGTACTAGCACTAGCTTTAACTTTTCAGTACTAGCTATGCTGAAAAGTTTAAACTACAAAAAGTGTGAATAACTATTTGCTAGTGCTATATAGCTAAAAAATATTTATGTATAAAGCGCCCTGGAGACTATCAAATAAACACATCAATCACATAGTTGTGTGCGTGCAGTCGTTCTTTTTCGACTTCACATAGCCGTTGTCGGCAATGCTTGATGAAAATCAAAAAGTTTTTATTTTTTAATTGATTGCTGATTATTTGATAGTCTCCTGTTTTGATTGACAAAAAAATTTTAGTTGCTTTGTGCTTGCTGTCATGAAAAATATAAGTATTACAAAGTTTTATTTAAAAAATCGCAGATGCCTACAGTAAAATCAGCGTAAGATGATGCACTTTGCTCTTTGCAAATAGTTGTACAGTGTATACCTTCTTCTTTCCCAACTCTGATTTGAAAACCAGGATCGCTAAGGAAACGGAGCAAAATGTCCATCCTTTTAATTTGCGACAGCGAGGCTCCTCTGTTTTCATTAGTTTCCTCCAAAAAGTGTTCCGCTAACCATATAACGTTTTTTTTCCGAAATCTATATTAATTGAAATAATCGGTTGGATGAGAGTGTGTTCTAATGCGGTAGCCTTTTCTTTGGCGAACATTCATAAATTTAGGCATACTTGTTTTAATTAACTCTTTTTTTATAAATATAAAAGCAAAACACAAACTCAAGCACCTGAATCATATGCTTACAAAAACTGAAGCATAAACTAGTTATTTAAAGCATTCACTACTTTTTATACACACTTTTTTTGAGTCAACGCTGGAAAAACTAGTTTCTACTAGTCAGTATAAAGTACTAGCTTTAACTAAAATTTTTATTCACCTCAAAGCTAGTTTAAGCTTTAAAATTTCAAGTTAGCTATAGCTACCTTCTTATTCACGCGGCCCAATGTTTGTTTAAATTACACTATGCAACAAAATTAAACTTTTATCGTGATTTTTGATGATGTATTTCTCTATTTTTTTATTGCGTAACGGTCATCTAGGTACAAAAACTGTCGAAATTTAAATCCTATGGATAAAGATTTTTCAAAACAGTTTGTTTTATTATATAAAAAAAATGCTTTTGAGTTTGTGCGTCGGGAATTTTCTACACAAGTTCTTATTTTAGCGAAATTTTCAATACTACTGGTTACATACGTTTGCTTCTAGTCCCATGACATCTGCCGAAAACGTTCAAATATTTCATGACGTAAATTTTCGGAAATAATACAACAATGTCTATTCGAAGCCCTTTAACAACATTTTGACGTGCAGCCAGGTTTCATTTTTCTTGGCTTTTTGTAAACAATTTTGCCTTTTGAAAAACTTTCATATCCCTTACCGTTCCACAGTGTGACTTTTGTTACTTTTAGGATGCCAAAAGTCGTAACAGTCAAATAAAAGTAGATATGGCAATGAAATTTAGCATTAATAATGATGAGATCGATATAGCATTGGACACAAAAAATGGGAGTGGTCCGCCCACTTTTTTGGCCACCCCCCATATAAGGTGTATTTTCAAAATACCATAATTTTTAATTTAATAGTACTTATTATGGCGGAAAGAAATAAAAATAATTTTAATTTCACTAAATTTTTAGATACACACAAATGCCTTCAATTAGTACTTTTTTAATTTATGGTGGTCCATATCTTTTCCAATTATACTGTCTTCTTTCTTGCTTGTGAGCCAAACATCAAAGAGCGCATTTCATGGAACTGCCATTTTTTTTGTGGCGAAAAAATCAAAATATAGCAAAAAGGAGCAAAAACTTATTGTTGAATCTGAAACTAGATATAAAAACCTTCAATCTCCATATAATCACTTAACAGAATTCTACAGAATCATGCAAGTTTTTCTCTATCAAAAAACAGACATTTTTGGAAATCACTCAATTTTTAGTGATTGCCTATTTTCATTGATTAAAAATTAAAATAATAACGTTAAAGCTTCAGAAACTTACCAGTCTTTATAGAAAAGGTTCCAACTTAATTAAAGAAAAAGATTTTTGTAAAAATATTTTGCCAAACAAAAGTAATGCCACCGCAAAGTTCAACAAAAAATGAAAACTATGAACAGATTTACTACACTTGTCACAGTGACACAAGTTTGATAACTGTTATCATGTTAGTTGTTTTTTTGATTTGTTTTGAGTACATATTCGTAATAGTTGTACATTTTACTATTACATAGCATAAAATTATTAAAATCGGAGAACATTTTTTTCTTCCTTTTGGCATCCTAAAAGTAACAAAAGTCACAATGTGCGTTCGTACGATTTTTATTTCTTTCTTCATTTTGTTGACCTTTTTAGGAACTTTCACGATTTCCTCAAAACTATTTTCGATTATGGAACACTTTTTGTTGCTTTTTAACTTTTTTATTTTCTTTTCACTTCTAACAATAAATAAAATGTAATACTCGTAAAACGCAAAGAATAACCAATCAAATGTAACTTCGTTTCAAAAAAAAGTAAATTAAATAAATAGTTACTTATGGCTAATAAATCAGTGAGTGTTTAAACGCTGGTTTAGTTGAACTAAACTTAAATTTATATGTAGTTTAAACTCAACAGTTGTAAATCATTGTCCCATGTATTATATGTAGTGTAAAAAGTAACATGTGGCAGCACTACGATTAATGTTGACAAATTCATATGGTTTGTATTGGTAGTTTAAACGCCCAATTTTATGCGTTTAAAGATGGTTTATATGTTTTCTGATTTATAGATTTGTTGGCTTAAACACATTTTAAACCAAAAATAGAGTTTAACTTGCTCTGATTTATTGGCCCTTAGGGTATTTGGTTTTAGAAAATTGTACACTTGCTGATAGGTTATTTGGTAATTTGGTTATCACTTGGTCATTTGTAATATTACATGTTCAAAATTTTGCACAAATATGCGTTATGATATAGGGAAAAAATCCATTAAAAACTCAATTTTGAAAATTTTTGCAAATAGGTTATTAGGTCTTTAAGATGACGATATATAATATTCAGCACAAATAACTTGTATGTACATGAATCTAAACCTCATAATATAATTTTATTCTGGCGGGTTTATGATTGCCCAGAGGTCCCAACTAGGGTACGCCCTCGAAAATTTGTCTTTATACGCTGTGATGTAGGGTACCAAATTCTCTGGCTTGGCGGACAATACTTTCTTACTCGTTTTGTTTTTGTTTTTAATTAGTAAAAAAGTGTTATGAATTCTTACTATGTGTGCCTTTTTATTTTATGGCGATTTTTTTTGGTACAAAATATGTAAATTTGGTAGAATTTTGTCATTGAGACGGTACAATTTAAGAATTGTCAGATCCTAAAAGTGGTCAGAACCCCTTTATTTTGGAAAAAGTTTGAAATTGTTGTACAGTTTTATTAGTATTCAGTATAGAGCGAAATATATACAAGTGTTGATATGGGTGTCTGTTTCAAAACAGCATTATTAGGTGTTGAATATATAAATACACTAAAACAAAACGATGAAATATTTATTTCCTTTTTACACAGCTTGGTTTATGGTAAACTGTAAGCAAATTTACTAAATAATAACGTGTTTTTTGGTTGGGTTTTAAAAATCTTGACAAAACATATTTTTTCTCTATGAAAAATCCTACATAGTTTCCCTATAAAACCTAAAAACAGTTTAGTACGCCTAAAACCGTAACAAATAATGCTACTGTAATAGAATTGGGTACGTCATAGTTTTATAGGGCTAGAAATCACACTGTCAAATTTGGTGAAGATCGGTCCAAATAAGCTTCATATGGTCAGAAATAATACCATGTAATTATGTGATAATCGGTCTATAATTTACCTTAGCACTATATTTCAAACACTTGCTTTTTCCGTTCAAAATTCAAATTTGGAAACTATCCATATTGCTTGGTTTTTTTGCCAACCAGTTCCTAATACTCTAATTCAAACAAATTGATACTTTTTTTTTTAAAGTACAAAATACTGATTGACAGCGCTCAGCCAAAGTCATTGTTCCCATACGTGTTGAAACAATTTTGTAAAATATCACTTTTTTATCGAAAGTTTGAGCATTTATTGTGAAAAGTGTGTTAAAATTTTATAAAAAGTTTGTAATGGAGAATAATCTGTCATGTAAGTATTTAAGATTTGTTTCATAAATTCTTGAAAATTTTTAAAAATTTGAAGAACTACATTTTTAACATAACCTTTAAAATGGGGTTTTTTCTTCAAAAAGTTTAATTTCATGTAAGCTTTTAAAAAAATGTTAACGTTTGGCAAACCAAATGTAAACATATTTGAATACACCAAAGTGTGGTTCATTTACTAGGATTTATCTCATATTGCGTAAAGTTGCGTAATCTGAATAATATCATTTTTTGCAGATTCATATGCTTTAAAAAAAAATCGAACTTTTTGAAATTTGGTTAAAACAACTCTCAAAAAACTCAAATAATGATATCCTTGTCCAATATGTCTTAAATAAGGTTGAGATTGACGATGAATTCGAGAAATTATTGGTGGAGAAGGTACGCCTTTTCTGCAAGTATCTAGAAACAAAATGGATACAAGTTGGAAGAGAAAATCAGTTTCGAAATTGGCTAAATAGCGAAATATATTTCCAAATTGAAAAAGCAGCTATTAAAACTACTTCTTCCACTGTTGGAATAAGGGAAAAGAAGAGCAGCAGCGGAGCTTTCAACGGCTATATAACTTTCCCATAAATCCAAACAAGTTTGAAACATACTGCTTCCAGACAACAAAATTGATACAAGATTTGTATCGTTGGCTACCAATGATCTCCACTGTTCACAAGGCGTTAATTCATTCGAAGCAGGTTATAGAGAACACTGCCAATTGGTGTTTTTAGCGAATCGGCAGCTGTATCGCGCCACAAGATTTATAAATCCGACA
Source organism: Pollenia amentaria (assembly GCA_943735925.1). Lineage (NCBI taxonomy): Eukaryota > Metazoa > Arthropoda > Insecta > Diptera > Polleniidae > Pollenia > Pollenia amentaria. Next base: position 77,443,586 of record OX031008.1, on the reverse strand, counting down.
GATTGCATCATGCTCGCAAAAGCAGCAAAACCAACAATCTTCTGGATGTTTTCAACAGAGCTTTAGATACATCCGATCCAATAATTTCGACAAAATACTTAAGCAGGCGCATGCAACAACATAAGCCTTTAAAATAAAATGTGGATGAAGAAAACCACTACGAACAAGGTTCAATAAATATTTTCAGTCAAATGTGTCTAGAAAAAGAATTGCAGTTAACTGATACAATCAATTTGACTGAAAACTAAAGTAAAATTATTTTGTTTTAATAAAAAAATAATAATGAAATAAATTGAGTTTTTTTTGCATCTAATTGGTCACCAATGGGTTAATTTTTTTCTTAGATTTATCCAAAAATGAATATCTGTAGCTTCCCTCTCAATGTGGCTCCAAAAAGTTTAATATTTTAAAAGTTATTAATTTTGCACGGAAAAAGTAGGTGTTTGAAATATAGTGCTTAGGTCCAATGTGACCAGATCTTAAAAATTTTTACAGATAAGTCTGGCATTCAGTGCTGCCAGGTTATTATTTTTCTTCCCCCCAAAAAAATTTAAGAACCCCCCAAATTTAACGTGTTTTCAAAAAAACCCCTAAAAGTAAATGTTAATATATGTATAATAATTAACATTCTAATATCAATACCTAAATATAGCAAAAATCGAAAAATGTTAACATTTTACTGAAATTCCCCAAAAATATTTTTTTTAAAGTTTCTTGAATTTTTTTTTTTATTTTCTAAAATTTCTCAAAAAACAATTTAAAAACAGTTTAAAAAAGACTGTAACATATGTACTTACAATGGTATTCATGTAATTGGGCTTTTGCTTTAATCGGTTAATCGCTCGATTAATTAACCGAGGGTTTGGTTTAATCGGTTAATAATCGGTTAATTTTGTTTTTGATTGCATAAATTATTTGGAGTTTATTAGTAAAAAAAACCAAAAACATAACAACTCTTGAACTAAAACGAGCAAACAAAAGAATAATTAATAAACATGTAATAGATAATATGTAATTAATACATATTATGTATTAATCAATTAATTTATTTATTTGATAAATACATATCATGTATTAATTAAACTATAAGACCATTTTATTAATTATTCCAATAGTTTTAGAAAATCTTATAAAATAATCTTTAACATAAATAATTTGGTTATTAAGGCGTTTATTTTCTTTAGTTTTGTTAAAACTTGACTTTGAAAAATTATTTTATTTATCGTAGATGTTGGAGAAATCGAAGGCAACCCATAATACAGAATATCTGATTTCTCAGTCCTCTTCCTAGATTTTTCTAAACTTATAAAATCTTCCATTATGTCACTAGAGTCCTATTTTAATTTTTTTTTTAAATTTTTAACACTTCTAATTGTTTCGGTTAATCCTGTTAAAAGATTGATATGAAAAGAAACAAATAACTAAACGCATATGTACATATAAAAAGTACGTGAAATAAAAAGCTGTTGACAGCAAACACTTATTTAAAATGAAGATCACTTAACACCTTTATTTGTATGGAAATATATTTTCTAAACACATACCTTTTGTATATGATATGAAACAATTAATAAAAAACACACAAAATTAATTAATAATACTACAAAAAGTTAAAAATTTTGTTACATCGGTTAATCGGTTAATCGACTGAAATAAATCGGTTTAATCGTTAATAGAAAATAGGCAATTTTTAATTAACCGATCAGTTAATCGGGTAGTAATTAATCGGTTAACCGTTAATGAATACCCTAGTACATACAAATATATGAGTAGGAAAACTCGTTCGTTACAAAATTAAAAGGAGAGATGACAATTGATTCTCACAGTTCCGTTGGGCGCTTTATGAAATGAAATATACTGATTGTATTAATACATGTCCTTGAAAATAACCTGGAAAAGGACATGCATTAATACAATCCGTATATTTCATCTCATAAAGCGCTCAACGGAACTGTGAGAATCAATTGCCATCTCGATTTTTAGTTTTGCATCTCACTTACTCATATGTAAATCAAAATAGAGTTAGTAAAAATCTGATTTTATTTAAATATTGGAATAAAGATGCTTCAAAAATATCGAGTGCTGCCAAATCATTTTCGTTAACTTTGTGAATATATATTATCGGAATTAAAAAAATTGAGCATTTCAGGTTTTATATTAAAATTGTAGCACGTATATTTTTATGAATACTTCACCCTTAAAACGCTTTCTTTTTTATCTTTTCAAAAACGATTTTTGCTCAACCAAAAACAAGCTGAAAATATACATTGAATTACTTAGTTAATGTTATCTACATACAAGCAAATAGTGAAATCCCCTAAATACCCCCTAAATATAAATTTATGTCCCCCAAATTTTCCCTCCAAGAATTTGTACCCCCTAAATGTGCCCCTAAATTAAATAAACCCCCCTGTATATGGGGGAAAACCGCTAACCTGGGCACTCTGCTGGCATTAGACAAAAAAATGCTAAAAATGATTTTTTTAAATGCTAAAAATAATGCTACCATTTTTAAAGATTGTTGCTAAAAATTTATTACCAAAATGAAACTTTATTCGAAACTATTTAAATACATTTTATTTGAGTGACTTATTTTTTAACGAAATTCAAATAAATCGTTATATACCCAGCAAAAACTTTACTTACCTGGTAAGTTAGCAAGTATTATTGGAGAAATATTAACACTACTTATTTTTCGACTGAATAACTACTTATTTTTGTTCGAGTTGTCCACAGAATTCAGTAGTTACAATACACTTACTAGAAGTCACAAAATATCTAGTTATTATTTAACTACCAGTAAGTTGAATTGTAAGTACTTACAATATACTTACTAGAAGGCAAAAAATATTTAGTTTTTATTTAATTAGCACTAGTTAATAAGGCTAATAAGTAGTTATGGAGCTAGTTACCAGTAAGTAAATATTTAGTACTGAAAACAAGACAACTAAAAACTAGTTATTTAGCTGATTATTAGTAAGCAAATTTTCATAACTGCAAATAATAGCAATGAAAAGTACTTACTGAGGTCATTACTAGCAAGTACTTATTGAGGTTTTCAGAATAATGAAAATTGTAATGACAACTACTTACCAGGTAACGTATGAAATAACTACGACCTATTACCCAAATTCAAAAAGTTTTTCCTGGGATGTGGGTAGGTTTTGGTAAAATCTCAGATACACATAAATATGTTCTACAGGTATTTGAGATACAATTTAAAATTTAGGGGGCCCGCAAACCTCTGATACGTTCAAAATTTAAACAATTTTATTTCTATGATATACAAAATTTTTTAGATCATTTTATTTCTTAGAAAAGTTGAGGTTTTAAAACCATTACTTTTTTCAGCAGTTTAGAGCAAAAAAATTTTTCAATCATTTACACTAAAAAATTTATACAGTATACAAAGTGAAATTTCCTTGTAGCTAAATATCGTAATATCAAACGGCAAATAATTTTTACAATCAACATGATGAAGGCGTTTCTAATATTACCTTACTTATAATAAGAATTTCATATGAAATTTCAATTTGGTTACAACTATTTTTAGTCAAAATTTATTATAGTTTATAAAAAAAAAATAAATTAAATAAGACTATGCGTCCAAAATTTAAAAATAAAGCCAAAAACATTTTATAAAAATGCTTATAAAATGCCAAGTGCTAAATGAAAATTTTGCAGCTAAATAAACATTTTTAATGCTTAATTTAGATGCAAAAACACCCAAATGGTCACCCAGCTTAAGTCAAGCATATCAAGCAGCCTTCTGAAACCAACTTTAAAACTATAACAAATTTCACTGCTGTTCATGGCAATAGCTACGATGTAGATTTGTCGCCTATACGTATGAGCAGGTCTCCCAATTCTACGTTTACCCTGGGGATTCCAGTCGATGGCATTTCTGGTGATGCCGTTTGGGGGTCTTCTGAAAATGTGCGAAATCCAGTTACACTTGCATTTTTTTACCCTCCACCACCACTAGTGGTGAATGAGGGTATACTATGTTTGTCATTCCGTGTGAAACTTTTCTATTATACATCTAAGACCCCATCAAGTACATATATATATTCTGGCTCCTTGAGTAATTATGAGTCGATTTAGCCATGTCCGTCTGTCTGTCCGTCTGTTGAAAACACGCTCACTTTCGAAAAACGCAAGAGAAAAGAACAAACTTGGTCTCAAATTGCTTGTAATTGAATTGAAATCGGTTCAGTAAGATCAGAGGTGTGAATCAAAATATGGAACCACCAGCCTAAAAAATTGATAATTTTATTACAAAAACTAACAAAATTGGTGGAATTATCCACGGAATGATATTTAATTTTACACAAACTCGACTGTTAATCGTACTGTTAAATTTCGCGAAGATCGGTCCATAATTGACCATAGGCCCCATATCAATCCTTCCCCCGGAAAACAGTTTAGTACGCCTAAAACCGTAAAAATAACGCTATCATATGTCACAGTTTCATAGGACCAGAAATCACACTTTAAAGTTTTTTGAAGATCGGTCCATAATTTCCACTAGGTCCCATATAAACCCTACCCCGGAAAACAGTTAAGTATGCCTAAAACCGCAATAAATAATGCTGTCATTATTAAATTCGTTAAGGCACAGTTTTATAGGACTACGAATCCCACTGCTAAAATTCGTGAAGATCAGTCCATAATTTACCATAGGCCCCAAATAAATCCCACTTTGGGAAAATAATTAAATTCGCCTAAAACCGTAGCAGGATAGATATTGCGGTAAAATTTGTCCAACTTAGCTTCATATGGCCATAACAAATGTCATTCAATTTTGTAATAAATTAGCAAGCCTTCTGGAATTCACTGTTAATGCTAAAACTCATTTAACTGCAGTATTGCAATTTATTCTAATTTAGGTTTTTTAAAGCCAGAAATCAGTTTTCAGATCCAAAGTCTACATAGGTCCAATACAAATTACCCTCCTAAACATAATTTTAGTTCGGCTAAAACTGTTACGATTCATGATATTTTACTCAAGCCAGTTCAAAGTTCTAAAAAGAAACGCATAAAACTATCTGATTGTCGGTAAATAATTTAATATAGGTCTAAGCCGAAACTAATTTTAATGCTTATGAATATTAGTTAATAATATATATGTAGATATCATATAGAGCACACTCCTGTCTGTGGAGGGTATCAAAGATTCGGCACAGCCGAATATAATACTCTAACTTGTTTAATGTAAATTGAGACTAGAAATGGTTTTGTTTCCAACCATAATCGGCTATTAGAAATAACATTCGGCCAGAAGATGCGTATTATTCTGTGGAGGATGGGTTTAACGTTCGTATAAAATATTTTTTATTATGCAGGCCTGTCACAGAAATCAATTCCGATGGAAAGTTATTTGGTTTTTGGGGAAGAAAGATACGAAATCACTTCCACTTTCGATCGGAATAGATTTCTGTGACAAGCCTGATAATTTACCATGGGTCCAAAATAAATTCCCCTCCCAAAAATTATTTTAATTTGGCTAAAACTGTTACGAATCATGATATTTTACTCAAACTTGTTCAAATTAAGTTTTATATGACCAGAAATAAAAGCATAAAACTCTCTGATTGTCGGTCAATTATGTTACATAGGTCTTAGCCTCAACCAATTTTAAAACTGACATTCATTTTGATAAAGATAAATTAATAATTACTATATCCCACTAGCCCAACCCAGTGCGCTTCGCTACCCTCATTTAAATAACACATGTAACTTTTTCAATACAGATCTCGTACATTGCTTATGAAGTTATTTGTACCAAGTTTGAATACTCTTACTGGTATCATTCACCAGTTGAACAGAAATCTATATGGTATTTGCATTGAAGTTGTCCCGCCTATGTATTTTATAGATATTGTTCATTTATAATCAAGCTATTAGTTCCAAATTTGTAAATTGTATTTGTACATACATATACACAAATCTAGTTTGATCCACGCCTACTTCTCCAGTCCCGCATATTTCTTACAGATACTGTTTGTATATTGATAATCATTCTAATTGTACCAAATTTGGACAATCTTACCATTCTCCAATATAAACGGGATTTTGTTTGGTGCCATGCCCACTTATCTAATCGCGACCACTTTTTCACTGAGGTTGCGTTTTGATCACCAAGTTATTTGTACCAGCTTTGGAAAGCTATTACCGTTCTCTAGATATACATAGATCTCTTTTTCCTTTCTATGTGAGGTACCACGCCCACTTATTCACTCCCACATTCTTGTTTACAGATATTTCGTATCGATAACCCAGCAATGTGTACCAAATTTGGACAATTTTGCTCTTACCGCTCTTTAGATATAAGTAAATCTATTTTATGCCACTTCCACATATTTAACCACGCCCAAATCTTGTTGGATATTGTGTATTGCCTACCAAGATGCTTGTACCCAATTTGTAAGCTTTGGCTCATGCCGTTCTCCAGATATAAAGATATCTACAATATCTTTGTATGGGAGGTGCCACCCCCACTTTTCGAATCCCCCCACACTGTGTCGGATGTTGTGTATTGATAGCTGAGATGTTTTTACCTTATTTAGAAACCTTGGCTCTTACCGTTCTCTACATATTTAGAAACCTATAATGTCTTTTTTTGGGAGATGGCACAGCCGCCAGTCCAATCCAACCCAGTTTCCTTAGGAGGTTGTGTGATAACCCAATTATGTGTACCAAATTTGGTAAATTTTTCTCTTACCGTTCTCTAGATATAAATAAATCCATCTTATTGCCGCGCCCACTTCTTCAGTCCCGCCCAGATTTTATCAGATGTTGTGTATTAGTAGCCAAGATGCTTGTACCTAATTTGGAAACTTTGACTTTTGCGTTCTCTAGACATACAGAAATCTGCAATGCTTTGTATGGGAATTGCCACGCACATTTCAATCCCGCCCAGGTAGGGTATTGATAACCCAGCTATGGCAATTTTTCTTTTATATAAAAATAAGTCTATTTTGTGCCACGCCCACTTATCCAAGCCCGCCCAAATCAGATGTTGTGTATTGATTGCCAAGGTGCTTGTACCGAATTTGGAAATTTATATTGTCTTTGTATGGGAGGTGCCATGCCCATTCAAAATTTCCAAAAAATATATATATAGCCTATAGATCTTTCCCGACCATCAGTAGTATACTGTAAAAACCAACAAACAAACATACATACATTAATTTTTATATATATGTATATATTGATATTAGATATAGACATAGAACCCACGCCCGAAATCTTCTTACTGTCGGTGGACGGTATCAAAGATTCGACACAGCCGAATATATTTCTTATAACTGTTATCTGAAGATAACACAAAATCTCATTCATTATGTGGAATATAAAAGTCTTGCAAATTAAACTGTCATTTTATGGCTGAAGATTAAAAACAACTAAATACAGCAACAAACTACGTTTCAACATTTTTATTTTTCGAATTAACTCCATGAGGAAAATTTTAATTGTGGAATGATTTTTTGTAATAGTTTTTGCTTTAGCCAACTTTTGGTTAACATGGAAGCCATATATACATTACACATATATAAAGGAACGATTCCATACACCACCAGAGCATATTGTATCTCCCTGTTACATGTTTTACTTTAGCTATCCTTGTTGAATATAAAAAGTATATGTTAAAAAGAAATAATTCTCACATTCTATAATTAAAATTATTTAAAAACCTTAGTTTCTTTATACGAGTATTATCATTCGTTCATTCATAAAAAATTTAATTCTTTATGTAAACTAAACGATTTAAAAAACTCAGCGCGTGTTATTCACACACTTTTATTTTTCTTGTTGGTAGTTCAATGCACGATTCTCGTAAATGTGCTGGTTTAGTACAATTTAGATAATTTCAAGTACTAACTGCTAATGAATGTCACGGCCCACTACTGATCATAAATTTAGAAAATAAGACTTTTATGGTAATTTGTATCATAAAATTTAATCAAATAATAGAATAGTATCGTACTTAGTAATGGGTAATATCATTTTTATTTTGTATACCTTTGTAAAGTCAAAATATTTTAGTAGTTTTCTAATTTCATCATAATGATTAAGGGATTGTTTAAAAATAAATATACTGCATACATACTTATGTACGAGGGCGGATCAATTAGTCCGTGACTTTTCGAACTTCCCTCGTAGTTATATGAAATAAAGTGATCACCGTCAATCAAATCAAGGATAAGCTTGATAAATCCTATGGGGACTCTGCACTATCGAATTCAATGGTAAATAAGTGGTTTACTGACTCTCGTTGTGGTCGCACAAGTACAAATGACGCTGAACGTTCTGGACGGCCAATTGAAGTCAATACACCCGAAAATGTCGAATAAATGGCCGATCGAAGAGTAAACGTGAGTGAGATTTGTTGATGCCATAGGCAGTTCATATGGCAGTGTGGTTTAGATTTTAAATGATCAGCTGGGTTTAAGAAAGCTGTCTGCAAGACATAAACCATAAACTTAATCGTGTGACAACTTCAAAGGATTTTTTGGAGTTGCTTAACCGCAATTCGAATGAGTTTAAAACATAAAACATGAATCCATTACAACACTCCGTAGACCAAGCAACAGTCTAAACAATGGGTTTCTCCGGGTGAACCGTCTCCAAAGAAGGCCAAGGTAAGTTTGTCGGCCAATAACGTGATGGCAACAGGTTTTTGGGATGCTCGCGGGATAATCCACATCGGTTATCTTCAAAATGGAAAAACAATAAACGGCGAATATTATGCCAACTTATTGGGCCGATTTAACGAGGATTTTTTTTAAAGTTCTTTTAAAAAGTTCTTTTTCATCAAGATAATGCACGGATGCACACGAGTGCAGTCTCAATGGCAAAATTACATGAATTGGGCTATGAATTGGTATCTCATCCGCCATATTCTCCGGATTTAGCCCCCAGTGACGATTTCCTATTTCCGAACCTAAAGAAATGGCTCGGTGGAAAGAGATTTAGCTTCAACGATGAAATTATTTGTCAAACAAATGCTTATTTTATGGACCTCGAAAAATTCTATTTTTTGGAAGGTATACACAAATTGAAGATACGTTGGACTAAGTGTATTGAGCTAAAAGGAGATTATGTTGAAAAATGAATTTTTTTTGTAAAAGAAAACTGTGTTTCATTCAAAACGTCACGGACTTATTGATCTGCCCTCGTACAATCGTTTGTTCTAAGAAATTTTATGAATTTGCAAATACGGTTCGGAAAAGTATTTTTATTTAAATATAATTTGTGGTTGTAAAACGCTTGTCAAATAAATATGCAAGAAATTATTTGACTTTTTTGGTTTTGTTCGATTTGACGAAAAAATCCAAAAAAGAAAGCATGACCAGCAAATTGATCAGATTGAACAGTTTTTATTGTATTCCTTATCTTTATTTGAAAAAAGATAATTGTATAATTCAATTAAGAAACTGTTAAATGATGTTTGATTCAGCAAATGTTTTGCAAAAGCAAACAATTTATTCATAATACTAGTGGTTACGTGTAGGTCGTCAAATATAAATATCAAACATAGCTTCAGGAATTAATAAATTTTTAAATTTTAATTTATTGGAATAACTCGAATAATTCAAAAAATGCTTAAAATATGGAAAAAAAACATACATATCTATTTGATTTATAACTTTGTTTCAATAAACCAGCTTAACCCGTTGCGCTTCGCTACGCCCATCAAAGTAAAATTAGTAAACATTTTTTTAAAAAAATTTGTATCAAATTTAAAAACTTTTACTTTACCCGTTCTTCAGATATACAGAAAACTACAATGTGTTTCATCAAAAGTTATTTTCGGGAATACAAAATTTATTATTAATAAGATTTCTCTATGACGTGCAAAATTCCCAATTTTTATTTTTAATAAAAACACTGAAATTTATTGTTGAAGGAAAGCTAGCTTGGCAAGTTGCTTAATTAAGCAATTTATTTTTTTAATTTTGTTTTTTTACCCTATAACAACTACAATTTGAGTTGGAAAAAAACCAGCCAATTGTAGGGGAATGTAAGAAAAGATAAACTCACGGTTTATTGTTGTTGCTTTGTTGAAGCTTTGATATTGTTACAAGTAAAACCAGAGTGTTTAAAATTCTTATTCGCTTTATAGTCTTATTTGTATAATATTTTTAGCTTTTCTAAAGTCTTTGGAAAAAGTTTCCTGACGAGCCGGCCTAAGCAACCAGCGAAATGCGCTTTCCCAGAACAATAAATTTCAGTGTTTTTAGCAAAAATAAATATTGGGAATTAAGCACGTCATAGAGAAATCTTATTAATATAATGTCTTTGTTGTGGAGGGGTCACGCCCACTTGTCCAATCTAGCCCATTTTTTTTTTTTTTTTTTTTTTTTTTGTTGAAGATGTTATGTAGTGATAACCCAATTATTTGCTTTAAATTTGAAAACTTTTCCTGCAACCGTTCTCCAGATAAAGGGTGACGCCTTAACGTCAAGTTTTTTGCCCAACTTAATATGACATTTCTTTATTTCAGTGTTTGACAAATTCAGCCATGGAGAGAAACACAATTGGACCTCTTTCAGACTCGGCAAGTTAGTTGCGCAAGTAACTGCCCGAGTCTGAAAGGGGTCTTGAGCAGTGCGTTAAGATTGTTGAAGCCTTTTAGGAAAATGGGCGTTCAAATAAAAATGTACTTCGTGTTTTTTTTGGTCAGCATAATCGACCTAAGTGGACTTGTTAACACGCATAATTGCCGCATTTGGGCAAATGAGTATCCACGAGTGATTATTGAAAAGCTGATGCATCCACAAAGAGTAACTATTTGGTGCCGAAATGAGGTCGGCCAAGTAGTTTCCGTGAGTGGTGTTCGCTATCGCGAGATGATAACGGACTTCTTTTGGCCAGAAATTGAGCATATGGACCTAGACGATATGTGGTTCCAGCAGGATGGTTCCACTTACAACACAGCCAACGAAGCAATGGCTCTGCCCGAGAAATTCAATGGCCGTGTTATCTCACGTCGTGACGATGTTAATTGGCCGCCACGATCATGTGATTTGACACCGCTG